>CM022392.1:39368681-49368681 GCA_011833715.1 Carcinoscorpius rotundicauda | reverse complement strand
TCAGGAAATGTGTCTAATATTGATAAGTACAGCTGGATATTAAAATTTAACTTACTATTGGATGAAAAAAAGGATAAAATGAAAATAAGATAACACTCCTCTATCGTTAAATATCTTTGTGCGTACGTGTTACTCATAAATAAAATTTATTACTCAACTAAGCTACACGAAGGTTATCTGCGATATCCGTCCCTAATTTAGCAGTGTAAGATTAGAGGAAAGGCAGCTAGTCGTCATCTCTTACTTTCAAACTCTTGGTCTCCTCTTTTACCGGCGAATAGTGGGAATTAGCGTTACGTTAAAACGCCCCTACTGCTAAAAGTGTGACCATGTTTGGTGTGATGTGGATTCGAACCAACAATCCTCAAATTACAAATCTAGCGACCAAACCTGTCTTTGACAGGTTCTAGTTTCTGACTGTTTATTAATTATATCACGTTTTTCCTCTGTGAATCACACATTCGATCTGAAAATTTATACATTGATGCAATTTTTACAAGCGAAATATAAAATTCCATTTTGTTTTCATAAACTCAAATCTATACAAAGCTATACAAGGGCTTTTTGCAATATCACGTTTTCCTTCAGTTGGTCACTAAAGATCTTGAAATTTAAGGTTTCACTTGAAAATTTTGTATTTTATTCAGTATGAAGCTACACAAAGATCTATCTATGCTGTGCAAATCAGCTAAGTCGAAACCTGGTTTTTAGTATTATAAATGCCCAGATTTACCGCTAAAGGAATTATAATTGGTTAAGAAAACTTCCCAAAGTTGAATTTATCGCATTATGTAATTATTAAACGAGTTGATGAGATCGTTATACTTTTCTGTGTTCAGAATTTGTTTTGAATTTCAATAAATTTCAAATATTTTAACATTTAATATTATGTTAAGTGTTTTTTTCCAACAATTTGTTTCTCTTTATAACATCAATTGAAATAAACGAATTAATTATTCGTATAAATCATAGAAAGAAAAATTAACCGAGACCTTATAAAGTAAACAAAGTAATTGGTATATATTTTTTATTATTCCATAGGTATGGAATTAGCACGCGAAACTGTGACAGCTTACACTTCTTGTTCAGGAACGTCTATTGAGGCCAAGGTAAGGTAGACGTATCTTTTTTGTTTTTTCTTCGGTGTTTATAAATATTTTCTACATTCTGGTGGTGCCCCCCAGTGGCTCAGCGGTATGTCTGCGGACTTACACGCTAAAATCCAGGTTTCGATACTCGTGGTGGGCAGAGCACAATAGCCTATTGTGTAGCTTTGTGCTTAATTCAACAACAACAACAACATTCTGGTGGTAGAAACTACCCAAGGCTAAACTTATTATTAGTCAGATTTGCCGAATAAATTATTTTATAAACATGAGTTTTTGTTTTACTTAATCGACATCCCGTTATAATTGTGTAAAAATTCCACACTAAAGAAGAAAAAATATACAGAAGGAATGTTTATCACATCATAAGAATAATTTTTTTCATTCTATGTCCATTTTTTGTAAAAATATTTCGTTCATATTTTTGCTAATAAAAATAATAATTATAATAAGTTTTCTGATATTTTGCACAATATTAATTATAAAATAAACTGATTATTTTTTAGATGAAATACTTGAGTATTTCAAAATTATTTTATTTTGTTTTGAATATACCGTTTTTTTGTTGTTTCTTTTTCTGTAATAAAGACTTTTGCCACTTTGCAGCTGTTTTCAAAATCTTGCTTGTGTCACACCGTGAGAGAATATCACAGAACTGTGTTAGTTTGTTTGTTTTTCTAATTTCGCGCAAAGCGACACGAGGGCTATCTGCGCTAACCGTTCCTAATTCCAAAGGAATAGTGTGATTGAATGTCGTATTAATAACGCCCCCAGGCTGAAGGGCGAGTACGTTTGCCGTTACGGCGATTCGGATCCTCCACCCTCAGAGTACGAATCGTATGCTCTAAACACCTGTAAACAAATAACTCCTCCCACGAAGCGTGCGATTGTTTATGCGCATGTGCTTACTGCTTAACTTGCAACTGTACCAGCTGGATTAAAAATAAAGTCGTCTACGTATATTTTGTAGATCTAGCTACGATATAACTTACGAATTTATTTTTATATATCTGACTCAAGGGTTTCATATTGGATAAAACAATTTTATCGTGGAAGTAGGTACTGAAAACGTGTGGACAAATACTATCACTCCCATAGTCTGGCATGGCTTTCCTTTAATGCTCCGGACTGAAAAAAAACAAAAACAAACGGTAAGTTGCATAACTCACCTTCGCCTTTTTTTTTATGAATATGTAATTTTCACGAAAAATTTTTGAAACACTATAACGTTATTCGCTATGAATGTTCGTATACAATATATAAAGGTGTATATGCATGTTAAGGGTACACTTATATGATAACGAAATTTATTTAACTGAGCTTCTACTACAAATTGAGTGTTTAAAAATGTGACACAAAGTCAGTTTGTTCAAAGTAAAAGATAAAGTTGTTTTGACATCGGTTTAAAAATTAACGAGAACTTATATCAACCTCTATAAATGGTAATGGGTTTTTAAAGTACATAGAGAAAAATAAATAAAACTGGTAAAACTGTTTCCAGATAAATACAAATCATTCTTTGTTTACATGTTTCCTCGTTTAGTTACTAAAGCAACTCTTTACACGAGTACACAGCAGGTGTTTATACAGAAAGCATATAAACTGTTCAACATTCATAAATTGCCACAAATTCAGGGTAAATGCATTGTGGAAAACTCCATCACGATCTGTTTTGGATTTTAACCTGAGCCAACACAAGTGTTTGTATTACATAGAATTTTACTTTAAGCAATGTGTGAAGTAGATAAGCGAAACAAAATCTTACAACAGCTAACTTGAAAATAAAACGCAACATAGTTCCAGTTTTCATACATTTTTCGAGTTTCAACGCACATATGATA
Source organism: Carcinoscorpius rotundicauda (assembly GCA_011833715.1). NCBI lineage: Eukaryota > Metazoa > Arthropoda > Merostomata > Xiphosura > Limulidae > Carcinoscorpius > Carcinoscorpius rotundicauda. The sequence goes on along the minus strand of CM022392.1, from coordinate 49,365,734 downwards.
TCAAATACAATTTTAAAGTGAGATATCTTGTTGTAATTTTCATATGTGTTGTTGAAGTGTGAGTTTCATGTTACACAGAATGTGTGTTAAAAATAGTATTTTGTAATAATTGTGAAACATTTCTTCTAAGGGTCGCGGTTTCGAATCTCCCTCATCCTTAATTATGCTCGCCCTTTCATTTGTGTGGGCGTTATAAAATGTAGATCAATCCCACTATTCTTTAGTAAAATAGTAGCCCAAGAGTTGCCGGTGGGTGATGATGAAGTAACTGCCTTTCCTCTTGTCTAACATCGCTAAATTAGAGACGACTAGCGCAGATAGCCCTCGCGCAACTTTGCGTTAAGTACAAAACAAAGAAATAAATATTCTGTGTTACCATATTTAATGATACAACAATATCATGACAAGAAATATTTAATACTTTCTTTAATTAATTTATACTTAAAATAAACCAAACTTTGTTAATAAATTGCTTTTTTTCAGTCGGCGTCACTGCAGAATTATATAGCTTTGAGCGAAACTGAAAAATGTACAACTTTAGTTGAACAAAGACCATAACTTCCTGATATTTTATCACAGCAATTTGTACAAAATTTCACACAGTTACACAGTTTCAGTGAATTTAAAAACGAAATTAAAGAACAAGTAATTCTTTTCTACTCTGTTGTTGTTGTTGTTTTGAATTAAGCACAAAGCTACACAATGGGCTATCCGTGCTCTGCCCATCACGGGTATCGAAACCCGGATTTTAGCGTGCAAGTCCGCAGACATACCGCTGAGCCACTGGGGGGCAATTCTACTCTGTTATTTCAATGCAATCCGTGATTATTACGATTTAAATGCCATAACAACACACTCTTTAAGCCAAAAATCGCGATTACCCAGACTATATACTTTCTCATCCTTTTTAGGTAAAAACGTGTTTCGACACTTATCAGAATATATAAATGTCGCAGCAAAAATCTACACATTACTATATATTATGTGATACTACTATACTCCACTAAAGAAACGCAAAAGACTCAAAAGGTTTAAGTAACGTAACACCAGTTTACAACAATTGATCCACACAACTGTTGGGTAATCAAATATGCCAAAATTATTGCTTCTAAAATAACATACTTGAATATTTGCACTATCTAAAACAAACAACACTCTCCTATTAAACTTAAAATGAATACACTTGCATTCCTAACGATAAGCCTCTCTTCAAGAAAATATTTACAGTATATTTTATTTTATATACAAAAACCATTCTCAGTTCATGCACTTAGTTTACTCACACAATCTGAAACAACATTTGCAATTCCTTTTATGGCTATAAAGTTGAACTATTTCGTACAATACTCACCTTGCACTGTCGTTTTGTACCTCTGAATGTATGCAAATGGATGATGATCAATGTGAATAATGAACTCTTTTTCTCTGCAGCAGCGGTTCTTAACCTTGTTGGAGGTACCGAACCCCGGAAGTTTCACAGAACCCCTCGTAATTGCAAAATTAAAACATGATTTTTTCAAATTCAAAACATAAATAGATATTTTAATAGTGTACAAAATGAACCATGCATCAGTTGCACACAGTATCACTGTGTTCAAAGAACAAAACACGAATTTCACACAAAAACAAAACTCAATGAATGTTTACTGCAAATCAATGTAACTTTTGCTGTTGCCTTTCAGAAATGCGCGGCTTTACCTTGGCAAGTGCCACTCTGATATCATTGTCGCAAAAAAGTCTGTTCCTTTTCTTCGTTTTTATGTCTACCATTCTCGAAAAGGATTGCTTGCAAAGATACGTTGTAGCAAACGGTATGAGTATCTCAAGAGCTTTCTCAGCAATAAGAGGGTACACTACGATTTGATGACCAAACGTTGAGAACATTGTTATTCTGAAAAGTTACTGTTGAACCTGACTTGGCTGAAGTTCAATGATTTCGTCAAGGTTCGTCGAGAGACTTTGCGAGCTCATCAAAGTGCATGGCAATTGCTTCTTTCAGTTTCCCGGATACAAAAATGTTTCCGATTTCAAACACATCTTCGAGCTTACTTATACAGTCATCCAGCCAGCAAGGAAAAGTTTGCGAAGTTATCATTCTCTGTTCATCGTTTCCATAATGGTAGCTTTTTTTGAAAAGCCTTCAGGTTTTCTTCCACTTCGATGATGTTGACTCCATCGCCCTGCATCTATTGATTTAGAGCATTAAAGATATCGGTCATGATTTTCGAAGCAATCTGCATAACAATGTTGGTGATCTCGCAAAAACAGGGCTAATTCCACACGTATGGCAAAACACGATTCAGCACCTTTCCCCGGTCTAACCACCGAACGTTAGAATGGTACAAAAGTACATCGAATTCAGAGCCCATTTCATTACACAGCTCTTTGAAGGTGCAGTGCTTCAGGGCACCATTTTATACAAAGTTCACGCATTCCACTACAATTTTCAATACTTTTGCCAGATTTGAAGGCAAGGTTTTTGTTGCCAACGCATGTCTGTGCAGAACACAGTGCGTTACAATGATGTGTGGTGCATCAGCCTTCACCAGCGCACCATTACCAGAGTTTCATCTCAGCATGACTGGAGCTCCGTCTGGACAAACTGCAGAAATTTCTTCACGTCGGCTGGCTTAGTTGTTATTCTAAGAGGCTTACAAAACAAAAAATCTTCTTTTATCTCGTCGTTCTTCACATAGCGCACGAATACAACAAGGTGGCTTAGACTGGAAACATCGGTGGTCTTCTCGAGTTGAAGGCTAAATTTTGCTGGACTTGGAATCAGATCTGCAACTACTTGAGCCAAGATGTCATCTGTTCTGCTGCTGATGGTGTCATTTGAAAGACGAATTTGGGATAACTTATTTTCAGCAGCTTTTCCAAACATAATATTGGCAATCTTCAACACAGCTGGTTTTACGAGTGCTTCACCAATGGTGTGTGGTTTGTCCCGCTTTACGATCAAGCACGCAACTTCGTACGATGCTGTGAGGATCGGTTTGTCGATGGGTACAAAGCCAAGAACAGGAAAAGTAGCCTTTTCATCGAACCTGGCTCTATTTACCTTGAATTCAGCAAGCGTTGTATTCTTGTACTTCTCATCTCCATGCAGCTTTAGGGAGTGTTATCTTAGTTTTGCCGGTGCTAGAGTAGAATTGCTCAACTTGGGATTGCAAATTATGTATTGAGGACGTTGACTCCCATCATGTTCCGTCATACACGTGAATCCATATTGTACGTATTCATCCGACTACTTTCTGTTTTTGCTCGACACAGTTAGTAAGAAGTGATTGAAAGATTAGGAAAAAAATTACAAATGGCATACGATTATTACAGTCAATAGTCGAATGCTAAGCGCACAAAGTTCGCTGCAGCACAGATATTAAGGCCAAGTGATGTGACGTGATCAGCCGCAGCCAATGATGGCTAAGTGGAACGTGACATCACGAATCATACGAGTGGGGTGAACGGAACGGACACACACACATTGTGTGTGCCTTGACCTCCGCCGAATTTGTTGGGTACATATTTTCAATGTTCCCCTTTGTATAACGAGCATAGAATCTTTTTTATCATTTCTGTACTAATATCTTGTCACATTTGATGACACCATTCTTTTTCTGAACTTGGTTATTCTGGTGACAAACTGTAACGCGACCATTGATCACATATATTGTTGTTTACTTTTATAAATGGCCTGGCATGGCCAGGCGTGTTAAGGCGTGCAACTCGTTATCTGAGGGTCGTAAGTTCGCATCCCGGTCGCGCCAACATGCTCCCCCTATTATCCGTAGAGGCGTTATAATGTGACGGTCAATCCCACTATTCGTTGGTAAAAGAGTAGCCCAAGAGTTGTCGGTGGGTGATGACTAGCTGCCTTCCCTTTAATCTTACACTGCTAAATTAGGGACGGCTAGCACAGATAGCCCTCGAGTAGCTTTGTGAGGAATTCCAAAACAAACAAACAAACTTTTATAAATATTTCTCCTAATACTTCCTTTTACCACCAAGCTCATTTGTTTGTTTTTTCACGGATAAAAATTCTGACCTCAGTGTAAAATGCATTATAGATGTAAAATTATACACTCATTTCTTAACCAATGCGCTTAGAGCTAATTTTGGAATGAACCGTGTTGTATATACTTTTTGAAAATTTGCTTTCATCGGCAAAATCTAATTACTTTAAACTCTGTATAACTTTTTCAAAACGCATTGTGTTTTAATTCAAATTTGATTAATCTCATACAGATAGTTCTTTTGGGATTTAACGTGTAAAAATATATACTGGTAAACAGATAGATCAATAGAAAGATACAGTTAACAAATTCTGCTAAATTATTTCCAGTCTCCACTTAAATGAGGATCGCCTATTTATGAAGCATCTTTTTTTGAATTTATATCTTATGATTTCCTTTTTTGGAACTACAGATAATAAAATACTTTATATATGTTTTATTCTTTGTACATTTCATTTACGAGATAGGTCGGTGAATTAACTACAATGTAAATATCAGAACATATTCTACTCTTATAATATATAGTAGTAAGTGCATTTCGTCACATTAGATGGCGAGTTCAAATTTATAAATCTGAAGGATATGAACTGTTATTTGAAAACACTAGCAACATTATGCTTTCTCAAATGCAGAGGAACAAAGTACCTGAAGAATATAGAGTTGATGTAGGTGTTCCAATTACTTTTGTGGGTGTGAGTGTATTTTGTAGTTATAGTTTATAGAAATATATTATTTTGTTTGCTTTAAACAGAGTTAAATAACATTGTTTATTAAATTTTTCAACCTGATTTCTTGAAAAATTTTTGATATAAAAACGTTTCAGTTACCATATTTTATGTAAAGACACATTCAGTTGTCTAGTAGTTCCCAGGTTATTTTTATTTAGATTTACTACAAATTCAAAATTTGAGAATGAAATGGGAGTGTTGGGTATTTAACTTGGCTTAAGTAATACTAGGACGAAATTCGTAAAGGAACTACATTAAGGTATGGTATAAATCTAAAAATTAAATAAAAGTGTAACACTCTTTGAGTCCTACATTGGATGTACTGGTTAATTTAAAAACAACTTTTTGAATATAGGTGGTGTTTCATATCAACACGAATTTTTGGAAATTAACCCAAATCATTTGCATCTTTAGACTCTTTACAGGTCTCTGTTGAATGAGACCGTGAATAGTCCACCTATTAGAAATTTTCCAATGGAAACACACCACTAATATTCAATCAATAGAAAATATTTCAAAACATCTACTAAGAGCCTGAAACTAAAGCTCGAGGGAGCCTTTAGAACGCGACATTATATATATATAAACAGCAAATACATTACAACTTAGATTGGTCAAAGAGCGAAAAGTTGAAAAATATCCATGTCTTCTTGAAACTGAAGGGAATAAAAGAATCTCAAACATTCGCGATGTGAAGATTTAGTAGCAAAAACCTGACAAAAGAAGAAGCAGTTCGACCACTGTCTTTTTTTATTCTGAGTTAATCAGTATTTTTCAATTCTCTCACAATTTTGTTTACTGATACAAAGTAGTTAATAGTTAAACTATAATTCAACGGTTTACATCAGTTTATCTAAAGTTTTCAAGTACGAATAGGTTATTGGAATTGCTTTAATTTTATGAAAGTATGGAATATGGTGTTAAAAGGAAAATTTCTGCTACTCATTAGCTTAAGTTGACAAGTTATGATTCTGTTAACATCCTTTAAGATATTCTTCACTTCACTGGAATACAAGCTCTCCATTTTATTTATAGCTGACGAAGTTTCTTTATTGTAGATGACAAATTTGAATAATAAATAAGGTAAAGAGAGCCATCACAGTAGAGTTGTTTTAATAGCTTTCAAATTATTAATAGATTTCCGATACTGATGGTTAAAAACATTTATAATCATATTGGACAGTCCAATAAATCACATTAGCTCAGTGCTTCTCTGCGACAGCGGAAATCTTCGAATTTAAAATGTTAAAATCAGGGGTTCAGTTTCTCTTCCAGGTCATCATAAATATACCAATTCGGCTTTGGTATAAGAACTTTTACATTAAAAGTGCTTATTGTACTAAGTCGAACGTTTAGAAAAGAAAGGGATATTGCACTAATGATATCACTTTTCTGAAAATACAAACTCAACTTGGTACTAATTAAATGTTTTATCCAAAAAACGCATACAACAGAGAGTTATTGCTCTAGATGAAGAATATTGCTCCAACAAATGAGTATTGTATTAATTACAAAATAGACAGATGATAGTTGTGATTAGTGTAGACTAGAAATGTATATCGTGCTTAGTAGAACATCTATAATAGAGAGTAAAACTAATTATTTTACGATTAAATAATAAAATTCGGTTTTATTTCGCTAGGTAGATTACCACCATATAAAGAAATAAAAATGTCTTACTTTTCAACGGAATCTCTTCCTTCTCCATCTTGTGAACGAAGCTTGAAATTGTCAAGACCTTATAGAGCTTGTGACAACCTGAAACCGGAGGTTTTACAGGTAATATAAAAACAAGCTACTTTTCTCCAATCTTACCTTATGTGAGTTTCATTATTGTTTTTGTTTGCCTACAATACTTGGTTTAATATTTGATGCTTATCATACCTAATGTTGTGTAATAACGTTATTCATTCTTCTTTCCTATTGAATCGTTGACTAACATTGTGTAGCGAATTGTTCATTTATCACTCAAAATAAAAACTTGTCAAGGTAACTACTTTTGAATAGTAAGTCAGGTAGTCAAGCGGTGTCAAAAACGACTCTCCAAGTAGTCGCTACAATCAATGACTACCTAATATGACCATTAAATATAAGTCATTTGTACTCTTGTGTAGTCAGAAAACAGTCAGGTGATGGTGGAAGGGATACCTGGAGGGAAGTAAATTTGACTGCTCTATGATAGGCGTTATGACTTTCGTTAGGTAGTCATTCTGACCAATGTTGACCACCTGACAATAGACTCATTGCCTACCTGCAAACCACTACAGAGTAGTCATGACATAGTCAGTGGGACCCTATTCGTCCAAGGAGCGGTTGTCATAATGATCATCCATTAACAGTGGACTGTTGTCATTATGACTATCGAATGACCATGAAAGATAAGTCATGTTGACCCGGTGTTACGTATTTTTTTATGTGGACTGAACGCAACGTATAATTTATTATAATTATCTACTTATGTGATAGACACAAAATAAATTATCCAATGGCAATAACAGATATCCAATTTCAACCATAAAAACAACTTACAATACAAAAAAGTACTGGCCTGTGCTTAATAATATGATCCAGGATAAGTGTCCAAATCCGAAATCCAAAGTTCTAATCTAGGCATTGAATTCAGTCCCACGGAGAAATTTTCGAAGTTTGAACGGGTAATTTCAAACAAAAGTTCACAGTCCAATTCCTATTGACTTTCGATATAATCCCTAATCCGACTGAATTGTAAAGGTTGACGGAATAAAATTTTTCACCGCTTTAGTCAATCTAGCTCTATTCACAAATTCAGTTTAAACTTTCTCAAACAAGACAAACTTCCTGATCCGAATAAAATGGATGACTTACTTCTTGACCCGAGTAAAAGTGGATGATTTCTTCTCTCGCATCGCCATCTGTTTATATACTATATCGCGTAACCTCCCAGAATTCCACAGCACAAACACCAGGCCAATACAAGTGATCAATCTATTTAGTTTTAAAAATTTCTAAATGAATTTTAATTAATTCTAAAATGTTATTTTAAATTTCACCGATTTAAACCTCGAAACAATAATATAAATATAGAATTATAAATAATAAATATGGGAATTCAAATACGACATTACATTATATTTACATAACATATGCATGATATTTACATGAAATTTACATAACACTCGACATGGTTGTCGTTTACATAACATTTACATAACACTCTCGACAACATTTACATGATATTTACATAACACCCGGTCAGGACCACCTCCGCAACAATGTCACTGTTACGCAAAGAGACCATCTTTAGTCAGTTGTGGTTAGCAGAACCATCACTGAGTAGTCAACCCCGCTGCCATCTGATGATTCAACCGAAGTCCCAGTAACCTGCCATCATCATGAAAAATGTAAAATGCATTTTAGCAGCGCCATTTGTATTCCAAACTGAACACAAGTGTACATCAATATACATGTACCAAAAGAAAATTCAAAATGTAGCAACAATTTTAAAATAAACAACTTGGTCTTTGAAAATTCGCCCTGGATCAAATACACATGACAAGTTACTATTACCAGATCTAATATAACCTTATGGCTTTAAACACTTTCCTCTTCCTTTACCTTTGGACGTTTTGACAGATTTCCCGCTGCTATATTTTTTGACATTCAAGAAATCAAGCAACTGAAGAACACATCTGTCTGAATCTTTTTCAGATTTGGTTATTTTCCTGAACTTATCACAGAGCTTCAGAACAACTCTTTCAAAGTTGAAAGTTTTCTTAAGTTTTGTTCGAAATGTAAAGTTGAAGATATAAAAACATACACAGTGAATGCTTCCACAAAATCTTCAGTGGCACAAATATCAAAGCCATCAACATATAGTTTGAATTCCTGATCACAAAACTGAGAAATTGAACCACGTTGAATGTATATACCACTCTTAGCAGGTTCCCTGACATCAGTACCCACCATGATACTTTCGCTTTCTTTAAGAAGAAAATGGATACCAAGAATGGCAATACATCAGGCATGTGTGAGGACAGTTTCATAAGAAATGCTAACAATGGATTATTTGCTGGTGATATGTTTCTGTCCTGCAGGTGAGGATTTACTGAGTCCTTATATTGAGAGAGAAAGTTGGACACTCCTTTTTTTGTATCATTTCCTAGTCGCTTAAATTCATTCAATAGCTGTGCTGGTGATGCCACAAGGAAAGGATAATGCTCTCGAAGTTCATTGACAGGAGTGTTGTCAATGACCAGTTTCCTGCGATCATGCAGAGTTCCATATATCCTCTGTTCTGTATAGTCTTTATAGTATTTTTCTTTTTCTCTTGCATTATAGGCAATGATGAATCCTTCCACTTTCTATTATTCTGGAATTTCTGACGAAGCCTTATCCTTCACAGCTCCTGCAATTAAAATTGACAGAATTAGTTGTATTGAGAATGAATAACAAAACTGCCTTGGTATAACTATAATTATTTTAAACAGTATTTTTTTAAAACCACTTTTGGCAATTTTCAGATTTAATCTGAGAAACTGAAAGTCGTACACATACTGGTTAATAAATCAGTTTTACGAGTTTATCTTGACAACGTATTCTCTTTAGCGTCAAATTAGTTAAGTTTCATTAGTTGAGTTAAGTTATATCGTATTCAAATAAAACAAATATTATAAAAGTATCAAAATAGTATTTTCCACAGCCCTTCCATGGTAGATATGTGTACTTGTGTGTATTTTAAAAAATATAACTTCCCACAAAATTTTCACTTGTTTCTTCACTAATATTATGCAGCACAAAAAATGCCATTTAATTAATTTTGTTACTAATGAATATATTTCTTGAAAAATACATTTACACCCTTACAAGTTGTGATATAGTCATTTCTGTTATGTACTTTAGGACGAATTTTATTGTGCTCATAAAGTCAAATGTACAGATAAAAGAATATATTTGTCATGAAAATATATTTCACAACAAACATAACATAATGCACATGTAGATGGTACTTACACGAACAATTTGGGGTGTTATAGAACAAGACAAATTTTAAAACATTACTTGCAGTTTTGTAAGTATTTCCTTCATTTTCATGCAGCTGCAAAATTGTTTTAACAAAAGTTCTTCACTTGTCTGTGACAACCATCTCCTTATTACCATCAACTGCCTCATCACTGTCAGAGTTTTCATACCACTGTTCCATAAAGTACTCGGCACATTCACCACCAGCTTCACTATCATGCATACTGGTAGTAGCAAACCATCCATGATTTTTATTTATATGTCTTTTCAAACATCTGATGCTTTTGAATGGTCTTTCATATTCATTAACCCCACATGGGACAACAAATCCAAGCTCGTGTTCATGACCCAAAGACAAAATGCCTAACCCAATAATTACATTTAATGCAAGGGAAGATATTGAAAACTTCTGACTGTTCTGCCATGTTTAACTCCAAAGTTTACCAAACTCACAGTGTCTGTTAATAAATATCATGCAAGACATGCATCCAAATGTCACGGGTTTTCATTATGGAACGTAAAATGTATAATTTATCAAACTAAATTTAGTGATAAATTTCAACAATAACAAATGTCGGTCGCCCGAGAACTGACGGTGTATCCTCGGACTTGCCCTCAATCTAGCGAATAAAAACTTACTTCAAAATGCAGATTCTTGCCACAATTTGGCCCCAACCGGGGGTGACCGAAAACATTCATTAGCCAGACCTCAACCTAACTAATATATACATCAAATTGGACAGAAATCAGAAAGGAATTGTGTACTGTAGTGTGAACACAAGGAACTCTCTGCAGACACATACGCATGCTGATGAGTGATCCATAGTATCCCCCGGTTTTTGTAAGGGTATACAGTTTTCATTATTTTAACTACACAACTCGGTTGCTCATGATTCAATGCAATATCCCCCAGATCCTACATTTCTCTCACCGGTATGGATTACGGGAGAGACCCAAAGTCTGATACAATTCCTTGGAGCAAAGAAGGGAGAGGGGTTGGGGGAATATTTTGCAGGATCACAGGCCTTCTATTCATAGTGTACGGCTTGGCGCTGGCTCCTGTCTCGCACTATAGGATTTCAAAGCATAGAGTTTAAAAATGCAAATGCATTTTGTACCTAAAGAGATTTTTAGATAGTTTGTAATATTAAATTAAAGAAACATACATTAAACACAATATATGTTTCACTTTTTCGCCGTTTTCAAGTGATTTGTCTTGCTGCCCCTATTTGTAACTCCATTGTTGGCTGTGTCAGTGGATCCCGCCATAATATACACGTCGCATAAAGTGTGAACGCTTTAGCATTTGTAGTTCTGCTGATTTAGTAAAAATAAGGATTTATTATTTACGTATTATCGTATGTCATCTTTCATTATCATAGGCTTATAAAATAATAACAGACGAGGTCCCTTTTAATGAGTATACAACTTTTATCTGTGTAGCGATGGCCCAGTGGCTCAGCGTTATGTCTGCGGACTTACAACGCTAAAATTTGGGTTTCGATACCTGTGGCGGACAGAACGATAACGCCTGGTATGGCCGAGCGCGTTAAGGCATGCACTCGTAATCTGAGGATTGCGGGTTCGCATCCGAGTAGCGCTAAACATTCTCGCCCTCCCATACGTGGGGGCGTTATAAAGTGACGCTCAATCCCACTTTTCATTGGTAAAAGAGAAGCCCAAGAGTTGACGGTTGGTGGTGATGACAAGCTGCCTTCCCCCTAGTATTACACTGCTAAATTAGGGACGGCTAGCACAAATAGCCCTCAAGTAGCTTTGTGCGAAATTCCAAAAATATAAATTTATTTGTTTTGATAAAGGAGAAAATTGTGAAAAAATACCACAATTTTAAGAGTTTTAAATTAATAGAGGTTGTTGGATTTGTAGAACTACAGGAAGTTTAACTAATTGATGATAGAACTATCAAGAAAGGTTTTAAACATGTTTAAGTGAGCAAAATGTTAAAATTGTAACAGGACCTATTCGAGGATGTTGATGGCAAGGTTTTTGTTGAAAACTGATATGGCTGAGCTTGTAGGTGTTGTTACAAGTGAATACAGAACAAGTAATATTCCTGATTCTGGATATTTTATGGGAAGTACTTAACCAGAATTATGTGGGTATTAATCCTTCAGGTGTGTTGAGGTTAATAAATAGAAAAAAAAGTTAAAGTATGAGGATCAGATCTGTTTTGTCCAAGTCAGACATGTTGAGTATATTTCTCTTCATTTATAGACATGATGGAACCAGGGGATGAGTGTGTTATCATATCCCTACTTTTATATATTTGGCTTATGTAGCAACTGTACATTATTATATTATCAGCATGTCTGGCCAAGCATACCCACTTTGTAACTCCTTACATCACTGCTGAGCATTTCTTTACTCCTATCTTCGATGTTGGTGATAAAAGTTACTCAAAAAGTTAGATGCCAATTAGTTTTATTACAGTAGTGGAAAAAAGTGTATATGATTTACAAAATCATATGTTAAAATACTGGAGAAAGCCAACACAGATTCACCAAAGGAAAATGGAAAGTTTGCTTTACAAATCTGATTTGTAAGGATGTTACTTTTCTGAATGATGGAAAGTGTGTTAATTTGGTGTGCTTGGTTTGGAAAGCTCTCAAGAGGATGCTACATAAAATATTAGTTTTTAAAAAATTACACAAACGGGTTGGAGGATGCTGAGATATTACAAAATGACTTGTATCAACTTGTGAGTTGGACAATCATGATGAATTATAGTAAATGCAAGACAATGTATATGGTGTATGATGATTTGAATCACAAGATTGATATTTTTGGGAAACCATTCAATATCACGACAGAAGAAACAAATCTTTGCATAACTCTGTATTCTTAAATATGATTACAAGTGAAAAGAGGTACTTATTTTTCTACAAATTACTAGTTAGGCCTTATTTGGAACACTATGTACAGTTTAAGTCTCCTTGACAAAGATGACGTTAGCTTACACTGTGCTAACACAAATTTTGTTCCTGGACAGTGTGTGTTATTTCTTAATTGCTTATGTTGTAGAAGTACAGAAAATGGCCATTATTCCCTTTAAACTTTGCTTTTGTGACCTGGATAATGAAATTTAGAAATTAACCTATTTTCTATGTAAAAATGGGTAAATTTGTACATTTTCATTTGCATGAGGTCTAAATAAAACAACATATAAATCAAGATTTACATGTATTTATACTAAATTTATACAAAAATTAACAAAAGTGTTTAGAAGCGAGTAGTTTTTCAAAATTTGCAACTGTAATGTAAATAAACTCTCATGTATCAACCCCCAAATATAGTCTCCCATCATGTTTTTGTCATAAGCTCCTTGGTAGCGGCATTCAAAGTCCAGTATATGTTTGTGGAGGCACTCACCTCGCTCCTCTGAATACGCTCCCATGTTCTCATTGAATTTATCAAGATGAGCATCAAGGATATTGACTTTCAGGGAGATCTTGCAGTTCATTTTGCTGTAGTTTTTCACCAGTTCCACATAATGTTTGGCCTTGTGATTGCCCGAAAAGCCCCAAACCACAGAGGAAAAGCTGCTCCAAGTTCTTTTATTTCCTACTGAGCTTCTTGGGGAATTCCAGGATCTTCTTTATTTGTGGTCGAATGAAGACACCAGTTTTGACCTTTGTCTCAGACAGCTTAGGGAAGAAGTCTCGAAGATACTTGTAGACTGCAGACTTTTTATCAAGAGGTGTGACAAATTGTTTCATAAGACCCAATTTCATGTTCAATGGTGGGAACAACACCTTCTGGAGGTGCACTAGTGGGTCACACTTGACATTGGGTCTCCTCACAGAGAACTTGGTCCATTTTGGCCAGTGCTTCCTGTTGTAGTGTGCTGCAGTGTACCTGCTGTACTAAAGGCAGATATAACAGGGAAACTTGGTAAAGCCTGATTGGAGACCCATCAGAAATGCCACCCTTTTGAAGTCTCCAATAACCTCTCAGCCATACTCATCATACTTCATACCTGTTTATATATTACTATGGAAAGTTCCAAAAAATTCTGAAAGGTTCTTGAAAATTCTTATAAGTTCTACAACATTCTAGAAAGTTCTTGAAATATCTTGTAAATTCAAGAAGATTCTCTATCAGATAGTCAATACTGAATCTACCTGGAATGTTCTGGAAATTTGAAAATTTCATTATCCAGGTCACAAAAGCAAAGTTTGAAGAGAAAAATATTTTTTTCAGTTTACTTTATGCATAAACAATTAGAAAAATAACACATTTTGCCCAGGAACAATAAAAAGTAAAAATTTTGTTACATAGTGTTATTGAAAATGGTTTAGAGGAGGAACTACTATGATTATTCTGGAAATGGAAGAGTTATCTTTTGGATAAGATCTCTTATTTTCTCTTGAGAAAAAAGAATAAGATGTGATATTATTAAAGTTTAGAAGATTACTTAAGAAACTGATAGGACAAAGGCCTAATTTTATTGCTGTGCTTCCCAACTAAGATAGGACAAGGTTGAATAAATCTAAGGTTTGGAGAAGATAAGTTAGCTTTAGCTAGATAAAGTTTATTTTCCAATCACATCACTGCTTGAAGTGGGGTGGAATCCAATCCTGCTTCATTTCAGAAGAGTGTGAAACCATCCTGCTATCTTTTATAACAATAAATAAATAAATCACATGAAAACCAAGAAATACAGCACACAGTTTCAACATGGGTTTGGTTTCCTTCGGTGGACACAGCAGATAGCTCGATGAAGCTTTACTATATGAAAACATGCACCCACACAGCGTCGACGGTTTCACAAACCATTATTCTTCCTCTTTTTCTTCCTTACTTCAAGAACTGAAATAGGATAATAGACTTAGGGAATAAGTTGTTGTTGGTAGTGCATTAAAAGAGTTTGAGAAGGAAACTGATTTGTTGAAATGTAAGGAATCCTTTTAAATAATCACCTTATTTTTGATAGTGGGTGGACAAGGACATGTGAGTGTATGTGAGTCCCTAAATCCCCCCTCGACCACCTTGAGGAATGATCAACTTCTCTCCACAAATATCACTTACAGCCCTACTTGCACAAGGAACTCCCTGTAGATAAACCCGACCTGATACACCCCTCTAGAAAAGAGATAGTCTCACTCGTGCTTGATGTTGCTGCTTTCCATTCGTACTGGCCTGGCATGGCCAAGCGCGTAAGGCGGGCGACTCGTAATCCGAGTGATAGTTTAAGGTTGTCCATGTTTTGTGTGTGCTGAGTGTTTGAATGACTACAGTTATTCTTCCACGTTTACTTTACAGTTATAAGTAGAAAGGCTGACCAGTCTAATTACAAAACCAAAACACACTAGATTGAAAAGGGCGTGTTACAAATAGAATAAATGAAAATAAAAAACTTTAAAGTTTCATTGTATCAAAAGAAACTTTTTGGGGTATTAATATTGTTTTTATTCAATTAATAGTGCGTGCATTCCTTGTTTACGTTTTGGAACCGACGTTTTTAATGGATTTATATTTCCATTATTTTTTATACCTCAAAGTGTTTTATTGCGTGTAAATAATATTCCCTAGTAACTAAACTATTTTTTCAAGGAAACGAAGCGTTCTGATTCTAAAACACCAAATTCTGGTATTCTATGAAATACTTTTGTGAAGCATCATGCGGAACGGATAATACGAGAATAATTAAACAAAGAAAAGTGAGATATGTGACACAAGTAAAGATTGAATGAAAACGAAATATTTTGTGATGTAAAACTTTTATGAATCGCTCAATATTTGATAAAAATGAATAAGAGAAAAAGAAAAAACAACAATTTGGAATCAGATAAAAGATTCAAAACATCTTAATTCAAGCGTTTCAAGATAAACAAATAATTTAAGCAGTGATGAAGCAGCAAATTAGTGATCAGATTATGAATTCTGTTTATGTTCAGTGACAGTTGGGTCAGCAAGGAGGGCATTTCTTAACCCCATGTTGACCCTCAGGACAGATAAACAACACGTCACAGAGCTCTTAGAATATATATTAACATTTATTGTAATTAGCAATAAAATAATAAGTGGAATTTCGTATTCCATACCAACAAATTCACAATTAAAGGAAAGGAAGAATAAAACAGTCAGCATTGCAATACGTTATGTTAATATTTAATCACAAGCAGAAAAAATAAACCATTTTACTTAACTCGGATTAGGAATCTTTCGGCAGGTGGGAATAAATTGTTTGTTTTTCATTCCGCGCAAAACTACATGAGGGATATCCGCGTTATCCGTTCCTAATTTAGCAGTGTAAAACAAGAAGAAAGGCAGCTAGTCGCCACCACTCACCGCCAACTCTTTTACCAACGAATAGTGGGATTAACCGTCACATTATAACGTCGACACGGCTGAAATGTTTGATGTAACGAAGATTCGAACTAGCGACCCTTGGAATACTATTCGAGTGCTTTAACCATCTGGCCATGCTGGGCTTAAGGGAATTTATCTTTGGAAGCTGTTTTTCGTTAACTCTATAAAAACATTTTTTTCGCATTTTCATTGGCCCTAATTAACCATTTTAAAGTAATTATTGTTTGAAAGTTGTTATTCGTTGATACCATAATAATATTTTTGGTGTTTTTATTGTCCATAGTGAAACATCATATGAAAATTATTGTTTGATAACTGTTATTTGTTGACTGTATAAAAATATATTTTTGTTACCACTATTTAACAATTTTACGGAAATTTATTTTGGAAATCCGTTATTAATTCATCGTATTAGAATATTTTTGATTTTTTAATGTCTCTCGTCGTTAATTAATAAAAGTAAAATACAGCAGTTTCTAACTGAGGTAGGACTTACGAAATAGGTTTGATGAGGTTGTTACTATTTCTTCTCAGATTCATGATTTTGATGACGAGATTCCAAATCTTCTGACCAGACGGTCCTGGAATGTTATTCCTTCGCAGTTAGCTGTCAACGTCGTGAACCCAATTCGCAATTTTGTGGAGAATATTGATATCAAACCAAATCCAAATAAATACATGATCGCTTTATCAATTGGTGAGTTTTTGGAAATCATTTTTACACTTGTTGTTTACGTGCTTATGTGCCTATAAAGGATGTGCAAACTTTTAAACTGTTTACATCTAAAAATTAATCCTTAATAAAGATAAATGTCTTAATATAAAGAGTTCATAGCCTAAGTGATAAATGGTCTAAACTAATTTTTATAGATACTTATGTCAGTCTCACGAAATGTACTTTCTTTAAAAATGCGCTAATTTAATTATTTTATTTTTTTATCTATTAGGAGTTCACTATCACCAAGAAAATCGTCTAATATCGATTAATTCAACGGGTTATTATAATTTAATTTATTATTAGATGGAAAAAGTAAGAAATACAGATAAGATAATCCACCTCTATTCTTAAATATTGTTTTATGTATTGTGCTTCTAAAGAAAATTTATTACTCAACTACATCACCAGGATTGACAGATTAAAAACAGATCATACAAGTAAATAATTTTTAATTAAAAACTAAAACAAATATTGTTTGAAACTTAGTCTATGAACCAGTGTTTATATTTTAAAAGAACATATAATTGTCTTTATTCATCCAAACATACCATGTGGAAGTAATTATTAAAGCATCAAACTATCTATTTTTATATCAAAATTAAATTGAAATAAAACTTTGAAAATGTGTTTGTTTTCTTTTTTCTTGAATATGGACACCTAAAATAATTGAGAACTGTTGAACGGCCATATTGAGAGAGAGAAACTTGTTGTTGTTGTTGTTTTGAATTAAGCACAAAGCTCTACAATGGGCTATCTGTGCTCTGCCCACCACGGGTATCGAAACCCGGAATTTAGCGTGTAAGTCCACAGACATACTGCTGAGCCACTGGGGGCAGAAAGAGGAATGATTAGTGAATATAACACAATAGTTTTTAGGTGGAACAGCGGTATGTGTACCTATTTATAACACTAGAACCAGGAGTTAGATTCCCCTCGGTGGATATAGCAGATAGTCCGATGTGGCTGTGATTTATATGAGAGGTTCCCAAAGAAAAAACACTTCGGGGCCTTAATAAAAAATATATTAAAAATAGAAACAATCGGTCACTAGCACCAGATAATGTTTATTTCAAGCTTTTAGAACATAATTTTATTGAAATTATCAATATTTAAAGAAAAATGTTACTTCTACTTCTTCAAAAATTTCTGCTTGCAAAATTTATATGTTTTCTTTTTTCTTGAATATGGACACCTAAAATAATTGAGAACTGTTGAACGGCCATATTGAGAGAGAGAAACTTGTTGTTGTTGTTGTTTTGAATTAAGCACAAAGCTCTACAATGGGCTATCTGTGCTCTGCCCACCACGGGTATCGAAACCCGGAATTTAGCGTGTAAGTCCACAGACATACTGCTGAGCCACTGGGGGCAGAAAGAGGAATGATTAGTGAATATAACACAATAGTTTTTAGGTGGAACAGCGGTATGTGTACCTATTTATAACACTAGAACCAGGAGTTAGATTCCCCTCGGTGGATATAGCAGATAGTCCGATGTGGCTGTGATTTATATGAGAGGTTCCCAAAGAAAAAACACTTCGGGGCCTTAATAAAAAATATATTAAAAATAGAAACAATCGGTCACTAGCACCAGATAATGTTTATTTCAAGCTTTTAGAACATAATTTTATTGAAATTATCAATATTTAAAGAAAAATGTTACTTCTACTTCTTCAAAAATTTCTGCTTGCAAAATTTATATCAGTAAATGTACTGTATATTTATTTATTTATAAGTGGCTCGGATGGGCTTATGATTGTTACATACAAGCGCAAATAATATTCAATATTTAGCCTCTTTTTAAATTTGGTATTTGTAGCTAGCTTTATACAGTAAAAATGTTTGTTCACAAAGATATGTTGCTGGAAAACGCATTAAAATTTTCAGACTTTGTTACTTATTTCAGGGTATTCCACGGCCATTTAAATCCAATGTTGTGTAATTTCTTCCTGCTGAAATTGTATTTTTTTGGGGGGGTAATCAGTTGAAAGCTGAAATCTATAAGCTGTTCTTTATCTTTCAAAAGCAAATCGTTAGTATTTGTAGAGTCAACACAGGGATTTTGAATCCACAGTAATTTTTCAAAATGAGTAGGGAAGAACTCCCCAACACTCGGAAGTTAGATTTTTTAATTGGGAGTGTTTGGTTTTCAGATGCCGTTTTAACTTTGCTGGATGCAAACACTTTTACTTAACACGCAATCCACTGGGTCCATCTTCATAACCCTTACATATAGAAACCACATTCAATAAAACTTTCATCATACTTCCTTGTTTCTGTACTTCTTACATCATCCTGAGTTGAAGTGCTTGCACACGACGATAACGCCGATGAATTCGTACAAGGCCTAGGAAGATTTTTACTCGTATCAGATTCATTACTGATATTCAGCCATTTATCCATTATAAGGATGACAACTAATTATTACTTTGTCTAAAAACGTATTATTATATCTTTGGCACTTCAAAAGAATTTCCACGGACACAAAATAGCTTCTTAATGAAAACTCCTTCAAGCACTTGAGTTTTACCATCATACAATAAAATGTTGACCTGATATTAATGTTGCCATAACGAAATCAAAAATAACGATTTATAGAAAAAAGGCTAAGCTGTTAGAATAATATATTGTTCTAAAGAAAAAAGTTAACATATTATTTTTACATTTTTTTGTTTTTAACAGAAATTTGTAAGCCAAATAACAAAATATTAAGTCTGTTCTGACGTGCGTCTAAATCTCGAACGAAATGAAATAAAATAAAACATGAAGTCATGCGGGCGTAAGACGTCATAGAGCTCAATGGTACCAAGTATATCTAATTAAATTACAAAGAATCTAACCTAACATAACAATTAACAATTATAATTGTCATAAATGTAATTATACTTCATACAAGTACACTTTGAAATTGAAACAATTGATACTGCGTCTAACTGCGTCATTTTTTTTCAAATTTGGACCAGTTTCAGCTATGACGTCATGTTTTATTTTGATTAATTTCGAGATTTAGCCGCTAATCCAAATTTGACTTTTAAAAGACTGTTAGCATCACTACCAAGGGTTAACTGATGTTTCATACAAAAATTACTAGGCTATCTTGTACCTCCAGTGATGCATGCGATCTTGAGATAGTTTAATATCTACAAGCAACCAGTGGTGCCACTGTCAAAGTTAATTGAGATTGTATTAACATTTTAACCACGAGAATTTCTCCAAAGCTAAATAAAACCGTCTGGCATTAGGCAGAATAAAATATTCAAAAACCCAATACGCAATAAACGTGTTATATTAAAGATATATTTTACTTTTTTGTATAGCGCATTCTCATTCACTTTTATAGTTTAGGGAAAAAAATATTAACATTTTAGAATTTCCTCGCGGAGCTCCAGATAACTATAGCGGATTCTGAGAGATCCGCGGAAAATAGTTTGAAAAACCAAAGTTTGTTTGGAATTTCGCACAAAGCTACTCGAGGGCTATCTGTGCTAGCCGTCCCTAATTTAGCAGTGTAAGACTAGAGGGAAGGCAGCTAGTCATCACCACCCACCGCCAACTATTGGGCTACTCTTTTACCAACGAATAGTGGGATTGACCGTCACATTATACACCCCCACGGCTGGGAGGGCGAGCATGTTTAGCGCGACCCGGGCGCGAACCCGCGACCCTCGGATTACGAGCGCACGCCTTAACGCGCTCGGCCATGCCAGGCCTCTTGAAAAACCAAAAACCATGCTCTTAAACACACACATATCAGAAAAAGCCTGTTAGATTACACTATGAAACAAAATTATTACTTTTTCTTGTTTCTGGACAGAAAGTATTATTTCCCAATTGCTTATGCCTAAAGTAAATGGAAAAGACCTATTTTTCTCTTCAAACTTTGCTTTTGTGACCTGGAAGCGTATAACGGAAACATGATGGGAGATTATATTTGGGGTTTGATACGTGAATGTGATTTACATTACAGTGGCAAATCTCGAAAAACTGCTCACTCCTAATCATTTTTGTTCATTTGTGTATAACTTTAGTATAAATACATGCAAATCTTGATTCATATGTTGTTTTATTCAGACCTTATGTAAATTATAATGTGCAAATTTGCTAGTTTTTAAACAGAAAATAGATTAATTTCTAAATTTCATTATCTAGGTCACAAAAGCAAAGTTTCAAGGGAATAATGACCATTTTCTGTACTTTTACAACATAAGCAATGTAGAAATAACACATGCTATCCGGCCCGACATGGCCAAGCGTGTTAAGGCGTGCGACTCGTAATACGAAGATCGCAGGTTTGCACCCCCGTTGTGCCAAACATGCTCGCCCTTTCAGCCGTGAAGACGTTATAATGTGACGGTCAATCCCACTATTCGTTGGTAAAAAAGTAGCCCCAAGAGTTGGCGGTGGGTGGTGATGACTAGCTGCCTTCCCTCTAGTCTTACACTACTAAATCGGGGACGGCTAGCACAGATAGCCCTCGAGTAGCTTTGTGCGAAATTCAAAAACAAACAAACAAACACATACTATCCTGGAACAAAATTTGTGTTATATAGTGTTATTCGTGCTTTCATTGAAACCAGCTGAACTGAACTGGAATGGTTGCACTGTACCATATTTATACCCATTAACTAGCTATCGTACAAGCTACTAGGTGACGTTATAAAATTAACATCTGTATAAAAACCTCACATGATAACAATGAAGTTTATAAAATACAACATATTTTTATCTCTTAACTGTTTGTTAATTATATCACGTTTTTTTTCAATGGTTCACACAAACTCTTCAGGCGAAATATAAAATTCTGTTTTGTTTGTTGAGGAACAGAAATTTATACACAGCTACACTTTTCTTTTAGTAGGTCATTCAGACTCTCTGAAATATGAAATTCCATTTGGATTCTTTGTTTTTCTGTTGAGCATTAAGCTAGAGAAATGTTTCTAGTGTTATAAGCTACCTGATTTACCACTAAAGACATTCTATTTGGTTAAAAGAACTCTCCAAAGTGAAAAAGTAGTACAATACAAATGTTACTGAAAAATTAAATTAATTCGTTATATTTATACGGACTTGACATATTACCATCTAACCTATAATAACCCGCCGAACAAGAGAACCATTCATAACCAAAAATGAGGAAAAAACAAACAGTTAAACAACGTCATTATGAGATTTTTCTGTGCTATTTTATGAAAAAAATTATGAATATTTACAATTATTATTTACTAGTAATTCAAAGATACCAGTACCTTACTTTATTATTATTTCTTTGCAAAATATTATCTTTTGTTTTATACATTAAAGTAAGAATTATTTGATTTAAAAATAAACGTAGGCAAAACCTACATGTATCTACTGTTTATTTAGTAGCTTATTAATATGTTATACATTCTATGTATTGCGAATGTTTTCTGCTTGTAGTATAGTTTGTTATGTTTATTACATAGGTGATCCCACAGTATATGGCAACCTGAAAGCATGTGAGAGGATCACAGAAGCTATTGTGGATAGTGTACGCTCGATGAAATTCAATGGTTATAGAATATGCGTAGGTAAGATCCCTATGTGTATGTAAGAAATCAGTAAAAATAACATATTAATGTTAAATGTATAGTTGTTTAATGTGAAGCTGATTTTATGCTAATTTTATATTTTCTGACTCATATTTGCCCCCCAGTGGCTCAGCGGTATGTCTGCGGACTTACATGCTAAAATCCGGGTTTCGATACCCGTGGTGGGCAGAGCACAGATAGCCCATTGTGTAGCTTTGTGCTTAATTCAAAACAACAACAACAACGACTCATATTCCTGTCGGGTTAACTTGGGAATGATGATTATTGAATGTAAACATATTAAAGAGCGCTGTTGTGTTGAAAGCATTTTTCCATAAATTGATTCTCTTTTATATCAGTAAATGACATATAAGAATTAATTATTTATGTACGTATGAATCAAAGAAAGATAAAAGTTAACTAAGATCGTAATTAGTGAATAAACTATACGTTTTTTTCTTATTCCATAGGTATAGAAGAAGCACGCGAGGCTGTGGCAGCTTACACTTCTTGTCCAGGAGCGACTATTGAGGCCAAGGTAAGGTAGACGTATAGTTTTTGTTTTCTCTTCGGTGTTATAAATATTTTCTACATTCTGGTGGTAGAAACTACCCAAGACTAAACTTGTTATTACTTAGATTTTTCGTATCAGTTATTTAAGAAATAAGTGTTTTTGTTTTTTCACATCATAACAACATACAATAGAGAATTCACTATTTACCAAAACAGTTAAAAGTACACAAACAACAAACACAAAATTTATGAAGAAATGAGGAAACATACATTTTCTGCATTGCATATTTAAATATTTTTACGAAAACCTTTACAAAAATGATTTATCAACCTCTATAAATAGGTTATATCGTACATAATGATGATTGCCATAAGAATCTTTCTTCGCTCATTATGTTCCATAAGCAATAGTCCATGTACGCTAAACCATAATATATCACTTACATCAAGATATTAAAATAATATTTAAAAGGTTATTTATGTTAAATGCATGTCTGATAACATAATCTAGTGAAACGTGATGATTTGCCAATTGAACAATTTGTTATTCTAGGACAATTACACAAGTAAATGAACAGAAGTTGCAAGTAGTACTTAATGATTTGAGTTTAACATTCATGGTAATCGCCTTGAAGAGGGACATAGGATGAGTGTTTTAACTTAGTGTTTCAGCCCTTATCCTGTAAACGATTCAAACATTATTTGCCACTAATATACCAACTGTCAAGGAGTTAGGAAAGATCTAGCTAACAACTGGCTCTCCCAGGTTGTGCAAAACTATCCTATTAATTCTATTCCGCATCATATCTGAATATGTTATTGCTGTATATTTTGTTTATCATGAAGAACAAGCTAAAATAGTGAATATTTCTTTTACAGTTTTTTACTCGTATAATTGCCTTATGGTTTGAGCATCATTCAAGCTTAACTATATACAAATACATTCTGTGGCAATGATATAGGAGTTAATGAGTAAAAAGTTTTAAGTGTTTAAAATATGTTGGAAAATTTAATATAAACCTCATTTGTCAAATTTGGTCTGGATTGGTTAACTCGGTTAAGGGTAATTTACATGTGACAAGTTTTCCTTGATATTATATATTTACCGCATGTGCAACGAATATTTGAAGAATTACAGTTTTCATGCTAATCTTTGCCTCGCTCTGGTTGCTTGTGATGTATAATATTCACACAGAGGGAAAACCTTTGAAAATATTTTACCGCAAACATTTTAATAATCTGTGTATACAGGAGAATACATTCTTCAACAATGCACTTTTATAACTTGTACCGACAGAGTAATGTTACTTAATGAAGGATTTCAAATAACGGAGTAATGAATTAAATGTAGAGTAGATCTATGCTGAGGGGTATTTATAAGAATATAAATTTTACCATGTTCTTAAAATAATTTGTACGTTGTCTACCCTCTCATATTTTTTCTAAATTATCATCAACTGATAAGCCTTTTGAAGTGCACGACCACGTAAATTTCTAGTTAATAAACGATGTACTTTGATCAAACCATCAACCAAACGTCTAAAGAGATTTTTTATCCAACTGCTGCTTTATGCAGATTTATTGACTAATATAAGTTATAGTTCATTAAAAACTTGTAACATCTGTAATTTTTTGGATAACATAACTATTAAATATATCAGTTTGTTTCATGTGATGTTTTGTTTTTGTTTCGTTTTTCGTTCTTGTTTTTTTTACAGTGGTTTAATATAAAAACAGAATAAATAATATTACCAATGTTTTACCATTCTATTTGAAAGGACGTTATTTTAACCAGTGGCACTTCTTGTGCTTTGGAAATGTGTATCAATGTGTTAGCCAATCCTGGTCAAAATATCCTCATCCCCAGGCCTGGGTTTCCTTTTTATCGTACTCTGGCAGAATCAGCAGGCGTAGTGGTTAAATATTACAATCATTTGGTAAGCTTTGAAATATGAGTTATTACATCATAAAATTATGTATTTATAAGTAAACCAAAAAGTAAGTTATTATTCATCCACTTATGTTTTTAGGATTTTAAAATCTCAACTTTTACCTTTATTGCGTCCGAACTTGTTAAAAATTTTATAATGTTGAAAGAACTACATTCGTATAAAAATACATATTAAAATAAGTGATATTAAAGATTCACCAAATTAAGACAACCCCTATGGAACATTCTGAGAAACAATATTTTTTTCTTTGTTTATCGTCAACATTACATTGCAGATGATGGCACTAACATTGAAAATAAATATTTTATTAATTTACAATAATTGCTTTAAATGAAACAAATGGCTTTACTAACTATAAAGGTATTAATTATACACCTTTTAACACTTTCCAAAATTTGTTTGCTTTAGCTCAAAGCTATACAATAAACTATTTGCACTCAGCACACAGCAAAGAATCGATTTTAGCGGATTATCGGTTTTTTAATCTGTAAGCTTATTGTTCATCCATGGGTATAAGAATAGACAAACTTTGGTGATTAATTATTTATTTCGTTTTTATTAGGTTTCAGATATTTGGTGTAATTTTATATACTGATTAAATTAGTTCTACGTGGTTATTGTTAAGGGATAAAACTAAACTTTGAAGTATAAATATAATCAGTGACATGAAAGAATTATTAACAATAATTTTAATATCCTATATGACGTCATATGTGACGTGTAGCAATAGATTGATGAAATTTATAAATTTTTGTTTTAATATATTTATTTTTACTGAGCTCCTAACATTTTTTTCCATTCAGCCTGAGAAGAATTGGGAAGTGGATCTAGAATGTTTTGAAGCCCAGATTGACGATAATACGGCTGCAGTCATCGTGAATAATCCATCTAACCCTTGTGGATCAGTGTTTTCACAAAACCATATACAAGCAATCCTAGATGTCGCTGCCAGAAACTTCGTTCCTATAATTGCGGATGAGATTTATGAACATTTTGTAAGTTATCATAGCTACGACGTGCTTCATAATAATTTGTTTCTCAACTCGTTACATAAAAAAGGTTTAATTTCCTCAAAGTCTAACTTCTAAATTTATATGCGTGTAATTAACAGATGTAGATATTACATTAGAAGTAAGAATTTAGTGCTATTTGTCAAAGTGTAAGAATTTGTCTAAAGAAAGTGTATGTGGTTTGTTACACTTCGCTCTTGTCCTCACTTACGATGTTAGGTTTGTAAAACCCGACGGGAGTACTTGAATAACATTCTGTAAAAAATTAAGTTTAAAATGGTTTTAAATCACACTTTAAAGTAGTTCTGTTTTAATACCAGAATGAATGATGTGTATGACAAAGGTAACAGTTAACAACACAATAGAAATTCCCTAGCACTGCAGCTCAGTCTTAGAATATGTGACTTCTGCATCGAAATGCATACATGCGAAAAAATCACTAACCGTGACTGTTACGGGTATTAAGAAGTAAACATATTTAAAGTGAGCTATTTTACATATAAAAATGAATTATTGTTGTTACTATTTAAGTGTATTAAATATTTATCTTTGATTTTTTAATGAATTTTGAAACTAAGCGGAAACTGAATCTCAATTGTACAGTCTCTTAATGGTCACCCCCGTCTCAGATATTGTGTATAAAAAAACAGAGGAATTTATATCACGCCGACTTTACATTCACAGTATCTTACCTTCCACGTGAAGATCTTTTTGTATAAAACTTATAGACTAGAACAGATCCGGGTTTACTTAGGCGTAACGTTACTACTATTAAACACACAGCATTGTTTAATTAATGAAATTTATACTTCAGGTTCACTTTCGTTTTGCTTAACGTCGTAAACCTGAAATAATAGCTTTTAACCACACTAAACTTCAACGTACTTTACACAACATTCTGTTAGCAATGATCATGTTTTTAATATGTTCGTCCTGAAACAGGTGTTCCTATGCTCAGGAATCAATAAACGTACTTTTCAGGTGTTTCCAGGGTACAACTACCACTCCATTGCTTCTCTGTCAACTGAAGTACCTGTTCTTTCGTGCAGCGGTTTGTCCAAAAGGTAAAACAATTTTGTTCTGTATGTTAAACACCATCCTGATTGGTTAGTTGTGAATCTACTGTTTTGGGATTATTTATTTGTTTTATTAAACAACTTTTATACACAACAGACCTCTTGCATTTATAGCCTCACTGAACTTACAATGGAAGAAATAGAAACGTGTTTATGTTATTATCTGCAGAGTGAAGGTAGTTTTTCTATTTTTATTATCAAAATATCTATGTCCTATCAGTATGCACAATAAATTCTGAAAAAGAACAACATATATAATTGCTATACTATAAAGATATGTATATCACACTTCACAACTATTAATGGTAATTAATATTTAACAATTAAATTAATTTCAGTAAGAAGCAAAAATCATGTCTAACCAGAAATACATGTTAGACATCCTCATTAGGAAATATGTTGATTTATTTTTATGTATTAAATGGATATCAGTTATCAGTTTTATTCATTGTCAGCTCAGTTGCATTTAAATTATATTTTGTTACTCTCGGTTTAATTGCTTTTCAATGCTTATTGAATGCC
The DNA here is from genome assembly GCA_011833715.1 of Carcinoscorpius rotundicauda. NCBI lineage: Eukaryota > Metazoa > Arthropoda > Merostomata > Xiphosura > Limulidae > Carcinoscorpius > Carcinoscorpius rotundicauda. Next base: position 49,338,324 of record CM022392.1, on the reverse strand, counting down.
AACAATCATGATTTAAATGTGATACAAGTATGAAACTAAATACCCGTTGAAAGGTGGGAAAATATTAAGTCTACAGATTTACAATACTGAAATTAGGGATCAGCTCCCCTGGTGGACACATCAGATAGCGTGATTTAGCTTTCTCATTAGAAAATGACATACATACAGTTTTCGGTAACACTGATTTCTGAATTTCCACCAAGTTCTTTGGAAGGTAGTGGCTTTTTACTTCAATCATATCTTTTCTCATTTGTGTCAGTTTTACATATTTTCTTTGGAGTTGTTACATGAATCTCATCACTACAGTTTGTATGAAGACTTAACAGTAGTATTGATAGGCGTTAGTAGTTTAGGACCCCATGCAGCTGAAGGAACACCTGAATCATATTTTATTATTATTTCCATGAGAACTTCGTCATTTGGCTGTTTCAGTACTGCAGTAAATTGAACAATTTAAATGATACTGATCCACAACATTCCTCCTCAACGAGTGGAAATTTTAAACTTTCAACAGGAATATCTTTCTCATTCATATACATGTGCAGTTTGCGCATTCACGCGCACTGATTGATTTCTTTGTTTTATTTGGAATTAAGCACAACACTACACAATGGGCTCTCTGTGCTCTGCCAGCCACGGGTATCGTAACCTGGTTTCAAGCGGTATGAGTCCAAGGACATACCACTGGGGACAGGTTGCTAAGTTCCGTACAACACAGTGTATATCATTTTGAAAATGATAATGATGCAGAGGTATTAGTGTGGGAATAAAAGTCATGTTTTAAGATGTGTATGTCCCCCAGTAATTCTTGGTCATCAACGACATTGAACTCTATGTACTTGTCATGCGGTATTTCAGCCTTTATGTGCATTGTAATAAATTCAGAAATATATATTTAAATGAAACTGATCCACAAACATTTCTCAACAACGAGTGGAAATTTTAAAATTTTAACAGGAATATCTTTCTCATTCATGTAAATGTGCAATTCGCTTACTGCACGTGCACTGATTGGTTGCTAAGATCAGTACAATACAGTGTGTATCTTTGTGAAAATGATAATCCAGCTGGTTTATTAGTATGTGAGTAAAATTACGTTTTAAAACTGTATTAGCGTGTATTGTGTTGGAAATGTTTGATATAGGGAAATGATGCATTTGGCATTTTTATAAAGGAACCAAAACATTCTCGCGTATCCCCCCCAATGGTCCTTTACCATCGACAGCATTATTGACAAACTCTTAGATAAAATAGTTAACAGTCACTTATTCTGGTGTTTAGAAAGGAATTAAACTTTTATCTGAAACCAGAAAGGCAACAGGTAAAAACAGTTAAAAAGCTCATCTGTCAATCATTGTGAATGCTTGACCTTTTAAAGGCTTTATATTTTGACGTGGCACTATATGAATAATACGTTGAAAGCTTTTCTATTATAAAAATATTTTTGTTCAGTTACTTATATTGATTTGCTCTCTGATTTAATGTTTTATTATTTTACTAATCAGGTTGTTTATTAGGTCGATATTATAATTTTAAGCTAAAACTAGAATGATTTTTTGTGCTGTTGTTCCAACAACAACAGTGAATGTTGTAATTATTCAGATTTATATTTATGAATTAAGAAATTTCGTATGTTGTGGTTCCATAATTAGAATTGTTAAAGTTCCGGTATATCCAAATTACGTGTAAATATTTAAAATACAAAGGTACTTAAACTTGTTTCTGTTTAGGTTTCTTGTTCCAGGGTGGAAATTCGGATGGATAATCATTCACGACAGAAAAGATATTTTTGGGCCCCGTGTACGTATCTTTTGTAAATATTTCTCATGTAATTATTTTCAAAATGACTTAATTATTGTTTTGATTTACTTATACCATAAAAATGGCTTTATCATGTAATGTTCTGCATATTATTAACAGTTTACTTTAAAAACTCATCCTTTCCAAACATCGAGACGTTTCGTCTATCTTTTGTCTCTGTAACACTATCTCATGGGGTTCACCAGTAAGTTATGAACTTACAATGCTAAAAGCCTCCTAGTAGCACATAGATGTCTGTAAACTTACGGTGTTACAAAGTCGGTTTCGATACCCGTTTTTGGCAACGCACAGATAGACCATTGTGTAGCTTTGTGCTTAACTTTCAAACAAACAATGTTAAAATCTGAGGTTTGGTTCTCTTCAGTATACAGAGAACAAATAGCCTATTGTGTGTTTTATCACGAAAAGAAATAAAGCATTCTCGCAGTGACTTCCACACTTCTCGAACAAACTCTCTCCAACTTCCATTACACAGCTTTGAGAGAGAACTGAACTTTTATCTTTCAGAAGAACTACAACGTGGATAAAACTCTTAATTATTCACAAGGAAACTGACAGTATTCTTAACACATTTTTCTCAGCTTCAGAGAAACGTACTTTTAATTCAAGCATGAAGTTTATACTAATTTCTTTAGTATGCTTGTGAATGTGCAGATAGCATTCACATCCACATGCAAAGAAGTCTTGACAACTTATTGGACAATTTCCATGTCCTCCTGGTTTTTCCAGAACCACAACCAAACGTCTGTAATGATCGGTTGTAGTTAGAGTAGGTAAATTGACAGTCTATTTACTTATATTTCTCGTCCCTTCTCTTAAAATTTCCGATTACATTCTCTAACATAGATTTTTCTATTTTTTTCTGCTATAATGGAGTCACTCTATTGAGGATACACCCACACCTCACCCATGCACTGTAACAATTGTAGGTGTGTCACTTTCGTAGCTCATAACATGGAAAATTCTACTCTCATTCTGTGTTGAACAAGCATTAGAACGTAACTGTCTTTCCTATGTATTCTCTGTATTACAAAACATTTGTTGTAGCATATACTCATATATTGTCTGCGTTTGAACAAATTGTATCAGATCATCCCATAACTATTGTCCAAAAATTTAATACAGAAAGTGCATCAAGATTTCTACCATTGTAGAAGGTTTTTGTAACTAAAAGATGTAGTAAGACGTGTATAAAAATGTTCAGAGAAATAAAAGAAACTCACCCAACTCCACGTTTTCATATTATTAATCAAATAATCCCATATGAAGATAGATGTTTCTGAGAAGCACATCAGGTGTTTAATGTTTTATGAGTTTAAAAAAGACAGTAGTACAACAAAAACTACAGGAAACATTCAAGGCCTTTATGGTGCGGAGTCTCTCAATGAAAGAAAACGTCGATGGTGATTTGACAGAAACCAACCTTAGAGCAAGAGTGGGCATTTGCATTTCTCTACACTTTCGTGAACGTAACACACCTTTTTTGAACAGCTTTGTGACTGGAGATGAAAAATGGATGTTTTATAAAAATTTTAAACGCCGCAGACAATGGTTCAGGTAAACTGACTAAAGCACAGCCTCAATGGGCCCTCCAAACCATGTAAAGTCTTACTAAACGTTTGGTGGGATATTAAGTGATGTGCCATGTTCAGGTCGTCCTGTTGAGTTTAATGATGACTTGCTGCTGGCTGCTCTTGATGAAGATTGTGCTGTAACAGTTGAATAATTAGCACAGAAGCTTAATTCAACCTATTAAACAGTTCACTGTCATTTCAAACTTGTAAAATTGGTCCCCCATTATTTGACAGAAGCCAACCTTAGAGCAAGAGTGGACATTTGCAATTCTTTGCACTCTTGTGAACGTAACTCATCTTTTATGGAAAGGGTAATGACTGGAAATAAAAAATTAATATTATATAAAAAATTTTAGGCTGTATACAATGGGTCAGAGCAGGTAATTTGGCTAAAGTACAGCCAAAAATAGACCTCCACCCTCGGAAAGTCTTGTTAAGCAGATGGTGGAATATTGTTGGTGTGATCCACTTTGAGTCACTGACACTCAGTGTTACGATTACATCAGACTTCTATTGTCAACAGTTAGAGCACTTGAATGTTGTATTGAAAGAAAACAGGCCTGCTTTGATCATTCGTAAAGGTGTTGTGTTACACCAGGATAATGCACGACCCCATACAGCAAGGTTCACATCTGCAAAGACTGAAGAACTAGACTGGTAAAACTTTCACATCCTCCTTATTCTCCAGACCTAGCACCATCTGATTACCATCTATTCCAAAGTTTGCAAACCTATCTTAAGAAAAAACAGCTGGGAACACATGAAAATGTCAAAACTGCCATCTCTACATTGTTTTTTTCCAAACCCAAGAATTTTACAGAAGTGACATTCAGAAGTTTGTGAATCGTTGGCAGGAAGTAATTAATAATAATAAAACATATATTATTGATTAAATAACATTAAAAGTGTTTGAAATCTCTTTTTTTCTGAACCTAAAATCAGAAATTATTTAATAAATGACCTGATACATATCTTCATTAATTATTGAAACATTTGATATATAGTAACTGTTTAAGTATTCGCAAATGTTTGAAAGCTTTTATTCAGTTCGCTACCTTTTTTTACATGTTTTCATGTTTCATCAGAATAACGAAGTGTTTTTGGTAGTTTAAATGAATTATTTTTTAATAGCAGGGATCGATATGTATTCAAGAAAACTTGCACTCTGAAAAATCATCATATGGAATTATTTATCGAAAACTGACCATATAAAGTATTGGTTACGATATACTCTGTATATGTAAATACTAGTAATATGTTAAAAAGGTGGTTAACATTTCTGGTATGGTAATTGATTTTTTTCTGAAACGGCAACTGTTTACTCTATTGCCTAACAATCTACCTGATCACGTCAACGGGGCTAGACCCAAGACGGCTCAGACTATTACTACAAGACTTGTCCAGCTTATGTGACTTCTCTGTGATTATTCGCCTTTGGTGTTTTGGTAAATATATAGATAACTGTTTTTATAAACAGCAAACATATCACTAACGTACTTAAATGTCTTCGAACGCCAGTTAAACCAAACAGATGGCACTGCGTATCGAATATTAGAAAAGCAATGGTTTCTGGAGGTAAAATATGTGCTCAATACAGGTATAACATACAAAGTAAACAAATGTGTATTTTAAAGTATCCTGTTAAACCAGTAAAGAAACAAGAACTAGTGCCATAGTTACATGCTCACTAAACTTTAAATCATTTAAGCATCAAAATGTCTTTTTGACATTACATAGTGGAGATATGAACTAAAAACTGATCAATTTGTCTTTGGGAATAATTTTCTGATTTATCTTTTCTTTTACTTGATGTATTATGAAATATGCATTCGTGAAATGCTGAACTTATGGGTCAAGAAAAAGTATATGGACTTTTATCACTAACATTCAATTATGATTCCATGTTGGGAACCAAGTTTAGATAACCCGCTGTGCAGTTTTCTGCAAAGAAAAACAAGAACAGTCGCATCAACACAAAGTATGTCATTATGATGTACTCTTGCCACACGCAGAGCGTTATATTTGGAATTCCGTGATTCTCTGTATCTGTTATTTGTTTTTGTTATTTTTAAATAGAACTTATTTACATTGTTGTTTTACATGTTGCATTCTTAAAATATGTATATTTATAACAATTAATCTAATGGCAACATTTCGCTACTTCAGTTTCGAAAAGGTTTAGAGTCACTTTGTCAGAAGTTCTTGGGACCGTGCACATTAATCCAGGGGGCGCTTTCTACAATCCTGAAGGAAACTACTCAACAATTTTATAACGGAATTGTGGAGTGTGTTAGGGTATGTTATATGTATAAATCTATTTTATGAGAGGGTTAAGTTGACAAAATAAGGGGTACAGTGCAGGAATACATAATTTGGTGTAAAAAATGATTAACTGATAGTTCAAAGTGATAGTTCAAGGAAATTTTTCAAGTAATAATAAAATTACAGTTATAGAAAAATATATTTTATGTCACAAGACGCAGCTTCCGAGATGCGACAGCAGTAAGTCTATTGATTTACAACGTTAAAATCAGGAATTCAATTACCCTTGATGAACACAACAGACAGCACGATGTGGCTATGCTATCAAAAAACACATTATACAGTGATTTTTGAATGTATAATGACACTGTTATCATTCTAGTGTGTGTGAAAACATAAATTTGACTGAAATTAAGTTTATAAACAATGCATATTAATGACATATTCCTGGAAATTATATCCAGTACCATTATAATTTTTGTACGTACAACTATTAAGAAATTATTAGTGACTTTTTAAGTAACGTACGCTATGGAAGATTTGATGTAGAAAAACTCAATCAAGAATAAATATATAATAATGTGTTTCAACAGTAAGTTTTGGGCCTTATAACAATATTGTACCTAGGTTTCAGTCCTCATGGCAGGAATACCACAGATAATATATTATGTAATTTTGAGCTTAAAGTGAAAGAAATAATCAGAAAAGTAATCATTTGTTTGTCATCACTCAAAATGAATTAATTAGTGTGATGAATATTTATCAAGTTCTTAAATATGTATGGGACAGATTCTTTAGAGTAGGTGTCTGTGACTTCCTAGTAATAAATACCAACATTAAACTAATAGCACACAGTTCACTTATTTGAAAATGATATATTAAGACATAACAAACGTATATATGAATGTTTGTTACACACTTAGTTATTACACTTATATCTAGAACTTTAAATAATCCTCTCTTCTCGTCAAAGTCCACATACGCTGGTTCAGTTACTATAGTACACAACTGACAAGACAAACTATACTTCTTTCCTCTGTTGTTACAATGTAATATCCAAAAATTTCAATTTGCAAAAAGTGCCAATACACGCTCTTTATGGCTCAACTTACAAACACACAGTCTAGATCTATTTGATTATATTTTTCACTGTCTTTGTGTAACTTGAACAAAATTTTGGACACATGATTATAAATAGTTTAACTAAGGCCTAGGACTTTCCAGATATTATGATGTAATAATACCAGAAAAAAACTTATAATGCTCTTGTAATATGATGGACTAGTACAATACTTACTGGCTTACAAAAATTGTGCTACGCAACATATGATTTGCATAGTTACATAAACAAACTTGTGATAAACTATCACTTCCAAAAATAACTAAATTTAATACACGTTTTATGTTTAAATTAAAACATTCGTGTATATCTGAAAATAAACATCTCTTACAGAAAAAGATATTTACTCTGTAGACGCGGTTTGATACATCCCTCTTTTTCATGTTTATAACTAATGAATAGCAGGTTGACTTCAAAGGCTCAGTGATTCCAGTTTCTGACATCACTACGCCTTCCTCATAGCTTAGTGTATCTGGTAGGGCTTCGCCTCGAGTGGATCCCTGGTCGTGGTCTCGATCTTTTATTGTACATTTGTCGTGCCTGTGAAGATACCTGTACCATGTCAGAGTAAATCTTACAGCCCTTTGTTGTTACTGCTAATGAGTTCTTCACTGGTGTTGACATCTTTGTACAACACATCTCCATGTAGTAAACTTAAATCTAATAGGTCTTCATGTTGTGTGACAAAGGGACCACCTTCTGTTTTTGAATTTATGACAGCCAAACCTAAATTGCCTTTCGCGCTTCAATAGTTGCACCCATCGGGACGTTTTCCTTCTAAATTAACTTCTTCAACAGTTCAGTGTGGTAGATTTTAGTATTTCCATCCTATTTCACCTTATAGTCCATGATATTACTCTCTGCACAATGTGATCGCATTTTGAATGAATCTTGGGCAACTAAATGTATTGGTGGTTCTGTCTGCTATATTTTTTTATTTCATCCATCAACTCTTGATGCAACTTTATCGCTTGAGTCCAGTATTCTGTTGTAACTTCCCCAGTAAGAAGTGCCTTGATAAATCTGACACAGCAGAATAGGTCAGTATTCAATGTTGCACATATGTTGTCTCATAGGACGTTCACTTTCTTCTCCCGAGTATAGTTTTCACGTACTGATATGTTGTAATTTGTTGGTACCTCTGGAACTAAACACTTTAGTACCATATACTGTATATTGGTATTTCCGCTATTTTTCGTTGGTGGCAGATTTGCATCCACTCAAATCTCGCCCCATTTTATAAAAGCAATAACATCACCTCTACATTTTGTCCTTTGAATTCTTATTTTCTTTGGTAGTACCTTGCTTGTGGCGATCCAGTCCTGGTTTTGACTGTGATTATTCTTGAATTGCGCAGTTATGCTCCTTCCATGTGCTTCCATATGCTGTTTTGCCTACTTTAAAAAATAACATCTTTCTCAGAGCACTATCCTTTAGGAACACTAAAATATCATGAAACGTGTGATAATATGCTGTCCGTATTCGTAGATTTGCTTGTAATAGAAAATTACTTTCAGTGTTTTGTATGTCAGTCCATTTGTTAAATATTGCCGAAACTGTACCACAAACTGAAACTCAGTTACGGTTGTGTGTGATTTGACTTCTCTGAACTTTCGATGAAAACCTTCATACACCTTATATACATGTAGTTCGAGTCCTGCAGATATCTGTGACTTGTTGGTAATATATTTCGACAGTAAACAAGGAGCAATCAGTCTACTCGGGTTGTAAAATAATATAAGACAATTAAAACCCATATACAAATGTATTCACACAGTTAATCTCCACAGTTGTATCCAGAGCTTTAAATCGTCGCCTCTTTTCATAACAAAAGTGTATCTTTTGTTACAACAGTTTCTACAGACAAATGTATTTTTTTTCTCTACTCTGTACTGTAAAGATAGAAATACTCTGTCTTGATCTATTTGAATATATCTTTCACTAACTTTCTTTAACTTAAACAATATTTTGGACGCGTATTTACAGATAATCCAATTGAGGCGTGGAATGCTTCATTCATTGCAGAATATCATGATATAATATTCGAGCTAACATTTAGTAACATGACACAAAATTCCACAATCCGAAATTAAACTAAACATACGAAAACACCTGACAACAGTTTATTGTACTTTTACTGATTGTTTGATCTGTAACTTGTAGACTCCGTAAACTCAAATCATTTCGTTTTATTGATGAATTATTTATCATATGAAAATACAAGATAAATTAAACTCCGTTGTTATTATTTGTAAATCATGTACCTTCTGTACTGTTGATGAATTATTTATTACCTAAGAAACATAGAATAAATCATATACTAACATGCTTTTATGTTAACCATCAATATGAAAAATCCTGTGCACTAACTAATACAAAAAAAACAATAAAATTTTCCTTTTATTCATCTACAGAGAAATGCTGAATTGTCGTACACAATCCTTTCCAAGGTCCCTGGCCTGAACCCCATTATGCCAGCTGGAGCAATGTACATGATGGTGAGTTTCATACTACCGAGACTCATTGGTTCAAGATTTACATTTCGTAAAGTCTTTCATGGTACTCTTGTGCAAGAAAATAGCTTGAAAACCTTTCGTGAGGAAAAATGTTAACTATTGTGTGATAATAACAGTCTAAAACAATCGTGACAAATTTATAGATCCAAGCGGTAATTCTCGAAAACGTTTTCTAAATATTATGATGAAATATAAGTGTATATTTTGGACAAAAAGGAAAAGAGAGAAAGGAAATAGTTAAGTCTATATAATTAGAATATAATATTTATTTTGAACACACAATTTAGAGTTTATCATAATACTTGTTATAGTTTATTTAAAAAAAGAAGAAAAGATTTCAATCAAGTATTACATCGTGTGTGGTATTTAAATGAATGCAACTGAAATCAGTGCGAAGGTACAAACACAAGCATCATATATTCTTGATTAGTGTTAATAATGCATAATTTAGAAAGAAATTTATAACTGATTTTATTTGTTCTGAATTTCGTGAAAATCTCTACGAGGACTACCTACGTTAGCCCCCCTTAATTTAGCAATGACGGACTAGAGAGAAGATAGCTAGTTAACATCAACCACAACTAACTATTGGTCTCGTTTTTTTTGTCAACGAATAGTGGGCCTGGCATGGCCGAGCGGGTTAAGGCGTGCACTCGTAATCCGAGGGTCGCGGTTTCGCGCCCACGTCGCGCTAAACATGCTCGCCCTCCCAGCCGTGGGGGTGTATAATGTGACGGTCAATCCCACTATTCGTTGGTAAAAAGAGTAGCCCAAGAGTTGGCGGTGGGTGGTGATGACTAGCTGCCTTCCCTCTAGTCTTACACTGCTAAATTAGGGACGGCTAGTACAGATAGCCCTCGAGTAGCTTTGTGCGAATTTCCAAAAACAAACAAACAAACAACGAATAGTGTAATTGATTTTATATTATAACACCAGCACAAGTCAAAAGGCATGGATCCCTTCTTCCAAACTTTAGCTGAAATCGTCAAAGAAAAACAATTAAACGAAGGTCAGAAATAATGTTTTGTGTATCTTATCCTCCATATGCATTGATTAACATGCGACATAACTGTCTATATGGTTTTGTTTTGTAATAACAGGTGGGCATTGATATGGATCGGTTTAGGGAATTTCGAAGCGATCTTGAGTTTCTGAAACGCATGGTCAGCGAGCAATCTGTGTTTTGTGTTCCTGGAACGGTAGGTGGCGTGTTTTAAAATAATATCAGACGTTTGACTTTTTTTATTTAATTATAAAGACTCGAAATAGATTTAGTTTGTGTGTTTTAATATAAAGTTTTCAAAAGAAATTGTCTACGTATAGAACAAAGTTTCTCATTGGTTGAGGTGGCATCTCCCTCGATACATATAACGAGGTTGCTTTCTTCCGAACTGAAATTAGTGGAACATTAGAATAAATTATATTTATGTTTGTCTCTAAGTAAATATTAAATTTGGCAAAAGTTGTCTATAATCCTTTGCATTGTCTAAGCTCGAATATCAACGAAAAAGAACGATCTTTCTCATTGGTTAATTTGATTAGTGGTATAGCTTGCGTTCAAAAACTTCAGTAAGCTTTGTAAAGCCCCAAATATGGATTTTCTTCAATAAAATAAATTACTTGGTAACACCAAAATCAAATTATAAAATAATTCCATCATTCGAAAATCATGTAAGAAGAGCTTTAGAAAAAACCAAAAATGATGTCGATAATGAATTAGCATGGTTACTTATTTTATATCAAAATTACATAGGGGGTATCTGCCGTCTCTTCAGTGATGAATCAAACCTCGGATTTTAGCATTGTATGTTGGTAAACGTAAAACTGTCACTAGGAGATAAGACGAATAAGAAAATAAATAAAAATTCATAAAATGTTAAAAACAATCCCATTTAATAAAATAAAATACAATTAAATGATGAAATCAGTAGTTTGTTTCAACAAAAAAAAACTTATATTTAGAACCAAAGCTCGTATAAAACCAGAAATTTCGAAAGGTTTAAACCATTAGTCACCACTTACTTTGTTCATACTAAGAATGTAATGGATTTGATATTGAAAGTCTCCAGTTCATTTTTGTTAATTCATTCATAAAAACAATGTGTGTTGGTAGTGTCTATTTAGGTAGTATTTGATAGTTTGTATAAAGGAACTGCCTGGATTTGTAACACTTACAATTCAGTTCCCACAAATTACTGATTAAGAATATATATATAACATAAAAATATGTTTCTTTTTATGCTCAGTGCTTTAACTACCCGGACTTCATGCGGATCGTATTGACTGTTCCAGAAGAACAAATGCGAGAAGCTTGTGAAAGAATTGCTGATTTCTGTCGCAGCCATTATGGGTACCGTGACAACCTAAACGAGAACGAGATCAGTCATTTTTCAGACGTCTGAGGACAAAGACTTGAATTTGTAACTCTTATAAATCATGCCCACTCTTTTTTGACATACATATCTCCGAAAGAACTTTGATCTATATTGACCTACGAATGAGAATTAAAAACTTTCAACAGGGAAATTGATCATGACCTATAGCTTAGCTGACCAGTTAAATGTTTGTATAATACACTCTCTCTTGTAATACAAGACTCACCTATCAGATGTTAGCAGCTGTAATTTTATGGACTCTCTTGCTTGTTAAATTTCAAGTTATAAAGTACATCTGAATAATCTCCATATGTCTTGTGAAAAGTAACGTGTATTTTGTGATGTCGGTTTGATATACTGAATCTTTTACTCGGTGTTGAACTCTCACAATATTTACCTCTAATTCAAATGTATCTGAAAATAAACTAATACACGTCACTTTATATGGAGTTTTTATGTTTAGGGTGTTGTTACAGGGAACTTGGGTAACATTGTTGTTGCTTCATGTTAACTACGTGTGTGACATTTTATTTTTATGAGCTCTGAAGAAAGTTGGTCCTATGGAAGAAAAATGCGAGAATTTTGTCTCAGAAATGGTAAAATCTTCGTCTGGCTTTACGGGAAAACGTAACTTTAATATAACAAAGTCTAAATTACGACTTGTTGTGTAAATTACATTTGTTCATCCAGAGGAAACTAATTTTAAGTTTTGTACATTGTACAGGATAAGTCTGATATTATCACTGTTCTGAATCATAAAACCGTTCGTTACTGTATTTATGCTAGATTATGCTACTTTGCACCACTGTTGTCTCAAGGAAACAATACGGGGATATAGTGTAAATATGTACTGTTCTTCATTAGTTAACACTGTCATACCACACTATGATAATATTAATGAAATCGTTTTCTTGTAAGTATAGCCAGCTCCATTGGGTTGTAGTTGTACAGGCTTTTCTCGTTTTAAGTTCATGTTTCTAATTAGTTGTAATGTTCCTTCGCTGTATCATTTTGTTGTTAAATAAAACTACTAGCTTCTTTTGTTGAAATTATAATACGTGTAATACTGTTGCCTTCAACTTAACAATTTTTCTGTATTACAAGTTTCAGTTTTTACATTATGTAAGAGATATTTTAAAACAGGTATGTCGTTTCGATCATTCTCAAGTACACCTTTTTTATTTCATTGTTTCCTTATTTTGCACAGTTAACAGATGGTGAAAGTTGTTATTAATCATTTTTGAAGAACCATTGGTCACAGACAATTTTATATTATGCAGATTAGAGCATTTTGTAGGTACTGATAACAAATCCTTCCTAATGCAAAAGATTCTCATAAAAAGTACGAATCTTTGTACCCTGTGAGTAATGGTGCAATGTTTAAAGTTTGATCATTACACTGAATCCATTTTCGTTTCACTAAAAGGACACATACTTAACCAACCTTTTTGTTGTTCCTGTTGTGCACACCTGATCCCAAATTAAACAGACGATCTCCAACGTTAATTGAACTATTTCCGAAAAGTTATCAAACGTTTCTTCTCATACATGAGTACCATGAAAGGACAATAAATCTTGAACCAATGAGTCTTGGTAGTATGAAACTCACCATCATGTACATTGCTCCAGCTGGCATAATGGGGTTCATGCCATTACCTTGGAAAGGATTGTGTACGACAATTCAGCATTTCTCTGCAGAAGAAGAGAAAGAAAATTTTATTGTGTTTTTTTATGTTAGTTACTGGATAGGATTTTAATATTTAATGTTAGCATAAAACTATGTTAGTCTGATTTATTCTGTGTTTCTTAGATAATAAATAATTCATCAACCGTACAGAAGGAATTGCATTCACAAATAACAATACAGTTTTATTTATCTTGTATTTTTATATGATAAATAATTCATCAATAAAACACTATGATTTTATTTTACGAAGTCTACAAGTTACAGATCAAACAATCAGTAAAAGTACAATAAACTATTATCAGGTGTTTTCGTATGTGAAGCTTAATTTCGGATTGTGGAATTTTGCGTCATGTTACTAATTGTTTGCTCGAATATTATTAGATCATAATATTCTGCAATGAATGAAACTTTCTCCGCCGATTAACTGTGTGAATATATTTATATATAGATTTTAAATGTATTATTTTACAACCGAGTGTACTGTGTGCTCGTTTATTGTCGAAATATATTACCAACAAGTCACAGACATCTGCAGAATTCGAAATACGTGTGTATAAAAACCTGAAATTAGTTATCCCACGAGAATATTCAGGGGTAAACAGCAGTAGAAGAGACGTAAACAATAATCAAATACACCTACAACTGTAGGGGTAGCAAAAATATTGTAGTGGTCCTGACAACAATACATAACCATATTAACTGATTTTTGATAAATGGAGAGAAAGACGAGCAACATGGGCTTAAAAATGGTGACCCATGAGAGTTTATGAAACAACAAAAGAGAGTAGAGTGTAAACAAAGAAGAGTGGAATAAAAACTGATAGAATAAAAAAAGAACAAGAAAGAAAAGGCTGAAAATATAGAAAAATAAAAATAAAAATTGAAAAAAAGGAAAAGAAAAAACTAGAAATACAGAGTGAGAGAGTGGATAAAAACACCTGATTCACCCAAAGTCAGAAATAGGTCAAAAGCGACTCAGCAGTCTGTCTTAGCTCAATTCTCACAGCAAAAGAACTGTCAGTGTTTGCAGGCATCACGTCAAATTGTGTTACCGATTATGACAAGTCAAAACTAGCTTTGTTGAAATGTTATGATGGTTTTCATCGTAGGTTCAGAGAAGTCAAACCACACACATCGGTAACTGACTTTCAGTTTGTGGTACATTTTCGGCAATATTTAACAAAATGGACTGACATATAAAAAATTGAAAGTAGTTTTCTATTACAAGCAAATCTACTAATACAAACAGAGTATTATCACACGCTTCATGATGTTTCAGTGTGCCTAAAGGATAGTGCACTGAAAAAGATGTAAAAGTTGGCAAAACAGTATATGGAAGCACATGAAAGGAGAATAACTCCTTGCTAGAGGCAAGAATAATCTTATCTGATACGCATAGTATGTCAAAATATGCTGATTGATAGAACAGTGAGAAGGTTTCCTATGCCAAGAAGAAAGGTTGACACTCCACACTACACGAGAAACCTTGATGTCATGTGCATGAGAGACTCTGACCTCCGACTTGGAAACTGATAACATACCAGACAGTAGAAGATTGGAGAATCTTCATGACAAATACTTTGTGACTGTCCCAAGACTAAGTAGAAAACTGGAAGGGAGTGCTGTACAAAATTTATCAAAGTACTTCTACTGGGGAAGTTACAACAGAATACTGGACTAAAGTTGCATCAAGAGTCGACTGTCAAAGAACACCTTGAAATAAAAAATATACCAGACAGAACCACCAATACACTTAGATGGCCAGGAATAATTGGAAATGGAGTCAGAGTGTGCAGAGAGTAATATAATGGACTATAAGGTGAAAAAGAATGGAAATACTAAGGAAGTCATGGTGATGATAGAAACTGGAATCACTGAGCCTTCGAAGTCAACCTGCTATTCATTAGTTATAACCATGAAGAAGAGGGATGTATCAAACCACGTCTACATAGTAAATATCTTTTTCTGGAAGAGATGTTTACTTTCAGAAAAACATGAATGTTTTAATTTAAACATAGAACGAGTATTAAATTTAGTTATTTTTGGAAGTGATAGTTTATCACAAGTTTGTTTATGTAACTATGCAAATCATATATATGTTGCGTAGCACAGTTGTAGTAAGCCGGCACGTGTTGTACTATTCCATCATATTACAATAGCCTTTTACGTTTTTCTCAAGTGTAATTACATCATAATATCATGTAATATCTAGAAAGTTCTAGGCCTTAATTTAACTATTTATAATCATGTGTCCAAAATGTCGTTCAAGTTACAAAAAGAAAGTGAAAAATATAATCAAATAGATCTAGACTGTGTGTTTGTAAGTTAAGCCATAAAGAGCGTGTTTTGGCACTTTTTGTTAAATGAAACTATTGGAGATTGTATTGTAACAACAGAGGAAAGAAGTATAGTTTGTCTTGTCAGTTGTGTACTATAGTAACTGAACCAGAGAGGATTATTTAAAGTTCTAGATATAAGTGTAATAACTAAGTGTGTAACAAACATTCATATATACATTTGACATGTCTTAATATATCATTTTCAAATAAGTGAACTGTATGCTATTTGTTAAACGTTGGAATTTATCACCAAGAAGTCACAGACTCCTATTTATTGTAAAGAATCTGTCTCACACATACTTGATAAATATTCGTCACACTAATTAATTTATTTTCAGTGATGGCAAACAAATGATTCGATTTCTGTTTATTTGTTTTACTTTAAGCTCAAACTTACATAATATATTATCTGTGGTATTTCTGCCATGGGGACTGAAACCTAGGTACAATATTATTATTAGGCCAAAAACTTACTGTTGAGACACATTATTATATATTTATTCTTGATTGAGTTATCCTACATCAAATCTTCCAAAGGGTACATTACTTAAAAAGCCACTTATGATTTTTATTAGTTCTACGTACAAAACTTATAATGGTACTGCTTACAATATCCAACAATTTTCCATTAATATACATTGTTTATAAACTTTATAATAGTCGAATGTACAGTTTCACACAGTAGAATGATAAAAGTATTATTATATATTCAAAAATCACTGTTTACTGAGTTTTCTAATAACATATCCACATCGTGCTATCTGCTGTGTTCATCATGGGTAATCAAACACCTGATTTTAACGTTGTAAATCAACAGATTTACTGCTGTCCCAGCTCGTTTTGTGATAGAAAATATAATTTTCTATAATTGTAATTTTATAATGACTGAAAGAATTTTCCTTGAACTATCACTTTAAACTATTTCTTGAACTGAATTTAATCATAAAGGTCGATAAACTTTTCCTTGACCCATTAGTGCAGCATTTCATGAATACATATTTTCTTAATACATCAAGTAAAAAAGAGACAAATCGGAAAATTATTCCCAAACACAAATTGATCAATTTTTAGTTCATATCTTCACTATGTAATGTCAGAGAGACATTTCGATGCCTAAATAATTTAACGTTTGTCACTACAGTAGAGATTAAACGTAACATCTTGATGTTCGTACGTTACCATAAAGCTACACAAAGGAGTATCTATGCTGTTCTCACAACCTGATTTACAGCATTAAAAGCTCACAGCCTTCTATGTTTACAGATTCATAACATTAATTAAGTTCATTTTGGAAACTTTAATTATCTCTGTTTTGTTCTTCGATTATAAGCACAGAGACAAATGCTGTGCCACTGAGGAATATGTCAGTGTAAACATATGCGTGATAGCTATAACTTTTACAATCACAGATTTAAAAAATGAAATTATTATTTTACCTCTATAAACCACTGCTTTTCTAATATTCAACACGCAGCGTCATCTATTGGGTTCAATATGGTTTAATTGCCTTTCTATGATATTTAAGTACGTTAATGATATGTTTGCTATTTATAGAAACAATTCTCTATATATCTTTATCAAAACATCAAAGGCGGATAATTACAGACCAGTTATATAAGCTGGAAAAATCTTGTATCAATATCATGAGCCGTCTAGGGTTTAGCCCCGCTGACGTGATCAGGTAGATTGGTAGGTAGTACACTAGGCAGTTGCCATTTTAGAAAATTTTCAATTACCATACCAGAAATATTAGCCATCTTTTTAGCATATGACTTGTGTTTAAATGCACAGTGTGTAGCATAACCAATACTTTAAATGGTCGGTTTTCGATAAAGAATTCCATATGGTTATTTTTCAGTGTCAGTTATTTGGAATACTTATCGATCCCTACTATTAAGTACTACTATACTTAATAATGAAGAAATAAGAAACTGAGAAGAATTATGTATATATCGGTAATGATAATAACAATTGTTTATCAATGCAGGTAGAGAAAAAATAATTCATTTAAATTAGCAAAAACACTTCATTATTCTGATGAAACATGAAAACATAAAAAAAGGTAACGAACTGAATAAAAACTTTCATTTCAAATATTAGTGAATATTTAAACAGTTACTATATATCAAATGTTTCAATAATTAATGAAAATATGTATTACATCATTCCTCAAGTAATTTCCCATTTTAGGTTCAGAAAACGAGGAAGGATTTCAAACGCTTTTAATTTCTTATGGGATGATCTGATACATTTTATTCAAACCCAGACATAAATGAATATATGCTACAACAAATAATGTTTTGTAATACAGAGAATACATCGGAAAGACAGTTACATTCTAATGCTTGTTCAACTCAGAATGAGAGTAGAATGCTCCACATTAAGAGTTACGAAAGTGACTGTCCCATAATTGCTACAATGCATGGGTTAAGTATGGGTTTAGAGTGACGCCATTATAGCAGAAAAAGGACAGAGAAAAAATTATGTTAGAGAATGTATTCGGAAATTTGAAGTAAAACTGAAGCCAATTTGTTCTCTATATACTAGAGAGAACTAACCTAAGATTTTAACATTGTTAGTTTGAAAGTTAAGCACAAAACTACACAATGGGTTACCTGTGCTTTGCCCAAAACAGCGATGTGCACTGACTGACCATAATTGAGCTACTCAAAGATTGCCTTTGAAAGTTGAGGTTCCTTTATAAATACCACAATAATCATGTTATAATTACTTTCTCTAAAAGTTTGCCAATAATATTAGGTTAAACTCAATATTTGTATAGTGATTCCAGGTTAAAATACCATATGACAAGTATATAGAAAAAAATGTTGTTGATAGTCAAGAATTCCTGGGGGACATACACATCTTAAAACATGATTTTTACTCACACACTAAACTCAGCAATGTGCCAAAATGGTAAGTCCTTGGGCTCATACTGCTAGAAACCAGGTTACGATACCCTTGGCTGGCAGAGCAGGGAGAGTACCATTGTGTAAGTGTTGTGCTTAATTCCAAACACAAAACGAATCAACCAATCAGTGCGCGTGAATGCGCAAACTGCACATTTATATGAATGAGAAAGATATTCCTGTTGAAAGTTTAACATTTTCACTCGTTGAGGAGGAATGTTGTGGATCAGTATCATTTAAATTGTTCAATTTACTGCAGTACTGAAACAGCCAAATGACGAAGTTCTCATGGAAATAATAATAATAAAATATGATTCAGGTGTTCCTTCAGCTGCATGGGGTCCTAAACTACTAACGCCTATCAATACTACTGTTAAGTCTTCATACAAACTGTAGTGATGAGATTCATGTAACAACTCCAAAGAAAATATGTAAAACTGACAAAAATGAGAAAAGATATGATTGAAGTAAAAAGCCACTACCTTCCAAAGAACTTGGTTGAAATTCATAAATCAGTGTTACCGAAAACAGTATGTATGTCATTTCCTAATGAGAAAGCTAAATCACGCTATCTGATGTGTCCACCAGGGGGAGCTGATCTCTAATTTTAGTATTGTAAATCTGTAGACTTAATATTTTCCCACTTTTCAACGTCTATTTAGTTCCTACCTTTATCACATTTAAATCATTATTGTTGGCATTCAATAAGCGTTGAAAAGCAATTAAATATACTTTCAATGACAAAGACAATTCCAGGATTAATAGATAACTGAAGATCAATGAATAAAATTGATAACTGATATCCAGTCAATACATAAAAATAAATAAACATATTTCCTAATGAGGATGTCAAACATGTATTTCTGGTATGTTCAGCACTAAGATGACTGAACATCAATGTAAAGCAGATATTTATTAATGACATGATTTTTGCTTCTTACCGAAATTAATTTAATTGTTAAATGCTAATTACCACTAATATTTCATTAAGTATGATATACATATCTTAATAGTATAGCAATTAAATAGAACTTAGATATTTTGATAATAAAGAACTATCTTCACTGTACAGATAATAATATAAACTTGTTTCTATTTCATCCATAAGAAGTCATGCATAAGACAAAGCCATTTTTCAATAATTACATGAAACATATGGAAGAAAATTCTATTGGTGATTCAATGCGATGATTAGTACTTCAAGAGCTCTAATGGACAAACAGTATATAATCTAGATTCGCTGGCATTAGAATTACAATGGGCACATTGTGTACATACGTACAATGTAAATTTTACAAACTAATGCTGTATGTTACTGATTATCTCTATGATTTACTGACTAAACCAAGAATATGAGGTCCAAATTCTGTACAAGATAAGTTAAATGAGTAACACCCTGGAGAAAATGTTCAAAATAGCTCTGGTGATTGGTATGCTGGTTATGATCTCATTATCCTCAAAATAGGGTTTAAATGCCAAAGTAGAAACTACAACATGCATTGATTGTAAAAAGTATTTCATTGTAAGATGTTTTCACTACACTGGATGAATGAAAACTGATTTTCACTCTGCTGCAACTGTTAAGGTATAACTATCTTAGAAGTGGCACATATTTGTTTCACTGGTAATGGCACACGACTGGAGCTATCAGTGTATATGGCAATGAGTAACATTAATATATGTAGAGAGAAAAAAATACCAATCCAAGGTAATGAACAAATGTTTGTGTGTGATGTTGCACGTGCACATGGTTGCTACGTAACTTCATTCATAAGTATGTGTAACATTAGTGAATCACTTACACTTAGAACACAACTTTCAGGCCTCGCAAAACCATGATGTTAGTGTGCTCGACTCGTAATCTGAGGACCGTTCGTTCGGATTCCTGCACACCAAACCAGCTCTCCTTTCAAGTCGTATGAGCGTTATAATGTGCGGTAAATCCTACTTCTCGCAAGAGTTGGCGAGAGTGGTGATGACAAGCTGCCTTCCCTCTAACCTTACACTGCTAAATTAGGGACGACTAACGTAGATAGTCTTGGTGTAGTTCAAAACAAACACTACCCTCTAGTTTTACACTGCTAAATTAGGGACGACTAACGTAGATAGTCTTGGTGTAGTTCAAAACAAACACTACCCTCTAGTTTTACACTGCTAAATTAAGAGCATCTAGCACAGATAGCCTTTGTGTAGCTTTGCACGAATTTCGCAATAAACAAACACAACTTTCATGTAAAATATGAATTAAAGTGAAGGACTTCACCTAAATCTAAACCGTGATCACTGATCTGTGAGATATTAGTTAAAGATGAGATGCACATAATGATTTATTTAATGCTACCAGAGAATATTTCGTCTTTAACACTGAAATACTTAATAGATAATGGATTTTTATAGAAGAAAAACTATGCTCACACTATGTTTGGATGAAAAATGTTTAACCAGGAAATTCCACTAATATCTTCATTGCACTGAATTTAAATATTAAATAGGCGAAATTATGTCCAGAAATAAAAGTTGTACTGTATCGATTATAGAGAGTTTCACGTTGCTATTATCCAATATTTTCCATTGTGCAGATTGAAATATTTGTGAGCATAAACTTTTACTTAATATTTTCTTAGCAGGAAAGCTTTGCAAAATTGAACACACTACGTTCAAGTGAACTGTAGTTTTTTTCAACTATCAGATTAAATGAAACCTTTAAAGGGCAAAATATCCCTTATGCCATCAATAGTTATATGTGTAGTACATGTACCTTGAAAATAATACAATTATGTTATCACACTTCATCATCTGCCACTTAATTCCGTAAGAAACAAACATAAACAATCGCAAAATTAAAGAAGCCTTACTTACGCTACAACTCAAAACCGAAATAAACCAATACAAAGAAACACCTTTATACCTACATTAATACATATAATCAAATATCTAAGCACGTCCTCTACATTCCTACACTCAATTACACAACCCCCTTCAAACATGTGGTCAGCTTTTGGTCGGTTACCTCTTTCTTTATTTTTGAACCTAACGATGACCGAAGAAGGTCGAAACGTTGTTCGCTCCTCTACACAAAAATTTTTTCAATGAATAATACCACCCGTTTTACATATATATTTTAGTCTACAAGTGGGTTTTTTCGTCATCACGGACACAAACGAATTAATTATCAATGTACGTATAAGTAAACTGAGATCTTATAAAGTGAAGAAACTATTTCGTAATTTTCTTATTATTCCATAGGTATGGAATTAGCACGCGAAGCTGTGACAGTTTAGACTTCTTGTCCAGGAGCGATTATTGAGGTCAAGGTAAGGTAGACGTATCGTTTTTGTTTTCTCTTCGGTGTTTATAAATATTTTCTACATTGATACTAAAACTTATTTTAATATTTTTATTCTAGAAAAAATCCTTATTTAGATACCAAATTTAATACAGAGGCTCAACCTGGAGGAAACCTATTCAGGTGCTCAGTGTTTCTGTTTGGATAAACAATAAATAACCATATTAAGTAGGCGAGTTTTCAAATGGACCTGATCACAGAACTTTGTCACGATACACTGTGCTATAGTTGTAGTTATTATGTTATTAAGAAATGTTGTTCGTTGATTTTCCGAACATTATTTAACTGAGGAACATTGTTATCACTGTTTCTGGCGTTCATGAATCAATCTTAATTGCAAGGTTTGGCTTCAACTGTGGATGAATATGAGATAAACGTTGTTGACAATGTTTATCAGCATGTTTCAGACGTTTCTTCCATAGTATATCATAGTACCGTTACAGTATTACACACAGAAGGAAACTGTTAAGCAACGTCTCAGTAATCTAAGTACACAAGAAAAACGTTGTTGAGAGAGGTTAATCGTAGTAAAGTTAAAATTAAGCTGATGTGCAAGTTGACTAACATTTGAGCAGGAAATTCCATATCTCGCTCTGCTATCAGAGAAAGTCCAAGAGATACGGTTAAAGGGTAACAAAATATCTGCTGGGATTCTTAGTAACATTTATATTTTAAAAACTGTTGTAAGACAGGAGAAGTGGGTCGAAAGTGAGGACATGTAGAAGTAGATAATCTTAGAAGAAATGCCAAAGCAGCTGCGTCAAGTTGTGTTAAAAGCAGCCTATTGCAAAGTAGAGATGCAGTCAATATTTGTACTGTCTGAATTAAATACATTTGAAGCATTGACTTTAATAATCTTGAATTCTGCTTTCTTGGAAAACTATGTGCTGCACCGAAAAGTAAGAAACATCCTAAAATATTTAAATTATTCTCCAATTTAGGCTTAAGCGCTTATTCTGACCTTAGCATAAATGCCTTTAACAGATCTAAATTGTATATGTAAAAACGGCTCGTTTTTATTTTGCACTAGAGCAGCGAACAACGTTTCGACTTTCTTTGGTCATCGTCAGGTTCACAAAGAAAGAAAGAGGTAACTGACCGGAAGCTGACCACATGTTTGAAAGGGAAGGTGTGTAACTGAGTGTCGGAATGTAGAGGGCGGTGTTAAATGTTTGAATATATAATTTTATATTATTTATTTTATTATTTTTAATATAGGTGTAAAGGTGTTCCTTTGCATTGGTATATTTTGGGTTTAAGTTGTTGTATAAGTAAGGCTTCTTTAATTTTGCGTTTGTTTATGTTTGTTTCTTTAATATCTGAGGGTTTTCTATGGTTTCACTGTGTTTATTACAGTTGCAGTGTTCGAAAACGCGTGAAGGTGACTTTTTATGTTCTTTGAATCTGGTTTCCATTTTTCTACTTGTTTCTTCAATATAGAAGTCGTGGCAGTTATCACATTTTATTTTATAAATAATGTTGGTGTGGTGTTTGTCAGTGTAGTTTTTACATAGTATAGACCTTAGTTTTGTGCCTGGTTTTTGAATAAATTTGGTAATAACTGAAATATCATGTTTTGTTGCTAGTGTTTGCCAAATGCTGGTTATTTGTCTGCTGATGTCGGGTATATTTGGTATGCAGCACTGTATGGTTTCGTGATTTTTTTTTATTTGTGAGATATATTTACCTTTGTTGGTTGGTTTTTCTTTCTGTTTATGTGTATGTGTATAATGTATTCTAAGGTTTGTGGAGGAAACCTATTGATGCTGATGAAGTATTGTTTTATTTTGTCTACTTATGTAGAATAAGACATGTAAGATTATAACAATGTGTATATAGGGAGGATACATTATTGAACAATGCACTTCTATAAATTGTTTGGACAGTGTAATGGGATTTAATGAAGGGTCCAGCATGGCTAAGTGTGTTAAGGCGTTCGACTTGTAATCCGAGGGTCGCGGGTTCGAATCCCAGTCGCATCAAAGATGCTTGCCTTTTCAGTCATGGGGGCGTTAGAATGTGACAGTCAATCCCACTATTCGTTGGAAAAAGAGTAACCCAAGAGTTGGCGGTGGATGGTGATGACGAGCTGCAGTTATCGTGAATAATCCATCTAACCCTTGTGGATCAGTGTTTTCACAAAACCATATACAAGCAATTCTAGATGTCGCTGCCAGAAACTTCGTTCCTATAATTGCGGATGAGATTTATGAACATTTTGTAAGTTATCATAGCTACGGCGTGCTTCATAATAATTTGTTTCTCAACTCGTTACATAAAAAAAGGCTTAATTTCCTCAAAGTCTAACTTCTAAATTTATATGCGTGTAATTAACAGATGTAGATATTACATTAGAAGTAAGAATTTAGTGCTATTTGTCAAAGTGTAAGAATTTGTCTAAAGAAAGTGTATGTGGTTTGTTACACTTCGCTCTTGTCCTCTTTTATGATGTTAGGTTTGTAAAACCCGACGGGAATACTTGAATAACATTCTATAAAAGGTTCGGCAGGGACAGGTGGGTTAAAGCTTTCGACTCGTAATCTGAGGGGCGCTCGTTCGAATCCCCGTCGCTAAAAATGCTCGCCCTTTCAGCCGTGGGGGCGTTATAATATCACGGCCAATCCCACTATTCAGTGGTAAAAGAGTAGCCCAGGAGTTGGCGATTGGTGTTGATGACTAGCTGCCTTCCCTCTAGTCATACACTGCTAAACTGAGGACGGCTAGCGCACATAGCCCTGGTGTAGCTTTGCGAGAAATAAAAAACAACAACAAAATGAAAAATTGCTGTAAAAATTAAGTTTAAAATGGTTTTAAATTACAGTTTAAAGTAGCTCTGTTTTAGTACCAGAACCGGGGTCAACGTGTGTTGTTCCTTTTTGTCATAGTTAACAGTGGATACAATAAACGTACTTTTCAAGTTTTTACAGGATATAACTACCACTCCATTGCTTCTCTGTCAACTGATGTCCATGTTGTTACTTAATGATTTAGCTCGCACATCTTACAGCTCGAAGGTTTAAACAGGAAAATATAGACACACTTACCATATTTTTTCCTGAAACATAGATTTTATAGAAAAGACATACTGGTGGATCGAATTTCCGTTAATTCGTAAAGTAACGGGGTACAGTTTGAGTGTTGGTGTGCTTTTCCATTTTTTATTTGTCATTTAGTGCAAAGCTACGCAAAGTCCGCACACAATCTGCCGTGCCACTGGTTGTTTTGATAGTTTATATTACTGTTTTTATTGGTAATTCTACGAAAGAATACCTGCACTTCATGTAAATAATTAACTTAGTTCGACTTGTTAGTATATAATAGTATTAAGAACATTTTATTCTTCGGCGATTTTGTTCTTTCTGCTTTTCCTACTTTTTAAAGCTTAAAACATGACCCTGGGATAATGCTTATGTGGACACAGTTAAGGAGAAGAAAAATGTCAATGATCTTGACCCCGGTGTCCATTCTGTGTACATTAAAAGGGGATTTACACGTTTGTTGCTTGACTTTTATTGTTGTGTACACAATTCTTCTTCTTGGTGCAGGAGTTGTCATGATATATACATTTTTGTTCTCTACGTGTGTTGTTCGTGTTTTTGTGTTGTATACAGTATTATTCTTTCTGTGTTTGTTGTGTAGAATGTTTGCTGAATGTTTATTTATTCAGGATTTTATTATTTGTGTTGTTCGAGTGTTTACGCTGAATAAATTTTTGTTTTGTTCTGTTTGTGAAAGTTCGTTTTTTTATGGCTCTGCTCTTAACAGCATCTACAGATAACAAACCAGCAGATTATATAACTATTTTAATTTATATCATTCTCCGAAGAAATTGACTCAAACTTGTTTCTTTATGTTGTGGGATGTTTTGATAGTGACAGAGAATCTGTTGATTTTATTAAAATAGGCTGTTTTTTCTTTTGTTTCAATAAATTATATATTGGGAACTTTAAAACAACTTTTCCCAGGCACACTGAATCCTAATATAGTTAATGAAGCTCTGTAATACGGAGCAAAACTGAATTTCATGACTTCTGCTGAGGTGTTAAGGAAAGAGACTAGACAGTGTGTGACAGCCTTTTTTCAATGCACAAATCACTCAGAAAGAGTGTATTTATGAAGGAAATATTAGCTATAAGCTGTAGAAAATAAAGCGTAGTAGATTTGATAACGTCCTCCGCTAGTCCAGCGGCATGTCTCCGGACTTACAACGCTAAAATCAAGGGTTCGGTTCCCTCGGTGGGCTAAGAATCTGGTCCTCCAGATTGGGGGTTGTGCAGTAGGCGAACAACCTGCTCACTAAAAAACCATTCAGTTACAGAAACCGCAGAAATTGCATAACTATCTATTATCAAAATAACACAAGTAAAATTTCTGATGTAGCTCTTAAAGTACGGCGAGAATACAGTCTCAGTAAGCCCATCGTCTTATGTAGGCCTAACGTAGGGGTGAAAATACCGAGTTTTAATTTCAGTAACTGTTATATCTGATGTATGTCTATGTAAAACCCAAAGATTTACAGATATGTTCATTGTTTTTAATTATATATTAAATATATCTGTTTTTAAGTGAGATAATTGTAAAAAGTAGTAGTAATACAGGGATCTTACCAACACTCGTTCCATGACCACTAAAATTCATTCACCGCACACTATCCACAAAAGCTTCTGTGATCTTCTCATGTAGTTTTAGATTGTCATACACTGTGGGATCACCTATATAATATACAAAACAAACTTTTACTGCAAGCAGAAAACATTCGCAATGTATGGAAAGTACAGCAAATTTAAAAGCTGATAAATAAACAGTGGATACATGGATGTTTTATTTGCATATATTTTTAAATCAAATAAATCTTATTTTAATATCTAAAATATAAAAACAATATTTTGGTATATTTGAATTACTAGTAAATAATAATTACTTATAAATATTCATAATTCTTTTTATAAAATAGCACAGAGTAAAATCTCATAATGACGTTGTTTAACTGTTTGTTTGTTTTTTCTTTTTCTTTTCTTATGAATCGTTTTGTTGTCTGGCGGGATATTTTCGGTTAGATGGTAAAATATGTCAAGTCCGTATAGATATAACGAATTAATTTATTTTTCAATAACATTTGTAATGTACTACTTTCACTTTGGAGAGTTTTCTTAACCAAATAGAATGCCTTTAGCCAGTAAATAAGGTAGCTTATAAAACTAGAAACATTTCTCTAGCTTAATGCTTAACAGAAAAACAAATAAGCCAAATGAAATTTCATATTTCAGAGTGTCTGAATGACCTACTGAAGGAAATTGTGTAGCTTTATATAAATTTCTGTTCTTCAACAAACAAATTGGAATTTTATATTTCGCCCGTAGAATTTGTGTGAACCATCGAAGAAAAACGTGATATAATTAAGAAACAGAAATCTGTTGTATTTTATAAACTTCTTTTTATCATGTGAGGTTTTTATACAGATGTAACTTCTTCAACATCACATAGTAGCTTGTAAGATAGATAGTTAAAAGATATATATATATGATACAGTGCAACCATTCCATTTCAGTTCAGCTGGTTTCAATGAAAGCTCGAATAATCTAATAAGCTTACTGTAATATGTGTGTGTGATTTAAAACACAGCCACATTGGACTATCTTCTGTATCCACCGAGGAGAATCTTACTCCTGGTTCTAGTGTTATCAATCGGTACACATACCGCTGTTCCACCTAAAATCAAATGTGATACATTCAGTAATTGTGTCTCTCTCCAAATATGATCGTTCAACAGTTCTCGATTATTTTAGGTGTCTATGCTCAAGAAAGACGAAAACAAACACATTTTCCAAGTGTTATTTCAATTTAATTTTGATATAAAAATAGTTAGTTCGATGCTTTAATAATTACTTCCACATGGTATGTTTGGATGAATAAGGACAATTATATTTTGTATTATTTCGGTGTGTGCTTTTATAATATAAACACTGGTTTACAGACTAAGTTTCAAACAATATTTGTTTTAGCTTTTACTTTAAGATTACTTATTTTCTGTTTGTTTGTTTGTTTGTTTAGAATTAAGCACAAAGCTGCACAATGGGCTATCTGCGCTCTGCCTACCACGGGTATCGAAACCCGGTTGTTAGCGTGTAAGTCCGCAGACATACCACTGTGCCACTGGGGTGCATTTATTTTCTGTTGGTTAATCTGACAATCCTGGTGATGTAACATAAACTAGTTGAGTAATAAATTTTCTTTATATATGTAGAAGCGGCTGGTGTGGATAGAGAAAACACTATGTAGAGGAGCGAACAACGTTTCGACCTTCTTCGGTCATCGTCAGTTACACAAAAAAAAACCTGACGTTAACCTAACGATGACCAAAAAAAATTGAAATGTTGTTCGCTCCTTTACATAATTATATAATGTTTTCTTTATCCACACCAGCCGTTTTTACATATATATTTTTTCTCTTCAAGCGGGTTTTCTCGTCATCATAAAATTTCTTTATGAGTTTGCACAAAATATAAAACAATATTTCAGAATAGAGGTGGAATATCTTATCTGTTTTACATTCTTTTTTCCAACTAATGATAAATTAAATTATAATAACCCAATGAACTAATCAATAACAGACGATTTTCTTCTTGTGTAATGAACTCTTGATAGATAAAAAATAATTAAATTATCCCATTTTTAAAGAAAGTAAATTTTCTAAGATTGACTTAAGTATCTATAAAACTCTTTATGTTAAGACATTTATCTTTATTAAGTATTAATTTTTAGATTTAAACAGATGTAAACGTTTGATACTACTTCTACTACTTATTCTGTTCACGTTCCTTCATAATTTAATAACTAATCAACTGCTTAATTATCACTTAAATTATTTGTTTGTTTTGAAATGTTTGATTTAATTTGTTGTTTGGAATCTTTTATCTGATTCTAAATTGTTGTTTTTATTTTTCTCTTATTTATTTGTATCAAATACTGAATAATTCTTAAAAGCTTCACATCACAAAATATTTCGTTTTCATTCAATCTGTACTTGTGTACTCTCATGCATCTCATTTTCCTTTATCTAATGATTCTTATATTATCTGTTCCGGATAATGCTTCACAAAAGTCTTTCACATAACACCAGGATTAGATGTTTTGGAATCAGAACACTTAAAAGATGTTAACAGAATCATAACTTGTCAACTTAAGCTAATGAGTAGCTGAAATTTTCCTTTTAACACCATATTCTATACTTTCATAAAATTAAAGCAATTCCAATAACCTATTCGTACTTGAAAACTCTAGATAAACTGATGTAAACCGCTGAATTATAGTTTGACTATTAACTACTCTGAATCAGTATACACAAATTGTGAAATGATTAAAAAATACTGATTAACTCAGAATAAAAAAGACAGTGGTCGAACTGCTTCTTCTTTTGTCAGGTTTTTGCTACTAAATCTTCACATCGCGAATGTTTGAGATTCTTTTATTCCCTTCAGTTTCAAGAAGACGTGGATATTTTTCAACTTTTCGTTCTTTGACCTATCTAAGTTGTAATGTATTTGCTGTTTATATATGTAATGTCGTCTTCTAAAAGTTCACTCGAGTTCTAGTTTCAGGCTCTTAGTAGATGTTTTGAAAGATTTTCTATTGATTGAATATTAGTGGTGTGTTTCCATTGGAAAATTTCTAATAGCTAGACTATTCACGTTCTCATTCAACAGAGACCTGTAAAGAGTCTAAAGATGCAAATGATTTGGGTTAATTTCCAAAAATTCGTACTGGTAATGAAACACCACCTATATTCAAAAAGTTGTTTTTAAATTAACCAGTACATCCAATGTAGGACTCAAATAGTGTAACACCTTTAATTTTTAGATATATACCATACCTTAATGTAGTTCCTTTACGAATTTCGTCCTAGTATTACTTAAGCCAAGTTTAAATACCCAACACTCCCATTTCATTCTCGAATTTTGTGAAATTTTGGACACTTGAATGGGTCTTGTCGTTCTTTATTACGAGAAACCCACTTAAAATAAAAATGTTTTAAAATATATTTGGTATTTACTGTGATGTTGTGTTTTGTTATAACTTTCTCCAAATGTTGGTTATTTTTTCACTGATGTCTGGAACATATGGTATGCAGCATTATAAGGTTTTGTAGTTTGTTGTATCTTGGGATATACTGTTGCTTGTTTGTTGTTAGTCTAGGTATGGGCGTATAATTTTTTCCCAGAGTTTTTTGAGGAAACTTGTTGATGTTCATGAAGTGTTGTTTCATTTTGTTGATTTCATCGTTAATTTTATCAGGTGAACATAGTTTTGTGGTTGTGTTTATTTGGTTTCTTAATGTGTTGAGTTTTTGGTTTGTTTCATGTGCTGAGTCCCAGGGAATGTATAGTCCAGTATTGGTGGTTTGTCTGTAGATTTCAGTTTTGAATTGTGTGTCAGTTTTTGTTATCTTAAGGCCTGGCATGGCCTAGCGGGTTAAGTCGTGCGCTTCGTAATCTGAGGGTCGCGGGTTCGTGCCCGAGTTGCACCAAACATACTCGCCCTCCCAGCCGTGAGGGCGTTATAATGTGACGGTAAATCCCACTTTTCGTTGGTAAAAGAGTAGCCCAAGAGTTGGCGGTGTGTGGTTACGACTAGCTGCCTTTCCTCTAGTTTTACAATGCTAAATTAGGAACGGCTAGCACAGATAGCCCTCGAGTAGCTTTGTGCGAAATTCAAAAAACATTATTTTGTTATCCTAAGGTTGAGAATTGTTAATTGATTAGTTTTTTTCTGTTTACAGGTGAACTTAATGTTGAGGTGTATCGAGTTAACGTGAGTGACGTGTTTTCTGTAGATGTGAATCCAGCAATTGTATCTTTAAAATATCTGTATCAGTGTAGACGTGGTTGTAAGGTTGAATTGATCGCTTGTGATTCAATCTGTGTCATAAAAATGTTGGCTAGAACTGATGGCACGGGATTCCCCATGATTGAGCCATTTATTTGTAAGTAGTTTTGGTTATGGAACATAAAATTAGTTTTAGTGGGAATTGATTTTGTAAGGGTCGCTAATTGATTGTGGGGTGTGTATCAATGGGTTGGGGTCTTGAATGTAAAGTTTTAAAACTATCTTGCAGGCTTCAGTCGTTGGGACTTCTGTAAAGAGGGAGATTACATCAAAACTGACCATTAAGACTTTATGATTTA
This sequence comes from Carcinoscorpius rotundicauda, assembly GCA_011833715.1. Taxonomy (NCBI): domain Eukaryota; kingdom Metazoa; phylum Arthropoda; class Merostomata; order Xiphosura; family Limulidae; genus Carcinoscorpius; species Carcinoscorpius rotundicauda. The sequence goes on along the minus strand of CM022392.1, from coordinate 49,307,193 downwards.
GTTGATTAAGAATATATTTAAAGTTAAAAGAGTCTTTTAAAAAGGAGCCGGCTGATGTTACACATTTAGAAAATGTCCACGCTGTATATTTACCGAGGTTGTAGTTAAATGATTCGTAGGCTGACATTATTGGTCGTAGTGGACAATCAGGTTTGTGAGGTTTGAGGGTGCCGTACAGTTGTGGTGTGCGTGAGTCGGTCTTTTGTAGGTTATTTTGTTGGTTATTTTCATTTGTAGTAGTATTTTGTTTAACTAGTTTTCATGCTTTTTTTGTTGGATTTATGTTTAGTAGTTTAAATTTATTTGTATCTGAAAAGATGTCATTTTTTTTAAAGTATTCATTTGTGTTCATTATAACTATATTTATCAATTTTGAGCATTTTGATGTTGTTTTGTTTTAAGTTGCTTATATATATCTTTTTTGTGTGGGATTGTTTTTTAGATATCTTTTCTGTAAAATTATGTTAATAGGTGTATAAATTCTTTGAAAAAATGTTTACGATACAGTTTTGAGGTCTTTCAAGGAAATATATGTTTTCAGTTCTACCTGGGAAGATAGGTTGTTGGTTGTCTGTGGAACTGTTGTAGAAGTTTTCCTCTTCCTGGTAGTTGTTTTTCATTGTTTTGTCGGTGTTTTCAGTTTTCCCATAGTGGATTACCAGTCTTCCAGCTAGATCTTCCAGACAGGCCTTCATTTCGATGGATGAAATGTTTCTAGGTGTTGCTGCGAAGTTGATTCCTTTATTGAGTAGATGTATTTCTTCATTTCTTAATTTTCGGTCGGATCTGTTAATTGCGAGATTTGATGGTGGTTCGTCGTGTTGGTGTCGTTTTTGTTGTTGACACCTTAATTTATCTAGATTCTTGTTGTGGTGGACCTTGTTTACTTGTCGTTCTCACTGTTGAGTTAATAAATGTTACGTTGTATAACTCCATAAAGGTCTGGTTGAATGCAGCAGATCAGTTGATAGTCTAGATTGATTTTTTTATATCTGTAGGTCACTTAGTTCTTTATATTTCGACTCAATTTATCGTGGAAATTTTCGTATAAAATTGCAAAAGCAAGTTATACAACTTACCTTTTTTTTCAGTCCCGAGCATCAGAGGAAAGCCGTGTCAGACTTTGGGAGTGATAGTGTTTGTTCACACGTTTTCTGCACCAACTTCTTTGATAAAATTGTTTAATCCGACACAAAACCCCTGAATCAGATGTACAAAACTAAATTCAAAAGTTATATCGTCGCCAGATATAAAGAATACACGTAGTCTTCGTTTCCTGTATCCAGCTGATACAGCTGCAAGCTAATTACGTCGCACATGCGTATAAATAATTGCTCGCTTTATGGGAAGAGCTGTTTGTTTGCCAAGTGGTTAGTATTCGATTTGTAATCTCAGGGTCAAAGGTTCGAATCCATATAACACCAAACATATTCACCTTTTCAACCGTAGTGGCGTTATTAATGTCCCGTAAAAGAATAGCACATGAGTTGGCGGTGGGTTTGTGATGACTATGTGCTAAATCGCAGAATCTAATTTTGTTTTGGGGAAATGAGAATTTTATGTTATTTTTAATAAAATTAGAAAACCAAATTAACTTATTTTTTATTGTCTATAGCATTTTTACTCACTTTTTCCATGTAGTTGTTTCTAAAATAATATTCTATCCAGCAAGTTTTCATTCTGAATTTATATATATATATATATGTAGGCATTTGATTTGGGAAAATGGCTTGAAATAATATTATTGACTTTATAATTTTCATAATAATATCTATTGGCAATGTAGCAATTTAGATGTAATTAATGAAAATTTTTACAGAGATTCATAAAGTTCACAGTTCGTAAAAATTTCTGTGGCTGTTTAAAACTCACTTGAATATATCTATCCAAAGATATTAGTTTGTTAAAACTTAAACAAAAATGATGCTCGAACTTAAAGGATCACAAGATACAAGCGATAACGGAGACTTAGACCCCCCCCAGTGGCTCAGCGGTATGTCTGCGGTCTTACACGCTAAAATCCAGGTTTCGATACCCGCAGGGGGTAGCGCGCAGATAGCCCATTGTGTACTTTCGTGTTTCAAAACAACAAAAAAGGGTAATAAAATGTACCATCAACAGAAAAATTTTAATATCTTTATAAAAGATTGAAGTTAAATAATTTATCTATTTATCATACAACCTGAATTACATTTTCCGTTTCTATAATGCTTTTTTATTTATGCTTTTACTTTAAGTTGAGAAAAATATTATTCTTTTACATGGACACATTACCACAACATTGTTTTCCATCAATCATCTGCAAACCTCCTAAAATGTCTGTATTTTCGACGTCATTGTATTAATGTGTCGTTCTGTACTCTCAACATTCATGAATTATAAAGAAAACTTCCAACAGTCTTCTGCTTTAACTCTCTTTACTATAAAAACTAAACAATCATGAAATATTAACTCACAAAATAATTAATTCATGCTACCTACGCTGAAAAATATTTTATATCATTACCATTAAAAAGTTTCATTACAAAGTGGTTTCAAGTAGGAATTTTGATATATATTTAAAATTTAAATCACATTTTAATTCTATATGTGTCGAAATGTTTACAACTGAATAACACAATGGCCAGTTAAAAAAGTGTGTTCTCACTTGACCAAGTCGCATCTCCCGTTCACTATAAGCCATCTCAGGATAAAGGGTAGTGACGACGTTTTCACAAGTGTTTACTGGGTACGGGATAGTGTTGGTAATTTATGGGTCATTTCCGTGACGCGAAAATGGATTCAGTGTAATTATCAAACTTTAGCAACCGCACCTTCACTTTTCTCATGAGAACTTTTAACATCAGCAAGGACGCTTTTCCGGTATTTACAAAATGCACTAATCTGCATAATGTAAAATTGTCTGTGACTAATAATTCTTCAAAAATGATTAATAACAACTTTCACCATCTGTTAACTATGCAAAATAAGGAACCAATGAAATAAAAAATGTGTACTTGAGAATGATCGAAACGTCATACCTGTTCTAAAACATCTCTTACATAATGTAAAAACTGAAACTTGTAATATAGAAAAATTGTTGAGTTGAAGGCAACAGTATTACACGTATTATAATTTCAACAAAAGAAGCTAGTAGTTTTATTTAACAACAAAATGATACAGCGAAGGAACATTACAACTAATTAGAAACATGAACTTAAAACGAGAAAAGCCTGTACAACTACAACCCAATGGAGCTGGCTATACTTACAAGAAAACGATTTCATTAATATTATCATAGTGTGGTATGACAGTGTTAACTAATGAAGAACAGTACATATTTACACTATATCCCCGTATTGTTTCCTCGAGACAACAGTGGTGCAAAGTAGCATAATCTAGCATAAATACAGTAACGAACGGTTTTATGATTCAGAACAGTGATAATATCACAGACTTATCCTGTACAATGTACAAAACTTAAAATTAGTTTCCTCTGGATGAACAAATGTAATTTACACAACAAGTCGTAATTTAGACTTTGTTATATTAAAGTTACGTTTTCCCGTAAAGCCAGACGAAGATTTTACCATTTCTGAGACAAAATTCTCGCATTTTTCTTTCATAGGACCAACTTTCTTCAGAGCTCATAAAAATAAAATGTCACACACGTAGTTAACATGAAGCAACAACAATGTTACCCAAGTTCCCTGTAACAACACCCTAAACATAAAAACTCCATATAAAGTGACGTGTATTAGTTTATTTTCAGATACATTTGAATTAGAGGTAAATATTGTGAGAGTTCAACACCGAGTAAAAGATTCAGTATATCAAACCGACATCACAAAATACACGTTACTTTTTACAAGACATATGGAGATTATTCAGATGTACTTTATAACTTGAAATTTAACAAGCAAGAGAGTCCATAAAATTACAGCTGCTAACATCTGATAGGCGAGTCTTGTATTACAAGAGAGAGTGTATTATACAAACATTTAACTGGTCAGCTAAGCTATAGGTCATGATCAATTTCCCTGTTGAAAGTTTTTAATTCTCATTCGTAGGTCACTATAGATCAAAGTTCTTTCGGAGATATGTATGTCAAAAAAGCGTGGGCATGATTTATAAGAGTTACAAATTCAAGTCTTTGTCCTCAGACGTCTGAAAAATGACTGATCTCGTTCTCGTTAAGGTTGTCACAGTACCCATAATGGCAGCGACAGAAATCAGCAATTCTTTCACAAGCTTCTCGCATTTGTTCTTCTGGAACAGTCAATACGATCCGCATGAAGTCCGGGTAGTTAAAGCACTGAGCATAAAAAGAAACATATTTTTATGTTATATATATATTCTTAATCAGTAATTTGTGGGAACTGAATTGTAAGTGTTACAAATCCAGGCAGTTCCTTTATACAAACTACCAAATACTACCTAAATAGACACTACCAACACACATTCTTTTTAGGAATGAATTAACAAAAATGAACTGGAGACTTTCAATATCAAATCCATTACATTCTTAGTATGAACAAAGTAAGTGGTGACTAATGGTTTAAACCTTTCGAAATTTCTGGTTTTATACGAGCTTTGGTTCTAAATATAAGGTTTTTTTTGTTGAAACAAACTACTGATTTAATCATTTAATTGTATTTTATTTTAATAAATGGGATTGTTTTTAAAATTTTATTAACTTTTATTTATTTTCTTATTCGTCTTATCTCCTAGTGACAGATTTACGTTTACCAACATACAATGCTGAAATCCGAGGTTTGATTCATCACTGCAGAGATGGCAGATACCCCCTATGTAATTTTGATGTAAAATAAGTAACCATGCTAAATCATCCTAGACATAATTTACAGATTTTCTCTAAAGCTCTTCTAACATCATCTTCGAATAAAGCAATTATTATGATGATTTCTTTTTTTAGTGTAACCTAATAATCGTATTGATTATACCACGAATCACTTCATGAAATTCTTTTCATGAATTCGAAAGACAAGAAGTGAACGTATGAAGTATCATGTAAACTTTAAAATTAATTACAAGTGATTTTGTTTTATTAAAGAAAACCCATATTTGGGGCTTCACAAAGCTCACTGAACTTTTCTGAACGCAAGCTATACCACTAACCAAATTAACCAATGAGAAAGATCGTTCTTACACGTCGATATTCGAGCTTAGACAACTTTTACAAAATTTAATATTTACTTAGAAACAAACATAAATATAATTTATTCTAATGTTCCACTAATTTCAGTTCGGAAGAAAGCAAACTCGTTATATGTATCGAGAGAGATACCACTTTAACCAATGAGAAACCTCGTTCTATACGTTCACAATTTCATTTGAAAACTTAATATTAGAACACACAAACTAAATCTATTTCGAGTCTTTATAATTAAATGAAAAAAAAAAAAAAACGTCTGGTATTATTTTTAAACACGCCACCTACCGTTCCAGGAAGACAAAACACAGATTGTTCACTGACCATGCGTTCCACAAACTCAAGATCGCTTCGAAATTCCCTAAACCGGTCCATATCAATGCCCACCTGTAATTACAAAACAAAATCATACAAACAGTTATGTCACATGTTAATCAATACATATGGAGGATAAGATACACAAAACATTATTTCTGACCTTCGTTTAATTATTTTTCTTTGACGTTTCCAGCTAAAGTTTGGAAGAAGGGATCCCTGCCTTTTGACTTGTGTTGGTGTTATAATGTAATATTAATTACACTATTCGTTGACAAAAAAACTAGACCAATAGTTTGTTGTGGTTGATGTTAACTAGCTATCTTCTCTCTAGTCCATCATTGCTAAATTAAGGGGGGCTAACGTCGGTAGTCCTCGTAGAGATTTTCACGAAATTCAGAACAAATAAAATCAATTACAAATTTCTTTCCAAACTATGCTTTATTAACACTAAACAAGTGAATATGATGCTTGTGTTTGTGTCTTTGCAATGATTTCATTTAAATACCACACACGATGTAATGCTTAATAGAAGTTTTTTCTTCTTTTTTTAAATAAACTATAACAAGTATTATGATAAACTCTAAATTGTATGTTCAAAATAAATATTATATTCTAATTACATAGTCTTAACTATTTCCTTTCTATCTTTTCCTTTTTGTCCAAAATATACACTTATATTTCATCATAATATTTAGAAAACGTTTTCGAGAATTACCGCTTGGATCTATAAATTTGTCACGATTGTTTTAGACTGTTATTATCACACAATAGTTAACTTTTTTCCTCACGAAAGGTTTTCAAGCTATTTTCTTATACAAGAGTACCAAGAAAGACTTTACGAAATGTAAATCTTGAACCAATGAGTCTTGGTAGTATGAAACTCACCATCATGTACATTGCTCCAGCTGGCATAATGGGGTTCAGGCCAGGGACCTTGGAAAGGATTGTGTACGACAAATCAGCATTTCTCTGTAGAAGAAGAAAAGGAAAATTTTATTGTGTTTTTTATATTAGTTAGTGCATAGGATTTTTCATATTTATGGTTAACATAAAAGCATGTTAGTATATGATTTATTCTATGTTTCTTAGGTAATAAATAATTCATCAACAGTACAGAAGGTACAGGATTTACAAATAACAACGGAGTTTAATTTATCTTGTATTTTCATATGATAAATAATTCATCAATAAAACAAAATGATTTGAGTTTACGGAGTCTACAAGTTACAGATCAAACAATCAGTAAAAGTACAATAAACTGTTGTCAGGTGTTTTTGTATGTTTAGTTTAATTTCGGATTGTGGAATTTTGCGTCATGTTACCAGATGTTTGCTCGAATATTATTAGATCATAATATCCTGCAATGAATGAAACTTTCTACGCTTTAATTGTTTGTTTGTTTTTTGTAAATCCGCGTCCAAAATATAGTTAAAGTCAGACAAAGTTAGTGAAAGATATAAGCAAACAGATCTTGACAGCGTATTTCTCAATTTAGAGGACAGAGTAGATGACAAAAGATGAACTTTGACTGAAAGAGACGATGATATAAAGCACTGGATACAACTGTGTAAAGAACATTTGTACATACGTTTTAACTGTCTCACATTATTTTACAACCAAGTGAACTGTGTGCTCTTTGTTTATTGTTGAAATTTATCACGAACAGGTTACAGACATCTGCAGAATTCGAACTACGAAAATACAAAAACCTGACATTAACGATCCCACAAAAATCTTCAGGGATAAACGATAATAGAAAAGAAGTTAACATGAAAGTTTGGTAAACAACAAGAGAGAGTAGAGTGTAAGCAGAGAAGAGTGGAATAAAAACTGAAAGAATAAAAGTAGAAGAAGAGAGAAAAACTGAAAATATATAAAAATAAGAATAAAAATTGAAAAAGAGGAAAAGAAGAGACTAGAAATACAGAGTGAAAGAGTGCATAAAAACACAAACTGAGATCATTATGATCACTCAACAAAAGGATTAAGGATCCAACCAACCCAAATTTAATGAACAAAAAAACGACATGGACGATTTCCTGATTCACCCAACGTCAGAAATAGGACAAAAGCGACTCAGCAGTCTGTCTTAGCTCAATTCTCACAGCAAAAGAACTGTCAGTGTTTGCAGGGATCACGTCAAATTGTGTTACCGATCATGACAAGTCAAAACTAGCTTGTTGAAATGTTAAGAACGCATCTATGAAGGTTTTCGTCGGAAGTTCAAAGAAGTCAAACCACACACATCGGTAACTATGTTTCAATTTGTGGTACATTTTCGGCAATATTTAACAAAATGGACTGACATATAAAAAACTGAAAGTAGTTTCCTATTACAAGCAAATCTACTAATACAAACAGAGTATTATCACACGCTTCATGATGTTTCAGTGTGCCTAAAGGATAGTGTACTTAAAAAGATGTAAAAGCATATATAGTATGGCTATATATGCTGATTGACAGAACAGTGAGAAGGTTTCCTATGCAAAGAAGAAAGGTTGACACTCCACAATACATGAGAAACCTTGAAGTCATGTGTATGAAAGACACTGACCTATGACTTGGAAACTGATAACATGCCAGACAGTAGAAGATTGCAGAATATTCATTACAAATACTTTGTGATTCTCCCAAGACAAAGTAGAAAACTGGAAGGAAGTGCTGTACAAAATTTATCAAAGCACTTCTACTGGGGAAGTTACAACAGAATACTAGTCTCAAGCGATAAAGTTGCATCAAGAGTCGATGGTTGAAATAAAAAAAATAAAGCAGACAGAACCACCAATACATTTAGTTGGCCAGGAATCATTCGAAATGCGATCACATTGTGCAGAGAGTAATATAATGGACTATAAGGTGAAATAGAATGGAAATACTAAAATCTACCACACCAAACTGTTGAAAAGTTAATTTAGAAGGAAAACGTCCTGATGGGTGCAACTATTGAAGCGCGAAAGGCAATTTAGGTTTGGCTGTCATAAATTCAAAAACAGAAGGTGGTCCCTTTGTCACAGAACATGAAGACCTATTTGATATAAGTTTATTATGTTGAGGTTAGATGTACAAAGATGTCAACACCAATGAAGAACTTATTAGAAATCACAAAAAAGTGCTACATGAAAGACACGACAAGCATTGTACAACGCAAGATCAAAACCACGACCTGGGATCTACTCGAGGGGAAACCCTACCAGATGTACTACGCAATCAGAGATCTGATCAAGCTGAAAGTCATGGTGATGTAAGAAACTGGAATCACTAAGCCTTTGAAGTCAACCTAATGTTCATTAGTTATAATCATGAAGAAGAGGGGTGTATCAAATCACGTCTGCATAGTAAATATTTTTTTTCTGAAAAAGATGTTTATTTTCAGATAAACATGAATATTTTAATTTAAACATAGAACGAGTATTAAATTTAGTTATTTTTGGAAGTGATAGTTTATCACAAGTTTGTTTATGTAACTATGCAAATCATATGTTGCGTAGCACAGTTGTAGTAAGCCGGCACGTGTAGTACTATTCCATCATATTACAATAGCCTTTTACGTTTTTCTCAAGTGTAATTACATCATAATATCATGTAATATCTAGAAAGTTCTAGGCCTTAATTTAACTATTTATAATCATGTGTCCAAAATGTCGTTCAAGTTACACAAAGACAGTGAAAAATATAATCAAATGGATCTAGACTGTGTGTTTGTAAGTTGAGCCATAAAAAGCGTGTATTGGCACTTTTTGTTAAATGAAGCTATTGGAGATTACATTGTAACAACAGAGGAAAGAAGTATAGTTTGTCTTGTCAGTTGTGTACTATAGTAACTGAACCAGTGTATGTGGACTTTGACGAGAAGAGAGGATTATTTAAAGTTCTAAATATAAGTGTAATAACTAAGTGTGTAACAAACATTCATATGTACGTTTGGTATGTCTTAGTATATCATTTTCAAATAAGTGAGCTGTGTGCTATTAGTTTAATGTTGGTATTTATTACTAGGAAGTCACAGACTCCTACTGTAAAGAATCTGTCCCATACATATTTAAAAACTTGATAAATATTCATCACACTAATTAATTCATTTTGAGTGATGACAAACAAATGATTACTTTTCTGATTATTTGTTTCACTTTAAGCTCAAAATTACAAAATATATTATCTGCGGTATTCCTGCCATAGGGACTGAAACCTAGGTACAATATTGTTATGAGGCCCAAAACTTACTGTTGAAACACATTATTATATATTTATTCTTGATTGAGTTATCCTACATCAAATCTTCCAAAGGGTACATTACTTAAAAAGCCATTAATTATTTTTATTAGTTTAATATACAAAACTTATAATGGTATTGCTTACAATATCCACGAATATTCTATTAATATACATTGTTTATAAACTGAATAATAATCCAATGTGCGGTTTCACACAATAGAGTGATAACAGGAGATTTATATATTCAAAAATCACTGTTTACTGAGTTTTCTAATAACATATCCACATCGCGCTATCTGCTGTGTTCATCAAGGGTAATCGAACACCTGATTTTAACGTTGTAAATCAATAGACTTACTGCTGTCCCAGCTCGGAAGCTACGCCTTACATTATAAAATATAGCCCCCCAGTGGCTCAGCAGTATGTCTGCGTACTTACACGCTAAAATCCGGGTTTCGATACCCGTGGTGGGCAGAGCACAGATAGCCCATTGTGTAGCTTTGTGCTTAATTCAAAACAACAATAACAATATAAAATATAATTTTCTATAATTGTAATTTTATTATTACTTGAACTATCACTTGACCATTTTCTACACTAAATAATGCATTCCTACTTTGTATTCATTATGTCAACTTCACCCTTTCTTACATTAGATTTATACATACAGCTTACCCTAACACACTCCACAGTTCCATTGTAAAATCGTTGAGATGTTTCCTTCAGTATTGTAGGAAGCGCCCCCTGGATTAATGTACAAGGTCCCATGATCTTCTGACTAAGTGACTGTAAACCTTTTCTTATCTGTAATAGTAAAGTGTTGCTAAAAGATTAATTGTTATTAATACAAATATTTTAAGAACGAAACATGTAAAATAGCAATGTACATAAGTTACATTTGAAAGATAACCACCATCATCGAAGAAAACGGAATTCCAAATAAATAATTGTAAATAGATACCTGGATGTCAAGTTTCTCTTAAAAAACGCACAGCGTGTGGCTAGAGTACATTCTAAAAATATACCTTGTGTTGATGTGACTGTTATTATTTATTTTTGGCAAGAAATTACAAGCGGGATATCTATACTTTGTACCTCACATTGTATCATAACTAAATTTTAGTCATGAAAGTCCATAAACATTTCCTTGGCCCATTAGTGCAGATTTCACGAATACATATTTTCATAACGCATCAAGTAACAGAAAACACAAATTGCAAAATTATTCCCAAACACAAATTGATCAATTTTTACTTCATATCTTCATTATGTAATGTCAAAAAGACATTTCGATGCCTAAATAATTTAACGTTTAGTGAGTATGTGACGACAGTACAGATTAAATGTAACATCTCGGTGTTCGTACTTTAGAATAAAGCTACACAAAGGAGTATCTATGCTGTTCTCACAACCCGATTTATAGCACTAAAAGCTCACAGCCTTCTATGTTTACAGATTCATAACATTAATTAAGTTCATTTTGGAAACTTTAATCATCTCTGTTTTGTTCTTTGCTTTTATCACTGCTACCAAAATGTGGATTGAAAATCGTATCAAAACCTGTCCAACTAGAATCATGGTATCATCTCGGGTATCGAAATTCAGTTCTAAGATTATAAGCACAAAGACAAATGCTGTGCCACTGAGGAATATGTCAGTATAAACATATGCGTGACAGCTATAACTTTTATAAAAATTAAAATTTCAATCACAGATTTTAAAAAATAAAATTATTACTTACCTTATAAACCACCGTTTTTTTTAATATTCAATACGCACCGCCATCTATTGGGTTCAATATGGTTTAATTGCCTTTCTATGATATTTAATTGCGTTAATGATATGTTTGCTATTTATAGAAACAATTCTCTATATATTTATCAAAACATCAAAGGCGGATAATCAAAAACCAGTTATATAGGCTGGAAAAATCTTGTAGCAATTTCATGAGCCGTCTAGGGTCTAGCCCCGATGACGTGATCAGGTAGATTGTTAAGTAATAGACTAAACAATTACCGTTTTAGACAAATTTCAATTACCATATCAAAAATGTTAACCACCTTTTTAACATATTACTAGTATTTACATTTTCAGAGTATATCGTAACCAATACTTTATATGGTCAGTTTTCGATAAATAATTCCATATGATGATTTTTCAGAGTGCAAGTTTTTTAGAATACATATCGATCCCTGCTATTAAAAAATAATTCATTTAAACTACCAAAAACACTTCGTTATTCTGATGAAACATGAAAACATGTAAAAAAAGGTAGCGAACTGAATAAAAGCTTTCAAACATTTGCGAATACTTAAACAGTTACTATATATCAAATGTTTCAATAATTAATGAAGATATGTATCAGGTCATTTATTAAATAATTTCTGATTTTAGGTTCAGAAAAAAGAAGATTTCAAACTCTTTTAATGTTATTTAATCAATAATATATGTTTCATTATTATTAATTACTTCCTGCCAACGATTCACAAGCTTCTGAATGTCACTTCTGTAAAATTCTTGAGGTTTGGAAAAAAACAATGTAGAGATGGCAGTTTTGACATCTTCATGTGTTCCAAGCTTTTTCTATCAAGATAGTTTTGCAAACTTCGGAATAGATGATAATCAGATGGGGCAAGGACTGGAGAATAAGGATGATGTGAAAGTTTTTCCAGTCTAGTTCTTCAGTCTTTGCAAATGTGACCCTTGCTGTATGGGGTTGTGCATTATCCTGGTGTAACACAACGCTTTTAAGATTGATCAAAGCAGGCCTGTTTTCTTTCAATACAACATTCAAGCGCTCTAACTGTTGACAATAGAAGTTTGATGTAAACGTAACACTGAGTGGCAGTCACTCAAAGAGGATCACACCAACAATATTCCACCAAATGCTAAACAAGACTTTCCTAAGGTGAAGGTCCATTTTTTGCTGTGCTTTAGCCAATTTACCTGCACTGACCCACTGTATTCAGGCTTTAAAATTTTTATATAATATTAATTTTTTATTTCCAGTCATTACCCTTTCCATAAAAGATGAGTTACGTTCACAAGAGTGCAAAGAATTGCAAATGCCCACTCTTGCTCTAAGGTTGGTTTCTGTCAAATCACCATTGACGTTTTCTTTCATTGAGAGACTCCGCACCATAAACGCCTTGAATGTTTCCTGTAGTTTTTGTTGTACTACTGTCTTTTTTAAACTCATAAAACATTAAACACCTGATGTGCTTCTCAGAAACATCTATCTTCATATGGGATTATTTGATTAATAATATGAAAACGTGAAGTTGGGTGAGTTTCTTTTATTTCTCTAAACATTTTTATACACGTCTTGCTACACATTTTGGTTATTAAAACTTTCTACAAAGGTAGAAATCTTGATGCACTTTCTGTGTTAAATTTTTGGACAATAATTATGAGATGATCTGATACATTTTGTTCAAACGCAGACAATATATGAATATATTACAGGCGTTTGGTTGTGGTTCTCGAAAAACCAGGAGGATGTAGAAATTGTCCAATAAAGTGTCAAGACTTCTTTGCATGTGGAAATGAATACTATCTGCACATTCACAAGCATACTAAAGAAATTGGTATAAACTTCATGCTTGAATTAAAAGTACGTTTCTCTGAAGCTGAGAAAAATGTGTTAAGAATACTGTCAGTTTCCTTGAGAATAATTAAGAGTTTTATCCACGTTGTAGTTCTTCTGAAAGATAGAAGTTCATTTCTCTCTCAAAGCTGTGTAATGGAAGTTGGAGAGAGTTTGTTCGAGAAGTGTGAAAGTCACTGCGAGAATGCTTTATTTCTTTTCGTGAAAAAACACACAATAGGCTATTTGTTCTCTGTATACTGAAGAGAACCAAACCTCAGATTTTAACATTGTTTGTTTGAAAGTTAAGCACAAAGCTACACAATGGTCTATCTGTGCTTTGCCAAAAACGGGTATCAAAACCGACTTTGTAACACCGTACGTTTACAGACATCTATGTGCTACTAGGGCCTTTTAGCATTGTAAGTTCATAACTTACTGGTGAACCCCATGAGATGATGTTACAGAGACAAAAGATAGACGAAACGTCTCGATGTTTGGAAAGGATGAGTTTTTAAAGTAAACTGTTAATAATATGCAGAATATTACATGGAAAAGCCATTTTTATGGTACAAGTAAATTAAAACAATAATTAAGTCATTTTGAAAATAATTACATGAGAAATATTTACAAAAGATACGTACACGAGGCCCAAAAATATCTTTTCTGTCGTGAATGGTTATCCATCCTAATCTCCACCCAGGAACAAGAAACCTAAACAGAAACAAGTTTAAGTACCTTTGTATTTTAAATATTTACACGTAATTTTGGATATACCGGAACTTTAACAATCTAATGATTGAACCACAACATACGAAATTTCTTTATTCACAAATATAAATCTGAATAATTACAACATTCACTGTTGTTGTTGGATCTTAAGTAACAGCACAAAAATTATTCTAGTTTTAGCTTAAAATTATAATATCGACCTAATAAACAGCATAATGAATTAAACAATAAAACATTAAATTAAAGAGCAAATTTATAAAAGTAACTGAATGAAAATATTTATTTCAATAACAGGAAAGGTTTTGAATATCAAGTTTTACAAACAGATAGGCAAACATTAAGGATAAAAATGTTATTAAAACATAAAAATTACAAAAATGCCACATCATGTGAAAATTAAATGTTCCAAAGTACAGCGGTGTGCACTGTGACTGAAAGCGATTGAACTAATCAGATATTGCCTTAAAAGGTAAGGTTCCTTTCTAAATTCCATAATAATCGAGCTCTAATTACCTTTTTTAAACGTTTGCCAATAATGGGTGATTCTAGTCCTGATTCCACAGGTTAAAATACCACATGACAAGTATATAGAAATAACTGTTGTTGATAGCCAAAAATTACTGGGGGGCATACACATCTTAAAAGATGATTTTTACTCCCACACTGAACTTAGCAATCTGCCCCAAATGGTAAGTCCTTGGACTCATACTGCTAAAAACCAGGTTACGATACCCGTGGCTGGCAGAGCAGGGATAGTACCATTGTGCTGTTGCTGTTTTGAATTAAGCACAAAGCTACACAATGGGCTATCTGTGCTCTGCCCACCACGGGTATCGAAATCCGGATTTTAGCGTGTAAGTCCTCAGACATAACGCTGAGCCACTGGGGGGCAGCACCATTGTGTAGTGTTGTGCTTGATTCCAAACACAAAACGAATCAACCAATCAGTGCGCGTGAATGCGCAAACTGCACATGTATATGAATGAGAAATATGTTCCTGTTGAAAGTTTAAAACTTCCACTCGTTGAGGAGGAATGTTGTGGATCAGTATCATTTAAATTGTTCAATTTACTGCAGTACTGAAACAGCCAAATGACCAAGTTCTCATGGAAATAATAATACAGAAATCAGTATTACCAAAAATTATGTGATTTTCTAATAAGAAAGCCACATCAGATGTGTCCACCAAAGGAAATTAATCCCTAATTTTAGTATTGTAAACCTGTAGACTTAATATTTTCCCACCTTTCAACGGTTATTTAGTTCCTACCTTTATCACATTTAAATCATTATTGCTGGCATTCAACAAGCATTGACACTTTTAACGCAAGAGGTATATTATTTATAACCTCAAAATATCAGTAATTATGCCAAAGAAATAAACTAATTGCAAAAGTTTAAACAATCAGAATCATACAGCTTTCACAAAGTCGGTAGTTATCTGATGTTATGGTTATCAGGAAGACAGAGGGTATGCCAAGGTTTTGTTTTGACTCAGGTTAATACTTCTCTACGCCCTTGTAATTAAGATTGTTTAGATGAATTGTAATGTATCGCTCAATATTTCAGAAAAAGCATTCGGTTACCTTTAAGTGCAGCAAATTAAGGATATCATACCTAAAACTACTTTCAGTACTGACAACAAGTTGCATGGGTTTTAACCACACTTACTCTAAAGAAGTTGCAATAGGAATTATGCCTCGTCCATGTCGTCGATGTCATAGTGTTTGGCTGAGTATTTAAGTCTGGTGCTAAAACTATTAGCATGGTGCTCTACAACATAAAAATGGAAGGCTACAAGATAAAACAATGGAAATGTAATCTCACATACATGTAGATGAAAGTTGTCTGTCATTTGTGTGGCCAATTTCTCCAAGACGAAAACATCAACATCTGCTTTATAAATGAAGATGATACTTAAAATCAACAATGAAATGTAAAGAAACGTTCCTGTCCCTTAAGCTCCAGTGTCGGTATAACCACAGAAGAACTGTGAGTTCTTTCTTGATACTGATTCCATCAATAGTACAACTAGAGAAACCTTATCACAGTTGTAAAACAGAATGGGATGTGTTAAAAGATATGTTAATCATACACTAATAGCTCCTAAATGCAGATATTTCATTGAAATATGGTTATAGTTGTTCTTTCCATCAAACACTATCTGTATTATACAAAATTCACAATTTAGTTGTATCATTCATTGGAGAAATAGCTCTTGAAACTTAAAATCCAAAAGAAATAGCTATACAATGTTAAAGAAGTAAGATTTTGTTATACGGTATTATCTGTGTTTGTAATGCACAAAAACCAACCAACTGTTCTGCCTCTAGTAAGATCATCTCCATTCACAAACTGTCATAACTCTGGACATCATGCATAAGACAAAGCCATTTTTCCAATAATGACATGAAACATATGGAAGAAAATTCTATTGGTGATTCAATGCGATGATTAATACTTCAAGAGCTCTAATGGACAAACAGTATATAATCTAGATTCGCTGGCATTAGAATTACAATGGGCACATTGTATATATAAGTACAATATAAATTTTACAAACTAATGCTGTATGTTACTGATTATCTCTATGATTTACTGACTAAACCAAGAATATGAGGTCAAAATTCTGTACAAGATAAGTTAAATGAGTAACACCCTGGAGAAAATGTTCAAAATAGCTCTGGTGATTGGTATGCTGGTTATGACCTCATTATCCTCAAAACAGGGTTTAAATGCCAGAGTAGAAACTACAACATGCATTGATTGTAAGTAGTATTTTACTGTAAGATGTTTTACTACACTGCATGAATAGCAACTGAATTTTACAAAGTTATGAGATTTTATTGATTACAAGATCAAATGTAATTAAAAAGGATGTTTGTCCCTTTCTTTCCAGGTCATAGAGAAATTTCATTTAGCCAATAGTGGCTCAGTTCATACAAATTTAAAATGGGTGATGTCAGTTCGTGCAGTGCAAAAAATGTCATTAATTTTTATGATTGAAGATAATTACTAAAAGTTCATTGCAGTCCTCACTTTCCCCACTATGGAGTGATTTTCTAAGAGAAAATATCACCAATTAAATATGTATCGTTACTACGTTTAAGGGTGTTCGTATACATCATCCATGTCCAGTAAATATGTTGTGTTTCTTCTGAGTACAAAATTTTAATGATGTTGTAATAAATAAAACAGGACTGGTCCATGGTATATTTCATTTGCCTGTATTTAATTGTTTATTGATTTATACAGTGGTGACAACAGTAACATTAAACCTAGATAAAATAATATTTAGCTGAAAAAATTAATAAGCCAAATTCTGCTAGTGATTATTTATTCTCTGATGGCAAGAAAATTCAAACAAAACATCCCACAACATAAATAATCAAGATTAAGTCAATTTCTTTGGAGAATGATATAAATGAAAATAGTTATATAATCTGCTGATTTGTTATCTGAAGATGCTGTTAAGAGTAGAGCCATAAAAAAACGAACTTTCACAAACAGAACAAAACAAAACTTTTTACAGCATAAAAACTCTAACAACACAATCAATAAAATCTTGAATAAATAAACGTTCAGCAAACAAAATTCTACCCAACAAGCACAGAAAGAATAATACTGTATACAACACAAAAACACTAACAACACACATAGAGAACAAAAATGTATATATCATGATAACTCCAACACCAAGAAGAAGAAGAATTGTGTACACAACAATAAAAGTCAAGCAACAAACGTGTAAATCCCCTTTTAATGTACACAGAATGAACGCCGTGGTCAGGATCATTGACATTTCTCTTCTCCTTAACTGTGTCCACGAACGCATTGCCCCAGGGTCATGTTTTAAGCTTTAAAAAGTAGGAAAAGCAGAAGAACAAAATCGCCGAAGAATAAAATGTTGTTAATACTATTATATGCTGACATGTCGAACTTATTAATTATTTACATGAAGTGCAGGTATTATTTACCTCTGAAAGCACTAATATCAACTGCCAACACAATCAGTGGCACAGCAGATTGTGTGCAGACTTACGACGCTAAAATCCGGGTTTCTAAACTCGTGGTGGGCAGAGCACAGACAGACAGACAATCGTGCGGCTTTGTACTTAATCACAAATAAACAAACGTAAAGCAAACCAACACATAGACTGTTCCCCAGTAATACAATGGTAACTTTACGAATTAACGCTAAACTCCGGAGTGGTGGACACAGTAGATACCGTGTCTTTTCTCTAAAATCTATATTTCAGGAAAAAATAAGTAATGGTCAGTGTGTCTTATATTTTCTTATTTAAACCTTCGAGCTGTAAGATGTGCGAGCAAGTTCGTTTTTGGAATTTCGCACAAAGCTACTTGAGGGCCATCTGTGTAGGGAGGTCAGCTAGTCGTCACCACCCACCGCCAACTCTTGGACTACTCTTTTACCAACGAATAGTGGGATTGATCGTCACATTATAACGCCTCCACGGCTGAAAGGGCGAGCATGTTTGGCGCGACGGGGATGCGAACCCGCGATCCTCAGATTACGAGTCGCACGCCTTCATACGCTTGGCCATGGCGGGCCGTGTGCGAGCTAAATCATTGAGTAACAACGTGTTCACTTTGTAAGTGTATAAAAGCTGTTGAATGAAACAAATAAATAATCCCAAAACAGTAGATTTACAACTAACCAATCAAGATGGTGTTTTACATACAGAACAAAATTGTTTTACCTTTTTGTCAAACCGCTGCACGAAAGAACAGGTACTTCAGTTGACAGAGAAGCAATGGAGTGGTAGTTGTACCCTGGAAACACCTGAAAAGTACGTTTATTGATTCCTGAGTATAGGAACACCTGTTACAGGACGAACATATTAAAACATGATGTTTCCAAAAGAAAAATGTACAAGGTGAGATCAAGTTAAGTGTGGTTAAAAGTTATTCCTTCAGGTTAACCATACTGAGCTTAAGCAAAACGTAATTGAATATGAAGTGTAAATTCCGAAACTTCATTAATTTAACAATGCTGTGTTTAATAGTAGTAACTCTTATGCCTAAGTCAAGGCTAGTAATTTTTTTTTATGTATGCATTTCGATGGCGAAACCACATATTCTAGCACTGAGCTGCAGTGTTAGGGAATCACTCTTGTGTTGTTAACTGTTACAAGACTATGTTGTTAGCTTTGTATTTATTGTCATTGATTCAAGAGAGTATATGCAACTGCTTACTTACAGTTGATTTTGAGACCACTGGGGGAGTAAGAAGTATTTACTACTTAGGTAATTTGATTATTTATATCGATGTGCAAAAGTATCCATTCAGTTAAAACTATACATCATGCTCACACACGTTACCTCACAGTAATTTGTTAGGCCTCGATGTACTGATCATTCCACTCTACACTGGATTTACTCGCTGTGTGATTACGTTTATATTTCGTCGCTCAGGCATGAAAGGTGTTAGTACATTTATAAAAATGTAAAGGGAAAAGAAATTGTGTAAAAAATCATTATATGATAATTTGTACTATGTGATTGTTTCATAATATTGCACAGCTAAGGGACGCATTTATTTCCTCGTGTATTGTTCCCACCGTCAACTGAGATAGAAAAGAAATCACACGTTTACACCTCTTCTGGTACTAAAACAGGTACTTTAAACTGCGATTTAAAACCATTGTAAACGTAATTTTTTTTTAGAGATTGTCGATCAAGTACCAATGTAGGGCCTTACAAACCTAACATCGTACGTGATGGCAAAAGCGGAGTGTAACAACCACATACACTTTATTTAGACAAATTATTGCACTTACGTATTAAAAATGTTTGACAAACAACACTAACTTCGAACTTCAATAGATTCAGAAGTTAGACTTTGAGGAAATTTAGCCTTTTTTCACGTTACGAGTTCAGAAACAAATTATAAAAAAGCAGGTCGTAATTCTGATAACTTACAAAATGTTCATAAATCTCATCCGCAATTATAGGAACAAAGTTTCTGGCAGCGACATCTAGAATTGCTTGTACATGGTTCTGTGAAAACACTGATCCACAAGGGTTAGATGGATTATTCACGATGACTGCAGCCGTATTATCGTCAATCTGGTCTTCAAGGTCCGCTAGATCCACTTCCCAATTCTGCTCAGGCTGAATGGAAAAATGTTAGTAATTCGGTAAAAATAAATATATTAAACTAAAATTTGGTAATATCCATCAATTTATTGTTACACGTCACATATAACTTTATGTAGGATATTAAAATTATTGTTAATAAATATTTCACGAAATTTATTCTGTTTATATTTCAGTTTTCTTTAGTTTTACCCTTTAAAAAGCAACCACGTAGAACCAAATTAATCAGTGTATAAAATTACACCAGATATCTGAAACCAATTAAAAACGAAGTAGATAATTAATTTATCACTAAAGTTTGTTTATTCTCATACCCATGGATGAACAATAAGTTTACAGATTAATAAAACGATAATCCGCTAAAATCGATTTCCTACGGTGGGCAGAGTGCAGATAGTCTGTTGTATAGCTTTAAGCTGAAGCAAACAAATTTTTGGAAAGTGTCAAAAGGTGTATAATTAATACGTTTCTAGTTAATGAAGCCATTTGTTTCATTTAAAGGAATTATTGTAAGTTAATGAAAGTTCAACATAACTGTTTTTAATTTCTAGTTAATGTTAGCACTTGTAATACAATATTGACGATAAACAAAAAAAAATTTTGTTTCTCTGAATGTTCCATAGAGGTTGTCTTAAATCGGTAAATCTTTAATATCACTTATTTTAATATGTATTTTTATACGAATATAGTTCTTTCAACATTATAAAATTTTAAACAAGTTCGGACACAATAAAGGTTAAACATGAGATTCTGAAATCCTAAAAACATTATTGAATGAATAATAACAAAACTTACTTGTTGCCCTACTTATGAATAAATAATTTCGTGGCGTAACAACGCATATTTCAAAGCTTACCAAAAGGTTGTAGTATTTAACTTCTATCCCAACTGATTCTGCCAGTGTACGATAAAGAGGAAACCCAGGCCTGGGGACGAGAATATTTTGACCAGGATTGGCCAACACAGTGATACACATTTCCAATGCATGAGAACATCCACTGTTTAGGATAACATCCTATAAAATAGAGATGAAAACATTTGGTAATATTATTTATTTTCTTTTTATGTTAAACCACCGTGAAAAAAACAAGAACAAAAAACGAAACAAAATCAAACAAAAAACAACACAAGAAACACACTGATATGATCCTGAAATAGTTATGTTATCCTACTAATTACAGACGTTACAAGTTCAGTAAACAAATCTGCACAAATCAGCAGGTAGATAAAAAAAATGCTAAGACATTTGGTCGATGGTTTTGTCAAAGTGCATCATTTATTAGCTAGAAATTTACGAGGTTGTCCCCTTGAAATAGCTTATCAGTTGACAATAATTGTATTGAAAATAAATACAAAATTTAAAGAGAGAAATCTTGGGTTTAAATATTTTAAATTTAGAGATTCGCTGAATGGAACTTGAAATTATTTTAAAATATATAAAACTGACAATAGGTTAATAAAGGTTACGCTTTACATTTTGCAAGAACGTTCTAACAAAAGTACGCCAACAATCTTGCATAACAGTTTTACATCTGTATGTTAGTAAGATCATGAGGAAGAAGGGGATAAATAAACCTAAAAGGCCCAGTAATTGCGTAACTTAGTTTTGTACATTCCTATCACGTGAAGTTTTTAAGCTCGTTTCATATATTCCAGAAAAACAACTCGGACGATAATGACAGACCCAGGACGAGGCTAGCTGAACTTTTCGTTGCCTGAATGATACGAAATCTGATAACAACCAGATATGATAATCACGATGTCCACAGAGTTTTGAAATTATTAAACCCGGGTGACCTTGACTTCAGAAACTATTTTAGATTTTTAATAAATGTTTTTGCAGGGAATGATGCACGTGGTGCATAATAAAATAGCCTCACGTCACTTTAATAGTAAACACTACGAATGAAAAATACATCTACGGGGAAAACTTGTTTGTGTTTAAGCGGAGGAGCTGCACAAACAGGAGGTATCGAGTTCAAGTTTTTAGCGTTTAAGTCTTCAAGCGTACTGCTGAGTCGCATTAGCTGGGGCGGGGAATTATTTTCCAATAACGTGCGTAGCAGTATTGTAAATCCGAATATACTTGGTTTCCAGCCCGTGATATAAATAACTCACTCAGTAATTTGGGCCCGCGGGTACGCTATAACAGTGATGGTCAAATGACTTGCGTTGTAACTTTCATTTAGTCCGCTAGTTCAAGATTAGGGACAACTGTCTGCAAATAACTGTTTATGTAGTACTTTAGCCAACATTTAAGTTATCTTGCTTATAAATCATAATTTACGAAATTTTTAGAACATTTCAAGCAATCAAAGGATCATCAGACTAAATGTAAAATGTAAGTAAATAAAGATGTTAATTAATGAATTCATCATATAATTTCATATAAATTCTAATTCAAATTAATTAAAATCGATATCAACCTGTAACTTTCTGGAAGTTACGTCGGTATAACTTTATTATTTTCAACCTTAGTGGTAAACTTGAAAGCTTATAATACTAAAATTCTGTGTTTTATCCCTACAACGGGTACGAAGAAAATAACTCATTATATAGTTTTCCACTTGAACAGAGAGAGTAATCTCATTATTCCTCATCCATTATAATGGAAAATTACTCCCTTCGGTTATGGTCTATAGAAGGATACTAATTATGAATTATTTTAAGAACATGGTAAAATTTATATTCTTATAAATACCTCTAAAATTAGATCTACTCTACGTTTAATTCATTACTTACATTATATTAAATCTTTCATTAAGTAACATTACTCTGTCCGTACAAATTATAAAAGTGCATTGTTGAAGAATGTATCCCCACCTGTACATCCAGATTATTATAACGCTGATATGAATATATTCCCCATGATTTCCCCTCTTTACAAAGATTATACAGCGTTAGCAACCAGAGCGAAACAAAGATTAGCATAAAAACTGTAGTTCTTCAAATATCAGCTGAAAATGCGGTAAATATACAATATCAAGGAAAACTTGTCTCGTGTGAATGGAACTCCTCTTAACCGAGTTAATCAATCCAGACCAAATTTGACAACTAAGATTCATATTAAATTTTCCAACATATTTTAAATACTTAAAACTTTTTACTGAATAACTCCCATATCATTACCGCAGACTGTATTCGTATATAGTTGAACTTCAATATGTGTGTTTTTTTACAGCAAAGGGGGGATGAACTTGAATAAAGGTCAAACCATAAGGTAATTCTACAAGTCAAAAATTGTAAATAAAATGTTCAGCATTTTAGCTTTTTCTCCATAATAACCGAAATAGACAGCAATAACATAACCAGCTATAATGCGGAATTGAATATATAGGATAGGTGTTTGGTCATGTGTCCTAAACCTGAGAGGGTCAGGTGTTAATTAAACCTTTTCTCCCTCCTTGATGATGGATATATTAACTGTCAAATAATGTCTGATCCGTTTACAAAATTAAGGCTAAAACACTAAGTTAAATACACTCATCCAGCTTCCCTCTTTAAGGCCTTTTTCATAAATGTTAAGCTCATATCAATAAGTAGTACTTCCCGCTTCTCTTTATTTGGTTGTAAAATATTCCTACACTCACAAACTGTTCCATTGCCAAATCATCATTTTTCACTACATTACGTTATCAGACACGTATCTGACATAAATAACCTTTTAAATATACTTTTAATATCTTGATGTAAGTGATATATTATGGTTTAGCGTAGATGGACCATTGCTTATGGAACATAATGAGCGAAGAAAGATTCTTACGGCTATAATCATCGTGTATAAACAATCTATCTATAGGAGTTATCTATAGAGGTTAATAAATCATTTTTTTTAAAGATTTTCGTAAAAATATCCGAATAAGCAATCTGGGAGTCTGTCGTGGACTGGTTTTATGTTTCATCATTTCTTCATAAATTTTGTGTTTGTTGCTTTGGGTACTTTTAACTTTCTTAATATGTGATAGTGCAGCGTTAGTCTATGCTGGACAGGTATATTATATTACTGAATAATGTTTATATATCTTAATAAGTTTCTTGGTGGTGCTCCTGGAGAGCACCAGCCTCAGGAGTAACATACTTATATTTTCAATGTGAAGAATAACTACATTGTTGCTGTTTAAGTTTTCCTCTCTTTCCTGATTCATACCATCTCACTTTCAATTTATACTAAGGTTATAACAAGTGTTTAATTCTAAATTGAAGAAGTATTTAATGATTCAAATATTTTAGGATATTTTTTATTTATTTTTTTTGCAGGACATACTTTACCATAAAAGCAGAATTCAAGAGTAATAAATTTAATTATTTAAATCTACCAAATTCAGATAGTAGAAATCTCGACTGCATCTCTGCTGTAAAACAAGCTGATTTTAACAAAACGTTACGCAGCTGCTTTGGCATTTCTTCCAATTTTCTAGACTTTTATAACTTATCACCTTCATCTCACTTCGTTTAGAAAATAAACGAAAAAAATCTTAGCAGGTATTTTACAAGATTTTCACCGCGTATCTTGGACTCTCACTGACGGCAGAGCTAGATATGGAATTTTCTGCTCAAAAGCTAGGCACTTTGCAAATCAACTTAATTATAACGTTACTACGATTACGTTGCTTGATAATGTGTCCCCTGTGTACGTAGATTGCTGGGAAGTTACTATGATAAGATAACTCAACAATTTCTTTTTGTATGCAATACTGTAAGAGTACTATGATATATCATGGAAGAAACAACATTCAAAACATACTGGCAGACACTGCCAACAATGTTTGTCTCATATTTATCAAAAGCAGATGCCAGACTTTACAGTCAAGACTGGCTTATCAGCACCAGAAACAGTGATAACGGTGTCCCCTAGTTATATAATATTGAGAAAATTAAAGAACAATGGTGCCATCTAACATAATAAGAAAAACTATATAAAAACAGATCGCCTTATAACATAATAACTAGAACCAAAAAGGACAATGTATTGTGATAGCACTGTGACCAGATCCATTTGCAAACTCTCCATATTAATATGGTCTCTGCATAACGTATTGTTCCTCCAAGCCGAAACACTAACCCACTGAATAGTTTTCTCCGAGCTGAGCCTCTGTATTAAATATGGTATCTACGTAGGGTTTTTTACCCCCTCCAAAAATGTGTTTTAGTACTAAAGGAAAGCAATCTGTGTTATGTCTGTATTTAAGAGAGGCAATGAGCGAATGTGGGCCGCCGAAGAACTTTAGCCTTACCAATCTTTTTTTCTTTTTCTTTTTGGAACACTTCTTGCCCCTAGCAGTACACAGGAGAACACAGCTGGTTAAAGTCTTGAATCTAAGCGCCTAGTGGTAGACAGAATCCTCAGTTTTTGAACTTTGACCCATTTTACAGTTCTCTGAGATGCAACAGTAATAACCAAGTGAGTTTGTTTGTCTCTGTTCTGTAAAAAAAATACCTTCTAAAGTAATAAGTGTCGCCTGTGACTGCAAAACATTTATTCAATGTTCGTAAGATTCTTTCAAACCCATTAATAATTAAACCTGTTTTGCTGGAAATTTACGAAAAATGTCATTAAAAATATATAACTTAAGAACGAATAATCATGAACGTTTTAGCTGCAGCATAACAGCTCATAGAAAGGGTCTGAGTTTTTCGTGTTTCGTTTTTTTCAAGTACAAACTTTTAGCTTGTGGCTACGTCCTCTCTTGACTGGTTTGAGATCTATATACATACTGATTTAGAATCAGGATTGATATATTTGACCACGCCCAAGATCTCGTAGATTAATTTACTATAATCCTGCCTAAAATAATTAATATTTGAGGTATAGGCTGGTAAGCTCTGTCGTAGAAAATATTATTGAGTATATTAAAATATTTATTTTCAAGAAAATAATTCACTTTCCGCAATTCCTAAAATTCCATATCGATATCAACGTCAATTCACATGCGTTGGGCGCAGCATGGCTAGGGCGTTCGACTCGTAATCTGTGGATCACGGGTTCGAATCCCCGTCCCACTAAACATGCTTGTTCTTTTAGCCATAGAGGCTTTATAATGTAGCAGTCATTCCCGCTACTCGTTTGTTAAAAGAATAGTCTAGGAATTGACGATGGGTGGTGATAATTAGCTTCCTTCTTTCTTGTATTTTCTGCTAAATTAGAGATGGCTAGCGCAGATAGCCCTCATGCGGCTTGTTACGAAATTCTAAACAGATCAAACAAACTGTATGTGCTGAACAGTCAATAGCAGAAAAAGAACTTATTAAGAATGGAAACTTTTCTTTTTTTTAAGGAATTTTACAAAAAAAACAACTTCTTCCATTAACTGTTTGGAACATAGGAGCATAAAAGGAATAAAAAAATCGCAAAAAGAGCAGAGGACCATTTTTCAATATGAATTTGTTGGCTGTTAATTGTTGTCTGAAAGAGATCACAGAGAGCAGCACGATTATATATATATATATATTGATCAAACAGGCACTGAATGAACACTGAAACCCACTCCTGAAGTGTTCCGTCGCAGAGTGTGGTGTGTTTAAGCATTTAAAAAGTTTATGGTATTCCCAAGCTCAGTAAAACTTTTCTAGGGTTTATTTCTTTTTGAAGATAGACCATACTACGGGCGAGTCAGAATCGGAGAGAATTCTGTACTATTCTAACATCTCCAGAGTTACCAGGTTCAGTGCAATTATTCCCATGATGACTGTTGTAATGGTGCAAATGGCCCATTCAGCTTACAGACTATCTCTACACCAGTGAAAGCAATGTTTATCATCAATGAGGAATGTAAATATCAAATGCTGGACCTGCTAATATCTCAGGTTAGCCAAGTGTTGCCATTCATATGACTTCAAGAACAACTTCAATGTTAGCCAAACTAACCCATGTTACAGTAGATCCCTATCAACTTTTGCATTGTCAAAAGATGGTTACTGAATGAGTTGAGGCTTGGACATTCGACAAGAATGAAGACAGCTAGCTGTGAGGAAGAACTCACAAAACAGCATGTGAACAATTTTGACAACCAATAAAAAGACAACTACCGTACTTTAGCGTGGAGTTTCATTTTAGTTTTGTTGAAAATATAGGCTTTGCAATCTAAACAATAGTCAATGTTGTAATCCATACGTTTTTGATATTGCAATTTAGAACTTAGCAAAAGGGAGATATGAATCTTAATAATAAGATTAAGTTCCAAAAGTTAAAATAGATCTAGACAGAGCATACGAAACATCCTAAAGATGTGACATAAAATATTGTTTTAATAATTTAACGAAACTTTCAAGGAGATAACTACAAAAGATCCCCTTTTACCACATAATAAATAATTATAAGTTACAACAGTGTTCGAGATTATAGTAAAGATAAAAGAAGAAATAAATTAATTTTTTTTTCATTTAAGAGAACTAGACGTTGATTCTTAATGTAAATAATTTAGTAATTTTGAATTGTATAGAGTAAGATGGAGCAAGATTTTTGTATTTATACTAACAATGTTTAAGTCCCTATTCTTAAGACCGAAATAAAAGTTTGCTTACAATAACGTTTATCCAAGTTTATGAACGTTCATCAAAAGATTTACTCAAGATTAAAGATCATAGTCTCTGATTCAAGCGTTGTTCATGAATATAATACAACGAAAATGGACAAAAAACATTAACATAGATTTACAATAGTGAGTTGTTTCAAAAAAGATGCCCATGTTCATCACATAGCCTATAAAATCCTCTGACATTCTTTCATGGTGTAACACATGAAAGGCTTTAAAAACAGCTGCAAGGTGGCAAAAGTCTTTAATACAGAAACACAAAAAACGGTAAATTCAAAATGAAATAAAATGATTTCGAAATACTCAACTACCTCATCTAAAGAAACAAATTAGCTTATTTTATAATTAATATCTTGCAAAATTTCGAAACGCTTTTTAGAATTATTAATTTTATTTACAAAAATATGAATGAAATATATTATCCAGGAAACGTTATATTTTCCATAAAAACATAGAACATAGAACGAAGAAATTATTCTCAAGATGTCATAAACGTTTTGTCTATGATTTTCGTTTTCTTCTTTAGTGTGGAATTTTTACACAGTTATAACGGGATGTCAATTAAGTAAAACAAAAACTCATGTTTATAAAATAATTTATTCGGCAAATCTGAGTAGTAATAAGTTTATCCTTGGGTAGTTTTTATCACCAGAATGTAGAAAATATTTATGAACACCAAAAAATAAAAGATACGTCTACCTTACCTTGGCCTCAATAGACGCTCCTGGACAAGAAGTGTAAACTGCCACAGCCTCGCGTGCTAATTCCATACCTATGGAATAAGAAAAAAAATACCAATTAGTTTGTTCACTTTATAAGATCTCAATTAACTTTTCTTTCTATGATTTATACATGTACATAAATATTTAATTCGTTTACTTCAATTGCTGTTATAAAGAGAAACAAATTGTTGGAAAAAAAACTTAACATAATAGCGTTTATTAACATACATATATATAAATAGACTAAATATAAAAGTTCTATACTTATATTCACTTATTACCATTCTCACACTAACCTCACAATAATTTGAGTCAGAAAACGAAAAATTGGCTGCATATTAAACAACTATGCAAATAACGTTAATGTTATCTATCTTTACTGACTACTTACATACACATGTATTATACAAATTATTGTATTCGTGAATTGAACGTCAAATTGCTAAGAGAGAAGTATTTCTTTTCAGTTCAATATTAGTTTTAACTTAAGAAGCTCATTATTTCAAAGAACTGGTTTGAAGTTAAGTACTTGTTTGAAAATTTGTATAAAATATATCCCGTGTGTCAAATAAATAACTTGTGTCTACACATGATTACCGAAGTTCGTTTTAAGTAAAAATTTAATATCCGTGAGTTTTTCTTGTAATGTTAGAAGTGTAACTAGAATCAAGTGAGAAAAAAAGTTTATCATGAGTGCATGAATTTTCCTAAATAGGACCTCATTACTTGTCAAAAAAGAATATAATTTATTGAAGTGACTGACACTCTGAATTATCAACTCGTCAAGCGGTTTTAGTTTCTCTTGACACGATTGGGTGTACGTCTATAAATAAAGTAATAATTTCGAGAAGAAAGTTATATGGTGAAATTATAGCAATCCAATCTTGGCAAACTTTGGATATTGCTGAATCAAAACGTCAGTAACATCACATGTCATCTCCTATACACGTATATAATCATCAAATGTATTTCAACCAACTATCACAGATACGGTAACAAGATGAAAAGTGTCTTACGTCATTTAAGTAGATCGTAATCATTATCTTGTGAGAGTTACCATCAAATAAACGAGTTAGTATTTATTAGCAAAAGACTATGTTTAGATCAGAGAACACTATTTTGAATTTGAAAACAAAACTTTATTACATTCAATAATTATCTTCTGTCAAAATAACACAAGTGTAATTTCTGATGTAGCTTTTAAAGTAGGGCGAGAATACAGTCTCAGTGAGCCCATCGTCTTATGTAGGCCTAACGTAGGGGTGAAAAGACCGAGTTTTAATTTCAGTAACTGTTATATCTGATGTAGATCTAAGTAAAACCCAAAGATTTACGGATATGTTCATTGTTTTCAATTGGAAATTAAATATATCTGTTTTTAAGTGAAATAATTGTAGAAAGTAGTAGTAATACAGGGATCTTACCAACACTTGTTCCATAACCATTGAATTTCATTGAGCGTACACTATCCATAATGGCTTCTGTGATATTTTCACATGGTTTAAGGTTACCAAAAATTGTGGGATCACCTATATAATAACCAAAACAAATTTTACAACTCACACTGAACTAATCACTCACTGAATATTCATTGACTTATTAACTACTCATTGTTTCGTCGCTTTACGTTATTCATATTAATATCGTACTCACATTATGCTCACTAAATTAATTTTCCTAATCATAAATTCATACACCCTCTAGAAAACCGTGAAAATAGAACTTGCAACATTTTATACGTCCATGCAGCTCTCGAGGGATTTTTGTACACGAAAATAACATTTAAAACTTTTTTATGATTTGATATATTTTATAAATATATCTTTGAAATTTACTGAAATTCCATAAATTTCTAAATGCAGAATTAATTCAACTTTGGGAAGTTTTCTTAACTAAATAGAATGCCTTTTAGTGGTAAACCAGGGCGTTTATAATACTAAAAACCGGGTTTCGATAATTCTGGTTGACACAGCACAGAATAGATCTTTGTGTAGCTTTATGCTTGACAATACACAAACAAGCTAAACTGAACTTCATATTTCGGAGAGTCTGAGTGACCCACTTAAAGAAAAAACTTTATTGTAGATAGCGTTGTATAAATTTCTACTCATTAACAAACGAAACGGAATTTTATATTTCACCTGTATAGTTTGGGTGAACTATCGAAGGAAAACGTGATATAACTAACAAACAGTTAAGAGACAGAAACATATTGTATTTTACAAACTTTTTTATCATGTGATGTTTTTAACACAGATGTAATTTTTATAACGTCACAAAGTAGCTTGCACGATAGCTAGTTAATGGGTATAAATATGGTACAGTGCCACCTTTCCAGTTCAGTTTAGCTCGTTTCAATGAAAGCTCGAATAATCTAATAGGCTTGCTGGTAATATGATGGGTTTTAACAATTGAATTATCTGCTGTATCTACTGAGAGTAGTCTTACTCCTGATTAAAGGGTCGATCTGTACACAAACCGCTGTTCCACCTGAAAACTATTGTGATATATTCAATAATCGTGTCTCTCACGAAATATTGCCGTTCAACAGTTTTAAATTATTTTAGATGGCCAAATTCAAGAAGGAAGAAAAAAAACATATTTTCAAAGTTTCGTTTCCATTATTTTTGATATAAAAATAGTTTAGTTCGAAGCTTCAATAATTTTTTCCGTATACAATGATTGGATGAATAAGGACAATTATATTTTGTATTATTTCGGTGTGTTATTTTAAAATATAAACACTAGTTTGTAGACTGAGTTTTACACGATATTCTTTTAGTTTTTAATTTGAAATTATTTATTTTCTGTTTC
This sequence comes from Carcinoscorpius rotundicauda, assembly GCA_011833715.1. NCBI lineage: Eukaryota > Metazoa > Arthropoda > Merostomata > Xiphosura > Limulidae > Carcinoscorpius > Carcinoscorpius rotundicauda. Next base: position 49,276,005 of record CM022392.1, on the reverse strand, counting down.
TTAATCTAACAATTCTGGTCATGTAGCAAAGACGAGTTGAGAAATAAATTTTCTTCATAAGTATCACTTTGCACAAAACCATATTTAAGAATAAAGGTGTATTATTTTATCTATTTCATCTTCTTTTCCATATAATTATAAATTAAGTTTTAATAACCTGCTGAAATAATCGATATTAGACGATTTTCTAAGTGTTATTTAGAATTAAACACAAAGCTACTCTGCCCATCACGGGTACTGAAACCCGGAAGTCCGCAGACATACCGCTGAGCCACTGGGGGCAGTTTTTTCGTGCTGATAGTAAACTCCTGATAGGTAATAAAAGACTTAAATTAGCCCATTTTTAAAATATATGTTTATTTTGTAACATTGACTTTGTTATTTATAAAAACCTCTTTAGAGCATTTATCATTCAGGCTATAAACTTTTCATGTTAAAACGTTTATGTTTATTAAGGATTAGTTTCTAAATATAAACAGGTTTAAACGTTTGCATATCCTTAATAGGCACACAAGCACATAAAGAACAAAGAGGAAGAATGATTTTCAAAAACTCACCAATTGATAAAGCGATCATGTATTTATTTGGATTTGGTGTGATTTTAATATTCTCCACAATTTTACGAATTGGATTCACGGTGTTGACAGCTAACTGGGAAGGCATTACATTCCAGGACCGTCTTGTCACAATATTTGGAAACTCGTCATCAAAATCATGAATCTGAGAAGAGATATTAACACTTTGAGGAGCCATTTTTCTGGAATTAAGTTAATTTCTTTTACTTAATTTGTTTGATAACGAACATGGGCAACAAAATGTAAAGAAGTTTTTGTATTACTTTACAATACTGTCTTCTGTCATCAAGAGTTTGCCAAACAAGCTTTAAAAGCACGTAAATTATTGTACTGGTTAGATACACTACGATGTTATTTTGAAACAGAAAGGCGGACAGTGCAGAAACTTGCAAGTTAGCATTGCTTATATAATACCTTTAAATAGAACCTTAGACCTTTATTGTACCAGCTGATGCAAGAGATTAATTATATTTGAATAATTTTTCAATCTTGTTTTCAATTTCACTTCTAATTGGGTACTTTAAAAAGTATTATCGACAGGTACATGGTTACCTTGAAGTAGCTGAAACTACCAATCTTTACTAATTTTTAGTTTAAATAGCTACTTGACTAGTTTTTCTATTATACGAATTATTCTCATGCAGTTACCTGGATATACAAGAACGCTACAGAGAGAGTTCATACCTTCCGTTGTTTCTTTGCTTGGTTTTTGAATATCGCGCAAAGCTACTCGAGGGCTATATGCACTAGTCGTCCCTAATTTAGCAGTGTAAGACTAGAGGGAAGATAGCTAGTCATCACCACCCACCACCAACTCAGCATGTTTGGTGCGACGTGGATTCAAACCCGCGAACCTCGGATTACGAGTCGAATGCCTTAATCCACCTGGCCTTGTCAGGTCTTCTGTTGTTTATAGTTTTTATACATAATACACATTTTGGGGGACTTGAGTGTGTTTATACAGGACATGGTTAACCCAGTTTTAAATTTTGCCACTTTGGGCGTTAATCACATTATGTGACGCCACCCCGAAATGATCTTGTGATTGTTTAAAAAGAAAAAAACAACTTTATTTTCTAAAGTTAATACGTAGCTTAATGTAAAAATATAGATTTATCACCATCACTTTACTGAAACAAACTGTTTTTAACATAATTTTGGTGAACATGTTTAGGAGTTTTCATTGTCTGCTGTCATTTACATGTTCCAAAGTATATTGGCAACTGGCTTCTGTAAATAGTAAGAAAGTTCTGAAAATCAACAGTCGTCTGTCAAAGACCAGATTTCACAAAAAGTTTCAGATATTCCTCCTTAACAAGATTTATTCACCTAAACCCTTGTGTAGCTGTTTCTTCGCAGTGTTGGTAACATAAAAACAATGTTCTATTGAATGCCCATGATCTCATACAGAGATCATGATGAAATCGGTGAGCAAATGCATCTGGAAGTTTTATCTCGGATAATGTGCTTGTGGATATACTTTTGAAATAGTAGCACAATTTGCATCCATGTGTATAACTGTTCGTTTTCAGGAACAGTTTGGGTAATATTAAAATTATTAATTTCTTATTGCGTTCGCTTATCTGCTTTACATTTTGTGTACATGTTACAAAGTACATAACCTCGAATAAGCTGAATGACAGTCCACAAAGTAAATCCACGACATATTACATATGAATGTAATATTTGTAGATATAATACACGTTATAAGATATGTAAAACAAATTGGATATTTATCTGAAATCAGATTTCTGTAACATTAATTCATTAGTTTACACATACAAAACAGGCGAATAGGAGAAAGAAAAACTGGAAATCGTTTTCAACCACTAAATTTTAAATAACATTAGTAAGTATCAAATACAACAACGTTTATAAAACAGTATATTTTTGGCATCTTGAAACGACAAAGTGCATATAGAAATATACTTATTAGAAGCAGTATATAAGGGTGGATTCTTTGTTATATTCAGTTAATACTGACCATACTAAGCTCAAAACATTTAGTTTTACTCAACCAAATTCCATAATTAGATGACACAACCCTACTAATAGCAAAACAAAATTCACAGTATTTTCTGACCTTTTTTGTTTAAAGACGTTTTAAATAAAATGGTAAAACATAAAAAGAAACTACTGTAATAAAATAACTACCTCCATATCTATCATATTACATTATAATTATTTAGAAAATATTCAAGTTAATGAAAACGTCTCTTTAGATAAGTCCTAATTCATTTATGAGCTGTTATTTATTACATTTATTCATTGACAATTAGGACACTAAAAAATATAAAATATTATAATACATGAAATGAATTTCAGTTTTCAAACATTAATTCCTATAACATTGTTAAAAATGGGCAACACAAACACCAAACATATTCTTAAAGAGTTAACGAATAACAGCTTTCAAACAATTATTTTCATAAAATGGTAACTAGGAATAAATAAAACACCAAAACCATTCTTATAAAATCAACAAATAATAATTTGTAAACAATAATTTCCATAATATGGTTAACCAGGGAAATAAAAACAGAAAAAATGTTCTTATAAAGTCAAATAAAGACAACTTTCAAACATTAATTTCTGTAAGATTTCAATTTGGGTAAAACAAAAGGGTTGTTTTTTTGCTTGTAATTGAAGTATTAACACAATGTATCACAATGGTGAATGTTTTATTCTTCCTTTACTTTATGTGTGAATGTTTTATTCTTCCTTTACTTTATGTGTGAATGTTTTATTCTTCCTTTACTTTATGTGTGAATGTTTTATTCTTCCTTTACTTTATGTGTGAATGTTTTATTCTTCCTTTACTTTATGTGTGAATGTTTTATTCTTCCTTTACTTTATGTTTGAACGTTTAAATTACAGGAGATGAATTTGCACTCATAAATTTATTAATATTTAATTTTAATATAAATTAATAATAATAATACATAATAACGTTAATAATATACATTAATTTTAATGTATATTCTAACAGCACTAAGATATGTGTCGTTCATTTAAGTCCTGAGAATCAACATGTTGTTCAGAAATACACTCACTGCTGTTACCACTTAGACTGGACGTGAACAGAATTCGTAATCTAATAACTTGTTCATTGCTTCATCATCACTTAAATTATTTATTTTTCTTGATTAATTTGTTGTTTTGAATCTTTTATCTGATCCTAAGTTGCTGTTGTTTTCATTTCTTGTGTAAAAAATTTAATTACCCAGTTCCTAGTCTTATTCATTTTTATCAAATATTGAATGATTCTCAAAAGCTTTACTTTAAAATATTTTGTTTTCATTTAATCTGTACGTTTGTACTCTCATATATCACATTTCTCTTTGTTTAATGGGCCTGGCATAGCAAAGCGCGTAAGGCGTGCGACTCGTAATCCGAGGGTCGCGGGTTCGCCAAACATGCTCGCCCTCCCAGCCGTGGGGGCGTTATAATGTGGCAGTCAATCCCACTATTCGTTGGTAAAAGAGTAGCCCAACAGTTGGCGGTGAGTGGTGATAACTATCTGTCTTCCCTCTAGTCTTACACTGCTAAATTAGGAACAGCTAGCATAGATAGCCCTTGAGTAGCTTTGTGTGAAATTCCAAAACAAACAAACAAATCTTTGTTTAATTATTCTCGTATTATCTATTTTGGAAAACCCTTAACAAAAGGCTATCATAGAATACCAAAATTTGGTGTTTTAGAATCAGAACGCTTCCTTTCCTAAAAAAGTAGTTTAGCTACTAGGGAATATAATTTACATGCTATAAAACACTTTGAGGTATAAATAAAATAATGGAAATATAAATCTATTAAGAATGTCAGATCCAAAACCTAAACAAAGAATTCACGCACTATTAATTAGATAAAAACAACGTTATTATCTGAATAAAAAATTTTCACACGATGAAATTTTAAAGTTATTTTATTTTCATTAATTATATTTGTAGTTAGAAGTAAACAAAATCAATTAGTTCAAATGTTGAGATTATTTTTCTTTATTTTGCTGTACAGAAAAACAAAACAGAATACCCTTGTTATTTTTATTATACCTAGGTTAACAAAAGTACATTTACTTTAGTCGAGAAACAAGACAAGAGATGCAAAAAATAAAGTTAAAGAAATGGTCTTTTAAATCTAGATCTTATTTTAAAAAGTTGCTGATAAAAATTACAGTAACTATACTTTATTTCCGTTTCTTGTCTGTCGCTGTTCTTATGTAGAATAAAAAAACATTAAATAGTTGTTGTTTTGAATTAAGCACAAAGCTACACAATGGGCCCTCTATGCTCTGCCCACCACAGGTATCGAAACCCGAATTTTATCGTGTAAGTCCGCAGACATACCGCTGAGCCACTGGGGGATCATTAGACGGTATTATAACTTTAAACATTTGTTATAATTCAAGTGAGATGTCATTTATCGAGCGGTACTTGTCTCTGTTAGTTATAATATGTTGAATCAAAGATAGAAACGTTTGACCTCTTCACAAATACCTTGCTTTCAGACTGCATTTAAAAGTTTTTCAAATTCGTTAATTGTGAGAGGAAAATGTGTAAAATAAATTTAATTTTATTTACTTTATAAATGTTTCAAACTTAGTGTCCCTGTTAGTCCACGTATGACAAATGTTTCAAACTAAGTGTCCCTGATGTATAACCTTTTTAATATCGTGTATTACTTGTCTTTCTAATTTAACTGGTGAGCCTCTCAACTTAGAACTGTAAAATGAACGTCGAAGAATAATTATAGAAATGCAAACACTCAGTACACACAAAACATGTAGTACTTCAAACTATCAGTTTTATAAAATAATGAATAAATGAACAATTCGTTACACAATGTTAGTCAACAATTCAATAGGAAAGAAGAGTAAATAACGTTATTATATAACATTAGGTATGATAAACATCAAATATTAAACCCAGTATTGTAGGCAAACAAAAACAATAATGAAACTCACATAAGGTAAGATTGGAGAAAAGGAACTTGTTTTTATATTACCTGTAAAACCTTCAGTTTCAGGTTGTCACAAGCTCTATAAGGTCTTAACAATTTCAAGCTTCGTTCACAAGATGAAGAAGGAAGAGATTCCGTTGAAAAGTAAGGCATCTTTATTTCTTTATATGGTGGTAATCTATCTAGCGAAATAAAACCGGATTTAATTATTTTATCTTATAATAATTGGTTTTACTCTCTATTATAAATGTTCCACTAAGCACGATATACATTTCTAGTCTACACTAATCACACCTCTCATCTGTATATTTTATAATTAATACAATACTTATTTCTGGAAGGAATATTCTTCATTTAAAACAATAACTCTATGTTGTATGCGTTTATTTGCAGAAAACATTTAATAATTACTGAGTTCAGTTTGTATTTTTATCATAAGTAATATTATTAGTGCAATATGCACTTCTATAGTTTACGTTCAACTCAGTATGATATGAACTTCTCATATAAACGTTATATACAAATAAAATAGAATCGGGCAATACGTTATGAACCGCTGATTTTATCATTCTAAATTCAAAGACTTACCGCTGTCTCACAGGAGCACTAACCTGATGCAAGTTAGTGGGATGTCCTACATGAATTATAAATGTTTTTAACCATCAGTGTCGGAAATCTATCAATAATTAGAAAGCCATTGAAACAACGACTGTGATGGTTCCCTTTACCTTATTTATCATTCAAATCTGTCATCCACAATATCGATACTTTCTCAGTTTTAAATGAAATGGAGAGCTGGTATTCCAGTAAAATGAAGAATATCTTAAAGGACGATAACAGAATCATAACTTGTCAAAATAAGAGCATGAGAAACGAAAATGTTCTATACTTAAAGAAAATTAAACCAATTCCAGTAAGCTATTCATACCTGGAAACTATTAATAAATTGGTATAAAGCGTTGAATCCTAGTCTACCTTTACAAGTAAACACAGATTGTAAGAAAAGTAAACAAAACACGATTTAAATCAGAACAAAAAAGCACAATGGTTGAACTGCTTCTTCTTTCGTCAGGTTTCTGCTACCAAATCTTTAGATTGTGAAAGTTTAAGATTCATTTATTCCCTTCAACTTCAAGAAGACTTGGATATTTTCCAACCTTTTGCTCTTTGGCCTGTCGAAGTTGTAATGTATTTTCTGTTTTTGTACTACCTGCTATATATATATAATGTGGCCTTCTAAATGTTCCCTCAAGCTCTATGTTTAGGCTCTTAGTAGATGTGTTAAAAGAATTTCGATTGGTTGAAAATTAGTGGTGTCTTTCCATTGGTGAATTTCTAATGGCTGGATTATTCCTGTTTTCATTGAACAGAGACCTGTGAGGAGGCTAGAGATGAAAATGATTTGTGTTAAGTTCCAAACATTCTTGTTGATAATGAAACACCACTTAAATTCAGAAAGCTGTTTTTATGTTAACTTTATCCTGGTCTTACGTAAGCTAAGTGTAAATACTCTACACACCCATTTAATAACTGAAACTTAAAATAATTTAAATCTAAAAAAAAGTTAACCCTGCGAAATAGTAGACAATTGAATTGAATGGGTCTTGGATAAAATGTAGTAACTGAAACGTTTGTATATCAAAAATATTTCAACAGATCGGGTAAGAAACTTTATTAAGTAATGTAACTACACCACTTTACAACGCTAAAATCAGGGGTTCGATTCACCTTAATGGGCTCAGCAGAGAGCCCGATGTGGCTTTGCTATGAGAAAAACACCAAAACTACACCACCTACATTTATTTTTAAGCTATTCAAGCTGCCTCCACATTTTGGAAGTATACTTTCGCTGTTGCTTTCAAATGAAGCAGCTCGGTGCATTGAGAGTTATACTCTAGTTAGGCTCGGCATGGCCAAGCATGTTAAGGCGTACGACTGGTAATCTGAGGGTCGCTGGTTCGCATCCCCGTCGCGCCAAACATGCTCTCTCTTTCAGCAGCATGGGCGTTATAAAGTGTGGGTCAGTCCCACTTTTCGTTGATAAAAGAGTAGCCCAAGAGTTGGCGGTGCGTGGTGATGACTAGCTGCTTTTCCTCTAGTCTTACACTGCAAAATTAGAGCCCTCGAGTACCTTTATGCGAAATTCAAAAAAACAATGCTCTAGTTAGCGCCATCTAGTATCACGAAATGCTCTTACTTCTATAAATCACACGAACAGAATATTTCCTAACATCTCCATTGTAGTTAACATACTGATCTATCTCATGAATGAAACGTACGAACAATTAAATGTATAAATATTAAGTATTTTATTACCTGTTGTTCCTAAAAGAAATCATAAAATATAAGACGTATAGAGATGCTTTATTAATAGACGATCTTCATTAAAATAGAGGCTCTAAGTAATTAAGCAGAATTTATTAACCCTATCTTTCTCTTTGTCTGCCTATCTATTTACCAATATATATATATATATGTTTTTGTGTGTTAAACCCATAAATAACTATCTGTATGCAATTAATGAAATTTGGTTTAAAACACAATGCTACCAAATGTGTATTATATTGTGATACAAATAATAGTTATATTGAGTTTAACTACTGATAATCGTGAACAGCAAACAATTAAACCTCATGATGAAAGAGAATAATCGTAGAAATATTTGTAAAAGTAAAAGAAGCAAAACGTGTGTTTTCCATCGAGACTTTATGTAGTTTATGAGGCCGAAACTTTGACTATCTCTTTCTTTTATCGTAAAATCTTGGAATTTCGAATTTTAATTTACGGTGTCAGATGAATCAAAAATGTCCGTTATCACCTGTTACATACACACAAGTGTTCAAGTTATGTTTATTGCGATGGTATTAATTCGTTTATGTTGTGCAAACATTAAAACAACTTACTTTTAGAAGCGATAGTTTTGACATGTTTTCTGATGTATGTGTTTACGAATAATCTGTTGTGTAGTTCAATTGTTATGAATTGATTTCATGTTTTGCTGCATCATATATCTAGTAATGTGTAAAAAGTTCTAGACTGCTATCGATATATATATATATATATATACACTCACATGTCAAAAATTAGTAAAAAATAGAGATAGATATAGACTATGTAATCTGAGTCTAGTCAACGAGAGTGTATGACGGTGACTTTTCAAGTTTAATAATTGCAAACTGCATTGTAATGACAGAGTAGAAAAGTATAATTCATTCTGTTTCTTGAATTCTAAAATAACTGAATTAGTCTGTATAAACTTTTGACGAAAATAGAATTATTCAAAGTCCTGAATTAAACTGTGTTGGTTAATTGTGTAACAAACACTTGTATTTGTGTTAAATTTGTTTTAATATATTATTTTAGAACAAGTGGATTGTGTGCTGTATGTTTATCGTTGGAATTTATCGCCAACAAATTACAAACACCTGTTGTAAAAAATCGGCTCTATAAGACCTCACATCTTCTAATTTTATTTATCCTTAACAAACATTTTACTTTTTCTCTTTTAAATTTTCTGAATACGCTCATTTTACAATTTTAATTTAAGTTAAAGTAAATCACTTACTTCTTTCTGTAGAAGAAAAGTTCCACATGTTCTGAAAGAGAAACCCTTCCAATTCCCAGTCTGTAGTGTTTATTACGCACCTGCACGTATGTTCGCCTTTGTTTACTCTGTAACTTAAAAAACTAACAGAATATTAATAATTAATATTTTTGTACATTTTCCGGAATTTCATATTATTTCTTATCATCACTTATTAGTTGCTTTGACTACAAAGCGAACAGAACCACTTGCTCATCCCCCAGTGATACAACGGTATGACTGAGGACTTATATTGCTAAATATTGCTCACTATATTCCCTTGTGCTTAACTTCAGTAAAACAGAGAAACTCGCTCGATTTGAATAATTATGCTTGTGTGCAACGTCTTTAAGGATCTTGATTTACCAGAGGAGAGAGAATTTGGTGGCTAAATGATTTAAGAGTTGTGTTATAATTACGAAAAACTTGTGAGTGATTATAACGAGAATAATTATAATTATCATTCACTTGTTCAGTGTAAAGGAGAAGAATGAAATGTTTAAATATTCTTGATCTGGTGCCAAACCTGCATTGGAAATATCTCTGGGCGTGAATATATATTAAGGTTACAATATTTATACATAGTAATGTTGAAATAAAATTGTTGCTTTCTGAATGTGGCTCAAAGCTACACAATAGCATAGTTGTCCCTAATTCTGAAATGATAAACCAGAAAGAGATTAACAGTATCCACTATGAACTCCTTGACTACTTTCTTGTTTAACCGAGTAGTACAATTTGGCCACCACTCTTATGGATTATCCATTGTGCCAAAATGTGGTTTGCGTTTTAGGGCAACAGGCCCCGCAATGGCACAGCAGTATGTCTGCTGACTTACAACACCAGAAACCTGGTTTCGATACCCGTGGTGGGCAAAGCACAGATAGCCCATTGTGTACATTTGTGCTTAATTTCAAACAAACACACAAAGTAGCAACAGGACTCGTTGTACGAACAGTTGAAATACAATTTGTAAATAGCAAGGTTTAAAAGACAAAAAGAGAGCTTCATAGTTCTAAAATATATTGATTCTTCTTTATGTCTGCAGCGAAATTATTTAATTTTAATGTTATAATGATCAATAACATTTACATTCCATGGTACGCATCTTTATTAGGTTTAATTCAGAGAGTTTTGAAGCACACAAGTTAACAATTATGATGAAAAATATATTACTTTTAATATCTTGCCTCTCTTAAATTTTGGATACTTCTACAAACGTAAAATAACCAACCCCTGGTAATGGCCATATGTTTCTATAAATGTGATGTTTGTACAACCGTAAGTGTATAAAAGTTTTGCATTAGGAGAAATTTGCTAATAAAAATGACAAAGGTAATTACATGTTTTTTGTCTGTTTCAACGTGACTAGTGTAGTTCAAGGTTTAAGTGACTTTATTCAAATCTATTGTTACATCATGAAATAAGATATGAATATATAACGTGAAAGTAAATTATGTATTCAGAGGGTTTTAATCCCTTTTAGGAGATCACTTTTCACATGTTTTACACATTTTCAGCTTTAAAAAGATGAATTGTAACTTAGTCTCATAACAATCATAAAAACATATTTATGTTTTAAAAAGCATCTTTCCAGCATTCAAATTCCTATTTGCGTTTTGAATTCATCATCATTTAAAAACAAATAGCCAAAAGAAGAACAATTTAAACAAAAGATCAACAAGTACTTTAGTCATTGATTACAACTTGTAAGCATGACCAAAAGATAAGGGACCTGCTTTGAATTTCTCTATTAGCTTTATAACGCAAATGACATCCATTTCGAGGTAAAATGGTGAAATGTATTGGTAAGAGGACCTCCCAAGAAAGGTTTTGTACTTTCAATTCACCTCCTCTTGGATCTGAACATACATACATTCACGTGCTTGCCGTGCGTGGCGTCCCTTTGGATGAGGAGTCCAACATTAACACACCACTTTCGTCTTGAATTCCTGTAAACGGGCGACATTCGGATGGCCCCTTAAGGTCAATGATCTGGTTTACTTAGACTAGACTCAACCACATACCAGTGTTGGACGTTCTTAACAGGCGTTGTGGACATTGTGTCTGATGCTGGTATTTGGGTATAGTTCTCACGAAACCCTAGCGTTACTACAGTATCCTTCTTTGACATTGTAGTACCTCTCTCTTAAGGCTCTTTGGTGGGTGGGGACAGTAGATACTGAGATGTTCTTACTATATTATGGATAACACCATTCATGAAGATAAAAATATAAATAAAATTGAGAAAAAAGCAGTAATTGGTAAACAGCCACGAATGAATGACCCTGTTCAACAATTACCATCACAGTTTGCTTCTGTACCTAGATTACTCATTTTACACTCATTATCTGAGAAATCTTTAGGGCAGACATCTCTCTTTTTATTCGAAAGGGATTAAAGGGAATTACTGGCTACCACGCGTTAATAAGAAAGTTATACTCTGGAGACATTTCGGTGGAAACATCCTCACCACAACACACTAAACTCCTCTTGAATAAGAAGAGGATTGGAGTTATACCCATCGAGATTACTCCCCATAATTCTATGAATTCCTCAAGAGAAGTTACTGTTAAAAGAAACTTGAAAAACATTCCCGAGTCCAACATCCTCACTGCTTTTTCAATCAAGGCGTTTCTGCAGTGCGTCGAATTTCCATTTGTAAAGACTGAATTATGCAGCCTACTAATGTTCTGATTTTGACATTTACATTACCACGTCTACCTGCCACAGTCCAATTCTCTCATATGTTTCCAGTACTAGCAGTTTGGTCACTCGAAGACACCACGTCGTGGTTTTTTAATATGTGCTTTTTGTGATGGCAAAGACTACAATGCCTGTGAGTGTGGACTGGAACCACACTGTGTTAACTGTAGTGGTTCACCTCTCTTTTTCATGTTCTCGCCTAAAGTGGCTAGATGATAAAAAGGTGCAACATTCTAGACTGTAAACAATATATCCAACCAAGAAGCTCGGAAGTTATTGTTCCCCACTCCATTCCACTGTTACAATGGGAGTGCACACAAATCTTTCTATGCGTTCAACAGAGCCATTTGCAACGAATTTGAAAAGTCTTTTTCCCTCCATGGTTAAAAGAGTTGACCAGTCTGCATCCACTCCCATCTCTGTATCTGCCATTTCTAGTGGCCCCTTGGATTCACTTTCTTTAGCTCCAAGTTCGGGCATTTCTTCGGGTCCATTTTCTTCTCTGGCCCTGAGATTCAAAATAATTATTCGTTCGCGCCGTCAGTTGCTGAAACCTTTATCCACAGACAGAGACCTATTTACTAGACCCAGGGTAAAATCTATACAGGTCGATAGATAACCCTACAATAAGAAAAAAATCGTGACTGAAAATAGAAGGGTTCTCTGCTCAGTTCTCTCCCACACAAGGCAGTTTTCTTTGTACAAGAATGGCAAGTTGTGTGATGGGCGAATGCATGGAGGGGTGGCACCACTGGTAGATCAGTATGTGCCCATTCTGTCTTTGCCACTCGATACATCCTTGGAGGCCATAATCATCCATGTTTCCTTGAATCATACAATCACTATTTGTTTTCTCTGCCTGTCTCCTGGAGAGACATATACCTATCATTAATCAAACCTTGATGCTCTCAATGAACAGTTGCCCTCTCCCTTTTTAATCCTTAGGGGCTTTAATGGACATAATATTCTCTGTGGTGGTGCTGATATTGATGAGATGAGTCATTCCATAAAATGGATGCTCCCGGGTCATACCTGTTTCTCTTCAATACTGGTTCTTATACTTATTTTCATACACCTCTCTTTCTATTCTTATGTTTAATTTTAACCAGATCTGGTAATAGAATGCTTTTCCTAATGCTTGGCACCAGGCTGTTGTACTTCTTTTTCTAAGCCCAGGAAGGATCCCAATATTCCTTCAAACTACCATCCATTTGCTTTGAAGAGCTGTTTTTGTAAGATCTCAGAAAGTGTGATTAATGATCGTCTTATTTGGTTCCATGAATCAAACAACCTCCTCTCGCAAGCCCAATGTGGGTTGCAACAATAATGCTCCACCATGAACCACCTAATTAGACTTGAAACATCAGTCAAAAAACCTTTCTCAAGCGACAGCATCTTATTTCTGTTTTCTTTTACTTTGAGAAGGTGTATCATACCACATGGAAGAATGGCATTTTGCATGTTTGTATGGGTTTGACACTTTCCCTTCTTTTCCATAAGAACTTGAAGTTCCTCAGGGCTGTGTCTTGAGTGTCACACTTTTCATTATAAAGATTATTGAACAATTCCCTTCTACAGTTGCAAACAGACTCTATGTCTTCCACATCTTGTGTCAGTCATCGAGCATGAGGTTTATTGAGTGGCAGCTGCAGACTGCTCTCAATCATTCATTGAAGTAAACCATAGTAAATTGTTTTTCCTTTTCTCTTTCCAAAACCGTCTGAATGCAATTTTGCCACAAACATAGTATTCACCCCAATCCCAAGCTACGACTTAATGAAGCTGTGCTTCCCATGATCCCTGAAGCAAAGCTCTCAGGGCTTATATTTGATTGTAAGCTGACTTTCATTTAACACATTAAACAGCTATGCATCAAGTATACAAGGGCACTGAACACTTTTCATTTACTCTCTTACGCCTATTAGAGAACAAATCAATATTCTATGTTTGATCGCAATTGAACTATGGGTCTCTGGTCTATGACTCTGCCAGAACCTCGGCCTAGAAAACGTTGGACCCTGTTCATCATCTGGAGCTTTGGCTGTACATGGGGTTTTTCTGCACATCTCCAGTCCAAAGTTTGTACACTGAATCTCATAAACCTCCTCTACACCTCTGCCACTTGTAACTGTCTTTACTGTATACTCAAACCTTCCATCTTTGCCACAACATCCTACCTAGGGTTGTGATTTCCTTACTCAGTGGGTCATGCTTTTCCAGAATAAACGGCCTACCATTGTTCCTTTTGACCTTTGTATCCAGATGCAGCTGGCTGTATTTGGTCTGTCTTTGGATGATGTTGCTGCCTTTACTGGTCTGCCCATTCCATCATGAATTATTACCTTCCTCAAGTGTGACCTTTCTTTGGGCCATTTGAAGAAGGCGAATACTCCCAATTGGAAATACCGTCTTCTACTTGCTGAACGTTTTGTTGAACTCCTCCATTCTCAGTTATTCAGACAGTCCAAAATCAGTTAACTCTGCGAATTCTGCCATGGTTCATTGTAGTTCGATGGTTGCACACAGAATCCCCTCTACAGCTTCTGTGTTCACTTTCGAATAGTATCCCATTTCTGTTACCCTGGATCATGTAAAAGCTATGCAGTAAAGGAATTGTATTATTTCGAACAACTCGTTTAGATCTATACTAGCCCTGGAATCGCTTCACGTTAGTTCTTATTCTGTTTTCGTCTATATTCAAAACCAACTAACCGGAGTTGCTAAGTCTGTCTGTGCTATCACTGCCGTGCCTTTTCCATATATGGACTATGGCTCTGTACTCAAGGTTCAGCTCCGCACCAGTTGACAGTCGACTTGGAGTGAATAACGTTATAACAAGCTTTGCAAGATAAAATCTTCTATTTGAAATTGGCTGTCTTACCTCTATAAGGATCAGAAGAAGTTGTCATAACTAGGCTACGCATTCATCACAGTTTATTTAACTCATCAGTTTCTTTTATTTGGGAAAGATGCGCCAACATGTGGTCTGTGTGACACTCGAGTTACAACAGCCCACGTTGTGCTATCGTGCCGTCGTTACTACCGTAAACGAGGGCACCATTTTAGACGATGTTTTACCATGGGTTTGCACATGACGTTAGACAGTGTCATTAGCGTTGGTGATGCTCTCCATCTTACAAATGTTTTTTTTTAAGGATCATTGGCCTTTCTAATTCTATTTAAGGTTTTATTTGATGTGGGACCACTGTTTTGTTTTAACTTAATTTCCTTTTACACTTTATAATTCTTTTACTGGTGGTGTTTTTTTACCGGCTGTTTGGCGCTGATAACCTAGTCGCTTTGTGCCATAAAACACCGAACAACAACAATGACATCCATCCTCATAATGTCCCCCTCTGGGGCAGCAGTAAGTCTCCAGATTTACAGGGAGTTTGACTGCCCTCGTAGACACAACAAATAGCCAAATATGGCTTTGCTATAAGAAAAAAATCACACCCATCTATATGTCCCTTCACTTTTTTAATATAGATAATATGGAATAAATCTCTATGAAGTAAGAAAATAATTTAAAATCTTCTAAGTTCTCCTTAAAGACAACACAGTCAGAGTTGATCAGAATTTACTGAGTTGCTGTGACTGAAATTTTTATTTACAGAAAAACCAATTAGTATCAAATTATAATTTAACGAACGGAAATGTTAACTGAAATAGATACATTATTTACTCAAGGCACTCTCTTAAAAAGTAAACTGGCGACTACCTCTCAAAAACAATCCCTCTAGTACGTATCTGATCATAACAGACCAAATCTGGAACATTTCACTAAACACTTGGTTTGTTATAAAAGTATTAATTTAAAACAATTCAAAAAACATGGCTGGTTATAACAGAGCTTATTTTGGAAAAACCTATTACATATTTGGCTGGTTATAAGTACGTAATTTGAAACGATGCACTGAACAGTGGTTACAAAATACTTTCTTTGAAATAATCCACTAAATATTTGGTTTGTTTTAACAAACTGAATATTTCTAACAACTCATTAACACTCAGCTGGTTATAACAGATCTTGTTTTAACAACTACTAAATACTTGGTTGATTGTAATAGATTTATCTTAGAAAAATCTATTAAACCTTTAATTGATTGTAACAGTAATAATTTTAAATAATGAGCTCGACATTTGACTAATTCTAATGCACTTAAGTTTTAAAAATCTACTAAATCCTTGATTATTTGTAACAAACATACTAAATAACAATCAACTAAACACTTAGCTGGTTTATTATATACCTAACTTGGAACAATCCATCAAACATTTGTCTAATTCTAATAGACCTAGTTTCAGTAAATCTACCAAAGATTTGTCTGATTCTAATAGACCTAGTTTCAGTAAATCTACCAAAGATTTGTCTGATTCTAACCTAGTCTTGAACTGCTCACTAAATTATTGAATACTTATAACTGACCAAATCTGAAATAATATAGTAAACACTTTGCTATTTATAACATGCCTAATCTGAATTTAATATAAAATAATTGTAAAACATGATGTCACATTTATTTTATGTTTATTTTGTTAGTGGTGGTGGTGGATTTCGTTGTTTTTTTATTTATTTGTTTCTGTTACTCTAGCATTGCTCATTCTTTTATTAACATATTTAGAAAACAAAATTAGCCTTAGTAAGGATTGCTCGAAGCAAACTGATAAGGTTACCTTGCTCAAAGCATGTCATATGTTTAGGACAACTTAGTTCTTAGACGTCACTTAAAACTCAAGTCATACCCAGCACTTTAGGCTGTTTTCATGTCCCAGTATCTTGTCAGGTAACCAAGGTCAAATTAAGGGGTTTATTGGCCCTAGGCTTTTCAAGTTACAGATGCCCCTCTAATATATTTATAGTCATAGCTTGAGGCCTTGCCTTCAGCCTATTTTACCCATGCCTTAATCCGGAATTACAGGTAAGAGTGACCTGAAAGCTGGCGGTGAGCTACTCGATTATCTACCATCTCACTAGTCTGCCAATTCAAAATTCGGGACTGCTATTTACAGATTTATCCTTCGTGTATTGTATATTTGTTTGTTTTAGAATTTCGTGCAAAGCTACACGAGGGCTATCCGTGCTAGCCGTCCCTGAGTTAGCAGTGTAAGACTAAAGAGAAGGCAACTAGTCATCACTACCCACCGCCAAGTCATGTGATACTCTTTTACCAACAAATAGGGTGGCTTACCGTCAGTTTATAACATCCCCAAAGGTAAAACGGCGAACATGTTTGGTGTGACGGAGATTCAAACCTATGACCTTCGGATTACAAGTCGAGGGCCTTAACCACGTGGCCATGCTGGGCCATCCCTTGTGTACCTCTGCCCGAAAATTCTAACACAAAGAAATACTGTTCAAAAGGGGCACCTGGTGAGACAATGACTATAATAAACCTGTGTTATTTCTTTCATAAATATTAGATTATTCCTTAATTTTAATTTGATATTTTTCTCGCAAATAGTATTGAAAAAAATATTAAAATGGCCTCAGTTTCATAACGTTAAAAATTATATACAATTATCATACAAAAAAACCTATAGTATAATTTAAACACACAAAAAGCTACATGCAACAAAAGTCCACGTCTGTAACACTGTGTGGCAAAATTTTTACCTTTTCTTGTTCCTGGGCAGAAAGTGTTATTTCCCAATTGCTTATGTCTAAAGTAAATAGAAAAGATCTATTTTTCTCTTCAAACTTTGCTTTTGTGACCTGGGTAATGAAATTTTCAAATTTACCCATTTCCCAGAACATTTCAGGTAGATTCAGTGCTGAGTAACTTTCAAGAACTTTCTAGAATGTTGTAGAGCACACAAGAATTTTTTAGAACATTCTAGAACTTACGATAATTTCAAGAACCCTTTTGAAGCTTCTAGAACTTTCTATAGTAATATCCATACAGGGGCTCACTACTTCAGTTCAGTTCTAACTTCCTTCTGTAAGCACATAGACCTATCTGATTTTATTAGAGGTGGCATCAAGAAGCTGCAAACATTCTTCAGACAAATTCTGTTATGTTTGTGACCCATTTATCAAGACAAGAACGAAAAAATACTCTGTGATAGCATCTGCTAAAATGTGTGAAGCTTACAAAGCATATTTCGGCATACCTGTCGAGGATCAAGACAAATCCTGGGCACCTCATTTTACCTGCGAACACCGTAAAAATACTCTAGAAGATGGACAATTTTTGCTTGCTTGAATAATAAGATTTTATATTATACAAATTTTAGACCTTTTAAAATTTAAATATATTTTAATTTATTTTTTTAAATTTCCAATAGTATAGAAAAAATATCACATAAAATATTTTGCATGAGCCTCTTACACATTAGTTGTGGAGGAAATAAATTTATTCTTCATAATAATAATTTTATTTTGCATTTTGCAAAATGGTACAGAGGGAAAAAGAGAACCATGAAGTTCTCTATTCCAAGAATTTAGCATGAACCCATTGACCACTCAAGGAATTGCTACTTCTGCATGGTGGACCCTTCCAAACGTCGGGCTGGCAAAAATGCATCTGCTATCATATATCCGGACCTTCCATCATCCATCACCCCAATGCCAGACTGCTTTAAGCTCCTTGTACCCATTTTGCCAGAGAGAAAGCAGCCATCTTCATAAGACGTTGTAGACGTTGAACATACAGATTACAATTTCAAAAGTGCAGCTGATGAGAAAAACCCACACTACCCCAACCAAAGAAACCTTAATGACTTGATCAGATAGTTTGATCTAACAAAGTCGAATGCCAAACTTTTAACATCTAGGCTCAAGAAGTGGTATTTCTTAGACGAAAGTGTGCAAATCACAAGTCAGAGGAAGCGTCACCGACATTTTTCAAGCTTCTTTACTCGACAAAATGGGTTCTGCTTCTACCACAATACATCCGGTCTGTGCGAGGCTATTAGAGTTGCCTGTAACCCGAACGAATGGCACCTCTTCAGTGATAGCTCACTCAGAAGCCTCAAAGCTAGGCTGCTCCATCTCTTCCCCTGACTCGTTCGGTGCACCTCAGAGAGGAATACAACAGCGTCAAGACCTTGCTAGAAGCCTTGAAGTATGATGAGTATGGCTGGGAGGTTATCGGAGGCTTCAAAATGGTTTTCCATGGAGGCTTTACGAAGTTTCCTGTTATTTTTGCCCTAAGTACGGCAAGAAAACCGCAGCACACTACAAAAAGAAGCACAGGCCACGACGGATCGAGTTCTCTGTGGGGAGGCCCAATGTTCAGGGTGAGACACTAGTGCACCTCCAGAAGGTGTTGTTCCCACCATTAAACATGAAATTGGGTCTTATGAAACAATTTGTCACACCTCTTGATAAGGAGTCTGCAGCCAACAAATACCTTCGAGACTTCTTCCCTAAGCTGTCTGAGGCAAAGGTCAAAGCTGGTGTCTTCATCGGACCACAAGTAGAAAAGATCCTGGAATGCACAGAATTTCCAAAGAAGCTCAGTAGGAAGGAAAAAAGCTTGGTGCAGCTTTGTCACAGTGGTTTGGGGCTTCTTGGGCAATCACAATGCCGAAAATTATGGGTAACTAGATGAGGTTCCGGTGAAGAACTACAGCAAAATGAGCTGCAGGATGTCCATGAAAGTCCATATTCTTGACACTCATCTTGATAAATTTAATGAGAACATGGGAGCAAGAGGAGCAAGGCAAGTGCTTCCACCAACATATACTGGATTCTGAACGCCGCTACCAAGGAGCGTATGACGGAAACATGATGGGAAAGTGTGCGTGTGTATTTTCTTATAGTAAAGCCACATCGGGCTATCTGCTGAGCCCATCAAGGGAAATTGAACTCCTGATTTTAGCGTAAATCCGGAGACTTACCGCTGTACTAGCGGGGGACTAACATGATGAGAGACTATATTTGGGGTCTGATACGTGAAAGTGATTTACATTACAGTCACAAATCACGAAAAACAACTCACTTTTAAACATTGTTGTTCGTTTTTGTAGAACTTTAGTATAAATACATGTAAATCTTGATTCATATGTTGTTTTATTCCGTTTTTTTGTTTGTTTGTTTTGGAATTTCGCACAAAGCTACTCGAGGGTTATCTGTGCTAGCCGTCCCTAATTTAGCAGTATAAGACTAGAGGGAAGGCAGCTAGTCATCACCACCCATCGCCAACTCTTGGGCTATTCTTTTACCAACGAAAAGTGGGATTGACCATCACATTATAACGCCCCCACGGCTAGGAGGGCGAGCATGCTTGGCGCGACCCTCAGATTACGAAGCGCACGCATTAACGCGCTAGGCGATGCCGGGCCTGTTTCATTCCGACCTTATGTAAATGAATATGTACTAATCTGCCCATTTTTACATAGAAAATGGGTTAATTACTAAATTTCATTATCCAAGTCACAAAAGCAAAGTTTGAAGGGAAAAATGGCCATTTTCTGTACTTTTACAACGTAAGCAATTAAGAAATAATACGTACTATCCAGGAACAAAATTGTGTCATATAGTTTAATTGAAACACTTCGATTTTTGAAACTTGTTCAAACTACTATTTCATCATCTTCATAGAAAATAGGTTAATTTCTAAATTTCATTTTCCAGGTCACAAAAGTAAAGTTTGAAGGGAATAATGGCCATTTTCTGTACTTTTACAACGTAAGCAATTGAGAAATAACACATACTATCCAGAAACAAAATTGTGTTATATAGTTTAATTGAAACACTTAGATGTTTGAAACCTGTTCCAACTACTATTTCATCATTCTTAGATTTTTAACTTCTTTATCATTTAAAACACATTTCCATATTTTAAACAAGAAAAAAATACTTCGGTTCTCTTTTTTGCTTTAATAAATGCTAACTAGATGATTGTTAAATCAACAAAATATTTTTCTCAGAAAATATCATAAGGTCATGAAAACTGGGACACAAAAGATATCTAATTATTAAAAACATGGAACAAATCCAAGGTTACGGCGATAGCTGAAAATACTTGAGAAAATCGAAATGAAATGAATTTGCAATCTCAGTAATACAAATAACTTCACGACAAACACTGACGTGGAATAATAAGTTTAGCTTTCCTGTGTGCATTAAACATTGAATTATCGTCTGACCATACATGTATGTCTGTTGTGAATATTTGTCAATAAATTATTCTCAAATTATATTATTTTAAATGTTTCCAGATTTCTCCTGACACGATAAAAAGACTTAGAAACTAAAACGTATGTATATACATATAAATCACATAAAGCCAGCTGAGTCCAAAACAGGATTTATTTTCGAATTGCTAAATGGTTATTTTTTTCTCCAAAAGAAAGCTTCACTAACTAAATATTAATGTCTATTATTAATTATTAATCAACAAAATCTTCTTTCTCAGAAAATATCATAAGGTCATTAGAATTGGGACATAAAAGTTGTCTAATCATTAAAAACATGAAGCCCGAAGATAACCTAAGAAGGTCGAAATGTTGTTCTCTGCTTTACTAGTGAAAGAGTTACTACCCATACCAGCCGTCCTGAAATACATTTTCATTTCAAGTGGGTTTCTAGTCATTACGTTCGTATTTCTGCCTCACGGACAAAATCCACAATGAAGAGATACAATTATAAAATTGTAAAGCATATTTGAAGTTATACATATCTTTAAAGAAAACTGAAGACGCTGTTGTGATTAAAGCTTTACTAGTTGATGAAATCAAAGGTATCGTAAGTACCTGAACAACTTAACATATCACTACTGTCAATAAGAAGATAATATAAATACAACATTGAACAACTTGACATATCACTACTGTCAATAAGAAGATAATATAAATACAACATTTTTCTTGAAATCACCGATATGTCCTGTACCTGCATAATCCAACAAGTCATTGGTGCCACCTACAAGCTAACACGTAATCACAGTACCTTTCTTTTAGCATCTGTACAATCAAATAAATAATTACTTTTATTGAAAGATGAACATAAACTAAGGCATGTTGCTTACTAGTATCCAAAGAAAAGGACTAGTTACGCATTTGATCCTGTTAATTTCATGAATTCCCATTGCAAGAACGCGATATATCACAGTTATTTCAAATAGTATATTAGTCTGTAATACTGACAAAGTGTATTTCTATGTGCATTCAATCAGTAAAGTTTGAACAGGAAAGTTAACTTTAGTAATGAGACAGAAAATGTCACCTGGACACTTTATTATGTATTAAAATGTATACACACAGTTATGTATTTTAACTTAAACAAACAACGATATTAAAGTATATTTATATAGCAGTAAACCCGTTTCACTTCTCTACTTAAACAATTAAAAACTGGCGTTATACAATTTTAAACTAAGATATTACATATATATACATTGCGAACAATACATTAAATACAAAACATTGTCAAAAAATTACATAACTTCAGTAGCCATAACAGCACATAACACAATTAATACAAATATTCTTATGATCATAAAATTATGTAGCACGTGAAAGTGCATCAGCATAGATGTTATAAACTCCTTTGAAGTGGAATATCTTCAAAGCATAATTTTATAACGATAAACTCCAACATAACAGTCCTCTGTTTTCGCCCTTCATTTGGTTCAGAAACGTCAACAGGTTATGATCAGTGTAAAAAACAATAGGTTTTTGTGATACAGATACATACGTATGGAAATGTTCAAAATCTAACACTAAAGTCAATGTTTCTTTTTCCAGAGTAGATAATTTTTTTGATAACAATTAAACTTCTTAGAGAAACAACAGACAGGGTGATCAACACCTCTGTCTTCTGATTGTAATATAATAGCACCAGCATCACAAATTCTGGCATCAACAGTTAATGTGAAAGGCTTATCAAAGTCACTTGCCACCGATACAGGGTAGGTGAAAAATAAGATTTAGCCTTTTAAAAAGCAGATTGACATATTTTAGACCACTGGAACTTTTGATTTTTTCTTCAACTGGTTTTTTTACTGGTACACTAATATCAGTAAAAGGTTTTATGAAACTTTCTATGATAACAGGTCAATCCCAAAAATCTCATCAAACAATTTTGGTGGTAGAAGTTGAATAATTCACAATACATTGAGCTTTCACACGACTGAAGAGCTCTTCAAAAACTGGAATAGATTTCAAAGGAGCAACAGAAATTTTCTGGTTAGCTTTTACAACAACTGAAAGTTATTACAAGTCATACAAAACTGAGAAATATTATGCCTGATCTCCGAACAAATGAAATGTCTCATAATTTTCTCACACGTCTCTTGTTAACACCTAAATGACCTCCCATTGAGATTTCATGGGCAACTTTTAATATTTCATAAGAATATGCTTTGATAACAACGATTTGATAAAATACAGCCCAGTCCCATAAACCTGGTATATTTGATGGTCTTCATTTCTTCAGACGCACATTATTAAAAAATAGCCATTTTTAACTTTCTTCAATTTAACTTTTGTTGTGTATATTTCAATAGTAAAAAGATCCATGGGTCATTTTCTTGCTCGGCGATTAGTTAACTTCTAGCAAACGGAACTTCATCAGGTGAATTAAATCACTTACATCCATCATTGTCAGTTACCAAAATATCGTCAGTAGGACAGTCATTCTCAAGATCTATGTCGGATCCAACAAATTTCTGAAGCAAGTCTATAATATCATCCTCTGAATAGGTATACTGTTTGTTTTGAGAATAATTTATTAGCCCGAGCTCGAGTCACATCTCCCAGTGGAAACACATTGAGATTCTCCTTAATGACAACATCATCCTCAGATGAAATAGTGATAGACTTAATAACCATTTAAAATGCAGCAACAAAATTTTCCCCAGCTGAATCTTTTCTCAACAACAATGATACACCCCTAATTGGCAAAGTAGGCCTTACCCCAATCACAGCTGGTCCTAAAACTAGGTCTGATGTTAAATATATGTTATGAAGAGGAACATGAACAAAACCACCCTCAATACCTTGAATAACAACAGACTAACTGGTGTCATAATTCGAGCCTCAAGGCAGTATACCCTCTAACAACAATATAATATCTGAGTCGCATTACGTAGAATACGTATAGTTATAGGATTGGCAGCATCATTTGTCAAAAACACAGAACTAACAGCCATAAAAGGCCCAAACTCCTCCCTAACTACATCGGCCTTTTTATCGGCGGCCAAATCAAGAACATTGGGTGATCTGGTGAAACTATATATAAGTGGACAAAACGCCCTGGATATTGCCTCCTATTCTTTCTTTTTTTCTTTTCAAATACTAACAATTAGAAATAACATGACCAGATTTTTTTTTAAAATCGCAGACAGGTCTTAATGGTTTTGATGAAGTTTTATCCTAACTGTTTGAAGATTTCGAGCTAGAGGAGCTGGATTTTTAGAAGAATAATCGATTTTAAAGGATTGAACAGATGTAGATTTTTGCAATTGTTTCCTTTAGTGTTTCAACTTTCTTTTCATCCAACTGAGTTTGAGGTCGTTACATCTACAATGTATAAATTCCTTATTTAGATATAACTGTCTCAGTTAGACAATACTATAGCCAATGTGCATAAAATTGCATCATCGATCAAAATAAACCTCTTTTTTCGTAGGCCAATTTCATATAAATTTGACTATCTTGCTGGTGATAAGTCTCCGATGCTAACTCGTATGCTTTTAAAATAGCTGATTTAACCTCAAAATAATTCATACAATCTTCAAAAGAGAAAGCGACATACACTTATTGTGCTTTGATAGTTTAAATACTTTGTTATAGTAATGACCATTTTTGGTAGGCCATTTCATGGCTTTGGCAACCTTCTCAAAATGTTGAAGATATTTATCAGCTTCATTTTTATTGAATGGGGTACTTTAACATATCAATTAAGTTTGCCTTGGTCGATCGACGTTAAGCCTAATTCCTGTTTGTTTATTTTTTTGCAGTCTAATTTCTTTTTTGGCTTCAATGCAAAGTTTTACAATCTTAAAAACAATATTGATTTTTCTTTCTGGTTTGGAACTTTCTTCCTATCTTATCGAGGGTTCACAGCAAGTGAATTTATTTTGAGTTGATGCAGATACAAGTTACTTTACAGAAACCTAACTTGCTCTGTGTTCTTCACTGAGCTTTCCACCACTAAAGTAATAAAATGTCCTTGTAAAGGTACTAATGTCTGATGTGAATCAGGCCCGACGTTCGATTCGTAATCCGAAGGTCGCGGGTTCGAATCCAAATTGCACCAAACATGCTCGCGCTTTCAGGCGTGGGGGCGTTATAATGTTATAGTTAATCCCACTATTCGTTGGTAAAAGAGTAGCCCAAGAGTTAGCAGTGAGTGGTGATGACTAGTTGCCTTCTTTCTAGTCTTACACTGCTAAATTAGGGACAGCTAGCGCAGATAACCCTCGTGTAGCTTTCCGCGAAATTCAAAAAACAAACAATTTAGCAAAAATAACTGTAACTGGATTTTAAATATATATATTCCTTTTGTTATGCTGTTTAAAGCCGCTGGAATGATTTCAAGGACGCCCTCTAATTTGTAATATTTAAGTGATAAGTCTCTCCCTGCAGTACAAAAGGTGTTAGGCACTTTCTGGAAAATATAATTTTATTTTATTTTTGATCAGAACAAAAGGTTTAAAAGTTTTAAGCAAACAGCAATAACATGCATATAAAAGATAATTTATATTGAAATATCAGCTACACCTTTGAAAGTTCCACCTTTCCGAGACACGCATCACACCGGTTTTTGATGTAACAATAAATATTCTAATTGTTGGTAGTCGTAGAACACGAAAGTTTTATTGTCTGAACTAGAATTAGTTTAAGAATAACTTTGTTGAAGTTGAGTTGCAGAGAAATTTTTCTGAGAACACCGAGCAATACAAGAAATGATCTGATTTAAAATCTAAGGGTTTATTTAAATTATTTATTACAGCGGATTGATGAACCCCTCAGATGATTTATGATATATTAACCTTTTTTATCTAAGTTAAAGCTGGGGTAAATTTTAATTAGCTTCTTTGTTAAGAATATAAAAAAAAAACATTTACTAAAAATATTGCACATGGTGTCTCGCAAATAAAGCTAAATGGGTTAGAGTGTCGTCACTGGGCCCGGCATGGCCAAGCGTGCGACTCGTAATCCGAGGGTATTGGGTTCGCATCCCCGTCGCGCTAAATATGCTCGCCCTTTCAGCCGTGGGGGCGTTATAAAGTTACGATCAATCCCACTATTCGTTGGTAAAAGAGTAGCCCAAGAGTTGGCGGTGGGTGGTAATGACTAGCTGCCTTCCCTCTGGTCTTACCCTGCCAAATCAGGGTTTGGCTAGCACAGATAGCCCTCGAGTAGCTTTGTGCGAAATTTAAAAAAAACAAACAAAAAAAACAGCGTCATCACTGACCAAACTTTGACTACCACCATCGCTCACTAAACTGATATCATATATAACTCTAGTAGGCTTAAGGTAGCTTAAAAGTAACCCTCGAATTAATGGTTTATTTTTATATCCTTGATTACTAGTAAAGTCTACTCGGTGCATAATGATGAGTAATTTAAATATTTTGTCTATTACTGCACTCTATGTAAATACCTAGTCAAAAACATCAAATCACTTGAATAGGACAACAATAAGTCTGCGGACTTACGAAGCTAAAATAAGGGGCTCGATTCCCCTCGGTTGAAACAGCAGATAGCTTGTTGTAGCTTTGCTATTAACCAAAAATATATACTTAAAAAACACTGGATGAAAGACTCCAGTAGTACTTAGTTTAACTAAATGCAATACTGATAGCATTTGTATCAAAATATATGTTGCTAATGTTTATTAGGATTGCACAACCAATAAAGTCATGGACACACGAACAATGTATGGTTTAAATAAAATGGTTTAAAAAGGTAGTAATCGACATGATTATTTTGACCCCTTTGGTAGTTTCACATCTAAAAATAAATCACATTAAATTGTCCGTTTGAATTAAATTTATTTTAGTTTGTTTAGCGATAGTTTGAAAATTGAATAAATGTAAAACTTAGACAGCAATGTTTAGTAAAAAAAGTATTTGTTTAGTTTACCCGTTTTTATCTTATTATATCTTGACCCTTGTAGGCATTAAGTGTTTAGCCACACACGGAACACCTCATTTATTAAACTCTGGGAATTCACTTAAATATTCCTCAAGAAAAGAGAGCTAGCGGAAGTCAATACAAAATGTAAAAGGTTCATCATGATATATATATCTTAGAATTTTAAATAAATATCTGTTCCTCAGCTCAATGAACAAACACATTGACACTTAACAGACGTTTTTCTAAACCAAGTTTGTTTCTGACCAGGTATTTAGTATACTTATCAGCATATTTAGAAACTATATAATCACAATAAAATACCTTCATAAACAGAAATAACTAAGAACATTTTACCAGGTATGTTAAGTGTCGTAACGTGTTTAACTTGGGCGTCAACAAGAAGTCTCATGAAGTTAAAATTGAGAAAGTCCTAAAAATGTTTAGAGTAAGTCTACATTAGAAATACGATGTTACGTGAATCATCGTTAGATCAGTTAGAGAATTAGTTGAAAAATAAAGAATGTGTTAACTATCGCGGTTATTTGTAAATATTTTAAGTGGGTTTGTTTTTTGTTAGTTAACGTCATTGGTAAAGTAGGCCTACAGCAACTTTCGACAGATCTATTAATACCGTGTTTAAATATATGTATGATATGCAGATATATCATGTGTTTCTTACCTTCTTTAATATTAAATAAATTATATTAATTTTTCAGCTATTTCATTTTACGTACTATAATGGTGGTAATAAGTGGTCCAGAAACTCGTTAAGATTATTTTGTTCTAGTTGCTTTATGTCTTCGCTTTCTACATTATGTGATGTCTAATCAGCCCACAGGAATATTGCAGTACTACGTCTAGCATCAGAGTCAGAAACGATGGGTATTGTAATGTACTTTTACTGGTTGATCATGGCGTTGATTAAATGCAACAGCCGACTAATACCATTAAAAAATGCAGGTTACAAAATTTTATTGGCAACTAGAGAAAGAAAACGAGTTTATCTGTTGAATTCCAGAGCGTTTTCTTGGTCCGGTTCTTCTAGGGCTGAGGCTCTCAAAGTGTGGGTCTCAGATCCCTGGAGGTTTGCAATAGTGCTTAAGGGAGTTCACAGAAATATATCAGGTTTTTCAAACTGCCATTTACCAAAAGAGTAACGAACAAAATAAAATGCTAAGACATTATAAAACTAACGTAGTAATATATATATAAATCCAAATTAATAATTGTAATTAACATCAATTCAATTACGGAATGTAAATTTATTGTGGGCCTGGCACCGTTGTTTGCCGATCGCAAAAAAACAACAGTTAATTTTCAGTTCCATTGACGTTTATAAAAATTTACTGTTGTTGCAGCATAAACAGTCTGATAACTGTTGGGAAATCGATTTTATATGAAACTACCAGAGATGGGCTGTGAATACCGAAAGTATAGATTCAAGTACAAAATTAACTTTTTAATCCATTTTATTGGTAGCATGTCAACATTTATTCAAGTACACTGGAGTTACAAGAGGCTGAATATCTAACATATAAATCTAAATTTGTGTCTGTTTGTTTACTCCTTTCAGTCATCTTGACACAGTGATAAAGGATAAAATTAGGAAGGTAATGAAAGGGTGGGGTTGGATCTTCTCTCTCATATTCTATATAAATAAACGCCAATATATATGTTTGTATCTGTTCCTTATACGTTTCCACATGTCTTAATCATTCAGCATCAAACTTCATAAAGGATGACATGAGAAGGTCGGGTGGAAAGCAGGGGGTTGAGCCCCCAACTAATTTCTTGAAAGCATTATTTCTTTCTGTATGTGTTGTAATGGATTTACTGTTATACATTTATTTTAATATCTACGCTTGTTTCGGTTTATTGCATGTAGCGTATATTATTAAATGTGTATTGCGCGTTCGTTCTCCAAATTTGTTGAAGATTTTCAAGAGTAAGAACCAATAATATGTTTTACAAAAGCACTAGCGTGTCTTCGAATATTGTTGCGCTTAGTGAATTTTCGATAATCTCGCCTAATAAGTAGAAAAGTTAGCTATCGCAATAGATAGTAATAGAATAATACTGATCAGCCACAGTTAATATACTATACTGACTCAGAAGCTATAATTGTGATTAACGTTTATTGATCGGAAAACAAGAGAATTTGACGAGGAACGTTTATAGATTTAGAGCATTCCTAACCGTTTTAATTTTGTGAATTAATTTTGGATGTTAGTATTTCAAAGAGAACGTTAAATATCTTCCTTGGTGAAAAGTAAACTTTTAAACCACGTTAGGCCAAACAAGACTAGAGCTAATTGGCATTCCCGTCAAGTGAAACGTATCTGTACATCAAAATAAAATTAATTCGTTCGTCGTGAACCCGGATTATGGATTAAATATTCAGTTTCACATTAAATAGAAGACTGAATATTATATGTGATTTGGTACTTTTCTGTATATGAATTACTATTTGTAATAACCGTTATTATAAATTGTATTGTTGTTTGTATATTTAAAAATATTTGTGTTAAGAAAGAAAACTGTGTGTATCAGTCTTGTTGACAAATACCTAAATTTAATACATAGCTACATTTAATTAACTTCTAAATTCAAATTGAAATTTCCGGCTATTTGAAATCGTAATATGTAACGTACGTAACACAATAAATAGAAGGCTCGTAACAGTGTTGATACTTTTATTTATTTTTATTTCTCTATGTTTAATATGTTAAAAAAGTATAGAAGCACCATTTTCTATCTTTTGTTACAAAACGAGTTACATTTCGTCCGTCCAATGGACAGGTACTCCATCTAATATGTTATCCATATGTGTACACAACTAGCGGCTCAGCATGATCACATGGTTAGGGCGCAGGAATTTGAGGGTCGCGAGTTTTAATTTCTTTCACACCAAACATGTTCGCCCTGTCAGCTGTGTTACTATGAATCCAATTATTCGTTGTTAAAAGAGTAGTCCAAGAATTGGAAGTGGATGGTGATTACTACCTTTCTTCCCTTTAGTCTTATACTGCTAAATCAAGGACGGCAAGATCAGAAAGGCCTCGAGTTGCTTTGCGAAAACTTCTGAAACAAACAAACACTAACAGAAATTCACATATTGACCTTGCTATTTCAAAAGTGCGTGATTTGTCCACCATTTTATGACGTTTAGCTATCAAGTACACGAGCCACTTAACGCTGAAATATAAATGTTTTCATAAGATTTCACGATTTGAAATTATTTGAAACCAGTTTGAGCCATTTACTGTAAGTAACACTTGTTGCTGGGCTTGTTGTTCGGTGCAAAGCTACACTATAGGCTATCTGTTCAGTAACCGACACGTATTTAGAAACTCGATTTTCAGTGTTATATGCTTTCAGACTTACCGCTGAGCCACTGGAGAAAAGGTGGAGGTTAAAAGTAATGTTTCAAGTTTGAAAATGAAGCTTTTGCACAATAATAGTCCCTCAGTGTGTCAGGGGCAAATATACGAACTTATAACGCTAAAATCAGGGATTTGATTCCCCTGTAGAAAAGAAAACAGCTGTGCGTTTAAACCATAAAGAAACAAAACAATTTCATCACACGGATAATATAATAATTAACAACTTTAGTAACATAATTATCTGTAATTGCCTTCCGTAAATAAATTTTTAAGAAACGAAAACAAAAAACCCATTTGACTTCATACAAAAGAATAATCATTAATCAAATATGACGTCACAAGATTTTAAGAACAGAAAATCATTAAGCATATATGCACTTTTGCACTATCCGAATGGGAACAGCAATCGATATTCATCATTGCCACTAACGAATAAAGTTATTGGTCCACCTACTGGTGAGATCCTTAATAAAACTGCGTTTCTTCATCGCATGATAAACTTAGGATGACATCAGAAGACTTTTGTTTGTTTGTTTGGAATTTCGCACAAAGCTACTCGAGGGCTATCTGTGCTAGCTGTCCCTAATTTAGGAGTGTAAGACTAGAGGGAAGACAGCTAGTCATCATCACCCACCGCCAACTCTTGGGCTACTCTTTTATCAACGAATAGTGGGATTGTCCGTCACATTATAACACCCCGACGGCTGGGAGGGCGAGCATGTTTGGCGCGACGCGGGCGCGAACCCGCGATCCTCGGATTACGAGTCGCACGCCTTACGCGCTTGGCCATGCCAGGCCCCATCAGAAGTCTAAACAAGCACCAATTGAAAAACGGCAATGCTAAGCTAAGGTACGACTGAAACATCTGCGTAGGCAGATACTGTATTTTACAACAAATCAGGAAAACATCTGCATATCCTAACCACCTAAATATTACTTTTATGGCACATTAATGTTTCAAAAGCTACTTAAGTGAAAATGTTGTGCCCATGAAACTGAATTTGTTCAAAAGCGTCTGTTTCTTTCAGTGTAAAACCGAACAATAATCTCATCTGCACTTTGTCCTCTGCGGGGATATAACCTCAAATTTTAGCATTATAAATCACGTAGATTACCGCTGATCCACCTGTATATGTTTATTTCTCTTTAATAATATGGTTATTAAACTCACCTAGTCCCTGTTTCACACGTGTTTGTGTCTTAATGGGTCAGCGATACGTTTACACATTCCCATTGCTAAGATACAAGGTTCGACTTCCCGCACATGGTCCATTGCGTAGTTTTACAATATGCAATACGGCAGCAGCAGCATCGTACCTTTCATACACATCGGTTAATTCTTTCTTCTTTAAATAAATTAAAACCTAATGTGCTTTACCCCAATCTTTTCCATTATATACAGTCTTCTCAAGTTACAAGTCGCGAGCTTGAGTCCTCTCACCAAAAATGCTTGCTCTTTCGGCACTTGGGGCTTTATAATGGGATGGTAATTCACCCATATTTTTTGATAAAGAATAGTCTAAAAGATGGCGGTGAATAGCGTTGAATATCTGCATTCCCTCTGGTATATCACTTCAAAACTATGGAAGGCTAAGGCAGATGACTCTCAAAAAAATTACGTTAAATTCAACAAACAAACAAATTATTAAATATTCCTGATCCACTGGTAACTTGAATAATTCAACGTTTAAGTAAATTTTTTACAGCTTAGTTCAGTAAATTTCTAAGTTAAATGAACTTGGATTTTTTATATATTTTTTTCTAAATATAAATGACGTGCATTGTAGTTGTTGAACATAAAAACGTAGTCCCCCTGGTGGAAAAGCGATAAGTTTAGAGATTTTCACTGCTAAAATCAGATGTTCTATTACCCTCAGTGGACAAAGTCTGATGTGGATGTGCTATTTAAACGCTTGACTCGTAATCTAAGTATGGCGAGTTCGAATCCCCGTCATATCAAACATGCTCGCACTTTCAGCCGTGGGGGCGTTATAATGTTGTTGTAAATCCCACTATTCACTGATAAAAGAGTAACCCATACGACAACAGTGGGTGGTGATAACTAGCTGCCTTTCCTCCAGTCTCACACTGCTAAATTAAGGATTACTAGTGCAGACAGCCTTCATGTAACTCTACGCGAAATGTAAAATAAACAAACAAACTTTCATGAAAAAAAACAATTTTTTATTTATCTCTGTTATTACATTGCAATCTGTGAATCTCACTTTAGAAATCACCACTTACAGGTAAACTCACATGCAGTCTATCTTTACTTTTACTTGCTTGATCGCCTACTAGTATATATATATTATCAAACTAAGACCTAGAGTTTTCTAGAGATTACGTTATAATGTAAAAATAATTATTCAAAGCAATGAGGAAAATTTACAAGATTTAAGTAACATGACTTCAATTCACAACAGTTGTGGTATACAATAAATGATTCTTAAACAGTTAAGTAAGATAACTTGCTATAACTATCGCTTCTAAAAATAAGTTAGGTTAGACTCAAATAATATAAACTACATAATATTCTCGAATTAAATTTTAATTTGAAAATTATGTGTCTCTAAGAAAAAGCTTCTCTTTATGAGAAATATTTATAATATTTGTTTCCAATATATACCAAGATTGTTTTAATTTCATACAGTTGTTGTTGTTGTTTTGAATTAAGCACAAAGCTACACAATGGGCTATCTGTGCTCTGCCCACCACGGGTATCGAAACCCGGATTTTAGCGTGTAAGTCCGCAGACATACCACTGAGCCACTGGGGGGCAATTTCATACAGAGTCTACTCTCTGCTCTGCACCAGCATTTGCAGTCTTCTTAATGGTTTCAAACTGGAACCCGTAGTTCTGAAGATATTATGATCCTGGCACTGTTGATTTTGCACCTTTGGATGTATTCAAGGGGCTAATTGGCCTATAGAAGTAGTTCTGGAATTTCTTAATTGAAATGTGATTCTCAAATACTCTCATTGGATCAAAGATCAGTTATTCTTATTACTCAACAGCTTTCACTTACATACATTAGTGGACACAATCCATCTTCATATTCTTGTAGGAGTACTAGTCCGATTCCAGTGTCTGAATCTTTGGCCTAAATGATGAATGAATACTTTCAAATCTAGCGTTCTAAATATTAACGGACGTCCCAATATGTACTTTAACTTTTGCAATTGCATCTTCTCTGGTTGTTCTCACTTCACCTGGTTGGGTAAGTCGCGTTGATAAGATTGTTCAGTTGCGCAGCAACGTTAGCATAATTTGGGATGAACAATACCTTGTGATATCCTGTTAACCTCAAGAAAAACCTAACCTGCTGTTTAGTCTTCGGACCTGGCGCATCTTGTACGCAATTAGATTATCTTCTTTCATGATAAAGCTTTCGGATCTGCCGAGACGTGTTTTGAACTTTTAATGCATGCGATTCCATAAAATATTCCTCGCTTCTTAAACTGTAGCTGTGTAATAAGAGAGACAGTCAATCCTATTTTATAGATGGTAGAGTGTTGCTGATTAGCTGTCTCCCTTATGGTCAGTAATTCAAAGTTACAGACAATGTTAGATAAATTTAAAATCTTTGTCATAAATTTCATTTTATACATTCGCTTGCAAATGAGTAATAATTAATTCTATTTTCTAATTTTTTTAACCTGTGTTAGCCGTTAGTTAATTACTGTGATAGTGTTCAGCATTTTTATTTCTTGGTGGGGAGACTTTAATCTAATAGATGATTTGTTAGTCACCCTTATAAGCAATAGCTTCTATAAAGTGCAAAAAGTTTTTTTTCTTTTTTGTAGCGATAAAAGGGACACGAATCAAGAAACTTTGGATCTATCTTTTCCTTCGTACAACATACCCTTCTAACCGCTCAGTTCTCTTATGACATTTATTTTTCATCAATTTGATTACGGTGGTGCAACAAGAAAGGTACCACTTACTCTTTTTGTTTGATGCTGATTTTAAAAGTTTTAACCTCCAATGATTCCTAGCTCATTCTTATGAACTGTAATTCCGAAAAATGGGTTTTGATATTCATTGTATATCCTTGTACATAACATCAAACAAACAAATTATTTCAGCTTTGAAGTATGTCGTCAAACATCTATAAGTTTTAAAAATATATAGTATAGCTTTAACAGAAAAAACCGGTTTCGTTTGGAAATGTTTACAAGGTTAAGCAATTTCATGTCGCACATGAAAATCACCTCACAGCTTATCATAACCACTTCTTAATTCAAAGTACCACAAAATAATCTTCACTTTTTGGTTGTGTGTGGCCTAGTGGTTAATGTGCTTAACCTGTGAAATCAAAAATTCGTGATTCGTATTCCGTTGTTGTAAACTCTCTTTACACACTTGAGGGTCAGGTATAAGAATGACGGTTAAATCCCACATTTAGACTATTGTGGATACTGTTGCCTAGATGTGTTTCATCTATTGTACAGGTAGCACTTTTATAGCTTTAAGCAAATATTTTAAGGAAACTTTCACCTTATGACAATTATAAAGAATAATCGAGTAATACAAGGAACACATCAACATTATGTTGGTCATATTATTAGAAAAAAACTAAACAAATAATTTAAGGCTGGATGGATATATATTTCAAAAATCAAAATTCATTAATATTCCTCTCACAACGAAACTATTTTGATTCCACTGACAAAGCGGTTTCGATCCCCGTTATGGGCAGAGAACAGATAGCTCATTGCGTAGTTTTGTTCTGAACTACAAACAAACAAATAAATAAAATATTTTTCTTTAGTGTTGATGTCTTTATAATCATGGATTTGTTGTTATTATTGTTTTACGTTTTTCTCACAGTTATCGTATAGACCGGTCACTATCCTGTCACTTATCCACCCACAAATCCGTTTATGTCATACTCCTGGAGATACTCAACAATTTCAGCAACTAATTTTTTTCTACCAATTTGATTTGGGTAACTACTTGAAAAATAATAATAATTAACTCATTTAAATGTAGGAAAGAAAAAATCCATCGTTTTAGCGTCAATGTCAAAATTCAAAATTAAGACTCAAAAATAATGTCAACTTATTTTTAAGTGTTATAAGTCATTAGGATTACTGCTAACCCTCTAACTGCTCCCCAGAGGATTAGCTGTAATCCTAATGGGTAATAAGACTAAAAATCGGCTTTTGATACCTGCGATGGTCAGAACAAATACAGCTCATTGTATAGCTTTGCAATTAACGACAAACCAAATCTATAATAAGTACATTGCAACGCCCCCTAGTGACACATCGGCATATCTGCGGATTTACATCGCCAGAAACCGTATTTCAATATCGTGGTGGGCAAAGCACAGATAGCCCACTGTGTAGGTTTGTGGTCAATTCAAAGTACATTGTAACTAGTGACATCTGTTATTAATTCATGACTTCAGAAAAACACGTAGGTTCAAAAACTCTTTGTATAAGACGATAAAAACCCTATAATTCGAGAATTTTACCTTTTAGAAGGCACTGCTGATACTTTGAGCTAATTTTAAACTATATGAGGAACTGATAATATTATCCTAAAAGTGTTTGACTGAGTATAGTAAAGTTGTTTAAGTTCTTATCAGTAACTTGTTTTTTTCCACCTAGTCTTTTGTAGATTTAAGGTGAAAATGTCGATTTAGTAAACCTGATAAGGACCTAAAAAGTTTGCATTCCCAACGTTGTAAATTATTATAGCGTTATTATTCATTTTTACAGTAGTTGTTTAAACAAATTAATAACAAAATATCACATTATTTGCTTGATGTTTGTTACATTTTATCATTTTATATAAACATACTTATAATATTAGACGAATTTGAATTGTTGTTATTGTTATTTAGAATTAAGCACAAAGCTACACAATGGGCTATCTGTGCTCTGCCCACCACGGATATCGAAATCCGGATTTTAGCGTGTAAGTCCGCAGACATACCGCTGAGAAACTGGGGGGCGACGAATTTGAAACTGGATTTTAATAATAAATTTAACGACGGACTTTTAGTATTTCTTCAAAATTCATCTCTCTACCAATTGAGGAAACTTTGTGGAAGAAATAAAACGTCGTGGTTTATTTTCTGTTGGCCCTCAGTGGCTCAGTGGTATGTCTGCGAACTTTCACGCTAAAATCCGGGTTTCAATACCCGTGGTGGGCAGAGAACAGATAGCCCATTATGTACCTTTGTGCTTAATTCAAAACAACAACAACAACAACAGTTATTTTCTGTTAGTTGAGAAAAGCTAAATTTTTCTAAAGTTTGTATTTTAATAGATATATTTTTCATATGAAAGAATACAAAATAGATATGATTGTTAAACTGTACATGAACACTGAAATTAACAGAAATAAAATTTCACACACGTTATAATAATTTTGAAAAGTTCATTATTTACGTGACTTATTTGTTTTTATCCTACAAGTCGTCAGCTGTTAAACAAATATTCTTACTACAATCGTACCACTTTATACTATTCTGAAAATAGTTTTGTAAACTTTTTTAAAAATATATTACAATGAAAATACAGTTTGTTCTTAAGCTGTTGATGGCCTGGTATGGCCGAGCGCGTTAAGGCGTGCACTCGTAATCCGAGGGTCGCGGGTTCGCGCCCCCGTTGCGCTAAATATGCTCGCCCTCCCAGCCGTGGGGGTGTATAATGTGACGGTCAATCCCACTATTCGTTTGTAAAAGAGTAGCCCAAGAGTTGGCGGTGGGTGGTGATGACTAGCTGCCTTCCCTCTAGTCTTACACTGCAAAATTAGGGACGGCTAGCACAGATAGCCCTCGAGTAGCTTTGTGCGAAATTCCAAAAACAAAAACAATAAGCTGTTGATGCTACAGAAACTATTTTGGCGCAATATATTTGAAGAAATATCAAATTTTTGCACATGTACAGAGGCACTTCTTAATTTATATTAATGTTAATTAATTTGAATAAGTAAAAGCAAATGTCCATGCAGTAAAACGTCTAACATTCCATTAGTAACGACGAAATAAAAGCTGTTTGTTGTTATGCGTGAATGGCCTACTTACTATCTCGTTATCAGATATCTAGTGTTAGAAGTTCTAAAATATGCTGCTGAGCTACCGCAGGGAGATAAAAAAAATCTATATAATGAAACTTTTAACTTACAGAACAAGTTTGATCTAAGAAAAGTTATAAGTTTTAGTTGTTAACTGTAGAGTGAAACAGCGGCTATGCTCATTGCATATATTGAAACGATCCGTGATGTCGAGAACCTGACGATGACCGAAAAAGGTCTAAACGTTGTTAGCTCCTCTACGTAAGAAAAATTTTCTCAACCCAAACGAGCTGTTTTTACATATATATTAGAACGTACGATCATATAGTCCTCTAAAGAGAATTAAAAACATCTTTTGTTTTTCATCCAGCATTTTACACAATAATCTAATCTATCAATTGGTTGTTGTTGTTGTTTTGAATTAAGCACAAAGCTACACAATGGGCTATCTGTGCTCTGCCCACCACGGGTATCGAAACCCGGATTTTAGCGTGGAAGTCCGCAGACATACCTATCAATTGGACGTGTTTTTCCATTGCACGGATAGATATGTTTTTGAATATAATACGTTTTTGTGCAAACCTAATCTTAAAACTATTTTCATGTTTTAGGTTTAGAACTTAGTTTCTAAATACAAATATATCTTAACTGTTCAGAACAAGCAGCGATTTTTCTTTTAAACAATTTCTCATGTACTTCATGGTAAGGATCATGATTTCAGTCCTACACTTTCTTCTGCTTTTACAAAAATGCAACAACTTCAGCAATTCACCTGTATTAACGCAGTCTTTGATGTTGCACAAACCAAAGTTCACATCTCACATCAATCTCAAGTTCATGTTATTTTCATTTGTATTTGAACTGTGTAAATGATGTGGTTAAGTTTAAAAACAATACTCTTTGGTATCAACATTTTGCAAATATTTTTTTTAATTTGGGGGTAAGGGTTCAGTATCTCATCTCATTATATAATTTTCTTAATTCTTTGTTATTCCTCTTCTTTTATTTAATGAGGACATAAAGAATTCAACTAGTAATGAGGTTATTTATGGGCTATTTTAATTTTAGTGGTATAGATTTGGAAATATCAGAGCCACTTCACAGTTTTCATCAACAATTGATTGGAAAAATTGCTAGGAAGAATGCTATTTTAAATCTGTTGTTAACTTATCATAGACAAACGTTTGATAGAGTAACTAAGAAAAATCTGATTAGGTTGCAAGGTGATTATGCTAAATTAGATTTGATGTTTTGCTGCATCTAGAAATAAAGAATACTGAGAATTTGGTTATAAATTTCAAAAACAAATTTTGAAGAGATGACTTGAATGGATAAATTAATTGAAGATAATGATGAAATGTGGATAAAGTGTACACATAAATTTTTAAAAATTAAAAACAGACATGTGTCTTATAAACATAAAAGTAGCTGCAAGTAAAAAAACCAGGTTGGCTCACAAATGATATAAAGGATAAAATTATGGAAAAGCATTATAACATGTTTCAATTCATTGGAATAATAAGATTTGAAGAACTATAGATGATCAAGGTAGTCGATCAAACAAAAAAGTTAAGAAATCATAAAATCAATATTGAAAAAAATGGCTGAAAATGTAAAATTAAATACTAAAGATTTTTTTTTTAAATATATTAAGGATAATCAAAATGTTAGATTGGTAATATGATCTTTGAAGGGTGATACTTGAACATTAATATCTGATATTGAGCTGATTATGTTATTAGTCTACTCTTGAATCAGTTTTTACTAATGAAAATTTAATCAATATTTCTCAACCTAGACAACTGCTTGTTGAAAACAAGGTTTAATACCATGATAACATTAATTATGAGTTTGTTAAAAATAAATAAATTGGAATGTTTAAAGAAATAGATAGCACATGGAACAAACGATATTTACTTTGAGGTTTTTAAGGAAATGAGCCACGTGGAATGATATTTGCAATGTTCTGAACAGTGAAAGGGTGCCAGAGAATTGGAAGTTGGCTTATATTACACCTTTTTTGAAGGAAGGTGAGGGAAATTTCCCTGTTAATTATAGAATCATTAGTCTTACATCAGTGGTGAGAAAAGTTTTTGAAAGGCTGAAAAAAGATGTTTTGCAAAGTTATTTAACAAAGTTTAAAATCATGTTAGAGAGCCAACATGGTACTCTACAGTGGGAAAATCTTGCTTTACTAATCTTGTGGCATTTAGGGAACACATTACTGCTTATGTAAATGAGAGTACAAGTGTGGACACAGTGTATTTAGATTTTTAGAAATCATTTAGCAAGGTGCCATATTGAAGCCTTGTTAAAAAAAAAAGGTATTGCTGTAGGTGTGGAAGATAAGTTAGCTCATTGGATAAAACACTAACTGGTGGAAGCAAGCAGAGGTTAGTAATAAATGAAATTAAGTGAAACTGAATTAGTGTTGCCTCAGGGCTCAGTGTTAGCAGCTTTGCTCTTTTTTATTTACATTAGTGATACAGGCAAAGGAATGATAAATAGATAATTTAAATCTGTTGATGACATTAATGTCTTGGATATCACTACTAACTTATAAAAGGATTTGAATTATTTGATCAGATGGGCAATTAAATGGCAGATGGCTTTTAATTACAATAAATACAAGATAACATAGGTGAAATATTATAATTTCAACTATACATACAAATGTGATGGGAATAGCCTTAATAGTGTTATGGAAGGAAAAAAAAAATCTTGGAGTTCTGGTTTATCATCTGTTAAGTCATTCAATCATTGTGCTGTTACCAGTGAAAGGGCACATAGGATTTTAGGTTGTGTTTACAGAAGTACTGAATAAAAGCCTAAAAAGTTTATATATTCATTGAATAAGTCATTGCTTACGCCATATTTGAAATATTGTGCTTTCTTAAGCTCCTTACTTCAGAAAGGATACTGAATTGTTTAATTAAGAAGAGGGCTCTTAGGATAATACATCAGATGGAGATGTTATCATGAGGTAAGGTTAAACCTGTGAATTTTTTTCTCCTGAAAAAAGAAGAGTTAGAAAGGATCTGACTGAGGTGATTAAAATTGTTAACAGAATCAATAATATTGATGCATCATCTTTTTTGTACTTAATAGTAAGAATGATAAGACATGGATGCACAATATAATTTTTGTTGGGAAAGAAGTCATCTGAAGTTAAGACAAATATACATTTCTTAATAGGATGGTTACTTTCAGGTGTAGTGAATGCAGTTAATTTAAAAGAAAAACTCAAAAATGTTTTAATAATAAAGGCTAGTGTTATTTTGATTATTTTTTAAGTTTAGTTTAATTTAATGCATAGGACAGTCTAGATGGATGAAAAGATCCATGTCCTTTAATGTAATGTGTGTATCAAATATATTAGACAGCCAACATGATTTTTCCAAACAGAATTTTTTTAAAGAACTTCTGTTTTTTAAATAAACTCTTGTTTTGCTGATCAGTGAAAATTATTTTCAGTTTAAAGAACATCTTTATATAATTACAAAATTTTATCTTTAATAATCTGAAATTGCAAGTTTTTGGTTGAATATCATTGGTATTTTTTTAAATGATGTCATTAAATTTCCTTCTTTACCAATTATATCAATAACAATAAGATTGTTTGTAGTGTAAGTTTTATACTGCAGTGCTAATGCTGCTGCAATGTGCTTATTCTTTTATTTAACAAAATATAGCCATGATAAGTTAATACTATGGAAAAGATGTCTTTAGTTTCAAAAACTAAAGTTAACAAAAACTAAGTGAATATAACTTATAGGACCTTAAAAAAATAAATCATATTATTTCATCATAAATTTAAACATTTGGAAAAAATTATATTTAAACAAATAGAAAGTTGCAAATGACTATTTCCACTCACCAATACCTATTTCTTCTATACTAAATATTTTTATATTTGATGACAAAGATGCAAAATGAGCTACCTGCATTGCAACCAACAGTACGAATGGTTTGTTTGTTTTGGAAGTTCGCACAAAGCTACTCCAGGGCTATCTTTGCTAGCCGTCCCAAATTTAGCAGTGTAAGACTAGAGGGAAAGCAGCTAATCATCACTACCCACCACCAACTCTTGGGCTACTACTGGGATTACACTATAAACTCAGTATTTTATTGCAAATTGCAGAATTACATATGACATTTTAATGACCGAAACCTATATTGACATTACACAATTGCCATGCAACCGCGCAGATGACGGAAAGAAGAAATCCAGGTAAATATTAATCGTTTGTCTTATTTTCCTGTAATGTGTTTCAATAAAACAATATAAGAACACGAATGTTTAACCTTCTCAATTAGCTAAAGTGAATCCATCCGTATTATTTTGTACAACTCATTATGCGTAAACAAGGATGGTTGCCCGTTACATTGTGTAGGTCTGTACTACCGTAGTCTAGTTGTAGTGGAGTAAGAATATTTATATTTAGGTAATGCTTTGAAGCGAGTATGAAATAAAAACAAACAAACCCCTGTCTTGACATCATAAATGTGCATATTTGGTATCATGAATGCATATCCTGTGGTAGAATCAAAAGCCCGCAATGATCCATGTTGCTGCTCTGTTAAATTTAGCGTCAACTACACCGCTGCTAAAAAGATTTGTTAGTTTTGGAATTTTGCACAAAGCTACTCGAGGGCTATACGTTAGCCTATACAAATACTTGTCAAGGCCTGACATACTACATAGACAAAAAGAACTATTTGGTTCTTCAATGTCCTTATCCACCCACTATCAAAAATAAGGTGAATATTTAAAAGGATTCCTTACATTTCAAAAAATCAGTTTCCTTCTCAAACTATTTTAATGCACAACCAACAACAACTTATTCCCTAAGTCTATCATCCTATTTCAGTTCTTGAAGTAAGGAAAAAAAAGAGGAAGAATAATGGTTTGTGAAACCGTTGACGCTGTGTGGGTGCATGTTTTCATATAGTAAAGCTTCATCGAGCTATCTGCTATGTCCACCGAAGGAAACCAAACCCATGTTGAAACTGTGTGCTGTATTTCTTGGTTTTCATGTGATTTATTTATTTATTGTTATAAAAGATAGCAGGATGGTTTCACACTCTTCTGAAATGAAGCAGGATTGGATTCTACCCCACTTCAAGCAGTGATGTGATTGGAAAATAAACTTGATCTAACTAAAACTAACTTATCTTCTCCAAACCTTAGATTTATTTAACCTTGTCCTATCTTAGTTGGGAAGCACAGCAATAAAATTAGGCCTTTGTCCTATCAGTTTCTTCAGTAATCTTCTAAACTTTAATAATATCATATGTTATCCTTTTTTCTTAAGAGAAAATAAGAGATCTCATCCAAAAGATAACTCTTCCATTTCCAGAATAATCATAGTAGTTCCTCCTCTAAACCATTTTCAATAACACTAAGTAACAAAATTTTTACATTTTCTTGTTCCTGAGCAAAAAGTGTTATTTTTCCAATTGCTTATGCCTAGAGTTAACTAAAAAGACCGATTTTTCTCTTCAAACTTTGCTTTTGTGACCTGGATAATGAAATTTTCAAAGTAATCCATTTTCCAGAACATTCCAGGTAGATTCAGTGTTGACTATCTGATAGAGAATTTTCTTGAATT
The DNA here is from genome assembly GCA_011833715.1 of Carcinoscorpius rotundicauda. Classification (NCBI taxonomy): domain Eukaryota; kingdom Metazoa; phylum Arthropoda; class Merostomata; order Xiphosura; family Limulidae; genus Carcinoscorpius; species Carcinoscorpius rotundicauda. Next base: position 49,233,124 of record CM022392.1, on the reverse strand, counting down.
TACAAGAACTTTCTAGAATGTTGTAGAACTTATGAGAATTTTCTAGAACTTTCCACAGTAATACATATATAGGTATGAAGTATGATGAGTATGGCTGAGAGGTTATTGGAGACTTCAAAATGGTGGCATTCCTGATGGGTCTTCAATAAGCCTTTACCTAGTTTCCCTATTATCTTTGCCTTTAGTACAGCAGGGACACTGCAGCATACTACAACAGGAAGCACTGGTCAAAATGGACCAAGTTCCCTGTGAGGAGGCCCAATGTCAAGTGTGACCCACTAGTGCACCTCCAGAAGGTGTTGTTCCCACCACTGAACATGAAATTGGGTCTTATGAAACAATTTGTCACACCTCTTGATAAGGAGTCTGCAGCAGACTTCTTCCCTAAGCTGTCTGAGGCAAAGGTCAAAGCTGGTGTCTTCATCGGACCACAAGTAAAAAAGATCCTGGAATGCACAGAATTCCCCAAGAAGCTCAGTAGGAAGGAAAAAAAAAATTGGAGCAGCTTTGTCTCAGTGGTTTGGGGCTTCTCGGGCAATCACAAGGCCAAAAATTATGGAGAACTGATTGAGGCTCTGGTGAAGAACTATAGCAAAATGAGCTGCAAGATCTCCCTGAAACTCCATATCCTTGACACTCATCTTGATAAATTCAATGAGAACATGGGAGCATACTCAAAGGAGCAAGGTGAGTGCCTCCACAAACATATACTGGACTTTGAATGCCACTACCAAGGAGCTTATGACAAAAACATGATGGGAGACTATATTTGGGGGCTGATACGTGAAAGTTTATTTACATTACAATTGCAAATTTTGAAAAACTACTCGCTTCTAAACACTTTTGTTCATTTTTGTATGAATTACTATAAATACATGTAAATTTTGATTTATATGTTGTTTTATTTAGACCTCATGTAAATGAAAATATACAAATTTGCCCATTTTTACATAGAAAATATGTTAATTTCTAAATTTCATTATCCAGGTCACAAAAGCAAACTTTGAAGAGACTAATGGCCATTTTATGCACTTCTACAACATAAGCAATTAAGAAATAACACGTACTGTCCAGGAGCAAAATTTGTGTCAGTGTTAGCTAACATCATCTTTGTCAAGGAGACCAAAACTGTACATAGTGTTCCAAATAAGGCCTAACTAGTAATTTGTAAAAAAATAAGTACTTCTTTTCACTTGTAATCATATTTAAGAATACACAATTATGCAAAGATTCTTTTCTTCTGTCGTGATATTGGTTTCCCAAGAATATCAATCTTTTGATTCAAATCACAATACACCATATACATTGTCTTGCATTTACTATAATTCATCATGATTGTCCAACTCACAAGTTGATAAAGTCATTCTGTAATATCTCAGCATCCTCCAACCTGTTAGTGTAATTTTTTAAAAACTAATATTTTATGTAGAGAGCTTTCCAAACCAAGCACACCAAATCAACACACTTTCCATCATTACAAATCAGATTTGTAAAGCAAACTTTCCATTTTCCTTTGGTGAATCTGTGTTGGCTTTCTCCAGTATTTTAACATATGATTTTGTAAATCTTTTGTTCTTCAGAGTATACAATTTTTGCCACTACTGTAATAAAACTAATTGGCATCTAACTTTTTGAGTAACTTTTATCACCAACATCCCCTGGTTCCAACATGTCTATAAATGAAGAGAAATATACTCAACATGTCTGACTTGGACAAAATCAGATCTGATCCTCATACCTTAGCTGTTTTTTTTTCTATTTATTAACCTTAACACACCTGAAGGATTAATGTCCACATAATTCTGGTTAAGTACTTCCCATAAAATATCCAGAATCAGGAATATTACTTATTCTGTATTCACTTGTAACAACATCTACAAGCCCAGCCATATCAGTTTTCAACAAAAACCTTGCCATCAACATCCTCGAATAGGTTGTCACAATTTTAACATTTTGCTCACCTTAAACATGATTAAAACCTTTCTTGATAGTTCTGTCATCAGTTAGTTAAACTTCCTGTAGTTCTGCAAATCCAACAACCTCTATTAATTTAAAACTCTTAAAATTGTGGTATTTATTCAAAATTTTCTCCTTTATCAAAACAAATCAATATATTATAATTAAAAAAATTATTACATATATTTCATAAACAATTAGGTTGATCTTTCCCATTATAATCTTCCTCTTTTTAGGAAGATGCCAATTCTGATTTTAAAATAATTAATTTTTAAATTTCCCAGTCACCTTTTAATTCATTATTACAATTTACTCATAAGTCTTGTCTCACAACATCAAAACTAGTTTTTTTAAAAGTAGAAACTGAAATTTCATTGATTTATCTCAAATGTACAAAAACAAAGCTAATTACACAATGATTACTTGCTCTTATTATTATTACTCAATGACTGTACATTAACATTTCACAATGGTATTTTGAATTATTTCATCTTTTTCTCAAGTTAGTGTTTCATAGTTCTTTTCACTGTTTTAATCAAATGTGTAAAGGAAAAAAATGCTTTTTAAGCATTTTGCTACTGACCAAAATAGGATACTGTCAATCTTTCATTAGAATCAGATTAATAAAGAACACTGTCCACCTTGTTATTATCTGATCTAATAACTTTTATTTAACTTATTAACAAATGTCATTTAGGCTACATTGTTAGGTATACCTTTCATAAAGTTCATAATTTTATAGCATGAAAAATTATGTCAGGATCTTTAAACTAACTATTAATATGAGCATGTTCTTCCACAATTTTAATATACCACCAACCTATGAACGGTATTAGAACTGGGTTCACAAATTACAGCAACATATTTAACAACACATTAAATTTTCTTTCAGACAAAGGGAAATTAAGAAAAACATTTCTCAATCTATAAAAACTTTTTTATATATTTTAAAGCTCACTTTAAAACATAATCTTCTGGCCACTCAAACACTTTTGGAAAATTATTTATTTCTTCTTCTGTGTACTCATGCAAAGCTTTAGGTACTGGGCGAAGCTGTTTCACGTGATCAGAAATGTTTTCCATAAGTTCTTGGGGGATGTTATCATCTAGAAAAAGATGAAGTCTTTCCATCATATTGGGACGTAAAAGACTTCCTCCACATGCTTTATATACTGCCTTCCACAACACTTTTGTTTGATCTTTATTATGAAGCTCCCAAGCAGATGTCCATGATGCACCACGAGCAAAACCAGTATGATGATAATACATTCGATAACGCCACTCTTTATTTGGTAAAGCAATGTCTTTTGTATTAATCACAACAACGTGGTCTCCAACGTCACTAAGAGGATGGTAGATTGGTTTATGTTTTCCTGATAAATATTTTGAAATCTTTTCTGCTGAATCAAAAGGATTTTGCCATTTAGCATCAAAAAGATACCACAGACGCCCAAACACAGCCCACTGCTGAACTCTTTGGTACGTGGAAATAGGTCTATTCATTATACTGTTTTATTTCAAACTGAAGACAAATTACTCTTTCAGTTTCACAAGTCGCAGGCCAAGGAAAGATTTTTCTCGTAAAAATAACTACAAGGCCACCACTCACAAAATATTATTTATACATATGTATAATTAACCCTATTTTTAGTGCTCTATTTGGCTAATCTACACTATAGCTCGTAATTTGTATAAATAGTACAATCAAGTGACAGTGCGTTTCACTAACTTTTTAGTGTTAGTCCAGGACAACGAGTGGAATACAATTTACAAAATTTCTAGCACAAATTACAAAGTAATTTGACTGTTGATAAAATCGATTTATCAACTCTCCTATTGACAATAAACACAAATAAAGTTCGAAATGGAAAGCCTTACAGTTTACAATTGATATTATTACTGTTTATACCCAGTGAAAATTCACATTAGTAAATATAAAATTATTGAATTAATAATAAACACATATTGCGCACACACACTTTACTGAAATGGTTGTGGCATCTTGCGGTAGGTTCACTAACTATCGTAATTACCATACGTGAAATAGTAATTAAAAAAAAAAAAAGGCCAGACAGATATAGATGATATTCAAAACATTCTTACACAATGCTAAATAAATTATCTTTTTCAGTTATGACAGTCAATATTATTAGTTACCTTAACTGGATTATTTTTCTTCAATCCGCGAAATGTTGTAAGCTTTACTGTAAGAATTAAAAATAAAGACCAACAATCAAACAGTTTAACAGTGAATTATACCAGTCTCAAGCAATTCCCCCATTGTTAGTAAACGTGCATATTGTTAAATCGAACGAATGACACTAAGCTTAATATAGAAATTAATTGTAAATTTTTTGGGTAGTATTTGGAAATATCACTTACTAACACAGTAGTCGTATATCTATACTGCAGGGATGAGATACTACTGGTACTCAGTGGAATTTAATATGAGCGGTACTAGTACCGAGACTTTTATGAGTCGTTTTATCGCTTTTTCCTGCGTAAACGTAGACTTTTTTCAAAAATAGGTTCACTTCGCCTGATAGATTCCACCCTCCCACCGCGCAATGGTACAGCGGTATGTCTGTAGTTCACACTGCCGAAATCAAGATTTCGATAATTTGGTGAGAAGAGCACAAATAACCCTTTATGTAACTTTGTACTTAACTTGAAAGAAACACACAAATCACCTAGCTAATCACCTAAAAGTTATTTTATTGTTAATAAAATTATTTACATTTTTATTATTAGTTTATTTCAAATATATTTACTATCTTGTTTGTTTTGGAATTTCGCACAAAGCTACTCGAGGGCTATCTGTGCTAGCCGTCCCTAATTTTGCAGTGTAAGACTAGAGGGAAGGCAGCTAGTCATCACCACCCACCGCCAACTCTTGGGCTACTCTTTTACCAACGAATAGTGGGATTGACCGTCACATTATACACCCCCACGGCTGGGAGGGCGAGCATGTTTTAGCGCGACGCGGGCGCGAACCCGCGACCCTCGGATTACGAGTGCACGCCTTAACGCGCTCGGCCATGCCAGGCCTATATTTACTATCAGTTAAAAAAACTAGCAAACCTAAGCTAATCTTTTTGTTCCTGAAGACAGTCGAGCAACTATAGCGAGAAAGTCGCGTTATCTGTAACTTTAGTCTGTCGCAAGACTGCCACTGTTCTGCTCATACAACTGTCGCAAGTGAGGTGGTAAGCTATCTCATGCGAGAATTTAGCATCAAACTTCCTAAATTTTATCTCAAAAGTGATTACATCTGGTATAAAAGTACTATTTTTACAGTTTCTTGTTTGAAATATCTAATCCCTGTTTTACTCAACTTTTATGTAAATTTTGTGTTAATTACCCCAATATTGACATCTTTATTTTTCAGATCAACTTTGTATTACCAAACCTGCCGTGGCGTACATGACTCCCTCTGCATACGCCTACACCAAAACAGACTGGCTCACTTTTAATACAACACTGGACTCATACCTACCCCACCCAATTGAACATGCTAACAACAAAACAGAACCAGACAATTATGTAAATCAAGTTACAGAAGCTATAAAAAAACACAATTTCTAAAACAAAAAGAAAGCAATCACTCATTCAATGGACTCTAACACCAGAAATTCACGCACTAATAATCAAACGCAGACAGTTAAGACGAGCACACTATGTTACACGTGATCCACACATTAAAACACAAATCAACAGAACAAATACAAAAATTAAACAAGAAATTAAAAAAGCAAAAGAAACTTATTGGCAAAACTTCTGTAAAAACTTAGGAAAAATCAAGAACAATCCAAAAGAATTTTGGAAAAAATTCAAGAGTATTGTTTCAGACAAAAACACAAATGACATGCTACAACATATCATACACAACAATAAAATCGCAAGGACGGACGTAGAGAAAGCTGACCTATTAGCTGACTACTACGAATCCTTCTTTAGCGACCTAAATTCAGTAGACTTTGATACACAACACCAACATCATGTCAACAAATTCATAAATACAAACCAAGCTTCATTCTCACCACGATTCCCTGGCGAGACACTAGAAGCATGCTCAAGTTCAATCAATAGAAAAATAACCACAACCGAACTAAAAATTAATATCAAAAACTTGAAGAATACGTTCCCCGGACATGACCAAATACCAAATATTATTCTGAAAAAAAAAGCTCTACTCTCCTGTTACAACACCTCACAAACATCATGGACATTTCACTAGCAACTGAATATTACCATGACACTTGGAAAAAAGCCATCATAACCACGATCCCAAAGAAACAAACCAACAGAATCAATCCAGATAATTTCCGCCCCATCAGTCTGTTAAGCTGCCTTGGCAAACTGATGGAGAAAATTATCTCCAACCGTCTCCTCCATTTTTGCGAATCAAATAACATCCTTCCAGAATCTCAAAATGCCTCCAGGAAAAATAGGCAAACAACAGATCACCCCACACGACTCACCGAATCAATCTATAAAGCTTTCAACAACAATCAAGTAACCATCGGGGTATTCCTAGATGTCAAAAAAGCATTCGACAGCGTATGGCACAATGCCATCAAATACAAACTGAAACACCTGCAAATAAATCCCACGATAGTTAAATGGATTTCAAATTTCTTAACAGATAGAACAGCACAAGTAAAAGTCAATAAAACTATATCTAAATCATTTAATATAACCGCAGGAGTGCCCCAAGGATCAGTCCTTTCTCCACTTCTATACATAATTTTCGTCAGTGACATACTTTTCCCAAATCTAACATACACGCATAATTCACAATACGCAGACGACATCGCTATCTGGAGCACCTCCAGAAACCCAGTGATGTCCACGTCTCGCGTAAAAGAATCACTGAACAACGTCTCAACATAAAGCAACAAGTGGAGAGTTGTGTTAAATCCAACGAAAACACAAGCAATCACCTTTTACAGGAAATTAAAAAAGCAAAGAAAAAATCTAGAAAAAATAAAATTATCACTCGAAAATACAACCATTAACATGAACAAAAACATCACTTTCGACACAAAACTAACATGGAAAAAACATGTAAACAATATACACTCATCAATTAGAAAAAGGATTTCACACCTAATGACTCTAACCAGTAGACAATCGAAATGTTCACCAAACACCATTATACAAATATACAAGGCTTACATCCGTCCACTAATAGAGTATGGATGTCAAGTAACATACAATATGTCAAACAACACACTCCAGAAACTCCAAGTTCAACAGAACAGAATACTAAGATTTGCATTCAGTCTACCGTCATTCACACCAGTAAATTACATGCATCAAATTAGCAATTTACCAACTCTAAGAGATAGACTAACGGAAATATTATCTAAAAGCAGAAAACAGAAACAAACTAACGGCATCACTATACAAATTAGCTAGTGCACCAACAAAATACATTTCACCTTACAACATATTTCAAGAATCACAAATTACACAACAAAATATCTAAAGAAATAAATTCATGTTAATAATATGTATTCCTTTTTTTTTCAGATATCGGGCACAGGACAGGCAAAACTTTCGGCGCCTGTCCTGTCAAAGTGGGTTTTCTCGGGGTACTCCCGTTTACCCCCACAGCAAAAACATAGGCACTGGATTTTTAGATCCCAGCCCAGGCAACTTTATTGCCAGACCCTGAGTCGGGTCGTTTTAATTGAATTCATGTTCATATTTGCTTGACTTCTGCCTTTCGGGACGGACCTGACCATTCTCTCCGGTGCTTCCTTTGCCTCTGTTCAAGATAACATTTAGAGTGACATCCTTCACCCAAAAAAAAGAGTAAAAAATTATTTAATAAATAAATAAATAAAACTAAACCTAATAACAATTCACGAAAGGGGACGAAGAGGAACCACAACGTTCCTGAACACCCCAGTTGGAGAGAAAATTACGATTTCTCTCTCTCTAAACTAAACCCCTGCCACGTTAGTTTGCGTTTGCGTATTACCAAACCTTGTCAAACAACTGCAGCTGTAGAATCAATACCAATCAACATACATCAAGGCTTTCTAAAACCAAATCCGTGAATTCGTGAGCAAATTTCTTAAAATTATAAACTTTTTATATTATATTACCCCATAAGTCCCTATTTCCCAATGTCTAGTTAGGTCTTTATTATTTCTTTAAGGTTTTGAGTTGTTTAGATTCGAAGATTCATTTTTAAGATATTGTCTCCTTGGTGTACTAATAGCTATTGACTTTTTACAGTATCAGCTATAATGGACGCGTTTCCCACATTTATTGCACTTTCTTTCACTGAAATCCTTTGGGATGAATTGCTATCCCTTATGTGTTTTTGTTTATACTCAAAGAAAGAAATATCAAAAGCCTACCTTTCTGGTTTTATCATTCTGTTATATCACTGAAAGATTCTTTTAAGTTCTAATATGTCTCGTATAAAAACTGTAATGTAATCACACTTGATACATCTTTTGTTCTGTGACTTATGTTCTTCATTCTATGTGACTAGATGTCTAATGCTTTCGTTTTGCAGGACAATTATCAAAAGGAATTAGTGTGACAGTACCACTCCATCTGATGATCTAGTAAATTTTAGATGGCGCCTTTTGTTGTTTGTCTATTACTGTAATGGAATTAACTTCCATCTTCTATACCCTGTTTTGGAAATTTTGCTGTTAATATTTCTATTTAGTATTGTCACTCCAAACCTGTTAAATAAGGCAGCTGTTGATGATTGATAGTTGATGTAGTTTTAGGTGCAAGTTTACTTATGAAGTTAACGATGACCCTTTTAAATGAGAAACAATATGAATAATTTATTTTTCAATTGTTGATATTGTTAAACTGGTCAGATAAATTCTGAATTTGATTTATAGGTGTCATGGCTGTACTGTTACAGAGAAGTCCTGTAGTAACAAATATCACAGCAATATTGACAATAAGTATAGATTAAAAATGCTTTGTTATTTCATATTTTGTAGTTAATGATGTTTCAGGTTGTAATGCTTTGTAAAGCATACAAATAAGTGTCTTTGTCTTACATTAACCAAAATAATCTTACTTCTAATAACAGTGTTTGCAACGTTTTCCATCGTTGGACGAGCTCATTTGGAGTATTTGGTAAAATGCAAAGTCCAACCACATAGTGATAGCAATTAGTTTATTCTTTTATAATGTTTCTACAGGCTAGATTCGTCTTGACACAATTTATTGGCCTGAGTTAACAATTAACATTCTAACAAAAATTTCTTACTAATGGTACTATTCCTAGCTGGCAAATGAACTTATTTGTACAGTTCTATGGCTAATTTGTTGAATAACTAAATATCCAGTCCTGTGAAAAATTGTTAGGGCAATAAAATGTTTTGTAATTATTTCCATTTAATAAAATTAATTTTGCTGTGCCTTTACAGTTCGTAAAATTAAACGCTATGATAATGTTTCACTGATCCCTATTGACAGAAGAATAAGCAAGACTTAGAATACTTACTATTCTTTAGCACTTCCATATACTTGTACCAAAAGCATGTCATAAGGATTTTGCTTGAATCAACATACTGATAAAATTTACGGTCTTACCTATATAGAAATAAGTCAGCAAGGAACTAGCACATGAGGGCAATATATGCTAGAAAAAATCAGTTTAAAAGTACTTCACAAACAAACTTTGATAACAACAGTGTTTAACAGTATATATTAAGTTTTGTTCTCATGTCCCGGACAAAAAAGTATAGAGAATAAAAGCTTTATGTGATGCTGGTTGGATCATCCAACAAGTTTCTGCAGACTTGAAATGCTTCCCAATACTGTTAAGTACGCCACAAATCATGAGACCAGTAGTTTGAAAATAGGAAAGGAAGAAGTAGAACACCTAAACCCAATGATACTGATGTTAAGTATATTCATTCATGCAGTCTTTTTAATAGAAGGAAGACTGCCATTAATCTCGAGCATCAGATAAATTTCCATGTACCAAATGACAGAAAAGTGTCTAGATCTATACTATCAAGAACACTCAACGAGAATAGAGTATTTGATTGTGTGACAATTAGAAACTTTTACTTCGATCTACAAATATTGCCGATAGACTAGAATTTGCTTAAAAGTACAAGAATTGGACTGTCGATGATTGGAAAACGGTGTTATGGATGGAGAAGTCCAATTTTAAAATATTTGGTTCAATCATAGATTGTACGTATGGCAAAAGAAAGGTGGAAGATACTTATCTCAATGCATAGCATTACATGAGAGAGGCAGTGTGGTGTTTTGTAGGGTTTTTTCTGAGACGACAAAAGATATTTGCAAAATAGATGAAATTGTGGACTAGTGCAAGTACAATCAGATATTAATCCGTCATGCTACGTATACCGATTGGTTTGTGGTTTATTGGTAAAGGATTCTACTATAAAGAAGATGATGGTCCCAAACATTTATCCAACCTATATGTAGAAATTATTTAACAAGAAAAACTGCTAGAGTTGTTCAAATGACTCCCTTCGGAGTCCCGATTTCGACTAAATTGGTCTGATATAGGATTGGATAGATCAAAAACTTGTCAAATCAGAAGTTATTTCTAAGGAATTTTTATGGGGATGTACTGGAAATATTTAGATTTAAATCTCAAGGAAATGTCTGTAATTATTAAAGTAAAATGGAGATACATAAATATTAAATATTAACTAAAATTTTAATGTTTCACTTTATCCTCTATTGTTTTTTGAGAGTAGCCTGAGATTTAGGTTTCGCTTTTGTCCTAACACTTTTGCAAAGTATTGTAAATTAGGGTGGAGACAACTGCAAATGAAGTCTCAAAGTTTGAAACCTAAATAAAACAGTTTGATACGTTTTATTGGTCATTCTGCAATAACGTGGAATATATGTTGTTGATGTATTTTTATGACTAAACATATTTTCTATGGACGTTGTTTCTTTTTAATGCAGTATAAAGCTCTTTTACTCATTTCATGATTGCAACTAGGACTAAAGATATTTGACTAATATTTTAAATACGGTAGTATTTGACAGTAGAAATCGGCAATGATTCAAATTATTTACGCGCCGATAAATCACCCTATCGAATTCTAAGCAAAAACTATCATTCAAAGTACTGATTACAATTCATTGTGATCCGTAAAGCTAAGTGAAGCAGTCTAAATTTGCCAAATTAGAGACTGAAAATCGTTTAAAATATATCTAACCAGTATCACTTTACTTATTTGTGTATTTTTTTATTGTAGCATATATTTTGTATACTTCTAATAGCAATCCTACGAATAATCAATAAGCTCTACTTTAGGTTTAATTTTTTCTACTTATTATAATTCAACTAACTTTTGTATGCTACTTTATCCGTTTTCATAACTAATAATGAAAATTAACCAAATTTGTTTCGCTGGAAGTGAACATGAAAACGCTTGAAATTAATATACATATATATATATATAAGACATTTTGAATAAACTATAGTTGCATTATAACTTATTTCAGAAATACATATTGCATTTCCACGATTTTTATGCACAACATTAGAATTTCAAATTTTCTGGTATAATCCTGAGTTTAAACTCTGCACTTCACAGATTGCCTCACATATGGTTGTAGTCAGAAATAAATGAAAATATAGAGGGCCAAATCGATTATATTTGGTGCAAATGAATTTTAAGTTTCAAAGTTACATATAACTGAAAACTGATTATTATTAATTTCTTTTTGTGGTTAACATAATGGCAGTTAGAGCTCAGTTTGAAAACAATAATGAAATTGGTGTTTTTTCGAAACTCACTAATTCATACTGTCTCGTAGCTATTGGAGGCTCTGAAAACTTTTACAGGTTGGGAGATTCATGCTATTTTCATATAGTTACACTAAGCCTAACAAATAAATTGCAGTCTGAGAAACGTGAGATATGGTGATACTGATAGATCATGCTCGTGACATAAGAATTACTATTCATTGAATCTTAATAGCACTTTTTAAGAAAAGTGTTGTATCTTTAAAATAATAAAACGAAAATGTTAAATCTGAGATTTGTAAAAAAAGAATTAACTTAAGTTCCAGTTAAGTGTTAAATGTACTTGAAAACTTTTATGTTAAATGAATTTTATTTAATATTTTTCTGTCACACTAACAGGTTGAGTTGTGAACTAACTTGCTGTTAACATTGCTGCAGACAACGGTATGAACGAGTTTAAGAAAAGAATCGACGATTTCACGAAATTTTGAAAAATAAAGGGTGAATTTAAATATTTACTTTTCTCAAGGGCCCGGCATGGCCAAGTGTGTTAAGGCGTGCGACTCGTAATACAAGGGTCGCGGGTTCGCATCCCCGTCGCGCCAAACATGCTCGCCCTTTCAGCCGTGGGGGCATTATAATGTAACGGTCAATACCACTATTCGTTGGTAAAAGAGTAACCCAAGAGTTGGTGGTGGGTGGTGATGACTAGCTACCTTCCCTCTGGTCTTACACTGCTAAATTAGGGACAGCTAGTGAAGATAGCTCTCAAGTAGCTTTGTACGAAATTCAAAAGCAAACAAAGTTTTTCAAGGGTGGGTGAGCAGAAACAACCTTGAGACCAGTGGCATCGTATTGTTTGTAGGTCATGATGTAAAAGTATTGAAGTTGTACTAGCAGTTATAGCCACAAGTTTCATATTTATAAAAATTTCAAAAAATAGTGACAAAAAATGAAAGAGAAATACTATTTAAATACAGCTGTAAACATTGTAATTGTATGCAATATAACAGTTTGACATGAAAAAAATGGTAGAATTTGGCCTGCAAAATGGTATGATGCAAAAGGAAAATTATTATGATATGTATTGAGTCAGTTCATAAAAGTGGTGATTAGGTTTGTCCAGAAATTAGAAATTTCTCTCTGTACTGAGAAAAATGCTAGAGGTCAGAGAAAGTTATGAAATTCATTTAGTGAAATGTGATGTCTTAAAAAGAAAGCCAGAGTAGATTCATCAGAGTCCCACTATTTGGTTGTTACATGGTTTATGGGAAGATTGTGAACTTAAATTGTTTTAAAAAAAAACCTTTGATGATAAGCTTTACAAAAGGTTAGTTAAGAAAATCATATTGATAAATGCTGAAGGAAAGTGTTAAACTGTACTGTAAGGTGTTGAATGTGGGAAAGAAGAAGGTTGTTATTAAGAAGTTGACACAAACTGGTCTTTGTTGCTATAGTATAAGTACAGATTTACAGAAATCAGTGTTTGGGCTTTTTAATTTTATTCTCAGTTTTGCTGTTTTAAACTTTCAGATATTTTTAACTTTATCGAAGATGCTGAGGCATAACAGAATAATGTAAATCACTTAGTAGGTTGAAAAAATATTTGGCAAGTTTATAGTCTTGTGAAATAATGAATTCAGGGAATTATAATGTGGATCATACATTTAAATTACATGGGAATACCCTCTATTGTATGATTGAAGAGAATGTGTTAAGTTTCTCAAGTCATTGTGTAATTGTTCTCTTGCTAGTAATAAAGCTTATAGAAGTTTAGTAGGTGTGGATATAGATATGTTGGTTTAAAACAGTGCTTCTCAAACAGTGTTTTGCAGAATCCATGTAGTTCCTTAACAGAAATCTAGGGATTCTGCAAAATGCAGTAGTTTCACGTATTCTAATACATTAAAATATACAAGTTCCATAAATGCAATCTGATTAAATCATATTTTTTTATTAGTATAATGGATTTCTTAATGACAAAACAAAAGTTACTACATTGTTTTAAATTAGTGAATGAGGCTAGGCACAAAGAGGTGCTCGAGTCAGTTAAACTTTTATTATTCGAGTAAGTAAAGTTCTCATTGTGTGTGCATATGTGTCTAAGAAATTACCTCGAGAAATACTTAATCCTTTGCATATGCATGTGGGAATATAACCACATTAAATATACATATTTTGTATAAATGTTTGATGCCAAAAGAGTTCTGTGGATTCATAAAGATTGAGAACCACTAGTTTAAAGTCAAAAGATACATCTTCATACAGATAATGTGGCCTCACTTGGGATTCTTTGTATAGTTTTGGTCAGCTTATCTAAGAAATTGATTTTTGGGGAAGGTTTCAGAGGATGGCTATCAGGGTTTTATTGTAAGGATTAGTTAAAATTATTTTTCTCTTGATGAAAGAATTGTTGAGAAATTATTTTGTTGAAATTCACTTGAATATCCAGAGGGATTAAAAGGATTAAGAACCTGTGATTTCTTTGAGCTGTATTTTTAAGATAATAAGATGGCAGGACAAAAATTTTGGATTTGGAAAGCTAAACCAGGCTCCAGTGAGACTACTGTTTTAACATGTTCACTAACTTGTGGAGAAAGTTATCTTTTTGTTCACAGTGGATATCAGAAATTATGAGGATTAGTGGTTTTATGGCAGAGTGGGTTCAAACTTTTACTTTTCTGAAGGATAGATGTGTGAATTCAGCCTTGAAGGTCTTAGTGGCTTCTGTTGTTCATATTTAGTGTTAATACAGTATTGTATAAAAATGGTATGAACTTTTAGAGATAAATGCTGAACAAATTATGTATATTTGTGTCAAAGAAAATATATTATGAAAAAATAGCTAACTGTGGTGTATTATTGGTTAAGAGCAGCTGACAAATGCAAAACATTTTTTAAAGAAAACAGTAATACTTGAGAAAAATTAAATATACAAATAATGCTGGAATCATTTAAGAGAAACTTATTTCTTACAAGTTACTGAGAATCTATTTAAGAATGTACCACAAATAATTGTTTGAAGTGACTGAAGTTCATCTGTGACTTATGGTATGTCAATAAAGCATTGAATAAATATAGTTTGGACATTCATTCACACGGATGCTAAATATTATGTATATTTATGTAAAATAAAAATATTAGGTAAAACTATCTCACATTGTACTGGTTTGTCTGCTAATGGCTAACATTTGGAAAGCTTTTCATTGTTTTTCTTTTCTGTTTGAAGGAGGGAAAGTTTTGATCCTTGTTGTTCTTCAGGGAGGTTTGGTATTTACCTCAATCATATAGGTATTAATGCCTTAGCAGTAAGTAGAAAAGTTGAGAAATAAGTAAGCACTAGGGTTTTAGAGGAGATCAAAGATCAGATTTGTATGTTTATTGTAATAGGTCAGCAGAGAGTGGGCAGGTGTCTGAGGATGAGAGAACTGATTTTTGCTATTCGAATTTTTATAGGAGTTAATAATTTCTTTGGAAATTATAGGGATTAGATTTCAAGTACTTAGATTTTTAAAAAGCTTTTGTGCTACAAAGAAGATAAGCTAAGAAAATCACATCAGTAGGACTGGGAAAAGACTCAGGATTGTAAGGTAGAAAAAAGGGAGTGTGTTTTTCTTATAGCAAAGCCACATCAGGCAATCTGCTGAGTCCACCAAAGGAAATCAAACCCTGATTTTAATGCTATAAATTCATAGAATTACTTCTGTACCAGGGGTGAACAGAAGGAAAGGAGAGAGCAAATGTTATTAATGGAGTCCAGTCAAAAATAACCCTTACTAATTTAGTGCTTCAGGAGTTAATTATCAAGTCTGTTTTTTTTGTTGTTGTTGTTGTTTATACATTAAAGATATCGATAGAGGGCATAATTAGTAGATTAGAAAAGTTTGCTGCTGATATTAAACTCTTAGCTGTATTGAAAATTGAAGTACAACACAAAAACTTGGTTCAGTTGGTAGGTTGGATGAATATGTGGTATCGACATTAAATTATAGTAAGATAATGAATTTGGCTTATTTGGATCACATGCTAAGTATGGATGGAAATGGAGTCAACAGTGAGTTTCAAGAAGATTTTTTGTATAGTGGTGAATTGAACCTTTCAAAATAGTGCTTTATTACTAGTAGTAAAGCTAATAGAATATTAGGATGTATTTTCTAAATATATCAATATTTTTTGATTATCAGTTCTAGCTAGGCCTCTCTTGGAAGGTTGGAATACTGTGTGTAGTTTTTGTTGTCTCAGCTAAGAAAAAGGTGTTGACTTATTGGAAAAGGTTTAGAGAGTCTGCTAGGACAATTACATGGATGAGGAATAGGTTAGGATCTCTTATGTTCTTTTAGAAGAATAAAAAGGTGATTTTATTGAAATTTAAAAAATGATCCAGGGAAATACCGTATTTCAAAACAATAGGATAAAGATCCTTAAGATTTGGAAAATGTGATAGAATCTAGTTAAAGACAATTTTATTTTTTTTACAAGATTATTAATATGTGTGTGTATATATATATATATATATATATGAGTTGCTGTGACAGCAGTAGAGTTCATTACTTTGCAGGAATTTAAAAGGATAATTTAATGAAAGTAAAAGGTGATTTTAAATATTTACTACTTCTCCTAAGGATGGTTTTGTCTGTTTAGTATAAGCCAAAATGCATGTTTATTGCCCAAAAATCATGTAATTATCAAGGTATCAAATTAAAAGCTCCTATGATTATTGCATCAGTAATCTTATAAGTAATAACCCTGATTTGGTTATACAATTTCTCATTTATGTTTTTTGTCTTATCAAATGGTAAATGAATAAAATTATTTTGAAACCCCTCATGATAATCCATATTAGTTGTCCATCATATTGACTTCCATTTTTCATATATTCACTTGTACAGACTGCTATCCATTCCTCTTCCTCTTCAAAATACCATGACTATTAAATTTCCAAAACACTTATTATTATTGATATTCTGTAAATCTAAAGTTTCAGCAACTCCTTTTATATCGTACATAGACTTCCATTTCAACTTAAGTTGTAGAACCATGAATTCTTCTGATTTGTTCCTTGGATTCTGGCATTTAAATGTATTCTGGATCTTACACTGTTTATTTTTAAGTCTGACAAACCTATCATTACATTGTAATGTGGTAATTGTTCTCCTAATCTATATATAAGCATTCTGAACTTTGTACTTTAATTTAATGTTAAAGGACAGCATAGTCTTTAGAGGTCATTCCTTCTACCAAACTAAAGTAAAATGCCCTCAAATCCAGCTCTTATCATTTAACCCCTAAACTGCAGGAATGTTGTTACAGCAGCAATTGATGATGGCTGTCATTTTAAGGGTTAAATATTTATCAAGCCTTCCTTTAAATATGTATCAGAATGACTAGTATGGGTATTAACACTTTTATTGATAAGCATAGAATAACCTTTAAATTTATTGCATTTACCACATTTAAAGGCAACTTATTTCAAAGGTCAGCTACCTTGTTATAAACATAAAACTATCTTAGCTGAAGATGACCTTTACCCTCCAGACATTAATGTTTCCCTTCCATGTAATCCCCATTATCAACTATAGATTCACTTTCAGTTCCATTAAACATTCTTAAACAAATCAATCAGGTCTTCTCTAACTTTTATTAAAGGAAAACAATTTCAGTGAACTCTCCTTCATGCAACAAGCTTTCCATTTCAGTTGTCATCCTAGTTGCACTCCTTTGAATTCTTCCCCAAGAGTTTAGTGTCCTAAAGGTAAAGATTCCAGAAATAAACACAGTATCCCAAATGAGGTCTAACCAGTGACTTTTGTAATGAAATTATAACCTCTTTTAAACTTTAATTCAATATTTTTGTAAGTACATTCTAAAATCCCCTTTGCCATACCACTAACATTGGGTACACTGATTTGAGAGCTAAGGAAACTGGTGAATCAAAACACCAAAATCTATTTTTCCGTAAAATGAAAGGTTAATAAAATCAAATTATGATATCCTATCAGGTCATCTCTTAAGTAAAATCCAATTTTAAGTTCAGGAAAAGAGAAAGGATTTCATATGCTTTTAATGTTATGTAATTAATAATGTATGTTCCATTATTATTAATTACTTCCTGCCAATGATTCACAAGCTTCTGAATGCCATTTCTATAAAATTCTTGGGATTTGGAGGAAAAGAATGTAGAGATGGTAGTTTTAACATCTTCATGTGTTCCAAGCTCTTTTCCATCAAGATAGTTTTGCAAACTTTGGAATTGATGATAATCAGATGGGGCAAGTTCTGAAAAATAAGGAAGATGTGGAAGTTTTTCCCAGTCTAGCTCTTCAATCTTTGCAGATGTGATCCTTCTTGTATGGGGTTGTGCATTATCCTGGTGTAATGCAACACCTTTATGATTGATCAAAGCAAGCCTCTTTTCTTTCAGTGCAACATTCAAGCACTCTTAACTGTTGACAGTAGAAGTCTGATGTTATCATAACACTGAATGGTAGTGACTCAAAGTGGATCACACCAAAAATATCCCAGCAAATGCTTAACAAGACTTTCCTAGGGTGGAGGTCCATTTTGGGTTGCACTTTAGCCAGTTCACCTGCACTGAGCCATTGTATGCAGCATATAAAATTTTTATATAATATTTATTTTTCATGTCCAGTCACTAACCTGTTCATGAAAGATGAGTTACATTCACAAGAGTGCAGAGAATGCAAATGTCCACTCTTGCTCTAAGGTTGGCTTCTGTCAAATCACGGGGGACTAATTTTACGAGTTGCAGATGACAGTGAACTGTTTAATAGGTTGAATTAAGCTTCTGTGCTTGTTATTCAACTGTTACAGCACAATCTTTGTCAAGAGCAACCGGCAGCGAGTCATCATTAAACTCAACAAGACGACCTGAATGTGGCACATCACTTAAGCTGTAGTCACTCGATCTGAATTTCTGAAACCATCTTTGACAATTTCTCTCATTGAGAACCTCTGAACCTTAAATACCTTGAATGTTTCATGTAGTTTCTGCTGCACTGTTGTTGTTTTTTTACTCATAAAGCATTATATGCCTAATGCGCTCCTCAGACACATTCATCTTTATAAAGGTTTATTTGATTAATGATCTGAAAAATGGAGTTAGGTTAGTTTCTTTTATTTGTCTAAACATTTTCATGCATGTCCAATTACATATTTTAGTCAGTAATGCCTTCAACGAAGACAAGAATGATGAGGCACTTTCTGTATTAAATTTTTAGACATTACTTGTGGGATGACCTTATACATGCATTGCCCTGCACTTATTATAATTTAAGTCATCTGTCATTTATCACCCAACTGATCAAATAATCCAAACTCCTTTATAATATAGTATCATCCTCATCACATCCAGCAACACCCAAAACCATATTTGCAAATTTATTCATTTGTCGACCATTCCTTCGTATCATTGATGTACATTAAAAAGATCAAAGATTCCAACACTGAGCCATGAGGTACCCCAGTTGTGTTATTAATCCAGTTTGACTGAACTCCATTTATAACAACCCTCTGCATTTTTCTACCCAGATAGTTTTATTTTCATTTACCCAACCAATCCTTCATATCTGTAGAGATAACATGTTTTTATGTGGCATCCTTTCAAACACCTTGTGAAAATCCAGATGCACCAAATTCACATTTGTACTCCTATCTATTACAAACATTAACCTTTTAAAGATTAGTAAGGCAAGATTTTTGTGAGTGAAACCATGTTGGTTATCAAGAAAAAAATTAAAGTTTGATCAGTGCATTGAAGTTGAAAGCTCAAGTTGATTTAACAGTGGTTTTGCTGGGTTTTATTGTAGAAAGGAGGTTATGAGTAAATCAGTGAGATTAAATTGCATACTTAGATCTATAATATGTAGAGAACATTAGGTAGGTGAATTTGAGATTCATTTGTTGTAGTGACAGAATTCTATGGAATGGGATGGTGTGTGTTGAAGTAGGAAAAGTTTTTTGTTGTTTTTTTTTTATTATTATAGCAAATGTGAATAACCTAGCCATTCAGCAGGGTTTAGTATGTCAGAGAGTGGTTAGGAAATAAATGTTGGTTGAAGGTACTTGTGAAGGTGCCAACAATATAATCAATAAAGATTGTGTAAGGGTGGTAATTGATACCACGGATAAGACTAATAGGAATAAGTGTAGTTGACCGGAATTAATTTAAATAATCCTTACATTATATGTAAAGCCTTAAGGTAGCACTGACCCTTAAACTGGACAAATTTACATGCTGAGGAAACACTGTTAAACACTTCTTGCAATCTTCAGGTTGAGCATGAAACAAAAGTATGATGTTACACTCTGAAAGTACAGTTTCAGTCATATGTCATATACATAATTAATGCTGCAGGGATAAACGGTTTCAACATCATACTTAGGAATAATACAAATGCTGTGTGTGAACATTCTCAGCTTGAATTTAAAACATTAAAATTTTTCTGCAGTGTTAATGAGCTGTGAACAGTCAATATTTGTTAATGCCTTCATTAATGGTAATTAAACTCAAAACAAGAAATTGGTAAAGGTTTTTGAATTTTAACAATTCAAGCTATGGAAGATTGTAATATTAACAAGTGTATTAAATTTCATGCTGTTAATGACTATTAAAGGTAAAGTTATCATTGCTAATAATTGGTGACCCCAGTGATAAGTCAATATGTATATTCTGGTTGTGATTAAAAGCAACAAAAATGACTAATGTCAGACCTGTGTCAAAATGGTTTACAAATGAAATAACAGGAAAAGCAATGAAAATCATTCTAAATTTCAAAAATTCAGACTGCTAAAACAGAAGATTGAGGATACAATCACTTTGAGTAACGTGCAGTAACAGATGTAAAAAGACTAAAATACGTAAACACTTGTTATTCTTAACCTTGTTGTTGTTATAGTGTTTTTGAAGGAGAATTATCAGAAGTTGTCCCAGTAATCCATACTTCTCTTGCTGGATGCCGAATAATAGGGAGATTGTGTGTTGGTGAGTATTTCTTGTCAACTATTAAAACACTGAATATTTTCATATCAACTTTATTTTATTGAGAAATTACTTTGTTCTTTTCATTGAAGATGACTATATTATTGCTTTGAATTCATGATTTATGACACAGAGCATGTCTGGTAAGTTATTAAAAATTTACTTTAAATATAGATGTTTCTTTAAAGTAGTTTTTTATAGACTTTGATTAACATGTTTCTAGTTTAAAATCATGTAAAATTAGTTGAAAGAGAATGTGAAGAAAAACATCTGATATGAGATGCAACTTGTTTGCTCTTTTTAAGCCCAGTAACTGATATTTCACCATTTTTATTGGGTGCTGATGTTATGTATAACTTCTAAAAAAACAATTCTAGCATTACTTGTAAAAGTGGTTAAAATATGGTGTTACAAAATGATTTAGCCAAAATCCAAAGACTGTGTGTTTGTGTTTTATAATTATAAAAAAGTTTGAAATTAAAATATTATTTATATTAATAAATTTTGGATGTACATCTGTATGTTTTTTTTAAACATTTTATTTTAGCCAACTTGGCATGATTTAATTACTACACTATCTAGTGGGCACAAAGCTAGTGCATTTGTATCATTCCTGTGTTCAATAGTTAAATATTTGTTATGATTTGCATTTTAATTAGCAAACAGACATGGACTACTCATCCCTAATTCAGCCACAGATCAGGAACTACAACATATTAGAAACTCGCTGCCTGACACTGTAAAGATACAGAGAGTCGAAGAAAGGCTTTCAGCTTTAGGAAATGTTATTGCTTGCAATGATTATGTAGCCCTTACTCATCCTGATCTAGATAGGGTAAGTGTGCTGAATAGAGCTCCTAGTACTTGCTTATTTAGGTATACAATGTGGTTTAACTACATTATAGGATAAAGAAGGATCATCTTTGTGTGCAACAAAACATAGTAGTGCAGATAGTGTGAATTGTCTTTTATTTTTTTTATTCACTGCTGTATATAGATAAACAACCTTCCTACTGCCATGTTTATTTTTAGATAACTGTTATTTATGACAAAGGTATGAAAGAACTGAGAGTTCATTTCTGAATTAGCAGTAAATGTTTGTAATTTGTTTGCATTAACCTGTTGGAGATGGAGTAGTATCCAATGGTTTGTTTGTTTTTGAATTTCGTGCAAAGCTAAACAAGGGCTATCTGTGCTAGCCATCCCTAATTTAGCAGTGTGAAACTAGAGGGAAGGCAGCTAGTCATCACCACCTACCACCAACTCTTGAGCTACTCTTTTACCAACTAATAGTGGAATTGACCTTCACATTATAATGACCCCACAGCTGAAATGACAAGCATGTTTGGTGCGACCGGGATTAAAACCTGCAACTCTCAGATTATGAGTCAAACACCTTAACACAGCTTGTCATGTTGGGCCTAGTATCCAATGGGTATGGCTTGATTAGTGGACGATACACATTCCAACAAAATGTATGATGACTCTGAGCTTTCTTAATGTATATTCACAACAATTTATAATATTTCATTAAAGATTACAAGTGTTCCGTACAAAAAGAATGAGATTATTTTAATTAAAGATTTATTATTTTTGTAATGTAGTTGTTTACACTCAGACTCTGAATATTTTAAGTATTATCATAGACATAAAGTGCAGCAAAATATTTAAAATAAAAAAATTGAAAACATGCACATACCTTTTAATTTGTCAAATAATCTTTTGTCCCTTATTGGTTATATTATTAATTGTAAGTTTTTAATTTTTGAGATACACTTTATTTTTGATGTTTTATTTTCTTTTCCCTATTCTTTAACATTATTATTTATCATAACATATATCATTGGGTTTTCTTGGGGCTTCCTTGGCAGTGACACTAACTATCATCAGAACATTGGGTCATTTACTTACTACCTTGAGCTTGATAAATCAATGCAGTTTAGCTTGTATTTTTAAACAAATTGTTAAATCTTTCTAATACACATTTTAAAACATAACACACGATTAACTAAAATATAAAACTGAAACCTAAATAAAATGTAATTGTCTGTTTAACTAACATCTTCATAAGTGAGAAGTAATGCTAAACTTCTAGTAAGGACAAAAGCTAAAACAATGCTCATACCATTTGGCAAGTTCTCCATGAAGTCTTCATGCTAGTGATTAAACTAACAGTTAGGAGACAGTATATTTCAGATTGTCCTGAAATAAGAAGGATCAATTCTTTCCATTGATTACAAACGTCTAGGTGAACTAAATATAAATGGCTAAAAATTACAACTGTATGTGTAGAAAGGGAGCATAACATCTGTCAAGAGTCCAGAGAAATTGGTTTCTCTTTTCTCTCAACAACACCAAAAATGCTTGAAAGTAAAATATATAAAAGATAATTTTACTAGAGTTTCTCTGTATGTAAAGGAGGTTTAGTAAAGTGCAGTGGTTTCCAAGTTACACAGTTTAATAAAAGTTAAAAATTTGCAAGTTTTGCATCAAACTGGAAAATATTTTTTAAGGTATCTTCTGAAATAAAGGAACTAAAACTTTGAACTAGAATGTAGATTTTAATGTTAGTTTGAGTTTTGTACATTTATATTAAAATATTAATTAAATTTTGAATGCAACAAAGTACAATCTTGTGGCAAGCTCAGGTGCACCTGTAATCATGGGGTTAAACAGTACCTATAATAAGTGGAGTTAAATTTAGATTCAAATTTTTGTGGTGTAAATAATGTTTTTCAACTTCCAAATTGTTTAGATGATTAGCTTGTATACATTTTATATACTTAAAAACAATCTCAATAATATCACAAGGCAGAAATAATAAACTGCTAGATGTTGAGATAAGGTATTTTAATAAATCAAATACTGTTATAAAAAAAAAACTGAAAAACAAATTAGCAGTAAAATGTTTAGAAGAAATATGGCAAATTAATTGTTGTAATTCATGTTTGAATATTAATCAGTTTGTTTCCTCAGGACCTGAATGGTGTTCTTTATTGTTGTTTTGCTTCTTTTTTCTTTTATTACTTAGTAATTTAGTTATTTACAGATCTTAATATGTGAGTCACAAATATGCATGGATGATAATTTATTAGTGTTTTCTCTGTATAAAAATCAAAAAATGGAAATAGATGTAAAAATCTGTATACTTTTAAATTATTAACATAGTAGTCTGAAGTGATATTGAGTTCAGAATTATGAAAAAAGCTGTAACTACACACCAATAAACACTTATTTTTAATTTTAAATATACAAAAAGGAATTTGGTTCTTCTCATTTTTAGGAAACTGAAGAAATCTTAGAAGATGTCCTGCGAGTAGAAGTTTTTCGTCAGACTGTTGCAGATAATGTCTTGGTTGGAAGTTATTGTGCTCTTAGTAACCAAGGTGGTTTAGTAAGTGAAAGCATTTACACAAATTATTGTAGATATTGTCCTGGTTGAGATTATTGTGCTCTTAGTGAGAAATGTGTTTAGTAAGTTTTCAACTTTATTTTAAATTAAATAAAAATAATTGAATCATAACATCTCTTGTTTTGCATTTTACAAGACATACTGTTGTAATAAAGTATACTGAGTTGATTTTTAATAACATTACATTTTGTAATAATTACCAGATGTATTAATAGTAATTGTTCAGTTACCAAATCTAGAAGATTACATAGTTTTACTAGAGTAAGGAATTTGTTTCCTTTAGAAATTCTACCAGTATTAATTTCTTGATTTCTCTACAAAACTGGTTGTAAAGTTTTTCATTTCCAACCCATTATAATAAATGCTTCTATACAATTACTTACCTCTACTCACTTACTTACTAATAACTTCCCCTCGGAGTGGATTCCTGTACGTGGTGAGGGGACCTCCCAAGGAAGGTTCTGTTCTGTCTGGTTACCTTCTCTGGGATCTAAACATCCACCCACGTGTTTGCCGTGCGTGGCGACCCGTGAAGGGGAGGAGAGGATCCTGGTGGTTGAGGGGTCCAACCCTAACACACCACTTTGGCCTCGAATTCCTGTAGACGGGCGGCTTATGGGTGGCCCCCCTTGGGTCAGTCGGCTGGTCCACCTGGGCTAGAGCCAACCAAGTACCAGTGTTGGAAGTTCTCAACAGGTGTTGTGGACATTGTGCCTGATGCTGGTGTTTGGGTATAGTGCTCACGAAACCCTGGCGTTGCTGCATTGTCCTTGCATGACTTTGTAGTGCGTCCCCTTGTAGGGCTCCATGGTGGGTGGGGTCAGTGAGCACCGAAACATTTCTCTTTCCTATGGATCCTTCAAAAAATTTAAATAAAATTGTAAAAAAAACAGTCAATGGGTAAGCGACCACGTCTTGAATATTCAGAACAGCAATCTCCAACATCAGTAACAAACGTACCTCATTTTCTGATATTGCATTCTCTTTCAGAAAAACCTTTAGGGCAAATGTCCCCTTTTTTTTATTCAAAAGGGGCTAGAGGGACTTGCTGGCTCTCCAAAGTCAGTAAAGAAGCTTCGATCTGGTGACATACTGGTTGAAACATCCACATCCCAACACAGTGAACTCCTCTTGAAATCAAAGGTAATTGGCGATATACCTATTGAGGTTACACCCCATGCTACTTTGAATACTTCACGAGGAGTTATTGTTGAAAGGGATTTGAAGAATGTTCCTGAAACGGAGATTCTCGCCGGTCTTTCCACTCAAGGAGTTTCTGCAGTGAGGCGCATCTCCACTCGCAAAGATGGAGTTACACTGCCAACAAATACCCTTGTTTTAACATTCACTTCACCACGAGCACCCGCGACCATCAAAGCAGGTTATCTCATTTGCAGGGTTCGGTCATACATTCCAAACCCTCTTCAATGTTTTCAATATCAGAGATTCAGCCACTCAAAGACATCTTGTCGTGGTTCCCTGACATGTGCTCGTTGTGGAGGCAAGGACCACGATCCCTATGATTGTGACATAAACCCACATTGCGTCAACTGCAATGGTTCTAACCCCTCTTACTTTCATTCTTGTCCAAAATGGTTGGAGGAAAAAGAGGTGCAGCGTTTGAAAACGACACATAACATTAGTTATCCTGAGGCTCGGAAATTGATGTCCACAATCCCATCTCGGACATATGCTGCTGCACTCCATTCCACAACTACAGTGGAAGTGCAGACAGATCTCTCTGTGCCTCCAAAAGAATCGTTTTCAAAACAAATGAAAAGCCTTTTGACCTCCGTGGTTAAAACAGTAGATGAATCGACTTTCACACCCATCTCTGTTTCTCCCATAACTTCCAATAAACCTCAAGATCCACGTCCTTCAGTTTCAAATACAGGCATTTCTTCTGATACATCATTTTCTCCCACCACAATAGACAAAACAATTATTCGTCCGCATCCTCAGTCACTGGATTCCTCTTCCAATAACAAAAACCTGCCCACTCGACCCAGAGCAGGATCCATGGAGGTTGATAGACCTCCTCCGAAGAAAGACAGTAAAGACAAAAGACGAGGTCGTAAACCGAAGGGTTCTCCAACCACTTCACCTGTCCGTCCTTAAAAATGGCCACTTTGATACAATGGAACTGTCGGGGTTTACGTTCTAATCTCGATGATATCAAAACGCTGATTGCTTCCTACCATCCTGTTTGTCTTTCTCTACAAGAAACATTTTTCAAATCTGCTGATACAGTCTCCATTCGGCAGTTTTCTCTGTACAGAAATGACAAGTTGTGTGATGGTCGAGTACATAGAGGGGTGGCACTTTTGGTTGATCAACATGTGCCCACCCTGTCTTTGTCACTCAATACACCCTTGGAGGCCGTAGCCATCCGTATTTCCTTGGGTCGTACCATCACTGTTTGTTCTCTGTACCTGTCCCCTGGAGAGATATATGATCAATCAGACCTGGATGCTCTCGTTGAACAGTTACCATCTCCATTTCTAATCCTGGGGGATTTTAATGGACACCATCCCCTCTGGGGAAGTGCTGTTATTGATGGGAGGGGTCGATCTGTAGAGCAGATGCTCTCTGATCACGATCTTTCTCTTTTCAATACTGGTTCTTCCACTTACTTTCATGCACCAAGTCAGTCATTCACTGCCATTGATCTCTCAGTTTGCTCCCCTTCATTATTCTCCCATTTTTCATGGAGGGTTGACAGTAATCCACTAGGCAGTGATCATTTTCCGATCATTTTGAGAGAGACTGGCCGTGGTCGATGCCACCCTACCCGCGTGCCCTGGTGGAAGCTGGATCAGGCAGACTGGTCCACTTTCACTGCTCTCGCAGAACTTGATCCTGTCGTCGTAAATCAGCCATCAATAGACAACTGTGTTGCAGTGGTAACTGATTGTATTATACATGCAGCTGCTCAGTGTATTCATAAAACCTCGACACGTTTCCTACGATATCCTCGTCCATGGTGGAATTCCGCTTGCAACTTAGCACGGAAGGCTCAAAAACGGGCCTGGGACACTTTTCACAGATATCCCACACTTTCAAATCGGGTTGCTTTCCAGCGGGCCCGAGCACATGCTAGGTAGGTAAGACGTCAAAGCCAGAAGGAATCTTGGATTAAGTTCACAACCAGCATATCTTCTACCACCAGTTCCAAGATCGTATGGGACAAGATTCGAAAGGTTAATGGGCACTACACTTCTGTTCCCCTCTCGATCTTACTCTCTGATGGTCAGGAGGTGACTGATGTCCGAAACATCGCTAACACTCTAGGTGAAAGCTTTTGCTGGGTATCTAGCACTTCTGCTTGTTCTTCCACCTTCCTGGCCATCAAGACTCGGGCAGAGCGATCACCTCTTTCCTTTCAAACTGACTGTTTCTTTGACTATAATAGTCCCTTTACCCTGGTGGAACTAAAAATGTCCCTTCATCGGTCTGCCAGTACATCTGTTGGACCTGATGATATTCATTATGACATACTACACCATCTCTCTCCTGATTCTCTTGATGTCCTTCTGACTATCTTCAACCGGATTTGGCAGGAGAATGTTTTTCCTGATGCCTGGCGCCAGGCTATTATTTTACCTTTCTCTAAGCCAGGGAAAGATCCGAAGATTCCTTCAAACTATCGTCCAATTGCTCTGACGAGCTGTCTCTGTAAGACTTTAGAAAGGATGGTTAATGCTCGTCTTGTTTGGTTCCTTGAATCAAACAACCTCCTCTCGCCCACCCAGTGTGGGTTCTGTTGACAGCACTCCACCATAGACCACCTAATTCGTCTTGAAACATCTATCAGAGAGGTCTTTCTCAACCACCAACACCTTGTATCGATATTCTTTGACATAGAGAAGGCTTACGACACAACATGGAGGTATGGCGTTTTGCGAGACCTCCATACATATGGGTTACGTGGCCATCTACCCATGTTTATTAAAAAATTTTTAATGGACAGGAGATTCCAAGTTCTTGTAGGTTCGGCACTTTCACGTTCTTTTGTACAGGAACTTGGAGTCCCTCAAGGCTGTATATTGAGTGTCACACTTTTCAGTATAAAGATAAATGCCATCACTGAACAACTCCCTCTCACCGTTATGAATGGGCTATATGTTGACGACTTTCTCATCTCATGTCAGTCATCAAACATGAGATATATTGAGCGGCAACTACAAACTGCCCTCAATCGTGTACAGAAGTGG
The DNA here is from genome assembly GCA_011833715.1 of Carcinoscorpius rotundicauda. Lineage (NCBI taxonomy): Eukaryota > Metazoa > Arthropoda > Merostomata > Xiphosura > Limulidae > Carcinoscorpius > Carcinoscorpius rotundicauda. The sequence continues at coordinate 49,204,811 of CM022392.1, read as the reverse complement.
ACTCTTGCGAATGGCTTTAATTTCTCTCTTTCCAAAACTGTATGCATGCACTTTTGCCGCCGACGAGGTATTCACCCTGATCCTGAACTTCATATCGGTGAAGTTTTGCTGCCAGTGGTCCCAGAGACAAAGTTCTTGAGGCTTATCTTTGATCGTAAATTGACCTTTATACCACACTTAAAGCAGCTTCGGGTCAAATGCACAAGAACACTGAACATTCTTCATGTCCTCTCTTCTACCAGTTGGGGGGCAGATCGCTGTTCAATGTTAAAGATATATCGTGCTCTTATTAGATCGAAACTTGACTATGGATCAATGGTCTATGGCTCTGCCAGACCCTCGGCTTTAAAGATGCTGAACCCCATTCATCTCCAAGGACTTTGACTCTGCACTGGGGCTTTCTGTACCTCTCCAGTTCAAAGCATATACATTGAATCTCATGAACCTCCTCTACACCTTCGCCGTTTGCAACTGTCTTTACAATATACTTCGAAACTTCGTTCCTTACCAAAGCATCCCACCTGGGAATGTGTTTTCCTTCCTCGGTGGGCAGTACTTTTTCAGAACAGACGATCTGTCATTGCTCCGTTTGGCCTTCGCATCCGGGCGCAATTGGATGAATTGGGTCTGTCCTTGGATAATATTGCAGATTCCACATGTCGACGCATCCCACCATGGCTTATTACAGCCCCCAAGTGTGACCTTTCTTTCAATCACCTAAAAAAGGCGGATACTCCAGACTGGAAGTACCGTCTTTTATTCAATGAATATCTTTCAAACAATCATTCAGTTCCCATTTATACAGATGGTTCCAAATCAGGAAATTCAGTGGGCTCTGCTATGGTTTGCTGTGGGTCAGTAGTTGCACACAGAATCCCCTCTACAGCTTCTGTGTTCACTGCTGAACTGTATGCAATATCTCTTGCCCTTGATCATATTGCAGCTGAGCAGTACTCCATCTGCACTATTTATACTGACTCGCTTAGTTCTATTCTTGCCTTGGAATCACTTCACATTAGCTCACATCCTATTCTAGCAGATATTCGAAACCGACTGGCCCATTTCTCATTAGCAGCTACTTCAATTCAGTTTTTCTGGATACCAGGCCATGTAGGTATTCATGGGAACGAGCTTGCAGACATGGCAGCTAAATATTTATGCCTCAGCTCCATCACCCCTATGCCTATTCCGTACATGGACTATGGTGTTGTCTTCAAAGCTCGGCTCCGTGCCAGTTGGCAGTCCACTTGGAGTGAACAACGCGACAATAAACTTTTTCAAATTAAACCCAAAATTGGAGTTTGGCCATCTAGCTTCCGTAAAGTTCGGAGGGAAGAAGTTGTTCTCACTAGGCTACGCATTGGTCACAGTTTTTTAACTCATCATTTTCTTTTATCTGGAACTGATGCACCAATGTGTAGTTTGTGTAACACTCAAATCACTATCAGCCATGTTTTACTTTCTTGCCATCGTTACAATCCTCAACGACGGCAATACTTTGAACATATTTTTTCCCAGCGTCAATCTGTAACATTGGACAGAGTTATTGGTGATGGTGACTATGTCCACCTTAATAACGTTTTTAATTTTTTAATGGCCATTAATCTTTTTAATCTTATTTAAGTGTGGTATATTTATTTATTACACCTTTTTAATTGTGGCTCCTTTTTAAAGTTTTATTCTCTCTCATTCAATGCGACATTAAACAATGGCCAGAACATTAAATAACTCGACACCAGGACTGGAAAGGCCAACTTCAGGTGACTAACGCTTCTGTTTGAACTGTCTGTTTGAACTACTCGTTAGTCTTCCTGGCGAGTTACTGTTATACTTTCGCTGCATATTATTTCGTACTTTTACAACCTTTTTGTACTGGCCATATTGACTCATCACCCGGAACCAGGACGGAAAGACCAACTTCAGGTGGCTGACGGTGGTTTATATACTACCTGTTAGTCTTCCTGGCGGGTTATGATCATTCCCATTCTGCTACAGGTTGTCCTTTACAACTTTGTTGACTGGATGTCGTCATTGGTTTTTGCACCATTTCCTGTTTTAATTGCCATTTTGTTTTTATCTTCAATTACCTTTACACATTTTACTCCATTTACTTGACTTTTATCTTTTTACTGGACATTTGGCTACTCTTTATTATGATTTTGCTGAGTGTCTTTTTAAACTTTTATTCCATTACATTTTGATAATAGCTACTATGACACATAACCCAGAACCAGGACTGGAAAGGCCAACTTCAGGTGACTGACGGTGGTTCTTGAACTTGTTCGTTAGTCTTCCTGGCGGGTTATGATCATTATTATTATGCTAGAGTAAATAGTTTATAACTTTGAAGACTGGGTGTCACCATTGGTTTTTACACCATTTTCTGTTTTAATTGCTGTTTTGTTTTTACCTTCATTTTCCTTTACAAATTTTACTCCATTTACGTGACTTTTCTCTTTTTACTGAACATTTGGTTACTCATTGTTGCGCTTTTGCTGTGTGTTTTTTAATACTTCTATTCTTTTACATTTTGATACTAGTTGCTATGACACATAACCCAGAACCAGGACTGGAAAGACCAACTTCAGGTGACTGACGGTGGGTCTTGTATCTGCCTGTTAGTCTTCCTGGCAGGTTATGATTATACCTTTTTGATAGAATACCTACCTTACAACTTTTTACACTTTGCCTTCTATCTTAACCTTGTAGACTAGGTGTCAACACTGGTTTTATACTTTTTTTGTTTTACCTTCATTTCCATTTATGTCTTTTACTACATTTTTACCGGTTGTTTGGCGCAGATAGTCTCGTTGCTTTGTGCCATAAAACACTAAATCAATCAATCAATCAATACTAATAACTTACCTCACATTTACAGCTGTTGTAGATTTGACTGGTGTCTTGTGCAGTGTTTTGTCACTAAGCTTGAACTTTTACCTAATTTCATATATAATATACATATTACCTGGTTCAGCTACATTTAAGCATACAAATTAAGATATGACAACTCTCTACCAACAGGGGCGTGATGCACCTTCCTGTTGCAGCTGACTCCTTTTCTGTTTGAACCATCTTAACTTGAATTGCTATGACTGTGTGAACACCTAGTGCTAGAGTTTTCCTTTTTGATAATCTGCAGTTACTTTGAATTTTACTTTCCATAGTATTGTCTTATGAATCCACATATGAGTTCAATTTAATTTTCATTGTGAATTCTCTTGCTTATGCAGTTTTTGTTTAAAATTTTTAAGAATTTACAATTTATTATCATTACGCTAATGACTGACTATCAACAGTATTGTCGATTACCAACCCGTGACAGTGGATGAAGGGGGTTGCAGAAAAGATATTGGTAATAGTTCAGTGGGAGATGGCTTTTTTCATATGAGCAAGGTGTCTCTTTATTAACATGAAACTGTGCCATTACCTGAAGATTTACATCAAGATGACATGGTTTTGGATTGCTTTATCCCTCTCCCTTCATTTGTTATGCAGACATGTTCTTAGCCTGTTGAATCATCTAGGCCTTTATATTCCTTTTTTAATTTAATTTTACAGGTATGTTCCGTTTTTTCTTTGCAAACAGTGTCATGTGACCCCTCCCTTTCATTATTAGGACCTAGGTTGTCTTTTATCTCCCTCTTCACATGATATTGGGGTCCATGCAGTCAGGTTTGCAGAGTATTTACTTGTAGGGGTTGGTATGCTGCACCCACACTTATTATAGAAGTTCATGCACATGATAAGCATTATCATTATATTACAAATCTATTTTTGGATCCCCAACATTTGGATTCTCTTCTTCACTTATGGGGTTCTGATGCTTCAGTGCATATTTTCCCAGGCACAGTTAGCCTGACTATATCCCTTAAAACACTTCATCATTTGTTCTCTATACATGTGTTAGTTGAGGTTTCCCATCACTTTCACAAGGGTTTTTTAGCAAAATCCCACACTTTTACAGTTCTTGTTTCCTGTCCTCATTCTTCCTCTTCTGTACAAGTTCCTCCTTCTCAAACCACCTTTATACATTGTACCACTTTTTACCAGTGTCATGCTAAGGATTAGCAGTATCAGTTACTACACTATGGTTTACAAGTTGGTGCAAGCTAGATTAACTTGTTTGTCAGTGTGTGGGAGAACCTTATTACTGATCTTTGGACTTCATTTAGTTTTGTCAGAAGGACTTTCATTCTTTTCTTCTCACCTCCTCCCTCATATCATATACCAGTTTTTTCTTTCCCTCCTCAAGATCTTATCTCTTGACAGCAACTTCTCATTAAGTGTGACACCAAATAGATATCTCCTGTTCTTCCAGGATTTTATTCCTAACTTTTGTCTTCCAAATAAGATTGGAGATTAGCATCCTGTTATAAATTCCTCCCATTTGAATCACTTTCTTGATATACCTCAATTCACAATGGAATCCTACCTGTCTCTGAGATGGGCTTTTCTTTCAGGGTTTTAATGTGATTAGACATGTCAAATGCTCATCTACATATTTTTGTTACTCAGTCTTCACATTGTTATCCACATTTTCATGCTGTTGTTGAAACAATGCAATTTCTATCTAATGATTTATTTGTTTGCTTGATTCTTACATTTTTGTGGGTTCAGTTTTCATCATTATATTAATGATTGGCTTCTTCTGGGTCCATCTTTTTGCATAGTCTTCCATCCATCAACTTATTTTCAGGGAAGCTGCTCAGATGGGTTAGATTATAGAGGTGGGAGAAGTCTGTTTTGTTCATCTGGAGGTATTTTTCACCTTGCACCTCAGTTGAACTCAGCCTTCTTTTCTTTGTCCGTGAGCCATGGAGCTTAGTTTAGAGTAAAGTGGTGGTCTTATGCCACATGCTGTATATCTGGACTGAATTTTTCCATTTATGCTGCAGTTCACACTCTGGCTGGAAACCTCCTCTCCTGAAGCCACCTCAATGTTAGTTTCTGGGCAACTGGTTCTTATTGGAGCTTGATTAACCAACATACTCTTAGCATGAGAATGGGCTGGGAACTTTCTCCAGTAACAAAATGGATGTTACATTACCAGTACTGACTGCTTTTGAACTGGAATTGACCTTGCTCCTTGCATTTCCATCTTTTTTATGTTGTCCAAATGTACATTCCTGGGGTGTTTGTTATTTATGGTTCTGTTGAATTTGCAATCACTTTGGCTTATGTTTTCAGAATGGAGGTTTCTCTTCCATTTTGGTTCCTAAGTCTGAAGTGAATGATTGAGGACCCTTCTCCTACCAGGATCTGGTTTAGTTCCTTTAAATGCCTCTTGTTTGAACTGGAGTTGACCTCCTAGTTATGGACCAATGCCTACTAGACATTCTAATCACATTCATTTTCCTTTTGCATTTTGGTTGGATAGCTTTTTCTGCCCTTTGGCTGCATCACAAAACCAATTGGCTCCTCTTGGGCAAAGAGAATATCTGTTTAAAATGTGGTCTGGTTTCTAACAAGTGTTTTCTGTACATAGTAGTGACACAATCCATTAATATTCTTCAGGCACTTATGAAGGGTGTTCATCTAGATAATGTTACACCAGTCCCGCTAGCTGTGACTGTGAGAAGAGGTAATAGTATTGGGAGCTAATATTTTTGTATGCTGAAAATATATATCCAGTTGATACCTCTTCTGGTTGTGTTTTTAATGCCTGATCTCAAAGCGAAGATTGGGTTCAAACTGTATAGAGGGAGTCAGTTGCAATAGGAAGGTGTGTCACAGCCCTACTGGTGTAGGACTTTTGCATGCTTAAATGCAGCTGAATCCCAAGGTATATACCTGGAATTAGGTGGGAGTTTAAGACTAGTGGTGAGTGAAAACTGTGCACTAAAGGGCAGTCAAATCAAGAACAGCTGTAACTGCAAATGGAAGTATGTATCTATTAGAAATATATTATCAGTGTAAAAAAAATATTAACTTTCAACTAAAGGATGAAGTAAAACTCCTAGAAGATCTAATTGCAACAGACTCGTATTTGGAAAGTTTGTATGTACTTAACTTGTACAGTAATAAAATTATCATAATCAATATTAAGCATACTTGAACTAAAGAAATTGTTCACCATTTTTAAATTTGCTTAAAAGCCTTAATAAGATACTGACTTTTTTATAATGCTGGAACAAAAATGAAAGCTGTCTCTTTCAATCTACACAATAAAGGTACATCCTCGAACTTCATTGGAAGATCAGGATGAACTGTCTTCTCTCCTCCAAGTCCCCCTAGTGGTAAGTTGAATACAAGATTAGTATAAAGTTGGAAGTAATGGTTGTTAACGTTAAGGATGTTAATTACATTATTGAATGGGAATGCATAAAATGTTAATATTTTGTACCACGTAATTTGAAATATTAGTACCTGTAAAAGCAGTTGGGAATTGAATTCGTTTATTATTTGATACGAAAAGTTTTATAACGTAAAAGCTGAAAAGCTTTTTAATATAGATTATCATGTGTTAGGTTTCTTGTTTTCTAACATGTAAATTTTAAATTATTGCCAGATTAGTCTGATACTGAGAAAAGTGTAATACACAATACCATAAGTAGGTAAACCAGTGTTACATAATCCTCATAGCAAAAATACATTTTTCTTCCATTTTTATATTTAGTGAGTTTAAAACAAAATTGAAGGATTCTAATAATACCATATCAGGCCCATTGAGTGGTACAGTACCTAATCAAGATTTACAACAGTCTTAAACTTGTCGTATTAGCTGGTCCTTTAGTAAAAAGAATTGGTTTATGCACAAATATCTTAAGTTTTGAATCAACTTCATGGTAATTTTTTCTTCACACTTAATGAAATAATGCTAATAAAATAATAACTAATGAACCCTATGTAATTACTAGTAGTCAGTTAAGTAGAAAATAACAGCCATACTTTCAAGCTTTTATTAAGTAAAACCATGTGAATATTAATCAAGTTTTCACTATTAAATAAATTGTGTGAACATATACTTAAGACTTGTGTTACCCATATCTTCATTTTTTTTTTTAAATAAAGTCTTTAGCATGGACATTGTCCTAAAATAAAACTACAAACATTTGGTAAAACTGTTTTGGCTAGGGTCCTAAGTTATTGTAAACAAAGGCATGGTGAAATCAGGTTGTCTGTAATTATAAGTTAAGCTTCCATAGTATTTGTTGTGCCCTTGAACAAGAAACTTTACCTGAGTTGTTGTAGTCTACTTGTCTGTTAGGTTGGGGATAACCTGTGATTGACTGGTATCTCATTTAAGAGGAATGTCAGCATTTTCATTTGCTTGTGTCAGTTAAATCATTGTTCAGTGCCAGATCCTGTGCATCATCTAGGTATGGAAAGAATTTGTCTTTGATTTCTAACCTTGTACATCTTTCTAACAACTTAAGCATGATAAAGTCGAGCAATATATGGTTTTAAGTCATTATAAACCTCTTTTTTAAGTCCCTGACATTCTAAGTACTGTAAACATGTTAAGACTTGTGACATCTCACATCACTGTATTCCTTTTTAAGTTTTATCACATTCTAAATCACTAAACCTCTTGCTTAGATTTCATGATCTCCTAAGTCATTGTAAACCTCTTGTTTATGTCCCATGACGTCCTGAGTCACTTTAAGCATCTTGTTCAGTTTTTGTGGCATCTTAATCACTGTAAATTTCTCATTTAGGTCTCTCAGCATCCTAAGTCACTTTAAACATTTTGTATGGATTTCTGTGGCACATCCATTATAAGCTTGATATTCAGTTACATGTCAGGAACCAGTGTTCTGTGCCCTTCATGCCAGAATATTCTATCAAAAAATTTCTAATCAAAATAAACGTTTACAGTAGTATTTTTATTTTTTAAGACTTGACTTTGAAGGTTGAAGTACTCTATTTTAGTGCAGGCCATATTATATTTTCACCAATACCATGACATCTACTTTTGTTTTGGAATAATTCACATGGTAGTGATCACAACCATAGACCAGTTGGCTGAATAAAAACCAGTAAATCATTGTTGGCCTGTTCTCATTCTCTTACAGCTAGTGTATCTACTAGTATCTGCATTTGGTGTAAGACATAGCTTGAGAAGAGGTGTAGTGAATCGGGGGTGCTGTTGAATGTCTGTCACAGATTTACATATAATAATTTTGATACCAAATATGAAAGTAATAGACATAACAACTACAGTCAGGTATTGTTGTTTAACTTAATTTTTAAAAGCTACTACATTTAAACTATTATTACAGATAGAAAATTTCTTAAATCTCATTTGGTGTAACAAAATCTTTACCAATCTCAAACTGATAAAGTTGTAAATATTTGATATTATTTACTTACAAAACATACACTGATTCTGACATTAGGCAGGTACTGTGAACCGAGGTAGTGATGTTATTGGTGCAGGTCTGGTGGTTAACGACTGGTCTGCTTTTTGTGGTATGGACACAACTAGTACAGAACTTTCTGTGATTGAAAGTGTTTTCCGACTGAATGAAGCTCAACCTAGCAACATTTCTACTAATATGAGAGCATCACTTATAGAAAGGTTTGATTTTATTGTATTTTTTATAGTATCTAATGATGAGGAAGTTTGTAATGATTTACTAGAAAGAAATGGTAAAAAAAATCGAGATCCTGCACATTTCTGAACTTAATTTTAGGAAAGTGCACAAAAATACTTTGAATGTGTGAATTGTTAGCACACTAACCATACATTTTTAAAGAATATACACCAAGTTCTCACCTCTTTCAAGTAATTGTCAGATAATCATTTTGTAGTTTTTTATACATCCATTTTTGTACAAATAATTAATTTGAACATTTTGTTTCCATTATTTAAATTGTTCTCTGCCTATACATTTATGACTTGTACTTAATGTGTAGTCTTGCAAGCTAAAGGTTTGGTACAACAAAGCAGGAACTGTTGAATATTAGAAATATAGTTTTTGAACTTCCATTGAATTTAGGTAGTGTACTTATGTGAAGTCTTCTTGGTCTGAACATCCAAGGAGCTTAGATAGTGTACTCATGTGAAGTTTTTGATACCTTGTTTGAACTTCTAAGGACCTTGGGTAAGACTACTTGTTTGAAGACTTTGATTCTTGGTATGAACTTCCAAGAATCTTAGGTAGCCTACTTATGTGAAGTCTTCTTTGATTCTTTGTGTTTTTTAACTGATTAAGGTAACTTTAAGATGAGAAATTGAAAATGAAAAGTTTAGAAATGTGAATCCTGGCCTTTTCATGTACAGTGTTACTTCTTGGGTAAGTTTTAAGTGATGCACACACACTATTGTACGTTTTCACTTCTTAAGTTAAGAGTTATAAACTGGAAATAAAGAAGCTTATATTGGATACAAAAAAACTAAAAGATGACCAATTGAGATCTGAGGTTAGCAATATCTATTCTAAAACAATTATGTCAGTGGTAGGAAGTTTGAAACCTTCCTGTGGAATGAAATGATATGAAGATTTTACTCTTAAGAAACATTAACTCATTGATAATATTATATATACTATTGGTTTGAATTAAAAATTAGGGATGATAGAGCAAGACAACCCTTCTATAGATTTGCAAAACTGTCGGAAGTAAACATTTCAATATTAGACAATTATATGATGTGAATTTGCAAATTTTATTACTTTTTAGTTACAAATATTTTGTTATCCTGAGGTGAACTGTGTGATACAAGTTCATCAATGAATCAAGTGATTTGTTTTTTAGATTTGAGTGGATGTATGTGTGTATTTCCTGTGAAATTTATAAGAATGTTTTGTTTTGTTTTTCAGTCTGGCATGAATTGAACAGAAACTACATCACCAATTCACTTGGTTTGGATTAAGTACAATTGTGACAATGTTTTAAGTTGTTGTTTTTTCATTTTCGGTACTGAATCTTATACCCATGATAATGCATGTACTGTATTGAAATAAAAAACAAGAACAAAAAATACTGCTTAATTATTGTAAATGTAACTAATAAAATGGTAAACATTTTTCATACAGAACCTAAAACAGTTTCTGTATTCAAGGTAAAGTGTTTTGATTTTATAATTTCACTGATAAAACTAGTTAAGTTTTCATACCAAAATTAAACTGTTATTGAAAAGAAAGGTAAGATTTTTTGTTTTGAATAACATTTAAGAAATTACATGTATATTATGAAAATTCTTTAATGAACAGTTTTGTTGATTTTTTCACATTTATGTAGAATATACACAAATTTTCTTTTTATCATCCCCAATTGATTAAAAGAAAAAAATATACTTGTATTAAATATTTTAATTCCCATGATCACTTGTAACTTTGCACAACATTTAGTCTGACAGTGCTTTCTAGTGATAACCTTGAGTTGTTCAACAGTTTTTACAGTAAGGCTTTAACAATTTATATTAAATCTCTGAAATAAGCAAAGTAAAATGTTTGAATGTTACTTAGCATCTTAATACACATTTCAGTGGCTAATTGGTGTACTAGCATATAATACATCAGTATTCAAACTGCTCCACACAGTTACTTGAATGTTGGTCTTCCAGCTCTAAAATACACTTTGTACACTTTCACTTTCCAACCACAAGAATATGGCAGAGTTGAATTTAAGTTGATTCTACATTGTAGCCAGACTTTAAATAAAAATGTATCTCAAATGGCTGGTATGGGTATTAACACTTTTAATAGTTTGCAAACTCTTTGTTAACCTGAAGAGTAGCTAGGAAGGTCAAAACGTTGTTTTCATCAATAAAAGTGTTAGTACCCATACCAGCTGTTCTGAAATACACTATAACCAAATGTTGGTATCATTTTCACTGCTAACTTTTTAGTTTATCTTCACTACTGAAAATAGAATTCCTGCATTACATCCTGAATGGCAATAGCTTTCTGTTGTTCCCCAAATTGAATTGTAAAAATAATTGGTGTAATATTGTTTTTTTACATTCATCTGAGCTACAACTTAACATGGAACAAAATTATATTGACATTAACCCAAGACAGGAGACCATATACAACATGAATTACTATATTACATATTTCTCTCTCACTGTGGAGCATCAGGTCACATCCAGAGGAATAACCTGTTGCTACCAGTGACAATAAGCTACACTTTGCTGACAGTATTATATAGTATGATGCAGCTGTTTTCCCAATACTTTCACAATACCATCATAAGAAACCTTTCAGAACACTCAAGTAACTAACTTTTGCTTATAACCTAGATATTTATTTTAAGTCAAATTTTAAGCTGAATAGACCCATGAGGTACTAAGTTTCAAACCATATGGCTACAGTGCCCTTGTACTTACTACTTGTTTTATTATTCATATACTAAAATTTGACAACTGGTAAAAAAAGGCACTTAAGAGTTTTACACATTTTATAATCAAATTGAAAACACTACTACTTATTTAAAAAGTAATTAATAAACAATTAATTATTTAACTCGTGCTGTAATTCTTCATTATATTTAAATTATACCTACATTCTTCCTGGTATAATGTAGTATTGAACTGACATTATATAATTAGGAATTTGACAGAAACACACATCAGTACCTTAGTCATTCTGAAAAAAACATTGTGACACACTGCTTACCAAAAATACTTTTAAAAGGTAAGTCATTTTGATAACTTTTGCTATAACATAAATTATGAAGAAAGAGTTGTCACCCAATTGAGAAACACTCCACATGTTCACAACACTTTAACATGTGTTTGACCAAAATTTAAAAACAGTAACAGGAAGATTATTCTACTACCTTAACTGACAACTTTACTTACAATTATAACACTGAAAATAAAGAGTAATATTTTTTTTTATTATTTAGCATTACTCTACTTACATTACCATATTACAGTTCCTATAATCTTTCTCTGAAAAAATGAACAAAGAAGTCTAATAAATATATTTTCAAAAGGAGAAAGATGGATAACAAGAATGGTTTTTACAAGAGAATTCTCATTTTAATAAATTATAAACCAACAATTCTCCTAGTAACAATCCCTTTTAACTCTCATGTGCAACATACAACCACCAGACTTCTTAATAAGGTTATTCATAATTGTATCCTAGCTGCTCCAAGTTTAGCAAAAAAAAAAAAAATCAGTAAAATATGTAGATATTACCTGTAATGAATTTCATTCGATTAAAATCCACCTTTCTTTCATGTCTAGTAAAATACACTTTTCAAATCCAATCTAAAGGTAAAAACTATATTTAAAAAATTTAAGACTAAGAAACTGTGTGAATAAAAAGAAAGTATTAACATCTATTATTATAAAAGCAATTCAGTTTTTACCAGTGGTAATTATGTATAGTGCAGTTTGAAGCTCACTTAGTTTTGATTCTTTATGTTGCACTGCAATTGAGAAAATGAAGATGAAAAACACACCATATGCACACGAACCACATATTAGTGCTTTCCACAAACCCACTTCAGATCTTCACACTTTCGTACCTCTGCAAGATCTCTGACAGATCGATGTTGGCATTGACAGGCATAGGATCTCCAGCCTAAAAAATAAAAGTTTCTATTAACTTTGGAAACAATACAGTTACTTAAAATAAGTATTTAATCAGTTATTTATTATATACTATTTGAAGATAAAACTAACAATGTTATTTTTGAAGGATCTTGTACAGTGTTTTTAAAAAAGTAGGTTAATCCATTTACTTCACATTTTCTAAACATGTGAAACATTTGAGAGCTGTAATCTATACGGCACGTTTGCATTCAACTGTAGGAAAGTCCATTACCTTATGAGAGAAATCAGCACTCAGTGCATTAATAAAATACTAGTGAGCAAAAAATTTCAAGCCATTCAAGCATTGTTATTTTTATTTTTTGTACATTATGGCTCATGCTTTGGTGTATCTGTAAACAGTCATGCCTCATATCTACAAACTTCAATATTAAAAATGTATATAAATACCTTAGACTTATTATCTATTTTTATGACAATAGCATGAACATTTGGAATAAATGTCTGATGTGAAGATCATATAAAATGACAACACAAGTCATGTAATTTGGTAAATACAACACTCACAATGAAAAAAAAGTGATTTTTAATGCACAAAAAACAACAAAACTTTGTACATATATTACTTAAGCTGTAATTTTTGTCTGCATCATCAAATTGTGTGAAAATTTTGGTTAAATCTACAATGCATTTGTTCATAATGCTGTTAAAACAAAAATGCTTATTACTGTTAAGTGTCAACAATAACAGCCTAAAATTCGTTAATTTTTATTAACTTTCAAAAAGTCCTAAAAATTAATACTTATTTCATTACCTTTGAATTTAAAATGTCTATTTTATGGGACTTTTTTTAAGATTTAGTGAAAATGTAGACTTACTTAGCTTTTAATAAGATTTTTCTCTTGACAGAGAAAATAGTTTAATGTCCTTAGTTTACTTTTCTTGTTTAAATTCTTAAAAAATACTCTGAATTTTTATATTTCTATTTTAAAACTCAAACTCATGAGCTAAATCTACATGTATACTTTTTTTTTCTGAAATGACAAAGAACTGGTATTTTGAACATCAGGGCTGAGACTGGCCTAGTGTGTCACACCAAAGATGAATGCTGAAGATTCAGGTAGTGAAAGTTGTAACTGTGACAGTCAATCCTGGTATTCAGTTAAAAGAACTTTCATATTAAGTAGAGGGTGCTGCTGGCTGACTGCCCTCTCTGTATTTAATAGTTCTAAATTAGGGATTGCCATGCTTGAGTTTTAGAGGTCAATTACCTAGCCACATACTTTACTATCAATCTTATTATTGGAAAAATATTTCAAAATCAACAAATTTTTAAAATAAATTCAACAACAACAATAATAATATGTAGTACTGAACAAAGTGTGGTATTAAGTAAATTGGTATTTGTTATCCTAACAGTGTATTTGATATTCATGTAATCTAAATTTTCTGTACTTAAAGAAAAAACAAAATATACTAACACTTCTAAGAAATTTATTGAAACACTTAAAAAATATTTTATAAAAACTCATTATAAATTACTGATAAAGAAACTAATCTTAAATTTAAGGTAGCAGCTAAAATTATATTTTGTATAAATGTGGTACTATAGCCCACTGATATAATTAGTATATAACAGTAAAAGTATTTAAAAAACAAATATATTATTCAGAGAACAAAGCTGAACAATTAGTACAGTATTCCACAAACCATGATACCTAGAGCAACAAAATGAAAAAAAATTAGTGGTGTATGTCACCAGACAGTTAGCTTTCCTCTAGTCAGTATATGTTGTACAGCCTTAGTAGCTTTGTCATAACAAAAACAGGGTGAGCAGGTTTGGTAGGAATATTTCAATTACACAGATAGTTTGAATAATCAAAAATAATAATAATCAGAAACTCTTAATTTTGGTTTGATCATCATTCTCTTTTAGAATCCATATAATTAGAATTTTGATTAATTAATGGTTAGAATAATCAGTAATACTAATTTCAGTTATCCCTCCTCCTTTAAATACAGGTAAGTGCATATTTCACATAAACTACATTACCCATGTATTTTAATAAACTTGTCATGTAAACATAGTTTATTATTTGCATTTTTATATCACTTAAGTTTTAGTTCAAAAGAAAATATTTAAATTCTCAATCTTAATTCGACTGTGTCACATGACACACTAGCACCCTGAAATTCCCATTTTAGATTTTCTTTCCACCCTTAAATGATTTTCTTATTATCTAAATTATAGACACTACTATTCATATCAACAAAAAAAACAGAACTTATTCATAGAACTTCCAATCTTCTCTGTTTAGTGAGATATAAATGCAAATGTTACACAACTCGAATATAATTTTGTATTTCAAAAAAATGTCTCTTCCATTTATAGACAAAATAATTAATGGCCTTTTTCTTTACAAGATTTCTTTAGTTGTGGCACTTGCAAGTAGATATTTAATCTCAGTTTTGCTGTTTGAGGTCATCATGTTTAGTTAAAACAAATGTCATTATATGTAGAACACCAATGTGAAAATTTTAAAATGTTGCATGAACATACCTAACTAAACATTGATTCCAAACTAGTTGCCACAATACAGTACAATTCATGAATAATTTTTATTCAGTACAGAAACTTACCAGGTTTATGGCTAAGCTTTTTCTTAACTCTCTGAAAGTCTGGCATGTTGTTCCTCAAAAATAAGTAGTCTGTAGACTGATCCCAACAGTAGTTGTCAAACATAGTAACACTGAAATCACATGACAGGCAGCGAAGATTGCTGCAAGCTCTGTTCAGATTTTAAAGATTATTAATTTAGATAAAATACAGCTTATAAAACTAGTTAGCCATTAAACTAACACATTATGACAAGTACCTGCTTTTTCTCCCTCACAAGTACTTTACTTACTTTTCCAGTAACATTAATCTCAAGCCTCAGCTTTCTTTTATTCAGAAATTAAATTCTTTGTTAAATTCTTACACCAATTAAAATGAACAACAAACTCGCATTCTGTTGGGCATGTTAAAGTATACATTACTCTTGATAGAAGATCTCAGATTAGTATTTTCTTTCACTTGCATTAACAATTTTCTCTTATTAGAACTGGTATAACACTGATAATAACAAGGACAAGTAAGTAAATAAATAAACTATAAATAAGGAGAGTAAGAGCAGGGCTTCAATCCTTAAGTGAAAGTAAAAACCACAAGTGACAATTAGGTTTAAACACACATCTCCCAGTTTTATCTTCCATATGTATGATAAATTACCTGAGCAAGCCTACTGCTTGTTTAATGATATGCTTGGCCATCTTGTCCTATTATTTTTAAAAAACAATAGTTGCTCAGCATTGTCTGCAAACAACTGTGGAATTTTGGCTTCATCACCATGCAACAAGTGAGATTTAGCTTTTTCATTTCAGCAGGGGTCAAGGGTTGTTTATTATAGATGAGCATATTCCCAGTAGTTTCCAAAACACAATATGGGATGTACTTCATGTAAATAAAAATTCCAATTTTAAACAATCACAAAATTAAAGGAAAAGCATGGTTTCAAGTTTGAGGTCATTCAATATTCAGATGAAAACTGAGGTTGTAGAAAAGCAACTAGCAGGAATAAACATTATCTAATTTATCAGTATTTGTTGTATGTCCCTTTGTTAGTATAAGTTACACAAAACTGAAGTGACAGTAAGAAATTTTTCTTACTTAAATTTCTTAGTAATTTGTATTGCCCATCTTGTAAACATTTATGCAGTTTTCTAGAAAAATTTAAATAAGGATTTTGGATCATTTTTATAAACATACTAGGTCTATAATGTCATGTTTGCTTAATGAAACCTCTAAATAATATAAACATGTTAATAAACCTTTGTTCAGTTTACAACTCTATGTACCCCACCTTTGTGTGAGACTACTGGATAGACCAGTTGACACAGCAGTTCCTCCTAAGTATGCAGTCAAACAACTAGACAGAAAAATAAATCCATTTTAACATTGAATATTTTCAAAGCAGAAAAATAGTTAATCACAAAAACTGGAAACTAAAAAGATATTCAACAACAGTAACTCATAAACAATCCTGACAAAAAGGATTTAACATAGGGCCTAAAATATTGTCAAAGGACCAGACCAGAAAAGTCCATAAAAAATTCCTATTAAATGAATTGTAGAATCTTGACAAAAATCAGTGGCATAACAAATGAGGCAGAGATACTGGTCTAAAACCAAATAAAGAGGAAAAAAACACCAGGTATGCTGTAAAAGACACTTTGTAAGGAATAAAGATCAGTTTTATATTATGTTGCACACTATAATATAACTTGCATGAGTTTCCAATTTATTATGTTATGTAAAAACAATAGTGAACCTTCTGTCCAGTCATCAGCTTTTTCTACTGAATTTATACGTCTTCACAGAAATACTACCACCCGAAGTTAATTCACTGAAGTTAAAGCTTTTAATGTTCAAAATCTGTAAATGTTCCTGGCCAAATATCTGTAGTTTTTCAATTAAGTGTCTATCACAACTATACCTTCTGAGGCTTATAGTATACTGACTTTAGAAAACCAACAACATAAACTGTCTCTTCATTGTGTTGATAACCTTTTATAAGCTTTAAGATGAGGTTCTTGAGAGTTCAGCTGACAGTAATACTGGCAATCACTAGTATTTTAAATACACACATAGTACGTTGTTGATTCTTGTGCTCGAATATTTTACAAATCTAGAGAATAAGAGGAACTTTTGCAATACACATTTAACACAAGTTACATGCATTTCTAAATATATATTAAACTGAAACAAAGATATTCAAATAAATATATAACATTAAATCCATTACGGTTATTTAATATGGAAATATTAGTGCATGTGCACCACATCAATGCAAGTTATATAGTGTTAGCCAGGTACAACTGGAAGGCCAATATAATAAAAAATAACAAGTATATAACATTACGAGATGTAAGCTACTTAAACTAAACAGCTATAGTTTTTGTGTTATAATCTGCAGTAATTATATCACAAAAAAAAGCATAATTTATATTTCTAATTTTTTATGATGGTGACAAAGTCAGTTAAATTAATAGATTCAACAGAGTTAAGGTAAAGAAAGTAACAGCAAAAAATATAAAGTTTTACTGAAAACAAACTTTTGAAATATATTTTGGACGTTTAAGTGATTACATAAATAGCATTTGAGATTTTGGGGACAAAGAATAGTTTTTAATAAGAACATGAAATCACTCCAAACATAAACTAATAACAAACCAGAGTAGATATTTTTATAAACAAATCTTTAGTAAAAATACTTTATTGAAAAACCAGAGTTTTTGTATATAAAACAACTGATATTCTTTACTAATATTCAACCAAATTTTGTGAAGATGCACATGCTGCATCAAACGTTATAATATAAAACTTAATCTGTACAAATGTGTATGTTATAGCAAGCCCATTGTGAAAGGGCTAACTGACTTGGATAAAATTCGCTCATCCATCGAGGCTTATTACAAAGAGAAGGACAACATACCATAAACAGCTTCAAAATTACCATTGTTGAATATTTAACTCAAAGTTTATTATATTATCATATATCTCAGATTTACTTTCACCTTTAAAGTAAAATCAAAGAAACTTAACCAAAATCAGATATTGCCATCTTCACTGAAATTTGTGGGATTCGAAATCTTATTTGTTTATCAGAAAAAACAATTTGAATAATTCTTATTAGCTGCATAAAATTCCAGATTTTAAGTTTACTGACAGCAAAATGTAGTCACTACAATACATACCGTCGTGAGGTGGGTCCTGTAGATGTGGTCTGAAGAGTTTGTAATCTCTTATCAGGTATTTCCCCCTTAAAGGGGAAAAATATTATTTTATTAAAACATAGATGAACATTGTTCATTAATTAATATTTTTTCATGCTATTATAAAAGAAAAAACATTTATTAATTCATTAAAATCATTAGAGGAAGTACATATCATGAGACATCAAATTCTACTTTATTTTGTCAGGGTTTTGTTTATTTTTTATCTATTATTCCTTGTAATTTTTAGCTCAATCATAATTTTTTGGTTATATTAAAGCACTAACTGACTTTCAAGTTATAGTATGTTGAATTTGAATATGTTTGTACTAAGAAACTTACACAAGCTTCCCCTAGTAATGATGTACAGATATTAGAGATAATTTAAATGTATCTTAAATAATATCCTAAGCACTAAATAAAAATCCTGCCTTTATTTTAAACAAGTTAGTTCACAAGACAGAGTTAGAATAAATTATTGCAAATTGTTTGCTCAATACTGTTGTTATTCTTAAGCAGTGGTTTAATTTTGTAATACTTTGTTTTTCTGAATTAAATTTTTTTCTTCTTCTGGTTCTCTTTCCTAATTCTTTTTTGTTCAAAGTAATAACATTATAATATTTATATTATTATCAAGTTCTCACCAGAATATATTTATTAAATGTTTGTTCTTTTTCTCTGAATGAACAAAACTTGCATTTCAATTGTTTAGAAGTTTTATTTTGTAATTCTTCTGTTGTTATAGTTTGATAAGTTGTGTTTTTATTCAGCCCTGATTGTAGTGGCATTTTCTTTTAGTCCATTATAATGCAACAAACACATTCATGTATTATGAAATATATAAAAGTAACTTTTTATTCAAGTTTTTTAAATCTTCCTAACTAAATTTTTGTTAAATATATAACACAAATAACAGACAAAATTATAAACTCTATCTTGTGAGACAAATAACGTGGCTATCAGACTATATGAATACTAACCCAACCCAGAAGTCCCAACCACTAAAGCCTACAAGATAGCTTTAGAACTTTATATCCAAACCCCAACCCATTGATATATGTCCCCAGCAACAAATTAACAATCCTGATAGAATTCACCACCACCAAAACTAAATTTATGTTCAATAACCAAAGCCAATGTTGGAGCCAACATTTTTATGACAGACTGAATCTCAAGCAATCAATTCAGCCTTCCACCCACCACTATACTGGTACAGGTATGTTGATGATACAATTACTGGATTCACATCTACAGAACACACACTTGATTTTTTTCAATCGTGTTAACTCGATACACCCAACATTAAGTTCATCTGTGAACAGAAAAAAACTAACCAACTAGCAATTCTCAACCTCAAGAACTGACACACAATTCAAAACAGAAGTCTAGAGAAAAACCACCAATACTGGATTATACATTCCCTGGGACTCAGCACATGAAACAAAACAAAAACTCAACATATTACGAAACCAAATAAACACAGCCACAAAACTATGTTCACCTGATAAAATTAATGATGAAATGAACAAAATGAAACAACATTTCCTCAACACCAACAAATTTCCTCCAAAAACACTGGAAAAAAATTATATGTACACACCTATACCAACAACAATAAATCCCAAGATAAAATAAACCAACAACAAAACAAACAACAGTAGATCCCAAGATACAATAAACCACAGAACCTTACACTGCTACATTCAATATGTTCCTGACAT
Source organism: Carcinoscorpius rotundicauda (assembly GCA_011833715.1). NCBI lineage: Eukaryota > Metazoa > Arthropoda > Merostomata > Xiphosura > Limulidae > Carcinoscorpius > Carcinoscorpius rotundicauda. The sequence continues at coordinate 49,184,825 of CM022392.1, read as the reverse complement.
CAGCAAAAAAATAACCAACATTTGGAAAATATTTGTAACAAAAAACAATATTCTAGCAAACACCTAATTTATTCAAAACCAGGTATAAAACTAAGTCCATACTATGTAAAAACAACACTGACAAACACAACACCAATATAATTTATAAAATACAATGCAACAACTGCCATGACTTCTATATTGGAGAAACGAGCAGAAAAATGAAAACTAGATTCAAAGAACACAAAAAACACCTTCACATGTTTTTGAACAATGTAAATCAAAAATCACAACATAACTCTAGAAAACACCCAGATATTAAGCAGGAAAACAAATATAAACAAACACAAAATCAAAAAAGTTCTACTTATACAACAAGAGTATAAGCGAGTACAGGATTGTAAGGGGCATTTTAAACTCTCTCTTTCTTAACCTGAAGATGACCTTGGAAGGTTGAAACATTGTTCTCTCCTTTGTTAATAAAAGTGTTAATATCCATACCAGCCATTCTGAGGTACATTTTTATTTCAAGTAGGTTTCTCATCAAGAAATATAAGCCCATTTAAGTTTAGGGTGAGTTTACAATTAATATTAAATATGCATAATATGAGCTTCATAAAAACAAATAAATGCCTGTAAATGTAGTGTTAAATTAATACTTTTTCTTTTGATTCATCAAAAGGCAACTGTATGAATCACTAGCAAAGAATGAAAATATATTTCTGTTCTTACCTCTGGGTTTGGTAGTTCACAGATATCATCAATAGCTTCATCCAGGTCTACATTCAAGCCATTTGGTGCTCCACTGATGTCAAATACAAAGAAAATTTTGATTAGACTCTTTACGACCTGACTAGTTTGTTCCATTTTAATTTTTATAAATGCAATATATATTTTTGTACATGCAATGAATCTGAAAGATATAAAACACCTTTTGTTACAAATAGCACTTGGTAATGAATGTAAGTCACTGATCAAATCAGCTTCCTATTTTCAGCTTGTCTCAGAATTTTCTAACAACATTTTTGAATGACCTTTAATTTAATCTAGTAGACATCTTCAGGTTCAACAATTGATAACAAAGTTACTTCTTTAATCTTTAACTGTTGTACATGAAAATGTGTCATTCACAACATAGTAAAAAGCTGAAAATATTATACTTTTACATGGGTTTTTCCCTGCTATTTTTCACATAATTATTCTATTAAAAGTACTCAATTTTGGTTGAAAAAAGTAAACATTACTTCAAGACATTAACTATAAATCAGAAAAATATTAAATTTAAAAATGACAATAAAATTATTAATATATACAAGATAAAATAACAATAATTGACCTAATCAAAATTTTATACATCAATAATTTTGTGTAACACTAGTTAATTCTCATGGGCCATTGATTTTATTTGGCACTAATCAGAAAATCTCAACAAAGTACTACTCATCTTGAAAGTACTTCCCTCCACTAACAAGAGTCACTATTCTCATTCATTGCTGCCCCCTATACATAACCTTTTTATATATACCACAAGCCTTCTGTCCCCCACCACTGGAAACAAGTTATTCCATCATGTCTTTCATGTAAATCACTATGTGTCACCTGTATACTAGTAAGAGCACAGTACACTTAGGTAACACACAGTAACTCCCTGTATGTACCTACACTAAATTATCACTTCAAAATTTGACAGAAGCACTGAAAGTGTGTGGTGAAGAAAGTTGCGAAGTGTGAGCTGAGGGAAGCACCTAACAGAAATACCTTAGTATTAGAAAATTATAACTTCCAATATGGTTCTTTTCTCCAAAATTAGCTAGAATCCCAAACTGATTAGGAGGAGTGACTCATGTGAGGCAAGAATAAATATCCCCCCAAAGTGTCCAAAGAATATCTCTGTAGATGAGGGAATCAGATCAGAAGAGAACCATACTACTTCTGAGCATGTGTGAAATGTGTAATATATCAGGTTGGAAAACAAGAGAAACACATTCAAGTGGGAGAGAATGTGGTACAAAAGTGATCCTAACCAAATAAAGATATTCTTACACAATCCCACAATGAAAAAGAAGTAGGTAAACAAGGATGCTGATGCTCCCTATGATATAAAGTGGTAAGACACAGTGGACCATGCTTGATAAGTCAACTACATCCAAAACCTCCTCACAGAGTCCCAACATCAAACCTGAGAACCAGGGAATTGAGAACCACTATAATTTCCATGTATAACACAACTACTACCTCGCAGCTATCAATCTGAGATTTCAATATCTATTATAGAAAGGATATTTATCATGTACAATCAACTACCCCATATGCAAAACAGTCCAGGACCATCCAAATGGTAATAACATCCCAATAAGAAAAGAGAATAAATGATAGCCAAGTAAATAACTGGAACAATCCTCATACCACCACTCTGACCCATAACACAAATGGAGAAAATAAAAGGAAGAAGATGGACAACCAAAAACCTGTTTGAGGATTTATGTTGATTGGTTCACTCTAAATTCAAAACCTGTCTGCAAGGTGCTGACATCCATGCAAGAGTAGGGTGATGACTCTCAGTCAAAGGAGTGAACTGCATTTTGATGTCTCACTCCATTGTAATGACTACCTCAAATTTAAGGATATTACACCATTTACCCCCATAGAACACCACCACCCTACCTTGCACTGAATGGTTACAGCCATCTTTATGTGGAACTCATTCATGAGGGTGTTTCCATGGTCAACACCCCAGCAGCTTGGAACAGGTAAGGATTACCATACTCCACTGGAAGAAAATAGGGGGGATGCATATTAAAGTCCAGAGAAATGTTATAACATGAGACAATATTATCACAAAATTTTATTTTGAAAAGCAGACCCTACTGATTTACTCAATCAAGTTATGGCAGGGACAGGTAGCTATCCTCTCCTCCTTCACCCATGACTTCTATGGGTGATGCAGTCCATAACAATTAAATTTATGATGCAAAATTCACAGTAAGCATGGTGAAGCCACGGAAGATAAAGCAAGAATTTGAAGAATACCTAGTAAAGTACCTCTCAACACAGGATTGTATACAGAACGAGCCCCTGAAATAAAATAAAGTGTTAAAAGAAACTTACCCAGTCTTAAAATCGCACCAAGGTTTGAAAAAACAGCCACAGGTGGAAGGCAAAAAGCCAAAACTGAAATATGATGTAAACAACTGGAAATAAACAACTTAGGGGCAGTCTGCATACCCAATTGCAAGATTTCCTTCAAAGACTGACAAACACAAGAAGTGTGGAAAAAAGTGAGAAATTCAAAGACACCAGTCATTGTAGCTTGAGCAGCTAGAAATTCCCAAGCATGGAATTGTGTGATATACTTTCCCCTTTCATGGAAGAAGGACATGTGGATTAAGTCAAACAGAAAACTACATGACAGGAGAAACCAGATATCTTCACCAAGGACCAGGTGTGAAGACAGAGAAAAAACTATGCCACTCAGCACAGAGTGGCATAGATTAGGGAAACCATCCAATAATTAGCTATGGTATGAGGCTGAGCATAGAGAAATTAATCTGACCAAACTTGACTGATGGCATCAATAGCCAAAGTCTGAGGATAAGATACCTGTGGCCAATAAAGGGGTATTTTTTTATTTGAAGTGGTGACAAATGCATCAATGTGAATGAATCCACACAGATTACAAAGCCAATGGAAACAAAAAAATCTTGTCAGGGTAGGAAAGACAATCTGCCACTAGACTGAAAGCACCCAGGCTCTGACATGCAATTAGACAGATGAAGTGTGTATGAGCCAAACATAAGAGATAAACTGTAAGAAAACAGAGATCTTGACCAAAATTGATTGATATATGCCAACATTATTGAATTGCCAGAATGAATCATCACCAGACTATGTTTAGTTAGAGGAAAGAAGAGATTCAAAACCAAATGGAGAGCCAGAAGTTCCAGGACATTGATATGGCTCCTCACCAGATCAACAACACATTCATCCAAGCATTGAATAATGTTTCTGTAAACAGATGGAAATCCAGAAAGGAAAAGAAGGCAAGATTCCAGCCAACATCCCAAGTCTTTTCCTCAAATAATCTTCAAAAGAAGGAGGAGTTGTGATCAAAGCATCCAGAGGATCCCAAGGAAGGTTCTATTGATGATGTAGAGTCCAATGTAAGGTATGCATGTGTGTGCAACTTGGTGAGCAGTGTCATAGAAGACTACATCCCTAAAAGAGATAGAATCTTGTGAGCAAAAAGCAAGATAGTAGATAAGGCATGAGGAACTGACAATTCCACAGAAAAGAATCAGAGAGATGAAGTTTGAGTCTGACTGATGTGAGTGTTGAAAGAGACATCCAAGTGTACAAAGTATTGGGTAGGAAGTAAGTAAAACCAACCCATCCAAGCAGTCACGTGAAGGAGTTGATGAGTATGACTGGCCAACTCTTGTTTGGAATGAGCCAGAATAAATCAGTCATCCATTTAATAATACAAATGCATCTCTAGACCAAGAAGATGATGAGCAAAAGCCATGTCAGCCCAAAGGAAAACATAAGGTGCAGAAGCAAGCCTGAAAGGTAAGGTGCAAAACTGGAACACTACCCCATGAAAAATGACTCCATGCTGAGATGGGGATATGTGGATAAACATTGGTAAAGTTCGTCTTAGTTCTCCATAAAACTGGAGAAAATTCCTACAGGAGGATGAGATAGGACACCATGATGAGTCAAAGGAGGCAAATGAATTTATTAAGGCAGGACAAATGAATGACAGGCCTCCAGTCCCTGGCATTCTTTCGTGAATGATGGGTAACAGGTTTAACAGCCTGATGAGTGATAAAATCTTGAACTGCCTCCGATGAATGCTGACAAACAACTGGATCCGTAGGTGACAAGAAGGAAATGGGTGCAGGAGACAAGAGGTGTACAGCAATAAATTAGATCTCAAATCCTTCTGACAAAACTTGAATAACCCAAATATTGTTAATCAAAAGGGTGTCATTGATGAAAAAAGGCCATAAGTTGGGTTTCAACCAGACCAAAACTATTGGCAATATGCTGTGAGTTGCTGTGGCACCTCAAGAAGAAAGGTTGGGTTGGAGAGGGACAGGAAACTGGAACAGGTATCACACTTGGCTCCAAATGAAACAAGCAGGTTGCCAGCCAAAAAATTGTAGACTGTTAGCAAAGTGATGTTGCTCAAGAGGCCAAAGACTCCAGATACATATCAAATATAAAATGTTGTAAAAAAAAAAAGAGAAAGAAAGAGAAACATTTATTAATCCCAGAGATAAGTTTTGGTAACTGTACCTTGATAATGCAGCATCCCAACCCAAAAGGTCCCAATTACAGAGAAACATATGTAAAGTTAAAACCAAAGACAACAAATAATAAAACCTAGAAGTAAGAAGGTAAAGGATACTCTCAGAAAACCCCTCAGAATTTAAGTGAAGAGCCTCAGACAGGAGATGAAATGTGGAAAGATACCACAAAAGAGTCATAAGGGTAAGACGTAGATGAAAAAATTGTGCATGGGTTTAATGAACAGGAAATTTTGGACAAATGGGTAAAACAGAACCTAGTAGTTGCTGCTTGGGATAAAGACATCTATCTGATAGTAACAAACCAATGTTCTGAATGGATCTGAATGTCAGGAGATGGGGGAAAACAAAATTAGTAGGTAATAATGTTTATAAAGTAAAGAAGGAAGTGGGTCACAAGAAATGAGTGATAGATAAAACATCACATACCTCAGAAACAAAATAAGAAAAAAAACATGGAAGGCCAAAAGGAATCCTCAGGAAAGGCATGGGAAAACAGTGCTGATTCAGGAGATGGAAACAGATGATCAAAGTCCTCATCAGCCTACACAGGTTCAGGAAAAAGTGTGGCAATGTCTGAAAATAGAGGTTGACTCAAGTAATATTCATTGTCCGTGAAACTAAATGTAGACAAATCTCCCATCAAGTTGCCTGCATGACATTGACTTTAGGATTTGTGCTTCACCATTCAAGAAATGTGAATGTATTAATTAAAGGTGAATAGAATTAGATAAAAATTAATGTACCAGTTCCTTAAAACTGGATATGTTAAAAAAAAAGTAAAACCACCTTGAGAAATAAATACAGTTCAAACTGAGAGACAAAAAGAAATAGTACAAGAACTGATAAACAAGAAGTGATTATGTCATAAAGGCCCACAGAGGGAGTCACATATGTCATATGAGAGTACTGTGCTCCTATCGGTTGAAAGGTGACACAGGATGATTTACATAAGAGGCATGTTGGGATCAACTGATTCCAGTTGGGGCAGCAAAAGGATTACGGTATGTGTAAAGCAAAAGCCTACACAAAGGGACAGTAATAAACAAAAATAGCTAATCTTGTAAGTGAAGCAAAATACTTTATCAGAAAATACAATCTCTATGTACGATCCACTTATTTAAATAATAAAAAAAAATTAATAGTTATGCATGTAACTATCTTGTTTCTCCTTACCCTATATTATAAGTGGTAAATAATTCTGTTACTCTGAGTAAGTTTACAACACATTTTTTAAAAATAAATATCAAGATTATAATAGCATTGAAAATAACCTATTGTATGAAGTTAACAAAATTACTTGAGTCTAGCTTATAAAAATATTCTCATTATATATACTCCTTAAAAAAAAGATACACAGAAGGCAAAATCTGAGACAAATTGTTAACAAGTTTATTCCAGGTAGTTCTGAATGACATGTGTGAAACTTTGCACATTCACTAATGAACATACAAAATCTGTAAAGGCGAATTCCATGCTCACTAGCTGAAGTCTAACGTCACTCAACGTCAATAACGAGTATGCCCCCCGTGAGCATCAATAACTGCTTGGCATCTCCTGCCCATGAAAGCAATGAGATTATGAATCACATCCTGTGGAATGGCTGTCCACTCAGCCTGCAAAGCTGCTGCAAGCTGAGGTAGAGTCTGCTGTTGAGGTTGTCACTGTCGCAGACATTGGTCCAACTTGTCCCAAAGATGTTCAATGGGGTCTAAATCTGGTGATCGGGAGGGCCAGGGAAGAATTTTGATGTTGTGGTGTCTCAAGAAAACAGTGGTGAGTCGGGCTGTGTGAGGACGGGCGTTGTCATGTTGAAAAACGTCGGTGACGTTCACCATGATGGGTTGCACATGAAGCCTAAGAATCTCCTCGATGGTTGCATATGGTCTGATCAGAAATCCTACGCAGCCCTGGTATGGTTGAGGCAGCAGACATCACAGTGGTGGTCCTATCCCAAAGGTGATGTAACCGGATGTAGTGATCTTGTGCGGGCGTGGTCACACGAGGTCTGCCAGATCGTGGACGGTCACAAGTTCATCCATGTTGTTGGTGATGATTCCATGGCCTTGTGATTGTGCTTGGGTGGATATTCACAGCTCTGGCAATATCTGATCGAGATTTGCCTGCTTCCAAGTGATCAATGGTGTTGTTGTGTTATGCTTCAGTCAGTAACTTTATTGCATGTTGGTGGCTTAACACTAAGTTTTGGAAACTGAAAACCCATCACTTTTATAGGAATTTTGCACATGTTGCACTTGCAGAACATGCAGATCTCTCAAACAAATTTATTGGACACGAATGCATTTTGGCGAAAAATCCGATGTTTTCCTCTGTTTTCAAAGTGCACAACTTTCATATTCATTTTGGTCTGACAATCAGTGCCTTAACACTTGTAACATCACATACTCTGAGCTTGTAATGTTATTACATATATTTCTCTTTAAAATAAAAAAAAAGAAACTCAAAAGGGATATATATATATATATACACATATATAGGTCTTCAATAATGTCAAAGGAGAAATTAAAATCAAAATTTCATAACTTATTAAATTGCAAACACTCAAAATCCATATACTTAAATACAACACATGCAATAATCACATCACTTTTAACCACTTTTCTATTTAAATAAAATTGATCAAGCCACTTTTTCATTGCATATTTACCTCAACAATATCTCTATTTGTTAAACATTCATAAAAACTCACTTTTTTTTACGTTCCACTGCTGAACACTTTGGCTTTTTGGTCTCCATGTTTTCCAAATACTTTGACTCTACTTCATCTAACAGTTGATCTATGTCATCAGCCATGCTATATAGCCAAAACATATTTACACATATATACATAATGATGTCAGTTAGAACACACAAATAATATGTTTTAATTGGCTACTAATAATGTTGAAATTACTGGGGGAGGGGGTATGCTTGTCAAGTTATCAAACTAGAAGCAAAAGATGACCATTGCCATAATAAGTACTACTTACAAATTTATGATAAATACTGGATAAAATGTGTATGTGTGTGTATCACATCTAACTCATTAGCAAGTATCTGTAATCAAAGTTATTGTTCTTACAAATTTATGATAAAAACTGGATAAATATATCTATGGCATCTAGCTCACAAGAAAATACCTGTAATCAAAATTGTTCTGTTCCACCTATTTTGTATACCTGGTAAGCAGACCTTTATAATTTATAAGTTGGTATCAAAGAATTCATACAGTATTACAAAAGGCAGCAAAAAAACAGCTTTCTGAAACATTATTTTGCTGGTATAGATTCCCACAAAACTTTTTAGAGACAGTAAATAGTGTAAGTAATTTCATGATTTTATATATACATACATATATATATATATATATATATATATTAATAAATATTATGGTAAATCTTGTAAGATTATTTAAAAGCCTTTGGAAGCTTCTGTTTGTTAATAAACACAATTTTATTAATACGGCATAAGTTTTCATCAAAGTTTTACACAAAGTTTCTCTTTAAAATAATATATATGCATTTCAGAAATCTGCCTAAAATATTTTTTCATAGTTAAATACTCTGTCGTAAGTTTCTGTTACTTCACCAATATATTTTTCTTTTCCCTCACTATCCGAGATCCTCTTACATGAGAGATAAGTCCTTTCCACACTTCTATATCTTAAATATATCACCTCATGACTCTCAACAACAATTTTTATATTCAGAGAAGGGGGGAGGTTCTTACCCACATATCAGCTCAAACATTGTACATTAAAGTTTGACTTTGAACAAAAAAGTCTCATCCCTCATTATATAAATGCCAAGAAACATTAGAATATTTGATAAAAAGAAACAATAATGACTAAATAATATAGATATCCAGAAAGTGAAATCCTTATATTCCAGTCTTATAAACATGATTTAATATGATTTGTACAGTTACATTGTGGTTTCTTTCTTTCTTTCTTTTCTTAAACAAAAGCCATATTATCTTATTTGCCATGTCTTCTGCAGTAAAATGAATTCCAGGTTTTAGCATTAAATGTCAGAACTGTAGTAACTGCATTATCTAATATGCTTCAGCACAATTTTAAGTTTATATTAAAATAAAGATTAATGCTATGAATCATGCAAGTCAAATATTATTACTACACATAACTTGAAATTAATAAATCAGAAATCTTTAAAATTTAGTTTAAGCTGTATATGCCTACACTAACACGTTTGGCCTCAGATCCAAAACTATAGCTAACTTACAAATAACAAGCTGAAATACCCACCAACTAATGGGGAATACTTAAACTTAATTAAAACATTCCAACAAATAGAGATTTTAGGTTGTTCATCTTTGAACACCCTATATCTCATTCTCTGACAAAAGCATGGTTGTTTAACAAACAATCTATCAACTTTCATACTTTGACCATGAATCTCTTCAGAACATTCAATACTGTTTGAAGCGTTAACCTGCTAAGATTGTTTGAAATTGGCTCAACAAACTAGGAGTAATTAACCAACATACTTTACAAAATAGAAATATAGTTATGTTCATTTGACCATCTTAGGACATTCCCCTTATTTCATAGTGTTTACATACAAATTTTGGTTGAGATTGACCCAATAAGTTTGGAAGAGTTAGGGTGCAAATAAACACGCATATCGTCTCTACATAACACATGTAAGTATGACAGTTAATTTATTTACACCAATTCTAAATCACGACAAAAATTTGTCTCAATCTTGCGAAAATCATATTTACTGTTTAAAAAAAATACTATATCACTGCTTTAAACGCATTCTTACATTAATAGTCCACTTCTGAACACTTAATTTGCAAATTGGTACGAATTGTTATTAACAGCAGGGTTATTATTGTCACAGTATCTGTGATACTCAAAGACTCACTGAAACAGTAGAGAAACTACGCGAGAAACAAAACAACAAAAATTACTTTAAAATAAAATCTAAAATTTCCAACGAAGTTCAATTTCGCAAAACGTGAAACAAATTCCTACAAATGATTATTGTTTCAACTTGTTGCCGTTATCATTCAATGTTTACAAATACAAACACTACTGTGACGTCAAAATGTTACGATTTAACATGATTTTACGTCATATCCGATAAGTTTACAGCTAGAACAAGATTATATAACCGCATTTTCAAAACACTTTATTGTTTAATTTTTTATGATACAAATCACCAAACACAACAAACTTTATTTTCACATTTCTTTGTAGTAACTTAAGAAATTTAAAACATTTTAAAGGTCTAGGCAGTGATGTGTAGTATACAGATATATATACGGTATTTTCCTTGTCTTTACAGATTTACTTAAGTAGAATCTAGAATTGGTTTAGTTTTGAATTTTGCGCAAAGCTTGGTTTGTTTTGAATTTCGCGCAAAGCTACTGGAGGGCTGTCTGCGCTAGCCGTCCTTAATTTAGAGACTAGAGGGAAGGTAGCTAGTCATCACCACCCATCGCCAACTCTTTCACCAACAAATAGTGAGATTGATCGTAACATTATAATGCCCCCACAGCTGAAAATGCGAGCATGTTTGGTGTGATGGAGATTCGAACCCGTGACCCTCAGATTATGAGTGGAGTGTCTTAACCACCAAGTCATGCCGGGCCATCGTAAAGTTACTCGAGGGCTGTTTGCATTAATCGTCCATAAATCAGCCACGAAAGACAACTCACCACTAACTCTTGAACTACTATTTTGCCAACGAATAGTTGGATTGACCGTAACTTTATAACTCCTCCACAGCTGAAAAGGGCGAGCATATTTGGTGGGAGTAGGATTTAAACCTGCGACTCTCGGAATGCGAATCGAGTGCCCTAACCACCAAACCACAATCTTGAGAAGAAACACACAAAAAAAGACCAGACTAATATGACTTTTATGATAAATAGTGGGGCAATTAATTTTGTTCAATTCGCCGGCTTTAAGCTTGTTTTTGTTTGTTTGTTTGTTTTTTGGAAATTCGCACAAAGCTACTCGAGGGCTATCTGTGCTAGCCGTCCCTAATTTTGGAGTGTAAGACTAGAGGGAAGGCAGCTAGTCATCACCACCCACCGCCAACTCTTGGGCTACTCTTTTACTAACGAATAGTGGGATTGACCGTGACATTATACACCCCCACGGCTGGGAGGGCGAGCATGTTTAGCGCGACCCTCGGATTACGAGTGCACGCCTTAACGCGCTCGGCCATGCCAGGCCTGGCTTTAAGCTTTTAAGAATGTAAAGTCTAATGTGTGGAATAGCTTTATTTTTTTTATAGTTATGTTTTGAATACTGAAAGTTGGCGAGACATTGAAAGCCAGCAGGTAAAAAGTTTATGATAATAAACGCACCTGAAAGTGCAGACATGGTTGATACTAGCTCCACTGTTAGAGTTGTGTCGAAACAAAACTGCATTCCTCACTTTCGAGGCACGGGTGCATTATTACAACAAAGATAACATCTCACTATGCAATATAGTTGAGGTTGGACACTGTTCATTAACTGTTTTTCGTTTCGTCAGTTTTAAATTAAGGACGGATAGTAGCTTTGTGCGAATATAAAAAATAAACAAACAAGTAAATTGCACATGAATTATCGTTTTACTGTAAGTCACTTTGAGTACACTTACGCGGGATTAACGATAAATATGAAAACTTGTAACACTAAATGTGAGGTTTAGTTTGGGGTTTATAATAACAAAACACCACCACCCAAGGAAACTGTAAAAAACAAAATGAATTTGAAATACATGTTTTTCACCATTCGAGTAACTGTACAGAAAAACACCATGATGTCCGATGCTGATATTTGAAAATGCGAGCAAGGGAAGATTCTGAAGTGAGGAACACATATCAGTATGTGTTAGATCTTAGACACGAACTGCAGGATATCTATCGACCGCGAAATAAAGTTTGTATGCAGTTCAATGCAGTCAGAAACACTTCTTTGTCAAAAAAAGCCAAGGAATGTCAAAGTCGGACAAAAAGTCTTAATTTTGCTACCCGCAGACAACAACAAACTTCATGTGCAATAGAAAAACTATTTTAAAGTGCAGGAAGCAGTGAAGAGAATGGACTATAAGGGGAAAGTGGACGATAAATCCATAATCTATCACATCTGTCCAAAAGATACCATGAGAGAAAAGATTTAACGAGTGCGGTTATTGAGTCCACCAATGAGCTGAAAATATTGATGTAGACTTTATATTTACTTATTATTAAGCACAAAGCTACACAGAGGGCTATATGTGCACTATCTACTACAGGTATCGAAACCCAATTTTTTAGCAGTATAAGTCTGCATACATACCGCTGTGCCACTGGGAGCACAGACTTTGTGCATGAAATAAAGGCATTCTTTGTATACTAAAGACATATTATTCTCGTTTAGTATATAGATACAGTAAATACGTGTCTCGAAGAGGGACTTATTGTCAGCAATATACGACTGTTTAGAGTTCATGTCAGTGTTATGATTTAGATAGCTTATGCAGCACGAGTGTTAAACTGGGTTATTTCTAGAACCAATGGTTTACCGCACGTTTTTGTACAAATTATGTGTTCTTCTTATAGCAAAGACATATCTGGATATCTGCTGTGTCCACCGAATGGAATATAACCTCTGATTTTAGCGCTGTAAGTCCAGAAATTTACCGCTATCTTAGTGGGGGACCAAATCACATGTAGTTCAATAGTTACGAATTTTTGATTGCTAAGTTACTGCGTGATGTCACTTGATCCTTCTAAGATTTTCCTCGTTATTTTAATTGAGTATTATTACAACATAACATTTACTAACTTATGAATTATTCTAGACATCCGTCAAGGTATAAATACGCTTCAAAAATATAGCTAGATAGATCTAGACTGCGTTATTGTGAGGTTATAGACAAAGAGCGTACAGTGACAATTTTTAAAGTGAAATTATCACAAACTGTACTGTATTATATTGTATTTCATCTTGTCACTTTGTGTCCGAAATTGGACTAGTCTGCATAGACTTTGATGAAAGACAGAAAATAGAGATAATTATCTGAAGCTCTTGACACGACCGTAGTAATCAAAGCTATAGACTGTATCGAATCAGGAGAATTTAGATAAATAAAGGTATAATTTGTAAACATAGTACTAAAAATAGAGTACTTAAAAATGTTATTTTTCCAATAAAGAGTACCAATTTCAATTGCAGTTTATATAAGCACAATCCACATACAATCTCTTCTACAACTTTTCAGATTTGTTTCTTAAATTATCGCTTTTTCTAAATGAAAAAAACGATGTATCACAATTAATAATAAATAGTATAAACAACCGCCCACAGGGAGGGATTTTTGTTAGTAATAGTAATTTGTAAAGATTTTTGTTTGTTTTGCTCAGACTGGTGTAAAGAGCAGTATTTTGATACTTCGCATTGTAACTTTGATGTTTAACAGACAGAAAGCCCGGAATGGTCAGGTGGGTTAAGACGTTCGACTCGTAATCTAAGGGTCATTGGTTCGAATCTCCGTAGTACCAAACATGCTCACCCTTTTAGCCGTGGAGGCGTTATAATTTTACGGTCCATCCCGCTATTTATTGGTAAAAAGAGAAGTCCAAAAGTTGGCGGTGGGTGGTGATGACGAGCTGTCTTCCTTCTAGTCTTACACTGCTAAATTAAGGGTAGCTAGCGCAGATAGTCCTCGTGTAGCCTTGCGCGAAATTCAGGAACAAACAAATCAGAAACGAGTTTACTGTGATATTCTTTAATATGAGAAAGAGTACTAAATAATAGTAGGATTAATGCCTCGTATTTTTACGAGGTCACACATATGAATTACGTTTTAACAACACATGGTCTTCAGTTGAATCTCATTATCTGAAGTAAACTTTCAGAAAGAGACAATTAAAGCTCTGTCATTTGCCGTTTTTTTAATTTTATTAAAAATAACATTGTATACTCTGTTTTTAAATTTAATTTGTTTTTAATACTTTTTGGATAAGTTTTTCAATGGCTTTATTATAAAAAATTTCACTAGAATAGATATATCACTAGGGAGAAAAATTATTGGAAAACTAGTTGCTTTTTATACCAAGCTAGCTTCAAACGTGTCAGCTACTTTCACATTGCTAGGGCTACTTTGTTCATAACTAAACTATTTTAAAGTCAGTAAAATGTAAAGTTGTAAAGTGAGTTAAATATATCAACTGCTGGTAAGTATAATTCTGCATGTGATTAAAATATTCCAAATGATCCAACACTGAAAAGTTTATTTGAATTGACGTTTGTACAGCTGGAACAATTGTATGTACATATTACATATGAAAATCTGGTTAATATACAGACACCTATACTTAATTAAGCAAAATAAATCTGTGTGAAAATAAAACAATGCTACATGTATAATCCTGCAGGAATGGAGTAAAATATTGGTGGCCATAAAAATAAGTTTTAGTTCAGATGTTTTACACTTGGAGAAGGAAAAAAAGATTACAAAGCTTTTGCACAGACTTTGGGACTACAGAATACAGTGAATTAACATGTTACTTTGCAGATTTTTAAAAACTGCTAATGATCCTGTGTTTATTATATGAAAATATCTAAATACTGTATTGTAATTTAACCATATATGAAACAGTTTTGGTCCCATTGACTTTGGATGTCCAAAAAACTTGTGTAGTTTGTTACTGAAATGAGCATCCAGTAGCAAACTGTCTATAGGTACAAAAATCTTGATCAATTTCTATATCAGAATTTAAATTCTTATAGCACAATTCCCATGATTATTCCTTTCCAACACCTTGAATATCTACAAGATCTGAAACTTCCTTGAATAACTACTTTATTTTACTTGTATTCTAAGAATAGAAGTAAACTTAAGGTTCATGTTAACAACAGAAGACATTTTATCTTTTTGTTTTGTTTTACTACTGATGTTGTACATTATCAACTTAATACAATCATTACTTTATATAAAAACAGGATTCTATTTAGTTTTTAAACTGGTATTTTAAAATATATAGAAAACAAAAATATATTAATAATAATAGTGAGATTGACAGAGTAGTTCAATTCCTTTGTTCCATAAGAAATACTAAAACTTTTAAATAGGTATTTTTAACTCTAAAAATTCACAAAAACCCACTAATATTCTTTTTAAAATTGTAATACCAAATATATTTTCAAGGTATAGAATATGTATATGTGTGTCAATATCTTTATATGCATATATATAATATACTTGAAGTGTAAATATCTTGAAAGATGAAACAACAGAAACAATCTTCAAAATAACATTTCTTACTTACATAACAGATCATTAATTTTGTATTTCTTTTATCTCTTAAAATAACTCACACATACCATATCTCAATACAGAATAAATAGCACTAATGCTACACAAATAATGCACACAGTACATTACACTTAACTTTCTAAACTGGAATGTTTTTTCTAACTCACCATATATTTGAAAGAACTGGTAACCTTGACACATCCTCTCCAATTATTCCTCATTTTTAACAGGTTTAAGAAAAGCATCTAGTTGGATTATCACATTTATCTTTACACAAATAATTGAAATCAAACTGGATATTTTAATATGAAGTTTCATAATCTCAACTTGCCAGGGTGAGGTTTAACAGTTCAGCTTTAAACTGCAATTTAGGTCACATGATAAAACTGTAACAACTACTTAGTGCATTCAGGAAATACAAAGAAGCCAGGTTCTGTAATTTGTCTGAAATGAGATTTGCTTTCTAGATGGTATAACCATTCCTGAATGGCAAGATTGTAAATTACTCACCTATTATTTGATAGGCATGGGATCATATATTTAACTATTGTTACAAAAATGTATATTACACAGACTGTACTCATGCTACTCTTTAGGCTTCTTGTTTGATTTCAGTAAAACATTAAAATAACTAACATAGTTACCTAACCAAGTACCTTAGAAATTAAATTATCAAGAAAAATAACATATGTACTCGGTTTCCATTTCTTATAAGAGATTAGTCATAAGGGCAGTATGTCCAGTTTCATGAATTTTTGTTGATCCAAAAATTCTGTATGATTATGATGCACACTGAATATGTCAAGATCAACTTAGTACAGCAAAAAGTTGATAAATCAAATGTAACATAGCTTTTCAAGTATGGATGTTGCTACAGTAAGTCAAACAAAAAATGTTTATATTTACCTGCCAAAAATATGTTTCATGTATACTTGGTAAAAAGAAATACATCTATAAAAAAAAATTAAATCTCTCAGCATACTCAAAAACAAAAAACTACTGATATAACATAATTTTAAATCACTGTTTTGTTGTTAAGTACAGATTATTACAAAATTATAATAGATGAATTACCCTTTAAATTCTCAAAACACGAAGTCCATGTTCTCAAATGACACACACGTGAACTAGTCACATTCTGATGTGACAAAAATTGACAATTCCTTCAATACAAAAATTTATTTTCTTTCATTTTGCATTAAAATTAAACTTCCGTTTATATTATATCAGTTTCAGTTACTAAAAAGAGCTACAGATGTAACTACACATTCATTAAAAATATGAAAAGATTTTAATCAGAAAGTTTATTTTTTATTAACTAAGAAATACTTAATATCATGACAAATTCATTCATTAAAACACCAAACACGAACTGCCTAATGTTCAACGTCTATTCATTTTGCATGCTGCCTTCACTTTCCATCCTGTAACTGACAATATGTTATCATGGAGATAAGAAGTTACATTTACTCCTTATATCAGCTTGACTTTACTACTGAAAAACTTTGCACAGAAAGAAACTAAGCCTCACTATTTGTGTCTATGAAACAGATTAGAAATATTTGACTTTGGTGCCAATGGTCTTGTGGCAAAAATCTTCGTCACCTTGTTTCTGACTTCTGAGACAGTCACCGATGATCCAGGAATATTAATCCCAGTGCTACTGAAAACACACACAAACATTAAGCTATATATATGGATATTTACTTCATCATAAATAAGTAAAGCCATTGTTTTCTTAGTTACACATATTGAATTTAAAAAAATTATTTACAGTGGCAAAAGTTTAACATCTACAAGTAAAAGAGAAGAATCTTTTTACAAAGGAAAAGTTAATTTCACTTAAACTCAGGTGAAAACAAATAAAAACATTTTACAAAGTTGACTAATATTTAATTAAGTGATGAATTTAAACAGAATAAAGAAAAAGAAACTGAATAAATAATAAACAGAGCATGTATAAGGGTATCATATTGTTACATTAATACTACAGGTTAAGTATGTCATATTAAAATGGTTTTGGAATGTCATCATGTTCTTATGATTCATGCCAACACATCGTTTTGTGCACCAGCTGATGGCCACATATCTTGAAAATAGACCTTCAAAGTTTTCATTGCAAAGGACTCTTGTTATAATGCTCTCATATCCAAAGTGCACCACTTCATCTTCTTGGTCTTCCTTATCCATATTTTAGTGACAGATATATTTTTTGTTTTAAAATACGTTTGAAAAGCACATAATTTCTTGTTTGAACAATAAACTCAGTAGAATTGATTGATTTAGTGTTTTATGGCACAAAGCAGCTAGGCTATCTGTGCCAAACGTCAGGTAAAAAGGTAAAAATAAATTAAATGTAGTAAAATACAGAAAAGGAAATGAAGGTAAAACAAAACATCATTGAAAAACAGAAAAAGCATAAAACCAATGTTGACACCTAGTTTACAGTGTTAAGAGAGAAAGCAGAGTAAAAGAAGTTGTAAAGTACTCACTCTAGCAGAATGGTAATGATCATAACCTGCCAGGAAGACTAACAGGTAAGTTCAAGAACCACCGTCAGTCACCTGAAGTTGGCCTTTCCAGTCCTGGTTCCAGGTTATGTGTCACAGCAGCCATAATCAAAATGTAAAATAACAAAAGTTTTAAAAGACACAGCAAAATCGTAATAATGAGTAGCCAAATGTCCAGTAAAAAGGTAAAAGTAAAGTAAATGTAGTAAAATTTGTAAAAGTAAATGAAGGTAAAAACAAAACAGTAATTAAAAACAGAAAATTGCATAAAACCTGTAGCAGAATGATAATGATCATAACCCACCAGGAAGACTAACAGGCAAGTACCAGAACTACCATCAGTCATCTGAAGTTGGTCTTTCCAGTCCTGGTTCTGGGTTATGTGACATTATGGCCAGTACCAAAGGGTAAAGTAATAAACGTTTAAAAGACATGCAGCAAAATTAGAATAACAATTCACCAGGATTACTAACAGGTACTTCAAACAAACAGTTCTAACAGCAGCGTTAGTCACCTGAAGTTGGCCTTTCCAGTCTGGTGTTGAGTTATTTAATGTACTGGCCATTTTCCAATTTTAAATTGGACAAGAGAGATTAAAACTTTGAAAATGGAACCACAATTAAATAGGTGTAATGAATAAATATCCAACACTAAAATGAGATTAAAAAGATTAATGGCCATTAAAAAACCAAAAACTTTATCAAGGTGGACAGTGTCACCATCACCAATAACACTGTCCAATGTTACAGATAAACCCTGAGAGTTGTAACTATAGAAATAAAGTAAAATGTGGCTTACAGTTATTTGAGTGTTACACAAATTACACACTGGTGCAACAGTTCCAGATAAAAGAAAACGATGAGTTAAAAAACTGAGACCAATGCGTAGTCTAGTTAGAACAACTTCCTCCTCCAAACCTTATGGAAGCTAGATGGCCAGAGCCCAATACAAGGTTTTATTTGAAAAAGATTGTTGTCGCGTTACTCACTCTAAGTGGACGGCCAGCTGGCACGGGGCCGAGGCTTAAATACAAGACCATAGTCCATGTATGGAATAGGCACAGTGGTGATAGTGCCTGAGCAGATAGATTTAGCTGCTGTGTCTGCAAGAATCTTTCCCACTAATATCAACATGGACTGGTATCCAGAGAAACTGGAGAGAAGTAGAGTTAATGAGAAATGGGCCAGTCGGTTTTGAATATCAGCAAGAATAGGGTGTGAGCCAACATGTAGTGATTTCAGAGCCAGTATAAAACTAAGCAAATCAGTATAAATAGTGCAGTCGGAGTACTGCTCAGCTTCAATATGATCCAGGGCAAGAGATATGGTGTACAGTTCAGCAGTGAACACAGAAGCTTCAGAGGGGATTTTGTGCGCAACCACCAAACCACAGCAAACCATGGCAGAGCCCACTGAAATACCTGATTTGGAACCATCTGTATAAATAGGAATAGAATGATTGTTTGAAAGATGTTCATTAAATAAATGACGATACTTCCAATCTGGAGTATCTGCCTTTTTCAGATACCTTAAAAAAAGGTCACATTTCGGGGCTGTAATAAGCCATGGTGAGATGGGCTGACCTATGGAATCTGCAATGTTATCCAAGGACAGACCTAAATCATCCAATTGTGCCTGAATGCAAAAGCCAAACGGAGCAATGGCAGATCGTCTGTTCTGAAAAAGTACGGCCCACTGAGGAAGGAAAACACATCCCCAGGTGGGATGGTTTGGTAAGGAAAAAAGTTTCAAAGAATATAGGAAAAATAGTTGCAAACGGCAAAGGTGCAGAGAAGGTTCATGAAATTTAATGAATAAGCTTTGAACTGGAGAGGTGCAAAAAGCCCCAGTGCAGAGTTGAAGTCCTTGGTGATGAATGGAAACCAGCATCTTTAAGGCCAAGGGTCTGGTAGAGCCAAAGACCATTGATCCATAGTCAGGTTTTGATCAAATAAGAGCACGATATATCTTTAACATTGAACATCGATCTGCTCCCCAACTGTCAGTAGAGAGGACATGGAGAATGTTCAGTGCTCTTGTGCATTTGACTCACAGCTGCTTGATGTGTGGTATAAAGGTCAGCTTACAGTCAAAGATAAGGCCAAAGAACTTGGTCTCAGGAACCATTGGCAGCAAAACTTCACAGGCAAGAAGTTCAGAATCAGGGTGAATACCCCGTTGGCAGCAAAAGTACATGCTTACAGATGATTTTAGAGAGAGAGAGAAATTAAAGCCTTTCGCCATGGCCCACTTCAGTACACAATTGAGAGCAGTTTGTAGTTTCCACTCAATATATCTCATGTTTGACGACTAACATGAGATGTGAAAGTCATCAACATACAGCCCATTCACAACAGTAAGAGGGAGTTGTTCAGTGATGGCATTTATCTTTGTACTGAAAAGAGTGACACTCAAAACACAACCCTGAGGGACTCCAAGTTCCTGTACAAAAGAACTGGAAAGTGTTGAACACACATGAAATTGGAATCTCCTGTCCATTAAAAATTTTTTTTAATAAACATGGGTAAATGGCCATGTAACCCACATGTATGGAGATCTCGCAAAATGCCACACCTCCATGTTGTGTCATAAGCCTTCTCAATGTCAAAGAACATTCATACAAGATGTTATAGTTTGAGAAAGGCTTCTCTGACTGATGTTTCAAGTCGAATTAAGTGGTCTGTGGTGGAGTGGTGTCATCGGACCCACACTGAGTGGACGAAAGGAGGTTGTTTGATTCGAGGAACCAAACAAGATGAGCATTAACCATCCTTTCTAAGGTCTTGCAAAAACAGCTCTTCAAAGCAATCAGACGATAGTTTGAAGAAGTCTTGGGATATTTCCCTGGCTTATAGAAAAATAATATAATAGCTTGGCACCAGACATCAGGAAAAACATTCTCCTGTCAAATCTGGTTAAAACAATTAGAGGGACATCAAGAGAAGCAGGAGATACAAGGTGCAACATGTCATAGTGTTCATCATCAGGTCCAACAGATGTACTGCCAGACCAATGAAGGGCCATTTTCAGTTTTACCAATGTAAAGGGATAATTATAGTCAAAGAGACAGTCAGTTCGAAAGGAAAGAGGTGAATGCTCTCCCCGAGTCTTGATGGCCAGGAAGGTGGAGGAACAAGCAGAAGTGCTAGATACCCAGCAAAAGCTTTCACCTAGAGTGTTAGCGATGTTCCGAACATCAGTCACCTCCTGACCATCAGAGAGTAAGATCGAGAGGGGGACAGAATTGTAGTGCCCATTAACCTTTCGAATCCTGTCCCATATGATCTTGGAACTGGTGGTAGAAGATATGCTGGTTGTGAACTTAATCCAAGATTCCTTCTGGCTTTGATGTCTTACCCACCTAGCATCTGCATGGGCACATTGGAAAGCGATGTGGTTCGAAAGTGTGGGATATTTACGAAAAGTATCTTAGACCCATTTTTGAGCCTTCCGTGCTAAGTGGCAAGCAGGATTCAACTACAGATGAAGATATCGTGGAAAACGTGTCAAGATTTTAGGAATACACTGAGCAGCTGCTTGTATAATACAGTTAGTTACCACTACCACACGGTCGTCTATTGATGGGTAATTCACAATGGCAGGATTAAGTTCTGCAAGAGCAGTGAAAGTGGGCCAGTCTGGCTGATCCAGCTTCCATCTGGGCATGTGGATAGGGTGGCATCAACCACGACCAGTCTCTATAGGAATGATCACTGCCAAGTGGATAATTGTCAACCCTCCATGAAAAATGGGAGAATAATGAAGGGGTGCAAACTGAGAGATCAATAGTGGTAAAGGACTGACTAGGTGCATGAAAATACGTGGAAGAACCAGTATTAAAAAGAGAAAAATTGTGATCAGAGAGCATATGCTCTACAAAGCGACCCCTTCCATCAATAACAGCACTTCCCCAGAGGGGATGATGTCCATTAAAGTCCCCCAGAAGTAGGAAAAGAGACAGCAACTGTTCAATGAGAGCATCAAGGTCTGATTGATCATATGTCTCTCCAGGGGACAGGTAGAGAGAACAAACAGTGATGGTATGACCTAAGGAAACACAGAAGGGCTACGGGCTCCAAGGGTCTGTTGAGTGGCAAAGACAGAATGGGGACATGCTGATCAACCAATAGTGCCATCCCTCCATGTACTCATCTATCACACAACCTGTCATTTCTGTACAGAGAAAACTGACGAATGGTGACTTGGTGACTGTATCAGCAGGTTTTAGAAATGTTTCTTGTAAGGAAAGATGTACAGGATGGTAGGAAGCAATCGGTGTTTTGATATCATCCAGATTAGAACATAAACCTTGAAAGTTCCATTTATCAAGGTGGCCATTTTTAATGATGGGTAGGCGATGTGGCTGGAGAACCCTTCTGTTTACGACCATATCTTTTTCCCTTACTGTCGTTAGTCGGAGGAGATCTATCAACCTCCATGGATCTTGCCCTGGATAATTGGGCAGGCCTTGTTATTGGAAGGGGATTCGCACAACTGAGGATGCAAACAAATGATTGTTTTGCCTCTTGGGGTTGGAGAAAAAGATGTATTAGAAGAAATGCCTGTATCTGAAACTTAAGGATGTGGATTTTGAGGTTTGTTGGAATGTATGGGAGAAACAGAGATGGGTGTGGAAATCGATTCATCGACCTTTTTAATCATGAAGATTAAAAGGCTTTTTATTTGTTTTAAAAATGATTCTCTTGGAGGCAGAGAGAGATCTGTCTGCACTCCCACTGTAGTTGTGGAATGAAGTGCAGTAGCATATGTCCGAGATGGAGTGGCAGGCGGCAATTTCCGAGCCTCAGGATAACTAATGTTATGAGTCGTTTTCAAACGCTGCACCTTTTTTTCCTACAACCATTTTGGGCAAGAAAGAAAGTAGGAAAAGTGTGAACCATTGCAGTTGATGCAATGTGGGTTCTTGTCATATTTACAGGCATTGTGGTCCTTGCCATCACAACGAGCACATGTCAGGGAACCACGGCATGATGTCTTTAAGTGGCTGAACCTCTGACATTGGAAACATCAAGAGGGTTTGGAATGTATGGCCGAACCCTGCAAATGAGATAACCTGCATTGATGGTGGCAGGTGCACGTGGTGAAGTAAATGCTAAAACTATTTGTATTTGTTGGCAGTGTAACTCCATCTTTGGGAGTGGAGCCTCACCTCAGAAACTCTTTGAGTGAAGAGACTAGTGAGAATCTCTGACTCGGGGACATTCTTTAAATCCCTCTCAAAAATAACTCCTCATAATGAATTGAAGGTAGCATGAGGGGTCACCTCAATAGGTATATCCCCAATTGCCATTGAATTCAAGAGGAGTTCACTGTGGTGGGTTGTGGATGTTTCAGCTAATATGTCTCCAGATCGAAGCTTTTTTACTGACTTTTGAGAGCCAGCAAGACCCTCTAATCCCTTCTGAATAAAAAAGGGGGACAATTGCCCTGAAGGGTTTTCTGAAAGAGAATGTAATATAAGAAAATGAGGTACATGTGTTTGAGGTTGAAGACAGCTGCTCAGAGTCTTCAAGACGTCGTTGCTTACCTATTGACTGTTTTAACACTATTTTATTTAAATTTGTTGAAGGAGGATCCATAGGAAAAAAGAAAAATTTCGGTACCACTGACCCCACCCCCCATGGATACCCTATGAGGAAACACACTACAATGTTTTGCAAGGACAATGCAGCAATGCCAGGGTTTCATTAGCACAATATCCAAACACCAGCATGAGACAATGTCCACAACACCCATTGAGAACTTCCAACACTGGCACTTGGTTTACTCTAGCCCCTCAACCACCAGGATCCTCTCCTCCACTTCACAGGTCGCCATGCATAGCAAACACGTGGGTGGATGTTTAGATCCCAGAGAAGGTAACCAGACAGAACAGAACCTTCCTTGGGAGGTCCCCTCACCATGTACAGGAATCTACACCGAGTGATAACTCAGTAGAAAAACTAGACTACTTAGCTATATTTTTAAATGTACATATTTCTTTCAATGCAGTACATATACAAGAATCTGCTTGTATGTTTTTGCTGCGATTTATTGACTTTATCAGAGAAAACAGCTTAATTTGCAAATGCTAGACAATGAAACCACATAATGAAATATGTAAAAGTTAACATTTGAAATGCAGATTCATGGTTTTTGTTAGAATTAGTATAAAAGTTGAGAAAATAACTGATAAAATAAAAAGCTTTATCAAAAAGATAAATTGATATTCACTTAGAAGATCTGTAAATAAAATAAGAAAGCTGTAAGATAAAATACATTTTCTATTAGTTGTAGTAAAATCACTTCATCCTCAGACTGACTCTGTAAAGGCTTCATAAATTCACAAACAAATATTCAATGAAAATGCATTCAAAAATCAAATTTACTGTGGAAAACACTTATAAACATGTATTTCAAGATTACCAAAAACCTGGAATTATATTAATAAAAATTTCTTTGTATATACCACAAAAATTTGATTACTGCTAAATACTGATGGCATTATAATATTAAGTACAAGGAAAACCCCCGACTTGGAAATTCTGAACCCTCAACACATATTTATGGACTTAATACATGCAACAGCCTTTATAGACACACAATACTCTCATTATAATGTTCATATGAAAAATTATTATGTATTGGAATAGGTTGTGACATATCATTCCAAACAGTGATCAGTGGCTACAATATTCAAACAATTGTAAAATGTAGTTCCGATACATTTTATTCAAGCACAGCCTAATACAAGTTATGATTGTCACACAACTTCTTGATTTACACATTTCAACTCATTTTAAAATAACATACTCAAAGCTCTGTATAATACTAACAAGGTGGTTGAGAGCTACAGTTTACCTTTCGTCCATTCTTGGCATATCAATTCTAGCCTCAAACTCACGAATCATTGAACTGATAACATCTTCCTGCTGCGGTGCAACTTGCTGAAGATCATAGCACAAGCAGCGAAGACCAGGAAGGAAGACTTCAGACACTATCTGCTCACTCATGACTAAAGTTGTATTAAGAAGTAAAATATTTCCACTAGTACGAACTTGCTTAACAAAAATGTGTTAAAATGATGTATATCATAGAAAAAAACTACAAATTTTATAAATATAAAATAACATTTTACCAATGGCAAACTACACACTAATTAAAACAAAGACAAATAACGTTTTACTTAAGACAAGCACACAAACTAAAACTTGAAATAAGTAATTGCACTTATTGAAAAGTATTTCAACATAAAATCACTGATAGAAGATATTTTGTTTACAATCTGATGTAATCTGTTACTTTAAGAAATTAATATGTACTCAGCTAAATGTTCCTTACCTACTTTTTACTATCCACTTCTAGACAAATGGATACATATTCAACAATATATTTTCATACATTCATCTACCATGCTGCAATAAACACAAGAGAGCAATAGACACGTACAAAAAGGATACAACAGCAAGAAAGAGCAGTGTAAGCTTCCAGTAATGCTGAGGCTGTGGTCTGTCTCTTTCTTTCATTTTGACTTTGGTTATTTTTTGCTGCTAATGATGCAAGTCTTGGAAGAACAACTGTAAAAAAGTAAAACTAAACATTCTTGCTAATTAGATTTATATTAAGCAATCATATATTGTCAATAAAGAAAGGTGTATTTTCCAAGTTAGCCAACAAAACTAACATTATTTTTATTCATGATGTTAGAAAAACACTCAGGTTCACAAAGTCTTGATAAAAATTAAATAAAAATCTTTAGCCTGTGTGTTTTCAAAAAGTTCTTTTCATCCTATTCAATAAGTTCTACTTTTTTTTATTTTCAAATAATATAACCAGACATTAGGCATAAATCTTTGAAACTCAAACACCTGCAGTATACAATGATACTTGAAAAATGTGTCTGTTACCAGTTCTTAAATTATATTGGAAAATGCCTGTGGTCATAGCTTTCATAAACATTGAAGATCTTCCATCTATTAGTCATGATTCAAATTTATATACTGAACTAATTAATAGTCATGGAAAATCAACTGGGGGTTAAAAGTTCAATGTCTTCAGTCAGTAGGCAATCAGTCCAATATTTAGACATACTGAAGAAACCTTGTAGTAGAAATAAATCACCCTATACTTCTACAATACTCAAACTCACAATTTACACTTTTTCAGTAAGTATTATGTATTACAAATCAATGTTAAATTAGGTAGTTATCCAATATTTAGATATAAAATTAACTGTGTACTTGAAATAAACCACCCTATTTCTACTTTTGGAAGACTCCCAACCTCTACCCTTTTAATAATTATGATAAAATGAGGTTCAATGACCTTAAACAGAACTAAAAAACCTTACTTTAACAGATCTGTAGTAAATACCCATCTTTCTTTTAAACAATTTAAAATAGCTAATTCTGTAACTGACTATTTACAATTTTATTACATTACATATCAAATAAATTTAAAAGTTTTAATTAGAGACTTTAATCATTTAATTGATCAATTTATAGTTACTGAAATAATTATTTTTAAATTTAAATTTACAAGTAATCAATGAAAAAAATTGCTGCATATGTACATAATAGTTGTATTATCTTTAACAAAAAAGTTTTCATCTGTACATCAATAAGGCTTTATGCAACAAGTAACAAACCCTAACTTGTACAGTTATATCTTTCCTTATATTAATGATCTAATCCCTACCAATAAACTAAAATTTAATCCAAATCAAGTATATTCAAAGAAACTTACAATAGTTGGGAGTAGTAACAGTTATCATCATGCACACTATTTATATTTATATATTGTTTTTGTGGAAAACAGTACAATTAGCCATGGACTAGTTTTTCAGAAAATGTAACTCAATGATAAAAGAAAACACGAACATGATAACAGACACCCTTTATTAAACATTTCATAACTCCCACTATTTAATTATCTGTAATCTAAGAGTAAACTACAAACAAACTATTCATAACTACAACAGAAATATATACATGAGAATGTACAATTGAATAAACAAATATAAGTCAAGAAAATGAAAATGTGGCACAACTGAAATAGTTCAGTTACAACAAGTTTAATTCCAGTGAAAACTGTGCATCATTTAGTGACTGAAGGCAAGTTTTTATGTATTATATTTCTTAGTTCAGTACCATGTGTGGCTGTTCAGAGAAGTTTAAAGTTAGAGAAATTGCATGTCTAGTTTCTGTATTGGACTAATAAAATATCAGACTTGGGAGAATTTGAAATCTTCCTTCTATTTATGAAATGTTTAATAAATACTTCCTATTACCACATTCATGTTTTATCATTATAGTTAGCTACTTTACACAAGAGAAGGGATTTCCATCCTGTGTACTACCTCCAAAATTTCCATTTATGCCACTGAAATAAACTGTTAGTTTTCAATAACAATACTCATTCCATCATGGATAATACTCAAGCATTAACAAATAAATTTAAAAATAATGGCTACAACGTTCAGAAAATATATATATTTTTACACTATTTTCAAATCAACATGACTATATATATTAAAAAAATAAATATACGATGACTGACATTACTTTCTGGAATGTATAGACGTCACTACTTAAGTTCATTCAAGGCTTATAAATTATTAAACAATTTTTTTATATATTTATTCAGAATACTAAGATAAAAATAAATTCTGATAACTGATCAGTTCACCCAGTTAATGCCTGAACAAACTTTTTTGAAAGAAAGGAAACAAGACCAGAATTTAAAAACTAAGGTAAGAGTTTTTAGTTCCACTTAACACCACGAAATATCATTTGTTATAATTATTAAAAGGGTAGAGGATGAAATAGAAAATAGAAATAGATAGTTCACTTTTACGACAAGGTTATTTTATATCTAAATATTGGAAGACTACTTAATTTCATGTAATAAGCAAGAGTTGTTAAAGAGTGGAAATGGGAGTTTTAGTATTGTAGAAATACTGAGTGATTTATTCATATTACAAGGTTACTTTAATATGTCTAAAATTGGCTTTCTCCCAGTTGTCTGCAAACATGAAATGTAGCAACGCTGTGGACTTAAGCACTAAATGTCCAACCTCCAACTGATTTTCTGTGGCTGCTAGCTAGTTTGAAATTTGCATTTGGATTATGTCTGATAAATGAAATACAACACGCATTTTCTGTTACAAGGTTAATGGTAATGGACATTTGTTTCAAGTCTCAATGTGAGTGTTTTGGTTATAATTTGTATTCACTTCATTACTGTTATATAGTACGGATTTCCTTACCTATGTACAAAGAAAGTATAGCACAACAACAATTGATTGATTACTATATATATAGACACAGATTTTTGTTCACCATTTTAATGAATAAAGTTTTTATGAGCAATCTCAAAGAGAAAGTTTGACTTCTTTGCTTTTCACAAGTTTTAAACTATTTCGAAACTATTTTCATACATAAAACACAAAAATATACCAAAGTTAATTCAAACATCCTGATAATTACATTATCTTCATCATTTTGCTCAAAGATAAAGTTTGAACTTTATCTGGATACATATTTACATTAATAGTTCAAAATATCATTTCTCACCAGAAGTCCAGACAAATAAAGGTTTGAACATTTTAAGTTTATTCATAGAAATAGCAAAAAATAAGTTTTATGTGATAACACAAAAAAGGAAAAAATAAAGTATTATACTTTCATACAAGACATCTTAAACCCATGAGAGATCATTATAGCAATTACATCTTGTGGAATAATAAATAAAAACCCATAAAACATGGAGAATTCTTTACCCAAGATATATCTCATAAACATCAATGTGAAAGAAAGCTTAGTCTACAACATGGTACAATATTCACACATACATTAAGCATAAATATCAAAGGCTAAGATATATCATTTATTACTGTGTTGTCCATTTATGAATTTTGTATTGATTGACCTTTGTAATATTCTTTCTAAAAAAATCACATCAGAAACACAATGAAATGTTTTAAAAGTTACAGTTTAAATGCTGAAATATTAGAAATCAATAGGCCTAAGATCTATAATAAAAATCATAATGACTACCAATGTTTTTTCATACATCCCTTTTTATTTGCCCACTGCAAAGCCAAAATAAAAATCCACAATGAACAAATTAAAAGGAATGAGAAATAAATATTTACAGTTAATGTGATTTTTATCACAAATTGAAATGTTTTTTACTTAAGGTAATAAATGAATTAACTTGTGAAAGAAAATCTTTTTAAAATTTAAGATAGCAAAAAGCTTTTTTTTGAATGAAAACAGATTAAAAACTATTTGTAACTTAAAAAATAGATTAATAATGAATTTGCTTACAGTCATCTCGGAACCTTGGCTCTATATTGGGACCTACTCGAGCAAAGGTATGAATCAATTCAATCTCCAAAACATGTTGGTCTCTGTAAACTGGATCATCTAAGAAAGTCTGTAGCTGGAGATGAACTTTGTCTAACAACTATAAAAATAATAATACAAGTAAGTTTTTCAAAGTATCTATTCCCAAAAATCAAGCAGAAGCCTTAAAAAAAGGATGTTTAAATTGCTTGTTGCTCAGAGGTAAGCTTGAGGGGTTGTAATGCCAAAGAATTTTGATATGATACCCAAAGTAAATACAACACAGATAATGTAGTTTTGAAGTTAAAAAAAATACAACCAACTTTGCTTTCTTTTGCACTAGAAATTGGCCGAGTACAAAGTTAGAACACTTTTAATTGACCCTTTTGCAACAGGCTTGGTATAACATACTGAGTCTCTATACACATTTGCACTTATTGAGTATTGATATTTCAACTTTTAATACAGAACACATCTTCACAAAATCTGATAGACTTTTTGGAAACATTGCAAGTCTTTTCTACACAAAAAAATATTTTTCAATAAAGTATTTTACTAAAGATTCGTTTGAGAATACTGAGTCTATTTAGTTAAGAATACATGTGCAAAGCGATTTTCATGTTTAAATTAAAAACTTTTCTTCATCCCAAAAATCTCAAAATTTCATTTGTTTAATCTCTGAAACTAAATACATTTAAACATTTGTTTTCAGTAAAACTTTATATTTTATCTTTTATTATTTTAACTGTATAGAAAATTAGTCAATTTGACCAAGTCTCATAAATACCAAAAGCAAAAGTTCAAAATAAACTAAATTACTCTTTTTTTATTTCTAGAACAAATTCAAATTGTAACATGAAACTACATCTGTTTACCCAAAGAAGCTTTAAACTGTTAAGAGCATACAACTATTTGTTCTTAAATTTTATTGTTTTACTGCCCACAGAACCAATTTAACTGCTATTCATGCCATTAAAAGTTGTATACAACCTGAAGAACATGGGACTCATTTTAAGCTATCAAATAAAATTACTCACATTTTTTATTGTTATTTATTTTACTAAATTTAACCTCAACTAACTTAGAGATATTCCTATTTTTACATTTTAGTTACTTTTATAATAATAAATAAAGAAATTATACATATAATAAACACAAAATAAAGTACTTACCTGGACCTTCTTTTTTGTTGTAGACTATTAAAAACACTTAACCCAACTATTTTGTACTAGTAATGGTAGTGCTTTAAACAATGTTCATTTACAAACAGTGCATCAAAGATAATACAATAATAATCTGCAAAAAGCAGATAATGTTCCATAACTATCACAGTTTTCTGCTCCTCAAACTATGCAACAATAGCAATTAGAAAT
Source organism: Carcinoscorpius rotundicauda (assembly GCA_011833715.1). Classification (NCBI taxonomy): domain Eukaryota; kingdom Metazoa; phylum Arthropoda; class Merostomata; order Xiphosura; family Limulidae; genus Carcinoscorpius; species Carcinoscorpius rotundicauda. The sequence continues at coordinate 49,154,045 of CM022392.1, read as the reverse complement.
TCATTCATGCTAGTTAATATCTTTCTCTTGGGAAGGAAATTTGTACTAAGTGAGAAATTAACAATTATCTGTTCAGAAATAATGTAATACATAATATGTAATTTGAAAGATAAAAACCTTGGCTTACTATTGGTTACAAATAGTATAATATTAAAAAAAACAAAAAACTATTAACAAATCCTAAAAGAGATATCTAATTTCCTATTTGATGGTTCTGTCTGTAACCAAATAAAATTGAAAACTATAAAAATTATGTTCTGTCTGAACAATGTTCATCTTATACTGAGTAATTTACATTAAAATTCATACTTATTGTAGGGTTGATGAATAAATGACACGAGAGAATACCTGGAGAAAAAATGTTACGTTTGTCACGACCAGGAGAAATTTAGGACTTTATAATATTGTTTTTCAAAACTTATATAACTATTAAAATATGTATTATTATCTATGGTTTTATAGTATACTAATTGGTAAAATATAAACAGACAGCAGTTTAATTACATTTTTAATGCAAGTCTCTACAATCCTCGAGACATATACAGCATCGGATGTCCACTGTTTAAAATGATTAGCCATGCATACAATCTAAACCAGTGGAAATAAATGAAAACCTTTTTTGGAATAATTAGGTTATAGGCATCTAAATCTAAGGTATTGTAATATAAATCCTACAGCCCAGCATTAATTTTTTTCAGTTAGTTTCACATATGTAAGTGGTATGTTCAAAAACCTTCAGTATGTGTTCCTATTTCCCAAAATCTAACATGCTCTGTTAATACCCAGCAATGCCCACTATAAAATGCCTAGTAAATATTTATATATTACTTTAAAGAGCATAAAAATTAAATAATTCAAATATCTTTTATTTAATCTTAATACCTCACATTCAGTCACTTTCTCTCTCTCTCTCTTTTTTCTTTAACAAATATACTATCACTAAGATAATACCTTAAATATTTCAGATAAAAAAAAACACAGTTAAACTTAAGAATTTATTGGATATTTACATCTAAAAGTTCTATTTCTAGGGCCTTATATAAAATTTAAGCATTATGATTGATTGATTGATTGATTTAGTGTTTTATGGCACAAAGCAACAAGGCTATCTGCGCCAAACAACCGGTAAAAATGTAGTAAAAGACATAAATGGAAATGAAGGTAAAACAAAAAAGTATAAAACCAATGTTGACACCTAGTCTACAACGTTAAGATAGAAGGCAGAGTGTAAAAAGTTCTAAGGTATTTACTCTATCAAAAAGGTATAATCATAACCCGCCAGGAAGACTAACAGGCAGGTACAAGACCCACCATCAGTCACCAGAAGTTGGTCTTTCCAGTCCTGGTTCTGGGTTATGTGTCACAGCGACCAGTATCAAAATGTAAAATAATAGAAGTATTATAAGACACACAGTAAAATCGCAACAATGAGTAGCCAAATGTTCAGTAAAAAGAGAAAAGTCACATAAATGGAGTAAAATTTGTAAAAGTAAATGAAGATAATAACAAAACAGCAATTAAAACAGAAAATGGTGTAAAAACCAATGGTGACATTCAGTCTTCAAAGTTATAAACTATTTACTCATAACATAATAATAATGATCATAACCCGCCAGGAAGACTAACGAATAAGTTCAAGAACCACCGTCAGTCACCTGAAGTTGGCCTTTCCAGTCCTGGTTCCGGGTTATGTGTCATAGAAGCTATTATCAAAATGTAATGGAATAAAAGTTTTAAAAGACACTCAGCAAAATCATAATAAAGAGTAGCCAAATGTCCATTAAAAAGATAAAAGTCAATTAAATGGAGTAAAATGTGTAAAGGTAATTGAAGATAAAAGCAAAATGGCAATTAAAACAGGAAATGGTGCAAAAACCAATGACGACATCCAGTCAACAAAGTTGTGAAGGACAACCTGTAGCAGAATGGGAATGATCATAACCCGCCAGGAAGACTAACAGGTAGTATATAAACCACCGTCAACCACCTGATGTTGGTCTTTCCGTCCTGGTTCCGGGTTATGAGTCAATATGGCCAGTACAAAAAGGTTGTAAAAGTGTGAAATGATATGCAGTGAAAGTATAATAGTAACTCGCCAGGAAGACTAACGAGTAGTTCAAACAGAAGCGTTAGTCACCTGAAGTTGGCCTTTCCAGTCCTGGTGTCGAGTTATTTAATGTTCTGGCCATTGTTTAATGTCACATTGAATGAGAGACAATAAAACTGTAAAAAAGGAGCCACAATTAAAAACGTGTAATAAATAAATATACCACACTTAAATGAGATTAAAAAGATTAACGGCCATTAAAAAATTAAAAAGGTTATTAAGGTGGACAGAGTCACCATCACCAATAACTCTGACCAATGTTACAGACTGACCCTGGGAAAAAATATGTTTAAAGTATTGCCATCGTTGAGAATTGTAGCGATGGCAAGAAAGTAAAACGTGGCTGATAGTGATTTGAGTGTTACACAAACTACACATTGGTGCATCAGTTCCAGATAAAAGAAAATGATGAGTTAAAAAACTGTGACCAATGCGTAGCCTAGTGAGAATGGGGTCCAGCATCTTTAAGGCCGAGGGTCTGGCAGAGCCATAGACCATTGATCCATAGTCAAGTTTCGATCTAATAAGTGCACGATATATCTTTAACATTGAACGGCGATCTGCCCCCAACTGGTAGAAGAGAGGACATTTGACCCGAAGCTGCTTTAAGTGTGGTATAAAGGTCAGTTTACGATCAAAGATAAGCCCCAAGAACTTTGTCTCCGGGACCACTGGCAGCAAAACTTCACCGATATGAAGTTCAGGATCAGGGTGAATACCTCGTCGACGGCAAAAGTGCATGCATACAGTTTTGGAGAGAGAGAAATTAAAGCCATTCGCAAGAGTCCACTTCCGTACACGATTGAGGGCAGTTTGTAGTTGCCGCTCAATATATCTCATGTTCAATGACTGACATGAGATGTGAAAGTCATCAACATATAGCCCATTTGTAACGGTGAGAGGGAGTTGTTCAGTGATGGCATTTATCTTTATACTGAAGAGTGTGACATTCAATATACAGCCTTGAGGGACTCCAAGTTCCTGTACAAAAGAACATGAAAGTGCCGATCCTACACGAACTTGGAATATCCTGTCCATTAAAAAATTTTTAATAAACATGGGTAGATGGCCACGTAACCCATATGTATGGAGGTCTCGCAAAACGCCATACCTCCATGTTGTGTCGTAAGCCTTCTCTATGTCAAAGAATATCGATACAAGGTGTTGGTGGTTGAGAAAGGCCTCTCTGATAGATGTTTCAAGACGAATTAGGTGGTCTATGGTGGAGTGCTGTCGACAGAACCCACACTGGGTGGGCGAGAAAAGGTTGTTTGATTCAAGGAACCAAACAAGACGAGCATTAACCATCCTTTCTAAAGTCTTACAGAGATAGCTCGTCAGAGCAATTGGACGATAGTTTGAAGGAATCTTCGGATCTTTCCCTGGCTTAGAGAAAGGTAAAATAATAGCCTGGTGCCAGGCATCAGGAAAAACATTCTCTTGCCATATCCGGTTGAAGATAATCAGAAGGACATCAAGAGAAGCAGGAGATAGATGGTGCAGCATGTCATAATGAATATCATCAGGTCCAACAGATGTACTGGCAGACCGATGAAGGGCCATTTTTAGTTCCACCAGGGTAAAGGGACTATTATAGTCAAAGAAACAGTCAGTTTAAAAGGAAAGAGCTGATCGCTCTGCCCGAGTCTTGATGGCCAGGAAGGTGGAGGAACAAGCAGAAGTGCTAGATACCCGGCAAAAGCTTTCACCTAGAGTGTTAGCGATGTTCCGGACATCAGTCTCCTCCTGACCATAAGAAAGTAAGATCGAGAGGGGAACAGAATTGTAGTGCCCATTAACCTTTCGAATCTTGTCCCATATAATCTTGGAACTGGTGATAGAAGATATGCTGGTTGTGAACTTAATCCAAGATTCCTTCTGGCTTTGACGTCTTACCCACCTAGCATGTGCTCGGGCCCATTGGAAAGCAACCCGATTTGAAAGTGTGGGATATCTACGAAAAGTATCCCAGGCCCGTTTTTGAGCCTTCCGTGCTAAGTTGCAAGCAGAATTCCACCATGGACGAGGATATCGTGGGAAACGTGTCGAGGTTTTAGGAATACACTGAGCAGCTGCATGTATAACACAATCAGTTACCGCTGTTACACAGTCATCTATTGATGGATGATTTACGATGGCAGGATCAAGTTCTGCAAGAGCAGTGAAAGTGGACCAGTCTGCCTGACCCAGCTTCCACCGGGGCACGCGGGAAGGGTGGCATCGACCACAGCCAGTCTCTCTCAAAACGATCGGAAAATGATCACTGCCTAATGGATTACTGTCAACCCTCCATGAAAAATGGGAGAATAATGAATGGGAGCAAACTGAGAGATCAATAGCGGTAAAGGACTGACTAGGAGCATGAAAGTAAGTGGAAGAACCAGTATTGAAAAGAGAAAGATTGTGATCAGAGAGCATCCGTTCTACAGATCGACCCCTCCCATCAATAATAGCACTTCCCCAGAGGGGATGGAGTCCATTAAAATCCCCCAGGATTAGAAATGGAGACGGCAACTGTTCAACGAGAGCATCAAGTTGTGATTGATCGTATGTCTCTCCAGGGGACAGGTACAGAGAACAAATAGTGATGGTATGACCTGAGGAAACATGGATGGCTACGACCTCCAAGGCTGTGTTGAGTGACAAAGACAGGGTGGGCACATGTTGATCAACCAACAGTGTCACCCCTCCATGTACTCAACCATCACACAACCTGTCATCTCTGTACAAAGAAAACTGCCGAATGGAGACTGTATCAGCAGATTTGAGAAATGTGTCTTTGTAAAGAAAGACAAACAGGATGGTAGGAAACAATCAGCATTTTGATATCATCCAGATTAGAACGTAAACCTCAACAGTTCCATTGTATCAAGGTGGCCATTTTTAAGAACGGGTAGGTCAAGTGGCTGGAGAACCCTTTGGTTTACGACCACGCCTTTTTTCTTTACTTTCTTTAATCGGAGGAGGTCTATCAACCTCCATGGATCCTGCCCTGGGTCGAGTGGGCAGGTTTTTGTCATTGGAAGTGGAATCAAGTGACTGAGGACGTGGACGAATAATTGTTTTGTCTCTTGGGCGGGAGAAAATGATGTATCAGAAGAAATGCCTATATTTGGAACTGAAGGACGTAAATCTTGAGGTTTATTGGAAGGTATGGGAGGAACAGAGATGGGTGTGGAAGTCGATTCATCAACTATTTTAACCATGGAGATCAAAAGGCTTTTCATTTGTTTTGAAAACGATTCTCTTGGAGGCACAGAGAGATCTGTCTGCACTCCCACTGTAGTTGTGGAATGAAGTGCAGCAGCATATGTCCGAGATGGAGTTGTGGACAGCAATTTCCAAGCCTCAGGATAACTAATGTTATGTGTCGTTTTCAAATGCTGCACCTCTTTTTCCTCCAACAATTTTGGGCAAAAATGAAAGTAAAAGGGCTGAGAACCATTGCAGTTTACACAATGCGGGTTCATGTCACAGTCATATGCATCGTGGTCCTTGCCTCCACAACGAGCACATGTCAGGGAACCTTTGAGTGGCCGAATCTCTGAAATTGGAAACATCAAAGAGGGTTTGGAATGTATGGCCGAACCCTGCAAATGAGATAACCTGCATTGATGGTGGCAGGTGCACGTGGTGAAGTAAATGCTAAAACTATTTGTATTTGTTGGCAGTGTAACTCCATCTTTGGGAGTGGAGCCTCACCTCAGAAACTCTTTGAGTGGAGAGACCAGTAAGAATCTCTGACTCGGGAACGTTCTTCAAATCCCTTTCAACAATAACTCCTCGTAAAGAATTCAAAGTAGCATGGAGTGTAACCTCAATAGGTATATCTCCAATGGCCTTTGAATTCATGAGGAGTTCACTGTGTTGGGATGTGGATGTTTCAACCAATATGTCACCAGATCAAAGCTTTTTCACTGACTTTGGAGAGCCAGCAAGTCCCTCTAGTCCCTTTTGAATAAAAAAAAAAAAGAGGACATTTGCCCTAAAGGTTTTTCCGAAAGAGAATGCAATATAAGAAAATGAGGTACGTGTGTTACTGATGTTAAAGATTGCTCTTCTGAGTATTCAAGACGTGGTTGCTTACCCATTGACTGTTTTTTTACAATTTTATTTAAATTTTTTGGAGGATCCATTGGATAGAGGAAAAGTTTCAGTACCCACTGACCCCACTCACCATTGAGCCTTACAAGGGGACGCACTACAAAGTCATGCAAGGACAATGCAGCAACGCCAGGGTTTTGCGAGCACTATACCCAAACACCAGCATCTGGCACAATGTCCACAACACCCGTTGAGAACTTCCAACACTGGTACTTGGTTGGCTCTAGCCCAAGTGGCCAGCCGATTGACCCAAGGGCTACCCGTCTACGGGAATTCGAGGCAAAAGTGGTGTGTTAGGGTTGGACCCCTCAACCACCAGGATCCTCTCCTCCTGGGTCCTCCTTCACAAGTCGCCACGCACGGCAAACACGTGGGTGGATGTTTAGATCCCAGAGTAGGTAACCAGAAAAAAAAATCTTCCCTGGGAGGTCCCCCTCACCACGTACAGGAATCCACACCGAGGGGAGAAAAATAACTAACATTTGGCAAAAACTAGTAACAAAATATGACATTCTAGTTAATACCAAATTTATTCAAAAACAAGGCACAAAACTGAGGTCTATACTATGTAAAAACTACACTGACAAACACCACATCAACATTATTTCTAAAATACAATGTAATAATTGCCATGACTTCTATATTGGAGAAACGAGTAGAAAAATGGAAACCAGATTCAAAGAACAAAAAAAGTCACCTTCAGACGTTTTCAAACACTGCAAGTCAAATAAACACAACATAATCATAGAAAACACTGAAATACTAAATAAAGTGAATAACAATAAAAACAAGTCCACCACCATGAAGTTGTGCTGTAAAGTTTATGGTTAAATATTTGTTTTTGTTGTTCTTCTGATATATTTCAACACTTATTTTTATACTCATCTCTTATTAAGTATTATAGTTGCTACATTATTTTAATTTTGTATCCAATTTTGCCATAAAAGTAGAAAAAAATAAAACTCACATCTTTCTGAGATGTCACCATCAGGATCGAACCAAACGCAGGAACAGATGCTGCTCTCACTGAGCTGAAAGAAAAGGAAAAATTCATTTATTTGACAATGTGTAAGAATACAATACTCACAAATGTTTCATGCTAAGAAATAGTGAAAATCATCACAATGTTGAAAACCACTAAATTTTCAGCAGGATAAATATATCAGACAGGATAATAAAAGTACATTAAAACAACATTTCACAACCTTCCCTTAGTAACACAGCTTAGTAACTTCAAGAAATTTCCCACATTCTATCTGTACTATGACATAATGCATAAGATTATCGAAATACGATAAGAGATGCACACTTTGGTGTGCATTGCAAGCAATGTTGCCAATTCCACTGCTTTCACAGTGAATCAACGGATATTCATTTTCAATAAATCATTTTGTAGTTAGCATTTTGAGAGATATTATATAATTTGCATTATGTTTTTGATGTTTTGGAATAAATTTTGAAATATTATCATCTAATTTTCATCAATATCATCTTCTTGTAGTCCACCTCAAATTGAGAAACACTGCATAAAAGCACAAAATTTAACTTTTTTTTTCAAAAGTAATTAACAAAGCATGTTTTACTGTATACAGTGCTACAAGACACCATGGATATTTTAAATTTATTTTTACTTTGCAAAATGATATTCCCTGTACAGTTCTATAAATTTTCTTCTGCAATAAAAGCTTGTAATGAGTTTTGGAAACCAGTTGATGCCAGTTAAAAACACATTGGATAAAAAAACTGTACATTCTACAGAATAAAATGATATAAAATTATAAGAGTTTTAAATATGTTTGTGGTATCGGATTCTTCTACAGCACGTCCGTTACTTGTTAGTGATAAATTCAACAATAAACAGACAGCAGACACCACTTGCTTTATAAAGTAATATATTCCATATAAATCAAACTCACACTAGGAATATGATATTTGTATCTCAAACTCTAAATAATTATTTTTTTTGTCAAAAGTCCACTTAGGTTAATTCAATTACTTTAGAATCCAATTAACAAGGTGAACTATTTTTCTCTACTCTTCTCACAACAGTATCAGTGAATATTTCACTTATGCTCTTCCATGGGAAACCACAGTTGTATCCTGAACTTCAAATAATTGTTTCCTTTTCATCAAAGTCCACAGAGATGGGATCTGTTGCTTTAAAACATCCTTTGACAAGACAAATTATTCTCCTTATTTCTATTAAACTGTGAAACTCATTTTAAAATATCAACTGTTAAGGGTCATCACTCAGATACATGATAACTTTACATTATCTTTCTCTGACTAATTCTGTGACAGAACTGTACTTGACTTGTCCTCACTCAATCATCTATATTTATACATTACCCAACTAAGACCAAAAAATAACTAAACAAAAACAGGTCTTGTATATCCAACAAAAATTTATTTTTCCATCTTAATTTTGATGTATCTACTCTTAATTTAATCTCTAATATCCAAAACTATCACAAATTAGAAAACTAGTAAAAACTCACATTTCAGGATCACTGGCAAGTGTGATAAGGGCAGGAATAACACGTGATCGCAGCAACTGTTCACTAACAGCTCCAGCAAGGACTTCAAATAGCCTCGCAGCTCCACTCCTTACCAAGGCTGAAGTGTGGACAACAACATCCCACAAGACCGACAAGAGCAAATCATGATAGTTGGTGTTTGAGCTAAAGCAGACCATAAACAGAAAAGCATTTCTTTTTAATGACTTTTGTAAAACAACAAAATGTGTTTTTGGATGTAAACAAAAAATGGTTAAAAAAATAAGAAATACTGTTAAATATATTTTAAACCAAAATTGTATGAAAGATGTAAGAGAGAAAATTGTAAAAATAACAAAAAAAGCTAAAAACTTGTAAAAACAATCCAATGTTCAATATATTCTATTCTTGGGCACAAAACATAATAACAATTCACCAAACTGGACATATACACCAAGTATATATTTTATCATGATAACAAAAGGCCCACAGAGCATTTACCTCAACTAAAAAAAAAAACCACAACAATAAAAGCTTTTGAAATTTGGCATTCCTTCTTCAGAGTTTTACGTAAAGTATGAATTATAGTGAAGTAATCTTAATGAATCAGAAGTGTTGTTTCAATCAGTTTCATAATTAAGAAAAGATTATGTTACTAATGTTGCCAATAATAACCAGGTCACATGAAAAACACCTACATACAAAAATGGAATTTATCCCATTAAAAGAATAGTTAATTGATGTGTGATGTAAAAACACAGGAAGAATTAATTGGCTCTATACATGTATTAAAGCTCAACTTATATAGAACTGCTGATGAAAGTGAAGAATCAAAATTAGTAAAAATTGTTGCAAGGTTTCCAAATAACTTGGACTGCAATAAAATGACAAAATTAGATAATTGTTATGGTGGTAAAATTTGAAAGATGTAAATAATTAATATTAATGCAGGTTTTCAAAACATATTAAAAAGTTGCAAATTAGCCTATAAATATGAAAGATACACAGAGTTCATTTGGCAAAGGCCAAATGGAAAAAGAATACAATTCCACTCAAAGAAAAAGAAAAAAGAAATTGGAACTTGAATAGGTTAATACAGTTGTTTGTAAAGCTGAAGTCTTAATACTTTATTTATTTTCACTATAGTTTACGTCAAGTACAATATTTTGCAAGTCTTTACTGTGTGTGTACTTTTTTAGGGAATAACTAAAAATGATTCTTCCAAATGGGAGGAAGGGGTGAAAAGAAGCCAGTGATCCATGTAATGGTGAGTGTGAATGCTGAGAGAGTGAAGATGACTTAAAAAAGTACCAACTATCTAGCAAAAAAACATATAGTGCCAAAGTGGGGCCAATGATAAAGCATGAAACTAAAAAAACCTGGTTGTTAAGCATGAAACAGAGATAACATCTTGAAGATTTAGCAACCAGGATGCAAAGGTAAGCATCTGCAACATCAAATTTTCTCATCCATAGTCCAGGTGAAAACAAGAACCAAAGGGAAAGAAACTACCCCATTGTAAACCAATGAGGATGGAGGAAATGACAGAGACAAGAAAGGTCTATGACTGTTTGCAAATCACCCATCTGTTTTGGTACTAAAAGCAGCCTAAAGATTGGAGGAAACAAGATTTACAACCTCTTTGTGCAGAAGACCTTCGATGACTTGTGCTAAACAGTTGGATGTAATAGAATGGAAAATGATGAGATATGAAATAAAAGCCCAACCCCCTCTTGAAAATTTGAAAGACCCACTGTTCTGTAGCAAACATCTCCCATACTGAAATGGACCCTCTAAAATGCAACCCCACAGGACCTGATCTTATAAGGTAGTCACTAATGCAGAAATCTGTGCTCTACCATAGAGAAGGATCCTTTCTGGTAAGGCAGAATTGCCTTTGTATTTCAATGGATTTTGCTGCCTTAGCATGAGTGACAGATGCATTCAAAATCCTGTAAAAGAACTCTGGGACATGCAAGAAGCCAGTGTAGAAAATGAAGAATGGAAATGGACCCCATCTACTCAAGATTTCATGGATTCTAAAATTCCCATAAAAGATAATGAGAAAAGGGCCAATGTAGGATATCAAATTCCCTCAAGTAAGGTATCTCTCTCCAATTGATCTCAGCCATTAACCAATATACCAAGGAGAGAGAAGAAACCTGTAATGTAACCAAAGTAGAAGTAAATAAATGATTAAGATTCCCAAAATTTGACAAGGAAATCTATGATAGACCTCAGAGAATACTTGCAAAGATAAAAAATGGGCATTGTTGTAAATTCTGGAAAACTGATTGCAGCATCTTGTCCAGAGCTCTATACAGAAAGTAGATGGTTTATCCTCTGAGAATCCCAATAACAGTTTATCAAATGATGAAAAGCTAAGGTATACTGATCCAATTAATGATGAGGACAAGGCATGACAACACCCTCTCTCAAATGATCTGAAAATCTTCTTGTATGCTCTGCAATGGCTGGCAAAGGAGAAAGGACCAGGTAATCAGATGAACTAGTTTATCACAATAAAAAAGGTGAGATTCTTAAGCCATAGAATGAATACTGGAAATATTACAAACATGGCATACTAGCTTTAAAAAAAGTTTCCTAACAAACTGTCTGAGCAAAGGAAGGGACTGGAAAAACTGAATCCAAATTCTTACTACTCTACCTGAGAGCAAACAGGAAAAAAAAACAACAAACCACATGTAAGACTACTTCTCTGCACATAAAGAGCTATATGTTTTCAGCAGAAGGTGCCACACCCACATATAACACTAGAATTGTGAGGTGGAGGAGTACCATGAGGCAACTCTGTGTCTGAGATGTGAAGGTGAGTATTCATGTTCAACAAAACACTTCCCTTTTTTAAATTCAAGATCAAGAAAATATACAAGAAACTCAAGTCCCACAAAAAGTTATAATGTAATTAAAAACAAAATGTTGCCATTGTTTTATTTGCACTGAAGAGAAACCATCAGTAAATATGTAAAATCATCTTAATTATTTCTGCCATCAATAAAAAGTGAATAACAAAGAATACTGAAAACCTTATACACAAATTAGGTACAGAAAACACATTGATGTAGGAGGAGACAGTCACAAGATTAAAAAACAAAAAGTAAAATAGTTGGTTATAAAGATCAAAAAACATAAAAATGACTATTTATTTCCTGAATAATTCTAGAACAGGCCTGGGCAACCGAAAAAAGCAAATTATAGTAAAAATACATCAATTTTACAACTTCTTTTCAAAAGATGGATATTTAGGATAATAACTCTACTCCAACAATAATTTTAGATGGTCCTGATTATTGCCTAGTTTGCCCACGCCTGTTCTAGAACACTCTAGAAACTTTACAAAAGTATTTAGAATAATCTAGAATATTCTAGAAGAATCCACAAATCCTATATAAAAAGGAGCTGAAATCTTCAAACCGTGTCAAAAACGATATCTCTTGATAAAGCTGTACATTTACTGACAAAACCATCTGATGATGAAAGTGAACATGATAATGTTGAAGACTACTCTGAAAGTTGTGATGATGATCCTTCTGAAGTCGAAAATGATGGACAAATCGCGCATTACAATTTTGAAAGTGAAAAAGTAATCAAGAAGATCTTACTACGATGCCAGTGGACGAACTTTTGTCCAAAGATAAGAATTTTAGTTATTCAACAACACCTTCAAGGATCAACAGGAGAACTGCAGCTCTCAATATATTCAATGGGAATCCCAGGCATTACAAGGCAAGCTGCTCCAAGAGTCTCTACACCATTCGAAACATTCAAAATTTTCATTTCTAATAATATGATGGAACAGATCATTCATTCAACAAACACTGTCATGAAAGAACCAATTTTTGAAGAAGACCTCTGGAAATGGATCGCAGCTAATCTTTTCCTTGGAATAAGCAAATCCAAAAATGCATCGATAGACGAAATGTTTTCAACCGAATTCGGTTTGCCATTTTTGCGAAAACTGATTACACAAGACAAATTCAAAAAGTGTGCTCAAAAATCAGATTTGACATCCACTCTCAAAGAAATAGAGAAATCAAAGATGCTGCCATCTCTGGAGTCTGGAATTTTTTCATTGAAAGTTGCAAAAACAGTTACAACCCAAGCGAATACCTGACAGTGGATGAACAGCTATGTAACTTCAAAGGAAGAGTTGGCTTCAGAACATACATTCTGACAAAGCCAGGCAAATACGGAATAAAGATTTGGTGCCTAACAGATGCAAAGATAAGTTACCTTTTCAATGCTCAAATTTATACCGGAAAGGTTGGAAATACAACAGAAACAAATCAAGGAGAAAGAATAGTCAGAGAACTGAGTCAGCCATTTCTTGAAATAGGAAGGACAATAACGACAAATAATTTCTTCACAACAATGACACTTGCCAAGTACCTACGAACAAAAAGAACAGGACTTGTGGGAACCATACGGAAATCAAGAACCTTCCTGCCTCCTGAAATAAATACAAAATCTAGAGAGTTATCAGCAGAGTTTTTCTACCATGACGACATCACTCTTCTCAGGCACTTAGACAAACCAGGAAAATATGTGCTACTACTAAGTTCTCAGCATCAGTCTGTTGAAGTAGAAGAGAATGGAAAGCCCGAAATCATCAATCTTTACAATGCAACGAAGGCAGGTGTCGACACTCTCGATCAACTGGTGAGATATTATCCAACAAAGAGGCGATCAAAGTACTGGTCAGTCTGCATATTCTATAACATTCTAGATTTTGCTGCGTACAATGCTTTCATTCTATACTCGACAAAACATCCAGAATTTCTTCGTCAACATAAATCAAGAGCCAGAAGATAATTTATACGACAATTGGTGCTTGAAATCAAAGAAATTTACTGCAAAGATAATGACAAAACAACCTCATGTGAACCGCCTGCAAAGAGGGCAAAAAGAGGACAATGCCATTTGTGCGGCAAATCAAAAGATAGACAGTTGAAAATTGTTTGCTCAAATTGTAAAAAAAATGTTTGTCAGAGCCATTCTAAAGTTGTTTGTAATGAATGTTGCTAAATCACTGTGTTTCTATTGGAAAAATATATGGGGCCTGATAGGCCCCAAAATCACTTTAGTGGATATAAATATTTTTTTCATAGGAGTGTTAAGATGTGCAAAGAGGAGAACCTTTTGTCATGATAAAGCTTAAGTGTGAGAGGAGGTAAACATGTTTTGGAAGGTGTTGTTCAGCAACCTGTAACATCTTCTCTGAACATGATGTGTGAAAACTGTTTTGATATTTTCAATCCAGTGGCAGATATACTGCCACTTTTGACCTTACATCAATAAATATAAGTGTATCATAAAATTTTATATATCTAAATCACAAATACTTTAAAATATGTGGTAAGATAACTATATAACATTTCAAAATATAAATTGATTATTTGTTCAATTTATGATTGATAATATAATAAATAATATATAACACATCCATTTATTATGCCACTAAATGTGATCTGTGTAGCTGGTGGTTTTAAAGCCAAAAGGCCTCCACACATTACAGATCAAATGATGTTGTGCACTAAATGACTTTATTGAAAGAAATGGTGCAGTAAAATATTGTTTAAAGCATTAAACTTGGAATAAATAAATGGTGTTTAACTTTATCTTATAAATAAACTTTTATCTATGTTCCCTGTTACTATTCTATGTACACTTGTTTACATGTAATTTCCTGTAGAGATCACAAATTTCATTGGTTTCCTATGAAGGACTTACACTTTTACCATCTCAGACTGAACAAGTGGAAGTTCTTGAGTACAGCAATAACATTACCAGAAAATTAACCTCAATACAACATAAAAAAGGGAAACTCATTAATTCACTGACTTTTATGGCATAAAAAACAAAACAGAAAACTATTACCAGCTTACAAGATAGAAGCCTTGCAAATTCTCAAGAGTGGTACTAAAGAGTGGCTATATTCACCTCACAAGAAATGACCACATTACAGAAGACGTTTTAAAAAAAACAAAAAAGAGCATTATTTCTGTCAAAAATAGTTAAATGAAATTAGCAACCAAACTCTATAAAAAAAAAACATCATTTTCTGCACCATTTCTTTCTACAGCAGCTGGCCTCTCCTCATGAGAGAAATACATATCTCGTTTTAACCTGATAAACTGACATGTAGAACTTAACCATTCAAAGTGGAAACATATAAACTTAACTGTTTTCTATAGTTTACTTTCAGCTGTTTCCTAGAAGGCTTATCTTTATAGGTATTTTTTTCAGGTAATACCTTGGGCACTAACTGAGTAGATTAGTCAGAAACTAATCAGTAACAATGGGTTTGAGTTTTTCTCTCCTTGTCAAACTTCATGGCAATGGATCTTTAACTCCCATCCATATAGTTGTTATTGTCAACCATCATCTTATCTGCCTTCTTTTACACTGATAAATGTTGTATAATTTTAACATTTACATGAAATATCTTTAATCCTCCTTCCATGGAAATAATTTATTTACCCTATTTTAATTACTTTCATCCACATATATATATTTTTTTTTCTCCATTAACTCAACCATAATATTATGAGCAGAAGGAAAGAGAACTGATTAATTCTTGACACTCTGGGTATTTAAATCCAAGTACAAACCAATAGTTGATTGATTAATTTAGTGTTTTATGGCACAAAGCAGCTAGGCTATCTGCGCCAAACGTCCAGTAAAAAGGTAAAAATAAATTAAATGTAGTAAAATACATAAAATGGAAGGAAGGTAAAACAAAACATCACTGAAAAAAAGAAAAAGTATAACATCAATGTTGACACCTAGTCTACAATGTTAAGAGAGAAAG
Organism: Carcinoscorpius rotundicauda; assembly: GCA_011833715.1. Taxonomy (NCBI): domain Eukaryota; kingdom Metazoa; phylum Arthropoda; class Merostomata; order Xiphosura; family Limulidae; genus Carcinoscorpius; species Carcinoscorpius rotundicauda. The sequence continues at coordinate 49,138,507 of CM022392.1, read as the reverse complement.
CAGAGTAAGAGAAGTTTTAAAGGATTTTCTCTTGCAAAATGGTAATGATCATAACCTGTCAGGAAGACTAACAGGTAAGTACAAGAACTACTGTCAGTCACCTGAAGTTGTCCTTTCCAGTCCTGGTTCCAGTTATGTTGTCATAACAGCCATTATCAAAATGTAAAATAATAAAAGTTTTAAAAGACATATAGTAAAATTGTAATAAAAATTAGCCAAACGCCCTGTAAAAAGGTAAAAGTAAAGTAAATGCAGTAAAATTTATAAAAGGAAACAAAGATATGAACGATATATAAAATGGCATAAAACCAATTTTGACATCCAGTCTACAAAGTTGTAAAGGACTTCCTGCAGCAGAATGGTAATGATCACAACCCGCCAGGAAGACTAAAAGGTAAGTACAAGAACCACTGTCAGTCACCTGAAGTTGGTCTTTCCAGTACTGGTTCCGGGTTATGTGTCATTATGGCCACGACTAAAAGGTAAAGAAATAAAAGTGTTAAATGGCATGCAACAAAAGTGTAATAACAATTCGCCAGAACAACTAACGGGTAGTTCAAATAAGAGCATTAGTCACCCGAAATTGACTTCTCCAGTCCTAGTGTTAAATTATTTAACGTTCTGACCATTTTACAATGTCAAATTGAACTTGAGAGATTGAGACTGAAAAGGGAGCCACAAGTAAAAAGGTGTAATGAATAAATATCCAACACTAAAATGAGATTAAAAAGATTCATGGCCATTAAAAAACTAAAAACTTTATCAAGGTGGACAGTGTCACCATCACCAATAACACTGTCCAATGTCACAGACAAACCCTGGGACACAACATGTTTAAAATAGTGCCATGGTTGAGAGTCGTAACAATGGCAGGAAAGTAAAATGTGGCTTACTGTGATTTGAGTTTTACACAAACTACACATTGGTGCATCAGCTTTAGATAAAAGATTATCTGATTATTGCCTAGTTTGCCCACGCCTGTTCTAGAACACTCTAGAAACTTTACAGAAGTATTTAGAATAATCTAGAATATTCTAGAAGAATCCACAAATCCTATATAAAAAGGAGCTGAAATCTTCAAACCGTGTCAAAAACGATATCTCTTGATGAAGCTGTACATTTACTGACAAAACCATCCGATGATGAAAGTGAACATGATAATGTTGAAGACTACTCTGAAAGTTGTGATGATGATCCTTCTGAAGTCGTACAATTTTGAAAGTGAAGAAAGTAATCAAGAAGATCTTACTACGATGCCAGTGAATGAACTTTTGTCCAAAGATAAGAATTTTAGTTATTCAACAACACCTTCAAGGATCAACAGGAGAACTGCAGCTCTCAATATATTCAATGGGAACCCAGGCATTACAAGGCAAGCTGCTCCAAGAGTCTCTACACCATTCGAAACATTCAAAATTGTCATTTCTAATAATATGATGGAACAGATCATTCACTCAACAAACACCATCATGAAAGAACCAATTTTTGAAGAAGACCTCTGGAAATGGATCGCAGCTAATCTTTTCCTTGGAATAAGCAAATCCAAAAATGCATCGATAGACGAAATGTTTTCAACCAAATTCGGTTTGCCATTTTTGCGAAAACTGATTACACATGACAAATTCAAAAAAATGTGCTCAAAAATCAGATTTGACATCCACTCTCAAAGAAATAGAGAAATCAAAGATGCTGCCATCTCTGGAGTCTGGAATTTTTTCATTAAAAGTTGCAAAAACAGTTACAACCCAAGCGCATACCTGACAGTGGATGAACAGCTATGTAACTTCAAAGGAAGAGTTCGCTTCAGAACATACATTCCAACAAAGCCAGGCAAATACAGAATAAAGATTTGGTGCCAAACAGATGCAAAGATAAGTTACCTCCTCATAGTCCATGTATGGAATAGGCACAGTGGTGATAGTGCCAGAGCAAATAGATTTAGCTGCCTTGTCTGCAAGCACATTCCTGCGAATACAAACGTGGCCTAGAATCTAGAAAAAACTGGATAGAAGTAGATGTTAATGAGAAATGGGGCAGTCAGTTTTGAATATCAGCGAGAACAGGGTGTGAGCCAATGTGTAGTGATCCCACAGCCAGCAGGGAACTAAGGGATTCAGTGTAAATAGTGCACTTGGAGTACTGCTCAGCTTCAATATGATCCAGGGCAAGAGATATGGCATACAGTTCAGCAGTGAACACAGAAGCTATAGAGGAAAATCTGCACGCAACCACCAAACCGCAACAAATGATGGCAGAGCCCACAGAGACACCTGATTTTGAACCATACGAATAAATCGAAATATAAAGGGTGTTCGATAAATGTTCAGTAAATAAAAGACAGTACTTCTAATCTGGAGTATCTGCCTTTTTCAGATGACTTAAGGAATGGTCAAATTTTGGGGCTGTAAGAACCCATGGGTGAATGGGCTGACCAATGGATTATGCAGTGTTTTCCAAGGACAGTTCCAATTCATCCAATTGCACCTGTATGCGAAGGCCAAAAGAAGCAATACCAGATTGCCTATTTTGAAAAAGTAAGGCCCACTGAGGAAAAAAAAAACATCTCCAAATGGGATGCTTTGGTAAGGAGCAAAGTTTCGAAAAATACAGTAAAGACAGTTGCAAATGGCGAAGGTTCATGAGATTCCACATATAAGTTCTGAACTGTGGAGGTGCAAAAAGCCCAAATGCAGAGTGGAAGTCCTTGATGATAAATGGGTCCAGTAACTTTAAGGGCAAGGGTCTGGCAGAGCCATAGACCATTGATCCAAAGTCGAGTTTTGAACAAATAAGAGCACAATATATCTTTAATAAAGAACAGTAGAGAGGACATGGAGGACCTAAAGAATCGGCGATGCTCTGGACATCAACTACCTCTTGGCCATCAGAGCGAGATGGAGAGGGGGAAAGAATTGTAGTGCCCACTGACCTTTCAAATTCTATCCCACATGACCCTGGAACTGGTGGAAGAGATATGCTAGTTTTGAATTTAATCCAAGATTCCTTCTGGCTTTGATGTCTTACCCACCTAGCATGTGCACAGGCCTGTTTGAAAGTGAAGCAGTTTGAAAGTGTGGGATATCTATGAAACGTATCCCAGACCTGTTTTTGAGCCTTCCATGCCAAGTGGCAAGCAAAATTCCACTACAGACGAGGTTTTAGGAATACACTGAGCATCTGCTTGTATAATACAGTCAGTTACTGCTGCCACCACACAGTCATCTACTGATAGCTGATTCACAATGGCAGGAGCAAGTTCTGTGAGAGCAGTGAAAGTAAACCAGTCTGCCTGGTTCAGCTTCTGTTGGGGCACATGGGTAGGGTGGCATAGACCACGGCCAGTCTCTCAAAAGTATAGGAAAATGATCACTGCCCAGTGGATTATAGTTAACCTTCCTTAAAAAATTGAAAAATAATTAAGAGGAGCAAACTGGAGAGATCAATAGTGGTAAAGGACTGACTAGGTGCATGAAAATAAGTGGAAGAACCAGTATTGAAAAGAGAAAGATTGTGATCAGAGAACATATGCTCTGTAGAGCAACCCCACCCATCAATAACAGCACTTGAACATATGTCTCTCCAGGGGACAGGTGAAGAGAAAACAGTAATGGCATGACCCAAGGAAACACGGATGGCTATGGCCTCCAAGGGTGTGTTGAGTGACAAAGACAGGGTGGGCACATGTTGATCAACCAACAGTGTCACCCCTCCATGTACTCAACCATCACACAACCTGTCATCTCTGTACAAAGAAAACTGCCGAATGGAGACTGTATCAGCAGATTTGAGAAATGTGTCTTGTAAAGAAAGACAAACAGGATGGTAGGAAGCAATCAGCATTTTGATATCATCCAGATTAGAACGTAAACCTCGACAGTTCCATTGTATCAAGGTGGCCATTTTTAATGACAGGTAGGCAAGTGGCTGGAGAACCCTTATGTTTACGACCACATTTTTTTTCCTTACTGTCCTTATTTGGAGGTCTATCAACCTCCCTGGATCCCGTCCTGGGTCGATTGGGCAGGTCTTTGTTGTTAGAAGGTTGATTGATTGATTTAGTGTTTTATGGCACAAAGCAATGAGGCTATCTGCACCAAACAACTGGTAAAAATGTAGTAAAAGACATAAATGGAAATGAAGGTAAAACAAAAAAAGTATAAAACCAATGTTGACACCTAGTCTACAACGTTAAGATAGAAGGCAGAGTGTAAAAAGTTGTAAGGTATTTACTCTAGCAAAAAGGTATAATCATAACCTGCCAGGAAGACTAACAAGCAGGTTCAAGACCCACCGTCAGTCACCTGAAGTTGGTCTTTCCAGTCCTGGTTCTGGGTTATGTGTCATAGCAACCAGTATCAAAATGTAAAAGAATAGAAGTATTACAAGACACACAGTAAAATCGCAACAATGAGTAGCCAAATGTTAAGTAAAAAGAGAAAAGTCACGTAAATGGAGTAAATTTTGTAAAAATAAATGAAGGAAAAACAAAACAGCAATTAAAACAGAAAATGGTGTAAAAACTAATGGTGACATCTAATCTTCAAAGTTATAAACTATTTACTCTAGCATAATAATAATGATCATAACCCGCCAGGAAGACTAACGAACAAGTTCAAGAACCACCGTCAGTCACCTGAAGTTGGCCTTTCCAGTCCTGGTTCCAGATTATGTGTCATAGTAGCTATTATCAAAATGCAATGGAATAAAAGTTTTAAAAGACACTCAGCAAAATCATAATAAAGAGTAGCCAAATATCCAGTAAAAAGATAAAAGTCAAGTAAATTGAGTAAAATGTGTAAAGGTAATTGAAGATAAAAGCAAAATGGCAATTAAAACAGGAAATGGTGCAAAAACCAATGTCGACATCCAGTCAACAAAGTTGTGAAGGACAACCTGTAGCAGAATGGGAATGATCATAACCCGCCAGGAAGACTAACAGGTAGTATATAAACCACCGTCAGTCACCTGAAGTTGGTCTTTCCATCCTGGTTCCGGGTGTTGTTGGAAGAGGATTCCAGTGACTGAGGATGCGAATGAATAATTGGGGTTGGAGAAAAGGATGTATCAGAAGAACTGCCTGTATTTGAAACCAAAGGATATGGATCTTAAGATTTGTTAGATTGTATAGGAGGAACAGAGATGGGTGTAGAAGTTGATTCCACAACCTTTTTAACCATGGAGGTCAAGAGGCTTTTTATTTGTTTTGAAACTCCTGGAGGCACAGAGAGATCTGTCTGCACTCCCACTGTAGTTGTGAAATGAAGTGCAGCACCATATGTCTGAGATGGAGTAGTGGACAACAATTTCCGAGCCTCAGTATAACTAATGTTATGAGTCGTTTTCAAATGCTGGACCTCTTTTCATTCCAACCATTTTTGGCAAGAATGAAAGTAGGAAGGGTGGGAACCATTTCAGTTGACACAATGTGGGTCCATGTGACACTCATAAGCATCGTAGTCCTTACCACTGACATTGGAAACATCAAAGAGGGTTTGGAATGTACGGCCGTACTCTGATTAGATAACCTGTCTTAATGGTGGCAGGTGCACGTGGTGATGTGAATGTCAAAACGAGTATATTTGTTGGCAGTGTAATTCCATTTTTTGCGAGTGGAGATGCACCTCACTGCAATAACTCCTCGAGTGGAAAGACCAGCAAGAATCTCTGACTCAAGGACGACCTTCAAGTCCCTCTCAACATTAACTCCTTGTGATGAATTCAAGGTAGCATGAGGGGTAACGTCAATAGGTACATCCTCAATTGTCTTTGAATTTAAGAGGAGTTCACTGTGTTGGGATGTGGATGTTTCAACCAATACGTCTCCAGATCGAAGCTTCTTTACTGATTTTGGAAAGCCAGCAAGTCCCTCTAGTCTCTTCTGAATAAAAAAGGGGGACATTTGCCCTAAAGGTTTTTCTGAAAGAGAATCTAACATAAGAAAATGGGGTACAGGTGTTACAGATGTTGAAGATTGCTGCTCAGAGTCTTCAAGACGTGGTCATTTACTTATTGACTGTTTTTTTCACTATTTTATTTAAATATTTTGTTGGAGGATCCATAGGAAAAAAGGAAAATTTCAGTACCCACTGACCCCAACCACCATGGAGCCCTATGAGGGGATGCACAACAATGTCATGCAAGGATACTGCAGCAACGCCAGGGTTTCGTGAACACTATATCCAAACATCAGAAGGAGACATAATGTCCACAACACCCATTGAGAACTTCCAACACTGGCACTGAGTTTACTCTAGCCCAAGTGAACCAGCTGACTGACCTAAGGGGAGCCACCCAAAGGCAGCCCGTCTACAGGAATTCAAGGCCAAAGTGATGTGTTAGGGGTGGACCCGTCAACCACCCGGATCCTCTCCTCCCCTTCAAGGGCCACCACGCACAGTAAACACATGGGTGGATGTTTAGATCCCAGAGGAGGTAAACTAAAAGAACAGAACCTTCCCTGAGAGGTCCCCTCACCACGAACAGGAATCCACACAGAGGGGTGAACCAATGGAAATTGAAAATGGTACTGAGATGTCTTGAAACATAGTAAAAAATGTGCGCAAATGGCTTCCAAGAAAGAAAATAAACTGAAGTTTCAGACAGTATACTTGTGATATTATTTACTTTAGAAACTTAATAATTTAAAACAAATTTAAATGTGGAAAGGTGGACTTCACAATTTTTATCATCATCAACTTCAAAATATTCACTGCTTTTGAATAATCTTAGCTGAACACATAGTAACACTTTGGCAAAGTTTGCAGATTTAATGCTTTATTTTCATACACTGACAAGGTGTATCTGTGCAGGAGGGAAAATTAATGATACAACCTTAATTATAATTACAATAGGAAACAATAATATAGAATTAGGGCTTACAATTTAGGTATTTTTTTTTCATAACATTTTATGTAAAACAAAGAATAAAAACTTATAGGACAAAAAATTTGACATCTCAGCACTTCAATTATAATATTTGGGGAGATACACTGACATAAGGAATCATAAAATATTTTAGAATTCAATGTTGCCATTTTTCCCTATATGGAAACCCAAGATACAGGGTTGAAAAGGTTCAAATGCAATTCAATGGTCTGAGGTTTTCTCTGTAATAACTGGTGTGAAAATTGTAAGTTTTGATTTGGTTTGTTTGGAGTTTTATGCAAAGCTAAATTAAGGCTATCTGCTCTATCCATTCCTAGTTCATCAGTGAAAGACCAGAGGGAAAGCACCTAGTCATCACCACCCACTGCCAACTCTTGGGCTACACTTTTACCAACAAATAGTGGGATTTACCATCACGTTATAATAATGACCCCATGGCTGAAATGGTGGTGCATGTTTGATAGAACAAGGAATTGAACCTGCAATTCTCAGATTGCAAGTCAAGCACCCTAACCACCTGGCCATGCCAGGCGAGTAAGTATTGTTCAGTCTTTTCTGTACCAGGTGAAATAAAAGTTGCTTATGCTTATTTTGTAAAGTAAATCAAAGAAACTACCAACAACAAACTCTTTGAGAATATTTTACTGCCTTTTTTGAAGTGCTAGTTGCAAAGTAAAATCAAATGATTGGTACTGTATGAAAATGATTGTTTGCCTTGCAAGGAAATCAGCAAGAAAACCTTTAAAGTTAATTTATGGATGGTATTCTAACTTAATTTTTATGCCAAATATTTGTAAGCATCAGTTATCAATCAAAATAGTGATTTGAAACATTTTCAAAATAAAATCTAACTCACCAAAATTCTATAATAGCAGCTTGGATGCTTATCAAAGGAGCATTGCAGATTGACATAGTACATATTACTTCTTGTAAAAATGTTACAAGTTCATTTCTATCTTCATCCTATTAAGAAAAAAAATATTTATACATATAAAATACAAATAGCTATTTTTGAATTACATACCTTTTTAAAGCACAAATTTAGAACACATATTTCCTCTTTTGCTTGAGAATGAGAAAAAATTTAAAAAAAATGATGATTTGGGTTTAATCATTTTACTGATGATAAAGATCATGCAAAATAAGAGTAGAGGTAAAAATAATATGTACAAACCAAATAGTTTATGTTTTGTGTAAGTTGGAGTGCAGAACGAACTGCAGGATGACAGAGATGATTTTAAAGCATTAACATATTCTTACATTAGAACCACCACCTCTCACACTGATAGATATTATTTGACTGTCATGGTTTCTTCCTCTGACCATCTAAGTATTGGTCTGATTCTTTCTTGCTGCAGTCTTTCTTTTATCCCACTCAACTGCCCTCAGAAATATTTATCTTGTGACCTTCTCTGTCAATATCAATATGCCCTCCATTCTGATACTGTATAAAGCAGCTTATTCAGCTAATATTATCACTTTTTCAAGCCTGACTTACTCTCAGTTTCTAACATCAGCTATTACTGGGGAGAAAGGACAGGAGAGTGTGAATAGAGATAAGGATTACTGGAAATACATTTTTTATTTCGGAAAATGTTAGCTTCCAAAACATACTTCATCTCAACCCAATAGCTAGAATCTCATACTGACAATGTGGAGAGACTGATAAGAACATTATCTATACAGAAAGTGTCTGAATACATCATGGATGTGTCAGTATAAGATTTGCAACTAGTGGGGGAACTGCACTACACCCAAAATAGGTATGCTCTTCCTATGGAAATTAATTCCTGTATTGCACAAGGATTTTTGTCTGATTTATCATCATTATAGATGAGGCCCCAACAAGATAGCTGAGGTTCCACTGTCCAGAGTTAGAATTAAAGAACCACTGTCCATATATCTCACATTGGTGGCTCGAGCAATTGGACCCCAAACTACATACAAGTTAATTCTAACCTGCAGTCAAAGAGTCATGTGTTCTAAGCCAATGAAATAACGACAAGAAAATAAGTAACACTGTAATGGATAATCCTTCTCCTCAACCTGAAGAAGTCTAAAAGGCAACACCCCAGACTCAGAATGGTGGGACTATATATGCCTCGTTCAACTTGAAGAAACAGAACTCATCCAGTCTGGAATTATAAATACCCATCTTCACTCCTCAACTAAGTACAAGGATAAAAAGAAAGGATGTGATCAATCCAACCAGATTGCCTAACATCATGTCTGAACTGGCATTACAAGTAGGCTCCTACCCATAAACATCCAGGGACCAAGGTTAGAAGGTCCCCAACTTTGCCATCTTTTTAAAAAGTGGAGGAAATTTACTCTAACACTCTGAAAAAAAAAGAAAAAACCTCTCTACACAACTCCAGTGATTGGAAACCAGGCTCGATAAAAAACCTCTAGCTCCGCCAGTAGAACCTAGGAGGTACAACACAAGGGATAGACCTGAGAACAGTGTTATAGGTAAACCAAGTTCTCTAAATTTTTAAAAGCAAACTGACCCTGACTATTTCAATCTAATGATTCACAGAGATGGGCAGAATCCCCTTATGTTTTACTTGTTATAGTCCACAAGTGGCAGTCAAGCAAAGAACAGTAATACCACCTGGTAAACTCTTAAGATGGTCTCATGGAACACTAAGTTTATAAAAAACCATGTTACAACCTGTATAAAAATTTATTGAATTAGTAGTTACTAATGTGGAAATGGTTTGATAAAAGCACATTTGCCACAGAGTGGGATCCTGTGAAAATGAGAAAAGGGACCCTGAAAAGATAGTTAAGATTGCTATAGAAGATAGACAAACACTCTCAGATGAAGATTCTGCCAGATCATGCAAATAATATGAGAGAAAAATATTGGAGGAGGTCCACAAATCAACCTGCACAATGTCTTCCAACAAGTAATTCAACTGAGCTGGTAAGGACAAAGAAATGTGAAAAATCAGATTAGGCACAACTTGCAGAATTGTCCTCATCTTCAAAAACAAACCAGAATAAAAAGTCATTGTCTGGCATCTCTAAAAGAATAAATGCAGACAATAAAACCTTCAAGACCTTCAAGGAGCACAACCACTACCAAAATCTGATCAAACACAAAAGTGAGAAATTGTAATAAGATGAATTTGTCAAAAAGATTGGTTGGTTGATTGATTTACTATTTTATAGCACAAAACAGCTAGACTATCTGCACCAAACATCTGGTAAAAAGGTAAAATGAAAGCAAATTTAGTAAAATTCATAAAAGGAAATTAAGATAAAACTAAACACAGTTTAAAAAAATATAAATAGCACAAAACCAATGTTTACATCTGGTCTACAATGTTGAGAGAAAAACTACAGTAATACAAGTTGTAGAGGACTTTCTGTAGCATAACTGTAATTATCATAACTCACTAGGAAGACTAACAGGTAAGTTCAAAAACCACCATCAATCACCTGAAGTTGGTCTTTCCAGTGCTGGTTCTAAGTTATTTGACAATATGGCCATTTTAAAAAAGTAAAGTAATAAAAGTTTTAAATAATGTCTTGCAAAATTTTAATAAAAACTCACCAGGATGACTAATGGATATTTCAAACAGCAACATTAGTCATCTGAAGATGGCCTTTCCAGTCCTAGTTTCAAGTTATTTAATGTTACAGCCAATTTCTAATTTTAAATCGAACTAGTTGGACTGTGATTCTTAAAAGAGTAGCACAGTAAAAAAAAGCTTAATGTATATATTAAAAAACTTAAATGGCATTAAAAAATTAATGGTCTTTAAAAATCTAAAAACATTACCAAGGTGGACAGTGTCACCATCACCAATAACACTGTCTAACATTATAGACAAACCTTGGGACAGAACATATTTAAAATGGTGCCATCACTATGAGTCGTAATGACAGCAAAAAAGTAAAATGAGGCTTATTGTGATCTGAGTGTATCACAGACTACACACTGGTGCATCAGTTCAGAAAACAATGAGCTCAAAAACTGTGATCAATGAGTAGTGTAGTCAGAACAACTTCCTCTTTCCAAACCTTACGAAAGCAAGACAGCCAGAATCCAATATAGGGTTTGATTTGGAAAAGCTTGTTTTCGCATTGCTCACTCCAAGTCAACTGCCAGCTGGCAAAGAGCTGAGCCTTGAAAACAGGACCACAGTCCATGTATGAAACAGGCACAGCAGTAATAGCACCAGAGCAGATAGATTTAGATTCAGTATTAGCGAACTCGTTCCTGCAAATACCAAGATGGCCCAGTATCCAGAAAAACTGGATGGAAGTAGATGTTAAAGAGAAATGGGGCAGTCAGTTTTGAATATCAGCGAGAACAGGGTGTGAACCAATGCACAGCAACTCCATAGCTAGTATAAAACTTAGCGAGTCATTATAAATAGTGCAGTTTGAGTATTGCTTAGCTTCTATGTGATCCAGGGCAAGAAAAATGGTGTACAGTTCAGCATTGAACACAGAAGCTGTAGACGGGATTCTACTAGCAACCACCAAACCACAGCAAACCATGGCAGAGCCGACACAGTCATCTGATTTCAAACCATCTATATAAATGGGAATGGAAGGATGGTTTGAAACTGCGCCTGGATACAGAGGCCAAAAGGAGCAATGGCAGACCATCTGTTCTGAAAAAGTATGGCCCACCGAGGAAGGAAAACACAACCCCAGGTAGGATGGTTTGGAAAGGAATAAAGTTTTGAAGCATATATTAAAGAGAGTTGGAAACAGTAGAGATGCAAAGAAGTTTCATAAGACAGTTCTGAACTGGGGAAGTACAGAAAGCCCCATGCAGAGCCCAAGTCCTTGATAATAAATGGGGTCTAGCATCTTTAAGGCTGAGGGTCTGGCAGACCAATAGACCAGTGATCCATAATCATGTTTCAATCAAATAAGAGCACAATATATCTTTAGCATAGAACATTAATCTGCTCCCCAAGTGATGGAAGAGAGGACATGGAGGATGTTCAGTGCTCTTGTACATTTCACCCGTAGCTGCTTGATGTGTGGTATAAAGGTCAGCTTACAGTCAAAGACGAGCTCCAAGAACTTTGTCTCAGGTATAACAGTCAGCACAAGTTCACCAATACAGAGTTCAGGATCAGAGTGAATATCCCATTGGCAGCAAAAGTGCATACAAATGATTTTAGAGAGAGAAAAGTTACAGCCATCTGCTGTGGTCCACTTCAATGTCTCGTGGATTATTGTCAAATGAAAATGAAAAATGGGAGAATCATGAAGGGGAGCAAATTGAGAAATCAACAGCAGTAAAGGACTCACTAGATATATGAAAATAAGTAAAAGAACCAGTATTGAAAAACTGGGTACCTTTATGGTACAATTTGCCAGCGTACTCCATCCTAGAGCCAAAGTCTGGCTCACCTCACTTTCGCTGCTCTCGTCCAGTTTTTCCGTCCTTCCTCTCACTCACAAATACCCCACTCCAGTTTCAAAATATTAAAAATAAAATAAAAATTCCATGGGAATTTCAAAAATTTCTCACGAAAGGGGACAAAGAGGAACTACAAAGCTCCTGAACACCTCAGTTGGGGAGAGAACTCTTCTGATTTCTCTCTCTCTAAACTGAACCCCCGTCACGTTAGTTCAGTTTAGTTTAAAAGAGAGGATATGTTCTATGGATCAACCCCTCCTATCAATATCAGCACTTCCCCAGAAGGGATGATGTCCATTAAAGTCCTCCAGGATTAAAAATGGAAACAGGAACTGTTCAATGAAGGCATCAAGGTCTGATTGATTATATGTCTCTCCAGGCGAAAGATAGAGAGAACAAACAGTGATGGTATGACTCAAGGAAACACGGATGGCTACAGCATCCTAGGGTGTGTCAAGTGGCAAAGATAGGGTGGGCACATGCTGATCAACCTATAATGCCACCCCTCCATGCACTCATCCATCATACAGCCTGTGTTTTCTGTACATAGAAAACTGATGAAAGGTGACTGTATCAGCAAGACATACAGAATGGTAGTAAGCAATCAGTTTTGATGCCATTCAGATTATAACGTAAACCACCGGCATTTCCATTGTATCAAGATTGCTATTTTTTTTTTTATGTGTAGGCAAATGGGGTAGAGAGTTCTTCTGTTTACAACCATATCTTTTGTCTTACTGTCCTTATTTGAGGGAAGTCTATTGTCCTCCATGGATCCTGCCTTGGGTTGATTGGGCAGGTCGTTGCTGTTAAGACATTCCAGAGACTGAGGACATGAACGAATGACTGTTTTGCATCTTGGGGTGAGAGAGGAAGATGGATCCGAGGAAATGCCTGTACCAACCAACGGATGTGGATCTTGAGCTTTGGTGGAATGTATACAAGGGACAGAGATAGGTATTGAAGTTGATTCATCAACTTTTTCAACCGTGGAGATTAAAAGGCTTTTCATTTGATTGGAGAACGATTCTTTAGGAGGCACAGAGAGATCTGTCTGCACTCCCACAGTAACTATGGAATGAAGAGCAGCAACATACATCTAAGATGAAGTGGTGGACAGCAGTTTTTGAGTCTCAGGATAGGTAATGTTTTGGATTGTTTTCAAACACCGCATCTCTTATTCTTCCATCCATTTAGAACAAAAATGAAAGAATGGGTGAGAGCCATTGACAATTGATGCAATGAGGATCTGTTTCACACTCATAGGCATCATGGTCCTTGCCACTGTAATGAGCACTTGTCAAGGAACCATGATATGATGTCTTTGAGTGACTGAACCTCTGACACTGGAAACACTGGAGAGAGTTTAGAATGTACGGCCACACCCTGCACTTTAAATAACCTGCCTTGACGGTGGCAGGTGGATGTGGTGATGTAAATGTCAGAACAAGGATATTGGTCAGCATCGTAATTCCATCTTTGCCTCACTGCAGAAACTCCTTGAGTGGAGCAACCAGAGAGAATCTCTGACTTGGAGATGTTCTTCAAATCCCTCTCAACAACAACTCCTCATGAAGAGTTCAAAGTAGCATGAGGTGTAACCTCAATTGGTATATCCCCAACTGTCTTTGAATACAAGAAAAGTTCACAATGTTGAGATGTGGATGCTCCCCCCAATATATCACCAAATCGAACCTTCTTTACTGCCTTTGGAGAGTCAGCAAGTCCTCCAGTCCCTTCTGAATAAAAAATGGAGACATTTAACCTGAAGTTTTGTCTAAAAGAGAATGCAGGGTAAAAAAATGAAGTACAACAGGTGGTACAAATGTTGAAGATTGCTACTCAGAAACTTCAAGACACGGTAGTTTACCTATTTTATTTAAGTTTTTATTTGGAGGATCCATAATATAAAAAAGGGGAAATTTCAATGCCCATTGACCCCACCCACAATGGAGCCCTATGAGGGGATGTACTACAATGTCAAACAAAAATACTGCAGCAATGCCAGTGTTTTGTGAACACTATACCCAAACACCAACATCAGATACAGTGTTTGCAACGCCTGTTGAGAACATCCAATAATGGTACTTGGTTGACCCTTGCCCAAGTGGACCAGCTGACTGATCTAAGGGGTCCATCCCAAGGTTGCTCGTCTACAGGAATTCAAGGCCAAAGTGGTGTGTTATGGTTGAACCCCTCAACCACCAGAATCCTCTCCTCCCCTTCACATCTCGCCATACACAACAAACACTTTTGTGGATGTTTAGATCCCAGAGGAGATAAACTGAAAAAAACAAAACCTTCCCTGGGAGGTCCCCTCACCATGTACAGGAATCCACACCAAGGGGTTGTGAAAAAGGATTTATCCCCTTCCCTGTTTGACAGTATTCTGTGTAAGAAGAACTGATCTGAGGACAGAGAGAGAGTAGTTGATGGAAAAAAAAACCAACATAAATCATTCTGTCTGGCAATATCTGTAGGTCCATAGTCTTACCTGTCCCATCAGGAGATATTGATTTATTCAGGTCAACTACAAACTCTACCTCAGAATGCTGAAATTCAGGAAACAGATGTATTATTTGAGTCAGAAAATCCTTCCACCTGGGTAAGGCATAACTGTCTCTTCATGTAACTGAGAAGTAAACCTCACAAATAATATCATTGACAGCCTCAATTCATACCATAAATAAACTTGGAATAATAGAATTCCCTTTTTAATTATTATTACAAAAATCAAGTAGATAGCACACAATGTTCACAGTATCTTTGAATAATCATAATACTGGGAAACCCATTAATCATGCTTTTTGGGAAAACATAACATTATCTGAAAGAAATTCTTATGTCCAGCACCAGGAAAGAAGGTGCACTAACTCAGGTGACAAATGTCATGAGATAAATATCACCAAAAGCAAATGAGTGACAATTAGACCATTGTTTAGAGAGGCAAGGAAAGAAACCTTGATAGTCAAGTAATAGCCATCACTATGAGATGGGGTATGCAAACTTTGAAAACATAATATGTAGGTAAAATTAAAATAAAATGATATTCAATAGTTTGAGTATCTTCAGCTTAGTGTTTGTTTTTCGAGTTTTCATTCATTTAAAGACTTCTTGCTATAATGTGTCATACGTATTCTCTATCGTTATATATTCCATCATTTCTGGAGAGAAGAAGAATGTTACCAATCAATCAAAATTATGTGGATTGGTTATTCACCAAGTTTATCAAAAAACTACTCAAGATATGTCATAACTAGCCATCCCTAATTTTGAAGTGATATACTGGAAGGAAAGACAGTTAGTCAGTCAGCACCACCCACTATCAAACACACAATCAAATAGTGAGATTTGATCATCATTCTTATAATGTAATAACACTAATAAAGTACAGAGTACAATTTCATTTCACTGTAATGTGGTACGAACTATGGAACCTCAGATGCATAGTCCAGCATGCTAATCATTGGGCCACAATCAGTCATGTGGATATATTTAATTAATACAAACTTATTAATATTTAATTCTGTTTATTAACCTTAGTTGCCTCCCTATTGTCTCTGAAGAACTTAAATTGCAAACAAGAAATATGATTTAACTAAAGAAAGTAGTGAGTAATTCTGAAATATCTATGGTTAAATGTATTCCTCAGAGCCACTAAAGTTTCGAAAGGAACATTGTATGTTTATCAAAAGTCGTTGTGCCTAATGGCAAGAGTTACAAGACCCAGTTAACTCAGAAAAGAATACTTACAAATTTATAATGATGACAAAAGGCTTAGTTTTGAAAAAAAGGAAATTTATGAACTTGGGTAAAAGATAACTAGTTAATTACAAGAGAAAAAAATACTGGAGAGAAAATGAATAATGGAAAGAATAGGTAAATTTAAATAGTATCTTCTGATCAAAATAAGCTACGTACTTATGAGCAAATCAATCTGACCATCATTCCAGCGAATTAAATTTATATTCTTATATTTCAATCTCACAGTTCTATCATTACTAAAAGCATCCACAGGTTTAAATGGCATATAGTAAAGCTAGCTGAAAAATGAAGTATCCACTCTGTAAATAAGAAAACTCACAAGTAAAAAATTTTTTTTCATTGTCCAAGAAGGAAAATCATTAAAACCACCACAAATGCAAAGCAAGCACAAGAAACTGGAAAGTTAGAAACTTGTTCTGTACCACTAAACACACTCATAAAACACCATACTCCTTACCTGATGAAAGGCATTCAAAACACCACATGCAAAGACAGGTACAGTAGCATCAGTGAGAACAGAGTTTCTTAGTTGCAAATTCCTCTCTAGAAGAAACATCCAAAAGTATTCACCTGTTTTATATTTTCACATAAGAAGTACAAACAAAACTTAAGTTTTTTTTTCATAATGGATCTGCATGTTGTATCTGAGTTGATTTTTTGAAGCACTTAAATCTTTCACTGCCTCAGTAACTCTCCCAGTATCAAGTTGTTATTGTTGTTTTTGAAACACAAGAAACAATATACACATAATTTAGTATTTCATAATGTATCTCGAACTTAAAAGTGATAAATCCTCTGAAGTTTGAAGTGGAACACTTTTTTTTTCAAGGTGGTACAAAATATATAACTATTTCAGCAATAAGCTGCAAGGAGACACACAGGCCCAAAATAAATAGTTAAAAATTTTAGTCATTTAGTGCCTTTTATGACATACATTTTCTTAATTTTCATCAAACACATGTATGGTGGTGAGAAATGTTTCTTTTATTTACATAATAATCCTATAATTGCCCAGAAAAGAAGTTTCAAGCAAAAGTCAGGTAAGCTAAAAATACAATTCATATTAAATGTAAAACTCAGACTATGATGTAAAACATTTGTTCTTATATTATATACACTGAAAATGTTAAATTGTGATAGTGGTTTTCTTAACAAGTAAAATTCACTTTGTTCTCTTTGATATGGACAGAGTTTTTAAATAACATGAATGATGACATTGAATTAGGAGCACAATACCACAATTTTACCAACTCATAACCTTAAGACTAACATCTTATTCTTTTTTTTTCCTTCCACAAAATGAATAACTTCTTCAACTGTTTTTTTTAAATATAAAGTATATGAATACAAAATGTCATGAACAATTTCAGATATTTTCTATATATTTGAAATCCTTATTTAATTTAATATTACAGTTGGTTCCAACAACATACCCACATCCTCTTGAGAAAGGTTAAGAATACTGCAGAAAACTGGCTTAACCTTTGTCTGAGTGAAGTTTCTACCAAACAAGTGACATAACTGCTGCATAGTCTCAACAATGGAGTGTACTAAACTCTGGCAGTGTGAATCAACCAAGAACACCAATTTCATCAAGCTTGGAAGACTAAAAAACAAAAGTATATCGACCTGAAAGTATACTATATAAACAACTGAAAATCAACTTGTACTTTATATAAATATAGACAGTAATTCAGATGTTAATGAATCTCATCCATTATTCCTTTTGCTTAAACACTTTGTGAAGGTCATCTTATGTACTGAAATGTATAAATTTCTGGGCAAGTTCACACACATATAACAGTTGAGTTCACAGTATAAACACAATCACATTCTAGGAATGTAGTCCTCTGACTAATCCACATTTCAGGATTGCAATTTCAGATGTCTTTGTTGGCTGGTTTTTCACATGAAATTTCTCAAAATTTATAAGTTGTTTGTTTAAGACTATCAATATTTATTTTTCACTATCTTTATTTAAAATAAAACTAACTTACAAAGACTTCACCATCCAATCAAAACTGTCCCAGCTTCTGAACCATTCTTCTCCAATGTACTGATCAAAGGCTTTGACTTGTAAGAGAAATTTCTCTTTGTCTCCAGCAATAAACAAAGGATCAAGGAGTGGACTGGAAGCAACCGGTAAACGATCAACTATTGGAAAAAATTGTATTGGTTTGCAAAAATTATTTTAATTCTCATTAAAGTTTAGTTAGACCATTAAAACGTTTGATGCAATGTTTTGTTTTTTACTTAGAACAGTACAAACCCTGACTTCATAATAAAAACTACCAAGAAAGAAACTTCTGATTCAATTATAAGCAATATAGCATAATTCAGTAAACACACTAATCTACATCATTCAAATATACAGAAAATTACACTATCAACACATTAAGCTTTCTCACACAATTTTCCAATGACCAATTAACATTTTTAAAGCATCCAGTAGTCAAAATCTTTAAAAGTCAATTTAGTGATTTTTTTAAAATCATTTTATTGCATTTTCCACAACTTTTCTGCTGTTCAGGTTCTTTATTTTAGTGTAAACCTAAACAACAGGGTATGTATCTAAGCTCTGTCGACTGCAAAGAACTAAACTCCAAATTTTAGCATCACAAGTCTGAGCAACTTACCACAGACTTACTGGGGGGGTCTTTTGCTGTTTAATGTGTTCAAATGACATTTATAAATATATCAACACCTCAATGTATTGGTAAATTGTGGTAAGCAAATGAGTGGTGTTTTGTGGGTAATGACCTACAATGTTTCTTATTGTACCTTGCTTTTTTAAATTCTAATGTTTAAAACAACTGTAACTAATTTTTTGAATTAAATTTTACACAGACAAAATTACTTTTTATTGTTAGCTTAATGCCTGATTTAAGAACAAATCTACACTTCCTAAGTTGAATGAAATTTTATAATATAATAGGAATCATGACTGAGAAACATCATAAACAACAGATACCCATTCATGATTCAGTACAACATATTTCAAGTTTCAGTTTTATTGAGTATGTATTTAGAACATTATGTATTTTCAGTTATTCACTAATAAGTAACTGTTTAGCTCTAATCTACAAATTATGGTTAATCTGTTTTCTACCATAAATTGTGCAACTTAAAACAATAAAACACTACTTATGCAGGCTGTAACTTTTTCATACCTTCAATATCTCCCATTTGACCATATTCTTCTAATTTTTCTGTGAATGGTCCACTTTGCACAACAGAAACAAACAAAAATGGCAGTGAAGCATGTAATGCCCTCATAAGAGGCTGTTCATCGACTTGTGTAGGACTTTCTTCATTCCTCATGTTTGATAAAGCCTTTTAACATCACAAAGGGTACATACATCACATAAAACCAAGTACCACTGATCATTTACTTTCAGACAACTTTTAAGAACTAAAAACACTCTGTTTAGCTGACAGTCTGAAATTTAATAACGTGACTTCTTTTTTAATATACTTCATTAAATTTATTTGGTTTTCTAATTTCTCAATATCAACTTTAAAATATAATACTTTTTTCCAAATATCAGGAATAATTCTGAAGATAAATGCTCTTTATAAAACAGTTAAAATATAAATTTCAACAGAAAATTTAAACTTATCCCATTAGTGATATAAATAATGCATATTATCTCTTACCTGCCACAAGTGTTCAAGACAGAATAATAAAATGCTTATCACATGTACAAAAATTTAACAAAACATAAAAAGCATTTTCCACTATTTCTCTGAAGAGCATTAAAAACTAGTAGCTTCCAGTGTTATTCACAGTTTATAGCATTTTTCACGCCCTCTAGGAACAAAAGAACAGTAGTTTAAAATCTCATCCAAATCTAACCTTTAGTTGTTCTTCAAGGCCTCTCATCAATGTTGGTATAAAGTCACTTTCCAGCCTGCTCTGTTCTAATCCCCACACAGCAACTGAAGGGAGGAGTACACAAAGGGAAACTTCTACTACACTAGATCCACTGTCTTCCATAGTATGAAGTAATAATTCTGTTACCTAAAATTCAAACTTCTTGTAGTTTTTCACCCCTTCTAAACCCTCAATAATAATATTTGTTGTTTACAGTGATTGATTCTTTGACTTAAAGTAATCTTGTGTTAAATGGACGTATACTGCAGTTATTGGTACAGCTGCATATTTAATCTTTTTTTCTCAGTTTAACAAAAAAATAAGTACTGAATGAATTTTTAATATTCACAAATGTGTATTATACGTGTAAAAGGAGAAATTACTTGATACTAAAACAAAATATATTATATTGTTTATATTGACCAAGAATATATTTCTTTGTAACTTGTTGCCAACTGAACAATTACACTCATGAAAAGACTAACCAGTGAAGTTATAATTTATACAATATCTTAAACATCTCACTACAGGTAGGTTACAAAGCTCATGTCATGAGATTTTACAGCCTTACTTTCAAAATTTAATTGAACAACTTTATTACCAATGCATACAAACTTAGCCTCCAAATGTAGTTAAAAAATCATATGTTAATACAAGTTTTAGGTT
Source organism: Carcinoscorpius rotundicauda (assembly GCA_011833715.1). NCBI lineage: Eukaryota > Metazoa > Arthropoda > Merostomata > Xiphosura > Limulidae > Carcinoscorpius > Carcinoscorpius rotundicauda. Next base: position 49,117,922 of record CM022392.1, on the reverse strand, counting down.
CTAAAGTTCACAAGGAAACATTTAAAAGATTCTCAATCTCCCACAGTATAACAATTGTGACAATTATTATGAAATTTACTATCCCTCTTTGAAGCTAAAAGGAGAAATTACTTGATACTAAAACAAAATATATTATATTGTTTATATTGACCAAGAATATATTTCTTTGTAACTTGTTGCCAACTGAACAATTACACTCATGAAAAGACTAACCAGTGAAGTTATAATTTATACAATATCTTAAACATCTCACTACAGGTAGGTTACAAAGCTCATGTCATGAGATTTTACAGCCTTACTTTCAAAATTTAATTGAACAACTTTATTACCAATGCATACAAACTTAGCCTCCAAATGTAGTTAAAAAATCATATGTTAATACAAGTTTTAGGTTCTAAAGTTCACAAGGAAACATTTAAAAGATTCTCAATCTCCCACAGTATAACAATTGTGACAATTATTATGAAATTTACTATCCCTCTTTGAAGCTAATTCAACATAACACTTGCACTGACAAGGTGTATATGCACTCACATTCCTGTATTCAATAACATAGAACTAACCTTTAATCCAGGGGTTCCCAACTGGTGCGTTGCAACCCCCCGGGGGGTTGCAAAGCCTTGGCAGGAGAGTCATGTAGCCTTGTTAGAAGTAGCTTGGGATAACATTAATTGTATTTCATGAATTACATTTTCATGCTCTTACATTTTTTTTGTTTCAATGCAAAGCAAAACATGTGTTACGTTAGTTCAATGTCATGAGGTGATATTATGGTTGTATATATGCATGCCTGTGAGTGAATGTGCCTATGTGAATGTGTATGTGTCTGCAACTGTATGCATGTGTGTACTAGTGAGTAGCGAGCATGTGAATGCACGTGCATGTACGTATGCTTGTGTGTCTGTTCAGCTGTGATTAAGTGTGTGTGTGTGTGTGTGTGTGTGTGTGTGTGTGTACTCGCTGTCGACACGTGAGTCACATGTCCGTTGCTGATTGGTGGATGACGAATCGCACGACTGGCCACTCTCTCTTCCCTCCCAATACTTACCTCATCATTACTCTACTTTCACCCCCCACAAGTAGTCAGTGTAAGATCTACAGTTGCCAAAGCGTTCATTATTCAACATTTTTATTTTAGTTTAACAAGGAGATAAGTAAGCAGTAGAGGTGAGTTGTGTCCATGGCTAAACGGTGCAGATACTCAGAATGCTACCTCAACATTGGCTTCACCACTGTGCTCGCCAACGACGGCATCGAGAAACCACAGTGTGTTTTGTGCCGTGCTGTCCTGAGTGCAGAGTCAATGAAACCATCAAAACTCAAGCGTCATCTCGAGAAGAAACATCCAGAACAAGCAAAGAAGGGTTTGGATTTCTTCAAACGGCATGAACGGTGTCTTAAAAGCCAAAGAATTGATAGAAGTGGGTCGTTTCATAAGCAGAGAACAGCCGTTGTGGAAACTTCATATGAAATTGCATTCGAAATTGCAAAACAAAAAAAGCCTCACACGAATGGAGAAACACTTCTTAAACCCTACATGATGAAAGCAGTAAATCTTATTCTTGGAGAAGCCAGTGCAAAGAAGATGCAGCAAGTATCCCTGTCAAATAATACTATACAGAGGCACATTTCTAAAATGTCTACGGATGTGAAGGAGCAGGTTTTGACTGAAATCAAGGATTCCCCTTTGTTCTCCTTTCAGCTCAACGAGTCAACAGATATAAGTTCATGTTCTCAGTTGCTTGTCTTCGTGAGATACGTTAATTCAGGTGACATCAAAGATGAATTATTCTGCAGTGCACTTGAAACCACAACAAAAGCTGATGATATCATGGAAAAAGTTAACTTTTTTTCAAGACGAAGATCTTCAATGGGAAAACGTGTGTGAGGTTTGTACGGATGGGGCACCAGCTATGCTGGGATCAAATTCAGGATTCCAGTTGCGAGTGAAGAAGTTAGCACCTCAAGCAAAGGGCATCCATTGCATGATTCACCGATATGCTCTCGCCAGTAAGACTCTCCCTGCCTCTCTGCAGGAAGTTCTTAAATCTGTAATCAAATTGTAAATTATGTGAAGACTCAAGCACTCAACACTCGCCTATTCAAAGAACTATGCAAAGACATAAATGCTGACCACGAAGTCCTTCTCTTCTACACAGCAGTACGTTGGTTGTCGAAAGGAAACTTTATTAATCGTGTTTTTGAAATGAAAGATGAAATAAAGCTATTCCTGGAGACTCAAGACAGGAAAGACCTTGTAGCTCACTTCGAAGATGAAGCATGGAATAAAAAGGTTGTGTACCTAGCCGACATTTCTGACCATCTGAACAAGCTCAATTTGAAGCTTCAAGGAAGGGAAACACATGTTCTCCTTTTTCAAGATAGTCCTCGGGCCTTTGTTTCCAAACTGCAGAACTGGCGTCGGAAAACCAATCTTGGAAACATCGCTATGTTTGAAAAACTTTGTGGAGTGACGAATGAGTCTCAGATCCAACTGGATCAGTTCCTCAAGGATGAGATTACCAAACATCTTCAGTTTCAAGAAAAGGAAGTCAAGCGTTACTTCCCTGAGCTATCACAGGAACAGGAGGCCCTGGAAAGGAACCCATTTTGTACTGAACTTGATGTATCCAGCATCCCAGATGATATCCAAGATGAATTTCTGGATCTAAGGAACGACTCTTCAGCTCGTGATCTCTTCAAGGTGAAATCCGTGACTCGGTTCTGGTGCGCTATGTATCAGTCATACTCCAAAGTCAGCATGATAGCTTTATGTGTCCTTGTTCCATTTGCTTCTACCTACTTGTTTGAGGCAGGATTTTCCACTCTTGTCAATATAAAAACAAAGAATAGGAACAGACTGGATGTTGAAGATGACATGAGACTGGCTCTAACAAACGCTCGGCCACGAATTTCAAAGCTTGCTGCTGAAATGCAGCATCAGGCATCTCACTAGCTGGGTTGGATAGCTGTTCAAACCTATGTTAATATTATTTTAAGAAATATATGGCCCCCCCAGTGGCTCAGCGGTATGTCTGCGGACTTACACGCTAAAATTCGGGTTTCAATACCCGTGGTGGGCAGAGCACAGATAGCCCATTGTGTAGCTTTGTGCTTAATTCAAAACAACAACTAGAAATATATGTTCTTTTTGTGAATTCAGGTTGTACCAATGTGATTTAATTTGCTAATAAATAATTACAGAATTTTAAAACATTTTTAGAAGTTTCTTTCTCTCTCCTTCACAGAAAATAAAAGAAAAATTAAGCTGCTGACAGTAAGCCCTAAGTAGGGGGTCACATGGGTTTCAAACTTTTAGGTAAGGGGTTGTGAGTGCCAAAAGGCTGGGAACCCCTGCTTTAGTCTTTACAAAGCCACCCTGTCTTGGCTATGTTTTAATGGACTAGTATTTTACAATATATAGTTATATTGCAAATATTATACATCTACACAGAATATTATTGTTTAGAAAAAAGTTATCAAACTTATTTTTCTTAAATTATAGAACAAATAAAGAACTAAAGCAAACAGTTATCTCTTATAGCTACAATCTGAGAGCTCAGTATCTGCTGGATATAGGTTGTCAAGCCTTTCACAATTATGCATGTGTAGGATATGAAACAAAATATTTCTTTTTAGGTTTTATACACACACACAGTTGAATAACCAAAAAGTCATAAATTACCATATCAGTACCACAGAATTCCACTGTAATTTATCAAGCTAATAATTAACATGTATTTTGGTTTAAAAAACAAACAACCTACCTCTTCAAAGACTTGGTTCAAAAGAATGTTGTAGCCTTTTAACAGATTAAAACAGCTGAGAAAACCATGAGGACAAGATTCTAAGCCATCAATTGGTTATTCACATGTCATATGTTGAAGTAAGTGTATATACAAGATTGTTTCCAATAATGGTTGATTGATTGATTGATTTAGTTTTATGGCACAAAGCAACGAGGATATCTGCGCCAAACATCCGGGAAAAATGTAGTAAAAGACATAAATGGAAATGAAGGTAAAACAAAAAAGTATAAAACCAATGTTAACACCTAGTCTACAACGTTAAGACAGAAGGCAGAGTGTAAAAAGTTGTAAGGTATTTACTCTAGCAAAAAGGTATAATCATAACCTGCCAGGAAGACTAACAGGCAGGTTCAAGACCCACCATCAGTCACCTGAAGTTGGTCTTTCCATTCCTGGTTCTGGGTTATGTGTCATAGTAGCTATTATCAAAATGTAAAAAAATAGAAGTATTAAAAGACGCACAGCAAAACTGCAACAATGAGCAGCCAAATGTTCAGTAAAAAGAGACAAGTCACGTAAATGGAATAAAATTTGTAAAAGTAAATGAAGGTAAAAACAAAACAGCAATTAAAACAGAAAATGGTGTAAAAACCAATGGTGACATCCAGTCTTCAAAGTTATAAACTATTTACTCTAGCATAATAATAATGATCATAACCCGCCAAGAAGACTAACGAGTAAGTTCAAGAACCACCGTCAGTCACCTGAAGTTGGCCTTTCCAGTCCTAGTTCAGGGTTATGTGTCATAGTAGCTATTATCAAAATGTGATGGAATAAAAGTTCTAAAAGACACTCAGCAAAATCGTAATAAAAAGTAGCCAAATGTCCAGTAAAAGAATAAAAGTCAAGTAAATGGTGTAAAATGTGTAAAGGTAATTGAAGATAAAAGCAAAATGGCAATTAAAACAGGAAATGGTGCAAAAACCAATGTCGACATCCAGTCAACAAAGTTGTGAAGGACAACCTGTAGCAGAATGGGAATGATCATAACCTGCCAGGAAGACTAACAGATAGTATATAAACCACCGTCAACCACCTGAAGTTGGTCTTTCCGTCCTGGTTCCGGGTTATGAGTCAATATGGCCAGTACAAAAAGGTTGCAAAAGTGTGAAATGATATGCAGCAAAAGTATAATAGTAACTCGCCAGGAAGACTAACGAATAGTTCAAACAGAAGCGTTAGTCACATGAAGTTGGCCTTTCCAGTCCTGGTGTCGAGTTATTTAATGTTCTGGCCATTGTTTAATGTCACATTGAATGAGAGAGATTAAAACTGTAAAAAAGGAACCACAATTAAAAAGGTGTAATGAATAAATATACCACACTTAAATGAGATTAAAAAGATTAATGGCCATTAAAAAATTAAAAATGTTATTAAGGTGGACAGAGTTACCATCACCAATAACTCTGTTCAATGTTACAGACTGACCGTGGGAAAAAATATGTTTAAAGTATTGGCGTCGTTGAGAATTGTAACGATGGCAAGAAAGTAAAATGTGGCTGATAGTGATTTGAGTGTTACACAAACTACACATTGGTGCATCAGTTCCAGATTAAAGAAAATGATGAGTTAAAAAACTGTGACCAATGCGTAGCCTAGTGAGAACAACTTCCTCCCTCCAAACTTTACCGAAGCTAGATGGCCAAACTCCAATTTTGGGTTTGATTTGAAAAAGTTTATTGTCGCGTTGTTCACTCCAAGTGGACTGCCAACTGGCACGGAGCCGAGCCTTGAAGACAACACTATAGTCCATGTACGGAATAGGCATAGGGGTGATGGTGCTGAAGCAGACATATTTAGCTGCCATGTCTGCAAGCTTGTTCCCACGAATACCAACATGGCCTGGTATCTAGAAAACTGGATTGAAGTAGCTGCTAATGAGAAATGGGCCAGTCAGTTTCGAATATCTGCGAGAATAGGATGTGTGCTAATGTGTAGCGATTCAAGGCAAGTACAGAGATAAGCGAGTCAGTATAAATAGTACAGTTGGAGTACTGCTCAACTGCAATATGATCCAGGGCAAGAGATATGGCATACAGTTCAGCAGTGAACACAGAAGCTATAGAGGGGATTATGCACGCAACTACTGACCCACAGCAAACCACAGCAGAGCCCACTGAATTACCTGATTTGGAACCATCTGTATAAATGGGAACTGAATGAATGTTTGAAAGATATTCATTGAATAAAAGATGGTACTTCCAGTCTGGAGTATCCTCCTTTTTTAAATGACTGAAAGAAAGGTCACACTTGGGGGCTGTAATAAGCCATGGTGGGATGGGCTGACCAGTGGAATCTGCAATGTTATCCAAGGACAGACCCAATTCATCCAATTGCACCTGGATGCGAAGGCCAAACGGAGCAATGACAGATCGTCTCTTCTGAAAAAGTACTGCCCACAGAGGAAGGAAAACACATTCCCAGGTGGAATGCTTTGGTAAGGAACAAAGTTCCGAAGTATATTGTAAAGATAGTTGCAAACGGCGAAGGTGTAGAGGAGGTTCATGAGATTCAATGTATTTGCTTTGAACTGGAGAGGTACGGAAAGCCCCAGTGCAGAGTTAAAGTCTTTGGAGATGAATGGGGTCCAGCATCTTTAAAGCCGAGGGTCTGGCAGAGCCATAGACCATTGATCCATAGTTGAGTTTCAATCTAATAAGAGCACGATATATCTTCAACATTGAACAGCGATCTGCCCCCCGACTGGTAGAAGAGAGGACACGGAGGATGTAAAGTGCTCTTGTACATTTGACCCAAAGCTGCTTTAAGTGTGGTATAAAGCTCAGTTTACGATCAAAGATAAGCCCAAAGAACTTTGTCTCCTGGACCACTGGCAGCAAAACTTCACCGATATGAAGTTCAGGATCAGCGTGAATACCTCTTCGACGGCAAAAGTACATGCAAACAGGTTTGGAGAGAGAGAAATTAAAGCCATTCTCCAGAGTCCACTTCCATACACGATTGTGTGCAGTTTGTAGTTGCCGCTCAATATATCTCATGTTTGACAGCTGACATGAGATGTGAAAGTCGTCAACATACAGCCCATTCGTAACGGTGAGAGGGAGTTGTTCAGTGATAGCATTTATCTTTATACTGAAGAGTGTGACACTCAATATACAGCCTTGAGGGACTCCAAGTTCCTGTACAAAAGAACGTGAAAGTGCCGAACCCACACGAACCTGGAATCTCCTGTCCATCAAAAAATTTTTAATAAACATGGGTAGATGGCCACGTAACCCATATGTATGGAGGTCTCGCAAAACGCCATACCTCCATGTTGTGTCGTAAGCCTTCTCTATGTCAAAGAATATCGATACAAGATGTTGACGGTTGAGAAAGGCCTCTCTGATAGATGTTTCAAGATGAATTAGGTGGTCTGTGGTGGAGTGCTGTCGACGGAACCCACACTTGGTGGGCGAGAGGAGGTTGTTTGATTCAAAGAACCAAACAAGACAAGCATTAACCATCCTTTCTAAGGTCTTACAGAGACAGCTCATCAGAGCAATTGGTAAATAGTTTGAAGGAATCTTCGGATCTTTCCCTGGCTTAGAGAAAGGTAAAATAATAGCCTGGCACCAGGCATCAGGAAAAACATTCTCCTGCCATATCCGGTTGAAGATAATCAGAAGGACATCAAGAGAAGCAGGAGATAGATGGTGCAGCATGTCATAATGAATATCATCAGGTCCAACAGATGTACTGGCAGACCGATGAAAGGCCATTTTTAGTTCCACCTGGGTAAAGGGACAATTATAGTCAAAGAAACAGTCAGTTCGAAAGGAAAGAGGTGATCGCTCTGCCCGAGTCTTGATGGCCAGGAAGGTGGAGGAACAAGCAGAAGTGCTAGATACCCGGCAAAAGCTTTCACCTAGAGTGTTAGCGATGTTCCGGACATCAGTCACCTCCTGACCATCAGAGTAAGATCGAGAAAGGAACAGAATTGTAATGCCCATTAACCTTTCGAATCTTGTCCCATATGATCTTGGAACTGGTGGTAGAGGATATGCTGGTTGTGAACTTAATCCAAGATTACTTCTGGCTTCGACGTCTTACCCACCTAGAATGTGTCCTTGGGCCCATTGTTAAGCAACCCAATTTGAAAGTGTGGGATATCTACGAAAAGTATCCCAGGCCCATTTTTGAGCCTTCCGTGCTAAGTGGCAAGCAGAATTTCACCATGGACGAGGATATCGTGGAAAACGTGTCGAGGATTTAGGAATACACTGAGCAGCTGCATGTATAATACAATCAGTTACCGCTGCAACACAGTCGTCTATTGATGGCAGGATCAAGTTCTGCGAGAGCAGTGAAAGTGGACCAGTCTGCCTGATCCAGCTTCCACTGGGGCACTCGAGTAGGGTGGCATCGACCACAGCCAGTCTCTCTCAAAAGGATCGGAAAATGATCACTGCCTAGTGGATTACTGTCAACCCTCCATGAAAATGGGAGAATAATGAAGGGAAGCAAACTGAGAGATCAATAGCGGTAAAGGACTGACTTTATGCATGAAAGTAAGTGGAAGAACCAGTATTGAAAAGAGAAAGATTGTGATCAGAGAGCATTTGCTCTACAGATCGACCCCTCCCATCAATAACAGCACTTCCCCAGAATGGATGATATCCATTAAAATCCCCCAGGATTAGAAATGGAGATGGCAACTGTGCATCAAGGTCTGATTGATCATATGTCTCTCCAGGGGACAGGTACAGAGAACAAACAGTGATGGTATGACCCAAGAAACACGGATGGCTACGGCCTCCAAGGGTGTGTTGAGTGACAAAGACAGGGTGGGCACATGTTGATCAACCAACAGTGCCCCCCTTCCATGTACTCGACCATCGCGCAACTTGTCATTTCTGTACAGAGAAAACTGCCGAATGGAGACTGTATCAGCAGATTTGAGAAATGTTTCTTGTAAAAAAAGACAAACAGGATGGTAGGAAGCAATCAGCGTTTTGATATCATCCAGATTAGAACGTAAACCTCAACAGTTCCATTATATCAAGGAGAACGGGTAGGTGAAGTGGCTGGAGAACCCTTCGGTTTACGATCACATCTTTTTTCTTTACTGTCTTTCTTCGAAGGAGGTCTATCAACCTCCATGGATCCTGCTCTGGGTCGAGTGGGCAGGTTTTTGTTATTGGAAGAGGAATCCAGTGACTAAGGAAGCAGACGAATAATTGTTTTGTCTATTGTGGTGGGAGAAAATGATGTATTAGAAGAAATGCCTGTATTTGAAACTGAAGGACATGGATCTTGAGGTTTGTTGGATGGTATGGGAGGAACAGAGATGGGTGTGGAAGTCGATTCATCTACTTTTTTAACCACGGAGGTCAAAAGGCTTTTCATTTGTTTTGAAAACGATTCTCTTGGAGGCACAGAAAGATCTGTCTGCACTTCCACTGTAGTTGTGGAATGGAGTGCAGCAGCATATGTCCGAGATGGGATTGTGGACAGCAATTTCCGAGCTTCAGGATAACTAATGTTATGTGTCGATTTCAAACGCTGCACCTCTTTTTCCTCCAACCATTTTGGGCAAGAATGAAAGTAAGAGGGGTGAGAACCATTGCAGTTGACGCAATGTGGGTTCATGTCACAGTCATAGGCATCGTGGTCCTTGCCTCCACAACGAGCACATGTCAGGGAAATTTTGAGTGGCCGAATCTCTGACATTGGACACATCGAAGAGGGTTTGGAATGTATGGCCGAACCCTGCAAATGAGATAACCTGCTTTGATGGTGGCGGGTGCACGTGGTGAAGTAAATGTTAAAACGAAGGTATTTGTTGGCAATGTAACTCCATCTTTGCGAGTGGAGATGCACCTCACTGCAGAAACTCCTTGAGTGGAGAGACCAGCGAGGATCTCTTATTCGGGAACATTCTTCAAATCCCTTTCAACAATAACTCCTCGTGAAGAATTCAAAGTAGCATGGGGTATAACCTCAATAGGTATATCCCCAATTGCCTTTGATTTCAAGAGGAGTTCACTGTGTTGGGATGTGGATGTTTCAACCAATATGTCATCAGATCGAAGCTTCTTTACTGACTTTAGAGAGCCAGCAAGTCCCTCTAGTCCCTTTTGAATGAAAAAAGGGGACATTTGCCCTAAAGTTTTTTCCGAAAGAGAATGCAATATAAGAAAATGAGGTACGTATGTTACTGATGTTGAAGATTGCTGTTCTGAGTATTCAAGACGTGGTCGCTTACCCATTGACTGTTTATTTACAATTTTATTTAAATTTTTTGTAGGATCCATAGGAAAGAGAAAAAGTTTCGGTACTCACTGACCCCACCCACCATGGAGCCCTACAAGGGGACGCACTACACAGTCATGCTAGGACAATGCAGCCATGCCAGGGTTTCGTGAGCACTATACTCAAACACCAGCATCAGGCACAATGTCCACAACACCCGTTGAGAAGTTCCAACACTGGTACATGGTTGGCTCTAGCCCAGGTGGACCAGCCGATTGACCCAAGGGCCGCACGTCTAAAGAAATTCGAGGCCAAAGTGGTGTGTTAGGGTTGGACCCCTCAACCACCAGGATCCTCTCCTCCCATTCAAGGGTCACCACGCACGGCAAACACGTGGGTGGATGTTTAGATCCCAGAGAAGGTAACCAGACAGAACAGAACCTTCCCTGGGAGGTCCCCTCACTACGTACAGGAATCCACTCCAAGGGGTCCAATAATGGAAAGAGGTGAACAGGACTACTGTGTTTGATTCAGTATATAAGCTGTATCTCAGCAAAATAAAATATGAGGTTTATATTTTATATTCTAGCTTGTAAATACTGGTAATTTGAATTCCTAACTCATACAAAACTATAGACTTAGTATTTTGACATAAAAACATCTAATTTTAATCAGTGCAGCATTCAACACACCACAATTGACAAAAATTGATATTTGTGTTTTCAATATTTACATTTAAATTACAAAATTAATGCATATATAATTTTCAAGTTTGAATTATAATCTCTAGTTTGATACCAAACTTATTGATATAAATTTGTAAAATATTATTTCGATGACATGACCTTTTACTTTTAACCTGTTGCAAAGGGACTAAAACATAAATATGATTCCATAATGATTGTTAAAAATTACAATATGCATTTGCAATAACATATTAAACTTTAACATTCAGTGCACTAATGATTTCACCATATTATCAGTCATAATAAATTGTTCAAGATATTAACTAGTAGTTTATTGCAACAAATTCCTTTGTATGAGTGGGTGGTCTTAATATTTTATCTATAACATTTATATCTGCATGTTGTTACCTGAACAAATTTATCCCTATCAGATATATGGACCAGCAGTATGGCCAGACTTCGTGCTGCAGCTTCTCGGACAACTTCCTCCTTGTCGTCACAAAGCATCTGCTGCAGCATTGACAGCAGTAGCGAACTACAAATTTCTGGCTGCAACATGAAAATTTAACAATCATTTAAAAACCAAGCAAATGTTTATGTTAAACATCTGTGAATTTTCACAAAATAATATTCTTGTGTAATTATTGTACATATGAAATTTTGAAAAAAAAGAAGATTGAAAAACCAAGGAATAGACACAATAAGGTTAATATCTAAATCAGATAACCTTTATTACGATCATGCAGAAAATTATATATTAACTATAACACTTACTTGAGGAGACAGTTTCATTTTCAAACAGCATACCCAGAATAAAGTCACAATAAACTTAAAACATGCTCCATAAGATTGATATAATGTTGATTCATTGGATAACTTGATTGTTTTATGCCTATGATGGTAATTTTAAAACTGTATGCAAGATGATTTTGATGTAACAAGTTTAGCTTTTAAGAACCATGGCTGAATAGTTTTGTTTGTTTCTAAACAAAGCCACAGTGAGCTCTGCTGTGTACACCATGGAGAGTTGAACCATAACAGTTGAGCAATGTAAGTCCATAAACTTACTGTTGTCCCACCGGTAAAACCCAAAGCGTAATTACTATCAAAAGTTATTAAAATGCAGGATAATTTTACAGGCACATTTAACTGTTTTTTTGTTTTGTTTTTTAATTTTATTCCAATAAACAGTGGCAATAAATACAAAAACAAACAATGATGTCAAATGCTTAGAAGACACTAGAAGTTGAGTTTTCAAATGGCATTGTTTTATTTTTGAAATAACTTTTTTATTGAATCATTTTAATGTAATATTTTCCAAAGCTTATGAAACATCCACTCAAGTTTATTCAAATATGCTTTTTAAGTCTAAATTCTGGTCATTGAGGTTTCAGGATTTAGTTAAGCATGTTACAAACATATGGAAAAAAATCCAACCATTATGTTTACTAAATAAGATATTTTACTTCTAATTCCTTTGTCAATCTGTTTGCATTTGGTTTACTTTTGAAGAAATTCGGTACAAACTGATATTTACCTCATGCATGGAAACAAAGCCAATGTGCATTTTACATCACAAAACCTGAAGTACAGATTTGTTAATGAGTCTACATGTACACTTTAATCAATTTCATATTTTAGTCATTGTCAAATTTTAATTACATACACAGTTGAATGCTGTTTCTATACAAATGTATTTTACTGCTTTTTCTTAAATACTACAGTCTGTTTTTTAATATCAAATAATGCCCAACATTAGACCCATGTAACATGTACAGAAATAATATTTCACATAAATTATTAAATGTATATTTAAGGTCTATATACACAATAATCTTATAAATTCATTTCTCTAGCCAAAATATTAAAAAAAATTCAAGAAACTCTGTTACACATGTACTTACAGGAACATAAGAAGCAAGAACACCACAGGACTCAGCAACTAACAGTCTTCGTTCTGGGTATTTGTGTGCAAGCTGCAAATATAACCACTACTGTAGCAAAAAAAGTTGAAAATACAAAAGTCACCATACTATTGGATACAGTTTTTTAAATGAGAAACGAATAAAAATAAAAACAAATTAAAACGTGATACTGATACTGTGCTACAAAGCAACTTTTCTACCTCAGTTATGAACTTAAATATCTGATATTTTCTCTGCAATCACAAGTTCACTGGAATAAATAAAAACATTATCATCCACAGTAAGACTTGTTTTACTGATAAACTAGTCAAAATTTTATCATTTCCCAAAACAATATACAAATTCCTACATTAAGGATAATATGAAACAACTGTTATGTTCAATAACACTTCAAAAACAAACTACCAATATGCCACCACAGATAGTGAGATAACAGCTAATCCAAGACTAATTACAGTTTACATCTACAAAAAACATACAATCATGTCCTAAAGAAAGCCAGAAAAAATTCTAAACAACTTACTTGTTCCCAGCACTGTGGCAAGAGTTCTGATTCAACTCTTGTTGGGCCCAAATGTTTGGCAATGGCTACAAAGCCTGCAAGAATCATATGCCTAGAAAAGATATCACAATGTCAGAAAATGTTACACTGCCATAGGAAACAATTGTGGAATGGCCAGGCCACTGTTTCATTATTTCTAGAGTAGTCTAGGATTATGCCCCACCAAGAATTTTTGAAAATTTAATGCTGTGAGATTGAATCCTTAGCCATTTTAACTACAAATACTGCAAACACACAACATATTGTATTACATTAAAAGAAAGAGGTTGTAATACACAAGTTGTAGCTACATATGCCATGATCATTTTGTATGTTAATTGGAATTAGAAGATTTTGAAAACTACAGCAGGTGCACAAAACTTATGAGAAAATTTTATTAAAATCATCAAAAGTTCAAGTATTCATGAAAGACAGTATTAAAACTAGTATTTGACATATTTGAGCAGATTTTGCCATGTTCTAAAAAATTATAGTTTTACATATTTTTCTGTTATCTAATTAAAGATATGACAAATTAACAAAATTTAAAGGAGGTAGTTTTTTTGTCCACCTCCTGTATACACCTATGAGTGAATCCTAAACTACAGTCATAGAGTGATCTATTCCAAGTCACTGGAATCACAAGAAGAAATTGTACACTTACATGTACAAAATTTCTCCTCCACCTGAAAAAGTCCAAAAGACAACACACTAGGCTGGGAATGACAGGATCGTGTATGCCATGCTCAAACAAAGGAACGAAACTTGTCCAGCCTGCAAACATTCATCCCCACTCTCCAATTAAGTGAACAAAGAGCATCCTGCTTGACCCTCGAATTATGGAGAGGACATGGAATCTGTGTTCAACCAATGACATATGATGAGAACACTTTGCCTTTGGAATTATGAGGAGATAATGGACCACCCTTTCAATGAACAACACATGAAACTGATAATGATTAAAGAGAAGAGCTATGTACTGTCCAATCAGATGGTTTCATGTCAAATTTGAAATTATGAACACACTCCAATGGAGGCTGGTACCATTCCTACTAACATCTGGGAAAAAATTCAGAGACCCGAGTAGGCAGGCTCCCAGCTTCACCCTCTTCTCCAAAAGAGGAGGAAGGAACATGCTTGAATGCTCTCGTAGAAAATCCTTTGTCTGCCACCCCAGCAATTGGAAAATAAGAGTAGTAAGAACTCCCAAGATCCACTAGTAAAGTCTGAGAGTGTAAGACAAGTTGGAGAATTCTAAGGAACAATGCTCTTAAAATTGTGCAACATCAAGCTTCCTACACTTGTAAAGGCAAATCAATCCCAATTTATTCAAACTGAAGACCATCAGGAACAGGTAAGAGCTCCTTTAATTTTTCTTATGATTTTCCATGAATGGGAATCCATAAAAACATAATATCATCCAATAGGCAGCAAGATGATCTTGCCCCTTTTGCAGGGACTGTTGGAATCTGTAGTAACTATAGTGAAAGTGTTTACTACTGCAGAACTGAAACGAGAAAATATACCTGTTTGTGCAACACTAAACACAGAATGGGATCCAGTAAAAAATAAGGGGATTTTGAAAACAGAAGAGCACATGAGTGAGGAAAATACTTCATTCTCATTAAAGTTTAACAGTTCTGGTCAAAGTAGCTACAGGGAGTAGTTGAAAATCATAGAAAAGAAACTGCCAGATCATGTAGAGGACAACATTTCGAAAGTTTTCTGCCTTTCGTCTTCAGGCCATTATGTGTGTGTGTAAGATGTTGTCAGCCTTTTATAGTGTCCCGGTGGATTGTGGAAAACATATGATAGGTTGAATTATCACTGTTTCTGGTTGGAGGAGAGACTTCCCCATAGATTTAGCCAATGGTTGCCGCAGGTTACTCACCTCTAATCAGGAATCTGTTTAGTGAAGATTTAATAGTGCTAATATAAAATTATTTTTTGATTTTTCTTGTCTTCCAGAATTTGTCTATGTCAATGATTCTAGTTTTCTCCCAGTTTATTCTTTGTCCAATTGAAGCATGTTCTGCAATGGCTGAAATTTGTGTTTTCATAAGTCCTTTACTATCTTTATGTTCTTTTACCCTTGTATCAAGTTTTCTTTTTGTTTCTCCAATGTATGTATCATTACAGGAACACAGAAATCCAGATGACATTTTGGAGATTGTCTTTTGTAGGTTACTGTTTGTTTTTTTTTATCAGAATGGACCTTAAGGTATTGTGGGATTTCCACTGGACTTTTGTGTTGAATTTCTTGGCAACGCATTTGAGTTTTTCACTGAAGTGTTGGAGGTATGTGAGGTAAATGGCAGTAGCAGTGGTGACTTTCTGATCTTTTCTTTCTGTCATGAACTTCTCCAAGGAGGTTTTGATGAAGGAGGAGGTGTAATTATTCTGTTTAAAACTATCTACAATCGTTTGGCATTCAACTTCAATGGATGTCTTACTGAAAATGTTTTCTGCTCTTTTGTTTAGGCATTGGATTATACCATGTTTTATTGAGGTTAGATGATAGGACTAGAAGTGTAGGTGATTTTTCTCCTGTAATGATAATCCATTATAAGCCAAGTGAATGGTTAATGGAAAATAAGTCGCAGGGAATGGAAAGATTTCAAAGAATAAACAATCAGTTTCTAGTACCTCAAAATTAATTAGTATGAGCCATATAACACTTGAGAATCCTGACACGACATAAATTATCAGGATCAGAGTAAAATAAAGGTAAAAAACAGATTGGCAAGAAGAATCTTTCTCCTTCTTTAGCTGTCAGAGTCTTTGGAAGAAAAAAAAACTACCAGGATAAAGTAAGAGAAATGTGTAATGATAAAGTCCTATGCACATGAATTGCAAAAAACTCTGACTGATGATATCCATAAGCCAACAACAGAAAAAACACAATTCAAGAGAAATGTTAAACAAAGAACACAAAGCTACAGACTCAAAAAGAGGATAAAACAATGCCTGTAAAACAACCTTAAGGTCACAATTCAGTTACTGAACAGGTCATTTGTGCAGAAGAATATGGAAGGATTTTAGTAATCTGGAAGAACTGGAGATTGAAAAACCTTCTGGTATTTTGAATACTTAACACTCCTATGAAAATTGGGGCCTAATAGGCCCCAGAGCAACTTGAAAGGTTATTAATATTAGGCTAATAATTTTGTATTTAAATGAAATTGCCATTAACTGACCCTATCCTTTTATATTTTAAGGAGCAATAATATTGACTTTTCAGACATTTGCGAAATAATACATAAAATTTTTTTTAAAAATATTCACTGAAGGTATCACTTTAGTGGATGTAAATATATTTTTTGTAGGAGTGTTAAAAACAGTGGATAAGGATATCTTATATAAAGCAAGACCCTTCTCAAGCATATAAAATAGAATATAATAGATACTTTTAGATGAATAGGGTTTAAATTCCTTTTAATATACCACTGATGATCAATATTCCATTCCCATTGTTAAATGATCATGGCTGGCCTAAGGAGAGATTTATTTAAATACAGTGGAGCCTAAGAAGTGAAACCCTTATGTTTGGCAAAGGACTGGATAACTTTCAAGCATGAAAATTGAGTTTCCAAAAATGTGGGAAGAGAATGTTTGACTGAGGTTGTCTCAACAGAAACTGCCAATGTGGAAGAGGTAAAGGTGAACATTCTTGAAGAAGCAAAAATTACACTTGAACTGGACAATACGATGAAATCAAGAGAACTCAACAGAGAGTAGAACAAACCATAGTCAGAACTTGGGGCAACAGCCAAATTGAGTAAAAGGCATACAGATGTAAATCTGTCCTGCTAAGGCTTAAATATGAAGAATTAGATACCAAACCAACAGCAGTTGAGAATTTAAATGAGTCACATAGGCACTGATCATTGGAGACTTGAACTGAGAATAAATCCACTGAAAAACCTCAGGATGTAGCATCCATTCTGATATGATGAGAATAAGACTAGCAGAGAAAATCTAAGGTACAAAAACAAAGGTCTTGAGAATATGTGCCTCCTTGACAAGAGGTCTGAGATACCAATGTGGAATTGCTGAAATGTATCATGATAATTTTTCCCCTCAAGAAAAACCTTGAAACACTGTCCAATGTACTGCAAAAAGTTGGAGAACATTGATATGGAGGGTAGATTTGTCTTCTGTCCAAGTATATTGGAACTCCTTTCCTTGAAGTAAGATCCCCATCTATCAAGAGATGCATTTGTTAACAGGTGAATCTTAAGATGAGGTGGAGGAATGGGTATTTCAATGGTAGTGTTGCTTTGATCAAACCACCATTTTTGATCAACAATGTTGCTCCTTGTTAGTGAAACAGGATGATCCAAAGAGTCAGAATACATGATCAACTGGTTGCTCTTTAAGAATTGAAGTGACTTCATGCGCTCATCTCAAAAGAATGAGAGGTTTGAGGGATGCTCACATACCAAAGAGAAAGTAACCATTCATGCAGAAGGAGAAACAGACAAAAGTAAGTCTGAAAGCTCTTACCATGGCTTAAAGCATGATATGTGTTCAGTGAGGGAGCCAGGATATTTTCATTCAGGGGGCTGAGGTAAACTGTGAAGTGGGGCTTCCCAAAATGCCATCAATATGAAGTATAAATGGTAAATTATAATAATGTAAATACTAAAGTACATTTCAGAAAGGTGTGCTATTTTAAACTGCATTTTCAATACAGTTTTCATTGGAAACTCATATTCTGATTAATAATTCATTATTACAAATAGGGGATGTTGTAAAACTGTGATCAGCTAATGGGAGTGAATGGGGGGGGTGCGGCTGCCATACCAATCTCGATCAGGCTGAGCCATTTGTTAGCAGTATGCCATGGTCAGCGGCTTGGTGATCATATGCTTAAGGCATTCAACGAAGGAATCTCGCACTCAAACAAAGCAAACCCGCAGCATGGATATTAAATGGTCATGGTAGCACCAAAACATAATGTCTGAATTGCAGTTTACCTTCACAGAAAGGCTGGTTTCTTCATAAGTTGACATTATTCATACAGGCCAAGCTGTGATTGTGATATTGTTCTTATTATCATAAGTGTGACAAGCACCTGTTACAATAATGTAACTACTACATTAAATTAGGCACTTCTAAATTGCCCAATGACAATTTCAAAATGCATTCTAGAATTGCTTAGAAATATTATTTGGTCAGTTAACATGAAAGGTTATTATTAAATAATAAGTATAACATTAATTGGATTGTAAGTCACAATTTTAAATGTATGTCACAATCATCTGTACAATTTTGGATGACTGATACACTATGCAAGATGATCTCACAGAGGACACAACACCGGATAAATGCTTCATAGTTTTGACCTATACACAATACACTTATACATGCATGCTATGTCTTAGTTTTCAATAAAAGATAAATGAAATTAATAGGTAAATAAATACCTGTGAAACCTTTGGTTTATCAAGTAAAATCCCTGATGATCTGTTGTAACTTGAAATCAATGTGATTGTCTAATCTTTGTCAAAGCTCAAAATAGAATGTCATTACACAGGGAACAGCAATACAGCGCACGAGTTTCAGTGCATTCAGTACGTTGCTGTGATACGCATGACACATACTTCTGTCTTAATGAAGATGCTGAGTTCTATAGAACTATGTCTCTTTGATGTTAATTGTCAAGCAACAATGACAATTGTGTTTTTCATATTTCATGAATATATGTAGGTAACAGTTAATGCCAAATTTATTCAAAAACCAGGTGCAAAACTAAGGTCTATACTATGTAAAAACTATACTGACAAAAACAACACCAACATTATTTATAAAATACAATGTGATAACTGCCACAACTTCTATATTGGAGAAATAAGTAGAAAAATGGAAACCAGATAAAAAGAACACAAAAAGTCACCTTCACATGTTTTCGAACACTGCAATTCAAATAAACAACACAACCATAGAAAGCACCCAAATACCAAATAAAGAAACACACACAAACAAACACAAAATTAAGAAGCCTTACTTATACAACTCAAGCCCTAAATAAACCAATACAAAGGAACACCTTTATACCTATATCAATAAATATATCCAACATTTAAGCATGCCCTTTACATTCCTACACTCAATTACACAACTGCCATCAAACATGTGGTCAGCTACCAGTTAGTAACCCTTTCATTCTTTGTAAACCTGACAACGAATGAAGAAGATAAAAACGTTGTTTGCACCTCTACTGATGCTTTCTCTACCCATAAAAGCAGTTTTTTAATATATAATCTTAGGATACTTGTAGGACAAATCTATGAAAACTGTGATCTGTTTAAAGAGATCTCATGTTCCAATCTAGAGCCCCACAGGTGTTAAAGAGAATCCCATCCACTGAGAATTTAAATAGGCCTACTCCTGATGGTGATGCTGATCAAATAACATGGGGGACAAGGCATACTTATCCCATTGCATAACTGAGCAAATACTGGAAATCCTGAAGATCAAGAAATAACTATAGGGTCAGCAGAGGTAAATGTGTTTTAAAATACTCAACATCTTTCACTGCCAGTAGCAGTTCTTGTTTTGGGGTCCTTTGTGTATATTGATAAAACAAATCTTTCATTTTATTTTTCAGAATTTAAATTTAAAATGTTAGATTCACCCATTATAAGCCAATGATGTATTGGGAAGCTAGTGTGGAGTCACAATCAGTGAGAGGAGAAATGGTTGTGCTCCACATATAAGTGGTTCTAAGATTCATGCTAATGTGCACATTGTAATGTAGTAGATATGGTGCTTAACCCAAGGTCA
This sequence comes from Carcinoscorpius rotundicauda, assembly GCA_011833715.1. Lineage (NCBI taxonomy): Eukaryota > Metazoa > Arthropoda > Merostomata > Xiphosura > Limulidae > Carcinoscorpius > Carcinoscorpius rotundicauda. The sequence continues at coordinate 49,097,977 of CM022392.1, read as the reverse complement.
AAGCCAAAGATCCAAGTTCTCCAGCTGCTATGCAAGTGAGATACACAATACAGCTTCACAAATGTCAGGAGAAATTTTTAAAGAAACAGAACTCTCAAGTCTGCCTCTTTGTAATTACAAACTGAGATATGAAGGTTCATAGAGAGATTATTATAATTTCATACAACTGTCAAGTTAACATTGTATTCCTAATGAAGTGTTTTGATAAAATAAATTGGTAATAGAAATCAAGTACATCAAAAATAACTTTTTCTGCTACCAATCTTAACCCACATGTTAGAAACCTCTTTACCTTTTATGGTACTAAAATTAAAGTGGCAATTCCACAGTACATTTGAATAAAGGTTTAAACTAAAATAGAAAACAGTCAAACCCATTCTGTAATTTATATTTAGAGATTTGGTTACTTAACAGAACTTTCAAAATGCAGCTCTTGGATTATACGATTTCATTTATTGTGTATGAAAATTTGTGATCAAAATAGCAACTGAAAAAGAAAAGAAGTTACTCCTGCTTTAAATATTCTCTAATGGTAGCACCACCCAATATTTCTTTTTGTTTAATGTATTTTCAACTTTTTATGCTGCAGATGTGTCAGAAGATAATCATCATCAACCAATAGCTACAAACACTTAAGGTAATTTTTTTGTGTTACATATTCTTTTCCAAACTTACATGTAACAGTTTAACACAATAAAAGTAAATACATATTGATATATAATATCTCTATAAAGAAATGAAGTTTTAATACAGTTTAAGTAGCTTTATTTTTTCATTTCAACTGTTAACTTTCTTGTTTTTTAGTTTAACTGTACCATCACACACACACACACACACATATATAAATTCAGTATATTTAAAAAGGTTCCTCAGCAATTTTGACATTGGTCTAAAGTTCTAAAGTAAAAATAAATTATTTTTAATTCAAATAATAGTGTTATCATTTAAATGGAAACTCAAAATTTTAATTTTCCTTCAAAACAAAAAACTTAAATAATTATGATGCAGTAATGTTTTTTATATTCTCAGCAAAATAAAATGAATTGTAAATATATATATATTGAATGCTGACAAAAGTTAGTAGAAAGTTACCAAACTGAAAAGTTGTTAACCCTAAATTATTCCTTAACTTCTGAAAATTCTTACTTTCTTTCACTATCCATGGTTAACTCATGTTCCTGCCTTTTTCTGTCCCTTAATCAAAATTTTAAAATTAATTGGCAAATATAGAAATGTAATAATTTGTTGAATCATTTAAAAACATGGATATGTGTAATAAATCAAACCTTAATGTCTTACAAATGTCACTGAGTCACAACAGAAGTACTACAACAACAACACTGACTATGTAGTTTTATTAAACTCCATAACACCACTTTAGTAGTAAGAACGCATATGGAGTTGTTAATTTTTTTAAATATGTTTGAATTAGTTTACATGTTAGATCAAAATTTTAAAACAGTTTTTTTATTTAGGTATTTTGCTACTAAAACGTGAGGTGAAGTCTGGAAACAAGTGAATAAATTAAGCTGCTATGTTGAAAAACAACAATTATTTAAAAGTCAACTACCAAAAAACCTTACTTTACTATTGGAACCACCATTTTTATTGAATATTTTTGACATAACAATCACTGTTTAATTTGTGATAAAATGAACTACTGAAAAAAAATTTCAGAATCGTTTGTTGTTGTTTTTTTCTTTACCTCTGTTCCTCATCTGGCCTTTTGATGAGATTGAATAGAATATTCAAAAGTTTGTCTCTGTCTCTTGCTGAAGGATGAAGTCCAATAGTACAGAGTATGACAGGAATTAACTCCTAAAATAAAAAAATAAATAAAAATTTGGAGATTTCTGTTTTATACTTCTAAATACAATTACAAAAAATGTCAATTTGAGAGAAAAGTACTTGCAATTTAATACTCCTATTTAATGTCTCACCTCATCACCGCAACAATATTTAATGTCTCACCTCATCACCACAACAATATTTAATGTCTCACCTCATCACCACAACAATATTTAATGTCTCACCTCATCACCACAACAATATTTAATGTCTCACCTCATCACCACAACAATATTTAATGTCTCACCTCATCACCACAACAATATTTAATGTCTCACCTCATCACCACAACAATATTTAATGTCTCACCTCATCACCACAACAATATTTAATGTCTCACCTCATCACCACAACAATATTTAATGTCTCTCATCTCATCACCACAACAATATTTCACAAACATTACTCATAAGTTAAAAAAGCAAACTTAGAAATAAAAATGGAAACTGGGCTCAAACCAAAAACAAACTAATTATACAAAAATATAAGAATGAAGTCATATCAACTAATAGTAAATATCACACAAAAATATGAGCAAAATGAACATTCCTTTTTATTTCATTTTCTATATACTTCAGGTTCTGTTTAAACTCAGTGCAGTGGTTTTGAAAAATGAGGATTAAAATTGTAAAACATTGACAATTTTTTATCCATATCATACTTATCAGTCGAGACAATCATGTACAACATATAATAGAGTTCCAAGAATATTTTTTGGACAATAATGACAAATATTTTTTACTTAATATCACACCTATCCATGCCAAATGAGCTATAATACTATAAAAAGTACTAATATGTTATACATATAATTTGTGAGAGAGAAACATTGCACAGAGTGAAATGCCAAATCAAGCATATTCTTACTATTTTCTGTGGGGTTTTTTTTAACACCTTCTTCAATAAATTTAGCATGCACTTTATACACAGACCCAACCAGTATAATGAGCTTTTGATACTTCATAGTTAGTGACATCTATTAATTTATGACCTTCTTGAATTAACAGATAACATGAACCATCAAACACACACCCAAAGCCATCAAACTATGATTTGTCTTGAATCTAATACATATCTTGAACCATCAAACTATGATTTGTCTTGAATGTAATAATACATATTTTGAGCTATCAGACAATGATTTTCTTTATTATTTTTTTGTAAAACAAAACATATCCAGAGCCAACAAACCATGATTTTTTTGATAAAATAATACAAATGCCAATTTATCAGATCATGATAATTTTGAATGATGTAATACATAACCTAATCCATCAGAAAATTACTTTCTTCAATGAAATAATATACACACTGATCCATCAGGTCTGTTGAATACAGTTAACATCAGATAACCTAATGTTGAATTTAACTGTGATGACATACTCTAAATAGACACAGTTCAAACTTGAGTGAAATACATATTACCTTTCCACTATTTTTAAAGTGAAACAGCACATTCTGAATTATAGCCATACCTCTCGCTTTGCTAGGATGACATTTGGGACAATGTGAGGAAGGCAGCGACCCAACATTAAAACAACTTTCTCACATGAATCCACAACTTCAGCTACTTCATTGATAAGCCTGCTCTCCTGTGATATCTTGTGACCTAAAGCATGACTCATCAAAGCTCGACAAAATGCTTCAGAAAGCTTCCTGTAACAACAAAAATGTTCCAAAATATATAGCCTACAAAAAAGCTATTAAACAATTTTTAAGGAATTTCCTCTAAGATTTTTACAGTGCAAAATCAATATGTGCCTTGTATTACTGTGGAGAACTAACAGTGGGAAAATAATAAATAGATATTTTGTAATACATTGTACTGTATATGTAATTCTTTTGACTAAGTAACTCAGCACATATTGCCATTATAATACAGTGGTCTCTAGTAGATACAACCCCTCCCTATAATGATAAACTTTTTTTGCTGTGCATGGAATGATTTTATGTTGTTTTGACCTCCTACAAATGACTTCTTGATAGATATGACATACAGCCATGAATATTTGGATAGATGGTTGAATAACAACCTCTCCATAATGACTCTTTTCATATTAATGATGCAATTTACACAGATACATGAATATAATGTATACAGTATGGAACAAAGAAGACAGATGACTGGAAATTGAATCACAGTTTAACGTGTGTATCTCAGTACCACAGAGGGTTCAAGTAAAACCCATTGGCACATATAAATAAGTATCTTGGTTTAAAAACTTTCAGATCCTGAGAGGTATCCATGGGCACTCAGAAGTGTTGTCTTCACTCTGCTCATGGAATTAAGGTCTGTTCTTTAAGTGAATATAGTAGAATTTGAGCCTGTATCCTAGATATTAAGTAACTTGATTATTATTTACTAGCAGGGTGTGTAGATCATAAACTCATGGTTTGTCAAGCAACAGACTTGGCTAATTCATACAGTGAGCATGGCTAATAAAATGCCTCAAGGCATAAAGGAAAACTGTGAAAGGCTAAAGCTAAGAAAAGGAAGTCACTATGAAGTAGAAGAAGGTTCGAAGTATTGAAATAGAACAAAGTTAAAGAAAGTAACAAAATAAACAAAATATGGAAATTACAGATTTTGTAGTCAACTTGAAATTGTTTTAATACAACACATTACATTTTATATAGTATTTGTATTTAGAGAAAACTACCTTATGAGGTATTGACTATAGTCCAGTACTAATTTGTTTCAGATATTCATTCTTTTAAATATACAGAATGGTCCCTTTTCAGAATTGGAGAAATTTTGGTTTAGGGCTGGGGTGTTTTGTTCAATTACAATATGCAGCTTCTGATGTTTGGTTCTTTGTTTTATAGACACATTGTGGGTTTTTGAGGTGTAATATTGGTAAATATGTGATGTCTGTTTTTTTTATGAATCTTATTTCCAATTTTCTTCTAGTTTTTCAGATTTAGAAATCCAGACATTTATTGTACATTATTTTATAACTTGTTACAAAAATCATGCAATGAAAATTAACAAAAAAACACTTCTTGATAGAATAACTGCCAAACTCATGAACATTAAAAATGAGTTAGTTAAATGTGAAGAACAAACATGGACAATTTTTATTGAATAGATTTTGTGTCATTTTGTAATATTTTATACATATGTAATAAAAATGTGACACGTGGATGTTTATGAAGTAAATGTGATTAATAAATAATTTTATATAAAACACAAAACAACTTTGAGTTATCTTTACTGAACTGTCACTCATCAAAACTATCATCAGACAGTGTGCTAATGTGTCACTTTTTCTGCTTTCCAATACAGTACATAAACCATTGTGCTCAACCCCTGGAAGTAACAACTAGTACAGCTTAAACTTGGTCAGATGTTATCTGGTTATTGACCACTGAATAATGACTTTCTGTAAGGTGTGAATTTTTTTCATCCTGAAAATCAAAACTAAAATTTGGCTTAAAATTTGTATCCTTTAATAACCACAAGAACCATTATTACAACATGAAAATCTACTGATAACTTTACGAATTCTGAGACTCATATCTTGAAATAATATAGCTTAAAAAATATCATCTGATGACATGTTAGTTACCATCATACCTACAAAAGATGTTATCCTAATATCATATCATCTTAACCAAAATTAGATTATCAAATTTAAACTCCAAAATCTTAATACCTGATGCCATGAATGTTTGACACGTCTACCTGTGGATTCACTACAATGGTTTCACTAGCATTGAGGTCATTAAGTCGCTCCTGAAGTTCTGTTGGTTCTCCTACTTCTAAAGATAAGGTGGCTTCATGCAGATGATCATCAGATCCAGCAGGGAATCTGGTGAAATCTGATGTTTCATCCTCAGGCACAGACACTACGGCATCCATCTGGGTATTATCTTCCATAGACTGGGTCATGTCGCAAGAAACCTGAGATACCCAATTTAATTTTTTTGGTGTTTGAACTGGTGTTATTAATGGTGTTGAAGACTTCAAATTGTTGTGGCACTCCACTTCTCTACAAATAGCAATGTCAGTTTTAGTAACTAAAAGAAGAGAATGCTTTAAACAAGATGATTAAGAAATAACAAAAAAACACTTAAAGTTGACTTCTGAATCAAGCATATTATTTTACAGTTTATGAAGCTAGGGTGAGGTTAACACAAAAGTTGATATAAATGTATCTACAATGCCAAAGATGAAAGAATATCAGTCACTACAGTAGGTAAAATTAGAATTTCAGCAATGGCATCTGACTACTTAACTCATTAAACCTGAGCAAATGCTACCAGCATCTGGCCAAAAATCATGGTTTACCCATCAGATAGTGAAACTTCTGATAACATCTGCATCTTTTTGTCTGAAAACTAACTAAAACCATGTCACTATCACCAAACAGACCAGAAATTTTAAAAAGGTACGGTGATAATTATCAGGACATGAAAATATTTCCAGAAGAATGCTCAAAAAATGATAGGTTTAAAGAGTTCATCCTTATAACAATTGAAAATAGTTACAAAAACTAAATATATAAAACAAATTTTGTGAAATAAACATATACGTAAATTGAAAACCAAAACTAGCAAATCCTGTCATTCATTTAAACCCTAAGGAGATATATCACCACAAAAAATGGATTGATACATTATAGAACTGATTAAGTTTTATCCATTTGAAATCAAACAAACATGGTACAATTTTAAATTACCTCTGTAGACCCTTAACTTGTAACATAAGATGGTCATTTTCCTCATTTAATCTCTTCACTAGCTCTCTAAGTTTCTCATGCTCTTCCTCCTGAAAACAAAACTCATTTTTTGAAAGATTTCCAGACAAATATTTAATTCAACCCCTGCTTATAATTTAGTTTAAGTTTTTAAATTGCTTTCATTTAAAATTTCTCTTTTATTATCAACATTATTGCATAATCTTAGGTTCTCAACTTCAACATATAAATATATAAAAATACTTTCAAAAAAACAAAGACTACATGTAATATACATGTATAACTATTAAAATAAATTAATGACTAATTCAACAACTTATTATTTTGCTATTTTTGAATGACTCGGTGACTATTTTTGAAAAATTTTGAGATTCTCCAAATCAATTTCCTACCTGAATAATCTTTAATTCGCACTGTTTTATTAAGCCCAGAAATTCAACCACTAACAAAACCACCAATTCACAAATCAACCATTAAAGTATTCTTTAACAATAAAAAATAAAGAATATCATAATGACCACACACACATACACACACAAAGTAGAAAATCAAAGATGTGTATGTCACGTTTGACTCTTCGTTGTTCAACACGGTTACTTGTTGTCAGTTATTTTTATACATTTTTGTATGATTTCTCACTGTAATTATTTATGCTGTTTTGGTATCTTATTCTTACCAATGTCAGGTTACAACTATTACAGAATCGAACTACAATTTCACAATCTCTATTCAATCTACTATACCTTTTTTATTTAATACTAACTCAATAGACGAAAAATTCCTATCTTTAACATTAAATTTTCTATTTTGTGCAATTTGTTTCTAACTCACTTATAAAACAAAATCTTTTTTTTTTTAATAAGTATATGTAATAAGTAAATGAGTATGTCTGATTTTACTAGGGCTTGAAATATTCAAAACACTGAAAAGTTGGTGCTAAACTAAATGTTACACTTATTAAATAAAATGTACTTCTGATATAAAAAAATAAGAAATTTAGACTATTACTACATTGCTATAACAATCAATAAATGTTTGATCAACACTAGGATAAATGACTAAAAGAGATAGTTAATTTATACCTAACCATAACATTAAATTTAATCACATTTGTAGTGTAATGTGATTTTCTCACATTCAATAGCAACACAGTATTCTATATCATGAATACATATTCACAAAATCTAGTTTTAAATTTATGAAACTGAAAGTCTAAACATTTTTTTATTTATGATCCAAAATTACAAAGAAATTCATTTGTGGAAGCTCAGCCTATGATACATAAGTGGTAAATTAAAGTTAAATTTACATCCAGTGCTTATAGACAAATTTCATAGAGTGACTTCTTATATCTTATCTAAGAATACCAAACTCTAAATGGGATCAAACATATTTTCTGAAGCATAGTGTGAGAGTTATAATATGCTTATACTGAAAATGTATTTCCAATAGGTACTAACCTCTTGTCACATAAATAGCTATTCTCATTAAGTGCTACCCTCCATATGCAAATTTTTTTTGTATGCCACAAACATTGAGCTCCCACATACTCCATGATCAGCGAGGTTTAACTATGTCTCATGAGATGACCCTCCAGTAACAGGAGAGCAAGATACTCTCCTGATACATATGACTTTCTCTATATGATTCTACCAAATTATCACTTCAAGTTTTGACACAAAAAGGAAGCACTGGTTTTCAGTGGTGGGGAAGAGTGAGAGGAGGTAATTATCTATCAGACATACATTTTCAGCATTGGAAAATTACAACTTCTGAAAAGGTATATTACCTCCACTCACAAAAATAGGTAGAAACTCGTACTGAATATATAGAGGGACTGGAAAGAGAGAAAGAAAGAAGCATCCTTCAAGAGCATCCAAAGAACACCCTAAAAGGGAGGATCCTTGTAGTAGAGGATCATATGTATGATACCACACCACTTCTGTACTAAGTAAACTGTTCAGTGTGGAAAGAGATGACACAGACATAGGCAGTAAAAGGGAGGAGCACATCCAAAAGGGAGAGAACAACGGTTGGATTATGATCTGAATCACCCAATATCTGAATCTCAATCCCAAAGATGACAGTAATGTAAATGAGAGCAAAAAGAATGTGCCCCAAGATGTAGAGTAGCTAGGGACACAATGGACTGTATACAGCAAGACAACTGCATGCAAAACTCAGTCACTAGGAACCATCATCCATGTGGGGCTACAAAAAAGAATTAAAGTGATGGCAAGTCAATTGCCTTCTGAATTTCAGCCAGGGTAGAAAAGAGGTTCATACCATTTCACCTTAAGTCCAGAATTCCAGAAGGAGATATCATATCAACTGATCTGTGAGAATGGAACATGAAGTAAAGTTATAAAATGTTTGATTAATCCACGGACTTAACATCTGAATGATCAGAATAATAAAGATGTGCCTACCTGTATTGTAAAATATCCCATTCAAAACCAATCAGACAGAAAGCACCCCTAGTAGTGTAACATCATTGGTATATGAAAATATTCAAAAGATAGCACAAGAGGAAGAACATTTTCAATGGTGAATCATCAGCCATGACCCACAACATAGCAGTAGTGAGCATGAGTACAACTAAATGAAGGAACAGAGAAACCTGAAATACATATGTGAGAACTTATGTTGACTGGTTCAACTTTGAATCTAAAACCCAGTCACTGGGAACTGACATCCATGTGAGGCTAGGAAGGAACCCCAATAAAATGGGTGAACTGCAATTCTGACAGCTCATTCTAAAGCTATTACATCCCTTTGGACAGACCTGTTTAGTGATGGAGCATCAGACTGGAGAGAAGTTCATCATCTACAATACCAGAACACCACCAACTTGCTCTCGACTGAACTGTTTAATCATTATTTGTATTGCATATGACTATCACATTCAGGAGGATGCCCCAATGGCTTGGAAACGGAAAGTGGTAAGGACTCTCATACTCCAATAATAGAAATAAAAGGGGTGAGAAACAGCAGTGGAGAGTCCAAAAGAATGTTAACATTGAAGAAAGTGCAATGGAAAACCTTGTTTTAAAAACAGACAACTCCTAGTTTACTCAATCTGATGAATAGCAGAAAAGGGTTACTATCCCTTTTTGCTTTATACATGAAATACATGGGGTAGTACAGTTCATTAATTAAAAAACCCTTACCTTACAAGAAGTAGGTAAATATATGTTACTGAAATTAAAGAATTATAAATAATAATATCAATATCAAAATTATTCATAAAGCTATAACAGTTTATCTGTCCAAAGTCAGCAGACTGTATTTTAAGTATGCAGATCCCTGAACCAAAAGACAAACAAAGGTCAATTCATATAACAAATAATCTCCCAGTCCATTAAAGCTTATAATTACTCAGTAGAGCACAGCCACCTGGAGCCTAGATAATGGCAGTAGAAAGTAAATAACCTTTCTGAAGTGGAAATGTAAATTTGATTAAAGCCAAAAAATTTTTTTTTATATTGAAAAACAATACAGTGTTCCCTCGCCACTTTGCAGATCCTCTTTCGCGGCTTCACCACTTTGCAGGCTCGGCCGACCCCCACACACACATATATATAAAATAATAAACATTAAATCTAAAATATAGCATTAAATACCATTAAAATATTAAAAATAAATATAATTAATAGTGTAAAGAAAAAAACGGTATATTTTGAGATATTTAACATATATTTAGTTTATAACAGCGTAAAAATGGAAACAGAACCAACTGGAAAGGCTACAGATGTACGCATTGTGCGTCTGCGAAGGCTACGCGAGATCAGCTTCATGGTGTAGCGATGTGCAAGACGGGCTATGATTGGTGCAGAAATGAAAGATGGCCAATGACAGCTACCCATTTTGATTGTCTTTCACCATGTCTTCAAAATGTTCATAAGGCATTGCAAGAGATGAAGCCCTGCACTGTTAATGCAAGCTGGAAGAAGTTGTGGCCTGAGGTTGTGCACGACGACAAGGGATTCACACCTAAAGAAATCCAACACTCGGCTGTTCAAAAAGCTGTGCAATTAGCTTCGTTAATCAAAGGTGAAGAATATGCTGATATGACGAAGGAAGACGTAGATGAACTGATTGACTTAGAATCCAAACCACTCGCCGACCAAGACTTAGAAGCACTGACGAAGAGGAAACACCGAAAGAAGCCGAGGAAACAATCGAGCAAAGTGGATGGTCGTTAGAGCTGTTAGGTAAACTAATGAAACTAATTAACGAACTGAAGGAGTGCTCACAGGAATGGGACAACGATATGGTTCGATCAGTACAATTTTGCAATAAAATAGAAGAACTGATGACTCCTTATCAAATGATTTTCGATAGGCTAAAGAGGCAGAGAAAACAACTGCCAATAACAATGTTTTTCCAGCAGAGCAAGAAAGAAAGGGTACTGGTGGTACTGTCCCTGAAGTTGTAACAACCGACGAAGAAATTGCTGATTCACCTTCCACAGAAGAGGAAGTGGTGTCCCTCGAAAAGACACCACCTGCTGAAGATATGTAATTTTTAATTTTAAGGCTTAATATCTTAATAATTGTTCTTATTATTTCAGCAATAATGAAGAGTATTGTAATGGGAGGGTTAAATAGTTGTACAGGGAGGGTTTTAAAAAGTCTAAATGCACAAATATATACGTAAAAATCAGCGATCCCACTTCGCGGAAAATCTTCTTTCGCGGGGGGTTTTGGAACGCATCTACCGCGATACATGAGGGAACACTGTAAAGTTATCATTTACAACTAGTAAAGTGAAATAGGAAAAATTATCTCCACTTCAGATGAAATGGCAAAAAGAAAAAGAAAAAGGAGAGAAAAAATAGCACAAACAAAAACATCTTGATGATAGCACTACCCTACAAGAAGTGATCATGGGGAATGTGGGAGCTCATTATTTGCAACATACAAAAACATTCTGTATAAAGAGGGCAGCACTGAATGAGAATAGCTATTTATCTGAGTGAAGGCAATGTGCTTTATTAGAAAGTTGTTTTCATTAAAAATTATTTGGTGCTGATAGAAAGTTTATCTGATCTTTATTAAATAATTGATGGTACTGATCTTATATGAATAGTTCAAGTTTAAGATGCTTACAGTGTGCATTGTTTCAGTCTTCAAATAAACTACAGCTTACTATGAGTACAATGTAGTGAAACATGCATCACATAAGGCCTTACTTTATTTAGGTTGATATGTAATCGAAGTTAAATAAATGTATCTAATAAATACAAATACAGTCAACTAAAATACACCAAAGTTTCCCTGTAACACACAAAAATTCTACACTTCAGATGACTTGTAACAAAATGTAAAGCTTTAAACTCACTAGCTCAATCTCTGGAAAATGCTTTTCTTCAGTTTCTTTTAAATCTGCAGTTTCTGTCTGAATCCCACTGCTACAAGTATTTTTTCCTAACCCACTGTATTTACAATAGTTTTTGTACAAAGATAGAAGTTCTGGAGGTTTTGGAATGTTCAGTCCAACATCATCCCAATCTTCAAAATCCTAAAAAAAATATGTATAGTTGCTTTACAACAGATGAGTGACCACACTAATACTTCTGTTATTTCTGATATTAATATTGACAATGATCTTTAAACATTGAAAAAATTTTGGAAATTATTATTTAGTAACAAGCTTCCACTGTATCCAATTAGATAGACCCACAAACTTGTTGCAAAGTGATGGTTTAATGAAACTGCAGAGCAATTTAAACAATATGCTCTCTTTAAGTTTCCTGGGTGGAGTAGAACAACTTATCTAAAACTCATATTCCCAAAATGTAGATATGAAAAGACCATCCCAACACAATTATTACTGAGCCCCTCTTTTAATTTAGTTACCTCAATTAAACAGAACTATGACTATTGCATAAATCATTGAACTCTAACCAGTGTCAAAATGCTGAATTAAAAACATCTAGATTTACATGGATTCTCAAACAGATAAAATATTTTATGTATCATCCAATACATTATTAATATATTGCTTAAGTAACTTAAATATTCTTTACATAATTTCACAAGAAAAAATATCACAAACAATATTTAAGAAGGTCAAAGCACTGTTCTCTGTTTTATTAGTAAAAGTATTAATGCCCATACCAGACATCCTGAGTTACAATATCTAACCAAACCAATAAAAAAATAAAACAAAAAGACATGAAATAGCATGCATCAGGTAAACTTTAAATAGAATAATTTGAAATATGTTTGTTGTTTTTTTTTAAATTTTGTGCAAAGTTACACAAGGGCTTTATGTGCTAGCCATCCCTATTTTAAGCAGTGTAAGACTAAAGGGAAAGCAGCTAGTCATCACCAGCCACTGCCAACTCATGAGTTACTCTTTTACTAACAAATAGTGGGATTGATTGTTACATTATAATGCCTCCACAACTAAAAGGACAAGCATGTTTGGTGTGACAGGGATTCGAACCCACAACCATCAGATTACAAGTCGAACACCTTAACCCACCTGGCCATGAATCTGAAATATACTTGCATTACAAAGTGAAACAATAACTTCATAAAACTAATGTAAAGAACAACAAAAAATTATTGTGTAAATTTGCTAGTAATATTATCCAGTCCATGACAGCAAAAATAGAAATATAGCTAAGTCATTGTATTCTGCTACCAACAGATCAAATACTGAATATTAAAATGTTTGATATAACTTAAAAAGAACAATACATTAAATAAGATTATTGCAAATGATATCAGTTTATTTTAATTTTCATACTTAATAGCAAATATCCTCAACAATGACAAAATAGATAATTTAGAAATTTTTGGTTGTTGATGAGTTTGGACAACAATACATAGTAAGCCTGATTTATCTCTCACCAATAACAAAAATGAAGTATATAGTCTTTTTAGTTAGTTTGTAAATTTACTGTAATTTTCATTCTATAACATCATCTTGCTTTATAAGTTTAAAGATCATTAAAATAGGTCTTTTTCTTTGATGTTAAGGAGGAAGAACAAAACATCCAACCCAATTATTGGTTTCAGGTATGTCCTTGTCAGACCACAGAAATATCCAATGAAATGAAAAAATATTTTTATTAAATTATGGATTTGTATAGGTGTTAGAATAGATGAAAAGTGTTGTTTCATTCTTAATTCACTGTCAAATAAGTGAGCTTCATAGCTTTCATTTGAAATGATGAAGGCAGATTACAAAAATTCACGATATGTAGGCCTACACACTTCTAATGATTCATAGGCATTTTACACAGAATTTGCTGGTCCATGGGGTACAAAAGGTTGAGAATCACTGATATAAAGAACAGTCTTTAATAAAACTTTGCTCTTTTAGAAATTCAGTTTTTACTTTTATACTATCTAGTTCTAATTGAATAGTTTTTCCTAATCTATTGCAAATCCCAGTTTTAAAAAACTGCAACCTAACTGGCCAGTTAAAAGGGTTCATTACATGAAGTGTCAGTCATGTACCTCAGCACTGGTAGTCTTGAATTTCACGTACACTAGTAAAGTATGTTCACATTAGGGGTGAATAAATTAGTTCAGATATAGTTTATAATTCTACTTTATTAAACCAACTTATGAATATTTTTCTCTCATTATAATGTATCATTTAACTATTATTAAGTGCTTTGCTTTCTGTTTTTGTCTATTCTTACAAGTTCTACAAAACAAAATATTCCACCAAGCATAATCTAGTATTTATGAATAAATCTAAAATATAACCAATATAAAATTAATTCTCAAAAAATGTATTCAAAGATTTATTCAATGTAATAAAAGAGACATGTTAATATAGAAGTAAAAAAATCTTTCATATCAAGAATTCCATGAACAGTTTTATATCCACTATAACACATCAAATACTAAAACAAAGTTAGACTTCTAAGTGTCAAGTTCATCATCAGATTTTGTTAAGATTCAAACACTCAAGCAGTTCTGAAAAAAAAACTTTAAAAATAATCCAATTATTTAAATGTTTCATAGAATATTAACTGTTGAAAAATGCACAGCTATGCGTTGCCATAACAAACACAATCCACCCTTAGAATATTTTACATGTCTAAAAATAACGGAAATTGTAAAAAATTTATAGCCCTAAAATAGTTACATTATTTCTTACTGGGTTATGTAAAAATGAAAATGAATATTTACTTTGAAACTCTGAAAAAAATTTTCAGTTTATAAAATGGCATAGAACTCTGTAGGTGAAAAAACACAAATTTTGTTTGCTTGAATGTTGAATTTCACACAAAGCTACTCAAGAACTACAGTTCCTGTGCTAACTATTTCTAATTTGAAAGTGGTAGGCTAGAGGGAAAGCAGCTAGTCAACACCACGCACTACCAACATTAAGATTACTCTTGTCAAACCAAAACAATGGGATTTGACTGTCACTCTTATAATCCTTCCCACAGTTCCATTTGCACTGTGCAATTTTTATATCTATTTTGTTTTGGCAGTAGCAAGATGTGAACACAGTAATTTATTATTCTTATCAATATACTTTCTCCTGTAATAAAAGCAATAATGTAATACAACCAGTACTTTAAATCTATTACAAAATTAAAACACAGTTACCTGATCTTCATTCTCATCTGAAAATGTTATTGATGTTAGCTTGTAGCTATTCTTCATTAAGTATTCATTAACTAGAAAGTTCAGGGCTCTCTTCTCATGAGGTTTCACAGGCTCATCTGTTACTGGAAATTCTCCATTTCCTTCTGGAGTGTTAGGATCTGATTCTTAAAACAAAATAAATCAAACTGTCAATGAAGCATCAATATTACTCTTTTGAATTTGAAGATTCCAATTTCAGAATGAGAGAAATAAAAACTTATTTTTGTAACTGAATGTTATAAAATTCATTTCAAAGAACACATCACTGAAAATTTCTATAATAATAATAAACCTTTACCTTTACCCTCTAGATCAGTTGGATTCAATTCTTCCAAACAAACACCTTTCAACTCACTGTTAACTTATTTGTGATTTTATTCTTAGTACAAGAAAATGAACCTAATATCAGCACCAGTAACCTGATTAGTCTGATTTTTTCTTACTTATTCCAGTCTTTTATATCCCACTCAATTGTCCTTAGAAATGTTTGTCTTCTGATACCCTCCACCTCTGTCTCTGTGCCTTCTTTCCTGATACTGTATATAAGCACCTCATTCAGATTATACTGTTACTTTTTCAAGACTGACCCAATCTGTTGTCTCTAACGATGTATTTTAGTGGGGGAGGAAAGATGCAAAAATGTCAGTTGAGGCAAGTGTTATTTAAAACACATCTTCAATTAAGGAAAATGTTAACATCTAAAATATACCACATCTCACTTTGATAACTAGAATCCCATTCTGATAAGGTGGAGAGGCTAGTAAGGGCATTATCTATACAAAAAGCATCAGAATACATCATGTGAAAACAAGTAGTACCAGAGTAGGAAAACCTCACCACATCCAAAACAGGCATACTCTTCACTCTGAATTTAGTTCTTGAATTAAAGGTGGAACTGTGCATGAGCAATCATCATTACAGATCAGTTACAACCAGACAGCTAAGGTTCCACTACTTGGGGTTGAAATAAAGGATTTTGGTTTCTGTACCTCACATTGGTGGCTTAGGCAACCAAACAACAATGTTACATATAGACATACTTTCAATTTTATCTGAACCATCAGAAAGGGAACAAGAAATTAAGCAATACTGAACCAGACAAACATTCTCTCCCACAAGAAGGAGCCCAAAAAGCACCATCCCAGGTTCAGAATGACAATCATATATGCCTTACTCAACCAAAGAAACAAAACTCATCTGATGTAACTGTCAATCTGGATCAATCTAGATAACATATGAAGAGGAGAGAAGATTGAGAACAGTAATTCTGTACTGTCCAGATGAAAAGTATCTTTTGCCAGTAGTTGGGTGATCCAATAAAAGGCCAACCCACTAAGTACAGTTGCAAAATGAGAGGCAATCCAACTGAACCTTGCGATGCAACATTTATTCTATTGCAAGAATCTATATGGATTGAGACAATGGACCTGCTATTGTAGGCATTACTTATGCAATATGACAAGCAAGAAAAGTGATAAGATAAAAATCCCAAGAAAAAATATATCAAATTTGAGAATAAGGAGCCCAAGACCCCATGCCTCCTTGGTGAGAAACATAATACACCACTGGAGAATAGTCAGAGTGAAGCTTGATAATTTACCCCTTAAGAATCCCAGACTGTGAAACCTTACTTCTTGAAGAGCTATAAGGATGAAGACACTGTGCATTGTCCATGCATACTCTGAAAGACTTGAATGTTCGTATATGCATCCTATTCCTAAAACAAGGAGACATTTGTAAAGAGAATGGAACTCTAGATGGACACTGATGTAAGTAGAAATTATCACAAGATAAATATTACAAAGGGCAACTGAGTGGGGTATAAAAGACTAGAGCAAGTGAGAAAAAAAATCAAATTAATGCTTAGATGAACAAAGAAGAAACCGGGGCAGTTGAGTAACGAAGCTACATTTTGTCCCCAAAATGATGCACAGCATAAAAACATTAGTCAAGACTGTTTCAAACAAACAAAAAAATACTAACACCAAAATGATGTAAAATATACAACTTGTGTCAATGTTTAACATTAACCTAATAATAAGAAGTAACAATAATGAAGCTCTCACACCTGTTGCAACTGTTAAGTTTGCTCTAAGTCCCTTGATGGTCTCTTTAGCTTTACGAAGTTCAAACTCCAGAACTAAAGAGAAGAAAAATAATAATATGTAATGTTTACCTATAACTGTTACTAAAATGTTTATATCCCATATACTTCCAATAATAAGAGAAATTATTACCTAACTGCTAGAGAAATATATTTAAAACCTACAATCTATATCATTTTTCAACAACAGTTAAATAACCTGTCACTGTAACATACTTGCTGTCAATCTATAGCAGCTTCTATTTCAAATGTACATGGTGGCAATAACACCTGTCTACAAATTCATACACTTCTGTTATTTTCTCTGAACTTATTGAACTAGATAAAATAACAGATAAATTTATGCAGAAATTTTCAGTTCACATTACAATAAGATGAGATGTTACTCATTTCTTTTATCTTTGTTGTACCTACCAAACTGAGGGAAATGATGAAAGAAGGATAAAATTGTTTACATTACTGTGTATTACAATAATAAAACACACTTCTGTTAACTCTTCTAATTTAATGAATTATAGAAAATGATAAAGAGAAATAAAACCATGCAGCAATTTGCACTTCAAGTTATTGTATATTAATATAATGAGGGATGTTATCTTTTCTGCATTTTCTAGGCTGAAAGGAGAACAGCTTTAAATAAACTATAGATGAGGCCTTACCTAAATGGTTCAATAAACTCAATAAAACTAAAATTGGAATCAATGTATTAATTATTAAAATAATCTATATCTGGAACAAAACACAAATGGTACTAACTACTTATCAACTAAAACTAAGTAATATTAAATCACAAATTAGGCATTCAAGAACTAAAAAATAAACTTGGAGGGCAATTAATACTATTTCTGTATGGATTTATAAATTTTAAAAAAGAATATACTTTAAAATAAAGGTATTCATCAGATGTCAATATTAATTACAAATAAATAAACACACAAAATATAGGTTCCAGTTAAATAAAAATTACCTGAGATTTATTTCTCAAGCCATGTTCTTTTTATGAAAAATGTTCCAATTGTTAAATTGTTTTCCAAACACAAAAGAAGCAGTAAAATAATAATGTAAAAATAAACTATAGCATGAATAAAATCAAAACTGGATGTTGATACGACTGCAGATGAGTATATTATTTTGTTTGTATCTGAAGCTTTTTAAGGATTAATACTCTTCAACTGAATTGTTATATAATATAGTACTATATCATACTCAAAATAAAATGATATATAGCACTAGTGTTTGTTTTCTTTCTCCAAATTACAAATTAATTTTTGATAAGATTATGTTATGTAGCCACTGGAAACATTTAAAAGTGAATTGTAATTTAAGTCAGAAATATAATTACTTAGAGTAATAATACAAAAGTTAAAGAAAATCTAAGGATGATGTAAAGTTAATTAGTATAATACTTACTAAAGTTCAAAGAAACATACCAGATACATATTTACATTAATGTGAATAGGCATAAACTAACAATTATGGTAGCTTAGTACTGTGTGATAAAACGTGGTTAGAAGTAGGATTGGTAATATGATAAAATTAAATAATTTATCAAGTTAAAGGATGCATGAAGTTGACTCTTCACCCAGATTTTAGGCAAATGTGAAGTATTTCAACTGAGCAGTCTTGGAAATGCATGGGAACAGCATTACCGATACTTCTATGTACAAACACCTCAAGTCTAAAGATGTGTTCCATGATGAATAATGTTCACTTAGAAACTTCAGTGATAACTTTAGCACATCAAGAATGATGGATATTTAAAATTAAGTAATAAAAAGTAATTAAAAGATTATCTGAGATCCAATTGTTAAAATTGAAGAAATTATAATATCTCCAAATTAATTTTCAGAAGAAAACAATACACTTCATTATACATTTTTTAAAGATCTATTTTAATACATAAAATTGTATAAATGTAATTTTCTTTTGCTTCAAGCCACATGTTCTTTACATACTTTGTTAAAATAAATGAATAACAACTAAAAAGGTACAATACAACTGAGATCCATTATCTCTTCTTAACAACTAAAAAGGTACAATACAACTGAGATCCATTATCTCTTCTTACTTGCAACTCTTTCATCAACTTGTCTTTCTCCATCATCAGAATAGCGTGCAAAGTCTAAGGAATCAAAAGTCTGCACACTCGAAGTTCTTGCTAATAAAAATAATGATGCATTTATGTCAAAATTATTGAAATTACCCAAAGTGAAAAGTAAAAAAATGTATGAACTACAACATGGTTCTCAAACCAGATGTAAAGTAGTTTGAACATTCATGTCCTGTTCCAAATATAAAATAAAATACAACAAAAAAAATTAAAGTAATTTATACAATTGGCCTCGTGGATCAAAATTGAGTCACAATGTTATCACACTAACAGTAAATTTAATTTACATACGAGTAATTATTTTTTCAAAGTATATACTAATATATTATGTAACTGCCACTCCATTTATAACAATAAACACAAAAGAAATAATTATATTTTAAAATTCTATACAATAAACAGTAAAACCATGCAGCAATTTTCACTTCATGTTATTGTGTATTAATATAAAGAGGGATGTCATATTTTCTGCATATACTCGGCTAAAAGGAGAACAATTATGACAATATTTGTGGTCATAATAACACAATTCTTAAAAATCGCATGTAGAAAGTTGCAAAGTGTTTCACTTCAAAAACTTTCAATAATGTATTGACTAAAAATACAAAAATTTAATTTTTCTTCTTTATAAAGGAATACAGTTATTTATAAAGTTCTTTAAATATATTTTAATCTATTTCTAAATAATTAATCACAGAGATATGATTTTTCTTTCTTAACACCGTCTTTTAAGACATCTATTTTGCCAGCTACATAAAAACATGTTAAAACTTATTAAAGATTTCATATTTTTAAAATAGTTTATTATTAACAAATGTAAGGGCTTCAATATTCAGAATCTCAGTATTACTGATTAATAAGTTATGTTGAATACAAAGTATAGTGCCACAGTAAAACTTACAGTTCAAATAGTAAGGAGACACTTTCAATTTTTTTTCTATACTTCTGAGAATGCAAATCCAAGTGCATCATTTCAATTTTAAAACTTACTACCTTTTCAAAACTAAAAACCCTTGCATTATGACCATCCACACGTTACATATAGTCAGAGAAATAAATGAATTGTAAATTTCAAATCATTTGTTATACCCTAAAAACAGATACAAGCCTATTTACACAAATATGTGACATGATACTGTTAGATTTATTAACCAAACACAATTTTTTACCTTTGTAATTTTAACTATCTCGAAAAAACTAATTTTGTGGAGAAAGATTCTCTAATTATGCTTACAAAATACAATGTAATGCCTGTCTGTGATAAATAGACATAAATAAGTTCAGGGATCCAACCATAAAACTATATAAAGTTTAAGAGAAACAAATGTAGTGCCACTCCGTAGTTTGTGAAATGTGCAATACAATATTTCCTTTATTGTGCCAAAGTGGTCACATACACAATCATCCTGTGCTTTATCACAGACTTGATTATCACATGCACCTCATTTCCATATACAGACATCATTCAACTGTAGGTAACCTGATTAACTAAAGGAAGTTTACTATTAACCTAACTTGAAAACTTGTTTCCTGAACCAGAAGATCCTAAATTATCCTCATGCAGCATTACAGTTATACATATGATATAGTGAGTAACCAATAATAAAAAAGTATAACTGAAAACTTTCATGTACCTGAGGATGTCAGTTATCCTCATGAAACATTGTAGTCATATGTATTATATTTCATGTATCTGATACTAAAGTATAACCAAAAACTTGTTTGTTATTGGACACACAGAGTATAATGCATGTGGTCACATTAAACTGACATCATCAGGTGCAACAACTCATAATCAAGGTAGCACAAAAAAAAACTAGTGGGTGAATAAATGTAATCAGTTATCAAAAACAACATTCTATAAACAATTATTTTAAATGCATATGTTATTCTCTAAGGTATATGAAGTTGTTTTGTTGTAGATTTTGTTAATCATTACAATAAATTAACATTTTTATATAGACAAATTCAAAATACTATGTCAATTTTCAAAACACAATTTTGATCATTCTTATACAATAACAAGTTTACATGAATGCAAGTTTTAATACTTTTATATATTCTCATCAGTTCAATGATTGTCTGTAAGAAATACATACACTGTTTACTTAATAATGAAAGTTCCAACTCCCTCAAACACATCACAACAGAAAACTACATTTGGAGGTGGTGATGTTTGTCAATCTCTGGACTAAAAAAACGTCCCCCAATTCTAATTTTGATGTAGTATCTTGTAATATTGATTAAATTTTAGTCAGTTTTATGAACTAAATTCTTTAAGTGTAAAAACATCATGCTCTTTGTTTTAGAATTTTTAATATCTTTTTTGTCTTCTGCAGGTCATGTTAAGTTCAACCAATCTAACACTTATGTATCCGTACTTTAGTATTTTTATATTACTGAGGCTACAAGCTTGTTCCTGATGATTATTATATCTGACAATGTCAAGTTAACTTGATGAAACATTGTAATTATACATATTATTCCCTATAGAAGTTTGCAATATGGGTAACCTGAAGTTTCATGACAATGTCAATAACCTGTCACTGAAGCAATCTTTCAAAGGAATTCCACCATCTAGCAATTCATGTTCTGTACTTATAATAGAAAGGTTACACATTTGAGATTTGCTCACACTTTCAGTGATGTCGAGAAACCCACTTGTTGAGAATTTTATATGCAAAAACGGCTCATTTGGGTAGAAAACTTGAAAACTTCTATGTAAAACATTTTCTCAACCCAAACGAGCCATTTTTGCATATAAAATTGCCCACACTTTGTTTTTATATCTTTTGGCAACAAACTCTATCCCAATTTCTCTAGACTGCCCCATTGTAAAATGGGCACCATCTATTGGCTGTAATTTAATCTGTGATGGACTGACATCCTGTCCATGTGAAATATGTCACCATCTCATTTGCTTGTGTCACTAGAATTAGAAATAAGTAATAATTCCTGTGTGCTAAGTGTGTGATTGATTTAACATTAATCTAACAGCAATATTTCTGAAAGGATGAACACGTTTTTACACTATTAATTTAAAATATGATTTTAAACATTTTTTATTAATATGTACTTATTCAGTTTATAAGGAATATTTTGTATATAATTTGTTTCACTTGGTCAACTTTTATTTTGTAGAAAACATTAATATGTTATGCAAATTAAATATTCAACCACTGTAATTTAGTAGCATACTGTTATTTTATGTAAACTATCATATTCGATAAAGTCATTTTTAATGTAATATCACTGTTTAACGTGCACCGACACAATGAAAATAATTTGCTATCTTTGTATGAATTATGTTACGTTGGAGTACATTTAACATGCTATCATAATTATTTGCACATCAATATGATGTGTGTGTGTGTGTGTGTTTATATCCTTTATCACATGATACCTATGATTAACATTACATTGAAGCATGATAATTTCAAGTTAAACTTAATAATTAGTAGAAACGGCTATAACTTCTTGTCTTTCACAATAATAAAACAACTATGGATATAAACTAGAGTATACCATTGACATTCTTAACCACTTGTTATCTACAATGTTCTCATGTAAGGTAGTTTTTTGTTTACAGTTAAGCATACAGTTAAACGATGGAATATCTGTGCTGTACCTACCATAACTATCGAAACTCTATTTTGGCGTTGTAACTCATAAATGAAAACTTAATTTCATTAAGTGGCAAGTCTTAATGGCACTGTGCATCCTCAAGTAGCGCAGAGATAATAAGGCATAAAATTAAAATATAACTACATTCGTCATTTATATAACCACTGTCACACAAGATAAAAAAAAATTATAATAAAATTAATAATGCTATAATTGATACTAACGTAAAACTGGCGATGTTTCAGAGTTGACTTGCAATTGTTTTTCAAAATTTCCTGGGTTAGAAAAATAATCACGCAACCTAGGTAATTCTCGTCCACTTTCCAATAATTCTGTGTGAAGTTCAAGTGCTGTTAGTATAAAATTATCTTTCAATAATTTTGCAGCTAGCTTGTCTAAACTTATTCCAACATTTTCAGATGGTTCACCACTTTCCTCCGATGAACGAACTTCAGGTGGTTCCGATACAATTTCAACAGACGAATCACTGTTGGCTTTGTTTATGTAATCTTCCAGAGGACCAGAACTTCCATCTTCGGCCATGTTTAAACTTAGATTATCATTAAAATACAACAATTAAAAATAAATTATCAAAACTATTTATCTTTAAATTCAAGCAAGAAATTATAAGTTCAACGTTACATCCCCATTCCTCCTTCATAATATATATTTCAGCTTTATTCACTCCCAGCTACTACTAAAAACAGTTTATCCCTCTTGTGGCAATGAACTTTTGTTGTTGTTTTAATCTAAGTATTTTACTTCTACATATCGCTTACTACAAAGTTCTCGAGTTTAAACTTAATAAAGATTTTTGATAACGGATATTCCATAATTCAGTTACGTAGATTTTGAAAATAATGTTCCTTTTTTCTATCATCTAAGAATTTTTTACAATTGTGGAAAAATAAATATTTTATTCAGATCAAATTATTATTTCTTTTACCTCATAATCTTTGAAGAATCCTTTGGAAGGCCCACATCTCTCATATATTTGGGCCCAGCATGGCCAAGTGTATTAAAGCAATCGACTCGTAATCTGAGGGTCGTGGGTTCGAATCCCGATTACACCAGCTGTGGGGGCGTTATAATGTAATGGTCAATTCCACTATTCGTTGGTAAAAGAGTAGTCCAAAAGTTGGCAGTGGGTGGTGATGACTAGCTGCCTTCCCTCTAGTCATACACTGCTAAATCAGGGACGGCTATCGCAGATAGGCCTCGAGTAGCTTTGCGCGAAATTCAAAAAACAAACACAAACTCACATATTATTAATTTCACCTTGTGTGAAACGCTGAGATTCACCATTCTAGATTTAAAACAATCCATATCATAATTTCTACTGACATCAGATCCAGAATCATATGAAACTGCATCACGAGTATCTGATAAAATATGTATATCAGGTCTATGAGTAACAGGTCTTGTTGAAGATTAAAGGTTCGGATAAAAAATTTCCTTTTTATTTCGAGTTCTTATACGTTACAAGATGAAAAGCAGCAGCTATTTCCGTGGTCTCTAGGCTCATACCAGAGCACTGGAATTCCGAAAGGCAAATATATTTTTTTATCTTTAGTATAGAAACGATGCAAACTGTGTGGAGTCCATGATTTATCTCAGTCTCCAAGTTTTATTTCAAAATACGCGTAATACAATTCTTTAACGAATTCTGTGATGGTTTGCCTTTGTTTTTTTACAACAAATTCACGCAACTTATTGTTGTCAAATCGACAAATAAATAATATTGAAAATAAAAATAATGTCCAATTTCCCGCACAAACAAATATTATCCTGTACAAATACATCATGAGACCTGTTAACCGTTTATATGCTAGAGGTATGTTTCTCATGGGTTCTAGAATGACCAACAAGATTCACACGTCACGATTGATCTATAAAATACATATCTATAGCCAGTGATTGTTAATATGTCAAGCATAACTAAACGTGATCTTATTTTAACGAAAATGATTCGCTTATGTAAAAATACATATGACGTTTCACTAAGAAATTTGTATATGATGGAGAGAAATGGATATCCTTTTTGGATACAATAAATTACTGTAGAACATGTAAAAAATTTTCAAGACAATAAAACTATTTTAGGCATGTGTTATTAATTTTAACTTTGATTAAAAATATTTAGCAATTATTCTGCCATAAGTTATTACATAATCGTATTTTTAATGAACCCGGATGTTAACTGTCATTTATTATGGATTATTTTAAAGTTGAATATAATTAACAGTAGTCAATAGAGTAACAAATGAACATTTCTTTCTTGGACAACTAAGTATACGAATTTACAACCCTAAAATCAGGAAGTTTATTCCCCTTGGTGGACAAAGCAAATAGTCCGAAGTGGCTTTGCTAGAAGAAAAGTAAATGAACATTTTTTTCTCAGACAAACTTGTGAATGTTTTATCTCTATTTGGTGACTGTATGTTTTTTTAAAGCAAAGCCACATCAGGCTATCTGCTTCATCCATCGAGAGGACCCAAACGCCTGACTTTAATGTTGTTAACACGTAAACTTACCGCTGTTCCAGCGAAGGATTACTAGTTGAAAACATCGTTAAGCAATCAAAAATTGCCTAAAAAACAATGTAAATTAACGTGCTCCCTTCCCTTTTATCTTTTGTTATTAAACCCCTCATAATGACTTCATTGATGCTAATTGCAGACACTGCTTTGTGGATGGAAGGTAATAATTGATTCATTTAAATAATTGTGTATTTAAAATCAATGTCATAAGTCTATAAAAAAGTGAAAATATGCTTTATTTCAAAGCGTCTTTATCATCTTACATGGATAAAAACTAAAACGTAATATTCCATGTACACCCCGAAATAGTGTTAGTACCATACCAAAATTTATGGTAATAAAGCTAGCAAACTCTGGGAAACGAAAAGCAAAAGTATGCCCTCTTTTAGGATTTTTGTTCCTATACTCTAGTATGAATCGTAAAACAATATATCTAATGTATATCATTGGACAGTATCCATTTACCATTCAAAAATTATGATAATCGATCTAGGAAACCAAAATTTACATACGTTAGAGTGGTTTTGATTATTGATTATTTGAAATTAAGCACAAAGTTACACAATGAGCTGACTATCTGTGCTCTGACCAATATGTGTATCAAAACCCTGTTTGAACGGTGTGATTCCACTGACATACCACACACGTTACTGAGGGATTGTAGAGGGGTGAAAAATTGACATGTTTGCTAAGTTAAAAATACAAGTATACAGAAATAAATAAACAAGCATTTCTCTATTTTCTAGCATTTGGCATTTACCTATGTAATGGTCAAACATTCCAAAATAACACTTCAGCATCAAAGGTTTCGTGCATTAACGCTAAGATACTTAAGAGTTGTCTGCGCTATCCTCCTTTAATTTTGAACTTTTAGACTAAGGTAAGGACAAATAGTCTCAACCCAAACGAGCCATTTTTACATATATATTTCTCTACAAGTGGATTTTCTCGACATCACTGAGTAGTCGTTTTCAACTTTTGGTGTACTTCTGTTTGGAAAAATAATAGAACTTGACCATTAACCAAGTGTGAAACCCAACTCTTTTTCAGTACCAGGACATGAACACAAGGTCCAGTAGCTCCACCACACATTACAATAACTGATAGGACAAGTTCGATCTTAACTGCAACATCCTATCTCAAACATTTTCCACAGTGCATCTAAAGAAAAAAACAGTACTTACTTCAGTCTTTCACCACTCATTTTAAAAATCCAAATTCTTATTTTATAGGTCATTATTGTTGTAAGATGTTTTAATTTAGATTATTACCAGAGTGTGTATGACGTTAAGATTAAACAAAAAAATCTATAAAAGTAGTTTTAAAATTCCTGCAATATTTGTGAGCGTTAGTGATCAAAAAATAGGCATCTGGCAGCTGTTGCTGAAAACCCAGTTGACATTTTGCTTATTGACTTTGTCTCTTTTGCGATCTAATTCGGTACCTTTCATAACCATACTTCAGGAAAAGTTGTACAATCATTTTGCGAAATGACACGTTCACAATTTTATGGGTTATTGGCCTGGCATGGCCAAGCACGAAAGGCGTGCGACTCGTAATCCGAGGGTCGCGAGTTCGCGCCCGCGTCACGCCAAACATTCTCACCCTCCCAGCCGTGGGGGCGTTATAATGTGACGGTCAATCCCACTATTCGTTGGTAAAAGAGTAGCTCAAGAGTTGGCGGTGAGTGGTGATGACTAGCTACCTTCCCTCTAGTCTTACACTGTTAAATTATGGACGGCTAGCAAAGATAGCCCTCGAGTAGCTTTGTGCGAAATTCCAAAGCAAACAAATAAATCTGTGGGTTATACGCTGTTAAGTAGAATTTCACCCTTTTTTAATTGAATAAAGATAAAATGTAGTTTTCTGATTTCAGGCATATTATATATATATATATATATATTCTATGTTAATTACAGAACAATTAAATGTATATTCCTTCTTCTTTTTTTACCCTATGGTATATCATGCCTATTCTACCAGATAAAATACTGCAGTAATATACGTCATCTGGGCTGAAAATGTTTAACGGCTGTGATGTATAATATTCTCTGCTGACAGAGTTGACACTGTGTAAATGTAATAGCAAAATAATGCTGTGAAGGAACAAAGGTCACAAACGTTACCACATTATGAATAAAGATTACATTAAAAAATGTTTTCAGCATTTCTTGAATTATTCACCTCTCCCCATTGACTCAACGGTGAGGCTGAAAGCTTATATCAATAAAAACTCGAGTTTCGATACCAGTGGTGGATACAGCATAGATACTTCATTTTGTGTAGTTTTGTGCTTAACAATAACAAAATAAATAAACAGTTATTACTGACTAGTTTTAGGTTAATTACTAACTATAGACAAAAAATAAATTATACTAGTGTTTTGCATGTAAATTAACTTTCTGCGTTAGTTCAAAGTTGCCAGTATGTTACTTAAATTATAGAATATTTTTAGTAAAGAAAATAAGCAACATTGTTATTTCGTTATTTTTATACAGAGATTTTTTTTTTCAATTTATTGATATATTTTTGTTTTTGTATGAAGTTTGAGTCATAAGAAATGGTGGGTTAATTTTGTTATTCATCTTTGACTTTTTTGTGTAACTGTTTATTTCAGGTGTAACTGATATACTGTTATATATCTATTTTAAACGGCCTGGCATGGCCGAGCGCGTTAAGGCGTGCACTCGTAATTCGAGGGTCGCGGGTTCGCGCCCGCGTCGCGCTAAATATGCTCGCCCTCCCAGCCGTGGGGGTGTATAATGTGACGGTCAATCCCACTATTCGTTTGTAAAAGAGTAGCCCAAGAGTTGGCGGTGGGTGGTGATGACTAGCTGCCTTTCCTCTAGTCTTACACTGCAAAAATAGGGACGGCTAGCACAGATAACCCTCGAGTAGCTTTGTGCGAAATTCCAAACAAACAAACATCTATTTTAATATATATATTTGTTTCATCTTAATGCATTGACGTATATTATCATTATGACGTATTGTCATTATTGGAGTTCATAAATCGAATCGCCAAGAAGCAAATATAGAAATAATATGATTGGTCGGCTACAGTCAGTATACAATGATCTCGAAAGCTGCAATTATGATTAACGCTTATTAATAGGAAAACTACCAGGAAGGTTTATATATTTCGAACATTGTAAAGCCGTTTAATTACAGAGAATAAACTTCGGACATAAGTATTTCTACGAAGACACATGATAACCATCATCATCTGTAAAAAGCGATCTTGTAAATCGTGTTAGGCCGAACCAGGATAGAGCTAGTTAACATTCCTGTCAGGTGAAGGATATCTGTGTATCAACATAGAAGTAATTTGTGCCTCGTGAAACTGGACCGTTGATAAAATGTTAAGTTTCAGACCAGACAGATGGCTGAATATTGTTTGTGAGTTGGTAAAATATTTGTATATAAATAATTGTTGGTATTAACTATTTTAATACTAATTATTATAAATTGTTTCGTTGTTTATTAAAATATATTTTTTTAAGAGAGAAAATTGTGTGTGTCAATCTTCTTGGCAAATATCTTAAATTTGATACAGTTAGACATTCAGTAAACTTTTAAATTAAAGTTAAAATTTTCGGCTATCTGAAATCGTAATGTGTAACATACGTAATATAAACCTGAAATTCGTCCGGGATAAATTATAATACGTATTATTAGTGGCCCGAGAAAAGTTATTCAGTGAATGTAATTTTTATCGTGTGTTGAAAGGTAATCAGAAACAAGCATGGAAAACTAGGATAAACCATACTCGTCACAAGTGATGTGTTCATATGAGGTGGACAATTGCGCATTGAGCGATAATATATTACGTTACATCATTAAGTAATAAAAGTCAGCATAATATAAAAATTTTATGGTATTGTTGGGTGATATTTTTTATAACTTGTTTGAAGGTCAACGTTAGAGGGCGTCAACTATGAAATATAAAAGATGAACAATATCATATATAGCTGAGCTGTATACATGTATATATAGTTACCTTGTAGGATATCATCAGCTCAAATAAAAGAACCTATCGTTATTTTTATTCTTGTGTGAGTATTGTTTTATTTGTATTATATGGCGTATATTATATTTTATGTGTATAGGCTACACAATGGTGGCCACCCCATCGAACTCCTCTCTCACACACTCCAACGATAAAGCCAGAGGTTAGAGGCTTATCACAGTGAGCGAAATATTGGGGATATGAAAAGGTACTATGTCATCTTTTCTCACAAATAAATTACATTATTAGTTAAAAACATTGCCTTACAGCTCACGAAAGAGTTGTTTTTTCATGTTCTCTTAAGGTACCACTGCTTCCTAAAAAAGAAAGAGATAGAATGGATTTTGTGTTTTCGGCTTAAATGATACTTTAGCAACATGTGACTTTAAATAACTAATGCAGATTCAGACGTAATCATCCTTAATTTAAAACTGTTGAACAGCAAGAGACGATATATCAAATTTGATTATTTTGTGAAATAAATAAAGAATATATCTCAAACTTTTTCATATATGATTTCCAGTATTTTTCTTTCTTCAAACTCAGTCAGAGTCACATAATTTAAAGTCATTTCGATTTCCTGGTAGTTCCTCCTGTTATTTCTGGTTATTACCCGAATGTTAAATCAGTGTGACTAGAAATACAACGAAACAATTACGTAAGAAACAGGAATGAAATCTTTAACATAATACAAATAACATTTTAAACTCATACTGATTTATTTCTACTTCAAATTCTCACGCTATTTCAACAAACACAATTTTCAAAATTGTTGCATAAAATTGGGGTTTAACATTTCTTTCAAAGATAGATTTTGAATTTCTCGTCTTATTATAAAGTGATTAATCGTAGCCTCACATAAGTAGGAATGTTTATTTGTTTGTTTACAAAGAATGGTCTACGTGTGAGTTCAGTTCTCAGAAAACAAACGAGTTTTACATTGTAAGTACCATGAATGCAATGTTTTTGTTCTGGTGTTTTTGTAACATTTCTATATCACAAACGTCTGGCAATGGAAATAATATCATGTTTTTTGGTCGCGTATGTATAAAGTAGTTTAAACATTACTTAACCTCTCCCTTGTAATAATTACCAGAGAAATTTCTTAATTAGAGCTCCGAAATGTGAAAGTTTCTTGAATATTAAGCTTATAGCAACCGCATCATCTAATAAGATATTTAGTGCCATAATAAAAATTAACAAACATGAGCTTTCGCTCAGCTTCATCTTCGAGGTATTAAAGAGAAGTTAAATCACATGATTAATTATATGATCCTATTATATACCTAAAAGTAAAGAGAAAGTTGACCTAAATATAACACCATCAATACTATAAACAGAAGAAAAAACTTTGTAAAGAAATAGCATCATTGGATTATTGCATCAAAATCATACCTTTTAAGCCTTCTTAGGACAATCTCGATTTAATATTCACTGACTTTTTTCCTACTATAATAGTCAAGCCATTATTGATTATACAGTTATGGAACTGATAGGTCCGAATGCGTCACCTTGTAAGATGTACATAAATAAGTTAACGTAAACCCAACGAACAACAAATATACAGTCACGTTTGGACGAGTGAATTTCAGAACCACACTGGTAACATGACTGGAAAGTTGAAACAACTGTCTCGAGAACTAATCTTCGCGGCGCTGTGTACCATTTGGCTGACGAGCAGTGCTGGAGGTTCAGAAGAAAACAAGAAGAAAGATTATAACAAGTAAGTACAAAGATATCAAAATATAAAATACAAACAACATTGAAGTTAATATTACGAGTTCACTATATCAGTCGGTTGCTTAAAAACTCAAGTAGCACATGCTTTTTCTAATTAGTGATGATAGATATGTTTAGGCTGTGTGCACTGGGACAATAAATAATATAGTTGTTAATAAATGAAATATCTGTGAAACGTATAACTGCATTTATTTTTTCTTCAATTTTATAATTATGAAGTTTCACTAAGTACCGAATTTTTCAAGTATCAGTTAAAAATATCAAAGTTATAAGCCAACTTTATATTAATAAATTTATTAGATTCAATGTTATTTCAACGAATGGAAGGTGTACTTGAAAAGAACGCAGTTTAAAAAAAAAAAGAAAACTGTATTTCATAAAAAAACATTTTCGAAGTATAGTATTTCTGACGTTTCGCCTTCAACTTAAAGCTATTTCTAAAACCCGCTTTAACCTAAGCTATGTTCCATAACCTAGATGAAGCTTGTTTACGTTGGTAAAGTAATATTAAGCCTTTCAGGTGAAACGTTGGAAATAATGAAATATATGTATGTTTGTGTGGTTTACTTATAGCAAAGCCACATGGATATCTGCTAAGTACACCGAGGGGAATCGGACCCTTTATTTTAGCGTTGTAAATCCTTAGACTTAACGCTGAACCAGCGGGGGACTATATGTATATTTCTTGGAATTAAGTCATCTGTTTTGTTTATTATTGTTGTTGTTGTTTTGAATTAAGCACAAAGCTACACAATGGGCTATCTGTGCTCTGCCCACCACGGGTATCGAAACCCGGATTTTAGCGTGTAAGTCCGCAGACATACCGCTGAGCCACTGGGGAGCGTTTTGTTTATTAATTGTTGTTTTTTGGGAAAAAATTTTTTTTTCTTTTTCATCCATAATAATCATGTCGATCAGTATTAAGATAAGTGTTGCTTAACTAATTAGATTATTATGTGTTACTTAGGAAATTTACGTACAACAGTGAACACTAACCACAAAAACAAATATAAAGTTGTGTGTGTGTTAGATATCAATCGGTATTTATGTTTACCCAATTATTTCTGATATTTGTTGCAAAGAAATTAGCGTTTTAAACAATTTCTGGTAAAATCTGTGAAAAAAAAAGTTAGTTGGTTATTTACCTATCCATCTAACCGGATGTACTTGCACATCAACAGGAAATATTAGTTTAGTGTACAGCTGAGCGTGCGCGACCCAGTCATTAGTGTATCCTAATGTGGAATTTAGGTTCCGTAGCTCGTGTCCTATTACCGTCAAAGAAAAAAACAAAAAACAAAAAAAACAAACCTCATCCCACACTTTAATGCTGTACGTGTGTTACAAGATTGTCAGTCAAGTCCCACTATTCAGTCTGACAAGGGTGTCCCTAAAAATTATTTTTGATGTTTTGGAATAGCTGTCTTCCTTTTAGTCTATCGCATTAAAACTGGGGTTAACTAGCGCAGATACCCTAGTGCTAGATTGAACAAAATAGAAACAAAGAAATCTAAAGTCAAATAGTGCATCACTTGAATTAGGTTTGTTCGTATTTAAAAAAAAAACACAAAGACATATGGTAAATAATCTATGATAATGTTCAATTTTTCTAATAAGTGAAGCTCGTGAAATTAACTGTAAATTTTAACATTCATAATAAGTCTGCTTTATATAGTCTTTTTATTTGTACCCTTAATTTGTAAATTAAGGAATTCTAGTACCTCGGCCTAACATCAAGTGTTTGGAGTTAAAACCAGATTGATTTGACTAAAAACGTAGATATGTAATAATAGGAACAAAACAATCATACATATCTTCAAACAAAAAGCAGTTATAATTGGACAGAATGTACTGTGAATTTCATACATATTTTCAATATATTGTCGTAATGTTTGTTCTCAAGCTGATAGCTTATTTTGAATTATCCGGTAAAAAATAATTCAAAACTCAGTCCGCGTAAAATAGTAAATTACTTTATTTCCAGCTTTAAAGTGTCCAGAAAGTTGAACATTTGTACACAGCCATAATTGTTGTAGGCCTATATTACAAATGAAGTTAACTATCTTGTAACAACTTAATTGTGCAAAGTAACCTCGACAGCTGACTCACTGACTGGTTCGATATTTACATTGATATAAGCCTACCTACTATCTTCTATATCATTCAAACTACCGTAATGACATTCCAGTAACTTCTAGGATATCGTATTTATAAGCTACGTTTAAATAAGCTAGAAAACCGAACGTCAAGTCCTTAGACATATCTAATTGGTGTTTTGGGTCTATTTTATTAAAACTTTTGATTTGATCATTAAAATCGCAGCTCTCTTCAGTTAACATTAAATTATAACATTAAAAATATGGTTTTAAACAGTATTTATTGTTTCACCCTGAGCATAATTCATTCTTTTAGTCATCAATAGTTCCCAATTAGTACAACATTAAGTCTTACAAGGCTAAAATCAAGGGTTCGATTCCCCTCTGTGGACTCAGCAGACAGCCCAATGTGGCTTTACTATAAGAAAACACACACAGTCATGAATAAAAACTATTTTGATGCTCAGTACTTGTGCTTAGTATAAAAATAAAGAGATAAATAATAAGTATGATGCGTTAAAATAAATTGTGGATGAGTCACAAATAATTGACTCAGCACTAAAAAGTAGGCTTACCATACTATTAGTTTTTACGTTTCCACTTGCTTTTGTGATGTTTTACACTTGTAATTTTCCTCATCATGTAGAATTGATTCAGTCTAAGGTTGTTTTGCCAAAGTCAACGAGGATATAAGAGCTACTTATTCCCTATACTTCAAGGATAAACGTTTGATTTTTGATTATTAGATAGTATATTAATCCTTAAAATGTAGACAAATGGTCATTGCATGTTTACTCATTTTGGTCTGAATATTTTTCAAGATAAAAGCAAACAATTACTGTTTACAAATATAGTTTTATGTTTCGCATAGTGTGAGTAACGAGCAAGTGCATTTAAGTTCATTGTGGCCATTTTTGATAAATTTTCATCATTTTGGGTGATAAAAGATGCATCGTTTTTAGGGACTACATTTTTCTAGTCTTATTTTGTTTCAAAAACAAAAGGACACTTAAAAGTTGAATATTGTATAACCCAAAAGAAGGGTATTTATTATATTTTAGTTTCATTTTTCAATATTTTTATTTGAATAAGATAACTATGTTAGTCATTGGAGCTGATCATTTTTATGTATTCAGAAGTTACAACTTGTTTAGTGGTAAAATCAACTTCTAAATGTTCTAAGACATCGTTGTGAGCGTAGGCAGTGTGTAACCATAAAGGCAGGTTACAAGTGAAGGATCACATACTATTTGAGAACGATTTTAAGAGCCGAAAAACAAAACAAAAAAGAGAACAACAAAAACTGTATTATGGCTATGTGCAAAGTTATTAGTATTAAACGCCAAAGTAATACAGTTATAGGTAACTCATATTAAG
Source organism: Carcinoscorpius rotundicauda (assembly GCA_011833715.1). Taxonomy (NCBI): domain Eukaryota; kingdom Metazoa; phylum Arthropoda; class Merostomata; order Xiphosura; family Limulidae; genus Carcinoscorpius; species Carcinoscorpius rotundicauda. The sequence goes on along the minus strand of CM022392.1, from coordinate 49,063,205 downwards.
CATCTAAGCCCCAAAGTCAAATGTAATAGAAATAAGTTCTATGTTTAGCTTCATTAGTTATTTATTTTCCATATTTTGTGCCTGGCGGATGGTGTGCCGGTACCCCGCGGGCCACTAGTTGGACAACCCAGACCTAGGTCATTGTCCCTCACGCTACCGATACAACTTTTACAATAAAGTTCATAACTGAGGTAACGATGCTTAAGAACACAGTTACCACCATAATAACCATTCGGAAAAACGTTCTACATAAAGACACTCTACGACATTAACGTATAATGTTGGTTAGGTCAGTCTTCTGTTTGTTTCCTACAGTACAGTAATAATAAAACCTGAAGATATCGTACAGTCCGAACCACAGATTGTTGTATTTCAATTCAGTTTCTTCTTATATTATTACTACAAACAAATAGTTACCATAAAGTTGAATTACATTCAAAACTCTTTACTTGATACAACGTGTTTTCTAAATGCGTCGTAGTAAACATGAGTGGTTTATTTGGCTTTCACTTAGAGATACACAAAACATTCTTTTGTTGGTCTAGTTTCTTCTAAACTTCAGATAGCTACCGTGAACAACTCCATTGATTATAGTGATGGTAAATATTCAGGTCCTGCATTGTCAAATAGTTAAGCAATCTAAGGGTTGCGGTTTCGAATTTCTGTCACACCAAACATGTTCGCCCTTTCAGCCGTGGAGGCGTTATAATGTTACGGTCAATCTCATTATTCGTTACTAAAAGGGTAAGTCAAGTATTGGCGGTGGGTAATGATGATTAACTGCCTTCCCTCTGGTCTTACACTACTAAATTAGAGACGACAAGCGCAGATAGCGCTCACGTAGCTTTGCGTAAAATTCAAAAACTTGTTTTTTGTTTTCTGGAATTTCGCACAAAGCTACTCGAGGGATATTTGTGCTAGCCGTCCCTAATTTAGCAGTGTAAGACTAGAGGGAAGGCAGCTAGTCATCACCACCCACCGCCAACTCTTTGGCTACTCTTTTACCAACGAATTGTGGGATTGACCGTCACATTATACACCCCCACGGCTGGGAGGGCGAGCATGTTTAGCGCGACGCGGGCGCGAACCCGCGACCCTCGGATTACGAGTGCACGCCTTAACGCGCTCGGCCATGCCAGGCCAAATTCAAAAACATACTTAAAATATTCAGAATTAGTACTTGTGTTTTGTGGTTCGAAAAAAAATGTATCAAAAATAACTAAACGAAGAAAGAAAAAAAAGAAGAATTCTAAAGCGCTGGCGAAAAAGATTTGGGTAAGCGAAGCGAGGTAGAAGTTTGTTATTGGGTGTGGTCGTGCGTCTTTACAACCGGTTGTATGTATACTGGTTATGGCTGGAGCCGAGCACTCGTGAGTTTGTTAGGTAACGTTCTCATTAATGACCCTTACAATAAACCCTAAATATATTTTAAAAAAATACTTAAACGATAACTTTTTAATTTTTTAACTTAAGAAATTGTCTGCGTAAATGTCACTCTGAAATTATTTATATCATACACTGTGGAAGACGTCATTTAGGTTTGGTGTTTGTTTGTTTTAGAGCGAAGCCACACTGGGTTATATACTGTGTCCATCCCAGGGAATCGAACCCTGAATGTTGGTGTTATAAATCAATAAAGTTACCGCTGTCACACAGGAGATGGCTTTTCTGCGTGCAGCTTTATTTTTGACAGTAAATCAAAACCCGATCCAGAACTGGACACTCTCATTAACAGTCCAAGCGATTTTTTGTTTTTAATTTCAACTCTTAAAGTAGTAGTGTGATTAAAGTACACGTAATAAAACACATATTTTCCCACATTTTTCTATCCAAATAGATCCTCTGCTTCATTTTTTATTCTAGAATATTCTATATTCTTTATAAGCTTATTGCTAAGTCAATGTTCTTATTCTACATTACACTTTGCACAGATAGATGATTATTTCTAAGTCTTTACGTTTTAACTATTAAATCATGATAGTCTTACTCCAGGTAAGTCCTTGTGTGTCCACTTCAATCTTTTTAGTATCATGCAATTTGTCAGAGACAATTTATTGACTTCTATCCAAGAAGAAACTCCTAGTGAAAACGATCAAATATTTTGGTTATTTAGAAATTTGATATTTTCTATTGATTTTATTTGCATTTTGGAATTAAAAGTAATATCTAGAGTTTTATTTACAGTTTCAAGGTACTGAGAGTATACCCAACTAACAAACAGCATGTGGACCTGTTGCATAATTTGGCTGAGACGTATGATCCCGACGTAAGTATTTTTTTTCCGGATTCTAGCATAGTGCCCCCCAGTGGCTCAGCGGTATGTCTGCGGACTTACACGCTAAAATCCGGGTTTCGATACCCGTGGTGGGCAGAGCACAGATAGCCCATTGTGTAGCTTTGTGCTTTATTCAAAACAACAACAACTTCTAGCATAGCAAAATAATCTCAGTTTAATGTTGTTTTATCGAATTTTATATTCATGGGCTATCAGATAAAAACAAAATAATCGGTTTGTATTAACAATAACGTAAGACGCATGCATTCTCCATCAATTACCAGTCACAGGGTAATAGATTTTCCTAAAATAAAATAATGGCTTACAGTTATTGCATCGCATAAAAACTCTGAAGCGGGTCCTCCAGCGTTTCTTATGATTATTCAAAATAATAAAAAGTTTGTTTTAGCGCGAGGATATTCAATATGTTATATGCATTATGTTCAGTTTCCCGGTGGGACAGAGAATGTTACAAGACTGCGAGATTCGATTCCTTATGGTAGACACAGCAGATAGCTTAATGTGGCTCAGCTTTCAGACAACAAAACAAGTGTTCTATCCACCTCGTGGAATTGAACCCAGAATGTTAGCCTAATAAGTCTATTAAACCGCCGCTCACACGCCGAGAGACACGAATTTATAAAGCAATGCTTTGAGCTTCTAATACAGGTTTTTGACAGATCTCTGCAAACGAATTGAGGTAACGTTTTTTGATTGTTATATAAAAAAAGTGACATAGATGTAGGTAAAATGGAATTCGAGAATAAGCCAGTTGAGTGTTAATAAATACAACTTGGAGTTCTGTATAAAATCTGACACAAAGTTATGACTCTACTACAACAGACAAAATGATGCTTATTGCACAACTCTAAGCCATCTCCGTTTCATAATGTTCATAATTTTGTTGTATTGATTTTGACATGATATGTACTCTAGCAAAAATAGGCTTAAAACTTAATATTATAAATGGGAATTTTGACTGTCCTGTTTCACTGCTTTGAGCCATAGTACGCGAACCGTTCGTGTGATACAAATACATTCGTACTACGAACGGCGTAAAAGGTGACATTCGTTTAGCATTACTTCGCATTATTAATTGCGGACTTTTTCATTTACATCATCAAAGATGTGAACCTAAAATGACTGCCAAACTAAAACCGTGTAACTGAATGAGAACACTCTTTAGTAAGTGCACAAAATTTCTCAAAACAATTTGGAACAGATGGTTACATTTATTTTACACATAGATAACCTAGTTTGTTGTTCATGTTAATGGTATGGAAAAACAATTATATCACTTTTAAAATATATCAGAATAAATAAAATATTCGGAGTACTATTGACATTACAAATTTCAAATGAGTTTATTTGCTATTTATATCATGAAACTGAAGGTTGACTTCTGGGTTAGTCCATCGTATATCAACCGGTCTGTGGATATCATGATGTCGACGGAGCGCCGCCTCATGGTGGAAGAACTGTTGTCAAACAATAGCATACAGAAAGAAGTCATGATTGAAAATGTAGCAAAGTATGTATTAATTTATAAACATGTTCAAAGTTAAAGTAACGTAAATTAATCCTTCTCACGCGCTGTGAAGGCCCATAAAGAATTTAAAAAAAATTGTAAGTTGTAAGATCAATGAATTAATCTTTTCCTTGCATTGCGAAGGAGCCCGGCACGGCCAAGTGGGTTAAGGCGTTCGACTCATAATCGGAGGGTCGCGGGTTTGAATCTCCGTCACACCAAACATGCCCAACATTTCAGCCGTGGGGGCGTTATAACGTTACGGTCAACCCCACTATTCGTTGGTACAAGAGTAGCCCAGGTGTTGGCGATGGGCGATGGGTGGTGATGACTAGCTGCCTTCCCCCTAGTCTTACACTGCTAAATTAGGACGGCTAGCGCAGATAGTCCTTGTCTAGCTTAGTGCGAAATTCAAATCAAGCTCATAAAATGTGTTTCATTTTTCAAAAGTTTATTAGTTGGGAAGCGGTAGCTCCGCCTGTGTAGGGGGAGCTGAGATTATTAACCAAAATGATATTTTAAATATCTCTTCAACAGGTCATCAGACTTACAAAATGTTTCCTTTTATTGTAGTATCTATGTACTAGCTGAGTTACAAATTCTAGGAATGTCTGTAAACGTCATAGCAAAAAGTTTGAATTTATTGTTCTTGTGTTTTTGAACATTTATTTAATTCTTTTTTTTGAAAAGTATTTCCTTTACGTTTGCTCTAAGAATGCCTGAACAAAGTTTGAAATGAACTTTCAACTGTAAGTATTTAATGTCTTCTCTGTAGCCATAGATAATACCATAAGGAGAACAAACATAAAATCAAAGTTAGGATATATTAAAAGTTATTTACAACATTCAACAAATGCTTTTTTTACATTTTTTATGTTTTATAAAAAATAAATGAACTGTTCATAAGCTGATATGATAGAATTTAAAATAAATCGTCAGCACAGCACTTATGAAGATTATATCATATACTTAAGTGTTACAGAAAAGAAAAGTTAACGTTGTATCCTAACAGCTTGTACTTGAGTTCAGAACAAAAATAACTTAATATTCAAGAGAGTAATTCAGTAAAGTTCGAGAATAGAATTTTTTTTATAAGTATGTGATTCCAATTTCTAACTTACTGAATTATCAATAATACACTACATATGTCATGAGACACATTCTGTCAAAAACAGAAATATCACTTTAGAAATGGTATTGATATCATTGTTGTTAACTACAACTTGATCTTAAAGTGCTGGTGCCTTGTATGAGTTTCTATCTGTTTACGTTAGATGACAATGGTGTCGTATAGGCCAGCACTTATAATGAGCTACAAAAAACACTTTTACCTTTTTTATTTTTTTATTGATAGAGCTATTGAAATAGAACAAGGTTTTGATGAGAATGACGAGCTTGTTGGACGATCACCTCCAACTTTCTTCTCTTCCTATCATCGCCTGGATAAGGTAGTAGAATAATCAAGTACCACTTATTACTTGTTCTATTCTGTCAATGCTAAAAGCATGTTGAAATTTCGGCCTAGTGTTACATATTTATCAATACGTTAGTTACGTTTTATATCATGGCGTTCACAATGAAAAGTAAAAAAAATATTTTTTTTTAATTTATTTTGCATTTCATGCTTCGAAATTCAACAATATAGGTAACAATGCAAATTAATATTTCGACAACTAAGCAGGAACTACAGTGTTTTTTAGGCAATTTATATTGGCAGTAAGAATGTTTTGTACTTGTTTAAAGAAAATAATTAATTTTTAACAAACAGTATTTTTATCGAAATAACGAAGTACTTCTGTCAGGTTATCTTTCTAAAGCTGTTTTTAAGTCATATCTGACCACTTCACGTCAAAACAGATCCACAAGTACATGAAATCACTGGAGTCAAAATATCCTAAACTTGCTTCGACTTTTTCTATTGGAAAATCATTCGAGGGTCAAGATCTGCTCGTCTTAAAGGTGAATAGTAATAAAATCTATTTAATATTGTAAAGTATACAAAGTATACGTAATTGAAAATGTATTTTCTGATCATTAGAGGAGCTTTATGAATAATTCATATTTGAAGCATAGAATCAAATAACAAAAGTTAATTAAATTATTAGAAAGTATTGTTATTACCCTATAATGATACTAACTGTGATATTAAACTGACAGTAGGCGAAAATAATGAAAGTTTTAGTTGTCGTATACGTACAATCAAATATTTATATTCCTTGGGAAATGAACTTGTAAACATTCAAAGTATTCAGTCTAATACTATTTATTTTCCTATGGAGTATAGACTATTATTATTATTATCCTTTCACTCACTCTCCCAGCGGCATGTCTACAAACCTACATCACTAGCAACCGTGTGTTCGTGCTCGTAGTTGACACAACAAGGATCGCTCACTGCGTACATTTTTGTTTAAACTAAAAACAAATTTTCAAATGGCATCTTTTTGTGCACATTTCAAGAGATTTTATTGAGTTATATTTAAAATTTAATTTCTTTTTACGGTATACCAATACGTATAACATAAAAATATAGATAATGTTACATATTTTAGTGGTCTATAAGTTTTGAGTCCTCACTTTTACAAGGCAATATTTTAAAAAAATTATAATTTTTCCTAATTTGATAATTGTGACATTTGCTCTCTTTACGGCCCGGCATGGCTAGGTGGTTAAGGCACTCGACTCATACATAATCTGAGGGTTTGGAATTCAAATCTCCGTCACATCAAACATGCTCGTATTTTCAGCCGTGAAGGCGTTATAATGTTACGGTCAATCCCACTATTTGTTGGTAAAAGAGTAGCCCAAGAGTTGGGGGTGGGTAGTGATGGCCAGCTGCATTCCCTCTTGTCTTACACTATTAAATTAGAGATGGCTAGCGCAGATACCCCTCGTGTAGCTTTACGCGAAATTAAAAACAAACAAACAATAACTTGTATAGTATTGTTATAATTGCCATATTTCCTGTTCTATCCTGTTTCTGTTTTTTAATTGACTTTGTCCTTTGTTTGACGAAATATTTGAACTTTAAAAACCTTTGTATGTGATATTTTACCTTGTTCAACATAGCTTCCTATAGATGGAATATGTACATTCCGAAACGTTCAAGAATTAAATTTTGTAATTGTATACACACTTGTCAAATCTTTGTTATTGTACACACACGTGTCAAATTTTGTTTTCGTTCCCCAGTGGCGCAGTGGAGTGTCTGTGGACATTTATCGATAGAAATTGGATTTCAATTCCGGTGGTAGATAGAGTACAAACAGACCTTTGTATATCTTTGTGCTCACTATTAAACAACAACAATAATTAAAATACGATTCTTATCGAATGAGAGTCTGTTGCTTAGAATCAGCTAACATATTTCGAGACAGCATTTTGGGATCATCGCTTTCACGGGATTATTACGTCATTAAGAACGAATTTTGCACAATACAAATGCTTTATTTTTAGTGTAAGGTTACACTTGAGTGTAAATAATATTATTAAAAAATTATGATCTTCATTACTTTTAGATTATTACTATTTCTTTATTCGAATAATTTAAGTAAATACTTCGGAATAAAACGAATTACGATAGTGGTTCGAAATAGGAATTGCAATGAATTGCACAAAACCCTAATAGAACGTTTGGGTAAAATAAAACATCTTAAACAGTAAATATTCAGTTCAAACAATACATTAAAGTCTTTATTATTGTCTGTTAAAGCTTTGCACATATAAAAATGCACAAAGAATATCTATGTTAAACTTATAAGGGAAGAAAATCCGCTCGAAAGTTCGTTTTTGTAGAATACAAAATAGTGTTCTGCAAAGGTCGTAGGGACATTGAATAATTGGTTCATTTCGGTTATATATATAAGCTATAAACATCATAATTCTCGTGTAAACGATGTTTACATCATGACTTGTTGAAATTTGTTTTCTTACAAATATCTGGTATTCCTTTAAAAAGTTTACGTACTGGATGAAACAGGAGTTACCGGCCAATAATAGATGAACATTAGACGACTGTAACGTGTAGATACTCAATGCTTTGTACACTACACAACTGTTGTTTTTAGGGAGCCAGCCCCTCCCTATACTATGTATGAAGTGAAAAAGTAAAAAAAAAAATATATATAAATACACATAATATTAAATTTGTTTCACACATTCATAGAATAAATACTTTAAAATACATAAAGGTTCATTTAAAGGAGTGTTTTAAACGTATGTGTTTTACTTGTAAAGGTTTATTTTCTACTGAAAATATTATGTGCTCAATAGGGGTTGTGTCTTAGTCTAGACACATATTTGCGTACTAGTATGTATCATATAGAGAATATTTAGTTATGCAGATACTATAAATGCTCAATATATTCTTTAACAAGTCTTCTTGACAATCTCCAGCTGTAATTTAACATATTACATTCCTAACGAATGTGATCAAATAGTTAATAACTACAGTAAATCATCTCGAACCGTATCACCTAGCTACAAGTTATGTTTATTATTATTGTAATGTATAAAGCTAGCAACCATGTTAAGTAATCCTTTATCCATAGTTGAGCGTTAAAAAAGGGCAAAAAGCAAGATAAATAGAAACTGGGAGTTCAAAAACAGCGTGAAGCCAAACTAGGGGTTTCTAGTTTGAGTAAATAATATCCACATAATCTTCATCCTTGTTTCCTTTATGTTTTTACAATCCTTACATGTTTTTAAATTCTTTATTGTTTATTTACCTTGTTTGTTTATTTATTGAGTTGCGTAAAAGTAAATAACATAAAATATCTCGCCTAACAGTTGTAATTAAGATTTGTTATCGTATTCGTATAATTTTTTTTTCCTCGCCAGATCCGAAGCGGTAAAGACACAAAGAAGCCTATTATTTGGATAGATGGCGGTACCCATGGAAGGGAGTGGATCACTTCTGCTACTGCTCTTTACGTTGCAACCAAGGTAAGAAAGAAGATAGAATGTTAGGAATATTTGATTGGATAGAAATATTTTAATACATTCGTAATGGTTGCCTTAAGAATGTTGATTGTTCATTTTATTATTGATTTAAAATAAGTATCTGTTTGTTTTTATATTAAATTCTGACCGGAGCAAGTTACTTACTTTCTCCAACAATCAATATCAACATGGTAACGAGTATAGGTAACTGAATATACTGTTCTTGCATTTTCGTTTATAACTGTTATAATGAATTGTTTCTTCACGTATATATTCTCGCTGTTAACGATATTTTTGGTATTTGAACGTAAACCCTGTAACGCATCACGAGGTTCGGCTAGCGTTGGAAGTATAAATTAGTCCTCACTGTATATACTAAGCTAACAATAACAATTAATTTCTATAGCAAAAGTAAAATAATAAAATTAGATATATTTAACATTGTAAACGATATCGCTGTTGAATGTAACTTAAAAGAAATAACAGAGTTAGTTCACTTGTGGAACACACAAACGCTAGTTAGCTTTAAGTACTGTTGTAGATTTTTATTATGTTATTTGAAACATTGTAAGCCGTAGCAATAATTTTAAAAACACTAAAGGCATAATCTTTTGTATAGGCAATGTATTTCATCCATTTGTACCAATATGCAGCAAAAAGGAAATCCTATTGCTGTTATTTCGTGTAAAAACAACACTTGTTGTCTTATTTTATATTTAATGCAGACTAACAAGTTTACTACACGTAAGAAATGAAACTTTTATGTATGTTTGCTATTAACTGATAATAACGGGCACAAGGCTGAGGAGATTATTGTCCACTTGAAACGTTATTGGAAATAGCTTAAGATGTTTTCTGAAATCATATGCCATTACGGATCTGGAGAATGTGTGTTTGTGAGTGTAAAACAAATCCTTAACTAGTTTACTCATTCAAAAAAGTTTGCCTCTGTGGCCCTAAAAACATATGCTTGACGTAAATTCTGCGCTGAAAATCACCCAGTGTTCCTAATAGAATCGTACTACGTGCCTTCAAATTTAGCAAAGTAATCATCTACATAAGCTTCGCTTGGTTTGATGTACTGCGAAGTTATACTCGCTTTGAAGTTAGGAATCTAAAATTTAGCCAATAACTTAATCTTTTGTTGTGGTGATCTGAGTTATTAAGAACTGCCCAACTAAGATATACGAATGCGTTAACCAGTGGTGTAAATATAACCCCACTGTGCCCAAATTAGCCAGAATCATAACTACAATTACAGTGAAATAAATGTGGAGAACATAATAACATTTTCATGCGGGTAGGAGGCATCTTTTGTAGTTAACACCACTGAATTTAATCCTTTGAGTTATGGGCATACTGGTTCTAAAATTATTACACTGCCATATAAATTGTCTAAGTAATACTTAATAATTACTAAAAGTTCTAATAAATTATCTGTTTTTGTGTGTGTCATCTTTTATTTTTTACTTAAGTTTGTTACGAGTATAGAAAGGGAGTCTCGTTTGGTTTCTTTGGTTTAAGCACAAAGCTACACAGTGCTATGTCAACCACGGGTAATAAAACCCGTGAACGTTATTTAAATATACAGGAAGACGTTCAGGGATGTTGATATCCCATCCTTCGCCCCGCTCGCGATAGAATTTTGATGTGAACACCAAGAATTTGGATTTAATTTTCGGTCTGGCTTGTTTTTTGTTTTACTCGCTTGATGCTGAAGATTGAAGTAGTGAAGTTGTTTCAGAAAAGAGCGAAGGTAAGAATTCGGTCGAATTAAGGTAGCGGAGAGAAAGTAGTCAAGGCCAGTGGCGTAACGTTATTCTTGCCGTTATTCGATGACCTGACTTAAGGACTAGTTTGACTGAAGTATAGAAAGAAGCAAGTCAACGAACTATTTTTCAAACGTCCCGTGATCAAGGCCACGGAGTGGCTGGAAACTATAAATCCATGTGCCTCAGAATTAGCTGTGGGGAAAAAGGGAAGTACCCCGAGAAAACTCCCTGTCACAAGACAGGCGCCGACTATTCTACATGTCCTGTGCCCTTAAGCATGGGTATCGAAACCCAATTTCTAGCGGTGTGAGTCAGCAGACATGCATGCCACTGTGCCACGGGGGGCGAGTTTCGTCATTGTTTGGTTTAAAATTTGGTGCCTTTAATTGCAAAAAATATGAAAACGTAATATTTTTAAATAACGTAATTAAGCAAATCAATGTTGTAATTCCATCAACATTTTCTTTAATTCAAGCCTAATAGAGTTTACTAATTGTCGCCAGAGGGTTTTACTAATCCAAGAAAACAATACTTTAGTAAAAAGATATATTTCATTAGGTTTGAAATTAAATTAGAACTAAATCTTTTATAGGTAAATAGTCTCGACAAAGAACCTACTGAGGAAAAAACTAGGGTTAAAGTAAGCATTTTATATTGTCACTGATGTCTGATGGCTGGAAAACGATTTTAACTTACTGTATAACTTGTTGGGTTGAAAATGTATCTCAAGACGGCTGATATGGGTATTAACATTTTCAACAAAATGTAGCAGAGCAACGTTTCGACCTTCTTAGGAAATCTTAAAATAATAAATATTCTTCTTAACCTTGAAGTAAACATCTATCTCAGGACGGCTGGTATGGGTATTAACACTTTTACCCATACTGGCCGTCCAGAGATACATTTTAACTTCAAGTGAGTTTCTCGTCATCACGAACTTGTGTTGAATTTAGTAAGAACGGTCTGGAACGGACATTTTTGCCTTTTGAGAATTAAAAGCCATTAACGTTCTTCTAATATGAATGTTGAAATAGATCACAAGAGGAATTTCCACCTCTTTCAAAATACTAATTAAACCCCTGTGTAGGTGCCGTGGTTAATATGACTGGGAAAAATATGTGATTGTATTTAATGAAAACGTATTTTTTTATTTATTAATAAAAAAGAAAAGCGTGTTCACATACTTAGCACTAGGGCGTATTTTATATTCACAAACTTAAAACTATTTATAAATTGAAAATCAGCATGATTAACACTTTTTGCGTAAGTCATAAATATGGGGAACACTCCTTAAAGTAAAATAATTGTTATGACCTACACTCCTTGAGGTAAAATAATTCTTATTACTTACACTCCTTAAGGTAACCTGATTTATATGACTTACAACACGAACAGACGGCGGTTCTCATGGAAGGGAATGGGTCACTTCTGCTAGTTACAGACCGTTTCCTGTCATAAGTGGACGAGTGTGATGCTGCGTAAAAGAAAAACGATGCTATTGGCTTACATTGGAAAGAATCTTTGAGGATGGCACTTTTGATTCGTAACTGCTGAAGAAACTATCGCCAAAATTCTGTTGGTGTACGTCAACAATAAGTAATCTTCTGAAACTGTGTAAAGTGCTTTCAAAAATTTCAGACTTGTATCCATGACTTGCAATATGAAAAACAGATATCAGACAACATAGATGTTGATTTTTTAGTTTATAAACCGTATAAAAAGAAAGTTTTTCGTTAAAACTTAACTAAAACATTTCTGACAAGGAAAAGTAGACACAGTTTGTTTGTTGAATTTGACGTAAAACTATTGGAGTAGTAGTCCATACTATAAAAGTAATAGTTTAGAGGGAAAGCAACAAATCAACTTTAATACTTAGGCTATTATTCACCCACAAATAGAGGGATTGACCGTCACGTTATGATATCCTCAGGCCTCAAAGGTCGAATATATTCGGTGACAGATATTCCAAAACGCTACCCACAGGTTGTGAGTTGAACCTTATAACCGCCAAATCGTACTAGGCGTTACGTAACTATAGTTACTTCTATATTATTTTAAATAAACTTATCATCTCTATCGCTTTTTTGTTTGGCGCGACGCGGGCGTGAACCCGCGACCCTCGGATTACGAATCGCACGCCTTACGCGCTAGGCCATGCCAGGTCCCCATCTCTATCGCCTTTAAAATGATTGAATTTTACCTTTCTTGTTATGAGAAAATAAAGAATCATGAAACATTAACTCATAACATAATAAATAATACCCACACTAAACAGTCTTCTATATCCAACAATAAACACCTCTTCAAGACCAATACTTACAACATTATTTTACACAGTGTTCTAAGAGTGTTTTTCATTGACATGTATAAGGACTGTTTTCAGGTCCTATACTAAGTCCTCTCATGTAGCCTAAACCAACATGTACGGTCTCTTCTTTGACAGAAGGCCTCCCTTAGAGCTTCACCTCGACAGGATCCATTGTCTGTATCTTCATGTTCTACTGTATTAGGTCTGTATTTCCTAATCTATCTGTATACTGACTCTATATTTTGTTTCTCTTTCTTCTGACCCGGCAGAGCCAGGTGGTCAAGGCACTCGACTCATAATCTGAGAGTTGAGGGTTCGAATCCCCGTCACACTAAACATGCTCACCCTTTCACTATAATGTGACGGTCAATCCCACTATTCGTTGGTAAAAAGTACCCCAAGAGTTGGCGGTGGGTGGTGACAACTAACTGCCTTCCCTCTAGTCTTACACTGCTAAAGTTGGCACAACTAGCGCAAAAAGCCCTTGTGTAGCTTTGCGCGAAATTCAAAACAAACTTTCTTTTTACAAGTCAGTTCTCCACTTTTGTTGCCGTCTTTGTACGTCTCTTTTCCATCCGACAGTATTAGGCTCAGTAGATCTTTATCTTCTACAACAAAATCACTGTTTTCAGTTTTTGCTTCTATTGACAGCCACACCTGGCGTGTTCATCTTTACCTCAATAACTGCATCCATTAAGTCTTTTTCCCTCTCGAAGAACCTCTTCAACAGATTAGCATCCAATTTGCTTTTACTTTACAGTGTATTATATTTACTACTTTCTGTACTAAAAATGTGCTTCACACTTTTCATTGAGTATGTTGTTGGCTGTGGTTAGCACAGCTAAAACCTACTGTGTGACCCCTTTTTGCTAAAATGGTTGGAAGCTACCCTTCAAGTTCAAATATTGTAATAAAGGTCTTCATGATTCCAATAATACTACATACTGACCTTGATATCTTTGGTTCATTGTGTTGTTCTTACAGATATTTGACAATTATGAAATTGGAATACTATATTCGATATACAAGTTTTACGTATCACGCATTAATAGTTTGTTTCAATTAATATTTTCTTTTATTAGGTTTCGTTTAGTGGCACAACAGTAAGTCTGAAGGCTTATAACGCTAAAATCCAAGGTGTCTATATCCATCGTGAGCAGAAATAATTCGTAAATCCGTGTTTTTGACAACAACAAAAATGTAGCAGTTCATAGTTTGTTGTTTTTTAATTTCACACAAAGCTATACGAGGGATTTCTGCGCTAGCTATCCATGATTTAGCAGTATTAGACTAGAGAGAAGGCAGCTTGTCATCACTGCTCACCGCCGACTCTTCAGCTACTCTTTTACCAACAAGAAGTGGGATTGACCGTAACTTTATAACTCCCTCAAGGATGAAAGGGCGAACATGTGTGTGACAGGGATTCAAACACGCAATCATTAGATTAAGTATCAAGCGCCCTAACCACCTGCCCATGCCAGGTCTTTAGCAAGCAAAAATTCGCATTAATAAACATTCTAAGAAACCATTGTATTTTTGTATAGCCTGTTCACGAAAAAAAAAAGATATTCAGTAAACAAACAAACAAAAACCTTCATAACTTTATTTTGACTCTTTCTCTTTTGTTTCCGAAGTTGTAAAAGTGTGTTTTGAATTTCGCACAAAGCTACTCGAGAGTTATCTGTGCTAGCCGTCCCTAATTCAGCAGTATAAGACTTGAGAGAAGGCAGCTCGTCATCACCACCCACCGCCAACTCTTGGGCTACTCTTTCACCAACGAATAGTGGGATTAGCCGCAACATTATAACGCCCCCACGGCTGAAAGGGTGAGCATGTTTGGCGCGACGGGGATGCGAACCCGCGACCCTCAGATTACGAGTCGCATGCCTTAACACGCTTGGCCACGCCGGGCCAGTTGTAAAAGAAACATATGAAAATATTTTGTTAGCTTTAGACTTGTGTTGATGGAGTTGAATTTGTGGTAAGAAATCAGTATTGAAATTTGAAATATTTTAATGAAAATTGGCGTTTTTATATGGAAGTATTTTAATTTTATATGACATCATATCAACTTCCGTGATATTGTTAGATAAATATTTTTATTCAGGCGTTAAAATTTAGGAACCGTAACACTTCTGAACTACTTGAAAATGTCGCACATGAATAATTAGGTTTGTTTGTTTTTTTAATGTCGCGCAAAACTACACGAGGGCTCTATGCCGTCTCTAATTTAACAGTGTAAGACTAAACGGAAGGCAGCTAGCTAGTCATCGCTAACTCTTGGGTTACTCTTTTACCAACGAATAGTGGAATTAACCGTTTCATTATAACGCCCCTACGGTTGAATGGGTGAGCATGTTTTATGTGGCATGGATTCGAACTAGCAACCCTCAGACTGCGAGTCAAGCGCCTTAACCACCTGGCCATGTCGGGCCAATGAAAGGTTTACTGGCAATTATAGTTCAATTGATTTTACTGTGTTATGTAATTTTATGACACGTAATTTATATACATAGTCTTAATTATTATTTTAATAGTTTTATAAGTAGTTACATTATTTTATTAGCAACTGGGGGTGCTCGGAAACTGTTGTTTATAATTTTAGGGTTTCAAAAAGATTCACATTAAATGGTTTGCTTTCTGAACTGAGAACTCATCTAATAAACGGCTAATGTCGTACTTGCAGTTACAACAGAAAGTGTTTGTACCCCTGCGTCGTGAGTAGTTTTTTCCTTATAACTTAAAAATTTTTCATGATTAGATAATGAAAATATGGTGTATTATAAATAGTATACTAACACATATCTGCATAAATTTTTACGTAAATTGAACGACAAATAAACTGTTTATAAACAAATAACCAAACATAGGAGGGGCAGAAATTGTTCGTGCGTCAACTTTAATGGTCAGGTGAATTACTTGATACAAATCTCTCCTCATAGCTCTCCATGATCGTGTGACAGTACTAGACTAGTATTTTCTTCCATTCTTCTTTACAGAAGGCCTCCAACTCTTGCAAGTTTTTCGGATGACGTACGAACACTTTTAACCGAAAAATTTTAACATGAAAATTACTTTGCACACGGACTTATCAAAACAAATGCTCAATGTATTTAAGGACAAATTTTTATTTTATTTTATTAGAAATACTTCACTAAAAAGATTGTGGGTATGTTAAAGACTTATAATATTATGGGGAATACCGCCACATTTGTGAAGATATACACATTTTTTCGAAAGTTAGAAGTATTAAATCTACAGACTTTAAACGAGTGCAAAGAAGACACGTGGTCGGTCATATAGACAGATCTCTTATTTAAAGATTTAAGAACATATCAACAATTGAAAGTACAGAACTTGTTTGGTGGAATTTTGATTCTTGGATAATTCGATTGCACATCCTGTCACACTAACTATTAGGCCACGCCTAGTATACAATGCAATAAATAAAGTGTGAGGACATTTAAAATTATGGGTAATATCGGACACTACTTGTTGTGGCTTTCCCTGTGTTCAGAATGGTGCCTATATTTTCTTGTGTATAACTGTTCTGTACTTCTTCAACTGGGTGCACTGAATAGGTAGACGAACAGAAAGAATTTGAGCTTATACAGTCTCATAATTCTTGGGCTCGATGTACTGCAATGTTTGTTTCGAGTATTACTGAGCTTTCATCAAGTGAAGCGTCACTATTTACTGTCGCTCCACAGGGTTTTTTTTAGAGAAGCGAAGTTGGTTTTCTCTATTTTACTATAACTGATAACTCACAGTTATGTTGAGTAGAAAAGAAACGCTCACTATCTTTCCTTTTGAGTTTTTAAATGTCGCTCTTTTTATCAGTTCTTCTTCTGTTTCATCTTCTCGTATTTCTACACTGTTGCTCCCTTTTTCTTCATGACTTCTAAAAAAATTGTAAAACAATATAATATTATATTATTGGGATTCAAGTAACTACAAAAATATTTATGTTATTAATAGTGATAAAACAATCCAATAATAAAAAAGGCAACGTGTAACTGAAATTAACTAGAAGTAAAATGCTCAAGAAGCATTTAATGTAACTTCTATTATTTTGCATCAATTTTTCTGTGCTGAAAGAAAGATGGAAACCATTTGCAATTAAAACGACAAACAATTTTATAAAAAGGTTTTTATTATTCTCATGAATTATTATAGTCGTTCGTAATCGGTATCACCCAGAAATTTGATCATTCCAATAAAAAAACATCGTGCAAAATCTATAAAAAAATCAGACTTATTCTTGAAACAACAATCAAAACCTTTGTTTTCAGTTTAAGACCTCTCAAACCTTGATAATGAACAAAAAAGTAATTTTTTACTATAGCAGACAAAGTTAAAATTTGTCCATTTGTTCATAGTATTATTATTTCACAAGCCTACATTCAAATCAACGAGGTATGTTGCACCAAGGCTTCGACAAACAAAGGAAAAGCTACGAATCTCCTGTTAAAAAAAATGGTGATCTCTTACTAAAAGCTCATTTACGTCGATATGACCCTCATTGATGGTCAGAGCTATGTTCACAATACCCAAAAAAAAACAGTTCATCTGATGTTTGCGGCACACGCCTCTTTCAGTGCTTTATGAGAGTCATAAGTTACAAAACTTATTTTAAATTACAGTAATTGCAAAAGAAAATAAAACTACAATTATGTAATAGAATGGCGCACTGTAAAGTATTGTCGACAGGTTAATATTAGTTCTATAAGGACAAGGAATTCTGTCTGTAAAGCCTAATGTATACAAAAACTAATAAAGTGATCTCATCAACGAAACAAATATGGTTTAACTAAGTCTATCTCATCTTGTTCGATGAAACAGTTATTTTCCTGTAATATTGCAACATTATTATTCAAATGAAGTATTTACGAAACAGCATTTAAAAAATTAGGGTTATGATTGTGGAAGAAATTGTCCACCAATATATTTATATCAATATATCACTAAGCCAGCTTTTATGATTTTATTTAATAGATTACGAATACTTATAACGTTCATTTTTCTACTACAAAATCCATTACAATAATTTAATACTGTGGCGCATGAATCAGAAGCAGCAATGATTGAGATTATATAGCTGCCAAGTCACTGTTCATCTTCAATGTGCATTTCATTACTTGAACATGGTGCTGTCACAGGGTGCGATTCAATAAGTTCTCTCAAAAGAACAAGAAAAGTGACGCAGCTAAAATACTACTAAAATAACCTTGGAACGTCAGAGATGATCTTACCAAAGGCCTTGAAAATTTTATCTGTACATTGTATTACAAGCAGAAGTTTTAAAGTGTTGACACTATTTCCAATTTCATGCTATAATAAAAAAAAGCAATGATGATGTATCAACAAAAACATATAAAAACATTGATTTGTCAACATTACCTAAACAAGAGCTTGTCTTGAATAACATATACATGGAATAAACTATAAAGTATAGATATGGGAAACAATAGATGTATGCATGTTAGAACTATCAAAGCCATGGGATTAATTGTTCATCTTTAACCACCATAAGGACAACACCCTTCCCTTGAACAGCTATCATGGACAAGCAAAGAGCCTCCGAAAATATGTATTATTCTTATAAGTAGAAGTGACAGAATTGCTTACCAAACAACACGCATAGCACCTGTGTCCAAAACAGTGTCTCAGGTGATTATAGTGTATGATATGTAGAAATAAATACATTTCATACTGTAATATATATCACCATAAAGTGAAAAAACTGTAAAGTTTTAAATATCCTTAAACCTCTTTCATGATTTATTATAAATATGTGTGTGTAAATAAAATCTACAGATAAATTAATAAGTGAATTGTTTTCTATTTGAAAATAGTGTTTGGCTTCTAAAAATATATCTGTGAAATTATTGTTTGATGTGCGTATTAAAAATGTGTATTGTAAGAATATTATGATGCCATATTTAGTTGTTTTTCAGATTATAGAAGGCCCTTATGTGTAGTAAGGTCACGTCAAAGAATGAGTAACTGTTTTGCTATTCCAGTAATCCATTGTCGTTTTGTAATAAGATAACTTAGGTTATTTTATATGCATATTTCTTCTTGCAGTTTCTAATTGATATCACTGTAATAATTTTAAGTAGGACTGAGAACGATGTAAATTCAAGCCTTAGAAACTACAAAAATAGTCCCTTGTGTATTTTATAAAAGCAGTTGACCTACCTCACAGAACTTTATCGGGACAGCACTTCAACACATTTTGAAACATTTTTAAGAAAATTATTTTTTTTTACAACAAACTATTCTGGAATATGATCACCAGATATGAAAATGTACCGAACAATGGGCCCAGCAGGATTGCGGGTTTGAACCCCTGTCACACCAAATATGCTCGCCCCTTTATCCGTGGAGGCGTTATACTGTTATGGTCAATCCCGCTATACGTTGGTAAAAGAGTAGCCCATGAGTTGGCAGTGGGGGATTATGACTAGCTGCCTTCCCTCCAGTCTAACTCTACTAAATTAGGGACAGCTATCGTGGATCGCATTCGCGTAGCTTTGAGCGAAATTCAAAACAAGGTATTGAAAAATATCGCCGTCGACTGGTTCTGAAACGTAACGAGAACAAACTCACTCTGCCTATGTGAAAAAGAATGAAATAAAGGTAATTTTTGTGGATTTAAGTTACTATTTGTTCAACTTTTTATATGTATTATTCGAGTTGCATTCCCCTTTACACTTAATATAGATCGTATGTGAAAGGAGGGAATATGCAAATAACCAGTCCTGTCATTTTAAATAAACTAATGCATATTTACCTTCGGTAAAACAAAGAGTAAATCTGTACTGCATATACTTCTCTGTCTCTCTTTTTAAATAATTTTACACCATTACACCCAAAGGGCATTGGTTATTCCCACTTACGTCCTCGTAACGCACACCCACAGCACAGTATGGTCAGCCCATTTGTCCTACCAATGTAACAGCTGACAGAATATTGAAAAATATTTTCGGTATAGAAATCATAAGCTTTCTGTGTCTTTAGTTTTTGTTTTTAGTTTGTTAGCTTAATGTTTTGATTTTTTTATTTCGGTCTTTATCCTTTTAGTGTTCATTAACAAAAATTGTACTTGTAGATTTGGTTTGAATTTACCCAAAAGCTACACGAAGGCTATCTGCACTACACGTCACTAATTTTGCACTGTAAGACTAGAGGGAAGGCAGCTAGTCACAACTACCCACCGCCAACTCTTGGCCTACTTTTTAGCAATGAATAGTGGGATTGACCTTCACTTTTTAACGCCCCCTCAGCTGAAAGGGTGAGCATGTTTTGGTGCGACGGGGATTTGAACCCGCCACCCTCAGATTACGATTCGAGTACCTAAACCACTTGGCCATGTACCTATAGAAGTAACTATTAAATGACGTACGTTTTTCTTATAGCAAAGCCACATCGGTCGATCTGCTGTGTAGCTTTGAACAAAATTCAGAACAAGCCAAACCAAACTATTAAATGATTTAGTGTGTTTCTAGGACTCGATCACTGACTGTCCCAGTATCTGAGAACGATAAAAAAAAAGCAACAAAACTTCTTTTCCACTTCAATTACTCATTACAATTTTTGGCCAAAACAACTTTTTTTAACCTCTTGGAAAGAAAACCGCGTTACTGTAAAAATGGTTCTTTCCTTTGGTGTAGTGAAAATAGTTCATTCCTCTGGTTTAGTGAAAAGATTTTGGTGAAAGCTCATTGCCTTTTGCAAAGTAGTTTATTAAAGTATGACCCTTTTTTGTACTAAATGGTCAATATACAGTTGGAGAATGCCATGTTTGATTTCAGTTGCAAGTGTAAGAATAAAAGGTGTAATGTATGCGTGAAATGCAAACTTTATGGTTGCAGCCACGATTTGGTTTTCTGTTGAAGTTAAAGTGATTAGAAGAAGTTGATTCGTTCTATCTTTGCAAGTTGAGTTCGTGCTTTTACAATAGGGATTCTCTGCACTGAAATATGTAAAGACGAAACTAAGACCTGTGATGGCTTAAAATCGATTTTGTTATCCGCTAGTGATTGTTACTGAAGCGAAACAAGCAAAATCTGTCGACATGGAAAATACTGTTGACTCTTAGTGGAATAAATCTGTTTGCCTGGAAATTGCTGTAAACTATTTTTGGAGTAAAACCTGTTGACGTGAAAGGTGGTGCTGACTATTTTTTTGAGTAAAATCTGTAGCCCCAGAAAGCGTTGCTGAATGTTTTTGAAACAGGTTCTCTGGTAACAAATACTCGTTTTTGTTTATTTTATTCCTACATTTTAATTTCTTGATTATTTCAGGAAACGGGTGTGTTGAGTGTATGTGTTACGACTGGATGAAAATAAATGTTTCATGAATTATATGTGTTATGCTTAAGTCTTCACATTTGTCTATTTATCATTTTTTATTTTTATTTTTATGAAGCTCTTAGACGAATATGACTTGGATGACAACGTTACAAAACTGCTGGAATTTTATGAGTGGTATATTCACCCAGTTGTGAATCCTGACGGTTATGAATACAGTCATACTACCGTAAGTATCGTATCTTCTTATGTATTTATGACTTGAACTGCTTTAGCGCAAACTTAGATGTGATATTATCCAGGTATATACGACCACAATATCCTGAATAACATAACATATATAAATGCGAACGAAACAAATCAAAACAAACTTAAATTAAAAATGATGCATAACTTAAAAGAATTTTCAGGGCACAAGGTATGTTGTGGGTTATAAAATCTGCCCTGGGTTTTGGAGGTGACTTAAGAAATAGGACTTACATTGCGGTAGGTATACACCGTCTATCAGTCTCAGATAACATCACCAAACAAAATAAAATTAGGAGGTAGAGATGGGGTGGTCAGACCCCCAACGTCCCATATATATGTCACTCTTCATTGCCTGCAGACAGCTGTGGAAAGATCAATACTTTCCAAAGTAAAAAAACAAGTAAAATATTTGTTATGAATTTCGCGCAAAACTACACAAAGACTTGGAGCGCAAACCGCTCTTAATTTAGCCGTGAAAGACTAGAGGGAAGGCAGCTAGTTAGTCATCACCATCTACCGCTAGCTCTTGGGCTATCATTTTACCAACGAATAATGGGATTAATAGTCACAGTACAATGTCCTCACAACTGAAAGTGCGAGCATGTTTAGTGGGACGAGGATATGAACCCACGACCATCAGTTTGCGAATGAAGAACCTTACTTACCTGGTTTTGCCGGTCCCTTAAAAGAAGAAGAAAAATAAAAAAATAAGGTACTACCACTTGGGGCTAAATACGATATACTTATCTATTGAGGTTGGCATTCTAGTCCCCATTATAACAGTAAAGCACTAATGTAACCTAATTATAAGCACAATAGATAATGTATAATACTATAGAGTTATAAAACCCCAACCGATAATCTTGTTTGTTTGTTTTGGAATTTCACACAACGCTACTCGAGGGCTATCTGTGCTAGCCGTCCCTAATTTAGCAGTTTAAGACTAGAGGGCAGGCAGCTAGTCATCACCACCCACCGCCAACTCTTGGGCTACTCTTTTACCAACGAATAGTGGGATTGAGCGTTACATTATAACGCCCCCACGGCTGAAAAGGCGAGCATGTTTGGCGCGACCGGGATGCGAACCCGCGACCCTCAGATTACGAGTCGCACGCCTTAACACGCTTGGCCATGCCGGGCCAACCAATAATCTAAACTTACTGGTATAATTCCGAAACACCACCCATTAAGTTCACTGTTACTACTGATTTTCAAAATTGTGTGTGTGTGTTTTCTTATAGCAAAGCCACATTGGGCTATCTACTGAGCCCGCTGAGGGAAAGCGAACCCCTGATTTTAGCATTGTAAATCCGTAGAATTACCGTTTAACTCGCGGGGGACATTTTCAAACTTACACAAGCCTTTATATGGAATAAGGTGTTCATTCGCATAAAGATATTACCAAGTTATGTAAACGAACTTATTGACAACTAAAAATTTTATCTGATTTTTTTTAATTCTTAAGTTTTACTTCTTTATATTCATTTAATACATTTTTATATTTATCACAGAATATTTTTGGACTAAAAAGATTGGAGTGGACATTGAACAGATGTGGGAAGCATTTGATTTGCATACAAACAGACAAAAAGAGCAAGACAATACGATTTAGCAAAGGTTTAGTTTATAGTATTAGAAAAAAAAACATTATAAGTTTAAGGAATTTAAACTTACTGAAAATATTAAAGACTTGGAGGAATGTAGATAATCAAGAAAGCAGGTTAAATAATAAAGTTAATAGGTAAACCTGAATATGAAAGATTGTTGGCTGAAAGAGTTGAATCAAACGATAAGGAACTTTTTAGGTGTAAGATTGGTAAGAATAATGATAGAATGGGGATAAGGCCTCTTAAAATGATGCTGGGCAGCTGATCTCGGAAGATTCTGAGATGATAAACTTATTAAAGTATATATTATTTTAGGATTTTATGAAGTAAAAATAAAAGTATTATGCCTCAACGTGAACACTTAATGTATGGGGAAAATATTGATGTAGAAGATATCATTTTAAGTTCTGACATTGTAATAGAAAAGTTGGCGAAATCTCAAAATTTATCAATCCCCTGGACCATAAAACTATCTTAGAGTTTTAAAGGAACTTAAATATTTGATTTGTGAACTGCTAGCTAATATTCTTATAGGTCGTCGAGTAGTGGAAGAGTATTAGAAGGGTGAAAATTGGTTAATATTAGTCTGATATTTAAAGGAGGCGATAAACACTCTCCAGATATTTATAGACCAGTTAGTCTTACAGCAATAGTTGGAAATGTTTTGTAGAGTGTGCTTAAAGATGCATTGCAGAGTCACTTAAAATACTTTGATGTATAAAAATTAAATATGTGGGTGTGAAAGAAATGTTATTAAATTGGACAGAAATTGACTGGATAATAGAAAGCAGAGAGCAGTAGTAAGTGAAGTTAGATCTGACTGGATCACTGTAACAAGTGGTGTGTGTCAGGACTTTGTGCTGTGTCCTCTGCTGTTTGTGAGTTATATCAATGATGATGACTCTGGAATGACAAACAAAATATTGAAGTTTGCAGATAACATTAAATCTTTTTTGTCTTTGTTTGGGAAAGTGGTCAACTTTATAAAAGATGCTCTACTTTGACAGAGAGATTTAGATCATTTGATGCATCGGACTGATACATGGCAGACGATGTTTAACTATCCATAATTTAAGAAGATGCATATAGGTTTTCACATCTGAAATTATTTTTACAGTTTAAATGGTAATACATGAAATTCTGCGGTTAAAGAAAAAGATCTTGGTGTTCTGATCGAAAAATTACTTAAGTCTAAATTGTTTCTAGGAATAAGGCTAATAGAATTTTGAGTAGTATCTGTAGAAATCTTAAATGTTATATTGGTCTCTTTTGTGGTGCAAAGGAAGCAATTACTATGTCATCTTACTTCATACTACACGCAAAATTGGAAGTTATTGACAGTTTATTGTCAGTATATTAAATTATTTAAAGCACTGACAAATTTAAGCGAAATAAATAATTTATAAACACGAGTAAGTTTGCGTTTCGTAACTACTATTTTATAAATAAAATGTACAACAAGCAAATCAAATATAATAAGAAAAAATAGTAATTTAGTGTTAATTTTCATGCAGTATTTGGAAAATTTTGTTTTTTTCGTGACCTGTACTTCGTGATCCTAGCTGTTTGCTATCTCTCTGATGTTATGTAATGTGCAGGTGCTTCGGGCATTTTATTGAACGATGCTGTTATTTTTTGTATGCTTAAATTTTTTGTGAAGTGTTACCCTTCAGATTTCAATATGGATTCATAAGATAATAGGAAATATTGAAATTGTATTATTGAAAGTTTATTAGTGAACAAGTTTCGTACAAAGAATTTTAGTGATAAAGAAAGTATCATCAGAAATGGTAGACTGATGCCAGCTGAGACTGACTGGAAGAACACAGCAGTGCGTTCGAAAATTCAATGTAAACCAATATTACATGACATCCTAACTAATATTTGACATATACTGCATGAATAAAGTAAATGAAATGATGACTATTCTGCAAAAAATGAGAGAAGATTCCGATACAGTTTGTGGCCAAATTGAAATTATGTTTTAAAGCTCGAAAAACATAGCATTCCTTAAGTTTCTTGACACTAAAAAACAGGAAGAGAAGGAAAAAATATTTCCTGAATCAGTATTAAAATCATCGCAAGATAATTTAGAGAAAACTTTGATATTCGCTGCTTGTAAACTGAACTTTCGGTTGTGTAAGCTGACGCTGATTTGAAAGAATAACCAGTGAATGAATTACTTTATTGTTTGCA
Organism: Carcinoscorpius rotundicauda; assembly: GCA_011833715.1. Taxonomy (NCBI): domain Eukaryota; kingdom Metazoa; phylum Arthropoda; class Merostomata; order Xiphosura; family Limulidae; genus Carcinoscorpius; species Carcinoscorpius rotundicauda. Next base: position 49,038,014 of record CM022392.1, on the reverse strand, counting down.
AAATGCGAAGTTAGACGCAGCCCTGCAACAACTTACAGAGTTATGTGAGTTAACCTTGACTCTTTCAGCCACCAGTGCCTCAGTTGAGCGTTCTTTCTCCAATTTAAAAAGAATACACAGCCACACCAGGAATGCAGAACGACAAGAAAAACTTGGAAGTTTAGCGTTAATCCCGACTGACAAAAAGCTTCTTAATTAAATAAAGACTGATCATTTCTATGAAGATGTATTGAGATTTATTCAATCAAAGGAAAGGAGGATGAAATTAACATATAAATAAAATAAGTATCCGAATATCTTGTTTTTATCTTTAATTGGAATTACTTTATCCTAAATATGATTAATAACTACAAGTAATTAATTTTATCTTTATTAGCCGTCCTGTAGATATCTTTTTTTCAATAATTCACCTTTTTATGCTTTTGCTTCCCCATCAAGACAAATCACTCATCTCCTGATGACAGTCTGTGCTGGTATCGAAATCCAGATTTTAGCATTGTAAGTTCGCAAACATACCGCTGTGCCACTGGGGAAGGACAACATTATACGACTCTTGTTGTACATCAAATAGCAGTTCCTTAAACAAAATTATCTGAGATACTTATTAAGTTTCTAAATCATATTTTGTACGTTAAAAACATGTCATACAAGTGCAAGTTTTATTTATGAAACATCTATCCCCCTCTAATGTTATACATAGCCCGGCATGGCCAGGTGTGTTAAGGCGTTCGACTCGTAATCCGAGGGTCGCGGGTTCGAATGCTCGCCCTTTCAGTCGTGGGAACGTTATAATGTGACGGTCAATCCCATTATTCGTTGGTAAAAGAGTAGCCCAAGAGTTGACGGTTGGTGTTGATGACTAGTTGCCTTCCTTCTAATCTTACACTGCTAAATTAAGGACGGCTAGCACAGATATCCTTCGAGTAGCTTTGTGCGAAATTCCAAAACAAACAAACTAATGTTATATTGTATATTTAACAGTCCCCCTAATTTGATAATGTAGCACCTGTTCATAAGACTGTGGTTTATTTTCTGTGTATTGGTGATCTTTTGGTCTTGACCAATGACCTTCTAAAGTTAATCAGGTGTAGAACTTTGTGTGTTATACCTGTTCAAGTGTGGTCAGTATTCTTTCATCCTGTATTGAAGTATTATGTCCGTTCGGTTGAGGATCATCGTCTGTTTCTGTTTTGTTGTTAAGCACTCACACTCATCGTGAGTATTGAAACTCCATACTTAACATTATAAACTTCATATATAACACTGGGCCACCGAGAGGGGGATATTTTTAATGCACCAATGGCTTTTCATACAGATATAAAACTTTGTGTTTGGCGCGTGTGTATAAGTTTGATCAAAATGTATCCATTCAATCTTGAAATATCTTGTCTTCAGAATTAAAAGGGACAGACAGTGCCAAAGTAATATATTCCGTTCTGTGGTGCTTCGTAGTGGAAGTTTAAGAAAGTATACTCTCTGTTATTTCTGAGAAATGAAGGTGTGGTTAACAGTTAAATGTTGTATACAGCTATGGATAATTGACACTTGTCTCATGGTTTACTTCGTCAGGATCGAATGTGGAGGAAAACTAGATCATGGACTATATCGTTAATTGGATGCAGAGGAGTGGACCCTAATCGTAACTGGCCTTTCAAATGGAACTGTAAGTAAATTCTATCGTTTTTAGGTAACAGGAAAAATGTGAAAATGGAAAGCGAAATTATTGTTATAATATAATAACTGTCTTACAGATTTTGTTATAGAGATGACTTAAAAATAATTGCACAATTTTCAATAAATATGTGCATAGGTTATAATTTATGGACAATGGAAATTGAGTGGTTGTATTTCATACATACTTGTATTAATTTCATTAATGTTTCTGCTAACTTATGGAAATCAGCAACTGTGAGGCCCGAAGCAGCAAAGTAATTAGATCACAAAGTCTCCTAACAGTTATGTGCCAGTGGGTGTTTAGAGGACACTCTCTGCCCCAGTTTTTCAACCAACTCCAATCTAGAAGCCAAAATGTTGCAAGAAAAGATTAAACTTTGGATGTTCTGTCGCACTTTTGTAAAAGGGACAATTAACTAATGAATTTTAATTTTATGTGTAAGTTTATTTCACCAATGCAGTGCCTTAGAAAGTCACTTGTTGATTTTGGGCCGGAGTTTAGCTTCCTGGTTTCCAGTTTACTTCCCCCCCCCTTTCAAGCAAAATTAAGATTTATTGAAATATCTATTTTCTATTATCCAAGAGAAACTATTGCATGATCTGAACTTCTTTTAGGTTGTTGTTTCAATAGCAGCTAGAGGATGTGGCTTGAATTTTTGTGAGTTATTATTTCAGTAGTAACTTGAATATTTGGAGAAAGCTTATGACAGGGAGTCGTGAGAGTTGGTATACTAGTGTCTCCCAAAGGGACACGTGGCCAGAAAGCTGATCAGACTAATGAAGGACTGACAACAACCGTGGAGACGGATATACAGAGAAGGGAAAAGTTTGAAGTAAACGTTGGGCTGCAACAAGGGTCAGTCATTGTTCACTTGTTGTTCGTCTTCATCACCGTGTCTTGAGTAAGGAGCGTAATAAGGAGAACTTCTGTAGAAGCTCTTATTCACCATTGAGTTTATCATAATAGTCAGTTAATCACTGGAAGGATAGTATTAAAGAAGGCATGAACAAAAATGGTTAGTGGAGAGCAGTACTTATGAAGGACAGAGACCTCTGCTAAATGGAACAGCCGCAGACAAAAGAATAATGGAAGAGTAGTTCAGTAGAAACTACAATGTGTGGCTTGAACGTTTTGTGAGTTCTTTCTATATAAAATACAATGCGTGGCTTGAACCTTTTTTGAGTAATTCTTTCGACAGAAGCCAAAGTTTTTGGCGTGAAGGTTTTTGTGAGCCATTGTTTCAAAAAGAATAGAGTGTGTGTGGTTTGAATTTTTGTAGATTATTGTTTCATGATCCAAATTCGTAATATGTTAAAGAATGCTTGCTCGTTTGGATTAACTGAATATCATATACATGTAACTGCAACAGGGGGCTAAATATAGTTGCAATACAGAAGGTTTAGCAAATGTTACCCAAACAATAATTTCTAACATAGACAACAAAGGAACTCAAACGACACAAATGAAATTCAAATAGTTTTATTCAATCACGCTGTCAAAAGTGATTATTTTCGTAGACTGCTAAGCTTCAAATTGCATTGACTGTTTGTGAGCATTTTGTTGGGATAAATAATAGCAGCACAATATCCTAAAATACGGAGAATATAAAACCTACGAGAATTGCGTATATCGCACTTTTATAGTTGTACCAATGAAAAACAAGACTGTAAGGAAAATCACAACATCCCAAAAACTGCAGCCCATGAGAATGGCAGTTAAAGATATTATTTATTAAATCAAATTATAAATAACTATTAACAGAAAATACTCCAATTTGTAAATTGTAAAAGAAGAAAAATTTACAAATTTGTAAAGTTTAACTTCCACCCATAGTTGATCAGTACAAAATAATCAGAACTATGAAAATAGTTTGGTGATAATACTTTACCCTAATTAGAATCGTTTGAGCCATGGACATGAGTTCTTCCAACTGGCACTTTAGGTATTGTTTTACCACATTTGGTGCAATCTTGACAACACCATCTTGCTGGAAGACAGTGGAAGATTCAACGGGTCTTCTTGCTGAGGGAATGACATAATGGAAATAATCTTGTTATACTTATCAACAGTCAGGCTACCATCAATTTTGTGGAGATCTCTAACACGATTGGCCGAGATGCAGCTTTCACGCATAACTGTTTTCAAGTGCGGTTCTCGCAAATTTTGTACATTGATTGTGATACTGTTCTATATTCTGCTATCAAATAGGTGTAAACTGTTGACATACAGTTTGAAGTTGAATTCATCTGTAAGTAGTACTCTCCATCAGCTTCGCTCATTTTATTTGTTAAAGTTTGATATCCATTTCAGCCATTCATTTTGTTATTTCTCCCAGACAATGATGTCTGAGAACCCACATCGTGGCCATTTCACTCAAGTGTGTTTCTTACTGTTTGTAAAGTGACGTTAACACCTACACTTACAGCTAGGTTACTGACAATACTTCTACTGGATTGACATGCATCACTTAAAAAAACATACCCGAAGAGTTTGTACTTTCTACCTTGATCACTCCTCTTGTCAATCACGAAACCATGCCATAATCTGTGGCTTCGAATAGTCTTGACAAGTTAAAACCTTTACTTATACACATTTTTAATGAATAATTTCTTCCGGGGAAGAATTATCACACTACTACTACTGAAAATAATATGACTGACCGCCTTTAGTTTTATAAGCAGTATGCTGGTGTGGCATTGAGTGATTGATTGAATGACAGTCGGACACAGATTACCTGATTACCTATCCACACATGACACTAGTCTGATTCAGTTCATCTTCTGATAAGAGAGGGTGATCAAAACCATAATATTTGTTAACTACACAGAATTTATTCATTGTATCCATAAATATTTCCAATACTCTATATAAAATGTTTCTAAGTCAAAAACTTTTGTCTAGTTATCAATGACTAAATCCATAGCATAACATTATAAATAGGTTTATTTGGATAGACATATAGTGTAAATTATTAGAAAGTTTTAGCTATATGAAAATGTGTTCCAATATCTCATAGAACATACTGAAACACATTTTCATATAGCTAAAATTTAAACCTTAACTTCATCTGAACAGACGAGAGACACCATAAGTCCACTTCATTTGGAAGAATTATTGAGACGAAAAAAAACGTTTGATTATCAAGTAAAAAGTTGGGATTAATTAGTTAATTTCGACTAAATGTTTTTTTATTTATTACTACCATGTGCGTATTTTCACTTATTTCATATGCAGTTCACAAATGAACTTAATAATTGACCATAGGCCTTCTTTATTTTAATAATTTGATACGTGATTCCACGAAACTAAAAAAAAAAAATAGTATTATATGAATATTATAATACATTCATTTAATTTATTTGTTTAATATCGGTAGCTAATGAACATTCACAGCACTTTTCTTCTGAACAATTCCTTCTAGATGGAGGGGCCAGCATTTCTCCTTGTTCCTACGTGTATTCTGGACTGATTCCGTTCACAGAACCGGAGATTAAGGCCATTGCTAATTTTATATTCGACCACAAGAAGAGAGTGAAGCTTTTTCTGACTTTACATTCTTACTCCCAGATGTGGTTAACACCGTGGGGATGGACAAATGAACTTCCTTCTGACTACACAGATCAGGTGCATAGCTCGAAGCCATATATTATCATAAGCTAGAAGTTTCTGAATATTAATTTCCACTTGTAATTTTTAAAAGGATAGAGCTTTATTACCATTTTGCATATTACATAAACTGTTACTCAGTAAAATGTCAGCTATTTGAGTTAAACTTAGGAGGAAAAAAGGTTGTTAACTAGAAAAAGGGTTAAGCTTGACAAAAAAAAACGTTGTAGTCAGTAGAAAGGTTAAACTTTGCATGTTAGAAATGTTGTTAGTTAGTGGAAGATGAAAACGCTTCATTAGCAATATGGATTTTCAGTATTCGGTATTCATTATTTACTATATTCAGTCAATGAAGTGATAAAAATAATTTATTTCGTCTTATAATGTTTAATCTCTAGACACGAATTCTCTCAAAAACCATATTCAAAATTGAAATTAAAGGTTTTGTATTATCTATACACCAACCAAGTTTCGTTGAACTGACTGATATTATCCAGACTTACAATAAAGGTATTTATATTATCTGTACATTCTCTTAAATCTATCCAGTCTTAGAACAAAGCTCCTGATAGTTGTACGCCTAAGAATTCAGTTGTACAAAAATAATGTGGTAATCCAACTGTACTTATAGGTATTCAGTTTTATAATACGAAATATTTGCAGAAGAATAAAACGAACTCAAACAAAAAGAAAAGAACTTTTGAGCTTCCCTAGTTACATTGTCATTATTTATTTACAATACACTTGTGGTTTCTTACTTACTGTTGTTTCGTGCTAATTTTAGCTGGTTTGCATAAATGTAACAGGTTGATAGTGTATTATGATTGTTAGATACAGAAGGCTGCACATCTGTAAACAACAAAAAAACAGAAACAATTCTATTTATATCATATTTTTGTTCGACCACAACCTTTGTGTAGTATCCCACAATCCTAGATAACTTGGTAAAGAATACAAAGAAAGTTATTACGTGAGTGTAAGTTTTATTGAATGACCACTGTGGTGTATAACCTGTGATGGTTAGAGTATTTAAAACAAGTTCACAGATACCCACATCTAGTTTACAAATTAACTGAACGTAACACACTTGCACAGAAGTTATCTAAAATTACCTGAATAAATCAAAATAAAAACAGATTACATTTCTAAGTTTCATAAACTTATCAATGTTTGCGATCTTGGATGATCCAGCCAAGCAATAACGTTTCTTACACTGCCTGGAGTTATCTAGTTTTAAGAGTATTACTTACAGCTGTATTTTCTACAATTATAGGGTATTACAATGGTTACAAATTACGCAGTAGAATAACAATAGTACATGATCTATAGTATTCGACTGAATTATCAGTTCAATCAAATTTTCGACTATAAGTAAAACATAGAATAAAACTATTGTTTAGAGGGTCCACGAATGATATGTATTTTGTTCTTTTTTTAGAGTAGCTATTAATAGCATTGCCGGTTGGGATATCAATTATACCTATTTTTATTACCTTCATGAACGACATTTATTATTTAATTTTATTATAAAGAAAATGTTGCATTTTTAGGTTAGTATATAAATTTAGAAAGCTGTTGTTTATTTGGGTCTATACGAAAGTGAGGTTTGTTGTTTTGTATTGTTTTAGTTCACCATGTTGGTAAAAATGTTTGATACTTTTTAAGTTCAGTTGATATTTTTTATGACAAATAATACTTTGCATTGCTTCTCAACAGGGTGGATTGTTTGTTTTTGAATTTTGCACAAAGCTACTCGAGCGCTATCTGTGCTAGCCGTCCCTAATTTAGCAGTGTAAGACTAGAGGGAAGGCAGCTTGTCATCACCACCCACCGCCAACTCTTGGGCTACGAGAACTGGGATTGACCGTCACATTATAACGCCCCCACGGCTGGGAGGGCGAGCATATTTGCCGCGACCCTTAGATTACGAATCGCACGCCTTAACGCGCCAGGCCATGCCAGACCGTTATTTGTTACTATTATATATTATAATTGCAGTTTGTTAGATACAGTTTTTTTAATTTTATGTTTTATTCGTTCTAGTTTGATGCATATTTAAGTTGTAATAAAGAAATTTTAATTTTTAATTTTTTACTTTTGGGTTTTTTTCAAGTACAAACTTTTATCTCATAACTTCGTCATCTGCTGACCGATTTGAGATTAATGACAGTTTTGAATTCAAGAGGGCAAACCTTTTCGATTGATGCGTTTGACCACGCCCAGGTTCTCATAAATTAAATTACTTTAATACTGCCAGGGAGAAATTTAATTTGAAGGTAGGCTGGTAGAGATCCTAATGTGTAATAAAGTCGAATCGGGTATACACGAACCTCACATTTGGCGTTGGTGGCGTACTAAAATTAAGTTACTAGAATGGGAAACAAAAGTCTCGCAGATTAATTTACTCTAATCCTACTCAAAAGGGTTTCAACTGCCGCGGCTATTAATGATTCCCTTTTTGTTTCGAACTGGGGTGAGTGAACTGTTGTGAAAACTTATAGGGACCATGGTAATTGATATAGATCTAATTAAATTTAAGCTGGTCAAACCTCGTGAGGTATTGTTGGGTGTAAGGTAGAAAATACTGTTAAATATTCAACTGATAAAGTGAGGCATTAATATCAGTCGCGGTAAAGCGGCTCATAAAATGGCTCTTAATTTTTTCAAGCACAAACTTTCAGCTGATAACTCCGTCATCTCTTTACTGGATTTGATATCCACTTACAGACTGAACCCACGAGGTCAAACTCTTTCGATTAGTGTATCTAATCATGTTCATAATCTCATAGATTAATTTGCTCTGATCCTGTTTAAAATAATATTAAGTGCCGCATCTGTTGACTGTCCTCTACAGTTTTTAGTACGGGTACAACTCGTGCTTCACTTACGAAGCTATAGTAGGAAACATAAGGTCTATCGACGCTTTTAAAACCTAAGTATAGTGGAAGAGGAGGTTTAAACCGTAGCAGGGTGACGGTACCATACTCTACTAAGTGTCTATAAGCAAATGAAATTCACACACAAAAACCTTAACGCATAAATACTGCTGTCAGAGATGAGGTTCTGAAAGATGACAGATCCATTCCTAAAATACTTTCTCCTTATACTTGGCCCGGCATGACCAGGTGGTCAAGGCGCTCGACTTGTAATCTGAGGGTCGAGGGTTCGAATCCTCGTCGCACCAAACATGCTCATCTTTTCAGCCGTGGGGTGTTATAAAGTGACGGTCAATCCCACTGTTTGTAGGTAAAAGAGTAGCGCAAGAGTTAGCGGTGGGTGGTGATGTCTTACATTGCTAAATTAGGGACAACTAGCCCAAATCACCCTCGTGTAGCTTTGCGCGAAATTCAAGACAAAGAAATCCTTATACTTATGGTGACGTCGTCTGTACCTTCCAACTCCTAATTTCATTTTGACATAGTTCAATCACTCATGTCACTCTTTTAATCATATAGATAAGTTAAAACTTAAGTTTGTTTGTTTGTTTGTTTAGAATCAAACACAAAGCTATACAATGGGTTATCTGCCCTCTACACATCAAGAAAGGTTCTATATTTTGATGTCTATACACCTTGTCCGTTTTCTTTTTGTTTTTTTTTTCTTTTTGACTAGATAACTTGCTTTAGTCAGAATATTATGTTGATAATTTTAAAATAGTTATATATTTTGGATTATTTGGTCATAGAACAACGTTATTGATAAATGAACTAAGTGTAATTATTTAGTCCTAAAATTAAATTACAGATACTTACTTATGTTATGTGTAATTATACAGCCTGTTAATGACGTTACTGGTACTGATACTTGTACTATGTGTAATTATAGTCCTATAATGACAGTACTGGTACTCATACTACATGTAATCTTACAGCCTTTTAATGATGTTACTGGTACTTGTACTACGTGTAATTATCTACTGTTATGATAGTATTATTCATGCTGTTAGAAATTATTCATCTCTACTGTCACACAGTGATACTTATACTATTCTGATTATCTACTTTTAACAAAAGAAAAGAAAAAAAAAAGACAGACAGACAGGAATTTTCTGTAATTATCCAGTTTTTCCGAGGAGAATCTGATGCTTGTGGTATCTGATATCTTTAACCCTTACAGGAGTGAAACCGATGAGATGTCATTAATTAACAATTATTTATTTTATTATTTTTTGTTTGTTTATTAACAGGTTAAAATTGGTACTGTTGCAGTTCGTGCACTTAGGTCATTATACGGAACATCATTTAAAATCGGTTCTACAAGTGAGCTTTTATGTAAGTATGTAATCGTATCTGATATTTAATTATATGTTTCTGTCATCTTGTATCGGAAGAAATCATTTGTTGCAAATTAACCTGCAAGAACAATTAAAGAACCTTTAAATGGTAGAAGATATTTGTAAACATTAAAATGTAATATAAATATATAAGGATCGTGTGACTTTACATAATCAGTCCAGTAAACTACACAGTAAATTAAAGTTCGTTTCTTTTAACACGTTAACATTAACTGACTTTGCAAAAAAAAAGATTATCCATAGGATGAAAATCACTAAGCACGTTCTTTTTTTACTTATAAATTTCTGCAGTCCAATACGAAAGCTTTATTCTTATAGTACTTATAATACACATAGAATTCTTATTTTGAGACAGTTATACACATTGTAATGTTATAGGAAATAACGCTGTATTATTCTAAGTAGCTCTCTGATATTTCCTGGTGAAACCGATTTTTGCATGATTATTATTTTGTTACACTCTATAACAAGAGGAACCACAAAAACATCACAGATATCAAGCTAAGACAACAAATAGACTGGACACATCATGCAAAATGTAAAACACTATTTATATATAAAAATACAAAAACAGCGTGAATCTTATTACCAGAATATGGAAGTGTCACCTTCCACTAGATCTGTGGGTCAGTCAACACCTTTTTAACTTTTCAGAATATCTTCCCATTTACCAACTTATGTTAAAGTAAATGTGCCATTCCAGTGGTCCATACATAACAAAAAATATTAGATTTATTAGATTTACCCAAAGATAACCACCGCTGATTAAGTGATGGTTGCCCTTATACAAGATACTGAAGGCTATATAACCTAAAAATATAATCTACTGGCCCAATGAATGACACTGCTGTCGTTGACTTGCTTCCACAATATGCAAGGTTGCAGCAGTTTTCCACAGATGGAACGGGTACTACAGAAAAATAAAGGAACAAAGATTGCAAGAACCAGTGGTTGTCTGAACCATAGGTTTATTTAGAAACCGTATAAAAACAAGGTGAACAGAAATTGTGAAAATGCCTATATAAGAAAGTAAAAAAATGTCTTATATGTGCATACCGCAACTCTATTATCATATTTTGTAACTGGAAAATTTTAACCTAAAAAGGACCTTATGTGACACATAGGTTAAAATGACAGGACACAGAGACCCCACTACCACTATTAGGCATACCACTATCTAATTTAGAACAACTGACCAACGGAAAAGTAGTTAGCACTTACTGCCCACATAGCTGCTGTTAATTAAGTTCAACTATCACAGTTATAATGCTCCACCTTCCTGTAGTGTATTAGAGTTTGAACCTTGGTCCCTCTCATCTGCAGCCTAGCTCACTAACCACCAAGCCATGGCTGATCCAAGATACCATAATAATAACTATGACAAAAAATTATATGTTGCTTCACGAAGTTCTTGTTCTTAGGTTCAGAATTTTATCACATACCAGCACAAGTATACGTCTTCAGTGACATGAAAAGTTTAAGCTAATATATCAAGTTAACTATATTCAATAGACTTTACAAAGGTTGCACTGTTGACATAGATGGTCTTACTTATTGGACAAACTGGGCCCCACACATGGGAGGGCCCCCGATACTATCTATACGTTTTATCAACTTCTTATTTTTCTTATTTTCAGGGATCCCATTTACTGAATTCTGCTTAGGGTTCCAAAATGACTGAGATCGCCCCAGAAACTTGGTTTGATTCAGGATCAAAAGTCTGAACAACTTACACCACCCACCACAAAAAGTAATTGTTGAATATCTCGGTCGTGCTAAAAGCCGTTTCACAATAACATTCAGTAAATCTACATTTTATTACGTCACATTTTGAAATGTGAATGATACAGAGATTAGTTCATAATGATTTAACATAGAATATTCGGCTTGTGAAATAAAATTTGGTATCAACATTATTCGTGCATGTTCTCCCTAATTTCGAAGCTGAATGTTTGGCTTTGTCTGTGCCCGCAGCTTTCATAAAAAAAAAATATAGGCGGTGTATCCAAACCTCTGACTAAATATATTAGTTTGTTATTTTAACTGTAGAAACAAAAGTACATAAAACAAAAATCGCTACATCAACTGATAAGATTTCATGGTGCAATGTGGGATTATATAATGTATCCTAGATTTTGGAGATGACTGCGGAAGTAGGACCTACATTGTGGTGTGGATTAACAAACTAATATATATACACACACACAGGCCGGGCATGGCCAGGTGGTTAAAGCGCTCGACTCGTAATGTGAGGGTTGCGGGTTCGAATCCCCGTCGCACCAAATATGCTTGCCCTCTTAGCCGTGGGGCGTTATAATGTGACGGTCAATCCCACTATTCGTTGGTAAAAGAGTAGCCCAAGAGTTGGCGGTGGGTGATGATGACTAGCTGCCTTCCCTCTAGTCTTACACTGCTAAATTAGGGATGGCTAGAGCAGATAGCCCTCGTGAAGCTTTGCGCGAAATTAAAAAACAAACAATATGTATATATATACTAGATACTGTACATAATCACATATTCTTAATTCTTTTGAGCTGGACTTGGCCCAGTAGTTTATGGTGCACAAATTATAAATAGGAAAGTTCATGGTTTGAGTTCCATTGTCATGAAAATGTCCTTTTTTTCGTTTTTCTTACATTGAGGTCAAAGCTTCACTTTAAGAATAATGGTCAAATCTCACTATCCTGTGAGACAGGTACTACTGATTAGCTTCGTTTAACTGCAGTCTTTCAGTTGAAGATCAAGAATGTTATTTTCAAGGAAGGGAGAATATTACACTTTTTACTCCGAACTGTTGTGCAGTTGGTGAAACTTCGTGGACAAGAGTGATGGGTAGACTCTCACATTCATATCCTGAAAAGAGAGTTGACCTATTGGATTAAACTGAATGGCTTGTGTGTAGATGTAATTTTCTGTGTAGAGTGAAAATGTCAAAGTTAAACTTAATGTAATCAATATTTTATTTGGTTGTGAAGAACTTGCTTTTATAGATGTAAATTGAAGTTTTCCTTGAACGTGTAGTTTTATGAATATTTTCTTCATATTTCAATACAAGTTATAGTTATAATGCACGAGAAGACAACTGTACACTAGAGACAAGAAATCACATCTTTGTGACAATGCTTTGTGTTTCTTTCTAACTAGGCTGACTCTTATGTTGAAGCTGTTAAAAAAGGAAACAATATGTTAGTATTAAAGAATTTCCATGATTAGAGAATCGAAGTGGCTTTTTTATTTGTGTGGGTAACAAAGTTTAGTCTAACCCCACTTCTCTCCTACTGATTCTGGACTATGTTTTGTATGACAATCTAACAGTAGTTCCAAGATAGTTTTAGACCATTTTCGTAGTCACAAACACTAATGTAAAATAATCCCAGCCCACATTCAAACTTGATACAAAGCAACCTCCACCTCTAGGTCAGTCACATTTGCCCACGTTAACCTTTCTCAAAGCTGAAGCCCTCCATGTGATGGGAAATTCTCTCTAAATTCCACAAACATCACGATGACTGCAGTAACTTCATCATTAGTGAGAGTGCCTCCACTTTAACAGAAAAACAGCAACAGGACAGCTGCCAACAAACAATAGGAGAAAGATCTGTCTTCTACACCCCTAACTGAAATCTCGAAGCGACTCGTATTACAACAGATTCAAGTTTTACTATCATTGCTAGGGGTAGAGAGCCAGGTAAACAGACAGAGGACTTGATGTTCTGTACGTATGAGTGGGATAATCTGTTGAGATGTAGAAAAGTTCCATCGGAGTCAAGAGACAGAAATGAACAACAAGAACTAAAAAAGCATTTCTGAAAGTTCAAAAATTTTTTTGACACATAATTAAAGGTCACTAAAAGTCTACCAATGTGTTGGAGGCTACTGGGACTTACGTATTTAGACTATTTCCTTTTGCTTTTGAATTTTATATGTATGTATGTGTATTTCACTTGAGTATAGGCGTGTCTTTCGCCCCCCCCCCCCAGTGGCTTAGCGGAATGTCTGCGGACTTACAACGCTAAAAATCGGGTTTCGGCAGAGCACAAATAACCTATTGTGTAGCTTTGTGCTTGATTCATAAACAACAACAGTGTCTCTTATTTTAATTATATTTGGCCATTTTTATCATTTTTACTTGAGCATCACAGAGTTTTGTTTAATTGTTTTGAACCAGTATTCGAAACCGTAGCTTCATTTTAGAGGTCTGTTTTGTATTTTAAATTGCGTATGTTTCATGATTGAACAATTTTTATTTTTAATTTTTGTTCTTGCTTGTGTGTATTTTAAAGTTAAATGTTTTGTGTTTTTACTTTTTGTTTGTGTTTTGTGAAAGAGTTCATTTTATTTTTTATATTAAAATAGTTTTGTCAGGTTTTAATTTTGACGTTTGTTATTCTTGTTGATGATGGTAGTATTGTGCAAATTAGTTTGATGGATTCAAATTTAGTTTTCTTATCATCTTACGAACATACAATTTCAAGGGTTTGTAGTTAATTTAAACTAAATACAATGATTAATTGACTTGATTCTAGGTATAATGTCTAATTACTTCTAAATTATAAGAGCGTTTAAGATTCACCAAGTATAAAAGGTGACTAAAACTACAAGTGAACACCATTTACTGGACGTAGCTTCTTTATAATATTATTTCTTTGAACGCGGACGTTAGCCACGTTTATTTCATAAGTTATCAACAATTAAAAGTAAAAACTTATTGAACGAATTATATTAACATTAGAAGCAAAATAGCCCATATTAAACTAGTATCTTATGAGCAACATTTATAGTTCCTAAATTAAATTTTGTATTCGATCTCAAAACACCAGAGGGATGCGATAGTCACGCTGTTGAAAATCTCTGAGAACGTGAAGAATACAACATTTTCTTCAAATATAATGGGTATTATCTCCTAAAGAATAAGAAGGGAACAAAGTCAGCTAAAATGAGATAAACATAACTACTTTTTCGACCATATGTAAAACTTGCTGATATATAGACTCAAGCATAAATTCAGAATAAATTTGATTATAATACATGAAGATAGAAAATAAGTAGTATGTATCAGAGAAATCCCCAGTTTTTGCAGAGTGTAGAAGCTGTGAAAATCATTCTATTCTTTGTAAGATTTATGCTAACTAGGCAGCCAATCAGAGCTTCAGCTAGAAGGTATATACGTCTAAAAGTGGAGGAGCGTTATATACTAAAGTGAACAAATTTAGTTTCGTATTCTATCTAAAGCTGTGCAAGGGAAACTACAGTATAAGTGAAAAAATAATTGTTTTAAGTTGATGTATTTCTTCGTGTTTGCGTTAATATGAAATGTTTGCAATGCAATTCTGATGTGTTTTTTTATTTATTTATTTGTATTTTCATAATGGTACTTTCACGTTGAATATATGTTGGGCTGTAAGAAATTACTTTTGTTTTCAAATCTCTATTTTCTTATTCACGAGCAGCGTGTTAGAAAATGTTTTTAAACCTTGTCATTAACCATACAGCTACCAAAATTGCTTCTGACGCTTGTTTAACTCTTTCAGATACAGCCTCAGGTGGATCAGATGACTGGGCCTATGGCTATGCAGGCATCAAGTACTCATTTACGGCAGAATTGAGAGACACCGGAAAATACGGATTTGTTCTACCCTCCAACCAGATCATACCCTCAGGAGAAGAATTATGGATTGCCGTCAAAGCTTTGGCTTCAGAAATTCGGAAAGAAATATAAATTCTTGGCTTAGAAAAAGTAAAAGAAGACCTTCCTACACTTCAACAACTCAACGTACCTGGCCATGCCTTTGAAAATATTACACTGATAGATTTAGATTATGATGTTTTTAAATAGATAGGGGTACTGGCTTCAGTAACCCTAAATGGCATTAATATCTACCATGGAAGTTTTAATTTTGTGATAAGAAGACATCAGTTTTTGTTACATTCCTGGCTTCTTTCTGTTTGATATTTCGTCATTATATTAATTTATTGTGTATGTGAGTTTGAGAGAGAGTTGATATATTTATGTTCTACTGTTATTCTTTATTCCTTTTCACCTTTGTCTTCTTTCACTATCTTATTTTAACACTGTTTATGAAGGAATAAAATAATTGATAAAGAAATTGTTTCATATCATAATTTTAATTCAGAAATTAATTGAACGTTGATATATATCGAATTTATGATATTTGCCAACAAGATTTATAAACACAATTCTCTTTCTTAAAATAGGCCTGGCATGGCCGAGCGCGTTAAGGCGTGCGCTCGTAATCCGAGGGTCGCGCTAAACATGCTCGCCCTCCCAGCTGTGGGGGCGTTATAGTGTGATGGTCAATCCCACTATTCGTTGGTACAAGAGTAGCCAAAGAGTTGACGGTGGGTGGTGATGACTAGCTGCCTTCCTTCTATTCTTACACTGATAAATTAGGGATGGCTAGCACAGATAGCCCTCGAGTAGCTTTGTGCGAAATTATAAAATAAAACAAACTTTCTTAATACAATTAAGTTTAATATACATAGAATAATACAAATTACTTTAATATGTACACACAATAATACTATTTATAATAACCGTTATTACAAAGAGTGATTTATATACAAAAGTTTTACAAACTTGCAAACAACATTAAGTCTTCTGTGTGGTCTGAAATCGAATATTTTATCGACGGTTCAAAATGGGCGAATTAATATCGAGTTGATATTAGTGCACTTTAATTCCAGTTATCCTTTCACATGTGAGTTTTATCTGTTGAAGTTACATAATATCTTAATATAAATATTAACGTTCGAAACTATAAACGTTCCTGGTCAAGTACCTTTACTTTCCCAATTAATAACGTTAATCATAGTTACAGCTTTTGAGGTTTATAGTATATTAACTATAGCAAACCAGCAATATAAAATTGTTTCTTCGTGTTACGTTAGCTACCTTTTATAAGCTTGATATATATTTTTTAGAAATTATAGCTAAGGCAACAATAATGGTATTTATGTACATATATACATTGTTGATTCTTACGCTCGAGAATCTTCTACAAATTTAGTGAATACATATTTAACAGTGTATGTTACATGCATTTCTAAATATATATTTAACTGAAACAAATATCGATATTCAACTAAATATATAATAGTAAATCTGTCACAAAGTGTTGCTGTCAATGTACTATAAATGTTTTTATCATCTTTTTTATTTTGATTTTATAGCCTTCAAAACAAATTTGAGTTAAGAAGTCGTGCATGTACATCTGCTTCTATAAGTGTACATATATATGTATATGTATTTTATCTCCTTATTTTTATTTCCAGGTTTTAACACCTCTTTTTACCTTATTTTCAAAATTTATCTTTTCTTTATTATTATTTTACCAATCTTTTTTTTCTACAATAATTCTCCTGAGAAGACGAGAGCGCTTAACACCAACTCAATGCTAACTGCAATTTTGAATTTAAAGTGTATTTTAAATAAATATGAAAAAGTAAATATAATAAGCCTGTTGTACTCAAATATATCATATTTGTTATAAAGTATATTTACTAAAACATTCTGTACATTTATAAAGCCTGGGAAATTCATTTGAATTCAAGGTGATTTTTGTTGCGAAGAATAAAACTTTATTTTCATCTGACATCTTGTATATTTAATTTATATAACATCTAGAACTGAACATCAGTCTTTTATTTTCTTTACCTTAGCCCTGCATGGCCAAGTGGTTATGACGATCGTTTCTTAATCTGAGGGACGGGGGTTCCAATCCCCGTCATACCAAATATGCTTGCCCTTTCAGCCGTGGGGGCGTTATAATGTGACACTCAACCTCACTATTTGTTGGTAAAATATCCCACGCTGGGACAGCGGTAAGGTCTTCAGATTTACAATGCTAAAATGAGGGGTTCGATTCCTATCGGCGGACACAGCAGATAGCCCTCATGTAGCTTTGTGCAAAATTAAAAAATAAACAATTCTATACCTTACATAATTATAGCTAAATCATCAATCTACACTGAAATTGAAAGGTAATTTTGAAAACTGTGAGATAAAATGAATTTAACTTTTTGTTCTACAGTTAGTCTACAGATTTACAACGCTAAAATTAGAGATTCGATTCCCCTCAGTGGACTCAGCACACAGCCCAATGTGGCTTTGCTATACGAAAACAGACATATTAAAAATAAGGACGCATAAATTTCCAAAACAGAATGTCCAGAAACCATTGTAGTTTAACTTCCCCTCTCATTAATATATAACTAGTTTAGAAAAATTAAATGATACGAACTCCAAGTTATAAAATCAAGACGAACTTGTTATTGTGTATTGCCCACAATTTCAAGAAAAGCATTGGAAACCAATAATTCAAAGTAAGCCATTTCTATTAGTTATAAACAACGTCAAACAGCATAAAAGGCTGTTTTCAAGACCACGTCAAGTTAAAGACAAATGGATGGGACTTCTGTTGTGTATTAAAATTTATTTGTATCTCAATAAACGGAAATGTTAGAAAGTTCCAACGATTTTTGTTTAAAACAATATAGTGTACATGTTGGCATTTTACAGCTATAATAAAAATATCGAGAGCGTTCGCACGTCGTGTGACAAGAAAAGTGCAAATTGGGAATTTTTTAAAATATATTATTTTGAAGTGAAGCTACACGAGAACTATCCACAATTTTAGCAATAATAAGACCAAAAGAAAGGTAGCTAGTCAACGCCTCCCACAACCAAGTCTTGAGCTATTCATTTACCAATTGATAGTGGGATTAATAGTATATAACAACGTCCTCACAGCTGAAAGGACGAGAGAGCGTGGTGATATTTCGAACCTGTGGTCTTCAAATTACGATACGAACGCCTGACAGCTACCAGGCCCTCAAAATTCAACAAAGGAATGTTTGAGAACCATATATATTATTAATATCAATGTGAGCTTTGACGTGGGGCATGTACCGTTTTTTTTTTTGTTTGACATGTGCAGTCGCATGAACACGAACAGTAAAAGTGCTTTAACTATATCTGATCTCAAAAATGACATTCAATCCACATATCTTTTCAATTTAATATCTTCCCTTCAGTGAGAAGTATTACATCCCAGCATATTATACTTTGTGTTTTTATAGCAAAGCCACATCGGGCTATCTGCTGAGTCCACCGAGAGGAATCGAACCCCTGATTTTAGCGTTGTAAATCCGTGGACATACATCTGCACTAACGGGGGGCTATACTTTATGAGGGAAACAACTTCAGCATTCATTTTCTTTAATATAATCTTATTCAAATATATAGAAGTGAAATAATACTGAAATTGAACGACAAAACCAAGAACAAACAGCCATAGAAGTGTTACTACGACGCCTGATTCTTCACCAAATAGTAACGCCTGTTTAAGTCAAATTAGTTCAAACTGATACGAACAAAGCTCCGTAAGTCTGTCAGTTAGGGTTAATACCAAAAACATACTCTTCCCAGAGTTAAAGTATGACGGTGATATGGGTAAAACTATATTGGAAATATTATAATAAAGAAATACAATATACCCTTATATCTTTTCCTAATATTATAGTTTTTATTCTAAAATTTCTCTTCGTTCTGAATATGTGAAGACTTCACTTAATTCATAGTCGATAAAAGATAATTTGATCTCATTTAAAATTAATTTTCTTTGTTATTCTCAAAATTATTTAATACCCGTCAATGCCACTGAAATACAAGTCTTCGTTTGCCACGTTGTCTAAAAATGTGACAGTAGTCTCCTTCAACGACTGTTCAGGTTATTTCTAGAGGTTACGGTCCCATCTGTTACAATGAAATTAACCATATTTAGTTAGTACATTAAGAGTCTGCTCGAAACGATTTAATAATAATGCTATTTGTCAGCTTCGGGCACCAGTTTTACCGTACAAGATCCAGACAAGATAAGCATCATCCAAGTAGAGCAACGATTTCTCTGTTTGTTTGTTTGTTTGCGTAAAGCTGCAGGAGGCCTATCTGCGCTAGCTGTCCCTAACTTAGCACTGAAAGACTTCAGGGAAGGCAGCTACTTAGCCCCACCCACTGCCAACTCTTTTCACCAATCAATAGTGGGGTTGACTGTCACAATTATAACGCCCCAAGCAGAGCAACGGCTCATTGTACTTTACAAGCAACTAAACATGTTATATTGTGCTGAACTGACAACAAAGGCTGTGGTTTTCCTTTTGCACTTCTGTCCAATATCATATTATTATTAATTCAGTCAACAAGAGATGCAGTATTACTTTTTAATATAATTGGTATCTTCACAAAATTTCCAGTTATTAAGTAGGCTTATCTATACTTTAATAAGTCAGTTTCACTTGGTTATATTACAGTTTCCTTATTCGCCTAAATGATGTAAAATCACTAAAACATTTAAAATACATGAACTGTTATCATTGTTTTTTTGTAACTGTTACAACCAATTATCACACAACTTTGTACAGACATTTGTAAATATCCTAATCATTCCAACTTATTTGATGGAAAGGTTACAGTCCTGATGAAAAATTTAAGCCTTAAATAGGCACAACCAAATATAACAACAAATGACATTTTGTAATGTAAACAAACTTTGGATAATATTTGTCACTGTTAGAAAAAAAATATATCAAATGATGCTCTGCTTAGATTCAATACTTTGTATACTCAAAATAATTTTTTACTGGTCTTTAGCAGATGAATTTTTTTTTCTTCTTTTTACCTGATTGTATGCAGAGGAAGGAAAATTAATTTTTACTTTACTATTTTAATTCATAACTACTGAGTAGATGTTCCATAAATCAAGACACTTTCCATATAAAAAATCAATCTAATTTATTTAGATCATGAATTACACATGGGTTTGTGTTTGAGATTACACATCTAATTCAAATTTATAAGATTCTACTTGTAATAAACAGGAATAAAAGCATCTGAAAAATAATAAAACAAGAAAACACACATTTAAGATCTGGAAATATACTGTTTTAATTTTTAACAATGTGATTAACTTAAGGAATTAGTTGTTGTTAGCAGTAGTGAAGGCCAGAACTTTGTAAGTATTTTAAAAAATAAAGCATGGATTCAGATGTTGAATTTAGTCAAGGACTAAATTATCCCCTATTGTTCTTACAACATGTTAAATATTAATCTAAGTATTTCCTCAATTTTGTACAAAATCTTAGTTTTAGTTACACCAGTAACACAAAGATAAAACCTCAAAGTTCTTTAATAAATTTTTCATAATAAAACTACCAATGTATTAGTTCACTATTTCTGATCCTGTCAAGTGTTCTTAGTCTGACTAGAAATTATTTTGTATGAAGTTTTAGTTTTTTCCTTCAATTCTCAATGATGTTAAATGTTAAAATATAGTCTAACTTCCACTTAAATATTTTGAATAAATTCAGTACTTTTAGCTTACAGCCATTTCAGTGTTTAATAATACTTGTATTAGTATGTTCAAATCAATATTTTTGATAGTCCAGATTTATTTCTAATTTCAGCTCTTCTATTATAGTGTGCCCTATATATGGTGCAGGGTTTCTATTAACTATTCTAGAACATTTGAATTAATTATAAATTCCAAAACAGCCTTCTTCACATCAGTAAACAAAGTATCAATAAGCAGATACTAAAAACAAAATAAATTTCAAGTGTGGTAAAAGAGCATCCTCATCATCAAGAGTTTGGCTTGAAATATGCCAATATTTTATGCCTCTGGTAAACTTAAGCACATATTCAAGTATTAAGTTATGCTAAATACATGGTATTATTTTTAAATAGAGGATGAGACTGGCCACATAAAAAATGGATATAAAATTCTGCAATTTATAAAAATCAGACAGGATTAAATATCTCAAACCCCAACGAACATTAGCTTACTGACTGTGCACAAAATTATAGAAGTTAGTCATAAACATTATGAAAATTTTAATTATGTATAAGTACATATGAGGCAGAGCAATACTAAGATATATAGATGTTTTGGTTTGGGTAGGATTATAGCACTATATTTAAAGTGGCTTCAAGACAAGATCAGAAAGACAACACTTTTATTGAATGATAGAGGGCCAAGAAATGTTTACTTTAGAAATTTTTATCTTCAGGTTGCTTGAAGCTGCATATACTTAAAACACAAAGTATATATATATTAAGACAGGCTTGTAAATTTCATCCAGGCAGCAATGATATAGTTCAACTTCAAACTACACAACTTATTCTAATGCATATTATCACTGTAAGATGAAAAAAATGTGAATGAGTTCTTTATAATTTTGTACATTCTATATCCCTTACCTATGCCAAGATTAAATCTCAGACACAAAATTCATTTTTCTCAAATCAAAACTTTAACAGTAAAATAGCAATTGGAAAAATTATATAAGCTGTTAAATATTCACATAGGTCAGATACTCAAAATGACAAACATATATGTGTATATAATTAAAAATCCAAAATTAGAATGAAAATAACTCACACAGAGATAAGACACTTTCAAAATATATCACATTACCTTCATTTATATCTTTAAAAGAACAAAGGGAACAGTTAAGCATACCAATACTGTAACTAAACAAATGATCACAAGAAATTCTGCAAACCATCTTTAACCCTTTCATTGGAACTGGGATGTGTATTTTCCAGTGATCCCACACTGTGACTGCAACTTTTCCCACTGTCATTCAAAATTGCTGTGTGTAGCATACAAGAATAAAACGAGTTGGAAAGTTTTAAAGTATTTATTAGCATCCAATCTAATATTCATAAATAGTTTCCATTAATGTTTTCCATTCAGTCCTTCAGTAATCCACAAGATGCCTAAGCAAATAATATGACAAATATATCCAAACATTCTTGATGCAATTAAAAGAGATAGCTTAAAAAACAGTGAAATGGAGTCAAGTGATTTTTAAGTGCACAGTAATGAAGAGGTAATGATGGAGAGCTAGTACCTTTTGTCTCCAGTGATGGGAGTCAAGATGATGAACCTGAACCTAGCATAAACAGCATTAACAATAAGAAACATTTGTCCTAGTCACAGTGTGAAAGGGGTAGAAGCACTTGGAAATAAATATGTATCCTTGTCACAGTGAATGGGTTAAGATATCTAGTATTCTTTTAAAGAAGCTGCTAAAACTTTCTTCATGGCTTCAGTCTCATCCAAGTCAAAATCCTGTAAAGCAACAAACAACTTCTTCAGCAACTAAACACTAATGTTAATATTGTTACATATTATTAGTTTTATTTTATAAAAACAATCAAACTTAATTTACTTATTACAGTAATATCTTACAACAAATTGTTCAAAAAATAAGTACCTAAACAAATAAATATTTGAACTGTTGTTTTCAAATAAGCTGGTTTCCTCTACAGATTTGATAATGTCTACCAATAATGAGATTTGACAAAAAACTGTTATACAATGAAGTCTGTACTCTCTTGGTTTTCAATGATATATAATAAATTTATCAAAAACCGTTCATGGTCAGATATATTATGATCTAACCTCTGAGCAATGTTATCAAAAATTATAGATTTCTAATAGTGAATAAAATTATGATGACATTACATTATTTTTTTTTATACATAACATAAAAAATATAGAAAGTTTCACCACAATATATATTTTTATTTCTTAACATTTTTTTTTGTATTACATGGACATGTAAGTGACTATATGTGCAGAAGTTACTTTTGGAAATTTTTCTGCCCAATCCTTTATCCAATTGTTCATGGCAGCCAAAACATTAAAATCAAATCAAATAAAATCTATGCCTATAGCAGAATTACTGAGATCTGTAACACAAGTTCTGATAAATAATATATGGAAATTCAATCTTAAAAGTACATGAAAACAAACTTCACACTTTCCTCAGCACTGAACTTCAATAAGGTAAAAATATAAAAGAAGAAAATTTTCCACATACACGATATTAGTAATGGTAACCCCTCTCCCCCAAAAAAACTGTAATCAGAATGTAAAATCATACTTAAAAAGATTTTTCAGTCTAAATAAAACAAACATTGTTTGTTTATGCTAAATCTGAATACAGATGAAAATGAAGTTAATTATGGGTCATTTCCATGTCAATTTATCCGGATTTTGGAAAAATTTCCAGGTGACCCCCTCAGAATACCATGACAAAATTCACGTGTGCTCATCTACCCATATAATGAAAAATTGCCAAAGATTAGATCAATATCTCTAATAGTTTCTGATTTACAGCCCTGTAAAATTTAGTTAATTTTGTTTTATTTATAGCAAGTTCATTTTCGGGCAACTTTGGCTGCTTAAAGCTGCAAGAGTAATGGTAGTAGAAGGTTGAAATTTGCTACACTGACTGAATTAATCACATAGAATTCAAAAATGGTCTCAAACCATGTTTATCTCTCTTAGGATTTCCATAGTGAGACAGTATATTCACCTGAAAACCCAAAATTGTAAAAAACATTGGTTTATGTAATAAGCCATAGCTCTAAGACTTAAAACAATACAAAGCTGAATTTTGTTTTCAAATTTCCTATAACATATCAGTTGATAAATCAACAATTGTTGTAATTAAAAGTCTATTAGATCTCCTGTAAAAAAATGTAGTTGCATGCAACTTTTTATGATTTGGCTGAAAATAGGCCACAGTTTGACCATGCCACCAGTTATTCAGCCTTTTCAGATTTTTACCACATATACATCTCTGAATATGATATACAAAAAAATCAGGATGATGTTCAACCTACTTTTTGAGTTAAAATTTTTTAAAGTATCCTCTGACCATACGTTGTTTACTTGAAGAAAAAACAGACTTCAATTCAGGTGTGTTACTGTGTGCAAATATATCGACACAATTTTGAAATAAGTTGTGAATCCCATTGAAATATTCTAATCAGCCTTTACCACATATTCTTGCATCTCTGAACATGATCTTTAAAAATTCAAGGTTGTGTAAAATAATAAATTATCATATTTTAAGTGTCTCTGATATGTACCATTGGGCAAAGGACCACATTCAGGGCATTCAGTTCTTTCTTGTCAATTAGGAATCAGTCCTGCAGAATTGTGTAAAGTTTGATCCACTTGAGCACTATGAAAAATGCAAAACTATAGAAGGTATTTGTCACATCATAGCTTTATTCCCCACTCTACCAACAAATTGTACATAAGAAGGCAATCAGATGATGATGATGTGTACACAGTTGTAACTGTTGGTAGTAGCAGTGAAAGTGATGCTGCAGCAGCTCAAATAGGGTCTAATGATAGCATTGACAATTATCAGCCAGGGAAATATGTGGCATACATATATGATCATGAATGGTATGTGGGAAACATAAAAGATAGATCAGATGAACATTCTGATGTGTTGGTGTCATTTATGAAAAAATCAAGAAACAAACTGTTCTCATGGCCTGCAAGGTTACTTAAAGATGAAAGCTGGATTCCTTTCCAACATATTCTTTGTCTGATGTCAAGTGCACCTACCTTGCAAGGCAGTAGTGCTCGCCACTATGTTATAAGTCAAAGTGATCTAAACATACTCAAACTTGAATTTCAGAAATTTATTCAAGCTGTCTGAACAAAGCAATGTTTATTTGATGTTGTTAAGGCTAATTTATTACCAAAGCAGTTTTTGAAACGTCATTGTCACGATTATTGCAGTTTGGTGTGACTATAATCTTTCTCAGTTTTCCTCTGTTGTAGCACTGTGCTTTTTGTGTCTGATTTACCTTTGTATTTATTATATTACGAATCGTAAGCTCAGCAATATCTGCATAACTGTTATGCATATCCGATATATTTGCATTGCCATGTGATATAACTAGTTGTCCCAATAAACTTGTTCAGAAATGAATAAATTCTTTCTTATTTCTTACAACTTCATTATTTAACATTGTGAAAGACTGGTTAGAATATTTCAGTGGGATTCATAAAATTCTGACAGGTATTTTTCAAAACTGTATGGATATATTTGCACACAGTAACACACCTGAACTGAATTTTTTAAAAATAACAAACGTATGGTCAGAGGATACTTTAAAAAATTATTACTCAAAAAGTAGGTTGAACACCATTCTGATTTTTTTGTAGATCATATTCAGAGATGTAATTTAAGCAGCCAAAGTTGCCTAAAAATGTATTTGACAAAAATAAAAAAAAACTAAATTTAACAGGGCTGTAAATCAGAAACTATTAGAGATATTGATCTAACCTTTGGCAATTTTTCATTATATGGGAAGATGAGCACGTTAAGTTTTTCAAGGCATTCTGTGTGGGTCACCTGTAGCCCCCTGGATTATTTGACATGGAATAACCCTTCTTCTACCATTTTTTACTTCATTTTAGTTTAAAGTTTAACATTTTAAAATCATTATCAATAATTTCTCATTAAAGAAAATATACAGATACACAGTGATGAAAGTGGGCCACAACACCATGGTGGTATTGAAAATGTGACCCTGACCATTTTGTGGAAGTTAGAATTTTCCAACACTAAAAATGTATTTCTAATAGATACCTTCTCTCATGTAATAGCTTTTCTTGATGAATATTGCCCTCTATTGGCACAAATTTTCAACATTTGACACTAATCTTCCATCTCTTGCTTCTGCATATCCACATGCAAATTATCATCCAGAAGGCTCTCTACCAACAGTAACATAACACAGCTTCTATCATAATAGAGTATCCTTTTCACATCTGGACTCATCAATTGCCTCAAGATTAATCAGAAGACTTACACCACTTATCACTAGAAGTGGGGAAAGTTAGGTAGGAAATGTGAGATAAGGTAAGTATCTACTGTAAATATATTCTCACTGTAAGAAAATGCTTACTTCCAGTGCAATATCTTACGTCCTCCCACAAAATAGCTTGTACTTCGCACTGAGCTGAAGGGCCAATAAAAAAATGATCATTTGGAATGCACCTAAAGAGAGACCAGAAGGTGTAGAACCAAAGAGAAAACATTACACCTGAGCAGGAGGCTACACCATATATGATTTGGGTGTACTCTTTGTTCTTCTATGACTGTGTCACAAACATAAAATGCTGAAAAATAGAAAGGAATCTCAAAATATGTATGACCGGTTAATGGAACCCCTGAGGGTCAAGTGGCTAAGGGGAGACAAACTGTAGCAGTTGTTTGTCCTTATCCAATACCAGGCAGTATCTAGAATGCTACATTAGATATGTGGTAGGTTTAGGATCACCTACCTTTTTGCCTCGAAATGGAAATTAGTAGAAAAGATTAGTTTTCATACCAAAATCCATTCCACTTGTGCACATTTCCAACACAACAAACAGCAGATACACCAATAACTGATATCCAGTGGATGGATGGAAGGTAGAAAACACCAACAAGATAGCATTATTGTTCTAAAACCAGGTTGCAGTGGATATGATACTTCCAGTCCACAACAGGAGGAGGATACATGGCTGTGTACAAGCAGGAATTTATACTGCAACCAGCACCAGATCCAACACTCAGCAGAAAATAGAATGTGGGACCACAAACTTGGGGTGTATCTCCAGTGAAGATGATACTGGTTACAACAGGAGTTACGTTACACTGGAGAGTTGCTGCATGATAATTTGCATATGGATATGTAGAAGCAGGAAGTGGAAAGCTAGTGGCAAGCATTGAAAATTTGCATTGACAGAGGACAAAACCAATTAAAAAATGCTATTTTGTGAGGAGGGTAAGTAATATATCATAGCAGAAAATAACCTTTTATCAAGGTGCTAGTAAAAATTCTTTATTTTCTTAATTCTTAAGCCACATTTCTCTCTTTTTTCTTGCCTTATGCTCCTTCTCCATTTTGGCAGAAATGTCCTGGCTGTGCCCCTGTACACCACTTCTCAATAAAAGACCCCACACATATACACACATTCTGACACATTTAACATTAAACATCTATCATTTATTCCCTAAATAATTTATTTCCAATTCAACCAGTGCAAATGCATGTATTATGAAAAGTCATGCACAATGTTGTAAGATGATGGAGTTAAAATATCAATACAACAGCACAAAAACACATTTTCTCAAGTGGACATAATGATTGGGTATTCTGCTATACACAGTATTAATCCATATCATCAATATTTCCTATTTACTCTATTTCCAGCTACAATCAAATTATGCTGTTTGAAACACTTAAACCTTCTCCTTGTGTCTACTTAATCATGAGTTTTCCAAAAAACCAGTACAACTTCAAACAACCCTTAAAATGATGTATATCATGTGAACCTTACAAGGTTTGATAAACACATAATCTAGGAAACACTTCTGAAAACATCACTAAGTTCCTAGCACAACCACAAGTTGCTGTGCTTGCATTAAAAAATACAGCTTGAATATGGTACATCATAAGGTAGTTTTCTGACTGCCATACTCCAATCTTGGTTGCAAGAGAATCTACATCAATGCTGAATGTCTACATCTCCAGAGACTTTCTTTTATTAGCTTGATACAGACATACAAACCAATTTTCATTACATAATGCCTAATGAAAATATGATATTATGTTCCCTACTTTAAAGAAAAAACTATTTAATCCTAATGCTTCAGAAAAAACCATAGTATCTTTTTATGTTGAGCCTTAAAATATCATTTATGCGTTTTGGTGAACTGCGCTGTTAATAGCTGAAGTTTTATTTTTTTAATATTGCATAGCCACAAGAAATGTTTTTAATAAGCAATGCCAATACTCTGTAACAAGCTTAAACATATAAAAGATTTAGCTATTGGCATGATCACTTTCAATAATCAATGACTTTAATAATAAGTCTATAATTACATCACAAGCTAAGTGGTCTAAATGTCACTTCAATAAAGAGCCTGTTTCAACATGCTGATATGGGTTACATAATTCACTAAAAACAGCTTGAGGTAGCCTACCATAAAGCTTTTGAAGATTCATAATTTAAAATAATTTTCAAGCCTTTCTATATATAGTCTTTAATTAGTGTTCTGTCCCATTGAATTTTTTTCTATTCTAATTTTTTTCACCCATTTTATATTCTCACAACAAAATTATCTAAAAATGATTTTATAAACTCTGTAACATAATGCATGTTATAGTAACTGGAAACAACAAATTTAATAATTCCATAATGTCCCAATTGATTCTGTTAATAAAATAGCCTGGAAACACACTGCTGCAACAGGTTCAATTGTTGGGCAAGATTTCTGAATTATTTGATAAGAGAAAAACAACAAAGTCCAGTTTACTTATCAAAAAGGAAAGCTAACATTTCTTCTATGATTTTAATAAGCAATAGTACAAACTTCCCAAATAATGCCAGTCTGTTGCTAACTTCACCTGTAACTCTAATATTTATTGATACAAATTCAAAATTTGTAAACTGATTAACAAATAAACAAACTCACTCATTAATTAATACAACAACTACACCAATTTGCTCCAGCTGAAAGAAAAGAGAATAGACTGAAAACAGAAAGTATAAAAACACAAACTAACACTGCAAAGTTCACCCAACTAAAAGGCTAAGGAAAAAAGGATGACTACGGGGTCAAAGCCAGCTGACCCTAACTGCCCAAGTCTGATGAACAGAAAATAACAAGAATACTTTCCTTCAGACTTGTGAAAGATTTCCCCAAAGTCACAACTGAGACAAAGGTAACTGGGCAGTCTGTCTCAGCTAATTTTTCATAAAAAAAACCTACAAGTCAATGCAGGCATGATGTCTGCAGATACTTTGGACTACAAAAAGTTGAAAGAGGATCTGTTGAAACTCTATGATCTTACTGAAAAAAGCTTTTGTCAGAAGATCAAAGTAGTCAAACCTGATACTGGGAAAACTGTATTTCAGTATGTGGCACGAGTACTGCAATACTTCATAAGATGGACTAACATGTCCAAGTGTGAAAATAGTTTTGAGGAACTAGCAGATTTACTAATACATGAACAGTTCAAGATAACATGCTCAGGCAAAAAATCAATGTTCTTAAAGGAGAAAGCACTAAGAGACATGAATGACATGATCAGGCTGGAAGAACAGTATATTTTAATTCATGGAAGAAGTATAACTAGCAAGTCCCAGAACAACAAGTTATGGTTGGAACTAGTGGTGACTGACCAAAGCAGGAATCAAACAAAGGTAATAGGAGCTGAACAAAGTTGAGGAAGAGATTCTATATTTGTTAAAAAATGATGCACATTGTGTGTCCATCACCAACAAGATACAGCAGAAATTTCAATATATAACAAGTTGAGTATTTACAAAAATGATGCTGGTGAGAAACAAGAAAAAGAGTGACTGTAACCACAAATGGTGTTGCCAGGAAAAATAGAACATAGACAACCTGTCAAAAACACAAAAAGAAGAAAGTGCTATTTCCATGATTTATATGTGTACAAATAATGGTTATCTCATGTTAGCAACTCGATCTACAGTAACAGTAATGTTTGGAGCACCTCACAAACAATCAGAGGTGACAACAAATCATAACATGTCAGTAGGTGAAGAGTATGTCAGGGACAAGAAAGTGAAGGTTATACAAGACACTGGAAATAGTGAGAACCTGTCATCACT
The DNA here is from genome assembly GCA_011833715.1 of Carcinoscorpius rotundicauda. Lineage (NCBI taxonomy): Eukaryota > Metazoa > Arthropoda > Merostomata > Xiphosura > Limulidae > Carcinoscorpius > Carcinoscorpius rotundicauda. The sequence continues at coordinate 49,007,911 of CM022392.1, read as the reverse complement.
CTAGTATCTAATGACAGACAGATACATCAATATGTGCTAATTGAGAGAACACTTCATGCTATGTGGGAGACCTTGTGGTCATGTGTATAAAGTCAATCATCTATGACTTGGTAACTGAAAATACATATATATTATTAATTTGTGCAGTTTTTATTTTTCATTTTATTTTTGTTTTGGCTTGATTTTGATTGTAACAAACTAATAAAATTAGTCAGAGATTTGGATTTGCTATTTTTAATGAAGTTCTTCTTTTTGATATAAGTAACCCTATCAGTATTAATATTTTCTAAAAATATACATGTAGGTGACACCACCAAGCGAGCAAAGGTCAGAAAAAATTAACTTGGTGAAAGTGAAGTTAGAGTACATGATTTTTAGTTAAGTTACAGGTGATATTTAAAATGAGTTTCAAAGTTTAAAAAAGATAAGAATATCTTGTCTAGTCTAAGTGTTTTCAAAAGTAATTGAACCCATCTCTGTAGACTTTTTAACTAAAAGTGGATAATTACTCGAAATTCTAGAAACAACAATAGTAACCTATTAGATAACATAAGCAGATATATCACTGGTGTATTGTGTTAACAGAGGAGAGAAGAAATAATTCATCAGTTGATTTCTAAAATGAACTGTACTAGTCCATTGTACGTTTAGTAAGAAAAGAGAATTATTTAAATCTTTAGATACAACATTGATAACCACTAGTGAAATGAATGTTTTACATATGTTTAACTTCTTTTGAATATATATCATTTTTAAAAAAGTAAATTGTTTGCTATTTATTGTTAACACTTTTCAGCAAGAAGTCACAGACACCTCTAGTAAAAACTTCTAGAACCCATATTCAAAACCTGGCAAATTTATCCTTCAAAATTAGTGTAGAGACCATTTAACATCCACAGAAATGGTTAAAAGTGGCCTATACCTCCATTTAAAAAAAATGTTTTAGTATTCATACAGAAACTTCAAGATTTTACTTAAAGATAAATTATATGGCACTGGACTTACATTTACCAATAATTTATATTCTTACTTGAGTCATATTCAAACTAGTGGAGTAAATGTTAAAAAAAAACACACTCAAAGCAGCAAAAAATATTATGCTTTATATCCTTAATAAATTATAAATGAGTGGAGCTTACAACAAATAATTCATATTCAAACTTGTGTCGAATATTGAGATGATTAATGAAGTTAGCACTTCTTTTCTCTGGATCACCCCATGGCATGGAAGCACACACAGGACAAACCTAAAAATATTCATTCAGATAAGTAATCAGTGAATACATAATTAAGTTCAAAGACTATTAAAAAATAAATAAACCTACATGCTATTACGCAAAGATTGAATAACTGAGATCATATATCCATTTAACCTTTCTCACATAACTATATCTAATAGAAGAAGCTTGCCAGATTATGTTAAGGATTTTTACTTATTCATCACCAGTTTCTGAAGATGTTAAAAACCAAAAAATCTCAATAAACATAACAGTAGGTGAAATATCATACAATAATAATTTCTGCATAAATATTAAAAAAAAATTATATTAGGCATAATTAGGATTTGTATTTGCATATTTACAAAATGTAACATCCAATACAAATGAGAAAGTTTTTCTGTATATAATCATCCATTTCTGCTATACATAAATGATATACTAATATGACCTGCTGAAACAAAAAGTATTTTATTTTGATTGAGGAGCAATAGGCTTAACTTCACAAATAATGCTATACCCTATAAATGCAAACCTACTTACTGACATATGTCCAATAACTACACTATACTAACAGTTTTCTATTGTTGATTTTTTGAACTTTAAAGAAAATCCTAGATACTGATCCCAAAAATTCCTCTAGCAGACAATACATACATCTAAATTATAATTTATTTACTAAGTGGATTAAATGATCAAGTAAGAGACAAAAAAAATTTTCCACTTGAAAAAAACAGCAATGAACACAGTTTTTACATGAAATAGGCATAACTGTTGGTGTACAGTTGTAAATAAACCATTATGTTAAACATGTACTAGTATACCTGGAAAAATGAAACTTTAGAAGACAATTGTGTACAATTTATTACCACCTTCAATATGAAAGTAAATAACCTTTGAATTTTCTATTTCTTAACAAATCATCAATTATCATTTCAAAACAAGTCATACATATACTTACAAATACAGTCAAGTAAGACAATAAAGTATAATAATAATATGGTCAAGCAACAGAAATGAAAAGAAAGTAGCATATAAACAAACAAATGGTTTTGATTCTGGAAGTGCTGTACACAAGAATCCCAAGATGGCTCATATAACATACACATGTCCTCAATGCCTACATATGTAATGTGAGGCAACAGCTCCTGTGTCTTACTTCTCTAACATATCATGTAACATTTAAGTTTGTAACTTCTTATAGATTAAGTACTTAACAGAACAAAAATTATTTAATTATAAACCCTGATGCTAGTTTAGAACTAACACTTTCTACAGGGTGTTCAGAAAGTCACTGTGCACTTATATATTTATTAACAGACAAAACTGCACAGTGACTTTCCAAACATCCAGTATAAAGAAAAGACTGTTAAAAATCAATTATAATGTTAATTTTAATTCCTCATTGGAAAGCATTAATTTTTTTAAGATGTTGAATCATTATTGAAGTTTTCTCCTGATTACAAAAATGCCACTAACAACAAAATAAAACATTTATGTTATTCTTACCATTAATATACATATTTCATTCTGGTGCACTCAAAATCTGTAAATATTACATAATACATGGGTGTCCACAGACATAATTTCATGTGTAGGGGTGGTAGCAAAACACATATGTAATAAGCTGTTACAGTGTAAGCTACCAAACTAAAAAAACGTGTCATGAATGCTTAAACTCAAACACAAATTTACAGCTTCAATAACATTTACTGAAAAAATATTCAGTTGAACTGTGATGGTAAGTTTACATTACAAGTGCAATATTTTATGAAAAACTCCTCTCTTGCTCCTTCCTGCAGGTACATGGTAATTCTCCTAAACTGAAAATGTATTTCTTATAGAAACTTACTTCCACTCACAAATTATCTTTTCCAATTTTGTATTATCCTCTATATGTCAACATTTTTTTATAATGCATACCACAAACCTTTCACATTTCCCCTACTATCTCTCCAGCATGTCTCTCATGTAAATTACTTTTCTCCATCTCTCTACCAATAAGAGAGCACCACCATCATGTGACGAATGTGACTCCCTCTATGCACCACTACCAAACCATCACTTTGAAGTTTAGCAGAATGTGTAAGCACCAGAAGATTGTTAAAAGGAATGTGAAAGGTATGAGCGGAATGAAGTCAGAAAAACATTTTCATCTTGGAAAAGTTGTAATTTCTGATAGTGTAAATCCCTCTGCTAACAAGATTATATATAATCCAAGACCATGCAAGAGAGCAAATACTGTACCACCCTAAGGCATTTAAAGTATACCCCTGTATATGAAAGAAAGAAATCAGGTGATCTGAAGAGGGATACTGCACTGCTTCTGAACCAGGTATCTTATTATCACAAAAAATTATTTACAAACATGGTGTAAAAGAAAGAGATCATATCTGAGTGGTTTCAAATGAGTCAGGAGAGTGATCCCAATCAGTATAATAAATAACTAAATCTCACAGTATGAAAGTGGATGTAGGATAATACATCTAAAGATGTAGAATGATTAGTCAACTACATCCAAAACCTCCTAACTGGGTACCAACATCCAGGTAATGGTAGGATAAGGATAATACTTTCTTCACATTAAGCCCCCTAAAATCATGGATGTGAGTCAATGAAGACTCCAGGACATGAAATAGGAGTGGCACTCAACCAGGGATCTTGGTAGGTGGCATCCATTATCCCAGGGAAGTCTCTGCATGCATATAACTCTCACAACTGTAATTCAAAATCTCCAAAGATTAACAACATCACCATAACAAGAGAAATAGGTAATGCCTGAGGATGTATGTGAATGGTTCACTTGATACCTAAAACAAGCCATGGGGTTCTGACATTCACATTAGGGTTGGATGAGAGCACCTAATCAAAGGGACAAACTGCACTGTGATGTCTCACTCTGTTATTTATATCAAGAAATCCAAAGGATGGTACACCTTTTGCATCAGTAGAACACTCCCACCCTATTCTAAACTGAATAGTTATAGCCATCTGTGTGAAAATCATCTAGCTTGGAATTGGTAAGTAGTAAGGACTCCCAAACTCCACTGGAAGAAGGCATGAGAGCAATGAAGAGTCCAGAGGGACTGCTACATCTAAAATAGTGCAATGGATGATCATGAAACCCAATTTTTGAAAAGCAGACCATACCAATTTATTCAATCAAGGCATGGCAAAAATGGGCAGATATCTCCTTTTATTTTATGCACACTGTTCACAGGTGGTACGGTCTGGGATGGGCATATTTATGAAGCAAAATATTGTGAGGTTATTCTGTGAGCAATTCTGTGAAATACCTCATCTCAAAGGTTAGCATTCTGAGCCACTGATAGAGTGTGTGAATTAAAATGGCTAAAAGCACACATTTGTATATAAGAAAGAATACCTGTTCAGGCACCACTTGTCACAGAGCAAGATCCAAGATACAAAAGTTGAAGCAAGGGTCCTTGCAGAAAAAGAAGGCTATAGCCATAGGTGATAGGCAGTATCCTGAGGATGCAGAAATTGCAACATGATAGAGATAATTGAAGATGAACATCTGACAGGTGATTCAGATGCCCAACTATAGAATTTTCCCCAAAGGACAACAGAAATGAAATGTCAAAGAAAAGGCAAGTTTGTGGATTTGATTGAAGGCAACACAAAATAATGCATTTCAGGAAAGGGACAAAGAGGAATAAGTCAACTGGAATAAACAAGAAACCCAAGTTTTAAGGGTAAAGGGAAAATGATCCCAAGAAGAAAAGGGTTGCTAACTGAATAAACAGTTGAAAGCCCCTGAAAGAAGACATACAGGCAATATTACAACAAAGGGCACTCTTAGGGCAAGGAAATCTATCCAGATCAGGATGAGGGTAGATATGAGAAATAGTAAGAAATGAGCAAAAAGAAAGAGTTATCCTCATGAGCAACCAAGGTCTTTGGAAAGAAGGAACATTCCTGAGAAAGGCAAATATAGGTTTGGTGATCCACTATGCAACTGACTTCAATAGCAAATATATCTGATTGACACTGTCCACAGGCCAGGAGGATAAGGAAATATTCCTTACAGGACAGGTAAAACACAGGTAAAGTAAGGGAATGGAGGTTGACATTAATGTCCCAGTTCAGAAGTACTGGATGCTGAGACATCTAACGTATCTGGAAAAAATGTCTCAAAAAGATATGGATAGGGGAAATAAAAACCCTGAGCTAACAGGAAAAACAAAGAGTATGCAATAGGATTGCCTATTACCCACATATTAAGAAGACCAAAGGCCCCTTTTCAGAAAGCCATGAGAGAAACCTGAAGACACTAGCAAATGCTGAATGAGAAGCTGGAAGCCCTTAAGCAAGGGCCTGGGTGCAAAATATGTCCCATTCCTGCTAATATACAATCACAGATGAAGATCAAATGGAATGAGCTAAATGAATCACCACCTGATATGAAAAAACAGACCTACTTGCCAAAAACTAGACAATAGTTTGGTGTGAACATGGAAAATGCAAAGTGCAGGATGTAGAACTGGTGACTGTGGTGGATGAAGAAAGTCAGGGAATAAGGAAATAGGGATAGGAGGGGAAAACTGTTACTGAAATAAACAAGAGAACTACAACTGAGCAGACCAATAAAGAGCCATCAGAAAAAGTTTACATAAAACTATATGGATGAGGGAGACTAACCAATGAAGTAAGTGGGTCAAAGGATAAACATAAAGAATTATGTTCAAATAATCCTGGCTGAAGACAGATATAGTTAAAGCTTATGCATAAAGAACAGGGAACCCAAACGAATGTAACTGGTGGTTGAGAGAGGTGGAAAATACACCAACATGAGGGGTACCCTACCAATCACAAAGCCACTGAAAATAATAGGATGAAAGGACTACTTTGTCCGGTAAACCTTGTCTGATTGGAAAAGACAATACACTAGAAGGTTGAAAGTACCTGGTGAGTAACACATCACTTCACAAATGTAATGATCATTGGCCCAAAAGTGAAAGTCCAAGGTGAGAAGATACAGGGATCTCAGACAGGTACCCTCTTAGTGAATTGTCAGAGAGGATCATAACCAACTGAATCCCAGACTGGGAAAAAATGAACCAAAGCTCAATAAATAGCAAGGAGTTTTAGGATACTAATATGAACAGAAAGTTCTTCCAAGGACTGACAACTCAAATCCACTCAATGGTCAACCCACATCCAGCTCTCAAGGGATGCATCTATGAACTGATGAAAATCTAAAGATAAAAGAGAAAGCAGAATGCTCACCAAAATATGAGCCTCATCCAACCATTATCTGCAATCTTCCATAACACAGAAAGGAAGGGTGATGGGAGAATCCAAAGTATCCCAAGTAAGTTTTCACTCCTTGTGGAGGACCCACTGAAGGGACACAATGAGTTTGACTGAGGGGTATGAGAGAAGTCATCAAAAGTCATCTCCCCAAAAATGATAGAACCTTGTAAGCAGAACTGTGCATTTCAAACAGCCCACTTTATAGAACAAAGCCAGAGAGAAGAAGGTTGGATCCATCTGAGACGAGTGCTTAAGAAACCACCCATATGAACAAGATACTGGAATGTCTCCAGTTTGATCCAACAACCCACAAAAGCAATTCTGAGAATGAGCTAACAAGTGTGACAAGCCAAATCCCATTTAGAATGAGTGAGAAGCCAATCATCCATGTAAAGGTGAAATTGCAACCTTAGTGCATAAAGATGTAAAGCAAGGGTTCACACCACCTGAAAAAATGGTTCAGTGCAAAATTAGTACCCCTTCCCATGAGAGACAAACCAAATATGAAGATAACAATGCTCAGAGATGGAAATATGCAAAAAAGCACTGGATTACATAGTGAAACATAGGGCATGAATATATTGACTGAGATGGAAAGGGTCTATACAATTGGCCTCCAGTTCCCAGTCTTCTTGGGAACCACAAACAAGAAAAAGTAAACTATCTCCCAAACCGTATGGGGCAAGTTCAATAGCCTATTATGTGTGGATGTCTTATACTACCTCCAAAATATTCTAACACAGAAAGATTTTGAGGAAGCAGAAAGACAGTAGGCAAGCTGAACAAGGGAGAAGGAGTAAGAAATGGGATGACAAAACTTCCTGACAACAGTCTGTGAACAAAACCATCATACATGAAATGACTCCATTGATGAACAAAGGCTGTCAGATTACCTCCTACTCGATAGTCACCAAAACACTGGTAAACCATGCACCTTGGGAAAAATGAACAATGACACTGCAGGTGACAGAAATGAGTGTCATGCTCAGCTCTAACTGGGAAAAAATGGACCACCAGATGAGAACAAGTAGTGTTGCTGGGCTGAAGTAACCTTTGTTTCCAAAGACTCCAAAATCCTTTCAAACACAAAATATCGCAAAAATTGGGGCTATACAAAGGTCTCATATATAAGAGGGTCAAAGATCCAAGACAACATGGCATCATAACTCAAAACGTCCCAACAACAAAAAAAACACGTTTGCAGGGCCAGCTTCAAAGATAACAGAGAGGCCAACATAGAAGTGAGGAGTGACAGGAGATAGATTGACAAAATGTAGTACTGCAACAGAATTATCATGTTAAGACAGAGATGAGAATACTGGGCATCTGTTAAATGAACAGAAGATTCAGGACCTGCTCACAAAGAAGTCCAGACAATGACACTAAAAGCAGACTGATCCAAAACATGTTGAGGACAAGGCATTCTAATGCCTTCAACTAACTGGAGGCAAAAGACTCCAACTGAACCCAGGTATCAGAGGATATTGGAAAACTAAATATGTTTGAGAGAAAGATTCATGTAAAAGGGAAAGACTTGGGTCATAAGGAATGAAAGTAAGGAAGAGAGGTAACAGGAGGATAAAAAGGTTGTCCTATATAATGTTCAATCTCCCTGCAAATAAATGCCATTAAATCCTGCAATGGTTCTAATTAATTAGAATAAATTAATTCCTTCCATACTAGTTAGTCAACATAAACTGTGTTAATTAACAACTATAAATATATATCTATGGCTTACCACTTCCATATTTTCCTTCGCATGTTTCTGGTTGCAGTGATTACGTAAACTATAAACATTCAAGTCTTTCATTGAACAGTAAGGACATTTAAAAGTAATTCTATTTGGCTCATCTGGCAGTACCAACTTTTCAGGTACTGGCTCTCCTCCATATGCACCAAGGTCACTGTCTTTGTTCAAGCAAGTCGACTGATGTGCTTGTAGTTCTGAGAGGGTCATCTTTAATAAAAAATCATAAAAGATAAAGTGGAGGAAAAATGTTATTGCAAAGAATAGTTACCATACTGTATTACTGCAGGCCTAATGATGATTTTTATAAAACTACATCAATTTTTAATCAAAAGTAAAGAAATTTCTTTCACAAAATTATTGGAAAAAAGTTATTTCTCAATATCTACATTGATGAGACATTTTATCTAAATAATCTTACCTTTCAGTTGTTGTAACTGATTATTAAATACTAACAAGTACTTATCTGAGGAAGCTAACTTGCTGGTAGGACCTGTCACGAGCCTAAGTTTTCTATGACAATGTGAGGCTTGACTGACTTTGTCACAGTTTGTAGTAGAATTTTAACCTGAACATGTTTTTCACCTTACAAAACAACACTTGATTAGAGTACTCAAACTTACAATTGTTTAGCTGATATCAAATTACTAAAACTGACAAAGAAATCAACAAATATTAGGTTACACAAATATTAGGCTATATATATAGTAAAATATTCTATAATTATGATGGTACATAACATCTATAAATCAACAGAACACATCAAATATAATCATAATGGTCTAGCTTCAAGGAAGTCAAAATGCAAAGAAAAACATAGACTGCACTCTTTAACAAGCAAAACAGAAAAAAAAAAACATTAATGAGTAAAGAGACAAGTGAGATATAAACATATCTGGTTAGCATTCAATAATTTGCATTCCACTGTATATAACTATGGAATTAATATTATCTACAAGCATTTACTTCTCAACCAAGAGATTATTGAATTACTGCAATTATCGAGTAAATTTTCCATACAAAGCTGATTTAATCTATTTCTTTGTTTTATAGAAACTTTGAAGAACAGTTATGTAGCAAAATGGTTAGAAGGAAGAGAGGTAACAGGAGGATAAAAAGGTTGTCCTATATAATGTTCAATCTCCCTGCAAATAAATGCCATTAAATCCTGCAATGGTTCTAATTAATTAGAATAAATTAATTCCTTCCATACTAGTTAGTCAACATAAACTGTGTTAATTAACAACTATAAATATATATCTATGGCTTACCACTTCCATATTTTCCTTCGCATGTTTCTGGTTGCAGTGATTACGTAAACTATAAACATTCAAGTCTTTCATTGAACAGTAAGGACATTTAAAAGTAATTCTATTTGGCTCATCTGGCAGTACCAACTTTTCAGGTACTGGCTCTCCTCCATATGCACCAAGGTCACTGTCTTTGTTCAAGCAAGTCGACTGATGTGCTTGTAGTTCTGAGAGGGTCATCTTTAATAAAAAATCATAAAAGATAAAGTGGAGGAAAAATGTTATTGCAAAGAATAGTTACCATACTGTATTACTGCAGGCCTAATGATGATTTTTATAAAACTACATCAATTTTTAATCAAAAGTAAAGAAATTTCTTTCACAAAATTATTGGAAAAAAGTTATTTCTCAATATCTACATTGATGAGACATTTTATCTAAATAATCTTACCTTTCAGTTATTGTAACTGATTATTAAATACTAACAAGTACTTATCTGAGGAAGCTAACTTGCTGGTAGGACCTGTCACGAGCCTAAGTTTTCTATGACAATGTGAGGCTTGACTGACTTTGTCACAGTTTGTAGTAGAATTTTAACCTGAACATGTTTTTCACCTTACAAAACAACACTTGATTAGAGTACTCAAACTTACAATTGTTTAGCTGATATCAAATTACCAAAACTGACAAAGAAATCAACAAATATTAGGTTACACAAATATTAGGCTATATATATAGTAAAATATTCTATAATTATGATGGTACATAACATCTATAAATCAACAGAACACATCAAATATAATCACAATGGTCTAGCTTCAAGGAAGTCAAAATGCAAAGAAAAACATAGACTGCACTCTTTAACAAGCAAAACAGAAAAAAAAAAACATTAATGAGTAAAGAGACAAGTGAGATATAAACATATCTGGTTAGCATTCAATAATTTGCATTCCACTGTATATAACTATGGAATTAATATTATCTACAAGCATTTACTTCTCAACCAAGAGATTATTGAATTACTGCAATTATCGAGTAAATTTTCCATACAAAGCTGATTTAATCTATTTCTTTGTTTTATAGAAACTTTGAAGAACAGTTATGTAGCAAAATGGTTAGATTTTGACAGGAGATTTTCTCAACTGTCAAATTCTAATATATTTCTTGTATTAGTTTCCTTGTCATTTCTAGCATCATTTAAGCAGCGCACACTTCATTAATGTACATTAAAACTTTGTTATCTGGCATATTTGAATCCAAAAGTTAAATAAATTTTCTCACACTAAGAAACCAGACTGACCTTGTTACTTTCACCACAGAAGCCACAATAGACCAGTCAGTGGGATACCTCTAGTTTTAGACCAATGGTGAAACACCTCTCACTTGAACAAGTAACCCTTCATGGAAGATGGACAGATGGAAGCAGCTATCAAGAAATTGGCTCAATGTGTGAAACTGGATCTTCTTGTCAAGGACTGGACAAAAGTTAGCATCAAAAAGCAGATGATGAAAAGCGGGATATACAAAATTTGACAAATGTTGACAAAGAAGACAGGAAGAAAGTGAAAGACAGACAGAGTGGGAGAGGAGTAACTGTTGTAACCACAGAAACCAAGGCTGAGCTGGCCAATAAAGAGCAATCAGGAAGACCTGATAAGTTGTGTGGGTGACAGGAGTCCTCCAATGAAGTAATAAGAGAGGTTGGTACACATAGAGGTAATTGTGTAGCCAATCTTAGTTAAAGGCATTGGCTGCAAGAGCTGGAAATGAGTTTCAGGCAATGAAAAGAGAAGTGACTTGCTGATGCCCATGGCAAAGGCAACCACTTGGAAAGAACCCCAGCAATGACAAAAATCTCTAAAAATGAGAACAGTGACCAGATTGAGAGCACTTAGCACATGAAATACAATGAGAGTAATGTACATGGTGCCAGTTGCCAGTATAAGAGATCCAATGTCCAAAAACAGATCTCTGGACTAAATGCCCCTGGGTAGTTAATATGTGCCACCACCACAGAATTGTTTGAACAAACCATCAGCATACAATGTTAAACAATAAGGAGGTAACCACAACGCCAAATTTATAGACAGAAATTTGAGAACACTGATATGAAAAGCACTTTCATCTGCAGACCAATGGCCCAAAGCCTCATGATGATTGAACCATGCCTCCAAACCTAAAGTGATGCATCCATGATAATATGTAGATTCAAACATGGGGAGGAAAATCACACCTGTCAACAATGAATCTTGTCCAACCACCTAAGCAGATCATCTCAGTCAAAAAGGAAAGGAAATGGGGGTGCAAAGAGAATTCCAAGCAATGTTTCATCCATCTTGAAGTGCCCAATGAAGGTATCTCTTATTGGCATGACTGAGGAGGGCCTATGATGTACTTGATAACAACCTCTCAAAAGCAATAAAACCATGAAAGCAACAAGTGACTAACCCGAGATAGCACAGTATATCAACAGTTCCACTAAACAAAGTTGTGAAGGAAATGACTATCCCTGACTGATACAGGTGTTGGCAAAAGAGCCCTAAATGGACAAGATATTGACTGACTTTGAAGAAAGAGTTCTCTAGTTTGATCAACCAGCTCACTCAAGCTACTATCAAAAAAAGCTGCCAAGTGTGATTGGCCAATTCATGTTTGCAATCAGCCAGAAGCTAGTCATCTGTGTAATAAAGAAATTGCATTGCCAGAGCATGGAAATGTCAGCAAAATATCTACAGTACTGAGGTAGGTCAAAAGTAGGAAGCAAAATTGATAAACCACCCCAATATAAACAAACTCAAGATAAGGGGCAAAACTTAAATGATATTAGTATACACAAGTAAACATTGGAGACCATCATCCACAACTAAAAAAAAATATCTATCTCATGATGAGAAAAGATTCCAGAGTAGTGAAACAAAGTGGTTAAGGTGAGATAAATCAAGTACAACTGCCAATCCTCAGTTTTTTTGGGGACAACAAAAATGTGAGAATTAATAAGTAGTTCAAAACTGCTTCAGACAGACACTGGCTAGCAATGAGATCTTGAGGAGGGGATGAAATAGGATAAAGACTGACAGAAAGTGAGGAAAGAAATTGAAAAACAAATCCTTCTGACAAAACCTGAAGCACCAACTGATCACCAATAAAGGAATGCCAACAATGAAGAAACTTGAACAGCTGAGAAAAAAAACAGACCAAAACCCACTAGGAAGTCACCTATACTGGTGGCAGCAAGGGACATGTAGTCAAAGAAAGTGACAAAAAGAAATATTTCAAGTAGAAGGATCAGGTAAGGGCTGGAAAGTGGAAGGGCATTAAGTGGTAATTGGAGTCATATGAAGATGTGACTCACACAAACAGGCTACTATATTCATAAAAATAGATTGTTGTGGGAACAATATCACCTAAGACTGCAGTTTCTGGGACCATATCAAAAATATGCTTCAAAAATTGGATCATATGTAACTCTCTAAAATAAGTCAAGAGTAAACAGAATTAAGCCAATATAACACCATGACCTATAAGGTCTCAAAAACAAAAAAACCATGTATGTAAGCCCACAACTGAAGATGATACGTGAACTAAATTGGAGGAGTGAAGGGCACATGTATACACAGAAAACCATTCAAAATTTCTGTATGAAAGAAGAATATTGTTAGAGATTGGTAAGGATAATATACAAATGAATATACCATGCACGGATAAGACTGACAAATGTTTCAGGAGCCACCCTCAAATAAGCAGTAAGGAACCTAACAACTGCTGGTATAAAAATTGACAGTTATCACATTAGATGGAAAGTGCAAACTTATCTGTAATCCCAAGTTTGAGGGGAACGAGGCATGCTAATCCTTCTTTTTAATTGTAAGACAAAGTCATCAACATGAACACAAAAATCTGGTGAGAAAGGAAAGATGAAAAAAGGGTTGGGAAAATTAGATATGCAATATGGAAGGACAAGATACATAAGAAACAGGAAAAATAGATAAAATCTCACAAACCTGAAACAAAAAATCCATAAAGACTGCTTCAGGCTTAGTAGATTTATCAATTGGGAATGAGAAAGAAAGGCAAAATCTGGAGGTAGAAAAAGATGATCAAAGTCTTTGTCAGCTTATAAAATGACACTTGAACATTTAAATTCCTGGCATCTAAGGTGACTAGAATTAACTGATATTAATATAAAAAACAGGCTGACTGAAAACAAATTTAAGAAATAACCACTTCATGGGAAAACAAAGTCAAACATGAAGCTTTAAACAAACAAAATAGCACATCAGAACCAAAGTGCAATTAAAACTATGTTTTAAATTTCATGCGAAACTACACAAGGGCAATCTGCATCAACCATCCCTAATTTAGCAGTGTGAAACTGGAGGGAAGAGAGCTAGTTATCACCACCTATTAGTAACTCTTTTACCAACAGTTGTAAAATGAACCATAATATTATAACTTCCTCATGGTATGTCTGGTGAGACAAGGATTTGAACTTGCAAACCTCAGATTATAAGTCAAGTTCTTTGACCACCTGGCCATAGGGGGCCTTGCTGCCCAAAGAAAAATGATAGTTTAGTAGAGGGAGTCATATGCATCCTATTGGTAAGAAGGTGATGCATGATGGTTTGCTCGAGAGACATACTGGAATCCTGCAATTCCAATAGAAGGTTTTTTTGCATAGGTAAAGAATAAGTTTAAATGTAGAGGACACACTAAACAAGCTCAGAAATACTAACTTCTGATATGACACATAACCTGTACTTACAGCTTGGCAGAATCCTAGTGTAAAATTTTACCTAGATGGTCCCCCTTATGGACGTTCCTGAAGATAACCCGTAGTGTGCAACACCCTATAACTTGAAACATAACAGGGGCATACACTTTACCAGAAGGGATGGGTCACAAGGATAAGCAGAAAATACAAACAAAATCTAAAATCTACATCAAACTATATGTGTATAGTGTGAACTTAGCTTCTGGGCTACAGTAGAAGGAACATCCTTATAATCTTTATCTCAAATTCAGTGAAGCAGAACAAGAAGGTAAAATCTACCTTGCAACTAAGTAAAAACTTATGTTGGCTGGTCTGACGCTATTCCAGAACAAGACCATCTGGAAGAACTTGAGTTCCACTTAGCAGTAGTAGGGATAAAAGCCAGAAAAAAAGATGAACTATAATATATATGTAGAAAACCACTTTACTGAGTGGAATTTGTCATATTAAGGAAGCACCCTTTATAGTTCACCAACCCAGTGGCTATGAACTTCCATGTTCCTCTAGGAGAAAAAGACTGGGAGGAAGAATGAAAGCACAATGGGGAGTCTATAAGAATATGTTTCCTTAACCGTATCATAAAAATTCTATTTTTAATTTCCTTTGTACTCACATTACTTGATTACATTCAAAATTTAATCAAACAACTTTGCTATCCATGCATGTAAATAATTTTAATTTTTATGCCATCTAACTTTCAATTCCTTAACTTATATATTATAATTTTAATATCATCTAACTTTTAATTCCTCTGTTTCAAAAGAAGCATTTAAAAACAATACTTAAACTGCAATTTCCCTCTCATGAGTAAATTTAATTTTCACAAGAACTATTTTGAAATATAGATGCTTTTTCCTGTATGTGAGCATCTAGATGGTAATGTAGGTCTATCAAACTACTGACAAAGATATTGGCTGCATGTCCTAGAAAAGAATGGTAAATCTTTTCAGGCCTTCATGGGTGCCATGCCCACCTTGTATACTTTACTGTGATATACAATGTCCATATAGTGAATTGATTATACAGTCATTAGAAGGAGCTCAGTTTACACTATAATCCATCCATGGTTAATTTAAAATTACCACACAGCTGTCATCATAGGATGCATGTAACTGCCTTTGATACTGTTGTTAGCTTAATCAGCTATACTATTTACCGTGGGTTTTTACAGTATTTCTTACAGTTAGAAAAAGAGTTAACCCTTCTACACTAGGCTAAGAAGAAACTAAGAATCACGAGTTTATGATGGTTTCATGTGATACTTCTTCATAAATAATAAAATATAAAAAATTAGAAATTAAAATAACACATTAAAAAACAAACCAAAGCAAAAAGGTAAAAATGTGAAGCTATGCAACATGACCAAACAAAGATATTTTAAGATTATTCAACAGAGAGTTAAAATGCTTTTTTGCACAAGTCACTTTGTTGCATTCAAACTTTAATTAAATGCCTTTAACATCAATGTATATGGATGAGTTTCATATTATTGTGTGTGCTATGATTCAAAGTTTTATTTTATCCTAGTTTTAAGTCTTTTATTTCAAAATAAATCTGTAAAAAGCTACTTAAAAACCACAGATGTATAATTACATGGCAAAGGAGCTATGAACATTTTCTACTCTGACACATCAATACTCTTGAGATACATCCATACAATTAGGTGCTTAGATAAACTTTCGACTGTTTCTTTCCACATTTTCCTGAATGAACACAGTTGAAACAAGTAATGTATTTTTTTATATACAAGTCTCACTTTTTTCCCAAAATAAGGTGTCTCAAACCCCTCTGTGTCCCATACACCAAAGGTCAAAAATTTTATTCTTCTACTACTTTTGAAGTATTCTAAAGAATAATAATAATTAAGCTGATGTTAAACAAATAAATAAATGATAACTAAGGAAAATTTGTTTTACCCTGAAGATAGTCTTGAAAATAGGGGTGCATCTCATACACTGAAAAATATGGTAATGAATGTTTCAAAGCTGCCACCACCTTCATCAGATAACTAAATGCAGATAGTTTAAGGTTAATTAAAAGAAATTTAAAAGACATGTACATACTTCTCACTTTTAAAATTTTTCTTGCAATGTCTGATGATAATATTTAGTTAGTGATAAAATAGAAAAATTGGAAAATAAAGTTTAAAGGTTTACCCTAAAAAACACTTTTGATACAGTTATTATGCAAATGAAATGAAAACACTGCAAGGTAAAAAATAGTAGTTTTATAATTCATGAAAAACTTGCTTTACAGGTGAACTATTCAGAGTCCAAGCACAAATAACTAAATAAAATAATTTTTTTATTAAAAATAGTAGAACTGATTGTGGAACTAAATACCTTTAGAATTTTTTGTCAAGTTTCAAACAATTTCATCCATTAGTTTGATGTTTGGAAAGAAATTTTATGAGAATTACGTCACTTACTTATTACAGGGTGGTCGCTAGAAAAGCGGAATATTTGAGGGTCAGATGAGATCATGAATAAAATGCGTGCTTACTCATTTCTATTTTGATTTCTTTACATCATGAATAAAATGCATAATTTTAATATCATAAAATGCATTTTGAGCATCTATGAGTGTAATATAACATATGCCTTTAAAAAACTTTGTAAAAGTTATTCTTTGTAAAATAAATAGCTGTTTGACAAATTTTCCGCTTTTCTAGCAACCACCCTGTATACAAGTTATTGTTGGGTTCACACAGTAAAACAGATGACCATGAAAACCCCATTTTTAAATACAATTTATCAACAGATTTTAAGCTAAGTATGGAGGGTGAGCAAGAATCCCCCACTTGCCTGACTTCTGCTGGTTACAATGTGGGCACAGTTTAGTCATTTTGGACAATAAGCACCAAGAAGATATCTCAAGCAGTCTTGTGGAACACCCTACCTCATGTGTAAATGTTTAGTTGGGCCAGAAGTGTTCTACATTGTGCAAATTTTAGTTTAACATGCCTTAGCAGCAATATATGTCACTAAGCAATATTCCATAAAGAACTAGAGGCACTGTAAAAAGAAAGTAAGAACAAAATAAAGACTTATTCAGTCAGAAATAGATGTGTAAATAACAGTGACCAAAGGCAATTAATGGCCTGATGAGGAACAATGGCCAGATTGAGTGCAACATAGGTGTGAGTGGTCATTTACATGTTAGTTCAAACAATCTTCTCCAATGTACAAGGGATGAAAGCAACCAGTGAGTTTCATGGCAAATTTGATGAGAAATGCATGGAAACAAGTGTGCTTCTCCATCCAATGAAAAATACACTGAATGAATAAAATATTAGACTCATCTAGTGGGTATAACAAGAGATAGCTGGCAACATGCATCAGAGATACAGACTGTATGCAGAATCAGGTAATCCATCAAACATCCAATAAAAAAAGAAAGAAACCAGATGATAGCCCCTGAGATATGGAGGAGGTAAATGTACTTGGCTCCACCAAATACAACACAAAAGTAATTATGACTCCCAACAAAAAGAGAAGCACCCAAGCACGAGTGCCAAATTTCAAAAGTAATGATTAATTAGTAAGCACTGAAGGAACACACTGCATAAGAAGGCAGTGTCACCCTCCTGTTGGAAGAGGGTTATTTCACTCTTATTTGCATGCAACAATACAGCAGTATCACATGAAAAAACATGTGAGATTAAGTGGTAGTGAGTGAAAACGTTTGTATGTAGAGACTAACATTAAATCAAAAAAGCCAGACATGAAAAGAGATTATGTATTTTAACCTGTCAAATGGCCATCAAAAGGGACCAAGAAAGTGTCCTGAATAAGGGAAAGAAGTTGAGGAAGGAAATGAACAGTGGGTACATACAAAGGAAAAAAAAAGACCATTTTTGGCCAATGCATACACTGTTGGTGCCAATGTATGCAGAACATAAGACCCAAATTGAGGAAGCTTAACATTGTCTCAAGTGTTGTTGTTTTGAATTAAGCACAAAGCTACACAATGGGCTATCTGTGCTCTGCCCACCACGGGTATCGAAACCCAGATTTTAGCGTGTAAGTCCGCAGACATACCGCTGAGCCACTGGGGGGCTGTCTCAAGTGACAAGGTCATTCATAAACAGAGTTGGCATACAAAAGCAAAGCCATCAAAAACAGTGGAACTGGTAGTAGAAGATATGCTAGTTGTGAACTTAATCCAAGATTCCTTCTGGCTTTGACGTCTTACCCACCTAGCATATGCATGGGCCCATTGGAAAGCGATGTGGTTCGAAAGTGTGGGATATTTACAAAACGTATCCCAGGCCTGTTTTTGAGCCTTCCGTGCTAAATGGCAAGCAGGATTACACCACGGACGAGGATATCGAGGAAAACGTGTCGAGGTTTGAGGAATACACTGAGCAGTTGCTTGTATAATACAGCCAGTTACTGCTGCCACATAGTCATCTATTGATGGCTGATTCACAATGGCAGTATCAAGTTCTGCGAGAGCAGTGAAAGTAGACCAGTCTGCCTGATCCAGCTTCCACCGGTGCAAGCGAGTAGGGTGACATTAATTACGGCCAGTCTCTCTCAAAAATTTGGGAAAATGATCACTGCCGAGTGGATTCTTGTTAATCCTCCATGAAAAATTGGAGAATAATGAAGGGGAGCAAACTGAGAGATCAATAGCTGTAAAGGACTGACTAAGTGCATGAAAATAAGTGGAAGAAGCAGTATTGAAGAGAAAGGTTGTGATCAGAGAGCGATCTCTCCCATCAATAACAGCACTTCACCAGAGGGAAAGATGTCCATTAAAGCCTCTAAGAGTAGAAAGGGAGATGGCAACTGTTCAATGAGAGCATCAAGGTCTGATTGATCATACGTCTCTCCAGGGGACAGGTACAGAGAAAAACAGTGATGGTATGACCCAAGAAAACACGGATGGCTACAACCTCCAAGGGTGCGTTAAGAGACAAAGACAGGGTGGGCACATGCTGATCAACCAATAATGGCACCCCTCCATCACACAGCCTGTCATTTCTGTACATAGAAAACTGCTGCATAGTGACTGTATCAGCAGGTTTTAGAAATGTTTCTTATAAGGAAAGACAAATAGGATGGTAGGAAGCAATCAGTGTTTTGATATCATCCAGATTAGAATGTAAACCTTGACAGTTCCATTGTATCAAGGTGGCCATTTTTAATAATGGGTAGGTGAAGTGGCTGGAGAACCCTTCTGTTTATGACCATGTCTTTTTTCCTTACTGTCCTTACTCGGAGGAGGTCTATCAACCTCCATCCTCACCTGGGTCGATTGGGCAGGTCTTTGTTATTGAAACGAGATTCCAGTTACTGAGGATGCAAATGAATAATCGTTTTGCCTCTTGGGGTGGGAGAAAAAGATACATCAGAAGAAATGCCTGTATTTAAAACTGAAGGATGTAAATCTTGAGGTTTGTTGGAATGATGGGAGGAACAGAGATGAGTATGGAAGTCAATTCATCAACCTTTTTAACCATGGAGGTAAAAAGGCTTTACATTTGTTTTGAAAACAATTCTCTTGGTGGCACAGAGAGATTTGTCTGCACTCCCACTGTAGTTGTGGAATGAAGTGCAGCAGCATATGTCCGAGATGGAGTGGTGGGCAGCAATTTCCAAGCCTTAGGATAACTAATGTTATGTATCATTTTCAAATGCTGCACCTCTTTTTCCTCCAATCATTTTGGGCAAGAACGAAAGTAAGAGTGGTGAGAACCATTGCAGTTGATGCAATGTGGGTCCATGTCACATTCCTAGGCATTGTGGTACTTGCCCCCACAACGTGCACATGTCAGGGAACCATGACATGATGTCTTTGGGTGGCCTAATCTTTGACATTGGAATTATCATAGAGGGTTTGGAATGTATGGCCGAACCCTGCAAATGAGATAACCTGCCTTGATGGTGGCAGGTGCACATGATGATGTAAATGTGTAAATGTCAAAACAAGGGTATTTGTTGGCAGTGTAACTCCATCTTTGGGAATGGAGATGCGCCTTACTGCAGAAATTCTTTGAGTGAAGAGACCAAATTGCCGTTGAATTCAAGAGGAGTTCATTGTGTTGGTTGTGGATGTTTCAATTAATGTCTTCAGATCGAAGCTTCTTTACTGACTTTGGAGAGCCAGCAAGACCCTCTAGTCCCTTCTGAATAAAAAAAGGAGGACATATGCCCTAAATGTTTTTCTGAAAGAGAATGTAATATAAGAAAATGAGGTACGTGTGTTACAGATGTTGAAGATTGCTGCTTAGAGTCTTCAAGACGTGGTCGTTTACCTATTGACTGTTTTTTCACTATTTTCCTTAAATTTTTTGAAGGAGGATCCATAGGAAAAAAGAAAAATTTCTGTAACCACTGACCCCCACCCACCATGGAGCCTTACGAGGGGATGCACAACAATGTCATGCAAGGACAATGCAGCAACGCCAGGGTTTTCTGAGCACTGTACCCAAACACCAACATCAGGCACAATGTCCACAACACCTGTTGAGAACTTCCAACACTGGTAGTTGGTTGACTCTAGCTCAGTGGACCAGCTGATTGAACCAAGGGGGACCACCCAAAGGCTGCATGTCTCCAGAAATTCAATGCCAAGGTGGTGTGTTAGGGTTGGAACCCTCAACCACCAGGATCCTCTCCTCCCCTTCATGAGTCACCACGCATGGCAAACACGTGGGTGGATGTTTAGATCCAAGAGAATGTAACCAGACAAAACAGAACCTTCCCTGGGAGATCCCCTCACCACATATAGGAATCCACACCGAGGGGAACAATGTCTGAAAATGAAATACCTTTTAACAGAGAAATGAAGTGTGAGAATTTCATTGTGATGAATAACGGAAACTACAAATAACCAACATAACCTTTTGTTGAGATTCTGCCTGGGTAAATAAATAAAAAACATGTTGCTCACACACAGATGTACAGTTTTAACTGAAAGGAATAAATTTTTGTAAATTTTTCTTGGATCAATTTTAGAGTAATATGTCAAATTTGCATTTTTCACTGCAGATGTCAAAAAAAAAACTTCTGGAGAAGTTTAAAGAAAACAAGATAAATCTTAAATTTCCTAAAAATGCAGAGTAAGATTAACTGGATGTCAGTGCTTTGAGGTTTATAATAAAGTTCTGACTCTTGGAGTATTTTATTTTGGGAAAATAAAGCTACAGACTCAATGCAGGCCTGATTTTATACCAGATTACTGGAGTAAATGTATGTATTGTTAGTCTGAATTCATTCAAAGTATTTTTAGGATTTTATAAACAAAAGAAGAATATGTTTAGATTACGAACCAACTGACTTTCTTCCATCCATTTGCTTTCTAACTAATGCTTTATTTAACACTAATAATGCTTGAAATGTGACATCAGGGTATTTGTTACAATTTTCTCAAGTTAAATGGAATATACTCACAGTCTGAAAACATGATGCCAAGACTTAATAAATAACACAAATGAATTTCCAATTCCTAACTCAACAATATAACCTTAACTTAAGAAGTTGGGAAAAATAACCAGAAATAAAAACTAACTGTACAAACTACCATGAAATCTATTTCTCTCTTTCCATATTTCACAGCAAAAGTGCACAGGTTATCACTTTTTGCAATGTTACATTCAAAATTTAATCAAACATCTTCATGTATATCAATAAACTAAAGCATTAAAAGTTATTGTTCAAATGTTTATAAAAGTCTTAATTTCTTAATTTAAACAAAATATTTTTCTGTGTCATGTGATGCATCTCATCTCCAATTTTTCAATTTAAGAAATTTTTAACCTCAGTAACAGACTACCACAGCTTTGAATCAATTATAAATACAAATCATATAAGATTTCAAACACAATCCTATATTCTGAACCTCCTACCTTCCTTATTTGCTGATTATAAACAATTCTCAAACCTACAGGAAAACCACTCTCCTCTGGCTTTTTTTTACAGGGATAATGGACATGTTTGTAATTTAAAAAAGTAAAGATTCTCCTCTACATAAACTTTATAATGTTTATTTTTTACTCTAAAGATGGTGCATGATAGAAAATGCTTAATTTGTGTTAAGCTGTTTTGTTGTTCTAATAATATGAAACATTTTACATTTTTTAGCCTACTTATAAAAAAAAGGTACATAACTAACATATTTTTCTGTGTTTTAAAACATATATTTGAAAGCTACATGAATCATTTGTAAGAGAACCAGAGTTTGTGAGATTTAATAAGACTTGTAGGAAAGACTTGTGAACCTAACCTGGGTAAGATAACATGTTTGCAATTGCCATAATGTCATAAATAATGGTATCCTGATTACTTTTAAATGAGAAGAAACAGCTCTTGTGTATAAGCAATACAATTATAAAATTAAACACATTTGAAATGGTTCACAGCTGAAGTTGCAAAGATAAATAAGTTGAAATTCTAATATAATTTATGCAATTTAAAAACAGTTGCAAAATGACACTTTTAACTTTAAGTTGATGATTTTGCTCAAGTCAGTGTTAGAGTAAAGAAGCTATTAGACAGAATATAAAATTTTACCAAAATTTTCATGTTAATTCATGAGGTTCTACAGGCCATGCAAATGAAATATGAAACTGAAAGATGTGTAGAATTTTTATTCTTAACTTGAATATAATTTTTCACAGAAACTGACTGTGTAAAGGATTATTAAATTAACATACACATCTCTAGAGAAATTAATTAACTAAAAAGTCTGATTTTTATGAACAAAAAAACTTGTTAACTTTTGATTTATTTTTATACTGTAGTAGACAGGTAAACCAGATACATCAAGTTACTTGTTGTCCTTAAATGTTATATGTTATGATATGAAACTGAAATTGTGAATAAATGTGACCATACTCTACAATTAACTAAAGTTGTCCACTAAAAATTAGGTACAATGCTGGTGAAATATTCTATCCCATAATGCTTTGATTACTAAAATTTATAAAAATTATTGTATAATTGAAAAGTATATAAAAACAAATACTGATCATTCATAAACTAAGTACCTTGACAACTATCTAAATTCTATGCTCTTAAATAAATAGTATTTGGTCCTAAATATCTGAAAATATCCAGGGAACAGTAAAGAAAATAACAAACCTTTTTATTGCAAATGCCACATAATCCATTGTAAGTTGAAATTATGTTGTTAATGGCATGTGCTTTTGTTTTTTTTCCAGAATAAAAAGATGCTTTGCACAAAGGACAGGTGGGTGTATTTCCTTCACACTCATCACTCACTAAGCATCTGTCACAAAATCTGGAAGAAGGAACAAACAACACAGAAAATATTACTTAATTGTTATAAAAGTTTGAAAAACAAAGTATCTTCCAAATTTTAATTTTTTAAAAAAAACCTGATATATTATGAATTTACTTTTAGCAATACAAGCTATAAATACTAATAACTATGATAATGAATTTTATTTATTGAAGTGTTAGACAAACAAGTTTATCTGTATAAAATGGAGTAATCATTACAGAGGGAAAGGACATGACGTTTTTCGAGATAGAACTGTTTTGACCAAACAGTCTCGTGCATGTCCTACATATAGGAACTGTCCCCTCACTCTTTTGAAAATAATGTTAAGACTACCATATCCATAAGAAAGTAAAATTCACAGAATATGTCTTGCCTTTATCAATACAGACTCTGAATGTAAATGGAATGTCAATTTTTACATATCAATAATCCACCTCTAAATAATTCCTGGGAAATAAATTTTGTAATACCTAATAAAAGCAAAAAACTTTAACACTTATCAGAAGGTATCATTAAAAAGAATCTTCAACAATGAAAATTTTTTTTAAGAATGGACATGTTAATATATATATGTGTGAGTGTATTAAAAGATTCATATACCTTACATTTCAGTCTCAAGTAGCTGTGTGTTTGGGAAAACTTTTCATCATGAATTGTCAAATAAAACCTAAATAAAATATATGATTTATAAAACATGAATTGTGCACAAATTTTTGGGATGGTATGTGTGTATTTTTTTAAAGTCGTCAGCTTAGCATTTCTTCAATTACAGGATAAATCATTAGTTATACTTTTGATTTTTAAATGATAATAGGTGAATTGCGCTAATTTCAAAAGTATTTTTTTTGGTAATACAAAGCTCAACTTAAATAAAAAAAAACATTTGGAAACTGCAGGCGCTTAAAACATTTTTAGGGATAAAAAATTGTCCATGGTAAAAGGTTTGGATATAAATACACTTAAATGTAGACTTTTTGTTTGAAAAAGTGTGCACCAGTACAGCATACCGGCAACGTTTTTTCATATTGCAAAATGGGTGAAAAGTCACAAATGAATGTGTTAATTTTTCCCTTTGAACAAATCTTTTGCTCACAAAAAGACTCAAGAGACACTGAATGAGAAGTGTTACAAATTAAAGTTTAAGTGTGTGAACACATACTACTTGTATGTTCATGTATGTGTGATCACCAAAGTTGCAAGTGGTGTGAAACATCAGGTAGGATAAGCATGCAGTTAATATCAAACATCAATGGTCACCTGGTTTTAACATCTAAGAAAGGTGTCTGTTATCTGTCAATTTAACTGACAAGTTTTGAATGAGAAGAGACCGGTGAGAGCTGGCCTGAGTAAATGCAATACTGAGTTCAAAGAGACTGCTTGGGAGTGGAAAATAAGACTGGACTGTAACATTTATTGAAATACATCACAAAGTGGACAATGACATTTAATATTAATCCATTTCAGCTGTTCTATATACATAATGTATACAAGACCACTGGTATTCATAAAATTTAATGTACTGCAATGGCAGCACTAGGCATAGGGCACAAGCAGCTCAGAAGACCCCTGACTGACAGTAAATTCGTATTTTTTATAAGTACCTTAGTTTTAGCTTATTTTAGTACTGTAATTACTAGAAATCTAGATATATTCTCCACACAATCAGTCAACAGCACCTCTTAGAATTAACTGGGCATTTAAAAATTGTACCAGCAAAACCTCAGTAACCATGCATTGATTGGTTACTATGTGCATTTATAAACACAGAATAAATGAATCAGAGGTATTAGTTTACGAACAGAAATGACTTTATAATAACTGCATTGGTATTTGTTATATTCAAGCATTTTTGTTTAATGAGAAAAAAATTCAATTAGTATTTTTTTTAAAGCCCCAAAATATTCATGCTTAGGACCTCCAAAATGAAAGAACCACTCCTACTCTAGTTTCTTGAAAAATGATTAAGTGTCACAATATTGGTTGATTAGACACACAATTTACAATGTTTTAAGTTTACTCTTTATCTCCAATGAACTATATGATATATTAACATGCCGTCAAAAACAACAGCAAAGAGATTGTATGCATTTATTTTGTATTAATGGATATAAAGGGAAATGGCTTTTAGTGAAAATTTGTTAGTCTGTGACAAATGATACTGATTAAATTAGTGAAAAACTTTACAATGAAATTACAATTTCAGCTGTGAATGAGGTCACAATTATGGGTGATTTTAATTTCAAACACATATATATATATTAGAGGAATACAAGAATCAAACCATATGAAAGAAAGGTTTCTGAAAACTCTCCAAGATGGCTTTTCTTACCAGTTAGTCAATGAACACTCCAGACACTGCTATTTTACATTATTGTCAATTTCAATATAAAAATGATCAAGAGGTTGGCAACTGAGGAACATCTGGCTAAAAGTGATCATTCCTCTATCAGGTTCAACATTTCATAGTACACTAAGATATAAATGATAATATTTTGGTCACAAATTAAAAAAAAAATTTTTTTTTGAAGGGATGCAGCAAGAATCAACTGTTGTAACTTGGGTAGATGAATTATTGGGAAACACTGAACACGTGGAAATTTTTAAATATTTAAAAATGCACAAATTCCTCACAGAAAGAAAAGGGTGGCTGGAAGTAAAAAGCAGGTTGACTCAAAAAGAGCATGAAAAATCAAATTAGAAAAAAAAAACATTATAAATTTCAGAAATTTATATTGACTTGTATGACATGGAATTTAGAAAATTAGAAAACATCAAGAAAGTTGGTGAAACAGCAAATTAGGATATCAAAAAGGATGCATGAGAAAATGCTGGCTGAAAATATGAAACATTAACAGTAACGACATTTTTATATGTTTTAAAAGTAAACAAAATGTTGGGATGTGGGTAGGCCACTTGACAGGTGATAAAAAAGGCTTGTATATAATAATTATGACATGGCTGAATTATTAAACTTTACCTTCTCTTTGTCTCTGACCAATGAAGATTTAAGCAGTATACTTTATCTTGAACAGTTGACAGATTGGACACAAGATAAAAAAAATGACTGCAATAATTCTGAGTTGGTTAAAAAAACACTGGGAAGCTCAGAGAACAATAGGACTTCTAAGCCAGATAATATTTCCCCAATGGTTTTGAATGAGGTGAAATACTGGATATGCATGCCACTTACTAATATTTTTTGTCAGTCCTTGAATAATGGGCAGATACCAGAAAACTGGAAGTTGGCTTGTGTAGCACCTATTTTCAAGGGAAGTGTGATAACAACTGTCCCAGTAACTGTCAACCCATTAGTCTTACATCAGTTGTGAGACAAGTTCTGGAAAGTCTGATAAAAAATGTTATGCAAAATCATTTTACACAGCTTAGAACTTTATTTGATGGTCAACATGGTTATACCATGGGAAAATCCTGCCTTACAAATCTTTTGACAATTTGAAAAAGTTAACAGTTTATGTTGATGATAGTAAGGGCGTAGATTTGGTGTATCTAGATTTTCATAAAGGACTTGGTAAGGTGCCATATAAACGATTGTTTTTATACATGTGGAGGATAAGTTAGCAAATTCAGTAGAAGAGTGACTGGAAGGAAGAAAGCAGAGGGTTGTTGCAAATGGAGTTCAGCCAAATTACATTAATGTCACAAGTGCAGTACCTAAGTGTCAATTTTAGGATCTTTTCTCTTTTTGAGTCAATAAATTACTTAAATTTGTAGCTGATATTAAAGTCATGGGTGTTGCTAGCTGTGAAATGGATGCTGCTGCTTTATAAAAAGATTTGGATAATTTACTGAGTTTGGGTGACAAATGGCAAATGGGTTTTAATCATAATAAATGCATGTGGATTTTCATCATTTGAATTTAAGGTATAATTTGGATATACATAACCTTAACAGAGACATGAAAAATGGATCTTGATGTAATAACTGATCAGTCTCTTAAAGCCTTTCAAGCAGTTTGCTGTTACTGTTGGTAGGGTAAATAAGATCTTAAATTGTATCTACAGAAATACTTAACACAAGTCTAAACAGATTATACTTCAATCAGTGATGTCGAGAAACCCACTTGTTGAGAACTTTTATATGCAAAAACGGCTCTTCTGGGCC
This sequence comes from Carcinoscorpius rotundicauda, assembly GCA_011833715.1. Lineage (NCBI taxonomy): Eukaryota > Metazoa > Arthropoda > Merostomata > Xiphosura > Limulidae > Carcinoscorpius > Carcinoscorpius rotundicauda. The sequence goes on along the minus strand of CM022392.1, from coordinate 48,980,275 downwards.
CAGAAAACACTTCAAATAGAAGAGCGAACAACGTTTCGACCTTCTTCGGTCATCGTCAGGTTCACAAAGAAAGGGTTACTGGTCGGAAGCTGACCACATGTTTGGGAGGGGTTGTATAATTGAGTGTTGCAATGTAGAGGGCGCGGTTTGAATATATAATTGATTATACTTCAATTGTACATGTCACTCGTTCAGCCATATTTAGTATACAGTGCTCAGTCTTTAGTTCCTCACCTACATTAAGTTGTTGGAAATGATGGAAAGAATGGTTACTAGAATAGTGCCTGGGATGGAGGGGTTGTCATACAAGGAAAAGCTAAATTCTATCAAATTGTTTTCTCATTAAAAAAGAAGAGTAAGAAATCTCATTAGGTGTTTAAAATTGCAAACGGAATTGATTATATTGATTTTAATTTTTTTTTCCCTATTTAATAGTGAGATATGCAGAAGATGGGGAAATTAATATAAATTTTAATAGGTTGGGTGTCATCTTCAGCTAAGACAGTTGTATTTTGTTAACATGTCGTTTGGCCTTTGAAATGGGTAACCTTTGGAAGATGTAAAAGCAGCCATTTAAAAGATGTAATATCCAAAATTAAGTAATATATACCCTGTACTTCTGCAACATTATGTTGAAAGTATTATTTGATAACAATACTTCGCTTAACAAAATGGAGTATAAACACTAGTTTTCAATCTAACATTTAAAGAAAGTAAACTAGTTTGAGAGTTTCTACCTACAATCTCTTAATTTCCTGATAATTTATTATTAAAACAAGTTAAAAATAGAGTATACATTTCTTTTAACTTTAAACTTACACATGACCGCAACAAATATTCACTGGATTATCAAATATTTTCTGGCACACAGGACAAGTAACAAAATCTAAGTTCGACATCACTTTTCCTGAGTCCAAATGTTTTGTACGATCACACATTTTATTTATCAGTACGCCTATCCTTAAAAGTAAGTTCTTTTATTAAACATAAAGCATAACATTTAAACAAAACTCACGACTTTGTTTGCGTTATTATACTCTTAGTCAATATATAATTCAAATAGTTATAGCATATTGAGTGACGCAAAGTCAATCCCGAAACCAAAACCATATTTTCACCATCTGGTGATTTGATTTAAAGGTAAATGTATTTTTATTTTTTGAATTTCGCGTAAAGCTATTCGAGGGCTATCTGCGCTAGCCGTCCCTAATTTTGTAAAACAAGAGGGAGGGCAGCTAGTTATCACCACCCACCGCCAACTCTTGGGCTACTCTTTTTACCAACGAATAGTGGGACTGACCGTGACATTATAACGCTTCCACAGCTGAAAAGACAAGCATATTTGGTGCGACGGGGATTCGAACCCGCTACCTTCATATTAGGAGTCGAACGCATTAATCTGCCTGCCCATGCCGGGCCAAAGGAAAATGGATCGTATTTGGTTCATTAAAAAATCGTAATTTTTAAAAGTATGTCTACTTTCCTGTATTTTAGATTAATGTTAAAGCTGAAGTGCTTATTATTCAATCTTCTAATATAATTTCATTTTGAAATGATATTGGCTATAATTTTATTTGTTATCATTGTATGTTAGCCTTTCCTACACAATATATCATGGGGTTTCGTGAGAAAACAGTTGGGACAGCTGTAAGTCTTCGAATTTACAAGGCTAAAATCAGGAGTTCGATTTATCTCAGTGAACACAGTAGATAGCCTCGATGTGGCTTTGCTATAAGAAAAAGAAGCGCGCACACACACACAGACTCGTGGGAAATTGTTTTTTGTAGTCGGAGTAAAGGAGCAGACCAGATATTGATAAATCTTTAAAGCCCATAAACCGTACCACTTGCTATTTCCTTTATCGTCGGTTTATTTATTTGTTATTTTGAATTTCGCACAAACCTACTCGAGGGCTATCTGTGCTAGCCGTCCCTAATTTAGCAGTGTAAGAGTAGAGGGAAGGCAGCTAGTCATCACCACCCACCGCCAACTCTTGGGCTACTCTTTTACCAACTAATAGTGGGATTGACCGTCACTTTATAACGCCCCCACAGCTGAAAGTGCGAGAATGTTTGACACGACAGGAATGCGAACCCGCAACCCTCAGATTACGAGTCGCACGCCTTAACACGCTTGGCCATGCCGGGCCTTTATCGTCGAAACCTAATTGATGACTCGCTGTAAACTAGTTGCTAGTGGTAGTCGAGTAGAGAGTTTCATGGAAACAATAAGCTATTTTTGAGTTTGTGAACATTTTTTAGCGTTATAAAATTACAGTAAAGTCAAGGACTGATACTGCTTAACCGTGAATTGGTGGCTGAAAGAAGAACATTTAAAGCGAATGCAAGTTGTTCTTATATATTGGTTGTGGCTGCAGGTGGGCTATTACACAGTTCGTTGCTGAAAAATCAGAAAATGATTTTTCCGAAATAAAATGAAGCATCCAACACCCAAATTATCAACTCAATTAGAATCAAAGAATAAAGTTCGTAAGTATATTGAGACTTATTTGTTTTCTTGACTTGTGTGTATTAGAAATAAATATTCCTTTGAGGCACAGTTCCATGGCACCTGTTAAACTACGACAGCATTTGGGAACAGATTATTCCCAATATAAAGACTTTTTAAAGAGAAAGTTTAATGTACATACAGACAAACAAGGTAAGAAAAATAGAACAGAAATATCTTACAAAGCAAGTTTCTGTATTGTGCCTGTACAAGAAGCACGTACGATTGGTTTGTTTGTTTGTTTGTTTTGGAGTTTCGCACAAAGCTACTCGAGGGCTATCTGTGCTAGCCGTCCCTAATTTAGCAGTGTAAGACTAGAGGGAAGGCAGCTAGTCATCACCACCCACCGCCAACTCTTGGGCTACTCTTTTACCAACGAATAGTGGGATTGACCGTCACATTATTCACCCCCACGGCTGGGAGGGCGAGCATGTTTTTAGCGCGACGCGGTCGCGAACCCGCGACCCTCGGATTACGAGTCCACGCCTTAACGCGCTCGGCCATGCCAGGCCCCGTACGATTGGAGAAAACTTTGTTGCAGCATTGTTGGTGTTTGTGAATTATGTGTTTGATGAATGTATTTAGGAAAACTTGTTCTTGTGCAAATAAACACAACTTGTGAAAAATATTCAATTATATTAACAACTTTATGAAAACATATTAAATTAGTTGAGAAAAATGTGTTGATGTGTGAAGAAACATTGCCAGAACAATGGTTGAGAAAACAGCGGGTGTTGTAATACAGATTAAAATTGTGACACAGGACTGCACCAGTAGTCACCGTGTTTTCACAAATGAGTATTTGCTATTAAAAGGTATCTACGCCTCTCAGAATGTAATGGATGGGGTAATGCAAATGTTCAACTGTATTTAAACCTGACCACTGAAATCAAGACGATTAAAAATTATTTGTAAAGAAATGGGTAGTTAGCACACAGTGCTGTTTCTACATATAGAGCTGAGGTATTTGTCTTGAGGTCACGTGATTGTGAGACTTGAGCTTCAACATGAAGTATTGGTATTTTAATGAATCACCAATTTCATTTATTAGATTGTCAAATACCTCGTGGTTTCTGAGACTGGTGTATTTTGCAGATGTCTTTAAAAACTCAATGAAGTGAATCTGTCACTGCAAGGAAAGATGTTACCACTTTTACTGCAAAAAACAAAAATTCATCGATATTGTAAAAACTAGCATTTTGAAATTCGTGCATAGCAAACAGGAACTTTGATTACTTCCTGACATTGAATGATTTTCTCACCGAAATTAATTCTGTCCCTGATGAAAATGTTTTTAGTGATATTGTACAGCACCTGCGTGACTTGCAATGAATTGGTATATGAGCCATTTGCACTAATATCGAAACCAATCATCTTGTCAGAGTGAAATCGTAAGATTTCACCACAACCCAAGAGTGGTAAAACATGCAGTTCGTGAACTTCTTGTCTTCACTACAACATAGCTGTGTGAAACAGGATTGTCATGCTACATGTATATTAAAACAAATATAAAATACAAGAATAGACTAAATTCTCCACTAGTTATTACAATCTAGCTCTTCAGAATTACTTCCAATATTAAATTGTTTCAAGTGCAAAGTAGCAATAATGTTTTAATTATTAAAAAGGAACGAAAATGCTTTAAGACTATGTTTTGGTGTTATGAAGTTAATAAAGACTGAAGCGCTTCCTTAAATAAGAATTGTTTAATTATAATTAATCTATGAATATAAGAAATATATAACGAACTTCTGCAAATACATTTGTCTGTATAGTTACCTATTTCACAAAGATAATATTTTTTATTATTTAATTATTTAGCATAAGAATGTTTCTTAATGGTTCCGTCAATAGTTTTAAAGCTCAGAAGTGTTCTGTGGCCGATAAAGTTTTGAAAACGCTATTCTCTGTGATTGTGGACAACCTTTATTTTGCAAGTTAATTTATATATCCTGATGTAGTATTATTAAAGTAGAATAAAAGAGGTTGAAGAAACTCTAATTCATTAAACTGGTGTGAAATGCTTTTCAAGCACAAACAATATAAAATACAAAATATGTAAATTGTTAATTTCAGACCCTCCCTCTCTAACTCATTCATTTAGCTCAGATGGAATCTTCGGTGTCGATTGCATGGAGATTTCCAGCTTTAGTGACTTGATAATTTAACGCATAAAATGATTGACAAACACAAAAGCATGTTAATAGATTTATTGGAGTATATATTAATACAAAGCATTTTAAATCACAATTTCAGGTATAACATGCTCAAGCATCTTACTCTAAATCATATTTATTAGGATATAATTTCACATGTCTTTCTGTTGGTTAAGTTATCAGTAACATAATCATGTGAAAATGTGCTTCAAGTTTCTGACTCAATAGCAAGTAAAGCCAAGCTATTCAATCTCCCTTGACTAAGTGACTATCTTAAATAATTATTTGCATGATTTGGACAAAAAAGGTCTCTCAACATTTCAAATGTTAACTATAATGCAAAGGAAAATGCCAAGTCTATGTAAACACTCATATAAATCAACGCAATTTATCAGCTTTGATTAGTTTGCCAAGTTTTGGAATTTGTTTGTCAAGCTTATCGACACTCCTCAAATGAAACCAAAGGTATGTGCATCCAGCAGCACGGCTGTCTTCCAATACATCATGGTGCTGATTACGATGATTCATACATAACCTGAGTTTTCTAATTATTAGTGGTTAGACAAGCGACTTTGCAAACAAATAAGACTTGATATGCTTTCAACTGTAGCTTGCAGGATAACTTTTCTGAGATTGAGAAAAATCTATTAGTTGTGAAATTGTCTCTAGCATTCAACTCTGTTTGTGATTGCTGGCTGACATCCAACTGTGGCCATGTCATAATTTTCTTGCCCAGATAGTAGCTGCCCCTGTTTATATATTGACACACTTTAGGCATTTACCGTGTCAATAAATCTTTCCAAAATATGGTCATCATGGTGGTTTATAGTTGCCTCAAGCTGTCCTTTACAGCAGTGGTTCCCAACCAGGGGTGCGAGATAACATTTCAGTTTTTTTTATTATATTCAAAAATATTATATTCGAAAATTACATTCGATTTTTATTTCTTATTTTTCTTGTTACAAACGTAGTTTTTTACCTTATTACGATAAACTGTCGTTTTTCTCAATTTCTTCACGGGCGCAGACCGAAATCTTAATGTACAACTGTAAACAAACAACACACGAAACGTGAACGTGACGTAAATACTCGGCAAAATTAATTAGGTTACGTTCGCGAAGCAGAGTAGTTAAACCCATGCGTAATGCTAAGGTAGTAAGTGCCTTGTTGATTCTGAGTTCTTGCAAAAAAAGCTTCATTATGTCAAAGAAAAGGAAATGGAATGATAATTATGTGAGGTTTAGTTTTACTTGCATCGGAACAACTGAGGATCTGCAAAAACCCCAGTGCATGCTTTGTGACGCTGTCCTTTCAAACGCAAATTTGAAGCCATCTAAGCTGCAGGAAAACTTCAACAACTGGCATGGTGGAGCAGCTGTTGCAGGCCATGATGTTGAATCGTTGAAAGGCAGAAGGGCCCGCTTTGATTCTCGAGCAATCCTTCCAAAACTAGGTTTTATATCTGCTTACAAACCACTGCTGATGGCTTCATACCACGTGGCGTATAAAGTAACCCCAAACAAAGAAGCCCCATATAATTGCAGAAGAGGTGATAAAACTATGTGCATTAAAAATGGCAACAATTGTTCTGGAAAAAGAAGCCTCAAACAAGCTTAAATTAGTTAATGTTATTCGAAACCGAATTGGTGATTTGAGTTCGGACATTTTGGACCAAGTTATCGCAGATATCAGGGCTAGTCCCTTGAAAATCTTTCTCCAATTGGACGAAACAACTGATGTTGCAAATTGCAGTCAACTCATCGCACTAGTGAGGTATGTCCATGATGGTGCTATAATGAAAGATTTCCTGTTCTGTGAAGGTCTGAAAACAACCACAAAATGGAAAGATGTCTTCCAGTGTGTGAAAGACTTCTTTGCGAAATATGATTCAGATATCCAAATTATTAATTCTGTGTGTACCGACGGTGCTCCTGCTATGCCAGGAAATAAATCAGAATTTTTTGCATTGATGAAACAAGAGATTTCGCACTTGCAAGGTACTCATTGTTTTCTTCATCGACCTGCTTTGGCATAAAAAATATTGCTTCTAAAGTTGAAAAAGGTCCTTGACACTTCTGTGAAGACGATCAACTGGATTAGGGGTCGCGTTCTGAACCATCGCCTCTTCAAGTCGCTTTGTGAAGATTTTGGAAGTGAGCATTTAGTTTTGCTTTTCCACACAGAAGTCTGCTGGTTGTCACGTGAAAGAGCTTTAACGCGCTTCTTTGAACTACGAGAAGAAGTCAAAACATTTTTGAAAAAACGTGACTATGATCTGTCCGGAGAAAGAGAATCACAAGAATTCAACCAAATGTTAGCCTATTTGATTGATATTTTCACTCGTATGAATGTATCTAAATGTATATCTTCAAAGAAAAACATAAACATATTGAAATACTGCGAAAAGTTAAATGCTTTCAAAGAAAAGTTACATCTTTGATTCAACGAGTTAAAAGAGGGAATCTTTCAAATTTTTTATCACTCAGAAAAATGGTAGGTGAGAATGAGTACCTAATCCATGTGTGTGTGAAGAAATTGTGGATCATTTGGAAATACTATCAAAGTCACTTGATGGATATTTTGGAAGAGAACTGGAAACTTCTGAAGAATCGATTATGAATCCACACTCCTTCAATTTGGATAATATATCGGATTATGAAGAACTGAAGGAAGATCTTATTGAACTGCGCACAAATCGAGTTCTTGAAATGCAGTTTAAGAGCAAAACTTTGGAACAATATTGATGTTCGGCAATGTTTCCAAGACTTTGTAAAAAAGCACTAAATGTGCTCATCTCATTTGCGACGACATACTGATGCGAGTTTGGATTTAGTGCCCTTTGTCAATCTAGACAAAATCCAGAAATTGTTTGGGTGCACAGGCAGACTTGTGGATTGCTATCAACAACAAAGCGCCACGCTTTGAAAAACTCGTAAGAAGTAAACAGGAACAATAGAGTCATTAAATTTAAATTGGCTTATGAACATTTGAACATTTCAAATTCAAAGAACTTTTATTTCATGCATGGATGAAAATTTATTTTTTGTAAGCCATGTGGGGTTGATGCAACTTTTAGTTTGTTGTAATTTTTTTCTTTTCCAAATGTTTCGTTTTTGTTTATATATATTTAAAAACTAATTATAAAAATTTGTGCATCAATGTCTGCTGACCAGATTGCGATTGACAATAGTTTAACAAAATTACATTTAGATTGAATATGAAAGACTAAAGTAATTTAAATCTATTTGTCAACCTGGAGAAAAACCTGAATGGTTCTAAATAAAAAGCATCTCTTTTAAACAGCATTCATAAGAATATGCTATGTTCCACAAGATTTAATAAATTTGCTAAGCAAGGGATATATGCAAAGCTAAAAGGTTTCTTTCTTTGATCCAAGCTTGAAGGCCAGAATAAGGATCAGAGATGTTGCTAGTATTGCTGTAAAACTGTCTTTTACAATTCAATAACTAATTTGGATAAAATTCCGGTGTATTGGTGACTGATTTTAATACGAGTATAGTCTCAGTTTTATGTCCGCAGTTCGGAATAAATTTGGCCTGGCATGGCCAAGCGCGTAAGGCGTGCGACTCATAATCCGAGGGTTGCGGGTTCGCGCCCGCGTCACGCTAAACATGCTCGCCCTCCCAGCCGTGGGGGTGTATAATGTGACGGTCAATCCCACTATTCGTTGGTAAAAGAGTAGCCCAAGAGTTGGCGGTGGGTGGTGATGACTAGCTGCCTTCCCTCTCGTCTCACACTGCTAAATTAGGGACGGCTAGCACAGATAGCCCTCGAGTAGCTTTGTGCGAAATTCCAAAACAAACAAACAAACGGAATAAATTTAAGAAATTAATTCCACAAAAACACCATATTTTTTTTACATATCGAATAAAAAATATTTGATTTGCATGTGATATATTTGGCTTTAAGTTAACGCTTATAGAATAATATTTAGCTATGTTTACTTCAAATAGTATCACTTTTAACAATGACTTCAATGAAAATATTGCACAACAATAAAAGAAAAAGATATAATTATACTATCTGTGGTTAATTAAACATTAAATGTTTAACTCTAAACAATAATTTTGATAAACTATGTTTTTCTAGATGTATATAATGTATACATTTAAAAATAAATTAAAAAATCTCAAAACTTTTGGTCGAAAAGTTTTTAAATAATATTAACAGAATACCACCGATTGTTTGCATTTAGCGATAGGCCTGGCATGGCCGAGCTCGTAAGGCGTGCGACTCGTAATCCGAGGGTCTCGGGTTCGCGCCCGCGTTACCCCAAACATGCTCGCCCTTCCAGCCGTGGGGGCGTTATAATGTAACTCTCAATCCCACTATTCGTTGGTAAAAGAGTAGCCAAGAAATGGCGGTGGGTGGTGATGACTAGCTGCCTTCCCTCTAGTCTTACACTGCTAAATTAGGGATGGCTAGCAAAGATAGCCCTCGAGTAGCTTTGTGCGAAATCCAAAACAAGCACTTATCGATAGATTTCATTAAAAGTATCAATAAGATAAAATATTAACGAATACATTTTTATTCCTTCAAGCAAAATAAACTTTTCCTATTAAACGTATATCACTTAAAATTATTTTAAATAATATTACAAAATTATATGAAGTTTTTCTACGCACTTATCAGTACAATGTTTAAAGTGGTAAAAAAGAAATATTTAAACATAAAATTAGAAGCCACAATTAAGAATTTAGACATACACCCTATTTGCCTTCTTTGCCGCCCTTACTTGAACTGCCTACTTTGCTATAGGTAAATTATTTGAGCTACTGATCTTCTCGAATTGCCATTTCTATTAGAGTTACTGTCCTCACTTGAGCTATCTCCTTCGGTAGACTCAGCAGATAATACGATGTGACTTTGCTATAAAAAAAACACACTCAACATAAACTTGAGCTATCTTCTTTACTCCAGTTGCTGCCCTGGGCCCTGATCTTGTTGGCCTGTTCGGAAATCTAGTTCTTTCTACTGTTGTTGTACTCTGTAGACCCATATTTAAAAACAATGTTCAAACGCACTTACTTCAATAGTGGTGTTACGATTAATGAAACCTGAACTTACTTATACATTTTCACTTCTAATAAGTCAAGTAATTGAATGAAAGCGATAATTAACACGGATCAACATACTTCACTCAATGACTGGCAATGCCAAATGAAGGAGTTCTTATCAGGTATGTGATTGATTGAATTCACTGGTGGTACCATTATTAATGACACTCTAGAAGTGGTGGTGGTAAACTTCTCAGCAGGTTGAGTTTCTAGATTTACTTAGCTCATTATTTTCTTGCTTATATACTTCCAAAGATAATTACAGTAGATAACCTTTGACTTAAATTAACTATTCTTCTAGATTCTGTTTACCACATCATTGATTCTTTTTAGAATAACATTGGCCCCTTCTAACACTTCTTTACCATAGAATTCATCCTTTATCATGCTAAGAATTGTACAGCTCTATCAGCATTAATATCATAGTGACTTTTCATTTTATCTCTTGCTCATTTGACCAAATAAAGTCATGTATGACATTGATAGTGTTTTCCTTAATCCCTCTATTCTTACCTAAACATCAGTGATGAATTTGTTATTTCTGTAGCGTCATGTACTGTTATACAAAACCTCTTCAGTAACAATGAAAGATCTTGACCTCACATCCTCTAAAGTTCATACACATAAGTGACTGACTTTTAAAAAGTGCTATTGTATCTTTTAATCATACCATCAGAAGATAGATAAAGATTTGTTTTCCTGATATTTTATAACAGAAAATGTTTATACATTTCATTCTCTGATCTAAGTGAAGTTTTCCAATCACAAACGAAATCCCGGGATGGAATCATTTTCGAGTTTCGTTTCTGTTGTTTTCACTTTGTTGTTAGAAGCAATACATTCTTTTTGCCATTTTAAGAAGTATCGCATCAAACCAATAATGTATCGGCTCTAAATGATTTTCTCCGGTAGGGACAAAGTACATTGGCAGCATCTCTTTCAAATGACACTGCAACGCAATATTGGCGTTCAAACGGAAATAACTCGCTGACTATAACGGTACTAACGAATAAATAAAATTACTTGTATAATTTAACAGCTTATGAAGCAAGTAACTGAATATGTCACTCAATTAAACTGATTGGCTCCAGTACTAATTCATTATTTACTGCTCGCTGATCTTGCATTTATAGCGTATCCCAATTCCAGGTATTTCATAAAACTCTTCGATCATTATGTTATGATTACAACTAGCAGCTTACTCTAATAAACAAAAAATTAAAACATTAAAAACACAAATTATAGGTCAAGCTCATCATTGCTGACAAGTTCTAACATTAATTAAAAGAAGAATATTGGTCTAAAAATGCAATGCTATTTTTAACACGTTGGTTCCCACACGAACCATGAACTTTCAAACCATAATGATATGCCTGCCCAAGATTAAATTGACGAAACGCTAGACGACCTCGGCATGGCACCATTGTGTCATCTACTGCAATGCATTCACTTGGAATGTTAGCACTTGTAATATTGTTTCAAGAATCTCAAGTAACCTGGAAAGTATCTTTGATTAGAAACGATAATTTACAATGCCAGTATGCAGGACTACAGAAGAAAAATGTGTATGTATTTTCTAATAGCACAGCCACGTGTGGCTATCTGCTGAGTCCACAGAGAGGAATCGAGCTCCTGATTTTAGCGTTGTAAAAAGCAAAATTATTATTACGAATGATATGACCTAACTGGCTTACAGCGTTTTCAGCTTTCTAACGAATATTATTTTACGTGAATAATTCAGTCATTATATTCCGCTAATTCCTTATAACTCACTATCCTTTCACGTCTGGAAGATAGTGCTTGTTTGTTTGTTTTGAATTTCGCGCAAAGCTACTCGAGGGCTATCTGTGCTAGACGTCCCTAATTTAGCAGTGTAAGAGTAGAGGGAAGGCAGCTAGTCATCACCACCCACCGCCAACTCTTGGGCTACTCTTTTTACCAACGAATAGTGGGATTGACCGTCACATTACAACGCTCCCATGGCTGAAAGGGCGAGCAAGTTTTGGTGCGACCGGGATTCGAACACGCGACCCTCGGATTACGAGTCGAACGCCTTAACACGCTCGACCATGCCGGGCCGAAAGATAGTGCTCTCGATTTAGAATCTGCCTGCCTCAGTTCAAATCCTGTTATCGTACTACGTTCAACCGGTGGGAGGACGTTATAATATTTCCGTCAAACCTACATTTCTATTGTAAACAGCAGTCCAAGAGTTTACAAAGAGTTATGTTGACTAGCTGTCTTGTGTCTAATATATCATTTTTTATTTAGGGACAGGTAAAATAGACAACCCTGATCTAACTTTTAGAGACTCTTAATAAAGAAACAAAATCCAGAAAATGAAGAACGTTGTTGTTTTTAAGCATACAGTTACACAACAGGCTATCTGTGTTGCTCTCATCATGAGTATCAGAACCTTTGATTTATTCGTTGAGCATCTCAGACTTGCTGCCGATTCAATGGGAAGGTGCAACAAAACACTTTTCTCCTTATAATAAGGGCTCGGAATGGCTAGGTGGTTTAGACACTCGACTTGTATTCCGAGGGTCTCGAGCTCGAATCCCCGTCACACCAAACATGCTCGCCCTTTCAGCCGTTGGGGTTTTATAATGTAACGGTCAATCCCACTATTCGTTAGTAAAGGAGTAGCCCAAGAGTTGGCGATGGGTGGTTATGACTAGATGCCTTCCCTCTAGTCTTACACTGATAAATTAGGAACGGCTAGGGCAGATAGCTCTCGAGTGGCTTTGCGCGAAATTTAAAACAAACCAAACCTTACAATAAACCCCCAGTGACAAAGCGGTATGTTGGACTCACACTGTTAAAACGTGGTAGACAGAGCACATATTGTCCATTGTGTATCTTTGTGCTTAATTCTAAACAAACCAAACCTTATTATAATTACTTCTCGATTCATACATTATTCAAGAATACTTTTGGATTTATGGTTATGTGTGTATTATTTTTATACATTGCTCAATAACTATTTTTGAGTCACTATATACTCTTTTATTGATATTTAACATATACTAGAATTATTTTATTGTTGTAAATGATTTAAAGTTTAATAAAAAAAAAGTGACTGAATTAAAGTAATTTAATGTTCACACGACCGAATATAAAATATAGGGTTTGTTTGTTTGTTTGCTTCTTTCTAAACTCTATAGCATTTTGGCGGAAGTTGCGTAGGCTTTTTCGATTTGGGTGTGGAGTATTTCGCCACTGTTTGGAGTTCCAAGTTTGTGGTTTTGGTAGTTTTGTGTGTATTAACGTGAGGAAGGTTGTTGTGTGACTGTTTTGTGTTTAGTTTTGGTAAATTATAAAGATGGCTTATTACCAACACCAAATGGTAGACAGACAATATCTCTGGAATATTTTTCAAGGGTAAGTTCATGTCAAATCTGATAATGTTACTAGTATATCAAAATTTAAATTGACGTTGCTATTAGCAGAAGCGCTAGATTTTTGAAAGCGATCCCAAGCAGTAATCCAAAGTCAAACTTTAATACTTTATTCAAACCACATCAACTCAGTCCTAGCACTAGCATTACAATTAGTGAAGATCATTTAAAAGGGTTAAAACGTTGTTCTGTATTTTAATAAAGGTGTTAGTAGTTGTACCTGCCGTCTTGGGAATATGTTTTTACTTCAAGTGGGTTTCGTCATCACGAGGTTACACTAATGAATGACTGAGTAGGTAAGACCGGTCTAGCAATAATGATGCGAGTTAACTTCAAGTTGCAATTAACATCATAAGACAACCATTCAAGTTCAAAGCCATAATTAATGATATTAATAGAATACAGCATTCTTCTCTTATAATAACCAGTATTGTTTTGACAATATAATTTGTCATAACGTGTATTTAACTTGAGTTTTAGGTAAAGCTTTTCATTGTTTGATAATAGCAATAAACTGCTATGATTTTTGTTTTATTATTATATGGTATTGCTATTAGTATTATTAATTATCCACATCTTAAAATAAAAAAAATTGTACAGTTTTTTGAAGTTATGTACATCAGTCAACTTCATTGATATTGGTTTTGAAATCTGAAACATGAACAGGGCCAGTTAAAGACACTTAACAGACTTTATTGTTTGCATGGTTCTACTGGATTTCCTTATTTAAAAAAATTCATGTCACTGTAATAAAACATCAGGTCTTTTATGTATAGAATTTGAAATTCAACACACACACTTTTTAGTGAAACAATTTTTTTTTTTTTTACAAGTATATAATATATTATATCCAGGTGTGAAATTCTGCTGGTACTTAATATCAGACCTTTTTTAAGGTGGTACTAGTACCAGAATGTATTTGAGCTGCTTTGTCATTTTTGTTCATACGTAGATTGCTTGTTTTTCTTTCTCAAAACAGGTCTGCTTCATCCAGCTGAGTACCTCTACTATGATATTTTATAAACTTCATAAAATGATAATTAAATAATGAAAAATAAGGCTATGAATGTTTGTATTTAAAAGTTACAATAACTGCAGTTAGAAATAATTAAGTTATCAGCTGGCTAATTCATTTATGTGGGTTATTTAAAAAGAATAAACATAATATAAAAATACAGTATATCTATGAAAAAGGTAGAACATTAACTTTAAGCAAAGAATCAAATCTCTACAAAATACATTTATAAAAAAACTTAACCTCTAGTTATGTAATTTTATCATACTTTAGGTGTGTATGTATTCCAGTGTATATTGGTAAAACACTTGTAACTTTCAGTAATTTTCTTAACATTGAAGTAAACTTTTTGTCACATATTCATCTTCTCTCTAAAATGTATAAGCTTAACTTTATATCAATTATTGCATATCTTTTCACTGGAAAAATTTGTGTAGCTTTTAAACATTATGTGCTTTCACAATTCACAAACAAAAAAGAACATTTTCAGAAATTACAAGAGAAAACTCTGAAACTATCCCTTTACTATTATGTAACAGTCTTATTCTTGCATTATCTTATTACATTCATAATTTCTTGTATCATTTTCTAAGTAAATGGTACAATCACTTTATTTTGCACCTTAAAGTATCACCAATCAGGAAAATACTTAATCATTCATCCATTTTTTAATTTTCAAGCAACGATAGAGTTTTAGCAAGAATAATCTTATTCTTGGGAATGGGCTAGAAATTCCAAAAAGAAAAGGAAAATTGACAAGTGAATTGTTTTGTTTAGAGGCAGAACTATTTGTAACTGTGCAGAAATGAAAATATGAACATGTTTTCCATTTCTCTTCATGCATCACAGTCATAAAATAGCAAATATGTATTCTAAAGTATTTTTGAATTAAAATTATTAATATATAGTTAGAATTGATGTGCAAATTTGATTTTAAAGTTTACACACAACAATTTCATAAAGTGACAAAAGTTATGAAAACCCAAAGAAAATTATCTTTAAACTGATGTAAAAAGTGTCATACATGTAATCTAGATGCATTGTATAACATACAGAAACAATACAATACTCATATACTTGTCAGTCACCTACTGTAACAGTATCGGGTACATTTTCCACACTTCTCGTATGATATAGAAAATTTGGTATTTTGCAGGTTTTAATGTATGGTTGCATTCATGTTAGAGCCTTAAATGTAACTGTGTAGCTTCTTAAGCACTTCATAATCTATCTATAGAAAGTAATAAATCATAAGATGTTTCATTTATTGGACAAACACATATTTAGTCAAAATAAAAACCTAGTAATTATGGATGTTTTTCAAGGAACTTGTATATAGTGTAAGATTTTGCAACAGCATGGGACCTATTGGTCCATCTCAGCTGTTTAACCCTGTAAATTATACCAAAAACTATTTAAGAATAATTAAAAAAATTGAATATTAAACCCATCCCTAAAAGTCTGGCAACAGAAATATTGTAATATCAATTTGTTTGTTAAATTAATGATAACTATAACTTTATTTTACAAAGTTTGAAAACCATCAGAAACTGAATGAGAATAAAATTAAGTTTTAAGTTAATAAGGTATTATTTTGTTTATAAGTAATGGCATTTAGCTTCACACTAGCTACAGTAATATGAAAGTCCTAATGTAACTTAATATATTCTGTAAATGATTAGCTAAGTTAAATTACAATTTAGCAGTTTTAAAATTTGTATTTGTTTATAATAATGAGACTGAAATGAAAAGAAACTGAAAAACATTTCAAACTTTTCAATTGAAGTTAAAATAATTATCACAATATCTTTAAAAGATTTAAAGTTTTGGTAAATGGCATGCCAGTTTTAAGACACTGTTAAAAGTATTTTTACTTCTATAGTTCTACCTCTTGTGTTTTCACTTATTTTTGTTACCAACAACATGAATACATTTTTCTCATGAGAATTATAACTTCTGCAACAAGAGCTGCAAGTTTCCTGAACAATACTATCTTTGAAAACATATCTGTACTCCCCCCCACCAAGTGGTACAGTGGTAGACTCACAGACTTATGCCACAAGAAAATGTGTTTCAATACCCATTGTGGGAAGAACACAGATAGTTGTTTGTGTAGCTTTGTGCTTAATAACGAACAACAATTTCTAAAGTTTAAACACATTGTTAGTGTGTCTGGAAAAAGCCATGGAGTGGGAAATTTACCACAGTAGCATTTAATAGATGTTAGTATTGTTATATTGGCTCAGAAATTATCAAGTTATTAGTTGAAGTCTTAACTGGATTGATGTCAACTCCAGTTTTGTTGATTTTAGAAAATTTCAAAAAGGCTTTGATAGTGATTGATATCCCAACCAAATACAAACCCTGACACCTCATGTTTTGTTTTGATACTATAGAATAGTGTAAGTTTTTTGTTTTTTTTAAATTTCTGAAAAGCATTAAGGTGGTGGTATAGACCCCAGTCCAGATCTGTACATTCTCGTACAAAATTAAAGGAAACAGTTATTAATTTCTGGATAAAATAGGAGGGCAAAATCCTTGGGTCCATTCACTAAATCCATGCCTGCTTGAACAACATTAAAGAGTACAATTTTGTAGTTATAAATTACAAATACACAATGAAAAAAAAACGGTAAATTATTTATCATTTATTTAACACACAAGTATTTGCTGAGTTGGTGGTAGATGCTGCGAATCATTTATCTTTCCTTAAGTTAGCAGTTTAAAGTTAGTGACAGTGGTAGATAGTCATGCTATCTTTCAATAGCATAGACAGGATGAGCAAGTTCAGAGGCATGGGGGAAACAAATCTAAAACTCCTAAATCATGAATCACCTCCACATCCTATTATGTAGCTGTGCTTAACAACAAATAAACTGTGGTAATATTTTGATAACTTGGATTGTTGGAATAATTGGAAATCCTTCACTTAGTTGATTATTTTTGTGACAGATAATTTAAATAATTTTAATTAGTTGGTTATTTCTGTGATTTTAATCATTTTAATTGTAATTTTAATTAATTTGTCAGTTTACACAACACCAGTTAACTTCCTGAGTGGTGAATCATGCTAGTCAGTTGAGAGTAAAGTGGTAGCATCCTGCAGGTATTGAATGAAATGGCATACAGCTATTCCTACTGTGGACATGATGTACAATTCCTAATGGTTTGATTGTCACATTGTAGCATATTACCATCAATATATCTGACTGATTGCTTTTTCTTACTGTGGCATTCCTCTTTCTTACTGTTCTCTGTAGGTATGTTCCAGATGGGTCTTTTGTTGGTTAGAGATGGCTCAATTACAATTAGAATCATGTGTTGGTGGTATATCCTTCCTACCACAGATGTATAATTTCAGATATTACCAGATTTTGGTAGAAGCACTTTTCCATATCACTAATATATATTTATATATCATTGAAGTTTTCCCCTTGAGGTAAGATGTTTTTACTATGTATCATCCTCCTGGATGTATGTATGTTTATGATGGGTTCATTATTGTTTGTAGATGGTCTAAGTACCCACATGTTCTGGTTGGTATTCTACCTTTTACCCCCATCAGTGTGGATTCCTGTACATTGTGAGGGTACCACCCAGGGAAGGTTCTGTTTTTGCAGTTTACCTCCTCTGGGATCTAAACATCCATCCATGTGTTTGCCATGTATAGCAATCTGTGAAGGGGAGGAGAGGATCCTGGTGGTTGAGGAGTCCAACACAAACACATGATTTTAACCTTGAATTCCTGTAGATAGGTGGCTTTGGGGTGGTTCCCCTTAGGTCAGTCAGCTGGTCCACTTGGGCTAGTGTCAACCAAGTACCAGTGTTGGATGTTCTCAACAGGTGTTGTGGACATTATATCTGATGCTGGTGTTTGGGTCCTTGTTTGACATTGTAGTGCACCCCATCTTAGGGCTCCATGGAGGGTAGGGTCAGTGGGCACTAAAATTACCCCTTTTTTATTATGGATCCTCCAAATAAAATAGTGAGAAAACAATCCATCGTAAATGACCACTTCTTTGAGTTTCTGAGCAGCAATCTTCAACATTTGTACCATCTTTTGTACCTCATTTTCTTACCCTACATTCTCTTAGGCAAACTTTTTCAGGGCAAATGTCTTCCTTTTTCATTCAGAAGGAACTAGAGGGACTTGCTGGCTCTCCAAAGTTAGTACAAAAGCTTCAATCTGGTGACATATTGGTGGAAACTTCCACTTCTCAACACAGTGAGCTTCTCTTGTATTCAACGGCAGTTGGGGATATATTTATTGAGGATACACCCCATGTTAATTTGAATTTTTCATGAGGAGTTATTGTTGAGAAGGATTTGAAGAACATCCCTGAGTCGGAGATTCTTGGTGGTTTCTTCACCCAAGGAGTTTCTGCAGTGAGGTGTATCTCCACTTGCAAAGTTGGAATTACGGTACTGACCAGTGTCCTCATTCTGACATTTACGTTACCACGTCCACCTGCCACCATCAAGACAGGTTATCTTAATTGCAGAGTATGGCCATACATTCCAAAACCTCTCTGTTTCCAATGTCAACGGTTTGGTCACTTGAACACGTCATGTCGTGGTTCCTTGATGTGTGCTTGTTGCAGTGGCAAGGACCCTGATGCCTCTGAGTGTGAAACAAACCCTCATTGGATCAATTGCAATGGCTCTCACCTATAATTTCGTTCTTACCCTAAATGTTTGGAAAAAAAGAGGTGCAGCATTTTAAAACAGTTCATAAATTTACCTGTCTTGAGGCTCGAAAATTGCTGTCCGCCACCTTATGTTAGATGTATGCTGCTGCACTTTGTTCCACAGCTACTGTGAGAGTGCAGACAGATCTCTCTGTGCTTCCTAAAGAATCATTCTCCAAACAAATGAAAAGTCTTTTGACCTCCATGGTTAGAAAAATTGATGAATCAACTTCAACACCTATCTCTGTCCCTGATACACATACCACGAAACTCAAAGATCCACATCTGTTGGTTCCAGGTACAGGCATTTCCTCAGATCCATCTTCCTCTCTCACCCTAAGATTCAAAACAATCATTCATTCACATCCTTAGTCTCTGGAATCCCCTTCTAACAACAAAGACCTGCCCAATCAACCCAGGGCAGGATCTATGGAGGTCGATAGACCTCCCTTGAATAAGGAAAAAACATGTGGTAGTAAACGGAAGGGTTCTCTGCCCAATTCGCCTACACATAAATAAAAATGGTCACTCTGATACAATGGAACTGTCAAGGTTTACATTCTAATCTGAATGACCTCAAAACACTAATTGCTTCCTACCATTCTGTTTGTCTTTCCTTACAGGAAACATTTCTGACACCTATACAGTCAACTTTTGGTGATTTTCTTTATACAGAAATGGCAGGCTGTGTGATGGACAAGTGCTTGGATGGGTGGCACTGTTGGTTGATCAGCATGTGCTCACCCTGTCTTCGCCACTTGACACAGTCTTGAAGGCTGTAGCCATCTTTGCTTCCTTGAGTCATACCATCACTGTTTGTTCTCCCTGCCACCGGGAGAGACATATGATCAGTCAGACCTTGATGCTCTCATTGAACAGTTGCCATCTTCCTCTTTCATCCTGGGGGACTTTAATGGACGTCATCTACTCTGGTGAAGTGCTGATATTGACCCTGCCAATGTCTGTAAGCTATCAATAGATGACTATGTGGCAGCAGCAACTGACTTTTTTATACAAGCAGCTGCTCAGTGTATTCCTAAAACCTCGACACAAATTTCTACTATATCCTTGTCCATGGTGGAATCCTGCGTGCCACATGGCATGAAATATACAAGAGTATTTAACATCCTCCATGTCCTCTCTACCACTACTCAGGGAGTGGATTGATGTTCTATGCTAAAGATATATTGTGCTCTTATTCAATTGAAACTTGACTATGGATCACTGGTCTATGGCTTTGCCAGAACCTTGGCCTCAAAGATGCTAGATCCTGTTCATCATCAAGGACTTCAGCTCTGCATTGTGGCTTTCTGCACTTCTCCAGTTCAGAGCTTATTATACATAGTCTCCTGAACTTTCTTTGCACCTCTGCCATTTGCAACTGTCTTTACTATATGCTTTGAAACTTAGTTCCTTACAAAAGCATCTCACCTGGGGTTGCGTTTTCATTCCTCAATGGGGCATTCTTTTTCAGACCAGATTGTCTGCCATTGCTCCTTTTGACCTTTGTATCCAGGTGCAGTAAGATGAAATGGGTCTGTCCTTGGATAATATTGCTATATCCACTGGTCAGCCCATCCCAACATGGCTTCTTACAGTCCCCAATTGTGACCTATCTGTAAGTCATCTGAGAGAAGTAGATTCTCCTGATTGGAAATTTTGTCTGCTATTTGTTGAACATCTTTTGAACCATCC
The DNA here is from genome assembly GCA_011833715.1 of Carcinoscorpius rotundicauda. Taxonomy (NCBI): domain Eukaryota; kingdom Metazoa; phylum Arthropoda; class Merostomata; order Xiphosura; family Limulidae; genus Carcinoscorpius; species Carcinoscorpius rotundicauda. The sequence goes on along the minus strand of CM022392.1, from coordinate 48,959,734 downwards.
TTCCATTCCTATGTATACAGATGGTTCGAAATCAGGTGACTGTATGGGCTCTGCCATGGTTTGTTATGGTTTGGTGGTTCCATGCAGAATCCCCTCTACGGCTTCTGTGTTTACTGCTGAACTGTATGCCATTTCTCCAGCCCCAGATCACATAAAGCAAAGCAATACTCGAACTGCACAATTTATACTGACTCGCTTAGTTCTCTACTAGCCGTGGAATTGCTTCATGTTAATTCACATCTTGTTCTCACTGACTTGCCCATTTCTATTTAACATTTATTTCTATCCAGATTTTCTGAACACTGGGCCACATTGGTATTTGCGACAATGAGCTCACCAACACTGCAGCTAAGTCTATCTGCTCTGGCACTATCACTGCTGTGCTTGCCCCATACATGGACTAAGGACCTGTATTCATGGCTCAGCTCCATGCCAGTTGGCAGTCGACTTGGAATAAGCAACACAAAAACAAGCTTTTCCAAATGAAATCCTATATTGGACTTTAGGCATCTTGTTACCGTAAGGATCAGAAAAAGGAAGTTGTTCTAACTAGACTACACATTCGTCACAGTTTTTTAACTCATCATTTCCTTTTATCTGGATCTGATGCACCAATCTATTGTCTGCATAACACTCAGGTCACAATAAGCCACATTTTACTTTTTTTCATCGTTATGATTCACAACGACAGCATCATTTTAAACATGTTCTGTCCCAAGGTTTGCTTATAATGTTAAACTGTGTTAATGGTGATGGTGACACTGTCCACCTTGGTAATGTATTTAGTTTTTTAAAAGGCCATTAGTATTTTTAATGCCCTTTAAGTTTTTTTATTTATACTTTACACCTTTTAAATGTGGTTTCCTCTTAAAAATCACAGTTCATCTAGTTCAATTTGAAATTAGAAACTGACCATAGCATTAAGTAACTCAACCAGGACTGTGGAAAGACCAACTTCAGGTGACTGACAGTGGTTTTTGTACTTTCCTGTTAGTCTTCCTGGCAAGTTATAATTATTACAGTCACGTTATGAAAAGTCTTTTACAACTTGAATTACTGTAGGTTTTCTCTTGACATTGTAGACTAGATGTAAACATTGGTTTTATGCTATTTATTTATTTATTAATAAACTTGTTTTGTTTTACCTTAATTTCCTTTTATGAATTTTACTGAATTTACTTTTACCTTTTTACTGGATGTTTGGTGCAGATAGCCTCGCTGCTTTGTGCCATAAAATCAACCAACCAACCAACCAATCCACCTTCTACCACACATTGGACGATAAATTGACACTAGAATTTGTGTTGAATCTGGTATTGGTTGTATTGCAACATGTCTTCTCACTCGTGCATGGCTAGGTATCTTCCTTATACTACATACTAAAGGTTTCGGAAGGGAAATATCCTATCCAAGTTTTCTGCCTTGCTACAATCCACTGAATGCTGGTTCCTTGTGGATCTGGTATTAGTTTGTGTTGGAAGTGTAAGTGCAGACAGATTTGGTATGGAAGCTTGTATTCTCTACCAATTCCTGGTTTGAAGCAAATGTGTTGGTGATTCTCTACCTAATATGAACCTGATGTACCATCCCAGATACTGCCTAGTGTTGGATGAGGTTGAACTACCATTATGGCCTATCATGCTTCAGCCATTCAACACCAAAGAGTCTCATTCATGTTTTTCTGTTTGCAATACAGTCTTTCATATAAAAGAGTGAAAAGTGTACCAGGATCAGATGTGGCATGGTGTCTCCCACTGAGGTTTAATGTTTCTCTTTTAGTTCCATACTTCCAGGGTGCTTCATAAATGGGGATATTCTTCTTTTTTTGTTACTGGCCCTTCACCAGTTCATGTGATATTGTATATTTTTTTTAAAATGTCAGTCAACATATTTAATAATACAACATTAAAGGACATAAAGGGACCTTTTGGGCCATCAAGATAGTTGTACATTTATGAATTTGTGTTTTCCCATTAAACTCCTTGTCTTCTTCATTGTAACAGTTATTTTCATATAGTTCAATCTGTAAGGTATTATCAAGAAACAGACTTGAACATGTACATGATTTGAGATTCTGCTCAAAGACCACTTATAAAATACACACAAAAAATGTCTTTGAAATAATAGAAATGTTTCTTGATGACAAGAAACCCACGTGAAATAAAAATGTATCTGAGAATAGCTGGCATAGGTATTAACACTTTTATTGATAAAAGGTCAAAACGTTGTTCTCTCCTTATCAATAAAAGTGTTAATACCCATACCAGCCGTTCTGAGATACATAGCTTGACAATTTTCTTTTTCAAACAAGATAATTAACAAGATACAGAAAATTTTTTTTTTTTACATATATTGTTACTATCTTATAATTAATTGAGAATGTTCATAAAACAATTTAGATTTCATTTTCCAAAGAATAATTGTCATTTAGCCTTCATAAACTGGCATCAGCTATTTCAATATATTTTTCATGACATGTAGCATAACAACAAACCTGATTATGTAATGATTACACTTCCCAAATATTACTTGTAACAAACCACATTTTCAATGTTTAACAGTAAATATAAAATGGTATTCTTTCTGATTGGATCCCTTAGTTTCAATATAAATAGCTACATCTATGAAAAAGTACAGAAATCTTGTTCCAAATCAGTGCCTTTAGACTAATGTTGATTACGGTTTCATTCAAGTGATTTCTGAAACTACTAATAATTTGTAATTGCTTTACCACAAACAAATGTGTCAATAAAGTTGTCATGGGAAAGAAATTAACTGGTTTGTAATTTCTGCTCCTATAAGACCAAGCCCATACACCATTAATAATATCAAGGAGCATTGATTACAAACTATTTTTTAATTATTTCAGAGTTGACAGAGACAGAAGTGGTGCAATATCTGCTACTGAATTACAGAGTGCACTATCAAATGGTAAGTCCAGTGAATATTCAAGTCTTTACTGTGTTTTGTTGTCCAGTAAAATCTTTTGTTTCAGTTGAAAATGCAACAATGGTATTTTTGAACAACATTTAAAATACTAAATTCTAAAATAAAAAGGAAATTTTTAAACAGTGTTTCACAGTAAAAGTTTGGACATTTCACAATATAGAAAATGGTAGAAAAACAAAGCTAAATTTTATTAATACCTTTAAGTGTAATGTAATATGGTTAAATATTTCTTATCTTAAAAGGAAAAGTCAAAGAATGTCATTGACATACTCCCAAGCTAGAAAAGGTTTTTGTTTGTCATTCATGAGCTTCTAGAATTTGGTTAACACTTCTACGAAAATTGGGGCCTAATAGGCCCCAGAACAACTTGAAAGTTTATTAATATTAGGCTAATAATTTTGTATTTAAATGAAAGTGCCGTTAACTGACCCGATCCCTTTATATTTTAAGGAGTAGTAATATTTTGACTTTTCAGACATTTGCGAAATAATATTTAAATATATTTTTTAAAACATCCTCTAAGGGTATCACTTAAGTGGATGTAAATATTTTTTTTGTAGGAGTGTCAATAATTGTCAGAAAATAACCAGGTGAATATATTTAAGTTCTTACTGCTTCAATAATTATAGAGGATCTTTGCATATTAATTTTACAGGGAACTCTTGTATGCTACAATGATTTCAGATGAAAACTCTTAACTTGCTGGCAAAAAAGGGCCATTTGGTCCTTGAAGTCTTCCATGTAGATCTACCCTTGATAAAAGTATAAACTTTAAACCTATCTTTTATTTTTAGGAAATTGAAAAATCTCTCAAATTCATGTAAAATGCCAGTTTTTACTACTTTTTTCAAAGTATATTTTTTGTTTACTTTCTATATAGTAGTTTTATAATTTTATGTGAAAATTTTGGAAATTTTCATAATTGTCTTGTGATAAATTAAGATTTTGGTTATTTTAAAATATTTTATTAGTTACACTGCATAGCATTTTTTTTTTTAAAGTTTTGCTTCCTGAAAAGTATTTGCTGATTGTGACAAGTACCTGGTGGGTATGCACAAATATAGTTTTGGTTTCACTTCATCATGTAGGAACACTGAGAAATAGACAGTAAACTGTTTACCAACACTAACGTATTTAATTGTGTTTATATTTCTAATATGCTATTAGGTTCAACATAATTGTTTTGGTCCTGATTTTTGTTTGTATTCAACGTCCAGTGCATCACATTGCAGTGTCCAACAGTAATCAGCAAGCATTGATGGATTCCAGTTGCCCTGATTTTGTATTTTCATTGTAGCAAAACTGAAGATTTTGATGAAATGATGCATGATGGCAAATTTAGATGTGATTTTCATGATCAGCAACCAAAAATCTACAAGGAGCACCCAACAGTGTTCAAGAAACAAAAGCTTTGTTGTGCAGTGTTATTAGGATATAAGGGACACTAAAATTCATTTATTTAGCCTACAGATTATAGCTAAAAAGTCACTTAAATTTATGAAACCAATTTCATATATCAAACTGGCTAAAGTCCCTCAAAGATGTCTTTTTTTTTCACCCATCCTTCAGACAAGAACCCCTCGGTGTGGATTCCTGTATGTGGTGAGAGGACCTCCCAGGGAAGGTTCTGTTCTGTCTGGTTACCTTCTCTGGGATCTAAACATCCACCCATGTATTTGCAGTACGTGGCGACCCATGAAGAGGATGAGAGGATCCTGGTGGTTGAGGGGTCCAACCCTAACACACCACTTTGGCCTCTAATTCCTGTAGGCGGGCGGCCTTTGGGTGGCCACCCTTGGGTCAATCGGCTAGTCCACTTGAGCAAGAGTCTACCAAGTACCAGTGTTGGAAGTTCTCAATGGCTGTTGTGGACATTGTGCCTGATGCTGGTGTTTGGGTATAGTGCTCACAAAACCCTGGCATTGCTGCATTGTCCTTGCATGACTTTGTAGTGCGTCCCCTTGTACGGCTCCATGGTGGGTGGGGGTCAGTGAGTACCAAAACTTTTTCTCTTTCCTATGGATCCTACAAAAAATTTAAATAAAATTATAAAAAAATAGTCAATGGGAAAGCAACCACGTCTTGAATACTCACAACAGCAATCTTCAACATCAGTAACACACGAACCTCATTTTCTTATATAACATTCTCTTTCGGAAAAACCTTAAGGGCAAATGTCCCCTTTTTTTATTCAGAAGGGACAAAAGGGACTTGGTGGCTCTCTAAAGTCAGTAAAGAAGCTTCGATCTGATGACATATTGGTTGAAACATCCACATCCCAACACTGTGAACTCCTCTTGAATTCAAAGGCAATTGGGAATATACCTATTGAGGTTACACCTCATGCTACTTTGAATTCTTCATGAAGAGTTATTATTGAAAGGGATTTGAAGAACGTTCCCGAGTCAGAGATTCTCACTGGTCTTTCCACCCAAGGAGTTTCTGCAGTGAGGTGCATATCCACTCGCAAAGATGGAGTTACATTGCCAACAAATCTTGGACATATGCTGCTGCACTTCATTCCACAACTACAGTGGGAGTGCAGACAGATCTCTATGTGCCTCCAAGAGAATCATTTTCAAAACAAATGAAAAGCCTTTTGACTTCCATGGTTAAAAAGGTTGATGAATCGACTCCCACACCCATCTCTGTTCCTCCCATACCTTCCAACAAACCTCAAGATCCACATCCTTCAGTTTCAAATATAGGCATTCCTTCTGATATATCTTTTTCTCCCACCCAAGAGACAAAACTATTCGTTCGCGTCCTCAGTCACTGGATTCCCCTTCCAGTAACAAAAACCTCCCCACTTGACCCAGGGCAGGATCCATGCAGGTTGATAGACCTCCTCTGATTAAAGACAGTAAAGAAAAAAGGCGTGGTCGTAAACCAAAGGGTTCACCAGCCACTTCACCTACCCGTTCTTAAAAATGGCTACCTTGATACAATGGAACTGTCGAGGTTTACGTTCTAATCTGGATGATAACAAAACGCTGATTGCTTCCAACCATCCTGTTTGTCTTTCTTTACAAGAAACATTTCTTAAATCTGCTGATACAGTCTCCATTCGGCAGTTTTCTCTGTACAGAAATGACAGGTTGTGTGATGGTCGAGTACATGGCCCCTCGGAGTGGATTCCTGTACGTGGTGAGGGGACCTCCCAGGGAAGGTTCTGTTCTGTCTGGTTACCTTCTCTGGGATCTAAACATCCACCCACGTGTTTGCCGTGCGTGGCGACCCGTGAAGGGGAGGAGAGGATCCTGGTGGTTGAGGGGTCCAACCCTAACACACCACTTTGGCCTCGAATTCCTGTAGACGGGCGGCCCTTGGGTGGCTCCCCTTGGGTCAATCGGCTGGTCCACCTGGGCTAGAGCCAACCAAGTACCAGTGTTGGAAGTTCTCAGCGGGTGTTGTGGACATTGTGCCTGATGCTGGTGTTTGGGTATAGTGCTCACGAAACCCTGGCGTTGCTGCATTGTCCTTGCATGACTTTGTAGTGCGTCCCCTTGTAGGGCTCCATGGTGGGTGGGGTCAGTGAGTACCGAAACTTTTCTCTTTCCTATGGATCCTTCAAAAAATTTAAGTAAAATTGTAAAAAAACAGTCAATGGGTAAGCGACCACGTCTTGAATACACAGAACAGCAATCTCCAACATCAGTAACACACGTACCTCATTTTCTGATATTGCATTCTCTTTCAGACAAACCTTTAGGGCAAATGTCCCCTTTTTTTATTCAAAAGGGGCTAGAGGGACTTGCTGGCTCTCCAAAGTCAGTAAAGAAGCTTCGATCTGGTGACATACTGGTTGAAACATCCACATCCCAACACAGTGAACTCCTCTTGAAATCAAAGGTAATTGGCGATATACCTATTGAGGTTACACCCCATGCTACTTTGAATACTTCACGAGGAGTTATTGTTGAAAGGGATTTGAAGAATGTTCCTGAATCGGAGATTCTCGCCGGTCTTTCCACTCAAGGAGTTTCTGCAGTGAGGCGCATCTCCACTCGCAAAGATGGAGTTACACTGCCAACAAATACCCTTGTTTTAACGTTCACTTCACCACGAGCACCCGCCACCATCAAAGCAGGTTATCTCATTTGCAGGGTTCGGCCATACATTCCAAACCCTCTTCGATGTTTTCAATGTCAGAGATTCGGCCACTCAAAGACATCTTGTTGTGGTTCCCTGACTTGTGCTCGTTGTGGAGGCAAGGACCACGATGCCTATGATTGTGACGTAAACCCACATTGCGTCAACTGCAATGGTTCTCACCCCTCTTACTTTCATTCTTGTCCAAAATGGTTGGAGGAAAAAGAGGTGCAGCGTTTGAAAACAACACATAACATTAGTTATCCTGAGGCTCGGAAATTGATGTCCACAATCCCATCTCGGACATATGCTGCTGCACTCCATTCCACAACTACAGTGGAAGTGCAGACAGATCTCTCTGTGCCTCCAAAAGAATCGTTTTCAAAACAAATGAAAAGCCTTTTGACCTCCGTGGTTAAAACAGTAGATGAATCGACTTCCACACCCATCTCTGTTCCTCCCACAACTTCCAACAAACCTCAAGATTCATGTCCTTCAGTTTCAAATACAGGCATTTCTTCTGATACATCATTTTCTCCCACCACAATAAACAAAACAATTATTCGTCCGCGTCCTCAGTCACTTGATTCCTCTTCCAATAACAAAAACCTGCCCACTCGACCCAGTGCAGGATCCATGGAGGTTGATAGACCTCCTCTGAAGAAAGACAGTAAAGACAAAAGACGAGGTCGTAAACCGAAGGGTTCTCCAACCACTTCACCTGCTCGTCCTTAAAAATGGCCACCTTGATACAATGGAACTGTCGAGGTTTACGTTCTAATCTGGATGATATCAAAACGCTGATTGCTTCCTACCATCCCGTTTGTCTTTCTCTACAAGAAACATTTCTCAAATCTGCTGATACAGTCTCCATTCGGCAGTTTTCTCTGTACAGAAATGACAAGTTGTGTGATGGTCGAGTACATGGAGGGGTGGCACTTTTGGTTGATCAACATGTGCCCACCCTGTCTTTGTCACTCAATACACCCTTGGAGGCCGTAGCCATCCGTATTTCCTTGGGTCGTACCATCACTGTTTGTTCTCTGTACCTGTCCCCTGGAGAGACATATGATCAATCAGACCTGGATGCTCTCGTTGAACAGTTACCATCTCCATTTCTAATCCTGGGGGATTTTAATGGACACCATCCCCTCTGGGGAAGTGCTGTTATTGATGGGAGGGGTCGATCTGTAGAGCAGATGCTCTCTGATCACGATCTTTCTGTTTTCAATACTGGTTCTTCCACTTACTTTCATGCACCAAGTCAGTCATTCACTGCCATTGATCTCTCAGTTTGCTCCCCTTCATTATTCTCCCATTTTTCATGGAGGGTTCACAGAAATCCACTAGGCAGTGATCATTTTCCGATCATTTTGAGAGAGACTGGCCGTGGTCGATGCCACCCTACCCGCGTGCCCAGGTGGAAGCTGGATCAGGCAGACTGGTCCACTTTCACTGCTCTCGCAGAACTTGATCCTGTCATCGTAAATCAGCCATCAATAGACAACTGTGTTGCAGCGGTAACTGATTGTATTATACATGCAGCTGCTCAGTGTATTCCTAAAACCTCGACACGTTTCCCACGATATCCTCGTCCATGGTGGAATTCCGCTTGCAACTTAGCACGGAAGGCTCAAAAACGGGCCTGGGATACTTTTCGCAGATATCCCACACTTTCAAATCGGGTTGCTTTCCAGCGGGCCCGAGCACATGCTAGGTGGGTAAGACGTCAAAGCCAGAAGGAATCTTGGATAAAGTTCACAACCAGCATATCTTCTACCACCAGTTCCAAGATCGTGTGGGACAAGATTCGAAAGGTTAATGGGCACTACACTTCTGTTCCCCTCTCAATCTTACTCTCTGATGGTCAGGAGGTGACTGATGTCCGAAACATCGCTAACACTCTAGGTGAAAGCTTTTGCCGGGTATCTAGCACTTCTGCTTGTTCCTCCACCTTCCTGGCCATCAAGACTCGGGCAGAGCGATCACCTCTTTCTTTTCAAACTGACTGTTTCTTTGACTATAATAGTCCCTTTACCCTGGTGGAACTAAAAATGGCCCTTCATCGGTCTGCCAGTACATCTGTTGGACCTGATGATATTCATTATGACATGTTACACCATCTCTCTCCTGATTCTCTTGATGTCCTTCTGACTATCTTCAACCGGATTTGGCAGGAGAATGTTTTTCCTGATGCCTGGCGCCAGGCTATTATTTTACCTTTCTCTAAGCCAGGGAAAGATCCGAAGATTCCTTCAAACTATCGTCCAATTGCTTTGACGAGCTGTCTCTGTAAGACTTTAGAAAGGATGGTTAATGCTCGTCTTGTTTGGTTCCTTGAATCAAACAACCTCCTCTCACCCACCCAGTGTGGGTTCCGTCGACAGCACTCCACCATAGACCACCTAATTCGTCTTGAAACATCTATCAGAGAGGCCTTTCTCAACCGCCAACACCTTGTATCGATATTCTTTGACATAGAGAAGGCTTACGACACAACATGGAGGTATGGCGTTTTGCGAGACCTCCATACATATGGGTTACGTGGCCATCTACTCATGTTTATTAAAAATTTTTTAATGGACAGGAGATTCCAAGTTCGTGTAGGATCGGCACTTTCACGTTCTTTTGTACAGGAACTTGGAGTCCCTCAAGGCTGTGTATTGAGTGTCACACTTTTCAGTATAAAGATAAATGCCATCACTGAACAACTCCCTCTCACCGTTACGAATGGGCTATATGTTGACGACTTTCACATCTCATGTCAGTCATCAAACATGAGATATATTGAGCGGCAACTACAAACTGCCCTCAATCGTGTACAGAAGTGGACTCTTGCGAATGGCTTTACTTTCTCTCTTTCCAAAACTGTATGCATGCACTTTTGCCGCCGACGAGGTATTCACCCTGATCCTGAACTTCATATCGGTGAAGTTTTGCTGCCAGTGGTCCCAGAAACAAAGTTCTTGGGGCTTATCTTTGATCGTAAATTGACCTTTATACCACACTTAAAGCAGCTTCGGGTCAAATGCACAAGAACACTGAACATCCTTCGTGTCCTCTCTTCTACCAGTTGGGGGGCAGATCGCCGGTCAATGTTGAAGATATATCGTGCTCTTATTAGATCGAAACTTGACTATGGATCAATGGTCTATGGCTCTGCCAGACCCTCGGCCTTAAAGATACTGGACCCCATTCATCACCAAGGTCTTCGACTCTGCACCGGAGCTTTCCGTACCTCTCCAGTTCAAAGCATATACATTGAATCTCATGAACCTCCTCTACACCTTCGCCGTTTGCAACTGTCTTTACAATATACTTCGAAACTACGTTCCTTACCAAAGCATCCCACCTGGGAATGTGTTTTCCTTCCTCGGTGGGCAGTACTTTTTCAGAACAGACGATCTGTCATTGCTCCGTTTGGCCTTCGCATCTGGGCGCAATTGGATGAATTGGGTCTGTCCTTGGATAATATTGCAGATTCCACATGTCGACGCATCCCACCATGGCTTATTACAGCCCCCAAGTGTGACCTTTCTTTCAATCACCTAAAAAAGGCAGATACTCCAGACTGGAAGTACCCTCTTTTATTCAGTGAATATCTTTCAAACAATCATTCAGTTCCCATTTATACAGATGGTTCCAAATCAGGAAATTCAGTGGGCTCTGCTATGGTTTGCTGTGGGTCAGTAGTTGCACACAGAATCCCCTCTACAGCTTCTGTGTTCACCGCTGAACTGTATGCAATATCTCTTGCCCTTGATCATATTGCAGCTGAGCAGTACTCCAACTGCACTATTTATACTGACTCGCTTAGTTCTATTCTTGCCTTGGAATCACTTCACATTAGCTCACTTCCTATTCTAGCAGATATTCGAAACCGACTGGCCCATTTCTCATTAGCAGCTACTTCAATTCAGTTTTTCTGGATACCAGGCCATGTTGGTATTCATGGGAACGAGCTTGCAGACATGGCAGCTAAATATGTATGCCTCAGCTCCATCACCCCTATGCCTATTCCGTACATGGACTATGGTGTTGTCTTCAAAGCTCGGCTCCGTGCCAGTTGGCAGTCCACTTGGAGTGAACAACGCGACAATAAACTTTTTCAAATTAAACCCAAAATTGGAGTTTGGCCATCTAGCTTCCGTAAAGTTCGGAGGGAAGAAGTTGTTCTCACTAGGCTACGCATTGGTCACAGTTTTTTAACTCATCATTTTCTTTTATCTGGAACTGATGCACCAATGTGTAGTTTGTGTAACACTCAAATCACTATCAGCCATGTTTTACTTTCTTGCCATCGTTACAATCCTCAACGACGGCAATACTTTAAACATATTTTTTCCCAGCGTCAATCTGTAACATTGGACAGAGTTATTGGTGATGATGACTATGTCCACCTTAATAACGTTTTTAATTTTTTAATGGCCATTAATCTTTTTAATCTTATTTAAGTGTGGTATATTTATTCATTACACCTTTTTAATTGTGGCTCCTTTTTAAAGTTTTATTCTCTCTCATTCAATGCGACATTAAACAATAGCCAGAACATTAAATAACTCGACACCAGGACTGGAAAGGCCAACTTCAGGTGACTAACGCTTCTGTTTGAACTGTCTGTTTGAACTACTCGTTAGTCTTCCTGGCGAGTTACTGTTATACTTTCGCTGCATATCATTTCGTGCTTTTACAACCTTTTTGTACTGGCCATATTGATTCATAACCCGGAACCAGGACGGAAAGACCAACTTCAGGTGGCTGACAGTGGTTTATATACTACCTGTTAGTCTTCCTGGCGGGTTATGATCATTCCCATTCTGCTACAGGTTGGCCTGTACAACTTTGTTGACTGGATGTCGTCATTGGTTTTTGCACCATTTCCTGTTTTAATTGCCATTTTGTTTTTATCTTCAATTACCTTTACACATTTTACTCCATTTACTTGACTTTTAATTTTTTTTTTTTTTACTGGACATTTGGCTACTCTTTATTATGATTTTGCTGAGTGTCTTTTTAAACTTTTATTCTATTACATTTTTGATAATAGCTACTATGACACATAACCCAGAACCAGGACTGGAAAGGCCAACTTCAGGTGACTGACGGTGGTTCTTGAACTTGTTCGTTAGTCTTCCTGGCGGGTTGTGATCATTATTATTATGCTAGAGTAAATAGTTTATAACTTTGAAGACTGGGTGTCACCATTGGTTTTTACACCATTTTCTGTTTTAATTGCTGTTTTGTTTTTACCTTCATTTTCCTTTACCAATTTTACTCCATTTACGTGACTTTTCTCTTTTTACTGAACATTTGGTTACTCATTGTTGCATTTTTGTTGTGTGTTTTTTAATACTTCTATTCTTTTACATTTAGATACTAGTTGCTACGACACATAACCCAGAACCAGGACTGGAAAGACCAACTTCAGGTGACTGACGGTAGGTCTTGTACCTGCCTGTTAGTCTTCCTGGCGGGTTATGATTATACCTTTATGATAGAATACCTACCTTACAACTTTTTACACTTTGCCTTCTATCTTAACCTTGTAGACTAGGTGTCAACACTGGTTTTATACTTTTTTTGTTTTACCTTCATTTCCATTTATGTCTTTTACTACATTTTTACCGGTTGTTTGGCGCAGATAGCCTCGTTGCTTTGTGCCATAAAACACTAAATCAATCAATCAATCAATCGAGTACATGGAGGGGGTGGCACTGTTGGTTGATCAGCATGTGCCCACCCTGTCTTTGTTACTCAACACATCCTTGGAGGCCGTAGTCATTCGTGTTTCATTGGGTCATACCATCACTGTTTGTTCTCTATTTCTGTCCCCTGGAGAGACATATGATCAATCAGATCTTAATTCTCTCGTTGAATAGATGCCGTCTCCATTTCTAATCCTGGGAGATTTTAATGGACATCATCCCCTCTGGGGAAGTACTGTTATTGATGGGAGGGATCACTCTTTGATCACAGTCTTTCTCTTTTCAATACTGGTTCTTCCACCAAGTCAGTCCTTTACTGCTATTGATTTCTCGGTTTGCTCCCTTTCATTATTCTACCATTTTCCATGGAGGGTTGACAGTAATCCACTAGGCAGTGATCATTTTCCGATCCTTTTGAGAGAGACTTGCTGTGGTCTGTGCCACCCTACCCGCATACCCTGGTGGAAGCTAAATCAGGCAGACTGGTCCATTTTCACTGCTCTCGCAGAACTTGATCCTGCCATCATAAATCAGCCATCAATAGATGACTGTGTAGCAGTGGTAACTGACTATTATACAAGCAGCTGCTCAGTGTATTCCTAAAACCTCGACACATTTTCCATGATATCCTCATCCGTTGTGGAATCCTGCTTGCCACTTAGCACAGAAGGCACAAAAACAGGCCTTGGATACTTTTCATAGATATCCCACACTTTCAAACAATGTTGCTTTCCAACGGGCCCATACATATGCTAGGTGGGTAAGACGTCAAAGCCAGAAGGAATCTTGGATTAAGTTCACAACGAGCATATCTTCTACCATCAGTTCCAAGATCATATGGGACAGGATTCGAAAGGTTAATGGGCAGTACGATTCTGTCTCCCTCTCGATCTCACTCTCTGGTCAGGAGGTGACTGATGTCTGGAGCATTGCTGATACTCTAGGTGAAAGCTTTTGTTGGGTATCTAGCACTTCTGATTGTTCCTTCACCTTGGCCATCAAGACTCAGGCAGAGCAATCACTTTTTTCCTTTCAAACTGACTGTTTCTTTGACTATAATTGTCCCTTTACCTGATGGAACTGAAAATGGCCCTTCATTGGTCTGCCAGTACGTCTGTTGGACCTGATGATATTCATTATGACATGCTGCACCATCTATCTCCTGCTTCTCTTGATGTCCTTCTGATTGTCTTCAACTGGATCTGGCAGGAGAATGTTTTTCCTGATGCCTGACACCAGGCTATTATTTTACCTTTCTCTTATGCAGGGAAAGATCCCAAGATTGCTTCAAACTACCGTCCAATTGCTTTGACGAGCTGTCTTTGTAAGACTTTAGAAAGGATGGTTAATGCTCGTCTTGTTTGGTTCCTTGAATCAAACAACCTCCTCTCTCCCACCCAGTGTGAGTTCCGTTGACAGCCCTCCACCACAGACCACCTAATTCATCTTGAAACATCTATCAGAGAAGCCTTTCTCAACTGCCAACATTTTGTATCAATATTCTTTGACATAGAGAAGGCTTACGACACAACATGGAGGTATGGCGTTTTGTGAGACCTCCGTACATGTGGCTTACATGGCCATCTACCCATGTTTATTAAAAAATTTTTTAATGGACAGGAGATTCCAAGTTCACGGGTTCAACACTTTCCCGTTCTTTTGTACAGGAACTTGGAGTCCCTCAAGGCTGTGTATTGAGTGTCACACTTTTCAGTATAAAGATAAATGCCATCATTGAACAACCCCCTCTCACTGTTGTGAATGGGCTGTATGTCGACGACTTTCACATCTCATGTCAGTTGTCAAACATGAGATATATTGAGCAGCAACTACAAACTTCCCTCAATTGTGTACTGAAGTGGACTCTGGCGAATGGCTTTAATTTTTCTCTCTCTAAAACCATATGCATGCACTTTGCTTTCGATGGGGTATTTACCCTGCTCCTGAACTTCATATCGGTGAAGTTTTGCTGCCAGTGGTCCTGGAGACAAAGTTCTTGGGGCTTATCTTTGATCGTAAACTGACCTTTATACCACATTTAAAGCAGCTTTGGGTCAAATGCACAAGAGCACTAAACATCCTCCGTGTCCTCTCTTCTACCAGTTGGGGGTTAGATCACTGTTCAGTGTTAAAGATATATCGTGCTCTTATTAGATCGAAACTCAACTGGACAATGGTCTATGGCTCTGCCAAACCCTTGGACTTAAAGATGCTTGCTGGACCCCATTCATCACCAAAGACTTCGACTCTACACTGGGGCTTTCCGTACCTCTCCAGTTCAATTGAATCTCATGAACCTTCTCTACACCTTCGCTGTTTGCAACTATTTTTACAATATACTTCGAAACTTCGTTCCTTACCAAAACATCCCACCTGGGAATACGTTTTCCTTCTTCGGTGGGCAGTACTTTTTCAGAACAGACGATCTATCATTGCTTCGTTTGGCCTTCGCATTCAGGTGCAATTGGATGAATTGGGTTTGTCCTTCTTGGATAACATTGCAGATCACACAGTTCAACCCATCCCACCATGGCTTATTACAGCCCCGAAGTGTGACCTTTCTTTCAGTCATTTAAAAAAGGAGGATACTCCAGACTGGAAGTATCGTCTTTTATTCAATGAATATCTTTCAAACAATCATTCAGTTCCCATTTATACAGATGGTTTCAAATCAGGTAATTCAGTTGGCTCTGCTCTTATTTGCTGTGGTTCAGAAGTTGCACACAGAATCCCCTCTTAAGTTTCTGTGTTCACTGCTGAACTGTATGCCATATCTCTTGCCCTGGATCATATTGCAGCTGAGCAGTACTTCAACTGCACTATTTATACTGATTTTCTTAATTCTATACATGCCTTGGAATTGCTACACGTTGGCTCACATCCTATTCTCGCAGATATTCGAAAGCGACTGGCCCATTTCTCATTAGCAGCTACTTCAATCCAGTTTTTCTGCTTACCAGGCCATGTTGGAATTCACAGGAACGAGCTTGCAGACATGGCAGCCAAATCTGTCTGCTCTAGAACCATTACCCCTGTGCTTATTCTGTACATGGACTATGGTCTTGTCTTTAAGGCTCGGCTCTGTGCCAGCTGGCAGTCCACTTGGAGTCAGCAACGTGACAACAAACTTTTTCAAATCAAACCCTACATTGGACTTTGGCCATCTAGCTTCCATAAAATTCGGAAGGAGGAAGTTGTTCTCACTAGGCTACGCATTGGTCACAGTTTTTTAACTGATCGTTTTCTTTTATCTGGAACTGTTGGACCAATGTGTAGTTTGTGTAACACTCAAATCATTTTCAGCCATGTTTTACTTTCTTGCCATCGTTACAATTCTCAATGACAGCAATATTTTACAAATTTTTCCCAGGGTCAATCTGTAACATTGGACAGTGTTGTTGGTGATGGTGACTGTCCACCTTGATAATGTTTTTAATTTTTTAATGGCCATTAATCTTTTTAATCTCATTTAAGTGTTGCATATTTATTCATTACACCTTTTTAATTGTGGTTCCTTTTTTACAGTTTTAATCTCTTTCATTCAATTTGACATTGGACTATGGCCAGAACATTAAATAACTCAACATTAGGATTGGAAAGGCCAACTTCAGGTGACTTATGCTACTGTTTGAACTATCTGTTTGAATGACTCGTTAGTCGTTTTGGCGAGTTGTTATTATACTTTTGCTGCATATCATTTCACACTTTTACTACTTTACCTTTTGGTATTGGCCAAATAAACTCATAACACGGAACCAGGACGGAAAGACCAACTTCAGGTGACTGACGGTGGTTTATATACTACCTGTTAGTCTTCCTGGGGGGTTATGATCATTACCATTCTGCTATTGGTAGTCCTTTACAACTTTGTAGACTGGATGTCACCATTGTTTTTTACACCATTTTTTGTTTTAATTGCTGTTTTGTTTTTAACTTCAATTACCTTTACACATTTTACTCCATTTACTTGACTTTTATTTTTTTTACTGGACATTTGGCTACTCTTTATTATGATTTTGCTGAGTGTCTTTTTAAACTTTTATTCTATTACATTTTGATACTGGCTGCTATGACACATAACCCGGAACAAGGACTGGAAAGGCCAACTTCAGGTGACTAACGGTGGTTCTTGAACTTACCTGTTAGTCTTCCTGGTGGGTTATGATCATTACCATTCTGGTACAGGAAGTCCTTTACAACTTCTTTTACTCTGCTTTCTCTTTTAATATTGTAGACTAGGTGTCAACATTGGTTTTATACTTTTTTGTTTTACCTTCATTTCATTTTATGTCTTTTACTGTATTTACTTTATTTTTACATTTTTACTGGATGTTTGGCGCAGATAGCCTCGCTGCTTTGTGCCATAAAACACAAAATCAATCAGACAAGAAAACCTTAAAACCATCTTTTATTTTACTGGAAATCATTGATTCCTCTAATAAGTTACTGTAAAGTGCTTTTCTTCACTGATGGCAGTAGTGAAACAAAACTGTTGAAATTGGACTTTAATCAGTTTTTTCTTGTCTTTTGTCGTGTTATTTTCAGAATATAGCATAAAAAATGTATAATTTTTATCCTATCAATTCTCTGGACACCATAAAAATAAAATAATACTTTTTTTCCTTTTTTCTTTGGAAAAGAAATTGAGTGATCTTACTCTGTCAATGTCTCTAGAATTATCCTGTTAGACCTCTTGTAAATCCTGTACAAGTCAATATTACTTCTTAGATAAGAGACAATGAATACACACAGTATTCCATGTGAGGGATAACTAGTTTCGTTCAGTGAGGTGCATTTTTAGACCTATAATTAATATAACTGTAAATAACACCCCAAAATACTGTTATCCTTGTTGCTAGCAACAGAGCACTGTTCTACTAGTTTGACTTGTTCACTGTTATGCTGATATCCTTTTCATCAGTAGTACTGTGGAGTGGCTTGTTATCTTTTGTAAATATATGATTTAAAATTATAACCTAAGCATAGTAACTTCACTTTACTGTTTCAATCTTGCCAATTGATCAGGGTTATTCCAAGTACTTTAACATCCTCAACACAGTGAAAAATACCCAAGAGTTTCATGTCATAAGTAAATTTTAATATTTATCGTTATCTTCCTATCAATACCATAAACGTTGAATAAGAAAAGCAAAGGCCCAAGTAATTATTGAGACAATTCTTTCATCAAACTGCCCGACAATGTAATTTAATATTTTCCCAATCCTTTCACCAAGTGATTTTGCAAATTTTTTATCAGATATTAGAATTTTTATCAATACTAAATTAGGACTAATCAGCCTGTAATTTTTTTTCTGAACATTTTAGGTTCATGGAAACCTTTCAATTCAGAAACAGTGAGGATGATGATTGGTAAGTACAAGCTTTCAATTTTGAATTTAAAAATATATTCTTATTGTCTTTTCTCAGATTTAAAAGACTGTTTAATGAAGGTTGTGTTATTTATTAATTTATTTTATCTTTGTAATTAATTTATGTTGAAGCTATCAAATGTTGCTTTTGAAAATCCCTTGATTGTGAGGGTGTGGAGATTTCTAGAAGGCCTGAGTGATAAGATTAATAAAAAGCTATTACCAGATGAGTGAAAACAGGATAAAAGTAAAACCATGTGAAAGAGAAATTCAATCCAATGAAAGTTTGAAAACATAGTTAAGCATCATGGGAATAAATAGTCAAGAGTGAGACTAACAATTTGAAAGAGATAAGAATAATAGTTTGTTTCATTAAATGATGTTCTAAAGTAACTGAACCCACCTTTATGGACTACATAATCATTTGCCTTTTGTCAAAGTTCAAAATACAACTGCAGTAACTTGTGTGACAGCGTAAGTGAATTGTACATGGATATTGTTGAAATTAAAAATGGAGAAAAATAGTTTGGTTTATCAACTGAATCCTAAGGCAATTGAATTAGCCTAAGTGAGTTTTTGACAAGAAGAAGAGAACTTTATAGTATTTAAGATAGCCCTACGATCTCCATAATGTAAATAATTTTGTACATACATTTAACTTGTTTAAGATATATATACTGAAAACAACTGAAATGTGTGCTGCTTGTTTATTGTCAGATATTTTGTCAACAAGTCACAGGCACCTACTGTAGAAGAATCCTTACCCCAATACACCCATATATTTATATATACTACAAAAAATAGTTAATGACATACTTTAACAGCATTTTATGGTAATATGTACTCATTAAAGTAATGCCTTTTGTGTTTAAATCCATTTGTCATGGTATGCCAGACTTGTATATTGTCTGTTAATAATATATTTTGTGTTATCATTAACTAACTTTAGATATGTTTGTTAAAATACATCTTGCCATTTGTGATTGGTCTTAACAATTTACTGTTATGCATTTACTTTAATATCTACATTTCTTTCAGTTTGATGGATGTCATACATTGTTGAACATGTATTTTGCAAGTCCCACTTGTTCTCTAAATTTGTAGAAGATTCTCAAGAACAAGAATCAGCAGTATGTTTTACAAAAATGCTGGTATATCTTTGAACATTATTGAATGTTCAAGGATCTCAGCTAATTGGTATGAAAGTTAGCAAAGATACAGTAATAGAAAATGTTTTGGTCACCATATTCAGTATACCATAAGCTTTGAAAACTATATTTGTCTTAAATACTTACTAGTCAGAATACTACAGATATTTGACCAGAAATGTATATAGATTTGGAACATTTTACAAACTTCAGTAATTTTGGATGTTAGTATTTCTACAATAATGTTAAATATCTCTGTAAAAAGACAGCTAACTAGCTTAAATAAGGTGTAGCAAAATCAACTTGGAGTTAGTTTGCTCATTGTGGACCTGGACCATTAATAAAATATTCAGTTCTAGACAAGATAGAAGACTGTTTAATTTGTTTGCAAAACTATTGTATATAAATTATTATTTGTAATAACTGTTATTATAAATTACCTTATTGTTATATTAAAATATATTTGTTAAATTTGTGTGTCAGTCTTATCAGCAAATATTATAAATTTGATACATATTGACATTCAATTAAGTTTTAAACCAAAATTTAAGTTTCCAGTTATTTGAAATGACTAATTTAAGAAAAATTATGATACATAACAAGCCAAAAGTAGTATTACATGTACATAAATGGTTTTGCATCCAATATACAAGATATAATAGGTTGTATAGAAAGTTACAAGTATGTAGTGGCTTAAGATATTTAAAGTTCAGTTGTGTATAAAACAAGATTATTTATTGTTAAAATTGTTAAACAAATGTTCTGGTCATAATTTGAATGTACTGAATCCTTTCTTTTACTCTAGTGCTTTTCTGACACTGGAGCTTCAGTACCACATAAGATACCTTTCCTCTAAAATTGTTAGTGTTAACAGTCAGTACTGTTTGACTTTCACATACTTACAAAGTATGTAGACTATCTAGCCTGTTAAGTTTTATCTTGTTCTGTAATTACTTTCTTCTCAAGTCAGGACATTTAACATTTTGCAAGTCTGCATGGTGTTTTTACTTGTTTGAAGTCAACTACATTGTCAATCATATAAAATTACATGTGAAATATTGAAAGCCTTTCCTTGTTGAGTTACAACTCCAACTATCAAAACTTGTGAATAAAAATTTCTAAATATATTTTACACATTACAGAACATGTATCACTTACATATAGTTTTCCAATTTTTTTCTTTTTTTGGACTTGTCTTGAAAACATCAAGACACTCATAAATAGCTCTACTCTTATCATTTAGATCTTTTCCTTGACAGTTATGTTGATCACTTTACTTTGATGCTCTTTTTGAAGCGGATATTTCTGCCACTATCAAAAGTTAGATACCTTACTTCTGCAGTATGTCTACATCATGAAGGGTAAATTGTAACTGTGGCATCAACTTTGGTGGTTCAATAAATATTCATAGTCTTGTTTCCATAATGATTGTGTGGATGCTTCAGTTACATAATTTTTGCATGTGTGTGTGTGTATGATCTTTTTTTTTTTTTTTTTGTAGGCCTAATCACCTTAAGTCTCGTAGTGAGTTAGATTTGTTTGCTAACTTTCATCATAATGGTATTTCTGCTGATATAATTTATTTGTTTTTGTGGTTTGTTATACATTTCAATATTTAAGCTCATTCCGTTACCTCTGATTTCTTTATTTCTCCCAACTTCTCCTGATCTTACGATTGAAGATGTTTTTTGGAGCTAACCCTTCTTAATATTTCTTCTCTCTTCATCTGAAAAATTTACTTTCACTTTGTTTCCCAGCCTAATCAAATCTAGCTGTGAACTGCTGTTTTCTACATGCAATAGTGGGTTCAAAGTAGATGTGAGAAGGTTAGAAGTTGAAGATATTAGGATAACTAATTTGTAATTTTCTATCAGTATGCAATCATTATAGACAGAACTTTTATTCGTTTTATTTTATATTTTTTAACTTTTCTCTATGTTGATTTTAATACAATTAATGTTAGGCAAAAGAAAATGAGAAGAAAAATAATTAGAAGGTTCTAAAGGATTTTGAAAATGAAATATGAAACTGTAAAATGAAAAATATTTTTGTTCTCAGTATGCAAATCACCTTTCACTCAGGCTGAGTCAATAGTTTTCATAAATTTATATACAAATCTTTTTTCCAAGAATACCTCATTAAACAATCTGATTTTTTTATGTATGACAGAACTGTGATATTAACTAAATGCTTGCTTAGTTTTGAAAAAATACACGTAACACATTCAGACTTAGTGTGCATAGTTTCAAAGTTACATGATGGTTCTGTGTGATTAAGCCCATATGATAATATTTAAGGAAATAAAATTGACAACAACAATTATTTGTTCTACCTTTTTATGTTCTAAAATATAACTTAAATATGTAGCTGTTGTTTTGAGTTAGCCAAAGAGTGTTGATAAAGAATTTGACCATTTTACAGAAGAGTGGCAGCAATTTCTGTAATTGTGTTTATGTTAAAATGCTTGGTGAAACAGAAAGTGTAGGGATGGGTAAAAAATTATTATATGAATGACTATGAAGTCCAGAACTAAAATAAAAACTGTGGGTATTTAGTTTTGAAAACCCTTTGAACTGGGACTCCATTAGTTTGTCTTTTATACTGAGAGAGAAAATGACTGTCTATATATATTGATGAATGTACAGATTTGAAACTGTGGGTGAATAAATAGAAATCTACATTGTATAAAAAGCTTTTCTTTTCCATAAAATTTGACTTGCATTACACTTATGATATTCAGATGTTTCAAAGGCAGTTGTTATAACTTAAATTAACAAAATATCTTATTGATGAAATCACAATACATAACGAATGATATAAGAGTTGTTTCTTACATTCACATTTTATTCAAGATATTTCAACATGGCTATTTTACTGACATGAAGTTGCTGTATTCCATTATTGCAGGCTAACTTCTTTTCTTTTACCATGCACACTTGTAAAGAAACTTGGTTAAGTGCATTATTAAAAAATGTCAAATTGTTAATTTGACAGGCAAGTAAAAATGCATTTGCCTTGTGGGTGGGAAGCTTGACATGTAATCTCAGGGTCAAGGATTTGAATCTCTATCACTCTAAACATGTTCACCCTTTCAATTATCGAATCATTATAATGTGATGTTCAATCCCATTATTATTTTAGTAAAAGAGTAGCCTAGTCTTAAATTACTAAATCAGGAATAGCTAGTGCAAATAGCCTTTGCCCAAAATTCTAAAAACAAACATACAATGTTTAAGATTTGTTAGCTTTTGAGGTTTTCTGGAATTTATTTACATGTAATATGTTTACACCTTTTAATAGTTTGCTTCAAAAGAAAATGCAAAAATCTTGTTTTGGAATTTTAATACTTGTGTTTTTTTGTAAACCCAATACGATGATATCAACTTTTAATGGTGGTAAAGGTTTTCTAAGCATTTTCAATAAAACTAAATCACTATACGCTTTTCATTTCATTGTACCAATTTTCAGGGATGTTTGACCGAGACAACAGTGGAACAATTAACTTTGAAGAATTTTGTTCATTGTGGAAATACATTACTGATTGGTTAAACTGTTTCAAGAGTTTTGATCGAGATAATTCTGGAAATATTGACAAAAATGAACTGCAGACTGCCTTATCAACTTTTGGTATGTCCATATATGCTGTTACAATGTTTTGAACTAGTACATAACTAAGTACACAAGTTTTTTATGAAAAATACCTCCAATTTAAAGTGTTCCTAGAGTAATATTGTAGTTTTCATTAAGCGCATGTGAGATGATTCACCATAATTTTTTATTTGTGAAAGTAATTTTGAAGTTAATGATTGTCAGAAAATTGTACTTTATAATTCTACTCTATATTAACTAAAAACATTCTGGAATTAAATATTAAGTTCAGATGCGTAGTATGATTGTAATGCCATTTATCATGAATCTTTTTTTTTTCTGAGACATTGTTAAAAATAAACTTATCTTAATTTCTTGTGTTGCAGTTTCTGTGAGTTAGTGTCTGATATAAATCTAGAATATTTCCAGTGCTCATTGTCCTTTGGAAACACACAAAATTAATAATCCAAAATTATTTATATTCCTTGCATTTCCAACTAGTATTTTATCAACATCTTTGTCTTACAATACTTGGAAGAATTTGTAATAAAGCTATAAAAGGATAGTAAGTCTAACTAGACAGTTACAAAAGATGTTTTTAGCTGCTGTTAATTTTATCACTGTTTTATCTTCATTAATGCTTCTAAGTAATAGGACTTGGTAATTGTTTTTTTTTAAATGATTAATCAAACTTAATTAGAATAGTGTCCCTCAAATCATGGTTGGTACAAGCAAATAATAGAAGTTGATGGTAAATGTTGCCAGGTGCTTGCCTTCTTTTTAGTTAACAGTTCATAATTAGTGAAAGTGGTACATTGCCTCATCAGATTTTCCATAACAAAGATGTGGTAATGGGAATTAAACCCATTTTGAACTTGAAGTGAACAAAAAGCTTGCAATATATAGAACTAAAAGCTTGTAGCTTTGTGCTCAACAGTAAACAAATATAGTATCAATAATTTTATTAATGGATAGATAAAAAGTATGGTTTCAAATTATTAGTTTATTATTTTTGTGACAATTGATGTCACTAATATTGATTAATTTATTTTAGAAAAAACCAAAATCATTAGCAGTCAAACTTGTGTCAACTGGTGAACTTGCATGATGTTAATTGAGGTAATCACTGCTAATAATTAACTTATTTAAATTGCTCTAATAAATGGAGTTGGCCTTTGTTCTTTTGAGAACAAACATGTTCATGCTTGTTGATGTTGACAGTAATAAGTGTAAAAAACAAAACAAAAAAACAGTTTCAAACAATTACTTAAGACCATGAAAAATGGTCATTATAACCAATGCAAAAACTGATATTTTATACATTACATAAAGTGGCTCACAAAAGCTTGAGATAACTTTGATTTGATTTTTATTAACAAATCAAAGTGTGAATGTTTTTAACTTCTACACCAGTATCAATAACTCCATTTCACTATTCTGTCTATATTTCAGGTTATAGATTTTCGGAAAATTTCTATGTCACACTTATGCGGAAGTTTGATCGAGATGCCGCAGGTTCAATAAAATTTGATGATTT
This sequence comes from Carcinoscorpius rotundicauda, assembly GCA_011833715.1. Taxonomy (NCBI): domain Eukaryota; kingdom Metazoa; phylum Arthropoda; class Merostomata; order Xiphosura; family Limulidae; genus Carcinoscorpius; species Carcinoscorpius rotundicauda. The sequence goes on along the minus strand of CM022392.1, from coordinate 48,935,346 downwards.
TATCCAGTTGTGTGTTTTACTTCAGGTAAGTGTTTGAATACTTTTTTCGACTTTTTTGGCCAAATTCCCAAGAAAAGAAAAATAACCAATCAATATTATAGTACTTTTAAACATATTAAATATCTTTTAGTTAAATTTGGTGTTGCAAGCTTATAGACATGTTATACAAAAGTAGTGAAAGAAAATATTTGCGTCATATGTTTATTTGTGGATTGATAATTGCAATTTTAGAGAGAAGTTAAATATTTTTCACATTGCATTTAATCAGTATTGAACATGCTCTAGATTGACAACTCACATGAATTTCTGACAGAATAATAAATTTCATGTAATTGAACAAGCCTATGATGCATTGAAAATGGAACTACAAAACAAAGAATCATCTAAGAGTTAAGGCCAAGAAATGCTGATAAAACAAAAACTTTTCATTGTGCAACTTGTTTCCATTCTATGCTTGAAACAGTGTATCAGTGTGAAATAAAAAAAAAAAAATTTAAAATGTTTAATTGTATTGGTAATTCTAAGATTTAACTAAACATAGTAGGTTACTAAACTAGGGACAACTGTCAGAAATTGAAATCAAATACATTCTATATTTAAAACCGAAAACATATCTGGGTACCAAACGATATTAGTGACTGTGCTAAAAACCATAAATGGACTTAAATATACATTGTGTTTTTAAGCTGATCAAAAGCAAAATAAAAAATTTTATTGCACAAGTAATTTTCAGATTTAACTGTAAACATGGAAGTTGGTAAACTTTTGGGACAAGTTCGAGAGATTAAATATTTGCTTTACCTAACCTGGGAAAACTTGCAGTAAATCTGAAAACTAACTAAATACTATACAAAATCACTTATTTCATGGTTGTTACTAAAGTTTGACGAGAGGAAGAGAAAACTATAATATTGTTAAATGCACATGAACCATACATTAGCATAGAGTTTTGCCTTTTTTCACAAAAAATTATACTTTCTTCCACATGTTTTTGTCACTTACTTTTTACAACAAATATATAATTTGTGAAATTCTGCACTAGTTTGTTTATTTGTTCTTGTGGTTTGAAATGGTAGTCCTTTTAACTTAAAATTTCATGTCTTACATCTTTAGCAGCATTGTAGAGGGAAACTTTAATAAACTTTATTAAAAACTACAACATGAATTAGGCCCTTAGAAATAACAAAAGCTTAATGTATTGAATTTATAAAGCTTTAATATTTTTATTTTTTTAAGACTTTGACTGCTGCTTTCCGTTACCATGACACTGATCAAGATGGATGGATTAGGATTTCTTATGAAGAATTCTTGGCTCTTGTGTTTAGTTTGCGAATGTAATTTTCTGTTAGTAACAAAACTTTAAAATCAAAATTTCTACTGATATTTTTTCTGATTTTCTTGTGTGTTATCTTGTTTCTTACAACAATTAAAAAAACAAAAAATTAAGATTTAAACATTATGGAACTTGGGATTTGTTAAATGTTGTGAAATAAGAAATTGTTACATTGTACAGTATATTTTATAAGAAAGTATTAACATAAATATTTTCCTTTCTAATGTTATTTGTATTCAGAAAAATTGTGATGTAAAGCTTGTAATTTATTATTGTGTATGTTATGTCAACTTTAAGTTCACATTCACTGTTCTGTTTAATGTTTCTTCTGATAGATAAAATGTCCAAAAACTGTCAAAGAATGGATTTAGTTTTATCACAGGCATTGCTTAATGGCCATCAAATTTGGCATGTTAAATTTTACACTTAACCTAATAGATTAATGTTCAGAAATTAGTTTTTCAATAATCCAAATTTACTTTTATTTTCTTTCTACAACCACCAAGAAAGCTCATGCAAAAAAAAAATTGATGTGCAACCAGCAAAAACTGGTAGAATTCAAATATTGTTCCCATACTATTTGGACAAACTTAAGTTTGTTGGAGAACTCTTTTAAAAGCTTTATTGGCATTTTTATAATGGATAAGTAATTAATAAAGCTACTGCATCTTTCCACTTCAGGTTTTACATTCCATTAAGAAGTTTACATTTGAGGTATTTAGTATTGCTGTTGTTGCTATTCCTCATCATAACAAGAAACCCAACTGAAGTAAAAATGTATTCTTAAGACTGCTGGTATGGGTATTGACTCTCTAATTAAAATAAAGTTCAGAACAACGTTGCTACTTTCTTAGGTCATCTTCAGGTTAACAAAAACTAGCTGTATTAAGAAAATTTTGTTGCTGGTCTTGTTCCAGATATCTGGGAATTACCATGGAAGAATTAGACGTGTATTAGCAGTAGATCTTTGAATATTAAAGATACTACTCAAAAAGATGTCTTGTTTTATGTGAGTGTGTTGTTGAACAGAAAAAAAAAAATCTGGAATTTCTTTTCAGTTTATTTGTTACCTCAAACTACTGAATCTGTAAAAAGGTTTTTTACATGAACAGGTGTTATGACTATCAAAAATTTTTAGTCCACTAAATATTCATCAGATAATCACAATTAAACACTGATATATATAATATTTTATGAAATAAACAGTTTTCTAAGATTGACAGAAGAACCTCGATTGTTGTATTATAAATTTGAAAACTAATATATCAAAAGTTTTATTCTTCTGTTGCCATCTAGTGATAATGAATGACTTCACTGCTGTTCTTAATTACTAAATGCAAAAAAAACCTTTTCACATCTGGTTGAAATATCCCATATCTGTAATAGTTTTTTTTTATTACCCAATCAAGTTGTTTCAAAACTTTTACAATTACTTTGAGGCTCTTCACAATTAGTTAGTTACCTTATGAAAACCTATGTGTAATTGCAAATGTAACAATTTTGGATAAATGGATATTTAATTGCAATTGTAACAATACTGAGAGATTAAAGTAATATAACTAAACAATTAAAACTGAAGAAAAGACTTTTCAAGATTTTCTGTAAAATGTAATTTAACAAAAATGCATATTCTAACTGAGGAAAAAGTCTGGACACCCCCACATTTATATCCATATAAAATGGCTCAACTCACACACAGGTGTATCACACCAGTTGCACATGATTAGAAGATCGTTACTCAGCATTTTGAATGAGGCTTGCCAGATTTAAACCTCAGACATTTAGTTTGGTATGCTCCTGACTGTTAAAGTGAGAGTGAGCACCATGGTGAGAGCAAAAGAGCTGTCTGAGGTCTTCAGAAAGAAAATTGTAGCAGCTTATGAGTCTGTTGAGGGATTTAAAAAGATCCCAAATCAGCCATTCCACTGTCTGGAAAATAGTTAACAAGTGGAAGGCTTTCCAAACAACTGCCAACATGCCCAGGTCTGGTCGTCCAAGCAAGTTCACCCCGAAAGCAGACCACAAGATGCTGAAAGAGGTCTCCAAAAACCCTAAAATGTCATCATGGGACTTACAGCAGGGTAACTTGCATGGGAGGTGTACAAGGAGGAAACTTTTGCTCTCTAAGAAAAACATCAAGGCTAGACTGAAGTTTGCCAGAGAGAATGTACACAAAGACCAGAACATCTGGAATAATGTTCTTTGGACAAATGAGTCCAAAATTGAATTATTTGGACACCAGAACAGAGGACATGTTTGGCACAAACCAAATACAGCTTTCCAGGAAAAGAACCTCATACCAACTATGAAGCATGGAGGTGGAAGTGTCATGGTGTTTGGGGCTGCTTTGCTGCAGCAGGACCTTGACAGCTCAGTCACAGAATCCACCATGAATACTACTGTGTATCAGAAGGTGCTTGAGGATCATGTGAAACCATCTGTAAGAAAATTAAAGCTGAAGCAGAACTGGACCCTGCAACATGACAATGACCCAAAACATATCAGTAAATCCACCAAGGACTGGCTTAAAACTAAGAAATGGAGAGTCCTAGAATGGCCGAGTCATAGCCCAGATCTTGATCCTATTGAGATACTGTGGGGTGACTTGAAATTGACTGTACATGCAAGAAACCCCTCAAACATCTCACAGCTGACAGAATTGTGCATTGAGAAATGGGGCAAAGTTTCTTCAGACCAATGTCAGAGACTGGTAGGTGGCTACAAGAAGCATCTCGTTGTAGTTATTTCAGCCAAAAGGGGCAACTAGCTATTAGGGGGAAAGGTGTTCAAGTATGCATTTTTGTAGAATTACATCTACAGAAGATCTTAGTCTTTTCACTTTTAATTGTTTAGTCATATTACTTTAATCTCTCAGTATTGTTATAATTGAGATTAAATATCCATTTATCCAAAATTGTTATACATTTCAAGAGACTTTCATAGGGTGTCCTAATTTTTTCACATGACTATATGAAGAATAAACATCTAATTGAAGATGAGGACAGCCAAATTATAAAATGTGTTTAGTGCTGCAAGTTACATGAATACATAATTCTGGGTAATTGCTGCTCCTTCCATGAATCATCAACCGAACTAATTTTGTGGAAGTATATTTATTAAGAAAGAAGAATCCAGGTTTGAAAGAAGGTAGCCAGCATGTTAAAATGTGAGGTTAATAGATGGTGGCTGTTGTTGTTATTGAAAGCATTGATTTGCAATCATTGCAAGAATATACATTCCTTTGTGTTGGTCAGTCTATTAAGCATAGTGACCTCCTTGAAGTGGCTGTTACATTTTATACAGCTTATTGTTCGTATGTTTTTATGCATGAAATGTTTACATGAACAGAAATGTGTGTGGGGGCTCAGCATGGCCAGGTGATTAAGGTACTTGACTCATAATCTGAGGGCTGAAGGTTTGAATCCCCATCACACCGAACGTGCTTGCCCTTTCAGCTGTGGGGGCATTGTAAGTTGACAGTCAATCCAACTATTCATTGGTAAAAAGTGTAGCCTAAGAGTTGGTGATGATCTTACATCCATCTAATCTTACACTTTGGGATGGCTAGTACAGATAGCCCTTGTGTAGCTTTGCACAAAGTTTAAAAACAAATCTGTGTGGATAAAGAGATTTTTCATTTTTTAACTTGTATAATTTTATAAGTACCATAAAGCTTAATTATTGAAAATTTAAAGTTTAAAACTAAATGGACTATTCTTTATCTTGCTTTGGTTCTGTAAGTTAGCCTTCTTGCTTCTTCATTAAATACAGAATTCTGATTGAATTTATGTGTAATTTATGAACCTGACAAGTACTCAGTTGTGAACTGGAATTAGTGAAATGCACCTCTACTGTACCAAACTTCCATACAATTTAATTCATCACTAATAGAGGTACTTTAATTAGTGGTTGTGTTTAAAGGTGTCTTTTAATTATGTTGCCATTTTATTTTTATCACTGAAGTCCTTATCTGTTATAAGTTAGAATGAATAGCAGAATTTCTTTTGGAACTTAAGAAATATTTTAGTTCCAAGCTGACAAATATATTTGCTAATTTTCTTTTAGGTATCACTTGCTTTTGTTAAATGTTTAGGATAGTTAGCTTTAGTAATGTATTTGTTTTTAAGCCAATGAGATAATGCATCCTTTCAGTTTCAACTTTTTAGTTTTGTTCATAAACACATGGCTTATTAACTTCAAAAATTATTTATACATCAAGGGTTTGTATTTTTTTCTAGCATTATCTTTCCATTTTCTCATTTATTTTAACTTTTCTGTCTGTTACTCATGTTCACATTATATTTTTGGTGTGTCTTACAAATTATCTGTTATAGTTATTTAAATTACTTGTATTTATCAATAGTAGTACAGCTGTCTTTGTTTTTACCTCAATTCTGTGATAGCTGTACTATTTGTAGTCTAAGTTATCGATTACAACAGCCAAAATTGGTCCAACATTGCCAGGTGGTTAGGGTACTTGATTCATAATGTGAGGGTCATGGATTTGAATCCCATCATGCCAAACATACCATTTAAGTTGTGAAAGCATTATAATGTGATGGTCAATCACTCTATTCATTGGTAAGAGTTGGCAGTTGGTGGTGATGACTAGCTGCCTTCCCTCATGTAGCTTTGTGTGAAATTCTAAAAAGAAACAAACAACCAACCAATCAAAATACAGGATAAACTTGTTGCACAGTTTCTGTATTTCATTACTGTTTTAAATTTATTTCTCTGGTGGCACAGCTGTATGTCTGCAGACTTAGAAAGCTATAAACCAAGTTTTGATATCCGTGGTTGGCAGGACATGGATTATGTAGCTTTGTGCTTAACTGCAAACAAATGTAAATAAATCAAATGAATAAAAAAAAAAGTTTGTAATCGGGTACTTAATCATATTCATTGTTTTATAACTTAAAACATTTCTACCATTTATCAAATTGAATAAAGATTTTTTGTATTCATATAATAATATAGTTTGTCTGTGTAGTACCTTCTTTAGAGCCATGTGAGAATCGGCCATGACAATTCATGCAACTTCTGATGATCAAGGTATTTTATTGATTACTCTGTCTTTGATATTAGCTTTAGAAGTGGAGTAGTGATTGTAACCAGATAATGATGATGTTTTTAAGTCTATGAACCTAGTTTAAATTATGATCAATTGGAATTCCTCGAAACTTACACTTTCAACCTAGTTTTACTATTTCAGATTAAGTTATTTTCATGAACTTGTTATTTATGTAACTGTTGGCCATGTTTTTGTTCTTATGTCCTAAAGCTGACATTGAACAAAGTTTTAACAGAAATCAATCTCCATAACTTCTTGCTGAGTGAAGATATCACTTGCACAACTGATCTTTATATCTATTATCAAACAGTAGAGAATGGTTTAAGATGTGTTACTTACAAATTCATTTTATGAACAAGACTTCTCTGCATTGATGGTTAGTAAGTCATTCTGTTCTGTTGTATTTTAATTGAAATCATGTTGGTAAGTTTTAATTATGCATCATATTATAAATTTGAAAACTGATAATCTTTGTGGAGTAACTGTGACACTGCAACATTATGCAGTAGTGTTCTTAGGGTAACTATGTGAGCACTTGTATCTTTTTTAAAGGTTTGTATAGTATATAGTTCTACTGTCTTTAAGTATTATGTGATCAACTGTGTTATTTTTTCATATGTGTAAAATGGTATAATGTATTTTTAAAAGCTATTTTTATGAGCTGAAATATTTGAGTTCCATTTAGTTTGAGAATTGTGATGTCTGGCTCTGTGCAGTATGTTTTCAGTGGTGAAGAAAACTCGGGGCTGCAAATTTAAACTGCATAAAAGCTGTTTTGGTTTTAATAATACAGATTTCAAAAAAATATCTTTCTATCACGTAAGCTCTTAATCAAATTATTTCATTCATTGCAATGATTCCCCCAGTGGCTCAGCGGTATGTCTGCGGACTTACAGGCTAAAATCCGGGTTTCGATACCCATAGTGGGCAGAGCACAGATAGCCCATTGTGTATCTTTGTGCTTAATTCAAAACAACAACAACTCATTTTTGTCCCCCAGTGGCTCAGCGGTATGTCTGCAGACTTGTATGCTAAAATCTGGGTTTCGATACCCGTGGTGGGCAGAACACAGATAGCCCATTGTGTAGCTTTGTGCTTAATTCAAAAACAACAACTACATTGCAATGAACATTTTTATTATTACGTTTGTAAACAGAAATATAAACAAACTGAAGATGAAGAAGAGAATGTTGATGTCAAACCAATATACATCCTCATTCTAAGTTTTTTATGTCTCAAAATTGTGATCTTTTATGTATTGCATCTGGAATATCTTGTTTCAATGGCCAGCTGTACTCGGCCATCATACTGAGTTCAACCTTCCATGATACATCCTCTCCACTTCCCTGGTGTACTGGTGGAACTTTTCCCTTTGTTCTTTGCTGATGACACCAGTATTTTAAAGAAATAGTGAGTGTAAGAAGTAAACTTTCAAGATCATACAATAACCCAACTCTTTACATTTGTTAGTCGTATTATTGACAACATTTTGGTCTTTGCTGTTTCCTTTAAAAATGTCAACAACATATTTAAAGGTAATTCACCCTTTTTTGTCAACATTCCTCATTATCTTTCAGAACTGTTCATTCAAAGTCAATTCCCCAATTTGGGACCCAACAAAAACCATTTATATAAGATTTGCTTCTGAAAGAACTGGGAATTGCCCACACAGATACTTGCTATAGTTGCCATCTTTGTCTAAGGCATTTACAAACTGTTTCATCAAACCCAGTTTTGTGAGAAGTACACGTAATAAGACTTTCTTCATGTCAACTAAAATTTCACATTCAATGGTTTTCTATCCTTGTATCATGCTGACTCAGTGTGGCCCTTACTTTTCTATCCAGTGTTCACTGCATACTCTGCTGCCCCATTCACACAAAAAACAACTTTGTATAACCAGATTGTTGAACCATCAACATACAAAGGAGTTTTTAGTGTCCACAAAGTAGCCAACCATGTTCTTTGTATTTTACCTTATTAAGAAATTCAAGATTTTCATAGCTGTATTTTAAACAACCTGAATGAATAGGAGGAACAGATTCATATAAGTTACCAATGCCAAGGAGAACACCTTTCAGACTTCTTTTGAAGTAATCGATGAACAATTACCACTAACTTGATTCACAGGCTGCAGTTCCTAATATTGGTACTAATTCAGTAATAATATTACAATAAACCTCCTTGCAAAAAAGTGTGGTCTAAACTTTTCATCAAGATTACAGAACCAGTAAAATGATTCTATCCCTGGAGAAAGTAAGTTCTTAATGTTTGGAACACCAAAATTTCTGAAAAAAAAATTGGAAAGCCTAAAGATTTCAATAAATCATTAAGTTAACCTTATGTGAAAACTTGTGGTTCACCAGGTGTTTCAGCTTGAAAACAATTCTTGTCATCATTCCTATTAACATAAGATTCTGAAGCAGATGAAACTCTATCAAAAGTATCTGGTGGTGTAGGTACAGATACACCTGGGCTATTAGCAACAGGTCTCATAGCAGACTGAAAGCTCAAATAAGAAATTTCCTTTTTTATATCGAATGTTGTGACCTTACACTTTACAAGAGTGAAAACAATAATCACCTTCGTGGTTTCTAGTCTCGCACAAGACCATTGGAATCCCAAAAGGTGATTTTTTCTTAAGTTTTATTTTTTGTCTCAACTTTTCAGTACAAGCGGGTTCGAGAATGCCTCATACCTGCCTGCCTTACCAAGGAGCCAGCCTTTTTAAAAATTCACCCACTAGGTTTCATTAACGTAACACAGGTTTCGCACAAAAGTGATTCATCCATCCCCTACCTCGTTCTCTGTGAGTAAGGAGCCATTGAGTATTCACATTCCAGGGCCATTAAAAACAAGAGCAAAGTCCTGGAATGAGGTTAAGAAAGCCCGATAATCAGACACGTAGGAAAAAGCATCGCCAACCCGATAAATGGCAGCCTCAGCTTGGCATTTCTTTAGACTAGGCGTCACATAAAAACAGTCAAGGCGTATGATAATCAATCTCACTATTCGTTGGTAATAGAGTAACCCACTGTAGAGTGGTATTGACTAGCTGTCTTCCTTCTAGTCTTACACTACTAAATTAAGAGACAGCTAACACAAATAGCTCTCCTGTAGTTTTGCGCGAACTAAAAAACAAAGCCTGAAGGTAATTATCAACGTGGCACATCACCATCTGGCCCCAAATACCGTCTCGCTGAAGAACAGAATGGTGTTGCTCTATCATGTGAGTACATTCAGTGGCAAGAAGACGGTAGAGAAAACTGCAGTCCATCAAAAAGTCAATTGACTTGACGTGACAGCGTCTGATCACCGCTACAATGTCAGTATGTTAATTGGGAGAATCAAAACACATTGGTCTACTCAGGCCTGGAGAAACACCAAAATGCCTGAGCCCTGTGCCAATCAAGAAACGAGCAAGTTGGCTACAGGGATGAACCTCTCAAAAGAGACAATGAACAGTTGTGGAAGTGGACGAGAAAAGAGAAAGACACTTGGTCCAGGCATACGGGATGCCCAATCTTCCCTTGTAAGAAAGCTTCCTTACAACCAAAACACGGCCTCAGTCTTACCACTCCACAGGAAGGTGAAGATATGCCATTCGACAGCTCATGCACTGCCACTATTCTGAGGAAGAATCGTCCCAAAATACCATATCAAGGGGAGTATTCACCCCTCTATCATCTCTGCTCTACCAACGAATAGTGGGATTTATCGTCACATTATAACGCCCCCACGGCTAAAAGGGCGAGCATGTTTGGTACGACAGGAATTCGAACCCGCGACCTTCAGATTAGGAGTCGAATGCCTTAATCCACCTGTCTCTAGCAATAATTTTGAGCTGTCAAACTGATACGTTGTATTATCTCCTCCCAGGTAGCCTCGGGTTTAGTAAGGAAGCAGATCCTAAAACATTTGACTGGAGAGGAAGTCCATATCAAACCAAATGGGGTGTCTGTTGCCCATTTGCCCAGCTACTAGCTATAGACTTGGTGTAGTTGAGTCGGGCTGCACTGGCTTGAGAGTACTTGTTGAAGATTGCCAGTACTGAACCCAAGGATGTTAGGTTTGCTAAAAAGAGGTTTATGTCATCCATGTGGCTAACATACTTGACACCCACCATTCTTGGCAGCTGAAGGTCATGCACTGAAACCGAGTGGTACAGATAATATATCAGGCACTCTATCAACAACGTATAATGAGATGGTGATAATGAGCATCATTCACAAACACCCTGACTGATGTTAAAGAGGAGCGTCAAGTATCCATTTACTAGGAGCCTGCTCGAAGTAGATGTATAGAAGGATCGTACATACTGCACAAAAACTGGAAGAAAAATATATCTCTCCAGAACATACCACAAAAACTCATAGTGGGCTTGATCAAAAGCCTTAATCTGATCAAGTGACACATAAAATTACATGGGTGTTCCTGTACCGTAAAAACACCAAATTTTGTTGGATATTTCTGCCCTGCATATCACACGTCTCAGTGCTACAGAGAAAAATGGACATAACAGCACTCGAACGGGCACGCAAGACTTTATATACATTATTTACGTCCACAGCCAGGAGTGATATTGGATGCCACGAGGAAAAATCCTCAGACTGAGTTAGATTCTTGCAGATTAGAGTAATTAATCTATCCAGCAAACCCGGAGGCATGGACTCACAGATAAGACAGTCGTTAAAAAGTCTAATGAAGAGGGTTTCGATGACGTGCCACATGTGGAGATAGAATTCCACTGGTAGGCCATCCGGTTCTGGACACTTACCAGGTGACATGAACTATACGATGTCAAACCCTCGTATAGTCACCCAATATTCATCCAGAATAATGAGTTTCACAAGGTTGTCAACTTGTGAAGGATCGAGAGTTGGCAAGAACTGTGTAATGTTTCGCCAAAGTCCCTGGTACACGGGCGAAGCCAAATATAATTGGCTATAATAGTTAAGGTATATGTTGAGGATGTCAGTAATGTCTGAGGACACCTGACCATCTTTCCTCAACAGACTGGAGATGTGCTTGTTTTTAGACATCTCCCGTACTTTGCACACTGGAACCCTAGTAACATTTCTGGGATCTAGTGATTCCATCAGGCTGGAAATGATCGCTGCTCAGAACAATTTGGCATATTCCAGCACTATGCCCTTTTACAACCTTTCAATGTTCTAAAGCATCCATTGATCCATTGGTATACTTCTAAGCAAGGCTACAAAGTTGTTCTGCTTACCTTGCAGCACAAGACGGCGGGTTCGCGAATGCCTCATGCCTATCTGCCTCATCAAGAAAGCATAGACTTGCTTAAAAACCCACCCACCAGGTCTCATTAATGGTATCAATGGAACAGAAGCCCCAAACATAGGCGATCAATTCGACTCCCACCAAGTCCTCAGTGAGTAGGGAGACATTAAATCTCCACATCCCTGGACCCTTAAAAACAGGGGTATTATCTTGAAATGTAGTAAAAAAGGGTCGATGGTTAGACGTGTGAAGCGAAACATTACTTACCCAATAGACTGTAGCTCTGGTTAGACACTGTATTAGGCAAGCCATCACATAGAAACAGTACAGGCGACAAGATGTGCCCCAATTGGTCCAAGTAGTAAAAAAGGCAATCCTGCAGTGTATGCCAAACATCATGGAAGTAACCCAGTCTTATCAAGGTGTGGATCCAGCCCACAGTTGAAGTCCCCACCAAGGACGATTTGGTTTGTGTTATCAAGAACCTGTCTAAGGAGGAAAAAAGGTCCATAATTTATTCCTTTGAACAGGTATATAGACATTAACAAACTGTATCTTACAACCCTGATAGATGACATCAGCATATACAACCCGTCCTTCAGCATCACTATGTGATGCGGGAATACTTTTTAAAAAGTTGGGATCGAAGAAAATTCCCACCCTTCAAGCATGAGTCAAACCAAAAGACAAGAAAATCCTGGCATGGAAACGATTTATAAAGAAAAAGTAATTCCTCTTAGAGATAAAATGAGTTTCCTTTAAAAATACAATATCAATCTTGAATTAGATAAAGAGAGAGAGAGAGTACGTAAAATTGCTTTGTGTATCTTCGCATTCCCTGGATATTAAGCGTAATGCAGGATAGACCCCTCAATACCTTTCGAGGAAGCAACTTCCTTTCTATGTTGCATTCGTGTTACAACTGGTAGAGAAGGGTCGTCTACCATCTTCAGACTTTATTGAAACATAGTTTCATCTGGATGAGATAACCACTTCATAACTTTACTTTGTCCCAGCAAAAGTTCTTCCAACTCTTCCGATAACGAACTCAGAAGACTTGGAAAATCCTTCAAGTACTGTTAAGGGTGCATGCCCTTCATGCAAAAGGATGGTGAAAGAAGCTTGTCTTGCACCAGCATAGGGTTCCCACTTCAACCAAAGAGGAGATCCGAACCTCTTCTGAACCTGCAAGGAGGACTGAGTCCCATAAGAAACCCGAACCTCCTCCTTAACTAACAAGGAGACATGAGCCTTCTCAAAAATTGAAACTGTTGAGGGGGCCTGAGACTCTTTAAAGAACCCACCCTCCTCATGATCTAACAAGGAGCTATTCCAGACTCTTCCCTGGCGGTAAAAAGGTCCGATCCTCCTCAGAGGCTCCACCCCTTCTCTGGTCGGCAAAAAGGCTCGAGTCTCTCCTTTCGCCAGTGTTGAGGACTGCTCTAAGGAAGACTGGTCTTGCAGACTGGCTTGGGTTTCTTGCCTTTTCTCGTGACCTTGGTTGTGTATGATGTTACGCGTCGTGGGCTGAGTGATGACCTATGATCACCATCACATATGGGGCATTTTACTATGTATGTGTCTCTAGTGGTCCAAATACATGGCACTTTTGACACTTTGGATTTTCATAACTCCCTGACAGATGACCCTCCAGACCACAACGACGATACATGCCAGGGTAGTTTACCATGACATTATAACCTTTGATTTTTAAAAAGTTTGAAACAGGTTTTCTCATTTTAAAACACGCCCTTTTTTACCCTTGCATACATTAACGTGTCTTGAAGCATTCGTGTTCTACTTTGATCACCACCCTTTATATCCGCAGTTCTGAAGCTATAGCGTCATGTGGCAGTTTTGATCCAGCCCTCTACACCCGCGGATTATGTATACTTATGTTAACTATGGAACACTGTTTTCAACATTAATTATGCCTCTACCAAAAGTTCTATTAGCTTCGTCTCAGTGTTCCTTAGAGGCGTTCACCCTAGCATTTAACTTGACGAAGTCAAACGTCATCGAAAGTCAAACCTAAACCAGGCTACATGCAGTACATAGTATATTCTTTAAACATCCCAACCGGCTCACCTATTTCATCAAGACTGTAACAACTTCAAAGTATAGCGCTGACTGCATTTTGCGCTATGAGTGTTTCTACCATATCTTTCATTTTAGCGCGAACGTCCACGTCACCATTCCACCCACCCGCTGTCATATAGCACTTCCAGACGAAATAGCAACCTAAGGATAACTTTCAACAGTCAAGCACCGATTTACCATTTAATCCAGATCTAATCAGGAAAGACACCCAAACTTTCTCATCAAGCTCTACATCGGTGCCCTCGATCTCCACTTCCAGCAACATATCTGGACTTATTGATCCGAAGGAGGCATACAACAAATCCTGCCAGACTACAAGTTTAATTTCAGGTACTACAACCAGATACAAACGACGCGACCTAAAACTACAGACGCATCAGTTCAGACAGACTTAAAGATCACAAACACTCAGAAGTTATAAATTAAGGCTGCAAGAAGTCACAAATCAGTCCAGACCACCATAGAACAACACATCCAGGGAGTAAAACCAGAGAACTCACGCTCACCCTCACCACTTCTATGAATCTCTGAACCCAAGCCCACATTGAATTTCCTCGATGGTATACAAGCGAAGCGCAAGTGGTTCATCCAACATAGAAAAAAACACCAGTTACTTCTATTGTTCTGCCTTAAGTTTCTCACGTTATTACGTGTCCTTTGTGTGTGTTTTTTTTCATACGTTTTAATCCTGTATGCATTATTAACCTAGATTTTCTTTCCTCACAGCTATTCCTGGACACGGTCTAGATAGATTATTCGGCACCCAGGCAGTAAAAGTGGGTTTTCTCGGGGCACTCCGGTTTCCCCCACTTAAATATTAGAAATTGGATCTGTAGATCTCAGCTGGGGCAACTTGATCCATCGATCCATGCCCGGCCCTGAATCGGACCGTTTGATTTGAGTCGATATGTCGTCTGCCGACTTGCTACTTGTTTCTTCTTCAATTGGGCTCTGACTTTGCCTTCACTTTGTCAGCTACCACCCTTACCAGACTCGCATCAACCAGATTCATGTTAAACTTATCAATCCTTTTAACCCCAACATTATCAACAGTCACGTAGTCAAAATTCTTAACTTCTATCAAAAGCAGGGTTCAAGGAGGACTTTAGTCTTCGAACGCCCATGGGGATTAATATTTTGAGGGCATATTAACCTTATTCCAAAACAACTGCTTAAATAAAGAGAGTTGATCAAGTCCGCGGGGACCACGAACCTGATTTATCGCGGTCGGACTAATTATGGTTTGATAAACTAGAACAGAAAAATGGAACGTTAGAAACGATATACCTCACCGCACACAGAGGAAAGAAAAATGAACTGAACAAAATCGCTACAATATTCTATTAATTGAAAAAAACGAATCCAACAATTAATTACACTTATTCAGAGATAAAAAATCAGCCAGCTGACTAAACTAGTATAGCTCTCAAACACCACACATTCACCAAGTCTACCATGACTATCAAAACAACTAACCATGGCAGATATTTAGTTTTGAAAGAGGTATTTCACTTTCCCAACTGTGGTGTTTAGGGATAGGAGTATCCCCTTCGCGAATATATTGACTAGTCAAGGAATTAAATGTATCAACGGTGTAAGTTGAATGGTCAGTGGATGCCTGTTACAAGATTTGGTAAATGTCCGGTAGGTGTCAAGGCTGAGTGAAGTCCAGGTCTGTTAGTGATGAAGATGAGGAGGAGCCGGAGATGAGAGAGGAAGCAAGTCGATAGCATTGAGATGAAACTTTACATCAACGGGTCTTTAACAGAGCTACTTTATGGCGAGGATTTATAAATCCAATAACTGAGACAATCCACAAACCGCAAATGAACTTGGCAGGGGTTTAGTTTAGTGAGACAGAAGTCTGAAGAATTATCTCCCCAACAGGGATAGTCAGGAATGTTGTGGTTCCTCTTCGTCTTCTTGCATGAAAGATTATTTAACTTCACGGGGGAGTTTGCTATTATTTTACTTTGACTTGTTTAAGGTGATGAAGTGAAATGGGGAGTATGAAAGTGACACGTGAGAAGGAAAAGCTGGACAAAGGCGGCATAAGGGAAAAAAGCCAGGCCAGAGCCAGTAGTCAGAATAGCCTGCAGGCTGGCAATACGAAACATTAACTCAAACGACTCCTTTCAAGACCAAGAGGAATGTTGCCTTGGCTGGGGTCAAGAGATCCAATACCGGAGATTTACGTATGGGGGGAAATGGGAGTACCACGAGAAAACTCACTTTCACGTTCAGGGCGTCGAATAGTCTACCCCAAACATGCCCCAGATAGCTGGGGGAAGTCGAAATGGAACATCTAATAATTATGGGGTGATTATGTACGACCACTCATCTCTGGAGAGACACCATGCTCGTTGCAATCTTGCTCTGAGGCTTTTCGGGCGCTCTTTATAAGATCTGGAAATATTTTTATTCGTACAGACTCATACAACGAGTCGTCCTTTTGATCCTCTGCATAAGCTTGAGATGATCCACGGTTTGGTGAATGTGGCGTCTGAACTTGAATAGGTACATTCTCCGGGTATTTTTCAGTCGTCTGGGACAGTTCATGTTTTACAGGTATTCTAACTTGAATGACTCGAGAGATGGTTGGGGCTTGTCTGTCATAGTTGACTTATCCAAATAGGTAGTCTGTGTAGTTTGCATCTGGAAAGATGTTGTAGAGCATAGTGTAATAGACGACGTCTGAGTGAATTTGTCGACATACTGGGTTTTGTTCTGTCCATGATTGGAGGTTGAAGTGTTGCTTGAAAATGGTTGTCGTTCACCTTGATTGAAGTTCATGCTAAGTTGGATATCAGCTTTACGGTATACGATTTCTCTGTAGACTGTGGGGGGGGGATAATTGGATAAGATAATATGAAAGGTGGCGAAACAGGTTCTGGTTGCTTGGGTATCCTAGGATTAATTGAGCGACGGCGGGGACGTTTAGCACTAAAATGGAAGATGTGATAATAGGAACCATAACGTAGAATGGTATCGGCACATTGTTTGGTGGTCGTTACTATTTTCATGTAGCTTGTAGCTTGCTTGGTGAATTTCGAGAAGATACAATACATAGCGTATATCTTGGACATTGTTTGACTTTTAAAGGCGCATTTGATTTTGTTAGGGTGAATGGAAGGGTATATCCCTTTAAGAAAAACAGAGAAAAGGCTAGTTGGGATCGTGGCGGGTGAACATCTGACATTAATTTGGGTATTCCAATGATCAAAAAAGTAAGATACGTCTGCAGACGTTGACGGCTGGAGAAGACTTCCCCCTCGGCGAATAATTCGTGTTCTGGAACGGTTAGGGAGGCGAAAGGTAGGGTGGGAGACTGTTGACGATTACTGGCGGAACCGGTGGCGAGACAGGCACAGCAGGACCAGGTAATGAGAACGTCATACTGGTGAAGCAGAGGCAGTATACATGGCTTACTTCTTCGGTGTACTGAGACTATCATGTTCTAAACAAGCGTCAATATGCGGCAATATATATATCTGCATAAAATAGTGCCAAATTGTTAAATGACCTTATTCATAACGAAAAATAATTATTAAAATTTTATATAAAATTTATCTAATTTTCATTTTTTTATATTTATTTAATACATCCTTATATTTAATTTCTAAATCCAGATAATGTATTTCTCTTATACATATTGAAGTGTTTTCAATTTTTAATTCTGACAGATAAATAGTGTTAATAACATTGTTTCCCGCTGTACAGCGCTAAGTCTACGGATTTACAATTCTGATATAAAGCGGCCTGCATGGCCAAGCATGTTAAGGCGTGCGACTCGTAAACCGAAGGTCGCGGGTTCGCATCCCTGGCGCATCAAACATGCTCGCCCTTTCAGCCGTGAGGGCGTTATAAGTTACGGTCAATCCCACTATTCGTTGGTAAAAGAGTAGCCCAAGAGTTGGCGGTGGGTAGTGATGACTAGCTGCCTTCCCTCTAGTCTTACACTGCTAAATTAGGGACGGCTAGTACAGATAGCCCTCGAGTATCTTTGTGCAAAATTCCAAAAAAACAAACAAACAAACTGATATTAAGAACTGCCTTTCTCTCTGTGAAATCAGCTGATAACTCAATGCGGTTTTGCTATAAGAAAACATAAACACACAAATTTAATAACATTATTTACTTTACGATTATTTATACTAATTAAATAATCTATATATCTAAGTTAAGATAAAAATATTTGGATTTGTGTAGTTTTCAATAAATATATTTTCATAATAGTAAAGATATAAATTTGCTATACAAGTAGAGTAGTCAACTCCAATTGGAACTCGTATTACTTGTTAAAAAACCTGTTTATTGAAAAATATGTAATTATTGTAAATATAAAAACTTAGTACATCTTGTATGTTTTTTGAGATACGTTTTCTTTCTTCCAGTTCTGTAAGAGAATAACAGAACTGTTCTATTAATGAATTTAAATAAACCAAAGATTAAATCTTTTAATGAAATTTTGGTATACAATATGGTAAAATCATGTGTTTGAAGTTTGAATATTACTTATTTGTCCACACTTTTTTCTGATATTTTAAAATATAGCTCATTAAATTTTATTATCCAAAAAGTGTTTTTTGTTGTTAACATTCACATTTTTTATTTTATTAAGTAAAATACTGAGTAATTTATTAAATAATATAGTCGGTTGTTTGATAATTGTTCTTATCGCATTGAAAATAAATCTAAATTTAATTGGAGGTTTATATAATTTGAGTGTGGCATAAAGAAACGATAAATCTACATAAGAATTTTGTTCAGAGTAAAGTTTATTATAAGCTTTATTGAAATTATTAATTACTCCATCTTTGGATTGATTAACAAGTTTAAATGTTTCTGTACTATTGATTTCTTTTATCATGATTAATGCATAAAACGTTTTGCAAATGATACCAATTTTACATTTAGCCTTATCAATGGATGCTATAACAGATTTCACTTGCAATTCTTTAATCTTATTTTCCAACTGATGAAATGATAAATCTGTATGGTATTTCTTTAATTTTATACGGGATAATATTATTTTTATTTTTTTAAACAAATATAACTTTCATACCAGAAACCATTTAGGCGAAAAAGATGTAATGTAGTTAAGTTTTAAAATATATTCATCAATATTGATTTTAATATATTTCAAAATATTATTCTTATTACATTTTGTGGCTATTCTGTATTTAGATCTTTTTTTGAGTATTTCACGTGATATTTTATCTTTTAAAATGGGCCTGGCATGGCCGAGCGCGTTAAGGCGTGCACTCGTAATCCGAGAATCGCGGGTTCGCGCCCGCGTCGCGCTAAATATGCTCGCCCTTTCAGCCGTGGGGGTGTATAATGTAACGGTCAATCCCACTATTCGTTGGTAAAAGTGTAGCCCAAGAGTTGGCGGTGGGTGGTGATGACTAGCTGCCTTCCCTCTAGTCTTACACTGCTAAATTAGGGACGGCTAGCACAGATAGCCCTCGAGTAGCTTTGTGCGAAATTCCAAAACAAACAAACAAACATCTTTTAAAATATTCAAATTACCAGTCACAATATGTTTATGAAAAGTATCAATAAATAAACTATTTTCACACCCACAAAGTAAGTTATTAATTGGATTCACAGAGCTAAAATAAGGGGTTTAATTCCCCTTAGGGGACTCAGCAGATAGCCTTATGTGGCTTCGTTATATGAAAACACACTCACGCAGTTATTAACTTTATCTACATTTAGATTAGGTAAAAAAAACAAAAAACTTTATAATTATATAGCAATAATGGACAAACTGAAACTTCGTACTTATAACTGACGGTAGGCTTTAAGTTTTTACAAGGAAAAGATTATTTTTGTAGATTATTATTCAGAAACTTTACAAATTTGTAAGTCATTGAGTATTTTATGTCTAAAATTAATTACTAAATATGAAGGTTAGAAATGCCTTTAAGGCCTGGCATGGCCGAGCGCGTTAAGGCGTGCGCTCGTAATCCGAGGGTCGCGGGTTCGCGCCCGCGTCGCGCTAAACATGCTCGCCCTCCCAGCCGTGGGGGTGTATAATGTGACGGTCAATCCCACTATTCGTTGGTAAAAGAGTAGCCCAAGAGTTGGCGGTGGGTGGTGATGACTAGCTGCCTTCCCTCTAGTCTTACACTGCTAAATTAGGGACGGCTAGCACAGATAGCCCTCGAGTAGCTTTCTGTGAAATTCCAAAAAACAAACAAGAAATGCCTTTTTTTGAAAACTTGATAAATCATTTACTTTTAATCGATATTTTATACTGTCTACAAGGAAGTGTTTTGCATGATAATTTAGAAAATCAATTTTTATTAGATTAATTACTGCTTTTATTTTGGGAATATTAAGTTGATAAATCTTTTAAAAATATAATTTATATACACTAATACTACTATAAAAAACAATTGACCAAATAACTACAAAATTCTAATAAATTAACCCATTTTAATTTATTATTTCCTTTACCTCTAGTTTCATCCCGGTCGCACCAAACATGCTCGCTCTTTCAGCCGTTATAATTTTACGTTTAATACCACTATTCGTTGGTAAAAGAGTAGCCCAAGAGCTGGCGGTGGGTGGTGGTGACTGGATGTTTTTCCTTTAGTCTTACATTGCTAAATTAGGGACGGCTAGCGCAGATAACCCTCGTGTAGCTTTGTGTGAAATTAAAAAAAAACTTCTAGTTTTTATATTTTTATGAAAAAGTTATCTATAAAGAAAAACTAGCAATACAATGATCATACTCAATTTCAAAGCAGTAGAATTATTACAATTTTTGTTTAATCCCCAAAGATATAATGTTCTTAGTTTCAAAATATAGAAGTTTTCTCGTTAATCTATTATTGTCTTCATTAACAGATTCTAATATAGTTATCTTTACAGAGGTAAAAGGGAAAATCCTGAAATGTTTTAATTCTATGGAATTCATTAAATTGTTTTTAACGTGAGATCTATGTAAATTTATACGTATATGCAATGGGTTTGAAGTTTGACCCACATATTCCATATTACATTAGTACATGTTAGTAGATAAATTACATTTTTTTATTTTACAAAATAAATTTGTGTAAGTAATAGGGTGAAAAGTACTTAGAGCAGGACATCTTTCACTGTTACATTTTATATCATTTGCAGCAATATAATTACCATAATTAGCTCGCTGGGCTAAACTATAGTTTCTCATTATGTCATTAGTTAAGGCTATTACAGTTGATTTGGCCTGGCATGGCCGAGCGCGTTAAGGCGTGCACTCGTAATCCGAGGGTCGCGGGTTCGCGCCCGAGTCGCGCTAAACATGCTCGCCCTCCCAGCCGTGGGGGCGTATAATGTGACGGTCAATCCCACTATTCGTTGATAAAAGAGTAGCCCAAGAGTTGGCGGTGGGTGGTGATGACTAGCTGCCTTCCCTCTAGTCTTACACTGCTAAATTAGGGACGGCTAGCACAGATAGCCCTCGAGTAGCTCTGTGCGAAATTCCAAAACAAACAAACAAATACAGTTGATTTGATAAAGATTGAACGGTGTATGGGAAATGCGTCATTATCAGCCATAATTCACATATATTGAATATATTTTAGTAAAAATGAGTACATTTTAATAAAGTTAAATAAGCAAAATCACAAGGAAGAACTGCATCAAAAACAGCAAATCCAAATCTCTGACTAATTATGTTAGTTATAACTTAAAAAATAAGCCGAAACAAAAATAAATTAAACAAAAAACGCTGCACTAATTGGCAAGATCCCAGGATACAAGATATAATGTGGGATTATAAAATGTATCTCGAGTTTGGGTGTATATATATATATATATCGTTTGAATCATATATATATATATTTACATTTAACGTTTCAAAGTAAATGGATTTTAATTAGATATAAGTTTTATGCCATTTTCAAGCGAAACATAAAACTTTTTAAAGATGAATGAAGTTAAATTACACAGAGTCCCTCTATTCTGAATATTATAGTGCAAAACAGAAGAAACAGAAATTTTCGCGGGAAATACGACGTATTATTTTTGAATGAATTGGATATGAATTAGGTCTGTTGGTATAGATTAATGTAATTTAAAGTAAGTTAATTTTCTACATTTTCTTTGTGTTCTTTATTTTATAATTTTATAAAGAATATTATTTAAATTTCGTGTAGGGTATCTCACATAGTATTATTTGAGGCATTAATGAAGTTAATCGTAATTAAATTAGTGATAAATGTATATACGCTATCATGGTACCTTTAACTAAATTTGACACTAATTCACAAACTCCACAAAATTGTATGAATTGATAATTATCCATTTCATATATATAGTTGTGTAACAAACAAGCTAACTGAAAAATATTCGGATTTGAACTAAATACAAAAATTCCTGAACGTGAAGATGACACCATCATATCGAACATTTTAACTTTTGAGTTCATAATTTTTAATACATTTTTACAAAATCTTAAATAACTTGTATTACATCAACAATGAGTTAATTTGTTGCGACAGATTCAAATATATAGTCAGCTTGTACCGATTATTGTCTAACATGCATACTGAGTTAGAATTTGTACCTTAAATGGATTTTTGCTTTTTTACATTTTTATTCACTTGAAAATCATAATTTATTTTTGTTCAATAATAAATCCATGAAATTTGTTATAAACATGTTTAATAATTAGTTTAACTTCAACTAAGAATTATTGGAGAATAAGGATTTGAGTACTAAAAAATCTAAATAGATTATTATGATATTACATCCTGGTTTTTATTATATTGCTACCCACAACTTATGTTCTGCTAGGTTTGTGTTTTAAAGTTTGGCAGCATCCACATTTCACATTGTGGTTTTTCCACAACTGGCAAATTTTAGGTTTGGATAACAAGACAAATTTTGCAAGTAAATGCTTACCAATAGGTATGAGGTGTAATAAATATTAGAATAATTTTGTTTGGGTTTCATTAAACATGTAACTAAGATGATATTTAAAAGAAGTATTAACAAGTTAACTGTCGGAAGTTGAGCACTGTACCAGTAATATTTGGCTTTGGAATTTAAAACACTACAGAAAGTAATAAAGTAAACTTGAACAGTCCAGATCCAGGTTTTTTTTTCTTTATTACTTCAGACATAACTTTATCAAAAATTTAAGTTTCAGAACTCATTTTCAAGTAGATAAATGTGTCAGATATTTGAAAAGTTAATTGATTAAAATGTTTGACTTTGATGTTTGTTAAATTTGTTATCCATTTTCACATAGGCAAGGAATGGAGTTCCACCTATTGAGGATTCAGGCCAATTAGCCCAACTGATCTGAGTTAAATGTTAAAGTGAATCATGAAAGAAAATTCCACATCTTTCAAGATCCCAATTTAACCACTTGTTTCGCATGTATTTTTGTGGTTTGCAATAAATATATATATATATAAAGATGTGTGTGTGCTTTATACAGTTTTTGTTTATTAACTTTAGGATAAAGCAAGCATGATGTAATAAACAGAAATGAACTTAGATTCAGGAAAAATCAAAGTTCAGCTGGACAAGAATGCATCAAGTGACAGTGCATTTTTCAGTAATTCTAGTGCTCTTGAAACACCTGCACAGGTAAGAATAATTTAGTCATTGCATTGTTATGAATACTTTAAGACTGCTAAACCAATATTTTACATCATTGAAAAAAAATAAGTTCAAAACAGTATTAGTTTGTGAATGTAATTTTATTCCATCTATGTGAAGTTTAATGAAGAAAATCACAAATATTGCAAGTTCTGTATTGTTTCCTGATAATAAATGTATTGTCTTGAATTTTGCTTTTGAAATAAAACTGTTTTTAGAACATTGGTATAGAGATAGAAGCATTTGAACATTTACAGTAAAAATACATAAACAGTAGCTTTACTTACTTTCATTATACCAGTAAATTTTTATTTTGAGGACAAGATGATTTTAAAATAGAAAATTCTTGTGTAACTATGAACAAACTAACATATTTCTCTTTCTTTATTTTGGTAATATGAAAGTTATATATATATATATTCCATATTAATGCAATGTATTGCTACATTTACTCAAGGATGTTGGTGTAAATACATGTTGCATAATCTTGTATATAATTCTGATAACACAAATATTCACATGTGCTTGTAAGGAAGTTAACTTAACTGAAATTGTGGACTTTTAAATTCATAATTGTCTTTTAATATTTTGCCATATTTTTATACCTTTATTAACCTACAGTTTTTGCCTTTTGATTTGTGTTTATTAGGTAAGGGTTTTCATATTATAAGAAATTTAACCCACATGAGAAAAACATTAAAAAATTAATGGCAACTCAGGTTAGAAAAATTCTTATGGCTTATATGAATAATCCATGGGAGGTATGTTTGATTACCAGAGTAATGAAATTAAAAACAGTGACCCAGATATGGGGAGCATGATGTATATTGTATGCACTGAAAGCCAAGACTCACGTTCAGTTTGTTGAGTTCTCTAATGAGTGAAAAATGTATGAACATTTTTCAATGTATTGTGAACAAATTTAATTATTTCTTATGCAAATAGATGCATTTGGCATGATTTGCTGTTTTGAGTGGTTATTTAGAATAAAAAAGTAAACCCATTGTACCTTCCCACTTGTATATTTTTATGAGAACATGTTCATGGTGTTTACTATAAAAATTGTTATTACTTTTGCAACAATAAATGTTTCTGGGAAGATTCAAGAAATTATGAACTTAATTTATTTAGAAATACAAAATATTAAAGTTGGTCATTGAGTTTTTAGGATACATTTTGGAACATTAAGGTTTGTAATTTACACAGACAAGTCTTGTTTCAATTTTAAAAGATCCTGGATAAAAACTTATTGTATTTTATTATTTTGTATTTGTGTAGAATCATTTCTGAAGTTAGCAGTCACTTAGTATATTTTTAAATCAAAAAACCAGTATTGAAACCAACATGTTTTATATGTATAAGTTGCAATCTAATAACTATTACGTATAACAATTTGTGTTCTCTCTCTCACTAGATCTCAATTGTTATATGTAAGGTAACACCTTTCAGCCAGATATATTAATAAAACTAAAAATCATGTTACAGTAATCTGCTAAAAGGTCTTCCAAATTGATATCTTTAAAACATTTGACAAATAACATTCACTCTTTCAGTTAGAAACAAATGAGTACATATACTTGTTGCTCCTTGTATTTGTACATGAAAGTAACCAAAGATGCTTGCTGAAAATGGTACATCTTCACTTACAAGCAGCATCCCCATACAGCAAACTGTGGTATTAGTATTTAATATAAGGATACTCTTTCCTAAAGAACTGGTGTCTAATGTTGTGTTTAACTAATCACAAAAAATATCATTGGCTCCAATACAGTTTATAGTCATATAGAAATTTGTTTGCTTATTCTTGGATTTTTGGAACATTGTTTTATGGCTGTTAGAGTTTAACTGGTCTGAGTTTTGAGAGCAGGTTATGTCACTTTTTCTGGGGTTTTATTCCCATCACTTATAAAGACAAGAGATTGGTGTATAGTCATCAATTATTCTTGTCTATTTCAATGCCTAGATTCTCTAAGGTTCACAAGTAACTAATTTTTCAATTAAGTTGCCTTTTATTTATTTTTACTAAGATTATAGATGGCCAAGTTCATTAAAGTCAGCTCTTATCTAAACATTATCATGGTAGTGCCATTCCAAAACACGTTTTGTCATTTTTTTGTGCACAATTGTCAGGTTCTGTAGTTCGGGGTTTTTACCTTCAGACTAGTATAGGTGCAACATGAGTTTTGTTGAATCATATATGCTTTTTCTCATAAAATCCATTACCTAGTCCTGTGTAAACACCATTCCATGGATAATTGGTTACTGCTGGCACCATCTCAGCAGTTGTCAAAGTGTCATTTCTGGGTTTGACTTTTAATGACAACCTGGACAGACATCATTCTCAGAGCTGAGCCATCTGTTCTTATTTCAACTCTGAAAATCATTAGTATAGGTATTTGTTTTTTATATCAGTTGACTACCATTCAACTCTAAATGACCTCTCCCTCTTTCACTGCATGGATGTTTTTTTCTCTTTTGGTAATGTGAGCATCACTCATTTTTCACAAGCCATTATACAACAAAGGGATCATAAATATTGATTCACTGGATTCTCCAGTTTTCATATTCAGGATCATTCTTAGATCTTGAAGGGTTGTTATGCTGGGAAATTACTATGATCCTGCCTCATCTGCAGATCCATTTCTTTACAAATGACACACTTCAGGAATGGGGTGCATATCCCAATTGTTAAGAATTCTACGTTTTACAAGTAAACAATGAGACTTCTCTACACATTGTTTTAATCCTTTTTGCTCTTATGATCTGGGTTTATAAAAGGAAAATCTTCAGTTGTCATTCCAACAATTCCTTGGTGGTGTTTTGCATTTCCAATGAAGAAGGTAATTGATTCAGGGCTCTTAATTTTTGAACCTTGGACCTCATTTTTCAGGATCACTTCACTAGGTTGCCATGCTCCACAGATGCTGTAGCAGACCAGTTGTCTCAGCCCAAACAGATTTAACAACAGAACAGATGCTGCATCACAAGATTTTGTTGGATTGGTTCTTATTTTCCAACACTAATGATTTGTGGGTTGACCATTCGTTTAAACACCTAATTACTGACACTTTTGTCTGGAGAACCTTACCTTTGGGTTTTGGAAGTGAATGCATTCCATCAGGACAGAATGGGATTACAACTCTTATGTCTTTTTTCAAATTCATATGTTGCCCAAGGTACTAACTGTTATTTGTTTCAATACATTGTCGGATCCTGTTGATAGCACCAGATTTACAACTAAGCCCTAGTTTCTTTTTCTGTTGTACCTTCAAGAATGTTCATCTCTACCATGTCTTCTTCAGCTATCTTTGTGGAGGAAATCATGATCTGACATGACCAAGCTGTCTAGAAGCACAGGGTTTAGACATGGAGGTTATGCAGTCCTTTGCATGGCATCAAAGTTTATTTTCTAAATTTGCCATCTATCTGTTGTAGTCTTTGCTTAGTCCCAAGACCAAGACAAACATTTAACAATTGAAATGACACACACTTATCAACAATGGTGTATTGAAAGGTGGTTGAACCCACTTCAGTCAGAAGTGCCAAACATAACTTGTTTTTGATCTAGGTTTTTGGCAAAGGTTTTTGCATCTTATACAATTGCCTCAAATAAGGCAGCTATATTGTCTGCCATTCAATACTCATGACAATATATTCTTTGAGTCCTCAGTACTCTCTGGATTCCTTAAGTTGCTTTGGGTCCTTTGTTCCAAATGACCATCTCAGTTACCTAATTGATATATTACTGTTATGTTGCAAGTCCTTTCTCTATTTGCCTATAGATACTACCTGTTGGAGTGGTTTGTGCTAGTTGTCCATAGAATGTTTAATCATTTTATGTTCATCCTTAAACCATTTCTTCTTACCTAAGACATTGATAGACAAGAGAAAGAATAAATCCTTTAAGTTACTGGTGTGGGGAACAGAAGTTTTTCTGCATAGTGTTATGGTGAATTTCCTCAACACTTAGAGAAGAGGCAAAAGTTGGGGCATTTCTACCTCAGTCCCTGGAAATTTTTTTTGGGTCTCGGTAGAAGATGCATCAGCCTACGCAGGAATCTACTTGTAATACCAGTTAATATATGCTGCTTGACTATCTGGTTGGTTTAAGCGTGGCTCTTCCTGTTGATCAATATTGGATTAGTACATTGTTTGTAGAAGATGGTCCTTTGTTTCCTCATTATTACAGACACAAAGCAGTCCAATCTAGATCCTTGGTTAAGCAAACTTTGTTCCACATCGTCCCCATAATTCTAGGGTTAAGTTTAATTTACTTGCCCACAAGGTTGGTGAGTGAAGATGAGTGCTCGTAATTCTGGACTGGATGAGTTCTGATAATTCAGGTTTAGTAAGACAGACACAATCCTCTCATTGTGAGCTTAGGATGTTCCCTTTAAGTAAGAGTTTTTGAGTTTGAGGAGAAGGTTTGTCCACTTCAGTGTTGCTTCACATTGTGATTATGGTGACTCATGTGCATAACAATACAGCTGTAGGCTGGGATAGACTCAGATGTACAAGTGTGTGTGTATTGTGTTCCAATTCCTCTAACCATTCATTTGGGATATAAGGCTCTCTTATTCCAACCCTGATTAGTGGAACCTTAACTATCTGATTGGAGAGTGGCCAGTAGTGATGATAAATTATGTGAAACTCTACATACATTACAATATTTAAATATTAGATGAAGAACATTCCTGGTATGGATGTAGTACAATTCCCCCACTAGGGTGCCAATTTTTTTGATACACCTGTGATCTGTATAGATAATACCCTCACTAACCCCTCCACTTTTTATCGTGGGAGTCTAGCTGTGGCGTAAGAGGAGATAAGTAAATTTTAGAAGTTAAAATATTCTTGAAAATGTATTTCCAATAATTTACAGTGTCTTCCTTCCTCCCTACTAAGAACCAGAGTTAGAGAGTGTGGATTGATTCAGTCTTTAAAGCAGTAATATTATCTGAATGAGGTGGTTATATACAGTACCAGGATTGTGGGTACACTGATGTAGGTGGAGAGTAAGCAAGAAAAAGTCAGACCAATGCATAGAAGAGCAAAGGAAGAAACTGTGGTAGCCAATTAATAGCTGTACTGGGATGGGAGGTAATTACAATTGGAAATACATTTATTTATAAAAATGTTAATATAGATGTTTGACAAATTAATGATGACATTAGTATACTACACAGACAAAAAGGGACCATCTGATACTTCAAGACTACCCTTTGAGTACATAAATATTTCAATCTCTTTGTTTTCAGAAAATCACTGATTCTCCTTTTAAACTCTTTTAAAGTATGTTCCATAAGTCAATCATTCTGTTATTTATATAGAAAAACAAATCTGTCTTAACTAAAACATAGCCTGATAGTGTCTTTTTTACAAATTTTAAATGTTCTCCTATTTTGTTGTCTTCAGATATGACCCCTTCAAAATGAGAGGCCTTTATAATATTTATCCTGTGGGTAATCTTATTAAATTCAATATGATCTTATATATCTTTTCTCAAAAGAAATGAAGAGGACATAATCTATACATATAACATTACCTCTTATTCCTGAAATTATCCTAGTAGTCCCTCTTCTTTTCTCTTTCTAGTGAGTCTGTATTCCTTCTTACAGAAGATAACCGAAAAGTATTCACAGTATTTCAAGTGAAGCTTAAATAGTAATTTTTTTAGAGATAATTACCTCTTTTGATGTATAGAGTTTTTCTATAAATATAACCAAAATTTCTATTAGATTTACTACTAGTAGCACAAAAAGCACTGCTTCAATGATTTAAGTAACTTTTATATTTATATCTACTACTATGTGAAGATCCTTTTTTGAATAATGCTGTTCTTATCCATATTAAACATACAACCCAAATTATAATAATCCAAATGCATTAATTTTACACATATTATAATTAAAGGTCATTAGTCAATTTTTTTTTTACTTAACAATTGATTCAAGTCAGTCAATATCTCAATATCCTAGAAACAGCTTGAATATTAAATATTCAAGTTTTGTGTCATCAGCAAACTTCACATATTTACTAACTATGTCTCTGTCAGTATCATTAATGTAAAAACAAAGAGTTAAGGCCCAAGTATTAATCTATCAGGTATTCCACTTGTAACAATGATTGTTTTAACTATATATTAGTAACCTATTGACTGCAGCTGCTTTGATTATGTGCAGAATTTTTACAAGCCTAGTACTGGATACAGCATCTGTGATGATGAGAAAACCCACTTGTAAAAAAGAAATATATGTGTACATAGTGCTTTCTCTACCCATATATACGTATACAGCATGCTTGCCTCCAGCTGTAGGGTGTGCAGCCAGTTGGTTAATAATTACCTCTTGCCATCTCTTATCAAACTTCCATACAGTCCAATTAATTGTTTGTTATTTAGCCACTTAGTGATGTGATTTCCTGAGCTAATCTCTTACATGTTATCTTACCAAAGTACCGCAAGCCAATTTTCTTTCATCCATATAATTAGTAACTCTTAGAAACAGCTAAAAGATTAGTAAGGCAAGATATTTCTATAGTAAATTCATGTTAATTTTGTTTGGCATATTACCAAACTCTCTAGAATTTTTCTCACTATGAAATTAAAACTAACCGATGTATAATTTCTGAGTTTACTCTTATCATATATTTTTAAAATAGGAGAATGTTAGCAACTGTCCAATCCTAAAGCATATACTACAAATGAAAAAGATAGTTCTCCATATCTTATCTTTGACCTCCCATAAAACCTTGAGGAAAATTTTGTCTGGCTTTGATACTTTATTTATGTCTAATAACTCTTTCTGTTCATCACCAGGTTTAATATCTACATGATTCAAGTCATAAAAGTTGAAAAGTGGCTTGACTTGGCAAGGAAGCAAACTGTATTATAAATGTCGAGGTACCATATTTACAAAAGGAACCTGCAGAAGTTATATAAGGCGTGAGGGCCAAGACTATAGCTAAACAAATCATGCATGGATAGTATAGGTCGTATGGGGCAATTTTGTTTGTGTGATTTAGGAATGCCATAGAGTTGTGTATGTGTTTGAGTCAGTTTTTCTGACTCAAATATCTTCAGTAATCAAGTTGTCCTTTGTTTGTGACATGGTTTTGTTCAGTTGTTTTTCATGTGTGTATGTTGGGTTGTTTGGGATGGGTTTAAATTTCTTATTATTTGGAATGATGTTTCTAAAAATTGGGTTCTTAATCATCAACTTTATGATTCAGGTCAATATTTTGCATAAAATGCTCAGAGTCAGGAATATTTCTATCTTCATTTACATCAAGAGAAGAGAACTTGTAATTGTACAGTTAGGATAGTCTCAGAATTTATAGATTGATGGAAAAGTCAAACTAGTACTCTTTCATATGTGGGGAAAAATAAAGGGGTATTTTGACATATTGTAGAACATATTTTCCACTACTGAAGTTGTTCTCAAGAGTTTGAACTTTGTTGATATTTTAAATCAATCTGAATAAAGTTGTCATGGACCTTAACCTGACTTCAAAGCAGTATTTGCATATTATCTTATAAAGTTATTATAGATTTCATAAATATACTATACTATTTATCTTAATCTAAACTATGTTTAAAAATTACTGTGTTCTCAAGGGCCGTTTTAGATCTTTCTTTGGACTCCTGGTAGAGAATATTTGCACTACAAAATAAATGATAAATGAATTTGTATTTTGATATATGAAATGAAGTTTATGTACTCTTCTCTGTACTAAAGGGACAAGGACCACTGTCACTAAAACATAGAAAAGTAATATTATAGGTACTCTTCAGTAGAGTTCTTGAATGTATGAATTAGTAGGTCATGTGTGTTAGAGAACTGATATTCAGAGGAATTAATAAAGTTGAAGTGCTCTCCATTACAAGACTGGAATAATAGATCTTAGCTTTTAATGCT
The DNA here is from genome assembly GCA_011833715.1 of Carcinoscorpius rotundicauda. Classification (NCBI taxonomy): domain Eukaryota; kingdom Metazoa; phylum Arthropoda; class Merostomata; order Xiphosura; family Limulidae; genus Carcinoscorpius; species Carcinoscorpius rotundicauda. Next base: position 48,904,076 of record CM022392.1, on the reverse strand, counting down.
TGTCACAATTTTTGATGAAAATCATTTTTCTTATATCTTACCTATTCTTGTAAAATAGCTTTTCTCAATTAGTATTGCTCTCTATCAGCCTGCATATTCAATGTTCACCACTTCCCACCTCCCACTTCTGTATATCCACATGCAAATGATTATGCAGTAGCCTTCCATAACTAGGAGTGTGATAATTTTTATTTTAGCCAACACCCTTTCCACATTAGTACTCATTAATCACTTCTTGACTGGCAGGAGTACAATACAGATTTGTTTGTTTTTTGGTAACCAATTTGTCATCATTTTTCCTTTATACTATAGAATCAGTTTTCTTTACTATATTTTGTCACTTTTTTATTTACAGAGGTCTCTTTGCTTGTGTGTCATGGATCCCACTCTGTAATGAGTAGTGTCTGGCCAGGTACACATGTTCTGATTTTTATACATGTAAAAATGGTTGGTATGGGTGAAGAAGGCTCTATGTAGAGGAGTGAACAATGTTTTGACCTTCTGAAATCATCAGATGTTCTGATTTTCGTTTTTGAAAATCTGCACTGTCCATTCTGTGAATGCTCTTTATGTCAATTTTATTGTAGTTCTACCTACCATGGACTAGGTGTTGTTTGTGTGTCTCCTTTTATTCTCATCCATGCTGAAATGATTATGTCTCAGAGGTAGATGATCCTTTGCTTACTGTGAACTGATGTATAACTCCAGATACCACTAGGTGTTTGACATCAAACTACCACTCTGATCTGTCATACCCTAGATGCTTGAAACTCAGGAGTTCCATTAATCAGTGATGCATATTTGGTGATTACATTACGTTTTTCTACTATTTCTGGTTGTGATTCAGTTGTGAAAGACTGAAGAGTATACCTGAATCAGATGTGGTGTTGTTGCCCACTGAGATGTGATATATTATTTTCTTGGTTTTGCACCTCCCGATCTCTCTTTAAGTGCTTCCCAAAGTAGATCATGTTTTTCGCTAGTTCATTGTGAGATTTCAGCTGTTTTGTGAAAGGAGATAAGATATTGTATCAGAAAGCATTTTCTTAAACCAAAAATGTATTTCTGATAAATACTTATCTCACATTTCCCATCCAGTCTTCCCACTTCTGGTGATTTGTGGTATAGGTTTTGTGACTGATCTTAGAGTGATTAAGAAGTGTAGACATGAAGAGAACACTGTAACTAGGGGTGATGTTACACTTTTATTGGTGGAGAACTGCTGCATAATCATTTACATGTGGATACATAAACGTCTGAGGTGGAAGGCTAGTAGCTGCTATTGGTAAGTGTCTGTTGAAGACACACTTTCAGTTTAGGGAAATGTCAATTTTTTTTTTAGTAACAATTAATTAAAATGTTGATTTCATAAGTACAAAACACGAGGAATTAGGGCTTTATAGCTTTAGAACTTATTAAGTAAAGGTATGCTAAAAACAATAGCTAGTTATGATATGTTGATAATCTTCTTAAATAAATTTCATGATTAGTAATCACATGAGTATAATATCAAAGAGTAATTATCACAAATTTATCAAATTTGTTCGACACCTATGAACAACTTACATTGTCTAATGAATAGACATTTAAACAATTTCTGAACATTTTTTCAGCAAACTTAGTACATTTTATTCCTAATTGACATTTAGTAATGAGTTTACTATAGAAACTAAAAAGTAACCTAAAATTTGTTTAATACTTGTATCTTACAGTTGTATTTTACTTGGTTTGCATAGCAGGCTGTGTTTCAAAAGTTGCATTTAATTTTCCTAATTTTTTTCTCCCTAAAGAAACATTAGATTCTAACTATAATATTTTTGTGAAGTGTTTAAAGAGATTTACAGTATTTAATATTTACAAAAGTGTCTTTTTCGTAAATTATCTTTAACCCTTGAAATTTTTTTAAAAATGTAACTAAAATTTACTAAAATAATGTACACTTTATTAATTTTTTTCTTTTTCCAGTTACTTCCCTTCATTTCGATTTTAAAATTTATTACTGATATTTGAAAGTACTTTTAATTTGATGATAACTATCATTTGTATGTATTATTTTCAGCAATATGACTTTCCAGACTTCTGTGAATGGGAAAAAAGAAACTGCAGTGAAATTCTTGAACCCAAGAAGAGGAAAATAAGAAGAAAGCTATTCAGTGGAACAGAAAATCAAGAAAATAATCCAGGTAAGTAAGATTTTTAAACCTCTTTTTTTTTTCATGTGTATAAACTGTAGGAACTTTAAGGTTTGCACAATGAAATTTATATGAAATTTGAACAATAGTTTCTTGAAAGTTCAGTGGAATTAATTGACTGCCTGTGAGCAATCTGTGTGAGTTTTGGTGTGGGAAGGCTGATTTTAGACTTAATATTTCTAATATATTTTTTTATTCATAATATGGGTTGAGATTAAATACACAGCCTAGTAATTTGTTTCATATTTTATGTAGTTTATTTTTTCACAGTATTAGAAGTGCAATATTTGATAAGTTTTAGAACTATTAATAGAAAAGTTTGTTATGCATGTTCAACTGTAAAAAACCTTGTATTGAAACTAGAGAAATATTCATATAACACATTCCCCTCTGTTGAGTCATACCTTTAGAAATTGTTGTAAACAGTAATGAAGCATAGTACTTATGAGTTTTCTTACTGGATTTTTTAAAACATGGAATTAGAGAAAACTCCAGGTGGTGTTGCTCATTTAATTTTAATATAGCAACATTGAATTGAACTAAGGTACGTGAAGTTGGTTCTTCAATTCTAACAAAATTATAAATGTTACTGTTATAGGAGGAGTAATATTTTGTTTCTCAGAGTATATTTCAGCAGATTTATTTTTACAGTGAGGGGTAATTAGCTGCTCTTTGTAGCTAATGTTTTATTAATTTAAATATTTCTGAAATTAGTATGTATGAATTGAGAGATCTCTGAGTTTTACTATTATTTGACCTTTTTGTACCTGTGAATATTTGATGGTACATTTCTAAATGAATATACTACTTACATTATTTATTTTGTTTACTGTTTTTAAAGAGTAATATTTAAATTTTTGTTTTGTGGCTGATAATAAAGTTTTGTGGCTGTAAAGAGATAGTGAAGAAACAATGGTTTGTCACAAAATATGTTATTGAAAGGCAGTGATATGTTTTATATGTGAAACAGTAGGAAAGCAAACACAGTTTAGTAATTTAAGGAAATTATCCCTAAGCCTAAAAATTTCAGGAATAATTGTGCTTCTGTCTCTTCTTTTGTCTTTGAACTTGCATGCCCATGGAAAAATATTACTTAGCTAGGCCAGTTATGAAGACGTTGTAGCATAATATTTGTTTGTCACTCTGTGTTACTTTATTTGAAAATAATTATTTTATATATGTGTTATATTTTATAATTGTTTGGTTTTTTTTTATTGTTAAAAGAAAGAAAAATAGATAGTTCAGTCCACCTAATGATGAAAGCATTTCCTCCTTGTCTTAAATTGTTCTACAATTTAACTAAGTTTAATGAGTTTTTTTTAACTAAAACTGAGCATAAGTTCACAAGTGAACTCATCTTAACAGAAATCCCACTTGTTAATTTTGTGTATCTCGTACTTTGTTGCAATACAAAATTTACAACACTGTATTAATATTTAACTGGCTAATAGAAAGAAAAATAACTGACCAAATTGTAGACTAACTAATAAACATTTGTTAATTCTAGCTTAACTTGCTCTTCAAAACCTTTGAAAAAATTTTCAGATGTTAAGCCAAGAAGTCAATGCTCCCTCTAGCTAGAGAACAATGTATCTTACTAAAAAAACAGCCTAAGTGTATAGGTTATGCCAAATATTGTTATATAAATGAAAATGCAACATCTTGGTATTTACCATCAAGTTTTTTTTCAGTAGTACTTTATTTTTTGAAATTCGTATTATAATTTATGTTCAAATTACAAGTTAAAGACAGTTAATCAGGTTGAATTATTAGAGAAAATAATAATATAACTCCATCATATACCAGTTGTGTTCAGATTTAGAAAATTCCAAAATTTTGCCTGTAAAGTTAAGGATCTTTCTAAAAACAATGTGATGTTTTATAGCCACAAGCTAGAAAGTGTTTGTATTTTAGGTGATCAAATTGGTCTTAGTTTAATCTGACAAACATTTTTCTGTTTCCTTTGTTACAGTCTTTCATATAGAATTACCTACTTTACCAAATAGCAGCAGCACTCCTAAGTCCAAATGCCATAGCACTATTAGTCCTTCTGTGGAAACAAAGATTACTTCAACTTTGAAATATACTCCTGTGTATGAAGGAACAAAAGACACTCCACTTAGCTCACGACGCCACACTCCTTTGTCAGAACGTCAGCAAATAGCTTTATTGCTACAGCTTACAGCTTCTGAAAATCAGAGTGGTAAGTTTCTTGCTTGATGATAATAGGATGTAATGGTATCATTTGTTAAACTTTGAAAATCTGTCTGTTATGTGTGTTTAAGTTGCTATAAAGTGATCAAGTAGTCAATATATTTTTGCATTTTTAATACTTTGAATTGTTAAAAAATGCCATAATTACTAGTAATTGTCAAGGAGCTAACCCTTTAGCTCTTTTGGTAGATTTTTTGACTGGCATGCATTGCAGGTTTCAAGTTTAATCCTGAGCAGAGAAAATTACCACAGAAGAATAAATGCTTGACAAGTTGTTATCCTTCAATTCTGAAATAATGCTTAAGACAGTTTCATGAAAGGAGATGAATGTAGTATCTTGAATTGTTAAAAAGTCTTTATAGCAATTGGTAGAGGATTAACCGCGTAATCAGTTTGATAGAGTACCTGTTTCTAGTTTGAGTGATCCTAAGTTCAGATCACGGGAGATGCAGACACTTAAATATCAGTCAGTGAGTTTATTACAAAATAGAAACATAATTGAAATATGGCAACTTTTTATGTGACTTGATGCTTACGTTGTGTTATATACTTAGGCATTTTCTTATGAGCATTTGACATGCAATATTCCAATACAATACATTGCCTTTTCTCACTTAAGTAAAGTAATTATTCTCTTTTCAGCAACGTCCTATTGACCCATGCAACTCCCTCTATTCAATTCTACTGAACTGTCATTTCTAGTTTGGCAGAACTTGTGTAATTACATTTAGTTTGAACTCTCTTAAAGTGTTTTATTTTGATATTATGCCATATATTTGTTTTAATTTGTCTCAACAAGTTCACTCTTTATTGCACAATTGTGATGTTTATAACTTACTGAGTTATTCTAAAATTGAATAACTTTATGTTTCTACCCAATTACAGAATTTATTACTTCATTACAAAAACATTTCATTTGTTTCTGCTGAAACAGTTGTGTTTGGTTATTCATTTTGCATAATGGATTCTACATTACCATTTCTGTTGTGATATGTTCTTATTAGCACATTTACACAGGCTCCAGGGCATGCTACTCCTAAGGAAGATTTATAGGCCTCATCTTGAATTTGTGGTCTACACATTTAAAATACAGTGTATTGACTTTGGAAAGATAAGTCTTTCTACTGTTATGTTTTTGGAATTATTTTATTTTTAATATTATTATTTGGAGTTATTAGGGTTCCATAACATAAGTTTTATTTAAATGGTTAATAATCATAGACGATTTCAGGTTAGCAATTAATCTTAATTGTGTCCTTACTCCTATACCATTCACTTAGGTTTACCATGGTTTGTTATTTTAGGATTACCTGTAATTTATCTTAGTGGTAGATTAATCTTTAGTTTAACAATAGTTTTTCTTCCATGCATACGTATTGTTTGGTTAAGCTTCTGTTTTATTGCTTAGTGTTATCCTTTGTTCTGTATTGTACAGATGGACTTCACAAGTGTTTGTTACTTTTGGTTTATCTGTAGTTCTACTTCCAGGTTAATCAATAATTAGACTAAATACCTTGTTCAATTAGGCTTAATAAGTGTCTGTTACTTTTGGTTTACCCAAGGTTCTGTTTAAGGGTTAATCAGTAATTGGGTTAAATATCTTTACTTCAACACATAACATCACATACATATGTTTATTTCACTACACATTCTTAAAATTTCAACTATACCAACTATTTCATTTTCATCTTTCTTTATAGTTTACACATCTTACCATTAATTTTATTTGTGGGGGCTCCTGGGATTAGGGTTTACTGTACTTGCTCCTAATATTCCTTGCATTCCTCCTATAATGGCAGAACTCATTTTTAGATGACCTAGATTTTATCAATTGCCCTCCACCATCTCATAGATTGCTTTATAAGCTTTTACTCCAGAATCTGCTAGGCCAATCTCAGTTCTTTTTTAGACATGTTTCACAGTAAATTCCCTTCTCATTACATTTTTCAAAGATGATTTATTTATTTTTCTCTTTTGTGAGTCATACTTGCAAGCTTCACCTTATACAGTCTTTAATTTTTTTATCACAGCTTACCATCAGGCAGATTTTCTTCCTGATTTTATGTCATTTGCATCTTTGTTAATTTTATTCATTTTATCCCTTATCCAGTTTTTCCAGCTTCCTTTTACTCTGTCGACATTTCTATAGTTAATCTTTATCTTCCCTGTCCTTTCTTCAGTGTTTGATTTAGGTTTGGGGATTTTCATCAGATACTTCCTCCTTCTTCCCTACATTTTGGGGTGTCTGTCACCTTCAGTTTGTTTCCTCTGCTTGTGGCTTCTTTGCTTTTTGGATCTACTATGGTGGAACACTGCTATATTTTTACTATTCACTGCTAATCGGGTCTTATGCTCAGTTCTTTTTTCCACCAATCCATTTTGTGGGACTATTCCTGTACATTTAGCATCATGCAGGGTATCTGTGATGCTATATTTAAATTTTTTTAGTTACTCCTTTGTTTCATTCTGAGATCTTATCATCTTTATTGATTTTATATGTTGAGCACCTGTTTGGCCTTTATGTGTCTTAACTATGGGTTTTCTTCGTTAAGCTTATTTGTTCGATGCTGATCAGATTTCAGGATCAGTCGGTCCTACCTCAATCACTTCTTGGGTCTTCACTTTCTTAATATATAGTCTTTGATCATATATGGCTAGGCTATTTCTCCATGACTGTGAAAGCCCATGGTACACATCCTTATCTTTGTTTTTGTAACCATATGTTTGGGTGCCAGTTTCAAGCCTTGAATTTTGAATTTGTTTTGGCTCCATATGCCTTTTGTGGATGGTCTACTACATTTTATCTAACTTCCACATTTAGAGGATTTTAGCAACACATTCATTGAATGTTTAGCTTCAGTCAGCTTCTTCCAAATAAGGTAGTCTTAATATACTCTTTTACTCCTTCCATAGTCAACTCGGGTAGTTGGATAAGATATTTATGTTATATAGTCCACATTCTAGTCTCTTTAGAGTGTGTATTTTTAAACACTTCTCTCATCAGGGCCATCCATTATTTTCCTTGAATGCATTCAAAGTTGTTTTCTGTCATCTTTACTTTGGATTTTTGTCATTTTCTGCCTTCCCTCTTCATCAGTATGGATTGATAGTTCAACATATTCCACATGACTTTGGGCTTACAGCTTCCTCTCCTTCTCTTTTGGATTGTTCTTCTTCCCTGATGCTCATCTCCAAAGATGTGGGATGCAGTTCTGTTAGTAGGAAACTCCAGGATAAGAGTTTGCTGTTGAAATCTCTTGTCCATTTCACACCCAAGGTTTTCTGCCAGTCCAAGGTGCTTTAGTTCACTTTTTTTTGTTTGATGTGACTAATACTGTTTCTTTCTTATTTTTTTAATGATAGTATCTTGTGTAACTCACCAAGAGGACACTCCTTTTTTTTGTTCCTCTTGAGGTCAACAGTGGATTTCTCTTCTTCTTTTTTTGAAGCCACATACTTGCCGTACATTTCCTGGAGGGTCATTTTCCATGTGCTTTGTCCTTATTACTAACTGACTTTCCAGTTCTGACACATTTTCTCTCAAGCACATGACTTCTTGATCCTCCAAATTTTTGGTGGCTCTATCTTTTCTGAATTACTTACCCAGGTAAAGTTTTTGAATATTTTATCATTTTCCAGTTAGTTATCTCTTTCATTTTTAGTCTCTGATTAATCATTTAATTGTCCTGTCTGTAGTTAAGTTCAGGCAGGTTTATATTAGTTTTCTTCTCATTCCTTCAGTTTTTTCTCAACATTTTGGGCATCCATATCATCCCAATTAAGGTCTTTCTGACTTGATCTTTGCTGGCCAGCACTGCTTTGGATTTTTTGGCTGTTTTGGCTCAATTTTTCTTTTTTGTTCAGAATTGATTTTATTACCTCATGTTTTATTGGCTCATGTGATGAATTTTCTTTGACATTTACATTTCTTACCATCATCCACATATTTTTCTCAGTGGGGTCCAGTTTATCTTTTCTTTCCAATACATTTTTAAACCTTCTTTCTGTTAAGTTAATTTTTCATATGTATCATAGATGTCTCTGTTCCCTCACTCATTTATACTGTTGTTACTCCATCTGTGTTGTGGGTTATTTAGGAGACACTTGCAGATTACTGCAGTTCTTTCCCTTCTGCTATCCATAGTTGATTTTGTTATTTTGAGGATCTCACTTCATTTGGGGTCATTCTCAATTTTAAGTTTGATTGAGGTAGATGACATTATGTAGATATCTTTTCAATGCCAAATATGAGGGCTTTGGATCAATAAATTGTATTATAACAATGCTATATACCCCATTTGTGAGTTGGAGTGTAAGAGATGTGATATTTTTTCTACTCCCATTGGCCTGATTTAGATGTAGTTGACTTGCCATGTACAGTCCATCATGCCATAGCCACTCCACACCTAGGAGCACATCCTTTTAATCTTATCCATTTTTATTTTTTCTGAAATTAAGTTTCATATTTATTTTATGGTTTGGATCTCTTTCTTGCCATAGTTCTTTTCCAGCTAGATGTGCACCTTCGTTTTTCCATTATATATGCAATGTTTTTCCAAGAAATGATACAGTTTCTCATATCAGATCTTTGATTTTGAAGATCTCCTCTTCAGATGATTTTAAAGGATGCTTCGTTCTTTCCAACACACCAGTCTCTCCGCCTATTCAATGCAGATTCTAGCTTTTTATGTAAGAGATGGAAGTGTACTGTATTGGAAGTTATAATTTTCCTATATTAAAAATGTATTTCTGATAGGTACTTTCCTTCTCTCACACTTCCCACCCTTTGTCCCTATTGAAGTTGGGTGCTTCCATTTTCTGCCAAAGCTCAAAGTGACAGTCTGGTAGAATTGAATAGGAGAAATCAGGTGTGTCAAGAGAGTATGTTGCATTATTGTTGTTAGAGAGTTGTCACATGATGATTTGCACGTGAGATGTATGAAAATCAGTCATTTCCAAAAGAAAAAGAGATTCAAGGCTTGTAGCATGTGCAAAGACATTTTTTTTGTTTACAGTGGGCAGTACTGAACAAGTATAGTTATTGAAGTCCATTTTCAGTACAGGAAACTTATAATTATCTTTTTATGTGCAAAAACGGCTTGTTTGGGTTGAGAAAATATTTTCTAAATTTTTAAAATATTTTCTCAACCCAAACAAGCCAGTTTTGCATATAAAATTCTCAACAAGTGGGTTTCTTGACATAACTGATAATTATCTTTGTTATTAATTGATAAACATTCTTACTGACTAAATTAATCACAGATGAACAAACACATTAACTTATCGTACTTTCTCATTCATTGATGGATATTTGGCTGATTAACTCGCTGAATAACACATTTTTATCTTTTACAAGTTTTCTGCATACCATGGGAAGCTTTGAAACTACTTTCATGAAATTTCTATTATTCACCAGTCATTACTCATGTTAATAAACAAGTATCCTTTAGTGATTATAAACATTAAAATTATTTTATGAGACAACTACAGTTTTCATGCATCTATTTGATTAACAAAACAATTTGCTGACTGAATTGTAAATTATTTTGGTTCTTTTTTATTCATCTTTTCACCAGTGCTGATGCATCTCACATTTTACTTTACACACAGTTGTACCAGTTTTAGTTATTCCTTTGCCACTAGGCTACCATTTTTGTTTCACCATTCAACATATTTCTTGTCATTTTTTCATATATCTCAAAACATCTAATTGTTGGGATATTTTATCAACATCTATAATTCTTGTGTTTTCCTGTGATTTTGAAGCCATACCAACTTTTGTCACAAAGATACCCGTAACTCCTGGATGAGACAGAAATAAGTAATCATATAACCCAAGCACATTACAGGTGGATCTTTTTTTGTATGAGGCAAAATGGGAATCTACGTGTACTTTATAGTCATTGTATTCTGTTACTATCCAGATTAAAAGTATGTGTTTTAAGTAGTTATAATGTGGTAGTGGTGATTAGATATCAGTATTTATCATGGTTAGTAGCCTCAATGATCACCTAAATCTAAGTTATTAATTAGTTACTAAATTAATAATAATTACTAATTAGATATTTAATAATTGAAACTGTCATTGCTTGATGAAACTTTATAATTACTGAATTGAGGAAAACAAGACAATCATACATGTCACAAGTATATCATTTATTCACAACCATGGTCTCACCAGTAAAGGCATCATCAGGTAATTAGACTTGGGTGCTTGTATAGACTACTGACTGTAACAGCAACTTACTATTTTAATTTATTGTTCACATTATTTTTTTTTCCTCTGTTCATTTTCTTTGATTTTTTTTCTCACGTTTACTTTGAAATTAGTCCATTTTATGGAACTGATGACCATTTGTGTTATTTAATGGATTTAACCTGCCAGTCATAAAACTTATTTTGCGTGTGTCTGCTGATGAATTCCTGTTTTTAAAAAGATAAAGAAGTGTTAATTCTGACCTTTATCTAAATATACATTACATCTACATTATTTAATGATCACAAACCAGCATCAGTAGTTTTTATTTTATTTTAAACTATAGTCAGCATTTAATTATGCTAATGAATAATATTGTCTTCTATATTAAAATGCTTCCCATCACTGATGAAATAACTTGAAGCTGTTATTTGTCTTTTATTCAAAACAATCACTTCATGTGTGTACTTTGATGTTCAGTTTTTGTGTACTTTGTCAGTGGTCAATAATGTTTCTTACAATATATTCTCTGCCTAAAATTCATCTGGCTTGAACCTTTTAATTTATTCTTTATATATTTCTTCACAATCACTTTTTTCATTTCTACTATAGTGATTACTGACATACCAGTGAGTTAAGTCATTGATAAGATAGTGCATATTTTTATCATCTAGATTTACAGACAGATATTTGCTATAATAAATGCAGTAACTATTTCATGCATTGTTTTTTAGTAATGCTTAATTCTGTTCTTCATAGATTTTTGATAGGCCCTTACTTCTATTGAAATATTTGTCCTAATTCTTTTAGACTAACATAGGTACCTTATAAGAATATAAAGTGGTCTTGGTCTAATAGTGTAATTGTCACTATACAAGGAGGAATATGATAATTTATGTAATAATTTTTGCCAGGCTCATAGATTGTGCATAAATGCTTTAGTTAAAGCATATGATTTCTGTTTGTTCAGTTTTGACATCTTAACTATAACATTTTACAACTAATCCTTCCCCTTTAAACATACTGCTATAATCTATATTTTTTAATGTTGCAATTTCTTTGTTAGTAAAATGGAACTGTAGGTCATATTAATGACATTAAAACCAAATAAATCTAAAGTATGTGAAAATTGTTTCAGGGAGTTAATGTCATATTATGGAGTACATTCGAGGTTAGATTATAAATATGACATCAGTGAACATAAAAAGACGGTCAAGAAAATAGCAGAGTTAACTAGTCTGATTGTGTTTTCATTTTAGTTAGAGTTTTGTTTGTTGGTAAGTAAAAGTAATTTGATTTTTACATCAGTGTAATGTAGTTAGCATCATTTGTACAATGCATACAAATCAAGCTTGTAGAAATATCAACAAAGAAATAAGCTAATCTGTCACTGTCTATGTGGACTTTACTTCAAATGAATTTCACCTAACGATTTGAAAGAACCTGCCAACAGAAGAGAAACACCAATAAAATTACATCAAAAGTAAGATTGATTTGGTGAAAATAAGATAGAACTTTGACCAAACTTCAAGTTTTGTTCAAGGTGACCATAAGGGTACTAAGTTAAACAGGAAGCATGCTAAAAATGAGAAAACGTTGGGGAAAAAAGAACAAACAAAAAGAGACAGAGAATTTAAAGAAGAAAGATACAGAAAATTTAAAATAGGACCAAGAAGAGAGGGACAGAAAATTAGAAAAATATGACAGGAATTTAATGGATGAGTTAAAAGGAGATGTATTATTTAAAGAAGATTTAAATTTTAATACTCTGATTATATACAAGAGCAATGAAGTTGTTGGAGATCAATAGACAGATTACATCAGTAATGTTGAATAAGTACTAAAGAGCATTGAGAAAGTCAGAAACAATGCATAAAAACATCTGAGTAAAGAAAAACATAAACAAGGTGGAAGAGAACATCATTGATAGAAAAAAATGTACAAAATGAATTATTAAAAGCAAACACTAAACTAGCCACACCTCTTTCTCAGTTGGCTCAAGAGTTTCAACTGAAAATGCTATTGTGACTATACAATCTTATGCAGCTCAAATGTAGAGGATGACATTTTCAAAGTTTTTTTGCCATTTGTCTTCAAGTCAGTTTGTGCAAGCTATTGCAGTCTTCAATAGTTTTCAGGTGGATTGAAGTAGATGTGCTTTAAACGGTTGTTTGTTTCTCGTCCTGATTTGTGGAGCATTGAACTGGCTACTAAATTTTTGCAACCCAGAAGACCAAGATGTAAAATGGTTCCAAAAACTTTAGGAGTATAATGTTAGAATGGGATGGAGCAATGGAAATGCTTGCACATTATCATGAATACCATTTGTTAATGAAGAGTGTAAGAACTAGGATAAGAGTGAAATTGTACAGCAGAATTTATTCCAAGATGTGGCATTCACAAGTAATGTTGAGGAACTGATATGGTATAGCATTCATCTGGAAGATGCTCATGCAAAAAATAAAAGTTGAAAACAAATTATTCATTAGCTCAAGAATGGTACAGAAAGATACTGATGGTAAACAGTTGCTTCATCTTGTCCAAAAGCAAAGATATATTGAGCGCAATACGATTTCTTATGCTAACAAAAAAAAAAAAAAGACTTATTGTATTAGAAGTGGGAAGAGACCAGTAGATAGAACAAAGGCTACAGTTTGTACTTTCCCAGCAGTGTGTATGTTGTGAAGCATTCTGTCATCACCACAACTTTTTAACGACTGGGGACTTGAGTGAGTAACAGAGTACGTCTGCTGGGTTGGATGCCAGGAGTCTAGGAGAATTTGTATAAAAACATGTGAAGCAAAACTGTAAGCACAACTTTTCATGAAAAATTGAACAGCTGTAGCGGTATTATGTTGGAACATCATTGGAGAAAGTTGCTGTTGATGTGCTTGGTCCACTGCCACAGAACAACAGTGGAGATATATACATCATAGTTGTGATGGACTGTTTTACCAACTGGCCAAAATTATATGGTATTCTTAACCATAAAACAGAAACTTTAATAAAACAGCTCATCCATAAATTTATCAAGATTTGTACAGCAGTTCATAAAGTTACTGACAACACATTATCATCACTATGTTTTGGAGAGAACTTAGAAGTACCAGTGTACCTATTTACACTCATCTATAGAACAGTTGTGCAGAAGAATTTTACACTGAATATACAGAGTGAAAGAAATTTTATAAATGTAACTGTGATTTAGTTTTTGAGGATAAATTATAATTATTCCACCAAATAATTTTATTAATGTGGTAGAATATCAGTGAATATTTAATTATTTGTTTGAAATTCAGTAATTAAGCAGTATTTAAGTGATAGATGTAATAAAATATGCATTCATATCACTTAATTATTATCCTCCTACACCCTACATATCACTATGTTTTAAATTAAACATTTAGTCTTAGAGTTCCTATGAAGTGCCATTTATGACCCCCAATTATATTTGATCTTTGCCTTATACAAGATTTGCGTGTGCATGCGTTTGTAATGTACCAATGATATTTTTTATGATTTTGTTGGTATTTTATTCTTTATTTCTAAATGTTTCTAAATTGAAAAATATCCCACAGTTCTGAGCTGAGTACCATTGGGGTTCAAACTACATCTTGAGCTAAATTTTTTTATGTAGACTTCTAAGTGTTATTATATATATCATGTTGTAGGATTATTAAATGCAATTATAAATAATCTAGATTCATGCTATATGACGTTATTCTGTATTATTCCTGAGCTACAGTAAATGTCGATATCATTGTAGCAGATTCAAAAGTTATTTACAAATGATTGCAGCTGGAGTGTCAATATTTAATGCATATCAATCTTTAGCATTGCACTGATTTAGAAAATTAAAAATTGTATTAATATTGACTTAAATTTAAGTGAAAGTAAGCAAGATTAAAACTTCATATAATATTGGATTATAATAACACAAAAGAAGAAACAGAAAGAATTGACCAAACAATAAACATGTATTTGCTGAAATGAAAAACCAGTCAACAGCTTGTTGTTATACTTTGTAACATTTTATGTGTTAGTGTTCTAAGTGACTACATCATATAAGTCTAAGAAAGGAAAAACATTCAGAGGAAGCTCATCAAAATATATATTTTTGCAATATAACTGGGGTGCCAAGTAAGTAACATGAAGCTTTCATTACACAGACATTGACTATTATTTGCTACTTTAGTATCAATTTCAAAAGTTCAAGGTCAAAGAATAATGACTATAATACTGTGTGCCATTTTGTGATGGTTAATATGATATTGTCTTCTTTTTTTACCCATGGTAATACAAGAATCACCACATTTCATGTAGATTGTGTTTTCAAGTTATTCAACAATGTAGGCAATAAATACATGAAGTAAAATTAATTTATATTTAATATGTTTTGTATCTTCTAAGAAATCAATTGTGTTTATATTCATTTATTTATTTTTAGGTTTTTCACAAATATAAGAGATAATTGCAAGAAATAAAACACATTGAATGAAAAAATTAACTTTTTTTTTACTCTGCCTCTCTTTCTCTATCAAAGAGCTAATTTTGACTGTTAGCCACAGATTGCCATTAGTAGTAATAAGCTGCAGCTTTTCAAACAGTGTTTTTAGATTATTTGAATAGATATGGAGATTCAAATATAATAGTTTTCTGATAAAATTCTGTGTCTGTTTCAGATTATTTGAAGAAGCTGCACTTTTGTGCAATTGGCTCATGATATCAAAACTTTGATTTGAAAATGTTATAAAACTTCCATTTCTCAACCACAAAGAAATTTGTGGGATGGAATTTTTTGGATTTATACAGGTTCTCTAGGACCAAATGCTAAATTGCTTGCAAATGTAAAGCATAATAATTGTATGATATTCCATTTGAGTGCTTGAGCCATGTAAACCCACTCATGCCATATTTAATCTTCCAAAATTGGCACAAGCAAGGATCTTTTCACACTTCATATGGCTTTGGGTCCATTTTGCTTCACCATATAGTAACACAAATTAATTTAGGTATGTGTGAATAATGTCATGATATTTCGTCAATTTTGTTCTTCAGTTTTATCCAGTTGACCACCTGTTTAATGATTGTATAAACATATAGAAATTAAAACATCTCTTTCCAGCCAGAGGTGAAATTGAAAAGAAAATTGATTGGCTCTGCTGTGAACTGCCTTTTTATCTATTAAAAGCTCATGAGCATAACTTGGATCAGCAAACCAAAGAAATACTATTAAGCATCTTATTATGATGAAGTGTGTATATCTATGAGGTTTTGAGTCCGTTTTACTTCACCAATATATTATTTACGAAAACTGTTTTGAATTACATTTCTATTGGCTATTAAGTTATTTGATGGCCTCTGTGTTACAGATTCTTTTTTTCAGTTTCACTTCTGGTGAAAAAGAAAAGAAATCCTAAACATTTATATGTGTTTGTGTATTTATATATACTCTTTTCAAATTTTACTCTTATAGCAATCTTATTTCACTGTAATGGATATACTGTGTATTAACATTTATATGTGTTTGTGTATTTATATATACTCTTTTTAAATTTTACTCTTATAGTAATCTTATTTTACTGTAATGGATATACTGTGTATTAACATTTATGTGTTTGTGTATTTATACATACTGTTTTCAAATTTCACTCTTATAGCAATCTTATTTCACTGTAATGGATATACTGTGTATTAACATTTATTTGTGTTTGTGTATTTATACATACTGTTTTCAAATTTCACTCTTATAGCAATCTTATTTCACTGTAATGGATATAGTGCGTATGTTACTATCTATGTATGTAACTAAAATTTCTGTGCCATGTATTGAATGGCACCATAAAAAGACGTTCATAAAACTTTTTACACTATGGGTATTCAGATTCCATACAGTTGGATAAGTAACAGTGGTGTGTGCAACAAAAATTTCTTTATCATAGAACAGAACATAATTTTAAATATTAGTACTTGTCTCACAGCAAAAACATGACTTCACTTGGACTCTATGTGAGGGTTTGATTATGTTTTTATTGATGTAATGTTTAAATGTAGTACTGAGAAACTGGAGTTTTTAAAAAAGTATCATTTTAATAAACAGTACACTTTTAATATTTAAAAAAATAAAAAACATTACATTTTATATCAGTAAAATCTTTGGAGTTCTGTACACTGAATCATTTTGATGCAATGAGTTGCATGTGACTAAACAGCACAATCCAAACACTTTCTGTGTAGTACTTCCCAGAAGGAAAAAAAAAAATTTTAATGTTCACTTTTTCAAGTTTTTCATTGAGGTATGAATATCACTATTAATAATTACTAGCATAAATAGCTGTCATTTATTTCTGCTAGTTTATGGCAATAACTTTTTTTATTTTGGATTGCTGTTTGAAGATAGGTAGGTAATAATTTATTTTAAAGCTGTATAAATTGAAATCAGAGTCACAAATACTTCAAAATAAAGAAAAACTGAATATTTTTACATGAATCTGATTGATACATGATAACCAATTTAGCTCAGACTGTATTGCAATTGGAAGATTTATTTCACCAGTATTTCTTTTTCTTAGTCCATACTTGGAACAATTATGAATAATAGGAGATTTCAAGTACTTTGATTAGTAAACCATATAGTAATTTAATGGTCAATAGCAATGTGATTTAAATAGGTTTCATGATTAAAACAATGGTGAATCTCTTATCTAATACTCAGTACGTAATTTGAGTATTAGGTTTGGTCAAGAGATCTAGTAACATTAGCAACAAAGTCCACCATTTTACTTTTCATTTATAACTATTTAAAAGATAAATTGACTCAAAAACAAGATTAATTTAATGTTAGGAATATGCAATAGTGAAAAAATGTTTAAAAGGAATAATTCAGAAATTTGTAAAATGTGAAAGAATTTTGAGTCATTGAAAAGGAGAAAAAAGTGAATAGATAAAAATGTATAGAGAGGGAGAGAAAGTAAAAATAAAAGTTAAAGGATAGAGAGAAAAATAGATTAGAGTGTCAATTATTAGTTTTTATTTATTGAAGCCATACCACCATAACACTGTTATCAACCATTTAAAAATGGCAAATGGCTTGATAGTTATGAGGCTTGACTTACAATTTCCTTCCCACAAAAAATGCTCACCCTTTCAGATATGATGGCATTAGAAATTTGCTGAACAATTCCACTACTCATTAGTAAAAAGAGTATGTCAAGAATTTACAGTGGGTGGTGATAACTAACTGCCTTCGCTCTAGTCTGTCTTTCACTGCTAAATTGGGGATAGGTAGTGCAAATAAAATTTCATGTAGCTGTGTGCAAAACTCACAAACCAATTTCCAGTACTTTTTGATAAAAGAGTAGCTCAGTGGGTGGTGATGACTAATTACCTTCCCTCTGGTTTTTCATTAAGTTCAGGAGGCTATGGCAGATAGCCTTTGTGTAGCTTTGCATGAAATTCAAAATAAGCAAACAGAAATGATGAAAAGTTAGAAAAGAGTTTTAGGAGTCTTGGTTGAGGATATGAGAAAAATCTTTGATTTTTTTTTATAGGAATAAAATATTTATCCTTCGGAGGACTATTATCTGAGATATGATTTGTAAAATACACTTAAAATTTAAAAGTGCAATATTTTACAATATACCCTCTGTCTGATGACCATGTGTAATTTTTTATAGTTTTACAGTGAAATTACCATTGTAAAAGGCTCTGGCATAATAGTGCCATATCCATAGCACATACCTTCTCCTTGCCTACTTTACTTCTCCTTGACATTGATTTCCAATTATGCTTTTCAACAATTTGGTTGTACAAGTGTCTACACATGTTGTGTTCAGTGACTTTATTCGTACATTGTCATGTGGAACAACATTAGTATCTCTTTCACTCTCTAGATGCTTGAGGTATGCAACAGTTGAATGGATATGTCATGGAAGTAACTTGTATACATGTGACTTAGTTGCTTTTCTATTCATTATGTTACACACAATTGTCTAGGATACATGAACAGTTTTTTCCCATTAAACATTGTGTTCATGGATTCTTATCTGTTACTTAACTGACACTCTTTACTTACCAAGTATTTGGTATGACTTGTTACAATTCTCTTTGTGTATGACCCTGGTACCTGAAGTTTATCCATATTCCTTTATTTTCTAATTCCATTATGTGCAAGGGATATCCACATCCAGGAAACTATAAATCTCTGATCTGACACATGTTTATGATCTGAGTATATGAATATTTTCCTATTATATTTCCTTAGCAA
Source organism: Carcinoscorpius rotundicauda (assembly GCA_011833715.1). Taxonomy (NCBI): domain Eukaryota; kingdom Metazoa; phylum Arthropoda; class Merostomata; order Xiphosura; family Limulidae; genus Carcinoscorpius; species Carcinoscorpius rotundicauda. The sequence goes on along the minus strand of CM022392.1, from coordinate 48,885,208 downwards.
GAGCAACCAGTTTTTCAATCTGTGCATGAAATACTAATGTTAAAATGCATCTCTGACACATGCCATTCCACTTCAGTTTATATTGACTGTTGTTTTTATATCGCTTGGTGATTTGCCCATTCAAAATAATTTTGATATAATATATTTATCTGTTTGTATTTTGACTTAAACTATAAGCCTGGTGTTATAATTATTGATTCAGCACCTGAAATTGTTAATCATTACTTAACTTGCAACTGATCACTTGATCAAAGAAGGTCCATTCAAATTATTTTTGTCAGAAGAAAATATTAAATGTTAATTTGAAAAATCTGTATTCCTATAACATACATTCTATTTATATTTACAGAAATAATCTACCTATATTTTAGGAATATATTCAACATTTCAATGAAATACACTTATGATTTGTAATTTAAAGTCTGAATACACAAAACTAGTGCAAGGTTGAGGGTAAAAAAATGTTGCATACTTGATGTTTAGATCTGAACTCAGATTCAAATGATGCAGTGATCAATTTAAAAATCCTAAAAAGGCTTAAGGGATCTAAATTGGAATCTACAAGTCATAGTAGTACATATATGTTTCTAGTAAAATCTTTTTACATTAGAAAAAAATGGGTATTTGGATGATGAATTATTCTGTTATTGATTTATCTTCAGCTAGAGAGCCTCTTAGTGAAGATTATAAAAATTAGTAGAAACTATATATTCAGCAGAAACTTGCAGTGAAAAGTATATTTTCTTTCTTCATTCTATATTGCATTAGCTCTGTTACAGTTTTACAAGTGAAGTTTGAAAAGAAATCAGGCCTTTTTTTATTTGAGAATTCCTCAGGTTCTGTGCTTCAAGAAAATCAGCAAAAATTACAATTTGCTAAGAGCAATTCAGTTTTGAGAAGTGGGTTTTCTTTTTCCTGCCTAGGTATCTTTTAGCAGTTGAATAATTTAGTTTCAATTTTCATATCAAATTCTTGCAGCTGTGTGGCTAAGTATTATTTCATCTTTCTAGCACATTCAGTTTTTTCTTGTTATAGTTTTATCACACTGATGTGATTCATGGTATTCAAGTGCAACAGAAAAGTCTAATTATCTGCAATATGAAGGTTTGTTATTGTTAAACAAAGAATAAATCAAATGCAAATGTTTAAGGGCAATGAATAAACACAGTTGAACTTGACATGTAAAATTCTTTATTCACATTACAGTTTTTGTATTACTAAACTGATTGGTATCCTATTCTTCATGACTATTGGTGTTGAGTGTTGAAACAAGAACTGCAAAAGAAACAAAAATATGAAATTTTACACTGATCCCTTATTGCAGAATAAGTCCTGAGATTATAATAGTTACTAAGTTTACATGCAATTCTAAAGCATCTCAGGTTAGTATGTACAGTATAGGTTTCTGTATTACTTTTTCAATAGGCTACCTTCCTGGAAGTACATATGGAAACATATATGCTAGCCTGAGACTTAAGAACAAAGGCTGCAGTACATAACCTAACTTAAAAGGTTGTGATATGTTACTACCTCTTTAAATTTAGTCAGCTTAGATGTGATCGTGTGTATGCAGAAATTGCACACAAAAATTACCAGAATATACTTGTCTTAAAGTTATATTTTGTGATAGTTATGGAAGAGTAAAATTAATACTTGCTACATATAATTAAATATGGTTTAACATTTAAAATTAAAATAACTTATATGTCTTTACCTTTTACAGGTGCTTGGTAAATTTTAAAATTAGCGCATCGTATTACAAGGAAATCATGGATATAACATTTACGATATTTTCATGATGGTAAAAAAACGTGTTCAAGAAGTCTTGATAGAAATCAGAAAAACCCTATAACCATATAATTACCTAAAGCTACACATTGGGCTATCTGCACTGTGCCAACCACAGGGATTGAACTTCAGCTTTTAATGTTATAATTTATCACGCTATCAGAACATTTAGTGATTACCCATGAAGATTTTTAGAAAAAACTGGCCAAATGATTACTTAAATAAAAGCTAATTAGCAGGTGGAGCCTCTCCAGAGCATTGATATAATATGATATTATATGAACATGCAAATATGATGTGTTTTTTTGGAACTTTTTTTAATTTATTAGCTTTGCATAGTCTTTTCTTATTGTGCTTTAAAATATATGTGAAACACATTTCTTCTCCAAAATACTATCTTTAAACACATTTTTATTTTCTTAATGTATTTAGTGACCTTTCTTTTATGAATTTATCCTTTTACTTCTAACCATTGAATTAATGACAGGAGCTTTAAAATATTTAATATTTTGAACCATACTGCTTTGGGTACATGTAGTGGTGAATGAAATGATAGACTGTGCCTTGCTTGTATTTGCTTTTGTAGTACATGAAACATTTGATTGAATATGTGCTTTGTAAAAGAAACTTAATTTCATATGGACATGAAGTATGTGATATGTCCCCAAAGTGAAATAACAGCTTAACTTGGGCATTAAGAACTGAATTTTTTTTTGTATGTTATTTTAAGTAAATCTATTTTTTTTTTAACTTTCAGTTAAATAAGTTGTTGGTGGAAATGAAAATGAACATGTGCTTGTGTATATTTTAAAATTTCCTAAAAGTAACTTCTGTGAAAAATATTTCTTAAATAAAATATATATATTTAATATTCTTCTGCTTTGGTGATGTCTAGGACATTATATTTTTGTATATTTTAAAATTAAGTATGATATTCAACAAACTGTTAAAAATTGGCAAACACAAAGGTACATCTTATATGAAATGTATCCCTTGTAGTTGGGGAAAGTATACAAGATGCAAATGGGCTATAGATAAGCATAATGCATGACGGTAATGTGTATTAAAGTCAACTGAATAATCAGTAACGAGACATACGTTCAGAACTTGCAGGTGCACTACACAGTTGCTCTTTCCAACATATAGTTGGAATGTGTGCTGCAGGTACATTTTTTACCACATGTGCAACCATGTCTTTCAAAGATTGGTCTAATTCTGTCATTAGTATTTGAGAAAAGTTAAAAAATAAAAAGAAACATTTAACTAATATTTTACAAAACAAAAGTGATTTTTATACCTTTCACAAAGCTTGCTTCAAATTACAGTGAGAGATAAGTTATTTAAACATACCTTATTGTAATCTTATCATCCATTTATACAGCTTTCATTTTTGCATTACCTCTCCTCACAAGTAGTGATTAAATCTTGAATTGTAGTTCTTTGCATAAATTTAATTAAATTCAGGTTAACATCTATTTAAGAAGCTACATTAATTGCTTGTGTTATCATGTCGGAACAATTGTAACAATTTTTCGATTGTTTAAGTTATACGTCATTTGTAGGTTCTATCATTTAGTGATGATTTTTAAAAGCAAGAGTAGTTGAATAAGTAATTTGCATAACTAGTTAAAAGATGCAAATATAAAATGAAGTATATACTGAAAATAGTAATTTGGAAGCGATGAAAATTCAAAGAACCGTTTTCTTTGTGAAGTAAAACATTTTTGCACATAACGAAAAAATATATGGTATTCAAAGTGTGCTATTCTCCAAAATAGTTGTTTATATGTTCTTTATTAAGATATGAATTACTAAAATATTTTCCGTTAGGTTTTTTGTTCATTTCTTCAAGTAACTTTGAAGTACCAATGATCGCAGGTGCAAGCTGCGTTTTGAAATCTATTCTACATGCAATTTTTCGTCAAAACCTTTCGGAAAAAAAGTGAAACTGGTTTGACTGGTTCCCGTTTTTTTGTTAACAAAGCAAAGTATTCATGTGTCGCGTAACTCATAAAAATTTATGATGCGTACTGATTTCTTAAAACTAATTAATAAAATAAGTTACGTTATAAACGTAGTTTGCAAATAGGTATATAATGTCTTATTATTAAACACGAAACTAGTTGCTAGTGTCGGGAAACAAGCACCATGGGAAGTGCATGAGATGTATCTAACACATAATTCAAATATTTAATAAACTTATTTTTCAACAGTTAAGGATAAAAATTAAGTATGCTTTCTTTTTCACTAATTTCGAAATTATTTATTGTGAAAGATAAAGCAATGAATTTACGTGTTATATACTTATAATAAAGTTATTTCTGAGCAATTATCTTTTATTTTACATTGAACACTAGGTGTCGCATTAGTGAAAGTAAGGTTTCAGGCCTACTTCTTTGTGAGGTATGGAATTATAATTTTTTCTCACAGTACAATTGTTTGTTTAATATTTTATTAACACGTTAATAATAATAATCTACATAATAAACAATATTAAGCTATAAACTTAGGCTTCGGTTAAAACTGATAAACATTAATGTAACATGCTAACAACTAACAAATCTTTTGGTCTTTCGTTTTTCGGTTTAACTTCGCGTTTTCATTGCAGCTTTCAAGGTTGCTAATCTATATACACCTTTTGATTCGTGAGAAGTAGAAAGTAAAAATTTTAACTCACTATTTTTTTCACAAAATAATTGATTCTCTTTTTAAGCACTTAAAATTCTCACTTTATTCTAACAATGGCAGCTCGCTCTGTTAGTCGATTGTATTGGTTGGCATTACTTATACCGATAGCACTAGAAAACTGCAACTGCCTTTAGGCTAGCCCATCTATTATTCGGTGAGTTTTTAAATCAGAAAATTACATTGGTTCACCGGTAATATCGAAATGTGTTTAATATTTGATAACAGTGATATCATTCTGGTCGTAATTAAGATAACCTCTTTTACACTTGAAAGTTGTAATATAGACTACAGGTTTTTAAGCATGACTGGTGTGTTGCGTCGTGTTTGTTTGTACATGTAAATATATAAATTGTCGTCTAAACGGTAATAAGTCATAAAATGTAAGAATTGTAATTATTTATTGCAATTTTTAATTTAGTAAAATGAGTTGGTTATTCTGCATGTTCTTGTATTTATAATTGGTAAAGAAGGTTGGTGCCCCTCTCAATTAGCAACTTTCTTTTCCTGAGTAATTAGCCAAAAAGTTGTTCTTAAAACTCATAAGTAGAAGGAAAACGTTGAAATATCACAGATACAATTAATGAGTGGAATCTGAACACTCCCAGCTAAAAGCAGGTTTTTTCCATTGGAGTCTTTGCTGAAACGGCAGTAACAAAAATTATTGATATATATGTAGAGAGATTACATGCATATAATTTTGTTAAAATATTACATGAAACCTCTTGCTATAAAATAACGAATCATTCAGGTTAGAGCTTAGGATACAGATTTTAAAATTACAGTACATGGCAACCATGATCAGTATTAGTTAACATGTGATAACAGAATGTATGGAACAAAGTGTGTAGGTTCTAAAACAGCAAACATTAATTTATCTTGCATTAAGGATCTTACAAGTTAAGAATGTCCATAAAAGTCTGAAATGCTCATGTGCTCCTATCCTAATGCCATTTATGAACTAATATCTACGAAGAGAATAATATAAGGTTTCAGTTGATGTGCAAATTTTGTTAGCTTTGTCATGTATTTCTGTGTATTTTAGTATAAAGAAAATCCATCATGTCCTGTTGTCTTCAGAAGGCATGATAAAGAAATCAAATGCTTCTACCATATCAGTATTCTGAATAATATTGTAAACTTTAATAAGTTGCCTTTTTTCTTTTCAAGAAAATAAAATGTCATAACCAAAATCATTCTTTTAGTACTCTTCTGAATTTTTTCTAGTCATTCAGTATCTGTAACTGAACATTATTCTGTGTGAGGCCTGGTTAATGGTTTATGTAAAGTTATACTTATCTCATTTGTCTTCAGTTTTATAATGTTAAAAATTATATACAATTACCATGTAAAAATCTAGAGTAGAATTTAAACACAAAAACTACATGCAACAAAAGTCCACATCTATAACACTATGTAACAAAGTTTTCACTTTTTCTTGTTCCTGGGCAGAAAGTGTCATTTCTCAGTTGCTTATGCCTAATGTAAATGGAAAAGACTTATTTTTCTCTTCAAACATTGCTTTTGTGACATAGGAGCATATAATGAAAACATAACAGGAGACTATATTTGGGGGCTGATATGGGAAAGTGATTTACATTACAGTCGCTAATCTCGAAAAGCTACTCACTTCTAAATATTTTTGTTCATTTTTATATAACTTTAGATTAAATACATGTAAATTTTAATTCATGTGTTGTTTTATTCAGACCTTATGTAAATGAAAATGTGCAAATTTGCCCATTTTTACATAGAAAATAGGTTAATTTCTAAATTTCATTATTGAGGTCACAAAAGCAAAGTTTGAAGGGAATAATGGCCATTTTCTGTACTCTTACAACATAAGCAATTAAGAAATAACACATACTATCTAGGAACAAAATTTTTATTACGTAATGTAATTAAATAATGAATGATATACTTTTCCTGATAAGAGAAATAATGTTTTTATTTAAAACATCATGATTGTAATTAGAAATAATGAAATAGTTAACTTATTATACTGTTTAAATAAGATAAACATAAAAATAATAAATATTTGTCATCTAAATTTTTTAGTCATACATTCTCACTAAACAGTAAACTTAAATTATCTGATTTGATTATTTTATTTTGTAAATATATATAGAATAATGTTTATTAGCATTGGAACTTGGTAAAACCATGGTTTATCTGTTAAAAGTAAAAGCATAATTTAAATAAAGAAACAAACATCAACAAAATGTCTTGATATACCTTAAACTAGTTTTTAGTCATGTGGCTTTAATACAGTATGTATATGTATACATTGCATTGTTTTTGATATTCTAAAAAAAATGGCTACTTATGCAGTAATACTACTTAAACTTGTTTTAAACATTAAAAATTTAAAATGACATCTTTCTCACAAGAATTGTAACTTCTAAACTGTGTAAAATTATTTTAACAAGTATATTTTATATGTGCTTCAGGTGTCCTAAACATTACTATTTTTGATAAACAAAACTCTTAAAATTATATTTGAAAAAGATAAGACAGTAAAATTTATCTTGCAGTGTTTGACATTCATATTGTTGTTATAACTTAATAGTAATCAGTTATTGATTGAGGCATTAACTCTATTACTAAGAGGGATGTCAACCAGTTTGTAGACTTACATTGAAAACTATATGGAACTACTGTTTCGTGAATGTATGTCAGTAAGTTTGGTATCAAATTGTAGATATTAATATTTTGGTATTATACATTATTTAATTTAATAATTGAAAAGTAAACATTAGAAACACAATTCTTAAATATCAATTTTTGTGTGTCACATGGTATGTTGAATGCAGCTTTGGTTCAGATTAGGTGTTTGTAAAGTCAAAATACAAAGTCTGTTGTTTCTTGTGAATTTTTTGAACTTGGTTGCTGATGGACATTGTTTGCTAAGCCTTTTAAAATTTCACACATGAAAGATATCAAACAAAATATATTTTAGGTTTTGCATATTCAGTTAAATAACCAACAAATCATTAACAACTACACTGTTACCATAGAATTCCATTATCATTTATTGAGCTTAGTAACTGCTGTGTATTTTGGTTTTAATAAAAACATGAAACTTTGAGCAGGCTAAAGATGCATCCTACCTGGAATCAAAAGAACGTGGTAGCCTTTTCACAGGTTAAAATGCTGAGGAAAACCACTCTTTGGTACACTTGTGTATAATATAGTTATTTACATTTTTTGGTTATTCAACTGCATATATAGAAAACCTAAAAAATTGATATCTTCCACATGCAAGATTTTTAAAGGCTTAGCAACCTGTGTTCAACAGCAACTGAGTACTGAGGTCTTAGTGAAAAGATAATTATTTGACTTATTGTTTTGAATTTAAAAATGTTTAATTTATTTATAAACAGTAATTATCTATATTCACACACACACACACATAATGTATGATAATTGATATGTGACTGTATATCACAAAATTCTAGTACATTAAAACATTGAAGACTTAAGGTCATTTTATATTATTGGGTATGTAACACGAGTGCATGTTATGTAATGTTAGGTAGGCATGACAGAATGGTCAGTATAACATATATATGTTTATTTGTAGTGTTATGAGACTTAACTTACTTAGAATAAGCATTTGTATTTTTGTGTTATAATATGTAGTCATTCTAGCTTGAAGAAAGCATAATTTTTATTAACTTTTTTATAATGGTTGTGAGGTTGGTCAAGTGACAAACCTCTAATAGTTGGAATATAGAAAATAATATAAATTATAAGATCTTACTAAAAACAAACATTCAAAATGTATTTATAGGTTTTAGAGGTTATGCAAGTAATATTTGAGATTTTTGGGATGAAAAATAGTATTTTTTAATCATAACATGAAATCAGTTTGTGCTCAGACTAGTAATGAAACATACTCTATTTTCACAAACAAATTGTAAAAATATTTTATTTAAAAAATCTGACTTTTTGAATACAAAATACTTGTAATCTTAAGTAAAAGTCTGCAGCTAGTTTGTGAAGATATACTTGCTGTATCAAAAGTTGTAATGCAAATACATAACATGAAGTGTGTAAACAATCTTGTGGATATTTTGAGGCCATAGTGAATGGGTTAAACACATTGCATGACACACGAAAATCAGTGTGTAGTTGTTTTTTAATATGTACTTTTCAGTTAAGAAATTAAATAACATAGAATATAAAAATTTGAATTATCTAGTTTGATACCAAATTGTATGGCATAAATTCATAAAATAGTTCAATAAAATTTTCAATTAAAGTCAACAAATGAGATGACATGGCTTTTGACCCATGACCCATTGTGATAGGGTTAATATGAATGTTTATGTTTTCTTTAACATATTCCCTACAGTATCACTTACTTGCTATTATCATCATTATACAATGAAATGCATGAAAGTAACAAATAGAAATATGTACTTACATTTTAACTCTTTCTGTAATTTTAAATTATCTTTTGAGGTCGTGGATAATTTCACTTGTAGTTTGAATTTAATATTTTTTTACTGTTATTTACTGTTGGTTATTTATGTTTACACATGCCAGTCGGTACATGTGGGTTATAGAATATAAAAAGCAAAAATATCTGAGCTTTTGTTTAGCAAAATCTTTTTTTATGCATTTATTAATGTTAGCCTTTCAGAGTGAGAGGTAGCTTTGGTGATTTTATATAAAAGTTAGTAAACCTTCCAGATATGAATTTCAAAAACCAAATAATGCTTAATTAACTGACATATAAATTAAATCTAAATAAAATTTAACTGTCTCTTTAATTATAACATATTTTGACAAGAAACAGTTGCTGTCTTGAACAAAATAAAGAACAATAGTAAAGGCACATGTATCTGCCAGATGGTGACAGCTTTGCCAATTCTACAATGACAGTTGCTGCATTGTTGTGTAAAATGACTCCTTTCTAAGAACTATGAATACATATATGTAATATTTAAACCTTAACAGGTGGAAATGACACTTGCCCAGGGTTGAAAAAATGTATTCCTTGTTCTAACTGCATTCAGTGAAATAACTTTAAAACTTACCAGTCAGTAATGTCAGGTAAACAGCTTTTTGCTCAGACTTGCATATGAACACTTTTTATACTTTAAGCTATACTTTGCTAAATTTCTGCAGTTTATAGCTTGTCATTCACATCACATAAAACCTGAGGTAATACAAAACTTAGAACTGTATTGTACTTGATGTAATAATTTCATTAAAATACATTGAGAGTAAAGTGGTTTAATGATACTTTGAAGGTACCTCAGTGTTGTTGTTAAGGAATAATTTATTTGCATCATTATCACAAAGTGTTCTTTTTTTCTTTGGTAACATATGAAAAGCTATAGATTTAGATATTTTGTGAGTTCTTCATATTTTGTGCATTGCACATCTACAGTAAACTCTAGTTGTAACGAAGTCGTAGGGACCAAAGAGAATTGTTCATTAAAAAGGATTTTTTTTTCATTCACTAGCCAAGTCTGGTAATGGTAGGCTCTATAACTGACGGCTGTTGCAGTACCGGTAATTGGATTAAAGACTTGGAAGTCACACATGTGTAAACACTTAAAACACATTTAATGAAATCCAAAAGGACAATTAACAGCACTTGTAAAAAAAAAATAACATTCATAATATAGACATACATGTATGTAATTATAATGCACAGGATACAAACACTAGCAAGAATGTCTAACTGGAGTCACTTGAAATATTGCACAATGCTTTTTTGCGAACTGCTGTCTCTCTGGCACTTGGTCACAAAACGCTCCATCATGTTCAATTGAGAGATAAACTGTCCTGTGTTAGCCTGGTGCTCAAGATATCTCTGAAGTTGCAGGCACATCTCACGAGCTGCAGAATTTGTTGGGATGGGGGTTTCTCATTGTCGTCATCTTCACTTTCACTGTCATTTTCTGGTGTCTGTTTATTTTGCACCATGGCCACAATATCACTGTCTGTCAGGGGCGCGCTTGTGATCAGATCATTATCAGCAGTCTCGTAGTTCTCTGCTGTGCCATCCACCGTAAACCCAGTGTCATTCAGCCATGTCAAGAGCTGGGCCAATGGTATGTCATCCTCGGGGTCCTCACTGTTTTCTGCTGGCTCTGGAGAGGAGAAGCCACAAGTTCTGAAGCAATTGGCTATGGTTGATTGCTTTACCAATGACTAGGCAGAGCGTAGCAGTCGCATGGCTTCAAGCACAGTCACAGTGAAAACACTTTTATTGTCTATTGAATCAATAAGACGCTGTAGCAGTAGGATGCGGAAATGATGTTTTATATTGGTGATAATGCCTTGGTCCATGGGCTGTGTCTTGTTTGGGGTATTGGGAGGCAGGAACACCAGCTTGATGGCCTTAAGTCCAGTGGGGTTGGAGTGGGCAGGGCAGTTGTCAATTATCATAAGGACCTTTCTTTTCTGCAGCACAAACTTTAGGTCAAGTTCTCTCAGCCACTCAGTGAATAGATCTGATGTCATCCAAGTTCGCTTATTGGCTTTGTATGGTGTTGGCAGGGTTTTGACATCTTTGAAGCAATTCAGTTTTGCTGTCTTTCTTAAAAAAACAGAAAGAAAGGAAATGTACATGGGTAATGTCTTGAAATTAAAAATGAAACATTTACATGTCAATAATCTGAAGAAAATCATAAAATAACTTCTATAGAAAACATAGCAAGATATTTTTACCTGCTTTTGACACTCACCTATGACAAGTAAAGGAAGCTTCTTGGGGCCGTCCATATTGGCGCATACCAAAACAGACAGCCGCTCCTCCTCTCACTTCTCGCCATGACAGGAGTCTCCCTTGATAACAAGAGACTTGTCTGGCAGAAGTTTAAAGAATAAGCCAGACTCATCTGCATTGAAGACATCCTGTGGGCTGTAGTTTTCTAGCAGGCGTGGCAGTGTTGTTGATGTCCACTGGTTTGTTTGCTCTGGCTCTACACTACCAGACTCACCAGAGATTGTATGAAATTGAATGTCGTGTCTTATTTTGAATCGGGTTAACCACCCATCACTCATGCAAATGTCAGTGATTCCCATTTGATCAGCAAGTTTTTTTGCCTTTGCTTGCATAACAGGTCTAGAGATAGGAACATTCTCTGATCTAGCATTTTTGAACCACAGAAGCAATGCCACTTCTAGGTCAGAATGTTCTGCAGTTCGCATGCGTTTTCTATTGGGACAAAAGTTGTCTCGAGAAGACAGTATGGCCTCTTTATTTTTCAACCATGTTGACAAAGTGTTCAGAGGCACATCAAATGCTTTTGCTATTTCTGTTTTTGTTTTAACTTTTTTCAACTTCTTTCATTGCTGCAATTTCAGTTTCTATTGATACAAGCTTGCGTTTCGCCATGATCAATGATTAATGATCTGTTTAATTTGACTGTGATTTGCCTTTTATAGACCACAGCATGCAGGCTGCCCAAACATAATCTACTCAAGCCATAATCTGAAAATTTTATATCTAAGCTAATTTTTGCTGGGAGGGCGGGTGAGTTTGGGCGGGCAGGGGTTTAAAGTGTTATTGACCATAATTGTTGTAAAAACATTGCTAGGCTAATCTACTACCCCATCTGCAGTTTGCTATTTCTTAAGTGTAAAATTTTGATGGTGGTACCACACATTGTTGCGCAGAAACTGACTAATTGCACTTGCTAGCGGCATAGTGGGTAGTCGGCAGCCGGCAGCAGTGACAATTAATTTAGGGAGAAGAGAAAAATAAATATCTTCGTACCTGGTTCGATACAAAGGATGTAATATTGATGCTTTTCACACCCTAGGGACTATAATTATACATCCTTACAAGTCAACACTTTGATAAATGCAATTCGGTTCAAGGGGCTTTTGTTACTGTGTATTTATATGGACAGTTGGCTGGACCAGTCAACAACTTTGATAGAAGTGATATATTCGGTTCTAGTGACTTTGAAACAATGAGAGTTTACTGTACTTAATTTTTCATTCAGATTATTAACTTGTAATGATACTTCAGTCATAGAAGTTTGAAGAGTTTATGGGCTAACTGGATTTAATGCTCCTTTCAGGTAAGTGTCATACTGTCATTATGTTTCATGGTTGCTGTAATGTACCACTGTTGGTCTTCTGGATTTCTTGTAGTCATTATGTAAGAAGTATAAGACTGATATTTCTGAAAGATAAGTAAAAATTTTTATATCCATTTATGCTGTTCTTGGTATATTTACTATTCTGTAACAGGTAACTTCAGTCCATCTACTCCTAGAAACATCACAGATAACTGCAAAGTGAAAAAGAAAACACACAAGAAGTCCCATCTGTACAAACAAAACGAGAAGGGGGAAACACCCCTCCACATTGCTGCAAAACGTGGCGATGTGCAAAAAGTACGTTTTCTGATACGTCAAGGAGTAGACATCAACATAAAAGATTTTGCAGGTGAAAATTCTTGCTTACAAGTTTTATTTATTGTTAAATATGGGATTTTAGGTATGTTTGATAACAAAAACCACATGTGAATTGATCAAAAGTAATCAAACTGACTGATGACTAGGCTATTGAAAGTAATGTGAATTTAAAAATTGACAACCACAATTTTACCTCTTTAGAAGTGTACATAAAAGAAATATTTAGTGGTTTTGTAATTGTTTCTCTTTGATGTAAAAATAATAAAAAAATTGTCGTATTTTACCAAGTTATTGAAATACTCAGTTGATTTTGTAACTTATCATTAAACAAGAAATTCTTTATAAATATGAAAGGTTTTCCTTTTGTAATAAATTTGCATAGTTTGTGATCTGTTAGTTTTACAGTTATATCTTGATGCAAATATATGAATCCTTGTTTAAAGTCAGATAGTAAGCATGTGTTTTCAACTGTGTTTCTCATTAATAAAAGAAGAAATATATTAGTATTAGTACAAAGCACATGGTACAAGCTTTCCATAATCCTTTTAGCAGATGTGAATTTCACAGCATATGGTTCAACAGTCTAATTGCATGGAAACCTTTATGAACTTTTTTGATATGTTTTTGTATGGCATTACATGAATATCCTAGATTCTCCTTTATTGATGCATACTGTTATCTGAGAATGTATGAAAGGCTTTTGTTATTGATTTTTGTTTTTGTAGATTCTTACTTGTTGGAAGATGCTGCATTTTTTTTATAACTTAAAGTTGCTTTCTTTTGGGTAGTCCTGATTCTAGAGTTGATTCATATTTGGTTTCCAGTACTATTAAGTATAATCTGTTTTGGAAATAATAAGTTTCTAATATCTTTACGATTTGAGTGCATAAACTATTTATGTTGAAAAGGGTTATTGCACTGTCTTTCCAAAAGTAAACAGTTACTGGTGGCATCTCACTACCTCCAAAACATTGGTGTCAAAGGGCAGTTCTGACACATGCTTCATCACCATGACTTGTTATTGATTGTTGTTTTTGTGGATCTTGCTTCTTTACATATTCAAATTTGCTCAAACATGATCAATCCTTTTTATAGTTATTATTTAAAAGATGTATTAAATTTGAAACAGCAAAATATTGCTTGGTGTCTGAAAAAACAAAATTGTACAATTTGTTTTTAGCTTTACAAAGTGATCTGAATACATATTAATAATGACTTCATTAAAAATTGAAGGATAGTTTTATTTACTCTTGTTTATTTGATTTTTTTTCCCATTTTAAATCTGTAATTAATAGAAAGGCAGACAATGCAATGATGTTTGTGTTTTAGACTGTGTACTTTAGAATATTGTCATTCGTTAACCTAATAGAAGTGAGTTATAATAAACTAAATATTTTAACATTTTCAGATTATTACAGATGAGAAGTGTACCATTTGGAGTTCCTGTTCAAAATTCTAATAACATATTATAGTATTATATTCTTTGTGCATGGAAATAATTACATTACAGAAAATTCCAGTGGAGTACATTTATAAACTCAGTAATGAATTACCCTGTATTAAACATTTTGAAGAGTATTGCCCTAGGTAGTGATATGATTGTAACTCTATTGTTTGGGGGATATAATCTACTTCTTTTCCTGTGACTTGTATCAACAATTTATGGGAATGTCTGCCAAAAGTAAGTTTCATAGGTGATGATTCCTGCACATCCCTTGAAAGTAGTACACCAGAAGGACCTGTACTGCTCTGAAGTAGAAGTTTTATAAAAGTTGTGATCATGTTCATTCTGAAGGCTTTCGGAAATCATGCTGGCTGATTGGTTTGTTGTTTGTAACAAATGCAAGCATTTACAACTTTTAAGTCCAAAATTTGAAGAAACCAGGTTTTTATAAGATTTTATTGTCTTTCATCCAGTAGAATGGTAACTTAAGTGTGGATGCCCATAAACTTATTATAGTCCACAATTAACTAAGATTTTTTAACCTCCGTATCCCTTCCTCTTCTTGTCACTGTTGTTGAGTTACTAGAGTGTATAGTTAAAAGTGCATAAATATCTTGTTTGTCACTACACTTTATGGCTATCAGAGTTTTCCACTTTAAAATTGGGCTTCACATCTCTGTAAGTTTGTAGAAACCAGTAACTCTGGAAAGTACAGTCTCTTTTTCTTGAATGTCCCACAAGCATAGGAGGAGAATTGAAGATGTCCAGAAAAAAACAGTATCCTAATCTATTTTAATTGTCTGTCAGCTAAATCTTTAGCTGGCATTTGCTTTACTTTGCCTGTGTAGATTTTGAACTTCAGATTATCCATTCACAGCTTCTGCCAGGACCCACAACTTGATTCCTCACTCTTCATGTTTCTTTGGTAAATATTGAAGAAAACTAATTTTACATTTTGTTCCCAGCATTTTTCATCTATAATTAGCTTTCTATTAAGAGAGTAGTGGAAAAGAAAAGAGTTCAATAGACAATCAGTGATGTCGAGAAACCCACTTGTTGAGGTTTACGATGACCGAAGAAGGTTGAAACGTTGTTCGCTCTTTTATTTAAAATATTTTCTGAACCCAAACGAGCCGTTTTTGCATATAAAAGTTCAATAGACAGTCTTTGATAGGTCTAACCATAAACTTTTATCATAGTTAGAAAAGGTATCTAGGAAGAGCATTAGTAATGTTATTGAAATTTAAGTGTGGATAACTTAAAAACCTGTCCTTGGAGAAGATGTCAGTAAACCAAGGATTATAGGAAGGAAGAAGTGTACACCAATAATCAGAAAGATAATGATAAAACTTTAATCCCATTGTTAAAAATTAAATCAAAATTTGCAAAAATTTTAGAATGTGTAACATCACTCCATTTGATTTTTGCTGTGCCCGTCTTTTCTGATGTGCAAATTGATTTGTTTCACTTACATTTAAAATTTCTACATTAAACAAAAAGATTAGAAGAGTCAATAATTTGATTCAAGGAGGTGACTTTGTGTAGACACCTGTTAATGCAGATAAGTGTAGTTGCTTTTCCTCGGTGATCTCCCAGGTCCAGGTGTCACTGCAGGTAAAAGACTTCTGGTAGGAAAGGGCAGTCCTGGTACACATTGCAGCTCCACCCTTTCCTTGCTCTGTCTTTTTTCTGTGGTGGTAGTGTAGTTCATTTAGATGTACCTGGCCTGAGTTGTTGTATATCTTCAACTGATAAAGACCTTCTTGTTACTTTTATGGACAGATCAAGAATAGCTGGATTCATCTGAGGCCATCTTTTTTTGTGTCCTGATTCTGTCAAGGGCATAGCAAGTGAAGCATCAGCTTCCTCAAGTACTAATTCCCTTGACAGACTGCTGCTTTAGTCAGAAGAGGAAGGTGTTTGTAGTGAAAACTGAATTTCTTCCTCGTATTGAACCTTTTTCTGTTTAAATTCATGGAACTTTGCTTTAAGTTCTCTTTTAGCTTCCATTTCTAGAAGAGAAACATTACATGTATATTATATTGTGTAATATTAAATGTATTAGTTTTCAAGAAGTATATATATTCTGTGATGTGTATCATAGATTTTAGAAGCAGTACATGTTATGCTAAAATACAGAAATGGCTACAGTGTATTATGGTCAATAACTATGTATTAAAACTATTGAACAAAGATTCCAGTTGTATTATAAATAATAATACTTACTTCTGGTTATTGAGTTAATAGCAAAAAATATACTTGAAATAGAATGGATCTGCTTGGTACCAATTTGTCAGTCTTTTAACAAATTGTAGAGATATATCCAAAGTCAGAGTGCTTGACTGAGTTCGAATGCTTTCAAAACAAATAACTGCTTTTGAAATGTGAATGTTTGTTGATTGATGAATAAATCTGCTGAAAAAGAAAGTAGGTCTTCACAACTGTGTACACCAATAAAATCTTTGCACACTAATACAGTGTTCTACTAAATTTTTAACATCCCAAGACACTGTTATTAACATAAATGATAGTTTAGAAATTTTTTGACTCTCTGTAAAACAGAATGGTGATCCAGGCTATCACATATTTTCAGTGGATGTAATCTACTGGACTCTTACTTCACTTTCCAGATTTCAAGGCAATCCATTTAGAAATGCCTGAGATACAACATTTCTAGTTTTGATTAAGTTTTTTCCTCTCTCTCTCTATCTTTCTTTCTTATTTTTTTATGTTTTTTACATGAAAAGTATAGAAACTCTTTTTGATTATAAAAATATACTTTTATTGTTTATTTTTAAAATTAACACATTGTAGATCTTTATAACCCAAATTTAGGAGTCTTGTTTAGTGCAAGTGTAAACCACATGTCCAAAGTTATTCAACAAAAACTGTTCAGATTTTAATGAAGATCTTTGTTCATGTCTATACAAAAGGTCACGAGTTATCAGTCTAACATTTTTACTAGAAGTTTGCTTAAAAGTAAAAGTGAAACATTTCTGGTTTTTGTTATTCATATCAAACCTAATTTTGGTTCCAGTTGAATGTCATTTTCTCATTGGTGTGGTTTGTTGGTGTCTTTTAACAGAAAGTCACAATATCTAATGAAAAACATCTTAAGTGTGTTAAAAAGGTACAGCCAAAAAATTATTGAATATGCAACTTAAAGGAATGATGTTAAAACTGGCAGCCAAACTGTTAGTTACACACACAGCATTAATAATAATTTACAGCAGATATGTATTCATTGGTTAGTTTGGCCACATATTATAAGCATGTGCTAAATTGTCAAATCTGTTTCCAGGTTGGAGTCCCCTTCATGAAGCTTGTAACCATGGTTGGTATGATATAGTGAGAACCTTGGTCAATGCAGGTGCTGATGTGAATGCTTCAGGTTTTGGAGGAGATACCCCTTTACATGATGCTGCAGTTAACAGTCATCATAAGGTGAAATATTATACATTGAGATTTTTTAAGGTCTTCTATTTCCCCTAACATTCTATTATGACTTAATGACAACAGCATTATATCAAATTCAAAATCTGAGAAAGCTGTATTTGAAAAAAGTTTTAGATCACTCTTTCTTGATACTGAAATATATGATTTGCCTTACATATTTTTCTTTTGTCAAGCCATGAGAGTGAGTTAATTAGGCAATGGTAACTAATCACAGATTTTGATTTTGAAGTAGTTTAATTTCTAATGCCAATTAGTAATGGTATGACAAAAAATTAATACTATTTCTTAAACAGTTAATTAGTTTTGTGTATTAATTTTCATAATTTGGTATGTGTCTTTATATATATATATATTTTACTGTTTTTTGTAGATTGTAGAATTTTTGGTTCATCATGGTGCTAGTCTTCTACAGAAGAATGCTAACAGTAAAACACCAGTAGATGTAGCTAGATCTGATGATACAAAACTTTTTCTGAAAGAACACGGTAATGTTGACTTTCGTAAAGTGGTGTTTAAAGACAATCTTTGTTTTGTTGTGTTTTTTGGTATGGTGATTCAAAATTTTTAAATAATCACAGTTATGTTTATTTTGGTAAAGGAGTGTTTGAAGAAAGAATAGAATTTTTTGAATTACTGTTAAAATCTTCTTACTTTCATCACAGATAAATGTAGTTTTCTTTGTTTATGACTTTGTGTTTGTTTTGATACAGTTGAGAAGAGCAATTGTCATAGCTGTGTACAAAACAGTTTCAAGTCATAAAAATGTTTTATTATTATTTAAAACCTTTATGGACTGGTTAGTTTTTGTAATGAATCATACTTGTAACAGTGATATTTGTTTTGTTATAAAATAATAATAGGTTCACAGGATGTTGTATCTATGTTAAGAGAATCTGAAACTATCATTTGTTTCTAGTTGTGAAACATTATGGATATAAAAACCTAGTTTTCTAAGTCTCCTCTTTCATAACAGTCCACCAAATTTTTTTGTATGCATATTATTATATATTATAGAAATTAACATTTTATACTGTTTTGGTACAGTTTTGTAAAGTTAACTTTTTTTTCAGTAAGCACACCTAGGCGCTGTGGGAACACCTGTGGTGTTCGACTCTTTGCAGTCTCAGCAGCCAGCAAGACCAGCACCTTGACCAGCAAGGCTGGCTCTGAGCTCTGTTCACCTACCATGAGAAAAAATTTACTCCATAATCAGACACAAAAAGGTAAAACAGAACTTGTTTTTAAAATGGTTTAATATTGCAGAACATTATTTTCCTTGATTTTAAGTTAGAAGCCTTCAACACATCTATTGAGCAAGACCTGTTGAGAACAGAATGAATTTATTAGTCTTGGTATTTAATTAAGTGCACAACCATTTTGTATATTAAAAGGCATTATATCTTTAATCTATTAGCATATAAATTATCCCATAAATATATGTGCATACATTTTATATCATAAGTAAGACACATTTACAAAAAAAAGGAAGAAAAAGTATTTAAAACAATGATTTAACTCAAAACCTGTAGCTGTACAGTTAATGAACTACTACTTTGAATTAATGGAAAAATTAGTTAAATTTGTTTAGATGGAGAATAAACACAGACACACAGATGAATTACTTTTTAATCTAACAAATGGAAGGTTGGATTGAAGATATCCACAGTGTTATAAACTGCCATTGAAGTAATACTGTACAGACTAGGTTTAAGATTTTAGATTTAGTATTTATGTTAGGCCTTTTAAGCCGTATATTGATGTGGGTAATATGAATGGCAGCCAGTGAGTGTGGTATAAAGATTTATGTGTATATATTCACATACACACACACACACACATTTTTAATTATTACTTTACTAATAATAGGTGCTGAAAAACCAACGTCCCCACGGCTGACTCTTCGTTTCCAGTCGATCAAGCCAAGAGATGATAAAAACCCTAACTGTGCTAAAGCACAAGAACTTAGTTCTGTACACCCACGATATCAGTCATACTGTGTCACAATGGAAGCAAGAGGTGATGTTTATGAATTTGATAAAGATGATACTTCCGTGTCTTCATCTCATGTTGTGACATCTGCAACAGACAATGATAATCAAGACCAGAAGCTTGATATTGTGACAAGTAGTAGTAAAGATACTGAAGCTTCTATTGAAAAAGAATGTAAGAAAAGTGAAGCAGAGGCAAGCATAGTTGATGAAGTAAGACCAGAGAATTCAGAGTTCGAACTCATCGGAAATCAGAAGGTTGGTGGAAGTAGAGGGATTGTGAATGATAGTGCAAATGCTGAATATGAGTTTAACAGTGATGAAGATAAAGAAGAGACTAAACGAAAGAGGAGAAAGAGTTCTGATAACACAAACTTATCCAAACTTGTTGTGTCATCCCATGTTGGATTGCAAAAGCAGCGAGGCCATGGGGTAAAAACATCTTTTCAGGAGGGGCTTTGTGAGCAGCAAAGTCCAAAGAGTAGAAAAATTGGTGGTGGCTCAAGTTCTGATACAGAGAGTACACAAAGTGATGGTGATAATGAGGCAGAACAGAAGTACCCAGCTTCAGAGCCTTTACCTGCTATACCAAGAAACATGAATATTTCTCCACCAGTTGGACCACATTCTCCAAAAGTACCACCATTGAAAATTGTCCTTCCTTCTGGATCAGGAGGTTTAGAGAATGACCATAAAGAGAGAAGCAAAGTCTCTTCTTCTAAACAGGCCCTTCCATACATTGTTAATACATCTTCAGAGGGAGGGGAGAGTAATTCTCCAGAGAGCACATCTGGAAGCATCCAGCCTGAAAGTGCTACCAAAGAAAATGGAGTAAATTATAAAGTAGAGTCATCAACATCTAAAGGAAAAGAAGAAGAAGAAAAGTGTTATCGTGTGACACGAAGTAGCCAAAGAATGCAGGCTGCTCAGTCTAATGTCAGCTCAACACAGAACCAGAATTTGGAGGCCAGTTGCCATTCATCAGTAGCATCTACTAGTGCCCAAAAGAGTGAAGTATCAGGTGAAATATCACCAGATGAACAGGGTCAGCACACTCAAGTTGATGTTCATCCAAGAAAGAGAAAGCTTCGTCATCGAGACGGCCCATCAGACTTGAGCAACCAGCAGCCATCAGGTTCTGCTCCTAACCTTCAAGATGATCAGCAGTCTCATCAGATGCTTAATTCTTATGAGATGTACCTTAATATAAGAAAGCAGGTGGGTATTTTTGTTTTAAACCACCATAATTTGTCTTATTTAATTTAAATGTTTTCTTGTTTCTTAATTGAGAAACATCTTAAACTTCAGATTCTTTCATTTGTTATTAACAGCATGACTACAGGAAATCTGTCTATAAAATGTTTTTTTTTTTTTTTAAAGTGTAAGTATAGGTTGTACTTGTTATTATTCTGTAGGTTGTTGTTACACACCTGTGTTTGTAGTCCTTTTGAACTCTGTTTTGTCACATTCATGATATTAAGACTTAATATGACATAAAAAACAACAAATAAGTCACAAAACATGAAACTCAGTAGGATAAGGATTTTTCAAATGTAGGCCTTCCAAAGCTCTTTTTTCTTTTTTTTGTAATATGAACACATTAACCCCTTTACAAAAGAATTAATATAATATATACAAGTTTATCTTTGCATTTGCATGCATTAAGCATTTGCACTATAACTTTTAATGCTGCATATTTGGTAGACTTTTAGTAAAGAATACAAGTATTTTGTAGTGATTTTCACTAGTCTGAGTGAAAAGTGATATGTTATGATTACAAAAACTATTCTCTGACCCAGACATCTCAAATATTATTTGTGTAATCCCTAAAACCTCCTGAATACATTTCAAATGTTTGTTTTACAAAATACATATTTTTTATCTTCTACACTGTAACTATGTGGGATCTGTCATTTAACCAACCTTGTGACCATCATACAAAAAATTAGGAAATATAAATTATATGCTTTTTTCATGCTAGAGTGACTACATATTATAATATGAAAATATAAATGTTTAGTCTGAGTATCTTAATTGTCATAATGCTATATATTTATTATTTTTATAATACTGACCATCCAGTCATGCCTACCTAATATTGTATTGCTTGCAATGACACACAGTGCACATCCAGTAATACAAAACTGACCTTTAGTCTTCTGTGTTTTAGTGGACTAGTATTTTGTAATATACAGTCACACTTCAATCATTATACATTATATATATATATATGTATATAGATTATTACTATTTGGAAATAAATTATTAAACTTGTTTATCTTAAAATATAGAACAATAAATAAAGAAGTAATGAAAATAATTATCTCTTGCTATGACCTAAGTATTTGGTAGCTAGCTACTCAACATAGGTTACTAAGCTTTTAAAAATTTTGCATATGGAAGATATAAAAATTTTTAAGGGTTTTATATACATAAAGTTGACTAACCAAAAAAATTATAAGTAACTACATTGTATTTAAATTTCAAAAAAAAAATTCAAAACTTCAAGTGATCTAAAGACAACACTCACCTCATTGAGATCTTGGATGCAAAGAACAATGTAGTGTTTTCAAATACTAAAATGGCAGAGCAACCACTCTGGAGACATTCCAAGCTGTTGATTGGTTTTTCACATGTATATTGAAGTAGTTGTATGAGGAACCATTTTAAAAAATGAAAAGAGGTGAATGGGACCACCATGTTTGGTTCAGTACACAAGTCATATCTCAGCAAAATAAAAAGATAGAGGTTTTTATCTTATATTCTAGCTTACTACTATTAGTAACATGAGTTTCTAATTTGTATGGAACTATAGAATTAGTATCTTGACATCACAAACATCTAATTTTAAATGGTGCTGCATTCAACACACCACATGACTCACTAAAATCTATATGTAGATATGTTCTTTCAATATTTACTTTTAAATTAAGAAATAAACTTGTATATAATATTAGAATTTGAATTATAATTTACAATTTGATTCCAAACTTATTGGCATAAATTAATAAAATGTTAAATGCAAGACAGCAAATGTGATGACATGGTCTTTGACCCATTAAGAAAGGGTTAATCTACAATATTATATCATAATAGTGAAGTCTCCTTTTCTTTCTTTTTATACCCCCATGTCAAAGAAATAATGAACATTTCATTATAGTTTCACACAGTTAACTTTTAAAAAGTTGAGTGGTAACTCATCATTGAAATAGCTTTTGAAGTCATTTTACATGTTAATTGTAACTACTTCTTTATGTTTAACTCAGAAATAGTTTTGAATTTATATCTTATAAAGAAAGTGTGAATATATTTAAATATAAAATGAATTAGACTATCAGGTCATAGAACAGTAAATATATGTTTATAAACATTTACAAAACAAAAAGCTATTACTCTACATCACTATTGTAAAAAGTTTTGCATGAGTCACAAATTTTGAATGAAACTCCAAATCTTATGAATTGTGTTCAGAATTTTTTTTCCCTCTCAAGAATTAACAGCATTTTGGCACTTATAATTCACATATTTCATTGACTTATATAATGTTGTATTTCTTAATTTTTTGATCAAGAAAAAAAACATTTTTTCAATTAAAATTTTCTTTCCAAGTCAATACGATTTTTTTTTCTTTTGGGGCATGTGTGCAATTGTATGTGGTAAGGTTCTTTGACATAATTATTTCCCATTGTTTTTATCCAGATGGGTTTTTTTAATCATGTGAATTTTGAATTCACATTTTCATGTTTCTCCCATATGCTGAGGTTCTGATACTTCTCAGCAAGAGCCATTTAGTATTATACTGGTGTTTGAAAGCATTCTGACAGTCTGTGATGCTACTATCATTGGGCACCAAATGATTAGTTTCATTCTAATTTTGCATCCATAATTCCCAGTTTCCTGCTTCTGTTTCCTCAGCTAAGCCTGCTCCATCCTTCAACAAGTTTCATCACTATTTTCATGCTTGCTTTTATTTGTAGTTCTTCATTTCATTCAATAAGGATTGGGTAGTCTCACCTTTGTGCTTCACTACATCAATTTCACAAATAAGCTGAGTCTGATTTTGCCAAGCCTGAGGAGTCATACCTAATGTGGTCTATTTGAATTTTGTTTCTCACATATATGATATTTTATCCATTTCACTTGTTTCATATGAACTGCATCCTTTCTTATCACATGAACAGTTTTGCTCTTCCCTTCCCTAGATATTTGGATATATACTGACCGCTTTGCCTCACAATTAAGATTAATATGCCTCTTCCCCTCCCTGCAGGCTTTGGATCAGTTTGCTCTTGCATATTGTCATGAAGACTACGCTTTTCTGGACCAACAATTATAAGGTTTTATTTTGCCTTTTTGGGGTGTGGCTGTGACTCTGACCCATTCCCAATTTTCCTGCCTTTGTCTTACCTTCACAACTCTTTCATGGTAGCAATCTACCATCCATCTCCTCTATGAGAGTTTTTGTGTGGACATCCTCTCTCTTATTTCCTTATAATCAGCTTTAGCTTGATAGAAATGGTTTCTCTGATATTGGGACCTTCTTGGTCATGATGCAACCTTAAATTGCATCTGTTTACCATCGTCTTATCCTTTAGATTTACATATAGCTCCATTTTTATGACGACACATTTTTGATACATTCCTGGGTCTTCAGAATCAAGAGTTACATTTTTATTTAACAATAGTTTATCCTTCACAACTTTTTTGCCCATTTATCTCAGCCAATGCTCAATATGGCACCTGTTTCTCATTCCTTTCCTTATGTTGTTTGTGGCATTTTTTTATCTAAGATCATTGGGTTCCTCGTGTTTTATTGGAAGAATTCATAATCTTGCTTTGTTTTCTCCACTTGTCTTATGTTCTCTTGTTTCTGTTTCCTTCCTTCCATCTCAAGATTCCGTTGAGGAATTGAGACAGTTCAGGAACTAAAGTCTCAGCAAACCATTGAAACCACTACATTCTTCATGAGGTTTTATTGCAAACTATATTTTCCCCAAGAAAAGCTTTTGTTCACTATCTTCGTGCTGTGGCTCATTCTGAACTGGTGTTGTACAATAGATAAATCATATTTTTCCATGGAGTCATTTCTCACCCTACAGTGGGCATTTTCTCTTGGCGTATGGATGTTGCCAATGCTTGTCTACACATCCATATACCACCAAGATCTCATTCGTAACTTTGGTGCAATAATCACAGGGTGATTTGTCAGTTTTGTGCCATAACCTTCTGGCTTGTTTCTGACGATTATATTTCCTGTAGGGTCATCAGAGCTTTTGTTTACCATCTTCGTGCTGTGGCTCATTCTGAACTTGTGTTGTTCAGCAGTACTTGCCAGCTTCTTTTAGTGGCTACTGAGGTTCTCTGGTCAATCAAATTGGAGAAGTTTTTCCTCTGACCTACCCAATATCTTGTCCATTTGGGTGTCTTTTTGTGACACTAATTTCAGTTAGGCCCAGCCTTTTACTCTAAAATGACTTTCCATTGATATGTTAGTTCATGCCCTCTCAGATCTCTCACTTTCTACTTGTGAGGCTCTGTTGCTTTTTTTTGGATGTGTTCTTCAGTAACATCACTGGTTCCCCTTGTCTGTGTGCATGTGTGATCCCTTCAATGAGCTCTTCATGATCAATGGAATCTTGCTCAGAATCACATGTTAGAATCTATTACTTTCCTCATATCCTGATGGATAGGGGCAATACACTGGGGAGCACCTACTTCCTCCTCCTCCAGATTTACATATTTTCACAGATGCATCTTTCCAGGACTGGGGTGATTGGATCAATCACCAGGAGGTTTCATGTTGTTGGTATTGTAGATGAATGTTCCTTGCATATTATTATCCTTCAGCTTATCGTAGTTCATCAGGATTTTGATGAAATTTGCAAGGTGTTATCTGATAGTGATTTATTCAGGCAGTTCTATAGTGGTATCGCATACTAATCACCAAAAGGAACCTGTTCGAGATCCTCATTTTTGAACATTGGATCTGCTACATTGGACCTACACATACCAGCTTCATCTCATTGCTTCTCATATTCTGGCTGCCTTCAACTTCATAAGAGATCTTTTCTGTAACAACAACTTAGAAGATTGCTTCTAAGTGAATAACTTTATGACATAATTGCTTCATAAACTTGCTCATTTCAGACCATATCACCCATGGGTAAATAAATCTATGTCATCTGCTTTTCAAAATAGGATTTTGTGGTAATTCATTGCACTATCTTGGGTGATAACATTCCTCTAGACTCTTCATTGTGTTTTTATTTTTCCCCTTTTTTTAATGCAGTATATGAGTCCTTACCACTTTCAAGTTCCAAGCTGCTAATGTGGACAGCAATGGAGGTATCTTTCTGAATGAATTTCAGGCAAAGATAGCTGGAATCAATCATTGTATAGAAGGGAGATGGTATTCTGCAGGTGTAAATGACATGCTATTCTCCAATATGCTAGAAACACAAAGTAATGAGACATAAAATTACAATTCATCCCTTCAATTGGGAGCCCTTGTTCTACCTCACCTGGGTGTTGGTACTCTGTGGTTTTGTTTTGGGTTTGGAATAGAACCAATCAGTATTAGTTCTCATATGTTTATGGTTGTCTATATTTCTTATTCAGTTATTCTCCTTCTGGTTTATGGGTAATTGTTTTGGTTATGTCTTTTTTGCTATATCTCATATTTTATTCCGAGAATGTTGCTGCTTTTGAAATGGTTTTGATCAGTTTTGCTGTCAGAGAAATAAGTTATATTACATAGACATCCTTTCAATACTGGATGTTAGGTCCTTGGATTGATAAATCAGAACTAATGTATCACGCTAAGAAGTTGGGGTGGTTGTTGAACTCAAGGTGAAAATGGTATGATCCTCATCCTACTCCCACATTAATGTAGATTCACAGCAGCATGTTTTTTTTTTAATGTAGTTAATGTACCAAGTATGTTAGGTCCTTGGATTGATAAATCAGAACTAATGTATCATGCTTAGAAGATGGCATAATTGTTGAACTCAAGGTGAAAATGGTATGATCCTCATCCTACCCCAACATTAATGTAGATTCACAGCAGCATGGTTTTTTTAATGTAGTTAATGCACCAAGTATGGTCCTTTGAGCCCTAAGCATTGTAAATCTAGGAGCACATCCATGGTTTTACCCACTTCTATACTTTGTGGGATTATGTTACATCTTTCTGTTACAGTTTAGTATCACTGTTCTCTCCTACTTTGATGTTCTGTTCTATTTTTCACCCTTTTATACTACATATTACACAGTTATGTGAAGAGTGTACCTGGTTCAGAAAGGGTGCATTTCCCCTTACCAAATCTTTAAATGTGACTCTCATTTCCATGAGTATCCTTCAGATATTTTATTATCCGTTACTCACACAGGTCATATCTTTTTCTCAATGTGGGATTTTAACTGATCTTATGAGTAGAAGGAAGTACCACATTGAAAGTTATAATTTTCCTGTACTGAAAATAATGGTTATTCTATTTGGATGAGTTTTGTGCTCTTCTACTGGTCCCCTCTGTGTGGATTCCTGTTCGTGGTGAGGGGACCTCCCAGGGAAGGTTCTGTTCTGTCTGGTTACCTTCTCTGGGATCTAAACATCCACCCACGTGTTTGCCGTGCGTGGCAACCCATGAAGGGGAGGATAGGATCCTGGTGGTTGAGGGGTCCAACCCTAACACACCACTTTGGCCTCGAATTCCTGTAGACGGGCAGCCTTTGGTTGGCCTCCTTGGGTTAAACGGCTGTTCCACTTGGGCTAGAGTCAACCAAGTACCAGTGTTGGAAGTTCTCAATGGGTGTTGTGGACATTGTACCTGATGCTGGTGTTTGGGTATAGTGCTCATGAAACTCTTGTGTTGCTGCATTGTCCTTGCATGACTTTGTAGTGCGTCCCCTTGTAGGGCTCCATGGTGGGTGGGGTCAGTGGGTACTGAAACTTTTCCTCTTTCCTATGGATCCTCTAAAAAATTTAAATAAAATTGTAAAAAAACAGTCAATGGGTAAGAGACCACGTCTTGAATACTCAGAACAGCAATCTTCAACATCAGTAACACACGTACCTCATTTTCTTACATAACATTCTCTTTCGGAAAAACCTTTGGGGCAAATGTCCCCTTTTTTTTATTCAAAGGGACTAGAGGGACTTGCTGGCTCACCAAAGTCAGTAAAGAGGCTTCAATCTGGTGACATATTGGTTGAAACATCCACATACCAACACAGTGAACTCCTCTTTAATTCAAAGGCAATTAGGGATATAACTATTGAGGTTACACCCCATGCTACTTTGAATTGTTCATGAGGAGTTATTGTTGAAAGGGATTTAATAACGTTGCCGAGTTAGAGATTCTTGCTGGTCTTTCCACTCAAGGAGTTTCTGCAGTGAGGCGCATCTCCACTCGCAAAGATGGAGTTACACTGCCAGCAAATACCCTCGTTTTAACATTAACTTCACTAAGTGCACCTGCCAATGTCAAGGCAGGTTATCTCATTTGCAGTGTTTGGCCATACATTCGAAACCCTCTTCAATGTTTCCAATGTCAGAGTTTGCTATGGGTCAGTAGTTGCGTGCAGAATCCCCTCTACAGCTTCTGTGTTCACTGCTGAACTGTATGTTTTTAATCTCATTTAAGTGTGGTATATTTATTTATTACACCTTTTTAATTGTGGCTACTTTTTTACAGTTTTATTCTCTCTCATTCAATGTGACATTAAACAATGGCCAGAACATTAAATAACTTGACACCAGGACTGGAAAGGCCAACTTCAGGTGACTAACGCTACTGTTTGAACTACTCGTTAGTCGTCCTGGCAAGTTGTTATTGTACTTTTGCTGCATATCATTTCACACTTTTACTACTTTAATTTTTAGTACTGGCCATATTGACTCATAACCTGGAACCAGGACTGGAAAGACCAACTTCAGGTGACTGACGGTGGTTTTTATTCTTACCTTTTAGTCTTCCTGGCAGGTTATGATCATTACCATTCTGCTACAGGTAGTCCTTTACAACTTTGTTGACTGGATGTCAACATTGGTTTTTGCACCATTTTCTGTTTTAATTGCCATTTTGCTTTTATCTTCAATTACTTTTACAAATTTTACTTCATTTACTTGACTTTTATCTTTTTACTGCTGTGACACATAACCCGGAACCAGGACTGGAAAGGCCAACTTCAGGTGATTGACGGAGGTTCTTGAACTTACCTGTTAGTCTTCCTGGCAGGTTATGATCATTACCATTTTGCTGGAGTAAATAGTTTATAACTTTGAAGACTGGATGTCACCATTGGTTTTTACACCATTTTTTGTTTTGTTTTTACCTTCATTTACTTTTATAAATTTTACTGCATTTACTTGACTTTTATCTTTTTACTGGACATTTGGCTACTGATTGTTGCGATTTTGCTATGTGTCTTTTAAAACTTCTGTTCTTTTACATTTTGGTACTGGTTGCTATGACACATAACCCGGAACCAGGACTGGAAAGACCAACTTCAGGTGACTGACGGTGGGTCTTGAACTTACCTGTTAGTCTTCCTGGCAGGTTATGATCATTACCTTTTTGCTTGAGTAAATACCTTACAACTTCTTATACTCTGCCTTCTATCTTAATGTTGTAGATTAGGTATCAACATTGGTTTTATACTTTTTGTTTTACCTTAATTTCCATTTATGTCTTTTACTACATTTTTACCGGATGTCTGGCGCAGATAGCCTCGTTGCCTATGTGCCATAAAACACTAAATCAGTCAATCAATCAATCTCCTACTGGTGCTTGAAAAATATTCCTGAGATAACTGCCAGTTAAGCAAACTTATATTCTGTCCTTGTATGTGACCCTTTAGTGCCAGGTTCTTTACCCTATCATTTGGTCTGTTTCCTGCATTTAACATAGAGTATTCCGTACTTGAGATGTATGACATCTCTTCACTTCTGGTATATTTATTTGGCTTGCTTCATCAGTAATAACTTTTACTCAGGTCTAGTGTTTGCTGGAATTACTACATGTGAAGGTTATTGTGTGATGATGGCTATATTATAGGCTGGTGTAATACATGTTAGCTCATGTAGGATTGTAAGCTAAGTTCAAGGCTTGTGGCATATGTAAAAGATTTTTATGGCAGTGGTGCAAGATAACTCTTTATTATGCAGAGGTGAATAAGTATCTGAAATATATTTTTAGGTAAATAAAACACTGACTTTATGGAAGATTTTGTTTTTTTTTATTATCATATGTAATATTTCCTTTCTTTTGTGTGTTAAATTGTATTTGCCTGAAAAATCCAGAAATTTTCTTCAGTGGGAAGGCATCAGGCAACCTGAAATAAAGTAGGCTTAGCAAATTTACAGATGGGTTAAATAGTGAAAGAAAACCATTACAAGTTTTACATTTGGAGATTTTGTCATCATCAGGTACAAGAAGTTTACCTAGGCACTGGTGTGTGTGTGTGTGTATGCAATATGAAACAAACAAGTCTCATGATTGGAGATTTCTTAAATCTTGGTAAATGTATCTGTGATGTTTGTTTTGTTGTTAATTAAGATGTTTTTACTTGTTATGGTTGCTTCAAAGGTACAATGTATGTAAACATGTTTTTTGTTGTTGTTTACCAAATGAAATTATATTAAAATCAGATAAATTTAATGTTCAGTGAATATGGAAGGAAGCTACAAAACATTTTGATGACTCGGCTCATAATTGAACATTATTTTTAATGTTTTTCTTATTTGAACAATATACATAAATTGGTTAACTTGATAATTATTTGTAATTACAATCGTGTTATGTTTTAAATAAAACATTATTAACCTTATTGGTGACAGTAAAATATTTTCATTATCTAATTATCAATTTCTTTGATTCACATAAGGTGCGAGTTTTATGTGTATTTCAATAACAAACTGATAACTGTGTGGTTGTTTTCTACTTAATATTAATGATTCAGTCTTCAAATGGTAAATATCTAGATTCATTTTAAAAATTTGCACCAAGATTCAGCCTTCAGAAAATGTAAGTTTTATGAAATTGAAGAATAACTAAAGAAATTACATAAAATTTAGGAGTGTGTCAAAATTAAAGATCTACCATCTATAACAGGAACATGTTTCAATAATGAAGGGCTATAGTGTGTCTAAACAAAACTGTCAGTTTAAACAAAGAACCAAACATAAAAAAAACAACAGAATAATGGAAACTATCTTGAAAGATCAAGTCCCACCGTAAACTAACTTTTCATAGTACTTGGTTATCTATACTTGGCTATGAAGTAAATTTTGCTTATATAGCTTCTTTCTTCTCTACTCTGTGTGTGTGTATTAATGTATCTGTATCTGTAAACTGCTTGTGCCTGTGGAGGACATTATCTTGTAACGTCAAACATTTATAATAAATATTTTTAATTACCCAGTCAATACATCTTCAAATCTTTATTTTCTAAAAAAAATGGGTTCTTATAATCAAATTTACATTCAAAATTTAATAAACTATTTTTTGTTCATGTTAAACCAAATAGTATAGCACACAATCTTAGCTAATAATCCATATTTTAGTAGTATATATAGGTCTTAAGTTTTTCTCTAGGCATCTCCTTTTTTTAGTTACCACTCCTCTAAGAAGTATGAAGTTTCACATTTTGTTCACAAATTGTATATGATGCCACTAATATACTGTGAGTAGCCATGTTCTGGGCAAGGACCTTTAAAATTTTGGATCCTGACAATGAGATTATAAAGTTTACTTGTACATGTGCAGATATGTTTACAGTAATTTATTTCTATCCTAGATCCATACACTTTGGACCTTATGTAACACTGCATAGCAAGTTTACAGTGCCCATTTGACTAGGTTTGTTGTCAGAAAGTTCAAGAATACATACTTTTTTTTTTTTTTTACTTGGATTGTCAATAAGTCATTCAAGTCAAGATGTAAATCATTTTGTTCAACTCCCAATAAAAAAAAAGACTTGGATTTAATTCAAATCTGCAATTCTGTTGACACATGAACTGAATTAAGTAAACATGAAGAGATATTAATAAAACACTTGTATTTTTAAAATTTGTTTGTTCGCAACCAATTGGTCTTATATTGGGTGTGCCGTATTTGAATTATACAAATATATATATTAAAACATATTTATCTCACTTGAAAACGTAACTCCACAATTTCTAAACCGCGTGCAATGCTTGGCATTTTTTTTATTGTTGTAAACAAGTCTTGAGTTATTATTATTATTCATGTTACTGCTGAGAAATCAGCCAAACATTGTGGAAAGCAGTCAGGTATTTCAAGTTTATTTTTATAAAGACTATATGTATGTCTCATTAGATTCTGTTATATAAAATGTTGCAAACTATTAAGAATTTAAATATCAAAAGAAGTGTTTGTTTTTTCCACCAATTAGCAAACAAGGTTTTTGCATTGTTTCTTTCATGAATAAACTTTAATCAGTTGATTTTGTTTGAACACTTATTATTTGTTGCACTACACAATAGGTTAGTTACCACCACAATGGAGTGGGCACACTACAAGTTCCTACTTCAGTATAACTTATCTGAAACAGTAGCCAGATATAGGAAGCCAAGTCTAAAAGCTTACTGCTCACATGTTGTGAGGGAAAACATTATTAACAATTTATTATATTCTTTTTTGGTAACTTTTGAATTATATTCTACTTCCTGAGCACATTATCAATGTTAGGCAGGGAAAATTGGTGTTTTTATTTAATATACATAAAGTATTGCATCATTTCTGCAAGTAAATGTTTTAAAACTTTTTTTATGACTGAATTTTCCAAGTTGATTGGGCAAATCCCAATTGAAATTATAGATAAAAAAAGAGAAATAATAGACATGTGTTTTAATACTGGGTGTTTAATTTTAATTTTAAATTTATTTTAAAGTATTACTTTTTCTGGTTTAGTATGTAGGTTTGATTTTTCCTTTTTCTATGTAGTTGAATATAAGATTTATCCCAAAGGTATGAATTGCAAATGACGAAGTGTTATAAAAGTTGTTTTTAAGGTTTGGTATCCTCACTGTTTAACTGTAAGCTTTTAACTTAAGAAGATGTATAGAATATTAACAGTTTATTGTAATTGGTTTTCATGCTACAAGGTATACTTGACATGCATAACTGTAGAATACAACATATGTATTATCAGAAAAGAAGCAAAATAATATAATTTTGTCCTTTTCTTTAGGTTGATAAGAGACGAAAGGGAATGATGGTTGTGTATCCCAAGCCTCCTCAGGGGTACAAAGATTATCTTATCAACAGATGCTCCTATGTACTGGAGGGTAATGCAGCCAGCAGGTTATCTGTTCCAATGGTAATAAACAAAATGTTCTTAGTTGTATTAATAGATAGAATATTTGAACAAAGGTGATTTTTTGTAGGCTTTGTATGAGCAAAGATAAGGTTTCAACATATACAGTAGTTGATGTAGGATTAAATTTGGTGAATATTGGTACGGTATGAAGGAAAATTAAGGTTCGACACATTCAGTAGTCGGCATAGGCTTAGACTTGGTAAATAATGATATTGTAAGAATAAAAGTAACATTTAGTTATGAACAATTGAAGATTTAGGCTTAGTAAATATTGGAGTTGTACAAGTGCGAATAAGGTTTTGTTATGTATAATAGAAAATGTAAGCCTTGGCTCAGTAAATATTGGAGTTCTGTGAGTGAAAATAAGGTTTCATTACATACAGTAGATGTACACCAATGTTTAGTAAATGTTAGTATTGTATGTACAAGAATCAAGTTTAAATATCTACAACAGGTGTGGTGAGTATTAGTTTTGTGTAAACAAAGATCAGGCAACAGTATGTAAAAAAGGGTGGAACTAGGTTCACTGAGTGTTAATAAACATCAACAGTTGAAATTACTGTTCTCTGCATTTTTGTGTTTAATATTTTGTACAAATTAAAAATGTCTTCTGTTAAAATTACAAATATTGTTTTAACCATTGGAAAATTGATACAAAATGAACAAATCAAAATATTCTACATTAAGTTTAATCAGTAGACATAGATAAGCAAGGTTATATATAAAGTTGTGTGTATAATGGTGTCATGTTTTTAAGGAAAAGGAAGTCAACGATAGTGCATGAAGCAAACATCTAGTGTTTGTGTGTTTTCTAAATATCAGTTTTTAATGTTTTAATTAATAGTATTGTTTGTTAGATATGTTGCATGTATTTATTTGTATCATTAAGATTGCTCTTTCTTTTAACTTGACATACAGAGGTAGAACTAACTTGAATTTTCTAGCCAATATTTGTTACATAATATTGAGTATCCAACTGGCAAACCATTGTATTCTTATTGTTATAAATAATTACTGTATGTTAAATTAGCTTTATCGAGTACTGAGTTTAAATTTAGTTTTAATCTGTGTGAGTAGCTTGCTTTGATAGTACATCAATGATCATGATGAAATATGAAAAACTGATATGTAATTGCTTAAGAAAAAAAGGAAGCTGGAAGTTAAGAAGTGTAATTTGCTTTCCTCTTCAGTCCTGATTGTTCCCTGACCATGCACAGGTGATTAGGGAGCAGGTCATGGTTTTGAATCCACATCCTACCAAACATGCTTTCCTTTTTAACAGTGGGGCCCCTCACTAGTGCAGTGGTAAGTCTATGGATTTACAAAGCTATAAGGGGTTTGATGTGGCTTTGCTATAAGAAAAACACTCAACAGTAGGGCATTACAATGTGAAAGTTCTGCAAGAGTTGGCAGTGGGTGGTGATGACTGTCTTTTTTTGTTTAACCTTTCACTGCTAAACTAGGGACTGCTATAGCAGATAACACTCGAGTAGTTTTGTGTGGATTACAGATCAATCCAAACTGATTGTTTCCTTTTTTTATACGTATATTTATGTGTTTTTATGTCTATAAATATATATAAAATAAGCATTAAGAAAATTTTAGTAAAGAATCTATTGTCAATCCCACATGTCATCTTAATCGTAACAGATAATGCCTGTGGTAATAGCTTCCAAATTCATTGGGTATATTCCATAAACCAAAGCTATTATCACAGGCATTATATGTTATGATTTTAAAATGACAACTGGAATTGACAGTGGCTACTTTACTGAAATCTTCTTAATGCTTATTTTATGTTATGTTCAGTATTATGCTATTATGGTCGTTTTAGTCACCTATTAACAGTCAGTTAATTAATAGTGTTGAAGCTATTTCATTTTATGTATATATTTTTTCAAAGTAACTTTTAATTCTGCACATGTGTAATATACACACTTACTTTTTTGTGTGATTTAAAGTACATCATCATACATTAACTAAGTCTAAATGATATTATTAGCTTTAGCTTCAGATGCCTTTGGAGCTACAGGTTACAAATAATGATCTAAAATTCAACACATACAGAGTATAAAGTATTTGTTATAAATTAATTTGTTGTCCATTTTATTTACACTATATGTTTTTGTTATCTATATCTGTATTAGAAAGTAGACAGATTAATTACCATTGTTTTTAGACCTGGTATGGCCAGGTAGGTTAAGGCATTTGACTCACAATCCTAGTGTCGCGGGCTTGAATCCCCATCGCACCAAACATGGTTGCACTTTCAGCCATGGAGTGTTATAATTTGACAGTCAGTTCCACTCTTCATTAGTAAAAGAGTAGCCTAACAGTTGGCAGTGGGTGGTGATGACTAGCTTCCTTCCCTCCAGTAGCTTTGTGCGAAATTCAAAAACAAACTATTACTTTTTGGTTTTGTTATTCTCATAATGTATTTCCCTTTACTCCCAAGATTAACTATTTTCTTCCATCACTGTACTCTATATGCAAATGTTTTCTTAATGCATGCCAAAGCCTTAAGCTCCTATCATAGGAATTGAATGATGTAAGCCACCATACATCACTTCACTATCAATAGGAGCATGACATACTCATGCAACTCTCTTTGTAAGCCTCTACCAAATTATCAGTTTTCTTTTTGTAGTGTTTGTGCTTGGGCATGTTGCTTTTTGTTTGTTTGTTTATTTAGAGTTTCACATTCATATTTAGTATACTCATGAAGTGGGTTTCCTTTATTTCACTTCTAGTTTCTATTATGACTGTTTCTTAACTTCAATTTAATATCAGTTTATTACAGTCACAGTGTTATTTATACTTTCAATTATCAGTTGACTCTTTATAAATTACGTTTATGTACCACTTCGGGGGTCAACCTGCAGCTAAAGCTATGTTTCAGGCCTCAGGTACAAGTAACCTGGCTGGGAATTTATCTTCATTTATTTAATAGGAAATCAAACAAGATCAACAGAGATAAACTTCTGTGGATGTTGCCCCACTTTCTGTGTGACTTTAGCTTGGTAAGTTGATATTCATACTTTTCCTTTCAGGTACCCTTGCTTCATTTCCTCATTGTATGGATCCTGCACTCTATTCTTCAAGTTGAAATCTGTACTGTGTAGCCAAGTTTACTTGCACTTTGTTTTCCATGGCTTCACAATGCTCACTGTTGAAATGGGGTATTCCACGAGAGTAATCGTGGAATGTAATTGCTTCATGAACTTGCTCATTCTGGATTGCACGAGTAAAGCAGAAGGGGATAGCTACTCATCTCTGCCTTACCTTGTATTAAATAAATTGGTATAGTCTGCTTTTCAAAATAGGGTTTTGTGGTCACCTGTTGTACTGTCTCAGGCAATGTTGCTCCTGTGGATTCTTCAATGTGTTCTCACCCACCCTCTTTTTTTTGGTGTAGTATGGGATTCTCTACCATTTTCAAGTTCTAAGCTGCAGGAACAATCGATAATGGAAGGCATCCTCCTAAATGGGTTCCACACGAATATGTCTATAATCATTCAGTCAAGAGTAGAGCAGTGATGTTTTGCAAGTGTAGATGATGTGGCATCAAATTGCAGTTCAGTCCCTCAGATATCATTACCCCATGGCTGTGTTTTGGATTTAAAGAGAATCAAATGTTTATGGTTGTCCTTATTCCTCCCTTGGTCATACTCCTCCTACTTTGTTGATCACAATGAAGGTAGAGGGGATCATTCCAGTTCTTTCCCTCATTGTATATTATTTTGAGGATTTAATTTCTTTTTGAGATGGTTCTGGTCAGGGGAGTAATTTATATTATATAGACATTCTTTCAATACTGAATGTCAGGCCCCCAGATTGATAAACAAAAACTATCGTGTCATATTCAGAAGGTCAAGTGGCTCTAAATTTCACCTGGTCTCTTGAACTTAAAGTGAAGACAATATGGTATTGTTCTCCTTCTGTGGTTCCTTATGGCATGGGTTTTGGAGGTAGTAGACTTTCTAAGTATAGTCCATTGTACCCTAGCTACTCTAAATTTAAGAGCACTTTCACTTTTACCCACTTTTATACTTTGTAGAGTTATGTTACATCTGTATTTACATGGCTCGGATTAATATCCTTCCAATGTTCTCCTCTGCTTCAGTGTTTTCCTTTTGTGACCATAATTACTCTGCTTTTCACAAATGAGCAAAGGGCATACCTGATTGATAAGTGGTGTGGTTTCCTTTGAGATCTTCAGATGTGACTCTCATTTCCAAGGGTATCCTTTGGACACTTTTGGAGGGTACTTTTTCTCACACTGGTCCTGACATTTAATTAATGTGGTATTTTAACTAATCTTGTAAGAGGAGGAAAGTGCCATTTTGGAACTTATAATTTATCTGTACTGAAGATGTATTTCCAGTAATGTATTTCCCTCCATTCACACTTCCTACCTTTCCCTCTCTACATTCTTCCAGTGCATATATCTTCTACTAAATTTCTGAGTGATAGTTTGATGGAGGTGTGCATCACACATATCACCCTTGTTTTGGTGGTGAAGTGACACAATGTACATGAGAAACATGTTGAAATTATTTGATTCTAATAGGGAGGAGTAGAAGGCTTTTAGCATGTGTAAAGAACAAGTGCATATAGAGGGCAGCACTGAACAAGAATTTCTAATCTTGTGAGAGGAGGAAAGTACCAATATAAAATACATTTTCAACATATGAAAATTATAACTTTGTCTATATAAAATCTATATGTAGAATTGTTTTGATTACCAGATTCCACCTCCACAAAGTCTGTCTGGGTCCATGAAAGAGTTATTTGTGCATCAGGAAAAGGAGCGTTATAAACTCCGATTACAACACCTTATAGAAAGAGTGAGTTATACTTCCACTGCATTTATTTGAGTTTTTTTTTTTCTTTCCTCAAAGGAGATAATGATAAAGATAACGTAGATCAGGGGTCTCCAAACTGTGTCCTGCCAATAGTTTATAAAAGTAATAAAGCAATTTTTTAATATTATGAAAACAAAAAAATAAAACAATTGAGCAAAAGCCAATCTAGGTGCAATGCACTTTTCTATTTGCTGGAAAACATCATATTACTTAGTGTTGGATCTTCTTACTTATCAGTCTCAGTGCCCTGATTCGTGTATGTCATTCTGTATCAGTGAATGCTGCTGTTTACTTTATGTTTGAGTTCATAGCTATTTCTAGTTATTATTTTACAACAGATAGTAGTTAAAATGTGTGTTAAAAGGTTTAGTTGGACAAATTTACAAAGCTGTTGAAAGTGCAGGTTGTTCCAAGCCTGTGGTTCTTCACTTATTCATCAGCAGGCATTGTGTGGAAAATATCTGGATCTCTCATGCCGTGGAACCTGTAGTTTCAACAATGAACTTTATTTGCTCTCATGGACTCATCCATCATCAATACCGTGAATAGAAGCAACATATTCTGACTTGCTGTACCACACTTCACTTTGATGGTTCAGCTGTGGAAAGGTTATGTCACGATTTTTTGAGCATAGAACTGAGTTAGAACAAACAGTAAATGGCTTTGAAAATTGGCTTTTTTGTGGACTTTACTTTGTACCTGAATAAATTCAGTTTTAGACTACAAGGTAAATCTGTGCTTATCTGCAATATGTACACCAAGGTGAAAGTGTTTCTTCAAAAACTAATTCTTTTTGAGTCCCAGTTGATGAGGAATTTCTTCACACACTTTCCATCTTGTGAAAACTTCAATCAAGAAACAGGATCCTCATTCCCACACAGGTTTACACAATATATCTTTTTTTGACATGAAACTGGAGTTCAAGGAGCATTTTTTTTATCTTGATGCAAGTGCAACTGAAATAAGGATATTTCAAAATCTGTTTGATTGTGTTATTGATAAACTATCACCTGAAGTTCAAATGGAAGTGGTTGATCTGAAATCCAATATCTTGAAGAACAAATACAAAGAAGGGAAACTGATAGTCATATAAATGCCTTCCAAGTGATAAATATGTTCATTAAAAATCTTTCCTCATGAATTAATTTCGGTTTTTAGCACCATCTATTTCTGTGAAAGCACATTTTTAAAGATGAACGGTATGAAATTTAGTTACAGATCAGGCTTATCTGATGAGCATTTGCAATCATTTTTTATGATAAGGAGCACTATCTTTGAACCTCAGTTAAGTGTGATTCTGTCAACAAAGCACCTGTGTCATGCTTCTCGCTAAAGCTAAAATGAAGACAGTTATGCATGTTAAATATTTTCAGTATTTTCTCTTATGAGAACTAAATTGATGTAATCTGACCACATATGCATCCATAGTTAATGACCCTTCTGGCCCATGAACGCTAAAAAGATCTACCTTTTATCCCTTGTCCAAAAAGGTTTGGAAACCCCTGATCAAGATACTAGTAGCAAGTTCTTGTTTTCTTTATTTCAGCATTTTGAGCTTTCATGTTTTTGTTGAGAAAAGCTTGGAATCTTTCTCTAAAATAATAATTTCAATGCAGTACATAACTCAGTAATTTCTTATAAAAGAAATTACTCTTTTTTTATGAAGTCTTTCAGTGTTTTTTAGTGAAAATTATTTAAATAATTTACAAAGCATATTGTAACTGTCATTTTAAATTTGTAATAAATAATTATTGTAACAGCTTCATCAGCAAGTTTCTTCATGGAAAATTTTGTGATGGATATTTTCTTTCAGTTTTTGTGTACGTGGTTAAAATGAATTGTTATTGGTTTTTAGGAAAAACTTGTATTATCAGCAGAACAAGAAATTCTGAGAGTTCATGGAAGAGCTGCAAGAGCGATGGCCAACCAGTCTGTTCCTCTGTCTGTATGTTCTGTCCTGAAAGATGAAGAAATTTACAATGTACTGGATTCTGAACATGTGAGTTTCTAAATTGAATTTGTTCTTTTCATGGCTGATTTATTTCCTGAGACATCAAGAGAATCTATTGAAATTTTCTGCTTATCTTGTGATTTTTTTTATCAGTAATGTTTGTTTTGAAAGGCATTCTGTGCCTGCAAAGTCACAATAAGTAACTTTTTTAGTCATTTAAAATACTTGTAGATGAAAAAAGCAGTGGAGAAGTTAGTAATGTAAAGAAGTTCTAAAACATACTCTGGATCCCTACAGTGTATTGCATTGTCATTTTATATTATGCTTTTAACAAAAAGCTATGTCAGAATTTTTTAATGCCTTTTAAGCACTGCTTAACATATGAATTGTGTTCTCAAGACAGCTGGTGTGGGTATTAGAACTTTAATTAAAATACAGTACAGAACAAAGTTTAGACCTTAGGTCATCTTCAGGTTAACATT
Organism: Carcinoscorpius rotundicauda; assembly: GCA_011833715.1. Taxonomy (NCBI): domain Eukaryota; kingdom Metazoa; phylum Arthropoda; class Merostomata; order Xiphosura; family Limulidae; genus Carcinoscorpius; species Carcinoscorpius rotundicauda. The sequence continues at coordinate 48,844,818 of CM022392.1, read as the reverse complement.
AGCCTAGAAATGATCTGAGAAGGTCAAAACGTTGTTCTGTACTGTATTTTAATTAAGGTTTTAATACCCATACCAGCTGTCTTGAGAATGCAAGTTTACTTCAAGTGGGTTTTTCATCATCACGGACATATATGAATTACCCATAATTCTCCACTCTGTACCATCCTCTTAACATATTGCATAAACAGTGTGGTATCTTGCATAATCTCTTCTTTCCTACCGTAATTTAGATTTTGTTCTTGCATCTGTGACAATGTTCTTTCTGGTGGAACTATCTCCATCACAAACAGAAGAGCTGTATCATAGTTGAAGTCCTTTCTTCAACAGAATTCTTGTAATGTGTGAGATAACCTTGTTGCTGCATTGTAAGCCCTGATTGTGTAATGCATTTATGCCATTATATACTGTTATTCTTGTCAAATATCACAATCATATAGATGGTTAATTTGCATAACACTCAACATTTTCTCTTGTGTTTTAATTAAGGTAGACCTTTTACTTGGCCCTATCACCTTCAGAGCCTTTCAGAGCTGGATTTGTCTGTTACATTGCTAGCTTTAAACTCAGTGACATTTTAATGCTAGTTTTATTTCATTCTTTCACGGGTATTAAGTGACATTTTTTAACCTATTTCTGTCAAAACATGAAAGTGCTTGTGTTTCTTGTGAGATGATCACTACTGTTAGTTCTCCCTTCATCATGGGAGATATTAGCATTAAATATGTTTTTATTTTAATTAGTTATGTATTCATATTTCCCTTTTACTATTTCTTCTCGAGTTATTTTCTAGTGTGATTTTTGTGGGATGCCTTTTAAATTTCAGTGATGTCGAGAAACCCACTTGTTGAGAATTTTATATGCAAAAAACGGCTCTTTTGGGCTCAGAAAACACTTCAAATAGAAGAGCGAACAACGTTTCGACCTTCTTCGGTCATCGTCAGGTTCACAAAGAAAGAGGTAACTGGCCGGAAGCTGACCACATGTTTGGAAGGATGTTGCATATTTGGAGAATGCCCATGCTATGTATTTACCAAGATTGTAGTTAAACGATTCATATGTTGACATTATTGGTCTAAGTTCATTTTTTGTTTTTGTAAGTCATGTAGTTCTTTGTATTTTGTGTTCAACATGGCTTTAAGTAGTTTTTTCTGTAAATTTTGGATAATGTTTGTGTATTTATTCTCCAAATATGCAACATCAGCCAGCTCATTCATCAAAGACTCTTTTAATTTCAAGTCCAATCTAAATCAACTTAATCATAAAGCCTTATTGGCCAGTTTTGATGTTATATTCCTCTTCACAGAAGTTCCAACAACAGAAGCCTGCAAGATAGCCTTAGAACTCTATATTCGAGACCCTAACCCGATTATAGACATTCCCAGTAACCAGTTAGCAACCCTCATAGAATTCACTACAATAAAGACAAACTTCATGTTCAACAACCAAAACTATATACAAACAAATGGCCTAAGCATGGGCAACCCAGTATCGCCAGTTTTAGCCAATATTTTTATGACACAAATTGAAACACAAGCAATTAATACAGCATTACATCCACCACTATACTGGTACAGATATGTAGATGACACGGTTGCGGGATTCGAATCTACAGAACACATACTTAACTTTTTCACTCACATTAACTCTATACATCCCAACATTAACTTCACATGTGAACAGGAAGAAAGCAATCAAATATCATTTCTTAACCTCAAAATTATAAGAATCGACACACAATTCAAAACAGAAATCCACCGAAAAATCACCCATACTGGACTATACATTCCTTGGGACTCAGCACATGAAACAAAACAAAAACTCAACATACTAAGAAACCAGATAAACACAGCCATAAAACTATGCTCACCAGATAAAATTAACGATGAATTAGATAAAATAAAACAATACTTCATCAACATCAATAAGTTTCCTCCACAAACCGTAGAAAACACTATACGCACACACCCAGACAGAAAGCAAAATCAACCAACAAAATTAAATATATCTCACGAATCAAAAAATCACGAAACCATATACTGCTGTATACCATATATTCCTGACATCAGCAAACAAATAACCAACATTTGGCAAAAACTAGTAACAAAATATAACATTCCAGTTAACACTAAATTTATTCAAAAACCAGGCACAAAACTAAGGTCTATACTATGTAAGAACTACACTGACAAACACCACACCAACATTATTTATAAAATACAATGTGATAACTGCCATGACTTCTATATAGGAGAAACAAGTAGAAAAATGGAAACCAGATTCAAAGAACATAAAAAGTCACCTTCACACGTTTTCGAACACTGCAAGTCAAATGGACACAACATAACCATAGAAAACACTAAAATACTAAATAAAGAAACAAACATAAACAAACGAAAAATTAAAGAAGCCTTACTTATACAACAACTTAAACCCAAAATAAACCAATATAAAGGAACACCATTATACCTATATTAATATTATAGATAAAATTATATATTCAAACATCAAACCGCGCCCTCTACATTGCGACACTCAGTTATACAACCCCTTCCAAACATGTGGTCAGCTTCCGGCCAGTTACCTCTTTCTTTGTGAACCTGACGATGACCGAAGAAGGTCGAAACGTTGTTCGCTCTTCTATTTGAAGTGTTTTCTGAGCCCAAAAGATCCGTTTTTTGCATATAAAATCCTTTTAAATTTGTTTGTTTTTTAATCTTGTTCCACAATCAGTTTTCTACCATTATCAGCTATTATTATTGTCCTGATTAAATGTAATCAGGATCACAACTGCTTTGACTTTTTCCTGGCCTACGGGCCTCACTGATGTTTCTGTAACAAGATGTTTCAAATGTTAATTCTTCTGCTTAGCTATGTTACAAGGTTTTTGTTTAATTATCTAACATCCATTGTCATGATATAAAAGACTGTTTAAATATTATCCATTTATTTTGAGTGAATATTTTATTATTGTTCAGTTCTTGTTATAATAAGAGTTAAATGCAAACTGTTGTTAAAAATTGCATTTATAATTTTTTGATATTGAGAATATTGAATGTTGCATGCAGTACACTGATATTTAAAATATAGGTTTCTAGAAGGTGGACAGACAATTTAGTAATGAACATATAAATAGTATGTGATGAGTAGGAAACAGTAGACATGCAAAAACAATGGCACAAGAGAGTAAGGTCATGCATGGCCAAGGAAAATTTCATCATAAAATTAACTGCATTGGTAGCAATAGATCTAATATTTTGCATGTAAGAGGAAACTTAACAGTTTTAAAATAGACAAGAGTTATTGTTTATTTCATCAAAGTTGGTTAAAATGTAACTGAACCAGCCTGAGTGCACTTTGACAAAAGGAACACATGATATCTGAAGTACAGGGACCAGACAATTACTGGAAAAGCAGTATACAACTGCAGTAACTCATATCACAGTTGTAAATGAATTATATACAGAATACTAGTGCAATATAAATATAGTTTGTCTTACTAACTGAAGTTCTAAAGTAATTGGATAGGCATAAGTGAACTTTTGAACAAGAAAAAAGAGAACTTGTACAGTGTTTATCATATGCCTGTGATGGCTATAGTGTAAAAAAGCTGTTGCACTTATGTTTAACTAGTTCTGAATATACACATTATTTTAAAAACAGAGTGCTATTTGTTTATTTTTGAATTTATCACCAATAAGTTACAGACATCTACTGTAGAAGAATCCTAAGTTCAAGAACAGCACAGTACATATTTATACTGTTAACAAGTATAAGTAAAAATTTTAATTGACAATTGTTGAACATAATTCCAACATTTAACATATAAAACTCGTTAATATGTGTGTGTGTGTGTATATATATATACAGTAAACTCTCGTTGTAACGAAGTCGTTGGGACCAAAGAGAATTGTTCGTTACAAAAGAAGTTCATTAAAAAGGGAAGGCGGGTGAGTTGGGGCGGGCAGGGGTTTAAAGTGTTATTGACCATAATTGTTGTAAAAACACTGCTAGGCTAAACTACTACCCCATCTCCAATCCGCTATTTCTCAAGTGTAAGATTTTGATGGTGGCACCACACATTGTTGCGCGGAGACTGACAAATTGCACTTGCTAGAGGCGTAACGGGTGGTCAGCAGCCAGCAGCGGTGACAATTAATTTCGGGAAGAAGAGAAAAATAAATATCTTTGTACCTGGTTCGATACAAAGGATGTAATATTGATGCTTTTCACACCCTATGGACTATAATTATACATCGTTACAAGCCAACACTTTGATACATGCAGTTCGGTTCAAGGGGCTTTTGTTACTATGTATTTATATGGACAGTTGGCCGGACCAGTCAACAACTTCGATACAAGTGATATATTTGGTTCTAGCGACTTCAAAACAATGAGAGTTTACTGTATATATATTATAAAACCATGCTTCATTTTTCTCTTGTTTCTAGTTCAGGGATGCTTGTCAGAAGAAATTAGGAATTTAGTATCTCATTTTCTTCTGGCATAGCCTAGTAAGCAAGGTGGTTCTGTTTTGCCTACTTGTTGAACTATGTTTAGATTATTCCTCCATCCATAATTGTAGGAGTAATCTCTGGTTATTCAATTTAAATTTTCTATTCATCATCCTCTTCCAGTTTCAATTCAGTTTTGGATTTTAAGGTTTTGAACCTTTCCCATAACAAGGGAATATTCATATTGTAGTTTATGTTTCCTTGGGTTTTTTTACTTGCTTTTTTGTGGTGCCAAAAAATGGGAGAGTAGTACAGGTCTTTCACATGTATAGTTAATGTAAATATTAAGACTTTAATTTCATAGGAGTTCCTTTATAAAAGTGTTTGGATAATGACTGGTGATTTCAAAAACACCTATTTACCCATTGTCAGATGTATTTCTTCAATTTTCATACTGTGGAGGGTCTTAGCAGTTTATGGCCTGGTTTTAGTACCTTATGTCATCATTTATGTAATTAAATCAGTTGCTGGCTTTTTACACACTTTTAACATTGGTTACCAGTATTACACAGATGATTAGAGTATTTTCACTCAATCATTGTCTCATGCAAAACTGACCTCCCAGTTATCCTTTTTCCTGGGAGAGATTTTAACAATCCAAGAACCTTTTTGTACATTTCCCTGTACAGTTCAATCTCTAGAGTTTTGTGTGCAAATACTTTTTTTTATCTGTTAAGTAGATTCTGTCCATTTTGGTTATGATGGCTTCTTTTTTCTGTGGCAATTCCCATTGATTCTGCTTTTGTGAGACACCAGTAATGGGGTTTTACTTCTCTGTTGGAATGTTTTGTACTATGTTGAATCTTCATGAGTTTCCTGTTGTAGGTTTCCTTTTCTTCCACCTCCTCCAGATCTCTGTCTTTTCATCAGTGTCTCTCTCCAGGGCTAGGGTGATTTATTGATCTGTAATATTCTAAGGTTTCTAATTTTCACATTCTGGTGGTGTTTTTGTCTTTGTTACAACACTGCTATGTTTTAGTACTCACAAATAATTTGATTGTAATGGATAAATAGGCATAATGAAGTTTGATCTTCTAGCCTTTGGTTGCTGCATTCTCTTTACTTCTTTAGCTGCAATCACTTCATGTTTTTTTTGACCTGGCATTTCAATGATTGCCTAGAATTGTGATTTCAAAGTAAACCTGTAGCTGTTCTACACACTAGATGTAAGTTTGTGTTTTCTGCTCAGACTCATTACTAATCACTTCCAGGGTGTTTTGGTTATGAACATTTATGACTTTGGAACAAACAATACAAAACAAAGAAAGATAAGGTTAAATACTGTGTTCTTGTGTGTTGATAATGTGTATTTATATCAGTTTGTTGCGTTAGGACTTTTTTGTATTTTTTAAATTTTGCATTTGTCCTAAGTAATTCAAGCACTTTGATATTGTCAAAAACTCTTGCACAACTCCAGGGTGTCTGAGATTGAGCATTTATTCATTATATTAACAAAAATCACAGTCTTTCTTTACATGGACTTCATGTGCAGATTTTTCAAGTTGGGGCTTTTATGTACCTCAGCATTTAAATCATTTATACTGGATCATCATGAGAACTGTTGCCCATAAGAAGTGGACACAAGGTACTTTCTGGTGGCTGATACACTTCCCACCTCCACATGTCTGTCATGTTCTATTCATGTTTATCAGTTCCCACCTCTTTTACAGTGTGAGTATTCTTGCTTTCAGTATTTTAGAGGTAAGTCTACTTATTTTGAATTTGATCTTCCTTCCTGCCTCACCAGAATCAAATTTTCCCCTGACTATAACAATAAAATCTAAATTATGATGGGAAAACAAAAGTTAAATAAGATTTCCCCATCTGCACAATAAGTCTTGCACAGGATGGAAGAGTAAACAAACCTCTGGATAGGTCATGTACGTTCTCAATACCTAAAGGATTCAGAAATTCTGAGGTGAAGTTTTTTGTTGAAAGCATAAGTTCAGACTCAGTGATGAAAAGCCTTTAGTATTTCTGAGGTAAATCCCTGTTTGAAATCAATTTTTAATTCTGAAAATGTGAAATTTAAGAGTTTTCCTGTGTAGCAGGGTAGCAGAAGATCCAAAATCTTCAAGGCACTAAACTTTCCAGAAATGTGTATGACTAAGGGAATGGAGATATAAAGGCAGATACTTCAACATCATGGTTTCTCTACAGTGAACAGTATATCCATTTTAATGAATTGAATGCCATGTCAGAAAGAGCATATATAAGATGCTTTTAAAGCTATCACTACAAACTTGAGCAGAGTGTATTAGTTTCCAGTTGAAGGTGATGAAAGTAAGGACATAGATGTCTTATTTATACAGTGTGTGTTACTGTTGTTTTTTTATGTACATTATGGCATTTCAATAGAACTGACTTTAAACTCGTACACGACATTGTGTTGATGGCGATACTTGACAAGCTGAAATTAACTCTACATATTCAAAAATTGTTGCACCGATGATTTTCTCAAATTTATCTTGGGGATGGCTGACATGAAAATGTTCTTGTTGGTTCTGTGGTGAAATCTTTGTGACCAGATCTTTCAATGTTCACTGTATGTATGTATATCTTCTGCTTTTTAATTATTATATTCACAATATAGTTTTTAAAGTTGACTTAACCATGTTATTTTGTCCTGTGCAGTTAGTATCTTTAAGATATTGGATGATGTGAATTAAAATTATGCCTAAATATACATATCTTATTTGGCTTGATATAGCATGTTTTCTCTCTCTCTTTTCAGGAAGATAAAGATAAACATGTACGTTCACGCTACAATGGACGTCTGTTTTTATCATGGTTACAAGATGTTGATGACAAATGGGAAAAAATTAAGGTAAGGTGACTAATTTTTACTTAACATTTCTTTTATATAGAAATATCAGTTGATTGAATATTCTTTGTTAGTTATAGGAAGTACTGTATTTGAATTTTGAAGTTCAAAACATGATTGAAGGTCAGTATTCATTCTTGTTCCAAGCATTTCATCTTATCAGTTGTGATCAAGAAAATTAAAACTGACAAGAAATTGGGAAATCATTAAAATTGTATAAGTAAAAGGTTGTCTAAAAATGTAAATATTAATAATGATTATTGAATAACTAGGCTATTAAATTCTGTTGTTTTTTTCAGTTTATACCAAAGATTTAAATAAAATTCCTCATCCTGAGCAGTTACTAACGTTTTATCATAACATTGGTCTAATTTCAGGAATTTAGAAAACAGACCAATATCTATCAAAACATGAAGTGTGTTCTTTAAAAATAAATCACTTCATTATGCTAATAATCTTTGGTTGCCAAATTGTTATAACATCAGAGGGTTGTTATAAATGGAGTTCAGTAAAACTGTATTAATCTCACAATGGAGTACCTCAGAGCTCACTGGTAGGACAGTTACTCTTTTTGATTTACAATGACAAATTAATGGTCAATGGATTGCTTGTTGATGAAATTAAAGTTTTGGGTGTTCCTGTCTATGAGGAGAATGCTACTGTATTACAACACGATTTGGATTATTTGGTGAGTTGGGGGAAAAAAAATTGCATGCAGCTTTTAATTATAATATGTTCTATATAATGTATGTGAAATATCATAATTTGAATAATGGTTATATTTTTTATGAGAATAATCTCAGTAGTGTTGTTGAAGACAGAAATTTTGCCTGGTTCAAAAGTCTTTTAAGATATCCAAACAATGTGCTGTTGCAAGGCCTTATTTGGAGTAGTATGCTCAATTTTGGACTCCTTATCTGAGAAAGAACATTGAATTATTGAAAAGAGTTCAGGAGAAGTTTACAAGGATGATACCTGTGATGTAAATATTGTCATAGAAGGATATGCTAAGATATCAGAACTTGTTTTCTAATGAAAGAAAAAAGGTTGGGGGAGGGAATCTGGTTGAGGTGTATAAAGTTGTTAAGTGAATTGATAATGTTGAAGCATTATCTTAATTTAAGTATGAGAATGATATGACTATGGGACACAAATATAAATATTTGAGGGTCGTAAGCATCTTCATATTCTTAATAGGGTAGTTGGCCTTTGAAATTGGTTGTGTTTGAATGTAGTGGATGTTAAAACACACACCCCACCAGTATCCTTTACAAAGCATAGCAGGAAATTTTAGTGTCTCATATTCAAAATTTTATTAAACTTCTTTTTGTTTTTGTTATATAAATTAGTTTAGCATAAAATCTTACTTAAAAATCCATATTTTAATAGTATATAAATTTGAAGTTCCTAATTCTACAAGAAAATGTTTAAAAAGTCCTGAATTTCTACTAGTATGATACACTTGAGATATTTTTTCTAGGCATCTGGTCTTTGTTTTTCCAACACCCCTTAAAAGAAAAATTAAGCTTAAATTACTTATTATAGAATTGTCATTGCTCAGGCAAACAGTATGTTTCAATTTTGTTTGGTTACAGTGCTATGAGTAAAAAATCAGACCCTTCTTTTCATGTCCTCTTTTTCAGGAAATGTTGGGTTTTTCTTCAGCTTAGTTGTGTATTACCTGTAACAAATAGAAAGTCAAGATTTTGATCTGTCAAATGATGTATTGCACAGTGTTGTGTTCTGAACAGATAATAGTCAAGTTCACTCAGAGTACAAGCAATGTTACATTGAAAAACTTAACAACTAGTTTGGATGAATTTGTAACAGCTGTTGTTGCACAGTTAAAAAGCAATTAAAGATGTGAAAGTTAGGGGAAATTGTCTACTTTTTGCATTTGATTAGACTGTGTTTTTTTGTGCAGTATTTAATGAAATGAAATTTTTTCAGTGCATTACTACTATTAATATTAATATGTAGACTTAAATGTCCTTATTGGCAAAGAAAAAAGATTTGTAAGTACTTTTAGGTAAAGGGCGATAAAATATAATTTTAAATAGATGTAAACTGTTACCAGTTTAAAGCTACTTAGGACAAATGAACATAGTTTTATGTTACAATTTGAAGTCATTCTAGAAAAAAAGAGGGTATTCTAGATTAATTTCAATTTTTTTCTCTTTCTTATTTTTTATTATTTTGTTATAAAATGGTGACTAGGTCGATTAAATTGGCTTATCTTATTTTGAGTTAGGGTAAAAATAAATTATGAAGTTTTCCCGAAGAAAAGAAAAAAACATTATAAAAATGTCATTAATTCAGATGTCATGTAAACCTGTGTCTGTAGTCTGTTTGAAATTTTACAAGAATTTAGAAATCACTTTCTCATATAATTTTTTTTCCAAGGTCATTCCTTATACTTTACATAAAATGCATTACTTTTCAATTACATACAGTAATGTTTACCAGCATTTAATTTTAGAAACTTGCATACTCTTATGTTCCTTTTTATTTTCATGTTGCTTTGCTAGGTTTAGTTCTTTTTACCATTACATATATTGTCTTTACTCTATCTCGTAATAAGAGGGTCGCGGGTTCGCGCTCGCGTCTCGCTAAACATGCCCGCCCTCCCAGCCGTGGGGGTGTATAATGTGACGGTCAATCCCACTATTCGTTGGTAAAAGAGTAGCCCAAGAGTTGGCGGTGGGTGGTGATGACTAGCTGCCTTCCCTCTAGTCTTACACTGCTAAATTAGGGACGGCTAGCACAGATAGCCCTCGAGTAGCTTTGGGCGAAATTCCAAAACAAACAAACAAACTAAAAAAAACCTACCAAAAAGTTAATTAGAAACCATTCAATTAAAAGTAGAAAAACTTGGTTGCTCTCAAACAGCATTATGTGCACACTACATCAGTAATATTGGCTGACTAGGTTGTGTATGTAGCTGGCATAGGAGTAGAGCTGAATGATTTGTAACTAAAACTTATTCAATATACAACTAAACTGTAAGGGAATTTGGAAGATGTTTTTTTCTACAATATAATGGACAGTGCATGAGACAAAGAATTCACAACAGTGCTTTAAACATGTAAAATTTATTACTTTTTCAGTTTGTGTCAGTTTTGAAATAAATATTTACTTATAATAAAGTTTATTGATTGCATGAGATTTGTATAAACTTATTTAGCTACCTCATAATTATATGAAATTTGACTGTTTGAAGTCAAGACATAGAAAGTAAAAGTTTCTTGATCTGATAAATATTTTCATTGTTGTACAGGAAAACATGCTACTGAGGCACCACAATGAAGCTGAATCCTTACATGCAGTGCAGAAGTTGGACTGGGAATGGAAAATGAAAGAACTTGCAATGTGTGATGTGAAAGCATGTCCTGTAATAGATGATATTTATGTACCCATGGTCCATGTAAGTGATGATTTTGATGTTTTGCCAGCCTGATCAAGATGATCCACGTGAGTGATAATTTTAATGTTTCACCAGCATGATTAACATGGTTCATGTAAGTGGTGAATTTGATGTTTTACCAGCCTGGTTAAGATATGATTTGTACTGATAGTGATATGTGGAATCACTTGAGAATTTTTGTTTGATACTACTGAAAAACTATATGAATTTATGTTTTATAAAAGGGAGATATCTTCCTCCAACTACGGATGAAACGGGACATTGTGATATGGTAATACTTTTAAACAAGTTTGATTATTCTCTGAAGAGAAATAACAGATGTGCATCCAGTTTCAACACTTAAAACTGATTGATGTGATATTGATGTGTAATTGTGAAATAATTTCCATCAAGTATTGGTACTTTGCAGAAATGTACTTCAAACAGGGTGACTCCTGTGAGCAAGGAAGCATTCATTTAGTATGTGTCAATTCTGTAACAACTGTTGTTGTATTCTTTTCAAAAGTGTACGACTTTTGTATTAACTTCATGTACCATGTTAATACAGTAAGAAATATGACATATTAGAACATAATAGAATTGAATGAGATTCAGTTTGTTCTTAAATGGTAATTAGTGTATAAATGCACAGAACTTCTGTGTATGTGGGGGAATCTTGGAAACTGTGTGAAAAATCAGTGGTGTGCTGAGAAGTTTAGTACAAGCAAAACTGACAAAGTAAAGGATATTTGAAATCTGTTAAAGGCTGTTATGGAACATTAAACTACTAAAAAGATTTACATAAAGCTATTAATTGTAGGAAAGATACAGAATATTTTAATAACTATAATGATAATAGGAGTATTGACAACTGTATGAAATGAAAGTCAAAGGAATGTTACTGATTGTAATAAAGTTAGCATGTTGATGAATGGTGAAGATAAACAGTTACAGTAATAGTGGTTAGTTTTTAACAAGTGTTCTACAGGTAAATTCCATATTGCTAGCTGTAACAAGAAAAGAACTGTTGATAGTGTTATGGTAAAGATTTAGTTGTAAATGTAGTAATTGTAGAAAAAATACTGAGAAAATTACAACAGATAGGAACTGGTAAATATGATAAAAACAAAGAGACCTGAATAATGTAACATTATAAATAGTGGTAAACAAGTTCAGATGTGTAGGAGCTGGTGAAAAATGTTTGAAGTAATTAAATATTCCTGTCAAGTGAAGTTTTTAACATGATGGTTTGTGTTGGAACTTTTAGATTTTGTGTTAATTCTTTTTATTATTGATTGTGGAAATATAATTTCCATTATTATTCTTAAATAAAATGGCTTGAATCAGAATGAAGTGTGATGTTTCTGTGAAAAACAGTGTTAGAAGTAAGATTTCTTTTCCATAATTTGGAAATTCGTAAATAAACGTTCAGTTTTCTGAAAGTGGATGTGTAATTTGTGTGTTCTCTATTAATTAATACTTTCCACTTTAAACACATAATGTTTTCAATAAGTATTGTTATACATTTTACTCTGAATTGAATGTTTTTCCAAAATATTTTTTTTTCATCAGAAGATTTTCACACTTTAATATTAATTTCTTGTATGTTTAATGCTCATTTTTTGACTGGAAAATAAAGTTTATTGCTTTGAGCTTTGACTTGTTGTTAAACCATATGTTATGTGATACTCATTTCTAGTTTCAAGTATCAGTTTAAAAACATTTGGCTTAGACAGCTGTATAGAATAACTCACCAGGGATTTAAAAGAAATATAATAGCGATAGAGAAAACAAATGCTATAGTGTTTCAGTTTCACCACTAGATTGTTGTTTATGTGTCTTATTCGGTAAACAATAATTTAAACCACAAGGACTGAAAATATGAATGGCTCTCTGATGTCATGATCTATTTATTGAAAAACTCTTGTGGTGTCCAGAATTCCCATTGTTTTTTTTTCATTACTAACCTAAATTAAAGGGTTTAGTAATGTCTTTGGACAAACTGAGATAGTAAAGTATAGACAAAATTAAAAGATTAATGCATTGAAAGTTTCATGGTGATATTATTACAATACAGATGATTTAGTGTTCAAGTTTTGTGCTATAAACTAATAATGATAATTGTTATACAGACGATGTTTGTGTGGTTTTTTAAAAAAAATAGTTCATGATTTAATAAGTGTTGAGTTCAGTGATATTGGTATATCGTCTCAATATCTATATGTATTGGATTAAAAACCAACAATTTTATAAACAGTACAACTCATAAAGTGGTGAAATTTTGAACTTTAAATTGTGACTTTTATTTACGTTTTGTAGTAAAAGTTGACACAGGAAAATTTAAATATAATAAGCATGACTATGAATTTGTAAGTAGCCAAGAAGCTTTGTTCAAAATTTAACTTGCGTGAATGGTACTATGGCTGAGCGGTAAGGATTGTAAAGATAAAATAAAGGTTTAGATATCCATGGAGGGCAAAGAACAGATATCTCGCTGTGTTGCTCAGCTCTTGAAAACATCCAAACACATTGATATTGAGTAGCTGGAAACCTTAGCAAGTTTTATTTTAAATTTTAAAAATATTTTTTGACCCATACAGACTATAGCAAAGAAATTTTATTGGGATACTGTGTAATACACATAAAGCATGGGTGTGTTTGTGTAAATACTGTTATTTATAATTTCCATTCAAAACAACAACACTTGATAGTTGTATTCCAAGTTGTTTTAGTAATTGTTTATTTTCAATGTTCATTCTTTAGAGAACATCCCATCCTATATTTTTAACACATTTTCAGTTTTACCTATACAGACACTGCAATCTGGACTAAGTATTGAGCCAATTCATAAACAAGAAAAGTTTTCGTTTCTCCCTAATATCCATTTACAAATAATACTTTTTTTTTTAGGTTATCTTTACCTTATAAACATCCTCGTGCTGTAAGCTGAATTGTGGGAAGGTTGGAAGGAACATTGATTTACAAATGTGTAGATTTTGTTTGTTTCTTGAGCTAAACACTCGCACTGATGCTGCTACGAAGTTTCAAATACGGAAAATGTGCAGTTGCATTTCATCTCGTTAATACTCGATTAGTTTTGTGTTTGACAATCATTATCCAAGAGTAGTTTGTTTGTTATACTTTGTCCCCTGGTGGCTCCCTGATAAGTCTGAAGCTGGTAACAAAGAACTGAGCTTAGATACCCATAGTGGGCAGTGTTATACTGAATAGAGTAGAGTATAGAGAAATATTAAAGATTGAAGAATTCGGCTACATGTTATTGGTTTTATATATTTAATGAAAGTGTTAAATACATACATGGAAAAACTTGGTAGTTTAGTTTAATATACTTAACAACTCCAACATTTACATTTAGTTTTCTGTTAATTTATTTTTCAGTTTTGTTTTCTTACAAGACAGTTGTATCCGTGGTAGCCGGTTCCTTTGGCGTGGTAATCCACGTGTAATGAAAATTAGGCTTAAAAATCCTGGCAAATGTTTGACGAAACTTGCGACTCATGGTACAGTATAAGATAAAGTTTACACCACTGTTTATTAGTGCCATGATGTCCATCACCTCCCCTAGGTTATGGTACACGTTAACAAAGAAATCTTTACCCAGGATGCCACACAGCAGGGCGAGTATCCCTGCTGGGAATTCGGTTAATAGAAATACTAAAAGTACAGCTAGTAACATTTTTGTTGTTGTATCTGTTGTTGGTTTGAAAGAGGTATTCCTGTTTTTAAGTCGGTGCTTCCGGACGTTAGTAACGTACAGAACACGAACAAGTGCTAGACTCAAACTAGTGAGGGCAATACATGGTACAAGTTTCATTAAAACACTGAAGATCCAAAAATTGATCCTTTCTAGCAGTCGATTGTACCTGACCGAAGAATCACTGAAGGTTACCGTGTACTGATTCGTGCCACTGCCATTTTCCCGAATGGTGAATGTAAGATAGATGGGTACACAGACTAGAGGACAGCACACATATGTACAGAATATTGCACATTTAGCACGGAACATCCTACACCACTTTTTGCTGTTAGTTGGGAAGCTTACGGAAAGTAACCGCCACATGGCAAGCGTCACTGTCAACCAGATCGAAATGGTGTGACACACCACTGTCACGTGAGCATGGATCAGCGTGAATACTGCCCAGGAATAGGAATATCTTTCATTTGCTAACTGATTAGACCTTATGTACATATGTATACTGTATGGCACATAGGATAACATGACAAACATGTCCGCCACTGCCAGGCCTGTCAGAATAGCGTTAGTTGGTGACAACATGTCTTTTCTTGTCAGTACAATAATGTTTAGGATGTTAGTAATTATACCAAACACACAGATCGTTAAACTTAGGTATCCGTGAAACTCGGTGTATCGGTCTCTAAACTCGGCCATCTGGTCACCATGGTATGGAGCTTGGTGATCAGTCGTGGGCATATACGGTTCACACATTGTTCTGTTGGTCTCGGAAAAGTTCACAGGGTGTGTCATCCATTGGAACAAAACGTTGGGATCCAATATTACGGCCATTCTGAATGTTAAGATTTCCTGATTCCTTTCAAGAAAATATTATAACGAACTTTACAAGGAGCGGCAAAAAGTTATTCAGGCCATAGAAGTCACTTTGTGTTGTCAAAAGGAGTTATTTGGTGATGATCAAGGATCAGAAATATTTTGGTAGAAGGGACTTAAAACTATCTGCTAGGTGACTTGTTAGCAGCGTCTCGTCGGCGTGGTTAGGAAAATCTGTCTTTTTCACGAGGCATTCAAAAATTATGTTTGAATAAAACAGAACGCACCGGTTTGCTGTTAGAAATTAAAAAAAAAAAATACCTTCAATATACATGTTAATGGAAAATATTGTAAAACGAAACTATTGAAAAGATAGGGAATCGTGTATTAGATAAAGTCACAGGATATTCAACTGTACGATGAACTCAGATAAATATAAATGTGTTTATTGTGTGATCCAGGCTTGGCCTACTGGTTAGCATACCGGCGTGTGAAAGTGAAAGAACATGTCACTTTCATTTCCAGTGGTTAGGGCGCTCTACTCGCAATTCATGGGTCGTTAGTTAGAATCTCCATCACACCAAACATGCTTGCCCATTTAACTATGGAGGGTTAATACGTAAGGGTCGATCCCACTATTTGTTGGTGAAAGAGTAGCACAACAGTTGGTGGTGGGTGGTAATGACTAACTGCTTTTCCTCTTGTCTTATACTGCTAAATTATGGACGGCTAGCGCAGATTAACCTTGTATGGTCTTGCTCAAAATTTAAATCAAACGAACAAACAAAATCTTTCCTTTGCCACTAAAACTCTGCACTCCATGAATGCACCACAACAGTATTGATGGAATCCCTTTATTCTGTCAGAAAGGGGTTGGTAATGGGTGTTGTTTATCGTCTCTTTAGTCCGTCAGTTTATAATTAGGTACAGTTAACACTGATGACGTGCGCGAGTAAGCCTGTGGTGAGAACTTACGTGACATATTTCTGTTATAATGTCTTTAAAATTGCAAGAAGATATATATAACTACTTCAAATATCACTTGTTTTATTGAGAACCAGCTTCCTTTTAGTCGTAAAATTTTTAGAAGGTTAAAGGTGTATTAAATGTCCTAGTGGGTTTGGGCACTCAATTGTGTTGCGGGTTCGAATCCTTGTCACCGAACATGCTTGCTCTTTCAACCATGGTCAATCCCACCATTCGCTGGTAAAAGTATAGCCTAAAAGTTGACTGGGTGATGTTGACAAGCTGTATATCCTCTAGTTTATCGCTACTAAGTTAGAAGCGGCTGGTACTATAGCCCTCGAGTAGCTTTACGTGGCTTTCTAAGCAATCCAAACTTTATTATAATAAACTAATATGATACACTGACGATGAGAGCTGTGTAAATAGTGCTTTATGGTTATTTAATGACATACACATGGAAACCTGAAATAAGATTCATTTTACCAACAAAGAAAGTAACAATTACACCTAAGACACTAATAAATATTCAAAGACATATCGTTCTCTAGATCTTGTCAATTTATGCAGAAAAGGTAAATCGAGTCATTTTTTCCACATCAGCGTGTTTGTAGTTCTAGGCATCGACTGCAAATCGCAGTAGGTGTATGATATCACTCTCCACCACCTAAATCACAACATTAAGAAACTTGTACAAGGATATCGTACTACACATAAATTAAATGTTATATTAAGAGAGTTTTGGAGCCTCACAACGTTGTTACACTCCATGATCCCGCGTCCAATAACATTCTATCTGGTGACGTGGTTCTTGATAATAGTCTTGAATCATGATTTTCGTTGCTAAAGGCTCCATTGTAAGGCTGTTCTGTTAAAAAGACATAATAGTCTGCTGACTTAACAATAACATCTGATATATACAGAAATCTATAAGCGCTTCGTTTGGTGTCTTGACCAGCACAATGTCTTCGTATGGACTAGCATGAATAACCGTTTCATTTTTTAACTGTTTGAGGTATGCTGATGGCCAGGTGAGTTAAGGCGTGCGACTCGTAATCCGAGGGTCGCGGATTCGAATCCCCGTCGCGCCAAACATGCCCGCCCTTTCAGCCGTGGGGGGTTAAAACGTGACGTTCAATCCCACTATTCGTTGATAAAAGAGTTGGCAGTGGGTAGTGATGACTAACTGCCTTCTCTCTAGTCTTACACTGCAAAATTAGGGACAGCTAGTGCAGATGACCCTGGAGTAGCTTTGTGAGAAATTCAGAAGTAAAAGCAAAGTTTTGATACATCCCGTTCCACCAGAATTTTATATCAGCTGCGATTTCTGTACAACTCGTGATTTGTGTATTTGAAACTGTATATGTACTCAACTCTCTCTGTCTTTTTTTTTTCTTTCGCAAAAACAAGGTAAATCGTAAAAAAAGTACGATATTGTATGTACAAATCAAACAACTACTGAAAACGTTTGCACAAATTAATTATTTTGCCCTACTGCCTGAATTGGGTACCGATTGTAACTTAGGACTCAGCTTTCTCAAAAAGAAATTAAGGTTCATATTTCTCGTTCAGCTGCTGCAAAAACGCGCTCCGTACTTATAGGCCTTTGCAAGCAATACGATTAATATTGACAGTCAAATTCCACTTTGATGACATTAGAATTAGCTGTAGTGGCTGTTGCTGGTTGTTACTCTTATAGTGGTTTGTACATAACTATGGACAGCTAGCATGGATAACACTGCACGAAAATTCTGAAACAAAGTTGCAAGGAAGTGAAAATATCTTATGTAAGTTACACGCTAAAATCCGGGTTTCGATACTCGTGGTGGGCAGAGCACAGATAGCCCATTGTGTAGCTTTGTGCTTAATTCAAAACAACAACAACTTATGTAAGTAGTCTGGAACTGCCAGCGATCAAATGTTTTTGTTGCTACTTTCGTTTTAAAGGTGATTAATTCATATATAACCAAATCGTTATGGATATTTTTATCAGTACGGAAGATATTAATATAGTGAAACCTGTCTGAGCCGGAAATGTTAAAATTTTACAGCATTATTTTCAGATTATTCTTATAGAAGGCCCTCTACATGGCAGAACTTGCGTAACGCGGACGGAAAACTATCTTTCAACAAGTAGAATTGGGCGGAAAATGTTTTTGGTTAAATATTAATTTCTTATTTAAATAATAATTTGTTTAAATATTAATAAATTCTCGGGCATTTAGTTACAGTAACTATTGGTTAAATATATTCTGTTCTTTTTCTGCCGTTAATATTTTTGCAGTTAAATTAGATTCATGATTTGTAGAAATATATCTGTCTTTTAAGTACAAGATTCTACTTAAATAATTCTCACAAAAAAAATAAATTCCTATCTTCCTTAATTTAGGGAAAATTTATCAGCTAGCTGCCTTCCCTCTAGTCTTACACTGCTAAATTAGGGACGGCTAGCACAGATAGCCCTCGAGTAAATTTGTGCGAAATTCCAAAAACAATCAACTTCCTGTGGAATGGAAAGCGAAGAATAAAGCATGAATGACAAATGCTATATTCCAGGAATTTTCGAACAAATTGAACAAAACAATATTCGTTTAGTCTTTCTACCTTCATGTACAATATTAATTCTACAGCCACTAGATAATGGAATTATACAGTGTATAAAATTGAAATACAGAAAACCGATGCTTCAGTATATTGTTGCAAACATGGAGCATGAAAACCACAGGTTCGGTGAACCTGACGATGACCGAAGAAGGTCGAAACGTTGTTCGCTCTTCTATGTGAAATATTTTCTCAACCCAAACGAGCCGTTTTTGCATATAAAATAAGCATGGGTATATTTTTTTGTATTTTTAAACTACATGCTATCAGTGGTCTAGAGCACAGCATTATGATTCTGAGGGGTCATGGTTCACAACACACTGCCGAAAAAAAGGTTCTGTAGTTATGAGCCGCGAATGTGTTATAAGTTTTTGTTGGTTTGTTTGGAAATAAGCATAAAGCTAAACAATTGTGTTCTCTACCCACCACGGATATCGAAACTCAGTTTATAACGGAGGCCTGGCATGGCCGAGCGCGTTAAGGCGTGCATTCGTAATCCGAGGGTCGCGGGTTCGCGCCCGCGTCGCGCTAAACATGCCCGCCCTCCCAGCCGTGGGGGTGTATAATGTGACGGTTAATCCCACTATTCGTTGGTAAAAGAGTAGCCCAAGAGTTGGCGGTGGGTGGTGATGACTAGCTGCCTTCCCTCTAGTCTTACACTGCTAAATTAGGGACGGCTAGCACAGATAGCCCTCGAGTAGCTTTGTGCGAATTTCCAAAACAAACAAACAAACAGTTTATAGCGGTGTGAATCCATAGACATACTGCTGTGCCACTGGGAGCAAATTTTATAAAAGTGACGGTCAAATCTCTCTATTTGATAAGAGAAGAGTTGTTGATTAATTAGTTGCCTTACCTGCTGCTTATCACTATGGTGCGCAAACTGTAATGCGCGTCCACCTTGGAGGATCGGAGATTCGTTACAGGACGGGCAACTTTGGCTGTGGGAGCATCTAAATTATATTTGAATGTATAATTTTAAAAATTACTAAAGGTAGGTAATATAGTAACTACAATTAATAGTGGAAAATGACGCGTGCAGAATGTATATTCATGTAGGTTATACCGGGGAATTATACAACAAAATACTGGTTTAGAAAAGAAGTTGGCTTAAAAATATTGCGTACCTAAAGTTTATAATTTGAAATTTGGAAATGTCTGTGTAGACCTTGGATAGCTTTGCGCCATATTTTGAAACAAACTTCTTTGTACTGATTTATTTCATTCCATTTAGGACTGTTTTCAGAGCATGTCAACTGGAAAATTATTGTGGTCAGTGAAAATGATTACAGTAATTGTCGTCACGTCTGGTAATGCTGTATTTGATAATTGTACATACTGACAATAGCGTTCCAACGTAGTTTCCAGTGCAAAAACTTTTAAAGATCTGACGTCAAAAACATGAAATTTATTTTTGCATACTTTCGATTTCCTATCTAGACGGTCTTCCAGCGCCTGTTTCAACAGTTTGGTCTCACACAACTCTATGACTGACAGTATGTTAATTGGATAGTGAATGGAGGTGTATTAAAACCCACAACCGGACCGAAACAACGTACTAAAATCCGGAACAACGGAGATGCATCAATCAATAACAGCATTTTCATTTGTAATTGAACTAAACTGAAAATAATATTTAAAGAAACATTTTATAGGAGCCTCCAAATGTGTAACAGCAGAAACCAATAACATATCTTTAATTTGTTCCCAAAATTTCTGAATAATAGATAAACATGTAAATAACGCAGGTATTTGTTTTTAAACGAATCATTTAAAAATACATGCAATGTATACATCAATTTCAAAGCGTAAACATTCGTTTTATTAATCTTTAAGGTTATAAAACGAAAAAAATAATGAAAACATTTGTTGTGCTTTTGAAAATAAATATTATCTGTCATTAAATTTCTTTGTATAAATAGTTACGAATTAATAAGTGACATTATTATTTAAACTCGGAACAGACATTTTAACGAGAAATATTACATAAAATCATTCAACACTTTTATAATATATGTATTATTACATGTAATATGAGCTATTATTTTGAAATTACATTTAGCCTAATAAAACGTTTTTGTTGGATTCGAAAACACAAACATGCTCACCCTTTCAGCCATGGAGGCGTTATAACGTGACGTTCAATCCCACTATTTGTTGGTAAAAGAGTTGGCAATGGGTGGTGATGTCTAGGTGTCTTCTCTCTAGTATTATACTGCAAAATTATGGACGGTTGGTGCAGATAGCCTTTGTGTAACTCTGCGCGAAATTCAAAACAAAGAAAAAAAGAAAACGCAGGTTTTCAGTGGAAAGCTGTTAGTATCTTATTTTAAGCCTTGATAAACTATAAAGATTTTCGGGTTAGTACACAATATCTTTTCTTGAAAACATTATACTAACTCACATATCACAATTACCGTCGTCAGTTATTCATTCCAAGTTAAAACGCATACATTTAAATAATTAACAAAAAAACACTAATTGTAGTTAAGCACAAAGCTTCGCAATTGGCTATTTGTGGATTGCGGGTATCGAAACCTGGTTTTTACTCAATATTCTAACATTACTTGTAGATTTGAAAATTTCTTACAGTTTAGTATTTTGATTTATAAATATTTGCTACTTACAGTATGATTTCGGTCATGGACTGCTGTTCAGCTACGAGCCCTGAGGAAAAAAAATAGATTTCTAACTGCATTGAAGGTGTGTGTTTTCTTACAACCAAGCCACATTGGGCTACCTGCGGAGTCCCCCGAGGGGAATCGAACCGCTGATTGTAGCGTTGTAAATCCGTAGACTTACTGCTCTACTAACGGAGGGTAAGGAATAAGTGACATTAGATGGCAACTTACCAATAGCTGTGTATTACTTAAATTATGTTTGTGTTTTTCAATCGAAAATGTCTTAATATTGATTCAATGGAACTTAAAGAACATAAGTGGCGTTAGGAGGTGTAATAATAAAATTATTATGGCATTCAAAGGTCTCAGACTTTAATATATATTCATTCAACAGCGTCCTTCCTGACTCCCCAACCGATGACTCAAGGGTGAGTTGATAACGCTAGCAATTACGATTGGATACTCGCAGTAGGTAAACCACAAATAGCAAACAAAGTTGTTAAATAAGGTGTGATGTGATGATCCCTGGTGAGCTGGTGGTAAGTTGCAGGACTTACAACGCAATAATTTACAATAGTAAGAGGAATTATTTGCTGCATAACATAAATGTTATTTTTATCATGAATTTACCCTCTTTTATTTTGTCATAAAATTATTATATAACTGTAGTGGTTTTACCATAAGATTTTTATTTAATTTCACGGGTTTCCCAAGTTCAATATGGCGTTATCTCTGTAATATTTAAACCTTTTAATACTAAAATCAAGTTAGACTATGGGTAAGTACCATGTAGGATCTTAGCTGTTATCCATACGTCAACAAAGCACCTTACCTATTCTCCATATATCAACTGAAATAAAGCATTATACTTATTTTTTAGATACCATCTACCACGTAAAAACTTAACATCTTTTCTATATACTAACTCTTACGAGCATCTTACGTGTAACATCTTAACTGTTTTCTTTATTACCAACAACAACGTATAATCTCGCCAATTTTTCTTTAAACCGGTTACCATGAATTATGAATGCGTAAAAATCGCTAAGTTACAAATATAACTCAGTCGTATAAATTGGAAATACCAGACAAACATAAAAGCCAAGACAGAAGAAATAATTGTTGTAACCCTGCAGTCAACTATTAGTTTTACTGTGACAGTACTACTAATAATACAACTAATAACAGATTACAAGGTTGTCTATATTTTTTTATATATATTTAGTTTGTCCGTGTGTCTATTACCTTAACTGACAATGTTTTTTTGTTATAGCTTGTTGTTTTTTCTCTTACAAACACGGTACATAGAGTGCTATCTAGTCTCTGTGTTAGATGTCACCGGTTTTTTCTGTTGCCTGTCAAATATTACGTAATAAGATATTTCTTGTGTTGGTGCTACTGTCCAGTTTTCCGTTAAAAAAATTTGTTACCAATAAAGCCACACTCCACAGCTGGTGAGCTCCATGTTTAGTAACACGTATTTTATATTGCATACAGAAATAAGCCTCGTCGTACATGTTTTTTTTTTACTTTATTTTCGAGTGGTTGATTATTGAAACATGGTTAAACTATTTAATGAAAACTGCATAAACGTCAAAGTAGACGTCTTACTTGGTGCATTTGTTCTTGACAAGTGGAATTTTATGGATGTTTGGATATGATGTAATGTAGTTATTGTGTTCGAAAACGCGACAGAAAAAAAATAAAGTACATTCTTTTGCAGTACTTTAGCGATTTATTTATCTTATTTCACAACATGTATTTAATTTATTACACATTTGACCGAAGATAGTTTCACATTGCACATTAAAAATGGAACTTTCTTCTCGCTGGTGTAGATTAGATGCACCCACACACTTCATCTCAGACCAAACGTAAGTAGCAGCTTACCTTGTTTCTGTATGTCGTCTACCATGGAGCATCGTACCCGTTTCCTACATTTCAACTACTACGTAGCACCGTGTCTTCTCTCTATATGCCAACTACCACGTAGCATCTAACTCGTTTTTCTATATATTTACTAACTACCTAGAAACGTACGTGTTTTTTTACATACCAACCACCACATAATCTCTTAACCACTAGCTTCTTACCTTTTTTCTATATATCAGCTCTGTATAGCATCTTGCATGTTTCCTATATATCAGCTACCAAGAGATATTGTATCTTAGCCGTATTACATATGTACCAGCTACGAAGTACCATACGTATTCTTTCTTCTACATACAAACCTTTAAGTGAAGTCTTACCTGTATCGTGTACATAGAAGCCACCGTGTATAATACGTTGTTAAGCCTAACATTGTTCTGTGTGTAGCCCCTTACTTTGTCCGTTTTCCGCAGTTATAATTATCATCACTTTTTCATATCATGTCTGTTTCATGGGGTAATTTTAACTCGGTATATTTGCGAACTTACAACGTTAGAAACAGGGTTTCGATACTCGTCTTGAGCAGAGCACAGATAGTCCATTGTGTAGCTTTGTGCTTAATTTCAAACAAACAAATATTAACGCGTATATTTTCACTAGCTTCACTTATGGTTGATCGTACTATTAGCTCGTGTTCACTGTACAGTTTCGCTTAGCAGTCGTATACATACACACACAATCTTATTTTTACATATAAAACCCTTTTAAAATAGAGCTATGCTTGAGTCTCGAATTCAGTTAGCTTAGCAAAGTTTGGTCGATAAGTTTCTTATTTATAATGTTTAGAAGATATAAGTACTGAGAACTTGTTTCTTCATGTATTTTGTAACCCTGTAGTTTGCTCATAAGTTCTAGTTTTCTTAATATTTTTCACACTATTGAAGTGACTATCTGTAGTTATGTTTAAATAGTTGTGTAGAAATACCGTGAAACTCTAAAACTTCGTTAAAATATAGTTTGGTATTTGTTGTAGTTTGTTTATGTATTTGATACATTTATCCATTTCATATAGACATATTCTACGACTGGTCTTATGTATATTTTGTAAATTTTTTATATGTATTCTGGTGAAGCTCATTGATGCTTGGTAGTCAGATTTCTAAGCTAATTTTTTTCTTCAAATTATGGTTTTTATCCTATTAATGTGTGGTATCCAGTTTAATGGATTTATCACGTATGTCAATAATATGATTCTCAAACCACACTTTTTACTCACAGTTGGTGATGTTTCAATCTGGAAAAGTGTCCCAAACCCAACAAGAGCAACATGTATATACAACAACTATTAAATGAAATATAATTGTACTGTGATACATCGAGAATTAAAACTAATACGCACAAAACACAAGTCATAATAGTATTAACAGAATCGTAACAGTGGCGTTCCTTGCACTTTCAACTACGAGTGACGATTAGTCCTACTTTTCGGTTAAAAGAACAGCACAAAGCTTGTAATTGTGGCTTCGAGTGTTGTTCATTAGCCGCTGATAAATAAATATCCGTAAATTACGATACATAAAACTTCAGGATATCGGCCGTTAAGCTCGACTGCTTATAACTTGCCACTTTATAATTAATGATACTGTGTTTCTCTAACAGACAAAATAGTTTTAGCGATGACATCTGCTATTGAATTACTATAGGTTACGTTGTTGTTGTTGTTTTTCAATAGAACGAAGTGGTTTGAGTGAGAAGAGGTGATAAACCACATTAAAAAATATAAAGTATCCATAAATCATTAAACCATTTTCTAAGTTGATAATTGGATAAGAACTACACCAGATAAACGGTTGTGGTTTTAGTAAATGGGAACGTGAAGTATTTACCCAGTATGCACCTAAAATGATAATCTTGCGTCCCGAATTATTACCGACGCAATTTGGACAAATAATCCGGAGATACTGGCGCTTATGCGAGAGTTTATCGTATGTCGTTGTCATGCTATTCAGTTGATAGATGGCTGAAAATGTTAAATTAAGAAAAACAAGCGCATAATAATAATAAAAAACTATTTTATAAATTAATAGTCAACCCATTTTGTGACTAAAGGAATTCTACCCCTAAATACAAAAACAGCAGTTGAGAGTACATAATTTATACCTTATGTTTAAACTCAAAAGAGAGAGAGGAATGTGCGAAGACCATACCTGACGACTCAACCACCTTCAAATGAATTATGATCACTGAGACACGAATCAAACTGAAATAGATACGCTGGCACTGCTCTGTCGGATCACTGATAAAATGTGCAGCTAGCTTGTATGACAGCAGCATATCTGTATCGTTTTCAGGAAATATGTGAGTAAAGTGTCATTTTAGTTGTTGTTCTAAGACTTGTTACACATGACAAATAATGATATACAACTACGTGTTTTTACTTTCGTTAATACCTGTATCTTTCAAACGATATAAATCATCATTTTTCGCTTCAGGCCTCATGACATGATGGTAATTACAACATGAGATTTTACTTCCATACCAAAAACACATGCAATGCACAGATTACAAATTGTTTTACTGCCACAGTCTTCTCTCAGATGTGGGTGACTATGTGTAAAATAATTTATTTGTTTGTTTTTGAATTTCACGCAAAGCAACACGAGGGCTATCTGTGCCAGCCGTCCTAATTTAGCAGTGTAAGACAAGAGGGAAGGCAGCTAGTCATCACCACCCACCGCCAACTCTTGGGCTACTCTTTTACCAACAAATAGTGGGATTGACCGTAACATTATAGCGCCCCCACGGCTGAAAATACGAGCATGTTTGACGTGACGGGGATTTGAACCCCCAACCCTCAGATTATGAGTAGAGTGCCTTAACCACCTGACCATTTCGGGCCGTTATCACCACCCACTGCCAACTCTTGGGCTATTGGGCTACTTTTTTTACCAATGAATAGTGGGATTGACCGTAACTTTAAAACGCCCTCATGGCTGAAAGGGCGAGCATGTTTGGTGTGACGGAGATTTGAACTGGTGACCCGTGTATTACGAGTCGAATGCATAACCACTTGGCCATGCCAGTACAATAATTTATTGACCAGTAACTTTATTTTTATACATATTCATGCCACTAATGTAATGCAAAGATAGAATAATTTAGTTAAAAGTAATATTATTTTTTCTCACATTGGTTCCACTAATGTAATTATAGAATGACTTAGTTACCACTAATTTTAATATCACACATGTTGTTCCTACTAATGTTAGTGTAGAATAATTTAGTTACAAGTAACATTATTTTTCCATACATTCTTGCGACTAATATAAGTATATAGTAATTTCGTTATAAATAACTTTATTTGTACTCACATTTATGTCATTAATATAAATGGAGAATAATCTAGTTACATTAAAATAGTAATCGATATAAAATGGCCGCGGAATGATATGTGTCAAAAGTATATTTTGACATTGTGGTTAATGTATTGTCATTTAAAATTGATCATTATTTAGATGCTACATAATAGTTTTTTCTGTAGAAACTGTCCAAACACACAGATCATAAAGCAGTGTTTAAATCGGGAATTTAAAGTTTTTGTTATTGTACTTTATGACAATGGATAACAATGGAACATGGATCAACTTGGGATAGGACCATCATGGAAAAGACTTGCAAACAGTCGTACCTCTGCTGTGGTAAAAAAAAAGAAAAGCAGTATATAGTAACAAGGGAGAATCCATGATTACAAAGGAAAATGGCAAGATTCGTTCATGTACCCCCGGAAACAATACGTGACATAGCAAAGAACTGTTTTAATCTGAAAAGCAGCACAAATCGCGTGTATGAAAATTATCTCCACAACATATCAACCACGAAATATGAAGACACTGCAGGGAGGAATAGTATTATTTCAACATAACCGTGTTGCAGTGAAGCCGTTCGCAATGTAAACTACGCTTTAGGACTCTTGATAAGATGCAAAGTTGTCAAATAAAGGGCAATCATATGTAATAAAATCATCTGTAACGACCTGGTAAGTCTTCAAACATACTTTATTATTACATACTCAACCTATGTATAAGTAAGCTTGTTATCAAATTATAGTAAGTTGTTTTTATTGGAATATATTATTGAATGGCTTTTAAGAGCGTTAGTTCTGCGAAATGTAACAGTAATATTACATAAGTTTTCACTTGTTAAAAGTATTCTTCGATTTCTATAAAATTATTTTCCGTCCTTTATAATTCCGATATGTAGTATTATAAGACCCGATAATCCTTTCTGTACACTTTACCCTTTTGCAACCTAATTATAGATATCACGTATCGAAACTTAAAAAGTCAACAAATTAATGGCTTATTTATTTTCGTATTTTGTTTCTACGCTTCTTCTGTTGTTAGATGAAGTAGGATTTAAAATGTGATATTGCTTTTACTGTTTGTTTGCATTTTGAATTTTGTGCAAATCTGCACGAGGACTACCTGCGCTTGCCGTCCGTAATTTAGTAGTGCAAGACTAGAGAGAAGGCAGCTAGACATCACCACTCACTGCCAACTCTTGGGCTACTCTTTTACCAACGAATAGTGGGATTGACCGTCACATTATAACGCCCCCACAGCTGAATGGGCGAGAATGTTTGATGTGACGGTGAAGCGTTGCTTTTAAACATCACAAACCAGTTAGCACATCTCTAACAGTCCGTCATCTCTCTCTTTCTAGGTGTTTTGGAATATAAATTTTGTATACCTAGGAGTGTCGGATACACTAGACCTCTTCCTCCTTCCTTTCCATTGTTAGAGTGGACTTGTTAGTATATTTAAAGTTAACACATGAGAGTCAGAACGATGAACATAACTCAGGCCCCTTTCAGGGCAATGTCCATGTATAGTTACGACAGAAAGTGTTCGTACCCCTGCGTCATGAGTAGTTTTTCTCATAACTTAAAAAGTATCACGATTAGGATAATGAAAGTAAAGTATATTATAAGTATTATTCTAACACACATATACATAAATTTGTGTGTAAATTGAACGACAAATAAACTGTTTATAAACAAATAACCAAACATAGGAGGAGCAGAAAGTGTTCGTGCGTCTACTTAAATGGTCAGTTGTGTAGCCTTTCAGATGAATTACTTGACGCAATCTCTCCTCATAGCCCTCCATGATCGTTTGACAGTACTCGACTGGTATTTCATTCCATTCTTCTTTGCAGAAAGTCTCCATCTCTTGCAAGTTTTTCGAATGACGCTGATAAACCCTGGTCTTCATCTCATACCAAACGTTTCAACTGGCGATGGCCACTCCAGAATGTTTATATGGTTCCTTTGCAACCAGGATTCCACATATTTCGATGTGTGCTGAGGGTCATTGTCGTGCTGGAAGATCCAACGACGCCCAAGCCGCAAGTTCCGAGCATTATTCTTGATGCCTAATATATCAACCTACTCTTCTTTTTTCGTTATTCCGTTGACGCGGTGAAGGCTGCCTACACCAGAAAAGCTGACAGGAACCCCATAGCATGATCGAGCCATCTCCGTGGCTTTTTATGTTATAAACAAAAAACTACTCGGGATGCAGGGGTACGAACACTTTCTGTCGCAACTGTATGTTACCCTTTCAGATTTTCTAAGTCTAGATTATAGGTGACCTGTTTTATTTTATCACGAGTATATATATATATACTTATTTATTTTTATTGCTTTTTTCTACTGATTTTTAATACTTAATTTTAATTTAATGATCTAATGTTTAAATTAATCGGGGAGAGGTGTTTGGGACTCTCTTTATCAAATATGCAATACCTGTCTAGTTCGTATAACAGCCCATTTTTTCTCCAATTTTTTTCGACATATTTTATTGTACTGTATTGTTTGTGTATTAGAGTATTTGTGCATGAACTTTGAGGAAGTGGTTTTAAGTACTCTGTATGCTGTCGTAATTAATGTATTTTATGATGATTGTAATTTGGTTCGCGTATGTTTTTTATTGACATTAATCCATGCAGGAGCTGCATGGTCAACTACAGGTCTTATATATGTTTTGTATTCTTCAAGGATGTTTTCAGATGCTGTTTTATAATTTTTACCAGTTAGACTATATTTTAAGGATGTTTTCAAATGTTCTATAAATTTTACCAGTTAGACTCCTATCATAGTTTATTCTTCGCCAAACCTTCCAGGTAAGTTTAGAATGTATATTAGTCCTAAAAATTGTGCAGATGTAGCAATCTGGAGAAGCGCTCCGTTCATGTAAATCTGGGGT
Source organism: Carcinoscorpius rotundicauda (assembly GCA_011833715.1). Lineage (NCBI taxonomy): Eukaryota > Metazoa > Arthropoda > Merostomata > Xiphosura > Limulidae > Carcinoscorpius > Carcinoscorpius rotundicauda. The sequence goes on along the minus strand of CM022392.1, from coordinate 48,815,232 downwards.
TGTCCTTTTTAATGTTTCGTTGATTTTGAAAATATCACTAATTGTGTCTTAGTTGTGTTTATTACCATCATCTCTCTCTCTCGGGGTCTGGGTATGACATGTACATACCCTGGAGGGTTAGGTTCTCTTTGACCTCTTCTTCCTTTACTTGTGTGGTCGTGCAGTGTTTGATGGTGTTAGTTACTGCTTTTTTGGGTCAGAGTAAGCTGAATTTACTCCGACCCTTTTCAGGACAGTGTCCATGTATACATGGACACATGATATACATGTATAGATATTGTTTTGCCCCATCAGTAAGATGTCTAGTTTGTTAGTGGCACTTTTTTTACATTATAATTATATATGTGTGTGTGTGTATATATATATATATATCATTTTTTATTATTTATTTTTATTTTAAAAATATATATTGATCGGGGAGAAGTGTTTAGGACTATCTTCATCATGTATGAGGTACATGTCTAGTTCGCATAGTAATTCGTTTTTCATCCAATTTTTATCGAAGTACGTTATTGTGTTATGTAGGAGTCTATCTAGTATTGTTGGTATGTTAGAATATTTATGTATAGATAGAGATGATGTTGCTCTGGGAACTCTAAATGCTGTTGTGAGGAGTTTGTTTTGGATTTATTTTGTCCTTTACAGGCTCCATGCTGGAGCTGCATAGTAGATTATTGGTCTAATGTATGTTTTGTAAATATTTGGTATATTGTGTGTTGATGCTCCACTATTCTTGCTTGTTGGACTCCTGACATAGTTGGTTTTTCGTCATACTTTATTTTTAATTTCGTTTACATGGTTAAACCTTGTTAATTTTGAGTCATAGGTTACACCTAAAAATTTTACAGATGTGGCAGTCTGAAGTTGTGTGCCATTGATTTTCATTTCTGGCTATAGTTTTCTGTATTTTGTCAATTTTGTAAAGATGACAAGATGTGTTTTGCTATATTTGTTTTTATTCTATATTTTTGACAATATTCGCTTATTCTATTTAATTGCGGTTGTATGTTTATGGCTACTATTGTTGGTGTTGTATTGCGGTCACCAATCAATCAATCAATGGTGTTTGGGTTTTATACATGCCCTGGAGGGTCAGGTTCTCTTTGACCTCTTCCTCCTCCCTGAACTTATCTTGGCTGTTTATGTTTGGTCCTTTTCAGAGCAATGTCCATGTATTTTGGCTACAGTTTTATTTATTTGCTCTATTCACAGTATGTCAAGTTTCCTGGGTTATTTTTTTATATAAATATTAATATTTAAAGTTTATATACATATATATTTTAACGTTTTTAATTTATTTATCTTTATATTTAAAATATATGTTAATTGGGGAGAGATATTTAGGACTATCTTCATCATGTATGAGGTACCTGTCTAGTTCGCATAGTAATTCGTTTTTCATCCAATTTTTATTAAAGTACATTATTGTAATATGTAGGAGTCTATCTGGTATGGTTGGTATGTTCGAGTATTTGTGAATGAATTCAGATGATATTGTTCTTGGGACTCTGTATGCAGTTGTGAGGAGTGTGTTTTGGATTGTTTGTAGTTTAGTTTTGATTATTTTATTACTTACTGTTATCCATGCTGGAGCTGCATAGTCTATTACAGGTCGAATATATGTTTTGTATATTTTTAGTATGTTATCTGTAGATGCTCCACTGTTTTTACCAGTTAGACTCCTCGCATAGTTGGTTCTTCGCCAAATTTTATTTTTAATTTCGTTCACATGATTGATCCAAGTTAGTTTTGAATCATAGGTCAGACCTAGAAATTTTGCCGATGGGGCAATCTGGAGTAGAGTGCCATTCATATATAGTTCTGGCTGTTGTTTTTGTGTTTTGTCGATTTCGTAAAGACTACGAGCTGTGTTTTTGCTGTGTTTATTTTAATTCTATATTTTTCACAGTATTCACTAATTCTATTCAATTGTGATTGTATGTTTGTAGCTGCTATCGTGGGTGTTGCAGCACTTTTCCAGATTGCCACATCATCTGCGAACTGTGAAGAGAATCCATGATTTGGATCCTTCAGTGGCATGTTGTTTACATACATGATGAAGAGTATAGGGCTAACCACCCCTCCCTGTGGGACACCAACTTGTGGAGAGTATTCGGAAAAAGTTCCTTCTACATTTACTCTACATTTTCTGTTTTCCAAAAAGTTAGATAACCAGCGAATAATTCTTCGCGGTAGTTCCATTTCATTCATTCGGAACCTTAGACCATCGTGCCAAACGGTGTCGAATGCTTTCTCGATATCGAGGAAACAAGCGACTGTACATTCGTTTTTGTTGAAACTATCTATTATGGTTTCGGTTAATCTTATAAGGTGATCTGTCGTTTGTCTAAATTTTCTGAATCCATTCTGTTCTTTTGGTAATTTTGATGTTATCTCCAAGAATGTGGAGAGTCTATTACTTATTATTCTTTCGAGAATTTTGCCAACACAGCTGGTCAGGCTGATTGGTCGGTAGCTATTTGGTTTATTCGCTGGTTTTCCTTCCTTATGGAACATTAATATATTTGCAAGCTTCCAAGAAACTGGGATGTATCCTGAGGATAGTGATAAGTTAAATAGTGAATTTAGGTGGTCAAACAATTTCGGAGTGCCCTTTTTTAGGAAGATAGCTTGTATTTCGTCTTCTCCTGGTGCTTTGTTTTTTGTGTTTTTTATTGCTTCTAGTAATTCTTGAAGGGATATTTCATTTGTTAGTAATGTGCTTGCATAATCTATATCGGAACTTCAGTGATGTCGAGAAACCCACTCGTTAAGGTCGAAACGTTGTTCGCTTTTCTATTTAAAATATTTTCTGAACCCAAACGAGCCGTTTTCGCATTATATCGGAACTTGTATTTGTATCAGTTATGTTTACTGGAAATATTGGTTCAAATTGATGATTATTGTTTGCTATGTAATTAGTGACTTTATTGTAGAAATTTGTATTCATATCTGGTTCTGTGTGGCTTTTAAATGTATTTTGGAGTTGATCTTTGAAAGCTTCGGCTATTTCTTTATTTGTGTGTGCAGTGGTGTTATTATGTTCAAGTGGAGGATATTTCTTTGTGTTTGTGTTTTCATTTGTGTCTTTTAAGATGTGACCAGAATATTTTCGGGTCAGTTTTATCGTTTAATTTATTACAGTAATTGTCCCACTTAATTTGTTTTTGTTGTTTTATATGAGTTCTGATGTGATTTCTAATGTTGTTTATTTGCGTTTTGGTTTCTCTGTTTCTTGTAATCATATACTGTCTTCGTTTTTTGATTAGGTTGATTATTTCTGTGGTGGGTTTCCATGTGTTGTTTGTTGTTTTATGGTGTTGTTTTGGTATTGTTAACTTGGCTGCTTTCTGAAGGCATTCCGTGATTGTTTGACAGTAGTTGTCCATTTCGACATGTGTTTTGACTTCTTTTATAACTTTATTAGGTAACAGGTTATCTAATTCCTGTTTATAGCATTGCCAATCTGCTTTTCTGTAATTAAATTTTTCTTTCCTATATGTTATATTTTTATAGGGGGCGAGATCGAAGACAATATATTGGGAGGTGATCACTGTCAACATCTTTTCCCACTTGAAATTTTATTAATTTCTGGCTTAGGTTATATGTATACATACACAGGTCTAGTATGTCACTAGTGTTAGTGGCATACGATGTATGTGTTGGGGTGGTATCATTTAATAAAGCTATGTTATTATCGTCTATGAATTTTATTAGATTTCTACCATTGGAATTTGAGCTTCGACATCCAAAGGTAACATTTTTACTATTTAAGTCCCCTATAACTATGGAGATTTGGTTGTGGGAAAAGATGTTACTAAGTAATATTATATCTATTTGTTTATTAGGTGGGCAGTAAATTCCTGCTACGGTTACTTTGGTTTTATTCGTTTGGAGGATGTCTACAGTAACATGTTCATTGCTACTGTTTAATTTAATTTCTACTACTGAAAGCTCCACTTTGTGGAGCAGCATAATGCCTCTGTTTTCATCATATTTATCTGTTCTGTCTTTTCTTATAGTTGAATAATTTGGTATTTTAAATCTATTGTTGTTGTATATTAGAGTTTCACTTATTATTATAATATGGGGGTTAATTTCTTCCATTAAGTCTTCGATCTCATGTTTCTTGCAAGCCATTGCACTTTGGATGTTGATATGCACTACTGTGAACATTGTGCTGTGAGCATGTATCCTGTTAGTGTAGTTATAATGTAGGGTATGTGAGGTGTGATGTGTTTTATGGAGATAGTGATCAGTAATTCTAAGCTGCTAGTTGTCTGTTGGTTTGGCATATTCTTGTACAAATTCTGTTATTACGTTTTTGAATATTGTTGTGAACAGGCTTGTTTTGTCTGATGTGTTAATATTCGTTTCTTCTATTGTGGTGTTGTTTTCTTTCGGTTATTGTGTTTGTGTTAATGTGTTCTTGTCCTGTGTATTAGTGTTCTGTTCTTACTGTTTATGTGGTTCTTTCCCTTTTAGCACTTCGCGTACGTGGTTTTTGTTGTTTTATTGAGTTCTGTTGATGTGTCTGTTTTAGGTAAGCTGTTTGTATTCGGTTGATTCTGTTCTGTTGGTGTTCTGATCTGATAAATACGTTGCTTTATTTTTCACATCCTTTGTAATTTGCTGTGTGGGTTTGACCACAGTTACAACATTTAGGCGTTTTCTTTTCTTTTTTGCATTGGTTGATATGGTGTTCCCCGCCACATCCGCAGCACCTCGGTGATGCTAAGCAGGCTGCTGAAACATGTCCATATCTTTGGCAGTTGTAACACAGTGTTACAACAATTGCCGGAGTTTTCAGTTGCTCAACTTGGTATTTTTGATACCAGAGCGTTATTCCGTTGTTTATTAAATTTTGAATACTGTAACTGTCGTCAATATCGATACGTATGAGATTTGTGAGTGCCTGTGTTTTCTTAGAGATTATTCGTTCGATTTTCTTATGTGGAATGTTTTGTTCATCTAAAGCTTGTGTGACTGATTCTATGTTAATGGTCTGCTGAACCCCTCTTACCACAATGGCTTTAGGTTGCGGCTTACTTCCTGGAAGGTGGATTTTGATATTTCCAGGTTTAAAGGCATCTGCTGGCCACTCTTTTACTAATCTGTTAAGATCAGCTGCATCATGCCCTTGAACAAGGACACCGCCTCTGGGCAGACGCTTAATGTTAACTATAGTAACATTCGGTTTGCAACGTTTCACCTCTGTCGCAAGCAGGGGTTGATTGTATTGACCTGGAATACCTTCTATTATTATAGCGTATTGTGGAGGTTTTGTTTTTTGTGTTACATTATTCTTTGTTTTCTGTTGCTTCTGTAATTTTCTTTTGGATGTAACAGTGATAAAACCTTGGTCTTCTGAGTCTTGTTCATTGTCTGTGGTATTTTTCTCAATGTTACTATGATAATTTACAGTATTTTTACTAACATCCATGGTGTTAGTTTTGTTGGACACTAAATTACTTACTTTATTTGCAGGGGTAGCTACCTCTACCTCAGTATTAGTGGCTACAGCTGCTTCTTCTTCGTATTCAGAATTTTCCGTTGAATTTGTTATTTTAATGAGTTTTCTTTTTACTTTACGTTTTTTTCTAACTATATTTTCATTATTTTTTCCCACAGTACTTAATTCCTTTTTAGCTAAGCTACATAGTGCTAGCAATGGGGAATTACATTTTACATTGCCACCAACATCACTTGACTTACTTGTTTTCTGCTTTTGGAACTCAGTAACGGTTTTTTTCCGCTATTACTGGTCTTGTCCTGTAATGGTCTTTTGGTGACATCTACTCCGCGGTCTCCCGCTCTGCTGTCGCTGATTCCACCGGTGGTTTCTTCCTGTATTATCTGGTCTTGGTGGTCTCCGGGTGTATGAAACGATATATATTCTTATTCTTAAACTGCGTTGATTCAATAAGCCTAACTACCTTTTTTTTACGTAGAGAGAGAAAGAACACGTCTTATTCGCCTCGCTCTTACCCTCGCAATTTCTTGCGGTCACCATTGGGGTAAATCTTGTTGTTTTGAATTTCGTGCAAAGCTATCAGTGCTAGCCGTCCCTAATTTAGCAGTAAACGAATAGAGGCAGCTGGTCATCACCAACCACTATCAACTCTTAAGCTATTCTTTTACCAACAAATAGTAAACTGAGCGTCATATTATAATGTTCCCACGGTTTAAAGTGCGAGCATGTGTGGTTTGATGGGAATTCGCTGCCCTCATATTTCTAGTCGAGCACCCTAACTATCAGACCTAGGATAACTTGCTACGATTCTATACAGAAGACAGCTTTATAACTTTTGAAAGATGGGCCATACAATTATTAAGGAGCCGCAAAACATTTAAAATCAATTTAGTTTCCTTATTTCGACAGTAATTCCTCAAATTTATTGAATAATAAAAAAAGCATTCTAATTGGATTTTGTAACCTAGTTATTGATATACCAAAACTAATAAGTCATTTAATCGGTGGGTTATTTGAAAAGGAAGGAAATATTTATGCTCGTATTTTGTTTCTTCAGAGAAATTGTTTAACAAATTAGTCATTCTTATATTAACACTAAAGAGGCCGTCAAAGATGGTTGTAGTATAGTGGCCTGGTAAACCAAATTAACAACCATTTACTAAAATTTAATTATTCCCATAAGGCTTATTAAATGTTTTTGTACAACTACAATTTCTTGGTTTTCTGTGTTAGAATGATTAAAGTACATTGACATCTTACAGTTCATAAGAAATTCTTCACCTTTGTGATTTTAAGAAGGTGCCAAATTGTGAAATCTTGTGCGTCATACATCCTCATCATGCCAATTGTTTAATAAAATAGAAAACATCTTATATATGTAAAAACGGCTGGTTTGGGTTGAGAAAGTTTTATGTGGTGGAGCGAACAACGATTAGACCTTCTTCGATCATCGTCAGGTTGACAAAGAAAAAAAGAGGTAACTGACCGATAGCTGACCACATGTTTGAAGGGGGTTGTGTAATTGAGTGTAGGAAGGTAGAGGGCGTGCTTAGATGTTTGATTATACTTATAAATATAGGTATAAAGGTGTTCCTTTGTACTGAGTTGTTGTATAAGTAAGGCTTCTTTAATTTTGCGTTTGTTTATATTTGTTTCTTTGTTTAGTATTTGGGTGCTTTCTATGCTTATGTTGTGTTTATTTGATTTGCAGTGTTTGAAAACGTGTGAAGGTGACTTTTTGTGTTCTTTGAATCTGGTTTCCATATTTCTACTTGTTTCTCCAATATAGAAATCGTAGCAGTTATCACATTGAATTTTATAAATAATGTTGGTGTTGTGTTTGTCAGTGTAGTTTTCACATAGTAATATATCGCACGAATTAAAAAAATCACGAAACCATATACTGCTGCATACCATATATTCCCGACATCAGCAGAAAAATAATGAACATTTGGCAAAAACTAGTGACAAAATATGACATTCCAGTTAAAACCAAATTTATTCAAAATCCAGGCACAAAACTAAGATTTATACTATGTAAGAACTACACTGACAAACACCACACCAACATTATTTATAAAATACAATGTGATAACTGCCACGACTTTTATATTGGAGAAACAAGTAGAAAATGGAAACCAGATTTGAAGAACACAAAAATCACCTTCACACGTTGTTTGCTCCTTTACATAAAAATTGTCTCAACCCAAACCAGCCGTTTGTACATATATATTTTTCTCTACAAGTGGGTTTTCTCGTCATCACTGAGAAGACATCTTAATATTACATGTTAAAATTTGTATTTAAAAACAGAGGCTTTACTAAATGTGGATAACTTTCAATCATACAGTATACAGAAACAATGAACATCAAAACTAAAATTCATTTGTAGAATGTTTTAAAGTTGGGTAAAAGTTTCATTACACAGTTTTATATTTTTAACATTGAAATCATAGTGAGATAATCAAGAATTCCAACAGCTTAAAACTTAACCAGCTTTATCGTGAGTATATCTGAATTTTGCCATCAAAAGTGTAACTAAAGGCTAAAGGTTAAAATTTCCAAATCTAGAATTAAGAAAAAAATCATTGACACTTTCGGTCATTGAGAAATATTATTTGAAGTTTTAGAAAATTGCATTAAACGTGGGGTGGGAGAAGGGGATGAGATGTGGTAATGGATCCTCAATTGGATAACTCTACCCCGATATGAGATGTAATAGATCCTCCAATGGATAACTCTACCCCGATATGAGATGTAATGGATTCTCCAATGGATAACTCTACCCCTAAATGAGATGTCACGATTTAGTCTTTTAGGACTATAAATTTTCTGCGTTGTGACCCACCGATGGTGTGAAAGTATTAATTGTTTGTTCTCTAAATTTTACCCTTTTAACTTTCAATGAAAACAAAAAACACCTAAAAACGTTACTATACAGGGACTACAGTTCTTAGAAGGACTGTATTATTTATATGCTATGAAACTAATTCTTAGGCAGATGAATGGGTAAAGAGACAGACAGATAAACTTTCAACCAGGTCACACTAACGTGCAGCCTGTTTTCAGAAGACGCGTGATTTAGAACGTGACTTTGCTTTTAAACATCACAGTCCAGTTATCACATGTCACTTACTATACGTCCGTTATCATTAGAGTAAACCTGCTAAGACTGTAAACAGAAGACAGCTTCATAACTTCTGAAGTATTTGACATTGCACCTGTGATTCCAGGGATGGGCCATAGAAGGTACTCCTAACACTTGTTTGCGCCACATGTTAGAACATTTTTAGCTTTTCCTGATATTACAAGTAAACAAAAATTACCATACAATCAATGCTGTTTCAGTATATATATTTATATATGTATATGTATGTGTAACGTCAATGCTGTAAATTTAATTTATTAACAATATATGATAAGTATAAAAAGTATGCTTTACGTCAGATTGCAACAGCTACATATATATAGTGCATGTTTACATATGCGGGATGTGTTATTTTAAAAATGATAATATGCAACTATATATGTACTAAGGTGTATTATCAAACCAAAACAAACCTCCAGATCGACAACCCATATACGTGTATATATGACAATGATTAAGAGTCTTGAACTATTTGTTGAACAACTAGAGACGCGCAAAACATTTCAGGTCATATTAGTATTTTTATTTCAACAGTAATTTTTAATCCAGGATTCATTGAATAATGCAAAAGAATTTTAATCGCAGACGTCGTAATTTATAAGACCATTTGGCTTAGGCCCGACATTAATTAAGCCTATATTCGATAGAGAGATAAATTAACATTGTAACGTTTCCTGCTTAAGATTAGTTAAGATTAAACTTTACCGCACTGAATACCACCGATAAATAAACTTGTGATGTTATTCCACGACCTAAAAATAGGACATTTAAAGAAAAACTTATAAGCTTTCAATGAGTTATTGTGCAAAATGTGTATTGAAGTGTGTTTACCTGCGCGTGCATTTAGATAGGGAGGTGTTCTCGCATTTTAGGACAGAGTAAAACTCAGAATTCTTATAATATATTTTATCGATGTCATTGCATCGCAGTATAACCGCCAGAAGCTGGTCAAAGAGTTTTGAAAAAACGACAACATAGAAGAAACAGGGGCACTCGCAGGAAGGAACAAGAGGAATCACTTGTCCTCCTCACATTTCACAGGAAGGAGCAAGAGGAATCACTTGTCCTCCTCACATTTCACAGGACGGAGCTAGAGGAAGCACTTGTTCTCCTTACATTTCACAGGAAGGAGCAAGAGGAAGCACTTGTCCTCCTCACATTTCACAGGAAGGAGCAAGAGGAAGCACTTGTCCTCCTCACATTTCACAGGAAGGAGCAAGAGGAAGCACTTGTCCTCCTCACATTTCACAGGACGGAGCTAGAGGAAGCACTTGTCCTCCTTACATTTCACAGGAAGGAGCAAGAGGAAGCACTTGTCCTCCTTACATTTCACAGGAAGGAGCAAGAGGAAGCACTTGTCCTCCTTACGTTTCACAGGAAAGAGCAAGAGGAAGCACTTGTCCTCCTCACATTTCACAAAATATTGCACGAAGGATGATGTAAACGTAACATCATAGTCAGATAGTTTTTTTGTTTGTTTGTTTTTTAATTTCGCACAAAGCTACTCGAGAGTTATCTGTGCTAGCCGTCCCTAATTTAGCAGTGTAAGACTAGAGGGAAGGCAGCTAGTCATCACCACCCACCGCCAACTCTTGGGCTACTCTTTTACCAACGAATAGTGGAATTGATCATCACATTATAACGCCTCACGGCTGAAAGGGCGAACACGTTTGGTACGACGAGGATGCGAACCCACGACCCTCAGATTACGAGTCGCACACCTTAACACGCTTGGCCATGCCGAGCCTCATAGTCAGACTAGATATTTTTAGTAATTTATATTAAGACTGTAAATTTATGTTTGCGTTTAAGCACACATGATGCATAGTATCTTATTTTGTTGAGTTATGTTGTGAAAGTTTATCCCTCAATCCATATATTGTCTCTCCCCATGAAATTATTCTTGTGAGCGCACATGGCAAGAAACGCTTGTTTAATATGTTATCTCCTGGATAAGTACTTTGTCAACCATGAAGACCAAGGGGCTTTCCAAACAAGTCAGAAATAAAGTGGTGAAGAAACACAGAGTCACTGATTATTCTTTTCAATAAAGCAGAAAATTGGTCAGGGATGTTACTGTAGAGCCAACAGTGACTTTGAAATATTTTAAAAGTTTCTTCTCAGAAAGAGGAATCAGTGTTTATACATTGATGGTATTGCTAAAACTGACTTGTATGGACAAGTGGAAAAAAATAAACAATTACGGAAAAAATATCATCTTAAATCTCGCATGGAGTTTACGACAGAAGATGTTAATAGTATTGTAGACAAGCGTAAACTGGTTTTGTGGTCAAACCCAACATAGCTCATCACACAGTTAATACAATTCCATATGTTAAGCATGGTGGTGGCGTCATCATGCTATGTGGACACATCTCATCAGCAGGTGCTTGGAAGCTTGTCAGAATTGAAGAAAAGGAGGATGGTGCAAAGTATAGGTAAATCTTAAAGAAAAACCTGCTAGAGTCGGCAAGAATCTAAAATTAAAATTCACACTTCACCAAGACAGTGATTGGAAGCATAATGCCAAAGTCACACTGAAGTGACTTCACAGAGATAAAATGAATGTTCTGTTGTAGTCCAATCAAATTCCTGATTTGAATCCAATAGAAAATTTATAGCTAAACTTGAACATTGTAATTTATCAATGATCCCTAATAATCTTCTCAGAAGTGGAACAATTTTGCCAGAAAGAATGAGAAAAAATCACACCATCACATTACGTAAAGCTGGATGTTTCAATAAGTTTCGCAACACTAATTGCTGCCAACAATACTTTTACTTAATACTAACTGGTAAGCCGAATACTTATGCAATCAGCAAATTTCAGTTTGTTTATTTTCTTTGCAGATTTTACTAACATTCAACCTTCTTCACATTACACAGTGTTTATTCATTAAAATTCTGAATAAAAACTGTTTACATTATTCGTATTTCATCAAAATGTGACATCTCTGATAGGTGGACGAGGTTGTAGTTTGTTTTGTTTTTTATCGTGACAACAAGCCAAGTAAGTAAAGTTTTAATTTTATCATAATTAAATCAAGCCAACTCGGCAAAACTTTGATTTAGTTCTCCGAACTGGTCAAAGGTTTAATTTATTTGTCATGGCAGGAAACATTGTGCATGAAGTTTTGATTTTGTTATTATGACAACAAGCTAGCTCAACAAAGCTTTTGTTTTGATAATGTGACAATATGTTATGTGGGTAAAGTTTTAGTTTGTTTGTAATGGCAACAATTTAGCTGGGTAAATAGTTAATTTTGTTATTATGACAACAAGATAAGCGATCAATATTTGTATTCTTGTCACTGACGTAAACTAGCTTGTCAGGGTTTTAGTTTTGTTATGACGACAGGCGAGAGTTGGACAAATTACTGCGCACTAAAATATATTGTCACTTAGAAACGTCTGCAAGTGGAGAACATTCCAGTTTGTGTGAGAATTTACCATAATATGTCGTCTGTAATGACTTTATATATTTACTTTGCTTTTTTCCAGTGTTATGGTAATGAATTAAAGAACAGTATACTAAACCATCTCAGTTAATCATAAAGGTTATTAGATAACAACACACGATGTACAATTTATCATATGCATCTTGTAAACGCTTTTACCAATTTCTCCACTTTCATCCTTAGAGAGAGGGAAAATAGAGAAAAAATTGTATATACAAGGTTAAAGTTCGCTTCAGTGCCGAAAATGCTCAAACTTTTTGACTACCTTACCCTTTTTGAGCCACTCTTAAGGCAACACTAGAAGCCCGAGATCTATCCAACAGTGGTGAAACATTTAGTAATGTCAAAATTCATATCAGTTACGTTTTATGCTTGTCAGTATTGTATTCCTATAATTTGGAAAATAATTTTTTCAACATCAGTAGCGAGAAGAAACATATTTTATATAGCTTGAAATACAACAAAGAGATTGCCATCTTAAACCAGAGAATAGAAATAATACTGTTATTTTGTTCAAAATAAACTATGTTGAAAAGGTCAAACAGGCTATTAATGACGTTACTACGTTTTCGGGACTGACCACTGATACCAGGAGAAATAGAATATTGCGTTATTCCTTAAAGTTCAAGAAACAAAACGTTATTTATGAGAGAACTTATGACGATATTAGGTCACTATGTCCTGATGCAGGACACAAATGCATCTTCTTCCGGTCAGTGTAATACACTTACTGCCCTATATCGTAAAGTAACTGTTACTACTCTGTATTATTTTACATATTGCAGTAAATTATTTTGAAAAGTAAAACCTTTTTTCGAAAAGTCCTTGTTAAAGTTTCAGCAACACCTGGTATGTTGCGTCACAAATTAAAATTTGGTCACCTATTTCAGCTATTACTAATTTAGGCTATTATATCCATCCTTCAAAGTGTGATAAGTCGTATAGAAAAGAGATAGTCAACAGCGTCATCATATTCTTTACTGCAATGGCACAGAACATCTGTCTTACTAACCCGTTGTCTCTCTCCGAGTTATTTTGTGTTCCGTCTAGTCCGAAATAAACACAACGAACAAATATTGGTGCGAATAGACAAAATGAATAAATACCAGTTGAAGAGCGGCTATACAAAATGAACAAATCTTAATTGTATTTGTTTTATATTTGTTTCATATTCGTCTTCATTCATTTCACTTATGCCTAATTAGTGATATCAATCAGCTTTTCTCAACTACAAATAAATTTTGTTGTTGGTAAAATAAATTCCGTCAATTATTTCTTTATTACATGTCCACATGGTGCGGCTTGGATAACGAGTTATCGTAAGAAAATAAAATAAAAGCTGCGAATGGTTACCAAAAGTCTGCAAGTTCGATCTCACAACTCATATAAAACAATAATAATGGGAAACATCGTCCCTCGATCAGGAGTTATAATACTTTTTCTTGTTTTTGATGAGCCACTTGACCAAAAGTAAGTCATTTGCCTCCCTGCTCCAAACATACACAAAAATACATAATGACATTTTAAACTATTTTTTCTAATGTTGCTAATCCGTTCGTTTGTGTAATATCAGGCAAATTATTTATGTAAGTATATTTCGCTGAAGCCCAACATCGTATTATTGTGGAATATGAATACGTCACTTGTTTCTATATCGTGTAGTACTGTAATACTTATTTATTTTTTTTGTTTTGAATAATGTGTAAGTTTTAACATGTGGTCGGGAAAATTGCTAGTTAGTCTCCTTTCAAGGTTCCATTGTTCCTTAGTTTTCTTGAAATCAGATAATACTAGTGATTACTGAGGTCATATGGAGCCGGTCCCTCGCTGGTACAGCAGTAAGTCTACGGAGTTACAACGCTAAATCATGGTTTCGATTCCCCTTGGCAGACTCAGCAGATAGCCCGATGTGGCTTTGTTATAAAACACACACGTATGGAGCCGAAAGTAAAACAAGCATTACCGTTTCTCAGTATTCAACAAGTCCCTATAACGTGAGGGGGGGGGGCATTGAACCATAAACAGCACGAGGGACGTATTACTAAGGGTGCATATTGTTAGGTTGTATTACGTCATCTACTTCAGGAGATATGAGACTTAAAAAGTCTATTCTATATCAAAATATTTTCCTGACTTTTGGTTTGTTTCATCAACAGTTTTGATAGTAACTATAGTACGTACACAATGACTTTAAAAGAACGTGGGTACGATAATTACAGGCATGACTCAACCATATTGAAGTAAAGCATGCAATGACATGACATCAGTTATTGACGACAATTCGAGACAATTATAGTTTTTCTACATAACACAAACCACTGTTTCAAAGTTTCAATTTCAGAAACATTGATTATTCTTTGACCAATAAAGATTTTAATATCTGATATACGTTAAGATGAATTTCTTGAATATGTAAAAAAATATCCATTGTCTACTGTCTCACAATTTGGACTGTATTCTTCAATTTATGCGCGAAGTAGCATTTAGATGTAGTTTTTGAATCTGTGTTTAATTTCATAGTGAAGAAGGAATTTATACGTCAGTAAACCAAATTCATCTATTCGTGAACTTGGGCCCGGCATGGCCAAATGGTTAAGGCACTCGACTCGTAATATGAGGGTCGCGGGTTTGGATCCCCGTCACACCAAACATGCTTGCCGTTTTAGCCGTGGGTGTGTTATAATGTGACGGTCAATTTCAATTTCACTATTCATTCGTAAAAGAGTAGTCCTAGAGTTGGCGGCAGGTGGTGATGATTAGCTGCTTTCCTTCTATTCTTACACTGCAAAATTTGGGGAAGCTAGCGCAGATAGCCCTCGTGTAGCTTTCGCGAAATTAAAAAAAACAACAAAAAACGCATACACATCCTTCATGTTGAGAATAAACACTATAACAATGAAAATATTAGCATTATTACTTTTATTTAGAAACTGACCTTAAAACCTTCCAGAGTTGTGTCTCAGAACAGCTTTTATGAGTATTAACTCTTTTATTGATGAGAAGAGAACAACGTTTCGACCTTCCTAGGTCATCTTCAGGTTAAACAGCCATTTTGAGATACATTTTCATCTCAAGTGGATTTCTCGTTATCAAGGAATACATTCCCGAGTTGTTACACAAAACTGAGCTAAAGCTAACAACTAGGGAGAGAACACTATTACCGGTAGAGGCATAATCCCATTCGTCAAGGTGGAAAGAAATACTTATAGCATGTAATTGCAAGTGAATTTTTAAGATGAACAGTTGAATGCGTTAAAATTCTGGATTGCCAAGATTGAATTAACTCGCATGTAAGTGTGTTTGTTTTTGGACATCTGTTTTTAAGGTTGTGCCTTGTTCCATAAATAGTGTGGAAATCTCTAACTTTCCACCCTGAAATTTTTTCTTGTTATGATCACGCTCTGAGTGGAATTTTCATTAGAATTACTAATATAGGTAAACACTGATCCTTACTTAATTCATTTCTGATAAGGTAAAACATCTGACTTATTGGAAACCGGATTATATTGTACTTTGTTAGCTAT
Organism: Carcinoscorpius rotundicauda; assembly: GCA_011833715.1. Lineage (NCBI taxonomy): Eukaryota > Metazoa > Arthropoda > Merostomata > Xiphosura > Limulidae > Carcinoscorpius > Carcinoscorpius rotundicauda. Next base: position 48,799,629 of record CM022392.1, on the reverse strand, counting down.
AAATCTGAACAGTTGTTCTGACAACATAATACTTGACATTTTGTGAATATGTTTCAGTATGTGAGAGGCAGCCGTATTTAGAGTTTGTGATTTTATTTACTTGCATTATCAATAATATACAGTACTGTCCAATAGTTTTAGGGCAATATAATATATTATCTTTTTTTTTTTCATATTATGGTACTAATTCTTCCATACTGTTGCAGAATGTAAATTTCAACACTATTGTAATGTTGACAACTGAATGAGCCAAGTTTAGAATACTTATCATTCTTTAGAATTACCACGTACTTGTACCAAGAGCATAATGGTTCGGTTTGAATGAACCCACTGATCAAATTTAGGGTCTGAAATAATTGTCAAGATGCACCCATACAATACAGAAAGAAGCTAGCAGAGAGCTAGCATATTGTATCCGTATATGCTAGAAGAAATCAAGTTGACAGCATTTAACAAATAAACCTTTATTAAAACAGTGGTTAATACTGTACATTAAGTTTTGTTGTTATGTCATGGGCCAAAAAGTGTAGAGAAAACGTCACTAGAGTTGGGTATTCACATAAAAGCTTAACTTGTTACTGGTTGGATTCTCTGACAAATTGATGCAAACTTGAAACCTTGAAATGCTCCCCAAACACTTTCAAGTACACCCTAAATCATGAGATTGAGACAGGTAGATTTAAGAATAGGAAAAGAAGAGACAGAACACCTAAAGTCAATGATCAACTTCGTTTATGAAGTCTTTGGACAGAAGAAAGACTGTCATTGGTCTTAAGCATGAGATAAATGACCATGTACCAAATGATAGAAAAATGTCCAGATCTATAGTATCAAGAAGACTCAACAAGAATGTAATATTTGATCATAGCAGTTAAAAAAAAACTTTACTCTGATCTCTAAACATGTCGGGAGACTGAAATTTGCAAAAAGCACAAAACTGGCTATTCATGATTGGGAAAAAGGTGTTATGAATGAATGAGTCCAATTTTCAAATATTTGGTTCAAAGCGCAGGTAAAAGATACTTAGCTGAAAAAAAAAACGACTGGAGCTATTCAAATAATGCAGTGAACCACTAAGAGCCCAGGTCGCTACCCAGTTGAACAGATCTGGGATTTGATAAATCAAAAACTTGACAAATCAATAGTTACTTCCAAAGAAACTTTATTTGAGTGTATTAGTGATAGTTGGAGTAAAATTTCAAAGGAAACTTTGATTAAATATGTTGAAACAATGCCTGAAAGATTTTCTGCAGTTATTATGAACTTCATTTTATTGAAAGTATCCTTGGACATTGCAATTCTTTTCTTTATTTCTGTGTCACTCTTTGCATTTGATGTTATAGTATATCCAAGATATTTGAAGCTTTCGACCTGTTTTATTCTCACATCCTTGCCAGTTATGCTGCATGTGGGTGTAATTGATTGTTTTGAGATAACCATGCACTCTGTTTTCTTTGCATTTAACTGCAAGCCTTTTTCTTCACTCTCGTCTACTGTTGTTGTGAGGAGAGTCTGTAGATTTCGTTCGGAGTCCGCAATGAGGACTGTGTCATCAGCGTAGCGCAAGTTGTTGATATTGCATCCGCCTACTTTGACTTCCTGATGTTCATTGATGTTTCGTAGGATTATTTCGCTGTAAGATCTGGTGAAAATACACATTTCTGCCTCACCCCTCTTTCAGTTGGTCTATATTCACTCAATTCATTTTCAAGAACCTTGGTAAGATGACTGATTAGACTAATTATCCTGTGCTGTTCACAGTCAGTTGTTCTGGGCTTTTCCGGCAATGCAATAAAGACTGATTTTTTAAAGTCTTCCGGTATTTCTCACGTTTCATAAATAGTGTTCAGTAGTTTTGTCACTTCCTGGATTCACACTTCTTTTAGGGCTAATAAAAGTTCAATGGGTATGTCGTCTGGACCAGTTGCTTTGCCTTTATGTATCTTCTTCATTGCATGTTCCACTTCATCAGGTATAATTGGAAGGCCTTCCGTGTCTATTTTTTTCTGTGGGGTTGGGCTTCTATTGTCGTTGTATAGTTCCCCAATGTATTCTGACCATCTGTTAAGTATATCTTTTTATCCATTAAGATTTCTCCATTCTTAGATTTTAAGCATCCTGTTTTTGCTGATGGAGTCTTTCCTGTCACTTCATTAATTTTCTTATGGATATATTTGCTGTCTTCTACCTTGCTATTTTCAATCTCTGTACACTAAGTGTTAATCCATTCTTTCTTGGCAACATTGCATTTTTTCTTCACAGGCACATATTAGGCCCCTTAATACCATTTGAGCATCATTTGAATGCCACAGCGTACCTGAGCACTGTTGCTGACCATATGCATCCTTTTATCGTTACAGTTTATCCGTTTTTCAGTACCTACTTCCAGCAGGATCCAATAGATCAGATTTGGGATGAGGTGGAAGGAAATGTTTGCAGTATGAATGTGTGGCCAATAAATATACAATAAAAGCGTGACACTATTGAGTTAGCATGGACCAAAACCCGAAAGGGATATTTCCAGTACCTTGTTAAAATCATGCCATGAAGAATTCAAGCTGTTCTGGAGGTAAAAGGGGGTCCTACCAGGTACTACATAGGTGTGCCCAGTAAAGTAACCACTGAGTGTGTATGAAACTTATATTAGTCATTATTATGTGTAAAGTTCCAAATCACTAAGAAATAAGCTTTAGACAAAGAATTCGTAAAAGTAAGTATATAACTTTTTACAATAGTACTTGGCCCGGCATGGCCAGATGGGTTAAGGCTTGCGATTCGTAATCTGAGGGTCGCGGGTTCGTATCCCCGTCGCACCAAACATGCTTGCCTTTTCAGCAGTGGGCGTTATAATGTTACAGTCAATCCCACTATTCGTTGGTAAAAAAGAGTAGCCCAAGAGTTGGCGGTGGGTGATGATGACTAGCTGCCTTCCCTCTAGTCTTACACTGCTAAATTAGGGACGACTAGCACAGATAGCCCTCAAGTAGCTTTACGCAAAATTCAAAAACAATTCCACAATAGTAATGGTTAAAACATATTTACTGACCAAGATCTTTCGCAATTAAATTATTGTATATTACTTACAGACTTAGGTGAGCATCCTTTTTCAGGGCGAATAGATTTTATACAGTACATTAATTACAGAAATGATGCTTAAAATACGGTTGTTTAAAGGGAAACGCACCTGTATAACCAGTGTATAAAACATCTGTACGATAGTTTATTTATAATGTATGATCTGTCCTTCAGATAAAATCCTTTAACATCTGTCAAGCCAAAAACATTTTGATGTATGCTGTTTTATTCATGAAGCAGATATATTACCACATAGAAAGGAGAATTTCAGGGCCTGAGAAGACCAGTCAAACAGCTGAAAAATATTTTATTTTTAAATTGTTATACAATGCAATTACTTAGCCTTATACGTTTTTGAAACAATATCAGATAGTTCTTGAATAAATATAATTTATTTTAAATTGAATATGTTTAACACACCACTTCTTGTGATGCAATGATATTTTCTGGGATTCATAAAACAAGTGTTTTGTTTTTCATTTTTGTGTCATATAACTGTAATCATATGCTTTTTTACTGTAAAGTATGCAACTTATTCTCACTCCTTCCTTTGTTAGTTTTGATTCAGTTATGTAAGACACTTTCTTCATAGTATAGAAATGTTTTAAATTACTTTTCTGAATAACGGTTGGTATGCTTACTTGTTTAAAGCTCAGCATGGCGAGGTGGTTAAGGCTCGACTTGTAATCTGAGGGTTGCGGGTTCGAATTCCCTTTACACCAAACGTGCTCGCCCTTTCAGACGTGGGGGGCGTTATAAAGTTATGGCCAATTCCACTATTCGTTGGTAAAAAAGTAGTCCAAGAGTTGGCGGTGGGTGGTGATGACTAGCTGCCTTCCCTCTAGTCTTACACTGCTAAATTGGGGACGGCTAGCACAGATAGCCCTCGAGTAGCTTTGTGCGAAATTCCAAAACAAACAAACAAAAACAGTTTTTATATTAGAGTTTTCATTCTCAACTTAGAAGTCGTGTAAATTGTTGAATACTTATGTAAAATGCATGAATAAATAAATCTGTTTTACGTATGAGCAAATCCTTCTTCACAATGAAATTAAACACAGATTCAAAAACTACGTCTAAATGCTACCTCGCGCATAAATTGAATAATACAGTCCAAATTGTGAGACAGTAGACAATGGTTATTTTTTTTACATATTCAAGAAATTCATCTTAATGTATATCAGATATTGAAATCATTATTGTACATAGACTAATAAATGTTTTTGAAATGGAAACGATTGTCACAGTGGTTTGTGCTATGTAGAAAAACTATAATTATCTCGAATTGTTGTCAATAACTGATATCATGTCATTATAATGCTTCACTTAAATATGGTTGAGTCACGTCTATAATTATCGTACCCATGTTCTTTTAAAGTCATTGTGTACGTACTATAGTTACTATCAAAACTGTTGATGAAACAAACCAAAAGTCAGGAAAATATTCTGATATAGAATAGACTTTTTAAGTCTCATATCTTTTCACGTCTTCTGAAGTAGATGACGTAATGCTATTACACAACCTAGCAATGTGCACCTAACAATATGTCATTGGTGTTGTTAATGGTTCGATGCCCCTACACACGTCTTAGGAGCTTGTCGAAATTGGGTAAAGGTTATTTTTGTTTATTTCCTGCTCCATACAACTATAGTTAGTGGTCTACAGCTGCCTTTTACTGCATAGAAAAAAACATTGCTTAACCGAGCAAGTTACGTTAATATTTCAATGTCTTTCACTGGTGATCTCTAAAAGGTTATCCCATTTATGTTATAATGAGGATAGAGTGAGTCTGAAACTTGTTTTTCTTCTACAAGATCTCGTTCGAAAGTTTCAAAAGAATAATCAGTAAAAGTAATTGTCCAATGTGTTTGAAACACACATATACTGTGTGTTTCATCATGTACTAAAGAGTGTGCATTTTTTAAAAAATTCATACAATGTATCTTTATTCCTGTCGCATTGATCCAGTCAGTGTGCATTTTAGGACCACAGTGTGAATATATAGGTCAAACTCTGGTGCCATGACTGCATGATATTGTTCTTGCAAAGTGTGCTATACTCGACTAAGTGGGTATTGTCTTTCACTTATCTTCCTGTGAAATTAACTTTAAAAAGTTTTCGTGGTTAGGAAATGATATTTTACATTATTAGAAGGAGAAATGGATTTTTTGAGACAGTTTGTTGGGTCGAGAAACTGATACTTTACAGGTTTATGAGATCAATCTCATTATGACCAACGACTTACAAAAGACTGCCATAATTTAGTACAACTACAATAGCAGATCACATTTTCTTGCTGAAAATTAACTTCAATGTGAAAGAATCACAAACAGAGGATTGTTGTAATTATAGGTATCTGATGAGTCTGAAACTGAGTGGAGTGGTCTCTATAAATCTTTTAGACTTATGCCATCTAAAATAACTCAATCCCACCTCTGGTAAAAGACTACTGAAAATAACTTAGAAAGTCTGAAGGTTTTGTTGGTGACCAAAATTTACCAACTGAAGCTGTCTCATTAGTAAAAGAAAAGGCAAGCACTGATTGATAAAGTGAATGGGTCATTGAATTTTAGTGATCATTTCAGAACTAGTGGTATATTGTCAATGGGAATATAATCTACAAAGATGCTTCGGTTGGTGAATCGCACAGGAGCTTCTGAAAAGCCCTATCATGCTGTGCTAATGTTGTCAAGGATATCTTAGTCATAAAGGAAAGTTTCTCGCTATAATCACAGATCCCTACAAGTTTAAACAAAGCTGATCACTCTGCAAACATTCAAAGACGCAGAGAAAAAAATGGTTTGAAAACTTACTGGTGCTGTCAGGTAGGTAAACTGCTTGGAATGGACTCTGGAACAGATTGTACAATGCCTGGTCATGAATCTTGAAATACTTTGAGTACTTGAAAGAGCAGTAACCATGAAATTTTAAAACAGTAATTTCTACGCTTACCAGGAATTTGAACCAATAAAAAACAGAACAATCCATCAGGCTTAATTGAAGGCTCAGAAACGGGTGCCACTAAAATCTTGACCTCTTGTATGAGTAATGCTTGCCCTGAAATAGTCTCATCAGATCATGAATATATTATTATCATTGAATTTATTGGTTACCTGGTTAGATTATATAGTATCAGCTGGGTATGAGAAACCTTCCAGATGCTAGATGTAACACTATAGTTTTATTCAATATTCCATGCAAAAAAATAAATACACAAATATCAATACACTTAAGATTGCCACTTGAGGAATATACATTATGCAATAAATTTTGTAATAACTGTAAATATTTTGTTTCATAATAAAATTATTGTGCATTTTTGGTTCATTATTTAATAATGGTTATAGGTTGTACAATTTCCGTTTAATAATGTAATAAAGACTGTGCATTTTGAGTTTCATTATGTAATAAAGATTGTGCATTTTAAGTTTCGTTACGTAATGAAGGTTGTATATTTTGTGTTCATAATGTAGAAATATTGTGCATTTTGAGTTTTATTATGTAATAAAGATTGTGCATTTTAAGTTTTATTACGTAATGAAGGTTGTATATTTTGTGTTCATAATGTAGAAATATTGTGCATTTTGTTTTATTTTGTATCCAGTCTTTTTACTTTGATTAGCATCGATCCAGTTTCGTTTTGTAATTAATCGGATCCCATGTTATCAAATGAATCTATCTGGTGTAGCTCTACAGTCAGCTCAAGTTCACTTTTTGGACATAGAAACCACCCTCACTGGTCAATGAGAGAGTTGTGCCCGTGTAGTACAACAGCCATGAACTCTCCTCTACTAAGTAGTTAGTAGAGATATCCTGGACTAGACGTTAATGTTTACAAATAAATAAAATACATTTTAAGAAAAGAAACTAAATGAGGAATGGCTAATATCAGTCGTTCACAAATAATACAAACAACATAGTATGAATGGTATTCATATAACCCCTACATAACGGCACAGGCACACAGTGTAGTGGAATGTTATCAGACGAAAATAGGGTTAATTAAACTCAAATGAGTCTATAAATAGTTACATATGTATATATATATTGATATATACCAATTCTAGTCTGTGCTATTATGTAGGAATGGCACAAATGCCATCCCTACTAATTTGTTTGTATTGTTTTTGAGGTTTAGATGTTATCCATTCACTTCCTATTCTCACAAGTTTTCTTTACTTGTTGCTGTTTTTAAATACAGTGTTTCAATAACTATATAAAAGCTGTACTAACAACGAATTCCTAAATACAATGAGTTTCAAAATGTAATAGTTATTGTTTATCTATTACTGACTAATAGTTCCTGTTTCACCCTGCATTTAAGATGTTTAAAAAGATACGTAGTCTGCAACAAAGCTAATTTCAAGGCGTCGTTTAATAATAACCGTTATTGTTTTGAATTAAGCACAAAGCTACACGATGGGCTATCTGTGTTCTGCCCACCACGAGTATAGAAACCTGGCTTATAGCGTTCTAAGTCTACTGAGGGGCTCAATAATAACATCATTTACACTAAAATTGCGATTTTTTAAAATTACTTCGAGTTATTAATAATACGTTACCTCAATGAAATTGAATGAAACTTATGTTCTGGTTTTTGAGATGTCATATAATAAAAATAGAAACAACAGAAAGAAGAACATGAAATTTAAACTTTGTTCTAGGATATTTACAGATGTTCCTAAAACTTGTGTCTCAGTTGTTACATACAGGTTCTCGACTCGTAAGCCAACGGTCACAGGTTCGAATCCCTGCCACACCAAACATGCTCGCTTTTTCAACCGTGGGGACGTTTTTAAGTGACGGACACTCTCACTATTAGTTGGTAAAAGAGTAGCCCAAGAGTTAGCAGTGGGTGGTGATGACTAGCTGCCTTCTCTCGTGTGTTATCTGCTAAATTAGGGACGGCGACATACAGTGTTACAAAAGAAAACACTGTGTGGTATTCTAAAGGTTTGACAACATATTCAGGAAATAATTAAAATACCATTTCGATGAACAGTCTGAGCCATACCTGTATAAGCAGTGCTATCAACCGCTTTCCTGATAATTATTTTTTTCATACTCTTATTTCTGAGAATTAGGACCAAATAAAATTAGTTACAAAATCACATTTCACTGTAGTATATATTCAAAAATTTCTGGAATGTTTAAGTTAGAAAGTTTACAAGTAAGGTACAATATATCATCATTACTTCTATTGCGACAACATAAACGCATCCAAATAAACTGTCGAGTAAGATCGCTTCAAAGAATTTGCATTATATATGCATTGGTTGGAAAATATTTTGATAAAATTTCATTGAATCGCTGACAGGACTGCGGATAGGAACAGCCAAAGAATGAACCGTGATGTCCGCTGAATACGATATGCGCTCCGGACTTACAGAACTGAGCTTTTCTTTAACCTGAGACAGGCAGTTCAGTTTAGAATAGCTGCATAAGTGACGGGTGATACGGAAGGTTGTCCTCCCCTCGCTAGTTAAAGACGTCATTGAGTTTTAAAATTACCACATGGTAACACTGAGTCCTACTAAATTATAAATGGATAAAATCATGTTTCCAAATATTTTCTGGAGTGCGTATTGGTGTATAAAATACATGTCAGCATTATAAATAAATTACCCTATAACATACAATTATTGTTTTTATTTAATTAGACACTTAACGTTTCGCTTTACTGCTTCTTCAGAAGTGTTCACTGAAACACAAACTTATAGAATATGTAAAGCGAAACACTGAGTGTCTAATTAAATAAAAATAATATTTTAGGGTTATAAGGTCGTATAAGTCTAGTATTAAAGTTCCTAAATAAGTAAAACTATTGGACATTAAAATTTGTTGTGCCGCCGGTTTGTTGTTGATGTTTTATTGTTAAGATTAAACTATAGGTTACAAAATTAACATTTATGTTCATGATTGAACGTGTCAAATGTGGTTGTTCCTCATGCTTTACCAAAAATGTGTTTAAAACATATCATTTAACTGTTACTCAACTCAACATGAAGTATGCACAAGTAAAATGTCATATATATGTAAAAACAGTCTGTTTGGGTTGAGAAAATTTTTATGTTTGCTCCTCTCCAAAAACCTTTTCTCAACCCAAACCAGTCGCTTTAATATATTTAGTTTTCTCTGCAAGTGGGTTTTCTCGCCATCACTGATTAAGATGTCATATGCTGAGAAAACAGTTTCGTTTTGTTTTCTTAATATCAGTTCTTAACTTCATAATCATCAACGATAAATAGTTATTAAAGGGAAGTATCTTTATTCGTTTTCTTCATAAAGGGAAAGATGATACTTCTAAAAAGGTATAGCTGAGATAAATCTAATCATTCCAAAAAAATTCCAGCAAGGTTTGTTCCGCTTTGCGATTTTGAGATCTACTGAGAAAACAGTTACAATTCTGTATGATTCAACATTTGTCATCCTTGATATCTCTTTAAGTCACTCTTTGTTGACAGCGACTTGTGTACACGTCATCATCACCAACTATTTTATCTGCATACAGTTTTTAACAATTGAATGCTGTTAACGTTCACTTTCATAGAACATAAAATACTTTAATAACAACACAAAACATGTACAACTCATCACCGAATGTTAAGAACGTTACTTTACATTTTCGACAAGACAATGTTTTGTTCTTTATTTTCCACAATATAACGACAAAAAAGCTCAGTTGATACCAAGAAAAAATCAAGAGCCTTAGGGCGCGATATACTACCAGACTACCGTTCTCTGCCTCTCCCAGCTATCTACTTCTATAAAAGGTAGGACCGGGTGGTACAACAGAAACCCGAGATGCTCAGTAGGGACCGAAACGAACCTTAGAATTTAAGGGATGGTTTTCCAACAAGGCTTTTACTCTGGCTCGACTGGAGGTACTGGGTCGAGAGGATTGGGCTTCTGAAGGCACGGGTTTTCCCCAACTTGTGACCGAACAACAGCAAACTCAGTTTAACATCAGATTAAACAGATTCTTGTTGGAGAGCTCTGAGTGAACGATCTAAGATGTCCTCCTTAAAGACGACTCGATTCATGTACAAGACCGGCGGTGGCAGCAGCGAATTCTCTAAGGAATATGGTGTGGACATTGGCGCTCTGACTCGCCTCGAGGTAGGCTTACCCACTCGCCAGTAATGTCCTACACTAATTACAATGTATAGTTTAACTTTTGCTTGGAGTATTACTTCGTAACATTCAGTAGCATAATACTTAATATGGAGACCTCTTATGAGGTTACGTGTGTGTGTGTGTATATAAATATATATATATATTTATATATATTTGTTTGTTTGTTTTCGGACGAAACATAAAACCTTTGAAAATCCGTCTTACTTTCTCTACCATTGATGACCTTACTTCTCTACCATCGATGACCTTACCTGAGTCGCAAGCTAAAGTATATGCGCATTCTCCTGCTCCACTTATTTATGTATTACATTAGTAATACCTTCTGTGTAATATTTGTTTAATTGTTTATTTTAGAGCAAAGCCACATTAGAACACATGCTGTGTCTGCAGCGTGGAATCAAACCCCAGATTTTGGTGTTGTAAGTCCGTTGACTTACCGCTGACGCACTGGGTTACTTGAAGTACTTGTTTCAATAACTCAGTCCACTGTGGACAGAACTTTTAATTTTTTTTCACCTAATTCAAAACTATGTGTTACATTTCGGAAAGAAAATGATTTTATTTTTGTTCATGTGTGACATCACAGACTTTGAAATATCAAGTATAACAGTTTACAATTTTTCTGATACTTTGATTGTTAAATTTATAAATTTGGAGAATATCATACCTAAATAACATACACGCACACAAATAGCTCACATCGTTCAAGGACTTGTTTTTATTACATAGCAAACTTGTTCCCTTCGTGTCATTATGTAACAAATATGTGTTTTACCTGTGTAGAGTTATAAAGTATTACTCACTTCATTTTCCTCAAAAAAGACTTACAAATAAAATTTATATTTAAGTCTTATATTGAATAAAAAATAAGTTTTCCCTTTTACAGACTTAATCTGTTATTTGTTCTGTCTATGTCATTCATTTTCAGTAGATTCATTGTATATCCATTCATGTTAGGAGTTCTGGACAGAAATAATGAAAAAGTTTTTTTTAAATATTACCAATTGACACATTTTTATTGTGCTTTTTCATTCTTTACCGTTTTGAGTAAAAACTGTTTCTTGTTTAGGCAACTTTTGTTACTAGAGTGGTTAATTTCTAGAAAGAAACAAAAAGTGCCATTGTCTTGCTAATGACTTAAAAATTTTGAATTTCGAAAGATAGCAGATCAAAGTTATTGAGACTACTATTTTAGATAGTGCTAGAAAGGAGTAATGTGACTGACCACCGCAGTCAAATATTAATTTGAAATTCAACCAGCACAGCCTTAAAATTAATCAAGGCGTTTCTGTCTTTATATTTATAACGAACCCAAAGAGATCCTGAGGAATTCGACAAAAATTTAGCTCTGAATTGATCTATTAAACTCAGCTAATTCTATTAACCTTTACTGATGATCAAGATAACTGGTAATATGTGGATAATACTGATTATTATTACAACAGATATAAATATGTATTACGTTAATCAACAATAATTAAAATGGTTGATAATTACGTGGAATGTACTTAAAGTAAAACTGATTTCATTGGTTAATGTTTGCTACTCTCCTCGCGAAAATTATATTTATTATTCTGTCTATCACAATGATTAACTACGGTGGATTCAAAAGATAATGTTCCTAAATACAACAATGAGGTTGTTATTCTTGTTTGTTACAAATTGCTACATTTAGTAAAAACAAGACTTTACAATAGTCAGTTACCGAGATAGTGCCGTTCTCCAGTGACATAGTCAAATGGATTTTTAATTAATGACATTTTGTTTGTCAATCAGACACTAAATTCATATTAGACCAAGATCAGTTTATGCTCACGACCAAGTCTAGCTCGTGCTGGTTGTTAAACTCAACCGTGGTTACCAAGTCTAACTCTTGATGGTTGCTAAACTCAACGATGGTTACCAAATTAAGCTCGCGTTGAGTACACCGCGAAAATGTTGACCTAAAATTGACTAATGAAGTCATAAACGCAGATATTATTAGACCACAGATCGAATTTTGAAGAGAGCAGTAGAGATCTGAAATCTATGTTTCTACAATATTGCTATTGGTGCGAATAAACATTTCAGTTATTTCAGTTTCCGCATTTTACTGAAAGAAAATATACGTGTATATACTCATTTTAGAAAATCGGTAAAGAGAAAACTTTGGCTGTGTGCCTGTCCACAAGTAGAAGTATATTTTATACTCTGATCTCAGCACTTCGCAACGTCTGTTTCAGGAGGTCGACTTCAGGCTTTCACCACAGTCTAAATTTGGCTTGCATGAAAGACCAGCGATATTTATAACTGCATTGCTCTTCACGTGTGAAGTTGTGTTTAGGGTTTGGTATTAAGATAAATTAGATATCAGATTTCGAAATATTTGTATAAAATACACCATTTTGCGCAAGGTATAACGTTTTGAAATAAGGGAAATGTTTGGTTCTTTCAGCAGATCTTTGAAGGTTCATCTCTCGAACTTTGCTTATCATTTTAATAAACTTCGTGCGTAATTTTATAACTTTTGATTTAATTGTCAGTATCTCTAATTTATCCGTCAAATTATATATTGCTCCTGGAGGAAGCCTAACATTATTGGCGTTTAAATAAACATTTATTGGTACGACTTATTTTAAATATTTGTTATTTGCTATCATCGTTTGATAGAAAAAAGCATTTCATTCATCATACTTTCGACAAAATGTGATGTTTTAAATTATGTATATGCAAAAAAAATACTTTTAAGATTACTTGAATTAGCAAATGCTGATAACTAGGCCATTCTGAAGCATTTTAGTACTGTTTCAAAAATATCGCTACAAAGATGTTTTGCTTATTTTTTATTCAAAATTATCTTTATCTAAGCCACTGTGACTTGTAGGTCTAATTTAGTTGTGATTCGATGTGACTAACAATTTTGTGTCTTCATCATAAAACCGACACGTTTTATGCGTACCGAGAACTTTTTGCTGGACACTGGAACATATTACCAAAAAACATATATATTCCAGTTTTGTCGGGACATCTAGTCACCCTATCCTTAAATTATTATAATTTTATTCTTGTTTTAAGCTTATTTGAAACCAAGAACTCCTCAAAGAGAAAAGTTAATTATAATAAATAAGCTTAACCTTGTTCGTTGTAATTTGTTTTAAAGCTACATATAAAGCGATCAAATATCGTAATTATATAAAAATCAATGTGTTATCCTTTAATTCACTATGTAGTATAGCACGTGACTATTTTAGGATTTAAAAAAAAGCTGGCTTAACATTACTTACACGTCACTACAGTTTAAGAGCCGTTAGAAGTCCTGGTTAGGAAAACAGGATGCATAGCATACGAAGTGCTGTGTTTATAGAATAGTTCATCTGTGACGTCAAAGCGTATGACAGAGGGTTCTTATGCAGTAGCCCTTATTCAGCAAAACGTCTTTATTGATAATTATAAAAAGAAAACGTGTTTCTCAGATACTTAAAGGGAAGTTTTGAATATGCTTAATAAGATATTTACATTGGTGTGCATGTGTTCGTTATTGCTTATGCGATATATGATGATAAAATGATCTAATTTTAAAGTTTAAATACAAATTGATCGATTTTCATTGCTTTAAAAGAAATACTTACAAAAGAACCTGTGCTGAAAATTCCCGACAAAATATATTACGAAAAGGAAAGTATGTGTTAGGCCTATATTACTACTTAGAATGAATGATATCACATACGCTATTTTCAAATGGAAAACTTTGAAAAATGGAAAACGTTGGAAAAGTTTGACAAACAAATTATTTTTATTAGTTCTTTTTCGGTCAAAGTGTGAAAAAAATATTTATAGTACTACATTTACAAATTATGTTTTAACAATAACGAGCAAACACGAGCAATTTTTTAGAGTTAAGCAATAACAGTCAATGTAAGAATATGAAAGATAAATTTATCAAATAGTGTTTTATACTATATGCATCTTCTTAAGAACAGATACAATTTGTTTGTAAATAAAGTTCTATGAAATGTTAATATCATTATTTTAATATTTAGCCACACTGTTTTATTACTCATAAATTAAATTTAACAAATCTGACACTAAAAAAACGTCTGAAACCTCAGTTTGACTGGTTGTAATTAAGCGGAAACTTACACAAAGGCTATTTGTGTTCTGCCCACGACGGGTGGCATCGAAACGCAGTTTTTAACGTTGTAAGTCCGCAGACATACTGGTGTTTAACTGGGGGTACTAAGTTTTCAGGATTTTAATTACGAAGTCTTCCTTCCATAAACAAATATATTTATTAAACTATGTTTAAATTTTAAAACTTTGGTCGGTCAAACAATCAAATGAACTCCATTTTTACTAAAATAATTGATACTGTTTAAATAATTAAATATCTAGAAACATAATTGTTTGTTTTGAATTTCGCACAAAGCTACTCGAAAGCTATCTGTGCTACCGTCCCTAATTTAGCAGTGCAAGACTAGGTGGAAGGCAACTAGTCATTACCACCCACCGCCAACTCTTGGGCTACTCTTTAACCAACAAATAATGGGATTGACCGTAACAGTATAACGCTCCCAAGGCTGTAAGAGCGAGCATGTTTGGTGCGACGGGGATTTGATCCCGCGACCCTCAGATTACGAGTCGAACGCCTTAACCCACCCCGCCATGCCGAGCCAACTCTTGAAACATAAATAAATGTATGCGGTTATATAGAATGAGTTCTGGTTTAAGTGTTTAAACCCAATATTTTTGATCTTCTGATTCTAGTTAAAACAAACTTTAAACTTGTAATTAAATTCGAACATAAAGAAAATAATTTTAGGTCAGTGATATATATACATATATATATATTTAAAAAGCGCACAATAAATTAAGGTTTAATCGGTTCACACAAATTAATGTCCCATCGAATATCATGGACTTTTATATTTAACAAAATCAATTGTAGTAACAGACTCGAGCCACTTTTATTAGCCAAAACATCCACTTATTCTTTGGCCCCCCAGTGGCTCAGCGGTATGTCTGCGGACTTACACGCAAAAATCCGGGTTTCGATACCCGTGGTGGGCAGAGCACAGATAGCCCATTGTGTAGCTTTGTGCTTAATTCAAAACAACAACAACAACAACAACTTCACATTTTAAATAAACCTAATAGTTTCTGCAATACGCTGATATTATCTTATAAGCGCTTTTTTATGCAAATACTCTTCCTGTATATTTTGTGGTAAAATAATTTTAGACTTGATAAGTAAAGGAAATTGATTTTCCTAGTTTTAAAATATGAATTAGGTATATTAAATGGTGAATGAACTAAGAAACAAAACAGATAAAGTAGCCGTTTACTGTGTAACTAAACTGAATAACTGATAACAATCGAGTGAATAAATAAATGAATTCATTTATAATTTCGTGCGATTGTAATAAGTTTGACGGTTGTGTTCACTTCAATAATAATTAAAGAAAAACGTCTGAGTAGCGTCAATGGAAAATTTGTTTGCTGTTAAGCGTAAAGCTGCATAATGAGTTAGCTTTGTTGTTCTTCACGTGGGTATCGAAGGCTGATTTTTAGAGCTATGCATTCTTAGACTCACTGTTGAGACATCGGAGAGTTCATTAACAAGTCTCTCATTTTTACGCGATCCGCAATGGCCTAGTAGGTTATGGCGTTGGACTCGTAATCTGAGGGTCGCGAGTTCGAACCCCGTCGCACCAAACATGCTCGCCCTTTGAGCCGTGGGGGCGTTATAATTTTACGGTCAATCCCACTTTTCGTTGGTAAAAGAGTAGCCCAAGAGTTGGCGGTGGATAGTGATGACTGGCTACCTTTCCTCTCATCTTACACTGCTAAATTAGGGTCAGCTAATGCAGATAACCCTCGAGTAGCTTTGCGCGAAATTCAAAAAAACAAACAAACTTTTTTACGTTTAATTTCTATTTTAAGTTATGACGTACTCATGACGTCATACATGACAAGACTGAATTATTTTCCATAGTTGAAGGATGACTATTGTTCTTGTTACTATAATAGTAACCAAATCCATGCGGAAAGAAAAAGTTAATGAATCTGAAATAAGAGATATGTCTCTATGAGTTACTCGCGTATTGTCAAAAACAAAATAAAAAAGACAGGTAGAAAATATTTTTTTTTAATGGCTGCACTAATTTCTTACATCTTATTTAACAACTTTCTATACAGTGATATTACACAAGTAAATCACACATAAAAAAACAAACAAAATTGGTACCTTTAATTGAAATTTTTCTTTTCTTTGGTAAAATTACGTAGAAACGCAATTCATTCTTTGGTTTGCAACAGGCTATAAGTTCGTCGAATCAGGGCCTTTCTGTACAAGTGGAACAAAATAATGAAATGCCGTTAGGTTGCTTGTTTATTTCTCCTCGGTGGGCTGAGCAGATAGCCCGATGTGGCTTTGCTCTAAAAAAAACACAAACACACAATGCTTGTTTATTTTAAGCTATTAGTGGTGAGTAAAAACATTTAGCACTCAAACATATATATTTTAATGAATAAAGTCACTTTTTAACAATTTTAACGATTGTATTATCAAAGTACAAAACTTACTTTTGAGGTTTTGTCGAAAAAATTAGTAGATACGAGAAATAGGAACAACATCATTTTTTTCATACACTGAAACATCTTTTTTTTTAAGTTTGTTTGCAGAAATGTGAGTTGTCTGAACTCATATATCCATCAGTAATATTTCTTCTTAAATACAAATTAAACAGTAATTATTTCTACTGTTATATATTGTTACATTTTTAGTTAATTCTCGGGTTATACAGAAAAGCATGTCTGTTTTACGTGATGATCTACCTGCACTATCAGTTCCAGAACTTTGATGTATGTTATAACCCTTTAAGTTTACCGTTGAGTAAGCAGGGGACTATATACATTTTTTTTAGTGCTGAGAAACTTTTGAAAAGCAGCTTAGACGTCTAAATGTTGAATCACTTCTTTATTATAAGGAATACAATATACATTTAGCTTGACGCCATACTTTGAAATAAACGAACGAGAATATTTCTAGAATGGCAAACCGCTTCTTTGTATTTCTACAGATTCCACAATAAACTTTTCAATTGTATTTTTGCAATTCCTGTGCGCTTATCTTCGGTAGATTTGTTTGTTTGTTTTGGAATTTCGCACAAAGCTACTCGAGGGCTATCTGTGCTAGCCGTCCCTAATTTAACAGTGTAAGACTAGAGGGAAGGCAGCTAGTCATCACCACCCACCGCCAACTCTTGGGCTACTCTTTTCCCAACGAATAGTGGGATTGACCGTCACATTATACACCCCCACGGCTGGGAGGGCGAGCATGTTTAGCGCGACGCAGCGCGAACCCGCGACCCTCGGATTACGAGTCCCACGCCTTACGCGCTCGGCCATGCCAGGCCTTCTTCGGTAGAACCACGACCTGCACTTTGTTGTAAATAAAAATTCAGGAAGGGCTCAGTTCATGAGTCATCAGTGAGGCAGTAAACTGCACGGCCGTAATATAAAGCTTAGAGATGCCTTGTTTATATTAGTCAAGACCAGGTGCTTAAAATGTTGGGTTTCTTGTATCAAGGATCCGAAAATATCCAAAATTATTATTTGTAATGTTGTTGTTGTTCATCGATTCTGTACTCTTATTTTTCTCTCTCTCTCTAAATATATTGCCCCTTTCACAGTGTTCATGAAACTAAAATAAGGTCCAAAAGACCTCATTACAAGTCTCCTCACCGAGCAGTAATGCTATTCACAGATATCTAAGTTGTTTATGCTTAGCCTTTTATTTATGGATTCAAACAATATGCGACTTATACATCAAGTAGGTAACTTAATTAACAAAATAAATTAGCTTAATTGTCTTTCTTGGCTCAAATGAAATATTATATTATAATAATGTATCACAACAAGAAGAAAGTTTCAGACACTTTCCTACATCTCATAAAAAGCCACTGTAAAATATTTGTTTTTCACTTCTTAGCCTAAAATATATCTCCGATTTTGTTTTACTTTAAAGCAATAATACAAATTATTTGTTCAAGTTTCTGTTTAGCTCACTACGAAACGGGATGTTGCAGTCAAGTATCGAATCATTACATGTTTTTGAGACTCTAGTTAGAAGAAAAATTGACCATAAGAATTTTCTTTATAAAATTATGATGATTTGACTGATGTATTTTAAATCAGAATATTTTCAAACGACTTTTAATAATTTTAACTTATAAATGGTGTCTGTTCGCCTGAAACCTATTTATAGTCAAAAATTAAATGTTTTAGCAGTTACAACGACTATATACACACACCCATGTATATATATTTTTTGTTTAGTTTCAATATGTAAACAATTTTTTGTGTGTTTTTTCCAACTATGTTGTTCTATTTTTTACATTTTATTGGTTTATCTTGAATATGCGAAACCAGTAGAAAATAAACTTAATTTTTTGCATCTTCAAGTGTAATTAATTATCGTTCTCTGAAGAAATTAACTTTGTTCATATATATATATACGTATACATACACATATATACATATATATATATAAACGGACAGATATATAAATAAGTAATTTAAGTTATAAAAATATTTGAATATGATAATATATTTAAGTAATATTTAACACAACGTAAACGATAGTTACAATAATGTAAGAAAAATATTCTGTTTAGTTACTTAATTTTTCGGTTGGTTCAGTTTCTCATTCTAAACATTCATGTTTGAAGTATTATTGTGGTTTACTTTATCAGACTTTATGCACTTTGATAGTTTATAAATAAATATCAGTACTTTAAACTAATCGATAAAGATAACTTACCCAACAGCTCCTTTATCATGTTAAAAAAATTAAAGTTCACAGACTCACTGGTTTCTAGGATATACACATGAGGAAGCACAAACAAAACAAAAATCGAGTTATACATTTATATCTCGGTTCCAGCTTACAAACGTTTTGTAAGAATCACTGAAAATTTGAAAGGATTACGCCATGTCACAGTATTTCAATTCATTAAACATTTCTTTCTGATAAAGTTATTCATAGTCAGTCCAAAAATAACTTCAAATTATTTTTGTGTAAAACATTTCGTCATGTTTCAATTTTTTCGATCGCTGCAAAATATGATACATTAAAAAAAACTAAGTAACGATAAGAGTAGCTCGTTGTAATAAGTTAATGGACAATAAAATAATAAATTATCAATTTTTTTATCTGTTCTGCAATACAAACCGTTTTTTTTGTTTTTTTTTAAGGACAAAATCCGTCTTCTCCATGAAGATCTAGACTCGGAACGTGAGCTCAGACAACGGGTAAGCGCTGGTTTTAGTATATCATTGATTATGTTACCAGAAAACATGACATGGTATGTTGTAAGAGTAATTTTCTACAAGAAAAAATCGAGTTGAACCTTTTAATTTATTACTTAGTTATAGCTAGATCACCTGATGATGTACGATTTAACTGATTCCTTAAACGCAAATGTACATAATTTTAAAAACAACGGGGTGAAAAATTGTAAACCATACGGCCTAACTATAGTGCTATTACGAGATTTTCATCGCAAATGTTAGGACCGTTATATACTAGCACAAGACACTATTTATACTAACACTAAAAGACTTGTAGAATTTTTCTTTGCCGTTACGATAAGAAAAAGTTATATTAAATTTTCGAGATTTCCTGAAATAACGAATATATATATTAAGAGTTAGTGACATTCGAATTATAAAATTTATGGCTTCTAAGAATGGTTGGATATGGATTTCTAGTTTGGTTATTAAACGAACTAAACGTTATACATTAGTTTATAAAATAAGTTAGTATTTTGATAATGTTACAGTCTACTGGCATATGGAAATAAAAAACGGGGAAAGAGAAAAAATCAAGTACTGTATTTAGTTCAGACTGAATAGGTTGTAGTAAATGTATGCTTCAATATTACACTAAAAAGCTAATTGTTTGAAGAGAAAAACCCTCGAGTTCATATTCACCAGCAGATCCAGACCCTCCTTTCCAATGAAAAATCCAAGGAAACAATCGAAGCATTACATAAAGATGAAGTAGAGATTCATGTAGTATAAATATTATACTTCACTGTTTTTTTCCTCATATTTCTGTAGAGGAGTCTGGATCGTCTGTAACGTATATAATGTTGTAATTTTTTCTTCAAATATTTTATGTTCGATTCACAATCCTGCCATAGGTCTTTCAAGGAGACCTTTTCTTCAGCATGAATATCAATCATTTCATCCTTCTCTATAATCAATTCATTTGATGAACAGCGTTTGACATAACTTTATTCCGGAAGGTAATTTCAAGATCCTAATTTTAATGGTAAGCCTTGTAAGTGAAGGAAATTCTGTTTTCTGTTTTAGAAAGCATTGTCTGTTCTAATTTTGTTGTTGATAATTTGCCAATGAGAGTAACCCACAAAAATCAATGGAAGGTGTCAGAAACTGGACTTAGAAATATTACAATTTTCAAAAACTCTTCAGTTTCTCAGTGGGAGTTGAACTCACCTCTTAGATGATTCGGTATCTTCATTTGGACTCTCCCTCCTTTTTGAAAATCATGTATAATTTTTAACGTGATTATTTTTAGCTTCCTTTGTAAAACGCTGAGCAATATTTCATTCAAAAATTTAAATAAAGACACGAATTGGGTTTTTTGTGATAATCAGCGAAAAAAGTTAATTAACGAGTTCAAATACAGGATTTTATCACAATGCTTTCTGTTGTTTAAACATAGCTCGTTTTGTTTATACTGTCCTACTTTCTGTTCCTAAGAATACTTTATGTACTTGTCGTTATCGAATGAGCCTTTGAGGCTAAAATTAACCTCCCTTGGCAAAATTCTCAGAGTTGCTAAGACATCTTGAAGTTGGGCCTGAAAAACTTTATTTTATAGATTGTAGCAACTTTACGGTGTGTTACAGCTCCGTAGATGAGAGGGTGAAATGTTAATTTTCTAAACAATAACAACACGTAATTATGACGAACAACCTCAGGGTTTTTACCTGCAAATAACATTAACATATGAAAACAAAACCTCAGGGTGTTATATTACACCATTGTTTAATTAATTCTATATGTTGTTTGATATGATCTTCATTAGTAGAGTGTTTCTCAGTATTTAGATTATTATTGTTAGAGCGAATCAAAATTGTAGTTTATTTAATAAACTGACGTACAAGTTAATAGCGGCAAGAGTTTTCGCACTGATGGTACTTTACACACTTATTTCTTTTAATAAAAACACTTTGGCATTTTATGGAGTTCTTTCGTTTAATAAAAAAATGTTGGTGCTTCATGTAGGTGTTTAATTTAGTTGAAAAACATTTTGGCACTTTATGCGCTTATTTCGTTTAATAAACACATTATTGGTTCTTTATGTAGTCAAAATCAAAAAATCAAACGCCCCCCGATTCCGTAAGAAACATAAAGCCGCAATTGCTGCGGTTACTTTAACAGGCAGATTTTGAAGTGAGTAGGTTGTTAGCCTACTGCACAACCCCCAAACCAGGAGAACAATTTATCACCCCACCGAAGGGAATTGAACCCTTGATTTTTGCGTGTAAATCCGGAGAAATACCGCTGTACTCGTGGAGGGACTTCATGTGGTTGTTTAGTTTAATTGAAAGAAAAAACATATTGGCACTATGCGCTTATTTCATTGAATAAACACATTATTGGTGCTTTATATAGTTGTTTAATTTAATTGAAAAACATTTTGGCACTTTATGCGCTTATTTCATTTAATAAACACATTATTGATGCTTTATGTAGTTTAGTTTACTTGAAAAACATTTTTGGCGCTTTATACATTTGTTTTGTTTAGTAAAAATTTTGATGGTGCTTTATGGATCTGTTTGGTTTAATAAACAAACCATTATTGGTGTTTTATGCAATTGTTTAGTTGAATAAAAAAAAACTAGCTTCGTTGCTACTTCATGGACTTGTTAAAAATTTAAAGAAATATACTTAAACAATGAAAAAATTCATAAGAATACCTGAAAGCTTGCATCTATTATTATTATCATTATCATTAAATTGTATTAGCCTAAAAGTTTCATTTTTCGGAACTTATTATTTATTAGACTTCGATAGTTTATATTTGTTTTTTCATGGTTAAATATGTATCTGTGTAATTACTGTGTAATAAGAGCTGAATAATTTGTGTTACTATTTCTGGAGAATAATGAACCATACATTTTAAATTTCAAAATTCACATATTATTTTGCAGATATTGAGGCTGTTAAGGTTAATTGTACCAAATATCTATAAATTTCATATTAAGCCACTTTGGAAAAAGTCAAGGGAATTTTAAAGCTGATAAACTTAATTACCAATGTCAAATATCAAACATTCCTTTTTAAGTTACTTAGATGTAAAAAATATAATTTTTCTTAGTTGTCGTATTTAACTAATCTTTAGTTATAACTCTGTTCCGTTTTTTTCTTAGTCTTATAACTGGATTGTAGATAATTTAGTGTAAAGTTACACGGTAGACCAGCGGCTCTCTGGTCAGTACAATGAGAAATCGAATTTAAGTTGTTAACGTTGTAAAACGGTAAATTTACCGCCGACCCACAAGGAGAAGATCTTGTTATTTGATTAACTAACCCTTAACGTTTTTTTTCTCTAAACACTGAAGAATAAATTATATTCTCGGAATGAAGCAAAAAATAAGAATAAAGAACCATTTAATCTTATGATTCATTCGTACAACAACAGAACGATTATAAGATTTGAAATAAGAACCATGTTTTTTATTTATTGGGAGAAGGAATTGGTCACATTTAATTGCTTGTTGTTGGTGGTGGTGTTTTTTTGTGAGAAGGAATTGGTCAGATTTTATTGCTTGTTGTGTTTGTAGTAATGTTTTTGGGAGAAAGAATTGGTCAGATTTTATTGCTTGATGTTGTTGGTGGTGAAGGTGGTGTTTTTTTGGGGAAGAATTGAGTTGATATTATTGTTTGTTGTTGATTTTGGGCGTGATTGGTCACACTTTATTTTTATAGATTTTCGTGTTTTATTCAGATTGAGCGGGAAAAGAATGACTTATCTGTTCAGCTGATGCAGTATGCCGATCGACTGGAGGAAGCCGAAGGAAGCAGCGAGTCACAAGTAAGCCTTTTCCATTTGAAAATCTAAAGGCAAATTTCAAAAGT
Source organism: Carcinoscorpius rotundicauda (assembly GCA_011833715.1). Classification (NCBI taxonomy): domain Eukaryota; kingdom Metazoa; phylum Arthropoda; class Merostomata; order Xiphosura; family Limulidae; genus Carcinoscorpius; species Carcinoscorpius rotundicauda. The sequence goes on along the minus strand of CM022392.1, from coordinate 48,776,264 downwards.
TTTACTATTGTAAACTTGTTTTATTTATCTTTACAACCATCCTTTATAATTTTATTTTTCTAAAAATGAGACTTGTATTCTCTTAAAATGCACGATTCCAACAAATGGAACCAAAAGATCATACATATTAGATAGAACTGCTGTATAATTATTCACTCTTCTTCTTTCTTTTTTTAAACCCTGAGGTCGAGATGAATAAAAAGAGGGATACAGAGATGGCAAAGTTGCGAAAGCTCTTGGAAGATACGCATTTGGAAAGTGAAGAAAATGCTCATCACCTCCGCAAGAAACACCAAGAGGCTATCGCAGACTTCCAGGACCAGCTTGATAGCGTTCAGAAAGCTAAGGCTAAGTAAGACATCTGCAAGTTAACACTGGTTGTGTGTTATTTTTTCCGTACTGAACTGAGAATGTATATCTGATTTAAACTAAAAACACTTACGTATTATAGTTTATTTCGTTATCTATTACCCCTTCAAATAAATGGACATTTCAATCTGAATTAGTTAATTAACTATGAATATCCATAACATTTATGGTATTTGTCAACAAGATTCATACGCACAATTTCCTTTTTTTAACAGAAATATATTTTAACATACAAACATCAAAACAACATAATTTATGTATTTGAATTAAGCACAAAGCTACGCAATGGGCTTTCTGTGCTCTGCCCACCACGGATATCGAAACCCGGATTTTAGCGTGTAAGTCCGCAGACATACCGCTGAGCCACTGGAGGGGGGCAGTATAATTTATAATAATGACTATTACTAGTATTTATTACAAATGATGGCTTATGTATAAAAGTTTTACAAATTTACAGACAATATTGAATCTTATATCCCCTCTAAAACTCAATCTTTTATCGACGATTCAGGATCACAAGCAAATTAATTCTGAGTTGATATTTTCCAACCTCGTTTAAGCTAGATAGTTTGGTTGGTCTTATACCGGTTACAAGCTCACTTCTCATTGAAGAAGAGGCTCGGCATTATCAGGTGAGTTAAGGCGTTCGACTCGTAATCTGAGGGTCGCAGGTTCTAATCCCCGTCGCACCAAACATGCTCGCCCTTTCAGCCGTGAGGCGTTATAACGTAATGATCAATCCCACTATTCGTTGATAAAAGAGTAGTCCAAGAGTTGGCGGTGAGTGGTGATGGTCGTCTCTCTAATCTTACACTGCTAAATTAGGGACGGCTAGCGCAGATAGCCCTCGTGTATCTTCGCGCGAAATTCAAAAACAAACAAAAATACTGAGTGAGATACGTAATGTTCTCGTAGAAATAATAACGTCCGAAATAATTCACTGTAGTTGAAATGATTTGTAATGTTCGAACTCTACAACATTCCTCGTCAAATTCTGTAATTTTCCGATTAATAGACGTTAATCACAATTATGGCTTCCTAGGCCTATATCACATTGACTGAAGTTGTCCAATAATATTACTCTTCTGTCTCTCGACGCGTCGGTTCTTATGTAAGAACCACATGAGATTTTTTTTACATTTCACCAATTTCTGGTGTGTCTTCGTAAAATAAACATTATTGATTCTTTACAATTAAGACATTCTACAAATTTCGAGAGCAATCGGACTTGCAATATACATCATAAACAAAAAAGAAAACTATACAGAAAAAAGCGTAGGTCTTAAAATAAACACATAACGGTAAATCTTTTATAAACACACAAAAAAAACAGATTATTTTGTTTGAGCTCAATTGTCCACTCTCCGACTAAGTCTGTTCCACTAACGTAAGAAAGTGTTATTTTTTGAGGAGTAGTAGTGAATATAATATTAAAATCCTACAGGATGGAAACATTAATTAACATATCCTAGTCTGAAATGATCATATGTTCCTACCTTTTTTGTTGCAGGATAGAGAGAGAAAAACAAAAGTTCCAAGCCGAAGTGTACGAACTGTTATCTCAGGTTGAAAGCGCAAATAAGGATAAAGTAAGTGCTGTAGAAAATTCAAAAACTCGATCTGCAGAAATTTGTAACACTTGAATCTGTTGGATTACCACATTTGAGTCAAAAAATACATTTGCTTACAGTCAAAGCAACTAAGTACATGATAATAAAAATAGTAGTTTAAATTAGGGAGTATCACAATCCATTATATTAATTCATATACACATCGTTTTTTCCATCAGAGATTGAGTCTTCCTAAATATTCACTAACTCGTATTTTTAATGGGACAAAAAACTATTTTCTATAATTTCTGTAGATTGACTGTTTGAGTGTAATAGTACAAAGCTATACAGTTATCGAAGTCCAGTTTTTGACATTATAAGTACAAAATCTTTCTATGTGATTGAAAACTTAATTTGTTTTGTCAGTACAGGTAAACCATCACAATACGCTGTAATATACTAAAATCTCGCCATGGTGAGATGTGATGTATTAGTTAACAAGAAAAAACAAACATATTATTTATTATTGTCTTTATTATCTTACAGCTTGCCTCACAGAAGACTGTAGAGAAATTAGAGTACACCGTTTACGAACTCAACGTCAAGATTGAAGAGCTGAACCGAACCGTCACTGAAATTACGTCACAGAAATCTCGTTTGAGCTCCGAAAACACTGAGCTGATCAAGGAAGTCCAAGAATACAAGGTTTCTCTTGATAACGTCACTCACGTCAAAACACAACTGGCCAATCAGTTGGAGGACACAAGGCGTCAGCTTGAAGATGAAGAGAGGGTAAAATGATTTGCTTACATTATTGGGCCTTTAGCAGATAACTTTATTTGCAGTGGGAATAATTTAACAAAGGCAAAATGCGAAATATCTCGTGAAATATTCACACACCAGAAAACAAATCATTGTAAATTATCACTGATGTTTTGTTGAACACAACGATTTAAGTTAGATTCGTGATTCTTCATGTCCTATATTCTGCAAATAAATATGTGTATTTATAAGTTCAGCAAATAGTAATGCAGTGTTAATGAATTACGTTGGATGCCGTTTCATTGGTCGTTTGTTCAAACGAGTATTCATTTTACAGAAGCGATCTTCTCTTGAGCAACATGCTCACACGTTGGAAGTGGAGCTGGAGTCTCTGAAAGTCCAGATTGAGGAAGAATCCGAATTTCGCCTGGAGTTGGAGCGACAGCTGTCTAAAGCAAATGCCGAAGCATCCACTTGGAAATCTAAGTATGAGACGGAAGTCCAGTCTCACCAGGAAGAAGTGGAAGAATTACGGTAAGTTAGAAACAGATAAAATGTTCCAAAATCTACTTTTATCTTCGGAAATTAAAGATATGACTCCCTCTGTAAATTATATGGTATTTAAACATTATTAGCCATAGCAGAATAATAGTTAAAATATCCATCCTAAAGTCTGATCGACCATAACATCTTACGAACGGAAATTTTTGTTTGTTTGTTTTGGAATTTCGCACAAAGCTACTCGAGGGCTATCTGTGCTAGCCGTCCCTAATTTAACAGTGTAAGACTAGAGGGAAGGCAGCTAGTCATCACCACCCACCGCCAACTTTTGGGCTACTCTTTTCCCAACGAATAGTGGGATTGACCGTCACATTATAACGCACCCACGGCTGGGAGGGCGAGCATGTTTAGCGCGACCCTCGGATTGCGAGTCGCACGCCTTAACACGCTTGGCCATGCCAAATTGTTCGTGTTATCATATGTTAAAAAAGGAGTATTTGTTGGGTAATGAATCGCAACTTGCTGAAATGTTTTTCAAAGGCTTCTGGCCTGGCATGGCCGAGCGCGTTAAGGCGTGCTCTCGTAATCCGAGGGTCGCGGGTTCGCGCCCACGTCGCGCTAAACATGCTCGCCCTCCCAGCCGTGGGGGTGTATAATGTGACGGTCAATCCCACTATTCGTTGGTAAAAGAGTAGCCCAAGAGTTGGCGGTGGGTGGTGATGACTAGCTGCCTTCCCTCTAGTCTTACACTGCTAAATTAGGGACGGCTAGCACAGATAGCCCTCGAGTAGCTTTGTGCGAAATTCCAAAACAAACAAAGGCTTCTACTGATGTGAATTATTCTGGTTTACTACGGGTGTGTTCTTATTTCAATATACTGAAGTCACGTGTTTGTTAAACAAGTTATGCCACATCACAGTTTAATAAAACGACAGATTGTTGGTCTGAATCAGAAACAAAAGAATTGCGTCGGCGAAGAAGTTACAAGTAAAATAGAAAAATGATAATGGTAAAAAACTTGCCAAATTAAAAATAATATTATTAATAAAACGAAAACAACGTTTCAACAACATTCCTTCACGTGATTTCTGGTGAAATTGAAATCTGGAAAATAAATTTTTGAAATTCCCAATAAAAATTGCATACTGGTCACGTTTTTGTAACAGTTCATACATAAAACAATAGATTGCTAGAAAACTGTGCCAAAAGATACGAAATTCTGAAGGATTAATATGACTCTTATTTTGACTCCAGACAGAATAACAATTTCCAGTCGAGTTGTAGACTAAGTAGTAAAGTATACTTAAATATGTGACTTTTCTTTCACAGTCTCAAAGTTAACAAAAACAAATTCTAGGTATAAATTTTATGAATAGCATTTAGTGTTAATATCATTCTTTTGTTAATTGCATCTTATAACACTGTGTAACACAAATTTTGTTCCTAGATAGTATGTGTTATTCCTACATTGCTTATGTTGTGAAAGTACAGAAAATGGTCATTATTCCCAATAAGCTTTGCTTTTGTGACCTAGATAATGAAATTTAGAAATTAGCCTATTTTCTATGTAAAAATTTGCATATTTTCATGTACATCAGGTCTGAATAACATATAAATCAAGATTTACATGTATTTAAACTAAAGTTCTACAAAAATGTTTAGAAGTGAGCAGTTTTTCGAGATTTGTGACTGTAATGCAAACCACTTTCACCTATTAGTCCCCAAATATGGTCTCCCATAATGTTTTCGTTATACGCTTCTTGGTAGCAGCGTTCAAAGTCCAGGATATCAGTGACTTGCACACTTTCATCTAACGAATCCCACTCCTTGAGCCTAGATGTTAAAAGCTTGTTAAACCAAGATCTCTGATCAAGTCAATGAGGTCTCTTTGGTTGGGGTAGTTTTCACCTGCTGCACCTCTGAAATTGTAATCTGGATCTTCAACGTTTACCTCCTTTCCTGATTTGCTAATCTCTTCTGAGGATGGCTGATATCTCTCTGGCAGAGTGGGTACATGGAGCTCAGGGCAGTATGGCACTGGGTTGATGGGTGATGAAAGGTCCGAATACATAATAGCAGATGCATTCTTGCCAGCCCAACGTTTGGAAAAGTTCACCATGCAGAAGTAGCAATTCCTTGAGTGGTCAGTGGGTTTATGCTAAATTCTTGGAATAGTGAACTTCATGGCTCTCTTTTCCCCTCTATACCATCCTGCAAAATGCAAAATAAAATTATTATTATGAAAAATAAATTTATTTCGTTCACAACTAATGTGTAAGAGGTTCATGCAAAATATTTTATGTGATATTTTTTCTATACTATTGGAAATTTAAAAAAAATTAAAATATATTTCAGTTTTAAAAGGTCTAAAATTTGTATAATATAAAATCTTATTATTCAAGCAAACAAAAATTGTTCATCTTACCTTCTAGAGTATTTTTACCGTGCTCGCAGGTAAAATGAGGTGCCCAGGATTTGTCTTGATCCTCGACAGGTTTGCCGAAATATGCCTTGTAGGCTTCACACATTTTAGCAAATGCTGTCACAGAGTACTTTTTCGTCCTTGTCTTGATAAATGGGTCACAAACATAGCAGAATTTGTCTGGAGAATGTTTGCAGTTTCTTTATGCCATCTCTGATAAAATCAGATAGGTCTATGTGTTCACTTAGGCACTTAGTATGTATATTACTATGGAAAGTTTGAGAAAATTCTAAAATGTTCTTGAAATTCTCGTAAGTTCTAGAATATTCTAAAAAAATTCTTGTAAGTTCTACAACATTCTAGAAAGTTCTTGAAAATTCTCTATCAGCTACTCAGCACTGAATCTACCTGGAATGTTCTGAAAAATGGGTAAATTTGAAAATTTCATTACCCAGGTCACAAAAGCAAAGTTTGAAGAGAAAAATAGGTCTTTTCTATTTACTTTAGACATTAGCAATTGAGAAATAACACTTGCTGCCCAGGAACAAGAAAAAGTTAAACTTTTGTTGTATAGTGTAATAGATTGTGAAATGTTATTCTTTGTTGTTGTTTTTTCTCGCTAGTCACAAAATGGCTGCCAAGACAGCCGAGTATGAGGAGCAGTTAGAAGCCCTTTTGAATAAGTGTAGTAGCTTGGAGAAACAAAAGTCCCGACTTCAAAGTGAAGTGGAAGTATTAGTGATGGATCTGGAAAAGGTAAAATCTCATTATGTGTGTTTTGTAACACGAAACAGAAAAGATCTTTACAATAGCTTTTAAATCTTTGAAATCCACCATTTTACACATTGAGAGAAGGAAATGAAAGAAAACGAAAACAGAACTTTTATTTAGGATACAGTTTCGTTACGTAGAATTACTGATACCTTTTGATCAGTCTTTCTATAGAAACCTGTACAAGGCGAAACCTGGAGAAAAGCTATTGTGAAAATATGTTACAGTATCTGGCATAGTTTTTTTAGTTTTATAAGCTTTGTAGTCAAAGCCTTTTCTAACGAGAAATTATTACTTTATATTTTGTTTTGTTTTGGAATTTCGCACAAAGCTACTGTGTGAGGGCTATTTGTGCTAGCCGTCCCTAATTTAGCAGTGTAAGACTAGATGAAAGGCATCTAGTCATCACAACCCACCGCCAACTCTTAGGCTACTCTTTTGCCAACGAATAGTGGGATTGACCGTCACATTATAACACTCCCACAGCTGAAAGGGCGGGCATGTTTGGCGCGACGGGGATGCGAACCCGCGACCCTCAGATTACGAGTCGCACGCCTTAATATGCTTGGCCATGCCAGTCCTTATTATTTTATAAACAAGCAATTAGCATAGTCATGTGTGCAGCTGATAAGTGAGCTTTATACTGTAATATTTAAAGTAAAAAATGTTCTTTTCATCATTATATTCTTAAATCAAATCTACCATTACGTGTAGCTGAATTAAAAATGATTTCCCGTCTGTGCACATGATTTTATATAACTTGTTATCTTGCAGCGAGCTCTTGAGTTCATGGAGTAAAGCAATAATTTGATAGCCAAGATAAAAACGGATATGTTTGGTTTTCTCAAGAGCAAAGCTATCTACACTCTGTCCACCGGGGAAAACCAAATCCCTGATCTTCGCGTTGCAAGTCCACAACTGAATAAACACCTAGATCCATAACAATTCTGGACGCATCTGAAACGATTCGCAAACAATCGAAGTGCCCATAAAAGTTATTCTGCACTAGACAACAGGAGCGTTTGAGGTACAATTAATGAATGCATTCAAACTACATGATGAACCAATTATAAACGCTCATTATTGTTGTACGCTAACTGAGAGTCCAACAAAACAAAGACACATACAATAAAAAGTCCATAAACTTACCGTTGAAGCATTAAAAATCTATTGGGGTCTTTTTGTTTATTCGAATCCCCGTCCCACCAAACGTGCTTACCCTTTCAGTCCATCACACTATTCGTTGGTAAAAGAGTAGTCTAAGAGTTGGCGGTAAGTAGTGATGACTAGCTACCTATCCTCTAAGCTTTTACTGTTAAACTAGGGACGATTAGCGCAGATAGTCCTCGTGTAGCTTTGCAGGAAATTAAAAACAAACCAAACAAGCACACTTTATGTTTACTTTGTTTATTATGCATAAAGTACACGAGTTTATTTTTCTTTTCCAGAATTCCATTTTATCTTATCCTGAACATTAAACATCTTTAGAAACAGGTCTGCCACCCAGTGGCACAGTCTGCGGACTTATACTGCTAAAAACCGGGTTTCGACATCCGAGGGGCAAGGAAAAAAAGACCTTCGTGTAGCTTTTTGCGTAATAAAATACAAGAAAACGAGCACAACAGGTCTACTAATAGTATTTACTGTTTTTTGTCCTCTTCTGAACATGCAATTACTAAAGAGAAAAAGAGAGTATTTGCATAAAAAAGCGCTTATAAGATAATATCAGCGTATTGCAGAAACTATTAGGTTTATTTAAAATGTGAAGTTGTTGTTGTTGTTGTTGTTGTTGTTTTGAATTAAGCACAAAGCTACACAATGGGCTATCTGTGCTCTGCCCACCACGGGTATCGAAACCCGGATTTTAGCGTGTAAGTCCGCAGACATACCGCTGAGCCACTGGGGGACAGAAAAAGAGAGAGAAATCAATTAACATTTACAGCAAATACAGCGTAGCTGTGCATTCATACGTATGAAAATTGGTAACACTGAAAGTTACCAGTTTTATTGACATAAAATTTTAATATGAATATTTTTCCCACAACAAAATTTAGAAATAAATGCCAGTGATTAAGGTTTTAGTTTTTACCAAGTCTGTGTGGTTAAATGTAAATATCATATTCGAAAAAAAGTCAACAGAATGTACCATTCCAGGCTTAAGGCACAAAACATTTTTCCAAACCTTCCCACTCTGCCTAACTAATATTTGTTGTGCTTCTAGAAGTAGCATTAAAGACATCAACTGAATCATAATTACACAGGTTCTCAGTATTTCTGTATTATGTCGGAGTGAAGTGAGCAGTTTGTGATTTGTACTTCTCTGTTTTTGGTTGCTATTGACGATAATTTCGTGTTATAGAAATGATTACATGTGATGTGATTTGCAATATTTATAAATGCTTTCTTATTGTACACTAAGCAACACCTTGTGGTTAACTGTGAAAACTTGTTCAATAATTATACGCTTCTGAACATCATCACACTCACGAAACTACCGAATTCATTCTTGTAATTTTTCAGGCTACTACGCATGCTCAGAATCTTGAGAAGCGAGTGATGCAACTTGAGAAAGTGAACGCGGACCTGAAGTCAAAGAATGAAGAACTCACTATTATTTTGGAGCAAACCCAACGAGATTTGCGCATTAAGATTACTGACCTTCAGAAGTTACAGTACGAATATGACAAGCTGAGAGAGATAAAAGAAAACCTGGCTCGTGAAAACAAGAAACTAACAGGTATACACAGAATATTAAAAAAAAAAGTTTCGAATTTGACGCTTTTATTTTTATTGTCTTTTTTTTTAGTATAATTTCGCAATAATTGGACAGGTAGTTAGGGCGCTCAACACGTAATCTGAGGATAGCGGAGTCGAATTCCCATCACACGAGACATACTTGTCCTTTAACCATGGAGGAGTTATAATGTGACAGTCAATCCCACTATTTGTAGGTGACATTGGTAAAGGAGTAGCCCAAGAATTGGAAGTGTGTAGTGATGACTAACTGCCTTCTCTCTAGTTTTATACTGCTAAGTTACGGATGGATAGCGCAGATAATTCTCATGTAGCTTTGCGCGAAATTCAAAAATACAACAAAACAAATAATACTTTTCTAATAATTCCGCATTAGTTTGGTAGTTTATGCTGGTTATTTTATGTTTACATATTAGTTACATTTTCAAACCAATTATTAGCTTTTCCATGTATGAAGCAAACAATTAATTTTTGAGTTTTATAAGGAAGTTACATCTTACTATTTGTTTAATTAACAATATTAATCAAAATATTAAACATACATGTATATATATTATTACTTTACATTTTTAGTTTAGCATTTGGACTTGAGATCAGTCTAAGTCTTCTAAGCTGATTGAACCTCGTGAGATATTACTAGGATTACGGCCGAAAATATTGTTAGCTTTGTTTGTTTGTTTCTGAATTTCGCACAAAGCTACTCGAGGGCTATTTGTGCTAGCCGTCCCTAATTTAACAGTGTAAGACTAGAGGGAAGGCAGCTAGTCATCACCACTCACAGCCAACTCTTGGGCTACTCATTTACCAACGAATAGTGGGATTGACCGTCACAATATAATGCCCCCTCGGCTGAAAGGGCGAGCATATTTGGCGCGACCGGGATGCGAACTCGCGACCCTCTCACAGCTGAAGGAGAAGCTAGTAGTAAAATATGTTCATTATCATTCCCTGAGTCGTGCTTATCGCCCCCCTCACTCGTGGCTAAAAACTTAGTTCTGATTATTGTGTTCTGAAATGTATCACGCTAAATGATTCTAAAAGGGAAGAAACTGGGGAGTCATGCAAATATATTAGAATCAGGAGCGGACTGTTGGTTGAAAATAATCATGGAGATTACTTTTGCGTCATGTGTAGGCTAGTGCAGATAGCCCTCGTGTAGGTTTGCGTGAAATTCAAAAACAAACAAAACTTTACGGCCCCTTTCGAGACAGTGGAAAGTTTCCAACCTGTAACACTTAAATTCGGGGTTCGATTTTCAGCAGTAGACACAGCAGATATCTCAAATTGGCTTTGCTTCAAAACAAATAAACTTCACATTTTCTGTTTTCTATTTAAAACAAACTTATTGCATCTTTATAATATTTTTTGTCTGTGTTCTGCAATTTACTTCAGTGTTAAAGTTATATTGAAATGTCCACAGCATTCTTTTTCCGCTATATCCAAATTACTCGTAAATGTGTAAAATATCGTTTCGGAAAAATATTTACTCCAGTCTGATGATTTCATTAATGGTTTCGCTTTTCCACATATCTTCTTTTAAATTTTTAATATTGATATTACTTTGGGTTCTTTGATCTTTCAGAACTTACCATAATTAAATATATATATATATATGTTTGGTTTAAAATATGAATGCTCATAGATTCCTAACGTTGCATTAAAATAAAACAATAGGTTTGGTTTGTTTGGAATTTCGCGCAAAGCTACTCGAGGGCTATCTGCGTTAGCCGTCCGTAATTTAGGAATGTAAAACTAGAGGGAAGGTAGCTAGTCATCACCACCCACTACCTACTGTTGTGCTACTCTTTTATCAACGAATAGTGGAATTGACCGTTACATAATAACGCCCCCACGGCTTAAAGGGTGAGCATGTTTGGTGCGACGGGGATTCTAACCCGCGACCCTCAGATTACGAGTCGAACTTCTTAACCCACCTGGCCACAACAATAGGTAATTAAAAGTGCGCATGCGATTTCATTTTACATGAAATGGCGCGTTATTTGATTCAAAGGTGAATAATTTATTTTTTTGTCATTAAGCACAAATCTTCATGTGCTCTTGTTCCTGTAGGTTATTTGTACTCTGCCACCACAAATATCGAAACGTGATTTCTTGCAGTATGAGTCTGTAGACACATCACTGTGCCCTTCCTATTCTAGTTATTCCAGCGCAGTTTGACCCCTACTAATAATGTGATACCAGTATCATTATGCAGTGGTGTAGCAACAAAGGGGGGTTACCCACATCCACTTTTCAATCTATTCCAGAAATTTCTTTCAGGAAAAGCAGGATAATGCATACAATTTAATCGAGAACTCAAGAGATTCCAGGGACCTGAAATGAGTTCAGGATCTAGCCGTAATAGGTGGATCTATAGTGCATATTCACTCATTTATTTCGGTCAAGAGTTGGGGCTGGTGGTGAGGACTAGTTGTCCTTCTTATAGTCTTTCACTGTTAAATTAGGGACGGCTAGCCCAGATAGCTCTCTTGTAGCTTTGCCTCCTTTTAGTTTGCCTTGTAATGGACTTAACGAATTCATGAAAATTATACAATGCGAACGATAACATCAATATTTAAAATTAAAAGCTGTTTTGTTTTATTTTTAGATGATCTGAATGACGTGAAGGCCCAACTAAACGATGCCACACGCAGGATTCACGAGATGGAACTGGAGATTAAACGTCTGGAGAATGAAAGGGAGGAACTGAGCGTTGCATTCAAAGAATCAGAGGCCCTGAGGAAGCAGGAAGAGGCCAGAGCACAACGGTTGGCAACAGAACTAGCTCAACTTAAATATGACTTTGAAAAGAGACTGGCTATGAAAGAAGAAGAAATGGAGGCCTTGCGGTATTCCTTTTATCTGCAGTTGCAATAATAATTTATTTCAATATGACTTAAAAGTGGTTACTCGACAAAAAATGATGCTAACGTGGTTAAATTAACTAAACTGTTAAATGGAACTATTTGTAAATTTGACCTTTAGAAAGTAGTGCCGGGTTCGAGTCCTGTAACTCGGGAAAATAAGCATTTGACTTGCAGTAGTATTGTATGTAACCAAAATGTTCCTTTCTCAAACTAAAGTATCAAGAATTCTTTCTATCATTTGATTGCACCTAAATCTAACGTTTGTATATTTAAGATACTTGAGGCCGTATTACACACTATAAAACAAAGACGAAAATAATAGCTGATGTCAAATTTTCGTCTTGTAGCAAACAGAAGGAAATGGAAATTGAACAGCTCAACATGAGACTTGCAGAAGCTGAGGCTAAGCTGAAGACAGAGGTCGCCCGTCTCAAGAAGAAATATCAGGCACAGATTACTGAACTGGAAATGTCTTTAGATGCTGCTAATAAACAAAACATGGAACTTCAGAAAACAATAAAGAAACAAGCCATGCAAATCGCGGTACGTAAAATGACCATTGATTTACACTGAGCATGACAAGGTGTATAAAGCACTTTAAAGTTTATACCATATTCGTGACTAAACTGGAGAATCAAAATATTCGCAACCGATTTCACAACAATTATAATTAATGGGCGGCCTATGAGCAGATATGTTCAAAAATACAGTAAAATACCATTAAAAGAGTTGAGACGTAAAAGGTGACGTTAGTATGGATAACTGCTTTGTATCACAGTCCTTGCACTACATGTCATTATAGGCGGCAGTATTATTCCGTGTTCTTATCAAAGTAAGTGATAACCTAGAAGTTATTATTTAATTAATATTTTTTAATAACAGGTGAAGTAAAAATAAATGTAGTTTCTTATTGTTTCTGTACAATAGGAGCTTCAGTCTCATTACGATGAAATACATCGCCAGCTTCAACAAACTGTTGATCAACTGGGAGTGGCTCAAAGACGCTGTCAAAGTCTGCAGGCCGAACTGGATGAACTTAGAGTGACCCTAGATTCTGTGAGTGTTATTATCTTAGTTATGTTTTTCACGTGACAAACATGTGCTTTAGACAGTTATTTAGTGTCTAACCCGCTTATCATAAAAGTAGTAAAAACTACTGTCTTAGTTACATCGTTAGCAGTAATGTTGTAAGCAAAATTTTTGAGATGCTTATTTTCTAGAAAGCCTATGACACAATACCTCGAACTTTAATTAATATTATGACCTAAAAATTTCGTATAGTATACAGAAATAAGAGTATGTACAAAAATAAGTAATCCGTGAAACAATGAGTATTTAATGAGTGATTCGTTTTAGTGTTAATAGTGAGAGTTATCGCATCTATTTAGTTACTCTGTGTTAGTTGTTTGCTTATACGATCGATTAGCTTTGCGAAGTAATTTTACAAATACTTTATAAGTAACTTCTGTCAGTATTGGAATTTCTGTCAAAATGTAGTATTTGAAATTAAATGTACATCAGTTTCAGAGTTTATGTTGAGAAATTTATACAGGAAACTAGTCATACAAGTGGATTTGACTGTATCATATGTCTGTTGAATAAGTTGATTAATTTGTTATTGTTACGTGACTTGGACTTAAATTACTTTCAATAAATAACGTAAACGAACCCATCGATGAAAGAACATATTACAATAATGTAAATAATTTTATATATTATTAGGACTGTAGATTGAAACCGTTGGCCTCATATATATAAATATAGTTGTATACTTTTCATACCCGAACTCTTTCCCAAACAATTCTTCTTGAGTAATTATAACGCTTCTGTTTTGCTATTTTCAAGTTTTTAACACTTTATCTTGTAGGAAATACGATCAAAGAAATCTCTTGAACAGTCCTTGGAAGAATCCATCATTCGTGTCAACGAGCTGACCACAATTAACGTTAATATCACATCCGCTAAGACAAAGTTGGAGAATGAATTATCTGCGTTACAAGCTGACTATGATGAACTACATAAAGAACTACGGGTAAGCTTTCTACCTTTGCATAACTTGTTACAATGCGAGATCATTCATGGTATAGTTGAGATTAACTCGGACAAACAGACTTTGGCAACCATCTGGTTATATTTCTTTTATTATTATTATTATTATTATTATCACTACTACTACTACTGCAGCGCTGGAGATAGGGGGTGACTATGAAAAAAATAATAAATCTGACAAACTTTCTTTAAGCGCTACTCAGTGAAAACCCGAGAACAACCCACATCGACTGGTATTCGTCATAATTTGGGAAAAGTTAAAATTAGAGCTCGTATTGACTTAATTGTTATTATTTTCAGTACTAGATTTTCTGAAGACAAACTGCTTTACGAAAATTCTTCGAAATTTGCACCGATTTTTTTTAATCATCCGTATAATTTATTTCACTATTGAATACATCTTAAATGGAAACAGTTTCCCAGAAGTGTTTGTTTTTCATTGTGATTGTTTTGTTTTGAATTTCACGCATAGCTACTTGAAGGCCATCTGCACTAGACGTCCCTAATTTAACAGCGATATACATGCTCACCCTTTTAACTGTGAGTCTTTATAAAGTCGGTAAATTCCACTTTTCATTGATTTATGGTAGCCAAATATTTGGTGGTGGGTGGTTTTGACTAGCTACTTTCCCTCTGGTATATCGCTTCTGAATTGAGGACGGTTAGCACAGACAGCCTTTTATAAGTTTTGCGCACATTTCTACAAACAAATAAAATAATCAAGTCAAAATAATATATTTTTATTTCAAATTCTATTTAACTGCAATTTGATCTTCTAAATATTTTTGAATTTAAGTGAATTCTGACACAATTAGAAATATTGGCAAATTAATTTATCCAAACATTCCATGTGTAAAATTAGGATCAATACTACTGTAAGCTTTATTTTTATATTTTAGTTTAGATGTTTACTAAAGAGAGCTGCTAATCATGATGATGCATTATCTAAAAAAAATTCATGTTATGAAAATTGAGAAGGTTGGGAAACATGAGTATGATATAAATACAAATAATCAATGGTAAATTTCAATGAGTTTACGAGTTCAGTGCCAAAAATTATTCAGTGTTACAAATTAAATTTATTGCTTCTGTTCATGATCAGCTAACGAAGAAGTTTTACAAATAAGTTTATTTGTGACTTAGGTATTCTAATTGTTACTCTTGAAAAATTGAAATGTGGCCAGGCATTGCCAGGTGGTTAAGGCACTCGACTCGTGATCCGAGGGTCGTAGGTTCGAATCCCGGTCACACCAAACGTGTTAGCCCTTTTTTCAGCCGTGGGAGCGTTATAATGCGACGGTCAGTCCCACTATTCGTTAGTAAAAAGTGGCCCAAGAGTTGGCGGTGGGTGGTAACGACTAGCTACCTTCCCTCTATCTACTCTTGCACTGCCAAATCATGGACAGCTAGCGCAGATAGGCTTAAGTGCACAATGTTTTATATTTTGTTTGTTTTGAATTTCGTGCAAAGATACGCGAGGGCTATCTGCACTAGTCGTCCATAATGTAAGACTAGAGGGAAGGCAGCTAGTAATCATCACCCACAGCCAACTCTTGGGCTACTCATTTACCAACGAATAGTGGGATTGACCGTAACATTATGATGCCCCCACTGCTGAAAGGGCGAACATGTTTGGTGTGAAGGTAATTCGAATCCATAAATATTAAAACTATTTTTGCGACGTGTTCTTTAACTTGGCGAGTTCGTTTGTATTATTTTAAATAATTCACACTAATATGGTACTAGTACGCTATTGTTTCGGGCCTTAGGCTTAAATTAAATGTTGTAAGTTACTCGTAAGTGAGCTGCAAAGTTTACGACAGTAAAAATGGTGAACTACACAAATTTCACAACAGCAAACCTTAATTTATTTGTAAATAAGCTGCGAACAAATATAGCAATGGAAATGGTGAAACTACACGATTACCATGACAACATGTTTTGTTGTTGTTTTTAATTATGCCAGTAAAAGTTATAAAATCCAAATATGTAATAATTTATATTTTCTAATATAATACAAAATGTCACAAAGTATCACAAAAATAATTAAAATGCTTAAGTGGTGTTAACATTAAAAGAAATATGTGTTTGATAGTATCACGACTAAATTTTACGCAGTGAAAACTAAATATGAGACATTCAATATTTGCAGTGCATACAGGAGGTATTTAGACATTTTTACAAAAAATGTTTAAAGAAAACGACAGTTATACTTCACAAGGATATAAAATATTTGTTTTCATATCTTAATCAACGTTTTTTTATTTGCATCTTCGAAATAATTAAGTTACACAACTGTTTGATATGCAAGTTGTAAATATTAAATCTGATGAAGACACGAATGCGAAACTCTGGTTAGAATAAAAACAAATATTATATATATATATATCCAGAGAGAGAGTGTAAAAGTCGTTTTCTCTAAACCTTATATTTGAAACCAGTTAAAACAGTTATAAAAGTATCAGTACAAATAAAAACTCGGAAGTTTATTTTCAAACTGATAAGTATTGAGTATTATTCCTCTTTCAGAAACAAAACCTACAAAGTAATTATTATTTGGCTTTACAGGCCGCCGACGATCGCGCCAACAGAGCCATAACCGAACTGAAGGTAACTAAGGAACACCTGGTGGAAGAACAGGAGAGATATGTGAAGATCGAGTCCATCAAAAAATCCTTGGAAATTGATGTTCGCAACCTTCAGATTCGTATAGAGGAAGTGGAAGCTAATGCTTTGGCTGGAGGAAAACGCGTTATTGCCAAATTGGAAACTAGAGTAATTATATTTGTTGTTGCTTTTTAATGTGGCAAACCAATGTATTTATCATACAGTTTTCCAAAATACGTTTATCAGAGAGAGGAAATATGATACCCTTCACTTCGAATTTTTAGACAAGGTGATTTTTCTACTTGAACTTTATGTCTCATGTATATATATGTGTGTTTTTATACCAAAACCACATCGAGCTATCTGTTGTATCTACTGACGAGGGATCGTTACCCTAATTTTAACGTTGTGAATCGCAATACTTACCTTTGTTTCACGTTAGGAAGTCTTTTGTCAATCTCTTTAAATAAGCATACACATACATTTCCTTTATAGAAATTGTGGATTATAAACAAGGTGTACGGTGTGTGAAACCAAGCTTACTATTACGATAGGCCTTTACTAAATTGCTAAAAATTACGATGCAATTAATTACTCAAAATGTTATTAAGTAAAATTTATTTTATCTTATTTGACGTACACTTCTTATAAAGTTAGTATAACAATTTCATTATGTTAGTTTGTTAAAGCACGAAACTTAAGAGGCAAAACAAATTTCAATTTGGAGGGCACCTTATTTTCTATGTTAACTGTGACCATTGAATTTAAAATTGAAGCAATGAGTTTTCCTGACAACTGTACATATATATTTGTTTTTTATTCAAAGGAGAACTTTACTTTCACGTAAAAAAATTGAGGGATAGTGTCCTCAGTGCCTCCTGGTTTCACTGCTTATAGCATGAAAGATTCATCCTGTTCACATGGTCAACAACGATTTTAATTGCAGTATTAAATAACACATAGATCAAAATAGTTTCAGTTTCACAGTTTCCTGTCATGTGACTATCTACAAACTTAGAATCGGAGACTCACCTGTTATATTTTTATTAATTTTAATAGTTAACTGCAAGCAGTGAAAGATTAATGTTGTTAGCAAATCGGAATTTGAAAGTGTTTATAGATATCCCTTGACAACATGTGTTTCTAGCTTAATGTTCAGCTGTTCGAGTTAAATTTTAGTAATAAATTTTAAGCACCTCTAGTCTGCGCTTCCTCTCAACAACCAATCACATGCCGCACACTTAATTATTTCAGTTGCGTACATCCTCAGTAATGATAAGGAGTCTCATCACATTGATGGCTTTAATAACCCTGGCAGTCGGGAGGCTTAAACTCAAAAAACCAACAAGTGGCATTGAAAAGGGGTCTCCTCCCCATAAAAAACAATTAGTGTGGCACATTGCCTTGATAAAGATGCACATGAAAAGTTCACTCCGCACATAAGTTGAAAAAAAAGTTAGAGGGAACACTGATCCAAGATTTTAATTCTACTTCTAAAATTAGATCCGTGATCTGGAAATCGAGCTGGAAGAAGAGAAACGTCGCCACGTTGAAACCCAAAAAATCATGCGCAAGAAGGAACACCGCTTGAAAGAGCTTATACTACAAACTGAAGAGGACCATAGAAGTCTCACTGCCTTGAGCGATGCTCTTAACAAGGTCGACGAAAAGTGCAAGATGTACAAACGCCAGCTTGCTGAGCAGGTGAGAATAAAATGTTGTTTGTACTAATTGTGGATCAGTATCAGGTAACGTTACATGTACAACCTTTCCTGAGCCTTATAACAGAGTATCTGTAAAATATGGCCGTCTTGGGACAAGCTGCATCATAGTTTCTTACGGTGTGACGAGTAATAATTATATTGAACATCCTAATGATGATCGCATTAGTTAGATACTAGTAAGTATTCTAAGGTCATTCCATTATTTCATGAACGCTTTATTTGTAGCATTGTTGACAATAGTAGTTAATCGAAGGAGTAGCAAGCGTTATTTTTTCCTGAAAATGAACCTTACTTTTAACCATAGAATATTTATTAATTAAGCTTGCTTAAAGGACAACAAGTTCAAAATATAGACAAATAAAAATACCTTATTTAGAAACGTTTCAAGTATAAAATTGCATCAATATTTTTATTTTCTTGATCAATTTTATGCACTTGTCTCCAGGGTAGATTATTCAACATCACATCTTAAATTTAGGCTTATTATACTTACACGGTTTCACGGCACCCTCTTCCCTCATTCAGATAACTATCAAGTTTTTCTTAAGCTCATTTAAATTTATCGCCTCTACAACATCCGAAAATAACCCATTCCAAAGGCCAATCACCTTGTTAAAAAAATGAAACTTTGTTGAAAATGACTCCCTCCTGCTATAATTTATTAACAATAAAATATTAATTAATTAAGCTTGCTTGAAGAACAACAAGTTTAAAATGTAAACAAATAAAATGATTTTCAACTCCCCAGTTGAAATAAGAATAAGAGGTGTTCATATAATATTTTACTTTAAAGAATTACCACGTATTTATTATTGGAATAAATTGTGTAGATTCATAATACGGAAGATGCGCTTAACCCTTAAACAGCGGGAATATTGCAGGTAGCAGCATCAGTTGATAATGGCCGCCGTTTAAGGGTTAAAAATGTACGTTCAAATATTTTATTTTCCTGAAAAGGGGCCCGACATGGCCAAGTGTATTAAGGCGTGCGACTCGTAATCTAAGGGTCGCGGGTTCGCATCCCCCTTGCGCCAAACATACTCACCCTTTCAGCCATGGGGGCGTTTTAAAGTAACGGTCAATCCCACTATTCGTTGGTAAAAGAGTAGCCCAAGAGTTGGCGGTGGGTGGCGATGACTAGCTGCCTTCCTTCTAGTCTTACACTGCTAAACTAGGGACGGCTAGCACAGATAGCCCTCGAGTAGCTTTGTACAAAACTCAAAAACAAACAAAATCTCCGAAAAGGAGCCAAAAACCTCCAAAAGGGGTCATCTATTTTATTAACACCCATCAATATATTATAATGTGTTGTTTGCCAGTCATTTAGTAGACATTAAAATAACGTTGCATGGGAACGCTTAACGTTACAATTTGTGCTATCTGACGTCAGTGAAGTTTGCACATGCCATGAATCACGATAAAAATTATACACTCTATAGGTTATCATAGAGCATGACATATTAACATATGTACTTCAAAATAAATAAAAATAATTATGGGTCTTCAGTTTTATTTGATTTAGTCATGGTAAAAACAACACTTTCGGGAACCCTGTGCAAGTACTTTTATAGGTTTATTTACATCCTTTTGGGTAAGAGTTCTCACCAGTCTTCAAAATACGATCTTAAAGCTATATATATTTATAGTTTCACATGGTGAGGTTCACAAGTGAAAACAAGAGGATGGGTTATGTTTACAGCGTACATATGTATTTACGTATATGTGTGTTTCTACACATTATTTCGGTATTTGAGCAAAAAATTAAATCAGGTTCTTACCGTGTTTTAAATTTCTGAAAAAAAAATATTGAAGGGCCTGTGATCCTTTTTTGTCTTTTAATTTGGGGTTCATCATGAGATTTCATCCTAGTCACTTGTTTTTAGAATAGGTTGTATCAGTAATATTGAATTATGTCGGTTCATCATACCAGTTTAATTCCTATGAAATTGTTGTTTGCCTTTAAATGAACTTAAATTAACATTTTTATGTAGATTTCACTTTGTTGTTGATGTAGAATATCAAGCTAAACATCTCGAAACTACTACATCTGTCGCTGTGTTTTCTTTTTATTTCTGCAGGAGGGAATTAGCCAACAGAATCTAACACGAGTTCGTCGCTTCCAGCGCGAGCTTGAGACTGCTGAGGAACGTGCTGACCAAGCCGAGAGCAATCTTTCTCTTATCCGTGCAAAGCACCGCTCATGGGTAACAACCAGCCAGGTCCCAGGTGGAATGAGACAAGTGTTTATTTCCGAGGAACAAACCACGACCCAATACTAAAATATCAGGAAGCCACGATACAATTTTATACGCATGCGTATAAAAAATAAGAAAACACAGTTTACATCTGTGAGGTAAAAATACCCTAAGTGTGAATTCATGCATGTTTTCCTATTTGCAATATTGAAAATTAGGCATTTTATTCCTTTTTAAATGTAAATGTCTGTGATTTGTTTAAATAACCAGCAAAGCCTGCAGGTTTCTGCTTCTGTTTAAAATAAATAAAGAATTTAGCTTCTTAGATTATTGTTCTATTTCCAAGTGACTCTGTATCATTCTTCTGGTATTTATATGTTGGCCTTATTTTCTTCTGTTTCACTTAGTCTACATTTCCTTGTTCAGGTAAGCTTTCCATGTTTATAAATGTGAATGATATATTAAGGGAACATAACACTCTGTACCTTGAATTACATACAGAATTTTTACACGATGAATTGGACCGAACCACAAAGAGATCAGTTCTAAACCTTTAAACCTGATTGACTATTACTATTCTCTAATTCTCTCTAGTTTCTAACGGAACAAGCTCAATGAAGTTTTTCTTTATTTTTATTTTGTGAAGAAAGGTAGATATAAGTAACTAATTCGTAGATTTTTCTAGATTAAAACGAAATGTGGTATAAGTTATTTGAGTCTTTACCTTGGGGTTTTCTTCAGCAGGCTATAAACACTATTATTTTAAAGTGAGTTTTTGATGTTGTTGTTGTTGCTTTTTTTTTTTTACCAAGATAATAGAGGAAGATAATCCAAGAACATTCATAGACCTGTGTACCTTCAATATTCCCCTCTTTATCCTAACAATAAACCAGCTTCATCGTCAAACTGGTGTGTTTTATCAGGTTAGAAAATACATTGAGGTTTCATAGATACATTATTATAAAAATAAAAAAAACTTACAGACGATTCTTTTAAGGCAATTGTTTGCTTTTTATTATTATTACTGTGTCACTTTGACACTATTTAATTTTTCACAGTAATATGTCAGAAACCTTTATCTCTTCAATAATACGTTAAACTAATTACAACTAATCAAACCTTCATATATTGAAATGGGAGATGTTTTATAGAAGTAAATTTACAATGCGAGTAAAAGTTCAGTTTTAAAAAGAGTGTTATCATATTGTTGTGACTTGTGCGAAAGAACAGAACATCATACACAAAATAAAAACATCAGCTGTCAAAAATCAGATGAGGTACGTTTTTGTCTTTCTGTTGTTCTACTCCCCTCCCAATATTAATTATTGTGACTCTTTAATTATTTATATATATCGTGATTTTAATAACTATCTGGATTTGTATTTTAGCATCGTATTGTTTAATGTTATTTAACGATATATTTCTCTGGCGTATAAGGATTGAAGGTCACCATTCCACACCCTAAATCAGTGGTTGTCAACTGAGGGTACGTATACCCTTGGGGGAGATACGATATTTCTTGAAGGTACAGGGCAGTGGTTCGGCATAACAGCTATACATCACCCCAACTCAAATACAGGTTGATGGCGCCACTGTGAGCGTCGCGTGAAGCATGACTCGTCGTATCGTAGTGTGAGGAGAAACACGATATGTTAAAAAATAACTGAGGTTACGTTACTGGAAAAGGTTGACAATCACTGCTCTGTACATCACCAGAATTTGCTTACGTGATTAAGCTAATCGCAGTGGTTTAGGAAGTTTACAAGAAGAGACGTAACATATTATTTCTTATTCCACTGTTATTTACTGAAAATTAAATTAAGTTGAAAAAGTATTTTACACAATTAAATTATTGATACTCTATTTTCATTTGAAATGCACATTAATGTCGCCTGTAGAATTATCCTTAATTACGGAGGATGCATAAAATTTTCCAGAGCTACGGCGGTGGATCACGTAAACAAAGCAGTTCAAACAAATCAGCTATTTAAGTGTTTAACTTTTGTACGTAAAACAATGTTTTATAAGAAACGTTTCCTTGTTATGTTTTATACATTTTAAAATAAATCTTATAAAACGAAATTGTTAGCTTTAACATAGAGTGAAAGTGCGAATTTGAAAGTTATTGTGACATTCATATAAATTCTCAAAGTTGCAGTTAGTCAAAAAATATTTGGATTAGGCTTAAACGTTTTAAAAACATCCAGCTCACTGAAGCAGATTCTGCAGGCTTCAATCTACAGAGAAATATGATTTAAATAAAGTCTTTTCTAGTGTTGAGCTGTTGGTGTGTCTTCTTTGAGATCATTTAGTAAATTACCCAAACTATTCAATACACTTTTTTTTTTTAACAACAGGTGTATTTCCGATCGATCGATAACAAACACACCAAATAATATGCCGTTTAGCTTACTAACTAAAACACAGAAATGACTCACGGATTGATCTAATTCACTGAATACTTTATTCATTAGCGACATTAGTAAATGACATTCATATCATTCTTCGTTTACCACTTACTTTTCGCAACTTCTAGTTTCAAAACTTTGCTGTAATTTCTAGATGACCTCATGACACGCTTTTTTATCAACAAACGTTTAATTTAAAATACAGTTTACAACATTTTAACATGGTTTTACTCGAGATTTTAATCCTTAAATTACTTTCTTGTTTTTATATCGTCCAATACGAAATTGACCAATTGTACCTTGTTTTTAGTTGTTATAATATCCAGTGTAAATAACTGACTGTTTGTATTTCTTCGTTTGAAGTTACACAACGAGTAATCCGTTCTCTGCCATCACGTATATCAAGATATGGTTTTTAGAATTGTAAGTCCCCAGACACACCACTGGGGGATGAAATAACCGACTAAACAATCAATCGTTTTCTCCAAAAAATAGATAAAATCCCAGCAGTAATTAGCGATATTAACTGCAGTGCTAACAATGCTTTTGTTTAATTTTTTTGTGCAATTCACATGATATTAAAATCTGTAATGAACAAAGTCATGAACAGTACTTTGGTGCGTAAATAGTTTTTAAAAGTTTTTAAAACTGGTACTGACCCGGCATGGCCAAGCGCGTTAAGGCGTGTGCTTCGTAATACGAGGGTCGCGGGTTCGCGCTCGAGTCGTGCCAAACATGCTCGCCCTCCCAGCCGTGGGGGCGTTATAGTGTGACGGTAAATCCCACTATTCGTTGGTAAAGAGTAGCCCAAGAGTTGGCGGTGGGTGGTGATAACTAGCTACCTTCCCTCTAGTCTTACACTGCTAAATTAGGAACGGCTAGCACAGATAGCCCTCGAGTTACTTTGTGAGAAATTCAAAAACAAACAAACAACCAAAACTGGTACTTAGATAAGTTAGGGTTAAAGTACTAAAATGGATTTTTATATAAGAAAGAAGTAATTAAAATTACTAAAAAACGAGAAAAAGGAAGACAACAAGATTCACCGACAAATTTAGAACTAAGAAGACTCCTGGAAAATATTGACGTTAATAGGTTTTTATCAGAAAAGTCGTATATTGGTATGAGGGAGAATCATTACTGTTTACAGTGGACAGTTGAAATACAAAGCTGCTTGTTGTAAGATGGAAGTGTTATACATATAGGACAATACTCTGAAGAATTAACAACTGTTCATAGACCAAGAAGAATGAATCTCGGAGCTCAACCAGATCAAAGTAACAATGAAAAGTTAACTAGACATAGATAAATTGAAATTAACTAGACTTATGCGATAGAGCTCAGCTAAAAATACTCCACCTCCCTCAAATGAAACAAGAAGTTCTTATTTAAAGTGACTCATAAGATTGATAACCAGGATGCATTTCCAATAAATAAGTTAGCTAGATGATTGTCATTGCAAAACAGTCAAAGGTTCCCCGAGAAATACAAAGCATGAAGGAACGAGGAGTAATAGAACGAAGTACTGGTCTATGAACATCATCTATTGTACTTGTGAAGAACAAGGGTGGATTCACGGCTTTTTGTATGAACTACTAAGAATGATGTCTAGGTGATTCTAAGGAGTAACTTCATTACAGATCCTTTATTAGAAGAGTGAATATTGATGAGTGCAAGCTAATGAAGCAAGTAGAAAGAAGATAGTCTACTATGCAACACTTATGTTACATTTTAACGATTAAATATTGTGTGTTCTCTTTTAACTATCCTTGTCATAATCGTATATAAGAAGATTTTTGATAACACTCATGATACAATAAGGAAATTTCTCGATCAGTTGAGGAAGAAGTATGAATTGTTTCAGAAACACACGACTTTCCTGGAAAACACAGTAAGCAAAAGGAGTGTGTATGCAGATCAACCTAAGACTAAATTTGTTAATATTGGCTGACACCAAAAGCCTTGTGTAGGATAAGATTTCTTATACTATGCTTCTACAGTTGTCATTTTGTAAAATTGTTCTCATAATTACACAAATTACTGTAAAAGTTCTGTTCTATTGCTGATTTTGAACAAACGAAGAAATGATCAGCTATTTTACCTGTATTAGTATAATCAACTTTTAAAAATCCATTCACTATACACATATATTATTTGTTTTTTATTTCGCGCAAAGCTACACAGATACTATCTCCGTTAGCTCAGTGTAAGACTAGAGCAAGGCAGTTACTCATCGCCAACTCTTGGGCTACTTTTTTACCAACGAATAGAGGGATTGGCTGTAACATTACAACGCTGGTGTGGTTTAAATGGCGAGCATGTTTGGCGTGACGGAGATTCGAACCTGCGAGCTCCATGTTGCCGGTCAAGCATTCTAACAACCAGACCCATTGTAGGTATGGAAGTAAGTGATTTTGCAGTGGACATAGTGATTTCAAAAATGTAGGCAAAATTTGTCCATCTCACCTAAATTTTGAGTTATTGCAATATCTCAACATTTTATCAATACTTTCATGCACCAAACTTAATGCAATAGATTTATGTTATGAAATTGTGCTCCTTTGGGCAGTCTAGTGGGTAAAAGGCATACACCTATGACAATTTCAAATATTTACTGTGTTGCATTGGTGTAAAATTTCGAATATGTTGCTCATATATGCTATTTGTTCTCATTATAATTGTAGCGAATTGCACCACTTTTACTTCACTCCAACGCCCTGGAATCATTAAACCTGTACACGCTCAGTTTGCTGAAACATTCCTAAAGTCCGTCGACTTTCACTCTCAATTACTTCTCGCTTAGTTTTCTTGCCTCACTCCGTGTGAGCAAAAATAAAACCGATATTCTTTCCTACATTATACCCATGATATAATCAAATTCTGCAAAAAATATGCTAAAATCTTTCAAACTCTAGTTGTGTAAACACAAATTATTTTATTTATTACAATCTCGCAAAGAAAAAACATCATGCAAGGTAAAGATATTTTATTGCCACTATTTTATGTGCAAAATTGGTGAGCAAGTACAATAATGGGCTCCATCTGTGGATTGTACAGTTTACACATCTGGCCTTACATAGTTACTGAATAAGAAGAGAGCAAGTGTGTCATTTGTAGTTCCCATGACTGTTATTTTTACATGACAAATGTTCCTTGTTTCAGATTACACTGCTATGTCAACAAGTCATATTTGGAAAATTGTTTATCTTTAGTATTCCTACCTTCACTTATCTCCTATCCTTGTTCTGAAAATGAGCTTAGAAATTTCATGGTTGGAGTTAAGTATAGGAAAGGCTAGCACAGCACTTTATTTGCAAGCCTAGATGTTGGTACGTATGCTGTTAAAACCAGTAGGCTGAAACAACTAATAAAGACCGTCTTTCATTGTGTCAAAATCGTCTTTTTTAGTTTTTGCTTTTGATTTATCTCAGAGTAATTGGTAGATTCTACAGAATAAGATGACGGTCAAGAAAAAGAGTATTATGGGAAAATTTGAATCAACCAACCTTGGATGAATTCAAAATTAAATTAAAGAAATTGGACATAATGTGAAACATAATGGAATAGCTTTTATTATTTACAGATAGTCTCTCACTGGTACAGCGATAAGCCTACGATGTTACAACGCTAAAATGAGGGGTGCGATTCCCTTCGGTAGACTCAGCAGATAGCCCAATGTGGCTTTGCTATAAGAAAAAACACACACACTTTACAAAAACAAATAAAGTTTAGGTGGATGTTTCTTTTAACACTTTTGCTGAAGAAAGCTCCATATAATCTGTTTTATCTCTGAAGAATTAGTTAATAATCTGAATATGTTCCGTCTCTCTTACATTGTAATGGTGCATTCCAGACTGAAAAAAATACAGAATTATATACAAAAAAAACAATAATGCTACTCAAACGAATGCAAAATAAAGAATGTTTTACCCTCAAGATATAATCTGACAAGCCATGTGGAAAAAAACACTATTTGTGTGAACAATGTGCGACTTTACATGAATCTTTCTTACTTAAAAGTGTATTTGACACTCTAGTTGAATGGCCCAATTCGGCAGATAACTAGGGTGAAAATACGTGAGTAACTCTTTTGTTTGTTTGTTTTGGAATTTCGCACAAAGATACTCGAGGGCTATCTGTGGTAGCCGTCCCTAATTTAGCAGTGTAAGACTAGAGGGAAGGCAGCTAGTCATCACCACCCACCGCCAACTCTTGGGCTACTCTTTTACCAACGAATAGTGGGATTGATCGTCACATTATACACCCCCACGGCTGGGAGGGCGAGCATGTTTAGCGCGCTTGTTTAATTGTTGTGAGTTACAAAGTTGCATAATGACTTATCTATGTTTAAGTACTGATTTAAAAAAGTGTAACTTATTGTCGCCCATTCAAAATACTTACATATCAAAATAATCAGTTCGACCAGAAAGTATATACATTAAAACAAAATAGTACAAGTCAAAACAAAAGATCCAATAAAAACATAAAATCAAACTGAATACCTTTAAAGAAAAATTACAATTTGAAGATAAAATTACAAAATAAAATAACCTCATAGTAAAACAAACCATTTAACATTAAATTTGAAATACAAAATAATTTCTTCAATAAATAGCAGCAAAAGATATTCAACTAGACCCTTCATAAATAAGCATAGAATATTTAATAAAAATATTATAATTAAGTAACAAAAACATACCAGCATCAAAATGCACATAGTGGACCCTTTATATGCTAAAGTACACTATAGTACATACAGTACAAAAGTAGTAATAAAAAATGTGTTTCATTTTTTGTTAAACATGAAGTTACTCAATAAGCTATGCATGCTGTGTCCATCAAGGGTATTAAAACTTGGCTTTTAATGTTATAATACTTCAGATGCACTATTGAGCCATTGAAGGGAAATGACAGCAAATAATAGGGTTATTACTTTACATAGTGTATGAACAATAGAAATAATTTAAAATTTAAAAAAGGGGTAAAACCTTGATTTATATTAAATTATAGGAATTTCCAAAACTATAGAAGGAAACAAAATGTATATATGCAAAATTTCTTTGGGAAAATTGATCTTCAACAACAAGTCCTAATAAAGTGGTCAATGTGTGTCTTGTCACGCTTGTCCCTTATTTTATCTCTTTAGCTCTCTGTGCTTGGCTGTCAGCTAGTGAAGGTGGCATGATCATTAAAGAACTCTTTACTGATGGCTGAATAACTTTAGCTGGTTAGGGGCTGAACTGGTCAGCTCTAGAGACTTCTTGGCTAGTTCCTTGACGATCTTTGTCAGTTCTATCATGGCAGGTGCATAATTCAGCAATATATATGCATCTACCAGCTTTATTGAGGTGAAGATGAGACTGACCCTCAATGTCAGAATTTATTCGCCCTTAACCCACACAGAGTTTGTACTGTATTTGTCAAAGAATTGAGAGAATGGACTAAAGAAGAGAAAAAGTATTTGCCTTTTGGAATTTCAGTGGTTCATTATAGGCCTAAATACTATGAAGATGTTTGCTGTTTTGCTCATGTAACGGGTAAGCTCTTGAAATAAAAAGGAAATTTCTTACCTGAACTTTCAATCTGCTATAATACTTGTTACTTATGGATCCGATGTACCTGTACCTACTCCGCTGGAAACTCTTAATACAGTTTCATCTGATGCCAGCAGAAATGATAATAGGGACTTTTTTCAACCTGAAACGTTTGATCAACCATAATTTTTCACAGATGATGAACTTCGTTATTTTATAAGATATCTGAGCTTTATAAAGAATTCTTCAAAAATTTTGGAGTCCAGATTCCAAACTAAGAACTTAAATTATCTGCAGACATTATTTTAATAGTACAAAAATTGTGAGTAAAAGTTCATACCAGTTCACTGGTTTATTGGAACAATCTTGCTGAATTAATACCAACTCTAGGAGCTGCATTTTAAGAACCAAATGAGTGGCGTTTATTCAATTCCTTCGAAAGGAAGTCTAAAAGGTTTTCTCCTTCAATATGGAAGCATATATGCATCTGTTCCTATTGCTCATTCGGTTCATTTGAAAGAAACATAAAAGTACCTTTCTACCTTTTTCTTAAGAATACCAAATACAAATAACATGGCTGGCTACTTAAAGGTCCTTTGTATGTTGTTGGGTCAACAATACAGTTATACAAAGTTAGCACGTTTCTTGTATAATTGATACAACAGAAAACGAAGTCAGCATTGGATAAAGAAACAATAACCACACATTGTCAGCCTAATACCACATTCGAAAAACATCGAATGTGAAAGTTTGGTTAACACAAAAAAGTCCTCTTAACGTCACTTAACATAAATCTAGGCTTGAAGAAGCAGGTCATAAAGGCTTTAATTAAGGATGAATGATTACTGTTATTTACATGGGCAATTCCCAACTCTTTCAGAAGAAAATACTAAAGAAATGATTTTTGTTGGGCTTCAAATAAGGAAATTGCATCGGATGAACAGTTTGAAAGGAAGATGAGGAAAGCTAAAAAAGAAGCTTGGATTGCCTTTAAATATTTATTGAGATTTTTAAAGGAAACGACAAGAATCCAAATTGCGAAAACATTGTCGATAATATTATCAATAAACTCATGGAGTTGTGCTGTAATATTTGCTTAAAAGTTTGTTTCTTACAATCACATACTGACCATTTTCTTGGAAATATTGGTGCTATCAGCGAAGAACAAAGGTAAAAGTTTTATCAAAACGTCAGGGGAAAGGAGAATATATGAAGAAGTATCAGAGAAGATAGAACATATGCATGATGACTGATTACTGGGGGTCATTGAAACGAGATGCTCCAGATGCAAGAAAGATCACAACATGTAATTTCACACAAACAGTTTAATTCTTTATACCTTTGATGACAAACATAATAATAAAAAATGTTAATTGTAGTAAACAAACTAATAAATTGATCTAAGTAAGATTTTTTCCCGATTTCTAAAATTTGTTATGAAAATCAAAACAACTTTTAAAAATTTAAATTCGCAGTCATGTATAATCAGTCATCATATATACAGGTTACAATAAAATTAGTTCTGCATTTGTCACTCATTTCATTTTGTCATCCAATAAGTAATTATAGGGAAGACTTAATCTTCAGACATTTATCAACCTCTAGACTACTAATGTTACGAAAGAGCACAACAGTGTCGATTTAAATAAGTATCAATGAAAGTTTTGATGAAAAAAGCAGAATAGCCCTTAATATACGTTTTATTTGTGCAACAAATGGATGTATGTGTTGTTAGTGCAAAACTTTTTGATGAACAAAAACTATTCACTTTTTTTATAAATTAAAATAGTTTTGGTTGTTTTGCATACAAAGCTACATAATGGGCTTCCTGTGCTCTTCCCATCACAGATATCAAAACCTGGTTTCCAGCGGTGTGAGTCTGCAAACATAACGTCGTGCCACTGGGGCAGGGTAGCAAATTAAAAGGAAAAGAAGCATATATTGTATTAGAACAAAACATAGTTGAAAGGATAAAAACAATTAATTTATATGTTTCGTCAAAAGTTTTTGAATATATTATTCTATTATCAGCACACTCTAAAAAGGAGATTTATTGATACATACCGTAAATCCTCGTGTATAAGCCGCACCTATGAACCTAAAATTTTGTTCAAAAGTTTGGGGTGCGGCTTATACACGCAGTCTAAAAATTATATCTGTAAACTTCTCACTACATCCGGGGTTAAGGTACCTTTTAGAATGTGCTCTCGAGTAGCTTTCCGCGAAATTCAAAACAAACAAGTCAGATGTGAGATTGATTGCCAAATAATATTTATAATAAGATTTGATTTTTCTTTTTTTTTCTCCGTAATGACCTTAATCCCATCTGTTTGGGGGCCAGAATATATTTTTTTAAACCGACGTATAATAAAATTTAGTTTGTAACAAAGAAGTTCTGTAAATATTCTGTGTCAAAAAGTTGATATAGTTGTTCACTTGTTTCAGTTATTACCTAATTCGAATTCCAGTTCTGTTAACAAATAAAAAGTATGATAAAACTACATAACCTGCAATTTATTTTTTACATTCCTCATGAGCAATTTTATTTCAAATTCAGAATCACATGCATGTGAAAAATCAGTTCTGATTGATATCCATAAGTTCTTACAAACCAATTGTCAAATGGTGTTTAGATATTCCAAATTGAGTTTAGAAACACTTATGAGTTGTCAGGTTTCTATACGTACGTATAAGGCAGGATTTTTTACACTGGATGTCTGTAATTTGGTGGTGCTAAGTTTTGACAATGAACAAACAAAACACAATTCACCTGTTTAAAATGATATATTATACAAGTAAAACGTACAAACAAATGTTCGTTACACTATGATTATCACAACTCTATCTAGAGCTTTTAACAATTGTTTCTTTTTCGTTATGTTCGCACATGCTGGTTCAATTACTTTAGAATACAAGTGAAAAAATAAATTATTTATTCACTACTCTGTTATTACAATAATATCCGTGATAATTTCAAGCTTAAAGTTGCTACTGTACGCTCTTTATGGCTAAATTTTCAATTACAAATCTTGATCTATCAATGTAATTAACTAGCTCGAAATACATTTTGTACGCTCATTCATAGATTGACAGAGACCTAAAACATTTTATACACTACGAGATATTATGATGCAATAATACTTAATTTAAACAACAAGAATAAATTATAAGGTTCTAGCTACATGATGTAATAATACAAGCGTCAATTCAAAACAATCGAGTCCATCGCTGGTTGGATTTGTTTGTTTGTTTTGGAATTTCGCACAAAGTTACTCGAGGGCTATCTGCGTTAGCCGTCCCTAATTTAGCAGTGTAAGAGTAGAGGGAAGGCAGCTAGTCATCACCACCCACCGTCAACTCTTGGGCTACTCTTTTACCAACGAATAGTGGGATTGACCGTCACATTATACACCCTCACGGCTGGGAAGGTGAGCATGTTTAGCGCGACGCGGGCACGAACCCGCGACCCTCGGATTACGAGCGCACGCCTTAACGCGCTCGGCCATACCAGGCCCGCTGGTTGGATTAAGAACGCTAAAATAAGAGATTTGATTCCTCTCTGTGGACACGACAAATAGCCTTATGTGACTTTGAATTTAAGTTAGTCGTAAATACCTTGTATGTATTTTCAGATACCAATTTTTTTAATGAAAGTATAATAATAATAGTATTGTTTATAATAAATGAAATTAATTATATTCGATACACTAAGTAATACAGACAATAATGTTAATGACAATGACAATAAATAATTATGCTAAAATGTATTGCTTTTATTAATCACTCATTCTGAATGTTTTCTAGGCTACGTTTTCTTCAATATTATTTTAATATTTTATATTACTTACCGTAAATCCTCGTGTACAAGCCGCCACCATGTATAGGCCGCATCCCAAACTTTGAAGGTTGTTTTTGGGTTACAGGTATACAGCGTATATAAGCCGCACCCGCCATGCCACATTAATTTTATCCGTCCCCACATACGTTTTTCCATTCATTTAACACATTTAATTTAAACTAGTCACGTGCGTCATTGTTGAATAAATTATTTTTAGCAATTTGGAATATCTAAACACCATTTGACAATTGGTTTGTAAGAACTTATGGATATCAATCAGAACTGATTTTTCACATGCATGTGATTCTGAATTTGAAATAAAATTGCTCATGAGGAATGTAAAAAATAAATTGCAGGTTATGTGGTTTTATCATACTTTTTATTTGTTAACAGAACTGGAAGTCGAATTAGGTAATAACTGAAACAAGTGAACAACTATATCAACTTTTTGACACAGAATATTTACAGAACTTCTTTGTTACAAACTAAATTTTATTATACGTCGGTTTAAAAAAATATATTCTGGCCCCCAAACAGATGGGATTAAGGTCATTACGGAGAAAAAAAAAGAAAAATCAAATCTTATTATAAATATTATTTGGCAATCAATCTCACATCTGACTTGTTTGTTTTGAATTTCGCGGAAAGCTACTCGAGAGCTATTTGCGCTAACCGTCCATAATTTAACAGTGTAAGACTAGA
The DNA here is from genome assembly GCA_011833715.1 of Carcinoscorpius rotundicauda. Taxonomy (NCBI): domain Eukaryota; kingdom Metazoa; phylum Arthropoda; class Merostomata; order Xiphosura; family Limulidae; genus Carcinoscorpius; species Carcinoscorpius rotundicauda. The sequence continues at coordinate 48,743,211 of CM022392.1, read as the reverse complement.
GGGAAGGCAGCTAGTCATCACCACTCACAGCCAACTCTTGGGCTACTCATTTACCAACGAATAGTGGGATTGACCGTCACAATATAATGCCCCCTCGGCTGAAAGGGCGAGCATATTTGGCGCGACCGGGATGCGAACCCGCGACCCTCTCACAGCTGAAGGAGAAGCTAGTAGTAAAATATGTTCATTATCATTCCCTGAGTTGTGCTTATCGACCCCTTCACTCGTGGCTCAACCATACGTCTGAAATCTTATAATGCTAAAAACTTAGTTTCGATTCTTGCTATGAGACCAGCACAGGTAACCAAGTTATGTAACTTTGCGCTTGACAACAATTTTTTCTACTTCATGAAATATGAAAAACACCGCGAAATGTGGGATTATTGTGTTCTGAAATGTATCACGCTAAATGATTCTAAAAGGGAAGAAACTGGGGAGTCATGCAAATATATTAGAATCAGGAGCGGACTGTTGGTTGAAAATAATCATGAAGATTACTTTTGCGTCATGTGTAGGTGAGTGTGTAAGTTATAGTATATACACCTCACTGGGAAAAGGCCTGGCATGGCCGAGCTCGTAAGGCGTGCGACTCGTAATCCGAGGGTCGCGGGTTCGCGCCCGCGTGGCGCTAAACATGCTCGCCCTCCCAGCCGTGGGGGTGTATAATGCTACGGTCAATCCCACTATTCGTTGGTAAAAGAGTAGCCCAAGAGTTGGCGGTGGGTGGTGATGACTAGCTGCCTTCCCTCTAGTCTTACACTGCTAAATTAGGGACGGCTAGCACAGATAGCCCTGAGTAGCTTTGTGCGAAATTCCAAAACAAACAAACAAACAAATCACTGGGAAAAACAAAAAACGGAGTATAATGCCGGTCTATACATGCTACATAATCTATAAAGCGCACTAGTGTTATTTATACAGATCACAAATTAAATAACCTACTTTGTGCAAAATTTTCATTTACAATTCAACGATATGATACATATGTTATACTACTGGTAGTAGAATAAATAAGTAAATATTGGGTAAATAGGGCATGAACAACCAAGAGACTGCACAAGTAACGGAGGTTTAGTTCAATTTATCCACGAGAGGGAGAAGCGTAAAGTTCTACGACTTGGTAGGTCAGGTATAACTGTAATATGGGTTTGTAGTCTAGACATTCTATAAGTATAGTATGTTAGTAATAATATGAGAGAAACTAATGTTTGTTGATATATGCGTTGTAATAGCAAAACTTTGTCATTCGACAGTATATATAAACGTTTAACGCGAAACCTTGAAACAAAAACTACCGTATTTCAAGATGTTTTTGTACATGTACATAATCGCACTATAAATTAGAATTGGTAATGGTAGTAGTTGGTTATTATTTACGAAGTCTTTGTGATATTTTTAATAAAAAAAAATATTATTGATGATTGGCACGCGAAGAACTGAAGCTTTATAAAATATATTTAAAGATCTAAATAAGTATCATAATATACTCGTAAGTGTAAATATAGCTAGTCTGGTGCGTAAAATGGACTAGTTTGAAAGTGAAATTGCCGTGTATTTTGCAAAGTGTGTATTACTGTTCTTATAAGTTATAATTTACCATCAACATTAAAAGGTACTTTCAAGTTCCATAGGCCTAAAACTAGAATCTAAATTTAAAAATCAAATGAATGAAACTTTTTTTTTTCGTTCCAAGCATTGGAATTTTCAAGTTCCAGCGTTTTTTGTTTTTTTATAAATTAGTAACACTAACAATATTTTGCAGTCTTGTTTCACAATCACACCACTTTCTCAGGAATGAGTATTTTGAAAAATTAATTATATGTATATTTGTTTTCATCTAATTAACTTATTCGTATTTTATAAACTTGCTAAGTAGTATACCATGTATAAAAAACAATTGATGCATTTTTATTATTTTTGTAATTATGACCTGATTATTTAAGGTATAACTCATACTGAAGTTGAATTAATCATATAACAAACTTATGAAGTAATATCCATTCTCATTTTTCTTTGTTTTGACTCAAGTTCTTTGAATTATTGTCAGATAAAAAATTATATATATATAACTGCATACATTGCAATTACAACAAATAAGTTTAAAATTCAGATATGGTCATAGTTAAGGCCAATGTTATTTATCTAAATGGGTTGTTAGCCAGGGAAATAATTTAATTTCAAACTTGGTAGAAGCTGTAGCATTGAAAGACTTTAAGATAAGATTGTATCAGTATGTACATCAATGTTCTTATAACAAAAAGGAATGTATAATGTAAGATAGCTGTAGAAAATGGGGGCAGATGTTTCCCTTGTTCATTAAAAGTGACTGTTTTCTAACACAATAAATAAAACTGCATTTTTATTGTTTAAAATGGCTTTTATATTATAATTATTTTATTTAGAATTTTTTTTCACTTTTAATTGTTAATTTCATATTGGATACATGCAAGACAAGCACTTTAAATGTATATTTTATGTGCCACAAAATCCTGTCCAAAAAACTTTCATAAGAAACTAGAACCTGTCAGATGAACATTAAATATTTTTGAAACTTTTGGATGCACTTATTTTGAATCAGAATTTAAATATAAATCCTTGTGAAACAAAAATAGTGGAGAATCATCTTGATGAAGCCTAAATAACAAGACTGTTAGGAAGGAGATAATTTAGAATTGTCTTGAGGCATTTGAGATTATAAAAACTGAAGCAACAGAAAAGATAAAGTTTACAAGTAGAAAAATCTATGTTGGTTTAGGCCTAGCATATAACGCTTGTTTTTGTTTTTTTTTCATGTGATGAAAACTATCACAACTTCCAGTTTCCTTTTTGAAAGAATAACTTTCAAAGTTATTCTTGTATCATAACTTTACTTTGTTTATATCTGGTTCCATAACTACAGATTGGTCATGGCAATAATATAAATCCAGAGCTGTTCAAAGAAATTCTAGTTACCCTAACTTGAACATAAAGTGACAGAAAGCAGTTCACACTGTTGAACTTGCCTCACTACACAAACACAAAGCTGATTCTCATTGCAGGGATTGTGAACTATATATGGTGCTGCTAATTTGTCAGTGGAATGAAGTAAAATTTGTTGGTAGCATGTAATGGTGGTGGTAGAGAATTGTAATGAAAGTCTGAGTTAGAAGTTTTCAAAGCCTCATCAAACTCATTTTCAAGAGTTCTCTTGTTTAATTGTTACACTCCAAATAAGTACTGTTGAATTGACATATATTAATAACCTATAAATAGTAATTAAATGTTTTAAGTTTTTTAATTGCTTTGATAACTAAAATGCTTTCTTTTACTATGATGTCTATAAGTAAAAATCGTTACTCATTTCAGAGACTCTAGATTTTTGACTTAAGTAATAAACATTTTAATTGCATTAAGTGAAATGGTAATGAAAAAAAGATAGGCTAATCAGAAAGGTAAATAAAATGAAAACATGCAAAATTATCAGGCTGTGTAGAATGGGAGAAAAGATAATTTTAAATTACTTTTCCATATTTTGTTCACACCTCTTTTATAAATGTTTTATAAAATATGGAAGTAAATAGGTAAATAATCTCACAAATTTATTAAATGTGTAAATTTCATTAAATGCTTTTTTTAATACACTATGTCTGTTGTGTTGCAACCAACCTTATGAACCCTGGTATTTTGTAAAAGACCTTGCTGGCAGTGAATATGGTAAACTGTAATTGACATATTAGAAAACACATTATTCTGCCATGATATTTGTACCATTAAGCATGATAGTACTATATTTAATATTACAAATGTAAAAATTCAACATTTATGTGTGTGTGTGTGTATATATACAGTTTAAGGACACTAAGGAACCTTTTGGTTCATTTAGGCTGTTCTATCTTGTTTACTAAACTATCAAATATAAATAAAACATCAAAAACCAGCTCTTATCATTCAAGGATTTACCAAGCTTCCTTTAGATTCCCTTAACCCTTTGCCTGCACTGTTTTAAACTTGCATGAAATCTTTGAGAGCCATACACTGTATACAGCATGCTTGCATTTAATTAACAGAAACAGACTGTATCCTGTATGCAGAATTGGCAACGAATGAGTTAAAATAACTGCATCTATCATGTCTGAAGGCAAATTGTTCCAAAGGTTATTTACCCTGTTAGAAAAATAAAGCTTTTTTTAGGTGGCGATTACTTTTACCCTGTCAAAATTTATTCTTATATCTCTTAGTGTTGTTACCACTCTCACCATTAAATACAAACTTCAGTAAAATGAATATTGTTGGTGTTGGTTTAAATCAAGTGACTAATGGAATATGCAAATATAAAAAAAAAATGTTTTAAGTCACAAGCACAATATGTTATTCAGATCTAATAGTAACATGTTACAGTTTTTTAACTTAGTTTTATGCTCTAAAGTATATCTCTATACTGTTTTTAAACATCTTCAATTGTGTTACCACACAGGTAGGTTAAAATACTTCTGAAATGGCACTGCGTGCTCTGTTAAGACCTATTACTGCAGCAACAACTAGATCCAACAAAATGACTTCTACACCTGTTACTGGTCTAATACGAAAGCAACCAAGCTCAGACATGGCTGCTTTCCGTGAAGTTTTCAAAAATGCTAAACATGTTGTAGCTTTGACAGGAGCAGGAATAAGTGCAGAAAGTGGAGTGCCGACATTTAGGGGTGCAGGAGGATTTTGGAGGAGATACAATGCTCAGGTACTTAATTATTTGGATGTTTCCCTTTTTATTTTCATGATAAAGAAGAGGTTGAGAAGGCATCAGTAACATGATGGTATAATGAATAATTTATTGCTCCAAAAATATGAGAAAAATATCTAATGAAAATATATCGTGTTAGAAAATAGACCCAAATCATATTAAATATAAAACTGTAATTTAGAGCTAATGGTAAAAATGTTAAAAAATATATTATTTAAGATTACCCTATTATCAGAGCCCACTAAAATGTGTTGTTAACTTCATCTGTCACCATTATTATCACACATATAAACAATATTATAACCAGTGTGGTTCTTTAAGCCTGGTAGACTCATTCATGACATGAAGTAACATTTATCTATAATCAAATAAACTAGTGTGAATATGCAAACATAACATATTGTAGCACCTTTATGCTTCTGCCAGAAACAATTTCTGCATAAAGTGAATCTGCAGTCAGTTTGCTGTCTAAATCTTGTAATGACTCAACTATAGTTTTATCAGTCAAGGGTGCAGTACTCTCTCTGTCTTGCTCATCATGTTTTCATATCTTGAATGTTTAAAATTTTTATAATGCATGAAAATGATTCAAATAGTTTCCAATAATATTTTGTAGTATTTTATTTTTAGCACTAATATTTAGTCTGTAGTAAAGTGATAAAAATGAAGTCAGAACTCTTAATGAACACAGTGATTTTTATGTCATCAGTGTATTGTTAATTTTTGTAGAGACCATACACAGCTTATAATAAAAAAAAAAATACCCATTTTAGTAATTACTATATATCAATAGGTGGGAAAAGTGGAATTAGTTTCAATTATTTTTAAGTGATAGGAAGGAGGATAAGTATATTGAACAGTAGTATTAAATATCCAATAGTCAAGTGATAGTCAATCAGTTTAAGTATGTTCCTTAATTTACAGTTTGAGGGCTGATAATTATTATTATTAATTCCTTGCTGTTTACATTATCTTTTCTTAATCATTCAAGCTTTCCATCTCCATTTTTTTAATTTTTACAGAGCCAAGTGAGTTTCTATCTTTTACCCTTTTTCCTTTGAATTTAGTCATCAGAATCCATGCCAGCCTTCTCTCTTGTCAGTTATATTTCCAAAGTAGCCTGCACTTCAGTTTCCTAGACATTCCCTGCAGTTGTATTTTTGTCATTGCAAGTGTAACAGTTTTAAGATATGCTATTGAAACTTGAATTACCACAACTGATTGCACTAGACTTATCACCCGTTAGATCATTGTTAAAGGATCTTATTTAATCATTTCAGTAGTACATCATGGCATGGCCAGGTGGTTTTTTTTTGCAGTCTGAGGGTCGCAGGTTTAAATTCCTGTCCCACCAAACATGCTTGCTCTTTCAGCTGAGTGAGTGTTATAATGTTTGTCAATCCCACTATTCATTGGTAAAAGAGTAGCCCAAGAGTTGGCAGTGGGTGGTGAGGACTGGTTGCCTTTCCTCTAGTCTTTCATTGCTAATTTGTCAACATTTTGTTTACCTGAAGATGACGTAAGGTCAGAAAAGTGTTCTGTACTTTATTTTAATTAAAATGTTAATATCCATACCAGCTGTTTTGAGAATACTCTTTTTCACTGCTAAATTAAGGATGGTTAGCGAATATGTTTCTCGTGAAATTCAAAACAAACAAACCAATACAGTTGTGGGGCATTATAGAATTCAATGTCATTATTTTATATTTCTTCCTCCCTGTGCCAGGAGTAGGTAACTTAAACATTTATTAGGTATCCTAACTTGCGCAGTTTCATGCAGGAGTGCTTGATTGGAACGTTAAGAAAGCTTCACAGACTTTATTATTGTAGTGACATTGGATTTTATTTTAATAATAGCAAATCACTCCTGACAACACTGAAGCTTGTCAATAAATCAGAAAAGTTTCCGTATAAACCTCCAAATAATATTATTAATAAAAGGATGACTTTTCTTGTCAAGCTACTTTTATTTTGAAAGAAAGGTGCTAGAAATATCTAGATATTGTTAAAGATATTTGGAATTACCAAATATCCTTGAAGTATAATTTAATGCAGATAAACGTGGATACCCCAGATATGCTGAAAATGGTATGTTTTAAATATACAGACCAAAAGGCTTACATGTTTTTATATTTGGTTGTAATCTGTATAATCCATCTGGCTTGGTTGTTGAGAACTGATGTTTGAAACAATTTCTCAGTGAGTGAATCTAATGTGAATTATTTTTCTGATTTTTTTTAAGTTGCTTTAAATCAGTTATCACCATTTAAAGAAAATTTTTGAAAAAAACTTTTTTTAGAGAAAAAATCTAAATAAAAAGAGATTTGACAACTGGTGCTGTAATACTGAACTATCTAACCATACAAGCTGTCCCTATCAGCTTGTACTCTTAAGCAGCTCAATAGTAGAGTACTGGCTTTGTTAGCCAGAGATCTTTAGTTCAAGCCCCAGTTCTGGAGTCTCTTTGCACTTGTCAGCTTTTTTATGTAAAGGGAAAAAATGTTTTTATTGGAAAGTGTTCTTTCATTGATCACACTGGAATTAACAAAACTTAGTATGGTGGTCATAGCAATAATAAAAAAGCAATACTTGAGGATAAAAGGAGATAGGGATAGCTTATAATCATGGATAGCCCATTGGTGAAACAGTTCTCTGTTAGCCAAAGATCCTAGGTCCAGTTGACAAGTCTTTTTCTTTTTCACATCTTGGCTTTTATGCATAAAAGAAACAATTTTTTTGAAAGTTTCTTTTCAGTTATTCATTAGAAATTTTTAAATGTCAATAAAAATAAATAACAAAAAAATACATTTAATTTACTGTTGTTTATGGATCAAATAAGCAGATTTTAAGTTTTTTTTCCCTACTGTTCAGACTATTACAAATAATTATTTAATTTGTGTATTACTTAAGCTAAGTTTTAATGACATTAATGTTTTCAAATACAGGATATTGCTACTCCAGGAGCCTTTCTTGCCAATCCTTCCCTAGTTTGGGAATTTTACTCCTATCGCCGAGATCTTGTATTAAGTAAGAAACCCAATCCGGTAAGTACAATTTCTTAGTTAAAGTTTCTAGCAATAAATTTTGTATTTTTTATGTATTATTTTTTTGTCATTATTAATGTATTTAATGTTTGTTATTTTATTAATTTTATCACATACAAGCTGAAATACCTGTCAACTTATAGTGAATGTTTTAACTTTATCAAAACAATTTCAGTTTAATAGCAATCATATATTTGAATATAATAATTTAAACATAAACTCTTACTCAAAATATGAAAATTATAACAAAGCTATTTCATTAACCATTTGTAGTTTGCTTTTCATCTACCATCTTTGAATATCCTACATTTCATTGACCATGAGAAAAGCATGGTTGTTTGAGAAACAATCCAGCAACTTTAATACATTGACCTTGAATTCCTTCAGAATACCTCTTGGTGTGGATTCCTGTACATGGTGAGGGGGCCTCCTATGGAAGGTTCTGTTCTTTCAGTTGATCTCTTCTAGGATCTAAACATCCAGCCACGTGTTTTCCATGCGTGGCAACCCTTGAATGGGAGGAGAGGATCCTGGTGACTGAGGGATTCAACACTAATACACCAATTTGGCCTTGAATTCCTGTAAATGGGCAGCCTTAGGGTGGGCCCCCCCTTGGGTCAGTCGGCTAGGCCACTCAGGCTAGGGTCAACCAAGTACCAGTGTTAGATGTTTTCAACGGGTGTTGTGGACATTATATCTGATGCTGGTGTTTGGGTATAGTGCTCATGAAACCTTGGCATTGCTGCAGTGTCCTTGTTTGGCATTGTAGTGCATCCTCCCATAGGGCTCCATGGTGGGTGGGCTCAGTGGGCACCAAAATTTCTTTCTTTATTATGAATACTTCAATTAAAAATCTTAAAAAAATAGTGAAAAAGCAGTCTGTAGGTAAATGACCATGTCTTGAAGAATCTGAGCAGCAATCCTTACCATCTGTACCACCTGTTGTACCTCATTTTCTTATACTACATTCTCTTTCAGACAAACCTTTTGGGCAGATGTCACCCTTTTTCATTCAAAAGGGACTAGAGGGACTTGCTGGCTTTCCATAGTTGGTAAAGAAGCTTTGATCTGGTGACATATTGGTGGAGACATCCACATCTTAACACAGTGAACTCCTCTTGCATTCAAAGAAAGTTGGGGATATATCTATTGAGGTTACATCTCATGCTACTTTGAATTCATCACAAGGAGTTATTGTTGAGAGGGATTTAAGAACATCTGCGAGTCAGAGATTCTAGCTGGTTTTTCCACCCAAGGAGTTTCTGCAGTGAGGCATATCTTCACTCACACAAATGGAATTACAATGCCAACCAATGTCCTCATTCTAACATTTACATCACCATGTCTACCTACCACCATCTTAATTACAGTGTGTGGCCATACATTTCAAAACCTCTCCAATGTTTCCAGTGTCAATGGTTTAGTCACTCAAAGATGCCACCACAACAAGCACATGTCAAAGAATCATGACATGGCAAGGACCTTGATGCCTATGAATGTGAAACGGACTCTCATTGCATCAGTTGTGACGGCTCTCACCCATCCTGCTTTTGTTCTTGCCCTTAATGGTTGTAAGAAAAAGAGGTGCAGCATTTGAAAACATTTCATAACATTACTTACCCTGAAGCATAAAAGTTGCTGTGCTTCACTTCATATGGAACATATGCTGCTGCACTTTGTTCCACTACTTCAGTGGGAGTACAGACAAATCTGTCTGTTCCTCCAAAAGAATTATTTTCAAATTAATGAAAAGTCTTGTGAACTCTATGGTTAAAAAGTTGATGAATCAACTACTATAACTATCTCTGTCCCTTACATATATTCCAGCAAATCCCAAGATCCATTTTCTTTGGTTCCAGGTATGGGCATTTCCTGGGGTACATCTTTTTCTCCCACTCCAAGATGCAAAACAAACATTTATTCATGATCTCAGTCTCTGGAATCCTATTCCAACAGTAAAGACCTGCCCAGTCGATCCAGGGCAGGATCCATGGAGGTCAATAGACCTCCCTCAAATAAAGACAGTAAAGAAGAAAGACGTGGTTGTGAACAGAAGGGTTCTCCATCCAGTTCACCTACATGTAAGTAAAATTGGCCACCTTGATACAATGGAAGTGTTGAGATTTACATTCTAATCTGGATAACATCAAAACACTGATTGCTTCCTACCATCCTGTGTCTTTCCTTACAGGAAACATTTCTAAAATCTGCCGATATAACCACCTTTCAGTGGTTTTCTTTGTACAGAAATGACAGGCTATGTGATGAATTATTGCATGGAGGGGTTGTACTGTTGGTTGATCAACATGTTCCCACCCTGTCTTTGCTACTTGAAATGCCCTTGGAGGCCAAAGCCATCCGTGTTTTTTTGGGCCATACTATCACTGTTTGTTCTTTCCACCTATTACCTGGAGAGATTTATGATCAATCAGACTTTGATGTTTTCATTGAACAATTTTTGTCTCCCTTTTTAATCCTGGGAGTCTTTAATGGACATTATACCCTCTGGGGATATTGACAGGAGGGGTTGCTCCAAAGAGTGTATGCTCTCTGATCACAACCTTTCTCTTTTCAGTAGTGATTCTTTTACTTATTTTCATGCACCTAGTCAGTTCTTCACTGCTACTGTTCTCTCATTTTGCTCCCCTTCACTATTCTCACATCTTGCTTGGAGGTTGACAGTAATCGAAACTTGAGTATGGATCACTGGTCAATGGCTCTGCCAAGACTTCAGCCTTAGAGATGCTGAACCTCATTCATCAACAAAGACTTTGTCTCTGCACTAGGGCTTTCTGCACTTCCCTAGTTAAGAGCTTATACACAGAGTCTCATGAACCTTCTTTGCATCTCTGCTGCTTGCAACTATCTTTACTATATGCTTTGAAATTTCGTTCCTTATTAAAGCATCCCACGTGGGGTTGTGTCCTCCTTCGTCAGTAAGCCATACTTTTTCAGAACAGACAACCTTCCATTGTTCCTTTTGGCTTTCATATCTAAGCGCAGTTGGATGAATTGGGTCTGTCCTTGAATAATGTTGCTGTATTTACTGGTCAGCCCATCCCACCATGGCTTCTTACAGTCCCCAGTTTTGACTTATCTTTACGTTATCTGAGTAAAGCAGACACTCCAGATTGGAAGTATGGTCTGTTATTTGCAGAACCTCTTTCGAACCATCCTTCCATTCCTATTTATACAGATGGTTCGAAATCAGATGCCTATGTGGGCTCTGCCATGGTTTGTTGTGGTTCGATGGTTGCACACAGAATTCCCTCTACAGCTTCTGTGTTCATTGCTGAACTGTATGCCTGGATCCCTGGATCATGTAGAAGCTAAGAAGTACTCAAACTGCACTATTTATACTGATTCACTTAGTTCTCTGCTGTTCCTGGAATCACATCACATTAGTTCACACCCTGTTCTCACCAATATTCAAAACCAACTGGCCCATTTCTCATTAACATCTACTTCTATCCAGTTTTTCTGGATGCCAGGCCATGTTTGTATTTGTGGGAACGAGCTCGCCGACATCTTAGCTAAATCTATCTATCTCTGACACTATCACCACTGTGTTTATTCCATAAATTGACTGTGGTCCTATATTTAAGGCTCAGTTTCATGCCAGCTGGCAGTCGACTTGGAGTGGGCAATGCAAAAACAAGCTTTTTCAAATAAAACTCTGTATTGGACTTTGGCTATCTTGCTTCCACAAGGATTGGAAAGAGGAAGTTGTTCTAACTAGACTATGCATTGGTTACAGTTTTTTAACTCTTTTTTTTTTTTTTTCTGGAACTGGCACACCAATGTGTTGTCTGTGTAACACTCAGGCCACAATAAGCCACATTTTACTGTCTTGCTGTCATTATGACTTTTAACAATGGCACCATTTTAAACATGTTCTGTCCCAAGGTCTGTCCATTAGACCATGTTATTGGTGATGGTAGCACTGTCCACCTTGGAAATGTTTTTAGTTCTTTTTTTAAAGGCCATAAATATGTTTAATGCCATTAAAGTTTTTCATTCTACTCACTTTTATAATTTATTGGATACAGTTTCATAAATACTGCATGGTTTGGATCTCTTTCTAGCCATAATTCTCTTCCAACTGGATGTGCTCCTTTTCTACCCATATATATGACATCTTTCTACAATGCACTACTTCTGAAGTAGATATACTTTTATACAATGAGTGAAAAGTATACCTACTTCAGAAGTGGTACTGTCCCCCGCATCAGATCTTAGACCATCTTAGGGAGCGTCTTTCAGATGCTTTCAAAAGATGCTCCTTTCTTTCCTTCACACTGGCCCCTCTACTTATTCACTGTGGGATTCTAGCTATTTATGTAAAAGGCAGTAATGTATAGTATCAGAAGTTATAATTTTCCTATACTGAAAATGTATTTCCAATAAGTACTTACCTCCTGCCTCGCTTCCCTCCCTTTTTCCTGTGTCATATATGTTTTAATATTGATGCTTGTTTAAGTTAAATTTATATTTAGAAATGTATTTATAATGCTAAATCTGTACTGTGAAATTCCCACTTATTTACAAAAGTTGTAGTGGATTCTCAAGTGTAAGAGTTTGTAAACAAGAGTGTATTACCAGTATTGTTGTGCAAGCTGAAATATTGAGAGCATCCTTGAATGAGAATAGCTATTTATGTGGGAGGATATAAGAATGTATTAGAAATGCATTATCAGTGTAGGTAAGTAATAACTTTTAGTTGTTTGCTTTGTAGCAACTAATTGCTTTATAACTTTAATATGCTGTGGAGTTACATATATTCAAGCAATGGGAGTTCTTTCACCATACTTACAGAATCTAATCATACAAATGTGATAATTTAAATATTACATTAGATATGTCAAGGACATTTCTAAGCAAGTAAGAACTATCACACTCTCTAGATGTATGGGAAAACACAGTGCAAAACAATGGAGAAATATCACACTATTTACTATCCTGTAGGTATATTGAGGGTATGGTACAAAACAAGGAGAACTGTCTGTTCACCAACAAGTGTATTGAGAGCACTACTAAGCAAGAAACTTATCACAGTGGTGTTCAACTTTCTTTAAGAAAAACATTAGTCATATTCGATACTTTTCTGCAGAAGGCTACTGCACGTGTGGTACTAGACTATTCTATTTATCTTTCAAATAAGATGCAAACGTATATTTTTCATTAAATTGCAAAATGTTTAATTTTTTGTAGGAGAAAAGAAATTTTCAAGTTTCTTGTACCTTTCTTTAGGATAAATATAATTAATCTCTTCACTTGACCCACAAAGACCTGTTAATGTTGCTGTCTGGGAAAAGTTCAGAAAAAAGATACTTTATCTATTGAATAAAAGATATTCTGATTAGCAAAAAGTGTATAGTTCTCTGCAACTTGTATTTTATTTGTATTCATGAACCAGTGAAAATAAATGTTGTTTTTGTTGCCAGTATTTTGTTTTTTAGGCCTTATGTATCAAGAATAAAATCTTCAAGTGTACTCTTAGTAAAAGGATAAATACTCATCTTACAAATATAATTCATTTTTAGTTTGTCTATAACCAGAGACATATTTGATTATTTTTTTATTATTTAGATTAGACATTTTTACAGACATCCTCTTTTTAAATACTTTAATAAACAGAAAAGGTTATTTTAATAATAGTAGTTTTATTATTTTATGATAAGTTGTTACCAGACTCATTGTTCATGCTAAGAAGCATCTGGTGATGATGGCTGTTAAATGAACTACCTAAACATATTAGCACTAAGAACTAATAGAAATTTTAATACCTAACACTTTTTCAGTTTATATATAACCAAAGCTCTTCATTTTCTTTGTCAGGCTTAGACCTTTTTGCAAGACCTGCACATACACAAGGTAAAAATGATTTTTTAATAAGAGAAACTGTAGTTTGCATAATGGCAGTTGTATTGTTTCGTTGATAACTTCTATTGGTTAGGCTCACATTGCTCTTGCTGAGGCTGAGAAGCGGCTGGCTGATGATGGTCGTCGATTAGTTGTCATCACACAAAACATAGATGAACTGCATAAAGATGCTGGTACAAAGAATCTGTATGAACTTCATGGTAAGTTTAGAAAATACCAAACACAAATTTACGTAGGTAATATATTCATGAGATAATGCTTAGGTTACCTTTATGGTTACCTTTTTTCATAGTAGTTTAAACAGCACTGATTGGTTAGTTAATTTGTATGTACTCTTCCGTACATGTTTAGTTACTTTGTATGATATTATTAACAACATAAAAGAAAAGCTATTATTTTTTTAAAGTATAAATCAATTAGTTTTTCATGCTGATTTCTGTTAATATAATTTCAAAGATCTGTTTTTCTTCCACAGCAAAGAATACTAAAATGTATGTTAACTAAGGATCATTAAAATATATTTTTAACAACAAAAAATTGGCTATCAGTACATGTAGATTGAGAAAGGAGAAAGAAATAAAACTATTAATACCTGCCAGGAGGAATGTCATGAAAATATTTTTAAACAAAAGAAAACACACTCCATGCAGAATAATTACATTAACAGCCTTTTATTAAATATTTGTGAAGCTAATATCTGTTAAAACCGAGGATTATTTTTGCTATAATAATTGTACTAACTGTTTTGTATCTATTTCCTCAACTCTCGACACTAATGAAACATCTACAGAAATCTATGTAGAGAATCTAAATGTGTTTTGTACATATAAACTGATGGCTATAGGCCTCTTTTGAAGATTTGTGATGCATTTTACAGAATTGTTCACAAAAAGTCTACCATTTTTCAGGGTTGTATGTAGAAATATGTTTGTATGCACAATGCTTATTGATAATGTTTTCAAGATTGTTATAAAATATATTAACTTCCATTCACCTGTACATATACTGCTTCAGAATGGTCATATTTTATGCCTGTTTAATAGGTACTTTGTTCAAGACTCGTTGCACAAAATGTGGCAGCATAAATGAAAACCGAGATTCCCCTATTTGTCCTGCTCTGGCAGGAAAAGGGTAAGTTTCTTCCATCGCATACAATAAAGTTCCCACCAACCCAAAAACACTAACTTCTTACCTACTTGTTCTTAACTCTAAGCAGCCCAGTCACATTAGCTCAACAGAACTGTTATATGGATTGTTTTATTGCACTAGGGGGGAAAAATTACTGGATAAGTTTAAACTTGAGAATTTCTTTCTACAGATTATGCAGCTTTTGCAAATAAAATATTTTTATGTGATAAAGATTTCATTGTGTTAGGTTTTGTTTTAAACAGCTAAAAGTGCTTATTCTTTTAATATTTTAATTACTGATTTTTATATCTTCTCAATTGTTGTAACAAATTTCAAACTGATTTTATTTTCCTTTAAAACATGTATATTTCAAATTACTTTTGTTTTTCTTTGCTCATTTAACTTGAACTAATATGGCCTAATGTATAGAAGACCTAATACAGTGGAATTATTGGGAAAATAAAACTTGATGCTGTCGAGCACAAAATAATTCAGCTGGGTCTATTTAATGTTGATCAACAGAAAATTTCCTATCACATGTCAAACAAAATGTAATAAAGATAAAACATACTTTTTGCAAGATTTGAGAGAAAAAATCAGGATTGTCACTTTAGAATTTTTTTTTCTAACAACACATCAATAAGTTAATTTTTTTTGTTACTTTGTTTCAATATCTGCTGAAATGAAAGCCAAAAGGTTTGTACAGTTTGAAAAAATAGAAAAATAAGATTTTTTTCTTTGCTCTGTTTGTCCTTGTAGCAGATTTGTCTTCTTTAATCTTAGGATTTACTTTTAATTTGGCTAAAATAACTTTTAGGGGGGAAGTAAGGGGCATAACCATTTAGTCATTTCTTAAAGTATAGCTGCAAACAGCTAAATTGTAGCATGACAGCTGAAGTTGAGAGACAGCAATTGGCTAAAGATTAATAAATACAGTTACAATTATCAAGTCACAAGGACAAATTAGTGCTATTTCATTCAAACCTTTTATAACTTTTTCTAGAAGTACATGAGTGTTATATTATGCTCAAAGTTCCTAAACACAACTGAATTTGTTGGAAGCTTGCTGAAATCAACCCAAAATAAAATTAAATATTTTTTTTATAAAAATAAATGTCAACTTAAGAATTTCTTTTCAATTTATAGAAAAATAATTATAAAATTGCTTTCTTTGCTTTTTTAAATTTAATGGCAGAGTATTGTTTTTAAAACAATGCATCAAAAAACAATTTTTGTATGCACTTATTCAAATGTTGAAGCAAATAGTGTTAACACTATGCTATGAAGTGCCTTTTTTTCTATGCTTTTAGCATATAGTAATTGGAGCAGACTTATTTGTAGTCTATAGCTACAGTACAGTATAATGATTTAACTTACAAAACTAAGATAGCTCGGTAAAGTACTTAAGAACATTTAAAGAAAACTATAATAAATTTACAATTGTATTAGTAGACTACTAAACTTGATTACATATTTCCTATGACAGTCTTGGGCTAATGAAGCAACTGTGTATGTGTGTATACACGTTTTTCTCTCTCTCTTTCCAATAATTTAAACTTCCAACATTGTTGCATTTTAATGCATTTTGTGTTTCTTCATATAAAAAAAATTTAAATTACAGACTTTCCAATAATAATATTTTCTTTGTTGTGTTCTACCTTTGACTTATTTTTGGTAAAAATAACTTCACTGTTACATATCATATATTTTGTTGGTGTACAGGTCTCCAGACCCTGATGCTGAAGATGCCAGAGTTGAAGAAGGAGAGCTACCAAGGTAAGCAGTTAATACTTGTATATTATTTTATATTTTTAACTACTTTAGCATTTGAAAATAAAGTAAGGATCCTAAACATTTCTTCCATAAAATAATGAAGTAACACAAAGTTAGTTTGTTGTTTTTTTTTCAGTATACTGATTTACGTGAATTAAGTTGGCATTATAATTAAGCAGTTTTTCTTCATGGATTTTTTTCTGCCTAAGGTTTCATTGATATGAAGATATTGCAAACCCTTTCCGGGTTTTTCTTAACATTGGCACCAGGGTTCAAATTTAGTCATTTTAGCAAAACTATAAGCAAGAAAGATCAGCAAAAAAACATCACACACTACCGTATTCATCCCTCGAAAAGATGTGCATTATAATGCCTTACATCTTTATTACAGACAGTTTAATAGGATTTATTAATAAGATCTGAATACAAGTAGGCAAATAAAACATATGCTTAAAACTAATTTAAATAGAAAGTATGTGAATAACTTTCATAAATAACAATTTACTATAATACTGATGTTTATATAAAGATTGGTGTAATCTAGAGATTTAATTACAATATTATTTACAGTATAAAACAGAATTCTGAAACTTATCAACATTTTTTTAATGAAATATTGTTTCCACTAAATGGACCAAGTTGCATCATTTTTAGAATATCAAACAAACTGATTTAAATAATATAGTTTTGCAGAACGATAAAGATGAGGTTTTGGTATTACTGAAAGTATAATTATCTGGACTGTATAATTGTCTTTATCATATACCTATTATTATTTTGCCAATGTTTTGACCAGTAAATTTTCCTGCCATCATTAGTTGCTATATCAGACATTTTGTGTGCATCATTTCCAGAAAGATTTTTGTAAAATTACCTGGATATGTGGCTATTATTGATTCTGCAAAGCAACTACTTGTGGTTTGTCAGGTGTATTATACATACTTTCTTCATGAAAGTTTGATATATTCAAAGCTTTTTTGATTTGTGAAAAGAAAAACTGTTCAGATGACAATAACTTTTTTGTCAGGAAAAACATTTTAATTAAAGTGTTTCTACTTGAAACTAACCTCATGAGGAAATAACATGCTTATAAGGACTATTCATAAGAATATACCATTAAACTACTACAGTAGTTTGTTGATTACTTTAAATATGAATATAATGATTTATTGTGCAACTATATATGTTCTGTTGTAAGATGTTATTGGTGTTAAATATTTTTTGGACTCAGACTATAAGATGTATAACATTTTGGTTTTTACACTTGTACTGTGAAGATTACTTTTTTATATTTAGCTATTGAGGGTGTTTGTTTGGTACAGGTGTAAGAAATGCACAGGTTTGTTACGTCCCCATGTGGTATGGTTTGGAGAATCTCTAGACCCTGATGTGTTGATGAATGCACAGAAAGAATTAGACAGCTGTGACCTCTGTCTGGTGGTGAGTTTTTTTGTATCTTTCTTTTGCTATGTAATTATTATTTGGTTACACAGAAAGAAATATTTTTATGCCTGAAATGTTGAATAGTAATCTTTTATAAACTTTTATTTAAATGTTATGAATCAAAATGATTCAACTCTGTGGTATCCAGATGTGGGGGCATTATGTCCCATAGGAAAACTTGCACCATTAAATTAAAAGTAAATTATAGAAAAAATTTGTAAACATTCTCACACAAACGTCAGTTGAAATTTGAACAATGAAAATATTTTATTTTACTTTTATAAATTAAGATTTTAAAAAAATTGTTTAGGGATCATAAAAACGTCATAAGAGTGACATGCTGCTTGAAGATATGGTGTTTTTGAATAAATTCTGAGTTTTTAAAGTTTGTTGTATTATACTTCATTTGAATTATGATTTTGCAGTAAAATAGGAAAAGGAAACAACATGATGAAGTAGGTTTAGCTAGATAATTTTGTAACTGAATATATCAAGTTCCATTTTATTCACAAGGCTTCTGTTTGCTAAACTGCATTTTCATTAGGCCTTATCAACCTAAATAAATACTTGAAAGGGCAAATGCAATCAACCAAACAAAATATAAAAGGATTCAAAACATATGTGTATTAAATGAACCTTCTCATTAATAGTTTAAAAAGTTGATTTTCTTATTTGCTGCGAGGAAAACAAGTTACTTTTTTTATAATCAGTGATTTGAAGCACAATAAAACTTTGGTGTTTTTAATCAGAGTAAAGATAAAATTTACAATTATAAAATTAAAAATGCAGGAAAATTTTAAATGAATGCAGAAAGAGATAAAAATTAGTAATTAAAGTAAAACATTCAGTAAAAGTAAACATTTTAAGTGTTTTTAAAAAAAAACACATCAAAAGAAAGAAAAAAAATGTTTAGAAGTTATAAACTCATAAGAATATCATATATAAAATGGAAGAAGAAAGGTCCACCTTTGGAATGTGCTTGGGTTGTAAGGCTTTTACTTCACCATATATAAAAATAAGGTATTTGCATAATCTGTAGAAATTTATCTCAGGTTTCACAACACTAGTTTTTTGAGAAGTTTCATAAAGACAAAATACAACATATAGTAACCAATGGACAGAACATTTGAAGAAAACATTATTCAAGCCCATGAATTTTACTAAATTAAGGCTTTTTTTTCAGTTTATTGCTATATGTTTGTGTGTCTTTAACAAAGAATTAATTTAAAATTAGTTTCTTACTAAAATATTTCTTTTACACTAAATTAACCCCTACATTTAAACATTTTTGGTTTAAGAAACCTTTGAATACTTTGAAAACTAGACCTTCCTTACCTGAAGACAATTAAAATGAATATACAGTACTGTGTAAAAGTGTTAGAACAAGGGAATATTTTATTATTCTCCCCTTCCATCACAGAATGTAAATTGTAACATACTGATGCTCCACTGATCTCTGTTGACAACTGAATGAGCCAGGGTGAGAAAACTTATTCTTTAGAGTTCCCATATAATTGTACCAAGAGCATGTTATAATTTTTCTGATTGAATGACCATACTGATCAAATTTAGGGTCTGAACTGTCAGGGTACTCCATGCAGTGTCTTAACTGTACAGAAAGAAGTTAGTGTATGGTATTGTTATATATTCCGATAAATCAATCTAATAGCACCACTCCACAAATAAACCTTGACAAACTCAGTGTTTAACACCATACATTAAGTTTTGTCATGTCATGAAACGGGTCAAAAAAGAGAATTCTCAGTATAATAGAAAGCTCACATATAGCTTTAATTCATGGTGGTTGGACTCTGATGAATCATTGCAGAGTTGAAATGATCCCCAAACATTGTCAAGTACATTTTTCAACATGAGACCAGGACAGGTATATTTGAAAATAGGAAAGGAAGAGACAAAACACCTAAACTCAATGATACTGATGTTAGAGTCATTGTTTATGCAGCCTTCATGACAGAAGGAGGACTACAACTGATCTCAAACATGAAAATAACAATCGTGCATCAAATGACAGAAAATGTGGCAGTTGAAAACTCTTACTTTAATCTTTAACTATGGTCATAAGACTGAAATTTGGAAACAAGTACAAAACCTAGACTGTTGATGATTGGAAAAGGGTGTTATGGACAAGCGAGTCCAAATTTTAAATATTTGGTTCAAAGTGTAGGTAAAAGATACTTAGTTAAGAAAGGAGCTACTGGAGTTATTCAAATAATGCAGTGGTCCTCTAAGAACCCCAGTCTCTACTCAGCTGAGCAGATCTAGGATTTAATAAATCAAAAACTTGACAAATTATCAGTTACTTCCAAAGAAAGTTTATGGGAGCATATTAGAAACACTTGGAGTAAAATCCCAAAGGACACTTTGATTATATATGTAACAACAATGCCTGAAAGACTGTCTGCTGTTATAAAGCAAATGGGGAACACAAAAAATATTAACTGTTTGCTGAACTCAAACACTTCCACTGAGTTTCTGTTGTACTAAATATGAAAATTAATAAAATTTTGATTTTTCACCTGTGATATACCGGACACTGTTCTTTAAAAGTAGTCCGAAATTTAATTTTAGACTTTGTCCTAACACTTTTGCACAGTACTCTAAATTATTTTTGTTGTACCTGTTATGTAAATGTTTTGTAAACGACAATATGTCGTGTTGTGTTTAAATTTTCATTTCTATTATTTATATTACTGTTTCAAGGTTTAGACAGTGAAATACGTTGTTCTTCTTCGTTTAGAATAACATTTGGAATTTTCTAGAATTAGGTAGATCAAATATATGACTATAAATGGAAATGTTTGGAGGCCTAGCGTCTAGACGTAGAGTCTCGTGCAAAAACATACATGCACAGATTACTCTGTCGAAGTTCCGGTGAATGTTCGAGAAAAGAGGCCTACAAATATATAAACAGTCGAAGATGCGAGAAAGAAAGAAGAAAGGAGTCAGACATTAGTTTTATTCAAAAGAAGAAGAGTCAGTCATTAGTTTATATTTAATTCAAGAAATTGTATCTTTGTTCGAGAAGTTTGCTGTGTGGTTATTCAACTTAACTCTGTGACTAGAGCGAGATCTACAGAAACTGTGATTTTGTTTCATCAATCTTTGCAATTCATTTGAATTGCTGTTGTGCTGAGTGTCGACACGTACGGGACTGTTTAAGAGAAACCGAGGCAAATTGGAAAACAAGGGACATTAATCGTAAAAGGAATGTAATCAAAATTATTGAACTGTGAATTATTTCTGGACTTTCATTCTAGATCATTATATTAGATACAGGCCAGTACCATTTTGTGTTGTAATTGATTTTGAATGTTAAAAATGAATGTTTGTCATATATATATTTAGTTTATTATAATAAATTATAGAAGCTGTTATCTGTGACTTTCTGTTGCGTTCATAAAACATAAAAAAACAAAACGTAACATACCAATACTTGGAGTGACTGAGGCTCTAGAGGAACATCACTTATAGTGTTCTTGTCCTTTATGATGGAATATTGTAGGATTGATATTTGCAAATATTGAACTTTGTTACGCAAAAATAGGTCACCCAATTTAATGCCATTGCCACTTTTAGTATAAAAGCTTGTTTTAGCTGGTCATGATATTTTTAAAACAATTTCAAGATAAAACATTTGTTACCTGTCATGCATTTAAATGTATTTAATATGCAATTATATTTTACAACAGTTCTACATTAACTTCAAATTTATATTTAACTGACTTTTGCTATGATCATTCTTATCCAGTCCTATGATCACATAAACCTACCTGACCATTGTTTGGTATGTGATCACATTAGTCTGCCCGACCATTGTAATGCTTTTATTTTTGTACATTATCTAAGCTTAAGCACAGACTAAACCTTCAACAGAAAGTTAATGTTCACATTTCCATGTTTCACTAGATCGGCACCTCCTCAGTTGTGTATCCAGCTGCTATGTTTGCACCTGAAGTTGGTGCAAGGGGTGTACCTGTAGCTGAATTTAACATTGAATCAACATCAGGCACAGAGAATTTTGGGTAAGTATACTACTAACATTCTTCCAGTGGTACAAATACAAACCAATGCACAGTTATAGAGTTTGAATTAAGTGTACTTGTAAGGCAGTATGTGTATTGAATAGCTCAGACAAGTAGAAATTGTGGAGATGTACATTAATTTTTTTAAACTCACAACTTTTTGTGTGTTCTTTTAGAACTATTTTCATGATGTCCTAATAATTATTACCATACCTTATAAAATGTGAGCAATAAACATGGTTTGGATTAGTTTCAACCAAAGACATATAAATATTATCAGGCACCATCACTGTCCAATGGTTAAATTGGAATTTTCAGCCACTTGATGGTTGTGTCTGCTTAGGTTTAAGGAGTTGAAACTTTATTACAAGCATAACTATTGTAAAACATTAGTAACACAGAAAGCTATAGCAGTTCTTTTAACTTGCACTTATGTCAAGCAGTAGGAGATTCAGTGTTTTATGCGATAACATGAACATTTAGGTTTATTTTGGTGCTGATTTCATTTTAGAATTACTTGTGTATGAATGATTTTATATTTAACTACAAGCTTTCAAATATTCATGTTTGGAGAGGAAACAACAGTAATAACACAGAAGGGAAAATACTCCAATAATGAGTCATTGTCTTGTGTTTAAAAAAAAGAGAGAGAGAGAGACCATAAGCTGTGGAAAGAAAACAGGAGAAGAAAAGTATTTACAGTATCTTTCTACACATAAAGAATGTTCTCAGTTCATGTACAAAATCTATTCAATACAGTCTGCATCATCATTTGCAATCCCCTTGATTTTTTCAGTGTGTAACGTATAGTTCTAGATATACAACTCTTTGTGATGCTCACATTGTCAGTTTTGCACTTTTGAATGTATTCAAAGAGCTGATGATCTGTCTGGATGATGAAATTCCTCCCATAGAGGTAGTTCTGGAAATTCTGAATGACTTATATGATGGCCAAACACATTAATTCAATAGCAGAGCAGTTTTTCTTACAACTCAATAGATTTTATCTGTGTACATTACTGGAAGCAGTCTGTCCTCATGTTTTCCTGTCTGTCATTTTCTTTGCTCCTAGATGTCCTTCCACAGTCAGATTGTAAATCAGCTTTATCACTTGTTTGTGGTATTCTATTGGAAATATGATCTATTTAACTTCCCCTAGGACTACCTTGATAGATCTGTCACAGTACTCTCTTTTCAGTATCTATTACGTAAGTCCTCTTTTTATTTTTTGCATTCTACTTTCTCCCCGGCACTAAGTTTCTGCTGTGGAGGGTTTTCCAGTTCCTGTAGACCTACATTCAGTATACGACTTTTTGAGACTTGAAGAAGCTTGATGTCTTGCTTGCTCTTCTTCTCTTGAGCATTTGTGGTGACTGCAGATGCCTCATCAGTCTCTTTTGTGTCTGGTTCCTACAAATTTCTATTGCTTAGTATATTACCAATCACTAAGTTGTAGACGAGTGGCTTTGTACACATAGCTTCAAGGTCTCTCATGTAGGGTGTCCTTCTTTATTTCTGTCTTTGGGAAAATTTCTTACTGTTACATTAATCAGCATACACACATAGGTGTACCTTGCCTGTCAACTGGCCATTATACACTAAACTTGTCCTCAATGCTACACCTAGTATCCAATAGGAGCTTTACTTTGTTGCCCCAAACATAGCTTTCACCTCCTGCCACACTGTAGTTTGTTAGCATCTCCCAAAGTTTGTCACATGCTCCAATCACAACTGGTATTGTTGATAATTTTGCTAACCTGAGCAGACCATCAACAACATGCACTGTTTAACCACTCCTTGCTTGTGGCGAAGCTGATAAGTTGTCTCCATTCTGTATTTTAAAGATGGCTGGCATGGGTATTAAAACTTTATTTTAATTAAAGTACAAAGCAGTGTTTCGAGCTGCTGAGGTCATCTTCAGATTAACAAAGAGAGTTTGCCAAAATATTGTTCTGTACTTTATTTTAACTAAAATTTTAATACCCATATCAAAGATATTTAAATACATTTTTACTTCAAATAGGGTTTCTCATCATCATGAATTATCTATTTTCTGTTTCTTCTTACAGCAGCATCCATGGTAACAGTTACTCTTGCCAACACCCTCTTTGTAGGTAGCTCCAGCTGCTTTATGTTGATATACCAACTGTTCCTTGTTGATGACAGACTTGCAGAATCTCAATGTCTATTTCATAACAAACATAGGATCGATTATCCCTTTTGTCTGTTGACCTTTTTTTCCACCTTTGGTAATATCGTGCTGCTACTTAGCTACCCTAATTTTGACTTTAAGTAGTTGTTCTTAGAAATGCTTGTTATACAATCTCCATGGACTTTCATATACAGTTATGCCAGCTTAGTCATTTCGTCTATATCTTTTGGTTCTCTTTCATTTAGGAATAGTGACTTGTCAGTTGAGCACATAATTATAAACTGTACATGTATTAGTACATCTGCCAGTCCTTAAAAACTGTTTTCACACTTGACCACATCAGTCCATCTTCTAAAGTATCACCATATATATGTCATAAACTGAAATACAGTTTTTTCCAGTGTCAAATTTGACTTCGCTGTACTTAAGATATAAAATTTTTCTCAGTAAGGTCATACTATTTCAGTAAGGCAACTTTTTAACTTATCATAATCCATGGTATCTTCTGGTGCTATGTCCACATACACTTGTCAGACCTTTCCTTTAAAAAGTGAGCTGAGACAGACTGTCATTTATCTTTGTCTCAGTTCCTAATTTAGGCAGATTTTTCATACCTCACCAGGAAAGCAACCATGTCAGCTTTCTGTTCATGTTTTAGCAGCTTTGGGTAGATTGGTCCTGACAACATTGTTATTCTTGGATCCTTTCTGTTGAATGAGCTTTGCAATCATAATATGTGCTTATATTCTCTTTAATTCTAGTCTCTCATTTTCTTCTTCCTCTGTCAGTATTCTTATCCTCTCCTTTGTTTGACACTCTTTCTGGTTCTTTTTGTTGTTTAACAAACTCTCATATCACTTCTACACTTATCAGTCAATCATCATTATATAGCATGATTGTATCTTACAATTTTTTACCATTGCTATCAGCTGTGTTTATATAGACCTTCTGCCATTTACCACTGTATAATTCTCACTGCTTTGCCGGTATCAGGTTTTTATGTATATGTGAGCCAGATTTTTTTTACAGTAGATGTTTGCAATTTGTTGGTGATAAAGTTCATTAATAAATAGCACATGGTCCTAGTGTTTCAAAATAGTATATTAAAATAACCAAACCTATACACAGATGTACCTGGAGCTTTAAATAATTCTTTCTTTGTAAAAGTATGCACAGGTTGATTTAATTATTTTAGAACACAACTGACAAAAAATTGTTATTCTCTACTCTGTTATTACAATACAATCAGTGAATCAATAATTAAAAATAAAGTCAGGATTAAAAAGTTTGATTTGCTACAGTGTTAGATCTTAGTAGATCTACAATGTTAGAGGTTAAATTAAAATCAGCTGTTAATTAGTCAGGTATGTTTAAAGAAGAAACTAATAATGTAAATTATGTAACTATTGAAGAATTCCATATAAAATGATGGAAAATATTTTCCAAGTGTTATGAGCAAAATAAGTGTACTAACAAAGGTTTTATACATGGACAAACAATCTATGTATAAAAACCCAAAAGATCTTGGAGGTGTGTACAGTTTTCATGTAATAATAATTCATTTTTGTTTCAGATTCCATTTTGAAGG
Source organism: Carcinoscorpius rotundicauda (assembly GCA_011833715.1). NCBI lineage: Eukaryota > Metazoa > Arthropoda > Merostomata > Xiphosura > Limulidae > Carcinoscorpius > Carcinoscorpius rotundicauda. The sequence goes on along the minus strand of CM022392.1, from coordinate 48,717,440 downwards.
GCCTTGTGGATCTACCTTGCCAAAAGCACTTCACCCCTAAATTTGATGAACATGTGTTATTATTCATTAGGTGCAGTGTTCACTAGTATGATAGACTTCCTCCTTCTATGCCAACTTTAAGTTTTATCCCTCTTCTAATGATTTTCTGGTCAGCATCAGAAAAAATATAACAGTTATTAAAGATACTCTGGTGAAAACTTAAGTGATGATGGAGATCAAATCTTGTGGATTGAACCCACAAGTTGTCCTTAAGGAGGAAGGCACAGTACTTGCTTAGATTAAAATGTCAACAATACTATAGAACTGATTAATATGTGGAGGTTACATTTAGTTTAGTGAAATGTCAAATAAATAATCTTTAGTATACAGTTTGAAGAATTTTTTTCTGTACCTGGTTCAAAAACAAAATTTTTGAGAATTCTTAAAACAATACGTAAAATCTGAACCAGTTTGTTACAGTTAAGAACTATAAAATGTGATGAACTTCTTTCATTTTTGGTTATCCAAAAGTTGAATGACTGGAATAAATGTAAAGACAGAACTGTGAATTGTTCTTGACAAGTTTGTTTTTGGATGTTAATTATATTTACCTGCTTTTCAAGTGTCATAATTTCTTCACCAGGGTTTGGTCCACGTTTTGGATCATGGAGGGTCAGGTTCTGCACAGACCTCTTCCTTCTTGTCAGGAATTATTTTGCTTGCACTGTTACTGAATCATAACCATTTTCACTTTGTTGTCACAGAATGTTGCATTTTTACATTGCCTGCAAATTTAACAAGCAAACACTTTTGTGCTTTTAAATGTTGTATGGAAGCATACAGTACTTTAAATTTCCCACAGTTAACAGCAATACCAGTATAACATGATTTGACAGATGAAAGTGTTACTGGACTGCCCCTGTTTCATGTTTTATATTGTCTCTATAGCTACATATACCTACTTATTAAAACCAATGTTTGAGGTTACCTACAGAAAGGAATTTAATACATTCCATTGTTCTTCCTGTACAGTTTTAACAGTTATATGTCCACTGGAACGACATGCAGGATTTGGGGATAGACTCCCCACTAGACACATCTATCTTCCTGCAGCCCTGTTTTAAAATTATTTACACTTTAGCTCTCACTAGCCCCCCAGTGGCTCAGCGGTATGTCTGCGGACTTACACGCTACAATCCGGGTTTCGATACCCGGGGTGGGCAGAGCACAGATAGTCCATTGTGTAGCTTTGTGCTTAATTCAAAACAACAACAAGGCTCTCACTAATATGAAAGTGTAATTTTTTTTCTGTTTCCAACTTAAAATAATAGAAACCAAGAAACACCATTAACTCTTGTGAACGATGTAAACATTGTCATGAGTAGGAAGCATTTTACTCCAAAAGCCTTTAAGAATTGTATGAAATTATTTTTTAATAAAATATAATACTATAATAACTCTTAAAGTAGCTTATAATAACCACAACTTTAATCACAAACACTGAGCCCCAGTATAAACCACAGTTAGCTTCCAGAGTTATGAAGTAATATTAAAAAATCACAAGGTAACCCTAATTCTTGATACATCATATGTAATCCCCTTTAATTCATTACCACTTTCATCTACAGATGTGAACTAATAAAGGCACAATGTTATATTTAATTGATAATGATAGCAATGCATAATCATTTCTATTGGAACTCTAGTTTCTTAAGTGATTTAAAGTATGTAGACTAGAATCCAGGGGCAGTGCTTAGAACTTCCACTTGCCATCTTCAGAGTTGTCCTCCTTGATAGAAGTGCCTTTTCCGTTTGCTGCCACTGTAATTTTTTTCAAAGACCTAAAAAACAGGTACATCCTGCTTCAGAATACATTTTTTAGTGTTAAGTGTATCTGCTTGGTGCTTCAAGTACTGGATATAAAACGTTTTAAATATGAAATAAATTCTGCTACACATATGGGCCCAGCTAAAATGATTTTTAAGCACCCTTATTATTATTCTGTGTGTGTGTGTGTGTGTGTTTGAATGCAGTGATCATTACAACAGAGGTTGAAAAAAACAGACTTACCAGTATCAGAAAAGTCCACAAAAGTTCCATATCTTTTATTGGGGGGGGGACATACATGATAACTGAAAGTTTAGCTTGTGGAATTTTAGAAAAAAATATAATATTTCACTTGTTAGACAAATGTACCAAAAGTGTTCCTCATCCAAGTAACAGATAAAAGAACAACTAGCATGCCCTCTATTTTGATTTTCCTGAAGTTCACCTGAAAACTTAGGAGAATGGCACTTGTTTTGATTTTATAAAAATAACTCAAAATATTTTTTCCTCCTTGAATAACCATAAAGTTATTAAAATACCCACTGGGCTACAAAGAAAGCTCATACCATTTGAAACTACAGTTCTGTGCAAGTGAAGTTATGGCTAGAGTTATGTAAACTCCCCTAGTTTTAAATACAACTATACTATTGTCCCAACCCAAACATACACACACACAACAAACTTTTATAATAAAGAACACCAATCTTTGATATTCTGTTGAATTTGTTTCTGAATTTATTAACTCTCTCTTACATGCACTTGATCGAATTGAATAAGAAATAATTTTTAATGCACATGGTGTATCTTCATAAAAAAGAATTGGTGGAGACCTTTAGTTGGCATTAAAAGTCTTCTGAACAGATATTAGATTTTTAATGATGTATTTCTATATGAAACTATATTACTACAAGTGAAAAGTGATTCTCATGTTAAGACTAAAATTACTTTTCTTCATCTTGGAAATCTTAAAATTTATCTGTATAATCTCTAAAAACCTCCTAACTAAATTTCAAAATGTTTTGTTCAGTAAAACTTTATATTTTATATGTTATTATCCTAACTTTAACTAACCTTATAACATTAAATCAAAATGCATCTAAATTTTTTTTCTATCTAGGAATGACTAAGTTGTAATATAAAACTACATTTGTTTATTCTATACAGCTTTAAAGTCATAATAGTATACATTTATTTATACTTAAATTTTACTGTTCTATTCCCTTTGAACTCTGCCTGTCTAATTACTATTTATGATATTACAAGTTGTAAGTCACTTTTGCAAATATACAGTTAATATTACTGAATTACGTTACACAGGAACTACTCACAATAGTACCTTGTAAAAAATTTAAATATTGTTTATTTCACCTAATCTAACCTTAACTAATACAAAAAGTTCCCTATTTTTACATTTCAGTTACTTTTTATAATAAAAAAATACATGAAGAGTAAAAAAGTTCTTACCAAAGTCTTTCATTTTCTGTCAGTTGTCTATAACACTTAATCCTACTTTTAATTATAATTGTAGTAATGCATTAAATTTTTATCTCATAAAATTCCAAAAGCAAATATTGTCCACTAACTGTTGCAGTTCTTCTGGGTCTTTAACTATGTGATAAGAGGTATTAGGAATTTAACTGATCTCATCAATATTCTTCCCATCAGAATCAAAACTTGCAATTCTTTTTACAGAAAACAATGAAATATAATACATCAATTGATAAAAGAAGACAGTAGCTTTCTCTTGGTTATAAACAATACTAATGACAATTTCTGAAAGCAGTAACGTGACCAAATGTCACAGTTCTCACACAAGGGGAAATTCTAGTTTTTTAACACTGCCTTGTAAAAGTAAGAACTTACATAATATGAATTATTAGTTACATTTTTATGCTATCTTTATCAGTGTACTATAAAAGTAGCTTGAAATGTGCAGAAAATATCTGAATAGAGGATTATTGCAAGTTTTCCATGTTTCTTCGTCCAGACTGAGTTTAAATGAACATACTATGGTTAAGTTTAATTATCCTTCTGCCATGTTATTATTAATCGTATTTACACCTAAGCCATTCTATTATAAAATTCTGTATATTTCCCTTTATAACTCTACAGACTTTCACCAAATCTGGTATGTACTCTTAGAACACCACATGAAACGACAAAAGGGATGCTTACTGTTGGATATGACCATCCTTTGACATCCTACTATGTCCTTCCCATGTATGAAATGAGTATGTCAGCTTGTAGTTATTAAAATACTGCAGAATAAACCATTCCAATAAATGTCGACACAGGATGAGATACAAGTTTTTCCTAAATATATAACAAAACCATAAAAAGTTATGTTAAGAATATATTTATTTAGAGTTTGTCATTTAATTCCAATGTTTAAAGTCCTTGTGTGTGTGTGTGTTACCACTCATCTTGTTTTTTTCTTTTTCCCTTTGGGGTCAGCTCCTCTTTTCTATAATAGGAGAAACATAGAACTTTTATGAATGAAAAATACATAAACGTTGAGTATTATTAAACAAAATAATGATTACTGCATACAGAACACAACTTGGTTTAAATAACAAGCTATAGTCAGAAGATTACAAAACTTCAAATGTGCACATGAAATTAGTTCAAAATACTTCAAGGCTTTCAACATGAAGCCAGTGAAAGACTTAGTATTGCCTGTATTGCATGATTTTTTCACAACCCATTGGAGGAAAAGGCAACTATATTTGTTCAACTTTGAAAATGTGATTACACAGTCAGTTTCATACATTTTAAGAGTCACAGATTGTAGAATTTGCTTTCAGAGTATGAATCGACTTTTACTTTAAAAAATCAGATTTTGTGCCACTGACACATCACAACATTCTTGACACTGCTTGTACAAGCACAAAATTAACACTTTGATCACTTTTCTTTTATCCACAGATAGATGTATTTTGGTTAAAAGTGTACTTGCAGTTTAAGGAATGGATACAAGTCAAATATAAGAAAATCTAAGTAATGTTGAATCTCAGAGCTATTAATATGCAAATGAATGTTACCAACTGCACAGCTATCACTTCATGTAAGGGGACTAATTTAGTTAGCATAAATGACATTTCAAACTTTGAAGATGCAGATGAATTTTCAGTTGAATAAGAAAGTCTTCCAAAATGTAATTTTAATTATTTTTTTTTTACCCTTACAAACATAAAATCAAAGTATTTGTTGACTGCAGTGTTGGTAACAAGTTAGCTAGGCAGAAGGCAACTACTCATATGAGCAAAAACTTTCATTGATTATTGAAGCAGCAGCAAATATATTTTTTTACTAACTTTCACAATAACATTGCAAAACAAGATGAAAATGTTATGAACAGTGCAGAGGAAGATGGAAAAGTTTCTTCCAGCAATATAGAACATAATGAAGCTGGGGCTAGTAATGTATAGTTTCTTGCTATAGTAAGAAACTAAAGTTTGTACTGACAGCACCAATTGTTAAATGAATCTTTAGCTAGTAACAACACTGCAAATAACAATGGTGATGCAGTGCAGTGAAACCAAGGATGCTATACTTAACTGTTTCATAGAGCTGTTTAGAAACTATCATTCCATATGCAGCCATCTAATTGAACTGACACTGGTAAACAATACCCAACAGACCAATGAGCTCTGTCAAATGTTTCATTGTTTCTTATCATACGTAAGGCAACTGTAAAATTTCCTATGGAAGATGTACAAGGCATATTTTGTTTATTTTTTCTATCAGTGCAGTTTCCCTGTTATGGGATTCCAATAATTAATAAAGCTCCACATAAGTATTTAAACTAACATATAACTTTCTGAACTTAAAAACATAAAATTAATGGTTATATTCAAATATACATTTGTCTAATTCTCTATCTAGTACCTATCAGTCAAGAATACTGCTCTGAAAAAGTGTTGAGCTCTTTGTCAAAGGTCTCATGACCATAAAGGTTAAATACTGTCTTAATGCATTCCTCAATAATATTCTAATCTACATTAAACACAAGAGTCAAACATTTTAAAAACAGTTTAATAAATCAGCCAAAATATACATTAAAAAACGTGCCTTTTCTTATCAACTGGTACCAAAAAAGTGTATAGCATGATTCTGCAGTAACCAAGCTATGAACACTTAGATTCACAGCTGAGCACATAAATCATTAAACCACACTCAGCTCTTGGGTGTTCATGAAACTTTTAGTAGCAAAGTTTGAAAACTGTGTCAACTACATCTTTTTAAAGACATTAACTTGGTGACATAATCAAATATATTGAATATTTCTGTTTTCATATAAACTGTAATACTAATCAATTATTTCATGTGACTCCAACTTTAAAGAAACCTAACAGTATTCATACACGTTTAATCTATATTTAGTATTACAATCTGTAAATCAGTGAGTGTATTTTCTTCCACAGAAGTTAAAATTCATTCCCTTTCACTTTTTTTTTAATCCTTTGCTGCAATTCAACATAGTTTCAAGCCCACCTGAGTACGTCCTCTGACATTATCCATGCCTTCCTCTGTGTTGCTGGCCATTTACGTACCACATGTGTCTTTATGTATATTTCTGTTTTAAAATATCTCCAAAGTAACTCAGCTTCCTCTTTTGAAAAATGTCCATAACATTTCTTATCATCCTAACTCTTTACATCTCTACATCATATCTTAAGTTTCACAGTTTAACGATTAACATCATTCTCCATATGCACCACAGTCCAAAAACATCAAAACTATTTTTAAGAGGTGTAGTCCATGTCTTTCATAAATATAACGGTGAACCACCCTGATTTACTTTGGCAAGTTTCTGGGATATTAATGTTGATTTGCATACAGTTTAAAATGGATCATGCCATTTCAGTTATTATTTCCCACAGGCACCTTCTGTCTTCTTTATTATCATTATAATAAACTAAATTATGAGTGCCTACTCAGTAACAGAATCCCATCCAATTACCTACTTCACATGTTTCAATCCATTAGTGAAACCCGATCAAACTGCCCAGTTCACATGTTTGAACCCAGAAGCAAAAATCTATCAGACTTAAGTTTATATACATCTGCTCCATAACAGAATTGTGTTAAACTATGTAATCCACATGTTCCTCCTCAGTAGTAAAACATTATAAGGCTGTCTAATTTACATATTCCTACTCATTAATTAAATTGTATTAAATTAATTTCATATATGCTTACTAATCAATACAGGGTGGCCCAAAATTATTTTACATTTTAAAATTTAATAATTAAATAACTAAAAAAATACAACCACACAGATTTCAACATATTGTATCCCAACCCAAACAGTTTTTTTTTGACATGTTAGAAGACTTCTACATATACACCATTAGTAGCTCTCTTCACATCTAATGTTCAATGCAACAAGTCTACAGTTACAGTGGTGATGACATCCATTACTCTGGTCTTCAGTTGTGATGTTTGCTATAGGTGTACAAAACACAATATCCTTAACATATCTCAAAAAAAAGAAGTCCAGTAAACTGATGTCTGACCCAAAATGATCTATCATATTAGGCCTTTTCTCCAACAGTTGCCATTTTATAGAATAATGCTACTCACTGAAGTTAAAGCCTAAAATAGGAAAGGTAATATTGGGTTATACTGTATGACTGACAGTTCACCCACAGTTGCTCCATTACATAATCAGTGTTCTTTATTACATATAACAGCTCAGAAAAATAAATCTGTGCTAAATTATATCACATTTGATAAAATAAGATTAAATTTTTCAATAAAAAAACACTAACACTATGTTATAACAAAACAATTTCTATATAAATTTGACACAGAAGTATCCACTTCTCGATTTATGAGTACAAACTTGACTGCATATTCAAGCCTGCATGTACCTGGTCAGTTATATAGCCACAAAGTTGGAGAACATTTCTTGCAGCATTGTTGATATGCTTAAAACGATCTGGACCAAGATGAATGCCTCCATACCATCGAGAAACTATTACCACAATATTCTGTGCTCCAAGGATCTGTATGAACAAAGAATTTATTATCATAAGACCTTCATGAAACTGAACTGTAGTATTTTATCCTCAACCTGTGTAAATAATAAATTTAAAACTCTAAATGAACAAACATGAGAAAGGGTCCACTCTCATACTTCCTTATACATTGCTTCACCAGCTGCAGGTGTTCTTTACTATTAAACATTCACATATTTTAAAACTTACCTCCAGTAAATGAAGTAGTCGAGATCCTGCATGAGTCTCTCCATCATCATCACAATCTTGGTGAAAACTCTTTTTATCTTCAATGTATATTCTAAATAAAGAATTAATCAAATGTTGTAACTTTAAGTTATATTACCTCTGTGTATGAATCTATTTTTATTATTTCTGTAGAATATAATATTATAGTCAGTAAATACACAGAAACAGGTAATCTAAAATACAGATTCGATATTAGAGAAAAAGGACTTTATATTAAAACAAGTTTCAACACTTTCATGTCCCCTTTTAAATAAAACTTTTGTTTGCGAAAAAACAAAATACAGCTTATTGTATGATGGAAATTTCAAGTTGCTTTAAAGCACAGAACATCAAACTAGTTTTTGTATTATTTTGTCTGATTTATCATTAACTTGGCAATCAAGATTCTGTTTTATTTGTTTGACCATTTTTAACATCCTTATACTTTATGAGACTTGTATCTAAATCCATTGAAGTTTTATCATGTACACTCTTTTACAGGTTTAGCACTGTATAATATAGACATCCTGCTCTTTATCGTGAGGTGCCAACTTGTTCAAGGGTAAGAACTTTTCAGTGATGTTGGAACATTTAAAAACAGCTATGAAATTACTTTTCAGAAGCTTTTCTACAATACTAAAACTGGTATAGAGGACACTATCTGAAAAGTGAAGACCTTAGAAAGCTGAAAATACTGCAAATTTTTTAATGTTATTTGCTGTTTTTTTATCTTTAAAAATTGGAAGTAACAAAAATTAAGTACATTGGTGACTAAAATAGTGGGTATAAGCTTTTAACTTAGATTTAAGTTGTGTAACTTGTAGTATAACATTAGATTACACTTTGTTATAATTCCATGTTAGAATTTGTTTGTTTTTTGAATTTCGCACAAAGCTACTCGAGGGCTATCTGTGCTAGCCATCCCTAATTTAGCAGTGTAAGACTAGAGGGAAGGCAGCTAGTCATCACCACCCACCTCCAACTCCTGGGCTACTCTTTAACCAACAAATAGTGGGATTGACCATCACATTACAATATCCCCACGGCTAAAAGGACGAGCATGTTTAGCGCGATGGGGATGTGAACCCGCGACCCTCAGATTACGAGTCGCACGCCTTAACACACTTGGCTATGCCAGGCCTCCATGTTAGAAAGCTTAGTTCTTGTAATATTGTGGATTTTTAATGTTATTTAGTATTATTATTTTTATCTTTAAAAATCAGAGTTGCATACAAAAAATAATTAATTTCATTTAGAATGGGGACTAGAATAGTAGGCATAAGCTTTTGATTTAGATTTTAGTAGTATAACATTAGATTAGGCTTAGTACATGTAACAGACTTTTAGGGTTAGTCATAGTTCCACTTACAGTGAGATTGTAAAACAAATACATTGTTTTATTTAGCAAACACAATATAAAACTAGTTAATTGTTGAATTTAGGCTTAGTACTGTTAACAAAAGGGTACTGATATTTAATCACAGTATTGAATGTTTAATTTTACAAATAATACAATAATTAAAACTGGTTTGGGGTAAAGTGTGATAGATGCAACAAATGGGTTTTGATTAGAAACTCCAGACCACTGTGCACTTCTAAGGAAGATGTTCAATTTACATATATGTAGTTTCCAGGTTGGAGGCTGTCTTAAGTACAACTGAATAAATAAATAAATAGAAGTATAAATTGCAGGAAAACACAGCAGGACTTCAAAAGGAACTAAGTTTTTACATGCAAGGGAGGCATCAGCTAAGACTAACAATGACATTCAGAAGTCAAAAGGGTAGTATTAGGGTTAAAAGTAGTGAACTTCATTGTAAAGACTCCATTCTGTTGAGCAACAGTTTCAGTTCTTGGCTTATGTAGATGAGGAACTGTTGGAGGGAGGGAAAACAAAAGAAATATAGAAGGATATGGATTATGAGCTTACAGGTGATTCCATGACATGTGGATAGAATAGTCTGTTGTGCAAACAGGGAGAAAAGATTATGCTACCCTGGGCCACAGGTGGAAGATATAACTGAAAGAGCAAGAAATATAATAAAGGGAACTGACAACAACGAAGTTTTTATTGTGCATGCAGGGGCTGATAAAGATATAGGGAAGAGTAAGTTATAGGAGCTAACTTATAAGTACAAGGGGGTTGATAACGACCATAAATTAATTATGTTTGGGATATGCCAAGAATTATTTGTGAAGAATATTTGTTTTTCAATATTCAAATCAAATATATTCCTTACAAAAGTAAAATATTTTGTCTTGGGTTCCTTACCTTAGTAAAGACACTGAACTGTTGGAAAAGGTTCAGAGAAAAGCTCCTAAAATGGTATCTGGGATGGAGGGGTTTGTCACATGAGAATAGATTAAGGTTAGAGAGGATTTGATTGAAGTCTCAACATTCTTCATATTTAACAGTGAGAATTATAGAACTAAGGGACACAAATACAGATTTAGGCAAGGTCAAAGCTGTCTTCAGCAAATAATTTTATTTTTCAAATAGGGTGGTTGACCTATAGAATAGACTGTCTTTGGATGTTGTGGAGGCAATAAATATGAGTAAGTCTACAAGAAACTACAAAAATATATACATGTGAATGATAAGGGCTGGCTTTAAACGTTTTTTTAATTCTTTTTTTTTTATTAATAATTTTAGTTTGACTTTGAGGATGGTACAGTTGAGATGAACCAACAGGCCCCTTGTTGTAACTAAACACTATGTTGTGTTAATTGTATCTGATGCTAAGTACTTTTCTTTTCACATACAAAGATTGTTTATTATTATTCCTAAAATATCTTCTTTGCCTTTGAACAAGTATTTTTGCAACAGCCTATGGTATTCAGATTTATTATTTACTGGAAATAAACTGTAACTATTAAATATAAATAGGTTTTGATCAAAAACACTTGCAAAATATCATGCTATGATGTCTCACAAAGGTAAAGTCACTGGTAAGCCACTGTTAGTCATATTGTGTTTGATAATTCAAGTTGGGACGCTGATTGCATCAATCAGTGAAAGAAAGTGAAAAGGAGGAATACAATAATGAATACCAATCAAATTAAAACAGATCAGATATGCCAATGGAACTATCTGTTGAAAATATATATATAAAAATATAAAAAGAAATATATTTTTCTAAAAACAGTGTTCACAGCAAAATGTCAGAAACTTCACAACTAAAAAAATGATATAAGTACTAAAAATCATACTTAATGATTAACAAAACCTAAATACCATTAAAACAGCTTTTACAAAATTTATGCAATTTGGTTAAATATTTTCACTCTGAAAATGAAAAGAATATGGATATTAATGAGTGAACTGGACCATTGAAGCATTTAATAATATATGTATACAAAGTGAATTACTATGAACAGCAATTCCACTAGTCAAATTAAAAAAACGTTTTGAGCATTTAATAGGGAAAATGTGAACACTATGAAATTAACCTAAATACCAGCTGGTCAAAAGTTTAAGACTATACCAAAAAGAAGTCCTAAACAGGGAAGAAAATGCCCAACAAGAGGTCTCAGTAGTGAGTTGCATGGCCGTCATTGTGAATAACTGCAAACATTCGCTTTGGCATGGTCGATATAAGCGTTTGCAGAAGGCTGGCTGGAATGTTATTCCAAATGGTGAAGATGGGTTCACAAAGATCATGCACTGTTTGTAATTGATGTCCACTTCTATAGACTTTCCTTGCCATCCACCATCAAATATTTTCAATGAGGTTCAGTTTGAGCTAACATGCTGAATGGTCCAAAAAAATCTCGTTATTCACCATGAAAAATTCCTTTATCTTGCGAGCATTGTAGATTGCAGCATTATTCTGCTCAAAAGATCCAGTCATTTCCACAAAAGCAAGGGATTTAAGTCAATAAGGATGCTCTCTCCAACATGCCAATGTAACCAGCTGCTGTTTGATGACCCTGTATAACCTGAAGCTCTATTGTTCCATGGAAGGAGAAAGCACCCCAGATCATGATGAAACCTCCCCCATTGTGTCATGTATAAAATGTCTCAGGTGGGATATCCTTATCGTGCCAGTAACGTTGGAAGCCATCTGGGCCATCCAGGTTAAATTTTTTCTCATCAGAGAACAAAACCTTCTTCCACTTTACTACGTACGGTGTTTGTTACTTCTCAGCAAAGTTTAAACGAGCTGTTTTGTGGTGTGGAAGGAGGCATGGCGTTTGAAAGCGTTTACAGTTTTCAAAATCCTTTCTTTCATAGATGCTGTCTTATTGTTCTTGAGCTGCATTCTACATCCGTTAACATGTGTTACTTTTTGTGTACAACATCTATTGATAGGAAGGTGGAAATCAGATGCAAGGAGATAGCTTAATAAATGAATTTTGTTGATGTTTGGTTCTTCTTTTTTTGTAATATGGAGCTTTTACTTTTCAACAGACACAACTACAATTTTATTGAGTTGCAGTGTTTGTAAGGCAACTAAAAAAAATAGCCTGATGATTTATCTCGTTATTGAATACTCTTTTTACCTTTTTCAAACAATGTACATAATCCAAATGGCTAACTGGCAGGCTTAAGTATTTCTAATCTAAACATGTTTCAAATAAAAACATTATTATCCTTTATTTAGTTTGCAGAAAATAAGAATGAAATTGATATATATTTTAAAAACAACATAATGGCAAAGGCATAACAGTATTTAGTTGGTCAATTTATTCACCAAATCAGAAATGTTCGGATAATCTTTAAAAAATGACTACTTTTTAAACGAAAAGTAATATCACAATATAATGATGAAGTCAGACCAATGTCATTTATAGACATATCTTGAGTGCAAACACTTTTGTAATGTGTCTAGTTTCTTGCGTACAACAGACTTGTACATATTACACAAAGTGAAACTTCTCAGTTAAGAGTCAACATTCTTTTTCCAGTACAGGATGATGTCTATTTGAAGAATAAAAATTTATATTTTCAAAACTTTTAGAACATCTTAAATTTAACATTTCTTAATCTGAAAATATATTTCTCACCCACAGCTATCTTGATCCTGGTCTATCTTATAAGTGTTACTGAAAGCTTTGTTCTAAAACACCACTCTTTTATACCCTTCAATTTACACCATTTTCCTTTAGAACATGTAGTGATCATCTGATCATTCTCCACCAATCATTTAGCACCATCTATAGTAGTGCAGCTAGCTCACTCTACTATTCAAGAACAAACCTCACTTTCAAGAATTGGCAGTTACATATCAGATAAACCAGCAGATCTGTGGGGAGAATGGGTGGAAAGAAAATGTTAACTTCCAAAACGGTCTTACCTCCTCTCACCCACAGCGAGAATCCCACACAGTACAAATGGAAGGGCCAGTGAAGTAAGCAAGGAAGTATAAAGTAACCACCCCACTAGCATGGGTATGCAAAATCATGCTCTTCATCCAGTAATCAAATTCAGAATACCAAAACAAGTGGAAATGAATAAGCAGACACCAACATATTTAGTAACAGGCAACTGGCTCACATTATGCATCATAGGCATTTCCTTGGGTAAAATTAGATTAAAACACGTACAGCCCATTCAGGCAGAAAACATCCATTGGAATTGCCTTGAAGAAGAAACTGCATAATTAACAAGTGCAGTCTTTCCAGGCAACAACATCCAGAGAAAAAACGTCTACAGATAAACAAGTGATAATGTGGGTTGTCTGAACCCTTTCATTATCAACATGCCTGTGATAGTCTGTCCAAATAAGTAACAAGACCTAGTACCAAATATATTGATAGTGAGTCATAATAAGGTGCCCAAGAAACACAAAATGACTATAAGTGGCTAAAGCTGAAGAACTGTGAATGAATAGTTCAGGTGATGTCTGCCGAGGCAGAAAACATCCAAGAAAATTGACTTAGGGTACGATATTTTATGCCAATTGTGGTCTACAAGGTGAAAACAACAGTTGATGAACCTTATATAAGATTTTGAGATCAACAAATGCAGTTCATCTGGAGAAAGGCATCCAAAGGAAGCACCATGGATACATAATATTATTACCAACTGTGGTCTGCCCAAGCAAAAAACAACCTAGGAAAGCACCTTGGCATATGACAGATCATACCAAGTGTAATATAATGAGGCAGAAAAATCCTGTGGAAATACTTTGCATGAGATATAGAATCAATTAGTGTAGCCTGCCCTAACAAAACCAGAGGGATGTTCCTTCAATACTAATGATACAGCCAAGTGCAGTCTATCCAAACAGAAAATATCTGGGGAAAGCACCTTGGGATATGAATGTTTATCTCACCTGCATTCAACATGGGCAGAAAACATTTGGTGGTAATGCCTTGAACTGTGAATAATTTGTCATTGACCAGTACTGCAATGAGTACAATGATGATAGCCTTTCTGAACTCCAAGTAGGTACTAATGATTTATATATTTTTAATTATATTGGCCATGCAAAACATGCTCAGTATGAAAACTTCTTGCTTCTCTAGAAGTGAGGGGGGAGTTTTGAAATGGGAATTCCAGTGAAACAACATAATGGAGACAGTTCAATGGAGTTCTGCATTACACTGTTTTGAAAAGCAAAAACTCTCTATTATAAGAATTATGAGCCACTTGAGATAGGCAGCAGTCCCTATCTGCTTCAGACCATGAGTGCCAATCCTTCCCATAAAAAGCAATAAACATTTTATTTAAAAATTCACATACACACACACACATATATGAATATACCACCAGAAAAGCTGTTGATAGTCTTACAGAAACACCCTATCTCAACAGCAAGCAATATAAAAATATACAGAATTAATGCTATTAACATAAATACGAAGCATACCTGACCAGAAAATAACCATTACTATGTAGGATCCTGAAATGTGGTAGAATGTAGTGAAAAATGACCTAATAATAATAACATGTCAACTTATCCCAGCCAAAGGCAAACAGACATGTGTAGAATTGCCACAGGAGGAAGATAATACCTGCCCAAGGAAGACACAGCCAGGTCATGCAGTGAATGTGTAATGAGCATATTGGAAGGTGTCCACATATCTCAGCTTGAACAATATCTTGCAAAGGCTGTCAGATTTGATAGGCCACAGATAGCAGATAGTGATTTCACATGGGCCAGTCACAATACAAAAATTGTGTGAATTGATGAAATTAACCAGTGAGAGTAACAGCTGAAAAATCACAGGAAACAGATGGATACCACAAATAAATAGACAGAAATGAAAACTACAAAAGCAGGCATTGCAAGCCACATAACATAGCAGAAAATGATCTGAACAAAGAAATTAATTTGAATCCAGGAGAATACAGTAGCAAATAGAAAGAAAGGAAACAGGAGAAAAAGAGAAATGGTAAGGGATGTGGGAAATATTAATAGCATAAACATCCTGTAAACAAGTAGGAGGAAGCAAGAAGTCTGATGGGTAAAAGGAACATTGAAATGGTCTCCAAGGGTGAACCAGATAGGGCATGAAGAACAAGATCCAAAAATGGAAAAACAAAGGGATGTGATACACAGACCAGATAAAAGGAACATAAAAGAAGGGAAATAATGGGTGGAGAGAAGGATTTCAGGAAATGGGAAAAATGGAAGGTGTTTGACAGGTCAGCCCTATGGTGACCATCAGTTCACATGAACAAACCCTGGTCAAACAACCAATGAAGAATTGGGACAGATGAAGAACAGAATGACAGAAGCCACAGCAAATAGTCCAAAGCCTGAAGGTAAACCAATGCCTCTGGTAAACAGACAAGAAGTAAGGTTAAGTGGTAGTAGCAAGGAAAGATGCTATGCTAGGGGCAAGTCCCTAGGCTGAGACACAAGACCAGATAAAAGTCACACAGAAAGATGGAACATTGGGATAAAAAACATCAGGTTGCAGCTGTCAAAAAAGTGAACAGGACAGAAAAAGGGGCAAAGTTTGTTGTTTCAGTAAATGGCCAGAGCAAAAGGAACCCACATGAGCTGGCCAATATGAGGCAACAAGCAGAGAATGTCAAGGAGTGATCTGGATAAGGAAAAAATCCCTAGAGTGAAGTGTGATAAGCAGGTAAGCATTTGGTGAAGACCTTTCAAACTGTATTTAAGGGATCTATTCCTAGAACCAACAGATGTGTAATTGGAGACCAAAAGGAAGGAACAATGGTGATCAAGCAAGTGGCCAGTACATCTGTGTGTTACTAAAATACCCATGAAAAAAGCGACTACTCTCAGGGAAGAACCTGGTTCAGTTGGTATATGACTGGCTACCAGATTCATGACACTGGGGACATGACAAGCTAAGATTGCCATTTGATGATCATGGGCCGAGAAAAGAAGAACAAGGGTTAAAAACACAGAGATCTGAATAAGGTTCCCCCTTTGTCAGGTAATAAAGCCAATGATAGTGTAATAGAAGGAATGAACCATAACCACCCATCCCCTCAGGATTGGGAAGAAACAATACAGAGCCCAACAAATTACCAAAAAACTCCAAGATGTCGATGAACCACTGGCCAGAAATCTATTGAGAATACACAATATACCCTGACTTATCTAGGAAACATCCTGAACCCAGAGGAAAAGAGCAATGGGATGGTCCAAGAGTTCTTGGAAAAAGTTTCATTGAAGCTTAACTCAAGAGAAAGACAGCTTCCAAGAAAGCTCAAACCTTCAAAAGAAATAAAAATGCTCATACAATGAGAAAAGGAGAACATATAGCTATTAAGATTGTCTACTTCACATCCCCAAGCCAAAGTGCAGATATCTTGGTCCAATGAAGATGATAATTGAAGAGAACTCTCAATTGAACAAAATATTGAGTGGGAGTAAGTTGAACAAAAAACTCCAGTCAATTAGCTTCCTGAAGAAGTAAGCAGTCATGATATATCAACTTGGCACAAGAAGAGGCAAGAAGGAGCTATTCACTTCATCTACGAAAAGGAAAGTCTGAAGATCCAACAAATCAATGTGATGGTCAAAAGAGCATATCACTCGACAAAACATATGAAGCCCCCCCCAAAAAACGACTAAACTGTAGCATCCACAACTGAAAGACACAACCCTCATTAATGAATCACAGAAAACAAGATATGGAGTGGTATGAATATGAAGAGAAATTTTAATCACGACATGGTCAACCAGAGTCCCAAAGGAAACTTCTGAAGAGAGAGGCAGAACTCCATCACATGATCAGTGCATGCTGAAAACAAATATGGCATAAATTGGGGAGTATAAAAGACTGTTGTGCTTTTAATACAAACTTTCAATAATACTGAAAAAATAGACCAGGAACAAGATAGTTCTGGATGAGAGGAGGTAAGACAGTATAAGATTGCATATATATTTTTTTTTCAGCATCCTTGTATGCTGTGTACATGGTATTTATTATCTTCTACCATAAACTATCACTAAATTAGCATTGTAAGACAAAATGAATAATTGATAATTCTTCCAGTGCGTGTGTGTACATATACATATTTTTATACCTAATATGTATATACATACAATGTTGAATGGCTTCTGTAAAAGGTTATAGCTTGTGCACTCCACCTGTGTAAGTGAGGTGAATGAGCCCATCTATTAACTGATAAGCAAATATCCCTAATCACTCAGCTATTGCCAAGCATTGCCACATGGTTAAGATGCTTGGCTCAAAATCCAAGGGTTATGGGTTTGAATCCCCATCACACCAAACATGTTAACCCTTTCAGCCATGGGGGTATTAAAAAGTGATGGTAAATTCCACTATTCCTTGGCAAAAGAGTAGCCCATTAGTGGGCTACATAGTTAACAGTAGGTGGCAAGGACCAGCTGCCTTTCCAATAGTCTTACACTTCTAAATAAGGGATGGCTAGTGCAGATAGCCCTCCATTAGTTTTGCAAGAAATTCATAAACAGCTCTAATTAGCATCCCACCAATGCAAAAAGCATAAATACTGTGACTTAAACATGTGTTGCTGTTGTTGTTTTATTCTAAATTTAATTTTTTCTAAGTACAAAAGTTATGAAACTTAATGTACTTTATTCACCTGTATGCCAGAATATTATGGGTTGCACTGGCTATTTTTCTGTTTTCCATTAGTACTGTCTTGATTTGTTGCACCTGAAATTTTAATATATCATCAGAAAAGAGAACAAAACCGACTAAACAAAGTATTTTCTTACACTGGTTTCTTACATAAAATGTTTACCAAAAAATCAGTTTTAGTAAGGCTAAAAACTTAAGTTAAAACTCTTTATTACACCTGATGAATTTATGTTTAAGAGTTTGAAGTCATGAATCGCATATACACAACATGATGTCCTGAAAATCAGGATTCAACCAAATCTAAAACTTCCCAGGTGCATTTAAGAACCCAAAACTTGTGCATCCTTATGGTGGTCTACTGTATGTTAACTGATAACAAAAAAGTATAACAGTAACATTTTTAATATTAGCTACCCAACCTTATAAAACTTTAAGATGATCAAAAACATGTATAGAACATTATTTAAAATGAAAACAAAATTAATTCTATTCTCTCTCCCACAAGGTTTACTGAAAATATTTCACTATTTCCAAAAGTATTTTAACAAAAAGAAATAAAATGTTAAAAAAACAAACAATTAACCATTTAATAGTTACATCTAAAAGAATAATCATATTTAACTGTGAGAACTGTAAAATTATAGGACACAGTAACTTCTGGCAGGGTAGGAGTCATCTTCAATTTAAAAAAAAAAAGGTTTATTTTTCTAACAGGCTTTCAGATACAGTACATCCAGGTAACTGAGTTTAAAAGAAGACTTGACTAATATATGAATGATAAGGGCTGGGTTTGAGTGTTTTATTTTTATTTCATGGTTTGGTGTAATGGATGGAAAAGCAAAGATGAATGAACAGGCCCTTGTCCTTAACTTGTATGTACAGAATTAACAGATATTATTTACCATTTAATAAAGGAAAAAGTAACATTAAAGAAGTGCTAAACACTTTACCTTGTTTAAATAAATAAGTACCTATTGAGGAACCATGATGACAATCATTTTGAATAATTAAGCTTCTGATATACACATAACAGTAGTACTCAACTTGGAAAACTAGCTGAAACAAACCTTACAACATATGTACATGAAATGGCTGATTTAGGTTGAGAAAATTTTTACATATATATTTCTCTGCAAGTGGGTTTTCTCATCATCCCTGAAACCTTACAACAGTTTTTAAGCTATTACTTAGATGAAACAACTTTCACACCATCAAAGTGAACAACTGGAATAAATCTCACAAAAGTACTCAATAAGAACAGCTGGCTGGGACATAAATCAGAGAAATCAACTGAAAAAGATATGCAAAAAAGTTTTCAATGAAAAATAATGTCTGTAAAAAATTTTACACCAGTGTTTAAACTAAACAGTAAGCTAAAACAACTGGAACTACAGACTATGAAAAATATATCATAATGCTCAGTCAGAAAAACTAAGAAAGTTTGTTAACAATACTCAACCAAAACAACAAAACTCAATCGCAACAACAAACCAGAAAAAATTTTACAACAATACTCAACTAGAACTAGATGGAGGAAAACATAATATTTACCTACTTGACATGGTAAGATGGAACAGTGTGAGAAGAAAGCACTTAGACTGGATAACTGATTGAATAAGTCTTACCATATTTAATCTTAACAGTTGATTTTATAATCAGCAATAAATGAAAGATCAACTTTAACCAGAAGTAAAATAATTTTTACGGTTTCTTTCACATATTAAAAGGTTTTAAGATGTATCCAAAAGCTTTAAGGTTGAAATCTCCAAGCATAAAGAACTATAGGCATTGTGTTCTTGCACTTATCATCTTGAGATTATTTAGTTAATCTGTACGAAGAAACAAGTATTTTTCTTGGATAAAGTATTAATGCATTTGATTTAAAACACTGACAGTTACAGGACAAGTAACAACCAAAATACGATATATCTAAATGTTCAGATATCCTGAAAATAATGAATGTATTCAATATTTCAAAGCATAAGTTATTACAAAATTATTGTTGGAATAAATATATTTGATGAATTGTGTCACACAATAAGCCTTCAGTTCCTGGTTATGACACTAAAACTACCTATGTATGGTTATATTTCATAAAGAACTGTGTTATAAAGAAAATCTCTAATTCCTGCTTATGACAGCAAAGCTATCTATAGATGGTTATATTTTGTAAAGGACTGCTATAAAGAAAATCTCAAATTCCTGGTAATGACAGTAAAGCTACCTATAGATGGTTATATTTCATAAAGGACTGTGTTATAAAGAAAATCTCTAATTCCTGGTAATGACAGTAAAGCTACCTATAGATGGTTATATTTCATAAAGGACTGTGTTATAAAGAAAATCTCTAATTCCTGGTAATGACAGTAAAGCTACCTATAGATGGTTATATTTCATAAAGGACTGTGTTATAAAGAAAATCTCTAATTCCTGGTAATGACAGTAAAGCTATCTATGGATGGTTATATTTCATAAAGGACTGTGTTATAAAGAAAACCTCTAAACCCTGGTAATGAGAGTAAATACATAAAGTACTTTGCCGTACAGAAATTATTCTTGATTTTTTAATTCTACCTTACATAGTACAAACAAACCAAGTACATACAATGACACTTTTACTTTATATCATACTTTATTTTCTTGACCAACAGGAATTGTGATATAGATCTGGGTAAACTAGACAAGTATAATAAAAACAGAAAATATAATGACCTGTTCCACACAAACCACAGGAGCTAAATGAGCTTGGAAAGTGCTTTTTCTGTCAACAATTGTGTCTCCGTGGTAGATAAGAGGTGTTTCAAAATCTGACCACCTCTGTTGAGAACATCCACCTATACATATATAATCATACTAAAAGAAATTATATAATTACATGACTATGTAAACAATAAAGAATCAGTACTCAATTACACAAAAAAGCATAAAGTAACAGCTGCAAAATATCATGAAATAAAGCTCTCTGCATCAAGCATAACTCCTACATGCTTGCATATTATTTATAATAAAATTTAAATCAACAAGAAAGAAAAACCAAAATAATACACACATATCAACATATAAATAAAAACAGTCAAAAGTAAAACACAACTCAAACTTCAAGATGGCACTAAGTATTTTTCAAATTTAAAGTTTAACTTAAAAAAACAGTAGAACTGTGACATTCTCAATACTTCCAAACAGTTTTATTTAAATTGTTTTTTTTCTATTTTATTCTTCTATATATCAATGGTCCATTGTAGAACAAACTGAAAAATTGTGCAACATACATTTCACCCTTGTATGTCAAATCATGATGACCATGGATTTTAGGAAAAACTTATCCTACGAATTTCTAATGTCCTATATTATAAATGTATCAGATCATCCCACAAGTAATGTCTGAAAATTTAACACAGAAAGTGCATCATCATTTCTATCTTTGTAGAAGACTTTAATAATTAAAATGTACTAGGATGTGTATAAAAATGTTCAGACAAATAAAACAAACTAACCCAACTCACTTTTTCAGATCATTAATCAAATAAACCCTTAAGAAGATGGATATGACTGAGGAGCATATGAGGTATATAATGCATTACGAGTTGAAAAAAGGCAATTGTGCAACAGAAACATTCAAGGTTTTTATGGTGCAGTCTCTCAATAAAAGAAAATGTTGACAATGATTTCAGAAGTTCAGATCAGGTGACTACAGTTTAAGTGATGTGCCATGTTCAGGTCGCCACGTTGAGTTTAATGATGACTTGTTGCTGGCTGCACTTGATGAAAATTATGCTATAACAGTTGAAAAACTAGCACAGAAGCTTAATTCAACCCATTCAACAGTTCCCCGTCATCTGCAACAGCTTGAAAAGGTGTCAAAACATAGAAAATTGGTCCCCCACGATTTGACAGAAGTCAACCTTAGAGCAAGAGTGGACATTTACACTTCTCTGCACTCTTGTGAACACAAGTCACCTTTTTTGGACAGGCTGGTTGGTTGGCTGGCTGGCTGATTTAATGTTTTATGACACAAAGCAACTCGGCCAAACATCCAGTAAAAAGTTAAAGTAAATTTAGTAAAATTCATGAAAGGAAATTAAGGTAAAACAAAACAAAGTTTAATACAAATAGCGTAAAACCAATGTTTACATCTAGTCTACAATGTTAAGAGAAAAACTACAGTAATACAACTTGTAAAGGACTTTCCGTAGCATAATTGTAATTATCATAACTCACCAGGAAGACTAACAGTTAAGTATAAAAACCACAATCAGTCACCTGAAGTTGGTCTTTCCTGCCCTGGTTGTGATTTATTTGATATTATGGTCATTTTCAAAAAGGAAAGAAAAAAGTTTTAAAAAACATGTAGCAAAATTTTAATAACTCACCAGGATGACTGACAGGTAGTTCAAACAGCAACATTAGTCACCTAAAGTTGGACTTTTCAATCTTTGTTTCAAGTTATTTAATGTTGCAGTCAGTTTCTAATTTCAAATTGAACTAGATGCACTGTAATTCTTAAAAGAAAACCACATTAAATAAAGGTCTAATGTGTAAATTAAAAACTTAAATGGCATTAAAAAGATAAATAACCTTTAAAAAACTAAGAACATTACCAAGATGGACAGAGTCACCATCACCAATAACACTGTCTAATGTTAAAGACAAACTTTAGGACAGAACATGTTTAAAATGGTGCCATCATTGAGAGTTGCAATGATGGCAAGAAAGTAAAATGTGGCTTACAGTGATCTGAGTGTTACACAAACTACACACTGGTGCATCAGTTCAAGATAAAAGAAAATAATGAGTTAAAAAACTGTGACTAGTGCATAGTCTAGTTGGAACAACTTCCTCTTTCTGATCATTACAAAAGCAAGACAGCCAAATTCCAAATGATGGTTTTATTTCAAAAAAACTTGTTGTCAAGTTGCTCATTACAAGTTGACTGCCAGCTGGCATGGAGCCAAGCCTTAAATACAGGACCATAGTCCACGAATGGAATAGGCACGGTGGTGATAGTGCCAGAGCAAATAGATTTAGCTGCGATGTTGGTGAGCTCGTTCCTGTAAATACCAATGCAGCCTGGTATTTAAAAAAACTGGATATAAGTAGATGTTAAAAAGAAATGGGTCAGTCAGTTTTAAATATCAGAGAAAACAGTGTGTAAACCAATGTGAAGCAATTCCAGGGCCAGTACAGAACTAAGTGAGTCACCATAAATACTGCAGTTTGAGTACTACTTAGCTTCCATGTGATCCAGGGCAAGAGAAATGGCATACAGTTCAGCAGTGAACACAGAAGCTGAAGAGGAAATTCTGCACACAACCACTGAACCACAAAAAAACCATTGCATGGCTCACACAGTCATCTGATTTTTAACCATCTGTATAAATAGGAATGGAAGGATGGTTTGAAAGATGTTCAGCAAATAATAGACAGTATTTTCAATTGAAAATGTATGCTTTTTTCAAAAGACTTAAAGACAGGTCACATATGGAGACTGTAATAAACCATGGTGGGATAGGCTGACCAGTGGAGAGAGCGATGTAATCAAAAGACAAACCCAATTTATCCAAATGCACTTGGATACAGAGGCCAATAGGAGCAATGGCAGATTGTCTGTTCTGAAAAAGTATGGCCCACCAATGATGGAAAACAACCCCAGGTGGGATGCTTTAGTAAGGAACAAAGTTTCAAAGCATGTAGTAAAGACAGTTGCAAATGGTGGAGGTGCAAACAAGGTTCATGAGACTCTGTGCATGAGCTTTGAACTGAGGAAGTGGAGAAAGCCCCAGTGCAAAGCCAAAGTCCTTGATGATAAATGGGGTCCAGCATCTTTAAGGCCGAGGTCCTGGCAAAGCCACAGACCAGTGATCCATACTAGTTTCAATCAAATAAGAGATAACAGATCTTTTGCACAGAATATCAATCTGCTCCCCAAATGGTGGAAGACAGGACATGGAGGATGTTCAGTGCTCTTGAACATTTGACCCATAGCTGCTTCAAGTGTGGTATAAAGGTCAGCTTACAGTCAAAGATAAGCTCCAAGAACTTTGTCTCAGGAACCACAGGCAGCAAAATTTCACTGATACAAAGTTCAGGATCAGGATGAATACCCCACTGGCCACAAAAATGCATGCAACTGGTTTTAGAGAGAAAAAAGTTAAAGCCATTTTGCTGTGGTTCACTTCAGTAAACAATTGAGGGCAGTCTGTAGCTGCTGTTCAATATACTTTATGTTGACGAATGACATGAGATGTGAAAGTCGTCAACATAGAACCTGTTTGCAACATTGAGAGGTAGTTGTTCAGTGATGGCATTAATTTTTATACTGAAAAGTGTGACACTCAAAACACAGCCTTGAGGGACTCCCAGTTATTCCAGAAAAGGACAAGAAAGTGTCGAACCCACACGAATATGGAATCTCCTGTCCATTAAAAACTGTTTCAATAAAAATGACCAAATGGCCACGTAACCCAAAATGCCATATCTCCATGTTGTACCATAAGCCTTCTTAATGTCAAACAATATTGATACAAGATGTTGTCATTTGAGAAAGGCTTCTCTGTTTGATGTTTCAAGTTGAATTATGTGGTCCATGGTGGACTGCTGTCATTGAAGCCCACACTGGGTGGGCAAGAGGAGGTTGTTTGAGTCAAGGAACCAAACAAGATGAGCATCAACCATCCTCTCTGAGGTCTAACAGAGACAGCTCATCAAAGCAATTGGATGGTAGTTTGAAGGAATCTTGGGATTCTTCTCAGGCTTAGAGAAAGATAGGACAATAGCCTGGTGCCAGGCATCAGGAAAAACATTCTCCTGCCAGATCCGATTAAAAACAATCAGAAGAATAGCAAGAGAAGCAGGATACAGATGGAGCAGCATTTCATAGCATACATCATCATGTCCAACCAATATACTGCCATACTGATGAAGGGCCAGTTTGAGTTTCACCAGTGTAAAAGAATGATTATAGTCATGGAAACAAATCAGCTTGAAAGGACAGAAATGATCGCTCTGCCAAAGTCTTAATGGCCAAGAAGGTAAATGAAGAAGTAGAAGTGCTAGATATCTGGCAAAAGCTTTCACCTAGAGTATCAGCTACTTCTTGGCCATCAGACAGCAAAATCAAGAGGGGGACAGAATTATATTGCCCACTGACCTTTCAAGTCTTGTCTCTTATGATTTTGGAACTGATGGTAGAAGATATGCCGGTTGTGAACTCAATCCAAGATTCCTTCAAGCTATAGCATCTTACCCACCAAGCATGTGCACGAGCCCACTGGAAAGCAATGCAGTTCAAGAGTGTGGGATATCTATGGAAAGCATCTCAGGCCTGTTTTTGAGACTTCTGTGCCATGTGGCAGGCAGGATTCCACCATGGATGAGGATATAGTGCAAAATGCGTCGAGGTTTTAGGAATACACCAAGAAGCTGCTTGTATAATACAGTCAGTTATTGCTGCCACACAGTTATCTGTTGATGGCTTAGAGATAATGGCAGGATCAAGTTCTGTGAGAGCAGTGAAAGAGGACCAGTTTGCTTGATCCAGCTTTCACTGCACACACGGGTCAGGTAGCATTGACCACAGCCAGTCTCTCTCAAAAGTATAGGAAAATTATCATTGCCAATGGATTATTGTTAACCCTCCATGAAAAATGGGAGAATAATGAAGGGGAGCAAACTGAGAGATCAATAGCAGTAAAGGACTGACTAGATGTGTGAAAATAAGTAGAAGAACCAGTACTGAAAAGAGAAAGGTTGTAATCAGAGAGCATACACTTTACAGAGCGAGCCTTCCTGTCAATATCATCACTTCCCCAGAGGGGATAATGATGTCCATTAAATGAGAAACAGCAACTGTTCAATGAGAGCATAAGGTTTGATTGATCATATGTCTCTCCAGATAGCAGGTAGAGAGAACAAACTGTGATGGTATCACCCAAGGAAACATGGATGGCTACGACCTTCAAGGGTGTGTTGAGCGGCAAAGACAGGGTGGGCACATGCTGATCAAGAAGTGATTTCCATGGTCAACCATCCCAGTGGCTTTAAATTGATTAGTGGTAAAGACTCCCATATTGTACTAAAAGAAGAGGGGATGAAATGCATCGAAGGATCTTGAGGAATGTTATCACCCAAGACAGAGCAATGAATTATCACAAAACCTTACTTTGAAAAGCAAACCATAATTATTTATTCAAACAAGACATGACAGGGCTGGGCAGATATCTTCTTCTACTTTACCTATGGTTAAATATGCCTGTTCCAGACTGTATAACCTTTGATCCTGTTAAACATCCTCTCTTAAAGATGAACATTCAAAGCCATAGGATATATTGAAAGCACTGAGGACAGTACATGCAATCAAATGAATGTATTGTGTACGAGCCCAATACAGGATATCTAATGTATGAAAACAGAGGGATCTCAACCAGGTGCTGCTTTGGTGATTGATATAAGCCACCATCACTGAATTATCAGAATGGGTAATCACCAAACACTGTCTTTCAATTAGAAGAGAGTGATCCAAAACTCAATAAACAGCCAGAAGCTCAAGGACATTTATATATAAAGATTCATCTTTAAAGAACATGTCCATAAACAGATGCAAGTCCAGATGAGGAGGAGTAAATGGGACACCAACCAGTATGTGAGTCTTGTCCAACCACCAAACGAGATCATTCACCAGGGAAGGAGGAAAGATAATGAGAGCATCCAATGGATTCCAAGCAAGGTTCTACTGATCATGCAGAGTCCATTGAAGGTAAATTCATGCATACACAGCTGAGAGAGTAACAGATGTCATAAAAGACCACATCCCCAAAAGTAAAAAAATCTCAAGTGAAGGAAGTGAGGAAACAGATAGGGTGTGGAGAATTGACAATTCCAAAGAGAGGAGTTAGAGAGGAGAATGCTGGGCTCGAATAATGTGAATATTGTAAAAGAGACCTAAATGCACAAATTACTGGATAGGACTTCTCCTGTTTGATCAACCAACCCACTCAAGCTGCTTTGAGAAGGAGCTGACGAGTATTACTGGCTGACTCCAGTTTGTAATGAGCCAGAAATAGCTATTCGTCCATGTAAAAATGGAAACATAGCCCTAAGACGTGAAGATGAACAGCAAATTCTCCCATTACCCAACAAAAAGAACATAGGGAGCAAAGGCTAGCCCAAATGGTAAAATGGTACAAACCAAAGATAAGAATGAGATCATACCAAGATGGGAATGTGAAAATAGGTATTGGAAAATACTATCTTGGTCATTTGCAGGTCCAAAGAAAATGCCCACCAAAGAGTGAAGTAGATTTTTATGGAGAAACGTATGGTGTGAACAAGACAATGAACATTTACTCACTTGTCTTCTTGGGAATGACAAAATTATAAAAGTAAAACCCCAGAGAGGAATGTGAACAGGTTTGACAGCCTAATGGATGAGAAAATTCTGTACCATCTCGGCTACATGCTGGAAAGTTATGGGATTCTGAGAACAGAATAAAACAGTCATCTGGGACAAGAGAGGTGGGGTTATAAATGGAATTTCAAGTTCCTAAGACAAAACCTAAAGAACCCAAACATCAGTGGTGAAGAACACCACCAATGAATACCAATAAATGAAAGCCACAAACTGAACCCTCAACCAGACCTGAATCCACTAAGCACTCACCATAACTGTTGACAGCATGCTGTGCTTTGTTGAGAAAAATAACTTACCATACACTTTAAGAAGAAGGGATAGATGTGGTTGCGAAGGGGATGGGCAGGAAACAAAAATAAGGGACACACTTGGCTCTGTAATAAAAGAGTAACTACATATGAAAAGATAGATTGGTGTTGAGCAGATGCCACCTGTTACTCCAAGAACTCTGAAACTGTATCAAAAATGAAACATTAAAAACTAAGTCATACACAAATCCCAGAGATAAGGGTTTGAGAAAATGCATTATGGATGTAAGACAACAAATGACCCAATGTGAAGGTAAAGAGAAAGAAGATGACCCAAGAAAACCCTTCAGAATTTCTATGAAGAACTGTAAACAAAAGATGGACTGTGGATAGATATCACAAAAGAGATGTAAGAGTAAGACAGAGGCAGAAACATTGGGCATAAGTGAGACGAAATGGGGAATGAAGACTTGCCCCTAAACAAGGAAAACCAAACCCATCAGTGGTTGGTCAAGATATGGACAGTCAGCCCTATAATATATGAGGTATAAAAAAAAAAGACCATGGTGAATGAGGCATAGTTTAGCAAAGGTGCACAGAGGGAGTTGTGTCATAATTGTACTGTGCTCCTACTGGTAGAGAAGTGATGCATGGAGTTTTGTGAAACACATGATGAAATCATTTCATTCCAATAGGGGGATGCAGAAGGCTTCTAAGCATGCATAATAAAAAGTTTTTATATAGAGGGCAGCACCAAATAGGAATAACTAATGTTATGAAAGGAGAGAAGTACTGAAAACTCTAACAAACTGAAGGTCCAATTGTATTCTGAAAAAAGATAAAAATATGTAACTGCCTTACATTTTAAATAAACTTTGTAAAACAAGTAAGAAGCTCCCATCAATACCACATGATCAAACTTTACTACTGTCACTTTCACAACAAAATCATACAAACATACTTTTGAAAAAAAGATATTCCTTTGTTAGCTAAATTGAAAAAAAACATTTTATACCTTAGTCCCGAAAAGTACACCAAGCTTATTAAACAATAGTCAAGCAAACCTCATGGAAAAATTGAATACTATTTCACTTTTGTTTTATTTGTGCTATCTTGTTACAGTAGTTCATGAATGAATGTATTTTGTTTATGTGTTAAATTTCCTGCAAAACTACAAAAGAACTACCTGTGCTACCATTTCCTAATATTCAAGTGAAACACAAGGAAAACAACTTGTCAACAACATCCAACACTAACTCTCAAGCTACTCATAAATATTATTATATAATCTATTAAATTTTGAAATTTGTTTTACTAATTTTCTTCTATCTATATGAACATATTAAAAAATACGATACAGGTAATTCAGCCACTATGTTCCTGCAATTTCTTTTATTGTTCCATTGTTTATTATAAAATATTTACCAAAGCACAACTTTCTTAATACAATAAACTATATTTATTAAAATGATTGGACTCAGCTGCTTTATTTTCACTAACTGTCATTTCAATCTTTACACAGCTTTTAGTTTTCAAAGTATCTTTGATGCAAACAATAATACTCCTGAGGCAGCATAACACATAATGATGTGCATAACTTTCTATCTACAACATACATTCATTTACTGCTGTGAATATAGTACTACAAAAATGAATTGTGGTTAAAAGATAGAACACTTTACACTCATTATTAAAATAATCAATGATTTTATGCTCAAGATGTGTCAGATATAATGTCCACAAACTAATAAGAGTCCATGAGATAGAATGATGGTAGCCCCTATTTAACACTTCTCTTACAGTTAACAAAGCAATACTTTTGGTGAGAATTTTATTCATTGTAGTAAATATAACTACATACTGTATTTACAGTTGTTGTTTTTGTTTCCAAAAAATAAATTGCAATAAAAACAGGTGCCTAAGAGTGGCAATTATTCCAAACTATTAAATCATTAGTTGTTGATATTTAACCACAGAGTCTTAATTCTTGATGCCTTCAAGATACTTCTCTGTTTGTTGAATTTTGTGCAAAGTAACTCAAGGGCTATCTGATCTAGCTCAAATTAAATTTAAAATTACAGTATATGTAGAAGACACCTAGTAAACAAACCTGATGCCAACTATTCAACTAATTTTTACTATTTCAACACCCGTCCAATAAGTATGAAATTCAATGTAAATTAATCACTATAAAATTGTCATTGCTCAAACAAACCATAATTTTTATAACTTCCAATTTCATTTGGTAATAAAACCAACAAACAGAAAATCATACCCCTCTTGCCACAACTACCTGTCACATCCTTTCTTTTACGACTTAATAATAGCTCTCTCTCATACAGGGTGTTCAGAAAGTCACTGTGCACTTATATACTTATTAACAGTCATGCTTCAATACAGAATACAAGAGGTAGCTATGAATGAAAATTATAAACAACGTTGAAAGTGATTCCCATTGGCATCAATACAGGCTTGGATCCTTCTTATTTTGTTTCTAAGCACTGCTGGCTTGAAATAGACTGAATGAATGCTGTTATCGCTGCTTTCAAAACTGCAGAGTGACTTTCTGAACACCGTGTATTTTATTCTATAGATATAACTGAAGAAACCAAGATTTTCATTTATCAAATGAGGGATTATATTATATTGTCTTCTTATCAGAAATTGTCCACCTCTTTTTTGGTACAAGCTTCATTTCCACAGGAAAGGTAACAACTAGTTTGGATGAATTTGTAACATCTCTCGTTGCATAGTTAGAAAGTCTGAAAAACTGCGACTGTTTTAAGAAATTGTCTGCTTTTTGCATATTATTATTATTATTCTCAATATTATTATTATTATTATAAATTCTCAATATTTAATTAAACATAAATTTTGTACATTACTACCCTTAGTATAAAAACATTAGGGTTAAGTGTCACTGACTGTCTAGAGCAAAAAAAAAAGACATTGGTAACTACTCTATTCTTACTTTTTGTGTCTATTCTTAATTTATTGTTATAAAAATAAGTAAAATGATAAAATATGAATCTATTTAGATTAGATAATATTAGATTAGGTAAAATAATAATATAATAAAGATATTTCAGGAGACATACACAAGAACAACTTGTAGGCAACATAACTTCAATAGCAAACCATGAGCTGCACATTCCCAAAGTGATTTATAACTTAAAATGGTATAAGTAGCAGTTAGACATGGTTCAAAAGGCAATTACAAGGGTAATAAAACTATAAAATTCAACTATAAATAGACTATACTGTTACAAGTTTAAAGCAACTTAGAATAAATGAATGCTGTTTCGTGTTACATTTGAAATCATTCTAGAAAGCAAAAGAAAAAAAGTTAGATATATCAACTGTGATTACGAGGTTGATCAAATTGACCAACATTGTATAGAAATGGAATACAAAAAATAACAGATAAAATATAAAGTTTTACTAAAAACAAGCATCTAAAATATATTTATGGGTGCTTTAGAGATTACACAAATGAAATTTCATATTTTTGAGATGAAGGAAATTATTTTTAAATCTCAACATGAAAACCACATTGCACATAGACTATTCAAAGCAAAATTCTATATATTTAGAGGGAGAAATCTTTATTTTATTAAAAATACTTCACTAAACAAATGAGTTTTTGTATATGAAAGACTAATAATGTTTGTTTACTAAAAAACTAACAAATTTTGTGAAAATACACACACACATGCACAAAGATTCTGAACAAGTACAAAAAGGTCAAATAGTAAGTCAGAATGAGAGTTGAACAAAATGCTAAACATGGTCACCATGAAAGTATAAAACCAGTCATTATGCTTGGAGGCAACTTTTCTAAAATAATATGTTAAATGACTTTTTTTTACTGAACTAACTAGGCCACTTGTGACAACCTTGTTTTAATAAAAGATTTAATTTTACAAATGCAAAGAAATTATATAATGATATTTATTAAATGTGACTTAAAAACAATTACTGATTGTTATAACCTTTTCAAAGATAAAAGTAGATAAATACTTATTTTCCTACTTCAATATATCAAAAACACAAGTGTAATGACTGTCATTATTTTCACACAGTACATGCACGTGTTTGAGAACCTTACCCAACATGAAAACAAATAAAAAAAAATTACTAAATACATTATTTATTACCTAAATAAGGATGTTATGATAAAATCCCTTCATTATTTAAAAATGGTTTGGTTTTCAATTATTTCAAGAAGTCAACTCAATAAATATGGTAAAAAATTGTCTTCATACACAACATACTTTATATCTCATTTGTCACCGTTCCTTACTATTTTTACTTAAAACTGTTAGAAAACGTACCATTTTTGTACTTTTCAAAATTGAAGTATACACAGTTCTCAGTAACTGATTCACTTGTGTCTTGGATGTTATCATCACAGGCATCCCAAATATCGAGATAGTCTCTAATTTTCTCAATCCACATGAAAAGAATGCTTTCACCAGAATGTTTGCTATAAGTAAACATGTTGTGTTAACTCTTTTTACTCAGGCATCCTTTACTACATAATAGAATTTTTTTGTCTCTTACATTCAAAATTTTATTAAACTACTTTCTGTTTATATTCCACTAATTAATATAGCATGAAACCTTAACTAACAATCTATATTTTAATAGTACACAAGTTTTAAGTTCCTAATTCTACAAGGAAATATTTTAAAAATCCTGAATTTCCCTAAGTGTGACACATGTGACATATTTTCTCTACGCATAGTCTCTACACCCCTTGAAAGAGTAGAAAATTAAACATAAATTACTCATGATATAATCATTATTGATCAGACAAGCTATAATTTTTATAATTTTCAATTTTCTTTGATTACAGAATTATCAATTACAAGTTAAACCCTTCCTGCCACACCCACCTGTCATATCCTCTCTTTCATAACAATTCTCTTTTACATTTAATTATAAAAATGATGTATTGCATAACACTGTGTTATGAACAAGTAATAGTCAATTTCACTCACAGTATGAGCAACATTATAATGATAAACTTAATGACTAGCTTGAATAAATTTGAAATGACTATCATCATTACTACCACAAGTATGGAGAAGTACGCTCAACTGTCCTCAACACTTGACAGCAAACATGTGCAAATGTGTAGATGAACTGTATATGTATATTATACTGAGCCCATAATGAAAGGGTTAATTCAGTAATGACTAGACTGATTTTTAATAACATTTACTTAATGCAAGAGAACCAGTTAAAATGCCATTTTTTTAAAACAACCAGGTAGTGTTCTCACTAACATTGGAAAAACAACTCACAAATATATATCTTCCAGTGCAGTAGATAGTTCTACTTTCTGACATCCTTTCATCCATGGGGCACTAAAAGGATAACATTAGACAAGCAAAAATGAATTAAAACTAAAAATCATTATTATAAACTTTTTGGTACCACAATGGAAAAAATAATAATGCCAAATGATATTAGACACTTTTTTCAAACCAGCATCTCACTTCCTTCAGAACAAACTGACAATCAAAACTTATAATGAGAAATAACATAAGAATCAAAGTTTAAACTAAATAAAAGTTTTGCTTTTAATAATGGATTTTTCATAATTTAGCAATACAGATTTTGAAATTTTTTTCTATCTTGTAAGGATTTTTTTTACAAATTATATCAAATCATTATTTCATTTACCACAATGAACATTTTTTTTACCATGTTTGGGTTCTAGATTTTGTTTGTTTGTTTTTTAATTTTGCACAAAGCTACTCGAGGGCTATCTGTGCTAGCCGTCCCTAATTTAACAGTGTAAGACTAGAGGGAAGGCAGCTGGTCATCACCACTCACAGCCAACTCTTGGGCTACTCATTTACCAATGAATAGTGGGATTGAGCATCCCGTTATAACGCCCTTATGGCTGAAAGGGCGAGCAGGTTTTGTGTGGTGGGATTCGAACTCCCAACCCACGGATTACAAGTCGAGTGCTTTAACCACCTGATCACACCATCATGAAGAATAACATAATATCACGATGAATGGACCGAATGCAAAATGATAAAAATTAGAAGAGAATGATAACAAATTAACATACTTGAGAAAAAATGTCATGGAAGTACACAGAATGTTGAGACAAATTCACATCTGCACTGAAAGAATTGTTCGCAAATTTAAGCAGCAGAAAAAGAGTGCCAAAATTTCCCACCTCATGGATGGGAATTATAGGAGAAGAAAAGTCCATGACAAGGCCTGAAAAAGTACCAACTCATATAAAACTCCAACACACACTGGCCATCATATCTCCTGATAGTCAAAGAAACACCTAATATTATTTTGGTAATCAGTCTACGGTAAATGATATCCTGATGTTCAACCCTAGACAGTGCATAAATAAATAGCCAAAGAGTCTACAGATGAAGAACTGTTTGAAAAGAAAAAAAAATATTGCCATAACAGTTGATTTTTCTAAATACTTCAAAAAATGATATTAAGAAATCTCACAAGAGCAATAAAGAAAAATGTCTTAAGATACAAGTACCAAATCAAGAAGTGATAACTGAACAATTACTATAGAGGTAACCAGCTGCATTAGGTGGCAGTGTTGGACTCCTATTGGTGAAAAGTTATCACATGCTTGTTTACATGCAACAACACAGCAATATCACATGAGATCACTTGAGGTTAAGTTGGAGTCTCAAGCCAAGTAGCAAGTTAAAATAGGGCATAAAGATGTCAATATTAATTTGAGAAAGCAATATGTGAGATAAGATAATGCGTCAGAAGGAACTGGAACTGACTCGCTATGACTTGTCACCTGACAGATATCTTATTTGGAGAGGATCATTGAACAAACATATCACCTTCAATTAAAGATAAAAATTAATATTGGGAAACATTTTGAAAAGGAATAAAAACTGAATATTTCTTCCTCTCCACAATTTAATCAGAAATAGAATGCATATATTATTTTATCCGCATTATGAAATTTTTCCTTTATATAAACTGTGATGATGGATGCTTAAGTTTGAAAGCAAAATATTTCAAAAATACTCAACTAAAAATTATGATACACACTATAGTAAACAATGCTATAAAACAAAGTGTATTTAGGATACCAAAACTCACATCATGACCATCTGTACTGTAGACTTAAGTTCACAACAAGCTAAATAGCATCATAAATGTAGTTCCCTGAGTGACAAGTAATCTTAAAATATAAATCACTTAATTTGACATAATTTTCTAAAATAATTTCAATATTCTTATAAACAAAGAAAAACTAGCTTAAAATCCACTAAAGAACTATTTAATGGATGCCAAGCAAACTGTACACATCTCCCAAACTTGAAAGAATTCTAATATTTGTATTGAAATTTATGTAATATAGGAATGCTTAAATATTTTAATTACCTGAGTTGATAGACTGGTGGTGAATGTAGGGGATATTCTGGTGGAAGAGTTACCTAAATACAATAAATCTGTGAAGAACATTATGGACATCAACAAATATTATAAAATGTATTTGGGATATCAAAACTCACATCAAGATAAACTATACTGAAGCTGTGTTTTAAATATTTCTATAATGAAGTACACCAAGTATAATTATATCTGTATGTCAAAAATATTAAAGACTTAATAGAAGTTCATAAAATTCATTCCAGGTATAAAAATACATAACACAACAACAAAGTGAAAACACAGTGAAAATCTACATTTTTTTCTTTTCTGCTTTTAAAAGTAAATTAATTTTGAGGCATTGGTTTACATAAGGTTTAATCTGTTAATTATAAAATCAAATACTTTATAACTACACTGTTGAATCAAATGAATTTTGCTCACCAGAACACTTGTTAACTTAGGGACTTAGAGCATCACTAACCTTCAACACAACAGAATGTTCTGTGTGTTTATGCCTTATCTCTATACTGTAAGAGTTTCCTAATAAATCTTCTACTTTCAACTCTTCTCCATAAATACCTCTGAGAGCTTCAATTTCTTCTACCTACAATATAAATAATAAATTTGAAACAACTTCTTAATTCTCTTTACCAGTTTTCTCTAACATTTACTGTATATTCTTTCCTCATGGCAAATGAAGAAAATAAAATCCATAAGTAAAACTTTTTATCCTAATCTATATGCTAATTAAAAATAATTTTTTTCTTAATAGTATCTTCAGTCATGTGTTTAGTCTAAAACAGAAATTAGAACATAGGGTTAGACAAAAAAGATCATGTCATTTTAGGGTAAGAAACAGTAACTTATTCCACTTTGTGAGCTTGAGTTTGGGGAATGTAAAATTCAAGGTTACCAAATCTTGTTTCTCTTCCAAACACCTCTAATTTTCCTTTTAGCTGGAACCTGTCACTTGAAATGTATTTATATTTCATTGGCTGGTAAGTAATATGATACAAAATCCTATTGATTTACCAAATACATCACTTGGCATCAACAAAAATTAACTATTTGTTAATTTGTGTAAATTTATTACTTAAATTATGTTAATATGTGTATTACAACTCAACAGGGTGCATGGAAACTTTCTGAAATGTGTTTCACAGACACTTTGATACAAACATACACACAGATAATAAACTACAGTATTTAGTTGAATTAAACAAGTTATTATTATTAATATATGTATAAATAACACAGGAACTGTTCCCACTTGAAGAAGTAGGGCTTAAATCTACTGTGAGGTCTAACTTGTAAGCAGTAAGTATCCACATGGTTACACAACGTGCAACTAGAAATCTCTGGCAAAGATCATTGACAGTATCAGAGAACAATAATTAGACTTAACATCAATCCTTGATATGCTCACTAATTTAGTTAACAGCCAGATGTAATAAAGTATAAATAAAAATACTTTACTCTTATTTTTAATTAAATAAACATACTAAATAAAGCTCATTTTTATAAATATCTGTTTGGATATCTGACAGTGCATGAAACTTTATGGAATAATGCACTGTGTTTATTGTACTGGAGAATCTGGAAGCCAAAAACACAAAGATGAAGTTGTTTGTCTAAATAAATAAGGTCCAGGAATTTTGTGTAAATAAAAACTGTGTGTTAACACCTAAATTACACTAAGTGTGTTACCTGTAATACACATGTCTAATATAAAGGTGTGAGTAAATGACTTTGAAGGTAAAGAAGCTAGATTTTTTTTTATTTTTGAAACTTTTCTCTAGAGATGTAAACATCTGATAAACTGAATTCACAATTCCCATCTGGTGTAAATGTGTTTAAAAATCAGTATCTTGCCAGTATAAACAGCCAAAACAAATACAGTGAATATTAGTTTTCATTATTTGTTTTGTAAAAACTTTTATTTTTTCATCAGCTCGCATAAAGTTGTACTTCAATAGACTTAAACAATTTTAAATTAAATTAATAATGAAATTGACCCATGTTTTCACCAACCATAATTAATACCATGAAAAAAACATAATTTTTGTAATAATTCAATATGTAGAAATGATAATTTATGCAAAAAATTATTAATGCAAACTTCAGATACCTAAAACATAAACATATTTGTAGTAAACATTTATCTACCTTGTTTTGTGAAAAAAAAAAATTTTTTTTTTTTCAAATATAAAAATCAGATTTTTGGAATAATGGAAGTAGAATTATTTCATATTTTGCTTCTTCATTTTGAACCATACCTGCAAAATGAGAAACTGGTAACCCAGATATTTATTTTTAATCAAAAATACTCCTATCAATCCCAACTGCTAATTTCTTTATCAGGTTATGATCCAAGGCTCAATAATTACTTTTTAAAAATTATCTGTATTATTGTGTTAGAAGTACATAAAAAACTTACTGGTTTGCTGATATTTACTTTATCTTTTCTGTTCGACATGTGTCTCAATATCAGGAATAATCTATGTTAGTTCTAAAAGGTTAATTTTAAAGTAATTTAATTTATACATATAACTCACTGTTTGTTGTACACTTACTGTAGAAGATTGGTTAATGCTACAGTAGTTTTAACATACCACTAAGATGCCTCATGATTGCACCATTTTCTGATCTGTAAAACTTGTTACATCAAAGAGACTAAAATTAATCACATAGAAAACTCCATGCATTAAGAAACAGTTAGTAATAAATATGGCCAAACAATAATTTCATTACATTACAAAATATCTATCTTATATTAAAATAACGTTTTTAGTTTTTGTGTGCTAGTAATAATGATAGTAGATAGATCTAAATGTTGAGAAACCTGAAGGACCAAATTGTCTTCTTGTTCGGTCATTTCTGCCATGATCCAACTTTCAAATGAATGAATTCTGTCCGCCCCTCAATCCTAAATTAATGAGAATTTCATTCTGGATTTTTGCCATGCCAAAATACCATCCAGTGATCCATATCTATATTATACTAATACATTTTTACAAAACTAAACTTCTTGCAGGATTTCCTGATAATATACAGTTATGCCTCTTTAAGCTTTAAGTGTTATTACCTACCTCGACTGATAATCTCATAATAATTACTACAGAAAAAGAAAGGAAATCCTATATTAATACTTAAAGTATTATAATATCTCTTATATAAGTTATGGCACTTAAACGTGAAATTCCTATCTTCATTGATGCCACAAACGCTATCAAAGTACGAAAATATCAAGAATAAAAAAATATATATTCCATATTTTTGCAAAGACAAAGAAATACCGCAATTCTCCGTCTTCCCAATTAAACATAACAAAAAATTGATTTTTTGTTTTTTTTTCACCTTTCAGTAATTAGAGTCCTTTCTAAAAATACAATTAAAAAAAGAAAACTATGTTCCATTCACTTCAATCCTCTACATCAGATGACAGCGTCAGCAGTTAGTTTATCCCATCAATGAAAAATACTTATTAAATGTACCTTATTTTGTTCAATTTTGCGCTGGCCCTCCACAATTTAGTAGTGTAAGACTAAAGGAAAGGCAGCTAATCACTACCACCCACCACCAACTCTTGGGCTACTCTTTTACCAACAAACAGTGGAA
This sequence comes from Carcinoscorpius rotundicauda, assembly GCA_011833715.1. Taxonomy (NCBI): domain Eukaryota; kingdom Metazoa; phylum Arthropoda; class Merostomata; order Xiphosura; family Limulidae; genus Carcinoscorpius; species Carcinoscorpius rotundicauda. Next base: position 48,678,738 of record CM022392.1, on the reverse strand, counting down.
GTGATCGTGACATTTTAACGCTCCCACGGCTGAAAGGGCGAGCATGTTTGGTGTACCGGGATTTGAACCCGTGACCCGCAGATTCCAAGTCGAACGTCTTAACACACCTAGCCATGCCGGGCCGTACTTTATTTAACTTCCATTTTAACGCAAGCTTTAAAGCTCATATTAACTTTTGTTTAGGCGAGGAACAATAAATTAGACACACGAATAATCTTATACGTATTCAATAACTACACTGTAGAGTTAGCCCTATTATTTCCTAAGTTAATTTTTCTTTGTATGTTTTATCCTATTATCTTCTTGTTGGCTATTCGGTCTCTGACAAAGAAAAACAGGAGGTATGGATTAAAAAAATTAGTTTATGGAAGTATGAAAGATTTTTTCATAGTTAAATAAAATTTCGTCTACTTTAATTTGTTTGTCTGATTGCGTAATTTTTTTTTTCAAATTGAACATAATTTCTCGATCTAATGCAAAATGCTTCAAGGAAGAATAGCTTAAACATTCGCGTAAAAATGATAAAATAAAGAAAGTCCAAATAAGGGCACGAAAATTTCTGCAAACATTTTAGGTTAGAGGTTAGTATGTATTAATGCTAGAACTGTGTTTCTTTCTCTCTCTCTTTCATGTTTTACAGATTGTGATGCTAAAATCCACGCTCTTAAGCATTGGAACACTCCCTATCAACTCGAGATGTGCGAAATCTGTCAGATATTTTTAAAGTATTTTGAAGTTGTATCTCTTTCTCCTCACTTTATATTAATATAAAGAACGATTAACGACAAGAGTTTCAAGTGGTTAGAGAAGCGGAATGTCCGCGAACTTACAACACAAGAAATCGGGTTTCAACACCTGTTATGTGTGGCTTTGTGTTAAATTATATGTTGTATAAGAAATTAAATTATTATTATACCCTGCCAATACGGTAATATCACACCATAATGGTACAACTGAGCTGTGTCACACACCACATTCACATCTCCAATTGTATTTTACTGTTTGGTTTTGTAGGATCTCTTCCAATAAATCAAGAGCTGAATCTATAAGTAGTGATGCAGGTGATTTCAAAACAGAGTAAAGCACACTGGGGCTAAATAATTAAGAACAAGAAAACAAGATAATCTTCCACAGCATTTCCAATATCATTAGTAGTGAGACAGAGTTCATAGTGAGATCTGCTTTCTCCCCGAACATATTCGATGTATGGCAAATATACTGAATTTAGCAGACAATTTTTTTTAAGGCTTTGAGTGATGATACGTTTAAGAAAGTGTCCCGACCAACATTTGGAAAAGCCCAATCACTTTGGAAAAACCGAACCACAGCATTGTAGTAGCCAATCTTATACAATAAGAACTGGGCGAACGTTTTGTTGTTTCATGCACTACTTGGTAGAATTCGATATAGAGAGCATAATAACGAAGAGAGAGGCTCCACTCAATAAAGTGCGTGATGAGCTAGACAACAGAATCTTTCAGACATAAATTTCATTAAAGAATATGTAATCGTCACGTGGCCAGTAGAACGTGCATTGTATTTACTTCAAAGTGAAACTAAGGCTTATATGAGACTAATTCTACAGACATTTAATTTCCCCATGTTTGACAAAACTGAAATATTTTTATGGTAAACCACTCCAGACTTTGCAAGCCACTTGTTAATGCTTTGATTTCAGGAACTGAGAAACTCTTTGAAGAAATCTTTGTATATGAGAATCATATTTTCGCAGCTTCTTTTCACCCACGATTAAAATTGATTTGAATTAGCTAGAACGCGAAGAAAGAAACTGTAAAAACATCATGATTACAAACTGTCATATAAGATGGAAAACTTTGGTAATGAAAGTACATTAAATGCTGATTTAAGTGATTTTTTGTCATTTTTAAGCACCGAGGAAGATGATGAAGGATATTTTTTCGTATGCTTTAAACAACGAGAAAACTCGTCCCAAAGTAACAAACATTAAACAACACTGTTCCTGAGATTAAATATATATATGTGTGTGTGTGTGTGTAAGAACAAAAACATCCACTTCAAAAAGAAACAGCCCCCAGTGGCTCAGCGGTATGTCTGCAGACTTACAACGCTAAAAACCTGGTTTCGATACCCATGGTGGGCAGAGCACAGATAGCTCATTGTGTAGCTTTGTGCTTAATTCAAAACAACATCAAAAAGAAACACAATCAAGTTTGTTCCCTTCCCCAAAAACTTTTAAATTTCTGTTCATTTATTTCAATACGCCAATTCCGCCAAGTGCAACTGGAGAGCGCATTTTTCTCAATAGGAAACTAAATTTTTTTTTTTTAAGTTGAATTGACGGAAAATAATTTCAAAAATCTGATGCATCTGAGATAATATAACAAATTAAAATAATAATGAAATTGAACAAATAATAAGGGACGTAATATCTTGTAATACTAATGATTTACTATTTCATATTAACTTATTAAATCATTAATTATCATTACACTAACCATATTCCCTAATTTATTGACGTTGTATTCTTTAAGTATAGTTGTTGTTGTTTTGAATTAAGCACAAAGCTACACAATGGGCTATCTGTGCTCTGCCCACCACGGGTATCGAAACCCGGATTTTAGCGTGTAAGTCCGCAGACATACCGCTGAGCCATTGGGGGCCTTTAAGTATAGAAAGCTGTATGGTTGTTCGCTACTTTTCTTATAATTTTTCACAAATACCGATAGTTTCTACTATATTACTGTAACAATAAAGTATCACCACGTGCCAATAATTTTTTTTTCATTCTTCCATTATTTATTGACAGAAAAAAGATTTATAATTTAAAATGTCAGTTTCAAATGAAGCGGTAGTAACAGCGCTACTATATTTATATGTAATAAAAGAATCTATATGTGTATGTGTGACCGCCACAAGTTCAAGGGGAAAAGAACATAGAGATTTGTAACTTTGCACTTGGACAAAGTGGATTCTGACTCTCTGAGGATGCGCATCTGGGTATTATCTTTCAGATTAAAATGAAAAAAAAATGTTGCAATGTTTGCCCTAATGTCCCATAATTCTGCTTCTGAATGTCCATATCAGGTATCATATTTTCTTCTAATTCTTACTTAATGAATGAACAATATGTGGAGGATTTTTGTCGAATACTGTTAAAAAACAAAATGGTAAAAAAGTCTGCCAAAATTGAAAAAATACAATGGACGTATTTTACCAAAAACGAATAAAATTCAATATGGTGTGTGGCTAAATATTTCTTCGCCAGCCAAAGATAAGATGGAGAAAGAAAAGGGCAATAGAATGGCAGAAGATGACCGAGGAATGCCGAAACATTGTTCTCTGCTTATCAATAGAAGTGTTAATACCCATATGAGCCGCTCTAAGATACATTTTCATTTCAAATGGGTTTCTCGCCATGAAGAAAAAGGGACCAGAATCTCCCAGGGTTTATGGAACAAACCCTCACTGTACTAGAATATGTTGAAATAAATAAGATTAGGAAAAATGACATCAAACAAGACAGTTAACTAATTCTGGTAAATGAAAATACAGTATAGTTGAACATTTTTAATTTTTATCGTATTCATAAAGGAAATACAAACAAAGGCATAAAAATTACCGCAAACGTTTTTAGGTAGATATTAGTATACATTAATACTAATATTGTTTCTGTCCTAATCTTTTTCACGTTTTAGTGACAGTGCTACTTGAATCCATGCTCTTAAGCTTTAGAACACTTCCTATCAAGTTGCGATGTGTGAAGTCTGTCAAAAATTTTAAAAGTATTGGAATGTGATGATACTTTTGGTGGGCAGAGAACAGATAAACCATTATATAAATTTGTGCTTAATTGTAAACAACCAACCAAAGTTTTTGAAAACATCAGTTGAATGTACCCTAATTACTGCTATGCTTCAAACCAAGCCGCCCATAATTTAGCAAAGTAAGACAAGAGAGAAGGCAGCTAGTCATCACTACCCACCGCTACCTCTTGAGCTACTCTTTTACCAACGAATAGTGGGATTGATCGTCACATTATAATGCTCCACGGCTGAAAGAGTGAGCATGTTTGGTGTGACGGGTGCTGTTTATGATTTTTCTCGGAATGAGAGTACAGAAGGTCCAATGGCACTTTCAGTTCTTTCATGAACATTTGTGATGATAACGTAACGTTGGTAGCTTCTTTTAATGCTCTACAATAACTTATCACTGTCAGTGGAAGATTTTTACCTCACATTTTCTAAGATTCAATCATATGTCTGGCCAATTGATTTAACAATATGCACTTGTATCTCTCCACCATTCCTTCAGGTTGTTCTATGGATCTAACACATTTATGCGAATAGGTCTGACTAAAAGTTACATCACTAATCTGAGTGAATTTTCACAGGGAGAGAAAATTTTGAGACAAATTCGTTGATGGCTTTCTTCAAAAACTTCTGCTTTTTCATTAGGAATAGTCTACGCTTTAGTTTATTTAGTGAAATAATACATCACAACCATAACTTACCTATTTCCACCATTACTCTGTGACATAAGATTGAGCACATCAACAGCAAATATTTTCAATGATACTCCAACAAAATACTTTTGTAGTTGCTCATGATGTTTCTTAAGTGGATCTCTTTGTTAACAGCAGAGGTCACACATTTTACAATAAGATTCCACAAAGTCCTAGCACCTAATTCAGAAGAAGTTTCTTTACTCGTTCCAGTTTCTTTTTCACATCTATGTTTCTACCTGTTGAAAGGTTGTGGAGATAATTGAGCAATTTATAACAGAATAAGGTTTCATGGAAAAGTAAGAGCCACATGGTAAAAGAAACTACATTAGAAATAAATGTAACTGAGAAATAATGCAAGTAAAAAAGAAAACTACATGATCCTGATTTTAAAGGAGTTATGAAAATCAGAGTAACAGAGCCAATAATCACCCTGAAGAAGAAAGAAACCACACAGAAGAACAAAAAAAAAAAAACACATCAAAGTAGCTGAATGAACTATTCAGATTCATAACTAGGATTCTCTTCATATCATGAACTTCCTTTTTTTTCCCATTATTGGAAATTGCATCTTCAGTTGAATTAAATTATTTTCTGGATTTGGTGAGATTTTATTGTTTACCAAAGTAATTTAATCAACAATGTGAATAAGATAATACCAATAAAATAATCCTTAAGATGTGTTGTAATTACGTGGTTGTTTCATTTATTTTAAGTATCATTCAAAAATTTTGTAGAACCAATAAGAATATTCACGTACAGTGGCTGAGTACATTATATTAAAACAACTGTGCAGCATCACTGTGTCTTTATAGTTTTTGTTGCCATGTTCATTCATGCTGTATCTGAAGATGGTGCATTCTGAAAACAGCCCTGCAATGTAATTTCCAATGCAAAAGGCTCTCTTGTATGGTTGTTCTATCAAAGTACCCAATTACTCCCCACATTCTTTCTGTAATCCACCTAATATCAAAGGACAACAACCAAACAGAGCTTGTTTTAACAGTTTGATCTCCAAAGACATACACACCACATCTGGCACTACATAAGTATACCTTTTATAAGTATAACATTTCAAGTTGTCTGAGGTATGTCACAGAAGTAACTTGTGTTGCTTTTCCTAGTGGAGATCCTTCTTGGTTATGTTGTGCAATGTTGCCTAGGGGCAGGTGGACAGCTTATGCCACTGACCTTCGTTACAAGACACTGTACTTTGTTTACCACATCTGTAGTATGACTTGTTAGAGGTCTCTCTCTCTCTCTTTTTTTTTTTTTTTATCATCCTGATGCCTCAAGTTTACCTATGGTTTCCAATGCCATTAAATATAATGGTTATTCCATTTCTGAAATTTAATTCTAATCTAAGCATATCTGTTTGATCAGAATGTATGAAATTTTGCTGATACGTACTCTGTCCAAATATAATCAGTTTTTGGTACCATCACACTACTTACAACAATATTAAATTAATTACAATACATATTCTTCCATTAAAACTTTATTCTGTCTGCAGTTGTTGCAGATCTCGGGTTTCACATTCAAACCCGCTTTAATGTAATGTACTCAACACTCTACAGCTGTTCTAAACTTATTGCTATACAGTAACAATTAAAAACAGCATTTTGCACATATAAATACTAAGTTTTCCACGACTATAAAACAAAAGATTTTTGTCTACGTTTTCCAGCAGCACTAACAAGTTCTTTACAGTGACTTTGAATGAAATAAAACTGAATGACTAAGATAATGATGATGAACAAAAATATTATTAATACTTAATATACAAACAGAGATTAAATTTACTTTGCTTATAAGCTGTTTTGATTCAAACTATATTTAAGAATAGAAATATTTTCTCTCTCCTGTACTATGATTGAGAAAAAATACATACATTTTTCATTATAAAATATTCAAAACGTTTACTTTCTTTTTCACAGGATACAAATTTTATCCAAGTAATTACTGCACTGAAAAGTAGTAAGCTTATTTGATTTATTTAATTGGTACTAAAACTAAGTATCATATCACAAGATCATTGAGCGTACAAATCATTATCACATTTATCTTTGAAAATTCTATTTAACCTAAAAAAATACTTTCATAACACACTTCATTATATACAAGTATGATTAATATTCTAGTGTAAAATTAGATGGAAATTGTGAAATGCTTTTCTACCTCTAGAAGTGTTTAAAATGCTAGTTACAAACGTTTTCAGTAATACAATTAATTTAAAATAGTCTTTCACTGAAATTACTGATACCCACTGATATTAAATTATTAATACAATACATATCACACAATAATATATTTCAAACTTTTTAAATATTTACACAAATATTGCATCTTGTCATCATAATTTTAGTTACCTTTTCTTTAAATATATTCTTATTGTTTAAATATAAAATACTTTGAATGATAAGCTAAGCCACTCAAAACACCAATGATTGCATACTAAAAGTGGGTTTAAGAGGACGACCTGTTTTAATAATCTAGAAAGAATGATTAAGTTGGTAAAAAAAATCTATTTTATTTGTAGTCAGGACTAACACCATTGTTTAAATGAGCTAAATATTTTATATATGTGTATGCTATGAAAATGAATGAAAGTAAAAAAAGATATAATTTTATTTAAAGCTTCACTCTTAAAACTGGAAAGATTTATTTTCTACACTGTCCTCTTCTTGTTGGCTAATAAAACATCTCTGATTTCTTCTTAATACTTAAGTTAACATTGTCTTTCAGTTAATATTTTTATACTTTAATCCATTACTACACTTTATTATGATTTTTCTGTGTCTTAAAACATGTGTTGACCAGTTTAACTTCTGCATTAATACTTTTTCTTTGATTCTATTGGCTAATTTAATATCTCTTATCCATTAACACATAATATACATTTTCAGTGAGGCTGGTTTCTCAGCACCTATTTATTCTTTGTTGGTTGTTGTTGTTGTTTTGAATTAAGCACAAAGCTACACAATTGGCTATCTGTGCTATGCCCACCACGGGTATCGAAACCCGGATTTTAGTGTGTAAGTCCGCAGACATACCGCTGAGCCACTGAGGGGGGTTCTCTTTGTTGAAGATCTTTACTTTTCTCTATTTCAATGACTTGTATAATTTTAGTTTTGTTGCTCTAAAATCGAGCAAATTAACAACACTCTGTAATAAAATATGAATAAAACTACCTATATTATAAGTTCTGCTGGCTTTATAAATGGAATTCCTGACAACATAAAGATAATGGGAAATAATACCCAAAACCATTGGTACTTTGTAAAACTCCAGAATTACATAATTAAGGTAAGCAAAAATAATTTCATTTATTACAATCACAGTTTAAATGTAATGATGCATTTTCTAGCAACACAATGGTCATGATAAACAAAATCTTTGTGAAACATATGTTATCTTTGTTTTCCCTCATTTCCGTGATAACAGAAAATGTTTCTGAGCAAAAGTAACACAAGTTCCATGAAATATAACCTTTATTTCTTTATACTTGAGATCACCCTTCTTGTCATGTAGAACTAATGGAATGTGACTGAGCGAACTTAGGCCCTGAAGGCTTAGAACAAAATGAATGGGAAATTTCAATTATATAAACTCAAATACAAAGTTAAGAAGAACACATAACTTCACAAAAGGAATAAATTATGAAAAACTATAAAATTAATCCTTAAGATATGAACTACTGGTACCCTCTCTTATCATCAACCAACCTCTGCAGTTTTCATACCATAAGAAAGTTTGGAAAAACTAGATTCAATGAATTTTTTGTATGGTGTCTTAAGAAATATAGACAACAATTCAAATTTTGTATTCTAAACTGATTTCTATTGTATATTACAATGTAGTTTAAAACAAAACAGTAACATACTGTTTGTTTTAAAAAGAATACTTGAACAATACAATAATGAGATTAACTTTTTTTTGTGTTTACATTACAGTATACGAAACAAATTAACATATAAATCTTCAATAATCAGGTTATATAATCCTTACAACACTTCCATATTTCATAAATCAAGTCTACACAAAAGGTTCCAGATCAAAAAAGTAATTCTTAAATGCACAATCAAACTAAAATTATAATAAAATGATGCAAAATGAAAACTACATTATTATTATAAAATAAATCAAATTATTTCAGTTATAAGTACATAGTTAATAAATAATTCTGATGATATATCTAACTAAGTATATCAGATCCATTATAACTGTTTTAATAATCTAGAAAAAATGATTAAGTTGGTAAAAAAAATCTAGTTAAGCTTGTCAAATTAAGTAATACTTAAGAGTGTGATAAACAAATTAAAATATGTGAAGTAAATTTGCTTAAGTAATAACTGAGTGTTTTATGTACAAAAAACTTAATAACAGATGCATAAACTATGAACAAATTAAAACAAAAAAATGGGTCAAACCAACGTCTTTCAAAGGTGTTACACTTTATAGCACATCTTTGTCTCTAGAGTGTCATAAAAAGGTTTATCTTGGCATAAGCAACCTTAAGAGATACCCAGATTTAAAGGGAAAGTTATGGGCCTCAAGTGGTATAAGTAACAGTAATTGTGGGTTGTAATGTTTTGAGATATCACCAGTAAAATGGATCATGAATTATAATATCAATGTGCCAACAGATACTTAAATAAAAACTATAAAGCATAAACTCATCTGAAATTACTAAGTGTAAGAGCCATAACATGAACATTGAACAATGATAGAAATTCAAACTTACACAAAATTCATAAGTCAGAAAAAACATGATAAACATTTAAGCAAAAAATAAATAAATCAAGAGAAAAAAAGATTCCATTAAAAAACCTCTGTATTCATAACATTTTAAAGTAATTTAAAATTAATTATTAGTTTTAATATATTTATTAGCTAATACTTCATTTTGGTTTGGACTTATTCCTCACATAAGATCTTTTAATACAATGTTTTAACACTATTTTCTGCTCTACCTTTTCTGTCTGTATACTTTCCTTTAAGTGCTAGGTTTGTTAGATCCAATTTTACTTACTTTAATTTAATAATATAAACTGTTAATAAAACAAAGTAACAAAGTATTTAAGTACTAGTCATGCCAATTAATAATAAAATTTGCAAGTTAAAGAAAAATAAAATCTTTCAAATGAAAGAAATACATACAAGTTTCAAAACATGCCTTGTTAGAATATGGGTAGTGAATATTATAAATTCTAAATGAGAAATGGATTAAAAGGAAAATGATGAATGATAAAACCAGGACATCATGCAACTTGTTATACCAAACATACTTTTTATAAATTTTCTTTACATGGTTTTTCATAAACATATGAATTTCTTCGGCTGACCTAAAATGATAATTATATGATACCTATTAATTTAAACACAGCATTGCAATTAAAAAAAAATATCTAATATATGCACCATGCTTAAAATAACAGAGGCCACTTGAACAATCATGAGATTAGTTGATTTCTACAATTACATCACTTACAATTAGGAAAAAAACTCCCTGAACCTGAAGTACGAGGGCACAAAAATCAATATATTGTACTTAACACCAAACATCATCAAAATCACCAAAATATTAACATGTAACATATCCTAGAGGTGAAATATATTTATCAGAAAGTTAATTTAAATGTGCACTTTACCAGACTTTAAGCCAATTTCATCAACACAAAGGAGAAAAGGAAAAAAATCAATTACAAACTTAGGTTATACCCTAAGCTGCAGAACAAGTTAGAAAAAGATTTTCTTTAATGATTTAACAAATTTGGTTGAAATATACATGTTTACAGAAAAGATTTTATCACGTCTTGTATAATAAATATACACTATTTAATATATACTTGTCATATATCTAAAGTCTTGTATTTTACACACATACAAAATGTTACACTTTGTTTTTGCTAGTTAAGCAATAAACCCATGTGTCCTCTTTAAGTACAACAGAATACTTGTTGGTTATTGCTTTACCAAGCTTTTCTCACAGACAAGAATGCCTCATAAAAAAGATGCATATTTTCAGTTAGCCTTTTTCTAATGTATGACACATTTGACTTTTCCCAATTTAAAACCGAGCTTATGATTCAAGTTCTTCATAATTCTTTTTTCCAGTATCTTTTATTTCAAGTTTACCAAACTGCTTTTCTTCTGGGCCATCAAACACTTTTGAATGTGTCTTTACAACCTCATTTTCTTCTTTGCTCACTTCATCCTTCTCAACAGGACATTTGTAACATCTAAATACAAATGTTGAAAAAAATCAAGACAATAATTTATATTGAAAATCCATTCGATTATTAAAAATGAAGTGCTATGTATCAAAAGCAACTATTTTAAGACAACTTATAAAAACTGACAGTCTTCACATTAAAAACTGTAATGTTTTTAACACATTCTGAAAACAAATAGTTGATTTATTTATCTCAGGGGAAAATATAATTATAAAACTAGCTTACCTGCTTTCATTAATGCCATAATTAATGCAAGTGGATCCAATGCATTCACAGCAACCGTCATGGAACCATCGATAGCTGGCTGCTCCCATGGACCTACAAGAGTTTTTACACTTATTCCATGATGTACACTGAGACATGTAGGCAACAGTGCAGTTTATCTCTTGTTCCTCAAAATCTTCTTCATTATCCACCCACACTATTGGAAAGTATACATTCAATTTTATTTCTCTTTTAACAACTTCTGGAGTTTAATTAATTAAAAAATACAACAACAGTTGTTACTTTTTTAATATATTATTCAATTCAATAGCTTCCTCATTAAATATTAATTTCTGGTTTTTTATTCCTTCTGAGCATGAAGCTACAAATATGGGGTGCCAGAGGCCCCCTAGGCTTCCCTGGAAGCTGAGGGTTCTTTCTGCGCTCTGATGCGTTCTAGGCCATTTTGGGATATTAAATATTCAAAGTACCTACTGCTGGAAAAATCAGCAGACTTTGGACTTTTGTCATTTTTACTCATGTTTCAAAGTTACATACCAGTTAACATACCAAGTGGTTATTTCATGAAATATTTAGAAGAATGCCGATTAGGTATGTTAGCTGTTAATGTTATTTTTGGCTATAGGTTTACTAATACCTCATGGGTTTCAGCCAGCTTATGATATTTTAGTCCAAAATACATATATTATGTTAACAATGCAAAACATATATATGTTGAAATTAAAAATAATGAAACCAGAAATGTTCAACACTGTCAGTGAAAGAAATAACAGTATATTTTATCCGAGAACCCCATAAATACAAGCTGCCAGTTTCAAGTACTTTCATACATTCAATATTTGTTGAATAACATAACATCAGAATAGCCACATATGTGAAATTCCACAACTATACATAGAGTCATCTTGTGACCAGTGACAACTCATTAGAGAGCTCTGACAACATAGCGTCATAAGTGTGACACATAAGATGCTATACGTGTTAGTGTCATGTAGCAAGACGTTACAAAGAGTGAAGCTAAAAGCTAAAAATAATGACTAATAAATTAGGTGTATACCTGAATCTACTATTAAAGAAAAAATTGCACTCCTTTGCCCCACTGATATCTCAGCTGATAAGGTACCAAATGACAGGCAACTTGTGTAATATAATTGCATTTTCTGCTGTAACAAGCAAGTTGTCTTTTTAAAATTCTTTCTCCAATATGTATATATAAAATTTACAATATACTACTTTGGTAATATACTTACACTTAGGGTGGGGTTGCACCCAGAAAACAAACTATATAATTACTAAATAAGGTAGTGGTTTGATAATGTCCAAAACTACATAGCAAAAACACAATAATAACATTGTTCCACTACACAGTAACAAACAAGATAACATAATATTTCATATGTAAGAAAGTATCTTTACAACATATACAACAAGTGCTATTAAATAGCAATAACTTAAGAATATTATATTGCACACAAAAAGCAAAAAATACATCACGTGGCAGTGTAACTCACAGGATATTACGTATTCCACATGAAGTATTTATTTTTGGTATTTAAATATTAGTTTCTTACATTTAATGTCACATTTGAATTAAATTATTACAAATCATGTAAAATATTACTTTTCATTTAAAAATGTCAAAGAAATACTAATTCCAATTTATTTGCCAATACTTTATGTATGTTGATATATTTATTGTAACTTGGGTAAGTGTGAAACTTCAGTAATGACATGTATAACTTAATTACACCAAGTCTGAATAAGATATCAACTGTCTGACATTCTTGAATTAGCAACTTTAAATCTCCAAAATACTTCATCTTCCAAAGATGTGTAATTGCAAGATATGCTTTCTGATATCCATATAGGACTTAAGAAGTTTCAAATTACTAACTAAAAACACTTCTTAAAAAGGAGTGTGAAAGCAATCTCAACAGTGTCAAAGAGAATAACTCAATAACCCTTTTATAATTACTGATTTTCATGTTGGATGCTTAATATTCATGTTCCTTTATAGGAAAGATTTGTTTTTTGTTCTTTACTCTTTTGATAACTTGTGTAATGTAATAGCAAAATAGTGTAATTCAGAAGTTTTATGATACTGAGTTGTAGTTAAAAGCAAAATACAATTTTCCAAGTATTATTTCAGCTAAGTCTTCCATTAAATTTATGTATTAGGCCTAATGCTTAAACTACAATAGGTCTACTATTATTTGAACAATTGTATTTCCACAACAATCTGATTTTTGCAATAAAAATTATTATATACATTTCTATCAATACAAATGATATGGTATTGATTTATTGTGTTATTGTTTTTTTTTATATATATTTCAGAGGTAGAATCAGTGATATAATGAAAGAAAGAGCAGCTTCACTGACCGTAAATAAAATACTAAACCAAGATAAATATACCTTATAACCAAACACACCCTCACAGAAACCAGTTAAAGAAAAATTATCAAACATTTTCAACATAAAATCAGCACACACCAATATAAAATTATTATTGCTTTGCATTGGTATTTATAAAATTTCAGCACTTGCATACAGTTACCCAACATTCAGATCACCATGTACAAAGAAATAAACTTCAATATAATGCAATTACATGTTGTGGCAGCCCTTAGTCGTTTGAATCACAGCTCTTACATATCCCATCTCTTATGTATCACTTTAATTATAAATGATTAAAACTACGATGACAGATTTCCAAGAATAATTCTGCACACAGATAGACCTGAGTAAAGAAACATATTCTAAGTGCTGTAATCATTATGAAATATAGTTGTATCAAATATAATCTAATTATTATTATTGTGCATTGAAGGTCATGATTGTTTTCACTGAAATGGAACATAATATCACTTGACTTAGGATCTTTCATACAAATACAAACACATATACACAAAAAATCTGAGTATAAGAAAACAACAACAATGGAATCAGTGCAACACAAAATATATAACAAACACACACAAGTATAACAAATTATTAAATTATTAATCTGAATCAAACACAGGTAAAGAAGAAGTCAACCCACAAAACTGTCATATCTTACTAATTTTTTTGGTGTTTTTGTACATAATATTATTTAAAATAAGTGAGGTAACTTACCAGAAGAAACCTTCATGTTATTTGTTTCAGCTGCAGTAATGAATGATAAGTGGGCTGGGAATGTGTAAGAAATCCACCGAAACTTGTGGTCTTCTTTTTCAGTTAAGACTGTAAAAAGTACTGGAATTGGTTCAGAAAGATCTTCTACATGAGACTTTTTGCTCATGTCTGTATCTGTGTCACTTGCCTTAGGACACAGCCCTGAAAACATGGAAAAATAACCATCATTAAAGTAATACTTTGTTTGTCTTCGTAGTATTAAATATTAAAATTTTTAATTTCATTATATTATTTCATGAAATTCATGAAACCCTTTACTAAATTTTACAAAATAACACTAAATCAAAGATAAAATCACTTAACAAAGTCAACTTCCATATGACTTACTACAATAGAAATGAAGAGTACAGCCTTCAGTAACACAGGTCATAAAATTCACTGCAATAACTTTTTTTAACTCTTCCAACAAAGTGATATAAATCACTTTAAGATAAAAAGTATACATCTACTGATGTGAAACAAACTCCTTTACAAGACAAGCTCTCTAGCAAAAGCTAAAATTAAAGTAAAATTATTATAATTCATGAAAGAAAATTAAGGTAAAACAAAACAAAGTTTAAAAAAACATAAAGAGCATAAAACCATTGTTTACATCTAGTCTACAGCATCAAGAGAAAAACAATAGTGATACAAATTATAAATGACTTTCTGTAACATACCTGTTAGTCTTCCTGGTGAGTTATGATAATTACAGTTAAGTACAAAAACCACCATCAGTCACCTGAAGTTAGCCTTTCCAATCCTAGTTTCAATTTATTTAACATTACAGCCATTTTCTAATTTCAAATAAAACTAAATGTGCTTTGATTTTAAAAGGGAATCACATTAAAAAAGGTCTAATGTATAAATTAAAAAAACTTAAATAGCATAAAAAAGATTAATGACCTTTAAAAAACTAAAAACATTACCAAGATGGACAGTGTCATCATTGCTAATAATACTGTCTAACATTACAGATTTCCAATCAGGAGTGTGTGCTTTTCAGATGACTTAAGGATAGGTCACATTTGGGGACTGTAATAAGTCATGGTGGGATGGGCTGACCAGTGGATAGAGCAATGTTATCCAAGGATAGACCCAATTCATCGAAATGAGCCTGGATACAAAGGCCAAAAGGAGCAATAACAGATCATCTGTTCTGAAAAAGTATGGCCTAACAACAAAGGAAAACACACCCCTAGGTGGAATGCTTAAGTAAGGAACGAAGTTTTGAAGCATACAGTAAAGAGAGTTGCAAATGGTAGAGGTGCAAACAAGGTTCACGAGACTCTGTATATGAGCTCTGAAATGGAGAAGTGTGGAAAACCCCAGTGCAAAGATGAAGTCCTTGATGATGAATGTGGTCCAGCATCTTTAAGGCCAAGGTCCTGGCACAGCCATAGACAAGTGATCCATAGTCAAGTTTCAATCAAATAAGAGCACAAATAAAAGCGTGGGGTACCTATGAAAAGCATCCCAAGCCTATGTTTCAGCCTTCTGTGCCATGTAGCAGGCAGGATTCTATCACAAATGAAGATATCATGGAAAAGGTGTCAAGGTTTTAGGAATACAATGAGCAGCTGCTTGTATAATACTGTCAGTTACTGCTGCCACACAGTTGTCTAGTGAGAGCAGTGAAAGAGGTCCAGTTTACTTGATCCAGCTTCCATCAGGGCACGTGGATCAGGTGGCATCAACCATGGCCAGTCTCTCTAAAAGTTATAGGAAGATGATCATTGCCTTATGGATTATTGTCAGTTCTCTATGAAAAGTAGGAGAATAGTGAAGGGGAGCAAACTGAAAGATCAACAGCAGTAAAGGACAGGCTAGGTGCATGAAAATAAGTATAAGAACCACTACTGAAAAGAGAAAGGTTGTGATCAGAGAGCATATGCCCAACAGAGAAACCCCTTCAATCAATATCAGCACTTCTCCAGAGGGGATGACGTCCATTAAAGTTCCCCAGGATTAAAAATGGAGATGACAATTGTACAATGAGAGTATCAAGGTCTGAATGATCATAAGTCTTTCCAGGCAACAGGTAGAGAGAACAAACACAGATGGCCATGTCCTCCAAGGGTGTGTTGATTGGCAAAGACAGGGTGGGCACATGCTGATAAACCAACAGTGCCACCCCTCCATGCACTCGTTCATGACACACCCTGTCATTTCTGTACAAAGAAAACTGCCAAAAGATGACTGTATCAGCAGGTTATAGAAATGGATCTTGCCTTAGGTTGATTGGGCAGGTCTTTTCTGTTGGAAAAGAATTCCAGCATCTGAGGATGTGAACAAATGATCATTTTGCATGTTAGGGTGAGAAGAGATTACCCAAGGAAATGCCTGTACCCAGTACCAAAGGAAATGGATCTTCAGGTTTGCTGGAATGTATGTTGGGGTCAGAGATGGATGTTGAAGTCAATTCAAAAACTTTAACCATATAGGTCAAAAGACTTTTCATTTGTTTTGAGAACATTCTTTAGGAGGCACAGATAGACCCATCTGCACTCCCACTGTATTAGCGGAATAAAGTGGACAGCAACTTTTGAGCCTCAGGGTGAGTGATGTTATGAATCATTTTCAAATGCTGCACCTTTTTCTTTCAACCATTTAGGGCAAAAACAAAAGTTTGACAGGTGAAAGTCATTGCATTTGACATATTCAGAATCCATTTCACACTGATAGACATTGTGGTCCTTGCCACAGCAATGAGCACACATAGAACCACAACACGATGTCTTTGAGTGACCAAACTGCTGACACTGGAAACATCAGAGAGGGTTTGGAACGTATGGCTATACCCTGCAATTAAAATAACCTGCATTAATGGTGGCAGGTGGACGTGATGATGTGAATGTCAGAATGAAGACATTGGTTGGCATCATAATTCCATCTTTGAGAGTGGAGATACACCTCACTGCAGAAACTCCTTTGATGGAGATGCCAGTGAGAATCTCTGACTCGTGGATGTTCTTCAAACCCTGGTCAACAATAACTTTTTGTGATGAATTCAAAGTAGCATGAGGTGTAACCTCAATAGGTATATTCCCAATTGCCTTTGAATGCAAGAGGAGTTCATTGTATTGAGATGTGGATGTTTCCACCATAATGTCACCAGAACAAAACTTCTTTATGGACTATGGAGAGCCAACAAGTTCCTCTAGTCCCTTCTGAATGAAAAAGGGAGACATCTGCCCAAAACGTTTTTCTCCAGGAGAATGTAGTATTAAAAAATGAGGTACAACAGTTGTTATGAGTGTTGAAGATTGTTGCTCAGAATCTTCAAAATATGGTCATTTACCTTTGAAACGTTTTTTCACAATTTTATTGAAGTTTTTATTTGGATAATTCATAATAAAAAAAATATTTCAGTGCCCACTGACCCTACCCACCAAACAAGAACCTTGGCAGCAATGCCAAGGTTTCGTAAGCACTGTACTCAAACACCAGCACCAGATATAATGTCCACAACACCTGTTAAGAACATCCAACACTGGTACTTGGTTGACCCTAGCCCGAACGAACCAACTGATTGACCCAAGGGGGGCCACTCCAAAGCTACCTGTCTACAGGAATTCATGGCCAAAGGTGGTGTGTTTGGGTTGGACCCTTCAACTACCTGGATCCTCTCCTCCACTTTGCGGGTCACATTGCACAGCAAACACATGGGAGGATGTTTAGATCCCAGAGGAGGTAAACAGACAACAGAACCTTCCCTCACAAATACAGGAATCCACATTGAGGGGACAGAACAAGGATGCATCATGACCCAGAAAAAAAAAATATATATATGTATGTATATATACACAATGGCCAAAATCTAGGACCAATGAACACAAAGAAAAAAATATGCATTTTACATTGTCAGACTCAACCACTTATTTGAGTAGAACTTCTAAAGATGAAAATAAGAAAAGGGAAAACAAAAATAAAGTTTTTGGCATTCAATAGGAAAAATGTAAACACTATGAAATTAGCCTAAATACTAGCTGGTCAAAAGTTTAAGACTATACTGAAACAAAGTATTAATCAGTAAACATGTAAAGAAATTTAGTCATTTGTGTTCAATCGTTAACACTGTCAACATCTCCCACTGACATCTCCTGTGTTACATTGGGTAAAAACATGGCAAAGGCTAAAAAGTTGACAGTTTGAAAAGTGGCAGAATTGTCGAGTTGCAAAAGCAAGGTCTCTCTCAATGTGCCATCATTGGTAAGATTGAGAGTAGTAAAACTGCTGTTGCAAATTTTTTAAAAGACGCTGAGGGTAACAGAACAAGAATTTCAAGAGGTCAGCCCAAGAACATTTCACTGGCGTTGAAGAGGAGGATTCAATGGGATGTCCGGCAAGAAACTGACCAATCGTCGAACCAGATTAAGTCTCTTATGGACACAAAATGCAGCTAAAGAACAATAAGATAGCATCTACGAGAAAAAGGCTTTAAAAACCGTAAATGTCTTCAAAGGCAACACCTCCTTCCACAAAAATAAAACAGCTCAGTTAAACTTTAAACACAGTTAAATACAGGACGTAGAAAAGCGGATAAACGTTTTGTTCACTGATGAGAAAAAATTTAATCTAGATTGTCCAGATGGTTTTCAATATTTCTGGCATGATAAGAATATCCCACCAAAGACATTTTCTACACGACACAGTGAAGGAGGTTCCATCATGATCTGGGGTGTTTTCTCCTTTCATGGAACAATGGAGCTTCAGGTTATACAGGGGCATCAAACAGCAGCTCGTTACACTGGCATGTTGTGGAGTGTCCCCTTATTGACTGAAGGCCCTCGCTTGTGTGGAAATGACTAGATCTTTCAACAGGACAACACTGCAATCCACAATGCCCGCAGGGCAAAGGACTCTTTCATGGCGAATAACGTGATTCTTTTAGACCATCCAGTGTGTTCACCCGAATTGAACCCTGTTGAAAATGTTTGGGGGTGGATGGCAAGGGAAATAAATAGAAATGGACATCAATTCCTAACAGTGCATGATCTTCGTGAAGCCATCTTCACTACTTGGAATAACATTCCAGCTAGCCTTCTGCAAATGCTTATATCGACCATGCCAAAGCAAATGTTTGAAGTTATTTGCAATGACTGCCATGCAACCCACTATTGAGACCTCTGGTTGGGCATTTTCTACCCGGTTTAATTCTTTTAGGATGGTCTTAAACTTTTGACCAGCTAGTATTTAGGTTAATTTCATAGTGTTCATATTTTCCCTATTAAATGCTTAAAAAGTTTTTATTCTTATTTTCATCTTTTGAAGCTCTACTCAAATAAGTGTTTAAGTCTAACAATGCAAAATGCAGATTTTTTCTTTATGTTTATTGACCTTAAGATTTTCACCAGTAGTGTATATATCGTTTTAAACTGAACCTACTTTCTTCAGTGCATTTTTTTTCTCCAGAATATAACCTTAACCTTATCACTAAATGTATTTTTAGATGCACTTTTATCACTTCTATAACTTTTCGCAAATGTTTATATTTTATATCCAAAAGTCAAAATTATTTAGAATCAAGCCTTAATTTTCTAGTGCACAAAAATAAAGTATGTGCCTAAACCAATATGACTGCTCATAGTGATTCCATAAGTATGCATTTCTGTCCTGTCTGCCTTAACAGGCTTAGAGACTTAAAATTTCAGAGTGACAATAGCATACCAAAGTTTTATGCATGCCAGCAAATTTATTTTTTTTTTGTTATCAGTAACACAACAATGACAAAGAAACTTACAAACTGAGTTTCCTATGGACTTCACAGAATCTAGCTTCAAAATAAAATGGAACATGTTTCCAGTTAGATGAATCTCACTTTTGTGTTAAAGTATAAAACCTACAATCACATGAGACCAAACATTAGATGAAAAAAACTGAAAAGTAAGGAAACAACCACAGAGGACTTTGCTTTTTCTTTCTTCTAATTTTGTTGAAAACTACTTGAAGGTTATCTGTGCTAGCCCTCCCTAATCTAGCATTATGCACTATAAAGAAGGAAGACAGTCAATATCACCCACCATCAACTCTTGGGCTATTATTTTATAAATGAATAGTGGGATTAACTGTCAAATTGTAACATCCCACAGCTGAAAGATCAAACACATTTGGTGATGGGTATTCAAACCCATGACCCACAGAGTGGGAGTCAAATGCTCTAACCATCAAGAACTTTGTTCTAATGTGGAAAAAATTAAACAAGAAAAACCTTCAAACACATAGAATTCAATTTCATGAAAACATTAATAATAAATCTAAAATAATGTTAAACCTACCTCGTAAATGGGAAAAAACCAAATGAAAAATTAATAATTATAAAGAGCCTTCTTCTCATATGGTGTAAGTTTAAGAATAAATCCTGTATCCAAGAGGTATATTTTAGAAGAATTTTTCACCTAAAATACAGATGAACTCTGTTTTCATACTACATAAACTAAAATATAAAACCAAGAACAATGTAGAACCCACAGCAATTACATTTGAAAAGATAGCACTGTGACTTGACTGAGAGAAATACAGTGAGAATGTTAACCAAAAACAATATTCTGAAATGATTCATCCATCTATTATGTATTATCTTAAAAATTATGTAATTTCATAATTACAAAAAATATACAATCAAATGCTTTGCTGAGAATAATATTCTTTCACAATGTCTTCTTCAGCAGAACTTTCTAAAAGATTTTGATGTGTACTTACCAACACAGGAGCAACATTCTATATACAAATCATCTAGACACAGGAAACAATTCCGATTGCAAGTTGAATTTCCCTTCTCACACTTACAGGACTGAGTTAGCATACACTTGCTCACAACTGATCCACACACTGATTCATTGCACGGTTGAGAAACTGACAATAAGCTAATAAAGCAGAAAGCAATCAAGAAAAAAAAAACTCTTCTCTCCATGATGGCCACCTAGAGAAAGAATTAAGAACAAAAATGAAAAAAGATCTTAAAAAATGTCATAGGCTCAAAAAAATCCAATACATAATATTTTTTAAGGGATCTTGTAGAAAGATCAAAATCATACAAAGCCACTAAAAACAGTTTTGGAACATATACATATAATATATTTATATGATTTTAAATGTTTTACAGGGTAATATTTTGTAAATTACATTATTTTACTTGAATAAGCATCTCCTGACTTTGTTAAATAGATCACTCATTATTTTGTCCCAAATTTCCACATCATCATTATAACAATAGACAAAAATCATTTCTCAATAACTCTGGTACAAATAGTAATTTTTCTTCTTTAAGATTTTTCAAATTACTAATCAATTTTCAATTCACTTTCTAGGTAGCTATGCACCTGTAGAAATATTTACCTAAGTTAAATAATGTGAAGAATTACAAATTTATGCGATATGTGCATTACCTTATTTCAGCGGATGAAGTAACAGTTTTTTTATTCAAACATTACCAGGATCTTTCTTTGTACCTATTTAATTTCAATGTATGTAAAATAGCACAGAAAGGCAAATTTGCTTTTCAACAAATCCCTTAGATATGACAACATACGTTGTTATTAGTTTTTCCAAATCAAGGACTTTTATTGAGGTGGTACACTCTGGTACTGTATACCAGCACAATTTTTTTCATGCTGCAAAAATGGGGGAAAGATGACAAAAACTGAAAGAGTAATATAAATGAATCTGTGAATTTTTCCCCTTTAAGCCATCTTTTGTTCATGAGAAAATCAGAGACACACAAATCCAGAAGTGTTATTAATAATAAAGTTTAAATGAATGTAAAAACATATTTATTTATTTCTGTGTGATTGTGTAATCCTCAGAGTAGCATGAAGTGTGAACCATCAGTTGGGTTATTGTGCCTTAAACAGGGAACATCAGTGGTCACCTGACTAACACCTACAAAACATGGCCATTATCAGTTGAGATATAGTAGTGGCTTCAATTTAATTGACAGGTTTCAAATGGGTAAAAGTAGGTAAAAGTCAGTTTGAGTGGATGCAATACATAGTTAAAAGAGACCACTTTGGATTGGAAACAGATGACCACAAACCAAGTTAACAGGTATACAGTTTGGACTGTATATTTACTCAAATATGTCAAAAAGTGACAAAATTGATTTGTATCGTTAATCACATTACACCTTCTCAACCAAGACAAAAACAAACCAATGTGTGCAAGTCTCTGGTACAAGTTATGTTGGTCAAACATGCTCATTTGAGGTTGTGATGCCAGTTTGAGTGAGTATGTTTTCACTTCTACTGTGCTTTGATTTTATCATGACTGAGAGTGTACATCATTTTTATTACGTCTTGAGAAAACATCCCAACATAAAAATTAAACAAATAACAAGCATCTTTTTATTTCCTGTGAATAATAAAGCTAATAAATGACAAATTATTCCATGCCTAAATTTTTTTAAACATTACCAATATAAGTAAAAGTTTATGTTACTGGTTCATTCATGTCAATAAGCTGGACTGCCGATCAAAAAATAATTTTTGCAAAATGTACAATGAACTGAATTTTAGAAATAAGAAACTTGACTGCACATTTTGTCATTAAATTAGAATTTTTGGAGTGGAAACAAAGGCAGGAATGAAAGTTTCTAAAGAGCAAACAATGTTTTGATGAAAGTTGGCAGCAGCAGCTGCTTGCTGTCTTTGAAAATAAAATAAAAAACTTTTCAATCACAACAAAATTTCAGTTAATAAATCTGCAGTAAAATTGTTGGTTGAAACTGAGAAAGAGACCACTGAAAGTGTGTTTGAAACCATTATCTCACAAAAAGTGATTAATGAAAGAATTTTTCACACAGCATATATGGTAGCAAAATAAAACCAACCATTTCATAATTTTGAATCTGAAATAGATTTACATGAATGAAACTGAAATAAGAGCCATATTCTTCATTCACTGAATGCATGTATTTATGCAATGAATCATATTAGTATAGAAATTAAAAAATACTAATATTGTTAATTGCATCAAAAACAATTTCACTGATAACTAATGAGTCTTGATCAAACTTAAAAATGTTACTGCAAATGGAATTTTTAATTATTTACTCAACTGTCTCCAGTCTTAAGGAATAAAAAAAGACTACCTGAAAAATGATATGCTTTATGTGGCATGTGATGGTGAAGATGTATGTTAGTGAGCAGGGGGTGTAGATCCTGAGGGGATGAGGGGTATGGTGCATACAATCATCCCCCCTACAGTTTGGTCTGTTGAATTGTTTTATTGCATCACAGACATATAAATTGTGTGTTTGTTCTTGTGATTCTCATGTTCTTATCGACTGAATTACATAATTAGGCCTAGATGTAGGCTTTTTCAGTCGCCGAAATGTACATCTTTAATACAGGCATGCTTTTAAGCTTTTCAATCTGAGCAAAAGTTTGTATGTATCAGTCAGTAGACCTATGTATACATGCGTAAGTTCACATAATCAGAGATTACCAATTTGCAAATTGAACAGTCCACATAAGTGGTTGCAAAAATCATCCCCCTCCATCAGGTATAAAAATCTACACCCCTGTTGGAGAGTAAAAGTGGAGTTAAGAAACTGATGAAAGACACATTTCCTTCTGTAACTTGCTAGAGATTCAACTTTTAAAAACCAGCCAAATTTTACATCCTTGATGAGTGGCATCTAATTTCCAATTAGTTTCAGTTGTTTGGTAAAATATGTTGTTTGATTGTGAAGATGACAATATAGCATATTTTGAACGGTTGCTTGATGAAAAACACTGACCTAAAAAGATTGATGCTCATTTAAAATTCAGTGAGATGTATGTCAGAAAATTATCAATAAGACTTTAGGTAAATGAGAGATAATTCTTGGATTTTGTCAGTATTTATCAAAAAGATGGTTACAGAAAAACAACATCTGAAACATGCTTTGAGTACTATTCCAATTTCTTCCAGTGAACGTGAACAATTGTTTTCACAGATGAATTTCTTTGTCACCCCAACCAAAGCTTTGTTGATGACAAAAAACATTTCTGCAGTTTTGATCATTAAACTTGTTGAATTGCTATTTCCATGCCTTGACCAAAACAAAATACAGAGAGTCATAGTTGCTCTAAAAACAATTTTTGTTCAATGCAAAAAAAAATCACTGGTCCTAATTAAACATGTAAAATTCATAAAAATGTGATACATAAACATACCACGAAATCATACTTTCTCATTTTAATGTAGCATTATCCAAATTTTATCAGTTACTTACAAGTATGTGCTGTTTTTACATAACATGAGCTTCTAGCTGCCTTTGTTCATTTGTAATTCTTTAGCAATAACACCTGTTCTGATGATTATGACTTTAATGGTATGAGAGAATGTTAACAGTAGCATCCTTCAATGGTAAGTCAGGTGATATCTTGGGGTTATGACATTCCTTATGTTTCACTGACACAGGTAGTGCATGCATACTAAGAGTATACTATGACAGATATTGGATACATAATACTGTGATCTCTTAAATTCTGACTAAGAAGTTAACATACATAATAACATGCAAAAACTGAAATGGTTTTAAAATGAGATACAGAACTTTTGAAAATTTCACTATTTTCCTTCCAGAAAATAAAGAAAAATAGTGTGTTTCAGGTTTCACTTGACAACCATTACTACTGTGATCTTTTAATCAGCTCTCTTAAGTTCTAGATTTCAGTTTGATAAATAAAGTACAGATCATTTTATATATATAGTAACATTTTTCTAATTTCTAACCAATTCTTATTAAATATTATTCTTCATCCCATACATAACTTATTTTTTAACGTGATGCGAGTTTGAATACAGAATGTTTCATTACGTTTTTGGTACATTTGCTTCGTATTTCTCAAATGTATTCAAAATCAGAGAACTTAGAATTACTTCATGATAAATATCTTGTGAAATGTTCTCTAATTAAGTGGACTTATTCCATTACATCAACGTTAATTCATTTTTATCAAATATATAATACAAACATCTTAATCACCTAACACATTAAAACAGCTATTTACTAAAAATGTAATCAACAAAACAATATTATAGGACAAGAAAATACGTTCCTTGCACTCTCACCTTTCAGAAAAGTAAAAATTTAAATCCACCTGTTTTTTATATTAAATCATCAGTTCCTTTCTAAATTATTTTAACATAAAACAGGAGAGAAGGAAAAAGTCTGAAAGCCAAGCTCTTGAAATGTTTGGACTATTTCATTTAAGTTTGTTTATGAATCTGCTTCTTGGTTGTGGTAATTCTGGGTTAATAACAATAAAGAACTGATTTAATAAGATTGGTATATATTAAGTTAGAGCTTGGTAGTACAAGTATTATCAATGTTAAATTAGGCTTACTATGTGTAGCTTGACTTTATTTGCAATTTACATTAGCAGTAAGTTCTAAAACAGGCTAAATACATTGTATTCTCACCTTAACATTTTTATAATTATATTTTTACTTTTGTAATTTAGATGTTAGACAGAGAGAGCAGAATATCTTAATGAAAGTTCTAAGGATTTAATGTTAAGTTTTCTACTACCTTTAAGGAAAAATTATAAACAGAATGTTAGTGAAGCATAAAAGAAAATAGATAAGGGACAGTTAAAAAAGTTTGTTCTTACTGGCTGGAGTGAACCAATCCATGTGATTTGTTTTTGAGCAAAGTATTTGAAGCTGTAGTAGCTACCACTCATACCAAATTACTTTGTACAAATAAAGCTCATTTTTATAGTTCAGTAATGCAGTTAATGTTTGTAAGCTAAGCCTGTAAATTACAAAACATAAAAGCCAATAGAAATGCTAAAAAATACATACACTAATTTGTTATTGCAAGGGTAGCTTTAAACTAAGACGAGATACTGATGATGCCAGAGTACGCTAAATATTGAAAAAACAAGATGCAGAAAAGAGTATTGTTCAAGAACAAAGTACAGAAGTAGTTGAAGTGTGGGTTAAATGTTTCCTGTTGTAATGCCAAATGAATACAAAATAAGAAAGGTAATTTTAAAGCACTAGTTAAAATGGATAATTTTGATATAATAGAAATAACTTGGTTAGCTGCAGACACAATTGTGAATATAGAAATCTCTTTAAAATATAGGTTTATAGGTTATTTAATAGGAATAATGCTAAAAGGAGAGAGAGAAGTGGCTCTGTGTATGAAATATGAGTTACATCTTGTTAAAGTATATTGAAGATAATACCAAAGCGATTGAATCTATTTGGGTTTCCCTTAGTAATCATAATATTAAAAGGGGAAAACATTATTCTGGAATTTGTTATAGACAAGCAGATGAAACTGATAAAAGTAATGAGAAATTACAGAGTTACAATTCCAACTATTAAAGATCTTAATTTTAAGCATGATAAATGAGAAAATGATAGTCAAATCATGAGGGAGACAGGTCTTTAAAAACTGTTTATGATCACTTTTTTATCCAGTTGATCAGACAACAATATTATTTTAGATTTATTCTACTAATATAGAAATGGTTGAGAGGTCAGAGACTAAAAAATATTTGGAAGCAAGCAATCATTGCTCAATTAAATCTGATGTTTCACTATACAGGAAGATGAGAAATCATGAGATTTTGGTAGTAAGTTTCAGAAGAGACTATTTTGAAAAGTATAATGAGAACCATCTCTTCTTAATTTGACAACTTAAATACTATAATTAGACATACTGATCTGTTGTGGAAGAGTTTTAAGTATTCAAGATGGACATGTTCTACATATTTAAAAAAGTGAGGCTGGAAGTAACAAAATCGGATTAGTTAACAAAGGTCACAAGGGATAAAAAAATAAAAGAATTCTAAATTTAAGAAGTTTAAACTAACATAAGACACAAGAGGACCGAAAAAACTTGAATGTTATTCACTTTACTAATTTCTTTACTTTCGTTGAGAATTCACATTTTATCACACGACTTACATTATTTGAATAAAAATTCACTTGGCCAGGCAGCTAACCACAATACCTTAGTATCTTATTTCTTTCAGAGAAAATAGTTTGCATACAAAATTTGCAAGAAACTGTGAAAATTAGCAACGCCACAAAGTCTTCATATTGGAAAAATTTACAATGAATAAGGTCTACTTCTAAACTTACCATTTCAATTTACTAGGTGAACTGTCCGAAAACAAAGCTTATATATGAAACAACTATAAAACGTGACACTGTTTAAACTTACCTATTAGTATTACTATGTATGATAACTGGCATTAAAACCAAAATAACTTTTAAATTTTCTTTCTTTATGAGGTTATTTTATTTCCAATCCAAATTACGACCATAACATTGTAAAATTACAAATGAAAAATAAAAATAGTTCTAAAGGAGTTCAAATTCAGCAATCTCACTGTAATATATGTGAATTAATTAAATTTTTTAAACAATATTCTCTCCAACTTTGAGCCCACCATTGTATAGCTTTGTGCTTAATTCAAAACAACAACAACAATCCAGCTTTGATAACAAAAACAATCGGCATGTCACGGGAATATACTGTTCCATTACTAAGTTCACGCCCCCCGCTAGTACAGCGGTATGTCTTCGGATTTATAACGCTAAAATCAGGGGTTCGATTCCCCTCGGTGGGCTGAGCAGATAGCCCTTTGTGGCTTTGCGATACGAATAACACACACACACACACGCTAAGTTCACAAATTTAAACTTGTGCGAAGTTATACAAACAAAACAAAATTACATTGAAATATAGTTGTTTCCTTATTACTTGGAGTGTATCTCTTGAAATAATACAGGTTATATAGAGAAAGTACAGGAGAAATTATTATTAGCAATATTATCGGATTTTATGTCAACTAAAGATTTGCTAGATTTCGAATAAATATTATATTAAATCATTGATGCACAATATTGCAGTATACTAACTACCATTAATGATAAGCTTGCTTACTTGATGAATACCTGCACTACGTGATGACGAGAAACCCACTTAAAATAAAAATGTATTCTCAAGACAAGTGATTTGGGTGTTAAAATTATACTTAAATAAAGTACAAAACAACGTTTCAACCTTCTTCGATCATCTGAAACGTTGTTATATATTTTATTTTAATTAAAGTTTCAGTACCCATTCTAGCAGGCTCCTAATGACACAGAGGTATGGCTGCAACCTCACTCCGCTAAAAACGGGTTTCGATACCTGTGGTGGGCAGAGCACATATGGTTCACTGTGTATCTTTGTGCTGTTCCAAACAAACCCCAAATATTTACGAGCTGTCTTGAGAATACAATACCTGTACTAGCTCTCAATAATTTTAAAATGATAACCTTGAAGGAAGGCATATAGTCTTTGCAGCATCTTTGCAAGTTGAATTAATTATATTTAGAGGATAACTTTTAATGTCAAGAAAATCAAACGTTTTATCAATCTTCTTGTTAAAATCGGATTCGGAATTACATAAACGACTGGGGTGAAGAAACTGTGATTTTAGTGTTTGTGAAATGGTTGTAATAGCATTCGAGGAAATAATTGGATCTGGTAGGCTTATAATATATCGATGTTGAAATTGTATTCTCTGCAGTCAATGTCATTGTGATATAGAGGAAGTTTACTGAACAGTTTGAAACAATGTTTCTATACTGATTGAAAACTTCAAGACCTTTACTATGTAGTATGACAGTACACAAGAACTTGATGTCTATTGTGAATAGTGATGGATTAGAAGTAGTTCTGGATATTTTATTAAACATTTGAAGAACTTTGGTGCTATCTTTGATATAAGTTGGAAGATAACGTACCACAGGCGTCATGATTATGTCTAAGAGACTAAAAATTTGCTCTATTGGACAATTTCATGTAAAAACTATGGATTATAATTCCAGCAATCACACATCCGTTAAAAATGCCATTCCAAAATCACAATTTCGTCACTTCCATCGCTTATGTAATTCTAAATCCGATTTTAACCACAATGTTGAAGAACAATCCTCTAGATATAATCAACTCAGCTTGCAAATAGAGACAGCCCAAGACAAAATTATGGTTTGGACAAGCTATGTGTTCAGCATCCCTTCCCCTATAAAACTGACAAGAACTGCTAATTGGAATGCCCGTTTTTGCGTCTCTAAGAGTAGGTACCTTGTGCAGGAGCACATGACACTCACCCCAATGGCCAACTGTGTAAGCAAAGATGGTGTGAAAATTAGCCACGATACTGCGCTACAGGTGAAGACAGAGAAACGAATGATCTTAAAAATAAATTTCCTTTGATACTGAAATATCATCCGTGAAACATTTAGTTTTCTAGTATAAGTAAAATCAATTCTGCAATAATTTTAAACGACAAAGATAGACTTTAAAAGAGATTCATCACTTTACGTTGCCACGCAAAAATATCTAAAGGATGTATTGGTTCGCACACGAGTAAAGACACCAGAAGTAAAAAAAATATTTTTAATAAGGGCACGTGCTGCTGTGCACATTCATAGTACAACTTCTATATTTGAATCCAGCTTCATGTATACAATTAAACAATTGTTCACCTGTGCATTCAAGTGCTTAATTTGTTGCATTATTTGTTACAGTGTAGAGAATTACACATAAGAGAAACAGGAAGAACATTGTCTGAATGAGTATATGAACAATTGTTCGTTTGTTTTGAATTTCGCGCAAAGCTACACGAGGGCTATCTTCACTAGCCGTCCCTAATTTAGCAGTGTAAGACCAGAGGGAAGGCAGCTAGTCATCACCACCCACCGCCAACTCTTAGGCTACTCTTTTACCAATGAATAGTGGGATTGACCGTCACGCCTCCATGACTGAAAGGACGAGCATGTTGGTGCGACGGGGATACAAACCCGCGAATCTCGGATTACAAGTCGAACGTCTTAACACACCTGGCCGTGCCAGGCCTAGGACGCGTATGACCATATGCAGGCGTGCATACATACTTTCATAGAAGGTCACACGTATCTTTAGCTTGTGTAACATTTGTGCACGTCTACACACTTACCCGCAATACAGTAGAACCTAGACATATAGTGAGCCCTTCCAATTGCATCTTAATGTCCTCCATAAAAAGGTTTTCTTAATGTAAAAAATGAACCACGAAAAGTTGGATTACATACCGGTAATACTAAATTTTAGAATTAAAAGGTTTCCATTTTGCTTGTTATGCAGGATATGGGTGTTCGTGAAATGCATATGTTATGACAGGTCTTAGGGGTGGAGTGTCTGTGACTTTTTTCTTTATTGTTTACAAAGTTTCAAAGTACTTTCTTCAGAATATGGATGACTAAATGTTTCACTTTTAATTTCTGTGTTTATTTTACATTTAATAACCAAAGTAGAAATCCACTGAAAATAAAGCAACAAGTCATCGCTTGTGTCATTAGAATGTTTACATGACACCCTATTACGATACTTTCGATAGCAATACAAGCACGCATACAGAAATGGCCGAGCGCGTTAAGGCGTGCACTCGTAATCCGAGGGTTGCGGGTTCGCGCCCGCGTCGCGCTAAACATGCTCGCCCTCTCAGCTGTGGGAGTGTATAATGTAAAGGTCAATCCCACTATTCGTTGGTAAAAGAGTAGCCCAAGAGTTGGCGGTGGGTGGTGATGACTAGCTGCCTTCCCTCTAGTCTTACACTGCAAAATTAGGGACGGCTAGTACAGATAGCCCTCGAGTAGCTTTGTGCGAAATTCCAAAACAAACAAACAAACAACTGGACTACAGCTGTGAGAACATGATATGGAATTTATCAGCTTATGTATCCTACAATGCTTACAACGAGAATTCTCCAGAGGAATAAAATTGCGCTTGGAATCTGTGGAAACTTTTAGAACAATATATGGTTTGGAGTCAATCCAGCAGATATTGCAAGTGTTTGAATATTAGTCATTCTTCTGGGATGCTTGGAGTTTAGCGATATGCTATACAGGCACATAAAAATAATTATCTGCTTTATCGAGTGCCCTCGTAGAGAACGAGAGTGAAGACAGTTCTTTATCTGGAATATTGAGATGCTGATTATTTAAAGATTTATTTTGGTTTCAAATTATCGAAAAACAAAGAGGCTGAAAAGGCTTGACAACAATTGCGTGGTACTCGTTAACCGAGTTTCCACTGTGTATATATTTCTAAACATTAATTTGGTGTTTCAATTTTTAGATCTAAAGTACTAGCAATTTTCCGATATTTAAAAATGTGCCTCACTGGTGGGTCAAATGATATCTTGAAGTAATATCCTGTCATTTTTTTTTTTATGGGAATTAGCATAAATGATGTGGATAGTTTATACGAGTATATGATACTATGTACTCTTAATACGAAACAATAATGAAGGCAACAGGTTAAGTATTTTTCGTGAATTAACAAGTAAGTAAATTTCAATTGTGTTTAGTTTTTCTAGTTCAACAAGTAAAGTTTCTTCAATCAAGTAAATTAAAATCCTCACTGAAGTCATTGTCTTTTCAGTTTGTTACACACTGGTGCTCAGTCTCTCTCAATAAATTTGGTTAAAATTAAAATTTAGGTTTTCGCCACAATACACTAGCTGAATGCCACCTAGTGGCCGAACGGAATATCTAGAAACTCGCATCGCTAAAAGCATCCCAGCAAACTTTCACTAGGAAATGTCTATAAATTGAAATTATAGTTTATACATTACTACACAGTTAAGATGACTGAAGTCTTCAGATTAATGCCTAGAACTTCAACAGTATGTAAGAAATTGAGGATATTGTCATTAGACACGTGAAAGCAACGTAGTGTTGCAGCAAGAGGAAAATAAATAAATTATTCATTAAATATAATAATAATGTCAAAATTCACTGCTATAAACAACACTTGACCAAACAGAAAATAAACTAGGGCTTCTAAAAGTTGGAATTTTGAAATGTTATGCAAAGTACATTAGAAGCAAGAGCAATGTTCCCTGTTTTGACTAAAATTGCTTTAGAAATTTTTTTCAGAGACTGTTATTTGTATTTATTTTAATAAAAATATTTAATTAGATAAAAGAAATCAATTTGATTTTTTTGAGAAAAAAAAATCAAGACTAATGTCACTGATTTAAACTAATCAACTCAAGGTATTGAATCATTTTCACCCGAGTAATGCCAGGTACTCTACTAATTTTTCATAAATGCTTTCTTATCTTGTATCAGGTTAAATTAATATCGAAAGGCCTACACACACACACACACACACACACACACACATTTGAATTAATGTTAAATATGTCTTTATCATAGTTCACACAATTCCATATCTGCTGTATGTGTATGTTTTATTGATAGGTATATAAAAACATTTCTACTTTTATTTTGTGCTTTACATGAAATGAAATCTTTAGAGTGTATATTTTCACTTAATTCTTTTTACTGGCATCCATACTAGTGACAGACTACCACGTGCACACTGAGAATATCATAATAAAACATTATGTTCTGTTAATTTGTAACAAGTAATTGTTCAGGGAACATGTTAAGTAACAGTGTTAGTTTTCAGTCCATCAAGTGAAATTTTCAAGCAAAGAGGTAAAACCCAACATTTTTACTAGTTTAAAAAGTAAACTTTCTTCAATCCACTACATATATATCTTCAGTCTCTGACTAAGTTGAAAAATTTGATTTTGTCTTTGTTATAAGTGTTCAACTTCAGCCAAAACCTTAATTCAGTTTTGTTGGTTTGTTTTGAATTTTTGCACAAAACTACAAGAGCTATCTGCACTAGCCAACCCTAATTTAGCAGTGTAAGAACAAAAAGAAGGCAGCTAGCCATCATCTTTTCTTGATGGCGAGAAAACCACTTGAAATAAAAATGTATCTCAGAATGGCTGGTATGGATATTAACACTTTTATTACAATGAAATAGAGAACAAATAGAGAACCTAGGAAGGTCAAAATGTTGTTCTCTGCTTACCAATAAAAGTGTTGATACTCATACCAGCAGTTCTGAGACACACCATCATCTTTGATGACTTACATGACTTGCTTAAATATGATGACTTACAACTCATAATTCAGATTTACACCACAGATACTTCCTAGTAATTTAGTAATGATTGTCAGCCCAGAAAACATGATAAATCACTGTGAAATACAACTCACAGATGTCATTTTTCACATATGTTATCAAGTTGAAAATGGCACATGCTCTTTGCTATGACATTTCTTTAAAATGAACATCCTGTTATCTGTAGGATCCACCCATAAGTACCATTTAGTATTATTTGTCAGTCCAGAAAACATGATAAAGCACTGTGAAATACAACTCACATATTTCATTTTTCATATATGTTATCAAGTTGAAAATGGCACATGCTCTTTGCTATGACATTTCTTTAAAATGTGATTTGGTAACTGTGTACCTTTCCAGTATGAGAACACACAAACACAAGGAAAGACTTTTTGAATATTTTCTTTAATATGGTTTTAAAATTTTTTGAAAGAAACCATCACAGCTATAAATAAATTTTTATTTTACTATATACTCTCCAACTTTCACCTTTGTTTTCCTTAGCTATCAAATTTAATTCCTTATGATAAACAATGAACTAAAACATTGTTAAACTATGTACATTTATTAGTGTTAAACTGTAATACAGATTTCTTCATCACCAATTTAAGTCTTCTAAGCTTTATAAATACCATTTTCTTATGCTAATTGATGCTTCAGTTTAATTTTATATCAATGAGCAAAACTATATACTGGAAAATTAAGTTTATTCTAATAATCAGTGTGTGCATTAATATTTATTAAACACTAATAATATCCTACTTCTATATTTGGATATAATTAAGAAAACGAAAACAAAGGAATGGACAAAAGGTTAGTGATATAAAGATGATAGATTTATGTACAAACAATCTGAAATTGCAATTTTCTACCCCATTGTTTTCCATTTCCTAGAGCAAAAGTTTTGATTAAATGTTTTTAAGCAGTCATACCTGGACACAAATAACATCTTACAAACAATGAAATTTTTATTACAAATCCTACTCTGAAAGATATTTTAAAGAATGGGATTACCATTTTCAGGCAGTTTACTTACAATTGGGATATAAGCTGGTTGAATACAACTTTTCACTTAACCAACAAAAAAGATATTAAGATATACAACTTTTCTTCAAGCAGCAACACTAATCGCTTCAGAAATACTAGAGCACAAAACACGTGTTAACATCAGTATAAGTACCCACGAACTGTTTTAACAAAATCTTTACACCATGTATTAATAGGATGTTTCTTACACTCGGTTTATTATCTTACATTTAATTCTAGAATTGAAGCTAGAAGCTTTCTAATCACGTGTTGCAATATTTTCTCACTGAAATAGTAAAAGTGACATGAAAAGCATACATTCATAAATATGGTACCAGTTACTACCAAAGCTATATATTATAACCCTTATTAGTCTGTTAATACACATACCCAGAGGACAAAATATTTTGTAAATTCTTAGGGTCTTTAAAGAATTTCGTTAATGTGTTAAAAACGTAATAAACGCTGATGTAAGATGTATGACTACAATCCACTGATTGCAGAAAAACATTTTTATGTCAATAGCAGTTGTTTAACCATAATAATATGAGTTAAAGTATTAATGTAATTTACCATTTTTTAAGAGAAGTTACAATCATTACTTCACATTTTCAGCTTTCACAATTGATAAGTGTGAACATTATTCCAAAAAAACTACTGACAATTTAATACATATGTAATATCTTGTGTTTTATGAATATTTAGAATTAATGAGTGTGTAATAAATAAAAAAAGAACGATACTCAATGCTGGATTTCTACTTTCAGTATCAACTAGTCATGGTGTTTAGTCAATATAAAACCTTAAAGATTGTCAAGTTTAAATGATGGAAAAGTACAAATAACATACACACAAACATATGTAGGTGTATAAATATTACATTTCATACACCTCACTGGTTAAAAGAAATCAGTCTTTTAATTGACAATAAAAACAGAAAAAGACAGTGTTAGCAGGAGAAACAAGACAAATTTGCCACAAACATATTTTAGAGTTACCTTTACTGATGATTGCTGTGTTAAATTTAAAACAAATAACTTTTTTGTGAGTACAATTGTCATATACTAAAGGTGGTCGTGTTTCTTTTTTTTTTTTAAACAAGTTTATTTCAAAGATCACTAGGTATGTTACCATATTCTACATCTTAGAGACTTACAAAGCCACTTTAAAGTTCGTCATGTTTCTGTGTTTTGTCAGTTTGCTCTTTCACAACAACATGAACATTTACATGAACATGAATTTCATGGCTTCCTAATATGTAACTTTTGACAGTCTCAGAGATAACAGATTCTGATGAGAACAGTGTTTTAAAGTGAGAAACATCAAACTTTGACCAACTTGGATGTAAGACAGTGTTTTGAATTTCAGAATGAATGTGCACATTTTCAGCTGTATTCCCACAACTAGATGTTTTCTCATTAAATCTTACACTCTGTTTACGTTCATCACTGAAGTCGTGAACGTGATTAGCAAACCTGTGAAACTTTTTATGATCGATTTTGGCATCTTTTAAGGAAACTTCATTCAAGACACCTTCTCTTCTATCAGAGCTGGCAGTGGTCAAAATTGCAGCATATTGTTCTGAATCATATGGTAAGACTTTCTGAGCAGTATCTGGTTGTTTCTTGCCAGGGTAAAATGGTTTCTTTATCCTTTCCTCCTGAGTCCAGATGTTGGAGAACAAATCCTGCACAGAGTTATGCTGAATAAAAATCAGATCTATGTAAGCTGTTAGTAACCAACCACCACCACCTGATCTATGTACATTACCTAATTTGTTAGGTAGAGAATTAAAACAGCGTTTTCTCTCAAATAACCCTTTTAACTTTTAAACAATCAAACTCCAGACATTCTTCCAACAGAGGGAGGAGGAGCATAAGGAATTCTGCGGAGACGATGACGTCTCTTGCGAGGCTGTTTCCCTAAACGGAGCCATTGATTGAGAAGAGCCATTCCCACCACCAAAATTAAAAAGACACCAAATAAAGACAAAGTGTTAGAACGAAGGTCGGAGGGATGGATGCTCACAATCTGTTGAGTTTCCCATGGAAGCTTGGACAATGAATGTGGTAACCCATTCTGTCTGAAGGGCAGAGGAACATCAAGACCAACTGAGAGAAGTTTCTGAGCTCTGTACAAGTTGCTGAAAAAACATTTAAACTTATTAATACATTATTTTTTAGCATAACTTAATACATTTTCTATTGAAGATACTGTAAACAAATGTGAAACTTGAAAATGTACTCATAAACATCTGAACTTTTCATTCAAGAAGAATTATTTAAAAAGAAATATTTTACTGTGTATTAATAGTATATCACACTAGAGAGTTGACCAGAAACAGTCTATAAGCACAATAAACTTTTGTTATGTTTTTATACAGCAAACACAAAAGAAAGGTCTGTCCTATTCAAATACAATATACAAGGATATATCTGAAGACACACCACTGTTCTGTTTAAACATGTATTATGTCCTCTATATAAACAATAAAATTATATATTATATCAATTTACTGTTGTATTACTATAATGTAATTCTGTGCAGATGTATATTATATTAATATTTTTACTTGTTTATTGGAAAGCCCTACACAGACTCTTACCTGTAATGCTTACCTGCAATATTATTGTACAATTGTAATCTAATCAAAGTGAGACATTCGTTTAGACAAAAAAAAAAAGAGAAAATACCAGCTGCAACCACTAACCTTGGAGCAGATTTATT
This sequence comes from Carcinoscorpius rotundicauda, assembly GCA_011833715.1. Taxonomy (NCBI): domain Eukaryota; kingdom Metazoa; phylum Arthropoda; class Merostomata; order Xiphosura; family Limulidae; genus Carcinoscorpius; species Carcinoscorpius rotundicauda. The sequence continues at coordinate 48,641,918 of CM022392.1, read as the reverse complement.
TAAAGGAAAAGGTGTTGTCCATGATAAATGCAGGCAAGGCGGAAGTGGTCGAGTTTGTGGGGTGCCTAAGTGATGTTCCAAAACTTTGGAGTAGCGATAAAGATGATTTCCTGAAATTTAAATAAAAATTCTTTTGCCTCAAGGAATGCATGTAGTGAGATGTTGCATGATATAACCTGAACGTTTTTCATTCCTGCTTGGTGATTTACTGGCATTTGCATAACTTAAATGTGGTTTAAAGAATATGACCAGAATAAAATTACATAAAAACAGATGTAAATTGTAACGACACTGAGGCTGTTAGGATAAATAATTTTTAATTTAATTTTATAATCTGCAGTCATTATAAAACTACAAAAAAAAAGTACTTCAAGTTTATTTCGTTATTTTTGTGTGGTGGTTGTCATGTCAGCCAAATGGACTGAGCCCATATAGTAAAGAAAATAACAAATGGAATCAAATTTTCCTGAAATTTTTTATATTTTCTAGCAGTATTTTAAGTGGAGTTTGAAACCTGTAATATGGAAAGAGTATTTATATTCTTAATATCAAAATTATCTTACAATCAGACTATTCAAGTTAACTAAAGTAAATTTGCAGACAAATTTTTGTTACAAATACTTTTATGTGCAAAATGTTTTCTACATTTTGTAAAGATGCATTAAGTAAAACTGAAACACATAAAAAAGGAAGAAAGAAAATTTTAAATGGAGAATTGAGAGTAAAGTGGCATCACATGAGACATAGAAGATAATTTAAACATTTTCATTTACATTAAGATATCAAAACTTATTTAATATTAAAATCTAAATTATAACCTACACTTTGAGGTCAACTTTATTGACATATGTTGAAAATAAAGCTGTTTAATAAAATTTTAAATATCTGTAAAAGTCAGGACATGCACACTTTGACCTCCCCCACCTGGACATACAGTTACCATAATCTAGTACTTTTTTATCAATAAAATGTAAAGCTAAGTATTTAAACTGATGAAATAAACTAAAACATTCTAAAGTCATAATTTTCATGCAATGAAAATGTATTTCCAATATATACTTATCTCTCACATAAATAGCTATTCTCATTCACTACTGCCCTCTATATGCAAAAATATTTTATACACATACTACCTGCCTTCTGTTTCCTCTCAGTTGAAATTGACTGATTTTAATGTATCTCTCATACAACAACCCTCCACTAACAAGAGTGCAACTCCCTATATTTGATTCTACTTAACTATCACTTTGCATTTTGGCAGAAAATGGAAGCATTAGTTTTCAAAGGGAAAGAAAGGTTTGAAGTGTGATAAGAGGTATCTATCTATCAGAAACACATTTGGAGTATAAGAAAATTATTACTTCCAATAAAGTACACTACCTCCTCTGACACAAATAACTAGAATCCCACACTGAGTAGGTGGAGGGATCAATATGAAGGAAAGAAAGTAGCATCTTTCAAAAGTGTACAAAGGAAACTGCCTAAGATAAGATAGTCAGATTCTAAGACCCGATGTGGAAGATTGTACCACTGCTAAATCAGGTATATTCTTCATTCTTCATAAAAAATGTTGCATTTATGGGTGAAAAAATATAGGAGCATATCCAAGCAGGAAGAAAAACTATGACTGGACAGGGGTTCAAAGCATGCAATATTCATTAAACTCAATCAATTCCATTAAAATATAAAACTATGTAAAATGAAACGGATGCACCCCTATGTATAGAGTAGTTAGGGCATGATGTACCGTACATGTTAAGTCAACTACATTCAAAACCTATGCTCCACCACCTCAACAGTTTGGAATTGAAAAGTAATAAGTACTTTCTAACTCCACTAAAAGAAAAGGGATGAAGGAAATGAAGGAATGATAACATCTGAGAGGTTGCAATGTAGCCATAAAACCATACTTAGAAAATCAGGCTATACTAATTTATTCAATAGAAAGCATGGTAGGGATGGCAGCTATTTACTTCTAATTTACTCATGTTGTCCATGGGTATGTATTGTCTGGGACAGGCAAACTTATGAAGCAATTCTATCTTGAGGATAAACCTACAAGTGATCTTGTGGATCACCCATCTCTGCAATGTGCACTGCATGACCATGAAATTATAATACAAAATTTGGCATGGCTTAACATTATGGAACTAAGCATTTAAAAAATACCTGGTCAGGTACCACTCACAACAGAGTGGGATTCAGTAAGAAGAGCATTCTCCTGAAAAAGAGGAATATATAAAAGAAAACATAACTTCCCCAGTCACAGTCTCAAGAAAGAGTAAAGGATTGCCAGGTGACTGACAATACTCTGAGAAGAAAGAAACACCTATCCAAAGCAAAGAATGGGAGACAAACATATAACATGTAGTTCCAGTGCTAAACAGATGATGTATCTTCAAATGACAGCAGGGAAGACATGCAGATAGAAAAAAAGGTACATGACAGGAATAAAGGCACTAGAAAGTGAGAAGGTAGAGGAAAGCTGAGAAAAGCTAGGTCATCTGAAAATGGGTTCTGGTGTTACAGGAGGAAGACAAGCAATATTGGAAGCGTGTAGAGTTGGCCCTCAAAAACAAAAAATAATATTAAGAAATACAAATTATAAGTTAAAGGTAAAAAAATGTTAGCATAAATTAAACAAAAGTGAAATAATCAATACACTGGAAATGTTAACATTGTGTAGTGACATATGCATATGGATAGAATATTCTGTAATGAACAAAAGATAAATTACACTGTACAACAAAGTTTTTGCTTCTTGAAAATTGTTGAGTGTTCCTTATAGATTTTTGGATGCTGATCACGAAAATCACATCCAAATTTGCCAATCATATACCGTTTCATCAAAATTTTCAGTTTTGTCACGTTTTTTCTTATATTTGTGTCCAAAATTTTTGTTTCTGTAAGAGACCTATGAACAATGTTTTGTGCAGTCTGTGCACGTCCAGACATGAAGTCAGGTCAAGTTGGAGGCTGTTCTATGGAAGTATGCAGCCTGAGCATGGTGGATGCCAGCAAAACCAAAACTATATTTGTGCATACCCACCAGGTACCTGTCACAATCAGCAAATACTTTTCAGGAAGCGAAACTTTTCAAAAAATTCTTGTGCAGTATTATCTATAAATAAAGAAACCTGTAAAAAGAACCACAGGTAAACTGAAAATAGCAGACATTTATTAAGCCTAACTGAACAAGACATTTAACCTAATTATTGGTTAATGCAGAAGTAGAACTACCAGTAATCCAAAAATAAATAGTTGTGAAGCCTAACTGAACAAAACAAAACAAAGAATATCACGAAGCTATTAAAAAACAAAAACCTTAACCAAGCAATAAGTGTGTACAATATTGGAATAAGTTTGTGTGCAGCCAAGCTCAAGAGTTTCACACAAATCTAATGAATAAGAAGAAAAACAATATACTGAAATTAATAACACATATGCCATTAAAATGAATTACAAGTAATCCTAACGTTACAAAGATCATGGTAAGCCTAAGAGAATGGTACAGAAAAAAAATACAACCAAGACTAATGGCTAACCTAAACTTCAATAAGAATATCAAACAAAACTTATCTTATAGAACCCAACTAACAACAAATAATAACATTAGAAATAAAAGTATAATTTTTAATCTTTCCAAAGTTAGTGAACTGTACTGTAAATGTGTAGGTTCCACAAACTTGAGGTGAGGTCCAAAGAAAGTCAGTTTGTAGGACAATCAATCTCCCAATGAAATAAAGCTGAAAAATCTTCCTGTGAAGTATCGTGACCTAAAGTCTGTGTGAATGAATTAATAGAACACAATCTCCAAAGTGATAAAGGAAAATTCATAATGCAAACTGAACAATCAAACACAACTGTGTTGGCACAAACAATAACATGTTTTTGTAATGAAGTAATAAGTTCTGTAGCCAGGTCAAACTATAAAATAATTTCTATATATATAAAAATGGCTGGTTTGGGTTGATAAAATTTTTTTCATGTAGAGGACCAAACAATGCTTCGACCTTCTTTGTTCCTCAACATAAAAAATTTTCTCAACCCAAAGTAGCTGTTTTTACATGTATATTTTTCTCTACAAGTGGGCTTTCTTGGCATCACTGATAAAATAATTTCACTTTGGAATAATTCAACAAGTTACAAATATTATTATTGTATAATAAAGATTAATCTTTTTGAAATAAATTAATGTCAAGGTATTGAAATTTTTTTAAATAAAACACATGAAGAAAGCATAAACTAAATGTTAGAACATGAGTACTGCTAAACTATAAAAGATAGTTCAGTATAATTGAATAGAGGGAGTCACGTGTGTCAAGAGAGTATGTTGCATTCATATTGGTGGAAGGTTGTTCTTAATAATAGTTTGCAAAAAATACATATTAGAGTCAGTCAATTCCAACTGAGGGAAAATAAAAGATTTATGACATGCTAACAAAATTTTTGCACACAGAAGGCAGCACTGAATGAGAATAGCTATTTATGTAAAAGGAGGTTAAGTATTTTATCAGAATTACTTACCTTCCATGCGTTGAGGTAAATCAAAGGCTGGTGGAACTGAAAATGGTTTTAGTGTTTCAAACACCGAAACCAAGTTTGCTGTTGAAGCATACTGTAAAATAGCCTCTAACAACCAAAAACAATCTGTAAACGAAAAGAGTGTCAGTTTGAGTTTCATATAACTATAAGGTTATTATTATTGTAATCAGTGAACATAAAGTATTTTGTAATAATTTACACATAATTGTAGTCTGAATTATTTAAACTGTCCTACTAGTCATTACATACACACATCTTTATATACATACACACAATTTACAACAAATATCTAAATGGATATATAATAAGACAATATTTAAAAGTAATAAGTGAAAAATACATGTAAGCTAAATTAAACAAATGTGCACAAGTTTGGTGCTCTAGACTAACCAAACACTAGGAAGGTAACATTAACTATACTTCCAAATTGACTAATAATATATACACACAATGTGGCAAGATTTTTGTAAAATTTACATTTCTACTTTACACAAAAAATAAGATTTGTTACAAAAGTATTTATATTCAAGATGTTTGTGAATTTATGATGACAGTATGATTCAGGCTTTAGCAAGTTGGTGTGCAAGATGGTATTCATGGAAAAATAAAAAAAACTTTTGTCCATCACAAAAAGATAACACATTGTATATGCATAATCTACAAGAAATTTCAAAATGCTTATCTAAATTTGTTTTCAGTACATCCACATATTGTATCTGGTACTTATTCTATTCTACAATAAACAGTCACTAAATTAACAATGTAAGATGAAATTAATAGCTGATAACTTTGACATTAAATACATAATACCATGTTCGATGACACTCCATAAAAGATTATAGCTTGTGCACCCCACACATGCAAACAGGATTAAGAAAAATATACAGAAAAATGTCAGAAAACTAAAAATCTAGAATTTAGAAGAGGGAAATTTCTCAAAAGCAGTTTTTGTTTTCCTTCTTTTTCCATTTGTTTAGTGGATGTTTATTTTTTGATGGTCGACTTCAAGACAATGACATATTTTAATGTTTACAGGTTTCAAGTTTTTAATAACTTTTATAATTTTGCTTTTGTGAAAGTTATAACTGATAACCAAATTTTACTTTAGACTGTTTACAATTTATGTACAAAGTGACACAACGGTTGATTTGCAAAATAGCATCCCTAATTTTAAACTTGCAGACTAGAAAGAAAGACAGTTAGTCCACATTCCATTGTCAACTCTTGAATGCCTCGTCTAACTGAATTATGAAATTTCACAGTTTCTCTTATGAAAAACACACTCATGGCCCCAGCAGCATGGAGTGGAATTTTGTACCAACAGGATACCAATTGTTAATATCCCTGGATTCACAGTTTGGGACTGATACAACATCTACAGTCCTGGGAAGATTACAAACTTTTACAACAACTGTTTGTTTCTGTAATATAGTTTTTATTCCTGTGTAGTTGCTTGTTGATTTGGTAAAGAATTTTGTTACAATAAATATTCCATAATAATAGTTATAATACGATCCTATTAAGAAATATAGAAGACTAACTCTTAATATATCAGTTTGTTAGTGCGGTTCACATGATTTGGGCTCACATTATGTCTTTAAATGCTAAATTCAACACAGTTAATCAACCTAACAACACAATCAAAGCCAAAATCTTTTGCTGTTATGTATATAAATAAATGATAAAAGAGCCTCTGCATATGTGTGTGACCCCCATATCTATAAGAAGAAAGAACTTGGAGACCTGGAACTTTGCATGCATATTATGGTAATTCTGAAAGTGTGCACCTGAATATTACTTTTTAAATAGGACTCAAAAAACGTTCTGCTTCCTCAATATATATAGAAGACTATAATATTTTTTTCTAATTCTCACTTACTGAATGAAAAATATGTGGAAGTTTTCTGCCAATTACTCTTTTTTTTCAAGGCAAACATGGGAAGAAAAATACAAATATGAGAATTTTGAAAAGGTTGAATTAAACTAAGTTTGGGAAATGGGAACAAACAATGGGGAGAAAAATATGAATCAAAGAATACTGGAAGGTACAGAGGATGAGAAAAATCAAATAATGAGAAACTAAAGTTAAACTATTTGCTTAAAAAAGCTGAATTAAGTTTGGGAAATGACAAGAGATAAATCAATTAAATAGTGCACTGACATAGCTATAGAAATATTTAAGATAATGGAGATGCTTGACGGTTACATTCAGGTATCTGTGAATCATGATGGGGCCTTAGAATCCCACAGTCTGTACAGCATGGGAATTTTACGGTAGTATATATACATCAATGTGGAGTTATTTCAGTGTCTTGAGGGGACTGATAAACAATAAAGACTTTTAACAAGAAGACTCAGTATCAAGTCCTACAAATTCTACTCTTTACTACCATAAAAAGTCCTTCTCCAAGCTTCTTTGAAGATGGTATTCAAAATGTAGGACATAAACTAGCAAGCTATACATAGAAACAGTATAAAAATATCTTTGTAACAAACTAATAACCAATAGTTAAATGATTATAGAGGCTATTATCTGTGACAATAATTCACATCTGAAAAACAAAACTTTATGAAATTTATTTTAAAATTAAAACATTGAAAAATTAAACAGTCAAAAAAGATGTCGTGCATACCAGAAGGACCAAAGTATTTCATCAAAAATATAATCATATGACAAAAATTAAGAATTCTGCAAAAAAATCTTTTAAAATTATCTATCTGTATTGAGCATTAAACAGATATATCAAATTGCACACTTTTCAGTAAATGGGTACAATATCACACTACGAACATTTATTTATACAGGTATTATATCACACTACACAGGTACTATAAATACTTTCTACCTTTCTGTACATGGATAAAATATTAAACTTCTAAATCACTACATCTTTCTGTATGAATATGAATATATGATTACACTATGCATCTTTCATTACACTTGTTGATTCAGAAGTTAACAAACAGGAGTATAATTAACAAGTGAGAGGAACAAGAACATGGTATGGAATAAGTTGTGGGTTTACCCCTATGACTTATCACTGATGTCAACCATGGTTGACTTCAAGGTCTATTCTTTCAAAATGTTCTCTTATATACATCATGCACCAAATATTTCAACTGTAAATGTAAAAATTTCAACTATAAAGAATCATTTTAAACCAAAATCACAAAACATTTGGAAACCACTCACAGCAGTCCAGCTATTCTAGTGACACTATCCACACATACCAGGACCATGTTCTGTATCTGAATATTGTACATTATTTAGATTGCCTCACAGTAGTTGCAGCAAAGTATATTACTGCTACTCTACTGAAGAACTTACAATAGTTTTTAACCTTCTGGACCCTTCAAAACTTGAATGGCATGCCTATGCAAAATGTTGACCATGCACTTCAAACCTAGACTTGTGTAACAATCATTACCATGACGTAAATTTGATCTTTTGTATTGCAATATCAGGAGCAGAAAAACGTAATTTTATGTTTGTAACCAGAGCTCACAAAATGTAACTAAATTTCACCAATTTTATATGCAAAAATGGCTCGTTTGGGTTGAGAAGATATTAAAGAAGCCTTACTTATACAACAACTTAAATCCAAAATAAACCAATATAAAGGAATGCCTTTATACCTATATTAATATAATAAAATAAATAAAATTATATATTCAAACATCTAACACTGCCCTCTACATTCCAAGACTCAGTTACACAGCCCCTTTCAAACACGTGGTCAGCTTCCGGTCAGTTACCTCTTTCTTTGTGAACCTGACGACGACCGAAGAAGGTCGAAACGTTGTTTGCTCTCTATGTAAAATATTTTCTCAACCCAAACAAGCCATTTTTGCATATAAATTTCTCAACAAGGGGGTTTCTTGACATCACTGATTAAAGTTCACCAGTCAAGGTAAACAAATTGTCACTCATCCTTCAGAACTGCATGAAAGACAAATCATAGTTTACCTACTTACAACAATATATTATCATCTCCACATACCTTATAACATATACCTATACAAATTATTCTTACCTCTTATCTTTGATCCAGTATTTCTTCAATAATCCTGGCAAAATTTTAAGCTACAACCAAAAGTATTCCAAGTAGTTTGTTGCACAAAGTACCATCTATCTTTTGCCTATAAATGTTCAAACTGAGAATGGAATGGTCCATTTAGATTGTCACTAGATTGCTTAAATTTTCAATTTCAAGTAAAGATCAAAATATGTTTTTTATCAAATCCATTTGACAGAAACAGCCTTGAATGGAGGTCCTAAAACAGGAAACCTATCAATTCCTACACAGCTTTTAGTTAAGTTCCTGACCACATATCTTAAATTTATACCATTCTCTCCAAGCATTCTGCATTAAACTGTACTCATTTCTATTTTATTCTTATGTAACAGGTTCTTGCAATAAGGTTCAAGAGTTGAAATTTCAGGTACACCAAATATTTCTAAATTTTCTCTTTGCCAATGCAGCATTTGCCATGTCATCTGCAGCAGAATTTGTGAACCAATCCATTGGACTTATGATCCTCGTCTTTAATACTTTCTTTGTTGACTTGAATCTCTGATGTCTTTGTTTTGTTTAGCTTTATATTTTTGAACATCCCATTAATATACATTTATTCTGCATTGCACCCAAGTAGTCCTTAAGCTCTTCCGGTCTTCTCATTGAAACATACCTGACTCAGAAAGACATTTGTTTTCTGATAAACACTTGAACACCAAAAGAAAGTACAAAATGATGACAAAATCAAAACTCAATCTTTAACATCCCTTTAGACTGGCTAGTCTCTCAGAATGCTTTTACATGAATGTCCAGGCCACTACCACAACTCTCATGGTTCTCACTTTGCTGACCATCTGACTGCACGTAATTTAGCAGTTTTAATAATTTTGCAAAAAGGGTTCTTGCTATTTGCTGTAGGTTTTTCCTGAAATTGTTGTAAAATGTGGAAAGTGATATGAGCACATGATCAAATTCTCCAATAAATGGTACCAGTCTAACAGATCTTTAAACTCTTAACTGCAGCTCATGAGCAACAATGTATTTCTACAATACGCTCCGTGTCCTTTGCCATTTCCGGCCATTGACTGTACCAATCATTGTTGCAGCTCCATCAGTTCCAAAGCTTACAAATCATTGCTCATTCTTCTTGAATAAACCTAAGTTGCACAGCTCATTGTCAACACTGTCAAGATAACCATAATCTGTGGTATTTTTCAAAGGAACTATTACCAAGAATGAATCTTTCACTTAAATGTTTTTTTTAAATATTTTGTAGAAATAATCACTTCATCAGGCATATCTCTATCAACCAAACAAACTAATAATATAGAAAAAATAAAATGAATTCTTGACATTTACCAATGTATCTTTAAATATGCAAAGTTTAAAATGTCATTCACAAATGTTTTTCTTTGTTTATCATTAGTTTACTTATCTTGTATTTCAACATCCAACATTTTGCCAACTCCATCAATCCCTTTATACTAATAAATGACTTACTATTTCTTGCTGTGCAGTATGTCACATTGAAACATGTATTCAGGTGCTGAAACATGTTATCTATTTTCTTTAAATATTGTGAATAAAAAGTTGTTTATGGGTTTTCATAAACATTTAGATGGTGCCCATATACCTTATGGAAAATGCCAAAACTGTTCCTCAAAGCCAGTGGCAACACAAGATGAGCTGTCAAATAAACGTGGAAATTGAGGACATGTATTACACCCTGCTATACCAGTAATTCTATCAAATATAATACATTTGATTTCTTCTAGCCACACCAGTAAAATTTTCGTTTTTGGTTGTTTTTACTGTGGCTTCACCACTATGACTACATGAAGTCCATGCCAGAACTGTTGAGTTCATACCTTCACTATCATAAGACATTTAACTCTTTTTAGCACTTAAATAAAATTTTCGTTTTTTACTTTCTGTTACTGTAGCTTTATCATGATGATTAGATGAAGTTCTTTCCAGCACTGTTGAGTTTGTGGCTATTCTTTAAAGTAATGCTTGCTTTACTACTAACCTCAATCCTGGAAATTATAAACTAAATTGAATCATTACCAATAGATGAACCTTTCTTTTACAGAAATGGTTTGTTATGCCATGCTCTCTTTGGGAATACACAAAAAATACAACTTAAAACTTTATTTAACAGTTGTAACTGATCTACTAATATTTACATTTAACTTATGATCTCCGATGCATTTGATGAAAGGTGATAAAGAAATAGGCTCCTTCCATCTTTAAATTTTTTTCCCTACCATTTTTGTTACTGACAATTTGACCTCTCAGAACACAAAGAACAGAGTTACATGCACTTCTAAAACATATTACACAAAATTTTTTTAACAACAGTTAACAGCCTCCAAATTTTCATATCATTAGTTAATATTTGAAAATTAATATCTTGTGTGATTAAAATTGGGAAGGCATTGAAATATATATCCAAAAATGGCTCGTTTGGGTTGAGAAAATATTTTACACAGAAGAGCAAACAAAGTTTCGACCTTCTTCGGTCATCATCAGGTTCACAAAGATGACAAAAATGTCGAAACGTTGTTCGCTCTTCTGTGTAAAATATTTTCTCAACCCAAACGAGTCATTTTTGCATATATATTTCTCTACAAGTGGGTTTCTCAACATCACTGGGAAGGCATTGTTTCTAAAAAAAAAAAAAAGTTAATGTAGAATAAAATTCACAGTAGTGGGCTTTCAAATAGTGAAGGTCAGTTTCCTTGTCATATTAAGAGAAAAAGGAAATTACTTGAAACATCTTTTCCTGCTACATCTTCTTGATAGGAGAAACTTAACCTAATACTGTGGTGTGGTTCCAAGGCAGCTAATTTGTTTAGTGGGAGAAAAATGAAGGGTTAAGCTTAACCTCATTATCTCAGCTAAACAGAAAACTCAAATGGTAAAATTTCTCTCCATTCTTTACCCTTTATATTTCACTATTCCCCAGATGAGAGTAGTTTTTGAGCCCTGTCTACAACTGCTTTTGTGGAAGAATTTTGTACTTTTTGGTTTAAAGTTTTTAATTTGTTACTGTCTACATCTAGTCCACTGACACTTTTAGTGTGTTTGATACATACTGATAAAATTATTAAAGAACATGATCTAAAGTGGCTTCAGTATGTTACAGGGTAGGCCCATATGTTTTTCCATTTCAAAATTATTTACCTGTTAATAGACTTCTGAATCATTCCATATGAGCACAGTATCACATTACTTACCTCTCTATATAGGTGTACTGTCTTTCTGTATATAAATGTACTGTACAAAAGTACATACATTTTTTATATATGTGTTCTGTATTACATTACACCTCCTTTCTGTTTACTGATGCACTGTATCACAGTATATGTCTTTATCACACTACACATCTGTTTGTATACCTGTACATGAGTATCTTACACTCCACACATTTCTATATAATGGCACTCTCACACCGCATAACCTCCAATAAACAGGTACATATATTATGCATGGGTGTCACACCACACTTTTCTGTACATACCTACCTGAACATGGGCACTTGTATTAAACACTACTCACCTTTCTGTATATGAGCACTATCTAAGCAGTTGGAATCTCCATACACAATTACTCGACCAGCAAGTTTATCTGAACCTGTTTGATACAGACCCAGTATTGGTATTTCCTCTACTTGTTGTGTATGACCAGAGATCACTTCAAATCCTGAAAATATTACACACTACAAGTTTACAGTTAACATTTTATTATATGCTCTTATCTCCAATATATGTATTTCTATTACAAAGATAGATTTACTTTAACTATGAAATCACATTAGGTGCTTATTATTGGCAACTCACATCTTAACAGTTTTGATAGTTTTGAATCGGTTACTAAAATTATAAATTTCTTGTGTGATTAATGCTATTTTTATATCTGTTTCAGGAAATATTAATCTCAAATCACTGTATCTATTCTTATTACATTAAACTAATTTTAAGATAATAAAGACACTGGGAAATGTAGGTATGCATTATTAAAAAATTTAAATACATGGTCAATAATAAATCTTGCACTCAATATCTAATTTCTCTGATAGTTAATCATTTGGATAACTTCAGATCTAAAACATAACAAACAAAAGTAAATCATTTTTTCAGTATATTCAGGAAAGATAAATACCTGGAAAAAAACAACAACAAAAACCTTATACCAAACAAAAAGCAGTCCTCATTCAATACAATATAACTACAATGTTGATCAATGTGATAATTCTTCTACGTATTACAGAATGAACTGGTGAATCTACACATCATGTGATATGCAAGTGTAGATCTAAATGGTTAAATAAACATGGCTATTTAAAGTACCTTTAAAACACTTTTTACATGACATCTCTAGAGTACTAGACAAATACACCACAGTTAAAGCTTATAATATTATGCAGGGTTTTGGATCTTAGGCAATAGCCTTCTATCAGCAAACTGTGCAAGTAATTCTTTTAACAATGAAACTTAATATCAATGAAAGAACATACTAACTGCAACTTACAATTTTTAGTTCTAATTTAGAGAATTTATTTACAGTTTTTACTTATTATTATCCACAGCATGAGATTACACTTTTCAGTTACTATCTATCTAAAGAGTTAATGTGGCTTACTTTTGACCAGAAGTTAATAATCACAACTAGATACCTTGGTTGTTCAATGTCTTTGTGATTATTCTTCCTTCAGTTGGAAATCTTGAAATACTTGTTCCAGATGCATAATACACTAGTGGAAATAAAGTGAATAAAGAATACACTGAAAACATATCTTTGGAATACTACTGAGCTTTTAATATTGATCTTATAACCACAGATAAACATCTTGGAATAAATCTGGCTGGAAAACCTACTAAATAAATCATGAAAGCATGTCTGTTTTCTAAATTAAAGTATATTACCATATTTTTAATCAGTCATTTTCATTTGACCCATATGTAAACACAGGAACAGACAAGCTATGTATGCAATTTGTCATACATACAAAAGGCCACATAAAGTCACGTCATATTATAATTTTAAATACTTATGAAGAAAGGAGAAACACATTATCTACAAAACAGCATTGAACAGAATGCTAACAGATCTTTAATGTGATGTAGATGTTCAAAAAATAAGCAGAGAAAATGAAAGCCAAAAACCATAAAAATAAAACTGAAAACCTTCTTAGATTACAGGAAATCAGATATTATTTGACACAAATCTGTAAAAGAAGCAAGAACACATGCAATCTTGACAGGAATCTTGTAAAAAACAATGAAGTAGAAAATTTTATTTAAAACAAGTCTTTTGAAGGTAGCAGATTTTGTTGTTTCTTATTTTTTGTAGTTTTGATAAAATCAAAAACTCTACTAATATAAATACATATATTCATAATATTAAAAGTAAAATTTGTCCTTGGTATATCCTGGTAACAACCCACCACTTCAAGTATCCATACAATTCACACATGGAAAATCACATTTTATTTATAAAGATCAAGCTTTATTTGTAAATACTTACTTTCATGGTCTCCTAAAGTGAACTCTCCCTCATACACTTTGTCACTAGAATTGAAAAAAAAAAAGTCTGTATAATTACATTGTCTGTACCTTTATGAAAGCTGAAAAACAGTACTGTTTGTGTAACACGCCAAGAAAACTTTTTAGGTATCATAAAACTACACACACCTCAGAGCAATTCCCCATGGTGAAAGGAGATCATTCAAAGCAGGAATATTGGCTCCACCAGTATCAGGCATCCACCACTGTCTTTTAGATAAACATTTCACATTATCAAAACAGTTGAAATTCTCCCTAAGTTATAATTTTGTGTTTAAATCATCTATCTTGAACTATCTTAAAGCAGTTTTAGTTTCTTTGCTACTGAAAACAAACACAAATCTATGAGTGAATTAATCATTTAGAAGTAAATTTTTTGGTTACTGTCTGGAACAGAATATTAAATGTGTACATGTGACACAAAACTTATCCCCAACTACTACTGTATTTTAAAAACATAAAGAACATATAGTTTAAAATTATCTATAATTAAATGTTCATAACATGTTAATACCTTGTATTTTCATCATAAAATTTAACCTTTCGCATTACTGATACATTGTACCAGTCTGCAAATACAATCAATGAGAGCCCTCCATCAACATCTCTTTTCAACTTAGCTATTTCTTCAGGGAAGTACTCTTCTTCACTATCCACAAGCAAAAGTGCTCCTGAAATTCAATATAACAAAATCAAAACAGCGTACAGATATGTCACATCGAAAAAATTATTATGGATTTAAAGTGATACTTCTAGAAGAAAACCACTGGTAAAAGAGATTTCTTATTTTTTGAAAACAACTGAATTCCTTTAACACTTTTATAAGCAGTAAAATATAAAAAAAATCTTTTAACCTAGTTATAATATGTACTCATTCATTTTAAATACAAAAAAAAGTTTTTTGTTTTTAGTTTTATGATTTACTTTGCAAGGTATATAATCTCTAAGACTGAATTTTCACAAAAACATTTATATTTATAATTTCAATTAAACTGATTCACTCTTTACTCCAACAAGGTGTTCTTACTATTATAAAGCTGGAAATCTATCATTTAGTATAAATTTATAAGTTCAAAAAGTATTTATAAGATCTCACAGGAAGAACTTTATTATCATATTCTGTATGTCAATACTCAATGCTCCTACAAAAACTGGTAACATGCAAAATTATTGTGAATTGCTCTGTTTCCAAAACAGAACCTATTTGTAATTTAGGAAAATTTACTGTGTTTTTTTAATACTTACTTTTTATTTTTTTATGATTGTAAAATAGGTACTTGAATTTTAAATCATCAACTAAACTTAATAAACTTACCATACCGAGAAGCATCAAAACATGTAAGGGGTGATCCTAGCACTTCCACATAATAGCCTGAATTCCTTAGGTGTTGATACATGTCTTTAAAGTTAGTGTGAATGTGGTCTCCATTCCTGGAATAGATAGTTTTATAATTAAGAATAAATAAAACATATATTTTAATAATTTTATTTATAGAAAACATAAGGTCAGAGTACGAGTTGTGCAGGTAGCTTCTTGCTAGGTTTGAAATACTGTATTTTTTGTATCTTTAGTTGGTTGGAAGTGCTTTTACAGTTTACATAGCTCTTCATGTGCAGCAAAAGATATCCATGGAGATATGGTTAGTAGCATCTGATTCATATAATTTGTCAAGAAATATACAGCTGCAAATAGATAATTTTTATTTAACAAAAATAATTTTAAACTCTTCAGTCTATTATTTCTCTTTTCTTTTATCATTAACAACCTGTATATCTCTTTTTTCTAATGTATGTGAGAGATTTCTTTTGAAATGTCTAAAATGTTTACTTCTAAAAATTTCAATAAGCATGAGAACTTGTTGGTTTATAAAAAATATTAGTTTCCAAGTGACCATTGTTAGATATTTCAATCATTATAAAAAAAAAAAAAAATGTGCAGATTTATAACTTTTTTGGATGATAAATTAACATTTGAATTCAGATTACTTAAAACCTGAATACAATTACCTTGACTGAAGAGCAGCGTGAGCTGCAAAAGTTAACATTTTCTAACACTGAAAATGCATTTTTGATATAAACTTACTTTCTTCTTACCCATAGCTATCTTGACCTTCATTTGCTCTAGGCACAAGTTTGAGTTAGCTTACTAATTAGGTATGAACAAACAATATGCAGATGGTGACTGGTCAGGAACACATCTAAATGTTCCAGGTATAGGAATTTCCAAACCAAATTTGTGAAAGTAAAAGAAGAAAAATTGGTATTACAGGAATACCATGGAACGACAAGAAAGAGAAAAATTAAAAGAGACAGTAGGAGCAAAAACAATGGAAGGAGCAAAAACAATGGAAGGAACAAACTGGACAAAAGAGATGATCCAGAAATGAATGGGAGTAGAGATGGAATAGCAAGGGAACAAAACAGGAGAAAAAGCAAAACAATCTACCTGAACAACTGAAGTCCAGGGAAAGAATGTCAGATCTGGATAATGTACAACTTATGAGAAATGGTAAAGGATGCCATAAAAATCAGAACAATAAAGACCACACACCAAAAGGAGAAGGACTGAGGTCATAAAAGAAATATCTTACAAGGAACAAATTTCCACGAGTTCAGAGGAAGAACTGGACAGGACAGGAAGAACAACATGAAGATCCCAGTCTGATAGAACATGGTAAATGTGTTGGATAGACAAGATAAAAAAATGGAACAAACTGGAGAAGAAAAACTCTCTGAAAGAGGGAGCTCAACAAAGCCCCTTTATGAAGAGCAGTAGTAGAAACACACAAACTCTGAACAAACAACCACATGAGCAGCTGGGACAGGTAAGGAACAGATGTACAGGAGGGACAGAAGCCCTGGAAAAAAGACCAAAGACTGAAGAAAATGTAGACTTCTGGTAGAAGGACAAAGAGGAAGGGCAAAAGGTGTAATAATGGAGAGATGTGATACAAGGAATGAGTATGAGTACCTGAGCTGAGATGTGGGACTGGACAAAATACACATAGGAAGATAAGAATATGGTGAGGTCAGAATGAAAAATGACCTATTCCAGTGGACAGGACAGAGAAAGGCTGCTCCATGAAAGGCCCAAACAGAAGGAACTATATCAGAACCAGCCAATCTGGAGCAAACATACACAAGGACACAAAGAAGGGCAGAAGTAAACTTCTGGTTCAGTGGGCTCAACATGTTAGACAATGTAAGTGACTGTCATAATAGGAATTGATAAATATTATCATATTTCTTAATGAATAAATCAAATTTTTTGTACATATTTGACAAACCAAAAACTAATAACGGAAATAAAGTGACTAACACACATGTCAACAGGCTTGTGGTAGTCATCATAAAAAATTATAGTGCAGAAAGGGTATGTCACACATTATCTAAATATTTGTGTACATTTTTATCCAAATCTCTTATCCACCATTTTAAGTCTTCATTAATACCCATAATTTGTGTCAATTAAACAAACAATTCTTAAACAAAGAACTGTAGCAGGCAAATTATAAGACAATGTTTTTTATTAAAAACTAGACTTTAAATGCATAGTGACCTTATAATCATGGCCAATTAGGACCCTATTCTTGCATTCCTGATGTAAAGAAAGCATCTGTCTACACATGTGCACCAGATGTTTGTTCAAGCTAACTGTTAATTCTTGCAACTACTTCACCTACAGGCAGTTCAGTTATAGTACTGATTTCAACAACCTAAAAGAATGTTATGATTCTCAATTAATTTTTCTTTCAATGGTTCCTGAAAACATGGGTTGTTTTATATTCAATATTACCCTATAACCGGGACAATATGGTAGCTTATTTGTTTTAATGTGACATTTAAACATCTGACATTAACACTTTTGTCATAAAATTTAACCACAGTTTCTAATGTCTACTGTTTGGTGAGAAAGAAAATCAGAAATAAAACAAAATTAAAAAATAATGTTACTAACTATGAAAAAACAAATTTAAGCATTAAGATATAATAAGATACAAAAATATACAAGAAAAAAGCTAAAATAATTCGAAATGCAAAATGAAAGTCATTTTCAAGGAGAAATGAATTAACAGATGTGTTCAAAGAGAAAACTTAACAGTATTTAAATTTGATACTAATTGTTAAAGTAATTAAATTCAAGAAGTATCTTTCTTAACTGTAAGAGAAAAGTTAGTAAGGCTAATATGGTTTTACAAGCTTAATATATCACATGAAATAACTAACAATGTAATCTAATAATTATAAAATCCACAAATATAAAACCTTTACAAAGTATAGAAGATACATAGTATGAGACCTTATCAAAATAAACAGAAAGTCTAATATAAGAATATCACAATTTATTTAATAGTTATGAAGCAAGTGCTATATAATCAACTTATTTATATTTTCATGAACACAATATAAAAATATTACATCCATTCCTTACCAATCTAAGGGGTCATTCTTCATTCGTAGATTGTCTCGAGGAAAGTAGCCTGGAGGATAGCGAAGGTTGTGATACTGATCCCACAAAATTCGTTTACTGTGACAAAATACTGATCCATTACATTTACAACAAATTAACAGATAAGAGGAATATACTTACAAGCAATTGCCTTTAACAGTGTCACAGTTTAAAATCATTAAATAACAGCAAAAAACAGTTAACACAGACTTTGATTTGTTGTAACAAACACGAATGTTAATCCTGAAACACCAAAAACACATGTGAAAAAGAATCTGCCAACCTGTCAGCCAATAATAATATGAGTTCTAATTCAGATTGTTTGAATGAAATCTTTATCACAGTTTTCTTATTATATAGTTAATTTAATTCTTTCTTGTATTTTCAATGCTAAACTTGTGAAACATTCTTATCGTACTCTCTTTATCACAATTTACAAATGCAATCAACTTAAAAGCATGTTAATAATGAGATGAACATTTAGGGATAACAAAAATTTAATTCCACAACACAAGACTGAAGAGGAAGTGAAAGATCAAAACTAGTTTATACTTAAATTTGGTATATTTCCATTAATATGGTATTAAACTTCATTGTATATTTCTTTACATAGTAATGTGGGTTCAAACTTATTCAGAAACTCCATAACTAAAGTTTTGGCACTCTTCAAGATTTAAAAAAAAAAAGTTTTGATTTTTCCATTCTATGTAATAGGGTGGAAATGAAGAACCTGAAGTATACATAAACATGTTAACAAACGCCACACATAATAAAAACAAAATGTTTAATTAAAAAATTATAAATACGACAATCTAAGAATACAAAGAATACAGAAAGCAAAAATTACAGTGTGATTTCTTATAATATAATTAATATATTTCATTTATTTGTAATATTTTAAGATTTAATGAAAATGTTTATTATTTTTGACTAATTAAAACATGTTGCAAAACGAAAAGAGTTTTATATAAATTGTCTGTAAGAACCTTGAATAAGGTTTATGACCAAATTAAATTATTCAACTGTTATCTGCATGAAAAGATTGATGAAAAAGCTGCATGTTTCAGTTTGCATTTCATCATCAAGTGGTATGGGAAAGTGTGCAGCTACATTTCTTTTTTAGTCAGATGCTTGAATAATTTCAACTTCAAACATAAAAAGATAACTGTCCAAATTACAGTTATAACTGATAAAATAGGGACTGTTATTGTCATGCTACAGTTACAGTATAGACAAGATTTTACAAAACAAAAACAAACACACCTTCGAGGGGGAGTTGGTATTATCTTCACTTTGATAGGCAACTTTAGTGAGGACACTCTTACTTCTGTTTCTCCATCCTAACATAAAAAAACATGTCATTTGCAACAAAATGTACAACAGCGGTCACTTACTCACTCTATTCACTGAGTAAATAACAATGCTAGAAAAAAGGTGCGAGTGGAAGATTTTACACTCACACACATTTTGAATGTATCTTTAACTTCCAGTTTGTTTTCAGTTGCACTTTTAAGCTAGTATAATTCTCAAACACTACAATATTATTGCTTATTATTAAATATGTTGCTGAAGACACTAATTCTTTAAATCACAAACACAAAATTTTGTCAATTATTTATTCATGTAGTGTCTTTGCTTCACACATGAATACTTATATACTATTATATGATAGGTACAGTTCAAAATATATCAATTTTAGAAATCTGGATACTAACTACAATAAATATTTCAATTATGTAAACATTTGAGAATTGTAGTGGAAAATGTTCAAGAAATTTTCTTTGTCATGACTGAAGCTTTTTTTAAAATGTTACTTGCAAAATAATTCTAAGATCAACAGGAATTGATGTCACAAAATTCTGTTCATGAACTATTCTTGAGAGTTTATGTTATGATCCAAAACATTAACAGTAAGGTTATATGAACAAAGTACAATGTTTGTAAACTGAAACTGGTGTCATTCAATTATTGGGGCACTTAAGAGACATAAAGTACAACTCTTCATGATATTTTAGAAAGTTCTGTACACAAGTCAATCCAGTAACTTAAAACAATATTAATGGTTGCTTTTAATGATAGTAAATAAATTACCTCTGGGGGAGATTCTATGATGAGTGAAACATGGCCCTGGGCTATTCCTTCCCATGAATAAGCAGTCTTTGCTACTGAAAAGTGAAGAGCTAGATATCCTGACCAAGGCCATAAAACTTCAGGGTATGAGAAGGCCAGTTCAAGGTGGTGTCCATACTGAGGTGTGTAAGGATGCCATATTGGCTAAAATGTGAAAAAAGTAAATATAACACACATTTTACTAAGTTTCATCGAATTTAAGGCTTTCTTTCATACAATTAAACTGATAGTAAAGTGTATATTAAGAAACAGAAGTAAGCCTGAAACAGTGTTCAATCATCACATCAAAACATTACCACACCATTAAAGTATTTTCTTAAAGCTTACCTTAGAAGCTATTAAACAGTACTGGTATAGTTCCTTTCAGGCAAAATACCATTTCCTTAATATATATTAAATATAAAAATATATTTTTCATTTTTAGTTGTTTACTCCAAACCATTCTTACTACTTTAATTATTATTTTTTTGGCATATGTAAAAAAAAATAATAATTAAAGACAGTCAGGGTGCCAGAAGTACACACTGGTCTCTTCCATTTTCACAGTGAAAATAAATAACCAATTTTCATGAAACTTAGTTCACATTTTTGAAAATAGTAGTTACTTTCTGAAAAAAAAACAACAACATACAAGCCTTAATAATCTATGTTTCATCTCAGATTATGGTTTTGAGTATCAAAAATTTTTTTTGTATTTAATCAATTTTAGCTTTTTTGATAATAACGGATTTAATCTGATATCCCTCTAAAAATCACAAAAGCAGTTAACATGATACTCTGATAACAATATTTTTGGTTGAGATAATTTTATACCTGATGTTTATGGCTTGTTTTCATGAAATAATGTCTTCTTTTTATGTTTAAATAAGATGCACTTTTAACATATTTCATAAGAAAAGGGATTAAAGTTTCCAGAAAAAATTGACATCACAAGCCTAGGCTACCCAAATGAAAAAAACAAGTATTCACATCTACACTTTTAAGATATAACAGGGAAAGAAAGTTTAAACAATTCTAAGATTTTCATTCACAAAGTGAATGTAAAAAAGCATTACATAATTTCAAAACAAAAATTATACAGTTGTTTAAAATTAAAGAAATCAAGTCAGAATTACTTATTTTTACTTCAACTTTTTTAAAAGTTAATCTGTGCGTACTTAAGAGTGACACATCAGCATCAACGAAAATAAAATGTATAGCTTTTAACATGGGATTGGTCTATTTGACTGATCAAATAAGCTCTTTGTACTCATTTAGTCTTTACAGATTTGATATTTCTGACTTTCAATATATTGTATATATCTTTACGAGATTTGGCAATCTTTCGCATACAAAAAATAAAAAATTTGTCCATTAATATATGTTGATTATTTGTTCTAAATAGTTTGAAATACAAAGTAATTTTATGTTAACATTCAAAACTACTTTTTCTCATCTCAAAAACCTCAAATTTCCTTTGTGCAATCCCTGAAACCTCCTCAATACATTTCAAACTTTTTTAAAGTGAAATTTTATATTTTATCTGATATTTTCTTTACTCTTAACTTGCAACAGAACAAGTCAATTTTACTGACCTCATAACTGCCAAAAAAAACAAACAATCACCAAAATAAATCTAAATTACCTCCTTTTTTTTCCTTTGCACTCATAACAGTACAAATATATTCATAATTAATCTTTATTGTTTAATTGCCCTTCAAACCTTGTATAATTACTATTCGTGCCATTATTCGTCGCAAATCACTTGAGGCACACAGATCTCATGTTACACTATTGAATTACATTACCAACATGTTACTTGCATGTTTGTCGGATACCTCCCTGCAACATTTTCATTGTAACTAATATAACCGTAGCTAACCTAAATAGATCCTTATGCTTAAATTTTAGTTACTTTTATAATAATAAAGAATAAACATGAAAAACTAGATAAAGTACTTTCTCATGTTTTCTTTTTTTGTTATTCTGTCAACTGTTGACAACACTTAACCCTACTTTTTTGTACTAATGGTAGTAATGCACCAAATATTTTTCATTTAATTAAATAAAGCACCAAGGAATATTGAATATAAAATAAGAAAACCAGAAGACTTCTGATAACAATCATTATTTTTCTGGCTTTATAACTATGTGACAAGTGCCACTACAAATTCATCCAAGACAGTTATTATCTTTCCTGTAGGAACATATAGCACTAACAGAGAAAATGACAATTCTCTATTCAGAAGACAACATGACATCATATGTAATTTTATAGATGAAAATCTTGGCTTTCTATTGTATATATTATTAAGACAGGACATAACAAGTGGGTGTTGCAAAAAGGGTCTCATTTTCTATTTGATGGCAATGTAACCAAACAAGATTCGATGCTATAAAACTTAAGGTTCTCTGAGCAGCAAAGTTATTTATATTGTGAGCAAGTTATATTAAACTTCATACTTATTAGAAGGATGGTGAATAAATTACATACGAGAAGATGCCAACAGAAAATGTTACATTTTTCACAACTACGATTTTTTTTTAAACTGTCTCGCAAAATTAATAAATCAAAACTTGTATACAATAAAAATATAGATTATTAACTATGATTTTATACTAATTGGTATAACAAACAAAAAGCAGTTTAATTAAACTTTGATTGTAAGTCACTAAAACTTTGTGACGTGCAGTGAAGAAAGTGTATAATGATAGGGTTAAGGATACCTTCCTTGTTGAAATTAATCAATTACACCCTAAAAAATATTATCGTCTTTGATCAGTGCTAAATACCTACAAAGATTAAAACTAAAATTAGCCCAGGAATGGATACAGTTAATATCATATATCATTCTTTCCTATGATGATTAGAATACATTAATTCATGAGCTGAGTACCCTAGTAATATTTTTGCTATAATTATCATAATTTCTCATCAGTTTCGGCCTGCTTAATAGATTCAGGATGGTTTTAATCCATATAATAAACTCACAATGAAATATTCTTTATAAGAAAAATATGAAAAAATTACAAAGAAATTTAAAATTGTGAATATATATATAAAATAAAAGTGTTGTCAAAGAAAGTGATAGTTATACTTACTAAAACATTGAAACACTAGTTTTTAATATTCATGCCCTCTCAGAATTTCCCTGAACCTCAAAAGTAAAGTTTTGAGAAGCCTTGTGTGTGGTGTGTTAAATACAAGAAGGCTTTAGAAACAATTTTATTTCATACATTTACTTTTTAATAGACTATATCAGCACAAACCTTTCCTACAATTCTTCCTGAAACACCCATTCCATTCAATATGGTAACCTGTCTCAAGAAAGAGAAAGAAATCATTGGCACAAGTTTTGAAACAGTATTATTCAAAGTGAAAACAGCAGCTTAACAGTAAGACAAATCCCTTCCACACCACTAAAATTATTATCCAATTGTGTGTTAATATTTAAAGAGTACTACTGAATAACTGACATCATCCAACTGTAATACAGAAAGCTAAGTATGTCATAGGAATAATAATAATATTTAACATTTATTTGTACAAACTTCTAATTAAGAGGAAGAAATAAAAAACATTACACAGTGGTGTTTGTAATCCATATTATCATAAATAGTAAGAATCTGGTTTTTATCACAGAATAAAATATGAAATATATTAATAAATAAGATTTAATAAAAAATGAGCAGTCAATAAAGAAATAGGTGTCATAACTGTTTCATAAAATGTATTAGATACTTTACTTACATTGACAATGAAAAAATGAGTAGTCAATAAAGAAATAGTTATCATAACTATCTGTTTCATAAAATGTATTAGAAACTTTACTTACATTAACAATGGTGGGTAGTGCACCATGATATAAAGCCTGCGTGCAGTAAGGCCACATGTAAGGGCATTCTGTCAAGTCAAGGTAACTTGGGCTAAGAGTAGCTTGAGGCCTGTAACTTCTAAGTGCCTGGTAAGCTCTTAATAAGTCCAATTTTCCCCATCCCTGTTCAAATATTGGAGTGTTGGGTAAACGTCTCGCAGAAGCAGTAAGTGCTTGTTTCATGCTTGCTGGGTTAATCGCACTGCCCATGTGCAGTACTCCACTAGAATAAAACAATTTTATTTAAATCCATATTCTAAAACAGGCCTAAGCAGAACAGATAAAAGTTGAGATGAAGCAACACTGCTGTATATATAAATAAAGAAAAGAGAGAGAGAGAGAACGGTTAAGGTACCGAGAAGATTCACACCAAGCTACCAACTGACAAGCTCTAATATGAATTTAGCATGTTTATAATATTTAGGTGTGAAATGATATGCAATATTTATTATTTCTAGAAAATTAAATTATTTAATACCTCTAGAGTATGATTATTAATCAGAAAACCCAATAAGGCTGTATTTAACATGCATGTATAAGTCTGAACGTGTATCTTTTCTGCCTTTTGTGATTAAATAATGTCTTTATATTTTCCACATTTTAAGAGCATTTGGTAAAAGAAAAAATTAATTTCAGTAACCATGTTGATGGAAAAGAAATCAATAACTTCAACACAAAAGCAAAATTAGAAAACTTCAAAAGATTATGAATGCAAAAACTGAAATATGAAGTACAGTATTATATAACAGTTTACAATAATATAAAACATGGCAGTTATATAAAAAAAACAGTTCTATGCCTCCAAAATCATAAATGAAAATTCCTTGCAAAACCAAAAATATAAATTGAAATAATTATTGTAATGTTGGAGTTTTAAAGCCTGTTGATATGTATGTGTCAAATATCCAAAATTTGTAACACATTAATATCAGATATAAGATTAAAAATGCAATTATACATTTAAATTACAGAGGTTACTATTAATATTAGTAAAACTATACAATAAAAATGATGAAAATAAAAAAACCCAGAAGTACTGTCCTTAAAGTACATCAATTAAAGTTATCATAATTCACTTTAAAGACATTGTAACTGTTAATTTCACCATGTTCACAAAATTAAACCACCTTTCTCCTTATCTTTAACTAGTTACATTTCATGTGTTTATACATATTTCCTACATTTTTGAATCAGCTGAAGTTAAAAAGAGAGATTTTCCAAGCAACAGAATACAATACTTTAACAATGTTTAAGTGATTGATTGAACACAGCATAACTTCTCAAGTGTTTAATATTTCTCTGATTGATTACACATTGGAAGATTTCACCACACTAACTGTTTCAGTGATTGGTTGGATACAGTAGATTCCACCAGTGATTAGTTACAACGTACCTCATAAGTAAAGTCACTGCTCCAGCTACAACAGGTGAGGCTACACTAGTGCCTGAGAGAGAACGACATCCACCTCTGTTGGTACAAGCAGAAAACCACAATTAATAAAAACAGTGAAACTGGAGATACATAAGGAATTACAATAACACATATTTACAGACTGGTATTAACTTCTTTGAAAAATTTATTCAAAACTTCAAAACTATGTATCTAAAGAATAGGAAGGAAGGATCTACTGCTTGTACTTGCTCATCACTGAGTACAAATTATTCTTTCTTGTAAAGAAGACAACATCTAGTCAAGCAAGCATACAAGAAAAGAGATTTCATTCATGTCTATTTTCAAACGTTTATGTAGCATAGATTTAGTTGTATCAATAAAACTCAAGTTTATTATTCTGTGTAAGTTTTTAAAATTGAGGTAATTTTCTCACCAGCAAGAGAAATTAGAATCTAATACTTCTTTACAAACAGCAAAATATCACATAAATTGAATATATACAATATCCTGCAAAATGTATAACAACCTTGTATTTAAGCTGTCATATAAGAAGTTTTAAAGCTACATACTATTAAATATTATAGATTTACAGTTGCTTACCAAAACTTATCTTATTCAGCAACATGTATTCCATGTTTTGAGATATTCTACAAAAAATCAGTTTCAATTCATTTTAAACATATTTTTTTACTTACTTGATACTTGAACCTCGAACAGAAGAACCATAAGTTACAATATCAGGTTTCACACGACCATAGCCTCCAGGAAGTTCCTGAAATTTTCAAAACAACATGAAGACAAGTTGTATATCGCTTAACATGACATTCACACTATTAACTTTTAACAGTTAACTAATAAATGTTCTTCATAAGTTTCATTTATAAGGACAAAGTAGAAATTCTAAGCATGATTAAATGCAACATATTATTAGAGGAAGAAAAGTGAAAAATTGTAGAATGGAAAGAATGTGCAGCAAAATGAATAATTTAATAATTTCTTTAAATTTTAATAATAAAAATTTTAGTAGTCAAGTAGTATACAGCCCTTCTGTTGCTGTTGTTTTGATAAATTTATGCTGCATTACCATTTGTAATTTCAGTGCATGACACTTTTCATTGTCTGTTAAATCCAAATAAGATATTAATATTTAGAACAGTTTATGAATATTAAGTTAGACTGTTTTATCTACTGTATTAAAATCAAATACTAAATGTTTAAGATAAATCTTTCTTGTCTACAAAAACAAGGTCTATAGTTCTTTTTTCCCAGATTCAAAGCACATGTCGAGCCTGAAAAATATCAATACTGAAGCAATTTAGTGGCTGTTTCACAGAAACATTCAGAAAAAATAAGGTATACAGCACTTAGCTTCATTACCAGAATATTAACTTTGAGCCTACAACACTGTTATGTGTGATAGTGTTAACATAAGTGAAGTACTGTTGCTTTATTTTGAAGGTATCTCTTAGTGATTCAAAATTATTAGAAACTCCATATTTGTATAACTTGAAAGTATACCTTCTTTAGGGAAAATTTGTTATAACAATGTCAAAATATTAATGTTCAAGAATTTTTTGTTTCAGAAGTTTGAAGCCACAATTAAACACTTAAAAAAATTAGTTATTCCACGAAACTGCATTCAGACTCATTGAAAATTTTCATGTTTATGCTTTCTTATTCACTTTTATGTGTATATATGCCCTGTATGGTTACAATGAAGTTACAATATCTGTGCTTTCAAAAAGCCATACTATAAATAATGTAATGCATAGTTAGCTTTTGATAAATTTAAGAATGAAATTATCTACTTCAGAATGAATGAAAACCAACCCAAGTAGTCATTCCTCTTGAAGAAAATCTTGCAATTTGATCTTCAAAATTTATTCCCCCAACTCCAATGACATCCATTTGATCAGCTGGATTGTTAAGAGTACTGAAGACAGACAAAAAATAGGGGAATAACACATGCTAAAAGTAATGCTATATTCAAAAGTAAAACTATCTAAGTTCATAAAGTTGAATTAATGTTATACTAAAAGTTTTAACTACATTGAGTAAACACAGTGTTGTTGTGAAAAGATTGAAAATATAAAGTTAATTTCAAAACATTTATCTTCAAAGGGGTTTGAAAAAAACATTCAGCCAGAGTAACTTAAGAAAATTATTACCTTTCCATGTAAAAAATCTAGTTTTTCAACAAATCTCTCTATATCTGAATATTCAACAATTATAACTTATGACACTTTGTTCTCATGATTTTTATTACTGGATACAAGCAACATTTTAAAATAGATTTGCAATTCTGTGCACAGTTCAACAACTTTTCCTCCTACAGTAAAAAACATATATGACACTTATATGTAGTTCATAAAATACAGTATTTCTATCAGCTTGAATTAACTTTACACTGTTTTCTCCCCTCATAAGAGAGGGGAGAAAAAAACAAGCAAGTCCAGCACTGGTGCAACTTACCCATATAAAGGCCCATCATTTCCAATTGCTGAAACCATGATAACATTATTTGCTGTTAGTTCCCACACCTGTAACAGATATAAAGTTACTACATAAATCACTGAAAAATTCATTTGTTACTTTATATTATTAAAAATCTGATCTGTAATTCATCTGGTAAAAAACAAATCTAAAAACAAAACAAAACATGTTTAATAGCTTTATATTACACATTGTAAACAAAGATCTCATGCACTAGCTAAAATATAAATTTGTTAAGACTAAATATCTCAGAACTAAGATATAGCTTACCATGTATAATAAATGTGAACTTTTAACTATCCGAGTTAACATATAACTTACTGCATCTGGCAAAACTCAAATCAAGCTGTGACTTCACATTTCAATAAACTCTGAACATCAGTCATTGTTTAAATATACTGTAACTCTGTATGTGCTAAATGTATCTTTATAAAATTTGGCAAATTTATGGTAATCATTACAATTCTGTTGTACATAAAACATCGGATTCTCCAATAAGGTATATTTAACAAAATGTTGTCTATAAATTTCCAATCTGTTTGAATAAAACTAGTCTAGCGAAACATAATTTTTCACGTTAAAAATATAAATACTTTTTTTCATCTCACAATTTTCATATTCATATGCGTAGCCTCCAGAGCTTTCTATATAAATATCAAAAGTATCAGTAAAACTATATTTTATCTGTTATTTATCTACTTCAACTGCAGCAAAACCAGCAATGTAGGGTAAAATGAAGTGTTTTCTTTCAAAATTGGGATCATTTAGTTTTTTTACTTTACAGCTGTATTTCTTGCTTCTCAGAGTACACCACAAACCTGTATCATAGCAAGACAGTTTTGTGTAAGCAAAGGATCAAGTTACCAATGTGCACACTGAAATTACATACAACAAAATAGGAAACTTT
Source organism: Carcinoscorpius rotundicauda (assembly GCA_011833715.1). Lineage (NCBI taxonomy): Eukaryota > Metazoa > Arthropoda > Merostomata > Xiphosura > Limulidae > Carcinoscorpius > Carcinoscorpius rotundicauda. The sequence goes on along the minus strand of CM022392.1, from coordinate 48,612,563 downwards.
GTACTTACATCCAAATTCATGTTGTTCTTTTTTTGCCCTCGTGAAGATGAAGTAACATAAGCCAAATGTTTGTAACAAAACTGATGTTCCATAATTTTTTATTATTATTTTAATTATGTAAGTTTAAAACACAAAGCATAATTGTGCACAAACAATTGTATGCCTCAAAACAATTATAACTTAACTGACTTTCTAACTAAGCTACAATTTTGTTTGTTTGTTTTGGAAATTCGCACAAAGCTACTCGAGGGCTATCTGTGCTTCTAAGCTACAAACTGGATTAAAAATATTCTGTTGGTTAAATGAGAGAAACCTTACAAAGGCAAGCAATGAAACTGAGGCCAAATATTTTAAAACCAACTATGTAATAAACTAACCTCATAAAAAATTATTAAAACAGAATCTTTTAATTGGTTATAGAAAACACAACAGCAAATGTTAGAAAGAATTAATGACCATTTTTAAAAGACAGGATGTGGTAGCAGCAATGTGGCATATGGGTTTGTCTCTTTCTTTACATATCCACAAAGCAATAAGCTTGGAGGCTTTAAGTTTACACTGTGGTTTGGAAATACCTACAGTATAACTGTGTAAATTTGTGACAAATTCTAAAAATTATTCAGGTGTACAAAAACATCTAAAATCCACAATTGAGAGCAAATAAGTTCACTTAATTCAGAAAAATAAAAATTCAAATTTATTTAATTATTTCTTTTCGAAGTTAAGTGCTCAAAAGTTCTACAGGGTGGTCGCTGGAAAAGTGGAAAATTTGTCAAACAGCTATTTATTTTTACAAAGAATAACTTGTTCCAAGTTTTTTAAAGGCATATGTTATATTACACTCATAGATGCTCAAAATGCATTTTATGATATTAAAATCATGCATTTTATTCATGATGTAAAGAAATCAAAATAGAAATGAGTAAGCATGCATTTTATTCATGATCTCATCTGACCCTCAAATTTTCCGCTTTTCTAGCAACCACCCTGTATAATATTAAAACTTGAATTATATGCTAAATTTGTTCTTTGTATATTGGCATATTAGATCATCCTATAAGTAATGTCCAAAAATATAATACAGAAATTGCATCATAATTTCTGTCTTTGTAGAAGACTTTAATGACTAAAATATTTAGTAAGACGTGTATAAAAATGTGCAGACAAATAAAAGAAACTAATCCAACTCCACTTTTTCAGGTCATTAATTAAATAAGCCCTTATGAAGATGAATGTGTCTGAGGAGCACATTAGGCATATAACGCTTTATGAATTTTAAAAAAGGCAACAGTACAACATGAAACACTCAAGGTGTTTATGATACAGACTTCTCAATAAAAAAAAATGTTGAAGGTGGTCATAAGTTCAGATCAGGTGACTACAGCTTAAGTGATGCGCCATGTTCAGGTCATCCTGTTGATGACTTGCTGCTGGCTGCAATTGATAAAGATTGAGCTGTAACAGTTGAATAACTAGCACAGAAGTTTAATTTAACCCATTTAACAGTTCACAGTCATCTGCAACAGCTTAGAAAGGTGTCAATACTTGAAAAATGGGTCCCCCAGAATTTGACAGAGGCAAAACTATGAACAAGAGTTAACATTTTCACTTCTCTGCACTCTCATGAATGTAACTCACCTTTTTTTGGACAGGTTAATGAGTGGAGATGAAATATGGATAGATTGTAAAAATGTTAAGTGATGCAGACAATGGTTAAGTGTGCATAAACTGTCTAAAGCACAGCCCAAAATGGACTTCTGCTCCAAGAAAATTTTGTTAAGTATTTGGTGGAATATTGTTGGTGTGATCCACTTTGAGTCACTGCCACTCAATGTAATGATTACATCAGACTTCTATTGTCAACAGTCAGAGCACTAAAATGTTGCACTGAAAGTAAAGAGGCCTGCTATGATCAATCATAAAAGTGTTGTGTTACACCAGGATAATGCACAGCTCCATACAGTAAAAATTACATCTGTAAAGATTGAAGAGCTGGACTTGGAAAAACTTCCACATCCTCCTTATTCTCCAGACCTTGTTTCTATCTGATTATCATCTATTCTGAAGTTTGTAGAGCTATCTTGATGGAAAAGAGCTTGGACACAAGATGTCAAAACTACCCTCTCTACATTATTTTCCTCCAAATGCCAAGAATTTTACAAAAGTGGCATTCAGAAGCTTGTGAATCATTGGCAGGAAGTAATTAATAATAACGTAACATCATTATTGATTAAATAACATAAAAAGCATTTGAAATCCTTTCCTTTTTTCTGAAACTAAAATCAGACATTACTTGATAGATGATCTGATATGCTGACATCAAATCAGCTTATTTTTTAAAGTAACTCAAAAAAAAAAAAAAGTTTTTTTCACACCCCTAGCCAGAGAATTAAGAAGCAAGAGAACTTGCTACATTAATCACAAAATTTAAAAACAGCTCCAGGAACAATTAATTTTCAGTGAAAATAATTTTAGTGAAGGTGATGAAAATGTTACCTTATCAACAAAAGGATGATCCATGAAGTCAGGTCCTCCAATACTCAAATTTAAAACATTGATTTTCTTCAAAATGGCATAATTAAATGCATCCAGAAACCAAGATGTGTAGGAAACCTGTCAAATTTAAAGCTATTTTTACAATCTTTAACATTGGCATTTCAAATTTCAACATTTACTACAGTAATAACATGCACATTCTACTATGTCATCATACTTAAAGGTTACATTACTTATCCAGGTAACTTTTAATTCTGTAAATTATATTTTACACCTCTTTGATCAAAAATTACAAGAGGTCTTGAAAATTTTGTTAACAACAAACAAGTCATTTCTGAACACATTACCTTGCCTTACAAATTCAATAAAAATGCATTTATATGTTTAAATATATATACATATATATATTTGTTTGTTATAACCAAAAACAAACTGAAACAAAAATAAAAAATGCTGCACTAATTGAAAGGAACTCAGGGTACAAGGAAATATAAATTAAAGTGGATTGATTTTTCAGAATTTTGAAGATAACCTTAGAAGGTTGAAACATTCTGTACTTTATTTTAATTGAAGTTTTAAATCTATAACAGCCACCTTGAGATTACATTTTTGCTTCAAGTTGGTTTATCGTCATCACAAATTTCATTAAAGCTTATTATACACTTTATTCTAAACAAAATTCTTATGTTGACTTACCTTTTATTTGTGCTATTCCTAAATGCCATGAATCCCCAATTAAATTTAGATTTATTTTTAATTCAATAAGAACAATTATTAAACAACCAGCATTTTATTAAATAAATTACTTAAAATTACTTTGATAATATTAAAAACATAAGTATTAATTATAACAAAAATTATTTTTGGATAATAAAAAATAATCAATCTAGTTTAAAATATCTAAGAAATTGTGAAAAAATAAACAATATTGAAACATTTGATTTCACCACATTGTACACCATAATTCCACTAAAGGATTTAATCTTTGTTTTAAATTCATTAATAGAACAGTTCTGTTGTCCTTTCAAGTTGAAAGAAATAAATTTGGCTCTAAAAGTGTTAAAGATATATTAAGTTTCTGTATTTACAATAATTATATATTTAAATAAGTAATACGAGTATCAATTGGAACTAACTATTCTACTTGTATAGCAAATTTATATCTTTACTATTATGAGAATAGATTTATTGAAAATTACAAAAATACAGATATTTTTATCTTAGCTTAGATATATAGATTATTTAATTAGTATAAATCATCCTGAAATAAATAATGTTATTAACACTATTTATCTAGTAGAAGTAGAAGTTGATAATACATCAATATCTAATACAGAATCACATTATTTAGATTTAGTAATTAAAATAATTAATAAGGATATCAATATAGTTTTAATAAAATATTTTGCCTTTCCAATTTATAGTTTACCCTCTTTAAGTAGTAATGCACCATACATACCCTTCTGTTATAAATATTATAGCTCTGCAATTGTTCAGATACTGTAAACTTTGCAATAAATTACAGTATTTTGTCAATAATGTTGAAATACTGATACAAAAATGAAGATAATGAATTTAATATATAAACTTTAAATAAAATTAAACTATTCTGTATCTGTTATATAAAAATTATGTAAATGTTGTCGAGTGTTATGTAAATGTTATGTAAACGACAACCATGTCTAGTGTTATGTAAATGTCATGTAAATATCATGCATATGTTATGTAAATATAATGTAATGTCGTGTTTGAAATTCCCATATTTATTATTTATAATTCTATATTTATATTATTGTTTTGAGGTTTAAATCGGTGAAATTTAAAATAACATTTTAAAATTAATTAAAATTCATTTAGAAATTTTTAAAACTAAATAGATTGATCACTTGTATCGGCCTGGTGTTTGTACTGTGGAATTCTGGGAAGTTACGCGATATAGTACATAAACAGACGGCAATGCGAGGTAGATCATCCACTTTTACTCGGGTCAAGAAGTAAGTCATCCATTTTATTCAGATCAGGAAGTTTGTCTTGTTTGAAAAAGTTTAAACTGAATTTGTAAATAGAGCTAGATCGACTAAAGCGGTGAAAAATTTTATTTCGTCAACCTTTACAATTCAGTCGGATTACGGATTATATCGAAAGTCAATAGGAATTGGACTGTGAAATTTTGTTTGAAATTACCCATTCAAAGTTCGAAAATTTCTCCGTGGGACTGAATTCAACGCCTAGATTAGAACTTTGGATTTCGGATTTGGACACTTATCCTGGATCATATTATTAAGCACAGGCCAGTACTTTTTTGTATTGTAAGTTGTTTTGATGGTTGAAACTGGATATCTGTTATTGCCATTAGATAATATATTTTGTGTCTATCACATAAGTAGATAATTATAATAAATTAAACAAGCTGCTATCTGTGTCTTTCTGTTGCGTTCAGTCCACATAAAAAAACGTAACAGTATCAAATATAAGAATGCATTAAATAAATATAAAGAAATGAAAATTAAAGAAATCTTACTAAAAATTTCTGATAACATTTTTAGTTGTAAATAAAGTAATTTAATAGTTTGGTACTACTTTATATGGATAAACACCTTACTGCATATTAGGTTTGTTTGAAGCATGATAGTTACAGTAGACTTAATGGGTGGTGGCTGGGAGTTATGCTGGTTAATTACATAACTGGATGGGACCTTTCATATTAGTATAATTTGTTTACTGGGCTACCAATTTATGCCTTTCTACCAAAATGGAGGTTGAAATGCTAACTTCAAGGGGTATGTTTATTTAACTTACTTACCCACAAATGGTAGTACCTTATTTTTAATTTTCAATTAATTTTTTTTCTTCTTCTTTACTTTGGAAATCAGTCACCTTCCCACAATTGTTTGCAAGCAGTAAAGGGTGATATAGTTGTGGATTTGAGCACCCACAGCTCACTGTACTAATCTGTTTCTATATTATTTTAATTTTACTTTCCTTTATTTCTTTATGTGAGACTAGTGAATTGAGATTAAGACAGACAGACTGATTCTACATTATAGCTTATACCCTGGAATCCTTTCAATGTGTGCAGCTTTTTTATATATTATTTATGTTTCAGCTTGTTTTTGGTTATAACAAACTAACAGAATTAGAGTTTTGGATTTGCTGTTTATGTGATCATTCCTTTTGATTTGAATTTAATTCACTTAACTCTGTCAATGTTAATATTCTCTAAATATATATACATATATGTATAATATATATATATTAACTTTGTCAAGTTAATCAACGACCTAAAAACAATTTCAGGTATAATTTGTTGATACAAATATTAAATTACAAATTATTCTTTAACTCTAGTGTCTTTTGTCTTATTTATTTCCTTTACTGGTTTTGATGCTTCAAAGGTCATTCCTCAGAATTTAATTTTAAAGATATATTGTACAACTTACCAGATATTCATTAAAGTAGAGGATAGTTTCAATAAGTATTGTTGTTGTTTGTTTTTTTAAAACAAAGTTCTGCTATAATGAAGCAATTGAATGAGGCACCTTGAAATAAAAACAGTATATGAAAACTGGAATTACATCCTCATAACAGCAAAACCTTGTAAAAGATATTAATTGATACTACCTTCTACTTAAAGTTTTAAGATTCTACTTGAATTTGTGCTTGAGATAACAAGAGATTATTATCTGTCAAAAAGAACACACTTTAATAAGAACCAATAATAAATTATGAGTAGTTATGAAATTATTTACTAGAATTATATTTCTCCTATTTACTTACTTGATTGTTTGTAAAGACCCTGTATATGTGTAGCTCTGCATCTGGGGCAAATCCTAAACATTCTTTATTGCTTGTAATCACTCCTGCTACAAAGGTGCCATGGCCAAGCCCTACACAACAGAAATGTCTAGTAAAACATATTTTACTTTTTACATTCCTGAAATGCTGGAATAAAACTTCAAAAATTCATTAGCACAGAAAACCTGGAAACTGAAAGACATCCATATTTAATTAAACGATGTCTTATTGAGTGTCTACATATTACATAATTATTTATTCTATATAAATTTACTATACACATACACAAAGGACCCAATTTGGGAAATCCCACATCAAATATAAGCATATACAAAATTTAATGTTTGAAGTATACCACACATTACCATTTTTAGTATTTTTGTCCTTCACATTTCACGTTACAGTGAATGATGTCTTGTGGAAAATTACATTTTGTTGCTTTTTTTTTCCTCACTAGAAAGGAAATTAATATACCAAACTACAACATGCATTGTATTTCTAAAATTGGTAAACCAATTATGAATAAGGTAAATACAAAGGCATAAGCTTCTCATGCATGCAAGGTTACAAATACATTATAACATCTACAAAGACTGGAAACATAACATGCTAACTTTTTAAAATTAACATTCTGAGCAACTCTGTAAACACAATCATAAACATGGATTGATTTAGTTGGATTTTACACAAAGTTATACAATGGCTATCTGTGCTACCAATATCAAAATGACAAACTATGGGGAAGGCAGATGCAGCTAAGAGTACTGACTATAAACTCTTGTCAAACTACAACCACATTGGACAAACCATAACTTTTGTATTTTAGTTCATGTCAGCTCCAAAGTCTAAAATACTAACTATTGGACTGGACTCAGCTCATCATACTTGTATATAAAATTCAACAACATGGAATTAATACACAGATCTGCAAGTTATAATTCTAATACAAGGAAATTATCTTGTAACATTTTTAAGGTCTAAGCTCAGTGTTTCTGTGAAAAACAGTTAAACAATGAGTTCTAATTATTTTATAATGAGTGTGAGTGTTGATCTTAAAACATTTATACATGCTTTAAACCTGATCCAAACGTGTCCAAGTTCTGTCATGCAGTGATAAATCATACATCTAAGTATCTGTATCTTCAAATATTAACAAAAGGCCAGAATCCACAAAAACTGCTTTGAAAGCATAATGTGTTATGATGCATCTTAAACCAGTATAACACAAACTGCAAAGGTACCAATGAAGAAAGAACAAATCAACTTTTATAAACAATTAGTGACACAATTTTTATGTGAAATGTCCACTAATTACTAGAACTTTGGAGAACATGCACTATAGCACATAAATATCCAAAAACCTCACTGATTACTTTTTGCTACTGTAAAAATGGAGTCCACAATCTCTCTCAAATTTTCATAGCTTTAAGAAGAAAATTCCATATTTTTCAGACTTGCACAAAACAAACTGGCACTTCAAATTTTCCTTATAATTATACTAACCAAGGCCATTTATATTTCTAATCTGGTAACAAAAAATTATTTAAACCTTAGCATACAAGTATTTCAACAAGTAGTTCACAGTAGATGAAATGTTGCATATTAATTTGTAAAAGAATACTTGAGATAAACTATCACCAAATATACTAAATTAAATATGTGGTACAAGATAAAGTGGTAAGGAATGACTGACCAGTATCATACTGAGTACTTCAACCATTGACTCACATATGTAACACAATTAACTTGAACCTACAAATTCCAAGATAAAAGTGAAGGAAGACAATTTCCCCTGACTTATCAATGTTCATGGTCCCTCTTATAAAGTTGAAATAAATAAAATTAGGCAGTTAGAAATTATTGTCTTGATAACATTTACTGAAAACAACATTGAACTAAAAAGCTTCTTTAAAGGGTAGCAGTTACTTAACATTATTACCATCATCCAGTGTTCTTTCATTGGTCCAGTTTGTTCTTTCTTTGATCTTCTTAAAGTGTGGGTGGCTCTTGGATAAACCAGTATCAAATACTGCCACCTTCACACCAGTGCCTACAAAATAAACATGGCTACTGTGTGATAACATACTTGATAGCATATATAAATATATACATATACACACACATCACACCTGGATAGTCATATCTTACTATTTCTATATAAATGTTGGACAGTTCAATCAAATCTTCCAGTAAATACCTCCATTTAGGGTTTAAAACCTATAATATTGTGGTGCTCAAATTTCCAAGGCCCACAGTGGCTTCAGGTGAAACACAGAATTACAAAGAAATGTACACATGCACATACGAGACGTGCATGAACTACAATATTATGGTTTACTTTCCTTACCACTTGTCAACTGTGTAGATTTTAAAATTAGTTCTTCAATACATGAATTCCTTCAGATTTCATGTTACATTAACATATACAACAGGCAAAAATAAAGTAATTTATTCCATGTTTCTAGACCTACAAAATAACAATTTTTTAAACATTTATACACATTTAGAATAAATCTATTATAATTATATTTAGATTCACTTCTACAGTATTTAAATACTTTTTTAAAATGTGTATAAAAACTGAATCTAATATCTAATTTTGGTTGATTTCTGAGTTCTGAAGCTATTAAACTACAGGGTGGTCGCTAGAAAAGCGGAAAATTTGTCAAACAGCTATTTATTTTTACAAAGAATAACTTTTAGAAAGTTTTTCAAAGGCATATGTTATATTACACTCATAGATGCTCAAAATGTCATCCGTGATATTAAAATCATGCATTTTATTCATGATGTAAAGAAATCAAAATAGAAATGAGAAAGTACGCATTTTATTCATGATCTTATCTGACCCTCAAATTTTTCGCTTTTCTAGCGACCACCCTGTATGATTGCTTTACTTATTTATAATTTTTTTAAAAATTTTAGAAAAGGTTTCTTACATTGGTTATGTTGAGATTTCAAATCGATTGATCAAAACCAAACATTTCCTGACACTAATTATGTTATAATTCAGTTACTTTTCATCAAATGACACAAATAAACATTTTAAGCTTAAAATAAAAAAGTACTGTTGCAATAGCTCAATAAATTGATAACTTATTCCTTTTTCCAAAAAGTACAGAAATAATTTATAAACAAAATGCAATTACTAAAAATAGTAATAACTAGAAACTAATTATGATTCATTGTTTATTTACATGAGAAATGACCCTAACTGATTAAACTGAACAACCTTCAATTAATCAAAAATAATAATTTCAATTAGTTGATTTTTTTTAAATTAATTGATTTAATCACAATTCTTATTATTTTACTTGACACAAACCAATATAATTATGCTCAAATGTAAATATATAACTTAAATGAGTTAACCATACAGCTATACTTACCAGTAATTTTCATGCTCCACAACACATCAGCTTGTAATGTACTGGTAATTTGCCGAGGTACAGATCTAAGCAATCGGCGTCTTGTGTGATGGCCAGCTGCTAAGTTGGTTCCCTACGAAATCATTATCATTTCTTACTAACCTTAAACATAAAACCAAGTAAATAGGCCCATGCATTTCAAATGAACATAAAAACTTCAAGTTGTTGTTGTTGTTGTTTTGAATTAAGCACAAAGCTACACAATGGGCTATCTGTGCTCTGCCCACCACGGGTATCGAAACCCGGATTTTAGCGTGTAAAACTTCAAGTTTATTTGAATTACATTCAATTAATGAATAACTGAATAATAATTACTAAAAACATTCTTATAAACTTTTTCAAATAATTCATTCTTTAAAAAACATTTTCAAAAATATACCATACTTTTCTGTGGAATCTTTATGCATTTTGAAGTCTCAACAGTATGGCTAAAGAAACCTATTTTACTAATTTTTGATAAATAATGTGAAACATATTTTTGTGTACACCACAGCCCTTTCTAAAGATGTCCTGAATTTATGTACATTTTACACTTTTTCCTTTTATCATAATCAGCTGAAAACTCAATGCAAATCACAGTCACTGCAAGATTTAAATAAATTTTTCATGTACATCATCACATACAAGCATCTTTCAAAGTAAACATAATTATGGTGAACATCTGACAGCTTTCATAAAACCCAGTATTTTGCTCAACAACAAGAAAAAAATTGACATAAATCCAAAACTCACATACACATATCACTTTAGCCTGTTATTTATTAATTAGGTAAGTATTATCCATTAACCATTTTCTTATTAGTATGCATACTGCATACGAAACATAAGGAAAAATATATTTCTATTTACTAACATCAGAAAAATTACTGAAATTTAGTTGGTTTTAACATGTGTTTGAATATAAAAAGTAAATTTTTTTGATTATGTTAAAAGAACAAAACCACAACAATTACAGAGTAACTGCAGTTTTTAGCTAGGCACAAGCTGCAATCAGCACAGGTAACCAGATAACGTAGAATGTTTCTAAATGTGGAAACATACGATTTTGGTAGTCTATAAGGTGTAATATTTATTTTTAAAACCATCTTTATACATATCTGTAAAGAACATTTAGGGCTAGTTATTCCTACTTTTATTCTTTTATTTGAATTTGATTAAAACATCTAAATAGAAAGTTAATCTGTCCTGTTCTAAGAACAAATGAGGAATCCCTCTCACAATACAGTAATTGGAAAGAGCAAAAAAAACTTCCATGTACACGAATTACAACAGGTTGTAGAATATATTCCAAAGTTTTTCTTTTTGTTATTCACTGCAAAAGTGTGCTTGAAATATAGTAAAGTTAACTTGAAATATAAAAAAGCTTTGCATGATCTTACCAATAAAGTTGTTTTTTTAATACCAAACATGAAATGTGACAGCTTAAGAGAGATTTTGAAACTAACTGACATTTCTATATATTTACAAACAAAAATCAATAAAATGAACAATAAGATTATATCACTCCTACTGAAGGGATAGATGACTGATGATATAGTGGTTTGAAAGTGTTACTACAAATGGAAAACTATGGTTGACTTTTGAAGGCAAAAATAGGGAAAATAATAATTAAACCACAATGTGATAAATTACATATATAAAGATTTACCAAGGACAGACTAGTTCTTCTTTCAAAGGGTCGAGATGAATGCCAACTGTGGAGATGCCTACAGTCAGGTAAACTAGTGGAATCACAGGGTGGTGAAGAAGGCTCACCCTTCCAGGCATTTCTGTCATTTACTAAAGAAAAGAAATATTATGTAAACTGTACAATAAAACCATACAAATATATATGTATTTAACTTATTTGTTAAATTTAATTTCAAATATTTTGTTCTTTTTGGCACCCAAAAAAATCTGGATGTAGGTTTTAGCTTTTCCTTTTCCTTTGAATAGAATTCCCATACTATGAAACAAGCAAAAATAAAGCTACAAAGATGATACTTATGGTTAATGACCAATGTTTTGTAACATCACTTCTGGCAAAATGTGTATTAATGGATAAGTTAAAATGAATAAAGAATAACAAGTCTAATATGTTGTTTTTTTTCAGTCCTTTTAGATAAAGTTAAAATCACTGAAAGAAAATTATGTATATTAATACATTAACTATGCAAATTTTTATTGTTTACAGATCTGCCAGCACTAAATTTAAAAAACAGTAATTTCAAAATGGTGTCTGTAACTACTAATTATGTTTTATTTAATACTTACTAATTACAGTGTAATTACAACTAATTAAGAGCCCTGTATGTAACAATCTTGGCTTTCTTTAACCCCTTAACTGGGAGAGATGAGTTAACTCGTCCTGATGTCATTTGACCTTTCCTGAAATGTGGAAGTTATGTGATATGAACAATTATTTTTTTGTTCATAACTATTCTATGTTGTTTACCAGATGTTTTGATTATATGGCTATATATTGATGGTTTAATTTAGCAGTTTTTTCAACTTAAATAATGACATCAAACAGATGTCATAAGTGCACAGCTACATCAAGTTTGACTGAAACTTCAGAGCTTGTGATAATTCATTGTTCCCATCAGATTCTGAAATTGATGCTGAGTACAAGTTTTACATTGACAGTTTAGAAAGTGAAACTAAAAGCACTACTAGCTTGTACAGCAGTTCTGATACAGCAACTGAAATCAACCTCATTGAGGCAGCATCAACTGATGTGTCTGTATGGACCATGAAGCAGAAATCTTTTTCCATTTACTGGTACAGCTGGTATGACAAATCAGTTAGATGATGATCCAGAAAAGAGAGATTATTTGAAGCTGTATATTATTGATGAGTTGGTCAAAATCACTGTACAAAAAACAAATAAGTATGCAGAACAGAACAAAGCCAGACACATGATAAAGCTGAGTTCCCAAGTTTTTGCTTGGGAGTCCACACATGATGATGAGATACACGTATTCCCTGCCCTTCTGTATCTTCAAGGCATTATTCATAAGCCTGAAACTGCACAGTATTTTAGTTACTAGCTACTGCTTTAAAACACCATTTTTCTATGAAACTATGACTGAAACAAGATTCATGCTGCTACAGAAATGTTTGCATTTTGCAAACAATGAGTTTTATAACTTGGAGAAAGTAAGGCATTGATAAAACTTTTCAAGTTGAAACCAAATATGGACATACAAGAAATGCAAAGAACTGTACATAACTGAGAGAGACATTGGTATCAATGAAAGTCTAATGCTCTGGAAAAGCAGACTTTCATTCAAATAACACATACCAATCAAGAGGTCTTGCTTTGACATCAAGTTATATGAGCTCTCTGAAGCCAGCAATGGCTACATGTGGAACTTCATTGTTTACACCAGAAATGATAATGATTTTGAGGCAACAGTTTCTGATATACCTCATACTTATCACATCATAATGTCACTGATACAGCCACTATTAGGCAAGGGTTATTGTGTTCACATGGACAATTTTTACAGCAGTCCTACACTTTTTGATTGACAAATTGCTGCAAATACTGATGCCATTGGAACTGTGTGATTGAACAGAAAATTCTTGCTGCAGCAACTGAAGATTGCTAAACTCAAAAAGAATGAAAAATAAACATGAAAAGATCATGGCTGTTAAAGTGGAAGGATAAAAAGGATGTATGCATGTTCAATACAGTGCATGGTGATGAACTTGTTAAAATGCAGAATAACTGTATAAAAAAGCTGAAGCCCACCAGTGCCACTGAATACAACAAAAACATTTGTGGAATAGATCTTAGCAGTCAATACTGTAATAATGTCCACAAAATACATGACTGTGTGGTACTAATTAAAATAACAACAAAGTATTACAAGAATATTAAATACTAAAATACTAAATTTGACAGTATTTGGTTAAAATAATTCTCCATTGAGCAAAAGTTTAACCACTGGGTATACCCCTGGTTAAGAGATTAACCCTGTATTAGTCTTCTGTAAAAATTATCCATAGTCTTTTGGGTCTAAGATGATCATATTGTAAAAAATTAACTTTTAAAAAAATTGGGAGAAAAAAATGTCTTTGTGCTATCTTCATCTTTCCTATGAGCACTTATTTGGAGTTTGGCAATGATTCTCAAAAATCTGTCCTGTTCTAAGAACAAATGAGGAATCCCTCTCACAACCTGTGTGGAATTACAAAGGAAGACTTCATTACTTCATATTTAAAGTTACCAAGTTCATTTTTCCAGTCCTATACCAACACTTGCCTGTTGACTTACCAAGATCTACACCAATCAACAGATTAAATTGACAGGTGAAAAACTGCTGGCCAGAGGAAAATCCCTTCCAACGAATAGCTTGTATTTTCCAACAAATACTTAACTGATTCAAAAAAAAAAACTTTTTCTTATAAATAAATCTGCTACTTCTGTATGTTTCAAAGTTATGCCCTGATGTGGGAACTTAGAATTCATATATTCCAATATAGTTTCACATTAATTTCTTATATCTTCATACAAAAAATTGGCTTCCTTTGTAAACTTTGCAAGGAAAGGCTCAACTTTATAGTCAATTACCAAGCTCTCATTATCTGACTAAAGTTTTCTGTTTTTGAAATTTAAATCTCAAATATTTGAACAATTTGAATTTGAATGTGGTGTTGGAAACCTGCTTAATAACTCCTAGAATAAAGCAATTAAAAAGAGTGGGTCCTCAGAATGTAATTTGAAATTGCACTTGTCAAACATTTGAATACAATGGTTTAGAACTAATGCATATATGACACATTTCCTTGATGTCACTTGTAAAGCTATTCCTCTTAGAAGAAAATGCGTTTTCTGGTACTTTGGTGTAAGGTGCATCTTGTACCTTCTCATTTGCTTTTGAAATTTTGCTTGATACTTTTTAGAGGAACTATCCATAAAAGATCTAAATCTCAACCAAAGAAACACATTAACAGAATGCCTCTGCTTGAAAGTGTTTCCATTAACACCACCTTCTAAACTGAAAATAAACTGCCAATAATACTTATCTCCAACGAAACTTATAGCTATTTCTTTACCACCAAGGTTTCTTCTTTGCCCATCTAAGGATGTTTGATTTTTTGTCACTTGCATAGTGCTAACTGTCTTGTGATACACTCCACCATCTATCCTGGTACTGTGTATAAGCACCTCATTCCTGATCATTTTATCACTTTTCTTTGAGACTGATACCATCACAGTCTCTAATACCAGCTCTTAGTGTGGACAAAAGATGAGAGAGTGTCAGAGGAGGTAAGTATTATTGGAAATACAATTTCAATTTAGGAAAATGTTAACTTCCAAAACATACATATTTCCACTGTAACTCATGTCTAAATCTCACATTGAGAAAGTGAAGGAGCTGGTGAGGGCATTATCCACACAGAAAGCATCTGTGCAGATCATGGGTTTATCAAGATAAAAGTGGTACCCAAGTGGGGGAAACAACACTACTAGCAAACCAAGTATGCTATTCATCCTGAACTTTGTTTCTGTATCAAGGTTGGAGTTGCACATGAATGATCATCCCTACAGTCCAGCTCCAAGACAGTTGAGGTTCCACTATTTACGATTGGAATAAAGAGGTCTTTGTTCCTATATCCCATGTTGGTGACAAGGGCAACTGGTGAGCAAAGTTATATATATTATATACACTTTTGATTGGATCTGAACCAGAGTCACAACGAGAAAGCAAGCAATGCTAAAACAGATAAATCTTCTCCTCCACCTTGAGACATCTGAAGGGCAACACCTTAGGCTTGGAATGATGGAACTATGTATGCCTTACTCAACTAAAGGAACAGAAGTCATCTTGTTTGGAATTATAAATATTCATTCCCACTCCCAACTAAGTGTCCATTTATTATGAGGAGAACGTGAAACTAGCGTACTTTACCAAGGACCGAGGATAGAACCACCTACATTCAGAGTTAAGAGAAGATAATGAATCTCCTTCCATGAATATTTTGAATAGATATTTATGAAAAAGAAGGGCCATGCACACCCAAACTGGATAGTTGAGCATCAAATTTGAGCCAGTATTACAAGTAAACTCCCTCATAGGTTGGTGTCACTAATTCCAACAACTGGGAAAAAAAACATCCAGAATCATTGGTAGGAGGGCCCTAGCTTTACCCTCTTATCAAAGCATGGAGGAATTCACTCTGACATTCTGGAGGGAAAAAAAACCTATGTCTAGCACCCCAGTGACTGGAAACTAATGGATGATTATAGTCAAAGAGACAAGCAACTTGAAAGGAAATAAGTGATCATTCTGCCCATGTCTTGATGGCTAAGAAGGTGGAAGAAGAAGAAGAAGTGTTAGATACCTGGCAAAACTTTTCACCTAGAGTATCGGGGATGCTCCGGGTATCAGCTATTTCCTGGCCATCAGAAAGCAAGATCAAGAGGTGGACGGAATTATATCGCCCACTGACCTTTCAAATCTTGTCCCACATGACTTTAGAACTGGTGTTAGAAGACATGCTGGTTGTAAACTTAATCACAGGTTCCTTCTGGCTTTGACATCTTACCCATCAAGCATGTGCATGAGCCTGCTGGAAAGGGATGTGGCTTAAGAGTGTGGAATATCTACAGAAGGTATCCCAGGCCCGTTTTTTAGCCTTCCTTGCCACGTGGCAGGCAAGATTCCACCACAGACAAGGATATCATGGAAAACATGTCAAAGTGTTAGGAATATATTCAGCAGCTGCTTGTATAATACAGTCAGTTACTGCTGCCACACAGCCATCTACTGATGGCAGAATCAAGTTTTGCAAGAGCAGTGAAAGAGGGCCAGTTTGCTTGATCCAGCTTCCACTGAAGCATACGGGTCAGGTGGCATTGACCACAGCCCAGTATCTCTCAGAATTATAGGAAAATGATCACTTCCTGATGGATTATTGTCAACCCTCTACAAAAAGAGGGAGAATAGTGAAATAAAGCAAACTGAGATCAACAGCAGTAAAGGACTGACTAGGTGCATGAAAATAAGTATAAGAATTGCTATTGAAAAGAGAAAGGGTGTGATCAGAAAGCATATGCACTACAGAGAAATCCTTCCCATCAATATCAGCACTCAACCAGAGGGAATGACATCCATTAAAGTTCCCCAGGATTAAAAAGGGAGATGGTAATTGTACAACGAGAGCATCAAGGTCTAATTTATCATAAGTTTATCCAGGAAAAAGAGAACAAACAGTGATTGTATGACCCAAGGAACCCAAGGAAACATGGATGGCTACAGCCATCAAAGATGCATCAAGTGGCAAAGGCAGTGTGAGCACATGCTGATCAACCAACAGTGCCATACCTCCATGCACTCCTCCATAACACAGCCTGTGATTAGTTTAGTCATCATTGTAATTCCATCTTTAAGAGTGGAGATAGACCTCACTGCAGAAACTCCTTGGATGGAGAAACCAGTGACAATCTCTTAGTCGAGGATGTTCTTCAAACCCCTGTCAACAATAAATTTTCATGATGAATTCAAAGTTGCATGAGGTATAACCTCAATAGGTGTACCCCATTCGCCTTTGAATGCAAGGGGAGTTCAATGTGTTGAGATGTGAATGTTTCCACCAATATGTCACCAGATCGAAGCTTCTTTACTGACTTTGGAGAGCCAGCAAATCCCTCTAGTCCCTTCTGAATAAAAAAAGGGAGACATTTGCCTTAAAGGTTTATCTGAAAGAAAATGTAAGATAAAAAAAAATAAGGTACAAAAGGTGGTACAAATGTTGAAGACTGCTGCTCACAAACTGAAAAGAAGTGGTCATTTACCTGTGGGCTGTTTTTCACTACTTTAGTGAAATTTTTATCTGAAGGGTCCATAATAAAAAAAAGAAGCCCTATGAGGTGCACTACAATGTCAAACAAGAACACTGCAGCAAAACCAGGGTTTTGTGAGCACTATACCGAAAAACCAGCATCAGATACAATGTCCACAACACCTGTTGAGAACATCCAACACTGGTACTTGGTTGACCCTAGCCCAAGTGGACCAGCCGATTGGCCCAGGGGAAGGGGGACCTCAAGGCTGCCCGTATACAGGAATTTAAGGCCAAAGTGGTGTGCTAGGATTTGATCCCTCAACCCCCAGGATTCTCTCCTCCACTTCACGGGTTGCCACGCACAGCAAACACATGGGTGGATCTTTAGATCCCAGAGGAGGTAAACTGAAAGAACAGAACCTTCCCTGGGAAGTCTCCTCACCACGTACAGAAATCCACATTGAGGGGACAGGACAAGGATGCATTATTACCCAGAAAATCTTAACCACAGTAAAACTATATTTAAAGCAGGAGCTGAAGACAACAAAACAGCCAACATGAAAGGTAATAAGGCATCATAGGAAAACAGGAAATTGGATTAAAAAAAAAGAACTGAGAAAATGTGTCATAAATGCAATATTAGGCCTAGTAGGGAAAACACAAAATATGGTGTTGTAAAAAGTTATCAAATCTTTATCAGCTCAAACAGGTTTGGCTTGTTCAGGAGTATTAGTTCAGCAAGTTCAAGAGAAGAAGGTTTACCGATATAAGGATAATCTCATGATAGATAAGAGCAGAGAAATCCAATAATAGGTCTCTCCCACTTGAAGCCAGTGAAAATAGTACCAGCTGTAAAACATCCAAAGTGGGATCATGAATCTCAGAATTCATTATAGAAATGCTTAATCAAACAAAAAATGTCTAATAAAATATGCAACCATGAGAAACAAAAATAAAGACTAGGAAAGTTAAATTAAAAAAAAGAAAAGGACAATGAAAAAATCCCACTTCAGAAATTAAACAATTAAAATCATGATTCACACAAAATGCACCAGAAGAAAATACATCTCAACACAAGTGCTGAAAAATGAAGTCACATGCACCATGAGAGCATGTCGAACTCTTGTGGTGGAGGGTTTACACATGATGTTTTGCAAGAGATACATTGATCAATTCCAATGGGGAAAATAAAAAGCTTGTGGCATGCACAATGTTTATTGTATATATAGGGCAGCACTAAAACAAAATAACTATTTCATAGTAGAAGTAATGTATCATATTTGAATTTGATTTTTCCTAAACAATCATCCTTTCTCCACTGATACCCCTGACCTACACAGAATAGATCTGCCTTTGCATAGATATTTTTTGTTTTTTCCCGACATGTTTAGCTGCAAAGTATTCCTTCGAAGGTCTCCACTGCTCAATTAACTTCTTTAAACATCTTCCAAGAAATAGCCAGCAAGTGCACACATGCTTCAAAATAGTTTGTATCTCCACATCACACACATTCTGGAATTCTTTAAGTTATTGTGTCCTATTTGCACTTTTATCCAAATAGTAATAAAAGTCAATAAGAATTTCATCAAACTGATATTGCACCTTCTTTGCTACTTTATCTGCTACCAAACAAAGAAGGCGAATAAGTGCATCACTTAATCTCAATTTCAAGGTTAAGTTTCAGAAAATAATCTGCAACTCCTTTTTTTTTTTATCATTATCATTCTGTTGTGTTGTCAACACTGTATGATACAAAATTTTCCCATTTTAAAGACTTTAATGCTAGTTCTTGAAGGAGTAATGAAATATTCTTGCCAATTGATTTTCCAATTAAACTGAAATTAGAAAGTAATGCATTGATTACCTTTCTTTGTTTTCATCAAAGAACATCATGACAACAGGATACAGTTTACTACCATCAGCAGTCAAGCTGAACATTATTCACAATCAGCTCAGTTGCACTGCTGCCCATTTTTACAACTGTTGCAGATAATTTGATTCTACAATGTCTGCATCTTTCAGCAACTTCTGAATTAGGAAACATTTTAGTAAACATCTTTGAGGCATTGCCCAAAATTGCCAAAATGAAGGTGAAAAACACTCTACTCTGTTCACCTTATTTTCTGATATAATACCAGGTTTTACAAAACACATCTTCAGTTTATTAATTCAGATGTCATTGAACAATTTTGCTGGTGTTTATAGTGTTGAGATGAGTTTGATGCAACAAGCATTAGACTATAACCCTCCACCAGTTGGAGAGTGACACATCATTCATGTACAGTCATCCTCTTGAAGACATTAAGTATTATCATAAGCTCATTTTTGAACAGGCAAAAGAAATACACCAAAAGCAGAGAAGAATAGTGAGTAGTTCCTTGGAGAGATAAGTATTTATCTGAAGTGCATTTTCAGGTAAGGAGAATGTTCACATGAGAAATGCAACTCACCTCTACTGAAATGAGAACTAGAATCCCACATTGATAATAGTGGAGGGGCCAGTGTAGATACAGAAAATTTAAAAAAACAAGGACCATTCTACAATTCTAGCAGTTATTCATTAAGGAAGAGAGGGACCTAGTATGGCATAACTTGGTGAAAAACCACATTCTTCTCCTTCAGAAGACAAACACCCACATAATAGTGCAAATGTAGGCCCAGTAAATGCATCCTCATAAAAACAGAAGATCCTGAAACTCAAAAATCCAACCACCATAGTTGAATTAAAGCAAATGGCTGGCAAAACAAAATGTGAAAAAATACCTAAAAAATATCGATCCTAGTCTTGCTTCACAATCTGAAAGAGAATACTTACCTCAAACTGAGAAAACTGTCAATCTTAAACTGAAAGATGACAAGTAATGGTATCAAGGACAACAAAAAAAGATAGGTCTCCAATGACCTGTCTTTGTGGGAATGATAAAAAGCCAAGATTAAAATCCCATATTGTGGTTGATGATCTTGTCAAAAGTTTTCATAATGTAGAAAGACAATACAGCCTACTACAAGCACCAAAATACAAGGGAAACAAAAGGGTGAAAAATAGTATGTTGCGAGTATAAAGATAGGAAAACCTGTGAGAAAACACCTGTGTGATCCAAAAGTCTCATGCAAATGCAGCTCAAGGGTATGTAAAATGGAAAATAGGAGTTCCTACCACACGGACATCACGGAATGGCTCAAAAAGCAAGTAACCTTACATGATGCCCAACCTGCCAAAGAGTGAGTAAAGAGTCTTGATAAAAGTACCAAAAGGATATGGAGCAGAAAAGTGGGCAATCCTATGAGGGTTCACAGGATGAGAAATCTGTTAGTATCCAATGGATCAAGCAGGACAAAAACTTAAAAGTCAGAGAATAATTCTGATGAACTTCCTAATGTGTAATGACTCTGCTCAAAATAAAAAAAGTATTTCAATAAAATTTTGAATGCATGTCAACAAACAAGATAACAAGGTCTTTGACAAAAGGGTTAATTAAATTATTATTATCAAGCTTCTTATAATTCAGTTTTATATGATTTTAGTTTTTATTCCTTTATTTCTAAAGAAACCTATAAAATATTTAAAATTTGAATTTATATCTCATAAGGTACTTGTAATTACAATTCTCAACTTTAACCCTATGACTACAACCAACCTACACTGTAAGCTGGTATATAATTCTCATTGAAGTTCTTTATTTTATCAACTAGTTTCATTTTTATAAGTTTTAAATATGACTTTTATGATTCTAAATTTATGTTGTTGAAAAAATATTTAATTTTTCTACTATTTGTAATAAAATACTCATTATTTGATGGAGTTATATGCACTCAGACTCTGAATAGAGCACATGCAATGTGATTTTAATTGGGAGTATAAATATACTCTTTCTTATCTTAAAGTTTTCACATTTCATTTGCATAGTCCCTAGAAGCTCTTAAATTTATATCAAATATTTTTTACAATAAATGTTTAGATTTTATTTTCCAACTTTCCTATTATATCATTAGTTCTAGATATTATTATCAATGTACAATGCAATGAAATGTTTAAATTTAATAAAGAGAAATTTGTACGTACTTTCCAAATGTTTATTGAATACTTTTGTAATATTCTTTTTGTCACATGTTTGATTTCTCATCTTTATCTTTTCATTTGTAGCTTATTTTTAACTTTCTTTTCCAATTCTTTGTTTTTTATTCTTTATGCAGATGTACCAACCTGCTCCTGTAGTGTTTTATAATTATTATAGGGTAAAGGTTGTTCACAAACTATTTCACTGACGCTCACACATGAGAATGATGCCATCTTACTAAGACATTTCCACAAGTCAAACTACATAAAATTAAATGTATAAAGTCATAAAACTTTCAAATATGCACTAAAATATAAACTTAAAACCTAAATGCAATCTAACTGCTTAGTAAACTTATACATATAAGGTGAGCAACACTTGCCAAGCACTACATACATCTCAAGAGAAACATAGACTAAGCTTCTTTTCTATGTTATGCTACAGATCCATACACTGGTATAGGTTTCTTCAGGCTATAACTAAGTAGTGGAAAATCTAATCCTTTTATTTGTTATAAGCGTGTCATTCAACTTCAAACTGTCACTTGGCAACATAATTTTAACTTTACAAGTGGACATGGCTAACCTTAAGCTTAGAAATATTAGAATGTAAAAACTCCATCAAGAAATTCTTGGAAATTTTCCAGATGCTAATAAAAGACAGAAGAAACATTAATCTAACTTTCTGTGCCAAAAGTCTATATTATTTTCTCACAGTAACATGTATAATAGCTTGTAAAGTTTAGATTTGTAACAATGTGACAACAAAAATTGCAGTTTTAATTTCTGCTGTAGGTGTTAAATTGAATGGCATGCTTATAACCAATAATAATAGCAGATTTCTTATTGGTATGTCTCTAAATTAAGAGCAAATGTGCACCTATTTCTATATATATGCATTTACAAACACGATGAACTAAAGCTTGGTCCACTGTTGATAATAGGATCTCTAGTTTTTCTTGCCTTATATGTATTAGTTTGATTGAGAGTTAAACTGTATTTTGGTTTCACCTTTATATTTTTATTATTTTATTGTATTATTTGTGTTGTGAAATTCATATGTGAAAGGTTTATTGAGTTTTTTTTTAATTTCTACTCATTGTTTATCTATAAGAATAGATAAGAGCAAACATTATGGCATTGACTGAAGCAAAATCTATAACCCATCATGACATTACATCAGCCTACAAAAACCTAATGAAGTGTGTATACATAAATAATAAATGATAGATACAGTGTTGGAAACAAAAATAAAACTTGTGACAAGGTAAAGACTTGAAATCATACATCTGACCCAAAGAAAGTATTTTAAGATTATTCAACATAGATATGTTCATATTTCCATTTCTTAATTTTAAACATTTCATTGCACTGTACATTGATCATAACTGCTAATTAGTGATATGGTAGAAAAAATGAAAAATATAATAATTTATCTCATTAAAACTTTTCCTAATCACCTAGGAAGTTCTAGCATTTAAGTGAAATATGAAATTAAGGAAATAAATAATACTGTTTTATACTCAAAATGAATATCACTTTGCAGGTGAACTTGATTCTTGATGCCGAGAAAGCCACTTGAAATAAAAATGTTTCTCAGAACAGCTGGTATGGGGATTGACACTTTTACTAATAAAGTAGAGAACAATGTTTCAACCTTCCAAAGTCATCTTCATGAAAGTTAGAAAGTTGTTTGCTACTTTATTAATAAAAATGTTAATAGCCATATCAACCATTTTTACAGGTGAGCTATTCAATCTGCATGCAACTAACTAAATTAAATAAAAAATTTTATTAGAAATAAAACAAAAACAAAATTAAATAACTACTTTTCTCAAAGTTCTTGTCAAGTCTAAAATAATTTTATCAAATTGTTTTAATTTTTAAAAGAAGTATAACTAGAACTGTAATATGCTGTAAAGCACAGCATATCATCATTATTTGGTTAATATGTATAGGAGTGCAAGTTTCACTCAAGGCTAGGTTAATGTACAAAAGTTATTCTGGTAATGGTACAAGGTAATAGTTCTCAGTTCTATAGAGTGGTGAGTAGTATTTATGCAAATGAGGTTACCCTTGATAACAACTAATTATTCCTGTTCTCTCCCAAATACTGAAGTATAACTGCTGCTACTTCATAAAAATTACATTTTATCCAATAAAAACATATAAATATGAGTACTAGATTTCATGTATTCTCATGGTCTAGAGAGAAACATGAAATGTCTTTGTCACAAAGATAAAGTTATTTACCTTTAGTAAATTTTAAAGTTCTTGTCACCATTCGTTGGGGTGTAACATGCTTGACACTGGGATGACTTTTCAATGCTTCTAAACCTTCTTGAAGTGCACTTTCACTCAACTAGAAGCATTATAAAACATTTATGTAAAACTATGATGTTCACTGAATATTAAATGTGTTAAAAATTACTGCTAGTTTATTCTTCATTCACATCCTATACATCATTTATTATTCAATATATATACGTTTAATATTCCTTGTCATGTTTACAATAAATTACTGTGAAGTACAAAATTCCACAGGAATAAATTATGTTAATGCTTTGAATTTTAAATATTTTGTCACTTACTGGAGTTTAAAGTCAATGTACTGTTTGCCATCAATCTACTACTAGATCTACCATTTGTTTTGTTTTTTAACTTTTTCCATGAGGCTTGAATTTCATATTTTTCCAAAATCTATTGATAAAAATAAAAAAAACTGTTTAGGCTTTGTTTTACTTTTACGTATATAAGCATGTATTTGTGTGTGTATATATATAGCCTATTCAATACAAAGTGTCTGTAAAAACACAAGTTTGAAAAGCAGTTTATTACCATTGGTAATGACCCAAGCCACTATTCATTTGTATCTACTGCAAAGTGTGATATATTGTAGAGGCTACAGTCTTTGCATGTAATCACAGATCATAAAAACAAAAAAAATTATTCTCATTAAATTAAAACTGCAAACATGAAAATAGTTTTAGTTTAAGCCTAAAAACATACACCTGTGATTGAAAACTTTAAAATTTGTATCTTTTGTTTAGATAGCAGCAATTTCATCCAAAGTTATTAACATTATTTCATACGTCCTCTGTTTTTCAACTACAATGAGTTCAATAAGAATTCAGCAAATATTACAAAATATGCATTTTCCAAATCTTATCTTAAACATTTTGAAAACAGCTACCAATTGAAAGTTGTGTCAAGTAACATAAAGAAAAAGTATATTGTAGCATTTCAAGTGTCACAGGTGTATTTTGTTTACAAAATGAACAAGGACATTTGTGACAGCTTTTAAACCTAAAAAACAAAAGAAATATAGCAACTACAGCTTATTTCACTGTCATAAGAAAGAATAAAACATGTTCAGAATAAAAAAAATACAATATTCTACCCATTTGACAGCTTTTAAACCTAAAAAAACGAAAGAAATATAGCAACTACAGCTTATTTCACTGTCATAAGAAAGAATAAAACATGTTCAGAATAAAAAAAATACAATATTCTACCCATTTGTTATGATAAAACTTCTAATATGTCTCATGCATATACAATCAGAGATTATTCAGACCTCATGCATCCACTCTATTTTCCAGCAAGTCACTGATTCTCCTTCCTGAAAACCTATCAAATGTGTACCTCATGCACAATATAGGCATGGATGTCAAAGACACGTAAATTAAATGTTCAATATAAGGTTAGTCTTAAGAACTAGCCACTCATAATCAAGAGTTGTTTGTGTGAAGTTTCATTTGTGCCAAACAGACTTATGTTGAATAATAGTTAGAACTGTTAACTGATTTATATAAAGACAAAATAAAAACTAAAATAATAAAAAAGTGGTAGAAAACAGAAAATACGTAATAATGTAATGCAATAAATAGGAAATCTTGTTCAAATCCAGTAATCCAATACTGGATCCAAGATACTGGAAACAGAAAAGCTAATTAATTTACTCTGTAAACTATCCTTAACAAATACTGGTTAAGAAGTAAGCACACAGGACCACATTCAAAAGTTGTAATGTTTTCAAATGAGACCCAAAACTTGAGCACTTTTGAATAATTAACTATTATTCTTCAGGAGGATAAAGGATTATGTTTATTAAGTATAATGAAATATATAAACATGGATGTTGAAGTCACATAAAACAGATATTCAATATAACAGATAACGAATCATAATCTAGAGTTGTTTGTGTTAAGTTTAATTTGTGCCAAAGAGGTGTGTAAAGTGCATAACAAACTTAAGTGAAATAACAGTTACAAGAATTGTTAACTGATTTCTATAAAGATAAAAAGTAAAACAATGCCAAAAATTGGTAGTAAATGAAAAAAGTAATGTGATGCAATACACAGGAAATAATACAAATAATGAAAAGTTTAATCAATAACACTACTAATGTTGTAAAATTAATTACAAATTTAGTTTTGAAAATTTTTTCAAAGACATACAAAGGTCAACAATTCCAGGATCAAGATTAATACTATTTGTAATAAGAGTATTGAATAGTGTTATCCAAGAAGCTTCTTTAATTTCCCTGTTTCTGTTAGATATGAAATGTGTTTCTATAACCATCAGTTTAAATTATTCAAGAGAGTGACCAGGTATGTTAAAGTATTTGTAACCAGAAGTTCTTCATTTGTTTTGTTCATTTATGGTTATTAAAACATTCCTATATTGCTATTTTAATTTGACCTACATATTGGAAGTTACCTTTTCAATATTGGATTACATAAATGACATATTTTATAGAGGAGGTTTTTTATTAATTTTTAACTTTTTTTGGTTGTCTTTATCAGAACATTTGTCCTTATCCTGCATGTTTGGCATCATTTACTACTGCAAAGATGACTTCCACCTGTTTAGAGTGAACTGAGTGTGGGTGCAAAGTATTGTTTTTTTTGGAAAGAAATAGAAATTTCCATAAAAATAAATTTGAGTCAGTAATTAAGTTGAAGGAGGTAAAAATGTTTCTTTAGTATCCAGAGTAGCAGTTTTTAGTTTTGGGTGATAGATAATAACCAGGGAAACACAAGAAGAATTGGTTTTAGATAATTGTTTCAAGGGAAATTCATGTGGTATATTGTTAGCTTTCTCAAGTTGTTGTTGATAGTGTTTCAGCTATGACCACTTTTGGTCATAGACTGTTTCAAAGCATTAATGTGAGAGTCACAGTTCTTGTTGTAAAAATACATATTTAATTTAAGTGCTTAATTTAATGTGACATTGTATGTGGTGTGTGGAGTGTGACACTGATTATGTAAATACTATTACTCTTCTGCACTTTTATAATACAAGGCATAAACACAAACAGATGCTGCAAGTAATCAATTATCCAATCATTTCTGTTAAAAAATACCATACAAATAACGTTTTAGTATTTCTTTTAATACTGCTTTGTAACCGAGAGATACATACTTTTCAGTAGATTAGCCTAAATATGTGTGAAATTGCTTATAACTATAACTGCCCAAAAATATAACACATGCAACTAAAATTTACTTCATAATGAATTTTTCATAAAAGTTAAAGATAAATGATGAAATTAGTAATCAATTACATTATAACATTTATTTAAGACTCTGTAGATCAACCTAAGAAGTCACAGAAAACAAGTACATATTAATCAAGTGATTTTGTTTTACCATCATTTTACTAAATTTGTGGAAAAAAAACAACAGATTTTTGAAAGTATAGCTTCACACAACACACACACTTCTACTTGTATATATATTCTTAGGTGCTAATAACATGTGAAACTTCAATATCATTCTGTGTTAACAGTACCATTGAATCAAGTTTCCACTAAATACTACCACAAAAGTCTTAAGCATTGCAATCTGTCTTATTCCATATCTTCTCACCTGTACCACATCAAAATCACTAGGAAAATGCTTTGCTGGATTGTTCTTAGGAATAACATGCCACCATCTTACATCAGCTTGCTTCAAGGCTGCTGTGATAAACCGTTCTCTAGTTTTAGGTTTGTAGTATCTTCGAAAAGTTACAATATATTCTGAAAGACACAAATTAATGCAGTTAAAATTTCAATCTCAAAATATTTTATACCTTTATCTATTTATATAATATCTACAAAAAAGTTTTGCACAAGTTATATACAGTTCAATATCCATGATACAATGTGTAGTCAACTCATTACAAATATTTTACTTTCAATTAATCTTATTGTCTAGAATAAAAAAACAACACAGGTCGCAAACTCTCTTGACAGCCTGGAAATAAAGGGAATTAATAAGTTCAGAATAAAGATGTAAAATATATCACTAATTATACTATGTGACAAAGTTTTTATTTTTTCTTGTTCCTGGGCAGAAAGTATTATTTCCTGATTGCTTATGCCTAAAGTAAATGGAAAAAAGACCTATTTTTTTCTTCAAACTTTGCTTTTGTGACCTGAAAGTGTATAATGAAAACATGATGGGAGATTATATTTCAGGGTTGATACATAAAAGTGATTTACATTACAGTCGCAAGTCTCGAAAAACTACTCACTTCTAAACATTTTTGTGTAACTTTAGTATAAATACATGTAAATCTTGATTCATATGTTGTTTTATTCAGACCTTATGTCAATGAAAATGTACAAATTTGCCCATTTTTACGTAGAAAATAGGTTAATTTCTAAATTTCATTATCCAGATCACAAAAGCAAAGTTTGAAGGGAATAATGGCCATTTTCTGTACTCTTACAACACAAGAAATTAACAAATAACACATACTATCCAGGAAAAAAATTTGTATCACAAAGTATTATTTTTTCAAGCAAAATAAAATTATTAACAAATTAAGTCATGTAACTGATTTGGTGCACACAAGTATGTCTTCATTAAATATTTGCACATAGCTGAGTTTCACAAATGAAAACAAGGTAACACTCACCATTTTCCACAACTTCAGAAGAAAATCCAATAATAACTTCTTGTACTAAAGTGTCATTTGTCCTATTACAAGTATCAACATCCAAGTTTCCATGAACATTTTTGCAAGAGGATTTTAGTGCAACTAAGCAAAAACAAATTAAACACACAAGGAATAAGCGAGAAATATGCAAGTTATGTGTAGGAACTCTGACGCACGTTTTGTACATTGGTCTTTCTGGCATTGAACAATCAACGATCTACTGCATACCAACTAATCCAAAAAATCTCTTATTTTCATCCTCTAAAAGCAGTAACATCTTAAAAACTTATGTTTAGCATGGAACACAGGTTCAGAAAATCTAAAACGTTCTCCACCTAAAGAAAGAAGAAATACATAAAACTATAATAGAATTAAAGAACAAGCAATGTAATGGTTTACAAACTTATTTGAAAAATAAAATATAAAACCACATTTTATAGTTTTACATAGTAATAAGGCCAATTCCAAGACCACACTAAAAGATTTATCATTAGTAAACTTGGATTCAAAAGGATTTTAAAATAGCTTATTTTTAACTCAAGCCAGGTATTTTCCTAAAAAACAATAAAAGGACAGAACAGAAAAACAAATCCAGTTGACTTAAAAAAATGAAAATCAGAAATAAATACAACAGTTTAAGAAGTTTAATTACAGAGGTAAAATTTAACATTTATAGTACTAGAGGTTAAAAAATCAATTAACACTCAAAATTGGTTTGTGAAAAACAATTAGCTGATACTGCTTGAACTAATAGAAATAATTTCTAAGTGTGTTAAAGGTGAGCAGTTGGTAAAATGGAGATCCAGCTGATAAGATCATGTAATGGCAAGATTTTTGTTGATGACTATATAATAGCAGAGTATTCTAACATTTCTTCATTTACTAGTTATATTGTTAGCAATCTTCTTAACCCCTAAGGATTTATATTGGAACTGATATAAATCCTTTTTTCTCACTGTTAAGTCAAAAGACTAGAGAAATTAAATCATAAAACCTTCACACTCAATTTTAACCCTACAGGAGCCAAAAGGAACCTGCTTATCAAATTTCAAAGTTTAAGTAAAATCAATAATTGTAAGTAGTTCAACAATTTTTAACAAAGAGTATTTTAAGATTGGTATTTTGTATCACTTACTCAACATAATTAACATAAAAGAATGAAAAAGCATTTAGCTTTCATTACTACACAGCTCTAAGGAATCTTGCTGTAATCAATGCATTTATTCTTTATCTTTCCTAGTATTATCTGCTCATCCCAAAGTAAACGTTTAAATTTACTAAACAACTATCAACCCTTGTTTTCCATGTGATCTGCTTTCTCCTTTTGTGCTGTTACTGGTATAGCTCCTTGTTGTCTCTCTTTTATGATATCACAACATATCATTACAAGAATTACAAATTAAAGTCAGTTTTGAAGTTAGCTATAGCCAACAGCTAACAAGAGTCTATCAGATCCTTCACTACAGTTGCTGCACATTCACATTTGTTAAAAGTAAAAACATAAATGGACTCTTTATTTTCAGGATAAGAGGAAGCTAAATATTATTCTTAACTCTTTCACTGCAGCTTCAGTCCCAAGTACCAATCTCATAACCATTTTGCACTTGTTATAGTTTCAAAGGTTCCTGAAAATAAAAGGATCTAATGCCCATGCTGTTGGATAGATTTGGTCTGGACATGAAAGATGATCTGTGATTAGATTGAAAACACTTGATACATGACAAGCAATAAGGCAAATTTTAAGTGTATAATAGATCCAACATCCTAAAGTACAGGTTTCTGAACTGAGTTCCCCATTGATGATTTATATGTGCCATCACTGTAAAATTGTCTGAATGAATCATTAAGAGACACTGACACGTGAGAAGCAACAAAAGATGTAATACCTGATGTACTGCTAAAAATTCAAAAACACTGATATGCAATATGGTTTCATCCATGGAAAAATAGTCCGAAGCTTCCTGTTGATTGATCCATCTTCCCTATCCTTCGAGGGATGTGTCTGTAAAAAGCTGTATATCCAAATACTGGGAAAAAGTGACATGTTCACTGACATGTAAGCTTTGTCCAGCCACCATTTTAGATTGTCATGCAGGGAAATATGAAGAAAGATAGTGGTAGAAAAGAGAATCCCAAGTTCTATCATTCTTAAAGTGCCCATTGCAGGGCTCTAATATGGACACAAATGAGAGGAACCAGTGCAATCACAGAGGACCACATCTCCAAAACCAATAGCCCCTCATGAGAAGTAAGAGAATGAGCCAAGAAAGCATGGAAAACTAAAAGTTCCAAAGAACAAAAATGCAAAAGAAGGCAGAGAATGACTGATGCTGTTGAAGAAAAAGAACTCCAAATGACTTGATATTGAGTGGATTGAAGAATGATTTGTCCAATCTGAACAGCCAGCCCACCCAAGTTACCAGAGAAAGGTGGTGGTGAGTATGTGTAGCTGATTCTTGCTCAATATCAGCCATTTGTTCATGTAATAATGTAATTGTATCCCCAGGACATGAAGATGACAAGCAAATGACCAATATAATAACAATACACATAAGGAGTCAAAGCAAGTCTAAAAGAAATGGCCCCAAATTGGTAAAACACCCAAAGGAGGACAAAATGAAAATAAGGTCAAGACTTGTGCACTATTAGAAAGTAGAGATAAACATTGAAGACACCAATTTTATCATCTAAAACTCAGAGAAAAACACACATCTAAGAGTGTGAAAAGTCTTCTTCAGTCATGCTAATGAGTGGTTTCCAATCCAGGGCTTCATTTTATGATGGGTGCTGGTGACTTTGGTTTTGTATATGCCTTTCCAACTTTTTTCAATCCCAGCAAAACATTGTCACCAGAATCATTTAAAACTTTAAACTAGGTTTATAAATAATTTAAGTCATTTCTAAAGTGTTTGAATGAGAAAGAAGCAAGCAGGGAAGGTGTAATTCTTCATATAGCCATGTAATCCCTTAAGATAGTCAGGGCTGTGCACCCAGTGTCTATTCTCAACTTACTAACATCTAAGAAAATATAATTTACTCTTACTTAGTCACTAATTCACAACAGATGTAACATATGCACACAAAAAATTCAAATTTACTAATTAATTTTGCCAACTTCTGAGGCATCATTAAAGACACAAGAAAGAAAAAAGTCATAGTATTTAAACAAGTATAAATAGTGGTAAAAACAACAAATATATTAAGTAAATTCATATGTATATATATATATATATAATAGAATTAAAGAACAAGCAATGTAATGGTTTACAAACTTATTTGAAAAATAAAATATAAAACCACATTTTATAGTTTTACATAGTAATAAGGCCAATTCCAAGACCACACTAAAAGATTTATCATTAGTAAACTTGATAAATTTTGGTTCCATATATATATATATTCCTTCACATCCAGTCATTTTTGTTCATGCTGTAATCTAAAAAAGCTCAGAAAGTGTTTTTGGTAACCCAGAAAGCTTACAAGTAAATCATGTCTAAAAGCATGACATTGGGCATTTATAACCTGAGGTCCACTTGACACCAACAGGGATAACACAGTTTACTAGATATATCATCCTTCTACTCTTAAATATAATGAAAACCTTCCCCACCTATATTAAAATTGTAACTAAAATTAAGATAACCCAAGTCCACTACACTTAATACAAGGTTAATTTGATAAATATCTTCACAACTTTCCCTGTAAGAACATTATCAGTTCAGATGGAAATACAAAGAGTTTAATGGTATCAGCAAATATTACCAATCTACTAAAAGGCCCAAGCCATGACCCCTGAGACACTCACTCCATTAGTAACAAGGGTCCAGTTTGATTGGACTCCATTAATAACAACCTATAGCTATCTCCTATTAACTAACTCTTTCCAAACTACTAATGCACTTTTCTTGGCTAATATCTTGTGTGATACTTTATCAGAAATTTCTTGAAAATTTAAGTACATTAAGTATACACCTCCTTCATAGTCAAATAACAGGAAACATCCTTGAAATTAAAAGATAACAGATTAGTAAAGCATGGTTTCCATTTTATAATATCATATTTTGATATATAATTTTGTAAACCTTCTTTTATTAATATTTCTAGACATTTTTCAACTATAAAATTACACCTATACTATAATTTCTAAAGAAACTCTCCACTTTTTAGACAGCTGTCCACTGTCTACTGACCTTTCAAACATAAGATGTTCTAATATCTGATCTTTCCATTTACCACTAAAACAGACAACAACCCTCATTGTAAGACTTAAACTCAGACAGCTCAGTTAGACAAAATTTCAAAATAGATTAAAAAACACATTCTATTTGTACAAAATACAATGGAAGGAAGGCAAATGCTAACCATATACCAATGTATTTAAAAATTATACCTGATGAGCTCCATGGGATATGGACAACATTGCACCCAAGTAGTTTTTTATGGTCTACCTTTTTATTATTTTTTATTATGTGTTTGAAGACATATTGAAAGTTTGTTTGTTTCAAAGTGAGAAACAATTAAATTAGTAACTTGTCAATTTTAGCTTGTATTTTTCTAAATGAGAAATTACACACACTTGTAAAAAATTTGGTTCCATAAAATTGGTGTGTCATTAAAAAGAAATGATTCTATTTCAATAACACAATTGCCAAACACATTTTTCATTCAAATACAAGAGACTAAAGATTTTCAACATGTAATTGGAGAATACAAAAACATACTTACAAGAAAAAAAACTGTTTGAATAAAAAATAATGATTCAATTAATGCAAATAAAAATTTTAGAGTAATTGCCACAGTTTGAACATCATTCAAAAACTTTCTTAAATATTTACACGAGAAATTTTGGTGGTCAACTTCATTTGATTATTGCATTCATCAAGTCTTATAGTTATAATTTTTTTATGAAGTATACTTCATATGCTTTATCAAAGTAATGTCAACTTTTTGCAAAAAACAGTCTCTATGAATAGCAACAAACTTCAAAAGTTAGTTTGTTTCAAGGCAAGAATTAGTCATCATGGAGGTGAGACACTGTATCTCACAATGGCTGGTATGGCTTTTAACACTTTTACTAATAAAACAAAAAACAATGTTTCAACCTTTCTAGATCATCTTCAGGTTAACCTGAACATTGTTCTTTGATTTATTAGTAAAAGTGTTAATGCCCATATCAGCCATTCCGAGATATAGTTTATTTCAAGTGGGTTTCTCATCATCAAGAGATGCGACATCATCCTGGATCCAAACTCTATAATAGCCCAGAAAAGACTCAGTTTAATGAACTTATCTAATGATTTAGAAGTAAGAAATTTAGATTTAGAATTAGTTTGTAATAACAGAAACATAAAAACGTCTACCCAGTAATTATCATATGAATATGACTACCACTAGTAACAGTACCAGTACTTACAATAGTACTACTCATACCATTAGAAACAGTGTATTATCTTAAACGTTTCAAATAAGTAACCCTACATTTGTAACATTAAAACCACAACAAATCCATCTCACTGAATTATTCAACCTTTGTAGGCTTACGTAAGGTACTCGTACATTTTACGAACACCGAATAACCCAAATTTAATTTAAAATGTTGCACTAGAAATACTAGAAAGTGCTATTAATATAAGAATTAACCGACCTTTTTTATAAGATATTAAAAACGAATAATAATATAAACAATATTTAACATGCATCTTCAGTATTCGTAAAATTCAAGCTTTAGGCTTACGACTTGAAACCAGGACAAAACAAAACATGTACTTTCTATGTCAAAGATTATAAACTGCTATTAAACTTCTGCTCAACCTAATATTAGTTGGACAGTAAAATTACGAAAATAATTTTCACAGTTCTGATGTAAACGCCTTCGGTCATAGCTAGTTTAACCTAAAATGCGTGAAGTAAAAATTCACAATTGATTACTTAAAAGTAATTCATTGAAAAAGGTTTATTATAGGCAACATGTCTATAAAAATCTTTTTTTCAATTTTTACTGAAAACAAACAACTTTACCTTGCTCTTAACACGAGTTTTTTTTTCAATGTTTAACTAGCCTGTGTTAATTATTGTTTTCTTTTGTTTTTGTATTTTCTCAACTTTCATACGGTTTGAAGATGTCAAGTCAGCCATTTGTTAACTCGTAAAGTTGCAATATTTTTTCTACAACTCTCGCTTTGTCAGATTATTTGTAAATATACTTCTATTCAATGTTGTTCAGCATAAAGCTACACAATGAACTATCTGTTCTCTGATCATCACTGGTATCGAAACTCAATTTTTAATGTTATAAGCTTCCAGACTTACTTAAATTATGAAGCACTAAGAGACTATTCAATAGGATACATAATTTTGTTATAATTTTCATACGAGTAATACCATCATCCCAATATTGAATAATATTATTTTATATTTGTTTAAAATTTACGTCCATAACATATTCACACGGTCAAAATATATGTTTATAAATGCCCTATAACTGAAATTTGCTCACACATATATGTTTAATATGGAGATATACAAAGTATTTTCCACCTCTTTAGCACTAGAGTTCACCTAAAATGTTTGTACATACAAGTGTATGTAGCCATAAAAGTGTAATATGGGTTAAGGAAAAGCATATTAAGTTCCTTTCACGCTAGACTTTAAATGTTCCGATGTGAGATAGCGATATATCTTCGGATTTACAACGCTAAAATCGGGGATTCGATTCTCCTTGCTGCACGCAGCAAATAGCCCGATGTGGTTTTGCTATAACAACACACACACACATGTACTCCAATTATCTACTATTCTGAGTGATTCGCCCATAATATAACGTGCACCTTTCTATAGAAAAAAATTATTAATATCTAGAACATATCAAATACATGTGTGTGATGAGTAGTTACCTTCCCTCTTACATGACCCTAGAGTGTGTTTTTGACACCCATGATGGACGGAGCACGGATAGTCCTTTGTATAACTTCGTGCTTAATTCCATCAGTCAATCAATCGACCTTCTTATACTTCTAAATTAGAAACGACTAGCGCAGATAGTCCTAGTGTAGCTTTCCGTGAAATTCCAAATAAACACATTGTTGTAGTACAAAGTGATACCATGTGTTTTGTACTCCCTTGGTTTATATGTACATTTTCGCCCCCCCCCCTCTGTGGCTCAGCGGTATGTCTGCGGACTTACGCGCTAAAATCCGGGTTTCGATACCCGTGGTGGGCAGAGCACAAATAGCCCATTGTGTAGCTTTGTGCTTAATTCAAAACAACAATGTACATTCTTTCGAAATTTTTTTATCATGTTTCAATTCAGTTTGGGCAAAAAAGGTTAATCAATTAAACAAATTTAGCTCTGAATGGGATATTATTTCGTTATTTGACTATTAATGAAAGAGAGCTTATAGTTTTCCAAAGTAGAAGTGTCTCTTTTCTGTCAGTAAATTGTGTTATGGTCCAGGATCTCTTTGTCTTTTAACTTGAGTCACAGTCAGGGGCGTAGATCCTGGGGGGATAGGATACATACCTACTTTCTTTTTAGGTGGGGGGTATGGTCTTCACAGTCATCCCTCCTACAGTTTGGTATGTTGAATTGTTTTATTGCATCATAGACCTATAAATTGTGTGTTTGTTCTTGTGATTCTCGTGTTCTTACCAATTGAATGACATAACTAGGCCAAGATGTAGTCCTTTTCAGTAGCCGAAATGTACATCTTTAATATAGGCGTGTTTCTAAGCTTTTCGATCTAAGCGGTAGTTCGTATCAGTCAGTAGGCCTAAGTATACATGCAAGGCTTGCAAGCACTATCACAGAATATACCTACGTCTTGTACGTAGTGTAAGATTAAGTAAAATTTTATTACAACAGATTGAACAGAGTATGAAATTCGAAAATATTACTCCCAAGCGTAAACTCCTGTGATTTAGATCTGGCAGGCCATTTGTAGCTTGTAGCTGCATCAATCTTATGCGTATATTGTGCGGTTTTCCTACGCCATTTGTTCTTATGGATGTCTAGCAGGTTTTATTGTCGAACGCCTCACTTACCTAAGCTGCCGAAGTCACTGACCATAGTGTACGTTTATTGTACAGTTAACGAAAGGTTCGGGCCGCTCGGATACAAACGGGACCTGCATCACCCCCCCCCCTCCGCTCTCCTTAGTCTGAGCCTCGATTTTACAACAGAGCTCATTAGACCTGTGTTTGTGGCCCTCATTAATCCATGAAATTTCAGATTATCACCACTCTCTAATAAAGTGCTGGTGCTTTAATGATAAAAGAACAATGTATTTTCTTGTTATATATGATAAAAATATTTTATTTTCTTGTATAATTAGAATACAAAAAGAGCGATTTTAACGGCCTGAAGCCTCTATTCGAATTGTATTGCTGGATTTTGTTTAGGTGTTTTTATTTAATAGACGTACTTATAGACATTATATCACAACGTGTTTACCTTTTGATGAGTTTTAACAGGAATATAATATATTTTTGATTGTTTAAGTATTTTTCGAGAAACTTGCAATTACTTTTGTTGTAACTGCACACATTATTGTTCCAGCGATGCCCAGGCGGTCAGTCGGCTCGGTAATCACTGTGAGGTTCGCGCGTTCGACTAAAATACATTGTACAGTTAAGTCCTACTGCCATTCCGTTCTGTCTTCGTTCGTTGTACGTTAGAGTTTTTCAATAAAGACTGTATTTTAGCCTGTCGAGTCATCTGGGAAACATATTCCAATTATGACAAGCAAGCGTCTGAAACTCTCCGATATTAGACAGTTCTGCAAGCCAGTTAATAGTACTACAAGTGACAATGCAGATTCAGATAATCTAACAACCTCAAGCAAAGGAATAGAAACTTGACATACAGAAGGAATACCATGTTCATCAGAGGACGAGTCTGAAAATGCTTGTGCAACTATTGCACATCATGAACCACCAGATAGTTGTGAAGCAAGTTTGTGCAGTAATGAAAAATCTGACACTCCGCAGATACAGTTCGGAAAGCCATATCATTCAGACGCACAACTAATATCACGACAAAAAGCAAAATCTCAAAATATCAACTTCATAGGGCAAGTTGTTTGATGGGTTCTCATGGCTGCACTTCGACAATCAGACTCAAAAAGTCATATGCTTTCATTGTGCCAAAGCGGAAAATAGAGGCCTTTTTACAAGGAACTTGAGAGGCCAGTGGAGTATACCTTCATATCCACCGTTTTTTACAGCTGAGAAAAGGCAAAACAGAAATTCAGCGAGCATCAATGCTCCTCTCAGCACAGATTAACTATATTTCCAGAAGGTTCACTTGATGCAACTCCAGTGACTGTCCAGCTACACGATGGAAAAAAGAAGCAGCAGGAAGAATGCAAAAGAAGTCAAGCCAAAATACTCAGAAGTTTACGTTTCTTACTGCGTCAAGGTTTAGCATTACGTGGACTTACTGATACGGAGGGGAACTTCCTGCAGTTAATGAAGCTCCTGGAAGAGGAAGATCCTGAGTTGACGGCCTACTTGTAAAAAAAAATCAATTCACATCACCCTAGGCTCAGAATGAAATAATGGAAATGTTCAACCATCAAATACTGAGAACATAGCACACGAAGTGCAGCAAAGTAAAATTTTTGCATTAATGGTTGATGACACTCAAGATGTTACAGGTGCCGAACAGGAAGCAATATGTATACAATACGTAGATAAGAACCTTGACGTCCATGAGACATTTCTTGGTTTCTACAGTGTTTCTAATACAACTGGTGAAACAATATCCTCGACTATATTTGATATACTGACTAGACTTAATTTACCACTGTCAGGATTAAGAGCACAAACTTATGATGGAGCCGCTAACATGAGTGATGCGTACAGAGGATGCCAGGCAGAAATAAAAAAAGAAGCAATCGTCAGCTTTGTTTTTTCACTACGGAGCACACCAGGCTAATTTAATAATGCAACATGCAGTTGAAGCTTGTGAATGTGTTCGAGATTCTATCCAGTGGGTACATGAACTTGGTGTCTTGCTTCAGAGGTCAGGCAAATAAAAGACAATCTTTGAAAATGTTGTATCGTCAGACAGCCACAATGGCCCAGTTAAATTCATCCGCCCACTGTGTCCAACACGTTGGTTGTGCCACCTATCTGCAATTACATGTGCTTATGATCGCTACAGTGATATTGTTGATTCTTTGTCTAAATTATCAAATGAAAAATCAGATGCAGCAGTGAAAGCACGAGGTCTGCTTGATAGATTTGACAAAGGAAAGACTAATCCATTAGCTGCATTAGAGGAACTAAACCGTGCATTCTAAGCAAAATCAGCGACAGTATCTTGCATGATTGAAGCATCTGCAATGACAGTTGAGCAATTGCATGTATTGTGAACAGAGGAAAATTACAACAAGATATTTGATGAAGCTGAGAAAATGGTAACTTCCCTAGATCTGGTGCCTATTGAACTACCACGCATTCGCAGACCCCCCAGAACGATCACAGGTGATGGCTCAGCACACCATTCTGTAACAGCTAGAGATTACTACAGAAGCCAATATTTTGAATTTGTGGACACAGTCATAGAACATTTGAGTAATAGATTAAATACAGAAAACAATGACTTGAGGCAATATCTGGTACTTGAGAACATGATCACATCTGGCAAAATTAACAACTCGATTATAAACTTCTACCCAGAAATCTCTGCACAACAGCTTGAGTTTCAGTTTCACAATAGCAGTATCTCTGAAAGGTGCGAAGAATGCTTGCTGTAAAATGCATGAAACAAGCCAGCAGACGTTTAGTGAAGTGTTTCTTCTCATGAAAATTTTGCTTGTGTGTCCAGTATCAAGCTGCGAATGTGAACGCAGCTTTTCTGCATAAAGACGGTTGAAGACGTAATTAAGGTCAACTATATCTCAATGCCGCCTCAACCATGAGGCAGTTTGTCACACTCACAAAGATGAGGTCGACAAGATAAATAAAGAACTTTTGAAAGAATTTATAAATAGATCATCAGAAAATAGGCCTACGTTTGGGAACATGCAGACCAGAGGACTGAGTGAATCTTACTTCAATGAAAAGTATGAATAATTATGTGCTACATTGTATTGATGTGTAATTTTCAAGAGTTTGCAAAAACATTTTAATTATTTTTATCAAACAAGATGAACAGTTTTTTGTAGATACAAACTTATCAAGGGTAATTACTAATTTTATTAATATTTTAAAACATAATTCATGCTATGAAAGTTATTAGTAACCTTGTCAAGTATAATGGTCATCTTTTGTACTGTGCAGTGTGCAGGAATAAATTTATGTGGCAGTTAATTTGTGACACATTTGTTTTTATTCTATTAACATTTTGAAAACTGTTCACAACACTTCACTTATATAAACCTACATGGAAACCTTGAAGTATCGTGGCAATAAGATTACTCTGTGACTGCATGTTTACAGCTTTTAGGTTCACGTAATCAGAGATTACCAATTTGCATTTTGAACAGTCCACATAAGTGGTTGCAAAAATCATCCCCCCCATCGGGTGTAAAAAATCTACGACCCTGATCACAGTGGACAATGGTCAGTTAGGTGAGGAGTAGCATATGAAACCTGTTTTGGCGTGATATTGTTGTGTTTTGTGTTTAAAAAAGGTCCCCTTTTTTGCTTATTTTTATTTAAACTTTTCGCAGACTTTATCAGATTTTCTGATATTTTAATTTAGGTTTTTGAGATGAAGTTTGTGTACAAGTTTTGTAACATAAATTAACTTGTATTTTAACTTTAAAGTTATCGTAAGTATTTCTTTTGGATTTTCAGTGTGAGACTTTGTTTTGTTTTTATTTAAAATTGGGCCCGGCATGGCCAGATGGGTTAAGGCGTTCGACTAGTAGTCCGAGGGTCGCGGGTTCGAATCCCCGTCTCACCAAACATGCTCGCCCTTTCAACTGTGGAGGTGTTATAATGTTACAATCAATCCCACTATTCGTTAGTAAAAGAGTAGCCCAAAAATTGGCGGTGGGTGGTGATGGCTAGCTGCCTTTCCTCTAGTCTTACACTGCAAAATTAGGGACGGCTAGCGCAGATAGCCTTCGTGTAGCTTTGTGCTAAATTCAAAACAAACGAAAACATTACAGGAGATACACTTTTGGCTGATGAAAAAGAGCTAAAAAAGTACACTTCACTTCTCTCTTTCACCAGTCCAATACACTGTGATGGATTTACTATTATATGTCTATTTTAATATCGACATTTGTTTCAATTAAATATATATATATATCTTGTGAAATACATGTAACTCGTACTGAAAGTTCTAGGATCTTGTCGCATATTTATAAAAGGTAACCAACATAATGCGCCTAGAGACGGTTATATTACTGATTTGCCATTGTTCATACACGAAAAACCTCGAAAGCTATAACTGTAATTAACACTTATTAATAGGAAACTTAGATATTTGACAAGAAAAGTTTATAGATTTCGATAGGCGTTAGTATTTTTATGAAGATAGTAACTTTAATTTTAAGTTTAGTTGTGAAAAGGTCACGTGTGATAAGCTAGCTCCCCATAAGTAAATTGTTCCTGTGTCAGCTCGAAGTTAATTCGTTCATCGTGAATCCCCAATAGGATATCAAGGAAGTTCTTGATCAAAAATTTATAAGTTTGCGAACCGTTTGTATATAAATTTTTATTTGTAATAACTATTTGTATTAACCGTTATTATAAACTGTATTACTGTTTGTATATCAAAACATCTTTGTATTAAGAAAGGAAACTGTGAATATCAATATTTTTGGCAAACATCATAACTTGGATACATATCGGCATTTATTTAACTTTTAAATCTAAATTACAATATAACTCAGTTATGGGCTATTTGAAATCGTAATACATAACAAAATTCATCCCAGACAAACTCGCTTCTCCTTTGTTTTAGTATTTGATGTTAGTATCTGTATTTGTGTGCCAGTAAAATAATGTTGTTCGGATCCTTTCTTCTCTATAATCCATGTTAGAACTCAGAAAAATAATCGGATGTATGCATCGTATTTTGTATGTTTCACACCTCCAGCTAATTGGTCATAACTGGTTACTCTCTGGGAAATCTGTACACACTATTCCACACTATATCTAGTTTCTTTCTTAATCAAAACTTATACAAAACCAAAATAACTTATTTTTAACCTGCCTTACACTTTCTGTTAATCCACCTGTTATCTGAGATCAGTGAACATTAGAATTCAGCAAGTATTTTTTTTTTTACGTAATATATAGGGATGACAATACTAAAAACAAGAGAAACAATGTCGGGATGAAGATTATAAAAGTGGCCAAATCTTTCCAAAGAAATAACTTTTATGTGCAACTAAATGTTGAATTCCTATCAGTTACATGACTTTAGGTTTAAATAAAAGGATTTTACCTGAAAAGTGCAGTACAGCAGCTAGTAAGGCTGATTCAGTACTTACTAGTTACTTGTGTTCGGATATTTGTATGGTTATATATGTTCGTTCCGACCTTGTTTTTATAATTTTTGGCTTTACTATCCCTACATCATGTTTAATTTTTCAAAAACAAGACAACAACAAACAAACAAAAACTTATTATCTTTTTTCCTCTTTGATTTTAGAACAGTTTCACTGAAGTAGGTTGATAAGTGAATGATCATTTTATTTTTATAATTCATCGGTGCCCCCTCAGTGGCTCAGCGGTATGTCTGCGGACTTACACGCTAAAATCCGGGTTTCAATACCCGTGGGGGGCAGAGCACAGATAACACATCTTGTGTAGCTTTGTTCAAAACAACAACAACAATAGTTCAGGGGTATTACATTTTGTTAATGTCACATAATTTTGTCGTGTTTTTTATAAATTTTGGATTACACTAAAGGCCAGGGAAGTTGGAATGGTTCCTTTAGGATAGTACAAGTATTCTGGAGGGTTGGACTGATGTTAAGGGGGTGTTTATAGAACCCCCGCCTTCTAACTTTACCTCATCTTATTACACGTACATTCAATCGACTCCATCGCATGCTCGGGTCATACTGTTTAATAGGTAGAATATCGTATATATCCAAAACTATGAAGCATGATATCACACATATATATACAGGTGTTAGGCTTGGCCCCAATGAAAATTTGAAGAAAAGTAAACCGCTGCATAATGTATTGTTTTAAA
Organism: Carcinoscorpius rotundicauda; assembly: GCA_011833715.1. Classification (NCBI taxonomy): domain Eukaryota; kingdom Metazoa; phylum Arthropoda; class Merostomata; order Xiphosura; family Limulidae; genus Carcinoscorpius; species Carcinoscorpius rotundicauda. The sequence continues at coordinate 48,569,920 of CM022392.1, read as the reverse complement.
AACTCATAAAATAGTGTTTTTAAACTCAGATATAAATAACGCGTACACAGATATATTAGTTTCATGAATACTTGATCTCTTTGATAACTTTAATATTTATTTAGTTTATTTTTCTTTGTTTGTTTAGTTTTACTGCCCCTCCGTGAACTTGACAGATAGCTCAATGTGGTTTTGCTATAAAGAAAACGTACAAAATGCACTAATTTTTACTGAAATCATTTTTGCAAATATCAAGCCACAAACAATCTTTGCATAAGAATAACATATGTTCATGAACTGAGCTCACTGCTGAGTAGTAATTTTAATGTGTATCATTTCTCCACATCAATACCTCTGGTAGAAAAACATAATCCCCCCAGTAACACAGTGCTATATCTGCGGAATTACAAGGCTAAAAACCTGGTGGGCAGAACACATATAGCCTATTGTGTAGATTTGTGCTTAACTTTAGGTACATAAAGAAAAACAGAATAATATTACCATTAAACAAGCTGTGAAATACTCAATAACTGTAATTAGGTGAAAATAAGACTATAACTCAACTTTAAAAGTTACTTTTAAGCATTATAGAGTAACATTGAATGTGATGGCCATTGTGTTTCTGACCCGTCCCTACATACAAAGCACTACCATAGTCAGAGGTATATATGTATATACAATACAAACTTTCCAGAATTAGAGATAAAAAAGAACTAGTTGTTCATCCAAAGTAACAAAAATGTAACTTGAAACATAAATCAATAATTAAATATCTGACGTTTAGATTTTAATATGAAATTTAAAGGAATTAAATGCTATTAAAACAATTACATTTCAAATTGCGTTGATCCCATAAAATTTTCAGTTAATTTTCTTATGGATCTGGGTAAATTACTTTAAAGTACTATTGTAATTTATAAATAAGTTTATCCATTTAAACTTTATGGTGCAAAAAAGTTTGAATACGTTATGTTACTTTGACTGTGAAGGCTTATCACATTGTTCCAACCTAAGTTGTCAGTTAGCTCTATCTGATGACTTTACACTTTGTAAATAGTCCTACAAGTTACCTTCCATACAGGAGCGTAGATTTTTTTACACTCGATGGAGCCCCCCAGTGGCTCAGCGGTATGTCTGCGGACTTACACGCTAAAATCCGGGTTTCGATACCCGTGGTGGGCAGAGCACAGATAGCCCATTCTGTAGCTTTGTGCTTAATTCAAAACAACAACAACACTCGATGGAGGGGGGGGGGTGATTTTTGCAACCACTTACGTGGACTGCTCAATTTGCAAATTGATAATCTCTGATTACGTGAACCTGAAAGCTGTAAACATGCAGTTACAGAGTAATTTTGTTGCCACGATACTTGCATGTATACTTAGGCCGACTGACTGATACTTACGAATTATCATTTAGATCGAAAAGCTTAGAAGCACGCCTATATTAAAGATGTAAATTTCGGCTACTGAAAAGCCTACATCTAGGCCTAATTATGTAATTCGATTGGTAAGAACACGAGAATCACAAGACCAAAACACACAATTTGTAGGCCTGTGATGCAATAAAACAATTCAATAGACCAAAATGTAGGGGGGATGGTTGTATGCACCATACCCCCACCTAAAATGAAGGGAGAATGTATACCCTCCATCCCCCCAGGATCTTCGCCACTGCTTCCATAGCAAAAGGCTCTTTAGTGAGGCTATAATACCCAAAGCACATCTCTCCTTTATGCTGCATTTCTATAATCCATCTAATGTATAAAGATTCCAGCGCTCATTTCAGCAATTCAACATAGGGAAATCAACATTTGCTATATATGATGATTTGGCTGTTATATTTTCATATGGAAAAGCAAGAATATGTTTTATTCTCCAATACGTGAAGTATGTGACGTAGAAATATATATATACCATTAAGTAACTTGTATACACATGACTTATGTTACTTTTCAAAATTGAGTTTTTTGGTATTTGTGCATACTGTTGGCTGAGATATGTGACAGCTTTTGCCACTTTGTGTTCTTGGACTTTCACCTGTTGCAAGATGACACACGACCCGGCATGGCCAGGTGGTTAAGGCATTCCACTCATAATCTGAGAGTCGCAGGTTCGAATTCCCGTCACACTAAAACATGCTCACCCTTTCAGTTGTGAAGGCTTTATAAGGTAACGGTCAGTTCCACTATTCGTTGGTAAAAGAGTAGCCCAAGAATTGTTGGTGAGTGGTGATGACTAGCTACCTTCTCTCTAGTCTTATACTGCTAAATTAGGGAAGGCTAGCGCAGATAGCCCTTGTGTAGCTTTGCGCGAAATTCAAAACGAACCAGACCAAGATAACACAGTTTGCTGTTGTTGCAGGTCTGTTTTTTGGATAGCCTTGGTATCACAAGTGGATTCACATTCTTTAATTTTCCAAATTGGTTATCCAATTGTCCCAGTTTCAAAGAAAACAGAGAAAAGGAAAACGAATATTTTTGTGATGATGTATTTATTTTACGTCTGCATCCCAAAATGTTTTTAATCAAATTAACCAGTATATTATCACTTCATTCATTAGCTGTTTGAAATGAGTAACGTTAAAAGATATTTCGTGAAAGCAGATCGTGTACATGTGACTGTTGCTTTTCCACACAGAGATATTTCTCGATTATGTTGTATACAGTTCTCTGAATGATATTGACGACTTTTTCCACTGAGGTTGGGGTTCATGGCCTCCACGTATTTCAAAATGCCAAATTTTGTTTTCCACGACTGGAATATTACTTATTACATTGGATAGTCTTGGCTTCCCAAGCTAATCCATATATCTTTGTTTTCTGATGCAATTAAGTACAAGTGATATCCTGGTCTTGAAATTCTAAATCTCTGACCTGAATGCATTTTTAAGATCTGAATATATGAACATTTTGTACTGGAAAGAGCTGTTACATACTTTTTTCAAAAGTGATCAGTTTTCAGTGTTTTCACACCACATACACAACGTCAAAGTAATGTCAAAATGTAATTTTTATACAAGCCTTTTAAAATCAACTTTATGTCGTCTGTTATTCTTGATGACCAGAAACAAACTTGAGGTGGAAATATTTTTCAGGACGGCTGGCATGGGTATTAACACTTTTATTGAAAAGGAAAGAACAACGTTTAAGGTGAAAATGGCCTAGGAAGGTCTCAGCAGAGAACAATGTTTTGACCTTCCTTGGTTCGTCTTCAGGTTAATCTGCTTATCAATAAAAGTATTAATACCCATACAGCTGTTCTGAGATACATTTTTATTTCAAGTAGTTTTCTCGTCATCAAGAGAGGGTGGTATTGAGTAGCTGCATTCTCTTCAGAAAATTGCCCTAAAAGTAAGGACGAGCAGGTGAATAGTTCTCTTGTTGATTTATGTGAGGGACCTGGCATGGCCAGGTGAGTTAAGGCGTTCGACTCGCAATCTGAGGATCGCAGGTTTGAATCTACGCTGCACCAAATATGTTCGTCCTTTCAGCCGTGGGGACGTTATAATGTTACGATCAATCACACTATTTTGTTGGTGAAAGAGTAGCCCAAGAGTTGGCGTCGGGTGGTGATGACTAGCTGCTTTCCCTCTAGTCTTACATTGCTAATTTACGGACCGCTAGCGCAAGTAGCCCTCGTGTAGTTTTGCGCGAAAATAAAAAAACAAATAAAGCAAAATAGATTTGCGTGAAATTAAATAAATAGCCCCTCTTGCCTTGATATATTTTATATAAAATATATCGTTTTGAAGGAATTTGAATTAGCAGTGAGCAATTTTGTACATTCGACTATTCTATAATCTATGTAGAATATATTGTAGATACATCTATACTTTTATGCATTTGCTTGCGCGTATAAATAAATTGAAAAATTGTTATAAAATGCACATTGCTTTATACTAATCAGAGGGTGCAACAAACTTTATTACAACAAACTCAAATTTATTAAATAGATCAGTTTTAAATTGCTACACAGGTCGATACATTGCTGTCAAAGCCATGGCTACTGAAAGGAAAGTTTCGGAAGGGGAAGAATGCATTCGTCAAGCAGAAAAATAGTATGTTTTTACATTTTTCGTTGTTTTTGTGAATAAAAACGTATAATAATAATATATACATGTTTTTCTTTGTCTTTTCATTTTATATAGTGGTAAATTGTGAATTTGAGAAGTAAAATGGTTAATCTAGACTCACAAAGTGAGCCCTGACACTGATACATGGTAAATTGAATAACTAATACCACTAGTAGTACTCACCAGCAGTGTTAATATTTATATGATAATTAGCGCTACTGTGTTAGTATTTGGATATGGTTATTTAGACTGTAACGTTTTCACTGTCAGTACTATTCTAGTTACAATTCTGTTGGATAAATATATGCAAGTGAACAACTATATTTTAATTTGTATAAAATTTTGAAAGTCTAACATATCAAAGTGAGGAGAACATGTGCAGAAACTAAAGCACTAAAAGCTCATTCCAGATATATATGAACTGTGGCTATATGTCAGTTAGAAAAGAAATCATGGCATCTTTAGCAATTGATTGATTCATGTTAACCTATTTTGTTGTTCAGTCTTGATCAAAGAAGCTTGAAGAGCACTTAATTAGGCAGACAGTTTTCTCTATGTAGTCATCATTTTTTATTGCTTTTGTTGACACAAACTGCATATTTCATAATATGTAAGTAATTAAATTTTTTTCATTTTTAAAGACTTAACAATATGGTGGCTAAAATGTTTGCATATGGAAATAGCAGAAATGCATAATAGTATGTATCTCATTACAATAATTTCATAGGTATTTGAAACTTCTTAAGAACAAAGAGTATACATAGGTTTTCAGTGCATTGTATATAACCTTGTACACTAATGTAAGACTTATTTTATTGCTGTTTGGAAATAAAGTATATTTAGGTGAACAAAGCTTGAACTTGCACTAGACATGCATGATTTTGAGTGTTGATGAACTTACCATATTTTTCTTATTGATATAGGCATGTATTTACAGAAATGGAAAGGTGTAAACAGAGTTAGAATGATTAAAAAGATGGCTTAAAGTATATATATACATAAATCATGACAAACTTATTACAGAAACCTCATGAATTATGTTCACCTGATATATATATTGTTTAGGTGACTATAGTGAGCTCAGTTATGATGGTCTTTGTTACCTTGTGTTTCCTTTCAGGCTATATTCGTAAATAATATAATATGATATGATGCAAAAACTTAAATCAGTAATTCATATCATTCATGTTGATTATTTCTATTATTGGGCATCTCCATATGAAATTGGTGTGAAAGCTGATGTGTAAAACATTAGGCATATTCCAACCTTGTATTCCTAAGTATTAAATGTCTATATTCAAAATTCTGGAAAATATTTGATTGTATAAATAATTTACATGCAAAGTAATGGTCACAAAATTGTTTAAGTGTGCTAATTATATTAAATATTAGGATTTTACTGGTTGTACAATAGAATTGTAAGTTTTACAAAAAAATCTTGCCAGATGTCATTTATACACGTAATAAATTTCTCTAAATTTATTACTTCAACATGGGGTTGATCCAATAAACAGATCCTGTGGACATATTTGGGTAATTATAATAAATACAAGGTAGTATGTGTAGGTTATCATAATTAAGTTAGAAATATAATTTTGATGGGGATAACCCATGACAAGTATCAGTTGATCAATGTTTCAGACCATCCAAACAGCATGATGTGGAAGTGCAAATTTGGATTTGAGGTTGTATTTTCACACATATTGAAGCAGAAATATATTATAATTTTATTACATCATTTTTGGATAAGCCTGAGTATTGTGGTCAGTCCTGGCATTCTTACCTTAAGGACATTGGATTGTTGGAAATATTTTATTAGAGGATTTTTAGAATGAATGGAATGGTATATGTGGAGAAGTTAAGATCATTGAAATTGGTTTCTCTTGTAAAGAAGAAGAGGTAAATGAATTTTTTTTTTGTTAAGGGAATTGATAATGTTGATGCATCATATTTGTTGTATTTAATGGTGGGACTGGAGAACACATAAATTTTAACAGGACAGGAGTTTATCTTCAGCTTAGAAAGTTTTACTTTTCTGACAAGGTGATTGGCCTCTAGAGCAAGCTATTTTTAGGTGTGATAGATACAGTAAATTTAACAGTGTTTAATGGCATGATAAACATTTAAATGACAGTTTTTTTTTATGCAAAAAATTAATCATATGACATCTTATGTGATGCTAGAAACACTAGTTTTGCCTTTCTTGAATATAAACCAAACAGTATTGAATGATGTTTATTAACTGTATTAGCTTTTTTACACATTGTAAATTTATGCAGTATTGCAATTTATTATACATACAGACACAGTACAATTTAGTTAATATCAAAAAATAAAAGCATTTGTTTTCTAGTTTGAAAACTTCTTTCTTCAAATGGAAACCAGACTATGATTCTGCAGCTAATGAATATTCCAAAGCAGGTAAGTAATGTATTAATAAATGGGAAAAAAATATATATTTGCCAATAAATGTTTGAAAGTGAAGTAAATATAGAATTTGTTTGCATTTATTTTTACACAGAGAAATGTCTTCATTATTCACCCAAAAAAAATTATTGTTCAGAGTGACAGTATATTACTTCTTTATTAATACATATCTTAATTGTATATGTTTCTTTCTCTTTTCTTAACACTTGACAAAATTCTAGAATGGTATAATTACAATAAATAAAGCACCATTAACAAATATGCACAGTTAATAGGTAAGTTTGATTTTTAATATACATCATGTTTATGTGAAAGAAACCTTGTAAACATTTCAGTATATAAAGTCATATATATTTATTAGACATAATTTTTAAATTTTCAAGCAACATTTTTAAAGCACATTACTAAGCACTGCATACTAATCTTTCTTTGCTTTCAGTGTTGTAAACTGATGTAAAAATTATCCTGAACTCTATGAGAATTGTATTTTTCATTTTCTACAATGAAGATATATGAGGTCAATTTAATGATACTGGGGTCACTTATTTTGAAATATATGATATCATTTTATGATGACTGATATAATCTTTGTGTAATAAAGCTATTTTTACAGTGTTTCAAAATAAATTAATTATTGTATGTGTGTATGTTAGAGATTTTTTTTTTATCAGAAATGAAGTAATATAATAGTGCTTTATTTATTGTAATTACAAATATTACTAACTAATTATTTCTTTCTTTTTTCTTTGGATTTTTTAAATCTAACATTTAGAAGTTTAAAAAATGTAAAAAAGGGTTTTTTATTTTCATTTTCAAATATCTTTCAACAGATCTGCATTTGCTTGCACTGCTACATGCCTGAATCAAACATGTATTCTGAAGGTTTTAATTTTATTTCTATTTATGTCAGTTTTCATGTATGAACATTCAGAGGTTTTATTCAATGTAATGTGTGTGTATTTATGTTTGGTAATATTTGTTTCAGCAACATGCTTTAAAGGTGCACGGGCTCTTTCAAAATGTAAAGATGCTCATCTAAGAGCAGCAGATTGTTATATCAAGAATAATTCGTATCCTTAAAGTTTTCAAGAGTCTCAGTGTGTTTTTCAGATAATAATAAATAGCTTGTTCATAATTTGTTTTTTATAATAGTTTGTATAAGTTAGTAGGATATTTTTTGGCCTAGTGCTAAACTTGCTTAATATTACACAAAATATGTGAAATATATAATGTAATGTAACATAATGTTTTTAAATATTTGCTTTACTTAAGCAATGTTCAGTATTTGTGTTATCCAATCAAACTGTATTGATCTGATGTTATAAAAGTGATAATCCCTACTTGTATGATATTCAATAACTGAAAAATAAAAACCTTTTATTTCCTTAACTTTTTCAGTTTTTTCTCGGCTGCAAAGTAAGTGTGTAATCGTGTTATTTCATAAAGTAATATGTTTTATGTCACTGTTAATCTGAACAAATAAATATAGGTTAAGAATAACTACAGTGTTATGAAGCATTGTTATTAGACAGACTTTACACACCATCGAAGAAATATGTTTATCGTAAATTATTTTTAGTTTATTATTATTATCTTAGTAACTTTCACAGTATAAGAAAAATGAGTGTGTTAAGCTGAGGATATATTGGATACATTGTTTTCATAATTATTCTTTTTTTTTTTTAGGTTTGTGTTTGTGGTCTCTATTGTAAAATGCTGAATTAACAGCACAGTGTGTAGTTGGTAGGGAACAAATAAATTCAGTGTGAACCTAAGAAACCTGAACAACTTTTGAAATTAATGTGACAAAACATTGAAGATCATCTTCCAAGCTAGTATGAGTTTGAATTTACTGTATTTCAGGTGCTATGAACAAGCTGCCTTAATGGCAAAAGAGATGAAAGATTATGCAGAAGTTGTCACACTTACAGACAAAGCATGCCAGATGTTCAGAGAGTATGGAACTCCAGATACAGCAGCTTTATCAATGGAGAGAGGAGCCAAGTAAGTGGAATTACAAATAGTTATGCAAGTCTGTTTAATAATAATAATATTCTGTACATATTACAATACCATTTTTATTCAAATACATTCTAATAATATCCATCTGTACTGATGGAATCTAAAGTGAAAAGATAGAATATGATTTTTAGAGGTAATCATGTACCAGAAGTAAAATGTACAGCTAAGCTTAAACTGGTGATACCTTATTGCTAGTAACATAGAGAGAACTTAGCATGTGGCTCTAGTATATAATGAAAATAAAAAATCTGGATCACACTCTATAATATCATTATGGGACATGTTTTGAGGTTATTGAGCATTATTTACAAATAGCAAATGTTTAATATGTTGTGGTATAGCTATATGCATTTGGAGAGTTTAAATTTTGTTAAATAATATCTTGAGATGAATTTATATTTTTGCCAGAAATGTGCTTTCACACTTCTAGGAAAAAATGTGAGCAAACTTTTATGGTATACAGAATCAGAAGCTTATATTATTTGACAATAATTAGTGAATTCTAGTAATTCACTGTACCACTTGAGTTTACTGTGTGGAGTATGTTTTTAATCTTCAAGGTTTCTTATCTTCTGCTCTAACCTGGTATAGGAAATTTTAATTTATTTTATAGGTAAAACCTGTTATAGAATCAGGAACGTTTATTATATATCCTTATTCCACATGGTTGTTCTTGTAAGCTATAGTTACAATCCACTGGCTGCTTCATTGTTTTCATTCAAAAATGAAATTGATCAAACTTAGAATAAAGTTCTTTTTCATATTGAAGTTCACCATGTTAACAAGTCGGCTTCATTGCTGTGATTACTTACATTATACAGTTAATTTAAAATATAGCTTAAAGAGAAGTTACAAACATCAATCAGTTTTGTTAGAATTACCAGGCAGATCTAGGAGTGTTGCTGCTGGACTAATGATGGATGAATATTGTGGTGAAAAGTTTCCTTCTAGTACTGAGATTGACCGGAAAAGAAAGCGTTCAACAATGTGACTAAATATGAGAAATCCAAAACACATCATGGCAGGAATTTTGTTTCAAGGAAAAAAAGTTTTGGGTTCTTCCTAATGGTGTTGTTCAGGAGTACTCATTCCCCTTCAACTCTGTATGTAAATTTGCTTAACTTTGAGATATTGTTAGATTTGGACTTGGAAGATTATTGTTAATTCATTTGTCTTGCCAGAAAACTGTGAAGGGGTCAGAGAATGTTGGTGTGTAAAGTTTTTCATCTTTATGTTGACTAGTTGATGTATGAATATGGTTTTACAATACTTTTATAATTAATTTGTTCTCTGATTTACAAAAATAATTGCACAGACTTGCAACTTTAAACTTTCCTCATTTGTCCTTTTGAATTGTTCATCTGAAGTTCATTTCTTAATTTCTTAAGTTTTGCATTTGAAATGGAAATTGCCCATACAAATATTGACAAAGTCACTATTTTTGTCTAAGGTCTTTACAGACTGCTTCATCATGTCTAGTTTTATGTGAAGTGGAGGTAGTAGGACTTTCTTTGTGTTAACTAAACTTTCACGTTTAATTTTTTCAGTTCTGATATCAGGCTAACTGTGCATGAGTGTTATTTCTTTATTTAATGCTGATTTCGTACTTTGTTATCCCATTCATACAAAAAACAAACTTTTTTATAACTGGATTGTTGACTCAACAACACACAAAGGACTTTTAAGTTTTTACAAAGTAGCCAAAGTGAATCAAATAAGCAACAGCAAGAGATGCATTTATGTTTCCATATTGAAGGAGAACACCTTTTAGACCTTGTTTGGATTAATTGGTGAACAATTGCCTCTCACTTGGTTCTCAGACTGCAGCTCCTAGCATTGGTATTAATTCAGCAATATTGTTGTAATAAGCTAGTGAATTGTCTTGTAAAAAGTATGGTATTCTTTCTCATAATATCTATCTGTAAATTGATGTCTGTAGAGAAGGTAAGTTCTTAGCACAAAGTCTGGACCCCGAGAATCTCTGATTCCTTTGGAAGCCCCAAATCTCTCACCAAATCATTAAGTTCACATTGCATGAAACATTGTGTTCACTAGATGTTTCAGGTTTAAAACAATCCCTGTCATAATTTCTACTGACATCAGTTTCAGAAGCAGAATAAACTATATAAAATCTCCAGTGGAGTAGTTTATAGGTACATCAGGTCTATGAGCAACAGGTCTGATGGATGATTGATGGTTCAGATAAGAAATTTCCTTTTTATTTTGAGTGTTGTAGCCTTGCACATAACATGAGGAATAATAGAAGTAATTTCCATGGTTTTTAGGCTCATGCCAGACCACTGGAATTTCAAAAGGCAAAGACTTTTTTCTTACCTTTAGTCTATTGTCTTAACTCTTTGACATAAATTTGATGTGCAGCCAATAATTTATCTTCATCTCCATATTTCATTCCAAAATATGTACAATACACTTTTTAACAAATTCTATTATGTTTTGCCTTTGCTTTTTTACAACAAATTTACCACAAATGTAATAGAATATGTTTGGGTCATTTATACAATCTGTAGTTTTCAAAGCAATGAATAAATTATATTAAATTAAAAAAATGTTGAAGTGCATGTACAAACAAATAATATCCAAAAATGATGCATCATGTGGCCTGTTACCTGTTGATACACTTGTGGTGTGTTTCTTGTGGATTCTAGAACAATTGATAAGACTGTCACATCTTGATTGGTCTAGGAAGGTCTATAGTAAGTAGTTGTCAACAGTGTTTTCTAGAATAAAATGTGATCTGATTTTAATGAAAATGATTCACTTATTGTGAAAAATTTGTATGTGATTGAAAACAGTACATATAATTTTTGGATTCAGTATACAGGAATAATTGTAGATCATTTTGAGCTTTCAAGATAATAAAACCATTGCAAGCCTGTCTTATCCATTCATTGTGCTTTATTTTTATTATTATGCTGTTCAATTTGCATCTTTTCAAATTCATGTAATGAACTGATAGTTTCTTAAATCTAAACCTAATCTTATTCTAAATTCTTTTATATATCATAGTAAATTATTATCTCATTTATGCAGGATTATAGAAAGCTATCATCCAGAAAAGGCTATCGAGATGTTTGCAAAGGCATCTGAAGTTGTGATGGTTTGTAACTTGTTGATGCTTCTAGATTTATAAAACTTTAGTGTTTTTTTCTGAAAAATGTTTTTTTTTAATGAATTTATACTCATTATGCAAAAATTTTGTATATTTGCATTACAACTGCAGTCACTAATGACTTTTATTCTTGATTTTTAAATCCTACCTAAAGCAAAATTTTGCTGATTGCTCAATCAGAAATCAAAGTAAAATGGAAATATAGTGATGATAATAATTTGACAAATATGAAATTTATTTATCACACACACACACACACACACACACACACAGTTAAAGCTCTGTCATTTTTCTAACCTCATTATGCTATGAGGAGGGATTGTTTTATCCTTTACCTTTAATTATCTCTTATTTACTACACTGTAAAATTGGCCTGTCAAATGTTAAGCAATATAATACTTGGTTTTTGTTTATTGGCCTATAAAATATCTTAATTGTGTTGTCATTTTTCAAAAAACAATTAACATCATCAGTTTTCAGAATTTCTAGTGTCAAGGTAATAGTATATTCAATCATCTTTATAGAAAGACTTTGAGAATAGCTTTTATTTTGAATTCAGTTCACCTGGACCCATACTGTTCCATCTGTTTAGTCTTCATTAGATTTTTACTGATTCTTGAATTTCCATTTTCCGACTTTTGGTGTATTAAGTATACTTATATTCCTCTCCATTTAAGCCAAGTCCTCAGGTTGTTGACAAGATGTTGCAGTTATTTCATTGATTAGTCATTCTGATAATCTGTAAATTAAATATTTTTTCTTTTGTATAATTAGTTCCATAATGTACATTTTAGTTGGCTTAAACTGAACTAGTGGGCTAAAGCTTAAGTTTTTGCACTTATGCCAAGTTCCTATTAGTTGTCACAAGTTATTGTGCTTGTATACCAACCAAGTATGAAAACAACTGTCAGTATTTACAGATGTTATGAGAGCTAATTTTATTTTTAATTTTAAAATGCACCCTCAGTGGCACAGTCTACAGACTTGAAATACTATAAACTGGGTTCTGATGCCTGTCAAAGACAGAGCACAATTAACTCATTGTGTAGCTTTGTGCTTAAATTACAAACACAAATTTTTGAAGTTCAATACAAATAGGTTTAGTTGTCACATTTTACAAACTTTACCCATGGACAAAATTAACTAAAGGTGAGTGACAGGAATGATTAATAAAATAACAGCTTTCATAATGTCTGAATTTTATTGCTTGTGAGGTTCCTTTGTTTGTGTTTAAAACAATTTGTAAAAAGGTAGAAACAATGTAGATTAGAAGTGGAAAATTTTTTTGTTTGTGATAGTTGCCAAAGCAAGTTTGAATATACAGGTAACATCGTAGTGTTCTTCCCTTTAGGTGATTTTTAGCTTTATGGTGAAAGTAAGTACAGTCCATATACTTGTAACAAATTGATTTATTTCTTCCTGAATATGCAGGCTACTGTCACTTGTACACAGTTATAGTTGTAAAACTACGTTTGCAGTGGCAGTACATCACTAATAATAAAGTTAGTAATGTATAAATAAACTTCATGGTTAACTGATGATTTATTTGAATATACATAATTATTAATACTAATCCAAGTACTTCACTGAAAACTAAGTATTTCACTGAATGACTGGCACTCTGTCAACTGAAAAACTGATTTAATTTTTCACTGAGTATAGTATTTATGATATAATCTTGTTTTTAAACACTTTTTAAAGTCTCACATTAATATTCCTGAATATTCTTGGACTGTGCTTCTCAACCTTTTCCAGTGTTATTCACAACAACTCACTCACTCCAGTTAAAAAAAAACACAAGAAAACACAATTAAAATGTAAAACTATTTGTTATGACTTAACTACACGTCAAACTATAACTAGCATTAATACAATATAAAATAAATATGCTTCTCAAATTAAAACTGGAGTAAGTAATAATAACTAATTATTTTTTTCCTCTTGAATTTATTGCATAATTGATAATATTCATTCATTCTATCATTATTGTTCACCCTGATTCTAATCTCTCATTAACCCCTGGGTGAAATAAGGTAAAAATTACAAAACAGAAATAATTTAAACCCACCTCTCCATTATTTAGAATCTGTTGTTAGCAATAAGTAAAGAAAACTGTTAAGACCAGATTTTTATTGTAAACCTACATTGCATTTCATCTTCATGGATATCTGAGATAACTCCAAGATTCATGTAATGCTTGCAAAGTAAACCCCTGTAATATTGTTTGTAGGTTTTATTAAATTTGATTTATCAATGTGTTTATTCATGAATTTTTCTACAAGGTAAACATTCAAAGAACATTGAAGTAAAATTGGTGGAACTTTAATTCACTTTACTTTTTTTTTTTTTATCACTACCAGTTATGAATATTTGGGCCTGGTGGTTAGGATGTTTAACTTATAATCTGAAGGTCATGAGCTCAAATCTCCATTGCTCAACATGCTCATGGTTCCCCCATCAACCTAGGCATAATAATTTTTGGCTTACAAAAAGCTGCCTGACCACAAATTAGTTGATATTAAGGCTACTATGGAAAATAATATATGATTTTAAATTATCTCCTAAACAGTGCTCATCAACTGGAGTTAATTGTAAAATTCTGATTGGTTATTTATTGAAAACCTACAATCTAACTGGTTGTATGTTGAAAGTCAACAAATATAAATATTTTTTTCTCTTCATGTATTTATTGTTTTGACCAAGTATCTTTATTTGAAAAATGTGCATGTACAATCCACTGAAAAAAAACAATGCCAATAAAAGACATAAATCGCTAGATCTGTATAACCAAGGATGGAATTGCTCTCTGTGTGTGTGATCATGTTCATTTAAATACTGACATTCTGGACAAAGAATGTTTCTGATTTAGGAGTGAGGGTAAATTGTTTGTATTCCAGTTATAATTGCTGGTAGTTGTTTTGGGTAAAATAAGCATTTTTTCAGAATATGTATCTGTTGTTCAGTTTCTGAAATTAGGAAGAAATTTAATTTTTCATTATGTTTTATTCTAGTTTTTAGTATTTGGTAGTTTGAGGAATGAGAAGATTTTTATTTAAGACAGCATGTAAATTACATGTTTTGTAGTAGTTGTTTTAAAAAGAAGGGGAGAGATATTTTACTTAAATCTATGTAATCTATTTTTATTAGTTTTTTCAGTTTTTGACACTTATTTTGCTACAAGCACAATATGGTCGTGCAGACTGATTACAGTTTGGGAAAAAATTGTAATTTGCAAATCACAGGTAGTGAGTTGTATCCAAATGTACTGTGTGATACATTAATTTACAAAATTTACATGAGTGTACAGTAAATATCTGTTGTTGTTTTATCCTCTCTGCTTACAGTTAACATGGTTGTTTATTAAATTGTAATGCTTTGTTTTGTGCAACTAGATGTGTTAAAAAAATTTTCTGGATTACTTGGACATGTATGTTTATATTATAGCTTGAAGAACGACCTAAACAAGCTGCAGAATATGCTGGAAAGGCAGTGAGACTTCTTTTGAAGCTTAAGAGGTATGGTATTTTAAGAACTGTTATGAACAATATCTTATATCATGTGCTGTAACAGTCCTCTTTTGGTTTCATGGCTGTAGGATTATTTGTTAAGGAAAGTTTCGTGACTTCTTACTGCAGGAACATAAAATTGGATTTGTAGTCTACAGGTCTAATGAAACACCAGTTAAGTTTAAATCTGGGATCCATTACTGCAGTGAACCAGAAAATGCTGTTACTTGTACTGAGTCAATCTCGGTGTGAACACATTTTTTTTTGTGTGGAGACAAGATTGAAATTATATCTAGACTGCATGCTGTCAGTCTTGGTCATCAGCCTATAAACATATGGCACAACATAGTTGGAAGTAACAATGTTTTGAAACTTTGGTCAACTCTATTGCTTGTTCAGAAAGTATCAGTACTCTCACCAATTCTGCAAGAACACTTCAGTAATGAAAAATAAATTTCAGTGTATCAGTGTCTAAATTATTCAACTTCTCCTGGGGAATCTTCAATAAACTTAATTATCCTAATTTCTGATTTACAGTGTTGGTGTTACCAACTGAACTCTGGTCTCTCACTCAAGTAGATCAGTTTGTATTGATTTTTGAATGTATTATATGACAGCTGATGCTTTAGGAATTATTTTTAGCAGTGGTCATGTTCAGGAGGAAATTCTGATAAATTGTCTGCTGATTTATATCCATCCAAAAGTTATATTCTAAGCCACTGTCTGTAGATGAGCTATCATCATCATCTCGCACTAGGCAATGTTTGCAGATCAAATTTAGGCAAACAGAAAGCCTTGATCGTGTTAGATGCGTTATCAAATGTTTTGCATGACTATTTGTTGTTGATGTTTATTAAAGAGATTTATTATTTTATCATATTGAGCTGCAGTGTTATCAGATATGTGATGCCCCTTGAAATGCAAATGTGCCAACATGATTGTTTACATTTTGCACTCAAGTATAGAATTATTAGTGACTCCAAGAATGACCATGCATTTGTCCATTACTCTAGGTAACCACAATAACATTTATGTTACGTACAAGTTGTAGAAGACAGATGACTTTTCATCAATCCTGCTGTTTATCAGTATCATGGGCAGATGCCTCTGTCTAGGTAGGATATACTGAGAATCCATTAGATCTTGAAAATCTTTTGGCTCTGTAACTGAGAAGAATTGCAGTATATTGGCAATAAAATTGATGAATTTGTTAGTGATGAAATTTTAATGAGAGTGTGTATACTTGCAGCACTGTCAAAAGTGTCAGGACGAAGTCAAAAGTTAGATTTTAGGCTACTTTCAAGGGTCAATGGAAAGTGAATTACAGGTGAAACATCAAAATTGTACTAATCATATTTAAAACAGAAACTTAGTGTTAGCACTTAAGTTCAGCAAACAGCTAATATTTTGTGTTCTCTTCTTGTAGAAAGTCTTTCAAGGCATTGTTGCAACATATTTAATCAAAATTTCCTTTGAGATTTTATTACAAATGTTTCTATACACTTCCATAAAGGTTCTTTGGAAGCAACTTTTGATTTGTCGAGTTTTTGATTTACAAATCTCAGATCTGCTCAATCTGATTGAGGTCAGAGCTCTATGGAGGTCATTGTATCGTTTAAATGACTCCAATAGCTTATTTTTTAGCTAAATAATTTATGCATAGATTGGATGGTTGTTTGAGGTCATTATCTTCTTGGTAGTAACATCCTTTGCCTCCTTTACCAATGATACACAAACCACTGGGTATGTCATGGTGGATCAGTATCTGATGGTATTTGCACTGGTCCATTATTCCATCTATTTTACAAATATATCCCATTGCCTCAGTAGAAAAACACCCCAAAACCTTCACATTGTCTCCCTTGTGCTTTATGATAGGTGCTGTGCACTTTAAGTATTTTTTACCTTTTTTCTGCCAGACATACAACCTACCATACAAACTTAATATTTCAAACTTGGACTCATCCATTCACAACACCTTTTTCCCAATCACCAATAGCCAGTTTTGTGCTTTTTGCAAATTTCAGTTTCTTGACAATGTTTAGTGATCAGAGTAAAGGTTTTTTTAACTGGTATAATCAAATATTACATTCTTGTTGAGTCTTTTTGATACTGTAGAACTGGACACTTTTCTATCATTTGGTGCATGGTCATTTACCTCATGCTTGAGACCAATGACAGTCTATTCTGTCCAAAGGCTGCATAAATGAAGTTACTTAACATTAGTATCATTGACTTTAGGTGTTCTGTCTCTTCTTTTCCTATTCTTTAATCTACCTGTCTCAATCTCATGATTTAGGGTGTACTTGAAAGTGTTTGGGGAGCATTTCAAATTTTCAAGTTTGCATCAATTTGTCAAAGAATTCTAACCAGTAAGAAGGAAAGCTTTTATGTGAATACTCTGCCCTAGTGACGTACTCTCTACACTTTTTGGTCTATGGCATAACAACAAAACTTAATGTACAGTATTAATCACTGTTTTTATAAAGGTTTATTTGTTAAATGCTGTTAAATTTATTCTAGCATATACTGATAAAATATGCTAGTTCTTTGCTATCTTCTTTCTATATAGTTAAGACACTGCATAGGTTACTTTCACAGTAATTTCACACCCTAAATTTAAGCATGTTCATTCAAGCAGAACCTTTATGGCACATCCTTGGAAGAAGTATATGGGAATTGTAGATAATAAGTTTTCTCACACTGGTTCATTAATTGTTAACAGTTGTCTTTTCTCTGTTTTATCCACTGTTTCTTCAAAAAAAAATGAAATTAAATATAAATGATTCAAATTAAAACTGTCATTGCTCATGTTTCATCATGAAGGTAACTTAGATTTGTTTATTTTTATTTGATGAATGTCAAGTTCGTCAAATTGACAAATATTTTGAGATAGGGTAGAAGAAATAACATAAGATATAGTTTTACAGAAAGAAAACAAGAAACGTTTCAAACGTATTTAGAAGATTTTAGGGATTACAGAAAGAAAATTTGAGCTGAGCTAAAGTATTTTTAACCTTAATGTGAAAATTCGTTTTGACACAAGATTATTGAATCAAATACTCAGTATATTCATGGAGAAATATTTATTTTAGTTTATGAAAAATAATTCACTGAAAACATTGAAAAACTTGTAATTTAACTGGAAGACTGCCAAATTTTGTAAAGATTTATATGTATACTATATTGAAAGTTAGAAGCATTGCATTTATAAAGACTTTAAATAACTACAGAGAGGTCATACAATGAGTCAAACTGATCGATGCCATATTTAGA
Organism: Carcinoscorpius rotundicauda; assembly: GCA_011833715.1. Classification (NCBI taxonomy): domain Eukaryota; kingdom Metazoa; phylum Arthropoda; class Merostomata; order Xiphosura; family Limulidae; genus Carcinoscorpius; species Carcinoscorpius rotundicauda. The sequence continues at coordinate 48,551,506 of CM022392.1, read as the reverse complement.
GATTTATCTTTCAACTCGTGTGTTGAGTTGGCTGAGCTTATTATTTTTCTGAAACATGGAATTTCTAAATTTCTGAACAACTATTATATTTCTTACTTTTTCTATGTTGTAAGTTTTGTTGCTTTCAGAGAAACTCCTTTATATGTACCTGTTTGTGTAAACTTTTCACATTTTCCTCTCCCTTCATCTCTTTGCCATCTGTTTTTTTTGTGGCTTGATAATTCCCACATGGTCCTGGACATTTCTCTCCTCCATCTTGCCAAACTTGCATTTTTTTTACAGATATCTCTTTAACCAACTGTGGTAGGTTCTAGACACCACTATTTCTAGTCTCTACACACATCCTTTAAATATTAAATTCAAAAGCCTACCACCATCTTCTGTTACATGTGCCTTTACATTTTCACATGATCTGTTCAGACAGTGTCACTGTAATTTCATGCATCAACTCATAAAGGATACTCACTCTTATACTGTAAAGCCTGTGACAAGTAGTTGATAGTTATCCATGTCTTAGGAACGTAGATCAGCTGTCTCATTTGGATCAAATCATTTCATGAAAGTGTTCCTCACATCATTTAGTATTCTGTTTTCATTGTGGGAGTTCTTATCAATATCTTTACAACTTTTCTAAACACTGAGCATTTACTACTTTGAATGTTGTTCTTATAATGTCATAACAGTAGTCATTCAGAATCAGGATTGTTCCAACCTTTTTTTATATATACATTATCCTCCAATTTGATTTTTTCGCAAAGTATTTTTAAAGTTTACAGCTACTTATGCCAATTTTCTCTGATTGCCCCTTATGGTTCCACTCAGTCATTGTTTCTTCTACTTTATTTTCTGGCAGTCCAGAAGCCACAACCTCTTCCACCTTGGAAGTTTCTCTTATTTCAGCCTTGGATGTCCATCTTTCATCACAACATGCCATACCTTCATCTTCACAAGTGGTTTGTGTTTGGTCTGTTATAAAACAGTTAAATTTATTTTTTCAGAGTAGTCTATTTTCCTACTCACTTTTGTAGCACATCTGTGTTTGCACTTTACCAATTTTTATCTGTCTATTGCTCTTCTAAGCAGCAAGATATATCGCGTATAAATTTTTATTGTAGATGCTTCCTGCACTCTTTTTCATCACAGGGATAGGATGATTTCATTTCTAGACTGGTCCTTCACTTCCAAGAGTTTGGATACTCAATAAGGTGATTACAATTTCTCTAATCACCTTCCTTTCTGTTTCTTTTTATTGTTATTGTTTAGACACTGATTATCTCCTTTGTTTTCCATTTTAGCCAGATGGAATAAACATTTTATGTATTTTGCCTGTTCCTTTGAGGGATGTGATACTTCTTTTGGTTTTTACATCACCTCTCATCAAATTAATAAAAATCCTCTGGTTGAAATCCTGTGGTTTTATCAGCTTCTGACTCTTCCCATCCCATTGCCAGAGGCTTTAGGGAGATGATTGTTCATAATACTTTTTCACTACACCTTCGATTTTTACACATTCAGTAAAGAAAAGAAAACAAAAGACACATCTGTGTTGCCTCATAGAGAATACTTCTCTATCACAAGACCTGCATTCACCATAGGTTAACAGAAACTATTTAGCTCTTCAGCTGTAACTCTGCCCACTTTGGAAATTGGGTTTTCTGTAATAGTGCTTTGTAAATGTGTACATTTCTCAACTACTCTTCAGTTTGATATATTGCCTTTTCCACACTTTCCTTCAGTGGTTTCTTACCTTGGGATGCATGCACTACCACGTATAATGAACCGAGTATTTCCTGCTTAAGGTGTATGTGGTGCCAAACTGAATGCTACTCCCTCTAGTTTCCTCCCCCCTTTCTGTGGAGGATATACTCCATGATTATTTTCTTTTCTGTAACTACAGTCATGTTTCAATACCAATTATTGGACACAGCACAGATAGTCCATTGTGTAGTTTTGTGCTTAACTAAAAACAGATTTATTATTACAGTCTCATAAAGGAGCTCACCTTTTTGCTTTCTTTCTTTACTCTGGGCCTTTCCATTGTTTAGTGTAATATAGAATTCTAGCTAATTGTGCTTTAGAAGTGTGTTGTTTTTTTTTACTTTAAAGGGGTTAATTGATTTCTATTTTAGTTGGACATAATAAATACACAAACTGTAAGCTCAGTATGATACCCTCCTTACAGCTCACTTAGACTGTAAGTTATTGTTAAGTACGCTGATTTACTGTTTGACTGGTAACTACTTGTTATGTTTTTTATGTGGACTGAACGCAACAGAAAGACACAGATAGCAGCTTGTATAATTTATTATAATGATCTACTTATGTGATAGACACAAAATAAATTATCCAATAGCAATAACAGATATCCAGTTTCAACCATCAAAACAACTTACAATACAAAAAGGTACTGGCCTGTGCTTAATAATATGATCCAGAATAAGTGTCCAAATCCAAAATCCAAAGTTCCAATCTAGGCGGTGAATTTAGTCCCACGGAGAAATTTTCGAAATTTGAATGGGTAATTTCAAACAAAAATTCACAGTCCAATTCGTATTGACTTTCAGTATAATCTGTAATCCGACTGAATTATAAAGATTGACGGAATAAAAATTTCACCGCTTTAGTCGATCTAGCTCTATTCACAAATTCAGTTTAAACTTTCTCAAACGAGACAAACTTCTTGATCCGAGTAAAATGGATGATTCACTTCTTGACCCGAGTAAAAATGGATGACTTTTTCCCTCGCATTGCCGACTGTTTATATACTAATCGCGTAACTTCCCAGAATTCCACAGTACAAACACCAGGCCAATACAAGTGATCAATCTACCTAGTTTTAAAAATTTCTACATGAATAATTCTAAATGAATTTTAAAATGTTATTTTAAATTTCACTGGTTTAAACCTTGAAAATATAAATATAAATAATAGATATGGGAATGCAAACACGACATGACATGGTTGCCATTTACATAACATTCTCGACATGGTTGTCGTTTACATAACATTTACATAACACTCTCGACATGGTTATCGTTTACATAACATTTACATGATATTCTCGACATGGTTGTCGTTTACATAACATTTACAGAACACTACCAATGGCTAAAAGAATGATCAGGAAATATTTCATGGAGTTGAACTTGATTCTGGTTTTGAACTGATGAGAAATGACTGTGTGATAAAGTGTAAAGCAACATTTATTTCACAAAATAGAGATAATGTGCAAGCAGTTGAATGTACAATGGATTTAGTGAAGATCTGAAGGTATTGTGTTGATATTCTCCAGAGATTCTCTTATTTTGTTTGAGACTAAAGTACACATTATCTTCAAACTTTTATAATGTTTTCCCTCTTATTTTGCATATGCTAAACACATACCAAGATACCATGAGTCACTGATGAAAAGGTTCATTGTTGACCTTTACATATTGTATTCTTCTTCACAGAAGTCAGTCTTTTCCATGAAAAAATGTTTGTGATACCATAGGTATCTGGAGTAAAAGGAAATTAGCCACATTTCTTGACCAACATTCTATTCCCAAAACTACACACACAGTGGTTAGAAACATGTGCTGAAAAACCTCTTGAAATACTTTGTGAATATTTCTTGTTAATCTGACTGACTAAAGAAAATATGAAATACTACTAAATATGCTTTTGCATATCATAACTATAAAATTAACATGAGGTTTACAGAATGATGTTTTTGATAATTTTTGTCAATCTTAATTTTTTATTATTCAATGCACAAGAACATTTAAGTTGTAATTTATAAATCTGTTATAAGTGCTAGAAATTTAGAAATATTCACTATTTTTGAAGGATTGATCATTTTTGTCAAATAGTATTTCATGTTACTCATGTGATAATATATTACAGGTATGATGAAGCAGCTGAGATGATGAAAAAGGAACTTCAGTTTCATTTAGAAGGAGATAATCGACCTGGTGCTGGACGCCTTGTTGTGGCTCTTGTTCTTGTTCACTTAACTAGGGATGATTATGTGGCTGCTCAGAAAGTCTTTAAAGATTGGAATGGGTAACTATATTTATCTGCTTCTAATAACTGATGTAGATTTGAAATATTTAAAGCTGTGTATCATTTAAAAATGTAGTATTAAATGTGTGGTTTTAAAAAAACAAAAATCAATTGCAGCTATACAGAATAAATCTAGTTTCTAATCTTTTAAATAATAGCATAAGTATGTTATGTACTCGCAGTGTTTTTAGAACAAACTGTTGTAAAAATAAGTAAACACTTATTCAATAAATCAAAAATATATCTAATGTTTTATTTTATATTAACATGGATTTTCTGACTTTTTTTTTTACTATTTTTTTACTTTTATGTGTGCAACATTTTCCATAGCTGTGATTCAGTTTATCTTTCCCTCAACATGGATTTTTGCACATAGTGAGAATACCTCCCAGGAAAGGTTCTGTATATGTAGTTTTCCATGTTTGGGATCTGAACAGCAGTCTTCACTTTCTTCTACACCTGTTTCACATTTTCTAATACCACATTTTTGGTCAGACAAATTTTTAGGGCAGATATCTGTTTTTATTCAGAAGGGATTAAAGAGGCATGCTGGCTTTCCTAAGTCAGTTAAGAAGCTATGTTCTGGGGATATCATGGTGGAAACATCTACACCAAAACACAGCAGACTCCTTTTTAATTCAAAAACTGTTGTGGATCTACCAATTGATGTTACTCCCCAAGCTACTTTGAATTCGTCACAAGGAATTATATGTAGAGAAAGATTTGAAGAACATCCCCGAATTGGAAATCCTCACTGGTTTCTCTTGCCAAGAGGTTTCTTCTAGTCATAAAGAAGAAATTATGTTACTTACCTTTGAAGGCTGTAGCTATCTGTGTTTCCTTGGGCCATACAATCACTGTTTCATCTCTCTTCCTGTCTCCTGGAGAGACTTATGATCAGTCAGACCTTGATGTTGACATAGAACAGTTGCATCTCCTTTTTTAGTCCTGGGAGAATTAATGAACATGCACACTGCAGTGGTACTTAAATTAATTGGAGGCATCATTCCGTAGTGCATGTGATCTTGAACCACAAGAGATCTCATGCACATAGTTAATATTTTACTGCTAGTGATTTGTCTGTCTGTTTCTCCACACTTTTCTTTCATTATTTATTGGAGGGTTCACAGTGACTCACAGGGCAGTGATCATTTTCCTTTATTTTGATGAATGGCAAATGAGCCATGCAGGAAATTAGACCAGACCAACTGGTCCAAATTTCACCTCTCTCTTTTGGAACTTGATTCTGCTATTGCAGTTTTCCGTCTACTAATGATTGCATACACTCTGTAACTGACTGCATCCTTCAAGTAGTTCATTGTATTCTCATATCCTCCACATATTTCTCACCACATCCCTGTTCATGGTGTCCAGCTTGCCACCAGGCTCAGAAGACTCAGTAACAGGTCCAGGTTACCTTCCACGGGTATTGCAACCTTTCCATTTGCATTGCTTTATGGTAGACCTGTGCCTATGCTTGGTAGTTCAGATGTCAAAGCCAAAAGGAGTCTTGGTTAAAGTTCATAACTAGCATTTCTTCTATCATTAGTCCCCAAAGTCATATGGGACAAGATTCAGAAGGTCAATGGGAGGTATGCTTCCCATTCCCTTTCCATCTTACTCTCCATTGACCAGGAAGTTGCTGATGTGCAGAACATTACCGAGACTTGCAGTGGGAGCTTTTATTATGCATCTAGCACTTATCTTTCTTCCCCAGCCTTCTTGACCATTAAATCTTGAGCAGAGTGATTACCTGTTTCCTGTCAGGCTGATCATCTAGTATGATACAACATCATTGTCCCCTGATGTTGGTGGAACTCGAATATGTTTATCATTGTTCTGGAAGTACATTAGTCACACTTCATGATGTTCACTATGAGATGCTGTACTATTTCTCTTTTTCTTCCCATACTCTAGCCAAATCTGGCAAGAAAACATTTTTTCTTGATGTTTGGTGCTAGGTTATTGTTCTACTTTTTTCTAACCCTGGGAAGGATCCCAAGATTAACTTCTAATTACTTTGATTAGCTGTCTCTGTATGGTCTAAGAAAGAATGTTTAATTCTCATCTTATTTAGATTCTTGAATGAAACAACCTCCTCTCTCATCCTGTGTGGTTCCGTTGACAGAGCTCTACTGTAGACTACATGATTTAACTCTAAACCTTGAATGGGGAAGCCTTTCGTAAAAGGGACCATCCTGTTTCTGTTTTCTTTGATCTTGAGAAGACTTATGATACTATGTGGATGTACAGCATTTTGCATCACTTCATCTCGAATGGGTTGCATAACCACCTACCTGTTTTATTAAGAACTTTATACTCAGTAGGAAGTTTCAAGTTTGTGTGTCCAATTTCCCATTCTTTTACACAGGAAGTTGGTCTCGCTCAGGGCCATGCCATGAGTGTCACACTTTTCAGTATCAAGATCATTGTTAACACTGCAAAACTTCCTCCTACTTTTTCAAACAGATTCTATGTTGATGACTTGCATATCTCATGTTGGTCATCACACTTGAAGTTTATTGAGTGATGGCTTTAGACTGCCCTCAATTGCTGGTTCAGGTGGACAACATAAAATGGTTTTATTTTCCCAAAACCATTTGCATGCATTTTTGCCACCAACAGAGTCATCTTTTTGATCACGAGTTTATTCTTGGTATTGTTCTTCTTGTGGTCTCTGAGGCAAAGTTTTTGAAGCTTATCCTTGACTGTAAGCTTACTTTCATTCCTCATGTAAGGCAGCTATTTGTCAAGTGTACAAAGGTACTGAACATCCTCTGTGTCATTTTTTTCATCTCTTGGAATGTTGACCGATGTTCTGTGCTTAAGATTTATCATGCTCTCATTCAGTCCAAGCTGAACTTTGGTTTTATGGTCTGTGGTTGAACAAGGTTTGCAGCCTTTAAGATGCTGGACCCAGTTCATTATCTGGGGCTTTGGCTCTGTGTGAGGGCTTTTTGCACTTCAGTTCAGAATTTGTACACTGAGTCTAATGAACCTTCTTTTCACCTCCATAATTTTTTACCAAGCTTAGATCCTTACTACAGAATCCCATCTAGGATTGTCTTTCTTCCTCAGTGGGCTATGCTTTTTCAAACAAAATCTTCAATTCGTACCTTTTGGCCTTTTTATCTGGGCACCAATGAATAAATTAAGTCTGGCATTGGACAATGTTGTTGTCCCCAGTGATCAGCCCATTCCATCGTGGCTTATTACCATCCCCAAATATAACCTTTCCTTGAGCCATCTGAAGAAGGAGATTACTTCTGGTTAGAAATACTATCTTCTCTTTGCCAAACATCTTTCAAATCATTCTTTTATTATGAATGTTAAAAAAAAAGTGACTGAGTTTTTCCATGGCTTTTTGTGGGTAGTTTGTTACTCACAGGATCCCTGGTACAATTTCTGTGTTTTCTTCTGAGTTTTAAGCTATTTCCCTTGCCCTAAATCACATGCAAGTTATGCATTACACTGATTGTACTATTTACACTGACTCTTTTAGCTCTTTCCCCATTCTCATTGTTATTCAACAATAACTGACCCATTTTTCTCTATATTCTAATTCCATCCATTTTTTTCCCAGATACCTGACCACATAAGTATTTGAGTGAACAAGCTTGCTGACTCCTTAACTTAGTTCATCTTTTCTGGTGCCCATCCCATAAATGGACCACAATCCTATATTCATGGCTCAGCTTTGAGCCAGTTTGTATAGGCTTGGGGTAAACATCATGACAGGGTTTTCCAGATCAAAGCAACTGTTGGACCAAAAAGAGGAATTTGTTTTGGCTGAGCCATGTATTGTTTAGAGTTTTTAACCCATTATTTTCTTTCATCTTGTATTAACCCACCAATGTGTAGCCTTGGTGGCACTAAAGTCACAATTGCCCACAGTTTACTGTTGTTACAGCTGTGAGTAGCAGCAGCATTTTTAACATGTACTTTCTATGGGCTTATCCCTGCTGTTAGTTTTTGCAAGTTTTAGGCTTTTTTAATTTTATTTAAATGTTTTTTACTTGATATTTGACCCTTTGTTTATTTTTTAACTTGATTTTGTTTTACATTTTATGATCTTTTTGCTTTTGAACTCTACCAACTGTTTGGCTTAGACAGCCCTGTTGCACCATAAAACAGCAACCAACTAATTAAAGAGTTTGTTTTCCTTTACGTTTTATAAATGCCTGATGTGGAAATGGGAAATGCATAAATAAATAAACAATCTTATTCTTTTAAATGGACTACTAGACAGTTTTATTGAGTAAATCCACAGTGTTTCCTTTTTACATATAAGGTGCATTACATTTTTATTATCTTTGCACTTGTAGCTCACAAGTATGATGAGTTGATTAGTTTTGCAGTAGTAAGAGTGTACAAACTATTGAAAAACATCCTTGGGACAGAAATTGTAATTTTTTAACATCACTAGTTTTAAACATTTTCCTAGTTTTAGTTCCTTTGCTATTATCGTTGTTTTAAATTTTTGTTTTGGCTATTTTCATTTTAGTTTTTATTAACTATAAAAGTATGGGTAAAGAGACATTATTTAATTTTAAGCTGTTGCTAAAATATTATAGTGCATTTGAGCACTGCTGTTGGTATAATTTGGTTCCTTGCCATGTGGTGATTGATAAAAGAGAATAATTTCTTTCCACACAGCATGAGTGTGTTATGTAAACAGTGGAAGAGGGCAGCCATAAATTATTGTAGCCATGTATGTCTGTCCTGTATGCTGGAGGTAGCAGAGTTAATCCAAGGCTTGTACTTGTTGATACTGTGTACCCAGAAAGTAAAACAAATATTGGAATTTAGAAAATCAATAGCTTAATTTTTTTTGTAAGGTATATTTTGATGGTTTGATAAAAGATTGTAACTCCCAAGTAACTTGGTTATTTCACTGCATATTTAGAAGTACAAGTCTTGTAACTGATTTATCATCAAAATAACAAATGTTATTAACTGACCTAATGAACACATTTGTCACACATTCATTGATTTTAAGAAATTCACAGCTTCAGTAATAAGTAACTTGTACTGTAAGTTTTCATTTGATTATTTTTTAATTTGTGTTAGAAATCACTGATTAGTAAATTAAGAGCTTGTATAAAAAACTCTAGAGTATGTTTGTTTGTACTTATAAACATGTAGAACGTCACCTATTGCTCATTGTTGTCCTAGGCTACACTTTTTCACATTAAGTAGTCATTTCTTATTCATTAACTATTATTAGTTAGAATATATTCAGTACCTGGCCTGTGTAATATTTAGTTAGAATGTCTCCAGCACCTGGTCTGTTTACTGTTATCAGTTAGAATATCCCAGTACCCAGTATATTTGATGTTGTTAGTTAATATATGTCTTGTACTTAGACTGTTATTTTTTATGGTTAGCTTTAATATTTTCTATACTGATATGTTATTTGTGGTTAGATATAATATGTCTAGTACTTGATGTGTTGTTTGCTATATTTCCAGTACTACTTCTGTTAACCATGATTAGTTAGAACACCTCTGCTGTTATGTAATATGTGGTTAGTTTTAGTATCTTCAATACCTGATATGTGTGGATGTTTAAATTGTGTCCTATGCCAAGTCTATTTACTGTAGTTAATTAGAGTATTACCAACACTGATATGTAATCTGTGAATATTAAGATCACGTCCAGTAGTTGGTCTATTAGCTTTGGTATTTAAATCACCTCATTTATATGACCTGGGCATAGTTAGAACATTGGCAGTGCCTGGTTTCTAATCTGCAGGATGCATAAGTCAACTTAGTATTTCTGTTTATTGTGGACTGTGTTTAAAATATCTCCAAGACTATGTTATCATATTCATAACATTGTTATGTAACCTTCCATACTGGTACTTAATGTATGATTTTTTTAATAGCATTTCTATTATGCTCTATTGACTAAAACCCTACATCTATTTCTTAATTGTAGTTACCTTGAACAAGAAGAACATATTACACTGGAAAAGATTTTGGAAGGCTATGATGAAGGAGATCCTGAATTACTTCGTGAAGGACTTAACCATCCATTTATTAAACATATGGATGTGGAGGTGTGTGATGCTTTCTTTCTTAACTATGTACATAGTGAGATGTTATTATACACATTTTGATGGTGTTTCAATAACTTACATAATCTCAAGTGTAAATTCTTTAATACATTCAAGGCTTAGGTTTACATGGAATTAATATCATCATGATAAATTGCATTTGAGAATGTCTTGTTCTTTCTGTAAAAATTATAGATGTTTAAAAGTCACACCATCTTTAAAGAAAAAAATTTTTTTTTTTATAATATATATATATATATAAGTAATTGCTTTGAAAGAACTGAAATTCTTTTATCACTAAGTAATAAAATGGCTAACTTTGCTTGTAGCAACTGGTGTGTATGGTGAATTAGAGTTTAATATTCAACTTTACATACATAAACATGTATCATATATATATATAAAGTCCTAAACATAATAGACTTTATTTAACAGTTCAAGGGTAGAAATGTTATCTCTTAGCCTATTACAAAAATAAATTGGTAAAACTTGGAATTCATCAAGTTTTAATAACTTAAAGTTGCTTCTACAGGCTCCAAGTTTTAAAAAAACCAGTGAGGGTCTCCAGATATAGTAATAGCTATATTTCCCTTTCTCAGCACTAAGCTTAGTGTTGTTAAGTAAAAAAAAAGTTTAGTTTTGAAATTTGACCAACAAATGTGTAATGGTAAAATTTCTTAACAAATGTTGATTTTTGATATATAAGACAGCTGTATCAGGGAAGGTAATGTTTTAATCTGATTTTCATTTTATATTCAACCTGTTATAAAAATGGTAGTTTTTAGCTTATATACTTTAGTTAGTTAAAGAATAGCTGTCAAATTTCCTATTACTATACTCTAAAACAGCAAGAGATGTTTATCTTAAGTGGTATTAAAAAACATTGAGCTGGGTAGATTTTAATATCAGGAAACACTGTCAATTCATTAATGAAAACAAAACCTACAGAAGCAATTTTCTTTAATAGTCATGAAAAGCATCAAATTAAAAGTAATTGATAGTGAGCTTTAGAATGTTGTGATGGATGACTGGTGTGTCTTACTGGACCATTTCATCCATGCAAGCTTTTTGTAGCATAAAAAATGCAGTTTTAATGAAACATTACTTTTCAGTATGCCAAACTTGCCAGGAGTCTACAAGCAGCAGCTGTAGCTCAACCTCATGACACAACAACTAATTCTACAGTTCCAACCGAAGAAGCCTCTGGTGACAACGTACAAGAAAACAATGCAGATGATTTCTCAGGTGGTCTTTTGTAAATACACTTAAACAATGCCTAGCTTGGAAGTGAAAAATCTGTACAGCTATACTAAATAAAAAAATTATAGTAGGTTATTGCTATTAAATGTACGTGAGTGAACCAGTCTGTGTATATAATTCTTTAAAACTTATTTTTCTTCAGTACATTTCTTTTCATTATCATTGATGTGAAAAATGTGAATATAAACTCACTAAAACTTTTTTCAGTACTTTACTGCTCCGGTGCTTCTAGGATTTCTGGGTTAAAACATTGTGAATGTAGTTTTGCAAAATTCCCACAGTTTACTTTATCCTAATGTCTTTGGTTTATTATATGCAAACAAATCACCATTTTGAAAATAAAGAATGAATGAAAATTACTTGTGTATAGTGACGTGTTCTACTTTTCATACCAATTCAAAAATTTTGTATTAACTTTCCAAAAGTGGAAACATAAAAATTGCCTGCTGATGAAAGATAAAAGAAATGTAACTTCCAATGTACATAATGAGACCAAAGTAACAAAACTCAATTTTTATTATGGATTTTCTTTAACTCTTAAATGACGGTCATCATCAGTTGATTCTGCTACCTACAAAAGCTAAGACTAGTTTTGTAGCTGTGTTACTCTTTAGTTACTTAATGTATGTAAACATTGTTAATTTGAGTTAACTTACAACTACTACATAACCAACAGATTGTAAATTATCATGAAAGGAAAATGTATGTATGAAAATTAACTAGTAGCTACAATAGCATATAGAGGATTTTTATTAATAAATTACTTGACAATAACTCTAATTTATTCTATGAAGCAAAAGAGACTTTTTTCACCTGCCCAAGTTTAATGGATGCTTGTTACATATTATTGTAATACATAACTTGTAAATTTGTGAAAACTGTTCTCAGTAAAGAAATTAAACTTGTATCATTCAAGGGGAAAAAATCAAACAAGAAGCCAATTTCTTTAACACATTTATTCAAAATATACATCTCAATCATAAAGTAAAGCAAATGAAAACAAAAGTACTTACTGTAACCACATGACTGCAAGAACAATATCTTAATCAAAAGTGAGTACTTTTAAATCCCAATCAAAGCATGCATTCACTAAAAACATAGTTCCCAAAATGGATTAAAGTAAACTGGAGATTATTACTACTGTACATTATTTTCAGATTTCTTATGTGCTCTGTTTACAAAATAAATAGTAATAGTGAACTGTCAATATGACAGGAAATGTTCTTCACTTGTCCAGTACAAGGTTAGAAATTTCCAAATGATTTGTTGTGAACAATCTTGTCAAGCAGGATAAGTATAAATGAGATATGAACTTTATCACCTTCACGTACTTTATTTTTTCAAGCAATTGATAAAGGTGACATTTTTAGCAGTAATTATCTAAGCATATGTTGTATTGCTTTAGAAATATCAAAATTTATACATTACAAGGTAATCACACAAGTTCATCTCAGACATGCTAAAATAACAGTAGAAAGCCACTACAAAATTAATACATATTTGACCCACATGCATTCTTGTGAATTTATATTATAATCTATCAGTATTTTCTTGTCTAGCGCAAGGAGAATAAAAATCAAATTGCACTAACACATTAATATTTCTTTGCATGACAGATTATATAGATGACTGTTAAGAATTATTTCTGGTACATTTCACATACCAATGCTATAAGAAAATTATTTCACTGAACTTTGAATTTCATCTGCATTCCTTATGGATGGTTATATAGTTTTCCACGAAATTACAATCACTGTAACATGAAAAGTAATTACATCACACTTGTTTATAAAAACTAATAACTTAGGCAAGTAGTAACCATATTAAAATATTTGTAACTAATGAGTTCCTGTTGATTTCAGTAATAATTACTTTAAATATTAGTCCAATATTAATCAGGTAGTTTGTGGAAACAAATTTGAATTATTTTGTTTAATAATCTAAACCTTGAGTTTGAATAAACAAAGTGGTAAATATATTTTAAATTAATAAAACTTTTATTCATAAAGAACGTTTGTTCTACTACTAAGCATGGCATTTTATAGCTATAAACCAAGTGAAAATAGTACAAGAGCATGTGTTGATGAAACACTAGTCTTTTAGTATCACATACAAATCCACATCCAAGCATAAAAAGTTAATTATTTTAATAATAATTACAAATATTTGTATTAAATGTATATCAAAATCTAATTGACCAATTCCATAACTTTCGACCATGAATTATCCATTAGACAGTGAGTAAATGATTATGAAAAGACTCGTTTGAACACTTACACATGGTTAACAATATTAGACAGCATGTAAGTACTACAACTTTCAAGTAGTATTTTCCACGTAATGTACATGCTTCAACTTTTAAGTTATATTTTCAATAACACCTTTGTATTTGCTAACTTATAAGAGTAATTTAAGAATCAGACTTAAGTTGTGTATATGCATATATCCATAATCTATGTTAAGTCTAGATATTTGGGAGATTTTTACATTCAGTCCACTGATAAATTTCTGTTCACAAGTAATATTTTTGTAATAAAATTAAATAACTTAGTATTTTAAAATTTTGTTAATCATACATTATTATTTCATTTGATAAAAGCAATTTCATACACACAACCAAATTGGTGTTTCCCTTCAGTATTAAACAACTTTTCAGTATGTCTAGAAATAGCTCTATTTAAACTACAATTCCCCTTAAGGATTATGAAGATTCAGCTCTCAGTAAACACACATTTTGTTCACACTGTAAAACAAGAATATTCTTACATTTTTTAAAGTTAAGCAAAGATATCATTAAACAAATTTACAATATTACTTAGCCAACAAATGTTTCAAGTAAAAGATTATTCCTGTTATAACTTCTCAAGCTTTGACAAAGTTTATGCCTAAAGCTCTGTACACTTTACAGACAATTTCTGAGAATTACAAATCACAGCTTTTATTAATCCACCTTTATGTCTCCTTGTACTGCATCATAGTAACTGTTTTATTTGTTCAGGTAACATATCTTAAACACTTGATGTTACTCATCTCCAGAGCCTGTGCCTCTCTTGGTTCGCCTTTGTCTTGGAGACCTCCTTGGAGATTTATCTACAACAATTATGTGAATTTCATACAAAACTTTACTATGCTTAAAATTTGGTAATAAATAAATGTTTTTAAAAACTGATCTATTTTATCATCTTTGACCCAGTATCAGAAGATTCAGTGCTATACACAATTTAATAGATAAGACTTTGGGAACGAATAAGTCAACCATAGTGTTAATGTCCAATGGCCTGTGGATTCCTAAGTTTATGGAAGTTTGCAAGATATCAGTTATTGTGCTAGAAAATCCTAACTGTTGTTAGTAGGACTTGGCTATAATAATATGCTGGAAAACCCTTATTACTGTTTGTAGGATTTAGTTATAATTACAAGTTTCTGGCATTTTGCAGCATAATACAAATTTTGAAAAGGGTTCTGGTATTGGGAAAAAGTAAAAGAATTCATACCATAGTTAAAAGGTTGTTTTTGTCAAGTTTAAAAAAATTATTGCAACTTTTATTTCTCTTTAACTACACCTAGCTTTTCTGAAACCTATGTTATGGTGTTTGCAGATGTGCCAGTCTTTATTTTGGTCATTCAAACACATTAATCACAACTAAGTCTGATACTTACTGAGTTCGTTGAGCATTTCTTTAGGTAGCCAGTCATAATCAACATCGTTTACATTCTGAGTTCCCATTTCTACTTTAGGCTTGGCAGCAGGTTTTTTCTTCTGCAAAAAAAGCAGGAGTTAAATTATTGCAGTAATATTTGTATTATACTTTAATTCAAATATTATAATAAAATCAAATTATCTCTCATTTTCATCTATAAACTAGTTCAGAATGAAAACTGCGAGGATAACTTAATTTGTAACTTATTCTTCTCCACTGTCATGCCTACATACAGGTATTGACAGTCTTCACCTTTCATTTCATTCTTAATGTTCTTTGCAACTCTTGGTTCATAATCATTTTGTGAGTCCATCAGGCATCTTTGTTCTTTATCTTTCTTTGTTTCTCTTCTATCTTGTTGATTGTTACTATGTGTTCCATCTTTTCTTTCCTCAACATGTGACCTATGAACTCAGCTTATCTTGAGAATATCATGTGTTGTATTGCCCTGTACTAATACTTGTTCATTACTTTTCTTCTTATTGCATACTATTTGCAGCACTCTCTTTAAGAACCACATTTTGACTTCTTCAAGTTGTCTCTCAAAATCTTTTGTTCATGTTTGTTCAAAAATGTTGGTTTGATGCAACATTGTGAGATATTTTTTTACTACCATTGATATACGTTTTTATTAGTATAGCTGTCATATGAAGAAAGGCATTCTATATGAGCATTATTCTTTTTTTACCCTTTTCTAAGTCCCTAGCATTTAATATTCCAAATAAACCTAGATTATTGACATAGTAACCATTTTTTCTGTATCTTCAGAGACTTAAAAAATGCTTTTTCGTTTAGTTTTCATTTCTAAAGAAAGAAAAAAACAACAACATTCTCCAAGTACACTATTTTATTTTTATAGTTTACAAATGACACTTACCCCCATGTTTGTAAATAACTGTTGTGCACCAACTAACAAAAGTACACCACAGGCTGCCAAAAACACATACAGGAAGAACCTGAATTTAAATAAAACAAAATTAATTGATTCTTTAATTATCTAGAAGGGTAAATGTTATACAAATATTTAAATATAAAAATATATAGTATCAAGAGGAATTAAAATTTTTCTTTAGTATTTTTAGCAAATTTTGAACTGATAAATCTACCATTGTGTGTGAAGAACAATACTACACAATTGAAGTACAAGATCAGTTGATGTTTGTGTTCATAAATCATACAACACTATAAAACTGTCAAAACATTGTGAAAATTTAAGGATATGTGGAATATATGTAAAGGAAACATTTGTATGACAGAAATACACTTTGTTGCACACACTACTTGATCATCAGAGGATTGTCCCATAATGTTAACTTTACACTATTATTCAGAAGGAAATGACCCACTAGTCTGGTTACCACTGATCCTGAACTGTATCTTTGTCAAAATACTTAGTGGCAAAAGCAGTACGTGTTTTAAAACCGTTAAATCCATTTTTTGTCCTACATCAAAATTACTCTACAAACTTGACATTTTTAATATGTGTTATTCTGCTCTGAGTACTGAGGAAGTGAGAGTCTTCTCGCTTCTTCAAACTTAAACAACCATTTCATGACCATATAGTGAATCAAAATGTATTCATGTTTTACATTTTTGGTCATCTTGTATATTGTTATACCTTGGGTAGTTATAAATAACAAATATTCTATGGAACCAAAAATAAAATTAAAGTGAAAACTATAACGGAAAAATTATCTTTTTCTATGGATAATGTTTTTGCTTCCTTCACAAACAAACTACGATACAACAATATTAAAAATATTATGCAAAAATATTATATGTATGTATTTTTTGTTGTAAAGATGCTTCCTTTAAAAAAATCTTTTATTTATCAGAAATTTGTAAACTTTTTCCATACATAATTCTCATAAGCCACAAATGTAATATCACTAAAATACATAACTAGATACCTACTGCTAAGTTATATGCCAGTCAAATTACATTCCTTTTGCACAGTTATTTGCAAACTACTGCTTGGTATTTGTAAGGCTTTCCCACTATCTATTTCTAATATTTTTTCTAAAATATATAACATGCAAAATGTGATATTTATCATTAATTTAATTTTCAGGCTTTATTACTGTTGAAAAAACTACCTCCTAACAACTACAGTACAATTAAAGCTGTAATGCTAAACTATATTTCAGGAGCACAACAACATGCAACACTTAAAACTTGGTTCTGTAAATTATCACCTTCTTTGTATAGCAGTCATTAATGCTTGATTATAACTACACACTTTTAAGTATTTACAGTTATGTTGTGACAGTTTCATATCAATCATTATCATAATTAATAGTTTATACAATCATCTGAGTGTATTTATTACTCATTAACTTTTTATAATCAGACACTAATTACTGTATAGACTTATTAGCTGTACTTCAATAATTGTATGAGATACTAATCACACCAAAGAGATAAATTTGTTAATGTTTCATAAAACAGTTTGTGAACACTCTTGTGAAAAACAATCAGTTTTTACTATGCTCTACATCTTTGAATAAATTATGTGATGTTTTAAATAAACCTATTAATTAGTGTAGGTTTTTTATTCTGAGAGTCCAAATCTTGTAGTAATATTTATGTTTGTGTTTCATCTTATTCTGTCTAGCACTTTAAATTTCGTGCAGTGTTACAAGTCAGATATACTTGAGATATACATGGATGCACCATGGAAGAAATTTATGTATTAAAACAAATTTATTTAATCTTTCTAAAAAATTGTGACTTAATTTCATTTAGTACAGTATACATGTTGTTAAACAATGAAAAGATATGGTGTATCTCTCAGGTTAATGAGTTTTAAAATATTTTTTCTCAGAAAAATGAAAAACTGGGAAATAATATTTTGCCCAAGAATCATTCACAAACTATTAATCATGAGAACAAATGTCCCATAAGTAATCTTGTGTCTCAAGTCTGTATTCTTGTTTTGTTCAACTACCTCTACTGAATGAACAGGTATTCAGAAATCTAGAACCACAAAACATAAAGAAAAATGTTACCAAACTGACACTTTTAGATAATTAAGGCTCCTACAGTGAAACTACAAAAAAATGAGAGTTTAAAGAACAGGAATCTTTTCTCTTTTAAATGAAGCAAAACTGTCAAAATATTGTTAAAAATGTTTACTTACGTTTCACCATCCAAACCTTCATCAGTTTCAACAATAGTTACAGTTTCATTGAAAACTGAATTTAGATACTGTGTTCCATCCTAGCAAAATAACAGAATTTTTTGTTACATTATGTGCAATGACTTCAACATGTTTAGCATTCCATCTATTTACTATTTACTCCATGCAGTGCATGTTAAAGTTGGAGATAAGTAGCAAGTATAGATTTAAAACCCTATCTGTTATTTTTATTTAATTCTTAAATTTGCATAAGTTATAAAATATATTTTAAAGTAAAATATCAGTATTATAGTCTAATCTATTCAGATTTTTTTCAGTTTTGTAAATTATCTATTTATTCCTGTTAACATGCAAAAATATTTTTACCTGATCAGGTCAAAAGATTTTCCAACTGCTTTGTACCAACTAATAGAAATTACACCGACCATAAAAATAACTTTTAAAACCAGTTTTAATGAGCTGGAACAAAGGACACTGTGACTCTGGTAAAAACATAATATTTATCAGAGGCTGCATTATTGTAAAAATATACATTAATTACACAATATATTGGCATACCATGCAGGCTCATTTTATTGACATCCATGTCTCAGCTAGACATAATAACAGGAGTTTTTACACTTCGGACAATACAATCAGTTTGCCTTCTAAGTCAACTGAATAATGGCTAGACCATCTGTAATCGAACTAAAATTAGGAACAAGTGATCTGAATTGGAATGAATGAGCAGTTTTTCTATAGTATTTATTTCTTGTTTGTCACCACTAATCACAAGACACATTTACGTAATTTCTAGTTACCTATGCATTCTTGTGAGAAAATTTGTTTTAAAACTTCCAATCCAGTCACTGCCCTTTAATATTTAAATTCCTGACAGCTAAAATACCAACAAGGTAGCAAAAACTTTTAACAGCTCCAAATTATATTTACTAGCTTTGAAATAACCCATTTGTCCACAGGTTCTATTGGTTCAACTTGTCACTGTACAGTCCAACATTTCTACACATACACACTCAAAATTTGTAATATGCCAGTGAGTTGTAAGGAAATAAATGATCAACATGAACAAAGAATACAGAAACCCTAACTATTGCATATTAATATGAATATTACAATGATGATTACAATTAAACAATTTTCAGCCTTTAGCCAGCACACCATTACTGCTATAAGCTTCATGTGTAGTTCAAAGAGCCTTCTGTTACACTGACTATTTAAGGAAAACACCTAATGGCTTTTAAGGCAATAATAATGTTAACCAAACCTTTCTTCATTAAACTCACATTTGTTTTTGGGGTCTTCATGAACTCCAAATATTTTGTAAACATCAACACCAACAGATGGAAACACTTGTGTGTCTTTCTCAGCAGCTTCACTATTCAGGTATTTTGTGTTTAATTCTTACACATAGTTTAGGTGGTAAAGAATAAACAAGTTATAATATTCAATGTTACTTTACTGATTAATAAAGGAAGAGATTTTTGAGTGTTACTGTTTTTTTGTTTCCAAAATAATAGTTTATTACAATTTAAATATTTTTAAATTAATTTTTTAAGATGGGGTATACTGAGACCCTGGAAGAGTGATAATGGAAAACACAAGGATAATTCAGAGTTGATATCTGGAAATTACCTCAGCAGAAAAATAATCAGAAACATTATTAGAGATGGTGTATAAGAAATATTACATTTTATGGAGTAGCATGTGGATAATAGAGTTTAATGACACTTTAGTCAGCATTCTGAATTACCTTTTAACTCACTTTAGGTTTTTACTGTCACCTGAAAATTTCTTACTTAAGAAAAAAAAAAGTCATACAAGACTGTTGATTTAATTTTAGCTTTGGTTAAACATTATGATAGAATGGTACAAAACATACTGCATCTTTGTAGAAGAGGTTCACTGTCAGTCCAAACGACCTTGCAGCAAAAGATTCGCTCACAAAAAACTGGTAATACAGTGTGGCCTGTTGTTTTGACTTCACCGCTCGATTGTAGGCAACAGTACTAAACTAAAAAATAAATATTAAAGAAGAATTCAATGGAAATCTATTTCACAATATCGTATATTTTGAGCTATTTGAAAATAGTTCAGATTACATTCCACTAGGTGTTAACTTCAACTCATCACATACTAATTAGTCCATCATTAGGTGTTTAGTTAAATCACTTCAATAACTCACCAAACATTAAACAGGGTGTCACTACTTGTTTATTTCAACCATTTCATCAATCCATCACATACTAAGTTGTCTATTACTAGGTTTTTATTTCAACCACTTCAACTCCATAAGTAGTCCATCAGAAGGTTTTTATTTCATTCACTTCATCAACCCATCAAACAGAAAATTTTCATCACTTCATCATCTTACCAAACTCCAAGTGATCCATCATTAGGTGTTTATTTCAGCCAATTTTAGATGTTTATTTCAGTAACTTCACCAAACTCCAAGTGGTCCATCATCAGGTGTTTATATCATTCACTTTACCAAATAACTATGTAGGTCAACTTTGAATGTTTATTTCAGTTACTTCAATATTTCACTAATAAAGAGGCCATCACTCGGTGTTTATTTCAATCATTTAGTTAATTAACTAAGTACACTACCATTAGGTGTTTATTGAAGTTGCTTTAATAACTTAAAACACTAACTCACCATTATTAGATGTTTAGATGTTAAACAATACATGTTTGTGCACATATCCATGATTGGATCATTTTTCTAGTTTTATCACAGTTAAGAAATTTTAAAACCTTTTGGCTATGATAATGAAATATTTTTTTATCAATATATCAGTGAATCTGCTATAAAAGAAAACTTTATTCCTATGCTCCAGAATTCTTATTATTGAGGTAATAATATAAAAAAGTAGTAATAACTGAAAATGTAAATTGCCAAATGAAGAAGGTCAAAACTTTTTGCAGTTTCACTACAAATCCAAAACATATATGTATATTCAACCTACAAAAGTAAACACATTACGCACAATAACTAAGAAAGTATTTTAAAAAGGTGCACACAAGTTTAAAAAATTCCCCAATCAAAAACAGATAATAAACAAGTTCCTTCTTCTACTGCCTTAAAACCAAAACTAAAGTTTCTATATAGGTCATTTGTAAATTAAGCCCAGGTACATTTAGGATGGGACAGAAAACATTACTTTACATAAAATCATTGTTGTCTGAAACAAACTGTCCAGCTATGTTGTTTGAGATGAGTCTCAGCTTAATAACATTCTTGGATCAACAACCAAATGGGCAAAATGGATCAAGTGGTCTCCTCTTATCTGTAACTTTTCTTATGTTCTTATCTGGCAGTTTTAATACAGTTGATAAATGAGGTTATCTTTGGGTTTTTTTGCACTTCACTGAACTGACTGGTAACTCCAAAGTATTTGGTAATGGTAACCCAGCATACTCAATACTTATTTTTCACACGAACTTTTCAAAGTGGTATATGAAAAACAGGCAATAGACTCTTCTGTAGAGATGCTTTCCCCTTGCCTGTTCCTGTCACTGTTTTTTGTCACTTTGGCACTGAATTTAGCAAAACCATCTTGTTTTCTGAGCAGTTCTCTTAATTTCCTTTTTTGTATTGTTGTTTCATACAGCCCTTCTGACTGGCCTCTTAGGTACTGTGGCTCAGTACCTAGAAAGGGTTGATTATTTAATTGTTGAGAATAACTTAATGTTCCACTTGTCTTTCTTAGGATGATTACAAAGGACCTTTTTCCTATTGCTTCCATAATTCATACAATGGTTACAAGCAAAACAAAAGAATTGACCAAGAATGTCAGTATTCCATACCCTCTGTCCATGAAGCCAATTATCATTTTTGTACCATGGAAAACACCATTTATTAATGTTTCAATGAGAGCTTTCAAAATGAGCATGACAAAATATACATCAAGCAGTCAACAAAAATGTGGTTATAAAAATATGGCAATAAATAATAATTAATAAAAATATTATTTAGCATCTAATGGTGCATTATAAAACTGTTTTATACAATTTATGTATATAATAGAAAACAAATACACCCTCCTTAATTTTTCATAGCCCTCTAAAGTTCCAAAGATGGAGAATCATCTATAGATGGAAAAGTCTTACCCCTGTTATTAATAATGTCCTGATAAATTGAATAAATATTTACAAGGTGATAGTTGTTTTATTCTTTTTATATTTTAATTTTTTTAATTGTAAATACAACTAAAGGAGTCAATTCAGTCACATTTTGAATGTAGAAGGTGAAGTCCATTAGATAGCGGAAAGAAGCATCCATGGTTTCTAATATGAAATCCTTGCTTCCTTTGTTTGTTACACCAACAAGAAACTGTACATCCTTTCCAGCATGAAGCTCTAAAGTAATGAATAATCAGCATAAATTATCTATCCACTAACATTAATATGTACAATAATCAAGCTGATGCATTTTTTTAAACTTAATGTAAATTAAAGCTGAGTTTAGTCTTCTTATTATAGAACCTGCTCTTAAAAGGTTTAATTTTTCTTTATCTCATGAAACACAAATATTTTCATACATAAACATTACAACAAAACATTTTGCTTGAAGTAGTGTTCAAGACTGTTGCTAGAAATGGTCTTTACATAATGCATTTGATGACGTGCACAACAAAACAATGTGAATAAAACCCCATTCAAAAATGGTCCAGTAAACCCAAATACATTTCAAAATCTCAACAAATTTGACTAAAGATATTAAATTTTGCAGTCTGTTTATTCATTTTTTAATTTGAAGCAATGCTACAGTAGTTATCCCTAGTTTAGCAAAGAAAGACAAGAAGACAGACAGCTAGTCATCACCACCCACGACCAACTATTGGACTAATCTTTTAACACTGTATAGTGGGATTGACCATCACATTATAAAGCACCCACCCATGAATTAAAGTACTAGTACATTTGGTGAAGGGGAATTTGAACCCGTGACCCATAGACTGCAAGTCAAGTGCCCTAACCACCTGACTACACTAGGCTAAATTTTGCTAGTAATACAGTATTTAGTAATAAATGATAACTGATGAATAATTTATCTTAACAGTCATATAATACATTTACTCAATGCCAATAACTTTTATGTAAGTTTTTACAAGTGTCCAGACAGTTGCAATTCATTTAACCCACTTAATTCATTTGTGCTGAGTTATCAATAACTTGTAACTAAAAGATACTCAGCTACTAATTTCATACACCAGTCTAACTAGCACATGCCATAACACGAAAACTGAAAAAAGACTAAAATGCACTGAATCACAAGCTGTACCTCTTCACTGTTATTAATATTTTCTCTTGTAATGCAAATAATATCTTACAAGGTTCAACCAGTTTAAAAGATTAGGGTGTCCTCAAATCATATTTTATGATAACAAAACAATCCACACATTAAAAAAATTATATACTAAATAAATGAAAACTAACAAAAATAAATATACACATATACACTCAATGTTAACACTAAAGAAAAAAAGGTTTATAATTGGTTAGCTTCCAATCATCTCTTGAACTGTAGTTACATGTTCAGATCATACCTTACTCTCATAGACTCAAGCTGTTTCTTTGTTGTTCCCTGTTTCTCAGAGTTATAAATATGTTTATCAAAATATAATTATCCAATTGTACAAATCAACCATGTGAACGAATATTATTTATTCTTATACTTGCATGAAAATTTTACTCGAGTAAGTGTTTTTGTTTCAATATTTGTAAGCTATGCCTCTAACAGCAGAAAAAAAACTTTTAAGATTGGTAAAAAAGTTTTGACTGTATCTGAGTTTAATACAAAAAATGAGATGAATCATATTGTAGCTGTATTCTTTTCTTTAAATCTAAGTTTTCATCAGTGAGCTGAAATCAGTAATTGAGGTACAATAAACTCATAAAATGGCTAATATTAGTTCATGCTCATATCTTGTCAAGGATCAAGTGAAATTAATATGATGAAAAGGAAACCTCCTTTTCTACAAATAAGCATTGAGATAGTTAATGCATTAACTCTATCTATAAAATATTGTACTTTAATAACTTGTTAATATGAATACTTACCTAAAATACTATGGTGATAAACTAAATTAGTTTCTGCTCCATGCACAAATATATATACACAAGTATCTATAACTAGAAATTCTAATTATAAGCTTAGTACAAGAGTTCCATTAACCAAACCATATTCTAATCTTAGTCATTAATATTAAATTACAATCAGAACAAGCTAACTGCTAAGATCAAAATAAAAATCCAACCTGCTACATGCAGTAGTAATGGTTTAATGTAATGCTCATGCTGGTGAAGTGTGGTCTGTCAGCAATAGATGACATTAGAACACAGTAAGATCACCAATCATTTTAACTATATTCTTCTTTACTGTCCATAAGCTTACACTGAGATGGGTGTATAGTACTCATTTATATGCTATTACTATTACCATAACAGCCTTTCTCTCTACATCAGGTACTCTGAGTTACAACAACATCTAGTTGTTTATAAAGCATCATATATTCAGGATTATGATGGTGAAGTGTGAAATGACAGAATCATATCTATTGCCAACAGAACTTTCCATTTAGGAACAGTACACACATCATACTACTTGTAATTTTATAGCATACAATTACACTACAATATAAAACTGGTTTACTGTACAAGAAGCAACTACAAGATTTTCTTGTTGTGAATTCATCTTCAGACAACTACTATATTTAATCATTTTAGTAAAACCAGAAATTTAAAATTTTCTTCACTTGACAATGTATTTCTGATGACTAATAATCTCTTTGAATGAAAAGTTACCTTCCCTGTGTGTTTACCCTAAGAGATTTGCACACCACTAGCTTTTAGGCAACTCCCAAATACACTCACAAGATTTCTCATAATAATAATTACGTGATTGTGCAGCACAAGTCCTCCACCAATAGGAGGGCAATACAGCCTCCCTGCACATTAGTTCCCTCTATGTTTTTGTTCTCATTAGCTAATTCTATAAAAAGACACACACAACTAAATCGCACCAGAAGCAGCAGGAAAGGGTAAGTAAGAAAAGAAGAATCTTACATTGGTGAAAAAATTATCTAAATGAGTCCTTCTTAGAAATCACTTAAAGGAAACCTATGGTGTGTGACACCCAATTGCAAGGGTTCCATAGCAACATACCAATGTGAAACTTGTCACCCAGATTGGAAAGTAGAAAGAGGGAAACAAGCTCCATGTGTCATGGGTACAGGGGAAATAAGAACATGGCCATTCTAAGGACTTGCACACAAGATTTTGGATAGTCTACATGTCTAGCATGGATAAGGCATGTTCAGATCATACCTGGTGCTGACCTCATTTCTATCATCAAACTTATTGGATACTAACTGTGGGAGTACAGCACAGGAATAATTTGTGCATGTTAGTTGTAACTCTACCATCAGACTATTGGAACAACACTAACTATGGGAGGAGGGCAAGACAAGTAACTGCATATGCAGGAGGAGGATATGATTTGTTTGTAATTACCTCAACTGAACAGAAGACTATCAGGTATATGTCTTCCAGTCCACAGTAGGAAGAGGGTCCCAATAATCTTCACATCCTGATCAGGAAGAAGAAAAAAGTAACTTTTATTCTGATAATAAAAGTAGGGCACATGCATACAAATTAAGTACATAACCAACACCAAACCACCCACAAACCCTTCATCCAGGAAACAGTAGAAAGGGGAAATGTAAATGTGGTGGATCAGTTCCAGCTCAAAGTCAAGAAAAGCAGGAACTTGTTATCTAATCCATAGTAGGAAAAGAATCCTTATTAATCACATGTAAGAACTTGTGTGGATTGCTCCTCTGATGATCCAACACCAATATCTAGGTAGCTTTAGGATGGTGGAACATGCATTGGCTATTCATCCACTGATCCAAAACCAGATCACTCAGAACTGATATCTGGGTTATGGTAGAATGGGAAACATGTTGGCTGCTCCTACATTAAATCTAGTAGCATACCACCCAGGAACCAACATCCGAGCAGTGGTAGGATAAAGAACACTGAAATATTTTGAAAAGAGATATATGGGAGGTAATCTGTGCTACACTGACAGTATCACTACCATCCCATGTTCCACTGAAAGTAGCACCTTCATTTAGCATCTGGCTATAATGTCCCAATCAATGAGTGTTCTCTGTGGTCCACTGTCACAGCAGCCATTAACTGATAAGTGTTAAGGATCTCCCATCTTGTACTTGAGAGGGGGAATTCCCATTGGGAAGACCTGTAGAAATGCTGGATTCTATTGGATGCCAGCTGGATAAATTTCTCACTAGAGATGATGCAATGTGTGCATAAACCTACTTCAACAAGCTAGCAAATGCAAATTAGGGAAACAGGCAAAGTACCTTTTGCTGCTAACTGATTGTCAAGGAATAACTACAGTATGGATCAAACAGTAGACAAATATTAGAATATACCATTATGATACTTCAAGTGGTCTTCCGGAACATCTCATATCAACAGTGGCCACATATAGAGTTCCTGGCTCAAAATTTAATTTTTGGAAACAAGCATACCCTGAAAGGTACTGTCTGGAAGGATCTTGAAAGCAAATACTAACAGCAAAGATAAATGTGCACAACTGTCCAAAGTGAGTGAAAAGAGTGTAGGTCAGAGAACAAAGGCAGTGATAACTGGGAAACTACATAGACAGATGGTGAAGAGAGTAGGTAACAAAGTTATGGAAGATAGTCCATACATTGCCAGTTGAAATTATCTTGTCTGCAGTGGATGGAAACAAGCAACAAAATAACAGAAAAGAAGATGAAGGTGATGACATGAAATACAGGCCATCAGTGAGCAACAACCACAAAGAAAAAATGAGATCAAATCAAGAATGTGGCAGACAGTACCAATAAATGCAGGATATTAGTCCAAAGATTGGATAATTCCCAGGGAATGTAGAATGAGTGACAAAAACCCTGAAAATTAGAGATACAAAAGAAGTATAAATAAATGACACAAACTGAACATAAAAGCCTGTCCAGGTCCCAATGACAATATGAGTGTAATAGAAGAATAGGAGAGAGTAGATGATTAGAAATCTCCCCAACGAGCAGCTGAAGATGAAGAAAGGAATGAACAGGCACAAACAAAAGAGAACATCATTAGGATGAATAGGATATAAGACGAGTTGCCAGCATAAAATTGTGAACAATGACCATTACCAAGAAGAAATGGAAATATGCTGAAAAAGAAGTTAGTAAAAGGTGTAAGTTGCTATTGGCAGTAATAGACACAATGTAAGAGTATGGAGGATGATACTACAATCCTGATCAAGTACAGAAGCAGGACAAAGAGTTCATAGATAAGGAAGGACTAGAACAAGGACAAAAACACCTTGAAGTAACAAGCCAGCAAATATGAGTAAACAAGGCCACTTAATAACTGGCAAAGTAGAGACAGTTGTATCCTGCAGAATAACCTGGAAAAGGGAAGGGAGATGTCTGACAATAAAAAAGTTAGGAGAAAGTAGTAACTGATAGACCAACATTGAAAGTCATACCCTCACCATTTGGGAAGAAAAACCACGTAGAAAGATGTCTGAAAAGGATAGGATTACCAGATGTGAAAGGTTTAAGAATGATTGCCAGAATGAAACCCACCTAAAAATGGAAGGATAAGATCCTATGATTGAAGTAAACAGGAGGAATTGGAACAATAGTGTAGAAATGGCAAGGTAAGAGCATTGAATTGTCAGATGACACAGAAGAAAGAATAAAAAATAATACAGATAGGTGGTAACATCAAAGGAAGAGGGTAAACAGACTACATCAGAACTAAAAGGAAAGACCTGAAAGATGAGTGAGCCTTATAACAAGTACAAAACAAGACCTGGTGGAAGGTAACAACAACCAAGGCTAAAGGAAGAAGGACAGATCATCAGAAGAGAGGAAACGTGAGAGAGTGGGATACGCAAATTTAGTGAAGACATTGAAGGAAACTAGGAGAGAAGAGACATTTTGCAAGCAGAACACTTTCCAATCAAGAAAGACAATCTACAAATACCAGCATAGTATCAGTTACATGGCAACCAGGAAAACTGACCCAATTAGAAAAGACCCCAAAAGGATGGATTTTGGAATGGATCATTTAATGGTAGTTAACTGAGCAAATCCAAATTATTGGAATGGAACCTAGCTGAGTATGCCATAAGGAGGAATAAGAATAGTATCATGCTCACTATCTACCACATAGCTGTATATCTGAACAGCCTGTGATCTCAACAAATTAGGAATACCATCAAGCTGCGGGGCAAAGCAAGAAGCTAAGCAAAGTACCCGAAGAGTATAAAAAGAAGTCAACTTGCAATAGTAGAGTATTCCCACTCATCAGTCTCCAGGAACAATGAGGCAGAGCAAGCAATAAAACTAAAAAGTGAGCAGCCATAGTAGAGAAGAGAAAGGAAATGTTTGTTTTTTGAATTTCATGTAAAGCTACACAAGGGTTATCTGCACTAGCCATCCCTAATTTAGCATTTTAAGACTAGAGGGAAGGCAACTATATTCCTGGACTACTCTTTACCTAATGAATAGTGGAATTGATTGCCACATTATAACACCCCCATGGCTGAAAGAGCGAGCATGTTTGGTATGACAGGGATTTGAATCTGCGATCCTCAGATTACTAGTCGAGCACCTTAACCTACCTGGCCATGCTAGGCTGAAAGGAAATGAGAAACACCCTAAAAATACATTGAGGCATAGTGGAAAGCCCCACACTTGAGATATAAAAGAAAAAGAGAAAGAAGTGTGTTAGAAAAGGACAAAAATGTTAGGGTACTGGATGGTAAAACAGACACTAAAAGCCTGTCACCCTTCCAAATGCCAGTGGTAATCCCAAGTGTGAGAAACTTGAAAGAAAATGCAAAATGATGAAAATGGAGGAAATAAAGGTCAGATAGATTGCAAGAGGGAGGTGTAATGTTAGGGAAATGGAGTGATCAAGGAATGGTATAAAAAATGAGGGTTAGGATTAAGAAGTAGGTAACAAAAAATAATATAAAGAGGAGGGGGAGTATGATACATATCTGATAAACAAGACTAAAATGCACAATAGTTGAAGTGCTTCTTCAACAGGGAGAAAAGTTTCTAGGACCTAAGCAGAAGAATGAACAATCAAATTTGTCCTGCTTATTCACCCCACAAATGAGATGAAAGAACATCTGATGAAGGGACTGAGGCTGAAGCAAGTACCTGGCTGCATAAGTGAACCCATTATCCAATCTAAAATTACTACTACATCTTTCCCAGGGAAGTTACTTCCATGAGCCATCATAATTTCATAACCTATGTGAGGAAATTAACCACTCATGTAAATAATGAAGGGCATTACATGAACAAATGTTCATAGTGTGAAGCAAAAAAAGGAAATTAAGTTCCCTCAAAATCTCAAACCTCATTAAATTGAACAAAAGACAAAAAATGTCCAACATGTTCAGTGCTAAGGAACAGAATAAAAATCATAGGTGGAAAAGTATAAATGAAGCTAAACTGCAGGAAAGCTATATCACCTTCCTATAGGTGGAAGGTTTTTCACCTATATAATAGTGGTAGCACTATTCCTGACAAATCACGAGTTGAGATGAAAGTTTGCTAAAGGATCGTGACATACAATACTCTGAGGCAGACACGTGGAGAAGATAGCTTTCAGCATAAAGAGGTGTGCATCATCTCAGAAACACGTCAGTGTATAATAGCAATTCTACCACATTATACCAGGAGTTATATTTTTCTTAATACTTAATTGCAAAAGAAGTCCACTTAAAATGAATTTTGAATACATTTATCTAAAAACAGTATGTTGAACTTACCCATAGACATTCCTGATGGTTTAGTAAAAAGGAAATATGTATCTACATCAGGAGATGGTTTCAACTGCCTTTCTTCTTCTTCTTCTTCTTCATCCTGAAGCAATAACAAAAAGTTATCCTTTAACAGTACAAATTAATTACAAATGTAACATATACATCAGTAAATACACATATGAAAAAGCCACAGTAAATCACAAAACCAAACACTGAAAGTTTTTAATCCTGAAATAATCAAATATGCTTTTTATTATAAGAATATCTACAACTAACAATTTTCAAAACAATTTTGACAACTGTATATAACTAGTCTGAATATTCATAACCATAGCCTGCATAAAAATTCCACTGCTTCTTGAAAATCACTGGATTTTTTTGCCAAATAGCTACTTATAATTTCAAGCCCTGTAAAAAAAAGTCGAAAAATTACCAACATTAAAACATTTTCATAGATTAAGCAGTAAAAAAATCTTAGCTAATTTAGTACTTTTCTATCATTTTATATTCAACAAATGGCTAGAATGTACACTTTCTGAGCAATTAGCAGAAATTGCAAACTGATTAATCCTTGAGCTCATTAACAGAATAATTCAACTAATCAATTACACAGAAGATGGCTGAAAAACAACTTAAATAGTAAAAATCGAATCTCAACACCTGTGGTAGACAAACTTTTGCACTTAACAACAAACAAGTAAATTGGTAGCATTTAGATTACTTGGATAGTTGGAATACTTGATAACCTTAATTTTGATTACTTCATTGTATTCACTGTTAATACATTACTCTAAATAAACTAGAATTAATCAAAAGTAATAATAAAGAACTGTGATGGCAGTATTTATTTTACTGAATAGTTAGAATAAACTAAAACATTAATTTTGACTTGTTGATTATTTCTGATAATATTTTTAACTGTAATGTTAACTAATCAGTTACTTTAAGTAATAATAGTAGATGCAACTGATGCTAATAGGTAACTTGTATCAAATCCATCTCTACTTGCTGACAAACTGATTGAGAAATATATATTTGGTAATTTACAACACAGTATTTCCCAACTTACAACAACTGAAAAGTATACACAACAGCGAAGCATGTGAATAAAGAACACAAAGTTTATTCACAATCCACATCTGTGTATGTTTTTAATATTAGAAATTTACAAGTTTTAGCCACTCATACAAAAATAATCATTCATGTTTAGTTGATATTAAATTTAAGTGGAATCTGAAGTTATGAAAAAGATAGACAGCAATACATGCTAACCTTTTAATACGTTACTAAACTCAAATACTGCCTTTATGTTTTCTTGTTCTATCAGTATGTTAGTAATCAGTGCTATTGTCAAATCAGTAAGAAATAACACAAAGTAAAAATATATTTTTGTCAAGATCTTCTATTGAAAAGAATATAACAACTGCAAAACAAGAAGAGATTCTAAGTAATATGATTTACATATTTGATTAAATTCATGGTTATGGCACAGTAATATCTCCATGGTTTGAACAGAAGCTCACAGATGGTGATAATGCTTTCAAATGAATGAACATAAAAAATATTAATAATAATAAAAAAAAGAACACACATTTTGGTTTATGTGTTACATATGTGTGGACAGATATAACTTGCCAATAAGTAGATAATGTTTAAGTAGAAAGTGCGATTTGAAGTAACAGGAAGATAATTGCTACCCAATGACCATTTTATAAACTGAATATTAACCCTTTCTAGACTGGAAAGATATCACTGGTATCCCTTGACTGTTTCCCTCTTACAATGGAAAACTTTTAACCTAACCCTATGAAACTTAGGACAACCTTACTAAATAAAACTTATGTTTTTAAAAAATTAGCATAAAATTTTATTGTGAGACTATTTTGACAAAAATGTTAAATATACTTCCTTTTGTTTTAGAATTTCTCTTATGTTTTTTATAAAATTCCATTTTATACACCTGATTAATTTAAATTTCAATCATATTTATTGATGCATTTATTTTAATACTTTTTCATTGTAGTAGCCACTATTTCCAACTATAAATTCTTAAAACTCTTGCAAAAACTAACAAAGATTCATCATTGACCTACAACATGAACTTTCAAGATGCATCGGATAAGACTAGATAACAATATTTTTGTTAATAATAATAATAGTAACAATAGACTTAAGGTGAATAAATATACCTTTTTCAATAAATTATAAATTATTTATGTGCATTGTTTGATTATGATAAGTTTAACAATAATATTTAATAAAAAGGTTTTTTTTTGTCATTAGAAGATTTTGCAATCACTTATTATGAACTTAATCTTTGTGCTGCCTTGTTATTGAAAAAACTTTCTGCAGTTTTCAAACAAAAATGATACAACACAAAATCATTTTCAAGAATGAGAAGACTGCTTAAAACAATTGCCATATCTTTGGTTCATTCTTAAGTCTTCTGAACTTCTAATTACACTATATTGTTGTTTGCTGCAGGAACCACACCATTTACTAATTTCAAAGCTGAACTTTGTTAGCAGTTGTTAAGGCTGCATGCTGTGACAACATAAAAGGATAGCAATATAAGTCTATATAATAAAACATCAGTTTTTCAGAAATTAAGGTGTTTTCACTTAATACAATTTAGAGAATCTAAGATTAAGTTTTACAGTGTTGATGACATTTAGACTCTTGTGAAATGCTGTAAATTTAAACTACATGTTAGCTAGACACGTCCCCTTGCTGAGTCCAAGCCGATCATCCCTTGCCTGCTTAAAGATCAAAGAAGGGATTTTGTCTTACATAAAAGGATCATTTGTTCATTCAAGTTAATTGGTTCTTCAACACCAAAGTTTTAGGAATTTTATTTCAAATGTATTAAATTTGCTTACTCTGTTAATGAACACTGATAAGTATGTAAGACCTGAGTCTCACATCTGATAGTGCCAGGTGGCAACAAAATTGTTCATGGCAAGTGCTAGAAGTGCCAGTTTGTTCCAAGAAGAGAAAGAATTGTCTGTGACTTTGTAAGTTGTTAATTTTTAAGGAAACCCCTCAATAATATGGATAGATGACTGAAGAGAAATGCATCACACAAGAAAACCTCAGTGATGTGCAAATGCAGCCTAGTTCTGATGAAACTGAAGTTAATGAAAATAATATGACTAATTATAAATGTTCAATAAAAAAACAAATACCTCTTGGACTCGACAGTATTGTGATGAATATTTCAAGTATGGTTTCATAAGCAGTGGTAGCAATAATGACTTGCTACCACACATTATTTGTTGTTCCAAATTATCAAATAAGAGAATGAAACCATTGAAACTGAAACACCACTTGGATACCAGACATCCAGAATACTTGAGTAAGCCAAAAGATTGTTTCATAAAAAAGAATTTTTTTCCAAACAAGTAATTTCACACACTTTTTCCACAAGATCTTCCAATGAAGACTTGGTTATGGCCTCGCACGAAATGTCAAAACTGATAGCTGAAACAGGTTATCTGCATACTATTGGTGAAATGTTAATATTTTCTGCCATAATAATAATATCTTGTGTTCACAAAAAACAATAAAATCAGTGGTGAGAGCAGTTAAAACAAGTAACCCCTCCAAACAGCCTTTAGTCTCTTTTGGGGAAATTATCATGACCAAAATGGATACACTAACATTTATTTGTGTTACACAACACGTACCTCTCATCTGACAAATGGATACATTAGTATTTATTTGTGTTATACAACACATATCTCTCATCTGACAAATCATAAAGATTATGTAAATCTTCCTATAATGTAAAAGCATCTTCCAAAATTTCAGGTTACAATAATATTAGTATCATCTATAAATTTCAGTACCAGAACATTTTCTGCTTTGAAAGACATGGATTAAAAAAAAATACCTAATTTATTATTTAGTAGTTTTGTGTGTAATTCTGTGTGCTTTGCAATTAAATTATCAAATTTATAGTTAGTCAGTCATTGATAAAATTATCAAAATCACTGACAAAAACAGATTACCAAATCTAAAGGCAACTACACTACAGTTTTATATAAAAACTAAAATGATTTAGATAAAAAGAGTAGAGGATTTTTCCTCAAGGATAAGATAAGATAAAATATTAATGCACTGCAATTGGATTTTGATGTCTCTTTATTAGAAATAAATATACTGCTACAAATTTAGATGCATCAAAAGGTTAGGGATGTTTTACTTACAATAGGTTGATTTCAGATTAGTAGAAGCAATAAATTTAAACAAATATATGAAAGAGCTTAAAAAATATTTCAATGATAAGGACTGGCTCCGAGTTTTTCTTTCTTTAATAGTTTAGTTTTTGTATGGGAACAGCCTAAATGGTCCTTAAATGTTATGTTTAATTTTTCAATCAATAAACACAAACTTAGTATTTAAGTATGACTATTTGCAAATGCTAAAGGAAAATTTTATGAAAATAAAAAAACAACTAAATATTTTTCTTCAATATTTATGTAAGTTTCTTAAAACTAATTTAAAATTGTTGTTCTATTATTAATAGAATATACTCTGCTTATCTTCGATTACATCTTGGAAAAATTGTTTCAGATTTAACTGATACCATAAGATGTAAAGGAAAAAAATAAAATATATCATCAAACATTTTATCAGCAAGCTTAAGAAAAATAAAAAGCTTAAAGTGGATTTAAAAGAACTTTTTTATTTCCATTTAGAATCATGTGAAATATTATTCAAGACAGAGCAGCAACAGGTGGTCATGTAAAGAATTTAAATATGCATATGGTTTTGAAAGATAATAAAAAATACACATGTAGAAGTGAAGTAAAAATATAATGTTGATGATGCTTGATAACAAATAGTAACAAAGCAAAACATGAAATACACCCAAAACAAATCAACACAACACTCAAGATGACAGAATATTATGATGATTCTATGTTTTTAGCTATAAGCTTTGTTCATAGAAAAGCATAATGAAAAAGAAAGCACTGATAAAAAAACACAAAATATGCATTACATAAAATAAATTATCACTGTAAGGATGTGTGGCAGTTAGAACTAAGTGATTAAGTCAACTACCTATGAGCACTGAGTACATCCGCTAGTGTAAGGTAAAATAAACAAGTAACTGAAATTAAAAATAAATTGATTAATATCACTAAAATAATTAACTACAATTACAATGGGCAATGACAAACAATTCTAAAACATTTTCAATAGCCTAAACCAGAGTTTATTATTACTTTATTCTGCAAGAGTTATGAAATTTAGATTCTAATTACAATGACTTTTAAAACATATAACACCAGATAATGGTCTTTTGAAACTGATACTAGTGAAGTGCCCTTTAATTATGACTTTTACAGCATCACTGGGATCTATGGTTGAACATTACAGAATAATGTTTAACAAACTGTAATTTCTTAAAGGAAGAAAATCAACAATACATTCCACAGCACCTATACTGAAAATGTCTTTATAATAATTTTATTTATTGAGTCACAAGGTCTTATTTTACAAAGTTAATGTTATCTTCCCTTTCATTACCTATCATGAATTACACCTTAAACATCAGTAAACAAAAAATTACCATGCACTCACTCTGGTCAAACTGTCACTAAAGGGAAAAACCATTATCTACTTTGTACAAAATCCAGATATTTCATATACATCATGCAGGATCTAGTTTCACTTACTTTTTCTGTTATACTGGTTGCATCATCATTTGGCAGCAGGCTTCCTTCATCCATTTCCACCTGAACATCATCATCTTCACCCTCCAAGGAATCTCCAGCCTCTTGAGCACTGACCATGCTTGCTGATGCCAGCCCTATTACATAAGATCATACAAACAGTATTTAACCCATTTAGTAAAAAGTGCAAGTTCAATACTTTGACATTGAAAAAATTACACAATTAATGTTAACAGCATCATTTACAACTAGTGGCATCAATTTCAAATCAGCTCATACAATCAATCATTAAGCCTATATTTAGTTTCAGCCCTTATCAGGTTGGACTAGCCCTTATTACATCCAGGCAATTTGTGGAATTAATTAATTAATCGTGTTCACTAATTGATTATATTCAATTGGCCAATTGTTCTCATATTATATAATTAAATACAACTTAAAAAAACTAGTCTGGTTTACACAACAAAAACAGACAAAGCACTGACACTATTGTGTAACTTTGTGTTTAACAACATAACATCAATATTCTGATTTTTTGAATAGACAAAATGAACAAAAACAGTAATAAATAGAAATCCATATTTCATTAAGTTAGTTTCATGATTCATTACATTAATAAAGCTTAACAAATTTAAATTAACACCAATTTTCATTAGTTGATTATTTCCCTGTTATTAATTTAATCATTATTTAAATTTCTGGATAACTGTAATAAAGAATGAGAGTAATAATAATCAACACCATATGATTATTTTATAAGTCATTAATCACTACACATAGGTAATCACAATAATACTAATTAATCATTCAGTTTTATCCCCTATTACAAAAATATATATGCAAGTTGAAGAACAGATTATTAAACAGAATATACCTGTTTATTAATGTTATACATTTCATTCAAAACCAGTGAATTAACAATAACACTTCAGCACTCGGATGTTGGTCTTACATTATATTAAGGGTTATATTTATTTAAAGATTTTCCTTTTGGTTATTCAATCTAAAATGCATTTCATAGGAGCAGAAAGATGCATCACATAATACCATCACTGGTACATACATGAAACAAAATCAATCTGATGTACATATGTAAGTTATACTACTTAAGTAAAGAATGGGCAATTGTGGAAAAACCAAAAAGAGTAACTTTAATGCTATTTCTTTACATTAACAAATATACAAATTACTTAATTTATTATTTTTAACACAGTAAAATATCATTCATATTTATAAATTATTAATTTCTTTAGAACAAGTGTATCTGCTACACAGTGCACTAAACAAAAATATATGAAAATGTTTGGAGTTTCAAGCAATCACAATTTGGAAGTATCCCTAAGTTTTTTACAAGAAAACAGAGAACTGTAAAGATCAAAATGACTGAATGATAAAGTTAAAACCCTCAATGTTTAATGTGTATAAAATTAATTATTATATAATGCTACTATTATTTCCAGAGATACAATGAGATTTTGCTTCTATTTTGCACAACAGTAGGTAATCATGTAAGTTTAAAATTTTAAATTAGAATTTAAGATTTCAACTTTAGAAATTTGGGGGGTTTATGCCTTTACAACCATTACAATTGAGTGAAGTTTCCTGCCAAGTAAAACTCTCTATTTCTAATATCTAGATAGTCATATATTACTAACTTTAAATTTTAAAAATTTAAATATAATTTCATATGTATAAATATTTTAATTTTCCATTCAATAAACTTTCTATTTAACGTATTTCATACAGCTGTATGGTAAGCTAACACAGTGCTTCTCAACTGGGTGAATGAAATAAAAATCAGGGGAAATTAGTATCATCAATTTTTCAACAAATACAAGAGCAATGAAGTAATTATTTACTATTAGTTATTTCTAGTTGTAATAAGAAAAATACATTATGCTGTATTTATTTTAGTTGTAGTTTGATGTACATTTAACATCATAATAAAGAATTTAGCAAATTAATTTAGTATGATTCTGTCCTCTTTTCAAACTTGGATGAGTGAGTTGTGAAAACGTTTTAGAAGCACTAAACTAATATACCTGAAAATGTATGATTTATATATGGTGAAATACTAAGTTATACACTTATTACAAGTTGATTTTATATCATAACTTTTATTTCTATCAACATATATGTACATAACGAAATTTACTACAATCAAATATTATCGTTGCTGTTTAATTAATAACAATGCTATATAACAATTCATTACTACAGTGTGTTCGGAAAGTCACTGTGCAGTTTTGTAATCATATTTTTTAAGCCTATTTCACGCCAGCAACTGACAGCGGTGTTTAAAAACAAAATAAGGATTCAGGCCTATACTGATGCCAACGAGGGTCACTTTCAACATTGTTTATAATTGTCATTCATACTTACCTTCTGTATTATTTTTTGAAACATGTCTGTTAATAAATATACAAGTTCACAGTGACTTTCCGAACACCCTTTACAACTGATCTGACTGATCACAGATCAGTAGTTTATCACGGTTTTCTTGTGTGAATACTATATATCTAGTGTAAACACGAACATTTAACACATAATCGAAACACATACCATTTCCGTAAATTATTAACAAAATGGAAAAACTTAATATCAGAAGCAGTATTATATTCTGAATCATTCTTTTCATAGTCAAATATAATCTAACATATCAAATACCATACGACTATCTCTAATGTCTCCTAACACCGTTGTAAGGTAAGTTGTTAACCCATGATGCAAGAGGACGCTTTATTTTTTATAATACAATAACATCAGTTGCAACAATAATATAAAGTTATACAATGTACAGATAAACTTAGAGAAAGAGAAGAAAAAAATCAAAAAGTATTTTTAATCAAATAAAAAATAAAATCACAGACATGAACTGCAAACTTAGAAACCAATGTATAAGTGAGTAACATTTGGTACTTGTTTATGCATTAACACATGCTTTCACATCCTAAAGTAGGCCTGGCATGGCCGAGCGCGTTAAAGCGTGCGACTCGTAATCCGAGGGTCGCGCTAAACATGCTCGCCCTCCCAGCCGTGGGGGCGTTATAATGTGCGGTCAATCTCACCATTTCTTGATAAAAGAGTAGTCCAATAGTTGGCGTTGGGTGGTGATGAGTATCTGCCTTCCCTTTATTTCACACTGCAAAATTAGGGACGGCTA
This sequence comes from Carcinoscorpius rotundicauda, assembly GCA_011833715.1. Taxonomy (NCBI): domain Eukaryota; kingdom Metazoa; phylum Arthropoda; class Merostomata; order Xiphosura; family Limulidae; genus Carcinoscorpius; species Carcinoscorpius rotundicauda. Next base: position 48,512,609 of record CM022392.1, on the reverse strand, counting down.
GCACAGATAGCCCTCGAGTAGCTTTGTGCGAATTTCCAAAAACAAACAAACAAACATCCTAAAGTAATTATGAAGAGGTCCGTCTTTCGACAGCTCTCGTATTATAGAGCTTTGTATTTTTTGTTTTTAATTGATTTTTAATCCACGCATTTTTCTGACAGCATGAATATTATTACGCAGGTAAATACAGAACAAGCTTGATGTATAAAGCGTTCACATCGTTTACGTGATGGCAAAATGCAGATAGCCTATTGTAGAACAAAATTAATACCCTATCTTTGTACTAAAACAGCCCGGCATGGCCAGGTGGATTGAAGCGTTCGACTCGTAATCTGAAGATTAGCCCAAGAGTTGGCGGTGATGACTAGCTGCCTTCCCTCTAGTCTTACACTGCTAAATTAGGGACGGCTAGCACAGATAGCCCTCGAGTAGCTTTGTGCAAAATTCAGAAAAATTTGTTTTGGAAATTCGCACAAAGCTACTCGAGGGCTATCTGTGCTAGCCGTCCCGAATTTAGCAGTGTGAAATAAAGGGAAGGCAGATACTCATCACCACCCAACGCCAACTATTGGACTACTCTTTTATCAAGAAATGGTGAGATTGACCTTTACATTATAACGTCCCCACGACTGAAAAGGCGAGCATATTTGACGGGGATGCGAACCCGCGACCCTCAGATTACGAGTCGCACGCCTTAACACGCTTGGCTATCCCGGGCTACCGAAATTCAGAAAAACAAATTGTACTACAATATTTAAAAGGACATTTCATAAGATGAAAAATGGAATGAAAATTGCACAGTAAAAGGAAAGTTCACAACTTTAAATTATTGAAATTCGTTAAATAATAGCAAGACAGAAAATATTTAGTTAGTAAATAATGTATTAAAACATAACAGTGAAAATGTATGCATATTATTCTTAAGTATTTGTAAATTAACAATGATTTAGTGAGTTACTGATAAAGGGGTCATTCTCAATTGTGTCTGTTTAAAGTTAAGCACAAAGTTATACAAAAGGATATTTGTGCTCTGCCCACTACGGGTATCAAAATCTAGTTTCCTTTTTATTGTGAAACTTTAGTTATATAGTAAAAAACGTATAGTGATATAAAATTCAAAATTTTTAATATATATATATATATTTTAACTTTAATTGAGTTTCTGCGCGTCTGTAAAAGATTTATTACCATTTATTAATAAATCTAGAATATATATTAGCACCTACGATTGTTTAATTTTTGTTCTAGTTAGTTTATGTTTCATCATCTCATTTTTACTGTCAATGTACATATAACTATACCATAGAGTTAGTAGAAATTACTTGCTATCCATTTATATCCCATCGTTGTGTTGTGCTTCCAAGAACATCTAATTTTTTTGAGTTTACGAAACGCTTTTTCACAAAGTATTGATGAGTAATCTTCCAGCAACTACTCCATGTACTTTTTGTCCAGTGTTTGTACTAAAATTGTTTACACTTTAAATTTGTGCGTTTTTATTCCAGTATTTATCTGGATGGTTCCATGAGATAATGTTTTCGTTTACATCCTATTATTAGATCTTTCATGGTAAAGGCCAAGCATAAACGAATTGGTTGGGGCGCTGGACTCGCAGTATGTGGGTCATAGTCTTGAAATCAGTCACTGAACATGCTAATCCTTTCAGATTCAGAGGCGTGACGTAACGGTCAGCCTTACTTTTCGAAGGTTAAATAGTAGCTCAAGAATTGATTTTAAATTAAGGATGGCTAGCACAGACAGTTTTCGAGTATTTTGCGGGCGATTCTACAAACAGAAACAAACTTTCACAATGTTACAAAGTATTTTGTCTTTCCTAGCTCATGGTTTGGTTGTTGTTAAGCGCATTGCTATATTTAGCGGAATTTGGTTGAAACTTTAAACTTCGCGACATACACACGCAATACTATTCGGTTGAAAGTTGATTTATGCCTTTCTTGCATGTAAATAGTCATAAACTAAAGTTAATGAAATTCCCTGTTGACGTTAATAATAATAATTTAGTAACAACAACAATTTAATCAGAACCGTAGGTCTCATGTGGCATGTGGGGTTGCGGCAGCGTCCCCACTACCTGTGTCCTTATGAAACCGTCAAGTTTTAATACTACAAGGTATGCAATTATTAGCGTTCTATTTATTTGCTTAGTTGTTTTTTTTTAATTTCGCACAAAGCTACACAAGGATTATCTGCACTAGCCATCCCTAATTTAGCAGTGTAAGACTAGAGGGAAGGCAACTCGTCATCACTATCCACCGTCAACTCTTGAGCTACTCTTTGACCGACGAATTATGGGATTGATCATAACATTATAACGTTTCCATGGCTGAAAGGGCGAGAATGTTTGGGCGACGAGGATTTGAACCTGCAACCTTCAGATTACGAGTCGAGTGCCTTAACCATCTGGCCAATTAGCGCTCTGAATTTTGATTTTTGATGTGTAGGGAAGAGTTATTATTATTCTATTTACTTATTTCCAGTGAGTCTATATTTACATTAACATAAACTTAGAATTGATCGTTTTTCAGATTTTGTAATTTAGAAAGTATTATGTTTAAAGTGGGTTATAAAAGGCTGTGTGCCGTATAAATAAATGTGTACTTAAAGTGGTTCACTAAATCTATAAGAACAAATGAGTCTGTACGTGTGTGTGATCACCATAGACCCAAGACATTTGAGTTTTAATTATAGTAATACCACACTTGCTGCTATGTCCACCGAGAAGAATCGGGCTCCTGATTTAACATTGCAAATCCATAGACTGACCGTTGTCCCACTTGAGGAAAGCTGCAAGAGGAAAAAAAGAGAAAAGTTTGTGAATCTCTAATACAGAGTTTCTTAAACTATAGTCTTAACTAATAACTTTTCGACTTGTTTTCATACTGTTAACTGCCACTACCAATGGTTACTATATGTTGAATAACTTTAATTTTACGCCTCTAACAACGCCCAACCTATAAAATTACCAATAAGAAAAAAAATCACTAATTTCCTGTGTAATTTACATTATGTTTTGTTGTTAAGTGCAAAGCTACACAATGGGTTATCTCTGAGATAACCCACATAGGTATTGTGATCTGGTTTGTAATATTATAAGCATTCAGAATTACCAATGAGTCGCTAGAGAATGTAATTTTAAAGATATTTTTGTTTGCATTTGGGTATGCGACTCATATATTATTAGGGACCCTGTAATAAATAAATAAATAATTAATCTACAAGTGTATATCCCATTGATAATTTTGTGGTTATGGCAAGAATATTTGAAGTCTAGAATTTAAACATGGGGAAATTTAAGTCTTGCTGCTCTCCCCTCAGTGGCAAGTCTTTGGACTTATATTGTTAGAAACCGGGTTTTAATACTTGTGTGGCTTTGTACTTCTGAACAAACAACAATAATTCTTGCTACTGCATATTGTACGATATAACTACCGTTATTCGAAGGTACATGCATTTTAAGACATCCGCTTACACATCAGATTTAACATAATTTCGAAGTTTTATAGCTTATTGATGATAAAGTGGTCACGCATATTTACTTCAATATTTTCTGAATGATAACTAGAATGACAAAGAAAATCATTGAATGTGTTATTTACGTTGGTTTGTATGGTTTACTTTCTTCTCACTCTAGATGACTGTTAAACATAGTATTGACGTACAATAAGTTATTTTGATAACTAGAGGATCGTTATTTTTATTTTAACCATTACCAGATATGCAACTAATTCGTAGTTATATTACATAGCGCTTAGTATAATGATTTTTTATATATTGTTAAAATACTTAAATTCCAATCATAAGGTAAAGAAAAGTCAAAATTATTATCTTTGAAAGATATGTTTAAATTCATAAGAATCTAAATTTATTAAAAAGAGAAAAAATATTCCATGCCACGTGCTAGCTAACCGCAAGCCCGTCTACAGCAAAATAGAAACTATCAACAGCATGGATACAACGCCACGTGCGGGGATAACAAGACTATACTTTGTCTGCCTAAAACATAAACTGTGACGCTCCACTATTGGATGAAGTCGGCCAATAGAAAATACCAACTCAATTCACCTAACGACTGCTGTCTCATCGACAGCAGGGCGCGGATGTCTGGGACGGTGCATTGGCTGGGTAAGTGGAACCAATAAATTGTACATTTTTACTTAATATATATGTGTGTATTATGGATTGCATAAATTGTTTTATACCGCACATATAATAGTATGCATAATAAAGAAGTCATACAATCACAAATATCATAAGCGAGTGATAGATTTTCCAGTTGTTTACCGTAATTGAAAGAGTTTCTGCATTATGAGAGTAGGTGTACGGTACTTTGATATATGTACCCAGCCGCGTGTTACGGCTCAATTGCTTGTTTGGATACTCGCTTTTAGGGACCATGATAAAATTAACGTCACATTAATACTTTGAATACAGTTAAGTAAAATTATATTATGATTCTTTTAATACTCCAAGAAACTGCATAAGTTAAGGCATATAGCTTTTTATTAAATATATGTAGGCCTTCGTGAAGCTTTGGACTTTTACTGTAATGATATTTATGTGATATGGCTTCAAATGTGAAAACGTTATTTATACAGATGCAATATAATTGAAAATTTACAGGTTATTTGCATTATGATGTTCAAACCGCACGTTGCGGCGTGTGCATGCTGAACACGATTACAAGTTTCAAGAACAACTAAAGAAGTATGTAAGTTTAAATCTGCTAGTAACGTCTGAAATGTAGCAGACAAAAAGTCCCATAACTTCTCTCTGTTACCAGATGTGTCCAATTACCTGTCAAACATTTACGTTGAATATGATTATTAGTAATCTCCTGCAGAGGACGCAGCATTATTTAATTCCAACACTTACACATAACTTAGAGAATGGCATCATATCATACATATTTATGAAAAAAAAAATCATCCATCAACTATTGGAAATTGGGTAATTTTCATTACTAAAAAGTATATTTAGTATTCAAACCAAAACATTAGCTATTATGGTTATAATATTAAAGAGTATAGATTATATTTAATAACTCTGTGGTGGAGCATGTTAGTTAGTAACTCGTTATTACAACTATTACATATGTGGTTTTTTAAAATAATAATTTGTGTATATTTTTGACAGTGTCGGGTTGTGAGACAACATAATTTTAAATGTAGTGTAAAACTTGCTTTTGAAATATTTGATAAGACTTTTTAGAAAAAGGCTTAATGGTAATTAAGGGTATATTTTGCATTTATTTCATTATTCGGCGAACTCTGAATACTTGATATCGTCTGGTTAAAATTGTTAACAGCGAGGATATCCAACTGATAGAACAATACTTTCTGATCTTTACAGCTACGAAATAAAGAAAATTGTAGGCCTGAGGGGAGGATGAAGGAACACAAAAAATAATGAGAATAAAATCGTCAAACTTTGTTACTGGTTTTAAAATCAGAGTTTCGGGCTTTTGTTGCATTTTTTTTTTCTCTTTGGTATTTAGTTGCAAATGTTATCTTTATTACAACGAATAGGTTCGATATTCAAATTTATGTTTTGTTTCTGACTCTATTAAGTGTCCGATAATGTTAGGATGCTATTATCGTAAGTGGAAAGTCAACATTTGTAAGAAGATTCGCTACCAACCAGAATGATGTTTGCTTCTTTTATGTTACCGTTGTCACATCGATTTGTGACAAGAGTAACATTACCAGTATCCGCCTAAACATAAATTATTTGTTGATTTTGTTTAAAATTTCGAGAAGTAGATCGAGCATCAATAAACATTTCAGTATGAGGAGTCATAAATTTGTTCGTCAGAAAAATTAATTAATTTTCATTTAGACCACGTTAAAACAGTATTTTGAATTGAGTTGCAAATTATTATCTTAGCTCTTAAGTTTTTACAAGTTTTTTTATGTGCTTATAAACATAGCATGTAAAGTTAACATAAATCAAAAGTGTAATAATGACAGTCTGTGAACGAGTATTTTCATATTGTGTAAATTCTTAACTTAAAATGTCATTACTGTTAGATTTGCCGTCGTAGTCTAATTGTGGCTGCCAGCTTCCCAACATCTATCAATAGGTAGCGCAAATGTCGTACTCAGTTACGTTGAAAAATGTTTGATTTGATAACGAGATACGATTATTTAGAGTAGATTTGTTTCGAAACTTTAATAATATACTAATAGAAAATGAAGTTGAACTAATTGCTCTCTTATATTTTATGTATTTGTTCATTAAAATTACAAAATTAGTTATGTCATTGTGGTTTCGAAATTCAGTTTTTAGAGTTAGAAGCCTTCGGACTTGCATCCAAACTACAAGGAAGGGGTATTTTAAATGCTAAATTGACTTAACAGTGAAATTAATGTAAATAAGTGAGATTGATGCGATAGCTTTCACTTTTAACATTAAATTTTTGTGATTCTAAACTGACTCGCTTGTTGAATAGTTGCTGATCATTCATTAATTCAATGTTCCGCGTTATTCGTGTTAATACCTCGCCTTCCACTCCTGAATTTTCCAGATTATAACAACTTCTGCTCTGTTTCCAGCGTTTAGTAATATTGAACCTAAAAGCTTGCAACAAAACGAAACAAAGCTATCGTGGCCAAGCTAACCACCGATAAGTTTCGTACTTCTATAAACATTGAATACTGGTACAATGTTATAATACAGGTTAACAATTTAATATTTTTGACTCTTCGTATATGATTTTGTGCATCGATCTCAGTAAATTAACCATGTGATAAAAAAAACAAACAAACAGAACTAACACTAATCCCTAAGCGTGCTACTTTTGGTTTGAAAGCCACGTGCTCGATGACGTAATTTGTGAGCGTGATTCGGCAACGACGTAACTAAGGAGGAGTGGGGGGGGGGGTGAAACGAGACGTCAAATTAAAGTTTTAAATTTTTTTTTGTAATTTATAAAATTGTAATATTTTCGTTTCTATTTACGATTTATACATTTATTTATTTATTTTCCTAGTAGATAGTGTAAGTATTTATTTAAGTTTCATTCCAGAATTTTTATATTTTAGGTATTTAGACGTTCAACTTAATATTTACTGTACAAAAGGAAAATATATATTATAAGAAAAAGGCAGTCGGTGGCCCTGCATAGTGTCTTTTCACAAAACTAACGTTATTTAAAAAAAAAATCCGTGAAGGGGGGATAGTAAAGTTGTGTGTAGTTCATTTATTCGTTAATTATTCATTTATCTTATGTGTGATAACATTATAATGTTAAAAGAGAGGATAGCACCTAAGTAAACGACGCTCTTGCTGCTCACCCAACTCCAGTAAAAAGAAATATAAAATTAAATTTATTCTTATTTTTTAAAAAATCGTTAATCCTTCCTTTAGTTTACAGTGTTCTCTCGCCACTTCGCGGGCTCGGCCGACCCCCACATATATATATAAAATAATAAACATTAAATCTAAAATATAGCATTAAATACCATTAAAATATTAAAAATAAATATAATTAATAGTGTAAAGAAAAAAACAGGTATATTTTGAGATATTTAACATATATTTGAGTTTATAACAGCGTAAAAATGGAAACAGAACCAACTGGAAAGGCTATAGATGTATGCATTGTGCGTCTGCGAAGGCTACGCGAGATCAGTTTCATGGCGTAGCGATGTGCAAGACGGGCTATGATTGGTGCAGAAATGAAAGACGGCCAATGACAGCTACCCATTTTGATTGTCTTTTACCATTGCTACATATCTTCAAAATGCTCATAAGGCATTGCAAGAAATGAAGCCCTGCACCGTTAATGCAAGCTGGAAGAAGTTGTGGCCTGAGGTTGTGCACGACGACAAGGGATTCACGCCTGAAGAAATCCAACACTCGGCTGTTCAAAAAGCTGTGCAATTAGCTTCGTTAATCAAAGGTGAAGGATTTGCCGATATGACGAAGGCGAAGGAAGACGTAGATAAACTGATTGACTTAGAATCCGTGAAGACGTAGATAAACTGATTGACTTAGAATCCGAACCACTCGCCGACCAAGACTTAGAAGCACTGACGAAGTCGACGAAGAGGAAACACCGAAAGAAGCCGAGGAAACAATCGAGCAAAGTGGATGGTCGTTAGAGCGGTTAGGTAAACTAATTAACGAAATGAAGGAGTGCTCACAGGAATGGGACAACGATATGGTTCGATCAGTACAATTTTGCAACAAAATAGAAGAACTGATTACTCCTTATCAAATGATTTTCGATAGGCTAAAGAGGCAGAGAAAACAACTGCCAATAACAATGTTTTTCCAGCCGAGCAAGAAAGAAAGGGTACCGGTGGCAAGTACTGTTCCTGAAGTTGTAACGACCGACGAAGAAATTGCTGATTCACCTTCCACAGAAGAGGAAGTGGTGTCCCCTGAAAAGACACCACCTGCTGAAGATATGTAATGTTTAATTTTAAGGCTTAATATCTTAATAATTGTTCTTATTATTTCAGCAATAATGAACAGTATTGTAATGGGAGGGTTAAATAGTTGTACAGGGAGGGTTTTAAAAGTCTAAATGCACATAAATATATACGTAAAAATCGGCGATCCCACTTCGCGGAAAATCTCCTTTCGCGGGAGGTTTTGGAACGCATCTTCCGCGATACACGAGGGAACACTGTATTGTAATATGTCAGGCTTCGCTACTCATTCCATAACTAATCATATTGTCAGAAAAATAAAATTGAAGTTTACCTAGCTTCTATAAATCTTAATTTCGTGTTCACGTGCCTTCAGCATTCGGCACAAAGAAATCGAGTACTTTTATTCCGTTTGTCTTCCATATAATATTTACAATTTCAGTAATATCACTTCTTATCCATCTTTTCCCGAGATAAAACAAGATATCTTATCCTATCTTTGTAACTCAACCATCCACAGAGTCGCATTACCGGCTCTCCTTTGAACCCTTTCCAGTAAGTCAGTGAGGTTTTTTTTTTAACTTGTGATCTAAAATGAAATAGTTACTTATGTGTGCTCCTAACAAGCAATAGTGAAAACTATTGACACAAATCGAAGGAGACGCGAATAAAATCACTTGCAGACTTCTGTCCATCGCTGGTATGTAGTTAATCGTATTTATACTACTGTAAGCAAAAAGGTAAATTAACGGGCAGAAATTAGTAATTCAATGTAGTGATCCAATTCACTCTGGGTTATTGATGTTAAATAAGTTTATTCTTTGAAATAACTTTCGTATACTGAATATTGTTTTGAGCTGTCTTTTTGATATTTTAAGTTAGACATTTATAATTGTTTTGGCTAGAAACGGTTAAGGGCATATTTGAATCGCTTATTCATACGATCTTCTGGATATTTTTTCTAATAGATGAATTTAGTGAATAGGAACAGGAAGTTAGCTTTTCCAATATGGCGGAGATTGCTTTACTCCTTTCTTTCTTACTTACTAGAAGAGATATTGATGAATATAAAGCAGTAAAGAGGTTTATTTTTAGGGATAAGTATTGTTTTATAAGTGACTAGAATGGTCATTATGCAATCAGTGCGATAAAAGAAGAAAAACTTGTTTGCAAAACATTTTCGGTATTTTACGTACATTTATGGTACGTTTCCTGTACCATCTTGACGTTGTAACCACTCCATTTACATCACCTTCTTGTCGAGAATAATGGGAAGAAGTAATAAACGTTGTTCAGCGTGACGTTATTTCTGTGCAAAAAGTTCCACATTTTAGACGAATATGTAATGCTCAAAGTTTATTAAGGCTTGGGAAAATATTGTAACAGTATAGTGAGTCTATTATAGTGTGGTTGATAGGTTACTGAAATAGTGAGTGTGTTAGCCACCGCAGTGTTCAATCAGTATATCATTAAAGTGGCAAAGATAAACATGTGACTACTTAGTTTTGTATGAGTGTTAGGTCTATCATTAGTTTCGGAATTTCTATTAAAATATTTTTGAAATTAGATCTATCAGCGAATGTAACGTGAATAAGTTGCATGTTGTACTTGAAGTAATAAAACGCTTTCATTATGATTAAAGAACTATTTTTTTTACCGAATAATCAGAGGGAACCTAACGAAAGAGACCGTTACAAAATTGGTTTCAGAAGTTAAAATATTTGTAAAGTTGAAACATATTCAAAACTAAACTTAAAGATGAGCGTTCTAGGGGTACAGAGATAAGTTTGCGGACTTCAAAAGCTAAAAATAGGATTTTGATGTCCGTGGTGGACAGAGCACAGATAGCCTTTTGTGTGCTTAAATTACAAACAAATATACTTAAATATGGTGATAAAGTGAGATCGAAAATCAGTTGTAAATGACGGTATTGGGAAAAATAAGGAGAAAGATATGGAAGATAACAAGAATATCAAGAAAGAAAAAGAGTAAATTAGAAGATTTGTTTTGTTTGTTTTTGGAATTTTGCACAAAGCTACTCGAGGGCTATCTGTGCTAGCCGTCCCTAATTTAGCAGTGTAAGACTAGAGGGAAGGCAGCTAGTCAACACCACCCACCGCCAACTATTGGGCTACTCTTTTACCAACGAATAGTGGGATTGACCGTCACATTATACACCCCCACGGCTGGGAGGGCGAGCATGTTTTAGCGCGACGCGGGCGCGAACCCGCGACCCTCGGATTACGAGTGCACGCCTTAACGCGCTCGGCCATGCCAGGCCAAATTAGAAGAAGATCGAGCAAGATATATGAAACTAATATTACATCAATAAAAACTAAAGAAAATAGTAAGTTGAGAGAGGAACTACAAGTAAGAGAGGCTTGCCATGGCCAGGTGTTTAAGGTGCTCAAATCGTAATCTGAGGGTCGCGGGTTCGAATCCCCATCACACCAAACTTATTTGGCCTTTCAGCCGTGGGGGCGTTATAATGTGTCGGCCAATCCCGCAATTTGTTGGTAAAAAGAGTAGCCCAACAGCTGGCGGTGGGTGGTGATGACTAACTGGTTGCCTTTCCTCTAGTCTTACACTGTTCAATTAGGAATGGCTAGCGCAGATAGTCTTCGTTTAGCTTTGCGCGAAGTTCAAAAACAAATAAAACAAACTAGTATGAGACATAAGATCTACAGAAGTATTGCTGATATTAAAGTTTGGTGGAAGACAGAAGAAACTTTATTTATTGATGTTCGATGAACACTAGGGGAAGATTATAAAACAAAATAAAAGAACTACAAAAGGAAATTATTGAAGTTAAAACGGGAGTAAAAATGACCTGAATGAATTTAAAGGACAGTAACGTCCAGCTAAAAGAGTATTAAAGTGAACTGATGGTGCATACAAAGACAAAACCAGTCACAATTCTCTCGACATAAACTCAAAAATTCCAGCTTAAAAACAAAACCAAGAAAAATCTATTAACTATGAAATATAGACGAGGAGAATCCGTCTGATCTACACCTGTTTTGTTTTTTTTACTTTCATTATGGTGGGTTAATGATGGCCATTTTTTATTTTTATAATTTAGTGGAAATGTATACTATTAATATCATATCAGTTTCTCTAATTTTGGATTACACTGGTGACTAGTGAAACTAAACTGATTTTTCTAGGATGGTACAAGTATCGGGAAGCGCTGGCCCAACGTTAAGGTGATATTTACAGAATCTATAAGTTCAACTTCGACTCATTGCATGTGCATACAACTAATTCCACCACATGGTAGATTCAAGTTTATCAATAGGTTGTGTATGTTTTTCTTATAACAAAGCCACATCGGACTATCTGACCGAGTGTAATCGAACCCGTAGACTTACCGTTATTCCAGCGGGAGACTTATTTAATAGGGAGGATATGATACAGATCCCTGCCCATGGAGTGTGATACCAGGTATTTTACACACAGCTGCTAGGCTTAGTCCCACTGAAAATTTGAAATGTTTTGATTGGTTAGTTGTTTAGAAATAAGCACAAAGCTACACAATGGGCTATCTGTGCTCTGCCCACCACGGGTATCGAAACCCGGATTTTAGCGTGTAAGTCCGCAGACATACCGCTGAGCCACTGGGGGGCAAATGTTTTGATAAATAAGAAACTGATGTTTTTAAACTCAGGCATCAGTAACATGTACGTGTGTCTGTCAGTTGCATATGTACTTCTTCATTCTTTGAACATCCGTTAAGATTATTTCTTGTTCATTTATTTTAACTAAAGTGGTTTTGGCAGATATTATATTTGTGCAAGAAAAAGTGACAAACGGTCGTTATATAAGAACGATTTGTTCTACCATCAAGGATGGGAAATGAAACTTGTATATAATACAAGGAATAATATATGCTTGTGAGCTGAACTTGCTGCAAAATAATAGTTTCCCTTTTTTATCATTTCTACACAGAAATATGTGTGGTAGAAGAACAAAATTACATTACCATTGAGCAATTAGGTGCTCAAATAAGTGTACAAATCAACTTTATCGGTTATTTATAAGCATCATAGAGTAACAGATTAAAAGCGACTACCATTGTTTTCTCAAATGATCCACACAAACTTAGAGATAATTTTGTTTGTTGGTTTATTTTTGAATTTCGCGCAAAGCTTCACGAGGGCTATCTGCTTTAGCTGCCCCTAATTTAGAAGTGGAAGACTAAAGGAAAAGGCAACTAGTCATCACCAACCACCACCAGCTTTTGGGCTACTTTTTACCAACGAATAGTGGAATTGACTGTCACATTATAACGTTCCTACAGCTGAAAGGGCGAGCATGTTTGGTGTGATTTGGATTCGAAACCGCGACCCTCAGATCACGAGTCGAGAGCCTTAATCACCTGATCATGCCTAGCCCGTGATAATTTTAAATAACAACAATTGTGAACGGTCCCTAACATCTGATGTTAATTTAAATAATAAACCATTTCCTCAGTCCTAAATATTGCACCGTAGTTACGAGAACCTGAATTTGTTTTGCATTGTGAAACAAAACTAGAAGTTTCAATTAACAATGCATTTAAATTTATTTAGTAGGCTGACATCTTCTCTGACCTTTCTGTAAAGGCTTGGTCTTGCTCTTCAGATAAAGAAGAGTTTGGTCGTTTTATTTTAGACCATATAAAACTCTGGAGCTCAAGAAATTTTAATCTCTTGACAATTTTAAAAATGATCAAGACCACGCAAAAATTCTATCCCAACTTAGCAGAATACGAAAATTTCAACTCAACTCAATAACCCAGAAGCGGACCTGATGAAAATAATGTTTTTGACATTTCAAATTGCTATTCTAAAACATTTTTTCAGCGCGTAAACATCTATAAGTTTATGAAATTTACAGTTAATTTCATTACTGCATTTATTCGTTAGGTTTAGCCTTTTTTATTATTACAAATACATATATTTCTTGTTGCGTTTAGAAAATGCACCTATTTTGAGCTTAGTCTCAGACTAAATGAACGTTAAATGAGTAAATTCTTAATCCTTATCAACTTTTATATTGGTAAAACTTTTGTTTACCTTTTTCAATATAGTTAGTGACCCTAAATAAATATCGTTTCACTCTTAAAATTAAAGCAACTTGCTTTAGTGAGGAATGATATTCAACTTGGATGATAAGTATTTATTTTTAAATGTGGATGGTGTGTTACACCCATAGATGTCGGGGCAATCGCTGCACTGATTCTTTGTTGTTTGTCCTGAGTAAATGTTAGTAAAAAAAGAGATACAAGATACGCATTATTTACGAATTCATTTTATCTACCCCTGTTTGTTTGAATCTGCTTGTCGTAGCATACCACATAGTTAGGATAAAAGGTTTAAGACTTATTTAAATTGTTGTAGAAAAGGAAGTTGTTCACAAATTCATTTTTTTCCATCGTCACTTACTAGTAGAATTAGGAACTTAAAATGTGTTTCATTGTTTATCACAACTTTATGAATATCCTTGGGCTTTCAGTAAACCACAATATACTGTTGGAGACTTATTTACCTATAACGCTAAAAATTGGATTTTTATACTTATTGTAGACACATTACATATAGCCCACCGTGTAGCTTTCTGCTTAACACGACCGAACCAGGAAAGGAAACGTGTGTTTTATCGTCTGTTTATAATATTGACTTCGTATCAGTAAGTTCCCAGTTTGATCCCGGTGAAACAACAGTAAGTCTACGGCTTGCCAATATAAAAGTCCAAGGTTCGATTCTCTGCAGTTGACACAGCTAATAGCCCAGTGTGACTTTGCTGTAAAAAAGAAATAATATTTCTAGTTAGTATTTGTGGTTCTGTTTTCATGGAGAATCGACACAGGAACAAATACAGACAATAGTTTAAATCATTCTAATTTTCTATTTCCCTCATTTTCAAATGTAAAACGGAATACGGCAAAAAAGTTAATTGTACCTCACCATCTATGTAAAGAAGATTACAAATTTTGCAGTAATTGCTGTGAGATAAGATTGCATCCTTATATAGGTATTCTATACCCCTCATGTTTTATTTTGGTGAATTTTACAATTTTAAAATAGTTTATTTATAGTCAAAACAGCCATTTGCCAGACATCCACAGCTTATATAATGTCACGATGGAAGGAATACTTCCAAACTACCTTTTTTGACAATGTTTGACCTCTGACACTGCTTTGGGAATGGTACGTAATACTTCTCTCCGGCACCAGATATATGTACTCTTAAATCATAAAAATGTGTTCATGTAGAGGAGTTAGAGTTTTCAAGAGGGAGAGGCCTCATATTTGAAAAACGAGGGAATACAGATGAGGAACAAGGACTCTGTGGAAAGAGACCTTTAACGAGTTGTATCTCATCCATTGTGACGAATGTGCGTCGTCATGTTACACGAGAGTAGACATATAAGGACCAGTATGCACATAATCATGATGGATCTTTCTCTGTCACAGATTGCTTCCACGTTATATCAACTTTCGCATACCTCAAGCATGTGTCCAAGTGTGTTAAGGCGTTCGACTCATATTTCGAGGGTCGCGACTTCGAATCCCCGTCACAACAAACATGCTCGCCTTCCCAGCCGTGGGGGCGTTATAATGTTACGATCAATCCCACTATTCGTTGGTAAAAAGAGTAGTCCAATAAGTGGCGGTGGGTGGTGATGACTAGCTGCCTTCCCTCTAGTCTTCCACTACTAAATTAGGGACGGCTAGCACAGATAGCCCTCGAGTAGCTTTGTGCGAAATTTAAAACAAACAAACAAACAAAACCTCAAGCATATGGAAAATAAGATGGGTATTTATGACATTCAACACAAAGACATACTGGATATATCTTAGGACCCATGTGCGATCGGACTGTTGAAATAAGCGTTGGCAAAACGAACAAGGAGTGGTTGTGTGCTTTAACCACGACAGCCTCCCGGCTGAGGTTCTGGAATGGAAACTGTAGAGGGCAGGACTTTTATTAAGAAACTCGACCTTTAGATAGAATATGATCGGACATGACGACATTGTCCGCAACTACGTAGTAAGGCTTCAAATTTGTGTTATTGTGACATACCGAACTTCTAATTACCCCTTAACCTTTTAATGTTTTACTTGTAATTCTATTTGTGTACTATAATCGAAAATCAGGTGTTATTGTCTTATTAGAAATATCAACTATCTTTCTCTGTTTCTCGATATTATAAACATTCAGTGTGGAAAAAATGGTAAGTAAAAAGACTGCTTACTGTGGCATAACGTTATTTCTGTAGACTTAAACCCTAGAAACTTGGTTTCGATACCCGTAATGGAAATAAAACAGACAACCCATCGTGTGGCATTGTGCTCAACTTCAAAGAAACAAAACAAAGAAAAAAAGAACCTATCAATAAACACTTTTCAGTGTTCTGTAGTTATTGTTTTTTCATCTGCTTTTTTGCTTTTTACAGTATGAAGTCTTCGCATTGGCCTGGAACGAATGTTAGTAATGTTCATTGTTCTTTCCGTCTCTCCAAGCAGCATGAAACTTGTAAGGCGGCAAGTCTACATTGTCTTCTAAACTTAATTACTCAATTAAAACTATTTCATGTGGCTTTTAAAGAAAGCTATTAAGGTGTGGAGGGAGGGGTCTTACAGCAAAGCCACATCGGGCTATCTGCTGAGTCCACCGAGAGGGACTTGAACTCCTGATTTTAGCATTTTAAATCTGAAGACTTACCGTTGTCCCAGCGGGAGAATGCACTAACCGTCCCTAATTTAACAGTGTAAGACTAGAGAGAAGGCAGCTAGTCATCATCACCCAGCGCCAACTCTTGGGCTACTCTTTTACCAACGAAGAGTGGGAGTGACTGTCACATTATAATGCCTCCACGGCTGTAAGGGCAAGCATGTTTGGGGATTCAAACCTCCAACTTTCAGGTTATGAGTCGAGCGCCTTAACCACCTGGCCATGTCAAGCCAGAATCAAACTTACGATTAAATTAATTAAAGTCACGTGAACAAGGGAGCATTTTAAAGGTCTTTCAACGTCTAAGTTTTCTTTATATATTCATTCAGACCATAATATTCTATTGTGTTATTAAATATTATATTCGTGATATAATTTTACAGTTGTATAATTTTTAACTTTTTTTACGATATTTGTGCTTGCGAAGTCTCAAAACTGTATATGTAATTGAATCAACAGTTCGACAAACTATACCAATCAATTGTTTAACATCTCCTGTTCGACCAATTGACAACATTTTCATTAAAGACCTAAAGGAAAACTCGACAATTCATTAAGTATTGCGTCGAATTTGAACGAAGTGTGTGCGCGTTAGAACTAGCGATAAATGTAATGGTTGGTTGACGTAAGGAGGAAAGCCAATTATTCGTGATTGTTGGTCGACGTGATGACAAAGACCAACTAATTTGTGATAATTGGTTGCTGTGAAGATAAAGACCAACCGAAAAATTTTGCAACTTTGACACTTGAAAAAGGTGAAGCCGACAATAAACCATCTGAAGTCGGTAATACTGCTTCTTTTCAAAAGCATTTTCGTGTTTTCGTGTATAAAGAAACGTTTGTTTTTTGAATTTCACGCAAAGCTACACAAGGACTAAAAATATATTTCGTCATCAAGAACTACACGAGGACTATCTGCGCTAGCCGTTCCTAATTTAGCAGTGTAAGACTAGTCATCACCACCCACCGTCAACTCTTGGAGTGCTCTTTTACCAACGAATGGGGGTATTGACCGTAACATTATAATACCAATATGGTTGAAAGGGTGAGCATATTTAGAGTGACAGGAATTCAGACCCGCTACCCTCGGATTACGAGTCGGGCGCTTTAACCACTGGGCCTACACGAAAACTATTTGGTATATATTATATATACACGTTGTTAGGAATATACCATTGTGTATTAGGATTGTTTATGTTTAGTGGCTAGCATGTTGCTTCGTTAGAATTTTTTAAATGTCAACTAAAAGAATTTGACTTAGAAACAAATGCTCAAAAGAACGAATGCTATAAATGCTCATATATGTGAACTTTACACAAGAATCAAACTGTTTAGTTCCAGCAGAGCATAGTTAGCATTGAAAGATATTTTAGACCATATAGATTAGCAGTGTTTAATGGTTCCAGTAGAGCAAAGTTAGGGTTGAAAGATATTCTGGAAGGTGTAGATTAGCAGTGTTTAATGGTTCCAGTTGAGCAAAGTTAGGTTTGAAAGATGTTCTAGGCCATGTAGATTAGCAGTGTTTAATGGTTCCAGTAGAGCAAAGTTAGGGTTGAAAGATGTTCTAGACCATGTAGATTAGCAGTGTTTAATGGTTCCAGTAGAGTAAAGTTAGACTTGAAGGATGTTTTAGACCATGTAGATTAGCAGTGTTTAATGGTTCCAGTAGAGGAAAGTTAGGGTTGAAAGATGTTCTAGGCCGTGTAGATTAGCAGTGTTTAATGGTTCCAGTAGAGTAAAGTTAGACTTGAAGGATGTTTTAGACTATGTAGATTAGCAGTGCTTAATGTAATGCTTAGAAGTAGAACTATGTTGTGTTGGTTGCTGTAAGCATACAATTTGCAAGTAATCGTTGTATATTCAAATTGTTGTGATAAACAGTTAGATTTTGTATTGTAATAATTTTCTGTCAAACTCGAGATAATCTGGTGTAAAATATCTTCTTAAAAATTGTTAGAAGGAACTGGATTGTAAAGAAAATGGTTTCTAATCTGAAAGTCGTCCTAAATGAGAAACATTTATAAAGATCTTTTGACAATGGTATCACAGCATACTAGAAAATAAACGTAAAATGTGGTCATCAGAAAGTTAAATGCAGTAATTTAATAGAGGTAGTAGTCGATGTGGAAACCCAATTCTAGCATTGCTATCCATGGGCGTCTGTAGGAGAGGACGAGAGGAGGGTTTGCCCCCTTACCTTTTCTATAAAACACACACACGTTTCTTATTGGTTTTTGACTGAAAAAAGAGAGGTAGAAAATAAAATGTTATTTAAATACAGAAGCCTAGTGGTTATGAATATTTTTATTGTTTATTTACTTTTAAACTTTATGCTGCTACTAGCATATTTCAGAAGAAAAAAAAACTTCCGTAAAATTCACACCGTGCACCACAATAGCACGTCTGCTACTTTATTTCGCTTCTCCCTATGTATGTATGTATGTATGTTTGTGTAATAAGACAGTAAGGTGGTTTCAGTGACATATGGTAAAGGTTATTCGTGAGAACATTTATGTATATATACCGAACTGGTGTACAGTTAATTTGATACTCTGAAGTTTACGCTGTTTATAAAACTTTTCGGAAGCTTTTATTGTAATTAGAAATTGCGAAAACCCTGATTTTCATTTGCGTTAAATCTTAAAATATTATAGTATAGCTAATAGAAGTGAAGAAATACACATTTCTTACCTTTTTGGAAAGTCGACAGTTTACTGTATAACTTATTTACGTAAACAATTATATGTAAGCTGTTTTGTATGAGTTATAGTGGAGAGTTGTATTTTCTTTTCCTACATATCAAAATCTCTCTCTCTCATTCGGGGTTTGGATGTGATATGTACATACCCTGGAAGGTCAGGTGCATTTTGACCTCTTCCTCCTTCCTGTACTTGTGTGGTCATGCAGTGTTTAATGGTGTCAGTTACTCCTTTTTTGGGTCAGAGTGAGCTGAATTTACTCCGACCCTTTTCAGGACAGTGTCCATGTATAGATATTGTTTTGCCCCATCAGTAAGATGTCTGGTTTGTTGGTGGCACTTTTTTTATTTCTTTATATATATATAATTATTATATATTTTTTCATTTATTTATTTATTATTATTTATTTTATATTTAAAATATATATTGATCAAGGAGAGGTGTTTAGGACTATCTTCATCATGTATGAGGTACCTGTCTTGTTCGCACAGTAATTCGTTTTTTATCCAATTTTTATCAAAGCACCTTATTGTACTATGTAGGAGTCTATCTGGTTATGTTGGTATTTTTGGTTATTTATGTATAGATTGAGATGATGTTGCTCTGGGAACTCTATATGCTGTTATGAGGAGTTTGTTTTGGATTGTTTATAGTTTTGTTTTAATTGTTTTGTTACTTACAGTTATCCAAGCTGGAGCTGCATAGTCTATTACTGATCTAATATATGTTTTGTGAATGTTTAGTATATTCTTTGTTGATGCTCCACTGTTCTTTCCAGTTAGACTCCTAGCATAGTTGGTTCTTCGCCAGACTTTATTTTTAATTTCGTTTACATGGTTAATCCAAAGTAATTTTGAATCATAGGTTACACCTAAAAATTTTGCCGATGTGGCAGTCTGAAGTAGTGTTCCATTCATATATATTTCAGGCTGTGTTTTTTTTGTATTTTGTCAGTTTTCTGAAGACGACAAGTTGTGTTTTTGTGCTGTTTATTTTTATTCTGTATTTTTCACACTATTCGTTTATTCTATTTAGTTGTGGTTGTTTGTGTTGTGGCAATTTTCCAGACTGCCACATCATCAGCAAACTGTGATTAGGATCCTTCAATGGCATATTTTTCACATACATGATGAAGAGTATGGGGCTAACCACCCCTACCTGAGGGATGACAGCTTCTGGAGTAAAGTTCTCAGAAAAGCTTCCCTCTACATTTTCTTTTTTCCACGCAGTGGTCCCAGTTCATTCATACGGAACCTTAGACCAATGTACCATACAGTGTCAAATGCTTTCTTAATGGCCCCCCAGTGGCTCAGCGGTATGTCTGCGGACTTACACGCTAAAATCCGGGTTTCGATACCCGTGGTGGGCAGAGCACAGATAGCCCATTGTGTAGCTTTGTGCTTAATTCAAAACAATAAAAACAACAGCTTTCTTAATGTCAGAAAAGCAGGCGACAGTGCATTGTTTTTGCTAAAGCTGTCTATTATTTCTTCAGTTAGTCTGACTAAGTGGTCAGTTGTTTGTCTAAATTTCACGAATCCATCTTGTTCTTCTGGTAATTTTGATTTTATCTTCAAGAATGTGGAGAGTCTATTACAGATTAGGCCTGGCATGGCCGAGCGCGTAAGGCGTGTGACTCGTAATCCGAGGGTCGCGGGTTCGCGCCCGTGTCGCGCTAAAGATGCTCGCCCTCCCAGCCGTGGGGGTGTATAATGTGACGGTCAATCCCACTATTCGTTGGTAAAAGAGTAGCCCAAGAGTTGTCGGTGGGTGGTGATGACTAGCTGCCTTCCCTCTAGTCTTACACTGCTAAATTAGGGACGGCTAGCACAGATAGCCCTCGAGTAGCTTTGTGCGAAATTCCAAAACAAACTAAAATTACTGATTATTCTTTCAAGAATTTTTCCTACACAGCTGGTCAGGCTGATTGGTCGGTAGCTATTAGG
Source organism: Carcinoscorpius rotundicauda (assembly GCA_011833715.1). Taxonomy (NCBI): domain Eukaryota; kingdom Metazoa; phylum Arthropoda; class Merostomata; order Xiphosura; family Limulidae; genus Carcinoscorpius; species Carcinoscorpius rotundicauda. Next base: position 48,491,849 of record CM022392.1, on the reverse strand, counting down.
TTTATTTGCTGGCTTTCTTTCCTTATGGAACATTAATGTATTAGCAAGCTTCCAAGAAACTGGGATATATCCCCAGGATGGAGATAAGTTATAAAGTGTTTTTAGGTGGTCAAACAGTATCGGAATGCCCTTTTTTAGAAGGACAGCTTGTATCTCATCTTCAGCTGGAGACTTGTTTTTGTGTTGTTTTTTTATTACTTCGAGAAGTTCATGTATGGATATTTCGTTGGTATCGTGTCTTTGTAGTTTGTGATGTGTCTTGTATTTGTCTCAGATATACTCGTTGGGAAAATTGAGGTAAATTATTCTTTATTGTTTAGTGTATAGTTTGTGACTTTGTTGTAGGCTCGTTGATTGGTTTGGCTTGTTTTTAATTTCGCACAAAGCTACTCGAGGGCTATCTACGCTAGCCGTCCCTAATGTAGCAGTGTCAGACTACAGGAAAGGCAGCTAGTCGTCACCACCCACCGACAACTCTTGGGCTACTCTTTTACCAACGAAAAGTGGGATTGATTGTTACTATGTAACGCCCCCACTGTTGAAAGGATGAGCATGTTTGGTGTAACGAGGATTCGAACACGCGACCCTCGGATTACGAGTCGAGTGCCTTAACCACCTGGTCATGCCGGGCTGTGCTCGTTACATAACTGTATGTGTTCAAACTACAAATGTCTGGAATGAATATTGATAACTGTAATAACTTTAAGAGTCGCTGCAGTGCTCATTTCATGCATATGTAACAAATATGATTTGATTTTTCTTCTGTAAAGTTATAGATTCGTTGCTTTCAATTCGTGTAGTCACGTGTAATATAGCCAATCTACGAAAAGAGAAATAACTATGTATTACAGTCCTTTCAACGTCGTATCTGGAATATCAGCTATATATGTTTGGTGACTGTAATTCCTTTTTAGTGGTCGAAATGTATATAACTGTAGCAGTTGATACCCACCTTCCTGTTATTTTAGATTTACAACTTACTTGTAGGTTCTTTGGTATAACCTGCAACTTTGTCCACTAGACATCATGTATTATTCTCAAGAACTTGAACCTTCATGTCAAAATGACCCCCGCTGTGACAGCAGTAAACGTACGACCTTACAACGCTAAGATCCAGAGTTTGACTCCATGCGGTGAGCACAGAGACCGGAGTTTCATGTTGTACCAATAAATGTGAAACATGGGTTCAAGTTGGCTAGTTTTTACTGTGTGGTGTGTCCAGTGGCCGAAGTTGTATGCTTACTGAAGAATATAAAACATGGATTAAAGTTAGCTAGTCATTTTGAGGTTGTTGTGACAATGAACTTTCATAATTCTAGCGAAGGACGTGGACTTAGAATTAGTAATAAGCACCATAACATTGTTCAAATAATAAAAAGCAACATAGCTGACCAATCATAGAATAACGTATTTCACTTATTTTAATATAACATCCATAAATTTAAAACTTATATTGCTTTCAAAGAGTTTCAACTACTTAGATCAATACGTTCATAGAGTCAGTTATTACCCAATACACTAAACGTATTCTGTTTGGTCATTAACTATTCTAATCATTACGTAAAAAACTTAAAAAGTTTTTATTTTTGTTTTGCTTCTGCGTGAGCCACGTTGTGTTGTTGTTGTTTTTCTTACTTCATTGTCTTTAAATAACTTTAGTGGTGGTGATTTCCTAGAACCTCTGATAAATTTTTCCATTATAATGACCTTGCTTTCAGGACTTGCAGCACTTATAGTTGTTATAAGAGTGACACCAAGCGTAAAAACAAGAAAATTACAGCGTTTATACTGCCGATAATGAGTGTAGCAAATATTACTTGATGTCAGTGGTGAAACGAAATGAGGAGTGGGTTGTAGGAACAGTAGTTTGCACTTCGGGGTGTAGGGGTTTTGTTGTGTTGTAGATAATCGCTTAAGAAATTAGTATAGTTTTCAGATCGTTAAAACATTCACTTAAATGGATGATAAATAATATATAGAAAGGTACGAGACGACCGATGCCTCGATAATTAACTATAATCACCAAACTGTTTTAAGTGTTTTCCTGCCTGCCTGCTATATACACACGTATTAAACATAGTGCCAAATTTCTGGCGTATCAACAAGTTCTAGGGTCAAGATTGGATTAGTATTTGATTGTCATCAGTTGCTATTCACAAGGGTAGCGCGTGAAGCTTTGCTATTTTTCTTTGATCATCGAATGATCGATGCCCGCTCTTTCAAAAAACATATTTGGAATCTAATGAATATATCATATACTAAATACGCTCTATAGACTAAGACTAGCACAAACGAACCCACGTATATTTTTGCACGTGTACAAATTTGTCATAACTGTTAGAACGTTCTTTGATTGAATGCTGCTGTACCAAGAACTCGGAGCCGGTTATTAAAATCCACGTTCAGTTTAGTAGCTATTTGTGTTGACTGTTTCTTTCGGTTACGTCAGACTCGTTTCACCAAGTTCCAAGAATCTGAGATAGTAAATACTTTTAGTGCTTCCTTATTTGTTTGTGTTATAACTGTTACTGTATTTATATACACCTTGCCTCTGAAGGGCTTGTAGTACAACTTTTTACGGAGAAATTTTTATCATTTTTTAAAAATTAAATTCAAGCTGACATCAGAACAGACATTACGTATGTATATATACGTATGTCTGGCCTTTAGTGACAAGGGTCTCGTTATTCGTTTGTAATCAACAGATTCACTGTATGTTCGAATTTATCATGTATGGAAGAAAAGACTCCGTGGTTTCTACGTCATCCTTTAGTATAGCGGGCCCCACCTGTCTGCGTTGAATCTTGCACGCGGTACAAGAGTATACGAATATGGTACCGATAATTTTTTATATTTCTGTTCCAGTAGCCAAGTAGCGATGTGTTTTTTGTGAGATTGTAAAAGTATAAGTTTCTAATACATGGCGGATTCTAACTTTTCGATTGGATGATGAATTTACATGTGTCATAAGGTAAAAAAATCATGTTTGCTTTTTACACTAACTGTTATTTGGTGTTATTATTGATGTATATTGTAGATTTAGTAATAATATTTATATTTTAAATAATTAGCTAAGCACTAATGTTGGAGGCTGTAAACAACAACAAATAATGTGTGCCAAAACTGCAGTGTGAAATGTAATAATAAACAAATAGCAATTGAGGTAAAAATTTTAAACATTTTCAGTGATAATTCTTTCAATCAATATTTCTTCGTAATCAGTTTTGGTACAACATCGTAAGCTTAGCTCCAAGAAGTACAATCTATTGATTGACCGTGGCAATTCCAGAGAGAGAAAGTATTCCACAGTTTCCTCGAATGAAAAATATATTTTACTGTTATTCTACGTATTCGTGACGTCATTGTAGAAGCGTTGACGTCTTTAGCTGACTTCATTATCTTTGAAAGGATATTGTGTTTCTGTAAAATATAAGCGTTAAGAGTCCACTAAAAACGTAATACAAATTTCGTTTAAGCTAAAAAATAAAGAAAAGTATATTCTCTAATTGGTTTACTGGTTTACGAGGATAAGATAGCCTTTAAAGAAAAATCAGTTTTCTCTCTCTTAAGGGAACATTTATACACAGAAAGACGCTAGGTGAAGGAAGGAAGAATTCAGTGTTGATTGTTTGTTTGTTTGTTTTGTATTAAGCACAAAGCTACACAATGGGCTATCTGTGCTCTGCTCACCACGGGTATCGAAACCCGGATTTTAGCGTGCAAGTCCGCAGACATATCGCTGAGCCACTGGGGGGCTTCAATGTTGATTAGGATATAAGGAAAGTTATCGAAATATTACCATAAAATTATTGTACTATTTAATAATTAGTGTTTCGTTTTACATTTTCGTTATATACAAATACAGGTAACTTTTCAAGCGACAAGTTGTAAAACTGATAAAATACATGGAAAATAAAATGATCCTTAGTTTAATTTTCTTCTAATTATAGCTTAAAATATTTATTTTCTTCTTCGTATTTTATGCTGAAATTAGAACTTTAGTAACCCGGATGAAATGTGCAGTTGCTAAGAGTTAGTCTGAATTACCATACAGCTTATCTGGAAAGGGGGTGTTAACTATGCAATAATGTCTCTTTGTATCCATGGCCGAGCGCGTAAGGCGTGCGACTCGTAATCCGAGGGTCGCGCTAAACATGCTCGCCCTCCTAGCCGTGGGGTCATATAATGTGACGATCAATCCCACTATTCGTTGGTAAAAGAGGAGCCCAAGAGTTGGCGGTGGGTGGTGATGACTAGCTGCCTTTTCTCTAGTCATACACTGCTAAATTAGGGACGGCTAGCACAGATAGCCCTCGAGTAGCTTTGTGCGAAATTCCAAAACAAACTCTCTGTATCGTCTACAGATGGCGCTCTATTCCGCAGTCTATTTTGTTGAACAAAGCTGTGAATTTTTTGTAAGGAATCACCTGTTCTTGTCTAGGATTAAATAATATCCATATGTGAGTAATTTGTTGGATGGTCTGCCTCACACTTGTTCTTGTACATGCCACTGTATGATCGATCAGTATTCATGTAACATATATAGAAGCTTGTGTGTGTCACGTCACATCATGATTAATTTCTCGAAAGTTTGATTGGTTTTGAATTTCGCGCAAAGCTACTCGAAGGCTATTTGCGCTCGCCGTCCATAATTTAGCAGTGTGAAACTAGAGGGAAGATAGTTAGTCATCACCACCCACCGCCAACTCTTGGACTACTCTTTTCACCAATAAATAGTGGGATTGACCGTAATATTATAACATCCCCACGGCTGAAAGGGCGAGCATGTTTGGTGCGACCGGGATTCGAACCCGTGACCCTCGGATTACGAGTCGAAAGAGAAGGAGTCATAAAAGCTAGTGATAGGGGCGTAAGGCGGCTGTGAGGATCTGTGTATGTGTGAAGTGAAACTTTATAAATGTAGTGAATGTTGGTATAATAAGCTTAAAGAAAGACCTACTGTGGGATCACGTAGCCTAGACCCACGTGCGTAAAAGTTATAAAAGTCAAAATATAGATTCGATTTTAAACTTAAAGCGTTTCTGAATTAAACTATTTGCTGTCATACCACTAATGTCTTTAATAAAAACGCAAACTTCTTTATTCAATGAAGATTCTAAATTAAGAAATCAACAAATATTTTTAAAAGTTTTGTTGTCTATACATTTCATTTTATATTTTCAGTTGAAAAACTAAATAATATTAGGTTAGTAGCTGGAGTACACGTGCCTTGAACGTAAGTTTAAGTAAATTCATGATTAATAAAAGGTTATTTTAGACATGAAAAATTGCTTCTCATATATGTCACTGTAGAAAATGCGCATACAAACTGCAAAATACAAAATGTAAAACTACAACTTCGCATGTATTTCGGCACTGACTTAAAAAACCTTTATGCCAAATTTGGTGACGATCCATTAACAGAGAGAAAGAGGTAGTGATGGAAAACGACCATCAAAACCGCAAAATGCAAAACTGAAAATCTGTTTGTCGCCCTTCATAGACTTAATGACCTCCATGTCAAGTTTGGTGAAGATCCATCCAAACCATGCGAAGTATTCACATGGACATACGACAGATAATCCTGTAATATATATATATATAATTTTGTTGCTGCCCTAATGGTACAGCGTTATGCCTGCTGACTTACAACGATAAAAACCAAGTTCAAATACACCGTCGTGGGTAGAGCACAGATAACCCATTGTGTAGCTCTGTGCTTAATTTCAAATCTTTGTTGCTTAACATGAGATAAAATTTATTGTTGGAACGTTATGTTACTACAGTGCACTGGCTTTTCTACGTGTAATGTATTTCAACCTAACTTGTTTTTGACAGTAATTATTCTATGAATATGAAACGAATTCATGACATGAAAGGTCTTAATTTTATTTGACTCACTGACCTTTGACTACCTCGACTGGAATTTTCTGCATCTTTGTTTGTCATGTTTGATTTCGCAAAAATTGTTTATTTTCGTTTTGAAATGTGAGGTTAGAGTTTACTATGGGGTGGGGTAGTTGTACTTACTCAGTCATTTGTTATGGGCTTTTATACCAGTGATATAATAACAGTTTATCAAGCCATCTGTTATTTGTGGGTTTCTTTCTTCGCTAGGCGGTTTGTGTGACATGTTTAGAATATTAAATATTGTCATCAAACCCATAAGTATAAATTCTAAGATTTTTCGTTTAATGTCTTAACAGATCATTTCATATTGAAATTAGCTTAACTTGATACTTTCTTCTAACAGTGGCTTTGCGACAACGCAAAAGGAAATTGGTACATTATACTTATGGGCTTTTGAGTCCTATTCAATTCATTATACAACAGCCTAAGTTAATTTAGGTGTCTGAATAATGCTGCAACATTGCATCTAATTCATTATTTAATGACTGTATATGTACACATGTAATTTTTGTTACAAATATTTTATAGTAAATTTAAAAAAAACTCCCATAAATATTTTATACACATTCCTACTATAAGAGGCCTAATCGTAAATTTTTGGTTTGCCAACCCAAACTTTACTGGTGAACCTTGAATAGGCAAAACTGCAGTCAACATCAGAGGGTATGGCCAATGACAAAATGCATTTGGTCTCTACGTCACAGATTCTCTAATCCACTAATTTTCTCTCCCATATTACTCGTTTACTGTGCACGTCAGATATAACTTTAAACAAGTAATGTAGCGAGTTAACTATATAAATTAATTACACAAAATAAACAGGCAGATTTTTCACCAATCTGTTGATAACTCAATAACTATGCAAACTAATTAATCAAACCAGATAGATTAATTTGCTAACAAACTTTAAAACTATATCAATCCGTCAGCGACTTGGCTACATCCGTGTATCTCCAACCCTGAAAACGTTTGATATCATTAAACGTAATATAATTTCTTCAGTCAGAAGAATATTAAATTTGTAGGTATTGCACTTTTTTTAAATTACAACAATGTGAAGTTTATTGTTGAAATACATTTGCTTTGCTTATTGCTGCTATTAAATAATATAATTTTGTTCCTTTTGTAAGAATAATTAAGAACGTGGCTTAAGACAGTATAACTTAGTAATGACATCAGTAAATTCGTTATTATTAACATTCCAGTGATATTTAATAAATTTTGAAACACTTGTTGATACTTGTTACGAAAATCCAACACCATTTGTCAGTTGAAGTAGAATGTTTCTCAATCTTGCGTCGTTATTGGTGAAGAGACATAACAACGTCGTAGACAGTTAACAAATAATGTTTCAGTTGCAACACTTAATTAGTAAAATTAATCATCTTGGATATATTATTTTTTAAATACAAATTTTCTTTTATTTTGTGCAAATAGACTTCAGAGTTGAAAGTCAAAATAAACATACGATTGAAAATGTAATAGGTTTTGGTGTTTCCTTTAAAAATGGTGTCCTTATTAATATAATTGTGTCAGAATAGTGTATTGTTATAAAGTTACTGTCACAATCAAAGAAGGTGAGACAATAAAGTAGCCTGTTACGAAGTTTTTTGTATGACTTCATTTCCTCTGTAATTTACTTCCCCGTACTGTACTAAAATATCATGGAGCGTTATGAATGTGTACAGATACATGGTTACACAGAAAAGTTGAAACCAATGGTTAAAAAAAATAACCAACTACTTGGAAGTTGAGCGTAAAGACCGTTAACCTGAGATTTTGTTTTATTACCCATATAAAATACCATACCTGGTATACATGCTGTTGTGTAGTTACTCTGAAACGTTTACTTAGTTTTATGATCTCTTATTTACAGCATATTTTGATAAAATGATCTGCATACTCGTTAAACCTTTAAACTTTTCATCTTAACTATCCCATTTTCAGAATGTGGTTTATGAGATTCAAATAGTGTATTTGGTTTTGGAATTTTTCTCTCTTTTTTTTTTTTTAGTCATCTTTCAAGACAAGTAACAAATTGGCACAGAAAATTTAATACTAGGCCTATTTATCGATGGTAATTTTGAAACTTGGTATTCTATGCTTAAAAAGGTAAGCGCCGAGTTTACAGTTGGAAAGGAGAATTTGTTCCTTCAATATATATGTATTTAGGGTCACAACCAATATTTGTATAAACGTAGCGAACCCATATACCCCTGCAAGTGGACATCAAGTGTGATTCTTTCAATTACAAACACAAAAACCATTATACTGAGAACCGAATAGAGGGAGTAAATTATAGATTTCATAAACAAGTTATCAATTTGATTAATACATCGATGTAATCATTAGCAATGGATAAGTGGAGAACTTATGTAATATTTATTTCATATTTAGGCTAGGAATAAAGAAAATAAGATAAAATAAGTGATTCTCCCCAAATATTTTAATAACTGCTTGTGCTTAGAACCTATGGCTTCACTACTTGAAGTGAGAAGACATGGGAAATTAATATTTGTGTAAGACCAATTTTAGCCTCAACCAAAAATCCTTGTGACGACACTGCTTATATGAAATACACTGATATAACAATTTGATACGCCTTTATGTAAGAGGAGGACGTGTTACGTGCTGTGTGTTTGTTATACTACTCGCTGACTAATTGTTCTAAATAATTTTATTTTTGGCAGATTATGTTGTTTTAGTTTGTTCCCAGGTGGGACAGTTGGTAAGTTCATGAACTTGCAATGTTAAATTCCCTGCATAAGACACACCAGATAGCTCAGTGTGGCTTTTCTCTCAAACAAACAAATGTATTATTCGGTGAAAATAAAACGAAATCCAGTCTACTTGAATGAAAAAAAAAATGTTAACTAACGCAAACTGATAGGCCTACTTAACCTAACACAACAATTTCACTTGCTAATTTTCTGTTTATTGTTTAGAATACGAAGCCAATGTTGACAAACCTAAAGTAATTAGAGACTGGTAAAAACAGATATAATAATAAAATTTCTTACAACCTGATAAATCAATCATCAACTCACGTTTTAATGTGCTTAAACTGTTCCTGTACTTTCTTGAAGGACCTTGTCAATATGCCTCATCCTTCATGTGACATGAACATTCCTAGTGGTACACAATAATTCACATGAATAAATGGAAAACAAATATTAAAAATCCTGTAATATTATTAGATTATATTTTGTAAGGTCGAATGCAAGGTTACGTAATCTAAGAAACTGGAGATACAGTTCGTTGACAAATATCTTTTCAGTGTACATTTATATATAGGGGGATGCATTGTTAGTTTCTAAATCAACGTGATTGTAATTAGACCCAGAGTGGATAAAGTAGTGTAAGTACCTAGACGTACACTAAAGTGAAAAATATTTTTTATTGCTAACAGCAGTAATTTTCCTAAAAATAGTGATGAATAAATGTTAAATTTGCAGTCAACTCAGTCCCCTGAATTAGAGTGTATTTGCAATAAGATAGTCTAGCGGGTTGTTTATAATCGTCTTTCGTCATTCCATGTGTTATTTGAATGAGGAAAATTGCATTGCGTTTGTTTTTAAGCAAAGGAGACTGATTACAATGCATTATTGGCAAAAATGTTTGGTTTTTTCGCAATGTATGCATCAAGCATCATAGAGCGCTCAGGTTCGCTAAGTACCCTGCGGGAATTTTTTTTCTTCACTGTATGCTATTGTTTCTTGTCATTTTGCTGACAATAGCTAACAAAGTGAACGCTTTTTGACAGTTGTCATTTATATAAAAAAGAGCCAAAGGGCAAATATTCAATTCAAAAACGTTTATTTTACATGGTACAATAAAAGCATGCACTTATATTTTATTTGTTTGTTTTATGTATAGCAAAGCCACATTTAACTACCTACTGTGTTCATCACGGGGAACCGAACTTCGAATTTGAGGGTTGTAAGTCCGTAAAATTATCATTGTTCCATCTGGGGATTGCTTGTATATAATACAGACATGAAAAACAAAACCCTGAAAAACTTGTATTAAATAAACTAAACAATAACAAATATCCTCAACCACGTTCCTCTCTTGAGACGTCTTTTATGTTCATACTCGTATCTTCGAAATGTTTATTTCACTCGATCTACAAAGAAAGTATCGTTTTGGTTGTGAGATTTCAACACAAAAAGAAACTATTATTATTATTATTATTACCATTTTTTTTTTTCTCAGACTGGCCATTTAGCATATACGAAAACTGAACGGATCGATGTTTGATTTCAATATGAAATTTTAGGAATTGCAAAAAATAAATAGTTTTCCTGTAATTTACTCTTGAAAAGAAGTACTTTGATTTATATATATTTATATGATTTGATTAACTGTTTGGGAAATACAGAGCGTGACAGACAAATATATTTAGCTATTATATTTATTGATTATTACACGTTATGCACACGAAGGTTTAGGGTTAGCTGGTAACTGATGTTATTCCTAGAAGTGTTACTTATATCGAGGGTGTCCAATGATTAACTGCTGTATGATTATTGTTTTAGTTCTTTTTATAAACGTTAATTTATGTTATGTACTATGTATGTTATTTAAATCGGAAACAAGCTTATCTTTAAAAGTGATTTTTCTCTATTAGTCTAATTTCTTTATCACCTTCACATTTTCTACCTCTGCATATGTGTGTGCGTTTATATACGTGTGTGTGTGTGTTTGTACGTATGTACAGGTGTATGTGCGTGTGTTTATGTACCTATAAAGGGTGTACCAAAATCAACATAACTTTATTGTTATTTGAGATAACTAGAAGAAATAAATATAAAGACAACAAGAAGGCCTGAAAGTTTTAGTTTAATAATTAATGGACTTCTACACATTTTCCATCATTCGCTATAATTAATCTAACTGTGCGTTAAAATTGTGAAAAAACATTTTGCAACACATCGGTATGGATGGATAAGATGTCATAATGAATCCAGTGTTTCATTTCTTCAAGGTCTTTTTGGTTTGTTGTGATAGATTTCTGGTTTTAAAAAGTCCCAGAGATGAAAATCTAAAGGGTTTAAATCGGACGAACTAGATAATCATTTCTTTTCTATCTCTTTTCATAGGACTTCCCCTGCCAATTTAACATTCTAGAAAAGTTTGGTTTAAAAACACTAACAATTCGGGCAAAGTGGGTTGGTGCTCTTTCCTGTTGAAAGACAGCTCTTTGTATGAACCCCAGAGTTTCTTGGAGTTGTGGGATTAAGAACTATTGTATCATATGTAGATAGGAATTTGCAGTAACAGTTCGTTCGTCAAAGAAAGAAGAACAAAACAGAATTAATACAACAGAACAAAACTTACAAACCTATAACTTATATTTGTATTAAAAATTATTCAGTTTTGATTTTGGTGTTTTCATTTTCGGGCACCCTGAATATTTGTGTGTGTGTGTATGTATGTGTATGTGTGCAATTTATTAGTGTTATTCAAATGAAATTTAATTGAACTTGTTATGAAAAACATAACTACTGATATTAAGCAATGACAGTGAAATCTTTGACTTCATTTTTTAAATAAAAAGTACAATATTAATAACATTATTCTCGCTTCACAAATAAGCACATAAAGTGTGAATCATAACTCAACCCCCTTACACACAAACACAAAAAAGGGTGTGAAAATGATCAGTGTATCAGGTCTTAAAAATCTAGAAAAGAAGAAACTGTTACGGTTTGGATGAAGCTTGCATAAAAAGTTCTTGTACTTTATTACATCCTTACTGTATAAAGTTGATTAAACAAATGACCCTGTTTTAAGTGTTAAATGGTTATGTTTAATTCAAAAACTACCAATTCTTTGTTACTTGATAACTTCGGCAAATTACACTTCGTAATTAGCGGATTGGATTTAATTGCTACCAACATCTTTTAATAGGCAAGTGTTTACTAAGGAATCACTGAATGGTATATTTTTTTAGCAATATGCACGACTGTAGAAAATAAAGTATTATATTACCGAAACATACACGTGCACTAATCGTATGTTGTAGAAAACACGCCTCCCTCCACTCTAACACACCAGAGATTAAAATAAGAAGAATAAGAAAAAATTGGACTTTTCTCATCAGGTGGGGGAATAAATAATTAAAAGTTTTCTTTGTAATTCCCACCTCTGATGATAAGAAAAAAATCATCTTTCAAAATCGTCCGGATTAGATGTTTCTGTTTCGTAAATTTGGCTTTACAAAATTGAATTTTTTATCCTATATGTTTCTTTAACGTCATCAGAGATTGAAATAAAATATTACTGTACTGTATAAGTCAAATATTGTGTTGTACATAGTGTTACTGTACTGTACAAGTCAAATATTGTGTTGAACATAGTGTTACTGTACTGTACAAGTCAAATATTGTGTTGAACATAAAGTGTTACTGTACTGTACAAGTCAAATGTTGTGTTGAACATAAATAATTTTATTTTCGGAAACAACATCTAATAACTTAAACTAGGATGTATCGATTCTTTCCATTGTGTTTCAAAATTTTTTAATTAAATCGTTTTAAATTAAACCATATTTGGTTGTTTAAGAGCAAAGGTACATTAGGCTATCTGGTATTTCCACCGCAGGGAATGAAATTTCGGATTTTATATGGCTATAAATCCATAAACTTACCACTGTCCCTAATCAGACTATTAATGATGCTATTTGTATTAAATATAAGTAGTTAAAATAGTTACTTGCATACAAATTGTTAAATGATATAAGTAGCAAATAATCTCGATACAACAAATATTTGTTACAAAAACCATTATGTATTGATGCTGAACCAAAGAATGGTACGAGTATACTTGAAATGAACTGATAAAGTATTACCGTCCGTGTTCATGATAATCATTGTTTATTTATAAATTCATATGAACTTTAGATACTCACAAGTACGTACATATAACCCACAAACGTGTTTATTTGTTGTTAAACATAAGGCTAAAACAATGGGCTATCTGTGCTCTGACGATCATGGTTATCTAGACCCGATTTGAAGCGTTGCTAGCCCTTAGATTTGCCTCTAAACCACTGGGGGCGCACCAAAACTGTTGCTTCTTTAAAATAAGAACTATAAAGTATTGTATTATAGATATATATATACACTTTTTGTATAATTACTTAATCGAATAATATCCACAGTGCATTTTCAAGTACTAAATTTTCGTTTTTGCTTCATAAATTTAAATTAAAGGGAGTTGAGTTTAATAATAATTAAAGCTATTGCATAACGTATTTTAAAACTTTCCCTGTATGTATGAGGTGAGAAACCAGTATACGGCATTTCATGAAGCTTGTTGTGTGTTAAGTACACGCTCTTACATAAGAGTGTTACAACCATATTTAAAAACGGTTTTGATTTGTGTTTTGTGTGATCGAACGATACTTGTATTTAACCGTAGAATGAACTATTCTTCTGAACAAATTTCATGTTTTAAGATCTGGAATACGCTCTGTGTGTTTTTGTTTTTTGTGGCATTGCGTTCTGTAAAACATAAGGTACATATCGTGACATGAATCATATACACCTTGTTACAGCTGTGAGTATATGTGTATTTTTCTTATAGCAAAGCCACATCGGCCTATCTGCTGAGCCAACCTAGAGGAATCGAACATCTGATTTTAGCGTTGTAAAACCGGAGACTTACCTCTGTACTAGCGGGGGGCTACAGCAGTAAGACTACGGACTTATAACGCAAAAATCGAGGGTTAAATTTCCCGAGGTGGACACAGCATATAGCACAATCAAATGAACAAGCAAAACGCACGTGGTCTTGTTAATAATTGGTAGTAGAGTAGAACATAAGTTGTTGATGTGTTGGATCAGGAAGGCCGAAAACTGGCATGACTGAAATGAATAAACTTCATTCGTAATGAGATAAGACAGATTAAATTGTCAGTTATGATTTTAGGCTTATTTTATGATTTATTTTTAGATTTTCTCAAAACAATACTGAAGTAGAATATTTCAGTCTTAGTATTTAGGACAAGCTGTGTAAACTTCTGATACTGATAGGAAAAATTTATAAGCGAGAGTCAATATTGGGACAGCTTAGGAGTATCAAACCGCGCATGCGCAGATTGTATTTCGTTGTGCCAAGTGAGCGGTCTAGTTATGGTTGTTTACCAAAAAATGAAATGGAATTTGTAGGAATTGTGAGAATTACACCAAAGCAGAAACTATTTAAAGTTTGCTTGTCTTACGTAGTTGTTTAATTTAAAATTTTACTAATGTTACTGTCAAATTTGGCAAAAAAAAGTTTCTCCCTGTTTCGAATATATTAGCCACCCGTAGTGACACAACAGCATGTCTTCGAACTTAGTCTCTAGAAACTGGGTTTCGATACGCGTGGTGAGCAGAATACAGGTAACCAGCCAATTCTTGACCGTTGTGCTAAATTTTCAACTAACAGATATCCAAACCAGTTGGTTTTCTTGTACATTAACTTTTGAAAGCGTAATAGATGTTCTGACTTTAGTATAATGGATTTTAGAGATGGCACTTTATCTTTTTATATTTTTTGATACGCCATATAGTGTCATGGGCATCTGCAGGAGGGAGGGGGGGCAAGATGGATACTTACGAAAATGAGAAACATAGTTCCTTCTTTATTCATTCAATTTATGTTTATGAATTTTCTGTTCACTTCAAAATTTTGCATTACTTTGCCCCATCTCATCACCCAAAAGAAAAGTTTCTGTATGGTGTAATCACTGAATAATTTACCGTGTAGAAAGTGTAATCAAGAAAGTACCCCACCCTTTATCCACCGACTACGAAAAGAAAAGAAAAACATAGAGTAACACTAAAAGTGTACTTAATTCTCTCCAGTGTTAAGATAAAAACAGCTAATCATTTTTCCAGATACACTGGACCCTGTAAGTAATAAACTGGAGTGACTGACGCTTTTAAATGGATTTTGGTGGTTTGTACGGATTAAACGGGTTAGGTAGAGAATGTGAAGTCTTTTATTGTGATTTTTGCCATATTCTGTTGTATTCAAATATCAACTTATATTTTTGTGTTCTAGTGTGTTCTTCAGCAGAACCTGGAATTGTGAAAGCTGTATTTAACGATGTGAATCAAAATAATTCAACATCACTCATGTTGGGTGCGTGTTTAATTAAGTTACACAACAAATAAGAAACATACTGTTCCTGACTATTCATTATCTCTTAGCTACGCAGTTTGTCAATGAATTTCTTGGCGATTTATTCTACGTTTCTACCGTACTGGGTCAGTACATCTGAATACAGTGGTTTAGGAAGCACGGAATAACCCTTTTCTTTCAAATATCACGTCATTGAAGTCAGTATTATTATTTGCATAAATTATGTAGCCAGGAAGTCTTGCGTTGACAAAGCTAAGAAATATAGAAACTTATACTCTGTACCCAAGTATTGTTGTAGCAGTATTTCTACAGAGAGCCAATCAGAGGGAAGAACAAGAGGATCATTTGGTCTGGGCCTCAAAAAATACAAACACTTGTTAATTTTTTGCATTTGTTAAGTTTTGCAACTTGTTGATTTATTCCAATTATTTTTCACTTTTTCTTTGAGCTAATGCTGGGTTTTATTTTGTTTTTGCTTGTCGTCTTTTTGTTTATTATGGCTAAGGGCCTCTCTGAACCTCTGAGAGGAGCTATATATATATATGGTTTCGGAATTCGTTCTAATCATGTCAAACATCTTTGTTTTTCTTCAGATTCAGTAAAACAACACGGATTGTTCACCAGGAAATTAAAAGTGGTTTATTGGAGTTAAGAGGGCGAATAAACATCGTTTACCTTAAATCAACGTTTCAAACTTGGTCTTGAAATGATGACTCCTCTATACCCTTGGGTACTGTAACGAGATCATAGATTAATTCACAGAGTTTATCCGAGGTTGTTAATGTAGAGTATATTGCACATCTTGCGAGGTCCTCTTTAAGCTCCTCAGCTACGTTGTTCAGACTTACGTCTTTAAAACATGCGTCTGTATTTTTCGACAAATTTTCCAAAGTACTTTAAACGAGGTTTTTCTTCTGCTGCGATTAAATAATTGACTCTTGTTAGTTCATATCTCATGGTAAAATTCTTTCTGAGTAAGATGTAGAATATTTTAGTTTGTTTAAGACCTGGATAGCATGAAGGTTATCTTCACTTTTATCATTCAAGCAAAATACACATATTTACCAATTTACAAGAGATACGTAGTGAACCTCTGTTGGAGAAAGTATTGATACTGTTTGTGGGATTCTGGATGTGTTTATCTTCGTCACAAGATGTTTCTCGAATCAAATTTTTACATTAAAAGTATTTCCATTGCATTTAATGACAGTAATATTGGTGAAAGCTGCATAGCATATTTTGAACCATTCAACTCTGTCAGTCGCGCCATCCAAGTGTCTTCAATACGATCAGTAATGTAAACATACTGTACTGTATCCATTCATTTGCTCGCTGTCTCAAGTGGTTTGTTTCATCTTTATTTGCAGTTCGTAACATTTTTGTTGTTGTTGTTTTTCCATAATCTTGTTAAAAAATATAGCATTTCTATCAATTGATGTCGTTTGATTTCAACCTATGTGGGAAACTGAATGCATGTTTTTCACTTTAAAATAAAATATTTGTTTGTTGTATTTCTTCTAGAGCTATTTACGCTAGTTGTTCTAAATGTTTAAAAGTGACAGGGAAGGCATCTAGTTAATGCCACTCACCACCAACTCTTGAACTGCTCTTATCGAATAATGAAAATGATCATAACTTTACAAGTTGGTATAACGACACCACAACTAAAAGGGCAAACATATTCGGCGATAGGATTCGATTTGTTGTGTTTCATTTGGAATTTCGCACAAAGCTATTCGAGGGCTATCTGTGCTAGCCGTCCCTAATTTAGCAGTGTAAGACTAGAGGGAAGACAGCTAGTCATCACCACCCACCGCCAACTCTTGGGCTACTCTTTTACCAACGAATAGTGGGATTGTAACGCCGCCACGGCTGGGAGGGCGAGCATGTTTGGCGCGACCGGGATGCGAACCTGCGACCCTCAGATTACTAGTCGCACGCCTTAACACGCTTGGCCATGCCGGGGCGAATAGGATTCGAACCCACCACCCGCATATTGCGAATCGAGCGCCCTAACCAACGGGCCGCGCTATTAAATTTATATATAGTAATAATTAAATAAATTACTTATGTACAGTTGATATGAATATGCTATTTATATCTAGTAAATATATTGTGTACATTAAATTATTATAATGAATATGAGTGTTGGCCGTCTTGTCTTATTCCCTGTTATGGTTCTAGGTTCCAGTAACATAGCCCCCCCCCCGCCTCCCAGTGGCTCAGCGGTATGTCTGCGGACTTACACGCTAAAATCCGGGTTTCGATACCCGTGGTGGGCAGAGCACAGATAGCCCATTGTGTAGCTTTGTGCTTAATTCAAAACAACAACAACATGGCCCCCCAGTAGCACAACGATATGTCTGCGGACTCAGACTGCTAAAATCCGGGTTTTTTACTTTGTACTTAATTCCAAACAATCAATCCAGTAATATATTTTAAACACGTTATGTTATGGAACAAAGCAGGGCCATTTTAGTTGCTCATCACATCCCATAAAAAATTAACAAAAGAAACAACACTTTGAAATGCCAGTGTGACTAGCATATACATGAAAAATAACTTACAACAGGCGGGATCTATCTCTACTCATACCTCTTCCAATAAGATGATTTGATTCCGCATCTCCGTCCCACCAAACATGTTTCCACTTTCAGCCGTGACAGTTAATCCCACTATTCGTTCGTAAAAGAGTAGCTCAAGAGTCTCTCGAGTCTTCCACTGCTGAATAAGGGATGGCTAGTGCAGATAGCCCTCGTGTAGCTTTTCACAGAATTCAAAAACAAAAATAAACAAGTATTAACATCTTTATTCTTCGCTGTGACATGTCCTCTTGCCCAGTTAAATCGAGTGAGTGGAAAATAATAAGTACAATTAAACCAACACGTATCAAGCTGAAGTGAGCGGCTTCTTGTTTAATCGCATTTTAACAAGATCCGTTGATAATGGAAGTCTGTGAATATTGTTGTGATAGGGTTTTACATTTTAGGTGTCGAGTCACGAATTTTCTAAAACAGTACTGATACCGAACTCTTATCGCATATAGGATTGAGAAAGCTATATTAAAACCATTTTGGAGCCACGTCATTAGAGTCCGTGTCTCCATGTCCGATCTTTTTTTTTCCTGAAATCTGTGCATCTTAACAATAAATCTGTAGTGTAGTTTCTATTGTAGCAGGCTCCATCATAAAGAGCTCTTGCCCAAAACACACCACTTCTACGTGACGCATTCTATAATTTGTTTAGTGTAGGAGAACGATTCTTTTCCAGTGGGCCCATCATGGCCAAGCGTGTTAAGGCGGGCGACTCGTAATCTGAGGGTCGCGGGTTCGCATCCCCGTTGCGCCAAACATGCTTGCCCTTTCAGCCGTGGGGGCTTTATAATGCGACGGTCAATACCGCTATTCGTTAGTAAAAGAGTAGCCCAAGATTTGGCGGTGGGTAGTGATGACTAGCTGCCTTCCCTCTTGTCTTACACTGCTAGAGGGACGGCTAGCGCAGATAACCCTAGTGTATCTTTGCGCGAAATCCAAAAAACAAATGAACAATCTAAGAGCATGAACACCTGTTTCATTCTCTGTCGGTTTGAGGTATGTGACTACCGAACGGAAGGTATTATTGGAAGCCATAATTTATTATAGTAAACCCATACCCTGTTGGCCTTGTCCTCTAACAAACCCGATATTTATGTGTAGTGCAAAGAACCCAGAACATTGGTCTAATATAGTTAGTAGAATTTATCTTGGTCTTTGTATGCACTCTTTTGATTCTTAACTTTCCCTTGGGGCAGCATCTAACGATAATCATGAATTTCTTTGGAAACGTTTCGTGACTTGCCGTGTACTTTGTCTTTTAGTTTTTTCACCAACTGATTAGTAAAAAATGGCAGAAGACACGTAACAGTTATCACGATTCACATTTGCTTTGTCGAATGTCACTCCCTACTGTTTTTTCCTTACGTATAGTTTTCTGCAGTTGGTCTTCCTTCTTTGGATATGTATATACGTGACTTGTGTAGTTTTTCCAGGTGGAGATGCTTCTTGACTATGTAGCATATTGTTTGCCTTTGACACGTGATGACTTTTTATCATTGACCTTTGTGTTCGTGTAATCTCACATGTTACGAAATTCTGCACTTTCTTTACCATGACTGGGATACAAAATGTTGCAGATATTTTTTCCAGGTGGGCCTGGAATTTCTAGATAATCCAAATTCTAAATCCCCTATCTAAACATATTTTTTATGTCACGGCCATGTATGTACCAGGTGGGTTAAGGCGTTCGACTTTGTAATCTAAGGGTCGCGGGCTCGAATCCCCGTTATATCAAACATACTCGTCCTTTCAGCCGTGGGGGCGTTATAATATGACGGTCAGTTCCACTATTCGTTGATAAAAGAGTAGTCCAAGAGTTGGCGGTGGGTGGTAATGACGAGCTGCCTTCCCTCTAGTTTTACACTGCCAGATTAGGGACGGCTAGCGCAGATAGTCCTAGAGTAGCTTTGCGCGAAATTAAAAAAACAAAAAATATTTCACGAAATATGTGCATATATGAGTATTTTGCGTTCCAGAAAGCATGTACGTACCTTTTCCAAAAGTGGTCAATTTTTTACAGCATATCAGTGATGACAAGAAACTCATTTGAAGTAAAAATGTTTTCTCAAGACGATTGATATGGGTATTAGTAATTTTACTAATAAAGTAGAGAACAACGTTCTAACCTTAACAAACTCTTTCTTTGTTAACTTGAAGATGACTTAGGAAGGTCGAAACGTTTTTCTGGACTTTAATTAAAGTGCTAATACCTATACCAGCCGTTTTAATAATACATTTCTATACCAAGCCCCTACCTGTAGACAACCCGAATAAAGTCAAAACGTAGTAGTGGTATACATCATTTCATGGTGACTTTATGTCGTCTGTGCTTGTGTTATGATTTATTGATTTGCATATTCATTATCGTTGCAGTATAACTTCTTTGCACAACTGTCTGTATACCACTACAGCTATCGAGGACACGTGAAAGTAAATTATAAAAGTATTACTTATTTTATATCGTTAGATTTAAAAACTATCGATTAATGTGAAGTGGTCTTGAAAAGTGCACTGTACAAAATAACATGGTGTGATGCGGTTTCTCATTGTCTTACGTGGAGCTAGCCGACCCTAATTTAACAGTGTGAGATTAGAGGGAAGGCAGCTAGTCATCACCACCCACCGTCAACTCATGGGCTACTCTTTTACCAACGAATAGTGGAACTGACTGTCATATTATAACCCCCCCACGGCTGAAAGGGCGAGCATGTTTGGTGCAACGGGGATTCGAACCCGCGACCCTGAGGTTACGTCAAACGCCTTAACCCACCTCGCCATGCCGTGCCTTCCAGCACCTGAAGTACAGATACATACCATTCCACCGTGACTTCATGTCGTCTGTGGTTGTCTTGTGATTTATTGATTTGCATATTTAGTACCGTTTAAATATAACTTCTTTGCACAACCGTATGTATATTACTACAGCTATCAAGCACAAGTGAAATAAATGATAAAAACCTTAATATAAAAATAACAGCAGTCTGTCAAGTACTGAGAATCGCAACATCAGCTTCTAGACACAAATATCCAAATTTACAAATACTGTCTGATAGACTCCTACACTACTCATCAAATTACTTCACGAAAAATTGGCCCAAAATTGACTTATTTTATGAATTAAACCACTTCTGCAAACATGATGAAATTAGCCCTAAACATCCCGTACCATTTAACTTCTATTTTAGAAATTAAATACATAAAAGCTACCTATTACTACGACTCTATCATACCCTTATTTTCTAACTAAACTGACGTAAAACGTGAAAATACATCAGAAACTTTCGCGACGTGCAAATTAATAAACGAAGAGAAAGGCTTCTTCATATTGATCATTTATTTGATTGCCACACATAGACGTGGTCCAGAAAGGAGTCAAAGTACGTGCAAACACCACAACCTTTGATCTTTATGTCATAATTAGGTGCATATTCTGCATTGATAAATGCAGGGGAAGGAGAAGATGGAGGTTTACTAAAAGATTTTAAGAGGGATAAAGAAGATAAGACATGAGGGGCAAATTTAGGTCAGATGGGGTTTGGGACAGCAGAATAACATTTGGGACCTCCATGAGAGATAGAAGTGCTTGTAAATCATTAAAAAAAATTCAAAATTTTGTTGTGGACATCAAATTAACTGTAACTGTTCCTTCTGCCCCACCCTAAATTCAAATCCACGGGTACAAGGCTGAAAAGGATGTTTATTTGAGACATTTATGAATATATTTTGTAATGATTCCTTGCAGTTGAAAGCTTTTGGGGACTTTACGACCTCTACATAGGTGACTTCATATCCGTCAGAGGTAAGGTCAAGTGTTGGAGAATAGGGGTCGCTGAATAAGTTATTAACTGTTAAATCACTTCGGTAGAGTTATGCCCGTGCCTATAAGTATTGATTAGTTCAGGTGTTCCCAACCGGTGGGTCGCGACTCCCCAGGGGGTCGCAAAACCTTGGCAGGGGAGTCACGTAGCCTTGTTAGAAGTAGTTTGGGATAACATTAATTTTATTTCATCAATTACATTTTCATGCTCTTACATTTTTTTTTTTTTTGTTTCGGTGCCGGCCTGGCATGGCCGAGCGCGTAAGGCGTGTGACTCGTAATCCGAGGGTCACGGGTTCGCGCCCGCGTCGCGCTAAACATGCTCGCCCTCCCAGCCGTGGGGGCGTATAATGTGACGGTCAATTCCGCTATTCGTAGGTAAAAGAGTAGCCCAAGAGTTGGCGGTGGGTGGTGATGACTAGCTGTCTTCCCTCTAGTCTTACACTGCTAAATTAGGGACGGCTAGCACAGATAGCCCTCGAGTAGCTTTGTGCGAAATTCCAAAAAACAAACAAACGTTTCGATGCAAAGCAAAACGTGTGCTACGTTAGTTCAGTGTCATTAGGTGATATTATGGGTGTATGTATGCGTGCCTGTGAGTGAATGTGTATGCAACTGTATGTATGTGTGTTCTAGTGAGTAGCGAGTATGTGAGTGCACGCGCATGTACGTATGCTTGTGTGTCTGTTTAGCTGTGAATAAGTGTGTGTGTGCTCGCTGTCGACACGTGAGTCATATATCCGTTGCTGATTGGTAATGACGAATCGCGCTACTGGCCACGCTCCCTTCCCTCCCAATACTTATCTCATCATTACTCTACTTTCACCCCCCACAAGTAGTCAGTGTAAGATCTACAGTTGCCAAAGCGTTCATTATTCAACATTTTTATTTTATTTTAATAAGGAGATAAGTAAGTAGTAGAGGTGAATTGTGTCCATGGCTAAACGGCGCAGATACTCAGAATGCTACCTCAACATTGGCTTCACCACTGTGCTCGCCAACGACGGCATCGAGAAACCACAGTGTGTTTTGTGGCATGCTGTCCTGAGTGCAAAGTCAATGAAACCATCAAAACTCAAGCGTCATCTCGAGATAAAACATCCAGAACGCGCAAAGAAGGGTTTAGATTTCTTCAAACGGCATGAACGGTGTCTTAAAAGCCAAAGAATTGATAGAAGTGGGTCGTTTCAGCAGCAGAGTGCTGGCCATAGTGGAAGCTTCATATGAGATTGCATTCGAAATTGCTAGACAGAAAAAGCCTCACACGATTGGAGAAACACTTCTTAAACCCTGCATGATGAAAGCAGTAAATCTTATTCTTGGAGAAGCCAGTGCAAAGAAGATGCAGCAAGTATCCTTGTCAAATAATACTATACAGAGGCGCATTTCTAAAATGTCTATGGATGTGAAGGAACAGGTTTTGACTGAAATCAAGGGTTTCCCTTTGTTCTCCTTTCAGCTCGACGAGTCAACAGATGTAAGTTAATGTTCTCAGTTGCTTGTCTTCGTGAGATACATTAATTCAGGTGACATCAAAGACGAATTCGTATTCTGCAGTGCACTTGAAACCACAATAAAAGCTGATGATGTCATGGAAAAAGTTTCAACTCTTTTTCAAGATGAAGATCTTCAATGGGAAAACGTGTTTGTGGTTTGTACGGATGAGGCCCCGGCTATGCGGGGATCGAATTCAGGATTCCAGTCGAGAGTGAAGAAGTTAGCACCTCAAGCAAAGGGCATCTACTGCATGATTCACCGATATGCTCTCGCCAGTAAGACTCTCCCTGCCTCTCTACAGGAAGTGCTTGAATCTGTAATCAAAATTGTAAATTATGTGAAAACTCAAGCAATCAACACTCGCCTATTCAAAGACATGAATGCTGACCACGAAGTCCTTTTCTTCTACACAGCAGTATGTTGGTTGTCGAAAGGAAACGTTATTAATCGTGTCTTTGAAATGAAAGATGAAATAAAGCTATTCCCGGAGACTCAAGAAAGGAAAAATCTTGTAGCTCACTTCGAAGATGAAGCATGGAATAAAAGGGTTGCGTACCTAGTCGACATTTTTGATCAGCCGAACAAGCTCAATTTGAAGCTTCGAGGAAGGGAAACACATGTTCTCCTTTTTCAAGATAGTCTTCGGGCCTTTGTTTCCAAACTGCAAAACTGGCGTCGGAAAACCAATCTTGGAAACATCGCTATGTTTGAAAAACTTTGTGGAGTGACGAATAAGTCTCAGATCCAACTGGATCAGTTCCTCAAGGATGAGATTACCGAACATCTTCAGTTTCAAGAAAAGGAAGTCGAGCGTTACTTCCCTGAGCTATCACAGGAACAGGAGGCCCTGGTAAGGAACCCATTTTGTACTGAACTTGATGTATCCAGCATCCCAGATGATATCCAAGATGAATTTCTGGATTTAAGGAACGACTCTTCAGCTCGTGATCTCTTCAAGGTGAAATCCGAGACTCGGTTCTGGTGCGCTATGTATTAGTCATACTCCAAAGTCAGCATGATAGCTTTACGTGTCCTTGTTCCGTTTGCTTCTACCTACTTGTTTGAGGCAGGATTTTCCACTCTTGTCAATATAAAAACAAAGAATAGGAACAGATTGGATGTTGGAGATGACACGAGACTGGCTCTAACAAACGCTCGGCCACGAATTTCAAAGCTTGCTGCTGAAATGCAACATCAGGCATCTCACTAGCTGGGTTGGATAGCTGTTCAAACCTATGTTAATATTATTTTAAGAAATATATGGCCCCCCAGTGGCTCAGCGGTATGTCTGCGGACTTACACGCTAAAATCCGGGTTTCGATACCCGTGGTGGGCAGAGCACAGAGAGACCATTGTGTAGCTTTGTGCTTAATTCAAAACAACAACAACAAGAAATATGTGTTCTTTTTGTGAATTCAGGTTGGACCAATGTGATTTAATTTGCTAATAAATAATTACAGAATTTTAAAACATTTTTAGAAGTTTCTTTCTCTCTCCTTCACAGAAAATAAAAGAAAAATTAAGCTGCTGACAGTAAGCCCTAAGTAGGGGGTCATATGGGTTTCAAATTTTTAGGTAAGGGGTCGCGAGTGCCAAAAGGTTGGGAACCCCTGGCTTAGTTGAAATATTACATACACTAACTGTGGGCAATGAAAAGTTTTGGTGATCGGATATCAATGGTAGCCATGATTTGTAAACTGTAGGATTAAGTAATCAAATTATTAATGTGTTGTAAATTATTTTTATTTTACTCTGTAATTTTAATAGTTTTATTCAATTCTAATTGATAATTACTGACTAGGATAACAAATAATTAGTGATTAATAATTAGACTCAAATGATTATATCACCTGCTAACCATGCCAATATTTGAATTGCTAGTCTACGCTGGTTCTCATTTAAAAGTTGTATTGATATTCTAGTTCTTATATAGGCCTGGCATGGCCAAGCGCGTAAGGCGTGCGACTCGTAATCCGAGGGTCGCGCTAAACATGCTCGCCCTCCTAGCCGTGGGGGCGTATAATGTGACGGTCAATCCCACTATTCGTTGGTAAAAGAGTAGCCCAAGAGTTGACGGTGGGTGGTGATGACTAGCTGCCTTCCCTCTAGTCTTACACTGCTAAATTAGGGACGGCTAGCACAGATAGCCCTATAGTAGCTTTGTGCGAAATTCCACAAAAAACAAAAACAAAACAAAGTTCTTATACTTCTCGGTAGGTGGCGAGACGATGATCATGTGATGTTTGTTTAAGCGGGAAAAGAAGAGCTAAATGCCCAGTAATAGTTTTAAAGTCTTTTTGTATGTATTATTCGAAACATTTCTTATTTTCGATAAATTAATCACCATTTCCATTCATATTGTTATTTATGTGACCATACCATGTCACATAATTTCTCACTCAAATTTACATTGGTACAGCGGTAAGTCTATGGATTTACAACGCTAAAATCAAGGGTTCGATTCCCCTCGGTGGGCTCAGCAGACAGCCTGATGTGGCTTTGATATTAGAAAAACACGCACATTAGCCTGATTTCGATATCCGTGGTGGACAGAGCACAGATTGTCTTTATGTAGCTTTGTGCTTAATGATAAATAACAACACTTTAAGCTAAAAAACAAACAAAAACATACTTTCGGCGGCATTTTGAAATAACGAATCAATTAAACGTTATAACAAAGTCGTATAATATTTCACCGCCGCTGTCGCTTTCTTTGTAATTGTAATCGCGTTTGACTTTGCCGCCAGATCAGATGCTTCTTTAGATCTTATAGTAAAGTTGTTATATCCCTGCTCCGATTCTGTTTTTATATACCTGTCATTAGTAGATATAAACATCATATCTAGAGAAAGACATACATCTCAAGTGGTAGGTGATTAACAACTCGCTTACAGCTGGTCTTAAGAAACACTTCTTACTAACTTTTCGTTTGATACCTTTAATGTTGAACTAGGTCTACGCAGACTTCCAATAAAGCAATTTTAAACTACGTCAGATGGCACTCGTGCAAGTCTTGTTTTGTTATCGTGAGTCTAGCATTGTGGGGTTGTTACTAGCTGTTAGGTTTGTTTGTTTGTTTGTTTTGGAATTTCGCACAAAGCTACTCGAGGGCTATCTGTGTTAGCCGTCCCTAATTTAGCAGTGTAAGACTAGAGGGAAGGCAGCTAGTCATCGCCAACTCTTGGGCTACTCTTTTACCAACGAATAGTGGGATTGACCGTCACATTATACACCCCCACGGCTGGGAGGGCGAGCATGTTTAGCGGGACTCGGATGCAAACCCGCGACCCTCAGATTACGAGCGCATGCCTTAACGCGCTCGGCCATGGGAATTTGGATTCTTATGCTATGGTGTTCTTAGTAGCCGTTAGCAACAGTAAAATAAAAATGATATAATTTGGTAACAACAGCAACAACACAGAGTGTCTTAATGTTAGTGGTGTAAATTTTACATTTAACTTACCACAAATTTAGAAAATCATGGGCTTGAACAGTATCCTCAGAATCTAAAAACTTTAAGAAAATTATTTGTGTATTTGGTGTTATTTTCTTTCGGAATCTGAACCCTCTCACGTAACTTGTGCTTTTAGGTTATTTCAATTTTTGATATATTTTAACTTAACCATGGTCAGTCAGGTCTTATGTTATGATAAGTAACTATTTCATTGTTTTTCATTGATGTTTTTTTTCTTTTTTAGTTTCATAATGAATTTGATTTTTGAGAAACCAACCAACTGTTTGAATGCTAGGTAACTAAAAATAAGTTGTGAAAAAAAGGTTATTTTAACTAATTATTAGTCCTGTAAAATTACTTTACATTTGAAACGGATTTGCCTCCTGCTAGTACAGCGGTAAGTCTGCGGATTTACAACGCTCTAATCAGGGGTTCGATTCCCCTCCGTGGACTCAGCAGATAGCCTGATGTGGCTTTGCTATAAGAAAACATGACATGAAACGGATTGCATTAGGAAATGAATTAAACTGAATTGCATTTTTTGTGAATCATTTTATTTTTAAGTTATAATATTTGTGTATTTTGTTCACTAATTTGTACTAATCATTATGTTTCAAGAAGCAGAAAATTCTTAATTATAGATTACCATTCTTATAGCACTTTTAACTACGGCTAATTGGACACGTTTATCTTCAAATTAATGTTAAATATGAAACTGACATCGAAAAAAAAGAGGTAAGATCAAACAGGTTGTTAAAATTAGTTTTAAATTACAGCAGTTAACTTGGAGTAAAACATCGAGGCAAAAACCGAATTTGACGTGAAGAGTATTGTGAATGGGGGGGGGGCATAAAATATGTCAAAATTTGATGTTCTTTAAGTTAGGGAATTACTCAGTTGTCTCGATTTGCTTCAGGGTAAATCTACGTACTTACAACGCTAAAACCGGGATTCGATTCTCTGCGATGGCTAGAGCGCAGATAGTTCATTGTATAACTTTGCATGAAAACAGCGGCTGTCCTCAGTCTGTCGTGTGTCTGGAAAATCTCTACAACATTTGCTATTAGTTGTGTGGAAATTTGGGAAGTCCAGAATAGTGAAGGAATACATGACAAATATGTACATTAAATATGTAAAGTTCTCTCCTTCATTGAGCTGGTCATATCCCGGAAAAGACGTTTTAAACAGTTCTATAAGTCATGGGTTGTTCCATCATATTATGTGAGGGAGCTTTTTTTTTCTATTCGACACACTTAGCATGATATCTGTCTGAGATAGTGTTTGACCAAGTGTGATAGGGATGCAGACAAATTGGTCACAACAAGACCAAAAAAAGAGTATTCGGGGATGTGGTAGAAACGTCAGTTATTACAGTGTTTCCACATTGATTTTCAGTTAGTTTATTAGGGCCTTCTGTTCCTGGTGGACAATAGAGTAATGGAATATTGCCACTTTATTCTTTAATATTGTTTCATCAGGTCACTTTTATGTCATTTCATATAAGTCTTTAATGTTTTACAGCAAGTCAGTTTATGTTCATTTCATATGTCTTTAATGTTGTTACATCAGGTCACTTCATGAAGCCTTTAATGTTGTTATATCAGTTCACTTTATGCTCACTTTATATAACTCTTTAATGATGTTACATCGGGTCACTTTATGCTTACTTCCTATAAGTTTTTAATGTTGTTACATCTGATCACTTTATGCTCACTTCCTGAAGTCTTTAATGTTACATCAGGTCTTTGTACGGCCATATGGCCGTGCCCAGTTCAGTACTCTCTTATCACGTGATCTAACTGAAAGCCAGATGGTGTGATGCCAGCCAGCTTCATTCTGCACTTTTTCAAAATGTCTTAAAATCACCTCTACTCCTTTTGTCGTTGGACCGCTTAGTTAGTGACGTGACCTCTTATGTGTGATATCCAGAATTGCATGGAGACTAAATTGGATTACGTATTATAATAAAACACAAGATTGCTGGGTAGTACTTGTATGAAAACGGGCGACATTAAATGCAGGTCTGTGGTAAACGATAATAGCCGTCAAGTAACAACTTGCAATAAGGCACAAAAAAAGTTCAAATTTAGAATTTTATCATTTAATATGAGTGTATATGATAACGTTCTGTCGAATATAATGTAAGATATCTAGCAAAATAAGTTGTAACAAGAAAATTTGTGTTTGAGGACTGAATTAAATGTTTGAATAATAAAGTTTTTTTACAATTTTCAAAAACCTTTGACAACTGCCACGGTTAAACGTTATGTCTGGTTTTCGGGGATAATAAAAGTAAAAGCTGATGTTCCAATCGTTCGTAACACAACCAAGTTCAATTAAGCAATTAGAACCATTCAACTGATAAGGGTAGGGCAATAGACGTTGGAAGGTGAATTAAAAAGAGGAAGATGGGCCAAAGATGACAAATCATGTGATTGTTAACTGAATTTAGCAGAGCGTATTGATTGACCCCGAAGATGTGTAAGAACTTCGAAAGAATTTATGCTATCGTTGACAAGATATATATAAAAGCTTCATATACATTTATAAAACAGGTTACATCAAAGATAAAGACAGCGTGAAGTTTACACAGCGTATCAAAACCTCAGATGAAATGCATTACATAATGACGCGTTCTGTGATTTAAGCCTGGTGTTGTGTACCTGTTTTGTGGCTGTGTTTTTATTTTTTCAAATATATATTTCATTTATTATTTATCTATTTGGCCCGACATGGCCAGGTGGTTTAAGGCGTGCAACTCGTAATCCGAGGGTCGCGGGTTTGTATCCCCGTTGCACCAAACATGGTGATGATATAATGTTATAATGCGACGGTCAATCCCACTATTCGTTGGTAAAAGAGTAGCCCAAGAGTTAGCGGTGGGTGGTGATAACTAACTCCTTTCCCCTTGTCTTACACTGTTAAATTAGGGACGGCTAGCACAGATAGCCCTCGAGGAGCTTTGCCCGAAATTCAAAAACAAATAATTTATCTATTTTTTATTCTCCGCTTTGAAATTGAATATATGTACAGAGAGAGAAAGAGTGAGACAAAAGAAACTTGCTACAAACACTGTATTCACCATTATAATATAATATTAAAGTACTAGCTGGAGTTATGTAAGTACGTGATTAATGAAAAGTTACTTCATTTATATGTCACTGTAAAAAAAAGTCCATAGAAAGTGTAAAATGCAAAACTGAAAATTTATATGGACCTAATGAACCTCCATATAAATTTTAGTGAAGATCCATTCATACCCTGGGAAATAGTTACCTGGACATACAACAGACAACAAATGGATTGTACTATTATATTTATATGGGTTAACGATTAACCGTATTTTCACCACATTTAAATGGTAGTTATTTACATGTCCTTTCACAATTAAAATAATTAAGTAGCTTGTTTGTTTTTTAATTTCGCGCAAAGCTACACGCAGTCTGTCTGAGCTAACCGTCCCTAATTTAGCTTTGGGACTAAAGGGAAGGCAGCTAATTATTACCACCTAACGACAACTCTTGGGCTACTTTATAAAAAGGTCCCCACAGCTGAAATGGCGAGAATTTTTGGTGTCATGGGGATTCGAACCAGCGAATTACGAGATGTGTGCCTTAACCACCTGGCCGTGCCATAATAATTTAAAATAAATATAAATTATTGTAATTTACTCGAGAGACAAGATATAAAAAATATATTTATAATACAGTATAAAAGAAGACGTCATCACTGATTCTCGACATCACTGAGAAGACGTCATATCCCCAGAATTATAGATCTGGTACTAAAAACTTGTTTGTGAAAGCAAGGAAGAAAATGTAATTTATGCTAACTACCAAACATCTGAACATCTGTTACATTTAATGTCGAAGATGTTTTTCGTATAATACCAAGGCTCATCAAAGACGGGCCTTGAAAGGAATCCACAACGAGCGGTTTTCCTTTTAGCCATAGAGTGGATTTTGTTCATCCACTGAAGATTAATTATGTCTTAATTTAACGATCAATTTATCATTGTAAAAACAATAGTTGATTTTTTTTATTATTTTAACGTGCTATGGTAGGTTAAAGGTCACTATTACCAAAAGTTGTCTACGATACCATTGCCTTCTTTTAATCCAACAATTGAACACAAATCTTGTTGCAAATGATAATTTATTCAGTAAATGATTCAACAGAAACCGCTTGTAGTTTATTCTTTTTTACATTTTTTCCCGTGACCTTGACCTGTTTTCTTCAAAATAGCATCCATAAATCTCGATGTGACACTCGACCTTTAGGGTCGGATTTGACTTGGCTCAGATAAAGGAAATTGAAGAAAACTGTATAAATAGCAATTTGTTTTGTTTGTTTGTTTTGGAGTTTCGCACAAAGCTACTCGAGGGCTATCTGTGCTAGCCGTCCCTAATTTAGCAGTGTAAGACTAGAGGGAAGGCAGCTAGTCATCACCACCCACCGCCAACTCTTGGGCTACTCTTTTACCAACGAAAAGTGGGATTGACCGTCACATTATACACCCCCACGGCTGGGAGGGCGAGCATGTTTAGCAATTTGTAAATAGACTACTCGATTTAGTACAGAAAGTTTGTGTTACGCCGTTTTGTGTAAAATTAGTTAGTGAATTCTGAGAGCAGGAAGGATTCACAAATGAGACTTGTGTTTTGGGTCCAATATTTTAATCAAGTAAACTGTCTCCGTCTCACATATTGGAAGTAGGATTGATTATCAAAAACGGAATATGAGGGGTCCTGTGATCTAATTACGGAGGACGAAATATGATGTATCTTTATATAATTATGGAGGACGACATTAGACGACTCCATGTAATTATGGAGGATAGAGCACAACAATTTCTTGATAGAACTATGATGGACGTAATATGACGAATCTCTAAATTCTATTTAAGAAGTAAATAATTTGAAAAATCTTCAAGTGTAATTAATGAGGATGG
This sequence comes from Carcinoscorpius rotundicauda, assembly GCA_011833715.1. Classification (NCBI taxonomy): domain Eukaryota; kingdom Metazoa; phylum Arthropoda; class Merostomata; order Xiphosura; family Limulidae; genus Carcinoscorpius; species Carcinoscorpius rotundicauda. The sequence continues at coordinate 48,460,491 of CM022392.1, read as the reverse complement.
AATTTGACGGATTTCTTGATGTATATTTGTTGGTTTATAAAGCTTATAATTCGCTTACTCCTTATTTTGGTGGATGATGTCGATTTTCAATGTTTCATCTATAAACATTTCAAGGTATACCATCCTGTAAAAATACCATTATGTCAAAAGAAACAAATTTTTTTCGATGAAACTTAATACTCCATAACCAATTAAAACATTTTCTCTGCAGAAATTCTACCAGAGTTTGTGTACCTTTATAAATAGCTGATAGTTGTGCAATTCAATACTGGTTAAACTTTAGCTACCTTACAGCAATGAGTTAGTAGTGTGTATATATACCTTGTAAGGCTCCTTGTTTCCTTTTATATGATTGGCTGTAAGTGATCTGACCATATTCACATCATTTTACATAAAAATATTTTTTCTAATTCCCCATATTATCGTACTTTGCACTTCAGTTAGATTTTAATCGCATTATCATCGGTTGGAAATTATCTTGTGAAAAATACCTAGTTATTTGCATTATTATATTATGTCGTAGTAACTTGAACTTTTTAAATTTGAAAAAAATGAGTACAAGGTAATAATCAACTAATTTTAAATGAAGTAAAATGCACAGACATTTTTTTTCTGCACATTGTTTAAGTGTTTATTTTGTGCAAACTTTCAACTGCAATGCTGGAGTCTCCATCAAGCGTAATTTTGCAAAAACATAGGCTTAATTAGGTTGTTGTTAGGGTAGGTCAAAGAAACCCTTAAACAGGGTGTGGAAAAAATGTCTAGGCGTATTACTTTATGTATAATCCTACGTTCATTATGAGTTTATTAACTCTTTAGAACTAATGTTTAAATTTTGATGTGATGGATATTAAGTCTTACATTACATCTCAACTATTATTTTATCATGCCGCACAGTTATTCACTTGAGTTAGTACCTTTGTTTTCCAGCAAGGCGTTGGTTATTACTTTGTGTTTTATATATTTTTTTTTCTTGTTGTAAGTAACGTGTTCATTGTGTTTTACCAGAAAAGTAGACGGAATACATGTGTATATGATACTGTAGTTTTCTGTTTCTCAAGATAATATGCCCCCCCCCCCAGTGGCTCAGCGGTATGTCTGCGGACTTACACGCTAAAATCTGGATTTCGATACCCGTGGTGGGCAGAGCACAGATAGCCCATTGTGTAGCTTTGTGCTTAATTCAAAACAACAACTCAAGATAATATGATGAAATACTCAAATGGAATAAAATATGACAGGCAGACAAGTCTTACTGCTTTTCTCGAAAAAAAAAAAGAGAGAGAAATATTCAGGAGAGGAATTAATTCCATTCGCTCCTGATGTCCAACTTGTTACATAAAGGGGGTCTCAGCAGGGATGGAAGCTTACTCGCTACATAAACAAAGGGGTCCCAACAGATCTTTTCTTAAAGTTGGTGCAGTTGAACCTATCTCACTTGTTCAGAACAATGTAAACAGCTATCCTTTATGATTATGTGTATAGACAAAAGTCTAGAGTAGATTGGAGTACCACTCACATCGAACCCTTCTCAGAGAAGTCGTGTGAAGCCTGCCATATTTCCTGTCACCTTTCCTTCAGTAGAAGTGGTTTCCTGTTTTTGATTTCCTCTTCGTTCGTTGAGTAGAAAAAAACAACATATTATATACTTCATGAATATTGTTTATTCTGTTCAAACTGCTTGATGTAGAAAATATCTTGTTGTTGTATAAGTTCAGACCCTGCTATAATTCACCTGTTTCACTTGCATGTAAGTGATATTTAATCATAACCCCGTTTGTTTGTTTGTTTGTTTTTCAGATATGCTACCGCAGCAAATTGAAGTCATTGTTACGTAATAAGAGTACTCTAGGTTTATGTGATATATCAGTAAAAAGAAAACGACACAACGCAATGAACTTCATAAAAAGGTAACTAGAATCATTTATTTTCATTGAAACATTTAACTGATATTTGTATGTGATGTGTTACATTTAAATTTGAAAAATGTTTCAGAATACAGGAGTTTTCAATCACTAACACTAAACTGCCCTTGCAGATTCCATCGTACAACAGCAGTCTTAAAAAAAATGTTATTTACTGATGTGCGTCGTAATTCTTCCACAATATATATTCAAACAGTTTTGAAAGCTGTATATTTCTTCTGTTGTAAGTAATTACGACATATTGTATCGTAATCAAGTCAGGATTACACCATACTTCACGAACTCTAAATTGTATCTGAGAAAATAATGCATGCTGCTAATTGGGTGACATTCAAAACTCTTTAAAACTTAATTGATGTATTTAGAACGTCACGAAAAAATTGTTTTCAATATCTCGTTAGTTTGAAAAATCTTAAATTGTTATCTGTATTTGATCACTTAGAATTATGGTGTATCATAATGAATCAGGCGAGACTTTAGTATCGAGTTTCACAGCACCACATGATGGCAAATTAACAACTCTAAATTGTAGCTTGTCTGTGATCTGCTCTTCTCTTCAAAGTAGGTTAATTTTAAAATTGTCCAGTATTAAGTTGAGACAGTACTTCAGATACTAAAAATATAGAATAAAACACCAATTGTCACCACGTGACAAACTCTTATAGTCAGTTTTTGTGACATTGATTCTATTAATGAAGATTTTAGATTTACTCGTATTTTCTTTGATGTCTTGTTCACACACTGTTGTTACTTCCCCTCGGTGAGACATTGTTAAATTGAGAAACTTACATACTTACATCGCAAAAGTCCTGGGTTCGATTCCGCGAGGTGGACAGAATGCGAATAGCTCATTGTGTAGTTTTGCACGAAGACATGATATATAAGCATAATTATATATGGTTCTGAGGTATTTATAAATCTTCATTGTAAATGTTTGTCTATTCTCGGACTGTGAATCGGGGGGGGGGGGGTCGAAAAAAGCGCCCACAGTCTGGGGACGTTGGTAAGTAATAATATTGCCATTGAATTTCCACTAAGTAGCCCAAAAGTTGGTTGTGGGTGTTGTTGATTGCTGCTTTCATTCTGGTCTATCAGTTCAAAATTAAGAACTGATTTTCGCAATTATCCGTGTACTTAGCTTTGCGTGAAACTGAAGCAAACAAATAATCGTTTGTGAAATGCCAGTTTTGCACCACACAACACCTCGTGAAATATGTTAGTCTTCAACCTTGGCAGTAGGAGAATTACTTAAAAACTACTTGGTTACAACGCTAGGGTTTCAAGCGTTGTCTATTAACTGCAGACAGACGGGTCAGGCTCACACCTTTATTAGTAATGTTTTTATTTAGTTACTTATTAAACATCGTTAGAGTTTGTATCAAAAGTTGGAATAAAAAGCTCAAATTTGGAATAGCAATAGTAGGTTGTATTGTTATGGTATGTTGGTCACTAAAACTTATCTCAGAAGTATTAATACGTCCCACACATACACACAGTGTATGCCCGTGGAGCTGGTGGCCATAGCATCGATAGCCCATCGTGTGGCTCTGTGCTGAACTACGTAAAAACCAAAGTATCGATGTTCTCGATTAAGAAATAACTTTAACCAGTTTTGGCTTTTTTTTTTTAATACGTCTAACCAGTATTTCTGGGAAAATCCCCCTTTTCCGACTCGTTTGTGTAGCGTTATTTCTTTTCAATAATAGTTTTAGAAGTTTAGAATTTTTGGCACAGTGGGATGTCTGTGGACTCACAGTGCTAGAAGCCGGGGAGAGCATTGATAGCCCACTGTGTAGCTTTGTGCTTAATTACAAAGAACAACAAATTTTATGCCCGCGTTTGATAAATGATCCTATATAGTGCATTTAGTCTCAACTGTTCGAGTGTAATCCTGCACGTAATAAGAAAGTTTGTTCATAATATTAAAAGTACTCTATTTACTTCAGTAATTTGTATATTGCTTGTCCGTAGAAGACAAAAAGATACGCGGGTTGCTAAACTAAACTTATGTTCACGGGATGAGGCACAAAGAAACAACACCGAGGTTGGTAAATTAATCGTTCTTTCTGAGGGTAGGACATAAAATCGTGGGTTGATAAAATGAACATTCTCTCTCAGAATGAGATTAAAAAATATTTGGGTTACTAAAATGAACGTTTTGTTAAGATGAGACAAAAATAAAACTTGAGTTAATAAACAGAACGTTTTCTCAAGATAAAACATAAATGTTTGTTTTTTGAATTTCGTGCAAAGCTACACAAGGGCTATCTGCGCTAGCGTCCCTAATTTAGCAGTGTAAGACTAGAGGGAAGAGTCATCACCACTCGCCAACAATTCTTGGGCTACGCATTTACCAACGAATAGTTTGAATGATCGTCACATAATAACGCTCCCACGGCTGAAAGGGCGAGCATGTTTGGTGTGACGGGGATTCGAACCCGAGACCCTCAGATTACAGGTCGAGTGCCTTAGCCACCTGGCCATGCTGGGCCATACAAAAATGAAACGTGGGTTATTAAACTGAACGTTTTCTCAATATGAAACTAAAATGTATGGGATGAATAAAAAAGAACTTTAACATGAACATTCTATCCGAGAATAAGACAAAACACGTTATCACGAAACTATAGTTTTGCGAATATAGGCATTTAAACGCATTTTGTGGGAATTAATATATTGAAAGTGGAAATCAAAATTTTCTTCACATACACTTTCAGTTCACGTGAAATGTCACAAGCACAGTATGAAAAATCACAACTGTTTTGTTTACTATGTGTGGACTGTTGGTGTTTATAAAATAATGTATGCTTTGCGCCACTGCTGGTGACACAAGATTTTGAGGTCAGACCTCCGTCATCGTTGGTTTATTCATACTTACAACAAGTTTTGCACAAAGCGGTTGACATGGCCGTGGCCTTTAAATTCACGCCACCTGCTGTCCGTTTTTTAGCACTGTTTAGGTGCTTCTTGTGTAAATGTTGACCTTTATCTTACGCTGCAGTAGTCAGAACTTAATGCATTTACCAAACAATGAAACACGCAACCTTGCTGGAAAAAAATATATACATAGGTTTCTGACACTGTTATTTGGTTCGTAATTGGTCAGTGACGTCATTGCATCCCGCAGCTATTACAGCGATGCAGATAGACAGTTAATCTGCGAAGCCTTGACATGTTATGATATATATGTCATGCCACGTGGGTTTATTTGGATTTTTTTCACCAGAAGTGACCAAACTTGCAGATTGAGTGATCCGAGTTTAAAGTGTTTCAAAGTACTGCTTCTGGGCGGTGACCCCACCACTCAAGTCCGGGTCCCTGGGTAGCAATCGGCCAATGGCAGCACCGCCTCTTTCACGGCCGTCCTGTCCCGGGCCAGAGAGCGTGCGACTACAGCCGTGTGGTGTTATTGTTTTATGTACTTGTCAACTTTCTCCCTTCCCAAGAAGCTCGTTACCAAAGCAGGTGAAGAACACCTGTATAAGGTACGAGACAGACTAGTAAAGTGGAACTTTTGCCTCTAGCAAGCAGATCACGTCGTTGTTGACGAGAGCTTACGAGGTCCTTGGGAGAGATTCGACGATGAGTGCTGGTTCGACTTTAAACGTTATGGTTCCGTACCCAGGACTTCCAAAAAGAGACTGTAAGTATGCTAGTGTGTATGTTTTGTTGTACAACGTTTACACAGCGCGCTATTTTGTGTATTAGTTGTGCTGTATCAAAACTGAGACACCAGAAAGAACGTAGTAATTTAAACTATTCTCTGCACTAGATCAGAGACACTGGCCAATGTTAATGAACAGTTGCAGAGTGCAATTTCTAGTCTACATTGCACAAAACCAGATAAACAGATACATAATAGCCAAATAACGAAATAATCGTGTTAGATATACAAGAATATTCATGCCACAACCGTGATAGGCAGTTTTAACTTTATACGTTGCGATTATTGAGAACAAAATAATTCTGTGAATAGTCATTAGTGGATTTTAGTAATAACTGATGCTTAGTCATATCCAGAGCTGAATAAACATGAATTTTATATTAAGTACAAGCCGTATCGATGTCGATCGTGATTTAGTCGGCGATAAAAATTAACACTGTAATTCAAGTGCATATTTTACTTTATTTTATTAAAGCCTATCAGACAACGCTACGCCCGCGGCGCACGTGAAACATTCCACTCTTCTTTTTTTTTCTTCTAGTATGAACCTTTCCTTCCCCCGTGCATAGCTTGAATTTCACATCAGCGTAGATTTACGGCGTTTTTTGGGACCAAGTTAAAACGATGAATTCCCTCTATGCTCACGCATGTATGTTTAAGGATGTAACCGTGGTTGGCTTATAATTTACATAAAGTAACGTCTGGAACTTTTTTAATTGCCCCCCAGTGGCTCAGCGGTATGTCTCCGGACTTGCACGCTAAAATCCGGGTTTCGATACCCGTGGTGGGCAGAGCATAGATAGCCCATTGTGTAGCTTTGTGCTTAATTCAAAACAACAACAACAACAACCTTTTAAATAACTTTTAACATTAATATTTTCTCTATAATTAAAACACCTCTTTCTAGAGGTGGCTGAGTTTTAACAACTGTAGAAATACTAGAATGAGCCAAACGAAATTTTTAACTATACGAACAGTTTATCTTAGTAATAATCATGTACCTCAATGTCAGTTAACGAATATTTGCCCAGAAAAGGACAGCTATAGACATATGATATCTTAATTACCATCACGTCCTAAACAAACTAATTGGTGTTGAATCTGACAACATTTTTATCAGCTCGCCCTGTAATTCATTAATGTTAGATAATTTAGCTTATCCTGTGAGGATTGGGCAAGCAAAACTGCTGTGTTAATACATGCTGCGTACCGGTATATAAATAAATATTTATGAATATGTAACTTTATGGATGAAAATATTATGTGTATATACATTTTTTGCGTTTATGTTATTTCAAAACTTTGATTCATACTAACCATCACGTATCGTATATAGATAAATACTAATCAGAACTTGAGATAATTAAAAAAGGCAAAACTTGTTTGGATGTACAACAAATAAGTAGACTATAAAATGCGCTACATGCATCCAGAACCTCCCTTAATCTATAATATTGTTAGTTATGTATATATTTTTTATAGAAACTCGTGTATGTCTATCCTGAGTGAAATTCTGCCAGTACCAGTACCAGCTTCTCTGACGTTTTTTATGTAGTTGTCTATTAAAAAAAGAGACCCAGCTGAGTACCTCTACTTTTTATTTTTATTTTTTTTGAGAATTTCACCCCTGTGTCTATGCATGTTTATAGAAGAGAGAGTGTCGTGCGGATGTTAAGACTGATAGACAGTGTATCCCCACCGCAATGCGAGTACTATTTTTAGTCACCTCCAAAACCAGAGGGATTCTTTTGATTTGTACAGCGTCTTTGATTTTTGTTTGGGCTTATCCTTGTTTATTAGAAAATATGTGTGTGTGTGTAAATATATATATATGTGTGTGTGTGTGTGTGTGTAATATGACTTTTCAAATCTTAAGTAGATACTTTTCCCACGGCATTTACCAATGTTTGTTATCATTCCCGGTAAAGTAACGCACCAGCTCGTGACATGTAACTGCCCCGAGAGTGAGACGAACATTTTTATCGTTCTTCCTCTACAATTTCACCCGAACGAGCGGCGAAAGTTCGTTTTATCAAAAGCACGACATATTTATTATTGTTTTGTAAATCAAAATACATGCGGTTAAGCTTACCCCTAACAATCGAACATAAAAACAAATGCGAGAGAACAACATGACCGTAATCGGAAGAAAATACTTCGTGCCTCAAAGATATGTGTGTGTAATACTAAACTTTTATAATAATATAGTTTATTAGTAACGTATTTGGTGATTTCCTGTCATTATCCGTTTTCTCAGCAACACATGTCTAAAAGATAGCACAGGACTACTAAGTTGTTATCCAGTTTTCTTTACAGGACTAACAAACATTTCTTAAGTAAAAAATGTAACCATGGTGACATGTATACGTGAGTGCAGTTATATTTACTAATATTATGCGAATGTATTAATAATGCTGTGATAATAATTTACTCAAACGAATATGTGAAAACAACAATAAAAACAACCTTTTCATGCATTTATAATAGTATTTTACCGGTCTTACGTTAAAATAAAAGGCACTACAGAACTTGTTCCTAGAAAGAAGTGTGGTCGTTGAAAGCAGTTGACACAGGTGGAGCTGACAAAACGTGCCAGACACTCAACATAGCTCTTTCCATGTATGGGTTAGATTCCTGGTACAGCAGGTGAGGCCCAAGCACGTGCTCCTTAGTCCTCTGTATGGTTAGCTGACCCGGCGAGTTCGGACATGGTCTAGTGCACAAAAACAGGGATGGCTCCTGGGGATAACAGCAGAATATTAGCTATAATGTCGCTTTCATATAATAAACTTCTTGGTATTGTATTCAAACATAGCATGACTGCAGCAAACAGCTCTATATCTAACGTGTACAGTTGTTTTAGGTCTGACGAAACGGTGGGAAGTGAACATTCAAAACAAACTTACACGGAGCAACGCCTACCCCATTAAGTGCATTCCCTTTCGCTACGTTTTCTTTCCTTCCCGAATAGCGTTGGAGGTTCTCTGAATCGTAACAAGCCGCGGAGCCACGTCTCTACCCCAGACAACAAACACGTGCCGGCTAACGACCTCAGCTCACTAGACGACCTTGTCCCCAGCCAAAGTTGTGCGGGCTTGTTTGCGTGTTTTAGTGTGACGTGGTAAGTATCTACTAACGTTCAATGTGACCAGAGATAGATCCCGGGACTGTAAGCGCGTGACCTTAGATACTCCTCCATTGTCTGCTACACTCAGGAACTAAAGGAATGTGCGAAGGAAATAGGGTTTAAAAATAAATAAATAATAATGTGTGGTTTTCACTATGTTAGGAGTAAATATTTCGCTGAGTTTTTTAGAAATATTTGGTACAGTAATTTCTTGTGACTAAATTTGCTGTAGTTGTATAATGTTCAATTTAAATAAGCATGGTAAATTAGCGGATGGGGCAAGTTGATAATGATAGGATGGGCCCCTGAGCTTTGGAACTTGTAGATGTTAATATAGAAACTGAGCTGGGGTTTTTGAATGGAAACTGCTGCTTTTCAGTTAAAGCATTGTTATAAAGGAGAGTATGTTGTAGAGGGACTGACAGAATTACTTGTAATAGACTTTTAACTTTTACATTTCACAATGTACCCCCAAGCCCTTGTTAGAGCTGCTAAACGTCTTTGTAAAGTATGCTTATGAATGTTAACTTGTTTCCAAAATAAATTATGTAACACCAAGGATGAGCTTTTACCAAGATCTATTGACTTACAAACCATGTTATGAATATATGATCTTTCTTCAAGAGCTTATGCAAACAAACTTCTAAAGCACATGATATTATAAGAAAACTAATTACAAAATATTTGCTGTTCATCTTGAAAGTAGTATTGTAAATGAAACTGGAAATAAGTAAAGAAAATTTGTGCTTGGTATTTGCCTGAAAGTTGTAATAATAATATCAAAATATAAGAAAAAAATTCACTGGTTAAACAAGTACAGGATGGCTGAGAAATTTTGGCTAATAGTTATTAAACTGTGAGAATAAAAACTGTCAATAGGTAATTGTAAACAGTGCAGTTACACACTTTCTCATGTTATAAGGATTAATGAGTTTACAAAAGATAACTAAAATTTTACTAACTTGAAATCATAAAGAAAAAAATTATTAGTGAATGTCATTAAAAACTGAAGCCTTTGACAGGTTAAGTGACATGTAAGTACATAATTATTGGGAGCAAATTCTCTGTTAATGAGCTGTACCTATGGCCAGATTGAGTTTTAATTTTGCTTGAAGTATTTACCTTACTCTGGTTGGAAGTCATTAAGTGTGGAATTTGAAATAAATAAATAACATTTAAAATGTGTTATAATCACAAATGGATACTGTATTTGATCACTTTACCTGATCATATCTTGAAGCCAAAGATTATAACAATCTTGAAAAGCAGCACATAGAAGAAGCCCCTCTCAGAAGTTCAAAAGAGGCCTAGACAGTTTTTCTCTTTTGGGGCCCCTATCTGTAATAAAAAGAAATGATGATGTAAAAAAAAAATAGACAACAGTTAGCTTAAAAGAAAAGCAAAACATAATTTGAATACTTTTAATTTAACATATAATTAATGACATTTAATAAATGCTTTTCTAGCCTTTTTCTGTGCATAAAAAAAGATAAGTGTTTACATTTGATGCCCCCTTTGAGCTTGAGATTTAGGCCAAATAGCCCTCTTGAATCTCCACCCTTCCCTTTAGCTGGGTCTGCATAGGAATAGTATAGGTGACTTTCTCAGTTACTGTGCACCATAAATCAAAGATCAATCCATCTAAATGTTACAGAAGATTGGTCTGAACTGTACTGTATAATGTCAAGAGGAAGTTTATTACTATGAACTTTTTATAACAAAACCAAAGTATGCTTGGGCAAAATGATATGTAGATTGTGATAAAACAAAATAACACTATTGATAACACCTACATACATTCTGAATGATATAAAGTGTACAGTAATAAACAGAGGTGGTGATAACCTGTCACCCAGGGGCACTGGTGGAATGTGTTCCTAAATTTCAAGCTGATAGTGAAGTGATCCTTTGAATGAGGAAAGGAGACTTGTGCATAGTTATCAGGAATACTTACTTTTTTGTATTTGAATTGAGTGGTCAAAGGTAACATTGCAAATACTATGACTTGCTCCCCTTCAAATATTGCCTATTGTGATATTATCTTGTATATAAAAAAATGAGTATTTCAAAATGTAAGTAATAACAAACAGTCTACAACAGTCTAATGACATTATCACATACAAAATGAAATTTAGTTTAAAATAGCAAGTTTTTGTGTATTAAGAATGATGTTCAAACTATAATAATGAAGTTAATGCATGTTATGAAAATATTCTGCAATGGATGGTAGTAAGGTTTACATGGAGATCCACAATGTGGAACAATATTGCCACAACCATACTAAAACACACATTTTATGATGATATTTAACACACACACACTGAAATATTCTTCATTTATGAATATCACCATCATTAACCACATGGTTTACAGTGAAAAGTTAACAACTCACAAACACTGATTACCTGTAATATTAAAGAATAAATAAATCTTGACTTTTAACTTTTAAAGGACTAGGCTGGAAAATGTAAAGCATAGTGATAAGTCTTCTACTTCATTTTTAACTTGTAGCATTCTTATTGTGTTTTGGTGGTTCTTTTTGCTTTGCTAGTTTCACCATTTTGTGATGGATAGCACTGTACTGTTATATTTTACATTTAGCTTTTGCATTGAATACAAGGACAAAAGTATAATGATTTGTTGCTTATTTTAATAGCCAATTGTTTCTTTGCATATCATTAGTGGAGAAATCTTAAAAATAGTGTACAAAGTCTTGCTCCTGTGAGAAGCTTTGATTCTGATATTCTATTTATAAGAGAAATTGGGATAGGTTTGATACTGTATTTGTTTAATGGTTGAAGTTATCTCTACTTTTTTTCAGATCCATTGAGGATGCATTACTTGGCAGAAGTTCAGTTTTCAGATTCATTCATACATCTTTCAAATAACTAAACATGAATTGTATATTTATCTTAGAGCACACACACATTACTTGCCTTCATAAAGATACATAATTAACCTTACTACCCTTCCAACTCTTTAGTTGTCACTTCTCGATCAGTCTGTATATTTATTATTTTCTCATGATCTTAAGAAACATGTTTTATTATTTTTAACCAAAACTGTTTAATTTCTGTGTTTAAACTCATAACAATTCTGGAGACAATTTTATTTTTAGGCTACAGACTGTTAAAAACTTTAGTAACATACATAAGTAATGATAGAGGAGCACTTATATTAAGCTTATGAAGAAACATAAATATAGAAGTTTAGCTAATTATGAATAATTTTATTTTTTCACCACTTTTACAAAAAATATTCCTCAAGTCATATATTCCTTCATATATATGCAAAAACGGCTCGTTTGGGTTGAGAAAATATTTTACATAGAAGAGCAAACAATGTTTCAACCTTCTTTGGTCATCGTCAGGTTCACAAAGTTTACAAGGAGAGAAAACTGCATGTAAAAGTGTATAACAGAAAATTATTATACTTTGTTATTAATTCACCAAAAGTTGTAATTTTTCTCCACTTGAACACCATCTGTGGATTTTGAGGTAAAGAATTCATTAGGTATCAAAAATTGCTAAATGTAAGCAAATCCAACAGCTAAAATACAAGTGCATATAAATTATTGGAATCATGATGATTAATGTTATCTTTGTTAACTTTCATATTGATAATGTGAGTAAGATATGAAATTTGTATTCCTTTACTTGAACTCAGTCCTTCATATTATTAATAACATAAAGATCCTAATACATACACAAAACAACAAAACTTTCACATGATATTAGTTTGTTTTTTTTTCTTTTTCCTGATCCCTAAGAGCTTAAGCTATTCTTTTTATTTTTTAGTGTTTCTGATATACTGTTGGATATTTATTATAAGGGTTAACTGCACTGTACCTGAACTATTTATAAATGTTACTGCAGTAGTGTATTCCAAAAGATGCAATTTGTGAGTGACTGATGTATTTTGATTCATGGGAAATTTCTGTCCGTTTAGCAGTTCAATGGATAGCTCTTTATGATTGTAGAGATTTCAAAAACATTTAGTTTGTGAAGAAAAATTCACACAAAAATTGCCAAGCTAATAGGAGCCAAGAGAAACATTTTGAATAAGAGATATTTCAATGCTTATGGAGGGAGAAAACCTCCCACAGAAGAGCATTTAAGGTAGCAGTGGGATCAAATTCTACAAACAAAAACAACACCTTATTCGATGATATGAAAGCCATTAATAAGATAAACAGTGAATTAAAGTTGGTGAATAACCACACGATTCCAGTCACATTTTTAAATTGATGGCTGCTTTCATTAGAAAAAAAAAGGGAGGGACTGTGATGGCAATAATCAAATTTAATTTTCTGTATCACAGATCTTCTGATATGACTAAAACATAGTTCTGTGCATTAGTTTGTTTCAAGATGTACTTGAAAAATATTTGTATAGTGGGGCGTCTGTAAGAGTTGGTCAAGATATATGATCTAAGATTGACCTTGCTGTCCTATACAGCAGCATTTTACATTATAATGAGTAAGTTTTAAGTAGTTTCAAGGGCAATATGAGACCTTGAATACAGTCATTATAAAGTGTAATTAAGGTTAGTATATAAAGAGAAATCTTGTTTACAAAAAATTATTTTCTGTGGTAGTAAACACAAATTTTTTTTGTAGGTTCATCAAACACTCTAAATTGTGTGTTTTCACCAAGTCAACCTGTTTATCCAACCAGATTGTGCAGACCCATTTCTCAGGGACCTACTGAACTATTGCGAGACGCATATTTCCCAGTTAGGCCATACTTTCTTCCATCATTAGCTCTGTACTCTCAAGTTGCTTCCCGTCCAGTACTGGTGTCAGAACCAACATTATCATTAGCACCTGCTGATGATAAAATTATCTCAACTTCACCTGGTATAAAAACTGGTTATTGTAATGACAGGCCCACATGTCAAGAAGAGAAAGATGGGAGCTTAATAATAGTGTCAAGGGAAAAAAAAGAAGAAATTATTCTAGGTGATAACCAAAACAAAAACAGAGAGACAAATAAGTCATCCTCCACACTAGAACCAAACAGATTATCTAAAGCTCGCAGCTACTCGGACAGCACCATTCCATGTGGTTGGTGGACACCACAGATGAATGGACCAGACAGGGTTGCCATGACTGGCAGTGGTAATCCAGGAACAGATGATTTAAACTGGCTGACAAATGTGGCCACAGGTTGTCAGAATCACCCATCATCACCTTCTCAGCCATCCGTAGTACTTCTGCCTGAGCCTCCTGGTTTGCCAACTTCATTGATTCACTCAAGCTCTGGTAGTCTGTTCCGCCCACCAGTTTCACTTGAAAGTGATTTGAACAGTCAAAGACTGTACAGTTCACAATTCCCATTCCCAGCACATCACACTTCTTTACATTCACCCTCACTTTCTGGGACCAGCATGTATAATCAAGGTTCACAGCTTACATCTTTTGGCAATCTCTATCCTACCTACCCCAACAGTGCTTCTAGTCTAGTTTCTCAACATTTCTTTTCATCAGAATCATACCCTGTGGTTCTTCCAATAAGTGGTAGCCATGTTCCAAGCAGGCCAGAACATCCTGTTGTACAGTCTCACACAACTCTTGCTCTTAGTCACTCAGTTTCTGTACCTAGTCACTTAACACAAGCTCGACATAGTTATGTGCCAACAGGAAGCCCTCCTGAGCAGCATGGTTCTATAGTACAAGCAAGATCTCATTATCTTACAGAACCAAGCCAGTCTCCTGAAATGAAGCATTTTAGAGATAGGTTGTCATCTCAAAGCTCTCCAGTTTTGAGGAGGGAAGATGAACATATTCCTTTAAAGGCAAATTCAGGTCAGGAGGTTCAGTCCCAATTACCTGGGTGCCCATTAACTGAGTTTGGCACTAAACATGTGCCATTTGATCACGATTCAACCAGAGGTTTACCCTTAGGAACCAGTTACAAGGTCCCTACAGGTAAGGAAGGCAGTCTAAAACATCGTATCCTAAGGCCTCCAAATATAAATATAATTGAACCACCAGCATCAGCACTGCATGATGCACCTTTGTCTGCTCCTCCAACTCATGGACCACGAGATGAACTCCCATCACCAAAACAGCCTCGTTTAGGAACACCTGTGCCTCGTAGTAGTTTATCATCTTTGTCACCACGTGCAGCTCATCAGTTAGTCCCGCCAAAAGCTCATATAACTTCTAATGTTTCTAACCGTTCTTGTGATCCAATATATCAACCAGCAAACTCGTCTACTTCAAAACTTCACTATCCTGTTTATTTTAGAAAAGGAGCTATCATACAACTTGCAGATGGACAGCTAAAACAAGTAGAAAAATTGACAACTGAGGATTTCATAGAAAGTGCAAGTCGTAGTGCAGACCTTCGTATAGATAGTAGCACTGTGGTCAAGATTGAAGAAGTGATTAGCTCAGGTTCAGTCATATTAGGGTTCTGTGTAGGAAACAGCCAGGTACAGGTGAGTTGAATGTCTCTTTTACTCAGTATTATGTACAAGTAATAAATGAAGTTGTTAAAAGATACTGTTACTTTAATCATTAAACACAAATATATATTAATTACCAACAACACAGGAATAAATGCTGTTGGCCTTCTTAACCAGGCATTGCACAGTATATGCATTACACCTAATGTGATCCTCTTTTGGATGCATTATTAAAAGTAGTACAGTACCAAATCTTGCACAACATCTCTTCTACTTACAAACATACATGCCTTGATCAAATAGTGTATGACTTTGCTGAATTAATTGGCACTTGTAGTGTTTCAAACTAATTTTGTCATGAAATATGCTATATTGATCTGTGTAAACACCTCAGTGACAGTCATAAAGAAATGAATTGTTCCAATCAGTTTCAACTGAGCTTTTGTAAGAGAAGAAGAAGAAAATAAAAAAACATTAATAAAATCTATCATTGTTTTTACTTAGGTTTAGAGAAAGTTAATTATCACATGCATGTATCAACTAGAAGGACTTAAAGTGGGGTCAATCAAAGTGCTTATCTCTTTTATATTAAATATTTATATTCTTTCATAGATTGTTTAGACAGAGTATTCATGATGAAACTTTGTAGAATGGATGGCAACTGCCTGTTGTGGAAACACAAGTATATAAGACGATGTTTCGAAAGATTTCCACCTTTCGTCTTCAGTTGCCATCCACTCTACTAAGTTTCATCATAAATATTTGTAATTTCACATTTTCCATAATTTTTTATTTTAGATCAATCATCCAAACCTGTGTAGCTTAATGTGAATATAACTGCTGCTCATCAGTTTAAAGCAGAAGTGTAATTAAAGCAGGATGTAAACATGATTGACTGCTTTGAGCATTAAACTGCATAGTTATGACTGTCATAAATAACAGCTTGTTTTGTTTTTTTTTCTTTATATTTATTCTGGCAAGTAAAATTTTTAATTTTGTATGCTTTCTTTCATCCAATATTTTTGTTTGTTTGTTAAACCTTTTAGAGCTATAAAACATGGTATTACCTAATTATAATTATTTCTGGCCAAAAACATTCATGTTATTTTGATATCTAATGGTATTTTTGAAAAAAAAAATGAAATATTTTTTTGCAAATACTGTTAATAGCAAGGGGACTCCAATGATGAAACAATGCTTCTGTAATATTTATAAGAAAGAAAAGTAAATACAATTAGTTATAAGGTTGATTCTTAGTTTTGACATAAGCAGCTTGTTCTGATTGGAAAATTAATATCAATTTATTTAAAAAATGAAAATCAGAAGTTATAACTTATGGACATGAAGAAAAGTAAACAACTTTATTTAAAATTAAGTGTTATATAGCTTTTTTTAAAAATAAATCTTCTGAGTTTTATTTTTTTCACAGGTAAGTGTAGAGGCCCCAATGGAGCATCCTTTCTTTGTTTTTCAACAGGGTTGGTCATCTTGTTTCCCAGAACAGTCTCTTCACAGGTATGGGCTTGTCTGTCAGCAACTGAAAATTGGTGATGTCTGTATTTCTCTAACACAGAAGTCTAGCCCAGACTTATTATTATCCTCTAATGAGTTCTCCTCTTCATCCACCAGTGCTACTTGTACTGTGCCAAATTCAGTTGCTTGCAATTCTGTAAAAACATCTGCAAGTGTCTCTATTAAGGAGGAGCTTTCATCTCTTAACTGCAGAATTTCTTCAGTATCATCTAAGGAACCACCATGTGAAACAACTACAGTTACATTTTCAAGGCATAGCCCTCTAGTGGCTACAACTTCTATGACTCTTCAACCACAACGGAAACGTCGTTGGTCTGCCCCAGATATTAGGTCTGAAGTTAACCAGTGTGGCCTTTAACCCAGTCTGATTGACAAAATAGGTGGAGGCTGAGAAACAAAAAAAACTACATTTTTTCAAACTTTCAAGATGTTTTGGTCAAATATTTTTTTCTAATGGTGACTTTCTTTTTCTCTTTGACTTGCTAAATTAGATCTTGGAAACAGTTTCTATGTTTTAAAAAAACATTATTAACTCTATTAAAAGACATACACACATCCTGTATAGGATGTGAACTAGAAGAATTAAAGAACTGTGATGTCTTCAGTTTGTAATAAAGATGTAACTAGCAAGTTATTAAAACAGAAAGAAGAAATGATCATTTGAATTGGCCACCTGTGACAAAAAAAAACATGGAGAAATTGTTTAAAGGCTATGCTGCTTGTTTTATTTCAAATGAGGAATTGTTAAGAGTTTACCATTTGTTACCCTTATTGTAGCTGAAATACTTGCATATATTATATACTGATATGTGTGTGTGTGTGTATATAGAGTTATTTAAATAAATGTTGTTTTGTAGCTGTACAGCTTCTGTAAAAGAAACACTTTTCTTGGACATGTTAGTAAATACAACTACTAATGCCTCTCTACACGTAGTATTACACATGGAATACACTGTTTAAAAACCTCAATTGAATTTTATAAAGATAAGATGTGAATATTCAATCTTTTAAACATAGTGAAACTGTTACCTCAGGACTGAAGGTGCTACATCAATTGACTTGTTAACTAATTATCTTTCCAAACTTAAAAGCATAAGTTTAACAATGTTGTACTTTTGTATATAAGCAGGCACAAATACCTGCTGTAACTAACTAGTTTGCTTCATGTAACATATAAACCATGCCTCAGTGGAACAAGTACATATCACTTAACCTCATAAATGACTAGGTTATGTTTCTCTAACTAACCATTAATGTTGTACACGTTGTAAGTAAATATAACTACACAGTAAATTTGTAGTTATCTGATTATATGACTACAGGGCACATCTGATGAGTATTAATTGTATCACTACCCTGTTACTGTTCAGCGATATAACTTAACTAATTATCTCACTTTACATTTCTGTGATCACTGTGTTATATAACTTAATATCCTGATGGTTATAATACATTATAAACAAATTGTTTAATTAATACATTGATAGTTTCTACAATATTAGTAATAAAAAATAACAAAACTTTTAGCTTAATTAACTGGACTACACATTTTTAAATAATCCAACATTTAAACTCACTAACTTTTTGCAACACAGAACGTCACTGTAGCTTCATGTACAATGTTTATTTTTCTCTGAATATAATTATAAAGCTACTTGAATGCTTTGGACATCATACTGATATAAAGGTCAGAATTGTAATTTAAATGATGCAGAAGCTTCAATTTTTGGTAAAAAGACAAAAACAAACTAGTTGTATCATGTAACAAAGAAACATTACTGGTTAAGAGTACAGAAAAAGTTAAATTGTACTGTTCAGATAAAAAAACATAAAAAGATTGAAGAAGTGTACACAAGGCAATGCTCTACTATTTGTAACTGAAAAGAAATAAAGGTTAAGCTAAAAGTATATGTAATATTAGTTTAGAATATGTGAAAATTTAGGGTTATATGTTCATTTGGTGAGCTAAATGTGTGGTTTACTTTTTAACCAATGATGTTATGTGCAAAGAAAAGGGTCGACTAAAAACAAGCTTTCTTGTTGCCCATTATTGTCTTTAAGTGAATTAATTTAACAAGTAGTTATATTTGTTCAGAATTGTTATCATTTGCTTATAAAATCCTTAATAAAAGTGGTTAACACTCTTGATCAACATGTTTAAGCATTTTTTTGTTTACAAACACATTTTGTATACAAAATAAAATTATGTTATTTTCAAATCAAACACTCAACTAAAACAAAATATATGCCAATTCTACATTCATTTCAAATATATATATGACACTTAAAACTTCAAATCCGGCGAAATCAATGATTTCGCGATCACTGTGCCTCCCACTCAATATTCGTAATATTGAATGAAAAACCTATCGTGAAATAATGGTTAGTGATTTGTGACAAACAAAAGATACGTTTGAAATGCTTTTTTTACACATGTATGATTAAAAATTCAATAAGTAGTAATTTATTGAAAGTGAAATATATGTATACAGCAATCCACTATATTTCATTCAGCTAAGCCGAAAAAAGGATTATTTTGCCAGCTTAGTTGTTTTGCACCGCTTCCTTCATATGTTGAAAAAAAAGAGTTTTTACGCATCACATAATAATGATGGAACATCAAATTTTAAAGTGAATATTTAAACTAAGCACGTACATGTGTTAGATATTTACTTTAGAATAGAAGATTTCGTAAAAGATTTTTCAGCATTTGCTCAAGATAATGAAACATAAAACTATTTAGCCTAAAATTTCTCACAAGTTACATTTATGAGAAACTGGTAAACTACTTGTATTTTTATACAATAAAACAAATCTTCAAACCTTTAGGAAGAGTTGCAAAATAAAGCATAACATATTAATGGAAGGACACCTAATTTCAGTTATAAAAATTCAAACAACATGTTACCAGTTTCAATTTTCCAGATTCTATCACTTGTTTCAACAAGTTTACCGTTTTTGCAGTTTTCTTCCAGCAGTAAGCTTCAACCCTTTGGAGATCCTGAATAATATACTTAATATTAAGCTTCTTTGATTTGCATTTTGGTGTTGCTTTAAATTTTGGCATTCTACCGATAAACTTACACCCACGTTATATCTTTTGTATTAATGTGACAGTTTTATTTCTTCATAGTGTGGTCGATAATGAAGTTTCTTTTCATTTTCTGATAATTTGATGGTATTTGCGTGATATAGTATCATTTTACCGGTTGTTTTATTACGACCATTACTGTTTTTTGTTTGTTTGTTTGTTTTTTTTGGAATTTCGCACAAAGCTACTCGAGGGCTATCTGTGCTAGCCGTCCCTAATATAGCAGTGTAAGACTAGAGGGAAGGCAGCTAGTCATCACCACCCACCGCCAACTCTTGGGCTACTCTTTTACAAACGAATAGTGGGATTGACTGTCACATTATACACCCCCACGGCTGGGAGGGCGAGCATGTTTAGCGCGACTCGGGCGCGAACCCGCGACCCTCGGATTACGAGTGCACGCCTTAACGCGCTCGGCCATGCCAGGCCTGACTATTACTGTTACGAAAACAAAGTAAAATATAACGAGCTTTTATTTTTTTAAATTTAGAGTTAATGTCTTTTAACTAATAATATATGATTTTTCATTTGTAAGAAAACGAAATATAGCGGTTAATGTTTCAAACCTTTCAACTGTTTTCCATAAATGTTAAGCGAAAAATACTTCATGGTTGAAACTACTATCGCTTTTGACCAGAAAATATATGATTAAGGAAATATCTACTGATTTCAAAGGCCAGCACTTTTCATACTCATCTTTATCGACATGATCTCGCAACAAACTTTATGTGAGAAATGCCGAATATATAACAGAAATTCACTTTTTATAGTTTTTTTCATAAATAAAAACCTTCTGCTTGTTACGTCCAACTTGCTTCTGAAAAAATGACGAACGACAACCATAACATCTGTGTTTTGTCATGTCGATTAAAAATAGACGATATTCATCATTCGTCTACACGCCCAAACAAATTCTCACAGACAGGTATTTTCACTTCCTCCCCACCTAAATACGCATGTGCGAAAAAGCACCAAATGTGTTAATAATTACTACGCATTATTAACGCTTTGGGCTACCGATGTTTATCGATAAAATTAATGCAGAAATTAGGTATAAAGCTAGTAACATGCATCTTTAGCATGTCCATAGTCCCCCAATGACACAATGTTTGCGGACTTACACACTAAAAACCGGGTTTTGATACCCGTGGTGGGCAGAGCACAGATAGCCCATTGTGTAGCTTTGTGCTTAATTCAAAACAAACAAGCATATCCATTCGCTAAAAATTACTTTTGCATCCTCATTTTAAGTGTATAAACGGAAAAGTCTATGCTTGTACATTGTTCTTCTTGCATCAATTTTAACAATCACTGACCTGTTTTGTTTTGTTTTTTAATTTCGCGCAAAGCTACACGAGGACTATCAGCGCTAGCCGTTTCTAATTTAGCAGTGTAAGCCTAGACATCACCAAACCGCCGTCAACTCTTGGGCTGCTCTTTTACCAACGAATGGGGTGGGATTGACTGTCACATTATAACGCCCTCACGGCTAAGAGGGCGAGCATGTTTGGTGTGACGGGGATTCAATCCATTTCTGGTATTTATAAACAACTCAAATTTATTAAGAAACTTGACATCTGTTTGCCAACATTATTAAAATTTTCGATCTTAACATCATGTGCCCTCTAGTTAGTATCTAAATTACGAGTCGAACGCCTTAACCCACCTGGCCATGACGGGCCCACTGTTCTTTGAAAACATGGACTGAAACCAACATCTTACTCTAGCTTACGATAGTTTTACTAATTGAAATTCGAGTGACTGTAATAACAGTTTTAATGAAATAGATTAATCATCGTAGTTCCATGTAATGCTTCAGTAACATCAAGAGAAACGTACAAACTCAACAGCCATTCAATCTATTCTTTCACTGTGCGTTTTGCTGGCTCATCTATAAGGCTTTAGTAATATTTGATAACATTGTTTCAAGAGTTTAAACAGCCCCTTTTTTCATATGTTTACAACACTTACATGGTAAACACACGTTCTTCGAAACTGATAACGCCATATCGTTATCTGTCTAAAGCAATGATTCCCAACCAGGGGTGCGAGATAACATTTGTTTTGGCCACCTTCACCATTATTCTTTAATAAATAATTACTGTGAGGTGTACGAGAACATATTTAATTTTTTTAGTGGTGCGGGGCATAAAAAAGGTTGAGAACCACTGGTCTAAAGAAACATTTCGCTAAACCAACAAATCTTTCTTAATGCTATCAGTAATAACACAATATCGGCTGAGAAACTTTGATCAGTATTCTCACTGAATTCATAATCAGACTTTATGGCGTAAGTAAAACCTACGAAAGAATCTTAGATAATTGATGTCTTTATAAAAAATGAGCCGTGTTTTGTCCTTATACCCAGGTTAATCTAAGTCTCACGAATTTTACAGTCTGAACAGTTATACAGTCATACCTGTAATTTGTTGTGCTACCTTTAGCTGAAATTAGTGTCATATAATACTCTCAATTTGCCTAGGTTAGATTCATCTTAATTTTATGTTTCATTTGCATTTCATACGCCACAGTTCGTAACTCGCCTCACTTTAAACCAATTACTGCCAATTTTTTTAAGCTAATAGTATATCTTAAGTTATCACTTAGTTCAACACATTTAACGTCATTAAGCGAACTTGCCTTTTTCAACACACTCCATGTCATTACCCTCAAATTTTAAAATCCTTCTCAGAAGTAATATCGCTCTGACAAATTCTACTCCATATTTTGTACTCCGGCGTACATAATACACAATAACAACTAAGACTTCACGTATTTACAGGTTAGTGAAATTTAGCCACAATCTAACGTCAGCCTTGTAGAAAAAGAAACCACGCATTTTTGTAGCTTCAAAATTAACTTCAAAAACAGAAACTAGAAATATAATACTATAGAAGATTGTCTTCAAGGTCTCTTGTGAAATAAACGAGTATGACACTGCTTAAATTCTTTTTTTCCCTTAAGTACATACATGCCTACCTCCCCTCGCACATTGTAGCACTATCATATAAATAGTGTTTTAGCTTTGAAAAATTTAACACCAAGTAAATGTTCACGGAAATAGGTACGCGTATTTTATACTAAATTAAAATGTCATAAATGTCGCATACTAACATGCAAACATTGGAGGTAAATACGCAAATTTTATCTTACTTAGCGCTTTCAAAACATATTCATTTGTGAAACATTAACCTGAATCACTAGCAAAACAAATTCATATTAAAACGGTGAGATAAAACTAACAGTCCAACACAACAAATGTTTCTTTGTGTATCTAAAAATAAATCTGGCACGAGAAGAATGGTTTATTTACAAAGATAGCAGGGAAAGAGTTAAAAAGGATAACGATAGGATACCTAAAAATTCAAAAATTTATAATTTTTGTACATATTTTTAAATTGGAGATTTACCAGTTTGGCTGAAAAACCTCACTTTTCCTTTGAGCCACGAATTACATCATCAAGGGTTATGTTGAATAAAAGTGTGATTAACTTTTAAAGAATGTGTTTTTATTAACAAAATCTCCAAGGGATGAGTTAAATTTTCATCCCCTGTGTTCAACATGAAGTGAGCTCACGCTTTAAAAAAAACAAGCTTTTAAAACAATGATGTAAACAGTGAAATTAAATCCTGCTAATAAACAATAACAAATACAGATGGCCACAAGACCATGACAAAACATTCAAAGTTGCATAGATCAGACAATTTATTTACATACATTTGTATAAAAACATTTTCATGAACTTTCCATTTCAGTTGAAAAGAGAATTAGAAAACATTTCACAGAAACAATTAAGGCCTACAGGTGCAAAAACTGTGTTACGAAGATTTTACAATACTAATGGATTCTGCAGCACCTTCATTTTCTATCTCTCTCAGTATCTCTGCTCCAGTAAGAATGTGGATCTGGTGGTTTTGATGAATCTGAGCCAGCTGCTCTGGTGTAGCATGGATCACTTGTACATCTCCATGCTCTGTACTGATCATCTAATAAAACATTCAGTTGTACAACCGTTAGGATTTTTACCTATTCAAATAAAAGAATATTCCAAACAGTTTTGCTTACTAACTGCTATATATATAAATCATACATAGTTCTTCCTATGTTTGTAACTAGAAATAAACAGCTTTATAACACCAAAATGAATTTCTCTTATTTAATCAGACACTCAACTTTTCACTTTTTGAAGATCTGCACTGCCAATACTGGTTTGCATTTTAGAGAATGCTCTTGAAGAAATTAAGTGAAATGCTGTGTGTCTAATTAACAAAAAAATATTGCAAGTTGATGTTATACCGTTGGTTATTTCTAGTATTAATACGTCTTCTATACACCAACATGCTCTACAGAAATTAACTGATAGATTTGTTCAACTCTTCTGATAACTTTTACACAATCATACAGGCAATTTTGGACAGTAGCATACACAAACAGTATTTGAAGTCATAACAGATACCACATCTGATAAATAATACCATACACATTTTCATAAGAGAAGAGTACTATTCCTTTAAACTTTCATGTTGGTCTACAATGTTCAGAATTTCAACTAAATTTTAACTGTTCACACAGTAAACAGACATAGCTGGTTTATTGAAAGAAATAACAACACAGAAGTAATTTTACCAGGCATAATCAAATTTTCTGATGATGCTGATTATGTACAACTTTTTCACAAATTAGAATTATGATTAAGAAAAATTGAAATGTATGGTAATTACACAAAAGCTAGCAGCTCAGAAGAAAAGATACATACAAAAAAAGGCATCACTGGATCCCGTTCTGATAAATTTAGCTCACAGGCAACGACTTAAGTTTTGTTTATTACTCAATGTCAGAAATGAATGATAAAAACTGTCTAAGGATCAGAGTCATAATGGTTGAGATACAATGGGACATTTTCACTCAAGAAACATTTGTATTTAAATAACAATAAGAAAACAAAATTTCATGGGCTATGTTTTTGCAACTGTGAGAAAATTAGCAGAAGAGTAACTTTACAGTAAAGGATGACCATTTGAGGTGGGTGCTGTCCATTAAGTACGTTATGGTAAATGTAAGAAATATACCCAACCCATAAATTTTTTTGTCCTGTAATGAACATTTAACATGATTTAGTGTCATTCTGTTTAGAGTTAAGGTATAATGACTTTAGAGTTCTAACCTGCGATGTACATTGAAGAGGTACAGAGACTCCAATCTCACTGGCTTGTTGAATAGAAACAGGTATAGTTTGTCCTACTGGAATGCTTTTCCCCAAAAAGATATGATTTTCTGTTTTAATTTTAGGCTCAAACTCAAGTTCGTGGTGAACTCCAGAAGGTGATTCTGGTCCAATCAGTTCACCACTGGATGATGCCACATGAACGTATGTTTGTGGAACCCTAGTTATGTAAATAAACACACAACAGTCAATATTACCTCATTCTCCTCAATATATAATTTGTATTTTTAGTTGTAACTGAAGGTTCATCTATGATATTTATAAGAACAATGGTTTATTCTTATTCATGACCTTATCCCTAACAATCTCTAATTGAGTGGTTGGAATTCATTGGCACAAAACAGCTAACCTATTCTCACCAAATAACCATTAAAAAGGTAAAGAGAAGTAAAACTCATAAAAACTAAAAACAACACATGTTAAAACCTAAACAATGTCCAAAAATCAGGTAAAAATGAAACAGAATGAAAAAGGTCAAGGGTCCACAAAAATCTGAAAACATAATCAAGCTATCTCTGCTTGTTGCAGCCACCACCAATAGAATCATACCTAAAACATTTTTGTGTTTAGCCCTTAGAATGAAACTAAAAGCTAATTTATATTAGGTAGTTGGGGTTGTTTAAAACAAGATTTTGAATCTTGAATTTAAATTTTATTTACATTTTTATTTTACATATTGTCTATAAATTGTAATTGAGGGAAGAGTTATTCATGGTTTACTTTGTTCACGGTGAAGTTTAAAAACCTAATTTCAAATTTAAATAAAATGAGCATCAATGAACAAGATAAGACCCTTATGCAGACTTGTTAAAACTTTAATCACTGTACCATTATGTATCAGCTAAGCTGCATTTTATTTTCACCAAAATATTTTTGCAAAATATCAGTCAGTCAATGTTTACTAGATAAAGAAACTGATACTACATGTTTTTTGACAGTTCAATTTTCAAAACTATGTTATTTCTAGAGTTACTAAAGTAACAATGACACCATGAATACTATACTATGACTGGATATTTTATTCTCAATGTTTTGATCACAAGTCATCTATACAAATTTCTTCAACTGAGTTCCTGGTTGCTTGCTGCACCTTGGTTGGTCCACCATCACTATCTGTCAACCACCATTTGAGCAATCAGGATTCTCCTCCAAATTTTACCATGTTTCCAGTTGTAGACTCCTGCTATGATACTTAAGTTATTTTCTAGTAAAATGTTAGCAGCCTCCATATCTTTTCTCTGTTGTATTTCCATTCCTTTGTGAAGAATTTTGGATTTCTTCCATTTGTACAGGTGCCCTGTTGTTCCTGTATATGCTGCTGTTGTAATGGTTGTATTGTGCTTTCTGACATCTGCCTTGTGTTCATTTAGTCTTGTAGTTAGGACCCTGCCAGTTTCTTCCATCAACTTTATTGCATTCCCCACAATGAATACAGTATACTATACTGCTGTCTATTGTGTGTTACTGTCCTTTACCATCTCTCTAATTTTATTCATTTTCTTTATCACCTCTGGTTATGTGTTGTTGTATAGGACAATAACAGAATGAAAAACAGCATAGTATATTACATTCAGAGGTGAATGTCAGAAAGCACAATGCAACAGCAGCATACATAGGGGAACAGGACACCTGGACAAATGGAAGGAATCCAAAATTCTCAAGAAAAGAAATGGATGCTGCTAACATTTTACTAGAAAATAACTTAAGTATCATAGCAGGAGCTACAACTGAATGGAAGTGATTGCAAGCCTGGTAAAATGAGAAAAGAACTCTGATTGGTCAGGTGGTGGTTGACAGTGGATCAATCAAGGTGTGGCAAGTGTCAAGGAACTCAATTTCTGAAATTTCTTGGTCAAAACATTGGAAATTAAAGATCTGATTGTAGCATTCATGGTTTTACTGTTACCTAAGTATTCATTTGTTAACAGGAATAATACTTAAGGAATTGTTAATACCATAGAAAGTACACAGCTTTCTGGCACCAGGTTATACTGTTACTTATTAATATGAAGCATTTCTTAATTATTGCTAAGAAGTTCTACCAATAACAGAAGCAACTCCAAGGAAATACTGATATATGTGTGTATGCATTTAGCTGCAAGTTCTATTCAACTACTTGTAAGCATCTCGTCAATAATTTTCCAGTCAGTTGGAAAAGTACAATTTCCACAAAACTTCAAAGTTATTTTCAGTACTCTATCACTGTTTTTGATATTAATAACAAAAATAAGTCTCCATTGCTTTGAAAAGACACAATTTTTCACCTGTTCCGAAAAGCTTTCACAGTTAGTGGCATTCCCCTCTGCTTTCTACGGAAAGCTGTTCGGCATTTGGAATCAAGATTTTGCTGAATTCTATGCCAATCTTTTGCAGATATATGAAACTTATACATAAGGTGGCCTGGAAAAAAAAAACCCTTTATTCATTCTTTGAAACATTATTTGGAAAACTTGGTGTATCTCAATTTTAATCGTAACAAAGTTAAAATTTAACAGTTCCAGAGAAGTATTCCTACATCTCAACACTCATCTGAGTACTGTTCACCATGGGGACTCAAATCTCAGATTTAGCATTAGGTGTTCACAAACTTACCACTGACTTATTGGGAGATCCAAGTGTAGAATGAAAATGTATGAAAGTATTTTTTAAAAATCACAATGTCCAAACTTATTAACCTTCATAAAAAAAGTGCCATACATATAAACTACATCTAAAATTCATAAAGATATCAGAATCGTATAAAATTCAGATATATGTGAATAATCAAGCTATACGTATGACAAAGGTTATAAACTGTATTAGAAAAACACGCTGTTCTTGTACACCCGAACAAAACTATCACGCTGCATTAAAACAAAAAATCTGTACATTCAAAAAACAGAAATCTGCACACTTAAAATTATAAATCACTTAACAAGTTAGGTAACATTTTCAGGTACAACATATCTTATATACTGTACAAAAAAGGATTTAAGAAAGAAATATAATATTAACATATGAGAAAACTTGTTAAAAAGAGTGAAAATCTGTTTCAACTGAAGAAAATATTGAGAACAGTTGCTTACATTTAATGCCATATATTTTTAAGGGATCTAGCTGTTTTTTGCCATGCCTTCCTGTACCTGAGATGTTAGAACAAGCCTGAGTGTCCCGATCAAATAGATAATCTAACAGAGTAAGAGCCATCTTCTCTGGTGTGGCACAACTCTGGTTAACTGCTTCTAGATCACTAGCAAAATGAAAAACCTGCACTGTTATTACACACATTAATTGTAAAAATTTCAGATTGAAAATAAAGCAAATTTAAAGAAAGTGTTGTTTTGAAATTAGTAGAAACCATGAGAGGAGGAGAGAAACAGGTACTTTATAAAATCACTGCAAGAAAACAAAGCATTTTCCTTAAATGAAAATGTAAAAACCGCACAATATTGTGTGAACATTACACATCAACTCTAAGAAGTGAATTCAGGTATTGTATTTGTGATTGTTTTGGTTAACCTTGGATTGTTTAAAACATGAGTTATAAATTGTATATCTATCCATGCTTAGGAATGAAAAAAAACAATCCTTTATTTTAACCAATTTACAATGGGCTTAGTATAATATACAAGAGAACGTATACACATTTACATACACTAAATATTTATACTATAATTTTTCATGCAGTTTGGGTATCTTCACAAAATTTGGTAAACTTTTAGTAAAGATTGCAAATTTTTCGCATACAAAAAAATCAGGTTTTTCTAACAATTTGTTTGTAAAATTATCAAGTCTGTTTTGTAACCAGTCTGAGTATGAATTATTTATGTTATGATTAGAAACTATTCTTCATCCAAAATCTCAAATATTGTGATCTCTAAAAACATTCTGAATACATTTAACATTTGTTTTTAGTGTAACACTATATTATGTCTGTTATTTTCTCTACAATAATTATGTGGAGTCTGTAAAGTCAACCAATATCACAACCACCATAAAAAATTAGAAAATAAGTTACGCCTATTTCATTCTAAAATGAATACAGACTACAATACAAGTTTAACCTAAATAGTGCAAGTCTCATAACATAATATATTTATTATTTTTAGTGCTGACCTTCCATTATGCCTGATTAGCATTAAAGAACTTGCATTGTCACAGTGTACATGAACTCGCATTACCATATTTAATAATATAAAACTGACCTTTAGTATTTACAAAGTGACTCTGTCAGGGCTGTATTTTAGTGGAGTCGTATTTTGTAACACGTAGTCACATTTCAAATATTATACATTTTATATGTATATAGATTATTAATATTTAGAAATTTGTTATTAAACTTTTGTTAAAATATAGAACAATAAATAAAGTAAAGAAAACAATTATCTTTTAAAGCTATGACCCATGTACTAGGTTGCTAAGCCTTTTAAAATTTTGCACATGGAGAATGTGATATATACAACTGAATAACCAAAAAAAAAAATCCCAAATTACTACATCAATACCATAGAATTCCACTATAATTTATCAAGCACAGAAAATAAGCTGTATTTTAGATTTAAAAAAAAAGAAGAAACATCTAGCAGGATAAAGACACAACCTACCTCCTTGAAATCTCAGTTCAAAACACCAAGGTAGCTTTCTAAAACATTAAAATGGCTGAAAAACCACTAGGGAGACATTCTAAGCTGTTGATTAGTTATTCATGTTATATACCTAAGTAAGGGTATACAAGAGATCATTTCTAAAGACGGAAAGAAGTGAACAGAGCCACTGTGTTTTATTCAGTACTTTGACCATATCTCAGCAAAATGAAAAGATACAAGGTTCTTACTTCATATTCTAGCTTGTCAATATTGGTGATTTGAATTCCTAATTTATATGAAAATATAAACTTAATACTCTGACATCACAAACATGATTTGAACTGGTACTGCACTCAACTCACAAACTGATGTGTTTTTAATGCTTTCTTTAATACCAAGAAAGTAACTAATGTATAACAGTAAAATATGAATTATTTTCTAGAAGCTGATACCAAATTTACTGGTACTAATTCATAAAATAGTAGTTAAATAAAATTTTGAATAGAAGTCAACAAACATGATGCATGATCTTTGACCCACATCTTTTCATGACAAGGTTAAAGCAAACAGTTTTGTACAATAAATACACAGACAGTGTCAGGTAATTATATTAATGTAAAGTGACAACAAAGAAAATATAACACAGAAGAAACATTTCTTGGCTGCATTCCTTACATAATCATAACACATTTTTATCATTTAATTCAAACTAAATACAAACCTTCTTTTTGTACTTCTTAATATTAAGTCTAATTATATGACACAAATTATTTTATTCAATGTTACGTCGTATGTCCAATAAAATAGCAGTAACCAATTATTTTATTCTTATATATTGTTTTCTGATAATTTTACTCATAGCCTAATCATGATTGGATTACATTTCTAATAACATCATCACAGAAACACAAACCGTCTTTTATCATTTCTTTTTCTTCATTCCAACACTTTTAAGTTAACTGTCATTCCTTTATTTCTTGAACTGAATTGAACACAAACACTGTTTTTTTTTCAATTTAGGCCTTTGTTGTGATTTTATGGGGATCAGAGAATAAGAATAATAAAAAGAAAAGTACCTCTTGCTGGTCCCAAACAGTGAAATAATTTTTAATTTTAACCATTTTGTTGGTGTCAAAACTTAACTATGTTGGAATTGTGTGGCAGAAACATGTTGCATTTGTCAGAGCCTTTATCAAAATAAGCTAATCAAATGAAAGTAGACATCTGTAATAATAATAGAAGTGACAAAGATCTGGTATCCATTACATTCCAGTAACACTGTAAAACTTTGTTGCTGGTGTTTGTCAACCTATGATTTTGTCATAACATTGGAAAAAATTTTTTATCACTGCTTATCTAATACCTTTTTTTCTTTCTCTTCTTTCTACTTAAAGCTTTATGCAATCATTGCAGTGCTCAAGTGGAAAAATATTAAAGACAGATCAAACATTGTAATTACACAGCAAATAAAGATAGTGGGTCAAATATATCATATGTGCACAATATTATACACTTCCAACAAGATGAATGTAATTCCAGAGAACTGACACAAGTATATTGATGATTATAAATAATTAGTAATGATGAGAAAACACTTGCAGAGAAAAAATGGCTGATTTGGGTTGAGAAAATTTTTCACTTTTGTGAACCTGATGATGACCGAAGAAGGTCGAAACGTTGTTTGCTCCTCTACATAAAAGTTTTCTCAACCCAAACCAGCCGTTTTTACATATATATGATGATTATAAACTTTCCTTGAGGAGGAAGAAATATTTCTGTAGTGTGAGTAACTGCCACAATGTTTACAGTAGATCACCAGATCAGTCATTATATAAAACATCTGTAGCATTAGTTGCTCATACAGACATGATAAAGGAATTGCAGCAGCTTCATGTTGAAAAACCTGAAGGAGTTTGTATATTACTACATGTACTTCTTACATCCAAGTTGTACATTTCTTTTACATAATTACCAAATTAAACAGTACTTTACCAATATATCCACTTTATTATTATATACAATGTACCTCTCAATGTTATAATAAATTTCAGTGAATTGAACAATTGGTGCAATTCATCTAAAAAATAAAACACTATTAAGAAAAAAAAAAGACAAACTTGTAGTTATGTTTCAGAATTGCAGTAGTATTAATAAAATTACATACAGACAAGAAGTGTATTTGGTCAAAAATATAGCCAGACCTAGCATGCTTGAGCCAAGTTGACTTCTCTGCTTTTATAATGAAATAATTTTTACCCTTAGTGCCAAACTCATATGTAAAGAAGGTTCTCTTAACCCTACTGCTACAGGTTTGCTTATGGTCAGATATCAAAGGGCATATCATCATGTTTGTAGATTTACATTCAAAAGTTTATCGAACTACAATTTTATGAATGTATCTCACTATATTTGGTATACAGTTACAGATTATAATTCAAAATTTTAGTATTAACCTTAGTTAATTTGAAAGTAAATAGTGAAACAAAATTTCTAAATTTTGATTTTTGTGAATTGTGGTATGCTAAAAGCAGCTTTGGTTTAAATTAGATTTTTGTAACATCCAAATACAGTCTTTGATATATTATGAGTTAGAAACTCAAATTATTGGCACTGACAAGCTAGACTATGAAACAAGAAGCTTCTATCTCTTATATTTACCAAGATATGACTATATTCATCAAATCAAGCACAGTAACCTGGTCCACTTGTCCCATTTTTCAAAAACTTGCTTATGCACACTCACTTCATTCCACCATGCATTTATAACCATATAAAAGCTCAGGACTTCTCCTATATAATTTTTTCAGCCTATTCAAGGTATCTATTTTCCAAGTTTAGACTTATTTCCAATCTGAGCAGGAAGCGAAAAGAGAAAATTGGATTTGAAAAGCTGTGTTTTTAGACCCAAAAAAAAGCTTAGTTAGAAAGCATAATACATTCTAATCAAATTCTGCAGTACTGGTAGAGTAATTAAAAATGTTTTTTTATTATTTCTGAATTCATATATAAAGCCTAAAAAAATTATTTTTTTTTCTAACTCTCCATGTACAAAAGTTGGCAAGGCTTAGCATGAATGATATGACAAGCAAGTACAAACTTCTTCACAATTGTAATAGTACGGATCACTTTCTTTTTTTATATTTCTATATTCACTGCTCTAAGTTTCAAGAAAACTAGCTGACATTTAAGAATTTTTTTATAAATAGCAATAATTATATACACATGCAATATATTATAACTGAAATATGACTATTTTACAAAATACTGATCCAACAGAAGAAAGCCAAGACAGATCACTTTGTAAATGCCAGTATTATAATATTGGATGTTGTAACAAGGGATGCATGTGTGCTACAACTGAAACTTCACTAATGTGAGTTATAACTGAAAGGTCAAATAATAAATAAATATGTTCACACACACATATATATACATAAATAAATGTGTAACGTTACTGGATTTAAGTTATTAAGACTAAAAATTTATGGTCTCATGTTATAATGTACAGCCATTCTAGAACAAAAAACACAGCTTAAACTTTTCTTTTCTTTATGGTGGTTAAGAGGTTGATCAATCAAATAAAACTTTACAGAGATGAGACAGAAAAAATAGCATACAAAATATAAAGCTTTTCTTAAAAGACAATTATCTGAATTTTAATTAAAAGTTATAGATTCTGCAAATGAAATTTGACAATTTTCTGATCCCTAAAGGTATTTTTAGTCATAAAATCAAAATTATTTTGCATGTGGGATTGTTAAACTTCAAAAACAAAAAATGAATAAGCAAATCTTTAATTGAAATATCAATAAAAATCTGATATTTTGTGTATGAAAGCCTTCTTAAGCTTAATGATAATATTCCAAATTTTATGAAGAAGTGCATACTGTATTAAAAGTTATAATATGAAAACCATAAACACAAAATTGTTACAAAGTCAGTTCTTGGGACATAACCAGTTGTGAAGGGGTTAAGAAATTCTTTGGTTTTAAACATTGTTTATTCATTTTATTATATGTACTGTGTATGCAGTGTTCCCAGTTGACTTGTTCTCAATTATAAATCACACTTGAAAATTTGAAATATTATACATGCAACAATGGCTTTGTACTCAAAAAAAGATTTTAAATGTTTATTGCTTATAATGACACAAAACTTCATGTACTCTGTGTACACAGGGTTGCAATACCTGGGAAGTATGTGACACCGTACTCTCAACTCTGAATCTTCTGGGTTGCCCAACCAAGAACCATTTGGATAATCATCTGTAGTGGAAAACATGTTTGACCAAAGAAATATCTGAAAGCTCAAAAGACTGTAGATTTAAAAAGTTCTAGAAGTTTAACATAAAGTAACATTTAATACAGCATTATGCAAATTTTGAGGGGAAAAAAAATAGCCAAACTATTAATTTGGAGTTTCATAATTCTCAAACCATCTACAAAGCTGATGTTAGAAGTGCAATAAACAGAACACAAAAACCTGATATGTAAATGAAAATTTACATTTCTTGGGAAGTTTTTCACTATTATTATATTTCTTTTCCTACAACACTTAGTTCAATATGTCAAAAACACACACACTAACCCATGTCAAACTTTGTAGATGTACCAAATGTATCACTTTTAGGTATGAATAAAAACAACTGCCACAAAAAGGAATAATTTATAATGAAAGATTTTAAGCATCAAAAGTGTTTGAAGTTAAATATTCATCACTGCCATAGCAAATAAGTAACAAGATATGCTAATCATGGCACTTGTCACATAATCCAGTACTTTTTGCAAGTTCACACATACAAAAAATAAAATATAGAACATTTTTAAAAATTAGACTTGTTTACTCATTAAAACTGTGAGCTATTGATGAAGGTTACCAAAGTTGGTTAATACATGTCAAGCCCAACAGAAGCTATTTTAAAATGTCTTTTTTCAAAGGAAAAGTTGGACTGAATATTATCAAAAGAGTAAGCATTTTAAAGTTATTAAAAAGCAAAAGTTAAAGAATGAAGATGATTGTGTGTTAAAAAAATACTTTTTTTTTGCAAAGAGTACTGGAGTTCTGAACAAATAATCGGTACATTAAAGCCAGGAGTGCAAGCCTACCGAAGTGATTATACAATTACAAACTGATTCAATGCTCCCCCTATTATCTTGTTCTTGACACTTACCTGCATAAAATACCCTCACACCAGTAAATACTTAAGAATTGAAAGAATAGTTTCAAAAGTTTTCCATAATACCTCTAATAAACAATACCTTTCTCATCCATGTTCCCAAAGCTTCTAAATTCAATTTGCTCAAGTTAAAAATATTTTGGTACAACTGAATAGCCAGTACGGTAAAGAATGAAACTGATTACTAGCATTAACAAAATGATAGTTGGCATTTAAGTGTTATTAAAAATTAATCCACTTCAGGGGTTTCCAACTGTTCTCAATATTATAGAAATTATAGGTATGCTATTATTTACTCTTAACAGTTACACTTGGATCAAGTTAGTACAGAGTTTAAACTGTAGTTACTCATATCATCCAAAGAAATAAATACACCTTTCAAACTTTTACTTCATTATTTAAATTGTTTTCAAAACACTAGCTCTTATTCAAAGTAAACAAGAATTTAGCATTTTGATGCTCCACTCCTTAATTAAGCAGCCACTAACAAACTATTTTGCCAGAAAAATCAAATCATTGCTTTAAGCTCTATTTACTTCCAGAAGATATTCCTTAAAAGTTTGTTCAATAATTAGCAGCTGTTAGTTTTTTTTTAAACTATAAAACAGATTAGAAACAAACAGTATGAGAACAATAAATAAACTTCAGTAAAATGAAAAACAACAGCATATAAGCTGCCCTAATGGTCACTTTACAAAAATTCAAGTTTTATATGAATTATTAAACATATTTAATACAGTGTTGTAAAGGAGTTTTTCTTTTTTTTTTAATTTTGTGCAAAACTATATGAGTAACAAGTACCCACCATCAAATCTTTGGCTACTATTTTATCAATGAATAGTAAGATTGCCCATCACTTTATGGGGCTGATAAAAGGTGTGTTTGGTGGGAAGGGGATCCGAACCCAAGATGGCAGACTGCAAGTTGGGCTACCTAACCACCTAGGCACGCCTGTTCCCTGAAAATGTTATTCAAAATACACATATTCTTCAACATCTGAAAATTCTTTGAATGCTGATGATGACATAATCTATATCTTAATAAGATCAGTTAAACTTACAATACAATTTTAATATAAGTGTATCTTAAATTACTAAGCCACTTACTCTCTGAATTTAGGTTTATTAGTTGGAGACTGTTTCTAACTGTAGAGTTTTCAGAAGAACAGGCATCTGAAAAAAAAGTACACTTTGAAAAGTACCAGGTGAGACTGTGACTAAGGCTAGATAAGTTCTCAGAACATAAACTCAGGTCATTAACTGCTTACAATTAACATGACTCTGTCTTCATTCCCAAATTATAACTGGTTTAACTCAATATCACAATTCCATTCTCGAGAACTGTCTATTTATTTTAAAGCCCTTAATTATTTGTTTTTGTTTTGCGTTAAAATATGAAGCACAAGGTAGTTGGGGAAATGTCTTAAAACATGCATCGTCAATTATATATTTTATAGTTTCATAATTCCATGTTTTTCAACATCTTGTATACACTGAACCTTTCCATATAATTTGATAAGTAAAATTAATCTTTTTTCAAGTACACACCAACAGCTATAGGAAAGGCAGCAAAGCAAAGCCTTGTTTTTTAAATTTTGTACTATTATATAGCTTACTGAGATTTTGGCACACTTATACAAGTATCAGACAAAAATTTTCAAATATCTTCTGTGCATTCCTATTACACTTAGAAAATCTTTTGTC
Organism: Carcinoscorpius rotundicauda; assembly: GCA_011833715.1. Taxonomy (NCBI): domain Eukaryota; kingdom Metazoa; phylum Arthropoda; class Merostomata; order Xiphosura; family Limulidae; genus Carcinoscorpius; species Carcinoscorpius rotundicauda. Next base: position 48,424,071 of record CM022392.1, on the reverse strand, counting down.
ACTGACATGATAGACTTTAATCATAACTAAAGTTTCAGCTAGGATTTCAGGAATGTTAAGTTTTAATAAACACCTCTATGTTTCAACTGCTACCCCATCAATTTGACTTGTTTTATCACTGACAAACATAATACATCTTACTTTGACCCTAAGTGTTAAAATATGAAAACACTTTATGATGTAAAATAACAAATAGTGTTGCTTACTATCATATACTATTTTTAATTTAGTTCGTAACAAAACAAATAAAAGCACTAAGTAAACTTTAATTGCAGTTAAAACCATTCATGATTCAGTTTGTTTAGAATTTTGAAAAGTCTTAAGAAATGATAAAGGGTATCCAAAATCATAACAACTGACACACTATGAGTGTTATTTTTGGTATTTTCTTCCCTTACATTTATTGTATGTTCTATTGAAGACTATTCCTGAATATTAAACAGAGTACTACCTAACATTTAAGTGACATTGCAGACTCTTGCTAATTACAAAATTAGATGGATTACACCATTCTGTTGTAAAAATAGACCAAGTTCTCTTTGAAAACACACTTCTAATCTCAGAGACCTGATAACCTCAGACCATCCTTGAAGCCTTTGGAGAAAAACTCATTTTAGAAGCAAAGATATCTTATTTGGTGAAATAGGTAGATATTTACTGACCAGAAATAATAAGACAGACTATAACAGATATAATTTATGCAGGTCAACAGAATAACTGGAATTTACCAATTTTTTTATTGAAAACCTTAGAAAATAAAAGAAACCTTTACACTACAACTCAAAGAACCAACATTCAGTATAGATTGAGTAACTGAATGTCAGCAACACCTGGATTATCATTTTCTGTTATAACAGGAGCCAAACCTCCAGCTCTCTTGTCTAGTTAAATTCTGTACTTTCTCATTTGTATTTTGCACAATTAACAGCCAACTACATCAGTTATAACTTCATTTACTTTAAACCATCACTAAAATCAACACCGAATTTTATTATGTGAAAATGGCTAGTGTAAATCATTATACCCTATGTGAATTACAGGCGGATTTAAAATGAATGTAAATAAACTACATAGAGAAGACAGGTTTCACTTCTTACAGCTGTTATTATGTAAACTTGGTATACTGAACATAAATGCCAAAAGAAATAAAGCTAATAGTATGTAATGAGTAATTCACAGGAAAAAAATCCCTGTTCATTTTTTGTTAATAAAATGTCCTCAAGTGAATTTTCAAAAACATCATACATTGTAGTTTCAAAAAAAACTAGTGTTTAATATGGTTAACAACTCTTATTAAACCTAGATATGTTGGTTACATTGTCTCTTTTCTCCCAGCACAAAATCATAAATAAATTAAATTATAAATTACAGTGTAATCCAGCACAATTTGTTAAAACACTCAGTTCAAATACAAATTGTTAAAGCAACTGTTTATTTTAAAGATATTTCGACACTACATCTTCATTTTTCTTGCATTAACAAGTTCATTGTTTGAATAATAATCTGTTTTAGGTATATGTCAATATATTGTACTATATATTTCATAGTAACACAGCTTGTTCCTCTCTTCAAGTGCATGCAGAGAAATTGTATTTTTCAAACAGACAATGAAAAATCAATATAGCTATGTAAAAGATCAGCCAAAATAAAAAACATTAACACCAGAACAAAACAAACCCACAGAAACCTAACTTTACATAACTAATAGTTTAAAAGCTAATAAGATAAAAGTCATTAAACAGATGCAATTTTCAGAGTATTTTTCTTACACCAACTGAATACATTTTGCACATTGAAGCTTTATTTCTTACAATATGGTTAACTTATAGATCAAAATGTTGCATCTATTTCTTAAGAGATTTGCCTAAAATATTAATTTCATGAGCATACTAAGTTTTATGGAAAACATACAAAACCATACCTGACTGTTTAGAAGGAAGTCCAACAATAATTGTGCCGGCTCTAAAGTTAAAAAAAAGAAACAGTTTATATAATTATGAAGTTTATTTTATTCAACATTTAATTCACAAAAATTGCTCATAGAAGTTATGTTCCATCTAAATAGAGATAAATCACAAAGCCAATTTTGAAGAGGTCCAAACCTCAGTACTTTTACGGCATAGAAAGAAGTAATACAGTTCATCTGCAATTATTGAGTTTTTCAATCAAATCATTCATTCCTTTTTACAAACAGCATCATTTTTCTCAATGTTTAGAACCAGTTTACAGACAAAAGCATCTACTGGTATCTGTAAAAAAACAATTAAAATTATTCTAATATGCTTGTTTCAAAATCAAAATGGTAATAGTATGGAATGTAGGCATTAAAATAAACAAGGTTTTAGTTAATTTAATATCATGGATTATCAGCTGTTGTGGTTGTAAAAATAAATATTTTCTCATGGTCCTTGGAAACTTTAGGAATTTCATTTTTGACTTTTGGGGGTTGTGAAATCTCTTAAATTCAATAAAACCTATAAGATTATTGAAATATTCCTAAAATTTAATATTTCATTTACAAAAACAGAAAAAACACACACACGCATTTCCAACAAAGAAAAGGTAAGTAGAACAACTGAATTCTAACAGACTTGTATCTACCTTGTTTATTTTCTATCACTTGTGATGCTATTAAAACTTGCAATATAAAAGGTATGTGTATTAAATACTCAACTCCTTTTCACTAGATCTAAACCATTAGCCACTTAAAAAAAGTAGCAAGAACTAGACAAGCATCAGTTCTATTAAGCCTAAGGCTGTATTACTAAATGACCAAAAATACTTTCTCATAGTAGTTTTCTCCTGTGAATATAAATGATACTATCCATTTCTAATGTATATTACAAAATGTCTCAAAACTATTCTAATCAAAGTTTTGAGAATCAATAGACGATAATAAAATTTGTAAATGTAATGTAGTAGGCATACATACAGTTCAGTTAATATTCTATAAATGGTAGCCATATTACTAACCTATTGTTGTAAATGTAATGTAGTAGGCATACATACAGTTCAGTTAATATTCTATAAATGGTAGCCATATTACTAACCTATTGTTGTTTCCGATTTTTTTTAAATTTTATTAGTTGAAATGTTAAAAAACATGCAGAATTTGAGGTATAAAATGATCTACTAAAATACAATGTAAGAAGTAATGACAAAGTGTCAAGGCCTACCATCCCTAAGGATTGAACTATAAGGAAAATATCACACTAACAAACAAAACAATTCCATGTCTCCTTACCTTAATTTTAATCTAAATGTATTAATAAACATTTCTATCTTTGGCCTAAACACACACCCATATAATTCATTATACCATAAGTTCTGAGATAAAGTGTGGGAAGAAAAATATTTAATAATATTTAAATTAAATTCAAATCCCATACATAACACTAATATTTGTGGCCTCTTAATTCTCAACAGATACTTGTCTATTTTGTATTAAAAACCTATTTCTCACCTCAATTCTTATAAATAGCACCACTTAATACCTTTGTAACAATAATAAAATTACTCATACCTCAATTACTCTTATAAAAATCTAAAACTGAATAACTAACTCTTATTCAAAAAAAGCAATGTTTATTATCCACATGTTCACATAAAATAACCACAATACAAATGTGAGCTTTATCTGTTAATCAACACTGATGTGTTTAAAGTTACGTCATTTCTATTGGTCAATTAAATTAAATTACTGTTGTAATATTCACACTGGTATATTTATGAAAGTAACAAAAAGAAAAAAAATCATAAAATACTGCAAAGTACAATAAAGAAAATGAATTACATATATTTGTATATATAAATAAAATATATAACAATTTAAATATGACTGTATATTACAAAATACTAGTCCACTAAAACACAATCGTGACATGGAAGATTAAAAGGTCAGTTTTATATTACTGGATACGTAACATGAGTGCACGTGCACCTCATCAATGCAAATTATGTAATGTTAGCTAGACATAAGTCGAAGGTCATTATAATAAAAAATAATAAATATTGTTGTTTTGAATTAAGCACAAAGCTACACAATGGGCTATCTGTGCTCTGCCCACCACGGGTATCGAAACCCGGATTTTAGCGTGTAAGTCCGCAGACATACCGCTGAGCCACTGGGGGGCAATAATAAATATATATGTAAACTTATAATGTTGTGAGACTTAAGCTACTTAGACTAAATATCTATTTTCATGTTGTGATATGTATTCATTGTAGCACAAAAAACAATTTATATTTGTTTCCTAACATTTTTGACTTTCAGAAGGTTTGATAAGTGACAGACCCCACATAGAGTACTGAAAATTACATAAAATTTAGTCTTATTGAAAACAAATATTTGTAATTTTTGGGACTAAGAATAGTTTTCTTTCAACATGAAATAATTTTGCACTCAAAATAATAATGAAAAAGACTTAATTTTACAAACAAATCTTCAGTGAAAATATTTCATTAAAAAAAACTTTTTTGCACAAAATACTTGTAATCTTTACTAACAGTAATAAATTTTGTGAATATATGCATGCTGTATCAAAAGTTATAGTCCACCAAATACTTAACATGTGGAAATGTGTAGACAATTACATGAACATTGTACGAAGCCTGCAGCAAAAAGGTTAAAAAAGTTAAAACTACTATATTATACCTACAGAAATTAAAAACGTTTCAAGATATAAAATCTTATAAGTAGTTTTATATGTTTATGAAGTCTTATTATATGACCTTATTGTATGCTGATTGTATACCCTGCTATGTGGAAAGTTGTAACTAATTTAACTAAATAAATGTGTATACAGAATCAAAATGTGTCACACTTCAGTGTGTGTTTTTAATTCTCCACCCCTTCTGAGGCAAAAATCATAAAATAAAATAGCCCATGTACACCATTGATCAACGTCCACCTATCATACAAAAAATTATGGTAACTGAGCCAATCAACTCTGGGTGATGCAAGACAAAACTTTATTTAAAAAAAAAAGTGCCTTATTTTGGGGTTTCTCTCTCTCTCTCTCCCTGCTCAGGCAAAAATCCTATGATGAAGTAGCCAGGTACACTGTTGTACAATTTCCAGTTATCATACCAAAGTAATTAGACCATGAATACTAAAACACACACACAAACCACTAGCTCACACCTTTATTATACATAAAAACATCTTTGTTACAACTACTACTTTTCTCTAACAGAGTAATTATTTTAGGCAAGAATAACTTGGTTTACAAAGCTCCAGCATCTGTACAAAAGTTAATGTTTCATTTATTTTATTTACATTTGGAATACAGAATTGGTATTTCTAACAAAGCTAAAACAAAACTATTTTTTAGCATGAAACAAGGCATGCGATGTCCAATCTCAGAATGCATATACGTACTTACATATTCCATTTAAGTTTTGTTTATTGCAAATTAATGATTTTCCACAATCACCTACATTAACTCAAAAAAGTGGATTTATGTTTAAATGTAATTATTTCCAATATATTGCCTTTGAATGATTACACATACAAGTAAAACTTAAAATTTTTAAAATTCTGATCCAAAAAGGAAGACATTTCGGAAACATATCAAAAAAGTTTACTTGTTCTTGCGTGCTATAGCCACTCTGTTTAATGGTCCAGACACCTTTACAGAAGTAACAACACTGTCCACTCTTCTTGAAAGTGATTCACACCAAATATCAACATCATTAACTTTCTTTTCTATCTGATCCAAACGATGTAGTATTGCTTGCTGCACAGAAGCCAATACTGCCTGTGTGACAGAGAAATTATTTTTTTAATTTAACTGGATATCACACTGACATCCACAATGAAATAAATACACAAAAACAGGTGGTTAAAAGTTTGCCTACTACACACAACACTGGGTCTTAAACACTTTTGGTTGTTCCACTCATGAAGTAGATAGAGATGCCATCACTAATTCAGGTAGCATAGGAGTGACAGCCTGAAAAACAACATCAGAACCTGAGTAGAAAAATAGAATTAATGTCTGGAATTGCTTCACTGCAATAAGTTATGCTGAACTCCACTTATTTTGGATAACTGATGCATGAACATTCCGTAATATACTCACATTTAATTTTTAGAAAGCACAATATTCTGCACTGGAACTTCATCTATAATACATATGATTTTTATTTGCTTGATTTTTAGCTTACTTCCAGGGTATTGCTTAGGAGTTAAGAATCCCTGACATTAGTTCTTTGATAATTTTATTTTTTGCTTTTATGGTATTTTGATATTTGGCACAAAGTCACAATTTGTTCTTATATAACATAACTTTTTTTTTTCTTATTTTGACCTTTACTTTATTTTATCACTCAAATAGCAAAATTACCCAAGATTCTTTGATTTGTTTGTTGAAATGGTGGTGTTCAAATACAGAACTCCTTCCCATGTTTTTTCAGATATACAATTTTAGCATAATTCTAATGAAGTTATTACAGTTATTCCAATTTTGACTGGATTAACTATCAATATTTTCTTATTAGCTATTATTTTATGCAGTATTATGAAAACCTAAAAGTCTGGTTTAAATACAAATGAAGAAATGCAAACACTTAAATGACTAGTCTCAATGGTGGTGTTTTGCATTGAGTAGATAGATTGTGTTTTGCCCCACAAAGACACTAGTGTGCGACTAAAGTTGAATGTAAAAGATAGGTTGTAGTAACATAGTCTGAAGCCAACAATTAAAATAATTCCACCAAACAAGGAATAGTTGTCACCTCTGTATGAAGAAAATGTAAAACCTTCTCTTTACAAGGAACATTTTTGTCAATGCTTCTTATCTGAACAGATGAATAGTGACTACCTACTTCTTAATACATTAGACAACACAAAAATTAATTTTAATATATAGAAGTAAAAGTTTTAAATTCATACTGGTAATTGATATTTTAAACCATAATGGCAAATTAAGAGTTGAATAACAAAAAATATCTACAATTAGCTGTTTTTATAACAATCTTAAGACCCACTGATTTTCTAAGGTTTCAGCTACATTCAGCAATTAAATTATAACATTTAAGGTATTACACTGTATATATAAATACTATTTCAAATAATCTTTTCTGTATTATCATCCAAACCAAATAAGTTCAGTAATATGTGGGAGACAAAAGACAGATGTTAAATGTTATATTACCCATAGCACTGCCATAATGGACAAGTTAAGAGGAATGCAATTAAAAAAAAAATCCAGTTAATCTGTTATTACAATTTTCAACTCTCCTGGTTTTCTGTCATTTTTCTAAACTTCAACATTTAATTCTTACCTTTTTGTATTGATGTTTTGTCCGAACAAAGAAATGAATACTTCCGATATTTCAAAGCTAAATAACACATTAAAATCAAACAAAAAACTTTAGTCTTAAAGTTTCTACTGACAATCAGTTGAAATATTTTTCTCATCTTATCTAATTAGATAAGACGTGTACCTGTACGGAGTCCGTTGTCTCTGTGTCCAGTACAACCCTGGCCTGCTGAACGTGACTAGGTTCATGACTTTCCAAGTGGTCTTGATCAATGGCAATTACTTCATCAATTTGTAGAGGACCATGAAGTCTCAAAATTGTTCCATCAGCTGCACAAAGTTCTCCATTTTCCAACTGAGACACAAGGAAATTCTTATCAATGGTAAAAACTTGAAGGGCTTGATGGGTACAAGAACTGGTTTCTTGTTGGTTTGTAAATAATACACTGGATGAAGTAACTGATTCTTCAGTGCAGTTTGCTTAAAAAATAAACAGAGAAAAGGCAAATCTTTACCTTACATATTCAAAACAAGTTTTATTTAGTACTAAAATTATCCCATTTGAGGAATTTCATTACTTCACTAACAAGTTCTTCAACTTTCAAGGAATGACAGCAACAACTCTTTTCTTTGGATAAGAATTGTGGCAAACATTAATTTGAGAAATTATACAATTCCAAAATAATGTGTGTGTGCATACATTGGAGTACCACAGATTACTGAAGTGTATTAAGCACCATCTTTATTCATTTTGATATCATGATAAATCATTCAAGAGATTATTGTTAGCATAATTGCTGAAGTTATCATTTTCCTTATCTGAAAATGTATTTTCATGAATACTCACCTCTTCACACATTATAGGTTTTTCACTATGGCATAACAACTTCTGGAATGGCTCTAAGATTTTTAGATGTTTCATATATGCTTTTAGAATGGAACTGAGTTTTTCAAGTACAAATTTTTGGTTAACAGTTCTTTCACCTCTTCACCGATTTGAGATTTAAACACAGTTTTGGACTCGGAATGTCAAACACTTTTATATGTTTGACTTGGCCCAAAGTCTCATAGATTAATCTATTCTAATGCTGCTTAAAAGAATTTCAATTTGATGGCAGACTAGTGGAGGTTCTGATAAGTGACAAGGTCAAATTGGGTATGCTTAACTCCCACACACACTTGGTATTGCTAGTGCACACAAGTATAGCTAATAGAAAAGAAAAGTCTCATTGATTAATTTACTCTAAACCTCGTAAAAGAACCTAAAATGCAAAGACTATTGAAGTTTTCCCCTTGCTTCTTTATACATATAGAAAGTGAAATTTGTATGCTAAGAGCCTTAAGCTAACTCCTACTTAAAAATCATGTTTAATGTGAATTGTGCTAATGTAGGATGATATCAACATGCACTGGAAGTCCTCCACTAACAGGAAGGCAATGCAACCTCCTTGTACAGTAACTCTCTTTCAATCAACAAAATACTCCTGAAATGAGGAGAATAAGTGGGATGGCATGTGAGGGGGAGTATCTGTCAGAAATACAGTTTCGGGTGAGGAAAATGCTAACTTCCAAGATGACATCTAATCTTTTCATACAGAATAGCTAGATTCTCATACTACAGTGGTGGAGATGCTAGTGTAAAAAAATAAACTTATGTGAGCTTTCTTCAGAAAGTGCCCAAAGGGAATGCTTATGGAGTTTGAAATAAGTGGCAGAGGCTTCACAGGAAAACACTGAAGAAAGATAGGGTGGGATTCACAGAATTCACACTGAAAAGACCTGGAGTTATGGCCAAATCTTTATCAAATATTTGACTAAAAGATCTTTTTACTAGAGCAAGTACAATGGGTAACTGCAAAACCTTGATTTTAAAAGCTAGCAAGTACAAGCCAAAAAGTGTGCAAACACTTTCCTATTGTTGTTTTTTGTGGAACACTCCATCTCAACAGTTGTTATTGGTAGAATCAGGATGAATGGGTTGAGAGCTTTCCCAGGCCTGATGAAAAATTAGAGGAAAAGCATACTCTGGAAAGCAACACTTGCAACCTGGCAGAATCCAATAAAGTTGAAAATGGCACAAAAGAAAAATATTTATGTGTCATTCTTAAATATGGTGTGTAGTTATATGGAAGATAAAAGTAATGGTAATTTTTTCTTTGTCCCATCTCAGGTAATTAAATAATATAAAGGAAAAAGAAAAAGAAAGAAGTTTCAAGCACAACTGCAGTTCATGTTAAAACATGATTTTAGAAGAGAGATAACTCAAAGCTATCGGCATGCAAATCTCATAGTTAGACACATAAGGAATAAAGTTATTCTGTGTAATGGAAGGGAGGTATAATTTTGAAATGCACAATTTTAAAAATATAATCTATTTTGCTAAACAGTAATGTAAACAAATGAAGTACAAATCGTGATGAGCACTCAAACTATGATAAAAAAAACTATCTGCTATATGAACAGTCAGCAAGAACGAACAACAATGCTACCACCTTGTGAGGCATTCAGTGTAGTTCATACTCAGTATATCTTAATCTGATTTTGTAATAATTTAATATAATGTATCATATAAAGGGTAAGAAACTCAGTATTATTGTTCCTGACACCTGATGAGATGTAGTGTGTGTGACCAGAACAAAAATCCTTTTTAACACTTAAATAACTCTCTTCCTATATACTTTGTTGCATTGTCTGAATTCAGGACCTCAAATTGATCTTTCTAGTTTCCATACTATGACTTCAAATATGTTTTGTACATCTTCATGAAATTTTACAAGCTTTCAATTATCATTAAGCATCATTTGTAGACATAAAAATCAAATTTTTATTGAACTATTTTCACTGAAAATTTCTCCATGAACACAAGGAGTCAAATTGTTAATTGTTTTACATGTAAAATTAAAAAGACTTTCTATGTCTGAACAAAATCTCATTTCATTTGTGGTCTCTAAAACCTGCTAAATTAATTTCATATTGTTTTTTTCCATACAAGGTTATTCAATTTAACCAACCTCACAAAAACAATGAGAATAACTAAATTTTACTTTTTTTTCCCACAACAACATTAAAGTGTAACTACAAACTACATTTGTTTATATCATACAGCTTTAAACTTGTAACATTTATACATCTGATTATACTTAAATTTTATTGTTTTATTGTCATTTGGACCATGTTTTATTAATATTTACACCATACAAATTACAAATAAGTTTGCAAACATGAAACTCACATTACCCTAGCATATTATATAATGCATGAGCACACTTTGCAATATATTTGTTCATTATTTTACCCACTACAAGCTAAAAGTTTTGAATTTCTTTAATTTTAGTTACTTTTATAATAATAAAGAATATGTATTAAAAAAAGAAATAAAATACTTATCCAGGTCATCTTATATTCATTTGCTGTTGATTGTTGATAACACATAACCCTACTTTTTACATTTATGGTGTTGATATACCAAACTTAAAATTTAATTACATAATGCACTAAAGAATACAGAGTAAAAAAATAAAAAGGAGACAATGTCATATAACTGTTACACTTTTTTTTAGCTATGCATTAAAAATTCAGCTAAGCTCATCAATGTGTTTCTTGTGGGAATACAGTGTAAATTTGAAGCAACATAAACAGTTATTTAAACAGAAAACAACACAGTATAATGAGATACATTGAAACCCTAGATTTCTATTTGTTGTAAATAATATTTGTATTAAATGTCAAAGACAGCTATGGGAAATTTCTGAAAGACAGGAAGTAACAGCTTGGTGTGGCAAGAGGGGAGGGTCTGATTTTCTAAATGGGTTTGTAACTAAACAAGATTGCAGTTTATACAAATTGAGCTTTTAAATAATGAGAATGTTATAAGTAATCTACATTCAAGTACGTAATTCTTGGAAGGGTGGGAAATAAATTAAAGGGATGCTTAGAAATAAGATATCAATTCTCATACTAGGGAAGAAAAGTTTTAAAAATTGCCTTATATAACTAAAAACTTACATACAATAAAAGTTGGATTGTTAGCTACATTTTTATGCCAAATTTATTAGTATACCATGATAAGGAAAGTTTTGTTAAAGTTTAATGTAACTCACTAAAACCTTGTGGCATGCATGAAAAAAGAAGATACCCATAAAGTGTCAAACTAACAATTTGCTATCCAAACTGCAAATTGTACATTTTAAAATTAGGAAAAACTACTATCAGTAGATATTGAGAATGGTGCCAAATTTTAGCCTTAAAAATAAGATTTATACACTTAAACAAATAATAAAATTCCAGGACTTTGAAGTGATTTTACAAGAATTATTTCAAAATTGTATGGATATATTTGCACACAGTAACACATCTGAATTGAAGTTTTCTTCAGGTAAACAACATATGGTCAGAGGATACTTTAAAAAAATTATAACTCAAAAAGTTGGTTGAACACCATCCTGATTTCTTTTGTAGATTATATTCAGAGATGTAAGAATATATGGTAAAAATCTGAAAAGGATGAATAATTGGTGGGATGATCAAACTGTGTCCTGAAGTGGGGCTATTTTTAGCTAAATCATAAAAAGTTGTATGCAACTAAATTTTTTTACAGGAGATCTGACATACTTTTAATTACAACAATTGTTGATTTATCAACTAATTACATAGGAAATTTGAAAACAAAATTCAGCTTTGTACCATATTAAGTCTTAGAGCTATGGCTTATTACATAAACCAATGTTTTTTACAATTTTGGGTTTTCATGTGATTTTACAGCCTCACTATAAAAATCCTGAGAGAGATAAACTTGGTTTGAGACTATTTTTGAATTCTGTGAGATTAATTCAGTCAGTGTAGCAAATTTCAGTCTTCTACCACCTTTACTCTTGCAGCTTTAAACAGCCAAAGTTGCCTGAAAATGAATTTGCCAAAAATAATAAAAAATTACTTAAATTTTAAAGGGCTGTAAATCAGAAACTATTAGAGATATTGATCTAATCTTTGGCATTTTTTCATTATATGGGTAGATGAGCATTCTGAAGGGATCACCTGGAAATTTTTCCAATATCTGGATGATTTGACATGGAATGACCCTTTGACTATGCTAAGAAAATTAATATAATGCTAATCATAAAATGTCAGTTTAGAGAATATTTTATACTGAGATACATTACACACTAATATTGAAAAAAAAATGGTTTTCATTCTTGGTTCACATAATCAAAGGGAAAAATAAATTTTCAAGGACCTAATTTACAAATTTTAAAGGAACATGAACTCCATCAGAATTAAAAAAATGCTTTATTATATTTTATACAGAATGCAGTGATGACTGTACTAAGTATCATACTGATAATAATAATACATAAACCATATAATATAAAAATCTGTAGCAGAACTGGATAATTTAATGAATCTAATCAATTATCTATAGGAAATAATTATATAAATCTGTGTCAGATAAACTAAATAATTAATTGAAATAAAGGCTTGCAATTATAATTTCTGATTATTACGACTGGTCAAGTAATTGAAATACTGTGGTTGGCTTTATGATACTCATTCTATTGTTGCTGTTTGTACTTAAATTTTTTATCTTTCTCTCATGATAAAAAGCTCAGGAAAGAAATAATTATTTATGATGCATTCATGTTAAAAATAAATTCAGGAAAACAACGAGACATCCAGGTTCTTTATTTTATGAACACCATCAACAGTCACTTGACATTGATTTGTTTGTAAAGTTTTATATTTATATATATAAAGCAGGGGAAGAATCATGGCAAGTGTGGAACCAATAATGCTGTTGTAGGGACAAGTGTTATGTAAACCATTTGTTAAAGAAAAGTTAGAATACAACTGACCTACTACACACACTATAAAAAAATTTTTTGGCATCATAACACTTCAAAGCAAAGTTTGTAACATACAGCATTTCAATTAGTAACAACTATTAACCAGTAATTACAAAAATGTAAAGAGCTCATCTTCACAGAAAGGAATCTGTGAAATTGAACATCAGTGTGAAATTCACAAAATGTGAACACTTACCACTGTAAGACTCGACACTCTTACACTCTCTGACAATTACATCCTGTTCACCAGACATTCTAAAACAACCAAGAAAAACAAAACTTAAAGTTAATATAAATGAAAATATGGTTCAATAAAATGTAGAACTTCACCTATCAAAACATATGAACCTATACTGGACATCAAAGTCTCTAATATTAAAGTTGATACACACATTCTGGAGAGATTGCACATACAACTAGGATGATAAAGGTTTCAGTAGCTTAAACTTAGAAGAGAGCTTAAAGATATGAAATTTTATTGAAAAAATCATTAAAATAATTTAATTTAAGCACTGAAAACTACAAGAAAAAAGACAGCCATTTCACAAATGTCGAAATAGAATTGTTAGAAGTACAAACTTGAAATTCATAGTTAATATTAAGGTTCAATACCTGTGCAAACATATGGAATAGTTTGCTAAATGCATAGTTTGTGAACTTCGAAATTTTACAATCTTTTTGATTGTTAAGTGAAGTGAATGTAAACAGCTGTTGTTTTTTTAAAAGAGATGTTTCTATCAATTTTGATATTTTAAAGAATAAGACTTAGGATTATCAAAACAAGTTCAATAATCTTTAAACATCTTGTTTCTTATGAAGTTTTAGGTTATTAGTGATAGGCTTCTTAAAAAGAATTCTATACACAAGTGTTAACCTACAGTCTGTCAGGATTGAAGACAAAATGGTATTTATGAAGTTGAATCTACAGTGTAACAGCAAAAGGTTTCAATGGTAGAAAGTTCTTAACTAATAATAGTTACAGGACACCTAATAGAAACAATGCCACTTACAAACTGTATAATGAAATCAGGGTTGTTACTAAAAATACTCATGCAAGATAATGATAAGAGACTTTAATTTTACACTCATTTGTTAAGACTGTGTGAAGTCATATAGCAAGGAACAGGTTAATTTATGTAATGATATTTACACAAAGACAGTCAACCAAAGAGGATGCAATTTTATGTTAAAACATGGACTAAAAAGAATATGTCTGCAGGAGTTGGACTGTGAGAATACTTGGGAGAGAATGATAATTTCAAAATTACAGTTGATTTTTTTATTGCATCAGCTCCTAGTTTTAAAAAAGCCAGTTCAGAGTCCATGAAACAAGAACAGTGATATAAGGCAAAAAATAAAACAGAAATGATCAAAACCTGACTGGCTTACTAAAACTATAAAGGAAAAAGTAAATGCCATAAGTTTAAAGTGATAGGGAGAACTGCTGGAAAGCTGAAGATCTGGTTGAAAAAAAAATGAAACCAAAAAAGGTTGATGAGAAACTGTTAACCGATAATGTTAAAACTAACAACAAAGACTGGACAGTTACAGGATACTGATAAATATTTGTTAAATATCATAAGTGGGTCAAGTTTCTAAAAAGTTTTTTTCTTCCACAAGTCAAGACAGTACTAATACTTTTTTTTACCTTATGTATTATAATGGAAACACTTGTAATGATCTGAATCATAAATGGTAAAACATATTATAAATAAGACAAAAGCAGTAGATAAGGTTTATTTCCCAGGGTTTCAAAGAAGACCAAAGAAGATGGGCAAGTAGTATCTTTTATTTTTGTATGTTAATCGATGGTATGTGGGTACCTACAGATTGGAAACTTCCATTTATAATTCTTATTTTTGAAAGAGGTAATAAAAATTTCCTTGAGCCAATAGTTATTCTGTAGTGGGAAAATTCTAGTCTGACTAAAGTTCTACTATAAAAGAATACAAATTTTTAGCATCATGAACATTAAAATAGAACCCTTACCAATTACCACGCCATTCATCATAATAGGAATAGAAACACCACCACCAAAATAAACATATCAACAATAAACAGGAAGAATGATGACACTTATTTTAAATCACCAAATGAATAAAAATAGTATGTTTTAACCCCTTTTTCTTATTTACAAACACAAACACACTCCCCTCCCCCTTTTTTTTTTACATTTATTTTTATTCAAGCATATGCTTAGACTGATTAGGCCTCATGTAAACATAGTAACAAACAGTAGCCTTGACTCAGGAAACAAAGTCCTGTATAAAACGATTCAATTAAGTCTATCTCAATTTTCCACAAAAAATTCCTTTTTCTATCATACTGCTATATATTAAGATGGAGAATAAAATGATCAAGCATGCTGTAAAAATATCATGACTAATTCCAACAGCAATTGTTTTTCCAGCAATATACTACTAATCACAGCTTCTATTACTTTGTTCCAATCTTCATATAATCTTTACTGACTTGTAACAGAGAGAGAGAGAGAAAGAAAAAGGATTTTTTTTTATCACCCATTTAGTTCACTAGCTAAATATTTTTCATTGCTATGACATATGCCATCATACCACATTATGATAACCAAAACTGAAAAACTGGTTAAAATCAAGAGCTACACTTATGTTGAAGTTATAAGATTTGCACTAGTGATATTTTGTCCAAAGCTATTTAAACTTTCCTTCTAAAAGTATAATGAAACAAGAGTGAATCCTCAATATCACTTGAAATTCTTTAAGATTAAATTAATCTATGAAGCTTTTCTTTATATTTTTTGTGTCAACCATAACAAGAGTGGTGCATATGTATACCCTATTTGATTTTATTGCTCATTAAGATCTCTACCAGCCTAATCTGAAACTGAAATTATTTTACACAGAATTAGAATAAACTAATTAAGAGTCCTTAAAGAGTGATCAGATACATCAATTGAAAGTGTTTAATCTTCTGGGTCTAAACTGTAATTAGATCTTGAATCAGTCATGAGATGATGGATTATGAGCTAAAAGTCCATACTTGAAAAACTCTGAACCACACTACAAGCCACTATGATGCAACTAGATATCCAGAAAATCCACCAGCGCTAATGATTTGTATCAGAATATGTTGCAATTAAGCAAAAACCCAAGATTAATTCACAGAATTAAATGAATAAAACTAGATGCTTTTATATTCAATATTATAATTTGTTTCCTTTGAGAAAGGTGAACCATGCCAGGCAACAGTTAATTTTGGAGATATTTTATGTATCCTGTTCATAATTACTAATACAAATTAAAAAATTACAGTACCAGATTTTACTGTTTGTTCAAAGCCATGAAAATATACTTTAAATGTCTCACAATGAACGAAAATGAATGGACTTCTTGAAGAATGCTCTAAAATGTTAACCTACAAAAAACATCAACTCAAAAATTGTGCATGTAGTAATATTTAATAATTAGTATTGATAATAGTTAAGTACTTATGATTAAAGTTCTACAACAGTATTATTTATAATATTAATAATTCTATAAGCAGTACAAGCACTAACATCGGTGCTTTACTGTTCATTGTGTTACTTTTACTTAACCTGAAGATGAACTAGGAAGATCAAAACATTCTCTCATTATCAATAAGTGTTAATACCCATACCAGCCATTCTGATATGCACGTTATTTATCGATTATTCATAGTACTGACAATAACATGAGCTGTATAATTAGATTTCCAAAAAATGTCAATCTTATAATTACCTGAAAGATTAAAGCATTTTTTGTTAAAAAGTTTAAAATAATTTCCTTTTAAACTAAAAATGGTATGCAAAACATCTTAAAATTCTTCAAACTTAAGTTTAATTGTAGTAAAATCTAACATAGTTATGCCTAAGAATTAAATTTAATTTCATAATGAAAGATAGTTTAACCAATTTTCAAACCAATAAATGATTAAGCCCTTCTTATAACATTGTAATTATGTGGTCAAAACATGCAAATTTTGTTCAAAATTTTTATTATGGTTTGCAACAACAGCAAGGGAGATGCCAATACTGTATTTTTATTACACTACATAATTACAGCGAATCAAGAAAAATGAATATAGTAAACAGAACTCAGTTATAGTTTGTAGGGTCAACACCGTTAAATTACAAAAATAATAGTTTAACTTTTAAGTTGAAAGTGGCAGTACAGTAATGGTAATATCAACACTTAGTTTATTAATACAACGTTACTTAGTATACTACTAGAACTAATTTTTACGCGTCATTATTATTATTATCATCAGTTTATTTATAGTCTTACTATAAATATAACTTCATTGCTACTCACGATATTATTACCATGAAAATAACAGGCAAAGTAGCATTAACACTCTTACTCAGTCTAAAGTTACCAAAACAAATTATAATGTTACACCTTCAAAGTTGTACGGCTAATTCAAAAGCATTTACCAAAGAAAGAAAAATGTGCAAGAAGGCTCAACATAAAACAAAAGAAGAAATTCGAATATTTCCTGAAATTAACATATCTTAATTAACAAACCATTATTATGTCATTTAGATCAACAAAACCGAAGTCTTCCCATTCAATGATTCGTGTTAGGCGCCTAAAATCATTAATTTTTGGAGGTCACGTACCTTCACGATTTCGCGATAATGGCGTCGGGTCTCGTCTGTACGCGAGAATTTTATTATTTCATGCAATTACCTGTAGAGGTCGCAAAGAGTGGAATAAATTTCCTGGTGAGTATCATTATCAAGAAACACTGGTCGCGATATACCAATACGATATTTTTCAAGCTCCCAAATATACTTCAGAGTAAATAGTTTGGGCACTATAAGTGGAGGATACAAAAAGCTGACAGTAAACATGCACTCAAATTCAAAAGTCTTTACTGAATACAAAAATACAACACAGAATGAAATACAACAGAAGAACAAGTGTTTCGTGGATATTTAGAAATGGCATGAGATGTGTGAAAATCTTTACTCTCACGAGTTAAATTTGATTTCCTACAAACTAAGATTTGATACACATGATGGGCTTTTTTTTAGATAGTCTATTGTATAGTTTTGCTTAAACTACAAACAAAAAATTGACTCCATGTAAGAAAATAACAAATTAAAATTAAATGATAAAAACGATAAGTTAAATCAAAAATAAAACCAAATGCGATTTTTTAATTCTGTTAGTTAAAATAAAATGTACTTTTTCAGAAATCAAAGGTAATTTCTGTTTTAGCGGAACATACGTTCATGAAGAAACTAAAGAGCGAAAACCTGGATTCAGTTAACAAAAAAGTTTATTTTTGGGAGGGCGCGTATGTTTGGAACGACGCTAGTCCGAACCCGTGATCCTGAGCTTCCAAGTCGCACACCTTACACGCTTGGCCATGCGGGGCCACTAAAACGTTTCATCAGAGTATGTATTAACATTAAAATGTCTTTTATACACCATTATGTTTGACAAAAGTTAAGTGTTGATTTCAGGCCTAATAGTTGATTTTGAAGTGCTTATAATAGTTATAAATTCATGAGTTTTAATTCTCTCAATTACACATATTAGTTGCTGATGTATTTAAATGATTTGTATCTATTTTTAAAAACTTACACGATATATTTGAATGAAATACAATACAAAGCTTGTAAAAATTGTAGCAGTAGTGTGTCATATATTTTGAACAAAGTAACAAACTATTTAAACTCACCTACTATGTCGGCCCGGCATGGCCAGGTGGGTTAAGACATGCAACTCCTAATCTGAGAGTCGCGTGTTTGCATCCCTGTCACACCAAACATGCTCGCCTTTTTAGCTGTGAGGGCATTATAATGTGACGATCAACCCCACTATTCGTTGGTAAAAGAGTCACCCAAGAGTTAACAATGGGTGATGATGACCAGCTGCCTTACACTCTTAAGTTAGGGAGGGCTAGGACAGATAGACCTCGAGTAGCTTTGCACGAAATTCAAAAACAAACAAACACTACGATGTCATCACTGGTGTTTTATTATACTGTTTGTATAAGGCTAGAGGGAAGGCAGCCGGTCATCATCACCCATCGTTAACTCTTGGGCTACTCTTTTACCAACGAATAGTGGGATTGACTGCACATTATAACACCCTCACGGCTGAAAGGGCGAGCATATTTGATATGAGAATGATTCGAAACAGAAACACTCAGGTTACGAGTCGAGTGCTTTAAATACCTGGCCATGCCGGGCCTATCACAGTATTCATAGGTGAACAGGAGTTGTAAAGAATTTACAATTTTACGAGTGAAGATCCTAAAGTTTGAGAGTGAAATTTCATAAAACAAGTAATTAGCCAATCATTTAATAAATGTTATTGTAAATTTTGTAAATCTTTTTGCTTAAATTTTACACACAACTGTTTGTTTGTTTTGAATTTTCGCGCTGAGCTACACGAGAGCTATCTACACTTGTCATTCGTAAATTCAGCAGTGCAAGACCAGAGGGAAGGCAGCTAGTCGTCACCACCCACCGTCAACCCCTGGGCTTGTTTGTTTTTGTTTATTTGTTGAATTTCGCCCAAAACTACTCGAGAACTATCTGCGCTAGCCGTCCCTAATTTAGCAGTATAACACTAGAGGGAAATCAGCTAGTCATTATCACATATCGTCAACTCTTGAGCTACTCTTTTACCTACGAATAGCAGGATTGACCGTTACATTATAATGCCCCCACACCCGAAAGGGAGAGCATGTTTGGTGCGACAAGGATTCGAACACGCGACCCTCGGATTATGACTCGAACGCCTTAACCTACCTGGCCTTGCCAGGTTTTAAACCCTGGGGTACTCTTTTACCAACAAATAGTTGGATTGATTGTTACTTTATAACTCACTCACGGCTAAGAGGGCGAGCATGTTTAGTGTGACCGGGATTCAACAAGTTTACAGTATCTATAAACTCCTCCTCAAATTTACAAATAAACTTGGCATTTATTTGCCTACATTATTAAAATTTTCGATCTTAACATCATGTGCCTTCTAGTTAGTATATAAATTACAATATTAACAACATAGTTCATGAGAATAAATATACCAAATGTTTCATATTTCTTTTTCTTTAAGAATTTTTTAAAGATAGAAACTTTATTTGTTTTAACACAAAGTAAATGATGGAGTTTGGAGCATATCAGATAATACTTGTGGTAAAAAAAATGGATACTTTGTAATTTATGACAATTATTACATGTATGAGGAGTCTTAGCACCAACCAAATAAAACACAGGTTCTTCTTCCAACAGCTATTAATTCCTGTTACATGTTTGTCAATTCTCGGTACAGATAGTGTTTATTGCTTTGTAATTTGTACTTGTTCATTAAAGAATAATTTTTAATATATGATTGTGATATTTAACATTATTAATTTTTGTGTTTTTTATTTTTTGGCAGGTTTTTAAAAAAATATCAGGTGAAAATAATCAGACTCTAGTCTGTGTAACAAGTAAATATTAGCTTATTTTGTCTTAACGTTTTAATAACTTGTCCAACTGATCGATAAAATAACTAAAAACAAAACACGTGTTGATTTGTAATTATTGTTAGTTGAAACAAAAACATTTTTTGACTGATATACTCTACTGAATAGAAAGAACTCTATGCTTTATTGCTTCTCGTGAGCTATGAACTATTTGAATTTTCTAGAGAAGTTGACAATAATTTACGTATAACTTACGCGACAAACATTATTAAATTTTTCGGCCTTAACGTTACAAATTCTGTTACAACATTAAAGTTATAGCTTCTAACAATACAAGTTATCCAAATTGGATTTTCTATCAATAAAACAGTTCACTGGAATAAACGAGTTTCTTCAAGACTCATTTCAAGATTACCAGTGCAGTTAAATGCTGTTGCTGTTGTTGTTTTGAATTAAGCACAAAGCTACACAATGGGCTATCTGTGCTCTGCCCACCACAGGTATCGAAACCCGGATTTTAGCGTGTAAGTCCGCAGACATACCGCTGAGCCACTGGGGGGCACAGTTAAATGCAGTATTTGAGATTCTGTTATTTTATTTTAATTATGCGACTTTATAATTTTCATGAGATGTTTCAAATTCACATGTTTTCGAATTTGATGATAAAATTTAACCTAAAAGTTGTATAAAATGTCTTGAAAAAAGATGTTTTGATCAATCACGGAAGCTTCAAGACTTATTTTAGGATTATTAAGTGATTTTCCAGGATTATTTCAACATTTTTATGCAAAACGCTAGAATTTGATTAATTTGTATATAAAATATTAGTGTCGTCATTGGCTGTACCTCATAGGAGTGACGTTGTGTGAGAGAAAGATGTATTTTTCACTTTAATTCACTGAACTCATTTGTTGCGTAATAAATACAATTAGATAACAAAATATCCAAAATTTTATTTGGTTTATATTTAAAGCGATTTTGCGGAAACTGATTGATGTAAAATATATCAATGTTTTATTATTTTATTTTTATTGAAGTATTCATTGTTATTATACATTAGGACTATGGATTTTTTTGTCGAGTCTTAAATTTAACGTAGTTAGGTTTTTGCGATCTGCAATTACTATTCTACTAATAAGTACTGACCTCTCAGAAGGCTTCCGAAAAAAGGCGATTAGAAAGGGAGGCTGAAAGTGAAAGAAATTACAAATCTTGAGTTTTTTAACTTTTATTTTGAATTTTTAATATTTAAGTGATACAGTGAACTAGCAATTGAATTACAGATTTGCACTTTTCAATATTGAAATGCAGCGTTTGAATCTGCAGTGCACAGATAGTGAATAGCCAAATATGTTGCCTTGCGCTATAAAAAGCTCAATATTTGAATATACAAAGGATTTTAGATTTATTAAAACTTAAAGGTGTAAAATATCAATAAATATAAAAATACTGTTTCTTCGTTGTTACATGTCAAAGTAAATACTTTGCAAGGTGTTTATGGATCTTCACCAAATCTAGTATGAAAGCTCATTAGTTTTATGGGAGGAAATAAAATATTTCAGTTTTGTGGTTCTGTAGGTGTTTGTTTTACCACTACTTTGCCACCTGGATCTTCACAAATTTGGTAGAGGTTCATTGGGTCCATGAGAAGATACAAATTCTCATTTTCCTGTTTTTTATGAGTGTTTTTGTGTTTAATACAACTATTCAGCCCCTGTAGATGAATCTTCACCAAAGTTCATAAAGAGGTCCATTGGGTATGTGGGGAGATACAAATTTTCAATTTTGTTGTTTTTATGGGTGTTTTTTTTATCACCACCTGCCCTGTAGAAAGATCTTCAATTAATTTAGTATGGAGGTTTATGGGGAGGTATGCACAAATTGTCAGTTTTGAATTTTCTGGGTTTTATGGACATTTTTACCAATACTTTGTTATTTGTTGATGGATCTTCAGGAAATTTGGTATGAAGGTTTGTTGGGACCATATGAAGATATATACAAACTTTTCAGTTTCACATTTTGTTTTGAAGTTTTTATGGCTATTTTTGCAGTTATATAAAAGAGTGCAACTTTTATTCTTTAAGATAATCTTCCATTAATCTTGAATTTACATAACTTCCTCCCAGGGGACAGATTATCAAGCTAATTGTGAAATAAAGTACTGGAAATTGTAATAAAATGGAACTTGAGGGAATATTTCTTGTGTTATGATATTTGAACCCATTTATACTTTTATTTGAGGGATAGTTTTAGTTTTGTGCAAAGTAGTATTGATAGTTTACACTACTAATAGTAAATTAACATAAACTAAAGTAACAAAATTATAATGTAAGGTCAGGCTTATAGATAATTTATCAGTGACACGTTTGTTTTTTTGAATTTCATATAAAGCCACTTTGAATTTATCAGCTCTAGTCTTCAATAATGAGAGAGAAAGAGCTAGTTAAAATCACCCAGTGCAATTTGCAAACTGTTGTGCTGCTATGGTTGAATAGTGGGACTCAACATTACATTGTAATACCCCCATATTTTCATATTTTTGTTTTAAAATAAAGCATAAACAAAATTATATTATGCAAATTCTTCATTTATGAAATAAGAAAAAGTAATATTTCAGAACAGTAAAAAAAATTAACATACAAGGGATCACTTGGTTCTCTAGAGTTACCTTTGAATACCAACTTTAGAATTAAGCAACTATATATATTCTCCTTGCATTTCTAGGAAATTCTGATTCCAACTCCCACGAATGCTGGCAACAAATGATGATACAAGTCAATCACCTTGTTAGAAAATGAAAAATAGTCTTAACTGAAACCTAGCCAGTTTTTTTCAGATCTTGAACTTGCATCATATTATATATAAACTGTATAGCACAGAAATCTGCATATAATGTTATAAACTTTGGTAAGATAATTCCTTACCCATACTTTCATAAAGGAAAATATGAAATCATTACTCAACCATGTAAGATAACTCACTTCAGTAACCTTAAGTAAATAATTCCTTTCAACTCTTTCTAAGTTTACATCATTTTTTAGACAAGGATACCAAAAATGTAACAGTATTTCAATGAGTTAATTAACTCTTTTTGACTTGTAATCAGTATGTCTATAAATACACCCCCAAACTCCATTTACTTTACAACTCTGTGATCATTAACAAAAAAAATTTGTTTGTGTTGATATCTGATTTTTACTAGGGCTTATATGTTTGAACAAGTTTATAACAAAGTTTGTTTCATCAAACACTGAGTAACCTGTCAAATCTTCTTTCAAACTATCCAAATCTGACCATTCTGTTCATAAAACTGCCCAATTTGTGGATAACTTGTACCCTGCTAAATATTTAATAATTGTATTATAGTCCTACTAGCCTTGCCATTTAATATTAAAAAAAATATGATGCATCAATTCTTTATATTTTCTTCAAATTTGAAAACTTCAATCAGAAAAGATTTTTGTCAAGTTAATAAAGTGTATATGGTTAGTATTATTTGACTGATGAAATACTGCATAACCAGTGATGACTTAAATATTTCCTTGTGTGAGAACTAAAGTCATTACTGATTACTGCTTGTCTGTTATTAATCATCTTTTTTTTTTTTTTAATAGTGACAGACAAAGCCAATTAAGTCAAGAAAGAATTAGCTTGGTAGAGAAATGAATGGGAGATTTGTGCACCCAATCTGCAAGTTATGTGAGAACAATATGAAAACTGAGACACAAGGGAGGTGTTTTAGTAAGAAGCATTTTAAAATTTACTGAAAGTGAAAACTTCAACTCAACACTGAAAAACAGTTTGACATCTTTTGTGGGTGAATTTTCTTGCATTGAAGATTATAGAGAGGTTGAAGTAAGTATTTATAATTCATCAGCTTTTGCAGTGTAAATTAGATAAAATATCAAAGCAACCAAAAGTAAGTTACTGAAACATATTTTTTTGTCTTTTTAAATTTCAGTGTATTTCATTGATACAGTTTATTGTTGGAAAATGTCTTGTTTATAGTTTTAATTCCATGTCTGATTTACTCATTTATCAAATAGACACATGCTTGTTTATCAACTAATATGTGCCATGGAAGTTATTTAAAATTTGGTAGTATCTTTCTTGTAGCAATAAAAACTACGTTAAATCACCTTATGTTGAATATCAGAATTCATTATATAACAAAAAGGTGGTTAAGGCACTTGACTTGTAATCTGAGGGTTGCAGGTTCAAATCCCCGTCAAACCAAACATGCTCGCCCTTTCAGCCATGCAGCATTATATTGTGATGGTTAATCCCACTATTCTTTGATAAAAGAGTAGCCCAAGAGTTGGGGGTAGGTGGTGATGACTAGCTACCTTCCCTCTAGTCTTACACTGTTAAATTAGGGATGGTTAGTGCAGATAACCCTCGAGTAGCTTTGTGCAAAATTCAAAACAGTTCTAACAGATATAACAAAAGTATAACAGTAAAAGATCAAAGTTTTATAGATATTATGGCAATAACATGCAAAACGTTTCAGTATTTGCTTTTAAGGTAACTTTTGTTAAGAAGTAATGAAGAAATAAATAGTATTGAAATTTATGGGAACACACAGCTCAGTGGTATGAACCAAATAACATGTATAATGGTGCCTTTTTAAGCTAATGATTTTAGTAGTAAATTGTGTATTTGAAAGGCTGTTAACCAGGAATGAAAACTACATCAAAGTTTTGAGATGTTATTGAGTGGAGATTTCAATAGTGGTTATGACATAAGTTATAGACAACAAGGTACTATTTGGCCCTTCAGGACTGTCTGTGCATGCTCACCTTTATACATGAAGGATAATTCCTGTTTGTTTCACACACCTCTGTGGTGTTCTTCCCTTTTCAAAATCCTGGGATATAGGTCTAAAATAATTCCTCCCTGTACCTGGATATTTTTTTAAGTTTATTATGTATTTATCACTGTGTGGCTTAACTTACTCCCCTAGCTACACTATTGATATGTGGTCTGTCAGCTTCATGAAATAGATAAGTATTTTCTACATTCACTCTACATTTGTGACATTTCAGTGCATGCAAAAGGCTCATTATACACCAGATTTCTCCATTATCATTTGTATTAAGCAAAGAGTATTTTTTGTTTGAGAATGATATGGTATTTCACCGAATGATACTTCAACTAGGTATTCTCTCTGCTGTTAATAAATGATGAATTTCATGAATTTTTCATTTCTGTCATGAAGTTTTTAGGAAGAAGTTCAACTTTTATGTTTCTTTATCTAAAGCATTTTGTATTTCACCTTATCAACATGGGAATCTATCTGTCTGTTCTTCATAAATGCTACTTACCTCTCCACAGAATCATCCATTCTTCCTCCACATTTCTAGTGTGTCTGCTTTGCCTCATCAAGAATGGACTTTTGATATATACACTGTTTTAAAGGGAGAAGTACTGTGCATGTACGATGTGTCTCCTTCCTATAGATGGAGGGCAAGAGTGTAATGCAGATTTGGGTAGTGCATCTTAAGATGTGAGAGTTTTGTTGAAAGGCTTGATGCATGCACAAAAATGTTTGGTAATGGTACAATGTTTAAGTTATCTGTCCTGTGGAGAGGTGAGTATTTACCTGAAACATGTATTCAGATAAGGAAAATGTTAACTTTAACATCAGTTCTTGATATTGGTTATGTAGTGGAAAAGTTACAATAGTACACTTATGAGTTGAAAAAGTCAGCACCATAAATGATCTCCATGTAACAGAAGACATATTCACACAGTAAACACTGAAAAAATTTACCAGGAAAAGAGAAACTGAAATAAGTTGTATATTAATTACTGAGATGATGATTGGCAAAGAGTATGAGAGGCTAAACAATCAAAATCTTGTACATATATTCTACTTCAAATGTTATTGTATAAACAACTGTTTAACCAGTTCTTATGGAAAATTCTGTGGATTTATTAGCCAGATCATTTCACAGCAAGAAGAATTTATTTAATCTGGTAGAATAAAAACTTGTCATATGATGACTAGTCATACTTGCATTAGAAAGAAGTAATGTAAAAGTTATCATTAAGCCCAGATGGTAACTTAGCCTGCAGAAACCAGAACTAAACTCCATGCTTACAGTCTGTTACTCAATATGAAGAACAGTCAATCCTGCCATTAGTTAAAGTTCATTTTTGCTATAATTTATCTCAAGATGTAAAGATTGAACCAAGTAAAGTATTAATGCAATTAGAGAAACCATGTAATGAAATTAATTTGTTAGTAACATTTTTACACCATTAGTAAGATGTGAAGATGCTAAAGTAAAATAAGTGACTGGAATGAATAAAACATGGTACATTAAATCATAAAATATAATTTTGGTTAGTGTTGTGTATTTTTTGAAGTTGCTCAATAACTTTTTAAAAATTATTATTGGCTTTGAAGAATTAAAGAAAATATAGGTAGTATTCTGCATTTTCTTGTTTCTTATGTAAACTTACTAGTATTTGTAGCCTGTGTGTACAAATTAAGGACAACATTTTTCTGGTGTATTAAATAAATACTAATCTGTGATGAGGAGAAAACCCACTCGTAGTGAAAAATATATATGTAAAAATGACTGGTATGGGTTGGGAAAAGAACACAAAAAGTCACCTTAAAGAAACAAAAATAAATGCAAAATTAAAGAAGCCTTATGCAACAACTCAAGCCCAAAATAAACCTATACAAAAGAACACCTTTATATCTATATTAATAAATATAATGAAACATCTAAGTATGCTCTCTACATTTCTACATTCAATTGCACAACCCCCTTTAAATGTGTGGTCAGCTCTCGGTCAGTTACGTCTTTTTCTCTTTGTGAACCTGACGATGACTAAAGAAGGTCAAATCGTTGTTCACTCCTCTAGATAAAATATTTTCTCAACCCTTACCAGCCATTTTTACATATATTAAATAAATACTGTTTGTAATTAGTTTGGCACACAACATTAAAATAGTCTGTTTACTTTTTTGCTAAGTAATAACTGTTTTACCCTGTAAAGATCAAAATACTGTTTCTTAGTATGATTGTGTTAACTACTTCCAGTTTTAAGGAAAAATCATTATTTGGTAGTTTGGTGCACTTTTCCTTCTTGTTCTTCATAAAGTCCTCAATTTAATTAATTTATTGCTTTAACCTGCACCGTTTTTTTTATTATTGAAGCATGGGTGACAAGTAGTTGTGCAGTGAAGCAGTATTGAATTTTAAAACTGACTGTATACATTTGAGATGAAGGCTGATTCCACACTTGTTCTGAAATGTATGTCTGTTTGTTTAATCCCTTTTATGATTTGCCTGAGATAACTTGGGTGTTTCTCATGTTTCAAAAAATATTTGCCGGTCTTGAAATATTTATATATCAAGTGTAAATCCAGATGTGTAAAATTTATTTATGAAGTATATTTTGGACAGAAATATAATAACAGGTCATAAAAGAACTTTCTGCTCATGTTGCAGCTTTCATTGATTTGTGATGCCCTCTATATGCACATTTTTCACACACCACTAGTCTTGAGACTCTTGCTTAACATCAGGTATTTGCATGTGGTATAGCTGTACTGTATCATGTAAATGAACATGTGGAAACCCTCAAGTAATAGGAGTGTGACACATTCTTTCAGCCCACCTGTCTCATATACTGTAGAGTCTAGTCATCACTTCCAGATTTGGAAATAACAAGTGCGGTTGTTGAAACTCAATGATCATTTAATCTTATTTGTGTTGCTGTATGGTTCTTCCCCTCCCTTCTCTATTCTGGTCTGGTTCTTTAGTTTTTCTCCCGTTTCTAGACACATGGGTCCATGTTGATAAATTCCTTTCCCAACTGTGTACTGATGCCAGTATGCCTAAGCCTCCACATTTGGTGGACGAGCGTACTTTTGCTTACCACAGGTCTGAGTTTCCTTTTCTTGATTCACAGACCTTGGAATAACTTCTTCAAACATGGGGCTCTAGTCATTTTGCTGTCCTTCATTCATTCTCTCTGCTCAGTTCTCCTATCTTTGTCTTACCTTAACATCTCTCCATGTTATGTTTTGTCTGTTCATCTTCTTTCTGAAGCTTTCACAGTTCTCTTTAAAGTTTTTTGTACAGATATGTATTCCCTTCTTTTCATCATGTTGGTATGATTAACTTTTACAGTTTTGTTCCTCAGTACATGGTTACTTTTTATTGGGATTTCCTTACTGGGGATGCCCTTATGTGATGTGTGTTTGCTTGTTTCATACCTGCATGATCTTCATCTGGCCTCTCTTCTGCACCAGTCAATTTTTTTTCTTCCTGATACTTCAGACTTTTATGTTGAAGCAAATATTTATATATTTCTTTTTTTTTCTTTTGTCTTTCTTAATGTCTCACTCTCCTGATATAAACTTCCCATGTTTCAGATGTCAGTATCATTGGTGACTATCCCTTGGAATCTGGCTTAATGGGGGATGTTGTTGGCCAGATTTACTCATTTGTGACATCTTATTGTTGCAGATTGTTAGGTTATTCAGGTATTAATAGAAGGTCTAATTCTTAATTTTTCCACTTTTCATTCATTATCTACTATTCTCATTTCTTTTTCTCCTCCATGTGATTCTTTTTTTTTTCTAGTAATCTTGGATCTCTTGCAGAAGGACACTACTGAATAGTCATTTATCCCTTAACTGGGATGTTATTCCCATTTGTTTATTATCACAAGAAAACAGAGGATTGGTATCTAGTTATTGATATATTTCAAACTAATTGCTGCATTAACCTCTCTTGTTTCACCATGAAATCTTTTTCTTATCCTCAAATGGTTATTCATTTCAGGCCTTTTGGATGACCAAGGCCAATGTCTTGAATGCTTACTTTTATATCCCTATTTCTTCTGCATCCAGGTGCTACCTTTGGTTTATTGATGGAATTCAGGCATTTCAATTACATGCATTACCCTTCAGTCTGCTCTCGTTTCCATACTTCTTTTGTTGTGTAATCATTGGGATTATGCTGTCACCATTACATGGAAAAGTGATTTACTTGCTGCAAGCCTCTTGCAACCAAAGCTATCTACTTCTTAAGAAGGCAGCTCAGTTTGGAGGGCTTATTGGAGAAGTCACATTTCACCCCCATGTAGTAACTTATTTATTTGGGGTTCTTTTACAACTGTTAAGTAAGCAGAGCCCAGCCTTCATCTCTGTGTTTGAAGGATATGGAGCAATTGATATCCAAAGCCAGCACTTCACTCTCTCTGCATGTGAGGTTCTCTCTCTTTTGGGGAGCTGGACTTCCACAGAATCCCTTGCCTGTTAGGATCACGCACACATACATTGCTTTCAGTGGATGTTGCAGGATCATTAAAACTTTGCTAAAGATCCTTTGGACTCCTCCATTTTTCTTTTTACATTCCACAAGTCAACTTTGCCAGGTGGTTTGATAGAGACAACATCTTTGTTGGAATTTCACTTCCTCCTCCTAAACCCAAGCTTCATACCTTCCAGGCTGGGGGAATATTTAGATTCTCAGGAGATTGCTGGTCATTGGTTTGTGGTTGAATTGACTCTGCACATCAGTCTTTGAAGCTTCTGGCTGTTTATTGATTGTTGGATCATTTTTTTCCTGGGGTATGAAGCATCTTGTTACAATGGATCATGATAATTCAGTCTTTTATCAGCCATTAAGGGGGCATCCAGTTTCATTAGCTTTGCTTTCAAACAGTTTATCTTCTATTCTGAGCCTAATTTCAACATGTTTGGCTTATTGTTTGTCACATTCCACATACTCTGAATCTTGTTGTGGATTGACTTTCTTGCTTCGACAAAATTCTACTGATGGAGTAGTCTTTTGTTCATCACTTGTTCCAGTGGTTGTGCTTCCAGCTGGGTACCCCCATCTGGATGCCTTTACCACCCACTCCAATATCAAACTACCTCTAATTTGCATCATTTAGCTCTTGTTGTAGATGTATTAACTCAGGATTGTGTGCTTACTTTTCTATTCCCCCTCTCTTTTTCATCCTCTCTATATGTCAGGCTATTTTCATTTCTCCATTTGGCTAGAACAGTCACTTTTGAACTTTCTTCAGTGATTTCCTCATTTGTAATCCCTTCTTGAACAACCTCATTCATCCATCCATCATCCAGTCATATCTACACTCCATTTTTATTTGTAGGTTTTGCCCAGTCTCTTTTGAGATGCTCTGGACTCTGCATGATATCCTTCCATATTTCTCCTTCTGTTTGTTTTTCTTTGTTTATTTATCAGTTTGAAAAGCACATTGCTGGTCTTTGCATCACAGCACTTTTCTTTTTAACTAAATGTTCCCCACCTTCCTTACTTTTTTACTTGGCTTTCTAATAGTGTTTTTTTATATCATTGAAGGTTATAGAGCAGCATTATTGAATACTTTTTATGATTTCTACCATACATTTCCCTCTCTTGCTTTGATTATTTCCCTTTCTTCGTCCTCTCTTTTCAGTCACCCTACCATGTTGGAATCTGTATATTGTCCTTTATGTTAATACTCTTCCTCCCATCGAGTTTTTAATCTCTTGTTCTTTGTGCTATCTCTTCCTCAAGATGTATTTTTATTCTTTTTTGCATGTGAATGCAACAGGTCAGATTCTTTTGCTATTGGTGTTTTCTACATTCTTTATCAACATTCATGTGTCCTTCTTTACTCTGATTGTGTTTTTCCAAAAACATCTGCTGCACATGAAGTAAACAGCACATTCACACCACTTCCTTTTCATGTATAACTCATCTTTTTTGTCATTCTGATCCTGATTATCTTATTTGTTCCTTGCAAACTCTTCTTCATTGTGTAATCCTTTCCTGATATTTTATTCTCTGGAATTTCTTATCTAACTCTGATTTCTCTCTTGTGACCCTAACCAGTTTGTTATATTAATTTTTCTGGTTTAAACTTATTTGATTGAAAATTCTCATTATATCTTCCAAATTTCTTTTTATCAGATCTAAGATCCATCTTATCACCCTCTTTCTGGCTGCTTGCTTCTATTTTCCAGTAGAAAATATATATATAGACACACATATATAAGAGTAGGGTAATGGTGTTTTTTTTTGTGTAAATGGTAAGTACTCTTCTCCT
This sequence comes from Carcinoscorpius rotundicauda, assembly GCA_011833715.1. Classification (NCBI taxonomy): domain Eukaryota; kingdom Metazoa; phylum Arthropoda; class Merostomata; order Xiphosura; family Limulidae; genus Carcinoscorpius; species Carcinoscorpius rotundicauda. The sequence continues at coordinate 48,392,453 of CM022392.1, read as the reverse complement.
ATTTCAGACTGGACTACACCTTATACCTTTGTCACACTTTACGTGCATCATTTGGAATTTCTCCCTAAACGGGATATTGCTTTCCACTCTCTGTCAACCCATATTGGTGATGAAAGGGTAAGTTCCAGATTTTTATCTCATACTGTTATAGTGGCTTTTTTCTACATTTCTTAATCCCACTCTGTGGCAAATGGTGTCTGTCTGGGTACACTTAACTTTAAATCCACACCATGTGTCTTTTACAGGTATATAATGCTCACTGGTGAGGTGGGATATTCTATAGACTTGCTAGAAGAATACTGGTGGTATATTGCTTCATAAATAACATCTGTTCCAGACAGTAAAGCAGTATTGGGATCACTGCATATCCCTGTGGTCCTTGCAGGTATTGGCCTGTTTTTCAGACTAGAGTTTCATGTTTACCCGTTGTACTGTCTTTAGGTGTTGCTTTTCTCCAGAACCCTCATTTGCCACTTGCCAGTTTCTAGTTGCTGGGGTGTTGGGCTCTGGAGGATTTTTCTCAAGCGTGAACACTTCCACTTTGTCAAGAGTAGGGTAATGGTGTTTTTTTGTGTGTAAATGGTAAGTACTCTTCTCCTATTTCAGACTGGAAGGCAAGTGTATGATGCTGCCTTGTTTTAGACAGGATGAATCTACCATATGCAGTTCTCTCCTCTAGCTGGCTTTTCCCATTCTACTGCCACCTAGATGTTGGTTGCTTGGCAATCTGGTGTTGAATCAATATACAATCAGGTAACATAAGTCCTCACACATGTGGTTAGTAGGGACCCTGTTGGACTGGAGTTGACCCACTAAATATGTTCTGACATGTCTTAGCCTCTCTACACCATCTGGCACATGGCACTGTTGGACATCTTTTTTTCCTGAATTATTGACAAATATCTTCATAGAAGGTAAAGAGTGTACTTGCTGCAGATGTTGTGTGGTCTCCAATGATTGTGATTCAATAGTTATGATATCACATTTCATTGGTTCTCTTTGAGTGCCTTCCAAGGTGAGGTAAGGTATCATATTGGAAGTTATCATTTTCCAAATGGATAATTACTGCTTCTTGTACTCCCTACCCATCATTCCAGATTGCGGTGCATCTTTTTTTACCTAATCTCAAAATGAATGATTAGGCTAGACAGTTTAGAGGAGGGTGTCAGCTGCATTTAGAGGGTGTGTGACACTTCCATTGGTTGAAGTTTGCAAAATGCTTATCTGTATGCTACAATTTAGGTGTATCATATATAGACACACATATGATCTAAGTTGGAAACTTTAAGGTTAGTGGTGAGTAAAACTTGCACACAAAGGAAATATATTACAGGAGAAGCATAAAATATCTGTCTGAAATATGTTTTCAGTTTATAAAAATGGTCACTTCAGTAACTGGTTTTTACTGTATTTAGGTGAAACATCTTGTAGTCAAGGTCACTGAACATCTATCAGCATGTGGAATAATTCGTAAAAATGCTAGAGTAAGTGGGTAGGTGAAACAAAGCAATTTTCAGAATAATTTTAGGTTTAATTCAAAAGTTAAATTTTTATCAGTTGCAAACAAATCTTTTCAAATTAAACAAGAAATATCACTTTGATTCAATGTTTGTTTGAAAAATGAAAGCGCGTGTATTAAGGTTTTTTACTAGTTCTGTCATTTAGAGGTATCAATATATCCCATTTCTTAGCATTTTTATGCATGGTTAAACCAAAGTTTGATGATTTCAATGTGATTATATGTATACACATAAGATACAGATTTTAGCATTAATTATATTGCAGGAAGCAGAAGTCAACTTTTAAAATATTTCTTATACTTGTATGAATATTTTGTAAACTTGAAAATCAAAAAATTATATTTATCTTTACAAGAAATAGCTATTGGAAATATGTATGATTTAAATATTTATGCTAAATGCCCTGAATTGCCAGGTGGTTAAAGCACTTGACTTGTAATCTAAGGGTTGTGGGTTTCGAATCCTTATCACACCAAACATGCTCGCCCTTTCAGCTGTGAGAGCATTATAATATGATGGGTAATCCCACTATTTATTGTGAAGAGTAGCCCAAGAGTTAATGATGGGTAGTGATGACTAGCTGCCTTCCCTCTAGTCTTACACTGCTAAATTAGGGACAGCTAGCGCAGATAGCCCTCATGTAGTTTTGTGTGAAATTCAAAACCAAACCAATTTCTGCTAAAAAATATCTGAGCTGAAAACATGCACTTGTAATTTACCATAAGGCAAGAAAATTACTTTACACTGTAACTGTATCTATGAACTTATAAAACTTTGAGACTAGCAAATTTTTTCTACAATTCTACAGTGTATTTATCAATACACTTTATTTTCAGGATAATATTAGGACTAATGTATCTGTAACAAATAAAGGAGTTAATCAAAAACATCAGTTGGAGAAAATTTAGAAACACTTGCCCAACTATCTTGTGTAGAACTGTATCTCTTTTTTTAATAAAGATTAGGCCTGGTTAGAAATATGATTTGTCTTGTGCATTATAGCCAAATAATAGTATCCTTAGTATTTATAGTGAATTGTACTAAATATGTATCAAAGTGATGTGTGAGTGGAGTTATCATAGTTATAAATGCCAAGAAGTGATAAAATTGTTATTGCTCAAATATAGTAGCTCTGATGAGAAATTGAGTAAATTGTTCTATTACATTGTATTGCATAGAAATAGTAGGTTGCTTATCAGAACATATTGAACTGTTAAAAACATTTGTGAAAATGAAAGAATATCCCTTTTATTTCCCAAATAAACAAATAGCTTTGTGTAATTTATACAAAATTGAAAACATCATTTGATGCTCTATTATTGTGCACATGTATACAATTTAAAATTTGTTTCATCAGGTAACAAAGCCCTTTGTATCATTCATCTACCGTTCTTGATCATGTCAATTTTGTTCCTTGACAGGATTTCAGTCTTTGGTTGGTATACTGTTTACTGTTCTGGAGTTATAGTTGCAAATTAATTTCAGTTTCACAGCTTGCTAACATGTGTATTGCTATGTTTTTTTCTGTTAAAACACTTACCAGATATGTGATATGCAATATTTATTTATTTTATTTATCATAGTTTATTGTCAAATGTCTCTACTACACTTAACACTCCTACGAAAATTGGGGCCTAATAGGCCCCAGAGCAACTTGAAAGGTTATTAATATTAGGCTAATAATTTTGTATTTAAATGAAATTGCCATTAACTGACCCTATCCATTTATATTTTAAGGAGCAATAATATTGAGTTTTCAGACATTTGCAAAATAGTATTTAAATTTTTTTTTAAAACATCCACTAAGTGAGTCACTTTTTCATAGGAGTGTTAAATATCTCACACAATGTCTATTACTTGACTGTTAGGGTTTCTTTACCTCTTTCCATATAAGCACTGGTGCATTTTTTCTCTCTGTTGCTCCAGTCTTTTATTCCCCACTAAATTGTCCTTGGTGATATCTGTCTTGTGACATTCTCCATCTATATCAATGTACCCGCTTGATCGTGCCAATTTTGTTCCTTAACAGGATTTTTTGGTGCTGTATATTAGCATATCTTTCAGATAACACTGTTGCTTTTTCTCTATCAATGTTCTTCATGTTGCCTATTTTATTTTTGTAAAGCTAAAAATGAATAAAATAATAATTTGACTAATTATTTATGACATCCTCAAATGAATTTATCCAGTATGGGAGCAATTCTGGTCTTTTTTACTCCACTTCTGACATCTCAAATTGCTTACAAATGGGGGGTAGTTCTCTTTGATGAGACTGTTTGTACCATGATCTAATCTGTAGTGAGGTGGAGGCATACATTCAGTCTGGTGGTGTTTCTCTGCAGGTTCTGAGGTTGCACTTAGAGAGAACTTAACTTTGTTTTTACTGGTGACTTCCTTTACTCTGTTGGCTTTTCATGAAGCCAATTTGGATCAACCTCTTTGACTCATTTTCCTTTGTAGGCACTTTGAGCATATGATGTATCAGATTTTTCCCTAGTTACTTTTGATTCCACACTTTTGATGGCAGAAACATTGGAGGGCAAGAACTTAGTTCTCCCTCTGTACCCTGATATTGCTGTTCATGTACAGAAGTTTATTACTCAGTCATATGAAGTGGCAGCTATGCCTTGTCCACCACATTTGGGTTTGAATCCCCATCACACCAAACAAGTTTACCCTTTCAGCCTTGGGGGTGTTAAATGTGATGGTCAATCCCACTGTTCATTAGTAAACGAGTAGCCCAAGAGTTGGTGGTGGATGATGATGACTATTTGCCTTCCCTTTAGTCTTACACTGTTAAATTAGGGACAGCTAGTGCAGATAGCCCTCATTTATCTTTGCTCAAAATTCTAAAAAAAAGAAACAAACCACTGGACTCCCTAGTTTCCTTATTCAGGATCAACATCTTTGATCCTGAGTGGTAGTTAGATAAGAGTAATACTATACTTGGTATTCCTCTGCAGCTACCTCATTCAGAGATCCATATTATCATGGATGTCTTGTTTCAGGGATAGAGTGCATATCTCAACAGTCAGAATGATGAGGCTTCCCTCCCCTTCAGTGTTTTAGAACTTCATTCTGTTCAAAGATATCTCAAGATCTGGAACTCTTGAAGAGCAAACTCTTCATGCTTCAAACTCTGACAATTCTATGATTGTATCTTACATTTCCCATCAATGGTGCATTCCATCCAGGTATATTTGATTTTGAATCTCAAGTCTTCTATTTTGGCCCATTCCTATCATATCGTTCTACGAAACGTTTGTGAATTTCATGGCAGATCGATCTTTTCGACCCTTTTGAATTCTCCCAGTAGAATGGATGTTTCATCAAGGAGTTTCAGTTGGATTTACTCTGAGTTCAGAATACTAAACTACTTGCATTGGTAATAGATGTATTTTGTCAGGACTGGAATGGATTGTTCTTATATTCATACCCACCTGTTCTCCAGAGTTCTAGCATTTGCCAACAGAAATGACACACAGATCAATAATGGTATGTTGTGTGGAGGATGAAGCCATTTTGTCCAGATGCCCCATTCATAGCTGAGTTTTTGTCCTGACTCTTTGACAAGGGTTTTACATCATCTAGAATCACTCAATATAAAGTGACTTCATTGGCTACCTTTTGACACTTGAAGAGATGGAAAATATTAGAGTTCCCAATGTTCTCTGACCTCCTCAGGTTGCTTTGGGTCTTTCATCACAAATCACTATTTCATTTAGCTACCTGGGTTATGAAGGTGATGTTATGTGCTATGACTGAACATTCATTTTATCTCTTAGCCTCAGGCACCATGTATCACATTTCTCTTAATTTTTATTTTTTGTTGCTGCTGACCTTTGTATGTTGCTGGAGTTTGTACTGCATGGCACAGGATGCTTTGTCATTCTACCTATGCTCTTATATTCCCAGACAGGTATATTTTACCTAAGACATTGGCAGCCAGAGATGGGGATAAACTATCTTTACTAATTTATCTGACCACTATTTCATGCCTCCACGACCAATTGAATACCAATCGTTTGTTATGTCCAGTGGGGGCCTTGTAGTGTTATGTTGCTAACACTAAAACTTTTAGCAGTGCTAGACAATGTCTTGTTATTTATTGTAACCATTCAGTTTCCTTTGATTTATTTCCAATTACTTTGATGGCGTGGATAAAAAATTGATTAATGTTGTTTATTTTTGGCTCTCTTTGGAATCCCTTACCTCTTGCCCCCCACTAGTACAGCAGCATGTCTTTAGATTTACAATGCTAAAATCAGGGGTTTGATTCCCCTCTGTGGGCTCAGCAGATAGCCCAATGTAGCTTTGCTATAAGAAAACACTCATGTCTTATTCACAAGATCTCACTCTGTGGCAAGTGTTGTCCAGTGTGGTTGGTTTTATCAAACCACAATTTTACTAACAACATGATATACTTTGTCTAGGTTGCAACAGGCTCTGTAGCAATGAGGTGAGGTGATCCATAAGATCAACCAGAGGTAGACTGTGTGGTATTATTGTACTATGCTGAGCTGCTATTCTTGGTTATCCTGAGTAAAGCATAAGAGGATCCTCCCCATCCCTAATAATCAGTGGATTAAATAAATTGGGTTTGGTTTGCTTTTAAAAATTTAGGGGACTTAGTTCACCTATTGTACTATGTTGAAAACATTGTTCCTTGAGACTGCTCAATATGCTTTACTCTCCCCTCATTCCCTGCTGCTGGAACAGTAAATCTACAGATTTACAATGCTAAAATCAGGGGTTTGATTTCCTTCCACGGACTCAGCAGATAGCCTGATGTGGTTTTGCTATAAGAAAACATGTATGCATACTCCCCCCCTCCCAATGTATTCTACCATTGAAACTTGGGAGTTCTTACCACACCCAGTTTTCAGTCACTGGAGTGGTGAACAGAGACTTTTCCTCCAATGTGTTTGAGTGACTTTCCTCCACTTTTGGAAAATAGAGCAAAACCAGGACCCTCATACCTAGGACTCTGGATGTTTTTTTCCATATGTTTGTACCAGTGGCACCAGTCTATGCAGAAGTTAACTTATAATACTGGTTCAGATTTGATTCTCAACTATTTGGTTGGGTTGGGTATGGTACATCTTTTTGAGAAATATTGGTTCAGTGCATTGTTCGTGGAAGAGGATATATTGTCTCCTCGTATTTCCAAATGCAGAGATGTCTCATCCTGGGTTCTTTATTGAGTACTGTTTGTTTCACGTTTTTCCCATAATTCCAGGAATAAGTGGAATTACCTTATTTACATTATTTTTCATGATATAAAATTAGGTAATAAATTTTACATGAATACATGAAAAAGCAGTAGCCATTTTGACTTATTAAGTAGTATGCATTTCTAGTAATCTTTGGAATATCATACTACTGAGTCTTGGGCAGCTGTCCCTCTAACCTACCCATCCATCCCAAACGGTTTTGCTATGGAACATCTATTCTCTTTGGCCATGGCTGATATGCTTTTGGGATTTTTTAGGTTGGAATACTATTTTATAAAAGGTTTGTTTACAAGTACATTTGCTTGCGTCTATTGGAAATACATTTTCAGTTTAGGAAAACAGTAATTTTCATTATAGTAGTAATGATCATGGTACTATAAAAAGTCAAAATAGAAGTTCAAGCATTACATTTGCATTATAGGGCATTATAAATTTGAGTCATAGACTCGTAAATTTGCTGGTATAGGATAGAAGGTAATAAATAATAAGCATTTGGGTAGTTTACATTAATTTTCAAAAATTCTGTTTCAGAATACACTGTGTTGACTTTTAAGTATATTTGCTTAATTAAGACAAATGACATGCTGGAAAACTAGTGTCTTATTTCTCTATATTTAGAAAAATATTTTTCATATTCAGAGCAGAGATTTCAAGAAATATTTTACTCTTGTCTAAAAAGAAAATCAATAAATTTTTAAGGTGAAACAATTAGGAAAAAATAAACGTTTAGATAAGTTTCAGTGTGAAATACCATTTGTTTGAAAACTAAAATCTGATAAACAAGTTTTTAAAATAATTAACATAAGAAATTAAAATTATGCATTTAAATCTTAACATTCTTTTGCAATGAGAAGTTACTACCACTGTAAAGTATTGCATCATGGATTACTGGTTGTTATTGATGTTAATTTTTAAAAGTAGAAAATGAACATTGGAGAGGAACTTTTGATTGTAACTGGTTAGACAAAGTTCTGGAAGAACAAGTAATTGACTTTGAACAAAGAAAAAATTTCTGATATGAAGGTAATTTATATCAGTTTTTGTAGTTTTGTTGTTTTTTATCTTAAACAGACAAGCAGCTAGAATTATAATTTTATCAAAATTTTCACTTGGTATTAATTTTTCTTGCACACATATATGTTTATATATACATATTTTCTTTGCTTGACACATTTACTTTATAGGATTGTGTATGGTAAGGATATTGTAAATAACACAGTAAAAATTTAGGTAAAGTTAAAACTATATTTACCTGTTAGATAGTTTATTTATATGTACAGATGGAACCCTTTCAGTGATATTTGAACTTGATTTATCTTGTGGCTCGTTAAGAATTTGATGAAGTGACTTAAGATCATTGATGTTTAGGGATATAAAACTTGTTTTAAGCAATATTATGCAAATGTTTTGCATAGTACAAGTTTCAAATTTGACTGTTAAATTTATGCCACTTCAGGAATTGATCTTATAGATTTGAACTGTTTTTACTTTCATCTGCAAACTTGTAATGAAGTACATTAAAATATATATAACAAAAAATAGTAATTATGTAATCTGTTTTGATAATATGAATTTTTTTCTTAGTGAACAAAAGTGTTTTAAAGTAGCTGTACCAGCACGTTCATCAAACCACTTTAAGAGCACTTTAGTAATAAGTTCTTTTATGCATTTTTCAGTGGTTGTAGATTTGAAAGGATTTATAAAAAAAAAAATTGCATTGTATTGTTTAACTAGAGCACCACAGCATAATATTTGTTATGATTAATAAATCAGTTTAACCTCCCACTCTGCCAGAATCAGTAATTTCTGAAACAGTCACTCATAGTAAAAGTTTTAAACAGCAGGGAAAATATTTTAAGGTTAGAAAATTTGGAATATTTTATAAGAACAATTTTTAATATTTCTTTACATTAGATTTGTGTGTATTTTGATTAAGGAAAATACAGATATTCATCAGTATTTGTGCTTATTTTCTTGTATTAACTGAAATATTGGTTTATCTGTTTTGTTTTAGATAAAAAAAATTTAGTTTTATATACAAAATTATAATTCAATGAACATTTTAAAACATTCTCCACTGCATTAAAAATTAGTTTTGCACTCTATAGGATAAAGACATTGAACTTATAACTTTCATGGATGAGGGTTTAGGCTTCTAAAGATTTTATAAAATCTTTTGATTTGTTTTGAAATATTTAAATAGATGTTTCTGTTTAACTGATTTTACAGATAATGTTTACTGAGTTTGTAAATATTAAACTAATTTTCCATGCTAAGGCTTTGAAAATTTTCATAAGAGCTTATGGTTTTCTTCAAGACATAGAAGAAAAACAAGATCTTGAGGTAAGAAAAATAAAATTATCTTTCTGAGGAATGTACTGTTAAGAGGGTTCAACTGTGAAAACATTTTAACTGCTAATAAAAATAATGATATAATAACTTTGGCAAATTTTAGTTAAATTGTCTGGGATTGTATGGAGTCGAATAATGAGGGAGAGAATGGATTCTCACAGTGATGCAGGATGATTTACTATAGCAGATGATTAAAAAGACAACTTTTTAGATTTAAAGTAATTAACTAAGGAGGACATGATTGCAAGACTTAATCTGGTGGGAAACCTTTCGTGAACAGTGTTTATTACAAAATTAGGTTGAATTTTTGCTATATGTTAAGATATTAGCACCAATTTTGATGTGTGAGAAATTACAGTTGTGAAATTAGATAATTAGTTGAATGATTATGTGGGATAGATTTAGGAAGTTTATAAATAAATACTGTTAATTTAAAGTATTTTTCATAAAAAGAGTAACAGAAGATCAAACCTAACTGGCTTACATGGATATAAAAAACAAGTGGAAAGGACCATTAATTTAAGACGTCATTTAACTCTTAATTATTTTTAACTTTGGATATTGAGGTTCTACAGAATAACTTGAATAAGTTGATAAGTTGTACAGTTAATTTGATAGATCGTTTTTAACTGTTGTAAGTGATAAATTATACATTCAGGTTTTCATGATTTGGATCACACATATTTTATATAGAAGGTTATGCATTCAATAGTATTATTGAAGAAAAAGTTCTTAGCATGTTGATGAAATAAGTTACTTTTAGGATGAATTTATTGACAAATTACAAGAGAGGTAAGTGTTCTCTATGTAAATCAATAGTCATAATTTGGACTTACTTGGAATATTGTGTACAGTTTTGATCTCCTTATCTCATAATGAACATGGACTTATTGGATAGTGTTCAGAGAAGGATTACTAGAAAGATTCCAGAGATTGAAATTGGTTAAGATCTATTAACTTGTTTTTTTTAGAGAAAATAAGGATAAGAAATGTTGTTATTAAAGCTTTTTCTAGAAGATTATTCAAGGGGTTGATAGAATAAAGGCTTCTGGTTTCTTTGTGCTCTATCCTAAAGACAGTAGGTTGAGAATACAAGCTCTAGACATTTGATGAGATGGACTACATTTTAGCTTAACTTCCTTCCTTATGACAGACCATGCAGTTTAACATTCCAATCTTAGTTGTTGGTCACAAGAGTCATTTTCACATTAATAAGTGTTTCATCTGTGCATCAGAACGTATCATGAACAGTGTTATTTGCAGTATTTATAACCTACTATACTTTGATGAGACCAGTTCCAAAATTGACATTAGATTTTATGAATACAGAAAATATGTTAAATCTCTCAGTCCAAAAACATTATTTTGATGAGAATATGATTTGTCACACCTTGAAGAGATCTGTACTGTTTGATAATGCTTAAGTAGATTACATAGAACAGTGTTTAATATTCAACTAAGAGATGTTTTTTCTATCTGGATATACAACTTAGGGATCCTTTCTTTATCTGGATATACAACTTTGGGATCCTTTCTTTATCTGGATTAAAAGACATTTTTTTAATTTTTATATTGATTCTTCATTGTTATGCATTTTCTATCCTTATTCCACCTCGTTTTTTAATTTTTATTGTAACTAACATGTTATTTATAATTGAAAATGATATTTAATATCTTTATGTATTTTTAAATGCGACATTATCTTTATACTTCTAACATACTTTATTTCATTTTCTATAATACCACTCAGGCTATCACAGCATGTTAGATAGATTTGTATGTCATAGTTATTTTTTAAAAATCATTCTAATGTATTGCTGTTTGTAACTACTTAAATATCACCAAATGAAAGGCTCAGGCTCAAAACATTGTTGAATAAATCACCTTCTAGATTAACATTATTTTGTTACCAGCTGTTTCAAACTTACTACATTTTTTGTGTGGCTTCTTCTTTACACCTTTTGTTTTAAATAACAGACTTTATTTGAGAAAGTTTTTTTAAATTTATTGTAACAAGAAGGCAATGGATGATTTCCTTAAAAATAATTACTTATTTATACATTATTAATATATGCATGCTTTTATTTCTTGATTTGGTTAAGGGTCTAAGGTATTATTTCATACTGGAGTTTTTATACTAATTTATTGAAATTTTGTAAGATTTCAGATACTAAATTAGAAAATGCAAGTTTGAAAGGCCCATCCACATTCAAGTATTTTTATCTGTTACTACAGAACAAATACTTGTAGCAAAACTTAAACAATAAATTTTAATGATAATTAAGTCAATTTGACATGTTTTATAGTGTGGATTACACTACGGTATAAATATGTTAATTTTTTCCAAAGAACACTTGCACTTGAATATTGATTGGAATTACTTTCATTAGTTTGAACATTAAATTTATCTGTGATATTATGTGGGTTTGGTTCATAGCTTATTTTATTGTTTATATGCATATGTGTATAAATGACAGTTGTTCATATAGTTTCAAAGTATTGGAAAATCAGTGATTACCTAAGTTGTTTGGTTTTTGTTGTTCAGTACAAAGCAGAGTGATTATCTGCACCAAACAACTATTAAAATGGCAAAAATAAGTAAAATACTGTAAAAAGTAAAAGGAAAATAATCTAAAAACTAAACAGCAGCAAAAAAACAGGCGAAAATTTGACACTAAAATAAACATAAAACTTGGCACAGAAGTAAGTGACACTAATATTATGTTCACCAGCTGATAACACTTTTGTATTGTCTATAATTATGGTTGTACACACACACACACACATATAAAAATTGAAGTTTATTCTATGGCTTAACAATGTAATAAGTGTGAACAAAGAGTTTCAAAGGTTTCTCATGAATGTGTTCTAGGAGGTAAATATATGTTGTAGTGTCACACTTTTATGTAGTTTATTCATGTTACAGATATACTGGATAGTATATGAGGTGGAACTTCCCCTTTCATTTTAAGTTATTTCTACTAATTCACAATGTAAATATTTTTCAGTGGTCTTGTAAGCCTAATTTCATAATCCATGTACCTTATAAAATACAGTATTTTAGTCTGTAGAGACTTGCTTTGTTCTCTACTTATGTGTATTTTAAGTAATATAGCTTGTTATGATATTCATTTTAATTTTTATTTAAGTTATTTCCTTTTCTTGTGTACATAGGTATGAAACTTGAATTTGGTAAAGTGTTGTTTTAATTGTGTTAGTTGAATATTTTCTACCACCAAAGTTTAATATTTGTACAGGAATTTAGGAACAGAATATCCAGATTTAAAGCTGTTTGTGTTGCTGTCATCCAGTCTAACTTGGGATTGCCAAATGACCAGACCCAAAATTTTCCAGAAGGAACTCAAATAAACGCAAATTACAAACAGGTTCTGCCACACTTGGGCCAGAAAGTGATGATATTCATACTCAGATACAAATGTAAATGTGTATCCAATGGAAAAACATCATGAAAGTTTATTCCATAAAAAAACATTAGTTTGTAAATAGATCACAACTTATTATTGCATCATATTTTTAAAGTTATAACCTCACTGTTCCCCAATAGAAAGTTAAATATTTCGACTTAATATTAAATTAAGCAGTTTCTATTTCCATCTTAAGAAACACTTGTTTTGAAGTGATTCATAATGGGTTTGTTTTATCAGATAATTGTTATGTTATTCTTAAGTGACAGATTTTATTATCATTATGCCCAGAAAGTTAGTGTAATAGTGCATAAAGAGGTACAATTAACATGCAGAAAATGTATAATATTTGAGACCACGTTTTGACGAACTACTTGTGTTTTTATGGGTTTTTTTCAGGGGAGTTGTATTACTACAGGGTGGTAGCTAGAAAAGCGGAAAATTTGTCAAACAGCTATTTATTTTTACAAAGAATAACGTTTACAAAGTTTTCTAAAGTCATATGTTATATTACACTCATAGATGCTCAAAATTATTAAAATCATGCATTTTATTCATGATGTAAAGAAATCAAAACAGAAATAAGTAAGCACGCATTTTATTCATGATCTCATCTGACCCTCAAATTTTCCGCTTTTCTAGCGACCACCCTGTAGTTTCAGTTCTCTACTGTAATCAAGTGTGGTTTAGACATGACCAAATGTTTTCGGTTCGCAAGAACAATCACCATTTTATGATCACTTTCAAAATGTGGTTTTAGCGTTAGAGAGTTTATTTCATTCAAAAATTTAGAAATAGTCACACAAATAACTGTTGTATTGAGCTGTTTCACCATTGAACAACAATATTACGAAGCCTTACTATCTTTACCGTTTTAGATATATACAAATTTATGTCAGATTTATTGACTACAACTCGACGTTGTAAATGACCTGCTGAAGCCCAAAAGATGTTATATTGCACAAAAATCACCTCTCCTGGGAGATTATAGAGAAATATTTCATATTATGCCCCTTTGTTACTTTCTGTTAAACTGACTACGGATTTTATTGTTACTTGTTTTAGAACAACGCTACATTGAGCTGTCTGCTGTAAGGAATCGAACCCCGATTTTAATGTTGTATATCTGAAAAGCTATTGTTGTCTAACCAGTAGACACGAAGTTTGTAAAATTAAAAAGAGTACACGACACTACCACGTGTAATTCGTCAACGTGCAATATAACGCTTCTGCGATGTAGACAGGTTGTATTTTTTGTTTTTTTCTTTCATGAAGACCAAGTTTGTTCGATTTCTTTTCCAGCATTATAACTGGAAGTAATTTGGGAGTGCTATTGATTGTGCCTCCCGATGAATCAGAAAGTTTAAGATAATATTTATATCGGTCAAATTATTCTGAAAATATTTTTCACAATTAATTATTAATGGTACTGGTGACATTCTTTATCACGTCGGGCCAGCATGGCCAGGTGGTTAAGGCACTCAGCCCGTAATCCGAAGGTTCGAATCCCCGTCACACCAAACATGCTTGCCCTTTCAACCGTCGGGGCTTTATAATGCGACGGTCAATCCTACTATTCGTTGGTAAAAGAGTGGCTTAAGAGTTGGCAGTGGGTGATGAAGACTACCTTCCTTACCTCTAGTCTTACACTGCCAAGTTAGAGACGTCTAGCGCAGATAGCCCTCGTATGGGTTTGCGCGAAATTCTAAAAACAAACCAATTCTTACCACGTCAAACCAAATTTTTGTAACGCTCTTAGTCGAGATTGCGTTCGGTAAATTTGCCAGTACTGCAAGTGCAGTTTGCCATTTAAATTAACGTCGAGAACATGCAACACGCCATGTTGGAACAGTTTTGCAAGCAGACTGAACTGTTGAACAAGCAGTACATGTTCAGGGCAGGGAGGTGGAACGGTTTCGTCATATAAAAGTTTCCTGTCTGTTTGGTCTCGAGAAATTGCACTTTAAGTGAAGTAATGCACGTAGAGAGTAGAATATCGGAGGAAAATAAGCATGATAAAGTGAATGACTGGAATAGAAAGACTAATTTAAAAAGGGATTTAAGTAAAAGTTTTATTAGATATTAACCCTGAAAGTTTACTTACGTGACTTGTGGAATTAATGAACCGAGAGATCAGTTCGGTGAGTTAAATAGTATAGGGTGAAAACTACTAATTTCTAAATCTGGTAAGTTTGATCATTTTGCGAACAATATTATTTAAGCTTTTAAACAATATTGTACATTTACAAATGAAAATAGTAACATCAAATTGATAAAACACCATATCACAGTTCTAGTATAATTTAAATTAATCACGCGATTTTTTATCATAGAACTGCCCTCTTAATCATTTGTTTTGTTTGTTTATAAAATATATCTTATAAATAATCTCAAGTCTGAGTGAAAAACTTTCAGAGAATCTGAAAATTATTTCGATTCTACAGAAAAGGGATTTTTATCTATTATTAATATAACAATAAAAACAAGTAAAATAAAAAATAACACCTTTCTCTCATGTCTCTGCATAACCTAATACTGTTGGAAAAATTAACTGATGTTAAGGTTTCACATCAGGCTAAACATATTTATAATTATAGAAAGGTATATTTTATGTTTAGTATTACACAATCAACTGTAGTCGCATATTATTTTTCGAACATGCTATGAGTCATATGTACAGCTCTACTTACCAAAATGAAACGCTCATTAGATTTCTGAACACGCACAAAAATGTCTCAGTGGCTCTTTGACGAATTTTTCTAAGGAGAGGTTAAAAAATACTAACCTGGATAGTGTATTTGAGCCCATCGTTTATTTTTATAAATGACATACTTGGGAAGGGGGGCAGAAAAATTATCTTGTATCCTTTCCTCGCCAGTTCTTCCTTATATTATTTTATCTCCCCTCTTTTTGACAAAACTCACGTGTAAGGTTGCACCCTAATAACCAAGGACTTTAAAAATATATACGTTTTTTAAATCCATTGTTTTAGTAATATATTAATATAAGATGTCGAATTCGACAAAATATAGAGACCTGTAGTATTCACTTAATATCCCATTGTGTAGCTTTGTGCTTAATTCAAAACAATAACAACAACTTTATCGAAAATATATTATGAAGTACTAATTTTCTTTGATAATTTTGAATTGAAAATAGGTGTATAAAAAGTGAGTAAAAACTGCTTTCAAATGACACCAAGCATGATTTGAGAAACAAATGCCCAGATACCACTACAGTCTATATAAACAGAAGCTTTCCCTGCGGCCAGTTATGGTTAGGTGGTTAAGGCACTCGACTTGTAAACCGAGGGTCGTGGGTTTGAATCCCCGTCACACCAAACATGATCGTCGTTTCAACCATGGGAGCGTTATAATTTTACGGTCAATTTCATTATTTGCTGGTAAAAGAGTAGCCCAAGAGTTGGTGGTGGGTGGTAATGACTTAGTTGCCTTCCCTCTAGTCTTTCACTGTTAAATTAGGGAAGACTAGTGCAGACAGTTCTCATGTAACTTTGCGAAAAATTCAAAACAAATCAAGCTCTTAATGCAAATTTTAGCCTATTCAAAAATGCAGTATAAAATAAATAGCTTTACTGTATTAACTCATAAACTCTAATTAGTTAGTGGTCATGAAAGAAAAGACGT
Organism: Carcinoscorpius rotundicauda; assembly: GCA_011833715.1. Classification (NCBI taxonomy): domain Eukaryota; kingdom Metazoa; phylum Arthropoda; class Merostomata; order Xiphosura; family Limulidae; genus Carcinoscorpius; species Carcinoscorpius rotundicauda. The sequence continues at coordinate 48,376,275 of CM022392.1, read as the reverse complement.
CATTTTCCAGTCATCATTTTCGAAATATGACATTTTCAGCAGATTATATAATTTATAAAATGATATTCAAATTTGAACAATATTTATTAAATTTAAGAATTATTCTCAGTTCACCAAACAAATACTTTTTTTTATGATCTATAACAGTGCTCTTTGTGGTTAACATTCTAGGATCGTGAATGTGGGATTTCATGGGTTGCGGTCCATTATTGCAAAATCGTGCTATGCACCTCGGAGCAGTAGGTACATTGTAATAATTAGGGTTAAAATTCAATTAATCGGTCAGACAAGAGTTGGTTGTTAATTCTTTTGACTAGGCTTTCCCTCTAATCTGTTACAAATTCGAAAATTAGGGTTGGTTATGTTTGTTTTTGAATTTCGCGCAAAGCTACTCAAGGGCTATTTGCACTAGGGGTTGGTTATGTGCATAAGTATGCAAAGTTCGATGCACTTTCAAAAGACTTAACATTATACAGCTGTCATATAACTGAGGAAAACATTGTTTGTGGGAATACTAACATACATCCTTTTCTTCGTCAGTTAAGCTTACTTTGCTATGAAATAAAAAATAAAAGATTTGTTTTTTAATTTCGCACAAAGCTACACGAGGGCTACTGCGTTAGCCGTTCCTAATTTGACAGTGTAAAACTAGGGGAAGGCAACTAATCACCAACCACCACCAAGTTTTGGGCTACTCTTTCACCAACGAATTGACCTAACATTATAAAGTTCCCATGGCTGAAATGGCTGGCATATTTAGTGCGACAAGGAGTTGAACCCGTGAAATAAAAGGTACACACCCAGTCTCTTTTATTATACAGCATTCTGTAAGTTGATCATCGGCTTACAAGCTGAAATTCAGAATTCACATTTTTGCAGTGTTCGCATCATATACATGCCCATTGTGTGGCCTTGAGCTAAAACAGTCAGACCAAAAATAATTTTGCAGCGACCCTTTCTCGATCGTAACACGGCTTGCATTAAGCTTCCTTTAATGCTTGTTTAATTTCATTTGATGTAGTTGTTGTTGTGCTGCAAATACGAAATAGCTCTCATCACAGTCTTATAAAACACTCACTTAAGGCATCTGTCGTTTTCTTAAGAATAAACTATCCCATATTAAAATCGTTGTTAGGGTAAATTATATAGAAAATTCCTTCTATTAGAGGAGGAACTAAATTAGAAATTTTTCAGGTACATGCACTTGAGTTCATGCATATTTCATATAACCATAAACTTAGATTAATCTCTTTTTCGCATCTCTTTTTTTTTCTCCCAGAATTACTTCCACTGACAGCACATTTTTTTTTTAAGTAACGTTATTTAAATAAGTCAGTTATTGCTTGGGGTGTACGACTTATGTTAGAGGACATTTTTAATGCAGTCCCAAGTCTTGTTTGTGTCACCCTAATGAGGTCCCTGTTGTTTATAGTGGTACTACGTTCTTCGTTTTCCTGCTATGGACCACTTTTCACCGTGTCTCCAGGAATACTTTCTCATCAATTCTTTTTATTTTTGAAACTGATAAGACACTTACTGTTCTTAGTTCACACCATCCATTCAACAACACTAGCATTACAAGAAAGACCCTCGAACACATAATCGTACGAAGCCTCCGTGTCTTTATTTCCGAGTGTTACCTCCTACTGGGGACTCTAGTCAGTTTCCATCCACTTCTTTCTGTACTTGTCAAAGTTTTCGCATTGTTTCGCACGATTTACAACCACTTTATTGGCAACATGACCTTCTATAAATGTATATTTTATTATTTCAATATACTTACGCTTTCAACAACTTTGCCATATGTGTATTTGTCTTATCTTAGCATGACATTTTCATTTACATTTCATATAATATACTAAACGCTACCTTTTTAAATATTTTAGTTATAAAAACACACTTACAGTTAGCCTTTATTATTTAAACACTTATAAAGACTTCAGTTAAATTTACTGCATCCACCACATTTGAAAATAAACTCGTTCCAAACATTAACCATCCTGTTGGTAAAGTTGCATTATCTTAGTTGAAAATTCCTTCTATCCTGCTAGAATTTATGATATTTGTTGTCCCACCATTAAGTATGAAAAAAATAATGAATCAACACTATATGTTCCCTGAACAATCTTATCCACCTTGATTAGACCCCTCTAACTCTTCTTTTATTATCTTGTATTTGTTATGATTAAAACCCGTGCTAAATAATCAAAATCCTTTTATAAATCACATGTATCTTAATCACATCCAACAATATCCAATACCTAAATATCATTAGAAAGTCTAAGCAGTTTAGTGACTATTTATTTACCAATGTCATTGATGTAAACTAATAAGAATATATATTCTAACACTGGGTCGTGAGATATTTCTTTTATAACATCAGTAAAGTTTAAGTTGCTTTTTTCCATCTAATCATTTTCAATTCAGTATGTCAACCTATCACACAAACCTATTTAAACATTGTTTTAACAAATATTTTATATAGCACTTTGTTAAGAACTCTGAAAATCCAGATACACCAGATACGTGCCTCGACCCTCTTCTGTATAAGTAATCTCTTTAAAAAAATCGGAAATGATAAGTTTGATGTGTAAACTACAAAGTATGCCTTTATCACTAACATATCAATTTATTCGTTATTCTTTGGTAGTCATCATGCAGCTCCTCCACATCAGTGGTTCTCTTTCCTGATATTTCACGTAACATTGTGTTGTACTTTAAAGATCACTACTCTAACCTCTTTATTTATTGTCTATGTAATAGATATATCCCAACCTCAGTTCTCTGTTCTCCTTTTTTCACTATGCTGATGATACTGTTTTATTGGCTATTTATTTAACAATGGTTACTCTTACAAAAAGTTATTCAGACTGCAGTCAATATATCTCTTGCTTGGTATTATAAGATGCATCTCACTCTTAATTCTGCCAAAGCATTTGCAAAAAGTTATTCAGACTGCAGTCAATATATCTCTTGCTTGGTATTATAAGATGCATCTCACTCTTAATTCTGCCAAAGCATTTGCATTCTTTTTGGTCTCAAATCTCATAAGTATTATCTTTGTCACAATCTGTCCCTTTTCAATGTTATCTCATTTAATTATCCGACATTTTCATGCATTTATGCAATTTTTTCTCAAGCAGCTCATACTGTGGTCTAAAATATTAAGTCTCTGGCAGAAAATTCATTGACACCGACATCTTTAACTTTTCCAATGTTTCACATGGATTGACTACCTCATTGCTTCTCTACAATTATAGTTTTTGTATGACCTTATCTGCATATGAGCATATAAACCTTGAATTTTTGTTTCCTCATTCTATTGTGACCAGCTATAGATTGTATAGCGATATGTATTTCAGTTAACTTTTCCAAATAATTACCTAGTCCCACCAAAGTTCTTTATACTCTCTTTCATTACCTACATATTTTCTTACACATAGCTGAAGTTCACACTAAATTTTCGTCATTACCAGAATGATTCACTGTCTCGATGTATTTTTGAACTTACTAAACAATAATATTCATTCTTCCAAAAATAAAGATCATGCCTCCTACTAAACGTCTTTCCAATTTATACTTTATGTTTCTTTCAGAGACAAATCCTTACTATACAGTAATGTAGAAAAGTATTAGGATGAAGTCAAAATTAGATTTTAGTACTTTTTAAGGACAATGAAAGGTACATAACAGGTGAAACATTTTGTACGTGGTGGTTTATCTCATGCTTTAGTTCAGTGGTTTTCTTCCTTCTGTCCTTGAGGCTGGATAAACGAAGAAACTTAACATCAGTATCATTGATCTCAGGTGTCGTGTTTCTTCCTCTCGTATTTTCAAATTTTCCCATCTGAATCTTACGATTTAAGGTGTACTTGACAATGCTTAAGGAGCATTTGAAGTCTGCAGCAGTTTGTTAGAGAGCTGAACCGGCATTACGTAAAGTTTATGCAAACTCTCTGCCCTATTGACAGTTCCCTACACTTTTTTGAGCTTTGGTTTTAGCAATATTTAAAAACAAAGTAACAACAACAGTGTAAGTAATCAGTAATGAATCAACTAATTCAGTGTCAGAAAAGTTAAATACATGTAGTGTAAAAAGTTAAAGTTTTTGTGTCTATTCACTTACTCATTGAATTAACCTTTTTATCAATTGGTCAACTTTGCGAGGAAATTATATACGAGAAAAGTTCATTTATAACGTCAGGCCTCTAAATTAATGCTTGTTTGTTTTGAATTTTGCGCAAAGCTACACAAGGGCTATCTGCGCTAACCGTCCCTAATTTAGCAGTGTTAGAATAGAGGGAGGGCAGCTAGTCATCACAAACCACCGCCAACTCTTGGGCTACTCTTTTATCAACGAATAGTGGGATTGACCGTTACATCATAACGCCCCCATGGCTGAAAGGGCGAGGATGTTTGGCGCGACGGGGATGCGAACCCGCGACCCTCAGATTACGAGTCGCACGCTTTGACAGGCTTGGCCATGCCAGACCTTAATGTACCTCTTTAAAAAAATCTTACAAAATGTGCACTTTCTTTAATAATTTGGAAAGAACCCAGCAACAAAAGAACAACATTCCAACAGTATTATATACTCATATGGACTGAATAACGAATGCAAGGTTAAATAGTAGCCTGATACTTGTGTTTAATGACAAATATAATATATAATAATCGAGCTTCGCCAGTTTAAAAAATACTCACACCATAATAACTATTATCATAAATTATTATAATTATGATTCCGATCCCGGCTTTTTGTTTGCTCTACCCTAACTCGCCAGTTGATTGTGCGAAATACGTCGTCGCTGATGATATGGTGGGCAGGATACAGTTTAAAAAAATAAAAACACTTTTCTTCCTGAAAAATTGTAAAGAATTGAATAAAGATTTTGGTATTCAAAAGGAAATAGGATATACAGGGTGTTCGGAAAGTCTCTGTGCAGTTTTATAATCATATTTTATTCAGTCTATTTCAAGCCAGCATCTGATAGCGATTTTTAGAAACAAAATAAGAAGGGTCCAGGCCTGTATCGATGCCAACAGGGGTCACTTTCAACATTGTTTATTATTGTCATTCACATTTACCTCCTGTATTCTATATTGAAACATGTTTGTAAATAAATATATAAGTGCACAGTGACTTTCCGAACACCCGAAAGTATTAATACTAAAATAGCCTGTTAAATTTATATCTTTATAACTATCTCTAATATTCTCGAACTTGTGTTGGAGGCGTCCTCTGTTGTATTTATGTGTAAAACCATGCTTTTATAGAGGAATATTAGATTACGATGTCACGCTTACAGAGTGTAAATTTAAATAAGGTCTATCGCTAATGTGTTTAGTTCTTGACACAGGTGTTTAATAGTTCGCGTTTTATAATTTAAGTTTGTATATTGACTTGAAGAGTGAGAAGATTTAAGTAGTAGGGAAGTTTCAAACCCAATCTGAAGTAAATGTTAATTTTAAGTATCACTTAAATTTTAATAGTAAACTTAATTAGTAAAACCAGAACTAGTAATAGTAATCTCTAATTATAAAGTGAGGATGATATACAGTATCACTATTAATGTCAGTAAGATACTTGTTAATAATAGTATTATACATTAATAGTAGTTATTAGACACTTTACAGTTCATCTGCTGTGAATCAGTAAGCTATTTTTAAAATCGGAGCAAAATTATATTGGAATGTGCTTTTTAAACTTTTTAAGTTTGGTGAATTGTGTCAAGTAAGTGCCAGGATATCAAGTTCTGATTCGTATATAAGATTAAGGAGTGAACAAACAATTCCATATTTTAATGGTGGAAGTAAGCTTGTTTAATGGAATGTTAAATTTCGTGCTTCTAATAAATACTACTAGTATTGGTAGTTGCTTGTTGTGTCTTATACAGTCATATTAGGCCTAACTGTTAATAGTAGTTATTTGAGTTCGTGAAAAGCTCGGGTAATAACTAAAATCTGATGAAGTTCCTCAAAAACAAATGGAACTAAGTATAAGTTATTTATGTTTGATAAGTCATAATTATGGCCGTGATATGTTTCTAAAAATGAAGTGTACTTATTCGTATAAAATATTGAAAATTAAAGTTTCGCCAACTGTGCAGAATGATTACACATCCCAGTTTGATCGAGAAATTTTTTTGTTTTTTTGGAATGCTGTTCCACGACTTGATAATGTATTGCAATGCGTAAATTCCCTAGTTTTCATTATTATCGGTAATTTGTAACTTTTTAAAACTTGTATTTAGTCTGTAGATCTTCTGATACCCATAAATAAAAAAGTACATTTTTAAAAATTCAGAGAATTTATCAGTAAGACACAGCATAACATTTTCTGTTACCTTGAACTTTGTTATAAAGCATTCATTAGCAGTCAACATGTCACTGAGTATGCACATTTAGACATATCCAGAAGGAAAAGAAAGACATTTGGAAATTAAAAAGCCCATGGTGTTTATAAAATTGTTCTATTTTCAAGTGTCTTTAAAATAAATATAAACATGAATGATAATTGTGCACTTTTATGACAAATCCTTGTGCACTGTGAATCTAATTGAAAACATTAATTCTTTTGATGTAATTAAAATTAGATTTTAATTTTACAGTATTATGTGTATAATCATTTGTAACTTTCCCAACAATAAAGAGATAGGTCCCAGTTTTAAGATATGAAAATCTAAGTATTCTCTGTATACAGTTTGAAAGTCATAATATATTAAGCCTACTAGGTCAGGTAATTTAATGTTTAATATTTTCACTGTACACAAGTAGTTTTTCTGAGGCTGTTTTTGTGTTTCAAATGAAAATTATAAATTAAATATTTGTTGTAATTGCTATGTTAGTTTAAGTGCTAGTTTTTTTTTTCAGGTGATTTATTATTTATTAATATTATTATTGATGATTTAAAAGGATATTTTTTTTTTACTTTTTAGATTTTTATTTGCATGAAAAAATAAAGCATAGAATTTATGTTATCAGGAATATTACCTAGAGACCATCATTCATGCCCAGTATGCCCTATATCTGGTTATCTTGAATACTGTCAGTACAGTTAATTTGTTAATGTTCTGTATGGCTATTATTCACTATAAGCACTGAAATATAATTTTCTTGCATAACAGGAAACTGAGAAGTAAGTGATACAGAGTCTTAGTGCTATGTGTAGCAAACATACAAACATCACCATTTTGTTTTTGTATCTATAATAGGAAAAGATATCAAAACAGAGTTATATAAACTTCCAAGAAAAAAATTAATTTTCAGTGATGGTCCATGGCCTCCACCAAAATCCCTGAACAGAAGGTCATCCTTTGTGGAGAATTTGGAGTAGGTAAAAGCTCTCTATTCAGAAGATTTGCAACCAATACATTTGTCTCCAGTATTGATCGAAGCTCTACTTTAGGGCTTGACCATTTCTATAAAATTTATAAGGTCTGTGGGAGAGATGTTAAGGTAGGTTCAGTTTTCATGAACTATATCCAAATTGGTGATGATGAGAAATCCAGTTGAAATAAAACTGTATTTTAAAGACAGCTGGTATTGGGATTAAAACTATTTAAATAAAGTAAAGAGCAATGTTTTGACCTTCTTAGGTCATCTTCAGGTTAATATCTAAGTTGACCAAAGAAGGTTTAAACATTATTCTATGCTGTATTTTAATTAAAGTTTTAATACCCACACTAGTCACCTGGAGAATACATTTATATTTAAATACTTTATGTAAATATTTTGCATCAAGTATTGTACTTGTTAAATAATATTGTACATTCCTGTTTCAATTTTGCATTCTTTGCATTAATTGAACTGCTTGCTATAAGAGTAACATTCATTTGTTTGGTGTATTAAGTTTTGCAGCTGTATATTCTAAGGAACAAAAATAAAATGACCTGAATTGATTGTTTAGGATATAATAGATGATTACAAATCTTTAATCTTTTATTTTATGGAACTTTAATATCATACAACATCTAAAATGTGATAAATAAGTCTTAAAAAATGAGATTTTTATAATGTAATCATTAATGACAGTTATGTTTTTGGTTTGAATATTAAAAATTATGTTGATTAATAATGGATAGCTTCTATGAAAGAGTTCACTAACTAATTTTATAAACATATAAAACGAGTAATTTTTAGTTATGTTGAATAGCGTAAAATGAGGTAGCTTTGTTTTCAGACAAACAAAATTTCTCTTTCATGTACCTACAGATTCTCTGTGTATCAGTGCAAGTATTTTTGGCAATTTTTCTTCAAAAATTAACCTCTGGATCAAGTTTGGGCTCCTCCAAAGAGACAAAGGCATGTTTTAAAAAGACATTTCTTTTTGTCTGAAGACATTTTAAAAGCTACTTACAACTCTGGGGGCTGGAACTTGACCCAGGGAACAGTTTTTGACTTAAGTTGGCAGGAAATACTTGCATAATTACACAGAGTTTGTATGTACATGATAAAGGCACTTGGTTTGTCTGAAGACATTTTAAAAACTACCTCTGACTTTTATCAAAAACTGTCAGATGTAAAATTTCTTTCAAAACTGCATGAAATTTGAGTCTGTCAATTTATCTTGACAGCATTTAAGAAGTATAATGCCTTGGATTTTGTAAAAAAATGCCAGTCTAAACATTTGCAGTGTGTTATTTAAAGTTTATACACAGAAGAATTATGAATTAAATAATAGGTGAAAAACGTGTTCAGCAATCTTTCAATCTAATTTATTTTTATTCCTTTAAATAATTAATTGTATTGATATCAGAAGTGTGCCTGTAACAAAAAAATCCATTGTAAATTGCTAAGTATTGTTTCATTGTATATTTTCATTGCTGCCAGGGATTAGGATAATTTTCTAAAACGTTTACTTGTACTAAGCTAAATCTATTTCTATATATCATAAATTCTAATAAAATACACAAGTTGAGAGCAAAGGGTAATATATTAAATGTCAACTACACTACATCTGCCTTATTATTGCCTTTTGCTCAATACCATGATTCATCAGCTGGGATACAACAGACACTTTATATAGTGTGTTCATCAACTGTTAGGGTATGAATTAGATTAGTTAATTAAAATTAATACAATTCTAATATTATATAAACCTTAACTGTAATTATTATTATTTGTATTTACAAGTGGCAGTAAGTTCTTGCTTTTTGTAAGGTTTGGTCTTCACATTAATAGCTATAACATATTAGATTTAAACTGGTGTGTAATTAAGATTTGTTTAGGTGTGGTATTTGTTGCCTTTCAGCTCCAGTTGTGGGACACTGGTGGGATGGAGCGGGTAGCTTCTGTCACCAGCAGCTACTACAAGTTTGCAGAAGCTGCTATCTTGGTGTTTAGTTTTGATAATCCTGACACTTTTAATATCTTGTCCCAACACTTGCTGGACATTGTAACTTATGCAGAGAGTGCCAAAATTTTTTTATGTGGAAATAAGATTGACTTGAAGCATCAGATGTATGTTACAGATGTTGACATTGATGCGTTTTGTGAGCAATGTCATAACTTAATCAGTGGTATCTTCAAGACATCATGCAAGACTGGAGAAGGTGTTGAAGAAATGTTTGCTGATATTGCTCGTCAACTAGTTTCTACTTCCAAGACAGCAGACATTGAAGAAGTGGCAAAAGATTCCTTTAGGTTGACTTCTCAAGATGAAATTCAAGAGTCATGCATGTGCTAGTCCAGCAAACAAGAACAATTTTTATAAATGTTTCTAATTTTATAGGAAACAGATGAATAGCTTTAAAAAACAAAATTATGAAAGCCTAAAGTCTTATGAATATGTATAGTAAAGCTATTTTAATGGTATATGCATTTATTTTTTTGAGGACTTGTACAGTTCTCAAGAAAATGAATAAATTTAAGAAAATTAAAGTTTGTTTAATTGTTTCATGAAGGATCATACAGAAGATTTTGGAATTGTGATCTTAGATATATTAACTTCAGAAATGTGAGATATTAAACAAGTTGATTGTTTACAAGTTATTCACTGGTGATTGAAGCCTTTATGTGTAGATGGTAATGTCACAGTGCACATAATTTGGTCTTCACATTAATAGCTATAACATTAGATTTAAACTGGTGTGTAATTAAGATTAATTGAATTTTAAAGAAAGAATGGTAAAAATATATCAGTAGGTCATCATTGTGTTTGGTAACTAATTCTGTGTAAAGTTATGTACTTGATCTTTTACAACAATAATTCCTACAGGAAGCTGAAATTGAAAATAATTAGAGTGCATAGTGCACAAAGCAATTTGACTTTTTGAGATCATTCCTCACCCAAATGATGTAGACCCCATGTGGTCTACCATAAAATGTATTTTTTATATTTTAAAAAAATCTGAACACTTAGCAAATCTACAGAATATTTAAATTCTTCGAACAAACTCAAACATACAAGTAAAGTATGATTATATGAATGTATTTTATTCTGGTGGAGAGGGGAGGTATGATCTCATTAATTATTAAGCATTTTATTTTTGTAAATTAAACAATTCACTAAGTTACTGTTGGATGCTCATTCAAATTATTGGTTCGAGGAATTAAGATATTTAAACTTTTGTTGTAATGGGAATCAGAAACAGAATCTTTTTTATGGTGGTTTCTTTAAAAGTAGGAGTGATAGAGATATTTTGAAGGACAAGCAAACTTAAAAATAAACATTGTGTTATGAGACTGTATGTACAGGACTGTTTATGAAGTGTTTAAATGGAAATTTTATATAGTGATTTTGTATAAGCAAAAAAAAATGGTCTGGTGAGCAACTAATTGGCTGTAACATTTTAATAGTGATCCTGTTTAGTTTCTAATATTCAAGTACAGAAAAATGTTATCTAATTGCGGATTAAGCAACATATAGTTTATCATGAAAGATTAACACTTCAGTACCTGAACTACAAACTAGTCTCTATGTAGTTTCTCGCAAATCTCCAAGTTGACATAAATGCCAGCTGAATGTTGTTTTTTTTTACAGTAGATGTAGAATAAATTTTATTTTATTGTTTCTGATTTTGAATAAGGTAAAATTATTGTACATAACTTTTTTGGAAAAGCAAGATGTGATTGTCTCTGTTAGTATAGGAAATATTCGAGTAGTTATATTTTCTAATTATGTTTTAGATTATATAAAACTGATAAATCAGTTTTTCACATTTAATATTTGTAGAACTACCTAATAAAATATAGTTTAACCCTTTACTTTTTAAATATTTAATGTCTTTTTTTCTTACTGTAATGCTAGAAAACTGTATATGTAATTAGAAGCAGTTATCCCTACAACTGGTATAAATGCCAAAGTTGTTATCAGCTTGGTTCATGTTATAAAAATATTAAGAGGTGTTTATATATATGTGTTTGTATATTTGAAATTAGTTTTTCAGTTTTGAATAATTTTAACAATATTTACTGGTTAAACTTGTGTATTTGTGTAGTGACTTTGTAGTTGAGAATTGGATAATGGGAAAATATGTGAAACTTGACAAATACTCAGTTATATAAGAGTATATTGGCAGGTATTCAAGGTATGATTTTTTTTTAAAACGTTTAAATTGGTTTTGCTAGTTATAATTATATGGGGAGGGATAACCACATAATGAACAAAGTCTGATTGAATTAATTTTTTATGGAATATTTTTGGTGTGAAGGGCATTGGACAATGAATGGTAGAAGTGCAAAATTGTTTTTATGGTAAAAGATCAAACTGGTGTGTATTATACACTATGAAAATAAACATGAAATTTACCCAGTGTTGTGTTACTTAGTAGTGGCCAGATTAAAAATTCTGTTACTGAATTTTTGACATAAAATCACAAATGCTTGACTGCAACTGCAAAGAAAACACATACAAATAAACACTTGATATACCCATTCAAAATGTTTAAATATACTATTAAAGCACCATATTAATAAAATAATGTAATTGCTCTTGTGAAGTTGAACATGTTTACAACTTGTTTGAAGAAGCCAGCACTCCTGTTCTTTTATATGAAACGCGTAAATACAAAGTTCCCTGTTACAATCAACACAGTTGTGTGATTTCTAATTTTTGTTCATAAACATCGAGCCATTATTTAAGCAAATAAGGAACTGGATTTTATGTGTTTAAATAATGATTTAGTGGGTTGATAATTTTGTGAATTAATAGAAACGTTTAGTTCATTTATTTTCCAAAACTTTATTGTATTGTAACTCAAATATTAATGCATTTTTATTTTGGAAAACATGAACCCGTTACGAAGTATACAACCACAACTGAAAGTATTATTATCATAAAATAACATTTTTGGAATTGAATATCAGTTAGAAATGCTTTGATTTAAAATATATGCATGTGTTTATAACTTAATTGCCTTGAAAAAGTAATATTAGACCAAATAAATAACCAATTCCTGTGTTTTCTGCTTTTAATTAAGCCTATAAGCATGATAATTTGGAAGGTCAGAATAAATTTTCATTGTGAAGTTTTGATATGTTTTTGGAATCAACCAGTTGTGGTCCAACAGTTAGTGTTTTTTGACTGTGAGCTTGAGGAATTAATGTTTCTCAAAACTTTACGGTGCTTTTGATTATTATTCACTCTCCCGAAATTGTTTCTTCCTAAATGAGAGAAGAATGTACGCGGCCCAGCATGGCCTGCTGGGTTAAAGCGTTCGACTCGTAATGTGAGGGTCGCGAGTTCGGATATTTGTCGTACCAAACGTGGTCACCCTTTCAGCTGTGGGGACGTTATAACGTTACAATCAATCCCACTATTCGTTGGTAAAAGAATAGCCCAATAGTTGGCAGTGGGTGGTGATGACTAGCTGCCGCCTTCCTTCTGGTTTTTTGCTGCTAAATAAGAGAGGGCTAGTGTAGATAACCTTGTGTGGTTTTCGTGAAATTTAAAACTTTCAGGCTTTTCAGTACAACCAGTAAAGTTTGTGCTCACACTTTCTGAACTAGTTCAAATGTGTGCTTATAGGGGGAAATTATTCAATTTCTTTACCTTAGCAGTTAAAAGTTTTAATTACTTTTTGCGTTTTATTATGACTTCGTTACGTGTCTCAAGTGCGAGCATGCGAAAATCCGTTTGTAGCCAATAACAACAATAAAAATCGCCAGAAATGTAATTTGTCTTATTAAATTGGTCCAAGATTAGCCTGCGTACTGTTCTCCCTGCATATTAACGTGATGAAATACTCGTCTTATTTCTATATCAGTCTTTTGCTATCATTGACGAATATTCCGTCATTTTGTTTGTTTTGAAATTCTTGAATAGGTGCACGAGGGCTATTTGCGCTAGCCGTCTATAATTTTGCCGAGTAAGACTAGAAGGAAGGTAGCTAATCATCACTACCCACTGCAACTCTTTTACCAAAGAATAGTAGGAATGACCGTCACATTATAATACTCCCACGGCTAAAAGGGCGAGCATGTTTAGTGTGACGGGGATTCGAATCCGCGACCCTCCGATTGTGAGTCGAGTGCCTTAACCATTTGACCATGCCAGGCCACATTCCGTCGTAACTACTGTAACAAATGAAGTCAGGATAGTAATGGTGATCGCATGTTGCTTGTTCAAAGATCCCCAGTACATTCGTGCACTTGAATACCTCTGTTGATGACGAGTGTCATGTTAAGTCTTAAATAAAGTACTTTATACTTTCCTATTTTTATACTGGTAAAGATGAAGTTTCTAAAGACAGTTAACACTGTTTTGAGGACACTTCTTTTCTTCGTGGTGACTAGTCAGTTGCTCAGCTGACTATTTCCATTCTGTCCACCGTGGGTTTTAGCTGTCAAACTTACCATATAATCACTGGGTGATTAGGAGAGAGTGTATGTTTTACTGTGATTATGGGATGGTTCATGAGATTGTGGTTCCATTTTACCTGCCCGCTGTTACTAAGAGGATTTGCGTTGTGATTATTACACGGGTGTTAAAAAAAGTTGAAATACGAAAGATAAGAATGCATTGCTATTTGATGCACGTCGAAGCTTATGGTAGTTTATGAATAAATATTACGTTTCTTACCAACGCTACTTTTATACGTCTATTAAAGAACGAATTAAACTGATTTGAAATCAACCGTGTATTTGCGGCAGTTATGTCTTTAATGAAGCAACAAAACTATTCAACAGTTTCGTTTTGACTTTTTTTGTAATAAAGCCATTCAACAGTTGATGTGAGGGAGCAATGAACTTCGAGTTAGTCAGGCCTAAGTATGTTTAGCAATGTTTCGGTTGAGAGCGCAGCACTTTCGCTTTTTATGATAATAGCTTTATCATCTGGATTAGTATTTCTCGATCACTGGTTAATCGCAACAACTTTGCGAGTCGGTAGGATTTCAAGGAAAGAAAAGAAAAAGAAAATATATTCACATCTAAATTGTAACAGTTTTTGTTGTAACTGTATTTTATCAGTCCTAGACAGTTTTGGGACGGAGCGAGTCGGTCCTATATAGTATCGAAAAGGTTGAGAAACGCTGATCTAGATAGTAAAGATATATCTCAGGACCCATACCAGCCGCTATGAGTTATATATATTTTTTTTTTCAAGTGGGCTTCTCGTCATCACGAATGGTCTAGATCAGCGTATCCCAAATTTTCTCGGTTCACGGCGCCCACAGGCAAAAAAGAATACCCTAACAGTTTCGTTTATTAAGTGGTTAGTTTCAAACAACTTAATTCTTAATAAGTATTTACTATCTAACAACTAAGTAACCACTTGAAAGAATGACACACGTAAATTGAGAGTAAAAACAATATTTGTATTTCATTTTTAAGTAACCACAAATGTGATGTGTGTGCCTGTTGTGCACATTGTTCCACATTGATTTTCGCGCGTTACTTAGTTTTTTATCGCAGCAACCGACGAAAATTCAGCTTCGCAGAGATATGACATTGCAAATGTAAGTATGGTTCGCTGAGCTTTAGCACTTAGCAGCGGATATTCATCTTTTACTGATATCCAGTTCCATGCTATCAAATTTTGTTTTTAAAATCTTGTTACAAGACAGCTCAATAAGATATTCTCTTTCTGTAAAGGTAAATTCAGATGGGGCCTTAGATTTGAATGTGTCTTGGATCGATGCAAACTTCTCTAAATATTCTGGAAAATATTTTTCAGATCAATCACTGAGCTGTGTTAGGTGCTCCTCAAAAACATATATTAGTTCGTGGGACAAATTTATTGGATATAACAATCTGCTGCAACAGGGGGAAGGCTGAAACTTGTGCGAGTTTCAGAATGTCCATGTTGCTTCCCTGCAGAGAGAGATTCAACGCATTCAGTTTTTCGAAAAGATCACACAGGTAGGCCAATTTTGACAAAAGTCGGTATCCATGAAGTTTTTAGCATGTTCCTATACTTCTTCTTCGAGATAAGAGCAGAGTTCCTGTCATAATTCGAACACACGGCACAGTACATCCCTACGAGAGAGCCATTGAGAACTACAGTAGTGCAACAAAGACGTGCTCTTGGATCCCATATCCTCACAGTTAAAAAAGAAACAACTCGACTTCTGTAGCCGAGTTTTTATAAAGTTCACCACTTTCAACATACTTTTCAGGACTAGGTTCAGTGGAGGACTCAGGTGTTTTGATGCAAGGATTATGTATGCGGATTATGTAGTGGGTCCACAGTGCATTAAGAGCTTTGCTTTTTATGAGTGCCTGTAATCTTTCACAACAACTGGACATAGATAAACCACCATCAATACAGACGCCAAAGCACTTAGCCCAGTCTAGGTTGTTTTCACACATAAAAGTGTCAAGGATGATCTCAAACAAGTACCTGCAGTGATACTTTTACAAAAGAAAAAGTCTTTCACAATTCTGTCACCATCCACAAACCGTGTGTAGCAAATCAAATGAACATCCTTGTTACTATCCATTACCTCATCTAGCTGTAACCCAAATTCCTTTCCTTTTATTTTTTCAACTAGCTGATCGTTGAGGTCTTTGGTCATGTGTTGGGTTTTACGACTGATAGCATTGTTGGATAAAGGCACCTTTGAAAGCAGTCTTCCCGCAGATTCACCAACAATAATGTTTTACCATGTCTACTGCAACCAGTAAAATCAGTTCTTCTGCGATGGTGTAAGGTTTTTTACATTTCTCTACTCTATATCCCACATTGTAGAATGCTATCAAAGCATTACTCGGTACTGATGCTTGTTTCAAAAATGTACCTTTTTGTCCTTTCAATTCTTTTAACTTTCTGGTAAATAATCAACAAAATAATTCCTTGAACTTCGCTAGACCTCGCAGACACTTGATCACAACACGCTTCAATTATTTAGATTACTGACAGGCTCGGAGAGTGGACAGGTAGCTATATACAAAATTTAAGAAACGAGAAGTTACTGGCGTAGCCAAAAGTACAAGTAAACAAAACATATATCAAACTTTCGAGAACGTCATCGAGAGGAATGTAGCTCGATCTAATGTTAAAACTGTGAATTACCTGGAGCTAGTAGTTCGCGCAGTGTCCGACAGATGCCGATATCGCTGTGTTTCCCTCAAAATTTTGAAATATCCCTCTTCATCCCAGTAAGTTCGCCGCGGCGCACAATTTAGTAACTACGGGTCTATATAGTATTTCTATAGTACAGGTCCGTGTGAAGACCTTTGTTTTCAGGATCTGTTACTACTAACTGCCAGATAACATACTGATATTTAATTTATAGCTGAAATCAGAGGAACTAAAAAGTGAGTTTCGAATGATGAGAGTTGCTTGTTAGTTTTGCTGAAATTTGCACAAAGCTACTAAAGAACTAACAGAGCTGGTCATCCGTAATTTGGAGGTGATAGACTAAAAAAAAAGGCAGTTAGTCAGCACCAACCATCAGAAACTCTTGGACTACTCTTTTACTGATGAAAAGTACGATTGACTGTCACATTACAATTGCTCGAGATGTTAGATGACGGAATTCCAACCCTCGACCTACGGACTGGGAGTCGAAAGCTCTAATTACAAGGCCGTGGCAGATTATCATAAGAGTTGCCAATAGTGTGAGATATTCTTTGTAGCCGCTGTATATGATTTGTTGCACGTGATAGGATGTTTAGATGAATGTATGCAATTCTATGTTTAGGAGGTCTAACTGGTTTGACTGTGGAGAATGGTTCACTTCCTCAAGAGTAACAAAAACATTTATTTGTTTGTGTTGAAGGTTGAACAAGCAAAGATATCTTTCTACACTTATATTTGTTAATTACAATTAATAAGGTTTTGGGCTACATCGTAGCCTAGTAGTTTGTGGACGGGGACAGAAGATCCGAAGGTCTCGAGTTCGAGACGTGGTGTTACCAAACGTGCTTCGCACTTTACACTGTGAGTGCGATATAAGAATAACAGTCAATCCCGTTTGTCTATTAAAAGTATACACTTCAGCCAGCGGGTACTACATACATTGGTTTTTCTTTCCCTGGTTTGCTTGTCAAAAACAGGGACGTCTATGCCTAAACCACAGCTGTTCCAACATTGTGTGCCTAAGGTGTTGTTCAGGTGAACAAACACATCATAAGGCGTCGGCGTTGTCTGGTTATTTATTTTACAGAATGGTTAAATATTGAATCACATAACTTACTATATAAAATGTCTTTTACTTTCATTAACATTCCAAATTATAAAGTGACGGTCACTTGCTGATTTTCTACCAAGAAAAGACAGTCAAATTATGAAATATGGTGTGTCAAATATTTTCTCTACTTCTCCAGAAATAACTGTCTTTAAGGTCACTAGGTCAGAGATGACGGTCGTAAACATTATGTTTGTGACATTTAAGGTAGTTGTTTGCTTCATACAGCTAAAGAGCGAATAATGCATGTTTTAGTTTGGCAGCGTTTTTATTAGTCTAAATTAATTTGTAAAATATTTTTTACACACATAATGCCAGAAGGCCTCAACTCGTAATAAACCTGATGGTCACGGGTTCCAATCCCTGTCACATCAAACACTCTCGCCCTTTTAACCCTGGGAGCGTTATAATGTGATGGTTAATTGCATTATTCGTTGGTAAAAGATCAGCCCAAGAGTTGGTGGCGGGTGGTGACGACTAGCTGTCTTCCCTCTAGTTTTATACTGTTAAATTTGGGACGGTTAGCGAGAACTACTATCGTGCAGCTTTGCGCAAAATTAAAAACAAACAAACACATATAATGCTACCTTGGTGGACACGCTAGAAATACTTGTTCTGATTATATCACAAACTTATATGTACAAGTATAAGTTATGGATCAACCCATACGTGTCTATTCATTCAGTGCAGTAGTTATCGAGTTGGATAAAATCTGAACATTTAGCTACAAACAACACATCAGTATATAAATAAACAAAATGAGAACCAACCGGGTGAGTGAAAACACATCGAACAATTCAACTACTGACGTTTTCTTCCGAACGTTGCGCCTTTAAATGAGAATATACACATGCTTTCATTGTTAAATCGATTCGGATCATAAGTTAAAAAAAGAACATTTTTATTGTATGCACGAGTTAGTCTCGATATGTGTCAAGCTTAAAAAAATATAGTTCACTGAAAAGACATACCGTTTGGCTTTTTGATGGCTCAAAAATAATTCTAAAGATATTACGTGTACCTGTACCAGACACAACAATAACGGAAATGAAAAACGAGACAGTCGTCACACAACATCAATAAGGTGGTTTGGTGTTAGCCTTTTTAACCCTAACTTTCTGAAACCTGTTGCAATTCACTATATATGGCCAGTTGTGAGTATGGTAGTCACCACTAAAAAGTTAAAGATATGTTTGTTTTGAATTTCGCCCAAAGCTACTCGAGGGCTATCTGTGCTAGCCGTCCCTAATTTAGTAGTGTAAGACCAGAGAGAAGGCAGCTAGTCATCATCCCCCACCTCCAACACTTGGGCTACTCTTTCACAACGAATAGTGGAATTGACCATAACATTAGAGCGCTCCCACGGCTGAAAGAGCGAGTATGTTTGGTGGCTTGACCACCTGGCTATGCTGGGCCTGTTCATAAGGAACTAAACTTTGAGGTTGATAGATATCCGTCTTCATTTATTTTAATACAGTTGAATATTTTAACAAGAATTAAGTGAAGTTTGTTTCATATTATAATTATTCTCGGACGAGTCTCCAATTTACTATATTACATATGTTACGTATTACAATGTTACATATGTTATGTTCGCTTGTTTTTGAATTTCGCACAAAGCTACTCGAGAGCTATCAGTGCTAGCCGTCCCTAATTTACCAGTGTAAGACTAGAGGGAAGGCAGCTAGTCATCACCACCCACCGCCAACTCTTGGGCTACTCTTTTACCAACGAATAGTGGGATTGACCGTCACTTATAACGCCCCCACGGCTGGGAGGGCGAGCATGTTTGGCGTGACGGGGATGCGAATCCGCGACTCTCGGATCACGAATCGCACGCCTTAACGAGCTTGGCCACGTATTTTATGTATTACAATTTCAAATAGCCTGGAATCTTACTCTTAATTTAGAAGTCAATTTAATTTCGATTTGTATGAAATTTGTGTTATTTGCCAACAAGAATGATACACAGTTTTATTCATAACACGAATATATGTCAATATATAAATAACAATACAATTTATAATAACGGCTATTACAAGTATAATGATTTATATACAAGATTTTTACAAACTTACAAACTATACTGAGTCTTCTATCCGGTCTGAAACTTCATACTTTGTTCGACGGTCTAGGTCAACGAGGCGCGTATTACTTTTATGTTAATACACAGACACGCTTTACTTGAGGGGAATGCTAGTTCTATTTTTGTTTGACCTAATGAAGTTTACAAGCATACTTTACTCAGACGAAGATAAATATTCAATGCCCTTGCAGAAATACTATCATCTGAAGTTGAACAGTTCGTAATGTTCGAAATCTATCAACGTTCCTGGTCAAATTCTGCACTTAAATAGCACAGTTGGGCAAAGATCATAAATTGCTATCTGTTCGAAAGTTATGTTATGTGCAATTTTTGTAACATAATACATTTTAAAATATGAAAGATGCAGAATAACCCAGTGAAAAATGAACAGAAAGGACAATGTCCTCAAAGGAAAACAAAGAGAATAAAACGAGTTGTAAAGTATTTGAACAGATAGTTGGTAAGTAATTTCGGAAGTTAGTCGACCATTGTGACGTGTTGCTAGTAAATTAATGCTTTGAATAAAAAGTGTTTGTTCTATATACTTTACTTTGCCTGGCATGATCACGTGGTTAAAGCGCCTAATTCGCAACTGGGGGTCGCAGGTCCGGATCCCTGTCCCACCAAAAATGCTCACCCTTTCAGTTGTGAGGGTGTTATAAAATAACGGTCAGTCCCACCACTTGTTAGCTAAAGAGTAGTATAAGAGTTCACGGTGGGTAATGATGACTCGCTGCCTTCTCTTTACTATTTCACTGGAAGGTCAGGGACAGCTAGCGCAGATAGTCCTCGTGTGGCTTTGCAAAAAATTCTTACCAGAAGCAGTACCTCAATCAAAATATACATCAGAAATAAAAAGTCATAGGCTTCCTAAAAAAAATTGACCAATAGCAACGGAGATACTTATGGAGTATATATGTTTTCAGCTGCGTGGTTGAGCTTATTAAGTTATCAATAATATCTACCTCCAAGATATGAACGTATCTTTAGGAGTACTTTAGTCGCCAACAAAATAACAACTTAAAAATGTTTTAATGGCTTCTGCCGAAATATGTGATTTGTGAATGTCATATTATGTTGTTGTTGTTTTTAATTAAGCACAAAGCTACACAATGGGCTATCTGTGTTCTGCCCACCACGGGTATCGAAATCCGGATTTTAGCGTGTAAGTCCGCAGACATACCGCTAAGCCACTGGGGGGCATTATAATACTAACAAAGCAATTTCAAATTCAGTATCAACAGTTAAAAATAACACAAGCTTTGATACAGAAACCAACATTGAAAGAAATGACTTAAAGAAATAGAGTAAATAAAAAAAAGTATTTTTTATTTATGAACACTAATACAATTTATTAGTGAACCGGAATGCTCAATACGAAACTTAAACGAATTTAATAGTAGCGTTTTAGATACAGATGAAAAAATATGACAT
The DNA here is from genome assembly GCA_011833715.1 of Carcinoscorpius rotundicauda. Lineage (NCBI taxonomy): Eukaryota > Metazoa > Arthropoda > Merostomata > Xiphosura > Limulidae > Carcinoscorpius > Carcinoscorpius rotundicauda. The sequence continues at coordinate 48,355,182 of CM022392.1, read as the reverse complement.
TACTCACATATACAGTATTCAAATCACATCACACCTTGATCTTGGGAAACAAAGAATTCACTAACATCTTTAACATATTCAATTAATCAGTAATTCACACAGACTAGGAATAGATTCATTGCATTTATTTTCAGAATACATAAATTGTTTGTATTTATGGTAAAGGCACTGAGACTATCTGCAGTCGACTCTAATTTTGATTTGTCAACCAGACAGCAGTTAGCCAGTTAGCAGCATCCTATACCACCTACCATACACGCTAAGGGAATAAATAAATGTCATTCTTATAGAGCATTTGTGTTTAAAGTGAATAGTTTGGTGTCGTACAATTCGAACTTGACTCACCCAGCTCCAACATTCAGTGTTCTACTTGTGTCCATCTGAAAGCATAAAAAATAAACAAAATATTCAACGTTACCTAAAAGGACGAGAATACATATGCATAAATACAAATACAGTTATGAAGTCAAACTCGTTGGTAAAATTCTTCGATTCTACAACATCAAAATGGACCAAAAACCGTAGTAGTTAAGAGTTGTCATTATAATTTATAAGTTCACAACCAGCATATCTCTACCGCCAGTTTCAAAGTCATATAGTACAAGATTCAAAAGGTCAGTAGGTAATATAATTCTGTCCCCCTCTCGATCTTGATCTCTGATGGCCAGGAAGTAACTGATACCCGGAGCATTGCTGATACTCTCGGTAAAAGCTTTTGCCGGGTCTCTAGCACTTCTGTTTCTTCCTCCACCTTCTTAACCATTAAGAGTCTGGCAGAGCGATCACCCCTTTCCTTTCGAGCTGATTGGCTCTATGACTATAATCATCCTTTTACACTGGCGGAACTAAAACTAGGCCTTCATCGGTCTGGCAGTACATCGGTTGGACATGATGATGTACACTATGAAATGCTGTGCAATCCATCTCCTGCTTCTCTTGCTATTCATCTAATTGTTTTTGATTGAATCTGACAGGAGAATATTTTCCAAATGCCTGGTTTTGGGCTACTGTCCTACCTTTCTCTAAGTCTGGAAAGGATACCAAGATTCTTTCAAACTACCGTCCAATTACTTTGAAGAGCTGTCTCTGTAAGACTTTGGAGAGAATGGTTAATGTTCGTCTTCTTTGGTTCCTCGAATCACACAATCTCCACTTGTCCACTTAGTGTGGGTTCCAAAGACAGTGCTTCACCGTGGACCACCTGATTCTACTTGTAACGTCAACCAGAGAAGTCTTTCTCAAACGACAACATCTTGTATCAATATTTTTAACATTGAGAAAGCTTATGATACAACATGGAGGTACGACATTTTGCGAGACCTCCATATATATAGATTACATGTCCATTTGCCCATTTTTATTACAATTTTTTTAATGGACAGAAGATTCCAAATTTCTGTGGGTTCGACACTTCCCAGTCCTTTTCTACATGAACTTAGAGTCCCTAAAGGCTGTGTTTTGAGTGTTACATTTTTCAGTTTAAAGATTAATGCCATCACTGAGCAACTTCCTCTTACTGTTGCAAACGAGTTTTATGTCGACAGCTTTCATATCTTATGTCAGTTGTCGAACATGAGATATTTTGAACAGCAGCTACAGACTGACCTTAATCGTTTGATGAAGTGCAACACAGCAAACGGGTTTAACTTTTTTATCTCTAAAACCATTTGCATGCACTTTTGCCGCCAACGAGGTATTCATTCTGATTTTGAACTCCGTATGGATGAAGTTGTGCTGCCTGTGTTCCCTAAGACAAAGTTCTTGAGCTTATCTTTGACCTTCATATCTGACCTTTATATCACACATTAAGCAGCTACGGGTGAAATGTACAAGAGCACTGAACATCCTCCATGTCCTCTCTTCCAACACTTGGGGAGCGGATCGATGTTCTGTGCTAAACATATATCGTGCTCTTATCCGATCAAATCTCGACTATGGATCACTGGTCTATGGCTCTGCCAGAACCTCAGCCTTAAAGATGCTGGACCCCATTCATCATCAAGAACTTCGGCTCTGCACTTTCCCAGTTCAGAGCTTATACGTAGTCTCATAAACCTCCTTTGCACCTTTTCTGTTTGCAACTCTTTTCACTGCATGCTTCGAAACTTCCTTCCTTACCAAAGCATCACACCTGGGGTTGTGTTTTCCTTCCTCAGTGGGCCGTACTTTTTCAGAACAGACAAACTGCCATTGCTCCTTTTGGCCTTCTTATCCAGGTGCTGTTGGATAAAGTGGATCTGTCTTTGGAAAACATTGCTGTATCCACTGGTCAGCCCATCCCATCATTGCTCATTAGTCCCTAAATGTGATCTGTCTTTAAGTCACCTAAGAAAAGCACACACTCCCAATTGGAAATACTGTCTGTCATTTGCTGGACATCTTTCGAACCATCCTTCTGTTCCTATTTATACAGATGATTTGAAATCAAGTGACTGTGTGGGCTCTGCCATGGTTTGTTGTGATTCGGTGGTTGTGCATTGAATCCCCACTTCAGCTTTTGTGTTCATTGCTGAGCTGTATGCCATTTCTTGCCCTGGATCACATAGAAGCTAAGCAATACTCAAACTGCACTATTTATACTGACTCTCTTAGTTCTCTACTGGTTCTGGAATAGCTTCACGTTAGTTCACAGTCTCTTCTTTTCGATATTCAAAACCGACTAGCCCATTTCTTTTTAACATCTGCTTCTATCCAGTTTCTTTGGATACCAGGCCACATTGGTATTTACAGGAACGAGCTCACCGACATCACAGCTATCTGCTCTGGTACTATCACTGCTGTGTCTGTTCCATACGTGGACTGTGGTCCTGTATTTAAGGCTCGGCTTCGTGTCAGCTGACAGTCAACTTAGAGTGGGGAACACGAAAACAAACTTTTTCAAATAAAACCCTGTATTGGACTTTGGTCGTTTTGCTTCCTTAGGTATCGGAAAGAGGAAGTTGTTCTAACTGGACTACGCATTGGTCACAGTTTTGTAACTCATCGTTTTCTTTTATTTGGAACTGATGCAGTCTGCGTAACACTCAGGTAATGATAAATCTGATTTTACTGTGTCATTATTACTTTCAGAAGTGGCAACATTTTAAACATGTTCTGTTCAAAAGTTTATCCGTAGTGTTAGATAGTGTTATTAGCAATGATGACACTATCCACCTTGGAAATGTTTTATTTTTGTATTTTAAAGGCCATTAATCTTTTTAATGCTATTTAAGTTTTTTAATTTATATATTAGACCTTTTTTAATGTGATTCTCTTTTAAGAATCAAGGTACATCTAGTTCGATTTGAAATTAGAAAATAGATACAATGTCAAATAACTTGAAACCAGGACTGGAAAGGGCAACTTCAGGTGACTAACACTGGTTTTAAAACTTACCTATTGGTCTTCCTGGTGAGTTATGATAATTACAATTATTCTACATAAAGTCCTCTACAATCTGTATTACTGAAGTTTTTTCTTTACACTGCAGACTAGATGTAAACATTGGTTTCATGTTATTTGTTTTAAATTTTGTTTTGTTTTACCTCAATTTACTTTTATGAATTTTACTAAATTTACTCTATTTTTAACTTTTTACCAGATGTTTGGCGCAGTTAGCCTAGCTGCTTTGTGACATAAAACAACCAACCATTATCATTTCCACGCCAATCTGTGGGTCGTGGGTTCGAATCCCTTTCACACCAAACATGCTTGTCCTTTCAGCCGTGGGGGCATTATAATGTCACGGTGAATCCCACTATTCGTTGGTAAAAGAGTAGCTCAAAAGTTGGCGGTGGGTGGTGATGGCTAGCTGCTTTCCCTCTAGTCTTACACTGCTAAATTAGGAACGACTAGCGCAGATAGTTCTTGTGTAGCTTTGCACGAAATTCGAAAAACAAAGAAAAACAATCTATGCCAACTTACAAACACATTAAAATGATTGCATTACATCTGTAAAACGCTGGAGACAAATGTATTTGTAGTATAGGTAGTTTTAGTAAGTTTCTTTAAGTCTCACTAGAATCATTATTTATAATCAATAAAATACTCTAAGAGATTTGCAAAAAAGTTGCAATTGCATAAATATCTTTATCAGAACAACATTTTTATAAATACAGGATTTTTAAAATAATACATTATAATTCTAATCGTGGACTCCAAAATTCGTAAGTTCACTTGTTTTAGGACTAAAATTAAGCCCATAGATACGAATAACAGTCTTATGGTCAGTCATTATTTTTATCATGAAGGGAGATGTGCGCATGTGACCGCCATTGCTTTGTTTTGAATTTAGAACTGGTATACAATGTAAAATGTCTGTGAGTGACAGTTGTCCGTGTAGATTACGATCTGGAAGAACGGAGGGAACACAGTGTTGTGCTAATAACTGTTACACATTCCATAACTAAGAGTTGAAGGTGGAGTGTGTTAAATACTTTTTTATAATATATTAAGTTACAGTGAACAGCATCACTGTGGACATAATGACGATCGAATTAATGTGGATATTTCCATCTAGTTTCCAGGTGTATATGCGAGTCTTTTTTTTGTTTGAAAGGCATGTCACAATCACAAGACTACATGCCAATTTGACATCTTTTTAATATGAAAGAAGAAACTATTTTGGGTATTGAGGAAAAACTGCATTTATGATTTAATCTTTTGATTTCCTATTATAGGTATCGTACACAAACATTATTACAGAATTGTAAATTTATACACATTGAAAAAAAGAACCATTATGTATTGGATAAAAATGTTCATGATGGAAAAATGTACTGGTCATAAAAACTTCGATATGTAAAAAGTAGAGTAAGAGACGTTGTTGTTGTTGTTTTGAATTAACCACAAAGCTACACAATGGGCTATTTGTGCTCTGCCCACCATGGGTATCGAAACCCGGATTTTAGCGTGTAAGTCCGCAGACATACCGCTGAGCCACTGGGAGGGGCAGTAAGAGACATAGGTATATAGAGCAGATATTGGACATATATTATGATATGCAAATTAGACAACGCCAGACTCATGAAATAGTAATACAAAGTGACACATCTCATTTCTTTGTAATTATTCAAGCATATACCCATAAAGTTGAGCTATTTAGAACTTACTACTGTATATGTACATAAAAGTCTATATGATTTGTAATTTCGTAACTTAGATTTTTCTGAAGTCAACATAAATTAAATATATAGGATGAAATTTAATCACTATTTTCATGCTTTAATCTGCACGTGTGTTGTGAAGTAGTTAAAATATATCTTAGAAATAAGAGAATTGACGTTGCGGAATGGCCAAGTCAGTCACCTGATGTCAATTTATGGGACCAATTGAACCGGTTAACGAAAGATCACAAGCCAAACACGGATGATGATCTTTTTGAAGTACCCAAAAAAGAATGGAAGTCAGTCACTCAGGTATATTTGTCAAACTCACTGAAAGCATCTATTTCAGGATGGCTGATATGGGTTAACAAGCAAATGATCTAAGAAAGTTAAAACTTTGTTCTCTTCTTTATTAGTAGAAGTGTTAATACCCACACCAGTCGCCCTGAGATACATTTTTACTTCATTTGGGTTTCTCATCATCACCAATCACTGAAAGCATGACACGTGAATGAGAAGCAGCACTAAAATCCAAGGGAATGCCGACTAAATATTAACTTGTGTAACTAGTTTGTGCTTTTCTTTAGTTTCTTTTTTATGTTCCATTATTGCAGATATTTGGAATAGGAAGATCTTTAAAACTGCAGCAACTGCACAACACTTTGTATGAGAATGTGGACTAAAATCATGAAACGTTCAGACATTTACGAAAGCCAGAGTTAAAATTAGGATTTGAGATAATATTTGGACACATGTCGTCGAGTGCTTTCTAAATACACATAGTTTTCATATTTTCTCCAAGTGGCAAACAAAAACAAATTCAGTTTAACATCAACAACATGGTATATGATTGCACACATTAAGAACACTAATCCAAGTAAATTATCACATTTTCAAAACGACTTGAAAATAATTGGCGGATGATGGTGATAGCTAGCTATGTTCCCTCTAGTCTTTTACTGCTAAATTAGGGACGGCTAGTGCAAATAACCGTCCTGTAACTTCGTGCGAAATTCTAAACAAGTCAAAACACATTACTCCTGTTTTGCCATATTATGTCCTCTCCCTTCTTCCACTGTCTCAGTAGTAATTCTGTAAGTTTACTACGCTAAATATCGGATTTGATACTCCTGGTGTGCAGAACACAGATGTTCCATTGAGCTTAACAACAACCAATATTATGTCCTCTTCCTTCTTTCACTGGCTCAGTGGTAATTCTGTAAGTTTACTACGCTAAATATCGCATTTGATACTCCTGGTGTGCAGAACACAGATGTTACATTGAGCTTAACAACAACCAATTTAAAGAAACATACTACATGAACTTTCTGGATCACACCAAGATCCATCACCAGCTTTCTATATACTGCATCATGCGCACTCTATCAACCAAACATCTAACTTAATATATTAATAATATGTTATAACAATATAATTTGAGAAACAATAACGAAATGTATTTTTATTAAATGGTTTCTAAAGAATATTTCCAAAAATGTTCTGGTTTCATATCCTTTTATTGTGAATATCTGATTTGCTGTTACAACAAATAAATACCGAAATTATGAGATTTTGAAGCACCTATGTAAGAAACTTTTCATATTTATTACTTTTTTCTCTCTAAAATCGTCTGATATCGAGAGTTTTGAACTGTCTCTTAATTTCTAGTTTTATTGTTAAACCACCATTGTGCTGCTATCTACTGAATAACACTGTACTAAAAACAGCTTTGGTTATAGCGAGATATTGGTTTGTTATATTAATCATTATTTAATATTTTCATTTTCTTAAAAGTATTTACATTCTCATATCTGTGTCTCTACGTCCTGGGTAAGAGAGCTCTTTCCGAGTGGTGTGAGCTGTCTCGAATGCCTCGGTTTCATTGGTTTCGAAAGAAGAGAATTTGGTAAGATTTTTAAATCTATTCTAAACGGTCTCAAAAACTTGCGTGTTTGAGAGGAAAGCTAACTTGACTTATTTCTAACGGGTAGCACAATAGAGTTTATCTACTTACTTATTACTTTCATAACATAATAATGTGTTATGTCTCGTGTTGTTGAATAATGACCTCATTCATCATCGATGGCTTTTAATGTATTTCTTTGAACTTAGATATAATTCCATGTGCTTGATTTATTTTCGAAGTTAATAATTAGATTGTTTCACATTTACCTAATGTAGAAATCAACGATACAATGATTTTTATTTTGTACAGAGTGATTTCAGTTTTATAGAAAAATATACCTGATTCTGGACCTTGTCCATTGGTGCAGCCAAAAGTGCAACAATTTAAAAGCTTTTTCAAGTTGTTTTTCTCTTCTTCATGACATTGAATATACGTTTGCCTGTCCAATATAGCAGACAGTAAGAGAAAAATATCTAGGTCACGTGATTCATTTCATCATTCTGAAACTTTCTATCCGAAGGACTGTGGGCCACTCACCTTGAGTCCTTGGTAAATCTGATGTCTTTTTTTTCTCTCTTGTAATTTACTGTATGCCGTTCTTGACACTAGGGCGTCTCTGTGAGCATCCAGCCTACTGTACTATTAAACCAGTTTTTCTTGCTTGTCCGTGGTGTATATCAAATTAATACTCGTCTCTAACTGACAACCCCCCCAGTGGCTCAGCGGAATGTCTGCCGACTTACACGCTAAAATCCGGGTTTCGATACCCGTGGTGGGCAGAGCACAAATAACCCATTGTGTAGCTTTGTGCTTAATTCAAAACAACAACAACAACTGACTGAGAGCGTACTGTCGTACTTTATAGTTTTAACTATTGTAAGTATCACCACCGAGCTTATGCCTTTCTGGTGACTATTCGAATGTAGAAGTTTCTTGAAATAAAGTCACATGCAGAGAGAAGGGAGAGTATTTTTATGTACAGTCGATAAGTGTTTTCTAGTTGTAGCTTATCAAATCATTTTACATCAAGTGCACATGCGATATTATAACGCCAAAAATACTCTTAAGTAACACATGTAAGCAAAAGCTACTTTAAACAGCAACTGCTCATTTCGTCATGCATTGATAACTGCCATGGTAAAGATAAGAAAGGCAACCCAAGGTTAACATAACAGATAGACGAACATTTTATATGCAAAAACGGCTCGTTTGGGTTCAGAAAATATTTTAAATAGAAGAGCGAACAACGTTACGACCTTCTTCGGTCATCGTCAGGTTCACAAAGAAAGAGGTAACTGACCGGAAGCTGACCACATGTTTGGAAGGGATTGTGTAAATGAGTGTTGCAATGTAGAGGGCGGGGTTAGATGTTTGAATATATAATTTTGTCTATAATATTAATATAGGTATAAAGGCGTTCCTTTACATTGGTTTATTTTGGGTTTAAGTTGGTGTATAAGTAAGGCTTCTTTAATTTTGCGTTTGTTTATGTTTGTTTCTTTATTTAGTATTTTAGTGTTTTCTATGGTTATGTTGTGCCCATTTGACTTGCAGTGTTCGAAAACGTGTGAAGGTGACTTTTTATGTTCTTTGAATCTGGTTTCCATTTTTCTACTTGTTTCTCCAATATAGAAGTCGTGGCAGTTATCACATTGTATTTTATAAATAATGTTGGTGTGGTGTTTGTCAGTATAGTTCTTACATAGTATAGACCTCAATTTTGTGCCCGGTTTTTGAATAAATTTAATATTAACTGGAATGTTATACTTTGTTACTAGTTTTTGCCAAATGTTGGTTATTTGTTTGCTGATGTCAGGAATATATGGTATACAGCAGTGTATGGTTTCGTGATTTTTTGATTCGTGAGATGTATTTACTTTTGTTGGTTGATTTTGCTTTTTGTCTAGGTGTGTGCGTATAATGTTTTCTACGGTTTGTGGAGGAAACTTATTGATGTTGATGAAGTATTGTTTTATTTTGTCTAATTCATCGTTAATTTTATCTGGTGAGCATAGTTTTATGGCTGTGTTTATCTGGTTTCTTAGTATGTTGAGTTTTTGTTTTGTTTCATGTGCTGAGTCCCAAGGAATGTATAGTTCAGTATGGGTGATTTTTCGGTGGATTTCTGTTTTGAATTGTGTGTCGGTTCTTATAATTTTGAGGTTAAGAAATGATAGACGAACAGAAAACGTAGTATCAGAAAATTTGCAGAATTGTTGTGGAAGTATTCTGATACAAAAATCATTTTTGCAATAACCAGCGGAACATTAAGATCTAGCTGAAATAGAGTAATTTATATATGAGAAATGCAGACTGAATCGCTTCAGTGTATGAATTGACCCCTTTTTGGACATTAATATAAGTACGAACAAAGGGGGTAGTAGTCCAGTACAAGAAAGAAGAAAAATATACACACCAGTACAGCTGAACTTCAAACAATAATGTTTATTTTAATAAATATTTTTGTCATCAGTGTATAATCTGAGCTTTTATGTACAAATAAAAATTGTGTGACGACCAGGACAAGTTCAATAACACAAATAACCAATTGCAGAACAAAGAAATTATGCTTCTCTGACTTTAACCAATCATACACAAAATTGCAAAATGACCACTGTATGTTCAAGGGTAGTTGGACTAACGACATCTGGAGGTCACTTTCTTTTACTTTTCAGACAGGATCACTATGACCAAGGCTAAATTTATATAAAGTCTGTATACGTTATATGAATTTTGAACAATATAAAATAACATTTACATGTCAAGTATTTCTTGGCAGTTTTGTTGCCATGAATTATATAAAATTAGTGGGCAGAGCACAGATAGCCCATTGAGTAGCTTTGTGCTTAATTCTAAACAAACAAACAAACAAACAAATAACACAAAAAAGTTGCGCGCGATACCAAATCATTGTTCCAAACACCAGGGGCTTAAGGAGTGAGATATTCAATAAGAAAGTACTTGGACTTCGGTAAGGCGCTGACAGTTTCTGTTAATAAAATAAAATTTGACAGACCTGCTAGGTCAGTAAACAAACCTTTCAGAAGTTCTGAATTTAGATATTTTACAAGAGTTATGGATCAAATATTTATTTATATTTTGAAATCCGGAGATTTATTTAACTATCGTAACTCCAATATTGTTGATGGCCAATTGGATTTTAAAGCACTTTTCTAGACTAGTTATGCTTCAGATTGGTTCATGATTTTGAGGATACTGGAATTCTAAGAACATGTAAGTCACAAAAAATACAAAAATATGATATCAATAATTTAATGTTGGGATTTCTTGTGTATTTGACACAGGAAATAAGAACCATTTTATGTGCAAAAACGGCTCGTTTGGGTTGAGAAAATATTTTACCTAGAAGAGCGAACAACGTTTCGACCTTCTTCGGTCATCGTCAGGTTCACAAAGAAAGAGGTAACTGACAGGAAGCTGACCACATGTTTGCGACACTCAGTTACACAACCCCTTCCAAACATGCTCACATGTTACTGGCAGGCAACTCCTCTTTCACAGTGTACTTGAGCTTCTCAAAGGAACAACAAATTTCTGAAAGAAAACTAATGTCAAGGGGTAATGATCACATCCTTTACACAAGTATTGCGATTTTATTTATTGTTAATACCAGTTATTACGATTAAATGATTACATCCTGCACTGCCCAAAACCACACAAAGTAGTTTTAAGTTTAAACTGACGTTAGTGATAAAGTAGTTGGAGAGTTGTCTCGATTGAGACAAGGTGAAAGGTTTAGTAGGTTGGTCATTTTCTTGTTTGTTATGCGATAGATTCTTGTCTTGTTTTCTTTGGCCTGTTAAGAAATACATGACAGGGAGTAACAGTAATCTTTTAAAGCAAAACTTTATATCGTTATCGATTTTTAATGTACATATTTGTACTGTGCCAACTGAGTACCATGACCAACCCTACTTATAGAGTCTACAGAGTCCATGTCAAACATTGCTCTCAACAATTAAGAGACAATATAGATTCGTACCTTTATCAGATAAAACCTCTGTTGTAAAATAAATTACTGCTCTCATATAATTTATATGTAAATAGAGGATCTGGTGATCAGTCATAGGACATGAAATGCAAATAATAGATCATTCAGCTTTACATGTTTAAAGCTTGTGACTACTTAGCAGGGTCACAATAAATAGCAAGGGAATCATAACACAAAGTAGAATGCTTAAAATCAGAGTTTATAAGATTTCAAGGTGTATGTAACTTTTCTTTTAATACCAGGGCATCTTTTGTGTATGGATCAACTTGGCCGAATATGATGTGTCTCCCAACACCACGACATTTTAGGTGTCTGGAGTAACTTGACCGAATATTTTGTGCTTCCAAATAACAAGGCATTTTAATGTATGGATTGACTTCACCGTATATAATGTGCTTCCAAATACCAGGGGATCTTTTGTGTTTGGACTGAAGTGGCCAAATGTGATATCTCCCAATAACAGGGCACTTTAGTGTCTAGATTGATATAACCAAAATTGTTGTTTTTTCTTACATATTTGGTCAACTTATTTTTTTTCCAAGGAATGTGTCGACATTTCAATATGATAGAATGTATGTTATCATGTATTAGGATATCATAACACTAAGGGTTACAGGATGTAGTCCATATCGTATGTGGTAGTAGTTATACTATTCTAAAGAGTGTAAAGATAATTAATGCTTTTCCATATTCACATCATTCTTCCACAACTACCATACGGAACCCTTCCTGTACGAAAATGAATTGATAGTTACACATCCTAACCAAATAGCGTAGGTAAATTGTTTCACACCTTACTGTGAGTGAAATCCATTTTATTTGGTACCTGATCAGCCTTGTAAAATTTATTTTGAAATATTTATACACTGACAGGGCATATAATTGTTGTTATAATATGATTGAATCTGACAGTTTGTATCTTCCGAACCATAAACAATAGAGAATGGTAATTCTTGTGTGTTGTGGATGATGGTTTACTTTGTCTAGATGTTTTAATAACCATACCATTATTTGGAGAGCTATTTCGTGTTCTGTTAAAGACATGTTGAGACACTTGGAGTCAATTTGCAACAACTTTCTGTGATTGACAGGCTTCTACTTGTTCAATGATTTTTTACGTGAACTGAGACATCAAAGCGTATTATTCTTATCTGAGTTCTATTCATGGTACATCAGTAATCTGGGTTGTTTTGGATCCTGAGATTCACTTCACTATAAATTTAAAGACGAAGTTACCAAGAATTTCATTTCCAGTCGCAAGACTGATCATCGAATGGCTAAGTTTCATAACAGTGGGAACTGGCATTAGTATTTCACATGAATTTATAAAGAAATTATGCCAGCATATTTCAAATTCTACTTATTTTTTTGAGAAGATCAGGGCGTTTTCTGACAAATGGGTAGTGGTACTGGCTAAAGCACGCACCACCACCAGACTCATATCTGGTCTCTTCTGCTTTGAAGTAATTATGAAAATAAACCCGTCAGTGGTGCTTATCAGCTAGCGGGCAAATGAATGTTTAATTTCAGAGATCAGGCTAAAATTACTACGACTACAATGTTCAGACAAGGGTATATTTTGTTATTTTTTCCATTTTACTGGGATAACATTTCGTTGCCATAACAGAATGTAAATTTTGACACTACGACAATACTTGAATGATCCTTTTTGACAACTGAATAAATCAAGGTGAGAACACTTATCATTTTTTAGAATTAATATGTACTTGTACCAAGAACATATCATAAGGGTTATGATTAAATGAATATACTGACCAAATTTAGGGTCTGAAATAAATGTCATGGCACCACATGCAGTGTGTTAACTATATAAAAAGAAGCTAGTAAGAAGTTGGTATATGCCAAAAGAAATCAATTTAATTGCACGCTAAAACTAAACCTTGATAGAAAATAATGTTTACAATATATATTACGTTTTGTTGTCATGCCACAGCCCGCAAAGCATAGAGAGTTGTCAATATAGCAAGTAGTCCACATAAACGCTTTACATGATGCTGGTTGGTTTGTTTGTTTATTTGTTTTGAATTTCGCACAAAGCTACTCGAGGGATATCTGTGCCAGCCTTCCCTAATTTAGCAGTGTAAGACTAGAGGGAAGGCAGCTAGTCATCACCACCCACCGCCAACTCTTGGGTTACTCGTTTACCAACGAATAGTTGGATTGACCGTGACATTATAACGCCCTCACGGTTGAAAGGGCGAGCATGTTTGACGGGACGAAGATGCAAACCCGCGATCCTTAGATTACAAGTCACACGCCTTAACACGTTTGGCCATGCCGGGCCAATGCTGGTCGGAATTTCCAACTAATTGCTTCAGACTAGAAATGGTCACCAAACACCGTCAAGTATACCCTGGACTGTTAGACCAAGACAGGTAGATTTGAAAATAGGAAAGGAAAAGGTAGAACACCTAAACTCAATGATACTAATGTTAAGTATTTTAGTTTATGTCGCCTTCATAACAGAAGGAAAACTGGTACTGATCTCAAGCGCAAGATAAACAAACATGTATCAAATGACAGAAAAGTATCCAGATCTGCAGTATCAAGAATACTCAACGATAATAGAATATTTGATCATGTAGCAGCTAAAAAATTTACACTTCGATCTACAACTATTGCCAAGAGACTGATATTTGTTTAAAAATATAAAACTGAGCCGTTGTTTATTGAAAAAAATGTATTATGGACGGATGAGTCCAAATTTCAAAATATTTAGTTCCAAGCGTAAGTTGTGCATCTGGCAAAAGAAAGGTAAAAGATATTTACTTCAATGCACAGCACCAACCATGAAGTACAAGGAAGCCAGTGTGTTGTTTTGCTCCTGAGGCGACAGGACATTTTGGCAAAAATTCATGAAATAATGGACCAGCGTCACTACCGTCAGATACTGATCCGTTATTGTATACCCAGTGATTTGCATATTATTCATAAATGATTCCGCTATCATGAAGATAATTATTCTAAAAAATTAGTTGAGAAAAAGTAGTGCAGTAGCCCTCACAGAGTCCCGATAACAACCCAACTGAGCAGATCTGGAATTTGATAGATCAAAACTTGACAAATCAAACGTTTATTCCAAAGGAACTCTATCGGAACGTATTAGGAGTATTTGGAGTGAAATTCCAAAGGACACTTTGATTAAATATGTTTTAACAACGCCTGAAAATCTACTTGCAGTTATTAAAGCAGCAAGAAGGACACCCCAAATATTAACTGTTTGCTGAACTCAATTAATTTCACAGAGTTTTTTTGTATCTTAAATGTGAAAATTAATACACTTTTGACGTTTCACATGTGATTTACCTTCCATTGTTCGTTGAAAGTAGCCTGAAATCTAATTTTCCAAATTGTCCTGACAATTTTACCCCGTACTGTACGTTGTTGATAAACAACCAATATAATGTGTGCTGTCAGTCCATTTAACCCTACAATTACTAATAAAGTGACCCCATCCGATTTGTTAAACAGTTTGTCTAAACTATTTGTAAAATATTTGCAAAAAAATATTTGTGAGCCCAAAATCTACTAGTTCAGTATCCGTAATGACGTATTAATTATAATAAACTGTGTAATTAAAAGTACAGTTAATACTGCAGTTAAGTCTACTGACTACTGCCAAATTACCAAATTTGTTATAAAAAGAAAATGGATGATTTCACCAAATATTTGTCCACTTCTTTACACTAAGTTTCGCAAAGAGAAAGAAACGAAACATAAAATAGTCAATATGATTCAAAACTGATCTTTAAGGCTTTCATGAAATGGAACCTCTGCTATGTATAGAAAGAACTTGTTTAAAATTATTTCATATATTTATGATCATTATATTAGGAATGTACTGTTAAAAAGGTCTGATGTCTTTGAGATCTTTTAATTACAACATAATTTATGGTAATAATATTTGGCCGCAACATAGCGGTTCGTAGAATGGCTCTGAGTTTTCAAGTACAAACTTTTAGTTCATAGTTCCGACTTGATGGGTTTGAGATACAATTATAGTTTTGAACTCAGTAGGTAGAACTGTTTCGAGTGATGTATTTGACCACATTAGTTCACTGTAATCTCGCATTCAAAAATTTCAATTTGAGGTTAGGCTGGCAGAGATCCTGAATAATAATAATAATAAAACGTCAAATCGGGTATACCCCCCACCCCAATGCTGGCGCACAGAAATATAACTAATAAAAAGGGTGTATAAAAAGGTCTCGTATATTAATTTGCTTTAATCATAATTAAAATAATTTCAAGTGTCGCGGCTATTGAGAATTCTCTCTTGTTTTAAGTGATAAGTACGATACACACATTTATTTGTTTATATAAAACAATAGTTCTTAACCTTGTTGGAGGCACTGAACCCCTGAAGTTTCGTACTTGCATTCACTGAACCCTTCGTAATTGGAAAAGTAAAATATGATATTTTCAAATTTAAAACATAAGTAGATATTTTATTAGCGCACAAAATGAATCATGCATCAGTTCCACTCAATATCACTGTATTCAAAGAACAAAACCAACAAAACATGAATTTCCCCCCAAAACAAAAACATAACTCAATGAACATTTACTGCAAATCAAAGTGACTTTTGCTGTTGTCTTTCAGAGACAAGTTCAGAAATGCACAGCTTCACCTTGGTAAGTGCCACTCTCATATCATTTTCGCAACAAAGTCTGTTCCTTTTCTTCGTTTTTATGTATACCATTCTCGAAAAGGATTGCTCGCAAAGATACGTTGTAACAGACGGTATGACTACCTCAAGGGCTTTCTTAACAATAATGGGTACGCTACGAGTTGATGACAACAAAACGTTGAGAGTGTTGTTGTTCTGAAAAGTTCCTGCTGATCCTGGCTCTGCTGAAGTTCAATGATTTCGTCGAGATATTCATCATTGACATCTGTTGTCACAACAGTAAACGTGAACGGCTGTCTCACCCATACTGGATACGACTCTCTGGTGGGGAAGTATCCGTCGAGAGAGTTTGCGAGCTCATCTAAGTGCATGACAATTGCTTGTTTCAGTTTTCCGAATACAGAAATGTCTGCGATTTCAGCCATATTTTTGTAATTACTTATCGTCCAGTAAGGAAAAGTTTGCGAAGTTATCATTCTCTGTTTGTCTCTTCCATAACGGTAACTTTTTTTAGAAAATCCTTCAGATTTTCTTCCGTTTCGATGATGTTGACTCCACTGCCCTGCATCTGTTGATTGAGAGCATTGAAGATATCGGCCATGTACACCAAAATGAGAATGAATTTCGAAGCAATCTGCATGACAATGTTGGTGCTCTGGCAAAAACAGAGCTAATTCCACACACATTGGAAAAACACAATTCAGCACATTTCCCCGGGATAACCACTGAACGTTAGAATGGTACAGAAGTACCTCGAATTCAGAGCCCATTTCATTACAGAGTTATTTGAAGATGTGGTGCTTCAGGGTACTATTTTGCACAAAGTTCACACATTCCACTACAGTTTTTAATATTTCTGCCAGTTTTGAAGGCAAGGTTTTTGTGGCCAACGCATGCCTGTGCAGAACACAGTGCGTTACAATGATGTGTGGTGCATCAGCTTTCACCAGCGCACCAAAACCAGAGTTTCGTCCCAGCATGACTGGAGCTCCGTCCGAACAAACTGCAGAAACCATATCCCACGAAAGATCGTTGTCTCTGAAGAAGTCATTCACAAGTTTCTTCACGTCGGCTGCTTTAGTTGTTGTTTTTTTTAGTAAAAGGCTTACAAAATAAAAAAAATCTTCTTTTATCTCGTCGTTCTTCACATAGCGCACGAATACAACAAGCTGGCTTAGATTGGAAACGTCGGTTGTCTCGTCGAGTTGAAGGCTGAATTTTGCTGAGCTTAAAATCATATCTGCAACTACTTGAGCCAAGATGTCATCACTCATTCTGCTGCTGATGATGTCATCTGAAAGAGGAATTTGGAATAGCTTATTTTCAGCAGCTTTTCCCAGCATGATATTTGCCATCTTCAACACAGCTGGTTTTATGAGTGCTTCACCAATGATGTGTGGTTTGCCCTGTTTTGTGATCAAGTACGCAACTTCGTACGATGCTGTGAGGATCGGTTTGTCCATGGGTACAAAGCCGAGAACAAGAAAAGTAGCGTTTTCATCGAACCTGGCTCTATTTATCTTGTCGGTGCAAGACGAGAATTGTTCAACTTGGCATTGCAAATCATGCATTGAGGACGCTGACTCCAATCATGTTCCTATATACACGTGAATCCATATTGTACGTATTCGTCCGACCACTTTCTGTTTTTGCTCGACATAGTTAGTATGAAGGGATTGAGAGATTAGGAAAAATATCACAAATGACGCACGAATCACAAAAGTGGAGTGAACGGAACGGACACACACACAGTGTGTGTGTGTCTTGACCTCCATCGAATTCCTGAGACTGACTCACCGAACCCAGGTTAAGAACCACTGATATAAAACAACACTTACATTTGTTTTAGTGTTAACTGAAGAGAGAAGGCGTTACTTAACAGCATTCTGTTTTGTTTAAATTTATTAAACATCCCGAAAACAAGAGCAAATTCATTTCATGCGTGTATTTTCTTATAACAAAACCACACTGGGCTATCTGCTGAATCCACTGAGGGGAATTGAACCCGTCATTTTAGATTTATAAATCCAAAGACTTACCGATGTATCAGTGGGGGACCATTTAATAATAAAACAGATAAGCACATTTATGGCATGAGCTTCATTTTGAAAGTTATACAATATACGTTCGTATATAAGGTGTTTACAAGAGTAAGACCATAAGTGTTTGTTTGTTTTTCAATTACGCACAAAGCTACTCGAGGGCTATCTGTGCTAACCATCCCCGATTTAGTAGAGGGAAGGCAGCTAGTCATCATCACCCATCGCCAACTCTTGGGCTACTCTTTTACAAACGAATAGTGGGATTGACCGTCACATTATAACGCCCCCACGGCTGGGAGGGCAAGTATGTTTGGCGCGACGGGGATGCAAACCCGCGACCCTCAGATTACGAATCGCATGCCTTAACGCGCTTGGTCATGCAGGGCCTTATTAACTTACTAACTAACACCTTGATAGATCAACAAAAGTTTTGTTTGTTTGTTTTTGAATTTCTCGCAAAACTAAACGAATACTATCTGCGCTAGCCGTCCCCAATTTATCAGCTTAAGACTATAGGAAAGGCAGCTAGTAATCACCACCCACCGCCAACTCTTCGGCTACTCCTTTATCAATGAAAAGTATGATTGACCGTTACATTATAAAGCACCCAACCTTCACAGGGCAAGCATGTTTGGGGCAATAGGGATTCGAATTCGCGATCCTCATATTACGAGTCGAGTGCCTTAATTACCTGCCCCCCAGTGGCTCAGCGGTATGTCTGCGGACTTACACGCTAAAATCCGGGTTTCGATACCCGTGGTGGGCAGAGCACAGATAGCCCATTGTGTGGCTTTATGCTTAATTCAAAACAACAAGCCTTAATTACCTTACCATGCCAGGCCCGTTATCAAAATTTCTGTTGATTTAATACGTTGTTTTCCTTTAATTCTCAAGAAAGTCAAAAGGTAACGTCAAACACTTCGTCACTATTCAAGTCATCTTTAAATACTGTGTTTCTTTATTTTCTCTCTTGAATTCCAGTTTCTTGCTTCTTGATTGCATTTAATTTTTTGTATAATTTCCTTGTTTATCTGACGAAGCGCTCAACTCGTAATCTGTGGCTCGTGGGATGGAAAGACGGCGTAGGACATGCACTTACAGCTATGGGTGTTATAATATTATGGTAAATCCCATTATTTGCTAGTAAAGAGTGGCCCAAGAATTGGTAGTAGGTGCTCTTAGTCGATTACATTCCCTGTAGTTAACAGTTAAAAAATTAGGGATGGTAGCAGATAACTTCAATAGCTTTGACATAAAAACAAATGTATTCAGTCTTTTAATTTTCTGCACATTTTTCCTATTTTTTTCTTCTTCCATTTTTCCTATTATTTCTTTATGGCCTTCATTTAATGGTACATCCTTTTTGCTTGCTCTCTTCCCCACCTGTTTCATCATTTTCACCACATTCTTAATTTAATCTGAGTCCCATGTCATTATTCTCTTTTATTTTTATCAAAGTAACTCTCATTACTGACATTAACATTGGATAGAGGCTATTTAACCCACGTTTTTGTTTTATTACTAGTGAATAAAGTGACCTTGGCTCTATCCATCAACATTGGATAGAGGCTATTTAAACCACGTTTTTGTTTTATTACCAGTGAAGAAAGTGACCTTGGCTCTATCCATCAACATTGGATAGAGGCTATTTAAACCACGTTTTTGTTTTATTACCAGTGAAGAAAGTGACCTTGGCTTTTGACCTCTTAAATATAAACATACTTTATTGAAATTAAGATTTACAGAAATCTCTGGTGGCACCACCTTGTAAAATATTTTTGTTTGTTTTGGAATTTCGCACAAAGCTACTCAAGGGCTATCTGTGCTAGCCGTCCCTAATTTAGCAGTGTAAGACAAGAGGGAAGGCAGCTAGTCATCACCACCCACCGCCAACTTTTGGGCTACTCTTTTCCCAACGAATAGTGGGATTGACCGCACATTATACGCCCCCACGGCTGGGAGGGCGAGCATGTTTAGCGCGATGTGGGCACGAACCCACGACCCTCGGATTACGAGTCGCACGCCTTACGCGCTTGGCCATGCCAGGCCTTTGTAGAATATTTGAAGCAGTAATTGCTTAAAAACATAGATCTCTGTTTTTCTCTCTTGTCTTAACCTGCAAAATATTTATTGTAATTATTTCTTCATTTTTTTAACTACAACCCGGCATGGCCAGATGGTTAAAGCACTCGAATTTTAATGTGAGAGTTGCGAGTTCGAATCCCTGTCGCACCAAACATGCTCGCCCTTTCAGTCTTGGGGCATTATAATGTTACGGTCAATCCTACTATTCGTTTGTAAAAGAGTATCTCAAGAATTGATGGTGGGTGGAGATGACGAGCTGCCCTCCCTTTAGTTTTACACTGCTAAATTAGGGACGGCAGATGTAGATGACCCTTGTTTAGCTTCACGCGAAATTCAAAACAAAACAAACTTTTAACTATAAGCCTGGAAATTACGTTATTAATTGTTTGTAAATTTTATATAATTTCATTGCACACGCGCATTATTAGCCAGATATAAATACAAGTAAGCTTGTAAGAAAGCCATTTAATGACTTGGTTTCTGAAACTGGCCTTGAAAGTTAATCAGAATAAAGTAAAATTTAATACATCGTTCGTGTGTTTTGAGTTTTGAAACTAAAAATTACTTTGTATTTTAAATGGATAAGTGTAATACAAATGTAGGTGTATAACAGAAAGAAAGTAGCAAGATGAACTCGCTGCATTTATTTGTGAAAATTAACCGTAATATTATTACTCCCAATAAAACCTGACGCATTTCCACCAAAAAAATCAGATATTATTTCAGTAACGAGTAACTTAAGTAATGCAGGGGTTGCCTATTCGTGACCTTTTCTAAATTTCAGTGTCAATCAGACCCTATAAAGAATTTGTTCACGATTTATTATGGTGAAAAAGAGATCACGTGCACAAAGACAGCTAAAGTTACACTGAGTTTCACCGCTGTCATTAAAAGATGTACACACTGGTCATTGCGTTAAACACGTAAGCGGAGAAATGTCGGTTGCATTTAGCATCATCCAAAATATAACAAATTTTTGAAGTTCAAGGCCATCATCTTGTAAACATAATATACGTAAGAAAAAAGTTGCTAAAACTGTAGATAAATTCTGTCGTTGGTTTTTGCAGGAAATAATTAATAACAGTATAAACTAACCATCTTTAGCAGTCTAATTAACATAGTGCTTGATAAAAAACAAAAACAATGTGTACCTTTAAAGTGTCAACGGAATGTCCACGGGCTTTTAACAGCGAAAATAAAGTTTTGATACCCAGGACATATGACCAATTGCGTAGCTTTGTGCTCAAATGCAAAGCCCTGGAACCACGTTGGTCTAATAAATATAGTACTTTATGTAAAAAGTAAAAAGCTAAATGAAAAGAAAGAAAAAATAAAAATGGTAAATGTGAAAAGAACAGAATATTTTTAGTTACTAATGGAAATGGGGCTCATAAAAATATCATAAGCTCCTTTTCTTATGCTGTGTTTAATGTTAAATGCTGAGTCATGGTTTGACAATTAATAATTGTTGATAAGATAAATAAGAGTGATGTAGTTGTTATAAATATATAGCCCATAAAGGCCTTGACGACATTTATCTTGTATATGTCTTTATTTATTTACATATGCATTACAATTTGCGCTTTTATTATTATATATATTGATGAATGCCAATTTGTTCTAGACATATAACTAAGTGGCAATGTTCGATCAAACGTTTAAATAATTGCAAGAAATGGTGTTTGATTACTGCTATTTTAAATATTGCGCAAAACATTAAACCAAATGTGTGGTAAGTTTTAAGTATTAATTTGTAGTAACTGTTTGTTTGTTTTGGAATTTCGCACAAAGCTACTCGAGGGCTATCTGTGCTAGTCGTCTCTAATTTAGCAGCGTAAGACTAGAGGGAAGGCAGCTAGTCATCACCACCCACCACCAACTGTTGGGCTACTCTTTTCCCAACGAATAGTGGGATAGACCGTGACATTATAACGCCCCTACTGCTGGGAGGGCGAGCATGTTTGGCGCGACGGGGATGCGAACCCGCGACCCTCGGATTACAAGTCGCACACTTAAACACGCTTGTCCATGCCGGGCCTTGTAGTTACTATTGGATCGTGTTTTCAATGGGCGGAGCGAATTTCCAATTCAACCACGTGAAATAAACAGTACACGCTAGAATGACGTAACTTCACTAAGACAATGTTGGTATTTGCTCCGTGACGAAAGCCCAGCATTTCATCTGTTGCAACGGAGAAGCACTGATTCGGATTCCTCCACGTTTATTCCGATAGTGGGGTAAGAGATATTAAGGGGTTTTAACTTACTGTTTAATTTAGTAAGTAGGTTGGAATAACTAAGTTACTTGCACAAATTAATTTTTTAGATATTGTTACAGACAAAAGGTAACGTGCTTAAGTCATAAATTTTTGACTGAAAAAGTAATAATTAATACTGTTAGAGAAGAGTATGAAAACACTGCTGCTTCTTTAGAGGACTGTTGATAATATTGTTAATAATTTTTTTCATTTTGTTTTCTTATTAAGCTCATCTATAAGCTGTTACTGATTGTCGGTAACAATCTTGACACTATGTATTACAATGTTAGGTTTATACTGAATATAATACTTAATTTTACAACTCCGCTCTTTTAATTCTGTACATCTCTAGCAGACCTTTTGTGTATAAAAGTACGTATATTTATATTAATTCTTGAATATTTTCGTTGCTTTCGAACAATCGTTAGGATCTCGGTAAATAAACTTTAAAGGGTTAGATCTACCTCGCTACCTATTTAAAATAAAACAATAAATATTCAGTTAAGCAGAAATAAAGTATGTAATATTTACACAACGGTATGATATAAAGTATCGTTTAACTGGAACACAGCTTTTGTTTGCTATCCACAAAATATAACATTTAGTAATGTTAATTTATTTAAACACCGTAGAATATTACTACCGTTGGCAGATGCGTATTTTTCTGGATTTCTCAAAGCGACATGAAAAAAAAAAGATACTTACATTTTGTGAACTTTGTTCTAGCTAAAACGCAATAGGACAGTGACGCTTGTGAACACTGTTGTATTGACAATGACATTTCTGAAAAACAGAACAGCATAGTGAAAGCTACTGTAATATATTAACCTGTTGTCACATGAAAAACGTTTCTGTTTTACAAGAAAAGAAACAAAACGAAAGTGAGGTAACATTTGATATTGCTCAAAGTCAGTAACATAGTAGTTACTTCTGAAGAAGATAACAGCAAGAGCAGATTTGAAATTAAAAGTGAAAGACGGTTGGTTGTTTTATGTTCATGATGTTAGAAAAACGTGGGTTCAAGAAGTTGAAAGCCCAAGAGCTTTTGAAAGCTGGACCACCTTTCTTTTACAGAGTCAAAGTTGCTTTATGGATAGTAGCGGTATCTTTAGATGATAATAAGGACTTGGTCGATAATTAAAAATATTATTCTTTACACAAAAATTCAAAAACTGTGAACACTGGCTTATATTTAGGTACTGGGACTGTTAATAAAATGGGAAGAAGAACTATAGTCTATTGCGTACATGACGAAATAGTAAATACTGGTTGAAGTTTAGCACAATGCCACACAATGGGTCATCTGTGCTTTGCTCACTGCAACTATTGAAACCTTTCTTCTAGCTATGCAAGTCTACATACATATACCGATTCTACTGTGAGTAGTAGAAAAGTTGCTGTCTTTGCAAATCACTGACTGTAATAATTCAAACAACAGGAAACGCCGAGTATTCATATTGTTGAAACATTGAGGAGATATGTTTGTTGATATTGGTGAGCGTAAGGAAGTAAGTAGATGTTGAATGCCTCACTTAATAGTATTTGGAAGATACTAGTTATAAGTTGTAATGCAGTGTGTTTCTTATGCACATATTTATGAATAAGTCATTTAATTTTGGCACTTGTTTGTTTTACCAATTCATAATGTCTTGGAAGTATACAAATCTATCTTCATGTATGGTACTAAGAAGTCGTTATTTATTACAGGTTTATTGAGTAACACCATATTCAGAATTAGAGAGAAAAAATGGCTACTTATAAAGATGTTGTTATAATTGGTAGGTGAATCTGAGTAATGACAGTTATTTTATTTTCAGTTTCATTAATATTATTGTTTTAATGCTCAGTATAATTCTTATTGATATCAATTTTTATGTTAAGATTACTTTTGTACTTTTAACTTTGTGTATGGATTTGGAAATAATGTAAATTCAAATCGAATGAATATTGTGACATTATCAGAATAGATAAAAATCTCAACGTAGTAAGGATATTCAGTTGGTTAATCAATTAGTTCTTCTTATTATATTTTTTTTCTAATTTATTGACAAACATTTAAATATTTCTATTCAGTTTTTGTTTGTTGTATAAAGTTACTTTTGTTACTTTAAAAGTTAATTTTTGTATATACTCACAATAATTATTTTTTACTGTGATAAAACTTTTCCCTTGTATTACACTTTGTCTGTTTTATAGGAGCTACTGCACACTGAAGTCTTTTTTTTTTAATTGGTGAAACAAGTTTCTACATTAAGCATATGTTTTAGTCTGTTTAATTGTAGCTTTTATGCACTTTCAAGTTGTGAAATCATAAATTTTGTGGACCAGTACTTGTACTGTATTTCCAAGTTTGAATTGTAATAAAATTCCTTCACTATATCATTTGATCTACTAGGTCTAGCTATAAATGGTAACTTTTCATAAAGCAGTTTGGTTTAAAATTGAGTTTGATTTATTTTTATTTCTTTAACAGTTTTCTGAAGCCTGTCTATTTACAGTAGATGAAGTAGGGCAATATTTATGCTAGTGATAGTCAAAAATGAAGCTGGTGGTATGATATATGTCTTTAGGTTTTTACTAACAGAATTCAGTATAAATCAATTTACCATTAACCATCAACATTGCTACTTCTTAAAGACATACCAGTACTTTTATTTTTTAACTAGTTAAACATGTACTTTCAAATACTGAGTTGTGATCTAGATTAGAGATTTTCACCTAGTGTGAAATATCAAACTTACTTGGGTATAGAGGGTAGTATTGAATTTTACAGCAGTGTAAGAGATTATTATTGGATGTGATTTTACAACTTGGAAATATATGGTTGACTTATAATTTTAAACATATATTTATAATGTTCCTTAATCAATAATGGATAGTTGCATTTATGAAGTGAAGAACAAATTACAACAGATATTAAATGTTGCTAGGGTTCAGCAACTCAATATTTTTGTTATATTTCCCAGGTATGTAAAATTGATAGTTCTGATATGTACCTCCCTCCATTCACAATATTAGCTCTTCCTGTTTTGTGCTGCCATCTATACGCAAAATTTTATAATATGCCACAACCTTTCTGCACCCTGTATTGGAATCTAGGATTCCAACATGTCTACAATGCAAACCAATAAGTGTTAACTTTCCACCAGTAGGAAAGCACTATGGTGGTATGTCTTTGCTAGTCATCCAACACATGCCTGTCACATCTGTGGGCACAAGTTGATCATTACATTTGTAATCAAGTTCATTGAACACATCTAAACAGGTTTTGTAGACAGGAATTATAAAAATATTTTATTCCATATTTTTGTTTGACTTGCATGTGAGATTGTTTCTCCGAATGTAAAATATTTTTTGTGAGGATATCAGAATGAGCAGATCCATGCTCAACTTAATTTAGTTTTTCAACATTCCTTATAATGAAAATTAGCTTGTGTGACATTACCATGGAATTGCGTCATACACCACATGATGAAGCCTTTCACTTGTTGCCTTAGTTACCAATTTAAATTCAGTATATCTGTATTTGGGTGTGGTAGAAATGATGCAATCTTTTCAGAAACCCATGTAGTGTCTAAAGAAAGATTTGTTCAAACTTGTTATTGTGCCTATTGTGATATTTCAGCATTTTTATCAGTAAGCTCGCACTTTACATAAATACCTTGTGTTCATATAGTAATCCCTTATATTGTCTATTACAAAAAACGAGGTTTTCTATGTTATTTTCCTAGCCAACTTAAACTCTAGTACTGAACAAGAGGTCCCTTCAATGGCAGCATACCACAAAGTATGTTGCTGAGGTGTAATATTTTTGTCTGAATCACTGTAGGGCTGATAGAAATAATTGTCCAGTTTTTATAAGTCTTTTGTTGATCTAATGTTTCACAAGAATAAGGTGATTAATACCACAGTAATTGATATACTGTAAATTACTGTGAATGTCATTTCAATGAAATTTTCATGTTTTGTGTACTGAACTAATTTAGTGAACTCTGGGTTTCAATGAATGGTGATGTCACACACAAATATAGAACCAGAAAATAAATGCTCTAAACTATCAGTTGATTGTTATTCCAAACTTTTAACCAACAGGTTACTGTGCTGGCATAACTTGTTATATGGTATAATTCTTTACTTACAAAGACCGTGTGTAACCCCAAGAGTTTCAGTACCTTTGCTAGTTGCTAAATTTCTTTTCTAAAGTAAAAACTTGTTCATTTTTTCTGTTAGATTATTCACAAGAAATGTTCGGTATTTGTATATGTATAGATGTGGAACAGACAATTTTGTTAATAGGCCATACTTCTGTTTCAAAGTTATGATTATTTTAATTTCAGGCAATGGACCATCAGCTATCACTTTATCATATTTTTTGGCTGGAAATGTGCCTTTCTACTCAGCTTCAGGCCATCCTGTTGACTTCTTACATTATCGTTTGGAAGGTTTACAGAAAGTTCCCATTGTAGATCTGGTATATAATTTTATGATGTAACTAGTTATTACTGTAAATTTGTTTTAGAAAGTTTTCTCACTTGTTTATCACACCCACATGTACAAGTTGTAGATTTTAATCACACATCTCTAGTTTCAAGAAACAGAAAAAAGCTGGTAATCTTGACTTTAAATTAATATCATTGTGTTTATTTGTGAAGTTGATACATTTTAGTTATTTCAGAAAACCAATGTTTATAACTTTATTCTTTGAGGGTAAACATTTACTGTTCACTAGCTTTTATTAAAATCAACATTAAGTGTAATTTCAGCATCAAAAGACTTTTCAAAATCTTCCTCTTTAACAAATCTTATTCAAAGTTAATGTTCTTGTTTTTCCTGACTTGTTGTAAACTAATATTTTTTTTCTTTGAAACAGTTTAGGCAGTCCTCATCAGAAGTAAACGTTTAAAATGGGTTGTAACTTCCTAGTTGAGGTATACTTAAATGTGATCTAGATAGTCCTTTAAAAACAGTTCAAACATTTTGAACTGATCCCATATTGGAGAAGAAACATTGACTGCAATTAATTTATTATGTGTATCTTCATGAAATGTAGCCAATTTAGTGTTTAAGTCCGTTCTACACAAAAGCCAAGATGAGTTACATGAGTACTTGTAATCAAAATGTGTTTTGAATTAAGTATCAGAATGATTCAGACTGGTAAGTTGAAGGTGCTAGGCAATGTTCATGTAATTAAAAGTTGTCCACTTCATCATATAGTTTGTGTATTGTATTTGTATAGTCTATAGAATGTTCTTAGTGTATACTTACAGGGTTTTATAGGCCTGGCATGGTCAGGTGGTTAAGGTGCTCAACTTGTAATTTGAGTTTTGTTTTAATTCCCAACACTAAAATATCTTCCATTCCTTTGTGGGAGCATTAAAATGTGACGTTGATTCAACTATTTAAAAGTAAAAGAATTGGCAATAGGTAGCAATGACTAGTTGCCTTCCCTCTAGTCTTATATTGCAAAATTAGATAGCCCTTGCATAGCATTGTGTGAAATTGAAAAACAAATCAATATATGTTGCATCTGTCATTTACTCTTCTTCCAGAAACTTTCATGAAATCCTCATTGAAAGATAAAATGAATGCTTTGATTTCCACATCAAGTACATAATACCATGTTCATTGTTATTTACATTTTGTGTGAATTAAATTTATTACAATAGGTGTCTGACTTGTTGGTAATTAATCAAACAGTCGTGTATATCCCAAAATAAGCCCACCTTCCAATGTACTTATGTTTTTCTATACTGTATACAAACACTTTTTGGTTCATGTGAAAAGTCTACTTCAAGTTGCATAAACATTTTCAATCCTTTTGATGGCTTTAATGCATGTATTTCTTGAAGTACAATGATATCTCACAATCCTTGTAGTGTTGATTTTTAGTTTTTTTACCCCTGAATTATGCAAGAGGTTGATTTGTCTATTTGGATTATGAATTTCTTTTCATAGTAGCAGTTCTGGCACATATCATGACCAGCTAGCTACTCATTCAAGTTATTCAACTTGTCACTAAAACGTTACTGGAAACAGTTAGTTTAAATGTTTTTGCAAAAGTATATCTACTGTTCCTGTTCTATCTTTCTGAGAGCTGGCCTGAACAATGAAGCTTTTGGAAGTCTGGTATTCAAAGAAATGCTGACCTTCCTTATGGTTTCTTCAATTTATTGAATGCCATTTTCTGTGGTTGTTTCCATTTCTCATTGTTGGGTTGGCCTTTTGTGGTCAGGTCTGTTAGTGATATAGTGACTTTAGTATAGTTTGGGATGAACTACCTATAGTATCCTGCTAAACCCAGGAATGCTTTGACTTCCTGTTTGGTTGGGGAAGTTTTATGGGCTATTTACAACTTTGTGGCCTACTTCTACTGGTGTTTACTACTGTAGATCTTGCTGGCTTGCCACTCTAAGGTTTTACATGTGGGTTGGATTCTTCATAGCAGGTACCTGTGACATTTTTTATATATCTCAACACTAAAAGAAAAAACAAACAGATCAGTCCAATTGTTTAAAAGAAATATTAGATCAGATGTCCCCCCTTTGGTGTGGATTCCTGTACGTGGTGAGGGGACCTCCCAGAGAAGGCTCTGTTCTTTCAGTTCACCTCCTCTGGAATCTAGATATCCACCCATATGTTTGTTGTGCATAACAACCTGTGAAGGGGAGCAGAGGATCTTGGTGGTTAAAGGGTCCAACCTTAACACTACCCTTTGGCCTTGAATTCCTGTAGATGGGCAACCTTGGGGTGGCCCCTCTTGGGTCAGTTGTCTGGTCCACTGGGGTTAGGGTCAACCAAGTACCAGTGTTGGATATTCTCATCAGGTGTTGTGGACATTCTATCTGATGCTGGTGTTCAGGTATAATGCTCATAAAACCCTGGCATTGTCCTTGTTTTACATTGTAGTGCTTCCCCTGTAGGTTTCCATGGTAGATGGGGTCAGTGAGCACTGAAATTTTCCTCTGTTCATCATGGATACTCCAATTAAAAATATTAAATGGTGAAAAAAACAGTCAGTAGGTAAACAACCACATCATGAAGATTCTTAACAGCAATCCTTGCTATCTGTACCATCTGTGGAACTTCATTTTCTTATTGCATTCACTTTCAGACAAACTTTCCGGGCAGATGTTTCCCTTTTTCATTCAGAATGGACTAGAGGGATTTGATGACTCTCCAAAGTCAGTAAAGAAGCTTTGATTTGTTGACATATTGGTGGAAACATCCACATCTCAATACTGAACTCTTTGTGTATTCAAAAGCAATTGAAGATATACCTATCAAGGTTACATCTCATGCTACTTTGAATTCATCACAAGGAGTTATTGTTGAGAGAGATTTGAAGAATATCCCTGAGTCAGGTTCTAGATGGTTTCTCCACCCAAGGAGTTTCTGCAGTGAGGCATATCTCCACTCTCAAAGATAGAATTATGATGCTGACTAATATCCTTTTTTACATTTATGTCACCACATCTGCCTGCCACCATCAAGGCAGGTTATCTTAATTGCAGAGTATGGCCATACATTCCAAACCCTCTCTGATATACCCAGTGTCAGTGGTTTAGTTACTTGAAGACATTATGTCATGGTTCCTTGACATGTGCTC
Source organism: Carcinoscorpius rotundicauda (assembly GCA_011833715.1). Classification (NCBI taxonomy): domain Eukaryota; kingdom Metazoa; phylum Arthropoda; class Merostomata; order Xiphosura; family Limulidae; genus Carcinoscorpius; species Carcinoscorpius rotundicauda. Next base: position 48,325,537 of record CM022392.1, on the reverse strand, counting down.
CTTGCAGTGGCAAGGACCATGATGTCTACAAGTGTGAAATGGACCCTCATTGCATCAATTGCGATGGCTCTCACCCATCCTACTTTTGTTCTTGCCCTAAATGGTTAGGATAAAAAGATGTGCAGTATTTGAAAACGGATCATAACATTACTCATCCTGAGGCTTGAAAGTTGCCTTCTACCACTTCATTTTAGACATATGCTGTTGCATTTCCTTCCACAACTATTGTGGGAGTGCAGACAGATCTCTCTGTACCTCCAAGAGAATCGTTCTCAAAACAAATGAAAACTTGATCTCCATGGTCCTAAAAGGTTATGAATCAACTTCATCCATTTCTGTTCCTTACATACATTCCAACAAATCCAAAGATCCACTTCCTTTGGTTCCAGATATGGGCCTTTCCTTGTATACATCTTCTCCCATCCCAAGATGCAAAAGGATTATTCACATTCTCAGTCACTGGAATCCTCTTCAAACAACAAAGATCTGTCTAATCGACCTCCCTCGAATAAAGACAGTAAAGATAAAAGACGTGGTCGTAAACAGAAGGGTTCTCCACCCAATTCACCTACATATAAATAAAAATGACCACCTTTATACAATGGAACTGTTGAGGTTTACATTCTAATGTGGATGACATCAAAACTAATTGCTTCCTACCATCCTGTATCTCTTTCCTTACAGGTAACATTTCTGAATCCTGCTAATGCAGTCACCTTTTGGCAGTTTTCTTTGTAGAGAAATGACTGGCTATGTAAAAGATCATTGCATGGTGGGGTTGCATTGTTGGTTGATCAGCATGTGCTTACCCTGACTTTGCTGTTCGACACACCTTTGCAGGCAGTAGCCATCCGTGTTTCCTTGGGTCGCACCATCACTGTTTGTTCTCACTACCTATCACCTGGAGAGACTTATGATTAATCATACCTTGATGCTCTTATTGAACAGTTGCTGTCTCCATTTTTAATCCTGGGGGACTTTAATGGACACCATCACCACTGAGAAAGTACTGATATTGATATGAGTTGTTCCATAGATTATATGTTCTGATCACAACCTTTCTCTTTTTATTACTGGTTCGTCTACTTATTTTCACACACCTGGTCAGTTCTTCACTGCTGTTGATCTCTCAATTTGATCCCCTTCACTATTTTCCCATTTTACTTGGAGGGTTGACAATAATTTGAGGTAGTTACCCTTTCCCTATAATTTTGAGAGACTGGCTGTGACAATGCCACCTGACTTGCATGCCCTGGTGGAAGCTGGATCAAGCCTCTTTCACTGCTCACAGAATTGATTCTGCCATTGTGTAAGTCATCAATAGATTACTATGTGGCAGCAGTAACTGACTGTATTATACAAGCAGCTGTTCAATGTATTTCTAAAACCTCAACGTTTTCCATGATATCCTTGTCCATTGTGGAATTCTGCCTGCCACATGGCATGGAAGGCTCAAAAACAAGCCTAAGATGCCTTCTGTAGATATCCCACACTCCCACCTCATTGCTTTCCAGGAGGCCCATGCACATGCTTGTTGGGTGAGATGTTGAAGTCAGAAGGAATCTTGGATTAAGTTCACAACCAGCATATCTTCTACCACCAGTTTCAAAGTCATATGGGACAAAATTTGAAAGGTCAGTGGGCAATATAATTCTGTCTCTCTCTTGATCTTGCTTTCTGGTGGCCATTAAGTAGCTAATACCTGGAGCATTGCCAATACTCTTGGTGAAAACTTTTGCCAGGTTTCTAGAACTTCTGCTTCTTGCTCCACCTTCTTAGCCATCAAGACTTGGGCAGAGCAATCACCTTTTTCCATTCAAGCTGATTGTCTCCATGACTGTAATTGTCCCTTTTACACTGGTGGAACTTAAACTGGCCTTTCATTAATCTGGCAATACATCATTTTGACCTGATGATGCACACTATCAAATGCTATGCCATATCTCCTGCTTCTGTTGCTATTTTTCTGATTATTTTTGACCAGATCTGGTTGGAGAATATTTTCCTGATGCTGGGTGCCAGGCTATTGTCTTATTCTTTCTGTAAACCTGGGAAGGATCCCATGGCTTCTTCAAATGATCACACAATTGCTTTGACAAGCTGTCTCTGTAAGACCTTGGAGAGGATGGTTAATGCTCATTTTCTTTGGTTCTTCGAATTACACAACCTCCTCTCACCCACCCAGTGTGGGTTCTGACAACAGCACCTCACCTTGGATCATCTGATTTGGTTTAATGTCAGTCAGAGAAGCCTTTCTTAGATGACGACTTGCATCAACATTCTTTGACATTGAGAAGGCTTATGATACAAAATGGAAGTATGGCATTTTATAAGACCTCCATATATGTGGCTTATGTGGCCATTTGCCAATTTTTATTAATTTTTTTTTTTTTAATGGACAGGAGATTCTAAGTTTGTTTCACTTTCCCATTCTTTTCTACAGGAACTTGCAGTCTCTCAGGGCAGTGTTTTAAGTGCCACACTTTTCTGCATATAAAGAAACAAAACAACAAAAAAAAACCCATCACTGAACAACTCCCTCTTACTGTTGCAAATGTGATCTATGTTGATGACTTTCACATCTTGTGTCACTCCTCGAACATGAGGTATATTGAATAGAAACTACAGACTGCCCTCAATTATTTGCTGAAGTGGACTACAGCAAATGGTTTTAACTTCTCTAAAACTGTGTCTACCCACATGGTATTTACCCTGATCCTGAACACTGTATTGATGAAGTTGTGTGCCACCTGTAGTTCCTGAAACAAAGCTCGTGGGGCTTATCTTTTACCAGAATCTGACCTTTACACCACACATCAAGCAGCTAGGGATCAAGTGTACAAGAGCACTGAAAATCCTCCAGGTCCTCTCTTCCACCACTTAAGGAGCAAATCAATGTTCTATGCTTAAAATATATTGTACTCTTATTCGATCAAAACTCAGCTATGGATCACTGCTCTATGGCAGTCATAACCTTGGCCTTAAAGATGCTGGACCCCATTCATCATCAAGAATTTCGGCTATGCTCTTGAGCTTTCTGCACTCTCCTAGTTCAGAGCTTAAACATAGTCTCATTAACCTCCTTTGAACATCTGCTATTTGGAACTGCCTTTACTATATGCTACAAAACTTCCTTCCTTACCAAAGCATCACTTCTGGGGTTGTGTTTTCCTTCCTCATTGGGCCATACTTTTTCAGAACAGATAAACTGCCATTGCTCCTTTTGGCCTTCTTATCCAGGTGCTGTTGGATAAAGTGGGTTTATCTTTGGATAACATTGCTGTATCCACTGGTCAGCCCATCCCATCATTGCTCATTAGTCCCTAAATGTGATCTGTCTTTAAGTCACCTGAGAAAAGCACACACTCACAATTGGAAATACTGTCTGAACATCTTTTGAACCATCCTTCAATTCCTATTTATACAGATGATTTGAAAAGAAAGTGACTGTGTGGGCTCTGCTATGGTTTGTTGGGGTTCAGTGGTTGTGCACAGAATCTCCTCTACATCTTTTGTGTTTATTGCTGAAGTGTATGCCATTTTTTGCTCTGTATCACATACAAACTAGGCAGTACTAAAACTGTGCGATTTATTGTGACTTGTTTAGTTCTCTATTGGCCCTGAAACAGCTTTATGTTAGTTCACATCCTATTCTTGCAGATATTCAAAACTGACTGGCCCATTTCTCTTTAACATCTATTTGTAACCAGTTTTTCTGGATACTGGGCCATACTGGTATTTACAGGAATGAGCTTGCTGATACAAAAGCTAAATCTGTCTGCCCTGGCACTATTATTGCTGTGCCTATTCCATGCATGGACTATAGTCCTGTATTCATGGCTCAGCTCCAGGCCACCTGTAAATAGACTTAGAGTGAGCAACATAAATTCTTCCTAATGCCATTTAAGTTTTTTAATTCATAAATTTTACCTTTTTAATGTGATTCCCTTTCAAGCATCACAGTCCATCTAGTTTGATTTGAAATTAGGAAATGACCATACCATCAAAACTCAAAACCAGAACTGGAAAGGCCAACTTTAAGTGATTTACAGTGGTTTTTATACTTACCTGTTAGTCTTCCTGGTGAGTTATGGTAATTAGTTATGCTTCTGCAAGTCCTCTACAACTTGTATTACTGACATTTTTTCTTAATGCTGCAGAGTAGATGTAAACATTGGTTTTATACCATTTGTTTTAAATGTGTTATTTTTCTGAATTTACTTTAATTTTAATATTTTACCAGATGTTTAGTACAAATAACCGAGTTACTTTTTGCCATAAAACACCAACCAACCAAGATCAAATGTCTATACAAATGTTTGTTACTGTTGGTTATCACAATTGTATCCAGAGCTTTAAGCTATTTATCAAACTCCACACAAACTAGCTCGACTGATCTAACTGATGTGATAATTTTTTTTCTTTACTCTGTTATTGCAATATAATTTTGGATAATTCCAGTTATATTGCAACTGTACTCTCTTTTGAATAGTCAGTTATGCAATTTAACCCAAACTAATTTGTACTATAGTTTATACATGTTGCTCGTTTGACTGATGCATATAATGTTCCATATACATAACATCATGATGAAGTAATAATAATAATAATGTAAAAAAACAAGAAAAACTTGGAAAGTTCTAGTGACATGGTAAAATAACCACTAGTTTGTGGCAATTACTATAGTGTGCAATTTGAAACTGGTCAAGCAAACAAACGTGCAATAGGCTACTGCTTCCAAAAGCAACTTTAAAACTCTTGCTGTACTTGAATTCTCGCATTTTTAAATGTGGTTTATGCACTAATATGCATAAAAGTAATGTAGGCTTTGATAAAATTGTTATGGGGTCATTTAGAACTGTTTACAGTTGTGGAGAAAAGTATTGAGGTATGTGCAAAGAGGTTTATTTCTAACTAATTGCAGTATTGAAAAAATTGAAGGTAGTGTATGCATGTGTGTGTGTGTGTGTGTTTGTTTTATGGCAAAGCTGCATTGGGCTATCTGTTGAGTCCACCATTAAGGTATTAGTTCAGCATTGCAGTAAAATAAATTTGTTAGATGTGTATAAAAGATAAAAGCATGTAGAACTGATCAGTCTGACAAATATATTTGAGTAGTCAAGGAAATGGCTAATACCAAAGAGTATAACTGCAATGTTAAAGTGACAATAACACAACGGATAAAAATTTGGAAAGATTTTATCAAAAATCACTCCGGGTTATTGACAAGCTCTAATTCCTGGGAATAGCTTTATGTATTGGAAACAAAGCAAGGTTTATGCCTGCAGTGAAAGAATTTATTCAAGCAACTAATAAAGTTCTTGGATTATTTGAAGACGCTCAACATTAGAATTCTGAAGGTGGTCAAAAATTAAGGTAAACAATTCAAAGATGAACTTGCATGGGAGAGAACCAGAATGAAACTTAAGAACTGCACAAAAGAAATTGATAGTTTTTCACTGAATACTTAAAGAAGTCCCATTTCTTCAATCAAATCTTTTGAACAGACAAATCCAAATTGTAACTTCGCCTTGGAATCAATAATATATATTTGGAAAAGAAGAATAATTTTAAATAAGATTGTGTTGTTAAACATGGTGAGGTGTGTGATGGTATGAACTTGTTTTCCTTTCTAAGGATTTGGTGGTTTTTGTATTGTAGAAGTCACTGAATGTTATAAAATATTAAGAAATTTTGTAGTTTAAATTGTTGCCCTGTACTAGAAAGCTGATTGGAAAGAATACTGATTCTAGGCTTTATGGGAAGTCTACATAAGGATTTCTTGGATGAAAAAGATTAGTTTGATTTTACCATCTCAGTCTACAGGTTTGAGTTTCATGGAGACACTATAGATTGACTTGAAGGCTGCCCTATTAGAAAGGAAGCCACAGTTAGTTGCAGTGTCCATCGTGGCATGTTGAAGAAAGATTAAAATATATTTAGAAAGGTGCTAGTAATGGATTTTCAAATGCACGTGTTAAAGGTGTGACAGAAACTAAATATGGAAACATAAAATACCAAAGAAAAGAACAGCAGACACTTTTGCCAAAGTTTGAAATTAATTTTGGCATGCTTTTAAATATATTGTTTTATTATAAACCTGAATGTCTCCTTTAATTCATCTTCTTCAATGGAACGATTAAAAATGAAATATTATTTAAACTGCTCATTGTTCTTTTCTCTGTGATTGTATGTAATTGGTAGAACGTGTGACAAATTAAAATTTATTTATTAGTTAAGTACTTAATTTTATTTCAGTATCAAGGTAAATATCCAAAAATTAGTTTATTTATACTTGGAAAATTGTAAAACATTTCTACACAGATACCCTTTCTGAATAATTAGGAAATGCTTGTCTATATTTAAGCTATTCCCTTATGTTATGAGCAATGAAGAAAATGTTAATAACAGTAGAATATCTTTGAATATTGTAATAATTGCAATTGAAGCCTTTACTTAATTTTTTCCAAAGTTGTTTTTCTACATTTTATTTGTTTTATGTAGGACTTGCAATGGCTGAGTGAAGGATTAGAAGGCCGATCCTACAATCCTGTGTCTCTTCTCTTTGATGCTCTCAGCCATCCTAATGCAGACCTTGGTTTAGAGCAACCATCTGTATTAAGGTGGCATCATCAACCCAGTCGTCAGATTGATCATGTGGTGTTAGGGAAAGGACCACCTGGTGGAGCATGGCAGGTAAACTATTTTAAGTATTAGATTGTAGAAGGCGTAACATACTGGAGAATGACAGTAGCTGCCTTTGTTTTATTGTGAGTTTTATAATAACACCATAAACTCCCTCATATGTAAAAATTTGATAAATACATTAGTATATCATATATTTTCCAAGAGTTATTAGTAGTTTTAGCCCAAAACTACTAAATAGATAAATTGTGTAGTTACACTACACACATTTAACTTCTGCTACAATTCTTCTGTATTTCTCCTACTTGAAGACATAGGCTTACATGTCACTTCCAAGTAATAAGTAACATGTTTCTTTATTCATCAAAAGTTGTTTTATTTACATTGTCAAGAAACAGTGCATTAAATTCTGTTTCAAAGCATCAGTATTTCCAAAAATTGCATAAATAATTGTTTTTTGCATGTAAAAGTTCAGACTATTCTGAAAAATTTAGATGTTGTAGGATAATGAACATAACCTGTCAGGTTAAGTTTGGAAAATGATTATATCTAAAAATGAAATGTATGCTAGAAGGGATTTTTTTACATGCTCCAACTTCTGTTAATGTAACAGATTTCAATTTTGGAGGAAATGGTATCAGTTTGCTACAGACTAAGAACTTTGTTTATTATTATTATTTTATTAAAGGTGTAACTACCTTTTTAACTGCTTTTAAAGTTTTGGAAAATAGTAAAGCTTTTTAAATTATTGAAAGTTTATCATGCAATGTCATAGGATTATGGTGTTTTCTTATCAAAATTAAAATTGTACTAAAACGAAGGTATTTCTAATTGATTTATCAAAAGGAGAATTGTCCTTGTTAGAATAGCCATGATTCACCAATATAATTTCAGCAACTAAAATTTCAATGCTTTGTACATTTGTTACAACACTGTTTTATACAACATAAATATTTGGACACGCTACACCTGAAGAAAAAAAAATTTTCTTGCATCCTCCATTCATTTTAATTTCTTTTTATAAAGTGTCTATGTATAATGGGTAACTTAGCACTTTCATAATGGTGAAGTTTTATGTGGAACTACAAAGTAGTTTATATAATGAAATGGCATTTGGAATATACTTGCTAATAACTACAATCATTTGTTTGTGTAAATACTTTTCAAATAAATATTGTTCTTTCTGTGAACACCTGTATTATAACAGGTTACTGTTTTATAACAAAGTAGTTTCAAATTTGTCTAATTAGAATTGAAGAAGCTACAATTCCAACAATTAATATTTTGTTTATTGTTGACTCTTATCCTTTCCTCCAGTTTGTAGGTTGCAGATACTTAATGATACATCTTTTGAAATAACAAGCCCATCAGCCTTAGAATGTTTGTTTCATTAAGATACAGATTTACTCCTTAAGTATTAAAGTTGGGACATCCAAACTTTCTTTAAGTACAAGAACATTTTAAGAAATGTCCCAAAACCTGATGCTGATCGATATTTACAATGTCATAATCTCAGGTGGATTTACAAATGCAACAAGATATGTTTAACTCAATTATTTAAATTGGGTACAGTACAGAATTTAGTACTGACTGTGCATAACAATGTTTTAGTACAAGTTGTTGGCTTCTTTGATTAGTTAAAATCAAAATTCATGTTGAAGCACACAGGGTAATATTTCATGCTGTGCAGCTATTTCACCTGCTGTTACTTAGTGTTCCAAACATCTGGGTTATTGCATTCATTATGCAACCACTGGCCAACTATTTTATATTCCTTATCACCTGTAAGAAATTATGAATTGTAATAAGGATGTAAGCACAACTGTTCAGCTAAGAATTCTTAGCAACAAAAATTATAATTAGCATTCAACACTCAAGATAACAAAGACACTAGTGGGGCTTGTCTTTTAAACTTCCATAGAATTAATAACTATTAGAAAGTGCATTCTTGAACATTGAGTGGATAATTTTCTGTTCTATTTTGTTTAACGTCGAGTTTGTTTTAGACATCACCATTGCTTACTCATCTTAAAAAACATTAAATAATCAAATGCATGGCAAATTAGAATAATGAATCAGTTGATTCAGTTGATGGGCTTTTACATTGCATATAATTTGTATTGGGAACATGGTGTTGTCAGATTCTTTGCTTTATACCCTGTAATTCCAGGAATGTTTGATATTTTTACATTACCTTGAGACTGAATCTTGTTAGCATTCACTCCCAGCTTCTCTAGATTGTCCAGCAGAATCCTTGCTGTTGTCTCCCCCTTACTTTTCATAGCTTCTACAAAGCACATAAATTCCTTCCTTACAAATGTGTTCTTTTTCCCAAACTCCACAAAATGCAGACAAATCAACAACTGTTCTTTGTTGACTTATTTATACATTTATCTAAAAGAAGAGTAATATATGGCTGTGTTGTAATCCTGTACAATTTTATTGAAATCTGTTCTGTGCATTAAGAAAAGTTCATTTTGAATATTCAGTGAAGTTTTATACACCATTGATTGACATTAGATAAATGGTCAGTGAGTACTAGATTGTGCAACATCACAAAGTAATGCCATGAAATTACTTTTATTCTCTGTATACTGTCTTATTGTTATAAATCTTTCCACATAAAATTATCACTGGCATAATTCTGTCTAGTATGTGTCAGTTTTGAGTAATTTGATCTTTATGCTTGTGGGTGGGATTCTGTTTGTTTATGCCTAATTACATACTTAAGATGCACTAATCCAATCAGTCACAGGGTTTATGAAGTGTTTAACTTTGGCAACTTTAATCCAAAAGATAACTATCTACAGTGAAGTGCATCTATTTATTTGATAGCACAGCCACAGACTTCATTGCTTTTGAAATGTCGTTAAACAAAAACAATTAACAAACATGAAATAGTTTGAACAAGGTGCACCTCATCATTCAAACCACAATCAGTAAGGTCATTGTATGATGGTCTGCTAATTTTCTTTCAGTGAGAGTAACTTGTTTCCATTACTGGTGGTGAGTTCTGTATCCTTTGTTTTTGGTGGGGATTGTAAAGAAATGTTTTTATTCTTTTTCTTACTTACAATTACTTTCCATTGATTAATATATTATGCACTAAATGAACTTCTTAGGAAAGTAAAAACGAATTATAATTGTGGAAACCAAGACAGACTGGATCACACCTTCTTTCACTAGTATGTAATATCTATATGAATGATAAAGGAATATCTGGGGAAATCATTATAATTAGTGATGTATAATACTGTGAAAATAATGTAGACTTTTGAGTGTATCAGGTGTTGGTAGCTATACCACTGGCTTAGTATTCAGTAGATGCCATAATGTTAAATAAATTTTTTCCCCTTGACTTTGTATACTACTTATTTTAAGTAAGCTCTATGTTACAGGTAAGTCTAAATGAAGGAAATATCTTTGAAGTGTATCTGGTTAGTACATTTCCATCAACTTTCATGGTTTTGTTTTTCTTTCATCAAAAATACAGATCTTTATTATGAATATTGTCAACACTGAAGAGTTTTGATATAGCTAAGTTATTTGCAATGGTGGTTAAATTTTTATCTTTAATACTAAAAGAAAATGGAAGGAGGGATGTTGACTATCAGTCTTGGATCATGGATGGAACTACCAAACCTATCTTTCAGAGACTGGAATTCATTACAACACAGGTGAATATGTCCATTAATAACTACATAAATAATATTTGTTTCTTTGTTCATGTATAGCAATATAGTCATTTTAATCATGTTCCTAATAAACTTCACATAGTATTGGTTTAATATGTAAATTTCAAATTACATGTTTTTAATTCTATAAGCATCAAAATAAGTTTTTTTTTGCTTGACACATCACTCTGTATTCTTTAAAACTACTTAGAAGTCCAATTTAGTTTCAATCATGATTTGTCTCATAATTACTCCAATTACACAAAGAACTTTATAATGATATTAAACTTTTGTTCTTGTTGATGACAAAATTATGCAGTCGGTTATCTGTTCCTTGTCAACCACATGTATCAAAACTTCATTTTTAATATTATAAATCCTAGGACTACTGCTTTTACCAGGGTGTTGAAGAAATGTGTAATGGCCAATATATGTGCAGAAGATTTCATATCCAGATAAGTTTTAACAAATCATACAAGTTGAAAATAAAATCAAAATAATTAAAGGTACCTTAAGTGCACCTTAAAGCAGTTAATTCATTTTTAGTGTTTGAAATATATTTAATATTATACAGCATGAGATTGTATTTACTTTTATGTTTGTTTCCTGATTAGAGGGAGAATCTGCCTTCCTGGAATACGACAGAAGAGGGTTAATGTTGAAAACGTAGCTTGCTATTATGAAGATTATGTGAATATTATGGGCCTCAGAAAATTTTTTGTTAATCAAACAACAGTAACATCTGTGCATCTGGTTGAAACCAACTGTGATGTAGATAAACTAATTCCAAGAATTTGTCAGCTGTATCCATTATGGAAAGTAATAGGTCAAAGTGTTGAACAGTGCCAAGATACTGGGGAAGTGAAAACTACAGATTTCTCTTTTGTCACACCACATGTTGTATTAGCAACAGGTAATTCAGATCAACCAAATACCATTGATGTGCCAGGAGAGGATCAGCCATTTGTTCTCCACTTTATATCTGACTTGGAAAGACTTCTGCTGAATGGCCAATTAACACCTGAATCTGGAACTTTACTGATTGTTGGTGCTGGTCTGAGTGCAGCTGATGCTATTATAGCAGCTCGTTTTCATGGTATTTCTGTCGTTCATGTTTTCCGTAGAGATGTGGGCGATCCTGAGCTTGTATTCAACAAACTCCCTCAGAACATGTACCCTGAATATCACAAAGTGAATCAAATGATGGCAGATCATTCAAAAAGTTATAAGGGTTACAAACCTTATCCAGCTCACAAAATTACATCTATACTTCCAAACCATGAAGTAGTTCTTGAATCTATCAACAGTGGTAATAAGTGTATAGTGCATGCAGCATATGTTTTGGTTCTAGTTGGAATGCATCCTGACTTGTCTTTTATGCCAAATTCTGGTAAAAATATGGGAGTTTTATCAAATGAACCAGTTAACTGTAAGACAAACCAAATTGAAATTTATCCATACACACATGAGTCTGTTAGCCATCCAGGAATTTTTGCCATGGGATCTCTTGTTGGAGACAATTTTGTTAGGTTTGTCCAGGGAGGAGCTCTTGCAATAACTAGTTACCTCCATAAACGAAAATTCAACCTTGTTTTATCTTAGCAGCTGATTAAATACATTTCAACAGAAGTTTTAAAAATCTGTCTTTGTGCTCATTGTTTTCTGTTACTGCTAAGAGTTAATATGAACTGTATTCAATTAACATTTCCCTGTTTACGAGCAGCTGTATTAACTTTTAGTAGAATTTTTTCTTTAAAGTTATTGCATTTCCAAAGTTCATTCTTAATGTATTTCTCTAGTTAGAGTTGTCCATTTACTACAAGATCTTGAACATAGCTATTTTGATACAGCAATGACAGCAGCTACGTAAAGTAATCACGAGTTTTTGTTGTATAAAGATATATGCCTTCAATGCAGACATTCTTCTATTTAACTTGTAGAAAATAATAATAAATGTTCAGTTAATTTAGATGCTTCTTTGAAAATAGTATTTTAAGGTTTAATTTTTTATCACAAGTTTTAGCAATTTATTTTTATTCTAGGGTACATTGCATCAAATATTTCAGGTGTACAGGTGTTTGTTTCTTTTGAACCAGCAATATTAAAGTGAATTTAATTACTCAAGGTTAACATAATCTGGAATTTACTTATCTGTAAAATTGTTATTACTCTTGCATATCAAACCTTGTAAGGTGTATTAATGGAGAACTTAAATTTTATCTCATTATTGATGAAAGTTTTAATCAATGAAGATGACTCCCAACAAATTTATAGGTAAATTTTGATATAAAGCAAGTTAAATTAATCTTTTAATGTTTGTAAAACTGTTTATACAACAGAGTTGTCTGAGTAATCAGTGACTGGTATTTACTTAGAACATAATGCTTCAAACATTAATGTTTTAATAATTGTTTAACAAAACATCTGGTAACTTTTCTATGGCTGTAATTTAAATTTAACTTGCATATTGGGAAATTTTGTTTAGTACTGTTACATGTTAAGAGTTTAACATGCAGTTTTATTATAGCATATTTAGCTATAAAATTGGGACACAGGCACGTTTAACTATTTTGTAAGAATACTTGATAAAAAAAAAAAAAAAATTCATGCACCAATTATTTTACAGAAGTTCCTTCCAGCTGCTCAAAATTTGCAGGCTTGGTACAGCAATAAGCATATTTCCATATGTCTGTATGTAGGTAAGAGTGTGTGTGTGTGTGTGGCCCATTACAGAGTGCCATTGAACATGTGAATTTGTCGTCAGTTTTCAATGTTACCTCACTACAGTTCATTTTAATCGAGAGAAAATAGTCAAAAATGGTGTTAAATGTGCATTTGGAATATTGCAGAGGTAAAGTAAATATTTACTGTGTTTGAGTGTATTTTTTTCTGTTATGCACACGCTCGCGCACCTGTTCAAAAGTATTTGCCCCCCGCTAGTACTGCGATATGTCTCCGGACTTACAACGCTAAAATAAGGGATTCGATTCCCATCGGTGGGCTGAGCAGATAGCCCTTTGTGGCTTTGCTATACGAAAAATACAAACACACACACACACACACACACACACACACACACACACACACACACACACACACACACACACACACACACACACACTCTCTCTCTCTCTCTGTCTCTGTCTCTTTCTCTCTCTCTCTCTCTCTCTCTGTCTCTGTCTCTCTCTCTCTCTTCCCATTACCCCAAACATACCCGTCACACCAAAGATGCTCGCCCTTTCAGCTATGGGGGTGTTATTATGTAACGGTCAATTCCACTATACGTTGGTACAAGAGTTTGAGATGGATGGTGATGACTAACTGTTTTACCTCTAGTTTTACACTGCTAAATTAGGGACTGCTAGCGCAGATAGCCCTCGTGTAGCTTTGTGCGGAATTCAAATAAAACTGAACAAGCTTGCCCTTTCAGCCGTGGGGTTGTTATGTAATGAATAATCTTACTGTCCGTCTTAAAAGTGTAGCCCAGACGTTGTCGGTAGGTAGTGATGACTAGCTGTTTTCATTCTTGTCTATGCTGTTAAATTAGGGACGACTAGTGCAGATACCCTTCGTCTACCTTTACGCGAAAACTAAATCGACAACAACCAAGAGCCCGTTGTAAGGGTTCTGTCTAAATGTACATACTGATCAAAGTTAGTCTGAGGTAACTGTCGTGGTACAACATGCAGTGTCTTAACTATGTTGAAATGAGCTAGCATTAATGTATGATTTTTATCAGTATTATAATTTATCTCCAACGAGTTTCCAATTCATTACGTTACATATTATGATTTGAAGTAACTTGATCCTGAGTTTGATTTTAATTTAGAATTTAGTTAAATGAAGACATGTATCAAATTTGTGGTATTTGTGAACAAGATTGATATACACAAAATTATTCCTTCATACAAATGTACATTAATGTGCAAAAAATAATAAAATTTAGAAAAATGATTACGAATAATGATTTATATACAAAAGTTTTAGGAACTTGTAATCAATATTGAGTCTTTTATATGGTCTGGAATAGTGTGATTTTTTGACAGTTCACGATGTACGAACTCATTTCGAGTTCATACAAGTAAGATTCACGTAACAATGAACAGACGTGAGTTTTTTCAGCTTAAGTTGTACAATATTTTCATAGAAACCCAAACGACCACAGCTAATTCGCTGAAGTCAAACAGTTTGTGAAGTTCAAAATCTATAAACGTACTTAACCAGATATATTTAATTTCCCTATTAATAAGCATTAATCACAGTCACAGCTGCTGAGGTTCATAGTATACAAACTGTAGCTGACCAACAATATTTCGTGTCTCTTCACGTTACATTGATTATCCTTTATACGATTGATAGGAGAGTTTTTAGAAATCCAACTAAGGCAACAAGAATACTGTGTAACTGATGACCGTGAAAGTTTCTAATTGAAACTAAAACTTTGTATATTTTGCTGTAAACTTGTATTTCTTTTAACAACATTAAAGGTGACTTGCATCGAAAGGTGGTATGCGACATGAATTTATATTAGATTTATTTGAGAGGAACGTTGTATGGTTTAAATTGTTGAAGGTGATTTTTGATGCATTGTTTGTCACACCTTTTTTTTCATAGGTACTTCCTATAGTAGTCAGATGTAACATGCTGAGATATCCTATGAAATAATTTTTTCTTTTGTTTTCTAATGAAATTTCAGAAAACTGAAATAATAGAGAAATAATACCACCATAATACTTTTAAATCATTTTTAATGGTTTTAATCTCTTTGTTTAAAATTTCATCTCGGTAATTTACCAATTCAAGTAAATTATATAATGTTGTATTTTATTAAAGAAAATTTTGTTTAAATTATTAATCGTGGATATTTACTTTCTAATAAGTTGCAGTTTGGATGAATTAACATAATTTATTGATTAATTACTAGAGCTTGTCATACAATATATTTATTTAGTACTTTGATATGGTTGTGTTTATTGATTACTGGGAAAACCTAGAAACTTGGACGATATAATAAATTGCTAGAACATTTACTGCACTTTTTCAGTTACTTTTCTTGTTAAGTATAATCTCGTGTTTTAAATAAGATTTAACTCGTGTTTAAATATGTAAAAAAACGGCTGGTATTGGTAGAGAAAGCACTATGTAAAGGAGCGAACAAAGTTTCGACCTTCTTCGGTGATCGTCAGGTTCACAAAGAAAAAGAAAGGTAATTGGCCGATAGTTGACCACATGTTTGAAGGCGATTGTATAGACCTTAGTTTTGTGCCTGGTTTTTGAATAAATTTAGCATTAACTGGAATGTCATATTTTGTTACTAGTTTTTGCCAAATGTTGGTTATTTTTCTGCTGATGTAGGGAATATATGGTATGTAGCAGTATATGGTTTCGTGATTTTTTTAAATCGTGGGGTATATTTACTTTTAGTTGATTTTGCTTTCTGTATATGTGTGTGCGTATAATGTTTTCTACAGTTTGTGGAGGAAACTTATTGATGTCGATGAAGTATTGTTTTATTTTGTCTACTTCGTCGTTAATTTTATCTGGTGAGCATAGTTTTATGGCTGTGTTTATTTGGTTTCTTAGTATGTTGAGTTTTTGTTTTGTTTCATGTGCTGCGTCCCAAGGAATGTATAGTCCAGTGTGGGTGATTTTTCGGTGGATTTCTGTTTTAAATCGTGTATCAGTTCTTGCACTTTTAAGGTTAAGAAATGATATTTTATTGCTTTCTTCCTGTTCACATGTGAAGTTAATGTTGGGATGAATAGAGTTAATGTGATTGAAAAAATTAAGTCTGTGTTTTGTAGATGTGAATCCCGCAATCGTGTCGTTTACGTATCTGTACCAGTATAGTAGCGGATGTAATGCCGTGTTAATTTCTTGTGCCATAAAAATATTGGCTGGAACTGGTGATACTGGATTGCCCATGCTCAGGCCATTTGTTTACATAGAGTTGTGGTTGTTGAACATGAAGTTTGTCTTCATCATGGTGAATTCTATGAGTATTGCTGTGAATGTCTCATTGATGGGTTAGGGTTTCGGATATAGTTCTAAATCTATTTTGTAGGCTTTAGTGGTTGATACTTCTGTAAAGAAGGGTATGACTTCGAAACTGGCCATTAAGGCTTTATGATTAAGTTGATTAAGATTGGATTTGAAATTAAGAGTCTTTTGATGAATGAGCTGGCCGATGTTATATATTTGGAGAGTTCCCATGCTTTGTATTTACTAAGACTGTTAACTTTCTGTTGGTTGTTGATATCACCAGAGGAAATGATATCTATTTCATTCAAGAATGTAGAAAGGAACACCTAATCCCTAACTTTATAAAGGTAAAACTATCAAAATTTTAATAAATGCACAAATATTATCCAACATTTACAGAAAAAACTACTTAAAGCCATGTTGAACGCAAAATGCAAAGAAGAAATGACTTACAAAAACAAAAAATGAACCTAGACCATCAACTAGCATGCTGCATTAAACCAGATATTTACGGACTTACACAACGAAACATAAACCAAATCAACACTAGGAACAACAGGGACAAAAATATGTCACAACAAAAAAACTAGAGAAAATAAGATACAAACAACAGAAAAAACACCCACATGACAAACCAATATCTGACCTCATAATTAACAGATCCGACCGACAATTAAACACAGACGAGATACATCTACTTAGCAAAGGTCACAATCTACCAATAGCACCTAGGTACATCCTAACCTTAGAAATTAAAGCATGTTTAGAACACACAGCCAGAAGACTTGTGATACTTTCCACAGAAAACAAAAACAACCAACAGAAAGAAGACAATTTCGACAATTCTATTGATATCTAACTAACAGCCAAATATCCGAAAAAAAATTAAAAATTAATATTTTCCAGGAACATTTAAAAACATCAAATTATTTTCTCAGAGAATTTTCTCACAAAACCATCAACATAATTTCACAAAACAGAAAACTTAAAAAAAAACTTTACAAAAAGAGATTAATTCCATTAAAAACCTGAAACAAGTAAAAACATTAAAATTCTAAAAGAAGATAAAGGAAACATTATAGTCATAATAAATACGAATTAATATATCCAAAAAAGGGAGAACATTTTATCTGACACAAATTTAAACCAATACACACAAATCAACAAAGACAAACGAAATGCAACTACACAAACACAACTAAAAATGAAAAAGCTAACACAATTTCAAAAATACTTTATTCCTACCAACGCAAGAGCGATTCATGAACACCACAAATATGCGGTATCCATAAACCTCATAAGCCAGATTGTCCACTATGACCAATAATGACTACATATGAGGGCCCGGCATGGCCAAGCGTGTTAAGGCGTGTGATTCGTAATCTGAGGATCGCGGGTTCGCATCCCCGTCGCGTCAAACATGTTCACCCTTTCAGCCATGGGGCCGTTATAATGTTACGATCAATCCCACTAATCATTGGTGAAAGAATAGCCCAAGAGTTGGCGGTGGGTGGTGATGACTAGCTGCCTTTCCTCTAGTCTTACACTGCTAAATTAGGGACGGCTACCACAGATAGCCCTCGAGTAGCTTTGTGCGAAATTCAAAAAATAAACAAACAAACAAAACTACATATGAATCGTTTATTCACAATCTTGGTAAAAACATAGCATGAAAACTCTCCAAATATGTAACATCAACCAACTCATTTATCAAAAGGTTCTTTTAATTTCAAATCTAACTTTAATCAACTCCATCATAAAGCATTAATGGTCAATTTTTATGTTATATCCCTCTTTACAAAATTCACAACCACTGAAGCCTGCAAGATATCCTTAAAGCTCTATATCCGAGACCCTAATCCATCAATAGACATTCCCAGCAACCAATTAGTAACCCTTTTAGAATTCACCACGATAAAGACAAACTTCATGTTCAACAACCACAACTATATACAAACAAATGGCTTACACATGGGCAATCCAGTATCACCAGTTCAAGCTAATATCTTTATTACACAAGTTGAAACACAATTAACATAGAATTACATCTACCACTATACTGGTACAGATATGTAGACGACACGATTGCGGGATTCACATCTACAGAACACAGACTTAATTTTTTCAATCACATTAACTTTATTCATCCCAACATTAACTTCACATGTGAACAGGAAAAAAGCAATGAAATATCATTTCTTAACCTCAAAATTACAAGAAACGACACACAATTCAAAACCGAAATCCATCGAAAAATCACCCATACTGGACTTTATATTCCTTAGGATTCAGCTCAAGAAACAAAACAAAAACTCAACATACTAAGAAACCAAATAAACACAGCCATAAATCTATGCTCACCAGATAAAATTAACGACGAATTAGACAAAATAAAACAATACTTCATCGACATTAATAAGTTTTCTCCACAAACTATAGAAAACGTTACACACAGACACCTAGACAGAAAGCAAAATCAACCAACAAAAGTAAATATATCTCAAGAAACCACATACTGCTGCATACCATATATTCCCGACATCAGCAGATAAATAACCAACATTTGGCAAAAACTAGTAAAAAATATGGCATATATATGCAAAAACGGCTCGTTTGGGTTGAGAAAGTATTTTACAAAAAAGAGCGAACAACGTTTCGACCTTCTTCGGTCATCGTCAGGTTCAAACGAGCCGTTTTGCATATATATTTCTCTATAAGTGGGTTTTCTCGACATCACTGAACAAAACATGACATTCCAGTTAATACCAAATTTATTCAAAAACCGAGGTCTATTACTGTGTAAAAACTACACTGATAACACTATACCAACATTAGTTATAAAACACAATGTGATAACTGACACGACTTCTATATTGGAGAAACAAGTAGAAAAATGGAAACCAGATTCAAAGAACACGAAAAGTCACCTTCACACGTTTTCGAACACTGCAAGTGAAATAAACACAGCATAACCATAGAAAACATCAAAATAATAAATTAAGAAACAAACGCAAAATTAAAGCAGTCTTACTTATTCAACAACTCAAGCACAAAATGTATTGGAACACCTTTATTCCTATATTAATGCCCCCCAGTGGCTCAGCGGTATATCTGCGGACTTACACGCTAAAATCCGGGTTTCGATACCCGTGGTGGGCAGAGCACAGACAGCCCATTGTGTAGCTTTGTGCTTAATTCAAAACAACAACAACCTATATTAATAAATATATTCAAACATCTAACACTGCTCTCTACATTCCGAAACTCAGTTATACAATCTCTTTCAAACATGTGGTCAGCTTCCGGTCAGTTACCTCTTTCTTCCTTTGTGAACCTGATGATCACTGAAGAAGGTTGGAATGTTGTTTACTCCCTTACATAGTGCTTTCGTTACTAATACCAGCCGTTTTATACATGCATAATTTTCTCTACAAGTGGGTTTTCTCGTCATCACGGACGAACTCGTGTTTGTTATGTAATGTATTTGATACTACAATGCCAATCTTTTTAATTAAAACATTTGTTTTTCATTAGTAAAGTACAATACAAGATTTCCTTTTCCTATTAGATTTTACTTTTATTATCAATAAATATAAGAATAAAAACTTGAAGTTAAGCACAAAGTTATACAATAGGATATCTATGCCATGCTCATTGGAGGTGTCAATGCTCCCTATTTAGTGTTATGGGCCTTCAGATTTACTTCTATGTACCACTAAGGGGAAAGACTTTTCTTCTAATACGTAGTTTATATTTTATCATACCTCTAGTACTGCATACCATGATTGTCAATTTTTAACAGGAATTCGTCTATGATAACCCGTTTTGTCGAACAGAAAGAACTGTAAAGCAGTCACTGAAAACAGTTGGTTTTAATAAGAAGTGGTCATAAATAGACGCCGTAAAACATATTTATCCAGTTATCTCTCATTACAATACACAGTAAACGAACTATATTAAACAAAACAGGTGAAAGAATATTATCAAAGCCAGCTTATGTATTTAGGGTTAAGACAGTGAAGTAATTATTTGATGCATATTACAATATAACGGTGACAACTACAACGTTTTGACAACAAAAATGAATTTGTTCTGACAATGATTCATGGCCGAGCGCGTTAAGGCGTGTACTCGTAATCCGAGGGTCGCGGGTTCGCGCCCGCGTCGCGCTAAACATGCTCGCCCTCCCAGCCGTGGGGGTGTATAATGTGACGGTCAATCCTACTTTTCGTTGGTAAAAGAGTAGCCCAAGAGTTGGCGGTGGGTGGTGATGACTAGCTGCCTTCCCTCTAGTCTTACACTGCAAAATTAGGGACGGCTAGCACAGATAGCCCTCGAGTAGCTTTGTGCGAAATTCCAAAACAAACAAACAAACTGACAATGATTTGTCGCTGTTTGTTTAATCTGCGAGATAATATTTGGTTTTAACATATGACTTGTTCTTCAGGAGAAATACAATAAATGTGCTGTTTGAAGATAAGTGTTCCATTTTTCTGCATTTCTTGTTAATAAGTATTAATTATTCTTTTACGAAAACAAAAGTGCTAAGAATTTTACTAAAACTTACTTTACCTTCTACATCAGGTAATGGTAATTTTGAGGTTTATTTCTGAAAAAAATGTATAAAACTGAGAGAGATTAATTGGTTTAATAATAAACACATGTTGTTTGTGTAAAAGCATAACATTTCTTAAAAAAGTACAATTTCGGTTGTTAAACTAAAATTCTGTAAGCCTTATTTTGAATTTCGCACAAAGCTGTAAGAGGGCTATCTGCGCTAGCCGTCCATAATTTTGCAGTGCATGACTAGAGGGAAGGCAGTTAGTCATCACCACCCACTGCCAACTCTTCTGCTACTTACTCTTTTATCAACGAATAGAGGGGTTGATCGTAACGTTATAACGCCCCCACGACTGAAAGGAGGAACATGTTTGGTGTAACGAGAATTCGAACCCGCGACGCTCAAATTACGAGTCGAGTGCTTTGGCCACCTGGCAATGCTGGGCTAAAGGGAATTTGACGAAAGTTGAGACAAATTCGCATACATACAACCCTGCCATTAAGGGGATCAGTGATTTAGATTAGCTATTATGGAACTGATAATAAGATGACTTGGAAGTAATAAGGTAGTTTTTCTTTGTTCTATTCTATTTCATTGTATTAGAATACTATATTATACATCATTTCACTATAGCAGAAAGTATGAACATATAATTGTGCTATAATTCTTTTTCTGATAGAATGTATTATAGCCTCACCATATTTCACAAAACACTGGTGTTAGTATTTCACTGCATTTTAACATCATTGCAATAGGTCTTTACAGATCGATGGTAATATATAGTTGTGATAGCTTATTTTAGTAGATTATTATTATCCATTCTTATATAGAACTGCATGATTTCCTAAACTTGGTGTACGTCATAACATTTGATGTCTCAAAAAACGACTGTTTTTTTTCTCCACTGCAACTGCACTCTCAAAACTTGTGGACTATTAATTTGGTTTGTAATGTCCAAGGAGTTTCGTGGACATAATTACTTTTTAGCAAATTATTATTTTTATTTTATTTGTTATTTGTTATTGTAGCTGTGCCATCATCATTGTAAAGCAATTAGGCTTACCTAATTTTCACGCATTCACTCTAAATACATGCTATGCATCAAGATATCACTGATCCGTTCACTATATATTAATGTTACATGCCAAAATATCACTGATTCATTCACTCTATTTTCACATTACATGTCAAAAATATAACTGATCTATTCAATATACTTTAACTTTACAGACTTCTGATTATCAACTTCAATAAACTTACTGATTATGTTCCCAAATATATCAACAGTCTGAGATACTATTTCATAATGTATTTTACAAGATGTGGCGTTGAACGTGTTAAAAGATCAATTTGGGTGTTTTCATACACAGTGTCGATCAGATCTGATAATTCAATCGCTTTTAAACGCCTGAGTAATCACCATGTTATATGGTGATATATTTAATAAAAAAATTAATAAACATTTAGATATCTTTTTAAACTCAAATGTTATTTAAGTCCCTAATTGCACAGTTATCGTGTAACATTACCAGTTAGGATTTAATTATGAAACCTTATTCCCTTTACTGAGACCTCAATTAACTGTGTGATGAAGCAATAAAATAAAAAAGTCAAACAAACCTAATATCCAACTAGCTCTGAGGTTATCAAGTTTCACAGCTTTCGCTGTTTCCATTCAACATCAATTTAAAGCCTGCGTGTCATTATGTTGCAGCTTAACACAACTTTCAGGATGATCCACTTTATGTCGCTAGATAACATTCTTCTCTTTCATTTGTTGATCTGGTAATCTTCAGATTTACTTTAGATATATTTTTATTATTGGATCGTTACAAATATTTTTCTCAATTTTAGGTACTTAATCACAATAAATAACTAGTATGAATATCATGGCTTGGTCCGATTTTTGAAAAGTTAAGATATTTTCGGAATTTATTTGAATGAATGTCGGTTAGTTCTCTGTCATAAGTGTATTAAATTATTTACTAATTTTTTAATATATATAAATAAACAAACAAAAAGTTTTTCTAATTTTACATTACGCCGCGTTAGGAGGTATTGTTTGTTTTGGAATTTCGCACAAAGCTACTCGAGGGCTATCTGTGCTAGCCGTCCTTAATTTAACAGTATAAGACTAGAGGGAAGGCAGCTAGTCATCACCACCTTCCGCCCACGCTTGGACTACTCTTTTACCAATGAATAGTGGGATTGACCCTCACGGCTGAAATGGCGAGCATATTTGGAGCGACAGGGATTCGAACCTGCAACCCTCAGATTAAGAGTCGCACGCCTTAACATGCTTGGCCATGCCGGGTCCCATTAGGCGGTAATGTTCTATCTAAATATATTAATTTATGGTAGATTAACTGTTTAATTGTCTGGGCTTTTGCCATTATCGATAGGTTATTTTCTTTCTATTTTTCTACATTTTTAGTTATTTCTTTAATTTTCTGCTGCTACATATTACTGGTTGAATTGAATGGACTTAACCAAATGCCTGGTAATTTATTAAGGCTTCAACCAACTTCACTAAATCAGCATAGAAATTTCACTTTTTGGCTTATGAATAAATAAAGCAATAAATGTTGAAATATTATTTCTATAGTGTGACACTTTATTAAATTCCTGATGACGAGAAACCCGCTTGAAGTAAAAATGTATCTCAGGACGGCTGGTATAGATATAAACACTTTTGCTATCAAAGCAGAAACATCGCTTCGACCTTAATAGGTCATTTTCAGGTTAACAAAGAGTTTGCAACTGACCGTTGCGGGGCAGATGTCTCAGAGACAAGATTTTAGGGGGCGTTGCAGTTCGATGTTAGGTTATTAATTGGTATAATTAATTTGGTATAAACCATTATAAAGGAACACCTTTATACCTATACTAATTAATATCCTAACATATAACTGGAACTGAGGTACATTTTTATTAAATTTACAGTAAAACATATGCACACTTTTACATGCTGAATATTCAACTTACCGACTTTTTCTTCACACTTCTTCCAGATGTGAATGTCTGGCGCTTGTGGCAGCGAAACCCAAACAGTAGAAACATTGACAACGTGATGTCCTTTGCATTATCTCTTTGAATTGTTACATTCTCACCACATACGTATTTTAATACTGAGATACTTTTCTGTCCTGGATAAAACTCACGGTGAAATAAAAAGTACTGTTTTTTGTAGCTGAACGAATGATGTGATAACATCATTTCTGTAATGAAATATGCAATTTCAACAATTCGTCTTCCCACGAGTCTGTCTAGGCCAGGATTGTTGATGCCAGCACGTGGTTGTCTTTCTATCACAGACGGGAGCTCTTAGGTATTATTCAAACTGAAAATTGAATGTCTTTTTACCTGCGGGCAATATATACAGTCGGGTATAAGTAGCCATCATATCGTCAGGGTTACAATTTAATTAGCCAATAATAAACATTGTCTATCTCCTTAGCTAACACTGAATGTCACATGAATGATCTTCACAAATGGTACAGCACATATAAATGAAATAAAATATCAAAAAGCTGTCTCTAAAAATAAAGATCTAAGTGGCATTTCTTATATTTTATTTATGCAAAATCGTAAAATGATGATGAAATATTTGTAAAGAAAGAGTACTTGACCTATCTTTCACCTAAATAACCTTCTTCCGAACAGAAAATAACCATGGTGGAAGTGAACAGCCACAAGATAAAGGAATAGCTAACAGTCAGGAAACAGGAACAAAGTGATTATATAGTTCAGACATAATGGTAACAGGTAAGTACAAAAAACACAAAGACTTACACTTCTCGTACAATCGCCCTAAAGAAATAATAATCAGTGATGTCGAGAAAACCCACTTGTAGAGAAATATATCTGTAAAAACGACTCGTTTGGGTTGAGAAAATTTATTACGTAGAGGAGTGAACAACGTTTCGACCTTCTTCGGTCATCGTTCACAAAGAAAGAGAAAGGTTAATAACCGGAAACTGACCAAATGTTTGAAAGGAGTTGTGTAAGACACTCATTACATTGTGGTCAGTTTCCGGTCAGTTAACTCTCTCTTTCTTTGTGAACCTAACGATGACCGAAGAAGGTCGAAACGTTGTTCACTCCTCTACGTAAAAGAATTCTTAACCCAAACGTGCCGTTTTTGCATATATATTTATCTAAAATTACTGAGACCTCAATTAATTGTGTGATGAAGCAATAAAATAAAAAAGTCAAACAAACCTAATATCCAACTAGCTCTGAGGTTATCAAGTTTCACAGCTTTCGCTGTTTCCATTCAACATCAATTTAAAGCCTGCGTGTCATTATGTTGCAGCTTAACACAACTTTCAGGTTTTTTGACATCACTCATTATTATTTCATCACGGCGATTGTACGAGAAGTGTAGGCCAAAGTGATTATATAGGTCCAGCATGGCCAGGTGGTTAGAGAGCTTGACTCGTAATCTGAGGGTCGCAATTTCGAATCCCCGTCATATCAAACATGCTCACCCTTTTAGCCATGTGGGTGTATAATGATACGGCCAATCCCACTATTTGTTGGTAAAAGAGCAGCTCAAGAGTTGGCGATGGGTGGTGATGACTAGTTGCCTTCCCTCTATTCTTACACTGCTAAATTATGGATGGCTATCTTAGATAGCACTCGTGTAGCTTTGTGAGATATTTTAAAAAAACAAACAAATTGATTATATAAAAATAACAAAAGTACAGTTGACAAGTTAGTCTTGACAGAGAGTCATTTATCCCATTAATGATAATAAGTAAAGTGCAGTACTCTTATTTTCCGCTGGGACAGCTGTAAGTCAAAAGATTTACAACGTTAAAATCAGGGGTTCAATTTCCCTTGGTGGACTGAACAGACAGTTCGATGCAGCTTGGATGCTAGAAAACACACACAGAGAAAAAATCTTTGTAAATGAACAGATCAATGCAATTGACGACAAATTAAAAATTTCGGCCTGACTTTCATCTATGAGATTGGCTCAGCATGGCCAGTTGGTTAAGGCATTCTACTCATAATCCGAGGGTCGCGAATTCGAATCCCCGTCGCACCAAACATACCAGCCCTTTCAGACGTGAGGGCGTTATAATGTGACAATCAATCCCACTATTCGTTGGTAAAAAGTAGCCCAAGAGTTGGTGGTGGGTGATAATGACTAGCTAGTTTCCCTCTAGTGTTGCACTGCAAAATTACGGACGGTTAGCGCAGATAGCTCGCGTGTATCTTTGCGCGAAATTCAAACCAAACCAAACTAATCTACGAGATTTTACGTAAAATAAACCTATATGCGTTTTCTAAGAGCATTTTTAATTCATATATTTTACAACAATTGTATTACTTAAAGAAATTTATCATTTTAAATGTAAATTACAAACATAATTGAAGTGATTAACCTTTTAGATGTGAGTCTACTTACGACTCGTTTTATTTTATGACATCTTAAAATTACCACAAAATGTTTATATAAAAAAAAACATTGAAAAATATTACACTGTAAGAGAAAAATTAAAAATAAGTTAACCACTCATATTTGATGG
The DNA here is from genome assembly GCA_011833715.1 of Carcinoscorpius rotundicauda. NCBI lineage: Eukaryota > Metazoa > Arthropoda > Merostomata > Xiphosura > Limulidae > Carcinoscorpius > Carcinoscorpius rotundicauda. The sequence goes on along the minus strand of CM022392.1, from coordinate 48,299,138 downwards.
TAACTATGTACAAAAAAATTGAACTCTTTAACTACATAATTTTTATGTAGTGACTGAATCTCATGTTCAGAAAGTAACTTTTTAAAATTCGTTTGATGAAAAATATCCAAAAAGTGGCTTTATTTCAACCTGTAATTAAGTCTTTAATGTCTTGATTTTTACGAGAAGCTGTTATTTTTAGAACATTTTATTTACCAATCTAGAAGTTATTTGAATACCCGTGTAAAAGTGAAGGAAAATTCTTAAGCTAGTAAATACAATATTTTTCTTTCTCTCATACTGGACTTTGCATACATGCCTCACACTTTGCTCTTTACATGAGCCCTTATTACCAGGATATATTTTTTCGAAAATTCTAAATGTTTGTAAACTCTGCAATTTTAACAGTTAAGCCTAACAAAGAACATATGCCCTAATAAAATATTTAAAAAAAATTATAAACGTGTATTTTATCTTTACAGGATTTCTTGTAACACTTTCTTCCATGTTTTGCGGTCTCTTTCTAGAATATCTATGATTTTTGAAGCTCTTTTGAATCACAATTTAACAACTTTATATTTCTGAACTACCTAATAACATTCTGCGGAACTACTTTAAGTATTAAACAGTGAACCAATTGTTTGATGTTGATACTACAAAAATATGTATGTTTTCTTTGATGTTAAACATTATGTTACACATCGGTCTATCTAGCTATTAACCACTGCAGATACATAAACCCGATTTTTAGCATTATAAGCCTACAGAATTACTTCCGAGACACAACAACCGAGCAGAAACGATTTTATCAGCGCTTTTGAGCTTATTAAAATAATAATATAAAAAGTCAAAGAATAATTCTGTATACGCCAATGCAAAAAAAATGAATGAAATTAAAAAATGATGAAAAATAATTACAAATAATTAAATCATATCTAACACAATGCTAAATCAAGAATACAAATGATTGTCAATACTATTACAGACCCTGTTAAGAAACACAATCATAATTATTGTAAAATTGCTTCAAAATTATTATTTGACAAAAGTATTTCAATAACGCAAAATATAGGGTAGGGAATTGAACTGTGAAAGATTCGCTTTTAATGCAACACTGAAATACACTAAAATAACCGAAAAGGTCATTTCAAATTCCGCTTATACTTGATATCAGTTAATCATTTTGTCTGGATTACATTCAGCTTTTCTTATCTGAAGATGTTCTTTAATTTATGGTTCTAGATTTTTTAATCAGTTATTTGGTAGGTGTTGTTTTTTTTTTCATTCTAAACTTTTCTGTGATATTCCAGAAAGTTTGCCTCCTATTCAAGGCCGGATTAAAGGTTTTAATGACCATAGGCTTTTCAACTTAAAGAGACCCCTCGAGATAGCACCTATACGTGTAATACAATTATAGTCATATCTTGATGCCCCATAATTACTTTAAAGCCCTGGGTTTGAGCCCGGTAAGTTCATGCTTTAATCTGGGGTTGTTTTTCTTGGAAGATAATGTTGCGTGTCTCTTTTATCGTGTTTTCCTTTTCAGTTATTGCTCAGAGAAAACGTGGGAACTTACAACGCTAAAAGTTGCAGCTTAGTTCATGAAGAAATCCCAATGCTTTTAGCAAACAATCAACCTTTATATCGTATATGCAGTGGACGTTTTGCTTTATGTACTACACATTAATACGTTGATAGAGTGCTATCAATACTGCAATATTTTGATATTTTTGTATTTTGACATAAGTAAGAGGAGCTGGTATAGTGGCTACCCCAAACTTTTGAAGACAGCGATGTCTCTCGCTGAGTAATAAAACGTATGTCCACATACCAAAAATGAACACGGTAGCTTAACTTCGTTTTTCATTGTTTTCTTTTTATACACTTTAAAACGAGGGACTTGGAATAGTTGCTATTTATAGATATGAAGTTTGGCATGCTAATTGATTTCGGTTTACAGATCATCTCTATTACATTTCGGTTTGGCCCTTGATATGAGTTTATTTTCTTTCAAAGCTCCTGATTTAATTCATTATAAAGTATCGATATGAAATTCGAATGTGTAGACTTTATGGTAAACTTTATCGTTATGTTTGTGTACCAAAACATCTATACATGGTGTAATTTAATCAGTTTCATTATTAGACTAATAAGAATTGTTAATTTGTAAAGTGGCAGATATTGTGTTTTTGGTGGTAATTTGAAAAATCAAATGAACGTAATGGCCGACTTTAATGAAAATGTAGTTATCGCTAAATGTCATTCTCAACGAATTAGAATCAACTTGATGTACCAAAACTTTAAAAGTGGATTGTTTTCTATTGAATTCATGATTACAATATATTATCGAGGTTCATCTTTATTGAAATTTTGATTCTGAGCATTAGTTTACTATTTTACAAAATTTTGTAAACCATCTCAAAAACACACTTCAATGTAAATACTTTTCATTATTTATCTCTCCAAATATTTACTTTATTTTTATAAATTTCTAAATTTATCTGAATCTTATATTGGTTTGAAATCAACAAGTTCTAACGATTTTGACAAAGAACCATGAAGCTCTGTCACGTGCATAACACTTTTTTTACTTGCGACCTCTACAAAAGTGAATGGTACAAAAATAAAAACTTTGGAGAGAACGATGTAGAACTATCTGTGATGTCAAGTGGTATGTTGTAGGAGGAGTATGGGGATTTTTTTTATTTAAAAAAACTAAAGTTATATTTTAATAATTGGGATTTTGTATGAACATGAACTGTTGAAAGTATTCTTAGTTGTGTTCATAGAATTATGAACCAAGATTTTTTGTCATTTACGTTGTCGCAAATCAGTTATTTGGTAGGAAGTTTAACAAAGAAATGTTTCAAGGCTAATGTTCAAGAAATAACAAAGGTAAGTGACTTGTATATTGGAAAAAATATTGTGTTCAAAAATTTTTGATCATGATGATATTTATCAATTTCGATAAGATTTGCATAATCGTTCAGTTCAAATCGGGTAAGACCTGGGGGTGAAAACGACAACTTAGTAAGAGGTTGGCTCTACAACTATGATTTAAAATTTGTCGTTGTTACATTGTTATCATTATTAATAATTAATAATGATTAATTATTAAATTAACTTTTGATAAATCGTATATAGTGAATCATGGATAGGTTTATGATTAATTTTATAAACTAATGTAAAACATGAAGCATGCAGGTTGAGCTATTGAAGTGTTTTCTTTCTCGTTCAAATTATCGAGAAGAATTCGCACGCAATTTTTGTATAATACAACAAAAGCAACACCTGTAAAACCTTTTACAGTGTGAAAGTTCCTTCAATCTGCAACTACCGTGGCGTAGTTATTGTGTTTTATCATACCAATTACGTTGATGTACAATATTGATTTCAAGTTTCCTGCAGTCTTCAGTCATTTCCAAAATTGTAAAGAATGCGAGAAAGAAGTGAAAATAGAAACTATCATTTGATTCTTCATTTATCAAAGTTTCGCTGACCTCTGAAAATTCTAATTATTCATTAATCACCATGCACAAGGGAAAAAAACCAAGAAATGTGCCTTTTAGTCTTATAATGGTGGTTTGAAAATTGGGTTATGCTATCCTTTGCTCATTACCAGCGCTATATTTCAAGAATTTACATTTATTGATAGTAAATTCTTATGAATTTGGCAAACAAATTATTTATATTTTTTTTTATAGCCAAGTCAACAAATTAGATTTCTGAGACAAAAGAAATGTGAACCTGTCATAAATTTGCCGATTAATTAATGGAGGGACATATTTGAATTAATTGCATGATTGCTATGTTTACCACATGCCTACACAAATATATATTCGCTTTGGTGGATAAGACGAGTACGATACACACAACTTCCAAATCAACACTACGAGAGTTCCAGACTGGAAAGTTTTTTATAACGTGGGAGATAAGTACCAGGAGAAAAAAATGTGCGCGGAAATTTCTGATGTTGCCCATTTGGATATGATATCTTTAATCGGAAAATGATCGTGTTGAAATTTAATGTAACATATCTTACGTCTATTTTGGTTAATATAAAGAAACATTTATTTGTATTTTATGATGTATAACTGGAGTAAGGAGAAAAACTGAGCAAGCAAACATTGCTCGGATCCTGAAGCAACATCAGAAAACTTACGCAAATGATTTTACTCAGTAATAAAGTGCTTGGGGAACTCGTTCCTCGTACGAACTAAATTACACTGTTCAATATAAAATTCTGTTTAATTAACTAATTGACGAGTTAGTTTGTTTTTCCGTTAAATGTAGTCGTTAAATTCATTTTAAGATTTTAATAACCGTACTTTTAATTTTAGCCCCAGAAACCACATTTACACTCGAGTGAGTTCACACTAAATGTATCATCCAAATTATATATCAAAGTTAACAAATTTGTACTGAGTATAATATTTGTGATTCACGAAGTATTTGTTCGTCAATTCATTATAATCTTTAAGTAAAAAACTAATAAAGTTTTTAATTTATTATTAGTATTTAGTTGATTTTTATTTTCCGTTAGAATAAATATCTTCTTCATTTAACATAACGTTTAAAGTCTCTTTTTGACGTTTTGTCCTATATGTAATCATCTAGACACAAAATTAAACATTAAAACCCTAAAAGGCAGCCCTTATAATTCAAATATTTATCAAGCTTTCATTTAAGTTCCTGCACTATAATTGTATACAACACATCTGATGGTAATTCATTCCAATGAATTTTAGATGACGTTGTTTTAGCTGAAGATGATTTCTCTTTTGCCAATATTTTTGTTTTAGTGTTACCATTCTTACCACTAAGTAGGAAGAAAAAAAGCATCGATACTGAATTTCCTTAATCTCAAACACTTCAGTTGCATTCAATATATATCTTATGTTTCCAAGAGAATTACAGAAATCTTAACTTGTACTTTTATGATAACCATCCCAGCCCAGGTACGAACTTAATATCCTTTGTCCTTAGCCTTTTCAAAAAATGTAATGCCCAAGGTAAGGAGACCAAGACTGAACAGAATATTTCAATTGTGGTTTAACCAATGACCAATAAAAATGACATTGTAACCTATTTAGACTTTTATTCAATATTTTGTCAATACAACCTGAATTCTATTTTCTACCATTGTTTGGAATGGCTGAAGAGATTTATAAACCAAAATACCAAGATATATTTCTTCAATAACACTTAAGATAATTTGTTCAAAACTATATCTAATTTGAATTATAATATTCAACATACATTATCTTGCATTTATTGTAATTAAAACTCATCTGCTATTTGCCCAAATTGCCAATTATTCAGTCCATTTGTAAAGCAGCAACATCATCCTTACATCCAGCAACACCTAAAATTAAATCAAAACAAAAATTTCAAACTATTGACCTCATTATTAATGCCATTTAAAAAGAGCAAAAGTCCCAACAATGATATCTAAAGTACCCCACTTATAACATTAATCCAGTGTGATTAAACTACATTTATAATAATCTTCTATTTTCTTCCATCTAGCTAGTTTTTAATCTAATGGACCAATCAATTATCACATACAGATAATGTTTAAACTAGCCTTTTATGTGGCATCTTTTCATATTGATTTTGAAAATTTAATTGCACAACATCTATACCTTTAACTTCATCTGAATAAGAATTAAACTTTTCAAAGAATGTTGAAATATAAAGGTAAGATTTTTTTTTCAATTTGTGTAACTGTGCTAAGTATACAATAAAATTTAATTTTCTTAAATATCTTTGCAAAGCATCTTTCATTATACCTTCAAAACCTTTCTAACTGATGTGAACTAAACTATTATGTCTGTAATTACAAGGGTGAATTCTATTCTTTATCTTGTGAAGAATAAAATTAACCAAGGACTTTGAAGAAATAAGTTGCTTACATACCCATCCTTAGTTATCTGGACTAGGTGCATTATCATTCTTTAAACTTTCAATTTTTTTTCTTAAACTTGAAATGTGATTATCTTGTTCAACCTTGTTTTCATTTAGCACTTATTTTGGTTGAGGAATATTACTTTACTTTTCTTCTTCAAATTGTATTAATGAAAATTGAATTTAATAATCCAATCTACTCCTAATCATCATTTAAAAACCTCACTTTCAATCTGACATTTTGCTTATATTTAATGCCTTTTAAGAAATCTGTTACTTTTCACATTTTCAACTAGCATTTTTATAGCTTAATCTCTTACATGATTAACTTTATTTTACAAATCTTCTTTTCACTGCAGTGAATTTGAACTTTTTAAATGATCACTTACATCTGTATATTTCCGAACATCTATCAATAATTTTTATTATTAGAAGTTAACAATAAATCTAAAATAGCGTTGTTCTTGGTTGGATCTTTAACTTTTTGAAGAAAACTGTCCTGAACAGTTTTTCTAAAAACTTATCCCCTTAATGGTTTGACCAATTTCCCAATTTGTCCATCTGAAATTAAAATCTACCACAACTATATCCTATCTAACAGTTATTTTTTTTTCCAATTAAAGAGTTTCTTGTTAATATTCGTCTGATCTGTAACAGATTCTAACTGAAAGCTTTCATTCCTTTTAACTGCTAACAGAAACTAAAATACATTTAACCTCATTGCTCTAGACTTTGATATTCTCAACTTGAAAAAGCTGTAATATTTCTCATTCAGCCACTTTGCATTTCAGTTAATTAATTTTTTCCACAAACTTATCCACTGGTATGATTTGCTTAGCTAATTTGTATTAAGAATATTAAAATCCTTCTGAAACGAAAGTACAGAAAGTTTATTTTCAACCATCCAGATAAGTAGTGTCCTTGAAAGAATTTAATACATGAAAGTAAGGTAAGATTTAGAAAGTTTATTTTAAGAGAGGATTTTATTTAACACAGAAATAATACTCACTCATCCATAGTTTCTTGGGCAACCTTTCTCATTTCATTCAAAAGTAGGAGTAACATTAGCAAATTTTCAATTCTCCAATATTGGCTCAGTCTAGACTGCTGAAAATGAAAGATTCTTGTGTGTCTGAACTTTGACTTCCCTTTGAAATAAGGAAAACTTTTGTCTGGTCTTATCTATTTTAAGACTCTTTAATTACTGTAAATGAATAAATATCTATCAATAAAAACGTCATTATTCCTGTACCCCTCAAATAACTGAATAAATTTCTATGCAATGAACATATCCTGTTAAATTGAAAATAACTTTGCACTACACACTCTACTGATGTTTTTCTTTATATAACATATAAACATCAATATAACATTCACATTTTGATGTGAATTTGAAAATAATTTGGTACTTGTTTATTTTGTTAATCGTCTGCAATTTTGTGTGTTTATAAATAGTTAAAAGCATTCATTGCTACTAACTGTAATATCACACATTTAGTGAAAACAAACAATATTTTTAGGAAACAGTTTAAAATGAAAATGCAATACTGTGTGATGTTTATACACAAGTTTAATATTCCTGTTTCAGAATAGTGTATACACAAATCTTTTGTATTAATTTATATGGTACTGAAGTATTTATGTTGAAGTATTTTTCATAGCCATTTTCACACACACTCTTTGAAATTTCACGTGTTCTTGTTGATGAAACAGTTCTTCAAGGCCCTCTTTTAGAGAAATAGAAATTCATCTTTTGTTTGAAACAAAATTTTTAAACACAAACTAATTTTATTTGATTTTGAATTTTGTACAAAGCTACATGAGGGCTATCTGCACTAGCTGTCCATAATTTAGCACTGTAAGACTAAAAGTAAGTCAGCTAATCACCAACATCCACTGCGAACTCTTGGGCTACTCTTTTAACCAATGAATAGTGGGATATGCTGTCATTTAGTAATGCCCACTTAGTAAAGCTGAAAGGGCAAACGTGTTTGTGATGAGGATCCAAACACATGACCCTACCCTCAAAATGATGAGTTGAGTGCCCTAACCATCTGTCAGTGTCAAGCTATGCAACACTTGATAATTTGAGTTGATTTTACTGACAAAATGTAGTAGTTTAAACAGATTCAATTTCTGACTTTTGAAAAGAAAATTGACTATCATCGCCATATTATTTCTAAACTTGGTATTTATAAATTCAGATCTTTCCATAAAAAAAACTTAACTCTTTTAGGGGCTGACTTTGTCCTCTGATCTCATTTTTATCTGTCTACAGTTTTTCTTTTATATATATTTCTGTTATAGGGATTGAATGAAACTAATGGTTAGTGTATGTGTTTTTATTGGCATTTGACACAAATTTCTTAATCTTTTGTGTGCTGATATGTACTTGTTAATTACTTTGATTTTACAGAATAGAGATTATTTATAAAACGTAACCTGAATTTCTTTTTTTTTAGTTGCAAACATTATAAAAGTTTGAGGAATAATGTAACACCTGTTAGTTTTCTAAAACCAAAAAAACGTGTACATTAATTTGTGTGCATGGAATTAATTGTTATGGTAACAGTAACAGTTCTGTTTGATGTTAATAACAATCTTTTATTATTGAAACCCATTATGATCAGTTTTGGAGGGGGGTGTTCAATCTTTGTTCTTTGTGATTTGTTGTAATGTACCAAATGTATATAACAAGTAAATTTTTCAAATTTAATGTCTTGAGGAGTCTTGATATTCTGTGTATACTTTGCCACAACTTTGGATAAATTAACATGAAAGGTAACCAGCAGTATAAATAATTTGGATAAGAGCCCTAACACAGTATACAAGATGGCATTTCAGAGGTTCAGTAAAAAAAATAAATAATTGAGCTTTGTTAAAACTGAATAATCATTATGAATATTCCAAGGTAACAGCAGCTTTTGGTTTCAAAGAAGCTTTATTTTTCATTTTCTAGTTTTCAGTTTTTTCTTTTCTGTCATATTGACTGTATTATATTTGGAATACCTTGTCACTCTAATTGAAAGTTATAGGAGGTTTTGTTCAGAGGTTAAATTGAGGCATAATTGTCCAGAATGGACTTCTGACTCTTGAGGATTTAAGTCTTTATTCCTGCTCTACTGATTTGAATGTTGCAGTAGATCACAAAGGGACATCCATCTCTTTCAAACTATCAACTTAACTACTACATAGGACCATTTATTGATGTTTCCATTGTGTTTTCTTTAATTTGAAACAGGATTTAATACAGACAAGTATTACTAAACATATTTGTATAGAACTATAGAAATAAGTATAGTTGTAACAGAAGTGCTTAGGTTAAAGTTATTGTTTTTGTATATAACAATACTTTGATTAAATATAATGATCATTGTGGATAATTTTTATTAGCAGTAAATAACTGCTAAATTACAGTAAATGCAGGATTCAAGCAAGCTATTTGTGTACCTGCTCAAAAATTTATTAGTGTTTAAATCTCTCTCCAATTAGCTTGTAGCTCAAAATGGCTTAGAAGCTGAGAGACACCTTCTTTGCTGTTTATTTTCTTGCATTGACTTTAGTGGTGATGGTAAAAGTATTGGCAAAGATTTTAATCAGGTAAGATTCTGAAAGTTTTTTCTTAATATTCAGCTGGAGAAGTCTGACAGTTTTTTCTGAAATTTATTCTCTGAAACAATTGTAATATTAATCTTTTGAAGAATTGAAATGTGAAGTTGAGTTTTAGTATACAGGATGTTTTACAGTGCTTTCCTATTTTAAAATTGAATCATCAAATAATTAACAAAATATAAACTATGTAGTTCTTAACATATAACGTAACTCATATGGTGTGTTTTTTTCACTCCAGTGAGTAGTGTTACCCTGCAAAATTGCAATCATCCAAGAAAAAGCTTTATGAAATGGGGAGTAGAGGATTCATACAATCAGTTTTATGGTAACTTTGCTTAGATAACATTCAACTCTACACACTTGCAACCATTACCTCTACAGTTAGTTACAACTTTTATACTTTCATACAATATATGTAATTTAGTATTGGTTTTCAGTAACTTCTGAGCTACTGTGTTAACTGGAAATCTGTTTGTAAGGACTGTTATTACTACTTGCATACATTGTTTTAAATTTCACCCTATTAAAGAAACTAAAAGCATGTGTAGTGGAAAAACATTTTGTCAATCTTTTGTAAACTTGAAACCTCAAGGAAAGCTTTGGTCTTTTAATTTGGTTGAGGGTTTCATGATTCTTCAAATTTGTAATCTTTTGGGATCTACCTAAATTTTATAAAGAATATTTAATATAAGTATTTACTGCTATGAGCTAAAAATTACAGGAGCTGTTTATTTGGATGTTGTGAAGACACATGAAAGTTTGCCGTGTTACCAAAAGAGCTTGCAAGATGCGTTATTAACAGTAATGATAATGTAGCAATTTTTCACTTTTTCTAGAATTAAGATGGGGTTAATGTACAAGCATGAAATATGTTAAAGTAATATTTGAAAGATTATCCATTTCCTATTTTAATTCTCCGATTTCTATTCTAACATTTACTTGCTTGTGATTAAGCAGACTTATTTTAACTTCTGTAACTTTTCCTCAAATGAATAAATATGAAGTCTCTTATTTTCTTGTATTATTACCGTAATTTTTAAAGCCAAAACAAAACGCATTAAAATTAAAAAAATATATACTGCATTTAAAATAAAATGATCATAGAGTACAAGCTACAACGTGGTATTGTAAAATGTATCCTAGGTTTTGGAGGTAACTGTGGAAGTAGGACTTGCACACCCTCCCACCCACCAAGCAACACTTTACCCTAAGTTATCAATTTCTTGCTCTACTTCCTTGAATTCTGTTCTAATGTAAACCTATTGTAATTGAAAAGTGTTCTAAATACTCTAATTTATTTTTAAATGAAATGCACTGTTTTGAGTATCATCAAGATTGCAATTAAACCTACAATTGCCAAAGACCTCCAGTTAATTCTGACATCTATTTCTTAACTTATTTTCCATTCATTTAACTAGTAAAGAAATGTTTTTTTTTGTATACCAGTATTTTAAAATGTCTTTTTTTGTAGGTTCAGTACTTAATTCAGGAGTGTGGTTCATTAATACAGCAGCCCAGTTTTGTGACAAGATTGTGTAGTGCAGTTGATAACCTTTTGCATCATCAAAAGGTAAACTGTGTTAAATTGTTTATCACGTTCTTCCACACGTGTGTGTGTGTGTTATCTGTAATTGATATTGTAAAATTAGACATTTTAAGAATCCTTGCTCTTAAAATGTTTGTTACCATAAGAAAACTTCAAAATGTGGTGATAAAATAAACTGCCATAGGCTTCAAAAATCAGTAGTATTAGTGAAAAGTGTGAGATGGTAATAATATTGTCTGTTTCTTAATACTTAACCCATTTATTTTGCAAGTCTTGCACTATCTACAGCACACTAAGGGCAACTGCTGGAGGTAGACTGTATTCTGTATGGAAAATCAGTATTTAGTGGGTTAAATTCATATTTTGAAGACACAATCTTAGTTTCCGTTAATTAGTGGAAAAAGTTCATTCAATTTTTGTAACCTTGAAACCTCAAGTAAGTTTTTTTATTTTAATTTGCATAAGGATTTTATAACTCTTTTAACCTTTTAGGACCTGATTAAATCTGTAAAATCAACCTAAGTAGTTGTAGCTGTGAGCAGGAAAATATAGGAGTTGTTTATGTAGGTGTTATGAGAATGTACAGCAATTTGTTGTGCAGTTAAAAAAAACCTGCAGAACACTTATTAACAAGATTGATAATTTAGTATTTTTCTACTTTATGTACCTTTAACTATGGTAATCCAAACTATTGCATATTTTCAGTGGATATGCTGTACTGGACTCCACTTCATTATCAGATTTCAAGGCAATCTATTAAGAAATACAAAAAATTTTCCAATTTGATTGAATCCTTTCTCCCACATTGTACAACGAACGTAAACTTATATTTAACTTTTATGGAGTTTTTTAAACTTCAGTACACTGATAGATCTTTACAATTTCTACAGTTAAGTATCAAATTTTGTCAAATATAAGTCAGTTATTTAACAAAACTCAATTTTAACCAACATCTTAGTGCAGGCCTGAGCAAAGAGTTGTGAACTATTGGTCAAATTTTTACTACAGCCTCATCTGAAACTGAAGGCAGACAATTTTTAGTTTTTGTAATTCATGTTAAAGATGGCTGACTTAGAACAACAAAACTATAGGGTGAAAGCATGTGTACCTATACAAGTATTAGTTTGGCCAAACAAGCTAGATTAGCATTTTGTATCAACTTTTCAAAAGATTTGTATAAGTGAATGGTTTATTCACTGCCAATTTTAAACCAAAATTGACTCAATTTTATAAAATTCTCCTATTTAAGGAGTGTTTAGTATAATGACATCTTAATCTATTAGCATAAATAATAGTTGACATGGCAATATTGAGGGCATGTGAGTGATGACAAACTGTAATCTAGTTTCCATGACATTACTATAAAGGAAATTATTAAAGAACATGATTGGTTCTATAAAGTATAGATCTATTCTAGCTAATAGGGTTGCTATTCTAAATCTAATAATGGTTACTATAGAATGTTTCTTATTGTGGTTTTGGATTGTATGTTTACAAAGTCATATCTAATCAAAAAGAAATTAGTTATTGGGATAAAATATAGTAAAAAAAAAAAAAAAAAAAGACTAAGCATGTGACTTAAACGTACGAAATAAATTAGTAGCCAAGCTAGTAGATACACTTACAGCATTGATAAAACATTCACAGCAAATATTCATTCATTAGTTAGCCAGGCCATGTATTTTGTTCAGTTTGGAGCATGAAGGTTGGAAGTAAAAAATGAGGTCAAGCAAACTAATAAATTAAAATTGGCTATAAGATTCTTATCAATCCTATAAGTATAAATCTTTGTTTGACTGCTTATTTTGATTTAATTTCTTTAAATGGAAAGTTGTATGCTCAATCCTTTTTTGGCCACCATTTTTGTTTCAAACCTAGTGTTTTTCATTAAATACGTTTTACTAGACAACTTTCAAAAAGCTTTTTTATTTCATGTTTCTAGTGGTTGAAATAATGAAATATTTGGCATACCTCTAAGCCCCTTTTTTAGATATTGTTCAGTGAATCATGTGGGTGTACAGATGTATGTTTATCGATTTCTTTTAGACCTTGAGATCACATTCTCACCTTCTTCCAAATATAAGTGAAGTGCTTAAACTTACCCAGGTGCAAGAAGTAGTATTTGGAATTGCACTTCTTCATTCTTCACATAGTTGGCTCTGTAATCACGCAATCCAATTTCTAAAAGAGAAGATTCCAGAACTTCTACATGTTTTCACTGATTCAGGTAGTTGATTTTTATGTATGATCTCTTTTACTCTTAATGTAAGCTACATTTCAACAAGCCTTGTAACCATGGAAGTTTAGTACGAAATTCGTAAAATTTAATGTCAGATTAAGCAAAAGTGTTAATTTGCATAACCTTTATATACTTCAAAATTAGTGCTTTTTTTAAAGTATTTTTTTTATTTTCTCAAAATGGGAAAAATAGTGAAACAAAACTTATGAATATGAACAGTCTTCTAAAGTCTTCCCACCTGTTCTTTTAATTTTATCATTTTACAAAGCCATTTAAGCCCTATAGAATAAACTGTTAACTAGTAGCATAATTATCAGAGAGGTAACTGTGTAAACAACTAATCAAGTTTTATAATAAAATTATTGTTCAGTTTCAGCTGGTATTGAAATTCTTTGTTCTGTTCTTTAATCTAACAACTTTGATTTTTACATTCAATGAACGTTTTTTCAAAACAATGTAATATTAATTCAAAACAAGCATAAATTAACAAACAGATTTAAGACTTTCTTAAAATTCTGCAAATAAGATTGCTTTTATGAAACTTTAGTCTTGTGTTGGTTAGCTGTTGCTTTCAAGCATTCATTTCTTTAAAACAAAATCACGTGTCTTGTGTATTAAAATAAAATGAAGAAAAGTTAGTGATTTTACAGGCTTTCTAGCTAATCTGTTAACAATATTAAATTTTAATAGCAGCTGAAGAACTAAACACTAAGGTTTTTGAAACATTGAATCTGATGCTACATTAGCTACTGAATATTAAACATGACTTTTCTTCAGTTTGATATTTTGTTTTTGTTTTGTTTTTAACAACTTTAAAATGTTAGTGTTTTTGAATCAATTTTATCTTTTTAGAGATTAGGATCACAATGTAATATTAAAACATTGTGTTTTTTAATTATAAGCTTTACTGTAATTTTTATTCATTCAGTTGTGTGAAGCACTTGTTTAAAAAAATTATTAAATGTCAATGCCCTTTGGTCATATTGCAAGGAGGTCTGGAAGGAAGCTTAGAAGATTTTTCAATTGAATTTGTTCATCTGTTGTTAATTTTTATCCTTCACACTTCTAAAGACCAGTCTGGCCTGAGCAGTGGACAAAAAGAAGCTTTTCTGCAAACTTTGAGAAGAGGTGAAATATTTTACAATTAATCAAAGTAAATGAAATAAATCATATGTTTTAAATACTAAAGTGTTTTCAGACTTAAAGCCTAAATTACAAAGATATTGGAATTGTAGATGTTTTAGCAACCCAGCTTTTACATATTTGATTTGTATAGAAATTAACGTGTTAATTTTCTGGAACATTTATAACACTAGGCAAATTTGAGCTGTTGGATTATACATGACGAAATTTTAGCTCTTTGTGTATTTGTGCCAAAGTTTAATACTAATGTCCTGTATAGTGTAATAAAGATTTTATTAAAAACTATGCAACTAATTTAAAAACTGCTGTATTTGTTACAGTTGCTAGATTAGTATTTTGATGAAACTTAATATTATCAAATGTGCTAAAATGTGTATAAACAAGACAATGGTTGAAAGATTTTTACTATATTTTTACATATTCATCTAGTTATTCCTTCAAATATCTGGATATAGCAAAGTGATTGATAAAAATAAAAAAATCTGAGAAGTAAATTCTTTAACTCACAATCTTGAAATATACATACCAGTATAGGACAATTTTTAAGTTGCAAAATGAATAAAGTAAAAATAAAAAATAATTCTTCAAAATTATGTTTCTTTCTCCTGATTTTTATTTCCACTATCTGGTTGCAAGTAGTTTGAAACTTCTGAGAATGTGTGATATATAATGACGTTTATTAACGATTTTAATAACAGCTCTATTGCCAGTGTCATTTAAGTGACATTCTAATTGCTGAGAATATTACTATAAATCATCAGACATTGTTCAGATTTCATTTGTTAGGAGAACAGATTTTTACTTAGTGATAAGTGAGCAGTTTTTCATTTCTTCAACATTGAGATGCCTAGCTAATAGCATGGAATGAGTGACAGCTTTCTTATGGATTTAAGAGTGGAATCTTAATTATGGAAATTCAACTTAAGTATGTTGAAAATTGAAGTGTTATCTAATTGAATTTTATCAATCATTTGTTTTTATATAATGTAAATTTAGGATTTTTGGAATAAAAACAAAACAAGTGCGGTAATTACTTTTTAAAGGAATGTTATTTTATCATAAAATTTACTAACAATGTAACATGTATTACTAAAGTATTTAATATATTCATGTAGGAATATTAAAATAACTATTTTTAAGATTTGTCTGAAAGACACGAACTTAAGTTCACCAAACTGAATTTTCACATGGCCAGCAACTATGAACCCTTCAGTACAGAAGCTTTAGTAAAGAACAATTTAATTGGCATGTTAAAATTGGATTGTGATCTCGTCTGTTATGGTTAAAGTTCGTTCTAAGTGTTAATATATGCTAATTTTAAAATAAAATTAGATTGCATGTGAATATAAATTGTTTTAAGTGAATAAATTAAAATGCATTTTAGAGGTTTTTGAATTTAATGGTCTAGTATATTACTTGTATTTTGAAACGATTTTAAATTTTAAAATGTATAACACTTATTGATTACTTTAAATACACTGTATGAAGAAATGAATTTGAATTTCACATTCTTCTTTCATGCTAAATAGCCTTAATGTAAAAATTATTGCTAATAATTAGTTCTTTTATTTTTGCAATAGCTAAGTTTTTCAGATACATGTAATTTTAACTATATAATTTTCAAGTAAAGAAAAACGTATGATAGTGTGGTTGTGAGAAAATACTTATCTTTGTCAGTGTTATCATATTAGTTGTGGCATTTTTATTAAAAAGGAAATATTAGTTTCAAATGAAATATTTTGCAGTTTTTGTCATGCACTATTTTAAAATTATCAGCTTGATGTTGAATGCATTATTTAAGTTCTTTGTAAATGAATTTTTTGTTTTCATTATTTTTTTCTGCTTAATCTTTGGAAGATCTGCTATGCAATATTTTAGCCTTTATTGTTATTTATTTCTTGCACATTTATCAGCCTTTTGATACTTCTTGATTTTTTGTCAGACTTTCCTCAAGAAATAGTACCAATTATTTTGGCACCCTTTTTATATCACACAAAGCACGATATTCCGATGGAAAAAGTAGTTTCTGCATCAAGAACAATGGCTAGTGAGGTATGGCTCAACGTGTTTCATAAAATATGGTAATAGATCTTTGGTTATTAAATTATAGCCTTCAATAAAAAATACTTTGGTTAATTTTCCAACACCATTAGGAAATTTCATATGTTTAAAGTATGTATAATTAAGAGTTTCTCTTATGTCAAACTGATATTTAGTGGATTCACTTCTGAAAAATGAGAGACGTAGTATTCAGTATATCTCACGGTAAAGGTCAATTTATTTTTATCAGACAGTGAAGTAGGTGGCTCTTGTTTTTGTTTTTTTTCTTCCTTTCCATTAGTTCTAACTGGTAAACCACAGTGTATCATCTTCCAGTCTACACAGCAAAATGCTTCAACTCTCCTTAAGATGTGTTTTTAACCTAGAGGCCAAAGTGATCTGCAATAAGTTTGTTACATCCCAAAAATATGCAGTAATGCAGATTGTTTAATATTGTTGATTACTTGTTAATCAGATGTGGACATCTGTGATGTTAACATTAAAAATAAAAATTCTAAAATTGTTAGGATGTGAGGAAACTAGGGGTGTGTGTAAAGACCAGAAACTAGAGCATATGTGATGGAAGGAAAAATCGACATTATAAAATTTTACATTCCACCACTTTTACCTCTGTCCACCCATAAGTCTTTGGATTCAGGAATTAGTAATGCAGGTTTTCCTCTTGTTCCAAATGTTCTTTAGTTTCTAATTTCTTCTAATCTCTACACTCTAACAATGTTATAGTATACTAAAAAGAAGTTTATTTTTAAATTTTATTTTTTATTTATATCAATTCCTTGTTTCAATGTTTTGTATTTCACATCGTAAGTACTTTGGTTTATTTCAAAGGGAAATAGCCAGTGGGAATCTAGTTTTCTGTACTCAGAACTATATTGTTTTACAGCACATGTTCTTTCTATTGGTCACTTTTTGAAGCTCAAAGAATGTCAGTTTTTGAAATAAGGCTGTTAAATTATTTCTTTAGGCTTTTTAAACTTAGTTTCATTAAGATTGAAATGTTTGCTTATAGAATGAATATGAGAAAACACTGTATAAAACTATTAAAGAAGCAAGGCATTCCTTATAGTATAGTCTTGAACAACAATTAAAGTAATGTTGATAATAAAAAAAACACAAAAAAACTTAGTTGTTTTACTGTTTCTTCCCCTTTATATAAAATTTAGAAATTAGCATACAAAAATATTAAAGGTGTGTAAAGCCTTGTTAACAATAATGCTTTTTCTTAAACTAAATTTAATATCTTGATAGTATCTGTATTTAGTCTTGAAATAAGTTTTGTTCATCTTCAAATAAATGTTATCTATATATTTTACTTTTGAAATTATCTTTTAGTTAATTTATTGTATAAGAGATGTTGCAAGTTTATCTTAACAATATTTTACTGGAACTTTGGTTAGAAATATTTTCAAACTTTTTTTTTTCTGTATATAGATTGATGATTCAGTGGTAGACCTTGTTAGAGAAATAGGGTACTCTTTTACTGCAAGGTAATGATTTTATAGTTTTTAGGTATTTTTGTTTTCATTTTGTTAAAATATTCGTAGTTGAATTCTTTTTAAACTTTTTATATTTGTGGAAAGAATTAAAAACTTGTGGTTAATTTTGATTCATTTTTTTTCAGTCATCACACTTACCATATGACTTGTTTCTCAAAATTATTTCTACAAAAAATCCTGAAATAATAAGAATGTTTAATGAAATTGTATTATTTTTGGTGGTGGTGGAAGAAACCTACGACATTCTGACTTTGAAAACTATTGTAAAGTTGCAAAAATCTATTTGGTCCACAGTCTTCAACCATTTCCAACCTAGTGAAAAAACTACTGTAAGATAAAGATGCACAGCAATATACTGTACAAATAGTACCCATAAGTATTGACTTGAAGATCAAATATCTTTATACACTTATTAATAACAATACAGTTGCTAGCTTTATGGGTCAGCCAATCTTGCTGAAACAGATTTTGTAACAAAACTTTTTTGTGTATAATTTAAAATCAAAATTAGTTAAAATTATGCATAAGTAAATTATTTGGAATAATCAACTTAGTCAAAATTAGTACTTCACCTCATTTACAGTTTCCAGTTATTTCAACTAATTGAAATATTGCCATTTTTGTTCATCAAAAAATTACATATGAGAGGGAGGAACAGAGTACCTCTTGGATTTAAAGATCTACAGTTATATTTACATTGCCAATAAACTTAATTATTTTGTGTTTTTGCAAACCTCTTAAGATTATCAGTAATGGTCATTAATTTTAAAACTATTGGCTGGAGAGAAGACAATTTGCTAAAGGTCCAGACTATTCATTACTTGTTCTAGAAATTAATAAACATTTTTTTTTAATGTTTGAACAGGAATGAATTTAGGGGAGAGGTCTATGGGGACTGAACCTCGTCTTTCCACTTTTTGTTTTGTTTTACAAATTAATAACTGTATTATTCAGTGTGTATTTTGGACAGGAAAAGTTTAACTAAAAAAACATGGTGTCTTCCTTACAATACTGTATTACATCAAGACAATATTGGAGGCCGATGCTTTTATTTTAATAATCTGTATTTCCATAAGTTTGTTTTATTTTTTTCTTCAAGTTCTGAAATCAATACAGCTGTAATATACAAATATCCAGTTATGGAATTGACCAGTAAATGATTATCTATAAAATGAATATAACAATATGAAATCAACTACATATTTGTTAAATTTTTCGCTCTGGGGTTTTCACTTTCTACAAGGTCTGTTCAAAAAATACGCGGATTGTTTAAATTGCGCGTTTCCAGTTGATTCCAGGGGAATCTGCTTGGTGTCGCGAGGTTCGCACAGATCAGCTGATTACGACGCCATTTCCCGATTGCAGATATCTTCATTTGTGTATTAACTATGCGGTTTTAAGTGAAGTGCGATTTTTTCGTTTGGCGGATTTCAGAATGAATGACCTGAAGGAGCAACGACTTGCTGTGAAATGTTGTGTTAAACTTGGAAAATCTGCGACTGAAACTTTTGCTATGCTTAACACGGCTTACGGTGATGCTGCTATGAAGCGTACGGCATGTTTCATGTGGCATGAACGTTTTAAGGATGGTCGACAGTCCATTGAAGATGATGAGCGTCCTGGACGTCCTTCCACGTCTACTGACGTCGACAAAATGAACACCCTGGTGCTGGCAAATCGACGTCTGACCGTCAGGGAGCTTGCTGAAGAGTGTGAGATATCAGTTGGATCTTGTTACAAGATTTTGACCGATAAATTGAAGATGCACCGCGTTGCTGCGAAATTTGTGTCTCAGAACTCGCGAGTTTTTGGCCAAACACTCGATCACTGTTCTACCCCCCCCCTACTCACCTGACCTTGCTCTTTGTGATTTTTTCTTGTTCCCCAAACTCAAAAGACCCTTGAAAGGAAGAATATTTGAGACGATTCCCGAGATTAAGGCAAATGCGACGAAAAAGCTGGAGGACATTACAAAAGAAACTTACCAGGACTGTTTCAACAAGTGGAAACACCGTTGGGATAAGTGTGTGCTGGGGACGAGAGTACGTTGAAGGGATCCCAGACCTGTAACTTTTAAATAAAGTACATTTTGTTTTATGACGTCAGTCCGCGTATTTTTTTGAACAGCCCTCGTATTTTAGGTGTTAAATTAATTTCAAGTCTACAACTTTTTAAATTAAAGTTTTTTATTAGTTGGATTTTACAGAAAATTTGACAATGTTCTTCAAATCTTGTGTATCCATTTTTCTAAACATTTTTAAACAAAATTATTTCAACAATGAAAGATGTATTCAACTAACATGTAGAATTGTAAAGGAATCTAGCAATATCTTTTAAGTGTTTTATTTGTAATTTGTACCATAATAAAATGAATTAATTTTATATAGAAATGTATTTTTAAAGGTCATGAAAAAACTTTTCATCAACTACAATTCTTTTGTTTTAGTACAGTAGTGGAAACTTGTAGAAGTTTGGAATTTTCTGATATGTATTAACTTAAATAAAATAGAAAATTACATTTCATTAACCTTTTCCAGCTCACTGAAATTGTCAGTTACAATCATTTACTAATATAAATAGCACCTCAGCCCTGCAATGTATTGTATCCACAGCTCACATGAAGACCCTCATCAACAATGGGTACATCTAATATAATGTAACTTGCATAATATTGCACAATCTTTCTCACTTTTACTTAGTGCTTACAATAATTTAATCAAATGTATATAAAAATAGTTTTAACTATAGAAATTTCAGTTTATTTTGTAAATGAATTTAACAGGGGTCAGAAATCTTTTTTTAATTAACATAGTCACTTGCCTCTAATCAATAACAAAAAATTGAGTTGGTTACCTAAAAATAGATAAGTAACTAACACTGATTACTTTTGCAGTAAATAAATCTAATTTATTGTAGAGGTAAATGAATGTTCTGTGGTTTTTTCAGCTTAGAGAATTGCAAGTCAAACTTGGTTAATTTGTGCCAGAACAAGATCACACCATCAATTGTAGCAAGAATTTTGGGTTTAATTATAAGAACACATACAGGGCTAGGTGAAGGTATTTCACTTCAGGTAAGCAATTTCTTGTATATTTCATGACTTTGTCACACAGTAGAAGGAGCTAGATGCACCTTTTTTGTGCCTTTTATTGAATTTCAGAAAAAAAACAAACTAGTTTGAAGTAGTTTCAAATTTGTGAAGATGCTGCTTTTGTAAATATTTTGATATATGGTATTTGTACAAGTTTGTGGCTCTGAAGATTTCATTGTGGTAGGGTTTTTAAATAAACAATTAAAATGCTGAGTTTTATAATAGGCATTTTTTCACATTTGTATTTATTCCTTTTTGTAAAATATTCCTGCATTTTATGTATTTTTGTTATGATTTGAAACCATGACATGCATTTAAATACGTTTATGATCAGTGGTGGTGTTAGGTGCTTGAAAGATTTAATTTGAGGACATATGCAAGAATTTTCATGTTTATTTTTGATATGATGTTGATCATGGTTTCTATTTTTATTTTGCAAGACTTACTTTGTTTGCAACTAGTATCAGGAGGGAGCTTTCTCATATTTATTCATATCAATACCTGAGTATGAAATGGCTTATGCAGTTAAAAATAAAAGTAACTTATTTGTTTAAATCTTTAGCCTATGACTTAAAAGTTGTGATACAAGTAACAATGTTGAGATGAGGTGATTTGATAAAAAATGATTAAAATTATATTTCTATATAAGTTAAGAACAAATTAGTTGCATTTTATTTAAGAATGTTAGAGCCCATTTTCTATGTATGTAATAATCATATTCTGAAAAAATGATTAAAATTCACAAACAAGTGATTGTTTAGATTATCCTGAAATCAACCTAATATCAAAATATCATTTATTTTTTTTTGTCCTTGGGTTCCGATGCTCTTTCTTTACAATAGTAAAAAGTACTGCTTTAGTATGTTTATTAAATATTTGCAATCCTATGTTTATTTATACATAAATTTGTACTGGATATTGACTTGTGAAAGATTAAAATTTTATAGCATAAATCCTTAATGTTTGAAAGTGATAAGAATATAAATTTGTAATTAGAAGTGTATTTATAGAAGTTTGTAAACAACTAGCATGTACAAAGTTCTTTGTTTCTAATAAAGGAAATGAAATGATTAAAATAACTGATTTTGCTGCTATAGGAACATGGTGTAGAGGCAGGAGGTATGCAGGATGATTCTAAAAAGTTGGAAGGACAGTTTTCCTCCACATGGAATGTAGATATTTTTGTTCAAGCCATTTGTGAAATAGTATGTATGAAAGTTTTTTTGCTTCAAAATAAAGCTAGATATATTTCTTGAGCACGAATTCCAAGAACTACTTTTTTGGTCAATCAGTTGAAATGTACTGTTTTGTTCCTGTATAAATTCATATTAAAGCAATACTATTATTCCTCTGTAGATCTAACACAAGTACATTATTCTTTCTCTCCCTCTCTGAAAAATCTCGCAATTAAGGTTGATTTTGGTTCAGATGGTTAAAATATTAAATTCTTATTTTAGTAGGTGTATAACTAAAGTAAATTTGAGCTTGGCATCCTTTATCATGTTATAGTATTTTACTTTTTCTTAGGTTCCATCTTTGAATTGGAAGGATGTAGTATGGGAATTGGATCATTCTGGTTTTGTAGTGAAGGACAGACAGGGTATAAAACTTTTGTGGCATTCTTTGATGATAGAACTAGACCATGACACATTTCCATCTGAGTATTTATATAGGCATTGGAGTAATTCAGAAGGACAGGTATATGACTAAGCCCAAAAATGTCATATTAGATAATTGAACAAATTTCACTTCAATTTCATAAAAATTCTAATTTGCCAAATGCATTGAAATGTATATTTCTACCAATTTGAAACTTAATAAAAAAAAAAAAGAATGATAATTAAAAGAATGCATTGAAACATTATTATTAATTAATATTTTTATTTTTCTAGCTCTCCCTGTTTCAACAAATTTTAAAGAACTCGGATGTGTTATGCCTTTTGGATTACAGCTGTAACACTGTAGCAACTGATATTTTAAGAAGCCCACCAGAAAAGACCGAAGATGTTTCTAATTGGTAATATGCTTAAGCAAACCTTGTAGAAATAGTAATTTTTAGGATATTTTAAAACATTGCTATTGATGAGAAGAACATGAATTTCTAGTTTGAACTTTTATTTAGACTTCACTGCATGATGACATTTATATGGATGTTTTAATGCAATACTCTGAAGAATTTAAAAATATCTTTTAATAGTTTTTAATAGTAAATAACTTGGTAAGTTAGAATTAGAATACACTTGTAATAACTTCTGTATATGTACGTATTTTATTGTATAAAATGAAAATTACTTATTTCTTGTTCTACCAGACAATAAGTGAGAAAACTTGCACAAATGCCTCATTTTATCACTGTGTAGAAGTTTAAATTAATTAATATAAAAAAACTACGAAATTAGAAACCTACCAACAAAACTTTATACAATCAATTATCAATTTACTAGGAAGTCTTTGGATTTGGTAGAAACTCTTCTTCACCTTTCAGACGTAGGTTATTACAGGTCAGTAAAAGAACTTTTTAAGTTTCCCATGCGACAATGTCCTGACGTATTGGCTTTGAGTCTTCTACAAATTTCGGTATGTCATATAATCATCCATTGACTTATTTTCTGTAGTTTAATTAGTTATTGAATTCTAACAGTGAAATTTTATACTTTTTGTTGCTAATCAGTATTTACTTTTCATTAGGAGATGAATAACTTTGTTGCAACTGGGTATATGTATAATGCCATAACATGTGATCTATGATTTTAAATAATTCAGTGACAAATTTTCATTTACTAATTTGTTTGGTATTAAAGATAGTTTAACAAAAAAAAAAAAAAATTGATTTGTGTATTAATTTTTCTCATTATACTTGATCTTAGCATTTATGCTCAACTGATTAACTCGTTTCTTGTCATACTAACAAAAAATCTGTTCTTTAGTTAGATGACTAGCCTCATTTACTGTTAACAGTAGTAATAATCAACTTTTAATCTCTTTTTCTTGTGACAGATGTCAATACCAAGTTAATCAGTAAGTACTCAAACAGAATGCTTTTCTTAATGGAATACATGATGTTTGGCTTGCTGCATTTAATGTAGCAACCTACATAACATAAATCTTCCAAAATGTTTTCTTACTCTCTTAAAACGTTAGATTTTAACAAAATGTCATAAATGCAACTTGTTGAAGAACTTATTTTGCTCCAGTGTGCAGATTTTAAAAAAATCTTAAATCTAATCCAGACGGTATAAACATCTGGTACAGTTGTAGGTAAAAGGAAAAGGTTTAGAACGTCTATCTCTCTTTATTTTTGCACATTTAATTATTTATTAACTTGGTTTCTCACGTACTAAAGTATTAATATTCTTACAAACGTGCTTTGCTTTATTTTACTGTCAAAAGTTTTCTTGAATAAAATAAATATTCAACTTTCAGAAGGAAATTAAAGGATTTTTTCAGTATTCATCTATATTGTTTTTAATAAAATTAGGTTTACATTTCAAAAACTTGGATTAAACAACAACAAAAAAAACAGCTTTTATATAAGAACACTAAAATATGCAATTTAAAAATTTGGGGAAATTTTGCAACTAAGCATTGTTCTATTTTTCACTTAATTGCAACTTATTTAGAGCCCTTCACCTATCTTACAACAAGACATTTTGTCCAGCTTGATCCCTGCATTCTTAGAAAATCATCCCAATTCAACTACAGTTTTGCTACGTGTTTGGCATTCGGAGGTATGAAAGCTTTCATTTTTATGTATTATAGTATATATTGTTTAAAGAGAAGCTATTTAATTGGTTCTGATATTCTTAAGTTAATGAATATAAAGTGAAATTGACTGTTTATGCTCTTTAACAATTTTCAATGAATAACTTAGAGTAAATTTTGGTAATTTATTTGTTTTTAGAAAACTGGGAACTGAGATGGGTCTTTCTGTTGTCATGATATTGCATATATGGACTTGCATTCAATATTTTATTGAATGACTATTTCATGAATATGTTTGTAAATTTGGTATGAAATTACATAATTGAAATTTCAGTAACATGCATTAATTTTTAATTTAAAAATAAATATTAACATTTGTAAACGTTGAATTTTGTTTGAAGTGTAACTAGTTCAAATTACATTTTAGACTTTTACGTTTTGACAAAACAATAGTTCCATACAGATTTGGAACTCCAGTTTAACTGATATTGACAACTAGAATACAAAAGAACCTCTTGTTTTCAATATTTGCTGAGATATTCTTCACGTACTAAATTAGTTATCAGCTCACATCTTTCCATTTTTGCAAATGCACCCTCACATACTTATTTCTGTCTATAATATGTGAATAACCAGTCAAAAGCTCAAAATGTTTCCTTAGTGATTTTCTCACCTCTTTTCAAATATGGTTTTCTCTTAAGACATTTCTTCATATTGGTAAGTCCACTTTAGTCTATTTGAAATTCATTATTTTGAGACAAATGCAGCTTACTTGCCAAAATTAATAAATTAATTTTTTGGGTTATTCAAATCTATATATGAAACCTAAAATTTCTTTTGGATACCTTATGTGGAAAGTTTTAAGAGGCTTAGCGATCTGTCTAGCAGCAATAGTTCAAAAGTCTTTGTCACTAAAATTACAGTTGTTTGCTATACTTATTTATTTACTGTTTTCAAAATAAATTAAACTTGTTTCTAAATAGTAGTTATGTGTATGTACATATAGTGTATTGTAATTGAAATGTGACTATTTTAGAAAATGCTAGTTCACTAAACCACAACCAAGACAGGTCACTTTGTAAAAATCAGTTTTATATTTGATACAATAACATGAATGATGTTGCACCATGTCATTGTGACTTCGATAACTTTTACTAAGCAATGGCTAAAAGATCAATATAACAAAAATAACGACTATATTGAAATATGTATAATATTATGCCATTTACACTAAACCATTGTTTTTCTAAGTTATTCATAGTCATTCTAGAATGAAGAAAACAAATTGTTTTTTGTTGTTAGTGGTGGTTAAGAGATTGGCTAAATCTGTTAAACAAATATTTAGTCAACTGTGAAAACAACAAAAAGTATGAAGTTTTCTTTAAAAAAACAAAAAAAAACTACCTGGAGGTTATAAAGATTTCACATCTCTTACTTAAATTTTCTAACACCTGAAACTATTTTTAATCTCAAAACAAAAATTACTGTTAGATAGCTGACATTCTTAAAGAAAAAATTAGGAGAAAAACCATTAATTAAAAACTCTTAATACTTAATTTAAAACCTGATATTTTGCTTACAAAAGCATTATAATATTTACCCCATAAAACTTTGTAAACGTATGTACATTATAAAAATGTCATAGTATAATTACTCTCATGGATACATTAATGATGATGAGCTGAATGGATTCCATTTGAGTTGTTTCACATCTGATACAAACTTTTGTGTGAAACTTATTGGAAGATGAATTTTCAGTATAAATGTTAACATCTTCAGAAGTTATCAAAATATTCAAAAGAATAAACTTTATCATAAATATCCATAGTGTGACTACTCTAAGTAGTGTTGATGACTTTAATGATATTTGAAATGCTATTCCTTAGCAACTTAAGTGAATTATGGAAATTTTGCTATTGAAAAATGTATTTTAGGTATGTAATGAACGAAAACACAGAATAGGTGTTTGCGATAATAAAGTGGGGCTAGATTGCAGGATAACATGTGTAATATTTTAACCAAAAAACAAAATAGTTGTGCCTTTTGTATTTAGATATTTTAAGTTTGAAGAATATCATTTTGGTAATAGATATTCAACCTTAACACTTATCTTTTTCAGTATTCTACGTCCTTTTTATTCAATCATTAAAAAATTATTTGTGTAAATTACAAAATCTGTAACATCAATTGTCATTTCTAATTTTTTTTTTGTTCTGTGTATTAGTGTTTAATAGATTTTATTTTGTATTTTTAGAGTAGTAAACGATTAGTGCAGGACAAAAATATCAGTAAATATTTTTCATTTTTAAGTTTATACAGTTAGTGTAGTTGCACAGGCTAACCATTGTAGTGTATGCATAATTTTCTTTTGTTTTAATATGTATTTGCAGGTCCATTCTGCAGTACTTAAACCTGTCATCATAAACTCTATTATTGACTGGTACGTTAGAGGAGATTATGATCAGAGTCGTCTAATGAGGATATTTGACGTAGCACATGATACGAAAGCTTTGACTGAGTTAATGAATTCTACTTCATTTCCTTTTATTATAGACTTAGCATGTATAGCTTATCGACGAAAATATTTGAAGCTGGATACGTGGTTATCAGAGAAGGTTGAAGAACATGGAGTAAGTTTTTCCTTAACTTCTCAACATTTACTTTGAGCCTTTACATAAAATTAGAACTCTAGGAACACATTAAAAAAAACAGTAAAGTAAGTATTTTGATACGAGTTTAACTTGGTTTGCTTTTGAAAGAAAGTAATTTTGATTATTAAATAATATTCTTTAGTAAAGTTGAGTAATCTCTCCCAATATTCACTATATTTTGATTATCATGAATTGTGTGTGTATATTTTTGGGGTGGGTGGGTGAAACTGTTACTGTGAGCATGTTATTTTTACTTTTTATATGTACTCTACCAGTTGGTAATGGATAGTGATTACAAGTTGCCTTCCTTCTACTATAAGTGGTCCTTGTAGTTTGAGAAATTACAAACAAACCATAAAATTGTATGCATGAGAATCATGAAAAAAAAAATTAAGAAATATATAATTAACTCTTTTCTCTGCCACATTTATAGATAATTTTCTTTGTGACCATTTTTTTTTTTAATATATATTAATGGATGTTTACATTTTTTTGATACTTAACTGGTCAACTTTATGAAGAGAAATATTTTTGTACATTTTGGCTCAATTTTGAATGCTTGGCAGTGTTCTATAGGGGTAACATGAATCTACATACAAGTGAGACTTTAATTCTTTTATTTATAAATTTCTTGTATTTCAGGGATTGTAGGTAAAACTGTTTTGGAAATGAAGTGTATAATGTTTTTATAGGTTTAAAAGAATTGTCCAAAATAACATTATTCATCTGGAAAATATATTTATATACTTTAATTTTCTTTCATTGTAACAGGATTCTTTTGTACGAGCTTGTATTGGTTTTTTAAAGAAACACTGTCCAAAGATGACTGGACAGGTAGAGAGGGAATATAAGATTTCAAAGCAATTACAGCCTTCACGAGAAATCACAACTGCAATTCTGACGCACTTGCAAAATTTAACTGGGTACTAATCTTACCTGAGCTTATTCTTTTAAGTAATTACTTTTGTTTGAAGGTATATCCATGCATGTAGTATCTATTGTATACTTACGTTTTTATGTCGCCTTATTTTTGAATAAATTATTTGATCCTGAGGTAGAAGTGGTTGGAAGGATTTGGGGATATTTTGTTGTGGACTGTCTGACACAGAATTTTCTTAAACACTTAATTAGAGCATCAAAGTTACAATCGCATCATTATGAAAGGTTTTGTTACAATTTTTTGTGTTTCTTGAATTGTTTTTACTCATTTACAAAAGTAAAATATTTCCTTTCCAATAGATATTGTTAAAACTTGTTGTTAGTCACGTACATAACTTTTTAGTAAACTGTAAAATCTGACGAAAGTTAATGTGTAGAAAGAATGTATGTATTATGTTTTGTAAATTCTGAAGGTATTAAAGGTGCTTTAAATTCAATCAGTGTGTTAAATTACAATAAATGTTTTTGTAGATGTAATTTTAATTCGTTCCTGATCTTGTGTTTAATATGACCATCATGCCCCATACTCCTGTGCAACACATTGTAATACAGGCTATAGACACTGTATTAACACCATAGCATTATTTAATCTTTTAATCACCCCCAAATGATTGTATAACTTATGATCAATTTTATTATACCAATCAGTTTTTTATATTTGAAAAAAAGATCACTGTTGATAACAAAACCTTCAAAGTTCCAAAAATGATGTAGCATGAGTGCACCCCCTTACAAATTGTCCTAGTAATAGTGTACTTTTAATAAATCTTTCATAACAAAACGTCCATATCATGTTAAAAGGAAGAACTGTTCTTGAAAACAGAAAATATATAAAATTTATTTTGCATAGACATCTTTAAGTATTTATAATATTTATTTGGTACACTTATTTTCTATTATGATTTATAATTTATAATACACTTTTTGTGATGAGTTTTACATTTTTAAAAGCTTGTAGCTAAATATGAATGAACAGCATTTGTAGTAAAATCAAGATTTAGTGACTTTGTTTTTGAACAGTAGTTTTTAAGTCGTAAGTGTTTTAAGTTATCAGTGTTTAAATATATAATATTGCAAAAACATATTCTCAGTGATAAAACAAATCTTTGAGATTTCATTTGATTTAGATTTACTCTTCATTGCTGCCCCTGTACCATTTTTACCCTATTGGTAGTTTTAGAGTTCAATTACTTTAAGGTTGTCCTGTTAATAATATTGTTGCAATATTTAAGCCATGTATAAAATTCTAACTTTTGCAATAATTGCAAATACGAATCTTCATTTGAACGTAAATTAACTAGGGTGATGAAATGTAAAGTTTTTCACGTTAAGCTAAATGTAATGGAACATTATGTTAAATTTTAGTTGTGATAGGAAAACCCGGTTTAAATAAGTTTATAATCTCAACAAAGGCAAAAAGAGAATGTTTGTTTACAGGAAGTTTTGTTCTTGATTTGGTGTACTAGTGATGGAATACTGGAAATTAGGACCCAAAGAGAATATTTTGAGTATCACAACAGAATTCTGTTTTATAACTAAATGCAGGTTGCTACGATTAGTAGAACAAAAGATGCAGTGTGATTTTGGTATAGTTTTATTTGTGGGAAATCTATCATTGGCAGATGATAAACAATGGTAAAGTTTCAATGTCATAATTATTTTTGTTATACTCATGGTATATGATCTACATATCTTGTTTAACTAGCAATCTTTATTTTATAGTTAGGCATGGTGAGAATGTAGTGTATCAGATTGTAGGTTTTGGGTCTTGAGATATTATTCTTTTGATTATATATTGCACTATCAATCCTATTACTTGTTTGGATAGCTAAATAAAATTCCTTGTAATTGTTACTGCTTGCTAGCACCTTTTCCTCTGCTTAATTAAACATTAAGCTATCTATACGTTATTAACTGAACATCTACAGAGGTTTTCAAGTTCAACAGTCCAGTTTATTTTTGTTCAGGATAAATTTAATTGCACTGCTCCATACAAAAATATTTCAGTAATGACTATTCTTATATTGTCACCCCTAGTAGAAACTTTGGAATTCTAAAAATTAAAATTTGGATTATGCTTTAGTTATTCGTGTATTGAATTTTGTACTTGACCCAGTTAACGTTTTATATTCACTTGCTTATTTTCATTAGTCTTTCTAAAGAACTTTCGGAGGCAATCTTAGCAATCGGAAAGAAATACTATGCATCATTGAGTAAACCTAGTCATCCTCCTATTGATGAACTTAATACCCCTCACAGCCAACAACCAGTTTTCTTGGCTCCAACTGTGGGAGGATCAGCTAATCCTGTAAGCTGATTTTTACTAGTATATATGTGTCAGGAAAACTTGTTCTTTTTATATTTAAAATGCAGTGAAACTATTGTTTTACTTGTCACTTTAAGTTAATGTGTGTAATTAGAAAACAACAAAAAAGATCACTTCTCTTCTTTTGCATACTGAGATTTAATACTATGCAACTTTATTTTGTTACAGGATGCTATCAGGTATTAAATTTAATATCAGCTGAGTATATTTTCTTTATTTAAAGTATGGATCAGAGTTAACAAATGTAACTTGTTTTGTGTGCTGGTTCTGTACACAGTTCGTTTTTTTAAAGCATACTTTGTAAATGAATTTGAATGAATTAAAATTCTGAATATTCTAGAAATATTCGAAGATTTTAATTTTTTTTGTCAAATAATTAATCTTACTTTTTGATATAGTCTGATAGCTTAGGTGATCTTAATATATCAATGGGTAATCTGTGTGTGGGAGATGTCACCAATATTGCCAGCAGTAGTGCTCCAGGCTTTCCCTTCAGTGCCTTCAGTTCATTTCCACAACGAACTCCAGCTTCCCCAGTAAAGCTCTTACCAGTTGCAAATCCAGTCGTTGCAACTGGACCATCTTTAAGTCATAATACTCTTTCAAGCATCATACCATCTTTTCAGTCTCAACTGCTTTGTCTGCCTGGACAGTTTGACTCAAGTTTTGGTAAGTAATTTCCATTATTCCAAACAACAAATGAAACTATATGAAACAATGTGTGTGTGACGAAACTTTGTAGAATGGATGGGAACTACCTGTTGTGGAGATGTCGTCCATTCTACAAAGTTCATCATGAATACTGCCTAAATAATCTATCAAATAATGTGTGTATGCTCTGTACTTTAAATTTAATCTTTTTTGTACAACATTTTATATCTTGAAATATGCCTTTGTTTATAATTTGATATCGTGGAAGGTTTAATGTAAATTAAGTGTTTAACCAATAAAATTCTATATAAACCAGTTTTAATCCACTTTCAACTTGTGTGCATGACAAATTCAAAATAATTTGTCAAAAATATCCAAGAAATGTTGTAAATCATAAATATTTTAATATAGAATTTTAACAAGATACTATAAACCTGGAATGTCATTGGAAATAAAAATATTGAAAATCCTGAAAAATGTTTAATTTATACATCCTGATTTTGAAAAGTCACTAAAAATAATTTTAATTTCAACCATAGTGATGCTGTCATACAACATAAATGAACTTAATATTGTTCGTATAAATCGAATAAATGTATAAAAGTAATTAGTTGTTAAAAATTCTGTAAAAGAAACATTTAACCTCTGCTCAAAATGTCAAGTTTGCATTTTTGAAGTCAGTCATATGTAAAATACAAAACAGTTTAGCGTAAAATGACTATTGTTTAGTTTGTGTTTATTCCATCTTCATTTAGATTTGGCACACTAAACAGATTTAAATAAATACAGTAACAAACGTTTATGGTAATGGACCCAAACAAAGATCCATTGGAAGTGTATTCCACTGAATTTACAATATGAAATAATATTTTAACTAAAACTTTCTCTCATATGAAACATGGAAATTAAAAAATAATTAAAGAATATATGTTAGTATTAAACATATTCTGGGTTTGTTACGACAATAAAGAAACTTTTAATAAATGGAAATTGAGGCTGTGATTTGTTTTCAGACTAATATGAATACAAGTCTAGATTTTATTTTTATAAGATACAATACCTGAAAAATATAATACCTAATACAAGTTAAAGACAAAACAGCCTAGTTTAACATTTTAAAAAATTTTTTATTACTTGATTTAGCAAGTAAACTTTTGAAACCTTATTTCAAGTATACAGTAATGATTCATAGCTTTTGGCTTAATTAGCTGGCTTTATAAATGTTCATTCTGTGATAACAAGATGTTTAATGGCTAACTTTGGTAGGATGATACTATATATTGTTTCCATAGAGAGTAAATGTTAAAATTGGTCCATTACTTGGTATTTATCTTTCCTGATCACATGTTTCAGTTATTTTACAGCATGCTGTTAATCTGACTTTAAACAAGAATATTGAAAGGAGACAAACTTTAGTCTCTTGTTCTTTTAATATCCAGCTTCTTAATTTCTTTGTATTTATTTGCCCTATGCTGCTTTTGTAAGTCTCAATTGTCTGTTCCTGAACTTTTACAAAAGTCCTGGAAAGTCATGGAATTTGATGTATTGGAAAGTATACAAACCTTGTTCTAATAGTAAGTAACAATTATTGTATTTAATATGAAACTCTTTGAACATATGGTGTAATAAACTTTGAAATATCATTAATTTCTTGATCATTCAATACTACAGGGCAATTTTTTATAGCAATCATATGTTAATACTGTCTAATCACTTGTATTTTTTTTTTTACTTCAGGAAATAGAATTTGCTTAGGTAAACATGTAGAAAGTTCATTAGAACCATAAGAATCCAAAGGTTCTGAATTTGCCTAATATTGATTGCTGAAGTATTGAAAGAAATATAACCGTTACCCTGGTAATTTTATAGTATGAAAAAAATCTCAAAAGTGGTCATTGACTGTTGCAGTATTCAAGCTTTGTAATAAGTAATCTTATAGTCAATTGAATATTGCCTGAAATGAAGAAAATGCTTATTCAGTTATTTCTTGTTTTTTCTGTTGTATTTAACTGTTTCATTAATATTTTAAAATTTTGATTTATAGATAACTAAAACTTTTAATGAAATTGTGTTTAGACCTAAGTGGTAACTTGAAACAATTTCATATGTATCAATATATTCTTTCTATTATCATTTGAAAACTTTATTGAATTTAACCAAAGTCTTAACTGTATAGGTTTACCACCAGCTATTAATTTGCCTCCAACAGTGACTGGATTTGTTCCACCTACAGTTGATCATTTCAGACAAGGTAAGTATACATCTGAAACTTGGCAATAATAATTTGGTGGGTAAACTTTTGGTACAGGTAAGCAAATAAATACTAGACTTGTCATACTTTATTTATTATTACCATTATACTAAAATTAAATGTATAAGGTTATACTAATTTTTTTAAACAATTGAGGTACTAAATGTTTCAATAACTTGCAACAAATTTGGCTTTTTAAAAACTTGCTTAAACTGTAAATGTGTAATGCAGGTATTGAAGAGTTAGTATTTTCCCGTTTTGAGGCCATTATTTTGTATTGAATTATTCTCTACATCAACAGAAATAGGCACTATTTTATATTTACCCCATTAAAATAAGTTTCCTGTTGTTCACCATAAATATTTTTATAATTTAGTTTATCTTTTTCATTCTTAACTGTTCTTTAAGTGCTAGTTCCATTAAAATGACTTAAATTCTGATAGGTTATATGTAGCTTAGAAATTATTTCTATATGGTTAATGCTACAAAATGTGGTTTCACAAAATATGTAAAAAAAAACTATCAAAATAAAACTAGAGAAAATTATATATAAAGAATTGTATATAATCAAAATATGTAATATATCAAAATAAAACTAGAGAAAATTATACTTAAAGAATTGTATATTTTACATAGTTTAATAAAATGAAAGTTTGCAGCCTTTATGAATTTTTTTAGTATGTGAAATGAATTTCCAGTTAAACTTGCACTTTGTTTGCAAGTTAAGGCTTAGTGCCTTCAGGATGCAACTTTGAAGAAATTAGTGTTTTCACTCAAGCATTAAACAATTAAAAGTGTAAAAATTAAGAATATATACATACCTTTAATGTCTTTATTGATAGAATACTGCTGAATTTTAGGTAGAGTATTTGATTGAATCATTTGTGCTAATTTGCAGTTCAGCTTAAAAGGATAGCTGTGACTAAAAGGACAAAACACAAAATGAACATTTTGATAGTCTTACCTCCTCTCACAGAAAACTATTTTTCTCCTTTTAAGCTCCTAAGCATTGCTAATATATTTCAATGCTCAGCACACTAGTCTGTATTCTCCACAATTTGTGTACTATTCTTGAATGTGCATGTAGTATGTAACTACATTCCACCAATAGTGTTGCACCACCTCTACATAAAATAGCTGGCTCCATCTTATATTCGGACTAAATTCTCACTTTTCAGTTTACCTAGCTTGTTTAACGTCTTTTACCTGTAATTACTGTTTAAGATTGGACTTTAAGCATCTTTTTCAACAGTTTTTTTTTAATGTTTGTATTAAATTAATATTTTTACAAATGGTTATTTGGGTATTTTACTTTGCAGCTGTCCTTCATTGGCTATTTATGCTATTGATGTAACCACAATCTTGAGAACCTCCAACATCTTATACATGTTGGTTCTTCTTTTCTAAACTTTATTGCCTGTGGAAGCTATTTGGATTTACACCCATTTCTTAACCTCTAAAGAAGCAAACCTAATAAAGAAACTGATCAGGTTCAGAATGGAAGTACATACAAGAGATAGAAAAGTAATGTGGCATGTATTATCTCCTTTAGGTTCATGTTCTCAACCTACTATTTCCTGGAACCCTTCAATTTGCCATGATCTACATTCTATCACACTAACTAGTTGAGTTTATCAACTTCACAGATTTATCAATGAAAGGTCGTTGTCTCTAACATATCTCCTCATCAAATTTGTTATCACTGTTTTTGGCTAATTATCATTTCTGCCCTCAGAAGAAATTGCTTAGGCTGAAATGTGGACTACTCACTATTCCTTTCTCTCATTATCTGCACTATTTGGCTGTATCTTTCTCAGGTTGTTATTGTCTCCCTCCTGTAATAATTGTACATATATCCTTTCACCTTTGACTTGTGTGTTTTCCACAACATTTTGTATTTTCTTTTCATGGGTTATCTTACTGCTACTTGTGTTATCCCACTCTTTAGTAAGTGTTACTGGGTAAGATGTGCTTTCATTCAAAATCTCTTTTTACTGGTAGATCTACAATTCTCACTGTAGAGACTTTGGTATTCCACAAGACTGCTAGTGTCATGTTTAGTGGTATATACTTGTATGTACAAGTTTAACTAATAAATTGGAAAAAGTGCAACAGGTGTGTACGACTATTTTAAAAAGCAGACTTCCACAGTGTAATGTTCTTCTGGATGCCCCATTGCATTTGCTTCCATCTATTTTTCTTGAAGTGGAGCTAGAGTTATTGGAGTGGTGGATTGAGAACTTCCTCTTGAGTATGTAAAGTAAAAATTTGCTTTTAAATTACAACCACACATTCTTCTGCTCGGTGAGAAGAGAACAAAGCTGGGTTTCCTCCTTCCCTCCATGGATGCTTATTCCCAGATGCACAAAATGTTTTGAAGCCGGATCAGTCTATACATGTTCCTCCTCTTAAAACCAGTTTCAGAATGACCTTCCCATGGTTGAAAGTGGTAGAGCCTCCCCCTTCCTTGTTAATTCCAGTTGCAGTTGGTTTATTTCTCTGCAACTATGGTGGAGTATACTGTTACTACCCTCAATTTTTTCTCATCCTTTTCCTGTATAGGATTCTTCTCTGTACCTGTAGTTGGATTATTTATTTCTTTTTTAAATACTAGTTACAGGAATTATCCTGTTCTTATGATTGACTTGTGGCAGTGACATGACTGTGTAATACTGGGTTCAGTTTGTACTTGTTCATATGGTGGCTATGGGAGTTTGATTTTAGCCAAATGTTAACTTCCTCTTTGCAAGTCTTGTTGTTTGACATATGACAATCTGTTTACTTCATGATGATAAGACACCCACTTGAAGTAAACATGTATTCTCAAGATAGCTGGTATGGGTATTAAAACTTACTTATGGTTGAGGTTGGTGCTGAGGATGGGTTATGGTACCTTGTATGTTCAGTTGATTTTTTTGGTGATTATCTAGATTTGGTAAGTATCTTTTTCCATCATTATATGTTGGCAAACTGTCCCTTGACTTGCTAATTTATTTTCATGTTCATATATATTGAGGCCAGTTAGCTTTTCTTTAATAAGAGGCTTCTCACCCATGACAACTGTTATTTGATCAGGATTATGCAGCAGGGGACTGTATGAACTTGCACTATTCTTTACTATGGGTTGCATCTATCAGAACAACCTTGTTTAAAACCTTTTTTTTAATACCTTTGTCAAACTCATTTCCTTCATATGGGCAGAAGAACATGTTTGTTTCAGTAGTTGTGTAGTGTCTCGTACATGCTTTGGTTTTGTTCCTGAGCACACCAGTTATATCTAGGCACTTTCTGCTTGGTTTCAATGTTGGTTTCCTTTTCTGAGACTGAATTTTGCCAATTGTTTTACAAATGCTTAGGGGCAGAGAGTGGATTGAAATAGTTGTTTGTGCAAGGAGGTAAAACCTCTTGGGAAATAACATTTTTCACACAGAAAATTCAACTTTGAAATGTCTGTAAAGGTGTTTGATACTTTAGTGTAGGTCAGATAGAAACACTGTTCCTGTCCTGTATGTTATTTGAAACAGTGTTTGTTGTAAATTTTAGTCAGATGTTTCTAATATTTGAAAGTAACTTGTGTTTAGATGATATGGCAACCATGTTATCAGAGGTGAATATGCATGTGTCCAAAGATGTGGAAGATGAAGCTAATGGCTACTTTCACAGATTATATAATCGTTCTCATCCACCTATATCGATTAATGAAGGATTGCAGATGTTAAGGAAGTTCCAAAAATCGCCTAATAAAAAAGTGAGAAAATATATATAAATAGTAGATCGTAAAATGTTGCACATAAGATTTGTTTATGGGTAGGATATTAAACACAGCAGTTCTTGTCAGTAGTCATTTTATAACTATAATACTCAACCACAATAAGCTGTTCTTAGTAATGGTGTCAAAAAGCCACTTAAGTTAGTTATTTTATCATAAATGCATTGTGGAACATTTAATTGTTTTTGATTATCAATAAAATAAAGCAATTATGTATTTAAACAAATCTTGCAAGGGAAAAAATGAGTATTTCAATGTTTACATTAATTGTATTATGGTGTTCTCTTGTTTTTCCCCGTATAAAGCATAAAGGTTTAATTTTCTACCTTTTTATTTACCTTTAATATTGAAGGTAGTCAGTGTTCAAAGTGAAATTCAATTAACATTTTTAATGTAATTATTCTAAAAAGAAAAAGGAAAAAATATATACATATAGTATTTGTTTTCTGTTTAACCTGTTAATTATACAGGTTGCAATCAAATGTGAAAATGAAAGAAATGCTTCAGTTGCTTTGATGGGAAATTATTTTCATTCCTAAATATTTAATGTAATGCTGGTTAAAAAGTAAAGTAATTAGTGTTTTGAAAGACATTGCTATAGAGTTCATATTTATTAACTTTGTAGATTCAGATTTCTTTTTAAGAACACTTGTTCAATGAGGTATAGTTACTGTAGTGTTTTCAGATGAACAATGGGTGATATTAAAGGAGGAAGTGTTTTATGAAACTTCTACTAAACTTGTGTATAATGATTTTAATAAAGAAAAATTCAGTTAATATCCATACATATAAACTTGAAAGGCTGGTTTTCAAAATTTACTAAATTAAGGTATAGAAGAAACCTTTTAAAATTTCAAACGTGTACATAATTGTTAATTCTGATAATGAAATCAACATAAACAGTTATACAAGATACATCCCTCTCTGATCTGTACATGTGAAATTTCAAATTATTTCGTAATTATATAATACCAATATTTTTATTATTTTAACACCACTGTTTCATGTCATTAAAATGATCTTAATTACCATCTATAATTAATAACTTGCATGTTTTATTGCAATCATCCTATTTTTGTGTATAGCTTGTTAATGGATGCTTTCCCCTACCCTCGCTAATAATGAGTGTCAAAAGTTAATGTAAAGTACAATGCATTTCAATGCTTTTGTTTGTTCTACATAAATGTTTTTGTTGAACAAAATCCATGATTTGTATACATTACATGATCAAATGCCTATTTAATATATTGATAACACATGAATAAACTAACTTTTAAAACAAAAAAACAGGAGATATACAATTGTATGCTACGAAAGTTGTTTGATGTGTACCACTTATTATCTGAACACTCGGACCAAGAGCTGTTGATAACTGCAGAACTATTTGGAGGCATCATTGCACAAGACCTCGTACCGTAAGTTCTTTACATTTAACAGTCTTAAATTTCTTAATTTAAGAACAATCTAAAATCTGTTCATCGTGTTAGTCATTCAGTATTTAGACAACTTGCAAAATGTATTTATAAACACCTTAAACTTGCAAAGTAAAATTGTAATTTATTTGCATAGCTCTGTTTCTAGCTTTTACGTGATTTCTAATTTATATAGTATCAGCTAAAGCTTTGCTTTTACTAAAGGAACATGAGAAATGTTAATGTTTTGGTACTTTTGGATGATTCTAATCTGAATTGTAAATGAACTAAAATAGGCATAAAAATGTCAGTCCTTTATAAAATGTAGTTTTTTATTTAAGAATATGTAGAACATCCATTCTGAAGATAAATGGTTTTGTTGGGATGAGCCAAAGAAAATTTTAATTTCTTCTAAACTTGAGAATTTATTACAAATCAATGCTTTGTACTTCACAACCCTACAAAGTGAAGTGATGTGGTTTTTACACTACATTATTTGAATTGTGTTGAATGTTAGTGTTGAGTAATGTTGTACACGTGAGATTTGCGAGATCTACTGTAATTCCACAATACAAACTCATTTAAATACTTGTTCTCTACACTTCTTGTAGCTTATATTTTATTCTACAAATTAAAGTAATACTAACGTTTCACCAACACTTTGATATTAATCTGCCACTATACCATTACACTTGATGATTTGTGTTGCAGTGTTCTGTGTATCCTGGCTAATATTTTGTAGGGCAATGACTGTATTGTAACATGAGATAATTTAATATCCATTGTAAATATATATATATATATATAAGAAGCAAATTAAAGATCAGCTTGCATCAGTCCAGCTTGATAAAAATGGGTACCAAATAAATACTTTAAATGAATCGTGAAAAACGAAAGTTTATTTCTTTAGTTTTAATTGTTTTCTTTTTTCTTGAAGTCTTGTGTTCTCTGGCTTGATGTTACATTGCATATTTGAGGCACTTAAAAATCCTTGCGGAAGCAAGATGTATTACTTCGGAATAACAGCTCTTGAAAGATGTAAAAGAAGGTTTGTATTGATTTAGAGTTCTAGATTTTTTCCTAATATATACCA
This sequence comes from Carcinoscorpius rotundicauda, assembly GCA_011833715.1. NCBI lineage: Eukaryota > Metazoa > Arthropoda > Merostomata > Xiphosura > Limulidae > Carcinoscorpius > Carcinoscorpius rotundicauda. The sequence goes on along the minus strand of CM022392.1, from coordinate 48,259,270 downwards.
ATTGATACTTTGTACCTTTTAATAATCATTTTTACTTATATTTTGGCACTTATGATTTGTGTCAAAATAAACATCAGTCATTAGACTTTCATTATTTCCAGTGTTGGAATTTGGATTAGTTTTCACTACTACAAAATCTCAACAAAATGGAGTTTAAATTTTTTTTTTGTATTTTTCAAGGAGATTAATCTTCTCAATTTACCTAAAATTCCTCAAAGCATTTTAAAACCAAGTTATTTACATATTATTGAAGTGGTATTAATTTGTTATGTAGGTGTGGTTTTAAGAATTACATTTTTTAAAATAGGAAACTTTAAAACTATCAATGAATATAACAGCTTTTAAACTCTAAAAACATGTGGATCAAATGTTAAAAATTGACTTTGTATTAAAATTTTTAGTGTGTATCATAATTTTGAATTAGTGCTCTTTCTCTCCTTTTTTAATATTGTATGATGAAAGACGACTATTGAAGCATAACTAATTCCGTTTTAGCACTTCTAACATACGGATGTTAAGTTCAGATGCTTGATGGCCAAGAGTTATTTCACTTTCCATTATGATAATTTATGGTCCTGATCAACTTGATGTAAGAATAAACTGTTTTTAACAGAAACCTTTCACATTGCATGTTTTTTTCAGAATACTGTAAAAACCTTTGTTCAATTGTAAATGTCAATACAAAACTTTCTTAAAATGTTTAAGAGATTAGTTTATAGTAGCTGTTATAGTATAAAATTCACTACTCTGACAGGAACTTGTTGGTAATAAACAATAAGTGCAGTTTATGTTCAATTTATATTTACATATAATTTTATATCCCATCATTTATTATACGTAAAATAAGCTTAAGCATCACACTAAACCTGTCTTTTTGAATGAGCATATTTTTTCTTTTTCTCATTAGTTTTTAAGTATCAGTTTGTATATTTATAAATAAACAAAAATATTTCATGTTTGAAACATTATCCAATATTTTTTGAAAGGAAATCCTATAAATGCATTTATTCTTCAAACTGGCTGATTTAAAATTAGCATCTTGGCTATATTTGTAATGGTAGAAATGAAATAAAAACCCAATAACCAAAGAACTTGTGTACTTTCAAAAGCACTCTGTTTGCAGGGTTTTTATTTCACATTAGGCTGTAAATAATGGTTGTGTAGAATTCTGTTTTATATACACATATATACCTGGTCAAAATACTTAAAATAACTTAAAAACAGTTTTTCTTTTATGTAAAGCTATGCTTTGGATAGTGCAAATAGTCCACTGAAGGGAATTCAACTTTGTTTTTAGCATTGTTAATGTAAAGTTACTACTGGCCCACCATGTGACAGGTTTTTTGACAAGAGGAGGTTGTGGTAATTACATGAACTACTAGATTTATAAAACGTTAAAATTTTGTTAAATTCTAAGAGTAATTAGGTAATAATCTATATTTCCTACCATATGTATTAATTTACTTTTCCTTTTTTTTTTCAAGGTTAAAAGAATTTCCCCAATACTGTTGGCATCTTTCATCTATTACTCACTTTCCAGAGTTTCCTACTCATCTGATTGAGGTATTTTGAAAATGAAGAGTTATAAATATATAATTTTGAAAACTATAGTCTATTGTAAAATGCATGAGAACAATTTTTACTCAGTATTTAAATACATTGAAATTAACTAGCATGTTGCAAGTTGTACATAAAATTAATGCTTAAATTATTTAATTATGTATGAATATTACTTATTAAACTGAAATCCACATTAAATATTCAGGACCCCTGAATATTGATAGCTGATTTATCTGTAATCATAGCAGTTACTATAACAATCAAGACGTGAATGTGGTTTCTTAGCACTTTTGTTAGTAAAAATATTTTAGTTTAAATATTATACATAATTTTAGGGTAGAATATTGTTCCTAAATGTTAAATAAGTTTAAAATTTGTGTTAACAGAGGATTAAATTAAACTCTCGGATTATATACTATTTGCTTTTACTTTGTGTACAGACGTTCAGATTTGGTTATAAATGTGATCTGTCTTTCTTCCCTAATTATAATGTGCTGTTTGAAAAATAATTTGATTTCTGTGGATTTGCTATTTTTTAATATATTGGCTATATTCCATTATGCACTTAGTTAAGTTATTTTTGTGAATATCAAAAATACAAAACTACAAATTAAATGCATTAATACTCAGCAGCACCTTTTTACAAACAACACAAACGAACTTGTTTCAATGTATGAATTGATGCTTTTGGACTTTCTAAGAAAATTTTGTAATTTTGTTTTGTTTTTTTCAATACAGTTCTTTATCTGTGTAAGATTAACTAAACTGACAGCTACTTTCTTAGTACTCAAATACATGTTTAAAGAATGTTTAGAGAAATCTTTCCATGTAATTATTTTCCTGAAATTAGGATTTCAACTTTTTACAAAACCAAACTTTAAGGCCTGAACATATGTTAAACTATGATGCAAAATAAATTGCCAGATTAAATTTGAAACTTCAAATTACTTTATGTTAATAGTACACTGTAAGCATGAAATAAAAAAAGATGAATTTTGGTTTTTCTGTTTAACGTTTGTGTGGAAATGGGCAAAAAAGTTGCTTTATTGCACCATTATTAGTTTGTTCATTGACTTAAAATTCAATGTTTCATCTTTTTCTAACTTTTTTGTAGTTGTGTTCTGCTTTTATAACTATTACTTCCCCATTCATTGTAGTTGCACATGCAAGTTGAACTTAATTAATTTACTTCAGTTAATGGTTATACATTTTCTAGTATATTCAGTATGGAGCTTGCTCTCAGGAACCACCAAATTATCCCCAGGTTGTGCCTTTACCACAGAGTATGGTTGTAAGATCAAGTGCTGGTCCTGTAGTTCCTGCATCAATTTGTACTGCTTCTATTACATTTGCCTCTTCAACTACCATAACTACTTTGGTTAAAGAAACCTCAACTCTTGTAACTGGAAAGGTATAGTATCTATTGGAAATCCTTTCTTTCCTGTACGTTCTTTGAATTGCTTTAATATAATGTTTAAAATTTTGTTCACTGAAAATCCAACTTGGTGATCTATTAAGCAGATTTTTTGAGTAGGAAGAACTGATTTTACTGACCTAAATACTTGAATTGTAGTGAATTATTTATCTTCAAAATTTTATGACGTTAAAACTAAAGCTCAAGTAACAAACAATATGTAACATGCACAGGTGCGTGAAGTTACTAACGTAATTTTTTATTATTACCTTGACATTTTCAATAAATTACCTGTAACTTTCTCTATTTGTACTTGTATTATTTCAATGTTATGGTAACGTAATCCATATTAGATGGTAATTTTTAATAGTTTTAGTTGGTAAAAAAAATGGTAGCAAAAACGGATTTTAAGTATGAAGAATTTAAGTTTTTATATGCAGATGTAGTAATAATGTTAATAATAAAGCTAAGCACTGAAATTTAATGCTATACTTTACTTCTAATAAATAAGACTTTGGATGGTGTTTCATCCTGAATCAGCCAACGAGGAAACTGTCATACTACAGAAATAGTAAAGCAAGGTGCTGTAAAGAATGGTGAAGAGAAGCAAGTCAAATATTTTGTGCATAATTTTATTTAGTCATATGAACATGAATATTTTTGTTGTTGATTTTGGTTTTGGCTTTAATTACTTTAGCCATCAATTGCAAATACCAGTAACATTGACATATTGCTGGCAGCAACTGAGAAAGGAAAGATGATTCTTCCTCCTGATTTGGTTCAACAGAAAGTGGAATTTATCATTAACAATCTTTCACAACTAAACCTGGCACAAAAGGTGAGAATTTAGTTTTTGATAGAGATTATCTGAATTGATTTCTTGCACAAAATTAGAAAATTTCAAAGAATATCAGCAATTGGATACGATTTTTTCTTATTTATTTTGACAATTTCAAATACTGCAAAGAACATGTGCTAAAGTTTAGCAGAATAAAAAAATTAACAATTTGTATGCATATATGAAGATATTGGAACTAGGAAATTAAAATATAATTAATTAAGCAGTAAGTTGTAATTAAAGCTATATGCATAATATTCTTTATCATAAAGTTGCAAATTGCTATTTTGACTGTTAATTTTATAAAATGTGGTTTTGAAAACATTAAGCCTTTAAATTTACGAAAGAGAATTGAACTGTGAGGACATTATTATAAGCTACTGTTAAGATGCTGAACGAAAATGCTCTACCATTTCAGGTAGAAGAATTTAAAGAATTACTGAAGGAAGAATACAGGCCTTGGGCTGCCTGGTACATGGTGATGAAGAGAGTATCTGTTGAGCACAATTTTCATTCATTGTACTCCAGATTTCTAGATAACCTACGTCTACCAGATCTTAGAAAATTCATAATTCGTGAAACCTTACGTAACATCAAGGTAAAATATTTAGTGTAAACAAACATAAAATTCTGTTTGTGTGATTTACAGAATTAAGTATTTCATGTAACTAAATACCAATAAAAATAGGAAATATTATCCTGTCAGGTTTTAAAGAAGTTGTATATTATATTAATATAGTACTCTCATTATTTATTTTTCAAGATACTTAAATTGCATCATCAGATTTTTCTTTTCTTTATTGAAAAGTGAAATAAAATTTGGCCAAACTACATGGTAAATTTGCGGAAGGAATCTTTGTATACTTTAGAATAATGTTGTTTCATTTGTAAATTTTGTGTGCAAAAGTTTGAATTTTTTGAAATATTAGTTTAATAACCTATTAAATATTATTTATCTTCAGGTTATTCTACGAAGCGAAAAGGATATTGAAAACTTTTCAGATCGCTCTTTATTGAAGAACTTAGGCCATTGGTTAGGAATGTTAACTTTGGCAAAGAATAAGCCAATTTTGCAAATAGTAAGTTTTAATTCTTTTGTTCAGTTAAGAAATTTATTTATATTGCATGATAGTTAACTTTGGCATTATGTATTGGTAAATGCTGCTTTTCAAAAACTAAACTTTTATCAGTTCTTTTCTTGACTCTGTCCAGTTTTTCTTTATTTGAATTGCATGTACATGAAGCATGACTTATAATCACTGAATTTTACAGTTTATAATGAAATAAAACAACACTACACGATATTGCCATTTTAGTATTCCTCTATGCAAGATGCATGTAACTACTGACTCAAAACTCAAGTTACACCATTAATAGTAATAATGCCACAGCACCAAATTGATATAGGGTGCTAGCTCATTTTGTTCAAAATGAAGACCTTGGAATAGAAGCTTGAATATTAATTCTTTAGGGGCAGCTGCAGTCCATTAGTTTTTAAACCTAGTATGTTTGTCCAGTGAAATAATGTGATTATACTTGCATGATTTGAGATGTCTAGGAAGGCTTTTAATGTAATATAAAATCCTATTTTCTTCTATTAAAAATTTAGTTTCTAAAGTTAATAAAGTTGGTTGAGTTTGAAAATGTTTGAAGCTGCTAATTTACAAAATTCGGTGTTTTTACAATGTTTAGTTAGAATTTAGTAACAAATGTACAATGGTCATACATTTTGGAAATTTTTCACCTGTTCACTAGTTTATCCAGACTATAAGTTTAAATAAACATTGTCTTAAATACTAATTAATTTTGCTTCAGTATTTCACCTTTTTTGAAAATCATGGAAGTTAAATATTTCATTTCAGTTTGATTTCTGAAATTAAATCAAATTGTCTGAGTTACAAAAATATCTATATATAATTTTTCTTGTTTTTAGGACATTGACTTAAAATCACTTCTCGTTGAAGCTTACCATAAAGGAATAAAGGAATTGTTTTATGTAGTTCCATTTGTTGCTAAAATTTTAGAGTCCTGTGCTAAAAGTCGAGTAAGTATGGTTACATAGATGCAGAATTATATTTTATTTGTAGTTTTTTTCTTTCATAGTACTTATTATCAATTCTTTGTAGCACTGACATAAAGCACCTTCATGGTTAAACTGAAATTTTAAATATTTATTCCTGCGTTAAAGTTTTTACATCCTTTAATAGTTTAGAAATAATTAGAATTAGAGTTGGAATATACTGGAGCCATTCTACTTCTTAACTTTAAATAACTTCATAAGTATTGTTGAGGTAAATAGTGAAAGTAATGAAATAATTTGTAATGAAGTGCAAACGTAAAAATTTCAATAAGAATGCTATGCTGCCAAACAGAACTAGAACATCTAAATACTGATCATAAAGCTTACAAATATTTGTATAGTAAGAAACTGAACCTACATTTGTACTTTTCTTTAATGTTTGCATGTGCTTAGTACAACAGAATAAGGATTGCATGTAATAAATCACTAACGTTAATTAAAGTGGCTTGATTCAGTAGTTCTACTTCAGTAGCAAAGTAAAGTTCCTGATTATTTTTTATTCTACTTAATAATCATAATAATAATAACAAAAGCTAAAAAATGGAAAATTATATTAATTCTTTCTTTCAGTTTTTATAATCATTTAATGACAGAAAATTCAACATTTGTTAATAATACAAGACTTACAAAATAATGTTACAAATGGGGTTTGGTTCATTCTTTTCCCTATTTTGAGTCTCAACTTGTGAACTGTTACTTTCAAGCTGTACAAAAAATATTGCAGTATTGGCATGAGTGAAGTTTATACCAAATAAGTGACAAGTTGAACCCTCATTTATAGAATTGAGATGGTAAAACTCCGACTCAAATCATTCATAGAAGTACTTATCCATTTAAAACTATTCATAAAATTCAGTAGGTGAACTAAGTGCAATTATTCAAAGTTTGTTTAGTCATTTTATTGCAAACATTTTTTCAACATACAGATGGAAAACGTTTTGTATATTTTGATAACAGATTGACCTTTGATTTGATAAGTTTTTGGTGAAATGTAAATCTGACATTTGTGAAATACACCAGTTTCAAAAATAAAACTTGGTCACCATAAGTGAGTTTCAAGGGTTCATGTTCTGAGGTTGTAAGCTAGTATTAATTAGTTACAATTTCCCATCTCTTAACAATTGTAAATGCTTAAATTTTTGTAAAATGAGTGAAAAGTCAGAAATGACATTTGAAGTCGATAAACAATAAAGTACACAAAGACAAAGATAGTTATAAATGCAACATTGGAGTGCCAAACATATTAGATGCATTTTCCACAGACAAGTAATACGGAATTTAGTCTAACCTTATCCTCAGTGGACATAACTTATTGTGCTGTGTAGCTTTTTGTTTGAGGTATAACGAAAAAAATACGTAGTAGTATCTTAGATGTAATTAATTAATAGAATCTGTCATTGTATATTTCTATACCTGTATGAAATGATTTCACTTTTTTGTCAAAATTTCACTTATTAACAATATACTAACAATTATACAAAGTTGTCTGTAAAGTGACTGCCAATTAATCATACTCTAATTTTAGATCTTCAAGCCACCCAACCCCTGGACAATAGGAATCATGAGTGTTTTAGCAGAGTTACACCAAGAACCAGAATTAAAGATGACACTCAAGTTTGAGATTGAAGTCCTATGTAAGAATCTTTCGTTGGATATAAACGTAAGTGATTGCTTCAAGTTTTGCTCGTATTGTCAGTGATATTGCATTATGTAATATTATAAAACTGTGTGTGTATCTGTCTGTCTTTTGGTCATGTACTTATGTCACAGCAACTGTTTACATAAGTAGTTAAGCTTTCTGTCAATTTGGACTGGAATATACAAAAATTTGAGATATTTATGAAAACAAAATCTCATCACATTTTGTTATAGTTCATTAGTTTACTCAATATTCAATAAAAACCTAACATTTTTTGTTATTTAACACTAAATTTAAATCTGTCCACTGGTTATTTTAATCATTGTGTTTACAAAATTATGCCAAGTGTTAACATTTGAAACCTAATATTAGTAAATTATTCTCATACTGGCAAGTTGACAGAGACATCTACATCTTTTTAAAAGAGGCAATCTAGGAAAAAATGTTCTTTTATATAATGACTTCTAATATATAGAAAACCAGTCTGATTTTGGTAACAATGCTCACCAACAATGGTTTTTATACCATGTTACTTAGCAATAAAAGTTTAACCTAATATTGTTGTTAAGAGGCTGTGTAGAAAGTATAAAATATAAACTATGAAATTAAAAATTTGTTTTACTGACTTAGAGGCTGTTAATTAAAGAGGTTTATTTTTGTTTAAAATCAGAGAACAATTTTGAGAGAAAGCTACTACCTTTATAAACATTACATATGTAAAGAAGCAGTAAACATATATAGGCTATAATTTTATGCTAAAATGGGTTTTATAATACAGAGATAGTTATTAGGTTGATTTATTCTATATGACCCAAGCTAAGCTGTATACATTTACTGGTTTCAATATTATACATTGGTTTATAACGAGAACTTTTCATTTTATTATTATAACAAGTTCTGAAAATTTCAAGCGATGATTTCCTTGATCATCATTGCATGTTACTTCCTGTAAGCCTTTGTGCAAGGCTTTCTCTTAATTTTTTATTACCTGATTGAAGTACAGAAATCAGTAAAGATATAAGATAATGTTTTGAAACTTTTAAAGCGAACATAAATGTTGTCATACAGAGGTTAAAACAGTCTCATCCACTTTAAATATGTGCGTGAAAATGTTTTATAATTCAGTTTTTTATGATTATACTAAAAGTAATAAGATAATACCTACAAAATTACTATTTTATTCTGTTAGTAGTTTTTGTATTGTTTTCATATAACTGCATAAAATTACCTAAAAGTTTCAAATGCTTGTTTTAGATCTTAACAAATAAGCTCCAATTTCTCTGGATATTTGAAGTAAACAAAAACAAATGAGGTAAAAAATTAATGGAATGCACTGTTTGTCACAGATAAGTGTAAATACATTACAAGGAAAAAATAAGTGAAATATGAAGTATCAAAGCCAGTGTTTGGATAAAAGGAACTGAATACAAAAGACCGTTATAACTTGTTGACATAAATGGTGTTAATCCTTTGAACTTTTGTGGATCTGCATTATTATCAAAAGAGTTAGTGGTTGATGTTGCATTTCCCATGATCAACAATTCGAAATTAGGAAAGACAGCACATATTCTCAATAGCTTTGCCATAAATTTTTGTGACATTTTTAGGCTAAATATGATGTACAAAAAATAACCTTTTATCTTTGTTTCAACTATTTGATCTTTGTTCAATAATCTTTGATTATAAAACATACTTTTAGATACAAATAACACCTTAAATCTTTGTCCAACAAGATCCCTTACTTCTACATGCATACATAGCTATTCTTATTTAGTGCTGTCTAGTATATGTGCAATTGTTTTGCTATCACAAGCTTTGCACTTCTACACACTTCTTGATCCATGTGATTTATCTGATTCTTTTATGCAAATTATCTGAAATTCTCACCAGTAGCAGTGCCACACATCCACATAACTTAAGTGATTCCTGTATGCTATTCTACCTAACCATCATTTCTTGTTTGGTAGTACTTATGTTCAAACATTTAGTTTGTCCTCTCTAAGTTTCTATTCTCCTATTTTCTGTTCATCCATTTTATTAAAAACCCAGTTTTCCAGATTGATCTTACTCTGTCAACACTCCTAAGGAAATGCCTTCCTTTTAAATTACACCCCTTTTCTTGGGAATTCTACCAATATTTAGGGTTCTTCCAGAATTTTTTTTCCTTCCCTCCATTTTGGGTTTTTGCTATCTTCAGTTCTTTCCTTCGCATATGGCTTCCTCACTTGTGGGATCTAATGGGGGTAGGACACTGTTTTGTGATGTTTACTTATCGACTTCTAACAGTGGCTTATGATCAACTCTTTCTATCTACTTGTTCATTTGTTTTTTTGGCTTCTCCCATGCATTTAATATTATGTGCAATATCTGTAATGCTAATTTTCTTGTTTATTTTTTTATCATTCTGAGTTATTGCCATTTTTACGAATTTTCTATGAAATATCAGACACCTTCCCGTCCTTTACTGGTTTCTACATTTGTCATCTGTGACTTGATCGGCTCCACCTCAATCACTTTTATTTTTCCTCATTTCAGTAAATTTTTTGTTACAATAAGGTGGGCAATTTCTGCAGGATTAAGATTGCCCAAAGTACACATTTTTATTTTTCAATTTTTAAAATGGTTTTGGTTTTCTTTTACTCCATGCAATTTGGTAAGTTTTGTGCCATGCATTTTAAATTGTTATAGTTGCATATGTCTTTTGTCACAGTTTATATTTCATCAAACTTCTGCATTTTGGAGGATTTTAGTAATGTCAATACTTGGATGCTTGGCTTCAGTTAACTTCTTCCACATGGGGATAGTTGAAACATACTCATCTGCTTCTTACCCAACAGCTCACATGATCTGGATTTTCCAGTTGGATAAGTTTTTCCTATTACCTACCAAACAAGTAAGACTTTGGCATTCAAAGACTTTCCAAATAGTCAATCAGGAATATCTGTTTTTTTTCCTTTGCTTCTATACTTCTGTTCCAATGCAGTTCACTGTCTTATGGCTAGCAAGGTTCTAATGCATTTGTGAGTCACTTCTATGGTAGCATATTTCTCTGAGTCTTGCACATTTGCAATCTTTTCAAGAGATGCTGAAAAATTAGTGTATCTAGAATTCCTTTGGGTTCTCCTCTAAACTTCCCTCATTTTCTCTGAGTATGTGTGTTGGTGGTTGAATTTATCCCCCATTTTGTCTCATTTATCAATTTCTCCTCATTTGGATTTTTCACTTCCCTACTACTGATCTCCAAAAGTAATAGCATTGATTCATTGATCAACAAGAAGCCTCGGAACAATGGTTTACATACAAAATGTCTTACTATGTTAACATCCTGGCTCTTCTGATAGTCCTGTTTTCTACCCTTTTGTTTGATTTACCTAATCCATGTTTCATTCTGTTTGGTGATGGCTTATGTCACTTGCCAATGGGGTATTTGTTCCATTTGTAGTAGACAGTGTATCTCTTTTGGGACTTTGCAAATTTACATCTCCTGGCTTGTGTTCCAGGTGTTTTCTGCCTTGCTGCAAATTCTTTCCTGTTCTAAAACACAAAACCAAGTAAGGACTCTGTGGTGGCTCTGTTCTCTGTGGTAAACTTCACAGAAAAAGCATTTGACTTTATTCTCAATTCCAAGTTACCTCTATTGTTCTTGATGTTTGATTCATTATCCACTTGCCTTGATTTTTAATACATTCAGACAGGATTAAATTCAGCTTGTAACTTTAGTTTTTACTCACTGTTTTTTTTCCCCAAAGTGATTATTATTCAAGTCACTCTGGGTGAGGTCTTTTTAACTGATCCTTTCTAGTCAATATAAATCTTGCTTTTATGTTTCAGCTTGATTGTTCTTTTTTGTGTGAATCGAATTTTCTTAACCTACACTTTGGGGGCTTGTGCATTTATTCTTTTCATAATTTTATTTCTTGCCAGGAGGCCTGATATGGCAAGGTGATTATGGCACTTGAATCACAATTTAAGGTTCACAGGTTTGAATCACTCTCAATCATAAACATGCTTGCCCTCTCAAACTTACTTGAATCAAACTATTTATTTAACATAATAAAGATTATCCATAACCATGATATTTTTACATGAGGATATAACTATTTAGTAGATTGAGAGACTTTACAAGCAGAATGTTGTATTTACTAATCCTTATTTGTTAAACATTTCCTTAACCATCAGAATGCTGAAAGATATTCACAATTAATTGGAGGTTTTTACGTATTAATGGCATGAAAGTTAATATCTGTACAAGGATAATCACACTGAGAAAAGAAATTAATTTTGTTTTTTAACAAAAATACAAAAACTGTAGAAGAGGGAAGAAAATTGACATTAAACAAATGTGCATTTTCATTCATATTGATTTTTTTTTCTTCGGGTGTGAAATCTACATCTTTCAGTCTCGATGTGTTGTTCTATGTATTGTCTGTAGAATCACATTTTAATAACCAGCATTAATCAGTTATGATGTTTAACCTTCCCTGATGTCTTGATGAAACTTTTTCACTTTGTTCTTTGCTGATGGCACAAATATTTTGAAGGAAATGGTCAATATGCAAGTGAAAGAATCAAGTTTGTAAGCTCGCTATAATTGAGTATGTTACTGACAATATTTCTATAATTTGAGTCGTTTTCTGAAAATGTGTCTAACATCTTTTATAGACAATCCATGCTCTTTTTCCTCGTTGCCCTTTCAAACTGTCCATCAAAGTTATATTCCTAATCTGAACCACAACAGCAAAATATTCCTTCAAGTTTTACTTCTGAAAGAACTGGAAATTATGACACACTGACAGATGTGTGTATATATTTTAGATTACTATATCAATGCTGCGGAATTCCATTATAACGTTCAGCTTGGTTATGAAATTTGATCTAAAATAAAATTTCAAGTAGACCAGAGACATGCCTTATCTTCTTGAAATATTTTCAAATAATGAGATGATATCCTAATACACGAAAATGATTGAAAGCCACAAGTGGGACATTCCCAGCTTTGAATGACTTCTATGCTGAAGTCATTATTTGAGGTAACTTTGAGTTCTTAATATCAATCATCACAGTTGCTCATTTGTAGAAGTATAAGACTTTGTATTTTTACATTACAAACATGTAACTGGAACCAGTGCTGCATTCAACATATTATGTGACACACAAAAATTAGTGTATAGGATTGTTTGTACAATACTTACTTTTAAGAAATTGAATAATGTGTAACATTAAAGTAGTAATTATAATTTACTCTTTGATACCAAACTTACTGACATAAATTTGTAAAATATTTCAGTAAAATTTTGAATGTAAGTTAACAAACATGAAAATATAGGTTTTGACCAATGCTCTGCAGCATCAGGGTTAATTGTTGGGAGGTGGTTTTCTGCTGGTGTATTTGATGTTTTCTAGGTGAACACTCAATTTCAAAACAAGATACTTTGTTTAGACAATATTCCTACATTTTATATAATATTCCAAGTATGTTTGTCTGTAATTCTACAAACTTGTTCTTCTAAACTATCTGATAAGCTATACAAGATGGAAAGTAAAATTGAAGTCCAATCTACTATTTCATTTGCCATTTGTTATAACCTTATATTGGTTTTTAGGAATTACACCCCTCTTTAGTCTTTGACTTGCTCTTGTTTAGGTTACTGAGGGTTAAATTCCACAAAACTGGGGTAATTTAAGGATAAACAGTATATTTGAATAGATTGAGCTATAAATTTATATTTCAGTATTCTTTAGATCTTTTTGCTTAGAAATTGTAATAGTTTTGAAAAGGATGGGTAAAAACTTTTAAATAATACCTATTTGTTAAGAATATCTACAGAACAAATAAATATTAAAGTTTTAGTTTTTACCTAGAGTTAAAATTCTTAACTTTCATTACATTAAAGAAATCAAGTGTTGAAAATTTGAAAATAGTTATTACTTCTAATTAAACAGGAATCATAGTATTCTTTATTACCAATAATGTATAATTATCTAACAAATTACCACTTTATAAATTTAAAAGAATAGTTACTGCAGTTGAAGTAACTAGACTAGTTGAAATTATCATAATTAATTTTTTCTTTGTACAGAAAATATCGTCTTGCTTCCTTGTACTGTTTTAAACTTTTTGTGCCTAAAATATTACAAACAATATTTCTTGTCTAGTGTGACTTTATTTACATCATATTAAAATGTACGTTCTGTTTCATTTAACTGTGTGATTTGTTGTCATTTTAAAGTATTAACTGCTATAGAAAATGTAATACATGAGTAGAAAATAACTTTTGTGTGTAATGACTTAAGTGGTAATGTGAAATTTAAACTTTCATAGTGTAAGAGGTTATCTCATTTGCTTCTAAGAAACTTGCACTGTGAAAGCACGAGTTTTCTATTGTTTTATTTTAAAATATAACTAATTTTTCACAATGTTATTCTTGTAACATTATTTTCCTGTTTCCATCCATTCTTGTGTGCTGTGAATGGAATTCTCATTTATTTTATTTTTTATACCTCTTTTTTGCTTAGATTCTTAAAGAAAGCCTGAGCAATATCCTAAAGGACACTTGCAGGCTAGGACAAATTGTGCATCAGTTATCACCTCTTCCAAAGATGTTAACTGCAACACTGCATACCAAAAGCAAACCTTCATCTCTTGAAGGTGCTAATGCACCCAAACTGACTGAGGAGATTTGTGCTGCAGTTCAAACAAGAGTGAGTGCTCATGAAAGACCTGCAGTTTCTGCATCCTCTAGACTCGCACAACTACACTTTACTGACATCTCTCATCACATTCAGATAAATAATCAGGTATAAACCAGATTGTTTTTTTTCTTGAAAGTAGTTTGCTAGTTGTTTAATTTTTACATATAATTTACAGATTCAGATATACACACAGATGTACATCTTGGTTAGTTTTTAAATTATCCTCTTTTTTTTTTTTCCAAGCATGTACAAGTATGTGTTCTACTGCAGGTGCTCTTTCAGTGTACTTAGCCCTAATGTTGTCCTTTATTTGTTCCTTATGTTTTTACAAGAGACAGTATTTATTTACTAAGTGATTTCCATGAAAAGAAATGCAAAAGTAAATTGTTGGGTTTTGTTTCAGCTGTTTTTCTGATCATTTTCTTATTAATCAACTCTTCTCAAAATGTAATATTGAAATAAGTTGTGTACAGGTAGAACATGATAGGCTCTCTCTTGTTGTAACTATATGCTGATATATTCAACAAATGGAAACTTTCATACACAAGAAAGTCTTTATCATTTTAGAGAGAACTGTTTTTAAAAAGTAAATTCTTTATCTCCCCGTTTTTTCTTATTTTTGAAGTTTTCTATAATTTCTCAACATACAATTGTAATTGAGAGGGCAACAGTGCAATAAAAGTGTTAATCCCCAGACCAGCCATTCTAAGATACAAAGGTGAAATATTTTGATAGTTAAATTAATGTAATTTTTTTTCATCTAGAATGGAAACTTGGATTAAAGACTCGTAGCAAAAAACGTGTCAGAAAATAATTTATAGAAATGTATATAGATATATAATGTATAATAAAATCATCCATCTTTGTTTCAGTTACCTTTATTACAGAGTTACCCCCACTTGAAACAAGTTGTCAAATCTGGTGTTGAACAATTTGTTGAAGAATGGATAGTACCAGTGGAAGATCATTTTATAAAAATTGTCATTGGTGTATGTGAAAACCTTGTTAAGAAGGTAAACGTTTTTTGTCTCCATTTTAATTTAACAACGACTTGAATGTCCTAAACCTTAAAAGTATTATCACTTTTGTACTTCTGAACTTGATCTGTATTATTCGTATTTTCTCTTGCTATACTGATCACCAGGTAATTCAGCATGCTCAGGTTGCAAGTTTGAGTCCATTCACTTAATGTGCTTACACTTTCAACTGTTGGAGCATTATAACATGATGATCAGTCTCGAGTTGCAATTGAAATGCTACACAGCTGCATTCCCTTTAATCTATCACTTCTATATTAGAGATTATTAGTGCAGATAGGCCTCTAGTAGCTTTTGACAAAATTCAACAACAAACAGTAGTATGTAGTTTTAATTAAGTGAAACTCTTGTTTCAGGATTTTGCTCTTGATCCAGAAGAAACCAAAATGTGTTCTGCTGCTCATCTCATGATTCGTAGTTTGACAGCAGGGTTGATAATGGTAACATGCCAAGAAATACTTAACAATACTCTTGCATCCAATCTTAAATCCTCATTTCTGGCAGCACTTGGAGTAAGTTGATTTTATAGTAACTTTTATATTTACTTCCTTTGACCACTAGAATTTTTCGTCATTATTTTATGGCATATATTCGATTTTTGAGTTCAGATAATTTTAGAACTTTGGCTTACTAAGAAAATTAATAAAAGCAACATGATTGATTAATTGTGGACGTATTCAATATGACATCAGAGCTAAAATCGAAATAACTATTGTTTTAACTATTAAAAATAATACAAGTTTTCATAGTTCTCCTTGCTTAAAAAACTTAAGTTCTTTAAATATTGTAATTCATAATTAATATTGTTGGTAATGTAACAGTTTTATATGCAAATAATGTTTGCTAAACCTTTTTTGACAATCCTTTTTTGACATTGTCTGCTTTGTTGAACAGATGAAACATGTTGATTAACTGTCCTTCAGTTTGTTAATAAAAGAAACAATTTTCTCTTTGGAGACTTTTTTAAACATTCATGTTTAAAAAAATGTAATCTATGTTAAAAGTATTGTATCAATTTTACTGAAAAAAGAATTTCATTAAATCAATAATTCTTACATTGAAATCGTACCCTCTCCCATAAAGGAAATAAGTTTAACAACTGACAATGGATACAAGCATTTTTGTAACCCAATAGTACATTGAACTATCTTACTTTTCAGTCAACTAAATGAATAGGTCTAGTGTAGTTAGGCGACTTAGATGCTCAACTCATTTGTGGGCTGCAGGTTCAAATCTCATTACTGACCATTCTTGCACCCCATCCTCCACTAAACCAGTTTTTGGTTTTGTTTTTTTGACAGGAATCAACACAGAATCAGAAGGAACTTGTAGAACATTCTGCCTATGTTGTTGCTCAGGAAAATTCTCAACTGGTTTGTTCTTTCATACAGAAAGTTGTTATGGAGAAAGCTGTTCTGGAGATAGACAAAAGATTAACTACTGTAAGTAAAGATTCTCTCTTGATCTGTATACTGTATTTGCTTTCTTGTTAAACTTCTCATGGATAATGACTTTTGACAACAAACAGGCTTGTAAACTTTGTGCTACTGGTATATCTGTTAATTTGGAATGTAGAAGTTAAATTTTCTCCAGTACTTTTTATGTAAATAAAAAAATATCACATGCATTTACTTTTCATTTTTGTGATTGTGTAATTTAGTATAATTTCATTTTATATAGGAATATGACTTACGGAAGCTTGCAAAGGCTGAAGAACGACACTACTGTGATCCAATGGTACTAGAGTATCAGGCTGAAAGAATGCCAGAACAACTCAGGCTAAAGGTATGAAACTACTTAATTTTCTCATTGAATTATGAGGTATGAGAAGTCTGCTAAAAATAATAGTTAAATATAGTAAGGAAGCTATTTAAAATTAAATTCTTCTATATTATCTGGAAAATTGGTTCTCAACTACCAGCCCCAGAGGAATTTCAACGTGTTCTCAAGATGTAAGAAGCATGTAGTTTGAAATTAAAGTGTAAAACAATATATAGTTTTTTTATTTCAAAGTAGTTTAAAATTCCATGAAAGGCTGACATTCACTGATCCAAAATATTAGAAACTAGCTACCATTTCACAATTGTTTTTTTGTTTTTTTTGTAAGAGTTGACAGTAAGTACTATTCGTGATTTGTGTAGATTTGCATAAATTTTAAAATTTGTTACAATAAAACATTTATTGTTTTTGGTTCTTCAGCTGTTATCATTAAGCTTCTTCCAAAGGAACAAAAAAATAATCGAAAAACATTTATCCCAATACTGATGATTTTCCTACCCTATCTTCAGTATTTACTGTGGGGAAATATGAAGGTGACCCACATTTTTATTAAACTTAAAATGTTTGTCCGTCAACTTAAACCTTTAACTTTACATTTTTTGTTGGAAACCGTTGCATATGTCAAAAGATAGATATCAAAATAATGCCACATGAATACAAATAAAATGCAGATAAATAACTGATCATCCACACTTCTTTCATCCATTACAGTTAAGCATATCAGACATGTTAGGGCACTTGCTTTGATTAATTTGTAAATGTTCTCAATAAAATGTTATTACAATTTTAACTTGCAAAATTCTTTAACTGCTAACCAAATGAAAAAAAGAGTGGTTACAGCATGAATATTTGTAAGTCATTGTACTTCCAATAACATTTTGACTTCCACTATACTTTATTTCTGATTAGACATGTATGCACTCTTTTTCTTACATATTTAAATATTATTGAGAAGAAAATGAAATCCTTGAATGTCTTTTTATGTGAGAAAAGTAATTTAATATTGTTCATTAAAATATTCTATGTATGTAAAAAGGTCAAACCACCATGGATTATTGCACAATTCGAAAAAGAAAAAAAACTACTTTTATAAGTAGAAATCTTTCCCATCAAAGTAATTGTATACTTTTAGGCAGGAGGAGTTACATCCAAAGAGATGGCTGTTTATGAAGAATTTGCTCACTGTGTTACTCATTTCCTTTCTATCCATGATAAGGATTTACTTTCTACCTGTACATCCAATCCACCTCAAGTATGTGTGCATAATTAATCTGTAAAAATAGGTTTAAATCTCTAGCAACTTAAATCTCAATATTTATCATTTTATTATAATAAAAAGCATATAAGGCAAAAGAAACCTCTATTTGTATTTGTAATCTTTTGAAATGTTATTTTTAGTAAACATTGGACACTATAATTTATTTTTGGGAAAAACAAATCTTAAAACCTCGTCAACTGAAGTGAGACAGCTGGGTGTAGTAAAAAAAACAAGATTGGTAATTACTTGTTATCTATATAAGTGAAATTGAATTACACCTTATAATATTGTATCATGAGCTATAAAGATGGAAATAATGTTTAACAATATTACATCAAATTAACAAGCATTATCGTTTCATAAATATGACCATTTAATCTTTTACTTTAATGGGTTAGAATCTTTATCACCATGAGAATATCGACTTTAGTTTCTGTGTTAAATGTATGAATTGCTATATAATTAATGCTATTGACTAGCCATCTCTCTTATTTCCTAATTAGAGGTGGTTTTCACAGATAACCCTCGTGTAGCATTGTACAACTATCCAAAGTAAAACAAACTTTGAACATCTGTTGTTTACCTTTTTTATATTTGATTAAAAATAAATATTTTGATCTTTCAAGAATAATGAATCTTTTTATTTTATTTTATTAAGATAATAAAGTTACTATACATGCACTGCTGTGTATTAACTATCTTTTTGATTCTGAATTTTTCCAACAGTGGTTCTTTTCTTCTCAGATGCAGGTTAATCAGACATTCTCTACTGATAGCATCAAAGAGATCTGTGAAAAGGTAATGGCTGAACTTGATCAATACATTCAGAGTCTGATGGCTATTCCAGCAACACACCAAGCTGTAGCTCTTCATAGTTTGAGAGAAGAAATGTTTCTGTTTCAAAACTCTGGAAACGTTGTCACTGCTGTTTCTCTCATCCAGAAGGTGATTGCACATTTTATTTAAGTCATTTAAAAACTTTAATTATTTGCAGATTAAGTGTAGAAGATGAAAATTCCCATCAGATATAGTTGTTTGTCAAATTGGGGTTAAGGTGTTATACTGATTCTTTAAGTTAATTTGGTTACAACATAATGCATCCAGTTTTCTCATTAGATTCTCTATTATAATATACTGTTGAACCAAAATATACCCAGTTCTAACATTATCATAGTTCAGTGAAACATCAGTTATAATGTTAGTTTTCAACTCAGTGCAGTTGTGTGTAAATGTAAGTTGTCAATCATGTCTATTTGGTACTGTAGTAATGTCAAGATTAAAATATGAATTTATTTGAGTATATTTTTTAAACCCAGAAACAAAAATCTAACTATTGCTACACTTGGGTTTATATTTAAAAAAAAAAAAGTAATATCACAAACATTTGTTGTGTTTAAGTAAATATTTGTTATTTATTTCCAGGCTGTAGATAGTTTTCTAAAAGGAATGGTTAAATATCCATCTCTTCCTGAAGCTACTAATTACTATCGTGATGGTCATCTGCTTGTTTTGAAGGCACTCTTTCACCACCAGACATTCGGTATTCAGTGGACTGTCGAAACCGTTACTCAAGCATTAATTAAATGCCATAATGATTACTGTTTGAACATGGAAGCCTTAGGTTGTCTCATCCAAAACCACTTGATCAATATGCCTGCTTATGATCTACATCTTTCACAGGTAAGTAGTGGCTTAAAAACTGTAATTCACAGTAAATTTAAAGACATATTTGAAGCTATTTGTGAAATACTCTTAAATGTAACAATATTCCCATTAAAAAAACAAACTTTTACATTAATTTAGTGATGAACATAGTGATTAATCAATTCAGTAATAAAATAATAGAGCAACCTTTATAGTAAGGAAATTCTAATTTTTATGTTTACATTGTTTTGTCTCAGTATTGGGTCAAAATCAGGTAATTTTATTGTGTAAAACAGTTTGCATTTGAGAGAACATTACAAGTTCTTTGCTAATGATTGGAAAGTTTGTTGATGGTATTGAAGTAATTTAAGTGGATAATCTGAAGTGGGTGTTCTGGATATTTGTTTAGCATTAGTTTTGACTTTTATCATTAGCAAAATGAACATGAATTTCTCTTTGAACCAGTTAATTTTAGTTTAAAGTTTATCATTACTTGGTTTGAATATTTTAAAATTATTATAAAAGTATAAAAAAAATGCAAGTTAGTACAGTCTATTTTCAAGTACACATTTTTGATCTGTATCATTGTAAATAAAATGGTTTATAATACCATATTAGTGAGTATTAAAATCTCCTTAAAGCAACTAGTGTCTTTTTTAAATTCTGAAAATAACAGCTTTTTTGAAATATAATTTTATATAGATAATGGAAGGTGGATTCAACTACAATGCTGTGGCATTTGCTATGCAACTTGTGAAACATTATATTGTGGATAAATATCATTATGGGTTATTTTCAGTGGTAAGTTTTGTCTGACAATTAAATGTAGTTATAATAATTAACATGTTAAATATTTAATAACCTCATCCAGATGCTAATTTGATATTCTGCTTTGTATAAGGTAATAAATGAGTTGCATAACTGAAAATGCATTTTCTTTAAATTCAAAGCCAAAAATCTATTAGTTTAAAAAAAACAAGGAAGGAAGTGGGATGAGGTGTATTTTTTTATGATTTTATTCCCTATTTTGGGCAAAAAACAAAACCGTTGTGCACTGTTTGACAGTTTACTGTGACCATACCAAGAATTATGAACACAGAGCCAGCTTCTGCTGGATGATTATGTACCCCAAAATATTTGATTGTTTTATAGAATATAAGCCTTCCAGGAACACACAAACTTTGAAATATCTATATAATTTTGAATATAATACAAAATCTAAATACTCGTTGAGTATACATGTGGGTAAAGGTTTTTTGTTTTTTTGTACAAAAACATTATTGTAGAAAATACAAAAAAGAACAATCTGTACTGTATATTAAATTATATGTGAGGTCTTTACTTAATATGTACAGTCTGTCAATTTACAGCTGTATTTTGTATGTCCTGCATTATTTGTTATAATTCAGCAGTGCTGTTTGGTCACCTTTTGACCTTCCAAACTTTTACATGCACTAGTACAACTTTAACACTGTTAGGATTTAAACTTTATGATTTTGCATGTCCTATCTTTATGGTCAGTATATGGCTTTGTGGGTTTGTTAAAAAGATGAATTATTGTTTTAACAGATCATATTCTTGGGAGAATAATATGGATAAACAGTAATGCAATCAGTTTTGTTTAGATGATAATGATAGTTGAGGTGCATCTGAGATCCATATTGATACTCCACAATGCTTCAGGAATGTTCATAAATTACTAATTTGTTTATCATTGGAGAAGAGAACAACATGTTTCATTTGTCATGAAATAATGCAATTTTGGATTTATCAGGAAAGATGAAACGCTTCTAGTTTTGCTTATTTTACTTTTTTTATAACTTTATTGACTTCAACTTGTTGATTTACTTATTAGCAGTGTTTTTCAGCAGCTAAACAACAATTGAAACTGCTTTCTTAACTGTAAGTGCAAATGTAAATGTTACCTTGCAAACACAAAAAGAAATGCTAAGTTGTTGGCCAAGTTTGTACTGGACTTTCTTCTGTTTTGCAAAGGAAACACACAAGATGCTTAACATACTTGGAAAATATTAATTCTTTACACTGACAAGTCTCATCGAGTTTCTATTGTAGTTTTGTATGAAGTATCCTTTCAGTAAAATTTTTCTGCATACGTGTTTGAGTATTTGGAGCTTAAAAACCATGAACATAATTCTGTGCTGCCACCCAGCATGAAATGACTGCTTGCATTTTTTAGACTTTTTACTGGTGTGGCACTTTTTGATTAGTTCAGTGATAATCTTAGTGTTCACTATTAACAGATGACTTTTCTGATGCACTTAATTCTCAAAATTTATATAGGTGGTATATCTTAAGTTTTTCCTGTTGCACTGTGTGTTTATTTTTGATTTTCTCATTGTTTTCATAAATATTTCTATTACTGTACTTATCAGGATTTATAAAATATATGGAACTGTATACATCTGGCACTTAAACTGATCGCTGGAATTTAGCTATGCAGTGTTAGTGTGAGTTGTGTGAATACTTGCTTAAAAAATAATTCCTTCGGCAATGTTTAGGTTGATCTTCATAATACGATGGAATTACTTATTCACATTGCTACTTATTCAAGACAATTACCAGAGGGGTAAGTACTCTGTAGTTTTTATAATTTAGACTAGTTCAGTATACAGTTGCTTATTGTTTTATGCTGTTGATTAGTGTGGCATAATAACTTGCAATGCTTAATAAACATCAGTTTTAATTATAAAAGACAATTATAATAGGTTCTTAAGAAATTGTTTAAAGTAGGCTAAGCATATGAACTGAAAATAAAGAAATAAATTAATGACGTTTAATTCTGTATAAATGAAATGAAAAAGTGACTACAAATACCAATAAACATGGAGTAGTCTTGATATCAACTCATGGCTATACAGCAATATGTAGATTAACATTATGCTAGTAAATCACGAAGAGTCAGCCAAAAGTATCTTGATGTTCGGAGTTATACAATTGTTCAAATTTAGTTCAGAGCTTGATCTATCTCATGATATTTAGAGCTAGAAAATTTAACTGTCTCGTGAACTAGTATATGAATTCATGATTATAAATTAAGTAAAGTTAGATTTGGAAAGTTGAATAACTGAATATAGTATCTAGTAAAAAACACTAAGTAAAGTCATTTATTTGTTTTGAGTACAAAGCTACATAATTGGTTTGGAAGATTGCTTTTTGATTTGAGGATCTTGATTCACCTTCCATTAAACTTGCTTAATCTGTATATTTATTATTGCATAGTTATTAAAGTTATCTGCCGATATCACTAATGTTAAACTTCTGATTTAGGAAGGAAACTGCCAAACCTCGTTCAGGTTGCTTTAGCATTAAAGTTCAGATATGCTTCTACTTCATTCCCAGTGACTAACAAACGAAATAAGGGCTTATAACAAGAGGAAGTTTAAGTATTCAAAAATGTTTAACAATATTGTACCATCCTCGAAGGGTATGAATTATGTTAGATGTACGGTTTGCATTTGTGGCTTCTTCGTTGCTCATGAAAGTGAAAATGAAATAAGAAAAAACTCAACACTACTAAACACCATCAAAATTGTTCAAGGATACCTGGGATTAATAAATCTCTTTACAAAAAAAAAAAATCAAAAAAAATCTGATATTAAACAAGAAAATGTGTTTTGACCTGAATGTTTATTCACATCCTTCTTTTTATTATGAAACACCATTTTCCTTTGGTGGTTTCACACCATGTTTGAAGTTTTACTTAAAGGTTTCTGGATTCAGAAATCACTCATGAAATGAGAAAATAAAACTCAAATGCAAGTAAAATAAAGTATATTGTTAATTTTCTATTTAAAGTTTCATTGTGAACTGAGTTTAATCATTTGGTTTTCCAGGTTTCATATAATTTGAATGGTTAGTTTATTACATTATAACCAGCCCCTTAGAAAACCTGTTAGTTCTATGTTTGATATTAATATCGATTTTCTTATTACTTAGCTTATTGCAGCTGGTTGACACAATACAGGATACTTCAGATCAGTCACCAATGGGACCTATGTTTATGATTCATACTGGAATTTCTCAAGCTTGTGAGAGTAATGACCCTCCTGGGCTTCGTGAGAAAACAAAATGCTTGTTGCAAGAATGGATTAACACATATTGCACTGCAAAGGATGGAAAGGACAGTTCCAGAACATTTTCATTTATTCGTAAGGTATTAAAATTAGGCATACAGTAATTGATCTAACTTGAAGTTAGCAGCTCTGATTTAGAATTACTTTGTTTAAAAACGAAACCTAATGATCATTAACTTCACCTTTTGAAATAATTTTAATTTATTAATTTATTTTCTAAATGTGCAAATGTGTATTTTTGTAGCCGTTGGATTTTTATTGCAATGTTTCTTTTACTGTATGTGTACTGGTTAAGTCCATTGTGTTGAAAACCTGGAGAATTATTTAAATATTTTTGTTGGACACAAATTGATTTTTGAGGAAAGTATTTTCACTGAATATTTGTTTGGAAATTTATATATTTGTATTGATTTAGAGTTACTACTTTGAATGTAAGGTGAATTTCATGTTAACAATGAAAGAAAAATATTTCTTTTTTCATATTTAATTTACTAACCCTTTGAATGTATGTTTTTAAATAGGTAAAAATTTAAGTTTTAAAGAAAAACTAAGTAATAAACATACATAATAATGCTCTAACTGTCATATTAGATTTATAATTCAGTTGTAAACAAGTCAAAATAATTCCCTTTCCTGATTGTGTTATCTACAATAGCAACTGTGTATTGTAGGCTGAATAATTTGCAAACTGCCTTCAGACAGTAAAATAGCCTTATACAGATGGGAGTAGATGAAACATTCTCAGTTTGTTATAAATAATTCAATACAAATTATTGGAGAGTACTGACATTTTGAAATGGGTGTGCTTGAAAACGAATAGCAGTGAATTTCTTTTTATTTTGTATATTGTACTAAAGCAAGGAGATCTTTTAAGTTATGAATCCATATTTTAGCTTGAGCTTGTTTGTGGTACAGTTTGTGTAAAACTGAACTTCACATAGGGGGGTACAAAATCTTAAATTGGGAATTCTGAAGTGGAGAAATACCACGTGATACAGAAAAGTAAAGGTTGAGAATTTATTTAAATATTTGCTTTTAACAAATTACTACTTAAGTAAAATTAAAATTTGAAGTATGAAGTGCATTTTAATGCCAGGCTTATTGATTAAAAAAATTTGATTTAAACTTTGAATGTAACATAACTCTTAAACTATGACTTGCAAATTTTCATCCTACCTAAATGCATAAGGTTAAACTCTAATAGGATGTATTTTAAATGCACATAAAATTTTGATCTTTCAATTAAGTTTCTGCTTATTGATAATGGAAATATTTCAAAATTTATTTTTTGTATCTTTTTAAATACTTATCTGATTTCAAAATGGTATAACTACAATATTTATTTTTGTAGATGAATATACAAGGAATTCTGAAGACAGAAGACATGATTATTAGGTTTTTGAGACTCAGCACTGAAATATGCACTGACCTGTGTTACAAAACTATCTCAGATAAATCTAATGCCTCACCAGTCATTGTGCAAACTAAGTGTCTTTATACCTTAGATGCTTATGTGCAGCTAATTACCTTGTTGGTGAAGCATATTGGTGGAGATACTGACAATATCCTTCCAAAGATTAACTTGCTCCATAAGGTATTAAGAAAAAGGTTGTGAAAATATTTTTGTCAATTAATATAAGTTTGACTTTTTGTTCATGTTTTGATGTGTAGACATTTTACATATTTATTTTTATTTTTTTTATTTTACATGAAGCTCTAATTTTATTTTGTTGTAGTATTGCCTCTGGATATTTCTCATTAAGGTTGTGTGTGCTACTGATATCTTTATCATTTAACAATAAAGCAACAAACTTAATTTAATCTATATTATTTTCCCCCTGTTTGATTTAATTATTCCGTTTCAGTATTGTTATTTTTTTTCTCTAAAAGAGGATTGGTCAATCTTATACAAACAGGTACTTGGTATCATTGCTGGCAAATTACTTCAGGATCACAACTTCCGAGGTAAAGAATTCCACCAGTTTCCCTATCATCGGTTGTTTATTATGTTATTCTTAGAATTCAGTGCCCCAGAACCATTTACAGAATCAATCAGTGTTCCTGTCCTGGCAGCATTCTGGTAGGTGGTGAATTATGTAAGACAGATCTACTTAAAACAGTTTTAGTTCACAAGAAATTCGTTTGCAAACTGAACAATTAATTTAATTTTTATTTCTATATTATTTCATTGTTGGTGTTTAATAAGAACTTAATTATTGAAAGTCAAAAGTAATTTTTATATTAAATTAATTACGGTCCTTAGAACAGTTGTATTCAGGTCCAAAAGCTTTGTAAATTAATGTTTACTCTCTTAATTTCTGAAGTTTTGTTTTGTAGAGATATAATGAAAGCATTTTAAATACTGTTTTTAATTGCTGCTGTTTCATTCCAATTTTCGGTTTTAATGGAAAACAAGTTTTTCTTTCAAAGTATTTTATTCTTGTATTACATTTCTTATTACAGGATGTTTTTTGCCCTGTTATACTTCATTATATCACTTACATAATTTTAATTATGTTATTAATAAACTGTAATCTTTCTGATTTTGTAATCATAACTTACAAAATGTTTTAGAAAACACTAAAATTTAGCATTTCTTATCTTCAATTGAATTTGGTGATAGGATATAAGTAAGTAAAATCGCAGCACTAAATTATCACTCTTTAACACTGGATTTTGTGACTTAATGTTTACTTCAGCAACACTCTTCATATACTCCAACCTTCAAAAGCCCCTGGATTTACTTATGCATGGCTTGAATTAGTGTCGCACCGTGTGCTTCTAAGAAAGATGTTTGTTATCAATCCACGACGAAAGGTACATTTTTAGATAACTTAAATAGTGTTAACTGCTCAATTTTCTTATTCATATATTGAGAGAATACAATATTATGACATTAATCAATTTGTGAAACAGACATGTAGCAATTCTTTTTGTTCTAGGTTTGGAGAATGTATGCTGAGCTACTGATTGACTTGTTCAACTTTTTAGCCCCTTTTCTGAGAAATGTGGAACTTCCCAAACATATAAAATTGTTGTATAAGGTAAAAAAAACACTAAAATCCTCATAGTAAACAAACTTAAGTAATTTACTGTCGATTTTCAGTTGTTGTTGATTAAGTTTCTATTCATGTTTTCTTGGCTATCTTCTAACAATATTATTAATTATTATTAAAATAATGTATAAGGAGTTTGTCTTTCTTTTTGTGGTATAGTATCAACTATTTTTCTCACTTTTTATTTTATGAGAATTTATTAACTCATTCCTACATAAACTGGGTGTGCTGCATATGTACAGTGTAGTATGGACAATTGTACTTAACCATTTTCTCCAACACTAAGTGTGGGTTACTTTATGTGCGAAGATTCTCTTAAATGTTTTTAAGACCGCCTTACTTTGGGACTGACATTTTTAAATTTTGTTTTCTGGAATTGCTTTTCTGGTTTAAGTTATCATGCATGAACTTACTAAAACGTTTTTAATGAAGTATGCTATCATTATCTATATTTTAATCACAATATTTCTCATGTCTGAGATCATGTATATTTAGCGGTTTTGCTTTGTAAAGTAAAATCATTTAGAATTTATAGTTACTGACATATTTGTTATTTCATAGTATTTTAGTAAGCTTAATACTTTAATGTAATATTCTTTGTTTCTAATGATCCTCATTGAGTGATTTTCATCTAAAATATAAAACAAGGGGTGTGTGTGTGTGTGTGTGTGTGTGTGTGTGTGTGTGTGTGTGTGTGTGTGTGTTTACATAATGTGGTTTTATAACTCTGTAGGAATAGGCCTAGTAGTTGAATTCTTGTATTTTGTTGCAATAAGCTTAAAAATTTTTAACTTCCAGCACTTGAAAAAAAACATTCCGTTCAAATGTATACCGAATTTTACCTTCAAATTTAATTTGTCTTAATATGAACAATTTCTCAAATTTTTCTTTTTTAATTACTTAAATTCAAGATTAGTCTAATCAAACCGATTGTTGTTAACTATCTTATAGGGGACACTTCGTGTTCTGCTCCTCCTCCTTCATGATTTCCCAGAGTTTCTCTGTGACTACTATTTTATACTTTGTAATAGCATTCCATCAAACTGTATTCAGATGAGAAACATCATTCTTAGTGCATACCCACAGCACATGAAGTTACCAGATCCGTTCACTTCTAACTTTAAATTCGACTTGTTACAAGAGATCTCGCAGTCGCCTCGTATACTAATAAACTTTGACAATGTAATTCAACCAGCAACCTTTAAAAAGGTAAGTAGTTCCTGTTAAGCAGATTTGTGCTTATATTCTGATTCATGTTTGTTAACCTTATAACAGTTCTCCTGGTTTTGCTGTACTCAGTGGCCCTAATAATGATATTAAAGTGTGTGTGCTCACCTCTGAAATAAATTTCTTGAAACCATTAATTAATCGTATTATTTTCATTATGACATGAGTGGTTTATAATTTGCTCCAGTCTTATGAACCTTGTTTCTAGCTGTTTTTCAAAATTGAGCTTCATTAGTAATTATTCAAATCACTTTACATATTAAAGGGTAGCGACTACACACCTTTTAATAAAACCAGCAAAAAAAGACAAATCGCATGGAGCAAAGCATGGATAATTATATATTCTTAATTGATACCAGTTTATTACTAAGTACAGGTATCTCTGAGGAACACTCATTTTGTTGCATTTAAAAAGACCTTTCTACAGTCAGTTTAAGTGTGTTGATTTCAAATCTGAAGTCGGTTTTTGTCTGCAAGCTACAGATTTTATGCAATTTGACATTTTTATTTATTTTTAATTTTTCGTTATTATAGGAAATTATAGGAATATCTTATCAATTTGTTTGTGTATTTTATTCAGGTAGGAATTTGCTTTTGTACACTTCATCTGGATAATCTCGTTTAATGCTCCAGCAGTAGTCAGCCATCATACTTTTGTCCCAGCGCCCTTGGTAGCGTTCTTCCATGACCTTTAGGTTTTGGTGGAATCGTTCTCCTTGTTCGTCACTCACGGCCCACAGGTTGTTAGGGAACTTATCAAGGTGGCTGTTCAAAAAATGAAGCTTGATGCTTGTGCTGCACCCGAGATCACGAAAAGCGAGGAGCATTCTGTTCACAAGTTCACTGTAGTTCTCCGCCTTATTGTTTCTAAGGAAGTTGTTTCCAAGCAAGGATAACCATGCTGCCTTTTCTAAAGCGGTCATCTTAGCAACAAACTGATCATCACGAATTAGGGTTCGAATCTGTGGGCCATCAAACACGCCTGCTTTGATCTTCTCAAATGATAACCCAGGTAAAGCTGTGATGTGTTGGAAACATTCACCTTCGGTTTCCAGTGCCTTGACAAATTGTTTCATCAAACCTAATTTGATGTGAAGAGGAGGAAAGATGATCTTATCTCTGCTTACAATTGGGTCTTGTATGATATTGGCATGCCTGCTTTAAGGGTGTCACGAATAGGCCACTCCTTCTGGACCCAATGTCTGTCTCATGCTCGGCTGTCCCACATACAGAGGAAACATGGAAACTTGGTGAAACCTTTCTGTTGTCCAAGAAGAAAGTTGACCATCTTTAAGTCTACAGAAATGATCCAATTGCGCTCGTGATATTTTAACAAGTCCATGACCATTCTCATATCATCATAGTCTTCCCGCAAATGCACTGAGTGACAGACAGGTACTGCTCCATAAACATTCCCATTATGTAAAAGAACACACTTTAGACTGTTTTGAACTGTCTAAAAAGAGTCTCCATTCAACAGGAATATAGTAAGGTACACCCAGTTCTTTGAGAAGCCCTTGGATGTCATGGCAGTAAACAAACTGTATGTCTTCTGGAAAGAAGGTCACAAAAAGCTGGTCACGCTTTCTGAAATATGATACTTTAACAGAGTGATCAACAAGATTTCTGCCTTGTAATCTTGATGCCAAAAGCTCTGCTGCTTTCTTTGAAAGACCTAAATCCCGCACTAAATCATTCAGTTCAGCCTGGGGAAGAGGCTTGGAGACGGGGAAAGGTTCAGTGTCTGAAGAACAGTTCTCCGATTGTGTACACTTTTCTGATAATTCACTGTCACAACTCTCTTGTTTGCTTGTATCATGTCCAATGTCTTTATCGTCCAATGAAGGCAAGCCTTTGAGAACTGGAACAGGAACTTCTTCAGAGTGCGGAGCAGGCCGAATAGCTGAGGGAATGTTCGGATACGTAATCTTATGTCGGTTTTTCTTCCCAACACCCGTTGTTTACCATGTAGAAATAACAGTCAGTTACATGGTTGGTGGGTTTGCGCCAAATCATTGGAACACCAAAAGGCAGACCTTTGCGTTTACCTTTGGTCCAATCTCGAAACATTTCCTCACAATTGTGGCACACAACATGAGGAGCCCATTGCTTGTCTTGATCACCAAGATGAACTTCAAAATATGCCTTGTAGGCACGCTTGACGAACGAGGATATGTTACGTCTCCGACGATTGAGTGTTTAGCATCCACATATGTAGCACAAGGCATCAGGCTTGTTTCTACAATCATATCTATTTTTGGAAGCCGTTTTTGATCTGAAACAAAAGAAGAATGATCAAAATATTAGAAGCTATCTATATATATATATATGGACGTGAAAATGCTTATACATGGTTTACGCAAGTTCACATTTGTACAATTTCATAAACCTCAAATTGCATAGAAACTAGAGCTTGTAGAGAAAAACTAATTTCAGATTTGAAATCAGCGCCTAAAATTCCTTCAGAATCAGTTAAAATATCCAATGTAACTCAAAGTTACTGAAAAAGTGTTCCCCAGTATACGTATATATTAGATGTACACGTTGAGGTAAGCAGAAAAATAATGAAAAACTCGGTTTAATGCATTGTTTACAAGAAAAATTTGGAGCTCTTCAAAAATAAGTTTACATTTTTCTTGGAAAGAGACACTAACTCAATGCTACAAAAGTTTGTTCTTAAATGAAAATATCCCCCCAGTGGCTTAGCGGTATGTCTGTGGACTTGCACGCTAAAATCCAGGTTTCGATACCCAGGGACGTATTTAGGATTTCGGCGCCCCTAGGCACAAGTTTAGGTTGATACTTTTGCCGCCCCCCCTCCGTGCCACAACTTGCACCAAGCATCACCATCACAACAACAGACAAACACAGTTGTTATCATTCAAAATCAACACAACGTTTATTTTCCAACACAATAAAAAATGAAACATCAAAATCAATTATCACTAAATATTATTCTGCGGCTGAATATACAGGCTTTCTCCTGGCCTTCTGTTCCGAAAACATGTTTATTGCATCGTCATAGTTTATTCTACAAACAATACCACTTTCAATGGCGAGAAGTGACAGGGCATTTAGTTTATCTTCTACCATTCTTGATCTCAAGTAATTTTTCACACGTTTGAGAGCCGAGAAAGATCTCTGATGTACAATTAGTTGCCGGAATGCACAGAAATATGCGCATAGCAATATCCAGGTTTGGATATACAGTTTGAAGTCCTTTAGCTCGCAGATTTCTGTATACTGCTAACGCAGAGTCATCATTTTGCACTTTCATACTCACAAGATGTGCGCGGAAATGTAGACATTCATCTACGAAGCTCACTTCCAAATCATTGGGGTAGAGTTTCAACAGTGTTCCAGCTTGACTGATGACATCAGTGGGTACAGGATTTGTTATGTTGAACAAATATCCAAACCTTGCGTGGATTTCTACATAAGCGGTTTGTCTTTGCTGTAGTTCTGAGCAAAATCTGTCAATGATCACATTGAAAACATTTACTCTAAATGCCTCTGCCTTCTTCCACTGCCTGGGTGTCACCATCTGAAAATTTTTGCTTCCTTTTTCGCTTAATTTTGTACATCTTCATGCAGGACTTCAACATCGCCTTGTCTTCAAAATGATCGAATAATTCTCTTGAATCTTTCACAAACTGCAGCAAGAAAGCATAAAGCTCGACTACAAGTCCAATGTCCATATCAGCACTTTGCAACTTTTTACTGGCAGCATTGAATCTTTCCAGTATTGTTCCCCAAACTGTGGACAAAATAGCTGTTTCTAGCGTTCCTAATTTGGAAAGAAGTCCAGCGGCCTCATTCCTAGCAGCTGATTTTTCCATAGTATTTCCTTCCATGGTGGTGAGGGCATCAAACACTTGTTGCCAGTTTCTGTTGAGGCTTTGACAAGCATCTTCGCGAGCGGACCACTGAATGTCACTGAGTTTCTTCAAAGAGAGACTTTCTTTATTTACGGACAGGTGTTTTTGTAGAATTTTCCAACGATGGGTTGAAGCATTGAAGAAAACATAGAGACTTTGTAAGAGTTCGAAGAATGAACATGCTTCTCTGCAACATTCAGCAGCACACATTCCTACAAAATTTAATGAATGTGCTGAACATGGGATATACACAGCTGAAGGATTTTTCTCCATGATACGAGCCTGGAGACCACTGTACTGACCAGACATGTTGCTGGCCTTGTCGTAAGACTGTCCACGACATTCAGAAATGTCAAGCTCATATGACTGAAGCAGGCTAAGTACAACTTCTGCCAGCTGTTCAACTTTGTGGCCCGGATTGGGTATAAAAGTCAGGAAACGTTCCATAGGTGAACCATCACTGTTCACGTACCTGATGATGAATGCCAACTGGTCAACATGGGATATATCTGGCGTCGAGTCCACGCTGATTGAGAAATATTTTGCAGTTTTGACGTCCTTTAAAATTTTCTTTAGAACAAGGTCTGCCATAAGCTGAATGAATTCGTCGCAAGTACTGAAAGACGGGTAAGACGTGGATCCCTTGCCAGCATTGCCATATCGGTGAATGTGATCAGCGAGGAAGGGGTCAAACTCCGCAACTAGTTCTAACGACATCATAAAGTTGCCGTTGTGTACTGAGCCAAACTTATCATCCCGACCTCTGAACGGAAGCCCACGTGAAGCCAATCTTTTCGCTACAGCTTCCACACGAGTGAGTACATTTCTCCAGTATTTGATTTCGTCGTACAGCTGTATGGCCATCTGGAGATCTACACGTCCCAACATGTTGCCCCTTGCTACTAGAGATAAAACTGAAGACCAATGCTGAGGAGAGTTTTCATGCTAATTCAGCCGGACAGAAGCATTTTTCCAGTCATCAAAGCCTTCGTCAGCCAGTTTGGATTTTTATCCAAAATCAAATAAACGACAAGAAGCACAAAACAGTCTACCTTTGTTCTCTAAATAAACCAAATATGTCCGCTTACTTTTTTCGCCATTTTGCAGTTTTCTTTCAAACATGCCTTTGGTTACAGATCTAATTTTCTCCCTCTTTTTTCACAGAGTTCTTGAAATCCGAGTCATCGTTTTGAAGGATGGCATGTGTGGCAATATAATCTTTTGTGTAATCATCTATTATCCACTCTGCTGGATCTGAAAAACTTGCTGGAACCATTGACGTTTCAGGCACGCAACCGGCAGATTTTACTAGGCCTGCTGCTAATGACGTCACTTGTTCAAGCTGCATTTCGATATGTTCGGGTCGTTCAGATTATTGAAAACTGTTGCTGCTAGGCCCGTCATGTGTATTCCCTCCATCCCTGTTGGTTTGAACATCATCGCTAGTAGGCTGTTCTTGCCTTTGTTTAGCAAAAAAGGCCTCCATCGTCGGTGTCTTTTCGAAAACATCACGTGTGTTTTCATTTTTTAACTTTGCTATCTTCCTATAAGCTGCTCCACTCAATTTTCGGCGTATTTTACTCATGAAGATATCACTAGAATCCAGTGATCGTATATTGAGTATTGACAGTGGATTTGTTACTTTCACATCTCAGATCATCAGGATCTGAGTCATTTTCGTGGGATCGAGCTATTTATGGCAGCCGCGCGAACCTCAGAGATCTGTGAACCGTTTGACCCCCAGTGACCCTCGCCCTCACAAGAATTGTGCTTTTTGTGGAGGTTTGGACACTGACAACACGATATAACTTACAGTAATATATTGGGTGACGGAGGCATAAGTAAAAGCATAACGAACTCTACATTTTGACACCAATATCGCTTACCACATTATTATCTATATTGTCGATTATATTGTAAATATGTTGATGAACCATATATTCGTCCGGCAGATAATGAGTTTTATGGTAGTTGGTAAAACAATTATCGACTTGCAACCACAAGTCCATAACAAAATATACACGAAAAAGGGGAGCTTCTGCACTACTGATTTATATTACTGCCGACGTATCCATGTTAACGGGTGCTGGGCTATTGACAATCAAATTATAAATTCTAACACACTTTACTATTTCAAATTCTATACTACCAGTAACAAATACCTGTATCGCCCAAAACTATCCAGACCTCGTGCGGTACAACCGCGTCCCCTGGGAGTCAACTTCATTGATAGAGCGCGGTCGGCGGCCTGCAAAAACGATTATGCGTGAAATAACAATCAGTGAGGTCGAGAAACCGAAGAAGGTCGAAACGTTGTTCGCTCTTCTATTTGAAGTGTTTTCTGGGCCCAGAACAGCCGTTTTTGCACATAAAAGATTATGCGTGACACCCGCAGCCGATTCCGCCGACGCTCACCTGCTCCAGTGACTTGCGCCTTTCTGTTCTGGTATTCTGGAGTCTGCCACTACCCCTTCTTTATTCTAACAAATGCCTATAATTGCTAGGGAATTTGAAAGAACTATTCTGTAAGGACTACATTTGAATCTAGATAAGCGCATATTCAATCAATCAATTAAAAATAATCAAATAAGCTAAACTGTGAATGATGAGGAATATTTCAAAATTCCTTTTTCCTGATAATAGCCTGAAGCAACCGAAAATCCGGATTTTCGTATACGCAATTTCACAAAACAAAATACGTTATTACGCCATGATAAAATATTTTTTGTGTAGGCGTAGCACACTGAGTAGCAGGTAATTCATTGTTTGGTGTGTCAACATGAGTAAAAAACATGTTGGGGGTTTTGAAAAACACAAATAAATGAGGTGAGGGCGGATGGGTTGATGGTGTGGGGGGGGCGAGGCGTATTAGGTTGGACTCAGGGAGGGAAGGTTAGAAATCTTTTAAACTTGAAGCGACCGACCCGACGGTGTGGTGGAATAGTGAGTGTGTGTGTGGGGGGTGGGGGTGGGGGAGGGGTCCAGATTCAAGAGGTTATTGGGGCGGCATAAATGGCAGGGGGAATTTATAACCAGGGACTACATTTTAAAATAGTCCATTCTTTTTTTTTTCTTTTTTCTTTTTTTTTTGTCAAAATTTGCCGCCCCAGGCACGTGCCTCGTGTGCCTATTCGTTAACACATCCCTGTCTATACCCGTGGTGGGCAGAGCACAGATAGCCCATTGTGCAGCATTGTGCTTAATTCTAAACAACAAATGAAAATAAAATTACAAATTTATAGTAAGTAAAATGTATTTCTACTTGTATTCAGAAACGCACACTTTCACACTTTTTTATTTAGGTGTGTGGCAATACATTGGTGAAAAGTCTTGTTTATTACATAAGGAATTGAATAATATTGTCTTCATTCTTTAGGAATTGGACTCTTATATGACCAGTCGAAGTCCTGTAACCTTCCTGTCAGAGTTGAGAAACATTTTGCAGGTTTGCTGTTTTTGTTTTAAAAACTTGTTAAATGGCTAGAATTTCATAGGTTCTACCTAATTCAAGATGTTCAGTTACAGAAATGTACTATAAATGATTATAGATCAGAAAATAAAGAATCATTAAGACTGATTGTAACAAGATATAACAATTATTGAAAAAACGTGTTAGCTGCATGATATTCTAATCTTGTGAACAATTCCCTTTTCACATATCACAATGTTCTAATGTGTTCAGTCAGTCAAGAACATTCTTGAATATCTTGTCTTTCTATTGCAGTTTTTCTAATGTGTTTTTATGTATATGGGTAGGCAGAATTCATTTATAGTAAAGGTGTCTTTGACTTGTGCATATACATTTCAAAAGTAAAAGGACAGCACACAATCCATTTATTTTAATATATTGAAACAAGTCTCATATTCACAAATGTTTATTCCACAGTTAATCACATTTGTATCCCAAGTTTCAAATAATCTTTTAAACAATAGTCCACATAAGCAATTTCAGGTATGTTAGAATCAAATGCGAGACAAATTCGTTATTCTATTCCTACGACACAATCAGTGATATATTCTTATAACCACATTTTTACTCAAAGCTTTAAATAACTTGCAGAAATGCTATACAGGATGGTTTAAAATTTTGGAAATTAAACAATAAGTTTAAAATTCTTAAGTTCAATATGTTTTTATTTAAAGAAGGATGACTTAAGCTGGTGTTTTTCTTCAGTTTATGCACTGTGGCTGGTGATCTTCATCAGAATATACAGCTTACAAATGTCATCTTCCTTTAAATAAAAATATAATGCACCTGGCAATTTTTCAACCAACGACCTATCCTTTAATTTTGGTGTCTTTGTTGCGTAAGTGGTTTTAACTATTTCAGTTAATTTAGTGTCCAATTAACGAGACTATTTTTATATATTTCCTGTTATTACAATACAAACTACAGTTATTACACTTTAGTAGTATTCCTTTGAAATTTACATTTTAAATTCCTTTCCTCATTATTTCATAATTATTTCAAATTCTGTTCTTCAATGAAAATGTTACTGACTTTGGTAAATCGTATTGTAAATTGCTATTTATTCTGTATGAAGTATTCATAACTTTAATTTCTAATGTATATTTTGCAGAAGAGCTACTTTTAAGTATGTAGGTGTCAGATATTAAATATAATATCCTGTTTCAGGTTTTCAAAGAGCCAGGAATGAAATACAATATTCCTTTAATCAATGCTTTAGTTCCTTATGTTGGTATCCAAGCCATTAGCCACATTCAAAGCAAAGGACAGACCCCAAGCATGAGAACAATTGCTCATACTTCTCATATGGATATATTTCAAAATCTGGCTGTAGATCTGGATACTGAAGGTTTGAAAAACATTCCGTTCAGTCTTATATTTTCCACAAACGTGTCAATTTAACTGTTTTTTAAATATCAAAGATGTGTAGTTTTAGTATTCATTTCTGAGGCAGAAAAGTTTAATACATCATGGTTTGGATGTTGATTTATTGTTTGGCCCCTGCTAGTACAGCGGTATGTCTCTGGATTTACAACACTAAAACAGGGGTTCGACTCCCCTCGGTGGGCTGAGCAGATAGCCCGATGTGGCTTTGCTATTAGAAAAACAATTTATTGTTTGTTCTTCCATTTCTTGCAGTTGTGTAAATCTTTATTTTTAATGTTTATTATTCTAACATATTAAGGTGACTTAAATCCTTTATTCCACGAGAGCATTGTTGCATAAATGATCTATCAATAGATCTTTCCTAATTTATGAAAATAAGGAGCTGTTTTCTGTGAAGATTTATTTTTTCTTTTGAATGTGATTACATCACATTATAAAATCTCAAAGTATTCAGTATACCAAACATATTACAAGAATTAATGCATATAAAACACTGTACTTGTAATTATGCAGTTCTTTAGAAGAAAGTTGAACTTACAAAACTGAAAAGAAATCAATTAAAACACTTGCTATGGGCATAAATATAAATCTGATGTAATTTGCTAGGAAAATTTGTATTAAATGTGTACTTAGAATTCTGTACAACCTTTATCATTATTAAAAATTAGTAGTAAGTGTATGTTGTTGTTTTTTTTATACATGTCTACTCAATGAATAAACAAAGTGTGATATCCTAATATTTCCTGTTCCTGTCATGAATAATGTTCTCCTTGAGTTATTCCTAAATACAGGTGGCAGTACGTATCTCAAAATTAAGTGGGAGTGTTAAGAATATTAAGTTTTACACAACAAGTAAATTACTGTTTGCCCTTGTTTGACCATGGCTGTCTCTGCCAATACTTATGTTTTGGTCACATGGTCCCATAGGCCTTTTCCTCTCAATAAATGTTCCACTTGAAATTTCTATGTGGCCCAATTATTTTCTCCCAACTTATCAATTGATATTTTATCTTTTATTGACAAACTATTTCAACCACAGCTTAATATTCCTCTTTGATTTAGGTCTATTTCTTCCTATATATGACATTCAGAACTGTCAATAATCTTAGAATTATTCTACATGTTTTACAATTACTTTCAATCTGTTGTTATAATCGTCACTTTATCTGGTTCATTTATCCATTGGTGCCAGTCCAAAATTATCTCTGAACCTTTCAAATCCATTTCTAGTAAGTGGCTTTGTAGGAATGTCAGCAGACATACTGTGTGTGGGACAATATTCCAGTTTTACTACTC
Organism: Carcinoscorpius rotundicauda; assembly: GCA_011833715.1. Lineage (NCBI taxonomy): Eukaryota > Metazoa > Arthropoda > Merostomata > Xiphosura > Limulidae > Carcinoscorpius > Carcinoscorpius rotundicauda. The sequence goes on along the minus strand of CM022392.1, from coordinate 48,220,922 downwards.
CATTCTGCACGCATTGGTGAATGAAGTGGTAACGAATATCAATGTTTGTTCTTGTATGACCCACTGGATTCTGTGCCATTGTGATTGTTCCTTTGTTATCTTCCATGATATGAACAGGGTCATCAACTTCAGAACGTATTTCTTGCAGTAGTCTTCTCAACCGTACTGTTTCCTGTACTGCAAGACTCAAAGCTATATACTCTGCCTCTGAAGTGGATAGGGCCATCGTCGATTACTTTTTACTAATCCAACCTACAGCTGCTCCTCCTTGAATGAAGATATTTTCTGATGTGGATTTCCTATCATCCAGGTCTCCAGCAAAATCTGCATCGAAGTAACCAGGAATGACGTCTCCTGGTACCTTTTCGAACTTAAGACTAAGATCAGCTGTTCCTTTCAAGTAACGTAGGATTCTCTTTGCTGTCAAACGTTCTGTGTCGGGCTGAGCACAATATTTCAATATTGCTCCCACTGCTTATACAATATCTGGTCTTGTTCCCTTTGCAGCATACAGAAGGGTGTTTACCAACGACTGGTACAAACTGTGATTAACCTGAGTGCTAACACCATCATTCTTTTGGAGTTTCATGTTTACATCTGATGCAGTTGCCACTGCCTTACTCTCATTCTAAATTTCACCAGCATAGTTTTAATGTATTGTCTTTGATTTAACCATAAAAAGCCTTTTTTCATCCTGAACAACACTGAGTCCAAGGATGTAATAGAGCTTTCCAAGGTCTTTTATGCAAGGTCCTTTATAGTGATTTATTTCATCATCACTATCAGCAACCAAAATAATATCATCCACATATACTGCAACTATTGCCAGATTTTCACCGTTCCGTATGTAAACACGTGGATCTGCTGAACTCTGAACAAATTCCAGTTCCATCATCTGTTCATGAAATGATTTGTTCCAACAGCGTGGTGAATGTTTTAATCCATACAGTGACTTTTTCAGTTTACACACAAGGTTTTCCTTCCTTGGAACAGCGTAGCCTTTTGGTTGTTCTATGTACATCTTTTCATCCAGACTTCCATTCAGAAATGCAGTTATGACATCTATCTGGTAAATTTTCAAGTTCTGCACAGCAAATGCAATGAAGGAGTGAATTGATGCATAGCACACCATTGGGGAGAAGGTTTCCTTGTAATGCAGACCATAATTGTACGAGTAACCTTTGGCATCCATCCTACTCTTGAACCTCTCTACATTTTCAATATTTCCGTACATAACTTTGAATGAACACACATGCACGCACACTTACAACCTATAGGTTTTCCTCCAGTTGGTAATTCCACCAGATCCCAGGTATCAATTTCTTGTAAAGTCTCAAATTATAGAACTGTGGCTAACTTCCACTCCTTAGCATTGTCACTTGACATTGCTTCACTTAATGTGCTTTGCTCTAACATACTGCACAAGTTTGCAGTGTAACAAACTGGTTCATTTGCTGCTGCCATATCAGCACACCCATTATATCCATAGTGGATGGGGGTTTCCTGTTTCTTGCTGGTCGTTCAGCTTTAACTTTAACTTCTGTTTCTTGGTCCACTATTTGTTCACTTGATGAGATATGTTCATTCGTCACAGGCTCTAGACCAAATTCTGTTTCATTAAAGATAACATCTCGCCATATGAAATTCTTTCTGGATTTTTCATCATGCAGTCGGTATCCCTTGGTGCAGTTATCATATCTAATTAAACGTACCTTCATGTCTAATTTTTGCCTTCACGCATTTGGCACATGTGCATATGGAAGACATCAGAACACTTTCATGTGTTCTACATTTGGTTTCTTCCCATACCATCTCTCATATGGCATAGTACCATATTTTACTGCCGATGTGGATTCTCTGTTACTCACATATGCTGCAGTAGCTACAACTTCTGCCCAGTACATTCTTGATAACTTAGCATGTGACAGCATGCTTCTTGCAGATTCCACAAGAGTTCTGTTGCTTCTTCCAGCAACACCATTTTATTCTGGATAATATACCACTGATATCTCATGATGAATGCCTTTTTACTTCAAATACTACTGGAACTCATTTGACGTATATTCTCCGCCATTATCTGTGCGCAGGGTTTTATGCACTTTCCAGATTCATTTGAATACAACTTCTCAAATTCCTTGAATTTTTCAAAGATTTTGACTTCTGTTTCAAGAAATACACCCTGTAGCATCTTGAGTACTCATCAATAAATGTAACAAAGTAATTGCTACCTCCAATAGATGGAGTTTGTATAGGACCACAGACATCACTGTGTACCAGTTGCAGTCTTCTCTTTGGTCTGATTTCTCCCACTGACTAAAATGGCTTCATGTGCATTTTACCTTCAGTAGCAGATGGTACTGAAAATAGATTGTTAGCTAATTTTGGTATATGAAGGACACTGCATTGTGACATGCTTTGAATTACTGTTTGCCCTTGTTTGATCATTGGCTGTCTCTGCCAATACTTCTGTTTCGGTAACATGGTCCCATAGGCCTTTTCCTCTCAATAAATGTTCCACTTGAAATTTTCATGTGGCCCAATTATTTTCTCCCAACTTATCAACTGATATTTTCTTTTATTGTCAAACTATTTCAACTGCAACTTAATATTCCTTTCTTTGATTTAGGTCTATTTTTCCCTATGTGACTTGAGAAAATAGTGTCAATCAATATTTTACTTAGTTTATCTTGGTGTTTCACAATGGCTTCCAGACGAAGGAAACGAATCATCTAGCACTTGTGACAAAGTATCCATGTAAATCCTGTGTCATCCAACAGAAATTGTCATCCAAAACTGTTCTACAGTAATCCTCAGTATCTCCTGGATTACTTGTACTAATAATTTTAAAACAGTTTTATCTGATTAAGCACTATTAGAGCATTCCTGGGCTCATAACCTGTTTTTGTGTTTGTATTGCTTTACACATGTGTATTCAAATGAATAAAGTGTGACATCACAATAGTTTGTTCCCGTCATGAATAATGTTCTCAAATTATTCCTAACTACAAGTGGCAGTACTTATCTCAATATTCTTGACAATAAGAAATAAATTAGCCTACATATATATTTCTCCCTTTTGTTATTATTGCTATGTTTCTAAGTGACACTTGGTATCACTATGGTAATCATAAGTTGAAGTAGTTTGCATGTTATGTTATTAGTTTATCCTTCAGTTTGATTTTTAAACATTTATTTTCTCTGTGGAAGTTTTTAATTTTCCTTTTGTCAGGTTTTGTTTCAGTTCAACTTTTTAAAACTATCCATTAGTGACTAAGTTTTTTGTCTTATTAAATTATCTTATTGAACGTTTTCTGGGTTTAATATTCCTTGTTGTTAATAAATTCATGTTCACTGTTAGGGACTAGTGACATACATTTTTTTTTTTAATCTAGAAATGCGGTCCAGCTTCTAGGCATCTTAGGTATGCTCATATATCTAAATACATACACTTGGTGGTACATTCATGATGTTAGGAAACTTCATAAGTTCAAAAATAAACTTTGGATGCACTACAATATTATAGCAATAATCACTGGTGCCTTACCATGTCATCATAGCCTCTCATAACATCTGATTATACTGTATGTAATGGTTGAACACCTTAACAACTGCTTTTCAGTCCAGTTTCTTTAGAAAAAGGCTTCAAATCTGTTGTGTCAAAAGCAGATCATTCCTCCCTACATGATTGTCATAATTTGTATAATGTACGAGCTCAAGAGTTCCCTAAGCCCACTTCCGTGGTCCACTTTGCACAGAAGTTGATGGTTGCTGCATCTAATGATCTGACTGATAATACATGCATATATACAGTACAACAGTATTTAATAAAATAAATACATATAAAACTCATTTAACTATTGTGTACCTGTGAAATAACTGAAGGTCTTAACTTGTTGAATCCATACATTAACAGGGTAAGTTCCAGATGGAAATCCTTTTTTTATGTTGCATACTGTGTTTGAGTGTACAGTTTTTTACCCATTGATCACTGTGGATTTTTGCTTGTTGGGAAATACCTTTTTTTTTCATTTTGGGTACAGTGTAACTTGAAGTTTGCTTTTATTTTATGCCCAAGTTCATCCATCTTCCTTTGCTTTCTAATATTAAGTACAAGGAATACTTGTGCCCTGGAAATTCTAAATTTCTTGTCTGATTGTATCTTTATAAACTGAATGGGGAATGCATTATCAGAAAGGGCCATTATGTTCTTCCCAGAAGTAACTATTTGTATTGCACTACTTATGCCAAACAATGCTGAAATGAGTCTGATAGGTGCCTTTCCACTAGGACTTTTTGTAACCTATGATTGTTGCCCTGTTTGATACGAATATTCAAAATAATTTTAATACAAGTCATACTCTAATGTGTTTTATTAATGTGTAATGAGTATTGTTTCTTCAGAGATTTTCTTGAATATAAACTATTAATAAAATGGGATAGGAACTTCAATTTCAAAAACATGTAAACAAAAATTAAGTCTAATAAAAGTTAGTGGTTGCAAACTAATTTTAAAATAATGTGTGATTCAAATTGAAAAAAGGTTTATCTGTAACAGATGACTGCTTAAGGTTGCTTCGTGCACTTGTTGTACTGTGTGTAATATTTTCATAATAAATTGCAAAATGTATTATTAAATTAGTTTAACTTCCTAAAATTGATTAGTTGAATGAGTAAATATTGTAAATAATGTTGCCTTTTACACCTTGAACTAGAAATGCTATAAAGAGGAAAGTGAACAATGCTCCTTTGTTTATTTATATTTGATTATTCCCATTCTGTTTCAAGGATCTAATGTTTCTTTACAAGACATGCAACTATTGTATTGGCAGTATATACTGGTTAATGTTTAAAAATCTTAATTCTAATGTTAAACCTTGTTGAACATCTCACTAGGCCGTTATTTGTTCCTGAATGCAATAGCAAATCAGCTTCGCTACCCAAGTTGTCATACTTACTATTTCAGTTGTACTCTATTGTACTTGTTTGCTGAAGCCAACTCTGAAATCATTCAAGAACAGATCACTAGGTAAGCATTTTTAAGATGTTTATATTTTTTATCAGTTTGCATGTTAAATGTACTTTTAGAAATGGTTCCAGCAGTTATCAGATATTAATGTAATTAAAGCAAACATGTACTTTCACGTAGTTACCAACTATAAAAGCTATCTCAATAAACAGATTTTTTACAGCATTTAATAAACTGTTTTATCTAGGGTTCTTCTGGAGAGAGTAATTGTGAACAGACCACATCCATGGGGACTGGTAGTTACTTTTATTGAACTAATTAAAAACCCAGCATATAAAATCTGGAATCATGAATTTGTGCATTTTGCTCCTGAGATTGAGAAGTAAGCATCTGTAAACTCTTATTACACTGAGAACTTAACATATTAGTAAACAAGATGATCTAAGTAAATAATTTGAATTACAAGTTTCTGAGGAACAAATCATAACATTTAGCCTGAACCTCTAAGATATTGCAAGTTAAAACATTGCAGGCCACACTATTTTCACTTTGTAACATAATGGTGGAAAAATATGATCAATAGTCCAAATAAGTTACTTAATACAAATGAGTACTCATGTTGTAAGTCTAAAAATTTGTATTTTTTTCAATAATGGTATTAAACCATTTTTTCGTTTTTATTTTTTTGCTTAAATATTTTAAGTTTATCCTTACAGTAATAAAGTTTTGATTAAATATTACTTTAAGTATTGAGACCCCCCAAAATGAAGTTAATCAATGTTATTAAACCCACTTCCTACTAATTGCTACATTGTTCTGTTCTTTAAAACTGAGCACCAACTAGAATAAGGCAATGTTGCTTTGTGTAAGATATACCCATATGAACAAATATTGAGATAGTTATTTTCCTTAATGTACTAATCACTGCAACGAATTTTGTAATTGCTATTGCAAGATTTGGGTAATATATATATAACACTAAGAAAACTAACAACTGGAATTTAAGAATATCATGTAATTGTGAAAAGGTTTATTAAAACAATTAACGTTGCGTTTGAAGTAGACTTCTATTATGTTTTCAATGTAGCATACTGGTGTTTATTTACCCAACTTGCAGAGTATTTGATCTCAGTCACTTTTTCATGTAGATTATTTGTTAGTGTGGCTCGTTCCTGTATGTCTCAGAAACCTTCCGATGCTGCTACCAAGTGAGGGCTTGACTGTAATGTATGGGATCTTTTAAGGTTGTGATGCCATATAGATTGATGTTTTGGATCTTTTTAATTGTTGTGATGCCATATAGATTGATGTTTTGTATCTTTTTAATTGTTGTGATGCCATATTGATTGGTGTTTTGGATCTTTTAATTGTTGTGATGCCATATTGATTGGTGTTTTGGATCTTTTAATCGTTGTGATGCCATATTGATTGATTGATGTATAAGATCTTTTTAATCGTTGTGATGCCATATTGATTGATTGATTGTACAAGATCTTTTTAATCGTTGTGATGCCATATTGATTGATTGATGTACAAGATCTTTTTAAATCGTTGTGATGCCATATTGATTGATTGATGTACAAGATTTTTTAAATCGTTGTGATGCCATATTGATTGATTGATGTATAAGATCTTTTTAATTGTTGTGATGTCATATTGACTGATGTACAAGATCTTTTAATCGTTGTGATGCCATATTGTTTCAACATTGTACTTTATAGTTGTGATCCAAGGGATTATTTTTAGTGAATTGATTTTCATGGAAATAAAAACAATTTTTAAAGCACACTGCATAATATACTTTTATTGTACTGTACCACGAAATAATTAAATTGTCGGCAAAGACTAAGTAACCAGATCTGATAAATTTATTAATACACTAGTAGTATTTTAGTTAATATAAACGTACACTCTAACATGCCATTTACCTTCTCTTATCCATTATTTTAAAACATCATTTAACTTAATTACAAACATTAGCTGTAATGACTAAAATGAATAAGCTGTATATCACTGAAAAAAAAACAACTAACGAACAAGCTTAACCATTAATAATGGTATAAAAAATGGTGTTGAATGTTTTGTTTCTTTTTAGAATTGAGTCAGTGTATCATTAATCTAACACTTTTAAATGATAGTGTATGAAACAGTTTGTAAATACAATTTATAAACTAAAACGGGATAGATAGATCTAGTGAACAAAACATGTACTTGCATATTGTTCTCCGTATTGTAAGTTCTAAGTACATCATATTTATGAGGTCGTGTATCTAAAGTTTGAATGTTTTGTAGTGAAAATCACAAAATTAATGCTAAGTAAAGTAACGTATTTTGACTGTTTTGATCATTTTTGTTAAACATAATTTACCCGCACACACTGTAAGAGAAAATGTATGGTTTGATTATATATTCCTTATTTTATGTCACACAATTTAAAACAAAGTATGAATTAGGGAAGTTATGCGTCTTATGACCCTATTCTTACAGTTTTGTGTATTAACAGTTCCCACTAAAGTAAGATACGTAATATTTTTTATATCAACAGTTCCCACTAAAGTACGAAAATGTTACGTATCTTATGTGTTTAAAATATTTAATGGTGTTTGAAAAGGTTAATTTTAAACGCTTAGTTTTACTCTGATTTAAATCTCTAAACTACTTTTTTCGCCCACAACGACAAATTATTGAGCATTTCAGTTTTGCTAAAAACACTAACATAGGTAAATCTACATTATAACGTCACATTTTGAAATACGAATGATACTTTGATTCAACTAATAATAATTTAATGTAGAATCTCTCATGTTTGTGAATATAATGCATCATAATTCATACCTGTATCGGTCATTTTCAAAAGCGAATGCTTGAGCTTTGTTTGTGTGCGCAGATTTTCAAGTTGTGGATGAACGAACTCTCGGACAAACCTCATGGTTCCCAACATGACATGTTTGATGGTCTCGTGCTTCCCAGTTGGATAATATCATGTACAAACCGTGGTGTTACTCCCTTTTTACGGGCTTGGCAGGGCCTGGTGGTAAAAGCACTCGACTCGTAATCCGAGAGTTGCGAGTTCAAATCCCCGTCACACCAATCATGCCCGCCCATTTAGCCGTGGAGGTGTTATAATGTTACGATCAATCCCAATATTTGCTGGTAAAAGAATAGCTCAAGAGTTTGGCAGTGGATGTTGATGGTTAGCTGCTTTCCTTCCAATCTTACACTGTTAAATTAGGAACGGCTACCGCAGAACCCCCTCGTGTAACTTTAAGCGAAATTCAAAACAAACGAAACATTTTTTTATTAAGATTGTTTATTATGTTTTATTCGTTAGAAGTTATTTAAGTGTGGTGGGCGATTTAGTACGTATGATTCAGTCTGTTGTGACTGGGAAGTAGTTTTAATAAGTTAGTACTGTATGTATTTCTTCTTGCGTGAACGTAAATTAAATACTATTTTCGTTTCAGTGGACGAGACTGAAAGGTTTACAGACGAGTAACCGTCTTGTTTCGTTGTTCCTAAACAACGTGGAATATTTGTTAATGTCTTTCTTTGTCGTAACGAGAAACTGAGTAATGTGGTAATTTATATTCACTAATCCTAATACAATGGAAATTGAGTAGTCAAATCTGAGCTTCGTGGCGCATCCTCTATTAAGATGCTTTAGTGTATTTTCTGGTAGACCCGAATCATTCTTTGCCATAGAGTTTGATTAAATAATTGTAGCGGATGTTTGTAAGGTGTAATTTATATTGGCGTGATCAGTGGAATATTGCAAATAAAATGTGCTTGTTGTATGTGGAAGTAAAACAGTGCTTAATTTTTTATATTTAACAACATAAACATATATGTAGAAACAGCCGGTTTTGGTTGAGAAAATTATGTAGAGAAGCGAAGTATGTTTTTACATATATATTTTCTCGTCATCACTGAATGTCAAACAGTATCATACAATAAAAAATTCTAAATGATCGTACAATAGTTATATTCGATATGTTATCTATTGCCAGCATATTTCATGTTGCAAGCCTTGAAGTAATTGATATTAACCACGAATACCGTAGTCTCCTTAAAACACGTTATATTCACGGCGTATTTCATTATGGTTACCTTAAGAAGAACATGTATTTCAACCAGATGTATGCCCTCATGAAAACACATTATATTGATGGCTTATTTCATGATAGGACTTTATTACAGTATTAGAGAATCATTTTAATCAGATGTATTTACTCCTTGGAACAGAAGTACGTTAACGAACTTGTAACGCTAAAATCCGGTGTTCGATTCATCGCGGTAGTTATAGTAGATTGCCATTGTAGCTATGCTCCCAGACAGCTGAACAAAACCAGAAATAGCTTCGGTAAAGCTCGTTATATTTACGGAACATTTCATCATGTCAACCCTTAGTCGTACATGTATCTTAATGAGATACATCATATATTATTATTATCGCATCAAAGCACCTTGTACTCGCGATATATTTCATCATGTAAATCTATAACGTCTATATTAGAACTTTATAGTTGTTAAAGAAGACAACTCTTTGTTGCTTCTGTTAATACACGTACAATCAGATCAATATGAATTTTTTCTTACCATAAGCTTGTGAGGTAAATGATTGTACATTCTGTGTAGAAATATTCTAGAGATATCAGAAAAGTTTGCGATTGAGTGCCCCACGTTACCGATTTCCAAGCTTTATTTGCAGTAGAGGTCCTTAATCTATAAACGGAATAACAGAATTATTTAATCGCTTCCCAACATCGTTATATTGTAGACAGTTTAATTTTTAAAAGAACGATGTTTTTCGACTCTAGGAGTTTTGTTAAACATGCAGGCTGTTCTACAGTAGCAAAATTATATACCTTAAGGTACTACTTGTACTAGTATCTTTGGGGTACAACGATATAAGCTAGAACTAGCTAGTATAAATGGATTGAGACTAAAATGTTCAGTGGTACTTGTAGTAGTGTATGGCTAACACTGTAACAAAACAATGTGAGCAGTGCATATAAATTACTTATTAAAGTTCTCTATTCTCTAACATTCAGGTTACTTACTGAAAATTATTAATCATACTAATTTAAAAGAATGTGTTTCATTCAAATTTATCAGACAACTTCCGACGTCATTACCTGAGGATGAAAAACAAAAGGTGCAGTTCGTCATAATTCTTAACAAATGTGGTATGTGCACCTCATAAAGCTCAAGGGTTTAAAATAAAATAAATATTGATTCAGCGCAGACAGCTCGTAATTCTAGAAACCTGGTCGAGACCCACTGTTCGAGAAACCCTGATTCATATGAATATGTGGAAGTTTTGTTTATTCAGTAATCTAAAAAACTTGGTTAAAATAAGACGTCTACGTAAAATGTTTTTATGATTATTGTTTTAGCGTTCAACAAGCATTGTTAGCCCCCCCAGTGGCTCAGCGGTATGTCTGCGGACTTGCACGCTAAAATCCGGGTTTCGATACCCGTGGTGGGCAGAGCACAGATAGCCCATTGTGTAGCTTTGTGCTTAATTCAAAACAACAAGCATTGTTAACCTATTTGTAATCAAGCTATGTACACAGGAGTTGAAATTTGATTCGTATTCTATTACAAGCCTTATTTTAATCGTTGGAAGATGTAATAGCATTTTGGTAAAGTGTGGCGTTGTAACAAATTTGTTGTGAAACACATTTTTCTTACATTTGTTATAATTTATCAATCTTTTATTTCTCATTTTAGAATTGCAAGGGGTCCGTCAATCGAATTTATTTTATTATATGGTATATAATATCTTCACTGGCAAAGGATAATCTGTTTCAGGATATCAGAAGGAATACATACAGAGACTGTTATTAATATTATTTCGTCATTTATAAAAGTCCGTTATGTGTGAAAATTTTGATATATCTGATCTTGATTTATTAAACATAGCTGCTGAAGAAATAAATGTGAGTTCATTAAACAGAAGCTACAAACATAGAGTATTGAATGAAGCACGATTTCTATCAACTACAATACTTACAAAAATAACGCAGAAACTGTATCTTAACTTCCACTTGGAAGATTCAGACATTACGCGTATCGTATTTATGGTAAACGTTGTTTAACCTTCATAACAAGTTTAAACAACTTATAATTTGCCAGTACTATTTACTGTATAAAACCGCGTTAAACTGATGTGAGGTAAATCAGTTTTTGTTTAACTTCGATCAGATGAACTTAAAAGCTTTATTGAATTTTTACTTCATTGCATAACTGTGTTGTTGTTTTCCTACATATAACTTTTTCTTTCTCCCCCCAAAGTAAAATTGTACACAAAACTTTGTGGAAAACACTGACACTTTCCCATACAGGCGAACATTATGCATAAGTCTATGTCCCTCGGTGGTACCGCGGTATGTTTGCGAACTTACCACGCTAGAATCCGAGTTTCGATACCTGTAGTGAGGAGAGCACATTTAACTCATTGTGTAGCTTTGTGCTTAAATAAATAATAATAACAACAAGTAAACTTTGTACATTACACATTCGCAGCTCCATTACATCCAAACATCATAGCAAACTTTGTATACGTTACGAAAGTTTTTTTCCCGTAAAGATGTGAATAGAGAGAAAGTGCAGTTCGTTGAATGTAATTGTAATAAAATAAGATTTGAAAATAGAGAAAGTGCACTTATTTTCATTTGATGCATATTGCTGTTGACTTTTGCGTAATTCATTAAGTTGGAACATTTTAAGATTACAAGAATTGTTTAAAAAGCTTGTTTAACGTTCAAGTCAGGTTCTATTTAATTATTTTTTAGGTCTAATCCTAAACAGATGATACCAGATACTTTCAGCTGATAACTGAATTTTACTTTCGAATGCAGGTAAGAATAAATATACTTTAAATATTTACTATTTACTGTTGGAATTCCATCAAATATTAATTGTTTTTGTAATCATAAAAGAATAAAATGAATCGAATAATTCAAATCTCTAATCTATTTGTGTAACTGTTAAAAGTTGTCTGTTTGTGTATTTTTATGTATTGACCCCTAATGTGCGTCTGTACTTTTTTTGCCATTGCCATCCCTACATTATCCTTATTTTGTCAATATTTATTACTTGTTAAAATATGTGCTTGTTTCAACTCAATCTAAATACCTAGTGAGTCATAAAGGGGCACTAAAGTAAGACTTAAAATACAGATTTAGTTTTGAATAGTATAAATATTTATTTTAAGTTTTTTTTCCTTTACACTCGATTCTAGTATACTTAGTTTTAGATTCACTGAACTATTCAAACTGTTTAAAATGTGATACAGGAACATCTTATGAAAATGTTCAAACCTTGTGTGCATATATACATTGGTAGATGTACACTCTGTAACCAGATACGTTTGTGGAACCTGGTAAGTAACATGTAGCAATCAGTCTCAAATGAACAGATACTTACAATAGTCTTTTGTACAGTTTTTTACGTACAATTTTCTTCATATGTAATTAAGATCTGTGATTCAAGAGGTTATTGGGGCGGCATAAATGGCAGGGGGAATTTATAACCAGGGACTACATTTTAAAATAAAGTCCATTCTTTTTTTTTTTTTTTTGTCAAAATTTGCCGCCCCAGGCACGTGCCTCGTGTGCCTATTCGTTAACACATCCCTGTCTATACCCGTGGTGGGCAGAGCACAGATAGCCCATTGTGCAGCATTGTGCTTAATTCTAAACAACAAATGAAAATAAAATTACAAATTTATAGTAAGTAAAATGTATTTCTACTTGTATTCAGAAACGCACACTTTCACACTTTTTTATTTAGGTGTGTGGCAATACATTGGTGAAAAGTCTTGTTTATTACATAAGGAATTGAATAATATTGTCTTCATTCTTTAGGAATTGGACTCTTATATGACCAGTCGAAGTCCTGTAACCTTCCTGTCAGAGTTGAGAAACATTTTGCAGGTTTGCTGTTTTTGTTTTAAAAACTTGTTAAATGGCTAGAATTTCATAGGTTCTACCTAATTCAAGATGTTCAGTTACAGAAATGTACTATAAATGATTATAGATCAGAAAATAAAGAATCATTAAGACTGATTGTAACAAGATATAACAATTATTGAAAAAACGTGTTAGCTGCATGATATTCTAATCTTGTGAACAATTCCCTTTTCACATATCACAATGTTCTAATGTGTTCAGTCAGTCAAGAACATTCTTGAATATCTTGTCTTTCTATTGCAGTTTTTCTAATGTGTTTTTATGTATATGGGTAGGCAGAATTCATTTATAGTAAAGGTGTCTTTGACTTGTGCATATACATTTCAAAAGTAAAAGGACAGCACACAATCCATTTATTTTAATATATTGAAACAAGTCTCATATTCACAAATATTTATTTCACAGTTAATCACATTTGTATTCCAAGTTTCAAATAATCTTTTAAACAATAGTCCACATAAGCAATTTCAGGTATGTTAGAATCAAATGCGAGACAAATTCGTTATTCTATTCCTACGACACAATCAGTGATATATTCTTATAACCACATTTTTACTCAAAGCTTTAAATAACTTGCAGAAATGCTATACAGGATGGTTTAAAATTTTGGAAATTAAACAATAAGTTTAAAATTGTTAAGTTCAATATGTTTTTATTTAAAGAAGGATGACTTAAGCTGGCGTTTTTCTTCAGTTTATGCACTGTGGCTGGTGATCTTCATCAGAATATACAGCTTACAAATGTCATCTTCCTTTAAATAAAAATATAATGCACCTGGCAATTTTTCAACCAACGACCTATCCTTTAATTTTGGTGTCTTTGTTGCGTAAGTGGTTTTAACTATTTCAGTTAATTTAGTGTCCAATTAACGAGACCATTTTTATATATTTTCTGTTATTACAATACAAACTACAGTTATTACACTTTAGTAGTATTCCTTTGAAATTTACATTTTAAATTCCTTTCCTCATTGTTTCATAATTATTTCAAATTCTGTTCTTCAATGAAAATGTTACTGACTTTGGTAAATCGTATTGTAAATTGCTATTTATTCTGTATGAAGTATTCATAACTTTAATTTCTAATGTATATTTTGCAGAAGAGCTACTTTTAAGTATGTAGGAGTCATATATTAAATATAATATCCTGTTTCAGGTTTTCAAAGAGCCAGGAATGAAATACAATATTCCTTTAATCAATGCTTTAGTTCCTTATGTTGGTATCCAAGCCATTAGCCACATTCAAAGCAAAGGACAGACCCCAAGCATGAGAACAATTGCTCATACTTCTCATATGGATATATTACAAAATCTGGCTGTAGATCTGGATACTGAAGGTTTGAAAAACATTCCGTTCAGTCTTATATTTTCCACAAACGTGTCAATTTAACTGTTTTTTAAATATCAAAGATGTGTAGTTTTAGTATTCATTTCTGAGGCAGAAAAGTTTAATACATCATGGTTTGGATGTTGATTTATTGTTTGCCCCCTGCTAGTACATACGTGACATACGTCTCTGGATTTACAACACTAAAATCAGGGGTTCGACTCCCCTCGGTGGGCTGAGCAGATAGCCCGATGTGGCTTTGCTATTAGAAAAACAATTTATTGTTTGTTCTTCCATTTCTTGCAGTTGTGTAAATCTTTATTTTTAATGTTTATTCTAACATATTAAGGTGACTTAAATCCTTTATTCCACTAGAGCATTGTTGCATAAATGATCTATCAATAGATCTTTCCTAATTTATGAAAATAAGGAGCTGTTTTCTGTGAAGATTTATTTTTTCTTTTGAATGTGATTACATCACATTATAAAATCTCAAAGTATTCAGTATACCAAACATATTACAAGAATTAATACATATAAAACACTCTGTACTTGTAATTATGCAGTTCTTTAGAAGAAAGTTGAACTTAAAAAACTGAAAAGAAATCAATTAAAACACTTGCTATGGGCATAAATATAAATCTGATGTAATTTGCTAGGAAAATTTGTATCAAATGTGTACTTAGAATTCTGTACAAACTTTATCATTATTAAAAATTAGTAGTAAGTGTATGTTGTTTGTTTTTTTATACATGTCTACTCAATGAATAAACAAAGTGTGACATCACAATATTTCCTGTTCCTGTCATGAATAATGTTCTCCTTGAGTTATTCCTAAATACAGGTGGCAGTACGTATCTCAAAATTAAGTGGGAGTGTTAAGAATATTAAGTTTTACACAACAAGTAAATTACTGTTTGCCCTTGTTTGACCATGGCTGTCTCTGCCAATACTTCTGTTTTGGTCACATGGTCCCATAGGCCTTTTCCTCTCAATAAATGTTCCACTTGAAATTTCCATGTGGCCCAATTATTTTCTCCCAACTTATCAACTGATATTTTATCTTTTATTGACAAACTATTTCAACCACAGCTTAATATTCCTTTCTTTAATTTAGGTCTATTTCTTCCTATATATGACATTCAGAACTGTCAATAATGTTAGAATTATTCTAAATGTTTTACAATTACTTTCAATCTGTTGTTATAATTGTCACTTTATCTGGTTCATTTATCCATTGGTGCCAGTCCAAAATTATCTCTGAACCTTTCAAATCCATTTCTAGTAAGTGGCTTTGTAAGAATGTCAGCAGACATACTGTGTGTGGGACAATATTCCAGTTTTACTGCTCCATTCTGCACGCATTGGTGAATGAAGTGGTAACGAATATCAATGTTTGTTCTTGTATGACCCACTGGATTCTGTGCCATTGTGATTGTTCCTTTGTTATCTTCCATGATATGAACAGGGTCATCAACTTCAGAACGTATTTCTTGCAGTAGTCTTCTCAACCATACTGTTTCCTGTACTGCAAGACTCAAAGCTATATACTCTGCCTCTGAAGTGGATAGGGCCATCGTCGATTACTTTTTACTAATCCAACCTACAGCTGCTCCTCCTTGAATGAAGATATTTTCTGATGAGGATTTCCTATCATCCAGGTCTCCAGCAAAATCTGCATCGAAGTAACCAGCAATGACGTCTCCTGGTACCTTTTCGAACTTAAGACTAAGATCAGCTGTTCCTTTCAAGTAACATAGGATTATCTTTGCTGTCAAACGTTCTGTGTCGGGCTGAGCACAATATTTCAATATTGCTCCCACTGCTTATACAATATCTGGTCTTGTTCCCTTTGCAGCATACAGAAGGGTGTTTACCAACGACTGGTACAAACTGTGATTAACCTGAGTGCTAACACCATCATTCTTTTGCAGTTTCACGTTTCCATCTGATGCAGTTGCCACTGCCTTACTCTCATTCTAAATTTCACTAGCATAATTTTAATGTATTGTCTTTGATTTAACCATACAAAGCCTTTTTTTCATCCTGAACAACACTGAGTCCAAGGATGTAATAGAGCTTTCCAAGGTCTTTTATGCAAGGTCCTTTATAGTGATTTATTTCATCATCACTATCAGCAACCAAAATAATATCATCCGCATATACTGCAACTATTGCCAGATTTTCACCATTCCGTATGTAAACACGTGGATCTGCTGAACTCTGAACAAATTCCAGTTCCATCATCTGTTTATGAAATGATTTGTTCCAACAGCGTGGTGAATGTTTTAATCCATACAGTGACTTTTTCAGTTTACACACAAGGTTTTCCTTCCTTAGAACAACCAAAAGGCTACGCTGTTCCATGTACATCTTTTCATCCAGATTTCCATTCAGAAATGCAGTTATGACATCTATCTGGTAAATTTTCAAGTTCTGCACAGCAAATGCAATGAAGGAGTGAATTGATGCATAGCACACCATTGGGGAAAAGGTTTCCTTGTAATCCAGACCATAATTGTACGAGTAACCTTTGGCATCCATCCTACTCTTGAACCTCTCTACATTTTCAGTATTTCCATACAGAACTTTGAATGAACACACATGCGCGCACACTTCCAACCTATAGGTTTTCCTCCAGTTGGTAATTCCACCAGATCCCAGGTATCAATTTCTTGTAAAGTCTCAAATTATAGAACTGTGGCTAACTTCCACTCCTTAGCATTGTCACTTGACATTGCTTCACTTAATGTGCTTTGCTCTAACATACTGCACAAGTTTGCAGTGTAACAAACTGGTTCATTTGCTGCTGCCATATCAGCACACTCATTATATCCATAGTGGATGGGTGTTTCCTGTTTCTTGCTGGTCGTTCAGCTTTAACTTCTGTTTCTTGGTCCACTATTTGTTCACTTGATGAGATATATTCATTCGTCACAGGCTCTAGACCAAATTCTGTTTCATTAAAGATAATATCTCGCCATATGAAATTCTTTCTGGATTTTTCATCATGCAGTCGGTATCCCTTGGTGCAGTTATCATATCTAATTAAACGTACCTTCATGTCTAATTTCTGCCTTCATGCATTTGGCACATGTGCATATGGAAGACATCAGAACACTTTCATGTGTTCTACATTTGGTTTCTTCCCATACCATTTCTCATATGGCATAGTACCATCTTTTACTGCCGATGTGGATTCTCTGTTACTCACATATGCTGCAGTAGCTACAACTTCTGCCCAGTACATTCTTGATAACTTAGCATGTGACAGCATGCTTCTTGCAGATTCCACAAGAGTTCTGTTGCTTCTTCCAGCAACACCATTTTATTCTGGATAATATACCACTGATATCTCATGATGAATGCCTCTTGACTTTAAATACTGCTGGAACTCATTTGACCTATATTATCTGTGTGCAGGGTTTTTTTGCGCTTTGAGAAATTCAAGGTATTTGAAGTTGTATTCAAGTGAATCTGCAAAGATTTCTGCTTTCTGTTTCAAAAATTACACACTGCAGTATCTTGAGTAATCATCAATAAATATAACAAAGTAATTGCTACCTCCAATAGATGGAGTTTGTATAGGACCACAGACATCACTGTGTACCAGTTGCAGTCTTCTCTTTGGTCTGATTTCTCCCACTGACTAAAATGGCTTCATGTGCATTTTACCTTCAGTAGCAGATGGTACTGAAAATAGATTGTTAGCTAATTTTGGTATATGAAGGACACTGCATTGTGACATGCTTTGAATTACTGTTTGCCCTTGTTTGATCATTGGCTGTCTCTGCCAATACTTCTGTTTCGGTAACATGGTCCCATAGGCCTTTTCCTCTCAATAAATGTTCCACTTGAAATTTTCATGTGGCCCAATTATTTTCTCCCAACTTATCAACTGATATTTTCTTTTATTGTCAAACTATTTCAACTGCAACTTAATATTCCTTTCTTTGATTTAGGTCTATTTTTCCATATGTGACTTGAGAAAATAGTGTCAATCAATATTTTACTTAGTTTATCTTGGTGTTTCACAATGGCTTCCAGACAAAGGAAACGAATCATCTAGCACTTGTGACAAAGTATCCATGTAAATCCTGTGTCATCCAACAGAAATTGTCATCCAAAACTGTTCTACAGTAATCCTCAGTATCTCCTGGATTACTTGTACTAATAATTTTAAAACAGTTTTATCTGATTAAGCACTATTAGAGCATTCCTGGGCTCATAACCTGTTTTTGTGTTTGTATTGCTTTACACATGTGTATTCAAATGAATAAAGTGTGACATCACAATAGTTTGTTCCCGTCATGAATAATGTTCTCAAGTTATTCCTAACTACAAGTGGCAGTACTTATCTCAATATTCTTGACAATAAGAAATAAATTAGCCTACGTATATTTCTCCCTTTTGTTATTATTGCTATGTTTCTAAGTGACACTTGGTATCACTATGGTAATCATAAGGTGAAGTAGTTTGCATGTTATGTTATTAGTTTATCCTTCAGTTTGATTGTTTAAACATTTATTTTCTCTGTGGAAGTTTTTAATTTTCCTTTTGTCAGGTTTTGTTTCAGTTCAACTTTTTAAAACTATCCATTAGTGACTAAGTTTTTTGTCTTATTAAATTATCTTATTGAACGTTTTCTGGGTTTAATATTCCTTGTTAATAAATTCATGTTCACTGTTAGGGACTAGTGACATACATTTTTTTTTTTTTTTTTTAAATCTAGAAATGCGGTCCAGCTTCTAGGCATCTTAGGTATGCTCATATATCTAAATACATACACTTGGTGGTACATTCATAAAGTTAGGAAGCTTCATAAGTTCAAAAATAAACTTTGGATTCACTACAATATTATAGCAATAATCACTGGTGCCTTACCATGTCATCATAGCCTCTCATAACATCTGATTATACTGTATGTAATGGTTGAACACCTTAACAACTGCTTTTCAGTCCAGTTTATTTAGAAAAAGGCTTCAAATCTGTTGTGTCAAAAGCAGATCATTCCTCCCTACATGATTGTCATAATTTGTATAATGTACGAGCTCAAGAGTTCCCCAAGCCCACTTCCGTGGTCCACTTTGCACAGAAGTTGATGGTTGCTGCATTTAATGATCTGACTGATAATACATGCATATATACAGTACAACAGTATTTAATAAAATAAATACATATAAAACTCATTTAACTATTGTGTACCTGTGAAATAACTGAAGGTCTTAACTTGTTGAATCCATACATTAACAGGGTAAGTTCCAGATGGAAATCCTTTTTTTATGTTGCATACTGTGTTTGAGTGTACAGTTTTTTACCCATTGATCACTGTGGATTTTTGCTTGTTGGGAAATTCCTTTTTTTTCATTTTGGGTACAGTGTAACTTGAAGTTTGCTTTTATTTTATGCCCAAGTTCATCCATCTTCCTTTGCTTTCTAATATTAAGTACAAGGAATACTTGTGCCCTGGAAATTCTAAATTTCTTGTCTGATTGTATCTTTATAAACTGAATGGGGAATGCATTATCAGAAAGGGCCATTATGTTCTTCCCAGAAGTAACTATTTGTATTGCACTACTTATGCCAAACAATGCTGAAATGAGTCTGATAGGTGCCTTTCCACTAGGACTTTTTGTAACCTATGATTGTTGCCCTGTTTGATACGAATATTCAAAATAATTTTAATACAAGTCATACTCTAATGTGTTTTATTAATGTGTAATGAGTATTGTTTCTTCAGAGATTTTCTTGAATATAAACTATTAATAAAATGGGATAGGAACTTCAATTTCAAAAACATGTAAACAAAAATTAAGTCTAATAAAAGTTAGTGGTTGCAAACTATTCTTAAAATAATGTGTGATTCAAATTGAAAAAAGGTTTATCTGTAACAGATAACTGCTTAAGGTTGCTTCATGCACTTGTTGTACTGTGTGTAATATTTTCATAATAAATTGCAAAATGTATTGTTAAATTAGTTTAACTTCCTAAAATTGATTAGTTGAATGAGTAAATATTGTAAATAATGTTTCCTTTTACACCTTGAACTAGAAATGCTATAAAGAGGAAAGTGAACAATGCTCCTTTGTTTATATTTGATTATTCCCATTCTGTTTCAAGGATCTAATGTTTCTCTACAAGACATGCAACTATTGCATTGGCAGTATATACTGGTTAATGTTTAAAAATCTTAATTCTAATGTTAAACCTTGTTGAACATCTCACTAGGCCGTTATTTGTTCCTGAATGCAATAGCAAATCAGCTTCGCTACCCAAGTTGTCATACTTACTATTTCAGTTGTACTCTATTGTACTTGTTTGCTGAAGCCAACTCTGAAATCATTCAAGAACAGATCACTAGGTAAGCATTTTTAAGATGTTTATATTTTTTATCAGTTTGCATGTTAAATGTACTTTTAGAAATGGTTCCAGCAGTTATCAGATATTAATGTAATTAAAGCAAACATGTACTTTCACATAGTTACCAACTATAAAAGCTATCTCAATAAACAGATTTTTTACAGCATTTAATAAACTGTTTTATCTAGGGTTCTTCTGGAGAGAGTAATTGTGAACAGACCACATCCATGGGGACTGGTAGTTACTTTTATTGAACTAATTAAAAACCCAGCATATAAAATCTGGAATCATGAATTTGTGCATTTTGCTCCTGAGATTGAGAAGTAAGCATCTGTAAACTCTTATTACACTGAGAACTTAACATATTAGTAAACAAGATGATCTAAGTAAATAATTTGAATTACAAGTGTCTGAGGAACAAATCATAACATTTAGCCTGAACCTCTAAGATATTGCAAGTTAAAACATTGCAGGCCACACTATTTTCACTTTGTAACATAATGGTGGAAAAATATGATCAATAGTCCAAATAAGTTACTTAATACAAATGAGTACTCATGTTGTAAGTCTAAAAATTTGTATTTTTTTCAATAATGGTATTAAACCATTTTTTCGTTTTTATTTTTTTTGCTTAAATATTTTGTTAAGTTTATCCTTACAGTAATAAAGTTTTGATTAAATATTACTTTAAGTATTGAGACCCCCAAAAATGAAGTTAATCAATGTTATTAAACCCACTTCCTACTAATTGCTACATTGTTCTGTTCTTTAAAACTGAGCACCAACTAGAATAAGGCAATGTTGCTTTGTGTAAGATATACCCATATGAACAAATATTGAGATAGTTATTTTCCTTAATGTACTAATCACTGCAACGAATTTTGTAATTGCTATTGCAAGATTTGGGTAATATATATATAACACTAAGAAAACTAACAACTGGAATTTAAGAATATCATGTAATTGTGAAAAGGTTTATTAAAACAATTAACGTTACGTTTGAAGTAGACTTCTATTATGTTTTCAATGTAGCATACTGGTGTTTATTTACCCAACTTGCAGAGTATTTGATCTCAGTCACTTTTTCATGTAGATTATTTGTTAGTGTGGCTCGTTCCTGTATGTCTCAGAAACCTTCCGATGCTGCTACCAAGTGAGGGCTTGACTGTAATGTATGGGATCTTTTAAGGTTGTGATGCCATATAGATTGATGTTTTGGATCTTTTTAATTGTTGTGATGCCATATAGATTGATGTTTTGTATCTTTTTAATTGTTGTGATGCCATATTGATTGGTGTTTTGGATCTTTTAATTGTTGTGATGCCATATTGATTGGTGTTTTGGATCTTTTAATCGTTGTGATGCCATATTGATTGATTGATGTATAAGATCTTTTTAATCGTTGTGATGCCATATTGATTGATTGATTGTACAAGATCTTTTTAATCGTTGTGATGCCATATTGATTGATTGATGTACAAGATCTTTTTAATCGTTGTGATGCCATATTGATTGATTGATGTACAAGATTTTTTAAATCGTTGTGATGCCATATTGATTGATTGATGTATAAGATCTTTTTAATTGTTGTGATGTCATATTGACTGATGTACAAGATCTTTTAATCGTTGTGATGCCATATTGTTTCAACATTGTACTTTATAGTTGTGATCCAAGGGATTATTTTTAGTGAATTGATTTTCATGGAAATAAAAACAATTTTTAAAGCACACTGCATAATATACTTTTATTGTACTGTACCACGAAATAATTAAATTGTCGGCAAAGACTAAGTAACCAGATCTGATAAATTTATTAATACACTAGTAGTATTTTAGTTAATATAAACGTACACTCTAACATGCCATTTACCTTCTCTTATCCATTATTTTAAAACATCATTTAACTTAATTACAAACATTAGCTGTAATGACTAAAATGAATAAGCTGTATATCACTGAAAAAAAAACAACTAACGAACAAGCTTAACCATTAATAATGGTATAAAAAATGGTGTTGAATGTTTTGTTTCTTTTTAGAATTGAGTCAGTGTATCATTAATCTAACACTTTTAAATGATAGTGTATGAAACAGTTTGTAAATACAATTTATAAACTAAAACGGGATAGATAGATCTAGTGAACAAAACATGTACTTGCATATTGTTCTCCGTATTGTAAGTTCTAAGTACATCATATTTATGAGGTCGTGTATCTAAAGTTTGAATGTTTTGTAGTGAAAATCACAAAATTAATGCTAAGTAAAGTAACGTATTTTGACTGTTTTGATCATTTTTGTTAAACATAATTTACCCGCACACACTGTAAGAGAAAATGTATGGTTTGATTATATATTCCTTATTTTATGTCACACAATTTAAAACAAAGTATGAATTAGGGAAGTTATGCGTCTTATGACCCTATTCTTACAGTTTTGTGTATTAACAGTTCCCACTAAAGTAAGATACGTAATATTTTTTATATCAACAGTTCCCACTAAAGTACGAAAATGTTACGTATCTTATGTGTTTAAAATATTTAATGGTGTTTGAAAAGGTTAATTTTAAACGCTTAGTTTTACTCTGATTTAAATCTCTAAACTACTTTTTTCGCCCACAACGACAAATTATTGAGCATTTCAGTTTTGCTAAAAACACTAACATAGGTAAATCTACATTATAACGTCACATTTTGAAATACGAATGATACTTTGATTCAACTAATAATAATTTAATGTAGAATCTCTCATGTTTGTGAATATAATGCATCATAATTCATACCTGTATCGGTCATTTTCAAAAGCGAATGCTTGAGCTTTGTTTGTGTGCGCAGATTTTCAAGTTGTGGATGAACGAACTCTCGGACAAACCTCATGGTTCCCAACATGACATGTTTGATGGTCTCGTGCTTCCCAGTTGGATAATATCATGTACAAACCGTGGTGTTACTCCCTTTTTTACGGGCTTGGCAGGGCCTGGTGGTAAAAGCACTCGACTCGTAATCCGAGAGTTGCGAGTTCAAATCCCCGTCACACCAATCATGCCCGCCCATTTAGCCGTGGAGGTGTTATAATGTTACGATCAATCCCAATATTTGCTGGTAAAAGAATAGCTCAAGAGTTTGGCAGTGGATGTTGATGGTTAGCTGCTTTCCTTCCAATCTTACACTGTTAAATTAGGAACGGCTACCGCAGAACCCCCTCGTGTAACTTTAAGCGAAATTCAAAACAAACGAAACATTTTTTTATTAAGATTGTTTATTATGTTTTATTCGTTAGAAGTTATTTAAGTGTGGTGGGCGATTTAGTACGTATGATTCAGTCTGTTGTGACTGGGAAGTAGTTTTAATAAGTTAGTACTGTATGTATTTCTTCTTGCGTGAACGTAAATTAAATACTATTTTCGTTTCAGTGGACGAGACTGAAAGGTTTACAGACGAGTAACCGTCTTGTTTCGTTGTTCCTAAACAACGTGGAATATTTGTTAATGTCTTTCTTTGTCGTAACGAGAAACTGAGTAATGTGGTAATTTATATTCACTAATCCTAATACAATGGAAATTGAGTAGTCAAATCTGAGCTTCGTGGCGCATCCTCTATTAAGATGCTTTAGTGTATTTTCTGGTAGACCCGAATCATTCTTTGCCATAGAGTTTGATTAAATAATTGTAGCGGATGTTTGTAAGGTGTAATTTATATTGGCGTGATCAGTGGAATATTGCAAATAAAATGTGCTTGTTGTATGTGGAAGTAAAACAGTGCTTAATTTTTTATATTTAACAACATAAACATATATGTAGAAACAGCCGGTTTTGGTTGAGAAAATTATGTAGAGAAGCGAAGTATGTTTTTACATATATATTTTCTCGTCATCACTGAATGTCAAACAGTATCATACAATAAAAAATTCTAAATGATCGTACAATAGTTATATTCGATATGTTATCTATTGCCAGCATATTTCATGTTGCAAGCCTTGAAGTAATTGATATTAACCACGAATACCGTAGTCTCCTTAAAACACGTTATATTGACGGCGTATTTCATTATGGTTACCTTAAGAAGAACATGTATTTCAACCAGATGTATGCCCTCATGAAAACACATTATATTGATGGCTTATTTCATGATAGGACTTTATTACAGTATTAGAGAATCATTTTAATCAGATGTATTTACTCCTTGGAACAGAAGTACGTTAACGAACTTGTAACGCTAAAATCCGGTGTTCGATTCATCGCGGTAGTTATAGTAGATTGCCATTGTAGCTATGCTCCCAGACAGCTGAACAAAACCAGAAATAGCTTCGGTAAAGCTCGTTATATTTACGGAACATTTCATCATGTCAACCCTTAGTCGTACATGTATCTTAATGAGATACATCATATATTATTATTATCGCATCAAAGCACCTTGTACTCGCGATATATTTCATCATGTAAATCTATAACGTCTATATTAGAACTTTATAGTTGTTAAAGAAGACAACTCTTTGTTGCTTCTGTTAATACACGTACAATCAGATCAATATGAATTTTTTCTTACCATAAGCTTGTGAGGTAAATGATTGTACATTCTGTGTAGAAATATTCTAGAGATATCAGAAAAGTTTGCGATTGAGTGCCCCACGTTACCGATTTCCAAGCTTTATTTGCAGTAGAGGTCCTTAATCTATAAACGGAATAACAGAATTATTTAATCGCTTCCCAACATCGTTATATTGTAGACAGTTTAATTTTTAAAAGAACGATGTTTTTCGACTCTAGGAGTTTTGTTAAACATGCAGGCTGTTCTACAGTAGCAAAATTATATACCTTAAGGTACTACTTGTACTAGTATCTTTGGGGTACAACGATATAAGCTAGAACTAGCTAGTATAAATGGATTGAGACTAAAATGTTCAGTGGTACTTGTAGTAGTGTATGGCTAACACTGTAACAAAACAATGTGAGCAGTGCATATAAATTACTTATTAAAGTTCTCTATTCTCTAACATTCAGGTTACTTACTGAAAATTATTAATCATACTAATTTAAAAGAATGTGTTTCATTCAAATTTATCAGACAACTTCCGACGTCATTACCTGAGGATGAAAAACAAAAGGTGCAGTTCGTCATAATTCTTAACAAATGTGGTATGTGCACCTCATAAAGCTCAAGGGTTTAAAATAAAATAAATATTGATTCAGCGCAGACAGCTCGTAATTCTAGAAACCTGGTCGAGACCCACTGTTCGAGAAACCCTGATTCATATGAATATGTGGAAGTTTTGTTTATTCAGTAATCTAAAAAACTTGGTTAAAATAAGACGTCTACGTAAAATGTTTTTATGATTATTGTTTTAGCGTTCAACAAGCATTGTTAGCCCCCCAGTGGCTCAGCGGTATGTCTGCGGACTTGCACGCTAAAATCCGGGTTTCGATACCCGTGGTGGGCAGAGCACAGATAGCCCATTGTGTAGCTTTGTGCTTAATTCAAAACAACAAGCATTGTTAACCTATTTGTAATCAAGCTATGTACACAGGAGTTGAAATTTGATTCGTATTCTATTACAAGCCTTATTTTAATCGTTGGAAGATGTAATAGCATTTTGGTAAAGTGTGGCGTTGTAACAAATTTGTTGTGAAACACATTTTTCTTACATTTGTTATAATTTATCAATCTTTTATTTCTCATTTTAGAATTGCAAGGGGTCCGTCAATCGAATTTATTTTATTATATGGTATATAATATCTTCACTGGCAAAGGATAATCTGTTTCAGGATATCAGAAGGAATACATACAGAGACTGTTATTAATATTATTTCGTCATTTATAAAAGTCCGTTATGTGTGAAAATTTTGATATATCTGATCTTGATTTATTAAACATAGCTGCTGAAGAAATAAATGTGAGTTCATTAAACAGAAGCTACAAACATAGAGTATTGAATGAAGCACGATTTCTATCAACTACAATACTTACAAAAATAACGCAGAAACTGTATCTTAACTTCCACTTGGAAGATTCAGACATTACGCGTATCGTATTTATGGTAAACGTTGTTTAACCTTCATAACAAGTTTAAACAACTTATAATTTGCCAGTACTATTTACTGTATAAAACCGCGTTAAACTGATGTGAGGTAAATCAGTTTTTGTTTAACTTCGATCAGATGAACTTAAAAGCTTTATTGAATTTTTACTTCATTGCATAACTGTGTTGTTGTTTTCCTACATATAACTTTTTCTTTCTCCCCCCAAAGTAAAATTGTACACAAAACTTTGTGGAAAACACTGACACTTTCCCATACAGGCGAACATTATGCATAAGTCTATGTCCCTCGGTGGTACCGCGGTATGTTTGCGAACTTACCACGCTAGAATCCGAGTTTCGATACCTGTAGTGAGGAGAGCACATTTAACTCATTGTGTAGCTTTGTGCTTAAATAAATAATAATAACAACAAGTAAACTTTGTACATTACACATTCGCAGCTCCATTACATCCAAACATCATAGCAAACTTTGTATACGTTACGAAAGTTTTTTTCCCGTAAAGATGTGAATAGAGAGAAAGTGCAGTTCGTTGAATGTAATTGTAATAAAATAAGATTTGAAAATAGAGAAAGTGCACTTATTTTCATTTGATGCATATTGCTGTTGACTTTTGCGTAATTCATTAAGTTGGAACATTTTAAGATTACAAGAATTGTATAAAAAGCTTGTTTAACGTTCAAGTCAGGTTCTATTTAATTATTTTTTAGGTCTAATCCTAAACAGATGATACCAGATACTTTCAGCTGATAACTGAATTTTACTTTCGAATGCAGGTAAGAATAAATATACTTTAAATATTTACTATTTACTGTTGGAATTCCATCAAATATTAATTGTTTTTGTAATCATAAAAGAATAAAATGAATCGAATAATTCAAATCTCTAATCTATTTGTGTAACTGTTAAAAGTTGTCTGTTTGTGTATTTTTATGTATTGACCCCTAATGTGCGTCTGTACTTTTTTGCCATTGCCATCCCTACATTATCCTTATTTTGTCAATATTTATTACTTGTTAAAATATGTGCTTGTTTCAACTCAATCTAAATACCTAGTGAGTCATAAAGGGGCACTAAAGTAAGACTTAAAATACAGATTTAGTTTTGAATAGTATAAATATTTATTTTAAGTTTTTTTTTCTTTACACTCGATTCTAGTATACTTAGTTTTAGATTCACTGAACTATTCAAACTGTTTAAAATGTGATACAGGAACATCTTATGAAAATGTTCAAACCTTGTGTGCATATATACATTGGTAGATGTACACTCTGTAACCAGATACGTTTGTGGAACCTGGTAAGTAACATGTAGCAATCAGTCTCAAATGAACAGATACTTACAATAGTCTTTTGTACAGTTTTTTACGTACAATTTTCTTCATATGTAATTAAGATCTGTGACCCGAGAGAGTATTACCTGCATTACTTCAGAAGTGTTATTGTTTGTTTTGAATATTATAGAAAAATATCTGGAATTTCAAGTGAAGGTAACTTATTTTGTTTATGTATATTGAGCATTTTTTGGTGTATTTGCATTGGACTAATTGTTTGTCATAATAAACTTTATCACTAAGTAATGCTGATTTCACTTTATTTTTAGGCAGCAAATTCTGTTGCACAAATTGCTGTTGTTAAAATAATACCAATAGAAGAATGGAAATATGCTATAATATTAACTGTGTTGTAACAACTTAAATAATTATTGTGACAGACATTTTGCCAAGTAAAGTGAAGCAAGTAACGTTCAAAAACACTTATCAGTGAAAGTAACTCATATGCAGGTGGCTTATATCTAAAAAAAACGTATAGAATTTAGATACCAGGATATTTATGATGATTTTTTATAACAGCAACAAAAGTCGTAACTAAAAAAATAACCTGATAATGAGCTAAATAAATACATTACTATTGAACCTTAAAATATAAAACACAGGCCGGGTCATAAACTCATTTGTGCTACCATCACAAAACAATAATAAAAATAAAATCAAAATGAACCACGTGATTCAATATGTAAAGTGTTGGCGCTCACTTCGTCATGAGGACTTTCAGTTAATATTCACAGTCATTCTGTAGATATTTAAACTGTGACACCTATAACATATCAACACAGCAGTTGAATAAAAATAACTAGTGACAAGGGCTGCGATTATAACCATTAATAAAATGATGATAATAATTGCGCATAATATGTCTACCATGTTCTGTATAATAAATATCTCACTTCGATACATGTAACATGGCTGCATTACCGAAGACACTGCTAGACTGAAGTACTTTTAATGCCACTATACTGTTAATAATACCTTTATATCAACTATTGTTGCAATTCTGAGGATATTAATTCACTGAGCCCCGGCATGGTCAGGTGGTTACGGTGCTCGACTCATAATTCGAGTGTCACGGGTTCGAATTTCCGTCGCACCAAACATGCTCGTCCTTTCAACCGTGGGAGGATTTTAATGTTACGACCACTCCCACTATTCGTTGGTAAAAGAGTAGCTCAAGAGTGGTGATGACTAGCTGTCTCCCCTTTAACCCTCTAGTCTTACATTGCTAAATTAGGGACGACTAGCGCAGATAGCCCTCGTAGCTTTGCGTGAAATTAAAAAACAAAACAAAACAAAATCATTATAAATATCAGTAACTGATTATTTATTAGATTTAGGTGATCATACTGGTTGCTAATGATGCCAGTGACTGACATTTGATTACCACAACATTATCGTAGTTCATACACACATATATGTATGGTAACTTTCTTATTTCTGTTACATATGTGTAACACCACAGGAAAGCTTTCGTCTCTATGACAAAAAAATACACAATAAATATGTATTATTAAGTATAGGGGAAATAGCTAAAATTAATCTTCTGAATGTTTAAACAGAAAAGTAAGAAACCTATTGAAATTAATTAGTTATATTGCAACTGTAGAACACTTAAGTGGTTGATATTGAAGTGTATGTATTTCCTATAACAAGACTGAAATAGCACTGATTTGTATGAAAATTAAAAAAAACAAACTTCATGAAATCGATAAATATTAGAACTTCATCTTTTTATGGTGATCTTATGGCAGACGAACATGCTCATATATTAGTGGTTATGCGATTATAATTTAAATTTTTTTCTTTTATCGAACAGAAGAATTGTATGAACAATCAATTTTTACGACCTGCTGGAAGGGCGTATTTGTAAATTTTATTTTATTCGTTTTTGTTTTTTTTTGCACATTTAATATATTTCTTTGTAGAAATTTTCTCTCCAAAGGTGAAAGTAGAAGTGGAAATAGGAAAAACAGATTATGTTTATAAGCAGACGGTTTTACAATACTTTGTTTGAGTATGACATAGCTTAAGATACACTGCTGGCCAAAATCTTAAAGCCAATGAACATAAAGAAAAAAAATATACATTTTGCGTTGTTAGACTCAACCACTTATTTTAGTAGAGCTTCGAAAGATGAAAATAAGGAAAAGGAAAGTAAAAAAAACAAAAACTTTTTAGCATTTAATAGGGAAAAAAATGTGAACACTATGAAATTAGCCTAAATACCAGCTAATCAAAAGTTTAAGACTACACCAATAAGAATTTTATATGCAAAAACGGCTCGTTTGGGTTCAGAAAATATTTTAAATAGAAGAGCGAACAACGTTTCGACCTTCTTCGGTCATCGTCAGGTTCACAAAGAAAGAGGTAACCGACCGGAAGCTGACCACATGTTTGGAAGGGGTTGTGTAACTGAGTGTCGCAATGTTGAGGGCGGGGTTAGATGTTTGAATATATAATTTTGTCTATAATATTGATATAGGTATAATGGCGTTCCTTTATATTGGTTTATTTTGGGTTTAAGTTGTGGTATGAGTAAGGCTTCTTTAATTTTGCGTTTGTTTCTGTTTGTTTCTTTATTTAGTATTTTAGTGTTTTCTATGGTTATGTTGTGTCCATTTGACTTGCAGTGTTCGAAAACATGTGAAGGTGACTTTTATGTTCTTTGAATCTGGTTTCCATTTTTCTACTTGTTTCTCCAATATAGAAGTCGTGGCAGTTATCACATTGTATTTTATAAATAATGTTGGTGTGGTGTTTGTCAGTGTAGTTCTTACATAGTATAGACCTTAGTTTTGTGCCTGGTTTTTGACTAAATTTAGTATTAACTGGAATGATATATTTTGTTACTAGTTTTTGCCAAATGTTGGTTCTATTTAAAATATTTTCTGAACCCAAACGGCTCGTTTTTGCATATAAAATTCTCAACAAGTGGGTTTCTCGACATCACTGATACCAAAAAGAAGTCCTAAACAGGGTAGGAAATGCCCAACAAGAGGTCTCAGTAGTGAGTTGCACGGCCGTCATTGTGAATAACTGCAAACATTCTCTTTGGCATGGTCGATATAAGCGTTTGCAGAAGGCTGGCTGGAATGTTATTTCAAGTGGTGAAGATGGCTTCACGAAAATCAGGCACTGCCTGAAATTGACGTCCATTTCTATAGTCTTCCCTTACCATCCACCACCAAATATTTTCTATGGAGCTCAGTTACGGCGAACAAGCTGGATGGTCCAAAATAATCACGTTATTTGCCATGAAAAAGTCCTTTGTCCTGCGAGTATTGTGGATTTCAGCGTTGTCCTGCTGAAAGACCTAATCATTTTTAGATAAGCGAGGGCCTTCAGTCAATAAAAATGCTCTCTCCAACATGCCCAGTGTAGCCAGTTACTGTTTGACGCCATTGTATAACCTGAAGCTCCATCGCTTAATGTAAGGAGAAAGCATCCCAGATTATGAAGGAACCTCCTCCATTCTGTTGTATAGAAAATGTCTCCGGTGGGATATCCTTATCATGCCAGTAACGTTAGAAGCCATCTGGACCATTCAGGTTAAATTTTTTATCATCAGAGAACAAAACCTTCGTCCACTTTTCTACGTCCTATGTTTGGTGCTTCTCAGCAAAGTTTAACCGAGCTATTTCGTGGTGTGGAAGGAGGCGTGCCCTTTGAAGACGTTTACGGTTTTTAAAGCCTTTCTCTCGTAGATGCCGTCTTATTGTTCTTGTTGTCTTATTATTCTTATTGTTTTATTACTATTTTTGGTGGCCCTGAAAAGGGCCGTTTGATATATTGTTCATATTTACCGACTTACTTCTTTTCGGTCTTCTTGGGCAATAAGACAGCCTGAATGTTTGGCAGAACGCCTCCCTAGGCGATAGCAACATCTTGTAGCAACTTGTTGAATTCTTCGTCATTATGAATGGCAAGTTGCAAGTGACGAGGAATGATCCTAGTATTCTTGTTATCACGTGCAGCGTTACCTGCTAACTCCAAAACTTCAGCAGCCTAAATCTTGGGCCGACCACTTAAAATTCTCGTTCCGTTTTTCTCAGGGTCTTTCAAGAAATTTGCAACAGCAGTTTTACGACGCCCAATCTCACCAGCAATGGCACGTTGAAAGATACTTTCCTTTTGCAGCTTCACAAGTTTGCCACATTCAAACTCTGTCAACTTTTTAGCTTTTGCTGTGTTTTTATCCAATGTAACACAGGAGATGTCTGTGGGAGATCTTGACAACGCTGATGCTTGAACACAAATGACTAAATTTCGTTACGTATTTACCGATTAACGCTTTGTTTCAGTATGGTCTTAAACTTTTGACCAGCTAATATTTTGGCTAATTTCATAGTGTTTACATTTTCCCTATTGTATGCTAAAAAGTTTTTTTTTTATTTTTACTTCCCTTTTTCTTATTTTCATTTTTCGAAGCTCTACTCAAATAAGTGGTTGAGTCAACCAACGCAAAATTCATATTTTTCTTTATGTTTATTGGTCTCAGGATTTTGGCCAGTAGTGTATCTGTAACTTAGGAAGTTTGTTTTGTTTGTTTTGAAATTTCGCATAAAGCTACTCGAGGGCTATCTATGCTAGCCGTCCCTAATTTAGCAGTGTAAGACTAGAGGGAAGGCAGCTAGTCATCACCACCCACCGTCAACTCATGGGCTACTCTTGTACCAACGAATAGTGGGATTGACCATCACATATAACGCCCCCACAGCTGGGAGAGCAAGCATGTTTAGCGTGACGAGGGCGCGAACACGCGACCCTCGGATTACGAGTCGCTCGCCTTACGCGCTTGGCCATGCCAGGCCTAACAAACAATACTATCACAATTAATAATATGCAGAACCACACGGTTAACAAAGTAGAAATATGACTTTCTAAATGATTATATACAGTGAATTTCTTTTACTCTTCACTCATAGTTTGTTTTTAAATTTCACGCAACAGTGAGATTGACAGTAACATAACACCCCGCGGCTGAAAAAGCGAGTATGTTTGGTCTGACGGGGATACGTGCCCACGACCCTCGGATTACGAGTCGAGGACCTTAACCACCTGGCCATGCCCGGGTCCACGTGAAAAAGAAAGGATTTAATGTTCCTGTAGCAGTAACGGTAAAAGCTTTTAAATGTTGGGAGAAACAACAAATAATGTAAATAGATATTTTTTTGGGAAATTAGGATTTTACTGGAAGTTTATTCCTAGGTTTGTGAAAAAAGAAGTCCCGCTCACAACATTAACTTGTAAACCAGGACCAAATATATAACATTTTTTGAAATGCAAGAAAATTAACCTTATTTTTATTATAATATAAAATAAAGGAAAACCTTTCACGTTTAGTGTGATTGGAGAGTTTGATAATGTGTTTATGACATAAATGAAAAACTAAATATTTGGGCATTCAGCAATTCAAGATACTGTCGCTTACAACAGTCTAAAAAATGGACAACAAATCTTCAAGTGCTACATCTGATGATTTTTTAAAGATGTAAACTTATTTATGTTTTGTTATTAATTTAATATATAATACGTATGCAGGTATAAAAATAATTTATTATTTTATACAAAGAAACAGATCAATGATTACACATGTGAATAATTTATTGTGAGAGCCAGGTAAACGTTGTCTCTTGTGTGTCGATTCACGTGGGTATATGTCAAACAATTGAAATAACATTAGAAATAATTTGTTATCTCTGTGTTCAGGAACTATTTCTTTAAAACCGATTTGTATTTTGTAAGACTCTTAACATAATCGAATAAAAACTAATCTTCTTTCTCTCAGCTTGAGTGTGGTGAATCAAAATAATGTTCATCTGGTTTCGCTGTGGTCTATAATCATGCTTCTTGTGGGGAACAGTTACTGCAGTATTGTTAAGTATAACATCTATAATAATATTATATATTTGAATCTTAAAGTTGAATTTTGTCTTCAGATGTATCTCCAATGACCGAAACAGAACTTGGGCATTGTTCAGAAACTGATATTTTTTCATACTTAATGGAGATATAATAATCAGCAACGTTCCCTCAAAGCTGCGCGATAGTTTACCAACTAACCAAGTGCTGCGCACTTCATTATTCCAGCCGCTCACATTCTTAGTAATGATGAGGAATTTCAAAACGTTGGCGACCTTAATGACCTTGGAAGACAATAGGCTTAAAGCTCAAATGACCAACTGATAGCATTTCAAAGTGACTAATAATAATAAAAATACTGCCCGTCCCTTAAAAAAATCTGGAAGCTCACATTTCATGATACTGGTGTACATAAAAAAATTAATTCCACACATGGATTAAAAACTTAGAGGGGATCTTGGCCGAGACTCAGGTGACCATTTTTCATTCAACATACAACTGAATAGAATCTTTTGTGACTCTGTATCGTTTTAGTGCCCAGATTGTAATGAAAATGTATATTTATATCCTGTGAAGCAGTTAGACGGTTTAGAATGTCATGGAACATTTCGTAATCTTAGATGGCTTCATCTGTCATCCAGTTTCCAATCTAAGCTCTTTTTTTTAAATCTGAGTACTAACAAGATGAAGGGGCCTTCTACCCAGATTTCATACAAAGGAAAGTTAATTTTATGTGACATCTTACAGAAAGAACTAGATGTTTTGTCTTTCGCATTTCCCAAACAAAGATTCAAATCCAAAATAAAAGTTGTACTTGTAACTGATAATTTGAAAGGATATTAGCTGACTCTTTATACTCACAAACAAGTTGTTTCAAAAACGAATCTTATACCTAAGGAAAACAAAAGTAGGACAAAAAATGCGAAATTAAAACGTAGTATATAATATCCATCGGATAAACAGAGTAACTTTTTGAAACACTCATCTCTAAACATGTTGATGCATTGTATATACATGAACAATACAAAACAATATCACAAGGACAGCTCGTATGCAAACAGGTAACATAAACTTGCATAATCAATTTATAATTACCATCTTACAAAACATGCTTCAGTGAGCGAAAGTTTATTGGAAGAAATATATAGAGACAAAGGCTGGTACATTTAACTAAATTGTGTGACGGATTTACTATTTTGTATTTATTTTAATATCAATGTTTGTGTTTTCTTTCGGTTAAATATATGTTTAAAAATTCATCTAACTTATAGTGTTAAAGCTGTATAGCAAAATTTCCGCCTATTCACAAAAGTTGTAGAAGATTCTCAAGCATAAGAATCAATAATGTACTTTGTGTGTTTGTTAATCGTAGTGATTGCCAGTATATTGTTGCCTCAGCTGAAATTTCTAGAAAGCTTATAAAGGGTAACCAATGCAACACGTGGAGACACAGTATATATTGTTGGTTTGCTACAGTTAGTATACTACAAGTCTCGGAATATATAACTGTAATTAACTCTTATTAATCAGGAACTTTAGATATTGACCAGGAACGTATATATTAATAGATTTCGAACATTACGAACCGTTTAATTTCAATCAACATCGAAAGTTAGTATTTTTACGAAGGCATTATGTAGCTTCAGCGGTTGAAAACTCGCGTGTGATCAGCGAAGAGCTAGCTAACTCCCTGTTAAGTGAATTGTACCTGTATCAACTCAGGAGTAATTCACTTATCACGAACCATGGATAAAATATCCAGTTATAGAGTAAAGACTCAATATTGTTTGTAACTTTGTAAAAATTTTGTATTTAAATCATTATTTGTAATAGCTACTTGTAATGACTGTTATTATACATTGTATTATATTTATGTTTGTGTATTAAAATGTCCTTGTTTTTAAGAAAAAATAGTGTATCAATCTTGTTTGCAAACATCATAAATTTGATACATCTCTACATTTACATTACAATTTAACTCAGTTTCAGGCTATTCTAAATCTTAGTACGTAATATAATAAATCGAAAGCTCGTCCGAGACAAATCGAAATATGTAACAATTCCCGTTACAACACAACATGAACGTATTGTATCAACAACTCGTTTTAAACTTTTGATCACCGCTCGCGTGTGTATGCATATCCCACAGACGTACAGACATAATCACTGTCATATTTCTACATCTTATTTGTAAAATTAAACACCAGGATAACAACAGTTCAGGTGTTATGCTTTCTTTTTACAGAGAAACAAAAAAATGTGTTAAACCATTTTAAAAAGTACTACGATAACCTGGAATCATTATGTGGCAAGATTGGAATGGATTCATAAAACAGTTCAATCTCTCATGTGTTACGTTATTATTATTATATTACATTAATGAATAGTAGTAACATAAATCAATAAGTGCTAAGATTGTTTTTAATTTCGCGCAAAGTTACATGAGGGCTATCTGCGCTAGCTGCCCCTAATTTTGCAGTGTAAGACTAGAGGGAAGGCAGCTAGTCATCACCACCCACCGCCAACTCTTGGGCTACTCTTTTACCAACGAATAATGGGATTGATCGTCACATTATAATGCCCCCACGGCTGGGAGGGCGAGCATGTTTGGCACAACTCGAGCGCGAACTCGCGACCCTCAGATTACGAAGCGCACGCCTTAAGGCGCTAGGCCGTGCCAGGCCCCTGAAGGATGTAAAGCAACGTACAGGTTTAGTTATACAGTTACAGAAATAATAGCGGCATAAAATAATGGACGTCACAGATTCTCTTTTCAGTTTTACCACTGGTGAGAATGAAGCCTACAACATATGTCTATACAAAGTACGAGATAACCATGAAACTACTGAACTTTATGGTGACCTTTCAGACGTACTGTGAAAATCTCTTTTATTTCATATTGTGAGAGTTATTAGAGATAATTTTGAGTTTGTTGGAAAATTGCCCCAAAATTAAATAAAATCAGAGCTCAGTTTATTTATACGTGGTAGTTCCGTGTCCAAGTGTTGAACATGAGTGCGGGCCTAAAACTGTGGAACCTTTTTCAAATAAATTCAAAGAATTAATTTATTTCAGATTTAATAACGGTTTTGCTTTGAAAATCCTATGTATACAGTGTTTTATAAAAGTGTTAAAAGTCAAAAACTAGAATTCAGGCTACTTTCCAAGAACAATGGAAGGTGAATCACGAGCAAAATATCAATATTTTATTAATATTCATATTTAGTGCAAAAAAATCTTAGTACAAGTGCTTGATTCAACAAATAGTTAATATTTCATATGCCCCCATCTTGTTTTAATATCTCCAAACAGTTTTTCAGACATTGTTGTAATATATTTAATCAAAGTTTTCTTTAAGAATTTAATCTAAATGCTTTTAATATACTCTTATAAAGTTTCTTGGAAGTAACTTTCAATTTGTCAAGTTTTTGATCTATCAATTCTGTTCTATACGGTTGATATTGGGGCTCTGTGAGGGTCATTGATCCTTTGAATGAATTCAGCAGCGTCGTTTTAGCTAAGTAATTTCTGCAAAGGTTGGATGACTTGTGAAGACGAAAAATCTACTCGAAGTAAAAATGTATCTCAGGACGGCTGGTATGAGTATTCAAAATTTTACTAATAAAACAGAGAACAACGTTTCGACCTTCTTAGGTAGCGTATTTAGGTAGGAGCTAGAGGAGGCTGAGCCTCCACAGCCCATGGTTTTAATGGGAGCCCATTGATAATCTTATCCTATGTAAAATTACATGTGATGTAGGGCCAATAAACATTATTAGCTCCTGGGCCCACACAACCTTAAACCCGCCACTGGATACATGACCAAATATTCAAAGGTCATTGGGCCATCTTGATACTGTAGATGTGGACATTTCTGTCATCTGGTACATGGTCGTTTATCTCATTCTTGAGATCAGTGGCAGTCTTCCTTCTATCCAAAGGCTGCATAAACATCAGTACTGTTGAGTTTAGGTGTTTTGTCGCTTCCTTTCCTATTTTCACATTAACCTGTCTCGGCCTTACAATCCAGGGTGTACTAGACAGTGTTTAGGGAGCATTTCAAGTCTGTAACAATTTGACGGAGCGTCCAACCAACATCACCTTAAGTTTTTGTGTGAACTTTTTGCTCTGTTGACACTTTTCTGTTGTTGTTTTTTTGGGGGCCATGACATGACAATAATATATAATATATAGTATTGAACACTGTTTTTAGTCAATGTTTATTTGTGGAGTGCTATTAAATTGATTTCTTCTGGCATATACCGGAACCGTAAGTTAGTTCCTTGCTAGCTTCTGTCTATATAACTAAGACACTGCATGGGATGCTATAAGTTACTTCGGACACTAAATTTGATCAGTATATTCATTCAAGCAGAATCCCTATGACATACCATTGGTACAAGTATATTGAATTCCAAAGAAATGATAAGTATTCTCACTCTGACTCATTCAGTTGTCAACAGGAATCTGTAATACATTGTCATTGTTTTGAAATATATATTCATTAATGTCATGGAACGAATGACAAAATATTCTGTTGTTCTAATTATTATGCACAGCAATGTAGTACATGATGAGCTAAAACATTGTTCATAATTAGTGGGATCGGTAGTTTGGTCTTCATGATGTGTAAATCAGTTAGTTTGCTACTTATAATTTCACTTTGTAATAATGCAGGATACATTGTTTATAATTTATAAGTTGATCATGATTGTGTTTTGTTAGGCCAGAGAATCTTAACAGGTAGCTAGAGTTAAAATGTGATATCCATTATCTGAACTCTTCTCTCAAAGAGTGTATTCATTTTTTTTAACTTGCTTGTGAGACATTTGATATTTCAATGAAAATATATTGAAAGCACCTTTTCTAAATATAAATATATGTGTATAATATATGCACGTGTATTTTTATATTACAGTTTTAAATTTGTGTTTTATTTCTTTATTTGTATCTTGATGCTGTATTTTATATTGGAATTCAATATATCCAGTGATATATTACTTTTTATCGTTTAATAGAATAACAACCAGACTAATTGTAGTGCAGGATTATGAAGCTCCATGATTTGTTTGTTTGTAATGAAGCACAAAACTACACAAAGGGCTATCTTTGCTCTGCCCATTATGTAGCTTTGTACTTGATTCCAAACAAACTTTTATACCTGACAAAAAAGCGATCTTACTGAAATGTACATGTTTATCAGGGAAATCGATAAGATAAAGGCTTCTAATTTATCTGTGTTACATTCTTAGGCAATAAGTTAAGACGACACAATCAAAAATTAAAATTGAGAAAAACAAGCTAGGTTTTCATCAAGTCAGTTTTTTGTTTTCAGCAGCTAATTAAAATAGTTGTTATCGGCAACTTATAGAAGTTTAAAAACAGTAATGGACGAATTCTTGAAAAAAAAAGAGTATGTTCAAAATATTTCTTTTTACTTTTATTTACTAATGGGTGTTAAAGGCCAAATTACCCCTTCTATTCCATATGTTAAGTTTTAAGACCGAAAAACCTAAATTGTAAAAGTGAGCTATTTTGACATTAAAGGTTATTAGCGATTACATTAATCACAACAAAGGAAGATAACTAGAACGTATCCTTGAGAAAAAATTTAGTCACTAAACATCTAAAATATTACAATT
The DNA here is from genome assembly GCA_011833715.1 of Carcinoscorpius rotundicauda. Classification (NCBI taxonomy): domain Eukaryota; kingdom Metazoa; phylum Arthropoda; class Merostomata; order Xiphosura; family Limulidae; genus Carcinoscorpius; species Carcinoscorpius rotundicauda. Next base: position 48,181,426 of record CM022392.1, on the reverse strand, counting down.
TAGTTCTATTGAACTTATAAGAATTTTCACACAACAAATTTAAAAAACACCGCTGACGCGAATTGCTGTGGCAATCACCGTACAGGACCAAATAGTAAATAAATATCATCGTATGGAACCAATTATCACAATATATAATCATATTTAATTAAAAATGGTTACAATATTTATCCACGAAATTTTATGTTTAGGAATATTCAGAGAAAATCATAAACAGATGCTGTCATAAATACTGCTTTCTTATTTTGCTGTGGAAATCATAGTTTTTGACTGATGATGCTGAGTTAACCCAAAGAAACGTAGTAAATATAATTATTTTATTTTAATTTTGAATTCTATCTGTGCATAATTTCCAAATATTTACTCCCCTGGTGAATCAGGCCTAGCAGGGCCAGGAGATTAGGGTTCTTGACTTACACTCTGGGGGTCACGGGTTCGAATCCTCGTTTTTCCAGACATGCTTGTCATTTCAGCTGTGGAAACGTTATAAGCGTTGGTCAATCCTACTATTCGTTGGTAAATGAGTAGTTCTAGAGTTGGCAGTGAGTGGTGATGATGAGCTGCCTTCCCTCTACTCTTACACTGCTAAATTAGGGAGGGTTAGCGCAGATAGTACTCGTGTAGCTTAGCGAGAAATTAAAAAAAACCAACAAAAACCATGAAGTAACCTTGCGAAAAATTGATAACAAACAAAAAATCTCTGATAAGTCAAAGGTTACTTTACATATTTAAAATGTAACTTTCAGTTTCTCGTTGTGAAAAGAGGGCAGATATTCCATTGTGTATATTTTCGCTCGAACAACAACAAAAACTGTACTGTAATAAGTTTATACGTTTTTAAAATTATTCTGTTAAATAACAGATGGTTTACATTTAGCTTTTAATAGTGTATTGTAGATAAATTTTTTTAATGTTAATATTTTAGAACAAGCGTAGCCATGTATATTGATAACATGATATTAAACAATATATATTTTTTGGTTTGTTTGTTTTGAACTTCGCGTAAAGCTACTCGAGGGCTATCTGCGCCAGCCGTCTCTAATTTTGCAGCGTAAGACTAGAGAAAAGGCAGCTTGTCATCACCACCCACCGCCAACTCCTGGGCTACTCTTTTACCAACGAATAGTTCGAATGATCGTCACATTTTAACGTCTCCACGGCTGAAAAGGCGCCCATGTTTGGTGTGACGGGGATTCGAATTGTTCAAACATTTTCTATTTTCAGGTGCTCTCACATTGTTTTGCCAATGAGCTTTACGGTTTATAGTTTATACGTTAAAAATGCGTTTCGACGCCCAGATGCACAAAGCGTATACAGCCAATTATGTAGCTTCACGTTTGAACACAAAATTAACGAGGCTTTCCGAGTACTTGCAAACCCAGAACAGTCGTTGGTGTTAACTGGGACAACGATTCCTGTACTTCAAGATTGACTGCCTGTACATTTCGTGAGGTTAGCGCTTTGTATAGTTTTTGCATACAAAGTATTTATTAAAACTAAACATTAATCGATATGTTTTATTTACTAACATGAATGCCTATCTAAAAGTGGAAGAATAATTTATAATATTATTTTTGGGCATAAACAAAAATGAGTACATTCTCTTTTATAATAGTAAAGTAACCAATCAGTTAATATTTATTTTCAACGTCAGGTGTCACTACACATGAATATAAGAATATGGTTTCTGATTATTTGTGGAATACTGTCACGTGATTTAAAATAGTGCGATTATTCCCGCCAAAAATTGTTAGTTTTGTAATCAGATTAATTTGTGTGTGTCAGAATCGAGGTGATTTAGAGTATATTAAAAGAAAGTGAGTAAAACCAACTTTCAGGCAATTGAATTTTTTTTTCAGTATTGAAGCATAACATTTTATGGTTATTACAACGTTTGACATGAGATTTGTTTTGTTTATGCAAACATAATAATTGTAAGTTTTTATAAAATTATGGGACAGCCTGTAACTTCATGACATAAGTCTTAAGATTAATACTAATTTATGAAGCTATATTGTAGATTAAAGGTTTAAGAATAATGATTCTAATCATAATAGTACTGAAACCGTTTTTAACGAAATAATTATGATCACTGGTAACATGTTGATAGTTTTAACCTACAAGTACAGTGTAGTGATTATTTGGTTTAAACTTGTGTTTTACATTATGTAATGTATTCAAACAAATGGGAATGCTTTGGGCAATTAAATTTGTTGTTGTTGTTTTGAATTAAGCACAAAGCTACACAATGGGCTATCTGTGCTCTGCCCACCACGGGTATCGAAACCAGGATTTTAGCGTGCAAGTCCGCAGACATACCTCTGCCTAACATAGATATATAACAAACGAAATACATTTCAGTATTAATTCTGTTTGTAAACACGACTGTATTATTGTTGTTAGGTATAAAGAGTAACCAAAATTTGAACTTTGTTAAAGATGTGTAAGGTCTTGTGGTGTGATGTTGTTAAAAAAAATAGTAATAAATACTGAATAATTGGAACAAGTTTCAGTAATATGACATAGTTTAGTTTATTATTAATCAACTTGCTTGTTTAAATAGTTAAGATGTACAACACTGGGAGTTTCTTGAATATTAGACATATTTCTATAGAAATAGATACCATATAATCCCTTACACGAGTCAGTGAAAATGCTAATTTCAACAAAAAAATACTAACCATATATTAGAACAAGATACGTGTGAACCATTGCTGTAAAATGTCTGCTTTTGTATAATTAATTGTAGTGAATTTTGTTTCATTCTTCATTACACAAGCTTTAGTATTTCTTATGCTTTCAGAATAGGTTAAGAAACATTAAATGGTACAGTTGCTAATTTTAAACAAAGGTAGACAGAGATAGTTAAACCAAATCTAAATTGATTTAATTGTGGACAGGAAACAGACCAAGTTAGGTGGGATTTAAACTTAACCATACTGCTTGGTTACCCAGTGTTTTTATTGAAATTATTTGTTATTGCTTGAGCTTTGACCTCCAAGTCGGTTAAGCAACTATCATAAAGGGCTTTTAAAAACCAAGTATATTGAGGTGAAACTTTAGTGGAGACAGTTTTCACAGCATTTAAATCAGTTTGCTTTGATGTCTAGTTAGCAGTTATCTCACTTTCAAGTGCTTCATCTGAGTTGAGGAAATGGTGATCAAAACATCCGTAAAAATGTTTAGCCAGGTACTTGGTGTGTTCTTCTGTTGTCAAGTGGAAGATTGAGTGTTATGGTAATATCCAGAAAAATGTCAGTTTGTGTTATGAGCTGGGGGGTAAATCCTGTTTCAGTGAAAGGATTGTGTAATGTTTCAGATAAGAGTTGTCTGTTGAAAACTAAGGCCTGATGTGTAATTGGTAAGAATGTTATCTTTCATGACCCAAGATTTTAAAACTCAGGCTATGATCAGATGTCTTAGATTGTAATAATGGTTCAGTATTAATTTTCTAATTATGAATTAAACCTTACCTACAACAGGGATTCTTTCAAAATTTTGACTTGCTTATTAGCCTTGTTCATATTTAGATTGATTTGTGTTATTCTGTAAAAATAGTAATATTAGCAGTTTAAAAATTATTAAATTGTATTTATTACTGTAACACTTTTGATCAAATTGGCCATCAAACATAAACTCAAAGTGATTAATATAGTACAAAAAAAACTATTGATCTTATATCCATGAAAAGTGTGTTCCAGGGATATATTTTTGTATATTTTATTGTTATCCTGCTCCAAACTATGCATAAACACGTTTTTAAGTTAGGAATACTCTAAGCATATGATAGTGTTATAAATGATATTAAAACAAGAAAAACTTATATAACATTCCATAATGTTTAGTAATGACCTATGTTCAATAGTTGCTTTCTCTTGGCAACTTCCATTCTTTTGAAATAAGATATTGTTTTGTATCCAGTATTAAAATAGAATATGTTAAATAAATTTGAGATATGCTTTGAATTTAATGTAGGTAATTGGACCCAAAGCATGTCTTCCCCAGCAAAAACACCTCATTCAAAGAGAGCTCGAAGCCATGATCCACAGACACGTAAGTTTTTTTTATTACCATAAAAAATAACTGCAACTTAAGAGTATACAAATGTTTTTAATCTCATTTTACCATCAAACAAGAAATATCTGTACCTAGCACAAAGTTTGGAACTAAATTTTTAAAACTTGTTAAATGAAATCTGTCATTGCCCTCATTGTAGTATCTAATTAATACCTTTACAGGAAGTATAGGGTTTTGCTCAACATTTCACTGACTATTGCAAAAAGAATAAAAACTGTTAAAATGGCATTTACAGAATGTTTTGTTGAATTTTACTGATGTTTTGTAAAAGTTTTTGATCATTGTGATTAAGTGCAAGCTTATAGCTTTGAGTTACTTGTGCTTCTAATATATTGTGATATAAAACCATCATTTTATTGTTTATTTTAATCATAATGTTGCAATGTGATGAAAAACATATATTTTGTAGAAGTAAAAAAATTTAAAACTTGAATAATGTATCTAAAGTATCAGAATGCTGACAGAGTTTAAAAAAACAAAACAAAACTTGTATACATGTATTTACAAACGTATGGAAACATCATGAATCAAGACAAAAATATAATTTAGTTTTATACAATAAGAAACTATAGGAAATTTTTAAAAGAACTTTTGAAGATATAAAAATAAGTAATTGAAACCTACAAGAAAGTTAAGCATTTTTATTGTTTCTTAAAATTCTGCTGTGAAATCTTTTTAGACTTCAAAGCTGCAAATTTGTTCAAACATAACATTAAACTAAGATAAAATACTTTTCTGATGCTTCATAATGTATTGGAAGTTCATTGCTAGTTTTCAAAAGTTTCCGGTGATTGTTATTTTCTTGCAATGTGATAAAACACCTTGAAATAGGTATCTCAAATTGATGAGCTCATAAACATAGATGCATTAAAAGAATCTTCATTAGTGAATTTGACTTGTTTGTGGTGAAATCTGAGGTGGTGGTTTCAGTTTGTTATATTTGTTATTGGTTTTGAGATATAGCTGGAAAGCTGTGAAGCCTTAGCTTGCGAGTCTTTGTTAAATTTAGATTCTTGCTTTTTTTAATTATGTTTGATCTATACCAAGACATACCAAGTTTGTTACAATGGCTTTATTGGGTTAAAGTTTTCTCTTTCTTTTGCAAAACTTTTGCTCTGTGGATGATTTTTTGTCAAAATTGGCTTGTGATGCAGTTTGAGAGCCTATCATTTTCTTTTAATGTCCTGCTTTATTGGTTTTTTTGTATTTTCATGGAAAATTGTGTATTCTTGCAATTTAACTCTCTGTATATGAGTATCCTTTTGTGCAAAAGCTATAAAATATTCATTGAGTTCTAGGAGAAAATTTTCCCACAAATCAGCAGTAACCTACTTTTAAGACATGAGTAATGTGTAATCTAGCTTTGTCCCATGTTTCTTTTATGTTACAGTTTCAGTATTTATGGGATGAGGATCATTACTGACCACTGATTTGGTAGGAATGAATTTTTTTGCACCTTTAGGTCATTTTAAATCTGTATGTGGGAAAGAGAAAATTACTATCAAAGAATAGATGAATTACAGCTTTCAAACATAATAAACCTTTGTAATTTATAAATACAGTACTTACTGTTGGTTTTCAGTTGTGATATAATATCTATGCATGTACCACATTTGGTTCATTTTCCAACTTTCAGGACAGATTGTATTGAGAATAAATTTTGAACACAAATCAAAGTAGTATATGCCATTTTAAATAATTGTGATACAGGTGTTAAATCATTATAGAGTGTCCTGTGATTAAATTCAGTATTTTATTTTAATCATGTTGAAGTTTAATAGTAAAAATAATGGAGTTTTTTTCAGCATCAAGTACAAGGAGAACCAGAAGCACCAGAAATACACGTAAGTTTTTTTATAAATACTCATTGATTAGGTACATTTTATAAATGTGTTCATTTTTTGCACATAACTTCTTATTGCATTTTGTTTGCCCCTAAACTTTCATTATAACTCCATAAGTTAGAGGATGTGACAGTTTTTAGGTGTGTTAATTTCTGGAGATTATATGACTCTAAGATTGTTATTGGTATAATATATTAAGTTTTGATAAAGAGAACTGGTTGAAAGGGGAGATAAAAATTTAAATACACTGAAGGTTACTGTTTTTCTTCCTTTAGTGTATAACTCAAAAGTGTAGGTACAGCTCTTTGTATTCGAGAGCACTGATACAGTAATGTAATATATATAGTTTTGAATTTTTAAGACCTTCATATTGTTCTGATTGTTCCTAATAGTGTTCAGTTATTTGTTCATTATATGCCTTCTTAGGGAGAGTACATCTGCTAATGGATATTATCAAACATAATTGAAAGGCAATAACAATATTCACTTTTGTGGTGCTTTCCTAAAGAAGCTAAGAAGTGTTCACTTTTCATTTTACTTGCATTGTATTCATATTATACTAATGTCAAATAGCTGGTTATGTCTGAAGAAAAGATGGTGTATTGCTGATTTTTAACTTTCATCAGTCTCATTGAATCAGAAGACCAAAATGAAGGACTTTATAAAACTTTAAACCTTCCAAATGTTGATAAATAGCTTATTGGTTATAAAATGTTCCTTTACTGGTTTTTCTCTGAAGGTTATAGAGTATTATTAAGCTAATTTTTCTGTGATAAGCTATAGGAATAAAGCTCCATATCTTTTTTTGTATTCCTAATGAAGCATCACGTAGATCAAGAAGACAGAGCAGCGGCAGTGAATTATCAACTGATTTGGCACCCATGCTGTCAACACCACAGACAGCAGAAGGCCAAGAACATGCTCCTTTAAGTCCTGCTCCACGTAGCGGACTTGGTAAGTTAAGGTTTCTTTATATATATATGTGTGTGTGTGTATGTACATTGGTACTGCTGTGCAATAAATGTTTAATGACTAGTAGGGATATATTTTGTGTTCTTGACAGAACATGCATATCTTCATTTAATAGAATTGCTAATATAAAAGAGACATTTGACATATTGTAATTATTACCTAGGCTGTAAAGAAAGTGAAGAGCAAAGATATTGAAAATGATTTTTAAAATCTTCTAGGAAGAAATATTTGTTACATTGTAAATGTAGGGGCTATTTATGGATAAGTGGGCTGATTCAACAAAGTTTGTGACTGCAAATTTACTTGTAGTTTTTCATATTATGATTCTTTTAATATGTTTTGTGTACCTTCAGAGGGTTTCAGTAAATATTGCAAGGAATTTGTACACAAAACACAGGTTTTTAAATTATTTTTATTAAAAAATATTTACCTGAAGATATGGAGTCAAAGTGCTGACTGCTGTGAGTGCAAAGTGATATTCGTGACAAGATTAAAAATGTTTCTTCCTCTGAATTTCTCCTTAGTGTGGCTTCCTGTACATGGTGAGGAGACATCCCTGAGAAGGTTCTGTTCTGTCAGTTTACCTTCTCTGGAATTTAAACATCCACCCACATGTTTGCTGTGCGTAGTGACCCATGAAGGGGAGGAGAGGATCCTGGTGGTTGAAGGGTCTTACCCTAACACACCACTTTGACCTTGAATTCCTGTAAATAGGTGTCCTTGGAGTGGCCCCACTTGGGTCAGTTGGTTGGTCCACTTTTGTTAGGGTCAACCAAGTACCAGTGTTAGATGTTCTCAACAGGTGTTGTGGACATTGTATCTGATGCTGGTGTTTTGGTATAGTGCTCACGAATCCCTGGTGTTGCTGCAGTATCCTTGTTTTTCAGTGTAGTGCATCTACTCGTAGGGCTCCATGGTAGGAGGGGTCGGTAGGTGCCAAAAATAGTGAAAAAAGTCTAGAAGTAAATGACCACTTCTTGAAGATTCTGAGCAGTAATTTTTGATAACTGTAACATCTGTTGTACCTCATTCTCTTATACCACATTTTCTTTCAGACAAACCTTTAGGGCAAATTCAGAAGGGACTAGAGGGACTTGCTGGCTCTCCAAAGTTGGTAAAGAAGCATTAATCTGGTGACATATTGGTGAAAACTATTCACATCTCAACACAGTGAACTCCTCTTGAATACATAGGCCATTGGGGATATATCTACTTTGAATTCATCACAAGGAGTTATTGTTGAAAGGGATTTGAATAACAACCAGGAGTCTGAGATTCTCCTGGTTTCTGTAGTGAGGCATTTACATCACCACGTGCACCTGTCACCATCAAGGCAGATGCAGAATATGGTCATACATTCCAAACCCTCTCCAGTGTTTTCAGTGTCAGCTGTTTGGTCACTCGAAGACGTCGTTACGTGGTTCCTTAACATGTGCTAGTTGCAGTGGCAAGGACCATGATGTCTACAAGTGTGAAATGGACCCTCGTTGCATCAGTTGCAATGGCTTTTTTCCATCCACTTTTGTTCTTGCCCTAAATTGTTGGAAGAAAAAAGAGGTATGCCATTTGAAAACGATTCATAACATTACTTATCCTGATGCTTGAAAATTGCTGTCCACCACTTCATCTCAGACTTCTGCTGCTGTACTTCCTTTCACTACTGCTGTGGGAGTGCAAACAGATCTCTCTATGCCACCAAAAGAACTGTTCTCAAAATAAATGAAAAGTCTTTTGACCTCCATGGTTGAAAAACCTGATGAATCAACTTCAACACCAATCTCTGTCCATTAAATACATTCCAACAAATCCCAAAATCTACTTCCTTTGGTTTCTTGTACAGGCACTATCTCAGATACATCTTCTCTCACCGCAAACTGCAAAATGATCATTCGTTCACATTATCAGTCACTGGAATCCTCTTCCAACAGCAGAAACCTGCCCAATCAACCCAAGGCAGGATCCATGGAGGTCAAGAGACCTTCCTTGATTAAAGACAATAAAGAAAAATGACATGGTAAACAGAAGGGTTCTCCACCCAATTGGCCTATACATAAATAGAATTGGCCACTTGGATACAATGGAACTGTCAAGGTTTAAGTTCTAATCTGGATAACATCAAAACACTGATTGCTTTCTACCATCCTGTATCTCTTTCCTTACAGGAAACATTTCTGAAACCTGCCGATACAGTCACCTTTTGGCAGTTTTCTTTGTATAGAAATGACAGGCTGTGTGATAACTGTTGGTTGATCGTCCATGGTGGAATCCTGCCTGCCACATGGCCAAGAAGGCTCAGAAATGGGCCTGGGATACTTTTCTTAGGTATCTTATACTCTTGTACCTCCTTGCTTTCCAGTAGGCCCTTACACATGCTTGATGGGTAAGATGTCAAAGCCAGAAGGAATTTTGGATTAAGTTCACAACCAGTATCTCTTCTACCAAGGTCATATGGGACAGGATTTGAAAGGTCAGTGGGCACTACAGTTCTGTCTCACCTCAATCTTACTCTGATGGCCAAGAGGTAGCTGATGTCTGTTGCATCGCCAATACCCCAGATGAAAGTTTTTTGCCGGGTATCTAACACTTCTGTTTCTTCCTCCACCTTCTTAGCCATCAAGATTCAGGCAGATCGATCACCTCTTTCCTTTTAAGCTGATTTCTCTATGACTATAATTGTCCCTTTATATTGGTGGAAGGAACTCAAATTGGCCCTTCATCGTTCTGGCAGTACATTGATTATACCTAATGATGTACACTATGAAAAAGTGTGCCATCTATCTTCTGCTTCTCTTACTGTTCTTCTGATTGTTTTTAACTGTATCTGGTTGGAGAATGTTTTTCCTGATGCCTGGTGCCAGGCTATTGTCCTACCTTTCTCTAAGCCTGGGAAAAATCCCAAAATTCCTTCAAACTACCATTCAATTGCTTTGATGAGCTGTCTCTGTAAGACCTTAGAAAGGATGGTTAATGCTCAGCTTGCCTCCATTGTGGGTTCCGACAATAGCACTTCACCATGGACCTTGTGATTTAACTTAAATATCAATCAGAGAAGGCTTATGATACAACACGGAGGTACAGCATTTTGCGAGATCTCCACATATGCAGGTTATATGGCCATTTGCCAGTTCTTTATTAACATTTTTTTAATGGACACGAGTTTCTAAGTTCACGTGGGTTTGACACTTTCCAGTTCTTTCTATAGGAACTTGGAGTCCCTCTGGGTTGTGTTTTCATTGTCACACTTTTAAATAAAAAGATTAATGCCATCTTTGAACAACTCCCTCTTACTGTAGCATATGGGCTCTATGTTGATGACTTTTTCATTTCATGTCAGTCGTTGAACATGAGGTGTATTGAGGAGCAGCTACAAACTGCAGTCAATTGTTTACTAAAGTGGACTACAACAAATGGCTTTATCTTTTTTCTCTCTAAAACTGTTTGCATGCACTTTTTCTGCCAATGGGGTATTCACCCTGATCTTGAACTCTGCATTGATGAAGTTGTGCCACCTGTAGTCCCTGAAATAAAGTTCTTGGGGCTTATCTTTGACCATAAGTTGGCCTTTATACTGCACATCAAGCAGCTAGGGTCAAATATACAAGGGCACTAAACATCCTCTGTGTTCTCTCTTCCACCACTTTGTTAGCATTTTGATGTTCTCTGCTAAAGATATATTGTGCTCTTATTCGATTGAAACTTGATTGTGGATTACTGTTCTGTGGCTCTGCCAGGATCTCAGCCATAAAGATGCTGGATCCCATTCATCATCAAGGACTTCGGCTCTGCATTGGGGGTTTCCGCACTTCCTCAGTTCAGACCTAATACAGAGTTTTATGAACGTTCTTTGCAACTGTCTTTAATGTGTGCTTTGAAACTTCGTTCCTGAGCAAAGCATTCCACTTGGGGTTGTGTTTTCCTTCTTCTTTTGGTCATACTTTTTCAGAATAGACAATCTGCTATTGCCCCTTTTGCCCTTTGTATTTAGGTGCAGTTGTGTCTGTCCTTGGATAGCATTGCTGCATTCACTGGTCAGCCAATCTCACCATGGCTTCTTACAGTCCCCAAATGTGACCTATCTTTAAGTCACATGAGAAAAGCAGATACTCCCGATTGGAAATACTGTCTGTCATTTGCTGAACATCTTTCGAACCATCCTTCTATTCCTATTTATACAGATGATTTGAAATCAAGTGACTGTGTTGGCTCTGCCATGGTTTGTTGTGATTCGGTGGTTGTGCATTGAATCTCCTCTTCAGCTTTTGTTTTCATTGCTGAACTGTATGCCATTTCTTGCCCTAGATCACATAGAAGCTAAGCAGTACTCAAACTGCACTATTTATGCTGACTCAATTCTCTACTGGCCCTGGAATCGTTTCACATTGGTTCGCATCCTGTTCTCACTGATATTTAAAGCTGACTGGCTCATTTCTCTTTAACATCTACTTTTATCCAGTTCTTCTGGATACCGGGTTACATTGGTATTCTCAGGAATGAGCTTGCTGATACCACAGTTAAATCTGTCTGCTCTGGCACTATCACAATGGTCCTGCACTTAAGGCTCAGCTTTGTGCCAGCTGGAAGTCCACTTGGAGTGAGCAGTGTGAAAACAAGCTTTTCCAAATAAAACTGTCTGTTGGACTTTAGCTGTCTTGCTTCCATAAGGATTGGAAAGGGGAAGTTATTTTAACTAGGCTATGCATTGGTCAGTCTTTTAAGTCATTATTTTCTTTCATCTGGAACTGATGCACTTGTGTGTAGTTTGTGTAACACTCAGGTCACAGTAAACCTTATTTTACTTTCTTGTCATCGTTATGACTCTCAATGATAGCTCTATTTTAAACATGTTCTGTCCCAAGGTTTGTCTATATTGTTAGACAGTGTTATTGGTGATGGTGACACTGTCCACCTTAAAAATGCTTTCAGATTTTTAAAGGCCATCAGTCTTTTTAATGCTATTTAAGTTTTTTTTATTTATTTATTAGACCATTTTTTAATGAGATTCTCTTTTAAGAATCACAGTTCATCTAGTTCAATTTGAATTAGAAAATGGCTGTAAAGTCAAATGACTTGGAACCAGGACTGGAAAGGCCAACTTTAGGTGACTAACACTGGTGTTTGAACTACCCATTTGTCATCCTAGCAAGTTGTTATTATTTTGCTACTTGTCTTTTAAAACCTTTTTATTACTTTCCTTTTTGAAAACGGCCATAATGTCAAATAACTCGGAACCAGGACTGTAATGGTCAGTTTCAGGTGACTGATGGTGGTTTTTGTACTTACCTGTTAGTCATCCTGGCGAGTTATGATAGTTATAATTATGCTACAGAAAGCCATTTACAACTTGGCTTACTCTAGTTTTACTCTTAATGCTGTAGATTAGATGTAAACATTGGTTTTATGCTATTTGTTTTTTTTAAACTTTGTTTTGTTTTACCTTAATTTCCTTTTATGAATTTTACTAGATTTACTCTAATTTTAACTTTCTACTGTATGTTTGGTACAGATAGCTTTGCTGCTTTGTGCCATAAAATGCTAAATCAACCTCTTTGTACTTCTAGTGAAATTTATTTCACTTTTAGAAGATAAGTTTTGATGGATGGAGTTTTGTTTGTATTCCTTATGTAAATATAAAAAAGTGGTTTGGTAAATTTGTTTAATTTTTCACAAAGAAAATGCAGTGAATGAATTTTTAAGAATATTAGATGCTCTTTTCTAGGTGAACAGTTTTTCTTGAATGCATGTGAGCTTACAAGAAGTGTTTTTCTTTCAAGTTTTCAGTGAAATGGATCTAAGTTCACCTTTAAACTATGGAACTCCTAGCTCAAATGTTGGAACACCACATTCCTCGGTGTAAGTAACCATCTTGGAAGTGGGACTCTTATACAACATAAAAGTAATACTTGGAATGATAGATGCCTTCACCAAATGAATGTTGTGTTTAATTAAGTTTTATTCTGCTAGCCAATTTACTGACTTTACATGGAAAATAATTTCTATTACTATTGGGGAAATAAGTAGGAAATCTTCAGCTATTTAATTATAGCTTATATAATATTTTATACATTGTAAAAGTTTGAGTTGTTGTTAATGATCTTGTTTGTTCATCTGTTTAGATCTACCTTTTCTATGATGAACTCTAATTTTTAACAGCAGATTTGAATCAATGGAAGGACAGTGTAGATTATTGATTTTCAGACCAATATTTAACAGATTTAAATCTGATTTATCTCAAAGAAAAAAAAAGCAAATGTGAAAACATATAGAAACTATACACATACAAACATACCATACTTATCAGAATAAAGCTAATTATTATGGGAATCAGCCATTCTACTAATATCTATATTTACTGTATATTACATGCCAAGTGCCAATAAAATATAGTTTAATGGTGATAAAAAGATTGATTTTCAAAGCTGTTGTGAGTAGGTTAATATTTAACATACAGTGGACTTGATATTTATGAGAACAGATTGTTCAAAATGTTGTGTGAAGTAAATTTGTAAAACTGTTGTTGTCATGAAAGTTAATTTCTGAAGTTGTTTTTAGTTTCACAAAAATAAATTTGTCAGCAGTGACAAATTGGTTTTTCTCCAAAAGCTCAGTAAAAGTGTTATTTTTGAAAATTTTGAAAGTATTTGGGAGTATTAATTTATTTTTCTAAAAGCCAAAAGCAGTCAGTGTGAATTTTACTATCCAAACGATGTCTGTCCAGAAAGTTTTTCGATTAACAGTTCAAAGTAGCTTTGAAACTTCCATATCTGTGTCAGAAACAGGGTGAATATTTTCTAGATGTATAATCTGTAATAAATTTTTGGCTTTTTCTATTGTACATTTTCTGAAATTGATAAATTCTGGCATAAGTTGAAATATCTTAGTCAAAATTTAGTTTCACAAAGATTTCTGTAATTTGTTCTGATTTATTTATATTTTTAGAAGAGGGACTCCTATCCGACAAAGAAGTGATATTCGAAATGATAGACGCCTTCGTCAAGTTAATGTTGGAGCTGGTGATAGTGTTGGAGTATGTTTTATGTATCTTCTGTTTTTAAAATAAATTGTTTTATTTTAGTAGTTTTGTTGAAATAATTCTTTTTCAAGAATAATTAGTATTTCATAGAGTAATGTAACTTGTTCACTGTGATGTCCATTAAAAGGAATTCAACAATTAGTGCCTAATCAGTGAGAGCCCACAGTCACTGACATGAATAGCTATATGAGTTTTGCACATGGATTAGTTTTGCTTTTTAGTTTTTAAAACAGTATTTGTCCATTTTGTGACTTTTCTACTTTGCCAAATTTATTACCAATGTTTGCGAGTCTCTTTGAAACCAATGTCTTAACATTATTTGTTGAACATTGCACGTCTTGTTTTGCTTCTTTTATTTATCATTTTTTCCAGTGTCTTTGAACTCCAATGTAGTTTTGCAGATTTATTTTTTAATCACATTCTTTGGCTTGTAATATGGAGTTAACTCTTTTTCCAAGTGGATTGATCAAATAGTTATGATACTACTGAATTTTAATGTAGTGTGTGTGTATACATTCACATACTTTGGCAGACTTTCAGTAAACTTTGTAATATTTTTTAAACAAAAAATCACTTTTATTGAAGAATTTTCAATACACTAAAAAAGTATTTGTTGAGCACATGAAGTCCTCTTTTTTAATAGTTGAAGTGCAAAGTAATTTTTATGTTAACATTAAAAATTTATTCTTGGTCTCCAAAAATCTAATTTTATTTGCATAATCTCTAAACCTTCTAATATATTACAAACATTTGTTTCAGTAAAACTTTATATTTTATTTTTTTCTGTAGAATTTCATTCAATTTGATCAACCTTATTAACCACCAAAGAAAATTGAAATAAATCTAAATTACCCCTTTCTTTCGAGAATCACTCAGATTGTAACATGAAACATTTGTTCATCATAAACAGTTTTAGATGATACACATCTACTTATGTTTATTATGTTGTTTTATTGCTCTTTGAATCCATGTCCAATTACTGTTTGTGCTGTTATGAGGTACAAATCCACATTACACTATCACAAGCTACTCTGTGCTCCTCGTATGCATGCCTCATTAAACAGTATTATTTATTTCAACTAATCTAAAGAGATTACTATTTTTACATTTAAATACTTGTGTAATAATGAATAAAGAATACACATGGAAAAACAAGGAATAAAGTACTTACCTAGACCTTTTTCATACTGTCAGTGACACTTTACTTTTTAATATTAATGATAGTAATGCACAAAATAATTTTATTTAATAAAATTCTGCATAAAAGAATGTAGAGTTAGAATATACAAAAAGCAATGTCTTATGCCTATTGCTAATTTTCTGGTTTTTGAATTGTGTGACAAGAGTAGTTACAAATTCACAACATGTTACTTTTTAGGAAACAACAGAGCCAGCTAGAGGTGGAGATACAAGTGACTCTGGAACTGGACCTCAGTTGGTAATTTGGGGTACAGATGTAGTTGTGAGCCATTGCAAGGAAAAGTTTAAAGGTTTTGTATCCCGTTATGTTGAACCAGAGCTCGAGTCAGATGAACGGATTAAAGGGATGGATATTGATAAGCCTTTATACCTACAGAAGTTAGAGGAGGTAACAGTTATTTCAAGGAAGCTAATTCACAATCTATTAAGAAGTAAGATATTATACCCAGTGTATGAATTAGTAATGGGCACTATAGAGATATTTGTGGTAATCATCATTTAGAAAATTATCATTCAACATTCCAAAATGAATTTTCAAAATTACTATCTTTACATAATGTATTGTAATTTTAGTTTTATTATTTGTTATTCCAAATCATTTGTAACCCAAATCAAACATATGTTAACAGATTTCAATTTGAAAAATGTTTGAACTAAAATGATGTTTACTTCCTGACATGTTCATAATAACATAGATTTTTGTTTTTGTGAAATGTACTAAGTTACTTCAATTTTTCACGGGGGGTACTGTAATGGTTTGGGGGTGTATTTCTGCTGAGGCAACAATATTTTCTTGCAAAATAGATGTAATAATAGACCAGTGAAAGTTCCATCAGATACTAATCCATCATAGTATTCCTAGTTGTTTGCATATTACTGGTAAATAGTTCTATTATCAAGAAGATAATGACTCCAAACACTCATCCTACCTACATGTAAATTAACAAGCTGAGATAAAAGCTACCGGAGTCATTCTGATGATGCAATGGTCCCCAAAGACTCACAATCTCAACCCAGTTGAACAAATCTGGGATTTGATAGCTCAAAAACTTGACAAATCAAAAGTTACTTCCAAACAAACTTGATGGGAATGTGCTAAGAGATACTTGGAGCAAAATCCCAAAGGACCCTTTGATAGAATATGTTGCAACAATGCCTGAAAGTCTGTCTGCTTTTATTAAATTAAAAGGGGGACACAAAAAATTAACAGTTTTTTGAACTCAGACAATTTTATTGAGTTTCATTTGCACTCAATATGAAAGTTATTGAAATTCTGATGTTTTCCCTTTCTCTCTCTCTTTTTTAAAGTAGCCTAAAATCTAATTTTCAAATTTTTCCAAACCCCTTTTTCCATAGTACCATAGTAAAAAAAAAAGTTTAAAGTTGACTAATAAATCTTTCTGTGTAAAAATGAATCATGGGTTTGGTTTCAGAATTGTCCAACCACCATTAAAATTAAAACACAGATATTCATACTTGGATAGAAGGGTAAAATTGGATTGAATTTGCAGGTGTACACACTCGAAGAACCATTTTTGAATGTGAACTGTACCCACTTATCTCAATTTGATGCTGACCTGTGTCGGCAGCTAGTATGTTACCCTCAGGAAGTCATTCCTACATTTGATATGGCCATCAATGAAATGTTTTTTGAGAGGTATCCAGATGCTCAACTTCCTCATCAAATTCAAGTTAGACCTTTCAATGCTGAGAAGACTAGAAATCTGAGAGGCCTCAATCCTGAAGGTTAGGCTAGTTTTATGAAAGAAACTTATTTTGCTTGTTGTTTTTTGTTAACATTTTGTTTTTGAAGATACTTATCTTATGAATGTAATTTTATATAAATTTTATACAAAAATTGTACTTACAACAAAATCATGATTTTATTTATAACAAATATAAAGAATGTTTTACTTCATATAAACAAACATATATATATAATGAATAGTAATACATAGAAAATATTTTGTGTTCGCCTACGTTGATAAATAAACGTTTGGCAAAAGTAATTGTCCTTTAACATATATCAGATTGAAAAAGATTTCATTTAGCACTTGGTCTGTTTCATTGTTAGAGCTTTGTTACTTATTAACAGAGATTTATAAAAAATTTAATTTTTGAACCTGAAAATGTTTATTTACAGATATTGATCAGTTAATTACCCTTAGTGGAATGGTTATTCGTATTTCCAACATCATTCCAGAAATGAGAGAGGCATTTTTTATGTGTAATGTGTGTTCTTTTTCAACAAATGTTGAAATTGATCGAGGCCGTATCCCCGAGCCTACTGTATGTCAACATTGTAACACGAACTATTCTTTCAGCTTGATTCATAACAGGTCTCAATTCAGTGATAAGCAAATGATTAAGTTACAGGAATCACCAGGTAAAATAGTTCTTTTCTAGTAACAAGAAATAATTTTCAAATAATGAGATTTAAGTATTACTTGAATTTGACTAAAGTTTTAAGGTTAAAATCATATTTAAAAAACAGAACTGTTATAATTAGATATGTATCATTATAATATGAAATTTACTAATATTCAATTAAATATCTTCAAGCAGTTTATAACTATTGTGAATGTAAAACTGCTGTAGTAATGATACCTTGCTTGCTTGTCAGCAGTTGTAGTGACAAGAGTGAAGAGCATTTGGTATTATATAAAGTTTATTGAACAAAGTTTAAATGCATATATCATGCAGTCCTGATTAAGTATAAGGTGTTCAAGACTAGTGAGGTTCATTTCTAAAGTCTAAATTTATATCGTGATTAAATCATGTGATGTCTAGTGTTGTACATTCTAACCACTCATGTAAGCTGGCATTAAATTTCAGACGACATGCCAGCTGGTCAGACCCCACACACAGTTACTATTTATGCTCACAATGACCTTGTGGATGCTGTTCAGCCAGGTGATCGGTAAGTGTGCCTGTTTTGTTGAAATGCAAACTATAATTTCTCTTGAAAAATAGTAAACTGACAAGTTTATATTACTGTGTTAGTAATTACCTGTTTAATCTTCTTATCATGAGGTTTTGGCGAGTTACATTTTAAAATTAATTAAATTACTTTTTGTTTACTCTACCAATTAGTAAAACATAAGATCATAGTTAATAACCTATATTTTAATGGTGAATAAGTTTTGAGGAAATATTTAAACAAATCCTTAATCTCACCCCAGTATGAGAATCATGTCATTTCTCTCTACGTGTCTCCTTTTTCTTATTTATTTACCACTCTTTGGTAAGTAGCAAGTTTAATGTAAATTGCTCATTTTGATACCATTCTTACATAATTTTCTTAGCTTTCAATCTTGAATGATTACAGAGCCATCGAGAAGGAAATCAGACTCCTCTTGCTGCACTCTTTCTGGGTTTATTAATAATTCTCTTGGAAGCTTAATGCTATATTATTTATGATTAATAGATAGCCAAGGCTTACATCTATCAAATATCATACTAAAAATACATTGATTTCTGTATGCAGAACTGTAATTTCTCTTTCATTACAAGTTTTCTTCCCATGGGAAACGTATCGGCTAGCTTGGAAGAAAATGTAATGGCTCGTGCCACATAGTTAGAAAGGCAGGTAAATTGTAATAGTCATGGGACTTCATCTACTCTATGCTTGTTATTATTCTTTGTTTGTGCATGCAAAATTTAACTAATTAAAAGTTATTTAGTGCACTTCTACCATCAGTATAAAAAAAAAAAGTAAGGATTAAGTGTCATTGACAGTCAATAACATTAGAAAAGGTTCAAGAAAATCAGACATAAAAGATAACAAGAAAAGGCTCAAGAAAATATGTTTTCAGTTGTATTCTTTATTTATTATAAAACGTAACTAAAATGTATAAATAGGAAACTAGTTTAGTTAAGATTAGATTTGGTAAAATAATAATTAAAAAATTGTTTTTAAGGCATGTACACAAGCAACTTGGACTAGCTAGTGGATAATGTAAATTGATAGCTTAATTCTCTCTATACAGGCTCAGTCAATTTGTTTGACCACATGACCCCTTCGTACTTATATAAAGACTGGATTTGATTCTACTAACTTTTAATATAATATGTATAGCTTCTAAAACTTGGGCAGTCTTTTAGTAAACATTCAAGTTACTCACATACAAAAAGACAGATTTTTTATGAAGTATTTTAAATAAACTAAAAAGGATTTGTTTGTCACTATATCAAGTATTTATTTTGAATAGTTCTTTTGCAAGATTAAAAATATGTATATCTCAAAAATCTCATTTGGTTTATGTAATCTGAAAATCTAAATATATTTCAAACATTTGTTTTCAATAAAACTATTTTGTAATTTTATCCATCTTAACTTTGTACAATGTTGGTCAATTTGACTTACCTTGTAACCACCAAAAAAGATGAAATAAATCAAAATTACTCCTTTTTTGAATGACTTCATGTTGTGACATGAAAATTACATTTGTTTATTGAAGTAGATTTAAAATTGTAAGAGTACAAATCTATTTATCATTAAATCTTATTGTTTTATTGCACTTTTAACAGAGTTTAATTACTGTTTGTGCCATTTTAAGCTGTTTAATCACTTGGAGAATTTGAAGGTCATGTTATTTCATTTACCGTATTTTCCGCCTAATGAGCCGAATTTCTGGCCCTAAATTTTGAACCTGATTTTTGGGGGTCGGCTTATTGGCCGATCACCAGCTTTGGACCAAAAAATACCGAAGACCAAAATCAGCCTCAAAATCATACCTTTGATCTCACAGTTACGGCAGAGTTATTTCAGTTGAATAAACTTTATTTATTCATCCGTTTTCTTGTACATGGACGATTACTCCTTTTGGAAATTTCTCCTTCTTAGGAAACGTTTTTCATTTGAAAATTACCATAAGCGGTAATTTTGTCCCATCAGCAAAGCACATTAAGACTACAGTGAAACGTTGTTTCTCGTGGCCCGTTGTCTTAAACCAAACGGTTTTCTCGCCAGCTTTGTTAACGGTTTTGTTTTCAACCATATTGAATGTGTGTTTTAGCACACATTCTGCTTTCTTCCATTCATGGACCTGTTTTCATTCACACAGTAATGGCGAGCGGCATTCATATTTGAGGTTTTTAAGGCTAGCTTTACTACTTTCAGTTTAAAAGCAGCATCATAACGCATTCTTTTTTTTGCTGGTGTAGACATCTTTGGCTTTTGATGGTACTATGATAAACTCCCACTACATACCCTCTACTTATTGGGCAGTAATAAGCAAAAACCCTCATTTTCAGAGCTGAAAATTGGCCTCAGCTTATTCAGCGATTTGGCTTATTAACCAGTAAATACAGTAATTACATTATCCACAAGCTACTCCCAAGTATGCCTTGTGAAATATTTTTATTATTATTTAATACTTTACAGAATCTGACCTTATCCAACCCAGAGATCCCTAATTTTACATTTTAGTTATTTGTGTAATAATAAAGAATGAACATGAAAAACTATGAAGTACTTACCTATATCTTCCTTTTTGTTGCTGTACAAATGGTAGTAATGCAACAAAGAATATAGACCGAAAAGATGCAAAGCATAGACAGTTTTCCCTGACTCTCACAACTGTTGGGCTTTCTGACTATGTAACAAGGGCCATTTCAAATTCATTGAAGCTAGTCCTTATCCTTCATATTGAAACAAAGTTTGAAGTAACAGTAAAATTGACAGTTGTACATTAAGAAAGTAATGTCATTTGATAATGAAAACTCCCATCTTTCTATTAGTTATAGATAATATTTAAACATAGACTATTAACAAGTCCTGAAAGATAGCATGTGATTGGTAAGTGTGGCATGGGGTCTTGATTTTCTGTCCATTAGGTCTGTAACCACACAAAAGTGAAGGCTATAAAATTATAGTGCATCTGAGTAATAACAATTTTACGTTGTATAATTTATATGTAATTTTGGAAGCATAGTAATTAAAATCCAACATTTGTTGGAAGAGTTAGTATTATGAACTTTAGTGATGATGAGTTGGATCCCTTGTTAGCATGCATTCTGGTTTAGTTTTTGACTTCTGTGTTCTTCCCAGTTGTTAATGCAGTCTCGTGTTTCATGGGCTCCTGTAGGCAGTCACAGTTCTGCTCCTGTTCATAAGTTCTGAACTTCGACATCATCCCATTGATACTCAGAATAGATTCTGAATAGACTTCCACTCTTTAGTCACATCAGCAGCAGCATAGCTGATTATTGCGTTCCTTCAATAGCTGTGAGAGGCTCTGTTAAAAGAATTTCTGGATGTGTGATAACCTCAATCATGGGTCCAGGAGCTCTGTAAGTTCTTGGGTAACAACTGGTTGTTCAGTTCACATATTCCCCACTATTATCCACTCAGTATCCCATAATTTATTGTGATTTGGAAGTTAGTTCTAGAGTTATTTTAGGTGGTTGGTTTGAGTACAGTTTGAGAGTCAGGCTATTTCTTCAGTTTTTTTTTCTTTCAATTTTTGGCAACTCTTTTCAAACAAGAGATTGGTGTCCATTTAGCAATTATCCTTGTTTGTATGAATGCCTAGATTCTCAGAGGCTCACAAATTACTTATTCCTTAATTTGTGTTGATTTTGTTTACTGGGATTCTATAAGTCCAACTTCATCGTAGTTGGCTACTGTGTGCACTTTGCCTAAACGATGGAATCTCACCTCTATCAACATTTGTGGTGCACGAGGGTAAAATACTGGAGTTCTGTGTTTTTCCCTTTGGACTTGCAAGCTTCAAATGGGTTCTGCTGTATCATAAGTGCGTTTTTATCCTTGTACCCTTCTTTCTGTTGTACTGCTCACACTTCACTTACAAATGACTATTTACTGCTGGCACTAGTTTCATCAATTGTTAGGGCATCAGATCCAGATTCTACTGTTAGATACAACTAAGACAGGCTTCCTTTTGTGACTGTGATAACTATTTGCTTCAGTTCAATGTATCATCAGTCTAGGTATTTTTTATTTTCTTCTCATTGTTAAGTTGGGCTCAGCTGTCTTCCATTCTTCTCAATGTTACAGAATAGAATGCCACTCTCTTACTTACCTCTCCTTGTACCACTACACAGAGGTTTTTCTCCTCTGGGAATATGGGCTTTGCTGAAATCTTTATTACCTTGGGTAAAATAACACAGTTGGCCCTTTTATGTGATTAAGGGTCATACACATCTATCTGTTGGTTTCCACAGACAGGAACATTCTTGAATCTTGAGGAGTTGTTAAGATGGGATACTACTATAATTTGGGTTTCTCTACTGTCACCTTGTCCATAGTTTCATTCTTTTCATGAACGGCTGCTTCAAGGATAGAATGCAGAAGTCAGGAATTTTATAGTCTCTATGTACAGACAAGAAGGATTCCATATACAATGTTTTTGTTCTTCTTGTTCTTTATCAGACTATTCCATGATAGTGTGTTATGTTTCTCTTTAAGGGCTTTTTATATTCAAATTAGGATCTCTTTTTTTTCTGGAATAGTCCAATCTTTTCACTCTTCTAGCTTGCCCTACTCCGTGGGTTATGTCTGTGGTAGCAGGTCCCTTGTTTCAATCCAGGTAGATTCTTCTACATGTTGCATTGCAAGGTTCTGTTGGATTAGCTTGCATTTTACAACTCTTGTTAATGGGTTAGCATAATTGCATCACCCAACTACTGCTAATTTGGTCTTCAGTATCTTATCTTTAAGCTTTGGCAGTAAATGCTTTCCATCTAGACAAGACAGGATTACTGCCACAAACCTTCTCCCACTTTGCATGCTACCTAGAGAATGAAACATAATTTGTTTCAACCAACTGTTTTTTCCTGTTGTTACCATCAAACTGGCTAGTACACCCAGGTTTCTGGATCTACAATTCTATTCTGTGTCTAACTTTTCCATTTCTTTTAAGGTTCTCACTGTGGAGGCTGCCATTATCTGATATATTACGTACATTTATTCAGAAGCTTATGTTTACAGTATAGTGGTATATGCTTTCTTTCATGTGGCATTGAGGTGCAATTTCTAATATTGGTATATATATCTGTGTCAGTTCATGCATAATCTGTATATTGACAGTGTTGTTTTGAGAGGAGGCTGACTTTGGCATGGCTTTGAATCCCTTCCTTTTCACTGTACCACCCAGGCATTCTATATTTTTGTACCCATCATCTCACAGTATACTGGTTGAGTGTAGTTCTTCTAGATATCTACTTTGTCAAAAGTTCTTTTTCTTATTTCTCAAAGAAATATTGACTGCTTTTTCCCATTTAGTTAATTTACAACCCTTGGCCGTGCAAACATTAAACACATATCACAGCAGATAGGCTTCTAAACTGACTCTCAGTAAGAACATCTATTTAGAACCAGAAAATGGTTGATACAGTATCTGGACAGCCTGTAAAAATACTAATGTAATAATTGGGTAGTATTGCATCATCTGTGACACGTGGATTATGGCCTCAAAACGGATGTTGAATCTCAAGTAAAGCATGAAAATATTTGGTGATGCAACAAAGTTTTTTACCACTGTGTGTATACTCTCTTTTGCACAATCATACATGTATATGTATATTCTCCTGAGACCAAGAAAATTAAGATTTAAGCTAATCAAATAATTTTATTTTATTATCATATTTAAAAGTAAGTGCTTATTTAACAAATGAATTTTTATAAATTGCAATAGATTTTAGTAAAATACATTTATGGATATTTTAAATGAATTGTAAGATTTTTTCACGTACAAGTGACAGGTCTTGATGGTTAGATCTTGAAAAATATTCTTCTCTATCTGATTTTTGAAGCTTACCTAAAAGTTCTTGTGTAACAGTATTTTTGTATTCAAAATAAATATGATTGTTCCTTTAAATCTTGTTAATGGGATTATTAATAATCTTTTGATCTTTATTATAGTTGGTTAAGCTCTTCCTTTTATGTTGTTGTAGGCAGATTATTGAATGAAATGAAAGTTGTTAGAATAAAGTTCATGTGTGATCACTAAAAATAAAGATTTACATTTCATGTAAGTAATAAGTTCACACATTTTTGCACTTAAAATTTGAAAATTATACAGTACAAATATTTTCAATCCACTTGAATCTACAGAAATGTTTGATTTATAATGTCAATCATTGAGCAGTTTTATGAATTAGGTTATGTTACTGTTGAATGACTTCCACATTCAGAATTACATGAGTATTCTGTAGTTTTACTTGCATCCAGACCAACATTCTTTCAGTTACAAAGATGTATTGTTGGTTGTAGTGTTACAGTGACTGGGATCTATCGAGCCACTGCTGTTCGTGTGAATCCACGACAGAGGAATGTTAAGTCTGTGTATAGAACCCATATTGATGTAGTCCACTTCCGTAAGGTTGACACAAAAAGACTTTATGAAGATACAGAAGATGGGTAAATTTTCAACTTAATTATTTTGAATTTTGCATTATTTAATATTTCTAAAATGTGTAATTATTGTGTATGTGGGTGTGTGTATTCAAAGAGGAGAAAGCAAAGTCTATCAAGGATAAACAAAAAATAACCTAATCCAATCATTATTTGTAAATTCTGAAAACAAATAGAAGTAAAATCCAAGTAGTATTTGAGAACATAAAACTTACAGAATATTGATTCTGATAAAAGACTTAGCATACATGATAACACAGAAGAGGTACAATATATATGGGGAGAAAAAGACCAAAAACTCAAACATTTTTTAATAATTAATTCTTTATTCTCCTGAAAAACAACAGCAAACTATTCAAAAGCATTTAATTTTTAGTTATTTTTTATTGTTATTTTATTCATTTACTTTTAATTATTTTGAAACTCATAGCTTTAGAAAATATATAAAGAAGACATGAGTAGTGAAGTTATGTGCAGTTAAACCAAGAAGTAAATTAGAGGTTGTAATCAAGACAATGATTTTGTTACCAATTAACTGTAAGGAAAGCATGTTTACACATAAAATAATACAAACTAGAAGTAAAATACTAATATTATCACAGTTTAGGATAAACAAAATATGGGTTGTTTATAATTATACTAATTAGAATAATTGTGATCGAAAGAATGTCTAGATAAGATTGTGTTTCATGATTGCAAGGTTTTTTTTTAATGATGTGAAGATGGTAAAGTTATTAATTAATGATTGTGACCTGTGATTCCTCCATGTGATTACACTTCTGATGAGAGTTTGAGATAAGCAAAGTCTGTTTTAATGTGCTCATTACTGATAATGAATGTTTAAGTGCTATTTAGTTTTTGTTTGTCGGTACATGTAATTTTTAGTCTTTATGTGACCCAAGGTTGAAGGAGTGTTAATTATTGGTTCGTGTATTAAAACAGAGATTTTGTATTCAGAAAGTTATAAAGTTATAAAAAAAAAAAAATATTTATCAAATTATTTTGATATCCAAAAAAGTGACCTGTTACAGTTAAACTTCAAAATATATTCAAATTGGGAGTGCTGGAAATTTTTACGCATGTTAAAAATTTAAAAATGTGATGTTTAGAACCATGTGCACAGTTAGCTAAATATGAATGATCATCACTTGTGTATTGTATAAAAGTTGATGATTAATTAAAATCAAATTTATAAACTACATTGAAGTCATCAATGGCTTCCACTTTACAAGTATGCAACATGTACAATATTAAGACGGCCTCTGGGTTGTCTTCCAATATACACGTCTAGTGTATTTTTAAAGTAGAAGCTATTGACTGTTTCATTAAAGTTTTTAAGATTGTGTAGATACGAAGCGTTTCTTTCAATTACTTATTACATTTTAGATAGTTGTGAACAAAATATGTTCATTGAAACAGTAATCTGTTGACCAAGTTCGTCTGTTGGTTAATCGAAGACATTGTTAAAGATAAGATAAAAGTGTGTATTGGGAAGTGTGTATTCATAAAGCCTTATTTGCTACCTGAACTAGCTGTAATGTATCAAGTCATGGAAATTTTTTAAATCTTAAGCCAACACAAAAGAGTCATTAATGTTAAAAATAAAGGGTAAGAGCAAAAGCAATAGCATTCACTAGCTTTTATGTAGAAGATCCAACAGATGAAATTGTAGGTCATTATGAATTTTTGGTGAGAATGTTACCTCACAGAGATATTTATTCGTGGATAGCTTTTGATATCCTAATATAATATTCCTTTTCTTATGCATATTTTCAAGCAGTTGCAAGAGATTCAAGATTGTTTTAAAACAGTTGTCAAAATCATTTTATACCATGTGGTAAATTTTGGTATATTTTTTCATAATATTGTGAAGAAAAATTTTGATGTTAATCAGACTAATTCTACTATCCCAAAATAATTTGTGCCTAGAGATATTGAATTTGAGAAAAAAAGATTTGTTAGATATTAAACTCTTAAAATTTCTAAGTGATAAAGCTTGTTTCTTATGTTGAAGATTTCTTATTATAGAAAGGATAATCGATTTCCACCAGAAAGAATTGAGAAGTTGAAGAGTTTGTCAAAACTTCCTGATATATATGAGAGGCTTGCTCGTGCACTTGGTATGTTATCGCCTTTTACTTATTTTGGTGAAGAGTTCACATAAATAATTTTTTGAATTTTTTCTATTTTTCACAATTTAAACAGTTCATGTGAAAAGAGCTTTATAGTAATACATGTTTGTATTGAAGGAAAATAAATTCAAAATACCAGTTACTGTATAAATAAATACATCTTATGCATGTGAAATACTTAAAGCAATACTTGGATGTGTTATCAGCATTAATTGTTTGGTTGTTTATTAAATTTGTGGCTATTTCTGAGTTCTGGTTCTAAAACAAAAGGGAAAGGAATCTATCAAATAACTATAAATTGAAATGTTTAAAACAAGATATAATCAAATGAAATAATTGTAAATTGAATAGAATAATTAGTTGTTGGTTTTTGCACATGTGAGTATAGCTCCTGGAATATATGAAAATGAAGACATAAAGAAGGGAATTTTGCTTCAGTTGTTTAGTGGAACAAAAAAAGACTTTGCAAACACAGGCCGAGGACATTTTCGGTAAGCTATGAAATATTTTCATTTCACTTTGGAAATGGCTGGTATTGTAAATATGATTTCAGGTTGACAGTTTTGTTTCCTCTTTTTTACTATTGTGGCTCCTATTTAACTCAGAAACTTACAAGCATTTTTTTAATATTTAATAACATGTGAATGTAATAGCTTGAATTGAATTTTTTCAGAACACATTACAATTTTTTTGTTATATTTAATCATATTTGAGAATATTCTGAAACCTAACGATTTTATCAGTATTATTCCTCTAATGTTTTATTTTTTTTACAGAGCAGAAATCAACATCTTACTGTGTGGAGACCCAGGTACCAGTAAGTCTCAGCTTCTTCAGTTTGTCTATAATCTTGTACCCAGAGGTCAGTACACCTCAGGTAAAGGTTCTAGTGCTGTTGGTTTGACTGCTTACATCACTAAAGACCCAGAAACTAGACAACTAGTACTCCAGACGTAAGTACAATACGTAACATAAAAGCTTTATTAAAAGAAATGTATGTTTTTTTGAAAATCATTTGTAATATGTTAACTGAAACATAGATGTACTGAGATAATCTTAATGAAATCTAAATTTATACTCTAGTAAAAGCAAGGGTTAAACTTTTGTCACCCTAGAAATACTAGAATACAAGAACAAAATACCATTTCAGGACTAGTTTTATTTAAGGTATGATGGAATTCCATTGATATAACATAGAAATGCAGTGAACAAATTTTTGACCTGTTGAAAGTATTATTTAACATTAATCATACACATTGCAATACCTTTTAATATAGAAATTGCCACATCTCCATATTTTTTATTACATGCAATAGTGATTAATAAGAATAAAAAGAGATGAATCAAACGTAATGTATATAATCTTACAATTTCTTTACATTGAAACCATACTACGAAAAAAAAAGCCTTCAACTAAGAGATTGTGGTTTAGTAGAACAATCCCATTTTCTGTTGTTTTCCCACTGTTCTAAGAGAAGTTCTTGGGATGCAAAAACATTTCCGTTTTGTGAAAAAAATGCCAAACTGTCTGTCACATCCACAAATGAAACAGACTTACCTGACTTGCTTACAGTTGTAATACAAATTCTCTTGCTGCCAAACTTTCTTTAATGCTCCATCTGTGTGTGAGAAACCCAGATCTGTACGGGTTTTTTAATTTGTAACACTGTAATAGATCTATAACAGTTGACGAATATGTGGTAGATGGGTGAACAAACATCAAAGAGGGTTCTATAAAATACTTTTATTTTTGAAAATGTGTAAGTTATCATGGTGTCAAAGTCTTAAAAGAGTTTTTTCAGAAACTTTTAAAGCACATTTCTTCTTGTCCTGTTTTGGATGAGAGGTTGAGTGTACTGTTGGCAAACTTGTTTTTGATAGAAGATGGTAGCAAGTCAGACATTACAGATCACTTATTTGTAAAACAAATGCCAGAGTTAATATTTTTGAATGTATTGTGGAATTACACAACAAGTTTAAAGTACTTTAAAAAAAGTTAAATTGTTTCATATTTAAAATAACTATTTCAAGATTAGTGGCAAGCACTGGACTGTTCCAGTTTTTAACTTGAAAATGTGGTTACTGTAAACATAACACCTGTATTTAACACATATTATATTATACAGAATGGCAAAATAACAGAGAAAACTAAAACTTATTTTATTTTACTACCTTGCATGTGAAACTCATGTACAGAGTAAATGCTTAATAAACATTATAATATTACAAGCACACAGAAATCTGTGGTATATTGATATATCATCCTGATATGTTATGCTACTTTTGAAGGTATTTGCCTAATTTGCTACATAGGCTTGTGTAATTGCTTAGTTGAATCTTTGTAATTGGGTATATGACATCAATTCACTTTCATAATGCACAAAGCCTGCATTTTTCCATTATTGAAATTAAGATTAAATTTTACAGTAAGAAAATATTGTTAATTTTTTTAAATATATAGAAGAGGTGACTTCCAATTAGGAATGTGAATGTTTCTTCCACCCATTAGTATTTTCTTAAAAAGAGCCGTACTACAGTCTCCCTAATATGAACTCAGTTACAATGAAAAAAATAAAAATAAAACAAGTAATACTAAAAAGTCTCTTTGGTAAATCATTGACAATATTGTAAATAATATTTTTTAAAACAAAGTTGCTTGCTACAAAATCAGGTTTACAGGCGAATTCTCTAATGAACCAGTGTTTTGTTTTTCACATGTTGGAGCAAACATTTTCATTTCTTTTACAAGTTTGAAAACTATTTGTGAGTTTGTAACATATAGTTATTGCAAAGTTCATACAAAGTGATCGAAAAAAAAATCCTAAAGTTAGGAATAAAAAGTGTAAAATAGTGATGCTGTCATTTTAGATAAATTGGAGCTGTTTCACCAGTTTTATCATTAGATACCAAAATCCAAACAATGAAAACTATCAGTCCTGGGACTATCATGGTAGCAGACTGTTTACAATTTTGAAGATGAAGCTTGATGTTTTGAAAATATATGAACACAAAATTAAATCCATTCCAAAATGTTTCTGGTTCTCATAAGTGAATGATGTCGAGGACACATTGTTAAAATGGTTTACTGATGGAAGTTCAGTGATTATTCCAGTCATTGGGCCCATTCTCCAAGCAAAACCAGAGCAATGGAACAAAACTGAATCATTGTGACTTCAAAACCAGCTCTGGCAAGCTAGATTCAAGTCTTAACATGGCATCACCTTTAAATCTGTGTATGGCAAAGCTGCTGTTGTCAACAATGATGTGGATGATTATGTGTCTGTCTTGTTACCAGTAATTATTGAAGCCTGTGCCCCAAGAGATATTTTTAACACTGATAACACTGGATTATATTTTTTATTTGATACATAAGACTTTTTAACATTCAAGATTAAATTCTGTTTAAGAGGAATGAAAAGCAAAGGACGAATCGCTGTGATGTGTGTAATTACAGATGGATCATAAGAACTGACACAACATGTCATAAGGAAATGAAAACTGCAAGGTTTCAAGAATGTGAACTCTACCTGTTTATTATCTGAAAAGTATGGATAGCTAGTGATATTTTCAGTGATTGTATACACAAAGAAGATAAATTCAGATGTCAGGATATTTTGAATGTTCATTGACAATTGTAAATCAAACAAGTCAGCTGAAGACAATGTGGAGTTGATAAAAACTTGTGTTTTTGCTGTCAATTACAACATTAAAATTGCAGCTGATGGACTGGGAGTGATCTGAAATTTCAAGTGCTTCTACTGAAAATTGATTGTGCAGAAAAGAGTAGTGTTTCTTAATTCTGGAGAAAATGTACCAATAATCAGTATTATAATTGGAATCATTTTGATACATTTATTGTGGTAGGGAGTTATCAAGTTGACCATTACCAGCTACTTTTGTAAAGCATCATTTGCACATTTCAAAATACCAGTAGTCTCAACACAGAAGGAGAGATTGATGCTAGAATTTATAATAATTCAGCAAAACTTCTGATAAGATCCATGATAAAGATTTCTATTTCTGGCAAAGCCTGTCTCTATGCCTCAAGTTGCTTAAGTTGTTTTGGGTTTTGTAGGTACAGACAATGAAGCTGAAGTTACTATCTGATGGCAATATTTTTCTTCCATATTTGAGTTAGATGAAAACTACTGAAAATATCACAGTATTATTCACCATCATTGCTAGAGAATTCTCTTCAACATCACAAGCCATGGATTGCCTAGTAAAGCTATGCAATTACTCTCCCAACATGTGAAAATGTTCAAACAACTATTCGTACACAACTGCTGCAGATTGAAGACATATTTCTTAGATGTGTTCAAGTTGCTATCAAACCAAGGTTACAGGCTTTAATAAACAAGATTTTACCTTTTCAAGTACAGTGACATTATTATCTCCTGACATATTAATGATGTAAATTATCCTCTTTAGTTAGAAATAAAAAACAAAAGACTGAAAGCTTAATTTTGTGTTGCATATATTTTCGCAAAATGTGTGAAAAATAATTTTGGGGCAGCATGTAATTATGGAAGCTTTTTGTTTTTCATAAAAGCTCCCTGAAGTGGCCGATTGGCTCCAACAAACATCTGTTATAGTGAATAATTGTGCTGGGTCCCTAGGCTTTTTATTATAACAAGATTTGATGGTATTTATGTTAAGCCTTATTTGTAACAGTGTGGTTGTGTTCAGTGTATTCAAGAATGAAGGTTATTTCTTACATTTTTTAAAAAATTTAGTTTACCTAGGATTGATCATTGTTTGTTTTACAATTAAAATGTAATATATACAGGATTGATTATTGTTTATTGTATCATTTGAATTTACTATATCCTAGATTGATGTTAATTTGTTGCATCACTAACCTTAGTATATCCAGGATTAGTTATTGCTCATTTTCAGGGCAATGAAACTGAAAGTCATGAAGCGTAGAAAGAGATCTTTAAAAGATTTTCAATGTCTGTTGAATGTCTTGCACTTAAGTAAATGATGTGTTCATTGAAACTATCATATTTATTTTACTAGAATGAAAATATAACTTATAAATGTATTTTAGAGGTGCTTTGGTTTTGAGTGACAACGGAATCTGTTGCATTGATGAATTTGACAAAATGAGTGAAAGTTCTCGATCAGTTCTTCACGAAGTGATGGTAAGCTAATTTTTATATTTGAGTCTGTTTACTCTGTGAAATGAAATAGCATCTTGACATATCAGTACTGATTCACATCTTTAACACTTTCAAGTGATATAAAGGTTTAATACATTACTTAGCCCATGACACTTGATACGTGTGAGCTAGGTTATATGGGAGCCTAATTATCACTATTAATTCTGTAAAACTTTTAATTTGCTGTATTTAAATTTACTATTTTAACTGAAGTCTAAACATGCTGCTTTGTGCTTGCTGCCTTACATTTACATCCACTAAGAGCTGCCACTGTAGAAGCTCACCAGTTTAATTTTCTCAATACAGGCTCAATCAATTTGACCAACCATCTGATTTTCTATTTGATAGCTCTTTAAACAAACAAAATTGAAGGCTATAAAAATTGTTTATTTGAGCATTTATGATTTTATTTTGAGTAATTTAGTTTAATTTCTTACTGATTGGAGGGATTATGGATAAAACGGAAGATGCCTTGGAAAAATGTTGCACTGTGGAAAATTCAGGATTTTTTTAAAATAATGCATTGTAGAACGTTGAAGATAACTGTTTAATAAACACTGTCTGGTAAAACTAGTACTAATCTTTGGAAATTGTCAGACTAGAAAGTTTTAAGCTAATTTGGATAATAGTAAAAATTCAGTTTGTAATGTTACTTGTGAAAAGATAAGATTAATGCTAAAACTTAATCACTTACGTAGGAGCAACAAACATTATCAATTGCAAAAGCTGGAATCATCTGTCAGTTGAATGCTCGAACATCTGTCCTAGCTGCAGCTAATCCTGTGGAATCTCAGTGGAATAAAAACAAAACAATAATCGAAAACATTCAACTTCCTCATACACTACTGTCAAGGTTTGTGTCATACTTTTTATATTGTTTTATTTTTTGAAGAACTTTTAGTGTATTTCACATAATTCATTTTCACATGTGTATTTGTCTTGTGTAAGTATGAAACTAGCATTTATGTCTTTCTAATTGGGGGGGATTGTTTAATTGTGTGAAAAATGTTTTGATTAATAGCAGTATTTCTGTAATATTTTATCCGAAAATTAACATTATGTTTTATCACTTTCACAGTCTGTTCTTATAATGGCAATATTGGTTGTGTTATTATTGACACTTACCCATTTTAAAGTACATGTCCTGATCTTCTAGGGAATTGTCTCAGTAATAATATTAAATAACTATTTATGTCAATGAAATTGACATCAAAACGTAGTTTACAATTGAAATTTTAATATTATGTTTTAAGTTTTTAATTAAAAAGCAATTATTACTCAGTTTGTATTTTGTTAGGTCTACCATACAATGTATATTGTGGTAAACAGATTAGAAACTCAAATTTGATATGTGGACAAAGTAAATATAAAAACCTTCCATTTTGATTTGTTGAGATATCAATATATTCAGCAGTCATTCTGGAATGGCTTCTCCCATTACTCCCATCTTTTCAAAACCTTTTATCAAGTTCCATCTACTTTTCTTGAGTGTATGTTTATAACTTAGAGTAAAAGCAGTTCCCTTCTTCATAATTCTTACAATTGTTTCTAAATGGCATGAAGGAGAATGTAATTATTTTGTCCAAACTGTTGAAGTGAGACAAACGAGTCACTGTTCTGAATATTAAAGGAATGTTTTGTAACTCACATATAACTTATTTAGAGATCCAGGTAAATTACAGGGGTTTTATGTGCACTAATATAATAATTTGATAGTTTTTTGGTTTTATAAAATGCATATTTGAAGCCTACAAAATTTAATTTCTCTTCACCCTCCACTCAGAAGAATAAACAAAAATTACGATGAGATTTAACATGCACATGATGTAAAAGCACTACATTTTGTTATACTGTAAGTTCTCAATCTTCATTTTTTGATGTCATTTTATTTATTTTTCTAAGTTTCAAGAAAAGTAACTAAAATTGAAAAACTACGTGTAAATAGGAAGTTGGGAGTTAAAACTGTATAAAAATGTTTGAGGTAGTTTGTGGAGCTCCGTTAAGTTCAATTTAATATCTTTTTGTAAGAGTAAGGTTGGAAGTTTAATTAGTAGAATTAGGTTTGCTTTATTTCTACCTTAAGAAATTAAAAAAAAACTTTCTTCTCACAACTGGCAATAGACAATGGAAGGCAATAGAAGCTGAGACATTGTAGGTATGAGCACTTATCTTCATACCCTATTTGGTGATCATGATTTTTCATGATAGCTGACTAGAGTGGCATTGGCATTTGGATTTTGTCTGATAAGTGAGATATACTTGATGCATTTGGGTGCTGTTACCTCAAACATTATCCATTATGTCAATTAACATATGTCATAAAATACTTTATATTTAAAGTAGTATTATAACTATTATAAGAGACACGCATGCATAATGTATAGTAGTGAAACTGTAACTGTATTTTGTAAATTTGGCATACAGAATTTTTCATGCACCTGTGTTACTGAATTTTAAAGGACACTCCTGAAGGACAATTAGTACTCAAACATCTGTGATGCTTATTGGAGTGGCTGAAAACTGTACATGAACATGTTACAGATTCCAAGTGCAGTAAAACTTATTACTCTAAAGAATTCTCATTATAAGCACTGTAGAATACGTAATCCATAAAACTCCCCCATTGTGTTATTGGAATAGGAGGAAAGTTGATTTATTTCATTGCTCTCGGGATTATCATATCATGGTGTCATACAAACAGTAAAATGAAACAAGAGGGGAATTATTGCTTTATTTTCAGCAGGTTTGTACATCATTTGTCAGAAGGAAAATAAACACAGAAAAATATGTAAAATGTTTAGCAACTGTTGAGAGAAGCACTTTGAAACATCATGACAAATAACAAAAAAGGACATATTCTATTTCTGATTTTATGACTTTTTATACTTTAATTTGTGGCTGAAAAGTCAAATGTATCATTAACATAAAGGTAATAATAAATAAAATATATAGTTTCAAAGAAAACAAATGATTGAAACGTATTTAGAGGTATAGAGATTATATAAGTGAAATTAGACATTTTTGAGAGAAAGAAAAGTATTTTAAATGTTAACATGAAAAAATCACTGCATTTGCAGATATGCCAACCATTACGATTTTGGTGTATACCTTATGACTATATGCCAATAGAGACAAATATTACGACTTGTTGCAACTCCCAAAGTATTATATATTATATAGGCCTATACAATAAATTGATAAATTGTTTCCCTAGGGCTTGAAAGGGGTGAAAAGAAAATTTCTAGTGAGATACAAATAAATTTTGATAATAAATAAAAGACATGGTTCAAATAGCTACTTGCAATAATCATGTTTGTGCTTGAAATAATAAAATATATTTGTATCTCTGATGTCTACAAATAGTTTGAGTGTGGTGCTTCTCTATTCTGGGTATGTGGGGGAATCCAGTTATGTCATCAGTGCTTGTCACCCAATCAGCACTCACATGGATGGATATTTCTCGTTTTCTAAGCAACATATAAACATCAATGTGATTGTTCAGAAATTGGAAAAAAGAGGCCTCGTTCACCAGATTGTCTTGTTTCTGGCAAATCTTAAAGGACTGAAACTGTGAATCAAAAATTTAGGAAAGAGTATAGTGCAAAATATCCAGTCATTGCATCAAAAGTCAGTGATAGCTGTGTGTTTTGTACAGTTTGTCACATCGATTTTTCTGTGGTGCATGACATGATAAACGATTGTTCCAAACATACAAAATTGGCATCTCACCAACAAAAGGCTGAGGTTAAGATAAAAAGGATGCAGATAACAACATTTATGAATAAGAATTCAGAATATGAAACCATAAATGCAGAAGTGATGCTCATGCAATTTGTCATTGCTAATAATTTACCCCTAGCTGTAGTCAATCATGCAGGACATCTATTCAGAAAAATGTTCCCAGACTCTGATATAGCAAAAAATTATGGCTGTGCTAGAACCAAAACTACACCCATTGTACAAATGTGTATGTACATAAACATGATATAAACTGGTCCTTACATAAAGGCTTTGTCTCCTTACTGTTTGTGCATGATCAGTGTTGTTTTACCAGTATGTTTGTTACTCTGAACTAAATAAAAGATATCATTTCAAAATAATTTTTTAAATTTATTTATTAAATACACAAAACAGTCATAAATGAACAATTTATAGCAGTAAAAAATAATAAATGGCTTAGAGACATTGGTCAGGCCTAGTAGCTGCAAGTGATAACGGACTTTGTCTACAATCGTTGTGCTCAATCATTGAAAATAGTTGGCATCTCTGCATTTGAAGTAGTTAGAAAAAACCAGTATATTCACCAACAAATCTTCAACAAAAATTCATTATTAAAACATCAAATTTTTTGTGTACAAAGTATATCTGATGTTTATCAAAAGTCTACCAAATTTGTGTATCTTCACAAAGTCAATAATCTGAAAACTATAATGAATGTACCAGCTGGTGACCACATTGATGTTAGTCAATTTGACCAACCGTGTTTTTTGAAAGTTAAACAACAAATTAACGAGTTACAAAAAAACCTAGAAGAAGCTATAATTATGTAGTATGATGCTTTAAAATTATTTAAAACAATTGGATTTTTCTGCATGGCCCCTTAAAATCAGAAGTGCCATTAAAAGTTTGATTGCACATAAGTTCATCTCAGGTTTCTTAACCAAGAATAACTTGATACAAACCATGAATGGACATTCTCAAGTTTATGAAAACTTGTCAGTCAGATATAATCTGCAAAAATCGTCACTATGAATATCAGTGTATTTAGAGTGAATTCATTTTCATCAATAAGAATGTTCAAGCATTTTGTATTAATATAATGGAATTAATATATAAAATTTAAAAAGCAGATTTGATCATTTGGATTTTCATAAATATGGCAACTGTTTTTGCTCAGAATGTTAATTTTCATGTGTGACACCTAGCCTACACTAAGGATCATACATTTGTATAAGTTCTTTCCTTGTCAATATTTTCAAAAAACAGGCAGGTAAAAATTGCAAACTTGCAACTTTTATGGAGAATCTTCCTTACTGCATGTATTTTGTTCGTAAATGTATGCATTTCGGGGAATTAGGCAAACACTTTTCATTTCAACTTTGCAAATTGCACTAGCTAAAATTAAAAAAAAAAAAAAATCATTCCAAAAACTGAACAAAAATAAGTTTATTTTATTAATCTAAAGATGATCTGGGAAGATTGTAACATTGTTCTTTGCTTTATTGGTAAAAATTTTAATACCTCTACCAATCATTCTGAGATACAAGAATAACAACAACATAAACAAGATTGGCAAGAAAAAAATTCACTTTTAAACAAAAAGTACTGTATTACCTGCACACCAGTATATCTAACAGTTGCCATTTTTTAAAACTAATATAACAGATATTTAACTTGATTATTTGCATGAAAATATGGTAATGAGGAGCCATGTGACATATCCTGAGAACTTTAAGGGAAAAGTTATTGTAGATTAGATCTTTGGCAAGCATACAGTGTGTATTAGCTCTATGCTTAGAATTTTGTTATTGAGTGTTTGCTAACATATGGTCCATATGGCTGTGTTTTGCTGTGTTTGGAGCATTGTTTTTTAACATTTCTTTTGCCTAGGGTGTCAATTTATTTGCATATATATTTCTCTACCAGTGTGTTTTCTTGACATCACTGATTATTGTGAATAATGTTTTGTTTTGAAACTAAAAGAAAAAATAAGGTCATAACTGTAAGCATACTTACAAATCATAATGTTATGAATAAAGTGTTCTGGGAAGCATTATTTTTAATTTCTCTGCAGTCTGTTTTGTGTGTTTAGGAAACTCAGCAAATTACATCAATTCTGATTACCTAATTGATTATCAGTAAAACATTGCATAATATAAAATAATAAGTAAATGAGCACAGAGTAAGAATAGAAATAATAATGCAGTTCCCATAATGATCTCTCTGACACATTTTCCAATTCATTATTTAATTTTATCAAACATAGCAAGAAAGACCATCCATGGTGTGTATCTCTAAAACTTCTAAATACATTTGAAGCATTTATTTTCAGTAAAACATTGTCTGTAATTTTCTATATCTTAGCTCTGTACAAAGTAGGTCCATTAGACTGATCTTGTAACCACCAAAGAAAAATCAAAATAAATTTAAATCACCCTTTTTTCTTTTTAAAATGACTTCTAATTTGAATCTGAAACTACATTTATTTAACCTGAGTAGATTTAAACATGGAACAGTATACAGATGTTTATACTTAATTTTATTGTTTTGATGCACTTTGGATCCATTACAAATTATAAATCACTTGGGGAATGTGGAGATTATGTTGTGCTATCAAATTGCATTACACATTATACACAAGTTGCCCACATAATGTCTTATGAAACATTTTATTATATTTATTTTACCTTAACTAACCTAAAGAGATGCCTATTTTTTACATTTTAGTAACTTTTATAATAATAGATGCAGAGTAAATATGAAAAAAAGATAAAGTATTTACCAATTTTTTTCTTGCTGTCAGTTGTTGATAACACTTAATCCTATTGTTTTATGCTAATCCGAAAAATGATTTTTTAGTTGATCAACTAATACACCAAACATGTAAAAAATAGACAATTTTCCTTTCACAATTTTTCTGACTTCTTAACTATGTGGTAAAACCTGTTACAAAATCATCAAATCTAGTCATTATCTTTCCCCTCAGAAGGAAGCTTGTACTAATAGTGAAATTAACAATTCTACATTCAGAAAACATGATATAATGTGTCATTTTATAGATGAAAACCTAAGCTTTCTATTGGTTATAGGTAATATAAAATTAAACTAAGAGAGGATATGACAGGTGGGTGCAGTAAGGGTGTTTGATTTTTTTTACTTGACAATTCTACAGCCAAACAAAATTGAAGGCTATACAAATTCTGGTTTGTCAGAGCATTGATGATTTTATAATGAGTAATGTATGTTTGATTTCATTTTTTTTTTTTGAAGGGATAATGGATAAAAGAGAGAAGGTGCCAAGAAAAAATTTGGATATTCAGGATTTTTTGAAATATTATCATGTAGAATTAAGAACGTAAAACTTGAATACTTT
Organism: Carcinoscorpius rotundicauda; assembly: GCA_011833715.1. Lineage (NCBI taxonomy): Eukaryota > Metazoa > Arthropoda > Merostomata > Xiphosura > Limulidae > Carcinoscorpius > Carcinoscorpius rotundicauda. The sequence goes on along the minus strand of CM022392.1, from coordinate 48,142,534 downwards.
TAAAATGTAGTTATTTAGTAAGTTGTTATGCTTACCAATTGGTTTTATTTCAATTTACCAAATATCCACCGTTAAATTCAGTGATTTTTTTTTTTTTCTGGTAAACTCCATTATTAAGTACATTTTACAGTGAGCTATAGGATTAATCCATAAAACTGTTTGTGGGCCCCTAAAAATGCATGCTTTTGGGACCTGGCCTACTTCCTTAAAAAAAAATTTAAGCATAAGCATTGCTTTTGTCATTCCAGTAGATTCAAGGTTTTCATGCTGGTTAAATTTCTGAAAGCCCTCCTTGCATATGATGGTAACAAAATATGGTAGCATGATATTTTAATATACTTGTATGCCTAAAGTATTAGCATTTAAGGATTTTGAATTAGGTGACTTGGTATTTGCAACAGATATTTGGAAGAAACACAAACACAGCAACCCTTGAGAGATATATCTGTATATTACTGAAAGTTTATCTGTGTGTGATTATTAGTCAAAATGTGTCTCTAGGGCAGACTTAAAACTGTGAACAAAGTAAGAGTTATTTTAGTTACAAACACCTTATGTCTATTTTAAAAAGTAAATGGATAATTTTTGAATTTCAAGAAATCTATCATTGTTCAGTATGTCATTCTGTTATAGGTTTGACTTGATTTTCTTGATCTTGGATCCTCAAGATGAGTTGTATGATAGACGCCTGGCTCGTCACCTGGTGTCACTGTATTACAAAACTAGGGAAGAGGAGCAGGAGGAGTTCCTTGTGAGTGATAATAATCACAACTATATTTTTGCTTTTGATGCCTCATGTGTTAAAAACTTATAAAATCATACTTTTCACATAGTGGTCAAGTATGTGCTCAAATTATGTACTTGTACTATTTTACATGTTTTGAATATTTGTTTATTTTGTGTTCATAACTTTTAATGTACATACAAAAATACTTCTTTTTGCATTTATGATTGTTTGAAGACTCCTCTAATTTGTGTGTGTGTCAAAAGATGGATTAAGGGTGTCTTGAACTATTGGCAGTAACTTAACCATGGATACCCTATTTGCACTGACATCTTGCAGTGTATTTCACTGTTGGGCTAAAAAAAAAAAAACTTGTAATTTTTCATTAGATTTACACCCTTGTGCAAATTAATTGAAACAAATGGTCATTTTACAATATTTTCAGCGTGGCAGCCAGTGTAGACTCACTGGACCTGCTGATTTCCTTTAATAGTTATTTTTTCACACAGACATATATATGTACGTTGGGATATATGATGAAATTTTGAGGAATATTACATCATTTGAAATTGAGTTAGAAGGGCAAGGAGACCAGTCAAAAAACATCTTACCAACTAAAAGGAAGAAAAAAACAGCATCAGTGGAGCCTGAAATGCAAGAACTGGATGCAAGAACAATGGAGAAGGTGTTATTCAGTGATGTGACTCATTTCTTCTTGCAGGAATAAAGAAGTCTGCATATTTGCAGATCTCCAAGTGAGAAACTTCAAGAATCTCGCATCATTCATTCGTAAAACATCCTTTGAAGATGTTTTCGGGCTTTTTCAACTACTATGGCATCAGAGGCTTACATATCGCAGAAAGTATGATGCGAGGACCATGGTACTTTGAAGTTTTGTAGAGAAGAGTCATTCCAGAATTGAAAAAGAAATTTCCAGATGCATCTGGCACATTTCAGCATGATCTGGCTCTGTGCCACATGTTGAAACTTGTGAAGAATTTTATGACTGCAATGTGAATTCTCTGGACTTAAATCCTATTGAAATTCTTTGGGCAATTTGTAAAGAAAGTCTTTGGAGAAAAGACTACTATGAAAGATAAGCTAATACGAGTTCATAATTGAGGTGTGGTACTGTGATCTGAAAATTAGTAAAGATTGCAGTCAACATGTGGAATTGATGCCAAAGCGGATTAACGATCTTCTGAAAAATAAAGGTGGTCATATCATGTATTAATTTTTGGATTCTCAGAAATAAAACAAAAAAATTGAAAAAATTGTAATTTTCTGTCTTGTTTCAATTTGCAGAAGGGTGTACAAATGATTACATCCAAAAAGATTCATCAAAATAAATATGATAACTATATTAATGAAACCCTTTATTAACAGTGAGTGATGGCACTTTAAATAATAATAGTTTTTATGTTAGGTTACTAATGTGACAGTGACAACAATTAAGAAAATGATTTGACATTTACAATCCTTGAGGCACAGATGACAAACAAGAACAATGCTATATGGGCTGTATTTTTTACTTTTGTCAGCTAAAATCATCAGTGGTTTTTGGTCTGTCAAGTCTTCTCAGAATTTCACTGTGTTTGTACTTTACAGACTGTTAAGTTTGTCCTCTTCCATTCAGCTCTTTACCTCATTTTTTATCCATTACAGTTTTTAAACGTTTTCAACTCCATTGATATGGCTTGTGTAACACTTACGACTGAAAGCTCTTTTGAAGATCCTATCAAACTAGTTAACTGGATGAACTTGCATTCAATCATGGAATCTGTGTCTTTTAATAGGATTGTGAAATTTTTGCTGTGGCTTGCTGTATCTCATCAGTTGAAAGAGTAGCTAGTCTGTACAAAAATCTGAATTTATGCTTAATATCCTCATGTGTCTCTAAGCAATGTCCAAACATAATGTTAAATGTAAAAATGATTACAAGGGCTACTTCAGCTTTAAAGGAATACTTGAGGGGCATTGTCATCATGGAGACAATTTGGTAACTGGATAAATCTCTCAGAAGAATTGTATTTATTGTGACCACACAGTTTAATCCTCAGGTCTTTGGGTGACTCAAACTCTGCTCGCTGGATCTTGACAAAATCTAAAAGAGAATCAAGTAAGCACATTGTGACATTCAAATATAAGCTTGTCCAGTATATCTGAGTGTTGGTAAGAATGTTAAGAATCTTTCCTCCAGACAAGTCGGTAGAACATAACGGGTGACAGTTGTATGACACCCGATGTTGAATGGACATATGTTGAAAGAACTGTTGATTTCGGTTTGTGGAAAATCTTCTAAGTACAACCATTAGAATCAGTTATTCACAGGTGGTGGAAGAAAGGTTTGATGTATGGGTTTTGTCTTTGTTGGAAAACCATTTGATGTGTTCAGTAAGAAATGCATCAAAGTTTATGAGAACATGTAACACACCCAGAAAATTACCATTGGATAGAGATCCAATGATTTTGTCATTGCCTTGCAGTAAAATACCTCACTCGTATGAAAACATGTTCCAGTATTGCTATTTGTTTTCAAACTGGACAACCATATCCATATGCTCATCCACACAACCAATTCCTGAATGTTTTGTACTCATTACTATCATGGTTTCTCAATACTGCTGGCTGTTTCCAATTCTCTTGTATCTGTGCTTCCAGTCTTTAAACTCAGGAGTGAAATAGCCACTTGCTTTTGCTGTTACTCTATAAACAAAGTAGTAAACTTTGCTATTTGAAGGCAAATAACAGAACTACATTTACTTCGCATGTTCTTCCATCAGCACATGCATATGTGTGAAGGACTTTGAGCAATGTTCTTTTTATCCCTTTTTGCCAGGAATCATGCCTGAATTTGAGAATTCTTTGTATTCTCGAAATGGCTGATATGAGTATTAGCACTTTAATTAAAATAAAGCACAGAACAGTGTTTTGACCTACTTTGGTCATTTTCCAATGGAATTGTTGTTCTGCACTTTATTTTAATTAAAATGATAATACTCATCCCAGCCATTGTAAGATTATATTTGTACTTCAAGTGGATTTTTTGTCATCACAAATTGAGAATTCTTTATAACAGTTTTAGTAGTTATCACTACCTTTTGCAATACAGAGGTTTTTTATTTCTTCTGAGATTTTCTCTTCTCACAACCAAAAAGCGTTTGTGTGTTTAATGTCTTCCTGCTCAGTAAACACCAGCTGATTTTTGTCTTTCTCAGTTTGTTGAGTTTGTAGCTTTGACTAGTCCAACTCCATATCCGGTACCATTAGAGGTTCAGTGTGTGAAAATAAATTCTAAGAATTTATGATGAAAGAAAATTAGAATACGTAATAATATATTGATATACAATATCTCTTACGTTCATTACTGGTAAACCGTTGCCTTATACCAGGACTCGTTAGGCAATGATTAATATTTCTTTAAATATAGGTAAGCAAGTGCCTTCATGCAGATCTGTTAAAGGTCAACTGACTTAAATTTTAGCTTCGTATTTGTCTTTTCCTTAAAGAAATTTTAATTTTTGTTAGTGTAATATTTATAGACATTATCAGTGTAATAATTTTTATTCAGTTATTAAAGAGATAAATGTAAATGTATTGATATCAACTTTTGTTTCAGGATATGGCACTTTTAAAGGATTACATAGCATTTGCTCGTTCTTATGTTCAACCAAGATTAAGTGAACCTGCTGGTCATGCTTTAATTGATGCATATGTTAGTATGCGTAAAATTGGCAGTGGAAGAGGACAAGTTTCTGCATTCCCTCGACAGTTGGAATCGCTCATACGGTTGGCTGAGGCTCATGCAAAAGTGAGGTACTCCAGTGTAGTAGAATTGGTGGATGTGGAGGAAGCCAGGAGGTAAATAATTTGTACACAACTTAAAATGTGGTACTGACTATGATTAGAAATTTTCTTGAAACTAATTTTGTAGATTTAATGCTCTGATTTTTTATGATTTATAGTGCCAATAGATTTGAAAATATATATATAGTCAAAGAGTTTTAATGTTGCAGTCTTGGAAAGTAAACCTTTGAAAACAATTATTATAATCTAGGTTACATTGTGAAGCATTGAAGCAGTCTGCTACAGACCCTGCTTCTGGAAAAATTGATATTTCCATTTTGACCACTGGTATGAGCAATTCTGCTAGACGTCGAAGAAGTGAACTTGCACAGGCTCTAAAGAAACTTTTACAGTCCAAGGGGAAAACTCAGAGTTTCAGTTTTCAGAAGGTGCTGACAGAGTTGAAAGAACAATCTGAAGTTGTGAGTATTAAAGGAAAATTAAATGCATAAATTTCAGAAAATCAAAATATTTTAAGTTTAAAATGTTAACTTATCTGTCCAAGAGGCACAAGACACTGTTCTTTCCAAAAGTGTTCCCCTTGGTGTGGATTCCTGTACATGGTGAGGGGACCTCCTTGAGGAAGTTTTGTTTTTTCAGTTTACCTCCTATGGGATCAAAACATCCACCCATGTGTTTGCTGTGCATAACAACCCCTGAAGGGGAGGAGAGCACCCTGGTGATTTAGGGGTCCAAACCTAACACACCACTTTAGCCTTGGGATCTCACCCTGAGTGAGTTGGCTGGTCCACATGAGCTAGGTTCAACCAAGTTCCAGTAATGGATGTTTTCAACTGGTGTTTGGGTATAGTGCTCACAAAACCTTGGCATTGTAGTGCATCCCCTCATAGGGCTCCATGGTGGGTGGGATCAGTGGGCACTAAAATATGCTTTCTTTATTTTGGATCTCCCAAATAAAAATAAAATAGCAAAAAAAGATACCATAAGTAAATTACAATGTCTTTAACACCTGTATCCCATTTTTTGATACAACGTTTTTGAAGGGCAAATGTCTTCCTTTTTTATTCAGAAGGGGCTAGAGGGGTTTGCTGGCTCTCCTAAGTCAGTCAAAAAGCTTTGTTCTGGTTACATATTGGTGGAAACATTCACTCCTAAACACATTTGAAGACCATTGGGTATATACTCATTGTAGATTTTCCCTATGTTATGAGGGATTTGAAGAACATTCCCAAACCAGAGATCCTCTCTGGTTTTTCCACCCAAGGAGTTTTTGCAGTGAGGTGCATCTCCACTTGCAAAGATGAAATTGTGATATCCATCAATGTCCTAATTTTGAAATTTACTTACTATCATCAGGGCAGATTATCTAAATTTCATGGTGCAGCCATATATTCTAAATCCTCTTAAATGTTTTCAGTTTCAGCAGTTCAGTCACTTAGATGGCCAAGCATGTTAAGGCATGCAACTCATAATCTGAGGGTCGCGGGTTCGCATCCCCGTCACACCAGACATGCTCACCCTTTCATCTGGGGAGGTCAATCCCACTATTGGTTGGTAAAAGAGTAGGCCAAGAGTTGGCAGTAGGTAGTGATGACTAGCTGCCTTCCCACTAGTCTTACTCTACTAAATTAGGGACGGCTAGCACAGATAACCCTCGAGTAGCTTTGTGTAAAATTCAAAAAACAAACAGTCACTCAAAGACACCACATCGTGGTTTCTTGGTGTGTGTTTATTGTGGTGGCAAGGACCACAATCCCTATGAAAATGAAATAGATCCTCATTGTGTTAATTTTAATGGCTCTCACCCTTCTTACTTTCATTCAGGTTCTAGGTGGGTATAAGCAAAAGAGGTACAGTTTTTGAAAATGGTTCACAATCTTTCTTACCCTGAAGCTAGAAAGTTATTGGCCACCATTTCATCTTGGAGGTATGCTGCTGCACTTCACTCCACTGCTTCAGTGGGAATGCAAATGGATCTCTCTATACCTTTGAAAGAATTGTGTTTGAACCATGTGAAAAGTATTTTGCCTTCTGTAGTAAAGAAAGTTGAATTAACATTGACACCCATCTCTGTCCCTTCCATTCCTTCCAGCAGCTTCCCAGATCCACTTTCCTTTGGTTCCAGGTTTGGACGTTTCCTCGGGTCCATCTTCTCTGACACAAAGATGCAGAATGATCATTCGTTCATGCCCTCAGTCGTTGGAATCTTTTTCTAATGACAGAGACCTGCCCAATCAACCCAGAGCAGGATCCATGCAGGTTCATAAACCTTCGAATAAAGAAAAAAGATATGGTCAAAAACAGATGGAATCTCCATGCAATTTGCTCATACATAAGTAAAAACAGCCACTTTGAAACAGTGGAATTGTCAAGGTTTATGTTTTAATTTGGATGACATCAAAGCACTGATTGATTCTTAGCATGTGTCTTTACTAAGAGGAAAGATTTGTGAAACCTGCTGATACAGTCACTTTTCAGCAGTTTTGTTTGTACAGAAATGACAGGTTATGTGAGAGATGAATGTATTGAGGGGTGGCATTGCTGGTTGATCAGCATGTGCATGCCCTGTCTTTGTCACTCAACACACCCATAGAAGTCATAGCCATTTGTGTTTCCTTGGGTCATACCATCACTGTGTGTTTTCTCTACTTGTCTCCTGAAGCTACTTATGATCAATCAGACCTTGATGCTCTTAGTAAACAGTTGTCTTCTGGGGGTACTTTTCTCTTGCTCTGGATCATATAGAAGCTAAGCAGTACTCAAATTGTGCTATTTGTACCAACTCACTTAGTTCTTGATTGACCATGTAATTGTTTCATGTTAGTTCTCAACATGTTCTTGCAAATATTTGAAACATACTTGCCCATTTTTTTTTAACATCTACTTTTGTCCAGTTTTTCTGGATACTAGACCACATTGGTATTTGCAGAACAAACTCTCCAACACCACAGCTAAGTCTGTCTGCTCTAGTGTTATCACTGCTTTGCCTGTTACATACATAGACTATGGTCCTGTATTCAAGGTGCAGCTCCTTGTCAGCTGGCAGTCAACTTGGAGTGATCAATGTGAAAAGAAGCTTTTCCAGGTTAAAACCTCTATTGGACTTTGGTTATCTTGCTTCCATAAGGATTAGAAAGAAGTTTTCCTAACTAGACTACACATCAGTCACAGCTTTTAAACTCATCGTTTTCTTTTATCTGGGACTGATACATCTATGTGTGGTCTGTGTGACACTTGGGTTACAATAGTCCACATTTTACTGTCATGTCATTTCGACTCTCAGCAATGGCATCATTTTAGACATGTTTTATCCCAAGGTTTACTTCTGCTGGAGACACCGTCCACCTCACAAATGTTGTTAGTTTTTTAATGATCATTGTCCTTTTTAATACTGTTTAAGTTTTTTAATTAAAAATTAGACTTTGTAACATTGTTTTGTTTAAACATGATTCCTTTTTACAAATTTTAATAATTTTACTTTACTTTGTTACTGATTGGTTGATGTTCTATGGAACAGAACTATTAGGATATTTGTTAATATTAGGATACTTTGTTAATAGTTCTGTTCCATAGAACATCAACCAATCAAAAATGTTATACTTAAACATTTTTACTTGTATGAAACTTGAGAAAGTTAATGTTTATACCAGTTTTTAGAAATTAAAGATTTATTGGGATTTTTCTTACTTGTTTTATATGAAAAGTACCAGTATGGTATTCTTGATATTTCTTAAAAATTAACATGGCTTTATTTCTGCAATTTATATTCAAAACTAACAACATTTTTTTTATTTTTGTTTGAAAACAAACTTCTGAGGTTGAAAAATACTAAGGAAGCCTATAATATAAAGACCATAATTTGTCACTGCTTAAACACTCTTAGCTTGTGTGTTTTGGAGTATTTTACCTTCCCTAAAGCAAGATAGAACTGCTAAATTACAACAGGATACTGGTTATGGTGTTATGGTCAATGAACAGAAGTATAGAAATTTATTTTATTTCAGTTTTTTTATTTGTTTACTTTTTTATGTGTATAACATTTTTTAAAATTAAATTAAATGCTTATTTTGTATTTGGTCCAATTTAGTCTTTGAATCAGTTGTGAACACATTTTTGTTTGAGTTATTTGTTATAAATGTAAATGTACAATCCAAATACCGATATAGCCATCCATGTCAGCTATATTCAAAACATTAATTAAGAACTTCATGAGGACAAGAAACCTATTTGAAGTGAAAATGTATTTTAATGACATCTGGTATGGGTTATAAAAATTTAATTAAAGTAAAGAACAGAACAGAGTTTCAACTTTCCTACAAAGAGATTATAACTAACTGTTGCCAGGCATGTCTCAGGGATGAGAGTGTAAATGGGTACAAGGTTGTAGGGGTTATTATAACTAACCATTGCCAGGCATGTCTCAAGGATGAGAGTATAAATGGGTACAAGGTTGTAGGGGTTATTGCATTTAGATGTTAGGTTATTAATTTGAAAAAAAAACATACAAAGGTGTTTCTATATACTGGTTCAATTTTGATTTGAGGTGTTTTATAAGTAGGGCTTCTTTGATTTTGTGTTTGTTTTCCTACTTAATATCTGGGTGTTTTTCATGGTTATGCTATGTTTACTTGATTTGCAGTGTTCAAAAAGATGCAAAGGTGATTCTTTGTGTGTTTTTTAATCTGGTTTCCATTTTTCTGCTTGCTTCTCTAATATAGAAGTTGTGGCAGTTGTTGCATTGCATTTTATAAATTATGTTGGTGTTATGTTTGTCTGTGTAGTCTTTACACAGTATGGACTTCACTTTTGTACCTGGTTTTTGAATAAATTTAGTGTTAGTTAGGTACAATTTTGTAAGTTTGTGCCATATTTCAGGAAATTTGGTTAAATATTTTAACTTTTCAAAGGAAAGCATCAGTTGTTGGTGATACCTCTCAGTCCTGAAAGGGTTAATCAATGATTTTTTGCATTGTTAACTGGAAAAAAATATTCAAATTATGTAAGTTTAGTGAGATGAGTAGAAAAATAGAAGGTCAGTATCCTTTGGTGTCCAAAATCAAGCTGAAGAAGTTATTAATGTTGACATGTTGAGTTGAGACACGAACATAATCAAAAGATAATAGTAATTCATTTTTAGTAGTTTATATGTGTAAAGCCACCTTGTTTGCTCTTTGGAAATCTGTAAATAGTCAAATTCTGGAAAATGGTTTGTAAGTTCTAGCTTGCTTACAGAAAAAAAATGAAATGTTATCCCTTTCGTATGCAGTCATTTGGTGTTTTCTTTTCCAGTGTGATAATTATATTAGAATAAACATTACTGTTAATTCAAGACAACAATTTTAGGTGAGTAAAATTAAACATTTAAATGTATGATTCTATCCACTTTAAGCAGTTTAGTTTTTCAGTTATACATTTTTGAATGACTGGAATCTACTCCTAAAAGTAAAGGTTAATTGTCTAATAATTTTTAATGTTTTATTTTAAACCCAGTTAAAGTAATTGCTGGAAAATTTCTACAGATATTTGCTATATTTTGTTTTCTGAAACAATATAGTTATCTTTTAGTCTGCCTAACTCACAGAAATACACTACATATATCACTAATACTAACCTTAGTTTTTCATGCTACACTCTTTGTGTGTTAGAAAATTATTAACATTTTTTTCCCCTCTTTCCCCCAGATGATAACTCGAGAAATGTTTGAAGATGTGCTGCGAGACCTTCAGGATGACGAGTTTCTAGTTGTTATAGGGAAGTCAACAATCAGACTCTGCATTTAAATTTTCAAAATAAAGTCTTGCCCAAAGTTTTGTAATTGATTTTTACAATATGTATATCATTTTGTACTTTTTAAAGATAATAAATAAACATACTTTTATGAATAATGTAATAGATTTGAATAGTTACACAAAATCAATAAATACAGCTTAAGTTTAAATATTCAATCAGTAAAACAAAGTAAGTTTAATAGATAAATAGTATAAACAAAGAGTTCATTGAAGGTTTTGAGCCACTGATGTTCAAGGTTTGAAAACATTTGAAGTGTTTGTATTTAGCGTAAATGTTTTTAACAAACTTACAGAATAAAACATTTTGAGTTCATGATGCTTACACATTATTTTTATGTGATCAGCATACAACAGAAACATAAGAAAAAGTAATGCATTACACACTGGGCAGCTAGTTCATATATTTTAGACATTAGAAGCTTCCTTAAACTTTTTTAATATTACTCTTATATTGAATAAATAACATCTGTTAAGAGCCCTAAATCGTCCTATTCTGTTAATAACAGTTTTACTTGTACATCTAAATATTAAATTTATGGTATTAGTTATGAAAACTGCAATGAAAATTATGTAGGAGATAACATGTAACACTTCAATTAAGGATCAAAATGAGCTATTAGCTTGTCATTCTATTTAGCAGGTTGGAATAATTGCCCTATAGCATGTATTTTTAGATAGCAGTCAAGAATCAAGAAAGGAAATAATTCTTAAATTAGTTTGTATAAATCATTTTTATGTTGATAAATGGTTTAATTTATTAATTTCTTTCTTCATAAATTCATTTTTTTTAATATTACCTCTGTTTTTTGAGTTATGTATACACTTTTTTTCCTAGTCAGATTTTTATTTGTGTACATTTTATTAACTAGCAGCCTGTCATTTCTTTCAATATATTTGTTGAATTGTCATTAATGGACAGTCTTGTTCCTGGCTTGAAAAAAAAACAAAACCTTTGCTGAACATACTTTGAAGGAAATAAAAAGATAATTTTTCTTGAATGTTATTTGCAAACATCTTAATTTACTTACATATGCATTCTTGGTAAAGGACAAATTTCTCATAACATCAGAAACACAAGTTATAAGACATTAATTGTCCAATAAATGTATGACTTGTTTGTGTAATTATTGAACAAAGACTTATTTGACAGATTCTTAACCACTAGCTGTGGACAATATGCCCTGATCTTTTGTTTTGTTTCATTCTTCTGGTAACATTCATCAGGAATTTGCTGTAGCTACAGTGTTAAAAGATCTGTAGTAATACACATTAAAATTGGCAATTGAAGTGGGTGTGTCACTTTTAAGTGTGGAAATTAACAAGCATCGTCTATACAGGTAGCATATAAATGAGTTGAAGTACAAGTAACTTACCTGAATATATTTTAAGAATACATAACTGATGTTTAATGGTAGTTTGTGCCTGAACTTAAGGAAAATCCTGTCTATTACTCAGTGGGTCTGTGACATTCAGTGCTTAATAACTGAAGAAGTGAAAGCTTGAAAGTTGTGGCATTCAGTATGTATTAATTCTCTCTTGTGACACTGACATATGGCTTCGGCCCTGAATAAGGCTTTAACATGAGGCTCAAAACATCAATCTAGCACAAAAATTGCCAATTATTTTAATATATTTCACTCAACAAATTTAGAATTTTTCAAAGCATACAATTTTGATATCTTTGATATTTAATGAATTTACATTAAACAAACACTACTTATTTTCCTGTGTCTTTATTAATGTTGCTAGTATGTCTGTATATTTTATGGATTTTAGGATATCATTTAAACAAAGTCAAATTGGTTCTTTTTTATTTTAATTGTGAGTTCACTGATTGCATTCAAGTTAAATCAGTTCTTTTGATTTCCTTATTGAAAAGTTTTGCATTTGTTTGTTGAAAGCTGTAAAACAAGTTATATGAAGTTGATTTAATATTAAATGCAACAAAATATGACTGGGAAGAAACATCTGTAATTCTACTAGGCAAGTGGACAGCAGTAGAATTTCTTAACTTCACTGATTTTTATAATATGGTAGAATGTTTAAATAGTTGTTTTAGATGGTTATTAGTTAGTTCCATTTGTGGTTTTTGTCTTTGTTCTAAAATATTTTTCATATGAAGGTTGAGGTTTTTTATTGGTGATGTGTCAGAGAAACCTTACAATACTTCTGCACAAGGAAAAATGCACATTAAGAAAGAAGGCAACTCACAACTACAGCACTAGTTTTCCACACGTGCTGAATAACCACAATCTAGTCAAAACACTATTGGCAGAAATAGGAGAAAAAATTCTTTAAGTTGTCGAAGTGTCTGATCACTCATTCAGGAAAGTTAACAAAATACTGCTGGTAACATTCCTCAGGAATTTGCTGTAGCTATGGTGTTAAAAGATCTATAGTAATACACATTAAAATTGGCTATTGAAGTGGGTGTGTCACTTGTAATTGTGGAAATTAACAAGCTTCATCTATACAGGTAACATATAAATGAGTTGAAGTTTGTGAAAAGTTTATAATTTTAATTCAAAATTATAATAACCTGACAGGTTTCATTTACTTTTTTTAATAGAAAAGGGAACTTACTATTGGAGTCGAGAGAATAGGTTAAGCAAGTCATTTCCAAAAGTTAAATATTTATACTGAATAGCAGACATCCATGTTGGTGGCCCATAATTATCAACAGAAATATAGATGGACTAGAGTTTTTTTTCATAGATGCCTCAGAATAAATTTGAATCTTTAGATCACATGTGTTTAGAGCCTGAACATGAAATATATTTCCAGCAGGATGGTGCTTTTTGTTGCTGCTGTTGGGAGGTTTAGGATTATCTTAAGGATACATTTTTTAATGGTGGAAGGCAGTACCCATAAAAGGAAGAAACAGTTATTCAATGAAGATAATTGTAGATGAACTTGAGGTCTGACTGAAGAGTTCTTCCAGTAGATGATGGAAGTGAGATTCAAGAAAAAAGGGAAGGTGCTCAACCTTATGCAAAAACACCTGGAACATAATTTAGGAAGAAATAGACCAATTGAAGCAGCTGATAATCCCAAAGCACATCATACCATTTTGAGCTCCAAGTTTTTGATCTGAGGCCATTACCTGGAAGTCTTTTGCTGATACAGGTAACATATAAATGAGTTAAAGTTTGTGAAAAGTTTATAATTCTAATTCAAAATTATAATAATCTGCTCCAACCTTGAAGAGAATCACCTTTAATCTGATGCAAATCTGGATGGGATGGAGGAAGTAGTACTCTGTTTGTTGTGCCATCCCTATTCAACCATTAGTGCAAATAGAGTGAATTAATGGCTGCCACAGCTCTCCTGACTTCATCTGCTGAGAATTATGGCACATTACTTAAAGACATTGGAGAGTTATTAGTGAGAATAGTCTATGCTCTTTTTTTGGAATTGCTTTCACATTGATTAAACTCATTTTGAACAGACATTATAATATGGTTTTAAAATGTATTGTGTGTTAAATATTTAGGTAATTACCATAAAGTAAGTCAAAACTATGCATAATATATAACAAAAATTAACTCCAAAAGTAACAAACAGGGTCTTGGAGAAAAATAATATGGCACATAAAATTTGGTACGCTTGGTGTAAAGATTTATTTATTCTGACAACATTTGCTTGTAGGAAATCAGTAGTAGAGAATTGGTACAAGTATCTCATGATGGATAGCTAGCATGATTTATACATTTTTTTTTTTTATAACTTCCATTCATACATTTTTTACTGTTTATACAATACATAAATGTTTTGAAATATTTTCATGTATGTAGATCATGGGAGTAAAGAACTGACAGATTAATGTGTTGTGTAGATAATGACTTACTCTGTCCAACTTTATAATTGATGTATTTTCAAATTTAATGTTTTGGCAAGCTGTTTAGAACTTGCAAGGAAAAAAACAATGTTTGTGTGTTGTGCAGGTAATAATTTATTCCAATAATGCCTGTATTTATACTTAGTTTTATTAGTATTCTTAGTTATTATGTTTTACATTATTTGCATTTCAAAATAGTGTGGGTTGTAGTTTTTATGTATGTAGATTTATGGCATTAAGGATTGCTAGGCAGTTTGTTGTACAGGATTGTTTTAATTAACTTTTAAGACACGTTATTTCTGTTCTATATAATTAGTTTATCTTGTAATCAGACTCCCATTAAGCCTATTGTTTGGTAACTCTAAAACCTTTCTGGTTTCAGAGTCAAAATAGATCTCCAAATCTTGCCATTATACCATAAGAAATTGTGCATCAGGACAAACTCGTGTCTGGTTGCAAATTGTTACTCAAGTTTACCTTTCTGATTAAGTTTTTAATTACCCTTTGTTTAAACAATGATACTGTTGCATGATCTTGATATATTATTATGTTCTTTACTTTATAAATCACTATAATCAGGTTATGTACCTTACAGTTTCTAGATTTTAGAGGCAGCAATGACTGCACCTTTCAATGACCTCAGAATAATGCTAAAATTACCTGCTTATTCAGGTTGCTGATGCTGCAGTTGCAGGCTTCAAACAGTACTTATGGTATTTATCAGAAGTCTTGGTCAGTTTGGTTGTTTGACAATACCTAGGAAATGTGAAATCGTGAAGAATTGTCAAAAACCTTCATTAACGAGAAAGAAGAAAGTTTAATATCAAGGTGCCTTTACAATCCATGTTTAAAAGAGGACTCTTTTAAAATATTTAATATATTAAATTTAAACAGGAAAGAGAAAGCAAAAGCATTCCTGAAGAAAGACTTGGCACATTGGAAAGGGATTCCAGAACATAAAGAAATGCAGAAGGCAACTGCTTGGTTGAAAGTTATGAATGAGTGCACAGAGATATATTGTCCTAGTTCAAGTGTTTAACTCTTATACCACTGAGGATGAAGTTAAAAAGCAGTATCTTCTTTGCATAGTTAAACTACACCAAGCCCAGAAAGGAAATTTTGATATCATAAGTGATGTGATAACATCTATTATTGTTATTATACTTGTATGCTACTCAGATATGCAAGACACTGAAAAATTTCATTCAGTTTAGTAGTGATTTTTGCAGCTTTGTTTTTGCTACTAGATAAAAATCCTAATAGCATGTTCTGTTTGTCCTTCCCTATAATGTTTAAAAGTGTTCAAGTTTTGCCACATCTAAATATGCGTGAATTAATCCAATTTTTTTATTTCTAATATCATTAGTGGAAGTACAGCAAAGGGAAGTATCATGGAAATAATTTTTGATTTTTATACTTTTGGACCACCTTAATGCTGATACAACTAACATTAATATGAACTCTTAAACTAACATTATATGATGTGACATGGATGATACTACTCACTGCATCTGTGAGGAATGCAGACACATAATCCTCTTGTATTCAGTTCTGGTGATCTCAATCTAAGTCTAAACAAGCTATATAGTAACTGTGTTATGAAGTGTGGAGATTTCAACCAGAGTTTAAATTAGTTGTGTGGCTTCAAGCATATTTTTATATTAAATGTCTGTTCATGTATTTAATTTTTCACAGTTTAAAACTGTGCCTGTAAAACTTGAAATAATGTAAATCATGTTTTAGGTAAGAAAATCAGGCTTTATGTTGTGCTACATTATTTATATACTGGCATTAGTAATACTGAAGAACACGTAATTAGTTTTAATTATTTTACTTAATGTGAACTTTGTTTTATCTTACAAGTAAACTTCAGTTTAATAATACTTAGATTATTGTTTGAAAACTAGTTAATACTTGAAAATATTATAGAACAATATATGCATCAATAGTGACTGTTCTCATCATATAATAGTTTGTTTTTCAGGATGGAGGATTCTACTGTAAAAAAAAAACATTTCAAAATATTGAAATATGTACTGTATTTGAAGAAAATAACATGTAATATTTTGCAGATTTAGTAAATATACAAAACTAAACTGCAACAGCAAACAAAACTCATTCACATTGAATAATATATTTTATTATAGATTTTGTGATTACAGAAATAATTACTTGTACAATAATTATGTATATATTTATATATATGTATATACTCACAACTGGACAAGAAACATCTATCATGCCTTTATCAACAGATGTTTCACAAATATTACAGCATTAACATGAACACCATTAGAACAGGTTAAATTTGAATAAAGATATGCTCTATACAAAGCTATATACATAGCATAACCATTTCTAGACTTTCTTATACATCAAGGGGAGTTCTGTTTACATTGATTGAATTATAAGAAGGTTTTGTCATGGCTGTCATTTTATTTAAAATGGGTTGTTTTATTAAAACTCAGAAAAGTGGGCTTTATCAAATACATGCTTTGTAGAGAATTTTCTCAAACCTAAATATTATCTGCCTTGTTTTCTGATTAATCTGTCTAAAAACACATCTTCAGTGTTATCACAATTGTGTTCAAGAATACTAAATAACAAAGTTGTTTCACTATTTCCATATTATATTAGTTAGCCTAAGAATAGGCTTCACCAAATCAAGAACATAGCTCAGATTTGTGTGTAGAATGTTGGCACAAGTAGAATAATTTGTTGAATAGAAGAACTGAAGTTCTGACCATGAGAGAAACACTAGCTGTAAATAATTTTCACACTATAATATAATTACTCCATGTGTAACACAATTCATTCACTGGAAAAACTGTTAGGTAAAATGTTTGAAAGATAGTTTTGTTTATTATCATTTAAAATTGCTCACATGCCTCAATACATTAAAAACAAATCTGCTTACTGTTATTTCATATTCAGAGATGGGTAATAGGTTTCTATGGTAGAACACTGGAGCTCTAATGTATTAATAATAAATATATTTGTTAAATTTCTGTATAATTTTTTTAAAGCAAGGTAACCTTTCAGTAAATATTGGTATAAATATTTATGAAGGGGGAAGCTAAGTATTTATTTTTGTAACAGAACCCATTGCTTCAACTAACAGTTTTACAGCTTTTGTTACAATACTTCATACATTTAATTCTGAAATGCCTTAAACATTAAATCATTGTTGATCCTCCAGCACAGCAAAACAGATGTTTTGTAGTTTTGTTTCTGATGAAACAAGTACAGTTTAATACAGTATTGTTAATGAAATTTCATAGAGAAACAAATGTTATTTGGGAATATGATACACTGATATGTTCCTTATTTGGTACATAAAATCCTTGTTTACCTCTTATGAAATCTGAATCATTCATTTAAAGCACCAAAGGTTTAATAGTTCATCTAAAAGAAATTTCATTCATCTATTTAATTTTCAACAGGTTCTTAATAAAAACTTAACCATCATTTTTATTGTGCAACACTGAATCTTTATTATTTGTATAACATCAGGTTATCAGAGGTGGTTCATTAATAGTGAAAGTAATATTATTCACGATTAAAACAAATGTCTGAAAATTATTGTGACAGTAATAATATATATTTTGTATAACTATTAAACTTCCAAATACAATAACTATGTTTTAAGTACTATATGTAAAATGCATTTAAAGTTCTAAATTACAAAATATTTTTTGTATACTATACAATGTGATATTACAAAAATAACATTCGTTTTTCTATTGCCAAATTCTTGTGTGAGTGTAGATACACTATTACAATTAAAATAAAGAAAAACTGGTTCACATATATCTTTAATTGCAGGTGATTTACAGGTGCTGCTTTACTTATTTTATACAATCAGAGAGCAAATGTAATTAAAAGGTTTTTAAATTATTGAAAAGGGATTATTTTTCTGCAGTACAATTCAATTATTGTACATTGTCATTGCAGAAGGTAAAGTGCTTCATTATTTATTTCAAAGAAAAATTCAGATATTTGATTTCACTAATCTTTATTACATCTTAATTAATATAAAGTAACTGGCTTTAAGTTGTTACCTTTGTTTTTGATTCTACACACTGGCTAAGCTCTTGTTTAGTTGGTATAATGATCTAGTGAGAAGTTTTGAAGAACTATGGAGATGTATGAACTATTCACAGAAAGAACAGTAACCAATCAACAGAGCAGAACTGACAACTTTGGAAGCATTTGTCATCCATACAAAATTACTTGCCACTGTCATCATGTATTTTCATGGACTTTAGTGAAAGATAATTGGAAGGCACTGACATGTTCAGATTTGTCCTTTAGTCTTCTATGCAGGAAGAACCAAAAATACTGGTTTAAAGAAAGTACTTCATGACCAATTTTATACAAGTCCACACTTTTCCTTTTGCTTAGAAACATGAAAACTTTTCATTGGATTTACAGTTTGGCACAGTAGCAGCTGCTCTTACATAGCAGACTAGTTCTGGACCTCAACCTTCAACTGTTTGATTGATTACATAGATGTAGTTTCTGTCTAGAAGAATGAAAATTCAAGAACTTACAACCAATATTTCAATATATATGTTACAGATGAAACTGATATTTTGTAAACCACACAAATGAAATCAAAGATATGACATATTGTTTAAAAATGTTATTTACATTATCTTTTTACATGGCTTAACAAGTATTACATAAGGTTTTATATATACAAGTACTGAGGTTCAGATCTACTTTTTAGTCTGTCACCTGCAAGAACTTAACTTCACGATAAGTACTATCCAAACCATAATACAAGTTATACTGGATAAGAAAATTTATTACATTACACAATAATGAAGTACCATACTCTTAAATAGGTAAAAAAACAAAGACAAGGTCTAGAAAAATTTTAAGTGCCTTCTTATTCAAACAAGAATGAGTTCAGTGCTACACAGGATCTTAAGACCACATTGAACTCCAATAAACATAATTTAACTTACTTCTTCCAACAACTGATCCTCAGCAACTGGGTACTCAGAAATGGGAAGATGGGTAATTACAGAGTCATTAGACAGTAAGCTGTCACTACGTTCAGCTTTTTTATAACAACGAGGTCTCTCAGATTCCCCACAAGAATCACTAGCCATGCTCAGGTCTGTTGAGATACCACTCTCTAAAGAAGTAAGTTACAGCAATAACTATGATTACTCTGTTTGTTTGTTTTTTATATATTATTTTTTGAAATACATTTTTATCCAATGAGTTTCATGTATGCCATGTAATATTATATGATCAATGATGCAAAATTCACTACTTGAACATCATAAAAACTACATGCAATAAAAAAAGAAATGTGCAAACAGTTGTCTAACATTTAAAAACAAGCTAGTAAGGTAACATCACAAAAATGGTTTTGACTTTTTTGTGTACTAGATAATACAATGTGAAGAGCCATTTTAACTTAGACATTTTTAACTATGTATATTTTTATTTGTAAAACTATAATAAAATATTTTTAATTAAATGTAAAAGAGAACATTTTGTACAATGTTCAGATAAATATGGTTTAACTGGGTATAGCAACTGTTTATTGAAATACATAAACATTATAACATAACAATATTGTGAAAGATAGTTCAAAATAAATTCATAATTCATATGCTTTATTGATTCCTGAGAAGTTTGTATTTATTCAGGATGAACATGTGAGTGGCAGATGGAAATTCAATGTTCTTTATATACTCCAAAGAGAAGACCATAAATGACATCTTTAACTTTTAATTTTATGTACCATCATTTGTGACTTACGTTCATTTTCAAAATATTTTCCACTGCATTAACATAAAGCAGGGTGAGGCATAGCTATAAATATATATATATATACATATTTCTGTACTTTTTTATTGAAGAATATAGACTTCTGAGAGGTTTTATGTATTGATGATAATTTTTGTTGCTTTATTCCTACTGTGACTCTATTTCCACCTTCATGTGAAAGAGTTACAACTAACCTGTAGAGCACTGTGACTGCTGGGTTATAGATCGACAACACTGCCTGAAAGAGTCATCTCCTGGTTCAAAACCCAAATTAAGAGAACCATGGTGTAGATATGAAGCATGGCTACTTCCAGAAGAAGATGAACTGCTCACTGAAATTGTGGAGTGTGGGCGTTTATTGTTGTTACGTAATTGGTCAAATGAAGACACAGCAATAGAGTTCCTGAAACGAAAAGCTGAAGGAGACCAGTGTCATTAATTGAAAAGGTTTGTGATTTCTGGACATACATACAGCTGGCAAAACAATAAATTATTACACAAACAATATTTTTACACTTATCACAACACGTCTGACTTTTTAACTTTATGAACTAATGTTTGCAGAATGAAGAAAGTTTACAGTTCTATAATTGAAATTAAAATACACGTGTTAAATACTCGCATAAACATATTACAAAAACTAGTTTGAATATATCATCATTTCAATAATTTATTCTTCAATTTTGACTCTTAAGTAGCTTTTGCCTACAACATTGCTGTATAATGGAAATATTCAGATAAGTTAGTAAGCACACTATATATTTCTCATTAGACTATTCCTATATTTTTAGTAATCTCAAAAAAGAAAGAAAGTACAAACATAAAGGTTGCTGAATAATTTTTTTAATTTTCTAAATTATTTGCCATATATTATTACTAAAACAATTTTTCTAAAGGCTTAACTTTACCTCGACCAAGCTGCTGAAAGTTTATGGCTCTGTCACTGATCTGGTCCTCATTAGGCTTAATATCCAAGCAAGGCTTGCTGCCAATCCCCATACATGACATCTCTGCCAAGCGCATTTCTTCACAAAACAAAAGAAAATAAAAAATAAAAATAAAATGCTATGACTTTAATTCAGATGTTTGCATTATTGTTTGGCCAGGAGGTGGTCTGGTGTATTATAATACCTAGAATCTTCATGAAAGTTTAGGAAATGATTTGAGTAACAAGAATGGAAGTTAGACTACATCTAACGATTACTGAATTTATTAGTGAGTTACACTGAGTCAGAAATAGTGAAATATTACTTTATTGAGTTTCTTTGTCAGTTAAGCTCAATGGTGTAATTAACAAGTTATGTTTAACATAATATATGGATACAAGAGAAAGAGGAAATATGTGAACCTGGTGTATTAGCATACACTGTAAACTTAGAACATTGATTAACTGTAGAAGAAGAAATAAAATGTTTTCATTATCATTAAGTAAACTGAACTTTGCATCCATCTGTTTTACAAAATAAAAAAAGTAACACATTTTAAATTTTATTTTTACTAGGCTTAGATTGAAACCTGTTTGTTTGTTTATGTGTATTTCTAAAAATAAATATTTAAAACCAATATATGTATGTAAAACAACATTTGACTCAAGTTTTAATAAAAAACTATTTAGACACATGAATGATCATAAAAAAATCATAATTTAAAGACCACACTTACCTCGATTTCTCAGCGCCTGCTTCCATAAAAGTTTGGAGATTTCTACAACCCAAGCTTGTTTAACCTCTGGATTGGGAGCTTGAAGAACATAGGTGTCATTCTGTTTTCTTTTTCGGAACCAGATCTCAAATTTGGTTGGGCTGTCACCAACCTGCTCTGTCATACCAATATCTGTCATCTGAAATATAAAATCATTAAAATGTTATTGCTGCTAACCACATGCACGCACATCATGACTTTACATACATCAGAAATAACAATAATATTTATCTCATTAGAGGCAATGAGTAAAAGTAGAGGGATCAAATTTCAAAGCATAGTACAAAAAAAAGTTACCACCACCAGATATCTATAAAGTACTTTACGATATAAATGATTGAATATAAGCCTAAAATGCACAAGCATTCTCTTTAATAGATTATTTCAAATAGGTTACACTTAAATTCTAATTTTAGTACACAAAAGTACAAGTGCAATTCAAGAAGATTCATGTGATACCTTGAAACTAAGCTTGTACTGATATATTTCTTGGCCTTTCTGTTCTGGATCACGACGAGTTTTGCTAAACAAAACAAGATCTTCAAAAAGAAAAATATGTCTCAGAGACTTACGGGACCTTCCCTGCCACACCAAAAACTCATCTTGTCGCAGCAGTTTTCCTTGTTCTTTTAGGTTTACCTGTTTGTTGAGAAATTATGAAACAACTTAGAACACTACTAAAACAAAATATACACTATGTTCATAAAAATTTATCTCTAGAAACTGTTAAAATAAATTTTAAATATGAAAAAGAGACAATTATAGCTTGAAATAAAAAAGACAAAAATGGATCATTTACAGAAAAGAGTTAGTTTTATCGCAATGACCCTGTGTTCTTGCTGTTTCATTTCTTTTAATATAAAAAGTGCTTTAAAATATCTAATTATAGTTAGAAATTGTTAATATTTAGAAGCTACTACCCATAAATGAGAAAAAACAACAACTAATTTTCAGATCAGGCAATTTATTTACTTTATCTTATAATTTGTACAATTTCAGATTTTCTCACAAACAAAAACGTAGATATTTCTCTTCTAAAGGGTTCCATATAAATTAATGTTCTTTTATCAGCTATTCTGAGATAGAATTACTAGGATAAAAGTGCAAACATTATAATTACTTACATCACACTCCCTCAGAGCATCCATAGTCAACAGATCATTCCCGTGTCTTAACTGAAATCTCACCATTTCCTCTGCTGCCTGTATTCAAAATAATGTGGAATTAGTTTAGAATAAAAATAATTATATTTTTTACAATTCTCAGAAAAAATATTTGTTGTCTTTGTGGTTCTTTAAGTATGTAATCCATCCTACTTGATGCAGCATTATTTATACTAATTACAATTTGCATTTTTACAAAATTATGAGTTTGTAATAGATAATAATTCTTAACAAAACATTTTATTTGATTAACACAGAAAAAATTCACATTACTAGTTAACTTTATAAAAAAACCCACAAACATTCTGTATTAAAGTTTACATAACATACACATGCCTCCTAGTAACAAAAACAAAACCAACATG
The DNA here is from genome assembly GCA_011833715.1 of Carcinoscorpius rotundicauda. NCBI lineage: Eukaryota > Metazoa > Arthropoda > Merostomata > Xiphosura > Limulidae > Carcinoscorpius > Carcinoscorpius rotundicauda. Next base: position 48,119,357 of record CM022392.1, on the reverse strand, counting down.
CACCTTCAGATCCTCATGTTCTGGTTCTCGTTCTGGACATTCCTTAAGCAACTGCTTCAAAAGAAGAGCATATTTACCCATTCTCTGGACTGGTTTCAATAAATAACTAGCTAAATTCATTTTGTCTCCCAATTCAAGCTGCTTTTTCTGTGAAAAATACCAGTGGTTCTAATTTTACATGAAAGTTAATTGGTAAAATCATACTTTATATAATAAAGTATTGAATGGTTCTATATATAACATATAAATACCCTTTCAGCATGTCACAACTCCAAAGATTTACAGATTATAACCTGCTGACAGGTGATATGCAGTCAATTTTTCATAGTACTAAAAAATTAGAGAGAACAAATTAAGAGGAATGTAAACAAATTTCCTGCAATTTGTGATTTTTATCACAAATGGCAGGCCTTGAATATCTAAAATAACTAAACAATAACTTACCTTAAAAAAGGCATTCCCATACTCAACCATTAGAGCTTCTGATTTAGGCTTGTTTTTGTTGTATAAAGCATAAAGATAAAACTGAGGCTCCTATATGTTGAAGTTAAACATAAAATACTTTAATTAGAATAATAAACTTTTTGTTTTCTGATAAATTGAATTAACACGTTTCCTTCAACAGTAAATTCTCCACAGGTAACATTTACAAAAGTGAAACCTTGGTAATTTACTTTAAAATACCCACAGTGAACTTATGAAAAGAATAGTATACACCAGGATTTCTAAACTAGGTAACAACATTTCTGATAATTTACCATGAACTACTTAGAAGAAGAAGAAGAAAAAAAAGGAAAATATAACACTAACTTGCAAAACTGTACATCAATATAAATTCTAACCATTTAAAATTGTAGACATTTAACTGAAATGTAATTTGTAAAGTGGAAAATGTGCTGTGCACTCATAAAGTGTACCCCTGTATTTAAAGAAAAGGAAAAGAAAATTCACCAGGAGTGCATTAAAGTCACAAGTTTTATTCAAGAAAACATGGATACTGTAGAAAGTGTGTTATATGCTTTCCTTCATTCTCAATCAACATACAAAGGAAAATATTTAAATAATAATTTTTTATGAATTCTATTCATTTATCTGGCAATTTCCTGCACACTGACAATTTTTTTCAATCAAACAAACCTCATATTGTTGAAACAGAGGAAAGAAAAGAAATTAAAGTAATGCCAGTTGCAAAAAGACATGATTTAACAATATGATATAATAAAGGTTGGAAAAATTACAATAAACTGCTAATTTGAAGAGAGTTCCAAACAAAAGAAATGTAACAATTTTTTTTATAATTTAATATTTGAAATGATAGGTAGTAAAAAATTGTAAAAAAAAGAAACAAGAATATTTCAAATGGCAACATTAAATGTTAATTACCATTCCCAACTTTTATTACATATACATTCTACATATGGCTATCATTAACAAGTGCCTTCCAAATATATTGCTTTTAGCTTAAGACAAATATAGAATAGGTACTCACATAAGCAAGAAAACATTGTCCTACAAGGAAGGGTAAGTTTTCACATTCTTCTAGCTGACTAAGGAAATGGTGATTGTGAAATTCATAAATCTTTTCAATGTTTCCAAAAATAACATTTCTTTGACCACGTAATGCTTGTGGAATGTCCTCTCGAAGAAGTTCTGGTAGATAATTCTGATTAACGTAGAAACCATACCACAACTGTTGTAACTAGACTATTCAAAGAATTTTGAAGATTTCCTAGTTTTCTATTGTTATTCATATTATAAATATATTTTGTTACAATAATGTTCCATAAATAAATTATTATGCTATCACAACATTTTTTGTTAGAATAAACAATTAGCAGTAATTAAACGAGATTTTTCTATATAATATAGACTGTCTAAAATGTACATAAAGTATTGGTGAAGAACTCATTAGATTGCACTAACTTTATTAATAAAACAAAAAACAATGTTTCAGGCAACAGTCCTTGATCAACTTACTAGTGGTAACTTGATGAAGGGAAGTTGCCCAAAACATAATTTTCTTGTTTTATTAACAGAGTTATTTTAATTTGGTGAGTTTTCACCACTCTGTTGTTGTTGTTTTTATTTCTTGTCTATGCAATTATTTTGTAACTTTAAACTGTTTAAAATGTACAGAAAATTCAGTTCAGAAAAACAAAGGTATCACAAAATATGTCTTCACATCTATCAAAAAGCTTAGGTATGAAAGAAGATTAGCTTGAATAGCTAATTTTACCATCTGTTTGAGTTTGTATGAACATTAACAAATTTTAATCTAAAAAACAGTTAACATTAACTTAGTTAATCTATAAGTTCATATCTGAAAAGAATCTTCCACTGATAAACTATTCTAATCTTATTACTTTTGTGAAATTAACTGAAATATATATATCTGTTCACTGGGGTTAGATGTGAATAGTGTAATATTTTATTATTTTAAGATACTAGATGTAAATACACTACTGTTCTATGGCACTAAATATAAATAGTGTAATATATTATTGTTCAACAGAATTAAATGTGAGTAGCATAATATATGAATACTAATAACTTACTTTTAATAGCTACAATTTTTATGATGTATAACATATGACTCCAGTCTTGCAGATAAAAATGTACTTAAGAGTTCACACACACACACACACATTGTTCTGAGACTTTCATATGTTTGCTGTAAGCATTGGCTTCTGAATAGCCTATTCAACCTTTCTAAATAATGTCATGAACAAATGTTCCATTTATCAGCAAGATGTTTTTCTGATTGAAATATGGAAATGTTAGAATTTCTAGCAAGTTCATAATTAGAATATTCGAAAAAATGCACTTTCCTTAAATTATAATTGGTTTGTACATATTGTCATAAACACAGAGGGACTTTTTTATTCAAAATAAAGACACTATTTTTCCTAAAATTTATACTTTATTTAACTATTAAGATTAACAGTTATTTAACTTATTTAGTAATCTAATGTTTAATAGTTATTTAGTTTTCATAACAAGAGTGTTAAAATTTAATTATTTTAAAAGTGACAGTCATGACAAGTTTTATTACATAACTGTGCGAGTCATATATTGTGTATTTAGTCTAATTGTTGGGCAAGGCTTTTGTTATACAGGGTGTTTGGAAAGTCACTGTGCAGTTTTGTAATCATATTTTATTCAGCCTGTTTAAAGCCAGCAACTGACTGCAGTGTTTAGAAACAAAATAAGAATGATCCAAGCCTGTATTGATGCCAATCACTTTCAACACTGTTTATAATTGTCATTCGTATTTACCTCCTGTATTCTATATTGAAACATGTCTGTTAATAAATATATAAGTGCACAGTGACTTTCTGAACACCCTGTATTATTGATATAACCTTATTCAAAGCTTCTAAGTCTTTCTTGTCGTAAATAATATTGTTATTAAAGGCTAGATAGTTCTAGATTTTACTGTCACATGTTATAAATATATACAGATAAAGAAGGGAGTTAGTGAAAGTGAAGTTAGACTGTCAGTATGACCATAAATGTCAATTTCTCAAGTGAATTGCACAGTTTGTATTGAAACAACAGAGATAAAAAAGAAAAATTTGTGTTTTCAAGTAACTGAACTCACCTGTGTGGACTTTGACAAAAAGGAACAAATTATTTCAACTTCTGGATAAAACTCTGGTAACCAAAGGTTATAGTGATAATTCTGAAGTAAGTTGCACAGTTTGTGTTGTAACAGAGATAGGTAAGAGTAATTTATCTTGTCAACTGAGTTATAAAGAAATTAAATCAGCTTGAGTGGATTCTGATGAAATGGAATTACTTAAAACTCTAGATACATCTATGGTAACCAACAGAAAGTTGTTTGGAAAGTCACTGTGCAGTTTTGTAATCATATTTTATTCAGCCTGTTTAAAGCCAGCAACTGACTGCAGTGTTTAGAAACAAAATAAGAATGATCCAAGCCTGTATTGATGCCAATCACTTTCAACACTGTTTATAATTGTCATTCGTATTTACCTCCTGTATTCTATATTGAAACATGTCTGTTAATAAATATATAAGTGCACAGTGACTTTCTGAACACCCTGTATTATTGATATAACCTTATTCAAAGCTTCTAAGTCAGCTGTCACTGACTGAACTGTGATAACACAGGAGAGAAAAAATGATTTGTATTACTGATTAGGTTCTAAAATAACTGAACCAGCCTGTGTGAACTTTTGATTAAAAAAAATGAGAGACAGATATATTTCAAGTTATATTTTAAACTGTGGTAAACAACAGTGTAACAAATCATTGTCCATATGTTTGCTTGTCTTGAATATGTTATTTTAAAACAAGTGGATCTTGTGTTTTCCATTTATTGTTGAAATTTATCACCAACAAGCCATGCACACCTACTGTAAGAATCATAGCCCTATAAAACTCTGACAGTAACTTAGTGCAATAAGTATTTATCTTTTATAACTTCGAAGATAACAAAAACAACTTTTTCACATTTTCAACAATGCAGGTACTGAATTCTAAATATTTGTATTACAAGACATAATTCCCAAAAATATACAATTATATTTCTTAAATACTCAAACAGTTTCATTATAGTGTTTAGTAAAAATATTAAATCAGTGTTTATCTTGCCTACCTCGATTATGTACTCCAAAGACTTTACATAGTCCTTCTCTGTTTGAATCATTTCTCTCATGATATGTAATAATGTCCTGGAAAAACAATAAAATACACTACTGCTCAAAATTATCTGACCAAAACTTAATTTTTAACCCTTAAACAGCAGGCATTATCAATTGATGTTTTCCTAGAAAAAGGCAACCATCATCATTCAGTACAGATATTATCAATTGATGATACAGGCTAAAAATATTAGTAGGCAACCCTCTTGCACTATAGTAACTGGACCCACTCAAAATGTTGTGCCCGAGTCATTTTCTCAGCATAAGTCATGGAGCAGAAAAGGAAGGGTGTGACAGTTAAGTGAATGTAGGGAAAATGTTTTTCATCAAAAAATGAAACTGAAGTATTAGCACTTTTCAAATTTTTCAACATCATAAAATTTAATTGTTTCAAACTCTGAATATGATTTAGATAGGGAATCAGAATCATTAGTGAATTAGAATGTATTGGTTCCTAATGGGTGTCACAATTTTGATCCATTTATTAATTCTTTTGATAGCAGAAATACTTATGAGAAGTGTTTACAATGCTGAAGAATAAAACTAAGGAATCTTTTTCTCCATTTCCAAAAGTAGTTATTGATGAATCTTTGATTCTTTTCAAGGGTTGTACTGTTTTCAAGCAAGCACCATAGATTTGGAATAAAGTTCTTTGTATTATGTGATTGTGAGACAGGAATTGTAATAGATATGATTATCTATTCTGCAAATGATGTAGATGTCACCAAAGATTTCCAAATAGGAATTTCAGGATCAGTTGTCAAACGACTGATGAAAGACTACCTTGAAAAATGTCATATTATTTACTAATAATTATTATATAAATCTGGAATTATGCAACTCTCTCTTTGAAAATAAGCATGGATTTTATGGAACAGTTAGAACTAATTAAAAGAACATGCCTAAATTTGCACCTCAGAATAAGGAAGATGTTGAGACCAAGAGTCAAGGGAATATTTTAGCAATTAAATGGAAAGACAAACATCCTGTTGCTTTGCTAAGTACAGTATATAAAGGTGAAATAAAATATAGTGGAAAGGATACCTGATATAGTTTTAGATTATACTATCAACATCAGGCTAGTTGACAAAAGTGACATGCAAACTGTACAAACTGATTGCCTTCATAAATGTGTGAAATGGCACAAGAAGCTCTTTTGTCTACTAACTGATATCTCAATTTTGAATTCTTATGACATGTATCTAGTAAAAACTGGCAAGAAGCCATCATTCAGGAAGTTTAGTTACAATGTAATTTACCAATTATTGGAAAGGTATGGAAGGGTGAAAAGACCTTTCCCAGGAAGACAAAGCTTCACTGTTCCTGATAGACTTGTTGGAAAGGAAGGTGGAGAAAGACAATGTCATGTATGTATGCATACAACAAGAAAAGATAAGAAGCAAAAGATGGTGATTACTTGGTGTAAAGAATGTCAAGTAGCACTGTGCATTGGAGAAAATTTTAGTGATTTTCATACCTCAAAAAATGTTTAAACTTGTAATAAATAAGTCTTTATTATGCTTTTCATTTTCATTCATTTTTATTAAAAATTCATAATAAAAATGCTAAAGATTATGTTTAAGATTTTTGTTTTCTAAATTGTTTTAGTCTATAGTGAGCTGATACCTACAACATTCCCACTGTTTGAGGGTTAATAATAAAAAGTTTTATCTCTAAAAGTTTTTAAAACAGTTTTATAATTTATAATAACAAATATATAAATACATTACACCAATAACTAACAAGAACTGAGGAAAGAATAAAAACAAAGAGTATATCACTAATATATCACTACTTTAGCATAATCCAGAGGTCCACATGCAGTTCTTTAACCTCTCTCCTTCTTTAAGTATTGAAATATGGGTTACATACACTGCAGCTCTCAGTATCTTACATTTTTACAGAATTTAAAAAAATGGTTCTTTTCATTATTTGTGTTGCTGATGTCTGGTATAATAAGATCAACATTTGATCCAGTCTTATTTTTTTTATAAAAATTTTGAAACACTAAAAACAACTTTAGAAGGTAATCATATCTCTAACAGAAACAACTTAGTGAAAAGTATTCAAACAGTTTCCATTCAATTCATTCTTATGTATTATGTTGGATCTGACAATTGTATTCATGTCACACAGTGATTATTCTACAACATACAGTAAAACCTGTCTATGCCAGAAACTGCATCAAGCAGAAACCTGCACAAGCCAGAAATATCAAACTTTTGCAGCATTATCTTAAAATTTCTCTTATAAAACACACTCTATATAGCAAAACCTGCATAACACAGATAGAAAACTATTTTTAACTTAACTCATCTATCCACAAACAGGATTAGTTTTTTTTATTTAATTAATAATTTGTTTAAATATTAATAAATTCTCATACATTTTGTTACAGTAAGTATTGGTTAAATATATTCTGTTCTTTTTCTGTCATTATTATTTTTGCAGTTAAATTAGATTCATGATTTGTAGAAATATAGTCTTTTAAGTGTGAAATTCTACTCTTTCAATAATTCTCATAAAAAATAAATTTCTATCTTACCTAATTTTAAAAGATAGTGAGGAAATAGAAATCCCTACTTCATCCCAAGTGTTAAGTTATATTAATGCTATCAAATTGTGTGGAAAAATGAACTTCATAAAAAGGCTGTAGAATTAGCATTCTCTTTTAACTGCATGAGAAACCCCATTAAAAAGCTAAACAGTTGCACCTGGACACTTTTTAAAATAAATTTAAGATTTTTTGTACTTATGTGTTATTTTAAATGTCTATTTTTGTTCTTATTCTAATAAATATAGCATAAATAGTGTAACTTTACTCACAAACATCTTACTTCACTTGAGTCAAACAAGTATAACGTTCTGCTAAAAAATAATCAAGGAAATGCATGTTCATTGTCTAAGCTGGAAAATATTACTCAGTCTATGTAATTCTGCCTTAAACAGGCTTTACTAGTTTTTTTTTAAATTTTGAGCAAAACTACACAAGGGCTATCTGCACTAGCCATTTCTAATTTAGCAGTGTAAAACTAGAGGGAAGGCAGCTAGTCATCATCACCCACTGCCAACTCTTGGGCTACTCTTTTCCCAAAAAATAGTGGGATTGACTGTCACATTATAATGCCCCCACAGCTGTAATGGCAAACATGTTTGGTGCAACCAGGATTCAAACCCACGACCTTCAGATTGCAAGTTGAACACCTTTACCCACCTGGCCTGGCAGGGCCAGGTTTTACTGTATAATGCATCTTTGGAAAACATACCACTATGATTAATCCAACTCAAACTGAAATGGCAGAGAGCTAAACTGAGTGTTTGTGTGATGTACTGATGACTGTTAATTTGTAAATTTAAAATTTAAATTACTGAGTTATATTAAGAGATCGCATTTTGTATCATGTGTTACTGCAAAAAAGAAATTTTACTAAATACTTTAATTGAGACTGTGTGAGATAAAGCAAAAAAAGAACAAATTCATAAATTATTTGTAAATCATAAAGAATATCTTTGGAAATAAAATAAATATTGCTTTTAACAGGCCCACAGTATATGATGTATATTGTTCTAGTGTGACAATTGTTTTCTATAATCCCATCAACCTTCAGAAATTGGGGCCAACTTAAAAATGTTTTTGATAGCATGATCCAGAAACTTTTTATTTTTCCCAATTTCTGCCAATATAACAAACCAACTAACAAAATTTGCCAACTTTTTCTTTTTTTTTCTTTATTGCTATGTTATGATTAGATAAATTCTTTCTAAGAAATTCATTTGCAGGTCATCACCTGATTACTAATTGACAGCTCAATAACGATGGGCCAATACATTTATGTTTGACAACATGGCTTATCTTATCCCCAGAACTCTACACGCTAAACTAACAAATACATGACCTGGATTTATTGTAGATGAGAATATATAAATAATATGACTGTTAAATGTATGTCTCCAAAAAAAATGTTCTTTCAAATTGAAGATTAAGATCAAATACACATTATTTCTGGTTGGAAAATTATCCACGTGGAGGAATGTACTTGGAGATTTACTTGGTAAAACAGTCAGTTAAACTTAGTTAACTGAGGTTTATAACATCTAGCAAATGTGTGTTATGAAAAAAAATTTTTTTCTAATTCTCTTCATAAAATTAATGTTGACAATAATAGTATTAATGTTTTAACATATTTTGTTCTATTAGATAACTAACTACTGGTATTTCTGAAATTGTTTTGCCAAACTATTTGAAAAAAATATATACATTTACCTACCCACCCACAAAACAGTTTAGGGTTGTAGCAAACAAAAATATTTTTGCAGCCTGGCTTTAAAACAAGCATTAGATAGTTTTTGGTGTTTGGTTACATGATACCTCATTAGCTTTAGCATAATATATTATCAGATTTTAAAGATAATGTCTGCTTTAAAGGTATAATAATCATTTGAAAGTTACAGATATTAAAAATATAGCTTTTTAAGACATTAAAAAATCAATCAGTTGAAACAGACTAAATTTACTTCATTTTGATTATGCGGTAAAAACGGTTCTTACTATAGTAAGAAAAATAAGGATATAATATGTTTAACTCATTTACTTTTTTCGTTTCGTTTGTTGGTCAAGATCTTCAGGCTGGCTGCTGTTAGCAGTTCTTGCCAAGTGGCTGTTTACCGGGACAGGTGAACTACTCATACCTGGATCTGACAAAGTGTGGGCCACAGAACACCTGGATGAGCTACTAGAATCTTCAATTTCTACTATACTGCAAAAGTCACCATCATTAGAACAGTTTTCAAGTGTACAATAATTACTTCTAATAACTAAAAAACAACTAAACTTCCAGTGTTATTGCTGGTAATTTGAAGCTTTGGAAGTCTTTCAAAAACTACACAATATTAAAACTTGCAAATGCCATGTGTCTTTAATAGACATCTGAGTAAAGTCATAAAATTTTAATATATCATTAATTTTTATTTATTAGATGTATCTAGTTTCATGCAAACTTATTTTTTCTTTTTTTTCTCTTCTAATTTACCGTTAATATTTTTTTTACATTTAATAAACAATAAACCTTCTAATGAAACTTTACCAACAGTTACACATTAATAAAACTTATACATAATTAATTTCACAGCTTCTTATCTAACATTACAATGTTATTTCGCAGCTGAAAGAACTGCTTTGTTTCACTTTACCTATAACAAGAAAGAACAAATCTTTATTTAGATACATTTTCAAAATTATAATGCAATTTTTCTTTGTGTAATTAACTGGCATCTTATAAATAGAATGTATGAAAATTTGTGAAGCTTCATTGTTAAACAAAAGTTACAAACATTATTCAGTAAAGCTTATGGATGGAGAGAGATTATCATCATTTTTAAACATGGTACAAAAATTAATACAAGTCAACAGGAACCAAGGATTCATCTTCTTTAAAAAAATTATAATTAGAATGATTGTTGATGTGGGTAATTTAGGATGGTAGACTTCTTGGCTAATTTAAAAGTGTTTTGTTGTACTGGTTATTTCTATTCCTCTTTTAATTCTTCTCAAGATGTAAGGAAATCTAACTCTCTTTCCTGGGAGTCAAATATTAGTGACAACTAATTACACAGGTTTACCTGAACACCAGTTTAAACTTTTACACAATTTATACTAAATGAATGACATCTTGCTATCAAACAGTAAGGAAGTTTATATTAAAATATTCACCACTGACTGAATCCCAAAAATTTTTATCTATAAAAAAGGACTGAACTGAGTCCAAATTAAGCTCTTCCCAACTTGGGAAGCATTAGTTGATCTTCAGTTGCATGTGCTACATGATTTATTCATGCAAATAAAACCCCTTAATAGAGAAAGGTTTCATAACAAAACCCTAAAGATAAAAAAAGCTGATAATTAAAATTACATCTTACTTTGAAACATTTTCCCCAAATGAGTCAATCACTCTTGCTATTTGGTCAATTTTTAGTTTTTCATTCTGTTCACGAACTTCACTTGTAGCTCTTTGAAGAGCTTCTTCACAGAGCTGCCACGTCTGACACTTTCTCATCAGCTTCTTCAGTGGTCTGTGGTGAAATGCTCCTTCCTTGGAAGAATTCTGAATGGAAGCAGCTCCAGCAGCAATACTTCCAATTATTCTCTCTTTTAGTCCTACAAGGCTACTTCCACTATGACTTTTAAATACACCATAGGGTTGAGCTTCCTTCTGAGCAAGGGTACTTCGGGCTTCAAGTTTACTAAGAGAGATTGAGGCTACTGGTCCTTGTGTTGTTAGATCTTCTGTGATGAGCCCTTGACTCAGAATATGATCTTCTTTATCATCAATGGAGTGGTTTGAATGGCAATCTTTTAATCCTGACATTGGATTATAGTTACTTGGGAAAGCAGTATAAGAGCCAATCAAACTACTGTGGCTCTGGGGAGATGAAGTAGCTATTGATCTCCTCCTGTAGAACCCAGAAGATGAGATGGAAGATGCAGTGGGTGTGCTTGTACTTTGAGGAGTCCAGCTGTGGTGGTGGTGGAAGTTAGCTTGGCTGGATGAATCAGAGTCAGGCTCCCACAATTCCTGCTGATGTTGGAAACCTATTTCCTGGTGCTGCTTAGCTTTCAAAAGAGCAGATCGCCTTGTCTGGATTAATTCCATTGTTTCTTGGCAACGAGCAGAAGCAGCCTACAACACAAGTAGTATAAATTCAAAACTTTAACACATTTATAGAAAAAAATCATACACTGCATTAAAACTTGTACAGCTGCAACAAAAATGTTACATTTTTCTTGAAATTTACAGTGCAATACAGTTGAGAGAAAACCCACAAGGTAAAAGCAATTCATGTATGAATTATATTCACAAGTTTACTTTCAGGATATAAGAAAACTATATAGTCACATTTCTTGATGTGGCCACCCTGACCTACGTGAAACCAATTCCATAAATATTTCATTAACATTTCAAGTGGTTTTGACTACTTTGTAATGATAATATTTGACCTGAACTAGTACAGTGTACAAGTATGTTGATGAGATAACTGACAGAAAATGCATCTTACTTGAATAACGAATCTATTCACTCAACAGAGACATGCTAATCTTACGACTATTCAAGTGAGAAAATGAAATATTGTTTCAAATCACTATTGTGTTTAAATCTGTTGAAACATTTCATGACAAAAATATAAATTTTAATCTCAAACTTATCTACTTAAAATACTTAACTGATATTTCAAAGGCAATTTGGATTAACATAGATAATCAAAAAGGTTTGTCAGAATTGTGGTTAAACTTCTAAGTTGAGTAAGCTAAAACATTTTGTGATAAAACTAAATATTTAATATTGTGTGTACATGATTTGTTAATAAAGTTGATGGATATGCAACTTTTAAGTGTAAGAGTTATTATATAATTAATTTGGTGATTAATATCTAACATTCATCTGGTTTTCATAACATGAGTGTTAATTATTTTAAAGACGACAGTTACGACATATTTAGCTCCATAACTCGTAAGTGTCGCATGTTGTGTGCCTAGTTCAATTGTTGTAATTTAACGTAATTTTACTCAAACCTTCTGTATTTTTTTTTGTTGCCTTAAGTGAGAAAATGTTAAGTTAATTAAAGTGATTGTTAATTTTGCTGTAACTGGCAATATATAATGCAAATTTCACAGTGGTATTGTAGTAACAGAAATAAATGAGAATACTCTGTCTTATAATTTAATATTTGGATTTTAACAAGAAGAAGGCAATTATCTGAAGTTCCGGATACAGCTGAATCTATCCCAGATTATGCAGTAAGAAACAGAATATAGAAAAATAGTAGTAGTCAAATTGAACAAATTACTTTTATACTGTTATGTATAAGAAAAAAAAATACCTTGCACTGATCGAGTAACTTTTTATTCTCTAGCTTTGTTGCCAAATTCAACATTTCTTGAAACACCTCATCTGTAATTGGAGGATGATCTTCAAGATAATCCTGCAGCTGTTTCAACATTTTCACCAGACCAGATGTAGAAAGTTGCTCAACTTTCATCTTTGAAACAAATTTCATAGTTTCTAAAGCCCACTCATAAGACTAGGAAAGAAAAAAATAAACACAGAAATATTATTGATAAACTTAACACTTTTACGCAAACATCAAAATGACACAAACACTTTTCGCTACACTTTTGAAAGTTATCTGGAAATATAACCCATTTGACAGATATCTGTAAAGTATAAAAACTTTTTTGTGTGTCATTATGCAAAAAAATAAAAGTGATATTGAAATGTGAAACAATTTCACTCCCTATTTCAAAACAGTCATCTCAAACTGTAGCTGAAGTGATATGTAAAACACCCTTACACAGCAAAGAAATTGTACTTTTATTGGTGATTTTTCTGGTAAATAATTTAGCATTTTATGCATGATTGAAAATGAATATTTCAAATAAGTAGTTAGCAGCTGGACAATAATATATTAATCAGTTACATGATTATTATAGTGCTAATATTTCTGTGAAAATGGTTTTCTGAAACGTCTCATATAAATAATTTTAAAGCACTGTAGGTTACTCACTCTATCAAGAAAATGGTAACATTTGGTTGTATCTTCCAACCGCTCTCGAGTATCTTCTAGGCGTTCTGTAAACGTGTTCATGTGGTCTTTCAGAGTATCTGCAAGCTCTTGTACATCTCCATGCCCACCGTCATCAACAACAACTGGAGGATCAGCTGTCAAGTTGGAGACTTTATGGTTGAATGCGGCAGCGTCCTCCAATAAGTCATTTCCTTTCTCAAGTTGCCGCTGTGAAAGGATTATCAGTGATTTTGAACTTGTTTAAAACGCTTATGAAATATGCTGTCTAGCATAAGAAAAGGAAACCTACACATTTTCCTGTTTACATGCTGTTAAGTCTCTTTAACTGTCTGTAATTCCTACTTTAACTAGTTTTGTACGGTTGTTGGTAACAACCGAGAATCGTGCATTATTAAATATAAAACCTCACTGTATTATTAATTAGATTTTTATAAACCATTCTACCATATAATAGCATATTAATTGCACAAAATAAAGATAGCATTGACATTGCAACTAATCCCAATAATAACATGAAAAAGAGTAACTTCATCCGATTTTAACAGTCAATTGTTATACAATAAATATTGTAATGAGCAAAAAAACGTACGAATGATAATAAAGAACTGGATAATTTAATGCTTAATAACTAATATTTATGACACGCTAAAAATAAATTACATAGCTTCAACTGATAACTAAAAACGGGTTCTTTAAGACCCACCGTTCTAAACGGGCCCACCAGTGGCTCAGCGGTATGTCTGCGGACTTAAAACGCTAAAAACCGGGTTTCAATACCTGTGGTGGGTAGTACACAGATAGTACATTGTGTAGCTTTGTACTTAATTCCAAACAACAACGTTCAATACAGAAACATTCCACAAAAGTTACAATAAACGGTTAAAAATTGAGGTAATGAGTATTTTCATTTTCTCGGTGTTGTTTAGTCGTAAACAAACAGAAACGAAACAAAAAAATTCTGTAGGTCATAAATATTTAAATTTATCTAATTTGCAGAAATGCTTTTATATTATTATTTAATTGCAAAACAGCTAAAGTAGGAGTAACACAAATTTATAATATTCTGGAACATCGCTTATTCCCCGAAAGATAAAAGTTGTACACCTTATATATAAAAACAGTTAAATTCGGTAATCAACATAGTAAATATTTTCAAGCGGAAGAACGTCTTGTGTGATATATGAACAGGACTCCATGGCTGACGAGATTGTCTCCCATTTAAAATTGTTGGACAAAGAGAAGTAATCAATCACAGTACTCACCCCCAACACGTCTACTCTTAATAAAACAGCAGAATTGACTGCTACTTGACTGATGTGCACACAGTGGAAAGTACTGTAATTAGTTACTGACTCGAGCCTTTGACTTTATGACTGCATTTCGACCTGTTAATCATTCGACCCTGAGCGTTCCAAATGAACGCTAAAAGCTCAGTAGGTGTGAATCATCTACCACATTTTGAGCTCTAATTTTTCACTAAAATCTATATGCTGTGGGCAATTTAATATTATGTCTATAGAATAAATATTATAGAATTAGTTTACCACCACCACCAACAACAAAAATAACAAAAAACGTTTGTTTCAAATTATGGGACCTCAAGAACACAAATCTTTAGTGAAAACTTAGTGATTCTCAATTTGAAAACCACAGCCGAAATAATGATCCTAATTATCAGAATAGCGGAAGGGATCGAAAAATATTTACTTTTGTGACTTCCATATATGGAAAAACTACGTTTTCCATACATCAAAGGGTAAATAATGACTAAGACCATCTTTAAAATAACACCGAAGTATATAAGTCATCGATGACGTTGAGAAGTCTCACATAAGTGACCTAAAATTTATCACCTCAACAACAGCCTATTGTCATTGGTCAGCTTTCAGTTTTATTCATTTGGTGCAAGTGAACAACTACTGTTAGCTTTGGCAAACTAACTAAATCGCCAAAAAGAAACAGTGTCACGCTTTGAACGAGGCTGTGCACGTGCTGGATTGAAGTAAAACTGATCTGGTGGGGAGTAGATGTGGCATTGAATGTGTGAAAGGGCGGCGAAGCATGTCTCCACATATCGTCCAGTCATTATAGTAAGTACATTAGATAAACATAATGTGATCTATTTCACATTAAGCAAACAGGGAAATGCAGTTGCGAGTGGTGTCACACGTGTTTGCCAGATAAATTAATACAGATCAGTTACTGATGTCTTCGATATGGTCTCTTCACGAAGTTAATACAGAAGAACGATGTCCAGTTGCTTAATCTCGCAGCCAGCACGTTCGTGCAAACTTCTCTCAAGCCGTTAGTGTTAGTTACTGCAGATAGTGGTCCGATGGTTGTATCACTTATAGTGCCTTAAGAAATACTGTTTTTGAACTTCGCGCAAAGCTACACGGGGGCTATCTGCACTAGCCATTCCTAATTTAGCAGTGGAGACTAAAGGGCAGGCAACTTGTCATCACCACCCAGCGTCAACTCTTGGGCTACTCTTTTACCAACGAATAGTGGGATTGACCGTCACACTATAACGCTCCTAGGCTGAAAGGGCGAGCATGTTTGATGTGACGTGGATTCGAACCCGCGACCCTCGGAATATGAGTCGAGTGCCTTAACCACCTGGCCATGCCGGAGTCCGAGCAACTGGTAGTTCAGTGAAAAGACACTTTACAGACCTTACATTTTATTATAAAAAGTTCAAAGAACATAAAACCTAAGTAATCAGTTATTACATGAAATATACATATAAGAAAATACAAACAATAAACTTTCATTTCATTCATACTTTGAGAGATCGGGAGGAAAACAAACAAAAAATATTAGGATTGACCGGATGTGATCCATTAAATTCGAACACCTGCTGTTTCTACTCTTTCTTAATAAGAAGCTTTTAAAAATGGGAAGTAGACAGGTAATTTTCACGAACAATGAATCAAGTCCAGTAAAATTCACGAATCAACTTACGTTTAATATATGAATCGACTAAGTTTTACAATAAGAACTAGATGCTACGAAACGGTTTAGATTTATAATACGCGGCACGTTCGAAAGAGGATATGACCATGAATTAGACGTAAGGAGCTGACCTAAGTTTACAACGTAGTTCGTTTCAAAAGAGGATATGCCTACAAAGTAGAAATTATAAAACTCCTTTTGGGTTTGCAACACATGGTTTGTTCCAGAAGAGGAAGTGCTCGTAGACCAAACGTTACGAACTAGCTTGGGTAGTTTGAAAGACAAATATGTCCATGAACAAAGCACATCATGTGAATTTTGTTGTGTCAAACAAATACTGTGTAACAAGAGACAGAGAATAACAGTATCGTTATTGCGCGATTCGTTGCGTGGCATGACCTCTTTCAGAAACAGGTACTGTACTGTTTTCTTCCTCAATAGTGCATCACGTGACATTTCAATAATTTTAACAGAAAACAGCCTAAACAACTAAAAACAAAAATAATAATAACGAAAACACCAACACCGTTTCGCTAAGTGTTTGTAATCACACCGAACATTTACTTCATCCTCCTAACTGTGTTAAAACGTTTAACTGCGTTTTACTTCCTGTAAAATATTGCTTTTCCCACTTCCTATTACACACAATATTTATAGTCTTGGCCAAAACGTTTGCATACATTGATGCTATTGTCAACATGAATGAAACAGTTACTAAGTTCCCGAGTAGTAACAGAGAAGGTAGCGTACGATCGGACAAACACGTACGAGTTGTTTTGAGCAATGTTTTTTTGGTCAAACACACACACACCTGTTTTATAGAAAATGGTGTACTTTTGGTCTAATTTTGTTTTGAAACAGATCAACGCTTTGTTCAGACAATTTCTCTGGACTTCGTGTAGAGTGACGCCTCGTCATGTGTCAGAAGTTACGGAGCGTCAAATTGTTCGACTGTTCAAAAATATGAAGCAAACGGATATTGTCAGAACATTATGATATCCTCTATGTACTGTACGCTGGTAGACGTAGGAAAACGTTGCCCTAGATGGTCGTGTTTTGAACAGGTTAACGCGTCAAGGTCGAAAGAAGTCTTTCAATATATCACAGCAGGAATTATATAAATATGCATTCAAACAAGATTATTTACAAGAAGGGCTATCAACAAACTGATAGTAACCATAAATCACCTTGTTATTTGCCAAGAAAGCACGCCAACTTACAGTTAGGACATTAATGACGTCATCTTTTCATACGGGTCCTGTTTCTGTTCGTGTTCGTCGTTTCCTTGGAGAACAGATGAGAGAAAACTGCCTTTCCCACAAGAGGTGGTGTAGTACATATTTAGGCAATCATTCGTCACATAATGTTCTTCATATCTTGCAGGGAAAAGCCAATGGCGCCTCCTAAAGGCATCACATGGAGACGTTTGTCATTTTTATAGGGCAAGGTTTGGAAATAACTTTGTGTTCCAAAAGAGCAATGCCACTGCTTAAAGGATTTAACTCGACCAGAAGGACGTTACAAAACTTTTACGGTTAGCAAAGTTTCTATATTGTAATCTCATTGAAAACTGTCAGACAGAACTGATCCGGCAAATTGCTAATTATAATCCTAAACTAGTTACTGTAGCTGATTTCAACATCTACTTGTGACAGACTGGGATGAAATCACGGTGGATTACATCAATAACCTGATCGACAGCACGAGGAGGACCAATCAAGTGATGAATGTTTAATATAAATCGATAAAACCTCACAATTCCATTTTGTTTTGCTAAGGTTTTGTTTTGATAGGTAAAATTCTGATTCACACGTTTCTACAGGTGTCTGATAAATTGTTTGCTGTTCTTATGAATTGTTCTTGATGTCCATAGAACCTATGTCATTATACAAATTATAAATGTAGATGTTTGTGTTAAACATGTTGTATAATGTTTAACATAAACATGCATTTCTCAGTTTGACAGGGCTAGGTGATTTAACATACTCGACTCGTAATCCGAGAATCGCAGGTTTAAATCCCCGTCACACCAAACAAGCACACTCTTTTAGCCGTGAGGGGTATAAATATACGATATATCCCACTATTCGTTGGTAAAAGAGTAGCCCAAGAGTTGGTGGTGGGTGACGATGACTAGCTGCCTTCCCTCTAGTCATACACTGCTAAATTAGGGACGGCTAGCACAAATGGCCCTCGTATAGCTTTACGCGAAATTCAAAACAAAATAAACAAAAAATAGTTTGACAATACAAATATTTGAATCCAATCTTAGTAATAACTATCTTATGTGTTACAAAATAAATATTTTGGCTACAACTGTATAATGTAGACGATAAATACTCGTACGTATGAAAGATGAAACAATCAGTGATGTCGAGAAACCCACTTGTTGAGAATTTTATATGCAAAAACGAGCCGTTTTTGCATATAAAAAAAAATGAAACGTAACCAAACAACTGTTTTTTAAATCACTAAATGACATAGTTGTATGTATTTACATGTATTAAAACGTGTGTTTATTTTTCATAAGATAGTTTGCTCTGCTTGAGAGTGTGTTATAAAGTTGTGACACTTCAGTAGTTCTAATTAAATCTCTTGAGATTAAAACCTGAAAAAAAACCAACAACAAAGAACCAGTAAACCATGAAAAAAAGAAGAAATAAGAAAGTTGAGCGACATCACAAACATGAATGACAAAAACGCGCAGTGGTCAAACGTAAATTTCGGAACTATGCTTGCTTTCACACCAGGTGCGACCTTGATATTTAACCTTACCATGAAACGTGTAATGTAGGGCAACTAAAAGTAGCAATGACCGCCATTTTCTTAAGCCTAATATACAAAGTTTCAAGCTTTTTCCCGATTACCGTAACTATAAAAACCTACCTCGCAGTTTTCGTACACCAAAACAAACGAATTTTTTTTGTATGTGTATACCGTTTCAAAACGAAATTTTATTACCTTATTTTAAGGTTGCACATTTTTGTTCGTTTAACACGTGTTACTTAATCAGTTCAAAAGCCTTTGTTTTTATATGTCGTTAAAACGTATCTTTAATAAGTTGTTAAAGAAAAACAAAAACGTCTTTTACACGTTTTACAGATTTAGCTGTTTGGTTAGTTCTTGGAAGTAGATTGTTCACAAATAATGATGTTCCATTCCTAACATAAACATGCAGAAAATAGTTGAAAGGATGAATAAAATATTGCCTGCCATTCATATATATTTTTAATTTCGCACAGTTTCTCCGAATATGAATTAGAATAAGCGTTAGCAGTAATAAATTTTAATACAATTATGAAGTCCTTAACAGTCAAGCTACAAAGATTAATAGCTTGTAAGAATAGTTATTCTGAACTTGATAAAACTTAGGTGCGTGAATGTGTGAAGGTGCAAACGGATTAGTCGCCCTCTCGTATATTACACTAAACAGTGTATCACGTGCACTTAAGTTTTATGTAACCAGCACAATACGTCAAAAAGAGAATTAACTATAAGTACACAAAGTTGTCACCAACACTTACCGCTTCTTGTGCTTTTTCATTTTCTAACATTTCTTCTTTCTGACATCAGTTATTGATAACTTTACATGTTTGTCCCGTTTTTCAGATATTCGTGTTGTCACTACACAGTGTCAAATCGAACTATCGCGGATTGATTGGACGCAGCATATAGACTCTGAAGATCGTTCAGCCACTTTGTGGCTCGTTTACGGATTGAGGGGTTGTCGTCATGACGACCAGCGCTTGAATTTCAACGAACAAATAGATGCATTTAGGAAATTCATCCACTCTAGAAACTTAATACTATAGATTGAGAAACCCTGCAGTAAGAGGCTAGCCCTTTGTAAACCAATTTCAGGAGTTTCAGATTTACATTAAATAAAAAAAATAGTTAAAGAAGGCTATTAATTTAACAGCGTCGTTCCATGTTTAGTTTTCAGGGAACTCTAGCATAGTTTGTAAAGTCAGAAAATGTGTCAGGTGCGTTTTTTGTTTATTTTATTCTGTTTTTTTTAAATGATTGTAAGATAATTTGTCTGTTCGGGATATATTTTATCACCTGTCTCTTATGTTTTCAGCTGTATAGTTTGAATTATCTCTACTTTTTTAACAGCTTATTATGTTAAACAGAGGCCGAACACGTGACATTAAAACGATTTTGGAACCTTACCATGTCACTAAGGTCCGTCCCGTGTCGGACATATGGTCATGCTGTATCTGTTTCTCAATAAAGAAAACGCAGACCGTTAATGGTTCGTCACAACAACTTGCCGGGTCCGTGGAATTACAGGAAAATAAACAAACAAACAAAAGAACAGGATATTCATATACAATTCGTAGCGGTTTTCAGTTTTTCTTACAATTCAGTAGTCTGCGATAGTTGAGAATGGCAGTAAGTCCGCCCCTACCTGATATCGAAAAGATTGAGAAACGCTACTCTAAACCCCGTACACCAAAACCCTGCCTCGTAATTTCCATTGAAAAATGCTCTGCCGTTAGACTGTCATGTTTAAAACACATCACTTGTACTTACTGCTTTCTATCCTACATTTACGTGGATAATTACTTCCCAGCACCCGTTTCAACAGTCCCAGCACACAATTTTTCTGTTTATTTGCTTGTTAAGAATTAAGCACAATGCTACAGAATTGGCTATCTGTGCTTTGCCAACCACGAGTATCCAAACCAGATTTCTAGCATTGTGAATACCTATTTTATTCTGCACCTGCTGGAGATACGTGACTGGTGATGGGACATATCGTGGATGCAACTTATGTACACGTGAGTTGTATTGCTTTTCCAGAAAGAGATATTTCATGATTATGTTTTGTACTATTCTGAGATACAAATTCTTTCAAGTCTCTTTTTGGATGATCCTGGTGACCCAAGTTGATCCACATTTCTTTGTTTTTCAAAAGCCACAAAAGAATTAGCACAAAGGTTCACCAACAAAATCGTTAAGTACACTTCAAAAGGCTCAAAAACTCGAGTACATTTGAATAGTTGGCTATTCTTCTTCTTTAAGTTTGTTTGTTTAGAATTAAGCACAAAGCTACATATTGGGCTGTCTGTGCTCCGTTCGCCACTGGTATCGAAACCCGATTTATAGCGGTGTGAGGATTAAGTATAATAAATTTCAAGTCCCCGATATGAATACATCTCTATTGTCCGAATATATAAAAATCTGGCATCGGAAAGGGATATCACATACCTTTCCCAAAAAGTATCGTTTCTTAGCAATACCAGAGTATATACACCATGCCAACCAATGTTTCAAGGATGTTCTAATGCATAACGTTCCACCGAGGTTTTACATTAGCGATTATCACAAAACTCATTCAATTGTTAATTCAAAATATGCTGTAAAACGTAGCTTCCATCATAATCCTGCCGAAACAGATACCAAAACTGTTTTTTCTTTTCACAACTGTGGAAGACATTGGCGTGGCATAACCTTAATGACATAATTAAAATCATGCTTTTATAGGGTTACGAAGTAAACTAGATGAATCAAGGCAAACAGCATTCAAGGAAAAAAAAACACACTCTAGAAACCAGAAAACGGAAAAGTAGTATTCTAGTACATATAATATCTAACCCATGACTTCTAAAAGGTTGTTTAATTAAATGACAATAACAGAAAAGGTGACATTTTGTTAAATGTGTCGAATATGATGTTTATGTGCCTTATTTATATCACATGTAACAGATAAATCATAATATAAAATTTATATGAAGAGGTTTAGCTTTATAATATGAACTAAAATGCTTTTATCGTTTCAGTTGTATATACAAAACTTAGATTTTTTAATAAATCGTGTTTTAACATTTTTTTGTTCCATCATCATCATTTACAAAATGAAAGTGTTTTTGCCAACATACTTAAGTTAAAGAACGTCAAGAGTTTTACTCAAGAAAAACGTGTTATGATACCTCAAATGTACATAAAACATCTGTGTGTATTAACAGTTTATTATACAAAAAATCGTATCTGATTCTAATTTTTGATTTGATAACTTCGTGAGTTAATTTATATGTTAGGGTCCGTTCTGCCGGTAAATTATGAATTTCTCAGTGTTTCATTGTTACTAGATTTTCAATTAGTATTTGATTCTTGTGTTGAAAAACATAAGAATCTCACTCAATAAAACTGAAATATTTGGGCTATCATGTTCTTTGCAGTAATAGTAAAACTGTATTTTACAGCTAGAAAACACTAGCCCTACCATCAGGGTAAAGGTCATGATAGGCTGGTTGGGAAAATAACATAGCTAGTCTGTATTCTGAGCATTAATCAAACAAATATATCCTGAAGGTGCTCTTTAAGGATGTAACAGGACAATGTCTATATATAGTTGTTACAAAGCAGTGTGTGAAGAGTTGTAATAAGCTAATATATGTATGTATATATAAAGGTAGGGTATATGTTTATGCAGTTTTTACGAAGCAGTTGAAACGAAGAGTTCACGCATATATAAGGAATTCGCCAGCTTCTTGTGTGGGCAACAAATATACTGTCGAGTTTTTAATGCTTTGAAAGTGTCGAGTACAGCTTAACGGAAATGTTGTGGTCCAGGTAAAGAAAGGTTTGTGAAAGTGTTATGTGGTCGGAGAAAACACTACACGAGTGAATAAAAGCTCGTGAAAACTGTGTGCAAAAGTAAAGAAAAACGTGCAAGACTGAAAATGGTTTAAAAAGCATTTTTGTTGCTCTAATGACAACAGAAATCACACAGGTTGAGTACGTTATATTAAACGTTTGCGGAGCCTCATTATATCGTTCAGTCCATCTTCGCCACTTTGACGATAGCCATGCAGCGTAGTTCACACTCAAAACCACCCCGTCGTAAAATTATCACATGAAAAATGCACCACTTACTCTTCACTGCATGCTATCTATTATCCATCTTGTGTTCAAAACCAACGGATTCCGTTACAAAAGTCCTATCTAACAGAAATCCACGGATGCGTCTGGCATTTGACCAACATGTCTTCGTTCAAAATAACACTGATACTCGGTTTCATTCTTCAGCTGCTTGGGGTATGCACCAATTAAATAAATTAGTCGTGAATTTCTATCAATGAAAAAGAACTGACAGATTTGAGTGTTGTAAACGCTGTAACGCTTTCGATGGGAAGTTTTAAAGATATAAAGATTCAACTCATCATCTTTAAGATTAAAAACAGTACAACAGAAGAAAGAAACCAAATCTTATATCATGCAAGGCTTGCTAAAACAGGAATGATCATTTTCAAACAACATGAAGTACAGCTATTGAAAATATATCACTTTTAACTAATTCAATTTACTAGTTCTATCGAAACAAGTTTGTTTTTAAATTTTGCGCAAAGCTACTCGAGGGCTATCTGCGCTAGCCGTCCCTAATTTAGAAGTGTAAGACTAGAGGGAAGGCAGCTACTTATCACAACCTACCGCCAACTCTTGGGCTACTTTTTAACTAACGAATAGTGGGATTGACCGTAACTTTATAACGCCCCCCACAGCTGAAAGGGCGAGCATGTTTGGTGCGACGGGGATTCGAACCCGCGACCCTCAGATTACGAGTAGTATGCGTTAACCCACCTGGCCTACATAAAAATAAAAGTAAATTACCCACACGGATATGGCGAGCCACGAAACAAGAAAATTTACACATTTGGCTTACAAGTAAGTTAGCATTTCACACTTCTCGGTGTATTCCTAAATACAGAATTGATACTCCATAGTTTATATGTAATTGCATAAAACAGCGAATTTTGACTTTAAATGGGGCACATCCATAACCACACACAAAAATACCAACATTCTGTTTTATATCAAGTTTACAGGTACAGTATTATAAAATTCTTAGTTGATTTTTGTTATGCAAAGTTTATCAATAAAACACACATAAGAATAGTAGTTGATCTAAACCAGTAACAACATATTTTATATTTGAATGTGTGGACTGGTTACAACCGTATCAAGTTGTGAGGACGTTTTTTCGGTTTACATCAGTGATGCACTTCATACTTTTATTGCATTAAATTTGTTTGTTTGTTTTGGAATTTCGCACAAAGCTACTCGAGGGCTATCTGTGATAGCCGTCCCTAATTTAGCAGTGTAAGACTAGAGGGAAGGCAGCTAGTCATCACCACCCACCGCCAACTCTTGGGCTACTCTTTTACCAACGAATAGTGGGATTGACCGTTACATTATACGCCCCCACGGCTGGGAGGGCGAGCATGTTTAGCGCGACTCGGGCGCGAACCCGCGACCCTCGGAATACGAGCGCACGCCTTAACGCACTCGGCCATGCCAGGCCTTATTGCATTAAAATCGTCTTAATTATTTCTTAAACTTACTCCTTCAAAGTTAACCAGAAGTTAGTGGAGTGGATACCTGCAGTGTTTGGCCTTTTTTTCTTTAACCTAAAATTAGGGCTGATATACTAAAAAACTACAAAATAATAGCGTTGTTTAACCTCTTATGTGTGGTTTTCATGCAAAAGGTTGTATTTGTATTGATAACAAAGCGACTAACAAACAGAGTCGAGACCTCAGAGTCCGAAACTACACATTGAAAAATAAGGCAAGAACAACACAAATTGCATATGCCAAACTTTATTAGCATCTTAACAACAAAGTTTTTACATTAACACTTTAGACCTTGTTTTAACGTCTCCTCCTACGGAAAAGGTTGAAAGCAAGAAGGAAAAAGTCATAAAGGTCAACAAATAAATGTAAACAGTTGTCGTTTTTCAAAAGTTTAAAATGTAGGTAAATTACTTAAAATCTTTGAAGCTCAACATGATCACAGCAGATCTGTCAGACATGATGAATATCTGGGATAATTTCTGTGTGTAATATAAATACGTGCACCAGATGAAGTGCATACAAACCTGTAGTAAGGCCATATATATATATATATTGTATAGTAATAACTATTTTTCAATACCGCATTTTACAACTGCATGTTTATATTGGTATTATCACATAATGAAGGGTTGTTATATTTTCAAAGTTAAACAATTTATAAATTCTATTAATTTTTTTAAAAAGAGATCAACATCTTGAATGGAATGTTAAACTTTAAGATTTAGATGTGTGCGTGTTCTTATAGTAAAGCCCCACTATGCTATCTGCCGAATCCACCGAGGGGAAACGAATACATGTAGACCCGGTGACATACACCAACTGTAAATGTGACTGTGCTAATTAATCAGGATTTAGTAAGCAGAACATAACGGTTATTAACTAGTGATTTCAGACGACAGATCATTTGTTATCCTTATAACCAGTCAATAACTGTTTAATACCACACCACTACAGTTATGATGTATTACCTTCGTCTGTTAATCTATTTAATGACGTGTGTGTAGCATCTGGAAAATCGGAAATGTTAACCATAACGCGCCAGTCAAGTTATAAAAACTATTGTTATAAAAGTTCACATCATGACTTTAAGACAAAATTTTCTGTCCTGTGTCTTCTCAGTTGGTAAATATTTTAACTCAGTAAAAAATTTACTCTACTAGTGAATCTGGTAATTTTGGTGAATGAAAATGAAATACACAAGCATATTTTATTGATTTAAACTATTTTATAGTCTTAAAGTCGATTCCTGCATTTCAGCTCTAGAACTTTAAATTACTTCTACTTACAAGTAATTTGACTACAGTAATTTTAAACTCATGGAGAAAAACTGTTTACTCTTCGTTCTTTACCAGAAGAAGATATTACAGTTATAAATTCAGAGATCTAATTGGGCTGAAAATTGTTAACTGCACTCTTTAATCTAAACCTATTTCTATCTAGCTAGATATTACAGAAAACTTACCGAAATACACTTAAATTTAAAAATAATTTATTGTGTGTGATTAACTTGCATAAAAATGTTTATTTTATTTTATTTTTTTAATTTAGCGCAAAGCTACACGAGAGCTATCTGCGCTAGCCGTCCCTATTTTAGCAGTGTAAGACTAAAGAGAAGACAGCTAGTCATCACCGCCAACTCTTGGGCTACTTTTTTACCAACTAACAGTGAGATTAAACGTCACATTATAACACTACTACGACTGAAAGGGCGAGCATGTTTGGTGCGACGGGGATTCGAACCCGCTACCCTCAGATTACGAGTCGAACGACTTAACCCGCCTGGCCTACATAAAAATAAAAGTAAATTACAAAGAAATAAATGAAATTGGATTTCATTAAAAATGAATCAATCCACTACATACTAGAAAGTAGTTAAACAAAGAAAATAAGTTTAAAGCACATATTAGCCAGTGGCGCGGCTGTAAGTTTGGGGTCTTAAAACGCTAAAAAAACTTGGTGTTCAATCCATTGGTTAATAAAGCGCAGATGTCCTGTTGTACAGCTCTGCACTTGAGAAAACAAGCATTAAATGTTATAAACTGGAATCTATATTCAAACAAATCTGAAAAATATCATTGAAGAACAAATACATTCCTTCGTCATGACGAGAAACTTGAAAGCGACATGAGAAGGTCGAAACGTTCTGTACTTGGTTTTAATTAGATTCAATGCTCATACCGGCAGTCTTAAGAATACATAGATACCTACCTTCTGGAAGTGTCTGATTATCTTCAATACTCATACCGGCAATCTTAAGAATACATAGATACCTACCTTCTGGAAGTGTCTGATTATCAGCTTGTTATTAGTTTGTAATTTAAAGTTTGCTTCTGCGTGATTCCTCTTGCTTTGTTTATTAATAAATCACACTGGATAAAATAAAGCAAAACTCGACTTATATTATTCCATTATATTATATATTATAGCATTCAGACTTGCAGTTGAGACAGCGAGGGGGAGATGATCTCTTATTATTAGAAATAGATTTTAACGGAAACTTCATCATACTAAAGACACATTAAAACGACAGGTTTTATATTTAGGTTTACTAGTATAAAATTTCGAAGGTTTTATTAACTTTGTCACGGTAATATATAATTTTATATACGAACATGCAGTAAAGAAATTTAGTGGAAAATCAAAAAATAAAAATCGCAACAGTACTCGAACCTATGATCTTCTGCTTCCGAGTTATCTTCTCTCTTTTTAACGAAGTAAAAACAAATGTCCTTAAAATGTAAAACATGCTACTTTCAACACGTCCACACTTACCATGGCTAGGAAGTAAAACTTGTCAAACTCTTCCTCTTGTCCCTTAATGCCAGGCAAGGTATCTGCAACCATTTGATGTTTGTCGAGCGCATCTTGTCCTGCACGACATAGCCAGTCCAACACCTAGTGGAGGAAATACGTATCTCTTAACCTAAATAATCCAACATACTGCTTCATTTCACAGTTCTTAACATTTCAGTCATGATGTCCCGTTAGAATTGTACAAATGCATTAAGAAACGAAATGGTGCAAACTATTAAACAAGCACATATGTTACAATCTGTTAAAAAGGAAGTAAACATCGACGAAATTCAATTCCATTGTAATTAACTATGACTCTCTTACAAATGTCTCGTCATCTAATTAGTGACAAGTACCAAAGGATTAATGAGATTCCCACTGTCCCTATCTACTATCTAGCAAAACTACAACCAAGGGTGTGTGCAGGCTTATAAAAATTAGTGATGTCCGATTTTAGGTTCAGAAAAAGAGAAAGGATTTCAAACGCTTTTAACGTTATTTAATCAATAATGTATGTTCCATTATTATTAATTACTTCCTGCCAACGATTCACAACCTTCTGAATGCCATTTCTATAAAATTCAAAGCAGGCCTCTTTTCTTTCAGTGCAATACTTAAAGCGCTCTAACAGTTGACAATAGAAGTCTGATATAATCGTTACATTGAGTGACAGCAACTCAAAGTAGATCATACCATCAATATCCCACCAAACGCTTAACAAGTCTTTCCTAGGGTAAAGGTCCATTTTGGTCTGTGCTTTAGCCAGTTTACTTGCATTGAGCCATTGTCTGCAGTGCTTAACGTTTTTATAAAATATCCAGTTTTCATATCCAGTCACTAACCTGTCCAAAAAAGGTGAGTTACGTTCACGAGAGTGCAGAGTGCAAATGTCCGCTCTTGCTCTAAGGTTGGTTTCTTTCAGATCATGGGGCACACATTTTCCACGTTGAAAATGACGGTGAACCGTTGAATAGGTTGAATTAAGCTTCTGTGCTAGTTCTTCAACTGTTACAACACAATATTCACCACGTGCAGTCGGCAGCAAGTCACTATTAAACTCAACAGGACGACCTGAACATGGCGCATCACTTAAGCTGTAGTCACTTGATCGGAACTTCTGAAACCACTTTCGACATTTTCTTTTATTAAGAGAATCCGCACCATAAACACCTTGAATGTCTCGTGTAGTTTCTGCCTTTTAAAAACTCATAAAGCATTATATGCCTGATATGGTCCTCGGAACATCCATCTTCATAAGGGTGTATTTAATTAGTAATTTGAAAAAATGGAGTTGGGTTATATTCTTTTATTTGTCTGAACATTTTTATACATGTCTTACTACATATTTTAGTCATTACAGTTTTTTACAAAGACAGAAATGATGAAGCACTTTCTGTATTAAATTTTCAGACATTACTTATGAGATAAACTGATGTAAATATAAAATTTAACATATTTAAATTATACCAATTATTAGAACTTAAAGGCTGAAGATATTTATTTCTACTCATAACCTTTAAGCTTCATGACACAACAGTTTGATTCGTTGTGGTGGTAGTTCTAACAGACAAAAAGTAAAGTTTTCCTAAGCAAATATCTTGCATATATAGCTGTCTGTCCAAGCGTTTGTCTTTCGTTTAAAAAGTTGCGCACGCAAGGTCAAACACTCGCTCTTGAAATACTGGTAGAACAGGCGTAACTAATACAGATGATATATTTTATTTCCCAAGCAGAATATTCTACACTACTTTGATAGGAATAAATCACACTACATTCGCATTTCAGAGTTTTATGTAACTTAATGAATAAAGATATGAATTTACCATACGTAACTTTTTGTGATGGGCTGGCTGTTCACGTAGCTCTCTGTCTCTGTATGGGTATCTGGGTATTGATGTTTATCTACCCAGGAGGATCAGGTTTCGTTAACCTTTTCCGCCTTCTTTCAAATTTTGGTTTTACAACGGTCAAGTGTATCTGTATATTGTACACGAGGGCCAGAGTAACCCGCACTTACCCACGACCCTTTAAGAGCAATGTCCGTGCACAATCTATACATACACTTGGTGCAAATAAATCATTTTTCTTATCGTTCCGTAGATTATTTGCACTTTTATCTGTTTGGCATTAACCATGAAACGATTACATAAAAAACTCTTTCAATGTTTAGTAATTAATCCCTAATCTAATGTGGAGTCTAGTTTATAGGTGGCCTTTTATTTATTTATTTTTATTTAGAAAATATATATTCACCGGGGAAAGGTGCTTAGATCTATCCTCATCATGTAAACAATACCTTTCAAGTTCGCTTACAAGTTCATTTTTCTCCAATTTTTGTCAAAATAATTTATTGTGCTATGTAGGAGTCTATCTGCTATTGTTTCCATGTGTGCGTATTTATGCATGAATGCAGATGATGTAGTTGTAAGTACTTTATAAGTTGTTGTGAGTAGTGTATTCTGCATTGTTTGTAGTACATAGTTTTTACTTTCATTTATCCATGTAGGGGCTACATAGTCAATGACGGGTCTAATGCATGTTTTATATATCTGTATGATGCTGTCTGCCGTTGCTCCACTGTTTTTACCAGTTAGACTCCCAGCATAGTATGTTCTTCGCCAAATTTCTGTCCTAATATTATTTATGTGGTTTACCCACGCAAGTTTCGAGTCAAACATAAGACCTAAAAATTTTGCAGATGTAACAGTCTGGAGTAGTTCTCCATTCACATAAATCTGTGGTTGTTAATGAATACTACTAGTTGTGTTTATTTTGATTCTATATTTTTTACAATATTCACTTGTTCTATTTATTTGTAGTTTACATTTGTAGCTGCTATTGCTGGTGTTGGTGCACTTTTCCAGACTGCTACATCGTCTGCGAACTGTGAGGAGTATCCATTATTTGGACCTTTCAGAGGCATATTATTCACGTACATGATAAATAGGATAGGGCTAACCACCCATCCTTGAGGGACACCAGCTTCTGGAGTGAAACTCTCAGAGAAGGTCTATTCAATATTTATTGTACGTGATCTGTTTACCAGAAAGTTTGATAGCCAGCGAATACTTCCCTACGGCAGTCCCATTACTTGCATTCGGAACCGAAAACTATCAACAATTGCTTCGGTTAATCTGACAAGGTGGTCTGTTACTGATTATTCTCTCAAGAATTTTGCCTACACAGCTGGTCAGGCTGATTGGTCGGTAGCTATTTGGGTTATTGGCTGACTTTCCTTCTTTATGGAGCACTAATACATTTGTATGCTTCCAAGAAACCGGGATATAATCAGAATATAATGACAGATTAAAAATTGCTGTAAGATGTTCAAATAATTTCGGAGTGCTTTTCTTAAGAAGAATGGCTTGTATACCATCTTATCCTGGTGATTTATTTTTGGTGTTTGTTAATGCTTCTACGAGTTCTTGTGCTGAAATTGTGTTTGTGTTGTTGGTTTGATTGTTATTTAAGTTTACTGATTTGAACAGTTCAGTGTTGTTCATTATAAAGTTACTTATTATTACAGTTTGTGTTTATATCTGGGTCGTTGTGTGTTGTAAACGTTTTAAAGTTGTTGTTTGAATATTTCGACTTTTTCTTTATTTGTATATGCTGTGGTGTTATTGTGTTCTAGTGACGGGTATTTTCTTGTTGTCGTGTCTCCATTTGTTTGTCTTTTTAAGTGTGTCCAAAATTATTTCCTATTTGTTTTTTCATTAAATTTGGTGCAAAAATCGTCTCATTTTTCTTGTTTAAACAATTTAACTTCTGTCGTGATTTGATTTCTTATTCTATTTGTTTGTGTTTTAAATTCGCTGTCTCTTGTCTCCATGTATTTTCTTCTTAATTGTCATCTGTGCTTAATTAGTGTTAACAGTTGTTTTTGTGGTTTACATGTATTATTTATAGTTTTGTTGTTGTTGTTTTGGTATTGTCTGATTTGCTTCACGTAGTTCAGAGCTTGTTTGTTCGTTTTTGAATTTCGCTCAAAGCTCCACGAGGGCTATCTGCGCTAACCGTGTAAGGCTAGAGAGAAGGCATCTAGTCCTCACCACCCACCGCCAAGTCTTGGGCTACTCTTTTACCAATGAATAGTGGGATTGACCATAACATTATGACACCCCCACGACTGAAAGGGCAAGCATGTTTGGTGTTACGGAGATCCGAACTCACGACCCTCGTAGCACGGGTCGAGCGCCTTAACCACCTGGCCATGCCGGGCCTGTAACTCAGAGCTTTGTCTCCGAGTGAAACCGAGAATGGAACATAATTATCCATTTTAAAGTTAATGAAATAATTTAAACTGAAAGACTAACTTAAACGTTTCCCATCACTGGGGACGGGTAAGTTCGCTTGTTGTTGATAATGCATCAATGTTATATTATTTAATTTCGAAATATTTTAATTTTGCCTTGAAACAGGTTTATTGCTATTATGTAGTAACCATATAAACAATTTCACACGCATACAGTTTAGACAAACACGTGTAAACATAATTTCTGTTATTTGGTGAATTTCAAACAAAGTTATTCAAATAGTGGAAATTTGACCATTGTTTACATAAAGTAAGTGCTGATTTTTTATTGTCATAATGAGGTACGAACCACGGATCTACAGTACGAACTGGTAATCATTGGACTAAGCTCGGTTCGTTAACATAATTTCACACGTTTGTCACACCTTAGATATAGATCAGTAAAGACAACAATCCTTCAAACAATTTCCTCTGACACAAGTTAAACATACATATATAAAAGATACGTTGTACAGGCAAAATACTCATATTGCAAACACAAACTTGACCATGTCTACATTTTCATGAGTATTGGAAGGAAATCATAGGTTCGATACAGTTCAGACAGACACGGGTAAACGTAATTTTTGTTGTTTGATGAATTTCGCACAAAGTTTCTCAAATCGTAGCATTTTACCATTACTTACATACAGTACCCATTCTTCTGAATTACGAATCGCGATTTTTTTAAAAATTTCGTAATGAGGCGCGAACCGGAATAGAAACTTAAGCATGTTCACATTTTCAAGAACAATGGAAGCTTTTATGTCACTAAAAATAAAGTGAATGATGCTGAACTGTATGAAGTTAAATACTGTATGTTTCAGTAAGCGATACCAAATAAGGGTATACGAAAATACAATTTTCTTTTATGGAACATATAAATATGTAATACAATAATAACCGTCTTAATACCGCCACTCTTGTTTACTTGTGAACCTCCAGGTAACTCAGTGGTTAGCCTGAAGATTTATATTACTAAAAATTGGGGTTTAAACCCATATTGGTCACAGTACATATAATTTATTGTGTAACTTTGCGCCTACAAGAAACAAACGATCAATTACCTTATTTTCATTTGGCTGTAAAACCACTTGGACACAAAACAAAAACCTTACAAAATGCTTTTATCATTTGGAATTTATCCGACAGTTTATTTTATAACTTCTTGAAAAGAATTAGAATGTCTGGTTTAAAATTGGTGTAGAAATAAAAATAGGTAATAAGGGCTTTTGAAATTAACGTAACTGATACGGTATGTATCAGACAGTATTATTTATAACTGAAGGAACTGCGTATAAACTTCAGAGTGTCTATAAATGAAAAGCTTCAACCAATCAATGATTATGTGTTGAAAAGTAATATAGATTACTTTTATTTTCTAGAACAGGTGAACTATTCTGTATAGGAACTAATCTTATGTCTTAAATACTAATAAATATCATGCACGCTGTGCGCGCAACTATTTTATAGTTGTATCAATCGTTTGTGATTGTCTGAAAAAGTTACATCACCGTCCTATAGAGGTCACCACAATGTATGTTCGTTTCAATAAAAAATATTGGTATTAATTTATAAGAAGGAAAACAAAAAGTTTGCACAGCATTACTACCGAAACACTGAGGTGAAAATACAGTGATTGTTTGTTGATAGCGTCAACACTACTCTTATTATGATCTTCCATACCATAATAAGGGTGGCCTAAAAAAATCCACTCAACAGAGAAGAAGCATGAACGATGCAACCAGACTGTATATTGTACTGTGACTTGTCTGAGCTAAAGACACATCATGGAATTTATCTGGCTTGAAAAATGTGTGTCTTTATCAACTTATTTAATAAAACTATCTTATACTTGAACTCACAGAATGTTTACGAAATGGATACGTGTTTGGTTTTCAGCTATAGTTAATGGGTTTGTGTATAATTTAGTAGAAAGACAAGGCAAAGAAGGCGTAGATCCGACGTGATCTCACGACTTTATTAGCCTACATTTAAATTATAGTGTGTATGTTAAAGGCTTAAAATTTTCCTCTGAAGTGATGGCCCTGCATCGTGTTATGGGTGTCTCTTTAAAAAAAGAGTATATCTTGTGACCTAATGGGAAAGAATTAATCGATTTTTTTTCACAAAACTCAAATGAAGTATGCACAGTTATTAATGACCCACATATTTTGTAGAAACGTTGCTTAAGGTTTATACTTATACGTACATGAATGTTATACAACATAAAGATCAAATTATTTGTGTAAGAAATCCAGATATGGTCACAATTGTGCATTTTACTCGTTAATTACGTGACGAGAGAAAGAACATTAAAAACATATAACATATTGTGTTATATTAATTGTTTGGGCTATTTACGAGAATATATATTATATGAATTAGAACATACATTACTTGATCATCTCGCAGATTTTTACAATTTTTTTTACCTCAGAATGCAATGAATTGTACATTTGTGTTTAAAAGTTAATAACGCAGAAGTGTGGCTACTTGACTAATACACGTTAACACTAAACAAACAGTAAACCTTCTTTACAGACTAAAGAAGAGTAGGTCATAATATAACTATATATAGGAGATTAGGCCAATACAATAACGTCTACTTAATGACGCATGATTATGACTTTTAACTCGCCCGCGAAACAATTAAAAACGCGGTAAGCTGAAATCCGCGAAGACTAAACACGTCGTATTTGACATCCGTCGATTTTGGTCAATAAATAATTTATATTTATCTTTGTACACATTCTGCAAAGTTTGTGAAAGTAATTAAAGTGGTCATTTTGTTATTTTTCAAAGCAATAAAACGTGAATTAATTATTAAATAAAGTATAGAAACAAAATGTTAAATTTCAATGAAGACTATATCGTCTTCGTTTTGTTCAAATGGAAGACTACAAAATACGCCCTTTGTACTTTGCCTACTGCGGATATCAAAACCTAATATTAATATGATACTTAACGTTGAGCCACAGGTAAGCAACAAGAGTAAAATATATATGTTGAGTAAACAGCTATAAACTTACTGGCACATCACAATAATCACCAAAGATAGATTTAACCACCTCATTTTTAGCTGCTCTAGTAGGAATTCCAGATAAAAGATGGCGTTTATTGAAGCACGAAGCTTCCTCATGATGAAGATTTGTAAACATTTGACTAAGATACCTAACGCTGAATCTAGCGAAGCAAGATTAGTTATAAATAAAACGTGGAAATAAGTATAGAAATATATATTTAAAAGAGCTAATTAACATGAGCTACCAACGAAAAGCCACGGTGGTGTCTCAACACAACGTTTTTGTCGGTAATATAATGCTATAAACAGATTTGTAACTAAAGCTATTGATGCTGTTATCTTTCTGTCGTGACCTACAAGAGACCATGTGCACTCGAACCATTATTACCATAGAACTAGTATTGGGAATTTAGAATGACGTATATGGAAATATTTCCCATGATACTGTAGTGACGCACAACACGAACTAATTAAAAAAAGTAATCACAACTTCAAGCTTTACAAATTCTAAACTTACGTTTTGATGTGAAGGTAAGGATGTGACACTTGCGTGTTTCCCAACGGGAAACAGTCATGTCAATGACTCCAAAGGTTCAGGTATTACCGTCTTTGACCGAGGTGGGAGGAACTCGCCACAACTTCCTAGCTTCGAACTTCTCTTTGAACAGAGTAACGGAATTTTGTTTGTCGAATTTTGAGCAAAGCAATATGAGGGATATTTGCACTATCTTTTCTTATATTTGAAGTGATAGGCTAAAGAAAAGGCAGTTAGTTAGTCAACATCACACATT
This sequence comes from Carcinoscorpius rotundicauda, assembly GCA_011833715.1. Taxonomy (NCBI): domain Eukaryota; kingdom Metazoa; phylum Arthropoda; class Merostomata; order Xiphosura; family Limulidae; genus Carcinoscorpius; species Carcinoscorpius rotundicauda. The sequence goes on along the minus strand of CM022392.1, from coordinate 48,083,892 downwards.
GCCAATGTTTTGAGTTTTTGTTACTGAATAATACTGAAATTGACCGCAACTTCATAATGATTCCATAGCTGGAAAGTAGAACATGTTCGGTGACAGGTTTAAATCCTGTGAACTGCAAATTGCGAGTCAATCACTCGAACTACCAGGGCTGTGTATAACGGATTCGATTTATTTTGATAACGTGCCTAGAGCCGAGAGAGCGGAGCGTATTCAGAGGCACAAAGTCTCGAATCTTGGACTCCCTGATTCACATTACGGCAGGCACTAGGCCATGCTTGTCCACAAACTACCAAACAAAACTAGAGAGCAATTCTCTTAAAGAACACCTAATGGCATATGAGGTAATACAACAGGAACTTTATAACATCAGGTGCATTTCGTTCCACAGGAGAACAGGAGAAAATTAAGTACGAGTCATCGTACGTTTGTTTCAAGAATAAGTTCTTGATCTCAGTTAAAATATTCCAACTGCTTATCAAGGGACGTCGTTTCTTCAATAAAATATCAAAGGTCATTATTAGCTATCGACTAGCAGTAAACAATTTATTGTAGAGATGTCACCATGTCAACGTTTCTTCGTAACCAGGCAACACGCCGAGGAACATGAATTGAAGTGAAAATGTCAAATGCGATTTTGAACGCGTAATTATATTATTCCTTGTTTAAATCGAAAACATAACAAAAAAATAAAATAAAACCATACAAAACATTCAAAGGAATAACATGTCATTGGTTTCGTTGTTCAAACACGAGAGAACAAAATAAATTCATTGTATAGTTTTAAGTATTTTCATTAAGCGTTTCACGGTTTGTAAATATCGAAACCAATTTAAAAGGAAGGTTAACATTTTTACAAGCCATCAATTCACGTGGCATTACGCAACAATTCATTTTTTTAAGATATGTTGATATAATGATTTTAAATTCTCAAACACTTTCAAAATTCTTGAATCCGATAGAATAATGCCTTTGATTGTGTAAAAATTATTTTTAAAATGCTACAATTACTTACATCATAACAATTTTGTAAAAATAAATGATTAATGTAGTGAATGTTATATTATCAACATTGGAACCAATAAGGAGCAAATCCTAGGTATTCTCGAAAGGCAGTAGCGCCAAATACAAAATAAAAATAATGTGCGTATTTTCTTAGAGAAGAGTCACATCGGGCTATCTGTTGTGTCCACCGAGGGGAATCGAATCTCTGATTTTAGCGTTGTAAATTCGGAGACTTATCGCTGTCCCAGGTGGGGACATTAAAATAATAATTAAAATGTACTGAATTAAAATATTAGCAAATATTTGTTTTATATGTTTTATATATTTGTTGGCATTGCCAAGTGTGTTAAGGCGTGCGACTCGTAATCCGAGGGTCGCGGGTTCGCATCCCAGTAGCGCCAAACATGCTCGCCCCTTTTAGCCGTGGTGGCGTTCTGATGTGACGGTCGATCCCACTTTTCGTTGGTAAAAGAGTAGCCCAAGAGTTAGCGGTGGGTGGTGATGACTAGCTGCCTTCCCTCTAGTCTTACACTGCTAAATTAGGGACGGCTAGCACACATAGCCCTCGAATAGCTTTGCGCGAAATTCCAAAACAAACAAAAAATATTTGTTGCTCTTAGCCTTGTTTCGGGTGAACGCCTTCTTTAGGGCTTAGCGATTGATATTGCATTTATTAGTATCTTCTACAAAACTGGTAAAGAGCAGCCTTCGGAGACAAAAAATCTTGAAAATATCATAGTATAGCGATCACTTGGAAGTGTCTCGTCTTTCAACAACTCCACGTGTGTGTCACATCGTGTTCACGGTCTGTGAAGATCAAGGCTGCAGTGAATCAACCAGTGAAGACAGGTCGCGGCATTTCTACTATGACATTCAGTTAACATACGGACAATTGTTTACTGGTGGAAAGCTACATGAGTGCACGAGAGCGCAAGAATATGAAACATCAATAAAAACTGATAAGAAAATCCGGTTTAATTTGACCGAAGTTTTAAGTTACTAATAATAAACAACCAAATATTTGTTTTATAGGAATAATCGTCTGACAATACTAATGTAACCTTGACGACCCGACAGCAAGTTTGTACAGTGTATTACTGAAAGTCTCGTCATATGGTTTTCCTTTATAATTCCAATTACAGCATTTCTGTAAGAACGTATTGTTTAAAGAAAGGGTGTTTATTACACACTATTTTTATGACCTCTTTGCCTAGTTTGTCGTTAAGTAAAAAAAAGCTACATAATAGGCTCTGTGTATCGAAACTTGATTTTTTTTTATTTTTAAAAGCCTTCAGACTTACCCGTAAGCTAGGACGGAGACTAATACACAGAAATTAATGTTAACGTGCTGTTTGTTTTTTAATTTCGCGCAAAGCTACTCGAGGGCTATCTGTACTAGCTGTCTCTAATTTAGCAGTGTAACACTAGAGCGAAGGCAACTAGTCATCACCATCCACCGCCAACTCTTGGGCTACTCTTTTACTTATGAATAGTGAGATTGACCAAATATTATAACGCCCCCACGGCTGAAAGGGCGAGAATGTTTGGTGCGACGGGGATTCGAACCCGCGACCCTGAGATTGCGAGTTGAATGCCTTAACCCACCTGGCTATGCCATAACGTGTTGTTTTATCTTTAACTGGAAATGCGAATGCCTTAGCAGCTGAGAAGCTAAAGTTACGCAATTTTTTTTTTTTTTTTTGCAACTTAACAAGTGTGTTATGTAAGTCCTGACGCATATATTCTTAAATGGAGTTATCGCTCCTACGTTCGTATCACTGAAGTAATTCATTAGCCATATTCTAACCGATTAATATTGCCCTTTTCCTTTTATGGTCAGATTCTTTACGTAGATCACTGATTTCGTTAGCTGAAACATCAAAGTGCAAAGAGTTATGTCCAAGTTAGAATTACAATTGGCTATATGCATTCCCTTTGGTCCATCAGCTTAAAATTACCTCTCCCCCCCAAATAGCCAATAGAATTTGATCTTTCTATTACCACACGCTTCATTATTTTCACAAGTATGATTTTTTCATACAAAGCTATTAGTCCCTTATTCTGAAGCATCTTTACACCAACGAAAAGTTTGATCGATTTTTACATTATAATACAGCTGATTTTTTGTCGGGAGAACATTTTTGGTGAATGATTCGGAACCGCGACTTGTAAATTCAAGTCTGTACCTTAACGAACAGGCCATTTCAGACTCTGATATATGTTCATAGTACACTCTATTTGCGCTGTATTGGTATTTTGCTAATAGAAATTAATGAACACAACTTTGTTTTAATACTGCGTATATACAAACGTGGGTGTACAGTGTAAAACAAATGTTACGCTAATGTTGATGCTAGTTAGAGAAAGAGAAAGCATGATGCAACGAACATTTTAATTATTAAATTCAATATTACACTATTAAAGGTATCTAAACTACTTTGGTGTATAACAATATTAGTTGAATTTTTATTTGCCAACTTCAGAAAATTAAGTTATAATTAAAGTGTTTCAGTAAAAAATATGTAATATCTAATATATACAGACATGCGACTGTGGGAGCGTTGTTTTCGTTGAAGAAACAGTAAAACAGAAACAAGAATAAAATTATAAATACTAGAATACAAAGTACAGCGATGTCATTATTAAACCTTACTCGTCACACTTTCGTTAGTGCTTGTAAAAAGGCCTCCGATTAACTACGAAACCCCTTAGATGACAAGATTAAATATAGTAATAGGTCAAAAAGCTTGGATTAACACACCTAACTCAGATAAAATAACCTTAGAGACGAAAAAGTAAATTCTATTCTAAAGTAATAAGTTGTTGTAAGCCTCAACCTTGTTACCTAACATTTCACCTACAGCAGAGGGAAGGTAACTAATCAACAGTATCTGTCACCAACTCTCCGACTGCTCTTATTTCACTGAATACTGGAATTTGGTCGTTCACTTTATACTGTTCAGTGACATGTTTCGATCCCACAATACAAATTTCATATCGGAAGCACTAATCATTAACCCACACCAAGCCTTAATACTAATAAACATTCAATGTTGATCTCGCACCGTTAACTGCTGAATCTTTGAGCCATAAGTTATTTAACTTATTGAATTACAGCAAACTCGAAACTTTATTTTCTCTGATGCAGTTACTATTTAATCGTGAAAACATTTTAGAAACACAGCATGTTTAGATATCTTGGTTTAATTTGCTCCAATAGTTTTCCGGAGGCACTTATTTTGAGTAAATAAATGATATTGAATGTCAAACACATAAATCTGTAGTAAAGTTTTTAACCATTTACTAAAATGCGCGAGAACCGGATTTTGTTTCATTCTAAGTAACTGACGACAACTTACTTTTCCTGGAGGCCCATGTCCCTGTCTGAGAATTCTACACTGGGTAAAGTTAGCACCTCTAGGGTCTCTAGTTGGCGCAAAATTAAGTCGACACATGATCTAAAAGAAGAGAACTAAACGATAAATGAGCCACTAAAACTTCTGGTCTTCCTCGATCCAGGCTAGCACCTAAGAGGGCTCAGGAGATCCACGGCCGTTTCAGTTCATCAGCCAATCACAGCAGAGTTGAAACTATCAATGTCACTTTATACAGTTGCTAGGGTAGAGATGAATACATGCTTCTTAACATATTCCACAAGCAGAGTTTATTACCAATGACTGAATAATTCTTGACACGACCAGAAAGCTCGTTGAGCAACAGAACCTTCTGATGCACCTATATGGTATAGAGCTCCTTGGTGAATAGGCGTATGCCCTGATGAGCTACCATGCGCCTCCATCAAAAGATTTATAGCTAGGGTTAAACAACCGAAGCTTTCCAAAATCGGGAAGCACCTTCAGCCTGAGCGTAATGGAGTGTTTAACCAGTATTCATTACCAATTCTTGCCAAAGGCAAAGTGTTGGATGAGTTAGAATATCTGTAGTTTTGTTAACGCAGCTTCGTTTTCAACAAGTCAACTTTAAGACTTAAATTAGATATTTTTTTTTTTTATTCTAAGCCTTATGTGAGAGTTCTGGCGTTGCTACAACAAAACTTTCTTTGTTGCAATAAACTTAGTACATCTTACCAAATAACAAACAACAAAAGTTGTTATAAATCTTAAATAATGCAGCGGAAAAACTATTTCATATAACTTCGAAAATTATCTTTTAACAGACACATGCCTTAAAGTAGATTGTGGTTCTGTCCGTTTGTGTACAAAATAGATCTTGCTCTATTAATATACATATGACCTTACAATGAACTGGTTCTAACCGTTTAAATCGAGCCAATATAAATCGCCCACTCAAAGGAGATATCACTTTAGATTTGATTAACGTCCCATCTGTTCCAACCGAGTAAATAAATGTTTGATAAATTATAACTTGAATGTAAATATTAACGACATTGGTTATATCTCAATATAAAATTTTGTTTCCATCACATTGTTTGTTTACAGTACTGTTCTGCTGTAAACAAGAGGAAAAATACGTTAATAATTACATGCATTATGATGTAAGAACCAATCTTAATTTTGTCTGATGTTAAACACGCTTTGATATTTGACTGATATTTGATTCAATGTTATTCTACATTACTGTATAAGCGACTGTTTGTTTGTTTGTTTTTCGAATTTCGCGCAAAGCTACACGAGGATTATCTGCGCTAGCCATTCCTAATGTAGCAGTGTGAGACTAGAGGGAAGGGAAGCTAGTCATCACCACCCGCCGCCATTGGGCTACTCTTTTACCAACGGATAGTGGGATTGACCGTTACATTATAACGCCCCCACGGTTGAAAGGGCAAGCATGTTTTAGTGTGACGAAGATTCGAACCGTCAACCGTCGGATAACGAGCCGAATACCTTAACCACCTGGCCATGCCGGGCCACGCCAATAACTAATTGCCTTCTTTTCCATATCAAGATATATAAACTAATATAATAAATAGTGATTATTATTCTTGAACATCAATAAAATAAAACAATAAAAAATAATACTCGAGTTTTTTTTGTTCACCAGATACTCGTGCTGAGCAGAGCATAGATAGCCCTTTGTGTAGCTTTGTGCTTAATTACAAACAACAAACACAAAAATCAAGCTATTAATTTTTGGGAACAACAGATTACTTCTTTATTTATAATTTTCAGGTTGCGTTTTCCTATTATTTCCAGGAAATTTTCAGATCATCATAACATTTAATTATCCCTAAATACAATAAGAACAAACTAACAGAAGCTATCGTTTCCGAGTTTAGTTGTTAATATATTTACTCCATGTTTGTGTTCCTGGAAGTCAGAGTTGAATCGTTTCAAAGCTTCTGAACTTAATACAAAAGCAACGTTTGCCGAGGATACAGTTGTTGCGCCAATACTTAAAAAACGTTTACATTTTATAACTTACTTTTAAACAAATTATAAATTGAGTTTGTAAAAAGGCAATTTGTGCTCAGATGGCCTAATTATGTTTGTTTGTTTTTTGAATTTCGCACAAAGCTACTCGGCTATCTGTGCTATCCGTCCCTAATTTAGCAGTGTAAGACTAGAGGGAAGGCAGCTAGTCATCACCACCCACTCTTAGGCTACTATTTTACTAACGAATAGTGGCATTGATCGTAACATTTAACGCCCCCAAGCCGAAAAGATGAGCAAGTTTGGTGCGACGCGGGCACAAACACGCGCCCCTCGGATTACGAGTCGCACGCTTTAACATGCTTGGTCATGCAGGGCCTTCTAATAATGAGAGATCAAAAATCAAATAAGTCATACTATAAGTGACCGAGGTATCTTTCTGCTACGTTTCGTATAATTTCACTCAAAGGATGAATATTTTCGAAAGTAATCAGTGAGGATACTGATTGTATTAAACTAAAGGCGAAAAACAATATACGAAACACCTAACAAACAAGTACAGCCATGGATAAGTGAACCACACAAACGCTGTTCCAAGCTGGTTCCATCTCAGACGCTTTTTAAAACACAAATAGGAAGAAATAATAAACAGAGTAATAACAAGGATAAAACAACATAGATATTTTCTTGTTCAACTCCTCTCTACACTCATTTTATCCATCGCCCCGCCCACTTGTATGATACGCATGGTTATCAGATAGTTTCATCATCAAAAGATGTTTCACTCGATAAAACGAGAGCAAAACGTGGGGCCAGCATGAATAATTCATGCGTAGTTATATAAATGATATTCCAATCTAAAAACTCTGTGTATTTTGATCACATGAAAAATATCTTACTAAAATTATTATTATTATTATTATTCTGTATCTGTTGTTTTTTCTCATTAAACAGATTTCGTTATAACATTCAACAGATTTAAAAACAACTCATTACCAGCCGAGCATCAACAACAAAACCACACATAACAATAACTAAGAATCTGTGAACTTTTAACTTATTAATATCTAAATAATGTCATATTTGTCTAATTTGGTTACTAAACATTCATAATTAATTCAAAAGAGTTCAGTCGTCACTGATCATGATGACCTATTTCCGATGTGTGAACTTTAGCTCTGATTTTTAAGTTCGAGCATTTCAAGGAGGCGCAAAAGACAGATCCTATTATTCTATTAAGTAACCACTCTGTACCATGAAACTTACTGGATTCTCCATCATTGGTTTAACAATTAAATTAAACAAACTGTTTATTTGTTGTTCAGTATATACTGGAATTACCAAACTTTAGTTGTTGGTCACAACATACTTGTAACATAAAGTGTTTCTAAATTACAACGGTGGAAGAACAATGTGTTTTTTTGTTTGATTCCTGTGATAAAATTAATAGCAATTTCTTTACTTCTTCAAATTTTAACCGTGTTGCTTAAAAGATAAAAACAATAATAAAACAACAGTAGTTCGAACTGTCGTTTCCAAGAACAAATAAGAAGCTGGTGAAATACATCTTCAAACACGAAATACAAATATTTTTAACAGGCCGGGATGGCCAGGTGGTTTTGGCACTCGACTCGTAATTCGAGGGTTGCAAATTTGAATCCCTGTCACACCGTGAGGGCATTATAAAGTCACGGCCAATCCCACTATTCATTAGTAAAAGAGTAGCCCAAAAGCTGGCGGTGGGTGGTGATGACTAGCTGTCTTCGTTCTAGCAATACAGTGTTAAATTAGAGACGATTAGCGCTTACAGCTTTGTGCAAAATTAAAATAATAAACATTTCTTAATCTCTTTATATTTTTGAAAAGAAAACTCCATCTCGGAAAAACTTTATAAAAATCTCAATTTATTTCACATAAAAACCCAGCCAACTTTTCATTAGTATAAAGTCTTCCATGTAGCACATACTATCAAGTTCATCAGAGCTCGGTAACCTTGTTAGAGTGTCTCTACTCAGATGATGTTTTTAAGTTTCTTAATTTTTTGTTATAAAAATTTCCAAATAGTGATACCATACCAAGTTAATGAACATACGAGGTTTTAATATGATATTAATGGTGCGCATTTCGAACAGCTCTAAAGGCAAAACTTAAAACAATCACTGGTTGAGATGTCAGAAGCCTTATAAGAACGTAGGATAAAGTTGCAATATTATGTTATATATTTCGAATAGCTGTAAGAGTAATATTTAAAAAAATCACAGATGTGAATACTCTTTGCGTTGTTTAACACTTGCCACACGAGCCAACAAGGTATCTTGATATGGGTTAAAATAAAAACCAAAACGAACCACAAGTCGTTCCGTTTAGGTTTGGTTCATTTTGATTAGATATAAAAGACGACGTTTGGTACTATTTTCGAGGCCTAGGTTGTTGGACCAGACCATTGATCTGGTTCGAAACTATGAGAGTCAACATGTTTGAAATTTTCTAGATGTTGTTGGGAATGTGATAGTTTAAACGTAGCTATTAAGCTAAACCGTATGTCAAGGTCGAGTGGAGTTATCTCAACTAATTTGACAAACCAACTTATTACAGCATTGACAGCGAAACATAAAAAGAACTAACGCAATAGTACTGTTATCTTTATAGAGGGAATTGGAATCATATATAAAGAATCAGTAGTTTCAATTGTGAAACTAAAGGCCAAAGAAGCAATGTTGAAGTTGAAGCAGATGTACAGTACCCTAACGATTCGCAAGTTAAAAATGTTATTTTTGCAATGAAGGGTAAATATACGAAGGATGATATCCTCAATAGAACGGTACCATCACGGTATTATTCATACTGATTTCATTATCATATTTTTTATAACTATTTACTTTTTTGTTTTAGAAGTTGTGCCGGACTTCGTTCGTCGAAATCTATTGAAATAATCCTAAATCACCTATTTCTGTAATGCCCACTTCTTCACCATCCTAGGCTCAATACTAAAATATTCTGAACTAGCTTCAAATGGCGGGTGTTAGAAACTAAAAACAAAAAACACACAAAGAAACTAGAAATATCTGACAGTTGAATGAATTAATTTGCACACACATAGACACAAAGAAGTGGTGTATAATTTGGCAATGAAGTTATAAAAAAGAAATGACCTTTACTCTTCAAACTTTTATTTTCTATAAACTTCTTGGCTTTATATTGTAGAAACTTAGGGTGGTTCATTTCTACTTTAAGGTTATGTATAAAAATTTAGAGTTACTGCTCTCTCAAAAAAAATTGTGAAACTTGGAATTTTAAGGATTCAAACTCTCAACTCTTAACTGATTCTCTACAGTTGCTGACAAGTTTGACACTTGAATTTGGATCTTGTCTGATAGATGGAATGTTCTCAACAAGTTTGGGAGCTATGACCACAGACATTTTCTACTGCGAATTAATAACAACAACAAGGACTGGTAATGAAAAATAGTTTTGATTTTTTAGTTTCATTGTAATGTCTTTGAAATCAAAGACAAAAGCGTCTCAAAAAAGTTCATGCAAATTTCAGTAAAGTCAAAGCAGTGATTAACTCTTTAGAAAGTTTCATTGTAACACAGAATGTAAACAGTTGTCTAAGTCGTTCTGAAACAAGTAACTCGATAATCTCATATATTCACTAAATGTCTACGTAAACACCACGTGATCTGATACTTCACGAACAGTATATTCGAAATTTAATCCCATAAATTTTACTCTGTCAGGCTTTCTATCACTCGTTCAGAGTAAACAGGGCTGCTAAAAACAGGTTTTGTGTGTTTGTTGACAGTGAGCCAACGCTCCTCGGAGAAAACAACAGATGCGAACAGGTGAAGATATCGTGATAAAGGTGACTTGCTGAAAAAATGTCTTTGTAATAGAAATGAGAAAATCACTAAGAGATTTGATTGATTGGAATTACGCAGAAAGCTACACAATGGGTTCTCTGTGCTCTGCTCCCCACGAGTATCGAAACTCGGTCTCTAGCGGTGTGAGTCCGAAGACCTTCCGCTTTACCACTAAGAGGGTCACGCTTGTAGGACAAAAACAGCACACACAAAACTTCCCGATTTTTATAACATATCAAAAGGGTCAATTTCTTAAGTATATTTATTAGCGTCTTCTTAATTGGATATCACGGGACAATTTATGCATTGTAAAAAATACATTTCTCGCTTTCATAATTTTCAGAACTTTGTAATTTGAATAAGAGAAATGATGTTCAGTTTCCACGTGTTTCTCGCTCACTTTTGTAATGTTCTTTCAACCCGAAATAATATTATAACTTATAAGGCAGTACGACCTGGAAATAAACAGGGTTCATAGAGCCAAGTCATCATTTTCATTGAACTACATGTGAGGTCAACACACTCGGTATCGAACTCCTCCCATTCGAGAAATGTGAAGCCAAGGCTTGATCTGATACTTATTTATATCTCATTGGTTTGTCACCTGATGCACGGGAAGAAGTTAACTACAACAGGGGACCTTACAACTTTGACACTCTTACACAAAGGGTAAAGATCACCCACATTTTCACTTCTGGTCATGTTGTGGCTGGTACCTTTTGTTGAGAAACGCTTTCTCACGAAACGTTTTTGTCTTCAGATATAGCTTAGACAAAGTGTCGCCTTGCTAATCTCTTTTTTTTTTAGTTATAAGGTTTATACTGATAATCAAACTAAACGTTTCTCAAACAATCTGTTCGTTACCTATAGCTCTTCGAACGAACTTTAAGAACACAAAGTTCCAGGTTGAACCGAGCTATAGCTATATGTTAAACAAAGGACATGAGGATCAGGCGAAGAATCAAACAACTGCAGGGACTTCCTACGGAGGAGAAATATGTATAACAACGCGAAACAAAACCGCGTGGTTTACGTGGCTTTACCGAAGAAGTAAGGTACTGCATAGACCTACTATGGAAGAGGAATATATGTATTTTAAAATATCGCGAAACAAAAACACGTGGTATTTACAAGCGTCAAGCGAAGAATCAAACTACAGCATATAAATATTAAGGAATAGTAATGTATTTATTTATTACAAAATATTGTGAAACTATAATGTAGTAAGTCAGTTCGATTGTCATATATTCTCACAGTTCAACACCGGTATGCAAACGACTGACACACGTTTATGACTTTTATAGTTAGCTCTCTGTTATCAAGTTCACACAATTCTCACTATCACACATAACATATAACTTGTATCTAACATTTTACCACACAACTTAAACGTTAATGAACGCTACAGCCATACACTTGTTTGACTCACGTACCGTTTCTTATTTTCAAGAGGTTGTGGGGAATAGGAAGAGAAGAAGGAAGGGGAGACTATCAGGTTTTATTAATAACTATATTTGTTCTAAGTTGTTTGTGGGTCCACAAAATTGTTGGGCACGAGATCTATAATAACAAGTCACACGAAAATAAAATAATGCACGAGTGCTATAATTAATTCCATTAATTGCTGCTAGAGAGTGATTTGTTTTTGTTTTATTTTTGAATTTCGCACAAAGCTACTCGCTGGCCGTCTCTAATTTAGCAGTGTAAGACTAAAGGGAAGGCAGCTAGTTATCACCACCCACCGCCAAATTTTGGGCTACTCTTTTACCAACGAATAGTGGGATTGACCGTAACATTTTAATGACCCCATGGCTGAAAGGTCGAGCATGTTTGCTGCGACGAAGATTCGAACCCGCGACCCTCAGATTACGAGTCGCACGCCTTAACACGCTTGGCCATGCCGGGCCACACTCGGGAGTGATATAAAGTTTAAACCAAAAATAAGTTATATCACCCAGATTTCTTAACCAATTTTCCATACCGAATGTCGTAACACGTAAAAATAAAAAAAACTTAATATAGTGCAATACACGAATCTACCAATAAGGCAACAATGTGAAGGTTAAGAGAGAACGTGGTAACATGGCTTACAACTGAATCTTGACATCGAACGTAGTAAAAAATGTTGAAAATAATTTGATATGTTAGGTCAATGTTCATAAAAAATGACGCAAACATCATATTTTACCGCTTCTGTCACCTTTTCTTAATCTGTGTTGTTGGTCACAAAATTTCTAAAAACACCTAAGAGGTAAAAACATATGCTGTAATTAATAAACTACGTTTTCAAAGTTGAGTAACTGTACATCCGAGTGAACACCATCTTATACAAATATACATAAATCCCAGTAAGTGTCACAAATAAACACGAGAAAACATCCAAATTGTACAAATACGATGACCAAAATGACTTTTGTTGCTGTGAAAAATGTTATGTAATCGAAAGTTACTAACCTGGTTATTGCATTATTCTAAAGTTATCACCCTATGCCCCCAGAGTGCCCGAGACTAAAAACGCTAGAAACCGGGTTTCAAGACCCGTGATGCTCAGAGCACAGCTATCCCTTTGTGTAATTATGTGCTTAATAACGACGACATCACTCTATGAATAGTTATGGTTCCAAAAAAAAAAAAAGTCAGGTTCGTTCAGCATACAGGGTACGCGGGTTGGTTTGACCAAAACTACACAAATTATGCTAATTCTTAAATACTCAACATAAATAAATACTCACAAGTAGCCCTAAATATCATATCAGCAACTAAAGAGTGACTAATTCCTTAGACATGCTGATCAGAATGTCTTAAGTTCGTCCGAGCGTTCCCAATACAACTGAGTTGATCAAGCATTAGCCTACATTAGTCCATGGCAAAACTTCCAGGTGTTCGTTACAGGTAGAAAAGAACGAGGGTTAAGATAACATCACGTTCTCAGATTGAAGCGCATCAAATGAGGCTTAATAGCCTTCACTGTTGACACAGTTGAGAGAACAAAGACAAACCGACAAGAAGGCAGTTACAACAAGTGGCATCCATTTTATTTATTCTTTAAATCTAGGTCTTTGTTTCTGGAAGTTAACTTTTTTAGCGAATGGTACGCCGTACTGTTAATACAAAAAAAACAACAAAAAACATTATACCCAGTATCAAGAACAAACCAAGGCTGTAGTTATTTAGTTAGAAAACCAAAATCTGTTCTGATGGTATTTAGCAAAAATGAACCAACACTAACAAATATAGAAAAATTATAAAATGCTCAAACAAGTATTGAATTTTGAATAAAATTACATGTCTATATAAAAAATGAGTCATACGAAAATTAAGTGTATTAGAAACATAATAAACAGGTATGTAAATAAACAGATGGAAAGACTACTTTTCTCTATGTACAAACAGTGGAGAATATATTGTGTAATATTGTGTTACTAACACTTACATTAATATCAACTTCTAAATGAGTTAATAAAATTGACAATAATTACAATTTACTTATTTGATCCAGTTCACATCATAATGATTGTTGTTCATGAAAATCGAGTTTGGACTATTTCTGTTATACCTTGCCCGGTCTGATGAGCCCTGGTAACTAGCAAAATACCTCCTCAACATTGAATATGGCAGATGGGGCGTGTCTGACTCATTATGACATTCTTTTTTGCATTCACTCAACGTTTTTAACTTTCTAGGATTTTTTTATTTGCGTATGTGTGGGAGGGTAGGGGGATAATGAGATAAAGAGTTACTGTGGGGTGGGTAAAAGAGGGGAATGGCTTTTATACATGTTAGATACATGCAATGACGACCGTAGGGAACTCAGGCTGTTGAGCAATTCCTGAAGGTTAAAACATGAAGATCTGAAGTTATTTGTCTAGTTGCCTAGCAACGTGGGTGACGCGGTGGAAAAGTTCTATTTAACATATTAACAACGATACTGACTACACATTTATTAAAATTTTTAGTGCCATGAGGTCTATACTGGAAGGGATAGAAGCATTTCATTCTAGAATTCAATTTTGGCCAAGATAGGAATTTCTTAGGTTTTCTGTTGGCAAACAGGAAGACTTGATGATTTTGCTTTAAAAATAACGCGATTGTTTGTTCCAAAAATAAAAGTTCTGAAAATCTAAAGATACTGCTCCAACACATTGTTTGTTCTACATTATTAGCAGTATCGTTAAATAAATATTTAAGGCAGAGAATTAATTTCACCAAACGTGTTGCTCACAAAATTTCAGTTTGAATCTTATCAAGACGTTACACACATTGTTCACACACACACACACACACTGCTGGCCCAAATCTTAAGGCCAATGAACATAAAGAAAAAATATGCATTTTGAATTGCCATACTCAACCACTTACTCGAGTAGAGCTTCGAAAAATGAAAATACGAAAACGGAAAAAAAAACTTTATTAGCATTTAATAGGGAAAATGTGAACACTATGAAATTGGCCTCTAGCTGGTCATACCATACTGAACCGTACTGAAACGAAACGTTAATCGGTAAACACGTAACGAAATTTAGTCATTTGTGTTCAAGCGTTGTCAACAATTCCCACTGACATCTGCTGTGTTACATTTGGTAAAAACATGGAAAAGGCTAAAATGTTAAAAGAGTTTGAACATGGCAGAATTGTCGAGCTGCAAAAATAAGATCTCTCTCAACGTGCCATCGCTGGTGAGATTGGGCGTAGTAAAACTGCTGTTGCAAATTTCCTGAAAGACCCTGAGAAATACGGAAAGAGAATTTCAAGTGGTCGGCCCAAGAAAATTTCGCCGGCGTTGAGCAGGAGGATTCGAAGGATTGTTCGACAAGACACCAGCCAATCGTCGAACCAGATTAAGGTCCTTGCGGACGCATAATGAAGCTCAAGAACAATAAGACGGCATCTACGAGAGAAATACTTTAATCTGTTTACTGCTAATTATTTCAGCTGCTACGGCAACAACGAACCAAATTCAAAATACAACTTTAATGCTTCTTCATTTTGTAATTTTTTTCCTGAGGCCATTTTTGAACGAAAGTGAAACAATTTGAAAGTAGGTCAAATGCATGTTTTTAAAAACACATTGAGAACACAGTATTGAGAACGAATTACCTCGTCCGTGGCACTGTGTTACCGATCGGCTTGGACGAGTTATCTCTTGTACGGCATTGAACAGGTTAAAAACCGTAAACGTCTTAAAAGGCCACGCCTCCTTCCACACCAAAAAACAGTTCGGTTAAATTTTGCTGAGAAGCACCAAACATAGGACGTAGAAAAGTGGACGAAGGTTTTGTTCTCTAATAAGAAAAAATTTAACCTGGATGGTCCAGATGGCTTTCAACGTTACTAACACGATATTCCATCGGAGACATTTTCTACACGACACAATGGAGAAGGTTCCATCATGATCTGGGGTGCTTCAGGTTATACAGAGGCGTCAAACAACAGCTGGCTAAATTAACATGTTGGAGACAGCATCCTTATTGATTTAAGGCCCTCGCTTGTGTAAAAATGACTGAATCTTTCAACAGGAGAAAGCTGAAATCCACGATACCCGCAGGACAAAGGACTTTTTCATGGGAAATGTGATTATTGTGGATCATCCAGCTTGTTCGCCGTAACTGAACTCCACAGAAAATATTTGGTGGTGGATGGTAAGGGAAGTTTATAGAAATGGACGTCAATTCCAGGCAGTGCATGATTTTCGTGAAGCTCATCTTCACCATTTCAAATAACATTCCAGCCAGCCTTCTGCAAATGCTTATATCGACCATGCCAAAGCGAATGTTTGAAGTTATTCGCAATGACGTCCGTGCAACTCACTGCTGAGACCTCTTGTTTGGCATTTCCTACACTGTTTAGGACTTATTTTTAGTATGGTCTTAAACTTTTGACCATCTCGTATTTAGGCTAATTTCATAGTGTTCACATTTTCCCTATTAAATGCTAAAAAGTTTTTTTTTCCTTTTCTTATTTTCATTTTTCGAAGCTCTACTCAAATAAGTGGTTGAGTCTAGCAATTGAAAATGCATATTTGTTTTTAATGTTCATTTGCCTTAAGATTTTGTCCAGCAGTGTACCTTTTAAAGACCAAGCAACCACATAAACTGATAGTTTCCATGTAACTCGGAAGAATTTTATTCTATAAATGTTATTTACAGACATTCACGATTTTTACGCTACAGTTATACCCGCCTTATTAGGTCTAAACATTCAGTAAATATCCTGTTACTTCAGTATTATACCGCGAATGCGTGATTGTGTATTAAATGGTCCCACAATATTTCACCAATGTAACTCGAATAACAATTCATGGATTAACACTAAATTAGCACAGGTCTATATTATATGGATTAACATTATTTTAGTACCATGCCTTGAATAAAACACAAACTTATATTTTTGGATCAGTACCAGGGGAACTGAAAAACAACAATAAACAAACCTGATGAGTTTCTTCTTCGAAGGTTTTCAACTGGAGACATTGCTCTAGTTTCTTCAGCCTTCGGTCCGCTAATTTGGCCAGTTTAGCTGTGGCCTTTTTCAACTCCCCATGAAGAGCACTTCCTTTCGCCAATGAATCTCTGTATTAACAAAACATTAGGAAGTTGAGGTAATAGCAGATGAGTTGAAAGTTTTACAATGTACCAAATCAATAGGATTTATGAACGTGAGTAATAATAAAAGTTACTAATCCACAACAACTAGAATAGTACGGATGACAGGTTCCTGATTAATATATTTACATATACAAGTGAAAAGGCCAGCCTTTATGACATCACTCATGACACTTGTTAAATATTTGAAAGAAATATTTCATATTAACGATTATTCATAGGAATTTAAACATTATAGTCTAGTGAGCTGTAATTTACAATAAGAACAATGATGCACGTTACCGAGGTTGTATTGTTCTAAAAAAAACACGTTTAATTATATACTTTACCTACGAAATAATCCACTAATTTTAGGTGGTGTTGGGGGATAAGCCGTGTGTATCTTGTTATAGAAAAGCCACATCGGTCTGTCTGTTGTGTACAGCGATGGGTATCGAACCCCTGATTGTAGCGTTACAAATCTAGACTTACTGCTGTCCAACCAAAGGATGGGACTAAGTCAAACCAAATAAATCAACTGTTGAAATGTAAAATCATTGTGAATAAAGTATCTGATGATCCATCTTAGAGAAAAGATGCAAACATAATTTATCATTGCAAGATATTAAAAAGTTAAATTTTCCATACAATCATGAAGTTCGCATCAAAAACAAATTCTGCATCTATCCGCGCTATTTGGAAGTGGAAAACAGGATATTTTTAAAGTGTATTTTCTTCAAGCTGAAGACTTTCCGTTAAAAATCTTGTTCCCACTGGCTGTTCGTGGCCCAAACGTTATTTTGCCCGGACTGTAAATACAAGGATTTATGATTCACAACAAGTTGCTGTATAAAAGGGCTCCACCTTCTGGAGCCGTGAATGCACTATAAAAGTGACAGCTAAATCCAATTATTCGGTTAAAAAAGTGTAACTCAAGTATATGCCTTCTATTAAATCCATCACTGCAAAATTAGAAAAGTTAAAGTTATACAGTCCTGAAATAACTTTGCCCAAAATTCTGAAACGATTGAACAGAATCGTTTATAATGTAACTGAAGCCTATTTTCAGCCTCATTACTTTGGTAAGTTAGAACCTTGTAACTTCTAAAAAACCTTCTGGCTCTTAAAATTGTCTTCAATTTTCCGAAACAGCTCAGAAAACACCAATATTTTAACACTTAACTGAAAATTACAAACAAAAACAGAATAAAAGGTACTAATGCTAAGGTTCCACTGAAAATATTGATTTTACTGATAGTTGTCCATTGTTACTTAATGTGATATCTGTTCTACATCCACCAATAAATAACATTCTTCCTGTCATAATCAGAAATTATTTCCACAAAAATTTCGTTTGTTTCCGCTTTTTAGATGATTTAAGTAAACTTAAAGAATTTCTATTATTCGAATTTAACTTTCACTAACGACTAATTCTCATCAATTAAGCGTTACCAGTGTTTCGGTTTTCAGCTAAATTTAGCAAACTCGTTAAGATAATGTTTTATATTCTTCAAGTTGAGATTACTGAAGCAAACAGTGATTTACGAAACGAACAAGCTTGGCAATCGTCATTTTGAACATCAATCTGTCCAATGTTTTGTGACTAAATTAGCAATATAGCCGAATGATCATGCTTTGAATCTTAAAACATTTTTTACAAAAGTAAGCCGATGTAACTTTATATGAAAACGCTATTGTTTTCCAATTAATATGTCCCCTGCTGGGACAGCGTTAAATCTTCGAATTAACAATGCTAAAATCAGGGGTTCGATTCCCCTCGGTAGACATTGCACGATGTGACTTTGTTTCAAGGAAGACACACACAATCCAAACAGCATTCGAAGCTGCTCTATGTGATTATTCGTTCCCGTGACTTATCGGATCATGATGCGAAGTCAAAATATTGTGATATTTTTATGGATCTTATTAAATCCACCAGTAAATCAAACATTTAACTTATGAAATGCTATAAGAAATTGGATGGTTATAATTTCTTAGCAGAATTGGTGACAAAATTTGCTAGTAAAAAAAAAAGAAGAGAGATTGTGGCTTGCATATTTATAACTGTAAAGGTGAATTTTGTTTATTGTAGCTTGTATATTTTTATCTCCAGTTGTTGCTATTATGAGCATGAAACTTGTCGCCAGGATCAAGTGTTAATAGTATTCATTCATTATAATGTTACATACAACACAGAGGTGTCTCTTTGTTTTTGAATTTCCAGCAAAGTTACACGAGAACTATCTGCGCTAGCCGTCTCTAATTTAGCAGTGTAAGACGAGAGGGAAGACAGCTAGTCATTACCACCCATCGCCAACTCTTGGGCTACTCTTTTACCAATGAATAGTGGTATTAATCATTTCATTATAACGCCCCCACGGTTGGGAGGGCAAGCATGTTTGGCGTGACGGGGATTCGAACCTCGGACCTTCAGATTGCGAGTCGAATGTCTTAACTACCTGGCTATACCAAGCCAGAGGTGTCTGAAAGATCTTAGCCTATTGTGATAACACATTACTATATTTACATAGTTTACTCGTTAGTTCCCTTACAAGTAATATCAGCCCCTTGTGAAATATCATTAGTTTCTATAATTAAAATAAAAGTATGATACTTCTACAAATGACTGAGTGTAAATTTTGGTAAGTATTATTTAATAGATTTATTATGATACCTTTCACAAAATGTATATTAAAGATACGGGAATACCATGAAGTTTATCTATTTTGTATGATAACTATAGCAACCCTTAATTTTTTTGGGGGGGAGGGGGTGCACTGAGCTGGGAATTTGTAAAATCATGTACTTAATTATAATATCTTGTATATTAATACAGCAAAAAATGCAGCAGTGGAAATACGTTTTCTGGTTGTTGTTGTTCTCGTCGCCTTGAATATATGTTTGCTGCCATTTAATACGACGACAAGGTAAGGTTATGGCATCACTCCAGAAACATCTTCTTTGTTATATACCACCAAATGAAATTAAACGCTAAATTATACAGTGAGATAAAGACTGTAGCTATCAATAAGGTCATCAGTACAAATCATTTTAATTTCGTGCATATAAATTGGAAAACGTTAAAACATGAGAGAGGGAAACTGATTTTTTAAAATTGTTCAGGATGGTTTTCTTCACCAACTGGTCAGGGAATCTTCTATTTTAGATTTTAATACAGAAATATTTGATAAGGTGAAGAATTAGGAACAGCTGGATGCAAGTGATCCTTCCTCAATTAGATTTGATGTTTGGTGCACATGGATATAAGGAAAAGATTTTGGTTCCATAGTTTTAAAAAAATGTCTTATCCCTTCAAAGTGATCTCTTGTGAATTGGACAACTGAATTTAGTGGAGATAATGATCAAATGTATGAAACAATTTTTAATTTTTGTAACTATTCAAGATAGGGATGTTCCGTAAAGAAAAAGGACAATTGCAAGCAAAAAACCAGGTTAGCTCACAAACTTTATAAAGAATCAAATAAAAATAAGCTGAGAAAAATCCATATTTTTAGTTTTGGTAATAAGTACACAGACCAACATGTCATAGAAACTGTACGTTTACAAAATCTGTTGATATTGAATTTGTAATTTCAAGAAAGTAAACAAAGAACAAGAGTAAAATCACTAGCTTACACTTGTAAATGTACAGAAGATAGTTGAGAGAACAGTAAAATAATAACATCTTAATTTATGTGAAACATTAGTCTTTCAATAGCTCATCCAACATATCATCAAGATCTACCTGAATGCCAGATATCTTCCCTGCTATATCATCAATGATTCGTTTGATAATTTGTCTAATATGTCATTAAGATTTGCCTCAATGCAAGATAGCATGTCCAAAATGTTATCAAAATATACTTTAATGTAAAAAATTGATGTCTTCTAGTAACTTATCCAAGATGTTACAATCTCAATCAGTTATACTGTCCTCCGTTGTCCTCTATTCTTCACTGTTTGCTCACAACATTCTTAGTTCACATTTATAATCTTCAATTCATTTTCTAATTTCATCAAACCAAACGAATCTCTAGCTACCTCTAACTCTTCTTCTTTCAATTTTACCCACCAGAATGTAAGTATAAAAACAAAGTAACACACCTTTCTTTATTCATACATGTCCAGCAGTTGTCTTTATTTTTGCACATTTTGCCTTCCTGATGACGAGAAACCCAATTGAAATAAAATGTATCTCAGAACGGCTGGTATGGGTATTAACACTTTTATTGATAGGTAGAGAACAACGTTTTGGATTTCTTAGGTCATCTTCACGTTAATAAAGAGAGAGTTTGCAACTTACTGTTGCCGGGCACATGTCTTTGGGACGAGAGTATAAACGGGCACATTGCAACGCTCCCTCTAATTTTCGCCCATAACACTATATTTCAAATGCTTCCATCTGATGTTCTGTTTTGGCAGATGGGATCTATCTTTCTACTTTGCAAAGCGGCACAACCTGCTTTGATGCAAAATTCACATCATTCAATAACTTGTTTCAAATGTTCTCAAAACAACGTCACATGTATGCTTTATAAGCAAATACTTTTGTATCTACGGGAACAAAGGTTGATGAAACAGTGTGAAAGAACTTGTCCAAGATGTCATCAAAAGCTACTTCAATGTTAACAGCTTGTTTTCATTTGATATTCCCAATAAAGAAACACGAAAATCCACAACACCCTTTACTTTTTAACGTGTTACCTTACAAAAACAAAACAAAAAAACTGTGTCACTAACACAAAGCAGGAAAGAGGTTGTGTACTTGCGTTAGACAATAGTGACAATGGTATTTTTCTTGGTTGTTGTTATTCTACAAAAAAATGATTTTGTGTTTAAAAAACAACAACCAACAAAAAACACAGTAAAAGGGTTTAGCCACACTAACAATTCCTTCCCCTCTATACCCGTCCTGCCACTGACATTTCTGGTCATTATATTAAAGTTGCCCTTCACAAAATAATAATAGTTAGAGATAAATGGTCTACACTGATACACAAGATCTTTAAGAAGGTCGATCATTTGTGCATCAATTATATAACAATCATGAAGATGTATTCCTTTATCTTTAAAATTCAGAAACTACAACTGCACTTTTATCACATCGCAAAGTCACAATATTGATAGTAAATATAATTACTATTTTACCGCAACCTTTCCGTTATAGTTATTATGTGAAATAAAATCGTCAGAAAAAATTATAATTAACTAATTTTAATACTTCGTCTGAATATAACACACACTACTAACAAACTACGGCACTTTACAAATTTATTTATTTTAAACGTTAACATAACACATTGCTATCCGACAACAGTATTTTACAAACTTGTTCACTCTTTACTGTAACAGATTTAACAGTATGTATTTATTTTAATATCAATGTTTGTTTTAGTTAAATATATGTTTAGAAATACATAAGACTTAGTGTTAACTACGTGTAGTGATAGTCCTGCCTATTCTCTAAATTTGTAGAGTATTCTCGAGTGTAAGAATCAACAATGTACTACGTGTGTGAGAAATACATTGCTGTCAACTGAAGTTTTCAGAACATCGCCTAAAGTTTATAAATCGATGCGCCAAAAGACAGTTTTATATACTGCTGGTTTCCTACAGTTAGTAAACTATAAACATCGGAAGCAATACCTATAATTAATGCTTATTAATCAGACACTTCAGATATTAACTAGGAACGTTTATAGACTTTGAACATTACAAACCATTTAACTTCAGTGAATTAACTTCTGACGTTAGTATTTCTATGAGAACAATGTCTTTATCGGTGAAAAACTCGCATGTGCTCAGCGACGAAGCTAGTTAGATTCCCGTCAAGTGAAGTGTACAGAATTAATTCACTCATCGTGAACCATTGATAAAATATTCAGTTCCAGACCAGATGGAAGACTCGGTGTTGTTTGTAAATATGTGAAACGTCTTATATAAATCACCGTTATTATAAATTGTAATGTTGTTTGTATATAAAAAACAAAAGAAGATTTTGTATATCAATTATGTTCGCAGATATCATAAATTTGATACATATTAAAATTAAATTAACTTCTAAATTAATGTTAAAACTTCATGCTATTTCAAATTATAATACACAACATTATAAATCGGAAACTTATCTGAGATAAATTATAATACGCAACAATACGTTTTAATGATACACATTTCTTTCAGACTTCAGTACTTTACAAAATGTTCCCTTTTACTGTCTAAATAAATAAATATGTATATTTACGTACTTGTAATCATGATTATAAGGCGTTCTTCTACCATAAGATTCTAATTCGTTCAAAACAGTGTCTCCTTCCTCCACTAGATGACGCAGTTGTTCGTCTTGAAATGCTTGATTGATAATCCTTTTTTGCTGCTCAATTACTTGACTTGTTAATGAGGCAGTTGGTGGTAGTCTGCTTCCTCTTATATCCTGCATTACGGTAACAAGATGGCGTCCAGAGAGTTGACAACCACTAATAAATGGCTCTAGGAACTATAAAAACAAAATAATTCAGTTATATTTCTTTACATTCATTTAACTATTAAAAATAATTGGTTAATTCATACAAAGTAAATAATTATAAACATAGCTATTCATATTCATAAAACGATTTCATTTAATATAATTCATTAATTTCATTTTATCGCTGAACTAAATCAACACCATATGTAATCGTTCGTTTTCAGTTTGACATAACTTGTATTAAACCTGGAGGTAGAACAAGTTACTCGTATCTCACAATGTTGAGGATATTATAGTTTTTACAAAATTAATAGTTTGCTATAATTTATTTATATATATATATATATATTGGTGTAGTTGTTATGTGAATTAGTAAGTTTTATGCACCAATAATTATTGTGATAGTCTTACCATTCTGAAACTAATCCATTCCTGGTGGTCATATTTGTAACTACCAGAATACCGAGGAAACAACTGGTCGCTTTGAATATATCTGTGGAGGTGTTCCACGTCTACGGCCACATTATACTGAAAAACCAACATATTCACGTCTTGACAAAAATAAAATTCAATTAATATAAGAAACCTAGTATTCAATCAATTTATGAAGTTTTATAGATGTCATGATGATACTTTGAAAAGTACGCTTTTATATAAAGAAGAATCGACTTCCATTCTGTAATTAATGTTTCTTTTACATATTTAATTATACAAATAAAATACTTGACGATCTACTGTACACGGCGCCCCACAGCAAAATGGGACTTTTCACACAATTTTCCAAATGTGTTGTGTTTGGAGGCCTTCTTTTAGAGATAGATTTTTTATGGCATCTGGTAAAAAAACTAAATAATTCAAGGATAAAAAGATCTATCTGAATTGTTTTAATCTCCTTAACTGACTGTGTAATATTAACAGAAGTTTTTTCTTCTTTAATTCTCGTACATCACGTTTTTAGATTCACTATCCCGATACCAACAGCTTTTTTAAAAACTATATTTATTGTCTTATATCCAACGCACAATACTTAAGGCTATGCCGTGATTGGCAATGTGTCTATACCACAGAGAAAGATAAATCAAATTTCTGTAACCAATTACATGAATGTAATATTTTATCTACGAGGAACTATGTCGTATCCATAGTTGCTATAGTAATAGCTACATGCAGCACCTACTGTTAAAAAAAATTCGACCAAAATCTTTCTTTTGGAAGCACTTTTCAAAGTGTATTCGATGTTATCTTACCTTAAAGCCGCTAGACGGAAATAACGACTCGCCTCTGGAAATTACTTCATTGTTTGTATACACAACAACAGTGCTTATAGCATTGGGAATATTCGCCTAGAAAAGAAACGAAAAAAAGACACTCATTATGTAACAAATACAAACAATAATACCTTAATAACAAAGTGAATTAATATTTTATTATTATTACTTTTTATATTAATAAATTAATTTAAATAATGAACCAATTAAAACTCACCTCTAAGCCCCCCAGTGGCTCAGCGGTATGTCTGCGGACTTACAACGCTAAAAACCGGGTTTCGATACATGTGGTGGGCAGAGCACAGATAGCCCATTGTGTTGCTTTGTGCTTAATTAAGAAAAAAAACAACAACAAAACTCACCTCGACTAAACAAAAGGTTTCATCTAAAACTGTCCAATCAGAATTCTCCGATTTATGACCGTCTATTAAAACACAAAATCCTAAGGCGATGACTTCTTTCCTAAATAAATCACAATAATAACAACAATTATTAATAAATTTCAGTAACATACTAAGAAAAATATGTAATGACAATTTAAGCAAACTTTGACACCTGAAAATTTAAAACGTACAGAACCAATTCAGGTTTTATAATAAAACTTTTTCTGATGGAATTATGAAACAGTATATATAACAAAATGTAACTAAAGAGAAGGCTACAATGTATCTTAAAAACATGGAAGTTAGAATGCGAAGTGTAGTTTAGAATATTTAGAATTTCTTCCCCACAGTGTTACGTTAATTAGCAAGTAAAACGATCTTGCCGGAAACCAGTCAGTTGAAAATTAATTAGCCTCAAGTTAATATACGAGAAGTTTATCATTCTATCGTAGAAAATATTTCCTTTTAAATATATAAAGTCAATGCATACTTTTCATACATCTAATAATTTTCTCGAAATGGACAAAATATGAACAGAGGTTAACAAAATAACCCAAAACAAAAGTATTGACTTTTCATATCCCAGAGCATCCAGTTTCATTCATGTAAATATTTATTTCAAAGAAAATATTTTCTACGATTCTATCCAGAAGTTGTGCACAAACTGGTGTGACGTGCTCTCTTTTTCTCTCGTGGCTTAAAGGTTTTGTAGGTTTAAGTTAACAAAAACGTCTTGATCATATCTATTCTTACATATTAAAGCAGTCAATTTATAAAGATATGATGCATAACAAAAGAAGAAATGACATGTCCTGTACTGTTGTGTCTTATCGCCGAATAACAGACAAAATAAAAATCACAAATGTTTTACCTTGGAACACTATGAAAGTAAATTAACAGCCTGGCTAGTTCTGATGGTACTACTTTTGGAAATTCCCTAAAAACGGAGTGAAATATCACCACCACACTCCTACCGTTGATATCACGGGATCCTAAAGAAATGATAAAGTAGACGAATTGGTATTATTCGTTCCCTTCATTGACAGAATATTTTTACTCGGTTTAAGGAACAAGAAACATTTGATCCCCTACCTCCATTTTTCTTTCATTTTATCTACAGTGTGTTACTTACTGTCATATGTTACACAAAATCTATTTAAACGGACCTTATGTGCTTTAGAGAATACAACATATTTTTGTTTTCTGCCTTAATTAAGAGAGTCTTAAAACTATTCATAATTTGAAACTGATTACAAAACATTAACGAATTTTTCCTAGCACAATAACTGGATTGGTATTGAGCCTCGGTGAACATACTTACCCGTTCTTGCTGCTTTTACTATTAATTTAAACTTGTACAAAGAGTAACAGCCCGAAATGGCATATAATTTATTACAGTTATAATGAACCGCATATCTCTTTTCGTGTAAACTTTTGCAGTCTAACAGCCGACGTGAGGATAAGAAGGATTGGTAAAATAAAAACTAACAGGCGTTTTCACTATCATGAAACTTTATATGGACATTATTAGTTGAATTTTAAAACTGCAGAGATGTCAACGAGAAATTTTGTAACCATTTTTTGCTGTTGCGATGTTAATCACACTTGGAAAAATCTCCGGTGAGACAGCGATAAATCTCTGAATTAACAACGATAAAATTAGAGGTTCTATTCCCGTCGGTGGATACATTAGATAGCCTGCTGTGGCATTGTTATAACGAAACACACACACACACACTTAACATTATTTTGTTTGTTGTGATACGCTAGTCATTCCCTCTGGTTTTTAAAAATAAAAGGTTGTTGATAAAAGAAAAAGTATTAATTTAAAAGTCATTTTACAAATTAGTTTCGTCCAGAATTTTCAACCAAACCATGGGTACTAATAACCTCCAGTGTTCCACCTCGTCTTTTCTAGTATCATCTCTTTAGTTTGGTTTAAATCATTTTCACAGTATGTACATAAGATCCATTGAAAAGTATTAAATGTTTATGCCAGTAAGTGCCTTTGAAAGTTGAATAAAAATGAATTTTAAGGTCAAATATGGGGGGTCTAAAACAACAAAGTGCTGAACGTATTCCTGTTTAATTTAAAACGAAAACGTTTTGAACAAAGTCGTTCTTTTTTTTAAGTGAGCTCAGAGCTGGTAAGGGCGTCTTTACCAGCATTTAACATGAGTAAAAACGCACTTAAAAAGAGTTTTTTGAAAATGAAATGATAGACCTCATGACTGTTCATTAAGCACATGGGATACAAGCCACATGGGAAGTTCTGTTTTACGAAAAGTGTGATTTAGAAGAAATATGTTTACTTTTGATGAATCATACTTGCATATATATAGACCATTTTTAGTGTATAACATCACAAGTTATATAATATATTGTAAATTAGATTTAAATATAAAAAAGCCAGATTGCTTGCTGCTTGTACCTTCGGTTCAATACTAGATGTTTGTAATTCAGTGAAATATCTTGCGTGAGGACGTTTTCATTTCGAGAAGTAATTAATGTCGGACAGCTTTACTGTTCTCTTGCATTGCAGGTTTTTGTAGTATGTATATATAGACACGAAAGCATTTGCATATATGCTACTAATTAAATTCATAAAAAAGTATTGGCGCCGTCCTGGAACCATCGTTTGCCCCTACGTCATTATTAAGAGATCAGCTGCCTTGTCAGTGAATCACCCATGCTGTCATTTTGTGTTGCATCTAGGGTTCCTATCTGGAAGCTTTCAGGTCGTTTACAAGTAAAACACAGTTTCAAAGTGTAGGTGCACATCGGAACTGTTAGTTTGTAACACCTCATAATCACTAGTACTACATATCACTCTAACCCTTCTCGTAAACACATCTGTCTTACACTAAGACCAAAATAAGCAAGTAGAGAGAAAGGTAAACATAATCCTAGTTCAAAGTTAGCATGAGACCTTGACAAGCACGTGGACACCTAAACATAATTCTAGTTTAAAGTTAGCATGAGACCTTGACATGCACGTGGAAACCTATACATAATCCTAGTTTAAAGTTAGCATGAGACCTTGATAAGCACGTGGAGACCTAAACATAATTCTAGTTTCTGGTTAGCGTGAGACCAAGACAAGCACGCAGAGACCTAAACATAATCCCAGTTTCAGGTTAGCATGAGACCAAGACAAGCACGCAGAGACCTAAACATAATCCTAGTTTCAAGTTAGCGTGAGACCAAGACAAGCACGCAGAGACCTAAACATAATCCCAGTTTCAGGTTAGCATGAGACCAAGACAAGCACGCAGAGACCTAAACATAATCCTAGTTTCAAGTATCGCCAGAGCTTCAAATATTTCGTTGCCACTTTGAGTCACAAATTTAGTTTATTTATAAAACATGTACAGATGTGAATTTCAACAGCAATATCATATTGATATTTAATTGAATAGTACAAGCAAAAATACCCATAGAGAACCAACAACAAACGTAGTACATAAACCTGTACTTAACGTATCCAATACGGAGCGCACAGTTCATAGATTTTCCCATGGCGTTATTTACGCAGAGCAAGGAACTTTAATTCGTTTTTGTTTTGTTTTTATTTCGCGCAAAGCTACTCGAGGGCTATCTGCGCTAGTCTTAGCAGTGTACGACTAGAGGAAAAGCAGCTAGTTATCACCACCCACCGTCAACGCTTGGGCTACTCTTTTTACCAACGAAAAGTGGGATTGACCAAAACATTATAACGCCCCCTCGGCTGAAAGGGCGAGCATGTTTGATGCGTCGTTTTATTAACTACGCCTAGAAAGAAACCAAGAGTTTAACTAGTATTAGCATGATAAATAATCTTTATCCGTCCATATTTAATGAAATGGGTTTTCTTAAAGTAAAACTATCATTTAGATTGGGTACGGCCTTATTCTTAACTTAAAAGTCACAACTAGAGCTAGATGAACGTTGCTCAGAATCTTTAAAACACAACAAAATAATCATCAAAGACTGCTTTAACACTTTGCTGGCTTAACCATGCTTTTAATCCAAAGTATTACATCCATGTGATTATGAATCATCCATAACGAAGACTAAACATGTGATCTCACTGTGAGGATGATACAAAACAGGTCAGAGTGGCGCCACTCAGTACGACACCAACAGAACACTTTCGCCAAGGTAATCCATATTTTACATGGGTGTTCCTTTGAGGAACGACGTTAGATAACATGAAATACAACGATGTAAAGTGCACACTAACGCCGCCGCTTAATGTGCTGATGTTATAAACTAATGCAATTAAAAACTGCCGATAGTTTACATGTTTACATTATCCCCCAATTATGTTTATTCAACAAATTTTCAACGTGATAATAGAGTAACAGGAACGTCATTTTATATGCAAAAAACGGCTCTTTTGGGCTCAGAAAACACTTCAAATAGAAGAGCGAACAACGTTTCGACCTTCTTCGGTCATCGTCAGGTTCACAAAGAAAGAGGTAACTGGCCGGAAGCTGACCACATGTTTGGAAGGGGTTGTATAACTGAGTGTCGCAATGTAGAGGGCGAACATCAAACCGCGTCGCTCTTCTATTTGAAGTGTTTTCTGAGCCCAAAAGAGCCGTTTTTTGCATATGAAATTCTCAACAAGTGGGTTTCTCGACATCACTGATAGGAACGTCATTTTATTTCATTTAGCAAGTCAGCCACAATCTTTTTACACAATATCAGTTAGTTGTTCCTTCTTACACAACATCAGTTGTCCTTCTCATCAGTTAGTTGTTCCTTCACCGAAAACAGCAAAACGTTATATTGTCAAGAAAATTAAACAATGAGAGATAAAAATAAAGACAGAATATTGTTTATACTATTGTTTGAGTGTTGTTTATACCATTACTAAATGTATTTACTTTCCAATGTATCAAAATTACCTTATCGAAGGACACGTTTTATTTTTGTTGAACTTTTATTTTCTGGCTATATATATATTTATCTCAAAAACTTCTTATGCATCTTAATTTTACATATAAAAGCAGCAGCACGGGCTGACATCTTACGTATTCCTTTTAAAAGATTGTGACGCAATTAACATACACACACATACCAACATTTTATTTTACAGATTTGGTGAATTATGATCAAACTCGGCTATCTGTGACGTAGGCCAGCTCTAAGCTGCCAAAACATTTAGGTTAACAATTATCTATACATATGATCATTAATAAGCTGTTATCAATGTTATTAATAACTTGTTCTCCAACCCAAGACATTTTTACTGAGTCGGTCATGTCTGATGTCTGTCTGCGTTTGTACATATGATTGTTGGTCAGATGTGTTGCTTAAGCGTTTGTCAGTCGATTTGATCGTCCGTCAACAAAATTAATTCTTCGTTTAACATACATTTTTTCCATCTCTTATATAGCTACTCTGTCCCTGTGTGTCATGTTCAGCATCACTTATCATCTCATTCATATCTTCATTATGTCCCTTTTCCATTTAATTTAAGCCTGAATCAAATACCTGTCCAACTATTTAACTACTACTTATCGATCATGTGTATGTTTGTCAAACACCTCGCTTCATAACTGTGTAACAATATGATTATACTTGTCTCTGTCCGTTTGTCACTCCCATCCAAACACTGATCTATGGTTGAATTAGTTTTTCACATGTTATGTGAAAAACTAATTTTCTTTTCTTGTACACATCCAACTTGTCTGTCCGTTTATCTGTCCTACTATTCCAAGCACACCTTTTAAGCACTTTGCTAATTTTATAAATGGAAGAACAAATGTAACAACTTGCCTCTAGAAAATATGTAAGGGCACTTGCTAAATTATTATTGTATATTATAGCAAAGCTAGTAAAACTATCTACCGCTGTCCCGAATTTTGAACTATTGAGCAGAAGACAGCCAGTCAGCAGCACCCTAGCCCTCTCACAAGTTTTATTAAGCAACTTAAAACTGAGGATATTATTTTCGATATCGTACAAATTCGAATTAAATTCTTAAAACTTGTAAAACTGTACGTTTTATATGATTTTGTTTGTGTAATTTTAACTTACGAAATTTACGAGTTTAATTTTAAACTTATTAGTATATCTAATATTTTTGAAAGAGTGAGGTAATTTGTTATTATATTTTTATCTAATATTGTATGTTAATTGCATTCATTTTAGACATTCTATAAGTGATTTTCAAGTTCACGACCCGGCATGGCCAGGTGGTTATGGTACTCGACTCGTAATCTGAGGGTCAGGGTTCGAATCCTCATCACATGAAACATACTAGTCCTTTCAACCGTGAAAGCGTTATAATGTGACTGTCAATTCCATTATTCGTTGGTAAGAGAGTAGCCAAAGAGTGGGTTGTGATGACTACTTGTATTCCCCCTAGTCTTACACGATTAAGATAGGGAATGTTTTCAAAGGTAGCCTTCGTGTAAATTTTCGCGAAAATTCAACATATAATCTAAAGTCACAAAACTGGTCTCTTTGAATTTTCTACTTTAGTTTTTCATACTTTATTTTTAATTGAAACATTTTTTAAAAAAAATAAGTCGAGAGAGAACGACTATTTTTGTAAAAATATATAAATTTAAAGTGAAGTAAAATAAATCTTCTTGGTATAAATAAAAATAGTCATACATTAATTCTCATCTCACTGAAGAACAAAAATATTTATAAGTTCAATATCACGTTTCTTCATGCAATAAGCTCACAGATCTGATGATCTGCCTCTTTTATACGGGCTTTCACACTCACGGCTACGCTCTCGTCCGCCTATATTTTGTTTGTTTTTGGATTTTGCGCAAAGTTACACGAGAGCTATCTGCGCTAGCCGTCCCTAATTTAGAATTGTAAGACAAGAAGTAAGGCAACTAGTATCACCACCCACCGCCAACTCTTGGGCTAGTCATTTACCAACGAACAGTAGGACTGACTGTCACATTATAACACTCCCATGACTGAAATGGCGAGCATGTTTGGTGCGACGGGGATTCGAACACTCGACCCTCATATTACAAGTCGAACGCTTTAATTACTTGACCATGCCGGGCCTGGCCTTTGTCATGAACATAAGATAATATTTAAGAAATCTTTAAAAACATAGAACTATTTAGTGAAAAAAATGACTTAAGTTGGTTTTTGTTTACTGTAAAAACGGGAAATTTACACTCACGACTATGTGTGTGTAACTTCTGATCTAATGAACTAATTAAGACGAAAACAGTTGTGTTTTAATTTCTTCATAAAACCATATTTACCTTTAATTAGTTTTTAATCACATTATGTGTTTTGGGACAAAATGAATTTGATTATTTTTGTTTATTGCTCAGTTTTGAGTTAAGATAAAATTCAAAACAAATGCAAGAAATAGTGAAAAATGCTCCTCACGACTGTTTGTTAAACGAAAACAAAAAAATAAGAACAAATTTTAAAAATGTAAAGTTGACTTAATAGAAAAACTCGTATTCTGAATTACAAAAACTATGGCTAATAAATATTATATTTGAACTTTTCTTTACATAAAAGTAGTGTAAACGTGGTAAGTAAAATATGTCGCAGGATGCCACCCACACCCACATATTTCACAAAATTGGGAATGTACACCAACATAAAATGAAAGACAACAGTACGAACATGTAAACCGTACCTACACTCTGTACATATCTAGAAAACATGGTGAGAACTACACCTACATAGAGGTGAAAACACCCAATCTTCCGAGACAATTTAAAAAAAAAATGGCATGAGAAGCCTGTTTACTTATTTTTCCACACCCATTATATTTTTTACAGTCTTAGGCATTTAAAGGAGGGCAGTTGTTTGACTAACACGGGTTGGCTGCACAAAACTGTGTAAGCTGCGCTGAATGTATAAAAATAACATAACAGATACACTCACCATACAAATAAATAAAACACACCAAAGAAATCCAGCTAGCTGTGTGGAGAGAATAATGAAGCACGATTTCCTTTGTTAATTAATATTCTTCGTAGAGAATGGTAAATATCCTTAATTAACCAACAGATACACTTTATGGAGAATGGTAAATATCCTTAATTAATCAACAGATACACTTTATGGAGAATGGTAAATATCCTTAATTAATCAACAGATACACTTTATGGAGAATGGTAAATATCCTTAATTAATCAACAGATACGCTTCATAAACAGTGGTAAACATTCTTAATTAACAGAAACTCTTCATAAGGAATGGTAAATTGTTTTCATGCGTGTTGAATTATTTATCGTACTTAGTTGTTTTTATCTTTATGAAAATACTTTTATTTATATACATCTATCACGATAAGGCAGTTAAAGAATGATAATTGTCTGTTATTCCCAAATTCTCTAAAAATCACCTATTAGCAACATAAAATATATAAAAAAGACACTAATCCTGTCGGTTAACGATTTTAAACAAAATCTGCCGTTTTCTTCAGGCATTTGACAATAATATTTAACAGAAATAACGAGTAAAAGCAGACACATATAAAAGGTTCTAAAATTTTACCATCATTAAACATTATAATTAAGTACCTCAATACATTATCATGACTTTAGTGGTACTATCCCTAAACATATATTAAGAGATTCATCAGAACGTAAACCCGATTCTTTTGTTGTATTTGAGAGCGCCCTTGATAAACTCTTTTGTTGGTCGTTAAGCACAAAACTACACAATGTGCTATCTAATCTGTCCACTCCGCGTATCAAAACTCGCTTTTTAGTATTCAAAGACTTCAGATTTATCGCTGAGCCAAGATAAAATTTAGAGTAAAACATAGAAACTTGGCTATTTTCTAGTGAGAATTTTTCAAAACCAGACGTTTTTATCCTGTTGAAATGACACGAGTTTCTCTCATATAAGCAAAGAGAAGATAACAAACATAGTGTGATTATATTCTTACCCCCCTCGTTGAAAAATATTATATTGTGTCCTGATTATCATTACCATGATTAGGATTCGATTGTTAAAGTGAACGGTTCAGTTAAACAGTTTATTTATAAAAAAACCCTCAAAATAAAAATGTTCCGTTGTGAGGATTTTTTTTTTGAAAGAGTGAAAATTGTTAATAAGCGGCTTTGAATTCACAAATGAGACTGGAGTCCCACTTTTCTAAACAACATTTAACTTCAGAGGCAGGTGTGCCACACTTGTAATTTATCCTGCTTCACTTTTGATTATCTTGCAATACCTCAGGCTGAGCGTGACCTAGTGGTTTGCAAGCCTAAATTGAGAATTCGAAGAACGTTGGTTCGCAGTCCTTTGCGCAGTAGCCCTTGTGGTCATTATTGTGCGATAAAACTGATGACTAAATTCATTCTTTGGTAAAACGAGATGAAGGTACCCCTGAATTACCGATAGGTGCTGTTGGATTCCCTCTGGTGTATCATTTAATATTAGAGATGGCTGTGCATATATAACACCTGTGAAGCTTTGCGTGAAATTCTGAATAAAGGAAACAAACGTACAAGAAATTTACATATTGTCCCACCCCATTTTTTTAGAGGATTTTCTGCTACATGAGAACTCATTACGAATTATCTTCTATAACTTTTCTAAACATGTTTATATAAAACACGAATGATCTATTGCATTTTGAACCTAGAAAGCATGTGCCTAAATAGTGGCAAAAACTATTTAAAAAGTAAAAAACAAACACGAGAAACAATTATTATAATTACAAATGTATGAAATTAAACATAAGAGGGAGCCAGCGTACGGGCCTGACCCACTTCATTCAGGATAGTTCAATGGTTAGTGATTTCAAACAATATAAAAACAAGAATTTCTACCTGTGCTTCATTACATATATATATATATGAAAAACACCATCAATGAAATGTTACTAAATATATTTCGCTGCTATTTCATTTCAACACATCACTGCTAAGAACATATACTGTTGTGAGTTCTAATACACAACACAGGATAACTCTGTTAATTTCAATATTGTCTTGAGTATAACTTAGTGTGAATTTTAATACAGTATCACTCACTGTTAATTTCAATTCAATATATAATACAGTTTGATATGAATTTTGATACAGAATACAGTTTAACTTATGATCAATTCTAATACAAAACGAACTTTAACGCCTTACCTAAAAATGTTAGGACTAAAACAGGTATTAATCAACTTAAATAAAATTTATGCAGTTCCCAGTCACAGTGATAAAACTTCAGAAATAATAAAATATCTAAATTACTGATCACTATTACTGAATGGTTTTACTTGGTAAAACTTTCTAATCAGGGTGGCGATTCCACGAACATTAACTTTCACCGTAAAAACGTATTTCAAATCAAGAGCTGCAACATGAATCATGTAAACTTGCAAGATATATGATACGGTAGTATTAACTCTGAATTACAAAGGCACTAGTTTGTACTAAAGTTTGTTTATGTATATGACTTTTATCCTGTAGTAGCAGTATCAAATCTGAGTTCTCAAGGCATTAATTTCTATCGATGGTTGTATTAGTTTTATCGTGTTGTAGAAGTATTAAGTAGAGGTTATCTAGTCACTAGTATTTACCAACGCATATATCACTTTTATCGTTTAGTCACTTTAGTGGCATCATCAGACCTGAGCTACACAAAGTGACACTATCAAAGCACATGTTTGTTTCGAAAAAAATCTTGCAAGGAAGGCTTTTCTTTGACAAGACTGTCGTTCTTCATAGAACACGTTCTTAATTTCAAAATTGACCTTTTTTTTGCAAAAGGATTAAAAACTTTAAATGATGTTAAAACTAAAGGAAGGTAATAGAAATCATATTGTACAATGAACAGTGTTGCTTTTGTTGTTCATAATAATGAAACATGCCATTTGGATTACATTGTACACTGAACAATGTTTACAAGTGTTTACTGTATTAATTTTAGTGTTGATGATACTGAAGTATGCCAGAACAGATTAAATTTACATTGAACAATGTATACAAGTGTTCACAGTGTTGCTTTTAGTGTTGACAATACTGAAGTATGACATACAGGTTGTATTGTTTACCACATAAATTACTCAATATCTTTAGCAAAATAAATCTTTTTCTTTTCTTTTCTATCAATGTATTCGTTGGTGAAAGCCTTTCCGAAAAAAACCGTGCATCATCTTTTCCCACGTATACTGCTGAGTTTGCTGCGATTGACTCACCTGGTAAACAGGCTATTTCAGAATGCAGTAAATCGGGATCCACCTGGCTGATACAGTGTGGCTTAGAAAGTGTGTTGTCATAATAGCCGTCGTCAGGGTCTTCCTCTTTAAAAGAGTTTGCTGGATCTCGTTCTATTGGTTCTTTATTTGTTGACGGCAGGGAAGTGACTTCGGGAGAGTCGTCTGGTAAAGATAAATAATTGTATTAGGGTTAACATAAAATGGCGTACAAAAGCGCCACAGTTGTAACAAAAAATTTCAACGTGCTATAACTTAAAAGAAACGATAAAGCGTAAGCGGCTGAAGAAGTGCACATTTATAAAGACATTCAGTTTGTAGCTAGTTTCATCGGATCAGTGAATGCATCACGTATGTAACAACAGTGTATTGGCAGGGGGAAGCACTACCTATGTAGGTGTGCCCTAGTTGTTCATAGAGATGTTATTTTAAATATCACATCAATAGTCAACAGAACTTTACAACACCATACAGTGTTTCCTGTTATAACAATATCTACATATTGACCGAGTCACAAATTCTGGAAATGACTGTAATTATAATGGCAAAACAGTAGTGTTAACCAATTTCACAGAAGTGACAGTTTCAAGCAAAGTGTCCACCACTTTTATACGCATTATTAATAACTAGCAGTAATTCTGAAAAAATATATAATTTTAGAGTAAGCGATATTGCCATTACCCCTTAAAGTTAGCTTCCTTACAGAAATTTGGCTTTCTTTAAAAAACCTTAAGTACTTGTGAAACGGGATTTAGCAATTTATCTAATAGATAAATAACTATTACAGTTGGAATCTCATTGTACTTAGAACACGGGTTATAAATACAATCTTCCTATATCTGTTGAAACGATGCATTGCAAAAATACCCGTAAAGAAACACTTTATGTATGAATGATACTTGTATCATTCCTACTATCGTGTTTATATTGTTTTTGAAAATTGGTATCAGCCATCCTTACATTTATTTCATTTTGTGAAAAGATTTTCTTTTGACGTTTTGATG
Organism: Carcinoscorpius rotundicauda; assembly: GCA_011833715.1. Classification (NCBI taxonomy): domain Eukaryota; kingdom Metazoa; phylum Arthropoda; class Merostomata; order Xiphosura; family Limulidae; genus Carcinoscorpius; species Carcinoscorpius rotundicauda. Next base: position 48,046,825 of record CM022392.1, on the reverse strand, counting down.
AATGTGTGTGCGTGTATATATATATATATATATATATATATGCATGGTACATAAGAACAGCATGTAAAAACAAGTGTGTGTTACGTAATAAAAGTTTATAAAGGCATTGTGTACATACGTGTATAGGGAGATTATTTAAAAATAGTGCTGTGTGTGTGTGTTATGTAAAATTATATCACAGAATTCCCTACAAAAATAGTACCTTGTATATTCACAGTACACAACACCAAACCTATGTTTACAGGTATTATGAGACGGATAACATCGACTGCGACACTTTTTACATTAGTTTTGTTGCTAGTAGATCAATGGCACAGATATAAGTATTTTGTCATTATGCGCAAAGGGCTATCTGTGCGCTGCTCACCACGGGTATCGAAACCCGGTTTTTAGTAGTATAAGTGTACAGATATACCACCATGTTACTGGGGGACCAAACGAATAGTATTTTAGTTGTACTTCTTTGCACTAAATAGCCTTCGAAACAAAAGATGAACGCCTTTATTTTCTGGCATTTCAAACCTAATCAATTTCTACATTTATTTTGCTGTTCCTGACACCTTAGCAATCTTCCCATTCAACCAAGTATCTCTATCAAGTTTGGAAATGCTGTCCTTGGGGTTCGACATAAAAAATGAATAAAAAATGAACCAAGTTATGATCAAAGATTTGTTCCCTTTTCATTCAACAAGCATATGCTGTTCATGAAAGTTCTCATACCTACAATGTTTTCACAAGTCCTGGAAAATGGTCATTAGAGGTCAAAATCAACACAACTCTTACTAATCGAAAACTTAAACAAATTAGAGGAAAGATAATAAAATTTTCTCACGTTACATCCTGGAAACAATATAAACACCAAGGAATTCAACTGCGCAAACAAAAATATAGCACAAGGTTAGAAGATGACAGCTATCTCTACCTCTGTATCCACTGATACAATACACATAGTCGAAGCAATGTCAGTTCTAAACCGAATTACAATTTTACTTACTCCGAAAACAAAAAGAAAATAGATTATTCGTTAAGATTATAATTACTTCTGAACGTACACCACAAACAAGTTCTACTGCAGGAAAGGCGTGACACATCATGTGGTAGACATCGGTATTGTGTTTAATTTTTCGAGTTTCTTTCCTTCTGTAATATCATGGGTGATATGGTAACAAATGGTTGATGAATGAAAACTTTACAACATCATGGGTGATATGGTAGCAAAGGGTTAGTCAATGAAAAATATAGCATGAATAACATGGTAACAAAGGTTTAGTGAATGAAAACTATTTTATAACATCATGGTTGATATGGTAAGAAGTGTTAAATATATTCTGTAACCTCAAGGGTGATACAATAAAGAATTAAGTGTATGAGAAAAAAACTCAAACGTTCTTAGAGTCTCTCACGTTATTTCTTTGGTCGGGTTACATGAGAAGGATCTCACTTTGTCATCTGCATTGTATCAGCATGAAAAGATACGAATACGGGAGATTTTCTTTTCACTCAGTCTGCTGCCTCTCTAACTTACACCAGGTGAATGTTCTAAGAAAAAGGAATGATTCACTTCCAAGGGCTTTAAGTCTTACAAGTGGGTACAAAGAAATATACCGAGAAAAGGAAATTCTTAGAACTTCAGACCATTTAAGTGTCTTTGACAAACGATCCATTTGGAATGATAGGTTTTATTACACCATCATATCATTATGCATGAAAAATACGAGATTCTACCACAATTAAATTGAATAACTGATTGAATTACCCACGAAAAGATCGTTGAAATTACTCAGCAGAACTGAAATCTCAACATAAAAGGATTAACTCAGGATGTGATAACTGGAAAATTTGCAACAGGACCAAATCAGAATATAATAACTCGAAACATCAGTAGAAGGGTCAAACAAGAATAAGATAACTGGAAAAGTATACAGTAGGACCAAGTCAGGATGTGATCATAGGGTGAATATGTAACAAAACAATCTGAATGTGGTCACATGAAAAGCCTGTAGCAGAACAATATCAGGATGTAGTTACAGGATATGTCTGTGTCAGTACAAAATCAGAGTGTGATAACTGGTAAAATATGCAGTAGGACAAAGTCAGGAAATAATAAGCTGAAAACACTGTAGCAAGACCAAATAACGATCTGATAACTGGAAACATCAGTAAAAGGATCAAATCAGGATGTGATTGCAGGAAAAACGTGTAGTAGAACCAAATAAGGAAGTGGTCACATGAAACAACTAGCAGGACGAAATCAAGATGTGACATAGAAAAACTCCGATGTAGGACCATGATATAATTATTGAAAAAAATATGTAACAGGACCGAATCAAAATGTGATCAATGAAATAATCTGTAGCATGATCAAATGTAGTCAGAGTAGAAATATGTAACAGGATTAGAAAAAATCTGCAACAGAAACAATTCAGGAAAAATTCTTGGTTGAAAAAAAAACCCATTCATTTACAGTAGAAAGCTCAAATGAAACATTTTCTTTATTAATTATTGGAAAACCTGATTGCTTATTAAAAGGTAAGAATTCCTCATCTATAGGTAATTGGAAGAAATTCGAAATAAAAACCTAACTCAAAAGCACTCGGTTAGAAGGCTTTTTTATCTCATACATTCTACAGACTACAGTTAACACTAATATCAAAAACTGGGATGATAATCGTTTACTAATTCTAGTGCAGCACAAACAAAAACGTTAAATATTTTGTTAAACATATCAGATCCTATTTATTGTACTTTTCTAACAGTGAGGTCAGCAGGAAATTGTTCCATTGATAAGAAGAACTTCAGGACCTTCCGACTGTCAGTTATAAAAGATTTGACATTCTATAAACTTCTAATTGTGAAGTTTTTGCAGTCACTGTCAATAAGGAATTCACAGTTTATAAACTATCAGTGTGAAGTGTTTTTTTTAAGTCAGGTATCAACTATAATACTTTCAAAGTTCTAACATTCAATAAGAGCTTCACAACTGGAAACTGTCAATCATAAGATGAAATGTATTGTGTGCTAATTGTGAATTACAAGACGGAATCTATAGACAACCAGCTATCAATTATAAGACGGATCTTACAGTCTGTTGACGACTCTTAATTATAAGATGGGCTTTGTAGTCAAACAACTGTCAGTTATAAGATTAGTTTTATAGTCAACTGATTGTAAATTATGAGAAGGACCTTTTAACAACTAACTGTCAATTATATGATGAGCTTTATAGTCAACTGACTGTAAATTATGAGACGAATCATACAGTATACTGATTGTTAATTATAAAATGTACGGTTTTAGTCAACTGACTGTCAGTTATACGGTGGATTTTATTGTGAACCGAATGTTTGTTATAAAATGGACTTTACAGTCTGCCAAACTGTCAATTATAAGAACTAACTGTCAGTTATTCGATGAGCTATGGACTGTGAATGATAGTGAGGATGTCACAGTCCAGAGACTGACAGTTATTAGAAGCTGAGTTCCCACTTTAATCAAGAAAATCCTGGTGCAACTTCTAGTGGTCGACAACCACAATCAGATGATAAATCATTTCAGCGATTTGTTAATATAGATTCTTGACGTATGCCTGCATGAATAGAATACGTTTTTTTTATATATTTATACGCAATAACACAGTGAACACAGCTATAGGCAAACTACTACATATTTGTTTTGAAACATAACTCTCTGAAGAAGCACTGAAATAGGCTTCAAGTGTATGGATGGTTCACACTATTATTTTGAAACATAACTGTCTAAAGAAGCACTGAAATAGGCTTCAAGTGTATGGATGGTTCACACTATTATTTTGAAACATAACTGTCTAAGGAAGCACTGAAATAGGCTCCAAGTGTATGGATGGTTCACACTATTATTTTGAAACATAACTTTCTGAAGAAGCACTGAAACAGGTTACAAGTGTATCTATAGTTCACACCATTAATCTTCTCAATGAAACTAGTATTATGCTTAAGTGCCAAAATAAAATGAACTTATTTAATCTTTTTGGTTAAAAGAGGGTGTTTTAATTTTTACTTATTTTTAAAACGAGATAATATGAAGTCACGTGATTTTTCTGGTTGTTAAAATCAGATTTTGGGTGAGTCAAAGACGCCTAGCGGCGCATAAGGAAAGTTCTATGTTTGTGTGGTCCTGTGGAATGGTTAAAATTAGGGTGAGGTCATATTTGTGCTTTCAACTTTTTTTCATCCACGAAGCCACGTGTAACCTCTGACACAAAGTATTAATAAATAAAAGAGAGACAAAGAAAAGGAATGTGAAGCACATTTATGTTAGAATAATAACATTAGGACACATTTTTTGTATACATCTGGAACTATGAAATTGTATATGGTTCTTACATCAAACTAGCCTTCTTTCAGTGCAATAGGAAAAGAACTGATTGATATATCGTGTATTTTCCCCGAACCACCCCACAAGCAGCTGAGAACGTCATGCCTCACTGAAGCTCATTCCTGTGCACTGGTGGTAGCCATTCTTGAAACATGAGTCACGACCAGGGTTTTAGCATAGTAAACAAACTTTCATTCACCTTGTCACCAGCCAGCATCATCTCCATGTCATTCCCTTCTTGTCTGTAATTTTCATTGAAGTAACACGTGCAGTTTCCCTCTTCTCTCCATATTAATTTACTGTTTTAAAATATTACTCAGTGTGGTAAGGCACTGACGACTGGCAACACCTTATTTGCTATGTTAACCATGACCACTAAATTCAAAATAGAGGCTTGTGTACAACAGAGCCCCCAGTGGCTCAGCGGTATGTCTGCGGACTTACACGCTACAATCCGGGTTTCGATACCCGTGGTGGGCAGAGCACAGATAGCCCATTGTGTAGCTTTGTGCTTAATTCAAAACAACAACAACAACAAGTGTACAACAGAAACAGACTTTCCGTTGTACACAAGCTTCTATTTCCAATTCAAAGGGGCATTTCGATAGTGGGTCAAAATTGGGGGGGACAGTACTTCCCGGCTTCGTCGCCTGTGCATCCTGATGATACACGTTAAACAAACTTAAAAGATGCAATGTTTCAAGTTTCACTGAGACATTCTTACTTCTATTTTAACTTACTTTTAAGAACCAGAAATATAACAGTCAACATATGGGCAGACATTAGAATCACGTAACATCCAGCAAAGAATAATCGCGAGTCTTCTCAGTGATTATATATCAAACCATGAAGGGTATACTGATTAAACGTCAAGACATGAAGGACATAGTGACTAAACGTCAAGACATGAAGGATATAGTGACCAAACGTCAAGATATGGAGGATACACTGACCAAACGTCAAGACATGAAGGATATAGTGACCAAACGTCAAGATATGGAAAATACACTGACCAAACGTCAAGACATGAAGGATATAGCGACTAAACGTCAAAACATGGAGGATGTAGTGACCAAACGTCAAGACATGAAGGATATAGTGACCAAACGTCAAGACATGGAGGATGTAGTGACCAAACGTCAAGACATGGAGGATGTAGTGACCGAACGTCAAGACATGAAGGATATAGTGATCAAACGTCAAGATATGGAGGATACACTGACTAAACGTCAACACATGAAGGATACACTGACCAAACGTAAAGACATGAAGGATATAGTGACTAAAAGTCAAGACATGAAGGATATAGTGACTAAACGTCAAGACATGAAGGATATAGTGACTAAACGTCAAGACATGAAGGATATAGTGACTAAACGTCAAGACATGAAGGATATAGTGACTAAACGTCAAGACATGAAGGATATAGTGACTAAACGTCAAGACATGAAGGATATAGTGACTAAAAGTCAAGACATGGAGGATATACTGAACAAACGTCAAGACATGAAGGATATACTGAACAAACGTCAAGACATGAAGGATATAGTGACTAAACGTCAAGACATGGAGGATATAGTGACTAAAAGTCAAGACATGGAGGATATACTGAACAAACGTCAAGACATGAAGGATATACTGAACAAACGTCAAGGCATGAAGGATATAGTGACTAAACGTCAAGACATGAAGGATATAGTGACCAAACGTCAAGACATGAAGGATATAGTGACTAAACGTCAAGACATGGAGGATATACAGACCAAACCCTCTTGGGTATGAGAATAAGATTGCCCCAAATCCTCTGATGACAAAGAAAACTTGAATTTAAAGAAGAGATCCCGATGAGCTAGAAAGATCAAAAGTATATGTAGCATAGCGAAATAAATACTTAGTATTTGGAAACAATTTCAGAAACAGTGAAATCAATAACACCAGTAATAAATTATGTAACTAAAGAAATGAGGGTGTCGTATTTAGCACAACGATAAAACAATAAACTTAATACATTAATATGAAGAGGTCGTAACCATAAGTATCATTCAAATATTCAGGAAGGAACTGTATAGATAAAAAAGTGACAGGTGTCACTTTTATTCTTAGAGCTAGATTTTGTGTTGTCAGAGAAGTATAGTTTGATCTAAACATATCTTAAACAATATCTATGCGACACAAGATCTGACAATTCATTCTTATACAATATCCAGGATGGGGCTAAAGTTACTATATAGGTGGAACAAACACACTACTGCCGAAACAGATGTAGCCAATTAAATTATTATTCGTTTCAGAGTACCTATTAGAAAGGAAACATTTTTAAAGTTACTTTTGCTCCACCCTTAATTTACGTTATTTATAGCCCTAAGATATAATTATAAATTGAAGTTTACAAATAATAAATGGAAAACAAAACACAAAATAACTTACACATACTGCCACATTTTCCAATCTGAAATGAAATCGTGTGATCGAACTTTTACCACATAAGTAAAGCAAACGTTAAAAAGAAAAATTTACTGTCACCCAAATAAACATAACTAATGCTTAACATAACATAATACTTTCGATGATATCTTATTGCTGTTAAAAAAATTAGTGCATAAATTTAAGCTCATTTTTAAAAACTTAACTTTTCTCGTTGGAAGCTAAAAAAATCATAAACAATGACGTTTCACTCTTTTAGAAAAGCTTCCTCAGTTGATAAAAAACAAACCCGAGACCAATAACATAGCAAAAGAAAATTTAAACTTTAATTCAAACACTTAAATTAAAAATCTCGAACATAACGATAGAAAACGTAAAACCATAAAACAAATCTTGAATACACTGAAAGCTTTGTAAAAATTGATAAAGACACATCCGAAAATATTAAAACAGTGATATAAAAACTAATCCTAATCAGTACATCAAAAAACCTTTTAAAAACTTGGTAAAATGAAACCTCTGAAACTATTAACACAGCAGTGGAAAAACTAAATCAGAACTATAAAACAAGTGTCAAGTCGATATTGTAAAAACCTTGTTTGATTTTGCAGAAACCGTTTTGAATTATTAGGATAACTCTAAACCCACAAAAGTAGGTTTAGCAAGGGTAGTCCTACATCACCCACTTATTCAGGACTTCTATGAGTAACAAAAAAAAACATTTATAAATGTACAAATTACGTAGGAATGGCAGTAATAAAAATAATACAAAGAGAATATAGAAATGATACCTCTATAAACAGATAAACCCTACATGACTTTCAATATTAACATTTAACCTTACATTGGAAAAATGCATGGGTACAAAATAATTGTGAGGTCAGAAAAACTGACTGACCTCCAAGCTGTAGTCTTTAATTATAAAGACATATTCAGACTCAATTTGGTTTTCTTGTACGCAAGTTCCTAGGCTCTCAGATTTACTTCATGAATGCCTACCCTAACATGAGTGTGATATATTGATAAATATATTGCATACAACAGTCAGGAATATATAACTTGGAACTCTAGTAATATTAATTTTAAGTACGTACTTTACACTATAACATTAAATTTCAATATTGAAAGACATGTAGGGATGATCCATGTATAGTTACAATATCCCTCTACTTTTGTTTGCATTCTTTTTAGCACTGCCATGTCTACATCATTTTACATCTACAAAATGTCGTAATTAATTTTTGTGACACTTTACCCCTGACTTAAAGCTAGCGTATTCTATGAACATGTGCAATAAAATTTAATATTACAAGTATTACTTTTTTATTCCTTCACTTCATATATAATATAGCGCTTGACTCCGTAAATATACCGATTGTATAGTGTACAAAGTATTGAGTGTTCTATATGTAACCATCACCTCATGCTCATCTATTATTGGCTGGTAATTCCTCTTTCATCCTGTACTTTTTAAAAGAATATCAGATTTATGTAAAATAATTAACTTCAAGGAGCAGTGATCAAATCGTTTACACAAGAGTTATGATGTTTCTCTTTTTAGCCGTGACATAACGGTTCACAGATTAGCTAAGTTTTTGTTTTGTTTTTCAACGCAAAGTTTTATCTCAGAAGTCCGCCATCTCTTGATCGATTTGAAATACAATTACAGTTTTGGATCGATGTATTTGACCAATTGATTCTAATCCTGCTTAAAACAATTTCAGTTTGAGGGTACGTTGGTAGAGAGTTTTGTTTCTTTGTTTTGGAATTTCGCACAAAGCTACACTATCTGCGCTACGCTGGTAGAGATCCTGATGAGTGGTAAAATCGAATCGAGTGCACTCGCTCCCTACGCTTCATGTTGCTAGCGCCTCAAAACATAGCTAAATAACTAAATGGTTTCATAAACTAATTTATTATAAACTGGCTTAAAATAATTTCTTGTTGTTACTACTAGTTATTACGACTAAGAGATGACATCGTGCGTAACCAAGAAACACGACTAGCATTAGTGATAATGTCGCTATAGAGTTACTTCGACTGAACCACGAAAAAGAAAGATGAACAATTTGTTGGGTTTGTCACTCGTTGATTAGTATCTTAGTTATGGTTTCTTAACCTGTTTTAGGGTGTGTTTTTTTCTTGTACAGAAATAAATGAAAGTGAGTGACAATCGTCTTCTATGTTTGTTTGTTTTTTTGGAATTTCGCACAAAGCTACTCGAGGGCTATCTGTGCTAGCCGTCCCTAATTTAGCAGTGGGAAGGCAGCTAGCTAGTCATAATCACCTACTGCCAACTCTTGGGCTACTCTTTTTACCAACGAATAGTGGGATTGACCGTAACATTATAACGCCCCCACGGCTGGGAGGGTGAGCATGTTTAGACCGACGCGGGCACGAACCCGCGACCCTCGGATTACGAGTCGCGCGCCTTACGCGCTTGGCCATGCCGGGCCATATCATCTTCTAACGTAAAACTATCGCTGTTGATTTTTTGGCATGCACATTTGTATTATGATAAGAACAATGGCAGTGCAAACAGCTTTGTTACACCATGTATGTGATACAGATAACAGAAATACTTCCTAAACTCATTAACTCAACCCATTATAATATAAAATTCACAAAAGAAGAGAGGAAAGAAACAATAATAAAGTTCCTAAATTTAGGAATATAAAGAACTTCACAATATGTTCGACAAGCAAATAATAGTAAAAATAGAAATAGAAATACATCAGAATAGAAGGCCTGGCATGGCCAAGCGCGTAAGGCGTGCGACTCGTAATCCGAGGGTCGCGGGTTCGCGCCCGCGTCGCGCTAAACATGCTCGCCCTCTCAGCCGCAAGGGCGTATAATGTGACGGTCAATCCCACTATTCGTTGGTAAAAGAGTAGCTCAAGAGTTAGCAGTGGGTGGTGATGACTAGCTGCCTTCCCTCTAGTCTTACACTGCTAAATTAGGAACGGTTAGCACAGATAGCCCTCGAGTAGCTTTGTGCGAAATTCCAAAACAAACAAACAAATCAGAATAGAAGAGAAAATAAATTATTAAAATTTGTTTTAAAACCTTTAAAAAAAATCAGAAAAAACATTGATAAATCGCTAAGAAAAAAACACTCACCAATAACATAAAATACACAAACAATAAAAAGTAACAGCCAAACATAGAAATTATCCCAAGAAAACAGAGGAAAACGGCTTTAAGAATAAGAAACAAACTCACAAAAACGCAACGTGCTTATTGGTACAAAATTCATAAAAAATATGAACTTAATAAAACGATTTGCTAAACAATTTTTACAATACTGAAGGTTGTGCAAACGGTTGTTGTTGTTGTTTTGAATTAAGCACAAAGCTACACAATGGGCTATCTGTGTTCTGCCCACCACGGGTATCGAAACCCGGATTTTAGCGTGTAAGTCCGCAGACATACCGCTGAGCCACTGGGGGGCCTGTGCAAACGGATTTGTCAAATGTGAAACTTGTGAATCCATATTTATTAGTTAAACAACCAGAAAACTAAAAACAAAATTTTATGAACACCTAACACGTGTAAATAAATAAAAATAAATTACTTGAAACATCAAGTAATTTTAGTAAAGAACACATTTCACAAAAAATAACAAGATGTAATCCTCAATATACGCGGCACTTGAAACTAATTTAGCCAAGATTAGAGTAAATTAATCTCCGAGACCTTGAGCATTATTAAATACACCAATCAAAAGGGTTTGATCTCCTGAGATCAAAAACTGTAATTAGATCTCAAATTGTTTGTACTTAAAAAACACAGAGACGGTCAACGAGCCGTTATACCGCGGCTAAAAATTCATAAAAATACACAAACGTAACAGGTATTTATAAAGGATGTCTCTTATCTTTATTATGCCTTTTACCACACATTAAATCTTACCAACTGAGAAGCTTCCAGTGGCTCAGCTGTATGTTAGTGAGCTCATGACGCTAAAGTATGGGTTTCTATAGCCCGACACGGCCAAGCGTGTTAAGGCGTGCGACTCGTAATCCGAGGGTCGCAGGTTCGTGCCCGCGTCGCGCTAAACATGCTCGCCCTCCCAGCCGTGGGGGAGTTATAATGTGACGGTCAATCCCACTATTCATTGGTAAAAGAGTAGCCCAAGAGTTAGCAGTAAGTGGTGATGACTAGCTGCCTTCCCTCTAGTCTTACACTGCTAAATTAGAAACAGCTAGTGCAGATAGCCCTCCAGTAACTTTGTGTGAATTTCAAAACAAACAAACAAAATGGGTTTCTATACCAATTGTTCACAGAGTATGTTAGTCTTGTTCTTAAAATAACCGAGAAAGATTCGCTTAAAAATTGAAATGTTTACGTGTTGTTGTTTTTCCAATTATCCGAGAAAAGCAAATTTTTTAAAGATGTTTGAGAAATACCTTGGTTTTCTCGTCAAGCGTTTAAAACTTTTATTCTTTTCTTCCAAATGGAGCTTCTAACATGAAATCATAAGAGTTTAGCCTTTTGGCTATTGAACGTAATGAAAACAAATTTCTGGTAACCAACTAAACGAGAAAGTTTTCAGTTTTTTAGATTAGTACTAAAATATGTTTGTTTTGGGACAATCAATGGCCAACACTAAGATTATAAGAAACGAAACGCCCATCTTGACAAAAGTAAAAATAACAAGAAGTTTAATTTAACAGCGCCCTTTATTAGTTAGGTAATTGGTTTGTTTTGAATTTTGCGCTAACCATCCCTAATTTAGCCGCGAAAGACTAAATGAAAGACAGCTAATCTTCATCATCCACCGCCAATTCTTGGAATACTTTTACCAACAAGCAGTGGGATTGATCGTGACATTACAACGCTTCCATGGCTGAAAGGCCGAGGATGTTTGATATGACGGGAATTTAAACTTTCAACTCTTAGATTACAAGCTAGCACCCTTACCACCTGACCATGCTAAGCCATCTTTGTTTTAAGAAAGAAAAGAGTGCATCAATCTTGCTGGCAAACATAAATTTAATACATCCTTACATTTAATTAAATTCTAAATTTAAATTACAACTAGAAGTTACTAGCAACTAGAAGTTAGCCACTCTGAAATTACCCACAGTGAATATAGTTAGTACTAATCTTATTTACTCTAATATCCATATGTATTTTCTAGAACATAATATTTCATATATCACATTGTCAAAGCCACAGGAAAAACTGAATTCATTTTAATTCTATTCAACTCTCACAGTTCTTGTACAACAACAGCGAAGAGAAAATGATAAAACATCTTTTGTTTTGATGTTATTTTTTAAAACCAAGTGTGGAAGTAAAAATTGAGTTTATCGAAACAGTTGTGATTATGATTTGAACTACTACAATGAATTATTAAACCAAATATTAATATCCAGAAACTTATACCTCGTGTCTATAAATCGATATTTTAGTTAAAATAATCCAAGGATTAAGTTCCCAGATGCTGCCTTACCTGAAACTGAAGATAACGTGTTCGCAGATAAAGACTCCTTGTTTGTTTCAGTGGGTACTACAGTCTCAAACAGATCTGAAAGTTCTCTTTTATCTTGGATATTCTGTAACATATCTGAAGGAGTGTCTTTGTTGTTAATGGTTTGTGTAGAATCGACATAACACTTTTCTTTTACCACAGTCTCAGAAAGATCTGAAAGTTGATTTTGGTTATCAGCGCATTCAGACGTGTCTGAACTACAGCCTGAAACTTTGTCATTTAGGGTCAGATCTAGATAACTGCTCGGATTCTCTAAATTTCCTGGAAGTTCTATAAAACAATTATCATAATTATTTGCACAATTTCCCTGGCTGTCAACACTTTGGGAACCGTTGGAATGATTTCCATTAGCATCAAAGGATAAAATCGGTTGACACTCAGAGTTTATTCCATCTCCTTGAACAGTGTCCAGGTCATGGCCTGTCACGACCACTGAAGAATTTAAGAGACTAGTCTGGACTGAAATTTCCTTTGTGTTTACTGAGGCGTTATGACAACGAGTTGACGACTCAGAACACACGTGGTTACAAATCCAGGGTTTCCGCACAGTTTCACATTCAATTCGTTCTATGCCTCTCTCAACGGTCACCAGGAGGTGCTGCAGAAGGGTGGGCAAATACTCGTCAGACTCGGGGTTCGAGAGTAGTCCTGTTGATGTAGTCGAGGTTCCAGAGACATCTTGTAACCAGTCCATTGTGAAAAGTTTATCGAAGTATTTCTCATTGATTACCCATTCCTTAATACCAGCATAATCCTTGTACACACAGGTAAGCAGGAGGGAACAGTCACGTTCTCCCTCTAGCTCGCTCGTTTTCCCTCCACAAAGACAGAAGTAATAGTCTCCAACCCTTAGAAACGCCTTGTCTATTTCACCCAACTGTATGATCACCCGTTCCTGGAAGCAAAAAGGCCAACCGTCCAAGTTTTCCTTACAACTACAGGGACATGAATCTGTGATGGTAGACTATAAAACAAAAACAAAGTGTAAAAAAAGTGTAGGTAAAACTGATTAACCACACATACATTCTGATTTATTACAAATCCTAAAGAATTTTCACAATTTCAGGCTTAAGAACAAACTAAAATCGTTTTTATTATTTGTTATTCTGTAGCTTTGCTGTGACCAAAACTTCAGTTTCAACATTTTGAACTATATAATGAAGTTAAAACATACTATTACGGGACACAATATATTGAAGAAGGAGAAAGAACACGTTAGTGTCGATATTTGTTTCCCGTATAAATTTGTGGTCCGTAATAGTGAATGTTAACTTTATCTTCGGTTATTTTACACCGTATTGTGTATTTACATATCCTTTATCGAGTTGCTTACGTCGGTGTGGTACAATGTTTAAACAATTGTAAAATTGTTGGAAGTTTTTATTTCTAGAAAGGCGTGGCATGAAAAATTAAAGAACGCAAGTTTAACAGTAGGTGTCATTTCTAAAATTCTGAAACTGTTAACATACCACTGAAATAAAACAGAATATTGATTCATCCAAAACATACTCTTAACAATCACCAATTAAAACAAACAAGTATTACATATAGTATTTCGGAATCATTTCCACGTTTTGCTACGTCATACGTTCCTTCATTATTTAATTACTAAGTGTGTTTAATAAACGAGTGTACGTACACATATGTAAGGGGTAGATTCAAAATGAAGAGCAACGTGGTCACATCCCCTTTTTGTTTTATCTGGCTTTCAGTAACACGATGAAGTGAGAGTAATAACCTGCCGATACGCCGGATAAAACAATATAAAATAACCTTATAATGCAATATAAATGTTGTTTACTCGTACGCTTCATGGACGTGATATGCAGAAGTAATGGTGGAAGAACGTCTGAAGTAATCTATTGGCTCTACATCAGGATAACACCCACAAGTTTAAGTACAGCTTAATATGAGAGAGAAAACCAAAGCTCCAGTTGGAGGGTCACCACATCGAAATATAAGTTAGTGATAAAAGTAAACTGTATTTTATAAGAGTCATTATTTTATAATAAGATATATATTTATTTGAAATATTACTCGTGAATAAGGAAATACAACTAAATGAATTAAACAACACTTAAGTAAATTATTAAAAAGTTACAGTATATTCAGATATGTTAAATTCCGCGTTCTTTGGATATTCTAAACTGTGTTTAAAGAACAGTTTCCTTGATTGTCTGAACAATTTACATTCGAGTTTTCATGAAGGTAAACGTAGAACTTTTCGAAACGTATAGTTTTATTTTTAGGCTTTTCCCTTACTTTTATAATAAAAATAATTTTATTGTAGAATAGTTTAACGTTGTACATTTATTTTTAACAATTTGAAATACAACTAGATGAAAAATGTACATATCTATTTAAAAAAAAAAAAAAACAGTTACTACTTCAATACGCTTCTTAGCGTACCAAGAAAAGCGAATTACATTTTCACACACCCTGTTCTGGTCCACCCCATACAATTGTTCTAAACCCGCCTCCTCTATGTAGCTATCAGGTGTTGAAGTTTAATGAATATTGCAGAACAGACAGACGTACAGTCGTTGATTTCCTCCCGGATATTCCACTCCCTACTATATTTGTTTAGGCAACAACAAAGGTTGCGACTGTCTAGAATGGTGATAAATCATGGTCTTACGACTTGCTCAAACCACAGTTTATCAGTCAAATATAAGTTCGTTACTAGTGACCAATCTACATTTAAACAGTATCCGCCCCCCAAATAAAGTGAACGTCGTTGTATTGAAGGTCTGATCTGTTCAAGTTTGAAACGTCATAAAACTAAACAAACCTTCATATATCAGATGTATTTATACATCTACAACAGCATCAGAAACATGGCCACTATGTTACGAGAAATATTACGTGTATGTTATGGTTTGTGTAAATCAACACCAACCACATATCTAAGCTATGCGTATATATTCATAGCTCCCACTATGTGAGTAAGTCAGTAACAGTCACATATTCAAATTATGTATATTCACAACTCAGCGCGTTTCTTAGTGAAAGTCACCATCTGTCTGTGGAGAAAACTGCACACAGAAACACATTTTTATTGTTTTGAGCGATATTTTTAAATGTTCTAATGTTAACAAGTTACTCTGGAAAAATAAATGTTTAAAAAATATTTAAGTTATGTCGGTGAATCCATTTAGGGCATATTGTTACTGTTCCCAACAACAGTTAATATAACCTCAGTGACGGGTATACAGCTAAAGCCTCTCGAAACATTATATTACATAGTTCTGCGAATTAATATTATAGTATATTGTCTGTGACTTTTTAACATTGAAGCTGGACATGTGACACCACTTATAAAGTACAGAACAAAGTGTTTAAAGAATAAGAAAAGTTAAGTCTAAACATTAAGACTTCTCTCTCTCAAGTGATAAAAAACTTGGGTTAATAAGAATTCACATCACAAGAATGATCATCTATAATAATCAAAATTTACGTAACAGAAATTTTGTCATTCATATAAAAAGCACTTAGGAGTGAAAGAACGCCCATAACTGGAGCACTTCTGAATTACTCAGGGAGAGCCCTAAAACCTTAAGACGGGGGGAAATCACAACCGGTTTTTATACCATATGCTGACATCAAATGAATGTATATACGCTTATATATAAGATTCCCCCCTCTCTTTTCATATACGTGTGTGTGTGTGTCCTTAGTTTACATTAATACGCCGCATTTATCAAGTTCTTAAGCTAGATGAGTGAATCATTATATATATTAAAAAAACATAATCTGAATTGAATTGGGATGTTGAATAATCTTAACGTTCGCATATGATTATACTTTTATGTTATGGAACATATTTATGATATTAAAAGATCTGTTTAGTTTGTTTTTGCATTTAATTAAATAACATTGAAACAATGTGGATTAAATCATGCACCTTAAATAATACTAACTGGTATATGGAGCCATAAGTGAACTGAAAATAAAGATAGTTAGACAGAAAAAGCAGGATATAAAAAACACCAACTTTTAAAACATACAAACGGGTATACATCATGTATATAATACTTCAACTTTCATTATAAGTTTTATACTTTCTCATAACGCCAACTTCATACCACATGTTTCTGACTTCACACGTCTCCTCCTACACCCATGCCGTACATGGAAATTGACGAGCCAAGTGGCGTCACTTGCAAGACGACTTGTCGCACACGCGTCTAAAAAATATTCAGTTAACGCCTAATGAGGTAGGCGATTTTGAAGAACACTGATGAATTTCCAGCCGCAAAGAAATAAAAGTCAAAGAGAAAAGGGGAATTGATTCAAGTAAGTGAAGATGAGTGAGTGTCCAGTTGTTTATCCAGCTGTAAAGAAAACCTGAAGTTAAAAAGCCTACGAGGATAGCACAAACTACTCAGGGAACAACCCCACCTTCCTGTTGTCTAAACCAACGAGATCAAGAAATGTAAACGTGTTTAACATTGTTTATGAAATAATGGATTAACAATTTACTGAAATATGTCAGAACATTAATTCTCATCCGAAAAATAAAAACTAGAAAATTATCTGAGTATTTATATGCATATGAGCGGGAAAGCTACATGTTCAAATATCACAACACACGCCCAAATTCCATTTGAACACGCAAATCACCATTTACAGTTACATCACGTGTCTTGCTCTCTCAGACCTACACAACCACTAGAAAGCGCCTCTAGAACCATTAGAAAAACTGGGCAGATAAATTCAGATTAAAAATGAAACATTTTATTAGATTACGTGCACCAAGTGGAATTTTAAAATCGCTATCAGGCATATTCATCTTGTAAAGTACGCATTGCAAATAGGTGGCGCTAGAAATGAAATTGTCTAACACGATTTCTTTTTTATTATTCAAACATTAAAGTGTTCAACTTTTGCATCTCGTTTATATCATTATTCATTCATTTTATATTGTTAATTGTATTTTCACCATGAATGCCACCTTGTGATTTGTTTGTTTGTTTTTGAATTTCGTACAAAACTACTCGAGGGCTATCTGTGCTAGCCGTTCCAAATTTAGCAGTGTAGACCAGAGGGAAGGCAGCTAGTTATCACCACCCGCCGCAAACTCTTGGGCTACTCTTTTACCAACGAATAGTGGAATTGGATTGACCGTAACATTATAACGCCCCCACGGTTGAAAGGGCGAGAATGTTCAGCGCGACGGGAATGCGAACCCGCGACACTCAGATTACGAATCGCACGCCTTTACACGCTTGGTCATGCCGGGCCTCACTTTATGGTACAGTGAACTAAACGTCTAAATCAGAGATCCCGATGGTTCAGGTATAGCCCCTGACTTAACACACAGAAGACCACCAGTTTGTTTCATCTGGTGCCACATGGGCTTTATGTAGATTTGAACTGAGTAAGAGGATTGACTGTCTCTTATAAAGCACCTACATCAGTATGGAGAATGGTCAGTGATATCGCAATACAAAACCTTCGACATTTTCTCTGGATGCGAGCACGCGAATCAAGACATAACGCCTAGCCCTTATTAAATTTATCTTTATTATATTTTCTAAAAATATGCACTCCACAAATATACCTCGTGTTTGGAAAACAAAAAAGGAACGATTATGTAAGGCCTCTGACATTGAATATAGCATTCTTGTCTAGCATTAAAAATATTTCCAAATTATTGAACGTTTACTAGAAATGAAGTCCTCACTGGTTACTTGTACAGAAATTACTGCAAGCAGCCTCCAGCTACTCATATAAAAAGCAATGAAAGCAGCTTCCGGCTTCTTTCGGATTTATGAAATATACACATCAATGGGTACCTTTTATAAAATCGAACGTATAACGAAGCCCAAGTTCACTGCATATTCGTCCTCTTGAACGAACATTCCGCTAAGTGTGACATTACAAAATAAAAAAAGCTTATTGCTGAAATATTAGTTGATAATGATTTGTTGTCTAAGGAAGCATTAGGGGAATACTCTGGTGTCTCCACTCGCCAATTAGAGTTTAGTAATGATTATAAGTTAGAAATTTAGCTAAAACTCAAACAAATCGAGCTTGAACAAGCCCGTATCGAAGCCGAGAAAGGTCAATCGCATGTCAAAGCTGAAAAAGAAAATAAACGTCTCGAGACCGAATAAGCTTATACAAGAAAGAAATGAAAATTAGATTTAACTCTGATCGGCCATGGCAAAATGACAATTTTGATCTCAATCGATATTATATGGCACCACCAATTAAGAAAAATAAAGTTGATAAATATTTACAACATTTTGAGAAGGTTGTCTAAACCATGGAATTGGTCATTGTTATTACAGCATTTTAACTAGTAAAGCACAAGAAGCTTATGCCAATCTATCTCTACAAGGCTGTACAGACTGTGATATAGTTAAGGCAGTTATTTCATAAGCATACAAGTTAGTGCCAGAAATTTCGAGGTTACCACAGACAAGATAATAAATTTATATGGAATTCGCCCATGAAAAAGATTTATTTTGATCGACGGTGTAATTCTATACACATTGGCAACAGTTTCGATAAGCTAAGACAATTATGACTAATTGAAGAACTAAAACGTTGTACAAGTGACGACCTCAAACTTTGCTTGGACAAAAAGGAAGTTGAAACATTACAGGAAGCAGCTGCTCTTTCCTATGATTACACGATAACATATAAAACCACTTTTTATAAAGAGATTTCGCTATATCAGCTAAACCTGTATTTGTTCAATACACTAAGGTTAAGGATTCCTCTAAAACATCCAGCTTTTTTAGTTCGAAATCTTCTGACAATCAGGATAAAAATTTATCAAAACAATTATGGGCTGTCTGTCATTTCTAAAAAACCCGGTCGTACTCTCACCAGATCACCCGATGTTATTGATTTGGCCGCTGATAAAATGGCTGACGGGGTTAGAGAGAAATTGAGACCTTCTGTGTCTGTTGATTCTGTGTCTTTGACAAACGACACTGCTCATCTCATGCCCTGTATATATTCTACGTGATACTGGGGCAACCCAGCCCTTATTGTTAGATGGTGTATTACCTTCAGATTCAAGTTTCTGCCACTTGTTAGTCTGTTACTGCTCAGGGTATTGACAATTACTTTATGTTCCTCTTCATAATATTTAACATCAGACATAGTTTTGTGACCAGTTGTGATTAGAGTAAGACCTGTTCTGCAAATTGATGGTGTATCATTATTGTAGGGAAACGATTATTTGTAATAATCGTTATTATAAATTGTAGTGTTGTTTGAATATTAAAATATATTTGGAAAATTGGGTATCAATCTTGTTTGCAAATATAAATTTGAAACTTATCGACATTCAATGAACTTCTAAATTAAAATTAAGATTTCAGGTTATTTGAAATCGTTATAGGTAACATAATAAATAGGAAACTCTTTGGATATAAAATCTAATACGTAACACAAGCTAAAGGCTTAACACCCTACTAACTATCAATCACGACAGATCCCCAGTCCTCATCTCAAGTCAATCTTCTCCGAAGTAATAGTCGAGTAAGGAAGAGGTCAATGTTGGTAAAATAGCTCTTAACTAAACAGTTACACGTTACTATACAAACAGCTGGTTTACCATTCCTTCTTTATATACTTACATTATATCTACACTTCATTCAGTGCAAATCAGATTCAAGTTACCACCAAAGATTCATCGACTTGTTAAAATACCATAATTAAATAAGTATATATATTCAACTTTTCCTTACTGTTCGAACAAACAGTAAGAGGAATGCAAGACTTCACTCATAATAGAAAGAAATACAGCGACAAAAACAACAAAAGATAGATAGATAGAAGGAAACATGAAACACATCAAACTGTAAGTTAACACCAAGTCACTACAGTCAATGTCCATTACCTAACGGTCTTAATCTATTAAACATTTTACTCAAATTAAACAAAATTTCCTTCACTCAAACTTACGAACAAAATCAGAAATAATTAAACAAACAATGTCATGTCTAATTAAATACTGTATAAATTATTTACTCAGAAAAAACTCGATTGGATTCTAGTACATCAAACTGTTTATAGAACTATTAACACAACCCTTACATCATTTGTTTAATTTTCAATAAATGAACCTTCACCTTTACTACCTCGTTATTATATGTTATCTAACGGTGGATCCCACGTATTCTATCATATCGAGTAATTCGCGTTTGACCGTTACAGTACTCAGTGTAGAAAACTGTGATGATTTTTACTGGAAAATACACAATTGACGCCAAAAGTAATTAGTACAATTAACTGCAGTATTCATAGCATGTTTTTTTTTTTTATGTCATGGGCCTATTATTAACACTCCACTTAACCATCATAGTAGTGGTTGCACAAGTAGTTTGAGGTGTTTAATAATTATGAAGTGTTTAAAGAATAAGAACAGCGAGTGTGTCCAACGGGCCATACTGATAATTAAAATACATTAAACGGATCAATGGTATTTTGCACTTTTCGAAGCGGCCTGGCATAGCCAGATGTTTTCTGTAATCCAAGGGTCGCGGATTCTAATCCCCGTCATACTAAACATGCTCTCCCTTTTAGCCGTGGAGGTGTTAAGTTATAACACTATTCTTTAGTAAAAGAGTAGCTCAAGAGTTGGCGGTGGGTGGTGATGACTAGCTGCCTTCCATCTACTCTTACACAGCTAAGTTAGGGACGGCTAGTGTAGATAGCCCTCGCTATAGCTTTGCGCGAAATTCAAAACAAACCAAAATGTCGAAGTAGAATAATATTACAGAATACACTAATTACACCAACACACAGAGTACCTGAAACCACTTCCTCAAAGTTCATGCACAATTACTCAAATACACAGTCAATACCAGATAGACTTCTACATAGTACAATAAAATATTTTGATAAAAATTGGTGAAAAAAATGAGTTCTTATGTGAACTATACAGATATTGCATACACGATGAAGAGACCTAAACACCTCTCCTCGTTAAAGTACATCAGATCTTTAAGATAAAATCAAATTTAAAATAATAATAAAATAGTGCTAAAATAAAACGGGCCACCTACTTTCTAGACCTATTAAAGAAAATGAAAGAACAACATAAATGAACATTGCCCTGAAAAGGACAAGATTTAAAGTTATGCTATTACTTCAGCCATTTTGTATTTACTCTAAATGTATTAATCTGGCCACTCCAACTAAGTAATGGAAGGAGGAAGAGGTCTAGTGTACCTGACTCTCCTGGGTATACAAATATATATATATACCCAAACACCTAGAGATAGAGAGTAGAATAAAGTCAATCTGTCTCATAACTCCAGTGTTTCCGGAGTTGTACACCTTTCCTAGCCTGATTTTATTAACCGTTCTGTAATAAATAAATGAACAACAAAAGTAAGAACTCAACTAAACAAGACTTAATTAGCGGGTTTTAAAAAAACAATAATTGTTTTCCATACACATGATTCATCAGTATAATTAATTGTATTTAATAACAGAAATGTTTTATCTTAAAATCTAGATTCCTATGCACACATTAAACAAAAATCCACTATTTTTCTGTTGATAATAACTTGTGCTTCTCAAATTACTTTATCTGTAATTTACTGACATGAACTATCTGCATAGGCGACGACCGTCAAACTTTAAATCTTGTACATACTCTGGTTGATAGCAAACTCTTTTTCCCATGGATTCTCATGCATGATTGCGTATTAATATGTATATATTTGTTTTCGTAGTAGCTAATAAATGATGCCATTCATACAGAATATGTTCTCACCGGTCTTGCATCTAAAATCCTCACGTATAATTACGATAAGCAAGTAGACATGAAATGGGTTTAGCTAACAACACACATGAAGAACCGGTTTTCTTTGGGGGAAACCCCGAACACCTGTCTGGTTTGGTGGTCTTATTTAGAAAAGGTGACTGTAGGTACACGAATCCTGTATAACTGTCCTCCTTTCCAGAGGGAACTGCAGGTTGATCCTACTCTATGAGAACATTAAAACAAAAATTAAGTTAGTGTTAAACCGTTATTTTTGGTTTCAACAGGTCTTTAATTCCGTATAACAGTGAACAAGACTTGAAGGCGAGTTCCGATAGTTTAGCTGTCATTAGTTCTGCCACGAAAATATTTTCTTTCTTTCAGCAACTACAGAGGATAAACAACAGGTTTCTTTTTACCCTTTATATGTGAAACACGAAATAGTTCAAGATACAAACATCAGTAGAGTAACAGACATGTTCCATACCAGCTTGGAACAGTTATCACATCACCATTCTTTCAACATATATCACAGCTTAATAATACACAATATTTCTTACGAAATTAGTATAACATTTCGAAAGGTTGATATTTTGCTTAAATGTAATATCACATTGTTAACTTCCTGTTTCATATCTAGGCCTAAAGGAGTGCAAGTGTGTTATTTTGATCACACGACTTTAGAACGTGACTATTTTCCCAAATTATCAAAATGTTTTCGAAACAGACTAACTACAGCCAAAGTTGAGCAAGACTGCTTGTAAACATTTCGGTATTTTTCTGTATGTAGGCTTGTAGTTAACCGTAATCAGTTTCTGTTCATTGTTATACAATTTTACAAGAAAAACATGACAGTAGAATACAAAATATTCCTTTTTTTTTCAACAACAGGACAGTCAAATATCTAAACTAAAAAACATATAGATGTATAGTGTTCAACGTATACATTAACAATTTAACAACCGAAACGTTCGACGAACAAAATAGTCTGGTGCATGACGACGTTTGTTTTTATCCTGTCTGATCTGGAAAGCTCCACGGTTAAATATGTAACACAATGTTCAGGTTTGTGTTAACAGTTTGTTATTGAAGTGGAAAACCAAAACGTTTAATTGATTTACTTAGTTAAGTGTACACATTATTAACATTTATATATAACTTTGGTATATTGAACACAGTACATATTCTAGAATTAAGAAAATTCTAACTCCTTAAAGTTTAATTTGTCTTTGAAGAGATAGATATGTTACATAAGTAATGTCTGGAAAGTCACCATTCAATGAAAAGTTTGTTGCTAGAGATTCAGTGGTAAGTCTCCAGACTTAAATATCACGTTTCGATATTTGTAGTGAGCAGAGCACAGATAGCCAACTGTGTAGATTTGTAATAAACAATAACCAACTAATCTCGACAAAATTACTATTTCGCTGCAACAATGTGTGATGGGATATAGAATGAAACTTGAACAATAACGTGTAGCGTGTGTGTATGTATATATATGGTACAAGTTCCTAGTGTATAGTGTCAATATGCTTACGTGTTCCAGTAAATTCAGCGAAGAGTAATGTACGTTTCAATTTCCTTCTGTAACGTGTATGGGGTGAACTTCCATTCTTGGCAGTTGCTAGAGCTTACTAGGTCACCCAAGAAGCATAAACAGGGTATTAAGTACATACTAAGTACATTCAAAATATTTTTTTACTTATTACCATAACTTTTATATCTGAAGAGATGTGCACTTTAATAATACAGTATTGACTGCTGTCCAATCCGGTTGAGAGATAGAAAAATACCAAATGTATATGTATATTATGTTCACAGTTTACTCTTCAATAAATAGAAGCAGTGAACTTTGGATTGTTTAATTAAGAGCCAATATTTACACACACATAAGAACAAGACGTATTTCCTACATTTTTTTCATGATAAGGATTATATGAAAATCAAAGTGCCGGAAACGGTAGATTTAATTCAACCACAAAATTAGAATGATACTCATGTTGGTTCCCCACAAGCGCCCCCTGTGTTTCAAGTCCGATCTTTTTTATATGGCAGACGTCGTGTAGTTAGTTGGTCGTCATAATACTCCACTTTGCTTTCACTCGTAAGCTCTTCGAATTCCTAGCAAAACATACTGACTTGACCTTATTATGGTCGTCGGATCATCAGCTGGATACGACTTTGTCACAGTATACATAATTTTATATCGTCTCAAATAATTAACATATAAAACAAATCAAATTTATCGGCTACCTAAATAAAATTACCAGATGTGTAATAACATTAACTTAAACCAGAAGATCTATCTGCTTTTTTTATTATCACTAATTTCGCTCAAATCTATTGGAGGATTGTCTGGGTTAGCTGTTCCAAACATGGATGCAACAGACTAAATCAGCGGTGTACAACATAATTCATAATAACTAAAATTGTAGAGGTGTTAAAAACACACACAATGTTTTTATAGATATAGAACGTAGAAAAATGCACGAAAATATTTTCAGTTATTGACAGAATAAATTATATTTAAAAATTAGGTGGCAGAAGTAAAGTACTAATTCGCCACAATAAATTCGTAGAGTAACTGAGGGGCATATGATAACCATGATAAAAGTAAACGACTTCAATGCATGTGGATATTAGTGTATATATAACGAGCATTATCAAGCCACTATTGTAACTTACGTACTACGTTACAAATGACGATGGAGACTTTTCTACATATCATTCGCAGCCAACCATTGTTTACCATTCGATGACACTAATGTATAATATCACTGCAAGGCATTTATATATAACACAGTATTTTGAAATGTTCTGCTTCTATCTGCTAACGAATTACTCATGAAAAACAATTACAAATAATATGACTCATATTAAGAAATATAAAATAGTTTTTGGAATACTTTAAGGAAATAACATCATTTCCATTTTGAATTATGTCACTTAAATAATAATTACTATTAATTTTTACACAAATATTATCATGGACTACAAAAATCAGTCTTTTTAATGGGTGTACACGTCATTTCCTATTGAAATATCTCAACTTCCGTCCTGAATTCTGTCACACATTGCTTTACGTCATCAGTCTTTCTTTACTCAAATTAATAACAAAGTGGCACAACTCTCTTCTGAAGCCTATGTCTCATGGTTTATCTAGGCCAATATGGTTTCTTCAAATGCTTCAGAATCTTCTCAAAATGAAACAAAAGTTTACTGCAGTAAGCCTTTCCTAATTTCTAATTAATAGACTAAATGGAAGGTAGCTAGTCAACATCACCCACCGCCAACATTTTGTCTTTTCTTATTTGATCGAATGGAAGGAATTGATGTTACTTTTTTTTTAATCCAACTCTCGAAATATATATATATATATATATATATATATACAGACTGGACACGTTATCACCAGTCTCATAAAGGGTAATTATAAGTGTTTGACAAACATTTTTACATTACTTGAAAATATGCATGTCTTTTCACGATAAACCCACTTGCTGTTAACACCCGGATTCGAAGAAAGAAAACACTATGTTGAACAGTTTAGTTGACATATTGTTAGTCGGTTTTGCCAAAGTTTTGAAAATAAAATAAAACGTAATGTTTAGTTTATTCGTGTAATTTTTTCTTCTGCTGGAAGAAGAGATGGGGTATCATTACTTGTACTTTATCTTCATAAAAAAGATAACTTATACGAGGCACATTCTTACGTTTTAAAATTCAATATACAAACTCTGGAAACATTTAGTCTATAATTTAACCAATCAAAAAGCCATTCGAAAGTTCTTTGTTTTAAAAATAATCTTTCGTTAAGGTAGAAAGCTGTGAAACGTTTGGGCAAGAGATTTGAGCAACGTATATCGTCTGTATGAAAATTACAGTATTATCTGAATCTTTATAGTTCTAACGAATTTTGAGTCGACAAAGAATTCATTCACCAAATGAAACTGTCGTTATTTGGTAAACTAACATACATAAACTGTGAGCATCAGTACAAAATATGAAGCAGGCAGTTTAACGTTCCCGTACAGTTTTCATGATTTGCGATCCGTTAAGCGAAAAGACGCTCTGCACTTTCGGACTGCCGATACGCTGTAACATCGACAATTCAGCCCCACTATTCAATGAGATAAGCCCAAAGGTTTGTGGGCTAATCCGTGTTGCTGCGTATCTGCTTTGATTCTAGTGAGTCTAGTCTATCACTTCAAAATTGCAGACGGCTATGTGCAAATAGCCCTTTTGTAGATTTGTGAGAAATTCCAAAACAAGTTGCACTAGTGCGAGAAACTAAAATTTAAACAACACATCAATAGCAATTGCTTTCTTTAAAAAGTAAAATCCAAAATGAAAGCCGATAAAAAGATGATTCTTTAGTTATGCCACACATTTCTGTTATTTTAGAATAATAAATTACGTATTAAATTTCCCGAAACTAGCGAAAGCTCAAACATAAATAATGTACGGTTGTTGTTTTTTTAATACCAATTTGTAAAGTGTTAGGCTTAACTTTAATACGCAAGTAGCTGGTTTGTTAAACATACTCATCCCAGTAATTAGGAAGCGATACACACATCACTAATAATATTTTACCTCTTTGTGTCTCTTCATTAGTAAAGTAACACATGAACTTGATGAAGAACTGTGAAATAAAAATGTTTATTCGTTTTTGTCTGCCATCTAACTGTTTTAGGTTAATTTAAGATAAACCATAAACTGAATATACATACCTTTAACTGCGCCAAACGATTAAAATCTTTGTAACTAACAGTTAAAACAGCATACAACGTTTACAACCCGATGATAAAAAAAACTTGCTGAATGAACTCCACTGACCGACACCAATACATTTCCAAGGTCATACCAGTATGTATATTTTAGCTTCTGGACCCGGCGTAACTACGCTTGTTATACCTTTTACGGTTTATCTTCAAGAAATAGCAGAATCAAATGTAGTTCCTTCTACTTCACGATTTTATATCATCTCAGAAAAACTTAGTACTCGCTGTAACAACGTACTCAATTAACGAACTCAAACTTTTTAAGTTTCACTAACTGATTACACGATGCATGCACAAGGCCACCGAACCCTAATCTCTCCCTGGTGGTACTTTTACACCAATCAGAATATCTTACACACGCCCTCGTTCTCAGGTTTCTTGCAAAGACTGCCCCGCTCAGTAGGTTGGTTTTACTACATGAAATCCGTGAATTTAAAGGCTGGTGTTATAAAGTTTAAGAAACTTTATTCATTTTTTCTTAGCTCATTCACATTTTCTTTCATATATTCGTTTTCAATGGCATGTAACACGTACCACGTGAACTTCAAGTTTCCATGGTCATTCATCTTGCTGGTCATGTTTGTCATACCACAGTAAACATGAAAATATTGCAAGACCCATCTATCTAAACAAAGTTATGGAAGTGGAAACTTAAGTGAAATAAAATGACCAAAAGACAAAAAATGTACAAAACATACTATGTGAGAGAAACAATTTTGCTATTCCAAGTACTTTATAAGGATATACATATCACATCTATTTTTAGGTATATTTGATAAATAAGATTAAATAGAGTAATATTGTTGTTATTTTTTGTACAGAAATGTTTTCAGAGCCTTATAATGCAACATGTAACAAAATAATTATAAAGAAAGTATGTATACTAATGTAATATATGAGGTTTCGAGATATCATTTTTAACATCATAACTTGTTTATTTGCTTTGAAGAGCTTCGGATTGTTGATGATATAACGAACCAGGGACAAGGCTTAATTATAAAATACGAGTAGACCAGTAGATTGGAAGCTAGTGGTGAATAGTGACTAAAGAGAAGCAACTTGAGTCGAGTTGACTCAGTCGGTGTGTGTTTTGTGAAGTATTTGGAATTGTGTTACCGCATTTGTTGAGTTTACGTTAATTGGTTACTCTTAAAGAGGTGTGAAACTTGTAACATAGGTTTACAATTTAGGATACTGTAGAAGTGTCAGGTCTGTAAAGGCATTAAAAGAAAAACTAAACTATTATTGATATGGTGTTAAATTTTTACCATTTTTTAAAAATATTGTCAACAAATAAACATCACAACAATGTGTTAAGTAGACACCAATGACGAAAGAAGTAAAATAGCAAATTGTATAAATATATGGTATCGAAGAAGTTAAGGAAATCTAAATATCACCCTAATATTGGACCTGTAGATAGATAACTTTATTACCTATATAACGTACACAATAGAGTGATAAACCGATTTACAGCGTGTTTAAACAGTGTGTTTTACTGCAGAACAAGTTGTGTCACACGCAGTGTTGTGGGTTATCTTGTGTTTGTATCTAAGGCGTGAACTGATATTGACTCACTTTTACTTCTTACTCCGTTTAAATTAAGTACAATATTTAAAAAAAAAGTGGTGTTTCCAAAGTAAAATAGTATACCTTATTATCCTGAAAAAATAAAATAAAAAACACGCGCATTGAATATAACACGTTTTAATTGGCAAGTCGCCACTCAGAAGACGTGTTGTTGAGCTTTCTCCATTGCCTGATTTTGATTTCCTCAGGATAAAAACAATGACTGTTGCTGCCTCCGAAACAGAAAAGGTGACGTCATTTAAACGTTCTATATGACTCATACAAATGAATGCAAACTAAGAAAAGATAGCATTCCGTTAAAAACTTCTCAGCGCTCGTGCTTCCGGTCTTAAAACTGGCCCTAGGGAATTTTCCGCTTACCAAAATTGTTCTTTTCTTTTTCTTTTTTATAGCTGTGACTGTTCTTTAACCTTTTATTTCACATTATGAAGACGTAGTGCCATTTCAACAGAGTGATTACGTTTCGCTTCAGTGCAAACACGAAGTTGCCATCATTTGATTAAACCAGAGAGATGGCCACTTTTGTATGTTGATCGCTACAAAAGGATTATACAACTAAAGAAAAAAGAAATAAATGAGATCGAGCTATTTTGAAGAATGAAAAAAGTCATGTTTTTATTGTCTAATTAATGTTCGTTACTGTACCTCACCACTAAGTAGAAACTGACGAAAAACTCATCAACCTACCTTAACGGGGTTCAGTCTTTAGGACATAAAACTACTCACTGCTTAATTCCTAGAAGTAATAAAAGTGCCAGATCCCTCTTAGTATATATTGGTGTGTCTGTTTGTGTTTCAATTTCGCGCAAAGCTACACGAAAACTGTTTGTGCCAACCATCCCTAATTTAGTAGTGTAAGACTATAAGAAAGGCAGCTAGTCATCACCACCTATCGCCAACTCTTGTACTACTCTTTTACCAACGAATAATGGGATTGAGCGTACATAATAACGACCTTACGGTTGAAAGGGCGAGCATGTTTCATATGAGGGGGATTCGAACTCGCGACCCTCAGATTAAGTGTGTATGAAGGTGAGAATAATTCTGAATATTGGAATATAACAATTTAAATATTATTGAGGATTGGTTTGTTTTAAATTTTGCACAAAGCTACACGATGGTTATCTGCACCAGCTGTCCCTAATTTAGCAGTGTAAAATTAGAGAAAATACTGCTAGTTATCACCACCTTCTGTCAACTCTTAGGCTACGATTTTTACCAACAAATAGTGGAATTGACCGTGACATTATAACGCCCCCACGGTTGAAAGGACGAGCATATTTGGTGTGAGGCGAATTCGAACCCGCGACCTTCACATTACGAGTCGTGTGCCTTAACCACCTGGCCATGACGGGCGTTATGAAGGGTAACAGGACTGAAGTTAAATCATATAATTCTGTATGTCTGTTGAACATCAAGCCAACCAAGATGGTTTTCAAACTGACTTACGGTTTCCATTTTTAGAAGAAAAAAGAACAGGTTCCGCATCTCGCATCCAGGAATATCAACTAGAAAGTACGCGCTGCTGTTACTGATATTACAAGTTTTTAGTGCATTAGACGACATAAAGTATAATAGTTTGTGACGGGTTTACTATTTTATATCTATTTTAATACCGATATTTGTTTAAGTTAAATTAATATTGAGAAATGAATGTAACTTGTGCTATTAAATCTGTATTGCACAGTTCCCATTTATTTACTATAGTTGTAGAAGATTCTCAAGTGTAAGACTCAACAATTACGCGTGTACGTAAATACTAGATTTTTGTCAGTATTGTTGTGCAGGCTGAAATTTGTAGAAACTGTCCTTTCGTTTACAGATCTAAACAACGTGACGCTATAAGAGGCAGTATATATCAATGGTTTGCTATAATTGATATACTCTTAACTTCAGAAGTTATAACCGTGAGTAACGCTTATCAATTAGGGACCAGGAACGAACTTTGCAAACCATTTAACTTCAGCGGATTCTAGTTAGTATTTTATGAAAACATTATATAGCTTCAGCGGTTGAACACTTAATATGTAATCAGTGAAGAACACAGAGCTAGCTACTTCTATATCATTGGTCCGGCATGGCTAGGTGGTTAGGACACTCGACTCGTAATCTGAGAGTGGCGAGTTCGAATCCACATCGCACCAAGTATGCTCGCCCTTTCAGCGGGAGCGCCATTTTTAAGTTAAGGCCAATCTCACTATTCGTTGGTAAAAGAGTAGCTCCAAAGTTGGCGGTGGGTGGTGATGACTAACTGCCTTCCTTTTAGTCTTACGCTGCTTAATTAGGCACGACTAGCGCACATCAAGTAAATATCAATTTGCTTATTGCGAACCTTTAATAAGATACTAAGGTAGTTTCGGACCGGGAAGAAGACTCCATGCTGCTTGTACGTTTGTAAAACTTTTGTACATAGATCATTATTTGTAATAATCGTTATTGTTAATTCTGTTGTTGTTTGCATATTAAAACATATTTGTATTAAAAAAAGAAACTGTGTATATCAATCTTGTTGTTCAATATCATAAACTGTATGGATATCGACATTTATTTAACTTCTAAATTTGAATTATCATTTAACTAATTTTTGGGCCATTTGAAATTGTAATACGTAAAATAATAAAATGGGGGCTTGTGTCCGAGATCTGGATCATAGAAAAATAAATTTGGTTTAAATTAAAATACAAATAATTCAATTTATATTTATCACTGCCAAAATGAGTTGATCACGTATATTTATCAGGGTTTTCTTGAATCACCCTTCCTTGAACAACTAGATTGATATAACAAAAGTGAAAAGCTCAAAATTGTTAGTTTTAGAATTGGAAGTCAAGAAATCAATGAGAAAAAAGAACTAAAAAACATATTATTCAAATATTAGTCGATGACGATTTGTTGTCAGGAAGCATCAGGAAAATATTATAGCCAACCAGAGTTGAGTGATAAAGGTGAGCTAGAAATACAGATAAAACTATTTTTTATAAAAATCGAGCTTTAACAAGCTCGTACGAAACCAAGAAATAACAGCTCGTATCGAAACTAAAGGCCGAAAAAACTCGCGCTATAGCCACAAAAGAAATGAGGCTATTTGTTTTGAATTTCGCTCAAAGCTACTCGAGAGCTATCTGCGCTAGCCGTCCCAAATTTAATAGTGTAAGACCAGAGAGAATGTTGCTAACTATCACCACCTACTGTCAACTCTTGAGCTAATATTTTACAAACGAAGAGTGGGATTGACCGTCACATTATAACGCCCCCACAGCTGAAAGGGTGAGCATATTTGGTGTGAGAGGGATTCGAACCCGCGACCCTCGGAACGCCTTAACACACTTGGTCATATCGGGCCCAAATCAGGCTGATAGAAATAGAATTTAGATTCAACCCCGATTGGCCACGGTTAAATAACAACTCTGTCGATGTGTTAAAGCACCACCGTTCATGAAAATGAAGTTAATAAATACTTCCAACATTTTGAGAAGGTAGCCTAAACCATAGAATGTCCAGTCAAAAAACGGTCATTATTATTACAGTGTTTTAACTGGTAAAGCAAAGAAACTTATGCCTCTTTTACTAGAAGACAGTACGAATTATTACAATGTTAAAGTAGCTATTCTTAAAGCATACGAGTTAGTACTGACTTTTTGTTTTTTGTAAGTTTGCAAAAATTTTGTACATTGATCATTACTTGAAATAAAGTTATTGTTAATTGTAACACGACATACAATAATTCAATAGCTAATACACACTTCCTCTCCCGATTATCTTAGTTATTATTTTCAAACATAATAATTTCTCATTTTTAATTACTTAGAAATTGCAGTTGAAAGTTTTATAATTTACATCACAGATTTGCATATGTACTTACATACGATAAGAGTATGCAAAAGATGGAGTTTTTAAAGGAAAGGTAATGTAGTGATTGGAATTTAGAAGGAAAGGACGCTCAGAAGTCAGGGTTTCCATGGAGAGAAGAAAAATTATAAAGACTTATAACGCTAAACAATAGTTTTGATACTTGTATTAGGCGCAGCATAGATAGCCCATCGTGTATTTCCGTGCTTTTCTACAAAAAAATTAACGTAAAATACAAGGAAAAGATCGTGCAAAGGTTGAACTTACAAGGAAAGCGTTGTGCAAAGGTTGGTTTTACAAGGAAAGGGCTGTATAGAAGAAAACACACGCGAAAGGTCGTGCAAAAGTCAAGTTTTGCACGCGAAAGTTATCCTGAAATGAGTTAGTTATTGAATTCGAGGTTAAAATACCGATTAATTCTTTGTAGATCTTGAGTGGGTAGAATACAAACGAACATATTGATGCGAATGAATGTTTAAATTATTAATCGAAATATAATTAAATATTAAGATCTGCAAATGCAGACTCTTTTAAAACTCTATGCATTTTTTCTATACAAAAATAACTGTTCCTAGGACCTTACAATTACATAACTTTTCATATGTATCGCACGTGCTCAAAATAAAGGATAATATCTTCAAACACGTGTCATATATTTTCATTAGCACCAAGCCGTCACTTCTTGCTTGTTTCGAAATTCTTCGTTTAAATTATAATATCTAAAATATCCAATGATTCAATTAAAGTTTTTTTTCCAATAAATAAAAGTAAGCTAACTTAATAGTCCATATAACTAGCGCCCCTATAAGTCATTTAACGAACTCTTTTCACATGTTTCGATGGTATTTCAAACATTTTCTGTTGAACTAAGCATGGCGTTTACAACTTAGTTTATTCTGCAATCTTATTGTCCTCACGCTTTCTGATGATACAATAATCTTTATGGCATACGAAATGTATACATGTGTGTTAGCGCGATCCTATGAACTATTTCAAAAAGTTTAGTGATTCAGATATAGCGACATTCGTTTTTATGAATTACGAACTGCGATAGCTTTTCCTAGCCGCAAATTATCTTACTTTGTGCATTTATTCTTCAACCATAAATATCAAAATTATTAGAAAACTTGTTATCACTTGAAACCGCATTACGTACGTACAAGATATTCGTTAGTTGATGCATTATCTATTGGTGCATGACCATAGTAACAAGCAGCTGCAGACGTCGTTTCGATGTATTGTTGTTTGTTTGTTTTTAAATTTCGTGCAAAGCTATTCGAAGGCTATCTGTACTAGGCGTCCCTAAGTTAACACTAAGACTAGAAGGAAGGCAGCTAGTCATCACCACCAATTGCCAACTCTTTTACTAACGAATAAAGAAATTAATTATAACATTTTAACGTCCCCATGGCTGAAAGGGCGAGCATGTTTGGTGCGACGGGAATACGAACCCATGACCTTCAAATTACTAGTCGAACGCCTTAACCCACCTGGCCACGCCGGGCCGTTCAATGTAGTAAGTCTAACGGTTTTAAAAATATGCTCGTTCTGTAAACTGTTTCGCAGTTGCATTTCGCAGCCCCTGACTTCAATTAACAACAGGTGTTTTCACTGACATAAGAATCAAACAGTTAACAAAGGCATGCGATGCAGCAGTATAGACTTTGTTTTAACACGAAGTCAATAATAACGTATAATGTATTATAAATAACTGCGCTTGTGGAGAGTAGATAATCTGTGTTGGGAAGTAAAGACGATAGTAGTAGTGAAAAATGAAGGTTTAAAACAGCCTGGAAATTGTATCACAAATTAAAACGATTGCTTTTGTATTTGTTCAACAAACTATGCGAATCTCAGACAATATCCGAGTATCTCATTATATCCTGTAACCAAAACTATGTAACAATTAAATTTAAGATTCTATGTTGTTATTGTTTTTAAATTAATTTTTTTATTAACAAACTGACTTTTAATAAAACCAGCTACTCACGAGTACACGGATATCAAGTTCTAACGTCATCCCAATCGGTTCTCATTAAGCATAAGAAACGTAATAGAGCCTTCATAAACATAACATATAACGATTCATGTTTGACCTCAAAACACATAAAGATTAGATATTTAATTAAAAACATAATGGTTATATTTTTCATTTAAAAATATATAACGATTACGTGTTTCGTCAAAAACATAGCGGTTATATGTTTCATTTAAAAATATATAACAATTATAGGTTGTATTAAAAACATAATGATTCATTAAAGATACAAAAAAACAATTATGTTTCACTAAGTTTCATATGCGACAGTTGTTGTAAGATTATTTTTTGTGCGTCTTTCAACTGTCTCTGGGTTATTTAAAATCCCTTAATGATCGTTACACATCACACTGATAGATAACCTAAGTCATTTCCGGTCTGCGAATGTATAAACAGCAGTCTTCCAACCAAATGTATAAACAGCAGACTTCTAACCAAAGAATAACAAAAACTTTCGAGACAGCTTAATAGGGCTGAGTGGTGCTGAATAGTAGAGTGGTATGCATTGCTTCATCAGTTACTTCAGAGTTAAATACATACGTTTTACACCGTGTTGATAAGTTGTCGTTAGGCTACAAAATGGCCAATAAAACGTTTTTGATTCGGCTGTGGAAGCTAATTATATAAAACTAATTCTGAAACAATATGTGTTAGGTACATTACTAGAAATAATTTATTTATACACAGAGTAATATTATCTCAGAAGTGAAATAAAGAAAATGGTTGTTACTGTAATATCTATAAAAAATGTTTGTTTTTTTCAGGGTTAACTAATATTTTGACTTTAACAATTTTCCTTTTTTCTTCATATTATTTAATGTACATTCTACTTAAATTTTAATGACATTTATAACGTCATGTGCACCTTTTTATGTGGTATAATAATTTTAAGACCAAATCATATGAATATGTTTGTTTGTTAGGAGCGAAAAAGAACAATCGATGGTGAATAAGAAAATATTTGTTTTATTGTCTGGTGGCGCCGTCTAGAGGCACAAAAGAAAGACTTTTTCGATACTGTAAAAGATGTACGAGCTTTCCTTAAGTATTTCTTTTTTTCTATTTAAAGGATTGTTTACGTTGTCATTATGTTATTCTCAACATATTTAGGAAGTTTCGCTAATATTTCTAAGTACCAATAATTTAAGTGATAAATTTGTCATATTCTCGAAGAATCCGAAGTTCCAAAATTCAGATATATTTAATTTTTTGAAGCAAAATTAAGATATTTTGTACAATACTCCGTTTTTTATCTGCTTTTCCCGTATGTTATTTCACATGCTGATAAGTTGGTGAAATATGCTTTAAATGTTTTTTTCTAGGATAGATTAAAGGGAACTTACTTGTAATTTTATATCTAATATAAAAATATTTTTTGTTACTCTACGGAAAAGAATATTATTGGAATATAGAGGAAAGAAACATAACTAGATTTCATGTTTCGGCCAATCATACTAAATTTCTACTAACAAAAATACAACTATGATGTTTTTAGTTTTCATTTACGGACTATAATCCTGGCATGGTCAGGTGGTTAGGGCGCTTGACTTGTTACCTGAGGGTTACGGGTTCGAATCCCCATTTCACCAACCATGTTCGCCCCTTTTAGCAGTGGGGATGTTATATATTGAGTGCCAATCGCACTACTCGTTGGTAAAAAGAGTAGTACAAGAGTTGACGATGGGTGGTGACGACTAGCTGCCTTCCCTCTAGTCTTATACTGCTAAATTAGGGACGGCTAGCGCAGATAGCCTTCGTGTAATTTTAAGTGAAATTCAAAACAAACAATACTGACCATAATGAACATATACAGGGTGTTCAGAAAGTCACTGTGCACATATACATTTATTAACAGACATGTTTCAATACAGAATTCAGGAGGTAAATATGAATGACAATTATAAACAATGTTGAAAGTGACCCCCGTTGGCATCAATAGAGGCTTGAATCCTTCTTATTTTGTTTATAAACACTGCTATCAGTTGCTGGCTTGAAGTAGATTGAATAAAATTTATTACCAAATACAAAACTGCACAGTGACCTTCCGAACACCTGTAGTTATGTAGGATCTGCAGAATGGGTGGCACTTATACTACCAATTTATTCTTCAGAGGTGCTCAGCAGAATATCAAAATTAAACTGATAAAATAAATACGTGTCTTCCTCATCAGTAGAACTCCTCGGAACCGGTATAACTGAATAAAAAGTACGAGGAAAACTGAAAGATAGGTTATTTCGTGATCTTCATCATATACACAAAGTGTATGTAGGGAAAGAAACGCCAGTCCATCTGAACTTCCTAACTGCATTCGTTACAGTAAGTTACTAAGCCGTTCACTGTTATCATATTGTGATAATGTTATACCCTTCTCGTCACGGAGTACATCAAATATGATACCTCTAGCAGCGTACCGCAAACAACCTATTAACAGAATTATTGGCCAATTGTTCTTTTATCATGTTTACAGTCTTATAAATAATAAAGTTTTCTTATACAAAATACTACGTTATAGAAAAGGTTCGTTAGAGGAGTCCTTCTAAGCAATCACACAATAAATAACAAATAAATACAAAAAATAGAACATCTTCACCACTAGTAACAGTTACCTGTTTTCCAATGTCGAATAGAGATAGTCATAATTCACGTCATAAAAACACACGCAAGAAAACAGTATTGCCATGGTTGAGAAACTTTTTATCATTAATAGAGCATGATTATAATTGAGAAATTCTTTTTTTTAAATATAACATTACTATGATCAAAAACCGGTTTAGCATAATACATCATTAGTGCGACCGAAAAACCATTTTCTATTAATTATTAGAACATTGCTATGGTCGAGAAACCCTTTATCATAATAAAGAATTACGACGGTTAAGAAACCACTTCTAATAATTGTCGAGAGAACACTGCTATAAGTGAGATTATGTTTCTTCGTGTACATATGACTACTAGAGTACTTGTAGAGATTGGTGAAAGCTAATACAGCGTTATTGATGCTACGACTTTGATTTTCCATAAAATTTACAAAAACTTGAGGGCAAAAAGAAATCTACTGGTATCGTCTCAACAATCGATATAACACATAGAACACACACATAAGAACTTCCATGATTTAAAATAAAAGAAGCTGTGATCAGTTTTAAGTACTTTAAGTTTCTAGTTATGACTTCTGTAACACATTTTAAATCTATTATGAAAGTACCTGGGATGTAATTTCACGGCACTGAACGAGTAAGAGTATCTTGTTAATTCGAGTTTAATATGAACTGAATAAAATACGCTTTGTCGAAGAATATAAGTTCGTTGTTAACGAAATACAACCACGTGGTGCTGAGAACGTAGCGTGCTGTGGAATTATTAAAGCTAATTGAAGAAACATTTGTTGTTGGAACACGTTCTGTGCAAATCGTGAATGTACTACATGAATGGCTGTTCAGGCAATCTTCAATGTAACACCTTTGAACATGAGGATTAACACCACACACAGCTAGTGGCCATCTACTTGTTAGTTTGAAGTTGAACACAAGGCTACGTAATGAGATATTATATACAGGAGAGAAGACCATCTGGAAATTTAACAGGTACTTTGTGCCTCATGAAAGAAACAGAAAACAAAAATTACATAAAGACAATAACTGGCAGTACGCAGATTCTCAAAACATGTAATGGTAAGTAGTACTGCAGATTCTCAAAACATGTAATGGTAAGTAGTACTGCAGATTCTCAAAACATGTAATGGTAAGTAGTACTGCAGATTCTCAAAACATGTAATGGTAAGTAGTACTGCAGATTCTCAAAACATGTAATGGTAAGTAGTACTGCAGATTCTCAAAACATGTAATGGTAAGTAGTACGGCAGATTCTCAAAACATGTAATGGTAAGTAGTGCTGCAGATTCTCAAAACATGTAATGGTAAGTAGTACTGCAGATTCTCAAAACATGTAATGGTAAGTAGTACTGCAGATTCTCAAAACATGTAATGGTAAGTAGTACTGCAGATTCTCAAAACATGTAATGGTAAGTAGTACTGCAGATTCTCAAAACATGTAATGGTAAGTAGGCACAGTTGAATATGAAACAAAAATAGAAAATCAAGAAGTTGAAACTGGAAAAAACCAACGATAAAAACACCCTTAAAATATGAATCCAAGTCGTCCGTCTTAAATGGAGGAAGAGCTGTGAGACTTATAATGGCGCCAAATTTAAGATAAGTCTAAAATAAGATCAATGTGCATCATTACCATGGGAACCAACATTATTTTAGGGGCCTGGCTCCCAGTAACGCTAGCCTTGATTCCAAAAGTTTCGTTACACACATAAACCTATACATGAACATATCTAAAATAAGGTGTATATAGGTACACACCACAGACGTGCAAATACATACTTTAATTAGTAAACTGAGAACGAAACTGAATAACATCGCATGAAAAAGTTCGAAACCTGTCTTATATTTTGTTCATGAACTAGATATTTACTATATCACTTCATCTCATGTCCGACTGAAGGTTCTAGTGGTTTCATTATAATAATAAACAAAATGTGTGGTTAGACTCTGCGTTTATGTCGGTTAAGGTCAGTTACCAAACCTGCCTATAGGTGGATTTTTTTAATTAAGTAAGTTTGTGTTGTCACGTTTTGTGTCTATGATTAAGTATCTTGTGGTGTCAAGGTGTAACGTGACACTTTCAGTGCCTCGTAAATAGCGTAACCTGAACGTCACAAGAAAGAATCAACTATATACATCTGGATCGCATCCTAAAATCGATTTTTCTTTGTTTGTGTTTAAACTTCTGAATGGGCTACGTGCACTGGGGTCACCGCAGGTACAGAACTACGATTTATAGCATTATGGGTCCAGAATATTATTGCTGAGTTACTGGAGGGAGTCTATAATCAAGAAATTTAAGCAAAAATTAAAATATGCCGAATTTTCAGTTGACTCCTGCTGTTGTTCATTATCTGGTTTCAGATCCATTTTGAGTCCTAAGCTCTCCCTGCTTAAATATTTTTGTGTTTTTTAATAGTTTAGTTATTTCTAGATCGATTTCCTCTGAGATTATGATTTATTTACATGCCTACCTTCTAACTTACCATTATTTTAAATTATTTTTAGACTGTATTACAGTGATTAACAAATTGATGAAGTGTTCAGTGTTAGTTATTGCGTATGTTAAGTTGCTAGATCAATTAGCTGTAAAAGTGTACAACTTACAAGCAAGTTTATTTGTACGTTAGTCATAGTAGAATTAGTATCGTTTATCGCGTAAATTTATATTGAAAATGAAAACATTATTTATGAACTAAGGCCTTCAATTGTGTATAAGTAATAGTAGCCTGATTGTTAAGGGAGAGATAAAATGATTTGTTATTGTTTTATGGATTAGACTCTGAATTATTAATTTAAGAGAGTCTGTTATATCACTGGTGTCAGAGGTGGGATTACATTGGCAAAACAAGATGTTAATTGCTCAGTTTCAACATGGCAACCTATCTAGAAGTAAGATCCAAGCTTTGCTAGAAATTATGAAACTTCAAAAAAGCTTAAGAAGAAGTAAAACAACAAAATTAAAAGGAGAACGAACCAGATAGAAGAATGAGTCAATAATTAAAAAATGAATAAGGACGACATAGAATATAGAAGAACAAGACATCTGAAACAAGAGTTAGAAACAGAAATAAATCTGATTGATGACAAGATCCATCAAGCTACTGGAGATGCAATATGTTTGTAGAAATGCAGGACATCACAGAAAGGATGTAATAACAATATTTAAGAAGTAAAATCAAAATAAATGATAGAATAAAACATTTGGAGAAAATGAGCAAATGCAAAACAGAAATGAGCCACACATCTTTCTGTATTGTCCCAAGAATTTCAATTTCCTCTAAAATATTTTGACCACACTTCTTATTACCACTACGCTAGGTTATCCGTTACAGGAAAACTCTTCGAAATCAGACTATGATAGAAAGGTATCATGGGAGGGATATTAGGCTCAGTTCAAATAAATTTCACACGGAATAGTGAACAGCTATTCATTTTTCTGAACAGTTAGAAGGACAAGTTTAAACAATAACTATGTAATCTTTCAGCTTAGAGCTGTTAACCTTCGGTAGCTGCCTCATTCAACAAGTTTGGAATGACGCAAAAGAAAGAAGTTTCAAGAGTAAAGATCCAAAACACGATATGAAGGAGAAAAAAAAACCAAACTTATGGAAGCTTTAAAATGTTTTCCTGTCATCTTATTTGGATGGTCTTTATGATATAATGGATTTTTTGGCATGTTATCAGTCTATAGACGCCATAACAGACAAGGATATGAGAAATGGCTTTAGGTAACACAGACGTGCATCTTTAAGAAAAGTTCTCTAGTTGGCAATGGAACTATCAAATCTTGTAGTACTGAAATATTAGCTCCTCCAACTGATAGTTTAGAAGAACTGAAACAATAATCGTACAGCTAGTTGCGCAGAATGGAGGAAATAAGTCACGAGAAAATAAATGTTTTTGAGCACAACGAAGTTAAAGAAACAAGAAGAGCTAAAAGGCATAGTAA
The DNA here is from genome assembly GCA_011833715.1 of Carcinoscorpius rotundicauda. Lineage (NCBI taxonomy): Eukaryota > Metazoa > Arthropoda > Merostomata > Xiphosura > Limulidae > Carcinoscorpius > Carcinoscorpius rotundicauda. The sequence goes on along the minus strand of CM022392.1, from coordinate 48,005,995 downwards.
AATCAGGATTTTACTAGCTGGATTTATAAGGGGGACTTCACTTTAGAATACTAAATATGGTCCAGCATGTGGACGTAAATTTACATCAAAAGGAAAGTTGGGAGTTGCTCATACTGTAAAAAGCTTCTCTATGCATCATGATGTGTGGGTAATTGACATGGAGAACTGCTTTATACTGTGAACTGATATGATGCAAAACATGGATATGAGGCTAAGCAATCTTCAAACACCTTCACAATCTGTAATCAGGAAACACCTATGTACTATATATCATTTATAACACCAGAAGCTGAACATTTAATGACAATTTGGGCAGGCAGTAGTTGTTCCACCAAGAAGTAAAATATTTATACCAGGACTAATTAGCAATAAATATTCATTTGGTGACTACGTTGTAATGAAACCACACATTCCAGGATGTTCTGGGAAATTAGTGGTCAAAAATAGTCATTGTAGATGTGTAGAATAAAACTTTTATAGATTAATTTACTCAAGAAAGGCTTAAACTGGCTTGAATTAAACAAAAATTTGCTGTGATGTCAATGCTGCTAAAACTAGAGTCACTTGAAGTACTATAGTACAGCTGAACAATTCTTGTCGCAAGAAAGGACAAACTTTAAATTTCAAGAGGTATTCGAAAGGACTATACATTGTACTGAAAACAATCGATGATGTGGACTGTTGAATGCAGAGGGACGGGCAGTTCATGAGAAATAACATCTACTAGGATTTGTCTTTGGAAATATTTCAGTGAGACAACAACTAAATGGATAACTCCAGAGAAGAATTTGGTAGCAGAAAGTCAACATGCTGAAGAATACAGGGTTTTAGTCCTTCTAGCGAGGTATTACAAATGGAGCCTTCACTGGATTTACTCGACCATCTATCTCAAAATAATTTCTTTTATGAAACGACAGCCATTGATAACAAGGGACAAGAGGCTACTCCATCTATATATCATGGATCTTGGAAAAGAAAATCACCGAAATGACTTAGTGAATGGGGCTCGGCACTATACATGCTCGCTCTTTCAGCCACGGGGGTGTTATAATGTTACAGTCAATACCATTATTCGTTGGTAAAAGAGTAGCCCAAGAGTTGGCGGTGGGTGATGATGACTAGCTGCTTTCTCTTTAGTCTTACACTACTAAATTAGGGACGGCTAGTGTAGATAGCCCTCGTGTAGATTTTTGTGAAATTCAAACCAAAGTTACATTTTCAATTTTGTAATTTATTTGTTTGCTAGAAAGAGTTGCAAGTCGTAATGATGGTTTAATGCTCGAAAAATCTCGTAAAATATCGAGAAACAAGGATACGTGATAAATACGAGGAGTAATGAAACATTGAGTTTGTGGTTTGTTCACTTTCTGAGAAGTTAGTGAAATGTTCATATCAGTGATAATTATTGCATGTGTTCAATTATTCGATCTATTAGTCGTGAAATTTTACAGTTTACAAGTAAGTTTATCTGTATGTAAGTCATAGTAGTACCAATACCATTAGCGAGTAAATTTCTGTTCAAAGTGTAGAACATTTGAACCGTGTACAAGTGATAGTAGCTTGTAGTTAACGTTAAGTAAAAAATAAGATGATATGTTATCGTTAACACGGGCTAGACTTCAAATTACTTACAGTAAATAATTTAAAGGAAACTGTTTAACCGAAGAAGTTGTTACAACAATACTTGAGAACTAAAAGAGTTAAGAGGAATAAATAAATAGATTTTTTTTAATAAAAAGTAAGTGCCGCCAGATTGTGTTTGTTTGTTGCTGAGTGCAAAGCTACAAACAGGCTGCTTGTGATGTGCTTACCATATGAATCGAAATGCGATTTTTAACGTCATAAGCCTAGAGACTTATTGCTAAGCCACTAGGGGGCGCAAGTGTCAGAAAGTAAATTCAGAAACAATATAAAGCCAACTTATTTTAAAATCAAGAATTGTGATTAAACTGTATGGGTTAAACTAAATAAGGTTTATTTTCCGTTCGTGAATAATCTATTTCTCGCCAGTGAGGAAACAAGTAACTTGTACGTTGTGTGAAGCAGAAAAACTTCCTCTTACCACGCATTTTGCTTTTATTATGTAAAACTAACTATGAATATTTTTTATGCTCTCCAAGTATACGTTTTGTCTGAGAAATAAATGTTTGATTGTTCTGAAAGGCTCCATATCACAATGATTACTAAATTTGTTTGTTTAACAAAGCATAAACACGAGGTTCTGTTACAATAGTTAGGTGAATGTTTCTTCCCCTTGTCCTAACGGTGCACCATACCCAGACTGACTCTGATACACAAAAATAAAGACTTCGCGCAACGAGCCATGAAATCACTGTTGCTACATATACAACACCCGTAACGAAATGCTCTAGTTTTTGATTGGGTGACAGATGATATACAGACAGTGTCTGACGATGCTAGGAACTATTACGTACCTCTAGCAAGTGTTCGGCACCCCTAGCTTGCGAGTTTACTGCACCCGTGCTAAAAGGGACAATAAACATGGCCAACATAGAGTGTAATGTTTAGTGTCCCCTTTCTGTAAGAAGACCTTTAAGCTAAAAACTCCTGGGTCTTCGTTAAACAGTTACATAAAAATTTATCATAACATTTAATGTGCTTCTAATAGCTTACTGCTACCAACACACAATGTAACAGTTGAAAACTGTTCTTTCATAAAGACCTATGAATATTAGTTTCACCGGATCTCAGTGAAATAAGGATTACAGGTAAACAAATAAGTATCTAAAGTGCTAATATATCCTAATTTTACCAACATTCACTGCAATCCTTTAAATATGTTTCTTACATGAAAATATCTTTATACTAATTATAATGGATCTTCATGAATAAAATAAACTAAAACTGGTTTAACACAGACTGAGGTTAATGCTGTGTAAAGTAAGCGTTTAACTGAGTCACGTTAAGAAATAAAAGAGTTTAAAGCAGTTTTGGAACAACAAAAGAATACAGAGTGCTCCTGCGTCATACCAGCGGAATGCCAACATTCCACAAAATTAACCTTGAACAAGTTTATTTTTTAATGGGAACTAGTATGTCGTTATCAGTCACTTACAGCTTTCAATTTCTTACGTCTCCTGCCCAGTACCAATAATTCTCGACAAATACATAACCAAACGTTGAATTCCTTTTGAAAATTCTACGCATCTACATTTAATATTATCGAATTAAATCCTGCTTTTGCCTTCATTATCCACTTGATTTGTTTGTTGTTGTTTTCTTGCGGTAATTTTATAAATTACGATTTCAACATTTCTTGCTTTCCCACGAAAAAAAATATTATATATATATATATATATACGCCATCTTCATTAAGATTGTTAAATATATTTACAAGTTTCGAAAAACTTTAAAAACATCACTACTGAAACTGAAAATTTGTTGATAAACACAGATTGCTGTTAAGTTTAAAATTTCACGTCCAGTTTCATAATGACATCTATAAATATATCTAATACGTTTTTTCCAAGTTTTCTTTCTTTGCAAGAATATTTATCTTAAGCTAACCCCAAATGAGGCTAAGCCTCTTTCAGTAAAACTTGCTGCTGAAATCCAATCCCAATACACTTGTTATTTTGATACTTTCAAGTCCCAAGCAATCTAATAAGAATGTGTACAATTCGAGATTAAAGCAGTAAACTTCACGTGCATGAACAAACAAAAGTCGTTATGGAATTCAATCGCATTCCAAGTACGAAAAAGGTTGCCTTGGAGTTTGAATGCTGATCACCTTATGACGTTTATAAGATTTAGTTTAGTTTGGTTGTTGTTAAGCGCAAAGCTACAAAACAGACTACTTACGTTTTACTCACTAAGGGTATCGAAACCCAATTTTTAGCAACGTAAGCCTGCAGACGTATCGCTGATTCACTGAAAGGATGCATTTACGTGATATCCTAAATGCTTGTGATATAAATTTTCCGTTCAATACTTGTTGTACCCCACTGGTACAGCGCTATGTCTTTGGATTTACAACGCCGAAATTAGTGGTTCGATCCCCTCAGTAAACACAGCAGCTAGTCCGATGTAGCTTTGCTATAATAAAATACACAATACTCGTATATAAAATATTGCATAAAATGAATAGGAAATTGTACAAATGTCCTAAAATTAATGAAATTTATAAATACATTAGCAATTAAAAATACCATAGAAATAGAATTACTACTAGTATATTAATAGCATTATCTGTCTGATTATTATGTCTGTACATGGGCTGGTTTATAGGCCAGTCATTTTAGTTTTATTCTCTACATAAAATATGTCTCACCCTGGTGAGCCAAAGGAAACTTTAAGGACGCACACGATTAAAACATGTTAGATTACTGGAAGTAGTCGATTTTGTTGTTTTGCGCTAAAAACAAAATAGGTCTAAAATTTACAAATAGTTTATATGCTTCTATTGTGGTTATTACAAGTAAAACATCTACACTTTATTACTTGAAACTTCGACTAATAAATACCCTCTGATTTTATTATTTTCATGGTAATAAAAATTTAGATGGTGATTTTTGTTTAGCAACATTAAAGTGTATTATACGGATTAATTTCGAGTAAAGAAAAAAGCAGATGACAAAAACATACGTTATATTATAATTGTTGTTAATTAAACATAATTTTAGTGAGAAATCCAAAATTAAACTTAAATGAGTATTATTAACACACACATGCAGTTTCTTCTGATGTGTGTAGGTCAGACATGTGTTAAAAACGTGTAGATATCATTACATGAAACTGTTGAATAGAAAAAAACGTGTAGATACCGTTACATGAGACTGTTGAATAGAAAAAAACGTGTAGATACCGTTACATGAGACTGTTGAATAGAAAAAAAAACGTATAGATACCATTACATGAAACTGTTGAATAGAAAAAAACGTGTAGATACCATTACATGAGACTGTTGAATAGAAAAAAAAAACGTATAGATACCATTACATGAAACTGTTGAATAGAAAAAAACGTGTAGATACCATTACATGAAACTGTTGAACAGTAAAAAACGTGTAGATATCATTACATGAAACTGTTGAATAGAAAAAAACGTGTAGATATCATTACATGAAACTGTTGAATAGAAAAAATTAATGCCTTATTAGAAGATGTCTTTCTTGTTTCATATTATTATTGGTGTTAATTATTTTTATCTGTATAAAATGAAATGTTTTATTTTTTGAATTTCGCGCAAAGCTACACAAGGGCTATCTGCACTGGCTGTCCCTAATTTCGCAGTGTAAGACTAGAGAGAAGGCAGCTAGTCATCACTACCCACCGTCAACTCTTGTATTACTTTTTTACCTACGAACAATGGGATTGACCGATACATAATAACGATCATACGGCTGAAAGGGCGAGTATGTTTGATGCGACGGGGACTTGAATCTGCGACCCTCAGATTACGAGTCGAACGCCTTAACCCACCTGGCCATGCCGTGGTTTTAATATGAATTAAATTCATAGCGCAGTTACTTCAATGTGCAGTTATGTATTAAAACACGAGAAGAAAAAAGATAGCGTGCTGAAAATAAAGATTTCACAAAATAAAGTTTTAAAGAATCTTCAGTTGAGTATTATTATTATTAACCTGCTTGAGTTCATTTGGGAGCGAAGCTTTGATCCTCAAATATAGATCGAAAATAATTAATCTAAACACATTTAGATAAGGCCTAGTGAACCAGCCCTAGTGGATAGTAAATTTTAAATTCTGTTTGCACATTTTACACGACATTTTTAATAATAAATTCCCATTTTATTCTTTTTAAAGATCTTATCACACATGTTAGAAGAAGAAAATAAGAAGAATTTTCCTGTATTTCTTTTTTCTTATTTCTTTTCTACTCATTTTTTCGCCTTCTTTTGTCCTGCAAACCGACGTCTCAGGGTATAAAAAAAACAAGAAAATTATTCGATTGGTCAATCATATACCTCCATTAAGTCAATCTTTGCATTTTCCCATCCATTAAGCCAACAAAAGATGTGAAAAAAAAGAAAGCAGATAGGATATGTAGTCGGAAAGTGTAGTTCAACGCACAGATAATTGTATCTCACCAATTGCCAGTTAATATAAACGATGGTGATCACGACAACTCCACTGTTTGGTTCTTAATTGTTTCAAGCTGAGAATCAGAAACTCGAGTAATCCATGAGAATGTCGAAACGTGCTTCTGGCGGAAAGAATGAAATGTTGATTGCTATCTATATTATCTTTATAAACGCTTCAGGGTAACTTTTTTAAACGCATGTTCAGAAAGTCGAGTTTTTGACATTTTTGAGTCAAGTTTTGAGCATAAAAACATGTATTTTTGTTGTATTTTTTGTACCATAATGATAGTTTTATCACAAATTTTGAATGTTTGGATAAAAATTTTAAATGACAGCATGGATTTTATTATTATTATTTTATGCGTGCGAACTACAAAACGTTTGATGTTATATATACAGCTACATATAATGAATGGCTTACTTATGCTCTACTCACGGTGAGTATCGAAACTCTATTTTAAGTGTTACAACTTTCAGACTTTCCACTGAACTATAGGAGTGTGGGGGCGCTGTAAAAAGAATTTGAATGGCTCCGTGGACGTTTCTCTCCTTCCAGTGTCTTGGTAGTGCTAAGCACAGCACATATAGCCAGTCCATTGTATACCTTTATGACTAACAAACAAACAAGAGCATGGGCACAGTTAAAACACTCATACAAGGAGAGAAACACAAATATTGTTATTTATTCTAGTGCTGTCTACACAGTTTTCTGAAGTAGATGAAATATTTTCGTTTTTCTATTATGTACTAAAATTGTTCCTTTTAGCGCTATCTATAAAGTTATATAAAGTAGATGGGTTATTTACTTTTCCTATTATAAGAGTTTTTAAGAAACAAAATAACTTCACACTGAAAATTTAAAAAAATACCAAGTACTGATAACTTCCTTATTTATAAAATTTTAAACATAAAGCAAATTTGTATACGGATAAAACTATGGTATTGCCTATTAGGGTTAACAACTCATGTCAATCATTTGTTAAACTAGGTAATTACGGGACTACTGAGAAAAACGTTACCGACCTGAATTCCTTTTTTTTTCCAAAGGATATGGGTGACCTGTAAAGGTACTCGTAAACAAGGCGTTCAATTTTCTAAAACAAAAGAACGGGTGACAAGACTGCTATTATTACAGTCACACTAGTCGCTTCTTTTATATTCTTTTTCAGCCAGCCCAATAAATGGCCTCGTTTCTTTCACCAATAAACAGTCCGGCATAGCCAGGTGGATAAGGCACTCGACTCGTAATCTGAGGGTTACGGGTTCGAATCCCTGGCACACCAAACATGTTCGTCCTGTAGTGGCGTTCTAATGTGACGATCAATCCCACTATTCGTTTGTGAAAGAGCAACCCCACAGATGGTGGTCGGTGGTGACGACTAGTTGCCTTCCCTCGAGTTGCTAAATGAGGGACGGCTAGCGCAGATAGCCCTCGTGTAGCTTTGCGCGAAATTTAAAAACAAACAAACAAAGCCAATAAATAATATCGCAGGAGCTTTTTCTTCATTAATACCAACAAGTTAGAAATAAGTGTAGAAACGTTTAAAATAAGTTGAGCGTTAAAAATCAAAACTGAACTTTTTCCCAATAAAAGATTTAGTTACTAGGAAAACTTGTTTGGTTTGATTTTCACTTGTGCAAGCTCCACGAGGACTGTCTGTGCTAGCTGCATTAATTTAGTAGTGATTAATTAGAGAACAGGCAGCTAGTCAACACCACTCACTGTCAACTCTTGGGCTACTCTTTTATCAACAAACATTTAAAACTTTCACGGCTGAAGCAGCGAGCATGTTCGGTAACGAAAAATTGATGTCTTGATTTCTATATTTCTTTAAAAGCAATAAAATTAATCGGTTACATCATCACAAATGTTTATTATGCCCTTTTCAATATTTAAACTAAACAATTATAATGTAAATAAAAATTAAAGAGAATTACATATTTAATTCTGAAACCCATTTAACACTCTGTAGTCGTTGTGTAGTTTCAAGATTTTAATTTATATTATTATTTTTAATCTAAATAAATAATTATATTAATGATCAAAGATCTTAGAGTTTTTTGAACGATTAACTTATATATTGTTATTGAATTTTTAATTAACAGATAAAAAAGGAATTTTAGTTGCTTACATTAATTTTTAGCTAAGAAAATTATAAATATTTGCATTTCCATGGTTTGTTTGTTTTTGAATTTCGCGCAAAGCTACACGAGGACTATCTGCACTAGCCGTCCCTAATTTAACAGTGTGAGACTAGAGGGTAGGCAGCTTGGCATTACCGCCCACCGCTCATGGGCTACTCTTTTACCAACGAATAGTGGGATTGACCATAACTTTATAACGTTCCCACGGTTGAGAGGGAGAGCATGTTTGGTGTGACGGGGATTTGAACCCGCGACCCTCAGATTACGAGTCGAGTGCCTTAACCACCTGGCCATAACGGGTCATTTCCATAGCAAAATTTGTAGAGAAAACATCATTGACACACTCGAATGAGCATCAATAGATAAACCAATTTCCAATAAGTGTACAATCATAAAACTCGGGGCATTAATATTTCCTTAAAAATACTCAATACATAAACTGAAGCTAATAACTTGTAATAACAAGATACTTGTTACCACATCTGGAAACACTCAGTCACATAACCATGTACTGGAGATTTATATGAATAAAGTTAAAATATACCATATGGTATTTCACAAGACGACGTTGAAGTGTAGAGGATACGTCCTAGTTCACAGAGTATGTACAGCAGATTTCTTTACTAAATAACAAATAAAGAACCTCAGTGATGACAAGGTATTCGGTATATTTTTTACGATCTTTCGTTATCGATGTATAGTGCGAGGCTTGGAGCAATTTTGTACTTACAGACGTCTGTCTACCGACATGTTTGTTTTTATGAAACCTGCTTGAAACGCCAACTAGTGTGGGACGGGAGAACTAATGTTTTCACAGATAAAAGTATTTTTTTATGTTTAATAGCAACAATTTCAACTGCATATAACGCAGCGTCTTTACACACGTTTAGTTGGGTGCCTATGTTTTGAACATTTCAATAATCGAAGTTTTCACTTCCCGACATACACTTGAATAATATGAAACTATCGTCTGCTTTTCAAATTTTAAACTGTAAAATATTCAAGTTTAAGATAATCTAACTCAGTGTCATCTCAATCTACGCTTTAAGCTGAAGCTGGCTTTACGTCTTGTGCTGATTTCACGTCAAATTAATATCCACCTAGTGGCCAAAAGTTAAGAGGTTTGTCGAACCCGATGATATCAGCGCCTTTTGAAATGATCAATTATATGTTTGTTTGTTTTGGAATTTCGCACAAAGCTACTCTAGGGCTATCTGTGCTAGCCGTCCCTAATTTAGCAGTGTAAGACTAGAGGGAAGGCAGCTAGTCATTACCACCCACCGCCAACTCTTGGGATACTCTTTTACCAACGAATAGTGGGATTGACCGAGCCATTATACACCCCCACGCCTGGGAGGGCGAGCATGTTTAGAGCGACCCTCGGATTACGAGTCGCACGCCTTACGCGCTTGGCCATGCCAAGCCCAATTATACGTAAACTTACATATTACAACCCTCTTATCCTTACACACTGCTTTTAAGGTACACATTTATTGTTTTTACGGTCGTCATGACGATATTATGTTGGCTGATAAAACGGATTTGTTTAAAATAATCGATCGTGCATTATATTTTAAACTTAATAAAAAGTTCTGTGTTCAATATAGTTACAGAGAATGTAGATATATTCTATTTTTTCATGCTGAATTAATATCACAGTTAATTAATGAAAAATATTTCACCTAAATTAGTTCGTAAATAAAGGTAAAAAAGCGAGTACAAAATGTTTTGCACTGCCTTCATGACTTCTCATAAACTACACACTTTTATTTTTAAAGTAGTCTCCAAACACCTGCAATAGCGGCATGACGTAATGACGGCCTGGCCATTAAAAATTGTCAAAGACGCAGCATTTCTTAGAGAAATGACCCCACACAAAGCAGAAAGAGAGGTAAAGTAGGTCTTCACGTCAGTTTTATTGCTTTACGTATAGTACTGGAATGGAACACCTCTGAAAATATAGACTACAAGGTGATTAAAAACTTGCGCGACACCATGACTTTTCTAAGTTCTGTCTTTCCAACTGCCTCCTGCAATTAACAAAAACACTTTTTGATTTCTTTTATAGTTAAACACAAAGCTATACAATGGGTTTAGTATGCGCATTACTCACCAGGGGTATCGAAATCCAGTTTCTGGTGCTATAAATCTGCAGAATTACCGCTGTGCCACTGAGAGGCAACATTTTTTACCTTGCTTTTCGTGTGTTACACTTAAATAAGGTGTGTATATAGGACTAATATTGCATATAATGTGCAGTTGAAATTTAATATAATAATTCAATCATGACGAACTAACTGTCGGATGCTAACTTACTCGACTTACACGGATAACGTTAACGAAGCTAGTACAAAACATATTGAACAAAGTTACCCACTGCAATATCTTTTCTGCCCACTTTGGGTATCGAGATTCGATTTTTAGCATTATAAGCCCTCATACTTACTGCTGAGTCACTGTAAGAACTGTGCGAGACGAAGGTAAGTAGCAAACGTAGCTGAAAAACACTAACAGAAAGCTTGAAAGCTAGTATATCTATGGGCCCCGGAACAAATTTGAGACGAGCAGCTTATTTGCTAGGTTAACAATAGCTATTGAATTAAAATTTTAAACAGCGACTTTCCTTGATACAAACTCTATTTACCATTCAAAGGGATTCTCAGTACTGAGTTGATTTTTGGAGGGGTGGGATTTGCATCTAATGTTCTCGGTTATGGGCGAGTATAACTTGGAACGAAAGGACAACAACTCTCGATGTTATCCAACCACTAAATAAAAGAAAGTATTCAAAGCTGTTTGAAATCCCCACGTGAAAGAAACAAAATATACTTATTCATATCAGTTGAACAGGACCAGTGACTGTTTGGCGAATGAGGATATTTAATATAACCGAATTTTAACGAATAAACGGTTTTATTGACTGTTGGATAAAGTGATTTAATATCGCTCAAGCAACTGGATAAGGGCTGTCTTTGATTAGAATTCAAAAATTTCTTTTATGTTTGGCGTAACACATTAAGCCAAGAGTGTTTGAAAGAAAAACAAACTAAAAATAAAGTATGTATTAAAGAGACAGGGGCCACTAGATGGCCAAAAGTGTGTGTTTTGGAATTTCGCACATAGCTACTCGAGGGCTATCTGTGCTAGTCGTCCCTAATTTAGCAGTGTAGAAAGAAGGCAGCTAGTTATCACCACCCATCGCCAACTCTTGGGCTACTCTTTTACCAACGAATAGTGGGATTGACCGTAACTATATAACGCCCCCACGGCTGGGAGGGCGAGCATGTTTGGCGCGACGCGGGCGCGAACCCGCGACCTTCAGATTACGAAGCGCACGCCTTAACGCACTAGGCCATGCCAGGCCCAGATGGCCAAAAGAAAATTAAAATCTAACTCGTGCAAGTTGTTTAAATTGTCTGAAGTTTGACACGTTATTTAGATTATATAAAATGTACATAAAAACGGGTAAATTTGAAATTTCATTTGATTCAGATTACACAAAATAAAGAATTTAAAAACATCAAGAAAAACAGTTCCTTGTTTATTGGACAAATCGAATAACTTGTGACTAGTTAAACAAACAAAATTTTAGTAAACTATCAACGTATTAAGATCGTATATGTTTGGTCTGTTTTACGTGACGTATCGGTAGATATTCTTTGTACGTTAAAATCAACCATGCACTGTACTTCACTCCATACAATCTATATGCATTTTAAAACTAGGTTGTCATCTACAACCTTCCTTTAAATATAAAAATCGCATTTCTCTATTGAAAACACAAACATAATTTACGATTTTACCGGTTCTCGTTACAAGCAAGGTTACATCACTTCTACAACAATAAAACCACTGACGCTGTGTGAGAACGTACAAATTAAAAACATCCAATAAATCAAGTCTATTGGAACACGCCCAAGGTCAGAGGCCAGTAACCCGTCAAAGAAAAAGAGTCATTTTTCTGTTTTTGTTTGGGACCAAAACAATTCGAGAGCCGCGATGTGCTTTAATAGTCTAAACTAAAAAAATAAATAAAAAATAAAATTGTTCTTATTTACAACTCTAAAATCAAGGGCTCGATTCCCCTCGGCAAATGTTGAGCTCAAAGTTTTAACACTCATTGTACCTGAAAGATTCTCAATTTTTTTCACAATAAGCTAAAAGCCTGAGAGCGTCATAAGGAGCCGCAGGATGCCGACCCTGCCCTAGGTGACTTAGAAATGGCGCTACATTCAAACTGTTTTAAGATATTAAGGACTAAGATGAATAAAGCCTTTGTATACAAAAAAAAACAACGAGGGCTCACACGTCCATAAGCTGAGGCCGAAAATGAACTACATTAGTTCAGCTAATAAACTGCTGCTTGTTTGATATTTATAGCAGTAAATGTTTAGAGTTTGTAAAGCAAATATTCGCTCTAATTCATAGAGCACTGAAAAATCACAGCAGTTTATGGGGCATCATTATTATAATCTGTATTTAGCAATACATTAAGCCAAGTTGTAATGAAAAACCACAGCGGTAAATGTGGCATCATTATTATGATCTATGTTCCACAATACTTTAAGCCGATTTTTAAAATATAATGAAGATGATCTGAGAATTACTGAAGGAAATGTTTCATTAGAATTTTGATATTTATACAAAAATAAAAATAGTATATAATAATATATATATATAATATATATATAATATCTCTAACGTTTCTTAGAGCAAGAAAAATGAAGAGTTATCAGGTACAATTTGCCGTACGTTAGACAGAGGTTATGAATAAAAATAATGACCAATGAATCACGCGCATGAATATCCATTGGCTACTAATCAGTTATTTATATCTTTTTCAAGGAAAGAAGTGTGAAAACGATCCAGTATTTTTAACGATGAGCTTGTGTACCCTTATTGCACAGTAGGGTTATGTTAATATAGTTAGAACCGTGAGAAGAAAACTAAAGATTCGATGAGATTATAAGTCGGAACAGACATTGTATAATAAAGAGAACTGGATGTGACATCCAAGTCAACCTGGAGCAACCGTATCATCTGCAACGCGAAGGCTGTGATTCCAAAGAAGATCCATTAGACCGAAAAAAACACTGCAAAGAGCATATGTCTGGTACAATCAATAAGACTCGAAAGGAAAACTTAGAGATGACGAAAACCTCACCTCGAAATCAATGAATTTTTACATAAAAATAAAAAGATGTCCCATATTTTTCAAGTTTCCAGGTGTAGTTTCAATGGACTTTTGTTTAATCTTGATATTGAAAGTTGACATCCACCTACAGTAGAGTTTCAAAGGTCAGAGATCAACCTGGTTGTTCTTCGGACAATCATGACAATATAGTAAAGGTAGTTCGTAAAGCAGCACGTAACCTGTAAATATGATCTTTAATGTGTGGTTAAACCATCTGTAATATACACAAGAAAAAATATGGTACCATTTGGATTTATAAATACGCATGTTCCGTTTGTTTCACTTCTATTTTGAGTTGACGTAATTGTCCCTCTAGTTTCAGAGTGACATAAATATAACAAAAACAAACTTTTCTTAAACATTAGCCGACTTTTGTGATCTAGTTTCTATGCTTCATAGTGGAAATAAAACTCCATTTATAGATGCATTGTTATAAAATGTTTATGGTATAATGAAAGCTTAACTATTTACATTTTATTAATCTACACTCGTGATAAAATCATAAATATGGCATCGTACATGGACTGACAATACCCATGTTAGGATGCTATAGTTGGAACGAGGTATGTAATGAGATGCACCAGTTACTCTACAACATAGCCAAACGAAGGTTAACGTACCATTTTTGACTTTTAAGAACACAGCAAGCCTTAGACCATAAATAAAAACAAGATAGCTTGTTTTTATAGTTGGAAGATTAAACGTCATGTGGTGAAAATTGCTTGAAATAAAAAATCAAAATTTTAAAGAAACTTAAAACGATAATTAGCTGGATGCAAGTAAATATCCTAAAATTTCAGAAATTAATTAACTCGCTGAATTTAACGTTGTTTAATTTTATAAAGTGAATTGTGTTTGTATGATATACAAAAGATAATATAAAATTACATGTCTGTTTGTTTTGAATTTCGCACAAAGCTACTTGAGGGCTATCTGTGCTAGCCGTCCCCGATTTAGGGGAAGGCAGCTAGTCATCACCACCCAACGCCAACTCTTGGGCTACTCTTTTACCAACGAATAGTGGAATTGACCGTCATATTATAACGCCCCTACGGCTGAAAAGGTCGAGGATGTTTGGTGTGACCGGGATTCGAACCCGCGACCCTCGGATTACAATTCGAACGCCTTAACAGACTTGGCCATGCCTGGCCAATTACATGCCAACAACACAGAATAAAAATCGAAGGCCAAGTTTAAGTTAAGAGTTAAAAGATAATTACAAAAATAACAAACCTGGTAAATGTATGTGGCGTATGATTCCTTTCGTGATGAGATACTACAATAAACTAATAATGTCTTTGAACACTTTATTTTTAAATGACCAGTTAAGGAGTTTCATTAAGAAGGTATTTTTTGACATTTTCTTATTACTGTAACACCACAGTAATTGGCCATTTGAAGCAAAATTATTCACAACACATTGAATCTTACTGGAATATTTTATCACTTTATTTGGTTAGTTTAAAACATATTATGCTTTCGAAGTTTTGGGATTTACGTTACAAAGTTTTCAGTTTTTGATCCACTCGTTTTTATTTTGCATTTATTGTTTGTTCGTTAAATACACGAACGTCATTAGTAAAGGAGCAACTACATCTGACCCATATTACTGCTCAGCGTGCATAACTATTAGGCCTGCCATCATGTTTTTAGAACACTTAAACTAACTAAGTCGCCCAATTATAGCAGTGAAGTTTATTGTTAGGTTTTATTCTTTGGTAGTGCTAGATAAAATAGTACTAATAGTTTTTGCAGATTTTATTGACTCACACTGCATATGACTGCCTGACCTTTAGAAAAAAATGTTCAAGTACGAGTGGCTTTGAAGAAATGAGGACAGTAAAAACAGCCAGTGTAGAACAAACAAAGTAGCTATTGTCTTTATTTTTCTTTCAAGCTTCTAACAATATGTAAGAGTAACTCCACTTATAAAACGTTTTTTTTTCCTCTTTAGCTAATATTTTCCTTTTACATCTATGTACATCAAAAGTAGCACAAAATCATTTTTGAACAATGTATAGACTTCATAGAGGTTTAAAATTTATTTCGAAAATTCACACAAAGATACATAAGGACTATCTGCGCTAGCCGTCCATAAATTTTGAACTGAGAGTTTAAAAAGGAGGCAACTAGTCGACGTAAACCACAGCCAACTTTTGGGATGTTTTAATAAAATAGTATAATTTGACTTATAAAGCACCTACGGCTGCAAAATATGTCGCATAATTTTGTGGTCACGAGGTTCAAACTATAGATCCTCTGATTCACAGTCTGACACGCGAACCACTTGTCCATGTCCAACTTATTTCTGATTGTTTGGTGTAAAAATTGACATAAAGAGTGTCATAAAAAGATATCAGTAAAAGACGGTAATAGTTAAAAACGTTAAAGTACATGTAAAAACATAATAAGATACCAAACAATAACCGAGTAAAATAATAAAGGTACCATTAAAAGAATAAATTTGTTAGTATAAAAATAACAACAACAAAGCATCCATCAAGAACAGGGCTAATTAAAAAGCGGACCCCCAGATATAGTTATTTGGTGCTGTAGTGTGAAATTACACAGTAGGTTATTTGCATTGTGTCCACCTGGGGAATGGAACCTTGAATTTTAGCATGTAAGTTCTTAAACTTATAGCTTAGAATTGGCTAGAATTATGTGTTATTTATGAATGTAAACGAATTTGGTTGATATATAATTTGTAAAAGTAATCTCGAAGTAGCATTGAGGTATTAAATTTGTAACATAAGCTGGACTATTCTAGAAATATCCAGGAATCGCTTGTCATCGCTGGCTGACTCAGCCAATGCACAGCATAAATAAAGTGGCTTATCATATTTATTGAATATTTCATCAGGCTGTACTAACCATCCATACTCAGTATGATGGTGATGTTTTATTTATCAGGATTGATTATAAGAACCAAATAACGTCATAGAAAGTGTATTTATAAGAATTTACTTATTACAAAAATTAGGTATTTATTAGAATGGGATTAAACTTCGTGGGACTTGTAGTTATAAATTGAAACTACATCAAATTGATTGTTTGAAATACACTGTAAAGTCTTATTTAAGAGCTAAAAAGTCATAGTTAAAACGAAAATACAGTTTGATATCGTAAATGTAGTTCTGATGATAAGAGTTTGTTTTTCATTATACACTTTATGTGTATGCGATGATTGACACGTTACTATGACATTATAAAACGCACAATCTCTTTATCACTATTAACAGTGATATCAATTTGATAGATTGTCTTTATAGATACTTAAAAATTTATATTTTTTATGATGTAAAAATCGGGACGAAGAAGGATTCGAACCTGTGGTTCTACTTACCGATTACATATCTTAAGTTAGTATATATCACAACATATTAAATAACACTTAAATACGGACTTATATGACGGACAAATGTCAGTAAAATACATTATTTGCAATATATGGTAAACAAAGGCTGCTGTTATACACATGAATTTCAGTGAATTGTTATTACTAATAGACACAAAATTTATACACGTAACTTACTCCGTTTGAACAACTATGCTGGTGTTCCAACTTGTACCTATTTACCGCCTCTTGACACTAATGGAAAGGAAAATACAAGCTATAATCATCTAAGCAGTTATATCCAAAAGGTAAAATACACCTATGTCAGCTATTAAGTCAAAGTCTTTAAATAATATCTATTTTAAAATAAAAGACACTAAAATGACTTGAATGATGACCTAAAATATTATTTTTCTTTGGTAGAACATAACTTAGACAACATTTTAAGCACAACAATCAAATTCAATTGGCCAGAAATAACATAAATATTTTAATATAGTGTTAAATAAAATATGATATTATGTTGTTTTACAAATAGAATTTGACACATAAGTGACTTGTTGAAAAACTATTTAAGAGTATTATAACGCACTATATATCTAAAAATGAGATTCTGTTCAAAATGAACCATGTTCTGTACACTGGAAGAAAACCACGATAAGAAGAGCAAAGTGTTTTCTCATTGCATTCTGTTGATGGATGTTAAACATACCTAATACTGCCGTATTTTAACACTAAAATTACCTCTTTATTATATCGTCTATTATCGGTTAGGTCTACATATTGTATCACACTGAATAATTGTTTTTGTATACAACACTTAATGTAATGTGCTCACAAAAATGGACGAAAACAGTAATTTGCTACGTGAAATTCATCGGAAGATCCAAGTAGTAATTAATGGAATTCATTCCAATATTGCTGGTGTTTTTAGTTAACTTGTTTATTTGACGATTTACGGATCTTCGAGTAATTTAGTGTATAAATAGTTTAAAAATGTGTTCAAAAACCTAATGGTCTACGTGGACATAACTTATTATTTTCTAGTTAAAACTTATGTTGTATTAGGCTTTTATGTAAAATAAATATGCTCTAAAACTCACTAAATGCACTTGTTTATATTTGCACATTTTCAAAAGTTACTATGTTTTAATAGAAAACAATAAAGTACCTTGCTTTGACAAGAAACAACTAAACGACTATCAGTGATGACGAGAAACCTACTTATAGAAAAAAATATGTGTGTACAAACAGCTGGTTTGGATTAGGAATTTTTTTATGTAGAAGAGCGAACAACGTTTCGACCTTCTTCGGTCATCGTCAGGTTCACAAAGAAAGAAAGATTTAACTGACTAATAGCTGACCACATGTTTGAAGGGGGTTCCTAACTGAGTGTAGGAATGTAGAGGGCGTGCTTTGATTATATTTATTTATATAAGTATAAAAGTATTCCTTTGTACTGGTTTATTTACCAATATAGAAGTTCATGACGACTATCACATTGTATTTTATAAATAATGTTGGTGTGGTGTTTGTCAGTGTAGGTTTTACATAGTATGAACCCTAGTTTTGTGCCTGGTTTTTGAATAAATTTGGTATTAATTGAAATGTCATATTTTGTTTCTAGTTTTCGCCAAATGTTGGCTATTTGTCTGCTGATGTCGGGAGTATATGGTTTGCAGCAGTATATGGTTTCATGATTTTTTAATTCGTAGGATATGTTTACTTTTGTTGGTTGATTTCGCCTTTTGTCTATGTGTGTGGGTATAATGTTTTCTACGGTTTGTGGAGGAAACGTATTGATGCCGATGAAGTATTGTTTTATTTTGTCTAAATCGTCGTTAATTTTATCTGGTAAGCATAGTTTTATGGCTGTGTTTATTTGGTTTATTAGTATGTTGAGTTTTTGTTTTGTTTCATGTGCTGAGTCCCAACAAATATATAGTCCAGTATGGGTGATTTTTCAGTGGATTTCTGTTTTAAATTGTGTATCGGTTCTTGTAAGTTTGAGGTTAAGAAATTAATCAAATGAATCAAAGCAATCAAATATAATTTCTTTAACGTATGGTATTTACATTGAAAGACATCAATACACTGTACTCTAAACTACAAGAAGGTTTCTGTTGATTTTGTTTTTATTATTGTTGTTACTTTGATGTCGTTTCTGGTAGTCATTTTAGAATGTTCAAGTCTACATTTGGTCAACTGGTTGTAGACGTTTACAAGGTTCTCTATGCATATTTTCTATTCGTTGTTTTACTTTAAAATTTTTGACAAAATCTTCAATAGAATCTTTTGAGATTCTAGTTACAGATGTTAGAGTAAACTGAGAGTGTCAATTTCACAAGACTACGAACGTCACACTTGGGAAAAACACACACACAAAACGAGAAACATTTTGTGCAGAACTGTAACTCCACGATTTGGTAGAATGGAAAGTGTTTGTCTGATCTTATCTTTTTCAACTACATCTTGTTGTAAGCCAATAAGACGTTTCATTCAACTCTGTATTACCTCAAACTGGTTAAAGTTGAACTGTTCTTGAGCTGAGCTCTGTTAATGCTAAAATTCTTTGTTAGGCCAGTTAAAAACAAACTGTAGAAATTTATCAATTGTCTGACAATAAATTTAAGAAGGTTACAAGTATATATGTTAATTATCAGATTCAGCATGCTAAACAATAAAGTAGGGATTTCCACTGTATACATCGTAGCATTTTATGTAAAAAATGTAGATGAAAACCAACACAGAAAAAAGTAAATAACTCGTTTTACTTTCTTTGTAGTCGTTACTGAAAAGTATAAGTTATTAATTAATTTTTTGTCTACGATGAGGTAACTTTTCTACTTTTACTTTGTTTTATTCTTCAATTTCAATCAAATTTGAGAAAGCAAAGTTTATATTTGCATCACGCACGTGATTTAAAAACAGTATATAATATTTGAAAGTGTTCACCTAATGATGCCTTTGTTAAGTACAGAATATTAAATTGTAATTAAACAGAAAAGTTGACAATGATATATGCACACCATTATCTCCAATAATGAGAATATTTTCTTGTTTGTTAAGAACAAAGCTACACAATTGATTTTATTTGATGTGCCCAACATGGGTATCGAAACCCGATATCTAGCATTATTAGGTTTTTAGATTTACCGTGGAGCCACTGGGAGGTTAATTAGAAGAAAAAACTACATCATACATTTAGGGCAATTATTGATTGTTTGTAAAATTAAGTTAAAATACGGGCGTCTCATTAATAAAAAAAAAAAAACACACCAAAAACTAAGCAAAGGATGAAATCTGCTGGTTTAAAGAGAGAAAAGGTTTTTCCGAAATCTTCAGAGTTTTATTCTTTATTAAGTTTGAACTTTACCAGAAAAAAAAACCCTAGTAACCATCTGATTATAGTTTTTATCTCCGTTGTTTAATATTTTTGTAGCAATAAACTATACACAAATGACTATTTGACAGAGGAGCCCCTGAAATGAAAATATGCGCTTTTGAGGTTTCTATTATTATGGGAAGAAAGAGCATCTTGCTTGTTTTCAGTGTACAGCTAAACAGTAGACTATCTGCGCTCTGTCCTCTACTGGGAATCGAGCCTTGGATCACAGTGATCAAAATCAGTGAAATTAACTGTGACCCAGTAGGAGATCCATGAAGTGCTGAGCTGTATGCTAAATGCATGTTGTTGATGAACTATATTTTCGTTGGAAACGAAAACTAAAAGCACTTTCGACTTCCAGCTGTGAACAGAAGTCGTTAAAATAATAACAAACAAGAAGTATTATTGTTTGAGTCATTTCTTTAATGTTAGTATTTTATGTTTAATAAAATTATAACGTAAACCATACCTGTTTTCTTGACAGACAAAATTACATTTAATATTTATTACAATGACCACCCATATGCTTCGAGAGGTGGAAATTCCACTTTAACAACCATTCCCAAGTCGAGTCTTATCTGTTAAAACTTTAGATTTATCAAGCAAACATCGGAGGGGGCGGATCGTGTCAGTAATTGGATTAGGTTAGTCTCTCCATAATCTGACTATAACAAAAGTAGGCTCAAGATAAACGCTAGACACTGGGACTGTACGCCGTTCTCAGATATATTATACTAGAAGTAGTAAAACTTCTTAAACTATCCTTTTTTTGGTGACATCGTGAGTATTCACTGACGATAACATCGACTGAATTCGATGCAGACCAAAGAAAAGAGTATTAACCTTACTGACTTGTAGACTAAGACATCCTCTCCGTGATGACGAGAAACCCACTTGAAGTAACAATGTATTTCAAGACGGTAGTATCAAAACTTTTATGAAAAAAACACACACGTAATTCTCTACTTCATTTTAATAAAAGTTTTAATACTTACACCAACCAACATCATTAAGATATCCTCTCGTTGTTCACAAAAAACGAGGTTCTATTGAACTTTATCAAATAAACTCAAAAAATGTAGTATTCATCTATTAGGCTGGGTGTGACTTCGCAGTTAGCTTACCCGAGCTGTGAATCTCAGACTTTCACTTTGGGACGTAGTTACATTATAAAAATGACGACCAAATCCTACCACTCACAAGTTGGTAGTTGGTGTTGTTCACTAATTGTCTTTTGTTCATCAGTTTAAAATTAGGGGTTTATAAGAAAAAAAGTGCTTGTATAGCCTTGCAAGAACTTATGGAAACAAATTATGACTTTAAGGGTCATACGTGGCATAATATTTAACTTACGCTTTTCCATATTTGTGGTTTTTGTTATTAAATAATACGACTTTTGTTTATTATTACTCCATATTTTGTATGACGTTACATAAAATGTTATGTAAACAGTACTGGTTTTTCAAGTTGGCATTACAGATACAGCTCGCCCTGGTTACCTGAGGGAGCATACATAAATAATATTTAACGATTTTCCGGGTCTTGAATAGATTTGTTTAATCCCTTACATAAGTGTGGAACTAAAGGCTGTAACTACAATTCTATGAGATATATAGTGAATACAGTGATAAAGTCATCAATAGATACTTCACTGCATATACACGTATGGAGTATGTGGTAACATAGTGATTTACAAGTCTTTTATTAAGCAGGATATCTACTTGAAAAACGGTGCGCTGATATTATGAGATGATGTACAAAACGGGGTTAATAGAGGTAAAGTTACCTAAATCCTCTGCTTGCGGTTGATAAGCTTAAAAATATAACCCCAGGCAATCTTACCTTGAGTTTCGAGTGAGAAAAATATCTTTCACACGTACACTCGAAGCTTGCTAACCGTAATATGCATTGTTTTTATTTTTAATTGTATTATCTAAAATAAACGTCTTCACAGCAAATCAGCCATCCTCCCCATGAAGGACAATGAAATATTTTTCAATATGATTGGACAGATTATTATAAAGAAAGGTCTGACACACATAGCACGAAGACTTTTTTCAAGCACTGATGTAGAGAACATGTATGTAGCAAGTGCTTCCAATCCTGGGTATTTTCAGACAGCTCTTTGATCTTAAAACACACAACTCTACTGAGCGTCGAAACAGTGACGTCATTTGCTTGACAACGAACTGAAAGACTGGATATATTAGATTGTCCTTTTTCATACATAGCGTAGTGAAACTAGGAGACTGTCTATTATTTCATTTACGATGTAGTTTCCTAGCTTTTGGGAGAGCAGTACAAATTTACGACAGTTTGACAGTTATTAAGTCTATTTAAATCGCAATTGAATAAAGTTTAACACATAGAAATTAAATATAGTCTTGCACTCGGAAAAGAAATTTGCTGAAATAATGAAAACAATTTAATAAATCTTATTACACATTACATTCTCAACAACACGTTTTACTACTGATTGAGAGCAAAACGAAGATCAAAACAACAAAAATGGACTCATTCGATCTCAGATATTATACAAAAACAACACCAAACATGCTCGCCCCCGTGGGGGCGTTATAATGTCACAGTCAATCCCACTATTCGTTGGTAAAAGAGTAGCCTAAGAGTTGGCGATGGGTGGTGACGTTAGCTGCCTTCCCTCTAGTCTTACATTGCAAAGCTAGGGGCGGCTAGCGCAGACAGCCCTCGTGTAGCTTTGCGCGAAATAACTAACAAACAAATACAGAAACAAAATTCCTTTCATTTCAATTAACCGCTGAGGATATCATCATGACACGTGACGTCATCACTAACGGCATAACGGAAAGATGAGATGGGACTGATGAAGCCATATGTACTTACATTCAAATACACTTTGAAGAAGCATAGTTTAAAACTTTCTTTTATATACAACTGGCTTTGAATAATTTAACCATTTAGGTAGAAGTATACGCACGATTGGATAGAAACCACATACGTCTAATAATCTAGAAAAACCATGTAAAACAGAACGAATAAAAACAAACAAAAATGAAACCTGGCAGTCCGCCCATTATTTGTCATCATTAGTAAATGTATGGAGGTTTAAAAGTTGAGTTAACGTTTGGTTAGCCACTACACAACACAAAAAAACAGAGTACGCGAGGGTGAACGATATTGAGCAGTGAAATCTGACAACTACTAGTTTCTATCGTCATCACCAGGGGCAGACAGGAGTTTTCTTATAATTCTTCTAATGTATAAAATTGTGTCAAATTCTGTTGAAGCCAATTTTGTGGATGTCGGTACATAATTGTTAAAAAAAGACAGTCTGCAATCGTCAAATTCCAACAATAACATGCCGGTATTTGTTTGTGATATACTTTTAAACTGGTGATAAATCGTAAAGTAGCAAGTTAACATAAAAATATTGATGTAGATGTTTATATCAATGGAATACAAAAAAACAAAACATTAATGTTTCTGAGTTTCATTGTTCTGAGTCGATACCGGAAGAGGATGATGTGCTATTCCAGTTATTAATAAGAATTTCATAGTACATATACATAAAAGACCTTTCAATTAACTACAATATGTTTATTATATCCAGTTTCTACGAGACCTCTCACCTAATACCAGGGTTCTTCAGCCCAGCTGGGATACGACAGAGACAGTAGCAGTAGAGATGCTATTTATATTGGCAAATCACTTGACAACAGTTACTACGGTGGAAATTGGATTAAGTTAGAGCAGTGTAATTTTTCATCAATTTTATTGTAGGCAAAAAAAGAAAAAGAGAAAAGAAAAATAGAGCAGACTGAGTGTTTCCATTTCTATTGTTTCATTTCACATTGAAATTAGAGAAACCTGTTTTAATCTCCCTGGAAAGAAGTCTACGATTATAAAGTCATTGCAAGCCTTGCCGTTGGTCTGAAGAATCCTCCACATCAGCGAACTTCGTTGCAACTTGGATACCACTGACGCTTTATGAATTTAAACTTAAACTTAGCGCGTGAGACACTTGACCTCATGACCAGTACTAAAGTGGATATGTTTGAGCATGTGCAATGCACGCTAGGGTGTGGCTTCGGTTTTAATCATTTCGCAACCTACAATAAGCTTTTGATATTTTTCCCGCCTGATGATGTTTGCGATTGTGGCTTATATTCAGAGAGAGCAAGGACAACAACAACTGAGTCACAAGTCAAGAGACAAACTATTGACTAATTTTCGAAAATGATTACAGGCTAATACGGGAAAAAGTTCGATTGTTGAAGCATTGTAAAAATTTTAATCAAGGCGAGTTGTGTCGAGGTCAACGCGACAAACATCCCACTTTTTGTTTTCTCTCTTTAAGTGTAAATGATAAAAACTGTTTTAAAATGTTTGACTACTTCTGGGTAGTTATGCTCTTATTAAGAATAAAATTTCTAAGCTAAAAATGGTAAGTTTTGTTTTCTCTTAAGATACTAAACATAATTATAAATTGTTGTAAATAGTGCCAAGCAAAACTCAGATTGTCTGGTTTTTGAATAATGTTCATTTAACAGATAATTCTTCTTAATTACAGGTATTAAATCCTGAATAAATTAGAAACACAACGAGAAGCATCGAAAAAGATTTAAGAATACGATGAAGATTTTGGTGTACAAGACTGTTAAAAAATGACGCCCCCTGTGGGAGTACACGGGATATAATGAACTGTAACATCACGAATATTCTATCAATATCGGCGTTTCCAGTTGGCAGACCACACACAGAATAACAGTGTGAAATCACAGTTCATCATATATATTCTATTTATATTCACATTAACACATTTCTCAACAGATTAATCTGTTTTCATTAATTTTAGCAAAGTTCTCGACAGAATAACTTTTTTTATTAATGCTAAGAAAGTTTCAGAGACGGCATTGTCTTTTCATTAGGGCGCTTGACTCGCAATTTGTGGGTTGTGAGTTTGAATCTCCGTTGTCAAACATGCTCGTCCCACATAGTTGCCGACTGGGCCCGTCATCCAGATGTAAAACTTCTTGACTTACAAAAATTACTGGCCGACCACAAACTAGTTGAGATTAAGGTTGTTAGGGTAATAAAAAACTCTCGACAGTGTAATTTATCAATATTACTATTACCACAGTTCTCGACTTAATAGTTTATTTTTATTAGTGTAAGCACAATTCTCAGTTGTCGTGCAGAAAAACTAGAAGTGATACGTTGTTTAATACAACCGTTTTCCACTTCTGTTTTTAGGTCTGTCTAGTGAACTGTTGAGGGCACATTTTATGTATGTTGCAAATAGGGGAATATTAAAGTAGTGAAAAATCTGCTAATGTTTGAAAGGTTTTTACATAATCCGAGTTGTTATTATAATTCTGAGGAAGTTAAATGCATTTGGTAAATTTTATCAAATTAAGTTTTGCTTTTCTTTAGAAATTCAAAGGTGATGGATTTACAGTAAGCGAATATTCCATGTATAATTCTCATCCAGTATATCTGAGTCATCTTACACCGAAGTACACTCTGTGACAGAAATTTAAAAATCTATAAATTAGGAATTGGTTTAAAATTGAAACTCTATCATGTAAGTCAAAATATTTGTTAGTTTTTAATGTACCTCTCATACCACTAAGTTATTTTCTCCTACTTAAAGTTTTATTCATGTGAAATTTTGCTCGTCGAGTTCCTTTTACTTCAAGCTGAAGGGGATGAACCAAAATAATTTGTAAAAAAAAAGATAATTTCTACAAGTTATAATAACAAGTTAAAGAAAAAAGAATAGATTAAACGAGGTCATTGTAAAGTGACATTATCTTTAACAAAAATGTTGATTTAAATATCAACACAACCCATTCTAAATAAAAGCACGTGCAGTGTAAGGAGTTCCGTGTAAACCCAGTCACGCTTTACATCAGGTGTTGATATTAAACACATTCCTGTGGGTTTAACATTCCACCTAGGACATGAGTGACTTTGTTTCCTTGATTTTTCACTTCATGAGAGATTTGACTGTAGCTTTCACTTCTTGAGTTCTCATCTCACTATTTATATGTTTACAATTCAAACTCATTTTACTGATGCTTATGTAACATTCAACCTTTTCAATACGTTATCTTCAGTCACCTATAATGCATAGAAGTAAACCGTGCTTTCTTTTAAAATTAATGTTAAGTATCAGTAATTGTGTTGGAAACGATTTTTCAGACAGATCAACTATAAAAGAATAATTGACCAGTGTCCCCGTTCTTGATGTTTCTATCACATTTTGTAAACTTCTTGAAACAACAGCAAAAACTTACAGACTTTTCTTTGGGTCATTCAATAAAGACCTCGGTTGATTCGTAATTCTAGACATCAAGTTTACATCGATTTCATAATTCAAACGAATATCAGTTGTTATAAGACTGTTTTGTTGAAGAAGTTACAAAAAAGAATAACAAAAACGTGGTTAACAAAATGTCAGATGAATATTAATCGTCTCTTGACCTTCATCACCAAAATATGCTCTAAGTAACTAAATAGTAGACTTGAAGATAAACCTGAATAACTGAATAGTAGACTTTAAGATAAATCAGAATAACTAAATAGTACACTTGAAAATAAATCTGAATAACTAAATAGTAGACTTGAAAATAACTTCCACTCAGTGTAAGTTTACTATAACGTACAGTATAAAAGGCGCCTACTTATATGTCTAGTTCAAAATAAGATACTCTGGGTACGTTAATGACTCATTCAACTAAAGTTTCTCGGTGGTCGTTAGTTTAACAGTTTTAAGCCTTTCAGTGGTACAGCGGTACGTCTGTAGACTTACAATTCTGGAACTCGAGTTTCGATACTCGTGGAGGCAGAAATTAGAACGCAGGTAGCCTTTTGTACAGATTTGTATTTAACTTCAAACAAAATCTCTAAAATGTTTTTTTTAAACAGTCAATTAGAGTAAACTAGAGAAACAATCTTCTGTCAAGTATTTAAATATGAAAATTATTACAAAAATTGTTTTTTGATCTTTTAACATATCCAGCTTTTCTAGTTGTTTATTATCTAATAACCGCGCATTGTCCTATGTATAAAACTAGAGTTTTATCCAGTGACTATCAGGAAACACAACGGTTGCAAATAAATCACATATATATATAAAAGAACAGCAGAAATAAGTACATAACGATCGTACGAATACACAAGGTAAAAATCAATACATTAAATAACTTGAATATCGATAATTAATCATTCATAATAGGAATGATTTGAATGTGATAATAAAGCGAGTTGGAATCATAAATAACAACCCTGGTACTGACGACATATTTATTACAGTTATTTTTTAATAATTTATTACCTATATTTCTGGTTCATGGAAGATTCCAGGATTATGGGTGGAGAGAAATATTAAATTTCTTCCGAGGAAGAATGTACGTAGGATAAAGTTAAACAATGTGTAGCCAAAGAAAACAGTATTTTCAGCAAAAGGAACCTTGAATGTTATTCATGGAAGCGCTTAAGGCTACACAGTTGAACAAATGCGCTCGAAACGACACTTCATGACAATCGGAGCAACCAGCACCCTTGTCCATAAAGCTGGGATTACGAAAGAAAACTCCTTGATCCATACAGACATTGCAAGTCAAGCTAGATATAAGTCCCAACGTTGGCGTGAAGGAAAAAATCAAGGATTTAAAGTGAGAGAATGTTCAAAAATCAAATATTCCAGATCTTCCCGCTAGGCGTCGGGATCAATGATTGTTTTGAAGTGAAAAATATGTGAACAAGCTAGAATGACCGCAATAAAATTAGTCTATGTATGTTTATGTTTTCATGAGAAAGATGGAAGATATTGGAATTACAGCAGAAGAATTCCACTACATACATACAGCTTTTTCATGAGAAAAATAGAATACAGCAACCCTAACTGACTACGTTCGTAATATTACGTGGAAAACTGTTTTGATGAGAAATATTTCTAAAGAAACCGGAATCCCAACAACACCATTGGACTACTTAACTATTAAGTCCTTCTTTTGCATCAATGAGATTTTGGTTGTGTTTTTGGTCCGGATAAATGTGGTTGGTCTGTGGAAAGTTTATCAAGTTGTGTGGTTTAAGATTGACCTCAATGTCCTTCAGAGAAACTAGTTGCACTACACTGTCGATAAAGAGTGCCTACTCACACAGAGCACGATCAGTAACAAGGGCTGCCTGGAACGTCGCCCTTGTAATCACGATAAACTTCAGTTTGCTATTATTCAGCCTTCGCTGAAACTTACGTAATAAAATAAACCATACTTGTTTTTACCACAAACAGATTCTTTATGTGATATGATTAAACTATGTTAATCAATTTGGCCGAAATAGTTAATTTGATGCACAGCCTAAGTTAGTATACAATTTTCCAAATGATTACAATTACTTATCTCAAATAACTACTGATTAGAAACCTTCGTCAGTCTGATTCACGTGAGAAACTAATTATTTATAATTACCTTAACGAAACTCTTGCAGTTCGGTGTGGATTTTGCAACGGAGGAAGTAAATCTACGAAGAAGAAATATCACGTGCGTTGGTTTATGTGCGTGATGATAGCATGCACTCACAACGACAAGAAATCATTTGGTAGTAACGTATCCTCCAATCTCGTGTCCGCAACCTGACCCGCGCAGGGAACAGTCTTTTACACCATGTTTTCTGGCACAGTGCTGCCCTCTGATTGGAGCGATATAGAAGTAGAATGGAACACCTGTTATACCTATACCTGCAAGCTCGGTGGACTTCACTGAAGAGAACGAACAGGTACCCTGATGTTAGCATGCGATCTTGCAAGGTATTCCTTGGTGTTAGCCAAACAGGCTCGCTTGTCAATCTCGCCCAGACAACAAGAAATAAGTTGAATAAAAACTGGCTGACGTAGTTTCAGTAGCTAACACAACTCACGAGTGTTTGGAGAAACACCTACAATCGCTGTTCTAAAATGAAATTAAATAATTACAGAGGCGCACGGGCGAGCGCTTTCAGATCTAACAGCTAATCTTAATGTAACGATGAAGACGTGCGATAAAATCTTACATATAGTATATTTATATATAACACGGTTAATGTGATTTCGAATTTTAATATATACGTGTAACAAAGAGTGTGCTAGTACGAAAGTTGTAATGTGTAATTAAGACCTGTTTGGGCAATTACTTATAGATGTTTTATATGTTAGATTGTAACAATGCCAACTGATAACAATCATCGTACGATCCTTCTATTTATGTTTTATTAATCCATTTAAAAAACGAGAATGTGTAATTTGTCAAAAGACTAACCCCTCTTGACACATTCCAGGATATCTTATTTTCGTATACGGCACGATAAATATAAAAGAAATAAATTGCATATTGTATATAAAGTTTGTAAGTTTTGCTGCCTTTTATAATATGATAGAAATTGTTTTCGTGGACTAAAATAATAACTAAAAACATTAAGTGCAGGAAATTTTTCAAAGTTGTTTGCTATATTTTACCTTTTGTATAAAGAGATGCCCTAAATTTTTGGGATTGACTCTTCTCTCGTATTACATAAAGCTTGAATAACTTATAACGAACAATTTTGAAGGCGCCCACCACGTCATCTTCATGTTGCAACGAACTCTCATACTCTATCTGACGGCTAGGGATCTTGATAATAGCCCTTCAACATACTTTCTATTGCAAAGAGCTCTGTCCAAAGCACATCAACCATTCCTGTTACTTTCCATAACACATTTAGTGTATGTGGACAACGGTTTCAAATAGCCAGTTTCAACTATCTCATCGCAAACTTAACCTTTAAGTCTTAGTATCAAACAGCAAGAAAACATGTTTCATTCTCCAGCTGCTGGAATTATGCGATGGTTGAGCGCATATGTTGTGGAAGCAACTGATGTACGCGTGACTTATATCACTTTTTCAAGCAAAGGAAATTGGTTATTAAGCGTATTGATGACTGGAACACGTGGATGGCTTTTGTGAACGACATTCGCGTTCTCACTTGTTACACAACACAACACGTTGCTTGGCTCTTTTGGAGTACAACTTGTAGCAATCTCTTTCTTAACAGTCCTGACTCTGAAAGATGATCCATATTCCTTTTTTTTTCCTGTGCCGTTAAATATAACGGATATCATTATCTTGGAATATACATGCTAATTTACAGTACACTCCTTTTCACTTTCTTTAGGGATCTTTCGTCTATAGTTTTCATTATTTTGCTATTTTTATTATAGTGTTTAACGTTTTATATTGTCTTGTTGGACAACATTTAACACAACAAATGAATGTTATTTAATTTTCGTATTATAAATTTTAATATCGTTATAATACTGTAATTACTTCATTGAATAGTCTTCTAACAAATTGTATTGAATAGCAAATTCTATCAAGTCTCTTGATGCTCTCTCTTTAGTTTTATCGGTTAACAGAATAATATAGTATTACAAAAAACAAACCATAAATTTTCGTTTATCAGTTGTAAACACGTGTGATGAACTGACTATATCGACGAACAGATTTGATGTTATGATACTTTTAAGAAAACGTTCCATTATTTTTGTGTTCAAGTCTCTTGATGTATTCATGTATGGTATGAGTTTGGAAAAGAGAGAGATTGTACAC
The DNA here is from genome assembly GCA_011833715.1 of Carcinoscorpius rotundicauda. NCBI lineage: Eukaryota > Metazoa > Arthropoda > Merostomata > Xiphosura > Limulidae > Carcinoscorpius > Carcinoscorpius rotundicauda. The sequence continues at coordinate 47,975,258 of CM022392.1, read as the reverse complement.
AAACCTATTATTCCATGTATGACTAGAAGGTGTTATCGGTATAACAACACGTATACGTGAATAAAACACCCATTTAACTTGTGATGAAATTCACCTGTTAGTACATACACATCTAAGTAGGTGTAATACAGATTGGTTGCGTGCTAGGTTTTATATTGAAATCAATATCTTATTTTCAATTGTCCTATATAAAGGATTGTGTACAGAAATAAAGTAACAATTTAAATTTGGAAGAACACACTCGTTGAATGAGTCACGTAACACGTAAAAACAAGATAGAAACGACACATATAGAAACTTTGTACAGTCATTGTTAAGTGTATCGCCCATTGAATAAGTCACGTAACACATGTAAAAAAAGAAACGACTCGCATAGAAGTTATACAGTCACTCTTAAACGAGTCACGTAACACATGAAAACAAAATAAAAGTGATACTCATAGAAACTTTATACCGTCTATATTGGGTGTTTTACCCGTCGAAAGTGTCGTATAATACGTGAAAACAAAACAAAAACGACATACATAGAAACGTTACACCGAATCACGCGTGTATTTATTTTTAACAGTCGAAGATTAAGCCTGAGTTACAAAATAAAGTTTCAGGTCATAAACGATGGGTCGGAAGCCGTATTACAGCAACTTAAGTTTTACCATTTCTGGTAATGTATACTCTTAATTAGGAATTAATGTGAATTAATTATTATAATACTATATACATATTAGTGAAAATAACATTTTCAGAAATTTAGGATTAATCAAGATTAACATATAAAAATGCAGTCGACTGAACAAAAACTCTTTAACAGATGTTATAACACGGATAGGAAGACAGATCGATAACCAAAGGTTAATATAGATACATATAAGCCGATCGATCGATAGGATATGAAGCAAGATGGTTAAACATACACAAGTATAGACAGATAAATAACTACTAGTAGAAAGAAATATATCGATGGGCAGATTCAAGTCTTTAAAACATTTCGATAGAAATCGCACATGAACTCAGTTGCAGATAGTAATTCCTATTCTAATATGAGAACTTCAACTAATTCCATTATTTTGTTTGTGTGGAAGTTTAGAAATAGAAATGTCTATTTGACTCATTATCGTAAAATCGCTTTAATATTTATCCGTTTCCATGGCAATCCATGCCGTCAGAACATTTTCACACCAGAAGTGAGCATAAAGAATATAACAAAGTAAGATATAACAAAGAATAGTTAAAAATTCACTGTTAAAGAGTAATGAATGTGACCTTTGACCTGAAACGCTTTGCAAACTTATTAGCCACATCTTGTTCTAGAATGATATTTTAGTATTTTTACCTCTTATTTTTTCTGATCAAATATTAAGTCATATTTTAGTTGTTTGCATTTAGCTAGTAGCTGGGCGGACCCAAACGTTTGACGTCAAGTCTATTGCACAAAGACAACCGCAAAACGCGAGGCACCGTAGAATTCGCAGGCACTGAGAGATAGCAAATTTTATTCTGTTTTATAATTATGTTTCTGTTTGTCGTTCATTTTATTATTTATTTCTATCGTTTAATTTATCGCTGGATTTTTAATACGCTAACTCATTATACATAGTAATCTTTATGTTAAATAAATATAAATAGTTTGTTTTTGAAATTCGCGCAAAGCTACTCGAGGGCTATCTGCGCTAACCGTCCCTAATTTAGCGGTGTAAGACTAGAGGGAAGATAGCTAGTCATCACCACCCACCGCCAACTCTTGGGCTACTCTTTTACCAACGAATATTGGGATTGACCGAACCATATAACGCTTCCACGGCTGAAAGGGCATGTTTGGTGGAACGGGGATTTGACTCCGCGACCCTAAAATTAGAAGTCGAGCGCCCTAACCACCTGGCCATGTCGGGCCCTATATAAACAGTAATGTGATGAAATTTACACCAGCTTCCCTGGGCCCGGTGTGGCTGAGTAGTTAGGGTGTTTGACTAACAATCTATGGATTGCAAGTTCGAAGCCCGTCCTTCCTAACACGCTCGAAATTTCATCTGTGAGAGAGTTCTAATGTTACGGCTCTTCCCGTAAAACATTTTTACCGTAGAATGTTGGTACAAGAATAGCCCTAGAGTTGGCGGGGGGTAGTGATGACTGTCCGTCTTATCTCTTAGTGTCTGCTAAATTAGAGACTGCTAGAGCAGATAATTCTCGTATAACTTTACGCGAAATCTAAAACTAAAGAAATCAGCTTTCTTAGCGGTGACGTACAGATGCTATTGATGTAGCAGAAGAAAGTCTTTCTCTAAGACATCGCTTTCAATGGATACATATTTATAATACTTTACTCTGTAGGTAACAACTGTTGAAAGAAATGTAGAAAAAAATAATCTTTTATCCGAGATCTTTATGTACTTGATCAAGTGGTTCTATGGTTCATTGTCACTATGATACTTAGTGTTGACTGTATAGCTTTACAGACTACTAGGTAATATCCTGTTTTGAAACAATGGCGTATTTTATGAGATGCATTGTGAACATATACAACAGTAATATTGCCTGTCTGTGGACTCACAACGCTAAAAACCGGTTACCGATACCCGTGGTGGGCAGAACACAAACAGCCCATTGTGTAGCTTTGTGTATAATTCTAAACAAACAATAATAATAAATTAGTCTCAATTCAGATACTATTCGATATCTCCAAAACAACAACAATAACCTACTGTATTCCTTGTTTCTCTTTGTCTTCAAATTGTGTTATCAAAATAAACATTTCCAAAGATATTAAATCGCTCTGGAAAATCAATATTTTCCAGATATTAGCTTACCTTTAGCTTACCAGAGGTATCAGACATGGCGTAATGGCTAGCGTGCTTGGACTGTGAATACGAAAATTCATGGTTTGTAGCACTTGAAACGCTTTCTACACTTCATGGCCGTGGGTGCGCTATAAGATCCCAATTTGCACAAAAATTCTGAAACCCATGGTAAATATTTAAATGAATTGAATTACTGTAAATAAATATGGCTTTTGTCATTGCTTTATGTAATTTATTGGTATTTGTGCCATTTGATACGGTTGTGAAAAACTGTGGATTGTAATATTCATTACCAAGAGACCAGGTGGGCGGAAACAAGTCCGGATGAACTGAAGATAAAAAGATTCATGTTTATTAAACATTGTCCACGCGCGGGCTGCTCTGTTTCAAGGGTGTGGTCTTGTTTCATTTCCGGAGGAGTCTGTTGCATACACGACTAATTAAGTCAATGTAATATTTCCAGCAGAAGACCTTGAGGTGAAGACAGGTTTTGTTTCACAGTTTTAGCATTCAATGACGAACTGTTCAAAACTGTATTCCAACTTTTCACTGACTGTTGTAGTTAGAAAAGCTATGATGAGTAAGTAGGACAGACGCTGGTTCATGTAATTATTCACATTTCCGAAAGTTCTAAATAATCCGGGGCTTTCGTGACATCATATACAAAAGCTGCTTTATTTAACTTTTATGTCATTCAAAAACATGGTTTTATTCAATATAATTCTTGTGTTGAGACACACACAATTTCAAGAACTTGTGTGTGCAACAGGAAACCAAGTTTACGTTCCTGTGTTTGGTCAGCACCATACTTTAACTAGCAATCCTGTACAGACATAGATCTCCAAACATGGCGATAGTTCACATACTAAAATATATGAAACATATATAGGGTTTAATAAATTGTTATAAAAATTTTAGATTCTTTTTATTTGGCTATTCATCCCTCCAAAAAAAAATAAAATAAAATGAGATTAAATCTTTTACCAAACATTTAAGAAAGGTATTTAAATAATTAGATTGCAACTAATACATGCTTTGTCTTAAAGTCCCACTAATGGCAATAAACCAGAACCTGCGTAGATACTGGACGCAACTAGAATGTGATGTAGATAGCAAATATATTGAACAGAGGTTCAAAAACTAATTATTCCGATGCTATATCCAATTTTAGTGGACACATTTACCAAAACAGTTAATCTGATATTCATCCAGATCGAAAATCGTGTTTATTTTCCGTCATTCTCTTAACTGATTCATGATGTTAAAAAACACGTTAGTTGAAGAAGTTTTTAATCCGAGTGTTTTCAAAAGGTTGACCTTTCTTCTTCAGGGTCAAACAGGAATCTATCTATTTTACTGTTGTAAGCGTTTTATTTTTAATACAAATTAGCCGATGGCGAGAGTGGATTTGAAAAGGTGTTAAGGATATTTTATTTAAAAATGGCTTAATATATGTATTTTAAAAATTATAATTAAATGTTTGAGTAAAATAAAAGTGACACTTGGAGACTGATTGAAATCGTCTTATGTTACACTAATCAGCTTGTCCCCCAGTGGCTCAGCGGTATGTCTGCGGACTTAGACGCTAAAATCCGGGTTTCGATACCCGTGGTGGGCAGAGCACAGATAGCCCATTGTGTAGCTTTGTGCTTAATTCAAAACAACAATTAAAACTGATCAGCTTATAAAAACAGGTACGAAAAATTATCTTAAACAAATAGTGAGTATTAGAAAATTCAGCTTTCATATTACATGAAAAATATACAAAAAATAAAAATTATTTTTCTGACAGAAATGAAACTAATGAACGGAGATCAGAAGTGAAATTAATTCAGAAAGGTTGAACAGTGGTTACATCGACAATCCAATAAGCTTTATTTATTTCTCTATCTTGTTAAATTTTGAATCCTGTTTCAATACCAGTGAGAGTAGCATCGTTTATGGAATAACTGGGTTGGCTATAATGTTGAGCTACGGAGAGATCTTTCTCACTGTTAATAGAATATTTAGGTTTTTTAAACGTTCTCTAACAGTTGTTTGCATAAGCCCTACGTTATTGCATATTTCACACTGTATGGCCTCCCAGTGGCTCAGCGATATGTCTGCGGACTTACACGCTAAAATCCGGGTTTCGATACACGTGGTGGGCAGAGCACAGATAGCCCATTGTGTAGCTTTGTGCTCAATTCAAAACAACAACAACACACTGTATGAGGTAAATTGTGATTTTTGTTCCAAGCGATTTATTTGGGTATTTTAAAGTTTCTTTGACTGTACTTGTGAGAAAATGATTCAATGGTTTTTATATCTTGGACGATAATAATTTTTATGTGAACAAGGATATCTTTTAGAGCTTTGCCTTTTCAAAGGAGAAAATGAAAACTTTAGAACGATCGTTGAATTGTAAGGAGATGAAAATTATTATTTTTTTAGCATTTGTGATACATTTCCGAGTTTAAACTGATAGGTAATAATAAGAGAAATTCTATTTGAAAGTTTAGCATTTCTCTAATTTAAGATGTTTTTCGACTGAGTATTATTAACTCTTTCAAATTGTATGTCGATTTCCCTATCTTTATATCCTCTTTCTAGCATGATTTGTTTTAGACCCTTTGTTTATTTTATGTAGCCTATTTTACATGTCCATATTTTTTTTTAAGAACCTAACTGTAAGTTATGTTTCGTTTAGTTTGAGAAGGGTGACAGCTTTTATAGTGAAGGTATTCTGGTCTATCTGTAGGTTTTTGTGTAAAATTTCGTCTTTTAGAAAAACTGTCACGTCAAGAAAGTTAATCTGAGTAGGAGAGTTAACAAAAGTAAACTTCATTGTCTTGTGAAAGGAGTTTGCAAGTGTGATAAATTCTTTAAGTGATTTAAGATCGGCTGTTTAAATGAAAATATGTCGTCTGTGTAATGTTTCCATGGATGAGATTTTAAAGGGCTTAGTTGTGAAAGCTGGTTTTCAATATGACCCACAAAAGTTTTAGCATAATTGGAAGCCATTTTGGTACCAAATACAATAACATTAACCTGAATGTATGTTGGCTGGTGAGATCAACTACGGTGTGAGATTCTGATGGGTTAGAAATGCTTAATTCAAACTTTAGAGTTTCTAGTCTTTCATCATTTAGAATATTGGTGTAAATGGAAGAAAGATCCATCTTCCAAAGAAGACTGTTGGGTTATAACTGTCCGTCAGTATTAATATCTTCTACGATGTTAAGAGAGTGGATAGTGTCTTTTATGCAAGAGGGGAGAATACCTGGAATACAGTTTATGTGTTGGTCAAGAAAAGTAGACAGTTTTCAGTGGTCATGCTTATATTAGAAATTATGGGTTGGTCAAGATTGTTTAGTTTATGTGTTTTGGGTAGGAGATAAAATCTACCAGGTGAAGCTTGTCTGGGTATCAAATACTGAAAGGATTCTTTGTTAATTTCACTGTTTTGGTGAAGTTCTGTTATGGTCCTAATAAACTGAGTTGTAGAATCATGTGATAGTATTTTTTATATAAATTAATGTCTTCTGGTTGCTGATCAGTTTCCGTGATATAATCTTCTTATATAAAAATAACAGTAGCTCAACCGTATGGCTTTATTATGATATTGTTGTTGGATTTAAGACTGTTTAAGGCACTTTTGTTTTGGTTAACGTTATTATGACTTTGCTTGGAAGATTTTAATGTCTGTATTATGTCATATTCTACAGCTTTAATATAACACTAAATGTGGTTCTCTTCTGTTTGGTGAAGATACCCATAAAGATTTTTCTTTAAAGTTCGGTGTATGTTGATATTTAGTAAGATGAGGTTTGTTGTAAAAAAAAAATCGCGAATCCTTAGTTTTTAGAGAATTCGTACATGCCAGAGAGAAGTTTGAACTCACTAATATAGCTGTTATTTTGGCAGATGTTAGTATCTTTATTAACGAGACTGAGTTCTGCTTCAAAGAGACTTGAACAATGTCCGGAATGTTCATCATTATCGGTAGGTTTTATAAGGTCACTGTTACCTTTAACATATGTATTAGTTTGAGAAGGCTTATACGTATTAAAGTACAGCGTGTTTTTAAACAATTTAGGCTGTTTATTATGAAATAAATGGATTTTAATAGTTTCTAGTAGACTGTATAATGTTATGGTTGCTTTATGACAAAATAGAGTGTAGTTAGAATCGTTTTTGTACTGTTGTTGTTGGTAGGAAGTAAATTGTTTAGTTATTTTGAGTTTTATTTGTAAATCTTTGTAATTCTTTCTTTCTCCTTCATGTACAGGTGATATTACTGGGGAAGTTCCTTATCTAGAATATGGCCAGAAGATTTTAATGATATTCATGAATCCTAAGGAGGTGTTTTCAAGGATCTGTTGCTATTTATTGTAGAAATTCTGATAATCTGCTCCTATTGTTATCAGTGTTTCCAATGTCAGAGATTAAGGCATGTTTAGTTTTTTATGTTATGCAATAGCGAGGGGTGGCATGTTGATAAGGTTTAATGCGTTTCTTAAAGAGTTAGTTTTCTAGTTTTTATAAATAATTGTTTTCCGCTGTAATTGAATGATCCGTCGCTTGGTTCACGTTGAATGTTGACAGATGTTGGTGTGAAAGTCGTTGTAACCATGAAATAGAGGATAGAAGGGAAGGAGGTGAGAAGTAACCATGTTTCTCAGAGTGTGAAATGTACTGGTGGTCATTCTGAGAGTTTATACTAACACGAAAGACTACTGTGTTCTAATGAAGGTAATTCTACGAGTGACTGGTCGACTGGTGAAGACTGTAGTGTGGAATTTGTGGTGGTTAACATTGGTATTGATTTGGTTTGTTTTTGGAGACATTGGAATGGAGGGATTTGTGGGTAAACAAGAAGGAACACCAAAGCGTAAGAAGAACGAATGTTGCTGTTTTTAGAATGTGATGTTTGGTGAACGTATGATTTGTGTTTAGTTCTCTGACATAAGTTGAAGGATCACTGTAAGAGTGTGAACGAGTGTTCAGCTAGATATACTGAATGACAGAGGTATTATTGTGAGAGACATTGGTAGTTTCCGAGACAGAGAAAAATGTAGAATTTAGACAGGGAAGAGTAGAAACACAATTAGAAGATGACTGGGGCGACTTAGAAGTGGAAGATAAGATTAGGATCATGTTATGGTGAAGTTTGTCCCCGAGGAAGCAGTTTTTATTCATTCAAGGGACATTAGTCTCGATATTACATTCTTACTATAATATGTGTCACTGAATGAAAGTCGTGGGGGCGTTATAATGTGACAGTCAATCTCACTATTCTTTGGTAAAAGAGTAACTCAACAGTTGGTAGTGAGTGGTGATAACTAGCAGTCTTTCCCCTAGTCTTACACTACTAAATTAAGGACGGCTAGCACAGATAGCTCTCATGTAGCTTTGTGCAAAATTCTAAAATAAAAAAGGAGCATTGAATGTTATCTATGGTTTTGTAATAAAAAGTTGCAGCTCGACACTACAATTTAGTTGGTATTTTAAGTTTCTGCAAGTTAAGTTATGCCGTTAGATAACATTCATGGACATTTTTATAACAAGGTAAAACTTTGGGGTGCAAAATTCACCTTTGTAACTTGAAGAGAGGGGCAGGAACGTAGTAATATGAACAAATGAACGGAAATCATTTAAATCACACAAAAAATAAAAGTGACGTCGGAAAGGGGCAGAAAGCACTTAATTACACATATTACTGGTGGCAAATCATCTCATTATCATGAATAAAAGGTCAGAAGTCACGTTAGTAGCATTAACAAGGGGCTGAAAATCAAACGTTAACAAAGGAATGAGAATCGTTCTAGCAATATGAACAAGTGTTAGAAATCACCTCAGTAATGTTAACAAGGGTTGGAAATCATCCAAGTAACATGAACAGGTGTGGGAATCATCCAAACAACCTTAACATTTGATTGAAAATTACCTTAATAATATAGAGTGTTAGAAATATCACTTTAGTAACACGAGAAAGGAGTTGAAAGTACAGTGTTGTTTTTAAAGAATTTCATTTTGCCGTCTTGCAAAGACCAATGCAAGCATTTACATGATTATTACATGGGAAAAATAACTATCACACTTATAGATATTTTAAATAAAACAATGTAACGAAATATCGTTTTCGATCTTAACATTACAAACTGCCTTTCTGTAATAGTGAGTTTCAAATTCTTAAAAAAGTATTTTAGGTTTCACTTTCTAATCAAATATCAGTCTGCTTGGTTTAAATTGACAATACATATATCTTTAGTGACTACAGAACAAGAAACTGTTTACTGAAAAATTCTTTGTGTTATCAAAGCAGCTTGCAAGTTAAAAATAAATAATGTGTGTTTTCTTATAGCAAAGCCACATCGGGTTGTCTGCTGAGTTTACCGAGAGAAATCGAACCCATAATTTCAGCGTTTGAAAATAAAGGAGAATATTAGATATATATGTATATATAGGATCAATAAAGTTCTAACTTTCAACAAAATGTTAGAGAAGAAATGGGGATAACCCCAAAAAAGGTCAACCGCTTATGCATTTTCTGGCCCATATAAATCAAGCATTTTGCGCCATCTACAAACAGTTCACGTCTCCGATGCTCGTATTGTTGTTTACATGAATCTATTTAATTTTCTGTTTTCTGCTATAATTAAAGATGCGTTTAGTTCTTGTGTATACTAGTATGAAATCAGATGGTATCTTGAAGTAATCTGTTAATGTTTGAAGGAAATGAAAAGTCTTGGTGTTTAAACCTCGCGATTTACAGCACAATACTGGGCTTATCAAAAGCATCTTTCCGTACCCACTCACGATTCTGACACGTTGCTTGGCATGAAGATCTAAGAAAAACTGAAGAAAAGAAAAATAATAAAAGATAGAGTTAGCCCTGCAGAGAAGAGACCTACAAAGCTTGTCGCACCTATATAGTAAAGTAATGAGTTCAGAAGGCCTTGGCCAGGTCCACTACCAGATAGATGAACGATAAGGAAGGTCATGAAAACGGCCTGGATGTAGAAATTCGTTTCCAGTTTATTGAAAGAGACGGAACAACTGAAGTAAAAACTTAATGGGAAATACAGGACAAAATGGGTTCGCTGTATTTATAAAACTTTTTCTAAAAATTGGCAGTTTTGACCCAAATTTTGGCACAACTAGGTTTCTCTTAAACATGTGTTTCGTTTTGTCTTCATATAATTGCAAAAAGTCTCTTTTTACTCTTTGCTGTGAAGCAAAATTAAACTAAATGAGGCGCGAATTATTGCTTGAGTTATTCTTTAATTCGTGTCGGGTTGCCGCCGGTTGTAAACCCATTATTTATCGAGCTGTTTGAAAACACAGAGTATTTTTTGTAGTATATGCTATTATTGAAATAAAATACTTTGTTGTGAAATAGAAATACTTTGTCCATAACAATTTGTGAACAGTATATAGACAGATTTTAACGAAGCTGAAACGAACACGCGTGAAATCTATCAACCAAACCCACCTGTTCTTGGAAAAGTGTCTAGTTTTAAAACTGTTTGTATAATTCAAATGTTTCAAGCTATATATTCGTTAGCGGGAAGAAAAAAGAAATAAAACTCACATAAATGAAATTATAAAACAGGAGATGAATTTTAATTTTTGTGTTTTATTGCGCTCTATCTAGTTACTGTCTAAAGGAAACGCAGCGAATTACCAGCACTGGACAACTCACCACCCATGATAATTAAATGTTATTTTTATGATACTCACATAGTTTAAAGTAAAGCAAATATTTAACAAATCTCAAATGGTTTGAGACAAGACATAGAAAATGAAAAGCTTCGGTATTTACACCTTTTATTTTATGGCACAATATTCACTTTATCACAAGAATCTTACCGTACTTCAGACACATTGAGGGACTCGCTCATCCTTGGAGCAAGTCCCTCAATGTGTCAATAAAAAATCGAACAACACAAGTTAACCTAACGGATGTTGTGTTCTGCTTCACACATTTTTTTCCCGAAAACATAAATGTTTTCATATTAGAGGTATCAAAATTAATCTATGAAACCTTGAGTGTAGTCAAATACATCCATTGAAAGGGACTGACCAGCTGTAGATAGATTTCAAATAGGTCAAAAGATGACGGAGTTATGAGTTAAATGTTTGTTTCTTTTTAAATTTTGCGCAAAGCTGCACGAAAGCTATCTGCGCTAGCCATCCTTAATATAAGGTAATAAACTAGAGAGAAGGCAGTTAGTCATCACCACCCACCGCCAATAAAAGGATTAACCGGGCCTTTATAATGACCCCACGAGTGAAAGGGTAAGCATGTCTGTTGTGCCTGGGATTTGAACCCTTGACCCTCAGATTACGAGTTGAGGGCCTTAACCAACTTTAAACCTTAAAAGGCATCATTTTTGAAGGATATATTTGCGTAAATAGCTCTCAAGAGACATAAGTGATATTCCGTCTTTCAAGGGGCTGATTGTGGTCCAGATTAGAGTATCGGACTGTGAGCACGAGGGTTGAGCGCCCACTTACAGTAAACTTGCACCACGAATGAAGTCGTGGGTGTGTTATACGAGTGATGTAAAATCTCGCTATTTGATCAAGATGGTCCAAATGTTGGCGGTAGGTGCTTTTGACTAGCTGTCTTTCCTCTAGTCTATCAGTTGAAAATTTTGAATGTTTAGTATAGATGATCCCTATGTAGCTTTATTTGAATATCCGAAACAAATAAACAATTAATCAAGAAAAGAAATGGAATAGTTTCTTCAAGTACGTTCTTCAAATCAAGAATATAAACACAACTAGCACAACGGTATGTCTGTGAACTTACAGTGCTCGATTACGGATTTCGATACTAGTGCTAAGAAGAACACAGATAGACCATTATGTAGCTTTATGTTTTCAAGTAATTTCGCATCCGAATGTAAAATAAGAACAATAAAGTAAAGACCTAAGTCTTTAAATCCACAACCATTCGCTGTGAGCGGGATGTTGTGGACGTGGTAATTATCCCTTAATGTACGATTTATATCTAAATAAGACAAATATAGAATATTCACTGGTTGGATGTGTACGAAGGGCATCAATAGAATTTCTTTACCAATTTAAATCATAAAAAATTATAAATATGAAAGATAACACGTGGTCAACGTTTCAGCCAAATGACCTACATCTGACCTACATGGTGGTAAAGCCTATTGCGAAGTTTTTTTCCTTTTTTTTAACCAAACGTTTTTAACTTATATGTACAATCGTGTTAATCGTTTTCATATTTTTAGCACGACAACGTTGCAGCCATATATTCTGGTGATTATATAATGGTCGTTTAGTCTAACAGTGCTATATGGCTATTACCTTCTGATATGGCGTTTATTACTTTTGGTTCATATGTAATATCAATAATGTGGAAAATATGTTTGTTTAAACTATTTCAGGATTGTGCTGAATCAAGTTTGAGACATAAAAAGTTGTGAACAATGCGCTTATAGTAGTAGCAAATAAATAATTTGATTCTTTGTGTTCCAGATGAGAAAAAATGTAAGCTTGTATAAATAAACGTAAGTATAATGTTATTTTTTGCAGTCTTGTTTTGTTATTATTTCCTACAGACTTTAAGTTGTTTTTCTATTGGTATGAAAAAAGTGTCTGTTAATAAAAATAAACAGTTTCGTTGGGTTATGTGGCTGGTACTCCCCACAGAGACGGCTTTAAAAATTGAGATTATTCTAACGATGTCGGGTTCTACAACGTATTTCATTATAATTTAAATACGAAGCATATTAAGTTAATGTGCGTGCTTTCTTATAGCAAAGCCTCATCGGGCTATCTGCTGAGTCCAGCGAGGGGAAACGAACCGCTGATTTTAACGTTGTAAATCCGTAAACTTACCACTGTACCAGTGGGAAACATTGAATTACTCTAAGTACGGGTTTGTTGTTGTTTTGAATTAAGCACAAAGCCACACAATGGTCTATCCGTTCTCTGCCCACTACGGGTATCGAAACCCGGATTTCTGCGATGTAAGTCCGCAGACATACCACTGAGGGGAATACGGGTTTGAACTTTTGAAGTTTCTTCTACAGTAAAGCACAATTATCAGATATTTCTATCTTTGAATACATAATAAGTAATAATTAAATAACTAGTTTTCGAATTACAGTGAACAGAGAATTTATAAAGGCATCAACCATAGTTACCGTTTTTTTGTTTTATAACTGCCAGGCACGAAATTAAATAAAAGAAAGAGAAACGATATACCTTATCAGCTACTTTGTGACTCCGATCACAGTGTATTTAACTCTGCAATATTTCACCCTTTATTCAACTTGACAAAGTTTCTCGACGTTGGTGGTCTGGAGTTTTCCCTTTATCAGTACTTCATTTCCAATAACGTGCATGCATGTTAAACTTGCCAAGAAATCACATAGCAGAAATTGTTCATGGATAAAAGATAGCGCTAGCCACCTAATCTTTTACGTATATTAAATGAAAAAACAAGTTTTCTTTTGTTATTCCATTAAAAAAGTCTGCTAATCTGAACTTTATAAAAGTTTTTTGGATTTTAATAACGGATTTTACATAATTCGACTACGCAAATTACGAAAATAGTATTCATTTTTTTCTCTCACGTAAGGATGTTTACAAATCAAGAAGAAAGAAAAAAAATCATACTTAGATCAAATTTACAATAAATTTACTACAAAGATAACAATATATGTTTAGGTCATTTCAACAAAATATGTTTGATGAATACTGATGAATAAATACTACTGAAGTAGTCAAAAAATGTTAAAATGCACGCATAAACAAATACTATTTAAAAATGACCAAACATGCTCACCCTTTCAGCCGTGGGAGGATTATAATGTCACAACCAATCTCACTATTTGTTTGTAAAAGAATAGCCCAAGAATTGGCGATCACTAACTGCCTTCCCTCTAGCCTTATACTGTTAAATTAGAGACGGCTAAATGAAGTCTCCAAAACTGACGCGTTATGCAGCCTTTTAACCGTTTATACACCAGCGGCGTGTCTCTTGTGGATTCTAAAATTCTGACGTCGCAATTGGTCTACAGAAATCTATAGCCAGTGATTGTCAACATTTTAAGCACATCAAAATGTGACTTGATTTCAATGAAAACGATTCACTTACGTAAACATAAATGTGACGTTTAGTGAAAAGTCTGTATGTGATGGAGAAAAATAGATAGAATTTTCAGATTTAGCTTAGGAATTACTGGAGAATATGTAGAAATCTCAAGACAATAAATAAAACAATCGTAGGCCTGAGTTATTTCAACGAGATACTGCCTAAATGTAATGCTCAAACTTCGTTCCTTTTACAACCATACAAACGCTACGCTTATTTCCAAACAAGTGTAAGCCTGGAAAACAATTTGTTTTAGTACTTCGTTTAACGATATGCTAATAAACAAGGATTTTCAAAAAGTCTTCTTTGTGCTACTATATCTTACAAACAATATTTGAAATACTTAATAATTTTCTTGGTTTGACTGCGTTTTTAGCGCAAAGCTGCACAATGAGCGATTTGTTGCCACGGGGACCGAATCCCAAATTTTGATAAAAGATTCCAGACTTTCTACTGAGTTTCCAGAAAAGACTCGTGGAGAACAACCTTTGAAGTTGTCTCATATTTATTTTATATATTGTTAAAACTACTCTTTAAGGTATGGAAAAAGCCTGATTGCTTTTATGCAAAACTACACAATAGGTTATTTGCAATCTGTTCACCACAGAGAATCGAAGCCTTGGTTTTAGGGTTGTAAGTCCTTAAATGTACCACTGACTCACTGGGGACAAAGAAAAAGAAATTACCGAATAAAAACTTCATTCCAAAGTTACCAGAAATCAGATTTAACTTAATATATCTTATTTACACGTTGGACGACTTACTAATGATTTAACTTAATATATCTTATTTACATGTCGGACGAATTACTAATGATTTAACTTAATATATCTTATTTACATGTCGGACGACTTACTAATGATTTAACTTAATATATCTTATTTACATGTCGGACGACTTACTATGCTCTCCAGTGGCTCAACCGTATGTCTGCGGACTTACACGCTAAAATCCGGATTTCGATACCCGTGGTGGGCAGAGCACAGATAGCCCATTGTGCAGCTTTGTGCTTAATTCTAAACAACAAATAAACAATTAAACAACGACTTACTAATGATTTAACTTAATATATCTTATTTACACGTCGGACGACTTATTAATGTATTGACTTAATATATCTTATTTACACGTCGGATGACTTACTAATGATTTAACTTCATATATCTTATTTACACTTACTAATGAGATATTCTCTGGTGGAACAGCGGGATATTTATGGACTTACAAGATTAAAATTCGTGGTACGATTCCCCTTAATGGAAACAACAGATAACCTAATATGGCTTTGACTTCAAACTAACTAACCGACCACCCTTCTCCTTCACATA
Organism: Carcinoscorpius rotundicauda; assembly: GCA_011833715.1. Lineage (NCBI taxonomy): Eukaryota > Metazoa > Arthropoda > Merostomata > Xiphosura > Limulidae > Carcinoscorpius > Carcinoscorpius rotundicauda. The sequence goes on along the minus strand of CM022392.1, from coordinate 47,960,019 downwards.
CATATTCAAAAAATGCATAAAATACTTTACATTAGCAAGTAAAATTTTACTTATTTTAACAAAGCTTTATTCTACTGTTTCCTAAAGAAAAGGCCCGGCATGGCCAGGTGGTTAAGGCATTCAGGTCGTTATCCGAAGGTCGAGGTTATGAATCCTCGTCACACCCTTTCAGCTGACGTAAATGCCACCTTTAAAGATGTGGTAAAATGAACAAATCAGTTGCTTTATAACAAATGTGCTTTAGAAAATGATAAATACACATTGCATTTAGGAAGCTTAAACCATGATTTGTGAGCATTTGTAACATATTCTTGTTGTTAACGTCCTAACCAGAGTTGTGGGGAAATAAACTTGATATTTCATGGAAGTTCGTTTCATATCCTCACAGACTCATTTTAAAGACGTATACGTTTGTTGCAATTAAGAACAGAGCTGAACACTGGGTTACCTGTTCTCTACTCGCCACGGGTGTCGAAACCCTATTTCTAGAGTTGTAAGTCCGCAGACATACAGCTGTACCACTGGAGTAAAGATGCAAATAAGAGACATTTCTAATGTACAGTCTCTAGGAGACATCAACATAACGGTATTTAAGGAAATAAGTTTTTTTTTGGTTGGGTTTACTGAGTTCCGGACAATTTTATGTAAAATAATATAGCATTTTCTCCGAAGGTACAACAACAAAAAAGCCAATTCCTTGGTGTTAAATGAAAAAATAAATACTTAATTTGGACTAAAATAGTAATTGAAATTAATACTGTAATTTAATTTATGCCCCATTTGTCTGCAATTACTTAAAAGCATAATTGGAGAGACAAAAAATTTCGGAAATTAGAACATATCCAAAATGAAATCTCTTATGTTACAGAATGACTCATCAACAGGTAATGCCCCATGGACAACAAAACCGTGGGAAAAGAGAGCGCATCGAAGTCAATAACCTCATTTTTTTGCCGTGGAAGTCAAATACCGCTATTACACCGTCATGACTTATCATACACTTTATTTGCATATGTCTTAATATATATAGATTCACAAAAACAGGGGTGTAACATCATCACAACTGAGAAAGTTTCAATGTAGGGAGAACATATGTACTTAGTGTTTAATTGACAGTTATATAGATTTGGCTGGGCCAAAAGGTACATGAGTTGAGCTGAAGGACATGCGGTCTGTTATAGCACAACGATGAAATGTTATAGATTAGAACAAATTTTATTTGCAGGAAATATATATGATGTGAACTCATGCACATTACGGTCCACTCAAATTAACACATAAAAACCAGGAAGTGACGAAGTTTTACCTGAATGATTTACTTTCTGTCTGTAACAATACAACATCTAGTAAACATGAGTGGTGGAACAGTTCTGATATCGACAAAATTAGCCAATAAAAATACAGATATTCACTACAAATCTAACGGTGAATCTAAGGGGGTGTTTCTATTTTTAGTTTTAACTAGTGTAGCGAACTAGGATGTGAAAGGCACGTTTGTTTAACGTCAGTAGTAACATTCCATTGAAAGTAGCGTGTTCACCATACATTCGTGTTTATATGTGACTGCTAGTGTATGTTACTTTCATTAGAAAATACTAATTTTTTTCTTTCATTTATTTTGTTCTTACTCTCTCCTGTTTTCTCTCGTTCACACTTTTGTGTTGGTGATACACTATTGAACAAAATAACGAGAAAATCTATTCTAAAATCACAAACATTTAGTGCTAAAACATTGAATATATTCCCAACCTTCTACATTGGAAAGTATTTTTAAAACTAATCAGAGGACTTAAAATCAAATTTAGCGAGAAGGTACAGTGATATATAAAAACTGTAAGTACGGTTTTGTTAGAAGTAAGTAAAAGGTTTAGTGACGTACAAGAACTATGAGCACAGTTTAGGTAGTAGTAAACGAAGGGTCCAGTGATATACAAGTACAGTTTTGATAGTAGTAAGAGAAGGATTTAGTGGTATACAATGATTATAAGTACGGTTTTGGTGGTAGTAAGAGAAGGATTTAGTGGTATACAATGATTATAAGTACGGTTTTGGTGGTAGTAAGGGTAAAGTTCAGTGATATACAAGGACTATAAGCATGGTTTTGGAGATAATAAATGAATTATGTTGGGTGGTGCATTTTTTATAGTGAATTATATAGCTTTATAAATGAAGAGATTTTCCAATGATGGGACACATCAAACATAACTCTTAATTCAAACAAAATACATTCATAGCCGATCACACACATACTATTTAAAGTCGGTCTGTTTCTGGGCAAATGGGCTTCATATATATGGTGATATACAAGAACTGTAAGTACGGTGTTCATAGCAGTAAGCAAGTGTGTGTGTGTGTTTTATAGCAAAGCCACATCGGGCTATCTGATGAATCCATTGAAAAGAATCGAGCCCTTAATTTTAGCATTATAAATCTGTAGACTTAAGTAGTAAGCAAAGGGTTTGGTGGTACTCAGTAATTATAAATGCGATTTTGATGGTAGTAAGTGAAAGGTTCAGTGATATATAAGGATTATAAGCATGATCTTGGAGATAACAAATTAATTATATTACCTGAACAAACAAACTAATACAAGTACGTTCCAGTTTAAAGTGTTCGATCATATCGTATGAACACTATTTTTATAGGTATATTTAATTATCTTTACTCATTACACGATGAGGTTTAGTGTCAATTTAAGTAGCTGGCTCTGATTGAAATGAATATTAATCCTACCTACCAGGCACTCTTCTCCAATTTATTGATGTATTTATGAGACAGTTGTGAATAAAATCAACACTGCTATCTACACTGCAGGTTTGTGTGTTCGTCATTTTCAATTTAGCGAGTGCAAAACATCTGAGGAGACAAGATGTTTCTTTTATGAATTTTTGGGTGGGGCGGAACCCAGAATGGATGGGCGTTCACACATCAGGTATGTGATGAGAACACATGTTAGTTCATTAATGCTCTTCTGTTATATAAACCGTTATCTGAGAGCATTCATGGTAAGTGCTTACGTATTTGAAAAGAACGTACTTTGTCAATGTATCAACATATCTAAGTAATATGTGGATGGACGTATGGAAGAAGACACCAAAAACTATATTTAAGAATTAAAATCATAACTCATATAAATGCTTACGGCAAAAATGACATTGGATTAGAAATTCTGCAGTAAAATCTTTTGAAGCTGAAAGTGTAATCAATGCTGTGGCAACATTTACGTTCGTCCAATTTCTTCCTGGACTAGTTGTACTTACAGACGATTTCAAAAGCGCGTGATAAATAAACCCCAACAGGTCCACACTCGGTCTCACTATGGCTTTCTTAAGAAATTTTTGAACTTCTAACGAGACTCTTTGATCATTAAACTTTACATTTCCTTGTCTTAGTTTGTTTTGTATTTTGGTTAGAAATTTATTTTTGTATGTTATTGTCATTATAAAGACTGTTGACCCCACCTTCCAAATTCATATCACGTCTCGGTGTTTTTCACTGCACAAGCGATAACAAAACCTGCTGTCGTTTCGGGAAAAGCCGCTGCGCAGTACTAAGATGGAAGGTTAAGTAAAGCATCACAAGCAACATTCAACAATAAAAAAATGTCCTTATAATAATGATCGAGACAAAAGAAATGGACCTTTGCAAACTGCAAATTTCGTAAACATAGATGTACATTAACTCGTATAAATAAAGAAGGCGGAATAGGAAAGTGTTAAGAAGCTTGTGGGGGTGGTGCAGTTTATTCATTTTTTTTTATAGTGAGTTGTAACTTTATAAGTGAAGAGATTTTCCAAAGTTGGGACACATCAGACAGCCCTTAATTTAAACAATAATATATCCATAGCTCATCACACACATACTATATAAAGTTGTTCTATTTTTAGGCTAATGGGCTCCATATAGTTAAACCAATTTTGTGATGCATGCCTTGCCTTATGCGCGACGTTGAAACGGGAACACAGCGACAAAAATCAGAGTTACAAATTAAAACTTTCACATGATCAGATAAGACCGTTAATTATGTTCTGATATTGTTAGGTAAGAATAAACCATTCACACCAAAGAAACAAAACTTTAATTACGAGGATGAATCAACAAAATTAAACTGGAACAAACAACATAACACATAACAAAAGTACTGTAATCTCCTGATGAAACTTACTTTTGGCAATCGACCCAGTTAACATCTGTAAACGAAAAGTAATTTCTACAGTGTATTTTGTTTTTGTAACACCTTACATTATTCGTATTAATGCTGTAAAATATTAATAGCAATATATTTAACTTTATTCTGTCCTTACCAAACAGTAACAGTTCGAAAAAAGGATAAAATATCGTTTTGTGTACCACTAAACAGCCTATCAAACATTGGCATAAAAGAATAGCTTCTGTAGTTTTAGAATCTGGGTTGTGCATTCTGAAGTTTGCTATTATTTCTCGGAAGAGACTTTATATAAACTAAGAGAAGATAGCAATCTCTAAACATTTTAGTATTAGAAATATGTGTACTTAAAGTAACTTTTATATTCAGTGGCACGATGGTATATCTGTGAACTTAAAAATGTTAAGAACAAGGTTTCCATATCAGTGGTAGGCAAAGTACAGATAGCCCATTCTGCGGCTTTGTGCTTAATTAACAAACAACAACAATTATTATCACTTTTCGCCTACTGTGTCTTCATATTTAATTCAATGGTTGAATAAGAATAAATAAATAAAGGAGGAACTTCATGTAAACTGAATCACATTGGAATAGTGTTTAAGAATGTCACCAGCAATATACCAAAGAAATGAATTACACCAAATACTATTTCTAGAAATTTAACGCAAATTGGAATTTACTACGGGATACTTTCAGTGGTGGATTGAAGGTTGTGTGGGCCCAAGAGATAATGATGTTTTAGGGCCCTAATCCCATGTAAGTTGACACAGAATAAAATTGTCATTGGTTTTCCATTAACACCATGGGTCCTGGGTCTGAACACCCTGAGCCCTTATATCAAGGTAAGTAAAATAACGAGCTATATCTCCAGAATGTAATTTTATTAGATCAGTATTTTGTTTTTACAGCTTTATTAGAAGATTTCGATATTTTGCAAGTTCATTCATCCAATTGAATCTAAACTGGACCACACGAATATGCAGTTCTGAAGATACTAGAGGAAACAGTCTTTAGATAACTGTAAACAGTGTTTCCAGAAATGTTGGACCATAAAAAATATGTAAAGAAAAGTCTTTTTAAAAACTAAAATTAACTATGTTAACACTCGAGGCAATTTTAACTGTTAAGTTCACATCTATCAAACAATATGATCGCATCGTTGTTCGAAACGTCGTATCAAATTCATAACTTATCTTATTTACTGTAAAAGCTGTAAATTTTCATAATATACTTTATCAGTGAATAAATAAACTTATTATAATCTATTTCATTGTTAAATATTGCATCTAAGGACTGAAGCGGATCGTGGTAGAAGTCTGTTTGTTTATTTTTAATTTCGCGCAAATCTACACGAAGGCTATTTGCGCTAGCTTTTCATAATTTAACAATGTAAGACTAGAGGGTTGACAGGTAGTCAGTCATCTCCAACCATCGCGAACTCTTGGGCTACTATTTTATCAACGAATAGTGAAATTGACCGTCACATTATAATGCCTCCACGGCTGAAAGAGCGTTTACGTCTGGTGTGACAGGGATTCGAACCCACGACCCTCGGAAATAAAAAAAAGGGATTGAAGTAAAAACAAATACGAACACAACATAATACAAGATATTTTATCACCGAATACTGTAACATGGAACTCTCACCTACCTTAATGTGAATGTTTTTGATTGCTGTTTTCTTATGTCTGTTCCTGCAACAGTTCATGTAACTCATAAAATATTAGGTAAACTTGATTAATTTGGCATGAAGAAAATTAGGTCAAATTTTGTACAATTCCGAAAGTGGTTTGTGCGATACGTATTTTTCAATTTTTGTTGGAAAAACAATGCATATATATGTCTATATATTATTTATCTTCTAAAATATTTTATTAACCTCTCTTATTTAGTGACTTGTACAGTCATACCCATTGTTTTTCGCTTTATCAAAACATCCAGTAATTAACAAGGAGGAAAATTAGAAAATTTCAGAAATTTTTAGACAATTATACATCATTTCTGACAAATTAATGAGGGTTAAACATTAACAAACATGGAACGATATTATGTATTATTTTATGAACCACATAGTTGTCTTATTTATTAGATATCTTTAAGATTATCTATTTATTTATTATTATTTATTATCAACTTATGTTCATACTTAGAGATTACAAATCGTGCACAGTAAACCTATACTTACTTGAGAAGCGTTGAAAGTGTTAAGTTGTTAGTCGTATTTAATTTAATATAAAAACGAACTCTTCGAAAGAAGAAAAATAATAATTAACCCTTACAAAACTTTACCAAATAATAACATAATGGCCCGGCATGGCCAAGCGCGTTAAGGTGTGCGACTCGTAATCCGAGGGTCGCGGGTTCGCATCCCTGTCACGCTAAAACGTGCTCGCCCTTTCAGCCTAGGGGGCATTATAATGTGACGGTCAATCCCACTATTCGTTGGTAAAAGAGTAGCCCAAGAGTTGACGGTGGGAGGTGATTACTAGCTGCCTTCCCTCTAGTCTTACACTGTTCAATTAGGGACAGCTAGCACAGATAGTCCTCGAGTAGCTTTGTGTGAAATTCCAAACAAACAAATAAAAATAAAAGGGATTTCTTTTCTATCTATTGGTAGGTCAAATATAGCTATTATTGAGCTCTTTTTGTTCTTGGGTCCGTACCAAAAAATTAAATGTTGAAAACTAATCAGTTATATTTTAATATGGAAATCATAAATTTTGTAATTATATCTTGAAACTAATGTACAAAACAATTTAACTAAAACGAAAACAAATCACAAAAAATATATAAAATGAGCTGAATAGAATGGAAGACAAAACTGAAATAAAAAACATGAATTAAATTTCAGAGTTAGGTAAAAATAATAAAATAAGACGACACATAAATATACAGTAAATTCCAATACAGAAACACAAACTTGGAATGAAAACTACATTTGAAGTAGATTGACTAAACACAATGAAAAACTTAGTCCAATGGAACATTAAATGCAGAATGAACAAAATAATTAATGAAAATAAAATGAACTAGAAATTATACGAAAACATACATCAAAGGTATAATTTAGAACTGATAAAGAGAATGGCGTTCTTAACTTAAAATGAACAGAACTGGTAGTAGAGTAAACAATATGAATCATATAAACATAGTACGAATCAATACAAACAACTTATGTTAAAAAAAGATTTAAGAGAATAAAACTGATATGTTTGTTTGTTTGTTTAAAGTTAAGAAAAAAAGCTCATAATGAAGTAGCTGTGCTCTGCTCACCCGAAACCCAGTTTCAAGCGTTGCAAACATACAACGTAACATTAGGGGCGTTTCTTGAGTTAGCGTTTATGCTATTTGTGGATAGAATAATAGTATAAATCATTTTGTGGTATCTACAGACATACATAACAAAGAATGTTTTCGTTTCTAGTAAAGCGTTGAAAGCTGTACTTCTGAAAGAAATTTGATTTAAAAACAAACAAGTTAGAATACAATATGATAAAACGAGAAAACAAAATATTTTAAAGTGATATTATAATTTACACTTTAAAGACCGCTGGAGAAAAAAACTTGTAACGCAACTCGCGATTAAAATTGATAATACAAACAGCAACCCATTCAATGGATACTTAAAGTTAATAAAGAGCGAGCGTTACTTACCGATTTATCATTAAGTTCAAACTTCAGTGTAAACGGAACGAGGCTATTTACATCAGTGTCATACTATTGCTACAACGGTAAAAAGTGTGAGCAACATATTAAAGAAACTGGCCATGCATAGACTCAAATCAGGTCTTAATGGTAGTTGTAGTGCCAAAAAACTGTTGTGTGGGCTGTAATATATTTGCATCCATTTTTAGACAAGTTTTATTAAGTATTAGCTTTCTTTGCTCAACAGTGTTCAAGATGTATGCGATGACTGAAAATTAAAATAAACTCATATATATGTTTTGTTTATCGAACGAAAAGTTTTACTTCACAGGTTTTCCCTATTGTGAGGGAAGTACTAACAATATGGGATTTAAAATAACGTATTGCATATGTAATGAAGATAATTGCTAGCGCTGTGCTTTGTTCCCAACAAACTAAAAACTAAAAAAAAGTAAAAGTTCAGTGCCTACTATAATCAAGTTAACTTGAAACAGTAATATCTGAGAGCCTCATTGCCATGCCCTTACTAACTTTAAATTTTAGGTTATAATTTTATTAAAATTACAAAAAAATATTTTCAACTTCACCATAGTGGTTTTTTGAGGGGCTAGAAGGTTCTCGTTCGTGTAATGCGAAATAGTATTTCCTGTGAGTGACATTTCATAGAAAGTTGGCTGTTTACTAACGCCTAACATTAATTTATCCGAATTATTAAACAAATCTTAAAGTTATTGATGACAGAAGCTTTTCAATTTTATCATTACGAAAACTAGTGTAAAGATTACTGAAATCAATAGTTTCAACTGTTTTTGCCCCAAAACATTTAGTTTTATCTTTACATTCGGTAGAACTATCAATGATAATAAAAGAATTAATATTTGTTCTGTTTGCTAATATTATAATATTTCTCTAAATTCTCTCTAATTATACTATAATATCTATTTCACAAACTTTTAGAAGGTGGCCGATGTTAATTTTATACCACATATTTCCACAAGTCTTACACATAGTCTCTATTGTATGAAGACATTGAATTCAGCACAGACATTACAAGACTTTTGAGACTGCCTCGAAGCTGTTAACAGGTTTGTGGCTGAATGGGATTATTCTGAACTTTAGTTTTTTCTCTTAATTAGCCACTGGTTTTGAGTTATAACTGAATGCTTGAGAGATTTTGGTTTTGCTTGTTTGTTTTAGAATTTCCTTTGGAGCTGTGAATGGGCTGTTTGTGCATAGCTGTTTCTAGTTACGAGTTTATAGGATAAAAAGAAAGCAACTAATCAAAAAGCCTATCACTATTTCTTAAGCTTCTCTCGTCTGATTGAATAATATGATTTGATTGTCATTCTGTAGTCCACACAGAACTCCAAAATATAGAGTTAAACTTTACAAATCACGAGCTTTAACATTTAGATTTTGGTTACACTAAATCTCACGCCCGGTTAATTTGCTTGTAATCCCTTATCACCTTTAAATTTTAGTTAATTACTTTATTAAAAGCACAAAAAGATATTCACTATAGTGGCTTTTTGAGCCAGAAAGTTTTCTTTCGTATCAACAGTTTTTAATTTTTGAATCAGGACCTTGTGTTACTGGTTGAAAGGAACGGAGTATATGAACTGTTCTATTTCCCGAATCTTTCTGCTTCCATAAAGAACAGCAAATACATTTTCCCCTCAAAATGTTTTGTGTTTTTGTCATATATCGCTTACAAATTCGGTTCTATTGATCTTTTTATTTAGAGAGACATTTTGTGAGGCTCCAGCTGCTACTCGACCCATGGCGACATTAAAGTGTTGAATACCGTGCTAGACATGCCGCCTGAGGTAACAAAGTCTGTGTTTACAACACGTTACTGTATCAGTAGTATATGTCACTTTAAGAAATCACTTAAGAAAAAATAATATATACGGAGTTGTTTATTATTCTATTGTATTTGCATTGAAGTTTTACATTGTCAGAAGCGTGTTAGTTATAAAAATTCAAATGCATCAGTGAAGACCGTTATGGTAACATCAACAACATTATAATGAACTTGGAAACAATAGAGACATTTCCTGGTTATATTATATATATATTTATTTATATATCATAACGACTCAAGCTGGAAGTAACGAAACAGGATCGTTTTATAATTAAGCGTTTCATTGCTGAAATTTAGTCAGAAACAAAATCGGTTAAACAGAAGGAATAACTGTAGAACAAAAATATTACTCTTACACAAGATACGTAAACTAATTTTTATTGTCTGGCTTCCTCTGAATCGGTTTGGGTAGCCAACAAATTATCTCGCCTCAAAAACTACAATGAAACACGATACACTGTAAAAAGAGACAAAGCAATTTGTCTAGCGATTATAATCGGCTTTTTCACTCCTAGGGAAAGAAATGTTTTTGCACTTTAACCTTGGTCCACATCTTATTCTAGTTTGAAGTGTCCCGTCCGCTAAAGAAATATAGCTGGCTGCTTTTGTAGTTCTGTCAAGGTTAGTTACACAATACAGTGGTTCATTGCAGTTCACTGTTGTCTGCCCCTGATAGTTGCCAAGCTACTTTCTTGTTGGAAGCAATAGAGCATGAATTTGTTTGCCTGATACCTGATCGATGTCTTATTATACATCACGTTTTGGATTTTTAACGTTCCAAGACTTGATACTGAGGAAGATTTTCGTGGTTAACATAGTGAGGTTTGATACCGAAGAAGTAATTTTTGCACTGTTAAGTTTTGAGATCCGATACCGACGATATAATTTCTTTAGTTTAACTACTGTTATTGTTTTCTTGACGGATTAGTAACTGGAACTTCAAATATTCCTTATTGTATACCACGCCAATTCATATTTCTTTACAGGAGAAACGTAATATTGAAGCACAAAGTAGCTAAAACTTCACTAAGTTACCATTAACATACATATTTAAACAAAACTATTTAATGACGTCTTTGTCCTCTTCAAACGGCGGTAAGTTATTACCTCTAAATTTATCAAAGCGCGATTTTAATAATAATAATAAAAATTCGTTATTAATAGATAAAAAACAAGAGAAACTGTGCAAGATGGGTCAGTCTAACGTGACCAATTATTCTGTCAATAGACACGCTCATTATTGTTTTCGTTAAAAGTCATGATGTTGGACAGATGGCGCAAATGGGAATACTGCCAGCGTAACTTGGCAAGTGCCCTTGGAGTAGACAACAGATTACCTCCCACGCCAAGGCCTTAAGGAGTGCCCTCTGTCAGTGCAGTATTGAAGGTTATTTTAAATACATATTGCTTGTATTCCTTTTAGGTTAAATAACAAACGTGTGTTATGTTTTTTTTTCAATCCCAAACAGGAAAATAACCGATTGTTTCTGTGGTAGAAAAGAGAAAAGGCTAAAACTAATCCTTAAAGATTGAAGGAATATTATTGTCCAACTCATTGCAGAAGTTACAGATCTGTCCCCCCATTATTTTCGTATTTTTTATGTTATTTAATTATTTATTAGTGAATATACAACTATTTTAATTTGTTTTGAAAGATGCTATTACATGAAAAATGTTATGGTGCTATTTATTCGAGCTGCATGTGTATTATATATCAGTAAAAATGACGTTTTATCATGTCTAGAGCTAAAGTGGAAATAACTTTGTATCCAATCATGTTGGATATTACATTTTTATTTATTTCTTATTTGGTGGGTGACAACGATAAGTAATAATTTATTGACAACACTTTTCTACAAAATAGTTTTAAGTATATTATTTTATAGCCTCTAGAGCAAGGTCTCGTGAATAAGACCTAGATAAACTAAGATGTATAGAAACTAGAAAAAATATAAGAGTTGTTGAAATTAAGAACACAAACTTCGAAGACACCTCCATTCGTATTTAAGGTCAGGCCTGATTAACATGACAATGCAATGTCCTGATTTAACAGACACGACTCCTCAATGACTATATTTACTTATATATACGACACTTGCATTAATAAACAAACCGATCACACATTTATAACAAGACGGACCTTACTGTTGTATAAACTAGACTTTCGGCATGTCTATACGAATCACGAATAATAGTAATAATAATAATAATAAAATGGTTGCAACAATTCAAACCATTCTTTGTGTGGGGCTACCACTGTATCTAGCATAAGATGTCTTTTATTTGACAGTTTACTTGCTTTTTTTGAAGTTGTTAATTCAGCATAGATATGAAATCTCGTACTTTGTATATAGACAACGAACAGAAGACATCACACTGATTTATGAACAGCCATTTACAGGAAATTGACATCCAGTGTCAATTTTATTCTAGATGGTAAACGTATTCTGGGGTCTATACTACCTTAATAAAGTAATTCTACAACCAATTAACTTATACATAGATGTAATGAACATTCAATATGCCACAGAAGCTAGGGGGTATGAAATTTATATACATTAATTATAAGCAAAGAAGGATTTGAGCATCTTATGCAAAGCCTGTAAAATTATTAGAAGTAGCTTAACCCAGCTAATGAATTGAGTCTCTTTGGTGTAGGAGGCGGGTGTTTAGCATTAACTAGTAATTGAAATAGACAGTTAGTTAACTGTTGTGTTATTGTTTACTACACACCTGTATCACGTCAATTTTCTATTATTATCATCAACACATGGGTTTTAATATTTAATTCAGTCGAACTAACAGTCGTGTATTTAATTCAGTCGAACTAACAGTCGTGTATTTAATTCACTCGAACTAACAGTCGTGTATTTAATTCACTCGAACTAACAGTCGTGTATTTAATTCACTCGAACTAACAGTCGTGTATTTAATTCACTCAAACTCACAGTCGTGTATTTAATTCAGTCGAACTAACTAACAGTCGTGTATTTAATTCAGTCGAACTAACAGTCGTGTATTTAATTCACTCGAACTAACAGTCGTGTATTTAATTCAGTCGAACTAACAGTCGTGTATTTAATTCACTCAAACTCACAGTCGTGTATTTAATTCAGTCGAACTAACTAACAGTCGTGTATTTAATTCAGTCGAACTAACAGTCGTGTATTTAATTCACTCGAACTAACAGTCGTGTATTTAATTCACTCGAACTAACAGTCGTGTATTTAATTCAGTCGAACTAACAGTCGTGTATTTAATTCACTCAAACTCACAGTCGTGTATTTAATTCAGTCGAACTAACTAACAGTCGTGTATTTAATTCACTCGAACTAACAGTCGTGTACTTAATTCAGTCGAACTAACAGTCGTGTATTTAATTCACTCGAACTAACAGTCGTGTATTTAATTCAGTCGAACTAACAGTCCTGTATTTAATTCACTCGAACTAACAGTCGTGTATTTAATTCACTCAAACTCACAGTCGTGTATTTAATTCAGTCGAACTAACGATCTCCACCATTATTTCTTGACTTATCATCCTATTTGTGGTTCGTTACATGAATATATTTATCTGTTATTCATAGTGAACGAGTAGTGATATTATGGGAATATACAGCGAACGAAGTATAATTGACGCACGTTAATTTTTCAAATTTGTCTTTGTTTCCCTTTGGTTGAAGTTTGGTTACATTGTGATGATAGGTGTAAACGTGCAATAAAAATCAAAATTAAATCACGCCGACAAATAGTGATGAACAAACATAACCTGCAACGATCAAACCCCCACACCGAATATTTCTTCAGGTAGCTAAGCTCATCCCCTTGGTGACGAAATATCTTCGAAAGACTTGACGTCATTCCGTCTGACGTCACGGGGTTTTGTTCTTGTTGCAGTTAAACTAAGGATGCTACAATGCGTGAATGAAAATATTTTTTGAACAATAATTCTTAATCGTACATGCCACCTTATCAATTACAATGGATAAAGTGGTACTAATGAACTAAAACTAGATAAAATAGACATGAATATATGTATATTATAGGTTCATATATGTACAATCACACAAACGCAAAAAAGAAAAAACCTTTACATTGTTTCCTCAAAGCAGATTTTATCAAGTAAGACTAAGTTAGCAGATACTAGAAATAAAATGGTCAAATGCATATTGTTTTTGTAAAAACATCAGGAAATAAAGATCAAATTCCCTAAATCATTTACACATCTAAGACTATTAAAAACTCTTTCATTAATTTCATTCATTAATCAGAAATAGGCTTTCAAAAAGTTTCAAAAATGACACTTAAGAGAGAGTACAAATAATGTGTTTGTTTTGAATTTCGCGCAAAACTACACATGGGCTATCTGCGCTAGTTGTTCCTAATTTAGCAGTGTAAGACTAGAGTTAAGGCAGCCAGTCATCACTACCCTCCGCAAACTCTTGGGCTATTTTTTCCCAGCGAGTAATGGGACTGACCTTTACACTATAATGCTCCACAGTCTAATGGAAGAGCATGTTGGTGTGACCCGTGACCCTCAGATTATCAGTCAAGTGTCTTATCCACCTGGTCAAGCCGGGCCTAAAGAGTACAAATATACCTAACATGTTTATGTCAACGAATAACATGTACGGCCAAGAAACGTTTTGTAATTCATAATAAAACAGAACTGATTGAACTCTAGCGTTTTCTGAAAACAAGACCACCTAAATATGCTTGACACGCATACGTTTGTGTACTCTCCCACAAACAACAGTATTGTTCTGATGGAACCATTCTTCACAGTCCTGAATGTATGTTAATGAGATCACATTCAACTGCTCTATTGAGTGATCGATCTTTATATAATGTAGATTATTGTAATGTGACAAACTAGAGATTATTGTAAACAAGAAGTAAATATCTTTGCTTTTAGGCTTAGTCCCTTAACAGTTAACAAGCAAGAATAGCCATTTTTGATTTACTCATTCTAAAATTAAATAGGATATTTTTCGTAGTATTGCTAGTTTTACTAAAAGGACAATATTAGTTAATCGAACTGGTTTGATGATTAGCATACTGAGCTACGGATTAGAAAATCTAAGGTACGAATCACGATATGGTATTGGACACATTTCGAGACGTCACTTCTGCTACTTGGTTATCTCTACCTCTGGTCAACAGTTTTAAACAGATTGTTATTAATATTGAAAAGTTGCCAATACATACAACTAAACGCAAAAGAGGTCGCTACATCAGTCAAAAGAATCACAATATTCTATTCGTGCAGTACTTATAAACGTACGACAAAAACATTTGTAAAATACCAACAAGTTAAAAACAGGCTATTTAAGATTGTAAAAATACTCACACAAAATAGGCTACAACGATTCATCAACTTGAAGATGGTTTGTCTGAAGTTAATAAACGTTTCTATTTTGTATTTCAACTTTAATTTTGATATTATATATTTATTCATCGAAACAGTATTTGGTAATTAATTTTAAAAGCATTAATTTACAAACAAACTGTTTACCCAATTCAATATGTTTTCCATTTTCACTGAACTACGCAAACTATGTGCACGCTGTTCGAAATGCATTAGGAAGATATTCAACTATTAGCTTCGATCATTCATGTAACATACATGTAAGGTTAACTAATTTGAAGATAAAAGTTTTCAAGCAAGTAAAGAAGATAAGCCAAAAATTATAGAAACTTTAATGGTATAATTTCACTCATGATCCACTGAAAAGATTAGATTACATTATCTCAAGACTTATTATAGATTTATTAGATTTAATATATTGTTATAATAGATCCTACGAGTAAGAAATCCAGAAGTTTACATAATGAATCAAAGATCTGCAGGAAATTAACAGAAGAAAGAGAAAGACCATGTGTTTTCTTAAAAATGTACTATTGATTTAGGTAAAGTCGAACCTCAGATTTTAGCGCTGTAAATCCATAAATTTGCCTTTGACCCACTGGAACAAAACAAATAAGAAGAAAGAGAAAGGCGGGAAAACGGTACATGTTTTTTTTTTCTTCCAGTTGCTAATCTTGAAATGAAAGGTTTCTTCGAGTTGATCTATTAATTTTGGAAAAGAAACGAGGAAACAGAAGGACTGAAGGACTGTATCCTTTCTTGAGGTTGTGCCGTTAGTTTTAACAGTGGCATACTAAGGGGGATGCGAGGGGGGAGTGCCATCGAGAGACATGGAATACCAGTGCAAGTTTTTAAACCAATTGAAAAATTCGTCAAAGTAAGACGAAAACGTTCAGACTGTTACAACAGATTAATGTTAACTTCCACAATAAAATATTTTATTCATGTTGGCAGTACAAAATTTACAAACCAAAAATTAAATTTCTGATTCAAAAAAATAGATTTAGAGGCGAAATTTTGTTAAGGTTTTAATCCCCAGCTGGCACCAACTGCCGTTCCAAGTTTTGTTTATTTAATACGGTGACTCCACATACATGAGGTATGGTTCATTAAATAATTATGATAAAATATAACGCGCTGGTGTTTTATAACAATTTCATGGAATTTATATCAGTGTCCAGTAGTTTTTGACAATGTGAGATCGTGGTGATGTTTGAGTGTTAATAAATTCATCGTGGCGATGCTATAGAAATTCATATTTATGGTCTCAGTGACTATTTGTGATCACTAAAATTACACAGAAAGTCACACTTTAAATTAAATTTTAGGCTTAACTTTTTTTCATACAACCATGACTACTGAAGTTACGATGGTGTGCATGACTGAGTGAGCTTTTTTTATGATAACTATATGGTGATTTTACGATGGTGGTGATGATTGACTGTATGATTTTTTAAAATGTAATTGAATGGTGATGTTGAGACAAAGAGGGTGATGAAGTGACTACATAAAGAAGTGTTAATGTTTACATAATTAATACAGTAAACCTATTTCAGATTTACATAAATAACAACAGCACTATTCGATATTGAATTAGTATTAATGCTTATTGGCTTAGTCAAGTGATTTTGGTTTGAGTAATTTTATAATGTCCACCATATTATCAATATATATTTAATATGTTGTGTGCCTAATAAATAATGATATCAATTATAATCGCTAACGTTATACCACACTTAATTGAATTAGTGTTAATGGAATGGCATTGATAACAAATTGTCTCTACTCGTCTGGGTTTATAATCTAGTAACTCAATAGGTATCTGATTGAACTACTTGTTTGAAGGTTTTCTGTTGTAATAATTTTTTTGCTTCTATATTTACTAGACATACTGTTAATTTTCATTTTGTCAGTGGCCTAGTTATTAGTGAGTAATGCTCAAGGTTTTTTGCTTTGTTTAGGAGTTGTGTTTGCACTTAAAACCTCTCCCCCAAAATAATAATAATAATAACCACAGACAGTTTGTTCAGTTAATGTATTTTAACTCATAACAGTTCATGCTTGTTACACACGTTCCGTGATTTATTGTTTTTTATTTTGAAATTTTACAGAAAACATTCATATGAAACGAAATCAAACTGATGGATTCCAACAATGAAAGATGAAGAAGGCAAGAGAACAGCACACCTGATGTGTCTCCAACTGTTCAGATATGTGAAGTGATGAGACACGTTCACACTGAATGTTACAAAGTTGAAGTAAATAATTCATTCTTTAGCTTCTTCACTGTTGCTGGAAAGACTGCTGATGAGCTCACGGAGGATATCCTGAGACATTTGGAAAGAGATGGACTGGACATAGTTCTGTGCAGTGGTCAAGGATATGACAACGCTACAACTATGGATGGGATTCATGGTGGTGTTCAGTCAAAGATCAGAGAGATTAATCCCAAGGCTTTATTTGTGCCTTGTGCAAATCACTTTTTGAACTTTTACGAAGTGCACTCATTTTGAAGCATTTATTAATGTGTGACGTTTCTGGAACCTTGGGGAGAGTCTATCTTATCTTTTCAGTCTCACCTCATCGATGGTAAATGCTGATGGAGAATGTAGGCTTGACAGTCAAAAGAGTTTCTTAGACAAGATAGAGTGCTTATTATGACGCTATAAACCCAGTGAAGGCAAATTTTGAAAAGCTGACCTCATCTCTTGAAGTACTGTGTGATCCAAAAGAAAATGTAGACACAAGAGGATAAGCTTAATTTTTGCTATCTGTTGTGTGTGATTTTTCTTTTTCGAGTTACCTTTCTTTCTGGTGTGAAGTCCTGGAAGAAATTAATCGCACACAAAAGTATTTTCAAACGTTTGGTATCAGCCTTGAAGCTTCAAGTTCTAAAAACGTTTTTTTGAAGATCAAGCACAATGAAATTGTGGAGAGAGCCATTCATCATGAAGCTACAAAGTGAGCATTTCTATGTAGAGAAGAAGGATAATAAAGTTCCCATAAAGGATGCCATGAGAGATGACAAAGGATGCTAATATCACATTGCCAGAGGAAGTAAAAAGAACTATGTTTGAATATTTTGAGTGCTTTTATCAATAATTGAATCAAATTCTGTCAATCTTCGTTATTTTTCAGTCAAACACTTTGATTGTTGCTACAGGAGAAGAACTTCCCCAAGTGTATTACAAACTTGACTCAGATTTTTAATGAGTTCTCTTATCGAAATATCAATGTGGAAAATGAACGATTTTAGAAGTTTCCAAAATCAGTGTTGAAGAGGTAAAAAAACCAGACAGCATTAAATTTCTGGAATTTATTGTGAAATGGGGCTTTTGTGAATCTCTGCCAAACTCGTTACTGTGTTTGAGGTTCTTTTCTACTGCCAATGTATCTATTGCTTCATGTGAAAGAAGTTTTTTTAAATTGAAATTGATAAAAAAATTTCTTTCGGTCAACCATGAGTCAGACAAGACTGACAAATCTGGCTTCACTTTCAATTGAACATGAATATGTATAGAAAGTGAATTTTGATGAGGTCGTTGATCAACTTGTTGAGGTTAAGGCTAGAAGCAGAGATTGTGATTTCTCTATGCTTACATTTGAAGAACAGACCGATTATTGAAATTGGATTTCCTGTGTTTTTTGTATAAAATAAAATGCAGTATTATCTGTTTACTCCATTTTTCATGTCCTGCATTTTTCTTATTTCCAGTTTGCTTATGACCTTACTATACTTTTTAAAAAACCTACTTGCAAACATAACATGTTTTTGTGTGTTTAAATTTTAAAATTGTTTATTTGGGGGTTGCCAAATATTTAAGTACGCCCCTGAATTTTATAACAGAAAAAGAAACTGTTAATTTTATAACACATTGATAAAAACCCCAGTGAAACAAATGAATGGTATGCTTACTTGAAGTTGTGGTGTAGATTTTGGAACAGACAAGAAGAAACGAAAAGGCGGATGAATGTTATGTTTTCTTCAGGTTGTATTGTTTCAGATAAAATGAACAAATACGTTCCATCATACCTACCCTTACCTAAATTGAGATAATACTGATATTTCTACATTTATATGGTGTTAAAAAACGACAATTGTTACAAAAAGAGGCGGATTCCCAAATCTGGAATTAAAAGCTTTATTTCACAATGAAAAGTTAAAATTTGGGAAGAAATTCACGCGTACCAAAGCTAGGCTTACACGTGGATTTCATAATGCTGCTTGGAACGCAATTAAAATGATTTTTACTTTTGTAATAAGTGAGATTACATATGTATATACATGCATATTCTCACCGGATTATAATATATCAAACCATAATGAGTAATTCTCAGCTCTACTGGCCTGGCATGGCCGAGCGCGTTAAGGCGTGCACTCGTAATCCGAGGGTCGCGGGTTCGCGCCCCCGTCGCGCTAAATATGCTCGCCCTCCCAGCCGTGGGGGTGTATAATGTGACGGTCAATCCCACTATTCGTTTGTAAAAGAGTAGCCCAAGAGTTGGCGGTGGGTGGTGATGACTAGCTGCCTTCCCTCTAGTCTTACACTGCAAAATTAGGGACGGCTAGCACAGATAGCCCTCGAGTAGCTTTGTGCGAAATTCCAAAAACAAAACAAACTCAGCTCTACAAAAGGAAAACATAATATTTGAATAGAATGTTATATTTCACTATATACTTCTTAGTTGCAGTCATAAATAGACCGAGAACAGATACTGTATTAAGTATTTTATTAAATAATATCATTAGAGAGTTCAGTTATTAAGATTCGAATGATCTCGAGCTGGCCAGCTAAATTTCTGATAAGAATGAGATTAATCTATATCTTTGTCGTTGTCTCAACTGTCAGGTGAGTTTTTAAAGATGTGTAGTTTGTGTGTGTATGTTTTTCTTACTGCAAAGCCACGTCGAGCTATCTACTGAGCTCACCGAGGGGAATCGAAACCCTGATTTTAGCCTTGTAAATCCGTAGACTTACCGCTGTACTAGCGGGGAGCGATGAGTAGTTATTATGTACCAGACGACAATGTTGATTTCTTTCAGATTGAAACCTAGAAGAAAACAATATTTAAGCAGATATTTCTACTAAGAAGATTCGATGGTGGGGTTGACAAATTTACTTTTCAGTAATAAATATCAATTACAAGGGATGAATCTAAACTTTTAAGTACTGGTCTCAAGTTAAAAACAACAATAACACCAATGTATATCCAGGAACTGTTGGTAATTGTTTCCACACTATTACCGGATTCATGAAAGTGACAATAACGTGTAAAAAATAAGTCATCTGTTTAAGCAAACACGTATATGAAAAATACAAACATCTGCGGTGTAAAATCACCGTATACTGTGTGAAACTTGTTCAACACATCCAGTCTCTGAGTCAACGTGCTGTGTGAAACCTGACTGAACAGTATAAAATCTTTTTCGACTGTTTGTTGACACTTGAGTCTTAACCTTCAAACTATGAAACTATCTTCGGGCCACTGCATTCCATTAACAATGCAACATAGTACTAAACAATGAGGTCAGAAAACTTATGAGTTGAGGTGCATTAGTTTCAAGAAGGAAGACAGAAACTACTGTTGTGAGGACTGTCCAGCTCCTTGATCTGACAAACTTCAAACTGTGCTACACGTAATTCAGGTTCTTTCTTGGTTACTATGTTGTGCATGTTAAAAAAAAAAAAACTCTTATTGGTAAAAATTGTTTTGAGTCACTGTATTCATTAAAATTGTCACTTAATCATTTGAAAAAATACCAAAAGCTGTAAAATAAAGAACAGGGTGTTTTTCGGTTTCTCAAACATGAGTGAAGTGTTCTTTTTAGAGTAATGTTAAAAGTTTCTCTATTAACATTACTTCAATAAATTATTTAAATTATTGCCATCGACGAATGAATACTATGTAATGCAATTTCTACAAAGTGTTTCAGACTTTGGAATATATAACTGACTAATAATAAATAACTAGATAAATTTTCACATAAACAGTTGCCCGCCAACCAAGTGAAGGAAATATTTCTTTCTATCAATAAACAGTTATTAATGGAAAATGTATTACCATATATTTTATTTTGCTCGATGTTGAATTATCTATGCTGTGTTTATGGCAAGGATCCTCAATTTAATGTCATAAACTAAAGAACTTATAATTGAGAAACCAGAGGGCGTACCATAAGTTTAAGATAATTTCAGAGCGCATATTAAATATAACCCAGTTTGCAACAATGTTAAGAAATCTTCTCACAACTTTTTGGTGACCAACAAAGACTCTTAAAATTATGTACGGGATCTTGGTTATTTTTGTAAAGGTGTTTCAGATGATTTATGGGAAGTTTGCAGTAATAACAGCACATGGTTCTTTCTTCAGGCAGTTAATGGGTGCTCGAAACTGATGGATACTGTTCTCCAAAGACGCTGTAAGGTATAGCATTATGTGCTATATTTAAGTGCGGTCCTGTTAAAATCGTTCTTACAAGATGGACATTCCTCACTTCAAACAGAGACTGGAGTGATAATTTACGGAAGTAAAGGAACACAGTGGGTCATCAAATTGGCATCCACCTTCGGAATTCCATGGTACCAGTTACGTTTGTAGGTTCACTGCCAATAAATTCAGGTATGACTTTGTCTTCAGGTAAGAAAATAAGTAGATTAATCATACTGGGCTTTCCTTGAAGAAACTGAATAGTCCAGAGCTTTCCTTTTATTTCTAATAATGTGAAGCGGAAAACAGCGTCATTGTCATTCACAACGTGTTTAAACAACCTAAAAATAACGTTTGAAACTGTTAATTACATTCTGCTCTCAGTCTTTCGATATGAGTATAACTTATAAAAGGCCTAGGCTACACTGGATATATGTGATTGATGTAATATTATACCCTGGTACTTCACTTAGATGGCTCCCAAATGGCAAAGCGGTATGTTTGTGGCTTACACCGCTAAAAACCGGATTTCGATATCCGTGGTGGGTAGAGCACAGATATCCCATTGTGTAGCTTTATGTTTAATTCTAAACAAACAAACAATCACTCAGATATTTTTGTAATTAAATAAATCAGTAATGATAATCAGCATAAGTAATGGTATATATATATATATATGTATATGTGTATATTTGAAATTATAACATGGAACACAACAATATCTCTGTGCTTGTGTTTATCATAAATATAATTTCAGTTCGTCACTCAACCTTGTAGTTGTAGTTCGGACTCCTGTAAGACCAACGTATAGACTCGATCGATGCTTCATTAATCGCAGTTGCTTCGAAACTTCATGTATATCTTTAGATATAAGGTTTGGATTTCCACTGTGTGACTCAAGAAGTTCTATCACATCTAGAGAAGTGTATAATTTGTTCAGTTAAACACTTGAAAACCTTATTATTCATAACCCAAATTGCACTTTTACTAGGCATGACCGTACTGCCCGACCAGTACCAATCTTGAAACAAAGTTATCTTGGTCTCAGTTTAATATGCGAGTGGAGTATAATGATAGACGAGTCCAGCAGTCACAGTATGTGTGTAGATTGTCATTTTCTTGGCATCTTGTGATGAGTATATCTTGTAAGTAAAAATCAATGCAAATCAAAGCTAAATTTGATTAGAAAACGCGTGTGTTATTCTGCTTTTATTACACTTCCGCTACTATGTATGATCACTTTGCACTACCTACAGTCCAAAGCAAGTTAGTTTATAAAATATTATTTGTATTTCCCCAAGTGTGAAACGTGAGGGTAATAAATTACAAAACAAAGTTAGGATATAGAGAACTATATAACATAGTTATACAACTAGTCTATATAACAATAAACTGACTAAAGTCAGAGTCAGCATGCTGGCAATCAAGATTAGCTTTTCAACATACACAGATTCCTATATATTTTGGACACATAAAATTCAGTTAAATTCGACGAGAATGTCTGAGCATAGCTTGTATTATTATAAAATATTATCATAAACTGTGTTTATATAGGTAAAGTGTTCACGCAATGATCGTGGCCAATTTTGATTGCGTGGAAATAAGAAATACTGTGACGCTATGTTTCTGCTGTCACGTGCTCGGTTTTTCAGAATAACTTTTCTAAGTAACATATATAAGTTATAATACATCAAATTATTTTATGATAAAATTGAAGACACAGAAGCACCCTAGAAATAGGGCGTGCAATTACTCATGTTAAACCTTTTTTTTTTTAATTAATATAATTAGGCACTAATTTAAACTGTTTATTCTCATACTCTTGTAGGGTCAGACAAGACCCTAGGGCACCCCTTCCGCATGTTCTGACCTCAAATCCTAGGTGGCTAATCTCCTACCTATTGTTTTGTCACGGTAAAACCACCACATGTATTATAGGCATTCTTTAAGGTTGCCAGACACTCTATTTAGTCCAACAATTATCTATTGGTAACCGACACTGAAAAATTTTGCTCTAACACCATTTTTCTATAACCTCACTTTATTCGAAATGTGCATTAAAGTGGAATACCCACGTGCTAAGGCTTCAGGCTACGAAGCAAGGTGCATATGTTGTTTGCTAAACCTTACTTAAGCTACAGAATATTAAGTGTATAAAATTGATGTCAGCCACACCACTAAAATAGCTGGTGTAATAATAAACACTGTTTATCAGCGTTTCTAAATGTTAGATACAGAATATCCTGCCCACTTGTAAAAAATATCCAATAATAATGACCGGCATAACAATAAACAGAAATTGGTAACTACTTACACAGTAAGTTGTGTGAAAAATATCCCGTAGTAATAACTGAATAACAACAAAATGAAAATCGTAACTATTTACATAGGAATTAGTTTTAAACATATCCCGTAGTCTCTGAAGACTAACACAACCACATCAGAAAAAAAGGAGAGGTTGGTAAGTATTTACACATCATACTGTCAGTAGAATGTAAGTATATTTTAATAATAACAACTTTTCCTTCAGAAACGTACAACAGCACTCAGATACACGAATCAACAATTTTAAAATTTAATCTTTATATTACGTACCATACCGCTGTTCTTGTAGGCCTACTTTTGTTATAAATCAAGATATTCTTGTGTAAATCTTAACATTCTTAAGTACACTTCCTTCTCGCAAATAACAAGTATGAAAGAAATATTGGCTAATGTGTTTTGCACCGCCCTTTCAATTTCTTTATTATTTTATCAAATTTGTCTTTACGGTTACGTTGTCAAAGTATTGCAATCATTTAATGGCGTAAGTAGTAAATATGTTTTATTGTTTCTGCAAACACATTTCTAGAAAGCTTAATAAGAAGGAATGTAAATCAGTTTATTTACTTCTTCAGAGGACATTGAACTTTCAAGTTCATCGTTTATTTATATAAACATAAGGAGCTTTTCATCACTAGACTTTACGAATAAAAGGCCGCAGAAACGACAACCTTTTTAATGTTCTTACGTTTCATCTTTCATCGATATTAATCAGTAATTACATCACAGACGATATCATTTTATAAGTAATTATGATGATAACTTGTTCTTAGTTCGTAGAATGGGATAATAAAAAAACCTACAGCGACAACAAGGATAACAATATTGGAAAGACAAACATGTAAAGATAAAAATCAAAATCCTATGAACATATGATATATCATTTATAACAAGTCAAAAACTAACAAAATATTTCATCTCTGTTATACAAATAAACAGGGAGTGCAAAAATAACATGTTTATAAATAGCTTGACATTTCTGGCATAATAATAGCCTAATAAAGAATTAGTTATAAAGGATTTGTTTGTTTTTGGAATTTCGCACAAAGCTACTCGAGGGTTATCTGTGCTAGCCGTCCCTAATTTTGGAGTGTAAGACTAGAGGGAAGGCAGATAGTCATCACCACCCACCGCTAATTCTTGGGCTACTCTTTTACCAACGAATAGTGGGATTGACCGTCACATTATACACCCCCACGGCTGGGAGAGCAAGCATGTTTAGCGCGACGCGGGCTCGAACCTGCGACCCTCGGATTACGAGTGCACGCCTTAACGCCAGGCCTAAGCTATAAAGGAAAGATTGCAACTATCTAGTGAACACTAACCAGAACTCACTATCTCTATTCTGGACACTGATCTCAGATTTAAATATTTATTATTTTGTTACTTGTAGTCTGTTACTTTTTTTCAACTTCTTTCTATTTTACCGATGTATACCTACCTACCCGTAAAAAAGTATCACTTGTGACGTAGTTACAGATCACTGGTTATGGGTGATTTAAATCCAGAAGTGTTAGATTATTAAGCACATTACTAACAAAGGAAATATTCCTAGATGAAATACTAGAAGCAATAAAAAACACCAAAAACAATGCGCCAGGAGAAGATGAAATACAAGCTATTCTCCTAAAAAACGGCACTCCGAAATTGTTTGAGCACCTAAATTCTCTATTTAACTTATCGCTATCCTCAGGATATATCCCAGTTTCTTGGAAGCTAGCAAATATTTTAATGTTCCATAAGGAAGGAAAACCAGCGAATAAACCAAATAGCTACCGACCAATAGTTTCAACAAAAAAGAATGTACAGTCGCTTGTTTCCTCGATATCGAGAAAGCATTCGACACCGTTTGGCACGATGGTCTAAGGTTCCGAATGAATGAAATGGAACTACCGCTGGTTATCTAACTTTCTGGAAATCATGGATTCTCATCACAGTTCGCAGATGATGTGGCAATCTGGAAAAGTGCTGCAACACCCACGATAGCAGCTACAAACATACAACCACAATTAAATAGAATTAGTGAATACTGTCAAAAATATAGAATTAAAATAAACACTACAAAAACTCAGCTCGTACTCTTTACGAAATCGACTAAACACAGAAAACAACAGCTAGAAATATATATAAATGGGACTCTGCTCCAGATTGCCCAATCAGCAAAATTTTTAGGTCTAACTTATGATTCAAAATTAAGTTGGATCAATCATGTCAATGAAATTAAAAATAAAATTTGGCGAAGAACAAACTATGTTAGGAGTCTAACTGGTAAACACAGTGGAGCATCTACAGATAACATTCTGAAAATATACAAAACATATATTAGACCAGTAATAGACTATGCAGCTCCAGCATGGGTAACTGTAAGTAATGAAACAATCAAAACTAAACTACAAACAATACAAAACACACTTCTCACAACAGCATACAGAGTCCCGAGATCAACTTCATCTAAATTCATTCACAATTACTCGAACATACCAACCATATCAGATAGACTCCTAAATATTACAATTAGATATTTTAACAAAAATTGGATGAAAAATGATTTATTATGCGAACTAGATAGGTACCTCATACACGATGAAGAAAATCCTAAATACCTCTCCCCAATTAACATATATATTAAACATAAAGAAAAATAAATTAAAGTAAAATATGTATGTATATAAACTCTAAATCTTCTATTTATTGTTTACATATTTATGTATTTTAAAATAATAATAAGATAAAATAAATAAATTGCCACCAGCAAGCTTGATTACTGTGAATAAGAGACTATAAATGGACATTGCCCTGAAAAGGACCTAACATACAAACAGTTAGGGAAAATACGTTCAGGAAGGAGGAAGAGGTCAAAGTGAACCTGACCCTCCAGGGCAAAATATCCAAATACCATTGACCAAGGAAGCTTGTTACTAATCATTGCTGCGCACTTTATTATCTTGATCAAGTTGTTATTGTAACAACATAAAGCTATTCAATAAGCTTTACGCATTCTGTCCACTCCGGAAAATGGAACTAAGGATTTTAGAGTTGAAAGTCTGTAAACTCGCCTCCGAATAAACGGGAAAGTTCTTATTAAATTTCACTTTCCCCCTAAGGAACCAACAAATTTTAAGATCATTTCTTTTCCTTCCCAGTCTTTCTTTCCAATATCTGCTTGTTTGTTTATTGTTAAGCACAAAACTGTTAAGCAAACTGTCTGGGTTCTGCCAAATGCGGGTGTCAGAAACCAATTTTTTTAGCGTTATAAGCTTTTAGACTTATCGTTGAATCAGCAGAGGGAAAAAGAGATCTTGTTCGAAAAATTGACACATAAACAAGGAAATATGAGAAGATAATGATCTAATAGTGTAGAAAGTTATTTTTTTTTTGTTTTTAGGCGCAAAGTTGTTTATATTTACGGAAGGGATTGATCTCGGAATCTTAGCTTGTAAGCCTTTAAATTGAGTCACTCGGCGGGCACAGAGAAAATGCATTATTTAAAAAGTTAACTAAAGGAGTGAATAAATTAAGTAAAAATAAAAAAAATGAAAGGAGAAAATGTAGGCCTAATAAAAATGTAAAAATTATTCAAAATCAAATAGCAAAACTTATAGATGAATTTGTTTGTTTTTGAATTTCGTGCAAAGCTACACGAGGGCTATCTGAACTAGCCGTCCCTAATTTTGTCGGGTAAGACTAGAGGGAAGGCAGCTAGTCATCACCATCCACCGCTTGGGCTACTCTTTTACCAACGAATAGTGGGATTGATCGCGCTAAGCCATGCCGGGCCAGGCCTGAAGGGATACGACATCTTATAGATGAAACATAAAAATATAAAAGAATCTTTTAAAAAAAAGGAAAAGAATGTAATGTACGATGAAAAATTAATATAGAGAAACTAATAATAACAACAATCGTCGTACATAATCATTAAAAAATGCTTCAAATGATTTGGAGAAACGTAAAACTATTAGAATAAGTTTCAAACGAATTATGTTAAACCTAAAAACAATATAATATAATTAAAATAAATTAGTTAAAACGTAAAACGTGGAAAACACTTGGAATATGTTTATCAGAACTTAACAAATATTAAAGGCATTTTAAGACAAAACATAGTATAAGAAGCCAAAAACAGTTAGGCTTAACAATTAAGTTAAATTCAGAAGTATTATTTTTTACATTACAAAACTTAGTTATGCTCAGTGTAACTACACATTTAATTATGTGTGTCCGTTTTTATTGCCCCCCCAGTGGCTCAGCGGTATGTCTGCGGACTTACACGCTAAAATCCGGATTTCGATACCCGTGGTGGGCAGAGCATAGATAGCCCATTGCGTAGCTTTGTGCTTAATTAAAAAACAAAACAAACTGTTTTTATTTTTCCATGAGAAAAGGTTGCCATAACTTTCCGTATCTAGGGAGAGCATATTTTCTATCTTACCGTGATAATGAATGAACACTTGAAGCTAAGCAAATAAAATAATTATAAATAAATTACACAGTAAGAAGTTCACACAAAAAGCACAAAATGAAAGATGACTCGTGCATAACTGAATGTATGTATATTTGTGCGTTTGTACTCGAAATGATGCGGAAAAAATAATGTATTTTTTTCTAGTTTTATATAGTTGTTTAGCCAAATGGTTTGAGTTTTATAACTGGTTGCTTCTAACCCATCTTGAGCTTAAATCAGAAAGAAACAACAATAACTACAAATGTCAATAACTTTTCTCACGTTTAACATTAACATGAATGCAACAAGGAAACATGTTGTAGTTGTAACAGCAGCACATGACAATACCGTATAACTCATAAAGTACAAGTTAATTAATTCATTTAACTCAAAGTCAAATATTAGTTTACGAAAACCAAAAACCAGACGAATTTGAAAGAACCCTTTCACACATTTTAACAAGAAAGTATTTAAGTTCAACTGAAGTTTATATAGATGACCAGACAAGAGTCTTAACACACCTTACCTTATACTGAATTTTTTGGAGGAGTGATCCAGCAGGTAATAAGAAATCTTCTTGAAATTTCTTGAAGTCTCCTAAGAATTGACATAAAAGTATATCACGCGCTTGTCGCACTAGCTGGGTTTTTATGGAACAGAAAGGTTGGTAGATGGCGCTGAAACTTGATTCAGTCAATGCAGCAACTTCGCTTGGTCTCTACATAAAGGAGGGAATTAGAGCAATCAGTTTTATTGTGATATAAACAGAATGTAAAAATTGAAATAGAAACTGCAAAGACATTAGACAATTTTATGTCTAACATGTTGGACTTGTAAAAGAATGATATATTTTGGTTTGAGGGAATAAGTTAGCAAACTAAATAAAAAAACTGGGTGGGAAAGAAAACAGAGGTTTGTCATAAGTGATATTCAATCAAACCAGATAAATGTAACAAAAAAAATTATCTTAGTGTTAGGACCATTAACAGTATTAAAGTTTTGGATGTTGTTGGTTTACAAAATGAGTTGGATGAATAAATACCAAATAATTTTCAACTATAATGGACAAATCTCTGAAACTATTTTCGCCTGAAAAGAGAATAGCTTGATGGAATACAGTTAGGGTCAGTTAGGGTGGATAAGATTGTTAAGGGAATTAATAGTGTTGATATATTATTATTTCTTAATGAAGAGAATGGTAGGACTAAAAGACACAAGTGTAAATTTTGGGTATGAGTCATATTCAACTGAGTTGAATTTATTTTTTTAACAGGATGGTTTTTAGAATGGATCATCTTTAGATGTGGTAGATGCAGTTAATTTAAGTGAGTTAAGAGAAGTGTTAATAAATGTAAGCGGTATGGACTGGTTCTGAGTGTCTTTTTTTAAATTCTGTCTTTAATTTATATATATGAATATGTATGTATTTGGTAAGACACTCATTCAGTTAACTGGTGATTCGGAATATTCCAATATAATTCGAAAGCAATTCCTTCAGTTTCCCAGTGATTTGGAAATCCTCATGTATTTAACAAGTAACGCTTTCAGTTATTTAGCGATTTAGAGTATTCTTGTGTATTTGGCAAATAACAATTTCAGTCAAACATTGATTTAAAAGAGCCTCAGGTATTTGGCGTATAATTCTTTCAGTTACCTATTGATTTAGAATATCCTCACATATTTGGCAAATAACCTTTATTGTTTCGAATATCTACAAGTAACTCACAGATAAATTGTTTATTTATCGATTGTTTAGTGACATGTGTTTGGTATTTGTGATTGAGAATATCCTTATGTACTGGCAAGAAACTCGTCCAATTATTCAGCGATTTCTACATTAAACATTTATGTATTTGAAAGCAATTCGTTCATTTACTTGATGATTCAGATATTTATATACACTTAGCAAATAACTAACTGATTTACTCAGTGTTTTAGAACATCTCCGTTTGTTTTCTAAGTAATTCATTCAGTTACGTAGTGACTTACAAAGAACAAAAACTATTGAATATTTGTTTACAGAGAAGTAGCTATTCTAAAGTGTGCTTGTGTTTATTGTATATCTGTTTTTTAAAAAAGTATTTATGTTAAAATGAGCTTGTGTTTATTGTATATCTGTTTACGGAGAAGTATTTATGTCAAAGTGTAATTGTGGTTATCGTATATTTGTTTACGGAAAATTATTTATGCCAAAGTGTGTTTGTGTTTATGAGAGAAAGGTGTTATATTCAACTTTTAAAGGTTGTGTGCATTTTTTGGCACACAATGATTAAAATATTTTGCTCACTCAAGAAGTGCTAGAGTAACAATCATTGTTTCATTTATCAAAGTGTGTTTGTGTTTATGGAAAAAATGCTATATTCAACTTTAAAAGGTTGTGTGCATTTTTGTTTGCATATCCTACAAGTTGTTAGAAGTGGTTGGCTTTTGGAGGGTCAATGTTACGAAAATTCACACAATCCCCATCTGATAATATGAGGACCAATTGCTCCCACTATATTTGCTGTATAACTCAGTCAAAAATGGTCAGATTTTTGATGAAACTTGGTGGAAATATGTAGAATATTTTTCTAGCAAAAACGGTTTGTCTCTTGTTTCCGTATTCTTTTTTAGAGAATGATATGATTAATGCTGCTTGGCGAAGATATGCGCTCTAATGAATGCCTCTGAAATATTTTATAATGTTTTTTTGCTTGTGTATATAGACGCCAAAGAAAACCTTGTCATATACGTCATACAGACATTTTCCGCGATGTTGTTTTCTTCAATAGATAGACAAAAGAATGCACTCACTTTTCTTCTTACATATGTATAAGAATATCAGTAGATTGTGTTAATGTACATAATGTTACTACAGAAACATTGAGCATCGAAGTTAAGAATGTGAATAAATTGTAGGAAGATCTATAAACATTAAAAGTTAGTCCTTTCTACGATATGTAGAGTGAAGTTTACCATCTTACCTATACTGTTCTGTATCTATTCTGAGTTAGTCCTTTCTCTGATATGTAGAGTGAGGTTTACCATCTTACCTATACTGTTCTGTATCTATTTTGAGTTAGTCCTTTCTCTGATATGTAGAGTGAAGTTTACCATCTTACCTATACTGTTCTGTATCTATTTTGAGTTAGTCCTTTCTCTGATATGTAGAGTGAAGTTTACCATCTTACCTATACTGTTCTGTATCTATTTTGAGTTAGTCCTTTCTCTGATAGGTAGAGTGAAGTTTACCATTTTACCTATACTGTTCTGTATCTATTTTGAGTTAGTCCTTTCTCTGATAGGTAGAGTGAAGTTTACCATCTTACCTATACTGTTTATTCTTTACTTGCGTAGATGTAGCTCTGATCTCTTTTTTATTAAAAATATATTTAGATATCTATATACGTACATACTTGTACATACACATGTATACAAAGAAAAATATCGTAGACGAAAGGAAGTACATTGTATTTAAGTTGTTTTGTTTCCTATCAATACGTAGCGCTTATCTGAGATAACAAAACGAGTCAGTTAACTTGTGAACATGATTTCCAGTTCCTAAGTCAAGGTACTTTTTCACATACTCGCCACTGAAAACTAGGAACATTTTCAAATAGATACAAACTGTTATTCTCATAACCTGCATTGTTAGTGTATGATCCTACATGTAATAAACACAGAAGTTCATATTATGTATGTGAGAGCCGACACATTGTTAAAGGAAATCACTCAATAACGTGGGAAAATCATTTTACATGCCTAATGAGTAAACGTTACATTGCCTCGAAAACGTAACAAACTGAGAAACGTGACTTCACTTCATGTGACTGCTATGGTAGCAGGCTAAAGCGAATTTGCACGTCAGATTGCAAATCTCAGGCGCTACCAAACACGCTTCAGGCGGCGAGTGTTGGTGATTAGTTGTATGAAGACGTAATAAAAAAAACAAGCCGTAACTGATCTGAAGTATTATCCACTGTCGTCACGCTTTTGATAAAAAATATTTAAATATATTTTATCTGTTATACCACGACTTCTGCGTAAAGCCTGAAATACGGTACGTGCAATAGCCTTCGGTGATATATAACACAACGTTATCTGTATGCGTTGTAATTCTTAAGATACTACGTGGTTGACATCCACAATCAAAGTAAGCTGTCAGTAATAATGTCTGTTAAAAATGCAATGTTACTGATGATTTGTGTTTGCTATATTGTAACGTTTTTTATGTTTATGTTTTATGTAGACTGAACGCAACAGAAAGACACAGATAACAGCTTGTATAATTTATTACAATAAATTTTTATATATGTAACAGATATAACACAAATTATATAATAACAATGACAGATATTCAGTTTCAACATTCAAAATTAATTACAATACAAAATAGTACTGGTTTCAACCTTCAAAGTTAATTACAATACAAAATAGTACTAGTTTCAACCTTCAAAGCTCATTACAATACAAAATGGTACTGGCCTGTGTCCAGTATAATGATCTAGAATGAAAGTCCAAAAGTTCAGATCAGAAATCCAAAATTCCGGTCTAGGATGTGAATTTAGTCCCACGAAGGAATTCCGAAGTTTGAACGGAGAAGTCCAAAAACAATTCACAGTTCAATAAATTTGACGAAGTTCTTTTTACGATGCCTCCGATGAACGTCTCAAACTTGTCGCTTTCCAACTTTCCCGGCCTCCCCTAAACAGTTCTACACGTTTTGACTTTCAGTATAACCAGTAATATGAATCGTAAAGAATGACGAAATAAAATCACAGCTTCTATAGATCCAACTCTAGTAACAAATTCGAGTTGAATAAACACACAGCAAACGTTTACTTTTTCTCGAGCAAAGACAATATCTCTTGAATTGAATAAAAACTAATGACTGACTCTTCTCGCATCTCCGTCTGTTTATATATTAGTAGGCCTACTCTTCTTGAACAATCGAGTAACTTCCCAACATTCTAGAGTAATCTGCGCATGTTTGTCTTTTTGCACGAGACTCGTCGTCTAGACACCAGGCCGACATATGATTAATCTACCTAATTCTAGAAACTTCTAAATGATTAATTCTAACTGAATTCTAATTAATTTTAAATGTTATTTTGAATGAATAACAACATATTTTGCTGGTTTAAATTTCAAAACAATAGTATAAAGAACAACATGGCATTTCAAACGCTTTATACATAACACTCTCCCCTTAAAAGCAAAAAAAATAAGCTTGAACTTGTGAAAATCCTTTTTTTAAAACCAACTTAAAAGGGTTAAATCCAGTAGATTCTTGAATAACCTCACGAAATGAAAACAATAACTAGGGAATACCCTCATCCCAGTCCTTTGAGTGCTCGTGGCTGTAATTTGGTGGAAATGTTCAAGGACACCTTGTGACTCAGGATGGTATACACTGGGTGAAACTTGATGGATGTTTAGCTCATGCATGGCTTGTTGAAATAGCTTGGACAAAAAATTTGAGCCTTGATCTAATTGCACAACTTTTGGAATCCCGAACATGGTAAAGAATTTGACAAGAGCCTTGACAATGTTGGGAGCAGTGATTTTTCTCAAAGGGATAGCCTCAGGGAAACGTGTAGAAGCACACATGATTGTCAAGAGGTATTCATTTCCTGCTTTGATTTTTGGCATTGGGCCAACACAGTCGATAATGACCCTTGAGAACGGTTCTTCAAAGGAGGCAGGAATAGGCTGCAGTGGTGCTTTGGGAATCCCCTGATTTGGTTTTCCGGTCATTTGGCAAGAATGGCATGTCTTACAATAGTCAACAACATCTTGGCGCATCTTTGGCCAATAGAAATGTCGTCGAATACGATCTAGGGTATTTCTTACACCTAAGTATCCTGACAATACATGATCATGAGCAAGACTAAGAATATCATTCCGATAGCATTTTGGAATGACGATTTGGTGAATAACATTCCACTTTTCATCAGCAGCAACGTCAGGAGGTCTGTATTTTATCATTAACACACCTGACTTCTGGTAGTAACAAATAGGGACAGTTCCTATTTCATTTTCATCAACAGCCAGTTGTAGAAGAGAACGAGTCTCAGGATCATTGTCCTGTTCCTCAACAAGTTTGTTTCGATAAAGAGAGTTGAAAAATGACTTGGAGTCATCAGTAGAACTCAAAGTTGAGTCAGAAATCTCATCGATGTGAGACATGAACGTATCAGATAAAGGGAAATCCTCTTTGGACTCCTGAAAACGTGTTTGAGAACGAGTAACAGCACAGGCGGGGAAAACATCAGGAAACTCTTCAACGAGTTGCTCTGTACTGGGAATAATAACAGGTGCTTCAACAACACGAACCTCTGGTACCACCTTACTACCAGCCAAATCATTTCCCAAAAGCATAGACACACCTTCAACAGGCAATGAAGATTTAATACCCACAGTCACTGGGCCCGAAACTAAGTCCGAATGCAAATCCAATCTATGAAGAGGGATAGAAACGACGCCACCTTCTACACCAGAAATGAGCACATTGGCCCCAACAGATGACTTTTCAGAAAACGGAAGTACACTTTCCAAAATCAAACTCTGAAAAGTTCCAGTATCCCGCAGGATCTTAATTGGTTGTAGATGTGAATCGCCAACAAAAGAAACAAAACCTTCAGTGATGAAAGGCTTAAATTTGTTCTCAACAAGATCTTCAGGTACATCAAGAATATTGGACTTGGAATCCACAGTGGACTGGAGAGGGTTAAAATCATTGGGAACCAATGATGTATCCAACGAGGGTGAAATGAAACTATGGGGTGATGGCTTGTTTTTGATCTTATAGCACTCAGAAATTAGATGGCCAGGTTTCTTACAATAAGCACATGTTTTGAATGAGAATGACACGTTTTTGTAGATGATGAGCTTTGAGAATGAGATGAAGTCCTTGTTTGAAATCAGAAGTTTGCTCTCTTTTGTCTTTGTCGACATTTGCATAATGTTTGAATGAGTCATTGGATTTCTTTGCTGTGTGATTTGTTTTGCTTTTGTATGACAAATCTTTGTGAGTCAAAACATACTCGTCTGCCAAGACAGCAGCATCATGAATTTTGGAAGCTTTTTGTTCATCAATGTAAGTTTTTAGCTCTAGGGGAATACATCTTTTAGATTCTTCAACTAACATGAGTTCTCTGAGTTTTGTGTAATCATCTTTGATTTCTTTGGAATCACACTACCTGTCGAACAGAGTTTCTTTTTCACGAGCAAATTCGACATAAGTTTGGTTGTCAAATTTTTTTGTAACCACGAAATTTTTGTCTATATGCCTCTGGCACCAATTCATAAGCATTCAAAATGCATTTTTTGACGTGCTCGTAATCATAACTTTGATCGGCCGTGAGTTTGGAAAATACTTACTGAGCTTTACCTTTGAGAACACTCTGAAGTAATATTGTCCAATATTCGGTAGGCCATTTTAGCCTAAGGGCCAATTTTTCAAATTGATGAAAATATTTATCAATAGCCTTCTCATTGAATGGAGGTACTAAACGAATCTGTTTGGAAGCATCAAAATTATCCAACCGCATTTGGACAACCTTTTCTTTTGTCTGTGCCTTTCTCATACTGATTTCCTTATCAGCTTTAATGCGTTCTTTTTGTAGTTCGGCATCAAGGCGTTTGTTTTCCTGTTCTGCCTCAATACGTTTTTGTTTTGCCTCAAGAACAAGGCGTTTGTTTTCTTGTTCTGCCTCAAGACGTTTGCTTTCAATTTCTAAACTAAATTTCATTTCCATTTCCATTTTTTTAAATTCAAAATCTGGGTCAAAATGAGCGGCAGGCAATTGTTGTACAACTTTTTGAGGTAAAACGTTTTGGCTGACCAAATGTTCAACAACAATTCGTTTGATATCTGCTTTCTTTATTGCTTGCTTCACTTCCAAATTAAAATGTTTTCCAACATCAAGCAATTCAGATTTTTTTAATTCACTGGTCAATTCGAAAGAGGGATTCTGATTAAATTTGTCTATAAAATCTTCGAGTTGGAATGACATTTTGAATATTGAAGCTGTCTATCTGTATAGAATATAAATCTGATTTTGGAATAGAATTAAATTGTTTGATCTATCCCGACTGAGGCCACAATTTTCTGTTGACTGAACGCAACAAAAAGTCACAGATAACAGCTTGTATAATTTATTACAATAAACTATTATATATGTAACAGATATAACATAAATTATATAATAACAATGATAGATATTCAATTTCAACATTCAAAATTAATTACAATACAAAATAGTACTGGTTTCAACCTTCAAAGTTAATTACAATACAAAATAGTACTAGTTTCAACCTTCAAAGCTCATTACAATACAAAATGGTACTGGCCTGTGTCCAGTATAATGATCTAGAATGAAAGTCCAAAAGTTCAGATCAGAAATCCAAAATTCCGGTCTAGGATGTGAATTTAGTCCCACGAAGAAATTCCGAAGTTTGAATGGAGAAATTCAGAAACAATTCACAGTTCAATAAATTTGACGAAGTTCTTTTTACGATGCCTCCGATAAACGTCTCAAACTTGTCGCTTTCCAACTTTCCCGGTCTCCCCTAAACAGTTCTACACGTTTTGACTTTCAGTATAACCAGTAATATGAATCGTAAAGAATGACGAAATAAAATCACAGCTTCTATAGATCTAACTCTAGTCACAAATCCGAGTTGAATAAACACACAGCAAACGTTTACTTTTTCTCGAGCAAAGACAATATCTCTTGAATTGAATAAAAACTAATGACTGACTCTTCTCGCATCTCCGTCTGTTTATATATTAGTAGGCCTACTCTTCTCGAACAATCGAGTAACTTCCCAACATTCTAGAGTAATCTGCGCATGTTTGTCTTTTTGCACGAGACTCGTCGTCTAGACACCAGGCCGACATATGATTAATCTACCTAATTCTGGAAATTTTTAAATGATTAATTCTAAATGTTATTTTAAATGAATAACAACATATTTTATTGGTTTAAATTTCAAAACAATAATATGAACAACAACATGGCATTTCAAACGCTTTATACATAACATATATATCAAAAAAGTAATTTAGGATGTTGTTATTCTCAGTTATA
Organism: Carcinoscorpius rotundicauda; assembly: GCA_011833715.1. Classification (NCBI taxonomy): domain Eukaryota; kingdom Metazoa; phylum Arthropoda; class Merostomata; order Xiphosura; family Limulidae; genus Carcinoscorpius; species Carcinoscorpius rotundicauda. Next base: position 47,922,708 of record CM022392.1, on the reverse strand, counting down.
TTTCTTAACGTGTACCAAACAATAAAATAAAACTACAAATTTGACACGGTTTGTTTGGTTTATTTGTGTCTGAATTTCGCACAAAGCTACTCGAGGGCTATCTGTGCTCGCCATCCCTAATTTATCAGTGTAAGAATAGAAGGAAGGCAGCTAGTCATCACCACCTACCGCCAACTTTTTGGCTACTCTTTTACGAATAGCGGGATTGACCATCACATTATAACATCCCCACGGCTGGGAGGGCGAGCACGTTTAGCGCGACCCTCAGATTACGAGGCGCACGCCTTAACACGCTTGGCCATGCCGGGCCATTTGAGACCGAGGCTTGTCTTTCAAAGTTTTTACTTCCGGTAAGTTAATTTAGAAAATAAAATTACGAAGCGTTTAAAAACTTACTCGCTAGGGTCAACTTCTACTTTGTGAACAAGACTTGATATATTTTAAAGTTTTATTACAAACAATTATTCGATGGCATATTAATTAATTTTAAAGTTGTGCCAATATTTGTTTTTAATATTTATATTGTAGAGAATTTCTAAAATTAGTATAAAGATACACATATTGAACGTCTGTACTTTTCCACTTTTGGCGCCCTCTCGAGATTACTATGTGTTAAATATTTATAATACAATCTTCTGTGCCCCAAGAATGTGTCACAAATTTAATACTTCGAATTTCAGCATTCTCGACTGGAGTTTTTTCGGTTTTTATAAAATGTTAACACTTATGGTGAATTATATCTCACATTTACGCACTTACACTCTAATGAATGATTTCTTGTATTTAAGTACTTACACTCTGAACACATTACCAGTTCCTTAAGTTTTCTCTGTTTTTGGTCTGCTGGCTTGCTGTATTTTCCCAAGACTACTTGAGAACTATATGCGCTAGCTGTCCCTAATTTGGAAGTCATAGAGAGAAGACAGCTAGTCATCACCACCTACAGTTGATATCAGTGTCACAGAAAAACGTAGGTCCAAAAAATATTGAAAAAAATGAAACAGAAACCCTATAGCCCCGAGCGCTTTCGAAAGGTGGACCTTTAACTTCCAGTTTGCCCCTGAAGAAGAGAGATCCACCTTTCGAAAGCGTTCGGGTTATAGAGTTTCTATTTCATCCTGGGATACTCTTTCATCGATGAATATAGGATTGACCATCACATTATAATGTCCCCACGGCTGAAAGGGTGAACATGTTCGATTATGCTCAATGATGAAATTTAAACTCGTGACCGACAGTTTGTACACCGACCGTTCTAATCACCAAATCATACCAGGTTTATATTTTTGATAATTTGTTACAATGAAGATTTTAGAAGGCAGCTATTGGTGGAAATTCAAGAGATGTGAACAATTCCAGCTGCCATTCTTACTCCCTTCTTAATGAACCATGCACGTCCTTAAATCTAACATTATCAAGTCGTGGGGATTTTAGTTGGTGGCTAATGGTTTTCAAGTAAGGATCCCTAAATTTGTACTCCTAAGAGTACAATGTAATGTTTAGGATGATTTTTGTTTGTTATACTATGAAAGATAATTTAGAATGCAGTTATTATTGTTATGAATCCATTTGACCATTATGCTAGGAGCTACCACAACAAAGATATTCTTTAGAACTAAGTACAGCCTGCTTAAATACAGGATTTGTCCTGTGATACATTTTCGCAAAAAATCCGAAATTAGTATGACAAAACTCTTGGTTTACTTTAAAACAAGATAATAAAAAATGTGTTAAATCAAGTATTTATGTTGCATTTTTTTTATTTTAAGCTCTTTCAAATTTACTCTAACAAATGAATGTCATTGTGTGCATCGTTCGTGTTTGTAGGAAGGGAGATAAAATTTTCATCATATATTGGGTTTCAGGCACTTCTATGATAATGATAACTTACGGAGGCATTATGTCCGTTGCTCGCTGAATTTACAACGTTAAGATCAGGGGTTCGTTCCCCTGGGTGGAGACAGCAGATATCCCGATATGGCTTTGTTACAAAAAACAAACAAACAAACAAACACAAACATTATGCTCAAATAGGTGAGATGACGTAGTAGTACAAAAAACACCCTCGTACGGTGTAAGTTCTTTGGGACAAAAACACAAATATCACATCGTGAAAGTTCATAAATACTCTTAATATTTGGTATTGTTTAGTAGATATTTTATTAAGTACATATTAAAAGTTTGGACAGAAATGTAGAATGAAGTATAGTGACAGAAAAACTTATTCAACATAACTGTTTGAAGATAATTTTCGAGTCTTGGGTATAAATTTGAAGCGTACTCTTTAGTGGGAAAGAAGGTGCTTCATATAAACTTGTAAGTAATAATAAGGTTTGATAGAAAAGTGAAATGTGAGTTCTCTAAAACATACGTATAAAGTATGATGGAACATTTAGGCGGCTTCATAAAGAAATATAAATGAGGATTTTTATGGGAAAATATATATGGTTTGATGAAGAGATGTTAATGAGAGGTTTATGGTTTAATGAAAAAAGGTTAATATGACTTTCATGTGCAGATCATATATAGTCAAGGGGATAAGCATCGAAAACAGTCTAAATTGTGAAGAAAGCAAGAATTCTAGCACATATATAAATTTTATATGAATTCTTATATAAATGCAAGTCTCATCACAGATTATGCCCTAACCAGCCACTATTTTGGATTCCAATATGGCTGCCATCGAAAACCAGCATCAGGCAAACTATGAGCTTCAAATGCACATATATATGCTATTTAAATATCTAAATTTTGGCATACTGTAGGTTTTGATATGGAAAATCAGGTAAGAGCAAAATGCAATGCAGATTTGTCCCAAACGGCTGGTACCCTTGATTCCATTATGGTCACCATTAAAATCTAGGATAATTGTGTGAACTTTGATATTCACAGAAATGAGGCCTAATCAGTTCTTTAATACCCTACTTCCTCTGCAGCAAGTGGTTTAGCTGAATTCACAGCTCATACGTGCAGTTTAGAAAAGCAAAGCAAACAGTATATAAGGTAGACCTCACAAAGTGGTAGAATTTAAATACTTTATTTTGTTTTAATTTACATTTATTTACTCATCACTAATAAGCTAATATACTTTCGGTATGTGTTTAAAATGTGACATTCCGCCACAATTAATTATCAGTTATTCAGCAAATTAACTGATTATTCATTTATTTGTGAATTTAAATTTCTCACCAAAACGCGCATTTCAGTAAAATAACGAACCAAAGAATATATTAGGCTTTTACATTATATTTTCTTCATATGTTATGTTTTTCTTAGTTGAGAGCAAATGATGCTATTTGGCTCTCATCACATATTTTCACTATCATCACAAGATGATATGTTTAGAATTAAGCCTTAAATATCACCATATTTTACTTATCACACATTTATCATAAAAAGGATTACCTGTGAAAAGGAAGATTTATAATTATTGTATAACGAAAAAAAGTGTTTTGATATTTTATAAAACCATTTTAATTGGCGGAACCAAATGATTTTCTCATCATTGTCACTTGGTCAAATGAACTGCCGCAAAAAATAACAAAACAAACCGGCTGAGAAATATGAAAATAAGTATTTTGTTATCCCAATTTTTATAATTAGTGATTTTTAGTTATGTGTTAATACTGGCTTATAAAGAAGTTTGTTGCGAACCTTGACTGAAATCAGTAACTAATGCTTAAAATATTTTATGACCGAAGTTTAATATCGCGTGAGAACTGTGGATCAGAATAGTATACTTTTGGTACAGGCTGTTCTTCAAGAGTAAAAGCACTTATGATTGTTATAAATATTGTTGATAAATTACAAGACACTGTTGTAAATACTGTTGATAAATTATAAGACACTGTTGTAAATACTGTTGATAAATTGCTAAGCACTGTTTTGAAAATTGTTTACGAATTATAAAATACTGTTGTGAATATTGTGTGTGAATTACAAAACACTATTGGGAATACTAGTGATAAATTACTAAACACTGTTGTGAATATTGTGTATGAATTACAAAACATTGTTGCGAATATTGTTGATAAATTACAAAATACTGTTGTAAATATTGTGTATGAATTACAAAACATAGTACCAATATCATCCTGTAAAGTTCTGCTTCTTTTCTAAAGCTGTCTCTATTTTATACTTAAAATTTTTCTGTACTCTTATATGTAATTCGTTATTCTTGTTTGTAATTAATAATATTGTATTGTACTGTCATATCTACGTTCAGAAATCTGAGGTGTTTGACCTCCTTTTATTATTGAAGATCATTGTTCAAGTAACCTATCTGTTAATTTTGACAAATAACTTCTTTAATGTTTGCATCTTTGATAATTTCAGATCAGAGAGAACCTTAGCGTTGCTTTTTTCACATATCTTCACTTTACTAATTTTAATATGGATATAAAACATTATATACAACCACGTGTCTTGAACCGAGTTTGTTGGCCTCTTATACGGCGGGATTCTACATGTATTGTAAATAATTTTTCATGATTATGATACATATCTTGATAAAAATCAGACGACTCTACTTGTCAGTGACCAATCATATTCCAAATGAGTTAGATGGGTAAAGTCAAATAATTTTATTTGATTATTTCGGAATAATTACACCAGGTTGCCACCAGGTGATTTAGAAATCAACTGTTAGAGCCAGATCTAAGGTTTGAGACGTGATTCCATTTAACACGCTCTGTACTTTCAGCTATAGTTATAAAAGATATTTAATTCTGCTACTGAGTTTAAAAAGTCTTGAGCGATACGTACCGCAGGTTGGCTGTCCTTTCACTGGTCAGTAGCTCGGTATTAAGGTCAATTATACCTGTTCCTTAGGTAGTCCTTTATTTTACATGATAGAGTATATGAAACAGCGCAACTAACAAAAACATGTACACTTCTAATATATAACAATAAATAACGATCATACTGCTGTGAACGGTTGTGAGATCGTTTAAAATATTGACTCAAAAACACTGATAGTTCCACTTATGAGACAATCTAATAAGTGTTTTATTAATCCGGATTTTCCGTATTCTGCAATAACAAGATCTGGCCAACAACAAGGGGGAAGTACAGCCTGCATCTTAAGTTTTAAGGCTTTTAATGATACTTAAACCAAAAGTCCCCCGTATCATTGACGTAATTACGTTTATAAAAAACAAACAAACAGAAAACTCTCAACTGAATATGTATTTGCATCTTGTTAAAAACGAGTTATTCTGGCATTTATTCACGTATCATACCTGTTGCAGTGGTGTAGTATCCTAGCCATTTTCCGAGGTAATTTACATAATTCTATACTTATACAATTTTCTAGGAAAAACAGCAAGTTTCGTAACAAAGAGAGAACAATAATTTATTGTATTGGAATATTATCAACATATTTTCCATTACGTTGATTGTAAATTATATGCAAAAAAAAATCAAAGAAGACTATCATGGTGATGAGTAATCAGAAACACAAGAGCTTAAACGTCCTAATAACAACAACAACAAATCAATACTCATTACATGACTGATCAGATTTCCAGGGTTAAAGAAAACACCATGTGGAGTATCCGTTACGTTAATAACCAGATTTCTAGAGTTAAAGAGAGTATTATAGATCAAGTAAAAAGACAAAAAAAGAGGATGAATTAGTAACGACATTGTTAAATTTAAAAATAACCTGAGAATGAACACACAAAACCATACACAAATCCCTACATAAGCAGCCATATCTTTAAAAATATATATACAATTAAATATTGAATCCCTTTCACTTGCAACAACTCAGATTTAAATAACGCATGTAAAATGAATAATGCAACAAATTCTTACAATGGCTAACTTCCATAAGATTGAAACAATGATTCAGTGACTACTTATGCAGAGATTTTTGTATGGTTTTCAGTATTCGTCATTACCTTGTTTCTCTACGGTTTTCAGTATTCATCGCCACCTTGTTTCTCTACTATTTTCAGTATTTATCACCACCTTGTTTCTCTACGGTTTTCAGTATTCATCACCACCTTGTTTCTCTACCTTTCGACATTGCCGTTCTTTCATCACTCTTTTTGTTGTTTTTAAACGTGCACACCCTCTTTCTTTAAACATTAACAATGATATTTTATGATGAATGGCAGTTGCTATGAAGGCAACAGTTTTAATCTGGCATGATGAGTTTTCATGATCGACATTACGTGTTGAAATCGGTAAAACGCGATACTGTTTCTGTAACTCATCACAACTTCAAACATTTGTGAGCTAGTCCTGACGTCAGAATCAGAATATTCAGCAAAATATTTGGCTGTTACTCGCCGGTTCTTTAGTAAAGGCGTTAATAGCTTTTGAATAGGTACTGAAACATATATAAAAGTCTTTTAAGTTTTTATGAGAGATATTTGACACTACGATGAGCAATACATGATATGGGTTGGCTTATTTTTTTACAGCCATTCCTACATACTAAGCACTACCGTGCTTAGCGATACCTGTTAAATAAACGTGATTTCTAGAGTTAAATAAAGCACGGTGCAGAATATCCATTACGTAAATAACCGGTTTTCTAGGGTGAAAATAAAATATTACGTAAAATATCTGTGAAATGTATAACCTGATTTCAAGGGTTAGAGAAAACGGTATGAATGACACCAGTTATGTGAATAACCTGACTTCAAAAGTTAAATAAATCAGTATATACAATATCGTTAAGTTAATGACTGGATCTTTAGAATGAGAGAAAGCACCACGTACAACACTAAAGAAGGAAACAATGTAATTTGTAACATAAGCAAGAGGGCCCGGCATGGCCAGGTAGTTAGGGCACTCGGCTTGTAATCCGAGGGTCGTGGGTTCGAATCTCCGTCACACCAAACATGCCGCCCTTCCAACAGAGAGGGCATTATAATTTTACGGTCAATCCCACTATTCGTTGGTAAAAGAGTAGCCTAAGAGTTGGCAGTGGGTGGTGATGACTATCTGCTTTCCCTCTAGTCTTAAACTGCTAAATTAGGGACAGCTAGCGCAGATAACCCTCGAATATAGCGTTGCGCGAAATTCAAACCAAACCAAAGCAAACATAATCAAGGTTTGTGAAATTTTGATTTGTGACATAAACACACATACCTCTTGTGAAATGTGAAGATTTTATCATAATATGAATTGACACTTTCTTTCATACGTACGTGTATTGAGTGGGTATGTGGATTTGAAGATAAACCTTTTAAATATAGTAATGTTAAAATACTGCAGTTGTGAATAATTATACATAACGTTTAGTTTCAAATGACTAAACATCTATACTTCACACATGTTGTTAGAAAACACGTAGGTTAAAGATGAAATAAATGTCCTATAACTCAAGCGCTTTGGAAAAGTGGACCTTTCTTCAGGGGCAAACTATTATGATTTTAACACTTATCTTTCACATGATATCGAAGGATTAGGGTTCAGGAAAATAAATCAAGACATAATAACGACATATAAAATATTTTTATCACACATTCTTAAACATAGCAAGGCATAGTCTACAGGATTAAATTAAGACAGAAACTTTTGGGGCTGCAGTTTAGGACCTCAGATTTTAAGGAACCCTAAATATATATATTAATATAATTAAGAATGCAATATTTGTTGTAAATATCTTGTATACGACTGTGAGAACTGGAACAACACAACTGTTTTAAAAAACATTGAATCGGAGTAATTTCAATCCGACTGTAAAGATCAGAACAACTATTTTATGAATAGTATTTAGTTGGAATAACTTTAGTCTGACTGTATGGATCGGAATAAGAGAACTGTTTTGCCAAAGAACATTCAGTTGGAGTAACATCAGTCTGATGTATGGATCGGAACAACAGAACTGTTTTACCAAATAACATTCAGTTGGAGCAGCTTCGTAACTGGTTTATCATAATAAGAAAATTAAAACTAAACTGGTCTGGCCAAGTTAAATTAATAATAAAATGTTTGGAATCTGAAACTGAAAGCAATAAAACAATAAAGGGAAAGAACTAAATAAGGAAAAAAGAGTCCTGTATTTTGTAGACGGTTGGTATAGGTAGTAATAAAGAGAAGTCCTGTATTTTAAAGGCGGTTGGTATGGGTATTAATGAAGAGGAGTTCTGTATTTTAAAGACGGCTGGTTAGGTATTAATAAAGAGGAGTTTTGTACTTTAAACACGGCTGGTATGGGTAGTAATAAAGAGGAGTTCTGTATTTTGAAGACGGTTGGTATAGGTAGTAATAAAGAGAAGCCCTGTATTTTAAAGATGGTTGGTATGGGTATTAATGAAGAGGAGTTCTGTATTTTAAAGACGGTTGGTATGGGTAGTAATAAAGAGGATTTCTGTATTTTAAAGACGGTTGGTATGGGTAGTAATAAAAAGGAGTTCTGTATTTTAAACATGGTTGGTATGGATAGTAATAAAGAAGAGTTCTGTATTTTGAAGACGGTTGGTATAGGTATTAATAAAGAGAAGCCCTGTATTTTAAAGATGTTTGGTATGGGTATTAATGAAGAGAAGCCCTGTATTTTAAAGATGGTTGGTATGGGTATTAATGAAGAGGAGTTCTGTATTTTAAAGACGGCTGGTTAGGTAGTAATAAAGAGGATTTCTGTATTTTAAAGACGGTTGGTATGGGTAGTAATAAAAAGGAGTTCTGTATTTTAAACATGGTTGGTAGGGATGGTAATAAAAAGGAGTTCTGTATTTTAAAGATGGTTGGTATGGATAGTAATAAAGAGGAGTTCTGTATTTTAAAGACGGTTGGTATGGGTAGTTATAAAGAGAAGTCCTCATCAAACGCAATTCGTCCCTAGTTAGAGTCTTTGAATTTGAGTCAACTTTAAATCGTAAGTTGTGGTACACTTTGGAAATCTGGTATTAACTTAAAAGGTTAAGTTGTTTGAATTGAAGTCATTGTCAGTGATAACCGGTTCAATTACTTCCTCGTTAGTTGAGATTTGTATCTTATCATACAAATTTATAAGGAAAACGTGACTATATATTAAACTGTAACCCTCATATCGGTAAGGTTTTCAGTTATCATGCAGCGTAAAAACTAATGGCAATTGGGTGAGATCCCTTTTATTTTTTATAAAATATTCAGAAAAACCAGCAGTAATTAATGGATCTAACACAATACTGACATATTTTTCCTTGAAAGTTCGTGAGTGACTCATGCATTATAAGAGATTCTGTAATGAACAGAGTCATGGAACCACTTGAAACTTCGCGCATAAATAAGCTTAGAAAAGTGTATTTGAAAATAAAATGGCATTTTGACTTTCGTCCCTATCATAGGGTTAAGTTTATCGTCACTGAATCGCCTTAACAAAAAAGTCGGTTTGTTACATTATAAACAATGACAGGAGTATCAGATCTTAGCGACTAATTAAGACATAACTAGTCATACACTAATGAAACTACGAACCAGTAGAGATTAAGTCAAAGAGAAAAAATAATCGAATGTAAACTGACAGATACTGTCCTCCAAAGACGCTGTAAGGTATAGCATTATGTGCTATATATATAAGTGCGGCCCTGTTAAAATCGTTCTTACAAGATGGACATTCTTCACTTCAAACAGAGACTGCAGTGATAATTTACGGAAGTAAAGGAACACAGTGGGTCATCAAATTGGCATCCACCTTCGGAATTCCATGGTACCAATTACGTTTGTAGGTTCACTGTTTAAAAATTCAGGTATGACTTTGTCTTCAGGTAAGAAAATAAGTAGATTAATCATACTGGGCTTTCCTTGAAGAAACTGAATAGTCCAGAGCTTTCCTTTTATTTCTCATAATGTGAAGCGGAAAACAGCGTCATTGTCATTCACAACGTGTTTAAATAACACAAAAAATAAGGTTTGCAACTGTTTATACATATTGTGCTATTAGTCTTTAGATATGAGTAGAATTTATAAAAGACTTCGGCCACACTGGATATATGTGACTGATGTAATATTATACCTTGTTATTTCACTCAGAAGTCTGCGGACGTATAACGCAGAAACCAGTTCTTTTTTATCCGTGATGGGCAGAGCACAGATAGCTCATTCTGTAGCTTTGTGTTTAACGTTAGCCACATCATTATAATTAAAAAGCAGGTGGAGTGCACCATGTCAAACAACCAAATCCTATAAAATCGTCCCACAATAAATACGCACATTTTCAAGCTTTGAACAAAGCTATGACTATCAAACAGAAACGTAACTGTTTGACAGTCCAAATTCAAATTTCTCCATATCATACCCACAACACAACCTCGGGGTTTAATACAGAGAAATTCTAGCGTGTGCATTATTTTTAGGCACATTTGTCTTGAAATTTAAAAAAAAAATCACACACACATATATACCCATTGTGGTAAGGATGTTATGAAACATTTTGATATGTAGTAATTCGATGTAAACCGTGAAGAAAAACCAAGAACTATGAGCAGAGGCTTCAAGATGTTGTATTTCACTTGAAAATTTGTAAATTATCTTGACAAACAAAAATTGTCTCGATACGTCCCAAACCACCATCTTTGGAAGTTCCCGAATTGAACTCACTTTTCACATTCAACAAACACTTTTTGACCCTGAGGGACGTATTAATTGAATTGTTAAATAAAAATGAAGAATTCGATTGAAGAATGTGTTTAGGATGACTGTTATAAAAGTTCACACATCTGTCAGAATAAGCAGGATTATAAATTTGTAGGTTTCACTCTTTCTAGGCCTGATATGGTCAGGTGGTTAGGGAACTAGACTCGTAATTTGAGGATCACAGGCTTGAATCCCCGTCACACCAGACATTCTCGCCCTTATAATGCGACGGTTGATTCCACTATTCGTTGGTAAAAGAGCAACCCAAGAATTGGCGGTGGGTAGTGATGACTAGTTGCCTTTCCTATAGTCTTACACTGCTAAATAAGAGACGGCTAGCACAAATAGCCCTTGTGCAACTTTATGCGATATTCAAAAAACAAACAAACTCTTTCTATTTTTTAACCAGATCACGTGATAATGATAAACTTCTAAAACTATCTTATAAGCAAACGGAACTATAAAATCAAACAAACTCGAGATGACAAAACAGTCATTTGACCTTTTCTTATGTGACGATAATTTTAGAAGTTAAAATACTGCAACACAAGATTAATATTTCGTTTTTTAAACAATCTTTAAACTTTTGTAGCATATTCATTATTCTACAATTTGTAAAACGAGTACAATGTCCTTGAGGCCCCATTATAATTTTAAACAACATAATTAACGTATATTAAAGAGGAAAGCCGCTGGCGCGAGAACGACTGAAATCGTGGGCGTTCTTCATTGGCGCTCACGAATTTAAGTTAGAAAGTCTGATATAGGAAGCATTCGTGCCTTTATCATGAACAAAACGTTTTAAGTAAAAGGAAGGCAGTTTCACACCAACAATACCATTGTTGTTACAGAGAGCAGCTGAAAAAGTAAACGTAGTTTGTAAACATTTATAAAAATGTTTGTTTGAAAATGAACAGAACTGACTGCACTTGTATATCACAAACCGTTTTCGAAACTGTATGAATTACCAAACAAATGAGCAGGATAGAATGGCAAGCTTAGACAATAATCGTAAGCGTGCCGAGGGTGTAAGTCCAAGAGTTTATGGTTTGCGACTGGTGATGAATATTGTTGACTAGTTTCCTTTCCTCTAGTCTATGAACTCAAAATTAGGGATAGATATGCACAGTTACCACTTAAGTAGCTTTGCGCAAAGTCCTGAATGAATGAAAAAAACAACACTCTCGTAGATAAGAAATTTGTTCGTTAGAAAAATGTTATGATCTCCAGCTACTCTATTACTTACTCCATTTCTTACATAACACAATACTACGTAGCTACTACAGACATAATGTGATAAGGTTTATAATAGATCCATCATAAGCTAATACTAAACCACACACTGTTGTCACTAGATGTATTGATCTACGTGTAGTCCTCTAAAGTCTTTCACAGCTGTCTTACCTACACGTTTATTAACGTTTGACTAGAACAAGTATCGAAACCCGGTTTTTAGTGTTATAAGCCTACAGATTTACTGATAAGCGTCTGAAAGTATTAAGATATACAGTCCTTCATAATTGTATGTGATCTATTAGACTTCAATGGATTTCATTCTAAGATAACAATAAAATATTCATACATAGTATCAAATCATAAGTTAAGGAAAGTTAACTGAAAGCAAAATTCACGTCAGTTATTAAAAGCCACAATCATAGACGTGTAAATTCACCTTTACAAAAATAGATGCAAAATGTTAACACTAACCTTTGTCAATCACGAGTGAAAAGATTTTGTACGGATATAAACTTACACTAACTGTATCATTTTGTGGAAGTGTGCTCATCATTTAATATTCTACAATTGTTCCATCCCTTGCAGACGTAGCATGATTGTCAGTCAGGTATCATTTTGTGGAAGTGTGCTCATCATTTAATATTCTACAATTGTTCCATCCCTTGCAGACGTAGCATGATTGTCAGTCAGGTATCATTTTGTGGAAGTGTGCTCATCATTTAATATTCTACAATTGTTCCATCCCTTGCAGACGTAGCATGATTGTCAGTCAGGTATCATTTTGTGGAAGTGTGCTCATCATTTAATATTCTACAATTGTTCCATCCCTTGCAGACGTAGCATGATTGTCAGTCAGGTTTACTAAGCTGATTGGTGAATCTGTAAATGTGCAGTTATATAAATAGATGTCGTGTTCTTCTTTCATTTATTTCTTGTCCTGATTTCATCCAGTGAATACGTTTCATAACTTATATTTTAATGTACATTTTAGGATAGTCAGTTAGTTTCTTCAACTTTACGTTTTGATTTTATTTAACTTGTACTAAATTCTCAAAAACTAATTTATCATTTAGTTCTTGTGGTATTCAGTGTGTGTTAATGTTTTACACACACATAATAGTTCTGTCTTTCTATTTTTTACAGCAGCTTCTGAACTCATTCTTGATAGCTTAATTTTCATGATCCTCCTGTTGTCTGTTGATACTAAATAAATTTTCGTAAATAATTTTAATTATTCAAGAAAGAACATTTTAATACTGCCAACAAGAATTACTCTTTCTAAAACCGCGAGCTATGTCCTGCTGAAATAAATGTCTCATTTTCAAGCCAGTGGACTTGTTCCCCAGAATTGGTTAAGGGATACACATACTGGAGATACATGGATGAAAGATGAGAAATCCTGAACGATGTTATTTTGTTGCTAGGCGTAATTGATTTAAATAAATGTTATGCTCTAGGTCATCAGGAGCAGGCGTAACTTACACAACATCATAAGCCTGTATGGTAAGTCACATCTAGTGTGTGGAAAAGTAAGAGTTGCAACTTGTTACTGGTGGAATTAAACAATGTGAAACATACAATTTACTTATAGGCATACCAATATGAAATGGTTGAATGTTATTCTTCCTGTAAGTTCAACAACTGGTACAATGAGAGAAACACTTCACCAAGAACTATATAAAACAACACAAAGAAAAAAACAAGATGGCTGAATTCCTGCAGCATAAGCCTTTCTAAACTTACTGTATGTATAATACAGTATCGACTGTACTGTTCAAGTTAACTGCATTGGTTTTAAACGTGTGACAAATAGGGAAAATTAAAGTATTGATCTAAATCACTCTCTGCACTTTTTGTCAAACAGCAGTACGAAAGAATATCTGTTTTCGTCTGAAAATGTTCATAATCTTGAAGCATGTTTGAAGTCACGCAAGAAATTTGCCCACTTTCTTATATTGTATTCCGGCATTGTTTTCATTTTTCCCGAATTGCCTTTGTACTTTCCAGAAAAGATAACTACAATACTCGAAGAAATTGCATTGAAGATTTCAAAATCATTACTACATTGTCGTAATTTTTCTCTCACTGCTTTTCTTCCAGTGAAACTGCTAATTAGTTCATAATCCCATGTTACGATTCAAACCCAGTTTCCAGTTATGAAAGCTATACAAATGAAAACTTTCAGTTGTCGGGGAGAAAACTCATTTATATTTCTATACAGTTAGTCCAGTTGGGATTTTACAATTTAGTGTTGATTTTAGAATGCACAATCAACTAAAGTAATAAATTCTTGACCATACAAACAGCGGTAAAGGTACTCGATGAATACCTTGACTAAGGCGAACAGTTTTTTTTCAATGTACAATAACAGTGTGCAGTTTGTTGCCCGATAACACAATATAAACTTGCCTGTACTTTTTATAGCCGTGTTCTGCTTCCATTTTCTCTAGCATGCACAATAAGCCATCGCTGGATATCAGAAAAGGTTCTTCTTAACCACTGAAATGACTTTGCACATCTCAAACGAGTGTGTATCTTACTTAATACTTAAAGTAGAACTTCCTTTGTGGAAATACAGTAAACATATAATATGATTTAAAGATGAAGAACCTTCAAAGTACCTTCTTCTTCGTAAGGCTGGACCCTCTTACCTGTGCATACTTACTGTATGTTTGAGAAACTCCACACGTAATAACACGAAAGAAATTTTCTCTGGAGTCAATTCACATTTGCTTGTTTGTTTGTTTTTGAAATTTGCGCAAAGCTACTCGAGGGCTATCTGGCCAGGCCCCACAAAAGTAAAAATACAATACTTAGATTTTTAACTGCAGCCCTAAACTTTCAACCTTACATGTCATTATCACTGGCACCATTTCTATTCTAAAATAATTAATGTGAATTACGTAAGCTGTTAAGCATAATTAGTGCATCAGAGGCTAAACAGCATGACGTGAAACTTATACAAACATTCGTCGGTACTGGAAGCAGCCTTGTCACTGATTTTATTACTGAGCTTGTCTGCCTGAAGCGAGATTTAGTGAAATAATTCAGCAGAATCCTTTAAATACCCCGTGATATTTATACGTTACCACGTTCTTCTGTCTGAAAGTATATATTCTGTCTTATTAGTACAAATGGTGATAGCCAATCACACTCAGATAACTGAACGATTCCATCCTTCAGCATCCAATATTTTCCAGTGCTTTCTACACCACTGATGCAACATGGAAGCCAGCGTGATGGTTGTTTTATAGGATATCCGTCACTAATATCTATAAGAAGATGGATTTTATCTCTTCCTAAATGACAATTTATTTGAACAGTACATTAGCAAATTACTATGTAAATTACACTAGTTTTCTCCGGTATATATTAATTTAGATTATTTGCACAAGATTTAACAATCGTCCTCGGGTTATTTGTATGTCATCATGGTTTGACTAAAGTAAAATTAGTTACACCACAAGTTTTAGTCATTTCTTCATGCGCTCTACTAGTTATAGTTCCAATCATTATATATACTACTTGTTTTCTGTAGTTTCAAACAATAATTGGAATACATCTTTATTTTGGAGACAGAACTTTTTGATATAAAGTCGAGGTGGAACAGAGTATTTCAGAACTACATTGTTTGGTGTTATTATATGGAGAATAGAAGAATGTAGATCGACTTGGTAAAGCCAAGATCATTCAGAAAAAGAATTGTGGCAAGAGAAACATCGTTGTAACAGGGAATAATCCACGAAGACAAAAGACAGTGGCACTTGCTACACACGTGCCCAAGAAAACAGAACTCAAGATAACCGGGAAATATTTTCATCTGAGAATAAGGCCAACATGAAAGGTTTTCCAAAATTTCCTATCAGATATTAATATAACTCGGAGGTAATTCGCTTAAATGCTCACTGATCACGTAGTTGTTCCATAATGATGAAGACGTGTGCGACTCCAGCTCTCCTGGACCACTTAATCAATAAATACACCTGTACCTCTTCTGGCAGAATCGATTGTTTTGTTATTATTCTCTTTTTATCCTGACTCCTGTCATGTGCAGACATTTTATGTGCTGTCTCAGATTTGTAAGCACATTCCATTTTGCCTTTAGTTTTCATCAGTTTTAAGTCCTGTTATGCACTCATTTAATTCTTAAAGAATTTTGTTTAATTTTATATTAACCAATATTTATGTTTTATATATATTTCTCATATAATAAATACTTGTTTTTTTTTTCCTTTGGTCACTTACGCCTTCAAGTTTGCTTGTACGAACTAAATAAATGATCCCCTAATTATTATTGAGTTCTAAAAGCTTGTTGGTTTTGTAATCGTTATTACAAAAAACATATGTAATAGCACATTTGGACTTAACTCACTTAAGTGGAACCAAGATTCTCAATGATGTTTACATAGTAATACATTATGTATTAAGGTTAAGTAACTGATCTGAAATCTGTGGATCAAGGCCTCTTGAGATAACCTTATGTATATTATTCGCTTGAGTTTGTTTGTCCGGAACTTTTTTTCGCAAATACTTCGATGACACTCTACAATGGCCTGGCATGGCCGAGCGCGTTATGGCATGCGCTCGTAATCTGAGGGTCGCGGGTTCGCATCCGAGTCGCGCTAAACATGATCGCTCTCACAGCTATGGGGGCGTTATAATGTGACGGTCAATCCCACTTTTCGCTGGTAAAAGAGTAGCCCAAGAGTAGGAGGTGGGTGGTGATGACCAGCTGCCTTTCCTCTAGTCTTACACTACTAAATTAGGGACGGCTAGCACAAATAGCTCTCGAGTAGCTTTGTGCGAAATTCCAAAAACAAACAAACAAACAGACACTTTACAAATCCCATATAGTTGGAATTGTCTAAGTAATCGGGATTGCATATTGGCTTTTCAATTCAGAAAATTTTACCCATTTCATTTTATTCTACTTAGTCAAACTTTTTAATGTAACTAGTATGGTGCATGATGACACAATTACATTGTCACCACATGACGATTGGCATCGAATGGCTTCGATTTCAGTGTTTTACTTGCAAAGTTTTTTGAAGCGACAACAATAAAACACGTGTAATTTCCTTAAAAAATCGAATTAAATGCAACCTGTATAAACTATCTCTGAATACTTAGGTCTAAAATACGCACCCGTAGTTCATTCAAAACCATAAGCTTAACACTTTATGAACAAACATTTGGATGTTTCTGCATACTTAGCTAAGTTTGCCTTAACTACAACTTTACATTTACTTTAATTTGCAATAATATACCTTCGTTTCGTTGACTGCTATGAACACTATTTAGTTATTTTTCTTCTTTAGTGCGTGTTTTATTTTACTTATGTGAGTTTCTTTTTTTCAAGTATAAAATCTGTGTTGTACACTGAGCGCTTGTATCAATTTCATACTCTATATACTATACTCTTAAAAAAAAGAAACGCAAAAGGGATATTTTTTTATTTTAAAGAGAAATATATGTAATAACGTTACAAGCTCAGAGTATGTGATGTTACACGTGTTAAGGCACTGATTGTCAGACTAAAATAACAATAAAAGTTGTGCACTTTGAAAACGGAGAAAAACATCGGATTTTTCGCCAAAATGCATTCGTGTCAAATAAATTTCTTTGAAAGATCTGCATGTTCTGCAAGTACAACATGTGCAAAATCCCTATAAAAGTGACGGGTTTTCGGTTTCCATAGCTCAGTGTTAAGCCACCGACACGCAATACAGTTACGCCAAGACTGACTGAAGCACAACGCAGCAACGCCATTGGTCGTTTGGAAAGCAGGCGATTCTCCATCAGATGTTGCCAGAGCTGTGAATGTCCACCCAAGCACCATCACAAGACTATGGAATCGCCACCAACAACATGGATCAACTCGTGACCGTCCACGATCTGGCAGACCTCGTGTGACCACGCCCGCACAAGATCGCTACATCCGGTTACATCACCTTCGGGATAAGACCACTACTGCGACGTCTACTGCCACAACCATACCAGGGCTGCGTAGGATTTCCGATCAGACAGTGCGCAACCGTCGACGAGATTCTTAGGCCCCATGTGCAACCAATCATGGTGACCGTCAACGACGTTTTTCAACATGACGACGCCCGTCCTCACACAGCCCGACTCACCACTACCTTTTTGAGACTCCACAACGTCAACGTTCTACCCTGGCTCTCCAGATCACCAGATTTAAACCACATCGAACATCTTTGGGACGAGTTGGACCGATGACTGTGACGATGACAACCTCAATCGTAGACCCTACCTCAGCCTGCAGCAGCTTTGGAGGCTGGGTGGACAACCATTCCACAGGATTTTATTCGTCATCTTATTGCTTCCATGGGCAGTAGATGCCAAACAGTTATTGATGCTCACGGGGGACATACTCGTTATTGACGTTGAGTGACGTTAAACTTCAACTAGTTAGCGTGGACTTCGCCTTTGCAGACTTTGGATGTTCAGCAATGATTGTGCAAACTTTCACACATGTCATACAGAACTACCCGGAATAAACTTGTTAACAATATGTCTCAAATTTTGCCTTTTGCGTTTCTTTTTTTGAAGAGTATATTATAAATACCTTTACCATATTTTATTGTTTAATTTACGAGCTGTGTAATTAAATAAAGATACACCTGTGTGGGTTTGTTTGTCCGACTATTTAATTTTTTTAATTGCCCAGGATTTATGGATCTAACACATAATACCTGCAAGAAAACGTAGCTTAAATTATAGAATAAGAAAAATTCAAGCAAAGGGGATGAAAACTATCGCAACTATTTTGCGGGTAGCGGCTGGTATACATTTATAATAACACATAAAGAATTAATTCTATTTGAAGTTTAAAGATCCACAACAATCTTTATATATTAGTGAAGCAATGAGAACTGTCCAACTGTACCCTTTTACACATGGAAAGTAAGATATGTTTATTCGGGTATATTCAGGAATTATTTTCACTTTTTTCGTTTTCATGTAATGTGCTACACTTCGATAATATTCTCGTAAATAGTATGCAACTAGTCGTAAACCTTCTTTAGTCCTTGTCTTAGGTTTAGGTTCCATGACATTTGGTCATTTTAGAGAGTTTACACATTTGGTCATTCTTGAGAGATACATTCGTTTGATCAAGATTTTATACGATCTCTTTTCTACGGCGTTGATGAACTCAGGTGTAGGGGTGTTGCAGGAGTTTGTACAAATTAGCATGAGCTGAAAATTAATAGCCTCTTGAAAGTATAATAGTAATGATCAGTGACGTAGACAGTCTAGAATTTTGCGATACCCCTCTTCTCTGAAGATTTGATTTTCTCAGATCCAGCAGCCAGAGAGGATACACCAGTAACATAAAATTGTAGAACCTGGATAGTGAAGCCTGTATAGAAGGTTTTATTGATTTTCTAACACAAGGTTTTAGCTTTTCCTTTGCCGTTAGAGTTTGAGTTATTCTTTTACAGGAAGATGTTTTGAGTTTCTTGTATTACGAATTAAACATTCTGGAGATTATCTCTGGTTTTATCCCAGAATACAACCTAAGTTTGTCACGTGTTAAGATCCCAATTCAAGATTCATGTTAAGATTTCTATATTGTGGCGACCGAGCATATTGTTTCACATTATCCTTATAAGATCTAATTACACTATTCAGTTTTAAATGTTGTGGAATAATAACTGACTCAATTTATTTAAAAGTCATTCCGACATTAATTGTAACCTAATCGTATATCTAAATTAAGTGATGATTGCCACAAGTAAAATAATAGCCATTACCCATAAAAATACTTAATTTTAAAACACAAACAAACAAATGACTTCTACAAATGAAGGTCTGGTATGTCACTAATAAAATTGTTTTTCACAGAAATCGGTTTTAATATTGATAGTTTTTAGGTAAGGAAAACAATGTACCATTCAGTCCTTTGATATTTTTATAAAGCATTTCCTTTGAGATCAGCAGAGAAGCCCCCCAGTGGCTCAGCGGTATGTCTGCGGACTTACACGCTAAAATCCGGGTTTCGATACCCGTGGTGGGCAGAGAACAGATAGCCCATTGTGTAGCTTTGTGCTTAATTCAAATCAGCAGAGAATGTTTTGTACAACCTTGTTTAGTTTCCAAATCTCCAAAATGTCAATATTAATAACATATGTTCACATGCAGAAAGAGAGATCTTTTAAGCCTATTACCCATATTTCCGTCGAATCAACAAAACTAATAATTCATTTTTCAGAACAGTCAACAGTAGCCAATCACTACGATTATCTGAGAATTATATCCTTGTTCATTTTGTATAAAACATTTCCGTACAGAGTCAGTGAAGATAAATCCCAGTTGAATCTTAAAAGAGTAAAGAACACCAGTTTTAACTTTCAAAAGAGTAGAGAACCAGTTGCACGATCCAAAGAGTTAACTTTTAAATAAAACATTTTATTTTTATCTTTATTACCTGGTTGTATATGTTTCTAATTCTAGAGTTGACATTACTGGTCTCCCGGTAGGACAGCGGTAAGTCTATGGACTTACAACGCTAAAATTCGGAGTTCGATTTCCAACGATGGATACAAGTGATTGCTGAATGTGGCTTTACTCTAAAACAAGGAAGCATTTCACACTACTGTCTTGCATTTTGTAGATGAAATATTACTCGGTACTGGTTACGTTGTATAAGCAGGTTACAGCAAAGCTTGGTAAAAAATGTGATGTTAGCTTTCATTATATGGTAACGCTAACCTGGAGAATAATTTTGATTAAGACATACTTGAAGTTTTCTAACACTAGAGAGCTTAAAATAGTGAACAAAAGAAGACAGTTAAACAGCAATTTGTCTCTCGATGCATATATACGTAATTTTAATTTTTCTAAGTTAGCCGAATAAGGTTTAATGTACTTGTCTCTGTTCACTCAATGTACGTGCTTGGATTCTACCAAAAAATATTTTAAACGGACTTAGTGAAAAATATATTGAAAACGAAAGCCTTCAACATGTAAGGTATGAGTCAAAGGTCAAGGTAAATAGTCTTAGTCTTTCTTAAGTATCATTAGCTTGTTCCTTTATCATATTCTCAGATTGGGAATTCCTAATTGAATTTTGGCTACATCAATAGTATTAAAGCGTAAAAAGCATCTTTAAGATAGTAGCTTAAACTGTTTATCATTTTGATTAAACATCATAATCAATTGATATTTTGTTACTATTTTACAATTACAACACTATGATTGACAACAGACGGTAAATGCTATAATAATTTTCTCTGAACTACTTCTTAAGTTTACTTTAGTTTCTTTTTTTCCCTCCAGAATGATTTTACTTTCTCAAGTGACGCAAGTTACTCTATCTGGTGAAATTGATTTCAATATTTTTTAATGTGTTACATTTTGTTTCTGCATATTTGCAACGCTAAAATCCGGGATTGGATTCTCCGCGATGGACAAAACACAGCCCAGTGTAGCTTTGCTCCAAATCAAAACATATAATATTCTATAAGTAATAAATTAACACTAAATTTCACAGTAAAAGTAACTATAAAAAAACATTTTGCATTCCTTGTTATAAACAGCCATTCACATTTTACTGTCAAGGTTCAAGTCAGCTCATGAATTCAAGCCCCATGACCTTCCAGTAGGAGGTTCACTTATGAACATTTTGAAAGTCCAAAAACAGATGTTTCTTTTGAATGATCTCACACATTCAAGCTAATTTCTGTGCAATTTAGGATCTTCAATTCATAAGACATGCAAAGTTGAGTTGATTCCTTTTTAGAACGCAATCCAATAATTTGTACAATATAATAAACTCTTAACAGTTTTCTTGCAAGACTGTAGATCCAGTTTTGACTGCACAGGTTCTTCTGCCTCCTATGTAGGAGTTGGAATATGCAACTTTCCAAAATATTAATTTAGACTGTTCTTTGTAACTGTTCCTCACATGCTGATATCAGTTTCAAAGTAAAAACCCTATTGCTCTAAATAATACTTGATCTTATATTTTTGAATCTTGCAACAACTTTTTAGAAAAATCTCTTCCTTCGTTTGTAGACTATTGGAATTACGTCATTCTGTCATAAATTATGTGAGAATATATGAAATCATGTAAACATGTACATGTATAATTAACATATTATATAGATTTATCATTCGTGCACAAGTAAACAGTAATATTCTGGCATAGGCAATATGTAGGACAACGCAGAATAAATTACTTTACACCACACTTCCAGTAGACAGCTAATTTCCGTATCCTAAACAGCTGGAAACTGCAATTTTCATTAAATAAGTTACATCTAAAATATATTTATTTATTTTATAGAGTTCATAATGTCTTTAACACATAGAGCATCCATGTCCTAGTGGAGCCAAATGGTAGGAAGTTACGTTACATATTGTTTTGTTATATTTCTTACATCTCTCATTCGACTAATGAAATTAATGGTTCGTCATGAAATGCCATTTTAATATGTCGTTACTCCAGGAAAGCTTTGTTTATGTTATTTTTTTAATCGGGTGTTGAATGAATGTTAAACAAGATGAAGAATTCTAATAATATAAACTTTATCTTGTTTTTAGTGCATGGTTAATATGTACAACTTTATGGAACAAAATAAGTTGCTGAATGTTATTGTATGATAGTTCGTGTCATCCAAAATACAGAACTGTGAATGCTTTTCACAGTTGAACAGAACAGTAATTTATTTATGGCTGCTACTGCTAATTAAAAGCAGAAAACGACTCTCAATAACCTTCACCACAGAAAAGAAATAAATAAAAGAAGACGTTTAGTCGTACATACCCTTAAAAACGAAGGACAATTACACAGTTCGTGAGACGACGGTTAATCCTAGCGTACTAACCATTCTTATGTTCTGGACCTCAGTGAAGAAACTCAAGGAGCGTAAAGACCAGATCAAATTCATATGATGACTCATAAGATCATAAATACACCTGGCACACTATAATCATCAATTTACCATTCAAAATGAAGTCTCTAGTTCCGGTACACGAATCACTTGTCAGGAAACGCCGCCTATGTTTACGAGCTACTTGGCGCGAATTTGTCGTTTTAGGATCACGCTAGAGTTATCATAAGGTCACCTGTTTCTTAACGCTTAACTCATCCATATATATTTTTTATGCAGGAGGTCTGAATGTCTAGTGTCTATCCAAAAAAATATCCACTAACTTTTCCATGCATTTAAATACTCACGTTGCCACATGGAAGGAAAATAACATAGTGGAAACACGTATAATCTGAATTATATGTTACACAATAAGCAGTTTTCATTTGACATTACCTTAAACACAGGTTAGGTAATCCAATAGATTGTACGTACAATTGCAGTCTTATTTTAATATAGTATAATATCTAGATCAAACAGCTGCTACTAGTATTTTTCCTTATACATTGTGAACATCCATCCCTACAAGTAGCGGAACCAATATGAATATGGAAAAAGGAAACCTCGTTTGCTATTGAACGCAAAGCTGAAACAGCGATTTTTCCTGATAGTTATAGACAAGTCTCCATTCACAGTGGCACTTCGCTACTGCGTCAAAAGTTGGGGCGTCCCAGCGCCCGCCCCCTGTTCCGTTGGGTATGAACACCACAAAGATTAATAAGATTCGTCTTGAATATTTACAGTCGTTTGTCTCGAAGTACTAAACTCCTAACAGTTAACTATCGCCCCTTCACTACGTTGTGTTTTATGTGCGGCCATCTGCATGTTGATTCACTACAAGTTTTTTCGGGGGGGGGAGAAGTAATATAATACACATTATTTCACTCATTATGCTTAAAAGGCACTAAACTACATGTTCTTATATTATTATATTATGCTATGTTACTAATCGACATGAAAGCTCGCATATAGCTGGTCATTGTTCAATTAGAAATAGCACTATTTCAAGGATTTGAAACTCCAAAACAATGGAAGGCCTGTTTACAACTTATATATCCAATAGTGGGCTGGACTCTTAATTAACCACCTAAAATATTAGGATATGTAATTATTTCAATGTCTGAACATATTACATCTTTCTATTGTGTGTCCAGAGCTCCGTAATAAATAATACCAGTCATATACGAATAGTACTTTGTTTCCTATTTGTTTTAACTTAGTGCACATTTACTAGAAGGTGAAATTAAAAAGTTATTTGACTATTAAAGTCACGTATCACTAGTAATATGACCAATTCAAAATATTTATGGGACAATAAAAAGCTGAGTTTGACTTAAAAATTATATGATTCTGGAGTTTTGTTTCAATTTTTTTTTCGTAAATGTGCTCATTCTGGAGAGAAGATACAACGGATTTGCGCTTATAAAGGTCCAGGTTTAAGGTTCTCGATATGCTTAATTTCATTTATTGGTCTGTTAATATGAGAGGTAAGTCGGTTATTTGGCTAATAGTAGCTACGTAGGTGAAAGTACTTCCGACTAGTTTCACAAATTCCAGCCAGTTATTCAAAATGAGAGATTAACTACAATACTTCGGGATTTTAGATTATCTAACATACATAAACACCAATGTGTGTTACATCACGACACACTTGATTTTAGATTATCTAACATATATAAACACCAATGTGTGTTACATAACGACACGCTTGATTTCTCAAAATGGGAGGAGTCATAAAAGAAAATAAAAAGACATTTAGATCGAATAGTTCAATTACTGTCTGCCCAATACGATTTTAGTAACAGGATCAAGGGAGCCATGTGTTAAACCTTATAAATGTAGTGACTGTTGGTAGAATAAGCCTTACGTAAAGGCGTGTTGTCAGATCACTTAGGTTAGAACCAACTGCATACAATCTACAGTGAAAGTAAATATATGGATTCAATTTTAAACTTAATTCATTTCTAAAGCTATTATCCGTTATACCGTCAACGTTTCTGATAAAACAAACAAACTACCTTGATAAAAAAATATTTTTCCAAATTTGTTTATACATTTGCTTTTGTACTTTCAGTACGTAGGTTAACGACAATATTAGGTTATGCTTTCGTTACACCAAAAGCCCATTTGTAAGTATTAGAAGTAATTAATTTAACTGATGGTTTGTTTTTGAATTTCGCGCAAAGCTACACGAGGGCTATCTACACTAGCCATCCCTAATTTGGCTATGTAAGACTAGAGGGAAGGCAGCTAGTTATCACCACTCACCGTCAGCTCTTGGGCTACTCTTTTTACCAAGAAGTAGTGGAATTGACTGTAACTTTATAACTCCCCATAGCTGAAAGAACGAGCATGTTTGGTGTAATGTGGATTCGAATCCACGCTCCTAAGATTACAAGTCGAGTGTCTTAACAACATGGTCATACCGGGCCGTAATTTAACTTATGATTTTTACCAATAATTATTCCATGAAAACGTCACAAATTCACTTCTGCAACTATCTTAATTTTCATTGTCTCACAAAAAACATAAGCGACGTATGACTTCCTCGACTGTGACTTGTTAGGGTATACTATGGGATACCAGAAACTGCTCTGTTATTTTGATCGGTTATAAACACCAGTAGTTTGTACAATTTTCTGCTGCTAAATAAATCGTCAATTCCATTTTTCTGTAATTTTTTAGTTATATTAATGACGTAATTTTCGGGAATATATTTTGTCGTTATATTAATGTTGTAATTTCCTGTAATATATCTTGTTGCTTTCATAAAATAGTCGGTCTCTCCTTACCTTCTTATAACATACAACCAACTTCTTGCTACTTTACAAAATTAATGCTCTTGTGTGATTTAACTAATTTTGTCTTACTGGTATCTCCGAAGTTGAAAATAAACGATTTTTTAAAAATAAAGTTACACATAAATTTATCAGATAAACTAATCTAGTAAATTTTGGCTTGAGTTTAGGAATACGTAAGTTCTCTTTTGATAAGTAGATTTTGCTTATTAACGTTCCTTGTTAAGGAGCTAAAATAATTTGAATGGAAGACTAATCCACATTTACCTAGGGCGTGTTCCAATAGACTTGATTTATTGGATGATTTTCAATTTGTACGTTCTCACACCTGCGTCATCAGTATTCTTGTTTTAGAAATGACATAACCTTGCTTGCAACGAGAACAGGTAAAATAATGAATTATATTTGATGTTTTCAATAAAGAAATTCGAGTTTTATATTTAAAGAAAGGTCGTAGATGAGAACCTGTTTTAAAAATGCATCTATATGTACGGAGTGATGCACAGTGCGTGGTTGTACGGAGTGAAGTACAGTGCGTGGTTGGTTTTAACATATGAAAAATATATACCGATATATGACAAGCGTGAACACACTAAACATGCAGGATCTTAATACGTTGACAGTTTACTAAAATTTCCTTTGTTCACTTAGTATTAATGCTGTGAAACTCTTTATACGGAAGTTCGTAAGCGCTTCAGATTTTGTATGCACGATGAATTGAGATGTTTACCAAGTTTTTCTTGGACGTATTTTTTGTTGTTTCTTTGGTAATTTTCACCATTCAAAGTTACCTCTGCAGAAATGAACTACCGAGTAAATAAAAACAAGTTTATGATTTTCTAATGTAGGATAATAAATTTGTTACACAAATTGACAAACATAATCTGGGTTCTTGTTACAGTAGAAGTGTTGTCCACATACCTCTAATAATATGGTGGTTCAAAAGTCCGTGTATAATTCTCCACCCATTCATTTTTTCTTGGAAGCAAAGAAAAAGTATTAGCTAAGGAAAAAGTCGACTAGGAAACCAGATCCAAACCATCAGTATAACAATAAAGATTACGAAATAACGAAATACTGCTTGAAAATTAATTTCGGCAAATTTATAGCTTTAATTAGTTTAAAATGTAATTAAAAATTAAATATGCTTTTAAGTGTGTTCGTTCTTCCAAAAAGGTTTTAATATACAAGAACTCCATGTCAAAACTGTTCGTTTGTTTGTGAATTTCGCGCAAAGCTACACTCGAGCTAACTGCACTAGCCGTCCCTAATTTAGACTACAGGGAAGGCAGCTAGTCATCACCACCTATCGCCAACTTTTGGTCTATTCTTTTACCAAAGAATAGTGGGATTGACCGTCATATTATAACGCCCCCACGGTTGAAAGGGCAAGCATGTTTGGTCCGACGGGGATTCGAACCCGCGACCCTCGGATTACGAGTCAAACGCCTTAATCCATCTGGCCATGCTGGGGCGATAAACTTCTTAATTTTTTTTAAAACTAAACGATACGTAATTTTACACGCTCTGCAAAAATTATATAAAGTAACAACACTGCTCTCACTAATTCCGAAACAAATCTAGAAAAAGACTCAATGTCTAAAGACGCCAGATGAGATTAGAATTACTTACGGGAATTCTAAAACTTTATCTGTTTTCTGAGCCATCATGTATCATATCTAAAACTAAAATTTTGGATTTCGTACGTTAGCTCCAAGTGACTGGGGAAATCCATCCTAAATTTGAGCTTCTATACTAGAGGAAAGATAACTAGTCAACAACGTGCACCGCCAACTCTCTCACTAGTCTAATTGAATAGCTGGATTTGAACATCACGTTTATAGCTTATCCATGAGCTGAAAGCGCAGAGCACATCTTTACTTCAAGGGTAACACGAGCCATACATGTATCCTCGATCCATAATTTGGTAATGCTAATCACTATGCCTCTCCCGGACCCACATCTAAGGATTGTGGTTTATCATATATTGGTTTTGTCAGTTAGTTTGTTCGTTTATAATGAAGCACAAAGCTACACAATGGGCTATCTGTGCTCTGTTTACCATGGGTATCGAAACTCGGCTTTTTGCTGCATGAGTCCGTAGACATAACCCTGTGCCTCTGGTGGTAGGTTTTGTTGAAAAAAAAAACAATATTTAGCCTGGCCTGCATTCAACTCAATGATATCTGAAAAAAATCATGACAAAGACGGTTATCAATTGAAACAGATGTTTGATGAAAATTATTCAACCAATAAAAGGCAAAAGTGAATAAAAACGTCATTTAACAGGACAATACATAACACAATATTAATTTTAGATTGTATATGTGTTACAGCTATTTTTTGATATACATTGTTTATACATTATAACAACCTATGAGTGAAAACATAGATGGATGTGTAATAATATATCAACCACATTAAACCTGCAATTACTGATGCCTTCGAGGCGTTTCGTTGGTTTGAAAATTAAAAATATAGAAGTGGTTTAAATTCTATATATACATATAAATTAATTTCACGAGCAGTAGTTGTAATTTTGCTAGATTAAACAAGGGTTAAAAAACACGATTGGAGAAATCGAGTTAATAAACTCACTTTTATGACATTTGTAAAGGTAAAACTGTGTAATGATAATTATTGTAAGATTTATAAAGGCAAAACTATATAATAATAATTATTGTAACAGTTGTAGAGGTAAAACTATATAATGATAATTATTGTAACAGTTGTAGAGGTAAAACTATATAATGATAATTATTGTAACAGTTGTAGAGGTAAAACTATATAATGATAATTATTGTAACAGTTGTAGAGGTAAAACTATATAATGATAATTATTGTAACAGTTGTAGAGGTAAAACTATATAATGATAATTATTGTAACAGTTGTAGAAGTAAAACTATATAATGATAATTATTGTAACAGTTGTAGAGGTAAAACTATATAATGATAATTATTGTAGCATTAAAATTTTCAAATCTTTATTTTCTTTATTATGGGATATCGTTCGACCTAAGGAGACGTGAAAAATAAACAAGCGTATGTAACGAGTAGTGTTATAACAGCGCAGAAAACACAATCAATGCAAAACTGAAATAGCAATCAAGCCATGAACAGTTGCTATTTTACCACTAGGTGGAGTTCTGATGTAGCTTGAGCAAGATAGCCTTTTAATAATATGAATCTGTGAAAAAGAACGTTGTAGTGTTGTAACTCCAGTTCACGGACTTACAGTTCTCGGAACTAAGTAAAATCAAATAAAAAACAAGGACTGAGTGAAAAACAGCAAATCTAAACCAGTGACTAACGTCAGTTATAACCAAAAACAGTTTGAAAGAAAAATGAAAAACACTGCACCAGTTTATATCCTACACTACAGCCTGTACCTTGTATATATTGTGTTTCTCAGATCCTCGCAAAATTTTCATGATAAACCTCAATCAGTTTGACTTTAGAAGCCATATTTTCACGCCCCAGTTGCCAGATATTATTTAACGAAAGAACTATTACTTCCATATAATAAATTATTCTTACAACAAAAACTAGTAGAACCGTTTTATAGATACAGCAGCAAGAAAAAAGCTTCGGAGTATTAACATCACAATTATTCTGAGAAAGTAATTACAAGTACTACCAATAGTCTAACTACACTTTAGTGTTGCTTTGTTCTAAATGTTAACAGAACAATCCAGTCATTTTTTTTAAAATATTTTTTTAGAGAGGTGGCTTAGATGACGAGATAAGTTGTTCTAAATATCGTAGGAGGACAAGTTACGAATACTGTGGCCTGATTCCACTTGGCCAAACCGTGATTGATTCGGTGAAAAAAGCGACAACAGGAATACGAAAACTGTTTACAGTTTAGCACAGCTTAACGGATATTTCATGAAAATAATATTAGGTACAGCGTGCGCATTCATGATTTATTAAGTAATTTTTTTGTGTTTATATTTGGTTCACTTTTAATAATACTGTACCACACCAATCACACAACAGGTTTTCTTGAGAGTAAAACATTGACTTCTTCAATAACAAACAAACCAGACGTTCCAAAATTCTAAAATTTTACATCACTATATTTAAATATAAAATAACAACATAGAAACTGGTTATTTGAAACAGCTTACTGACTAGTTAAAGATTTAAAACAATAGTATGCAAATTCAAAAAAATACCTATATTATTAGTTTAACAGTATCGAAAGGCGAAGAGAATAACCAATCTACTAAACCAATCACGACGGCCTGACATGGCTAAGTGACTTGGTCGCTTGACTCATAATCTTCGGGTGGCGGGTTCGAACCCCCGTCACACCAAACATGATTGTCATCTTAGCCGTGGATGCTACCATTATTCGTTGGTAAAAGAGTAGCTCAAGACTTGGCGGTGGGTGGTGATGAATAGCTGCCTTCCCTCTAGTCTTATACTGCTAAATTAGAGACGGCTAACGCCGATAGCCCTCGAGTAGCTCTGCGCGAAATTAATAAAAGCAAAACAAAACGAGAAACGATCAAGTACAGGTGTATTTACGCGAGACAACCCAGAGCTGTTAGATTGGTTTTCTTAATACATGTTAAACTGATCTGTGGTGGATTTAAGATTGTATAGGCCCAGAGGCTAATACTTTTGTGGGCCTTACATATCATGTTATTTTACATAGAATAAAGCTATCAGTAGGCCCCATTAAGACCATGGGCCTTGAGGTTGAGCCTCTCTAATTCCTACCTACATACGTCCCTGCAATTGATAAAGATTTGTTTTCTCAAAAAAGTACATATATTACACACGTTAAACTAAAAACAATGGGTTTTGTGAACTAATAGTAAACTAATAAAGACTAGATTATAAAATACACATTGTGTATGTTAAACTGGTAGAGACTGTTTTTTTTAATACATATTACACATGGTAAAACTATAAGGGCTGTTTTTCTCAATAAATATTACACATGGTAAACCGATTGACTGGTTTATCAAATGGCTTAACTAGCATTTTCTAATTGATTTTGCTGTGATTACGTACAGCAAAGCTAACAACTGATGATAAATACGAAAAATTTTAGTTGTTGACATCAAAACACAACACACCAAAGAAGTCACGTGGGGAGTTTTATTCCTGACGTTCACGTATATTATTTTACTTACAGGTTAGTGTTTTGTTTGTCTATTTACAATTCTGTTGGTTCAAGTTGAGGGCATAGGGAAAAGCTTGCTTGTAATTTCTATTGTTTTGAACCCACGCGCTTTGACTGTGAGGCTGGAAAGTCGCGTAATTAAAGGGGATTAAGTGACACTTTCTGTTATGTTTATTTTTATCTCTCCCAGGAGTACAGAACATATACACGAGTGAGTATTGCACGCATATTTAAACGATCAATAACAAATGATTTATTCTTTAAATACGCTTGTTTTTGTCATATTTGATTGTTGCTAAGCCCAAATCATTACAATGGACTATCTATGTTGTGGCCATCATGGGAATTGAAACCCGAATTTTAGTCGTAAGCACTATATTTACACTCTTTCTAATCATTCATATATATTCATTTTGGACAAAGAAGGAAGTGACTGCACTACACCACATTTAAGCATAATGTCTTTATATGTTTATATAATAACCTAAAACAAACAGTTAACACTTATTATTTAAAACGCCACCTTCCAGAAAGGAAGCATTGTATCGTGTGTTGTTTTTTTTATCGCCCCTCATTTTAAAAATCCTATGCACAATAGCGCTACCTATTCAGTGCATTACGAATAAAAGTGAGCTTCAGGGTACTACATTCATTATTCTAAACATAGAGACTGCTTCTCAGTTATTGGTGTATTACTCATTAAAACATGTTCATATGGTAATACATTAACTTGATATACTTAAAAATACTTTGTTGCTGTAGAACCACTAGATTCATATAAGAGACTTGAATGTGTTTCTTTGTCTGGCACTCAAACTGATATAAAATGCATTCGATTTCAAAACCATGTCATTTACTTTTAAGAGGAAGAGATGAGAAAACTAAATTTCCCGCCTGTGGATATTACTGTTAATGCCCAACAGACTCTAGCACTTTTCTCCTACAGATGTTTATTATCGCATTCAATAGAAACAACCTTCTATGTAATCTAAGCCCAACCATTAAGATGAAGCTCAGCCATTACATGGACTGAGAATGGGTGAACAGCAGAAAAGATAGGTACCCTTTGACCTCACGTAAGTGACAGTTTTAAGTTTGAGCTCTAAGTCACGTAATGAAAGAGTTCGAGTGTGGTGTAGTAAAAGGTGAAAGGAATTTGTTTAAAAATACATTTATTTGAAGAAGGCCTTTAAGTTCTTGATGTAAAATATAACTTGAAAAAGCAATAATTTCATTCAAACTTGTGAAGGAAGTATAGAGGAATTTTGTTTTTACTTTCAGCCAAGTAAAGTCATGTCTGTTCGAAATAAGGCCTGGTATGGCCAGGTGGGTTCGACTCGTAATCTGAGGATCGCGGGTTTGAATCCCGTCGCACCAAAACATACTCGCTCTTTCAGCCGTGGGGGGTTATAATGTTCGGTCAATCCTACTAATCGTTGGAAAAAGAGAAGCCTAAGAGTTGGCGGTGGGTGGTGATGACTAGCTGCCTTCCCCCTAGTCTTACACTGCTAAATTAGAGACAGCTAGCGAAGATAGCACTCGTTTAGTTTTGAGAAAAATTTATAAACAAACAAACAAACTGTTCGAAATATACAAACATATCTACATATTCATTGTTAAACTTTGACTATATTATCCTTTTCTGTTTCAAAATAGGAAGTGAAGATGAAAGAAATATTTCAATAATTTAATTATACAGATGTTAGTAAATAAACATTTAAGACACATATTTTACAAATCCCTCTGTATGGATTATTAATATTCATGTATATATTCTGAACATCAAACATATATACCGATCGGTAATAAATTGTACAAATCTGTTGAAAAAAGTTTGACATGTTATTTTGACAATTCTGTTTTCAGTTCACCAAAGACAGTCCTTTGGAGAATTTTAAGATTATTTTTTAAACATATATTATTATACTTTAATTAAATAAGTAATTTATCAACTTATGTGGAGAACATTTGATTGATGAAAAAAAAACAATATAATTTTAAGATGTAATATGTAGTGGAGAAAAGACAATTCAGTTTTAACAATGTCCAGATGAATAGGTTACCAAACAAAGGGGTCGAGTTGACAGAAAAATATGATGAAAGTTGAAAAAAATTAAATTTTAACGTAGAATATCTACATTAATTACAGAACAAAAAATCTGAGCTTATACAAATAATCCTCTTAAAGTAGAAAGAAAAAAACTGAATTTTAAGAGAGATAATCTGTTGAAACTTCAGACAAAGAAACTGAGGTGAAACAACAATCTGTTGAAAGTGCAACAAGAAGAAAATTATTTGTTTATTGTCAAGTGCTAAGCTGAGGCAAAAATAGGTAGTATTGTATATTATGTTTCAAGCATACTACTAAGCTACTAAGGAGTAAATGAGATTCGAAGTCAGATAACACAATAATTCCGCTAAGAGAAGAAAAAAATAAATTCAGTTTTATCAAAGCACACCTAATGCAATTACGCAAAAAAGATGAAATAACGGAATAAATTAGATGAAAGTGAGAAGTAATACGAGTTTTAACAAATAAATTCTTCAGAAACAACTGACAGAGTTGACAGAAATAATTTGATTAGAGTAGAAAAAACGAAATTTGAGTTTTATCAAAAAATACTTTAAAAAAACTACAGACGGTGATAGAAAGTTGACAGAAGTTCGAGTTTTATCAGAAAATATCTATTTAAAGTACAAACAACAGACCAAGTCTACTTGAAAGAGACAAAAAATAGCTCTAATGTTTCAACAGTGAATTTATAGTTAACGATGAAACTAACGCTATGCATTTACAGCACTATCAAGAGACTGCAAACAACTCGTGTAAGTCTGATTAATATTAATTAAGTCTGACTTATAAATTACGTCCGTGCACTAGACAATTTCATCACTATAGTCGTTTTTTTTGTTTTACAAATTTACCTTTTTGTTATTCATCAGACAGGTCCGTGTTGATTGGTTTACTGCAGATCTTTTATTTTGTTTGTTTGTAGTACAAACTTACCTTTTTATTGTTCATGAGACAGTTTTGTGTTGATTTGTTTATTGCAGATTTTTACTTTTCTGTTTGTTTTACAAACTTACATTTTTATTATTCAACAGACAGGTCTGTGTTGATTGGTTTACTGCAGATCTTTTATTTTGTTTGTTTGTAGTACAAACTTACCTTTTTATTGTTCATGAGACAGTTTCGTGTTGATTTGTTTATTGCAGATTTTTACTTTTCTGTTTGTTTTACAAGCTTACATTTTTATTATTCAACAGACAGGTCTGTGTTGATTGGTTTACTGCAGATCTTTCAGTAGCTCAGTGTCCTCGAGCCAACAACAGTTTCACAGAGTTGAGCTTCTTGGATGTTACAGTGCATTTAAGTACTGTCCACCAGGTAAAGTTTTGTAGTTTTATGCCACTAAAAGTATTTCGTTATTAAATGTGACCTACAGTTAAGCAGTGTGTTGTCGTAAGTTACCCACTTGTCAGATTTATTTTACTGATCCACCACGGAAAGTCTACAGCTTTATAACGTTAAAATCCGGGTTTCATTAATCCGATGTGCATATAGTCCATTGTATAACTTTAGGCTGAACAAAAACAAACTTAATTTCGAAACGTTTTACAAAACTAATTAACGTCACCTGTTTACGTACAAGTTGCCACTTCCCCCAGTGGCACAACATGTCTGAGGACTTGTATCACTAGAAACCGTGTTTCGATACCCACGTAGGCAGAGCACAGATAGCCCATTGTGTAGCTTTGTGCTTAGTTTTAAACAAACAAACAATACATACAAGTTATGTAATAAGTTAAATTATACATAGAACAAAAGGTTTTTGTATTTTTTTACTTCTTAAGAACACTTCTGAGTTTCCTGTTTGTAATGTTTAATCTCAACACATATTTAATTCAGAACGCATCTTGTGTATCCACAATTTTTTCTTAGTGCGTCGCAATTCTTTATCATCGGCACTACCCAAAATGTTGAAAAGTTTATAAGCGATATTTGTGTGAGAGTGCTGTAAAGAGTGGTGAAGGATAGTTTATATGCTGTGTTTTGTGCATGCTTTTTAACGTGAGTCCGGACAACGTATTGTAGCACCTAGATGGCCATAGTTACACCTTAGACATATGAATTTACATATGACGTAAGACCGACGCATTATACGAATCCTGTCTTTGTACGTAAAATTATTTAAATAAAATCGGTTTAAAGATAATTCTATACTTTACGCAGAGGTAAATTTTATTTTTCAAAATAGATGTAACTTTTATTCTTAATTCTATAGAATGATTACCAGTGAATGATAATGTGTAATAAATTATTTTCATTTTCCATATGTTTACTAATTCTGGAATGTAAAAAGGTGCTAAACAATTTCCGATAACACTATCAATTAATTGTACCGTTTGTCTTCTTCTCAAAAGTTGAATTTTTAGTACTTTTAGATAACAAAGCGATATTATCCTTGTGTTAAAATGAAATTAAATAAGTCTCTTGAATAATCACTGCCTAATAAGTTTTTCTTAGAGGCTTTAAGGAGGAGGTTTATCAACGTCATACCTGCAATAACCAATTAAGAACTTTAAAACATACACCATACCAAAATGTTCAGGCCAATTAATTTTCACTGGAACTTTTGAAAATGTGTTGTTGTTCTTAAGATCAGCTGCAATGCTTAGTTTTGGGAAAACAATACACCATTCATCTGCAACGTTGACAAGGTTTAACATAATAAGTAGATAACTACGTGTTAACTGTTATAATAAGTTGCTTGAAGCATAGTTTTCAGGGATGGAAAACATAAAACTATAAATATTTAAATAAAATAATTTTTTCAGTGTTTGGGCTGATAACTGGAACAGGAGGACGTAAAATGTGTAAGAAATTATCATGCTATAAACAATAATCATAATAATGTGTTATTGTATTTTAAATAAAATAATTTTTGTTTTGTTTTTTCTGTTACACACTTTCATTATTTTTTTAATTCCTTAATTAACAGGCTTGATTAATGTTTGGTAAAACTTGGTTCTTGTGATTAGTTGAAAGTAACAAGGGTTTTCATAGCACAGATCTCATAATAATATGTATATTTATCATTATTTTCAAATTTCAAATGGTTTACTAAATATTCTAAAATTGGAAATAAAAATATTTTAACGAAGTTTTATTATTAGCAAGAGGAGGCAACTTAGATTTGTAATACATTTAAATAACCAGGCAAGAGAACACTTAAACTATGACTGTAATACACATAAATAACCAGCAAGAGAGCACACTTAAAATATCACAGTCTTAGCTTATTCAGTAGAAAGTTTTAGGCAAACACTAGAAAGCTTTAAAAACACACTTGTTTGGTTTTATGAGGAAATGAATAAATAGTCAAAAACCATTCCTATCTTGTAGTTAGGCCTTTGTTTATAATTAGCACAGTTTCTTCTTTTTTCAACAAAATCTGATATGTTCGTGAAGAGATGAACGTAAAATTATTTAAATGTTCGCAAAGTAAACATGAACTGCTCGCTTGTTTTCTCATAGATAAGCTTGCAATGTTTATCAAAAACGTCCGAAAAGTGAAACAAAAACAATTTCTACGTATATAATTATGCTCTATAAAATACAATTTTTTGACTTGTTCTTCATCACTTAATACCCCTTTTCATTTCTGTCTTAAATGCTGTCTGCTTCGTTTTGCTAAGTTAGGTCACCAACCTTTACTTTATCACGATAAGTCAGACACTCCCCCGCCAGAGATCAGTCTGCAAAGGTAGTTTTTTTATGGATGTGTAAGTTTTATAAATAGTTTTATTTACAATGCTTAAGATAAAATGCAGTTTCTACAACAAGAAGAATAGAATGTTTGCTGTAATGTTTGTTTAGGGAGAGAAATATGGAAATATTTTGAGTCAGTCAAGAAGCATGTCATGTTTGAATTCACAGTTTAGAGCATAGCTTCATTAGAGAGAGAGATAAAAACATATAAATATAACAATTTATTACAAATAAAACTACTTTTAAGATATGAAGACTAAAAATTGCACTTTTTTAATTGTTTCTACATTCCTCTCTCGATATCAAACCACTGATGGTCGTATACGTGCAGAATAAATAAATATTTTAAATAAATGTTTTCATAAATCATGGCGTACCTCAACCTGCCCACTCGACTAATACTCTTACATTTACGTTTCTAACATTCTGAGACAACACGTATATTAAGAGAGTGCAGTTTGTCTCTGCAAGTGAACCGATGCTCTCTTCGTATAATATTTAGTGATTTTCTGAAACAGTCGTTTCTCGACCTGCATGCGTTGACTCACACACATACTTACGTAGTCTGGTGCGTAGAAGGAAAGAGCAGAATATTCATCAGTACTGTTTACATAACTGAACACAGACCAACTGTACCAGTAGAAACAGCATTCTGGTCCAGAAGCCATACTTACTGTATGTACTTGAAAAAATAATAGTTGTATCACTTACACTTACATTAAACCAAACCTATAATTTAGAAGTAAGTATGTAATATGTAATACATCCCATTAAGACTAAGACGGTATATCACAGTTTCAAATACGATATAATGATAGGGTATAGTCACGACACTTGAATGCAGGTAAACATGGCTTAGAAGAAGGCTGTTATTTTATCGTGAACGAGGATGTTTTTTGCATTGTTTTAAAGGATTCCGTGACTCACTTCTTCTTTCGTAAAGATGTTTATTTATAAAGGAAGACTCAATGAACAAAATTCGCTAAAAGCCAAACATTTAACTTGTAAATTTCGTTTATATGAATCAGCTGTGATTAGAATACAAAGATGCTGCTTAATGTTCAACTCAACATTTTTATGAACAACAAACTTTATAATTAAGCTGAGCTATCAGAGGATTTTCACTTACCTTTCAGTGAACACTTTTGTGTAATTACTCAACCCGATGAATTGCCTGTATCACAATATGATAAATAATTATTTGGTGACCAGAACAAACCTCTGAAACTTGAGTAATGTTATACCTGTTGGTTGTCAGAAAACCTGACTCAAAAAGCAGGTGAATCCTCGTTAGAAAAATATTACATTATTCACTTCAACTTTGTGATTTCATCTTACAGTTGGATTTAATATTTGTTTTTTAAATAGATTTGTTATGGAAAACATGTGAAAATATTAACATATTAGGCCACCTTTTAAATAAAAAGAAACGTGGTGATAAAGAAGGTAAATTAATTTCGTTTTTAAACCAGTTTTAATTATTAACTAATTATGGATACCCCATTTTACATATACAGTAATTACATGTTATCTTTTTGTAGTTTTATCAACCAAAAAAAATATAATTATTTCACATTATTGTCGTCGAAACTTAGGATTTTGTTAAACATGTCACATTAATTTGTAGTTTTTACTGATCGAAAATGTTGAAAGAGCGGGTCATTAAAACTAACTAAAACCTACTGATTCGTGTAGATGATGACCCGAAAGTCACTTGTCACAAGTTGTTATTGATGTTTGGAAGTAAGCACAAAGCTACACAATGGGCTATCTGTGGTCTGCCCACCACGGGTATCGAAACCCGGTTTTTAGCGTGTAAGTCCGCAGACATACCGCTGAGCCACTGGTGGGCGGTCACAAGTAAAATGCGGGATAATTAAGCATTTACACTCCTATTACAACAGTCTCGTGCCACACGTACACGAGCGTTTCCCGTATTCGTTTTAATACCCAGTTAATAAATAAACTGAAAATAAAAGTCGGTGTCTGCTATAACTAATAAATTTAGTATACATTTCTCGGCTTCTTAGAAAACAACTACTTGACGTGTTAGTTGTAGAACTAACATGTATATACAGTCATGTGAAAAGTTAGGACACCCTATGAAAGCCTGTGTATTTCTGTAACATGTTTGGATATATAGATATTTAATCTCAATTTCAACAATACTGACGGATTATAGGAATATAACTAAACAATTAAAACTGAAGAAAAGACTTTTCAAGATCTTCTGTAAATGAAATTCTACAAAAATGCATATTAAAACTGAGAAAAAAGTTAGGACGCCTCCATATCAGGTGCACATGATTAGAAGATCGTTACTCAGCATTGTGAATGAGGCTTGACCTATTTAAACCTCAGACATTTAGTTTGGTGTGCTCCTGACTGTTGAAGTGAGAGTGAGCACCATAATGAGAGCAAAAGAGTTGTCTGACGCCTTCAGAAGGAAAATAGTAGCAGCTTATGAGTCTGGTAAGGGATTTAAAAAGATCCCAAAAAATTATGAAATCAGCCATTCCACCGTCTGGAAAATAGTCAACAAGTGGAGGGCTTTCAAAACAACTGCCAACGTGACCAGGTCTTGACGTCCAAGTAAGTTCACCCCAAAAGCAGACTGCAAGATGTTAAAAAAAGTCTCCAAACACCCTAACATGTCATCATTGGATCTACAGGCTCTGGCTACTGTTGATAAAGTGCATGCTTCTACAATGAGAAAGAGACTGCACAAGTTTAACTTGCATGAGAGGTGTGCAAGGAGGAAACCTTTGCTCTCTAGGAAAAACATCAAGGCCAGACTGAAATTTGCCAGACAGAATGTAGACAAAGACCAGGACTTCTGGAATAATTTTCTTGAATTATTTGGACACCAGAACAGAGGACATATTAGGCGTAAACCAAATACAGCATTCCAGGAAAACAACCTCATACCAGTTGTAAGGCATGAAGATGGAAGTTTCATGGTTTGGGGCTGCTTTGCTGCAGCAGGACCTGGACAGCTCATAATCATAGAATCCACCATGAATTCTACTGTGTATCAGAGGGTGCTTGAGGATCATATGAGATCATCTGTAAGAAAATTAAAGCTGAAGCGAAACTGGATCCTGCAACACAACAATGATCCAAAAAATACCAGTAAATCCACCAAGGACTGGCTGAAAACCAAGAAATGGAGGGTCCTGGAATGGATGAGTCAAAGCCCAAATCTTAATCCCATTGAGATGCTGTGGGGTGACTTAAAACGGGCTGTACATGCAAGAAACCCCTCAAACATCTCACAGCTGAAAGAATTCTGCATGGAGGAGTGGGGCAACCTTTATTGAAACCAATGTCAGAGACTGGTAGATGGCTACAAGAAGCGTCTCACTGCAGTTATTTCAGCCAAAGGGGGTAACACTAACTATTGGGGCGTAGAGTGTCCTAACTTTTTCCTCAGTTAGAATATGCATTTTGATAGAATTACATTTACAGAATATTGTGAAAAGTCTTTTTATTAGTTTTAATTGTTTAGTTATATTCCTATAATCTCTCAGTAATGTTAAAATTGAGATTAATTGTTTATATATCCAAAAATGTTACACAAATACACAGGCTTTCATAGAGTGTCCTAACTTTTTCACATGACTGTATGTATGAGTCTATATATATGCAACTTAATATCACGATTATACTAGAAAATCACTTTTGAAATAGACATTCGTATGATGCAGAAGTAGTTGTAACGCTATTGAAAATAAACAAAATACTTACCCTTGCTTGCCTTAAAATGTTGCCACCCGATCTGCGTAACAGTTCCCTTCGTTTAATTCTACCTTTAGTCGCTCCGCGTTTCATGAAGGCTTCCGGTTTATCCGCATTATGTATTTCTGTGTTCATTTCACGAGAGCCGTCTTGCACTGAGTTGTGAACCCAATCTTTAACTTTGAACTTTTCAAGAATCGGAACAACAGTCACTTGCTCTTTCGGAGAACTCAGTTTATCACCAAATGATTCCTCTGATTCTAATTTTTGACTATCATCTGTTATTTTACGGTATTCTTCATCTGGAACTATTTTGTCTAGTTTAAGTGAATTTTCTGTTGAATTATTTAAAGAGGCAACGCCATGCTTCTCATGTGTCGGATAAGTGTCTGTTAGCTTTCCACAAGACGCTTTTCTAGAATCGGACAATTCTTCTGCCACATTCTGTACGTTTTTATCTACTTTATCAATAGTACAACAATCAGAGAGGTGCTCGTGGCATATCTCATCCCTGTTCAGCTCCGTTTCATCTGAAGTGAACGTCTGGTGTCGAACGACTCCGACAGATTGAGGAAGTTCGGACTTTCCAGCTCTGGTAATTCTCTGTTGGAAAAGCGGTTCTTGTGAATCATCCAAACCCAAACAGTTATCGTCTTTGTTAACAAAACATGGTCGAACTGAGAAGTTGTTTGGTTTGCTTTTATCTCCATCAGCATCACGCTGAATACATTCGTTAGCTGTTGTTTCAAAAGGTTTTTTGGAAGCTGATCGTGATTCTGTTTCTGGGAACTCGATCCTAACACTTTGGCAGAATTTCTCTCTTTCGGTTGGCCCAATCATCTCGGGAAGTCTTTCGTTATTAGTCTTGCCTTCTACAGCATCTAAATCTGAGGAATTATCGCAATCAATCCACAAAATGTCAGTCAAGTGTTCACAGCCGAGAAGTGATTGCGAGTTGTCTTGTGCCTTGCGAGAGGATGACGAGCTGAGCTGATTCTGAGTTGCGCTGTTGTTTGGAAATAAAACGCATTCTTCCGTAACAGAATAACTCACTGTATCTTGTATCTCAGGATCGTTACACTGTCCGTTGATGGAAGAAGTCTGAGGAAGGATATATTAAAAATTAAATATCATACTGAGTTTCTTAAAAAAACTTGAAAGCGTAATTAAACAAGAACAGATACTTCGGTTTAAATACAACATCATCATAAAATAATATAAACCTGCTACCACCAAGTATGGTACTTAAATCGACTAAAACAAAATTATTTAAATGTGATTATTCAAAGGATGTGAAATACAAGGGTTATCTGCTCTAGCTATCCTTAAGTTAGTAGTGACAAACTAGAAGGAAGATAGCTAGTCAAAACCAACCACCGCTAACACTTGAGCTACTCTTTAACCAAAGAAAAGTGAGATTGACCGTCACATTATAACACTCACACAGTGGGCATGTTTGATGGCAGAGATTCGAACCTGCATTGTTCACCATATAAACAAATATTCTATGATGTTTATTTTTCATTATTAGGTTACGAAAGATGTGACCCTG
This sequence comes from Carcinoscorpius rotundicauda, assembly GCA_011833715.1. Taxonomy (NCBI): domain Eukaryota; kingdom Metazoa; phylum Arthropoda; class Merostomata; order Xiphosura; family Limulidae; genus Carcinoscorpius; species Carcinoscorpius rotundicauda. The sequence continues at coordinate 47,881,003 of CM022392.1, read as the reverse complement.
ATAATTTTCTTTGTTAATAAACATAAAAGTAAACAATTGTGATCGAGTGATTTTTAGCGTTACAAGCTTTCGCATTTACCTTTGATACACGTGGAGATGAAGCTTACCCTCATACGGTTTGTTGTTGTAAGACTCGAGCTTTGTTTGTTCGCGATGCACGTGAATTCGTATCATCTTGAGTGTGCACAGACGTTTTAAAGTGGCGAGAATAAGTTCTCATAACTGGTTCATCAAAATAAATTTGAAATTCAGTTCATAAATAAAAAATGGAGCCTCTTAATTAATTCTCCAAATATACTGTTTTGTTTTTTGTCTAAAGAAAAACTACACAATGCATTAACTGTCTTCTGCCTTTTGAACACTCGTGTATATTAAGTTACACGTATACAGGTAACTTATTGTTTTCAATATCTATGATTTCCAAAAGACATCTCTTTATTAAGATACGAATAATACACGTTATTTTCCTGAAGAGACACACCAGTGTCGCTATTATATTTTCCTGTTAGAATAATTAATTGTGTATTACATGAACAAGATAGAATTGTTATTCTAAGTTTGTCTTTACAATTTCTTTTCATATCATAAAAAAGAACAAAATCGAATTATATTATCATTCATTAAATAGATTGTACCTTATTGTATCACCGTCACCTTCACTTTTAACTTTTTTATATTTATTGACATTTTGTACTTAAGTTTTCATTTGCTATTTAATGTTATCTTTGTCATTTTGTGTTTTGCTTACCTTTAAGTCTTCCTATATGTATGTATATATATATATATACACGTCTACATTTCATTTTGTCTTCTCTCTTTACCTTCAACTCATTCCTCCTTATGCTCTATTTTTAATTCAGTGTGAGCGTGTGTCTACATAAATCAATGTTTTACGTCACTGAATTACATTTCTTTAATCGATATGCTTTGCATCAAATTTAGTTATAGCAGTACATTCGTCTTTCATATTTTTCAGAAAGACTCAGTGGAATAAGAGGGATCTACTTATATACTGATTCGCGCAGTAGCATCAGCTGCAGAAATCATACGCCTCTGACTAAAATACATGTGTTGTACTTGTTTCCAGCACGGTACACATGTATCGAGTAATTTCATAATGCAGTCTACATCCATCTATGTATGTATTGATGTACACGTGTATCACAATTATTATTGTTTTGGTATTTTACTATCCATCTATCTATCATACGGCTCACCATGGCAAGGTGATTAGGGTGCTCGATTCATAAACTGAGAACCGCGGGTTCGAATCTTCGTCACATTTTCAGCCGTGTTAGTAATGTGCGGTCAATGCCACTATTCGTTGGTAAAAGAGAAGCTCAAGATTTAACGGTAATTGCTGAATAGCTGCCTTCCCTTTGGTCTTACACTGCTAAATTAGGGACAGCTAGCGCAGATAGCCCTTGTGTAGATTTGAGCAAAATTAAAACAAACAATCTACCTTACCCAGGGATAACTGTAGTGTACAGACTCCTCCTAACCTTCAATGCATGCTATTTACCAGGGGTAAGATAAATGTAGACCTTATTTTAGTTAATATACAATTTCAGTTTTTGCTTAATATTTTTACAATACATACGCAAATAGATAAAATAATCAATTTATATTACATTATGTTCGAGTGCTGTAGCTGTTAAAATATCATAATATCTTTTCTGCAAAACAACAATGACGTTATAAAACAGAAAGAAATCGTGTAGGAGAGCCCTCCCCCTCTGGCTTACTGGTAAGTTTACAAGCCTACAACTTGAAAATCTGATTCTCATCGAGCAGAAATAGCTTTCAAAACGAACTTATATACATGTATGTATCTATATACACCCGAAACAATAATATTAATTAATTTTTAATCACTAACTGGACATAAAAATTATCATTATACATGTAATATTTTTTTTATTTCAGTTTTGTAAAGATAAAACATGGCAGCTGGTTTTGCGAAGTCGTCATAGTTTATTCTATCTTTAGGTTTTCTGACCAATTGATCAGCATACTTCACAAGAGAAGAAAACTCGAAAGCTGTTTTCATATTTTTTTACTTGTCGCAAAGAACGATTTGAACAGACGAAATGAAAAGCAAATTACTTTAAAACTTTAGACAATTCATTTTATATTTTGCAAACAATTTATGGTATGCTACGAGCCTTAACTGCTTTGTGCCACAGGTGTTGTACCCACCTGGCCAGTCATTCATAAACTGAACACAACTGTGTGGAGTACACTGCGTTTCCTGTTTCCTTCTTTCTAGTTTGCCACTTCCTTGATTTTGAAATGTCTCCGTCAAATAATTTATATAAACAACTACGTGCTCTCTGTTGTGCCATTAAACAACTACACTGAGGCAACAATTACTTTAAATAGGTTGTTATACAAGCCTACATTGATTCATCAAATTAGCTTGTGACTAGGGCCGTAGAGAACACACGCACATGCGCACTATATGAACCGAAGAATATAGCCGAGAGACAGTACATCTCAGCAAACAAGCGTTATCAGTTCACAGAAAGAAAAAAATACAATATAAATTACTCTGTATTCCAATAAGTGATACGACGTGTCAAACATTGTTGCGTATTAGAAATTCGAATCGTCATTTTCAGTTTGATACAATACACGATTAACAAATCATTATCTTCAAACATTTTATCTCGGTCTATTCCCCCACACTTCGGTCAATTCGTTGTGGTCAAGCACAGAAATATATGAAGAAAGTCTAAGCAACTTATATATCTTAATACCTAAAAATACTATTTTGAAGCTTGGAGCCCGCATTAATTATAAAACCAAAACAAAACATGAGACCAAGAGAAACGATATAACAAGAAGCAAACAACACAAATATTATAAACTAGTCTAGAATATTATTGGCTTTGTTTATATGCAGAACTTAGCTCTACAACGTGATAGGGATGCGCTATCTACCATATTTAATCCTAGTTTACCTGTTTCATCTGTTGTGATTGGAAATAAATAGAATTGAGTGTTCAAGCCCACAGAATCGCTCATCAAAACCATCTTTCACTGTTTGCAGTCATATATGCCAAGGGAGAAATAAGTCAAAAACCAAAAGAAATAAAACAAGTGGGTAATTAAAGCAAGCTGTAAAGGGTGTTAAGACAAACCTTACCAGTTATTAAAGCAGGTAGCAGAGGGTGTTAAGACAAACCTTACCAGTTATTAAAGCAGGTAGCAGAGGGTGTTAAGACAAAACTTACCGGTTATTAAAGCAGGTAGCAGAGGGTGTTAAGACAAACCTTACCGGTTATTAAAGCAGGTAGCAGAGGGTGTTAAGACAAACCTTACCAGTTATTAAAGCAGGTAGCAGAGGGTGTTAAGACAAAACTTACCGGTTATTAAAGCAGGTAGCAGAGGGTGTTAAGACAAACCTTACCGGTTATTAAAGCAGGTAGCAGAGGGTGTTAAGACAAACCTTACCGGTTATTAAAGCGGGTAGCAGAGAGTTTTAAGAAAAACTTTAAGGGTAATTAAAGCAGACATTTTACCCTCCATAGCGGTCTATACTGGTAGAATTTAAAGTGCCTTTACACTTCGCAGAAAATACGCTTTGTCAGTCGACGAAGATAAAAACGTTTCTTGCGCCTGATAACCACGACGTCTTGAAATGTCAAGCTATGTTTACCATGACCTGTCACAGTTGCTTATGTACGTCTCTCATGTTTTCAGCTACAACAACAGTTTTCACGAACTGTCATGATAGTGTTAGCAAAATTTCATTATATGAAGCCAACATACTTATTAAGCACAATGACGAGTAATATTTAATACTAATAACTTTTATAACTGTCACACAAATCCGTGGTTAGACTAGGAGAGATGAGCTTGACGAATTGCTTTATCATATAACACTGAAGGCAAAACAAAACTGTACCAGTCAATATTATATTAGTATGAGTCTATACAAGATTGACGATGGTTATATATTACTACATCATTATGAAGTTATATAATACTTATGTTTTTATAGATGATTATATCAGTATGAATTATGTAATATTGAAGGTGTTTCTGTGCTATTTACACATTTAACTAAACTTCCTAATTCACCACATTACTACAACTTAGGCCAGGCATAGCCAGGTGGTTAAGGCGCTCGACTTATAATCCGAGGGTCGCGGGTTCGACTCCCGTCGCACCAAACATGCTCGCCCTTTCAGCCATGGGGGCATTATAAGGTGATGGTCCATCCCACTATTCGTTGGTAAAAGAGTAGCCCAAGAGTTGGCGGTGAGTGGTGATGACTAGTTGCCTTTCCTCTTGTCTTACACTGCTAAATTAGGGATGGCTAGTGCAGATAACCCTCGTGTAGCTTTTCGCGAAATTAAAAACAAACAAACAAATATTATAACTTAGTGATGATTCTTAGGTGAATTTGGAAGAAGCCTGAATGTAAATTAATGTTTACTTCACATGAATGAAATGCCAGTTTGTTTGTTTGGCGGTCTTTTCAAATGTCAGCTAGAACAGAATTTTGGCTTTTTTACTTTTGTTAAAATTCTTTAGGAAATATTTCAGGCACTTGTTTTGTGTTTCATCAGTCCACGATACTTACATGGTAGTCATTATTGTTTAACTAGGCTGTAATACGGATGGTTATAGGCAATTTTACAAACATTGTTAAGTAGATTATGAGGGATAGGAAAGCGTGTGAGAAAGAGCCGGAAGCACCAGTGACACCAGATGATGCTGTTGTTGAGTTATGGGAAACAAAACTCTGGGGATATGAGAAACTGGGTGAAAAGAACGATGCTAATTTTTTTATTTTTACTAATCGAAGATTTTTTCATTCATCGCTGATGTTGTATGTTTTCGAAAATAAATATTTGTTTTTAACAACAATAAAATAAATCGTCAAATGCTTAAACCAAGTAAACGCGGAATGAATTCATTACTTCTTGTCACTAGCGTTAATGTTATTATATATCGTAAATTTGAAAGAGATAAACTAAGGATTCCCTAGCTGTGGTCACTAGGTACTCGCGTTACAAGTGCTTATTCTAGCTTTCACTACTACATTTGGCGTGCTTGCTTTGTTGGGATTTTGTGTGTATGCGAAGAACAAGGTTACACAATGATTTATATGTGCTGTGCCCACCATGAGTATCGAAATCCTGTTTTTCATGTGTTAGCTTAAAAGCCTTCAAACTTTCCGCTGTACTACCGAGTGGCTATTTTTTTTTTAGAAATTGCTTATCTTAGCAGCGAATACAGGAGAAATATAGGTAAATGTGAAAATCATTTTAAAGTATATTTATAAAAAAACAACAACAAAAAACTTACGTTCACTTTGACATTATATTAATAAGAAAAACAATATTTCAATTTTTTATACTTTTTCATCTTTATGTTGAAAATTCTAAATTTTTCAGAAAACTGTACGTGATTATAAAATTTAAAGTATTTGAAGCAGGTGGACGAAGCGATCTATTCCTGTTCTAGTAGTAGATTTTTTCAGATAAATAAAAACACAGAAATTCAAATGAAGAGTATGTGTATGTTTTCTGGTAGCAAAATCACATCGAGCTATTTGTTGAGCTCAGCGAGGGGAATCGAACCCCTGATTTTAGTCTTGTAAATCCGTAGACTTACCGCTGTATCATCGAGGAACCGGGTGTAAAGTAATATCGTACATGTTTTATGCATAAGAAGCATATAATGTAAAACACAAAAATACTACAGTAAGTCTTGGAACTTCTCGTGTTTACCACGGCTACAAACTGTTTAGTTTGATCAAAATAAGGTCGAATGTATTTAAAATGTTGCATGCTCTTCTGACGTTGAAAAAGGAAACAAAGCGTATTGTAATATGTGCTCTTTCCAAGGCCGAAGTCAATACAGGAAGATTTCATGATGACCATTTTATGAATAAAAGATCGATGAACATTTACTACTTCCTACCTAGAAGACTGTTGAAGTATTTTATAGAATTACTAATAAAACAACTTTCCACGAAACAGTTTACTCCATCATAAAATCAGCTTTCCAGAGAGCTTCATCAACTTTACTGTGACGAGGGTTTATAACAGTGTCATATATATTTAATGGGCTTCTTTCTCTAATTCAACTTCTTAAGAAACAAAGAATACTTTTCAGCACCTTGAAACAACAACAACCATAATTTATTATTCAATACCATATTGTAACTATTTGCACCAGCATGATTTTTGTAACACAGAAAAAAAATTATTTATGTAACTGTATTCCAATGTAATTAACTTCATAACTGTATTCAGTGGTGATAACCGTCATAATCTGTTGAGAGGTAAGTGTTGTCATGTAACAACATCCGTCATGCTTACAAACGAAAATTCTTTAAGTATTTTCAGTAACACCCAAGTGATGTTCTTCAATTGTAGTCGTGATGGCTGACATAAAGTAGTTCAGGAGTACTTGAACTGAGAGTGAGGGGCGCACTAATCCCGGAAAGCTGCAGAAAAGCGTAAGAGGGCTTCACCAAATTATAGAATACTGTCATTGTAGTCATTATTTATGGACCTGTTTGGTGGGTGGGGTTTAGTCAGGGTGAAGAACTTTATGTGTTGAGAAAAATTTGGAATCCTTGATTAAATTTACTGGATAGTATTTCTGAATGGTAACAACGGTTTTGAATCAACTTCGTGGTTTTCAAAGAAACTGTCTTTGTTTCCAAGGCAAACTACACAATAGAGCATTTGCGCTACCACCTACGAGTGTCGAACCCAAGTTTTTTTAGCGTATAAGCTCCTAACAGCTTTTAAGGAAGGGGAGATAAATTCTGTTTGTTTTAGACCAAAGTCACGCAGTAAGTATTTGCTCTCTGTCCACCGAGGGTATCGAAACTTGGATTTTGATGCATTTGTCTGTAAATTATCCCATGTCTCAACGAGAAATTAAAGTTCTAAAATTGCAGTTGGTAGGGTGCAAGCTTAAACATTTCTTAATATCTCTGAAGGCGTGTTAAATAAATACTCGTGTATCTGTTACCAAACACCAGATGTCACACTCAAAAACTCGAGAAATAATTAACCTAATTTGATAGAAAAGAAACAGTACTCTCACATCTTTCGAAACATACTGGGTAAGTATGCAACATGTACAACTTATCCATATTCATTCAAGTGACTACACATTAATAATAACATAGTTTCTACAAATTCTAGTTGTCAGTCTGAAACTTCTTAATCATTCCAAGCACGTAAACACACATAGAAGAGAGTTTATTGCGTTCGTTCTAGGCTCTTAAAAAAAGTGAGCGTGAAAATCTAAAACACAGTTTTTTGTTTAACTAGGTAAAGGAGAAAATTTATTTTACAAATTAATTTATTTTTGAATTTCGCACAAAGCTACTCTGCGCTAGTCGTCCCTAATTTAGCAGTGTAAGACTATAGGAAAGGCAGCTAATCATCACCACCCACCGCCAACTCTTGGAATACTCTTTTACCAACGAATAGTGGGATTGACTGTAACATTATAACGTCCATACGGCTGAAAGGGCGAGCATGTTTGGTGCAACCGGGATACGAACCCGCGCCCCTCAGATTACGATTCGCACACCTTAACACGCTTGGCCATGCCGGACCTACAAATTAATAAACGAAGACAAACCTAAATATAAACCCTCTATGCTAATATATGATAGCAGCGATGGGCAGAATAGAAATAGCCCGTTTTGTAGGCTTGTTCTTGACAATCAACAGACAAAATCTCGATGATACTTTATAAATCGAAAATAGATAAATTATTATATTTCCAGGTTTTCACACATTTTAGCAAATCACGTAACTTATTACAATTAATAATCCTTTCTTAACTGTCCTGATATAAGTTACATTTTTATTTCTTGTCTCTTTGTGTGTTTGCAATTACGCACAAAACTACACAATGAGCTATCTGTGCTCTTCTACATGGATACCGAAACCTGGATTCTAGCATTGTAAGGCTACACATACCACTGCGTTATTCGTGGGCTTATTTCTTGTCTTTGAAGATCAGTGAAAATGTTACAGATAAACAAGAAACGTGTAGAAATATGACCACGAAACATCTTTAAAGGCATGAAAATATGTAAACGTAAAAAATAAAAACAAAAGGAGAACGAATAGGGTTAGCACTAGAGCTCAGGTATTAAATAAATATGACAAAAGTACATGAATGACAAAACAAAGTGCAATTCTGAATAGTTTTATGGAGAAAGGCATAGAAAGTATACATTAAAACTAGGTTTCATGAAAAATATAAAGAAACACAAACACATGTTAGTAAAAGTATTAGCGTGTAAACTAAAATATTTGTTTGTTTGTTTTTGAATTTCGCACAAAGCTACACGAGGGCTATTTGCGCTAGTCGTCCCTAATTTAGCAGTGTAAGACTAGAGGGAAGGCAGCTAGTCATCATTACCCACCGCCAACTCTTGGGTTACTCTTTTATCAATGAATAGTGGAATTGACCGTCAAATTATAACGCCCCTACGGCTGAAAGTGCGAGCATGTTTAGCGCGACGAAGATGCGAACCCGTGACCCTCAGATTACGAGTCGCACGCCTTAACACGCTTGGCCATGCCAGGCCGAAACGGAAATATTAACACACACACACACACACAAATAGATAAATATGCAGTGTTATTCAAAACACATAAAATTATATTGAAATATATTCTCCTTACTGAAAGTTATAATTACTCTTACAAATGAACAATAACAACAAAGAAAAAGCAACTATTGTCATGAGCTGTTGTATCTGAAGAATCACCGTGATGTGTGTATCAAGGTACCTTGAAGAATTACCGTGATGTGTGTATCAAGGAACCTCTGAACGATCATCGAGATGTGTGTATCATGGTACTTCTGACGAATCAAAGTGATGTGTGTATTAAGGTATCTCTCACTCATTATCTGATGTGACAAAAATACATGAATGACAAAACAAAGTGCAATTTTGAACAGTTTTATGGGGAAAGACATAAAAAGTGTACATTAAAACTAGGTTTCATAAAAAGATACCCCTATACCCTGGAAGTATATGGATTTAGAACGCTAAAATCAGAGGTTTAATTCCCTTCGGTGGACGCAGCAGATAGCGCGATGTGACTTTGCTACAAGAAAACACACACATTATCTGTGTTTTGTTAGTGCAGTAGGAAAAAGATTCTGACTACATCCAACAAAGTAATTTCATAGGACGAACAATAATATTAAAAGTGATAAGATTGTTATTCAGAAACGATCTTCTTAATCGTCGTCAAGTTATTAATATTTAGTTACTATACAAATAAATACGTAGTTAGTTATTTTGAACAACATTAAGATATCCGAGTAAAGTTATAGATGTCTCGTCTTGTTGAACGATCTTATCTTTCTACTTCTGTTGCAGTGATGTGTTCTTTTTCCTCTTTCGTGATCTACTGTTGTTTTCGCCCGTCTGCGTCATTAGTGTTTATTTTGATGCATTTTTCTAATGTTAAAATAAAGTATTTTTATCGTGGTGAATTCTACGAGGGTTGCTAACTGGTTACTGAGAATGTCTATAGTTGGGTTAGGGTCTCGAATATAGAGTTCTAAGGCTATCTTGCAGGCTTCAGTGGCTGGAACTTCTGTAAAGAGGGATATAACATCGAAACTGGTCATTAAGGCTTTATGATTAAGTTGGTTTAGATCAGACATTAAATTAAAAGAGTCTTTGATGAATGAGCTGGTTGGCGTTACATAATTGGAGAATGCCTATTCTATGTATTTACCAAAATTGTAATTAAACGATTCATATGTGGACATTATTGGTCGTAATGGACAATCTGGTTTATGAGGTTTGGGGATGCCAAACTTCATGTTCAACAACCAAAACTATATTCAAACAAATGGCCTTAGCATGGGCAACCCAGTATCACCAGTTCTAGCCAAAATATTTTTATTTTGTTTTCACCGTATTGATGTGTTTTCGTTGTAACGTATTCTCATACTGTATTGGTAACATGTTATTTTAACGTATTCTTTTACCGTAGCGGTAACATCTTGTTCTAAAGTATTATTCTTACACTGTACTGATGACATGTTATTGTTCTGACGTATTCTTATACTATAGTGGTAAAATGTTGTTATTCAGACGTATTCTTCTTACACTGTACTAATAATACGTTGTTGTTCTAACGTATTTTTCTAACATTGTACGGGTGACATGTTGTTGGTCTAACGTATTCTTCTTACACTGTACCGGTGACATGTTGTTGTTCAGACATATTCTTATACCATAGTGGTGACGTGCTGTTTTTCTAGCGTATCCTTTCTACACTGTAATGGTGACGTTGTTATTGTATGTTCTTTCAACATCAAATAATACTCGTGGTCTGGGATTCTGTAAACCTTTTAAAAATACGTATGCCGAAACGTAAGATTAAATAAAGTAATTCTGGAGTTCAGTAAGCCGTCCTTCTTAAAGTATAATCTAGCGTAATAAAACTTTTGTTTTTACATGGTAATCAGGAGCGTACAGTATTAATTAGTGCTGGCTCTGAAGACGTATTGAAATCGTGCGAGAAGAGTTTATTCACGAACTAAAGATATTTGTCCACAACATTCTCAGATGGTCTTTTTTAAACAACTGAAACTCGTAAATAACTTTCAGTGGCTAGGTAACCATCACACAAAACATTTTTGTTGTCACAAGTTACCCGATTACCTCCCAGTATGGAGTGTAAAACACGCAGCTAACGACGAGTCAAACTAACTAGGACGTCACGCTAGTACAGATCGAAGAACATGTGACTAGTGTTCTGTGGAAGCCAAGAACCGAAAAGAATGTGAAAATGACTCATACAATTTAATCTCATCCTTTTATTACGTGAAATAATGCTGGCGGTGTTAAGTGATCCAACAGAAGCATGGCAGAGTTTCCGTCATCACAATAAAATACAGCTCTTTTACCTAGTTACCTGATAGTCTCTCTGGAACCGTCGGCAACTATAAACAAACGGTCATCTCAAAGCTCTCCAGACAAGATCACATTACAGTCTTTCAAACATAGTTTATTGTTCATCACAAGCACTTGTTTTTACAGAATGACAGTAAAGATGACAGTGACTGAAGTAATTTATACACGAATGTTTTAAGGGTTCTAAAAGTAACATAAATGAATCTTCTGGGTCTGCATACTATAAAACAATAATAATAAACATCTTATTATATCCTACTAGGCACATATATGAAAACTCTGAGTGTTTAGTTTGCAGATAACAAATGTTTATTTTGTGAATTTTGTTTAAACTGCATCGTGTCTTTTTCATTATTTACGTCCTCTGACAACAATCTGCACAAGTAGAGCAAGTCGGTGAATAACTAGAAGGTTAGTTTTATTGTAATTTCTTCACTTCTGAGATCCACACTAGTTATATTTCGAAATTTACCCTGAAATAGCAGTTATAACTAAGAGATTTAAGCTACATTGTAGCTGTTTTTACAATATAAAAATTCGAGTTTTCCATAGTTTAAAGTAAATAAAAATTAATGACGATAAACTTCGTTTTTTAACTCACTACGTCCCTCTACCATGAACAAGATTACTCAAACTAGTGTTTAAATACAAGAGTGTTGTTATGTATATTTTATGTCGTGTTACTCCCACTCAGCTTTCGCTAGTCACTAACTTGGATCATTGGAAACATACAGGAGGGTGTGTTTTCAGTTCTCCTAGATCAACTTAGCGTTTTACCAAACGGCGCTGACAACTCTTTTAATAAACACAAGGTGGTCTTCTATGCACCCACTTTACCCCATTCCTTTGACCCTCCTTCTTCCCGCACCCTTTAACAAGAGACTTCCTTGTCTGCCGCCAGTAGTATCATTAAACTCTACCGAGAGATACTGAGCAGCTTGAGCCACTCATAACGAACATTCACACGGGTTTATTCTCCGGGATCAAGGGTGAGATGTCTGAAGTGATCCGTTATGTCTGGCAGAACAAGAACTCACTGTACAGACACTTAGTTAGCGGATATAAAAAAGGTATTTAAATCATCACACACATTATGTCTCGATTAATATTTAACGCTTTTTTCATGCTAGGGTTTCATACGTTTTTTATTGACACTTTTCCATTGTAGTTACTCTAGTGTGAACAGGAAGACGGAATCTAGAACTAACCCCCTTCGTTACAAGTTCACCAAATGTTCTGGAACTAAATCATCAGCTTTTCTGTTTTAGTTATCCATCTTTATTTCACTTTTAGGTTTTATTTTCATCAAATACCAATGTAAATATAACTTGTAATATCAGATACTTTATTATTAAAGGAATGACGGTACAGTTTATGTATCTTCATAACCTTGGCACACTTTCAGTAAACATTATAAGTTTTGTACAGAAACTATCAGAATTTCTAATACAGTTTTTTTGCGAAAAATCAATCATTTAATAAAATAAGATGAATATTGAGTACTACAGGTTGTCTTTATTTTAATCTAAAAATACGTGTAAAATAACGTAACAAACTAACGATAACAAAATAGATAAATATTAACTATTTTATATTTTACCTCTCTTACCAGCTGCCATTTAGTTGATCAAATCTAAGAATTTGAGAAAACACTGTAACATATGAAGTAATTAGAACAGTGTTAGTAATATACAGACAAGACTCTTAAACTGTGTAACAAGCAGTTGATAAAACTTCTGTATCTAGAAACGTGTCATATCGGATTCTACAACGAGGACGCAACCCTACTTGTTATTAAGTACTTTATGCGTTTAACTGCATAAGGCAGCAATGTAACATCTTTAGTATGACATAATCATCTCATCAAATCGAAATACCTGTCTGCATGATCTAAGAATAATACGTTGTAATAAATTTATATACAAGTGACGACAGTTATAAAGAACACGCTTTGAAATTAGTGCCGATTTTAATTGCAACCATAGAACAAATACATACGCATCATGGAAGATCAAGTGTTAGAGAACAAGATGTCTATTTTATATATATCATCAGCTAGTGAATTACACAACTACATCATTGCACATCTCACATGTCAAGTCGATAATGAGAAATCAATGCCTCATATACTACACACAAACTGATTTATTGGTGGCAGTTAACAACACAACACATACACGAACAGAATGGGAGAAATAGAAACAAAATTAGACGTTGTGTTTTAGATAACACTAAACATGCTTAAAGGTTTTGGAACAAGCAACAGGTTAGCTTGTAACATGTGTGAGTTTTACAAGAAGTTTTAGCTAATTTGTAACATTTATGTCGGTGTTTCGGAACAAACTATAAGCTTCGGTAACATTATAAGATACATTCTAACACCAATAACTGAGTTTTGGAACAAGTTATGGGCTAACTTGTAATATGCATGCTGACTTTTGCGACAAGTTAAAACTTATTTGTAACATGTATGAACGAGTTTCGAAACACGTTTTAGCTAGTTTGTAACATGTATGAACGAGTTTCAAAACACGTTTTAGCTAGTTTGTAACATGTATGATTGAATTTCAGAACAAGCTTTAAGTTAGTTTGTGATACTGTGTAACTGAACTTCGGAATAAGTTACACAGTAGTTTTTGATACATATTATTAAATTTCGGGATAAGTTATGGGGTAGTTCGTAATAAACCTAAGACGCCCACTATTTCCATTTCAGACTACTACAAAGTTAAAAGTAAAAAAAAAGTATCGATCAAATAAAGAAGATATTAAGTGTTAAAAATGAAAACTGTATGATGTGAAACACATGAAGAAGATGATAATGAAATAAGTCTTAATTTATAAAAACGAATAACGTTTTGTGCAAGTTACGTTTCTGTTCTTCTTAAGTTATACATAACATTGTTCGGTTGGTTGTCTTTGATGTGTATAGTACGATCTTCATAATCTTTATATAATTCAATTATACAACCCATGAACGCTTTTGAAAACATAATGTAATTTATAGCTCATGTTACTTTACTTTCCATTTAGAAAAAAATTACGTCACTTTCATAGGGGAATTAGGAACCACGTGACTTATGTAGGAAAATAAACATTGGAAGCAAGTCGGATAAATCTCACAAGTGACATTTATTGTAAATGTTATCACTTTAATAAGTATTAAGCATTCAAAACGGAAATAACTGTTAACTAAAAACAGGAACATTTCATTCATACAAAAGACGGATAACTGAAGGTCTAATGTTAATTAATGCATATTAATTTGAAAGAAAAGCACACAAAAATGTTTCTATGCCAAGACCGAATACGTTATATTTAACTAAAAACTCGCATTTTAAATACATCATGACTCTACTTAGACTGGTCCATCTCAATTTAAAACTCAACAGTTGTTTCAACATAAACTTCACAGTGTGCATGTTGATATTAAACAAGGGATACCTACACTGAGCCGTCTCTAATTCTAAGCTTTTAGCATAGAAAGAAACCAACTTGTCAACCGCATCAACTGACTACTCTTCTCTGGCCTAATGGTGCATAAATACTACTGTACAGGTCACGGGTTTAAAACCCCATCACCAAACACGCTCACCCCTTCAGCAGGGGAGGTACAATACAGTTAGGGTAAATCCCACTACTTGTTAGTAAAAAAGAGTAGTCCAAGAGTTGACGGTGAGTAGTACGGATTAGCTGCCTTCTTTATAGTTTATCACTGCCAAATTAGGGACGTCAAACGCAGATAGTTTCGCGCGAAATTCAAAGACAAAATAGTCTTAGGTACAAGCTTTAATAAATATTTATATTAAAGTTTGTAAAGCTCTCTTAACGTTTCCAAATGTTTCGAAAATGACAAAGATATCTTTAACACATAGTTCAGTTTTGTTATTCTAGTACAAAGCTACACAATAATCTGTCTGTGTTCTGCTGATGGGGGAGGAAAAAGTAATATTTGTAAGTATTATTTGTCAAACAATCTCTTATATTTATTGTATAACTGCTAATTTTTTAAAAAGATTTATAAAACTTCAGAGATTGGATTTTCGTTTCGGTATAAAATAATAGGCCATAGTATGTTGTTTCATGAATACAGTTTAGGTTTTTATAAATACTATTAAAATTTTCACGCAGTTTGAATAGAAGTTAGAATACAACTCTAATTTCTCAAGCTTTTCTTTGGGAATTTCGATAGTACTGTACAGAAGAAGATAAATGTCTTTGTTCAAGACAGAAAATAAATATTTTGCAAAGTTCTAAAAGATAGTTAAAATTTTTTACAAATTAAAAAAATTCTCACATATAACATCTAGACATTCCAATATATTTTAAACACTTATTTTGTGAGATTTCAATTTGCGTTCGCGATATGAAAAATTGTTGACATGTAAATCTCACAATATCACGGGAATCAGATCGCGATAACCCACTGAAAAATTTGGCTATCGTTGGACAAATTATATGGACCTAAGATTCTTCTTAGTTAAAAAAAAAGAGTAAAAATGACCTCCCTGAAAAAAAAGTGGTGTAATTACAGAGTAAACAATAACATGAAACGATGCGTGAAATAATCTGCGGCTATCTTACCTTCCAGCTTAAGGACATCACGGAAAGATATCAACTTTGTTCACGTCTTGGATTAGGTTTAGGTCAAAAATATTTGGTCGTGTTTTTAGCCGCAGGATTTGTCAACATTTCACATTTCCAGCCTAGTTCGACATCTGCATGGCACATCCCACGAAGATAAAATGTGTTTTAATAGTTCGCGTGCTCCGATCCACACACACACACACACATACACACGGCTGGTGGACTGGGTCTATTTTATTAGTGGGGGAGTGTCAAAATGTCGAAAATGGATGGGTTTTGCGTTTTTTGAATCATGAGTTAAATCAAGATATGTGGTTGCGGTGTTTCTGATGCACGATGTTCGGTAATGTCATGAGACAGGTGTATATCTTGAGTGCTCTAACAAAACGGAAGAGAACAAGCCAGGTGTTAGAAAACTTGTTCGAATGGTAGAGCCCGCGAAGAAACAATAAAACGACGTCACGTTTTATTTTTATCGACCCTACAACGCGCAGATTTTACTTAAGTCTCTATCTTTAAGTTTTACTTCGCTATGAGTAGATGTCACGACTGAATGTCAATTGCGGCCATTTTCGTGGTTAATTATAGATATTATAATCAATAGCGAAACTTGTTTTTATCTGTTTATCAAATAAAGAACTTTCTTTAGCATATTGATGTAATCCTACCAACACAATAACACATAGTTATATTTATATGAGAGTAGTAGTTTTATTAATTCTCCTTAAACATGCTTAGAGTCGGCACTAGTCAAACAAAGTAGCTGCAGTATTGTTGTTGTTGTTGTTTTGAATTAAGCACAAAGCTACACAATGGGCTATCTGTGCTCTGCCCACCACGGGTATCGAAACCCGGATATTAGCGTGTAAGTCCGCAGACATACCGCTGAGCCACTGGGGGGCTAGCTGCAGTAAACCTACTTAACAGGCTAGCTTGTTTGTTTGTTTTATGAATTTCACGCAAAGCTACTCGAGGGCTATCTGCGCTAGCCGTCCCTAATTTAGCAGTGTAAGACTGGAGGGAAGGGAGCTAGTCATCACCACCTACCGCTTGGGCTACTCTTTTACCAACGAATAGTGGGATTGACTGTCACAATATAACGCTCCCACGGCTGAAAGAGCGATCATGTTTGATGCGACGGGGATTTAAACCCGCGACTCTGAGTTTACGAGTTGAACGCCTTAACCCACCTGGCCATGCCGGGCCCAACAGATTAGCTTCTTATATAGAAACAGAAGTGGTTACAAATGTATAACTAAAACTTACTTATGGTGACTTGCCACAACTTACTCCTGTTTCCACTTATATCTTATTTATGTTATCAACTCGGAGACAGGTTATCTTTGTAATCTAACGTTGTAATCATCATCATTCTGTTGATGGAATCAAAATTTTCATATTCCTTGGATGTGTCCCTCCCCATGTCTCAACTCTAAGTATGAAGTCTTATAACCCTAAAAATGAGTTTTTGATACCTGCTGGGGAAACAGCACCGGACCTTGTGCAGCAATGTGTTCAACAACAAACAAACATTTTATATTTTACTGCTGTATGACTTTTTCTTTCGTCTGAGGTACAGAGTAATTTACTACTAGTGTTATTCATAAATAATATACTTATTTGCAGCTAATGGTGGCTTGCGAAAACCTGTATGAAAATGTGTTCAAAACTGTCCAAGTCTACAAACAATTTGCTCCCAGGTAGGTCAGAAATAAGTTTTTAGACTTACAGCAATAAGATCTTTGGTTCGGTATACACCTACGGTAGACAGAGTGCAGATAGTCTATTGTGTAACTTTGAACCAAGAAAAGCAACTACACTATAATAATACCTTCTAACAACATACAGTGTTACACGGACCAAATATAGTTTCAATTATAATACATGTATTATCAGTTATTACTAATCTTTTGAAAACAGTTCGGGGAGTTACATATATCTCTCATATAAGAAAGCTTAATTCTAGTAACACTGGAGGTAAAGCAACGAATTTTGAACTAACTTAATGTAAAACATATTTGATTCAATAAACAACGTGGTTTATTAATTTAATCTATTATTTTAACGTTTCGTAAACACATAATGAGTGCAAATAATATTTATTATTACCAGAGCCTTCCATAATGATATAGCGAGTACGTGCAATATTTATTATTTTCAGAACATTTCAGAATGGCAGAGTGGATCTCGGGATCAGGTTTTAGATCCTATTGTTAGGATTTTGGAGGGTCAGGTGCTTTTAAGAACCCTTCTTCCCACCAACACCGTTGGTGTAATTATTGCACAAGATACACTGTGTCTTGTAAATGTTAGCGAATTATATGTGAGGGTTGTGCATTGTTTACAGTCTTTAGTTACAACAATCCATTTCGAAGTCATGAATGTACCACGGGTAACATTTTGTATGGGACTATATATTTCTTCCCTTGGTGCTTATAACCCTACACATGACAAACAGTTCTGTATTTCGCGACACGTTCATTTCACTAACAAACATAAATACTCCAATAAGTACTTTTATTATACACTAGTTACCTGATACTTGTATTTTAAAGTTTAGCATCAATACTCTTAGAATATATATTAACTGGTGAAAAGTATTTAGGCATATTATTATCATATATAAAATAGTGAGACAAGGAAGTCAGTAACTGATTTTCATTCACAAGCCTCTTAAAATAATGTAGCCAGGTGAGTCAAGGCGTTTGACTCGTAATTTGAGGGTCGCGGGTTTGAATCCCCGTGGCACCAAACATGCTTGCCCTTTTAGCCGTGGGAGCGTTATAATGTGACGGTCAATCCTACAATTCGTTGGTAAAAGAGAAGCCCAAGAGTTGGCGCTGGGTGATGATGACTAGCAGCCTTCTCTCTAGTCTTACACTGCAAAATTAGGGACGGCTAGCGTAGATAGCCCTCGTGTAGTTTTGCGCGAAATTCAAAAACAAAACAAAAACTTAAAATAATTATCTGAGCAATGTATGAGCAAATTTTTTATTGTCAGTATATCTGCGTATTTGTGTGAGAACTTAATGGAGGAATTAGTGGTTTATTTGGTTTGAATTTCGTCCAAATTAAAGGAGGGTTGTCTGCGCTAGCCATTCCTAATTTGCAGTGATAGACTAGAGGGAGGACAGCTAGTTTATACTACTGACTTGCAACATTGAAATCCTCTTAAAGTTTGACTCTTCGCAGGAGAAAAAACTGCAGATAGTCCAATATAGGTCATGAGGACTGGACAATTGCCATCAGTCGAATGGATAAGGTAACCAGTAATGTGAAGTTTGTTCTGATATTTAACGACAGATAAAAATATTCGCTTCATTTCTTTGCAAATAAAAATTTAAGGTTTGTATTTCATCTGTATTTACTAATCGAGATAACTTAGATCAAAAATAGATCTAGGAGGTTATAAAAGAGGTTATATGTTGTAAAATGTTTTTCACATTTTTATATAATGCTAAAGATAGGCAGATTTCAACTATAACGAAGGGTGTAAAGCCTAATTTACAGAACACGTCCCCATTTTAAAAGTTATAGAAAGAGAAGGAAGGCAGGAAGTCAACATTATCCACCGCCAACTCTTGTGCCACTCTGTGCTAACAAACAGAAGGATTGATTGTAACATTATTATACTACCCCCACGATCGATGTTTCGGTGATGAAATTCGAACCAGTTACCTCTAGATTGTGAATCGAGTGCCCCAACCAACAGGCTATAACAGGTAAATTGTTTAATTTTTGAAATAATATGTACAGCGACAAAACTGTTAAGCCTATTTTTGCAGATCTTCAGTTAGTTAGTATAAGTAGAAAATATCGGGAATTAGATCTTATTGTGAGAATTTGAGATGCTTAGGATTTATCAGACTTAGGATTTAAATTATTTAACAATGAATACAAAAATAAAATTAACACAACATTTAAACTTATACCTGAGGGTTTATACAGTTTATACAGTGGAATTAATTTGTCAGTAGCTAAGTTATTCTATCGATGAAAAGTAAAACCTTAGAGCAGAAAAGTTAAATTTAGTTTTAATTAACGTATACTCGGTCATTTGTAAAATATTAATTGTAACTAAATTTATATAGTAATGGCATTAATTATGGTGAAGTGGATACAGGAAAGAGAGAGTTGTTGTTAAATAACAACTAAAGGGGGCTAGATGGTAAAGATATTAATAGTACAAACCATTATAACAGAAAATGCTAAACAAAAATAAATAAGTTAAAAAATGCACTAGTACTTCGTATGTGAGCCTTTTGATTTACGCATAATGTCATCCTTGTCTTCATGGTGTCATGAAGTTTACCAATGTAGGGTTGAGGAAAATTGTTCCAAATATTTTGTGTAACTCCACAATACAACCATATCATATGACCATCTTTTGATCATCTCTCTTGTTACACGATTCCATATGGCCTCAAAAATATTCATTCTAGAACCTCGTGCCAAGATTGGGAGTTTTTTATTTACCCCTTTACACTAAATATATTGTTCATCACATTTTCATGCTTGGGATCTTATTTTTTTTGTAAGATGTGCTCCTGCTGAAGAAGTCATCCTCTTAAAGGAATTGCATGATGGATAGAAATCTGCCTTTGCAGGAAAGAATGTCATCAATGTTTTTTAGATAACCGTTATGTTGGCTGAGGTGCAGTCACGAACTGGTACTTATGACCCTTTATGCTTTATCGAAGATGTTATACATTAATTATAAAACTATTCTACTGTGCGCTGTCGTTGATTGATGCCAAGTTATTCGAACTTCGTTAGTGAGTGGAGTACATAAATGGAAAAGGATAAATAGAGAAAAAAAGTAATAGTGTGTAAAAGTTGAAAAATGTGTTTCTGAACATAAGGATTTCTTTTGAAAAAAATTGAAACACTGTGAAGATCAAATAAGGAAAAAATGAAATCATGTGAAAATACGTTTATTTTTTTTAATTTCACGCAAAGCTACACGAGGGCTATCTGTGTTAGCTGTCCCTAATTTAGCAGTGTAAGACTAGAGGGAAGGCAGCTAGTCATCACCACCCACCGCCAACTATTGAACTACTTCTTTACCAACGAATAATGGGATTTACCGTAACATTATAACGCCCCCATGGCTGAAAGAGCGAGCATGTTTGGTGCGACGGGAATTTGAACCCGCGACCCTCAGATTACGAGTCGAGCACCTTAACCCAGCTGACCATGCCAGGCTCGTTGGAAATATGATAAATGGAAAACGTATAATATTGGTGAGAGATACGAATGCAAGAAATGGAAACGAACGAGATTTGTGACACATTGTAGGAG
Source organism: Carcinoscorpius rotundicauda (assembly GCA_011833715.1). Classification (NCBI taxonomy): domain Eukaryota; kingdom Metazoa; phylum Arthropoda; class Merostomata; order Xiphosura; family Limulidae; genus Carcinoscorpius; species Carcinoscorpius rotundicauda. The sequence goes on along the minus strand of CM022392.1, from coordinate 47,860,176 downwards.
AAAAGAAAGGTTTGTTTTTGAATTAAGCACAAAGCTACATAATGGGCTATCTGTGCTCTCCCCACCACGAGTATCGAAACCCCGTTTTTAATGTGTACGTTCGCAGGCATACCACAGTGCCACTGAGGGGGGAGAAAAAGTTACAGAATGTTCCTTATAAAGGTGAAAAAACCAGAACATCAAGAATTAAACAGAGAGGAAAAGTTTGTTTTATTTATTGAATTTTTGGGATCGATATTGTTGAATGGAAGATTGGATGGGGGCGAGGAAAGAGATATGTGTTTATAGAGAAGCAAGTGGAGGTTGGGTGGTGGGTGGACTACATAAGTGGAAAAGACAAATCAGAGTACATTATGAAATGGATGAAGGTCGAGAATAGAACAGAATCGGATACTGTGTAAGTTATTATACGGATATAAGATGAAGAACCAGAAGGTGAAGAAGAAAAGAAACGATGAAGAAATAAATATTAAGACCAGGAAAAGGTTTCGGAGAAAAGTTGTGTGGGTTAAAAAATGACAGGAAATATGGCATAAATAAAAAGTGGAACAAAAAGAAGAAATGGATAATTTGATCCGAGAATGTAAATAGAAGAAAGAGAGAGTTGTTGTTTTTGAATTAAGCCTAAAGCTATACAAAGGGCTATCTGTGTCCTTCCCACCACGGGTATCGAAACCTGGTTTTTAGCGTTGTAAGTCTGTACCGCTGAGTCACTGAGAGGCGAGAGAGAGATAAATGTATATTAATAAAGAAGAGAAGTGCACCAAGAATATTAGAAATGTGTAGGAGAAGGACGGTACACCACGACTAATTGTTGATCTCAGTTTATCTAAACGAGTTACGAAATAAATGGATAAATAAGAAACGTACTGTGGAAATGTTATATGTACAAAATATGTTTTAGAAATGTGCAGATAATGTTTTAATGGTGAAACAGTTTGACCTTATGACCCCGAAACTGTAATTAGATGTCACATCGGTCAAACAATGACGAAGTTATGAGCTAAAAGTTTGTACTTGAGAAAATGTAAAAAAAGGATACTGAAAGACGTTATATCAGTCGCTATGGTTCCCAGAAAAAAAAGCTTGGCAAATATTTATATACATCATACTTACTATTATTTTACAGAAAAAGTATTAGTTTGAACTGCGTGATTTTGAAGCCTAATATTGACGTGCTCGGTTTTTGCATTTCGAACGTTATGCGGTTGACAGGAAGTAAGCATGTTTCAGAGAGCATTTAATTACCATCTTCTGAATAGTGTCGAACAGTGTTTTGAATATAAAAGAACGATGTATTTCAGTAATTGCCATTGTAAGTCTGTGATTGACATATTGTTAAAAACATTTCTATAAACAGAACTTACTTACACGTATCAAGAGAAAACACGTTTTTTCTGGACATGTTTGGAGCCCCAGTAATATAACTAATATTACCATAATAATAGCTGTAATCTGAGTCTATAAAAATAGATGGATAAAATTTTACACTAAAAAGAAGTTTTAAAATTGTATGCTTAATCAATTTATGTTTGAGATTGTTATGTAGAATGTCACTTTAATGTATAAAAAAGCAAATTAACAACAAAAGTATAGTTTACAGTAAAAAAAAAAAAAATATTCTTAGACCATTTCTTGCAAAAGTCTCCTCTAGTGGAATTTTAAAAATTTCTTTTAGCAACCACTGATAATTTTGGCTTACCTATAGGCTTAAATCATTGGAATTCTAGTTTATGAAGTAAAATATTTTTACGTTATGACTGGTAGTTGTGTAAATACATACAATGTAACACAACAGCACATTCTCAAAATATTTATTGGTCTGTCTCCCTGTGGCTTAGCAGTAAGTCTAACAGCTTACAACTTTAAAATTCACGTTTCCATATCTGCGCTAAGAAGAGACTAGATGTTTCCTAGTAGAACAGCGGTAAGCGTATTGACTTATAACTCTAGAGTCTAGCGTTCGATTCCCCGAAGTGGATACAGCTGATAACCCGATGTGGCTTCGTTCCAAAACAAAGTTTACATGTTTCTTTTTCTTTTCTCCGATAGGACAGCGGTCAGTTCACTTCAATTTGCCAGAAATAGAAGTAATTCGTTAAACCATTCTGAGCAATGAGTGCAGTCTAAATAATTTAAATCTGTAGTTTAAACTAAAATCAATGTTTTTAGAAATTTTGTTTTGAAATAAATATTATAGATTGTTTATGAAAAAATGGCTGAATTTATTTAAGCTGTTTATGTAACTTTCTTTAGTGGTAAAGATAGGGCTTAAAATGTTAGAACTTGGAGTTCGCTACTCGTGGCGAACAGTTTCCTATATGTTAATTTCTTTTTCCTAATCCATTGTGCTAAACGCAATAACCCCTAATTACATATCTGTATGCCCCCCAGTGGCTCAGCGGTATGTCTGCGGACTTACACGCTAAAATCCGGATTTCGATACCCGTGGTGGGCAGAGCACAGATAGCCCATTGTGTAGCTTTGTGCTTAATTCAAAACAACAACACCAACTTATCTGTAATCTTAAAGAAAATATAGTACTTGCATTGTTTGATGCCTGGGAAGAGCACAGAACAGATAGGAGATGTGTAGCTTTACCTTTAACAAAATCATAGATACAAAGTTTAATACAAGTATCTGAATGTTTAATTTTGAAATACATGACCACACGCCGACAACCGTTGGTTTCTTTGTTTAGTACACATTTTTATAGGCTTTTCATTTTGTATGTAATGTTACAACAGTAGACTGTATTTTGGGGTATTTAATCACACGTTTATAACTGGCAGTCCAACACTGTTATCTTTCTCACCTGTTGTTTACCAATGAAGTAAGAAAAACCATTACTAATTGACTTTATTGCTATTGGTCAAATATATCAAGCAGACGTTTCTAGTTGTGTTTTGGGAATTATTCAACAGGGATTTTAATATATTAAAATATTTTTAAAGAGAGTTAGTTTAGCATGCTTTAAAAGCTACGAGTCAGAATAGTTTAACAATGCTAGTTTTTATTTTTTAGAGAAACAAGAAGATAGTATTTTCCTCAAATATTTGTTTATATATGTGACTTCGTGGGTATGTTTAGTGGAAGGTATTGTTCTTGATGGATATGTATACTTTTTCTATCAATTAAAGATAGTTTCACTAGCACTATCATAATATTAGTACGTATATGTAAATAAGCTCACACCATTCATTTGAGCGAACTGGAAAATTAGAGACATAATAGATCGGTCAAATTCGGATCGTGCACATGTGGTTTTTCTACATTCCCACCTCTTAAAGTACAAAGTACTTTCAGATGTTCATTATATTTTCGTTCAGTGTCTTTCAGGTTCTGTTAAAGCTGTTTTCATTAATATTTATAAAGTTTATTAAACATTTATATTTAAAAAAATGAAAAAAATTATTTTATTCCACTCTTTCTCATCATTACAAGTGATCCAACAAACCACAGTTTGTTTGTTTGTCGAATTTCGTGCAAAGCTACTCGAGGGCTATCTGCGCTAGCCGTCCCTAATTTAGCAGTGTAAGACTAGAGGGAAAGCAGCTAGTCATCAACACCCACCGTTAACTCTTGGGTTACACTTTTACCAAGGAATAGTGGGATTGATCGTCACATTATAATGACCTTACGGCTGAAAGGGCGAGCTTGTTCGGAGCGACGGGGATTTGAACCCGCGACCCCTAGATTACAAATAAACCACAGACATCCATTTATTCTCGGAAATCCTAAAGTCTGCTTTCTGCCATTTAAATATACTCTTTCACAATGATTTCGTGTGAAACTTGCCACAGGCTTGCCTTTAGAGTGGTATATATTTGAAATGAAGCTATTTTTGGTTAGTTTTAAAAATAAACTACATTTGGACATAATGATAATTCTGAGCTTATAAAGAGATATATGTCAATGAGTTTATATCAAGAACGTTACATTATAACATGCCTTATTTTGAAAGTTTTGGGGTTTTGTTGTTCACTTTCTTTTTTTTAATACTCTATTTTCATAGTCTTTTACAACAGAACTGCTGTGTAGTTTACAAAAAAGCAGAATCGTTGATATTGTGAAATGGCAAGTCGAATAAAATCTGCAATTCTCTGTGCGAAAACTGTTTAAAATATAAACACGTTTGATCGATCACAAATCAAGGTCCAGAGAACTGAGCACTATTGACACATACAGACTTGTGGCAAGTTGGTGCTAAATTTAAAGGATACGCAAGGCTTTCACGTTACTAAAATTACATTCAGAATTGTTGAAAAGGTCATTACTGATGTTACATAATAGTTGTACTGTTAATGAACATGAGAGGTTTTGTTATGTAATAAAATGTATAATTAAGCCTACTCTGCTATAAAAGTGACTTTTCTGTTGGTTTTGTTTTATTCCTATATTAAAGCCAAGTCTCTTTACAAAAGGTCATTGAGACTTATCCTTGCTATAACTGAGCTTTTCTATTTCACACCATAGGAATATTTCCTTTTTAGTTGACGCTGAGAAATAAATATTTCAAGTTGTATCAAACGTTTGCAGTTTAAGCAGAAACAGGATATGGGGATTTGAAGAGAAAGCAATTTTTTAATCTAACTTTATTTTAACAAGGGATAAAAACAATAAAATATCTTGAAAATTGTATCCCCTTTTCCTGCAGGATTATGTTCATTTACACCATTTATTCACTTTTATACAAACTCCATTATTCACAGCCCTGTTTCCAGACGATTTACTTGAATATTATCCAGTTAACGTCAATAGATGGTACAATGGCTTTTAACAGTTTGTTGTTGTATTTTATACTGAGCATACGGCTTGTATACACATTAAAAGAACAAAAATATTAAAACTACTGCATCGTACCTGGTGTTTCAATCAAGTGTTTGCATCTGTAGACTAAAACATAAGACAGGTTTTCAAAAACTGTAGTTAACAATCTATTATATATCTACCATCATTTTATGGTACATTTATTGTTGTTAATAAACCGTTATCTAGATTTTATGCCAATGACTTTATGTAATTACCATCATTAAACATATTTTTAAACAATATTGTTTTAACGACAGACATGCTACGTTTTCCTAGCATATTCAATTCAATTACTCAATTTAAGTCAGAATAAGAAAGTTCGAAATTCACCACATATTTCAAATCAGCTTTCTTGTATCTTATAAAATCAAAAGTTTTAAAAAATCTCAGTGTTTGATGCTTTAAAGATGATTGAATAATAGTTCCTATAGGTAGCTTGTTAAAAAAAATATCTATTCATATGCTATTTATAACAACCCGCTCATAGGACCATTAAAATATCTGAAACTCAATCTTTTAATTTTTCAATGAATCAATGATTGAAAAATTTGAAATAATTCAAAGGATAAAAATTAGATGCCTAGGCAACCATAAGTTTCTTTGTCAGTTAATATAAGCGATGAGAAACATGTAAATATGAGAACAAGAGAAATCCAACCGGCTTTCAGTCTTTCATAAACTTGTACTTAAAGTATTCAAATATAGCCGTATCATATAGGAATTTACTGTTAATTAATAACACAAATAATAAGGTTATATTAATGATTCTTCACTAGAATACACTGACGATTGATGCAACATTTTTCAAAACCTGTGTGCTTATCTTGTTTCAAAGGTGAAGAAAGAGTAAGCTGTGCTGTGTTTGTCGAAGGGATCGAACTTCAAATTTTAGCATTGTGAGATCCCATGCTTACTACTGTATCACCAGGGTTTCGTCACAGTTATTGCTACGAGTTAAGGGGAACATTTAGTAAGGGAAACTTCAAGGCATAGTCCACATTTTAACCATACGAAATTACACCTGTTGTAATCCCTCTGACGCATACATATGCACGAACAGATGTCCCAAACCCAAACATATTAAAATTAAATATAAGAATGTAAGATGTAACTAAGGTTGTACATACACCAAGGTATCAGAACACGTGTTGTGTATAAGGCTGAGAACAGCTAAAAGTTATTTTCCTTTTCTTTGCTTATCAGTTTCTCCATTTCCGTTTTTTATCTCTGGTTTTCAGTTTCTTTTTTCCTTTGTGCCACCAGTTTATTATACAATTATTTTCTCTATCTTAGTGTGACTATACTTTTCATTTCATTCTTTCCTCGTTTATTTTTCTAATTTTCTTATATTTTTTAGCTTTTTCTTCTATCTATTTGTCTCTTTTTCTTCTACATTTTCTCTGTCATTATTTTATTTTTCTCCACTTTTTTCTGTCTAGTTTTTATATAATCCTTTTTGTTCTAACCTTTCGTACATTTATTTTCTTCATTGTGCAGATAACAAAGAACTCATTCTGCAGATTTGCACTCAGAAAGAAATTAACAAATTCTATGTTCTTGTCTTTCCTTTTACAACTATATTTCTGAAATTTAATACACTCTTTTCCAGTTTCGTCTTATTAACTTTTTAATATTATTTTAGACATATCTTTATACACTTAATTGATTTCTTTCGCTATTCTATTCTGCATATTAATAATAGCATTGATTGCATTTCTTGTCTCCTGTGTATGTCTTTATTTAGTGTAACTTAGTTTTTCTCTGTCAATGTTTTTCAATATTTCAAGCTGTCAACTTCTCTGCTTTTCCATATCTCCTTCACTTTTTGTTTATATACGTTGGAAGCCACGTCTATAGTATGTAAACTTATTTGAAAAATGAGCTAAATTACTGCCCCAGTCCGTTGAACTTAATGGAGATAATTATCTCTTTTAAAGAGCTATTACGATATAAAACAATACAATGTAGGATGTATAATTGTAGAGCTTTCCCTGTTTATAAGATAAACATGTTTTAGTGGTGCCTATATGAAGTTTTTACATCTATAAGTCAGGCTTTCATTAATCTTTAGGTTAATGTCCAGCAATTAGTATATGCCTCCACCAAGTTCCTGGAGATAAGAAACATGACTAACACGCACATTGTTTAAAATCTGCTCTCATATCCTCCCTCCCACAACGATTTGACGCACTTCCAGGCACGTGGCGACTTTTGTGAACACTTAAAACATAGCCAGCATATTTAATAACCAAACAAGACAAACAATTATAGCATTAGGTTACGATGTAGGAAACAGCCCGCACGGTTTTTGACTACTATAAGCACGTTTGGTAAAATGGAAAAGTCACTTTTTATGTATGAACTGTTATGAGACGTTTAATGATTCGAATGCATTAACGCAAAAAACAAAACAAAACACACAAGCAGGTCACCGAACATAAGCTTTCCATTCCACATGTATTCATGTAAATCACTTTTCCAGTTGGTATGTGTTGATGTAAGTCACCGAACACGAGTTTTCCATTCTCTATGTTTACATGTAAGCCACTGATCATAACCTTTCCATTCCTCACGTGAGTCACCGAACATTAGATTTCCATTGAATTCGTATTCATGTAAGTAACCGAATATAAGCTCTCCTTTCCATAAGTATTCATACGAACCATTCAAAACAAATATTAACGTTATCAAGCCATTTTATACCAAACGTTTTTCATCATACAGTAAACAGCAGATCTAAGATAGAATGTCAACAATACAGCAAAACAACACGCTTGGTTACGAAATGGTGTTTTATAGATGTTGACGAAGATATTTGAAAGAACCTACAAAAGTATGTGTAAGTATCAAGGAAAGTCTGTATTAACACTACTGGAATACTTTGTGTTGTTTCATAGGTATGGGCGAAGATATTTCAAATAACCTTAAAGAGTACTTATATGAAACGGGATCACTTGGTAATAATATTGTTATATTACATAATACAGTTGTATAGGTCTGTTCTATTTCAAGCGTGAGCAGGAACCCATGGAGCGTGCTACTTTAAATGGCACGTGCGTTATAGTAAAAAGAAACAGAGTTAACTGTGTATAATGAATATGGTTTCAGGCGGTACTCACTTTGATGGACAATGATGATGACTTGAGTTCCTGTACGTGCACTTTGAGAGACAGCTTGGAGTTATGTACATGGTCAATCGTGATTAAGATTGCATCTCTGTAGGAGATTAATTGATCTAATTTTGATCGTCGATAGCACTGAGAGCACGCGGATATCAAGAAGACTGAGAACCTGCATAAGATGCCTTTTTGTGCTACAGATTAGATTTATGTTTTGTCTATTTATGGTAGTTATATAAGCGTGTATTTTGAAATAAGCTTTTTCAATTTGATCCATTTCACTAGGAGGCTAAAAATTGTAACGAACAAAAGCACTATTTTTGTCTCCTAGTTACTCAGGCAACAGATTTTTCACTTCATTCATCTCAACACATAATATTAAGTATTACGGCCAGTCTATAAATCGTTCGGTGAACTTTCCTTCTTAAACCCATTTAGCGCACATAAGCTATTCTTCTTTAATGTTATTACGTGTACATATAGCGCAGATAATACCATATAAAATATTTTCATTCCTCTGTAGAACGTGCGATATCTTTACGTAAAGCAAAAGCAAAGACCTTTAGATCGCCAACATGGCGTCAAAATGGATTATATCTTTGGAACGTGATTAGTTAGTGTATTGTTGAAATAATTTCTTTATAGCATGAATGAAAATTTAGAATAAATGTTAAAATATTATTATGTCAAAATACATAATTTCATATATGGCTCCTATCCTTCAGTTGTCCCCCAGTGTCACAGCAGTATGTTTGAGGACTCACTCAGCGAGAAACCAGGTTTCGATACTCGTGGTGGGCAGAGCGCAGATAGCTCATTGTGTAGCTGTGTGCTTAACTATAAACAACAACAATTATTCAGCTAGCACTGAAAATTTAAAAATAATAGTAACAAAGTTTTCAAATATCTCGATAATGTTAACTTCATACATAAATATATTTATATAACTTGAGCCATAAAGATTGTAGTTATTGGAAAGTCCTACTTTAAAAATCAATACAAATTATATTAGGGGTGAGAAAAACTGAAAAATTCTTTATGTATGTGTTTGGGTGAAGGGATACTTGTGATTCTGCGAAAGCATTACCACATATTTTTAATGATTCTTTCAGAATTTACGAATCTCTTCTGACAGCTCATCTTTTTGGCTAGAAAAGTTTCATCAGCTTAAGTTAGTAAAATCAATGAGACTCCAGAACTGAACTGACACGTTTGAAATATGAGACATGGATAAAACACAACATGGATGCTGAATTCATTACTGAACAAAACTAGTGATATGTATTCTGTCTGTTTTCCACAGGTAGGATGCATATATATCTAATCATCTTTAACGTTCTTTCTGAAGAAATTTTAATAACCGTATAAGTCAACACTAATTTCATTCTTTAGGAAAATTTAATATCTTTATGAATATACGTATCAGCACTAACCAGCAATTGTAAGGTAATTAATACGTATAAAGTATATTTAATATAGTAATGTCAATATTACGGTAGAGATCATCACTGAGACTAACACAGGAAATGACTGTAAGTTTAGGTGAAACACAAATATGTGTAAGATCTGCGAAGGCTTTTGTGCAAGAGCAGATAATTCCAATAGATCAATAACCAGATTATTTTGTGTAAGAGCAGATAATTCCAACTTTAACTTTAACTAATTTATCATACTCAATGCTTGTAAATAGAAAAGTAGGCCCGATACAATTTATACAATAACAATTTTCATTTAGATTTTGCAATTTTACAAACTATTTAAGTGTTTATACAAAACATTTTAAGTGACACAAATTATGACAAATAGCACACGGAATGCAATTCTAATTACATCTATATGACTTAGATACTAAATACGTAGACATTCAATCATGAATGACTCGTATTAATAACAAGTATTATTTATATCACAACTATGATTATTTAAAAATACGAATATGCTAGATAAATAATGTTTCGATCAACAAGGGACCATATTACTGCTCAATGTTGGATTGACTTAACAAAATCCTTTTCACTGAGTATCATTATTTTTTATTGTTGTCAGATTTTGAAACAAGCTTACCGAGACTTTGTTCATTGTTGAACACATTTCTTTCACTGTTCTTAGACCTTTAACGGAGTTTAATAATCTATTATTTATTGTTGATCAATATAATTTCACTACTTTCAAATTTCCAGATCATAATTTCTCGATATCTTTCCTTAGATATTTTTACTGGTTTTTCATTTTCTAGAGTAAACATTGACCACAAATCACTCGTTTACTTAAACTTTTGTTTATGATATATAGTCAGTTATCACTTTTAAAGCCCATACTGTTAGCTGTAATTATTATAAGTTTTTAAATAGAAATAATATCTAAGGAATATATCTGTTTAGAAACTTAAGTATGATTTTAGTTGACTTAACAAATCTAGATTGTGATACTCTGTGTACAGCGTCAATATTATTCAATTTTAATATAGCCTCAAACTGAAAATCCATTTTCAACATAATCGAATTAAAATTTCCATTTTCTATTGTAAGAACACTTGATATTTGGAGTAAATCTCTTTGTACTATACCGTTCAAGATAATCGATAATTTTACTTCTAAAATCGATGTGTTTTTAAGTTGAAACTAAACGTTTTTAATATTTCATTGTTCTTCTATGATAAATCAGCTTTTTCAAAAGCCTTTGTGTTATTTAATTTCAAGTCATACGTTCTTTATAAATAAATTTCTAAATGTTTAATTTCATCAACATCCCATCCTGTTGAACTTAATCTACTGAAAGCCGTGGTAGAAATGGCTGCTTTTCTTATTGTTCTATATTTTATTAAATAATTATTAAGCCTTTTCTCCATTTTATTCATCATGTTTCTGATTACCTTCCTATTTATTTCTCATTGACCTCAGATTGTAGCTATTTATTTAGGAGGAATTTGAAAATTTAGATGAAATTCCTACTCCGTTAAACAATGGAATTTCCATTCTTAGATGGAATCATAAACAATAGATGTGACTTGTTAAGAAACTACAATACCACAATAGATTTCTTCTTATTTTTTTTGCCTGATAGTCAGACTCTGTACTTGCAATCCGCGAATCGCGGAATCGAATCCTGTTGTCCCACATGTTCGCTCTTTCAGTCATGTCGGCATTATAATGCGTCGGTCAATCCCACTATTCACTGGTAAAGAGTTGCTCAAGAATAGATGATTGATTGCGTTTATTAGTTCATTTATTTCTAGTTTATTACTTCAATATTAGAAACAGTCAGAGCAGTTGAAACTCGTGTTGCTTTGTATGAAAATTCAACAAATAAACAATTCCTTATTTTCTAGTACAGGTAAAACACTATCAGAAAACACAAAACAAAAGAATTAGAACACAAGCTAAAATTCGTTAGAATTAAGTGTGATATTACAATTATTCTCTAATTAACACTATTACATAACTACGACCAAACAATCCATTGTTACTACAGAGAATGTCCAAAGTTATCGGGAACTTGTAACAACTTTAATTGTACTGGTTAATATAATTCAATCAAGTGTAAACTTTTTCAATAACTTATATAAGTACAAGATTGCTATTCTAAGACTATTAGAATGATCATTTTTCACTAGAATGTAATCTAATTTGGTTATATTCTACTAAATGTAGAATTGGATTCGATACCATTCTAATACACTGTTAATGTTTAATAAGCAGTTAGTCCGTTTCTCATAAGTACAGTAAAAATGTATACGTGTAAATACTGATATTTATTTACTCATGCCATAAACGAGTTGTCATCAAATATTAATAAGTAATGACACTGCAATAAACCTGTTCTTCACAGACATGAACATGCTGGGTGCTGGGACCACGAAACCTTGGTTCATCTGTGAAATGTACAGGTGCTTAATGATCACACGAACCTGTTGAGTTGACAGATGCATGAAACTCAGGTTCATCTGTGAAGTGTACAGGTGTTTATTGATCAAATACACCTGTTGAGTTGGTAGATACAGGATACCTTAGTTCATTTGTGAAGAGTACAGTTGCTTATTGATCACACGAATCTGTTGAGTTGGTAGATACGGGAAACTTTGGTTCATCTGTAAAGTGTACAGGTACTTATTGGTCGCACACACCTGTCGGATTGGTAAATACACGAAATTTTGGCTCATTTGTGAAGAATTTAGTTGCTTACTGCGTCTCCGTCACTTCTTGATACCTCACAAAGTACCGTGAGACTAAATTAGACCTTTTTATCCTTAAGCTAGACACTTGACGTCTATTTCTATGTGATGATAACCTCAGTTGATGTTCTCAAGTCTACGTTGATCAGTAAACCATGTAGTGCAGGTAGTGGTCATTTCTGTCACTGTTGACATTCGTTTGTGTCCACAAACTTTTCTTAGTGCTGAACATTTCTTGACTATTCCTATTTCCCTAGACGATGAAATGTTTAGAAGTGATATTTGTATCGCAGTCCTGTAAACAATGGCGAAATATAGACGACTGATTACACTGTGCAACACTCAAAAAATTACAATAGATCTGTGGCCATTTTTACATGCAAAATGACATGGGAAATCCATTTCTGGCCTTTTTTTGTTGAATTAGGCATGTGTTTTGCAGAATTGTCACTGTATACCCTTTTTGTCATTACTATTAAATACAATTCTCTACCGCATTGTAAGATGGTTTTCAACCCAGAGCTAGAGACAAATCTTAGTAACACCTACAATGTGATATGATAAATAGCACAGTACAGTTTAAAATCATTTTTTTCTGGTTTATTATTGTGTGCTTATATTTAATTGAGTTTATCACTTAATACTTTATACTTCAAAGCTTGTGTTTAATGTTATTTATTTTTTCTTCCAGACCTTATTTGTTTTCAACAATGAGTACAAGACAGTGAAAAATGATCCAAACTGATTCTGTTACATATGTGGGGAATTAACTTTTGTTAAAGAAAAGCTCAGTATTACACGCCATATCAAGAAAATGTACAAGGCGTATTTCCTTTGTCCTTTTACCAGGATACGTCATGGGGTCCTCATGTGTGTTGCCTTACATGTGTGAAGACATTGAGTGCCTGGTATGCAGGAAAAAAAATGTTCACATGAAGTTTGGTGTGCCAATGATTTGGCGTGAGCGGAAAGATCACTCTAATGATTGCTATTTCTGTCAGCAAGACTTTACGGGTTGTGCACTACAGGAAAGAAAAAGAAACACAATGTTTACCCAAATTTTCAATCAGCAATGCGCCCAGTAGAGCACTTAGAAAATTTACCTGTGCCCAAACCTCCAGATCAAGAAATGCAAAGTTTCAGCAGTGCAGATGAACATTCCAGTGGTGAATATGTGGAGCCCAATCATCCAGAAAGCGAGAATAAACCAATACCATTTTCTTAAGAGGCTTTAAATGACTTGTGCAGGGATCTCTATTTAACCAAAGACATAAGTGAGTTTCTGGCACCAAGGCTTCAAGAACGTAATCTTCTTGAGAAAGGAGTGGAGATAACACTGTACAGGAAACGTACAGAGGATCTGCTTGCATTATTCACCGTGAAGGATAACTTATGCTTTTGTAATGACATCACTGAACTTTTTGAGGAACTGGAAATACCATATGATAACACCAACTGGCGACTTTGCATAAATGCATCCAAGGACAGCGTCAAAGCTGTTCTGCTACACAATGGTAACACTCTGCCTTTTGTTCCCATAGCTTATAGCACAACCATGAAAGAATCATATGAAAATCTGAAAGCAATTCTAACAAATATACAGTATGATGACCATAACTGGCATATTTCAAGGTTGTGGCCATGCTTACTGGCCTTCAGCTTGGCTATACTAAATTTTGCTGCTTCCTGTGCTTATGGAACTCCAGAGCAAGAACTGAACATTATGTACGCAAGGGTTGGCCGATCCGAGATGAAATTGAGCAAGGAAAACATAACATCATGCACAAACCACTTGTGAAAAGTAATAGAATTCCTTTACCACCTTTGCATATTAAACTTGGTTTGTTTAAGCAATTTGCGAAAGCCTTGGACAAGGAATCCTCCACATTTGCATATCTTGAAGAGAAGTTCCCTTCCCTGAGTCAAGCTAAAATTAAAGAAGGTATCTTCATAGGTCCCCAAACTTGAAAAATTGTACTTGATGAAACCTTCACACATCTCAAGAGAAAAGAGAAGCTTGTCTTTGAGTCATTCAAGAAAGTTTGTGATAACTTCCTGGGGAACTATCGTTAAGAAGACTATGTGCAGGTTGTGAATGATCTGCTGAGTCATTATCGTGATATTGAATGTAACATGTCTCTAAAAGTTCATGTGCTCCACTCTCATTTGGATTTTTTTGCGGAAAATCTTGGTGATGTGAGTGATGAACATGGCGAGAGATTCCATCAGGATATTTCAGTGATGGAGCGACGATTTAAAGGAAAATGAAACCCTGGCATGTTGGCAGACTACTGCTGGGGTATAAAAAGATCCACTCCACACAAGAGGCTTAAAAGAACAAAAGTTGTTTAAACTGACAGGTCTGTGTTTTTAATTCATAATCAATAAATGTTTTGTTATACCAACTGAATTTTTGTTTTGTTTTTTGTAACTTTCAGTACTTGCAATGTTGTGTTCAATACGCGATATTTTGCAGTATACTATAAAACATATGGCTCATGGTACAGGAAAACGGTGCCTAATCTGGAGAAATAAAGGTTAAATTCAGAATCAGGAGAATATTTTGACCCAAAAACAAATCTTGCTTAACTTGTACTTTTTTTAAACCTGAAATTTGTTGCACAGTGTTATATGCTGTGTTTTGCTCATGCTCTATAGTATTAATAAAAAATTAATTCTATTCTGAATAATAAAATTTACCCACATGTGAAATTTAAAACTGTCTGTAAATCGAAGTTTCATTTAAGTAATTATTTTAAATACAAAGAAAGTATTCCTTTGACGCATTGGCTTTACATCATATATACATTTACATGTCTAAGGTGTAACTTTGGCTATGTGGGTTCTACATATGACAATAACTATTAAAATACGAAAAAACATTAAATAAACATTTTACAGTTGATACATCTACAAAGTACAGCCAACACGTTTCCTTGTTCTGCAATGATACTGTAAAGTCTGCAGACTTATGACACTAGGTACCGGGATTCAATATCCGTGATGGGTATAGAAAAGATAGCTCATTGAATAGCTCTGTGCTTTACTTTAAACAAAGAAACCGTATTTTCAAATCGGGATAAGCGAAGTAAATATACTTAACGGAATTTTGGTTAACAGAAAATTGATCTTCATTTATAAAAAAATATTTCATGATAGCCATTACGAAATGAAGGTAATATGGAAGTTAATTTATTGAGCAAAACATTCTGGTCGAAAATATTCTCTAAAGGTTCCCATTTATAAGTTTTACTGAAAAAATAGAGAATAAAAAAATATTCGACCTGCCGGAAATGAAAGTTTTAAAAAAGTACAAAACTACAGATAAAATCATTTTAAAAGTTGTTACAGTTCTTAAACTCTAATCTACATTTTTAAATCCATATAACTGTGTACGTCTTTTAATTCTAAGAATTTGTAAAAGTGCATTCGCTACTTAAATTTTAAATAACACGAAAAAACAGTTGCAACAATACAGTTGGCACAATATACGTTTGTTTAATTAAAGTTAACTAATTGAACGAAGAATTCCAACCAGATGTAGGTGAAAAGAGGTGGGTGCTTAGAATTTGAAGGGTTTAAATTGCAAGCTAGTGGATAGAGATAGGAACTTATAAGCCGAAAGACTCCAGCTAGTATTTGGTGTAGAAAGACAGAAGTTAAAAAAACTGAAGGACTTTTTTTAATCATTGTCGTGATGTTTACAACATTTGTTCTTATAAGACACTTTTTAAAACTCGAAGTAAAATAGAAATGTTGGTTTGTTTTCTGGTGTCTGCTACTGATTGGATCTCCTCCTATGGAAATTTTGATTTTTAAAGCTTAAGTTTGTTTTTATTATGCATTCTTAATATAAGTTTTTAGATTGATTTTTTCTAAAGTCACATTTATATATACGTATTATGGTCACTATCATCTTACAACTAAACATTGACACAAGACAAAATTCCATGTTTCAACAAGAACAATAAGGAAACTCTGAAGAGGATATGTATATGATACTACTCGTAATAGAAATAATGGTAGTGGGAATTCTAAACTTATCAAAGGTGATTTTAAGTAACTCAGGCTATGCTTTCTGAAAGAAACACGAAAATGCACTATATGTTTTGCTAGTAAACCCACTGTTATAATGAAATTTGCTTCCACAACATTGAGATACACATTAGCACGAAGTAGTCTCAATCAATGTGTAGCAGTTATGAAACCACGACTGAGAATTGATATTAAAACCAAGAAGGTGAAATGGGCATCAAACTTTAAATAACAGTATAAACAAATTTGGAAGATGGCACTTTTTTACAGATAAACCAAATTCCAAATTACTTGTAAACAAACAATATATCTTCGATGACAGGAGGGATTCGGGTATCAAACCCTATATATTTTCTAGATAAATTTTAATTTTAATTCTAAATACGAATTTTCTAGATAAATTTTATTATTAATTCTAAATACGAATTTTCAATACAAAATCCGGTAAGACTGAACAATTATCTTATATATTTTGAAGGTATGTCTTCGAGTAATCTATTGAATAAATGAGTTAACGCTTTATGTACAAGAACATTTGTGAACAAAGAAATATCTTGTGAAACAAGGAAATGATTATCCTGGACTTCAACGTCTGTGAGCACCTTCACATAACACTTGATGACGAGGAACACACTTTTTAGAAAATAAATGTTTTGAGACGACTTGACCTTTAGTTTGTGGTTGTACGTTTGAACTTATAAATACTAAAATCAGTTAATGATTTAACCAACGAACGAGGTAAATAGTTTGTTGATGAATTATGTACGGTGTGTTAGGTTTGAGCCTTTTTCGTAAATTCTAGATTCTAGCTGTACTGGAGTTACTGGGGATACAATACGTTTTTCTTTGTAAGATAAAAATTGTGAATTTTTTGGCAGCAGATTTAATTTTATCAAATTTTGTTCTTTTTTTGTCTCTTTTAAAGTTTAATTTTACAACAATTCCAAGATTCTATCTTCATAACAAATACAATTTTATTTTTTTGGTAACTCTACAAACGTTCATGCTTTGCGTTCGCATAATTCATTTAGAGTGCTTCTATATTTTCTTCCATAATGTTTCTATTACAATCATTTTGTCTTGAGTACTTTATCTAGTATCTACTTATAATACTCACCTTGTCTTCTGACCGTGTGTAGGAAATGAATACTTCCATTAATGGAGTTTAATATAGTCTACGCCGATAACTGTAACAGCGTCACCAAAGTCAGCCAACTTTGACAACAGCTAAAGACACTGTCTTTCATTTTCCCCAAAAATATTGGTTTGCTTTTATCTAGGTTATATACACCACCCAAATGATCGGATTAGAGAAGAGCCAATGTTGCTTTCTCGTTTGTTTATTTGTGATTAAAAACAAAGTCATACAATGGGTTGCATGAGATGTGCTCACCGGAGGCTTCGAACCCAGATTTTTGGCGTATAAACTACCAAACATTTCACTGAGTTAATTGGAGATTGTACTATGGCCTTATAGTCAATAGCCTATTTTTCAACTCTTTAACGTTCATAATTTACAATACATCTTTCTTATCTTGTATGCACTTAGCAATAAAGATGCTTTGTGAAAACGTGAAGCTTCAAACATTCACAGACATTTGGATAAACAATATGACAGAACTAATGATAAAAACAACTTCACAATCGTATCTAGTTCCATCAGCGAATAAAATGTTAGAATAGTAAAGAAAACTCTTGTGATTAAAATACATAAACCTGAATTAAACTTAAATTCGTCAGAAAACAAATTCTACGAAATTACAAAATTCTCCTGATTTTTATTTTTATTCTGTGAATTTCATCTGTAGATAACTCAAGTAATTATGAACTGTGTGTGAAGATATCTTGTTTGTTAAATGTATTGAAATAATAAGTTTTAAATTCAAGATTGAAGATTTCTTGAACTAAATGAGGAAACAGTGTAACAAAACTTTAACAATATTATGTAAAGCATTTATTTACTAAAACATTCCTTATAACTACCTGTGTTTCGTGTGTTTAAACAATGATAAATACAAAATATTAGTAGGTTATAAACCAAACTCATATTACAAACTTTTCTTAACAACACATTTTAAAGAAAACTTAATTATCGCCGGATATTGTATAGAAGAAAGTGCTAACTGTCATTAAAAAGCATTATAATAATAATAATTCATAAACTTTGTATTATCAAAGTTATTTTCCGGTGGATACGTGTGTACGAGTACGGGAAGTTATGAATAAGAGTGTACTCTATCTGTGAGAAAAAAGTTTCGTAAAATATCACATGTTTTAGATGTAGCTTTTATCAACCTTAACCTCCCGTTATGGAAGCACACCACAAGGTAAGTTATGATATTTAAGAAGATTTGTTGTTTGTTTTTGAATTTCGTGCAAAGCTACACGAGGGCTACCCACGATAACCGTTCTTAATTTACAGTGTAAGACTAGAGGGAAGGCAGCTAGTTATCATCACGCACCGTCAACTGTTGGGCTCCTCTTCTACAGGGTGGTCGCTAGAGAAGCGGAAAATTTGTCAAACAGCTATTTATTTTTACAAAGAATAACTTTTACAAAGTTTTTTAAAGGCATATGTTATATTACACTCATAGATGCTCAAAATTATTAAAATCATGCATTTTATTCATGATGTAAAGAAATCAAAATAGAAATGAGTAAGCACGCATTTTATTCATGATCTCATCTGACCCTCAAATTTTCCGCTTTTCTAGCGACCACCCCGTACTAACGAATAGTGAAATTGACAATCATATTATGACGCCACCACGGTTGAAAGAGCAAGGATGTTTCGTATGACGGGGATTCGAACTCACGAACCTCAAATTTCCAGTCGAACGCCTTAACCACCCGGCCATGCCGGGTCTCTTTAAAAAAAAGGAAACACAAAGCAACTTGACCATGCTTATCTTTAGTCTTAAATTTAGTTTTCTTAAAGAAGCTTGCAGTTTTTAAAACTTAAAATACTAAAAAAGACAAAAATGCAGGTAGGGAAAGCATGAATGCTAGAAGAAGTTGAAAAAAGCGAGGAAGGAATATATAAACTGTCTTCACTAAATTCAAGAAACGAAATACAATGTGAGGGCGGAACTACAAAGTACCTCGATATTCACGTTTTAAATTTCATGATAGGAACATGTGATAATAAAACGTTTTTATTTTTCTGCTAAATGTATCAAATGTTACGTAAAGGGCTGACATTTCCCGAAATTTGAAGATATTGGTATAAAGACAGCTTGAAATGTGAAAACTGATAACACTCGCTTACATAACACAAGAATGAAAAGTAAAACAAACTAGGGGTTGAAACAGTCATTCACGAACTGTTAGTTTATTAAAACGTTATAGGTGTCGCTTTGGAGGCCAATAATAATAAATCAACACAGGTATAATGTTAATAACGTGTAATAATTTTCTAGAACATTATCGCTAATCCTGAAGGCAATGGAGTCATACTCCACACAAATGAGGACGATGTAAGGACATACGAAACAATTGATTGTGAAGCATAACAATGTTGGTTATTGAAGATATTCAAGTTTTGCAACGAACACTATTTTCTCACACACAAATAAACACACCATAATCTAGACAGTTCTTGCCTTTATATATTTTGAACAATGGTGTAATAATATTTTCCAGTTATCCATCTATATTTCAGTTACTATATACGCTCTGTAATTAAAGGATTGTTTCCATTGAGTCACTTTAAACATATTCTATGTATATCATGTAGTAATGATATAGTATAGAAAAACATTTTGGGATGTATAAAAATAAACACATTTAACACCATATTAAGTTAAAGGTTATTTAGTTGACAAAGCTGTTCTTCTTTGTTCTATTTTAACTCTGTTGCAGCTGCCTTGGTATTTGTGCAAAGCGTTAAAACAGGACAAAGATTTTAACCAATATTCAAAAACAAATTTATAATCTCTTTATCTCGTCTTTATTAATATTTTTGTTGTATTTTCAAAGGCTCCCCACTTCTTGAGTTTGTTGATTGAACGATAAGAAAATAATTATCGACAAAAAGAAGTCCAAGTCTTCAGACACAATGTTGTTATTTAAATTTTACACTTTGACAACTAGGAATCTTTAGTTTTATTTTGTTTTGCTTGAAATAACAGTTTTGTTTTTAGGTTACAACTATATGCTTTTCATAGTTGTTCGTATGTGATGATCTCTACCTCCTCAGTAGTTCATTAGGCTGTCACAGAATACTATTATCAGCTCAGTCCACAGACATGTCAGTAGTTCATTAAGCTGTCATAAAATAGCATTCTTAGCTCAATCCATCTACATGCTAGTAGCTCATTAGGTTATCCTAGAATCCATCTATATGCTTCCGATACGGTTATGTTTATTATCTCACAGGTACACCACTTTAATCAAGCGGTTTACAAGGTGAAATAATTTACTCAAAGGAAATACAACTGATAAAGAAATACGATGAACCTGACAGTTATATGTGAACATCTACAAATTACAACTTATTAATGTTTTTTAAGTCCTGGGAATACCGAAAACATAAAGAAATAATTTGCAATGCAGAATTTAATGGCATATGATTTCATTGAACCCAATGGACAATTCTAAAGGTTTAATCATATGTCAGCGACTTGTGCATATAGTTACGTCTTTCTTCGTTTTTTGTATAACGACATCTCTCGAAGTTTTCATTCTACGATAATAGAAATCTAATTCTTCTCTAATCTAGAACAAGGATTATATAAACTGAGTCCATTATTTACATTAACAACATATTATCGCATCAATTCCGTTACAGGTATTCAGTTCAGTGGTATGGATTTTAACATTTAAAAAAAGTGTTTATCAGATAGTTAGAAAGATACATTTTTATATTCAAGAATTATAACTTTAATATTTCATCTCTTTCTACTCAGGAGTTTATGTGTCGTTAAGAACATAATGTTTTATGCACTCAAGTATCCATTACTTATTTAAAGCGTTGTTATTTATCTTTCTATGAAAAAATACGTTTTCTATGTTTCCATAATTTATGTTGGTGTTCTGATAATGAGTGATTATCTAAAAGAGGAAGTCTATAACTTTGTCTTGTTATTGGATTTTAAAAAGAAAACAATATGATTTTGTTGCTAAAAGGGAAGAGATTGGACTGTTTTAATACACATATATTATACCCTAATGTTTCATTAAACGTATATTACACCCTGATATCATGTTATCTAAGGAGCAAAAGACTTGGTTTTGGCGCACAATTTGAATCCAGGAAATACATCTGAAAACCATTTAAATTCATCACGTGATGACTATCTAACCACTATTTATAGCTCTATATAATCTACCGCTCTGTATGTAGTGCAATCTATTATATGAGCTGTAAACAGTGCAGAGTTAAAAAGCTTGCGATTAAATTTGTTGCGTAAGATTTCCTTGATTTAATATTAACCAATCGATAAAATGAGTGAATTATGGAGACGACAATACAAAGTTCCATGTAGTTTTATATCAAGTAAAAGAACCTTTAACAGGGAACAAAAGTTAACCTTATATTCAAGTGATGATAATGCAGAGTTCCTTTTAGTCCATGTAAAGCATAAATTATAATTTATCTCGGACAAGCCCCGAATTTATTATGTTATATATTACGATTTAAAATACCCTAAAACTGAGTTAAATTGTAATTATAAGTTAATTAAATTTCAAGATGTATCAAATTTATAAATTTGCCAGCAACATTGATGCAGTTTTCTTCCTTAACACAAGTATATTTTAAAATATAAACAATAATACAATTGAAAACAACCGTTATTACAGATTATAATGTATGTACAAATGTTTTACAATCTTACGAACAATACTGAGTCTTCTCTATTGTATGAAATTGAATATTTTATCGGCTGTTCACGATGAGCGAATAAATTTTGAGCTCATATCGGCACAGTTCACTTAACGGGTAGCTAGCAAGTTCTTCACTGACCACACGTAAGTATTTTACCGCTGAAGTTATCTAATTTTTTTGTAAAAATACTAACGTCCGATAGTAATCTGTTGAAGTTAAACGGTTTGTAATGTTCGAAATCTAGATAGCTATAGTTTCTTGATTAATAATCTTTAATCACAAGGATAGTTTCCGAGATTTATACTGTTACTAAATGTAGCAAAAAATAAAACAAGACAATATAAAACTCTTTCCTCATTGCGTTGGTTACATTTTATAAGCTTGAGAAATTCAGTTAAAGTAATAATACTCGTATTTACATACATATATACATTGTAGATTCTCACAATTCGAAACTATTCTACAACTTTAGTGAACAGACAGGAATTTCACAATACACATTTGAAAGTACAAGTTACATGCATTTCTAAATATAAATTTAAATTATACAAACGTCAATATTAAAATAAATATATATAGTAAATGCTTTATAAAAGATACCAGTTACCAGCTATAAACTTAGGTAGAAGTTTTGCTCTACAAAAACGTGAGTTATTACCAGCGAGATACCGATTACGAGCCACAAACTCATTAGATAGAAGTTTTGTGTTATAACAACGTGGGTTATTACCAGCAAAGTACCAATTACGAGCTATAAGCTCACTAGGTAAATAATATAATAACGAAAATTCGACATGAGATTAACTTCAAATACAAAACCGTTACTTAAGATAGTCTTACGTATAAGTAAGTTTAAACTTTAAAACTTTGTCAACTAATTCTTTAGCGACAAATTACTTTTAAGATTTTAAATACGATTAAATCTTGAAAAAATGAGCTTCTACAAAAAAAGAAGTAGAGCGTGTGAAACACAACTCAATCTTATGAACATGACTCAACACACGAGAATAATAAGCGTCAATGAAGGTGAATTTTGTTTACAGCTAAATGTTGAAGAATTGGCTGTGAAACGAGTAAAAACCAAATGAACAATTTCACATGTTTTGGACATAATTCAGCATTGAAAAACTGCAGATCTATATGAAAACCAGTCAGAGTCAATCATGTAAAACACACATTCTTTGAAAGTGACTCTAGGTTAAGAACAGTAAAAGCCAAATATGTGAACATTTTGAATCACTTTTCACTTCATATTATAGACAACTCACTTAAGAAGATAAGTTCAAATCTCTCCAATACAACTCAATGAATTAATTTCTTTTTTGACGCTTTTAGACATGATTTTTGGATCGATTCAAAGTTTATTTCACGTCAGAATCCAGTACAATCCCTAATGCTACCTGGAATCAACGATAACAGCCAGAGGAGTCACTAGAAAACAATGACAGATAATTCAACCATGTTCAGAGACAATATAAAAACCAATGAAAATATCAGTGTTATTATTTGACATTCGGTTTCGTGACATTCTTTAGCACAAAGAAAGTTTTACAGGATATCATGGTATCTGTAAGTCTTATAGGATATAGCAGCATTTATGAGTCTTAAAGAAAATTACAGCATCTATAAGTCTCACAGGATATCACAGCATTTATAAATCTCACAGTCTGTTACATTATTTACAAGTCTTATAGGATATCACAGAAATTATAAATCTTACAGTCTATTACAGCATCTATAACTCTTACAGGATATCACAGCATTTATAAGCTTTAAAATATATCTGTTATTATAAGTTTTTAAAAAATAGCATATATAAGTCTTACATGATATCAAGGCATCTATATACTCAATACTATATTTACGATAATAACAACTTAGAATTCAATGTAGTTATAGGCTTTACCTGATGACCACCTATCCTGTACAGTTTCTTCACAAGGTTCAAGATAAAAAGGGCCATAACGACATCAACTCTTCAATTACCAATGTTCCTCGAATATCATTTCAGTAGTTTTGTACAAGGTAAAACAGTACAGTATCGTATTCACAATACGGAATAACTTTACAGTTTTCACACATCCGTATAAGTTGCTAGAAGCATTCGATAACGTTATCTTCTACCACTACAAAATCAGTTGAGATCGTAATTTGAAAAAACGAAGGGCAAAAACAACAACTGTGACAATGTTTTTATCAAAATGAACTCCAACTGGTTTACAGTATAGAGTTTCTCTGTAAGTAGTACACGGTATCACTGAATTGGCTTGGTGAGAAGTTACTAACCATGAACTGTGTGAAGAAAAGCTTCGTGGTTAGCTAATAAGTTCTGAATTCTATAACACCGTGCCATTCATATTCAGCCGGTTTGCATATATGTAATGGCAGTTTCAGAAAAACGTCTAACCGTGTCTGTGGACGTGAAACAACATTCACATTTACCGTATTTTTAACCCGTTTCAAACGTTAACCGAGGACTAATTGAAGGACGGATCACGCTTAGAATGACACGAAAGCTGATGAAATAAAAACAAACACAGCAGAATACGTGAACTGGGTGTTATGATGTAGCTCACACCTTCTAACCCAGGTCTGGAACAGTCCGAAAGCTGGAAGCACGTGAGAAGCTCGCTCTGTACCTGTCCTATATCATCGTTGTGCCTTGGGCTATATCAGCCAACTTCGACTTTCCAGAAGAGTAATCTACAGGCATAAAGAGATGGCTTTTCATTATACGTGAGGAAATTACTATGAATTGGTTGTTGTACACATGACGAACCAGTAAAATACTCAAATGAAACTAGCGTACAGGATGGCAACTTCCTGAGACAAATTATAGGACAGTGAATCATCTAAGTGGTAATCATTACATTATTAGTGTAATATTTGCCAGAGTTTCACAACAAACAATAAATGTTCACACTGTGGCCTAAAAAATAAGGTTAAAGCTATATATATATGTTTCACTGCGCAAGAAGGGTTGTCTATAAAAGTGCTCGAAATCATTAACTTCTTCCAGTAAATAAAATTGAAAACAAATTATACAATAACTCTAATACAATCACACAAAAATAACGAGCTAATCCTGTTAAAACATAATTTAATGTTCATTGATTTGCCGGAACTCGATAACTTTGTCTAATTATAGCATTATATTAATTAAGCGTAGTAGTCAGATAGTTTGATTTGGTAACAAGGAAAAAAATAAAATAAATAAAAATTTGTAGAACAGGGATTCAACTTTTATAAAACCCAGCTGGTATAACGATCCACGTGACTTTATCTGGGATCCTGATACTAGGCTGAAAAATCATGATACTATCTAAGACAGTACATCACTAAAGAATCCATGCAGTATAGTACCAATGAACTAAGCAGTAAGGGGTGAAAGTCATCTCGAATCTTATAATTTTGATAAGATATCTTGATAAGCTGGAGAGACGGTTTCAGAAACCGGTAATTTCCCTTGGAAATATAATATTTTATTTTGAGATATAAATGCAACAGTCTTCAGTTCAACTTGAAGACCCCTTCCCAATAAAAATACATACAAAAGCAAACCAAAATAAAACATAGTGGACTAAAGGTTTGTACGAACTATTGCCCTGATTTGGATCGTTCGTTCATTCAATAGTTACTTTCCAATTTTCGTTTTCAATGTTAAACATAGAGAAACTAGTTATCACATGTAAAACTATGAGGAATACTTCAATAAATTCACATGTCAGTTAGTGAGAAACGTGTGGCTTCTCTGTTGTAACACGTTTATTTAGATATCTACATACACTTGTTAGGTGACTACCGACATTTTTAACAGGATATGACTTTCTGGTTTCATCATATTAAATCTGAAAACCTGTTTATCAAGCTATTCTCCAATAATATATTGCATGCATCGACATCCTCGTTGTGTAGTCGTAGAGTTAATGGATAAAATACGATTTTAATTCACCACTTTTCACAGCATTTTTTCGTGTTTTCTTTCAAGTAAAGAATTAAATACATTATGTAAAATAAAATATGTGATTGCGAGATAAAATAACCTCCTAGTGGCAATTTCTCAAAGATACGAATCTTGCACATTTACACACGTAGCATTAGTTTCGAGTTTGAAGTCTATTTCCGGTTATGTTTATCTCCAAGTAAAATAATCATTTAAATTGATGAGATACGTCAATATGATGACATGTAAAGATCCGAATTACATGTATATGTTTTGTTTTTTGGACAGAATAACTTTTCGTCATAAAAGGTACACAGGTCATTCATTAAAAGAAACACTTGTATTATAAACTTAATGGTTGAGATAGGTTTCAAAATTATGACCAGAAGAGGATTTTCAATTCGCTCGAGGTAACAACCATGACTTAACCGTTTTTATTATTTAAAACCGTTATGAGCGACTTTCGCCACAAAAGGTTACAATCTATAGTGACCTTTCATCATTGTCCTACAATACTGACCGCCCCAGTAGCTCAACGGTAAATCTGTATGCTTGCAGCACTAAAAACAGGGTTTCGATACCAGTGGTAAATAGAGTATAGCTAGTTTATGGTGTAGTTTTGTGCTTAAGGATAACTAAAACCACCAACAAATCAGGGGTTCCGTTCCACTCAGTGGGCACAGCAGATAGCCCGATGTGGCTTTGCTAAAACAAACATATACACCAAAATAGCATATTAAGAAAGTTACTGAAAGAAAAGGAAAGGAAGTAAAAATCAGAATATTGAAAAAATCAGGGAGATTTAACATATATTCCTATTAACGTATTGTACAGTATAATTGTGTGTCGACATGTATAAATGTGTCAATATTTTAAGGTAAATGTAATGAAATTGTATTTTCACTATTTCTAAAAAAAAAAGTAACAATTTCTCAGTGAAAGAAACTGAAAGAGTGTTTTTGAATTTTGCGCAAATCTACACGAGGTCTACCTAAGCTAGCTGTCCCTAATTTAGCAGTGTAAGACTAGATGGAAGGTAGCTAGTCATCACTACCCCCCGCCAACTCTTGGACTACTCTTTTACCAACGAATAGTGGGATTGACTAGAACATTATAACGCCCTCACGGCTCAAAGGGCGAACATGTTTGGTGCGACGGGGATTCGAACCCGCGACCCTCAGATTACGAGTCGAACGCTTTAACCCAGCTGGCGATGCCGGGCCCGTTGGAAATATAATTAATGGAAAACGTATAATATTGGTGAGAGATACGAAGGCAAGAAATGGAAACGAACGAGATTAAGAACACATTGTAAGAGAGAAAAAAGGTTTGTTTGTTTGTTTTTGAATTAAGCACAAAGCTACATAATGTGCTATCTGTGTTCTTCCCACCACGAGTATCGAACCCCGTTTTTAATGTGTATGTCTGCAGGCATACCAATGTGCCACTGAGGGGGAGGAGAAAAAACTCTTAGGCTACTTTTTTACTAACGAATAGGAGGATTGATTGTCACATTGTAAAGTCCACACGGCTAGAAATGCAAACATGCTTGTTGTGATGGGGATTCGAACCTTCAACCTTTTTATTACGAGGGGGAGTGCCATAACCACTTGGCCATGGTAGGGTGATATTATATATGTTGCTGCATCATAAAACGCAACTGTGGATTGAAAGAAAGGTGAAACTAAAAACAGTTTCGACTGCCTGAAATAAAGAATTCTCTTTGTAAAATAATGCAAGAAACCATCGAATCAAGTTATAAATAACTAATGATAACTCTGAACGCATGTAGTTTAGATTTAATTTTGTTACGAATGATTTCAAACATAAGTCAGTTTTTTTGTTTCTACTTTTATATTTGGAACTAAACTATATTAATCCCTTTCAGAAATAAAAAAGAAACTCGCAAATCATGCTTATTGTGTTACAGTGATTATTGAAAACAAACATCTACCCGATATACTTGGATTCAAAGTTTGAATCCCGACACTTCTCATCTTCTCTTGTTCGGGTATTGTTCGAACTATTTAACACAATTTGTTATATTTAAAATATTCACCCAATCTGGCCTAAAAATACGATGAATGGCGTTCAACAAAAATTATTTTAAGGACTACTGAACTAACACAGACAGGATAATTATAATAATAAAAGTTCAACCTTGTACACTTGCCTAAATAACTCGAAGAATAATCAAGTTTCTGCTTCACTCCACACCATAGACTTTGGTTTTTCAACTGACTAACTCAGATTCCTACATCTCGTCTCATGATTATGATACTTATGTTCCTATAATTTCACTACCTTGACATTTTACAAAAAGGAAGGGATTTTTAAAAGACCAATAATAAACAACAACTTAAACTGTGGTGGTGCTTACCTGCATAAAACGTTTGTTTTCGAGACTGGAAATGATTCATAATCTGTTTCCCTTCTGTTGAGCTGGGCGTTACTAAATATACAATAGCGTATTATTATTAATATACAATAACGTATTATTTGCCTAGCACTACGTTTTGCTTCTCATAGCTTCTCTTCTTTCAAAACAGTTTAAAACCGACATTTACAGAAAAAAGTGTGTCGTCTTAGACGGACCCGGCATTGTTAGATAGTTAGAGCGCTTGACTTCCAATGTAGTGGTCGCAGGTTCGAATCTCTGCCCTACCACACATGCTTGCCCTTTCAGTTGCGGGGGCGTTATAATGTACTGTCAGTCTCATTCTTCGTTGGTAAAAGAGTAACCCAAGAGGCGGTTGAGGGTGATGATGACTAGCTGCTTTCCCTCTATTCTTACACTGCTAAATTAGGGACAGCTAGTGCAGAAAGCCCTCGTGTAGCCGTGCACAAAATTCAGACCAAACTTTTTTTTTAAATGTTCGAATAAAGAATCAAGATCGGCAATAAAATAAGGATCTGGAATTTGTATTCTACTGAAACGAATCTCTGGAATTACACACTGTTTTTCAAGACATTTGGTTCCAAATTAAAAATACATTTTGAGGAAAAAAGATATTATGAAACTAAGCTATAATCTAGTGACAAGTACTCCTATATTTCATTACATGACAATAATTAAAGGAAATGTTAACAAGATATAAAAACTTCTAATGATTGAAAAAAACAACACGTTTGTCAGATGGCGTAATAACGGGTAATGAAGTCATTTGTGTAATGTGCTTTGTAAGCCTTGTATGAAAAACACTTTATCTTTGTATCTTTTATGTGGTGAAAGTCTCGCTAAATTTATAAACGAACAACAGATAACATATAAATTGGGTCACAGCTCCTATCTGTATGATATATCAACCTAATTTTATTTTCCACGAGAAAATAATGAAGTCAGTTATAGAGTGTGCTTTCCGGAAACGAATTCAAAAAGTAAAAACAAACAGTTGTGTTTGAAAAGTATAAGAACATGTTAAGGAGCTTATTAGATACATAAATGTGAGATATTACTTTTTGAAAACCATCACTAATTATGCTGTTGTGTTTTATATAGTGATACAGTCTATTTTATGGTATCTTGTAAAAGTTACTGAATATTTCCTTTATTTTTTTAATATCTGTGTTTGTGTGCTTATGTCACAAAATCTCATAGTTGATATTTTCTGGCTTCTGAAGGTCGAATTTTGAATATTTACATCACTGCTGAGCACATATACGACTCAAGTAAAACATAGACTTGTGAATTTATAAATTAATTCCCAAATAGTTTAACAGAGGCTGTCATGCATTTTATGTGAACAAAATTAGTAAAATATGAAACGATTGAAGTTGCTTAAAGACATAAAGTAATTGTTTGTTTAATTGTATTCGTACACAACACTGGAAAGAAAATTTGTTTGTTTTTGAATTTCGCGCAAAACTACACGAGGGCTATCTGTACTAGCCGTCTCTAATTTAGCAGTGTAAGACTACTCTTGGCTACTCTTTTACCAACGAATAGTGGGATTGAACGTCACGTTATAACGCCCCTATGGCTGAAAGGGCGAGCAGGTTTGGTGTGGTGGGATTCGAACTCCCGACCCACGGATTACAAGTCGAGTGCTTTAACCACCTGGTCATGCTGGGCTTTGTGCAAAGCTAGTTACGAACTTTCTGTACTATCCGTTCCTAATTTAACAGTTACAGACCAAGGGGAAGGTTGCTAGTTAACATTACCCACCGCCAACTCTTGGGCTACTCTTTTACCAACAAATAGTGGGACTGAAGGTCACTTTATAACACCCCTTCATCCACGACTGAAAAGCAAGTTAGATGACAAGGATTTCAACCCTCAACTCGCAAATACATGCATTCAGTAGAAAAAGCATTGTCGACTGCCATCTAGTCAGAGTTAACCTCTATCTCAGTAGAGATTTGACATAAATGGCATTTCATAGCGAGCAAATTAATTCTGTGTTGACACGGGTACACTTCTCTTAACGGAAAGCTTTCTTGCTTCTTCACTGAGGACACGTGAGCTTTTACCGACGAAAATATGTAATATCCTCGTAGAAATACTAACGTTCGAAATTAATTCACTGAGGTTAAACTCTTTGCAACGTTTGAAATCTATAAACGTTCCTGGTCATATAGGCCCGGAATGGCCAAACATTTAGGGCATCGACTTGTAAACTGCGAGTCATGGATTGGAATCCCCGTCACACCAAACGTCCTCGCCGTTTCAGCTGTGGGGGCGTTATAATGTTAGGGTCGATCCCACTATTTGTTCGTTGGTCCAGCAGTAGCCCAAGAGTTGGTGGTGAATGGAGACAACTAGCTGACTTCCCTTTAACCTTACACTGCTAAATTAGAGACGACTAGCGAAGATAAACTTTGTGTAGCTTTGCGCGAAATTAAAAAAAACCCACAAGCAAAACAAAACCTGGTCTAATATATATAGTTTCCTGATTAATAAACGTTTATTGCAGTTATAGCTTTCGAGATTTTCAGTACACTAATTGTGGCAAACCAACGATACATAAAACTGCCTCTTGACGCGTCGATTTATAAGTTATAGGCGAGGTTCTCAAAATTTCAGTTGGTAACAATACTGGTATTTATATACATTTATTTGATTCTTATGCTCGAAAATCTTCCACAAGTATCGTCGTTTCAGATTTACATGTCTGTTTAACATGGTTCGCTAAGCCTAGCCATATGGCTTTGACTGCATGCTAAATACAAATGTTTTAACAGAATGTCAGTGTACACTTCAGTAAAAAAAAATAGTGACAAAATTAATAGGGACGGCAAGAAAGGCTTTAGTAAATACACAATATAAATTCACTGTGCAGAGAAAGTTGGATAACTAAATTTCTAAATAACAGTATTGTTATTATTATTTTTATAAGGAAGAAAATACCGCTTCTTTTGTACTCTATAACATGATCTGAATGTACATGTATCACTCAACCTAAACAGTTGTTTATTTAAAGTTAAACCCAAAGCAGGACAATGATATGGTCGTCCTCTGACCACTACGGGTGTCGAAACTCTGATTCTAGTGTTGTAAGTCCGCACACATATCACAGTGCCACTAGGGTTCACCTCAATAGCTGTAAACAATGCCAAACTATAATTCTCATACATCCCGTTCTAGTGCAACTTTATATTGGTTGTGGTTGTCACATGACTCGTTGATTTGTATATTCAAAACTGTTTTAATACAGCATTCTCAACACTCTACATCAATATCAATCCCTGCCCTCTTTTAGTTTTCATCCAAGTCAGGAATTATCATCAATATTGCGATCAGAAATGCATATGATTGGTCATTCAGCTCATGTCTGTAAAAAGACATCTGATACACGTGGTTCTACATCTTTGTAAACAATTACATGCTATTTCAGGATGAAGAATAACCACGACAAGCAACTAGGTTCTACTGACATTGATGTTACGTGGTTGAAAACAATGTGGTGATAAGGTCTTAAGCTTTCTTTAACCACTCTTGTGAAAGATCTATTTTCAGAGCTTCTTTAATGCCTGAAATTATATGATGTAACGCGAAGCCTCTCAGGAACGTAGAAGTTCAATGGAATGAGCTCTGTTAAGCTCAAAGTCTACATCATTTGGTTCATGGTGGAATAGATGTTACCGTCAATTAGACCATCATGTAACAGTATAATAGGTGTCAGGATGCGGTGCTATATGTACACCATTAATAGTATCCTTCCGCAAGATGAAGAG
The DNA here is from genome assembly GCA_011833715.1 of Carcinoscorpius rotundicauda. Taxonomy (NCBI): domain Eukaryota; kingdom Metazoa; phylum Arthropoda; class Merostomata; order Xiphosura; family Limulidae; genus Carcinoscorpius; species Carcinoscorpius rotundicauda. The sequence goes on along the minus strand of CM022392.1, from coordinate 47,828,095 downwards.
ATCTGTATGTTCGTAGATGAGTAGCCTGTTATTTAGATGAAGTGCGACTCATTTAAAAGAAAAACAAAAAAAAATATTACTTCACACGCTATTGGTCTGTTAAACGTGGTACGTGTTTTCTGCCTTTCTGTAAGAGAAATGAATCTTATAAGACGTCTGGTACACAGGCCAGCCTTATGATGTTTGTTTTTAGATTTCTCTACATTGACACCACATCTGCTTTCGGAAACCGTTTGTACTATCTTATGTCTAAGGATATATATATATATATTTTAAATAAATGACTGAAAATTAGCTTGATGAATATTTTAACACTTGATTTTGAATTAATAAATCAATTTCCAGTATCTTCCAAGAAACGTATCTGGAAAGTAACATCATCACTTCAGTAAGATAATTATATTTATCTGAACAATTAAAATTATAAAGCATAATTTAATTAAACAATTAATGTGATTATGCCTAACTTGTCTGAACAACTAAGATGATCAAACGTAACTTACCTAAACAACTAAGATGATTTAGCATAGCTTGCTCAAATAACTTGGATGATTAAGAATAATTTGCCCAAAGAAATAAAATAATTATACATTATTTGCGTAAAGAGCTAAATAAGAAAGATATATTTAAAATCGGGTAAATAATTCAAACATTTGCCCATCTTCTCTTATTATCTTATTATCCCACTCTTGTACAAAAGGTGATGATAAACTTTGACATTTAATTTTTAATATTTTATATAATTACAGCTTGTTCATTATTTATGAAAATGTTTTAAAGGAATATTGTTTTATAGGATAGAGAGAAGCATTATTAATCCATTAATTTTATAAAACTATGTGGTGTGAATGCCACCTATTGAAAAATTAAATAAACAGCGAGTATTTATATTTTTATTAGCATTTTTAAATCTTGGTCTGAAACACTAACAGATAATTGTTTAAGATTTAGTGTGGTAAAAAGATTACAACTTTTAAGAATTTAATATAAATAACTTATTTAAGAAAATTTACGACTCTAAAAATCGGGTTCCGATAACATAGATTGCTTGCAGGTTTTCGCTTAATGACAGAAGAGAAAATATTGTTTTACCCACGAGATATTAGCAAATTATACATTCGTATTTATACTTATATCTTTAAACTTTGGCACTAAAACAAGTATATGAGCATTAAGATGTCCCGATTTTTGAAGTTTTGGTTTTTAATGCTTTCACTCCTTCATTTTGTTCCAGTATATAAATAAGTATTCGAAACCCAGTTCTACTCATTCCCTCCAAAAAAAAAAATAAAAATAAAAAATAACTATCAATGTTGTTGAAGTTTTATCTTTCCGCTTGTAATATATTAGAATATTATTATCGGATATGATAATTTATTCTGGGATATTTCAAAGTATTCCATATTATTCAGAATGTTCAAAAACATTCTAAATGCAATCACTGCTGTCATTTTTTTATTTCTGGGACATTCTGCACGACATGATATTAGTTTGTATAATCTTTGTAAGGGTGTATAAGGGGTCAGGTAGTTACTTCTGTATCATTTCAGCTGACGTTGTACCAGTGCATTATCAAGAATGGATACTGCAACAAGAAGTAAGATTACACTTTGATTGCTTGGTTCAGAAGATATTGAATAAGAATCAAGTTACCTTCATGTAAACAAGTTCTGTGTATGTTTTTTTACGATTACAAAATATTAAAGAGACAATTCATGAAAGCCCAAATACTGTGATAAAAAAGGCTTACTGTAGGAAAAAATCTCGAATTCCAATTCGTCCAAGACACCATTCTATTATTAAACCGGAAAAGCTTTTTAAAAATTAAAACAACAATAATATGAAAACACAGCAAGTTAGTTAAGCAGAATTTTTCAATAATCTTTTTTTTTTTACGTTACTCATATGGATGACTTGAACCTGATAAAGATCCCAGAAGACAAGGACTTTCTTCTTTTCCGGAGAGAAAGATAGCGTCATAGGTGCATACACCAAGTAGATGAGGCTGTTTCTTTAAAGTAATAAAAGTCTAATAAAGGACTCAAACATGGAAACAAAGCAGGAACAGCAGTTTGACAAAAGTGGAAGTTGTTGGGAACGATCGCATAACAGTAGTGATGAAGTTAATGAATAAGTAACAATAACGGTAATGAGGATAGAGAAGACATTCTAAACCTAAAAAGATGGCAGAAAGTTATTACTACCATTTTAACAGATGCTACGAACAGAACGAAGTCGAGTGACAGAAAAGCAACGTTTTCCCTTGGTAGCATAGTTCACAGCTTCGATCGCGATGTTGAGATACAAAAATAAAAGCACTAAATAAGAAGAAGGCATGGATGAACTTCCAATGTGCATCCAGCTAAGCGTCTGAGGAAATGTCAGTTGAAAATTTCGTTATGAAGAACACAACAAATTTTTTTTAGATGGCTTGAAATTCCATCTTAATCCTTAGACAATGATCTTTAGCCATGAGAACTCAGAGGTGACTACGAGGGCGAACTACAAACAGTTCAACATTTTAATGTGATAAATTACAATGCTGAAAGGAGAGTGGCTCATATTGAAGAGGTTAATTCAATTACTACAAAGAAAAAAGAAAGGAAACCTCTTATTCTTCAGGTTGTACAGAATGATGGAATACGTTTTTCTAAAAGCAAAAAAGGAAATAATAACAATACAAAAGTAACTTATCACACCAGAAACATATTAAAAATCATACGGGCAGTGTAAGAAACTTTAATACAAGTGTACAACGTTTCGACAACTTGATGGTGACAAATATTTGATGAAACTTTTTACACTTGCATATATAGTTTGTTTGTTTTTTCGTATCCTTTTAAACCGTCTCCAACCAATACAGGAAATATTTAGTTTTGGGTTTTGTATTCGAGTATTTAACGGGTATGTTGTGGATTTATTATATTTTTAGTTTTACTACTCGGAGATTTGCGTATTTTGAGTATATGAATATTTTTTTCTTTCTGGAACAAAGTAAAAAACAAATTAATGGCGAGTTTTTAAGAAGTTTTTTACTGCTAGGCTCATTGCAACAAAAGTTATCAACAGATATTTCGTCACATTGTTAAAGTGAATCTGTAGATCAACTTATTTATGTTGTCACAACTTTTTATGATCAAAAGGTCCAGAGTTCCAGCAGCTTAACACTATTATTCATGTGCCTAACAGTTAATCCTGATACTTAAATAAGAATACCAACATGGTTAACATGTAACAAGGCTGGTTGCTCTTCGTTTGTTAACCATTAGTAGATTATGGATGGCGATGCTTAGACTTTGGGTTCACTAATCTGATCAACTAGACCAGAAAATTGCACAAAATGCGGTTTAAGTTGGCCCGGCATGGCCAGGTGGTTAAGGTACTCGACTCGTAATCCGAGGGTCACGGGTTAGAATCCCCGTCACACCAAACATGCTCGCCCTTTCAGCCATGGGGTGTTATAATGTGACGGTGAATTCCACTATTCGTTGTTAAAATAGTAGTCCAAGAGTTAGCAGTGGGTGGTGATAACTAGCTGCCTTTCCTGTAGTTGTATACTGCTAAATTAGGGACGGTTAGCGCAGAAGGTATTCGTGTAGCTTTGAGCGAAATTCAAAACAAACCAAAACCGTTAAAAATGTCAAATAAAAATTAAGTAAGTTTAATTTCAACATCTTTACTTTCAAGCAAGGAATACTTTCTATACATTATTGTTCATAAAGGCTTAGAGTATGAGTTTGGTAACTTATTAGCACCTATAAAACATTATAAACTGCATAGCTAACAACACCTTTCTCTGTTCGCTTTTAAAAACTATTTTAATCATTATCAGCTCAACTACAGACCAATATTGAGAATCGTCAGGAAGAGGTTTTGTGTTGCATAAACTTGGTGGCGACTTTTGCTTGAAAGAAAACAGAAAAAAGAAATTACTCAATATATTGTATAAATAGTAACCAATTTATGTTTCATTTCTTATTTATTCAAGTTGTTTGTATAAGGAGACAGCTTGGCTTCCAGCTATACAAATAATTTAAATCTAAAAACAACCAGATCACGAAGTCACTTCAACACGTTCCGTCATCATCAGTCAGTCCTTGATACAAGTGAAATACGTATTAGTCTTTATCTAATTCTAGCCACATATAAAAGTAAGTACCACGGCTTTAACGTATTCCTAGTTACATGCGAAACACAATACGTACTACACTCTTCACGTTAACATAACTATATGTCAACTACAGTATATACCACAGTGTTCACTTAGCCATGGCTACATGCGAAATCAGACCTGTATAAATGCCAGAGTGTGTCACGTTTGTTTTCTCTTTATTTCTCGAAATAGAATTTCTGCGCTAAGATATCATCAGTGGTCAAGGTTTGTGTACTTGTCGTAGTTCTCTAAGTTTAGTTATTTTTCAATAAGAGTACTTCCTTCAAACAAAAGAAGACCACATCACAAAAACACAGTATCAGAAGAAACGGAGGAGAATGTAAAAAATCGAAATATTTCTCATCACACACTTAAAGAGCATCTTGTACGAAAGACTGAGGGGTGTGAAAACTAAAACATCCCACTTCTTTAGAACATGTGTAAATAAACTTGTTCAATGATCAAACAGAATATGTATCGTATAATGAAGGTAAAAGTAAACTAGAAACTTATCTCTTAATGGTTTCAGAGATAACGCTTACTATCATTCTTAAATCCGTGATGTAAAGTTAATGTGTCCGAACTGTAGATTATGACGTTTATGGGTTGCGTCCCATTGTCGCAAAAACATGGTCCGCACTTTGGAACTTTAAGTGTGCTATATAAGTAACTGTCAGATCCCACTTTCATGTCAGACAAGTGTAGACCAAGTATTGTTTACCGTCTACCTTCCCTTTTTATTATTTTTCTAAAATTCAACAATGTCAAGAAATTTCTAAAATATTCTTCACATCGTTTAAAATAATTAGCATTTATCGTAACTTTCATGTAAAATAAAACAATGTTGTAAAATGTAAAAAACAATAGAAATGTAGGTTCATTGATATTTAGATTTCATTATTTGTAAAAACAAGACTGATTGATTGAAGTGACTTAATTGTAGAAAAAGAATTACTGAGTGACCTGAGAAGTATAATACCTGTTTCTTAATATTATGGTTTATATTACTACGCACTTTCCAAACCAAGTGTCGGTATCATGTTTCGAAACAATGTGGTTTCAGTATATTAAAGCATTAATTTAATAATACCATATAAAAGGGAAACATGTAGGGGATACATGTAACTTTGAACAATAACTTCATGAAATTTTGATGAGGTTTGCAATGATTTCAGTTATTTATCTAACCAAAAATCTGAGCTCCAAATTCCACATCTTAATTCTGCAAAATCAATTTATACACTATTTCAAAACGGTATATATACAATATTTCAATGCGGTATATATATAATATTTACTGTTTTCTAGTTTCAATTTAATTTAATTTAATTTAATTACCAGGCAAGCCAACAAAGAACATTAAAATGTGTTACCTAATTAGACCTTGTAACACGGTCGTCAACCTGGATAATGTTCTTTAGCAAGAACGTCATGGACGCCCTTTATCACACAAACTGTCTTAATTAGACAAATATAACCATGAGCTAGACAGGACCTTTGTTAATAGTGCTAGATCGTGTTGGTTGATGACCTACGATCTTGTAAAATATGATTTAATGTAATAAAGAATGCTAACTGTAGATTGTCCTTGGACTTCTCAGGACCAAGACGTTGCCATTAAAAATTATCTAATTACATTTAATAATGCATGTTGCGGTTATTAAGCTTTCTTCGTTCTTCTGAGAAACGTGCCTTAATATATTTGTAAAACTACATTCATGGAAATTAATTACGAAGTCGTTGTCAATGGCAGTCTATTCATAGAAGGCAATGTAAATTATAATACATCAAGAAAAAAAATCACGTTAGAGCAGCCAGGTGGTTAAGGCAATCAACTCGTATTCCGAGGTTCGGATTCCCGTTACATCAAACAGGCTCGTCCTTTCAGCCGTGAAAGCGTTGTAAAGTCTCGATCAATCCCACTATTTGTTGGTAAAAGAGTAACCAAGAGTTGGCGGTGGGTGGTGATGACTAGCTACATTCCCTCTACTCTTACACTGCTAAATTAGGGATGGCTAGCGTAGAAAGCCCTCGTGTAGCTTTGCGCAAAATTCAAAAACAAACAAACATGATAGAGCTGTGTAAATAGAGTTTCGGTTTCATTTTTTTATGTTGATTATTTAAATACAAAGAATTTTAAGAATTATATTCACATATTTACAAGTACACACAAAGATAAGTAAGGGATTATACATCGTATAAAGTAAAACTGTAGCAATCAAATAACTTTTATTTACACAATATATGTTTTCAATTCAAGAAAGTTCGTATGTGCACATATGTACTGACATGTTTCTGCAACCCGATCTTCTCTGATATCGAAACTTTTTGTTCATTTGGTATTTACTGGCAGAGCAATATATCTATGGACGTACAACGCTAGAAACTGGGTTTCGATACCCTTTGTAGGCAGAGCAAACATAGTTCAATGTGTAGCTTTGTTCTTAACCTCAAACAAATTATTGGATTTCACTTTTTCAACGAATGGAGATTCTATGTTTCTTGACATTGCGTGCCTTAATGCATTTATAAATATGTGAACAATGCGTTTGTTACACAAACATTCACGATTTCTGTTGATAAAATAATTCGTTTATATTTTTCAGTTGATGTGTCCGGATTAAAGCACTTTGAAGAAATGTATTGGCTATTTTCAATGTCCTGTTATAAATTCGTTCACCAGAAACTGGTGGAAAATATAAATAAATATTATAAAGAGTAAACATTGAAAAATTAACTGGCAAAAATATCAGTGATTTTCTTCTGCGGTTAATAGAGTCAAGAAAAATACATTAAAATAATTTCACCCGAACACACACGATTAAACAAAAAGGTCTCAGAGACACCTGGACTGTTTGTTTGTTTTATGAAATTTCGCACAAAGCTACTCGAGGGTTATCTGTGCTAGCCGTCCCTAGTTTAGCAGTGTAAGACAACTAGTCATCGCCACCCACCGCCAACTCTTGGGCTGCTCTTTTACCAACAAATAGTGGGATTGACAGTAACATTATACGCCTCCACGGCTGGGAGGGCGAGCATGTTTGGCGCGATGCGGGCACGAACCCGCAACCTTCGAATCATGAGTTGCACGCCTTACGCGCTTGGCCAAGCCAGGCCCACCTGGACTGTTAGAACAAATAGTCATTTGAAATTACCTCAAAAATGGCTAAAACTAGGCCCTAAATCTCTTCTTGTCCTTTGAACAAGTCAAGAGTGACAATTGTTTTTGTTTTTAATTTCCCACATTTACACGAAAATTATCTGCGCAAGCAGTGTAAGACTAGAAGGGCAGCTAGACATCACCACCAACCGCCAACTTTTGGGCTACTATTTTACCAACAAATAGTGGGATTAAACGCACATTTTAACGCCCCCACGGCTGAAAGGGGAAGCAATAAACACTGACTCATGCTACTGACTACTATATTATTACCGACTGTGTTTAAACCTTCTGTACACTGGAAGAATAAATATTATTAGGTATGTAGCAGCTAAAATATAACACCATGCATTAATAAGCCTGTTCCATAATCGTTTTCATTAATGCAGAAAAATATTTCTTTCGATCTCAACTTTCTAAAAACTTTTAATGCACACTATGCATGCAACAACTTCGAAAATATTCTATACACCAATGTGTCAAGTCATTTCATTGGATAAAAACAAAAACGCACGTGCATGTGTATGTGTGGGAACTCAATTTATACGTTTACAAGTTTTTTTTTCATATACACTGAAGAAGAGAGCGGTATCGTACCAGGTAAGACCCACGGGGAAGCCTGAAGCAAAGCACTTTATATAGTTACATGTATCCCCCTCCCACGTTTCCCTTTTATATGCTATCATTAAACTAATGCTTTAATATACTGAAACCACATTGTTTCGAAACATGATACCGACACTTGGTTTGGAAAGTGCGTAGTAATGTAAACCATAATATTAAGAAACAGGTATTATACTTCTCAGGTCACTCAGTAATTCTTTTTCTACAATTAAGTCACTTCAATCAATCAGTCTTGTTTTTACAAATAATGAAATCTAAATATCAATGAACCTACATTTCTATTGTTTTTTACATTTTACAACATTGTTTTATTTTACATGAAAAGTATGCTAATTATTTTAACCGATGTGAAAAATACTTTAGAAATTTCTTGACATTGTTGAATTTTAGAAAAATAATAAAAAGAGAAGGTAGACGGTAAACAATACTTGGTCTACACTTGTCTGACATGAAAGTGGGATCTGACAGTTACTTATATAGCACACTTAAAGTTCCAAAGTGCGGACCATGTTTTTGCGACAATGGAAAGCAAACCATAAACGTCATGATCTACAGTTCGGACACATTAACTTTACATCACGGATTTAAGAATGATAGCGAGCGTTATCTCTGAAACCATTAAGAGATAAGTTTCTAGTTTACTTTTACCTTCATTATACGATACATATTCTGTTTGATCATTGAACAAGTTTATTTACACATGTTCTAAAGAAGTGGGATGTTTTAGTTTTCACACCCCTCAGTCTTTCGTACAAGATGCTCTTTAAGTGTGTGATGAGAAATATTTCGATTTTTTACATTCTCCTCCGTTTCATCTGATACTGTGTTTTTGTGATGTGGTCTTCTTTTGTTTGAAGGAAGTACTCTTATTGAAAAATACCTAAACTTAGAGAACTACGACAAGTACACAAACCTTAAGCACTGATGATATCTTAGCGCCGAAATTCTGGTGAAGGATTTTCTGCAGTAAACTTTATTTTACTGATATCTGTATCAATTGCTTATTAGGATCAGTGTCTGATGTGTGTTTTTGGAATTCCAACTCTTATGAGTGCGACGGACCAACAATCGTCCGAGTATTTTTGCTATTTTATCGTACTCTTAAATCATGAATATCTATGCAAGAAAGTGACTATTTCCAAATGTTCTTTTTCTGTTTAATGTTATAACTCGTTTCGCTCATTACGCATTTTCTGAAGTTTTTTTTTTTTCATTTTATTGTAGTCAATGCTTGTTTGTTTTGAATTTCGTTCAAAGCTACTATAGGGCTATCTGTGCTAGCCGTCCCTAATTTAGCAGTGTAAAACTGGAGGGAAGACAGCTAGTCATCACCACCTATTGCCAACTCTTGGACTACTCTTTTATCAACTAGGACCCCACGGCTGACGAGGCGAGCATGTTTGGTGTGACGAGGATTCGAACCCGCCAACCTCAGATTACGAGTTCAGTGCCTTAACCACCTGGCCATGTCGGGCCTCAGTCAACGTAAATTTGGAAAGGATACTTTATTTCTGCTATTTTCCTTTAGCAGTGTAAGTACAAATTTCAAAAAATTTTAGAATATGATATGAGTTATTTGTATCAGATTCCAGCAAAAAGCTACCCAAGAGCTATATGTGCAAACCGCCGTCCATCTGTCGAATATACATACTACAGGGAGGGAAGCTAGTCTCTAATTCTTGAGGTACTGGAAATTGTTGAATAGCAGACTTTGACTGTCATTCTTACAATATACCCATGGCCCTAGCATGCAGAACGCTATTTATGTACAAAGAGACATCAATGATGGGCCCTCGGACATACATAGATGACTTGAAATTTTAATTATTACTAGTAGCTTTGGAAAGGTCAAATTCTACTTTAGTAATTGTCTCTATCATGCAATAAACATCCGTGTACTTACGTATAACTCACAAGTTATACATTACAACATTATTCGAGACTTAAGTTTATTAGTAATATGTTTTCTTCGCGCTTATTTTACAAGGTTATCATCAACACATTAAAATGCACTGAAATGTAACTTTTAATTTTAAGTACTTCGATCTCTAGAATATATTCACATGTACATTATTTATATATCTCTCAATGAGTACTGTTCTTAGCTTGACACATAATCTTCTACCTCCAACAATATTCTTAGGGTTTTCTTCTAGTTATAACTAACGATAAAATTTAACTACATCGATCCTTAGTATATACCTTAGGGGTCAGTTCTGAAGTACATCAGTGCTATTTCTGTTGCGTTTATTCCAGTAAACACGTATATCAGGATATTCTCCCCAACAACAGAATTTAGTTGTGTTAAAAGAATACCAAAATTATTAATTACAAGTTTTATTTCTCTGATAAAGCTGCTCACGATATTTGCTGACAAAAAAAGCAAAGGTGATAAATTTAATAAATAAGATAAAATCACCTCTATATAAACTACAACAGTAATTTGATGTCTGAAATCTAAGTAAGGAGTTGACGAACTAAGGGAATTGGGGTAAAATGAATGTATTAAGTACAAAGTTACACAATGGGCTATCAGTGCGATGTTCAACACGGGTATCAAAACCCGGTTTCTATCTGTGCGACTCCGCAGACAAACCACTTTGCTATTGGAGGAGAAAATGAAAGCAGTTAGAGATATGTTCAGTAGAATGGTTGCATGTTGAAAGTATGGGTTGGCCAGGATACTCTAGCTTATACATCTGAGGTAGAAGATACATACGGAAAGTCTAAGATACTTAACAATAAAATTCATAGCTTTTAATGGAAGTTCGTTATTGTTTGTCAGTAGTTCTTTAGTAGAACGGACAGTCTGTAAATATTCATCAAAAAGGTCGTCATCATAGGATCATTAGTTGTCAGTGAACTTCCTGAAGGTAAAAGTTCTTTCTTTCAAACATCCACTGCTCCTCCTTTTCCAGCTTATTTAATTACAATGTTGTCATGGGAACGAAGATTATGTAAAGCTCTTTCTTCATAGTTAGTGACGTTTCAAACACACGTCACAGTTGTGATATTAAAGCTGCACATTTCTTTTATACTTTTTGTTTCTTATAATGATACGATCAGTCCAACTATTCGTTAGTAAAAGAGTAGCCTAAGAGCTAGCAGTGGGTGGTAATGACTAGCTGCGACCCTCTCTAGTCTTATACCACTAAATTACGGACTGTTTGCGCGAAATTAAAAAACGAAACGTGTAATCCTTTTTTTTGGAATTGAATTACAATGTTTTAAAACCTTTAAAAGTGATCAAGTTCGATCACATCATGCTGTAAAAAGAATGATCATTTGTCAATTATAAAAAAATGTTCTGCAACATTTCCTGCGATTTCTGTAAACAACATACTCTTATGTTTTTTAAGATTCCAACAATCTTGGCGATTTTTTGTTTTGAATTTTCGCGCAAAGCTACACGAGGATTATTATCTGCGGTAGCTATCCCTAATTTAAGAGTGTATGACTAGAGGGAAGGCAGCTAGGCATCACTACCCACCACAAACTCTTGGGTTACTCTATTACCAACGAATAGAGGGATTGGCCGTAACATTACAACGCTCCCATGGCTGAAAGGGCGAGAGTGTTTGGTGTGACGAGGAATCGAGTCCGTGACCCTCAGATTACGGGTCGAAAACATTAACCATTTGGCCATGCTGGGCCCCTAGCGACACTTCTAGTAAAACAAAGTACTGTTGTTGAGAGTTACATAACACGACCTTATGAGCATATTACTGTGAAGTGTAAATCGTTGGTTAAATATTATAAAGTATTCATTAAAAGTAAATTGGGCGATGAAAAGGTTTACACAGAAAGGAAATTAAAACGTCTTTCATATTTGCTGAATTGTTAGCTTGTTTGTAGTTAAGTACAAAGCTGCACAAATAGCTGTCTGTGCTCTTTCCACCATGAATATCGAAATCCTATTTCTAGTATTACGAGTTAGCAGACATATCGCTGTGCCACTGAGAATATTACATTTGCTGGAACCAACAAGATAAATGTTAAGCTTTTTTTATTAACAATCTTGAATTATGCAAGAATACATAAGGAAAATTCACTTCTAAAACTAAATTAGTATCTTATATACGCATTAAACCTACTTATTATTGCTTTAAATTATGCCGAAACATATACATATGAAAATTAATTTTTAAAACCTGCAACAGAAAATAAACATGTTCTGGATTTTTGTAAAAACTTACACCAGGTGACATTGTACTTGTAGCTAGATTTGACATTAAAAATTTAATTGAATTTGTGTGTGTGTGTGTTCAGGTTAAAGTGGCATCATTCACAAATGAAAAGTAGGAATGGTCAGCGTCTGAGATTCAGTCATCTATAAAAATCGTTCATGTAATAAAAATACATATTGAGTGAGTTCTAAGACTTATAAGAAACAAGTGCAGTATTTTGAAGAACAACTTTCCAATTAACTTTTTAAAACCGGGGCACAATTTAGTTCCTGTAATTGACAAGTCTGGAAATGATCAATATTTGTGATTTGGTCATCCCATTTAAACAAAAGTACTGATTTGGAAGCGGTACGTGTATAACTCACACGTTTATTTCATTCTGAGTCTCAAGCACTCTTCTTGATCAATGAATATCTTGACTACATGTAAAATGTACGAGAAAACATACTCTTTATTAATAAATATTTATGTGAAATGTGTACTTATCATCAAACTTAGGTGAATTCCTGCAAATAATAAATTATAATTTTGTTCAATACTTATTTTCATGTCTGTAGAACAAAGTAAACAGTGATGATATAATTGAAATATCATCATGCTCTGAAATATTAATTTTTATGTTTGTCTTGCAAATCAAAGAGTGATGATGTGTTAATATTGACACATGTTATTATCTATGAACGTTGACTTCTGTTTCATGAAATAGGCGTGATGTGATATACAGAAAAATAAAATAGTCAATTATGAAATAATTGTGTAAAATATATTCAAGTTATTTTTTTCATTTATTATCAAACATGTCAGTCACCATAGGTGTGTAAGAAGCAATGATGGAACTAAAAGCAGTTATTCAACTAATGATAAGCTTAAATGTCAATGCTGTCTGATAACTTTCTACCTTCAGACGAATACCACAAAGCTTTTGTAGAAAGTTTATATTTAAAATGTAACCACTGATAATTACAATTTTGGTTGCCAAATCCTGAAACCTATCTTTCATTTTATCATATTTCTTTGTACATAAATGTATTAATTCCTTGAGATATTCTTAAACACTTGGTACATTGTTTAGTCCTGTCAAGACATGACTTCTGCTTGAAGGTTGAAAACTTGAACTGGTAACTGCAAGCTGTGGCATGAAATGAACCTTAGCAATAAGTTAAGGCAGCATCACTCTGTCAAATAAAAGTTCAACTTTTTCTGCAATGGTAATTGACTGTTGCTGGTAAGATTATACCCTGTCTGTAATGGTAGTCGACTGTTGCTGGTCAGATTCTACCCTTTCTGTAATGGTAGTCGACTGTTGCTGGTCAGATTCTACCCTTTCTGTAATGGTAGTCGACTGTTGCTGGTCAGATTCTCTCCTTTATGTATGAAAACCATTTTCAGTCCACACTGCAAAGTCACAATATTGCTCAGCTAATAAAATTAATGAAATCCATGAAATAAAATAACACTTCATCAACATCAACAAATTTCTCCAAAAACTGTTGAAAAAATTAATGTATACACCTAAATCAAAAACAATAATAAATCCAAAGATAGAACAATGTACAAAACCTTACACTGCTGCATACCATATATTCCCAACATCGGTGGAAAAATAACCAACATTTGGAAAAAACTTATCACACCAAATTTATTCAAAAACCAGGTACAAAACTAAAGTCCACAGTTTGTAAAAACTACACAAACACAATACCAACATTATTTATAAAATACAATGTAGCAAATGCTGCGACTTCTATATTGGAGAAACAAGCAGAAAAATGGAAACCAGATTCATAGAACACAAAAAACAAAACATCTGTACACATATTTTAACACTGCAAATAAAATAAACACAACATAATCATAAAAAACACCCAGGTACTAAGTAGAATAAAAAACAACAACACAAAACCAAAGAAGTCCTACTTGCACAAGAACTAAAATCCAATCAATATAAAGGAACAACTTTATATCTGTATTAATTAATAACCTAACATCTAACTGAAAGGCCTCCTACAATACCATACCCATTTACACTCTCATCTATAAAACACATGCCTGGCAATGGTCAGTTGCAAACTCTCTCTCTCTGTTAACCTCAAGATGGCCCTAAAAGGTCAAAACATTGTTCTGTACTTTATTTTAATGAAAGTGCTAATACCCATCCCAGTTGTCTTGAGAATATGTTTTTGACCTGCTGCACATTTAGTTTTATCTGAGAACACATTTACACAATGCTCAATAGTTTATTCTCTTGCATGCTTAGTAAATCTCCAATACATGATGGAAACAACAAAATCAGATATTAATGACAGTAAAACAGATTAAGAATTCAGCTACTTTGCTGTTTGATGGAGCTTAGAGTAGTTTTAGTGACCCATGCCACAATGACTGGTTATAGGCCTCGAGAGATTTGTAATCTATGAAGTCATTCAGCATCTATGTATTCTGGATAAATACAAGTTAATGATGACACAGAGGAACAATATGTCGGGAATACTTTCACTTGTCCAGTCTTTCCTTGGTATTTTGCACCAGTCAATTCCATCAATTAACTCTAACTTTGACCTCCCCTCTCTCTCTGGAAATGACATCTCGCCTATCTATATAGTCAATTTTACCCTTCGAAGGCCCAGACATGGACAAGATTAGTTCATTTTCATTACTTAACACTTCAATGAATTGAATAGGTGGATTACCAATAGCTTGAAACACAACATGCCAGCTGATATGAAGTTACCAAGATGTACGTCATGATTGAAAACTATGTATATTTTAGCAAACATTTTGTATGAAAACATATTAAATGTTTATTAAAGTTTCAAAAATGTCTAACATTAAGTCATAGAACAACATAACAAACTTATTTATTGATAGTATTAACTACAGTGAATTAGTCCTAATTAAATTAAAGCAAAAGAAAACTGCAAACATGTTACAGTGTCAATTTATCTTTATTAAAAATAAGCCTTATTTGCTGACGGCTAAATGCCAGGCTAGAAGATGTGGACTTGTGCATCACAGCGTCTGCTATTATAATTCTTTTGTATTATTCTAGAGATCCCATATTTTAAAAAAAAGTATTGCTGTTTCAATAAAGATACTAATTTGCAAGTCTTTGTTACTAGAGAATATTATAACCACTTACAAGCCAGATAAGATAAATCATTGATATTTATCAGGTGTTTTGTATCAACAAATATATTTATATAGTGTTTTGTATCAAGTATCCCATGTAATATTAAATTTGAAATGTAAATGCAATATTTTATTTCAACTTTTACTCCATAAAGAAGCACATATTGACCCTGTTATTAGTAGATCTATGGACTTCAGAACTGAAAAGTCAGGTCTGAATCATGTTGCTTGAAAAATAATAACGGATTTAAAATTTTTATTGTAAATAAAATAAAATAAATAAATATTCAAAATAGGAACCAAGTGAATCTATACAATTTTGCTAACAAGAAACAAGATTATATTTATATCACAATAAAACTCTCAAGTTGTAGAACTAAAATATTCTTTAAAGCCATTCTCTGCTGCTGCTCTGTTGTTGAATCTTGTCCTATAAAAAGTTGTCCAAATGCTTGAAAGAGGGACAATCAGTTGCAACAGGTCTGTAGAGTAAGGAGGATGAGGCAATGTTTTACAGCTGAATTCGTTGAGCCTCTGCAATGTCATTTGAGTAACATGTGGGTGAGCATTATCATGAAGTAAAACTGGTTGTCTTTGATTGACTAATGTTAACTTTCTTTCACACAACTTCCTATGAATTTTCTCAAATTCTTGGAGAAAGTTGATGCAACTTTAGCTCTGGAAACTGTTTTGGAGCCTCGCAATTGTTGAGCCATTGTGCAGATTGCTTCCTGCCATTGTAAAGGATTCACTTTTCATCACAAGTGATAATTTGATCAAGAAAGGATCATTTCTGTTGTGTAAATTCAGCACAGAACACAATTAAAAATGGTAATTTTTCTGATTTTCACTGAGTAGATGTGAAACTCATTTGTCAAGCTTTTTCACTTTTCCAATTTGCTCAAGATGGTCCAAAATTGTAAAAAGCAAACATCCAATCCTTGTGCCATTTCTCGAACAATTTGGTGCAGATTTCTTTCCACTAATGCTCTCAGTTGATTGTTTTTAACAGTAGAAGGAGTTTTCTGCCCTCTTTATCTTCAAGACTTACATTTACATTACAAAACTTTTGGACCCAACTCTGTACTGTATGTTTGGAGATGGTTCCTTTGTCTCATGTTTGTTTGATATTGCAAGCTGTTTGTGATGTATTACGATCAAGTTTGAAATCATTCAAAGAATGATGAGCAACCTTTACGATTATCAACTGTAAGGATCTGAAATACTGGAAATAAAGTGTAAAAAAAGAATAAAAGCACCAATGAATAGAAGAAAGCTTTAGTTTTTCAACAGTATATGTGAAATAGTAAAAAGAGACTGGTTTTTCATTCCTATAAAAGACTAAAAATTTATTATAAAATCTGCCATTATTTTTCCAACAACCAAGTTGTTCTTGCAAAGCATTAAGTGCATTATAAGAGTAACAGTCAACATTTTAACGTGGATAGTGTGTTGCTGTTTGTCTGCCTTTCTTCTGGTCAGTAGTTCATTATTAAGGACAATGGCAGTTATTCTCAGTAGCTGTCATAAATATAAATACCTCAGAAATATTTAAATGCAAGTGATCTCAATAATATAACGAATTTTCAAAACATCACTAATTTGACCGAGAAAGCTGTTTCTATAAAGGCTCATTTGTTCAACATGTTTCAAGAAAGTACTGAAGACTTTAATTTGATAAACAACTGGATATGCACACAAGTTCAGAAAAAAGTCACGAAATTTACTAAAAATGTTTCTGTTTACAGAATGAGAAAATTATCATCCACAAGTTTTCATGTTTATGAATAAAAAAAAAGAAATAATTTAATCCTGCAGAATACCTTAAGTTTTTTTTTTAATTTCTCTAAACAGTTTTCCTGTTGTACCAGACCAAGCATTTGGAATTTAATACATCATTCAAGTGTAAAAAATTAGGAAAGTTTACAATTTTTTTTACGTAATTCACTGGTGATAATCTATTTCAGGTTTTTGTAATTCCCCCCCCAATAGAACATAATGTATACCTATAAAAACATCTGGAGTAGAGAGAGTCTATGGTTTTCTTAATTTCAGCACTTAATAGTTTATAAACCTGTTTAATTACTTCCTTATACTTTACATTCACAAGAAGTATCTAAGAACAATAACAAGAAACTACTTAGAAAAGCCTTAAAAACTCTCTTCTATTTGAGTTATATTTTAAAAATGTTCAAATTTACAACTAAATTTTTGAGCATGACATTAGAATATTGAGATTGTCAGAAAATAATAACTCCACAGATTGGTAAAATGTAATAACACCAATTTTAATTTGAAGCAAACAAACAAGTTATCTTACTTTATGTGTATAACTTTAAAAAAAATAGAAAAACTTGCTCTTTTTGTTTTTAATAAATTTTAGTAACAATCCAATATTGGAGCTTATGAATCATCAAATATTTATGGATTATTTTTAGTGATACTTAGTAAGCGTACATTTTCAATACCTATATTCATAAGAGGTTAAATAAACTCTACATTACAAACCCTAATAAAGGGTGAGAGATTTCATGAAATAAAAAAAAATCAAACTTAAATATGTAAATTAATTTCTAATTTATTTTTCTTATTTCTTATAAAAATCTGAAAAATACATTGATACATGCATTAAGAAATATTAAATATAAGGTTTTATTAGTAGCATCTTACTGCATAATAAATAAAATCTCTGAAGGTGATAGGGACGTTAATAAAATTCCAAGGTTAGCTGTTTACAGCTACAAGTTTATCCTACACCTTCAATTTATTTACATTTTGAAAGGTCTGGATCAGAACATTAAAACGGACTGGAAACAAGCAATATATCTTCAATGGAAATTTCAACTCAGGAAACAGTTTTGTATTTTAAAAAAGTATTAATAAGACATACAAAAACTTAGACTGACTTTTAAGCTGGCAAATAATAAACAGAATATTTATTTTCACATCTTCAAGTTATTTTATTACTGTTAAGGGTATGGATTCTGTTACAAAACTATAGGAAGTTCAAAATTCTACAGAATAAAACATAGTTTTTTAAAATTCTAAATTCATATTTCTGTTACTTAAAAGGTTCTTTTTAGTTTACACCACCACAAGATTAAAGGTAAGCGTCCATTCCTCTGCTGTAGTCGTGGGTCGTAGACACAAAATTTGACTTCTTGTATTTTTCTAAGATAACTTTCACAAGCAACCTGTTAAGATACAAAAAATAGTGAATGCAATTACTGCCACAATCTATTTATTTCATTCCCTAAAGTAAAACAAAATAATTCTAAAACAAATTTTTGCATGATTTCTATCTCCAACATACCATTTGTATTTTAACTTTTTGTGTAAAAAAATAAACTTTTTATAATATTATTATAAAACTCTGAATAAGAGTACAAGTTTACTTAAATTATTTTTTAAGAGTACCCTGGGATTTCTTAAAGTTACTAAGTTGAAAAGTGCCAAATTAAAACATTGTTCTCATAATTGAAATTAAATTATTACCACTCACTGAATAATGGAGTATGGTAGAAGAATTTGTTTACAGTATGAAGGATAAACAACACAACACACGAATGTTATTTGTTACATAGTAACATATAAAACAACTCTTCACTAACTGGTGAAACATATATGATAATTAAAGTCTCTGTAGCTACAAACTATTTCACAAAGGTAATCTCTGTGCTAATGATGATAAAAATGAATTTATAGCATTTAAAACTGTTTTACTCACCTTCACAAATTTGTATCTCAGTTTTGCAGACAGTTTAAAAGCAATTAAGTTGTAACAAGACAGATAACTAAATATTAACCTAGTATGATGCAGGCTTGACCCAGACTGGAATAGGGAAGTTTTATATTTTATATCTGAAGGTGTAATGTTGCCTACATACTAAATTTATGATTTGAGCAAACTCTCAGAGGGAATTATGGAAATTTAATAATGACTTATTTATCATCAATTATTACATAAATCACACACAAATTAAGATTAAAATCACACAAATCTAGGGACAGCTGAGTCTAATAACAATAAATGCAAATTGTGTTTCTAAATATATATACATAGCATAACATATCCAACAAATAGAGAATTAACAAAAATGCTTTTTTTTTCATGATAATGAGATTTTAAGTCATTATTTTAAAGATTTGTTACATAATTTATGAAATATGCTTACTGCTGGAAGGAATACAACTCTTGCTGCTGGTGGAACATCTTTCTTGAAGGACCTAGCCTGGAACAAAAAGGAAATAAAAAGTAAAACCTAACCAACAAAGCAATAAAAACTAGTAGGCATTAAAAATTGTTTCTTTCTTATACTGGAAATTCCCTGAACTGATACTAATTCAAAATAACACAACTGTTTTCTACTAATATAAGATTATACATGCAAAACATATGAATGTATAAAGAGAACTAAAGAGGCCAACATATATGATATGTTTCTTCTGAGCAGTCCCAACCTGGCCATTTTTGACAAAAAAAATCAAAACTGCCTATATCACTGCTTGAGACCTACAAAAAGTATCTGTGTAAAATTTACTATTTAAATTTAGCAAAATACAACTAAGTAATTGATCAAAAACACCAAAAGTATGGTTTTTGTAAGCTTTGGGGCATCCTGAAAAAAGAAAGACTTAAATTGGGTAAATTCAAACTTTTTGTATTTCATTGTGATAGGCACATAAAAATTTATATTTGTGTCAACTTCCATACAGAATGCTGTAAATATGACTGTACAGGAGCCCAAAACATACATTTTTGGGTTGTTTGGCTTTTAACTTCGTAAAATTCTTAATGAGGACTAAATAAAAAGAAAAAAAGATGAGTCTAGGTATATTGGACTAAGGCATAAATAACCCTACCACATGTTAAGTCAATCTGCCAAGAAATCAAGAAATTAATAAATAGCTGTTGAATGGAAATTGTTGGAAAATGGAAGAAACTATAAAAAATAGTATGTCTGTTACGTCTGCATCAAAAATATCTTTTAAAAAAATGAGAACATAAAAAATACGCTAAACTTTCCAATACAGATGTAAGTTGCAATGATATTCCAAAAATAACACTTACAAAAACATAAATAAAAAGTTTTGTCTTGTATTGAATGAAACTGCAGTAACACAAACAAAGGCTTGATATGTGGCCTAAACGTTTTATAGAATAAAACAGCATAGAGAAAAAAAAATAATGTCAAACTTTTTAGAAAATCTTTATACTCACAGTTTCTAAATGTTGATGTGCCAAGGAGGCAATTTCATAAACAACATCTGTTACTGACTTTTCCTGGGATCCTTGAAGAATTTCCTCCTGAGAAACTTTGTGCTTTATAAAGCACAAAGTAAAAAAAAAAAAAAAGAGGTTGAAATATAATTTAGAGACCAATATTAAAAGCAATCTTTCACAACCAGTTACAATCTACAATACAGGCTAAAAAGAAATTATTGGAAATAGTAGTCGATTCAGAGAAACAGAGAAGAAAAACAATGTTTGATATTGCTTGAATACAAGACTTTATGTGAAGAAACATCTGAATTTCCAACTTTTACTTTAAATATAGCATCAGTGTTTAGTTTATAAAGTAATTATTTTTTAAAAAATACCATTAAACTAGTTTTTATTAAACTTAATCTTTTTCTCTGAACCTAAATACAGATGCTATTAATAACACAATCTCTCCAAAAAGTTAACTATGGGATTTTAATGTAAGCAAGAGTTCAGGAAGACTCTAAGCCCTTCTGTTTTGTAATCTGTAATGAACTAATTATGAGAACACACACCATAAATAATTTTTCAATAATTATTTTCTGAGAGTATACATGATGCCAACAAACCTTAATGAGCACATCAATAGGAAGGTAGACTCGTCCTCTCGACGCATTGAAAGGAACACCACGTAACAAGTTAGTAATCCCCTGACATTTGCCTAGATGACTAGCAGCGTGGTCACACTGAAGATCTGTTATTCCTGGCAATAAGGGAGCTTACATGTAATATGTCCTGAGAGAGACAACATATTAAAAATAAATAAATAAATGAAAACATTTTAACTGATTGCTTTTCTTGCCCTAAGAAAATCTAGTTGACTAAGCTGCCATGTGCTACATGAACTTAATATTCTAAAACCTATTCTATCACCCTAGAAAAATTAAACCATATTCTACATTATTTGAGCTTTGCAAAGCAGCATATTGTGGAATAAACATGCATATAAAACCCATAACTATAAAGCTTACAAATGGATTAAAAAATAACCACTTGCCAACTGTCAGATTCAATCAAATTAACAATGTGGATGCTTTGTATTGTAATAAATGTTTGTAAGACTAGCCAGTACTGATTCTTTACTCACTGAGTTAAATGGAATTATAAGAGTTTGTTAAACAGCAAGAAATAGAGAGAGTAGAGTGGTAACTAAAGAGAAAAGAGTATAAGAGGAATGAAAGGCTGGAAAAAGAGAGAGAATAACAAAATAAATTGAGATTGCAAAGCTCACATAGCTAAAGGAAAAAGGACAATGGAGTCAGGGCCAGCTGATTCGAGCTGCCCACATTTGATGAAATGAAAGATGACAGATGCTTTTCTGAAGAGATATGAAAGATTTGTCCAAAGTCAGAATATGTGCAAAGGTGACTGACTAGACCATCATCTCAGCTCCAGTGGCATACTAAAGGTGTGCAAGAGGAGCAGTCCACCATGGGTGACAGCCAGGAGGTGGTGCCAGAGGAAGAAAAAAAGGGCTATGTTTTAATGTCTTGATCACTTTCATCAAGAACTGGAGATTTGTTCTAGGGCAATGGATCAAACTGTCAATATTCACTGCTATTCAGCCAAACACTTTGGTTGGTTGCAACAGAAGACCTTCAGAAGTATACTCAAAATTGGACTCAGATTTTCACTTAATTCTCTGACAAAAACACGAGTGTGGAAATTGGATAACTTTAGAGGCATTTGAAAGCTGCCAAAATCAGCATTAAAGAGGCAAAGAAATGGACAGCATTTAACGTTATAGAGTTTATTGTGAAATTTGATTTTTTGAATCTCTGCCAAGCTTGTCACTGTGTTTCAGATTCTTTTTACTGTATATGTGTCTATTGCTTCATGTGAAAGAAGTTTTTCCAAATTGAAATTGATATACAAATTTTTTTTTGCTCGACCATGAGTTAGACAAGGCTGACAAATCTGGCTTTACTTTAAACTGAACATAAATATGCAGAGAAAGTGAATTTTGATGAGGTCATTGATCAATTTGCAGAAATTAAGGTTTGAAGCAGAGACTGTGATTTCTCTATATTTACCTATGAAGAACAGATTGAGCATTGAAATTGAATTTCCTGTGTTTTTTGTATAAAATAAAATGCAGTATTACCTGTTCACTTCATTTTAAATGTCATGCATTTTTCTTATATCCAATTTGCTCATGACAGTACTGTACTATTTAAAAATCTACTTGCAAACATAATATATTTTTCTGTGTGTTTACATTTTAAAATTGTTTTAGTGGGGTATTAAAGGAAGGATCTGCTCCATGTGTCAAATACTTTAGGTATGCCTCTGCTCAGTCCACTTCCTACAGGAAGGAGCCTACAAGTATATGTAGGCATGATATCAGAAGAAGCCATGAACTATGAAAAATTGAAAATTATTTTATGAAACAATAAGTAGTTACTAAGAAACGTTTTCACTGGAAGTTCAGTGAAATCAAACCTGACACTAGAGAAACTATGTTTCAGTTTGTGGCATGTCTACAGCAATACTTCAAAAAATGGACTGACCTGGTCAGAGGTGACAATAGTTTTGACAGACTAGCAGATCAACTGAGAGGAGTACAGTATGAGATCATGTGCTCAACAGACATGTCACTGTTTTCAGAGGAAAGAGCAACAAAAAACGTGGAGAAGATGATGAAGCTGGCAGAACAATATGTGCAAGACCATGGAGGGAGTATAACTGGCACGTTAAATTAAAAACTGATGATGACTAACTAGAAGCAACAGTCTAACAAAGGTGACTTGAAATTAACAGAGAGAAAGAAGAGGAAATGCTATGTTTGTTATGAAACAGGACAAACTGTAAAAGAGTGCAAGTCCATTACCAGCAACAGTAAAAAATCAACATAAAGCAGCTGGAATATAGTAAATATAGTGCACATAAGAAATAAGAAAAGAGTGACTGAAATTGTGAATGCTGCTGCCAGAAGAAAGAGAATCTAGACAACTCACCAGATTCATCACAAGAAGAAAATGCCATTTCCATCACTGACCATTCCACAACTAATGGTCAGCTCAAATTAGCAAATGGATCAAAAGTGCCAATAGTGATCAGAGTATATTACAAATATGGAGAGGTGCTAATATATGCCAATATGTGAAGGCTATACTGGGGACAAGAAAATGAAGGTTCTACAAGACACTGAGTACAGAATATGAGAGGCAAGACATGCCTATGTATGATAATTGATGAGACATTGAGAAGGTTTCCCATAACAAAAGTAAAGATTCATACTCTAAATTATATAAAAGACCTTGATTCTATGTGTATCAAGGAACCAATATGCAAACTAGGTGATAGGAAACATACCAGATAGAGAAAAATTGAAGGAAATACAGAAAAAAGATCCTTCACCACAGAAACTAAGGGACAGGAACAATGCTCAGAAGATGTCCAAGGTTATGAGAAGGGATCTTGTCAAGATTAAGCTCTACTGTGAACTAGGAAAGACAGAAAAACTGTGAGTGTTGGTGTAGACTGCATGAAAAGATGTAGTACATGAAATGGAAACACTTTGTTTTTAGAGAAGAAAAATCTTGAAGAGGGGTTCATGTCAGATATAAAAGACTGTTTAGTGTAGGTGTTATTAATTATTGTGTGTTTGTAACTAATCATTGTTAAGGTTATCAAATGTTGTGTTAGTAACTCATTGATGCTGAGACTATCAAAATTCTTAGAATGTTTAAGTCATAGGCATATAAATAGTTGCAACAAGACAAGTGAGAACAGCAAAAAAGTGAGTATGAGTAAAGTCGTGAGCAAGAGAAGTTTAGTTACAGAAAGTCAAAAATCATAAAAGTAACTGTCACAGGAGTGAAAGGCCTGATGGTTGAAACATGTTAGAGTGAATTTAACAGTTTGGAAGAGATAAAGAGAATAGCTTGTTTTGTCAAAGGGTGTTCTAAAGTAACTAAATCACCTTTTGTAAAATAGAAAATAAGATGACATCACAAAAAAGTCACATACCAGCCATGTCTGAGCTTCATATTGTATGAAAGAAAACATATGAATTTTTGGCATAAACTTAGGTACAACTTTATTTGTACATAGCAACACAGCACAGTTCAGAGATTACAATAGAATTAAGGAGATGAAACAATGTACAGTGTGTTTTGTTATTTGTAATATTCTATCTAAAAAATACTTGTTTTCATAAATTGTAATATTGTATGAAAAAAAGCATAACTTGTTTTCATATATAATTTGTAATGCTGCATAAAATATGTATAATTTGTTTTTGTAAGTTGTAATGTTGTATCAAAGATATTAAACAAATGATTTACTTCTTACTTATTTTTGCAAATGAACATATTGAAAGTATTCTGGTTGGAGATGAGACATATAAACAAGAAACTCTATGAGTACAAAGAAGTAGGAAGCAATGGAAGGTTGTATCATGTTGCCAGCAAGGTAGTGGAATGTAACAGGAATGTATTATGTTGGTATTGTGAAACACTAAATTGATAGTACGTTAGTAGTTCCATTGCCTAATATTACTATGTATAAATAGCATTTCTTGTATTCCACATTTTAACATAAATGTTAAATAAATTAACTATGTAATCACTACTAAACCACTATGTTATTAATATACATACATTAAGTAAGTGTATTTGCTGGGCAATAGGCATAAACGTTAACATGTTCCTGTGCTGAAAATGAATTTTAAATAGATACTTACCTCCTTCTTTCACAAAATAGTTAGACTTGTACTGCCCTCTATATGTGTAATTTTTACTCACCATTAGCCTTGATGCTCTTATCTAACATTACGTAATTTCCTGTTGTATAGCATGTTGTAGTATGTAAAAACGTTTCACCAACAGGGTTATGTGACACATTCTCCTAGTACAGCTCACTTCCTCTGTACTACAGAGCACTATCTTCATATCCGGATTAAGAAGCAACAATGCACCAGAGGTGAGGACATGTAAGTGTCAGTGGAGCTAAGTATCTTTCAGAAATATATTTTTAGTGAAGGAAAATACTAACTTCTGATACAATATATTACCTTTGCTTAAATAACAGTTGGAATTGCACATTGTAAATGTTGAAAGGAACAATGCAAAAGCACCAATGAGCACTCTTCAGAAGGCATCTGAAAAGAAGTAATGTGATACATAAATGTACAAGTTTACATTTGTAGAAGACTGTACCTCCTCTGTGTCAGATATACTGTTTGCTCCTTGTAAAAACGTGTCACTAAATTGGGTGGAAATTATACATGTTCAATTTTTAATTGGATGTGCAAAATAGTACAGAGTGGCAAAAGTACTGTACTCAGTGGGTCAACCCCTGTCCAAAACAAAGCAGCAGTGAGTATTTGTTTTCTGGTCTACAGTAGGAGGAGGGACACCACTGTCTTTGCCTCAATACCAAGTAGCAGAAGTGAAAAACAACTTCAGTTTTGACAACCCAAATAGTACATGTTTGCAAACCAAACACTCAGTTAATACCAGGCCTCCTGGGAACCTGACATTCAGTCAACAGTAGTAAGCTGGCTTACAAATGTGTTTGATCAACTTTGGCTTTAAACCAGGTAACATCAGAAATTTGTCATTTGTTTTCAGATTAAGGAGACCCCCAACCAGCCATGTGTATGAGAACTTACATTCGATGGTCCTGTGTTACTCCAACACACCTGATGGGAGACAACATACGTGAAACCTTTAGGCAAGGGAAAGCCAGCTTGAGGGGAAACTGCATGTGGTGGATTTGTCCTGTTCAAAATCAGGTGACATCAGGAATTTTCTGTTGGCTTGCAGAATGAGAAAAATACTCACCATCTACATTAATAGACTACCACTACCCTACTCTCAACTGAGTGGAATCAGTCACATTCAAAAGAAAATTTGTGTTCTTCCAATTAAGCAAACAGGAACTTATAAATGACAAGAACTTCTCTGCTCTATTAGGAGAAAAGAGAGGATGATAAAGTGGAAATCTAAGGAAGCCCAGGTTCCCAAAAGTGACAGAATCTTGCACACAAATAGAGAATGAAAGGATTTAGCTTTGGAAACCAAACACTCCATTGACTCAAAAAAAAGAAAAATTACTTGAAAGTAAATGGAAACATCAAAACTAGTGGTGAGTTAAAATTGCACAAGTTGAAAAAAATATTGTCATGTGAGAGATATGGTATGATATTGAAAACACTTAGCCATAGATTGTAGAATTAAGAAATAAACAAACAAAAGTTGTTCACTTACACATAGATTGTAGAATTCAGTACTAAACATACGAAATAGATCTTTCACTTACCGACATATAAGTAATCTACTAAATAAATACTTTTTACTTTTCATAGATTACAGAATTAAGAAATAAGCAAACAAAAGTTGTTCACTTACACATAGATTGTAGAATTCAGTACTAAACATACGAAATAGATCTTTCACTTACCGATATATAAGTAATCTACTGAATAAATACTTTTTACTTTTCATACATTACAGAATTAAGAAATAAGCAAACAAAACTTTAGTTTTTTACTTACATATAGACTATAGAATTAAGTAATAAATAGAAGAAATACATTTTTCACTTATCAATATATATAGAAGTAATACACTAAAGAGCCAGACGTTTCACTTACCCATAGACTGTAGAATTAAGTAATAAACAGAAGAAATAGATCTTTCAGCATAACCTTCAAGTTCTTCTATAGTTTGGTGACCTGTTTCTGAAAGCAAACTTTCCTAAAAAACAAACATATTATACTTAGCTCTCTGAAGTACTATCTGTGCTGTAAATCCATACAACTATAAGTTCCTCGATGTTTTGAATGTTACATCACTTCAATACCAGTTACTAATTGTACTTGTCTACCATTTAAAAAATTACTCAATATAACCTAATAAAATGAGAAGACAATTTGTTCTATAAAAAAATTATTTTATAAATATGTCCAAGAAGTATGTATATATTTCATACACTCCTACTGGTAAATAAAATAAGTTTGTGATATAAAAGTGCATGACAGTGGCTTCAGTTTGAAGTTGTTTTATGTAACAACTCAAAGTCTGATTTCTGACTACATAACAATTAGGACATGTATACTGTTAAACTGTTATTATATTTATGAAACTTTCAAAAACTTAAATAAAGACAAAATTTTGTTTTTAATAGATGTTTCCATTTTACAAATTATGTAAAGTCTGCCTGCTGATCTTGGGAAAAAAACATTTTGATCTAATAATTTAAATGTTATCAAAAATGGAAGATTTATAGTAATTTCTCAACAAGCAAATTTTGAATAAATAGGTCTTGTTATAAATTCATTAAAGAATCAGTTTATGTTTCCCCTTTATTTATGAAGATATAAACAACTAATTATTTTCTTATATTATCAATTCATAAAAATGTATAACTTAGGTATATCCAAAGTGCAATCTCTTCAAGAATGCTTGAATATATTACATGGGGTACCAGAAATATCATGATTTAGTTCAAACTATTAACAAACATGTGCCACTCATCCCAACCCACATTAATTCTTTCATCACTTTCCTTCTAATATATTCATACTTTTCTTTTATGTAACAAAATTACAAAAAAATAGATAAATTATGTCAAACAACAATACAAAAACTTACTCTACTGTCAAGCATACGTTGAAACCAAAGTTTTGATAACTTTTGACGTTTCAAAATCTGGAAGAAAAGTATGTTACTACAATAATACTGCACCAATGGATACCATTTAAAGAGATGTATAGAAATGTAAATAAATTGTAATAATAATAAATACTTTTGGCAAGTACTTTTAGTAAATTTGATACTTTAGTTGTAGATGCATGTAATTATTTCTCTAACAATCTTTTCTGATTAGATAAATAAGATAAGGTAAGTTTTGATTACAATGATTATTGTCTGATGTGCTTCTTCTGAAAACATCATTTTAAATATAAACTACATTAACTGCCCAACATATAAAGGAAAAAAGTTTCATATCAGTTACCATTCTTAATTCCTATATAAACTTCCAAAAGAAATTTTATTCACAGCTTCTATTTAAACACACCTATCGTACGTACTTTTGTACCATATTATATGGTATTAGCTACGAGTATTGATTATATCAATCAGTGTCATGTAAAACTATTAATTAATCAAAATCATGATTAGATAGATTGCCATGAAAATAATCAACAAATAAGAATTAGTGTTTTTGTTCAGTACAACCATTCAAGTAATCAAAATGATTTTTTTATTAATAGTTTTGACCAAAATATTTTTACATTAATCTGTTAGCGTCATTATTTACAGAAATAATTGATTAATAAAAAATAGTATTTCAATTATCACTATTTTTAATTATTCTGCCTCTAAGTCTAAAAAAAATATTCAATTAGTTGAACGTAAACAATTACTAAACTTGATTACTGATTAATTATCAAATTTCACTAATTATGTACATAAATAGGAGAAAATATTTTATACATTTTTGCTCACCCAAATGAAACATCTTCAGCTCTTTGACAAACATAAAAAAATATTTAAACTACAGTACTTCATTTTTCTGAAGATCAAAAATGTTGTTTTAAACAAATTACCCTTGCTAACTCCAAAGCTATTGGTTGTTGTGGTGGTCGACCCTGTAATGAAATGAAAATCAAACAAAAATTAATAAAAACAAGAGCACTAATGTTACTGTTCTTTAGGAATCGAGTATTTAGTTTTAGCAGTATATACTGTTTAACAGTGATATACAGATAAAAACAGTGAAAAGCCATAAACCATAACAAATGGTAAACACCTATAGTTATATAATACAAAATTTTTTTTACTATCAGTCTGTGAGCAATTATTTTTAACAGACCAATTCATGGCATAAACAAATAATCAAATAGGTGAAATCTGTAATTTTTGTCACATAAGTGATAATCCAACAACAACAACAACAATTAAAAACATTAATTGAAATACCAAATTTTATGTAACTTACATGTTCTTATGGACCATGAAATTATTGTAAAAAGTTCTTTATCATTAAATGAGTTGTATAAATAAATCTAAGAATTACAACTATTTTTCAGTTCCCCCACACCTTCGATTGTAATGAGTCATTATAGGTCCTGTCTACAGTGACTGTGATATGTGTTTTGAAAAACTTAAAGCAGTAAACATTCTTTACCTTTTACACACAGCTGGGCTAGATAATATTTCTGTAACTCAATTTAAAGATATGATTATTAGTAAAATAAAGCAGAAGTTATGGTAAAAAATTTATGTATTTTTACTGGCTAAGGTGTAGCCTTAAATAGCTTAAATCAGTCAAACAAGGGGTTTATATGTACAAAAAGAGTAAAGCTGAAACAAATTTGATAAAAAGAACAAAAGAAAACAAATTCACAAAAATTAACTCACAATACAAACCTATTTTATATGCAAAAATGGCTCATTTGGGTTGAGAAAATATTTTAAATAGAAGAGCGAAACAACGTTTCGACCTTCTTCGGTCATCATCAGGTTCACAAAGAAGGAAAGAGGTAACTGACCAGAAGCTGACCACATTTGGAGGGGGTTGTGTAACTGAGTGTCGCAATGTAGAGGGCGGGGTTAGATGTTTAAATATATAATTTTATCTATAATATTAATATAGGTATAATGGCATTTCTTTATATTGGTTTATTTTGGGTTTAAGTTGTTGTATAAGTAAGGCTTCTTTAATTTTGCATTTGTTTATGTTTGTTTCTTTATTTAGTATTTTAGTGTTTTCTATGGTTATGTTACGTTTATTTGACTTACAGTGTTCAAAAATGTGTGAAGGTGACTTTTTATGTTCTTTGAATCTGATTTCCATTTTTCTACTTGTTTCTCCAATATAGAAGTCGTGGCAGTTAACACATTGTATTTTATAAATAATGTTGGTGTGATGTTTGTCAGTGTAGTTCTTGCATAGTATAGACCTCAGTTTTGTGCCTGGTTTTTGAATAAATTTAGTATTAACTGGAATGTTATATTTTGTTACTAGTTTTTGCCAAATGTTGGTTATTTGCTGATGTCAGGAATATATGGTATACAGTAGTATATGGTTTCGTGATTTTTTGATTTGTGAGATACATTTACTTTTGTTGGTTGATTTTGCTTTCTGTCTGGGTGTGTGTGTATAATGTTTTATATGGTTTGTGGAGGAAACTTACTGATGTTGATGAAATATTGTTTTATTTTGTCTAATTCATCATTAATTTTATCTAGTGACCATAGTTTTATGGCTATGTTTATTTGGTTTCTTAGTATGTTGAATTTTTGTTTTGTTTCATGTGCTGAGTCCCAAGGAATGTATAGTCCAGTATGGGTTATTTTTCAAATTATGTGTTGGTTCTTGTAATTTTGAGGTTAAGAAATGATATTTGATTGCTTTCTTCCTGTTCACATGTGAAGTTAATGTTGGGATGTATAGAGTTAATGTGATTGAAAAAATTAAGTATGTGTTCTGTAGATTTGAATCCCGAAACCATGTCATCTACATATCTGTACCAGTATAGTGGTGGATGTAATGCTGTATTAATTGCTTGTGTTTCAATTTGTGTCATAAAAATATTGACTGGAACTGGTGATATTGGGTTGCCCATGCTGAGGCCATTTGTTTGTATATAGTTTTGGTTGTTGAACATGAAGTTGGTCTTTATTGTGGTGAATTCTATGAGGGTTGCTAACTGGTTACTGGGAATGTCTATAGTTGGGTTAGGGTCTCGGATATAGAGTTCTACTAGTTTTCTTTAGGTAAAATAATAATTTGCAATGAAAATTTGTCCAAAGGAACACTGTATATGAATGAAAAAAAATCATTTAAAAATCTGAAGAGCAAATCAGTAAGCATTACATTTTCTGTTTCGAGTGGTAGAAGTTTAGAAACTCATTGTTGTATGATACATTTGCGTGACTAGTTTGGGTGGGTCAGAGACAAGATATAAGAATCATTTTATTTTAAGTTGCGCATCGGTGGTTTGTGCACAGTAAAATTATTGTCATTAAAAAGAGATGTATTAACACAACATATGTGCAATTAACTTGATTAACTACATGCAACATTTAGTGTGTGTGTTTTCTTATAGCAAAGTCACACCAGGCTATCTGATGTGTCTATCAAGGGGAAATCAAACCCCTGATTTTAAAGTTGTAATTCCCTAAACTTACCATTGCTCCAGGAGGGAACAGCAATATTAGATCAATGAATAAAAAAAAAATAGAATTTCCAATTATTATTACTTTTTACTACCTAAGTTAAAAAAAAAAAAGACCACTAAAATTTTTTGTTGTTATTATTCATTAATTTCAAGTTTGTTCAGCTTAATTAATTATTGTCACAGCTGACAAAAATAATTAACTAATCAAAATTAGGGTTTCAAATTATTACAGTTTTGAATTATTCCAACTATTTAAGGATTCAAAATATTATCACAAATACAGGTGGTTTTTATCTATTGAGTAAACTGGGCAATTATCTAGGGCCCCACATGTGGAAGAGCACCTGAATCTACGCCTTTTAGCTCTAAGTTTTCTTATCATTATGAAGCTTCATTTACTGAATTTTGCCCAAAATTCCAGAATTATTAAGACTATTCCATCACAAGAATGAATGGATAAACAATGGGAGCTAGGAACCATGGAAGGGTACTGTACGTGATAACTAACACTAAAATTTGTAAAATGTATGAAAGAAAATAAAAAAATGAATCACTAAGTCTTAACACCATTGTGCCAAATTGTCATTATGTTTGTTTCTCATTAAGAATAAAGCTCTACTACAAGTTGTATGTTTTCTGTCTAGTAGGGTTATCCAAACCTAATTTTTAGCATTACATTTATTTTGGCCATCTCATGTGAGAATAACTAATTCGTTTAATCTAATCATTTAATGAGCCCAACAATTAATCAATCAGCAAATGTCACTAATCACCCAACTCTGGTACCATACTTGGACAAGGACAGTTATTACTTCCAGAGGATAAAAGGAAATCAACTTAACCCCTCTATTGATCATATTTTATTTAAAACCTGAACATATATAGAATGAAAATAAAGTTAAAATAAATGACATTATATGAGCAGACAGAAATGCATGGTATATTCATATACCACACTGACAACTGTTTCACTCAACAATCTTATGCTTTGTAGTGAAGTTGTTGATGGATATTTTGAAGAAAACCCATCCATATAGTGTTGGTGAAGTAATACTTTAAATAATTTAGTGAGTTAGATTTTATGTTAGCTTTAACCTTTTATTATAATGAAGTATGTCTTCATCAGCTGATTTAACAAAAATCTTTAGATTGCCATGTACAGTTAAAAACATTTTAAAATACTAAAAAAAGTTAGAAATATGAATACTCGTCTTATTTAGAGACTTTATTAAATATTCTAAATTTATAAAATCGCAAAGAAAATAGTGAATTTGTGTAAAGCACAAAAAATACATTCCTTAAAATAAATTGAATTATGATTCTATGTAATATGAAAAAACCTTATGGTACTTTTAACAGGCAAGTTATTCTTAATACAGCCCATTTGTGAAGATTAAAGCTTCAGTACTTAACAAAGTTTTCCTCATATTTTCATTATTTCTTTGACATTTTTAACAATTAAAGTGCAAACTGTTTCTTGTAAGACTAGCTTTCATAACATGCAATTAATGAATGTCATTTATTTACATAAAATATTACATATTTCTTTAAATGTCCTAAATACACGAGATCCAGATATAATATTGATATATAATTGTAAGTAGTTCATTACAGCAGCCCTATAAGTATTTTACAATTGGCGTACATAAAGATTAGAATTACATTTTCAATACAAGTATATCTAATACCCTTAGAGTAACATAATAAAGCTATTTTTCACTGTTTGAAAACAAACTATGAAAAAACAGCAACTTAAATTTACCATTTATTCTTAATTTCATCAACGTGAAAGTATTTCATGTTCTTCATATTAAAATGGTAAATAATTATGTAAACAGATACAAGTGAACAGCTTTAGAGCATTTAATATGTGCAACTGGCCCAAGGACCATTTATAAAAATATGGTAGACAAAAATGTAACAATAACAATGCATTATCCCTGGCAGATTGTGTTGGCATTACCATGGGAAAACTTAATTATTTCAATGGAACTGATTAATAAATTGAATAATTATTGAATTAACATAATCTACTATTTGCCTGATTCTTTTTAACTCAGATAAAATTAAATTCGCAATTATGTTTATCCACTTTCACCATTCCTTGATGATACCTATAAAACTATTTATCAACTAAGCTTTGTATGAAATTCAACATAGCATATTTTGAGAAAACACTTAAAATAGATCTTAGAAAAGGAAAAACATGTGTAGCACAATACCATTTAATGTATGTTTTACATATGCTTATATACAAATATACATTCATTCTGTATGTGCATAAGAACATGTTGTTCATATTAAACTGACTTTTTAATTTTTAGGGTAGGTTATTTGGCATTTATTGGTGAAAAGCTACTAGAATATCTGCACCAACAACTGGTAAAAAAATAAAAGTAAATTTGTTATAAAATGTAAAAATGAATCAATGTAAAACTAAATAAAATTTTAACAGCTCATGAAAACTTAAATGGAGTGTAAATGTTTAATGGTTTTTAAAAATTTTAAAATATTAGTAAAATGGATACCATCATTATCACCAATGACACTATCCAATATCAGGGGTGAACCTGTTTTTAAAATATGTCTAAAATATTGCCATTGCTCATAATTGTAAGGATGGAATGACAGTAAAATATGGGCTATTGTGACTCGAGTGTCACACAGACCAAACATTAATACATCAGTCCCAGATAAAAGAAAATAAGTTAAGAAACTGTGACCAATGCATAGCCTAGTAAAGATAATTTCCTCCTTCCAATACTTATGAAAGCAAGATGGTCAAAGAACAACAGAAGACTTGATTTTGAAAAGCTTGTTGTCATGTTTCTCACTCCAAGTTGAAAGCCAACTGGCATGGAGCCGAGCCTTGAATACAGGACCATAGTCCATTTATGGAACAGTAATGGCAGTGATAGCACCAGAACAGACAGATTTAGTTGTAGTGTCAGCAAGCTCGTTCCCTCAAATACCAATGTGGGCTGTATACAGAAAAACTGGATAGAAGTAGATAATAGAGAAAAATGAACCAACTGTTTTTGAATATAGTATATCATGTTTTTGACAAGAACATGATAAAAACTAATGTGAAGTAATTCCAGAGCCAGTAGAGAGCTAAGCGAGTTGGTTTAAATAGTACAGCTCATGTACTACACAGCTTCTATGTGATCAGAGCAAGAGAAATGTTGTAGTATTTGGTGGTGAACAAAAAAACTGTAGACGGAACTCCATGTGCAACCAACAAACCACAACAAACTATGGCAGATCCCTCAGAGTTACCTAATTTCAAACCATCCATATAAAAGGGAATGGAAGGATAGTTCAAAAGATGTTCAGCAAATAGAAGACAGTGCTTCCTATTGGGAGTATCCACCTTCTTCAGATGATTCAAAGAAAGGTCACATGTGGGGATAGTAATAAGTCATGGTAGGATTGGCTGACCAGTGGATACAGCAATGTCACCCAAGGACAGACCCAATTCATCCAACTGCATCTGAAAACAAAGGCCAAAATGGACTATGACAGATCATCTGTTCTGAAAAAGCATGGCATACTGAGGAAAAGAAACAAAACCCCAGGTGGGATGTTATGGTAAAGATCAAAGTTTTGAAGATACAGTAAAGAGTGTTGCAAATGGTGGAGGTGCAGGGGAGGTTCATGAGACTCAGTGTACAAACTGTAAACTGGAGAAGTCGAAAAAACCCACGTGTATAGCCTAAGCCCCTGATGGTAGACAGGGTCCTACATCTTCAATGATGAGGTCCTGACAGAGCCACAGACCAGAGATCCATAGTCCAATTTTTATCGAATGAGGGCATGATAGATCTTTAGCATAGAATATCAGTCTGCTCCTCAAAGGTGGAAGAAAGGCACGAAGGATGTTCAGTGCCCATGTACACTTGATGCATAGCTGCTTGATGTGTTGAACAAAAGTTAGCTTACGGTCAAACATAAGCCCCAAGAACTTTGCCTAGGGGACCACAGGAAATCCAACTTCTTTGAAACAAAGCTTCGGATTGAGATAAATAGATTGTTGGAGGCAGTTTTAGAGAATGAAAAGATCCACTTCAGTAAATAACTGAGGGTAGTCTGTAGCTGCTGCTCATTAAACCTCATACTCGAAGATTGATGAGATATGCAAGTTGTTGACATAGAGATCACTTGCAACTGCAGGAGTATTTGTCCACTCATGGCATTAATTTTTACAATGAAAAGTGTGACACTCAACTTCATGTTAGAATGAATGAGGATGTGTTAAAACCACATGGGCCTGGAATCCCCTATCCATTAAATTTTTTTAATAAAAACAGGTAAATGGTCATGCAACCTACACTAATGGAGATCTTGCAGGATGCCATACCTACACAAAGTATCAAAAATTTTCTCAAGGTAAAAAATACAAAAACAAGATATTGTCATTTGAGAAAGGCTTCCCTGATTGATTCTTCAAGTCAAATCAGGTAGTCCATGGTGGAGTACTGCCATTGGAATCCACACTAGATGGGTAAGAGGAGGTTGTTTGATTCAGGGAACCAAACAAGACGAGCATTAAGATCTTACAAAGACAGCTCATTAAAACAATTGGATGAAAGTTTAAAATAATTTTGGCATCATTCCCAGGCTTAGAAAAAGGGAGGACAATGACATGGTGCCAAAAATCAGGAAAAATATTCTCCAGCATGATCCGATTAAATACAATTAGAAGAATAGCAAGAGAGGGAGTAGAACTACTAGACTAATGAAAAGCAAGCTTCAGTTCCATCAGTGTAAAAGATCAATTATACTCATAGACACAAAAAGAAATAGGTGATTGCTCTGCCCGAGTCTTCATGGATAAGAAAGTGGGGGATAAAGCAGAAATGCTAGATGCACGAGAAAAACTTTTACTGAGATTACTGGCAATGCTCTGGGCATTAATAACTTTCTGGCCATCAGAGAGCAAGATCGAAAGTGGGACAGAATTATACTGCCCACTGACCTACCAAATCTTGTCCCATATGAATTTGAAACTGGTGGTACAAGACATGTTGGTTGTAAATTTAATCAAAAATTCCTTCTGGCTTTGACATCTTATATGTTGAGCATATGTATTGGCCCACAGGAAAGCCATGCAGTTTGAAAGTATGGGACACCTATGAAAGGTATCCCACACACATTTTTGAGCTTTCTGTGCCATGTGGCAAGCATGATTCCACCAAAGAAAAGGATATGATGGAAAACAAGTCAAGGTTTTTAGAACAGATTGAGCAGTTGCTTGTACAATATGGCCAGTTACTGCTCTCACTCAGTCATCTATCGATGACTTACAGTAGACAGCAGGATCAAGTTCCGAGAGAGCAGAGAAAGAAAGCCAGTTGGCCTGGTCCCACTCCCACTGAGGCATGTGGGTCAGATGGCACTGACAATGACCAGTCTCTCTCAAAATGATTACTGTCCCATGGGTCACTGTCAACCCTCCAAGAAAAGTGAGAAAAAAGTGAAGGGGAGCAGATACAGAGATCAATAGCAGTAAAAAACTAACTAAGTGCATGAAAATAAGTTTTAACACTAGTATTGAAGAGAGAAAGGTTGTAATTCAAGAGAATAAGCTCTACAGTGTGACCCCTAAAATTATCAGAAACTTCCCAAAGAGGATTATGTCCATTAATGTCCCCCAGGATTAAAAAAGGAGAATGCAATTGTTCAACAAGAGCAACAAAGGTCTGATTAATCATAAGTCTCTCCAAGAGACATGTAGAGAGGACAGAGTGATAGTATGACCCAGAGAAAAATGCATAGCTCTGGGCTCCAGGGGTGTATCAAGTGGCAAAGATAGAGTTGACACATACTGGCCAACCAGCAGTGCCACACCTCCATGCACTCATTCATCACACAACCTGTAACGAAAGGATTGATTGATTGATTGATTTAGTGTTTTATGGCACAAAGCAACGAGGCTATCTGCGCCAAACAGCCGGTAAAAATGTAGTAAAAGACATAAATGGAAATGAAGGTAAAACAAAAAGGTATAAAACCAATGTTGACACCTAGTCTACAAGGTTAAGATAGAAGGAAGAGTGTAAAAAGTTGTAAGGTATTTACTCTATCAAAAAGGTATAATCATAACCCGCCAGGAAGACTAACAGGCAGGTACAAGACCCACCGTCAGTCACCTGAAGTTGGTCTTTCCAGTCCTGGTTCTGGGTTATGTGTCACAGCAACCAGTATCAAAATGTAAAATAATAGAAGTATAAGACACACAGTAAAATCACAACAATGAGTAGCCAAATGTTCAGTAAAAAGAGAAAAGTCACATAAATGGAGTAAAATTTGTAAAAGTAAATGAAGGTAATAACAAAACGGCAATTAAAACAGAAAATGGTGTAAAAACTAATGGTGACATTCAGTCTTCAAAGTTATAAACTATTTACTCATAGCATAATAATAATGATCATAACCTGCCAGGAAGACTAACGAATAAGTTCAAGAACCACCGTCAGTCACCTGAAGTTGGCCTTTCCAATGCTGGTTCTGGGTTATGTGTCATAGTAGCTATTATCAAAATGTAATGGAATAAAAGTTTTAAAAGACACTCAGCAAAATTGTAATAAAGAGTAGCCAAATGCCCAGTAAAAAGATAAAAGTCAAGTAAATGGAGTAAAATGTGTAAAGGTAATTGAAGATAAAAGCAAAATGGCAATTAAAACAGGAAATGGTGCAAAAACCAATGACGACATCCAGTCAACAAAGTTGTAAAGGACAACCTGTAGCAGAATGGGAATGATCATAACCCGCCAGGAAGACTAACAGGTAGTATATAAACCACCGTCAGCCACCTGAAGTTGGTCTTTCCGTCCTGGTTCCGGGTTATGAGTCAATATGGCCAGTACAAAAAGGTTGTAAAAGTGTGAAATGATATGCAGTGAAAGTATAATAGTAACTCGCCAAGAAGACTAACAAGTAGTTCAAACAGAAGCATTAGTCACCTGAAATTGGCCTTTCCAGTCCTGGTGTCGAGTTATTTAATGTTATGGCCATTGTTTAATGTCACATTGAATGAGAGAGAATAAAACTGTAAAAAAGGAGCCACAATTAAAAAGGTGTAATAAATAAATATACCACACTTAAATGAGATTAAAAAGATTAACGGCCATTAAAAAATTAAAAACGTTATTAAGGTGGACAGAGTCACCATCACCAATAATTCTGTCCAATGTTACAGACTGACCCTGGGAAATAATATGTTTAAAGTATTGCTGTCGTTGAGAATTGTAAGGATGGCAAGAAAGTAAAACGTGGCTGATAGTGATTTGAGTGTTACACAAACTACACATTGGTGCATCAGTTCCAGATAAAAGAAAATGATGAGTTAAAAAACTGTGACCAATGCGTAGTGAGAACAACTTCCCTCCGAACTTTACGGAAGCTAGATGGCCAAACTCCAATTTTGGGTTTGATTTGAAAAAGTTTATTGTCGCGCTGTTCACTCCAAGTGGACTGCCAACTGGCACGGAGCCGAGCCTTGAAGACAACACCATAGTCCATGTATGGAATAGGCATAGGGGTGATGGTGCTGAGGCAGACATATTTAGCTGCCATGTCTGCAAGCTCGTTCCCATGAATACCAACATGGCCTGGTATCCAGAAAAAAAGGATTGAAGTAGCTGCTAATGAGAAATGGGCCAGTCGGTTTCGAATATCTGCGAGAATAGGATGTGAGCTAATGTGAAGTGATTCCAAGGCAAGTACAGAACTAAGCGAGTCAGTATAAATAGTGCAGTTGGAGTACTGCTCAGCTGCAATATGATCAAGGGCAAGAGATATGGCATACAGTTCAGTAGTGAACACAGAAGCTGTAGAGGGGATTCTGCATGCAACTACTGACCCATAGCAAACCATAGCAGAGCCCACTGAATTACCTGATTTGGAACCATCTGTATAAATGGGAACTGAATGATTGTTTGAAAGATATTCATTGAATAAAAGATGGTACTTCCAGTCTGGAGTATCTGCCTTTTTTAGGTGATTGAAAGAAAGGTCACACTTGGGGGCTGTAATAAGCCATGGTGGGATGCGTCGACCTGTGGAATCTGCAATGTTATCCAAGAACAAACCCAATTCATTCAATTGTGCCTGGATGCAAAGGCCAAACGGAGCAATGACAGATCGTCTGTTCTGAAAAAGTACTGCCCACCGAGGAAGGAAAACACATTCCCAGGTGTGATGCTTTGGTAAGGAACGAAGTTTCGAAGTATATTGTAAAGACAGTTGCAAACGGCGAAGGTGTAGAGGAGGTTCATGAGATTCAATGTATATGCTTTGAACTGGAGAGGTACGGAAAGCTCCAGTGCAGAGTCGAAGTCCTTGGTGATGAATGGGGTCCAGTATCTTTAAGGCCGAGGGTCTGGCAGAGCCATAGACCATTGATCCATAGTCAAGTTTCGATCTAATAAGTGCACGATATATCTTTAACATTGAACAGCGATCTGCCCCTCAACTGGTAGAAGAGAGGACACGGAGGATGTTCAGTGCTCTTGTGCATTTGACCTGAAGCTGCTTTAAGTGTGGTATAAAGCTCAGTTTACGATCAAAGATAAGCCCCAAGAACTTTGTCTCCGGGACCACTGGCAGCAAAACTTCACCGATATGAAGTTCGGGATCAGGGTGAATACCTCGTCGATGGCAAAAGTGCATGCATACAGTTTTGGAAAGAGAGAAATTAAAGCCATTCGCAAGAGTCCACTTCCGTACACGATTGAGGGCAATTTGTAGTTGCCACTCAATATATCTCATGTTCGATGACTGACATGAGATGTGAAAGTCGTCAACATATAGCCCATTCGTAACGGTGAGAGGGAGTTGTTCAGTGATGGCATTTATCTTTATACTGAAGAGTGTGACACTCAATATACAGCCTTGAGGGGCTCCAAGTTCCTGTACAAAAGAACGTGAAAGTGCCGAAACTACACGAACTTGGAATCTCCTGTCCATTAAAATTTTTTTAATAAACATTGGTAGATGGCCACGTAACACATATGTATGGAGGTCTCGCAAAACGCCATACCTCCATGTTGTGTCGTAAGCCTTCTCTATGTCAAACAATATCGATACAAGGTGTTGGCGGTTGAGAAAGGCCTCTCTGATAGATGTTTCAAGACGAATTAGGTGGTCTATGGTGGAGTGCTGTCGACGGAACCCACACTGGGTGGGCGAGAGGAGGTTGTTTGATTCAAGGAACCAAACAAGACGAGCATTAACCACCCTTTCTAAGGTCTTACAGAGACAGCTCGTCAGAGCAATTGGATGATAGTTTGAAGGAATCTTCGGATCTTTCCCTGGCTTAGAGAAAAGTAAAATAATAGCCTGGTGCCAGGCATCAGGAAAAACATTCTCCTGCCAAATCCGGTTGAAGATAATCAGAAGGACATCAAGAGAAGCAGGAGATAGATGGTGCAGCATGTCATAATGAATATCATCAGGTCCAACATATGTACTGGCAGACCGATGAAGGGCCATTTTTAGTTCCACCAGGGTAAAGGGACTATTATAGTAAAAGAAACAGTCAGTTTGAAAGGAAAGAGCTGATTGCTCTGCCCGAGTCTTGATGGCCAGGAAGGTGGAGGAACAAGCAGAAGTGCTAGATACCCGGCAAAAGCTTTCACCTAGAGTGTTAGCGATGTTCCAGACATCAGTCACCTCCTGACCATCAGAGAGTAAGATCGAGAGGGGAACAGAATTGTAGTGCCCATTAACCTTTCGAATCTTGTCCCATATGATTTTGGAACTGGTGGTAGAAGATATGCTGGTTGTGAATTTAATCCAAGATTCCTTCTGGCTTTGACGTCTTACCCACCTAGCATGTGCTCGGGCCCGTTAGAAAGCAACCCGATTTGAAAGTGTGGGATATCTACGAAAAGTATCCCAGGCCTGTTTTTGAGCCTTCCGTGCTAAGTTGCAAGCAGAATTCCACCATGGACGAAGATATCGTGGGAAACGTGTCGAGGTTTTAGGGATACACTGAGCAGCTGCATGTATAATACAATCAGTTACAGCTGCAACACATTCGTCTATTGATAGTTGATCTACGATGGCAGGATCAAGTTCTGCGAGAGCAGTGAAAGTGGACCAGTCTGCCTGATTCAGCTTCCACCGGGGCACGCGGGTAGGGTGGCATCGACCAGGGCCAGTCTCTCTCAAAAATATCGGAAAATGATCACTGCCTAGTGGATTACTGTCAACCCTCCATGAAAAATGGGAGAATAATGAAGGGGAGCAAACTGAGAGATCAATGGCGGTGAAGGACTGACTTGGTGCATGAAAGTAACTGGAAGAACCAGTATTGAAAAGAGAAAGATTGTGATCAGAGAGCATCTGCTCTACAGATCGACCCCTCCCATCAATAACAGCACTTCCCCAGAGGGGATGGTGTCCATTAAAATCCCCCAGGATTAGAAATGGAGATGGCAACTGTTCAACGAGAGCATCCAGGTCTGATTGATCATATGTCTCTCCAGGGGACAGGTACAGAGAACAAACAGTGATGGTACGACCCAAGGAAATACGGATGGCTACGGCCTCCAAGGGTGTGTTGAGTGACAAAGACAGAGTGGGCACATGTTGATCAACCAACAGTGCCACCCCTCCATGTACTCGACCATCACACAACTTGTCATTTCTGTACAGAGAAAACTGCCGAATGGAGACTGTATCAGCAGATTTGAGAAATGTTTCTTGTAGAGAAAGACAAACAGGCTGGTAGGAAGCAATCAGCGTTTTGATATCATCCAGATTAGAACGTAAACCTCAACAGTTCCATTGTATCAAAGTGGCCATTTTTAAGGATGGGCAGGTGAAGTGGTTGGAGAACCCTTCGGTTTACGACCTCGTATTTTTCTTTACCGTCTTTCTTCGGAGGAGGTTATCAACCTCCATGGATCCTGCTCTGGGTCGAGTGGGCAGGTTTTTGTTATTGGAAGAGGAATCAAGTGACTGAGGACGAGGACGAATAATTATTTTGTTTATTGTGGTGGGAGAAAATGATGTATCAGAAGAAATGCCTGTATTTGAAACTGAAGGACATGGATCTTGAGGTTTGTTGGAAGACATGGGAGGAACAGAGATGGGTGTGGAAGTCGATTCATCTACTTTTTTAACCACGGAGGTCAAAAGGCTTTTCATTTGATTTGAAAACGATTCTCTTGGAGGCACAGAGAGATCTGTCTGCACTTCCACTGTAGTTGTGGAATGGAGTGCAGCAGCATATGTCCGAGATGGGATTGTGGACAGCAATTTTCAAGCCTCAGGATAACTAATGTTATGTGTCGTTTTCAAATGCTGCACCTCTTTTTACTCCAACCATTTTGGACAAGAATGAAAGTAAGAGGGGTGAGAACCATTGCAGTTGACGCAATGTGGGTTTATGTCACAATCATAGGCATTCGTGGTCCTTGCCTCCACAATGAGCACATGTCAGGGAACCACGACAAGATGTCTTTGAGTGGCCGAATCTCTGACATTGAAAACATCGAAGAGGGTTTGGAATGTATGGCCGAACCCTGCAAATGAGATAACCTGCTTTGATGGTGGCGGGTGCACGTGGTGAAGTGAATGTTAAAACGAGGGTATTTGTTGGCAGTGTAACTCCATCTTTGCGAGTGGAGATGCGCCTCACTGCAGAAACTCCTTGAGTGGAGAGACCAGTGAGAATCTCTGATTCAGGAACATTCTTCAAATCCCTTTCAACAATAACTCCTCGTGAAGTATTCAAAGTAGCATGGGGTGTAACCTCAATAGGTATATTGCCAATTGCCTTTGATTTCAAGAGGAGTTCACTGTGTTGGGATATGGATGTTTCAACCAATATGTCACCAGATCGAAGCTTCTTTACTGACTTTGGAGAGCCAGCAAGTCCCTCTAGCCCCTTTTGAATAAAAAAAGGGGACATTTGCCCTAAAGGTTTTTCTGAAAGAGAATGCAACATCAGAAAATGAGGTACGTGTGTTACTGATGTTGGAGATTGCTGTTCTAAGTATTCAAGACGTGGTCGCTTACGCATTGACTGTTTTTTACAATTTTATTTAAATTTTTTGTAGAATCCATAGGAAAGAGAAAAAGTTTCGGTACTCACTGACCCCACCCACCATGGAGCCCTACAAGGGGACGCACTACAAAGTCATGCAAGGACAATGCAGCAACGTCAGGGTTTCGTGAGCACTATACCCAAACACCAGCATCAGGCACAATGTCCACAACACCCGTTGAGAACTTCCAACACTGGTACTTGGGTTGGCTCTAGCCCAGGTGGACCAGCCGATTGACCCAAGGGGGGCCACCCAAGGGCCGCCCGTCTACAGGAATTCGAGGCCAAAGTGGTGTGTTAGAGTTGGACCCCTCAACCACCAGGATCCTCTCCTCCCCTTCACGGGTCGTCACGCACGGCAAACACGTGGGTGGATGTTTAGATCCTAGAGAAGGTAACCAGACAGAACAGAACCTTCCCTGGGAGGTCCCCTCACCACGTACAGGAATCCACTCCGAGGGGTAACGAAAGGAAAGAAACAAAGGATAATAAGAATCAATCAATACCTTGGTGCCACCTAAATTAGAATGAAAACCTAGACAGTGCCACTGTATCAATGTGGCCATTTTTATTTACATGGAGGAGAACTGGGCAGAGAGCCCTTCCATTTTTGACCACATCTTTTCTCTTTATCCTCTTTAGAAGAAAGAGGTTTATTGACCTTCATTGATCATGTCCTTGGTTGGTTTATGAAGATTCCAGTGGCTGAGGGTGAACAAATAATTGTTCTGGATCACAAGGCTGAAGAAAAATGACCCAAAGAAATGCCAAATTCTGGAGCCAAAGAAAATGGAGCTGGGGAGCCACTGAAAGGAATGTGGTGGGGATAGAGATAGGTGTTGACTTTGATTCATCA
Organism: Carcinoscorpius rotundicauda; assembly: GCA_011833715.1. NCBI lineage: Eukaryota > Metazoa > Arthropoda > Merostomata > Xiphosura > Limulidae > Carcinoscorpius > Carcinoscorpius rotundicauda. Next base: position 47,783,528 of record CM022392.1, on the reverse strand, counting down.
ACTCTCTTAACTCTGGAAGCAAAAGATTCTTCAAGTGGTTTGAAAACAACTCTGTCGAATACATGAAGAGATCTTTCTGCACTCTCACTGTAACAGTGGAATAATGTGCAGCAGTATATGTCTAAAATGGAGTGGTGGAAAGTAAATCAAGTCTCAGGGTAAGAAATGTTATGAACCATTTTTAAATGCTGTACCTCTTTTCCCTCCACCCACCTAGGGCATGAACAAAAGTAAGATGGGTGATAGCCACTACAATTAGCACAATGAGGGTCTATTTTGCACTCTTAGGCATCATGGTCCATGCCACTGCAATGAGCATACATCAAGGAACCACAACATGATATCTCTGAGTGACCAAACTATTGATACTGGAAACATCTGTGAAAGTTCAGAATATATAGCAGAACTTTGAAATTTGAATAATCTGTTTTGATCATGGCAGGTGGTTGTGGTGATGTAAATGTCAAAATTAGGACACTGGCAGGAGTCATAATTCCATGTTTGAGAATAGAGATATGCATCACTGCAGAAACCTCTTGGTTGGAGAAATCAGCAAAGATCTCTGACTTGGGGATGTTCTTCATATCCCTCTCAACAATAGCTCCTCATGAGAAATTCAAAGTAGCGTGGGGAATAACCTCAATGAGTATATTCCCAATGGCCTTTGAATGCAAGAGGAGTTCACTGTGTTTTAAAGTAGATGTTTCCATCAAGATGTCCCCAGAATGTAGCATTATGACTGACTTAGGACAGCCAACAAGTCCCTCTAATCCCTTCTGAATAAAAAAGGTAGACATTTGCTCTGAAGATTTGTCTGTTAAAGAAAGTAATATCAGAAAATGAGGTATAGGTGTTAAAGAAGTTGAAGACTGCAGTTCAAAATTTTGAAGACATAGTCATTTACCAGTGGTCTGTTTTTCACTATTTTATTTTTATTTGGGGGATCCATAATAAAGAATGTTTCAGTACCCACTGACTCCACCCACCATGGAGCCCTACAAGGGGATGCACTAGAATACCAAATAAGGACATTGCAGCAATGCCAGGGTTTCATGAGCACTACATCCAAACACCAGCATCAGACACAATGTCCACAACCCTAGCTCAAGTGGACCAGCCTTAGGGTGGCCCCCCATCTACAGGAATTCCAGGACAAAGAGATGTGTTAGGGTTCGACCTCTCAACCACCAGGATCCTCTCCTCCCCTTCATGGGTTGCCACACATAGCAAACACATGGGTAATGTTTAGATCCCACAAAAGGTAAACTGAAAGAACAGAACATTCTGGGAGGTCTGCTCACCACATACATGAATCCACCTTAAAGGGTAATTTTTGGAGAATTGAATAGTCTAACACATATTTTAGAAATTGCCACTAACAAGTATAGTTTTTCTGATATAGTTTTAATATTGATTAAAATTCATATAAACATAGTAAATATTCTTTTTACTTTTAATTTCAAGAAACTAGTGAAGTAATAGTCTTGTTCTTATAGGGGTGAGAACTGTAAATTCCCAGTTTAAATTAAATCTAATGCACTACATAAGATAAATATCTCTAGCTAAAATTAATTTTCAGAATTGCTATGTACTTTAAGCCTTTTTTACTTAATACAGAAAGTCATTCAAGGAATAAGTGAAGCTGTTTGTCTTCTTCATTAAAAATGGTTTCCTTACTTTAGCCAGCACTGTAAACTTAAATAAAAGAAAAGTTTTCTTGCTCTAGCTGCTTATAGAACTGTGTCAGTCAACAAAGACATCACTCGTACTCTCTATTGTTAAATACTGCTGTGACAGCACAACCTGTCTAGATACACACAATGATTTTTTTACTGGCAAGTAAAATGATGTCCTTGCATTACAATATCCATTTTTTGCTTGTTAAATGATCCTGAGTTGATTACCTGGGTTATAACTACATTCTTAGAGAAATGGGATTATTGCTTTCCTTATACAATAGTATGTTTGAAATAATTATTTTACATCTGGAACTTACCTTTTAACTGTAACTTTACTTGAAATCTTGAGAGTTTTCAATTAAAAATCCATGTACTCCTCTGTTTGGTGATGGCAAACTACTTGTTATTTACTCTGTTTGCTTGTTTGTAGTGAATAAAGACTTAATGTGTGCAACTTACTGACCAGTTTCTTTAATTATGTCAGACTTGGTAAAAGTCAGGAAATGTCAGGCTTCTCCTATACAACATGTTTTCTGATAAGTGTTCAGCTATTTAAATGTTCCTACCCAATCATTAAAAGAAAAACCAGTGAATCTGACAACACCACACTACTTATCCATACCAGAACACATTGCTGTGGTAATAAATGAGGTGGGATAGAGGATGACAAGAAGTTTTTACTATTGAGCACCATTTTCTAATTACTGAGTTAACGATAAATTTAGAAGAAAGCAAAACACAAAAGAAAGCATATTGAAGCCTATTTATTTTAAACATAAAATCATCACAAATTATCTTCAAACAATAAAATACTTTAGGTTCAACTGCTTTAAACTAGATATAATATAAACACATACATATAGCTTCAAAATAAAAAATTGAATATATTTATATTATTTCACACATATTTATTCTGCATCACTCTCAGTGCAAGTATGACAACATTGTGAAACACAAAATTGTACACAAATAACAAACACCTGGAATGTTTGATCCAGTGTATCTTTCCAAAATTGTATCCTCATGGTTCCAGCATGGGTTGTAGACACCATATCTTTCACCTATTAAAAAAAAATTCTAACTACATACAAACGCACATGGAGAAAAATATTTTTGTGAAAGAAAGTTAGAAAACTAATTTCAAGCTATAACATAAAAAAGTCCTATGAATGGTTGCATTAATAGCATTCCAATTATATTTTTGTATTTTGTAAACCAGCAAGCTTGAGCTCTGTAGTTAAGCAACAGACATTTTCCATGACTACACATTACAAATAAATTATAATTTATACTATATTCTACACTGATAAGAAATACTTTTCAATACAAGAAAATTATAAATTCTGATACAGTACTTTAGAAGAGTGACTAGTGAAAGGAAAGAGTAGACATTTCCTCCCAAAGCATATAAAGAAAATGTCCATAGATGTAAGAGTCAGATCAGAAGATCTGAACAGGTGAACTGCACCACTTCTGACCATATATACTCTTCACCCATCCATAAAGAGTGAAGAAAAAGAGTGGAAAAAGGGTAAGAGTACATCCAAGTGAGAGAGAATTGAAATAAAAAAAATAGTATAAGCTTTTATATGGACATATGCAAGTCAATCATACAAAGCAGAAAAGCAGTAAACAAGGGATGACCCCCACAGTTTAGAGTGGCTAGGGTGAGATTGATCCTACTCAGTAAGTCAATTACATCCTAAACCCATGCTGCCAGGAACAAATATCCATGCAGGGAAAGGATAAGGATCATATACTGTCTTTACTACAAGTCCCAGAGATCAGAGATAACCTAGAACATCTCCAAACTCAGAACGTGATGTGTTATTTGCAGAATATCATGATCCAAGAACCAAACATCCAATATCAAACAGAAGTCTATGTAAACAAAATCTGCTCCCTTGCAACAAAACTGATCAGAACCATCTGATAAGCAAACAGTAATGTCCTTGGAAAATTCAAGCTATGGAAAGCAAAAAGAGTAGAACTAGAACAATTCCCCTTACCCCTGCTGTGGTCAACAAAACAGAGAAAGTACAATCAAGGGAGGAGATAGCATTGAAGATGTGTGAGGACATATGTTGATTGATTCACTCTAAATCTAAAACCCAGCCACAGAGCACTGACATCCATGTCAGGGTAGGATGAGAACTCCAATCAAAGGAGTGAATTGCAATTCAAAGTCTCACTTCAGAAAAATTGCATAATACATAATGGATGATATCACACTGTCTACACCAAAGGAACACCACTGCTCTACTGTGTACTGAATGGTATTGTCTTTTTTTAATTGTGGAACACATTCAACAGAATGCCTCCATGGTCAACCACTCAAGCATCTTGGAACTGTTTAGTAAAGACTTTCTTACTCCACTTGAAGAAGGGAGGTAAAAATGCATAGGAGAGTCTGGAGAAACATCACCACCTGAGAGAGTACAATAGGTGATCACAAAATCCTATTTTGAAAAGCAGACCATCCAGATTTGTTCAATCAAGTTAGGATGGACAACTACCCTCTTCTGCTTTACCCATGAAATCCATGGGTGGTACAGTTTGAAATGGACAGGTTTGTGAAGAAATATCACAAGGTCATTCATCTTCAAGCAATCTTGTGAAACACATCATCTCAATGATGATCACTGCAAAGCCATGGAATGAAAAGCATGAGTCAGCATGGCTGTATAACACAGAATCTGAATGAAGAATATCTTATCAAGCACCACTCACCACAGGACAAAATCCATGTAAGGAAGGTATGAAGTATAGGCTTATCCTGTCTTAGAGTTACACCAAATCTTAAAGAACAGTGGCAGGTAGAATGTAAAAACCCAAGGAAGTCTAAATTACAATATGATGTAAATAATGGGAGATGAATGTGTCAAGAGTGGTCCACATGCCCAACTGCAGGATTACTTCCAATGGCCAACACAAACAAGGAGTTACCCAGAACAAATTCATATGGGAAGGTACCAATTGGATCAAAGGACAAACCCAACCAGTGAGGGTAGAAGGGGATAGATATCTAGATGAATAAGATTGCCAAGGGATAAAAAGTCAGGAACAGAAACCCTGGAAGGAAGCTGTGCAGGCAATATAGCAAAGAAGAGCATTCACCAGACATAGAAGTTTATCTGGATTGGGACAAAAGTAGAAATAAGAGATAGAAGGAATTGAAATAGGTCAAAAGGATGATCTACCCTTATATAGCACCAAGGTTTTTGGGAAGAAAAAACAATCCAGAAAAACAATGGATACAGTGATAAAGTATGTGTGTAACATTGATGGCTAATGAGTCAGAATGTCAATGACCACAGGCCAAGAGGAGTAGGAAATATGCTTCAAGAAAAAGATGAAACACAGAAGACAAAAAAAGAAAGCTGAACAGTTGCTGTGCCCATAAAAGTTGAAACACCCAATGTGTTAACATTAACTTCAGAATTTGTATTTCAAGACTTGATAAAAAGGTGAATGAATTGAAACAAAAGGGGGCAACTACTATGATGTAGAATTAATGTAATTCTAATAAAACTGGGCAGTTTATAAAATATAACCACTTTGTGAAAAAATTGTATCTCAAACTGATATCAGGTCTAAAAATAAACACCTCCAAGCACAAGTATTGTCAAATGAGAAGTGATAGTTTGGTAGAAATGCATAGATGGAGTCACACGTCACACGAGTATAGAAGTGATAGTTCAGTAGAGATGCATAGATGGAGTCACATGCCACACAAGTATAAGAAACTGCATCTCAAACTGATATCAGATCTAAAAATAAACACATCCAAGCACAAGTACTGCCAAATGAGAAATGACAGTTTGGTAGAGATGCATAGATGAAGTCACATGTCACATGAGTATACTATGTTCATAATGGTGGAGAGGTGATGCATGATGGTTGATGAAAGACATAATGAAATCACTTCATTTCAATATAGAGAGCAGAAGGCTTGTGGCTTGTGAAAGAAAACATCTGCATATAGGTGGCAGCAATAACAATAATAGCTAATCTTATGAGTAGAGGGAAGTACTGTATTGTAATAATGTGATTCAAATTATAACTGTTATTGTAATGTAATACTACGTGTCACTATTAAATATAGTATACAATTGATACTTTAAACCACTAGCACTTGGCAATTTCATTGTCACAAAATTGAATTAAAACAGACAATTGTAACACTTGACCAATGCACTTGATGATGCCTTTACTGGAAAAACCCCAGTCATGAATAAATTATGTTTGGTGAAACATTACAACTGTCTTCCTTTTTTTATTCAATTCTGTAATTAAATGCAGTAGTTTTAAATAACGTAATACCTCTTTAAAAAGGTTAAAAAAAAGGCAGTTACCACTGGGAAATGTTTAGCACTGAAAGTGGAGGTTGCAAAAATATTCCAAGGAACTCTAATATTTTCTTTACTCAATACTAACCTGGGAAAGTTCTGTGTTGAAAGCTCTAATTGCTATAGCTGCAGATCTTGATTCTTTAGGGAGGAGCAATGTTGCCAAATAGTTCTCATAATCATACTTTCTGGAATAAAACAAAACAACAATTCATGATGCATCATCTGACACCACTTGCTACACATATGCATTTGAAATTACTGTCAGGATTATGCTGTTAACAAACATTAATAGCAAACTTAATTTCTTTTTTTTTGGCATGAATTACAGCAATATTCTTTCCATTTTGTCTTTAGGTTTCCTAGAAGAAAGTTCAAAGACTGGAATCTAGAAACTACTGCAATATATTATTCCTATTTTCATTTAAAAATGTTTATACCTTTATGTATTGTTAACTGGAAGAAAAAAACAAATATTAATCTATTGAGAGACTGACAACAGTATAGTACAATGATTTTGGAACTTCATGTACAGTCATTCTCTATTTGCCAATTATGCATATTGACAATAATCCTACAACTGTTTCCATCAGATAAAGCTGTCCAAATCACACAACTTCTCCACATTTGCATTCTACAATCCATCTATATTACAGTAATAACTGTCTATAAGTGCCTATTTTAACAAACCCATAGCACTGATATCCATAGGCACTATATCTGTTGATGTGGCCATTATTTCAAGATACATGGGAACAGAATAAATGACTATTTCATTACAAAGCTGCTTGAGGTATGAAGCGGTTAAATGGATATGTTGTGAAAGCAGCTACTGTGACTCTTTTCCTAATAAAAATTTTTCATTGATTATGTTGCTTACTGTTGCCTGAAACATGTTGACATGCTTTTGTCACTGAACTTTATGTTCATGAATTATCATCTTTTTCTAATATACCACATTTTGGTTACCACAAATGGAGCAAAACTTGTTTAAGGTCCCTTTCTTAATAGTCTTTGTATCCCCACTTGATTTATATTTGTTTTCTCACTAGCATTAAGTACAAAGGATATCCCAGTCTTCTAAATCTCTGACAAGTAGTATAATACTGCCAAAAAAAAACAGATTGTGTTTAGAAATGTTACTCTACTTACAAAATGTAACTCTGATATGTAATTACAACTTTAAATTAGCAGTAGTTGTCATGTGACTTGTTGATCTGCATATTGAAATTGTCTTAATATAATGTAATAAACTCTCCTTACATGGATTGAGTTTTTTATTCTTAAAAGTAAACAGTATTTCATGTCAGTCTGCACCAAGATTACATTAATACACAGGATGACAAAAAAATACAAACTGTTAGTGAATCCATTCACTCTGAAACTGATTTCAAAATAAAGTTAGAAGCAGCTTGCACTGAATTGCCAATCTGACAGATTTGAGCCTTTTTCTGCAGACATAAGTATACTGATAATTGTTAGTGTGAAGAGTACAGAAAACTTAGACTAATTAGTAGTATCAAAGAGTGTTCTCTTTTTGTAATGCATGTAGAAGTAAATTGTGTTGACAGTTGAAAATAAAAGATCTGTTTAAAAAGTATGTAAACTACTTTGAAGGTAAATCAGTGAAATTTACTAATCAGTTAAATTTTAAGATAATTGAACAATTATATTAACATAGCATATACCTTCACAAAAGAATTATAAATTTGAATAATTGAAAACTGTAATAATTGGAAACACCAAGTTTTATTAGTTCATTATTTTTGTGAGTCATGCCACAATTCATTTAAAAATCTCGAATTAATCAAAAGTAATAACAAGAAAATATTCTGCTAATATTTTGATTGTTGAAAGAATCAAAAATAGTAATATTTGGAAACATTTATTTTGATCAGTTTATTATTTTCATAAGTCAATTAGTTGTAATTTAGACTAATCAATTAATTAATAAATAATAATTAATGTTGTAGGTAATTAATTATATCTATTAATTGTACAACTCTAAAACAAAGTTGCTGGAAATGATTAACAGGAGAGTTACTAGGATAATTCCAGGACTGGAAAGTTTACCTTACAGGAACAATGTTAAGATCTGTTATTTCCTTTTGAGAAAAAAGTGCAAGAGGTGACCTAATTGAAGATTATCTAGAATATCATTATGACAAAAGTATCCGATTTCTTTGTGCTTAACTCTTTATTTTGAGGGTTAAAACAACATGACTGTCTTGAGTTGCCATCAGTATTAAGGAGTAATATGGACTAAGACTCTACAAGTTTAAAAGTGAAATTATTTTCTATTTAGAAAATCTCCTTTTTACCCTTGAAAAAAGTAGGTGTGCAAGGACAGACTAGTAGAACCATGTTTATACAAGTGCCTGTAAACACATATCTGTATTTCCATATCAAAAATAAGGTGAAGGAAAAAGATGAAATCTTACACCATTGTAGTTTATCCAGGTGAGATTGAACTTGCATTACAGCTAAATTGAAAAAGACAGATTTGTTCACAACAAAACCTACTAATAAATGAATTGTTGTAAAATAAAATAACGAGACCAGACACAAAGTGCAAAATAAAATGCACAATATTTATCATATATATATAAAAAAAAAACATAATGTGAGTACTTGTTTAAATACGATGGGCTCTGCGTGGATTTACTGAGTACTTAGGCCTACTTGTTAAAGATTATGTTCCATAGAAACTAACCAAATGTAATGTTTTTAGTACTCAAAAAACCTCACCCTTATTCAAGGCAATTGGTGCTATCCATTGATTGACTAATCTCATTACAACACAGAGTAGGCTGTAGCCTCTAGGTATTGCATGAACAAGTTCTGAAGGACACTGAAATCAATATATGTATATAACAAGTAATACTAAACAATATCATTCCTGAAAATAACAAGTATTATATAGTTTGAAGGAAAATATTTTAATATGAAGCCAACATTTTGGCTTTCTCAATCATGTTTTGTATGGAGCCTACACATATGAAGAACAATTAATAAATTAAAATTAAATACCATAATATTACAAAAGGAGATAAATGCACAGTATTTTCAAACACCACTTACTGTACCTTATTTAAATGTTAATATGTTAATACAGCATTATCACTTCATAAAAAGAAAAATGAGAAAAAGTACCAGTTTGAAATACAGAGAAGTAAAAATACAACAAAACAAACAAAGGTGACAGAAGGTTATTCAACCATGAAATTCACTCCATCACTATGGCCACAAAGTTGAGATGAATAGAACCTTTCTCACCTCTATACATCCCTTAATAAATGTTTGAACAAATTCAAACCAAAAGGTTTCTTACTTATTACAGTCTCCAAGTGTAAAAGACATATAGTTAACCTGAAGAATAACTATGCATTTGAGCTTTTAAAGCCTAATGCTCTATCACTTTAAAACATAACATTAGGTGACAGAAGGCCATTTAGTTCATCGTGGCTAGACAACAAACTGTTCCAACGTAAATATGGCCCTTAAAATCTGTGCAACTATCCATCAAAAAATAAAAACAAATTTAAATTACTAGCACACATATCCATAACAAATCATCTGACAAGGGAAAAGATTCAGCTTAATAAATTCTGCTATATTTTACTTATTTTCTCTGTAGCATGCAGAATTTCAACTCCATAATTTTCTTTAACAAAACTTCCATGGGTAACTTAGTCAATTATAAGCAAATGATTCACATCACTTTCTAGTTCTTTGTTCCAGAAAAAGTAAACTCTAATTTTAATCTTATCAGTTCACTGAACAAACATGAAATAAACAACATATGGTCAGAGGATACTTTAAAAAATTATAACTAAAAAAGTAGATTGAACACCTTCCTGATTTTTTTTGTAGATCATATTCAGAGATGTAAGCATATATGGTAAAATCTGAAAAGGCTGAATAACTGGTGACATGGTCAAACAGTGGCCTGAAGTGGGGCTATTTTTAACTAAATCATAAAAAGTTGCATGCAGCTAAAATTTTTTGCAGGAGATCTAACAGACTTTTAATTACAACAATTGCTGATTTATCAACTGATATATTATAGGAAATTTGAAAACAAAATTCAGCTTTGTACCATATTAAGTCTTAGAGCTATGGCTTATTACATAAACCAATGTTTTTTATGATTTGGGGTTTTCAGGTGTTTTTACTGCCTCACTATGCAAATCCCAAGAGAGATAAACTTGGTTTGAGACTATTTTTGAAATATGTTAGATTAATTCAGTCAGTGTAGCTAATTTCAGCCTTCTACAACCATTACTCTTGCAGCTTTAAGTAGCCAAAGTTGCCAAAAATAACAAGACATTAATTAAATTTTACAGGGCTGTAAATCAGAAACTATAAGAGATATTGATCTAATATTTGGCAATGTTTTATAATATGAGTAGATGAGCACATGTGAATTTTTTCAAGGCATTTTGTGGGAGTAACCTGTAGCCTCCTGGATAATTTGACATAGAATGACCCACATCTTTTTGAAATTAAACAATATTCTTACCATTGTTAAATTTATTTAACACTGAAATAACATAAGCAAGTCAGCTCAAGAATATGCTTAACATGGACTGAAAAATAACAAAGTTCACGAAACAATCTTTTTAGGGACAACTAAAGAAGCTATTTTAATCAGAATATCATTTATTGGTAATCTTTGTGTGATATTAAAAAGAATTATTTTTATACCAATTTTTTAAACTAAAACAACAAGAAAGTTTTTCTTTCCATTTTGTTTTGAATTTTCCACAATTAAACAAAAGCTATCTGCGTTAACCATCCATAATTTAGCAGATATACACAAGCTGGAGGATAGTTAGTCAACAATTGCAAGTATTAGATTCTGAGAAGTTTGAGATTTCAGTCTAGAACAAAATGACAATTACAAAGAAGAAAGTTAGTGAATTTGATAGTGAGGCCCATTCAGCTGATACCCATGCTCTTTAGATATCATGCCTATGGATTGCTTTATGTGGACTTCATAATGGACAAAATGTTTAATCATTAAGGACAAAATGTATGCTAATAAGGTTGCCAGTAAGGATAAACTGTATTATTATGTCCAAGAAGCCTTCATAAAGGTTATTTCTGCAATCTTGCAAAACACATGGAAGGACATTGGATACAAACTAAACATTCTGCTTGTAATTTGACATGTTTAACTGTGATGATTGTAAAGATTATTACTATTCTTGCACGGAAAACAGCATGCTTTTATGTTGAATAGTTTACCAATATTATTTTACAAATTTATTTCAAAATACTTGGACACCTGTATATTTGACTTTAGGTTCAAATATCCTGCTAACAAAATGAAGTTGACTAATAATTATCCTCTATCAATATAATTTATGTAAGAATCAATACATGTAATTCTCTATGTATTTGGTTTTATGTAATAATATTTCCAGTACAAGTTAAAGGAAATTACAGGTTCAATAGTCTGGAAATGAAGAAGAAAACTAGAACTGTACACATTATTCCAACCTACCTAATGATCAAAGTCATTCTGTACAGTTCTGGTGTCCTTAGTTAAGAAAAGATACTGACTTATTGGTAATGATTTAGAGGGTTACTAGGATGCTTAAAGGGGTAGAAGCAAAAAAAAAGGTAACAGGTGAATGTTTTAAAGTTTAAAAGATTATTAGAGGAATTAAAAAATAAAGGCTCATAATTTCCTTATGTTATATTCTGTTATAATTATGTGAATACACAAGATTTGAAAAAGACAGGATAGTTATATTTAATTAAAACAGTTTATCTCAAAAAGACTGACAAATAGAATGAGTAGCTTTAGTAGTAGCAGGAGCTAGTTCTTAACAAAACTTTAATAAGGATATTGTCACATAAGGGCAGGTTTAAATTTTTGCTTTTCTCAAAAATGGATGTGCAAGGAGAATTTAAGTCAACACAGTTTCAAAATGGAAAAGTCTTCCCTTGCTAATATTTTGACTTTCTTTGAAGAGGCAACTTCTTCTATATACAAGAATAAAGGTGTTGACTTTGATATACCTTACTTTCATACAGCATATGGCAAGGTGCCACATAAAATTTTGTCAAAAGTAATCTCTGTGGGTGTCAAAGATAAGTTGATTCAATGGATCAAAATATGAATGAATGGAATATATGGAATTTAATTACTCTGGATAAAAGCTACAAGTGGTGTACCTCGGGAATCCAGCTATGATGTATTTATGCCCAAGCCAACTAAGATCAGACTTAAGCCAGCAAATTTTACAAAGTGGCAAAATTCCAATAGCATTATTTTGTTTTAGCTACTGAAGTGAATAAAAATATGTAGCAAATACAATACTAATAAGCAGTTATTAAAAAGACTTTTGTCAGCCACTTAACTATAGTAAACACAAACCTAAAATATATTTTACAGATTCAAATGTTAATTTTTTTTGTATCTCAACATTTTATTTGTGCTTATATCTTCACTAACATGAATTTTATTGTTCAGAGTATGAACAATAGGTTGTTTTTCCTAAACAAGTTTTCAATTTGCCTGAAAATTAACACCTCCAAATTCATCATGATGTTTTATTACTAATACTTTTTAATTTAACCGTTTAGCTTACATAACACTTACCGTAAAACGTCTGCGCAGTACTCTGCTGGTGTCTGTCGCTTCTTATTACTTGCTATATTTCCTAACTTTCGGTTTGAAGAAAATTCAGGATAGTTGAACTTTAACTTGCGATAAAACCGAAATAACCTTGAAAAGAATACAACTCGAGTTGACATACTTAGTACAATATTCCACCTATTGGAAAATAAAGTACTTGAAAAAACAAAATATTACGCGATATTGCTCCTCTTGACACAGACAGGCTAGCGAGTGTGCAAAGCTGAAGTTTGAATAAAAGGACAAGGCGTGCAGAAAAATTATCATATAAATATAACTTGTAGAAACAACATGAAGAAAATTTTTTTGAAGAAATGGTCTACAAAAATCAGTTTATCTGTTGGTTTCATGTATTTTTACGATCAGTTTTCAATGTGTGTTTATCAACAAAATATGTTCAAAGGTACGTTAATATATGTATATACTACTTCTTTGTAAGTTTTCGAATAATGAAGCTTTATTGTTAAACATTTTTTATGTGATAATGAGTTAGTCATGATTTATTTGTATAAACTTTTTATAAATATAATATGTTAATTCCTTGTTTCTTTTGAATTTCGCTCAAAGTTACATGAGGGCTGTCTGCGTAAGCCATTCGTAATTTAGCAGTGTAAGACTAGAGGGAAAGCAGCTAGTCAACATCACCCCCCACCAACTCTTGGGCTATTTTTTTACCAACGAATAGTAGGATATAACGTCACAGTGTAATTCCCCACATTTGAAGGGAGAATATGTTTGGTGTGACTGATATTCGAAACCGCAACCCTTAGATTGTGAGATGAGCATCCTAACCATTTGGCGATGTGTATGTTAGTAACAATATGTTTTATTATATTATAAACATATTTAAGCCAATATTAGTTAATATAATGCTATTTTATGATATATTTTCGTTCAAAAATTATTTGCTGAAGAGACTCATATTATTGAGTTAGCAACTCCGTTACCTCATATAGATGGCACAGCGGTATGTCTGCAGACTCTCACCGCTCGAAACTAGGGTTCGATGCCTGTCGTATGCAGAGCAAAGATAGCCCCTTCTCTAAGTTTGAGCTTAATCGCAAAATAAACAAAACAATTCACTCCGTATAAAATATCCTAATTTTTATGAAAAAAAGAAAGTTTTAGATGGTATAAACAACACTGTATGAAACATCAAATTAATAATAGCACCGCGTGCACGTAAGAAATTATAAGACTAAACAATACATAGAGCGTGCATTTGTATGTATGTATTATTTGTCATCACTGAGAAATTGGGAAGTGGGTGAAATGTAAATGATTTAAACGGACAGAAGATAACAGCTAAGTTAATCAGTTTGTAGTTTTTAAGAGTTCAAATCTGAAGACGCAAACTCACTAAATGTGTGACTAACGCATCTAAAATTACGAAAATTTAAGCACAAGTCTTCAAACAACAAAAGCGCACATATTAGATGCTTTAAAATAAAAACTAGAAAAAAGGTGTTGACTGTAAGTTCAATTGTAGTTTTTGGTCACTAAGCTCAAAGGTCATTTTTTGACCTTAAATAAATTCTTTCTTTAATTTTAATACCGCTTTTTCTACAGTTGCGTAAATTATGCGTGTAATGAATGTGCTTTTAAACACAATGATATAATAACTTTTTGTCACTTAAACTTCTGTTAAGATTAAATTATATGTTTTTAGCAACGTAAAATTAATATTAATCAGTCATTTGGGTGAAACAACTCCTTGACCCACATTTTAAAGCCTGTGTTTTTATACTTAGTGGAGTCTTACAAAATAAAAATAAAAACACAGCGTGCTTATCCTTGTAATGAGAAGTAAAACTCTACAGGTTTTGAAAACTGAAAGCAATCAAGTGAAACGCTGCGATAGACAGGTTAATTTCTACTTTTTGAACTTTGCTGACGGTAGTCTATAAGCATTTTACAGTTGGTTATTTCAGTGTTAAGTCGATTACGAGATAAAATCGAAACATAGTGATTAAATGAAAATTATATTTCTCTGGAAGTGTGGATGTTCAAAGTCAAGTGTTTTGTAAAATCTGTGTTTATTTTGTGATTGTTTTTGATCAAAGACGGTATAATAACTTTTTGATTATAAAAATATTGTTGTGTTACTGTTACACATAATATGCACAGGTGGAAGTCAGATCGTTTTATTTCACCTTGCTTGTTTTTAAAACGTTTTGTTATTTTTTCTCGATAAACGTGAAGGTTGTTGTTGTTTTGAATTAAGCTCAAAGCTGCACAATGGGCTATCTGTGCTCTGCCCACCACGGGTATTGAAACCCGGTTTTTAGCGTTGTAAGTCCGCAGACATATCGCTGAGCCACTTGGGGGCAAACATGAAGGAATATAACGATAGAATTCTAGTTTAGATCACTTTGGTGGGCGTAGTTCAAATATTCGACTTTGAAGATTCGTGTTTCATCAAATACATAATTTATATATATTTTTTAAAATAATTTTTACACATAACTGCTGTAAACATATCTCTGTTTAACCAACATAGAATATTTCATATTTTACTTAGAAGGAATGAGCGACATCCTTGATATTTTGTTAACTACACAACATGAAGGTCATTTCCTTTTTCCGTTCGATTGTTTGCTTGTTTCATTTTGAATTTCGCACAAAGCTACACAAGGGCTATCTGCGCTAGCCTTCTATAATTTAGCAGTATAAAACTAGATGGAAGGCAGCTAGTCATCACCATCTATCGCCAGCTCTTGGGCTGCTCTTTTACCAACGAATAGTGGGATTGGCCGTCACTTTAGAGCACTTCCATGGCCGAAAGGGCGAGCATGTTTGGTATGACGAGAATTCGAACTCGCGACCATCAAATTACGAGTTGAGCGCTTTAACCACATGGTCGTGCTGAGCTCTTCACTGTTCGAAACCATTATGTTTTGTAAATGTCTTTTGATAGATATAACTTCTAACAAGAGCTCATTGAAAGACATATCAACACAAAATCTAAGGAAAGTCTTTTAAAGTTTCTTTTTCAACAACAGATGAAAACAATTGTTAAATTTAAATATTAGACAGTAAAATCGTATATATTAAAGGTGTTTGTAGGAGTTTTAATGCCCCCCAGTGGCTCAGCGGTATGTCTGCGGACTCACACGCTAAAATCCGGGTTCCGATACCCGTGGTGGGCAGAGCACAGATAGCCCATTTTGTAGTTTTGTGCTTAATTCAAAACAAACATGAGTTTTAAACTATTTTGTCAAGCAATCTGTATTGTAAAACTAATGAATAAGATATACATGCATATTGATTTTATTCGTTTTTAAGCATAAAAGGAGAGACAGGTTCTATTCAATACCCTATAAGAAAAAGAAAATAATAATGTTAGGCAGTGTTACAAAAAATGTTAGCAATGTAAAATTACAAACCATTAGCAATGAGACGGAAACACAAGTTTTGTGGTGACAGGACTGTTACAAGGTGTAAGTGCAATGTAGATCAACTTCACATAGTATTACATGTCCCAATAGCATTTTGCAGTCCTTGAAGTATCTGGTTAAACATGTTTTTTAAGATTTCAGTCAAAGGTATATTATACATACACGTGGAAACAAGTTCAAGGTTTTACTTTCTTGTCTGCGTAAAATGAACACATTTTAAAACACCCATTACAGTGTTACAAGGGCGTAGGTGGTGTCGTACCATTACAAATCTGGTCCCTATAAAAATGGATCAAAACTATAATATTGTTAATAATGTTTAAGATAAGACTGTGTTCCAGATTATAACATAATACGAGCAAAGAATGTAAAATAATATTTGAAGAATTTGCAGCTCAAAAGTTTCCTGAAAAGATACTGCTCGTCTTAATAGGTTTACTCTGCATTTATTATAAGATTTTGAGTATAAACCATGCACTACTCTTTCACAATAAAAAACTGGGGATAAAAAAGAGTTACATGTACTATGTATGAACGGTAATGCAATGGTAATGTCTCCGCAGATACGAAGTGACTTTCTTTCAGCACTTCCGTATTTGGTTTATTGTGAATTCCCAATCATTAAACACTTATACCGACATGACTGGCTTAAATCTGGAGTATATGTGAAGCCCTTTCTGAGAGTGTTAAAACAATGGAATCTAAAAAAAAGCTTTAAAAAAATAGATATTTCATTGTTTTCCTCAGAAATGAAAGAATTAGCACTTCAGAGTGTTATGGATAGCAATAGGTTTCAAAATCACGCTCCAAGCCAATTAAGAGCAATGTTCTTATCTGTACAGTGGAAATTACGTTTACCTTCTAATACAGAACACCATCTTGATGAAGTTGGATATATCATTTGGTACTATAACAAACAAGAATGTAAAGCTAGTCCCCCAAACCTCCAGTCATAGCTCGAAATTAATAACGGCATATCTTTTAAAAGCATAATCTGATGAAAAACATGAATCCCAGTAATATCATTCGATCAAATTCTTGTAAAGTTCTTGGATAAAGATCTAATTCATATTTATGGTTTTCCTTTGATCAAACATGGGGTTCGAAGCCGAGATTCGTAATTATGACCATCAGAGTGGACACTGGCGATGGTCATGATTCTTCTTGTTGTTGTGCTAGTACAAAGTTACACAACAGGAGAATTAAACCCTGGATCTTCTCGTTGTAAGTCCGTAAAGCCATCTGACCCACCTTGTGAAGACAGTAGAAAACAGTATATTGTTCTTACAAAGTTTTTTGAACTTTACGACTGTCAGATAGATTATCAGTGTCATAATGATTTATATAATATATTATTAATTGGATGATAAGAATGTTAAATATGTGCATTTTTTCTTGCTTCTATGTTTGATATTGTACGTTACCTTGTCTAACTTTTAGAAGACATGTTGAACAAAAATTAAAATAAGTCGTAAATAAAAACCCTTTTGTTTGTTTTTTTAAATACTGAAAAACATGTTATGTATTATCTGCTTTATAGTAATTTTAATATAAGTTTCTAAAATTAGCGGAATTTGCATTATACTCCAATTCTGGAAATTCATTGTGTCTTCTTTTGTTAGTTTGATGGTCAACAAATTAAAGGAATTTGCCTTTCACTGCTGTTCAGGTTCGTTATAACTGTTCCTTGTTGATTACTACGCGAAAAGGGCAACCTGCACTTGTTGTGCCTAATTTTGAAGAGATAAGATGGAAGGCAGCTAGTCAACACCACTCTCTGCTAGCCCCAGGAGCGATTCATATCGAATAGAGATATTTCATTGTTACTCTTATTAAGCACTCATAACTACAGAATGCTGGGCGCGAATATTTTTGTCGGTAGCCGTACCCCAAACATAGAACATTGGATCCATAGTTAATGAGTCGAGCTTTGCCCAAGTTCGTTATAATGGTATCACTCATTCTGCTATTCATTTGATTAAGAGTAAATGCTTCATGCAGTGGGCTCTGTTAGCTGGTTGACTTCTCCCTTGTTCACAGCTCAAAGTTAGGGATGGTTCTTATTGGCCCATAAGAGTTGCTGTGGTAGTCTTATAGCCCACTGTGCGCATAAAAGGTCGTTAGATTAATGTACAACCAGGTAACAAAGGTGAACTTGGAATTAAAACCATGTTAATCACATAATTATTATACCTTGAATCCTCATTCTAATTCTTAATAAATTTGGTTCAAAAATAAGCTAAGTTTATATATCAGAACTAAACTAATTTAAAAAGCAATTTTCTTAAAAACTTACTAGAAACACTTAACACCATAAGTAAGTGCTTCAGGAAACCACAATCTCTGATGCAATGAATCATGAGTAGAGAGCTTTTACTGGAGCATGTTTTTGTAAAATATTTCATTCATATTTTAAAAAGATAAATAATAAAACATATTATATTTTTAAAAGTTGTATTGCAGATAGGTCAATTTTAGAAGCAGCCTTTCCAACCTGCCTAACACTACATCTGAAATTTCGTGGTTCACGTCCAGTTGCAGAAAAAAAGTACAATTCGTACTTCGGAGGCCATGAATTCATTATCAAAGTAACAGTCAAATCACACAATTTGGTGTGATAAAAGATGTTGGTCAGTGGGTGGTTTTACTTTCGCTGTAGTTTATCATTTCAAAATTCAGAACAACTACTGCATAGTTCTCGTGTAGCTTTGCGTGAAACTCAACAAACAAACTCGCATTTTGCACTCTGAACTTTTGTTATATTTTGGACAGCGGCTACTTTAAAGAATATGGATAATCGTATGAAGTTGTCTTTAGATTGGTAGTGTGAGTATATGTATTTTCTTATAGCAAAGCCATAAGAAATCTATCGGGCTATCTGCTGAGTTCATCGAGGGGAATAGAACTCCTGATTTTAGCGTTGTAAACCTGTAGAATTACCACTGTACCAGCGGGGTGGGACGGAGTGGTAGTTAAAGAAATAACTGTTTTTGTGATGTAGAATGCATATTAGAATATACAATTGAAGGCAATATCAGAACACAATTAGAATAGTAATGAGTTATACCACACTATAAGGCTCAAAAAGGGTTTCTATCAAAAAGAGTTGCAATAACATTTTAAGGTACACTTTGTTTTACGACACTACCGTCAAGGCCTTATTACTTTCGTACTCAGATATTAGACGTAGTTATAACTCTATGTTTATTAAGTTTAATTTGATAATTCATTTTAACGTTGTGGTGTATTTTAGTTTATATTTATGAAATTATAGATACCGATTTTAGTTGTATACTAATATTTTGATTGCTTAATATAACCATTGAGGGTCAACTATACTTGTAGTCTTTTGGTGTCCCAATAAATAGTTAAGAAATATACAATAGATATTGCAAACCCTTCGTGGCCTTTTATCTACCTAGCTTAGTGAGCTTAGTGGAGAGAGTATATTCAATATATAAGGCAATTAATAAGGAAAGACAGTTTAAACAAAGCTGTCTTGTGAAATTTTGCATTATTCAAGGAAGATTGAAATCAAAATATTCCAAAAGGAAGTGTATGCAAAACTGGAATGAGACATTCGAATGTTCAACAGGGAACAATTATTCAAGGAAACAAGTTAGTTAACGACGAGTTCAATAGTTTATTTCTTGTTAACAAAAGAGCTACAGAATAAACATGTTGCAGGTATTGAAACCCGGTTTATAGTGTGGTAAGCATAGAGTCTTGCTGTTGAGCCGCTAGTGTGTGTTTCCTTATAGGAAAGCCACATTGGGCTATTCACTGAATTCACCGAGGGGAATCGAACCCCCTGATTCTAGTGTTGTAAATCCGTATACTTACCGCTGTACCAGCGGGGGACCCGCTTGAGGTGAATACAACGTACTGTCGTTAAAGATGGTGAAGTACAATTTCAGTGTTAAATGTATAGATCTATGAAAGAATAGTTTGAATCTTATTTTACTGTTTGGTAGTTGAGAAGTTAACTTAGTAAGACTGGTAACAATCTACTCGTTATTTTATTGTCATGAGATTTAATAAGTGTGATCTTGACTCTTGAGGTGGAAGACGTGTGACATTTGTGGTTATTGTTTTATTTCATGCTGCACATTTTTTTTTTCACGCTGAGAAATTAACCAGGAAGTCAAGCAAAATTATTATCAAACTGGAAGAGAAAAATAATTTTATAATGAATGCAAATAAAACATTAGAGACACAATGGTTTCCTGAAAAGAAATTTGACATAACGTGTTTGTCATAAAATTTTATCTTTTCTTGAAAAGAGCGTGACCCAGTGGTTAACGTGCCAGACTATAGATCTGAGATTCCGTCGTTTGCCACCAGTTAACGGTAAGAAAACAGTAGCAGCAGTAACAACAACAACATTTTGAGGACGTGGGTGCGTTATAATAATTTCGATCTTATACCAAAAACTGATTAGTTTTATACACAAGTTGACGGTAGGTGCTGTTGACTAGTTATTTACCATCTTTACTAGCACTTAAAAAAGGAGGGTCGGCTAGTGTAGATAGCCCTCTAGAAGTTTTGTACTGTCAGCAAAAATAGACCTCTGGAGGTTTTGTACTGTAACTAAAGATAGCCCTCTAGAAGTTTTGCGTGAGATTCTACAAACAACAACAAAGAATTTTTTTCTTGTTTGTTTGTTTTGAATTTCGCACAAAGTTACTCGAGGGCTATCTGTGCTAGCCGTCCCAAATTTAGCAGTGTCAGACGAGAGGGAAGGCAGCTAGTCATCACCACCCACCGCCAACTCTTGGGCTACTCTTTTACCAACGAATAGTGAGATTGACCGTCACCTTATACGCCCTTGCGGCTGAGAGGGCGAGCATGTTTAGCGCGACGCGGGCGCGAACCCGCGACCCTCGGATTACGAGTCGCACGCCTTACGCGCTTGGCCATGCCAGGCCCAGAACTACTTTCTCGTTTTTTATTTATGTATAAAAGATGCATTATGGGCTAGCTTCACTATACCTACTGCAGATATCTAGCCCGGATTTTAACGTTATAAACTTCCAAAATAAGAAACCGGAACGCATCATGAACTGAAGATTTTTTAAATCTTTCGAAAGAAACCGGAACGTGTTTATTATGTTTATTATGCGCTTTAAATTTACACATTTTTTTTAAATACTAAAAATAACAGGCCCAGCATGGCCAGGTGGTTTAGGCACTTGACTCGTAATCTGAGGATCACGGGTTTGAATCCCTGTCATAATAGACATGCTCACCCTTTCAACCGTGGGGGCGTTGTCAAGTGACGGTCACTCCCACTATTCGTTTGTAAAAGAGAAACCTGAAAGTTAGCGGTGGGTGGTGATGACTAGCTGTCTTTCCTGTAGTCTAACACTGCTAAACTAGGGATGGTTAGCGCAGATAGCCCTCATGTAGCTTTGCACGATATTAAAAACAAAGAAACTAGAAATAACTGGTTATACCTGTTCCTCTGTGTTGCGTGTACTTTTATAATACCGACTAATATGTGACAGAATGTTCAGGTTTCTCTTTTTGACAACCGAATTCTAAGAACAAAATCTAGACAGAACTGAGACGACTATCCACCGAAAGTGTAAAATAAACGTATCGAGGATACAACATTCACGGAAATTCTAGTCTTAAGATATCTATTTGTATTGTTGACCTTGAATTCACTTTCAACTTAAAAAAAATAATAATAATTGGTGTTTTTCAACTTGTGCTGTAAGAATAAGATTTCCTGGCACCGGCTATCGTAATTACGTGTTCTAAGTACTGAGATAACACGTATTACGAATTATGTAATGGTTTTCTTTACCTGACGTATAGGGGAAAAATTAAGATAATTATAACAATGCTGGAGTTGTACTTGTGTTAAATGTACACTAAAAAGAGAAGGTATTTTTCATGTAAAACAGTAACAGTATAAGAAAAAGATTTTCTTTTTATTGTCACGAAATTAATTAGTTAGAATTGTCGAAATATTTGTAATAAATAAAGTTAGTTTTCATTAGTTTTTAAAGAACACGTTTCCTACAAAGTATTGCCTTAATGATGACTCAGCAATAAGTTTGAGGGTCAAGAACTCAAAAACTGCCTTTTGACCTCCTTCAATGAACAGAGTTCAAATAGCCCATTTTAAAATGGGCTTTGTGCTCAAACAAAGTTCTATATAGTATACATAACTTGTTTTAACAAAGACGATGGTTAAGACGAAAGTTATTTTACTTATGTAAAATTTTGTTTACTTCAAGTTAACCACAAAGCTACACAATGAATTATACATGCTGTGTCCATCACGGATATCGAACTCCTATTTCTAAGCCCCCCAGTGGCTCAGCGGTATGTCTGCGGACTTACACGCTAAAATCCGGGTTTCGATACCCGTGGTGGGCAGAGCACAGATAGCCCATTGTGTAGCTTTGTGCTTAATTCAAAACAACAACAAAAAACAACCTATTTCTAGTGTTATAAATCCCCGCAGACATACAGCTGTACCGCTCGGGAGACCGCATGTTTCGGAATAAACTAATCCCATCATCAGAGAAATCCGGTATACTTTGTTTTAGACTTCGCTGACTATGGAATAAATGTGTTTAGAAACGACTAAGTCATATAAATATATTGTTTTAGAAATATTCTTCATTGTTGTCTTTATTAGTAACCATAATTGCTTTTAAGGAAAATATGTCATTAAGTTTTGAAAACTTTGTTTTAATTAGGTACATAATCTTAAAACAAACACCATTAATTTCGAGGTATATTTCGTTATTGAAAATAAAAAAAAACTTATAAAAACGAGTAACTAAAATAAGCTATGACTTATAGCCTTAAAACAAGTACAAAACATTTATAAGTATCAAATAAAAATATTTGTTTTGTTTTTCCGAAGAGTAATGTGTAATAACGGATAAAATTTTTAATGTGATTTATTTATGACACACTGAACGATCTGCGTTATGTCCTCTATGATCAATCGAATCTCGAATGTTAAAATACATGCCTTTAAACTTACTTCTTAGCCACCTGGATATTTCAATTGTTAATGCTATTAATGTTTTTACCACAAATAAGCAAAACCAAAATATATTTAGCAAATGTTATAAATCAGATGTGATACACAATACAATTAAAATAGATAAGTTCACAAACTAGTTATATTTTGTAAGGTGCGTCGTAGAAAGAACTTCAATTTATTTTTATTAACAGACGAAATAGTTTTCGAGTATATTTTGTGTAATGTGATAAAAGAGTGGTGAGAAAAATTCGTGAAAACGTTACTAACATCAATTAATGAATCCAATAATTAGTCTTTGTTCTAGAACTTGAAACAGGGATTGAATGCACACGGAGAAAAAATAGTGGTGTTAAGACAGATGAAAATGAAAAAAATAGGATAATTAATACCTAATTAACCGAAAAGACAACAAAGAGAAAACTTCGTTTTTAGCGCTTAATCGATTCCACAATATAAATTGTACACAATTTTCTGTACTTTAATGACGAATTCGAAATATAACTTTAAAAAAACGTTATTAAGATATGTGAAGTTTTTAGAAGAGAAAGAATGATCTATTGGCGAACATTTATGGTGAAAAACATGGGTTTCACTTAAATACTTAATAACAATGAAGGAAGTCATCTTTAAATATATATAATGTATATATTGTGTTTCACTATTATAAAAGTCACTGAAAAGAAACCACGAATTTATCGACGTGAATGTTCCAATGAGGGAGCATTTGTGATGAACAATTTGCTACTTTTCCATTTTACAAAGTGTTTACAAACAGTGAACTAAAGAAATAAGCAAAAACAAAGCAAAAATATAAAGTTATTTCAACAAACACTTACTTGGTAGTAATGTTACATATATATGTATGCGTGTTATTCCCCTTTAATTATTGGTTTTTATGCTTATATTTTAAACACTTCGGAAACCAACCATGATGTCATTTTAAAAACATTATCAATGTCTGAAGAGCCTGCTTTCGAAGAAAGTGTTTACGTTGAATAAAGAATTGAAACATTTCTCCAGTTATTTTGAAATAAGCTATATTCTATGCATTTCACCTCTACCAAATATATATACGTGTTGTTGTTGTTTTGAATTAAGCACAAAGCTACACAATGGGCTATCTGTGCTCTGCCCACCACAGGTATCGAAACCCGGATTTTAGCGTGCAAGTCCGCAGACATACCGCTGAGCCACTGGGGGGCTATATACGTGTTATTGTAGTAACTTTTAGATATTAATAGTTTCGGTTTCAAAACCGAAATGTATATCATTGTGTCTGTAAGTGCGAATATAAAATAATGAATAAATGTAAGCACTTATTTTAGGGAATGTTTTTACAAGTATAAGTGAGAACGAATCAACTTCAGTGGTATATTTGAAAATGTTCTTTCATGTTATATATATTATTTTCATCTAGTGAAATGATTTAATCACACAATACTAATTTTTAAGTAAAATAACCAAAATGAAACTCTTACTGCATTTTTTAAAAGTATCATTGGCTTCGTACAATTTTTTGTTGTGGTTCCGCCGATTTTTGTTGGACGAAAAAATGGTAAAGTTCGTTAGAAACGAAATTAGAGAAGAGATAATGGATGTTTTGTCTTTCATTTCTTATGACTCATGATTTTTCTTGTTAACATTGTGTTTGTTTATCACGCGTAAATTTAATTCCATAATAAAAGTAATAAATCTGTTTATGTAAAGAAGTTAAACATTAATGCACGAAATACTCGAAATAATTACGTTGAACGAGACAAAAGACTCGGATTTTAGTGAAAACGGAAGTGAAACCAAATTATTATACAGAAATTGTATGGGAAAAGATAACTGAAAAAGATGTCACACAACTACATTCCAGCCACACGTGAAGAGTGATCAAATCGAATGATGCGAAAAAAACCTAACATTACATTAGAGACTCCTGAATCTATTCTGCCAAATAAGTCTTATGACTCTTTTTTGTGAGCTTTTCTCAGGTTCTAAAATAGAGATATTTTTGTACCATGTTGGAATATGACAGCATCATGACAAAAATAGTCATTTATCAACATTTTCAAAGAAAAGATGACAACCAGACAACAATGATGTCCAGGAACCTATTTATCCTGTTGTAGTTACCTCTAAGATTCCTCTGAGATAAAACATGTTGCTGTTTATGGATGTATTTTTTTCTGTTGGGATTTCCCTTTCAGCTTATCAGCAAAATTTTACATGAACACAACCAGTTGTGAGATACTTGAAAGTTCCCCAAGAAATATTTATTAACCTACTCTATTAAGAGGAAAGTCATCTATGCAAGTTAAAATTCCTCAGTTGAAACATGAAAAGCATTCGGAGAAAATCTGATATTATACCCAAAGTGTATAGTAATGTAGAAATAAACAAAAAACACGTAAGACTATTATTTGTTATTTTCAATTGAAAGAAACCTAAATCTTAGGCAGCTATCCTTGAGTAAGAGTTAATGAATGTAATGTAAAGTAAACAGTTTGTAGCACAGATCGTCTGTTGGCATACCGTTTGCAAGAGCATCGGTGGCTCAAACCTTGAGCCTTTCTCATTTACAACTTGGTAAGTTAACCACTAATGTAAGCTCAGTTCATTAGAACATTGTCAAGGTTCTATTATGATCCACTTCAATCATAGTTATACCTGGTTCTTTCTTTGTTTCTTAGTATTTTCTAATGACTAATATGGGGCCTGGCATGGCCTAGCGCGTTAAGGCGTGCGCTTCGTAATCTGAGGGTCGCGGGTTTGCGCCCGAGTCGAGCCAAACATGCTCGCCGTCCCAGCCGTGGGGCGTTATAATGTAAAGGTCAATTCCACTATTCGTTGGAAAAAGAGTAGCTCAAGAGTTGGCGGTGGGTTGTGATGACTAGCTGCCTTCCCTCTAGTCTTACACTGCTAAATTAGGGACGGCTAGCACAGATAGCCCTCGAGTAGCTTTGTGCGAAATTCCAAAACAAACAAAAGCCTTCAATACTAATAAAATAATTTTTGCAAGATTAATTTATCAAGTACTTAGGCATTTACTAATTTATTGATTAATCTGCCATATATCAAAACTTCTTTTCGAATAACTTATTTTGTACTTAAGCACAAAAATACACAATACGTTATCTGTGTTTGGTGTGCTTTGTGTACAAAAATCCGGTTTTTAAAATTTTAAGTCTACAGATATGTCACTGTGCCAGTTAGAGGCTTTCGAATATAAGAAATTCTACAATCAAACAAAACTATGTTTCAAAATATTCACGTTTATCATTGTGAAATCCTTAAACATAAAATTTATATGCTTCACTTAGAGATTTCAAATTGAAAAAAAGACATTGGAGTTCAATGAATAGATAATAAACAGACAGATATCCGTGAAAACTTTAAACAATTTCAGGAGCTCCCCATTAGAAGAATGACGAGTACTGTGTGCTATCGTTTCTGAAATAAAACAATTAGTACATATCTTGGAGAATCAGTTTGACTTAAAAAGTCAAGTTTGGTGGGAAACCCCTTCTGAATGCATTTAGCGTGATATTAACAAGTTCCTAAGTTGTTTAATGGTAGAATCCAAGATTCAAGTTGCTTAGCAATCAAAATTACCTTATACGGTTTGGAAAATATATTGTGGTTTTTATGTTCGCAAATGAGTTTTTTTCACAATTACAATGAAGGTTACTTGATGAGAATATCAGCGTTTTACGCGTAACATTCTATGGTGTATAATAAT
This sequence comes from Carcinoscorpius rotundicauda, assembly GCA_011833715.1. Lineage (NCBI taxonomy): Eukaryota > Metazoa > Arthropoda > Merostomata > Xiphosura > Limulidae > Carcinoscorpius > Carcinoscorpius rotundicauda. Next base: position 47,756,714 of record CM022392.1, on the reverse strand, counting down.
GTATAATAACATTCTATAGCGTATAATAATGTATTATAACATTCTATTGTGTATAATAATGTATAATAACATTCTATGGTGTGTAATAATGTATAATAACATTCTATGGTGTATAATAATGTATAATAACATTCTGTGGTCTATAATAATGCAAATTATTTGGATGAAAAAATTAACTTTCTATGATGTGCAGTAATAGAAGTGATTTAGAGAGAAAAACGAAAATATTTTATCAGTAACATTCGATGATGTAAAACATTATTAATTAACATTTAATATGACTATTCGCTTAAGAGTTATATTCAGTAATATATACACCTGAGAGATACATAATTATAAAATGTCGATACATGAGAGTTACTTAACTGTTATGTAAGACATACAAGATTGCGCAGCTTTTTTAGCACAGTAATTCCAGTAAGTGGCACCTGAGGATGAGTTGGTACCATAAGCGCACACACAGTTTGCAAGATAGTTATAAGCGAACCATCAAATGTTAGTGTACATCAACGTGACATCAATTTTTTCAACCTTAGAATTAATATTTTATCTAATTTGCATGATGTACTTTTACAATTATCAGCATTGAAAAGTTTCTTTTCACAATTATAGTTTCGCTTTATCAGTAAAACGTTAAATCTGTTATTCTAATAAATAGTTTCTATCAACTTTATACTTTCATTTATATATTTAGTTGCGTACATTTTAAAAACCAGATAGCGCTTCTATAGGCGAATGATGCTAATAACGACAATATTGCAATAGTTCATGGGTGATTGGTTAGTCTATAATATTTTACCTTATTTGCATAATATACATTTTTATAAATATCTGTCCTTGTAATAGTGGAGTTATCATGACAACATCTTTGAAATACCATGCAACATTTTGACATATAATTTTATTGTTTTATTTTATATACATGTATCACCAGTTTGGTTTGGCGGATAAAGTTTATTCTTATGTTGTTTCTCCAACGACATAATTGTGATTTTTATCCGTTGTATTGTGTATGACAGTAAATGATTTTTTCATAGAATATTTATTTCATTTTACAGATTTGACAGTTGCTTTATAGTTTTCATTTAGATACGTTTTCCAAAGGCTGACAGTACTTTTGTGGCGAACGGCTTTATTATAACAAGGCCTTACTGAGGTTAATGTTACTTCAGGCGGACGGTGTTTTTATAGGCAGACAGTCTTATTATAGTTTTGTACGATTTCATACAGATTTTAACTCGTCTTAACATATGTGTATAGTTTTCATTTATATATTACATGTGTTTTAGTTAGTTTGTGTGAAGTTAAGCACATAACCATACAGTGGGCTATCTGTGATCTGCCCACCACAGATATTGAACCCCGGATTTTAACTGTTTTAATTACGCAGACATATAGCTGTGCCACTGGGGACTACATGTGTTTTAGAAAGATAAATGATGTTAATGTTTGGCTTGTTTTACTGAGATTCTATGGGCAGATGGCGAACTGTGTTACTCAGTTAAACTGTTTTAAACATATCTAATGTTTCGTTTTTTCAATATTGAACGAGACAGTTACATTATTATTCTAGAGCCGACTGTTGTTTTTTTATCGCACATGAGGTCGTCGTTTTCAAACTTGTTGACAAAAATTTCAGAATGTGTTATTTTAGTTACACATATTAATGATATCCCATTGGGCTATGAGGAAACGTAAGTTTTATATAAGGAATATAAATGGAGGCCTGTATTAGTTGTTGAAACATCCCTGTTAGAATCTGATATTCATTGAGTGTAATTCACAAGTCAGTATTTTACAAACCAAAATGATTGTTGAATCATAAATAGTATATTTGGTGTTCATTGTAATTTTGTTGAGAAATGTTTGAGTGAATTATTTGTTAAGTTATAAAATTTACTTACTTATATTAATATCTGCTTAAAATAGTAAATGGGTTTATAAACTGTAGTAATAGTTGCTTGATTTATAATTAAAGGTTTTTCTAAGATTATGAATTTCAACTCTCTCTTTTTCGGTTACTAAGTTTGTTTGTGTAAAATGTATTTATTGCTCTAGTAAACTAATCAAATTAAATGTTCTGGTTTAATGGAGTTTCTAATTTGTCGACAAATATTTTATATATACATTTGAATCACCATCATAAAATCACATATGATCTCCTATACAGATAATTACAAGCTACTATTTAACCGAAACAAGTGTATTTCGGTGCGTTAAAAGTTGTTTTTTTTATTCCTAGCCGTTTACGTTCAATGCTATTGACCTTATATTCTGCCAGTCTGTGTTTCTTAAAATCAAAACTAATCAACGCCATTTGAGTTGGAACTCTTACACAGTATTAGTGTGAGTTATAAACCTGCATCAAATAACATTGCAAAGGTTTTAATTTATACATAAAGTTCCTTTATGAGTTTTAGTTGTACGGTATGTTTTGTAATTTAAGTAAGTGTTCCATACAAAATGTTTGTTTGTTTTCTGGAATTTCGCACAAAGCTACTCGAGGGGTATTTGTGCTAGCCGTCCCTAATTTAGCAGTGTAAGACTAGAGGGAAGGCAGCTAGTCATCACCACCAACCGCCAACTCTTGGGCTACTCTTTTACTAACGAAAAGTGGGATTGACCGTCACATTATACACCCCCACGGCTGGGAGGGCGAGCATGTTTAGCGCGACGCAGGCGCGAACCCGCGACCCTCGGATTACGAGTGCACGCCTTAACGCGCTCGGCCATGCCAGGCCTCCATACAAAATGGTTACTGTATTTTAAAACGTTTCTATAATAGTAAGGTGACTGGTTAAACAGTAAGTCTCTCAATTATCATATTTAGTTGTAACAAAATGAATTACAACCAAGAACAATAATTTATTAAAATTAGACGCACGAGTGAAAACAGAACTACATCAACAGAGAATGAATATATTTTTTCACACATCAGTAGAGTGAAACTGTAAGCTTGAATCTTAAAATACTGTGTATTATTTAGAGATAGAAATAAATGTCCTTTATTATTATGTATGTTATATAAATTAATCAGAAATGAAAACTACACTAATGTGCAGTAATTATGTATTAAAACATTAAAAAAAACGACTGTAAAATAATAATGTAATTGTCTCGTTCAATATTTATAAAAACGAAACATTAGATATGATAAAATGCTATCAGGACAGATAATTATAAAAGTATGTAAAGTAAATTATTGGCGATAATATTTATCTCCTTCAAATACTGGATAAAATAAGATAATACGTGTGATAAAAACTGACATACTTAATACGCTATGTCATAATATTTGTCTCGTTAAAATAATTATCTTACTTTTAAAGTTTTAGGGCATGTAATTAAATCTAGACTTTGATGACGTAATTACGTGTTCAGACGCTTGAGACACACGACGAGAACAACATCCTATAGGAATACCTTTCTCCACCACAACAATGATCTGTGTAACATAGTTTATCATAAACCCATAGAACCTTAGTAACAGAATCCACCTAGTAAAGCCATCAAACTAACACATACAGTAAATAAATGAAAAGTATACACATACTTTGAGACGAGGTGAAAACTGTAAAAAATCCTCTGGACTTAAGTATAGTAAGACTGTCCGTCACAAGAAACATCGTCCACCTAAAGTAGCTTTATTCCTTGTAGGACCTTATAATAATAACATCGTTTGCACATAAAAGCATTGTCAACCTTTGTAATATGCACGTAATTTAATATGTTAATACAAGTATAAAGTTTATAAGTACTAAAAATTAAAATAGCTGATTTAATGTTTCACTTGTAAAATAAAACTGTAATTGTGATAAACATTTTTGGTATTGATAATTGTAAACCTGCTTTATGCAAATTGTATGAAAATATTTATTTTAAGACTGGTTTTTACTATGATATTGATGACAAGTTGATCTACCTCACCTCCTCTTGTGGTTAGCTTATGATTTATCTGCTCATTCGTTATACCAACTCGCCTTCTGGTGTCACTTCATGGAACTATGTTTCTAAGATAGCCACCCTCTCTGGAACCTATTTCGTAACAAATACGTAGCCCTCAGATGTCTGATTATTAAGGTAGGTATTTAACCTTTACTTGTACATATTATGTACTACTTATGAAACTCTTAGGTGTTGGTATAATTTGCGTATTAAGTAATAGCATCTTTTTCTCTTCAGTCTCTTAGCGCCCCCTACTGTGGAAGCATATTTTGGGCGGTTAATTGTTCCCCTAACTACTCAGATCATTTAGAGAGAAATGAAATATCTTACAAGTAAAGAACTATAATTTAGAATTATATAAGTGACTTAAAGAGAAAGACAGAGCATTTTATAAGCAATGTTACGTAATCTATAATATGCAAGTGAGTGAAAAACGAAAGAAAATTTTACTGGTGATGCTTTATGATGCAAATGACTTTGAAAAACAAAAAAAGATGAACGAAGAAGAACTGATTAGTTTTATTTTATGATGTAGAAAGATGTCAGTTATTTAAATGACTGGAGGAAGAAACTTATTAAAATAATATTCAATTATTTCTGGTAATTTGAGTGCTTTGGAGAGAAACACTGCCAAAGATTTTAGGAGTAAAAACACTGAACACAGACGTTACTTTTATTCAAACACATAAAAAAATACTAACTTTCTTGATCCATAGAAATAAACATGACAAACTCAGTGCTAGAATGTTTCCGGAAACTCGAGAATTGAAAAAAAGAATTATTAAATCCTCAATAATGTCGTATACAAAACATGAAATGTAGAGTTTCGATGTACAAAATATACATGTCCTAAAAGAAGAGGCCTATAAACTTACCGTTGAAAGATTAAATAAAATTTACAAGTAATGTTGCATAATTTAGAATAACGTAAATGATTTGGAGATATAGAAGAGATAAGATTACACAAACTGTAGAAATTGTGATTTCAGGTTTAACAGTTATATTTACAGTTCTTCACAAGACGCTAAAACCGAAACAGCAAATAATTAATTCTTTAAAAAAAATAATTGTCTTGACTCACGTCCATCAGGTCCTCACTGAGGAAAGTTAACTTGTCGATTGCAGATACACAAAAGAGTCACTAAATTTCTTGATCCATGTGAAATATAAAAAACATTCACATTACTTTTGCAAGCTGAGTTCCAGGACGAGCCAAACGAATGAAAAATAAAAGCTGTTATACGTTTTGTATTTCATTAGGTTTTAGTAAGAATAAAGGATTTGTTTCTTCCTGCTTGCTTGAAATTTGCAAATACAATACGTATGATAATGTAGTTACAACTATAATTTCATGATAAGTGACAAAGCGATTGTTTTAAGCTATTAAAACCTTTTATCGCTACCAAGATATTTTCCTTTTTATTCTTTATAAGTTCAGATACTGTTTCTTTTGAACGTTACATTTCCGTATAAAGACAAAAAGTGTGTTTGTGTGTAGCTGTTACTGAGAATATTTAAGTACAAACTGTCCCCATGATCTACATTATTTGTATAGGACTTTGTGGAGGTTTAATGTAAACCTGAGATTTATTTATGTTACCTTTATTTTTAATTTCTACTCTAATTTCTTCCAAAGACCCATCTAATTTGTTTCAGTCACAAACTGCATAATGAAAGTGGTATTTTTGTTCAGACTTTCACTATTTTCGTGCGCAAAAATTAAATTTATTTCCAATTGTTAACGTGTTTCGTCAAGCTTTACTCTCTAAAGACTTGTACGCTTCGCTAGTTCCGTCTCTGAGTTACGGCTGATTGGTTCACTGCAGTTAATGTTAGACAAAGAGATGAAACCGTGGCAGAACCTAATCGCCAATCAATAACGGCCTCTCTTATTGGCCGTATGGTTATAAGTTCATCTTTATTATCTGCCCATTTTAAATTATTTGTATGAAACAACTCAAATATCCAACATATCCTTGATGAACATATCCAGATTATCAGGATGACAGCACTGTTAAAGTATTTCTTTATGATTATATGTATTTAGGTTTTGAGTGGATGACTGGAGATGTTTATTTAGAATTTAAAGCTTTTGTTTGAAAATGATTATCATTTAACTGATATACAAAAACCCATTACTTTATCACATCATTATTTTTACTGAGATAGAGTGTGAAATAAAGGACAATCCAGTTTCCAGAAAGACTTGTGTAATTAATGTTTGATTATTATATACAAATTATTTAGTTTAATCTGCTTACAATGATTTGCTACATATGCTCCATATCCTACAACATTCAAATAATTTCATGATGTGCTAAAAACACGTAGGTCCAAAAAGTCTTGATAAAACTGAAATAGAAACCCTTACAACCTAAGCGCTTTCGAAAGGTGGAACTTTCTTCTTCAGGTGCAATCTGGGAATACCCAGTGTATTTTAACAAGTGATATATAAAGATTCAGTTTAGTAACTTCATAGAGGTCATAGAACTTTCCGAGAACTGTCTATTCCTCTGTGTAGTATTGTCAGCGCAAATTTCCTGTGCTGTGTAGCCAATGGCGATAATATACATGTTAAGATGTTGGTGGTATTTTAATTTCAGAATGGATAAAATATATGTGTGTTTTTATAAACTGTGCTTAGGTGTTTAAGCGAAAAAGTACCTGGAGAGTGTATGTGTTTTTTTCTTGTAGCAAAGCCACGTCGGGCGATCTCTTGAGCCCACAGAGGGGAATTTAACCCTGAATTTATGTGTTGTAAATCCGTAGACTTACCGCTAGACTAGTGGAGGGCCCTGGAGAATTATATATGCAAAAACGGCTTGTTTGGGTTGAGAAAATATTTTACGTAGAAGAGCGAACAACGTTTTGACCTTCTTTGGCCATCGTCAGGTTCACAAAGAAGGAAAGAGGTAACTGATCGGAAGCTGACCACATGTTTGGAAGGGGTTGTGTAACTGTCGCAATGTAGAGGGCGGGGTTAGATGTTTGAATATATAATTTTATTATATTATATTTCATATAGGTATAAAGGCGTTCCTTTATATTGGTTTATTTTGGGTTTAAGTTGTTGTATAAGTAAGGCTTCTTTAATATTGCGTTTGTTTCTGTTTGTTTCTTTGTTTAGTCTTTGAGTGTTTGCTATGGTTATGCTGTGTTTATTTGACTTGCAGTGTTCGAAAACGTGTGAAGGTGACTTTTTATGTTCTTTGAATCTGATTTCCATTTTTCTACTTGTTTCTCCAATATAGAAGTCGTGGCAGTTAACACACTGTATTTTATAAATAATGTTGGCGTGGTGTTTGTCAGTGTAGTTTTTACATAGTATAGACCTCAGTTTTGTGCCTGGTTTTTGAATAAATTTGGTATTAACTGGAATGTTATATTTTGTTACTAGTTTTTGCCAAATGTTGGTTATTTTTCTGCTGATGTCAGGATTATATGGTTTACAGCAGTATGTGGTTTCGTGATTTTTTGATTCGTGAGATATATTCACTTTTGTTGGTTGATTTTGCTTTCTGTCTAGGTGTCTGCGTATAATGTTTTCTATGGTTTGGGGAGGAAACTTACTGATGTTGGTGAAATATTGATTTATTTTGTCTAATTCATCATTAATTTTATCTGGTGAGCATAGTTTTATGGCTGTGTTTATTTGGTTTTTTAGTATGTTGAGTTTTTGTTTTGTTTCATAATTTGTTTATTAAATATAATAAAATAAATAATATAAAATTATATATTCAAACATCTAACATCGCCCTCTACATTCCAACACACAACCCCTTCCAAACATGTGGTCAGCTTCCGGTCAGTTACTTCTTTCCTTCTTTGCGAACCTGACGTTGTTCGCTCTTCTATGTAAAATATTTTTTCAACCCAAACGAGCCGTTTTTGCATATATATTTCTCTACAAGAGGGTTTTTTCCACATCACTAGCCCTGGAGAATGATTGAGGAAAATATAGTATACAAATCAATTTAAAAACGGGAAAAAATATATTATTTCTTGGAAAAGCAGATAAAGAATAAAGTTATATTTCTGACAGAGATGAAACTGATAACCAGAGATCGCTGATTCCTGGGAGCTAGATTAATTCTGAAAGGTTGAAGAGTGGTTACATTAGCAATCCAATAAGCTTCTTTTATTTCTCTGTCTGCTTTATCTTTGAATCCTGTTTCAAAGCCAGTGAGAGTAACATAGTAATGAAGTGACCATGTTGGTTGAAGTGTTGAGCGACAGGGAGATCTTTTTGGTGTCAATAGAGGACTTGTGATTGTTAATACGTTCTCTGTGAGTTGTTTATGTCCTATATACTGATAATTGCATTTTTTACACTGTATAAGATAAATGGTGTTTCTTGTTTCACAAGTGATTTCTTTAGGTATTTTATAATTTCTTTGAATGTGCTGGTCGGAAAATGAGTCAGCGGTTTCTATGAACTTGCAGGTTTGGCGACGGGCTTTATTGCATGGACAACAACAGTTTTGGGATGGAATGTAATTTATTTTTGTGTGAACAAGGATATCTTTTAAAGTTCTGCTTTTTCGAATGGAGACAACGGAACTTCAGAAAATATCTGATTAAGACGACTGTCAAGCTGTAGGAATTGAAAATGTATTGTTTTTTTCATAATTTGTGAAATATTTCTGAGTTTAAACTGATAGGTAATAACAAGAGGAATTCTATTTGAACGCTTGGTATTATTCTTATTTAGGATGTTTTTCAGCTGATTGTTGTTAGCCTTCTCAACTTGTTTGTCGATTTCCGTATCTTTATACCTGTAACATGGCTTGTTTTAGATCCTCAGAGTGTTTTATGTGTAATCTGTTTTATCAGAGAATATTTTCTTTATTTTAAGAGCTTGAATATAGGTAATGTTTCATTTAATGTGAAAGGGGTGACAGCTTTTATATTGAAGATACTGCCGTCTGTCTGCAGGGTTTTTGTACAAGTCAGTTTGTATAGTTACATTTTTTAAAAAAGCCGTGACGTCAAAGAAGTTAATCTGCGTAGACGAATAATCACAAGTAAACTTGATTACTTCGTGAAAGGAGTTTGCAAGTGCGGGTTTCGATACCCGTGGTGGGCAGAGCACAGATAGCCCATTGTGTAGCTTTGTGCTTAATTCAAAACAACAATGAAAGATATGTCGTCTATGTACCGTCTCCATGTATGAGGTTTTACAGAGCCGAGTTGTAAAATCCGGTTTTCAATATGACACATAAAGATATTGGTATGATTGAAAGCCATCCTGGTACCCATTACAGTACCGTTAACTTGATTGTAGTGCTCGTTATTAAATTCGAAGCTGTTTAGAGTTACAACCAGGCTGGCAAGATCGGTTATTGTTTGAGATTCTGATGGGTTTAATGCGGACTTTGGATGTTGGTGTAAAGAGATGAAACGTCCATCGTGCAAAGAAGACTGTTTGGTGATAACTGCCTGTCAGTCTTAATATATTCTATGATGTTTAAGAAAGTGGGAAGTATCCTTTATGTAAGAGAGGGAGGGTACAGGGAGTACAGTTTATGTGTTGGTCAAGAAAAGCGGACGGTTTTTAGTAGTGTTATTTATATTAGAAATTATGGGTCGACCAGAATTGTTTGGTTTATATATTTCGGGTAAGAGATACAATTTACCTGGAGAATCTTGCCTGGGTATTAAATACGGAAAGATTTCTTTGTCTATTTTATTGTCTTTGAAAAGTTCTTTAGGTTTATCATTTATGGTTTCCTGGATTGTTGGATCACGTGAGAGATATTTTTTACATAAATTAATGTCCTCTAGTTGCCATTTAACTTCCGTGATTGTCATTTTTGTCAAGGATAACAATGGCTCCACCCTTGTCTGATGGCTTTACTGTGATATTGTTATTCGACTTAAAATTGTTTAAAGCATTTCTTTCGTTTTGGTTAATGTTATTAGGGCATTGCTTGGAAGATTTTAAGGCTGTATTGTATCAGTTTCATTATGTATTGTGGTTAGTTTATCTGAATGCAAGCTGCATTTTGGAAGTTGACGTGATGGATTTTTGAGTTTCTCGAATAAAATTTCTGTATCTAATTCAAACATTTTCTCAGGTGAAGTGACTATCACGTTAAATCTGGGAATTTCATCTCTTACTTACTTTACTTTATTCATAAAATCATTATTCTTGCTAGACACTGATACAGCGCGTGATTTTGAGAGCTCTCGTTAGAGAGCAGATAGTGCGAGAAGTGTTTTTGAAAGATTAAGCTGCTGAGCACGTTGTAGCTCGCACGTGTTTCCGTCAAACACGTTCTAAACAGCGTGTAAAAAACTGTAAAATATGCACGAGAAAACGAAGCCAAATTTACCTTAAACCTTTAAGACAGTGTTAAATTTACATAATTTTCTATCGGAGATATACATTATAAAAATTACTTTGAACGTTTAACTTGTAATAGAAAGATTGAAAATGCAATCTTTTAATTATGAAAAAAGGAATATATGACTATAACGTATGCTAGTGTGTCTTCTTATAGCAAAGCCACATCCGGTCATCTGCTGAGTTCATCGAAGGGAATCGAACGCCTGATTTTTGCGTTGTAAATCCGTAGACTAACCGCTGCACTAGCAAGGGAGCATGCTAGTGTATAAACTTTCTAATTATTGACTTTATTAATTACAACAAATGTTTTCAAATGTTTACATGTTAGTTTTATAGCGTTTTTACAATGTATAAAATGTGACGCATGCATCATTTTTATTGTTTAAAAGGAAATACAAGCAACACTTTTCTGAAAAGAATAACATTTTATACGTAACACAGTTTTAGAAAAAATAATTAGTAAAGGCAAAATATCTCTTTTTTTGAAGTTCGTTCATTTTAAGGTTAGAAAATATCACTAATTATTCCTAACAAGATAGGTCCCCCACTGGTACAGCGATAAGTGTTCGGATTTACAACGCTAAAATCAAGGGCTCGATTCACCTCAGTGGACTTAGCAGATAGCTAAATGTGGCTTTCCTATAATAAGAACACGCACACAACTTGGTAAAATGTTTATGAATTTTAAATTTTTATCTGCACTTGACTGTAAAATAAACAGTTTTAGAAATGTGAAAATATTTCTATTTGTTCAAAGACCGGTTCTTTGAAGTAAACATTGAAACCGTTACTCAACAAACTACCGCTCAAGAAAGGACGTGCAGCTCTGAACTGATGAAATGGTCCATCAGCGGCTCAACAGAAGTCTGAAGGTTTATACCGTTGAAATCGGGTTTCGATATGTACAATGGATAGAGCAAAAACAGCCCATTATGTAGCTTTGTGTTTTTTAAAAAAAGAACAAACAATCAAATTTATAAAACGTGTCTGCTTCGATGTCTTCCCCTCTTTTTATTTTTTAAAGAGCTACTTAAATTTGATTTATGAAATTTTATTCTGCGTTTCTCAAAAAGAGAACAAATGAAAGTGCAGCAGCATTTTGTTTCACATGAAATGTGATATATGTATGTGTAGAATTTCTTTTAAGTATAATATATGCACTGCATTCAATATAAAAGACAAGCAATTTTTCCTAAAACATTGAATTAGATATATGTACCATCTTCAATATAACACTGAAGCTGCATTTTCTTGAAGTGTAGGCTAATATTTAAGAAGAATTTTTTACATAAAAATCAATATAAGAAACACTTATTTAAAATAAAAAAGACCCATTTTTTCCCGTAGTTTCCCCATACTTACAGCCCTCAAATGAACACCTGTCAAGACACGTGAAAGCAGGTAACATGTGTGTAATATTTACGGTATTTAATCTTATTATGAGTCACATGACAAAACCCCTTACTGCTTGCTCAGTACTTGTATTCACTGAAATAAGATTATCACGTTTATAAGGCTTGTTTTTGCTTTGTAACTCAACACACGTTGCATAGCTGCTATACAAGCAAGTCTGCTAACGCTATGCTCTGGTCTTTGTGATAATCGAAAATTTCAAGGACATAAACTGTAATCTAGGTTTGTTCAACTTCTCACAACCGTCATAACTCACTGGTGATGGAGCTGTGGTCAGGTAAGTTTTTATTGAGCCTTTTCAGGTGTGTTTCAGGAGTTCAGCTTATTGTATAATGAAAACTATACCGATTGTCCCATCTAATGCAAAATCTCGATCGTTAACAGCTAAAATAGCAAACTGTGCTTAAACTGATAATTTTTCTGAAATGACAAACTTCACTTTTCCTTAGGATGGTTAAAAAGGAAAGTAAACAGGTTTATAGTTTTAAGAGAAAATGGTGGCTCTCATTATTTAAACACAAAAGCTAGTTTTATAACTCAAACTGGTGAAGTTACAGTGAAATGTATGCTGCATTCTGTACATAATTATACAGCTAATGACAACAGCATGCTTGTAACGAAACACAATGAAGGAGGGGTACACATAATCTAATTTAGTTCCTTGTCTTGTAGAAGAAATGTTTAGAAATCGTTAACTTAAGCGTTGTTCATTTCGTTTTTGCGCTATGTGTTAATTCAATAGTAGATTGATAAACGGGTATTACAAGCTTGTCAAGTCTTTAAAAGAAGAGATTTTTATTCACTTAATTTATATTAACCACGTAATCCCGAAAAATATTTTAAGTATTAAGAGTTTAACACAGTTGATTAATGTTTGGTGTCTCGTGGTGGGCCTGGCATGGCCGAGCTCGTAAGGCGTGCGACTCGTAATCCGAGGGTCGTGGGTTCGCACCCGCGTCGCGCTAAACATGCTCGCCCTCTTAGCCGTGGGGGCGTATAATGTTACGGTCAATCCCACTATTCATTGGTAAATGAGTAGCCCAAGAGTTGGCGGTGGGTAGTGATGACTAGCTGCCTTCCCTCTAGTCTTACACTGCTAAATTAGGGACGGCTAGCAGAGATAGTCCTCGAGTAGCTTTATGCGAAATTCCAAAACGAACAAACAAACAAAAAAGTCTGGTGGTGTATTCTTCATTTTTCTACATACATTTAATGCAAGCTTATACAGAATATTTGATTACAAATACAAATTGTATTATATCTACATGTGTATACGAAAAGCTTTTGAATACTTTTGTCTGTGCCCCATGTTCTTATCTGTCTAGGAAATGTAAGGTTTTCCTTGAATTTTGTGAAATTAAATGAAAACGAAGTGCCTCGTCTTTATTATTCCTAACGAGTTGAGTAACAAATATATGTATAAAAGAGTTTCTGGCTCCGAATGTTGCTGTTGGGGGTGACAGTGCAAACACAACTTTGAGTTTCTAGCTTTACGTCCAAACATTTCGAACTCTTCTGGTTTTTCAAATTCTTAGAACCGACTGAACACATCAGCTATTTTGAAATTTTAACTAGTACTGTACTGTTTTCATTTATGAAGGATTTTGAATGTTGCTTAGGTTTCGGTTTCAGAAGAAATATACCAATAAATATTCCCAATTGTTTAGCGTTTGGTTCTTCGCTAGATGCGAGAGATTAAATTATTCAAAATATCGTTGGAAAATCTAACATACCCTAATAAAAATATTTGTACATGAAAGGTTCTATATTTTGCAGTATCTTAATACAGTGTACATGTTTCCTAAGATTGTTGATGCATCATTATAATATATATAATTTTGAATATGTGCCAACGTGGAATAATTTGCACTAATTTAAATGGTTTGTCTTAAATACGTTTTATCTAATTTAACTTGATACAGCCTAGTAAACTAAATTATATGTCTCGAAACTTATGAAAATGCTCGCGTCTCTAAAGTTTAATTCAAGAAACAATTAAATCACTCTTGGTTAACTTGTTTTTCTAAAACAGGTTTCAGTCTTGGCTTAACGTGGTAAGCCACTAGGTGGACTGTAAGTCAGAGATGTTTTGAGCTATTAAGTCGTCATTCTTCAATTTCTTGTCCCCATTTGTATATTGTTGGTTAGTTTCTCATTCACACATGTATTTTGTGTGAGATGAAAAACGTATGTGAGCTTTACGTAACTGAAAGAAGTGTATGTTTCACCCATTTTATCATAATTCAACCAGGTGGAAATAGCTTTTACCTAAAACACATATGAATAATTGTGAAGTATTTTATCGATTTATCAAAGGTTTTGTATAGAATATCTGATGAGAGAGTAATAAAATATCTAGTGTTAAGTTTTTAGAATTATTGAGCACAACTACACAATCCTTAATAATTTTGAGCTCAGAGACTTGTCTCTAGATGGTGGGACGCTGGTCAACAGCACCCACCTACTCTGGTCTGATGCGATAGTGAGATTTTATCTTGGCCTTTATTTGGCACTCACCATCTGGATATACGGAGCTATCAAATGAACCACGTTTGACTCGTGACTGTTAATGTTGTCAGGTTTGTTTCTTTTATAATATTCATTCTAACTGCTCAAGATTTATATAGTTGTTTCAGATTTTGAAATGATAGATAAGAGGAAAAGGATTTAGTCAACAGGACCCTCCTCTCGGATTGTCATTTTGCACAACCTCGATCACAAATTGCGAAGTACATTTTATTCCAGTAACGGGAGAAGAATACTGGATCAATAAATTCGTAGTCAGCACACAACAGTAAACAAACAAATAGGAGATTTTCTACTTTTTTCTTTTCAATTACAGGCTTAATGTTTTGCTTTAAACCTAAATTTTGAATAGCAACACTTATCCGTAACGCTAGGATAAAGCGGAAAATAGCAGTCAAGAGTGGTTAGAGTAATGGAATATATAGAGCATCTCTGTGTACGTTAGATAGATACTCTTCTGTACTATAGAAACTCAGAAAATTTGCAGCATTTATGTTACCAGAGGAAAATAAAACTGTTGTTGTATTTTCAACTTGTAGTTATAAAATAATCTATTTCATTAAACTGTACTTTTCTCAGATATATTAATTACATTTAATTTTATCAGAACATTGAGGAATATATATATTTTAGTTAAGAAAAAATTGAAAAACAGCAAAAATGTATTTAATTTACTGACTTCTTTTTTAATGCATTAATTGATTTTGAACCACAAATAAACAAGTTTCTGTACATTTTAGTTCTGAAGATATTTTCACTGCTGGTATTCGTAGCAACTGGAAGTGACTCTCTGCCAGATGGAGGTGGGTTTTGTTTAACAATTTAGTATTATAAATAGTGACTCTCTGCCAGATGGAGGTGGGTTGTGTTTAACAATTTAGTATTATTAATAGTGATTCTTCTGCCAGATGGAGGTGAAATTTGTTTAAAACGAAATATTATTATTAATTGTCATTTTTTCTATCAGAAGGTAATGAAATTTGCGTAAGAGTGCAGTATTACTATTTTTCGCCTAGTGAGTAAATATCTCACAGTGATTAGTAAATGCACTTTCTCCATGAGTGTAAAATCGAAAAGAATACAAAACATTTTCTCTAAATTTTCGATTACATCTTGGAAAGAAATTACACTATTCAGTCAAGCATACAGAGATAATTCCAACCAGTACATAAAAAGTATATTAACTTGTATGCTTTGACGCCTTGTATCTTGTCTTGATAAAAGTACCTTTTTCACATTCTTTTCTGTCAGGCCATTTGTATTAACAAATAATTTCGAACAGTTGTTAAGAGTGTACGTGTATTTTTCTTATAGCAAAGTCACATCGGGCTATCTACCGAACCCCTAATTTTAGCCTTATAAAAACGTAGACTTACAGCCGTACTAGCGGGGGGCAGTTGTTAAGATAATTATATCGAAAGCTAATAAAACATTTGAAAAATATTTAGTATTTTTATAGTCAGTTATATTTTAAACAAAACAACTTGTTAGATCTCTGTAAAAATTTCAGAGAGGAGAAACGATTCTTCATTTGTGAAATTATGTACAGTTTATCTTTGGTGTTTTTGTGTTTTATTGAAAAATATAATAATTTCAAATTTTGTGTTTATATGTTACGCTTACTGATAGTGATATGATAAATATATCTTTTTTTTTTATCACACGTGCTATACCCGCGTCACGAAAGAGTAGGCCAGACATCGCCAAGTAGGTTAAGGCGTTCGACTCATAGTCCGAGGGTCGCGGGTTCGAATCCCCGTCGCACCAAACATGCTCGCTCTTTCAGCCGTGGGGGCGTTATAATGTGACGGTTAATCCCACTATTCGTCGGCAAAAGAGTAGCTCAAGAGTTGGCGGTGAGTGGTCATAACTAGCTGCCTTCTCTCTGGTCTTATACCACAAAATTAAAAATTTACAAATAGTCCTCATGTAGCTTTGCACGAAATTCAAAAACAAACAAATACGAAGCAGTGAAATTATTAAAGGTTAAAACAATTATCAAGTTATTTAAATTCCGTTTTTCAAGTGTTTATGTACTCTGAAGAAATTAATAGTAGGTTACATTAACAATTTCATTCGTTCTGATTTAATACTTTTATAATGCATTCAGAACTAGATAAACCTGCTCACCAGCGATTTGAATGAACACACCAAAAGGCTTTTCACATTACACGACTTTTCTTGGCTTCTACTTTTTTCTGATACCTTTTCAACTAATTTTAATGCAAATATGCTGTTTTCTGTCTTGGCTTATCTATAAAAGGATTGCAAAGAAACTTATTTTTCACACTTATGTCTTCTGTTTTCTGTTTAATAAAACTGTCACAATGACCTGAATAAGAATGTCCAGGCGCGAGGTTTATTTATTAATATACTTTATTTTTCTGTGGTACCATTCAGGTGGGATTATATATGTCTAAGTTTTGACCTTTTGGTAACGCTTGTAGTATTTGAACTTTTTTAAAAAGACGTATAGAAACAATAATATTAGATTCTCTGAAATAAAAATCCGTTTGATATGTACTGTTGTAAGTAATTTGGGGTTCAAAACCAAAAGCAGTGTATTTAGGGTGATCACTCTTTGGGATAAAATCCAGAAGTGAATTGTCTTCTGTTGTGAGTGGTGCTTAGTGAATTACTCTACTGGTTAAATATATTTTAAAGTTATCATAAGCTAATCCGATTTTTAGTTTGAATTATTTTAATGTCGCAAGCTTGCAGACGAACCGCTGAGCGACTAGCGAGTTTGTGAAGACACACACACACACACACACATATATATATATATATAATGTTTATATATATAAAACATATATATATGTTTTAATGTTAAACGGATATGTAACTCCTATAATAATTGAGATTATTACGTATATAGTGTTTTTTCAACGTGATTTATTATATAAATTTTGTACATTTAGGCTTCTGTAACTCACTGGATGGAAAAACGTATTTTGTTGACGTCGGAGAGACAGGAATCATTGAAGGAGGAAATGCAAGCAGCGAAGTCTCTGGTAAAAAACTGGCGCATTCTGTCCCCCAGCGGTGCAGTGTTGAACTAGTTACATGCCCATCATGTCACATTGTTGTCACGAATCTCGGTGAGATCATTCCAAAGTGTAGTTCTGTTGAGTCATGCAGGTAAAACAGGTTAAGCTATCTATTTATTTTGTATAAAAATATATTTCATGCCAACAGTTAGATTTTCACATATAAACTGTTTCGTCTCATGTTTGATTCTGATATAAACTTTATTACATTCGAAAATAACGTAGTATGTGTTCTTTTCTGCTCCCTAACACATAAAGAAAGGTGGAGTTACATGTACATTACTTGTTGTTGTTTTGAATTAAACACAAAACTACTCAGTGGGCTGTTTGTACTCTGCCAACCATGGGTATCGAAACCTGGTTTTTAGCGTTGTATGTTTGCAGAAACACCGCTGAGCTACTGGGAGGTGTGTACATTAATACCACAAACGATGTTATGATAACAAACTGACAAATTATTCTAAGCATGACAACTTAAATTTGTTTACTTTGTCTTGATGTTAATGAGGGTATTTCATATTATGCTTAGATTCAAAAACCCATTTACTGTTTTATTACTAAATATATATTTGTCACGGGTATATTTATACAGCTATTTAATATAAAAAGTAAGATATTAGTGAACAGTATTTTATGTAATATCACAAAACAATGCCTATATTAAACTGCAACAACTTCATTGGTGATACCACGCATCATAGAACTCCGATTTCTCATTTGAAACTAGATAAATAAAAGTTAACAAAATTTCAATTAATTTCGATGAAGATGGAGTAAGATGGTCACCTTGATATTGAATGCAGTTTTCACCAATTAAGAAGAATGTTTTGAAAAGCAAAATAGTTTAAAACCAAACCCCTGACCCCTTTATAAATGACCCTTTTATAATAATTGCAATATTAAAAAATGCTGTATTCAGCAATTGAATTTGAATAAGTTTCCTAATCACTTAAATATTCCCTATAGAGCTGGGGAAAGCCATTCGTGAAGCTAAAGTTGCTCATTATCAAATACAACAATGTTAAAGAATGTAGACATCAGAATAGGATAAGACACGACACGGGCCTGGCATGGCCTAGTGCGTTAAAGCGTGCGCTTCGTAATCTAAGGGTCACGGATTCGCGCCAAACATGCTCGCCCTTTCAGCCGCGGGGGCGGTATAATGTAACGGTCAATCCCACTATTCGTTGGTAAAAGAGTAGCTTAAGAGTTGGCAATGGGTGGTGATGACTAGCTGCCTTCCTTCTAGTCTTACACTGCGAAATTAGGGACGGTAGCACAGATAGCCCTCGAGTTGCTTTATGCGAAATTCCAAAATAAACAAACAAAACAGACACGACAGAAAACAGCTACATTTTATAAAGTACGAGTGAACTTGAATTGTGCTACCTTTGCGGTACATTCGGCTGTCTGTAATTTTGCTTTTTTTTTCAGATTAACAAAGTAAAATTCCTTGAAATAACACCGTAAAACTTTACAGTACTTACATTTAAATAAAGTTAATAAAACAATGAAAATAAATAAATAAATTTGCGCCTATCCGCTAGTATGTCCATGTACGGTGACACGCTAAAATAGTTACATCTAATTCACTATAAATGACTGCATTCCATACCGATGATATGCTTGACTGGCCATTTTACCAAAGAGAACCATCTTACCCCACTTTCCCTTACATCCAAACGATTTTAAAAATTTTATTATAAAGTATCTGATTTAGAACACCTGGACGCGTCACAAATATAAGCCAATAAAATAAAAAAACTTTCTTACGTAACTAATTTGAATGTAACCAATATCAATTTGTTAGCAGATTTATAAGGGGTTGTTAATATGGGAAACCTGCCTAGTAGCTTGTGTTTAGACAACGTTTTTTACACTTGCCTTTACATCATCAGACCTCATGAATGTATTGAAAGAGCATCAGAATGAAATATAGAACAAGTTCACAAAAAAGGTTGTAGATGTCATAAACTCTTTACAGTTTTCTTCTTGATAAATAGGTCTTTGAAGCAAGGTGTTTTGTAAAAAAGTATTTGTTAGAAAGGGCAAACTTTGATAATATAATATATGATTTTTACCATATGGGGACATCATAAATTAAAAGCGATTCTAACTCCAAGTATGTGTGGTCATGCGCGTAGCTTTACATACTAGGGTACTGGAAAAATCCAGATTGATTGAACACAGGCAATAGTTTATTCATATCCAAACGCGCAATATTGTGAAAAGAGACATATTACGTTTTTGTTTTCTTTTTTGCGATAATTTCAAAGTAGTATAATCTACGTATACGAGACAACATTTATTACAAAAATATCTCAAATTATCCTTTGGAAAAGATGTTCACGTAATTATTTTGTATAAATGGAATACAGTGTTTAGATATTGAACTAACGTATTCTTAAACGACGTGAAAAAGTTTGTAAAATTTAAGTTTGATATCACCAAAGGGGCAACTGGTAAGATGTACTTAGTTAATAAAAATACCTTTTGATAGATGTTATTAGGACAGAAACATTCATATAAATTTTTCTTGTGTGTGTGTGTGTTTTAGAGCAAAGCCATGTTGGGCTGTTTGCTGTGTCCACCGAGAATAGTTCGAACCCAAGAGTTTAATGTTACTTCTGTCTTATCAGGAGACTTCAAGAAAGAAGTTACTACATCCAATATTAACAAATCCAAAGTTACATAGTAAACCAATAAACTGTAAAATTCCTTATCACGTTTATTTATTTCAGTTTGCACTTATAACATTTCACCCTTTGAATGGATACACGAATATTATATGCTACAAGCTGTTAAGTACAGCAAAAATATTTTGCAAAATACATAAAATTGCGGAACATATGGTAATGTATATACTTTCTGCTACTGGATCATTCACCATGTTTTCTTTGTTTGGCCGATTAGTTATGGTTCCTAAAATTCTATTTTGACTTGTATCCTTAAAATCAAATACGCAATTAAAACTTGATTAATAGAAAATGAAAGATGTACCAAAATTATTTTATCTTGCGTTACAGGTGTGATTATGTGTTGATTAAAGAGCCAGCCTATACTAAATTCGGTCAGGAGTTTTGTGGTACCACAAGTAATCAGTCCTCAACTGTGCAGTATGAATCGAAGACCAAGCTAATCACCATGGAGTTTCTTCATGGTTTCCCCTACACAGACAGTTTCGCTGTGCATTTCAAGGCAGTCAGTGAGTAGCTGTTTTTGATAAAAACATATACTAGCTAAATTTGAAGTAATATACTGTGCAGATGTTTGTGTTTTGAATTTTGCGCAAAGCTACACGAAGGTTATCTGCGCTAGTCGTCCCTAATTTAGCAATGTAAGGCTAGAAGGAAGGCATTTTGTCATCATCACTCACCACCAAATCTTGGGTTACTCTTTTACCAACAAATAGTGGGATTGACCGTGAATTTATAACGCTCCAACGGGGGCGAGCATGTTAAGTGTGACAGGGATTCAAACCCGCGACTCTCAGATCATGAGTCAAACGCCCTAACCAACTGGCCATGTCGGGCCGTTGTTTAAATATTAATATATACTGAAAATATTAATGCAGAGAGACTACTACTAATATAAAGTTACGAAACAAGTAGTTTTATCAACTGGAGAAATTACGAAACAGGAGGCTCAATAATCCTAAGCCCCCCAGTGGCTCAGTGGTAAGTCTGCGGACTTACACGCTAAAATCCGGGTTTCGATACCCGTGGTGGGCAGAGCACAGATAGCCCATTGTGTAGCTTTGTGCTTAATTCAACAACAACAACAACAATAATCCTAAATGTTTTCAAAGTGTTATAAAGGCGAAAACATGAACCGAAGTCAATTGTGCAAACTCTTTTATGTTTTGTCACGGAAATTCCAAGAAACTCTGTGATAAAGTGTCTACGTTAACATTCAACAACTTTTATTTCTTAGCTTTCATACTCAAGTATTAGTTTTTCAAATAGTTTTCTGGGACGCGTCTTTAACTTCCAACACAATATTTCTCAACGAAGTTCAGAATCTTTAATCTTTTCCAAAAATAAATAATTAAATGTATAAAAAGTAAACTTAAATTATGAACTAAGGTAGGTTGAACTGATGGAGATGGTGCCAGCAGACGAAGTGAAATTCTTTAATGTGAAAACTGGTCATTTGATAATTATATAAATAAGGGTAATTTTTTCTTTTGCAAAGCATTACATTTCTGATGGTGAAACATTGATGTACTTGAAACATGTTGGGTTTATCAGACTGTTTTCCAGACTCATATATATATTATACTTATTTTAATCCTCTGTAGTGGGACAACGGTCTGATTATTATAATAGTGTATACAATAATTGTTTTTTTTTAAAGTGTTTAACGTTATCTAATCAGACTGTTCTGATTACTTTTGTCTTCAATAATAAATTTCAAAAATTTATAACACATTACAAAGTAATGGTTATCACATTAATTTAGTACTCTATATCACACCAATATTTTAACAAATATGATAGAGCTTGATTAAAAGCCGAACAATATCACAGAATACCCAATACTTCTCATTACTTCTTTTATTGGCAACATTTTAAACTCAAATCCCAAATTCAAGACTAATCACAAGATATCACCCAGAAACATTTTGAATATAAAACACCTTTGTATCTAAAGGTACTCCACCTATTCCTGTGTGCTCGTGGGTTGTATATAAATACACTTGAAGTAGCTGTAAAACCATCTATATTGGTAACATTACACGTCACCAGCATATACGTGCGTACCAGCAAATGGGATTATCAGATACAAGCTAATGAATCCACTGAGTTTTTGTTCAATAGCTCATTTAAAAGGACAACTACTTCATATTTCCAGTAAACATTAAAATTCTTGGCACCAGAACCACAGATTAGAAACTCTTTATTTAAAAGAGTTTTCAATGATCATCCAACACTAAGGAGTAGCAGTAACTCCCCCTTGTTGTCACTAATTTAATCAATTCCAGATTTTCAGTGTTTTTATTTGATGTCTCCTGCTGGTACAGCCGTAAGTCTACGGATTTACACCGCAAAAATCAGGGGTTCGACTCGGCAAATGGCTCGATACGCTTTTCTATAAGAAAACACCAGCTGAATAGTCACTCCTCTTATTGCCATTAATCTAATCAATTCCAGATTCTCAGTGTTTTTATTTGACAATTATTATGTTAAAGTTGCAGTGTTTATAATTATATTTAAGAATTTCTTTATAATGTTTTTTATATTATTTTTTAATCATGAGTATGCCGCATGTTTTACTATTATACTGTTATCGATTAAATCCTTTTTCAAACTTCCGATCGATTTTTTTGGTTTTTGAATTTCACACAAAGCTATACGAGGGCTATCTGTGCTAACTATCTCTTATTTAGCAGTGTAAGACTAGAGAAAAAGTAGCTAGTCACCACCACCCACCGCCAACTCTAGGACTACTCTTTTACCAACGAATAGTGGAACTGACCTTAACATCATAACACCCTCACGGCTGAAAGGGAGAGCATGTTTAGTGTCACGGGGATTCGAACCCGTGACCCTCGGATTACGAGTCGCGTTCTTTAACCTCCTGGCCATGCCAGGCCCCTTCCAATCGAATGTGAAAACTATTTGCTCGATAGCTAACATTGTTGTTTGTAGCTAGAATATTGTGAACTAACATTTTGAAATTTTAATAATAACGATGGAATCTAAAGCAATTTCGAAACGTCTGTAATTAAAGAAGATTTTAACAATTTTTTAAATATTGTTTTGTTTATAGGTTTTCCAATTTCTTATTTTTCTATTTTCTCTTGTTTTCAAAACAATAAACTAAATTCCCCAAGGAACATAGGGCCGCAATCACTTGCTGTTTGAGAACAGACTGGGTTTTAAGTGAGTAGGTTGTTAATTCACTGCACAACCCCCAATAGAAGAGAAAAGGACCTTTTCTCTGCCCATTGAGGGGAATCGAACCTTTGATTTTACCGTTGTAAATCCGGAAACATATCGTTGGACTAGCGGGGGGCCTTAATATATTACCAACTATTAAAAAAGTTCAAACTGTTAAGCAAAGTTTTATAAATTGTATTTTTAGACATTATTTCGAGTCGTTCTCTTTTTATTTATTTTTTGGTAAATCTATAATACTAATCATCCACACCTAGGCGTGTTGTGTCTGTATGATCACCATGGCTCGAAGAGGATGGAACCAAGAAACCTAAAACTTTGTATGCATACAAAGGGGATTCCAAAGGTGTGGACCGGTATATTATTTTATAGATTTGAGTTACAAAAAAAATCAAATTATTTGCTCTATAGTTGTGCCTAATAGCCCTTAAACTCACAATTCTGCTTCCTCAATTTCCATATAAAATTGTAATTTTTTAAAATATTGTTCTCACTTGCTGCACAAACAATACATGAATTGGACAAAGTTTGAGAAATGGCAACAAATAACAGGAAGAAAAAATATCGATGAAGAATATTGGATAATTCGGAGAATGAAAATAATTCACATGAAAACACAAGAAGAAAATAAAATGAATCTGATAAGCTAACTTAAAGCTATTTGCTTTTAAAGTTAGTTGAATTGAGTTCATTTCGGGAAATGGAAAAAGACAAATAAATTACTGAATTGTTGTATTAGGCTAATTATAGAAGTAATTAATATAATATAGACGCTTGACTGGTACACTGAAATCCCTGTGAACCATAAGGGGACTTTAGCGTCCCATAGCAAAGCGTGGGTATTTTATGCTAGTCAGTAATAAATGAAATTATTTTGCTTCATTCACGTTACTTACGTTTTTGTCGCCTTCTTATTTAAGCTGTAATTACAAATTTTAGCGTAGCAAGAAATTCTTTTTTTTTACTGGGAACTTATTTTTACATTAAGAAATATTTTTGCAAGAAAACAAAATAAATTAAAATTTATTTTGCCTATTCACTATTATTATTTTACTTCTAGAGATTTAAACAAAAGCAGAATAGTTATAAATGTTTATGTTTTGACCCCAAGACCTTCATCTATATAAACTCTTCTGTGATCCTCATAATTTTGGAATCTTCTGCAACAAAGAAAGTTGTTTATTGATACCGTGGGTCAATAAGTATCTTGTTTATACTGGGTATATAAGTATCTTGTTTATATCAAAGCCTCTATTGTATTGTGAAAAAAAGAGAATCTTTAGCTACGAGTACATACAGAACTTTCTCTTAATAAGGAAGTGTTTCATATGATACGTTATAGGAAAGACGTAAAACTTTCAAAAGTGATTTACTAAGAAATACTACACTCAGTATATTTTATTAAATGAACTAACATAACAGGTAGTTCCTGAAAATTCTTTTTAATACATTATGAGCCTATGGTGATTAAATTTATTTATTCTTTTAATTACAAATTTACTTCTAATAGAAAACCTGTACATTTTGAAAGGCCACCATGACTTTTACCAGTCAAATACCACAGGATTTTTTGAGTCTCCACACTTCCCTGTTGACTACCCCAGGGATTACAGTGCCGAGTACGTTATTAGAAACATCGAGAATAAAGGATACATACAGTTGATATTTACTGATTTCCAGCTCTCTTATTGGTCCTACATTGAGGTGAGTATGTCCCGAGTACAAGTAAAGGATGAAGTTGATATACATTATTGTGTCCAGAGTATAAGTAAAGAATGGTGTTAACATATAATATTGTGTCATGAGTTAAGTAGTGGATGAAGTTAACATACAATACTGTGTTCCAAGTATAAGTAATGGATGGAGTCTATAGGTCTTATTTGTTCTGAGTATAACTAAAGGGGATATTAAATATACATTACCGTGTCTGAAATATAAGTAATGGAGAGAGCTGATATTCATTGTTGTTACTTGGAAATAAGTAGCGACAGATCTGTACTCATTCTTATGTATATTAAGTCTATCTATCACTCAGGCACGATAACATATAAGCGGCAAAATATTATTTTTTCCACCAGAAGTGCATACAAGTGTGTTTGTCTTACGTTATAACAGACTAGATCAAACTTTCAGATTACGTGGAAAGAAAATTTTTCTCATTACCGTGACCTTCAGTTAATGCTTCCCTAAAACTTAGGATTCGATGTTTGTGGTGGAACACCGTGAAACTTTGTTCTTAACGATAAACTAATATTCAATTAATATTACAAATATTTTATTATTGTTGTTGTTTGGCATGCATTATATTTGTTTGTGCATACGAAACTAGAGTTACTACTTTCATGTTGTGTAGCAGTCCTTCCATAGGAAGTCACACAAACAAAAGGTTGAAAACAAAACTAAGGCAGTTTGAACGCATATGGTCAGACATTGTGCAGTCTTCTGGACCTTGAAAGACAAGTTAAACAATATAGAGTTATTTAAAGCTTAAACTGTATCATTCACTAGGAAGTTGAATTCTAGGAATTTCAAACTTACCAACAGCTTCAATTCTGTATCATTTTAAAAATGCCATTATTACTTATGTTAAAAGAGCCATGTAAACCAGTAAAGAGTGTTCTATACACCTACCATCCTCAGTTGTGTTCTTTAGTTGGCGAATAATTATATAAGAAATTAATTATAAAAAAAACTTTTTCAATTTATATATATGTATATTAATTGAAAATTTGAACCCTTAATAAACTACTAACGTTTCTCATAGGTATATGACAGCGACAGCGCTCGAATCAGTGTGTACAGGGGTAACATTTTCAGACCACCAATAATCATGTCTTCAGGACCTATCTTAACTTTAAAGTTCCAAGCTAGCGATGGACATCCCAGGCCTGGATTTCGTGCTAAATACACTTTTATTAGCCGTAAGTATAAAAACATCCAGAAATAATTATCAGCCGTAAACATACATACACCAGGGAATAATTATATAAGAAGTTGTGACAAATCTGTAATATTATCACACCTATTTTATAAAGTATCGAGAATTGTTAGAATAAATGTTATATTTATGTCTAATCAGGGATGATGAGAAAACCCACTTGTAGAGAAAAATATATATGTGAAAACGGCTGGTATGGATGAGAAAATTTTTATGTAGAGGAGCGAACCTGACGAAGACTGAAGAAGGTCGAAACGTTGTTCGCTCCTCCGGATAAAACGCTAAAACCGGGTTTCGAATCCCATGGTGGGCAGAGCACAGATGGCCCATTGTGTAGCTTTGTGCTTAATTCAAAACAACAACAGTTATTTAGGCCCAGTCAAAGTTAAAAACGTTATTAAAAGAAGTTTTGGGCCCGACATGGACGAGACTTGTAATCTCAGGGACGCGCATCCCCGTCGCCGTCGCGCCAAACGTGCTCGCCCTTTCAGCGTGGGGGCGTTATAATGTGACAGTCAATCCCATTATTTGGTGGTAAAAGAGCAGCCCGAGAGTAGGCGGTGGGTGGTAATGACAAGCTGCTAAATTAGGGACGGCTAGTGCAGACAGCAATTGAGTAGCTTTGCGCGAAATTCAAAACAAACAAACAAATCTCTACATAAAAATTTCTCAATCCAAACCAGTTGTTTCTACATATATATATTTATGTATCATTTTAAAACTAAACTCACATCTTTGACGACTGTAATCAATAGGTTTTATCTTTTATCTAGAAGAAAAATGCTTGACAGTTGTTAATGAAATTATTATTGATTCACATTCAGTTAAAGAACAACGTTTAAGATATTCACTTGTTTTATGCGTCACCGAAACACATAAACTTTTTTTTTTTACTTTCTTCGATGATGTTTCAAGTCTGCTTGTACTGGTAAAGTGTTCTTTGTCTTGAGTTTTATTTGAACATTACCATTTCTTTCCTGACAAAACTAAAAGCAGTGTTAGAGAAGAGTAGCAGTGGAAGTAGCTGATTGGCTAAGAAATAAATAGAACACTGAGAACTTTGTAAAAAATATCATGATGACGAGACTCTCTCTGAGTAAAATTGTATCACAAGACTGGTGATATGGGTATTAAAATGTTGATTAAAATAAAATACAGAGCAACGTTTCGACTTTTTTAGGTCATCAGGTTAACCTTACTTTTTAAGAGATTCCCACTTTACTCAAGAACAATAGTAACTTTTGAAAGAGATATTTGTGGGATAATAGAATTATTTCTGTACAACATTGCGTCCAAAACAACGAGACATATTTGTATAATTGTTATTCAAAATACTTTTCTTTTTTTCCTCGCTACAAGATTAGTTCATGATTTAACGTGACTGTTTTCTTTATTTGTTTATATTTTGTTTCGTGTTATCGTATCTATTAATTTGTATTAAATTTCGACTCGTTGCAGTTATTCATCTTTCCTTTTTTTATTTTCACCTGTTTTATGACATTTTTATTTACCTCATTTTTTATCTTTCTTTTTCTAATTTTTATTTTATTCTTTATATTCTAACAATGAAATTCCCTTCTCAATTTTCTTTCTAATCTGCTTCAACAGTTCAATGTGTTCCTAACACCCTGTAGTTTTGTTTGTTCTGTATATTAAGTTTTTATGGTCTTTTTTTTTATCTCCATTTCTTCAGTTTTATTCACCAACATACTGTCTTGTCTTACGTCTGCTAGAACATGAATTGTTTAACATCTTTCTGTTTATTACATATTTACAGCACCTCACAAAGACTGGCTGACCCAACCATCAACAGGTAAGTAGCGCCATCTGAAATCTCACATAATCTCATTATCCTTGTCTTGATATTTTACTATTACATAATCTCGTCCCTACTCTTCTGAGATCTTGTATTACATCTCCACTTTTGACATTTAAAACAGACTGCGTTTCTCATGAAGTTACGTAACGAAGATAGCTTATTCAATATTTATTTGTAACAGTAAATGCATGGCTTCTCTCGAGCTGCTGATGTGAGTTAGTTTTAATCTGATTAACTGACTTTACAGAACTATTGGAAAGGAAAGTCAGTAATTTAATCCTACTCTCATGAATATGTCTAAATAATGGACTTCATTGAACGTATACTTCGCTGGGACAGCAATACGTCTTCAGCATTACAATGTTAAAATCAGGGGTTCGATTACCCTTGGTGGATACAGTAGGTAACCCGTTATGGCTTTGATGTAAGAAAAAATACAAACACGCATCATTTTAAGGCTAATCTCTTATTTCACGTATATGGCATCTCAGTTAACATTTTTTTATTTTACCTTTTTTCTTATTTATTGTGTTTCTATTATTACCTTCTGGCCCAGTCATTTGTACAGAAGTAACATTTGTGTCCAAGTAGAAAGGATGTAGAATATCCTAAGTTACTTTTAATATTAAAATTTTAGACAAATCGACAACAGAATGAATAACATACTCTTTAAGTTGCACATTAGTTAATTTAATGAAAATATTATTTGTCTTCACGGTTTTCAAATGTACTTTTCTAAATGGTACTGGTGCAAAAAACTCATTGAATAACACAAGTTGCTATTCACTTATAGAAATCAGACATGATTTTTATGGTGGCTACAGTTTTCTAAAATGTTTATCAGAAAGTTTTTAAGTTAAATGTAGAATTTCCTGACAACATCGTAAAAATGCTTCTGTCAGTGCTTGGTTTGACAAATAAATAAACTGTATATATCATTTCCCAATATTAGTTGTTGTATTATTTAATAACACTAATATTTGTATGGTTCCTTTTAAAGCTTATTCATTTTTAAAATTTTACCGTCAAATAAAATAATATGTTCCTATAGTTATAATTGTGCCCCTCTCCCGTATTGACGCTCTGATTTCCCTCTTGATGGCGCACCTACACTTTTCGCACACCTACTATTTTTATTAGCTCACAGTAGGTACGTTGTCTATGTCTATGCTGCTGCCATCTTACCGCAGGTATCCTCTCTATACAAGAATAATTACATATACCTCGTACGAGACAAATCTACGCACTTTGCAGTTCGATTCACTAGGAATTACACCAAACATTGTTAATCTGTAACTAAATAAATTGAGATGTATATATAGGGCCAGTTTCAAGGTCTCAAACAAAAACGACACGTGTACTTGCAATGGTGAACAAGTGACAAGTAGAGGCAGGAAGCGTGCTAGTTTTAAGAGTAGCTCAAGAGTTGGCGGTGTGTGGTGATGAATAGTTGCTTTCTCTCTTGTCTTTCACTGCTAAATTAGGGACGGTAGCGTAGGTGGCGTTCGTGTAGCTTTGTATGAAATTCAAACGAAACCAGTGTTAAGAAACGACCACCATCCTGTGTATTATACACCAGTCACACGTAATGCCTTGAGATAACGTTTTATTAAACATAAGTTCTGCTCTCCAGCAGCACAATGGTAAGTCTGTTGGTTTACATTGCTGAAAACCGACAAAAAAACAATAAAACCGAAAGTATAAGTTTTCAAACTTGCTTGTGTTATCAAGGGAGACGAAGTTTTGATAACTGTGGAATTTAAAATATTTAATTCAATCTCCGCTTCATTTGTGAGAGTAGCACAAAGCTACTAGAGGGCTATCTGTGCTAGCCGTCCCTAATTTAGCAGTGAAAGACAAGAGGGAAGGCAGCTAGTCATCACCACCCACCGCCAACACTTGGGTTACTCTTTTACCAACGAATAGTGGGATTGACCGTCACATTATATACCCCCACGGCTGGGAGGGCGGACATGTTTAGCGCGACGTGGGCGCTTTTGTGAGAGAAGAAACTACTTGATTTGCAAACGAAAAACCACGTCAAGCTGAATAATATACCATTGTTGAATTTGGAAACTTCAAAGTTATTAATGTAAATGGTCTTAATTAACTGTTATCATCAAAAGGAAGAATAACATTGGGTACTTAATGCTAAATTTATCACAGATAGTAAGTAGTAAGGACAGAGTAAATTTAGTATTCGTGGAAAAGAACAGTTAAATAATAAACATGTGCAGTCAATATCTCACTTTATAACGTCAGAATAAAATGTGTGTGTTTTCCTTATAGCAAAGCCACATCGGGCTATCTGCTCAGCCCACCGAGGGGAATCGAACCCCTGATTTTAGCGTTGTAAATCCAGAGACATACCACTGTATTAGCGGGGGGGGACAAGAATGAAACAGATAAACTAATTTACAAGTCAATATCAGTTACTAAAGATGTTTTAAAATAGAGGTTTGACATCACAACTAAGAAAACCAACAGCATCAGGTGATGAGAAACTGAATGTCTGATAAGCAAGAGAAACATTAATTTTCTGCTTAGCCCACTGTATATGCCTGATACCTAATTCATTACTCTTATTGAAGATGAATAAATGACCCTTCAGTACATTTACAGAATTTCTAGATTTACAAGTCAAGTTTCTTAGAATGGAAATAATTCCTGAAGCCCCATCACATGTAAAACTCCTGATACTGAAATGTACTTCATCAAGAAAGTTTAAATATGTTCTAACGATTCGACTTAAAACATTACTGTCTGTTTTATTATCAAAAGTACAAACAGCAGGTGTCTTTTAGTTCCCTATCAAACCAATAATTAGAAAGACAAATGTTTGTTTGTTGTTAAGCTCAAAACTATATCCAGCACGTGTGCCAAATCCAATTTTTTAAAGTTATAAGTCTGCTGAGCCAATTGGGGGGAACTTTCGAAGCAAAATTCTCAACGTCATCAGGCACAGCACCACGATGTCTTATACATCTAGTGTTTTCTCTGTTAATATCCAACTCAGTTTGCATTTGCAATTCCATGGAAACAATTATTAAAGTACAATCTTTCACATATGATTTACTATCAGTTCTCTTTTTAAACGTTCAGACATTTCTTCAAAAATAATCTGGTTTATACTTTATAGGAGTATTTCAAGCACGTAGTTGTGAAAAATTAGTTAGGTCAGTGTTTTTCATCACATGCATTCCTCCCTTATTGATCTCAAGCTCTTTCAAGTCATTCCCATCCGACATGATACAGTGGACAATAATCATATCAGGTTTATCATCTTTCAAAAGTTTAAGTACTCTCTTATGTTGTCCCATCATTGCTGGGACATCATCTGCAACAATGGACGCAAGGTTGGTAATCGGAATATCATTGTTAGTTAGATTCTTCTTGACCATAGATATCTTGCACTGTGGTAGTGGTTGTTAAATAGTTGCTGAAATATGAGCTCTTCCGTTAATTTTGAGTTGTGCTGGAACCTAGCATAGGCCAGTAGAATGGCTCACTTTCTTGGACGGTTGTTACGTCGATAGCCAGTGAAAATTTAATTGTCTGGAAGATCGCGGTCAATTGTGTCTTGACGTCGCCTGCAATTTCATCGATGCGGCAGCGAACAGTATCATTGTTGAGGGGTAAGGTGGCAAGTTCTCTGTCAGCCATTTTGTTGTCTTGTATTGTCCAAAGGTATACCTCAAAGGCTGGTTTAGTAGCAACTCTTTGCCATCGGTGTGCGATCGAGACTTCTTAACTAAAAAAAATGAGTTCATAACTAGCTTGACGCCCACGTTCATTCGTAGTAGTTCGTGTTTTGAACCTCGCATCAAGCGACGTCTCTTCACTGTTTGATTTCTGTTCATTTAGGCGTTTGAAGTACTCGAGGGGTTTCTCTGTGTGTTCTGGATTTACGTTTTTTATGTGTCCTACCAATCTCGCCGGCCTCATGGAATCATTACAGAGGAAATTGCAGCACAACAAGTAGTAAGGTTTGGTTTCACGTTTAGGTATTTTCGACACAAATCTAGAAGAACAGAAAATACAGAGTTATTTAGACATAACACAGAAATGTAAATATTTTGCGTAAGAATTTGGAAGAATAAAAACATAAATATAATAAAACAGGAAAAAATCACAATATCCTTCCCACCAAATAGCTGATCACGTATCACAGCCAGACACGATTCAATGACCCACAACTAGCTATGTGTCATTATTCATCAAATCACCTCCAACCACGAAAAATACTGGTATATGTACACTCACGATCTTATGTTTACTGAAACATTCTTCCATGACGGTAGTAAAATACACACACCGCTAGAAAACTTAGATTTTAGTGTGTTATCAGTTTTTATGCTGTGTCAGACTAATAACACTATATCACTTAATACTTAACACATGGCCTGGCATGGCCAAGCGCGTAAGGCGTGCGACTTGTAATCCGAGGGTCTCGGGTTCGCGCCCGCGTCGCGCTAAACAGCCGTGGGGGCGTATAATGTTACGGTCAATCCCACTATTCGTTGGTAAAAGAGTAGCCCAAGAGTTAGCGGTGGGTGGTGATGACTAGCTGCCTTCCCTCTAGTCTTACGCTGCAAAATTAGGGACGGCTAGCACAGTTAGCCCTCAAGTAGCTTTGTGCGAATTTCAAAAAAACAAACAAACTTAACACATACGTGTGGTACAAACTCCCGAAAGTGACATAAAACGAAAGGACATAACAAAGTGTAGTTGATCTGGCGCTCTATAAACATAGATACAGTCAAATTTTTCTCAGTCACTGAAGAGAACATTTTGCCTCAAAATCAGAACAGTTTGACCTAAGACCTAAATTAATTGCTACTTTAAACTCTAAGCACTGAAAATTCAAGTAACATTTATTAGTTGCAACAGCTGTTAACATTTCGTTAAATTAGTCAGTCATCAAGTTTCCTCACTGAACATTGAATTTTCCCTAAAAATACACATAATAACTCAATTCAGTCTATGGCTCTTTACTGGTTTCTTACTATTCAATTTCACATTTAGGAGAAGAGAAGAAAATGGAACAAGTGTTAATGAATTAGCATCATTTTTCGAGTATAGTGAGGCAGCATTTAGATGCAAATAAAAAAACAGATTTTTACGATTTAAGTAACAATATAAAAATATAAGATACAATGTTATAAAATAACAATACTACTTAATGTATCTGTACTGATCTAATATTACAACTACTATATATTTCTTCAGTTATCGCACTACAAGATGAAAGCAATCGATACAGGTCTAACATTATTATAATCTTTCTGATGATAAACACTGATATTAAAAAGAGATTACTACAATTATAACAAGAATAATGACTTTTTTATGATAGTTTAGATAATAACAAAGTGTCTCAACTTACTATAAACTACATACCCAAAACCATGATGTAGTGAAGTGTTCACTGCAGATGTGTAAGATTTGGTTGAAGTCTTTTTATGTATAATAATCATGCATTATTTCAATACATTTTTAATGTTAAAAGGAAAACCGAGTAACAAATAAGCGCTTTTAAGTTCTTATTACTTCTAAACACGACAAAAAGTGTAGCAATGACAATTTGTGGTTACAAGTATGTTGAATATTACCATGTTAACAAAGCACTCTTCTTTCTCTCTCAATACGTACAATTCTGCTGTTTCTGAACTAGTTAAACCTGTCTTACACTCAGTCATTAATTTATACCAGTAATTAAGCCATTAGTAATTTACTAATACGTATACAGACTATGAATAATTTTAATTTTAAAATGCTTTAACTCAACGCAAGATTATTAACATTTATGAATGAAAAGAGACAAACGTGTATCTCTCTTTTCTTCAAAGATGTTGAAACAACGACATACACAACAGTTATGAGACATTCTTCCAACACTTATATCTCTGACAAAATGGTACTTTACTGGCATAACCCGCAACCTTTCTCCAAATTATATTACACAGCGTTCACTACAGTTTACTGGACTGGTTACGAAACTAAGGGATAAATGTTATTGTATTGATTACGAATCTAATCAACACCACCAACAACAAAATTTACTAGAGTGATTATAAAATTGTCAGTATATTATTATATATAATGTCAGTGTATAATTGTCGGTATATCATTGTATGTAATATCAGTGTATAATTTTCAGTGTATCATTGTATATAATGTCAGTGTATAATTGTCAATGTATCATTGTATGTAATGTCAGTGTATAATTGTCAATGCATCATTGTATGTAATGTCAGTGTATAATTTTTCCACCAGACTGTGGCGGGACCGTTGATAACAAGGGCGGAGCCATAACCATGATGAATATGTCGAGCAGCATTGTGCTTCAACCTTATGACTGCATATGGTTAATACGACC
This sequence comes from Carcinoscorpius rotundicauda, assembly GCA_011833715.1. Classification (NCBI taxonomy): domain Eukaryota; kingdom Metazoa; phylum Arthropoda; class Merostomata; order Xiphosura; family Limulidae; genus Carcinoscorpius; species Carcinoscorpius rotundicauda. The sequence goes on along the minus strand of CM022392.1, from coordinate 47,722,395 downwards.
AAGGATCTCGGAAACTTACGAAACTCATCTTTCCATTCGTGTTGCAGAGTTCGAGTTCATGGGTGCGTACTTGTATTTTCAAAAAACAGTTATATAAGTTGATGCGTCATTCATTAAGAGTTAAACAAATTATTATGCTAATTAGTGAAGATAGTATTAATATTTAACTATGACTGACATAAAGTGTTTTGTGTTGTTGTATTAAATATTCATTACACAAATCACTATCCCCATACATATATATAAGTACGACAACAGCTCAACAAGAAATTCACAAAATAAATATTTTGTACTTTAGTATCTGACTTTCCCATTACGTTTTGTTAAAAGAAATGGAGCATCTTCCATCAAATTAATAACTTTATTTATGGGCTTTTCGTAATTAGGCTAGTAAATTTAAACGAGTTAATAGATAATTTAGATTTTTAAGGTAAAAAGGAATGTATGTTAACTGTAATCATGAACAGGTCTATTTTCTCTATTGTTGTTGTTTTTAAATGACGATATTTTGAATACAATAATATGTATTAGATGAATATTTTCACTCCAATATGTATCTCTACTTCCTTCTTTTAGCTAGTTAATAATTAATTAAATAAATTTAAATTATGTCTCTGGCTCAGCATGGCCTGGTGGTTGAGGCAATCCACTCGTACTCCAAGGGTCGCGGGTTTGAATCCCCGTTGCACCAAACATGCTCGACCTTTCAGCCGTGGGGGCGTTATAATGTTCATTGATAAAAGAGTAGTCCAAAAGTTGGCGGTGAGTTGTGATTACTAGCTGCCCTCCCTCTAGTCTTACACTGCTAAATTAGGAACGGCTAGCGCAGATAGCCATCGTATAGCTTCGCGCGAAGTTCACAAACTAAAACAAACTATTTAATAATTTTTCCTTTAACTCAATCTTGCTTCCTTTGAAATTATGTACCGATTGATATAGATCATTTCTTAATTGCTCTGATGTGTCTTTAATCTTATTTGTCAGTAGTTTTCTTTTATGTGTATGTGCGTGCGTTTTTATTATAGCAAAGCCACATTGGGCTATCTGCTGTGTCTACTAAGGAGAATCAAACTCTTGATTTTAGCGTTGTAAGTCCGAAGACTTACCGCAGTAACATTTTCTTTTACAGAGGGATATAAAATATATTTTAAAGAAGTATTAGCTGGTCTCGGCATCTATTTTACAACTTAAAAGAGAGCTTAGGAAGAGGAAATTTTGTTAATCAGTGAATTTATTTACGAAGTTCTCGAAGACGTTTCGAGTTTCTAACGCATATATTGACCAGAATATCTTCTCTCGAAGCTCGAAACGTTGTCCAAAACTTTATAAACAGATGCAGCACATAAAAACGTCGTCTAATTAAATTTTATGCAAACATTATTTTAATGAACTTCAATGCTAATTTTATTCATAGTCGTGATTTAAATGTTTAGTATGTGTGTGTGTATAGATATAAATAGATATAATAATATATTAAATAGATATAAATAGATATGTATAGATATATAGATATAGTTTTTGTAGTATAACTCTGAACAGTGTTCGTAAGGAAGATAGTTCAATTACAGAACTATTTTTACTTCTGATCTATTTCGGTATCACAATTTGATTAAAACTTATTGATAATAACATAGACTAATACGAGAAACATAAACTATTTGCACTAGAACTACCTAGAAGTACAAAACTAAAAAAAAAAAATATATATACTTCTATTTATTTTTGTATCAGGACCAAAGTCCGTTTTAATAATTCACCAGGGACTGACATCTAAGTCCAACGTACTGGAAACAGTTACAAGTTATCGACACCACAAGATCCCTCGAGGACGAGAATACGTAATTCCAGCCAATGAAGGTTTTTATGTCAGATTAAAGGGTTTCTTCAGTGACAAGTCCAGACTAGCAATTGTATACGGATCGTTTCGTTATGAAGGTAACTAGTTTTCGAACAAGACAGCAGTAACAAAATAACAACACTGTTCAGTTGATTGTATCATAAATTAATTTGATAAACTATGTTTTTGTATGATTCAGTTATAATAACAAATTATTATTATAAATTTTATTTTTTACGTTTTATTGCTTTTGAGTCAAATGTCTGGCTTAATGGACAAGTAAATTTTTAAATTCCTAATCGAACTTCCTTAAACATCTCGTTCGGATGACATGATTTGATTGGATATTTAATTAAGTGTCTTATATATCTTGAACGTTTAAGAATGCTACACAACTGGAAGGTTCCAGTGTTTGTAACCAGTGACAGTACTCGAATCCAAAGACACTATTCGTTTTAACAACTATGACTGAGACTGAGTCGTCCCAGTGTCATGTAAAATACGTATAGACATAGAACTGACAGAGTCATTTGTCAAATTAGGCATAGGAATGACAGTGTCATTTGTCAAATATAGATAACCAACAGATACAAAAGGTCTTAATTCCTTACTTAGTGGTCAAGTAACTCAACTTTATTATATTGATCAAACACAGGTTTTTGTTGAGATGATAATAATTCCTTTTCATGAAAGGTAGTTTTATGTGTTAATATGTTATACTTGGAAAGAGCAGCTGTTTCCTGTAGTGTTTCAACTTCCTTTTCATTCAAGTAAATTTTGAGGTCTTAACTTGTACAGCATTTAAATTCCATAATTAAACATAATTGTCTTAGTTTGTCAAAACTGTTACTAATATGCATAGAATTGCACCGTCGATCAAAATATGCCCCATTTTTGTTGGTAAATTCTATATAAGTTTGATTATCCTGGCTGCGAAAATCTCGAAACTTTTGACAACAAGCCTGCAATACTACCTTGACAATAGCTATTTAAGCCTTATCGCAATTCGTACAACTTTCTAAAGGCAGAGTGGTGTAAGTTTCTTGTGCTTTACCAGTTTTTAATAATAATTACCATATTTTAGTAGACCATTGAAATTCTCAGAATTTTGGAAACATTCAGCAACTTCATTTCCATTGAAAGGTGGTAGCTTAACATATCTATTAAGTTTAAAGTTGTAAATTTATCTTGGTAGATTACATTTGAGTCTAATTTCCATTTCTTTCAGTCTGATTTATTTTTCGGTTTCAATGAGAGCTTTATCGGCCTTTAGACGTTTATTCGATTGGCCAGTAGGGACATTAAAATATTCCCCTAATACTTTCTCAGACAACAAACCACTATCGACTAATACAGTGGAACCTCGGTTTTCGAACTTAATCCGTTCCAGAAGGCTGTTCAAAAACCGAATCAATTTTTCCCATAAGAAATGTTATTAAAATTGAAATTTCAAATGACATGAAATACTGTAAATTAAATTAATCCATTACAAATCTCCAAACATCACGCATTATGAAGCATTTTAAGTAAAAATATTGCTTATTTATACCTGTATAATAACACTTACATGCATAAAGTCAACTACAAAAACTATAAGCACAATAAATAAAAATTTAACTGCACTTCACCTGTACTGAGGAGAGCTGATGGCGTAAGTGAAAGGTGGTGAGGAATGTGGAGAGTAGGAGGGTTATTATTGTTTGGAAGGGGAGTCACCTTCCATAAAAATGTCAGGTAACTCTCCTTCTGGATTTTTTTTTCTCTTTTCTGTCTCTTTGCACCGCTACAACCTGCTTGAGACTCACTAGACCTATTTCTCACCAAAAACTTGTATAATGAAGTTTGTTTTTGTCTGCATTTTAAAATGTTTCTGAAGACGACATAGCATTGTCATTGAAGAGGTTTATGTTGCTGTTTGCTTCAGCTTTGTTAGGGTGAAAAGTTTCCACAAAACTTTGTAACTCTCCCCATTTTCCACACATTTCCTTGATTAGTGAACTAGGAACATCCTCCCTTCCCTCCTCCTCATCTGAAGACACTTCCTCAGTTGCTTTCTGTTCCCTATCCTTCTGAAAGTCTTGGAGTTCTTCTGTGGTGAGCTCAGTGTTGTGGTCTTCCACCAACTTCTCCACATCATCACCACTCACATTCAAACCCATACACTTGCCTAGTGAAACAATATCCTCGACAACAGGCTCAGCCTCAAAGCCTTCAAAGTCTTTATTTGTTACTGAGTCTGGCCACAATTTCTTCCAGGCTGAGTTCATGGTCCTCATAGACACTTCCCTCCAAGCTTTGTCTATGATCCTCAAGCAATGGAGGATATTAAAGTGATTTTTCCAGAACTCTCTGAGAGTTAACTTTGTGTCGGAGGTCACTTCAAAGTACATTTGAAACAGTGCTTTGGTGTAGAGTTTCTTAAAGTTCGATATTTTTCTGCTGGTCCATGGGCTGAATGAGAGGAGTTGTGTTAGGGGGCAAGAACTTCACCTAATAAAACTGTACTCCTCCATCAACCCGTCCTCCAAGCCTGGTGGGTGAGCAGGTGCATTGTCCATCACAAGAAGAGCCTTGAATGGCAACTGTTTTTCCTTGATTTAATTCTTTACACTTGGAGCAAACACTTCTTGGACCCACTCCACAAAAAATTGCCGGGTTACCTATGCTTTACTATTAGCCCTCCGCATGACATTTAGTTTACTTTTCAGGACATTATTTTTTTGAAACCCTTGGGTTCTCAAAATGGTACACAAGCAAAGGTTTGAGTTTTAAGTCCAACTTGCATTACTACATAACAAAAGAGTTAGCCAGTCCTTCATTGGCTTGGGTCCTAGCAGTGGCATCACTTGTATCAGAACTCGTTCCAGGGGTGTTTTTCAGGAGGTCAGCATGCAACTGCTTTGCTTTCTCACAAATGATGGTCTCAGAAATGCTCTCACCAGCTAACTGTTTTTCGTTTACCCAAATCAACAACAATTTTTCTAACTCTTCCATTGTTTGTGATCTTTATTTCGTGGGCACTGTCACTCCTTTTGCAACATCAGCTCCTTTGAAAACCTCTTTATTTTTAGTATGGTGCAGACTGTAGACTTCACCATACCAAATTATATAGCATGGTCAGACACGCGAACACCACTCTCATACTTCGCTATGAAAGTTTTTTCACCTCTGTTGTGGCTCTAACAACTTTTATTTTTAATTTTCTGCTTTCATTATCTTTCTTTGACCCTATGGTGGCTTATTTAATCAGAATATTCAGTAAAACAACAAAAAACAAAAAGAAAAACGAGAACGTTCACAGCAGATTTTAGCGGGGTGTGTGGACTCAGCGACAGATGCGGGTAAAATGTTTTCGGCAAGCTTGGCGTGGGCCGAAAATGACCGAATTGTCGTTCAGGTCATCAGTCGAGTTATTTCAGGGGTTTGGGCCACGACAGCTTAGTTCAGGAACCAAGTTTATGTTCGACAACCGAGAATTGTTTCTCAAACAATATGTTCGAAAACCAAATTGTTTGAGAACCGAGGAACCACTGTATTTCAATAATACGCTTTTTCAGTTCATTTTTTCTCATTGATTTCTTAATCTCTAGTTTTAAAACCTTGAAAATTTTAAGCAATTCACTTTCGTTTTATCTTTTCAGTTATTTGATGAAGGGTGATTCAAGAAAGCCCCCCCAGTGGCTCAGCGGTATGTCTGCGGACTTACACGCTAAAATCCGGGTTTCGATACCCGTGGTGGGCAGAGCACAGATAGCCCATTGTGTAGCTTTGTGCTTAATTCAAAACAACAAAACAACAACAACAACGATTCAAGAAAACCTTGATAATCACATATATCTTCTTGGCGCTGATAAATACAAAGTGAATTATCTTTTCATTTAAATTTAGGTCGAACTTCATTTTCAATTTAGATCTTAGATACGAGTCTCCAATTTATTACGTCACATATTAAAATTTCAAATGATATGAAAGTGAGTTAAAGGATAATTTGAATTAATGTTTTATCCAATTTATAATATTTACCAATGAGATTGATACAGGCAGTTTCTTTTTAATACAAATATAATTTAATATACAAAAATTAATACAATTCACGATGAAAGTTATTACGAAGAAAGATTTTTGTAGACAAGACTTAAAAAGAGTGTTGAGGCCTCTATCTGGTCTAAAAATTTCTTGATATCTTATCGAAAATTCACAAAAAGCAAATTTGTCATGAGTTGAGGTAGATGCAGTTCACTTAACAGAGAGCTAGCTAGCTTTACGCTCTTTGCTAGTCACATACCGAGTTTTTCACCGCTGAAGTTAAATGATTTCTAATGTTCGAATTTTGTAAACGTTCCTAGTCAAATATTTAGAGTTTCTAAATGTAAATATAACTTAAACAAACATCGATATATTAAAACAGCTATATGATAGGAAATACGTTACAGTATGATTAAAATATGATTTCCAATTATTATTTTTATTTTACTCTTTGTTACTTTTGATCCAAGTGTTTGGCTTGATGATAAAGTAAATTTTTAATTCTCAGTTGAACTTCCTCTAACCCGTTACTTACCTTGATCTCGTTCTAATGATATGGTATGACTGAGTGTTAAATGAAGTTTATGATATTTTTTGAACATTTCAGAATGTTATTCCACTGGAGAGTTCCAATGTTTGAACGGTCGTTGTTTGACACACAGACTTCGTTGTGATGCGTTTAATCATTGTGCTGATGGTTCTGATGAACATTCTTGTTCAGGTATGTAGGAGAGTAATGAAGATTTTCTGTTTATTATTGGGAAGAATATTTTTTTAACCTTGTGGTGCAAAACGATACTTTGTAATTTTAGAAACTTATTTTATTATCCGTTTTATAGACAACTGTTATTAAAAAGTTTCATAATTTCTAATTCATTTTATTATGCCCCCCAGTGGCTCAGCGGTATGTCTGCGGACTTACACGCTAAAATCTGGGTTTCGATACCCGTGGTGGGCAGAGCACAGATAGCCCATTGTGTAGCTTTGTACTTCATTCAAAAAACAACGTCATTTCATTATTTTCAAAATTAAATTATCCGAATAATTTAATTACTAGAATACTGAGATAGATATTATTCACGTGATCTGAAATCTCGCGTTTTAAACAAATTTGAAATTGTCTAATCTAAAATGCAAACGAAGATAAAGAATTCAATACACTTTTTGTTTTCTATTACCAACTTTTCTATTATAGAGTACCTCTTTTAATGCACATGATTCATATACCTTTTATTGTATAAGCTCTCCCTGTTCATAGTTGACCAAAACTTTTAACTATAAACTATTAATTACTGCTTTAAATGAGGATGCATATTTATCAGTATTATTGAAATTACTGTGATGTATTACACCATTACCTTTCTAGATAACTCTGTTGCACTGAAAATACATGAAATGAGAAATAAAATAATTCATACAAAAGATCACACGGCCTTGAAAATTAGCAATATTAAGTCATTTTCCCCACTTATTAGTTCTAGAAAGTTTGCTTTATTTAGATCAGTGAATGGTTTTAGCCTTAAATATACAAATCGAGGGTTTGTGTGAAATCAAACAAAGATAGTAAAAGGTCATCCCCTCGGTAGACTCAGCAGATAACCCAATGTGGCTTTGCTATGAGAAAACACACTCATAAAAGGTCATATTCGTTGGATGATAGATTTAATTTTGTACAACTTTTGTTTGTTTGTTTGTTTGTTTATTTGGAATTTCGCACAAAGCTAATCGAGTGCTATCTGTGCTAGCCGTCCCTAATTTAGCAGTGTAAGACTAGAGGGAAGGCAGCTAGTCATCACCACCCACCGCCAACTCTTGGAATACTCTTTTACCAACGAATAGTGGGATTGACCATCACATTATAACGCCCCCACGGCTGTGATGGCGAGCATGTTTAGCGCGACGCGGGCACAAACCCGCAACCCTTGTATTACGAGTCGCACGCCTTACGCGCTTGGCCATGCCAGGCCCTTTTGTACAACTTTTTATCTCTAAAAGTGAAGCATGGTCAAGTACAACCGTTAAAAGATAAGTGCATTAAAAATACAAATAGTGAAAGAAATCTAAGTTTTACTTTTAAAGATTTAAGTGTTTTTATTCAACGCATCTTTTTATGTTGGTAAAATTACATATGTTTACATGTTTCCCATACTAGATTAGCTCAATAAACACTGATATTGTAGAAAATAATTTTAGGAACACTTGACCTCAATAAAGTTACCATAACAAATAATTACTAATTTTCATTATATTTAAGCTTTCGTTAAGCGTTAAATATGACAATCAATCCCACTATTTGTTGGTAAAAGAATAGCCCAAAAGTTGGCAGTGAGTAGTGATGACCAGCTGCCTTCCCTCTAGTTGTTCATTGCTAAATTAAGGACAGCTAGCGCAGATAGCCCTCATGTCGCTTTGCGCGAAATTCAAAACAAACTAAAACCGAAAAACAAAAATATCAAATGTAAAGAAACATTGTTAGTCTGTATACGACATTATTGAATCAGAATAAATAAACTAAACAATGTCAGTAGTATTGAAATGAAAAGTTCCATCTTCAAAATAATCATCCATTTTTATCTGTAGGATATAAAGGCTCAGCAATTTCATCGAACAGCGACTGGTGGGAAATCTTAACCCCCAACTACTATTTTCCTAACCACGCTAAAATATCAGAAAGAGGAAGCAATACTATAGTCTTGATAGCCAGCTTAGCTGGAATTGGAATCTTCATCTTAACCGCTCTTATGATTCTGGTGAAGCTTTACAAGAAACGATCTAATGTAGATACCAACAGAGGGAGTCTCCGTACAATCAGTGGAGAAATTGGCAAGTCAATTTTTTATAGTTTTATTACGTCTATGTTGTTAGAAGAATGGCATACAAACAAGCTTCTCAATTGGATTATTTTCTACGAAAATTTAAAAACAATATATATTAGGATTTATTTATAAACGCATTAGCTTCTTGTTGTCTTTATTATTTCTGTAGAATATAACAGGGATTGTAAAAAAAGATTAAACTGGTGGCTTATCTTCATCGGGAATTTTATGATAATACAACAACAGTGAGATGTATATACAAACAGAATATGATTATCTAAGATTGGTCTTTGCGTAATTAATGAACAAGAAGTAAATAACTATTAGTATAAAAAGTTTCCCTTTTTCAACAACTTTTAAGTATATCCGTTAGATAGGCTGACGATATTTGATATTTGTATATTCATTTATTTATTGTGACCCATCATACTTGTCACTGAGCTAGTTGGGGTCCGAAATTCAAAAATGTCTCTATAATATTGGGTTTTGCATTGAAATTTTGGAGTAAAAGTATCATAACTTTTGGAAAAACATAATAATAAATGTTATTTGTTGTGACAAATGTTTATCTATATATACAGTGATTGTACTTATTAGTAATACAAGTAATAACATTTATAAACGTTTCAGATCAGAGTCGAATAACAAGTCGCCTTATTGTGATGTCAGATCCTCCACGTTATGACCCTCCGCCATCTTATGAAGATGTTTTAAAATTTTATTTATCACCACCACCAACCTACATTAGTGTTTTTGGGAATCGACGTAGCCAGGAAAGAAATCTCAGAGAAGTTTCTGGAAATTTATTCGCAATTGATAATGTTGCTTATGTGTCTGAAAGTCCAAATAACCAAGAAATGGAAACGTCTCAAGTTCTACAAGCTGACCAAACTGAAAGATGTCATGGTTCAATTCTTACAAATTCATCTTCTGGTGAAAGAGGACCGGATGAGAATACCAGAGAGATTTCTGCCAATTCTCATGTTACAGTTGAAAAATGTACGATACCTTCCGTCATTCTTAGCCAAGGAAAGTGTAATACACTTACAGACGAAAGTGCCAACATTTCTGAAACTGAGTTTGTTAATCTCGACCCATGTGGATTAGGTTGTTCTGAGAATTTAAGTTCAGAAGGTCAACCTGAGTTTCATTTTAATCTTGGACATGCATATTCTGCCAATAGTACGTCCAACAACTCATTCTTTGATATTTCTGAGGTCTCTATGCCCACAACACAAGTTAAAACTCATCACAGGTGCAACTTTAATAGCATTTGTTTATGCCCTGATTCTTCAGTTCCAAGAGAAATACCAAGACTTCTGCTTGACATTCCATCGGACCATTGTGCAGATAGATCTTTCTACGAAATTAGAAGAAAAGATCGAGATGAAGAACATTATTTTACGTCATGTGAAACTGAAAGAAATAAAAATTCGTCGCTTATGAAAGATTATTCTGCAATAATTTGTGCAAGAAACGCGTTGAAGGAGACTGAAGATTCAGGTGTGAATAATATAATTTCCTCTTGCTCTTCGTCAGCAATCACTGCTTCGCCAATCAATAATTTGTTAGTTATAAATTTGTCTGAACTGACACAATCTCAGCCTGATTTGACCAAAATCTATAAAGAGAAACCATCAAGAAGAAATTCTCGATCGTTCGGCCATTTTGATTTCGCAGAAATTTTAAAATCAAATCATTTACGAATCTTCTCAAAGAGAAAATCGAGTTTGAATGATGGTCACAAAGCCAATGACTACATAAAATGTTTGACTATATTTAATAGCCAGGGAAATCATTCCGGTAGTTTCACGAATACGTTGGGTTTTCAACCGTCACCCCAAAAAACAGTTTCTCTGAAAAGTTCAAGAATTGTTTCTGAGCGTAATAGCATTTCTGTATTACAAGTTTCAGAATCTGACTGTAAATCTTCAACAGAGAAAAATTTAAACGGCGAAGCTAAACCTTTTCTAGATCGTATTAAATCTCGCTTGATGTTGTTGTCTACATCAGAAGATAGGCGTAAAACTTCTCCATCAGATGATAGACACAATCCCCTGGATAAACTCTCAAGTAAATTATATTGGAATTTTAATAACACTGCTTGAACCACTGTTATTAAGTTTTTGTGTTTCTTTTATGCTGGTGAAACCTGAAAAATATTCGAGTATTATGCTTTTAGTTGTTGGATCATCCTTAGTTATAAAAGACAAATGTATTATGATGTTAGGAATGTGTGGTAAAAACTGTTCGAATTTCATCTTACGAATTCATCGTTCAACGTATTAAATTTGTACTTTTCGAATTAGAAATAAGAGTTATTTTTTATTGTACCAGTATCCGTTTCTGTGCAATAATTGCATGGTTTTGTTGTCACAAACTTCTCGGGTAGTGTCAGTTCTGGAAAACCTAAATAATCGTTTTGATTGGGCAAAGACTGTTTCGTAACTGCTTGTATCAAATAAATTAATAGTTTTATCAAATGAGGGTTCTCGTATAAAAGCAGGTACGATGGCTACGTTATAGTATCACGTAAACAATTCATTTGGTTTTATTAACATTTCTTAATTTTTTTTAAATAAATGTCCAACTATCATAAGATACTTTAATTTAATACCTCTATTCTTATAAAATGGAATATTCGGAATATTTTTCTGTAGCTAGATTTCAGCTGAAATATAGCATTTTGAGCTTTTCCTATTCTATTAAATAATATTATTTACGAGTCAAAACCTACCAAAGAAATTAATCACTGGTCTGGAGTAAGCTTTAACTTCACGTTAAGAGTTAATGTGTTGACACGCTAAACTACGCCCAATATATACCCTAGATTGCCGAGTGTGACTCTAACAGTGTTAATCACATGGGTATCCGAGTGATAGCTGAATGTTTTGTAATCACTTATCTATTTCATTTGTGATGCTCTCAAGTTTTTCAGTATTTTTTGTCGATTCTCTGCATGCGTTTTAATTTATTTATATGTTATTTTTCAGTTTTTGTAGTAAAAATGAAAAGAAAATAGCTATAGCAAAATATTTGTTTGTAGAACTGTTGTTCTAAAAATGAAGACAATATTTCTTGGACTGAATTTATTTTATTTTCGTCTGAAATATTATTAGTAATAAATTGATAAACTTTTGTATAAGTTTTACAAAATGTTGTAAAGTGGGAATCATAGTGACCTCGTAAGGTAAGTATTAATATTGAAACAGCACAAACATTTAAGTGTCGTATTTCAGTATTTCTTAATGTAGCTTAGAAGTGTTACATTGAAAAGCATATATTTAAAAGATTAGGCTAATAAAGTGTAAAGATTGCTGAATATGTTTATATTTAATTTCATAACTTATTAAATAATTAGTTGATAAATGTTCTTCATACATTGAAATATATTTCTACATTTGTAAGATAGTGCTCCATATGTCTAAGGTGTTGTATAAATATTTTAATACTCCATACAATTTAAAACTATTGATAATTATATAAAATCAACTTAGAAATATGTTTCTCTGTGTTTCTTACCTATAAATTACGATTATTTTGAGTAACGTGAGGTATTAGTACTTTTACACAACACATAATAACTTTATCAAACTGATAGTGTGATTTTCGTCTGGTGTACACTTAAATATGTATCCATTTAAACCAGAAGAAACTCTAGAGATTTTACATCTCTTCAAAAACACATCTGTTTCCTGCAATAATTGCATTTTCTTGATGAAGTTCACCATTTGTTCACTACAGGAGTTTCTCTGAACAACTCCCTCTTGTCTGGCATACTTTGATTACCCTTATCAATGTCTTTATTAAACATTCTCTATTGTTCTCTTTGTTGCAAGATGAGCAAGGTTTAAGCATTTTCATCATTCAAAGACTTCTAAAAATATTAACGTTACCTTTTGTTCTACACTAACTACATTACCAGCTGTGGTTGCTTTCTTGGAAAAAGAAAGGTTTGCAGTTTGATGTATTTTCGTAATCATTACCATCCTGTACAGGGGAATGCGTACATCAAGATCATACATGGGTATCAAACAATGTCTAATGCATCTCTATAGCCATTATAAAATACCATGTGACCTTTCATGACATGCAAAATTGATGTCTCATGCTGGACAGTGCAGTTTCCCGTTTTATTTCATGAAGCAAGAGCAATAATTTATATGCTTCCGTGAACTATTGAAGCATAGAACTGGTCTTACAGCCTTAAGAAAAACCTAACAACAGTTTCATTTTAAAGTCATCCTGGCTCAACTTGTTCGTCAAACGATCTTTCATAAACAGTGTAAATAATGACAAAAAGTATGGTATTACTGTTGCACCTACTTGATTGTAGTTCAAAAGTGAATAAACGGAATCTTATGTACCCACATTCATTGCCTAGCAATGTCTGTTAACGGATATCTAATTTTCTTTTTTGATATAAATTCTCATTGGACTGTTGCAGTTTTTAGATAAAGGGTCTGTAATTAAGTCTTTGCTGAAAAGTTCGATAACATTTGCTACAATTTAAAGTTTGTACTGTAAAGTTAAATTTCATTTCGTACTCCTGCCATAAATAATTTATTTCCTAGGTGTAAATCTTGGTCTTGCGGATGAATAGAATGGAACTAAATTCGAAGTACGTATAATATTCTGTAGAATGAAATACCATACTAAATGGAATACTACTACTTCATACGTAGTATTTGTTTTGGGTTTTTAAACACTCATTTAAATACATATGACCGACTAATTGTAACTTTTAATATACAAGTAATAAACCTCCAGTTGTATGATACATTTTCGGAATCCAAAACGATTAAACAATAAGATGTTACGAAATATGCGAAGTTATAAAACTGATACATTTTTGTACGATATCGAATTCATACGTTTAACATACAGTATTCCCCTTCTAACCTCAGATATTTAATGATTTCATCTAATCCTAGTTGTTCGGTGAAGTTGCAACATGTGTTCCACAAGGGAAAACCCACAGCGGTAAGTTTGTAGCACTAAAATCGTGTTTCTTTAAGTGGTGTAGATCTGCTCTTAGCAAACAAGTTAAGAAGAAAATAAGGTTGGCAAGAGATTTAACAGTGAAAATTATGTATATAGTTTATGTAACTTATCTACTATTAATCAACGAAAATTTACTTGTAACGAACCGCCCCATTTGATTAATAATAGAAAGACTATTAAAGCACAGTTTCGATACCCCTGGTAGACACACAAAGCATTGGTTGACTCAGCAAAAAGATACTTATAGCTCATTTTAATCAATAGTGAATTCACTTATAGACGAATACTTTTAAAAGCTTAGTAGACCTGCACGTGGATTTTCTAATTTGAACCATATAGTCACGCGTGACGAGTTGGACGCAGGAAAATAATTCTGTATCAGTTCAGGAAAGATAACCTTTCAGTTCAATCACAGTACGTGAAAAAACCTTTTTACAAAGGCTTGATTTAAAGCGTATAAATCAAACTATAGCTAGAAACTTAATCTATTCTTTACTGACAAACACCTCAGAACGTGCATGAGGTAATTTGATTTATTACACCATTATTTTCTAAATTCATTCTCTACATAAAGTTATAGTCAGGTTGAAGAAGTTAGTTTTAGAAAAGCTTTAGTATACACAATTCTTGAAGATCCACTGCTAACAGTGCTGCCATTTAAAAAACACAATTCTATATCTAATTTTTGATGAAGAGAAATCCACTCGAAATAAAAATGGGCCTCAGAACAGCTGGTATGTGCATTAACACTCATAAGTAGAGAACGTTTCGATCTTCCTGCGCTACCTTCTCGTTAACCTTATCAAGGAAAGTGTGAGGCCAGTCGTTTGGATATATACGATTCAACATACATTTGTTCACTCTCTGAAATAAAGTACACATTGTACAGCTCAAATAGAAGTAGCCGAGTGTTACCCATGCACAGCGTCATTTTATCACGACAGTTTAGAGAAAATGAATATTATGGTTGAAGTTCAACTCAGAGACAGGCGGCCCGATAATGTCAGAAAGTTCAGGAGCTGAACAGAATTTTAAGCAATTTATTCACACAAAATAATGGTAAAATGAAGTAAGCAGTGCTAATACAAAATAGTACAAGCTTATATGAACAAAGTAAATTGAAAGTGCAATAAGAGGGAAGTAAAAGAAAAACATGGATGAATAAGTTAAAAGTTTAAAACTCCACTGAAATAGAGACAAAAATATGCTAGTCATAAGTTGCGGGCCCAACACAAGTGTCTCCTTAGGTAGTTTCGAACTTGAACAGACGAAATACTTGAACACCAAAACGTTTGTTTGTTTTGAAATAACCGTTACGCTTTCTCATGTTAAGATGTATTAAAATAACAAACAGATATTGTGATCAAAGTTTTGCAAGTTGTGCATCGGAAACGTAATTTGGTTGACTTGTACGATGTTTCTCTTTTATTAAATAAGATTTGTTTTAAATTATGTAGATGTAGTCCATTATAAAATGTTTTCGTGATTAACACCTGCATAAATTGTTTTAGAGTGAATGTAGCCATATCTTCGCAATATGAAAAAGAGTGCAGTAAATAAAAACACAGTTAGACTAAATGTTATGTTATTAATAACAAAGTACATTTTAAATTAAAAATAGGTTTGTTATGTTTAGAAACGTTTAGTGTACATTAATTATCTTTGTAATTTGAGAAGGTCAGTGTTTAAAATGCGTAGGATGTAGTGGTAGAAAAAAGAAGTTTTATTTTTTTGTAAGAAAGTTAAGAAAAGGAGTGAAATTGTAAGAGAAATCAGGTTTAGTTATGTTATCGAACACACTTCCGAAAGTTTTGATGTAGTAACGTTTACTCTTATGGATTCAAAGCAAAAACTTTAGTATTTATTTGTTTTAAGACATGCCAGCATGAAATACGTTGGTAATGAAAGGTTTATACTATTTACCCAAATATTAAATCATTTTAAATTAGTTAAACTTCAGGCTTATAGACGAACGAAAGTAAAGAATGAGACTTAAAAAGGTTTTACTATAAATAGTTGAAATAAAGGTATACAGCGAGTGTATATATGAACTTAAATGACAGAATTTGTAGAGACTTCAATTAATAAATACATGAGAAAATTACTATAATTTATTAAGTTTCAAAAGAAAAACAAATCTATGTAATAAAGAAAGTAAACACTAATAATAAAATAAGCATTAAGATAGGAACCAGCCCAACACAGGAAAATTCAGTCTTTCTTACTGCACGTGCATGACGTACAACTGCAGGGTTCTCCTTCTGCAAAAGGAAGAAATATGTATAATAAGAATCGAAATTTAACCAGATGATAAATTAGTAGAAAATGAAGAAATTACACAATTGATTGTGGGTAAAAAGTTAAAAACTTTACATGCTGGAGTAAGATTCTACATACCTGTACACTTACATCGCTGTTCAGTTTCATCCTCTTTATTGCACGTAGTACACTTACAACCATCTTTACCACATGTGCACTTCTCGATACATGTGCATGTAGGATCTTTAAAGAAATGTAGCACAAATTAGGCGTTATGAGAGATTCTTGTGTAGGTTAATAGCCGATTATGTCCGAAAGATTGGTTAATGGTCAAGTCTAATAACAAACTTAATGGTTGATGTTGAATTAAGAAAACCACGTACACTGAAAGTTGCATATTTACATCGCTAGTTAAAAGTTGTTTATTATTTGTAATGTACGGTAAGTTAACACCAATAACGAAGTTTATATGATTTAGTTTTGTTAAGTAACAAAGTTAAGGTACGAGTAAAGCTTGTTTTTTATCGAAAGTGTTAAAAAGTTAATGGTTTTAGTGTAGTTGCAATTGGAAGTTAGCCGTGTTACGTTTGGTAGAGGAAAACTGTTAAAGTGTTCTTAGATAACGGGTTTAGCCTTCACCATGTCCGAAGGTCATATTGTTCAGCGGAACGAAACAAGTTAGAAATATGAAAGTTTAGTGCTAAACGTACGAAATCAAATATTCAGTGGTGAAGTAGGAGTTAAGAGTAAGGGGGAGGAAGTATAGAAGAACCGAGTAGATTACTATTACTCAAGCATATTTGAGAGTAATTATTTATAGATGTATTTATATTGTTGGTGCAATGATTGACAGCCACTTACCGTTACTATGCAATCAAGTAGTTGTATACTTGCGACACATTCAGTGTTAAAATGTCATGTAGACGTCATTAAATCAATAGAATCAGTTCTAGTTTGTTTTGCAACTTAAATATCAATATATTGGCGTCGTCGGTTAATACACGTTAGTTTATATGGCGTGTTGAAAAACAAGTAGTTTCAGTGAAGACATAGTAAAACAAACAGGTTTAGCCAACCTGCAATGTTCAGTTCACTTTCTTTGAAGGGTAAGCTTAAAGTTTGAGACATTAGTTCACAAGTTTCAATATTCAAATACTCCTAAAAGTAAAGCGATATTAATAACTTTGTATAAGAAAACTTTTTCATACCTTTACACTTGCAACTTCTTTCAGTTTCATCTTTTTTGTTGCACGTGGTGCACTTGCATCCCTCTTCTTTACCACACGTGCAATCTTTGATGCACGTGCACATTTGGTCTTTAAGGAAATATTCGTAGGTATTAGAATTTATAACTGTAGTAATACCTTAGTTACCAATTTATTAAAACGCTAGTTATTTGTAGATAAAGAGCAACTAACATACATGTAGAGATTACTCCGTCAAGGAGATATCTAAATATTCATTCCAATAACATTTGGATCTTGTCATACGTAATAAGAAATTTAAGATAAGTACAACATTAGAAAAGAATTTGAGGGGAAACTTTACGATTAAAAGAAGTTTGATTTTGCAATGTAATTTGAGAATACGGTAAAGGTTAGTGGTTTAAGTGTAGCTTAAGACGTTAGTAAGCTACTAGTGTTACAAATAAGAATATTCTACCCAGATTTTACGATCAGATTACAGTAAAACTAAAGACAGAACAAAAGTTTAAATATTGAATTATTAGCTTAAAATATGCGTTTTTACGCATTCTCATTTTCAAAGTCTTTATCTACCTCGAACAATTCAAATATAAGAAAATATTTAACAAAACTCCAAATACTTCTAGCTTTCATTACTCCACGAAGAAACGATTTAATATAAACACCTTACCAATTACTTTTAACGTACATCATACACTATAACAAACATAAATTACCTCCACATTTACAACTCAGTTCTGCCATAATGTGAGTATTACCAAACAGCCTACACTACAATCCCGTCAAATCTGCCTATGATTAATATTTTTATTTTAACCGAGTACAAGATTCGTGTGCAAAATGACCAGTTACGTACCGTGCGTAATTTCTAGTCAATCATGATAAATTAACATGTCATGATTAGTATAAGGCCCAGCACGGCCAAGCGCGTTAAGGTGTGCGACTTGTAATCCGAGGGTCACGGGTTTGTTCCCGCGTCGCGCCAAACATGCTCGCCCTCCCAGCCGTGGGGACGTTATAATGTTACAATCAATCCCACTAATCGTTGGTAAAAGAGAAGCCCAAAAGTTGGCGGTGGGTGGTGATGACTAGCTGCCTTCCCTCTAGTCTTACACTACTAAATTAGGGACGGCTCGGTGCAGTGGGCTAACAACCTACTCACTTAAAAACCTATTGAAGAATCCGCAAGTGATTGCTTCCCTATGTTCATTGATGGAATCGATTGGTGAATGAATGATTAGTAAACACTATAACATATCTAAATATTTAATATAACTGGTTGGAACTTGAAAAAAAAAGTTTAAAACCACTTCCCTGTAACATCTACTATTGGTGACAAAAACACATGTAACTACACATCAGGTGTATCGGTTTCAAATTTTTACCATCTTCTGGTGTTTAAACCTAAAGATAATAGTAATACCTCCTGTCCACCCCATCGGAGGCAAGTTTGTAAGCTCAGAACGCCAAAATTCGGATTTGTATATAAACAAACAAAGAACAATGTAACAACTTATACACAAAATAAAAAGGATGAAAGTTACTACGTAAGTGTCAAGTGACGTTAATAAAGTGCTAGAAATTCTAACTCGCGCCATATTTATAAATTGATTTAAAAACAATAATTGAGTTATCAAGACCCAATGAAGTGGTTACATAAGGATAGTCTATAATGTTATAAAAGCTCCATTGTTAATAATATAAATAATTAATTGAGAAAGATGGTTTATATTTAATAATAAATAGTTTATTAAAAACATTCTTTGGTATTTTCTCCGACCACTAAATTATTGTAATTTCAAAATGCGAACATCATCGGCTGTATTACATATTAAATATTGATGGACTTGTCATTGAATATTTTAAATAACAAAACGTCTTGTTAGCTTGATCATTCCCCCTTTTCCAGTTTATCACTGTTTCTTTTTGGAATTTCGCACAAAGCAACTCGAGGGCTATCTGTGCTAGCCGTCCCTAATTTAGAAGTGTAAGACTAGAGGGAAGGCAGCTAGTCATCACCACCCACCGTCAATTCTTGGGCTACTCTTTTACCAACGAATAGTGGGATTTACCGTCACATTATACACCCCCATGGCTGGGAGGGCGAGCATGTTTAGCGTGACAAAATTTGTGATAATCTTTTAAAACTAAATTATTTTGGAGTTAGATTCCTCTTGTGTTCAGGTTTGTACTTATATCAGACAAACTTTTCTTATTTCTGTTTATAAAAGAGAACTACCGTTCAAGTGATGTTTCTTTATTCTGCAATTTCTATAAAATACCTGGTCATGTTATGTCCGATACTTGCACTTTGAACAACAGAAAAGAAACAGAGACAACACACAGTGTTATAGGTCCGGCATGGCCAAGCGTGTTAAGGCGTGCGACTCGTAATCTGAGGGTCGCGGGTTCGCATTCCCGTCGCACCAAATATGCTCGCCCTTTCAGCCGTGGGGGCTTTATAAAGTGACGGTCAATCCCACTATTCGTTGGTAAAAGAACGGCCCAAGAGTTGGCGATGGGTGGTGATGACTAACTACCTTCTCTCGACTCTTACAACTACTTCTCTTGAGTAGCTTTGTGCGAAAATCAAAAAACAAACAAACACATAGTGTTTGTGTCCATATATGGACGTAGTTTAATCAGATCACCTAATGTTGTTGATTTGGTGACATATATAAAGACTGGAATTTAGATTTTTTGTGTCTGTTGGTTCTGTGTCTTTGACAAATAACACTGATAATCCCATACCAATACATGTGTTAGGTGATAATGGGACTGCGCAATCATTGTTGGTAGAAGGTGTATTGCCTTTAGATTAGAGTTCTGCCATGGGCGAGTTTGTTGTTGTTCAGGGTATCGAGGGTGATTTTGTTAATTTTTCTCTTCATAATATTTGTTTAACATCAGTCCTAGTTGTGGTTGGAGTAAGGCCTACACTGCCAGTTAAGGGTGTGTAATCATTGTTGATAAACAATTAAGCTGGGTGAAAGTTGTTGATGGACTCGAGAAGGTTAGTTAACCGGTTACTGTATTCGTCTAAAGATGACGTTTTTGTTGAGGAGAATTCAGAGAAGTTTCTCATTAATAATTGAACATACAAATGAAACTCAAAATAACACAAACCGGTGTCACAAGTTAATACTTTGTCGGCATCGCCTCGGATTTCATTTGCATTGACTTTTGTCACCTTGGGCTTTTTCTTGCATTAGTACATCTGTATCTATATTAACTGTCACAATAACATTCTCTACTACAAGTGTACAGTGAACCTTTAAAACTGAAAACTAAATACCATAAGTTATGAGTAGTTTCTATGCATGGCTGATGTTGATTTGTAGTACTGTTCTTTCTTAGTTAAGTTTCATAAAATGTTATGCAATCGATGATTACGGTTATCACCCATCCCAGTAAAACTGTAACCTCTATAGATTATAAGTTTCGTTTTTTGTAAACTTATGTTGTTACGTTCTTTATGTTTTTTTATGTAGACTGAACGCAACAGAAAGACAGATAATAGCTTATATAATTTATTACAATAAACTATTATATATGTGACAGATGTAAAATAAATTATATAATAAAAATAACAGATATTCAGTTTCAACCTTCAAAATTATTTACAATACAAAATGGTACTGGCCTGTGTCTAATAATATGATCCAGAATGAAAGTCCAAAAGTCCAGATCAGAAATCCAAAATTCCAGTCTAGGAGGTCCCACGAAGAAATTCCGAAGTTTGAATGGAGAAGTCCAGAAAAAATTCACAGTCCAATAAATTTGGACTTTTTACGATGTTTTTGATGAATGTCTCAACTAGTCGTTTTCCAATTTGTCTGGGTCTCCCCTAAACAGTCCTGTACGTGTTGACCTTCAGTATAACCAGTAATTCGAATGAATCGTAAAGATTACGAAGTAAAATCACAGCTTTTGCAGATCTAGCTCCAGTCACAAATCCAAGTTAAATAAACACACAGCAAACGTTTAAACTTTCTCAAACGAAGACAACCTCTTGAATCGAATAAAAACGGATGACTCATTGACTCACCTCGCATCGCCGTCTTTTTATATACTAGTAGGCCTACTGTGTTCTCGAACAATCGCGTAACTTCCCAGCATTCCAGAGTAATCTAGATTCGTCTCGCACAGACACCAGGCCAATACAAATGATCGATCTACCTAGTTCTAGAAATTTCTACGTGAATAACAACGTATATACATAACGCTTTATACATAACACAGAGTGATCTCGATTCGTCTCGTACAGACACCAGACCAATACAAATGATCGATCTACCTAGTTCTAGAAATTTCTACATGAATAATAACGTATATACATAACGCTTTATACATAACAATGTGCACCTTAACAAATGTTCAAGATGCATGCAACTGACAATCCATGCAAGGATAATCACCTGTCAAATACAAAAATCAATAGAACAGTTTTCCCACTTTCCGTACTCTGTTTTCTAAACCTCATCTGTCATTAAGCAGTTTTAGATGAAAAAAATCTGACCGGCGCCACAAAACGTAAACGTAATCACTAAATAGGTTCAGATAAACTTCACAAATTTAAAAAGTCATTTACTTAAACAATGTTTTAACAAACTGTATAGCTTTAAAATTTACTGCATTAGACAGTACATTGTTGGAATGTATGCATGATTTAAGATGGTTTGGTAATTTAGTGGATAGCCTAGTCTTCTCAAGTTAAGATTACAGCAACCATAAATGAACGTTCTGACGTTGCTAAGTAGTCTAGAGATGTACTCAGCTTTGGACCAAAATATATTTTATGTAATGGCTTCTTATGATTAGTCTGAGGAATCTGTTAAAGTGTTATACATTAACATTATCAACAAATGATAAGTATAATAGGAAAGCAAGATTTGAAGATATCAACCATATGGTTTTAAACTTGTAAACTTTGCACATGTTTTACAACATGTGATTGGAAGAAAGATCCTATAAGAAGACAATAAAAGCATTTCCAAGTGTTATTTGATAAAACAAACGAATAAACTTGAATGTAAAGTTAAGAAACGAGGATCATTAGTGAACCAATGTATTTACCTTGTTAATAAGTAATACTTTCTAAAAATATTTGTGAGAATATCAGAAAAGATGCTGTGTTTTCTGTGTTCTGCCTGCCACGGGTATTGAAACCTGAGCTATAGGGTTGAAAGTTCACAGACATGCCGCTGTGCCACTAAGGGAGTTTATTGATATAATTAGTAGTTAAAACAATACTTGCAAATACACTAGACAAACAATTCATGACTTAAACTATGTTCTTTTGTGAAAATTTATTCGATGCTTTAATGAACTAATAAAATGTTAAAATGTTGTAGTATATCCCCGTCGCACCAAATATGCTCGCCCTTTTAGCCGTGGGGGCGTTATAAAGTTACGGTCAATCCCACTATTCGTTGGTAAAAGAACTGTACAAACAACCTGATTGACAGGTGAATTATAAATCAGAAGTGCCATATTTGTCCTTTTAACTTTAATTTTGAAATTACTGAAACAATACCTGCTTTCAGGTTTTCAACTTTTTGAGGTTTGATTTAAACAAGTTTTCTTCCGTACATGAATACAGAACAGCAACGGGAAGATAAAGAAATAACGTTAAAAATATTAACGAAAAATCTCGGCATTTCTAAAGTCTCAACGATTTTCAGTACGGTAACACGTGGTTGCTACACTGCTTAAATATTGAAATGTTTTATTATTTTAATTTTTGGAATTAGAGTTGAACAACAAGAAGAAAACAAAATAAATAGATTTAGTAAGATTGGGAACTAAAGTAGTAGGTAAAAGCTTTTTATTTAAATTTTAGTAGTGTAGCGCGTAGTATAACGTTAGATTACGTTTAGTACGTGTAACGGTTCTTTAGGCTTAGTTATAATTCAACATGCAGTGAGATTTTATGACGAGTTAAATCCATCGTTTTATTTAATAAAGACAGTATAAAACTAGTAGACTATCAAAGTTAGGCTTAATTTGTTAACAAAAAGTTACTGGCATTTAATCATAGTGTCGATTGTTTATTCTAATTTTACAAATTATATAATGGTTAAGACTATTTCGGGAGTTAAGCGTTCCCAGTTTGTTAGGTGTGATAAGTGATATGAGTGGAGTTTATTTAGAAACGCTACACTATTATGAACTTTTAGGGAAGCTAGTAGTAACGATGTTTAACTTATATGTAGAGTTTTCAGGTTGGAAAAAAAGTTGAAGCCCATCCTGACTACAGTGGAAGAAAATAGAAAATTAGAAGAATAAACAATGAGAAATGGCAGAAGAACTTCAAGAGGAGCTCTAGCTTTTACTTGTAGGGATGTCATCAACTAAAATTAACAATGATATTCAAGAAGTAGAAATGATGTGTTAGGATTAAAAGTGGTGAACTTAATTGTAAAGACCCTATTATATTGAGCAACAGATTTCAGTCATTGGTTTACGTAGATGAGAAACGATTGGAGGGAAAGGAAACAAAAGGGGTAGAGAAGGATACAGATTACAGATTTGGAACTTAAATAGGTTACAATTATACGCGAGTCCTTAACATGGAATGTAGACAGAATATTATGTGGGGTAAATAGGGAGGAGAGTGTTTTATTGTGCTATCCTGGGGCACATGTGGAAGAAACAACTCGCAGAGTAAGAAATGTAATGAACGGAACTGATAATAATGCACATTTTCTGTGCACATAGGGACTAATTATATGGAGAAGAGTAAGTCATAGGGGTTAATTAATAAATGCAGTATGTTAATAAAAGCATTTAAAGATAAAATCCATAAGTTAATTGTATCAGGGATACTTCCAAGAATTAATAATGTAGATGAAATTTCGAGTTGGTCATTAGGGCTAAATTTATGCTAAAATTGATATCTAATGATGAGCAGGTTAGCTTGTTAGACTAGTGGGATCAGTTAAGTGAAAGGAGAGAACGTTTTGCAGTAGAAAAGTGAGAAAAAGTCTGGCATGTTTGGAAAGGTTATTAACTCAATTGTAAGGCAAAGGAAAGTTTTAAACTGGGTCGATATAATGAGGAGGGCAAAGATAAACTAAATGAAACAAACCGAAGATCTAGAGAAAAGTTTCGCATAGGAAACGAGTACAAAAGTAGATGTATGAATATGTTTAACTGCTACTATTGTTTTATTAGAATTATAAGAAATAAACTAGATAACTTTAGGGTAATGACAGAAATAGAATATTTTGAACTAATAGGGATAACTGGAACATGGTTAAATGTGGATGATTTTGAGGACAGAATGTGTTTGAAATAATGGTTATAGGTTACTTAATAGGAACAGTAGTAAAGAGAGGGGTGAAATGGCTCTATATGTAAAGTGTGAGTTACATTCTTTTGAAGTTGAGAATATTAAGGGTAATAACAAGGAAATTTAATCCATTTTTGTTTCTATTAATAGATATCAAGAGAAAAAGCTCTAAGTAGGGATTTGTTACATACTACAAGCCGAAACTGATGAAAATAGTGAGAAACTTTGAAGTGATATTAATATTTCAGCTGTTAATGAAGTCATAATTATAGAAAATTTTAATTTCTGACATATTGGTTAGGAAATGCTATAGCCAAACCATGAGGGAGAAAGGTTTTTTGAAAATTGTTCAAGTTGGATTTCTAGATCAATTGGTCAAGAAATCCACTAAAATGATGCTACTTTAGATTTATTATTAACTTCTTATATACAAATAGTTGAGAAGGTGGGTGAAAATGGGGAAGACCTAGGTACAAATGGTCATCAGTGTATTGGATTTGATGTTTTGCTGTATATGGGAATCAGGAGTAACATTTTGATTTAAAATTTCAAAAACTAATTTTGGAGGGATGTAACAACAATTATGTATTGTAAATTGGGAAGCTTAGTTATTTGGAGATACTGCGAAAATGTAGAAATTATTGTTAATAAAAAATAAAGAAAAATATAACAAAATAAAAAATAAATTAACTAGTATTATATAGATGATTAAGAAGATCAAGAAAGTTGGTCAAATACGAAATTAAGAGATTCAAAAGGATGCATAAAAACATTTGGCTGAAAACATAAAATTAATAGTAAGAATTTTTAAAATTACATTAAGTGTAATCAAAATGCTGGGATAAGGAGAGGTAGGATTCTTGAGGTGTGATAAAGAAAGACTTCTGTATGATTACTATGACTTATCCAATATCGTTCCCTTGACTGTGGTTACCCTAGATAGTGGATAGGTCAAATTACTCAAATTGCTAGGTCATTATATTCTGCTTTTTCTTGCGTTTTTACTAATGAAGTCTCAAGCACTACTCCTCATCTTGAACAACTGATAGATTAAAACAATTTGAACAAAACAACTTCATAAATTCTGAGCTGGTTAAAATAAAATTAGAAGTTTAAAGAATGATAAGGCTACTGGACCACATTATTTGCCCGAGGGTATTAAAGGAATATAATAGTACAGAAAAGCACAGCTACAGAAAATAAAAGATGGAGAATCAAAACATTGCATACAACCAAAATGACAGCATTAGTAAAAAGAATGTTCTTCGAACTTAGCGATGCAACTTAACTCAGTCAAATTTATAGACAAATATGCTGTGTAACCTTGGTCTAAATCTTATATTTTATACGTTTATTAACTCCCCGAATTCGATTTACAGCTTTGTGACTTTAGACAATAAAAAATTAGTTTCATTTCATGTTTACTTAGATGTAAGTGATTACTTGAAATTAATTACTTGGTTTGTTATTTCTGCTTCATCAGTTTGTCGAGTATATCTGATGAAACTGATTATACTCCAGTTATCACAATACGATAACTCAATGGTGAGGAGTAACTACATGGAAACATGAATACATATAGAAGTTTCTTATATGTTTTTATTGATATTTTCAAATACAGGGTGGTCGCTAGAAAAGCGGAAAATTTGAGGGTCAGATGAGATCATGAATAAAATGCGTACTTACTCATTTCTATTTTGATTTCTTTACATCATGAATAAAATGCATGATTTTAATATCATAAAATGCGTGCTTACTCATTTCTATTTTGATTTATTTTAGGTTCTATTTGATACCCACATCATGGAAGGAAACAGGAAACAGCTTTCAGACTTTCAACGATTACAAGGCATCTGTTTAATAATGTTGTTGCAACTTTGAAACGAGAAGGTCCTGAAACAGGTGGTACACGTCAAAAAAGGAACGGGTCCAAAGAAACGAATTTCGGACGAGGCACGTGCCACAGTGAAAGATTTGGCTGTTTCACCTGTGCGACACGGTGCAATGAACAGACGTCATTTCAGTCAACGAGAAATCGCTCGACATTTCAATATATCGAAAACATCAGTGTTTGAAATTCTCAAAGAAAGTGAACTGAAATGCTATCGTCGAATAAAATGTAACCTCCTCAGTGAGCGACATCAGGAAATGCGCAAAAACAAGTCGCTTGCACTGATCAATCGCTTTGAACCAGAGTGTGCTTGGAAAAGAGTATGGTTTTCGGACGAAGCAAGGTTTTCATTGCGACCGCCTTTGAATACACAAAATGATCGAATTTACCGAGAAGTGCGTGTAAAAACTGACATACCTGAGGAAGATCTGCTTGTGGAATATGACAATTTGCAGCCATCTGTTCTTTGTTATGCTGCAGTTTCATGGTATGGCAAAACGGAGCCTCGATTTCTTGAAGGATATTATCAGAGTCCTGAAGGCAGGAAGAAAAAACAATAAACCAACAAGTTTATTGTGAAGAGATGTGTCCACAGATGTTCAGCGATATACGAAATGTAATGGACAACCAAATATGGACATGGCAGCAAGATGGTGCCAGGGCTCACACAGCAACGGCTTCAGTTCAATTTATTCAGCAATGTACTCCTGATTTCATTGAATAGGAAGATTGGCCCTCCAAAAGTCCAGACTTAAATGTCATGGATTACTGCGTTTGGAGCTTGTTATTAACAGAGCTTCAGAATTGTCGACGTGACTTAAACTCTATTGATGATTTGAAAAAGAGCTTGGAACGATATCTCACAAGTTACCCTTCAAAACACTACACGAGCTTGGATTTCTAGGTTAAGACGCTGCTCTGAAGTGCACGGACGACATTTTGAGCATCTATGAGTGTAATATAACATATGCCTTTAAAAAACTTTGTAAAAGTTATTCTTTGTAAAAATAAATAGCTGTTTGACAAATTTTCCGCTTTTCTAGCGACCACCCTGTAGTATTTCAACTGACCTATTCAAATAAAAATATCTTTAAAATCCGTAAAGCTTTAGTGATGTATATTATTAGATATAATTACCGTAATAGTTTATGTTTTAGCCATATTTTGGTTGAAAACATACTTATTTAGATGTAAGACTGTAAATGCCTCAACTTTAAGCTAGAAATATTCACATTCTTATTACGTTTACAATAGTTTAATAAAAGGAGCATTTTGAACCTAAACCCATGGATAAATACATTATCTGAAATGATGGATTCTATTGATATTTTTTCTTACAGTGATAGGATTATGTTCAAGGGAGGCCATGTTAAAACGGAATACAAGATAAATAAATAATAGCCATGTTAGAGTACGGAACAGTGGTTTGACAAATGAGAAACATAGGAATGAAACATGACTAATTATGTCACGTCTTAAACACAGTGCAGGAAGATAATGGTAGAATGTTGTTGTTTTGAATTAAGCACAAAGCTACACAATGGGCTATCTGTGCTCTGCCCACCACGGGTATCGAAACCCGGATTTTAGCGTGTAAGTCCGCAGACACTGGGGGGCAATAATGGTAGAAAGTGAAACCATAAACATACTTACGTAATTTGTAGGATTATACATACACTGCTGGCCAAAATCTTAAGGGCAATGAACATAAAGAAAAAAATATGTATTTTGCATTGATAGACTCAACCACTTATTTGAGTAAAGCTTTGAAATGTGAACATAAGAAAAAGGAAAAAAAAAACTTTTTTAGCATTTAATAGAGAAAATATGAACACTTTGAAATTAGCCTAATAGTAGCTGGTCAAAAGCTTAAGACCATACCAAAAAGAAATCCTAAACAGGGAAGGAAATGCCCAACAAGAGATCTCAGTAGTGAGTTACACGGCCGGCATTGCGAATAACTTCAAACATTCACTTTGGCATGGTCGATATAAGTGTTTGCAGAAGGCTGGCTGGAATGTTATTCCAAGTGGTGAAGATGGCTTCACGAAGGTCATGCACTGTTTGGAATTGACGTCCATTTCTATAGACTTCCCTTGCCATCCTCCCCCAAACATTATTAATGGGGTTCAGTTCTGGCGAACACGGTGGATAGTCAAAAGAATCACGCTATTCGCCATGAAAAAATTCCTTTGTCCTACGGTCATTGTGGATTGCAGCGTTCTCCTGCCAACAGATGCAGTCATTTCCACAGAAGCAAGGGCCTTTAGTCAATAAGGATGCTCTCTCCAACATGCCAATGTAGCCATTTGCTGTTTGACACTTCTGTATAACTTGAAGCTCCATGGTTCCATGCGAGGAGAAAGCACCCCAAATCACGATGGAACATCCTCCACTGTGTCGTGTAGAAAATGTCTCCGGTAGGATATCCTTTATCATGCCAGTAACGTTGGAAGCCATCTGAACCATCCAGGTTAAATTCTTTCTCATCAGAAAACAAAATCTTTTTCCACTTTTCTACGTCCCATTTAGGTGCTTCTCAGCAAAATTTCACTGAGCTGTTTTGTGGGGTGAAAGGAGGCGTGGCCTTTGAAGACGTTTACGTTGACGCTGCTTTGGCGATCCGGCGGTGTCGTACCGTGTGTGCCGACGTACCGACGGACTCTCGTACCTGCTGGTACCCGAATGTACTAACAGGGTCGAGCGACATCACCCTGCTCTGTTGTGAGACGATATTTGTGATCGCGTCATGCTGCGCCATGTTGATAGCTACCTCCAGGCTTGCAACCAGTGCATTGTGCAAAACATCCTTAGGGTGACGGAGTGTGCGTATCCCGTGTGCCACACTCAGGTTGAGTCTGTCTTCCACGGGTCCGTCCTCTGTTTGATATCGGTGTAGAAGTTGGAAAAGGTGGCCCGCCCTTTCTGGCTCCCACCTCTCTCGGCGGAGACCATACTGTACCATGTGCCAGTCCCTGTTCCAAGCCACCTAGCCATTTCTTTCCAGTACACTTTAACCATTTTTAAGTACATCATCTGGCTTGTTCAGAACAATTTGATTTTCGAGCAGGCGCTGTTGTCGTACTTTCAGATATTGGGCAAGGCCAGGTATCGACTGTTGCTTCGCCTTGAGGCGGACTTTCAGCAGCAGGGTTCTTGGGAATTTTTCCGTCTTGCCACCTTGTGCGTTGGTGGGGTGGAGATTGGCTTCTAAGCCTCCACACTCGCTTCATGGTTTTTATTGTTTTCCTTGTGTAAGGGTTTTTGTATATATTTATTTTCTTTGTATATATTTAATGTTTTTTTCTCCACTTGTATATATTTAATGTTATTTGTTTTTGTTTTGGCTCTATTTAATGTTTTTTGTATATGCTTAATGGTTTTTTCTCTTGTCATGACTTTTGTACTATTCCAATTATTGTAAATAAATTCAAAATTTAATCTGGTTTGACAATCGGCTGGTGTCTTGCTGGACAACTCGTCGAATCCTCCTGCTCAACACCGGGGTAATTTTCTTGAGCTGACCACTTGAAATTGTCGTTTCGCATCTCTCAGGGTCTTTTAAGAAATTAGCAACAGCAGTTTTACTACGCCCAATCTCACCAGCAATGGCACGTTGAGAGATACTTTCCTTTTGCAGCTTCACAAGTTTGCCATATTCAAACTATGCCAACTTTTTAGCCTTTTCCATCCTTTTACCTCATGTAACACAGGATATGTCTGTGGGAGATATTGACAACGCTAGTGCTTGAACACAAATGATTAAATTTCGTTACGTGTTTACCGATTAACGCTTCGTTTCAGTATGGTCTTAAACTTTTGATCAGCTAGTATTTAGGCTAATTTCATAGTGTTTAGAATTTCCCTATAAAATGCTAGAAACGTTTTTTTCTTCTTATTCTCCCTTTTTTATTTTTATCTTTCGAAGCTCTACTCAATTAAGTGGTTGAGTCTAACAACGCAAAACGCATATTTTTTCTTTATGTTCACTAGCCTCAAGATTTTGGCCAGCATTGTGCATTATATATAAATATATATGTAATAAACAGACACTGACGTCGTTTCCTTATAGTTGTCTGAAGAAAATTTCTGTGTATGTTGAATTTCGTGTAAAGTTACTCAAAGGATATTTACAATAACCGAATGTAATTCTAAGGTGATAAACTATAAGGTTTGTTTGTTTGTTTGTTTTTTGGAATTTCGCACAAAGCTACTCGAGGGCTATCTGTGCTAGCCGTCCCTAATTTTGCAGTGTAAGACTAGAGGGAAGGCAGCTAGTCATCACCACCCACCGCCAACTCTTGGGCTACTCTTTTACTAACGAATAGTGGGATTGACCGTCACATTATACACCCCCACGGCTGGGAGGGCGAGCATGTTTAGCGCGACGCGGGCACGAACCCGCGACCCTCGGATTACGAGTGCACGCCTTAACGCGCTTGGCCATGCCAGGCCTCAATCTATAAGGATAGCAACTATTCAACGCTACATTGCTACTTTTTATAAAAGAAGAATGAAATTGGCGCTCACATTATAACGTTCACTCCCCTCTCACATCACGTCTCGAATATTCTAGCTCAGGGATCATCAAACTACGGCCCTCGAGGTCATTTTGTCCGGCCCGCCAGCAGCTGACCGCTTGGAAATAAAAAGTGCCATTTCATCAAAAGTCCGACTGTCATAACAAAATAAATCACACCGATGGTCGCTTTAAGCTGGCAAACACAAGATGTTATGATAAAAAGAAACAAGGCTGTCACGCACATTGTTAACCAATAGGAAATTTCTTTCATCCTTGCTGCCCGTTTATTCATAACGAGGCACGTATCTGTGAAAACATTAGGATTTCATAAACAAATACAGACTCGTCTTGTAAATTTAGCGGCCAAGGGTTACCGCTTCAGCAAGCTCATTTCTCTTAGCAGTCTGGTTATGCGCTTTTCGTAACTCGTTCTTAGGTAAGTGTCGTGACAAACGTAAGTTTCAATATATTTTGTTTGTGCGTTTTTCAACCAGCACAATACTTTTCTCACAGCGTTCTGTGTTTTTCATTTTCAGATCCTGATTTTTTCACCCATCGTTATGGCTGATTTTAAAAAAAGAAAAGTGGATTCTAAGTGTAGTGCTTTCAATGCAGAATAGGGAGGAAAATTATTCTTTGTGGAAACAAAAAAACAGAAAGTTACTTGTGTGATATGCACTGGAAGTGTTGCTGTTTTGAAATAGTACAATCTTCGGCGTCGCTATGAAACAAAACCTCTTAACATACTTGAAATTTTCAGGAAAGTTCCGTTCTGAGAAATTTGAATCCATGAAACGTGCTTTTGAATCTCAAAAGAATCTCTTCACGAGAAAGTTTGCTGAAAATGAATCTGTCACTCGTACAAGTTACAAAACAGTGCATAGGATGGCAGAGCGAGGAAAATCTTTCACTGACGGCAAGTTCATCAAAGAGTGTATGATGGAAGCAGCAAATGAGCTGTGTCCTGAAAAGACAATTTATTTGAAAGTCTCAGCCTTTCAGCAACTTCAGTTGCACGGAAAACGGAAGAACTTGGAGCGAACATCGCATTACAGATACGCAAAAAAGCTAGAAACTTCTGATGGTATTCTCTGGCACTGGATGAGTCTACTGATCTCTCGAGTACGTCACAACTTTTCGTGTTCGTTCGTGGAGTTAATTTGGACTTTCAGATCACGATAGAGTTGGCATCAGTTTGCAGCATGCACGGAAAAATAACTAGAGAAGACATTTTCATGGAACTGCATAAAACTTTGCAAGACTACAACCTTCAGTGAAATCAGCTAGAGGTATCACAGTTGATGGAGGAACAAACATGGCTCTGGTAAAGAAGGATCTGGTGGGGCTGATCAGGAAACAGTTGGAAGATCTTCAACTCCCAAGCACTCTGTTCATACATCATACATCAGCAAGCATTCTGTGGAAAAGACTTAGATATTTCTTGCGAACTGAAACAAGTAATTTCTGCAGTGAACTTCATTCGGGGTCGTGCACTTAATCATCGCCAGTTCAAGGCGTTTCTTGAAGAAATTGATACAGATTTCTGTGACTTGCCTTATCACACGGCAGTAAGGTGGCTCAGCTGTGGTAAAGTCTTGTCTCATTTTTATACGCTGAGAAGAGAAATAGATATGTTTATTATCAAGAAATATAGACCCGATCCACTTCTGTCGGATCCAACCTGGTTGTCAAAGTTGTCATTTTTGTTTGACATCACATCCCATATGAATGAATTGAACTTGAAACTTCAGGGAAAGAATAACCTTGTCTGTGATCTCTATAGAATCATTAAAGGATTTTGGAAAAAGCTGTGATTGTTTGAACCACATTTGGAAGGAGGAAACCTCTTTCATCTTTAGTGTTTCAATAAGTTTCATGCTGAAATCACAAAAGATGTCAACCTGGAGTTTCAGAAAAAGATTATTGGTTATTTAAATGAGCATTTTCAGAGAGATTTTCGGATTTCGACAGAATCGAAAGTGACATTCTTCTTTTTCAGAATCCTTTTGATTGTGTCATTGATGACGTGCTAGGAAATGACTTGTTGAAAGCAAAACACAGAGAGGGGCAACTTACGAAATTTTACAGCTGCATATCTGAAGATGATTTTCCAAAGCTGAAGCAGTTCGCATCTCGTATGGCATCAGTGTTCGGAACAACTTATGTCTGTGAACAAGCATTTTCAAAAATAAAGTGTGTGAAGTCGATACATCGATCAAGGTTGACTGATGAACATTTGAAAGCAATTCTAATGATTGGATGCAGCAATTGAAAACTGAACATTGAAGATATTTTGAAAGCCAAACGCCAGTTTCATAAATCTCACTAACTTTTTGCGACTTAGTGAAATTCATGTGCGATGTGACAATTGTTTTTGCTAATGTCACCTTCTTTGATAACCTTTTGGTAAATAAAAATGTTGGTTGTATTTCTGTTTGTTTTTCATTATGTGTGTATTGCATGCTACTCCCACAAGGCTAATGTGGCATCCTAAACTTAGTGTGAAGTCTTTTGCAGAGAGCTTTCGTTCTAACTTATTAATATTGAACATAATGATCATGTGGTCCATATTTCTCATTCCCCAAGTAATCTGGCCCCCTATGAAAAACGTTTGGTGACCCCTGCTTGAAACTAACGTTATTTATATTCCTGCCAAACAGAAAACGTAAATTCTTTTTGACCCCTATAAATTTCTGTTCGTATACTTGACACATAAATTAAAGAAGCAATAGGCGGGAGGAGAACTCACAGTAACAGAAACAATTAGACTTATGACGAAGGGCATACAAACCTTTTTACTGTTAACACGAAATGTAGCGTTTGACAGCGCGAGAACCATTGAACAAGTATTGGATTTAGTTTCGAATTGTTGGACTGAGTGCTCAAGGTATTAATAGGTTTCGCGATAACAAACAAACAATCTTTTCGTGATTAGAACATCAATTATATTTCAAGAGACATCAAAGCACTAATCAGAAGAAATGTCGAAGTTTTGTTCACATTGAATTCAAGTAAAATTAACAAATAAAGGATAATATGAATAAAGAAAATCTAAGTTAATTGATTAACAAAATGACCATAACTGGATTCTTTAACAACAACAAAATGTTATTAGAAGGAAGGTCATGACAAGAATAATAAAAAAAACAAACAAAAATGTAAATATCTTGTAGATCTTTTGTAGAGAATATTTTATTTTCTGAATGTGAAAACCCAAAACATTTTGAATGAACTCCAGAAGAACAAACACTTTAGTTTTTTAAAGTAAGAATCAGATAACGATTAAAGTTGATGAAGAAGACTTAGCCAACTCAGTTAAAGTCCAAAACAGGTGACCTTTAATTTCTTGAATCTTGTGATAACTGAATTGTTTCATGTCAGTGTTATGTTACGTACTATAATTTATTTTGGACGAGTATCTGATCTATTATGTTACGTATTACTGTTTGCAATAACCGAAAATTCAAACCTGAATGTAGTTGTTAATTAAATGTTAATATGTATTAAATTTATGTTATTTGCCAACAAGATTGATGTGTGTGTCTGTTGCTTACAGAAAAGCCACCTTTTGTTGTCTGCTGTGTCTACCAAGGAGAAATGATTTTAGCGCTGTAAATCCGAAGACTTATTGTTGTCCCAGCAGTAGACACAAGATTGATACACATACAATTTGCTTTTTTAACACAAATATATGAAGGCTGTTCAAAAAATACGCGGACTGACGTCATAAAACAAAATGTACTTTATTTAGAAGTTACATGTCTGAAACCCTTTCAAAGTACTCTCCTCCCCAACGCACACACTTATCCCAACGGTGTTTCCACTTGTTGAAACAGTCCTGGTACGTTTCTTTTGTAATGTCCTCCAGCTTCTTTGTTGCATTTGCCTTAATCTCGGGAATCGTCTCAGATCTTCTTCCTTTTAAGGGTCTTTTGAGTTTGGGGAACAAGAAAAAATCGCAAGGAGCAAGGTTAGGTGAGTAGGGAGGTGGGGAAGAACAGTGATCGAGTGTCTGACCAAAAACTCACGAGTTCTGAGGTACAAATTTCGCAGCAACGCGAAACATCTTCTATTTTCGGTCAAAATCTCGTAACAAGATCCAACTAATATCCCACACTCTTCAGCAAGCTCCCTGACAGTCAGACGTCGATTTGCCCGCACCAGGGTGTTGATTTTATCGACGTGTGGGTCGTCAGTTGACGTGGAAGGACGTCCAGGACGCTCATTATTTTCAATGGACTGTCGACCATCCTTAAAACATGCCGTACGCTTCATAGCAACATCACCGTAAGCCGTGTTAAGCATAGCAAAAGTTTCAGTCGCAGATTTTCCAAGTTTAACACAAAATTTCAAGCAATCAAGCAAGTCGTTGCTCTTTCAGGTCATTCATTCTGAAATCCTCCAAACGAAAATTCGCACTTCACTTAAAACCGCGTAGCTAATACACAAATGAAGATATCTGCAATCGGGAAATGGTGTCGTAATCAGCTGATCTGAGCAAACCTAGCGACACCAAGCGGATTCCCCTGGAACAGTCCACGTGTTTTTTGAACAGACCTCGTATATTAATACACAACGACAACAAAAATACATTTTATTATAACAGTTATTACTAATAATGTATATATTTAAGAATTTTACAAACTTACTGAGTGTTACATCCGGTCTATAGCTGAATATTTTATCGATGGCCCAGGTTCACGACGAGCAAATTAATTGTGAGATGATAATGTTATATCTCGCCTGAACTAACACTCTCTTTATCTCGGCTGGCCTCACGTAGAAATAATAACATCCGAAGTAATTCACTCAAGCTGAACGGTTTGTGACGTTAGGAATCTATAACGTTTCTCGTCAAATTCTAGTCTTCCGATTAATAGACGTTGATCACAATAATAGTTTCCTGGGTCTAAAGCACACAAACTAGCTGCCCAGTAATAATACTATTTGTTTCCCAACGAGTCGGTTTTTATATAAGAATCACGCGAGACTAGAAATCTGAACAATATTCTTGCGAGTTTTCGTAAAATAAATATTGTTGATTCTTACTTTCAAGAATTTCGATACATTTTCAGAACAGACGTAGCGTGTGGAATAAACAACCAACAATTTACATCACACGCAAAAAAACAAACTATACAGAGAGAAGCGTTGACACTAAAATAAATGTAGGACAGTAAATGTGTTTATTACACTTCCCTTCTTAGATAATAAAAAAAAATTGTGTAACGCGATTTTTCAACTAAGATATTATATATACACACGTTGATAAGAATTTATTAAATACAATTCATTGTGAAAGAATTGTAAGATTCCAAAAATTATGACAATATATAACAAAATGAATATAGATAACTTTTTTGTGAACTTTTTGTAGCTTGAAAGCACTCTTCAAATAATTTTGACTAAACTTCTTAAAACGTAGTTTTACTTTTGTCCTGAGTTCATCGACGAATACATAACTTGTATAACAAACATATTACGTATTAACTTTGTGTGTGTTAAAAAGAACGTTTATCAAGAAACATGATGTTTCAAGCCTCTACTTCGTACGGAATATCATCGCACATCAAAAAAATATTTTCTATAAATAAAATGGTAGTTTTGAGTAAAGAAAGAAATTTATGATAATGCGATAAACATCACAATCGTTTTTAATTGCGTAATAATAAGGAGTTAAAACTTTGTTCAACTTTTTGTGTTGTCAAGCATAGGTTTGATTACATATGTAACTTTCAGAACTGCAAGCAGATTGTTATCAAAGCTGAAAAAAAGATAACTTTGATATATAATACAGCTAGTTATGTGTTACATAAACTGGTCATCAATAACTATGTTAAAATACCTATCGAATATAACGTAGTAAATTTCGATTATTTATCGACAATGTAACAAATAAAAACATGTATTGCGTTATTTTAAGCTGCTTTTCGACTAGCTTATGTTTTATTTTCATGAAAAAACTAAGACAATCTAATATACGTATTATTTAACTAAACGGTAGAATAAGGTAACTTTTGACAGAAGAAAATTAAACATTTTTTGGGGACGAAAGTTTTCAAACATTTTTATTTTTTTGTAAATTGTAGTAGTGACGTTAATCTTACTCAGAATCCATTAACTCACATTGAACAATGTAATTAATTAATTATTAATATAATATCTGATACCAAATGTTTCAAAAATCCATTCTTTTTAACGAAAGAATGTCATTTAAGTTTCCTTTATGCTGATGGAATGATTATATTCGTTTGAAGGTGTTTGTTTCAGTTAGGCCCGGCATGGCCGGGTTGTTAAGGTGTTCAAGTCGGAATCTGAGGGTCGTGGGTTCGAATCCCCGTGACATCAAACATGCTCGCCCTTCCGGCCGAGGGAGTGTTATAATGTCACGGTTTGTAACATTGTAATAAAATACTAGCCCAAGAGTTGGCGGTGTGTAGGAATGACTAGCTGCCTCGCACTACTGAATCAGGGACAGCTAGTGTGTGGCTTTGCGCGACATTAAAAACAAACAAAACTGTTTCAATTTTATATAAGGTAAGATTAATATTTTGATGTGCGGGCGAGAGAACAGAGGAATAAGTGATTTTTTAGACAAATATCAATCACGTTATCATATAATACTTCTTCAAGTTTTACCCTCTAAGCGCTTTTTTCTTCTGTTATATCACACTCAAAATTATCGTTACAGAACTGAGGTTTTGAGTCAGATCCGTCATCAGCTTACACAAATTCAGTTGTACTTTGAAGTGTGAAAATATAGGAATTATTTGATGGCATTTTATGTCCATTTTAATGTAAAAAGTAAATCAGCTTACAAGTGTAAATATTACTGATCTGTTGAATAACATCATAAGTTGTATTGGATAGGAATAGGTTGCTAAAATCGTCATCCGTGCATGTAAAATAGCACCACATATCGTATTGGATAGTAATAAGCTAAACTGCTGTTGTAACGAGGAACATTTTGCCAATTATAAACAATGCCAAAAAGTATAGAGATACTAGCAAAAGTACTCGGCTTCACTTGGGCTATTAGGTTTATAATATATGTATTCTGAACACATTTTGGAGCCATGACGGTCACATAAATTTATTCGTAAGTAGGATGACATTGGTACTAAATCACATTGGCGTTTCTATACATTAGAAGCTGTTATATGAGGAACCACTTATTTTCTATGTGGTTTCTCATTATCTTGTCTCATTATAAAAATATGTACGTGTATGCAGGTAAATAACAAAAGTAATAGCCAGGTATACACCCTTAGTGTCCAATTACTACGGGTCTCTACGGCAAAAATGTGGGTCTCTAAGTTCTTTACTATTAGAGGCATAGCGGTCACCACACACCCTCACGTGTGCACGCACGCAGATTTGAGCCTGTGGTCTTGCTGTCTGTTTATTTGTTTTGTTATTGCGCACAAAGCTACACTAAGAGCTTTATGCGCTCTGACTATCACAGGTGTTGTAACCCGGTTTCCAGAAGTATAAGTTCGCAGAGATACCACTGTGAGTTCTAGCTGTCTATTATTTGCATTTGCAATATGAGAAACCACTTCTTTTTCATTTTTTTTCTAGGTTCTTTCTTTTTAGAGCTGTGGTGTTAACACTACTTTCCTATGTAGTTCTTCGCTAGCTTGCCTCATCAGAAAATACGCATGCAAATACAGTGTTCCCTCGTGTATCGCGGTAGATGCGTTCCAAAACCCCCCGCGAAAGGAGATTTTCCGCGAAGGGGGATCGCCGATTTTTACGTATATATTTATGTGCATTTAGACTTTTAAAACCCTCCCTGTACAACTATTTAACCCTCCCATTACAATACTGTTCATTATTGCTGAAATAATAAGAACAATTATTAAGATATTAAGCCTTAAAATTAAAAATTACATATCTGCACCAATCATAGCCCGTCTTGCACATCGCTACGCCATGAAGCTGATCTCACGTCGCCTTCGCAGACGCACAATGCGTTGGTTCTGTTTCCATTTTTACGCTGTTATAAACTCAAATATATGTTTATATCTCAAAATATACCTGTTTTTTTCTTTACACTATTAATTATATTTATTTTTAATATTTTAATGGTATTTAATGCTATATTTTAGATTTAATGTTTATTATACATATATGTGGGGGTCGGCCGAGCCCGCGAAGTGGTGAAGCCACGAAAGAGGATCCGCGAAGTGGCGAGGGAACATTGTACACAGTAATAATGCTGTGAGTGCAAGATTTCAGGTTTGTAGGTTCTTTCCCTTTGGAACTATGACGGTCACACACACATGTGTGCTGTAGGTTCTTTCTCTTTGGAACTATGATGGTCACACATACACCTGTGCATATGAACCATACAAAACTCTACTGAAAATAACCTCTTTTCGTACAAAAGTCTATATTCCAATTAAAGTATTTGCATCAGGAAGTTCGCCATTTGTTCTCTACACGAGTGTCCTATATCAGCTTTATATTACCTGAAATATTTTGTTTACACTTGCTGAAGTCTTTACCAAGCGTCATCTTTTTCCTTTAAATGGAAAAGCTTTTAAAATTCGGGTCTCTGAATTTTTTTTTCTGTTTACCTGTACAAGGCATTATTTTTTGTTATACTTTAACTACATCACCAGCTATGGTTATTTCCTTGGAAGGAGAAAGGGGTTTGCAGTTTGATGTATCTTTGTAATCAGGACCATCCTGCATACGTCAAGATAATACTTGAGTATCAAACAATGTCTAATGCATCTGTAGGACCACTATAAAATGCCAAGTGACCTTTTATGGCATGCAAAATTGACTTCCTATCCTCAGCAACGCAGTTTCCTGCTGGTTTTAGTTCATGAAAAAAATGGCAATTATTTATATGCGTCCGCGAGCTGTTGAAGTATCGAGTTGTCATTACAGTCATAAAAAATTAACAACAGCATCATTTCGAAGTGATCTTGGCTTAATTTGTTCGTCCAACGATATTTCATGGACACCAAAGTATGATATTGTTGTTACACCCGTTTGATTGTAATTCAAAACTCAATAAATGGAATCTTATGTTGAATACGTTCGCTGTCTGGCGATGACTGTTAACTGATGAATCTAATTTTCTTTTATAACAGAAAATATTTCCAAAATTATTTATTAAAAGTTGTCATTAGACTGTTGCGGTATTCAGTTAATGGATCTGTGAAATTGAACAAATGAAAGAATCTTTCAAGTGTTCTAATAAATTTAACTGTAGACTTTATTTAAATACAGGCGTATCTAAGTCTGTTTTTTTTTTGGAAAGTGTGATAGCATTTCTCAAAATTGAACTTAAAGTCTATGCTGCAAAATTAATTTCCGCTATTTAATTTCCCAGGTGTAAACACCCCTTGTGCAGCTCAGTAATAAACTACTTTTTAATACATTAGCCAGCCCCAATTTGTAAAGTTTCCTCATGTGCAAAAGTTTTTCAAATGAGCTTTATCATGTATAAATTGCGACATGAGTTTTATTTTTATTGTTAGTGTGAATGCATGTAGGGCTGAATGTTTATGTACTCAATGTTACTGACACTGAAGTGGTTTAAAACTAAGCTGCTATAAACATTTATAACCACTTGAAGCTTACACCAATGAATAAGAAATGTCACTAATAACGTTGAACATACGTCAGCATTTTTAGAATCATTATTGTTGATTATTTTTGCGATAATATGCGCAGTAAATGTATTTATAAAATATCTGTATTTATCATTATCATAATCAAGTCTACGCAAAGAATTAACGCTGAGAAAGTGTTTAAAATTACAGATTAAGTTTCCTCACTTGGAAGTAATAGTCAACTATAATAAAATTGGCCAACTCTCGTACGACTGTTTATGTATTTATTACGCAACACACAATACTGTTTATTTTTAGCTACACAAATATACATCACAACGTAAGAACTTTCCT
This sequence comes from Carcinoscorpius rotundicauda, assembly GCA_011833715.1. Classification (NCBI taxonomy): domain Eukaryota; kingdom Metazoa; phylum Arthropoda; class Merostomata; order Xiphosura; family Limulidae; genus Carcinoscorpius; species Carcinoscorpius rotundicauda. Next base: position 47,681,615 of record CM022392.1, on the reverse strand, counting down.
GAAGAACAATCTGGGAAATCAAAAGAAGTTACAATCATACATTTATTCATAAGTTCTACACACAAAATGTTGTTGTTGTTGTTTTGAATTACGCACAAAGCTACACAATGGGCTATCTGTGCTCTGCCCACCACGGGTATCGAAACCCGGATTTTAGCGTGTAAGTCCGCAGACATACCGCTGAGCCACTGGGGGGCCAAAATGAAGTAAGATAAAAAAAAACACTATATAATACGAAATAAGAAAATAATTTTGGAACATAATCTGTCAGCATTTATTGATTTGATGTACAAAATTTTATGTAAACAACACTCCAAAGAACGGTTTAGAACTTTGCGTCACTAAATTAAAGATAGGACGAGTTACAATGATAGCACAACGTGAGCCAACTTGAGTGTTCGAATCTGATACTAATTAACATGTATTTTATTATAACTTAACACTAGTTAACGTTAGTTTTGGCTGTAATCTCAATGGTATTTACATTTAGATGCAACTGATACTCATAAGATAAAGTAGCAAACTAAAATAATCATTGAACGAAAAATTTGAATTCATCCAATATATTTGAAAACACTAAAAATACTTGAACTTTTAATTGATTTCAATAAATGGATAAGAAGGAGAAAACAATAAAAGACAAATTTCTGAGATTTTATATAAATACAAGCCCAAAGACGGAACGTGGATCATTTTTATAATGCTCATCTGTTTGAAATATTATGTATCAAATAGTTAAAATATGTGGTTTTTACATCAGCAAAGTAAATTGTAACAGTAAAAATGAATTGGATTTTGAATACTATAAGACATACTGAATAGATAACTTCATTGTAGAAAATATTATGAAACAAATCACCATTTTCCCACGTGCTATTCGTTTTCTTTAAAACATGATTTAATTTTTGCTTCGACTTTAGAGAAGGTACAACAGGCTAACTTGGTATCGCCACTAAATAATTTCCTATCTAAACAACGTCAGTAAATTCGATCATAGACAAATATGAATCTAAAAGCTGCCCCTATTTTGATATTGCTTACTATTTGTTACAAGGTGCTATCACCTGAATTTAGATCATTTGCCCTACAAGAAACAATTAGAATATACACAAAAATCCAATGGCGTATATAATAGTCCTTTGAAACTTCAAAAGAAAAATAGCATTTTTCAAAATATCGGTTACTGGTGATGTTTGGACGTTTTAGCTTAAGAGTAACACAGCTAATTTGCTAATTCAGTGATTTCTTTAAAACAGTGGACTAAACTAGATATAAACACTTTATAATGATATAAATTTCAGAAAGGGGAACCCACAATGGACATCCAGAGATATTGATTTTAAGGTGACGTTTCTTATTTCTGAAGTAAAAAGAAACTTGAAGATATTTATCAGATATACATCTTTAATTCAATAGTAAGTATTGTGAGCTGTGATATATTTTTTTATTTTGAAGAGGAGTTGCACTAGAACCAGAATCCCACTTGTTACATATTCTGTTGGAATCAAGTCAAATTAATAAAGATTACAAAATCTTTATTGGTGATCTCTTACTTCGCAGAGTTAGCTAATTGATACAGAACAACACCATACGATAATAAACTGCTTCCTAATGTTAATAAAAACGGTTTTCCTAAATTAAAAAAGTCCCAGATTGTTAAATTTAAGTTACTTCCCATCATTTGTAGAATAAGAGACTTTAGTTTCATGTCATCCTTAAAAGTAACATTTTTTACTTTCCTGCAAAACAGAAAACGTAAATTCCTCAGACTTTCTTCGTGAGTCTCAGAAAGTGTACTTGCTACATAAATTAAAGACAAGAAACAAAGAGCGGGAAGAGCATTACAAGTAACAGAAACAATCAGACTAACGACAAAGTGCGTACCAACCCTGGTGCTGTTAACACGAAACGTAACCTCTAGAAATGCTAGAACCATAGAGTATGTACACCAAATGAATACTGCAGGACGAAAAACATAATTTAATTTATTTATTGCTGTTACTAGTTTATTATGTTCTTTTTGTAACTCGGACAATTCTTTTGAATTTAATATTGAATTGATAGATAATTGGTGCTCAAGGTATTGAAAAGTTTCACGATACCAAATAACTAGCCTTTTCTCGATTACAAAGCCAACTGATATGTAAATAGTCATCACAGATCCTATGAAAACAAATGGGGACGCGATACTAACATTGACATCAAGTATAAATAACAAATATAGGATAAATTTAGGAAGAAAATCCAAATTAACTCCAAAATAAAAGAACGCATAAAAGAAATCCTTTTTAACAAAAAAGAATGTTCCTAAAACGAGACACACGAAAAGAAGTTTAAACATAATGATAAACAAAAACGTAAATGTCTTGTAGGTCTTTTTCAAAGAGTCTTCGACTTCCTGAAGATGAAAGTTCAAAGTCTGTCCAACGAACTCCAGAAGGTCAACAACTTTACCTTTTTGAAATAAGACCCAGTTAATGGTGAAAGCAGATGACAAAGTAGTCGTCAACCCCGTTAAAGTCCTATAAACGTATTCGCTGTTTCCTTGAAGACAGTGATAAGTGAATTGGCTGATGTATCGAACTACCAACAGGTTGACGTACAGGACCAAAACCAAGAGTCGAAGTGGAACGTTTTGTCGCTTGAAACCACTCTTCAAATCATTCTGACTAAATTTGTAGTTAAAATGTAGTCCCAGTTTCTCTCTAAGCCTGTCGAATATTAAATAGCTTGTATTGATATACATATTTGCTAAATGTGTGTTTCTGTGAATTCAAGTTAAGAAATTAAAGGTTTCAGGTCTTCACTTCACAAAGAATATGGTCGAACGTCATACCATCTCTTATATATGCCCCGATATATAAATAAAATGAGAATTTTTTTCAAAATAAAGAAAGAAGTATGTGATGCTGTTCGATTGGTAGAATGTTTATGAAATGAACCACCAGTGTAATATGGAAGTGATAATAAGCACTTAGCTGTTTGTACAGTTTTCTCTTTTGCTTATGTGCAAGTTTGATTATATATGTAGCTTTTAGATCTGCATCTATAATATCATTAAAACTAACCAAAAAGTATAACTTTGATACATAACACAGCTAGTTATATGTTACATAAACTTGTATAACAACCTATCAAACATAAATAGTAAGTGCACATTGTATTTCGATAAAGTAACAAAAACAGAATAATAACAATGCCATGTTCGACAGTGTGTTATTTAAGCCATTTTTATATAATAAAAAGAAAACTAAGAAAACCAAATGTACATATTACATAAATAAACCGCATAAAATACTTACGTTTGATACCAAGGAAAAAAACATTTTTGTTATTGAAACGAATGTTTAAAACACGTACATCACGCAATTTATGGATTTATAACAGTGAACTCGAAGTTATTTGGTATCAATTAATTCATAATAACGACTGAAATCACGATATTAGTGGTAAATATGATATCAAATATCTAGTGTTTTGAAATTTATTCATTTTTTACGAAATTATTTTATCTTTTAAGTTATTTTTCAGTTTTCTCTTTGTTGGTATAGATATTAAATTTGTTTGAAAGTCTTCATCTGTTTTCTATTAAATAATATTTTGATATTTAATCAAGAAAAGAAATGTGCAAAATGCTCTATACAAAAGATCTTTAAACAAAACTTAAGCTTATTAACTTTTAAATTACTATATTGCATATAAATGTATCAACGGCGTTTCAATCATCTGTCTAATTGTTAAACCAAGATTATGAACATGGACACTTACGGGGCTATGACTTTTGGGAACAAAAAATATCTGAAATATGACATTCACACAGTTCTGGTTTCAAATACGAATTAAATAAATTAGGAAGAATATCGAAGTAAACCTGTAGTGTGAGTGAATTTTATCATAAATGTTGTTCACACTGGTTTCTAATTTAAGTCTTAGTAATATTAAAATATTGATTACAAAAATAATTAAAGAATAATAGTAAAAGAAACTGTAAAATTCATACTGTTCTTCGTGAAGAAGTCCTTAGTTTCATAAAGATGAGGATCCAAAGTCTGTTGAACAGATTCCAGAAGATTAAAAACATTAACTTTTCGAAGTAAAGCACAATCCAAGGTCTGCAGAAGGTAATGTGATGGCTGTAAAATTACTCCTAAGGTTTGTTTGTTTTCTAAATTTCGCCCAAAGCTACTCGAGGGCTATCTGTGCTAGCCGTTCTTAATTTAGTTGTGTAAGACTAGAGGGAAGGTAGCTAGTCACCAACCACCGACAAATCTTGAGCTACTCTTTTACCAACGAATATTGGGATTGACCGACACTTAATAACACCTCCACGGCTGAAAGAGCGAGCATGTTTGGCGCGACGGGAATACAAACCCGCAACCCACAGATTACGAGTCGCACGCCTTAACATGCTTGGCCATGCCGGGCCCCGTTCTCCTAAGGTAACCTGTAAATTTTAATGGATCTATTGGTAATTCATTTGCTAAATACACCAAAAAACACGTTAAAGTAGAAAAACAAGAAAAGCAATATATTCGAAATGTTTGACACACGAAACCATTTCATGCTGATGTAATAATATTTGAATATTTAATATATTCTTTAGTTTTTCCTTAAATCCACAAACATTAGTCATGGAAAATGTATAGTTATTTATATGATTTGTGGACTCGTGTTGCATCATGAGAACTTCAAATAGTATACTTAATTCCTTCCTTTTAATTCACTGTCAAGCCAGTTGTGCAAGCTGTAAAAAGATACAATGAGGGGCAAATGTTTTTATTGTTTATCAATTTTACACCCCAAACAGTGGTATGACGTTACCTTTACCTTGTGTTTGATATTTCTCCTTCGTGAAGCTGTAATATATTTTTATAAATGTAGCAGAAATTGTTTGGGGGAATTTTGCATTTTTGAACTTGACTTGAACTGGACGCAGCCAGATCTTCACTGTTTTATTTTCTGAAAAAATGTAGAATAATTTATGTTTACAGAGCTAGAAATTAAAAGATTTGAAAAACAACAAAGTTACCAGAATTTTATTCTCTGGTGGATATCATGTGAAGAAGATCGGGTTTTGTTTTGACTGTAGTGATCAAGCGGGTGAGTGAGAGGCAACTGACAGAAAAGCATCTGACTCTGCCCATTTCATACTGAAAATGTAAGAAACTAGTGATTCCTGGACGTAGCAGGTAAGTATTGGGATAAAACAAATGTGGTGAAGTTCACTACAATTATATGGTAAACAAATAGCATGTATGAACAATTTATTTTGAATTTTACACCAATATAATTTCTGTCAATGTTTGAAGAAATTATAAAAAAAAATGTATACCTTTTACCCATTAAACAGTTGAAGTAAACTTAACTTTACAGCATAAATTCTTTGTACTGAGTTGTTTGCATGATATTTCATACAGTGTTGATGAAAGATTGAGATATTACAATAACTCAAAATCTAGAGACGATAGACAAATTTGACTTCATTCTTGAAATCACCACTATCCATTAGATTGCCAAATAAGTTGCATCACAGATTCACAGCTGTTTTCATTATTCTTATAAAGCTGATGCTATCTAAGTAATTCGCTGTTGAAAGCAGTTAGACATGGAAGAACAAGCTGAGATTTAATAAACAATAGATTTGTCAGTGTGTGATGCTCATCATTGTCTTTCTTTATCACAGCATGTTTTCTCCAAAGCATGAAATCAATACTCCAGAGATTATATCTTGAAAGGAATTACCATGTTGTGTTTGTAATGGTCGGGATTACATCTTACAGGGCTATTAGGACGACGCATCTGATACATATAATTATGAGACATTTTTCTTCAGAATTTAGAGGTCATATTAATTTTTTGGCTTTGACGTTAACCGATATAAACCAATAATCAGCAGATGCACAAAGCATTATATAAAAATAATTCATCTGATCTACTTTAAGAATATTCAAATGAATATTAATTATTTTTCATTGAAGATAAAATTGTACACATTAGTATTACATCTCACATTTATTACATGAGTATTACATCTCACCTTTATTATATTAGAATTACATCTCACCTTTATTACAGGGCCCGGCATGGTCTAGCACGTTAAGGCGTGCGACTCGTAATCTGAGGGTTGCGGGTTTGCACCCCCGTCACACCAAACATGCTTGCCCTTTCAGCCGTAGGGGCGTTATAATGTGACGGTCAATCTCACTCTTCGTTGGTAAAAAAGTAGCCCAAGAGTTGGCGGTGGGTGGTGATGACTAGCTGCCTTCCCTCTAGTCTTACACTGCTAAATTAGGGACGGCTAGCACAGATAGCTCTCGAGTAGCTTTGTGCGAAATTTCAAAACAAACAAACCTTTATTACATTAGTATTGCTTCTCACCTTGCAATGAAAAATGACGACATGAATAAAATTAATTAATGTCATCCACTTGTCTTATTTCATGTTTCTTAATCTTAGTTGCAACTCTCTCCCTTGTTGTAAACATCTGGATCTCAGAGAGTTAGCAACTTCATGTTGTGTTCTTAAGCTGTATCAGAAATGGTGTGTCACTTCCTATCACGTTTTAGAAAGGGTCTTCAAAGTTGTTTTCTATATATCAAGAGCATGACCAACAATGACACTTGGCCTAAGGGTGAATTATTAAAGAATAAAGATAACTGTCAATACGAATCCATCGTATTTTGAATAGAAGATACGATACAACCATGGCGTATTACTTGTTTCAGAAAGTGAAGTACACATTCTTGGTTATCAGTATTTTGTGCAAATTTCTTAATGTATGCTTGAACTAATTTTTTGTTAAAATTCATGGAGGCGGTTGTGCCATAAGTTTGGCCTTTGCAATCTTCGATTTTAACATTTTGATTCTGTAGAGTATCGATAACTATTGATGCTTTCATTTCTTCTGTTATTCGCTTAAGATCAATCAGGTCGAGAAGTAATTCTTGTTTCCAAGCTGCTGTCTAGTTGAATCTAAACTTCGTAGGCAAACTGAGAGAATTTCATGTCCATTGGAAGATATTTAATCTACTATTATTGTATAGTGAGGACATGCACGAAGGTACATTCAGAAATGGTTACGAATCGTATTTGTAAGTATATGTACGATTTTGTGTTTATTTTGTTATTTTTTGGACTTGAATGAAGGTACTGTTTCAAAATCGATTTATGCTTAGCCATAAGATGAATTAATGCAATAAAGTTCCCTTCAATCAGTAATGTCGAGAAACCCACTTGTTGAGAATTTTATATGCAAAAACGGCTCGTTTGGGTTGAGAAAATATTTTAAATAGAAGAGCGAACAACGTTTCGATCTTCTTCGGTCATCGTCAGGTTCACAAAGAAAGAGGTAACTGACCGGAAGCTGACCACATGTTTGGAAGGGGTTGTGTAATTGAGTGTCGCAATGTAGAGGGCGGGGTTAAATGTTTAAATATTTAATTTTATCTATAAAATATTAATAGAGGTATAATGGCGTTCCTTTATATTGGTTTATTTTGGGTTTAAATTGTTGTATAAGTAAGGCTTCTTTGATTTTTCGTTTGTTTATGTTTGTTTCTTTATTTAGTATTTTAGTGTTTTCTATGGTTATGTTGTGTTCATTTGACTTGCAGTGTTCGAAAACGTGTGAAGGTAACTTTTTATGTTCTTTGAATCTGGTTTCCATTTTTCTACTTGTTTCTCCAATATAGAAGTCGTGGCAGTTAACACATTGTATTTTATAAATAATGTTGGTGTGGTGTTTGTCAGTGTAGTTCTTACATAGTATAGACCTCAATTTTGTGCCTGGTTTTTGAATAAATTTAGTATTAACTGGAATGTTATATTTTGTTACCAGTTTTTGCCAAATGTTGGTTATTTGTTTGCTGATGTCAGGAATATATGGAAAACAGCAATATATGGTTTCGTGATTTTTTGATTCGTGAGATATATTTACTTTTGTTGGTTGATTTTGCTTTCTGTCTAGGTGTGTGCGAATAATGTTTTCTGTGGTTTGTGGAGGAAACTTATTGATGTTGATGAAGTATTGTTTTATTTTGTCTAATTCATCGTTAATTTTATCTGGTGAGCATAGTTTTATGGCTGTGTTTATCTGGTTTCTTTGTATGTTGAGTTTTTTTTTTGTTTCATTTGCTGAGTCCCAAGGAATGTATAGTCCAGTATGGGTGATTTTTCGGTGGATTTCGGTTTTAAATTGTGTGTCGGTTATTATAATTTTGAGGTTAAGAATTGATATTTGATTGCTTTCTTCCTGTTCACATGTGAAGTTAATGTTGGGATGTATAGAGTTAATGTGATTGAAAAAATTAAGTATGTGTTCTGTAGATTTGAATCCCGAAACCGTGTCATCTACATATCTGTACCAGTATAGTGGTGGATGTAATGCTGTATTAATTGCTTGTGTTTCAATTTGTGTCATAAAAATATTGGCTAGAACTGGTGATACTGGGTTGCCCATGCTTAGGCCATTTGTTTGTATATAGTTTTGGTTGTTGAACATGAAGTTTGTCTTTATTGTGGTGAATTCTATGAGGGTTGCTAACTGGTTACTGGGAATGTCTATAATTGGGTTAGGGTCTCGGATATAGAGTTCTAAGGCTATCTTGCAGGCTTCTGTTGTTGGAACTTCTGTAAAGAGGGATATAACATCGAAACTGGCCATTAAGACTTTATGATTAAGTTGATTTAGATTAGACTTGAAATTAAAAGAGTCTTTGATGAATGAGCTGGCTGATGTTACATATTTGGAGAATGTCCATGCTATGTATTTACCAAGATTGTAATTAAACGATTCATATGTTGACATTATTGGTCGTAATGGACAATCTGGTTTGTGAGGTTTGGGGATGCCGTATATTTGCGGTGTGCGTGAGTCGGTTTTACGTAGGTAGGAATAAAGTGTTTGTGAAATTGTGTTGGCTTTTTTCATTTGTAGTAGTAATTTGTTCAGTTGCGTCTCGTGTGTCTTTGTTGGATTTGTGTGTATTGGTTTAAATTTGTTCGTGTCTGATAGGATGTTATTCATTTTTTGTATGTATTCATTCATGTTCATTATTATGGTGATGACTAGCTGTCTTCTCTCTAGTCTTACACTACTAAATTAGGGACTGCTAGCACAGATAGCCCTCGAGTAGCTTTGTGCAAAATTCAAAAACAAACAAACAAACAAGTACCTCAAAAGAATGCAGCAAAAAGAAAACTGGAACACCTTCTGTAATAAAGTTGATTACCTAATCCACCCTCTTTCTGGAAAACATTTAAGAATATATGCCGCGAAAATTCTGAAACTGGTAAAATTACATGTGATAACACGAATAACAAAGAAAAAACCAACTTATTTGCCGAATCTTTCCAGCAAACGTTTCGCACCCCACTACACACAAACTTTAACAAACAACACGAAACCAAAGTGAATACTATCATTACAGACAGTAGCAAACTTTTTCAGTCAACTTCCCGGTCTCTCATACCATATCCACACCACTAAAGATATGACATCCTCAATAACTATATCAAAACACATAAAAAAGCTTAAAAACAAAACCCCAGGTGAAGACCGTATCCCAAACATAGTATTACAAAATGCATTCAACGAACTTCTCTTAAACTTCACTAATTTGTTTAACTTCTCCTTTCTCTCTGGTTATTCACCACATGCATGTAAATCAGCTATCATAACCCTAATCCCCCAAAAAACCGGCACAATCCGCCTGCTATGAAAACTAAAAAACAATAACATTCTATCTTACATATTCGGAACACAGGCCGCAAAAACAAACAAACTGCAGATCACCTGGTATGGCTCATAGAAACTAAGGTCTATACTATGTAAGAACTACACTGACAAACACCACACCAACATTATTTATAAAATACAATGTGATAACTGCCACGACTTCTATATAGGAGAAACAAGTAGAAAAATGGAAACCAGATTCAAAGAACATAAAAAGTCACCTTCACACGTTTTCGAACACTGCAAGTCAAATGGACACAACATAACCATAGAAAACACTAAAATACTAAATAAAGAAACAAACATAAACAAACGAAAAATTAAAGAAGCCTTACTTATACAACAACTTAAACCCAAAATAAACCAATATAAAGGAACGCCATTATACCTATATTAATATTATAGATTATTATATACTCAAACATCTAACCGCGCCCTATACATTGCGACACTCAGTTATACAACCCCTTCCAAACATGTGGTCAGCTTCCGGTCAGTTACCTCTTTCTTTGTGAACCTGACGATGACCGAAGAAGGTCGAAACGTTGTTCGCTCTTCTATTTAAAATATTTTCTGAACCCAAAACGAGCCGTCTTTGCATATAATAATCTTTATACCACTCCTATTTCTTTCATCAAAACCGTTACATTTCTTGGGATAACAATTAACATGAAACTTACATGGAATTTCCACTTCAAAAACATTGGAAAGAAAGTCTTAAACAGAATCTCATATCTATGCAAAAATTAGTCACTGTACCCATGGTTGTAGATCCCAAACCATCTTATACATTTACAAAACATTTATAAGATCTTTAGAATACGGAGCCATGGTAACATGCAACATTCACAAAAATCAATTGTTACAACTACAAAGACTTCAAAATTGTATAATACGACTCGCACATCGCCTGCCGCACTACGCACCAGCAGGTTATGTTCAAAGATACACGAAAATTCTTCCAATCTCGGAACGCTTAATGAAGTTAACAAAAAGATATTACAAGAAATCCACTCACCATAACTATCTCACTTCCGACTTCAAGCAAATAGCAGCAACCCCCAAATTTTGGTGCAAATATTTATCCCCATATAACTTTATCCAGAACAAACCCAACGCAGTGGGACCCCTGAAAACTGTCAGTTCACTAATCCATCATGTTTTCAGTTTTGTCTCAGGCTCAATCCAATCTCCAGGACCAGTTCATCTTAAGAGCACTAAGCGGACTTCATTCGGTCCCATCTAGTGAAAGTGGGTTTCCTCGGAGTTTGCTCTCGTTTCACTTAACACCTGTGTCATAGGCATTGAATCTGTAGATCCCAGCTGGGACAATTTGATCCATCGACCCATGCTCAGCCCTGAATTGGCTGATTGCTTCTTCTTCAATCTGGAGAAGCCTTCGTCTTCACTTTGTCAGTTGCCACGCCCCAGATTCGTGTTACACTTATCAACCCTTTTAACCCAAATTATCAATAGTCACGCAAACAAAATTCTTAACTTCCACCAAGTGCGGGGTTGAGGAAAGACTGTTTGGTCTTCGAGCGCCCCATGGGGTTAATATTTCCTCAGAAACATTAATCTTATTCCTAAACAGCTACCAGAATTGTACGTGTATGACAAAGAGTATCACTGTTAGTCAATGTGCTATAAGTCTCAAAAGCTATGATTATGATTAATGCCTCATAACCGGAAGCTACATAATTTGACTAGGAACGTTTGTATATTTCGAACAATACGAAGCGTTCAACTTCAATAAATTATTTCGATTGTTACAGTTTCTATGACGACATTAAATATAATCATTGGTAAAAGTCAGCATTACGACGCCAATCAGATTAGCTAGGTCAAGTGAGGCGTTTGACAATATTAACTTGTCGTTGATTCTGATCGATAACAAAATGTTAGACCGGATATAAGACTCATCATTGTTTGTAAAACTTGTATATAAACAACAATTTGTAATAACTATTACTGATTATAGTTATTATAAATTATATTGTTCTTTGTTTGTGTTAAAAAAGAAAATTAGATATATCTGTCTTGTTGGCATATAACGTGAATTTGATACGTATTAATAGGTTATTAACTTATAAATACAAATTCGAATTTCCAGTTATTTGAAATAGTAATATGTTAACACGCCAAACATAATAAATCAGCGATTCGTCTGAAATAAGATTATAATTCGTACTACAAAAATTGTTATGTTGAGATTACAACCATGGCACTTGTTTTTGATAGCAACGTTGTATTTTTGTATTCCTCCCCGTTATTCACCAGAAAACTTTGCAGTCACAGTTTTTATACTCTAGCAACGTAAAATATGAAATATATGTCATGCTTGATATATGACACGTGCTAGAGCTCATTCGAAACACTTTTTCGTATGAGAAAGTATATTAAAAGTTAGTTCATTAGTAACTTGCACAGATTACAAGAAATGATAGCCAATGCAAGTTTAATGGTAAAAGCAAAAATAAAATTTAACTTTGTAACACAAACTTTAAATTCAATTGTAGCACGCGCTATTGAATGTTTCAACTAATACTTAAATACACGATAGTTTAAGAGATGTAAGTCTACATTAGCTAAACAAGAAAGCTGGAAAGCTCACAAGAGCATTTCTTTTTTTACTTTCGGCACACCTCAGTTGCTAATAAATCGATTTCTTCTGCACAAGTAAATCGAAAACTAATCGTGAAAGGTGCTCAAAAACGATCAAAGGGAATTAGACTGGTGGATAACAAAAGTAGTGAGGGGTGTAGCTAGGAAAACCAAACGATGGGAAATCAATAAAGTTGGTTGGTTGGCGTTTTTGGCGCAAAACAACTAGACTACCTGCGCTATACAAATGGTAGGAGATGAATAAGACAATATAAGTATACAACCAGAATGCCATTGGTAACAACATTAAAAGAACTATCGTTTATCTCTTGCGAAGCAGACTGTCTATAAAGTGCGAGCGTCTGTTGGCACAACGCCTAATACTGAACTCAAATCAGTCCAACCTATAGAGCTATATATTATTATACAAATTATTCAACTTTGACAAATATGATTAGATTTATTAGCTCTCCAGTTCTAACTTGAGTCTTTACGATTTTATCCAGTAAATGAATAAATAAATTTTCATTTTAAGTTTACTTACACACAAACGAACATGGGAACTCTACTTCATAGTTTTTGTTTCAACAATTCATTATATGTATTACGAGAAATTAAATATAATCCAATTATCATTATACCATAATCAAAATAGTAATCATATCTGTATTTTGAATTAATGTGACTTATTAAGGCACTACTAATCATTACGCGTTATTCAATTAATAGGCCCCTGTTAGTACTGCGGTATGCCTCCGGATTTACAGCACTAGAAAACACTTACTCAATTAATGGTGAGAGGTAGCTACTTAAAAACATTAACATGTAGAAATTTCTTATATATTTCAATATAATATTTTAGCAAATTATTCAAGTAAAAAAAAACTCCCCTCGCTAGTGCAGCGGTATGTCTCCGGATTTACAACTCTAAAACCAGCGATTCGATTCCTCTCAGTGGGCTAAGCAGATAGCTCGATGAGGCTTTACTATAAAAAAATCACACAAATACACTAAAAAAGTATGATATTTCAGTTTGGCTGTTATTAGTCCGAAAAAGAAAAAGGTGGAAAACATAAGATTCATGCGGTATATGCCTAGTTATTTTAAGCACAGTTAAAACGTTGAATATGTTGTTTAATTAAAGCATAGTTAAAATATTAAATATGTAAAGTTGTTCCAAACATAAGGTACAATATGTTCAAAGTTATTTGACAGATATATTATGTTTAGATGTATTTTAAGCACTCTTTAAATACGGTGATTGGATGGACAAAATATTTCGTAACAAAAAGAGAAAATGAGCTTTTTAATATAGGTGTAATTTTTGTTCACTGGATGTTAATTTTAGACATATATTTCACTAAAATTTGTAAGTTGCTAGTAACGTATCTAATCGATTCGAATTTCCGTGATATTTAATTTTTCACCTGTGAATCAGAAGTGATGTTGTGAATATTTTAAAATTAGGTTAATCATCTTCACACTCTTGTTTGTCATTACATTAACATTTTCAGAGGCATTCCCAGTTTAAAGGGGTATTTTGAGGGTAAATCCATAGATACATATTTTAGATCGATTGAAATGATGGATTCTGTTGGTACCTTTTTAATAGTGACAGGATTATTCCTAAATAATGATAACTTCCATAATATTATCGGTAGGTGTCTATATGAATGTGTGTATGTGTGACTGCTTTAACTACAAGTGAATAGTATCTAGGAAAATGAAATGTTGCACCTATACTATATAGACCCCTAGAGTATGCAACTGGGTATTACTTACCTTATCCATAAGCTCACGCTCATGCTTATGTTCATCTTTTTTATGAGGTAACCTAACAAAAAACCACACAGAAAAGAAGTGTATCTGCGATAGCTCCAAGTGAAAAGATCCTATACATCTGGAATTTTGAACCCATACTGAGGATGTACACTTGGGTATTACTTACTTTTTTCCAAGTGCGTGCACGCGCGCGCATCTTTTTAATGAGGCTTGTTATTGAAAAACCGCAAAGAATAGAAGTGGTTCTTGACATAACAGCTTCTAAAATATGGAAAAGCCAATGCCTTTTTTGGTAACAATACGTTCCAACAATGGCTTTTTACGTTACGTTACTTAGCAATTAATATTGTTGTTATTCTGTGTGCTAAAAGTGTAAAATAAAATGCAAAAACTTCAAAATTGGAAATATATTTGCTGATTTCGTAGAGACCCGGTTGTTTAAAGAGGTTTCAAGAATACGCGCAAAATCAGTTATCTAAAATATACCAACATAATAACTCAAGCGAACAGAAATCATACACAAATAGACATGCACTTAAGTGCGCGTGCATCTTTTTAATGAGACAAGTTAGCAAGAAACCACATAAAAAATAAGTGGCTCCCTGTATAACATTTTCAAATATATAAAAAAACTAGTGCGTTTTCGTAATAATGCGTTACAACAATGATTTTTATGTTATGTCGCTTAGCAACAGTAGTATGTAGGTTATATTTTTGTTAAAATAGGTTCAGAATACACACACTATCAATCTAATAACTCGGTTACTTTCGTCAATTCAGAATAAATAATGGAAATGTTAAAGCTCGGAAAGATAATTATAAAAGTAATAAAATATATTTTATATTTGTTTTTCAATCAAACATCTTTGTTAAAAAAATGAAAGAGACAAACATAAGAACAAATGTAAAACATTACCACCAATCAGAACACAAAAAATAAAACGTACAGCGTTATCATAGAAATGAAAAATAATTTTTCGAATTGCAAGTACCATAAAAAGCACGTGAGACTTAAATAATTGGATTAAACATACTTCAGTCGGTTTGTCTCCTTAAATATAGACGTGGTTTAGATCTAACTTATACCCATAATGTTAACTAGCAATGCAAAATAACAATTGAAACAGGAACTTGAATACATCCAAGAAGATTGAAAGCTCCAAGATACATATTAACCTTTAATCAATTTCAATTAATTGGTTGTTGGCTGTTGTTGGTAAAAAAACTACGCAATGGTCTATCTGTGCTCTGCCCAACACAGGTATTAAAACCAGGTGGTGGCTTTGTAAGTCCGCAGACACATCGCTGTGTCACTAGGTGGCTTTAATAAATGGATAAGAGGTAGAAAGTAAGTAAACATACAACCTTCTGCTATTTTTATGTAAATACCCAATTTAATGAAGAAATGTGGATGATTCTTATAATGTCATCTATTTGGAATAGGCCTGGCATGGCCAGGTGGGTTAAGGCGTACTCGTAATCTGAGGATCGCGGGTTCGAATCCCCGTCGCACCAAACGTGCTCTCCCTTTCAGCCGAGGGGGCGTCATAATGTACGATCAATCCCACTATTCGTTGGTAAAAGAGTATCCCAAGAGTTGGCAGTGGGTAATGATGACTAGTTGCCTTCCCTCTAGTCTTACACTGCTAAATTAGGGACGGCTAGCGCGGATAGCCCTCGTGGTCTTTACGCGAAATTCAAAAAAACGAAACCAATCGTTAGTAAATGTGATCATATGTAAATTTAATGTTGTCATTACTTGGAAATTATTTACTACTCTTTACAAGTTTCTATCGCTTCTAAGGTATTATTAGATGTACAATAAGCCATTTGGATCTTATGAAATGCAATGACATACCTTTCAAATACTTACAAAACACGGAAAACATTCTTACATTCTTAAATACATGTTAATGTTGATGACTTTAAGTTTAAAAGTTAAAATAGTTATTTTCATAGTATAATGAAAATAGTTTATCTCTGTGATGTGAGAGATCACCAAGAAACATTTTTGTAATGTTTTTTAATTTTGCTTTCTACATCAGGTATTATTTAATATTTTGCTTCTCTATAAAATCAAAAGTAATCACAATTCACGATGCATAATATGAAATTATAAATGTTTCTGACAAATTTCTTCCTCTACTCGATATACCTGATATTTTTAATACTTGCGAGTATCTGGTCCTTTTTTTCTGCGTGCTCTCTCAATTCTATAATAATATGATATCAAAGTGTATTTTCCACTCGAAGCATAGTTTAATTTTAATAGTTTGTTAATTCAGTGATTTTGCTAAAACAATGGGGTATATTAGACATGAACATAAAATGTTCTAAAAATCACAAACTTCATAAAATCAAACTGACAGAGGGTAGCCAGAGATATCAATTCTGAATTGACATTGCTTTTATCCTGATGTTGGAAGAAATACAATAGATTTGTAGAAAAAAGGCCAACAGGAACTGAATAACCCATAAAAATCTGGTACTTTTTTGCGTGCTCTCTCAGTTCTATAAAAGAATGAATACAAAGTGTATTTTCCACTCTAAACATATACTTCGTGGGTATTAAAAATATCAGGTATATCGTGAAGGGGAAAAAATTTGTCAGAAACATTTATAATTTCGAATTTTGCATCGTGAATTGTGATTACTTTTGATTTCATAGAAAATCAAAATATTAAATAATAGCTGATAAATGAAGCAAAATTAAGAAAAATTATAGAAGTGTTTGTTGGTGATTTCTTACTTCACAGAGGTAACCAGTTGATACAGAATAAAGTTATTTGAGAATAAAATACACTCTATTGTTAATAAGAATGGTTTTTCCTAAACTAAAAAAGTTCCAGGCTGTCAAACATACGTTCCTTCCCATAATTTGTACTAGAAGAGATATTAGTTTCATATTATTCTTAATACAAGAAATATTTATTTTCTTGCGAAACAAAAAACATAAACTATTCAGATATTTTCTTGATTCTCTGTTAGTGTAGTTGCTATATAAATAGAAAAATAAGAAACTGAAAGCGGATATAGAATTATCAAAAACAGAAACAATTATATTAAGGACTAAAATAAGGCTAACTTGTTCATGTAACCTCAGAAAATGCTGCAACCATAGAACACGAACAGAAAACGAGATCTGCAGGACTAAAAACATAATTTAATTAACTTAATACTGCTACTAGCTCAATATGGTGTTTCGTATCTTGAACGTTTCCATTTGAATTAGTTTTCAATTGATAAAGAATGACTATTCAAGATATTGATAGGTTTCACCAAATAAACTGTATTTTCTCAAGTTCAAAGCGAACCAATATGTAGAAATATCACAGCACCTGTCAAAACAAACAAATGGTGAAGTCATGTTGAGACTGAAATCAAGCACAATTAATAAATAAAGAATGAATATAAAAATAAAATCTGAGCTAATTCCAAGATAAAAACATTTGTAGTTTTATTCCATGCTACAAGCAGTTAATATTAATGAAGTGATAGCCATCATAAGAATTGTAAATAAAACAATAAATGTAAACGTAGATAGATATCTTGTAGGTCTATAATGAGTCTTGGATTTTCTGAAAAAGAAACTTCTAATAATATTATAAGTCTATTTACTGATAGTATTAAGTCCAATACACTTTAGTCATAATTAAACTAAAGAATGAAATGTACATTTATGATTGTGGTGTCTGTGGTTAGAATTCTTTTGTACTATTTTAGAAATCGTGTATTAAAAATAAAATCAACTGTTACAATACAAATATTAATTTGATTTTAAACTTTTTGAAGGAGGAAGGGAGCTAGTCATCAATCACTACCCACCGCCAACTCTTGAGGTACTCTTTTACTAACAGATACTGGGATTGACCGTCACATTATAACGCTCTCATGGCTGAAAGGGCGAGCATGTTTGGTGCGACGGGAATTTAAACCCGCAACCATCAGATAATGAGTCGAGTGATTTATCCACCTGGCCATGACGTGCCTCTCGGGGAATTGAACTATAGATTTTAACGCAGTAAGTCTGTAATCTTATGCTGAGCTATCGGGGATAGAAATTTTGAAAGTAAATACTACCAATAATTGTTAAAAATAGATTACGCTAATTGAAGATAAGTGATTTATTTATTATATTATTTTATTAGTTCAGCTTCAAACAAGATTTTTTTCAAATGAGATTAAATACTATAAATTATATTACACACTGTTTCTTATAGCACTTGTTATAACTTAAAGTTTAATTACAACTAAGCAAAAAGATTTAACAACACGTATAAGTAACTGATTTTATTTGGTGTAAAAAAGTAAAACAACGAGAATAGGAAGGGGAACGTTTTTGTCATTTCTATTAATTATATATATTTGGTTTATGCTTCTAATTCTAGACATTCCTCGGTGGGGCAGACGTAAGTCAAACAACGAGAATAGGAAGGGGAACGTTTTTGTCATTTCTATTAATTATATATATTTGGTTTATGCTTCTAATTCTAGACGTTCCTCGGTGGGGCACACGTAAGTCTACCTATTTACAACACTAAAATTAGGGGATTGATTCCTTTCGGTGGACATAGCAAAAAGCCTGTTATATCTGTTATGTAAATATCATGTAAATGTTGTCGAGAGTGTTATGTAAATGTTATGTAAACGACAACCATGTCGAGTGTTATGTAAATGTCATGTAAATATCATGCATATGTTATGTAAATATAATGTAATGTCGTGTTTGAATTCCCAGATTTATTATTTATAATTCTATATTTATATTATTGTTTTGAGGTTTAAATCGGTGAAATTTAAAATAACATTTTAGAATTAATTAAAATTCATTTAGAAATTTTTAAAACTAAATAGATTGATCACTTGTATTGGCCTGGTGTTTGTACTGTGGAATTCTGGGAAGTCACGCGAATAGTATATAAACAGATGACGATGCAAGGGAAAGAGATCAGCCACTTTTACTCGGGTCAAGAAGTAAGTCATCCGTTTTATTCGGATCAAGAACTTTGTCTTGTTTGAGAACGTTTAAACTGAATTTGTGAATAGAGCTTGATCGACTGGGGCGGTGAAGGATTTTATTCCGTCAACCTTTATAATTCAGTCGGATTACGGGTTATATCGAAAGTTAATCGGAATTGGACTGTGAATTTTTGTTTGAAATTACCCATTCAAACTTCGAAAATTTCTCCGTGGGACTGAATTCAACGCCTAGATTGGAACTTTGGATTTCGGATTTGGACACTTATCCTGGATCATATTATTAAGCACAGGCCAGTACTTTTTGTATTGTAAGTTGTTTTGATGGATGAAATTGGATATCTGTTATAGCCATTAGATAATATATCTTGTGTCTATCACATAAGTAGATAATTATAATAAATTAAACAAGCTGCTATCTGTGTCTTTCTGTTGCGTTCAGTCCGCATAAAAAAAAACGTAACACTTGTTTATAAAAATCAAACCCATTCACCAATTGAAGATATATTTTAAATATGTTTAGTGAGGCCTGGCATGGCCGAGCGGGTTAAGGCGTGCACTCGTAATCCGAGGGTCGCGGGTTCGCGCCCGCTTTGCGCTAAACATGCTCGCCCTCCCAGCCGTGGGGGTGTATAATGTTACGGTCAATCCCACTATTCGTTGGTAAAAGAGTAGCCCAAGAGTTGGCGGTGGGTGGTGATGACTAGCTGCCTTCCCTCTAGTCTTACACTGCAAAATTAGGGACGGCTAGCACAGATAGCCCTCGAGTAGCTTTGTGCGAATTTCCAAAACAAACAAAAACAAACAAACAAACAAAAATATGTTTAGCGCCATCTACTAGCTTGTTCGGGCAAAAAGACGCTACCATGTTGTTCGCAGGTTGTGTAAAGAAAATTAGTCAAGGGCTATGTAAAGTCAGATGTTTTGGACTTTTTAGTGGTAGATCGCTTTTTCTCGCGAAACCTTCCTTTTTTTCAAACCACGCTGAAATCAGAACTTTCGGTAATTTTCATGTCTCGTTTTAGTATTTTACAACCATGAAAATATTGTAATTAAACACTACTAAGCGAAAGTTAGTAATTACAGTCGAAATTGCCAGTGCCACTTTGCCAGCTTTTCGGCTTTTCGTTTTTTAATATTACTCCAAATTAACTTATAGGTTGTAAGAAATTAATTAGTTAGAAAACACTAAGAGACAATATTGCTAATAATGAACTGTACTTACCAGTTAGTATGATATTTAAAGCTGTGCTTGATAATCAAGCTGATTGTCAGTATATAAAATTTCATCTAACAAAACGTTTTTCACTTGAACTGTTTTTGTCAATTAGCAATACTGTTGGTATTAATTTTTATTTTGACAATTGTTGTTCAAATAAAAGTTGTGTGTTAGGATAACTTAAGTATAAAAATGGAAAAACAAATAGCCTATGGTCAAATTCTGTGTAATAATATGCCATTTGAACTACACATTCATGAAGACATCAACTGCATTTTAAGGTGTAAAAATGAATAACATAAAGATAATGTTGGAAAATATTATTTGTTTAACATTATTCACTACTGTAACATAGGGTAATTATGCCTACATTTAGTACAAGTTTATTTATATTTTACTTTTTTAATATTCAAGGTATATGATGGGTCAAATGCATCTCTTATCTTGTTGATATTGTTTTTTAATTTTTATAAGCATCTAGCGTTTCTAAAAGTATGTTTGTTATAAATTCAAATAGGATCAAGGTAGTCTAACAATTACATTGCAAAGTTTTCTTTCTAACACTTTGACATATATATTTACCTCAAGGCCTGATAAATAATCACATTTCTTGAAGTTTACTTTCCAATAATTTTGCCATTTCTTTGAAAAAAAATCTATGCCAAATTGACAAAAGAACACATGATACTACTAACACAATTATTAATAGATATGCAAGAGATGTGAAATATACATAAATAATACTATATTTGTAGTAGAAGAAATACAAAATAAATAAATGACTGATATATTTCAAGAAACAATGTGTAAAGAGTGACAAAATAATCATCTTTTGATAAAGGTAGTGACAAGTAATAAAATATTTTACAAAGTATTAGAAGTGGAGGGTTAATTTTTTTAATGCTTTCTGGAGATGGGTGTACAAGGATAGTCATAAAAGATCAAATAGTCTGATGTTATACATATGCCAGGTGTAATCCATTATGTTATACATCTCACTTTAGGTCACCAAATGGTTATCAAATAGTAAATTTTAAGCATTTTTAACAAAGGGATAGATGTGCAGTTGCAAGTAATAATGTATTCTGAGTGGTAACTAATTTTCACATGTGTCAAGTAGGTTTGCTTTAAACATGGGAATTCATTGAAGGTACTTGTGGGGTAAATCTGAATTTAACTGAATTTAAATTGATAAAGTAAATAGACCTCCAAGTTAACAATTACAGCAATGTTTTACTTCTAGTTCTACTTCCTTATTTAGTTTGTCATGAACAACCAAATAAACATTTTCAGCCATTTCTTCCACGTTAAATGAGCTGTTGTAACTCAAATTGGCATCCTCCTCTTTGTTTTTTCAGTCTTTTCCTTAGGTTACAATAAATTTGAAGAAAAGTTTCATAAATATTTGAAGTAAAAAGGCTGGCTTTAAGTTTATTGTTTTGTTTTTAATAAGAGTAGTTTAGTAGATGAGATATCCTTGAACCCTGGACAGTCCAATTTTATTATATTTGTTTGAAAATTTATCTTAGTAAATTGTTTGTTTTAAAAATTGGTTGTATAATGTTAGTATTTTTACACCAGTTAGAAACTATGAAACTTGGAAGTATATTTTCTGTAATTACTTCAATATTATATAAGTGTAAAATCAATGGTATTTAATGAATTAAGATTTCATGAGCATAATTAAGTTTTTGCTAAGTGAAACAAATTTATTTCAAGCAGTAGGCCTGGCATATTACCACACAACTAAGGGATCGTTACAGTATCCTGGTAATGCTAACACCTATTCAGAAGAAACGGAGGATGAATTCCATAGTGATGGAGAGCAGGATCAGGAAGATGAAGCAATAAAAATAAAAATTTTAAACACTGCACTGTTATTTGTTCAAGAGCATGGATGGACAAAAAGAGCCTTAGCAGCAGGTAACAATTAGAAAAAAAACACGAATTATTATTATTGACTAAAATCAGTTCAGAACCAGTGTAATTAAATATGTATAAGCATTGAGTATGCAATGATAGTTACTTGAAATTATAGATTAATTAAGTTTTAACTTAGCTCAATAAGTTATTTTATGTCATAACCTTTTACAGTATTAGGGTTAAAATTCAATTTATTATCAATATATATCAATACAGTTGACATGAAAGTGTACCTTAAAATTTTTATATCATCTAACTAGGTTCTCAGCAAGTGGGTTTCTTGCATCAAAAACAATTTAAAAAGGAATGTGTAAAACTTTTCTATCTCCATTATTTTATGCCAGTGAGCGAAGATTACTCCTCTTCATAAATATCTGAGATCATTACAAACTATAAATAATTACAAGTGAGAATCTAAAATTGGAACTTTTTATTTTTATATAAGAACTCACCTCTGCATACGGTACTTCTTTCATAGGCTTGAGGCAACTTCCACTTAATTTCACATACTTTTAAGTAAATCTTGCTACTATATGATGATTTTTCACCCATGGTATTCATTCTTCTTATCTGGTATTAATCAGATGTTAAATTTTGTGTCTTTGTTTGATTTCATAAAATTTGCATCATCAAAGAAACTTTAATTATTGTTTTTTCAGAAGCTTTTATTGTTTATTATAACTTTTCAAATAACAGTAATTTCTACTTAATCCTGAGTATGGCAAACTGTTCCAATTCAGGCTCTATTTCTCCTGTAGATTTTGGAGGCCTATTAGCTCTCAAGGTCATTGAAGCTATTTTTCAACTCAGCTGAATTTCTTTATCCTCAGCCAGAAATTATATTTTAGACTATGACCTTCACCTTATTTACTTTGATTAGTAATTTTCTCTTTGTTAAATGCCCTTAACCTTTCTGTCTCTTTCTGGATATGTTCCTTTTTCTCTTTATTATTCTGTGTTTTCTCATTTTATGATCCATAATTTTGTATTTCATATTGATTTCTATTAGGATATATATATACACACAGTTATTTTACTGTATTGCACTCCGTCTTTTTCCACCCATCCACTTACATTTGTGACTTGGTTTGGGGACAAATTTAATGACTTTCTTTCTTTCCTTCTTCTAGTTCCCTGAACAGCTTGAAGTTTGGACTCCTTGACTTATGTTTAACTTTCTGGTTTGTTATTCATACATTTTTTGTATTTTTCTCTTTACCTTTTTTTACTCTCTCTTCAATTTCCATCTTTTATCTGATGCACTTCTTCATGGTTGTGATAGTTTCTTTGAATGTTCATTTTCTTCTCTGTTTGGTCTGAACAAATTTTTCTGCTTTATCCTTCTGTACTTTATTCTCCTGATGAGGGGACTTTTTGGGTTGAATTACATTCCTCTTTACTAGAAACCTATCTTTTTTTTGTAAATATTCTTCAAATAGTTACCTGTCTTTTCTTGACTATTTAGTGATGTTTTTTTTTCTTTTACCTTTGATGAACTTCAGTTATTACTATATCCCTCTTTCTTGAACTTGCCTTTTTCTTCTATTCCTTTTGTAGATCAGTTCTCTTCTCATCTTTGTATTTTAAATTTCAGGTCATCATCTTTTTAAAAGATGTCTCATTTATCTCTCTTTGTTACTATCACACACATGATTGTACCAGTACCTTTTCTTCTCTTGCTCTTGGTCTCACTTTCTGCCAACAGTTATTTTCCAGTTCATATTTATTGGTGTTCTTGGTCTTGGCCATTTCCAATTGACAGTTGGCCTTGTTGGCCATTCTCTATATTTCTTTTGTACCCTTTTCTACTGCACTTCTCCTTTCCTTTTTCCATTTTGATTCTTTCTTTTGTGGAGTTTACCTGCTTGGATGTAAACTATATCTCTCATCTTCCTTCCATTTACCTCTATCTTACTTGACCTGTCAGACCCCTCTCAGCTTTTGTATCTTGTTAGAATATTCTGTGTGCCATATCACACATTTCTTACTTTAGGTATCATTGTTTTTCGGTACCTATCCTGGATTATCTCTTTACCATGGATCTCCTTACTTCTTTCTTTACACAATGGTTATATAGACTCCAATATCGACATCACCCTCTTCATTAGTCTATATGGGTGTGCTTCTTCAACCAGGCATATGGACTCCCCCTGCACATTTATCTGAAAAAATATATATTTTCTGTCTTTTATCCATTGTTATTAGTGTTGTCTCCCAGGGTATACTTACCCTAAATTTGCATCAAGCCAAGATAAAAGAAAGCACTTACATCAACTGCCCTTGCTCTTTATGTGTCCACTATGAGATGATGTGTTATGGAAGAATACTTGAGGTTATTTCATGGAGTATACATGTTTATCAATATTCTGATACACCATGCACCTATTTCATGTACTATTGTGGAAAAAGTCAGTCAGCACCATGGAGGTATTCTACTCACTTCTTTGTCTTGTACTGGAGGCTTCTTAAATAGGGTTTTGTCATCAGCTGTAGCATTGTTTCCAGTAAAATATTTTCTTGGTTGAAGGACCTGTAGGGATCCAGGTACCTTCTCTGGGTTTTGTCAAGGTAAATTCTCCCTTCTTTTCATTAAGAGGAACATGCAAAATGTTGTCACTTATCAGCTACAAAATTTTGGAGTGGTGAACCATGGAGAATCCTAAACAATTAGAACATATGTATTCTTAAGATGGCTGGTATGGGTATTAAAACTTTAAGTGAAATAAAGTAGAGAACAATGTTTTCATCAGTGATGATGAGAAAACCCACTTGTAGAGAAATATATATGTAAAAACAGCTGGTTTGGGTTGAAAAACTTTATATGTAGAGGAGCGAACAACATATATTGAACAATGTTTTAACTTTAAGTCATCTTTAGGAAAGATCGTGACTGGATTGGATTTATTGCACACAGTGTTATCTACAATTTTGGAAGTTTTAATTTTCTTAAATTGAAAATGTATTTCCAACAGGTACTTGCATCCTTTCACAATTCCCATTCTTTTTCTCCATTATCTTCCAGTGCTCATGTCCTGCCAAACTTTGAAGTGGTAATTCAGTAATGGATCATAGAGGGGGTCACATGTATTACATGATAACAGTGCTCTCCTGTTGGTAGAGAGTTGATACATGTTAGAACTGTAGATTCCAACAGAAAGATGTGGAAGGCTTGTGACATGTTTCAAAAAGTTCACATGTAGAGGGCAGCACAAAATAGGAAAAGCTAATTTTGTGAGAAGAGGGAAGTACCTGTCAGAAATACATTTGTTTGTAGAAAAATGATAACTTTTAGGTGTTTGAACCAATACAAATCCATAACTGTTTTTTTCCTTTAATTTCACAATATTTTTAAAAGTTCAGTTTGCTTTTTGTCGCACTATTCAGACCTGTGCTGCTAATGTGCCTATTTAGTATTGTCAGGTATGAAAGGTTAAGTGACAAATAGAAATTGCCTTTTTAGTTTACATTTAGATATTTTACACATGTAGTTTACTGTGTAAAAACTTGTGTGTTCATTATGACACTACATTTGTGAATAGTGTTTTATGTTTGAAATTCAGGTGCTGAGCAGCTGGGCTTGCCTGGTGTGGCTCATGGACTGTTTCCAAAAGGAGGTGTAGAACTCATCAACCATTTCTATACCTCTTCTAATGAGGAACTAGCAGCACAGCTGGAAGTAGAAACCAGTGAAGCAAGAGAAAGTAATGTGTAAGTACTAATGAAAGTTATTTTATACTAAACAAATGGTTTATCAATCAAATTTAAATACTTGTTTCCATAAAACTAACATGTGAAACTATTCTTTACAGTGTTTCTGTTTAGTTATAAAGTTAGTTTTATATTATTAATTTGTAGTTACTACACTTCCTGATTTTTCTTGTACTTTATGTAGTTATTTGGATGCATTAGAAACAGCACCACTGTCAATATGTATTTTACTTTGAATCTAGTAATGCAGTATTTCTCACTTTTATGCTATATTCAAAAGATTTTGAAATATTTGATCCATAATTGATTAAGTGAGAAGTTTAAATACATACTATTAACACAGATTTAGAAGTATTGTATGTTATACAATGTATGAGGACAAAAGTTGTCTAGAAATAGCTTTTTATTGTTTGTATTTTATTATTTTTCTTGTCTTGAAGAAGAGTAACAGTAAATACAGTGAAAAAGATGTCAGAATATCTAAAATAAATATTACACTAAGAATCCATTAAGCTCCTTTAAAGCTCAAACTCCATCTTAATGTTTAACATTCATACATCAAGTGTGATAATTATTGACTTGTATAATTCTCTGCTTTGCATGCAACCACAAAGTATCTTGAATGTCCAACTAAAATTTTCCTTTGTGTCATTTTTATACCATAAGACTATATTTAGCTCAATGTGCTTTGTTGAGCTGTGGTTAATGAATTTTATTAGTGCAAAGCATAACACACTAAGTAAAATCACATTGAACTATCTTTCAAATTACAGTTTCATGTACACTGGTGACACCTAACTATTTGTTTTAAAAAGTGTGTATTGTGTTACTGTAGTCAGCCTTTATAATTGAAATATTTGATTTCCACCCTCAAGAACTATATGAAAATAACTTGGTGATGGAACTCTTACTTACTCAAAGACAGTGTGTGTGTCACTACACTTAATTAGGTAACTACTATACAATTCTGAATAATAGTACTGTCCTCAATAAGAGTAGAAAGTGGACAGATTGCAAATTTCTAATAATAGTATAGTCCTGTATTATTATTGGTTTTCCTGGCAGTTGGCTATTCAACTGTAAGGGAGTGAAAAATGTGCACATACTTTTTTAAATTGAATCTTCACTGATAATAAAATACACATGCTATAATGTTAATGTTATCAGCCAACTAAGCAAACTGGCTAGTTACGGACTGGTAACCTGCAATTCTTCCCGACATTCGATGGAAATGCTTCTACTTTGAATTTTGAATAGGCCAAAGTATATATCTTCATTTACAACATGACTATCAATTGGTCACACTGTTATGACTAGATAGCCAAGTCTGCACTTGCTTGACTCATGATACTTGCTTTAGCTTTGCCATGGAAGTGAAGTGGTCAAAATTTTTCTCACACAAGTGATACCAGTATATTTCATTGTCCTGTCAGCCAAAATGTAATCATCTTACAGGGTGGAAAAGTGACTAAAAATGTAGTACTTTGAAGTAACTAGTGGCAACTCTGTCATAACTGGTTTTCAATTCACAAAAAATATGGAGGTTGCAATAATACTAAAAGAAGGACACAGGACATCTTACAACAACTCAGAAATAAATTGTTTAACTGAGCAACTAAAATTTGAAGGTAGGCAATAATGGGATGAGAAAATGGTCAGACAAGTGGCCTATGAGTTACTAGATTTGGGTGAAAATTGGTTACACTTAAGGGGGGCTCATGCTAGAAACATCTGAGAACCTCTGACTCAAACAACTTTGGAGAAATACTAGTTAAATACACTACTTAACATTATCTCATGTTAAAAATTATAACGTGAAATGAAGAATATATTTTTCTATTTTAATATTTGTTACCTGTATTAGAATTGTATTTGAATATTCAATACTGAAATCACATACATTATTTTGTTGTATTTGCTTGAAAGTAATTATTCATAATATCAGTGTATAAGTTGCATAAGAAAAAGTGTTGAAATATACTAAGTATTATTTAGTGTTGGCTTCATCATCAAAATTACCAATATGCCCTCCAGTGACACAGTAGTATGTCTGCAGACTTAGTTGCTAGAAACAAGGTTTTGATACCTATGGTGGGCAGAGCACAAGTAGATCTTTGTGTAGCTTTGTGTTTAATAACAATCAAATTACCTACACATTTACTGTTATACAGATATCAAAGGTGAACCTACCTTTACAGCCATATAAAATACATATATACATTAGACTGTAACACAGTCAAATCAGTGATGTTACACTCGACTCAAATTAAAGATTTCTTTTTATATTACCATTTTGGTTAATTTTTGGTGCTGTTAGAAGCAGTTACCACTAATGGCTCCACATTTCTGCTTATTTATACTTAGTATTATTGATTTTAGGCACAGAATAAATTTGTAATATCTATTACTTTATGGAGATATTTGTACATGTCGCAAGATTTAACTTGTTTTACTTAAAAAGCTTCTCATATGTTTTCAAACTTCATGCAAACTGGATTGGAAGTACAAGGAACTGTGGAGGAAAATGATCTCATTTCAGTTTCTGAATATTCTGAAATATAAACATTACATACTGTAGTGAATGCTAAACTTAAGTTAGCTTTGTTGCTTAAGATGCCAGTTAACTTTAAAATAATGAACAAACAGATATAAAAGTATATACACATTTATAGTTTTAATTCAGATATTGTAACCGGTGAAATTTTCATATGCTTTGTATTTAAGTTTCGAAGTGACATCTAGACTTTATAGTAGAAGGAAAGTACTTGAAGATATATTTTGAATAAAACCAAATATTTGTTAAAAGTATTCTTATTTGTATATACATTTTAGATCTGTTAATAATTACCACAAGGTAATTTACACTTTCAAATTGTGTATGAAATTTAATTTTACCAATAACATATAGAGTACAGAATATTTAAAAACCTATGAATAAAGAAATGAAACCATCACTTCAAATATCATTTTGTGCAATTTTATAGTTGTTGGACTGAGGTTAGGTGAAAATAATTTTTTTTTAGTATTTGAGAAATAGATTTCTGTTTTTATTAGAAATGTAATTGCAGTGAAGTAATAAATTTATTTGTATAAATGTCTTTTTTTTTCTTACAAATATAATTGTTTTTTTTATATTTTAGGAAACTTCACACAGATGTTTTTCTCATAAATGCCTTAACAATGAGACTAAGGATGATTGAACCTTATCTTGATAACTGGTCTCAGGTAATTTTTGTGCAAGAAATGTCTGTTGCAAGTTTATTATAGGGAGACTTATTTTCTTATATTTACTCTTGCTTACCTTTATGATTCTAGAAGTAGAAAACATAAAATACATTTTTACCATTAGATAATAATATACAACCAAGAACACAATCAATTCCAAGATCATATGTCATCTTCACACAAATATTTAGTTATATTCCTCATACATCTGCCAAAAAAAACTTGCATACCACTAGCCTTGAGACAACTTCTACTAATTTACATGATTTAACACCACTACGTGATGATGTAGTCACATCACTCCACTAATGGGGTTGCAATCTCACAGCGTGCAATAACTCCTTCATACACTTGCACTCATACAAGCTTCATGTTTTGATGAAGCAAGGAAAAAAGATATGTTAGAAATGGAGGTGATGGATGAGAATGTGCTTAGAGGTATCTTTTAAGCTAAGGAAAATGTTAACTTCTGAGACAATTCTCACTTCTTACACAGTTTTAGCTAGACTCCCATGTTAAATTGAAAGAAGAACTAGTGCACATTTTACTAAGATGAGCTACATTTATAAAACATTTAAAGATAAAACCCATGGAGTATTGACAGCTAATGACAGGGTGTCTTAGTTGTACAAGAAAGATAGCTAGATCTGTATGGGGAAGTGAGAATCTAAGAGTTACATTTTCAGGTAACTAAAGTAACATTCAGTATTTTTATAAGTTTCTAATAAATGTTTCAAAAAGTCACCAAAAATTATTGTTATAGTTATAAGTCACAGACTTTGTAACAACAAATATCAAATATCCTTTATTGAAACATGCTGTTTCAACTTGTGGTGTATTTGAATGACAATGAACTACTTGTACAGGATAGAGCAAAAGTTGCTATACATTTAGTTCTAAAGAATATTTTACAAGTGAAACTGATTTGATTATTGTTTGTTTCAGAGTAATAGTTAGGAATGAAACTGTCACTTTTTTCCCCCATCCTGTATATCCATATATAATTTACAGAAACTTTTAATTGGATCTGTAATTTAAAAATTAGTGTAATTATAAAATATTGAATAAGTTAATAATTTTAAATGTTGATTTATTTAGAAAAATTTAATAAATGTGAAAAGACAAATGTTATAATGCAGAAATTGTTTTGCTATTCTTTAAGTGTTGGTTTATGTTTTTGTGTAGAAAAATCTGATCAGGTAACTTGGCCCGAGAGGCTCATGATGACTGTAAAATAATTTTCTCAGTTAAGCTTTTTTAACTTAATCCTTGTATGTGTTAAAGGTTTGTGTTTTTAGTTATGTTATTGAACCAATGTATTACTCATGGAAAATAATTTTTAGTTTGTGTGTTCTTTAAACAGTAATATTTATGTTACTCAGAACCAGTTTTTGTGTCTTCTCTTTCTCACAGGCTTTAGCCATCATGTCTCTACCACAGAATGTTCCAACGGCATTTAGTAACTTGTTGGATCTAGTGGATATTATCTGGTTTTATGCAGGTGATAAAAGTGTAGATGTAAGTAATGTTTTAATATGTTTGAAATATTTCTGATGTGCTTAACTGTTGTGTAAGTTTAGTATCAATCATGTTTCACTGATTGTGATCTGTAGAGTTTGTTTGTTTTCCATCTTGATTACCAGTACTGAGTGGCAGTATTCACAACAGTAAAATGATTTACGATACAATTACAAAGGAAATAATCTTTGAGATGATACAGAAAGGTATTTAAAGTACTAACTAGAGCAGGACAGTTAGTAGTATTTGCTAATCAGTTAATTGAAGAGCTCGTTAATGAATTACATTTGAATGATTTATGAATAAACCATGTCTCCTACAGCCTATTCTAGAAAAAAAAATCCTATCTCATTTTACTTTCCTTTGGTTTTTTAAGTAACTTTTGAATTACCTTCCTTGATGACGACAAAACTCAATATCGGTCAATGACCAAAGAAGGTTGAAATATTGTTTGCTCCTCTACATAGTGTTTTCATTATCCATACCAACCATTTTTGCATATATATTTTTGAATTACCTGTAATTTCAAGTAATAGATCACCTTGTGAAAAACATTTTGTTAACAAAATATTTACACAAGTTCTATGGATATTTGGAGGTTGAATTATTAATATATATGCCATTGTTTTTTTCTCAAATGTGCAGTAATCCCACACTAATCCATCTGTAAATCAAATGATTTGGTAATTAAAAATAAAAAATAAAAATTACTCTTTAGATACATATAATAATTAAAAATTGGAAAAACTGTTTTTAAAATTCACATAAGTTTAAGTTTTGTATATAGTAAAACATGTTCACAGTGTTTAACCAGTTTCACCTGACATCTTCAAGTGAGATACAAACACTGAGGTTAACAGAAATTAATTTAAAAAGAATTACATGAGAATTTTAACAACAGATGTCTACAGGCATATGTCTAAGCAATTACAACAAAGTAATTCAGTGAATTATCAAATTTAGGTATAATAAATAGAAAAATCTTTAGGTCTGAATTTAAGCTTTAAATTCATTTTGTGTAGTAGAGATAAGGGAATGATTAAAATAGATACACATAAAGAAAAACATTTTCACAAAAGGAAGAATGGATGGCTAACAATATGATAGAGATGGCATTTACATCAGCCCTACAAAACAGTGGTGTTTGTGTTGTTTTGAAGGATTGATGTTAGCTATTTTTATATTTCCTCCTTTTTCAAAATGTTTATCTGTACCTGCACACATTGCTATATGTTAATTCTTGCCTGTGTTATTATATAAGGATGATGCAAACATCATCCCTACACTCTTGTATGTGTTATTTTTGAAGTAATGATTCCAAAACGTGTATCTTTACTGACAATGTAGCTATTTCTTGATCCCAAGGGTTTCCACTTTTTGCCCATTTAAGCTGTGAACACATTTTTCTAGTAATTTATACCATACTCAAATGCCCATGGCATAATTTAAGTTGCAGAAGTCTCCATTAACTTCACTGTGTCTTATATCTTGGTACTGTATATAGCACCTCATTTTGATTGTGGGTCAATCATGGCCAGATGGTTAAGGTGCTAGACTTGTAATCTGAGGTTCAAATTTCCGACACCACCAAACATGCTCTCCTTTCAGCTGTGGGAACATTATATGTAATAGTCAATCATGCTATTTGTTGGTAAAAGAGTAGCCAAGAATTGGCAGTGGGTGGTGATAACTAGCTGCCTTTCTTCTAGTCTTACACTGTTAAATTAGGGATGGCTGGTGCACATAGTCCTCATGTAACTTTGTGTGAAATTCAAAACAAACAAACATTCTGATAATATAATCACTTTTTCTGAACAAAGCATTCTGTACAGCATTTTTTTAAATGGGAATGTTGATTATTTTCAATTTACTTCGTGACTTTGAATGTAGTTGGCATTTCTACTGTGATGTTGTTTATATTAATAAATGAGTTCAAAGCAAACAAACAAAAAGAAACGTACAGATTTATATGGATTCCTAAGTTAATGTTTCTACTGTGGAGGTCAACCAGATCTATTTCACCTCCTGTTATCTGGTGTTTGTCAACAGTCAGGGAAGGGGTCACTCTCAGTCGAAGCCATCTATGACATGATTTGCTGCAAGATAGAAAAAGCCCTTACAGACCTATCTATCTTCTCAGTATGGGTTTCTAGCTATAAGTGACAGTAGAAGTAAGTATGTTTTGGAGGTAAACATTTTTATAAATTAAAAACCTACTTCTACTAATACTTCACTGACACTCTCCCACCCTTCCTCCCCACTAAAAGCTGATTTTATACACCATGATATTTATCAATTTTGAGAAACTGATAAAATTGTAAGAATGAGGTGTTTATGTACAGTACCAGGATAGAGTGTGCATTGATGTAGGTGGAGAGTATCATGACACAAATCTTGCCAAGGACAGTTAAGTGGAATACAGAAGACTGGAGTTAATGGTGGTTGTGTAACAGCTATAACAATGGAGATAAGTATTAATTGAAATATATTCAGTTCACAAAAACAAAAAAACACAGTTATGGTGGTATATTCAACTAACATACGTTTCTAAAATATTGTCATTTTGTCCTAATAAACACATCGTTCAAATTAAGTTTTACTGTCTCTTACAAAATACATTTCTTAATAAGATTTAAATGCTACAAAAATCTTTAATGTTGTATTTTTCTTTTTCATTCTCTAAATTTATTTTCACACAAAAGTTTAAAAACTTTTAAAAGTCCAACTTCTTCCACATTCTCTTAATTTCATATGTTAGTTATTTTAATACCTTCTTTTTTCAGTTTAACTGGTACACTAAACGACTTTCATTAGCAGCAGTATATAAGGCCACAGAGATGTGTTTTCTTCAAGATTCATCTTCAGACTATGTTGATACTTGGGAGTTTTTAAATCGGCGTATTGATGATATCCAGTACTTTGGAAAAACTGTTAAACAGGTCAGAATTGATACTATGTGCATCAGTCTGAAAGGGATGACTTGTATAGGTAGAAAAGTTAACTGTAGGGAAGGTGTAGGAGATAGGATGTGTAATTGAGATTAGTGTTGTATTTTCAGGTGTAATTTCAGATTATACTATATATTTCTTTCAGAAGAAAAAGTAAAATATGATACCTGAGTGTTTCTATTGAGAAGAAGAATCTTCTGGATTATACAGAGGGTTAGTTGTGTTTTATTAAAATAACTTTGAATAAGCAAGTCATGTGATAGCTACAGCTGATATAAAGTGGAATTATGTGTATTTTGACTACATTTTGGGATTTTGTAAATAGTGTGGTATGATGGAACAGCCATTTTCTCACTAGTTTGTATATTCAATTCCCAAAGATGTGTTCAGTTTGGGAATACAGACTTTCCAAGACCGGAATATGACAAAACAAAATATGGATCAGCAATACGTTGTACCCAGCTCTGTTAATTAATATATGTGGTTAAAATGTGTGTAGAATGTTTGTATGAATAGTTGCTCAACAAATATCTGGGTTGTATGGTATATCAGATTTACTAAATAAGAGATATTTGTTAGATAGTACCTGAAATAATGGGTCTTGTCTAAACATAACAGTGTAAAGTTCTGTTTCATACTTATCATTTGCACATATCAACCCTGTGGGTATAGGTAGGAGTAAAAATACATGAGTCGTGAACATTTACAGGGTTCCATTTCATGTGGTATTACGTAATTGATGTCAGTCATCTTCATTTATTTTACCAAATCTGCTGATTTAATAATAGTCTGTTGTAAAGAAGAGTGAATTACACACAAAATGTACGTGGGTACTGATAAAAATTGAGTTCCATTGTGAAGGATGTAGAGGTTATAAGAAAACTGTAAAATAGACAAAAGTAGTTTTATTTTGCTTGTGAACATCATCTTACACTTTAACTGTCAAAATATGAGTCAAATTGATGCCATCAGTTCTGTGACATATCTTGAGCACTTTTACAATACATCTGATTTTTTTATGTAATCTGATTTAATGATTTAACTTAAAGCTTGAAGTATTTTGTTAGATACACTTTGTGAATTCACAATAATAGGCAACATCCCTTCTCTATTACAGGTTGACCTAGTATGCTGCTATTGTTAATCAGTTGAAGTTCTGTTTTCAGTTAATAGTTGTTTTGATTCGTGACAACTTATTCAACATATTAAAGGGGGGGACTTCAATAACTGTAGAAAAGAAATAGCATGTAACATTTATTTGATGTTTGGTCGATGATTAAAACGCTTTCAAACTATTTGCTGATAAAACTAAAACATGAAAATATGTAAATTGAAATTAAAAAGAATGAAAGCAGAAGTTTTGTTGAGGTATTTGTGAATTAATCTATGTTGTTATTTCTAATTAGATTACAGCATTTGTTGTACGTACATACATGACATTATCTCATACAGATTCCAGCAGACCTAATAGTTTTTAGTTATGAATCTGTTTGCACAACTTAGGGTCACTGGTCCTTTTGATATTTAGCTGTTATGTGAGTTACAGTTCTTACTCACAGATATATTCTATACTCATTTCCCACGTCATTTCTTCAGCACGAATTTGAGTATTTTTAACTTTTTTAAAGATATTTTTGGTTTAACATTTGGTATTCATCTAATTAAAGGATCTTGGAAAGGACTTCAAAATAATACCTGTGACAAACAATATTTCAATACCACACATTTCTGATCAAAGTAAAAGTTTTGTTTTATTTCAATATCTTAAAGCAAGCATATTAGTTTTTTGCTTTTGTTTCAATTACTCAGTTGCCTTTTTTTGTTCTAAGTGATGTATGGAAAATAATTTTTTAAACTAAAGTATGTGGCTGATAATTTGATACAGTTGCATTGTTGCGTTATGCTTAAGCATGTTTTCAAAATATAGCTGTATTTAAATTATAAGTAAAAACATAGCCATCAGTTTGGCAGGAAGACATTGTAGTTTTTCAATACTTATTGTTTTATTTATTTATATTTTTCATTGTTATTTATAAATGATGCCTAAACAATTCTTTATAGGCACAACAGACTCGAGAAATTTTAGCTGAAGTAACAGGATCAGGACTGATAGTTGTAAGTACAGTAAATTTGTTTGTTGTTTGTCTGTGAAATGTACCTTTTATATCTTGTTGATGAATATTAAGCCTATGTGATATGATATGACTAACTATTACCAATGAATTACAAAAGAGTAATGTTTCTAAAGCCACTCTTATTTTATTAGTCGAGTGGATTGAATTTATGTTGTACAATTGTACGTGTGAAGAATTTCTATGAGTGTTATCAAACCCAAAAATGTTGTAGCCAAGTGCTCAGTTCACAAAATAAGAAATTCTAATAATCAAGAAATTATAGCACTAAAATCTTTAATTTTTATTAAGTGAACTAATTTTAATCACTAACAAAAAAAATTATGTGAACATCTGAGATTACTTCTTTATTTAAGATTGCCTTTTTAAATTTTTTCTGTGTGTGTGTGTGTGTGTGTATAATGTTTCTTTTGTTTGAGTGTCTCATTCATAAGTATAATTAATATGACAAACTATTCTAATTAATATGTTAAAATAGTTGTCAAATGTATTTATTCCCAGTTAGAAAATTAAAATGCCCTCATCAGAAACAAACATTGAGGAAAACTTTTTGAATATTGAATTAAAATATTACTTATGAGAAACTAAAATATTTTGTACGTGATGTTTCTATGGTCCAAAATTTTAATTTTTTTAAACTAATATTATCAGATAATGTGCATTTTGTGCCATTTCAGCTGCAGAATATTCTTGGATTAAATCGACTAGGAAGATGAGGTGGATATGTTACTGTTTTGTTTTTCATCTTTGAATGGTAGAATCTTGATTACTCATCAAGAGTAAGTCATAAATGGAAATATGTGGAATATGTTAATTCTAATTTTAATAATTTAAAACAAAATGTAATTTTTTTCTGAAGAAAATAAAAAATAATAAGCCAATTTGTTTCTTCCAATTCAAAGCTCTGTTATCAATGTTTAAGATGTTTAAGTGAACAGTTATGTATTTAAACATAGTTGCTTATGTTGCCTTTCAAAAAGAGTTTAACATATTTAAATGTAAAGAGTAAAATAGCATAAAATATGCTAAAACCATAAAAACTTGATTTCACTAATCTGTTCACCGTGGTCTTTCTTTTGATAGAATTAACAAGTGCCTAATGTAAAATCTTCAAGACAATTTAGTGTTTCTGGTACATTAATGCCCTGTGTGACTAAATACAGATAAGAATTTCAGTTTGAGGGTGAGCTAACAGGTTAATTTATAATTTTAATCTAAGTTTGTAACTTCCTTTAATTGAAGTTAATAGCTAATTATATATCAGCACAATATTACTTATGTCTGCTTCCTTAATAAAAAGTGTATTAGGTCAAAGATCAAGCTGTTTGAATATGTTTTCACTTCTTTTGCAACTTGTATTTTTAAGCTTTTTTCAAATGTTGTAAGATTGATAAATATTCTTTGTCTATATATAGCAATTTCATTCTAAACACGGGTTGACATTTTTCTTATAATTATACTATATATTAAATTATTTTTAGAATTATAAGTCATTTTACAATCGATTGGAAAAATTCTTAGTAATTTTTCATATGTTATTCAGTCATAGAATTTCTAATAATGCTATAACTATATTCCAACTTTTCAGTTTCTGTACAGGTGGCATTACAAATTTTTCCATATTTTTTTGACTAGGTCATTATTATGGCAGTGATAGTGCTCACCAGGTTAATTGTATCATTAGTTTTCTTACAGTCAGTTGACATTTTTACATCTAGTTAATTTCATAACCTTGTTTGAAACAAAAACAAGGACATTATTTGGGAACCAAGGACTGTCTGGAGAAGCCACTTCTTTTAATACCAATAATTCCATATTTTTTGGACACCCTGTATTCCTAATACAATGCAACAATAACACTGAAGAACTTTTGAATATTAACTTTAAACACTAGGGTAACAGGACAATTTTATTTCATGGCTAAGAAGTGTTTGTTTTAAAAAAAACAACAACAAAACATCATTTATCTCTGCATGCAACAAAAGAGCAGAATATCGAGTGAATTACCACTTAAGTACATCCTTTACTTAAAATAGAACTAATAATCCAAAAGTATATATAAAAAAACAATCCATTTGTTGTTACTAGATTCTGAGCAGGTTTAAGTCTGCAATCTTTTATTCATATGTTAACTGTCCAAGTGATTTAAAATTATAAATCTTGTATCAGTGATCTATCCTTTTGTGGCTACTTTATGTTTACTAGTTTTTGCATTTTACAAACTGTTATCATTCTTGATTTAATTCAACTATAATATTAAACTCCTAAGTTTAACCATTTCTTAAAGAATAAATGCATAGGGCTGCAAAATTACATCATTCTAGTTTGACATGTCTGGTCATTAGTGTATTTCCAAACTTTGAATGTGAAATTTTAGAAATAATTAGACCTCAAGAAACAAAAAAATACAAGAGATAGACCTGAGATGATATTTTTACACAGGTTTGATATTTAATCATTAATGGACAAATTAAAAGAAATGCAGGAAATAACATTTAAACAACAGCAGGTAACGTGAATTTTATACTAAATTTTAGGCCTATAAAGCAGAAGTCGTCTACACTTCTTTTCTTCACCTTTTATCTTAGTGGTGAATAAATATCAAAATGATTCTATTCATTGTTTTCCAGTCCTTCTATATTTGCAGTCATTGTTATATCCAGCAGTAGAGACCAATATTTTATAAATCACATTATTAAATATTTCTGCTGTATACTTACATAAATAAACTAATTTCTTTTTACCAAATTATTTTTATTTAAATAACTTCATAGCGTTAACCATCATAATAATATTGTCCTGTATATCTTAGTATGTTTAAAATGGTTATCCTTTTCGTACTGTTTTCAGCATAAATGCTTAACAAGTACTTAGAAATGAAGGAACATCAAATGACGCTAAAATATGATTTGATTCCAATTTTTTCGATAACTAATTCACATTTTTGTTATTGTTTTTGGTAGAAATAAAAGCTTTCAAAATAATATTCAATAATTTACTCAACTGATAGGTAGTTTAATTTTTATCTTCTACAGTAGTGCGATTTGACATTTATAAATGTTTGATAAACAAAGATATTCCAATCGTTCTGTCTCTAAGTGTTTCTTTAGTATTTTACTTTTTATGCAGTTTTTGTTGTATAAAATTTCTACAATTTATTTTGATTCAAAATAAATTCCATTCTCGTTTAATAAATAAACTTCTAAACCTTTTTTAGTTTACATGTTACATAAACGTTTTCACGAGCCCAGCATGACCAGGTGGTTGAGATATTCGACTCGTAATTTGAAGGTTTCGAATCCCCGTCACACCAAACGTGCTTGCTCTTCCAGCTGTGGAGTGTTGGCAGTAGAAGATGATTACTAGATGACTTCTCTGTAGTCTTTCACTGCTTAGTTAGGGATGACTGTCGCGTATAGCTCTCGTGCAGCTTTGCTCGAAATTCCAAACAAAAAAACCTTTTGATTCTATTATCTTAGTTAATGTTTTAATGCTGTTCTTTGAGATAACCTTTTAATTCTGCTTTCTTCCTCAACGTTTATTTTAAGTACTGTTTTCTCTTATGTACCCTCTCAGTAGTGTTTTCGTACTTAACCTGTTAGTACAGTTCCCCTACTTAATACTAGTTCTATTAGTTTTAGTACTTTTATCTTAGTTAACCATTTAATACTGTACTAGTTGTGCTGGTTAAAACTTTAATTTCCAAAGTTTCTATTAATATTAGACATTCCGGGTCTCTAGTCAGAGTTAGAAAATCACGCATTAGTATCTATTGATGTTGTAGTTTTATATCTTAATATCAAACAGTTTTGGATTAGAAGGTGTGAAATATTTTACTTTTTACCTTGTGCGTGCAGGCTAAACGGCCAAGTGAAATACCCCTGGAATTCAGTTATATTTTGAATTTCCTCTCACTGGTACAGCGGTAAGTCTACTGATTTACCGCCCCCCAGTGGCTCAGCGGTATGTCTGCGGACTTACACGCTAAAATCCGGGTTTCGATACCCGTGGTGGGCAGAGCACAGATAGCCCATTGTGTAGCTTTGTGCTTAATTCAAAACAACTACTGATTTACAACGTTAAAATCAGTGGTTCGATTTCCTTCGGTGGGCTCAGCAGATGGCCCGATGTGGCTTTGCTATAAACCATGCACACACTCACACATTTTGAATTTATTGACGAGAAGAAAGACAGTGAAGCCCCGTCACCAGTGTTTAATTAAATATTTGAATCCACTGTCTATTTTACTAATGCGCCCCTATCTCAAAGCCTTGAAGCAGTGCTTTTCATCTGCAGCCCAACATTCTGAGCATTAGGTCACGCTTGAACCAAGGTGTGAGATACTTCGTATAAATATATCCAGATCTTTCTGAAACTCGGACTTTTTGTCTAGCTTTTAATAAACGGTTCATTTTTAGTGTTAGATAAGTTGTTCCTTTGATTTTATTGGTGTTTACATCAAGAACTCTTAAATTTGTTAAATAACCACAAGCAAAAAGAACTTGTTAAAAGCTTGTATGTTTGTAAAATACTAAATGAACAAACGCTATTAAGTTGTTTTCAATATACTAAAAAGAAAAATGTTTCCTTTTTGCTTTCTTTATCGCATCTAGGCATGTCTACAAATCTCGGTTCTCTCAGCCGCTCAGTGACAAATTAGATTAACAAAACGCAGTGGGAAGGAAACACTGTACTCTGTAATATATTTTTGTCAGGTGATTCTCGAAATTAAATAATAAAAAATATTTATAATGGGAAGTTGTTCGTATCAAACTTTTTCTTTGTTCTTGAATTTCGCGCAAAGCTACACGAGAACTATCTGTGCTAGTCGTCCCTAATTTTGCAGTGTAAGACTAGACGGAAGGCAGCTAGTCATCACCACCCACTGCCAACTCTTGAGCTATTCTTTTACTAACGAACAGTGGGATTGACTGTATGATTATAACGCCTTTACAGCTGAAAGGGC
Organism: Carcinoscorpius rotundicauda; assembly: GCA_011833715.1. Lineage (NCBI taxonomy): Eukaryota > Metazoa > Arthropoda > Merostomata > Xiphosura > Limulidae > Carcinoscorpius > Carcinoscorpius rotundicauda. Next base: position 47,640,877 of record CM022392.1, on the reverse strand, counting down.
GAGCATGTTTGGTGCGACGGGGATTCGAACCCGCGACCCTCGGATTATGAGTCGAACGCCTTAACCCACCTGGCCCTATCGGGTCTCGTATGAAACTGACACTGAGGTGCAGTTTGTTTGTGCTTAAGTACAAAACTACACAGTGGGGGGGTATCTGTGCTCTGCCTACCACTGGAATTGAAACCCCTGTTCTAGCCTAAGGTACTAGGAAATTGTGACGTTTTAATAATTTTATTGTTTCTAATCAGGACGAGAAACAACAGAATACAAAGTTGAAAGCTTGGAATACTTTAGCCACACTGATGAGATGTATCGTTTATCTGATGCTTTTAAGGTTATGAAAGTAAACCCTATATATATACAACAGTTGCTGTCGGCAGTTTTGAAGATAACATAGTTTTTATTAGTTGAGTACTATTTCACTAAGTAAGTTTACTTGTGGACGACTGTTTTGTTATTTGGAATATCTTACATTATCTTGATGATTTTTGTCAACTAAGCAATGTTTTAATTCCTCTAATTTTCAATTGTTTAGGCCAACCATCCTTTAAGAAAAACTTGTATATTTAGATAAAAGTTTCGAAAAGTTAAGGTTTATATATATTAAAAAGTCTTAGAGTTTTGAAGTTACTGAAGAAAATTTTGAAAAAGACAGAAATAAAGGGAAAAATAATTATTCTTTCTCGTATTGCTAACCGTTAAAAAACACATTACAAGTAATATTTCTAAGAAACCTTCCTCGAAACAGCAACAACTTGATCTCGAAAACAGTTTTATTTGCAGAAATTATTATCGGGATTTAACAAGAAATTTATCTATGTGAACAATGGTTATCATAGTTGAGTTGAAATGGAAGGAACTTTTATCCTTCCACTGATGAAATAATTGTTTACTGTGGTGCAGTTCTAAATATATTTGATTTTTGCAGTATATCATAAGATTCATTTTGGGAAAACGGGGGAATGTAAGGTTATACACGAACTTATATAAATATCTTTATGGCGTATGTTAACTTCTAGCTAATAAACCGCAGATAAGTGCTACGTACTATAATTTATCCCGGACGAGTCTTCGGTTTATTACGTTGCGTATTATGATTTTGAAATAGCCGGAGATTTTAATATTAATTTAGAAGTTAATTAAATTTCGTTATGTATCAAATTTATGAGATTTGCCAATAAGATTGATACACACAATTTTCTTAACACAAATGTATTTTAATATACTAATAACAATACAATTTATAATAACAGTTATTACAAAATATGATTTATATGCAAAAGTTTTATAACTAACAAACAATACTGAGTCTTCTCTCTGGTTTATAACTGAATATTTTATCAACGGTAGAGGTCCACGACGAGTGAATTAATTCCGAGTTTATATTATTATAGCCATCTGTCTTTTCTTGGCTGACCTCGCACCGCGCCCCCCAGTGGCTCAGCGGTATGCCTGCGGACTTACACGCTAAAATCCGGGTTTCGATACCCGTGGTGGGCAGACCACAGATTGTGTAGCTTTGTGCTTAATTCTAAACAACAACCTCGCACCGCCTACAAGCTGGCTTTTTTACCGACGAAGATGTTTAATGCTCTCGTAGAAGTACTAAGTCCGAAGTTAGTTCACGAAGTTGAACAATTTGTAATGCTTGAAATCTGTTAACATTCATGGCCAAGTATCTGTACTTTTCCGATTAATAAAGCGTTAATCACAATTATAGCTTTTGAGGTGTATAGTGTATTAACTGTAGCTGATAAAAATATTTTGTCTCCTCACGGGTTGAAATGGCAACCTTTTATATTCATTGAGCGAGATTCTTGAAAATTCAGCTGGCGATAATACTGACATTTACGTACATGTATGTATGTATGTATATAGTTTCTGACGCTCCAGAATCTTTAACAAATTCAGAGAAGTAGCTGGATTTGAGCAACAGACATTTAACAATACAGTTCACACACATTTCAAACATATATATAACTAGACCAGACACCGATATTTAAATATATGTCAGGAAATTTGTTACATAAGGTATTGTAGTTTGTTAGCCTTTATTAGGTATCACCATGGACATAGTTCTTTTCTAACTACGAAATCTGTTAGCCCTCTTCCAACTAGTAAACATTTTCTGATATTATTGTGAACGTATTCTGTTTTCCGTCTAATAGCTTGTAAACTTCCTTATGTAAAATTTATACGTATTTTTTAAGCTTTCTTCAAGCTAGTAAACTCTTTCAGGTATTATTATGTTCGTCCAAAGGAAACAATAACTATTTTTCTATATCAAAAGACACGCACATTTTAAAAATACGCTTGCTTGTTAATAAGGTTTTCAAAAATAATCAAGGGAAGCTGATTTTTTCTCTGAGTTACTTGACGCATGAATCATTAACAGATTTCAAATTTATGTTTCCATATTTAGGCCATAATCAACAAAACTCCAAGAAGGGGAAAAATAATAAAAATATTGTAATTATAGAAAATGTTTGTTTGTAATTAAGCACGGAACTACACAATGGGCTATTACTTTGCCCACCATAGGTGTCGAAATTTGGTTTATTGCGGTATAAGTCTGCAGACATACCGCTATGTCATTGAGGCACTATAGTAAGTGTACGTCTCATGGACGTCTTTATTTACGTATCGTTTTAGTTTCTTTTTGTTAAAAAATAAGCAACAGTAATCCTGTTGGTTAATTTCGCAATGCTCTTAACAGAATTAGTTTTATTCCATTACTAGAATCAGTTTCGAAATTCATTTTATTATTTCTTCTTTTCAACTCGCTTTCAAAAGGAGTTTTTTTGGTTGTGGATTTGTACACCAATAGAAAAAGGAACTGTTGTGTATTTGACATAAAGAACAAGAGAGTTCTGAATGGGAAAGGGATTAGTCCGTTGAGGACATGAAACTCCAATCATTCTAGCAAAGTAATCTCATAATTCTTTGTGGCCAAAATTATAACATTATCATCTTCAAGTCTGTTAAAAGCTAATAGCTACCTCAAATATTTTGTTGGGATTCTATGGACACTATCAAGATATTACTTTATAATGTATTAAGAACCTTGTAGAACTAGCTGTTTTACTTCCATTTTTTCGTCAAGGAGGAATAAGAATGACTTTTACAATATTTTAAATCACGCAAGGTATTTTTCCTAGCCGAGTGCGATCTCGTGTTTCATGAAATAACGAAATAACATCTTAACTGGCGTTTAATTGTTGGTACGTGATAATGACTTATCCTTCGAATCATTAACACCCCTTACTCCCAAGAAAGGTATGTCAGTGTAAAATAATTACTTCTTCAAAGAGGGGTGGTGTTTCAGGTGTTATGTTTTTGAGATGAAACACCTCCCTTATTTGTCTAGGTAGTGAAATCGCAGGTTATATCTGAATGATCCTGTATCGTGATTTGTTATTGCTTTAGATTTAGTTTTAACATAGCGTAATGTTACTGTGCTCTTGATCGGTGTTTGAGTTTTTTTAGCCTTGGAAGATCAGGTTTCATACGGATCTTTTCTTTCCTTCATGACAATTCTGTGTTTACACTTGGACATGGCCTGGTGGTTAAGGCACTTGACTCGTAATCCGAGGGTCGTGGGTTCGAATCCCCTTCACACAAAACATTCTCGCCCTTTCAGCCGTGGAGGCGTTATAATGGGACGGTGAATCCCACTATTCGTTGGTAAAAGAGTAGCTCAAGAGTTGGCGGTGGATGATGATGACTAGCTGCCTTCCATCTAGTATTACACTGCTAAATTAGGGACGGCTAGCGCAAATAACCTTCGTGTAGGTTAGCGTGAAATTCAAGAACAAGCAAACACTCGGCACTTTTCCTTGTATATGTCCATGAATAAATTTCCAAGTATTTGAGCATTACGAATTACCCTACTTTGATTGTGTGTAAATTCTTTCACGTTGCAAATACTTCCTTTACACGCGCACAATGTTACACTGACGAAATTCTAAGATTGTATTTGTTCGCAAACACCCTTTATAAACATAAAATTAATTTATGATCTAATATCGTAAGTTATCGAGCATTAAGTTTTCTTGTATTAAATATAATAGACATGTTAATGTGGAAGGGGTAATTAAGACTGCCTTAATGGTGTTTGGTATATTTAACTATGAAAGTTAGTAGCTCATTTTAATGGAAGTTTATTTTAGAATATGAAACGTTCAGGAGTCTATCTGACAAAATTAAGAACGTTAGCTATAAGAATTTTGAGTTTCTTGTTTTCCGTACACGAAAAGCTGCAGTTAGGATTACGTTTTGTCTCTTTATGTTATATTTATTCATGCTGGACATACATATCTTATAACAGGACGTATGTAAGTTTTTTATGTTTTGAGGATGTTTGTGCTGATGTGCCTTTGCCAATTAAATTCCTATTATAGGTAGCTGTAGACCAGATTTTAGATTTTGCCATTAGAACGTGTTTTGACCGTATTAGTTTGGAATAGTATGTTTTACCTAAGAATATGACTGATTTGACTATATGGAAAAGATTTTCGTCTAAATTTTTGAGGGGGGTAATTACTAGTTTTTGGGATATTAATTCTGATATGCAGTATTCAGTTAGTGTTACGTCTTGTAAGTTGGTTGCAGCTTTAAAGGTGTAGGGGGGCTATTCTAAATACCTATCGTATGCAAACAAAGAAGTGAAGCTAAAATTCGAATATGTTAGTGACATATTACTAACTTACGTTACGGATATTATGGGGGCTAACTCCCCCCAACCAGAAGGAATAATCACCTCTAGGTTCCCTGTACATGAAGTTGTTTTTCTATTTTCCAGGAAGTTTGATAGTTAGTGAGAAATATCAGGGCGTTAGTTCAGTGTCTGGCATTCGGTACATTAGACAGTCGTGTCATAATCTGTTGAAGATTTTCATTGGATAAGTTCATTAGCTATACCGAATTTTTAGGACCTGGGAGGGACACTGTTTAGCACGTAGAGTAAACCTCTTTCAAAGAGATAGTAAAAAACATCGGCTTTGAGTGATGGGTCCTTTTGTGAATTTTGAACTAAAGTTACCGCCCTTTCTCCTAAATATACGCTGTTTTAATTTTAGTATATTCGTATAACAAATAGAAAACATTATTGCTGATTGAGTATGAAACTGCAATGAAACAGGATTATTGCTATTTTAATTATACTCTACGCAAATTAAATATATAAAACCACTACAACTTACGTATTAATATGACACTGTATGAAGCGACGTCTTTCGATCTACTTCAAGGGCCCGGCATGGCCTAGCGCGTTAGGGCGTGCGCTTCGTAATCTGAGTGTCGCGGGTTCGCGCCCGAGTCGCGCCAACCATACTCGCCCTCCCAGCCGTGGGAGCGTTATAATGTGACGATCAATCCCACTATTCGTTGGTAAAAGAGTAGTCCAATAAGTGGCGGTGGGTGGTGATGACTAGCTGCCTTCCCTCTAGTCTTACACTGCTAAATTAGGGACGGCTAGCACAGATAGCCCTCGAGTAGCTTTGTGCGAAATTCCAAAACAAACAAACAAATCGATTTACTTCAAGTACTGATACGTTTTATAGAAGTACGAAAACGTTTCGTTTAAAATCTGTGTTGCCCCCCAGTGGCTCAGCGGTATGTCTGCGGACTTACACGCTAAAATCCGGGTTTTGATACCCGTGGTGGCCAGAGCACAGATAGCCCATTGTGTAGCTTTGTGCTTAATTCAAAACAACAACAACAACAAAATCTGTGTTCTTTCACTGTAGAAACAAGAGATGACCTAAATGTTCCTGTTCTCAACTCAATAATTATCTCGTGTATCGTGAATAAAACTTATGTTACTATTGTTAGTTGTGAAATTTACTTAATAAACACTCATCTTTATGTATGTGTGTATACAATTGAGAGGGAGTTAGTCGTGAAATGTTCTTAATCATGGTTCTTTACTCTAGTATGTATACGTGTATATACAAATTAGAGACAGTCGCACATGGGAAAAAAAAGCGCTTTGAAAACATCGACATTTTGTAAAAGTCCCACATAATCTTGGGTTCTGCGAGAATCCACCACGAAATTTATCGCGGGTTGCAATTGTTAAACATTCTGATAGTGTTCAATTTGTTCGCGGTGTGTCAGCAAATTTCAATTTTTGGATTTACAACGCTGAAATCTAGGGTCGATTTTCTAATGGACAGAGCGCAGATATCTGATAGTGTGGCTTTGTGATAAAAAGCAAAATAAAACTTGCCGAACGAATCTAAACCGCATTTGACTTTTTTGAATTCCTTTATAAAAACAATAAAAAACGTTCTTAAACATCCATTGATGGGCTTAAATAGCTTTGTAATGAAAGAACTACGCAGATGAATTCATAGATGTTTTATTTTTGTCAAGATGTACACAGAAAGAAAAGATTCAAAGCTACTTGTATAGACTGTTTCTGAGATTGAAAATAAAACATAAATTGTTCTAAGTTATTCTTTCAATGCTCTTTGTGGTCTTAAGAAGAAGATACGATATACTTGGATTGTTTATTATAAACTTGTTTCGTTTACCAATTTTAGTGATTATATTACTATAGGACAGATTTTCAACCTATTTGTTTTTTTTACTTTTCTTTACTGAAAAGCACGGTAAAAATAAAACAACAGTAATAATAATAATAGCATGATCATTGTCATACATTTTCAAAATTATTATTTTTATAGTTTATTACAACAATTTTCAAACATTCACACACCCTTTCTGTTAACCATCCTCAGTGGCCTAGCGGTATGTCGGTGGACTTACAACGCTAAAAACTGGGTTTCGATACCCGTCATGGGCAGAGCACATATAGCTCATTTTGTAGCTTTGTGTTTAATTCAAAACAACAACACTCTTGCCATATGGGACACGCTCCACCTTTTAACGATGTATAGGATGGATGTGTCCATGAGTTATCTTAACGATGTATAGGATGGATGTGTCCATGAGTTATCTTAACGATGTATAGGATGGATGTGTCCATGAGTTATCTTAACGATGTGTAGGATGGATGTGTCCATGAGTTATCTTAACGATGTGTAGGATGGATGTGTCCATGAGTTATCTTAACGATGTGTAGGATGGATGTGTCCATGAGTTATCTTAACGATGTGTAGGATGTATGTGTCCATGAGTTATCTTAACGATGTGTAGGATGTATGTGTCCATGAGTTATCTTAACGATGTATAGGATGGATGTGTCCATGAGTTATCTTAACGATGTATAGGATGGATGTGTCCATGAGTTATCTTAACGATGTGTAGGATGGATGTGTCCATGAGTTATCTTAACGATGTATAGGATGGATGTGTCCATGAATTATCTAGACGATGTATAGGATGTATGTGTCCATGAGTTATCTTAACGATGTATAGGATGGATGTGTCCATGAGTTATCTTAACGATGTATAGGATGTATGTGTCCATGAGTTATCTAGACGATGTGTAGGATGTATGTGTCCATGAATTATCTAGACGATGTGTAGGATGTATGTGTCCATGAGTTATCTAGACGATGTGTAGGATGTATGTGTCCATGAGTTATCTAGACGATGTATAGGATGGATGTGTCCATGAGTTATCTTAACGATGTATAGGATGGATGTGTCCATGAGTTATCTTTGTTATCGATGGATGCTTGTGCCACCTGGTATTAATGACATATTTTATTAATCTAGTAATAGTTGTTTTTCCGTTCCTTAATAACTTGCCAAGCCGCTGAAAGTTTAAAAAACAATTTTTTGATCCATGAACCCTTTGATAAAAAATGCACACGTAAATTATGTTAAGCAGGGGTAAAAAAACTAAGTTGTTAAAACTGTTTTCGTAAAGTGGTCGATCATTGTTGACTGTGTTACTTCTACACTTGGGATACCCGTTAGTTATAGATTACAATGAAATGTTCATTGTTTCATATTTTGTTAAGTTTAACAGACTGTCCATAATCTGTAGCGGTTTTCTGGTGTGCCTCTGTGTGTGTGTGATAAAAGTCTTTCACAACTCACTTTATCATTTCAAGAAGAATTTTACATTGAACACGAAACGCTTCAACAGTAAGGAAAGTGGTGGTGGAAATACATTTTTCTGACGTCGTGTTAATGCACGTGGTTTTTAGGAAAGATAAGAACATTATTAAATATGAGGAATTACATTCTGCAATGTTTTTGTTTCAGTTCCACGTCAGTCTGTGTTGAGATTGGATGCGTGAAAGGAAACTGAATGACTAAACACATTAACTGATTTATATTTGTCTTTCGACTACATATATAAACCGGTGAATAAACGTGTATAGAAACGTAATTCAGGTAAAGTCGGTCATGTCTTTTCTCAAGTAATGAAATCTCACGTTTGTTTTAACAGACTGTTGCTATTTATTTTTCAAGTAACAAAGGAGTCGTGTGTGTTTCAAGTTACGCTATTATCATGCTTCTTTCAAGTAATGTGATTGTAATGTTTACTTAAAGTAATGCCATCATGTCTGTTTCAAACCACGTCATCGTCAAGACAGTTTTAAGTGATTGTCTTGTCCTGTTTATCAGTATCTATTTTTATTAGCTTTCCATAAAGTAGTAAGACAGTTCTGTTAAAACAATGTGGCAGTTATTCTGTATACAGAAAATTCGTTTAAAATGTTCAATTTTATAAAAGCAACAATATTAGAGTTAAGGAAAATTATTTGCTATCAAAATTTTTAATTCACCTACAAAAGACAACGAGTTTGTTACCAGTGATTGTTCACTTTATTACCAAGCTAGTTTATTCAAACTAGACAATAAACATAAATCAAAGTAAATATTTAAATTCAGTTTTATCGCTGAGAGTAATTAGTTAACGATTAATCAAAAATTTTGCATCAGTCGTTAAATGTTTTATCTCTAGTCGAGAGCAAGTTCTTTTCCTGTAAAGGTTTACAAAATCCTTATTTTTACACTATTTTTCTCACAACGGTTTTTACAAAACAAATGCACCAATAAACTTGAGAAGCTAGTAAAAGAAATCTTATGTCTAAAAATCTGTATTTGTTTGGTAGTTGCGAACGTTTTACTTTTCTTTTTAGGTGCGCGAATAACATTTAAAAAAAAAAGATGACCGAAGCGTATTTCTTGTACACAACTGACAGTGTCAGTTATCTCCTTTGCAGATTTCCGGTAATTTACACAGTGAATTACCTTCGAGTTTCCGGATTTGTAATTCACTTAATTCTGTGTAGTGAAGAGGGTGTACGAAACCAGCAAGAGCTACACAAAAAACTAAAGCTTTTGTGAACACAGATGTATCGGCAAATATTTTACTGTTGATTAAATTCTGTTACATATTTCACTGTTAACACATGGGCCAGGCGTGACCCAATCGTTGATATGTTTACACTATGAATTCGATGATTTATGGTTCATGACCCGTTGTCACAAAGATTCACTTTGTACTTTGGTACCATGGATGTGCTGTAAAAGTGATGACCAAAAATGCACTATTCAATGATTTGCCCAAGATTTGGCGGTGTGTACACTTACCACAGTTGCTTTCCCCTTAGTCCTTACAAAGCAAGGTGGAAATGACTAACCAGACAAACTTACTTAACCAAGAAGAACGCAGCACAAGATATACAGTGAAAATGTGCAACTAATTTGACGTATTCAAAACCTGAGAAGTCGCACAAAGCACTGACAGCAAATTAAATGAACAGAAGTGCATATCACTCATGAAAGTTATGGTGGAGTCTGCAAAGAAAGTTCTTCCAAAGATGAAAAATCTGAAGCGAAAGTCAGTGATGACATGAAGTACTGCATGTGATGGAACTCAGAAAAGAACAAAATGGAATAGAACGATACAATTAAATCAGAAACAAATGTAGAGGTTAATGGTGGATTAGAAACTGTGAAGAGGTAGGAGTTCTGAACATACAGCATGAAATAAAAGAGTTGTATGAGAAGGTGAAAGAGGTGACTAACAAAAGAAGATTCAAAATTTGAAACAACTGTGTACATAATAGAACTTTCGCGCTTTTAGCTGTGGGTGTTGTAACATTTATTTTAATATTCGCGTTTGTTTCAGTTTGATGTATAGAACGTATATTGTTGGATGTGTATTGCGCAAGTGTAAATCACAAAAACAAAACTTTACACTGCTCATCTTTTTTGCACAATCACATGAAATTTTAACATCATAATTGTTTTACAGATTATCGCGCCATATACTTACATTTTTGTTGGACTTAATATCTTATATTTAATCATCACCAATGAATGATTAACGTTTCAGAATGCAAGTAGATGGCGCGATATTTGTAACGAAATATCCAGGTAAAGATTTCGCATAACTGAAAAGAAAATATAAGTAATGTAATGATCTTATTTTTCTTTACAGTTTTATATATAATGTGTTTGAATAGCGGTATGTGGAATGCATTTGGGCTTTTAGTAAAATTATTTTTTTAAACATAAGAAAATCTACATAGGAAATTTGATGCCTTGTGTAAGTCACAAATTACTTTAAAGTCGTCCACGTGGTTCTACCTTCAAAACATTAAAATTAGTGCAATCGTCAGTCAAATCTACTAAGCAAATGATTAAACTTTTCTATAAATAAACATCTTTCTGATATGTAATCTTCGTTTCTCAATCTAACTTAAATAAACTTCAACTCTAATCTAAAACTAGAAATAAAATCTGTCTGGATTTCAGTCTCATCTTCAACATTTCTTCTGACAGTAAATATAATGTTACGAAAGACGAAACACTTGACCTTGGAGATCTCGGATATAGTAAGATATTTTCGTCACAGTGTCATCGTAAATAACTTCTTTTACTTACGTTCAAAATCACAGAAAGGGATAGTTATGCTGTGCTTATTACAGGTAGCGAAGCCTGATATTTAGTGAATAAGAACCAGGACAACGAATATATAAACAGCAAGGTAACATATAAATTTAACAACCCAGTAGCATATATTATGAAACAATCAGGAACGCCTTTAAATATTTATTGCAATAATCTCTAACAACGATTTTATAACGCTGATGTTTTAAGTGTTTGATAATTAGAAAACTCATTATATAACTTTAAGTTTAACAACGATTTGGTTTGAATTTCGGTGAAAACTACTCGAGGGTTATCTGCGCTAGCCGTCCCTAATTTAACAGTCTAAGACTAGAGGTACGGCAACTAGTCACCACTACTCACCACTTTTAAACCAGCGAATAGTGGGATTGGTCGAAACATTATAACATCCTCACGGCTGAAAGGGTGAACATGTTTGGTTTGATGAGGATTCGAACCCATGAAATCTCAGATTACGAGTCGAGTGCCTTGACCACTTGTCCATGCTGGGCCGCTTCATAACGAACGGAATTGTATTCAATACTTTACCTTATAGTGTATATGTATTTATACATGTACTTATCATTAGTGTTTCATTTTGGTAGAAGATTAATTTGAAACTGACATGAACCATGCTGCCTGGTCTATTTTTTTCTGTTTGATGATGACCAAAACAAATATGGTTGAAACATGACCTAAACTTTGTTCCTACATTAATAAATAATTGTGGTTTGAGTGATGTGTCACATTTGTGACATTAAATGAATTAAATGCGACGAGGTATATAAATAAACCAATTAAATACATAATTATATATAAATATTATATAAGTTAAAGTACATGATAATTGATGACAAATGGTTAAATGTGTTATAACGTATATTAAGGAGTTGCATGAACCGTATGTAGTTATTTAATATCATACGAGTGGTAAATAATACAGCTTGCCTGAAAAAAAAAAATGGTTTAAAATATCAGCTTATTTTGTAGATACTAATAAATATTAGTGAAAAATATAAGTAAATTAATATTCAACAGCACTTGGTGCACAAGCCTGGGATGAGCTTTTATTGCACCTAACGTAAGGTTCTGAATTGAACTGCGTTAATAACATTTTTCTACTTAACTCTTACTTAGATTTTTTTGATATTTTACTTTTATAATGGCTTTAACTTTGTTTTGGAACATCAGTAGATTATTTTTCTTCTCGTATGATTCATTGTTTTATTTTAATATAATATTGGGTTTCACTCAGTATTACATGGTCTTTAACTTAAGGGCAACTTAAGAAGCAGTATACACCCTAGTGGTGAGAAAAATCTCATTAGGGTTTACTTTTTTCTCTCTAAACAGAAGTGTTTGCCCTTGTCATGTATTTTTTGTGATTTCGCTCTCTCTGCCGAAAACTCATTTGAGATTGTATGTGCGTTTTGTTATAGCAAAGTCACATCGTACTATTTGCTGAGTCCACCGAGGGGAATCGAACCCCTGATTTTAGCGTCCGTAGACTTACCGCTGTACTTGCAGCGGATCTTTTGAAATTGAAGAAACAAATGCAAATTCCTGATGACGAGAAACCCACTTGAAACAAAAATGTATCTAAGAATGTCTGGTACGGGTATTAACTCTGTTGATACAGTTTTCTCTCATGACTACTTCTGTTTCAATGATCAGAAAAGTTAATTAATTAATACTTCTGTAGATAGAGTGTTCCAAAGACACTTGTGTCTGATAATGGTTCGCAAGTTGTGTCTCAATTTATGGATGAAACTTGTAAAACAATAAGAATTAAACATATCTTTACAACTCCAGATCATCCTCAGTCTATCATTTCTGAAAGAATAAATAGAAATATGGGTAGAGTGATGTTTGATCATATTGAAAAAACAATTAATCAAACTTGAGACAATCTTAAAATAAACACAACAATCAGGGCCCAATAGCAACAACAAACAAAACAAAAGCAATTTATTCAACAATAACAATACTTATAAATTCAACACTTACCAAAACGTGCCTGACCAAGTTTTGAAATTAACGTTAATAAACAGAATATCACAATTATTAATATCATTTCAAATAATGGAACCAGAAAAAAGTTATAAGTCTAAGAAATATAACAACACAAAATAATACTTTTCAATATTGATAACAACACCAAGTGATAAACAGCCGTAATTCACTATCTGTCTCGTGACTATTTGTCCTAGTGAAACCTAAGGCAATGTATTGATTAACTGAGTAAGTCAAGAGAGTACACCGCATGTGATTATACGCTTATTCAATCTTCTACTACATTAATACTATGTACGTTATTGCTCGGGTATCTGATAGCAGTTTCATAATACATATATTTACTTAATAAACAAATGATTAACTTGTGTTCCCTAGTGGCTCAGCAATATGCCTGCGGACTTACACGCTAAAATTCGGGTTTCGATACCCGTGGTGGGCAGACCACAGATAGCTCATTGTGTAGCTTTGTGTTTAATTCAAAACATCGTCGATTAACAAGAATGTAAATTAATTTTTAATGGAATTAGAAATTCATATATTAAACTAAGCGATAGAAGGGAAGAACGAAAAACAAAGTTGATAAAACTTTTTCAGTACATTACAGTTAAATATCTACCTGGGAAGATTTTATTGGCCAGCCAACAACGTTTGTCGAATTCTTATAATATGTGTTTAATCCAACTATGACAACTAAAAATGCTGACCACCAAAAACAAATATATATTATCACACTTATCAGTCAGGGCAAAGATGTGTCTCATCTCTTCGAAACCTAAATAAATATATACTAAAGGGCTTCTGCTATACAATATCAACGTTTCCACCATCACATTATAAATGCACTTTATAAAATTAAGTGATCAGTTGTGTAGCGACTTGTTGAATAGTAAACAACTTTATATTAAGGATAAACTATATCCAAACCAGCTATGCTGCTGTGCATCTCAGAACGATCTCTTAACTTTTTAATACTTGTTGTATTGAGAGAATCTTATCGCGAGATTCTACGAACGAACACGAAATAAACCGCCGCTTTATTAACATAGTTAATGTTGAATCATTTTGAAGTTATTTTTCTTTTGTTGAAAGGCAAAGTTTTCCGAAGTAATCTTCGATTTATCTTAAACAATTAAGTAACAGTTAAATATTTGTGATTTTCTTGTATTTTTAAAAGAAGGTTTACTGGATTCAGATTTGTAGATGACGCTATAAACAGATCACCTCTTTATGATTTAAGATTCCACTTCCCAAATGCTAAGCACAATCTTACGTTTAGTCACAGTCCCCTTTTAGTACAGCGGTAAGTCTACGGATTTACAACGCTGAAATCAGGGGTTCGATTCCCCTCAGTGGAATCAGCAGATAGCCGATGTGGCTTTGCTATAAAAAACATACATACACATAAACATATACCTTTAGTTAGTTGTACACATGTAGGATATCTGATCCAACATTAGTTGTACACATGCAGGATATCTGATCCAAGGTTAGTTGTACACATGCAGGATATCTGATCCAATGTTAATTGTACACATGCAGGATATCTGATCCAATGTTAGTTGTACACATGTAGGATATCAGATCCAATGAAGGCAATTAAAACTAACATTGAGGCTTTCAAGCAACCTGGCAACGAGAAATGCTACAAAAAACATTGAATTCGACAAACTGTTGAATAATCAGAAAACATGAAGATGAAACTACGATAATTATTAAAAAGCAGCATAAATGCGATCAATGACAAGAACGGTATAAGTTTGTTCATCTAAAATGTTTAAATTCTTGTTAAGTACATTTTCTAAGATTACAGTTTCCTTTTCACGTAAACATAGTCTTCTAAGAGTGCAAGGTCAGACAATAGTTATTTCGTGTTTTTGAACCTGATACTAATGGTGACATTTCCTAGAAACCAAAATCAATATAAATTCTAGACTTCGAATTCCTCGAGGAGCAGGTCGTTGAAACATGGTAAGAGAGTAGATAATTCCAGCTGAAACAGAAGTAGTTCTCTCTTGGAGGACATAAATGTCGTCTCTCTCTTCAAACAAATAAAAATAAAGCTCGAAGTACCAGTCAAACTCTTTGCTTTCATAAACATAAAAGATGTTTCGTGCAACAATATTGTGTTATATAGATTGTCTACTTAACGTGAATATTTTATGATGAGCTAGGTCCAAGCACCGTAATGTTTTGTGGAGTCCTCATTCCTAAAG
The DNA here is from genome assembly GCA_011833715.1 of Carcinoscorpius rotundicauda. Lineage (NCBI taxonomy): Eukaryota > Metazoa > Arthropoda > Merostomata > Xiphosura > Limulidae > Carcinoscorpius > Carcinoscorpius rotundicauda. The sequence goes on along the minus strand of CM022392.1, from coordinate 47,625,824 downwards.
GGATCACATGAAGTAGAGCTGGTTGAATTTATGAGTGGTACAAACTCTTTTCATGGTTGTTTAATAATCACTCTAGTATAATACGACATACTTTTATACATTTGGCTAATGTGTGTGTTTTTCCTTTAGCAAAGCCACATCAGGCTTTCTGCTGTATTCACCGAGAGGAATCGAACCTCCAATTTTAGCGTTGCAAATCCGTAGACTTACCGCTGTACGAGCGGGAAACCATTTAGCTGGACAAATATGGAAAAGAAAAGTTTTCTGTTGTACATCCTATTAGGGTAAAAACTTTTAATGTTCTCACTAAACGATTCTCTTGATAATTATGTCTTTTTACACTTGAGACTATAATATTGGTTGTCTTGGATTTAACAAAAAAGCTACACGAGGGCTATCTGCGCCAGCCGAACCTAATTTAGCAACAATAGACTAGAAGGAAGGCAGCTGGTCAACACCATTTACTGCCAACTCTTGGGCTACACTTTTTTCAATAAATAGTGGGATTGTTCGTAACCTTATAACACCTTCAGGGCTGAAAGGACTAGCAGGTTTGGTAGGGACTGCAATATCAAAAATCTTCTAAAATGACAAATGAGGTCTTTGAAAAATAAAATACTACTTTAGAACATTCACTTACATTAATACAGATAGAAAAACCTTCCTATACGTTTATTTATTATTAAGCACTCGTCACTTTCAATTTCATACACCTTAAATAGCTGTGTGTGCTGAATTCTACGATTAATCTCTAAGATAACTTTTTTTTACAATATTGGACAAATACTTGAATTTCTTTAAGCATTTTTCATCGTGTTTAAAACGAAGAGTTCTCTCTTTGTTAATATGTTTCGTAGATACCTCATTCAAATATTAAATAACACGCAATCACTATTAAACATGGACATTTGAATGTTATCCACAGCACAAACAATAGTTAATTTTCTTTAAAATTGCCTCGAGCTAGTGATTTCGCTTCTGTATTGTTATTTCAAATAACTCTTAGTATCTTAAACAACCACATGTTTTGATAACGATGAACGAAATTAAATTGCTTCCTCTCTGCAAGTAGCGTGACAAAATGAAAAGCTTTATAAATAAAATATAATAGGACGTTTTATGCAATACATTCAATACCGTTTTAGATGTATTAAAGTTATGCAGTATTTATGTATAGCAGTGATTTAACGTCTTTTATTTAAACACCAAGTTTGTAGGTAAAAGACACTAATTCTTGTAACACTTAAATAGTTTAGAATTATTCTTTTTGAACGCTATTATTACTTTATTTTACGCTAGAATATATTAATAAGCATAACTATTATAAATAGATAGGTAGGTAAACGAATAAATATGGATGAATGAATGGACAAACACAGTGAGTTGTAATGTATCATCCAAATACACCCATAAATTTATCTTTTATAAAACACTACAGTGTAGCATCTGCGGTATCTGTTAAAATGTGTAATAGGTTGTGAAATATTATCAGAAAAATACGATCATGTATTTGAATTTATACATTGTGAGTTAATTTTGTACTGTTTCTCCCTGTCAATTCAAGTTATAACTTGTTCAGCTGAAGACCAAATGTGAATTTCTGTTGTGAACGACCCTTTATAGTATGAGTAACCGGTCTATGAAAGTCCTCCTGCCTCCTACCCCCCGCTAGTAAAGCTAAAATCAGGGGTTCGATTCCCCTCGGTTGGCTCAGCAGATAGCACACTGTAGCTTTGCTGTAAGGAAACTCGAACACGCAAAGTTCTTCAGGCTTCGGGTACAAATGTCTTTAATTTTCAACAGGTCACTTTAGAGAAGGTAGCCAGAATGCATCGCTCACTGCCCAAAGTTTTATTACTGGTTATTTCGTTCAAGGTCCGAAACATGAACAACTAGTGTAAACCCTTTTCTAACGTAATAGATTATTTATTTGAAGAAAATCGAACACAATGTTTTATATCATTCTCTACATCATTCTGTGAAATTATTAACCTTCAACTTTTGTTATGAAAGTTTAGTAACGTAAAAGATTATGCAGAAAAACTGTCCGTGTTTGGTACAGTTGATGGAAACCTGGCTGTGTTTGGTACAGGTTTCCTCATTACGACTTCTGTTAAAGTCCTTCAGGTTTCATATCTTAGACCTATCTCCTTGAAAAGAGTTACTTAGTGTCTCAATTCTAAATTATAATTATAATCCTTTTTTTTTTTCAATTACAGTTTATTTAGTGAAGGTAATTTGTGTATGATTTTAAGTAAGTGATATTAAATTTTATCTTTAAATAATTACCATGTATAACACAAAGTTCGTTCTTGAATAGTATATGTTATTTCTTAATTCCTTGTGTTGTAAAAGTACAGAAAATGGCCATTATTCCCTTGAAACTTTACCTTTTGCGACCTGGATAATGAAATTTAGAAATTAACATATTTTCTATGTAAAAATTGGCAAATTTACACATTTTCATTTACATAAGGCTGGAATAAAACAACATTTGAATCAAGATTTACACTAAAGTTATACAAAAATGAACAAAAATGTTTAGAAGTTAGTAGTTTTTCGTGATTTATGACTGTAATGTAAATCACTTTCACGTATCAGACCGCAAATATAATCTCCCATAATGTTTTTGTTATACCCTGCCAGGTTACAAAAGCAAAGTTTGAAGGGAGAAATAGGTCTTTTCCATTTACTTTAGGCATAAGCAACTGGGAAGTAATACTTTCTGCCCAGGAACAAGAGAAAGTAAAAATTTTGTTACATCGTGTTATTGCCCATTACGAAACAAAATCAATAATAGAAAGTGCCAAAAATACATAACAATATATCTTAAATTATCTATATATTTAGCCAGCGAAATTAAAATTATTTTGATTATATTATAAAAATATTACTACAGATGATTATGGCTGCCTGTATGAATTATGTGAAGTTTTTGTCTGAATTCCTATCACGAGTGAATCAAACTTAGCGCAGTAATACAGAGGTATTGTATTAATATGTACCTCTATAATGTAGCTAAACATAAACTGTCGGTACTTTAGATGGTCTAGTGTTATCAAACCTTTTATTGAAAATTCCAAATTAATTAAAAAGACTGTTATAATGCGTTGTGCAGTTGACATTATCTGACTCATACGTCATTATTTGATCTTCAAGCTTAGAAAGAAATATATAAACTTTGGCCATTATTAAGTTTCTTCTTTGGGTTTACATGAGGCCATAAAATAATCCGCGGACGTATTTTCAAGAGACCAACTTGTGAGTTAAACGTAGTGCCACAAATATGTTTTGTTTGTTTTTTCTCCCGCAGAACCTGATAAGCGCTTTGTTCCACTAGTATTATTAAAGTTGAACGTTCGTAGGACCTGTTTTATTCACAGACGATTTTCTCTTTCATTTTTTAGGTATTTTTTATAAAATCTCTTTACAATTCTTTCATAACAACATGGAACGATTTAGAAACATTCAAATAAGTTGAGGCACGAAGCCGCAACGTTGCGCATTACCATGCCAGAACAACGTGCAACAAAATCCCAAATTTAAGATATTTGTTTATTACGAGATTTGTTTATAGCATCAGTTCTCATGAACATGGAAAGTATGATATTTATATATTCGAACTATTTTAATGTGCAATAATTTTTAAACTGTAATAATATGCTCTATTAGATTAAATGTTTAGAGATCACTGACGAGTGACGGGTAAACTTTTAAGTAAGATTAGCTAAAACTGTGATACTCTCAGTTTTATCCATAAGACATGTAGAATAACAGGAGATTCCAAAGCAACCCTGTATTATTTGAATCTGTTTGAGTTTCTGAGAGAGACTAGACACGAAAATGTACGCCTGAATAATAGTTGAATTTTATTTGCTAAAACAAAAGTGCGTGTATTTGTCTTTGCATAACAGTACTTGCCGTTACAGTTGAGCCCGAATTGGTTTTACTCGCTAAATATTGTATATATATATTAAAAATCTAAGCTGCCTCTAAGTTGAAATCCAACCTAAACATGTTGGAAAGGCAGACCGTATCAGTTGTCTAAGCAATCTGCCAGCTGTTCGAGTTTGAGAAAACATCACGTTATATAATTAAAACTATAACGTCATACTTTCTTGGCTTGTTCTATCAGTATGTCTCTTGAACATTTTTGTTTATATTAAGGAGGCATTTAGGTGTCACCACACTAGTTAGTGCTAATAGTTGCTGTCTACTTTCATATAATATAGCTATCCCAGAAGAAACTTTTCCTATGACAAGAAAAAAGGGATATCATTGGTGAGTGACACAGAACAATGAACAGCTAGAACAACTTGTTGTGTAAAAACCGTCCATGCACCTGATTAAGTTTGGAAACATTTCTTTATTAAAACGTTTGATATCAAGAAAATGGTATGCCTGATTACAGCGTTTCAGCTGAAACTTGTGGTTTGAGTTTTCTAACAAGTTTTTCTTGATTTCTAGATACGTCAGATCTGTAACGTGTCAAAGAAAAAAAACAACAGTAAAATAGTGGCCGCGCTTTCAATTGTGAAAAACTGTACAATTTTAATTCGTCTTTTAAATGAAGTAAGTTGAAGTTGTTTGACCCAATTAGAAATTGCTTTTCGAAACGCCAGTTTATTGATTTCAACTCTAGAGGATTTGATACTTTAAAATATTTCAACTTTTCCAGTTTTATTAAATGTTCCTATTCGTATTGGTTTTGCATTACAACATAGAATATTCAATAACAAATATTTTCTAAAGTTATACAAGATAATTGATCACGTAATTCAACAGTACTTGTTAACATCGTAAGAAATGTTTAGATGGAACACGAATATTATGAACTTCTTGAGTTTTATGACTCATTATTTTAATTTTTAAAACACATATTATGAGTATTTTATTTCTACTTTTCAAAACAAATATTGTGAACATTCTATTTTTAAACAACTGTTATAAACATTTTGATTTATACTTTTTAAAACACAACTATTGTGAACTTCTCGACTTTCGTGAGATTCTTCTTACCTTCTTAAAATACAAATATTATAAGCATTGTGACTTTTACGTGTCTCTTTTCAAGGGCCTGGCATGGCCAGGTAGGTTAAGGTGTTCGACTCGTAATCTGAGGGTCGCGGGTGCGAATCTCCGCTCGCCAAACATGCTCGCCCTTTCAGCCGTGGGGCGTTATAATATAACGGTATTTGTTGGTAAAAGAGTAGCCCAAGAGTTGACGGTGGGTGGTGATGACAAACTGTCTTTCCTCTAATCTTAAATTGCAAAATTAGGGACGGCTGGCGCAAATGACCCTCGTGTAGCTTTTCTCGTAATTCAGAATAAACAAACAAACTCTTTTTAACTTTTTGTAAACACACGTTTTTCTTTATCATTTAAAAACGCAGAACAGCTTTATATACCTAATACATACTTTATATACCTAACACATACTTTATATACCTAATACATACTTTATATACCTAACACATACTTTATATACCTAACACATACTTTATATACCTAACACATACTTTATATACCTAATACATACTTTATATACCTAACACATACTTTATATACCTAATACATACTTTATATACCTAACACATACTTTATATACCTAACACATACTTTATATACCTAACACATACTTTATATACCTAATACATACTTTATATACCTAACACATACTTTATATACCTAACACATACTTTATATACCTAACACATACTTTATATACCTAATACATACTTTATATACCTAACACATACTTTATATACCTAATACATACTTTATATACCTAACACATACTTTATATACCTAACACATACTTTATATACCTAACACATACTTTATATACCTAATACATACTTTATATACCTAACACATACTTTATATACCTAACACATACTTTATATACCTAACACATACTTTATATACCTAACACATACTTTATATACCTAACACATACTTTATATACCTAACACATACTTTATATACCTAATACATACTTTATATACCTAACACATACTTTATATACCTAACACATACTTTATATACCTAACACATACTTTATATACCTAATACATACTTTTATACCTAACACATACTTTATATACCTAACACATACTTTATATACCTAACCATACTTGATACCTAATACATACTTTATATACCTAACACATACTTTATATACCTAACACATACTTTATATACCTAACACATACTTTATATACCTAACACACACTTATGTGGTGTTGCCAGTTCTACTTTTTCTTATTTACGGAAATAAAATTATCTTCTTCCTATTCGTGTTTTCTCTCATGTCATGAAAAGAATGTACACATCGAAACATCTATCAAAATAAAAGAGCTTTTACTTAGAATACATTTCAAACTTACTTATTTGGTACAATACGCCAATATTTACTTATATGTTGAAAAATAACTTTGACAGGTTTAAATACACTAAAGTTTAATAACAGAGTATGCCACGATAAATTGAAGAGCTTGAATACGTTTCATGGAAAGTGACTTAATTACGAACGTAAAAACTGAAGACAAAGAACGTTTCACCTGAGGTACAGTTTTGATAAATGGAAAAATACTTTATGTTTATCTAACCATCAAATTTTATTTCTTTTGGAGTGGCAATTGAAGTTGATCCATATTTCTGAAAGCGAGCAACATATATAAAGTGCCATCCATTCTTGACATTCGATTTTAAAGTAATACATTTACTATGCTGTTATTTATCTTATAAGACAGGAAGTAAACGTGAAACTAATGAGGATTTCATCTATTATGATTTACCCTGTTAAATCAAGACCTGATTACCATCTCGTGTTTTGTATTAAGTATATATATATATATATGATTTAACAATAATTCACATTTCCACCTACTGATATAGAAGCATGATTAGTCAAGACATTTTATATCGACTGAATAACCATTAATGTTTACGTCACTAACTTAATTGTACTAAAAGAATATCTGTAAATTTTGTTTATTGAACTAAAACTGTACTAGGCCTCTTACAGTGTTAAAACTAAACTCATTCTGATTAAACTAACATGGTAGTTTTTAGTTATCATACTATTAATTAGGATAATATCGGTATACCTTGTGTTGTTTTTTATGCTTTCTATCTGTACAGAAACTATTAAATTACATACTCGTATGAGTTAAGGTTTGTGGCTTGACTGTAACAGTTGCTAATATATCATGAGTTGTCACAAACTCAGAACTAAATCTACGATTTCAAAATATTTTTACCAATAATGTTTTTTCGTTGTTAAGCACAAAGCTACACAATGGGATCTCTATGCAAGCACTGAACATGACTTTCTGCTATATAGCATTATAAGTCTTCGAGCTTTTTAGTGAGCCACAAGAGGTATCGCTGATATTTATTTCTTGTATTTGTAGAAAAGCCACGAAGATTATCCCTAATATTGAGATTCTGACCAGATGAAAGACATCCATTCAGTAGTACTTTGCTACCCTTGTTAGAGAACTGACAGCCACTTTTAGAACGCACCCTAATGTTTCGTGGTATCGCAGGGATCTGAACATTATTGTCATCTCCGAAGTTGAGAGCTCTACCATGGCCAACTTGCATCCTCTTTCACAACTATAACAGCAAAACTATTTTTCTGGATGCATATTATAACAAAACGTTGTGGTAGAGCATTATTTATTGATGGGTAGTTTTTGTTTTTGTTTGTTTGTTTGAATTTTGCTCAAAGCTACACGAGGGCTATCTGCGCTAGCCGTCCCTAATTTAGCAGTGTAAAACTAAAGGGAAGGTAGCTAGTCATCACCACCTACCGCTAACTCTTGGGCTACTCTTTTACCAACGAATAGTGGAATTGACCGTCACATTATAACTCCCCTACGGCTGGAAGGGCGAGCATATTTGGTGTGACGGGGATTCGAACCCACGACCCTCGGTTTACGGATCGAGTGCCTTAACCACCTGCCCATGCCGGGCCTGATAGGCAGTTAAGATTTTACAGCTGTACCATGGCTCAGCTGTAAGCTTAATGCTGTATAAAAGATAAATATCGGAGTTCGATACCCGCGCTGTGCACGGTTCAAGTAGCCCAATGTGCATCTTTGTGGTTAAATCATTTACAGTGTACGTGTTAACATGAAATTTCAACCACTATTACTTTCACAATATAACAGATCACGTAATTTACAGTAAAATACTTTCACATCGAATGAACAATGTTTTAATCATAAAACTTTACTTATTATATTTAATAATGATGATTTAACTAATTATCGCGAGATATTATTTGTAAGGCACATGATGCTACAATTCTTTATGGAAACAATAGTTTGAAACTTGCATTCATTTAAATTCTAAATAAGCTTTTTGAACGGGATATTCCTTCGTTTGTAGAAAGCGTTTACACGTCAATAATAAACCAACCGTTTTTTTTTACTTTTGCGTTTTTCGTTTATAATATTATTAATATCACACTTAGAAAAAATTGTTCAAATTTAATCCAATTTAGATATTCAAATTTTGTGTTAACTGGCTCACATCGATTTGTATGTTTATTTTAAATATATAACGCAACAGTTATATTCTTTGATTTGTGAAAGAACAATATTTTAGTGTTTTAAGCCCTTAAACTAACCGTCGTTCTACCGGGAAAGTAATATAAATACATGATAGGTGTAAATTTTCCTGTGAATAAATAACCGCATGATTGTTTAATACCTGCTCATTACATTTGTCTCACACTCACACTTTGTTTATATCTAAAAACAGTTGTAGAAAAATGTAATATGTTTGTTAAAAGTTAAAATCCTACAGCTGTCTTATAGTCAGTACTTTCTGGAAAAGAATGATTTTTTTTTGAAAAACATAAGCACAATAGAAGTTACTGAGTTTTGTTTTTCTAACAGTCGAACAGTTATTAATTAATTTCCTGCTGCTCAACTATTAGTATGTTGATGCAAAAGTTCATAAACAAAGTTATTTCATCACGTGAGATTAAAAATTCAATTTCCAATTAATAGATCCGTTTATTTTGACACATCCTTCCTTCTATGTGTAACGATATCTAATAAATGGTACTGTTTCCTTTGATACATTCTTTTATTTGTGTGTAATGATATCCAATAAATGGTACCATTTCCTCTTATACATCCAAACATCTGTATGTAACGATATCCAATAAATGATACTGTTTCCTTTCATACATCCATACATCTGTGTGTAATGATATCCAATTCTGATAGAAATACGCTTTATCAACACGTGTTTGATGTATCCAATGTTACTGGTAATTTAATGAAGGGTGTTAAGTGAAAGTAACGTATATCGAAGAGTACCTGTTGTATTTTACCTAAAAGTAATATTCATCTTAAATTTGTTTTTGTAAGAATAACTATATTATATTTGGTTTCATGCATACTGTAATGTGTGCTCTATTTATGCTTGTATGGATAGTAAAGACGTTAATGAAGTTCAGTTAAAAAAACAAAAACATTGAAAACTAAAAATAATCAAACGTCACGTAACGTGTAAATCACCATAGCTCTTTTAAGCTCAGCCTAAATTGTTACACTAACAGCACATGTAACAAGCTTCGAGGATTATTGTTGTTGGCAGTAGAACTACAAGATGGCGACATAAGTGGCATTGTAATATATTTTTAACAAAGCAAAGTCATTAAGCGTGTTGTACTTGTAGACTTCAACCATCGATGTATTTCAGCAACAAAATAGAAGTTGGTCATCTTATTATAAGAATGTCATGACCCATATCACTCGTTGTGTAATAACTATAAATGAAACATTTGGATGGATACTTTACTCCTTTTCATCTTGTAACTTCCATTTTTGTAGTCATCTGAAAGAACACTTCCAGAGAAGCAATGATTTAAAAAAAAATAAATGTATGTATTTTGATTCTTAACACTGTTCTGTGTTTTACCGAACTGGTTTCATGAAGTTTTATGAAGTATTCTCTTTATCACGGATAATTAAAAAAAGAAAAGTCTTCTTATAGCCCGTTTTCTGAACGTCATCGACGCAGATTTCTTGGCTATAATAAATTTAACATCAGAAGAACTGCTTTAACATCAACATACACGGTTGTTGTTTGTCAATTTTAATTTGTGTAATTATTTGCAATGTATTTATTTGAAGTGTCTGTTTGTCAGTACAGTGACCTAGTCTCTGAGAGCTCACAGGACGTTTTAATAATCAACATATTTTTATCACCTTGGAAGTTTTCGCGTTCCTGCTATTAACATGTTAAATGTTTTTGAATTATTACGTGATTTCTTCCGTACACACAATGGTATCTCTCCTGATTTTTAATGTGGGACTAAACTAGGGAACGCTTCCTTACTTTGTGTGAACTTTTTGCCTGTATAAATTAATATAAATCAGTAATTTAGAGCTGTTAATAAAGTAATATGTGTTTTTATAATATCACTCTTAGGTCTGTTGGTATGTTGACGGGAAGTTAAACGTTATTTATTTGTTGAACTCGTCAACTTTCCGAAGAATGCTTTTATCGGTCGTGAAGCATATTCCATTTTATCATATTCTCACTGGAGGTTTAATGGAGTTCTTGTGTTTTTTGTTTAAAAGTATACGACAATATATTTTATTACGTTTTCGCTCAGATGTTGGTAATAACGACAATGCATATTAGGATAACTAATGTGAAAACTGAAACAAGAAATATTTTATTTTGTTTCGAGTGTGTTTGTGTTTTCTTACAACCAAGTCACATCGGATTATCTGTTATGTCCACCAATAGGAATCGAAGTGACATTAACGTGTTTACCTAAACTGTCGCTCTGATCAGAAATAACAATACTTTCAATCGCTTCGGATAACTTCAGAGGTTGCAAATTCTGTTATTTTTATCATTACAATTACCTTCTAGATAATCATTTGTATTTTAAGTAAAGATGTTTGTGACATGAATTTGGCACTAGTGTCCATAGCGGTGACATACAGATACTATTTGTGTAACTGAACAGTATGTAAATTTAAGATCATATGAGATTGTACTCTTGTAATCTACTCTGTGAATAAGTATCCTGCCTTTATTAAGGGACACGAGTTAGTTATCTTTTTTTTTCTTATATTGAGAATGTATATGAAAGGTAATAGTTGAATATTGCATCTCCTGTATTTTTTTTTTAATTAGGTTTTTATTTTTGGTTCTTTTTCCTTTTTAATTAATTAATATTTGTTTATTAACTGTTTGGGATTTATTTCTAAGTGTTAATGTGAATAAATTTTGTTTTTGATCTTGAATTCTGATAACTAGAACGTTACGAACTTCGTTTGATTTATGTTCCAACATTGATCAAAACAAAATCATGGCCATCGGCATGGCTAAATGGTTAAGGCACTCGACTCATAATCCAAGGGTGGAGGGTTCAAATACCCGTCACACCAAACATGTTCGCCCTTTCAGCCGTGGGGCGTTATAAAGCAACGGTAAATCCCACTATTCGTTGGTAAAAGAGTAGTTCAAGAGTTGGCGGTGGGTGGTGATGACTAGCTGCCTTCTCTTTAGTCTTACATTACTAAATTAGGGACGGCTAGCTCAGATAACTCTCGTGTAACTTTGCACGAAATTTAAAACAAACTCTTTTTCATAACAAAAAATGGTGATATAACTTTGTGTTCTACATTCTTGTTTAAAACAGACTGCAATGAATAAATAAACCAAAGCCAGAGGTATCTTTTCCAATCCATGAACTTTGTAACTCGCTGAACGTATTGTTGAGTATTATGAAATGATATAAAATTAAATGACGAAATGTCTCCAAAATCAGAGTCAGACAAGAAGTATAACGAGTGTGATAGTGAACAGCTTTGCTGTAGACAGTTACCGAAAGTGTTGTAATTTCTTTAGTTAAGAACAGAGCTCTTCATGTAGGTTATGTTACATTAACTGAATTCTTTGTCGATCGATAGCGGCTCACAACAAAGCTTAGTTGAAAACGGTAACACGCGTTTCTTACCGAATAATGTGTTAAAAACCTTTTTAACAATGTCCTCGTTGTTGGATGTTTCATTTCTTCGCAACTTCGATATAAATCACTTTGTTCATAAAGTCTTGTGTAGGTGTAAATAATAGTTAAAAAAAAAAAACCCCAAAGAAAAACAGCTAAGTAAATAACTACATAAGTTTTGAGTGGGATATATATCGGAAATTTATATACTTACAGCGTAACGTGTTATGAATTCACATTCTACAGTCTCGTACAAGATGTTGAGCTGTACTGATAAACGTTTTTTGTTTTGTTTTTCTGAATGAGTGGAAATGATATCGAGAGTAAATCTAGGCTGTACGATCGAGGAACTGATCGGCACGTCGCTAACTTGCGATTATCCACAGTTTGAGAATCAATGTTTAAAACTGTAACTTAGAGCAGAGAATCAGAACTTTATTCAATTAATAACACGTCCTAAATTCCAAACTATTTACTAGTTTAAATAATTGTTGTTAACGATGATCGTCGTTTTATTTAAACGCTACAAGAAACTTTCAAAACTCACGAATGTAATCTCACAGTTAAGCTTGCTAGTTAGCAAACTGCATAATTCAATAAGTACATGCTGTGGGCCTGGCATGGCCAAGCGTGTTAAGGCGTGCGACTCGTAATCCGAGGGTCGCGGGTTCGAGTTCCCTCCGCATAAAACATGCTTGCCCTTTCAGCCGTGGAGACGTTATAATGTGACGATCAATCCCACTATTCGTGAGTAAAAGAGTAGCCCAAGAGTTGGTTGTGGGTAGTGACTAGCTGCTTTCCTTCTAGTCTTACACTGTTCAATTAGGGACGGCTAGCGCAGATAGCCCTCGAGTAGCTTTGTGCGAAATTCAAAACAAAACAACCGACGCGCCTAAATAAAATAAGAAAATTATGAACCTAAAATCTGAACTACAGGTTTACGTTCGGTAATTCATTCAAGATAACAAATGTTTGTAGCATTGTTGTTCAACAAAACAAACAGATAGAATACGACATCAGATTAAACAGAAAGCTTTTAATATTTTGATTTGGAAAGCGATCACAGAAATAAGAAAAAATATACGTATTAATAGCTACAAAAATGTTTGGTTATTACGAACTTTAAAACAACAAAATGAAAAATATACAATATGGTTAAAAGTATTTAAAATAACATATGTGCAGTTAAAAGAAGACCTTTATATTAATGAATTTGGAGGAATATTCGAATGAGTGTAATTGATGAAATAAATTAACACAAAAACGTGTGTAGGAAAATAAATTAGCTGAATGATCTTTATTGCAAAATCTTGTCTTTCTGGACCTGAAGGAAGGTCGAAACGTCGTTTTCTACTTATCAATAGAAGTGTTAATATCCATACCATCCGTTTTGGGATACATTTTTATTCCAAGTTGGTTTCTCGTCATCAAGAATTACTTCACCACAGCATGTCTGGAATTGTGTTGAGTTTTGGTTTTGTTTCGTGTGCTGAGTCCCAGGTGATTTTTCTGAGGATTTCTTTTTTAAATTGTGTATCAGTTCTAGTTATCTTGAGGTTAAGATATACTATTTGATTAGTTTTTTCCTGTTCACAGGTAATCTTAATGTTGAGGTGTATCGAGTTAACGTGGTTGAAAAACTAAGTGTGTGCTCTGTAGATGTGAATCCAGCAATTGTATGATCAACATATCTGTACCAGTATAGTGCTGGGTGTAAGGCTGAATTGATCGCTTGTGATTCAATCTGTGTCATAAAAACGTTGGCTAGAACTGATGACACGGGATTCCCCACACTTAGACTATTTATTTGTACACGTTTATTAATTTATTTGTACTACCTACAGAACATGAAATAACACAAAAACTCAACATATTAAAAAAGCAAAATAAACACATCCACAGAACTGTGTTAACCCGATAAAATTAACAAAATAAAACAACACTTGACCAACATCAACAAACTTCCTCAATAAATTGTGGAAAAAATTATACGCGCACACCTAGACAAACAACAATAAATCCCAGATAAAACAAACTACAAAACCTTACACCGTTGCATACCGTATGTTTCCGACATCAAGGAAAATATAATCAATATTTGGAAAAATAACTCGTGACAAAACACAACATTCCAGTAAACACCAAATTTATTCAAAAATCAGGAACTGTGTAAAAAGTAAACTGACAAATAGAATACCAACATATTTTATAACATACAATGCAACAACTGCCACGACTTCTAAATTGGAGAAACAAGGGTTTGTTTGTTTGTTTGTTTTGAATTTTGCGCAAAGCTACTCAAGAGCTATCTGCGCTAGCCGTCCCTAATTAAGCAGTATAAGACCAGAGGGAAGGCAGCTAGCCATCACCACCCACCGCCAACTCTTGGGCTATTCTTTTATCAACGAATAGTGGAATTGACCGTCACATTTTAATGCCCCCACGGCTTAAAGGGCAGACATATATGGTGCGACATAAATTCGAACGCCTCAACACACTTTGCCATGCCGGGCCGAGAAATAAGGAGAAAAATGGAAACTAGATTAAAAAAAAACAAAATAAAATCTTCATACGTTTTAGAAGTCTACAAATCAAACAAACACAACATAACCACAGAAAACACCCAGATATTAAGTAGAGAAACAAATATAAACAAATGCAAAATCAAAGAAGCCCTACTTATACAGCACTAAATCCAAAATTAAACCAAATATAAAGGAACATCTTTATACCTATACTAATTAATAACCTAATATCCACATGCAATATCTTCAATTTATACTCTCGTCCTTATGGCATGTGTCTGATAACGGTCACATTCAAATTCTCTCTTTCTTAACCTGAAAATGACCTAGGCTTATCAATAAAAGTTTTAATATCCATACCAGCTATTCTGAGAAACAAACCCAAACATTATTTGTGCCGCTACAGAACTGCCAAACATTTCAACGGTTGTATAAACATAGAAGTTTTAAAGCACTTTACTATACTAAGTTGTAGAATCATGTCTATCAGTGGTTATGCATTTTAAAACTAATTTGGTTTACAAGTCTTACAGGCCCTGCAGAGCCAGATGGTTAAGGCGCTCGACTCTTAATTTGAGGGTCGCGGGCTCGAATCTCCGTTGCATCAATCATGCTCACCATTTCAGCCGTGGGGGCGTTATGTTAGGTCAATCCCACTATTAGTTGGTAAAAGAGTAGCCCAAGAGTTGGCGGTGGGTGGTAATGACTAGTTTTCTTACCTCTATAGGGAAAGTGGCTAGTCATCACCACCCACTGCCAACTCTTAGGCTACTATTTTATCAACGAATAGTGGGATTAACCGTCACATTACAACGCTCCCACGGCTGAAAAGGCGAGCATGTTTGGCGCGACGTGGATGCCAACCTGCGACCCTCAGATTAGGAGTCGAACGCCTTAACCCACCTGGCCATGCCGAGCTAGGGACCGTTATTAGGAATGGTACGTTCATTGAATTACTAAGGGAAATAATGCTGATAACAAAAGTTTGTGATTAAGCACGAAGCTACATAATGGACTAGTTGTGATCTGCTCACCACTGGTATCGAAATCCAGATTCTACAACGCCAGAAACCAGCGGTTCTGTACCGGTGGTGGGCAGATCACAGATAGCTCATTGCGAAGCTTTGTGCTAAACTCAAACAAATAAACAAAAAACAACAACAAAAGTACTTAATCGAAGATACTTTGCATTTCTAACTATCATACATTTGAAATTTCCTTCCTTACTTATTTACGATATTATGTGTTCTTGTCAGTTTGTTAGGTAAAATTATGGTTATATTTACCCAGGATTCACTTACACTCCTGTGTATTAACCAACCACACCATGACTTAGTACACCTCAGTAAAATAAAAGACAACAGTTTTCAAACTATTGAATATGACCTTATGACTATCAAAGTTATAGACATATCTCACACAAACATATTTGTTGAAACACAATACTAAGCAGGAACGGATGGGTCACACACTTGAATTTAAAATAACACTGGTCAGTTGCCTGAAAGTCGTATAAATAGCTGATGTAATATTGCACATTGCAGTAATAAGTGTATTTGATGCCATGACTTTTTATGGTACTTAAGGAACACAAGACTTGTGCATTTTATTATTTTTTATTTAATTCAATTATACTCACAAACTGGGTAATTAATTATCAAGAAACTGCTTTTTTGAAAATGTTGGTAAAAAATACATCGTCTAAAGTTTTAGAAATGTTAGTTAGCGTTAACTATCTCAGAAACAGAAATGTACAATTTCAAGTTATTAATTAAGCCTGTAATACTCTTCAGAACGTCCAAGTAAAATGCTGTATCTTAGTGTATATCATTCCAGCAGTTTTATATTAACACACATAATTCGTTATTTTACTCTTATTAGTTACTAACGACTGTTTCATTTTTATGTAATTATACAGTCTGTGTATCAAAAATAGTTTGTGTATGTGAAAAAAACGTCTTAAGTGTTCATACATTTGTGTTTTATAAAGTACTTAGCATTGGTTTTTACATTGTTCAAAACATCAGATTAAGTAATTTCAATATTTTGATATATTATTTCCATTGTATATCTGAAATCTCTTTGACCAGATAACAATAACAACATTGATTACTCACTACGTGTCAACTTTTACATAAGAGTACTTTTTTAAGAGCCACAAGCAATTTTACAAAAATAGGTTTCATAAGTAATTAGATATTTATCAAATTGTTTAACCATTAAAAATGTAATAATAGTTAAAATGTAGGAAGGAAGAAGCTTGTATATAATATTAAATTTTAATAATAACCTTGACAAAAACACACGTAAAAAGTTCAGTTTAGACAACATTAGAAACATTTAAAAGGTATATTAATTTATAATAACAAAGTCATCATTAAAAAGTTTGTTTATCGGTAGGGTTCATAATCACTGTTATTTTTGATATGTTTTATTTTTCACTAAAGCTCCAAAGTTACCAATTACTCTTCCTCTATTACACTAAACAGTTTAATTGAAAATACTCAAAAATTTTTGACACGAAATAAATGAAATTACTGCAAGTTGAACATCCAGATTTTCACACAAAAATATTAAAGTAAAAAGTGATTATAACACATGAAGATTATCGCATGATTTGGACTTGTAGCTTTCTTTTCCTAGCAACTTATTCAGCAATTCCTTAGCTCGTCTGCCAGTTCCGTATAAAGAACCTTTGCTACGAGACTTACGCCCTTTACTAGGTGGAGAGAAATGGTTGAAATCCTTGAGTTGCTGGTTTTTAAGTCGGATTTGACTAACAATACCAACTAATAGATCATCGGTCTTGTGGCTGATGACTGCTGAAGTCTCCATGAACTTACACTCGTATGAAATAGCAACCGATTTACCTTCTGAAAAAAAAATCAAACATTAATTTTCACAAAATTAATTCTTAAATCAACTCAAATGCGTAAACCGTAGATCCGATCTAGCACTTGTATATTTTATTTAGGCAGTAAAATTTAATTTTTATAATTAACACACCAAAAATTCACAAAATAATTGGTTAATGTTTGGTGATGGTAATGTTCTGTCTTCTTCAAACAAATGTCATTTCCACAGTAACGTGAAACCATGGCTTTGGAGTCTTTAAACATGGATGAGAGTCGTGGATGAAATTTTATGTGTTGCAATATTATAATCTTTTACGTCCTTACATGAACATCGGTGCTTCTCAACCGGGTTCATCATCAGACCTCTAGGGGTTTTGCAGTATTCCGTGGAATGCAAAATTCCGAATATTTTGTTTTTGGAATTTTGCACAAAGCTACTCGAGGGCTATCTGTGCTAGCCGTCTTTAATTTAGCAGTGTAAAACTAGAGGGAAGGCAGCTAGTCATCACCACCCACCGCCAACTCTTGGGCTACTATTTTACCAACGAATTGACCGTAACTTTATAACGCCCCTACGGCTGGGAGGGCGAGCATGTTTAGCGCGACTCGGATGCGAACCCGCGACTCTCAGATTACGAGCGCATGCCTAAACGCGCTCGGCCATACCAGGCCCATTCCAAATATTCTAATGCGTAAATACATAGCGACATAATTGCAACCCGACTACATGATATTTCTTTATTAGTATAGCGGGTTTCATAATTACACTACATAACAAGTTACTGCAATGTTTTAAATTAGTGAGTAAGTCTGGATGTTAACAGGTGACTGAGCAACATAAACCTTTATTATTTGAGAGAGAAAACTACTCGTTGCGTGTGCGTTAGTAAATAAGTTAAGAGATTTTTTTTTGATTGTATGTATGTGTTTAGGTACATAACTGTTTTAAATATAAGTATTCTGTATGGAAGTAGTTATCGCAGTAACATTTTTGTAATGAGCTCCCTGTAGGTTGCTGTGACAAATAAATTGATGCCAGAAGAGTCTCGTGGATTTAAAAAGGTTGATGACCACTGAATTTTCATTATTCAATTATATTCAAATTATCTTCAAACACAATCGAAAGGGTATTATTTTATTCTATTTATTTGGGATTCTAAATCTCCTGAGGGTTCGCTGCATAAAGTCTATTTTTCTTTGGGACATTTAGATTTCTACATCTAACATAACGTGGAGAAGTTATTTCTCTCTTTTATATATTTCAGACCCTCGAGGTGCACTTTATCGTTCTTTTACACAGGAACTTGGAGTCCCTCAAACTGTGTCTTTAGTGTCACACTTTTCATTATAAAGTTCGATGTTATCACAACACAACTTTCTCCTATTGTTGTAAATGGGCTTTATTTTGACAAATTCCACATTTCGTGTCAGTGATTGAATATGTTTATTGAGAGCTAACTTCAGACTGCCCACAATCGCTGTTAAAGTGGAGCACAGCAAACAGTTTTACCTCTTCTTTTTCCAAAATTGTGTACGTGCATTTTTCTCACAAACACAAATCCCGAACCCCGTCTGGGTGTTATTGGTGCTTCTGTGGTTCCTGAGGCAAAGTTATCTTTGACCATGAGTTTACTTTCATTCCTGACATAAAGCAGGTATGTGCCAAATGTACTAGGGCACTGAACATCATCTGTTCATTTAATTCAAATTGGACTATGGATCACTGGTCTGTGGTTTTGCCAGAACCTTGATCTTGAAGATGTTGAACCTCATTCACCATTTGGGGCTTTGGGAGTTTTACACACTTCTCCACCCCAGAATTTCTATAGTTATTCCCATGAATCCCCTTTCACTCCACAGTTTGTAACTTTTTTTGCGGTATGCTACTAATCTTTAATCATTACCATAACACACCACCTGGGGTTTGCCTTTCTTTCTCAGGAAGTTATGCTTTTTAGAATAGTTGGTCTACTATTCTTCCCTTTGGCCTTTGTATCTAAGTGTAGCTCACTCAGTTAGGTTTGTCATTAGACGACACTGGTGTCTGCACTAATCACATAATCTTGCTATGGCTTATTAACATTCCTACCTGCGGCTTCTCTTTGAGTCATCTGAGAAAGGTGGATTCTTCCAAATGGAAGTACCATGTTCTCTTTGCCGAAATATCTTTTGAACCATCATCCCTATACTTGTTTGTATGGATGGTTCAAAATCAGGACTGCGGTTTCTGCCATGGTCCATTGTGGATTGTTGGTTTCTCATAGGATCCCCTCTTTAGTTCCTGTGTTTATTACCGAGTCGTATGCTATTTGTCTTGCCTTGGAACATGTAGAAGCTATGCAGTACACAGACTGTATTATTTAAAACTTCAGCTCTGTACTGATCCCAGAATTCCTTCATGTTAGTTTTCACCTTGTTTGTGTTGATATCAACATTTTTCTTCGTCTTTCATTAACATCTAGTTTTCTGGCTATGTCGGTATTCGCGGGAACGAACTTGCTGATATTGCAGGTAAGTCTGCCTGCTGTCGCAGTCGTGCTTGTCCTGTGTGCAGACTGTGGTGCTGTATTCAAGATCTTCCAGATTAAACCTGCTGTTGTTTTTTGGCCGTCTTATTTACGTAGGGAGCAGAGAGAAGAAATTGTACTGGATTAGCTATGCATTGGTCACACTTTTTTTTAACTCAACACTTTCCTTTACTTGGGTCCGATTCACCAATGAGTGGCCTTTTAGACACTCAAGTCACAGTAACCTACGTTTTACTCTTGTGCCGTCGCACGACGGTGAACAATGGCACCACTGTTAGACATGTCTTTTCTTCAGATTTACCCCTGACATTGTACAATGTCATTGGCGATGGTGACACTGTCCAACTTAATTGGGTTTTTCAAGTTTTACAAGTCATTGGTGTTTTAAATTCTATTTGACACATTTATATGACGTTTTTACAATGTTACACTTTTACCAATTGTTTGGTGTAGATGGCTTAGTTGCTTTGCGGCAAAAAACGCCAAACCATCAACCAAATACATTTCAGTTTCTAAATCTCAATATGATTCAATAAACATTTCAATCTTTCGTAAATGTTGTTAAAAGTTATTATTTTATGAACTAAAAAAATGTTAATATATTAGGTAAATCCTCATTTTCGTTTTAAAGAGAGATTTTAGAAAGTTAGAATGTTTTATAACTGCTTTTAAGAATGCTCTAATTCACTGGTGTAATTATTTAACCAGCCATTTGAATTATATTTTTAATAGTTTCTTTATAACATGGTTTTGCATACCCCTGTTTTCTACATAGATGTATGTTTCATTATGTCAAATAAATCTTTCGAAAAGGTAACATAAATGTAAAGTATTCGAAAAGCGTTTTAAAGCTAATATTCTTGTTTTGCGTTTACAGACTAAAATTCATCAAATATATTATACAATAATATAAAATATATATAAGAAATGGGAATTTAAAATCGAACAGATAGGGATAGTAAAGCAAGTAAAGCTGGAGATACTGTAGTTATTATATATTCAGGCTACAAACCTATATTGTGATTTTATGTTGTTACCTATAATTTCATTTAGTGGAGTCAAAATAGGGATTTGTAGTTTGACTAAATAATGTCTACAATATTTCAAGCCTTGTTTTCTTGCTTGTTTTACAGTATCTATTTGCAGGTTTTACGTTTCCAGTTTGTCTTGTTTGCTGTTTTTCATGCTCAACTATGGGAAAAAAGATTATGATATGTGGTAGCTAACTTTATATATTGTAAATGTAATAAACATGGCTGGTAGCTAGCTGATATGATTAATGATGGTAGCTGTCGACTATCCCATCACATTATTTATAAAATGATAAGGTGCAGCCGGAAATTATTTAGGAGATCTGTTTAAGAAAATAGTGAATGAACATTTATAGTTTCTGTGTAATTAAATTCTCTATATACAATGCATATAAATTGGCAAACATATGCCTATACTAAAACACGTTCTCCATTGAGCAGTATATAAAACGTAATCAATAAAAAGTAGCCTTTTTAAATAAATACATGCGTATAAAGTACCACTTTAAATTAACCATGTATTTTAAAGTAATTATTCTCCGAATGTGTGTAATAAAAATTAATGTTATGTGTATTGATTTGTTTCTTACTCCTTCACGACATATATAATGTAAAGGTTGGCTCCCTAAAGACACTTATTATACAGTGTACAAAGTATTGAAGATGTAGATGTTATAGCAATCTAATGTTATTGGCTGCTAATTCTTGTTTCACGTCGTACTTAAGATTTTTGAAGCAACACCAGATATTTGTTAAAAAGCTAACATCAAGGGGTAAGGATAACACCATTTACGTTAGAATGATGATTTTTTTTTAAATTATGTAAATTTCAAAAGAAACACATTGATTTTTTCAATACCACTACAGTTTTACAGTGTGTTATTTAGTGTTCTACAAGAGGCTTGGGTGCAATGTAGTAAAGTCGTTTTGTTTCAGACTGAAAAGATAATAAGTACAAGAAAAATTACAAACGGATGTGTTTCAGTGGAATTATTATCCATGCAAGTCTAACGTGCTTGTATTTGTGTGCATTTTTATATGTGTACAACCTTAGCAGTCAATGGTAAACATTTTAAAGTTGTTTATGAACTGAATCTTTACTGTTTAAGGTGCTGAATGTTCTATTATGGTTTTGTGCAATTCCTTGTGATCTCTATTATAAACCACTATCGTGACTTATGATAGAAGAGAAGCACGAGCGCTTCTTTCCTCCGAGAATTTAGTTTGCGTTTTATATTTGTTTTCTGATATCTAGATCAGACGTAATACAGCATAAATGTGGTCGCGCAAAAGTGCGTAAATACGTCTTGGAGAGTTGTTATTAGTTAAGCACAAAGATGCACAATGTCTTCTGCCCAATACCGATATCCGGTGTCTAGTGTTGTAAGTCCGTAGACATACCGCTGTGCCACTGGAGAGCGTCGTCCTGGACAGATAACCAAGATATATGACAAAAAGAGATACCCCCCCCCAAAAAAAAACACATACAATATTTTTAACATTATCGTAAACCACGCCAGGAATTTCACAAAAATTCAAATATAACATATGGACAAAAACATCTTAAAAAATAAATTTCCTTGAAACAACATTTTATCTCAAAGGCTCCTTAGACAATAGCAACAAAAACTGATTTTTCCGGTTGTTTGACAAAAAAACCTCCTTTGATTTTCACATTATTATTGTTTCACAAGCTTACAAAAAAGACAGCTATGAATATTTTATTCAAACCTCGGCAAACCTACAAAAAGAAAAACAAAACACAACTTGCACAGGTTATGGAAGTATTTTTATGTTGATTATTTTATTAGTTTTTTCTTTGACATTGGCCAAGTTTCTTTCCGAAGACATTCAAACGCTGAAGTCTACAGTAAAAATTGCTAGAAATGTGTGCGCCAAAATCTATGCACAGCTTCTAAACAAATTGCTGAGAAGGTTGTGCGACTGTTTTTAAGTTGATTCTTGAAAATTGAAATTTTCACGCCCTAAATCTTCCTACGTTCTTCGCTACTAACACATGCTCTTTGAAGCCATTCAAACATCACTGAAATGTTTGTTAGATTGTAATTAAGCCCAAAATTACACAAAAACATAGAAGTCATTTAAGCACCTTTAAACTTGTCGGAAATGCTCTGTTTTGTTAGAGTAAACAATGCGTATATTTAAAACAGCCTCCAGTTTTATTACTATTTATTATCGTTTTTCAAGCCTCTCTGGGAAAAAAACAAACAAAATTGCTGCTAATATTTTACCGAAACCTGGACAGCAGTAATGAATGCAGTATTTAGTATGTTATTGCCCCCCCAGTGGCTCAGCGGTATGTCTGCGGACTTACACGCTAAAATCCGGGTTTCGATACCCGTGGTGGGTAGAACACAGATAGCCCATTGTGTAGCTTTGTGCTTAATTCAAAACAACAACAACCAAAGTGTGTTATAGGGTAGGTGTTTTATAAATAATTCAAACTCCTTCGCCTTTACTTTCTGAAGAATTTCTCTAAGTCCTTTAATTCCCGCCATTGAAAAAAAAATCCAATGTTTTACTTATGCGCGATAATTATTTTCTAAAAGTAGACGATTATCAAAGTAGATTTTCCTGCTCTTATGAGTGATGATTTATTCTTCTAATTTTCGTATTTCACTGAAATTGTGAATGTGTATTTTAGTGTTATTTCATTATTGTTATTCATATTTTTGTTTCAAAAGCCTACAGCAAACTTGATTAGGTATCTTGCACCAATAGATGATCAGATATATTGCATGAAACGCCCATGACCTACTTATAAAGTTAATCATTTTTCATTGTAAATTGATTTACCTAGCTAAAAGTATAATATATACGATGTTTTTGTGAGCGGTTTCTTTGGTATTCGACGTTTGTTAAACGCAAGTTTACACGAAATCTAAGGCAAAAACCACCCTACTTAGTAAATAGTGGTTAGGAGCAAAAAGGTCAATGCAAAAGTAAACTGTTAATAAACATGCAACATTCACCTGAATGCATGTGCATCCTGTAACTTAAAATTTAATGTCCATAATGAGACATAAAAACTCATGAAACAAGATAATTAAAAACTGTTAAGTTTTAAAAAGGGGGATACTATACGCGTAATGAAGAGTCAAGTGAAAATGCAAGTAGCGACATAAGCGATAAGATTATGGACTTACAATGCTGAAATGCAGAGTTCGATTACCTATTGTGGACAGTGTGTTGGTAGAAAATCAATTTTGTAAATTGTCATAAACAAAGACATTTAGAAAAGATGTCAGGCCTGGCATTGACAGGTGGTTAAGGCACTCGACTCGTAATCCGAGAGTCGCAGCTTCGAATCCCCCGTCACAACAAATATGCTTGCCCTTTCAGCCGTTGGGGCGTTATAATGTGGCGGTCAATCCCACTATTCATTGGTAAAAAAGTAGACCGAGAGTTGGCGGTGGGTTGTGATGACTAACTGCCTTCCTTCTAGTCTTATTGCTAAATTAGGGACGGCTAGCGCAGATATCTCTTGTGTAGCTTTGCACGAAATTCAAAAGAAACCAAGTTAAAAACGACTTCAAATACTTATAAGAAAATATAAAAAAAAATTAGCTAATGTTTACGTTGAAACCCGTATGTAGAGTCACAGATGTATTTAATCTGAAAGATAAAATACTAAAGTGGGTTAATTCTTGAATTGTTTATCAATGTTATAATCCAGAATTAGAAACACGTTGATTTAAGATCTATAAAGCTGTAAAATATAAAACCACATGCACTAAACGGACGTGATAAACTACTAAATCAGATTATTTTGAAGATATTGCTTGGGCTAGTGATAAACTACAGTTAAGGAATAAATACAGTATTTTACAAAACAGACTTAAACTGGTACTAAATTAAATAAATACGGTTACTCAACTAGTTTCATTGGAGTGTGTTCAACAGTTTTATCAGAGACTCCAAGTTTCAGGAATAGTCGTCCCTAATTCCAAACTGCTTACCAGAGGAAGGACAGTTAATTAGCAAGACTTTCCGCATACATAGCTATCGTTTAGTGAATAGAAAAACTGACTGTTAGGTTTATAATGTCTCCACAGCTGAAAGTTCGGTGCTTCTTTAGGCTCATATCACGAGCGCGAATCTTAGACTGTTCTGTCTTTAGTCCATTTCATATATATTCAAATTTACACAAACATAGTTGGTACACAGCTGAAACGGCCATTTAAAAACGATTCTTTCCTACAACGATAAATTATCGTTCGTTTTCATTTAATAAAAATACATGTTAAATATAACTCAAAGTAAGGTGGAGTCTCAGTTTTACATTAGTTACAAATCGACAAGTAAAATTATTACTAAATACATTTGCTCAGTAAGCGAGAAGCAAGTAAAAATAAGCTACAGTGTTAGTGAGGGCCATGCTTGACCAATAACTTTGTTCATGCTTTCCTGTGGTCATACAGTAAAACGAAATGAGATAACCCAACCTTCTAGAGCAGTAGCTCCCAAACATTTTCAGCTTGTTACCCAATTTAACATGCCACATTAAGCATGTTACCCCTTTCACAAAATGTTTTCAACAATGATATATATGGCTAAATTAAACTACAGATATATTGCACTTTATTTATTTACAATTTATTTATATAATTTATTCACACTGAATTACACTTTTAATTATTGTATTTGATCATTGTGCATTTCTAATGAATATTGCCAAAGATGTCAAGAACATCAGTGGGATGGATGGAGTTGCATACTTGAAGCTAGTTTAGGAATTATTGGCTTTGTGGTTGAAAGTGCCAGCCTGGCATCGTTTGCAACATTCAAGCGAGTCCTCATTTTTGTTTTCATCCCCAGCACGGTTGAGAACCCCTTCTCGCACAGATTCGTTGTTGAGAATGATACCAACAACTTCAAGACTCTCTTGGACAGAGTTGGCGAGTCAGCTAGTTGTGAAATCCAAAAGGAATCTGCATTTTGGTTTTGGAATTTGACTTTCAAGGCTTCATTTGCTCGCATTGTGATCCACTCCTCCTTTGCAGGGAAATCATCATCATGAATGGCCTCATCAGATACAGAAAAGGGATGAATGATCTACTGAAGACTGGCTGTTTTTAGGTCACTCTCTGGAAAGTAGTGGTGCATGCTTGTTTCAAGCCCCTTCAAATGATCGCTCATCTCTTTGTTGATGGTCTGCAAAAGTGATCCAGTATCATAACTATTCTCCTCAACAAACTGGTCTAGGGTGGGAAACTGAGCGATCACTCCTTTCTCCAAGCGTCCAATCCAGAGTCTCAGTTTTCCCAGAAATGCAGTCACAGTGTGATGGGCATCAATGACATTCGTGTTTTAGCCCTGGAGTTGCAGATTATCACTGTTTAGCTCCGCAAATGTGTCAGCCAAGTGACAAAGTCGTGCAAGCCACTCCTTATCAGTGAACTTGGTAGCAAAAGGAGATTCTTCTTGTTTCAGAAATTCCTGAAGAGCCGTTCGGAGCTCAATGACTCGACATACAACCTTGCCTCGTGACAACCAGCTAACATTGGTGTGATAGAGCAGAACTTGATACTGCTCTCCCATTTCCTTGCAGAGCTCCCTGAATATGCGCGAATTCACATCCCTGGACTTGATGAAATTGACGATTTTCAACACATCTTCAAACATTAATTTCAGATTACCAAGCAGGCTTTTTGATCCAAGAGAGTACCGATGAATGATGCAATGATCTACAGAAATTTCTGGATTCACAGCTTGTATGAGGCCCCGTAATCCACGATTACGACCCATCATCTACGGTGCTCCATCGACGGAGACCTAGATTAAAAAAGAAAAACTATTATAGATTGCGTCAGTTAGTCATTCTAACTTATCTTTTGCGTTATAATTATATGGTTTCAATTTAATTTAATTTATTTTGGTACTTTAGTATTTCAGTACGACAGGCACGATACTTTTTTGTGAATTATGTATAAAATATTAGCTACTTGTACAATAAATAAAACTATATGACTATATGCTATGTAATTCGTTGTATTTATATTGATCGAGACTTGATATAAACATCTCTCCCTACCTGGTGAACGCTGTTCCAATCCAATCCATTCGTGGTAAAGAAACTGTTCATGATATTGAAGATATCTTCTCCCTTCGTGGTTGTCAGCAGATCTTCGCATAATAGGAACTCTTCTTTGATCTTGTCCTGGTGGACGTAACGAACGAACCCAAGGAGAACAGCACAACTGGCTACGTCATACGATTCATCAAATTGCAAGAATTTGCTATATGAGCTTTCCTTGATCTCTGTTGTAACTTGGGACAGAATATCTGATGCCATGTCATCGACTCGTCGGCGGATTGTGTTGTTTGATAGAGATATGAAACTCAGTTTCTTCGCTTGATCCTCCCCACATACCTTGCTTACTATCTCGTATGCACAAGGCATAATCAGATTCTCTGCAATGGTGTGGCATTTTTGTTGGTCGGCAACTTTATATGCAACAAAGTAAAATGCTTCGACCGCAGCTTGAAGCTTTTGGGCTTGAATTCCAGATGAACCGAACTGGATATTCTTCAGTGCTACAGCCCGGCGCTGAAAATAAGCCTGATCCTCATGTTGAAGATTTGTATGGCACTTCTAGAGGTGAGCTGAGAGTTTTGAAGGCTTGAGGCTTTCATTTGTCAACACTTTGTGAGATACTACACATTGTGGCCGATCCTCTCCATCAGAAGGTAAATTCACAATGTCATAGCGAAGAAAGGCGTCAGAGTAGGTGCGCTTTTTAGACATTTTATTGTTTAATCTGCAGAAAAAGAAAAAGAAAAACTGCAGAAAAAACTGTGAAGAATTTGAACTTATTATTTATTTTTTCATGGCATTCTAGATAGCATTAAAGAGCTTATTCAGCATAGGAATGATGTAATAGTAGGTAAACACTAACTATACTGCACAGGGCAGTACACATACATACCAGGTTTTGTCTACCTCGGCTGATGCTCACATAGAAACTGACAGTGTGAAATAGAGGCAACCTCAGGCAGTGAGTGACGCGTACTGGACACGTCGATGAGCCATCAGGGTTACTGAGTGACTTGTGTTCTGAAGCATACTTGTCAAAATACTTTCAGATTACCACACACTTAGTGTTACGTTTTTTATGTGAACTGAACGCAACAGAAAGACACAGATAACAGCTTATATAATTTATTACAATAAACTGTTATATATGTGACAGATATAAAATTATATAATAACAATGACAGATATTCAGTTTCAACCTTCAAAATTAATTACAATACAAAATGGTACTGGCCTGTGTCCAATAATATGATCCAGAATTAAAGTCCAAAAGTCCAGATCAGAAATCCAAAATTCTAGTCTAGGGGTGAATTTGGTCCCACGAAGAAATTCCAAAGTTTGAATGAAGAAGTCCAGAAACAATTCACAGTCCAATAAATTTGACGAAGTTCTTTTTACGATGTTTTTGATGAATGTCTCAACTTGTCGTTTTCCAACTTGCCCCGGTCTCCCCTAAACAGTCCTATACGTGTTGACTTTCAGTATAACCAGTAATTCGAATGAATCGTAAAGATTGACGAAATAAAATCACAGCTTTTGTAGATTTAGCTGCAGTCACAAATCCAAGTTGAATAAACACACAGCAAACGTTGAAAAATTCTCAAACGAATACAACATCTCTTGAATCGAATGTAAACGAATGACTGACTGACTCCTCGCATCGTAGTCTGTTTATATACTAGTAGGCCTACTGTGTTCTCGAACAATCGCGTAACTTCCCAGAATTCGTCTCGTACAGACACCAGGCCAATATAAATGATCGATCTACCTAATTCTAGAAATTTCTACATGAATAACAACGTATATACATAATGCTTTATACATAACACTTGGATACATATTTTTTCTTTTCTACTACTTTATATTAGTTTTTGATGTTTATTGTTATTTGGTTTAACTTTATTCCATACTTAAAATAGGTTTAATTTACAACTTTACATACTAAGACTAAGTTAACATTAATCCTAGTACCAGCTACCTCAATGTTTTCTTGATTTTCCATTACCCCGATAAATTGTTAAATTACCTCCAGGGAGTAATTTACCCCCAGTTTGGAAACCACTGTTCTAGAGCATGCATACAAACGTTTAGGCGCACGTGGTCAAGAGGCGAGTCATTTCCATCAATTAGAAACACAGAAAAGAAGAGAAAAAGTTTGAACAAAATTAAGTCGATAAATTACAAGCAAAAATTAAGGTCCCACAAAAATTACTACCATAGTTAATGTGACTCGTTCTGAATTAAAAAGTCTGGGGTTCAACGTGTGATGTCGTAGAATAAACTTCGCAGTTTTAAGTGTTGATGAGTTTACAAAAATTCGTTCGCCTCAGCGAGCTAAAAAGACAAATTAAAATTTGTCGTAATAGCACAATAGTACCAATGCATGGCACTTTAGTGTCCAATGTCTCACCCTCCACATTTCAACAACAAACTTCAGACCAGACAGGGCATGACAGAGGAAGTAGCACGAAGCACATTTTCTGTGAAGTGTGTCACGTCATGTTCAACATTTTACTCATGTGTCAATATTAGGTGACCCGCCATGACCAGGTGGTTAAGATGCTCAATTCATAATCTGGGGACCGTGAAATCGAATCCTTGTCGCACTAAACATGCTTGCTCTTTTAGCTCTGGGGGCGTTATAACGTATGATCAATCCGGTGGTAAAAGAGTAGCTCAAGAGTTGGCGGTAGGTGGTGATAACTATCTGTCGTTCCTCTAATCTTACACTTCTAAATAAAGGACGGCTAGCGCAGATAGCCTTCGTGTAGTTTTGCGAGAAATTCAAAAACAAACAATAGTAGTTAATTTTAGCAATCGTACTAACAGATTTTTAGCTACAGTTTCTGATAAAGTAACGTGACAAACGAACAATATTTCAAGGTCACCTTGCAGCGCCTCTACGGTCTTTTCATAAATGTCTTCCGTGTGTGTTTTGTGAAAGCTATTGGTTTTATAATTCTCCCACTATCCACACCTTTATACGTAAACTAATTTTGTCATAGGCTTATATCCTGAGACCAGAGTCTTTAATTTGTTCTTTGCCTTTCAAGCACTTGCCATATCTGATAACATATGTGTAAAATTACATATCATTATTTCGTTTTAAAACGTTCTATCCAGTTCTACATATTTAAGGTTAACAATACATCAGCAGTAAAGCCTTATACAAATTAACTGTCCGGCACGATCTAGTGGTTAGCGTGCTAGATTATAGATGCAAAAGTCCAGAGTTTGAGCCCGAGAATATGTTTCTGAATTTGAGTTGTGGAAACGATACAAAGAGAGGCCCTCCCAGTGGCTCAGCGGTATGTCTACGGACTTACACGCTAAAATCCGGGTTTCGATTCCCGTGGTGGGCAGAGCACAGATAGCCCATTGTGTAGCTTTGTGCTTAAAACAACAAACAACAACAAAAGAGAGAGAGAGTTAATTCCGGTATGTGGTAAAACCTTGAGGTGACTCATCCCCCCGTTTTGCTCGCATACCACACAATTTTTGTTCATGTTGAAAATACTAAACTCAAAATATTTACAATAACAAGAAAAATGAATATCTAATCTTTGATCTTTAACTGTAAACTGCACGTTTCTCTTGAAACATTGTTGGCAAAACTTTCAAATAGGATAAACATCAAATCAGCACTTCTCATTTCTTATAACTTGGTAACGTAGGTTTACAGTAATATATGCTGACTATCCTTCGAACAGGTAAAGGTACCATTGCTTTTCTCACCAGGATTACTGTTTATTGTACTTTCGATACAAAATAAAAAAAATATAATTAAGTGGAAACGACAAGAAATTTCCTTACTCTATATAATGCTATCTACCGGCAAAAATTCGAAATATTTTGTACGAGGACTGCAAACTCTTTGCCGCATATACAGTCTCAGTACTGAAGTTCAGTTAGAAGAATTAGAAATTTACTTACCCTCTGTCGAAACACTCCTCGAACGGACAAGGTCAGACTTGTTTCCTACCAGAATTACTGCTCGTTTTGCTGTGTAGCCTTGTTCCCGGAGTTTAAATAGGATATCCACGGCATTTTCAAAGGTAACTCTATCAGTTACAGAATAAACGACAAGGTATGCATCAGCAGTACCAATGGTGTCCTCTTCAAAGTCCTAAAGAAATCACAGAAAACTGTAAATGAATACAATCATGATGTTGGGAAGATATGCATGCTAGATAAGTGTTTGTTTGTTCTTGAATTTTGTGCGACGCTATACATGGGCTATTTACGCTAGCCGTTCCTAATTTAGCAGTGTAAGACTAGAGAAAAGGCAGCTAGTCATCACTGTTGATCGCCAACTCTTAGGCTACTCTCTTAAAAAAAAGGTAGAATGGATTTCACATTATAACGCATGTTTGTTGTGACCACCTGGCCATGCCCGATCTAGACTAGTCACTCGATTTGTAATCTGAGGGTCGCGGGTTCAAATTCCTGTCGCATCAAATATGATCGTCCTTTCATCCATGAGAGTATTATATGTTTCTGTCAATCTCACTATTCGTTGGTAAAAGAGAAGCCCAAGAGTTGACGGTGGGTGGTGATGACTACCTGACTTCCTCCTGGTCTTACATTGCTAAATTAGAGACGGCTAGCGCAGATAGCCCTGGTGTAGCTTTGCGTGAAATTCAAAACAAACCAAACCAAATTGAGAGCTTTCGAAATGTAAATGGACAAGATATTCTGAAAGTTGTACAGTGGTATTCTCATTTTATAATAATCAAATGCCAGTAATGAATCATGACTTGAAAATAACGGTAACCACTGACGGAGGTGCACGAGGAACATGATTATCGTTCAGAATATAGCGGTAGAATTCAAGTTTGGATCCTTACGGCAGTGACAATGATTATTGCTCACTGTGAAGTTTAGCCCTAAAATAAAAAAATAGGAAAATACTTTTTTGTTATGACAAAGCACTACCTTTATAAGCCAATTATTAACTTTTCTAAATTTCTCTAAGAATGTATATATTTCCCTTATTAAAAAAGTTAAATAATACGAGTCAAGAAAATGGACGCAACATATATACCAGACCACGTATTTTATCATTTAATACATTTTGTTTGGTTTCTTCTGAATTCCGCGCTACACAAAGGTTATCTGCACAATCCATCCTTAATTTATAAGTGACAGAGTATAAGATAAACGGCTAGTCAAAATCACCCATCGCTAACTCCTGGGCTACTCTGACCTTCACACTATAACGCTCCCGAGAGTGAAAGAACGAGTATGTTCAGTCATGAGGATTCAAACCCGAGATCTACAGATTATGAGAGGAGTAGTCTAATCATCAGGCTATGGTAAGATTTATTTCTCTATTATAAATACATTTTATACCGCATTAGTGGAGGATGATTTATTTTATATTTAAAGGTTTAAAATAAATATTTAAAAGGTTCTATAACCGTTTCACTTGTAACCATTCTTGTTTCTTCTTAATCTTTACTTTGGAAAGTAGTCACCTTCCCACAACTGTCTGCAGGCAGTGAATGGTGATATAGATGTGGGACGTTGTGGGACATCTCGCTTTCCTAATTCTGTTTTCTATTCCTCTGATTATTCTATTATTTAGTTATTATTTATATGAGACTGGGAAACGGAGGTTAAGACTGATAGACAGTGCATCTTCACTACAATGTAGGTTCTACTATCTCAATCAGCTCCAAAACCCTAGATACATTTTATATTCCACATTATAGCATCTACCCTGAGGATCCTTTCGAATCGTGCAGCGTTTTTTATTTTTGTTTGGGCTTGCTTTTGTTTATACCAAACCACATATATTTTAAAAACTGTAAAGCTGCCAAAAGAGAAGAAGACTTGGAAGAGAACATTGTGGTCAAACAACCATCAATAGAACATTATTTAAGCCCTTGTCTAGTGACTTTTATTTGGTTATCAAAACTTTGAAAAGTCAATTTTAAATAAAATACTGTATTAATATTAATACCTGAAGATTTACTCTCAGAGATTTCTCAATTGCGGAAAAATTTCACTTTTTGTCTTAAGATATTTATAAATGTTACTTGTAACATAAGCTACTATCTATATAAACTTATATATAATAATGTTGTATCAAATTTCATACAAGAGCGGCTTAAAAATTTAAGATTGTATAAAATATTTAATTTCAAACAAATACTAATTAGTAAAACGGTGTGTAGATGCTTTCTATAAGTTGATATTTTTCATATTTACTTATGAAAAATTAATTTGTATAAATTCCTGACAAATTAATCAGCTACAACAGCAAGCTGTCGTTCTTAAATTTATTATTTTACAATCTTAATAGCAGTCTAAATACGTCACACAGAAGGGAAACATGACTGGGGAATTGAATTTCTGTTTAAAATTTAGTGAAATATAAAATCTTCCAGGCAATCTCTTACTTCAAACTCAACTGAATTATTTCTTTCTCAAAGAATTTCGATTCAAGGATACAAGTATTATTTATCTTTCGATGTTTTGATCTCAAGGTTTAAAATGAACAAAATATTGAAATACGAGTTCTACAGGAACGTCATTAACGACTTACAAGTTTAACAAGAAACTCATATTTTAGTTATTAAACGAGATGTCTTAATCACAATTTTATTCCAATATATGCGAAATCGTTTTATTGACAAATTCTGTAATGCTTTGTCTTTATTTATTTACAAGAAATTTACCACTAAAATCTATTCATTTATTCTTCAGTTGTTTTATTCCTAATTTATATACTCTTCTACCAATTTTCGTCTCCACTGATCTATTTTCGAATCATCTCCAGTCGCAATTAATCCTCCACTTTTCAACCATCCTCTAGTATCAAGTGATCTATTCTCAACATTCCTAGTGTTATATAACAATCTCTATGTTCAGTTGATCCATTCTTAAACCAGTCCCTTTCAGTATAGATATATATACATTCTCTAAACAAATATGTTGGTTTTAGTTTTAAATCAGGAGTGCTGCTAGTAGCCATTTCCTCAAATCCATAATCATACAGGGCCATTCGATGCAGAACTTAACTGAAACATAGTTATTTACAAATAATGTATTTAAGATGCATGTCTAAATCGGATGATTAAGTTATAACATGCTATTCACAAGTAACTTATCACACACACACACACATATATATATATAAGCTACGTGAATGCAGAGTTTGTACAAACTTACATACATAGTGTGTGTGTGTGTGTGTGGGTGGGTGTGGTTGTAAATTCATTTTTAAAGGCTTTTTCTCAAAAATTGTTCGTCAAATAAAAGTCCTCCAGATTTATTTCGAAAAAGGGTTTATAAATAACTCTGGCTTGCTCATTGTGATATTTTGTCGTTCCTGAAAAGGCATATCCAGTGTTAACATAATCAAACCAGCAACAATTACGTTATTTTCTCGTTCTTGAAAGGGAATATCCAGTGTTAACATAATCAAATCAGCAACTCGTTTATCGTTATTTTGTCGATCCTGAAAGGCATATCCAGTGTTAACATAATCAAATCAGCAACGTTTATAGTTATTTGTGATTTTAGGATTTTTTCTGTAATTACTTCAGAACATAATAGTCTTCACTGTACGTTGGTCAAAATCAAATGGTACACGTTCCGCTCGAATTCAAAATACTTTTCTACACGGTAAACTTATTAAAATAATCATTACGCATTGATTTGTTCTCACACTGTAAATTAAGCACGTGCTGTATATATAATTGAGTCTTTACGACTGGTAATCCCACACAGGAAAACTGTTTTACAGTTCACCAAGTTTACTCAAAAGCAGCTATTTTTTATTGAATTCTAGTGCAAAAAATAGTGTGAAAAATTGATACACATGTTAACAAATAGGTTTTTTCTTTGATTTTTTAAAAGTTGCCGTGACTTCGACCTTTACCTTTGACCTTCCAAAAATAAATTCCCTTTAAGTTGAGCCATAGTCCATCTTTGGTCCAAATCCATCCAGCCGTTTTCGAGAAGCCTTACTGACAAACAAAGGGATAAAAACATAACTTCCGTCTATCTTTGGTGGCGTAGATAATTAAGAGTAACAAATATTTTTATTTCTTGCTGTAGAAGTTCATATGTCATGCTGTCTTGTATCGTACAGAGAGAGTAATTATTTTCGTGATTCATGGCATGTGCACATTTTACTGACTTCACAACAGTACAAGTCGTAACGTTAAGCGTGCTTTATTTGACGTAATTTTAATGCCTACTGACTGACTGACAGACAACATACTACTGTACACTAGTGCGAATGGTTAAAACAGTTGACCCCTCTAGGGGTTCTATGGCCCTCTTTCGCGGAAATAAAGAGCATTCACGCGATTTTTTATGGTACTTTCTTGTCACAGAAACAAACTTGAGTTGAAAAAATGTAAGTTTAAAATGTTAAAAATTTAAGGTACCCAGTCATACGACCAATGAGCTTGATTAAAAGTTATGTGGATATTTATCAATGTCGATAGTTCTTTATTATACTACAGTAGAAATCTATTTTATAGCAAACATTGACCAGCTAATATATTGCAACCATGACTATTTTCAAAATGTTTTGTGAATCTGGTGCAAATTCATGTATTATTTTATGTAATTGTTACAGGACACGCATGCTTAAAAACTTCTCTATGTAAATTGACAAATATATAACCAGTTTCTGAAAGAGGTGTCTCTATGCGTAGTGAGAATATTTTATTCATACATAGTGAAAAATAAATCACACAAAAGAAGCAGTCATGTGACTAAAGTTGAAGAGCACTCTACGCATGCGTGGGCAAGATCAGTGAGCATTAAAATTGAAGATGACCGCCCATAACTGTAAAACAGACACACAGCCAGTCAAGAGTGCCTCCCGCCACAGTTTTGAACCAAAAATGGGAATAACCTTTATTTTAACACATTGGCGAATTAAAATGTCAGACATTTATAGCAGTTTAGCCAATCGAACTTTAAAACTCCTTTTCTACAGCCTAGTATGTTAAACACTAAGCCAATCCGACCCTTATTCAAGAAAAATGTAGCAGTCCAGTCGAAAATAGCCCAATTCATCATCTTGTTATGATATATCTATGGCTAAAAAAGAGTGAACATGCTGGATAGTGGGATTCGAACCTGCAGCTCGCAGATTGCGAGTCGATTACCCTAACCACTAAACCTAGGTGACCTTACATTTTTACACTTCATGATGTTTCATTTCCGTCTGAAGTACTTTCACTGCAAATAGCACCAGCAGTTATTTTACTTGATGAAAGTAAAAGTGCTGATAAGATACCATCGGTTACCATTTGGAAAAGAAATTTTTCCAGCGCATCTTTATGGTCACTTTATGGGGCGAGAAGTGGCCCTCAAGAGCATCCAATACATGATCGATGATATTGAAAATTAGCAACCCTGAAGCCACTCAGTTAAGTCAAACCCTTCTCTCCAAAGAATGAGTTGTCTAACTGGGGCAGGCATTATCCAATAGTTCAGATGTCGGTATCCACTAATGTTTATTCCTTCCAAAATTAAACTTCCACTGTTACTGCACAATCGACGTGCATGGATGAAAATGGATTAGATATGATTTCAGATTCCAGCAAGATGGGTACACACATATTATTTGGCTTCGTCGTAAAGTGCAGCTAATCTGTCAAACTATTATTTAACAACACCTCGTTGATCCATTGAATGATATTTGGTACCATTGTAATCAAGCTATTTTGTATCTTTTTGTGTGATCAATGGACCCCATTGTAGATATGGCATATTGTCTGGTCTTATTCTACTTCTTACTGCCATTATACTAATATGATGCCCATAATGGCTGGAAACATCTGATTAAGTCTAATAGCAGATTATGACAACCAAAAATTGTTATATAGCAGTAACTTACTTGAGTTATGGATAATTATCTGTCTTTACTAGGCTTACATCATCAAGTGTATTAACTGTGACTGGCCAACTTCTTTGCGTATGATGGCGCTTCACATAAGTGAAA
Source organism: Carcinoscorpius rotundicauda (assembly GCA_011833715.1). Lineage (NCBI taxonomy): Eukaryota > Metazoa > Arthropoda > Merostomata > Xiphosura > Limulidae > Carcinoscorpius > Carcinoscorpius rotundicauda. The sequence goes on along the minus strand of CM022392.1, from coordinate 47,588,859 downwards.
CATCTAGGTTGCAAAACACAGTTCAGTTCATTATAAATCTAGAGCGCTTTAAAATTCTGTGAATCACTGGAAAATTACAACTGAAACAATATTATCCGAGCACATCATACGTAGTGAAACACAAAATGTTCAAGAACTTAACATCATTTTTACTCCATAGTATGTGCACAGTTTTCTTCTCTCTGTGTGTGTTGCTTTATGTTTCTGTGTATGGTTTTACAACGAATTGCATCTTCAGATGCGAAAGTGGTAAGAATTTAATAAATGTAAAAATTAAAAATTTTTTTACATTTTTTCGAATTTTAATTAGTTGTTGTTTCAAAATAAGCACAACGTTCTGCCCACTATAGGCATCGAAACCCGGTTTTTAGCGTTGTAAGCCCACAAACATACCGCTGAGCCACCAGGGGGCTGTTTTTATTAGTATTATTTCCTGAATAAATGAATTATATATGTACGCGTGCATGTTTGTATGCATGTGAAGATTGCGATTATTTAGTAATTGTGAGTTTACCTTTCTGTACGCATAATATTAAAAATTACGTACATCGTTCAACTGTTTTGCGCAGTTTAGGCTTGTCTATCACATGCTCAGAATTGTTTGAAATAGTCACGAGGGCTTTCACCTAAGAAACTAACTGGTCATTTATAGAATAGGATACTGGATAATGAGCGCCATTTTCTCCGAACCTGTTTTTAACATTCGATTGTAACTCTAAAAATATAATTGAATGTAAGGTTAACACAAGTCGTATTTGTTTTTTTTAATACGTCATCCATGTTTTGTTACATTCGAAGAGACAAAGTGAAAGATTATGAAGAAAGGACAACAGTACCATTTGTCTCTTTTTAAGCAGACATAGTAAAAAAATTATAGCTTCTTATTTTTGTAGCTACCATAATCTGAGTTCATGACCATAATAATCCATTTCAAGACATAAGCAGTTTAAGTAACAGAAAACTGTCATGAGAACGGGATTAATTTCTCTGTAAAGAAAAGCTTTGAAAAATTTGATAAACAAAGTGGACAAGTAAAGTACTTGTATATTGTCGACCAAACGCGTTGTATTACAACGCCCCCTATACGTATAAGTAGAGTTTCTTTGATTTTGCGTTTGTTTTAGTTTATTTCTCTACTTAGTGTCTACGTGTTTTCTAAGATTACATTATATTTATTTGAGTGTCGAAAAACGTGTGAAGGTATTTGTTTGTTTGTTTTCTTTGAGTCTAATTTCCATTTTCTGCTTATTTTTCATGGCAGTTGTCGCTTGTTTTGTTTTTGAATTTTGAACAAAGCTACTCGAGGGCTATCTGTGCTAGCCGTCCCTAATTTAGCAGTGTAAGACTAGAGGGAAGGCAACTAGTCATCACCACCCACCGTCAACTCTTGGAATACTCTTTTACCAACGAATAGTGGGATTTACTATCACGGCTGAAAGCATGTTTGGCGCGACGGGGATGTGAACTCGCGACCCTCATATTACGAGTCGCACGTCCTAAATACGCTTGGCCATGCCAGGCCGTGGCAGTTGTTACATTGTATGATAAATTATGTTTATGTTGAATTTGTCAGTGTAGTTTTCACATATTATGGACTTTAGTTTTGCACCTGGTTTTTGAATAAATTTGGTGTTTACTGGAATGTTGTGTTTTGTTTTAAGTTTTTCCAAGTGTTGTTTATTTTTGTTTATGTGATGTCGGGTCACATGTATTATACAGCAGTATAAGGTTTTGTAGTTTGTTGTATCTTGGGATTTATTGTTATTTGTTTGTTGTTGGTCTAGGTGTATACGTGTAATTTTTTTCCACGTTTTTTTCAGTAAATTTGTTGATGTTGATGAAGTGCTGTTTTATTTTGTTGATTTCATCGTTAATTCTATTTGGTGAACATATTTGCTGTGTTTATTTGGTTTCTTATTATGTTGAGTTGTTGTTTTGTTTCATGTGCTGAGTTCCAGGGAATGTATAATCCAGTATGGGTAATTTTTCTGTGGATTTCTGTTTTAAATTCTGTATCAGTTTATGTGATCTTCAGATTGAGAAATACTATTTGGTTAGTTTTTCTATTCACAGGTGAACTTAAAGTCGGGATGTATGGAGTAACGTGGTTGAAAAACTAAGTGTGTGTTCTGCAGATGTGAATCCAGCAATTCTATCATTAACATATCTGTACCAGTACAGTGGAGGGTGTAAGGCTTAATTGATCGCTTGAGATTCAATCTGTGTCATGAAAATGTTGGCTCCAACTGGTGACACAACTCAACCAAAATTAAACCAATATAAAGGAACACTTTTACACCTACACTAACTGATAAACTAACATATGCTGCAATGTTTCCTATAATCCTGTGCCCGTTTACACTCTCGTCCCTTCGACATGTATGTGTCCGGCATAGGTCATTTGCAAACTTTCTTTGTTAACCTGAAGATGATCTAAGAAGGTCGAAACGTTGTTCTCTATTTTATTTTAATAAAAGTGTTTATACCCATACCAGCCGTCTTGAAATACATTTTTGCTTCAAGTGGGTTTCTTGTCATCACGAACCTTAGAACTCTAACTTCAAATTTTGTCGAATAACATCTTGAATAATACCGACATTTCTTAACATAATACAAATCTATAAAGTTTAACAAAGCAATCAGAATGTTCATTTATGATATCTGAGTGCGTTTCATACCGGTTTAATACAATAACACTGAGTTAAAATTGTTTGTTTGTTTTTTGGAATTTCGCACAAAGCTACTCGAGGGCTATCTGTGTTAGCCGTCCCTAATTTAGTAGTGTAAGACTAGAGGAAAGGCAGCTAGTCACCACCACCTACCGCCAACTCTTGGGCTACTCTTTTACCAACGAAAAGTGGGATTGACCGTAAATTATAACGCTCCCACGGCTGGGAGAGCAAGCATGTTTGGCACGACTCGGGCGCGAACCAGCGATCCTCAGATTACGAAGCGCACGCCTTAACGCGCGAGGCCATGCCAGGCCCTGAGTTAAAAGATACATCAATAAAACAGCCTGTTCAATTGTATTCCCTAAATAAATATTATGTACAAATAGATGGTTTGATTATGCTATATTAAAACCATTTTAGAGTTTCACTATTTCGTTACAGCTAATGTCACCACTTCCTGTCATGCACCTTAAAAATAGCCATTAGGCGTATTTTTATGCCAGAAGACTTCATAATAAGGCAGTCAAGGTCAAAACACACTACTCTTCCCTGAAAATTTCCATAATCCATATGAAGACAACAATTTCACAGACTCCATTTCAACAGTATAATCATACAAATATACATAGATACTGCAACCAGGTACTTTACAGACTAGATTTCGTATTGAAAATACATTGATACCCACTTCAGTTTCGAAATGCTTGATATATGACACGGTTAAACTGGAAGTTTGGTTTAATATCCTTATTTTGATAAACCTACACACTCTGACCTCGTTTTCAGACGGAGATCCTTTTGATTACGTTGCGTACTCTTATTTTGGGCACGTGGACAGTTTCTGCTGCTGACTTTTTTATTCATGAATTCTCACTTGTTATAAGATGTCGCAGTTTCAGTTACACAGCTGGAGTTGCTGTGGAGGTTCCTTTCTAAGTGGTCCTTGTTGGCTTAGTTGACCAATATTCTTTTATTTTAAAATTCGATTAAGCACAAGGAATATTTCCGTCTTCGAAATTCTAAATCCCCGATCTAAATACATCTTTTTTTTTTATCAAAATGTAGCCAGTTTTTTGGTGGCACAACACTACCTACAGCCAAACAATGTCAAAATATATTGTTCTCATACATTTCGTTTCACAACGACCTTATAACAGTTGTAGTTATCAACCGACCTTCCTATTTTCACATTTAAAATAGATTTATAATACCTTATTAAACTCTGTATTAAATTTTATCTCATTTATTCTTTTTTTGTTCACAGCTAAATTACATCACCTTTCTTAGACATCGCAAGTTTTTAAGAACCGAAAAAAAGAACATTTCTGCTCGAATATATTAAGAATTAAAATGTGTACACTCTCAGCAGTGGATTATGGGTAGATACCTGTAGAGGCACAGCAAAGATGGACAATTATGGGGCTACAGTTATCTGATCAATAGCAATGCTATTCTGTACAGACAAAATTAATCGTGAAACTACCCTGTAGATACAAAATCAAAATGCATAGATACACACAATTTGCTTTTACGAGATTAACAGAAACTTTGACTGTTGTATGTTGTAATAATTTTGTCAGATATATAACAAAATATTTTTAAGAGGAACGTACGTTATGATTAAAAAAATAAAATAGAGTAGACAAAAAAGACTATAATTTAGCAAACAAATTAATTTGTGTTTCAGATCACACGATGTTACTTGGGTTAATAATAGTATTGAGAGATAATACCATTAAAAGTCAGGATTCGATTTCTGCTGTGGGTGTAGCGTACATAGCTCAACGTTCTGTATTGTGCTTAAAACAAACAAATAATAATTGTTGTTTACAAGGAGTAAGATTTTTTTCATTGAACAATTAAAAACTCCAATTATTGTTTATTATTTTATAAAAAGTCTGCAGAATTGGCTTCTATTCGATCGTCTTTGGAATGCAAAAAAAAAATACTGCGTTTATATTAAACAAGGTTATAATCCCACGAAGTCTAAGATTTGTTGGAGATTTAAGTTTGAAGTTGTTAAAGGTCTATTTCCAACAATTTCGTGAATATCTACAGCGTTGTCTTAAAATTCTAACGTTTTTCATGATTTATGACATAACATTATAAAAAACCCATTAACATGTGAATATTAAAATTATGAACACATAAATCTCTAACGTAATATTAGTGCCAGAAGCAAATTATCATGAATGCTTGTGATAATAAAGACACACAACGCATCTCATCCAGATCGTATGCGCGTGGAAGTTTAATGAAGATAACTTAGATAGCTGTAAGAATGAATGCTTTACCGTGAAAGAATCAAAGGTTTGCTGATCAACCAATGTCATAGTGAGTTCATACTCTTCGCCGTCTAGAAGAAGGAAGACAGTTTTCTCGGGTTCTTCGTCTGTTGGAAGAATTTTGAAAATAGCAACGTAAAGAATACAACAGACAGAAATAATTATATTGAATTATATATACACACACACATATTCATTTGATATAATACAGAAAACAGTGTCTTTAACATTTGTTAGACGTTTGATTTCTCCAATTTTTAATTAAAGTACTTTTATATACTATTAAGAATATAAATAGTAACCATACTAAAAAAACATTTTGTCCACAACCTACATAATATATTTAATGCTTTTTTCACAAAATACCTGAGATCTTTAACGAATTAATTTTGTTTTTGTTTTGGTAAAACTATGATAAAATATATTCATATCATAGTATGATAAAATATATTCGTTTCATAGTATAATAAAATATATTCATATCATAGTAGCAGACATAATAAAAGTGAAAAACATGAAATTTAACTAATAAATAAAACAATGAATAGGCAAAAAAATCGCTTTCATGAATGAAACCTTTCTTACCCTTATGAAACACCTGATTGGTTAGTTATGTTCTGATACACAACTATATAATAACAGGATAGGTTTCATACAGTTCTAAACAGAACATCTAATAAAATTGTAACGATAATTTGGTAATTCTTCAAGTATAATTTACGAGTTTTAAAGTCGAATTCCCTCGATTAAGCAAAATAAAAATTGTTAGAAAGCAACAGCCATTAATGTACTTTTGAGCAATCAGATCATAATTTTCCACTGTTATCACTGTGATTCGAGCAATGCAATTAAAAGTTTGTAAAAATTATCAAAACGTTACATGTAGAGAAAAAAATTCTACAATCTATTTTAATGCTGTTGTAGTATAAAAAGATATTAACTGTTATTATAGTGGAAAATAGTAAGATTAATAAGTATTATAACGCTCTAAACTAAGACAGCTATGGCATATTTAACGTAGATTTCAGTATATGTGATTATATCCAAATTAAGGAATATATTTTAATATAGAGGTCACTTTTCCGGCTAGAAATATTGATTCAATACGCATTAGTTGTTTACTGAGAATACATTTATCGGCATAGAACGGAATTCTTTTGTTCCATGCAGATCTCGTTAGGCGAACTGTTTCTTTCAGAATTTCGAGCAAGGCTATACAAAGGTTTATCTGCATACGACAGTCCAAATTTAAGCGATAGATTAGAGAGAAAGTAGCTAGTTCACAGCACGCAATGCCAACTCGTGGGTTATTCTTGTTGGGCGAAATAGTTGGATTTGACTGTCACTTTTTTAGCACACCCCAAAGTTTTACGACGGCAAATCCTATTTCCTCGGTCCACTACATGACTCAGTGCATTTGATGCACAAACTTATTTATTAACAAGCGTGATAACACATTATAATAAGATACACGAGGAAAAGTATTACATAATTATTTACTCCATTTTATTATAGAACGAGTGAACTCCATTTTTTGTGATATTTCGCCTCTGAAAGGCCTGACGTTATACTTAATTACGTGTTAATTTTGATCACAGCACAAACTTTTTATTAAATTAACACTCCCCAGTGGCACAGCTATATGTCTGCGGACTTACAACGCTAGGTTTTGATATCCGTGGTAGAAAAAACACAAATAGCCCATTGTGTTGCCTTGTGGTTACCTTCAATCAATCATTAAACTAACGTTCTATGCAAGTTTAGAAAAACTGTAAATCCTCTTTTTTATCTGATATAAAAGAAATTAATATTTTTTTTCGTTATATAAACAAAATTCCCTCTTCTATACCTGATATAATAACAACCACGTTTTTCTTCTTTACTCATTATAAAAAAGTATTCAAGTTTCTCTTCCCTAGTTAATATAAAGCCACACAAAACAGTTTTTTTTTCGTGGTTGAATTTTTCCAGAGATTATTTATTTATTTATCTCTTTTATAAAAAAGGTGCATTTCAGAAAAGACCAAGCAGAGACCTAATCTATTCTTTGATTTACTATTCCCGCTGCAACCGACCAGTTTCATGAATTCATGGCTCGTTAGTTTTGGTTGGAAGAGCGAAACAAGTAAAACAGCAGGGTTGAACTGTATATAATTTGTTTGATGTACAGCTCTACACATATAATTTGTTTGATGTACAGCTCTTCACATACAAACCAAACCTTCTAGAGTTATTAGTCATTTTTATACCTCTTACCCAACTGGCAGGAGTGGAAGAAGTAATTTAGCAATTCTAAGTATTGTGTAAAGCATGCCAGGGGTCTGGGGGTATGTTCACTGGGGAGAAATGTGAAAACTAGGTGTTATTAGATTGAGTTTTGTGCTCACTCTACTACAGCTTATTCAAATAATTAATCATTTGCCAACACTACACAAAAATATGTACTCACTGACACTTCTCACCAGATTAGGTATGTAATTTATTATGCATTGTTCTACTGATTCATACATACTACTATATCTGTTTAACTAGAAACAAGTTTATGAAGTCCTACAGTTACTCTGGTCCGATTGTTGGCCGGTCTGTCGGAGCCGCTCCGGCGCACGTGGATGGTATTCGCAATCAACCAAACAACATATCTATTACAAAAAAAGCCATAGACACACTAATACATTGTACTTAAAGATGTAAAAACAAACAAATATGAGATTATTAATAATACTCATGTAATCAAATTATAGCTGTGAAAAGAGAAACAGAAGAAATGCACATTTTAATTGTAAATTTTTACATATTTTTATTTTACGCACCGATGGCTACAATAGTTGTTGATTAGTCATGACTACAGAGACTAAAACTAATTCTCTAAACAATATTTATTCTGTCTCTCCCTAACCTATTTATATCTGTTCTTGTCATTGTGGTTATAGATATAATGTCGTACATGGAAAATTATCATACTTTCCCTTTCCCGCTTAGCTATGAAAGTAAAACTGTTTAACAATGAAATTTTGAATAATTTTCAGATGTATTCGCCTACAGACTTTTTATATCGGAAATCCGTCTCATGCGATCATGTTTTTATTTTATGTGTTACAGGGCAAGGCGTGTATCCACTGAAAGATGTCTTTGGATATTCATTTTGATTTTATATCTGTTTTATTTGGAGATATTGCCTTCTATCTGAAGTTCTGAACGGTCGAGATGATATGTGCTTCATTCATACTTTCTCTTGAGACAAATAATGATTTGGTAACATCTGCGTACTGAGAGAAGTAATATTAATAACACTATGTAACAAAATTTTGACTTTTTCTTGTTCCTGGGCAGAAAGTGTTATTTCCCAATTGCTTATGCCTAAAGTAAATGGAAAAGACCTGATTTTTCTTCAAACTTTGCTTTTGTGACTTGGGAGCGTATAACGGAAACATGATGGGAGACAATATTTGGTGGCTAATACGTGAAAGTGATTTACATTACAGGCGCAAATCACGAAAAACTACTTACTTCTAAACATATTTGTATAACTTTAGTATAAATACATGTAAATTTTGATTCATATGTTGTTTTATTCAGAACTTATGTAAATTAAAATGTGCAAATTAGCCCATTTTAAAGTAGAAAATATTTTAATTTCTATTTTTCATTTTCTAGGTCACAAAAGTAAAGTTTGAAGGGAATAATGACCATTTTCTGCACTTTTACAACATAAGGAATTAAGAAATAACACATAATGTCCAGGAACAAAATTTGTGTTACATAATATTATTTTTGTGTGTACAGTATCAACTCTCTCAGTCCAGAATAAAATATTTGTTGAGCAGAATGTCACACAATAAGCTATCTGTGCTCTGCACTCCCGGGGTATCAAAACCCGGTTTCTAGCACTGTAAGTCCACAGACGTGCTCCTGTGCTATTGGGAGGAATAGAATATTTACTCAAGAATGTTATCAGGTATCCAGAAGTGTCGTCCCACGTTCTATGTACTCAACATTTTACTTGTTTTTACTCTACTTTAAAAAGTTTGATCTTAGTTTATTTAACATTACGCTTTTCAAATCAAATGTTCAGTTTTAACTCTATGATGATATTCTGGTCATAATTTCTGTTATCTGCAGTTCTAACTCAGTGTGTCTAAGAATACAATAGCAAAAAGCAGCAAAGTGAAATTTTGGCGCTATTATTAGAATTTCTTTCTTCTTTCTTGTCCATAAAACAAGCTACATTTGCTTACACAATTATTTGTCTGAATGAGGAAACTGACCTGACTTTTTTCTGTAATTACTAATAATCGACTTAAACTTCCCACTGAATCATTCATTTGCGTGATCAGTGAGGTGGATATAGCTTTAAATAACTGTCCAACTAGGATTGATTCTGCTACATCAACAAATAAACAACAACCAGAATGTCTGAAGCTGTTGGTTGACTAAGCCAATATTTCGTGGGACCAGACGATTGTTTGTGCCAGAAAACACTACTTTAACATTACACAGATACAATCACTACGCAGGCTTCATTAGCACTATTAGTAAAACGAGATTAGAGAGCTAGTGAATGTTAAAATTGAAGTATGGTACCATAAGACATTCAGAAAGTGTTTGGTCATCATGAATAGCGTTTGTCGAAAATAAAAGAAAAAAACGAGAGCGTGTCTATGTCTCTGTTACTTTTATATTAGTTAATGCAGTAACCTCCATTGATGCCTTTCCACTTTTGTGGACTAATGAATATCTGGATTCACTGAAAGGTGTCCATTGGCTCAGGTCTGGCTTCTGAATACTGGTAAGTCGAAATATTCATTAAAAGAGGGTTAAAAATTCTTCGTGATTGAGGAAAGCAAGCTTTAAATCGAAACCAGGGATGTGTTCCTTGAACACATTGCATGGATAGATGGTGTGCTGACAAATTCTGTCTAGAGATTGGTCATAAACTATGATGTGACAAGTAATCAACAGGTTCTCAGATTTTGTATCACACTACAAACAATTCACGGACAATATCTTCGAAAATCACTGCCTCATTGGTTTTAGGACTAAAGCTTAAACACATTTTAGGCAAACTGAGAACTATGATCTTGCATTTTAGTCAACATGCTGGAAATGAAACTTTCCAGTCTGATGGGTACTTGTGTCAGCAATAGTAGAATTAAAACAGTATTACTTTAGCTACAGGACAGTGAATAATGTGTGGTTATATGCACTGATGTCTCCTGAATGTAAGTATCTGTACAACAGAAATACTTGCTGTTATAGTATTTGCTAAACATTAACAACATTACTATCTTATTAAAGTTACAAAAATGTGGCCTGTGCATCAATGAAATGGTTTATGAACTTTAAACATCGTGCAATGATTATTTTATATTAGATCACAAAGTTGAAACAACATAATTTTTATATGCCACTGACCATGTCAACAAGATGGAACACAAGGTTATCTCATCAAAAACTTAAAGCATGTTCACTTGTTGAATGCCTTAATTCTGAACATTAGTAATAACTTCAAAGTATAAAGTATATGATGATTTCGCTTGTAAATAGATATGGATACCAGTAACGACACCCAGAAACTCCAGGAAAACAATCTGAAGGATCAAGATCTGGTTTGTGCGCTACTTGCCATGGAGAAAAACGGGGAATGTTTGCAAAAGATTAAAGATTGTTATCTGGATGCATGTAAGTGTGGCACTAATATGAGAAGTAAAAAGACCAGAAAGGTGCGCTGTTCCATCACTGCAGACGACCAGGATGAAGTTCGTGATTTGTGATCTCCAAAGGTATTATGCAGAAGATACTTTAAGACTTTATCAAGTGATAATGTGTAAATGTTGTTTTTGTACCTCTGCAAAAGTGGTTAGAAAGAATTCTGGCAGAGAGCTGTTACTTCCTCAAGCAGGGAATAGCCCATCAAAGAGCAAGTTCTCTATCAATGATTGAATGACGTAGTTAGTACACACTGGTCTTTATCGATTACATTACTTAGTGTACCGAAGCCTATTTATTGGTCATAGTCTGTTGCTAATATGCTGATTGGATAATGGATTGAATGATTCAGAACACTTCAAGAAATTCACAAAGAGATGCATTTCTACAGCCAATCATTTTCTGAATGTAAAGTGTTAAGTGTAGTTAAAACGCACTTCACCATATCACACAAGTCCGGTATTTTAATAGAATTAATAAATAAGCTATCAGGCAAATATGTGCAAAGTTTGTTAATATTGATTGAAGTGACTCGTATGAATACCGTACGTCATGGACACGTACTGTACAATACAGCAGAAGTTAATATTGTTATTTCTTTTGTCAAATATTCTCATGTTTTAAAGTAAAATGCAGGTCCTTGTGAATATAACGTATGAATTTCCCATAGCAGACATGTCAAAGTCACGACGTATGGAGTAGTTGAGGTCTGCATTAATTGATGGCATGACAGCATGTTTGCAGCTAAGAAAGACTACCATACGGGCGAAGAAATGCCGTGATAAAACAGTGAAGGAATTGAAATCTGAGCGCACGGAGGAAAACCAACTTGAATTTCATTGTACTGGTCCTTATTTCATTTTCTTATAAGTAAGCCCATCAAACTATGAACTACAGTATTAATGTATCTCAAGGCAGCTTTTATGGGTATTAAAACTTTTATTAAAATAATGTAAAGAAACGTTGTTTTCTACTTTATTTTAATAGAAGTTTACGTACCCATACCTGTCGTCTACAGATTTCTTTTTACTTGAAGTCGGTTTCTCGTCATCTCATCAGTATTAATGTATTACATAAAAATGCACTGAGAATTTTGATCGGTTTAAGTTGTACATCACTGATGACTCTCAATGGAGAGACTGGAAATCAGAGAGTAGGAATGAAGGCTCAGATAATAAGTAGAATACTGTTTTGTGTCATACAGATTCGGTTAAAAATAGTGTTGTTTAAAGTACTTATATGGTACTTACAGAGGAATCAAATAGAAAAATACTGTAGAAAGATCTGTCTTACAATTCTGATGAAATTCCCTTCGTCAATATGGCTGAGATTAACTTCCAGACCAACAAGTTAATTGGTATACTTAGTATTAAAAATACGCCACTAATAGGAAGTGGTATTTCTTCACTTCAGAGCTTCTGAATGCTCTTAATTGGTATGTCTACATCACGTGATGACTACTTGATTATTACACAGTTAGGACAGCTGAAATTAGTGTATATACTTATTGGAATAATATTTTTGTATGACTGTATATGATAAATAAAACTTCATAACCTGTACTGGAAAAGTATTTCAACCATTTCTTTGAACTATTGAGTATAACGTACCAGTAAAATGTTTTATGATACCTTGCAGTACTTTCCCACGTCATCTAGTTGAGTTATCCCAGAAAATTTGTGTTCCATACTGACTGGGCACATGTCAATGATACTTTAAATTATTAACTACAATACCCAGAATATTTTATGTTAATAGGAATTAAATGTATTAAAATGCTAGCAGACCTTGTAATTCTTATTCACCAAGCATACAATGGAATATTGTCGTAAACATTACAGGTTATTTATTCAGTATTCTCAAGACTACCAGTGTATAAGTGCAAAACTTAAGTAGTGTGACATGCACATCAGCAGAAGATAAAGCGTGATTCTAGTGAACATAGACATGCACATCAACAGCAGATTAAGTGTAATTTTAATGAACACAGAATATAAATAACAAACCTTGGAGAAAGGTCGTTGTTTCATCAGAGTTTCCTTGCATATAATTTTTGTTACGTGACTGTAGTGAGTGAATTGACCTACAGTATCATGATACCACAGTGACTGATGTTTGTAGTAACCTAGGACAGTGGATACAAATTGCTGTTAAATATTGTATGTAGCCTGTATCAATCTGAATTTGTAAATTTGTATGTAATTATAAGTATTAATCCTGGTGGAGATTTATTTGTTCAGTGCAAAACTACATAAGATCTAGCATTATAAGTCCCTAATTGCGTCACTGAAGAAACGTGAGTCCTACTACAGATGAATTCTGCCTAAAATTATTTGTATTGTGATACTAAAAGAAGGAGTAAAATTTATCAATTCATAGATAGTAGAAAGGTATCAAAATCATGTCCATGGAGATATTGTAAAAAACACTTGACGTTACCATAGGTACAGTGTTTCATTCCTGGACAATTGGACACTACTGAGGTAATTTATGTGTATATGTAATGTGATGTGTTACAATTATATACACATCATATTAAGCCATTTACGAATGTCATTACATAAATAAATCAGTTACACAGATAACGTAACTGTAACATAACAAATAAATGTAACAAAAGAGTCCGATCTGAAGGTTAAGAGTGAAATATATGAAGTGTAACTGGTCTATAAAGCATCACTGGAAAGTTTGGTGTGAACAATATGTATGATATAATGATAAGTTTGGTGTGTACAATATGTATGATGTGATGATAAGTTTGATGTGTACAATATGTATGATGCAATGATATGTTTGATGTGTACAATATGTATGATGCAATGATAAGTTTGGTGTGTACAATATGTATGATGTAATGATAAGTTTGGTGTGTACAATATGTATGATGCAATGATAAGTTTGGTGTGTACAATATGTATGATGCAATGATAAGTTTGGTGTGTACAACATGTATGATGCAATGATAAGTTTGGTGTGTACAATATGTATGATATAATGATAAGTTTGGTGTGTACAATAGGTATGATGTAATTGTTACGTTTTTTTATGTGGACTGAACGCAACAGAAAGACACAGATAACAGCTTATATGGTTTATTACAATAAACTATTATATATGTGACAGATATAAAATAAATTATATAATAACAATGACAGATGTTCAGTTTGGTTCAACCTTCAAAATTAATTACAATACAAAATGGTACTGGCCTGTGTCCAATATAATGATCCAGAATGAAAGTTCAAAAGTCCAGATCAAAAATCCAAAATTCCAGTCTAGGGGGTGAATTTGGTCCCACGAAGAAATTCCGAAGTTTGAATGGAGAAGTCCAGAAACAATTCACAGTCCAATAAATTTGACGAAGTTCTTTTTACGATGTTTTTGATGAATGTCTCAACTTGTCGTTTTCCAACTTGCCCCGGTCTCCCCTAAACAGTCCTATACGTTTTGACCTTTTGTATAACCAGTAATTCGAATGAATCGTAAAGATTGACGAAATAAAATCACAGCTTTTGTAGATTTAGCTCCAGTCACAAATCCAAGTTGAATAAACACACAGCAAACGTTGAAAAATTCTCAAACGAAGACAACCTCTCTTGAATCGAATGAAAACGGATGACTGACTGACTCTCCTCGCATCACCGTCTGTTTATACACTAGTAGGCCTACTGCATTCTCGAACAATCGCGTAACTTCCCAGAATTCGTCTCGTACAGACACCAGGCCAAGACAAATGATCGATCTACCTAATTCTAGAAATTTCTACATGAATAACAACGTATATACATAACGCTTTATACATAACCCTCCCCCTTAAAAGCAAAAAAAAAGTTTGAATTTGTGAAAACCTTTTTTTTTTATAAACCAACTCAAAAGGGCTAAATCCAGGAGATTCTTGAACAACCTCACGAACTGCAAACAACAACAAGGTAACACCCTCATCCCAGTCCTTTGAGTGCTCGTGGCAGTAATTTCTAAGCATGGCTTTCAGAGTTTGGGGGAAACGTTCAAGGACACCTTGTGACTCAGGATGGTATGCATTGGATGAAACTTGATGGATGTTTAGTTCATGCATGGCTTGTTGGAATAGCTTGGACATAAAATTTGAGGCTTGATCTGATTGCACAACTTTTGGAATCCCGAACATGGTAAAGAATTTGACAAGAGACTTGACAATGTTGGGAGCAATGATTTTTCTCAAAGGGATAGCCTTAGGGAAACGTGTAGAAGCACACATGATTGTCAAGAGGTATTCATTTCCTGCTTTGCTTTTTGGCATTGAGCCAACACAGTCGATAATGACCCTTGAGAACGGTTCTTCAAAGGCAGAAATAGGCTGCAGTGGTGCTTTGGGAATCCCCTGATTTGGTTTTCCAGTCATTTGGCAAGAATGGCATGTCTTACAATAATCAACAGCATCTTGGCGCATCTTTGGCCAATAGAAATGTCGTCGGATACGATCTAGGGTCTTTCTTACACCTAAGTGTCCTGACAACACATGATCATGAGCAAGACTAAGAATATCATTCCGATAGCATTTTGGAATGACGATTTGTTGAATAACATTCCACTCTCCATCAGCAGCAACGTCAGGAGGTCTGTATTTTCTCATTAACACACCTGACTTCTGGTAGTAACAAATAGGGACAGTTCCTATTTCATTTTCATCAACGGCCAGTTGTAGAAGATAACGAGTTTCAGGATCATTGTCCTGTTCCTCAATAAGTTTGTTTCGATAAAGAGAGTTGAAAAATGACTTGGAGTCATCAGTAGAACTCAAAGTTGAGTCAGAAATCTCATCGATGTGAGACATGAACGTATCAGATAAAGGGAAATCCTCTTTGGACTCCTGAGAACGTGTTTGAGAACGAGTAACAGAACAGGCGGGGAAAACATCAGGAAATTCTTCAACGAGTTGCTCTGTACTGGGACTAACAACAGGTGCTTCAACAACACGAACCTCTGGTACAACCTTACTACCAGCCAAATCATTCCCCAAAAGCATAGACACACCCTCAACAGGCAATGAAGATTTAATACCCACAGTCACTGGGCCCGAAACTAAGTCCGAATGCAAATCCAATATATGAAGAGGGATAGAAACGACGCCACCTTCTACACCAGAAATGAGCACATTGGCCCCAACAGATGACTTTTCAGAAAACGGAAGTACACTTTCCAAAATCAAACTCTGAAAAGCTCCAGTATCCCGCAGGATCTTAATTGGTTGTAGATGTGAATCGCCAACAAAAGAAACAAAACCTTTAGTGATGAAAGGCTTAAATTTGTCCTCAACAAGATCTTCAGGTACATCAAGAATATTGGATTTGGAATGCACAGTGGACAGGACAGGGTCAAAATCATTGGGAACCAATGATGTATCCAACGAGGGCGAAATGAAACTATGAGGCGATTGCTTGTTTTTGAGCTTATAGTACTCAGAAATCAAATAACCAGGTTTCTTACAAGAAGCACATGTTTTGGATGAGAATGACACGTTTTTGGTAGATGATGAGTTTTGAAAATGAGATGAAGTCTTTGTTTGAGAATCAAAAGTTTGCTCTTTTTTGTCTTTGTCGACATTTGCATAATGTCTGAATGAGTCATTGGGTTTCTTTGCTGTGTGATTTGTTTTGCTTTTGTATGACAAATCTTTGTGAGTCAAAGCATACTCGTCTGCCAAGACAGCAGCATCATGAATTTTGGAAGCTTTTTGTTCATCAATGTAAGTTTTGAGCTCTACGGGAATACATCTTTTAAACTCTTCAGCTAACATGAGTTCTCTGAGTTTTGTGTAATCATCTTTGATTTCTTTGGATTCACACCAGCTGTCGAACAGAGTTTCTTTTTCACGAGCAAATTCGACATACGTTTGGCTGTCAAACTTTTTGTAACCACGAAATTTTTGTCTGTATGCCTCTGGCACCAATTCATAAGCATTCAAAATGCATTTTTTGACGTGCTCGTAATCATAACTCTGCTCGGCCGTGAGTTTGGAAAATACTTCCTGAGCTTTACCTTTCAGAATACTCTGAAGTAATATTGTCCAATATTCGGTAGGCCATTTTAGCCTAGGGGCCAATTTTTCAAATTGCTGAAAATATTTATCTACAGCCTTCTCATTGAATGGAGGCACTAAACGAATTTGTTTGGAAGCATCAGAATTATCCAACAGCATTTAGACAACCTTTTCTTTTGTCTGTGCCTTTCTCATACTGATTTCCTTATCAGCTTTAATGCGTTCTTTTTGTAGTTCGGCATCAAGGCGTTTGTTTTCTTTTTCTGCATCAAGAACAAGGCGTTTGTTTTCAATTTCTAAACGAAATTTCATTTCCATTTCCATTCTTTTTAATTCAAAATCTGGGTAAAAATGAGCGGCAGGCAATTGTTGTACAACTTTTTGAGGCAAAACTTTTTGGCTGACCAAATGTTCAACAGCAATTCGTTTGATATCTGCTTTCTTCATTACTTGCTTCACTTCCAAATTGAAATGTTTTCCAACATCAAGCAATTCAGATTTTTTTAATTCACTCATCAATTCGAAAGAGGGATTCTGATTAAATTTGTCTATAAAATCTTCGAGTTGGAATGCCATTTTGAATATACAAGCTGTCGATCTGTATGGAATGTAAATCTAATTTTAGAATAGAATTAAATTGTTTGATCTATCCCGGACGAGCCCCCAATTTTCTGTCACGTTTTTTTATGTGGACTGAACGCAACAGAAAGACACAGATAACAACTTAGATGATTTATTTCAATAAACTATTATATATGTGACAGATATAAAATAAATTATATAATAACAATGACAGATGTTCAGTTTCAACCTTCAAAATTAATTACAATACAAAATGGTACAGGCCTGTGTCCAATATAATGATCCAGAATGAAAGTCCAAAAGTCCAGATCAGAAATCCAAAATTCCAGTCTAGGGGGTGAATTTGGTCCCACGAAGAAATTCCGAAGTTTGAATGGAGAAGTCCAGAAACAATTCACAGTCCAATAAATTTGACGAAGTTCTTTTTACGATGTTTTTGATGAATGTCTGAACTTGTCGTTTTCCAACTTGCCCCGGTCTCCCCTAAACAGTCCTATACGTGTTGACCTTCTGTATAATCAGTAATTCGAATGAATCGTAAAGATTGACGAAATAAAATCATAACTTTTGTAGATCTAGCTCCAGTCACAAATCCAAGTTGAATAAACACACAGCAAACGTTTAAAATTTCTCAAACGAAGACAACCTCTCTTGAATCGAATGAAAACGGATGACTGACTGACTCTCCTCGCATCGCCGTCTGTTTATATACTAGTAGGCCTACTGCATTCTCAAACAATCGCGTAACTTCCCAGAATTCGTCTTGTTCAGACACCAGGCCAAAACAAATGATCGATCTACCTAATTCTAGAAATTTCTACATGAATAACAACGATATACATAACGCTTTATACATAACATAATGATAAGTTTGGTGTGTACAATATGTATGATGCAATGACAAGTTTGGTGTGTACAATATGTATGATGCAATGATAAGTTTGGTGTGTACAATATGTATGATGTAATGATAAGTTTGGTTTGTACAATAGGTATGATGTAATGATAAGTTTGATGTGTACAATATGTATGATATAATGATTCTTTGTTTGTTTTTTAATTTCGCGCAAAGCTACATGAGAGCTATTTGCAATAGCCGTCCCTAATTTAGTAGTGTGACGCTAGAGGAAAGGGAACTAGTTATCACAGCCCACCACCAACTCTTGGGTTACTCTTTTTACCAACGAATAGTGGAATTGACTACAACATTATAAAATTCCCACCGCTGAAAGGACGAGCATGGTTGGTGTGATGGGAATCCGAACTCTCATTAGGGCAGTATATTGTTTATTGTGTTTCCTACGTTTCATATTTCTTCTCCGATAATTTTAGTTACTTGTAATTTTATACCATATATAATTGTTCATGTTTTAATCATGCAGTTCTTTATATTGACATTATCTTATTTTTTTTAAAAATTGGTGGTAGTTTTCTTTCAATATATGTAAGTAAGGTGCATTTATTCGTTTTGTTTTATAAGATTCACTAAAGACATATTTATCAAATAACTATAAGTCTATATATAAAAACAAAGTTTTTTATTTATTTTTGTCTGCCATATTATGTTTCAGCTTTAAACAGTCTTTTTTCTTTAAATGAGAGCAATCTTGCCATGCAGAATTTTCTAGACGGATATATATATATATATATATACCATTCGTACTTAATGGAAGGACTTCTGTGTGAGTGGACTATTGAAACGAGTGCTGGAAAACTGTCGTACATTAGAGAGATAATACAAATATTGCAAGGAGAAATGGGGGGTTTCTGGCATGAAAGCTTTACTAAGTAGCTTTTTTTATAGGTATTTTCAACAATTACGCCCGGCATGGCCAGGTGGTTAAGACACTCGACTCGTAATCTGAGGGTCGCGGACTTCAGCAGTGGGAGCGTTATAATGTGGAAGTCAATCCCAATATTCGTTGGTAAAAGAGTAGTTCAAGAGTTGGCGGGGGTGATGACAACTAGCTGTTTTTCCTTTAGTCTTACACTGCTAAATTAGGGACGGCTACCGCAGATAGCTCTCGTATAGCTTTGCGCGAAAATTCAAAACAAACCAAACCGATTTGCAACATTTTTCACCTATGAGAATTCAACATAAATAAACATAGTTAAAATAACTTTGCTTTTATATCCTGGAATTAAACATAAGAAAAAATCAATCTTAGTATATTTTGACTATACTTCTGAAACGTTTAAATGCATATTCGCTAAAATTGTGTGAAATTATGTAAGTCGAAAGAGTTCATTGTAAGAAATAATCATGCTATTTGTTAGAATCTTAAGTGGATCGTTTTAACGTACAATAGATATTTAAAGACTAGTTTAAGGTATGAACATGCACATTGTTAATTAGAACAAAGTATGTACACGGTAACCACAGTAATCCTGTCATTATATTCAATCTATCTTCAATCGCGACATCGACTGTAGTATATAAAAGGCGCAAAATTATTCGAGTCATATTTTTTCTTTATTTCAATTAAACACACAGGTACAAATTAGGCAGCTTGTGCTCTTCTCACCCAAGGTATCGAAACCCTGTTTATAGCACTGCGAGTCTGCAGACATACTGTTTGCCACTGGGGACGTCTCGAGCTAGAACAGATGTACTATTCAGTTAAGTTACTACTGGCACCTGGTGCAGATTATTAGCACTAAAAAGGACTACAGAGTAAGAGTGAAAGACAGATTTATGAAACCGACGAGTACACTTAACGACACAGTTATCGTATTGTTCAGGATTTATGAGATACCGTCACTATTTCAGAAGGAAAGAACTGTCTATTTAGGTGAATACATAAGGACTGAGTTAGCTCCACTAACAATCGTCAAAATGGCTTTACCATATTATAGAAAAAAACAACAACTGCAAAATGTAAAGTTAAATAACGTTAAGCATTGGAAAATTCACCTATATATTATAGCATATGCCAGCTGCGAGTTATTAAACTAAATGACAAGTGACATACTATGTTTAAAATATAACTACAATCAGCGAATTAAGAAAAAATATCCTGATTTCAATCCCTTCCTCCAGTAGTGACATCTCAGAAAAATTCAGTAACAATAACATTAAATTTTAAATAATTGAATTCTTAAGAAATTTAGATTTTCAATAATGAGCTTTGACACCAGGTAGAACCACATAATATATATATATATATATGTATATGTATATATGTATGATATTAATTTCTGTATCTAACTGTTGTTTAGTCGACATATAAGGAATGTATATAGACGATTTATCAGAGTACAAAAAGAATAAATTTTCGGTATTTTTAATAAGACATTCATTAATTATTTTAACGATACAAAGTTTATTTGTTAACGTTCCGTTTCCCTGGAAATGAGCTAACGCATGCTTCAAAGAGTAACACGAGTCAATAAAATAACGAGCGATAAAACAATTCCATTGAAGTTACCGTTTAAAGTTCATACCAAGACTGTCTCACCAATTCCACTACTAGTCACAATACCATTTGTGTTTTATTTGCTTGTTATTCTTACTTATTTAACCAGTATAGTTGTATAACGTATCTTATTTATTTCATGTGTACAGAAGTGTAGAAATGCCGTTATCATTAATATAGGGACATGAAACGTTGAATTACAAATGTACGTTTCGGTATAAAATAAACTAGACGTACCACAAGAACAAACCACAACTTGAATTCTTTTCTACTCATTGATGTTTCGTTGTTAAGTTCTTTGATTAGAAAATTACCTTAGAATAGTTAGTTTTATGAAATGCCATCTCGATAAACCATTGTATGAGACAAAATGTAGTCTGCATGTGAAGCCAAAGTTTTAAAATGTTGGATTCAATTATAACACTTGTGTAACGTGTTGAGTTTACTTCGAAAAACTCTATAACTGTATCGATACTTAACTTCATGATTTTGAACTAATCATCTGCAGGAAAAGCAACTAGACAACAATACCAATATTAAACTCTTGGATAAGATAATGAAATAGTGAGATTTAACTGTCATTCCTATAACGCATCCACAGCTCCAAAGCGTAGAGAGCGTTTTACTTCTACAACGAAACGTAAACCATGAACCTTCGGATTCATATTCCGTTACGCTGGCATCTAGGCATGCCCGACCCACCATGTACTGAGATAACCTTATTAACTAATTAGAGATCTGTGTACAACAATAGATTACAATAAGACTGATAATAACAATTCACATCACGCCATTCAATACTGACGTAATGCAGCTTTCCAGTAAACAAGTGTGTAATCGCATTAAGACTGGTTTTGTTGCATGTCACTTCCAACCAGGTCTTTCACCCAATTTCAGCTAAGATTCCAAGTTAAAATATATAGTCTTTGTTAAAGCGCGTTAACTCAAAACACGTGAGCAGCTTTTCAGAGTAAATCGACATTATCGTATTATGCCTCTTAGCATGAACTTGCCATAATAAATCCCTTATTACAACGTTCCAATTACGTGCGCGCATTATATGGTTTGGTTTGTTTTGAATTTCGCGCAAAGCTCCACGAGGGCTATGTGAGATAGCCGTCCCTAATTTTGTAGTGTAAGACAAGATGGAAAACAGCTAGTTATTAATACCCACCGCTAACTCTTGGACTACTCTTTTACCAACAAATAGTGGGATTGGCTGAAACATTACAATGCCTCCACGGCTGAAAGGAGGAGCATGTTTGGTGTGACGGGGATTTGAACTCACGAGTCGAGTGCCTTTTCCACCTGGCCATGCCGGGCCGAGTGTGTTATAATCCTCATATCGCGCTAATTAGACAGAAGATTACCAAAAACGGGAGACCATTGCACAGTCATTAAAATTTGACTTGTTAGAATATTAAATACGCATATCAACAGTGAGAAGTTTATTGTTTTAGGGTCTTGAGAAACGAAAACATTCTCCTGTTTCATAGATCCTTATTTCAACGATAAACAGAATCAAAAGTAATAAACTTAACGCGGCAGTATATAAGAAAACGCGCCAAGCCAACGATATTAACACATTGCGTTTCACACAATCTTAAATTATGGGGCGTATAAAGATCGCAAGCATTACTCACGCGAGCCTGGAAACGCAGCAGAGAAATGGACTTTATTCTAAAATCAAATTCATTTTAACGTACAAATAATACCGTATTTCGCACGTCATGGTTGTTCATGTTCGCTTTATTTTAGTTTTAACTCTAAATCATCCATATCACTCAACCCCGATTACTCTATAAACACACTTGTTTGTTCCCATAATTATTCCTCAGACAACAAATAACCATCGACTTGTATTTCGATAACACGTTTTTTAGTTCGTTTTTTTTCTCATTGATTTCTTGACCTTTAATCCAAAAACAAATTGACAATTTGAAGCGATTCGCTGTTGTTTACCTATCTGGTTGATTGAGGTGATTCAAGAAAACCTTCATAATCAGACCTGATCAAATATTGTTGAAACAAATAAATGTTAATTGACATATGATTTAAATTTTAATTTATATAGACTTTTGTTTCGGATTCAGATCCTGAACACGAGCTCCCAATTTATTACGTTATATGATATTATGATGCATCTCAAGAGACATTTTTTGCTTTCTTTGTAATTAAGCACAGAGCTACACAGTGAGCTATTTTTCCTCTGTCCACCACGGGTATCTAAACTCTGTTACTAGCGGCGCGAGTCCGCAGACATGCCGCTGTGCCCTTGGGGGGCATCTCGAGCAACCCTCCAATTTATTATATTACGTATTGCGAAGTAATGTAATTTCTTTGTAGAAATACTAACGTCTGATGTTAATTCGCTAAAGTTAAACAGTTTATAAAATTGGAAATATATAAATGTTCCTGACCAAATATCTGAAGTTTCCAATTAATAAGTGATAGTCTCATTTACAGCTTCCGAAATTTATAGAATACTGGCTGAAAGAAATCAATAATATATACTGTCTATTGGCACATATTGTTGGTTACCTTTTATAAGCGTTAGGTAAAATTCTGAAAATTTCAGCCAAAACAATAATGCTGGCGATCCGTGACGACGGGAACCCCACTTGAAGTAAAAATGTATCTCAGGACGGCTGGTACGTGTATTAACATGTTGGTAATCTGAAGATGGCCTAAGAAGGTTGAAATGTTGTTCTCTACTTTGTTTTGGTAAAAGTGTTAATATATTTCTACCATCCGTCCTGAAATACAGTAATACTGACGATCACTAGTATTTGCGCACATACATAATACATTGTTGATTTTTACATTCTAGAATTTTCTACAAGTTTAGTGAATAGGCTGGAATTCCGCAATACACGTGTAAAATTGTAAGTTATCTGTATTTTAAAATTCAAAATTAACTTAAACAATTATCGATATTAAATTAAGTATACAATAGTAAATCCGTCTCACCAGGCCCCCCAGTGGCTCAGCGGTATGTCTGCGGACTTACACGCTAAAATCCGGGTCTCGATACTCGTGGTGAGCAGAGCACAGATAACCAATTGTGTAGCTTTATGCTAAATTCAAAACAACAACCGTCTCACCAGGATCCGAGTCACAAGCAGTGTAGCTATAACAATGTTATGTTAAATCAAAAACACGAAAATCTCGCATGTTGAAAGAAAGGTGGAATGATCATGTTAAGATCCATGTATTTTCAGTAAGTGACCCTAAAATCTTCCTTCCAGAAACAAACAACAAATAGTTCTTTCTCAGCAGGTAAATCATAGAATTGGAAATCATCCAAACAGAAGTATACGTCCACAATAGATAAATAAATAAACCAAAATAAATTCTACTGTGCACAATTAATGAGTTTGTTTATCTTACCCAGTTTTAAACTCTTCACAAAAATTACTCTAACATATCGATATGGGTACGTCAGTAAAAGTACCATCTGCAAATAAATACAGCAAAAGCTTACAACAGATAAGATAAGAATCAGATTTCGCAAAATTATTTTGTATTCGCGAGTCATAGTGTTCGTTTTCTGCATTTTATCCTAAGAAATTCACATCGTATTTCAGCAGAACAAACAGAAAACTGTTAATAAGATTTACGTATTTTTGTATTTTACGCTAATTTAAAACAATGTGAAAATAAGTGTTTGTATTCAATTAAAAATTTAATTAGTGGTGGGTGTGTTTTACTGATTGCCCTTCATTTTGGTTAGCAGTTCGAAGTTAACGAATAGCTGTCTGAAACTTGAAGAGAAAAATAAGTCTTTTTCTCGGCTTAGCATGGCCGAGCGCGTAAGGCGTGCGACTCGTAATCCGAGGGTCGCGGGTTCGCGCCCGCGTCGCGCTAAACATGCTCGCCCTCCCAGCGTGGGGGTGTATAATGTGATAGTCAATCCCACTATTCGTTGGTAAAAGAGTAGCCCAAGAGTTGGCGGTGAGTGGTGATGACTAGCTGCCTTCCCTCTAGTCTTACACTGCAAAATTAAGGACGGCTAGCATAGATAACCCTCGTGTAGCTTTGTGCGAAATTCAAAAACAAAAAAACACGCAAATGATTTTAAATTAACGATGTCAGGAATATAATTTATAAAAATTACTATTCCTCAGTTTAATCTACTTTTCTTTTAATAGTTCTTGTTCAAGTAGTTGATTATACAAATAGCATCTGGACCATTGCTATGTATTTCGTATTCTAACTGGCCTTATGGATTATGGTATTGACGAAAAGATTCGTTGGCACCAGATATAGCAAACATAGCGTGGTTGACACATTCTTATATTCTTTACATTCACTCTAAGTTCTTATAATTTGCACATATTTTAAAATGCCATTGAATTCGTATTATTATTAAAAACTAAGAGCCCTTTAGACTGTGATGGAAATGCTCTCCAATACGATAAAAACGCCATTCTCTCGAACGAAGACTGAACTAGATTTATAAAATCTGGTGGCAAAACTAAAATGAAGAGTTAACTAGAAAGTGCTTCCCTCTCTTTTTACTGTGAAATGTATTTTGAAACATACTTTACATTCAGTAATTGTATCTTATTACATAAAGTGCGCCATCATTAAAAAAATTGTCATTCGTGGACAGGTCTTCAAACCACTTTTTTAAGGCTTTTATTGAAGTGAGATTATCTTAAGTCCCAGATTGGAAGATAAAGAATTGTCGGTGCTCTACAGCTATAGGCCTGATTTTGTTTAGGCAAGGCATTGTCACTGCCTCCATTCAGACATACTGTGGAAGTTAATGGAACCTCCATGTTTATGGAAATAAGAAAATGCAATAAATCAGTCTCTAAAGGATCTTGCTGTTGTTTGACTGACATGTTGATTTTACCAAGGAAACACAAAAAGTATGAGCATTTTGTCGTCTGATTGTGTTCGTTTTATTTTTCAGTCACCCGCTGGTACAGCGATAAGTCTACGGATTTACAACTCTAAAATCAGGTGTTTTATTCCCCTCGGTGGGCTAAGCAGATAGCCCGATGTGACTTTGCTATAAAAATACACACACACACACACACACTTATTTTTTCAAGCGTGTTTACTGAAGGCTGACAAAACTTTAGAATTTTTGTCATTAATGGAAATGTAAAAATATATTTCATAAACAGTATTGATAATCAGGTTTATTTTTAGCTGTTTTAACCACGTATCTTACTTTTATCATACGTCACTTTTACATATAATGAAGCGACCTTTCGAGTTAAAACCCAACAGATTACACTATGTAACAAAGTTTTTACTTTTTCTTGTTCCTGGATAGAAAGCGTTATTTCCGAATTACTTATGCCTGAAGTAAATGAGAAAAGACTGTTTGTTTGTTTCATATACTAGATCTAGCTTTAGGTACAAGAAATATCTTACCTATTATAACAAATTTCAAATTAAGGGATACTATTAATAGTAGTCACTTATCTCTTATTGTTGATCTAGGGGATAAAAAATCGCTACATCTGGTGGTATCTCTGAGAAAAACCTAAATGTCGATAAAGCTAATTGGAATATATTCATATAAATTGTTCTAAATGACTTAACCTCAAATGTTACAATTGTAGCTATAAGTAAAAAGCAATGTATAGTTTCTTATAACAACAGAGATACCATTTATATTAATAATACGTCGTCGTTTAAAACACACACATATTATAGAACAGATAACTCAGTACCGAAACTAGGTAATTAAAGTAACACATACAATTACAAAAGAAATCAAACTTCGAAAAGAACAACACTGGTATAGCTTCTGCACCAAAACACATAATGAAGAGGACCGAAGAATATTCTTAAAACATTAACTTTAAAAAAACTATAACATAACTGTATAAATAAATGAACCAAAATATAATATCTTCAAAGATAAACTACAGGGAAATTAAGTTTCACAAGGCCAAAACTTTTAATCATCATGGCTTACTAATATAAATAACCACACACAAACTAACATACTTATCTATTCCCAGAATCCCTGGGCAATCTATCCTTACAACCTAGATAGTAACCACTCTCCTATCAAAATTACATAATGAAGACAACTTGCTCAGACGACTGTCAGGTTAATAAGCCGATGGCTTGAAGGGTTTCTCGTTTACCTTTCTTGGATATCATACATATTTTAGTTAACCTGAATAGCAGGATAAGTTAATAGGAGCTTTAAGATGTTCTGAAGTTTCTTAGGGTTCTTGTTTGAAAAAATAATTAATAAACGTTCACTAAAACACATAGAAGATAAAAATATCATGGATATAAGAATAACAGTTGATGTAAGACTAATTGAAACGATGGTTAAACAATTTAACAATAACAAACTAACATTAGCATGTTTTGTGAATGTCACAAAAAGTTATGTTTTTCTGTGACATAATGGTCTGCGATACAGATTACCGGATACAACACTCAGTTTTACAATGATCTTGGTAACGAGAGTGTGTTTGTTAGAGTTAAATGTTCAGGTGAGAAACATTCTTCATTAGTTCTGGATCTTTTCATAGCAGTGTCGTTGTTGTTTTGAATTAAGCACAAAGCTACACAATGGGCTATCTGTGCTCTGCCCACCACGGGTATCGAAACCCGCAGATATACCGCTGAGCCACTGGGGCGCCAAAGCAGTGTCATCAGCTACCTTTTATTTAACATTTATGATATGAACTTTAAGGAAAATCTTAAAAGCTTTGCTTCACAATTTGTAAACGACAAGGCTGTCGGGAGGTTTAGATCTAATCCTAAAATAGCAACAAAAGATATTCAAACAGGTATTAATAAACAAGGATGGTGGTGTGATAAGCAGAGGATGAAATTAAATTGAATCCAAGATTGACATAATTAAATTATGTGAATCCATCAAAACGAAGAATCTTAGATTGTACAATTTTCGACTAGAAAGTATTGGCTGATTGCAAATATAACGTTGCTAATCTGACTTCTAGGATATAGAAACTAATGCTCAGTTTCTTTAACAAAGCCTTAGGAAGCTCGCCAGAATCAAGAACGGATCATTACAGAACTCTAATCAGACCAGTAACTGAATATATCAGTTCAGCCGGGTCAGATGTCTCAAGAAATCTTATACAGATAAATTAGAGCAAGTGCAAAAGAAACGTATTCAGAGCAGATGTATTCCCGCGATAAATTACTTTTATAAACATATAAGAATCCTACATTTAAGACAGGATGACAGAACTAGTAATGAAACGATTTCACGAGAATATTGAAAAAAACAAAAACAACTTGATGTCAAGCTTTTATTTATTAAATTGTCCGTGTACGGCATGGGGCTTCTATTCCATCTAGCAGATATGAGTTAACCGTGGACTAAACTTTCATGTTAGTGACAACAGTTTACCTCAGTGTGAGGTATGGAAGGCCTTACTCATACTTGCTTGCAATTCGACGTAAGGTGTGATCCGTCTCTAAAGTGTCGATTTTTATTTCTTCTCCTGTTAACGAAGCAATTGCTCATCAGAATTTAACCCGAAGACACTTCTTGTAAAGGGTATTTATTTATCAATAAGATAAAAGGGTAATCGTGATATGTTCGTTGCTTTTCTGTGTGTTTGTTGTTTATCAGTATCTAATGACGGTTACCCATAAAGCTATATTGAAATGTGTTCAGAACTAGAGAACCTGACCAAGTCCACATCCTTCACCGTTTCCCGAACCTATATAAGAGTTTGTTTGTTTTGAATTTCGCACAAAGCTACTCGAGGGCTATCTGTCTAGCCGTCCCTAATTTAGCAGTGTAAGACTAGAGGGAAGGTAGCTAGTCATCACCACCCACCGCCAACTCTTGGGCTACTCTTTTACCAACGAATAGAGGGATTGACCGTCACATTATAACGCCCCCACGGCTGGGAGGACAAGCATGTTTAGCACGAATCCGCGACCCTCAGATTACAAGCGCATGCCTTAAAGCGCTCGGCCATGCCGGGCCCTCTATATAAGGGAGATCAAAGCTATTCGTACATGTAGCATACTTGGATCACTGTAAGTTGAACACTAGTTATAATAATAATACAGGTATTTTTCCCAGGTTGACATTAGACAACCAGAATATGATACCTATCTTCAATGAAAGCAGGTTATAATAAATAAACTTAGTTTCCTCAACTTTTTTTTATTAATCTCGAAGTCTACGTTTAACTTGGCCCAGTTCAATCTACCCTTCTGTACTATTGAACCGGACCTCCCCTGAACTTAAACTTTAAACAATTTTTGAAATACTAAATTTATTTATAGTATCTGCTATTGCGTAGCTATATAATTTAAATAATTAAATAGTGATCAATAACACTTTTTTTACACTTCATCTATCAGTTTATACAGGTTTCTCTCATAATGAATATAAAACATATTCACAGAAGGTTTTTCTCGGAATTATCCCTCTCCATAACAACAAGAAAAACAATATTATTAATTTACTTATTTTTTGATGGTTATAAAAATAAATGTTTAAATTGGAAGGTTATTTCTTTTTAGTTTTTCTGCGACTTTCTACATCTTCAAACCTCGTGTTAAAAAGACGGAAATCAAACAGACAACAAGAAGTAAAACAATAATGAACAAAAATTAACTCCTACTCTATTCATTAATATTAAAATGAAGATAAAAGTCCAAAAGATTTGCTTAGCAATACATGATAGGTTAGGTTGAAAGAAGGCTAGGAATAGCCTTGAACCACAAGTATATTCCTATTCATTTGGAAAAGGATAAATTCTGTTAATTGTTATAAGGTAAGTCTCCGTCACACCAAACATGCTCGCTCTTTCAGCCGTGGGAGAATTATAACGTGACGGTCAATTCCACTATTCATTGATTATACAGCAGCCCAAACGTTCGGGAGAGGGAGATAATTAACTTTCTTTTCTCTAGTCTTACACGACTAAATTAGAGAAGGCTAGCGCAGATAGCCCTCATGTAGCTTTGCGCGATATTAAAAAAAACAACAATAAAACAATCTACTTGTTTAAAAGTTGCGGAGAGCAAGATTTATCTGTAGTTCCTAATTTTGAATTGATTGACAGTCGGTTGCATTCACTAGAAACTCTTAAGCTATGCTATAAGAATAGTAGGAGATAGTCGTAACTTTTATAAAGCACTCAAAGGTGTAGAGTTCAGATCGCGATCCTTTGGCAACAAGATGGACAATAAGATTCATATACCAGAAAGGAAACCAGTAGACAATACCTGGCTTCTTCCTTAAAGGAAATCTGCTTAAGAAAATTGAGTGTGTGTAAAAGAAGTTTTATCGTTAACGTACAGGGGTAAACAGTATTAAAGATTTTCCAAGTCTGGCGAACAAATGTTGGTCGATAACTTCCAACAATACTTTAGAAGAAACAATTGGTGTTTCTTTGTTCCCTATATATTAATATTCAAAGATATCCGAGAGAATGATCAGACATTCCGAGGGTTTGGCTTGTTTTTGAATTTCGCGCAAAGCTACACGAGGGCTATCTGCGCTAGCCGTCCCTTATTTAGTAAAGTAAGAGTAGAGAGAAGGCAGCTAGTCATCATTACCCACCGCTAGATCTTGGGCTACTTTTTTACTAACGAATAGTGGGATTTTCCATCACATTATAACGTCCCCACGGCTAAAAGGGGAAAGCATGTTTGGCTTGAGGGGGATTCGAACCTGCAAACCTCAGATTACGAGTCGATGCCCTAACCACCTGGCTATGCCGGGCCCAGTCTGACAGTAAGCCATATCTTGTTAAATATATTTTATCTTTGAAAATAAAGTGAAAGCTCATTTCTACATTAGTAATGTACATTCAAATATAAAGTAGAAATAAGTATACGGTTAATTTTCATCTACCATAAACTGAAGCACACAAAATCGACAGTTTGTGTAATTGTCCAAGTTAAGAATTGGTTCGTATATGTTTTGAATAAAGAAAACAAAGTATTCAACAACGCTACTCGTCTGAAAGGAATGAGGTTAGGTAATGATGTTAATTAACTAGTTTCCATTTCGGTCATGATAAGAACAGAAAACACAAATATTATAGTTTACATACTAATAAATAAGGTACCTGTTAAAGAAGGAAAACTTATACACACGATAATATTAAATAATGTTTCTCATTCTTCTGTTATTAAATCCTTAATGATCTCATTATACGCTAATTACATACTCTGTTCTGAAGAAGGTAATAACTGTCGATCTACCTAACTGATTACGTTCTCGTGTTTCTATTCTTAAAACCAAAACTCTATAAAACGAAACATGTACGGCCTGTTCGGACAA
Source organism: Carcinoscorpius rotundicauda (assembly GCA_011833715.1). Classification (NCBI taxonomy): domain Eukaryota; kingdom Metazoa; phylum Arthropoda; class Merostomata; order Xiphosura; family Limulidae; genus Carcinoscorpius; species Carcinoscorpius rotundicauda. Next base: position 47,557,909 of record CM022392.1, on the reverse strand, counting down.
AATACTCAACACAAGATCATTCGTGTATGACTGGGACAGGTTACAGTTACCACCAGACATTTTGAGGGTAAACCTTATTTTGTCAAATAAACGAGCCACCAAAGTTAGGGCGATGTTAAGATGTTAACACATTTACACACACACAAATAATAATGTATCATATTTATTTTAACATAAAAACTGCAGTTACGTTCATGAGCCATAATTACATGGCTTTTAAACTTGCTTCACTTAATATTTAGGGTATTTAAATAATTTTTTAATCATTCCAATAGATGTACAGGACAAACAATTCATTATTTTTATTTTATTAAAGTCTGTATAGTTTAATCGATTCGTCATTAAACCCTATAAACTCCATCTTTATCCAAGCAGAAAGCACTAGTATGATAAGTTATCTAAATGCCAATAAAATAAAAAAATATATATTTCATAAAAGAATAAATCATCTTTATCTCTAAAATTGCAGACCACACGAAAAAAAGGACAACGTACTCATACAAAATAAGCCACTGTAATTAATCAATGTTGGATATTTGCTCATTTTTCTATAAATATGCTGCATTAGTTAAGATAATGAGCTAAATCATTTACAAAAATATTTAATAATCAGATTTCCTTTATCTGTTAAAACAATGCATAATCTGAGATTCCATTATGATTCTTCTTTACAAAAAAATTATAAAATATTCCATAAAGTATTAAACAAACACAACCTTCCAACAAAAAGCTGTTCGGGTTAGTTGTGAAAAGTATAATTCAAATACATACATTAAAAAAAATCAAAATTTTCATGAAGTTAGTGCTTCTACTCTCTTCGTTTTCACTTTTATAAGATCCGGGTTATCTTACCTGTCGATAGCTTAGGTTGTAGGATAATTTGTAACGTTTCGTTCTTTGATGTTTTATTACTTTTATTCTCTTCTCAACATCTAACACTGATCTTAAAATGGTAGTTTTACCTCGACACTTAGTTTTACTGTATCAGCTCTGAGACGTTCTGAAGAGTAACCCCTAGCAACGCTACTCTTTCAGATGGTAAAGCCAACATACGAAACTTTTTTTCTCTTATGCGGTATGTTTGAAGACTTATCGAGTTTCGCTACCTGTGGCAGGAAAAGCACAGATGAAGGTCATTGTGTAGCTTTAGGCTTAAGTACAAAAACAATTTTTACTTTAAGTTTTCCCACGTTTGTTTTGTCGCTGATACCTGGGTTTGTAGTTACTTTTAACGTATTGCATCTCGGGTTTGAAAATGACATAATCACAAAATACAATCATTTCCAAAGAAATTCAGTAATGTCAAGAAAAACGGGAGATCAATTTGTTTATCTGTTATCCACCAATAAAAAACTACGTTTTATCTGTATCGCATTCTATAAATCAAAGTTATTGATAATAACATTCTAACGGTGTTACAGTAACTTAATCAGTTACAGAGTTTCGGGGCTCAAGTTCAACAATCGCTTTTTTTCATTGTTGCAAGCTTTAGGTTCACTTAAAGAACTATTTTCGTGTATTTTGATGTACAGAACTCACTGATTTAAGCTGTTTAAAATGGCTTTCTTAAATTTAAAATTTAACATTGCAGAATATTTTGTTTGTTTTACAGCAAAGCCACATCGTACTATCAACTGTGTTTACCGCGAGTAATAGAACCATACATTTTAGCGTTGCACGTTCGTAAACTATAGCAGAGAAATCAAATTAGGACAAAAATCATATTATACATACACGTATCTTACATGTATGTACTGCTGACCACAGTAGCTAGTCGTAGATGCTAATGGCTATATTACACACCTTTGGATTGGAAGGCTCAAGCTTCTAGCCGCGATATGCTGCTAAAAGCATTTAAAACTTTCAACTGTTAAGGTACTATAAATGAAGCAGTTGATCTCCATGTTCTATTACAAGCAGCCACCTTGGTTACAGGTGCTAAAGACCTCTTGTTCTTTCTCTGGTCAGTTGTTTCAATTTAAGGACGATACCTGAGCCTAAACGTGTTGGTCCATATGTCATATTGCGTTACAAAAGAGCTTGCATATTCCAAGACCATTAGCTCTTCACACTTTTTGTACCTCTTATATGTCGCTTTGTTTTGTTTTTAATACGACACCAGAGTTTTAATATTTTCGAACGGCTGTTTACTCGTTTGTTTTCAGTGAATGCCTTCTACTATTTTCCACATGATTATAAAATAAATTTAAATGATAATTTTACATAAAGAAATAATAATTTATGAATGAGAAAATACAATTTTAAAATGTCAGTGTAAATATATAATAATTTTCAATTTGAAGAAGGTTTAAACTTGTCAAAAGTTTATAAATTAGGTGCACCGTTTTGAGCCAGATATATTTTATTTATGAATTTTAAATTCATTATATGAGGATTTCCATTTTTATCGTACACAGAACACTTATTTTAAAACACAAACATGAAGCAATACGAAATTGAAAAAGCAAAGCTACTCGCTACTTTGTCTCGCTTAGCATATGATTAGAAAATCTCCATAATAAGGCAGCAAGCTAACCATTACAGAAAACTATTAGAAATTTTCCATAATAAAGCAGCAAGTTAATTATTACAGAAAACTAAACATCAACCAAAGACTGGCTAACAAGTCAAACTTTAACTTACGTCAGTTTAAAAACTCAAAGTTCTGTTTTTTAACAGTCATACTAATGACACCACTACTAAGTTATAATCCCTTGTCACTAGTGTTTGGTTATTCTATCTGGTTCTCAACAGAAGGTTTTATCTGCCTCCAAAGGATTAAGGACTGTTTTATTCGCTTCGTTGGATGTTTTAAAGAATTTTTCAATAAACAAAACACGAGATGTTGCTTGCAAAGTCTGGCCTATTGGTTGTTATTGCGCTTAAAATATCCAGGAAGCATAAGATGAGGAGTACTGTCTTTCTCTAAACTAAAACTAGTAAGTTATTATTTTAATTAAATATACTTATGAAAGACAAGATATTTTTCGAGCGTCGACAAAAGGAAAAATTATTTAAGAGTCAAAGTTTTGTTATATAAGAAGACAGCCTTAGTAGGAACTACAGGAGGAATATAAAGAAACACAAATTGTCGTATGAAAACTTTCTCATAAAACATAATTTAATACAAAATGAAAGTGGTTAAGTTAATTTAAAATTTGAAAAGATGTTCGAAAAAGTTGAAATTTAAGAAGTTAGACCTTCTACAGCTAAATAACAAGAACAAAACTTGAGGACCTAACGACATCTTGAATTTCAAATTAAAAGGTAAATCAATGTTAATAACAAATCAAAAGTATTGACAGAATTAAAAAAACAACTAAATTACACATGAATAACAGTTGTTACACTTATGAAGGATAGTTGTTTTTCTTATAAAATATATCGATTGAATACCTCGAAATGTAGAAGAAAAACTAGAGAGCACAAAATAAACGTTAAACTAGGAAAGTACTTTAAAATAAAAAACTTGCGAGTTGTATTTTATAAATAAGAGTGTTACGGGGAAATATATGTTAACTATGTAATAGAAGGCAAAGCAAGGTTTGGTTGTTAACATTTAAAATACTATCTTATTTTAAATTTTGATTTTTTTTCTTCTTGGGACACTTAGCGTAAAAACTAACGAAACTTTAAGTAAAACCATTATACTTTTTGCAAAATACACATGTATCTGGCATACAGTGTTCTTACAACCTTTTTGTATCAATATATAATTTTACTAAAATTATAATATCCACGAATATGCAGTTTTCTAATAGCACTGTGATCAAGAGAGTAATTAATCTCATTCCGCTCTATCTACTTACTGTTCTGTGACATTCCTTCAAAATATCACTCTTGTCTTCCTCTGAAAATAGTTTATACAGAGTTGTAGATACAATGCGTGAAAGTAGACAGCAACCTTTTCCACTTGCAGATCATCCAAAGTTTTGAAGCTATCACCTCCTTATGTTTCAATAAGAATGATTCACACACGGGCGAGTAATGCGAGTACATTGAATAAATATTGTTTTTAGTGTTTGAGCAATGCTATGCTTCCTCAGACTGAAACAAATTACCTATAGATATTTAGATATTATAAAACATTGCAACAGAGATTATTCTCGAGTAATGACACATTCCTTTATTCAATATCACACATCTTCCTGCCTTTGAGAGTTAAAACACGCTTGTTTGGTGTTTTGTTTTTTGAATTTCGCGCAAAGCTACTCGAGGGCTATCTGTGCTAGCGGTTCCTAATTTAGCAGTGTAAGACTAAAGGGAAGATTATCCGATATTTAAAATTGAAAACTCCATATTTACTCATCTCATATCGGATATGTCTCTTTGTTTGTTATGAATTTCGCACAAAACTACAAGAGGGATATCTGTGCTAGTTGTCCATAATTCAGCAGTGTAAGATAAGAGGGATAGCAGCTAGTCATCACCACTCACCGCCAACTCTTGGGCTACTCTTTTACCAACAAATAGTGGGATTGACCGTTACATTATAACAGCCCCACAGCTGAAAAATCAAGCATATTTGGTGCGACCGGGATTCGAACCCGCGACCCTCAGATTACGAGACGCATGGTGTTTTATGTAAGAATAAATAATATTTTACTTTCTCTTCTATTTATTCGATGGTGAATATCGAGTTTACAGAAAGATTTTGGTTTGTTTTGAATTTCGCGCTAAGCTACACGGGAACTATCTGCGCTAGCTGTCCCTAATTTAGCAGTATATGACTAGAAGGAAGACAGCTAGTAAACACCACCCACAACCAACTCTTGGGCTACTGTTTTACCAACGAATAATTGAATTGATCGTAACATTATAACGCCACCACGACTGAAAGGGCGAGCATGTTTGGTGTGACGGGGATTTGAACCCGCGACTCTCTGATTCACGGAAAGAAAGCTAATATACCCCACATTTTTAGTTTGTTAAAAACATACAGTAAGTTAAAGTTTTATCGCAAAACATTACATTCAACAGTCGAATTGAATAATAACAGACAGAGAAAAATAAATTATCTTATGAAAGGTTTTTAAAATTATCGAATTAGAATGTGTGAACTCTAAATACAATTGTGATAACAAATAATATAATGAATTTTTATCATATGTTTACAGTGTTTTAACATAGTTTTTGTTAAGCAAGTGGGCTATTGTTAAAATATATCGTCAACAAGTCAAAGATACCCACTGTAAAGCATTTGTCCTTTTAAAACCCGACAGAGTGCAAAATCCTAAATCGTTAGACAACAGAGAAAATTATGTAAGAAAACATTAAATTTGTTATTTTTTGTTAAAGTAATATTTCAACTTTGTAATTATATAAATAAAAATATTTTTTGGTATTTTATAAATATCAAACATACGTGAAATTAAACACGTCGCTTGCACTCACAAAACTAAATTCAAACGAAAAACAAACTTTTTAAAACGGAAACCATTTATGTGTTATAAAAGCTTTCATTTCGGTTTATTTATAATAAAGTTTAACCGTTATTTGAATTATATCAGCAAAATAAAAAAGTAAGGATTGTGTCAGTATGGTTTAAATTGCGCTAAGATTTCGTAAGCACGATCATTGGTGTGTGACGCTGCGTGGCATTGATCATACTCGGCTCTCAAAACATACAAAAAACGAATCGTTAAGTCCATCTTTATCAACAGACTCGTGCAATTTTGTACAGAAGAATAAGGAGCAATATTCTACACACGTCCACCAAATTTCATCAAAATCCAACCAGTTTTGTTTGAGTTTTACAGCAAAAATTGTGTGAAAAATCGGTCCACATGCTTTTTCGTGACCTTTCTGTGACCTTGACCTTACATAACTAATCACTTTTAAGTTGGGTCATAATCCAAATGTATACCGACTTTCGTTTATATCACTTCAGCCGTTTTAGAGAAATCTTGCCGAGAAAGACACACAAATGAGTGAAAACGTCCACCTACGGAGACAGAGGTCAAAACAAAGGAAACTATGCTGTTTCTTTGTAAGAAGAATTATGTCATCATCTTTATATTATAGCATTATGTTTATATTCGAGAATCAACATTTGAAACTATTTTTGTTACTTATAAAATAAATCAGATTGACTGAATTATTAATATAAAATACTATATTCTTGACAGTAACCTGGTGGCGTATAAATGAAGAGTCGAGAGAGCCGTTACCAACGAAACTGTAATGACATCATACAAACAATATTCACATTAGTAACTTTCTCAGCAGTGTTTCTGCCTGCATATTTTAGTTTCTAGCTAGAAGGTTTGACGTCATTCAGGCACGTACCCTTTATAAAAGCCATGAGGGTCACCAGAAGATTACAGTTATTTCCAGGAGCAAAAGATGTTAAACTAGGCTTTAAAACCTGGTACAGCTGCGTATATGTGAAGGCGAATTGTACAGAGACACCTTGTAATACAACATGATAGAGAAAAAGAGACAGTTAACTCAGTAATATGTTCTCACTCTCATATATTAATCTGCCTCCGCCTCCCCCCCCCGTGACGCAGCGGGCTAATTACAGATAGCCCTGGATATAGCTTTGTACTTAATTAAAACAATCAATTAACCCACCTTTTTTTCTAACTCTTCGATTTATCTTTCCTAATTTTATAAAATTACTTTAAAAATTGAATTTCAGAAAAACTAAGAACAGCGAAAACAGTTTTCAAACGTTTTATCTTAGAGTCACGTACTGTCGGATATGTATAACCTATCAAGAGAAACTTGTGTAAACTTCAAAAATAACTCATTCAATTGTTCTAGTTCACTCTGTGTTATTTATGCCATTCGACAACTTTCTTTCGGTCGTTGTTACCGTCGCCCCCTATCACAAACTTCACGAACAACGCAATCAACGCAAAGTTGATAACAAGGTGGCGAAACCTGCTACTGCGATATCTCTCAGGGTACCAGCAAGCTTCGGTGTAAGCAGAGGTTGTGAAATGAGTAATCTCTCGCTATCGTTTATTCCATTACTTCATGTTAGATGAATATACCTCTGGAATGAGCAGGTGCCATTTATTGACTCCCAACACTTGGTAATGGTGACGCGTGGAAACAAAACTTCTTCAAACGACAAACCAGATTCAGAATTTTGAAATCTGTATCATATTAATTTTAAATCTGTTTATTTATTTACTCTGGCTAAAAGTTCACAGAAGTTTGTCGTAATAATTTTTCACAATTAATTAAATCAACAAGAATTTATAATCTGTTAACATCATTTACTTACAATTTCGTTAAGTATCATATTTCTTTCTTCTGCTACGCATTTCTTCAAGTCTTATTAAAACAATAATTATATATCCAACTGCTATAAATTCTAACGACTGCATAATAAAAAAGGTCATTTTTAATATTCTGACATCGTATGACAGAATATAAACTTTCACTATCAACGCCGAAATGTTCTTTCTATCAAACATTATTTTAAACTTAACTATACAGATGGATTGATGGTTAACCTATAGCTGTTGTCGGCAACCTGCGCATCAGAGACTCTTTAAAATTGGAATTTTTACCTGAATAAATGTTTATCGGACATAGGCTAAAGAGCAAGGTAAGAGACCTCGACGATTTAGCTGTCCCTAATTTTTCAGCTACTAGCAAGAAGGAAAACATCCAGACATTGTCATCTGCCACCACAAGGAAGATATGAAGATCAACTGAACGTGTTCACCAGTGTTGCCTCTCGGGCCCTGGATCCTCATATCCACAACCTGACATGCTAACTACTAAGCCTAGCCCAAACTTTCTTAGTGAATCCTCAATGACTCGTTAGTTGTTGTTGTTGTTTTGAATTAAGCACAAAGCTACACAATGGGCTATCTGTGTTCTGCCCACCACGGGTATCGAAACCCGGATTTTAGCGTGTAAGTCCGCAGACATACCGCTGAGTTTTACAAACTATCCATCAGAACTTGCATCAGAATATACTAAAATTGCTCTGTTTATTTGTTTGTTTTTGAATTTGGCGCAAAGTTACACGAGAGCTATACGCGATTGTCGTCTCTGATTTTAGCAGTGAAAGACGAGAGAGAAGTCAGCTAGTCATCACTACACACCGCCAACTATCGGGGAACTTTTTAACCAACAAATAGTGGAATTGATTGTCACACTTTAACGTCTCTACGGCTGAAAGGGCGAGCATATTTGGTGTGATGGGGATTCGATCCCGCGACCCTCAGACTGCGAGTCGAGCGCCCTAACTACCTGGCCATGCCGGGCCTAAAACTGCTCTGCGCGAATAATTCCAAGTGGTCTTTACGGGTAATTAAATTATAAAGGTAACAATATTATGATAAAATTGTATTGCATTCTATTACATGCAAGTAACAGAATGAAAAAATAATAATTCTAATATATATAATGCCATAAGATAATACTAATTACACCTAATTTCCCAGTTCTTCTATATGGGTAGAATGCTAGGTTTCCAGTGTCAAAAAGGTTATATAAACTTATAACAAGCACTATAAATTATCTTTGTTCACTTACAAAGATAACGTTAAAACATTAACCTAACTTTCTTCGCTCGGCTCTTGGATACGAATACGTCACGTGTTGTTTCTTACGTGATCCAGTTTTAGATGTCCTATAAACTTCTTCTGATAGAGGGATAAAGTAGTTTCATTCAACCACCACCAACCACTGAAATATTATGAAGGAAAGTGATTCCATTCATGAGATTGGATTTAAGTGCGCTAGCTGTCTCTAAGCGAATTCCTATGATGCTTAGGTTAGAGTTCTACTTTGGTATTTCATGTTTTTAAAAGCCTCGAATTTTAGACACACACACTATTATAAATTACAGCAACAGCATAAAGAAAAGAAACAAAAATATTTAAATAATGTTGAAACGATAACATTCAGTATTTTTGTGTTGCCAGAGCAAACTCAGATTTTTTTTCTTTTATGATTTATACATTCAACGTCCAAGACAGTCATTTTTTAGGTATACAAGTCCACGATGAGACAGAAGCGAAAAATACGGCTCGATGTACTAACGAATATCTTGTTACTGAAACGAACACTACCACACTGTCGAAACGGAAAGAAACAACATATTTAAATAGCTTGGTATTGCTATACTGAGAGTTACTGGAACTCAGTCTAATGCATAAAAATCTGGTATCTCAGCGCTGATGCTCAGTGAGTGACAGCTGTGACGGATCTGAGAATGAGACCAGCATAAAAACGTGTTAATAACAGTGAGAAAAGTTAAACATTCCTATCTACTTTGTTAGAGAGAAACTACAACTATTAATATATTGTAGAAATATTCGTTACACTCACTTTCAGCCTTTGATTCCTTTTGAATAATTTGTATTAGTAACAGTTCAGGTTAGGAACGTTGAAATATTGCAGTATTATTTGCTATCAGTTGAAATATGGAATAAATCTTACTTCTTCACGAGAAGTAAAACCTAGGCAGAAAAGTTCCTATTAAATCAGATTGTTGGCAAAAAATTAAAAATAAAGGGATTTAGCAAAATAATTAGAATTTCGTGTATTTTAACATCTGGGCCGACATTCTATCAAAAAGTTTCTTCTTTTTTATTGCAGTTCATATTATTGAAAGGCACTAACACTCTTTAACATGCTGTCTGTGTTAGCTTTTGTGAAGTCAAGTGAAGGATAACAGAGACATAGATATACATGTAAAACAATCTCAAATATATCTCAAAATTAATTAAAATTACAGAGAAACTGATGTAACAATCAGTACCATTTTAGGTATGTTTAATTTGGGGGAAGAAGGTTAATCAAAATCACTAGCGTGACCTTATTTTAACTTCTTGGTTCTCGTTTCCGAGACATCTTCACACTTTAACTATTACCCATACTATCCTATTTTAACAAGGCTGTACTACTTTGTTTTCTTACGGCCTGATTTTGGATTTATTTTCACAAGGTAAATACTATCTGATGAAGGGATAACTTAAACAGAAATTATCAAGTATAAACAGGTTACCTTGAGAAGTATCATAGGCGTTCATGTATTCCGACGACATAAACTGTGTGACAATACAACTCTTTCCCACACCGACTGCTCCGAGTACCAAAACCTTGAGGTGAGTACAACAAGTTCCTGGGCCGGAGGAACACGACGTTGCAGTGGAGGCACACGATGGGTAACTGGATGCCATGCTATTGCTACTTCTGGACCGTTGACGGATTTGGTCACCTCGGTTGACGACCCCGCCTTTAGATGTGATACTAAAGCTACGCAATCTGTAAAACTCATCGCTGTCCTCTAGGTGGTCCAGGGGTGACAAGTTAGGACTGGTACTTCGTTCCCGCAGCCGCTGTCGTCTTCTCTCGCGAAGGTAACTCAGGCTATCCGACGGCATGGTTGCCCCACGTGGTCGGAAATGCTCCTCCTCTGCTAGTTGTTGGGGGGTTGGGCGCCGCATGGTTCGAAATGAATAAGAACGGCCATGATGGGGATTGAATTTCTTGCTTTGAAGCCACAATTTCGAGCTATGCGATTCATTCATCGTGGTAAATTCTGGTCTTCGACTAACAGCTTCTGGTGATCGGTGGTTACTCGAGCTTTCTGAATAGTCAACTCCTCTGAGGGTGGAATGAGTGTTGCTTCGAAAACATGGGAGAGGTGAAGGGGGTCTCCGAGGAGGTTTTTCCACAGATCCTGCTACCGAGTATGCTTGACAACTCTGTGGCACTAGGCCTTTCTTCGATTGCAGTAGTGAGTAGGAGTCCAGAAAATTTAGAGGTATAGAAGCAGATCGGCTTCTTCCTGTTGATCGTGGATTTATTTTTGGTGGCATTTTAATAATATCAGACATTCGTCGAGTGATATGTCTGAATACTCCAGAGAATTTCAAGTTTACTTTTAAGTATATAAATCAGTTTCAACCGCAGCAAGAACAACAACAATATAAGGTGTTTAAAGTATTGGTCAGCTTTTCTTCACAGAAATATTTTATGACCAGTTCTTAGTGGAAAACTAACATGAAATCAACAATATTCATTGCTAACTGTGTTCTCGGCATCTATTTTTTACAAAAAATATTTTTTGCAGTTTAACTAGTGGTAAGTGATTCTAATTATATTTGTTTACCTGCACATACGTTATAACAGTGTTTACAATATAAGGTTATATTTTCCTTTGCTGTTCCTTTAAAAATCCAACTGTCTTTTAAGATTAATAATTTGGAAGTGGGAGGTTGAAGATAATACCAGCCTGGTGGTCGAATGTGTCAGTTTAGACGACGAGAAAACGGAACAAACCTGCTGATTCTCTGTTAGTTAAGAACTTCCTTGAACTGCAAAAAGCAGAATCCTCACTTGCTGTTAAATCAAGACGAATATTTAAGCGGTCAAAAGCCTCTAGTCGTGATGAAATACAAAGTAAGTTTATTTACCGAGCACTATATGCACTCCGGAACACATACAGGAACAACAGGACCCTTAATATTGACTCAGATCTTATGAAATGGCTAGCCTGGCGGTTCTCTCACTACGTGCGCTACGTAATAATGGACCTGTCGATTTTTAAGTAGAGGGGTTAGTAGTTTCGTAAGTAGGTGAGAATTAATATGACCGGAACAACTGCTCACAGCATGATACCTTTCCCGCTTACGCTAAAAGGGTTTAATTTATTAAACATTATGTACGTATTTCCTACTTCGCAAGGAGTTGCTGGTAATTTTCAGAAAACAGTTAATCAACGTTAATATAAAAAATATTTTGTGAAACTATATGAATGCGATGTAAATATTAAATATCTGCTAGTTCACAGCGGAAAGCGTTAGATATATGTTTATCTTCTGTTTCTCCGTGAAAGTTTAAAAGCTAATACTTATCATAGAAAGTATAAAAGAGTCGCCATATGTTTAGTTTAATAACAAAGATATTCGAAGTGGTTTTGGTTAAATTTTTTCTTGAGATTTTACACATTATTGGTTTGAATCTTTAAAGCCAGTTGACAGTTGCTGGATTCCGTAAGCTTACTAGTCTCAAAGGTCTGTAAACATCCATTTATAAAAATTTATTTGTGATACTGCTACGAGTTATATTTTTAATGTTGTAATTTGTTGACTGAGGAAGTTGTAAATGATGCCACTATGATAGGTGCTTTTGTTTGATTGACTGAGTGAAATAAAGGACAAAGCTATGCGATGGACAATCTGTGCTCTGCCAACCACAGGTATCGAAACCCTGTTCTTTGGGTGTGAGTACACAGATGTACCTGTAAGGGGCGGTTAGCCACAGACGTCATACAGATTTAATGTCAAGGGCTCTACAATATATCTCAGGCTAATGTGTAGTTTTCACAAGAGCAGAGTGAGTTGAAAGACAGTGAAGAAGTTAGAAAGAATGATAGATTTGTCTCAGGATAGAGAGTTGAATCAGTCAAGAGTGAGTTTGTGAAGTATTTATTATCGTTGTTAATACTTTGTAAAAGATGGCTTTATTTTACTTTAGTTAATACCAGTATAGTTAGATGTGTTCAAGCTTGTAAGAATGTTATGGGAAGAAATAAACACATTTGTAATTTACATGTGGAATAGACGTAGAATTATTTTCACCAGATAATTTAAAACAGCCAATCAACGAAAGAACAGCATCACAACAATTGGTGTCAAAATTACAATATTATTGTATAAAAAATATATGCCTTCCAGAGGCACAGTGGTATGTTTACAGACTTATACCACTATAAATCGGGTTTTGATACTCATGGGGGACAGAGCATAGATAACCCTTTGTGTAGCTCTGTGCTTAGTACAAAAACAATAAAACAATAAAAATGATTTGGTGTGTTTGATTATCACCCGCGTCCACCATGAGAAATCTAGCACTATATTTTTGCTTTGAAAATCCGTAGACTTAGCTTTGCCACATCGTGAGATGAGCGTCAGAGGCAATTAAAAGAGGAATTAAAACAAATATACTTAAAAAAGAATTAAACTCCAAAATATCTTTTGTTTAAGATAAGATGAACGAGGCTGTAGGAAATGTACAAACAGATTACAACAACTGTTGGAAATGTACAAACAGATTACAACAACTGTTGGAAATGTACAAACAGATTACAACAAGAAAAATGAAAAACTGTTGGGAAACTATAATAAAAAAATTGTTAAAGATATCAGCGAAGTAGAGAGAACGTCAGAGATAAAACACCTAGAGAATGAATTACGACACCAGTCAATCCTCTTTATGCAATGGTTAAGGAGTCCCATTCTGAAATGCCATCTGCTGTAAATTATGAAATAGTAAAGTGTATTTCATCTAAAACTATTACTGCTGTTCCATTTGTTAGTGAAGGACCTACTAAGAACACTCCAACCATGATAAAACGAAATCCACTTTCAGAATTTTTCTCGTCATTTCAACATCAGCCTATAAAGTAACCACGGGATTGAAAGGTTCCATAGGAGTCATACCAGACTCAGTTCGGAATCATTTCAAGGGTCAACAGATAAAATAGTGAACAACAAAACAATCATTTTAAATATCGACTTTGAAAACATTAAGTAACCATAAACTTCCAGATAAAAGGTATAACAAGTGTCAAGAACTGGTAGCTATCTTGTCTGACAGGCTTGCAGTGTCACAACAAAAAGAAGTATCCAGCGCAAAGTTCCAGAACAGGATAGGGAGAAAAAAAGAGACATTAGCTGAACAGAAGACTTTCCGACTTATCTTACCAGATACTCTTCGTGAAATGTTAGTTCAATGGCTCATGACCAATTTATAGATGTCATAGCAAATGAGGATATGTAAAACAGGCTGAAGCCAAGTAGATGTACATCTTTACAGAAAAATGTACAGTTAGATAAAATATAATCCGTTAAGTTTGTAAATCAACTAAAAACACCATTTCAAAGTTATACAATCATTAGATTGAGTAATACTGAAACACTAGATGTAATAGTTTCATACCCTTTATTTGAAATTTCATTATTCTATCATCTTCACACACGCCATGTAAGCTACACTTTCATGCAGCCATTATGTGCTAATTGGATAAATCCTGGTTTATTTTACATGGTTAATGAAACAATAATGTAATAAAACTACATATACTTAACTTTAATCAATAAAGTTACATGTAAGGTAAACAATAAACTAAAGTAATGGTATTTATAATATTACCCAGAGTATGAAATAATTATGAGCATTTAGTGCATAATACGGTTTTATGCGTTGAAACGTCCTGCGCTGGAACAGCGGTGAGTCTACAGATTTACAACTCTAAAATCAGTGATTCAATTTCCTTCAGTGAACTCAGCATAAAGCCCGATGTGGTTTTGCTGTAAGAAAAAACACAAATACAAACGTGTTGAAACAAAAACACGCATAAACGAAATATAAAACTTGCACTAAAGAAAAAGGAGCTACAAAATGTTTGTAACAGTTTATGGAACGAATAGAAGACAAAGTAAAGTAATTGTAAAGTTGTAATAAAAACTAAAACTTAGCTGAGGAAGCAGAAACATCTTAATGTGTGCTCATAAAGAGATATGCATGTGCTGTAGAATGGAATGCGCATGCGTATTTTAATTCTAAATAAATTGAAAAATTATACAGATGTTCGTTAATAAGACAGTCTCCAGGGTATACAAGATGATTTTGAAGTTCCTTTACAAAACTTTCTTCAAAATTTGTAGGTTGATTCTCAATTTCCTTCACAAGTATGTCTTCAATGTTTACAGAATGATTGTGAAGTATCTTACTCAGACTGTCTTCAAAGGTTCACAGGATGGTTCTAAAGTTCGTTAACAAGACTATCTTCAAGGTTTATAGGATGATTGTGAAGTATCTCACTCAGACTGTCTTCAAAGGTTCACAGGATGGTTCTAAAGTTCGTTAACAAGACTATCTTCAAGGTTTATAGGATGATTGTGAAGTATCTCACTCAGACTGTCTTCAAAGGTTCACAGGATGGTTCTAAAGTTCGTTAACAAGACTATCTTCAATGTTTATAGGATGATTCTCAAATTCCTTACCAAGACTATTTCCTAGGTTTACAGGATGGTTATGAAGTTCCTAAACAAGAATGTCTTCAAGTTATACAGAATAATTCTGAAGTTCCTCAAGAAGATTGTCTTCATGGTTTACAGGTTGATTCTGAAACTCCTTAAAAAGACTATCTTCAATTTTTACAAATTGATTGTGAAGTTTGTTCATAAGGCAATCTTCAAGGTTTAGAGGATTATTCTGAAGTGCTGTTCTTGTGAAATATTTTACAAATAAAAAAATCATAAAGTTGAAATGAAATCTAGATCAAGCCAGTCATAATTTCGTCATGTTGCATCATATTCATTCCATTGAAATAATTTACTAAGTAAAAAGATATAAAAGATAAAGTGACTTTGAATATGCAGCTCAGACTATTCAAACAAAGATCTTTCAAAAATATTAAGTTTGTAAAATTTGACTGAGAAATTTGCGAGAAAAGTTATGTACAGACTAATAGAAGCATGTTATTTGCACAGATGAGCTCATGCTAACAACAGTCTAGAAGACTGAAAGGATTGGTGAAACAACTTGTTAACAAAATAGAAGGAAAAAAACATAAGCAAATAAATATTAATGTAACTTAAAAGTGTGTATTGCTAGTAATTGCAGGTAAAAAGGATACTAGAAGGAGGTGACTGTTACGGATTGCGTAAACCTGGCTATTAAAACTAAGACTATAAGGAATAGCTACTTGTTAAAACAACCAGTTTATACTACGTACAACATCTACCAATGATTACAAGGAACTGATATAGTCCAACACATACTTGCAAGCTAATCTTGAAAAGATACGAGTTGGAAAGGAATTATTCGATGGCTCAACAATAATACAGAAATATATTTTAGTAGAAAGCTACATCACTCGGTCTGAAAACAAAGATGTATTGAAAATAGTGAAA
This sequence comes from Carcinoscorpius rotundicauda, assembly GCA_011833715.1. Lineage (NCBI taxonomy): Eukaryota > Metazoa > Arthropoda > Merostomata > Xiphosura > Limulidae > Carcinoscorpius > Carcinoscorpius rotundicauda. The sequence goes on along the minus strand of CM022392.1, from coordinate 47,542,010 downwards.
TAGATTTCTTTTGTTAACAAAAGGATTTGCTTTGTCAGAAGAGGGAAAGATATCAACGGACAGAAACAACAACTACAGCCCATACATTATGGAACTCTCCATCAGATCCACAATATTCCAGTGGTTAGACCTTTAGAGCTTAAGAAGAATGACGCAGACTCAAACAAGAGAAGGGTTCTACTGGATTCTATGTCGTGCGTCTTTGTAGGATTGATGTCGAAAGTGTGAACTTTGATGTGAGTGAAAAAGTCTGTGAAAGAAGCAGTATAGGCAGAATAGAGTTGTTGTTGATGTGTCTAATCCTCTTCCACAGAGCAACAGTGGGAATAAACATGTTATAGTTCGGATGAACTGTTTCACCAAATGGCCAGAAGCAAATTTTATTGCTCACCAGGGAATGTTGACTTTTACAAAGAAGCTCATTATCAAACTTCTTTCAAGATTTATTATACCCATGAAACGTTTTTCAGATGAGAGACAGAACTTTGAATCAGACTTATATATCGTAACGTGTTAACTTCTCAGGATAAAAAGACCAGAACAATAGCCCTTCATCCATCTTCCTCACAGTATGGTTAGAAGGTACAGTGGAAATCTGAAAGAACATAAAATCTTCCGTTTTCACTGATTAGTTGTTGTACTGCAATATATGAAACTTTTAGCAAGATACCATCATCACCACTAACGTTTAGAAAAGAACTAAAATTATAATTGGACCTTTTGTACTATCATCAGAGAAGAGTTATTCAGAAGCGTCCTATACAAGATGTGTGGAGAGATTAAGAAATACCATCAATGGTGGACATTACTTTGCTCGAGAAAGTCTTAAATCAACTAGAGATAAAATGAAAAGTCACTATGATTGTTAATGCTGATGACAGTAGATCCCATCAAATTATAAGATATTACCATACATTCTCCTCAACAAGGAAAACTCCAAAATTAAGTAAGTGCTGGAAGATGTCTTATCTTGTACAGAAAACAATTAATTATGTGGTTTACAAAATCAAAAAACATAGGCGATTCAAGTCAAAAGTCATCTATCATGATTTTCTTTGGAAGTACGTCAGCGAGGGAATAGTCAACCAAGTAACTCAAAAAAGAAACAACTTTTCATTGTAAATTCAACCTGTTTAGAGGCCACAGTTCATGTTAAAACTATTTCCAGAAAGTCATCAAAGTTTGAACTGCTATTGGGTTCGCCCACAACCGTCTACCAACGAAAAACTCATTTAACAACAGAACTGCCGGTAAAAACAAGGAACAAAATACAATTCCATCCACATATAGTACATGGGCAATGGAGGAGAAAACCATCGACAAGACTTCGTGGATGAACAATTTAATTTAGTGCATTTTTAGTATTATGATTCGGGGCTTAATGTTATCATTAATATTAAGATGTTAAAGGAAGTCCACAATCCAGAATGTGAACAGTTTTATATGTTATATTTTAAATGGTGTAATTTTTGTAGCGATAGAAAGCTGTGTATCATATATGATAAAATTAAGAAGATTCGGAAGTGTCTGAAAGAATATTTAATGTCATGTATTTTATCACATTTGCAGCCGCTTTATAAATAGGAGGTGATTGTGAAGACAGAGAAGTAATTCAAGTAGTGTTTTCCTTGAAATAGTTATATATTTTTTTGCTATTATCCTAATTGAGGCCCCCCAGTGGCTAAGCGGTATGTCTGCGGACTTACACGCTAAAATCCGGGTTTCGATACCCGTGGTGGGCAGAGCACAGATAGCCCATTGTGTAGCTTTGCGCTTAATTCAAAACAACAACAATCCTAATTGAGTTATTTTGTGCAAGCAAGTTCATATTATTATTAGTTTTTAGATTGTTAGACAAGTTTAACATTATTTATAATGTACTTGAACAGTGATTCACACGAGTGTACAAACGTTCGATCATGTAGAATATCAAAGGTTATTGTATTGTTTTGTTTTTTCAATTTCGCACAAAGCTACACGAGGGCTATCTGCGCTAGCCGTCCATAATTTAGCAGTGTATGACTAGAGGGAAGGCAGCTAGTAATCACCACCCACCGCCAACTTTGGGGCAACTCTTTTACCAATGAATAGGGGGATTGACTGTCACATTATAACGCCCCCATGGCTGAAAGGGCGAAGAGATTTGGTGTGAAGGGAAAATTATTAAAGGAAATAAACTAATTTCTGTTGGTGTGATGTTAAAAATTGTTCACCAGATAATTTAAAGGAACTCGCGAACAATGGTACAACAAATTTTAAACATTTTTTTGTCTTATTTCTTATGTTAGTTGCATTGTATAATCTACCAAATTAACATGTTTGTTGAAATTTATCAGCATGTCCATGTCAGACAAACGGTATTTGTTTGATGTATGCTCAAATGACGTTTCTGTATATAGTTGATGTTTTCAAGAAATATGTCATGTCATACACGTTTTAACCGCGGATTAAACTCAGTCATCTCACTCAACGTGTTAAACATGAAGTCTCATTAATTAATAACTGTGGAACTTGTAAAACTTCTTATAAATGTGGTCTTTCTCTCTGGGTGACTCGGCATGGCCAGGTGGTTAAGGCACTTGACTCGTTATCTGAAGGTCGCGGGTTCGAATCCCCGTACACAAAACATAGTTGCCCTTTCAGCTATTGGTACGTTATAATGTTCACGGTCAATCCCGCTATTCGCTGGCAAAAGAGTAGTCCCAGAGTTGGCGATTGGTGGTGTGATTAGCTTCCTTCCCTCTGGACTTACATTGCTAAATTAGGGACGGCTACCGCAGATAGTCTTTGTATAGCTTTGCGCGAATTTCAAACCAAACTCTCTCTCCGGATCGGAATTCATATCTTACTAACCCTTGGGCTACTCTTTTATCAATGAATAATTGGATTGGCTGTAACTTTACAACGTCTCCACTACTGAAATAGCAAGTATATTTGGTATGACGGGATTCGAACTTGCGATTTGCAGATTGCGAATCAAGCGTCCTAACTACGGCCGTTCTAAGCACGTATGTTGGGTAAATATAGAACAACGTAAGTCTACGGATTTATAACGTCAAAATCAAGATTTAGACTTCTCCGGTGGGCACAGCAAAATGCTCAATGTGGCTTTGCTGTAAAACACACATAGATACATATACTCTAAAATTTTTACTTAATGAACATAACTTTGTTATAGAAAAACGAAAAATTAATAAATCAGCGTCAGCTGAACATGTGGCGAACTATGCTCCTTTTCACAGCGTTAATTGAATCAGAATCATATTAGTTAAATATTGAATAATAAATGGGAACTGAACATAATAAAATAATTTAAAATATTTCAAAATTCAAAACAAGTTTAAGATGCAGATTTAGACCCCAGCTTACAGACACTTAACTTTGGAAATCTGTATTAACTGAAAAATACTTAGATGGCAGCACCATATAAGCTAATTGTTGTTTTAATTTCGTTTTATGTATATATGGAGAGTAAGCACGAAAACAACGTTTTTTTTCGTTTTTTACTCCTCTATCCCTGATGATGATAACGAGTCTCAGACCTACCAAAACGTGTAGTAGTTTTAGGTAAGGTCTGATGCTGTTAAAATATTTTCAAATTATTGTGTCGATTGCATCTCAGAACGTCTGGTATGGGTATTATTGATAAGCAGAGAACAACGTTTCGACCTTCCTGGGTCATCTTCAGGTTAAAAAAGAGAGGGTTTGAATGTGATTGTTGCCGGACACATACCATAGGGACGAGAGTATAAACGGGTATCGGATTGTAGGGGGTGTTGCATGTGCATGATAGGCTATTAATTAGTATAGGTATAAAGTTATTCCTTTATATTTGGTTTAACTTTGGTTTTATTTGCTGTGCTGTGTAAGAAAGGGATTCTTTAATTTTGCGTTTGTTTATGTTTGTTTCTTTATTTAGTATCTGAATGTTTTCTATGGTCGTGTTGTATTTATTTGACTTGCAGTGTTCAAAAACGTGTGAAGGTGATTTTTATGCTTTTTTAATCTGGTTTCCGTTTTTCTTCTTGTTTCTTCGATATAGAAGTCGTGGCAGTTGTTGCATTGTATTTTTTAAAATTATGTCAGTATGGTTTTTACATAGCATGGACTTTAGTTTTGTACATGCAAAACTATTGATACATAATGGGCTATTTGTGATGCGCTCGCCACGAGTATTGAATCCCATTTTAGTTTTTGCATTATAAACTACATACTTTCCGCTGAGAAACTTGGAGTCAGATTAAAAGAAGAAAATAACACATTGAGTCGTTAAGCCAAGTAGGGGGTGTGAAATCTACTGGCTTTAACATATGTAAAGTCTTGGTGGCTATTTCAGTTAAGTAGATTTCTCTTGAGAAATATTTGACTCTCGACTAAACAAAAATTCTTGACATAGTTACTACCGTAATAGAGACTGATGGACTTGCGAAAAAAATAACCTCTTTTTATCGTAACAGACATATTGGCTTGTCAAGTGACCACATTTTTCTTCTTTCAATGTGAACACGAGTTCCATTGATTCAGGCGGAGCCTCATGTGTTTAAATGTACATTATGTATAAAAAGAAGTTATAACTTGTTTTAAAGGTAAATGTTATATTTCAGAGATGTGAACAAATCCCATCCCATGAATATAAATTTATACATCTGGTCATCCTTTGCTATTATTGACTGAGACCTTCCATTAAATTCAATTTTCAGTGTTGATTAAGAAACATGGAAGAAGCCATTTTTGTTGTTTTTATTCCTTCGCATAACGCTTACGTTTAAAACATTCGTGATGAACGTACAGCGTTTTTCCTTTTCAAATATGAATTTGCTGTCACGTTCTTACAGGGTGGTCGCTAGAAAAGCGGAAAATTTGTCAAAGAGCTATTTATTTTTACAAAGAATAACTTTTACAAAGTTTTTTAAAAACATATGTTATATTACACTCATAGATGCTCAAAATGCATTTTATGATATTAAAATCATGCATTTTATTCATGATGTAAAGAAATCAAAATAGAAATGAGTAAGCACGCATTTTATTCATGATCTCATCTGACCCTCAAATTTTCCGCTTTTCTAGCAACCATCCTGTAGATCTCGATCACGAGTTCGTTATCTACCTCGTATTTTCCATAGATAACAAAAGAAAGAAAAATTTAAGAGATTAAGAAATGCTTAACTTCGATTCTGTTGCTTTATCTTGATTGCGGCCTGGCATGGCCGAGCGCGTTAACGTAATCCGAGGGTCGCACTAAACATGCTCGCCCTCCCAGCCGTGGAGGTGTATAATGCTACGGTCAATCCCACTATTCATTGGTAAAAGAGTAGCCCAAGAGTTGGCGGTGGGTGGTGATGACTAGCTGCCTTTCCTCTAGTCTTACACTGATAAATTAGGGACGGCTAGCACAGATAGCCCTCGAGTAGCTTTGTGCGAAACTTCAAAACAAATTATCTTAATTGCATATGATTTGCTAAAAAAAAAGAAAAAGAGGCAAAGCCCGTTTGATTGATTCAGTAGTCTGAAAACTTGGAACCAGCAGGCTTAAAAATATGTTTTCAATGTGTAATTTTTCTCATTGGATTAATAAAGATAGTATTTTGAAGGAAAAACATTTGACCAATTGTATAAAATAGATAACATTTATATAAAAAAAGTTACTTCAACTTTTGGTGATTTTTGGAAATATTACAATTTTAATATACTGCAATCATAAATTGTACTTAACATGTTTCACCAGAGGTCTGATATAACCAGGTAGTTAAGGCACTTTACTCATCTAGCGCTCCTCGAACTTCAAATCATCAATTAAGAAAACGTTTATTTTATTCAAATGAATTTCCAGTAATCTAAGTTTTCATTGACGGTCATCATAACGCTTCAGAATGGTTGCGACAGTAAAGGGACATTAACTGGGTCCATTTATTGTCATCTTTCATCTAAGATGGTCTATCTACATTTAGAAAATTTATTACTCCCTGTAACAAGAGAAAAATATTTCATAACTCGTAGAAAATGAAACTAAATTACAGGCATTATACAACAAAATATTCAAAAGATGTCCAAAATAATCGGTGGTTAATTTTTCAGTTACTGATTTTTTTTTTATGGTGTTAACTGCTATGGCATTTTCATATTGTATTGGTTCGGTGATTATGGCGCTCGACTCGTAATCTGAGGACTGCCAGTTTGAATCTCCGTTACACCAAGCATGCTCGCACTTTCAGCCGTGGGGGCGTTATAATGTGTCGGTCAATCCCACAAGTCGTTAGTTAAAAAGTAGCCCAAGAGCGGTGGGTGTTGATGACTAGTTGCCCCCCCTCTAATCTTACGCTGCAAAATTACGGACAGCAAGTGCAGATAGCCCTCGTGTAGTTTTGACCGAAATTTAAAAAAAAAACAATAAAAATATATCGCATCTTGTTGAATGATTTTGCATTTCTGCCTATTACTGCAATCATTTAAAAAAACTGACCAAGTAATTTGGGTAAAGTCACATTTTCAGGGATTAATAGTAATGGTACTCTTATGTGACTCGTACGTTCAGTATAGGTTTTTCCTAGTTACTACTTATTAAGGATTTTGTTACTGTAGAACTCCCCTCATATATCCTGTTACATCTGATAAGTAAAAACGATAAATAAAATTTGATGTGAGAATAATATTAATCTGCTCTGTATTGTTCAAGTTTAACATGAAGTTAACAGAAATCCACCACAACTATTAAAACTGTTTCTACGTGCTTGACTCTATTTCGGGTTTATGTAGTCCATCGAGCTGGCAATACATCACGTGTGTGTTTATGTTGATAATTTAGAAGTTATAAACAGACCAGGAAACGCTCGTGGCAGATCTCACCTTGTGCGAATACAAGTAAAATCAACATCTCTGGTAGAATGTATATAAATCATTCTGTTTTGGTTTCAAACACAACATTTTTATACCTTATCTTAAATCAGTTTGTTTCTATTTTATTTTATGTCATGTTTGCATTGATATTTTTAAAAATATGGTACAAAGTTTCATGGTACCAATGTAGAACTATTGTTGAAATAGTTTCTCTCATTATTCAGGCTCTTAGTTTATTATTTGTTTACAAAAAGCTAATCTCAATTAACGAAACAAGCGTTTTATTTCTTCTAGTAAATGTTTCAAAAATAATTTCTTTAACGTAAGGATTAACCTAACTTACAAATGAAAGTAAATGAGCATTTGCTTGTTAATTTGCCTCACGTAAAGTTCATAAATTGTTGCAGCAAGACACAGTTTATACTGCTGGTTTACTAGAGCTGGTGCACTATAAACCTTGAAAGCTATATTCGTGAAACTACAGATATAAGACCTGGAAAATTTATAGATTTCGAACATTAAAAACTGTTTAAACTTCATCGGATGTTAGTATTTCACACAAAAAAACATTATTTAACTTCAATTGTTAAAAAACTTACGTTTAATCAGCAAAGAACTAGTTAGCTTGGAAAGTAAAGTGCAACAATATCAACTCAGAATTAATTCGCTCATCGTAAACCTTCCATAAACTATCCGTTTTTAGACTATATAGAAAAATATAATTGTTTGTAATTTTGTAAAACCTTTGTATAGAAACCATTATTTGTAATAACCGTTGTTATAAATTGAATTATTGTTTGTATATTAAAATATACTTGTATAAAAAAAGAAAACTGTGTGTACCAATACTTGTTGGCAAGCAGCCTAAATTTGATATATATCCACATTTGATAAACTTCTAAATTTATTAAATTAGAATTTTGCTCAGCCTATTTGAGATCGTAATGCGCAACATAATAAAGAGGAAACTTGTCCGAGATAAATTATAATAAGTAACACACAACAGTATTCCCTCCAAGAAAAAGAAGAAAATACATTAATGAATACTCTATTACACCAAATCTAGACACTCAGAAATTTTTTAAGTGCCTAACATCCTCCTTATGTCATGTGAAAACTACCTCTAACGAGAAATACAAAAATTTAAAAATATAACTGGGTTACCAGTCTTGTATACATAAAGCTATATACAGTTTTATATGACTAAAAGATTGTATTCTGTGATCTCCATTCAAAACTATATGAGAATATATGTCTTTTCGCATTTTATTTCTCAGTTGATCCAACAAGTGGAAGAATAACAATACAACGACAAAATTATCGAAGTTTCGTTGGTCTTAAGAACAAGCGTTTTAAAACTAAAAATAAAAGACTAAGTAGACAAAATCTCAAGAGTTTCCAGATATAAGTATCTTATTCAGTAGGTCGTGTTTTTCTATATCTGTATTTTGCGCGGTGCTCAACAGCTTTACTTTCTATGTTTCAGCTTTCATCACCGGTTGAATGGGAGCCCACTTTTTGTAGCTACGACGTTCACCCATTACTTCTAACAAACAGTTCTGGCGTTCTAGTGTCTTTAGCAAGATTTTACATCGTTACTCTACAATATAAACTAAATATGTGTAATTTATCTTAATTATAAGTTAGTAACCAAGAAAATCCCCAGGATTTTAAGAAAATTATTTCGGTTTATTTTCTTTTTTTTATAAAGTTTGTGAGAATTTAATATAAGTATTCGTGGTTTGAACATTTACATTATTTAATGTACCACACGGAGTTTTGAATCAAATATATGAAATTTATTAAATGCTAATAAATTTAAAAACAATAATAAATAGAATTATTTGAAGTTTGGTGAATAGAATGATTAAATAAATTACAAATTAATTAAAACTTTGTCAAGTATAAATAAATTAACATTGGATTATCAGGTCAATATTTTAATTAAAAATCTAGAATAAAAATAATTTTGAAAATTTGAAAGCCAACATGAATGTTTACAACAACAGGAAAAAACAATACCATTATTTAAGTTTTTAAAAAATACTGATTGTTGTGTTAATAGTAAAATAATACATATCTTAGTTTTAGATTTAACAAAAATTTATGGTAAGTAGACCATTCTACCTGAATTAAAAGCTGTACAATACTAGCTAGGTTAAAATGGTTTAAAGGTCATATATAAGATAGATATATAATTACAAAGAATAATATGTATTAAGCCATAAAATACATGATAGTCCTCAGGGTTCCACGTCTGTTTGTTTTTTGGAATTTCACACAAAGCTACTCGAGAGCTATCTGTGCTAGCCGTCCCTAATTTAGAAGTGTAAGACTAGATAGAGGGAAGGCACCTAACCATCACCACTCACCGCCAACTTTTGGGCTACTCTTTTACCAACGAATAGTGGGATTGGCCGTCACATTATAACGTCCTCACGGCTGGGAGAGCGATCATGTTTGGCGCGACGTGGGCGGAAACCCGCGGATTACGAGTCGCACGCCTTACGCACTAGGCCATGCCAGGCCAAGTTCCATGCCAGGTTGTTTTTTTTTTTTAATTATATGACTGAAGTAAACGGTACATACACATTAACGACAGTGTGATTAATAGTTTTAATTATGAGATTTCATACAATATATAACACGTGTTCTGAATTTAATTCAATTAAAATGCGGCTCTGTGATAACGAGATTAATTTAAAAAATATTAAAACTAAATATAAACTTTCATACACTAATAATATATAAGAAATCTAAACATTATTTTCGTAGATTATATTGTTTAAGCTCAAACAGTATGTGTTGTTCTTTTTATGATAAATATCCAAAAATAGAACGTTTTTAGAATAAAAGGTATTTTGGACCAATTTTAAATGAAATTTTCAAAAGAAGAAACCGTATTATCCTCTAATAAATTAAGATATGAAGTTGTTATTCTTTAAAAATTAAAATATGTTGTTACCTCGAAAACAAATGTTGAATGATTTTTTGTTCATTTGCGAAACTGCAATTTGATCCTAATTATTGGTATATAATAACACGTGCTCCATGCATGTAGACCAAACTGAGAAAATACAAATTCAACAGGATAATCTTACGTTAACCGACAGTTTTCTGTTGATAAACATGGATACGCGTTAACGAAATTGAATGTTTTACTGGAACATCCACTGTACAGATACGATATATTAATTAAATATTATTGCGATAATAGGTTGTTTTTTTTAATGAGATAATCAGATCGTACTTCCCGGACTCATAATACTAAAATCTGGAGTTCGATTTCCCTCTACGGACAAAAGCATATAGGCCATTGTGTACTTGCTCTAAAACAAATATACAAACAATGGTTAGATTAGCCCAAAATGAAAAAAACAAAGGTTATTGTAAAGTCCGAAACGTTAAAAATAATTATGATTAAAATGTAAGAATCACCTTATATCATCCATATTTTAATAATACATCACAATAATTGTTGACATATAGCAATGTTGGCTTAGTAAAGGAGGATATTAAAGTCTGGCTTTTAAATACGCTCTCCCAATTCAGTGGCCGAGCGCGTTAAGGCGTGCGCTCGTAATCCGAGGGTCGCGGGTTCGCGCCCGAGTCGCGCTAAACATGCTCGCCCTCCCAGCCGTGGGGGCGTATAATGTGACGGTCAATCCCACTATTCGTTGGTAAAAGAGTAGCCCAAGAGTTGGCGGTGGGTGGTGATGACTAGCTGCCTTCCCTCTAGTCTTACACTGCTAAATTAGGGACGGCTAGCACAGATAGCCCTCGAGTAGCTTTGTGCGAAATTCCAAAAAACAAACAAACAAACCCAACTCAGTGATTCAGCAGTATGCCTGCAGGCTTATAATGCTAAAACTAGGTTTCAATACCTAGGAAAGGCACAGTACATATAGCTCACTCATTCTGTGGTTTTGTGCTCAGCAAACAAACGTGCATTTAAATGAATCTTTTGTTTGAAGTATTATAGAATATTTTGATTGTATTTTTTAAGATATTGCAATATTGCTTTTTAATTGTGGAAACTGCTTTGTGGATTGTTTTATAATACAACTGTTGTAAGTATTTTTCACCAATTATGTAACAAGATGATTATATTCGTGTTGGTGCACATGCATTTATCTAATTCCTGTGAACAGGATTCTGCTTTTAATGTACAAAACCAAAAATATTGTTAATAAGGATATTTTATTATCAATAATATTATCTATTAAAAGCTGCTCAAAAACTAACTGTCGATAAGGACACAGGTGATTTTTTCCGAACATAAATTGGTCGGTTAAGCCTAGTTTCTTGCATTAGAAAATTGACGTTTATGTGAAGTGTATGATAATCGACACATAATTAAACCAATATTTTGCCCATTTACTCGACTGCCTTACAAGTCGAATTTTTCAAAATACTTCAATATTAATTTTAATTTATTGACATTTCGTGTTGCTAAAAGTTTTGTAGAAAATATTTTCATTAATTCTCCTTTGCTGGAAAAATCACTGAAATTTCAACCACGTGTTGCATTTTTTTCAAGCATTGCATAAATTAATGTGTCAAAAAAGACCTATACTTTCTTAGTTTTAATTTATTATCAATATTTATTTTAATCAAAGGTTATTTCTTCACTGATATATTTGGTTTTAATTTCATTCAATTTTTAATATTACGAGAATTAAACATCTTATACGTTATCCTAGTATAGACTTAGCGTTAGGAAAAAGATGAAAAAGAATAAAATACTTTCGAGAACACAAAAAGTACATTCCTCTTGTTTTTATAAACCCGTGTATCTGTATTTGGAATGAAAATCTTACATTTTAACCAATATTTTTCTTTGTTTTTCTAACGTTTAAAATGTTTCTGAAACCATAATTTTTCGTTGCTTGTTAATAAACCTATTTATAAATGGATACATATAACTATGTGTGTAAGAGGTTGATGTATAACTTTCAGTTCTTAAGATAATTTTTTACAATGATTTTCCCTTGAATTCATACTTAACATACATGACTGTGATATTCTTATGTGATTTGTTTTTACCTGGTAGAGAATTCCATTTATCATTCCTGTTAGACAATAGAGACTCCTCAAACATTTTACTAGAAAATGTAATATTACCTTTATTATACCATTGTAATTGAAACGGTTCTGGCCCCCTAGTGGCTCAGCGGTATGTCTGCGGACTTACACGCTAAAATCCGGGTTTCTATACTCGTTGTGGGCAGAGCACAGATAGCCCATTGTGTCGCTCTGTGCTTAATTCAAAACAACATGAAACGGTTCTGTTTGCAATTTTTTATGTTTATAAAGCTATGATCCTGTGTATCAGTTTATTGATATTCTTGAAAGAAGAAATACTAAATTTGGGACTTCAACAAAAACTTCACATCGTAAAACTTCTGAGTGTGAAGCGTGGTAACAGGTTAACTGCTAAAATGATGCTATTATTGTATGTTTTGTTTTTGCAATTTAACTGCCCCCCAGTGGCTCAGCGGCATGTCTGCGAACTTACACGCTAAAATCCGAGTTTCGATACCCGTGGTGGGCAGAGCACAGATAGCCCATTGTATAGCTTTGTGTTTAATTCAAAACAACAACAACAATTTACAATTTAACATCATTCATTACTCTTTTTCTTACTATGTGATGTTAATAAGGACCCATAATTTATGTGTCAAATAATGTTCACACGTTTTCGTTAGACCCAACATGGCCAGGTGGTTAAACTGCTCAACTCGTAATCTGTAGGTCGCGGGTTCGAATTCCCATCACACCAAAGAAACTTGCCCTTTCAACTGTGGTGGCGTAATAATGCGACGGTCAATCCCATTATTTGTGGGCAAAAGAGTAGCCCAAGAGTTGGCGGTGAGTGGTGATGACTAGCTGCTATCCCTCTTATCTTACACTGCTGAATTATGGACAACTAGCACAGATATCCCTCTTGTAGTTTTGTGCGAAATTCATAACAAACAAAGAGACATATCTGATATGAGATGAGTAAATATGGAGTTTTCAATTTTAAATATCGGATAATCTATACTCGTGACTCCTTACGTACACAAATAAAAAACTAAATATTTTTTTTCGAATATGGTTGTAAATCCGAATTACAGAAATAATTAATAAAATGATATTTTCAACCTTTCAATATTTTGAAAACATAAGGAGGTTCGCGATTGTTCACAACTCTAAGTTAACTTTAGAAATTTTAGACACGTAAGGGATTAAGGATATGTTAACCTAAACCGTAAGTATTTTCAATTTCCAGCTATGAAATCTTATCCGTTAAAATAGGGAATTCCAGAATAATTATTTAAAACGTATCGTGCAAACTTAGGCTTAGTGAGTTGCATACATAATCTGAGTGTGAAATATAATTTATTTGTGGGTTTCTATATTCCAGTGCATTAGGGAGTTGTCACGTAATATGTTATGCATAATAAAACATGAGATTATATAGCTTCAGATTGTCCGATTTAAAGTATAATGCTTCTTTAACAAACTATAGTTTAATAACTAATTTATCCATACATAAGAGAATATATTTTTGACACTGATAAAAGCATATGTCAATAATCGGCCTTCTTAGTGTTCTGGAAGGTAGTAGCAATAATTGTGTCTAAAGCTAATTAAAAAAGAATTAAGCCTTCAGTTAGTACAAAAAAGGTACAAACACGCAAGTTTTATTACCTAACGATGAAACTGAATCTAAACGCAAAGTTTCAAATACTAACTTGAGAAGTTACAAATAAAACACAGTATATTTTAAATGACAAACTTAAGCGTTTAAAATGATTTTTATAAATTTACTGTCTATCTCAGTTGAACGAAACTAATTTACTGTCTGTCTCAAATGAACAAAATTAATTTGAGTAAAAGGACGAGTCTTTTATATTGATCATGTTTTAGAGAGAGTTTGGAATAGTAAGTTTCTTTATGAGTATTTATGTCATAATATATTTACAACGGCATACTTAATATTTAGATAAACTAGAAGAAATAAGGTGTAGAACAAGTTAAAGTTTGGTATCTTCTGATAAACTAATTATGATCTGTGAAGAAAGTTACCGCATGAGATTATTTTTTAATTTTTTCTCCGAAATCACGAATGAAAGGCGGGATCAAGTTATTCTGTTTTGGTTGAACTCTGGTTTGGAACTATGGACAGGTTAAATCTAAACGAGGTAACTTAGACTCAGCAGAAGACGTGTATGATAGGGAGAACCTATTCCACCTTATCCAACACCAGCTATATTCATAATCAAGTACTGTCCTAGTAAACTTAGATTTATTATTGTCTTGAATGAATGTCCACTACCTCACCAGAACAAAAAGTTTTCCATAATTTACAGGCAACGCAGATATTAGTAATTCTGAATGAGAATATGTTATTTTGCACAACGTTTCAGAATTGAATCTGTCATAGTTTCATTTGCAATATTCCATGTCGCGGCTACCTTGTATGAGTGTGTCATGAATAATATATTCTGTGTACCATATTATAGATTGATGATATAGGCCAGTGTAATATATATATAAGATAAAATAATTATATTAATGTTTTTTCTATCTAAATGTTACTAGATTTTCTTTAACTAGAAATAGTTATGATGGGAGAACAATATTGTTCGGCACACTTTCTTTGAATTATTCATTTTATTATTTTCAGACAAGGGTTACAAATTTGTACTGTCCCCAGCACGTGCACAGAAAGTCGTTATGTGAAAGTTCAGTTAAGACTTTTCTGGAAGATAAGCATGCAAGTAATTTAAATAGTGAAGATGATACTAGTTAACCTGAAGATGACCTAGGAAGGTCGAAACGTTTTTCACTGCTTATCAATAAAAGTGTTAATACCCATACCAGCCGTTATAGGATACAAAGGTGACATTAAAGAGATTAACCTATAAACCGGTTTTCCAGCTTCCGGTTTAACAGAAAAACAGAATTTAGTTTCCAAAAGCTCCTAAGTAAGGTGAACAATGAAACTTTTCGTAAGATTCGGTGAAAAGTTTTCTAGGTTGCTGGGAAAATAAATAATGGGTTATTTTAAATTTCATTGTTAAATATCTTGTTAAAAACTATCCAGTTTTTTAAATTTTATTTCGATAGCGCGTAATAAAATTAGTTATCTTGATTGAAAATGACATGTTTAAGCTACCTTTCAGGATCTCTTTCGTTTTAACATTAAATATTTCGATCTTAATGAAATACATTGTTTGTTTGTTTGTTTTTTGGAATTTCGCACAAAGCTACTCGAGGGCTATCTGTGCTAGCCATCCCTAATTTAGCAGTGTAAGACTAGAGGGAAGGCAGCTAGTCATCACCACCCACCGCCAACTCTTGGGCTACTCTTTTACCAACGAAAAGTGGGATTGACCGTCACATTATACACCCTCACGGCTGGGAGGGCAAGCATGTTTAGCGCGACGCGGGCGCGAACCCTCGGATTACGAGTGCACGCCTTAACGCGCTCGGCCATGCCAGGCCTCTAATGAAATACAATTTACAACTTTATTACTAAAATTAAAAAGTAAGCTTAGATTACAAATAACATTTCTAAAACATCTGCAAAAGAAACTCAGCATTTACAGGTTTTAAATTATTTGTATAGATAAGGCTGCTCTCTTAGTCCCATTTTTTCATTATATGATGTATATATAAATAGCTTTAACAAACTTCTTAGCCTAGGTGTTGTCACTTTTTTGTTTGAGAACTTTATAGATTTCCCACATAAGCTATTTCTTCTACTTTGCTGCCACCATTGCTTAATGTTATTCTACCTATCGAAATTATCGTTATAAAACTCTTGTAACTTTCGAATAAATACAACTTGCCGAACCTCCTCATACCCAAACAAACGATGATTCTCGTAGGTCCCATTTCAGCAAATACGTTCTAACATTCAAGAATAGATCTAAAAGCTCTTTTATTCGGCTTGCGTTTCTTTTGTTTTAAATTCGCGTAAAGCTATCAGTTTCTAATTTAACAATGTAAGGTTAGAGGTAAGGCAGTTAGTCATCACTACCCACGAATACTGTGATTTACTATCACATTATAGTACCTTTATAGCAGAATTAGTAAGTATGTTCGATGTGATAGGGATTCGAATTCACGACTTTTAAATTGCGAGTCGAACGCCTCAACCATTTGGCCACGACGGGTCAACTTCTTGGCTTCCTTATTTTGTTCATTCTCTTTATAAAGATGATATAATTTCTTGGCTTCCTTATTTTGTTCATTCTATTTATATAAATAATACAACTTTTTGGTTCATTATTATGTTTGTTCTATTTATATAAATAATACAATTTCTTGGTTTCTCTATTTTGTTCATTCTATTTACATAAATATTACAATTTTTTGGTTTCCTTATTTTATTCATTCTATTTACATAAATAATATAATTTGTTGGTTTCCTTATTTTGTTCGTTCTATTTTTTAAATAATATAATTTCTTGGTTTTTTTAATTTGTTCATTCTATTTACATAAATAATACAATTTATTGCCTTTCTTATTTTGCTCATTGTATCTACATAAGTAATAATACAACTTTTTGGTTCCTTATTTTGTTCGTTCTATTTTTTTAAATAACACATTCACGTTATTTCTGAAAAGTTTAAACATTCATCTGTTTGTTTTTTTCAAATTAAGTTTTCAATCTTTTTTATTGTATTTCACAAAAACAAATTTACTCTTTTTTAGTTTTTTGTCCAAACATTGTGATCAACTGTTTAAAAACACAATTATAGCAAAAACACTGGAACTCGAGAAACCTGCTTAGCTTCGACAAAGGCTTGGCGATATAAAAGAGCTTTGGATTAGAAAATCTTACGTAATTTAAAAAAAAAACACGAATGTTTTTCATATGAAGTACTTATATATCTAAGTGAGTTTTTAAATATAATCAAGAAAACAATCTTACCATTATGAGCTTACATCTATGTTGGTAATAAGTTGTATCCTTCTTGTACGGTACGTTTGGTAGGAAAGTGCTTGTGATGTATGAAAATATAATTTGCAGTTCTCTTCCTGTGGTTGTTTAATGGCCACCCGCTGCTCACTTTGAAGACATAAAAGCCAAACATTAGATGTAGTAAAACCAAACTTAATTACTGTTCGATCTTCACTTGGCTCTGAGCGCGCAATATTATAAGCAGGTTTAAGGTTATAGTGATCTTTAATTATGAGAACACATCTAACATTTCTAGCCTACCTTATGTACGTCATACTTACTGAACTCCAAGCTTAATGCATTTCATAAAATATTCAAATGGTTCTCCTATAAATAAATGACAAGTGTATAGATTTGCAGTTCTAAAATCCAAAGTGCAATTCTCTACAGTAAACAAAGCGCTAATGGTTCTCTGTGTAGCTTTGTGATAAGCAAACAAAGCAATATGCAGTGAATTTGCTCTTTATAAACTGAGCCAAGCAACAAGAATTTAAACGAAATTAAAATTAAAGCGTCAGTTGAGTTGGATAGAAGTTAACTGGTAAAATAATATATTAAAACGAATTAATTCACAAAGTAAAACATAATAGAATTGTTTTAAATTAAATATGCATTTTCGTATGCGTTTGAAATAAATCATCTGTCATCTATTAAGCAACTAGTGTGTAGCTTACAAATTACTTGTTTACCATTATTATCAATATATAATCCAAAGTTTGCAAACAATTTAATCCTAATAAAATTTGTCGTTAACATCGATGCTTTGCGTTAATAAAATGCGTCATGCAAATTACCTTGTTATCTAAGTTAGTTAAAACAAACTTAGACTAAATCTATATATGTAAAAACGGCTGGTATGGATCGTGAAAGCTCTATGTAGAAGAGCAAACAACGTTTCGACCTCCTTCGGTCATCGTCAGGTTTACAAAAAAAGAAAGAGGTAACTGACTGATAGTTTACCACATGTTTGATGTTGTTGTTTTGAATTAAGCACAAAGCTACACAATGGGCTATCTGTGCTCTGCCCACCACAGGTATCGAAACCCGGATTTTAGCGTGTAAGTGCGCAGACATACCGCTGAGCCACTGGGGAGCCACATGTTTGAAGGCGGTTGTGTTGTTAAGTGTAGGAATGTAGAGGGAGTGCTTAGATGTTGGATTGTATTTATTAATATAGGTATAAAGGTGTTCTTGTGCATTGGTTTGTTTTGGGCTTGAGTTGTTGCATAAGAAAGGCTTCTTTAATTTTGCGTTTGTTTTCAGATTACATCTAGATATGAATATAAATTTAGAACAATGTTAAAACTCATTCATTATATTTCTTCACTATGGGCCCTGCCAGTCTCTTGAGTTATATATGTGCATAATACTCGCGCTTTAGTTATATAACATTACAAAATATTATTTAAACCTTTTCGATCCATACAATCTGAACATTAAGAATGATACCTTAAATTTAGTAAGAACAATTTTCAAGCAAAGATTATTTGTAAATTTTTTTTATGAAATAATATGGATGGTTTGTCACGAAATTATTACTCTCTCTCTAAATATATAATCAGTAAAGATGTTAAACTTTGTAGACATCAAGACTGTTTATTCAAAACTTTTTTACACATAGTTACACAAATGCATAGTTACTCTGGATGGAAGCAGGCTCGTCAACAACGTTCACAACAGTTGAAATTACCTTTATCTGGTCGAATAATGAGTTATCACGGTTACTTTTATAACGAACCTACGACTCAAGGTAGAGAGTACTGTTTTTGTTGTGGTAACACAGCGCGAAGATGGAATCAGTAGTTGATGGTAATTCATGAAAAACACTCTGTTAGTTTCTGTTCCTGCCGCTAGTCAATATCTGAAATGAGGTGACAGTACCTGGATTACTTACGTTCATGTACTCACCTTACGTATGAGGAACTTAAGACTTCATTAAATTGTCAGAACTTAATTTATTTTATACAACTGAATTTAACCTTAGGGCAATGGGTTATCTCCTGTCTGTAAAAAGTAAAACCCACTTTCAACCAGCCCTTTCAACTATAAGGGTGTTATAATGTTACAGTCAATCCTACTACTTGTTGGTAAAAGAGTAGCCCAAGAGTTGGCGGTGGGTTGTGATAACTAGTTGCCTTCCCTCTAGTCTTACACGACTAAATAAGAACCAGCTAGCTCAGACAGCCCTTGTGTAGGTTTACACGAAATTAAAAAAAAACAAGCAAACGAGCCCAGGTGTTTCTTCTCCCAGCAGTATCAAGCTGCTAGTCTGGATCTGAATATAAGCCACAACGTGGAAGATCAGGTACAACTTAGGCCTCTCCTTGACTGACAAATACTAACAAGACATTCATAAAAAATAGAGCTAACAATGTTCTTCCCTCATCCCTATCATATCCATAAGAGTACAGTAGCATTTACCTCTTCGCTACATTTGGTTGTGAAAATACTTCACAAACTGCTAAATAATCACATTTCACTAGATGAAGTGTGTATTTCACATGGATACCAAACTGAATACATTTTTAATGTCTTAATCCAGGTAATTTGGTAAGATAGATGATACATTAGTAGCAAATTCATGAAAGTTTGAATTGTATGTGGAATTATTTGGGTGAAATGTTTCCTGCCCATTTCAAAAAGTAAAGTAGTTTTGTTACTTTTGTAGATTTCAATATTTTCAGGTTTTAAATGTGTTCTTTAGTGCTACTAGAATAGTGTTTAATTCTATTTTTGGTGTCTGAGTGCTGGGTATTTGTTGTCTCATCATTTGTCTAGTTTGTGTTTTTGTTCAGATATTGCGTTTACATTCGTAGATTTACCGCTGTACCAGCGGGGGACATGTGGTGAACGCATTGCAGCTGCGAAGGGACATGATTTATGTAGATAAAACTAGTTGTGCTCTGAACACAAAGCAGTGGAATTTTTATAGATGGATTTTCTGTTTCGTTTATTTCCTTAATTTTTATGTTTATTTCCGTTTGTGTGTCGAAAATTTTTGTTTGATTGCCTTGTATTCGGGACATAATTTGTAATTTGTGGTGTTTATTAGTTTGCCATTACAGCTTAAATGGTTTTGATTTGTTTTCTTGTCTTCTGAAATATGGTGATCTTAACCACATCGTTGGTAATTGTAACGTGCATTAGGACTACGGTGGGTGCTTCTGTCTTGACATTTCTGATGCCAGAGGACTGTACCGTTTGATATTACAATCTAGATATCTTAGGTTTCTGGGTTGTTTTTTTTACCAAGATTGTTTTTCTGTTCTATTGGAAAAGATTTTAGTCTCGGCTGAAGTGATTCATAAAACGGGTCTGAGTTTTTTTTGTGTATTTTCTTATAGCAAAACCACATCGGGCTATCTGCTGAGCCCACCCTGTTTTTAGCGTTATAAATCCATAGAGTTTTTTATTGTTTTCAAGTACAAAGTTTCAGCTCATAATTCTGCAATCTCTTCATCGATTTAAGATGTAATTACAGTTTCAGAGTAAGGAGATCAAACCCTTTTGATTGATGATTTGGTCACGCTTAAGGTCCCGTATATAATTTACTCTAGTCATATATGAAATAACTTCTATTTGAGAGTAGACAAGTCGCGATCCTGGTGAATAACGAAATTAAATCGGCTATGCGCTCGTTACATGCTTCGTACTGCTGTCGTACAAAATATAGTTAATAAAGAAAAAAAGGTATAATAGATTAATTTGCTCTTATACTACTTAAAATAATTTCAAGTGCTGCGGCTATTGATGATTCCCTCTCGTTTTAATAATTTTTTTATCGTAAGATCATTTTTAATATGTTCGATTTCAATACTATAAAGAATATCTTTTGGCAACAAAAGCTTTCAGATTTGGTTTGGCTCCTGGTAGGTGTAATGTAATATGTTATAGTTTAAAGGCACTCTGAAGCCATTCTTTGTGAAGACTGCTTAGGTAATCCTCAATATTTCTTACTAATGCACCGCCCTTAGCTAGACGTTTAAATCCTGCTCATTATACAAGTTTTACGTCAGGCTTACATCATTACCTTTCAACCAATAGATGTGGCTGTTTGTTTGTTCCAAGTATGTCTTTTATTAAGACAGTGTTTAAATGGTTGTGTGTGGTGTTGTCTGTTATCTTGTGCTTCCATGTTAGTATTTTGTAACAGCTTTTGTTTTCTTTTTGCAACTAATGTGAATCCATCTGTTGTTTTATTCATTTTCCTGTTTCATGAGTTTGTGTACGTGTTCCAGTATCCAGGATGATAATGTTGTTTATCTGTGCATTAGCGGGATTTTCATGTTCTTCTCTAAGTTTCTCATCATCAGTTCTAAGCTCAGTAACAACATCACTCATATCCATGGCTGAACACTCACTATGCATTTTGCTTGTTTTTACACTTTGCTTTCCCTTTTTGGTTGTTTGCTTTTACATTAAAAGACTCTTCTGGCCTCTTATGTTCAGATTTAGCTGAAAGATATACAATAAACGAGTTTTAGTTCATCCACAGTTAACTCAATCAGTAATTGTTTTAAGGAAGATACCTTAGACAAGACATCAAAATTATGCTGCAACTGGACGATGTCAGTATTTTGTTGTTTCTTGTAGGTTGTTTAAGAATTTAGTTTGTTGATGTGTTTTAAGTTGAAAAAGAAGAGACTTGGGTTTAACCACTAAAGCAGTTCCCTAGAACCTTCGCTTCCCTGCCGCTTGGTGCAACATGGCTGTTGGTCATCTGTATGCCTATTGATGTTCAAAACTTGGCCAGTTGAAGTTCAAACTCTTACTCGATTAAAAAATTACAATCAGAAAATCCCAGCATCATCATTTATACCCGTGCTTTACATTTGAAATTACACCTCTAATAATGGTTCAACCAATTGAGCAATGAAATAGGATTTCACGTGACTCACAATGTTTAAACACATGTAACGTTAAGAAAGTTCAGGTCTTTTACTACGAAAAAAATATATTTAATAAGATACAAAGGAAATAGATGATTATAAATCAATATGTTCATCTGATGCTGGAGTATCTAGTTATTTTACTTGTACTGTAGAAGCCTTTACTACCGGCATTCCTTCCTCTAAGTATAGAAATTGCGCTGTACTTTAATCAGCAAATAAGTTAGCGAAGCGCCATCCGTAACATTGAATTACTGACCACAGAAAAAACTATCAAAGGCCTTTAGACAACCGCGTCTTATGCTATGGAGCTAATTGAAGCAAGGTACCACTGTTTTAAATGCTCTTTATTTCTTAATTACTTTTCAAATGGATATGTATTTTTCTCTTTATTACATTATGTTCCATGTTTAATTAAAACATAGAACAAAAATTTAGATCAAGACTGTTAATTGCTACCAAAATTACAGTGTTGCAAAAGATCAAATAAATGTTTTTGTCAATACACAACAACAAACCACAGCAAGTAATGTATTTTTATAGTTAAGCACAAAGCTACACAATGGGCTATCCATGATCTGCCCACCAAGGCTATTGAAACCCGATTTCTAGCGGTATGAATCCGCAGACATATCGCTTCGTCACTGAGAGACACAGCAAGTAAGAAAGTGACACTCTATAGTAACTCACGTTAGCTTTAGGATCGTAAACCTATTACTCAGAAGAGATTTTTACTTTAAAGAACCAGTCAGATTTTTAAAAATATATTATAGTAGTTTTTATGATTTAAAAGAGTGTTAATAGCTTCCTTTATAGCAACGCTATGGAATTTAGATTAATAGTTTCTTATCATCACCCCTTGCAATCCTTACAGCCATATCAAGTATCATTATTTATGATAACTTCTTGAGCTAATATCACGTGACGATATATGATCTTTAATTTGGATAAATTCATAAAATTTTATCATCATCATCATATGTCTCTTGATTCCTTAAGGAACATAGGGCCGCAAACGCTGCGGTTTCTGTAACAGACTGTTTGTTTTTTTGAAGTGAGTAGGTTGTTAACCTACTGCACAACCCCAACATGGAGGACAATTTCAGCCCACCGCGGTGAATCGAACCCCTGATTTTAGCGTTGTAAATCTGGAGACATACCGCTGTACTAGCGGTGGGCTCATAAAATTTAGTATATTCTAAATTTATAGTGAATTATAGCAATTAATAGTGAATAATAACTGTCCACCTTATGATTCTTTTGAAAACTAGAGCTAGAAACTGTAAATCTAATTTTCTTGACCTAACCAATATTTATGTATTTGCATATTCTTCACCTTAATTGTTACTTAAAATCAATCATCTTTAATTCGTATGACAAAATATAAAAACTTTCTATGATGGTAGATATTTTGATTTAGAACCACGGGTGGACAAAAATGTAGATTTCTCTTCGCCCCGCTCTTGATTGATTGATTTGATATAAATCTAATATTTGATAAAAGTAGTTCTTTAGGTATATAGTAATAGACGTTTCTGACTTGCCATCACAAGCGATTTCCGCCAATACCCGGGTGGAGGAAGAGATTTGTGAAAGTCTCTCAAGAGCAGCTTAGTCGAGATAGGAGAGAGTTAACCTGTGATATCACTTCATAGCAAGGAGAGAGTTAACCTGTGATATCACTTCATAGCAAGGAGAGAGTTAACCTGTGATATCACTTCATAGCAAGGAGAGAGTTAACCTGTAATATCACTTCATAGCAAGGAGAGAGTTAACCTGTGATATCACTTCATAGCAAGGAGAGAGTTAACCTGTGATATCACTTCATAGCAAGGAGAGAGTTAACCTGTGATATCACTTCATAGCAAGGAGAGAGTTAACCTGTGATATCACTTCATAGCAAGGAGAGAGTTAACCTGTAATATCACTTCATAGCAAGGAGAGAGTTAACCTGTGATATCACTTCATAGCAAGGAGAGAGTTAACCTGTAATATCACTTCATAGCAAGGAGAGAGTTAACCTGTGATATCACTTCATAGCAAGGAGAGAGTTAACCTGTGATATCACTTCATAGCAAGGAGAGAGTTAACCTGTGATATCACTTCATAGCACTCAAATACTAAACATAAAATAAACATTTGTGGTTTACTAGTACTTGTCTAAAACAGTATTAAGATAATTTATTGATAATTGTTTTAAAAAACTAGTTCGACCTGGTAGTTTACTTTCTAGTTGGAATACATATCTGGATAGTAATACCATGATACGATATGAAACCATATACAAATGTTTTACAAACAGTTTTTAACAAAATTTGACAGTCTTGTATAATTTATTATCTATGCTGCTAACATTATTTTACTCGTATTAAAGTACTTCACACTTTACAGTGTTTATACGTAATTTCAGATTTGATCAACAAATAGCAGCTAGCAAGAGAAGTGAAATACATTTTGTTATTGTTAATTTGTTATGGTAGTTTTCATGTAATGTTTCAAACAAAATAAATGGAGGTAAGACATAGTACTCAATACTCATCTTACTTTATTGAATTATCAGTTTTTAGCAAAAAAAAAAACTATCAGAAATTCTGACTTTTCTGTACAAAAGACTTGGAATGTTAACTGAAAGTTTGTGAAATTACGTGAAAATAAATCGTATCGGGCGATGTGTCGATACGATCGCATCGCGGCTTCACGATATAATATTCGTATTGTAATATCTTTACTTTTTAAATGCATGTTTTCCCATAAAAATGCGACAAGGAAAAAACACGAAAAGTCTGCCAGAAAGGGTCTATGAGATATTTACTTGTCAACTTCAAGAACAGCCTGTCAGTTAACTATAATCTTACTAAAACGATCAACCCACTGGAAAGGTCTCAAATTCCGACCGTTAGGACCAAGATGCAAATTTGTATTTACAACAACTAGACAGTATGTATAATCTAACCTATATAAAAGTCAGTATGTGTTACCTCACACTTGATTTCTGGAAATAATAGAAGTCATAAGAGTCAAAACACATTTATTCAGATACAGTAATAGTTTGATTACTCTCACCCCATTACAATTTTATTGACGTGGTGTAAGGGACCTGTGAGTGGTGCGTGTAAAGTGAAACCTTACACGTGCAGTTAACGTTGGTTTAATAAGCCAAAAGAAAAGACGTAGTGAGGGGTTTCTAGTCTAAAGTCAACTGAAAAAAATTTATTATGGAAATAAAAGTATCGATCAATTTTAAAGTAAAATGGTTTCTGGATTAATCAGTTTTCTGTTATATTATCAACGTTTAAAATACAAAACTAAGCACTTTAATCAAAGAACGCTAAACTAAGAAATCAATAAATATTTTACCAGTTTTGTTATCTAGAGTTAAATATTTAACATCATACTTTCCATACGTAGTTTAACAACAATATTAGATTATACTTTTGTTGCTAAACAACATGTGTAACAGATTTACTCTTATATATTTATTTTATTATCTACATATTTTTCAGGTTGATGCATGTGACGTATATTGCCGAATGTGTATTGCGCAGTTCTCACCTGTTCTCTAAATTTGTAGAAGATTCCAGAGTGTAAGAATCAAGATATATTTTACGAAAACACTAGAATTTTATTGAACACTCGAGAATCTAATCTTAAAATATACAAGCCGAAAGGCTAAGACACTGTAATAGTATATATTATTGGTCAGCTACAGTCAGTATACTATAAGCCTTGGAAGCTACAATTGTGATTAACGCTTATTAATCAGAAATCAACAGGATTTTACAAGAAACGTTTAAAGAGTTCGAGCATTACAAACCGCTTAACTTCAATGAATTTACTTTGGACGTTAGTATCTTACGAGGACATTAAATATCGTTGCCTGTAAAAAACCAGCTTGTAAACGGTATAAGACCATCCAAAAAAGGGCTTAAGCGAGGCATAACAATATCAAATCAGAATTAATTTTATTGTTGTGAACCTGGACCGTTAATGAAATATTCAGTTCTAAACCAGGTAGAAGATGCAGCATTGTTTGTAAGTTGGCAAAATTCTTGTGCATAAACTGATATTTGTAATAACCATTACACTGCACAACAAAGTTTTTGCTTCTTGAATACTGTTAGGTGTTCTTTATAGATTTTTGGCTGTTTATCACAAAAATCACATACAAATTTGCTCATCACGTACCGTTTCATTAAAATCTTTAGTTTTGTCATGTTTTTTCTTATATTTGTGTCCAAAAAATCTCGTTTCTGAAAGAGATCTATGGACAATGTTTTGTGCAGTGTGGGCATGTCCAGACATGAAATAAGGCCAGGATGGAAGCTATTCTGTGAAAGTATGAAGCCCGGGCCAGCTTAACACTGTCTCAACAGGCTATAAAAGTGGCTTGCATACACAGATGCTGCTCATTGGGTTATTATAGACCTTATAGTGTGTACGTATTGTTTCAAAACAATGCATACAAAACAATGAAGTGCAACATGTCACTCAAGATTCATTTCCTCCACTTACACTTGGACTTCTTCCCCCCAAATCTCGGTGCTGTCAGCGAAAAACACGGTGAAAGGTTTCACTAGGACATTGCTACAATGGAAAGACGGTATCAGGGCAACTGGAATCCGTGAACGCTTGCTGACTACTGTTGGACACTGCAACGTGATGCCCCGTGCATTGAATACAAACGAATTTCAGGAGCAAAACACTTTTAATTATGTTGAACTTAAAAGCATACTAGAAATATAAACGCAATTAAATACGTTATTGCCAGTAAACAGTTAAACGTCTGTTTCTCAGAGTTCCTACGTGATGAAACAAAACCAAAACTATATTTGTGCATACCCACCAGGTACCTGTCACAATCAGCAACAACTATTCAAGAAGCAAAACTTTTCAAAAACTGTTGGGCAGTGTTATTATAAATTCTGCTGTTGTTTGTATCTTAAAATATATTTGTGCTAAGAAAGAAAATTGTTCATACTAATCTTGTAACAAAAGTCACAAATATGATACACATTAACATTTATTTATCTTCAAAATTCAAATTAAAGTTTTTGGCTACTTGAAATCGTAACGTGTAACATCCGTAATATAATAATTTACAACACCTAACATAATAAACTGGGGCTCGCATCCTAGATCTGAACTAGAGACAAAACTCATTCTAAATTAAAATTAAAATCTTAGTTCAATTTATATTTATCTGTCCCAAAGAGATTTGATCATTTTTTGAGTCATCCTCACCTCGAACAACTAAAAATATAACAGAAGTGAAGTACTTAAAACTTTCAAAATTTAAAATTAGAAGTTAAGCAATTAATGAGAAATATTAAGTAAGTAATTAAGAAAATTGTTGAAATACTAGTCGATGACAGTTTGGGGTCTGAGGAAGCATTAGAGGAATATTCTGATGTCTCCACTAGCCAATCAAAGTTGAATGAATAAGATAAAGAAGAAATCAAATTAAATCTCAAATAAATCTAGCTTGAACAAGCTTGCATCAAAGTACAAAATGAGCGATCTCGTATGGAAGCGGAGAAAGCAAAAGCCCCTATTGAAGGTAAAAAAGAATCCAGATTTTCCTTCGCGTGTTTGGACTCGAGATTGGGCTAAGAGATTAAGCCAAAAACGAATGATAGACACGTGCTCAGAGAACCATGTTATAGATTTATCTTAGATTTTTTTGGACCTGACAGAAATCTTGTGAATGATTGCCCAACTGACAATTCATTGATGAGTAGCAGTGTTGAAAATGGGGAATCTGGTTCATCTAGTGAAGTTCCTTTTGCAAGAAGAAAACTTATCGTTGAGCAAGAAAAGAATTTACAAATCTCTTCACTGTTTACATATCCGCCAGATATTAAAGATGAAGCGGTAGAAGTTTCAAATTGTTACTTTTTCAAAAATGGTGAGCTCACGGGAAAATGGGGATCGCCAAAGGATCCAGCTTCACAGGAAAGGGGATCCAGCTTCACAGGAAAGGGCTGTTGTTTATCATGTTGTCGTTGCAAAAGCACATCATTCTGAAATATTTAATGTTGCCCATGAACTTCCGATGCGAAGTCAATTGGATATTAACAAGACATTTGACAGAATTATGAAACATTCCTTTTAGCCAAAATCTTAGGCAAGATATGATAGGTGATAACCAGTGAAATACGAAAATAGTTGCTTTTAGGTGATTGTTTCAAGGCAGATTAACGTGGTATATTGTGAGGTTTGTCAAGTTGTTTGATGATAGTTATGTCGGATTTACTATTATGTATTTATTTTAATATCAATGTTTGTTTTAGTTATATACATATTTAGGAATGCAGCTTATACTGTTAAATGTGATGTTCGAAATGTGTATTCAGGAAATACAAGGATCTCTCGTGTTAGGATGAACAATGTACGATTTGTATATGTAAACACTAGTGATTGTCAGTATTGCTGCCAACTGAAATTTTGAAAACCTCGCTTAATGACTATAAAAGATAACCATCACAACACGCGAAGAGATTGTATATTTTTGTTGGTTTGCTATAATTGGTATACTATACACTTTGAAAGCTGTGATTAACGCTTATCTATCGGAAAACTACTGGCTATTTACAGATGTTGAACATTACAAATTAAGCTATCTTCCCGTCAATTGTACGATGTCAAACATGGGGGTGGGTGAGATATTTTTGATGTAACAGGTGAAAGCAACCTGGAACTGGGGATTTAGTTAAAAGGAACTGTAACGTTTCACGGCTAATGTCTGGACTTTTCTGTAAACTACAAAGCATAATTGAAATCGTTCTTGATGGCGAGATACATAATTTTAACGAATTTCAGTTCTGGGGTCCAAATTTAATTTTTTATTGTAAATTGTGTCATTATGTTGTTGGTAAGCCTCGTTGATGTAGTTGAATTTATATTGAATAAAAATGGTGTTGCCACTTTCGGCTGGTTTAAAAATAATTTATTTTTCGTATTTCAGTGACATTAGAGCAGTACATTCATTATAGAAGAGTTTCGTACTTTTGGGTCAGAGTTAATGGCTTGAATTACTTCACTTTTAATTACACTATTCAAACTCTTTAGATGTGCTTCCCTGTTCACTGGGGATAAACAGAAGGATTTATGGGTCGAAATTATTTATTTAAGTAACTGGTTGATCGTAATAAAATTCTCGAAGCTTCAATCTGTTTGCACATTCTTGGAGGTTAGAAATGACATTTGTTTCTCAGACGTGTTTTTTGTACATGTTAACAATTTGATTGATACAGTACCTGGTTGTAATTACTTTTTTAATAATTTTGATACACAGTTTAAAAGCTGGTAATTTGCTGGGTTGTTAAGATTGTTGATTTCCAGGAAGTAGGGAGGCATTCTGCACTTCACGACAAATTGTAGAAGGAGTAACGGTGTTTAAAGAGTAATTTACATAGTTTCTTTACGCCGTCTTTGACGGAAATCAGATTTCTGACTTGTTAGTATTGATTTTAATTTAGGCTAAAGATATAAATCAGTTAATTCAGACATCAGTGGGGGTGTTGTTAGGGTCCAGACTAACAGTAAAAATTGGGTTTGAACATATTTTTAACGTCGATATGAGCATTCACTTTGAGGTAGTGTTCTTGATCAAAGTTTGGCGTAGTATTAACAGGTTTGTAGTAATCACTAAACAGATTGCTTTTCGTCTGTTAATGTATTGTTAATAGTATATTTAATGGTATAATGGGATATGGAGGGTGAATCAATGCAAATTGATTTGAATTTTCTTACGTTAATGTCAAGAATTAACAATTTTGTTGTCGATTTTCACTCTGCTGATCTTCCATATATATTTTTTTTAATTTCCAGGTTTGTTTGTTCTGTTAATAGTAGATTTGAGGTTTGGGTCTCTTGTTTGCGCCTTCTTTTCGGGATTAGTTTATGTATTTGTGGAATGAGCATCCAGTGGTTAAAGTTTAGTACCTTTTCACGTGGTTACAGTGTATTTTCCAGTGCCTGTGATATTGCATATGGGATGTCACTACTGTTAGCTGAGATTTTAAGATTAGGAAGCTGAGCGTCTATGTTCTAAGTAAACGTGTTCTAATCAGGTTTAGTATAAACGTATACTTTGAGAAGTGGTGTTGAGTTAATGTTGCGTTGGTTAAAAATAAAGTGAAATGATATACCAGAGTCTTAGTAATTTCCTACGTTTTCTTCTACTCGAAAGTTATATAGAAGTAGAATAAGTGTGCACACGATTATTTCGAGATTTAATGCCTCTTGCCAGTCGTTATAAAAAGTGTGTGTTGGAGTTGCGTCTTTAATTTCCATTAGATTTTAATTTTCGACTAAGATATATAAGATATTTCAGTTAGTTTTAGTTGTACGACAGTCGAACTCTGTACGTTTGTAATTCCTAGGACTATTGTGCTATTATTTTCATTTATTTTTATTGGAACAAAGAAGAGTCAAGTTGTTTAGAAGGTGAGACGTATATTGTTAAAAGGGCTACTTTTGTGTGATTTGGTGGCTGTGTATAACATAATATATGAAATCATTACTGCTAGTGATTTTTAACATTAAGATAGGATATTTTAAAATATTTTTTTCATGTAATAACACGTTACCACATGTACCATACCGTGGGCTGAAAATGTTTCTCTGGACAGCTGGTATAGGTATTAACATTTTTACCAAAATAAAGTAAAGGAGAACGTTTCGACCCTCTTGGGTCATCTTCTTTGTTAACCTGAAGATGGTCGAAACGTTGTTCTCTGTTTATCATTAAAAGTATTAATACCCATATCAGTCGGCCTGAGATACATTTTACTTCAAGTGTGTTTCTCGTCATCTCAAAGTTCTATAGGTTGATTCCATTTTGACCTGCTCAACTGTTTCTGTATCTAAGGTTACCATTGTCTTAAGGAATCTTCCTAGTCTGCTCTTGCTGACTTGACACATTCGACTTCTAATGCAGCAAAACCTTGAATTGTGAGTTTTAAAGAACTTTACCAATTGTTTAGTTTGGTTCCTGGAAAAGCAATACTGATCCAAAGTTTAATAATTTTCTCAAGATCTTGCTTGCTATACCTCCTCTGAGTAATCGGTCAAACATTGGCGAACGTGATTGTGGGAAATATTCGACTGAGATCTTGAGTTGTTTCTGGTTGTCTGTTCGCGGATGGTTTTCCTTCAACGATTGTTGCAAGAAAAGCAAAATATTGTTGACTGGTTAACTTTTATGGGTGATTGCTAGTGTTTTTGGTGCTGGTAACTGATTGATTGGTGATTTTGAACTTGACGAGAATAACAGTGGCTCTTCTATGGTCGAAGCTCAGCTGGAAAGACTTGTAGTCTTGTCTGTATAACTCTGAAAATAGCGAGTTGTACCTCTTCATTAATAGGTTTGTTTGTGAATCTTGTTTCTTTTAGTGTGGCTTCTTTCGTAGTTGTTCAGAGTACACATTCTTGTTGTTGTTAGTCTTTAGGCTAAAACTTGTATTTACCAATGTTTCTCATTTATGTATCTCATAACTGGCATAGAAAAATTGTCGTCTTTCGGATATAGTTTCGATACGTGTCTACCTCAGTTTTACATCAGCTAAGGCTGTCATGTGAGAGCTTATTTGATTATATAAAATCATTTTAATATAATGTGATCCATCAATGTAATTCTGTATTAATACACTAAACAAATACTTTCTTTGCTAAATATTTAGTGGTGTTTTCTACAACACTAACGAATCTTCTAAACTTATTAGTAGTATTTCTATAAGGCATTTTAAATTAAATTTGAAAAGCTTCAAAATGTTACTCAACATATATCAAAGAAAAACTGAAGCAAGTTACTAAGTGTAAGTCTTTTCCCATTAATCTAACTAAATGCGTCTTTTAGGCTCTTATCAGTTAGGTTGAGAGCTTACAATACAATTCTGGGTCTTATCCTTTGAGGAAACACCGAGCAGATAGCTTATAGTGTATTGTTTGTTGTAACTCAAAACTGCGACCTATTTAAGGCATCGTATTGAGGTTTCTGGTTGGATCATCTTTTAGGCTATTACAGCATATTTTCTTATGCTTCAATAACTTTAATGAATTATTAAAATTATTTCATTGTTCTGTTGTTTAATGAAGCATTAATGTATGTCTTGGTCTGACTCGAGAACACAACATATAAGTTAAAGTAAATGTTTAGAATAATACTAACTTAATCAATTTTTGTAATGTTTTACGAACATTATGTTACTACTAACCTTCCGTTTATCACGTTTCACAAATACACATTATAACAAAACACAGCAACAACAAAATCTAAGTTCTTTGTTTCCATCTTTAAATATATTCTTGTTTGGAACCTGAGTTTAATCTAACCGTAGAAAATCCATTCAGATTCTTGGGAATTATGAAGAATCATCTCATGCGTGACGCACGTTGTCTTCTGAAGGAAAATAAACTGATTTCAAGTTAACTTATTCCCTCGTATTGAAAAATATGTTTTAAATATTACCTCGGTACGTTAAACTTCATTGTAAAATACGGCTTAAAGATATTGTTGGTTCATACCTTTTCACAACACAGTCGGCTGATATTGAATATCAGTGCACCGGTGCATCGATTGGATTAAGGCAGTTCTTGTACGGAACTTTTTCATAACATAAAATGCAGGGAGTGACAATATTTCAACAGAATTAAAGAATGCACTTTATTCATATAATGTTGAACTGTTTTATATTCTATTCCTACTGTTCTTTAATTCTTCAGTTTTCAAATTTTGTACTAAAATTCAGAACTATAACGTTTTTTTGCAATATTTGTGGTCAAAATGTTATCAGTTAGATTTCAACCAAACACTTTAATATTCGACAGAGGTCATCTTCGCTGATCAGCTGACTTAAATAATAGAATCTGCAAATGTTTGCAATTATAACGAAACTCCATCAGTTCGTAGATGAGTTTTGATTTTGAGTATAAGTTATGTATTTGAAAATATAGTGTGTGGATTTCGCAGTAATCGGTTTGAAGCCGAATACCAAACAGGCAATCTGACGATCAAATAAAAGACTTGTTCAGTAGTGCAAACTCTGACCAATAATATATATATATTAACATTTGTATAACAGATAAATAAAAAGGACCATATAGCATCTTTAACTCAAATACACTTGTAAAATATAATTTATTATACTATTTTAAACATTTAGAATACAAAGGCTATGAAAATAATCCTGCAGTATAATGTAGTTTAAATCGATAACAACATATGAAGTGCAATTTTGCAATATTTGAGGATAAAAAAAATTGAAAAAATTTTGGCTACAGTCCAGGAAATCACCCTACGTAAGGACAATTCCTAGTGTTAGCTCAACTTATTCTCACATTGAAAACGTGAAAGAACAAATATAGTCTTACTCAAACATGTTTCTGGGATTGTTCACGTATTTAGAACGTATATAGGTTTTAACCATTTCTTCCTCTACACATGGTGTTCAGGTGTTCAGAGAAACCGGAGGACCCCCTCTTATATACACATAATGAAAACAAATGTTTAATGAAGGCGAAGCTAATTTCATATTAGGAGAATATTATCATATAGGACAAGCGAAAGGTTTTAAAACTGTAAGATTATTAAAAATATCCGAACAAATATTGTTCTTATTCTGCAAATATCAGTTAAGTTGTTGTTTTTGAATTAAGCACAAAGCTACACAATGGGCTATATGTGCTCTGCCCACCACGGGTATCAAAACCCGGATTTTAGCGTGTAAGTCCGCAGACATACCGCTGAGCCACTGGGGAACATCAGTTAAGATACATAATTTAAGATATCCTCAATCCAGGAGCACAACAACATATCAGAAACGTTGACAAATGCTAGCATTTTGTTTATCTTCCACTCGAAAACTCTCACATCTCAGGTTTTCGTGTGAGTTATCTACATAACCATCACAGGCAGAATTACAAATTTTTCTTTACAATCAACCTCACTCTGAAAGACCTTTTTGTATATAACTTTGTGGCGATTCTTGGTGGCTGTTAGGGAGTAATATATTTGCATAAGCTCTGAGGCAGTAAGAAATGATAAATGACATTTTTCCTGAAAAATAGGTTCTTCACAACTGAAGACTTAATTTTAGAGCATGAGACCCTATTTGTAGTTTGTCAAAGGAATTATGATTTCAACTTCCTTGTGCTCTGAAAATAGAATAAAAAACAAACGATCATTACGTTGTTATCAAACATCAGTTGTACTTATTATACTAACAGTTGTACCCACAGCTTGACTCTTAGTATCAAAGATATTAAATTTCTTTAGAAACAGTTACTACAAATTAATTTGTTGATTGTATTATATACCTTTCATTCTTCTGCTATTCTGCTGCAATGTCCAGGAAACAAATCCATGTGCTCTCTATTCTCCACAGAATCTTTTATCGGTCCACACGACGATATTCAACAAATATTGAGATCTTCTTGCGTCCTGTACGGTTCACTCTGCCGATGGCTCCTTTGCATCAAGTCTTTATTTCTTTATAAACGAATTCTGTTGTCAAGTATAACCAAGAACTGTTTCTGTCCAAATTTTAGCCAATGTCTCCATCTTTTCTGGATTTTTTTAAGCTCAACATTAGTCAAGTCTAGTGCCTTAACCATCTGACCATGCCGGGCCCATTGTCATGTTTCCACAGTTGAGCTGAAACCGTTGAAGTATGACGCGTCTCTTCATTTATGTCAATTCTGAAGAACAATCGAAAATAAACTTCAGCTCGACTCAGTAAACATCGTTGTTTTCTCAAAACATCAGTTAGTCCATCAAGAGTCTTGTATGCGTGCAGCATTTTGGAATACCAGAAATCATCTGCTCTGGCACACTTTCGGAGAATATATGGAAGGCCATGGTTTAATGTTAACAAGGAAGATGTTTCTCTGCTACTCAACCTAAACTTTTGAAAACCATGATTCTGTTTGACATGTTTCTTCTTTTCACGCAGCAACTGACGTGACTTATCCTAACAATCTGTCTTAGGCTTCAGACAGTGTAAATATAATTCAAATTCTTTCATATTCTTACTTAAAGTTGGAATCTTTTCAATGTCACGTTCGGCGAGTATTTCAGCGTCTTTCACCTTGATTATTTTACCGTGTATAACATTCACTTGATCGACCAGTCTGTCCAACTTCTGAGTAGAACATGTTGGTCCAGTTTACAGCTTCTGGACTCTTCAGGCACTTCAGCTTTCATCAGTTTTGTTACTTGGAGAAAGTGTGTTTTACTTATAATCATTTTCCTTGCTTTTACTCTCTACTTAGAAAAAGGCTTCGTAATAAAACTTAAAAGCTTAACCATTAATAAACATTTCTTTTGCAAGCAATAATAAGTATTTATATGTGCAACATTGAACGACCACTATAAACATGGTAACAGTTGTAAAACTTAGACATATACGAAATTCATTTTGTGACATATTAGGAAATTTATGGCGTTATTTTCTGCCTTAAGACTGACTCTACAGAGTGAAAGATAAATATGACAATTGTTGAAGTTCTTTTAATACAATCAGAGAATTTGAGGAAAAGTAATATAAATTATCCAACAATTAAACA
Organism: Carcinoscorpius rotundicauda; assembly: GCA_011833715.1. Lineage (NCBI taxonomy): Eukaryota > Metazoa > Arthropoda > Merostomata > Xiphosura > Limulidae > Carcinoscorpius > Carcinoscorpius rotundicauda. Next base: position 47,506,756 of record CM022392.1, on the reverse strand, counting down.
CAGCTGTTGTAATGTTTGATCACTTCACTACTGTTGGCCAAAACTGTCTACGTTGACATTGATTTCAAACGGAGATTTCTAGTCCACCATTACAATTTTGTGTGTTCCTCGCTTATCATTAACGTCATTCAACAAATATCGGGGTTTCTTTAATGGTTTTTGACTTTTTAAGGAAGATTAAGCCTCTTTATTATAGCTTTAATAACTTATAGTATGTTGGCGTTGTGCCCATAATCAATTACGAACACCATTAGTCATCTGCTTTTGAATATCCCGACCGAAATGTTTCACTTAGCTTGTTTAATTTTCGAACAAATATTTAATATTTTTATAAGTGAGGCCGCTAGTAAAGGACAGACACTATTATAGAATTTATTTTCTCATTGGTTTTAAATTGTAAATGGTTTTGCTTCATGCTATTGGTGATGCAATAATAAAGTAAAGGAAGGAATCCTTTTTTCGTTGCTATTTGTTTGATGATGCTTAGGATCACTTCTCTGTTTCGTGCTTATATGATTAGTCATGAACAATTGAAACAACATCAACATGAAACTAATTACATCCATAAAAGCCAACCGTTAACGATGTAATTATTTTATTTCACACGAATAAGTTGCTCTTCTACATGAATACGTGTTAAATAAATGCTGCCCGACTGATTTTGAACGAAGATTGCACGGTATTTCTTAAACAGAGAATTCCAACCATCGGTGAATCTACACATTGTCCCAAATTTCCCCCTTAATATCTCTCTTCCTTATGGGTTCGCAATATCTCCAAATTACAAAAAACCAACAAAAAACAAATCTCTTCTCTAATTAAAACCTTCTACTCTTAAATTCAACTTATAATAGTTTACAGTTCAAGAATTATTTCAGTACGAAGATGAAGTACCTAAACCCCAATGTTCACGTGTTGTGACTAAGGTCATGAACATTGGCAAAGCGAAACACCGCATAAAAACTAAGGTCTGTGAACATTTAAAATATTCTAACAGAACCAGCCTTACACTACTTAAACTCAGTCACTTATCCATTTGCACACGTTTTGAAGCCATAAGTCACAATATTCAATTTAACTCTTTTGTGCCATCACTACAGGATCTTCAGACCTTGAACTCTACATTAAAAACGTTTTCTCACAGTCAAAGATTGCTTGATCCTTAACGATTCACAAAGTTATGTAGACCTAAAATTGTTCTACATTTTCACATGCAACTCAGCCACTGTGTAATAAATATATGAAGTTGTTTTATTCATTCACTTTTGCTTCTTTTAATAACCAGAGAAACTAATGATTATGCTACATTATATTATAGTTGTAGTATAATGGTCTGTGTAACACAGTTTTCAAATAAACGGTATCCTAAACTTCCATCATCCTATACATAAAGTGTATGTACCTGTATAAATGCTGCTTTCATGTATACATAATACAGTTTTCTGCATCTTATAAGTTAATTAATGTCTTACGTAAATTAAATTAACTTAGATTACTTTTCCTCACTTTTCACTTGAAGCAGCACAGCGGTGTGTCTGTAGGTTTACAACGCTATAAACCGGATTTCGATACCTGTGGTTGGAAGAACAGATATGGCCCGTTGTGTACTTTGGTGTTTAACTTCAAACAAACAAACAACAAACAAAAAGAGTGAAAGTAAATTTTCATCTAATTAGTGCACATATTTTATTGTAGCTAGAAACCTAATAAATGGCGCTTTTAGGTCAGTTTGCTCGACAAGTCTTTTAAGTGAAATATTTTCTGTTTTTACTGAAAGAACTTTCCAAAAGCACAAAGTTGCACAATGAACCGTGATCAGCATGACTGTTTCTTGCATGATTCGGTAGATTTACTGCTGTACCAGTGGCAGGAGGTGATCAAGAAATAAACTTTATCCAAACAAGAACAGTTTGATCCGTTCTATCAAATCTTTTTTTAAAAATGTTTAGAGCAAATCCTGGAGAATTTTGATGGATAGAATTTCCCTTGTCTCTCTAAATATATATGGTCAATTTTTTAACAGTTCGGACTTTTTTCCACTAAAAACTGTATGAACTTTAAATAAAATCGGTTGAACCGGCAACTGTTGTATCATGATAAAGTCCAAGCTGAGAAACAAAAGTAATATGTGTTCAGAAGTCAAATTCCACCTTAGTTATGCAAGTTTCTGCCATTAGGCCTAAAGTCACCATATTCAACCATATCCATGGTGTCAGAAAAACACGTAAATTTACGAAGCTTTAACCCAGGCGTTTTCGAAAGTAGTACTTTTTCTTTCAAGGTAAATTGAGAATGATGGATAACTCGTATGTGAATTTGCCAATAAAACTACACCGGATTAGCTCCTGGTTTATTGTTACAATTCCATACAAACGCAGATCGGCTAGTTTACATTAAATAAAGGCTATAACTTAAACAATAAATTTTAGTAAATGAAATTATGAGAAGGAACTAGCAAGGTGAACACTTCTGGTGATTTTATATGAAAGATTCAACGTTCAGTCCAATTTATTTATACAGATAGATGATTTTGAGCCGACAACCCTCGGTTTTAACTAATTTTCATAGCGTTAAGATAAGGGATTCAAGGTGTTTCAGTAAGAACCTATCATAAAAAACCTTCTTTTACATACCATGGTTCTACGGGTATCCAAGTATTTTATTCTAGCAACTAGATTATGTACTTTTAACTGTTGGAGTCTAGCCCAACTGACGGGTTCTAACATTGACCATGAGGCCTGCTTTAAAGTAACTTGTTAGATCTGGAGCACTTTTTTTATAACTTTGTGAGCTCCGTAAAGTGTAAAGAATAAGAAGTGAGAAAACGGACATCTATCTACATAAATGTATTTTTTTATCGTGAGTAATAGACATGTTGGCAGCGAGTTGATATGTTAGTTAATCTGTTATTGTATTTATTTGATCAAAACGTTTTAGCCAAATTACACGTAATGTTTTCTTTGCTTGTAAATAGCGCTAGACATTAATTTCTGAAATGGTTGATAGCAACTTAGTAGCGAGTGAACAAAGCACAGATAACTAGTTGTGTAACTGCGCTGAAACAGCTTATTCGACTACTCCTCCAGGTAGCCCAGCATAAAGTATGTGAGCTAATAACACAGATCCATTCATGACACCTACGGTTAGTACAGCACAAATAGCCCATTATGTGAGTTTGAGTTTATTAGAAAGACAAATGAACCCGAGTTTTCGAAACAATAAATAAGTGTCTGAAAGCCAAAGTATCATTACAACCGACATTCTCTGCACCAATCGCATGGTGGATCGATAGGAGTCTGGAATTATTTGACTGAGGCATCCAAGATCTTGAAATCCCTGGCTATGGACCTCTCGTAATAAATCAATAAATATTTTAAACAGCACTTTAATAAGACTTGCTTTGATTACAACATGTTCTTTGAAAATATTTCTTCATTCGAGGTCCCTTTGTAACAATGTTACTAATCCTAATTTGAGAACACTGCAGCACAGAGAAAGGCTTAGAATAGCATTATCACACTAAAAACCGTATTTGCCAGGCATTAAGCAAGAATTACCAAGGATTTTTTTTTTAAATTACAAGTATATATATATATATATAGTGCCTCTGAGTGCTTATTTGTAGTGTCCTGCTCATTTAGAAAAACCATCACATAAATAGGTGTGTATTTAATATAGAGTTTAAAAATCTGGAAAAAATTAAAACATAAATGGTAATTTCGTAACTTATTAGAAAGATATTAATTGCTAAAAAGTTAAATTACTATAACGAGACGAAGAAAATAAATGTACTCGTCTATCGCAATACGCTTACATTCTCAATATTCGAAAATCACGAAATCTACGAACCTTCAACTGCATTATTATGTTTAGTAGGATATTTCTGACTGTGACATACACATAATTTTCACCTTATAGTGAACATGGAACATTGAAGCGTTTTTTACAATCTGCTTTCTCTAAAAATATTAATTTTACTAAACTATAGAAACTGTGAGCTGGTAGCCTTGGGGGTCCTTACAGTACCACATGCGGTCAACATGTATTTAGAGTTAAATTCTGAATTCTTAGGCATACATCGGCAGATGTAATTAAGCTACTAATATCAATCAAACACTGAAAAAATTTGGACTTTAATATTAGAAAATATTTTCTAATTTAAAGCACCCCATGCAGTGGCACAGCGGCATGTCTGCTGACTCACATCGCTAAAAACCAGGTTTCGATACCCGTGGTGGTCAGAGCCCAGATAAGCTTTGTGCTTAGTTACAAACAACAGAACAACAAAATCTAAAGTGAAATTATCGTAGCTTCATACAGTTTAGTTTGTTTGTTTTTTTGAATTTCATGCAAAGCTATACGAGGGCTATCTGCGCTAGCCCTCTTTAATTTAACAGTGTAAGACTAGAGGAACAGCAACTAGTCATAACCATCCACCGCCAACTCTTGGGCTTCTCTTTTTACCAAAGAATAGTTGGATTAACAGCCACATTATAACGCCCCCACGGCCATGCTGGGCCTAGATGACTTTTCTGTTTCGCTTATTTCCTTAATTGTTATGTTTATTTCTATCTGTGTGCCGAAAATTCTTTGTTTGATTACCTTGTATTCGGGACATAATTTGTAATTTGTGGTGTTTATTTGCTTGCCCTTACAGCATAAAGGGATTTGATTTGGTTTCTTGTCTTCTGAAATATGGTGATCTTAACCACATCGTTGGTAAGTGTAACGTGCATTAGGACTGCGTTGGGTGTTTCTGGCTGAAATTGCGAGCATGTTTGGTGTGGCGAGTGATCGATTCCGCGACCCTCAGATAACAAATCGAGCGCCTTAACTACCTGGCCATGTCGGGCCACGGTGTAGTTTACAACTGAAGTTTACCGAGTGTTTACTCGTATTTCGTGGGCTTAGTCCAGCTTTAGATCAAGAGTTTCACTTATGAACTTGTCACACACCCATAGCTAACGATGGCCAGGTGATTAGGGCGATCGACTCGTAATCTTACTGTCGCGGGTTCGAAACTCTGTCAAACCAAACATTGTTGCCATCTCAGCCATGTGGGCATAATAATGTTGCTGTCATTTCTATTAATAGTTGGTAAAAGAGTATCTTAAGAGTTGGCGATTGGTGGTGATAACTAGCAGCCTTCACTCCAGTTTTAAACTGCTGTATTAGGAACAGCTAGCGCAGATAACCCTCATGTAGCTTTGCACGAAATTCTAAAAAAACTAACAAAATAAAATATGTGAAACTTTAAAGACAATAAAGCCATTGCAGGCCTGTGTAATTAGTGTTTGAATACACGTGTGTTTGTTTGTTAAGCACAAAGCTACGCAATGGGCTATCAGTGGTCTACCCATCGCAGATAGTGAACTCAAATTTTAGCGTCATAAGCCCTCGGTCTTAATGCTAAGCAATCGTGGGTTTAAATGCAAATACATGTTTCCGCCCTGAATTTTTAAAACTGATTTTTCAACCGATTAATCAAACGTTGACATTTGCAACAGTGATCATATTTTTGTAACTTTGCAAAACGAAACTTAGATTTCGTAGATAACATATTTGTAAAAAGAACACATGATTACACATAAACAAATAAAACAGCCCATATATGGTGCATGCACCCTTGTTCAAATTAATTAAAACAAATGGTCATTTTACAATATTTTCAGGATAGCAGTGGGTGTAGGCTCCTGGACCCACTGATTTCCTTTAATAGTCATTTTTTTCCACACAGACGGCGTCATCAGCTATGTTTTGCAGTACGGTCCATCTATTTTTGAGATATATGACGAAATTTTGAGGAATATCACGTCATTCAAAATTGCGTTAGAAGGGCAAGGAGACCAGTTAAAAACAACTTCTTATCAGCTCAATGAAGAAAAAACGGTATCAATGGGATCTGAAATACAAGAACTGGACGCAAGAACAATGGATGAAGATGTTATTCAGTGACGAAACTTATTTCTTCGTACAGGGTCAAAGAAGTCTGCATGTTCGCATATCTCCAGGTGAAAAACTTCGAGAATCTCACATCAATCAGCTCGTAAAACATCCCTTGAAGAAAATGTTTTGGACTTTTTCAGCTACTATGGCGTCGGATGCTGACATATTGCAGAAGATATGATGCAAGGACCACAGAACATTAAAATTTTGCAGAAAAGAGTGGTTACATAATTGAAAAAGAGATTTCCGGATGGATCTGGCATTTTTCAGCAAGATCTGGCTCCTTGCCACACATCGAAACTTAGGAAGAATTTTATGACTACAACACGAATAAAGATGCTGGACTGGCCTGAACTTAAATCCTATTGAAAATCTTTGGGCGATTTGTAAAGAAAGACTTCGGGGAAAAGACTGCACTACGAAAGATAAGCTAATTGAGACTATAATTGAGGTGTGGTACCGCAATCCAAAAGTTAGTAAAGACTGCAGTCAACACGTGGACTCGATGTCAAAGCGGATTAATGATCTTTTGCAAAATAAAGGCGGTCATATCATGTATTAATTTGTGAGTAATTTTTGGGTTTTCAGAAATAAAACGCAAAAAATTGAAAACATCGTAATTTTCCGTCTTGTTTTAATTAATTTGCACAAGGGTGTACATGCTAATCAGTAATTAATTTGCACAAGGGTGTACATGCTAATCAGTAATTAATGTTCTCTAGCTCTTCTCTAAAGCACATACTTATCACCTGCTATTTTATGAAACGTTTGACATTTAGCTTTAATGGTAGAAATCGAGAAAATAATTATTAAAGGACTGGTTGTATGGATTGTTCAAACATTTCTGACGTTGCCATCACGTGAACTATTAATCAGATTTTTCTTCTGCTGTCACGTCACAAATAAATGTAAAATAAAATTCAGAGCTTATCATTATCAGTTAATATAGTTAAAGGTTTATTTTACATAAAGCTACAACTTAACGTGTCGTATTTACAAAGATGATAGTCAATGATCATAATAAACATATTTGAAATACGTGTTTTCCTTCAATATTGAGAAGCGACAGAGAGAAACAAAATTCAATGTACATCATTCGTCATTTTGACAGACAGTACCGGGTAAATGTTGTTAAAGAAAACAAAATAGCAAATACAAAGATGTGATTATTCACAAAATATAAATTTTTCTTTGTCAGTAAAGCTTATTACTTTCACATAATATATTTTTGCATCTGCAAAGAATGAATATGGAATACCATAGGTCAGTAAGTAATTATATTTACAACTTACTATACCAAAAAACAAATGATAGCACGTGTCCAAATCTAATTGAATTTCCTTTCTAGTTATCAGCTAATTCAACTCATAGAACTGTAACGGTTCTTATTTCATTTCTAGTAAACATTTCATCTCAACACGTGAAGATTTCCCCTGTGTGAGACTTAACCATGTGTTTGTTTAGGCGCAAGTTAAACTCGACAGCGACAGATAGAGCTTCGGATAATACGGGTAGATTTGAATAGTAAATGAAAGCTTTTCGCTAAAGCAGGAGCACACAAATATGTAAGTACAAGAGAGAATGTTTTCAATATTTCTGTTAAATGGCATTTTAGATAAAACAAAGCTTAATGATTGTTAAAACTCTTTTCCATAAAAGGATAATCTAATCAATTACCTTTTGCTTTAAAAATAGACGTTAGCATAACAGTTTTAAAGAAGGTTTTATATTGGATTATTGTCATCCGTGGTAAAAATTCTGAATAAAATCCAGGCCAGCAGGATTATTTTTCTTTCATACATTTCTGTGTATAGAAAGCGAAATCACTATTGGAAACAACTCTGGAAGGCTAAAATAGAACTGTAATTGTATGTACTGTCCATATCATTTATTTTTTGATTATAAATGTCGTGTCCGGTGTCTCTTACATATTCCTCGGACAACGTCCATCTAGATATTTGATGTTCATACGAAAACACTGGGTGTGAGTTTTATTGAAATCAAGAAGCATTATTTCAGGGCTTATGATACATATTGTCAGTTAAAAACTCTATTCCCTTATCTGTATGTTTATACGTAGTTATGGATAAGTCTGTAGGTTTTAAAGCAGATCTGTCTCTTTACTATATGTTTATAGACAGTTAAGGTAAAGTATATAAGATTTTTTTTTCTGATTTTCACGCAAAGCTACACGAAGGCTATCTGCGCTAGCCGTCCATAATTTAGCAGTGTAAGACTAAAAAAAAGCAGCTAGTTATCACCACCTCTCGCTAATTCTTGGGTTACTCTTTCATCAACGAATAGTTGGGTTGACCACCACATTATAACACTCCTACGGCTGAAAGAACGAGGATGTTTGGTGCGACGGGGATTCGAATCCACGTCCCTCAGATTACGAGTCGAACGCCGTAACCCACCTGGTAACCCAACTGAAGCGTTTTTTTTTTAAATTTGATATTATTTTAATAAGTTAAATGATAGATGGTGTTTAACATTCAAATCCTTTAATTACTGTTGCATCTTCCATAAACCATCGAAAAAAAGAATGAACCCAATATATTTGAAATCGTAGATATATATAACTAAATTCATTACAAGTAGGGAACAGCAATAACATCATTTTTTTAAAAACAAGTATTTATAGAATCTCACAAACTACAAACATTAAACATGTACATACCAAGCTTAAAATCCAAGGGTAATCATAACGTGACCATTAGATTTTAAAAATTTCTTCGACGAAACTGAAATAGTATCGACGCTCTTACTTATTGCTAAATAGTTTAAAAAAATGACTGAGATACATACGCTTAAGGTAAAATAATTAAAATGATTTAAAGTACATTAAAAATCTCCTGTATTTCTTTACATTATTTCTATTACGGTTAAGTACTGCCAGTGAGGTACAGTGACGAATTTTTTTTGGTTGTTTCTAAATTTCGCGCAAAACTACGTGAGGGCTATCTGTGCTATCCGTCCCTAATTTAGCAGTGCAAGATTTGAGGGAAGGCAGCTAGTCATCACCACCCACCGCCATCTCTTGGGCTACTCTTTTACCAAAGAATAGTGGGATTTACCTTCACATTATAATACTTCCAGGGCTGAAAGGGCAAGCATATTTGGTGTGACGGGGATCCAAACCCGTGACCCTCGGATTACGAATCGAGCACTTTAGCCACCTGGCCATGCCGGGCCACGTGACGTATAAGAGTTACTGGAGGACTGAAAGGGTTAATGGACTTCTCGACTAGAGAACGTTTCTTGTATAATATATACAATTAGTGAATTTTCCTTCTCCATTATATTTAGCCGCGGAATAGTGTCTCACAGAATGACTCCGAGGTTTTTCTACAACAAAGTTTTACACTATGGCGCCATCTCTTGACCAATATGAGATCTACTGAGGATATTCTCATTTTAATATTTATAATGGTATGTTTAAAATATTTGACTTTTGAAAATGCAACATAAAATGGTCCATTGCTGAAAATTGTTGTCTGTAGATCTAGTCCTATTTTATGAAATATTTGAATTTTAGCTTTAATGATAGGCATCACGAAAACGATTAGAGAAGGAAACTTCCTTCATGATGATAAGAAACCCACTTGAAAAAGAAGCGTACTCTAAAGACGGCTGGTATGAATATAAAAATTTTAATAACGATAAAGTACAGAGCAACGTATTGATCTTCTTAGACTATTTTCAGTCTAACAAAGAAACTTTGGATGAAATTTAAAAAAACAACAAATAAACCTCGATAGTTTTAAAAGTGGTTAACGCTTATTAATTAGGAAAGTACAGATATTTGACCAAGAACATTTATAGATTCCGAATGTTACAAACAGCTTAACTTCATCGGTTATCTATCGAGCGTTAGTATTTCTACGAAAACATTTCATAATTTTGGCTGTGAAAAACTTATGAGTGAAGAATTAGTTAGCGACCAGTTAAATGAACTGAACCGAAATCAACTCAGAATTAATTCGCTCGTCATAAACCGCCAATAAAATATTTAGTTCCATACCAGATAGATGGCTCAGTATTGTTTGTAAGTTTGAAATACCTTCATTTATAAAGCATCATTTTTAATAACCATTATTATAAGTTTTACTATTATTTACATATTGAAATATTTCGTGATAAGAAACAAAACTGTGTTTATCAATGTTGTTGTCAAGTTTCATAATTTTTATAAATATTGAAATTTAATTAACTTTAAAATTTAAGTTACAATTTTACTCGGTTTCAAGCTATTAGAAATCGTAATAGTAATAATAATAAAATGAAGACTCGTCCAAGATAAACTATAATACGTAACAAGTTTTATCAATTAATCTCGTTAATTTTAACCTTATGAACTCTGTTTATACAACATTACAAGGCTAGTATTGAAATTATGTGACGTCCCTTGCTGGTACAGCGGTAAGACTACGAATTTACAACGCAAAAATCAGGGACTCAGCAGACGACCAGATGTGGATTTGCTATAAGAAAAACACAAATAAGCTTTGTAACTATATTAATAACATAGTCTTAAACTGAACTCGTATGTCGACTCCTATTTATCTTTTTAATACAGTTTTGAATTTAAACCTATAACTCAAATGTAAGAAGTAATGATTTGTGGTTCTTCTTAGCCCTTAAAATATTTCTTCTCACGTTGAGTAAACTTAAAACTTGTTTTCTGTACGATCCTCAATATGGTGCTGCATGGTGACTGTGTACAGTTACGACAGAAAGTGTTTGCGCCCGTGCGTCGTGAGTAGTTTCTCCTCATAACTTAAAAAGTATCACGATTAGAATAATGAAAGTACAGCATATTATAACACATAAACTGTTTATAAACAAATAACCAAATATAGGAGGAGCAGAAAGTGTTCCTGCGTGTACTTTAATGGTCAGTTGTGTAGCATTTCAGGTGAATTACTTAGCGCAATCTCTCCTCATAGCCCTCCATTTTCTTCTTCCATTCTTCTTTACAGAAGGCCTCCAACTCTTGCAAGTTTTTTGGATGACGCTGATGAACTCTGGTCTTTAACTCATGTCAAACGTTTTCAATTGGGTTGAGATCGGGTGACTGCCATGACCACTCCAGAATCCTTTTATGGTTCCTCTGCAACCAGGATTGCACATATTTCGATGTGTGCTTTGGGTCATTGTCGTGCTGGAAGATCCATCGACGCCCAAGCCACAAGTTTCGAGCATCATTCTTGATATAGTGCCTAATATATCAACATACTCTTCTTTTTTCATGATTCCGTTGACGCCATGAATGCTGCCTACACCAGAAGAGCTGAAGGAACCCCATAGCATGATCGAGCCATCTCCATGTTTAACTGTAGGGACGGTGTTCTTTGGAAGATTTCGTTTCCCCTTCTTACGGAAAATATAGCGAACGTCATTGTGACCGAAAAGCTCGATTTTAGTGTCGTCTGACCAAAGAATGCTCTTCCCAGTAGATAAAGGGTTTATTTACATGCTTTCTTGCATACCTTAATTGTGCTTCTAAATCAACAGGCTTTAAATATGTAGTTCTACGAAAACGCCATGCTTTGATCCCAGAGCAGTGTAACATCTTCGTAACTGTAGAGGTGATTACTTCAACCCCAATTTCCCTTATCAGTTTCTGTACGTCATTACGTGTTAAACGAGGGTTCCTACTAACTTCTCTGAGAACCTTCCTTTTGGATCTCTCTGGAATTTTGGTTGGGCGTCCGAAACGAGGGAGATTAGCAGTTCATCCTGTAAGCTTAAACTTGGCAATTATGCTTTGAAAAGTGAACTGGACAGTTGTTTCCTGTTCGCCAAGATGACCAAGCAGATAATGACGGAGACGGCGCTAAATTGCCGGAAGTACATTTTTTGCTTGCTATCCAATAATTATGAACACAGTGTTTAGTTTTGGAATGGCATAATGTAGTTTATTCTCCAAACTTAACATTTTTTTTTACGGGAATATCAATTTTTTCATACGTTTTGAAATGTACGAACACTTTCTGCTCCTCCTATTTTCGGTTATTTGTTTGTAAACAGTTTTGTTTTCGTTTAATTTACATAAAAAATATGTAAATCTGTGTTAGTATGATATTTATAATGTATTATCCTTCTATTAGCCTAATTGTGATACATTTTTAAGTTATGAGCAAAAAACCATTCGGGACACAGGGGTACGAACACTTTCTGTCGTTACTGTATCAGCCCTTTGGTTTAATTAAGAAAATCTTCTCTCTACAACAACATGAACCCCGTAGTGGGATATGCGCAGGTAGCTCATTGTGGACGTGTTTGCTTAATTTCAAACCACCAAACCTACAGATAGGTTTAGTTACTAGTATATACAATAAATGAATAGTTTCAAACCATATGATTATCACTTTTGTGCAAATCAGTTCGGTGAGCGTCCCATACATCTTGTTTATATGGATTTGTTTTATTTACGTGGTCATATGATTACACAATTAAATATTTCTCGATTACTTCTGGGTCATTTGTATTATATAATACAATCATAATATAATTTATATGAGGATTCGTACTGAGGACAGTGAAGAAAAAAGCGATTTTGTTTAAATGTATGAAATTTAAAAGTCCTCTCGAGAACCATTACGCCATGAGAAAAAGAAAGCTTTGTCTGAACATATCACTAGAAAGCAATATTCACGATGTGTAATTTATCATAAAAGGGTTGCGTTATTTAGGATTTCGTGCGAAATTACACGCGGGCTATCAGCGCTTTCCATGCCTACTTTTGCAGTGAAAGGCATCTGGTCATCACCATACACCGTCAACTGTTGGGTTACTCTTTTACAAACGAATAATGGGATTGATCATCACATATAACAATGCTCCCATGGCTGAAAGCTTAAACATCTTTGGTGGGACAAAAATTCAAAGCCACGACCTTCAGAATGCAAGTCCAGCACCCTGACCGTCTGACCATGCCCTGACCATAAAATACTAAGCTAGACATATATAGGGTAGCAGTGCATAAACTAAGCTGTTTTCTTAAATTAGTGTATTCTAAAGTTTTGTTTTGCTAGCAAATGATTCAATATGTGTTATATGTACGACTAAGATCTTACTCTCGTATATTAAAGCTGTAAGTATATTAAGTTATAAGGGTCGTCATACATGTCGCACCCTCTGGCGGCGTGGCTAGCAACAATCGCCCTCTTTACTATCCAATTATTGTGTGCACCAATTATTGGAATGTTATCAACAAATTGTACAAACATTTTTCTATTATTTTTAAAACACGAAAGGTTGTGTCAAATGAATAAACATTCATCTTAACTTGTTTTACGTACTTACAACATCATGTTCCGACATTCAATTCCCCATTGTGTAACAATGTGCTACGAAAACCAGATACAAATTAATTTTAATCCTAGTTTTAGTTGTTAATCTGCTGCCATCATGACGTAAATTAGTCCTAAGAAGGAATAATTCTATCATCGTAATTGAAGCCAAGAGTAGATTAGCAGACGAAATGTACGGTTAAAACTAATTAGCAATGTGTGCGTATGCAAATTGGTATAAATAATGCAAAGTGAGTTGGTCAAGCTTTTATAAATTATTAATAGGTATTTAAAACCGCTTAAAGTTCGTATCTCCTAAACATAAACACAATAAATACATTAGTACTATGAAAACATTAAATTTTAAAAGTATATTTAACTGTTTCCTAGAAACCTAAAAATCCGCAATATTTGCTTTGTTAAAATGCGTAGTTTTTTGGTTAACGATATTTTTGGTCTAGAAATGGACATTGATTAATAGATAGCATGTATTTTGCGATACAGAAGATTCAAGGCTCGATTTACTATTATACGTTAAACACATTCCATTTTATTAGTATTTATTAATAGTTATATTGGTGTCATGGGGGCATTATAATGTTATGGTCAATCCCACTATTCGTTGGTAAAAGAGTAGCCCAAGAGTTGACGGTGGGTGGTAACGACTAGCTGCTTTCCCTCTAGTTTTACACTGCTAAATTAGAGAGACTAATGTAGATAGCTCTCGCGTAGTTTAGCGAGAAATCCAAAACAAAACAAACCAATTGATTTTGGAATTGATACAACGACACTGGTTGGTTGTAAAGTAAATTTGAATAACAATTTCAAGCAGCCAGCGATCTAAAGAAGTAGATTATGACGTCTCTTTTACAATAATCAGTGGTGTAAAATACTTTTGAATAATTTATTTTTTAGAAGAAAAGCACAATTGATTAGGAATTAATAATAACAAGATTTGCCCTAAAAATCAAAATGTGTTTATTTAGAAGGAACAAAAATTTAAAGAATTTATAGATCATAGACAAACTGCAGAAAATGTTTTAAAGTTCAAGTTAATAGAAATTATGGTGCATTAAATCAACATTAAAGAACAGTTTATTTTAGTTAGCTTTGACAATTACACTTTCTTTTACGTATGTTATGATTCAAACATAGTCTCTCAACCCCCTTCAAGCTGTAATAATGAATGTTAACGTACTTAGATATTTGATATCTAAGTAAATATCCTTTTGTTTATTTATCTTTAAAATTTTACTTGAAACGAAGAGCTACACAATAGACCATTTACTTTCTTTCCACCATGGGGAACTGAATCCTGTATATTAACTTGGTAAGTTCTTAAACTTCTCGACGACCTAATGGAAACACGTTAAAATAAATCTGGCAGTTATTTCAGTATCATAGAAAAGGCTAATATCTTCATTCCTGTAAAATGTTTGTTTCTTTACTTCTTTCAAAGCTGCACGAGGGACAGGGAAGCAGCAGTGATGGAACATCATTCTCATTACATGTAATCAATCATAGCTTTTCCACTTGTTTTTTGTTGAGTGAAGGTATTTGTTAGTCAACAGTATCTTGGTACAGCTAATAGTTATCTTGCGATCGCAGTCAACAGAAACTACATAATGATGACTAGCATCTTAACATATTAGAACTGAGAAACGTGACACACACGTGGATAGAAATATCTAATGTAATAAGTCAAAACACCCTAAAAATAAAACTCCTGTTTCATTGGACCATCAGTTGTGTAGGTTTTTGGTTAACTTTATTTTTGGTCTAGAAATAGACATTCATTAATAGATAGCAAGAGTTATGCGATACAGAAGATCCAAGGCTCGATTTTCTATTATACGTTAAACACATTCCATTTTATCAGTATTTATTAATAACTATATGGGGATCGGATATTGACCAACACTTCATGATCAAGGACAGCTATGCCTAAATTTTGGAGTATTTGAACTAACTTTTCAACACCAGAAGTGGCTTATATATAAAATAAATACAAACTTTGAGTTCAATTCTAGGAGTAAAGTTCATAGACATGTGTTTCTAACTTACAAATTTGTGGTAACTAAATAAGATTGCAATACTGAAGGGCTCATGGTGTTAGAATAGATATTCAAAAAGTTTAGTCAGTATCTTTTATTACGTTGAAAAGCTTTATCTAAAGGAGTGCTCGAAACCAAATACTAACCATAATAATTGAATTTCTCATTGAAACGTCGTCAATATGTCGTCTTTACACACCTTTCAAAATGTTAAGTTACTTCATTTGTTACACGGATCCAAAAAGTTAAAAGGATGATAAAAAAGGAATAAAGTAAGTTTTATTTCTCCACATATGAATTTTACTTTGAATTTTAACAACGAAGTGTAGAGCTCGCATCGTCATAGTTACACCTCAGACATGTAGATTTATGTGACTTTCTTTTTCATACTACCCAAAGTTTCAGTATACTGAAAAACGCTTTAAGTAAAAGTAATCTATAATAAGTATACCGACTTACTGAATGAGTTCTTGACTGTAAGAGTAAAAACAATGCACAACAAAGTTTTTGCTTCTTGACTACTGTTGGGTGTTTCCAAAAGATGTTTGGCTGTTGATCACAAAAACAACATCCAAACTTACCCACAGCGTACCGTTTCATCGAAATCTTCTGTTTTGTCATGCTTTTTCTAATATTTATGTACAGAAATTTTAGTTTCTGTAAGAGACATATGAACAATGTTTTGTGCAGTCTGGACATGTCCAGGCATGAAATCAGACCAGATTGGAAGCTGCTCTGTGGAAGCAGGCTATAAAAGTGGCTTGCATACACAGATGCTGCTCATTGGATTAATACAGACCTTATAGTGTGTACGTACTGTTTTTAGCGTGTAAGTCCGCAGACATACCGCTGAGCCACTGGGGGGCATTGTGGTGAGTATACGATTGTTCATCAGAGACACTCAATGACTGCTCTTGTGAAGAAAGCATATCATCTGTATTTCGGCTGTAAAATTGGTGATCAAAACCAAGAATAGGTGCCTCACATTTGTTATGTGATATGTGCTGTCTGTCTGAGAGCTTGGCTCAGAGGCAATGCTGTTTGGTGTCCCGATGATATGGCGAGAACAGAAAGATCATGTGATGAACTGTTACTTCTGTTTGACTAATGTGTCTGGTTTTTCTACCAAAAATAAGAAGTCAAATGAATATCTTAATCTGTCTTCATCAATGAGACCTGTGGCACATGACGACAGTCTTCCAATTCCGAAATCACCAGAGGAATGGACCTTAGACGAACCAGATAAAGAAACTGCCATGCAAGAAACTGGCAGTGACATTGATCCAGATTTTGAACTGTGCTCCTCAGATGAACCACATCTCATAACACAGTCAGAATTGAACGATCTGGTCAGAGATTTGAGTCTGTCAAAAGCAAAAGCCGAATTGCTGTGTTCGAGACTGCAGGAATTGTAATTGCTATCACCAGGTACGAAAATTTTTGTTTTTCGAAACCGCCAAAATGATATAACCAAATTCTTTGAGTAAGTTGACAGTATTATTTCTGTGTTGACATTAAAATAAACAGACACGAATAATTTTTGTCAGGAAAAAGAGGAAGCACGTAATACAAACCACAAACTGAATCAAAATCCGATCATTTTTGAGTGAGTTATAGAGCACAAATAATATTAAAAATCGGTCTTTATGTTAACGTATAAATATTTTTAAATGTTCCCGACCTTGATATTTGACATTGAGTTTTCGAAATAATATTTTATGTATCACCATTTTAAATATCTGGAAATTAAAATTTAGAAGATAAATGAATGTCGATATATCTTAAATTTACAATATTTGTCAACAAGATTGATATACACAATTTTCTTTCCTAACACAAATAAATTTTAATATACAAACACAAATCCAATTTATAACAACGATTATTACAAATAATAATTTACAAACAAAAGGTTTACAAATTTACAAGCAATAATGGTTCTTGTATTTGGTATAGAACTGAATAATTCTGCGTTGATTCATAGGTACAATCACTTGCTGGGAAGCTAGCTAGCTCTATTCTTGGCTGGCGTCACGCGGTTTATAAGTTATTTTTTTTACCGAGGAAGATATCTAATGTCTCATTGAAATAATAACGTCCGAATTTAATTCACTGAAGTTAAACCGTTTTTAGTGTTTAGCATGTGTAAACATTTTTGTCAAATAATTTTACAACGCATATTTAACACCACAAATTACATGCATATCTAGATATATTTTAACTGAAACAATGCTGATATCAAAACAAATAAATAATAGTAAGTCCGTTACAACTCCCTCCATAGAGAATTAAAAATTAGCATTAGACAATTTTTAAGTAAAATATAATACACCTATATATATATACATTGCTAACAATACATCAAATAGAATACACTCTAAGAATTATACAGCTTCAAAAATTACGACAGTATAAAACACAATCAATGCAAATAGCCTCATGATTACACGTGAAAGTACCTAAACATAAATGTTACCTGTTTAGTAAAGACCCAAACAATCAACAATCACACTAAAAGCTGAGATAGGTTTCAAAGAAACAACAGAAATTTCCTTGTTAGATTTTTACAATCGAATGACATGTATAACTAGTATTTACAAAACTGAGAAACGTCTTGCCTAAGTTTTGGTGAAAAGAAATGCTTCATAATTTTGTCATATGTTATGTTGTTATCTACGTGACCTTCAATGAGAAAATAATGGGCAAATTTCAAAATTTGAGAACAATACTCTTTTGGAATAATGATTTCATAAACTACAGCTCTTTCGTCTAAAGCTTGCACATTTGATGGTCCCTATTTTCTCATGAAATCACAATTTTTGAAAAAGTAACCATTTGGAACTTTCTTCAGTTTATATTTTGAGAGTATATATTTAAATAACGAGAGATCCGTAGATACTTATTTTGCTTAACAATCAGTTTACTTCTCTCAAATTTAATTGTATTAATTTGTCGAAACTGTTACCAATATGCATAAAATTGCACCATCGATTACAATAAACCCTTTGAAATTCGTGGCTAGATTCCATGTAAGTTCGGCTATCTTGCTTCTAATAACCTTGAAACCATTGGTACTAATTGTATGCTTTGAAAAATAGCTGCCCTAACCTTATCATAATCTATATAATATCCTAGAGAGAGTGCGACATAAGCTTCTTATGTTTCACTGTATAATATACTTTGTAATGATAATGACCATTTTCAGTGGACCATTCCATAGTTTGGGAAACTTTGTCAAAATGGTAGAAGTATTTATCAATTTCATTTTCAGCAATAGCGGTACTTTAAAGTGTTGATTGAGCTCAAATTTGTCATTTTGCTTTGGTTGATCATTTTCATTTCTTTTAGTCTAAATTCTTTCTCGGCTTCTCTACGACCTTGTTATTTCTCTTTTCCAACTTCGATACACACTTGTCCTGCCTCGAAACGTTTACTTTCTCTTTCAGCTTTGATACTAGTTTGCTCTTTCTGAGGTTGGATACGGGCTTTTTCAAGCTCGGTTTGTTTAATATTTAGCTGTATTAATAAATTAGCTTTATTACTTAATGCTAGGTTTGTTTAATATTTAGCTGTATTTATAAATTAGCTTTATTACTTAATTCTAATTGGCTAGTGAAGACCCTAAAGTATTCTCCCTAATGCTTTATCAGACAACAAACCAATAATATCATTTTAGTTCTTTTTTCTTATTGATTTTTTAACCTCTAATTCTAAATCTTTGAAAATTGGGTTTGATTTTAATTTTGCAAGCTGTACTAGCCATCCTTTTTTTAGCAGTATAAGACGAGAGGAAAGGCAGTTAGTCATCACAACCCACTGCCAACTCTTAGACTATTCTTTTGCAAACGAACACTGGAACTGACCATCACATTATAATGCCTCACGACTGAAAGGGCGAGTATAATGGATGTGACGGGGATTCGAACCCGCGACTCTGAGAATTCAAGTCGAGCATCCTAACCCCCTGGCCATGCCAGGCGCTCAGTAATTGCAAAAATTTAGTTTTGATATATCTATTTAGTTGTTCAAGGAAGGCCAATTCAAGAAAATCTTGATATCAGACAAGATCAAATATTGTCAGCACTGATAATTATAAACTGAATTAATATTTTAATTTAGATTGAATTTTTTCTCCAATTTAGATTCCCAGACATGAGACCCTATTTTACTATCATCTCGACAGAGTCTCTGATTTATTATGCTACTTGTAGGTTTTCCAATAGCCCAAAATTTGAATTTAAACCAAGAAGTCAATTGAATGTAAATATATCTTAAATTTATGATATTTGCTATGAAGATTGATACAAAAATTTCTTTCTTAATACAACTATATATCAATATACAAAAAATACAATTTATAAAAATGGTTATTAGAAGTAGCTATTCGAAATACTTATTTCTGTGTGTACTTTTTTATTATAGCAAGGCCACATGAGGCTATCTGCTGAGTCCATCGACAATTATTTATATACAAAAGTTTTACAAACTTACAATGCTGTATCTTCTACCTGGTCTTAAATTAAATATTTTATCGATGGTTCACGTTCAGTGAGTTAATTCAATGGCGATACACAAATACAATTAACGTGACGGGAAGCTAGCTAGCTCTATTCTTGGCTGGCGTCACTCGGTTCATAAGCTAACTTTTTACCAAGGAAGGTACTAATCTCTCGTGGAAATAAAGCGTCCAAAGTTAATTCACTGAAGTTAAACGGTTTGTGATGTTAAATATCTAAAAACATTCCTTGTCAAATCTCTGTTGTTTCTCAATTAAATGCCTCCCAGTGGCTCCGCGGTATGTCCGCGGACTTACACGCTAAAAACCGAGTTTCAATACCGTGGTGGGCAGAGCACACATAGCTCATTGTGTAGCTTTGTGCTTAATTTAAAACAACAACAACAACTTCTCAATTAATAAACGTTTATCAGAATTACAGTTTTTGGAGAACACAGTATAGTAACTGTAGCAAAACAACACTATTATAAAAAGTTTCTCTTGGCGTGTCGATTTATAACTTTTAGGCGAGATTCTCAAAACTTTATTTGGCAACAGTATTTTACTTATAGACATAAAACATTGTTGATTTGTACACTCAAGAATTTTCCACAAATTTATAGAATAGTCGGGGATTTCGTAATATAATTTAACACTCTAGATTACACGCCCTTCGCAATATTTATTTAACTAATACAAACTTTGACAATAAATAAATAAGTGTAAATCCGTCACATTGTTAAAAGATATAGTTATAGATTTTAAGAACAATAGTGGAATCTCTTCCTGTTAGAAGCAACAGATCTAGATTTTAAAGAAATAGTGGAATATGTTAACAATAATATTTATATCTGTTAAAATGATTAGTTCTAGATTTTAAGAACAAGTATGGAATTTGTTAACAAGAGTATTGATAGTATCTTATCAGGAAAAAAGTGTATGTTAACAGAAATAACAGTTCCTGCTACCTGGAATAGTAGTAGCAGTTGAAGTATCTTTTAGCAGAAACTACTCAGCACAGCCAGTTGGTCAGGACGCAACCTGCGATTCGTGGGTTTCAATTCTCGTCCCACCAAACATGCTCTTCTTTCTAACCGTAGGGACATTATAATGTGACAGTCAAGACCATTATTGATTGCCCAGTAGTTGACAATGGATGGTGACATCAAACTGGATGTTTTCCATTTATTCTTTCAGTACTAAATTAGTGATGATTAGCGCATACAGTCCTTGTGTAATTTTGTGAAAAATTCAAAACGAAGCAACTTCATAGAAATAATGCGTAGTTTGAAAAAGTGGCATTAAAATTATTTTGAAATCTAACTATGTCGTTAGGTTTATTTGACCACATCCAATCATGTTTCTTAACGATGTTTCCCTAAAAAGTAGTTTTCAATATATCCTTCCTCTCTGAATGGTTTTCAGTATACTCCCTGGGTTTTTTCTCAGTTATTCAAATGTACGAGGACAAGATGTCAGTTTCCGTTTTCAACTGTTAAACGCATTTAAATCTATAAACGCAGAGTCAAGTATTTTAAGCGCTATGTCTTTGTATGGAATAGAATGAATACCCATCTATTTTTCTAGCTGTTTCATGTATTCGACAGTCAAACATGTGTATTGTAAATGTGCTTGTGTCGATTTTTCTGACAGTTTGTTTTAGAGCAAGGCCACACTTGGCTATCTTCACAGCGAAAAATTGAAACCCTGGATTTCAGATTTGTAGTTTCATAAACATTCTACTGTTCCCCCAGAGAACGTTATTATGTTACGTTCCCTTACCTGGGGAACGAATACGCCATTGAATATTTTATTTGTGTACTTTCACCTGTTAAAAGACGCTACATTTTTTAAAACTAAAGCTGGGATACGACTTGTTGCAGATCTCTTTCTGGATGACCCTAGTGTCTCAAGTTGATTTAAAGTTTTTATAATTTCATAATGTCCTTAAATATAAGGAATATTCCCTATGATGTTCCATATTTCTAATTTGAATACACCTTTATGATCTAACAGAATGCAGTTTTGACTTCAGAAAGGGCTGAAGTCATCCTTATCAAAAGTGATAAATTTGCAATGACATCAACTGCCTTCTCATGCCAAACAATGTCAAAGTGTAGTTCATATAAAAGTTATTCCACTGCGACTTCGTATTGACTGTGATTACCACATGATATGCTAAGTTTCATATTCAAAGTTTAATGTAACCTACTTAGTCATCTGTAGTTAACTGTTGAAGATGATTGTATATAATTATCTCTGAAAATATCAGGGGTATTTATTAACCTCAATTGTAGTATTTCTTAACAGTAGCAGATTCACCATTACAATGATCATAATAACACTGAAGTCATACAAAATTAAACAAAAAATGTAATCAGTATCAGAATTAGTCCCCTACTTACCTCAAGGATTTTGTAAATAATAAAAATGTATTCATTGAACTCAATTATTTTGATCAATTTCTTACGCTAAGTGTTATAGCAGATAAAATCATAAAATGACTAAACTGTGCAGCTTGTGCTTTCCACCAGTAGTCAAAACGGCTCGTAAAAATGCATTTTTAGGGTTAAAGGGCTCTTGTTACTTCTTAATTGTTTGTAGCACAATTAACGCTAGCTTTTCCGTTTGTGATTTAACTCTTGAGTTATTATAAATAATAATTGTGGTTTACCTTAGACGAAATGCATGCAGAAACATTAAAATAATTCAAATTGAATATCATTGTTAGATAAACGTTTTTGTCGTCAGAGGTTACTCAGGATTAACATTTTTGTTGCAGCTTTCCGCTTTAAAAGTGTAAAACAGTTTATTAGTTAAATGTCGCCTCTATAATAAGTAAAGATGTTGAATGTATGCCACAGGTTTTATTATATTCATGCTCAATTCTAACACGTATTATAATAATTACATATTGCGGTTTCGTTTCACATCACTTCAAGCTCCAATTGCTATGAACTCAGCAGATAGCTCGATGTGGCTTTGCTGTAAAAAAACACACACGCCCAATTATCATATTAGAATGACAATTTTCATATATGGCATTTTCAACCTTGATGGCACCTAAATGATTAGGTCAGAGACCCTAAAGATCAATCACAGTTGTCTTTAGCTTAGCACTGCTACCAGAGAAATGCTAGCCGGTACTGTCTGTCTGTCGGTTACTTTTAACTGAATAACGCATTGGTTATCACTTTAGTAATATCCCCATGACAAAGATGTGACTCATCGAGGGTTTTTATGTTGAATCCTTTAATAGAAATCTTAACGTTATTTATCGTGCCGCGCAAACTCAAGAATAGTATGAAAATGTGAAGAATAGGGTCTATATTATTAAAGTGATTACTTGAAAACATTTCTTGATGAGAAAAGGCCTAGCTAGCTCCATTCTGATGACATATATGTGGCTCACTAGTAAGTCTAAAGGCTTGTAATTCCAATAAATGGGTTGTAATATATGTGGTAGGCGCAGCACAGATGGCCCATTGTGTATATTTACACTTTATTACAAACGAACAAATATATATGTATATTCAATTAGGTATTATGTTCTGACTAAAACAAATGACTTACAATAAAAGCAGTCATATATGTTAAGAATAATGAAATAAGTACTGCCACCTACAATTAGGATTTTTTTTTCTGTACATTAGCTCTCAATGAATAAACACGCATAAAAAGGTTATGGGCCCAGGAATGCTCTAATAGTGCTTAAACAGATGAAACTGTTTTAAAATTGTTAATACAAGTAACCCAGGAGATACTGAGTATTACTGTAGAACAGTTTTGGATGACACAGGATTTACATGGATACTTTATCACAAGTGCTGGGTGATTCATTTCGTTTGTCTGGAAGCCATTGTGAAATACCAAGATAAACTTTAAGTAAAATATTGATTGACACTATTTTCTCAAGTCATATAAAGGGAGAAATAGACCTAAATCAAAGAAAGGAATATTACAGTTGTGGTTGAAATAGTTTGACAATGGAAAATAAAATATAAATTGATAAGTTGAGAGAAAATAATTGGGCCACATGGAAATTTCAAATGGAACATTTATTGAGAGGGAAAGGCCTAAGGGGTCATGTGACTGAAACAGAGGTATTGGCAGATACAGCCAATGATCAAACAAGGGCAGATTTCAACAGGAAAAGGGAAAGAACATTTTCAACAATTGTTTTGAATATTCAAGGTTCACAAGTATCTTCTCACCTCATGCACAGCCTCTAAGGAAGCATAGAATGTACTGCGTGCTCACTTTGATAGGAACACACTAGCTAATAAACTTTTCCTTAAAAAAAGTATTTTCAATGTGAGATGAAAGAAAGCATGATGGTCCAGGAACATTTGAAACAAATGAAGGAATTAACGGATCAGCTTGCTGTGGTTGTGGTGGAAATAGCAGAAGAGGATCATATTGTTACCTTACTTGGTAGTCTGCCAGCTATCTGTGATACAATTGTAACAGCCACGGAAACCAAAATTGATTATATCTCATCAGAATTTGTGCAACAGACACTAATTAATGAAGAACAAAAGAAGAAAGAAAGACCACACCGAATGAAACATCATCAGCTGCATTAGCCACTCGCACCAACTTCAAACCACATGGAATGCAAGAAACAAAGAAAAGGGGTAACAGCTTCAAGTGTTACAAGTGTGGCAAAGAGGGACATATAAAACGCAATTCTCCAACACTGAAGGAAATTGTCCACAAAGCTAAGAATGTGGATATTAATGCAGTGGAAGATTATACTGATGGAAACAATGGTGTTGCTTTTGTAACAAACCAGGATAAAGGAATAGGAAATGGGGAATGGTTAGTGGATTCTGGTGCGTTTAGGCATATGACACACCAGAGGAACATATTATCAACACATATTAGCACATCTCAGCAAGTTAGGATTGGTGATGAAAGAACTGTTGAAGCTCTTGGAGTTGGAAACTATAAACTATAAATGACATTTAAAGCCAGTAATTCGAAGCATGTCACAATGTAAAGTGCCCTTCATATACCAAAATTAGCTAACAATTTATTTTCAGTAGAAGCTGCTACTAAAAAAAAAAAGAAATATTGTGCATTTTGGAGTTAATTGTTGTTACATTCGAGGTAAATCAGGACAACACCATGGCATGGGTACAAGAAAGGATGATGGTCTATTCCAACTGTACCGTAAAACCAGTGTTATTGAGAATGCCTCAGTAGCCTCAAACAGCAGCATGAATGGCTTGGATATATGGCATCAACGACTAGGTCATATCAGTTACAGAAGCTTGTCAGGAGTGGAAATATAAGTGGAATTAAATTCGAGAAGTCTGTTGAAGCCAGTTTCTGTGAGCGATGCACTGTAGGTAAAATGTACATGAAGCCATTTAAGTCAGTAGGAGAAATCAGATCAAAGAGAAGACTGCAACTGGTACACAGTGATGTCTGTGGTCCTATGCAAACTCCATCTATTGGAGGTAGCAATTACTTTGTTACATTTATTGATGAGTACTCAAGATGCTACAGGGTGTATTTCTTGAAACAGAAGTCAAAATCTTTGAAAAATTCAAGGAATTTGAGAAGTTGTATTCAAATGAATCTGGAAAGTGCATAAAACCCTGCGCACAGATAATGGCGGAGAATATACGTCAAATGAGTTCCAGCAGTATTTGAAGTCAAAAGGCATTCATCATGAGATATTAGTAGCGTATTATCCAGAACAAAATGGTGTTGCTGGAAGAAGCAACAGAACTCTTGTGGAATAAGCAAGAAGCGTGCTGTCACATGCTAGTTACCAAGAATGTACTGGGCAGAAGTTGTAGCTACCGCATCGTATGTGGGTAACAGAGTATCCACATCGGCAGTAAAAGATGGTAGTACGCCATATGAGAGATGGTATGGGAAGAAACCAGATGTAGAACACATGAAAGTGTTCTGATGTTTTGCATATGCACATGTGCCAGATGCGTCAAGACAGAAATTAGACCTGAAGTCTATGAAAGTACGTTTCATTGGATATGATAACTGCACCAAAGGATACCGACTGTATGATGAAAAATCCAGGAAGATTTTCATATGGCGAGATGTTATCTTTAATGAAACAGAATTATGTCAAGAGCCTGTGACAAATGAGTATATCTCATCAAGTGAACAGATAGTGGACCAAGAAACAGAAGTTAAAGCTAAAGATAAAGCTGAACGACCAACAAGAAACAGGAAAACTTCCATCTGTTGTTACACTGCAAACTTGTGCAGTATGTTAGAGCAAAGCACATTAAGTGAAGCAATGTCAAGTGATAATGCTAAGGAGTGGAAGTCAGCCACAGATCTGGAATTTGAGTTTTTACAAGAAAATGATACCTGGGATCTGGTGGAATTACCAGCTGAAAGAAAACCTATAGGTTGTAAGTGTGTGTTCAAAGTTAAATATGGAAATACTGTAAATGTAGAGAGGTTCAAGAGTAGGCTGGTGGTCAAAGGTTACTCGCAGAATTATGGTCTGGATTACGAGGAAACCTCCCCAGTGGTGCGCTATGCATCAATTCGTTCCTTGATTGCATTTGCTGTGCAAATTCACTTGAACATTCACGAGATGGATGTCATAACTGCATTTCTGAATGGAAACCTGGATGAAGAGATATACATGAAACAACCGGAAGGCTACGCTGTTCCAGGGAAGGAAAACCTTGTGTGTAAACTGAAAAAAATCACTGTATGGATTAAAACATTCACCACGCTGTTGGAACAAATCATTTCATGAACAGATGATGGAACTGGAATTTGTCTAGAGTTCAGCAGATCCATGTTTTAACATATGGAAGGGTGAAAATCTAGCAATAGTTGCAGAAATGTGGATGATATTATTTTGGTCGCTGATAGTGATAATGAAATAATCACTATAAAGGAAGCACTGAAGGAAAAATTCCACAAAAGCTCCATTACATTCTTGGACTCAGTGTTGTTCAGAATGAAAAGAATGGCTGTGTATGGTTAAATCATTGACAGTTATCGTAAGTTTGCGTAAAACTTAAAATTAAGTGGGAGTGTTAAGAATATTGAAATAAGTGCTGCCATCTGTAGTTAGGATTTTTTTTCTGTACATGGTTCTCAATAAATGAACACGTATCAACAATATAAACCTCTGTAATTAATTAACGCGTCAATCGAGTTTTTTATAGGCACGTGAATACTAACATTTTAATTCGACTTAAGTTGTAACCTAAAGTCTTCTTTTCAAATTAAAAGTGTAAATATTTTTTTCACACATCTTAAATATTTATTCTATTTTATTTTTGTTTACTTTTTCTGCAATAAAATGGCTATAATTATGACTGTTTAATCAAAATCATATTTCTTATACCACTAATACGCGTCCTTGATACGAATAATACACCTTTCTCTGGGTAAATATTTCATCCTTTCATATCAAGCGAAGGTCTGGTATCACCAAGTATTTAAGGCGCTCAACACGTAATCTGAGTGTCACGAGTTCGAATCCCGGTTGCACCAAACATGCTCACCCTTTTAGCCCTGGGATCATTATAATGTAACGGTTAATCCTACTATTCGTTGGTGAAAGGGTAGCCCAATAGTTGGCGATAGATGGTGATTATTAGCTGCAAAATTAGGGCCGGCTAGCGCAGACAGCCCTCGTGTAGCTTTGCGCGAAATTAAACAAAAACAAGAACAAACAAACATCGAGTGGCAAGACACAACTCGAGATTTACGTTGTGTCTGCACTGCTTTGATGTTCGCAACATTAGTATATTGTTAGATCGTCTTTATGAATCATATTCTTCAGAGTTGTTTCATGAGAGCACAATTTGCTTGAAAGGCTGTATGAAAAGTCACGTGTTAACCTCGTGCTCTTCTTAGGCACGTGACTAAGCGGCAAAGAGAAAGATCTGCTAATCGATAATAAACGTAAACAAAACGGCGTGCGTTGGCTTAAGAAATTGGTTTAATTTGGGTTGAAAAAAATACAATTACTCTTACCTTTTTCTCAATGCAACGTACCTTATATTGGTTGACGAAGCAAAGTAAATCGGTCTACGAGACATTCTATAGAACAAAAAGTAATCAAAATTGATTCAAATGTAATACTGATTATTGGCTGGATATTTTCTCCATAGTATAGTGTGTTTTGTGTTTTTCTTTTAGCAAAACCACAACGGGCTATCTGCTGAGCCCACCGAGGGGAATCGAACCCCTTATTTTAGCGTTGTAAATCCGTAGACTTACCGCTGTATTAGCGGAGAGCAAAATAGTATAGAAATGCAACATAATTTATGTAAGTAACTTTAAAATAAAATATTGTCTCACAATGTTCATAAATATAGTCACTCACTTCAAAATATCCAACCATTTAGTGTTAACATCACCTTAAAGATTTTAGGTTACATTTTTCTAAATTTCCTGTCATCCATTAAACATTCGTCGTCTTATTTAACCGCTTACTCGCAGTAGATTTTAATTAAAAACCGGTATTATATAGTAATAGGATTGCAATATCGACTTACAGTGATAGATTATATTGTATTAACAATGTTCACAAGGGAAAGATGCAGGAACTTTTCTAAATATTAAATTACTTTCAGAAAGAAACAAGGTGTTGTCATACATAGAATATTCATATTCCACCATCAACAGCTGTGGTTATTTTACAGAATATGAAACTCAGCTTTTTCATCTGTCCTAGGCATACTTACAGGGTTAATGATATGTGAGTGTTGACCAAGAAGGATGCTTGACAAAGAAAATTATAATAAATATAAAATGTTCTTATATTAGCTTTTTATAAAGGGTGGTTGAATAGTTAGTCGTTCATCAAGATTGTTCTTTAACCTTTCATCTGTTTCGGTTAAAATGCAAGCGTACGTAAGTAGGACATACCCATGAAACTGTAATTCACAAAGGACCAGCATATTTGGTTTGATTTGTTTTGAATTTCACGCAAAGCTATGCGAGGCCTATCTGCGCTAGCCGTACCCAGTTTAACAGTGTAAGACTAGATGAAAGGCAACTAGTCATCACCACCCACCGCCAACTCTTGGGCTACTACTCTTTTACCAACAAATAGTGGGATTGATCGTAACTTTATAACGTCCCAAAGGCTGAAAGAGCGAGCATGTTTGGTGTGATGGGGATTCGAACCTGCGACTCTCAGATTACGAGTCCAGTTCCTTAACTACCTGGCCATGCTGGGCCAGGCCAGTATGACTTATTACTGGAGCCTGTGGTGGAGAAGGTGAATTAATTTTAGAGCACCTTGTATTTCCATATATAGCATCAACTACACATTTTTAGAGAAAGAATATCTGTCTAAATGTGCCACAGGTCAATGAAAAGTAGAGAGCTAGTTTTGCTTAATTGTCAAAAATCTAAATTCTACACCTTCTGAATTACCTCTGAGTGTCGCATGTGAAATTATATTAGATTTAGAATATTATTAACATCTTCATTATCTTTTCTTCAAAAATAAAAATTTATGTAATTTAATATAAGTTAAATATAAATTAAAAAAACACATAAGATCATAAAGTAGATAACGAAAATTGATAAATGGTGTAACTCTGGTCACTAGGCTTCCCGACTTATTAAAAACCGTAGAGTCTAAGAATATAGACACTGTGTTTATAAAGGAAATTCACTGAGATAGTGGTTCTCCAATGTTTTGTTTCTGGACCGTTTTAGCGGAGCAAAATATCTCTAGGATTACCTGCCATTCCTACCCCACCAAATTTGACTTTCCAACATCAAAAAATCAACCGAATTAATGGAAAGAGTGGCGCTGATTTTGATATAACTTACATTTGGACCAGATCCAAGAACCACATTGTGCGCACCACTGATATGCTCTGAAAATAATTGTGTTATTGGATTTATCAAAAGGTAAAGACAACTCATTTCCTAAACACTTTATGTAGAATGTACATGTTAGTGTTTTGTTATCTGTTCGTGTGACTTGTGGTCAATCACACAAAACATCGCCCCCCAGTGGTCCACAGTGGTATGTCTGCGGACTTACACACTACAAACCGGGTTTCGATGCACGTGGTGGGCAGAGCACACATAGCCCTTTGTGTAGGTTTGTAATTAATTCTAAACAAACAAACAAACAGACACAACAGATCACCAGACAGGTAATTACATTTATCTTCTCATACTAGATTCTATTAACACAATATCACTAGCATAATTAATAAATGATTTTAGCATAATAAAATCAGTGTCAAATTTCGAACTTTATGTCAACAGAAGAAAAATAAAATTTATTAGCAGCTACGGTTTGCCAATTTTCTGCCTTTATTTTCACCCTCGTGATGGTAGTCCACACTAGTTTTGTAGCTGCTAATAAAAGCCTAAAAAATAAATAAACAAATATAAAAACACGTATTATATTAATCTACAACTGCTAATATCTGTGAAACATGTTTAAAAATGTAAATAAATTATAGGAAATGAGCTAAAAACAGTTACGTAAATTTAAATTTCGAAATAACAAATGTACCAGGCCTTATAATATAGAATAATATAATATAATAGTATAATACAATGTAGAATAATATAACATAATAGTATAATATAGAATAATATAATATAATAGTATAATATAGAATAATATAATATAATAGTATAATATAGAATAATATAATATAATATAATAATACAAAATAAAATAATATAATATAGAAATAATAGACTAGAGGAATTACGGCTAGTCAACGTAACCCACTCCTAACTATTGGTCTGTTATTGTCTAATAGGAAATTGGGACTTGATCACCACCCTTATAACGCGCCTACGCTTCAGGGTGCGTAACAAGGTATTTTCTTAACTAGGATAACAAGAAAATTATCTTCGCGTTGCATGACGTGGGTTGACGTTCGTTTGTTTTGATTGTAGTATTGCTCTATTAATCGATAAGAGAAGGGCGATTCTTCTTTCAAACAAATTAACAATACACAAACATGCGCATAATCGGAAATTAATGAATGTTTAATTGAAGACATTGTGTAAAATGGTTGGCGTAGATAGTTTCTGAATTATTGAGGAAATTAATACATGAAAGCCAGTTCTCTGACATAAGGAATAGCAAACTCTTAATACTGACTGATATTAATAAATTTCTTTCATGTTTCTTTGTATCTGATTGCAAAACCTCCCAACTTAATCATTTTAAGAGAACAGTGAAATAAAAGACCGTAATATTATAATTTATTTGCGTTTATATTTCTTCTCTTCTCGCCTAACTATCTCGAACATTAAGAAAATAATTCATTGGTAATCATGTGCAACACATATAATTGAAATGCAATTAGCAGACACTGAAAGAAAGATACGGGCTGAAGTGTTATAGAAACACTTCTTTATTGATGCTCTGAGAGGACAGTAAAAGTGATGTAGTCGAAGTTACATGGTAACACTTCTTTATGGATATTCTGACAGGACAGTAAAAAAAAGATATAGTTGAAGTTATATGGTAAAGCATCTTCATGAATACTCCGACAGGACGCTAAATGTGTTGTTGATGAGCTTTGGTAATATTTCTTTATGGACACTCTGACAGGACGGTAAAGTAAGATGTAGTTAATGTTGTGTGGTAATACTTCTTTATGGATGCTCTGACATAAAGAGAAAGATGTCTATAAAGTGCTATGATAACACATCTTCATGGATACTCTGATAGCACAATAAATAAAATTGTTGTTTAAGTGCTCTGGTAATTCTTCGTTATGGATACTCTGACAGGACAGTAAAGAAAAATGTTGTTGAAGTGCTATGGTAATACTTCTTTATAGATATTCTGACAGGACCGTAAAAAATATGAAGTTGAAGTTATGTGGCAACACTTCTTTATGGATATTCTAACAGGACAGTAAAAAATATGAAGTTGAAGTTATAAGGTTACATTTCTTTATGGATATTCTGAATATGAATTTATGGATATGATTGTTTTGAAAGTCCTCCACTTGTTCACTATTTTCCGGACAGTGAAATGGCTGATTTCAAAATCTTTTGGAATCTTTTTAAATCCCTTAGCAGACTCATAAGCTGCTACAATTTTCTTTCTGAAGACCTCAAACAACTCTTTGGCTCTCACCATGGTGCTCACTCTCACTTCAACAGTCAGGAACACACCAAACTAAATGTCTGAGGGTTAAATAGGGCAAGCCTCATTCACAATGCTGAGTAACGATCTTTTAATCATGTGCACCTGGTGTGATACACCTGTGTGTGAGTTGAGCCATATTAAGTGGGAATAAATGTAGGGGTGTCCTAACTTTTTCCTCAGTTGGAATATGCATTTTTTGGGAATTACATTTACACAAGATCTTGAAAAGTCTTCTCTTCAGTTTTAATTGTTTAGCTATATTCCTATAATCTCTCAGTATTGTTGAAATAGAGATTAGATATCTAGATATCCAAAATCGTTACAAAAATACACAGGCTTTCATAGGATGTCTCAACTTTTTCACATGGCTGTATGGAAACACTTCTTTATGGATTCACTAACAGCGCTGTTAAGAAAGATGTAGTTAAAGTTATATGGTAACACTTCCATATGGATGCTCTTTGAGAAAAATAAATAATGATGTTGTTGAAATGCTATTGTAACTCTTCTTTATGAATGCTCTGAAAGGACAGTAAAAAAAACGTAGTTGGAGTTATAAGGTTATATTTCTTTATGGATATCCTGAAAGGACAGTTAAGAAAAATGTTTTTGAATTCTTAAAATAATACTTCTTTATGGATACTCTGAAAAGACAGTGAAGAAAGATGTAGTCGAAGTTACATGGCAACACTTCTTTATAGAATACTCTGAGAGCATAGTAAAGAAAAATGTTGTTGAAGTGCTATGGCAAAACTCCCTTTTGGATTCTTTGACAGGACAATGTTGATGATGTGCTATGGCAAAACTCCCTTTTGGATTCTTTGACAGGACAATGTTGATGATGTGCTATGCTAATACGTATTTTTGGATACTCTAACGGGAGAGTAAAGAAAGATGTAGTTAAAGTTACATGTAACGCTTCTTTATGGATACTCTGACAGGATATTAAAGAAAAATGTTGTTGATGTTATATGGTAACACTTATTTTTGGACAATCTAACAACACAGTAAAAAATTATAGTCGAATTTATGTGGTAAGAATTTTTAACTGATACTCTGAGAGGACAGTAAAGAAAACTTTTCTTGAAGTGTTATGGTAATAATTTTTGTGGATACTCTAAAAGGAGAATAAAAAAGATGTAGTTGCAGTTATATGGTAACACTTTATTAGAGATATTCTGAAAGGACAATAAAGAAAGATGTAGTCGAACTTATATTGTAATACTTTTTCATGGATATTCTGACAAGACAGTGAAGAAAGATATAGTGGAAGCGATATGGTAAAACTTCTTCATGGATACTCTGGCAGAACAGTAAAGAAAGATGCAGTTGAAGTTATATCGTAACACGTCTTTACGGATACTCTGACAGGACAGTAATGAAAAAATGTTGTTAAAGTGCTGTTGCAATACATTGTTATGGATATTGTGACAGTATAGTAAAGAAAGACATTGTTGAGGTTGTGTGGTAAAACTTCTTTATGGATACTCTGAAAGAACAGTGTAGAAGTATGTAGTTGAAGTTATATTGTAACACTTATTTTTGAATACTCTTACAGCACAATAAAATAAAATGTTGTTGAAGTGCTGTGGTAATAGTTTTTTTATGGATGCTCTGACAAGACAGTAAAGAAAGATGTAGTGGAAACAGTATGGTAACACTTCTTCATGGATATTATGATTGGACAGCAAAAGAAGATGTAGTTGAAGTCATATGATAACACTTCTTTGTAGATAATCTGGTAGGACAGGAAAGAAAAATGCAGTTGAAGTTATATGGTAACACTTCTTTATAGATACTCTGAGAGAAAATTAAAGAAAAATGTAGTTGAAATGGTGTTGTAAGAGTAAAGATAAGTTCTTATGATGATTTAATATTCTAAAAAATAACCTGTTAATAGAGCAATAGAGATTGGTGTTGTCCTGTGTTTTATAGTGTCCAACATCTTCGAGCTTGTTTATGTTATTGAGAAAGCACTCGACTCGTCAAATGCTAGTAGGTTTGTTTTTGAAATTTCGCATAAAGTTACACGACAGCTATTAACATTAGCAGTCCCTAATTTTGTAGTGGCATGACCAGGTAAAAAAATGCATGCGACTCGTAATCAGAGGGTCGCAGATTTGAAATTCCGTTACTACAAACATTCTCGCCTTTTTAGCCATGGAGGCGTTATTATGTGATGGTCAATCCCACTATTCGTTGGTAAAAATTAGCCCAAAAGTTGTCGGTGGGTTGTGATAACTATTTGCCTTCCATCTAGTTTCACACTGCTAACTTAGGGACAGCTAGTGTTGACAGCACTTGAGTAGCTTTGAGCGAAATTCAAAGCAAACCAATCACAAAACTTTCAGATTCATTTATCTAGAAGGATTAATATAATAATGTTGAGCTCCGATATTGACATCAGCTGTATGTGGAAACTATTATTGAAATATTGATTATTATTATGATTTACTTATGCATTTATAATTTCATCTATGGTTAACTTGTTAAATGAACAATTTTAGAGAATTAATATATCTGTTTGTGTACCCGGAGAACAGATAAGGGACCACATCGTATGGTTAGAGAGACTTCTATGGTTCAAGAATAGCCGTTCAAAATTTTAAGTTGCGTATCAGAAGAAAAGGAACCAGTAGGTAACACTTGTTGACTGAAGCAGCTGCTATTAACTCAACAGTGACACTAACTGTCACTCTCATAACACACCGGTTTGGTAGTACCACAGCGAGCGCGAACACGAAACCCTCGAATTTTCAATATGATTTACTAGCCACTGATTCACAGAATGTAGCTGTGTTGTTCGACATACCGGCATTTTGAATTCGTTGTGCTTAAGCTAACTATATTAATTTATATATATATGAGCAATATTGGAAATGTCAAACTATTATTGTGCTTCTGTTTAGTTGTAGTGCTTTTATTTGCAATGAAATAACAAAAATGTTTTATTTCTTAGCAGCCGAAGTTCAACAAGACGTTTAAAGAACAGATGAATAAAAGAGCAGTGAATTATACTTTAGTTCAGTTTCAGAACTTAGCTTGAATAAATCAATCTTTCTTTAGACTGAGGCACTAAAACTCCTCTTCAAATTGCGCTGTTGAAATTACAGATAATTTACAAGCATTTCGATGCTTGTAAGCAGATCGTAAGTAAGAGATGTACTTGAAGATAGTTACTGTGATAAAGTTGCTATAAAAGGTCAAAATTAATGAGAACAATTAGGTGCAATAGTAGAATCTGGTGTAAGTAAAGTAGGAAAAGGGGACATTAGAAACCAATGTGCAAAATAAATATTACACTTTATTACCTGTACTGCCAAGCTTTCAATTCATTTACATGAACAGCGCAAAATTATCTTATTTCATTTGTACTTTGATATATTTTACATAATGCTTTCAACAAAATCAGATTTAAATGAGTAAACATATAAGGTAACTCAAAGTGTTAGAACATCGTGAGGTAATAGTTGAGAAACACATCCCACCCAGTGATTGTTAGAACATCGTGAGGTAACGGATGGGGAACACACATATTGTAGGTGTTACAACATCGTGAGGTTATGATTGAGGAACGCATCCCACATAGTGGGTTTCACAACATCGTCAGATAATGGTTGAGGAAGACACCCCACGTAGTGGGTGTTAGAACATCATGAATTGGGGAACACATCCTATATAATGTGCGTTAAAACATCGTGAGGTAATTGATGGGGAACACGTCCCATATAGTGGGTGTTAGAACATTGTGAGGTGATGGTTGAGGAACACGTCCCACATAGTGTAAAGATTGATCTGACTTGGTTCTTGATAAGCTACAAGCTACACAACTGACTATCTGTGCTCTGTCATCATGGATTATCGAAGCTCTATTTTAAATGTTTTCAGATGAGAGAAAAACATTTTTGTTTATTTATTTCTCTTATCTTCTTTTAAGCTGTAGATTTTGTTTGTTTAGAATTTTTTCGCAAAACATAGTTTGATTGGTTGGTTTTTGGAATTTCGCACAAAGCTATTCGAAAGCTATCTGCGCTAGCCGTCCCTAATTTAGCAGTGTAAGACTAGAGGGAAGGCAGCTAGTCATCACCACCCACTGCCAACTCTTGGGCTACTCTTTTAACAACGAAAAGTGGGATTGACCGTGACATTATGACGCTTCCACGGCTGGGAAGGCGAGCATGTTTGGCGTAACTCGGGCGCGAACCCGCAACCCTCAGATTACGAAGCGCACGCCTTAACGCGCTAGGCCATGCTGGGCCCTTTGCAAAACTACTCGAGGGCTCTCTAGGTGACCCATTCCTAATTTAGCAGTTTAAGACTATTCATCACCACCTCCGCCAACTCTTGGGCTACTCTTATACCAACGGATTGATTATAAGCCCTTCCATAGCTAAAAGGACGAACTTGTTTAGTATGACAGGAATTTGAACCGCCGACCCTCAAATTACGAGTCAAGCTCATTAACTGCCTGGCTATGCCTGGCCTTCGGTTGGGATTAGGCACTTTGAGATACAACGGGTAATAAAGTTGCATAATTAGAATTGGCCTTGATAATAGGTCGTTAAACATTGTTTCCCATTAGCTCTTGGATTACTACTACCATAGTATAATATTAAAGAACAACAATCTGATCCACCAGGCTGTTCTACACACTAAAATAAATAATAAAAGTCCCGAAAAATCAGCCTTTATCGTTCATATATTTATCTTCCCTTAAACTACCACAACTGGAGGTAATCCTTCCAAAGATCAACAATACAGTTAAATAAATAAAGCTTTCGTATCTCAAAATGACTCCTATCCTGTCCTCTAATCTTATCATTTTAACCATTAAACACGAAAAAACGATAGTGAATTAACAATATTAATTTCCTTAAAAATGTTAAGCACCTCATTTAGATTCTAGTTAGCTCTTCTTTAGTCAAGAGAAACAAGTAAACAAGTTCAGTGATTTTAATTGATTCTTTTATTACAACCTTTTCTTCCAACAACTAAGTAATCATTTTGTAACTCCTTTCCAACAGTTGAAAGTTATTTTAACTTAAAAAGCCCAAGACTCAATACTGTACTTAAAATATTGCCTAACTAATGACCTAAGTATAACTTGTTTAAGTTTGCATTCAGTACTTATAGAGCTAAAACTTAAAATCCTATTTTCCGTGTCTTTAGCAAAACCACATTGCTAGGATGGTTTAAGAGAATAATCAACCAGAACACCAAGGTATTTTTATTTATGGCCATAGCAGTATTAAGGTTATTTCCATCAAAATTATACTTAAGATTCAAATTCTGATATCCCATCTTGCACTTATTATAAACAAAAGTCATCTACCATTTATTTACGCAACTCCTCTCATAATCCAAATCTTATTGTAAAGAAGTAACATCCTCCTATGAGCTAAGAACGTCCAAACCTTCTGGATCATCAGCAAATTTAAAAAATCTATTAACCACTCTTTCATCTTTGTAATTGATATAAATCTAACAGAGAAAACTTCTTGATACTGAAACCTGATTATTCCACTCATGACGTTAATGCAGTTTGACTGAACTCCATTTATAACAACTCTCTGTTTTATTCCAGTTTTATTTCAATGAGCCAACCTATTCTTAAAGTCAACGGAGATAACGTTTTGGTCTAGCCTTTGATGTGACACTTTACCAGATGATTTCTGAAAATCCACAGAAACCAAATGCACACCGCACAATCGTCTGCATAAGCATTAATTGCTTCAAAGAATGTCAAGATATTTGTAAGGCAAACTTTTTCTACAGTGCAACTATACTGACTGTCCAACATAATTCTAAACTTTGTTAAATGACTGCACAGCTTCTACAGTCAGAATTTCGTAAGCTTTACCTGCTACTGACGGTAGACTACTACCTCTGTAATATCTGGGAAAAATTTTAATGTCCCTTCTGAAAAGAGAAGTAATGTTAGCTAACTTCCAGTTTTTCTGCCCACTATCCAAAGACTTGTAGAAAACAAAGCTTACTCCTTATTGTACTTCAAAACCCTCAAGTAAACACAATCTGGTGAAGGAGTCTTAACATTCTTTAAATTTCCCAATGTTTCTTTTTAACCAGCTCACAACTAGTGTGATCTTCTGATTAAAAACTGTTCAGGTATATTATTTAGAGAATTAATACCGTATTCTCCGGTATACAGAATGATGTTTTTTACTCTTAAAACAATATTTAATATGACTCTTTGAACCTGTGTTCAAAGATGAAGTTCCAGCAAGAAATGTCAAGTTAATAATACATTTAATCAAATACGTTGTTTCTTTATTTTTTAAGTATGTGTTACAATAATGTATTAGTAACTGTATTATATGTCCTTAGTCTTCATAACTAGACGTTATTTATCTCACATGCTTAGTTACAATCAATCACGACATTTTTATTTGAAGTGCGTTGATCTCATCCGTAATGATACCATATTGCTGATATTATGTTCTTATAGTAGCTCAATATATCTTAACATTTGCTATTTTTATGTAATAGAAAATGAGTTCAACTTGTAAAGTTATTTACTACATGTTTGTGACTCAAGTTATTCCACATTGAGCTGTCTGTGGCGTTTGAAGAGTATACAAAAATTACACTTGTTGTACTATTCATTATTTCAAAGCACCAATTGTTACAGTTTAAAACGTAATTTCCAATAATTTCTTTACGTAAGTAATGTTCTAAACTTCCTTGACAATGGAGATCGTTCTATACTCCGAACTTTAACGATTATTTTGGTTTGTTTTCCACTTCTTGCGAAGCTACATTAAGGCTATCCGTCCCTAATTTAACAGTGAAAGACAAGAGGGAAGGTAGCTGGTCATCACCACCTACTGCCAACTTTCAGCATCTGGTATTTATAATGATTTTCTTAAATTTTGTATGTTATTCCCTTTTAAGCCAGCCTGATTTTTATATATTTTTACTTCCAACCACCCTTGTATATCTATAAAGAACATACATATTTGAAATAGTTACTAAATTATTTTTGCAATATCTTAACAAATTCAGCTGCCCAATTCACAACTTATTGTAAAATATAAGGCAGTAATAAACATTCAATTAAAAAGAGTTAGTTTTGAGTTATTTTAATGTTTAATATAGTGCAAAAGTTTGCTAAACATTAATAAGCAGTTCTTATGACCCGTATGAGTCATCACGTCAAGATAATAAAGTGTGTTTGTGGTTATAATTCAGTACGTTAGCTGAAATTAAAAACAGAAAATACAGAGGTAACAAAGTGTGTTTGTGATTATACCTAATAGAATAGCTAAAACAAAAACAGAAAATACATAGGCAGTAAAGTGTGTTTTTTATAATTACCTAATAAAATAACCAAAACAAAACATTATGTTTTATAGCTTATAAGAATTTGATTATTCTGAATATCTTTTGTTTTGTTTTTCCTTTGCTTGTGTCAGACGAAAATTACAAGCATATGTCGCATGAAATAGCTCTATGGTTTAACAGTAACTTACATGCAAAATAATTTAAAACCGACACTGGATTACTTTGGTTTTGTTCGGAAGGGTCTCGTATATATGTAAAGATCCAGTCCTATTCGAAAATGGGTGAAAATTCTTTCGTTGTCTTCTTTATTGTTTAAGCAGTTTATTCTGTTATTGATTTTCTTTAGTGTGTGTTTTTAGAAAGTGTGAGTCTGTCAGCGGCTATCGAATCAAGAATTTTTTGCTTTGTAAGTTCCAAAGTTTACTACCAAACCTCCAGAGGACATCTACGGGTGTAAGAAAATTTTACTTGGGACACTTGAAAGCTAGAATGAATACTTTCCTGCAGTTCGCAGTTGCCACTTACGGAATACGAGCTTTTATTTTCACAAATGCCCTTGAAACGTTCACGACAGACCAAAAGTATTTTTTAGATTTATTTTACGCTACCGACAAGTTTCAGCGCTACTCGAGAATGTTTTGTATCATGACTCACAACCGTTCGGTCTGGTCTTTACCAGTCTATACCATTTGTGACTCTGAAAATATGAATCATCTGTGTTTCAAGCCAGCCAATGGAAAACACTAAGGTGTGCTAAATGTACCATTATATTAGATCAAAAATCAATAGTACAAGCGTTTCAGACAGTTAGGTAGGTATCAGATGAAAGATGTGGAGTAAGCCATAATATGTTGGTCCTTCGTTAGCTTCATGAATGTTGTCTTGTAAAGAAGCGAAGATAGTCAAACTAAACAACTTTCAAATTTACACTGTTTTTTTTTGACAATCTTGATTTTATATATTGTTTCTAAGTGTATCAGTTTCACCTTTGAAGATAACTAACTATGCAGAAGTGTAATTGCGGCTTCTGTTTTCATTGGATAATAAGGTTTAAAAAGCTACCAATGACAGCCTAAGTAGAGCACGTGACACTTAAGCTCTGTTGTCATGGTTAGAAGATTAGAGCCAGGAGTCTGTAATAGCTCCATGGGACTTGAGTTGCAAATATCTCTCTTTATACTACGCAAACAAGACTCGAAGAATAATCGCTGTCTTTAGATTATTAGGAGCTTTGCGGGGAATGACGTTACATGTTTCAGAACGTTCAGTTGGACCGAACACTCGTTACACAGCCATGAGTACCGCTATTAGTGCAACACAAGCTTGTAGCATGCCAGACCTACAGTTTCTGTTTACATTAACACATTCTTCATGTCGCACGACTCCAAGAAATTCTCCCAGCTCCAGCCCAGTGAGAGCCCACACAACATGTCAGAATAAGAGTGGAGGCAGGGATTTGAAGCAATCCGAGAGTCCCAGACGGGCTACCTACCCACTTACTTCACCCTTTCAGCGTCGTCGGAGCAAATTATGGACAGCTGAAGAAGTAGATCCTTGGGCTCAGTTCAGACGAAGGATGGTCACTGGACCCGGCAGCTTGATCTCGAATGGTCACCGCCTTCGTCGGTTTAGTGTTACCACAAAGGGGATCATTCACTTGGGTGACTTGGTCAGGCATCGATCCCGTTCCGACATAGAATCATACGAAGGAAGTAGAAGCGACTCAAGTGAACGCCCTTCCTCATCGTATTCTAGCCGTAGAGGGAGTA
The DNA here is from genome assembly GCA_011833715.1 of Carcinoscorpius rotundicauda. NCBI lineage: Eukaryota > Metazoa > Arthropoda > Merostomata > Xiphosura > Limulidae > Carcinoscorpius > Carcinoscorpius rotundicauda. The sequence continues at coordinate 47,465,789 of CM022392.1, read as the reverse complement.
ATCCTGCTCGACACCGTGTAATGATTCTTGGAGAAGATAGCGTAGGTAAAGCAAGTCTCGTGTCCCACTTCTTGAACTCTGAATATCTGACAGGATACGAGAGTTACTATGATAGTCTAGGTAGGCTATCCTTCTATCATCTTTTATTATAATCATAATACGATTCTTTATACGTAGTTTTTAGAGGAGTAAAATGCTTACGATAAAGAGCATCCTGTACCTTCTTATTGATTACTTCCTATAAAATATTAAGATCATTGTTAATATTAAGTTCAATAAAATATAGAAATGGTTATTTAGAGTAACGTCACATCTTATGCTCGCTCTCTGACAATCGATATTTTCCCAAGGTTTATTTTTTATTGCACTTCACACGTAAAATAATTTAATATTGTTTGGGTCTATCACGTTTAAATGTCGAGATTCTGTTCGATTTGAAAATGGGTGGAATTTCATTCGTTTTACTCTTAACTGTTTAAGCAGCTTGTTTTATTGTGGCTCTTTTTTTCTTTTTTACATTTTAATTGTACGTATGACATATTCTTTACAGTTCTATTATGAAACTTTTTTTCACAATCAAAAAAAGAGGCCAAAACCATGCTTGCATTTCAATGTACCTAGATAGATATACATTGGTTTTAAGTTTCAATGATTTGTGAAATTTTCAGCATCTGTGTTTTTACTTTCAATCATTTGATAAACAGTTTTTCGACTTTCAGAAGAATACGACGAGAGGTCAGTTTCTGTGTTTATTGGAGGAGAAGAAACCGAGTTGACGTTTCAATGCGAGTCTTCTCTCGACGTTACGGTATTTTATGTATCTATTGAAATTAGTGTTTACTGCCTGTGGGAATTCATTCATACGTGTGCCAGTACTTATCCAAATTTCAAAATAAAACGTTCCGTGTAAAAAAAGAACACTTAAGAACCAGGGTATTTCCCTATACGTTTTAACATAATACTAGAATTTTGGGGAGATTCTTTCTTTGTAAAAATGAAGCAACAAAAGAAAAAGAAGTAAAATGTAGCTAGTGGAAAGCGTCACTTAATTGGCATCTTAAAGTATGTATTGATTTGAATGTTAAAGCTTGAAATTAAACTTGCTATTCAGGTTCAACCAGGTTAAAGTTACTGTTATATGAATTTTTGAGACATTGATAAACATACATCATCAACGATTGATAGATATTTTGTTTATTATAATACAAAGCCACATTGTGATATCTTCTGTTTTCCCCGCGGGACAGGTGTATGCACTATGGGGTTAAATAAAGCTTTCATTGTTATTCATACACATTGTGCCCATGCTAATGTAAAGAAAAAGTCATTTTTGTATAAATGGAAAACTTTAAGGAGTTTAGTGAACTACATGGAAAAGTACTTTTACATGATTTTAACCAAATTATAATTCTAAAAACATGCATTTAGAAAATATGTACGCGTAATTTTTGAAGTAATCCTTGTGCTATTTTCTGTGCCGTTGTTACTTTTATCTGCTTTTTCATTTGTGTCAAAAGTTGTAAATTTTAACTCCCTCTATCTGTTATGGTAACAGTTCACTAGCCTAAGTGCCTGACTCTTGTTTCAACTCAAACAGGGAATATAACAGTATATCTTAAGTGCTTTGTAAACACACATAGAGTGAAACAAGATAACTTCAATCATACTAGTATATTAAAACTAATTAGAAATATCGCAGTTAATCTTTGATCTAGAAACATTCTCTTCAGATTTTGAAAATACAACAAAAATTATTCAGTTAAAAGTTTGGAACCTGGTTTCTTATTACTTATTTACTTGACTATAATCATACTTAAAACATTTTTCGAAGTAGCAAATCAATCATGAGTATAATAAAGTCTATTATTTATGTGCCAAATGTCTCGTTTAAAAACACTTGAAAAAAAATTCGATTTGAAACCATGATCTGTTTATGGTGTGATAACCGTAGAGATTAGAACCCCAGATTTTAAAGTTACACAGTTCTGAAATACTATTTTTGTTCACATAAATGAATTGCTAGATGTAAAGCATATAATAAAAATAATAGTCAGTTTTCACTAAATTCTTCACAATTCCACAGAATATGTTTTATGCGAATAAAACCTTTTAATGAATATGTGTGTACGTAAAACGTTTAATGGGATAAGTATTTAATCTACCATATTTCTGAAAGGTAATTTCTCTCCATAGTTTAATTTATCAGTTACTCTGTCTATAAGTGTTAATATAAGTCATAATTCTGCTTCTATCCTTTTATTTTTTTTGTTATTAGGTGGACGACACCACTTTTTCCTTTACAGACGCCTTCCTTGTAGTTTATTCAGTGACGGATAGAGTGAGCTACGAATACGCTGGACGAAGTCTTGCCCTCTTGAGATATTTGGGAACAAAACATTCTAATCATATTGTAGGGCCTGATGCCTTCCCGAAAGCTCTCATTCTTGTCGGAAACAAAGCAGATTTGGTTCGCAGTAGAACAGTGACTGAAGAAGGTATACGTTATCTATTCTATATATTTATATAGACAAATGTTTAAATTTTGTTTTCATTAATAATAAGTCACTGTGTTTTCTATCTAAACGGAATTTTAATCAAAACATTGACTAAACGACATAGGGTTCGGCTGTAGCACAGTTACATTTTAATATAGAGTCCAAAGAGGAAGAACTGAGTCAGCGGCACCTGCAATCAAAATGACTTTGTACAGCTTTTTAAACCAATAATAAGGTATTCATGACTTGAAATAAAGTTCTTGTTTATCTGTGAGAACGTTAAACTTTATGGTAGAAAGAACAGCCTGCTAACCGATAAGCTACATTCACTCCTGAACGTCAAGGCAATATATAATTATAACTCGAAACAAGCTGGGTTAGACAAATACTGTTTTTAAAAGCTTTGTTATTTTTAATATAAACACTTATGTAACTTGAATAGCTATTGGCTAACTACAAATTATAAAAATATCTCTTATTTAAACTTAGTTTCATTGAAGTAATAGTGTTAGTATCATCGTTTGCTTTTTTATAGCTTTCGATAGTTTTTAAATTAAGTTAATTATAAATATTAATTAAATAGATTATACATCGGTATGACAGTGTGTTACAAGAGAAGAAAATGTTTAGAATATCTTAGTTTTTGCATTAAAGAAATAAAATAGAACTACTCAACTTTCATAAAGTTACCTGTAGTATTATAGAAATGTTTGAAATGATACAAAAAGTATTGAAACAAGAAAGTCAAGATACTTAAAATTAAAAAAAATCCCTACTTTGGTAGATCACTGTAATTACGTTAGTATGAGATAATGTATGGATTTTTTTAAAAATGTACCTCAAATCTAGTTATATGCCCAAAGCAGCGTATCCTCCGTTTAATATATATATATATAAGTATCGTTTTCAGTACAAGAAAGGAATTATTGGGACCTCAGACAGAAAAATCCTATAAAAGAATTAGAGTGATAACACTCGTATTTTTTCTGTATGCTTTTCTGGAAAACTCACTTACTTACTTACTTAAAAGAAAAGTTGTTAAAATAGTGAAATTTCACTCCTTAAAGATATATTTGGAGATTTAAGTTTTAGTTTTGCTTAATCAATGCTGTGAATTAATCATTGTTAATATTCAAAAAATTTACAAGGTATTTTTAAACAGACGATTTGTATAATCGCCATTTTGCTTCATCATGTTACCTACGATTAAATAATAACGTACTGAGTGATAAAATGCTCTCTTATTAAAAATGACATCGGTTTATTTGAGACAAGTTACAGTGGTGTTAATGTAGCTCGTTTATTTACTTGTTTTTAAACTAAAATTTATTTTCAAATCTGGCTGAGGCTATCCGTTAAGGAAGTAAAAACGTTAACTAATGTTGTTCCTTCTTTTGTTGCTAAACCCCAGTGACTACATCGGATGATAATTGCGTACTCAGCTTTGTGGATAGTAATTATTAACTCTTTTGGCTGATTAAGTACGTCTTTGAATTCAAAGCAAAACGTCTGTACAAAAAGTGAAAATATGTTCATTTTCAAAGTTTTTTTATTCCCTGTTTTTGACAAAAATCTTAAGAGGAAATAGTCGTTTTACAGCGTCAGACAATTTCAAGTTATTACACGGAATCGTACCAGTGAAATCTGGAAGGTGATAGTTAACACACAAACACATGTGATGGATCATTTTTGCATAATTATGTCTGTCGAAACCATATTTTATAATCATTGCTTACACTATGTTGTTATTTCTTTTTTACAGAGGGCCGAACTCTAGCCAACAAATACAATGTTAAGTTTATCGAAACTTCAGCGGCTATTACACACAACGTAGACGAACTCTTGGTAGGTGTCGTTAGTCAAATCCGCCTGAGATCTAGCACAACGACTGATGACAACGCCATCTACAGGTCTAAACGTTTCAGTGGAAAGGCTCTTGGATTAATGAGCAAATTTTTGCAAAAGTGTGAACTTAAAGTTAGATCTTGTGATAATCTGCATGTCTTGTAATACTTTTACATTCTGTACGCGCTTCGAGCTACATGAAGTAACATTATGTGCCTCATTGTTTATATTGTGTTGTCTGTTAATGTTAATGTAAGTTAGGAAGAATTACGTGATCAATTGACTGTAAAAAATCAGGTTGTATTCTTTCTCATAATTAATAGGACGTGTCATAAAGGTGATGGTCAAATCCTACTATTCCGTCAGACAAGAATAGTTCAAGAATTGGCGGTGAGTGTTGTTGACTACTGCCTCCCTTCGAGTTTATGAATCCAAAGTCAGACACGGCTAGTGTAAATAGTCTTTAAGTAGCTTTGCGCGAATATTCGAAATGAAACAAAATTATCTCTGTGGTTGGTAAAGTATATAATGACAGCGAAACAACTTATCAGCAATAACATTTAAGTTTTACCGATTTACTATGGTACGTTTTTATTATTTTTATATTTGAATTGAAATGGCCTATGACAAATGTATTTCAAACGACGCTACTTCTATGAGTATTTACTACGATGTTGGTGTTTTTCTTGTAATCGTTCAGCGCAAAGCTACATAAAGGCTATCTGCTGCCCACAGTAGGAAACAAACTCCGAATTTTAGTGTTGGAATTCCGTGATCTTACCACTAACCTATCGGAGTAATATTTACTAGGGAAAGAACTGTCATCAAAACTAGAAGTTTTGTTCTATGATTTTAAAAGCTAACGTTATGAATGTTAGTAACCTTTTATGTACTGTTAATTCTAATTGTTATTTTAAATTGAAAAAAGTTGATAAAAAAACAAGATATAGTTTATTGAACTAACATACACACACACGTATATATTTATATTTGAGATAAAAATAGAATTCGAGAAAATGTTAAATGTTAGTTGTTTTATATTCAATACATAACAATATATTACCATATACAACAATATTGATATTTTTATGACTAAATGTTCATACTTGTGTTATCAATAAAAATGTTGAAATAACGTGTGACTAGGTGTGTCTTATTATTGATTACCATTTAACCACCACGTAGTGAAGCTCTGTATTCTCACAAAAAGATGTCGTTCGTAATCCAAACACTGAGAAAATAACCTTACTAGTAACGACATGTTTATTCGGGTCTGTCTAATACAGCATGTGATAGACGTGTATTTGTTTCCAATCGTTTTCTCATACCGTTATATTTATATGCTTCATAGTTTGACATAGTTTGATTTTTTTTCCATCGAAAAGCAGAAATTGAAACAAAATGTTATTTTACCTTGAGTTTATCATCTCATGATAAAAACACGTCATTCGTTTAACAAGTGATATTACAACACGCGTTTAATTAGTTTTTAAATGTCACGAAATGACTAGTCTGAAAACATTAATCATTTCACGTCATTATAATTTACGTATCCCATTAACATACACAAAGTTGAATAAAATCTTATTTCCTATTTGTTAATGTAACACATTCCTATGTTTATTTTGATACCGACTTAAATTCAATAAAAAAAAGGGACAAGTGATATAAATTATATACTGTAGAACATACAACATAGACAATATACGTCTTACATTTTCCAAGGCTTGTATAAGAAGTTATAAAATGTATAATGCTCTGGTTGAATTTATTAAGCTGAAAAGACGAGATGAAAACCAATGTAATGCGGATATTTATTGAATGAAAGACGTTCTGGTTGTGCTTTATGAAACCAAAGACAAAGGATAGAGCTGATACCCGTAACAGATTTAAATCAACATAAAATTCTCGATAGTTAGTTGCAATATTTGTTTTATTTTATTTGTTTGACCAGAAAAAATTCCTTTGTCTACTAAAGAATAAAGCCTTATAAGACGCTATTATGTGATCACCAGGTTGCTCCCACATTACATACAGTTTATTACTGGCGTGACTCCTACGTTATGTACAGAAGAACATTGACATTTTATATGCAAAAACGGCTCGTTTTGGTTGAGAAAATATTTTACATGGAAGAGCGAACAACGAGCCGTTTTTGCATATAAAATTCTCAACAAGTGGGTTTCTCGACATCACTGATTGAACATTGACATGGTTCCTACGTAACGTAAACACCACAACCTATGTGGCTCCGACTTTATAAAAATTCATTACTGATGTGGCTGTGACATCATATAAAATTCACTCGATTCACAATTACGAATAAAATATCATAGAAACATATTCCAGCAAATAATAAATTTTTATGTTTATGTAAGTAATATTTTGTCATTTGTGAACATAAATAGATATGTTTAAGTTTAAGATTTACAGTTTACTACTTGGAACGTAAACACGATGTTGATTCAGTGTCTGTAGGCAAAAAGTGAAGATATACATCATATTTCAGTATGCTAACCCAACATTTTAAAATACGTCAAGAGATACTCGGCATCTACAAAATCGTCTTCTGTAAGAAAGTCAGACAAAACTAACAGTATTTATACTGCTTTATACAAAGCCCATTCTTAAAGCAATATAAATATCAGATTATCAAACTATTATGTAAATTCAACTAGTTTGTGACCCAAATGACGTAAAAACTGATCCAGATTATGAAATCATCGTGTACATTTAACTAGTGTCTGGTACTGCTGAAAGATCGTGTACATTTAACTAGTTTTTGGTACTGCTGAAAGATCGTGTACATTTAACTAGTGTCTGGTACTGCTGAAAGATCGTGTACATTTAACTAGTGTCTGGTACTGCTGAAAGATCGTGTACATTTAACTAGTTTTTGGTACTGCTGAAAGATCGTGTACATTTAACTAGTTTTTGGTACTGCTGAAAGATCATGTACATTTAACTAGTTTTTGGTACTGCTGAAAGATCGTGTACATTAACTAGTGTCTGGTACTGCTGAAAGATCGTGTAAATTTAACTAGTGTCTGGTACTGCTGAAAGATCGTGTACATTTAACTAGTGTCTGGTACTGCTGAAAGATCGTGTACATTTAACTAGTTTTTGGTACTGCTGAAAGATCGTGTACATTTAACTAGTTTTTGGTACTGCTGAAAGATCATGTACATTTAACTAGTTTTTGGTACTGCTGAAAGATCGTGTACATTAACTAGTGTCTGGTACTGCTGAAAGATCGTGTAAATTTAACTAGTGTCTGGTACTGCTGAAAGATCGTGTACATTTAACTAGTGTCTGGTACTGCTGAAAGATCGTGTACATTTAACTAGTGTCTGGTACTGCTGAAAGATCGTGTACATTTAACTAGTTTTTGGTACTGCTGAAAGATCATGTACATTTAACTAGTTTTTGGTACTGCTGAAAGATCGTGTACATTTAACTAGTGTCTGGTACTGCTGAAAGATCGTGTACATTTAACTAGTTTTTGGTGCTACTAAGAGATCGTGTATAGTTAACTAGTTTCTGGTACTGATGAGAGAGAGTTATTCAAATTATTTAAGATGTATGTCACACATAAAAGTATCGTTATCTTATTGTAAATTTTAAAGATTATAAGTAGATTAAATTACCTAGAAACAACGGTTGATTTCAGGATAGAATATTTTAATTGGTTTCCACTCGTATTTGTTGTTTACATCTGCTAAACGAACGCGTGTACAGTTTTATGGGTTTAATATTTTTCCAGGTCAAATAATAACTCCAGAAAACACAAAGTACTGCCTAAAATGTTACGAAGAATTAAGTAGAGTCACTAACTGTAATTAGGTAGAGTGGCAGTCTGTAACTAAGTAGAATGATTGACTGTAATTAAGTAGAGTGACTGACTATAATTAAATAGAATGACAGTCTGTAATTTAGTAAAGTGACTGTCTGTAATTAAGTAAAGTGACTGATTATAATTAAGTAGAGTGACTGTCTGTAATAAAATAGAGTGACAGTCTGTTATTAAGTAGAGTGACTGTATGTAATTAAGTAGAGTGAATGACTGTAATTAAGTAGTGACTGATTTTAATTAAATAGAGTGGCAGTCTGTAATTAAGTAGAGTGACTGTCTGTATTTATGTTGAGTTACTGTCTGTAATTAAGTAGAGTGACTGACTGTAATTGGATGGAAGAAAGAGAGAAACAGTATGTAAAACCGATACAAATTGTGTTTGTTTTGTCAATATCATAAGTAACCAAAACAGATAAGGTGTACTAGATAAAAGAAAGTTCTGAAAATTGATTTGTTTATTATGTTTTTTGTATTTAAAAAGCTTTGAAAGAGTTGTTGGTACAGAAGATCCGAAACAAATTAATGTATTAAGAAAACAATAATGACTTCTCTTTCAAAACGTTCACGCTACTTAGGCACATGATTCTATCAACAAACATTTGAGAGAGTGTAATCTCTAGGTATCAACAAAAGTCCACCACGAAATGCAGTTTCTATCAAAACCACACATCTTAGTTAACCATTCAGCTTTAAATCGACTACACTCACGAGAGTACTTCAACTCACGCCACAAGCGAATGGTTTATACCCCAAAAGGAGAAAATAATCCGCATACCACAAATAAAATTCTCGAAGATAATAACTTATCCTAATCCCAAAAGGGTAGTATATGAGCTTATCCTTGTTTGTTTAGCTCGTATCCTTCTTTTTCTTTCGCACGGAAAAGCAAGGATCAAGTAACATTTTATAATTTTTAAACTTTATTAACACTTGTGTAATGATTCATATTAGAACACAATTATTTTATACTTTGTTTTAAAAATGGGACCGTTGCCCTTCACAATATCACAATAAAATTCAAGTAACTTACTACACATGATTAAAATCAGTAAAAGCCCTATGAGCCTAGAAATCATTACTATACACTATAGATGTTTCAACATACTCGGCATGGGCAGGTGAAATTAGGACGTGCGACTCGTAATCTGATGGTCGCAGGTTCGAATCCCCATCACACCAAACATGCTCGCCCTTTCAGCTGTTGGGGCGTTATAAAGTTAGGTAAATCCCACTATTCGTTAGTAAAAGAGTAGCCTAAGAGTTGGCGGTGGATGGTGATGACTAGCTGCCTTCCCTCTAGTCTTATACTACTAAATTAGGAATGGCTAATGAGGAATAGTCCTCGTGTAGCTTTGCTCAAAATTCAAAACAAAAAAACATACTTTAAGTATATCTGTGTATCATCTGTTAAGTTAAAACCATTTGCTGAAAAAAAGGCTTATATTATAAAATAATGAAAAAATAAATAAATAAAAACCAAACAAATAATTTTTCGATATACAAACGAATAAACGAAGTTAGCCAAGTTTCTGATAGAGTTACAGATAAAATTAATTTAATGGAAAAAATCAATATATTTAAAATATCATATGAATATAAAACAGCTTACGTAGTTTAAACAAGAAGCAATTTAAAATTCAGATTGAGTGAACTTAAAAGAAATGTTAAAAACAATAATATTACTATTTCACCTTCAGCAGACCACATCAGTGAAACTAAACACCCAATTCAATGGGAAAAAAACTGTTACTTTTGCATAACATGGAAATTCAATTAGTGTGAATATATGTGAATCTGTTAAGATAATTAAATGTAAAAAGTAAATTTAAATTATACAATAAATATGATGAACCTGATGGGAATATAGTCAGTAGATATCGTGAAATCTTTAGTATGCAAATTAATCATCTGGTAATTGTATAAATAAGGGTTATTTTTGTAAAACATTACATTATGAAGACGACACATTAATATGTTATAACATGTTGAGTGTATTATAGTTGTTTCCAGTCTCGTCAATTTTTTACTGATTTTAATCCTGTATAGTAAGTTATTAGTATTTTATTATTATAGTGTTGGCACTGGAAGTTATCCTATTTTTAGAATTGTGTATTAAATAATCGTTGGTTTTAAAAAATTATAAGTAAGCACATAGAGTTTTCGTAAAACCAATATCTTTAAGGTTTATAATTAACTTAATGATTAGAAAAACATAACTTTAAAGCTAGCATAATAAATGGTACTCCCCAAATTATAGGCAGAGTTAATGCTTGACCCAGAGGCTAGCACACTGGAATCTGGATTTGTGGATCCATCATTCATGCGCTGTTCCACAACGAAAAATCACGTTTCTCTGTTTGGATCATGGGTGAGTTTTAAGGATGGCAGACAAATTCCCCTATTCTATCAAATAAAAGAAGCCCAAAATGATGTTAACTACCTTCCTTCCCACCCCCAGTGGCTCAGCGGTATGTCTGCGGACTTACACGCTAAAATCCGGGTTTCGATACCCGTGGTGGGCAAAGCACAGATAGCCCATTGTGTAGCTTTGTGCTTAATTCTAAACAACCAACCAACCTTCCTTCCCTCTATTCTGTACGTTCAAAATCAGGGATGGTGAGCAAATGTAGATCTTAAATACATAAAACCAAAAAGCGGTCAGTGCTTGTAAATCAGAGATGGTTGTACTCAGACTCCAGGTGTATTTGGAAATGACAATATCACTGTACAATTCGTTTATATCTGTTTAATTTATAGTAAATACACATAACTCGGAAAAGGAGTAGAAGTAACAAAATTCGTAATTCTTACCCAAATACTTAAAATGTTATTTCAGTGTAAATTTCATATTTAACTTAAGTTCCACATATAACAATTCGCTGTTCAAAAATCTGACATTTCACAGATAAGATACACCATAACTGTTGGCAAGGCATGTGCACTTTACGATAACGAAATCAAACCCTGTAAAGTCGTGAAAAGTTCACATTTTGCGTATTTATACCGTAACTTTAAACTTAACTATTTCGTTATCTATGCCTAATACAGTTTAGATAAGAAATGGGTACACGGGATATTTAAAGGTACAGTCGAAACTTTGCAGTGTTAGACACCCACGACTTTCACGCTGAATCTTTCAGTTTTGTATAATATTTCACAAGAAACCAGAAGTAGCAGAATGAACTCGTACTCAGCGTAAGTACAGAATACTCACTCGCCAGATACATCCGATTCACACTTTGTGGTGGAGCGAAAATAAATCAAAGTTGTGAGTTTAAGTTTTGTTTATTAAGCTATATAAAAGATATCACTGCAAACTATATAATAATTTATAGCCTAATTAATTAACTCAGTTATTTTGGGTAAAAGTTCTGAATTTTATAAATTATATAAATATACTCTTCAAAAAAAGAAACTCAAAAGGGATATTTTTGTTATTTTAAAGAGAAATGTATGTAATAACGTTACAAGCTCAGAGTATGTGATGTTACACGTGTTAAAGCACTGATTGTCAGACCAAAATAACAATAAAAGTTGTGCACTTTGAAAATGGAGGAAAACATCGGATTTTTCGCCAAAACGCATTCGTGTTCAATAAATTTGTTTGAGAGATCTGCATGTTCTGCAAGTGAAACATGTGCAAAATCCCTATAAAAGTGACGGGTTTTCGGTTTTCATAGCTCAGTGTTAAGCCACCGACACGCAATACAGTTACGCCAAGGCTGACTGAAGCACAACGCAGCAACGCTATTAGTCGCTTGGAAGCAGGCGAATCTCGATCAGATGTAGCCAGAGCTGTGAATGTTCACCCAAGCACCATCACAAGGCTATGGAATCGTCACCAACAACATGGATCAACTTGTGACAGTCCACGATCTGGCAGACCTTGTGTGACCACGTCCGCACAAGATCGCTACATCCGGTTACGTCACCTTTGGGATAGGACCATCACTGCGACGTCTACTGCCTCAACCATACCAGGGCTGCGTAGGATTTCCAATCAGACCATACGTAACCATCGACGAGATTCTTACGCCCCATGTGTAACCCATCATGGTGAACGTCAACGACGTTTTTCAACATGGCAACGCCCGTCCTCACACAGCCCGACTCACCACTGTCTTCTTGAGACACCACAACATCAACGTTTTCCCTGGCCCTCCACATCACCACATTTAAACCCCATCGAACATCTTTGGGACCAGTTGGACCGACGTCTGCGACAGCGACAACCTCAACCGCAACCGCAGACTCTATCTCAGCTTGCATCAGCTTTGCAGGATGAGTGGACAGCCATTCCACTGGATGTGATTCGACATTTCATCGCTTCCATGGGCAGGAGATGCCAAGCAGTTATTGGTGCTCACGGGGGGCATACTCGTTATTGACGTTGAGTGACGTTAAACTTCAACTAGTGAGCGTGAACTTCGCCTTTGCAGACTTTGGATGTTCAGCAGTGAATGTGCAAAGTTTCACACATGTTATGTAGAACTACCAGGAATAAACTTGTTAACAATATGTCTCAAGTTTTGCCTTTTGCGTTTATTTTTCTGTAGAGTATATATACTTAAATATATACAGGTGAACTAACAAGTGATATAAAACTTTTTTCTCACGATCAAAATACCGACTTTGTAGAAATTCCGAGACATTCTATGAAAGACACCGATCAGGTAGTATTGTTGAGGCCCCCCAGTGGCTCAGCGGTATGTCTGTGGACTTACACGCTAAAATCCTGGTTTGGATACCCGTGGTGGGCAGAGCACAGATAGCCCATTGTGTAGTTTTGTGCTTAATTCAAAACAACAACAACATAGTATTCTTGAGAACGTTCGTGACTTCAAACCAGTCGAGTTCTTTTTAGTACTTAAAAGCGTTAACGTAAAGGTTTAATCGATCGTAACGAGACAGAAAGTCTCACTCACCCGCTTTCGGTATCTCTTATTGCTATAGCAACAGTCAATAACTAAAACTACTTCTTATCTCTTAAAGCTTTCGTATGAGGGTTACCATAAAACTATTTATATATATACTGTGCAGGCATATAGTAGACGTTTGCAGATCTAGTACACGTTATGAAAAGTTTAAAAAGGCATTATTATAAAGCTCTTCAGTTCACACGACTTGTTACAACTCAGAGAGATTAAGTGAAAAAGCCTATAATTCTGTCTATTATTATTGTTTGTTTGTTTTTTGAATTTCGCGCAAAGCTACTCGAGAACTATCTGTGCTAGCCGTCCCTAATTTAGCAGTGTAAGACTAGAGGGAAGGCAGCTAGTCATCACCACCCACCGCCAACTCTTGGGCTACTCTTTAACCAACGAATAGTGGGATTGACCGAGACCTTATAACGCCCCCACGGCTGAAAGGGCGAGCATGTTTGGTGCGACGGGGATGCGAACCCGCGACCCTCAGATTACAAGTCGCACGACTTAACACGCTTGACCATGCCGGGCCGTTTATTATAAATAAACGTTTAGCGTACGTTTATCTTTTTCCAGGTCTGGCATGGCCGAGCGCGTTAAGGCGTGCACTCGTAATCCCAGGGTTGCGGGTGCGCCCGCGTCGCGCTAAACATGCTCGCCCTCCCAGCCGTGGGGGTGTATAATGTGACGGTCAATCCCACTATTCGTTGGTAAAAGAGTAGCCCAAGAGTTGGCGGTGGATGGTGATGACTAGCTGCCTTCCCTCTAGTCTTACACTGCTAAATTAGGGACGGCTAGCACAGATAGCCCTCGTGTAGCTTTGTGCGAAATTCCAAAACAAACAAACAATTATCTTTTTCCACCCTCCCTTGGCGGCTCAGAGTGAGTTATGTACTTAGAATGAAACTAAAAATAAATTTAGTTAACAGCATTGGTAATGGTACACATTCGTATGTTATAATTATACATTATTTCATTAGCTTGATACCCTCGCTATGAACGAGATTTTCAATCATAATCCTAGCGGGGAACATTTACATAAGTCATCAATAACATTTTAAACTAATAATATTGTAAAACACTCTTCGCAATGAAAGTATAAAAATACAAATAAAGAAGTAATTACATTCGACAAATTAACTGTCGTTAATCAATATTCTTAATAAAGGAAACAACGAATACATATAATATAGCTAACTTACGAAACGCACAAACACTTGTCTTTAACCTTCGTCGCAGGAACGTATTCATGCTAATATATGAATATTACTATTCTGAACGTGTCACTTTACCAAATACTCTTTCAATGTGTGACAAAGCAAGTCATGTTGTTTAATGTCGAGTTAATACCGCCAGTTTTCTCGTGGCATGAACAAAAACCAATGTTTTTTAATTATACAGTTATATATATATAAACAATATAATGACACACGACAATACTATTTCTATAATAGTAACATTTTAGAAATATTTTACTGCAAGTCTTAGTTAATGACTTCCTGTAAAACCTTAAAAAGGTTTACATGAAGTAATGAATGACAACTGTGAGCATAACATATACAACTCATTGCGTTGTTTATCACTGAACAATAAATCAAACAAATACTTTGCCTCTCCTCAGATTTTAAACTGGACTGAGCGACTCACGGACGTGCAACAGGTAACGTGCTAATACTGCAGTCTATCAAATATACACACTTCGATCATATTGAATCTCATAAATTTTTAAGCTAATAATTATTCAAAATAGTTTGTTTCATTAGACTTACTCTGACCTTCCTGGCTTAGAAAACGTTTGTGCTGCCTGGCTAACTAATTAATGAATATTTATTGTAAAATCATTATCAATGATATAAGTGTAGCTACCAGTTCGGCGGCCAATTTTGAATTCATTCATTTAAATCTCACACACAATCCATTTTTTGGCCGCACCTTTTTTCACACCTAAGGTGTTTCTCATTAGATATCATGACATTTTTAGTGCACTCCAACACATCACACCAAGTAAGAAAATGGAAAATGTCACTCGATTGTAACTGATATCAGCTTTAGAATTGCAACCATATTATTCGGAACAGATCTTTACTTTACAGAATTAACAAGTTTGTTTTAAATATATGTTGATAGTTTTCCTCTTTAAAAGGGTTTTAATAGCTTTCTTCATGGTAACGCCATGGAATCTAAATTAACAGTTTCTTATTATCACCTGTGTTTACTCGGCACAGACGTATCAACCACTATAATTTACTCTAACTGTTTAATCTAATATCACGTGACACTAAACACGCCTTAATTAAAATAATTTCATAAAATTTAGTAACTTTATGCTGAAAGTTGGCAATGAATAATGAATAGTAACCATCGACTTGTTCTTTTGAAAACTTCAGCTAGAAACTGCTAACTTAGTTTGTTTGGCTTAACTAATATTTATGTATCTGCAAGTCATTTGTCCTGCCCCCCGCTAGTACAGCGGTATGTTTTCGGATTTACAACGCTAAAATCATGGATTCGATTCCCCTTGGTAGGCTGAGCAGATAGCCCTTTGTGGCTTTCCGATACGAAAAACACACACACACCTTTCTCGTTGTAGTTTTCTGTCCAACAACAGGCGTTTTAAATCCAAATGACTAAAACTTTTACTTTTAAGAGAAGCTGTAGTAAAAATTGTAAGACTAATAGATCACGTGACTTTTTGAGAAGACGTACTCGAGATTTTATCGTTAACTTTAAACGGTTTTGTTAAATAATTTTGCACCTGAAGCTTGTATTTATACTAAATGAGACTCCCAGTTGTAGTTCATAAAGGTCTATCAATGCATCATATTTGAAGAAAATCCATAAACAGTAGGTATACTTTTCTGTTAAAAAGAAAAGAAAAACTCGATCAAAACTGGAGATGATATATCTCAGGCATTTCTTAACGGATTGTTTGGTAAGTGAAATAAGAGTCCAGACATTCTTTAAAGCTGTGTGAGAGTTTGGATAATTAGAGTCCTGTTTACAGAAGTTATTACAAAGTGTTTTAATTTCAATCATTCTAGTCTTAGTACTAGTCATGTTAACGAGAAATAAAGGTTTCTCAACGAAACTCGCGAGCAAACTTTTCGATAAGTAACGTCTTTGTTCGCTTTAATCCTTCAAAATATAATAGCATTAAAACCCATTATAAAGTCCAGTATATATTTTCTATACGAGATTGACAGTAGGTATTAGCCTTTTCTATACATGCAGTGTTTCATATCATATTTTTTTAATATTAGCTTTCTTACACAACTATATAAAAATTCACCCTTATCAATATCTTAGGGAAGACGAGACATAGGTTCTATAATAGCTATCCCTAAATGTGAACAGCTGACAAGAGTGAGTGTATCCGGTCAACATCACCAATCACATTTAGCCTAGAACTGACTAATATTTTCATCCACATCTCGGCATTCAGATGGTTCAAGGCGCAGACCTTGAGAGTTCTAATCTGAATTTTATGATAGTCACCTTTTAGAGTGAAGTTTGTTTTATGAGAAGGAGCTAGCTGTACATGGGTAATGGTTAGCGTACTGGTGTTTGAATATATGTATTTCAAAAAGGTCTCACATTATAACTACAAATATTGTCTTGCATTAATAATATATAAAGTTTTATATTATCTGTACCATTTTGTATTATATTACTACTACTATTTGTAGTACACACAAGTGATATATTAGCAGTACAAATTACATAACTTGTACCAATACGTAGTAAGGTTTATAGGATCAATGAATCTGCATTATAGGTACAAAAACAAAATTATATTAAAGCTACGGGTAAGCGATCTACTAATAACAAAAAAATTATATTGTGCAACGTATTTAGTATCTGGGTTAAAACTATTTCGAATATTCAAATCATTTAGTCGGGAGAAACTACAGCCGATATAAGTTTCAAGTTTCTTAATTTTGCGCAAAGCTACCCGAGTGTTATCTGTGCTAGCCGTCTATAATTTAGCAGTTTAAGATGAGAGGAATGGCAGCTAGTCATCACCACCCACCGCTGTTACGTTTTTTATGCGGATTGAACGCAACAAAAAGACACAGATAACAGCTTGTTTAATTTATTATAATGATCTACTTATGTGATAGACACAAAATAAATTATCCAATAGCAATAACAGATATCCAGTTTCAACCTTCAAAACAACTTACAATACAAAAAGGTACTGGCCTGTGCTTAATAATATGATCCAGAATGAGTGTCCAAATCCGAAATCCAAAGTTCCAATCTAAGCGGTGAATTTAGTCTCACGGAGAAATTTTCGAAGTTTGAATGGGTAATTTCAAAGAAAAATTCACAGTCCAATTCGTATTGACTTTCGGTATAATCCGTAATCCGACTGAATTGTAAAGATTGACGAAATAAAAATTTCACCGCTTTAGTCGATCTAGCTCTATTCACAAATTCAATTTGAATAATCACATGGTAAACGTTTAAACTTTCTCAAACGAGACAAACTTCTTGGTCCGAGTAAAAATGGATGATGACTTCCCTCGCATCGCCGTCTGTTTATATACTAATCGCGTAACTTCCCAGAATTCCACAGTACAAACACCAGGCCAATACAAGTGATCAATCTACCTAGTTTTAAAAATTTCTACATGAATAATTTTAAATGAATTTTAATTAATTCTAAAATGTTATTTTAAATTTCACTGGTTTAAACCTCGAAAATATAAATATAAATAATAGATATGGGAATGCAAACACGACATGACATGGTTGCCGTTTACATAACATTTACATAACACTCTCGACATGGTTGTCGTTTACATAACATTTACATGATATTTACATAACACCGCCAACTCTTGAGCTACTCTTTTATCAACGAATAGTGGGATTGACTGAAACATTATAACACCCCCACAGCTGAAAGGGCGAGCATGTTTGATGTGAGAAGGATTCGAACCTGCGACTCTCACATTACGAGTTGAACACCTTAACCCACCTAGCCATGCCAGGCCCAGCCGATATAAAGTCAAAATGGTACAAAATGTATCAGAATTGATTTTTAACTTTGGCATTTCGTAAGTATTGTGGTGTTATTAAAATTTATCGCTTTTAGAAAGAATATGTGACAACTTTTTCAAACGAAAAATATTCATACAGTCAGATCATATAGATGTGTTTATGTTGGGATTTATAATTGTTCAAACAAGGGTATCATTTACACACTTTTGACAGAAAGTGTTCGTTCCCCTGCTTCGTGAGAAGTGTTTTCCTCACAACTTAAAAAGTATCACGATTAGAACAATGAAGTACAGTATTTAATAAATATTATACTAATACACATATACATAAATTTGCATGTAAATTAAATGAAAATACACTGTTTATAAACAAATAACCAAAAATAGGATGAGCAGAAAGTGTTCGTACGGTTCAGAACATGTGAAAAAACTGATATTCCCGTAACAATTTTGTTTAGTTTCGCGAATAAACTACATTATACCATTCCAGAACCAGACACTTGGTTCCTAATTATTGGAATTTAGCCAGCACAAAAATTACTTCCGGCAATTTAGCGCCGTCTCCATCAGTATCTGCTTATTCATCATGGCGAACAGGAAACAACTGTCCAATGGTTTAAAAAACCGAATTGTTGTAAAATACAAGTCTCATGTGTCTCTTTCCGGTGTTGCTACACATCTTAATATGCCAAAATCTACTGTTCAAAGCATAATTGCCAAGTTTAAGCTTATAGAATCAATTGCTAATCTCCCCCTTTCCGGACGCCCCACCAAAATTTCAGAGAGAATCAAGAGGAAGGTTCTCAGAGAAGTTAGTAGGAACCCTCGTTTAACACGTGATGACGTACAGAAACTGGTAAGGGAAACTGGAGTTGAAGTAATCACCTCTACAGTTACGAACGTGTTACGCTGTTCTGGGATCAAAGCATGCCGTTTTCGTAGAACTACATATTTAAAGCCTGTTGATTTACAAGCACAATTAAGGTATGCAAGAAAGCATGTAAATAAACCCTTTACCTATTTAAAGAGCATTCTTTGGTTAGACGACACTAAAATCGAGCTTTTCGGTCACAATGACGTTTGCTATATTTTCCGTAAGAAGGGGAAATGAAATCTTCCAAATAATACCATCCTTACAGTTTAACACGGAGGTGGCTCGATCATGCTATGGGGTTCCTTAAGCTCATATTGTGTAGGCAGCTTTCACCGCGTCAACGGAATCATGAAAAAAAAAAGAGTACATTGATACATTAGGCACTTATATGAAGAATGATGCTCGAAACTTGCGGCTTGCGTGTCGATGGATCTTCCAGCACGACAATAACCCTAAGCACACATCAAAATATGTGCAATTCTAGTTGCAAAGGAACCATATAAGCGTTCTGGAGTGGCCATCGCAGTCACCCGATCTCAACCCAATCGAAAACGTTTGGCATGAATTAAAGAGAATGGTTATCTACTTAAGATTATGATTTTTTTTGACTTACTGTTATCATAAGTAGAATAATAATGTTATCAAGAGTATGTGCTTTCTTATAACAAAACCACATTGGACTATCTGCTGAGTTCACCAAGGGGAATCAAACCTCCGATGTTAACGTTGTAAATCAAAATATGCTGTACCAGGTGGAGACAGTATATCAAGAATGAGCCAGTTGTGTAATATGTGCTATACAATTAAAATATCAATTACACTGCAAACAGCATGTAAACAAATCTTTATAAACACTATTGAGTAGTAAACAAACCATATGTGGAGCAACAACCCATCAAAACATTTGAGAAAATTAGTAGAATAAAAAAAAATCAAAGCTACAAATTTGTCACTCTGACTATATGGCAACTGAACAACGCTGTTCGAAAGGCATAGCTCTCTCCTGCCTTCACCTTATGCAAATCTAAATGCACAAGACTGAATTATGCTGTCTTGGCTAAAACATTTTTTCAGTTTATTAATAACCTTATTAAAAATAACCATTTTGCAACACTATTTAAGATTTTAAAGTACACTAGTAGCCATATTCTATTATTGCGATCACTCTTTTCTGTTGCTAAGTAAGAAAGTGCTGTCGTGGGTGAAATGTTGCTTAAACACATGTGTTTGATGATCAACTTGCAGCTACATCAGATAAATAAAGAAATGTTGACATCGTTGAAATGTTGAAACGGTTTTCAAGATTTAGAGTTTAACTGTGATATAATCTCTTGAAACAAAGATTTCAATTCTATACATCTAGCTTTTTATCATAAGAGTCGGGGCGTAAAACGTGAGTCTCCGAAGTGAGGACAAATGTTACAATTGCCACAGTGTAACACAGCTTTGCTAGACCATTTTAGAGTGAAAAGAAAAAAATAAGTTGTATTATTACCTATGCATTGTTTTCAAACTAAGTGTGGCCCATGACATATAAGGGTGTACTTGAAACGAAGTGATGTAGATAGTTCTAAGAAAAAGTATAAAGACGGGCTTAGAGCCCAGTTAATCTCGAGACATAACATCAAAAAAATGGGACAAGTTCTAAATAAAAACTATAGAAATGGAAGCACTGAAAATTTAAGGAAACAAGATAGAAATAAGGCGGGAAAACGTCTGAACAACACTTGAAGGTTTTTCAAACAGTGAAACTTCAAAGTCTGTGTAGTCATCATTCCACACGTTCCTACTTCGAGATTAACTTTGATGTAATTATAGACTTGTTACAATCTTATCGGCAGCTAATCCTTTCTAAATACTCAAGTAAAATAAAAAACCAGCAGTATTTTCGTCCACTCCTTATCAGTCAGAAAGATATAATGTCTCCGACAAGCAAAGTATGACTATTCAAGCTTTGTCTCTAACTTCCGACATTAAACATTCTCTTATCATGTCATGCACTTCCTTAGGACTACGTACTTTGATTACATATATTTATCTGTACTTGATTGCTAAAACAATGTTTATAACAGGAAAATTTAGCTACATTGTCATTTCATTAATTACAAAAAGCACACAAAGTAGGAACAAGCGGAACGATGACTACACCCAATTTGAGGTTGCACCCTGTCAAAAACCACCAAGTGTTACGTTAGCGCGCCCATTCATACCTTGTTTTTTTACACTTGGTGCTCCTATTCCTAATTTTTAATTGTTTTATTTATTTTGTATACTATAATAAATAACAGAATATGCTGACTTAATGTGTTCCATTGTGGTTTATACATATGTGTGATGTTCCTTAGGTTTGTTCACTAAATTATGATGTATTTGTGTAGGTTTTTCCTATCCCGTTTCTATTTTCAATCCATATCCATTACATGGCTGGATTTTGACGTATCAGTCATTACGAAACCTAGAACATGGCCAAGCGCTTAAGGCGTGTGACTCCTAATCCAAGGGTCGCGAGAAAAAAAAAGAGAAATACAAGCTTTAATTTATTATAAACATAAGATATAGTATTTTTATATTATCTAATCTTCGACTGAAATGATGCTGTTTCATATAAGTATAACATAAGTCGCTGTATTTGTTAGAATAATTTTTGTGCAGGTTGAACTTCATAAATGCATATTAAAAGTTTATTCTAAATAAGTAAATTTGTATCTACTCCTACAAAACATGTTAATAAGTAAATCTGTATCTACTCCTACAAAACATGTTCGTTCTTTCAGCCACGGGGGCATTGTAAAGTTACGGTAAATCGAACTATTCGTTAATAAAAGAGTAGCCCAAGAGTTGGCGGTTGGTGTTGATGACTAGCTGCCTTTCCTCTAGAGTTACACTACTAAATTAGAGATAGCTAGTGCAGGTAGCCCTCCTGCAGCTTTGCGCAAGATTCAAAAACAAACAAATGTTTCTTTAAGCAAACGAATAGTGGGATTGACTGCACATTATAACGCCCCCACAGCTGAAAGTGAGAGCATGTTTGATATAAAGGGAATTCGAACCTGCGATCCTTAGATTATGAGTCGAGTGCATTATCCACTTTGCCATGCCGGGCCTCAAAATAAATCAATAATTTATCACATAATGCATTATAATTTCGAGCAGCCAGAAACTGAGTTAAATATTAATTTAAGTTTGGTAGTTTAATAAATGTCGATGCATATTCAATTTATGACACTTGCCAACAAGAATTATACACAAAGTTTTCTTTTTTAAT
The DNA here is from genome assembly GCA_011833715.1 of Carcinoscorpius rotundicauda. Classification (NCBI taxonomy): domain Eukaryota; kingdom Metazoa; phylum Arthropoda; class Merostomata; order Xiphosura; family Limulidae; genus Carcinoscorpius; species Carcinoscorpius rotundicauda. Next base: position 47,443,526 of record CM022392.1, on the reverse strand, counting down.
ACAAATATATATCAATATACAAACAATAACACTATTTATAACAGCGGTTATTACAAATAGTGATCTACGTACAAAAGTTTTTCAGACTTACAAACAATACTGAGCCTCCTATCTGCTCTGGAACTTCCATGGTATCTTAAATAATTTTATCGATGAGTGAATAATTTTGAGTTGATACAGATACAATTTACTGAACAGAAAGCTAGCTAGGACTGTGGTCCTTTTTCTTCATTAGCCACAGCCAGGTTATTACATCGCTAGAGCTATATAATGTTTTACTAAAAAATACTAATGTCCGATGATAATTCACTGAAGTTAAACGATTTGCAATATTCGAAATTTATAAACGTTCCCGATTAATAAACGCTACTCATAATTATAGCCTCCGAGGTTTGTAATACACCAACTTTAGCAGACCAGTAATATGTACTTTACACGTCACATTTATTATATAATAGTCGCTTTGACTCAGACACCAGTAAACTGGAAAACATCGGAGATTAATACAAACATCAAACTAAGTAACCAAAGTTTCTAGAAATTTCTCTTTCCACAACAGCACACACGATACACCAGTGTTTATTTACACACAAGTATTGCTGATTCTTATACTAGAGAACCGTCTGCAGTTTCAATGAATTGGAGAGAATTTTGCAATACGGACTTAACATTTTAAGCTATTTACATTTACAAATACATGTGTAGCTTAAACAAATACAAAATAGTAAATCACTCATACCTCCCTCCTTAGAAAGTTAAATAAAGGAAGAAATAAAATAATTTTATATATACACATTAACAATATTATAATAAGTATAACACATTATCAAAAAATTATACAACTTCAATAAACATAACCGTACATAACACAATCAATACAAATAACTTTATCATATAATTACATAACACGTAAAAATGCATCAGCATAAATGTTATCAGTTCCTTTAACATGGATTATCTTTAAGATTATAATATCATGATGTTAAACTCCAATTTAATATTATTTTCTGTTCTTTCTTTTAATTTAGTTTAAAAACATCAGTAGTTGTGATCAGTGTAATTGACAATAGATTGTTGAGATGTAGATACATAAACACTGAAATGTTCTAAAGTTAATACTTTTGGTGACAATTAAACATTTTAGAAAAATATGGGTTCTCAATACCTTTGTGGTCTGATCTTAATAGAATAGCACCAACACCACAATCTCTGGCATTAAAAACTAAGATTCATCAAAGTTTAGTGCCATCAATAAGGATAAGTGCGTATAGATATTTGGCCTTTTCAAAAGTAGAATGTCATATTTCAGACCATTTGTGCTTTAGAATTTTTTTCAATAGGTTTGTTAATGGTGCAGTTATGTCATCAAAAGTTGTATACAACTTCTTGTAATAACCAGCCATTCTCAAACATTTTATCAAACTTTTCTTGTTAGTATCAGTTGGTTAATTCACAATGCAATCAACTTTGGCTTGAATGTCAGAATTACTAACTCAGTTTGATGTTACGTTCATCTCTGATGTATTCTATTTTACTCGTGTCAAAGCGGTTGTTATCAGTAACGGAAGATAACCAAGTTAAAATAGTTTAGAATGAATCTCGGTTGTGATATGGTTTTAACATATTGTAATAAAACAAATGGATAACCTTTCGATGACCAGGTGTTTATGCAACATAGCCTGTGTCATTAAGTTTTCGAACAACCTCATAGAGACCATTATACCTAGCTTTGAGTTGATAGCAATATTAAAATCATGTTAACAGGACAGAACCTAGGCTCTTCAGCCGTGTAGTTTAAAACATTTTTTTTCATTCTAGCTAAGGATAACTTCAGAGTTTCTCGAACCAATTCACTAACACGTAAGGGTCTGGACTGAAACTTGGAAAGGTAATTCAAATAGTGCATTTCTTTCAGGTCATCTTCCAAATATTGTTTCTTCAGCAATTTTAAAGGACCTTGCACTGAATGGCCAAACACCAACTCAAATGAGTTAAACCCTAACAGCTCACGAACAAATTCACAAGCAGCAAATAATAATAGATTAACTCCTTCATAACAATCCCTCTTGTTAATGATACAGTAAGCCCGCATCATATTTTTCAAGGTAGAATGGAATCTTTCAAGAACACTTTGCCATTCTGAATAATACGCACTAGATTTGATCTGTTTAGCACCAAGCTGATAAATAACTTATTAAAGCAACCCTGACATAAAATTTAATCCTTGATTAGACTGAAGCTCTTTGGACAAGCTGACAAAAGTAAAGAATTTAATCAGCGTCTTAGAAAGATTGGGATAAGATGTTTTTAAAAAGACAACTTCAGAGAATCAAGTTAAAGTGCAAAAAATAATCATAAAATACTGGTACTCTGATCGAGTTTTCAGTGAAAGACTAACACAGTTAACAACCACACGGATGAAGTGCTCTTCAAGAGCTGCAACATGTTTCAGAAGAGCAACAGGAATTTTCTGGTAGGTTTTACAAAACCGAAAAATTTCTTCTGAAATTTGTGGTTTAAAATGTCTCATAATTTTGTCACGTGTCTTGTTGATACCTAAGTGACTTCTCATGGAGAGTTCTTAGGCATCCTTTGGTATTTGAGAATGATAAACTTTTGAAACAAAGATTTGGTAAACTATGTCTCAGGCCTCTAAAGTTGGTACATCTAATGGTACATCTAATCTCATAAGCACATCATTCTTGATCAACTATTTGGAATTTTTTACAGTTCATCTTTTGGAAGTACATATTTAAATAGTGGCGAAACTTGCAGGATTTTTTGTTTTTCTTTTGCTCAGTGATCCTCTGGATATCGTTTATTTTTAGATTGATTTCTTAGCCTGAGCTCGAGTCACAGCTCACGAGGGAAACATATCTCCTCAACAGACACGTCGTTCTTAGATGAAACAGTGATCGGCTTGCTAACCATTTTGGATTCGGCAATAACTTTCCCCAAGCTGAAGCATTTATCAACAATAATGATACATCCTTAACTGGGTAATTAGGTTTCACTCCAACCACAATTGTTCTCGAAACTAGGTCTGATGCTAAATAAATATCATAAAGAAGAACATTAATAAAGACGCTTTCAATACCTTGAGCAATAACAGTCTCTCCTGTGGCAGAATTTGAATACAAAGACAATATACCTTGTAACAACATTGACTAGGTCGTCCTAGTATCATATGGAATACGAGTGGGTGTGAGATTGACAATATCATTTGTAAAACACAAGGCACCATCAGACACAAAATGGCTAAATTCCTCTATAACTACATCCAGCTTTATATCAGTGGCAAAATCAACAGCACCAAAGAATCTGATAAAACTATATCTAAATGCGCACACAAGCAAAATGAGTGCTACCTTCTTTTCTTTGTTTCAAATACCAGGAATAGGGTGGGTCGAAAAACGTTTATGAAATTTAACTTCCAATAGTAGGAAAACGTTGTTCCAAGTAGCCTCCACTAATTCTGTGAAATATTATTGAAATTCAAAATTATTATATTGTGCCCTAACATTCTTTAATGCAGTAGCATTTTATTATACAAATCTTCCATATAAATTACATTGGACAATTTTTTGATGAAATACTGCTTTATTTCATTGAGTTTGGTTGATAAAAACTAGGTAGGTGCACGCTGGTACGTCTTGAATCCTGCTTCAGGAGTGGGTTTTTTCTCATTTCAGAGAAATAAAAGTTTAAAAGCAATACAGCAGAAAGGCAGGAAAGGCTCAAAAGAACCATCCGTTATAGAAATATAGAGACAGGCGTTCCAGATCTGGATATGGTGTGGACAGAAGGTTTATTGTCTGCTGTGAGTCATGACTGGGTTTTGTAAAAGATTAGAAGCTATCACGATAAATATAGAACATTTATGAAACCAATCTAAAACAGGTAAAGTGAAACTTATAAAGTCAATTTTTTCCAAGGACAAACAGCAAAAGATCTTTTTGACATTTGTTCCTTAAGTGTTCAATTATTCTTTGGGTTATTGTGCTGAGGATAAAAAAGAGTGAAAGGGAAAATAGGTTTCCACTTAGATCGAAGAAGTGACAGAAACATGATTAAAGGCTCAGTCGACATCTATAATATTAAAAAATACCAAGAAAGGGAAAAAAGAAAATCCACAACATTATTTCCCTATATGCAAAGTGACCAATTTACAAGAAAAAACAACAGAGATAAAATATGATGATGATGATAATGAAATACGTGATAATGAAACTCTTTCTGAACCTGATGATAGCTACGTTTTACTTAAGTACTAGTTGCAGTGAACTGTAAAAACTGATGATAAATAAAGGCAAAAAGCACATCCGAATCAGACTGTTATTAACAGTATTTGCAGGAGCTTGGAACAGGATAGGAATGTCTGACAGAGTAACTCCTACAACCGCTAGTGTAATAAAGGAAGATGTACTCCTAATTACAAAACAAGATAGTTCGAAAGTTGTAAACAGGAATAAAGCACAAAGGGAACAACGTAAAAATAGAGTTAAATTACAGAGAAAAGATTTAGATGAAGTATGTCCTCAAAGCGTATTCTTTAACTGCCAAAAATACAAAACTCTGAAGCAAGAAAAAATGACAAATATCACAAATCCACGGTTGCGTAAGAGTATTGATACTACTCAAGGTACCTAGAATGAAGTATGTAGGACACACAACATCTGTGTCTGTTACTGCTGAGTTACCAAAATAAATATCATAGGATATTTAGTGAAAAATGACATAAATGCTGAGGAAATAGAAGCTGTTGAATATGATGGGATACAGCGAATACCAGACCAAGAGGTGAAATCATCCGACTACTAGAATAACATTTTAGGAAACTTATGCAGTGGCTAGTAAGTCGCTCCATGCTACTGAGCTGATACTGTGACATTTTTTTTTGTCTAAATGGACACATTGTCAAAAGTTTGGAAGGTTGTGAGAAAACCCCTGTAACAGTATTTCAGAAAAGTCGAAGTTCAGTTAATAACACAGATTTCAGTAGAAATTAGCTCCACCAGCTTAAGATTGTCCAAGCCGTTGGAACTGGTCTTGTTAAGGAAAATCCGTGGTAGGCTATCTCATGCACAACAGTTATCAATTACAAATATAAGTTTCCGTCTATACGTGGCATTTGAAGAACTGTTAAAGCTTCTCGTGAATCCACAACATAATCTGTCAGTAAAACTTTGTACGATTATTTGATATCTTATCAGAAAAAACTTTTCTGAAAGACTTAGAAAACATTTAACGTGACAACTTCACGCCACCCTAATTAACAATCGAAGACCAGCATGACTAGTTTTATTTTGTTTTTTACAAAAATGAAAAACAAGCCTTGATGGTTTTGATGAAGTTTTATCCTCACTCAAACAAGAGGAGCTGGATGTTTATGAAGCATCTTCAATTTTGTGGTTTGATCCGATATGGGATTTACTAAGATGGCGGGAAGTTCTTTTCTTAAAAAGTAGTTTTATGTGTTAAATTGTACTCACTGGAAAGAGCAGTTGCTTTCTGTAGTGTTTCAATTTTCTTTTCATCCAAAAACATTTGAGATCATCACTTATACAATGTTTACGTTTCTTCTATAAGATATAACTTATTTACTTTTTTCAAAATTTATCTCATCTGAGTCTCGAATTTATTACGTAAGGTGTTATAATTTCGAATAGACTCAAACTGAGTTAAATAAGAACTTAGGTTCAGGGATACAATAAATGTCGATATGTATTCAATACTTGCCAACAATATTGACAGACACAGTTTTTCAATAGAAATATATTTTAATATATAAACAATAACATAATTTACAATAATGATTATTGCAAATAGTGACATATGTAAAAAGGTTTTACAATATTACGAAAAATATTGAGTCTTCAATCTGGTATGGAACGTTTTTGATTCGGGGTGAGAGAATCACTTATGAATTTATATAAGTACAATTCACTTAACACAGCTTCCAAACAAATATTCTGTTAATACAATAAGAGTTAACTCTGTGTTTATCTTCCTTCGCCAGTCACAAGTCAAACTTTCCACAGATAAAGTTATGCAATGTTTTTCTTTAAAATCTTAATGTCTGATATGAATCCACTGAAGTTAAATGGTTTGTAATGTTCGAAATCTATAAGCGTTCCTGGTCAAATATCTTAAGCTTTCCGTTTATGAATGTTAATCACAGTTATGTCTTCCGAGGTTTATAGTATACCAACTATAGCAAACCAATAATATATTATGTTTCTTGGTGTGTTACGTTGATTATATTTAGAAGCCTGACCAGAGTTTCTAGAAATTTCATCTTGCACAACAACGCATGAAATATTTTTACTATTTTTAGAGCCAAATTGTCTCACTAACATGTTTAACTTACTGAATAAAAGTTTTTATCACACCTAATGTTTCATTCGTACATATATTGATCTAGAAAGTCTATTGTATTTTTACGATTCAGTTCACATTTAAAGTATTATAGTAAAGTTTTTGCTTCTATATTTAGCCATATTTTACATTTCATGTCATTTCATATGTAAAGCATTTATAGTTTGTTCATTTAGATAATTATTATGTATCAGATATTGTCCTGAAAATGACATTTATTTATATCTTTAAATAATACATAATAATTGAACATAAAACTTGCTGTTTTATTTTATAAGTATATGTATATATAACGCATATTTCACAAGTTATAATGTTTGGCTTTATGGATTAATCATATTTTTGTGTTAACCCTTGTGTGTATGTAGCTCTATTTTCATTTTTATCTCTAATTTTAACATGTAGTTAATTAATAAACTCTGTGATATATCAATTTTATACAACAAAATATAATGACTTACTGTTTAACTCACTTTACTGAAATTATTTAAAACAGCAACATTTACAATTTTCTATTGAATATTCACTTCAAATATAAAACATGTAATACGAAAAAAATATAAAACTTGGTGGAGTTGGAGTACAGCTTATAAACGAACTTTCATCATACGTTAACTCAAACGTCTGAATTGATCATTAAGATATCTGTAGTTAATCAACACCATGGAGGCATTTCACTATGACGTGATCAACTTCAGGCTGATCAGTCTATCTAACAAAAACACAAGCAATAAAAAAACAATTAAAGAGACACAGAAAAACGCTAGAAAAAGTAAACATCTCACTCGGCAGCTCGTCCATTAACATGAACAAGCACCTTGGCATCACATTCGACACCAGATGAACATCGAAAAAACATATCAACAAAAACACATTTATCCATCAAAAAACGCATTTCACATTTGTTGACCAGAACTAGCAAGCACTCTAGGTGCTCATCTGAAACCATCATTAAAATATACAAAGTTTACATCCGCCCGTTAATAGAATACGGATGTCAAGTCACATACAACATGCCTAACAACACACTACAGAAAATTCAAATACAACAAAATAAAATACTAAGAGCAGTAAACCGACTACCAACATACACACCTGTCAACTATGTACACTAAATCAGTAACATGCCCACCCTTAAAAATAGCCTAACTGAAATAGCATACAAATATAACTTTAAAGCAGAACATATAAGTGAACTAACTGCGTTGCTACAAAATAACATCACCATATATCAGATTTCAACAATCGCAATCCATTTAATAAAACACATAACTATAAACCAGGTGAATAAATGTCTATATATATTTTTGTGTTTTTTTTAGCTCTGGGCACAGGACAGGTAGAACATTTGGCGCTTGCCCTGTGAAAGTGGGTTTTCTCGGGGCACTTCCGTTCCCCCCTTCAACAAATTCTGAGGCACTTGGCCGCTTCGTGACCCTTATCACGGGACGCTTTACTGAATAATATGGAGTTGGTCTGCGGACTCCGGATTCTGCACACTCTCACCAGATATTCTCATAGTGCCCAACCTTATTTTATTGCCTCTTACAAGCCAAATTAAAAACAGGAAAAATTCCACTTACAAAATGTAGTCCACGAGCAGAGACGAAGAGGAACTGCAACGTTGGGGAGAAAATTCCTCATACTTCTCTCTCTTTCTCTCTAAACTAAACCCCTGCCGAGGTTTTGTTTGCACACATACACACACACCTCGAACTGCACGACTGAGCGAGCAAGATATACTAAATTTCCTCTGCTGTTATGTTGTTCTCGCTGCCGGGACCAACTTCGCCAGTGACCTTACTGGTCTCGCCAATAATTATCGATGGAATACCGCAGCTACAAATTGTCACTTTTATCGCTCATACCAAGCCTGGTACAACCATAGACCCTTCCAAAACCCGAATCCTGCGTCGAGGAGGAATTCTCCTCTAGCCCTCTATACCTGAAAATACGTCCTATTTATATCAACCCAGGAACACTGAAATCAAAGTAAGCTGTTCGCCGACGAAGTGCTCTATCAGTCTATTCTCTGTCTTTCTCAGAGGTGTCGACAAATCCATTTACCCAGCAGAAATCAAATATGCCATAAAATGTCAAACCAAGACCGAGATATACGTCGTCCACCGGATTTTCTCGAAACGTACCAACCAAGCTGTCAAATTCATCAAGATAGTTACAACCTCCAAGCACAATATCGACCACATTTTACGCAACGGATGCTACTATCATATATTTCACTTGAGTGCAGAGCGCCCTCGTCGTTGTTCCATCAAGCCATTGATATTTAAGCCCTCTGGACAACCACAACGTAGACAATCAACAGAAGAATTTCCACAACCAGCCACTGATTTACCGCTAAACCAACAACCAGCCAGGAAAACCAAGCAAACTGATTCATGCAACTCTACATCGACGCCACTAACCTCTACTGCTAATACTCACCAACAGGACAACAGGACTAAAGACAATAACTCTCAGACTGACGACGTCCTCAACCTCCAGCTATGACCTAATCTAAAGAAGAAATGTAACAGATTTTTCCAGGCCCCAAGTTCAGCTCCTTGTGTTATAACCATATGTCAGGCTCAAACCATCCAAGTCACTTGAAACAGACAACTAGATCACTAACATTTGGAAGACACAAACTAATATTGGAAGAAGAAACAAATCATCTCAGACCGCCGATGAACAACACACCAAAGAAGAACATCCAGTAAGCTCATCTCCACTTTCCTCATCACCTTTGAGCATCAGATGTGAACGCAAGTTCAACCTGAAGTATCTCCCTGTTTTACAAGATCACAACAAGTATTTTTCCAAGTTACCATTTAATTAGCTACTTCTATATTTTTGTCTTGAGTCATATGTGTTTTATTTCTGTATGTATTATTAACCTTGATTTTTTTCCCAGCTACTTCCCAGCATGGTCTACATAAATTATTCGGCGCCCTGGCCGTGAAAGTGGGTTTCCTCGGGGTACTCCCGTTTACCCTCACACCTACTTGTGAGTTATTGGATCTTTAGATCCCAGCTAGAACAACTTGATCCATTGATCCTTGCCCACCTCACTTCATAGCATCAAACAAACCAAACTGAAATAGAGGAAGACCCCTACCCACAGATAGATAAATAATCTACCACGGGCGGGGACAAAGAGGTACTACAACGTGAACAATGTTGGGGAGAGAATTCGTCAGATTTCTCTCTCTTAACCCCTGCAACGGTTTGTTGTTCTTGCTGTACACACACACTGACCTGAAGACGAAAGGCAGAAGGCTTTTGAAACATCATCTCCTACACTTGTGTCTCTACAACAGGCAGTTGCCGTCAATACTACAAAGTTTCAAGCACAAAGTGTTTGCGCTGTGTTGGCATGATGTTTTGCATGTTTGTGTCGCGTGAAGCTGCTATGACATAAGTGTTGTTGTTGGGAAGAGTCTTGTTGTCTTGAGAATAATTTGGAAGAGTTGTATTGTTTGTTGCCGTGAATGTAATAGGTTGTTCTAAAGAGGTGTCACGTGACTTGAGTAATATAGGGTTTACTTCTCTGAATGGGTTATTGAGTGGGAAAATTGTGAGATGTGAAGTTTGGTGGTTTTAAAGGGGTTCCACGTGATTTGGGTAATCTCGGGTTTGCTTCTGTTAATACGTTGTTTAGTGGGGGAATATGCAACGTGATTTTGCGTTGTGATAATTGTTTATTGTTCATGGGAGAAGTGAGTATTGTGAATGAGACTGTAATTGGTTCAGTGGTTGTTAGTTGAGTGTTATTTATGTGTTTATTTTGTTGGTATTTCGGGTATGTTTTGTAACTACCTGTGAATTCTGACAGTTAGTGCGCTTTTTCATATTGTTTGGGATATTTCTTGACTTCATGAGGTCTATCACACTTTACACAACGCGCATTTGCTGTACAGCTAAATTTTGAGTTTCCAAATTTTTGGCACTTTAAACACTGCAACACTAATTTTTTCGGGAGGGGTTTAGAGTGTTCAGTTATATATGTTTGAATAACACTGTATTCCTGTTTAAGAGAAGAGATTGTTATTCGTATGTAGATTCTAGCCTGACTCTTAACAGTGGTGTTTTTTGTTTTGTTTTAAAGAACGGAATTCTCTTTATTCTCTTTGATGTAAAGCGTGTAGCTATCAGCTTATCCAAAATTTCTGTCTTCAGTGTTGAGTTTTATGTTTGAAAAAACGTGTTTATGATTGTGTATACAGAGTCCAAAAAGTTAAGTCCCATAGCTACTGTTACTTCAAAATATGTTGGAATATCTTCATGGACAACATCTGACCATTTTATGTTTTTTTCTTTTGGGGGTTCAGTTTTCAGCTGTGGTTGTTTAGATTGTGCAAACCTTTCTGTAACAATATGATTGAAAGTTTTAAGTTGAAGAAAAATTTTAAACAAAAAATATTAACTGTATTTAGAGAGGATACCCATCACGACACAACTTTATCTTTATGGAACAAAGGTGAATGTTTCAGTTCTTCAGTGTTATACGTAAAATGTATCTAGCTTTTAGTAAAGCATACTAGTCTACTATGTCATAAAAGTATTTTTACTAGATACACATTTGTGAAATTATAAAGTCAGTCTACCTGAGATGCATAAACAGCAGAATAATAAGTATAACAGGGAAATGAATTAAATCAGCAGAGACAGCAGTGGTCTCAGGACAAGATATTATATATTGAATGTCAACATAATACAGATATGAAACAGTGAGAACTCTCCTGCTTGTGTGATTTCAGTCGAACTTTGATAAAATAAATCACATTTTTATATTTTATGGAATCCAGTATAAGTTAATAACACGGATAAAATTGATACACGAAAATCTAACAGCAAAATTTAATATCAATGGGCATATTAGAGACACTTTTAGAATAGAGACGAGAGTAAGACAAAGATGTCTATTGAATATTTCCGAAGTAGTGTGAATTCAGATCCGGAAATTGTTGACAACATATTTCAGAGAATAATGCCACGTGACAAAAGTTACTGGTGCATAATGATGATGACGTAACTTTAGCAATAACAAAAATTAATTCGATCTAGAAATATATAAATACACCTAACAGTTTCTGTGGTGCAAGTGGCTTTAAGATAAAAAGAAATCAAAAGGATTATCGTTAAGTTTTTTTTTGATTTTACTTCGCGCAAAACAGCACGAGGGCTATCTTTGCTAGCCGTCTCTAATTTAGCAGTGTAAGACTAGAGGGAAGGCAGCTATTCATCACCACCCACCGTCAACACTTGGGCTACTATTTTACCAACGAATAGTGAGATTGACCGTCATCTTATAACGCCCCCACGGCTGAAAGAGCGAGCATGTCCGGTGCGATAGGGATTCGAATATGCGACCCTTGGATTACGAGGCCCATGCTGGGCCTTCTCGTTAGGAAAATGAAGAATTACAAAATGATTTTCCAACAAATAGTAGTTGGACCAGAAGCCTTAATAAATTACCAGGCAACTGTTGAGGTTGATCCAAACCAACCAATCATGAACGTTAGCAGAAAAAAAAGAAAAAAAACTGAAAATGTGAAAAAAAATGGTAAGAAAATGACCTATACTTAATAGGAAACGCCTGGATAGTAAAATGGTTAATTTGACCTGAAGTAATATATTTAGGCGGAACACAACCTTTTAGTTAGGTGGAATTTAAAATTAAACAAAAACAAAATAGCTCGCAGCGAAATGTGAAGTTTCGATATCCGCAGTAGGCAGAGCACACATAGCTCACTTTGTATGTAGATTATGCTTAACAAACAAGCAACTGATAAACACTTTGCTTGTTGTACGTCAAAGGAGGGAAAGAGATAATGACTCCCCCCAACAATTCCCTCTTTCCTAAATCGATATAACTAAAAAAAATTTAGTTTTAAAATAATTCAATTTTGAGTATTCCTACTGTAACGGATTTGTTATAATACCTATGCTTTTTTCTGTATGGTTTCTGTTTTTGCATATCGCGTATATTCTTCATTGTGTATTGCGCAAGTCTCGCTTGTTCTCGAAAATTGTAAGACGTTCTTGAGTAAGGATCTACAATGTATCTTCATGTATATCATATTACCAATTGGCAGTATAGCGTGCTAGAATATTGGTAAAGTTTGTAAAGAGTCAAGTGATTGGTGTGAAAGTAATGTGCCAAGGAAAAAAACAGTGAATATTGATGGAGATCTGCAATCACTTAGCTATTGGGCCTTGAAGCTACAGCTGCGAGTAACGTCTGTCAATCGGAATACTACACAATTTGACCAGAAACATTATAGATTTCATACATTACAAACTGTTCAACTTCAGTGAATAACTTCGGACGTTACTGTTTTTACGAGGATGTTAAATATCTTTGCTCGAAGGAGTTAACTTTTAATTGATGTAAGGCCAATCAAGCCTATCTATCTAGTGCAAGGTGCACAGTCTTAACTGAGAAATAATTTGATCGTCGTGGAATGGGTCGTCAATAAAATATTTAGTTCTAAACCGGACATAAGGCTCAGTGTTGTCTGTAACTGTATAAAACTTATATATAAACCGTTTTTTGTAGTAGCTATTAATATTAAACGTTATTTTAAATTGTATCGTTCTCTTCTGTTTGTATGTTAAAATATAACTGTGTTAAAAAAAGAACTTTTTGTCTTTCAATCATGTTGGCAAATAACAAAACTTGAATATATATCAACAGTTAATTAACTACTAAATTAAAATTTCTGGATACTTGAAATAATAATACATTAACATAAGTTATATGACAAATCGAAGATTCATTCGAAATTATAATACGTAACACTACCCTTAATAGTTAATGGAAGTAATCACAGTTTTACATTAATTTTTCTTAAATTTTTGTTAGATTAGAAGACGTTTCGATAGGTGGTGTGCTCGTTGTGAAGTACAAAAGCTTGGTAACCAAGACGCCAAACAAATAAAAACTTTAAAGATAAACACACTTAAAAGCTGCGATTTCTTCAAATATCTTGTATTCATTTAAATAATAAACCGTTGAGCTATAAACAGAGACAGCAGCTCTGGAAACATGATATGGAAGTCGCCGCCTTTCTCAAAACGGCAATAGGCGTCCGTACATCACTGAGGGATAACTACTAACTTCTTAAACAATGCTCGAGAGCTGTGCTTGTTTTAATTGCAACAATAAGTACAAAGAGGCCTCAGGAATCCCTTTCCATAAGAAAGTATTCACATTTATGAACTTTTCTTGAAAAAAAAAAAGGCTCTGAACCTCGAGCTATTGCAAAGTGTCGGGTGCTTTGCGTCTGTTAAGGCCCAAAGGGGTAAAATGTATTGTAATGTACAAATTTCTACCAAATCTACTAGGCTATGCACCGTAAGCCCAATTAAAATATTGGGCGTCAGAATTGAGTTTTATATGGTACTGATTTAGTCTGAGGTATTAAAAATATAAAAATATACCAGTATTTATGTAAGAGATTAAGCATATTTATACCTAGGGAGCGTATGTATGTTTAGTTGTTTGTGTAATCTCCATACCTTGTATCGTACGAATTTTGGTGAAAGTAAATCCCAAAAACAGATTATAGTATAGATTTCACTATAGTATAGCGCCCTCTAGCGCTCGTACAATGAGAACTTTACCCTATTTATTGTGTGAGACATTTCTGTTTCTTCACGTCTGTTTATGTTGTATGCGAGTATAGCAATGCTGCCGTTTTCTTTATATTCGAGTTCAAAGCTATACCTAGTTATTATGTTAGGGCAAGAGAAGAAGAGAAAAGTTGATTCCAAATGTCGTGTTTTTAAAGAATAGTGAAGTGCAGACTACCTCGTTATTGAATCACGTAACAAAGCGTACCTGTGAAACTGTTGCAGTGCTGAAAGAGTATAACATTTGTAGACATTACCAAACCAGACACTCATCAAACTATTCTCAGTTCACAGGAAAGCTACGTTCAGACAAATTCAAAACCCTTGAAACGTAACTTATTGTCACAACAGTTTGTATTTAAGAAGACGAAAGCCTAGAATGAAGGTGCAACAAGAGCAACTTTCCGAATTGGAAGAAATATTGTAAATCAGCTGAAAGACAAAGCCAAAGAGTTCGAGTGTTTTTCCATTGCGCTTTACGAGTCAATAAATGTGTTTGACCCTTGACAGTTGCTGTTGTTTATTTGCGGAATCAATACTAAGTGACTGAAGAGTTGCTACCCAGTGGCTCAGCGGTATGTCTGCGGACATACACGCTAAAATCTGGGTTTCGATACCCGTGGTGGGCGGAGCACAGATAGCCCATTGTGTAGCTTTGTGCTTAATTCAAAACAACAACAACAACGACTGAAGAGTTAGCTTCTTTGCGCAGTATGCATGGGACAACCACAGGTGAGGACATTTTCAAAGAGGTCTGAAAATCACTAACTCAGTACAACATAGAATGAATACGGCTGAAGTACGTTACAACAGATGAGGGTTCTTTCAAGCGTATGGTTATTCACTACAAAAATCATCAGCAGGTACTGTGTGAAAAATATCTGGGTCTTTTATGTGTCATGGAACCTGTAGTTTCAACATAAAACATAAATCGCTTTCATGGACTCAACCATCATCAATTCCTTGAATTTTTTGTGAAAGCAGAAGCAACATATCTCAACTTACTTCAACACACTTCATGTTTGATGGCTGAGCTGTAAAACTTTACTGCTTATGTGCATAAACTTGTATGTGAACATGAATATAAAACTATTAAACAACATCTGACCGAGTTATTTCCCCACTGTCATTCCCACCCATTACTATCCACGAATAATGATTTTGATACTTAACTAATAACAAATATGTATCAACTGCTCAATATTAATTCTTTTTAGTACTGAACAGAATTGTATTCCAATAACAACACCTGATTTTGCTAATAAATCTTCAATGCATTTGTGAGATTCTTGTTTAGCATGTATTGAAATAAAATACTTCAGTTCGGTCTATTTGTTTCTTGTTTTCATGTTTATATTAATCTAATCTAGACCGCCTGTTAACTTGATCTCTCCGATACAAGAAAAAAACTAATTCAATAAACTACATGATGTTTTAACTACATACATAATTCTATAAACCCATTCCGAATTATCCTGTTTAAAATCGCAGTACTAGTTAAATATATATATATATACAACTAGTTACGTTTTCTGCAAATGCTGCTTACTTCTTGTCGTCACTACTTTCACTTTGTGTCATCTCTACAACTGAATTCCAAGACGATTTCTGATGACTCCTATCCATAGTACAAAATAT
This sequence comes from Carcinoscorpius rotundicauda, assembly GCA_011833715.1. NCBI lineage: Eukaryota > Metazoa > Arthropoda > Merostomata > Xiphosura > Limulidae > Carcinoscorpius > Carcinoscorpius rotundicauda. Next base: position 47,427,872 of record CM022392.1, on the reverse strand, counting down.
TACCTGACTCTTCAGTACAGTAAGTGTTAAAATAAAATTCAATTATAAAAGTACATTCTGTGAAGTTTAGACCAATACTTTTTCGTTAAAGTAAAATATGTTATTTACTTAAGGGTTTGTTTGTTTGTAATTAAGTAAAAAGCTACATAATGGGCTATCTGTGCTCTGACCATCACGAATATCGAAAAAAGTTTTTGGTGTTGTAAGTTTGTGGAAATATCGATGTGCCATTGGCGGGATAACTCAGGGATATAAGTCTAGATCATTATGCTTTAGTCCACTAATAAACAAAACGGACATACATCTGTTCAAGATAATAACGTGCGATTTCCACAGTAGTACTGTGAAACAAGCAACCTGATCTCATGAGAGTAAGAGATAGAATGATATTAAAAATAATTTACCTATTACCAACTGAAATAAGAATAACTATATGAAAAGTAACACATACTTAATTTGTCGTTGTTCATATGAAACCAAAAATGCAAAGGCAAGCATTTTATTCGCTCAGAAACCTGAAAATCCAATGCCTCGAGAAACGAAAAGGTTCCTGTTACACATTTCTTATGCACTCACAATTTAAACATTTTAAAGTGTATGAACCAGTATGAAATGAATGTCTTTCTCATTTGGTTTTCTCATATTACAGAAAAATAACTACATGTCTTACAAAATTTGCAATGGATTAATATTGTTGTCGAGAATTTTCAAGAAATTATAAAGCATTCTTATTTAGTATTGTGTTTACATGCAATTTTTTAACCTACTTTATTTGGATATTCTAAAATATAACTATCTTTCTTACGTGAAAGGTAATTAGTTATTATTTTAGTAATGTATTTTAAACTTGGCTCACAAGTATGACCGCATAATTGATAATTAGCAAGTATGGTTACGTCTACAAAATAGAATCTTTCTTGAAGAGAAGTAAACCGAAGGCTTCAAAAACGTACTACTATTCGGCAAAGCATAAACTATGTAAGTCAGGGCTAAATATAGTTCCATACAACTAAACTGGATAGATCTGATCTACGTTTTCACAAGGACTACTTTAAAAATACGATCGTGTTGCAACAAATTCGATTTAGACACCTAAATCTGGGAAGTCTAACTTTAAACGAAATGGGATTAACAATTAATGGACGAACACATCAGTAACTTCGTACAGATTTTGTCTCTTCAGTAGTCTTTGAGGCAGTTTGGTAATTCAAAAAGAATTCAGTGAAAACCTCTCTTCACTTACTATTCAATTTAACGGTATTTATATTTACACTAAGTTATTTGCTTTGCTGAGTTAGTTCATGTTGCTCACGTGAGGAAGTTCTCAGAGAAGTATAGATATACACTTCAATCTTCTCTGTATAAACAAGGCGGTGACATTGATTTCAAGTCTGTTGAGCTTCATACATAATGCTATTCACACGTGATGGAACATCATAAGATTATCGTAATGTTTGCAACTCAGACAGGATAACCTGTCATTCTCCCATTAAATCTATTAATAGCTTGAGTTTAGACAGAAGTAACAAGTTCAGGCAGATTTCTTTCACATATATTAAATTATATACACAGTTATGACCGTTAAACTCAGTTGGGAATGTAACACTCCTAAAGAATTGTTAATTTACTTTTAAAGACAAATATTATTATTAGGAGATATAAACCAATAAAAACTCAAATAAGTTTTCAATAATATTAGTTTTGTTTTGTTTTGAATTTCGCGCAAAGATACACGAGGGCTATCTGCGCTAGACTTCCTTAATTTAGCAGTTTAAGACTAGAGAGAAGGTAGCTAGTCATAAGCACCCACCACCAACTCTTGGATTACTCTTTTACCAACGAATCGCTGGGATTGACTGTTACATTATACTGCCGTCACGGCTGAAAGGACAAGCATGCTTGATGTGACAGGGATTCGAACCCGTAACCCTCAGATTACGATTCGAGTGCCTTAACCACCTAATACTGCCGGGATAATATTAGTAAATGTTAATGAGTGGATACTACGCAGAATACAGTCTAAAATTCTGGTTAAAACCAGCTGATTTGTTGTTCTCAATTACTCGAATGTCACATAGACTAAAGACCTCATTGCCTCAGCACTTCTTCGAAAAAAATCTTGAAATATCTTGCCTCAGCACGTCTGAAAACGTGATTTTACCATCAACATTGTGAGATAGCAGATTCTTTATTTTATCATTATGCTTGTGTTTATCGTTTATTTATTGTGCTCTTCTGTCGTTTAGTTTACGCATGAAATTTTAATTGCATTACAACGTAGCGGTGACGTACAAATAATATTAATGTCAAAGAAAATTTCGTAATTTTTTATCACAGGGAGTTGTGTTCTCGTGACCTACTCAGTAAATAAATACTCTTCTAGAAGCTGTATTAGGAGTGAGTGTACGTCTTCTTATAACAAAGACATATTTGATCTACAGTGGGTAATAGAATCACCGAGAGAAAAGCTAAAGAGTCAAGAGACAATTTATGAATTATATTGTTACTGTTTATTACTTTATATTGTTATTAATATTAAAAGGTAATTTTGGAAAATTATGTTTCATTTTTTTATTGGGGAGATGGAAACATTTGGTGTGTGTTTGTGTCTGATTATTTTTCCTGATTTCAATGTTTTAAATAGTATTGATATTTGTGATACACTATTTATTAACGTTAATGTCAAGTGCTGGTCAGGCAGCTGTTTATTAACTGTGTTCTTATATGTGTTGAACTTATTTCTAAGAGCTGTTACTGTTGAGTAAATTATATATTTTTTTTAAATTCTAATTGTAGTTTGTTTGTTTGTTTTTCGAATAGCAAAGCCACAAAGGGCTATCTGCTCAGCCCACCGAGGGGAATCGAACCCCTGATTTTAGCGTTGTAAATTCGGAGACATACCACTGTACTAGCAGGGGGATTTTGCCTCTGCCAACCACTGGTATCGAAACCTAGTTTTTAGCGTTGTAAGTCCACAGACATACCGCTGAGCCACTGGGGGACCTGATTGTAGTAGCGTGTTGATTTTAGACTGTCAACTAAAGATTGAACTCTTTATATTGATTTTTTGTTTCTCAGTTTCGTATTGAGTGATTATTTAAGCAATCTTTTAAGTTAAGTTAAATATAAGTTAACTAGTGTATGAAAATAATCTGATTATTATGAAAATTAGTGAGTCTGATGTGGAAAACTTGAAGCAGTCTCTGTCAGAATTGACAGAGCAAGTGAAAATACTAACACACGTGGTAAGTGATCTACTAAGAGAGAACCTAAGTCTCATTCAACCACAAATTTCGAGAGACTATTCTGCCTAAGACCAATGGAAAATTTATTAATATACATCAATGCAGTCAATTCACATACGCTGCCTGTTTAGAAGTTCACTGGAAAATCAGATATAAATGTATTGGATTTTCTTAAAAATTTAGAAAGACGTTTCTTTATATAGATCAGCTATCTGAGAGTGAATTAGTAAACTGCAGCTTTTTGTTCGAGGAACAGGCCATAGAATGATGTTATATAATATTGAATGGCTAAGAAACTCTTTGGTAGAAAATAACATGCTAATGCAGAGGAGTTGGTTGAGGCGTTTATTAAAAAAAACTGTGAAATCTTGTAAAATGTAGAAGCCTAAAACTACAGAAAGAAAAATTATGACCATCACAAATAAGTGCTTTTTTACAATAATATTTAGAATGACACTTTTTTATACCTTCTGCTGATGTGCGAAAATTAACGATACAATATGAATATCGCTGGGACAATAAATAAATAATTTGTAATAGAAAAGTAATTAAGAGTGCGCACCATAACAAATGTGAACAACGCAATACCTGTAGTCAAGTAGGGAACTTATGTTTGCATTGTCCCAAGAAAATGAAATATGTAGATAGAGAGCAAAGAAACAAAGGACAGTAGTCAAGAAACGAGAACAGGGAACAAGTAATAACTTTCTGAGTCTCATTATAGTAAACTATTTAACAACAAATAAAATTGCTGTGCCGAATCTAATGCTAAAAATTAATAGCGTGGAGTTAGGAGGCTGTATAGATACAGCGTCTGATTATTCAGCATTAGATCAAAATACATGGCAACAAATGAAGAGAAAGGATTCATCTGAAATGTTAAAGTAAAGAGAACACGTGTCTTGCAGATGAAATGTTGAACTGTTAACTCTTAGTATATTTTAAAACAAAACTATTAAGTAGCTTGTTGTTTTATATTAAGCACAAAGCTACACAATGGGCTATCTGTGCTCTGCCCACCACGGGTATCGAAACCCGGATTTTAGCGTATGAGTCCACAGACATACCGCTGAACCACTGGGGGGCTGTTAAGTAGCACATGGCATTGTTCACTAATGATTTAGTGTCGTCAAAGATTTGTCAGTATGTTATCTTGTTGAATTAAACTTAATTCACAAAACGAAGCAAATCTCGACTTCTTCCCAAATATTCTTAAGTTAGGCGTACTATCTTTTACACACGACTTTGAAAATGAAAAAAATGCTGACAGAAGAAGTACAATGTTCACATTTAGATAATGATGAAGACCCTTAACAATTAAAACAACTTCTGTTGAAATATACTGATATTTGCAACAATAAACTTGTCTGGACACAGTTTAACTGTAAGTACTAAAGAAAAGCCAGTTTTAAATAAAGTTTATCGTTATTCTTTCATTAAATTAAAAATGCTTCATGATGAAGTGGATGAAGCACTTCGTGATGAGTCAGTTTAACCTCCACTTCTTCTTGATGTATTCCTGTAGTTACTGTCAAGAAAAAGACTCAAGATGTTAGGTTTCGTGTGGGCTACAGGAAGATAAGTCTCACAATCTGAATATTATCCATTTCCTCATAACAGTGATATCTTGAATGCTTTTTCAGTGTCAAGCTGTAACAGTACATTAAAGTTATTTACTGGATATTGGTAAACAGCTGTTAAGATGTAGGATCGTTGTAAAATGCATTCACTACTGATAAGGGACTTTATCAATTTAAAGTGATGCACTTTGTTTTTAAGATGCGCCTTCCAGCTTCCAAAGACGTATGGATAAGGCTTTAGTAGGAGAAACTGTGTGTTCCAAGGTTTATATTGATTACATTATATCGTATTCACCCACGTTTGAAGAGCACTTGAAAAACCTTGAATTGTTTTTCTACAAGCTAGGTACAGATATTATTACCGTAAAAGCTACTAAAAACAAATTTTGCCAGGCAGAAGTATAAGATTTAGAATTTAAATTATTTTCTGACGGAATGATAACAAATTAAACACTGCTACAGACTTCCCAACTCCAAGAAACTACAAAGGGTTAAGCACATACTTGGGTATATATGTCTGGTGCAATTAGTTTAGTCTTCCGCTAGTACTGCAGTAAGTCTACGGATTTGCAACGCTAAATTCAGCGGTTCGTTTTCCCTCGACGGACGCAGCAGATGGCGAGATGCAACTTTGCTATAAGGAAAGTACACACCAGTCAGTTTATTTCAAAATTTGCTACAATTGATGATTTTTTTATAGCAGTTACGAAGGAAGATATCAAGTGGAAATGGGTCTAAAGTTAAGGATATGTTCCAGAAATTAAAGCAAGTTTTGTGTGAATCCCCTATCTTAGAACTTCCAAGAACTAAATCCCGTTTTTTTTATACTAATGCTTCAAATGTTGGATCAGTAGCAGTTCCATGTCAGAAGGGTGTAATAGCATATTAAAGTAGAATATTGTACTTTGCAGAAAGAAACTGTGCTAATACAAAGTACAAGAAAAAATTAAGAAACATCGAGATAGAAAAGAATTTACACCACACTGCAATTAAATGGTTACAAAAAGTTCTAGAATTAACTGATAAACTGGTGCATTGATCACTAAAATTACAAGACTTAACATTTGAAATATCGTATAGAAAAGCAAAGGAGAACCACTTACCTGATAACCTTTCTAGACATCCTATTGACTCCATCAGAAGAAACTCCAGAATTGGTTGTTAGTAAACTATAATCTAAACTTTATACCATTGTTAATATTGGCATTAGAGAACAATTGGATAGTGAACAAGCTAAAAGTGATTAATATAAGCAGATATATAATAATTAAAAACTCGATTATTATAATACGATTCTACTATAATTGCAGTGATTGTAAGTAAATCCAAACACTATGTCGTAAATGATAATGCTCTCGATTGCACAAAAACGTTTGATAGCAGTGGTAAATTCAGGTTATTCCCAAAATACAGAAACTGGTGATATTAACCGAACTTCATTATAATCTTACCACTGAGCATCTGGGTGTTCAGAAAACAAAAGACAAAATATCCAGACGGGATTACAAACTCAGCATGAGAAAGAACATTTATAATTGTGTTTTCATGCCATGTTTACCAAACAACTATATTAATTCAAAAGAGACTAGCTATTCTTGATGATAAGAAACCAACTTAAAACAAAAATGTATCTCAAAACAGGCTGGTATGGGTATTAACACGTTTATTGATATAGAGAGAACAACATTTCAAATTTCCTAGGTCATCTCCAGATGAAGAAAGAGAGAGTTTGAATAAGACCGTTGCCAGACACATGACTTAGGGAGAAAAGTATAAACGGGCACAGGATTATAAAGGGCGTTACAGTTGGATGTTAGGTTGTTAATTAATATAGATATAAAGGTATTCCTTCATACTGGTTTAACCTGTTTAGTGCCGTAGACGAGATAACTCGTCCAAGCCGATCGGTAACACAGTGCCACAGACGAGTTAATTCCTTCTCAATAATACCTAACTTCAACGTTAGATGTCAGCACCATACATGCATTTGACCTACTTACAAATTGTTTCACTTTCGATCCAAAATGGAGTCAAGAAAAAGTTATAAAGTGAAGAAGCATTAGAATTGTATTGTAGCATGAAATACTTGACAGCCAACAGGTTAATTTTGGTTTTAGTTGCTGTATAAGTAGGGGCTTCTTTGATTTTGTGTTTGTTTATATTTGTTTCTCTACTTAATATCTGGGTGTTTCCTATGGTTATGTTGTGTTTATTTAAGTTGCAGTGTTCAAAAACGTGTGAAAGTGTGTTTTGCGTTTTTTTAATCTAGTTTATATTTTTTGCTTCTTTCTCCAATATAGTAGTCGTGGCTGTTGTTGCATTGTATTTTATAAATTATGTTGGTGTTATGTTTGTCAGTGTATATCTCACATATTATGGACTTTAGTTTTGAACCTGGTTTTTTAATAAATTTGGTGTGAATGAATGTTTTGTTTTAAGTTTTTTCCAAATGTTCGTTATTTTTTGCTGACGTCAAGAACATATGGCCTGGCACATAAATATGTTAAGGCATTCGACTCGTAATCCGAGGATTGCGGGATCGAATCCCGGTCGCATCAAACATGCTCGCCCTTCCAGCCGTGGGGGCGCTATAATGTAACGTTCAATCCCACTATTCGTTAGTAAAAGAGTAGCCCAAGAGTTGGCGGTGGATGGTGATGATAAGCTGCCTTCCCTCTAGTCTTACACTGCTAAATTAGGTAAGGCTAGCGCAGATAGCTCACTGTAGCTTTCTGCGAAATTTAAAAAACAGGAATATATGGTATACAGCAGTATAAGGTTTTGTAGTTTGTTTTATCTTGGTATTTATTGTTGTTGTTCTTGGTGTGTGCATATAATTTTTCCACGGTTTTTAGAAGATTTGTTGATTTTGATGAAGTGTTTTTTTATTTTGTTGATTTCATCATTAATTTTATCAGATGAACATAGCTTTATGGTTGTGTTTATTTGGTTTCTTAATATGTTGAGTTTCAGTTTTGTTTCATGTGCTGAATCCCAGGGAATGTATAATACAGTATGGATGATTTTTTTCTGTGAATTTCTGTTTTGAATTGTGTATCGATTCTAGTGATTTTGAGGTCAAGAAATACTATTTGATTAGATTTTTTTCTGTTCACAAGTGAACTTAATGTTGGAGTGTATCGAGTTAGCGTGTGTTCTGTAGATGCGAAATTAACGATTGTATCACCAACATATCTGGATCAGTATAAAGGCTGAATTGATTGCTTGAAATTTATTGTGTCATAACAATGTTGGTTCGAACTGGTGACACGGGATTCCCCATGCTTAGGCCATTTATTTGTAGGTAGTTTTGGTTATTGTATATAAAGTTAGTTTTAACGGTAGTGAATTCTATAAGGGTTGCTGGAGATGTGTATCAATAGATTGGGGTCTTGGATATAAAGTTCTAAAACTGTTTTGCAGGCTTCTGTCGTTGGGACTTCTATGAAGAGGAAGATTACATCAAAACTGGTCATTAAGGCTTCATGATTTAGTTGATTAAGAATATATTTAAAGTTAAGAGTATTTGAAAAAGGATCCGGCTGATGTTACATATTTAGAAAATAACCACGTTATATATTTACTGAGGTTGTAATTAACTGATTCATAAGTACACATTATGGGTCGTAGTGGACAATTTGTGATGTTTGGGGGTGCCATATAGTTGTGATGTATGTGTGCCGGTCTTGCATTGGTAAAAACGTTTTCTGAGATTTTGTTGTTTTTTTCATTTGTAGTAGTATTTTGTTTTATTGGTTTTCATGTGTCTTTGTTGTAATTGTGTTCAGTAGCTTAAATTTCTTTGTATCTGACAAGATGTTGTTTATTTATTGAATTTATTCATTTGTGTTTATTATAACTATAGCATTGCCTTTATCTGCTTTTAGAATTTTGAAATTGTTGTCTCGTTTTAAGTTGTTTATAGAACTAATATATTTTTGTGTTAGGTTGTTTTTAGATTTCTTTTCTGTGAAATTATATTGATAGTTTTGTGTGAAAATTCTTTAAAAAGTTGTTTATAATACTGTTTTGAGGTGTTTCAGGGAAATAGATGTTTCAGTTCTACTTGGAAAGACAGGTTGTTGGTTCCGGTGGAAGAAGTCTTCTTCCTGGTGAGTGTTTTCCATTATTTTATCTGTGTTTTCAGTTTGTATGGAGTGGATCGCCAGTCTTCTAGCTAGATATTTCAGGCAGGCATTCATTTCGATGGATGGAATATTTCTAGGTGTTACTGCGAAGTTGAGTAGATGCATTTCTTCCTTTCTTAATTTTCGATCGAATCTGTTAATTACGAGGTTTGTTGGTGATTGGTCGTGTCGGGGTATTTCTTGTTGTTGTCACCTTAGTATATCCAGTTTCTTGTTGTGGTGGACCTTCTTTTCCTTGTCGTTCTTTCTATTAAATGTTCTTTTCTCTGTTTTCATAATCAAGACATCCCTTAGAGAGTTAATACATTTTACTTATATTTATGTTACATATTAGAATCAATTTGATAAACTATTTTCTTTTATCTCATACGCGAACCACATATTGCCTCAATGATTACTTTTTGTTATTCTTTATAAATACATTAGTAAACGAAGCGTATTTACTTTGTTATTCTTTATAAATACGTTAGTAAACGAAGCGTATTTACTTTGTTATTCTTTATAAATACATTAGTAAACGAAGCCTACTTTCAACAGCAGAAGCTTTTTTGTAACAAAATTCCGTGGGAAAAGATTTACTTGTTCGAAACTGCTAGACAGAAACTCACTACCTTTAGAGTTGAAGTTCCTCTTAAAACAGAGCTAAGTGACTAATTATATTAGTAATTAACTCATCATTTCTGAATTGTTGAAGAATACGTGAATATTTTTATCTCTCAATGGTCTATTGTCAATGTACTTATCATAAAGTGTTAGTACGTATATCTTTAAGAATAACTCCAGCTATAAAACAGAACAAAGAGATACATCTCAGAACGGCTAGTATGGATATTAGTAATTTTATTGATAAGGAGAGAACTACGTTTCGACCCCTCTAGGTCATTTTCAGGTTAAGAAAGAGAGAGTTTGAATGAGACCGTTGGCGGACACACGTCTTAGGGACGAGAATATAAAGGGGTATCGGACTGTAGGGGGCGTTGCAGGTGGATGTTAGGTTATTAATTAGTACAGGTATAAAGGTGTTCCCCTATATTTATTTAATTTTGGTTTTAGTTGCTGTATAAGTAGGGCTTCTTTGATTTTTCGTTTGTTTATATTTGTTTCCCTACTTTTTTTCTGGGTGTTTTCTGTGGTTGTGTTGTGTTTATTTGATTTGCAGAGTTTAAAAACTACACTGACATACATAACACCCTCATAATTTATAAAATACAATGCAACAACTGCCACGACTTTTGTATTGCAGAAAGAAGCAAAAAAAAAAAAAAATGAAAACTAAATTCCAAGAACAAAAAAAAACACCTTCATACGTTTTTGAACTCTGCAAATCAAATAAACACAACACAACCACAGAAAAAACTCAAATACAAAGTAGGGAAACAAATATAAACAAACGAAAAATCAAAATATACATTATGAAGTATTTAAATTTTATGGTAGAAGGTCGTTATTGTTATACATAAATACAGTGATATATAGCGATACTATGAAGTATTCATATTAAACAATAATGTATTTTTGTTCTTGATAGCGAGAAAAACACTTGAAATAAAAATGTATCTCGATACACCCCAACATTAAGTTCACCTGTGAAAGGGAAAAAAATAATCAAAATCACAAGAACTGATGCATAGTTTAAAACAGAAATCCACAGAAAGATAACTTTTTTTGGATTGTGGAGCTCAGTTTTAAACAGTGTATAAGTTCTTGTGATTTTGATTATTTTTTCCCTTTCACAGGTGAACTTAATGTTGGGGTGTATCGAGATACTTTTTTATTTCAAGTGAGTTTCTCGCTATCAAGAACAAAAATACATTATTGTTTAATATGAATACTTCATAGTATCGCTATATCACTGTATTTATGTATAACAATAACGACCTTCTACCATAAAATTTAAATACTTCATAATGTATATTTATGTATTACTCCACCTGAATTTCAAAACAACGACCTCTTATTATGAAAAGTAAATACTTCACAGAATGCTTATGTATCATTCTATCTATATAACAAAACATGACTCGTACTAAGAAAAGTCATCTTAATTTTGACATAAGGCAAAAAAATGTAGCGTATAATTCATTGAATAAACATGCAAGCTGGATAAGATAAGGTTTTTCTATTCAAAGTATTTGTTAATTTATTTAGACAGAAAGGATCTTTCTCAGTTTCAAAATATTCTACAAACAGTATCACCTCTGCGTATTTGGAGATAACTGGGTCATTGTTTTCAATAATGCATGAACTAAAATAAGTGGTTTAGATTTTAGTGTATTTAGTGATTATAAGAATAATTACAGCTATTTTTAAATATAAATTCCAAAGAATTCGAAGTTCTGTAAATTGGATTTGTTGAAGGAGAACTAGGTTAAAATATATTTGATACGACTAAAAGATAATGAAGAAAGATTACCAATAAGGGACAGTACCGGGACAGACAACCAAGAATATTCTTTAAGTTATAAAAAAAATCATAAAGAATAGTTTGTTGTTGTTTTTTTATTTCGCACAAAGCTATTCTCGGGCTATCTGCGCTAGCCGTCTCTAATTTAGCAGTCTAAGACTAGAGGGAAGGCAGCTAGTCATTACCACCCACCGCCCACTCTTGGACTACTCTTTTCCCAACGAATAGTAGGATTGATTGTCACATTATAACACCCCACGGCTGAAAGGGCGAGTATGTTTGGCTCGATGGGAAAGTGAACCTGCAGCCCTCTGATTACGAGTCGCACGCTTGGCCGGTTCATAAAGAAGTATGTCTTTTACGACCTGTAGTATTTAACATTGGAACATACAATTACGATCTGGCTGGAATTTTTGTAGACATTCTAAAAAAAATGAACACGGAATGAATGCACGTTAAAAGACGGTTCTCAGTCAGGAAATTCAACACTTAAAGTTTTATGATTATGTTCACAGCACTAATTTTGATATCGGATCACTCTAAGCCGATACAACATAAGAAGAAACAAAACAGCTGTATGATAACTTAGTTTACAATAGCAACTCTAACGAAATTAATGTTACAAAAGTTAATCGATTTTGCTATCAAAGCTGTCTCCATCTCTCGTCAACCTATGTTTATGTACTTATGAAAACGAATGGCTTAACAGCTATATATTAATATTCAAACCTTTTTACCATCATATGTATTATTGTCTTTCATAATTCAGATTTAGTCTCCTTATTTTTAAAATATTGAATAGTAAACATCGTATAATTATATTTACTACTGAAAACCAAGAGGATCAAAGGAAAGTTCAAACGCAGTGTTTATCATAACAAAACTTTCACTCGATTATTTTAAATTTAAGAGCTCAATTTCTAATATCTAATGGAAAACTTTGCTAAAATATTTTTTCATATTGGTTATGAGATAGTGTTAGTAAAGAGATACCTAGCACTTGTGATAGTGTTGGTAAAGAGATAAATAGTAAATGTGATAGTGTTAGTAAAGAGACATCTAGCACATGTGACAGTGTTAGTAAAGAGATACCTAGCACATGTGATAGTGTTTATAAAGAGATACCTAGCATGTGTGATAGTGTTCGTAAAGAGATGCCTAGCATATGCGACAGTGTAAGTAAAGAGATACATAGCATATGTGACAGTGCTAGTAAAGAGATACCTAGCATATGTGATAGTGTTCGTAAAGAGATACCTAGCATATGTGACAGTGCGAGTAAAGAGATACCTAGAACATGTGATAATGTTCGTAAAGAGATACCTATCATATGTGACAGTGTTAGTAAAGAGATACCTAGCACATGTGATAGTGTTAGTAAAGAGATACCTAGCATGTGTGATAGTGTTAGTAAAGAGATACCTAGCATATGTTGTAGTGTTGGTGAAGAATGTTTTTTTTTGCAAAAATGATTTTAAAAATCGTTTTGTTGAAATAACTTTTCGTGTTTGTTTAAATAAACGAAGTGTACTTACATATTCTGTTTATTTTGTACCTGAAATTATTATAGTTATTATTAGTTTACCTTACATGTGCAATTATTATTTGATTGTTAAATGTAAGCTGAGAAATGCCATCTACAGAGTGTAACCTGCAGGTACTAATGTGGTTTATTTTTAAACCTATTTGTCGCTTTAATTATCTTTTTATTCAAAGACAAATCTCATTTTTTGTATGAAAATTCGCTTGTTTTCATTGGCAACGGGGATATTCTGGTTCCTTATATGTATTATATGTATCATTCCATCAATATAACGAGACGAAAACGTCCTATCATGAAATGTGAATGCTTCATAGTATCTTTATGTATTGTATATGATATTCAGGCATATTATATTCTTTCTACCTGCTATAGATATTTACGAATTTGTGAAATATTCCAGTTAGTTTCGCGTATTTTGGTGTAAATACTTGGTCCAGATTGTTCTAGTTGCTTCATTGTATTTAGTAAATAGTGTACATTCTGTCCAAAAGGATACTACAGTAACATGTAGTATCGAGTTCAAGAATAGTGACCTTAACATTTTTTGCTGATCAATTCAACATTGTCTGTATCTTACAGCCTAACAGTGATGTGAGGGGATCAAAGTTCGAGAAATTACATTGCCGACCAGTCTAAGAAATCGAATCTACTTGTAGAAATAAAGCACACTTTTGTAGTTCATTTTCTATGTGGAAATCGACAAGTGTTGTCCTGTTTGGAAACCACCTTGTCTGGTGAGGAAAAACTCTATTCTGAGGGAAAGCTGTGAATCTCATTGTAATCCACAAGTGACTGTCTTTTCGTACGTACAAGCACACAGGTCTACCTCGTCATGTTGACCACACATCCATTCTTTTATCAATATTTCTCGTCTACCTCGTCATGCTGACCAAACTTCTATCCTTTTATCAATAATTCTCGTCATGATACTTTTTGTTTCGTATGTTTCATAATGACGGTTGTGCTCATTTTGTTCAACTTTTCTTTATTATTTCTCACATATCCTTGGAAAAACTCAATGAAGTGACTCAATACACATTTCACTCCTGATTTCTTGGAAGAGTGAAAGAGGAGTATTTTCTTGTAGCAAAGTCACATCGAGCAATCTACTGTCTCCACCGAGGGAAATCGAATTCCTGATTTTAGCAGAGTAAATCCATCGACTTATCGCTGATCCAGTGGGATACTCCTGAAAGAACCTGCTGTTACTAGTAGATCAAACTTTTTATACTTTATTTTAATTAAAACTTTAATACCCGTACCAGCCGTATTATGAATAAGTTGTAACTTTCTAATAATTTTCAAGAAATCAGTTTTCGTCTGAAAATATCGTATTATTACACCATCTATATAGCAAACCTAAGATCTTATAAAGAAATATAAATACCTCAGAGTGCCTTTATACATCACTTCATCTATGAGATAACAAAACGATCACATCCTATTATATTTATCGAACTTACATTTCTTTCATTATCCATTCAACTCTCTAAAATAATCGATCGATTAATGCCTTCGAGCATAAAGTTCCGAGTATATATCGAAGACAGAGTTCAGTTACTAAACCTAGTGTGCAAAAACAAAACAAAAAAGTATCTTAATCTTTTGAATTTTAACGATTATTCCGTGAATCGGTGACGTATTTAACTACAAAAATGCACAATTTTACCATGACATTTTACAGGTAGTGTATCAAAGCAGACGTTTCCTCAGTAATAAATGTATGTAAACAGAAATATATAGTTATTATTAGAATATTTGCCAGTGGCAAACCAACCTACGTTTTTCTTCATTATAACCTTATTGGTTCATGGTTGGAAGAGTGACTTGTTAAAATTATTATAATTATCTTTTTTATTGCCCCACGTAATATACAGCACACACTTTGACAGACTAGCATTGTATCATTTTTATGTATAGAAATATGTTCAAAGATTTTTGAACTCACAAGAAAGTATATAAAGGAGCAAACAAACTTTATGCCATGAATAATATAAACGTCAGATATCATCTTTGTATATGCTTGATTTGATTTGATACCCCAATGGTATCAGTGTTTTATTATAGCCATATCGAGCTATCTACTCAGCTCACCAACAGATATCGAACCCCTCATTTTAGCGTTGTAAATCCGAAGACTGACCATTGTCTCACTAGAGGATACACTGCAGAATCTTGTTTGTAGTCAAAGAGCTTGTTTAATTGGATATTAACAACAAGTGTCTAACTATTTAAAAAAACATTTACACATTCGTCTAACATGACTTTAAGTGTAATAACGTTATCGTGCCAGGCATGGCCAGGTGGTTAAGGCACTAGACTCGTAAACCGACGGTCGCGGATTCAAATCCCCGTCACAACAAACATGATCGCCTTTCAGCCGTAAGGGCGTTATAATGTGACGATGAATCCCACTATTCGTTGGTAAAAGAGTATTCCAAGAGTTGACGGTGGGTAGTGATGACTAGCTGCTTTTCCTCTAGTCTTACACTGCTAAATTAGGGCTAGCGCAGTTAGCCTTCATTTAGCTTTGCGTGAAGTTCAAAACAAACCAAATCAGAAACATCTTCTTCTTGACAACCTGAAGCATTAGAAATATATTTTTTATTCCGTAGAAAAAAGTTCTGAAATGCTCAAAAATAATTGTACAATTTTATATCCGAAAACAGGAATAAAATACTTGTATGTAAATGTAAAAAAGAAACAGAGAAAAAAACGAATATTATTCCATAGGCTATTGTAGAAAGACCTAAAACCAGATTAAAAATAATCACATTTATATATATCTTTTGGCTATAGTAAAAAAAACTAGTACTAAGTATTCAATTAAAGTATTTTTTCGTTTATTTCAAAATATTTTGTTCCATTGAAAGGCAATGAAACCAACATTTTCTGTTTTCAAACTAATCTTCACCTTTAAGGGTACATATTGTTTGTTCAAATAGCTATTAGTATTGTAATCTTTACATTTAAGGATAAGTACTGTTTGCTCAAATAGGTCTGAATTACTGTAATCTTCACTTGTTTTAGCTCATATTGTTTGTTCAAATAGTTCATTCTTGCTGTTTTTATAATTTTGCATAACGACTCATTTTTGCAAAGAACGTTTAATGCCATTTAATTCTTACGTTAAAGTAATAAAGAAACGATTTGCCTTATATGTCCTGTGTACAAGAATCCTAATTCAATTAATCTTATATAATACAAAAATAAGGTTAACTTAACTGACCAGAAGCTGACCACATGTTTGGAAGGGGTTGTATAGCTGAGTGTCGCAATGTAGAGGGCGCGGTTAGATGTTTGAATATATAATAATCTATAATATTAATATAGGTATAATGGCGTTCCTTTATATTGGTTTATTTTGGGTTTAAGTTGTTGTATAAGTAAGGCTTCTTTAATTTTTCGTTTGTTTATGTTTGTTTCTTTATTTAGTATTTTAGTGTTTTCTATGGTTATGTTGTGTCCATTTGACTTGCAGTGTTCGAAAACGTGTGAAGGTGACTTTTTATATTCTTTGAATCTGGTTTCCATTTTTCTACTTGTTTCTCCTATGTAGAAGTCGTGGCAGTTATCACATTGTATTTTATAAATAATGTTGGTGTGGTGTTTGTCAGTGTAGTTCTTACATAGTATAGACCTTAGTTTTGTGCCTGGTTTTTGAATAAATTTAGTGTTAACTGGAATGTTATATTTTGTTACTAGTTTTTGCCAAATATTGGTTATTTGTTTGCTGATGTCAGGAATATATGGTATACAGCAGTATATGGTTTCGTGATTTTTTTATTCGTGAGATATATTCACTTTTATTGGTTGATTTTGCTTTGTGTCTAGGTGTGTGCCCATAATGTTTTCTACGGTTTGTGGAGGAAACTTATTGATGTTGATGAAGTATTGTTTTATTTTGTCTAATTCATCGTTAATTTTATCTGGTGAGCACAGTTTTATGGCTGTGTTTATCTGGTTTCTTAGTATGTTGAGTTTTTGTTTTGTTTCATGTGCTGAGTCCCAAGGAATGTATAGTCCAGTATGGGTGATTTTTCGGTGGATTTCTGTTTTGAATTGTGTGTCGGTTCTTATAATTTTGAGGTTAAAAAATGATATTTGATTGCTTTCTTCCTGTTCACATGTGAAGTTAATGTTGGGATGTATAGAGTTAATGTGAGTGAAAAAATTAAGTATGTGTTCTGTAGATTTGAATCCCGCAACCGTGTCAACTACATATCTGTACCAGTATAGTGGTGGATGTAATGCAGTATTAATTGCTTGTGTTTCAATTTGTGTCATAAAAATATTGGCTAGAACTGGTGATACTGGTTGCCCATGCTTAGGCCATTTGTTTGTATATAGTTTTGGTTGTTGAACATGAAGTTTGTCTTTATTGTGGTGAATTCTATGAGCGTTGCTAACTGGTTACTGGGAATGTCTATAATTGGGTTAGGGTCTCGAATATAGAGTTCTAAGGCTATCTTGCAGGCTTCTGTTGTTGGAACTTCTGTGAAGAGGGATATAACATCGAAACGGGCCATTAAGGCTTTATGATTAAGTTGATTTAGATTAGACTTGAAATTAAAAGAGTCTTTGATGAATGAGCTGGCTGATGTTGCATATTTGGAGAATGCCCATGCTATGTATTTTCCAAGATTGTAATTAAACGATTCATATGTTGACATTATTGGTCGTAATGGACAATCTGGTTTATGAGGTTTGGGGATGCCGTATATTTGCGGTGTGCGTGAGTCGGTTTTACGTAGGTAGGAATAAAGTGTTTGTGAAATTGTGTTGGCTTTTTTCATTTGTAGTAGTAATTTGTTTAGTTGCGTCTCATGTGTCTTTGTTGGATTTGTGTGTATTGGTTTAAATTTGTTCGTGTCTGATAGGATGTTATTCATTTTTTGTATGTATTCATTCGTGTTCATTATTACTATAGCGTTACCTTTATCTGCTTTTAGAATTTTTATGTTTCTGTCTTGTTTTAGGTTTTTAATGGAATTAATGTCTCTTTTTGTAAGGTTGTTTTTTAGTTTTCTGTTTTGTGAAATTATGTTGATAGTTTTGTAAGAAAATTCTTTGAAAAAATCGTTTAAGATGTTGTTTTTAGGTGTTTCTGGAAAATATAAATTTGTAATTTTACCTGGGAAGTTTGGCTGTTGGATGTCAATAAAATTATCTAAGTTGTCTTCTTTCTGTTTGTTGTTTTTGTTTTCTGTAGAAAGTATCACAAGTCTCCTGGCTAGGTCTTCTAAACATGTTTTGATTTCTATGGTTGGAATGTACCTTGGTGCTATTGCGAAGTTGAGTCCTTTGTAAAGTAGATGTATCTCGTCTGTGTTTAATTGTCGGTCAGATCTGTTAATTATGAGGTTGGTCAACGGTTTGTCATGTTGATGTCTTTTCTGTTGCTTACATCTTAGTTTTTCAAGTTTTTTGTTGTGGCAGATCTTTTTGTCTCTGTCGTTCTTAGTATTGATTTGGTTTATGTTTCGTTGTATAAGTCCGTAAATTTCTGATTTAATGCTAGTTGATGGTCCAGGTTCATTTTTTGTTTTTGTAAGTCATGTAGTTCTTTGTATTTTGTGTTCAACATGGCTTTAAGTAGTTTTTTCTGTAAATTTTGGATAATGTTTGTGTATTTATTAAAATCTTTTGAAAGTTTTACCTTTACAAAATTAGGGGTTAGTTGTTCCTTTCTACATTGTTGAATAAAGTTGATGTCATTTCTTCTATTAATGATTCGTTGGTTTAAATTTCTTAGTTTCTTAACGATCGTGTGAGCGTGTACTGTTAATAGTGGTGTACTGTATGCTTGTTCAGACATAATGGAAACAGGTAAGTACAAATACACTGAGAAAAACACAAAAACTTACACTTCTCGAACAATCGCCGTGATGAAATAACAATCAGTGATGTCGAGAAACCCACCTGTTGAGAATTTTATATGCAAAAACGGCTCGTTTTGGGTTCAGAAAATATTTTAAATAGAAGAGCGAACAACGTTTCGACCTTCTTCGGTCATCGTCAGGTTCACAAAGAAAGAGGTAACTGACCGGAAGCTGACCACATGTTTGGAAGGGGTTGTATAACTGAGTGTCGCAATGTAGAGGGCGCGGTTAGATGTTTGAATATATAATAATCTATAATATTAATATAGGTATAATGGCGTTCCTTTATATTGGTTTATTTTGGGTTTAAGTTGTTGTATAAGTAAGGCTTCTTTAATTTTTCGTTTGTTTATGTTTGTTTCTTTATTTAGTATTTTAGTGTTTTCTATGGTTATGTTGTGTCCATTTGACTTGCAGTGTTCGAAAACGTGTGAAGGTGACTTTTTATATTCTTTGAATCTGGTTTCCATTTTTCTACTTGTTTCTCCTATGTAGAAGTCGTGGCAGTTATCACATTGTATTTTATAAATAATGTTGGTGTGGTGTTTGTCAGTGTAGTTCTTACATAGTATAGACCTTAGTTTTGTGCCTGGTTTTTGAATAAATTTAGTGTTAACTGGAATGTTATATTTTGTTACTAGTTTTTGCCAAATATTGGTTATTTGTTTGCTGATGTCAGGAATATATGGTATACAGCAGTATATGGTTTCGTGATTTTTTGATTCGTGAGATATATTCACTTTTGTTGGTTGATTTTGCTTTCTGTCTAGGTGTGTGCGTATAATGTTCTCTACGGTTTGTGGAGGAAACTTATTGATGTTGATGAAGTATTGTTTTATTTTGTCTAATTCATCGTTAATTTTATCTGGTGAGCACAGTTTTATGGCTGTGTTTATCTGGTTTCTTCTATTTAAAATATTTTCTGAACCCAAAACGAGCCGTTTTTGCATATAAAATGTTTCACTTTTAAAACATCTCTTTTTTTTATTTCAACCAATACGTATAGAAATGCAGTTTATGTACTTCCTGAAATAAAACTTTGTTGGATTGAAATAAAATTCAATCTCTGAACCAAAAGATCTTACATAATAAAAAATATCCTGTTTGTACGGTATTTCAATCTTTCATTTGATAAACAGAATTATCTGTAAATACATTAAAATCATTACAATTGGAAATTTAAGGCTAATTGAGTATATTAAAAATAACAATTGAACATACTTTTTCTTGGCTAAAGGAAGAATATACGAACCAATATTAATCTTGTATTTGTGATGTAAGATCTTTAATTCTATAACTTGTGGTATCTTCAGACACACTTGATTTCTAAAATCTATCAGACAGATAATTTTACAATACAAGCAGATTATTTTAGGTGTTATTTACAAAGATAACTGAGTTCTCTAAGTGTTTGTGATATAATGAGACAAGACAAATTAGTAAACTTACTAACAGTTTTAATTATTTGACAGGAAAAATACAGATACTTCTATTAGGCTGGGCTGAGTCTTAGAGTTTTCTCTCTCTAGATTAGCTTAAATTAAACTAAACACGATTATCTGTAAAGTAAACCTTTACTTAGCGATCTATCCAGGTAGAACTGAATAAAGAAAACACTCGAAAATTCAATAGATTAACACGCTTTCTTTATCCAGCCGACAGCGTCGCTTCATAACCTTTGTTCCTTCGCAGCAAAAATCAACTGTTATACTTGGACAACGTCATAATCTACCAGCAGAGGATACTACAATACCAAACCTTTTAACCTGAATGCTATATAAATTACTGCAATATACTTGTAAACAGTAGAAACATCACTTGCTATATAAAACAAAGCAATTTGAACGAGGTAGTCTTAACGTCTTTCTGAACCACGCGCTGCCACCATTACAACATGGAAACTAAATATGAAATTTTTATAAAATTTGTATGTCGCTAAAAAAGGCAGAAAATATAAAATATGTTTATTTATCACAATATTTCTCTATACTTGATCACAAATTATTAAAGTATTACCTAGCACAAACACTTATACGATTTCATTACAATCGAGAGGCCTGGCATGCTAAAAATTGGTTATGCTTTGGCCAAGCAATGTAAAAAAATAAGACTAATGAATGATCATAATGAAGATGTAGGATTTGAAACTCGATATGTCATAAAAATGAGCAGTGTGAATTTACTTCAATTATTTCTATTAACAGAAGAGAAGAAAAGATATGGAATCAACAGCGTTGATACAGAAATTGCAGTTAATCCCTGGGATTATAGGCTCTCCATAAAATTATTTTAATAATCAAGATATCTGGCAGCAAGGCCATGACAAAAAACCTTAACAATTGTCAAATGTCAAACAATACGAAATTTCTTGGCTGGAAAATAGGAAAGAGAGAAGTTCTCCAAATATGATGCCATAAGTTCAAAAACAACAGTTATATACTGAATATAAATATCTTCAAGATAGACCAAAATCTAAGGAAATTAGTTATTTACTGGAAGTTACCTGGAAAGCACAGCTTCTCAAAATCTGCAATCCATGGTCAAAGGAAAAAGATCATTTCATACAGTGGCCATAAATCAGTCAAGATTAAATTAATGCTTTATGCAAATACAAGTAGATCTCTCAGGGAAAGAGTTTGTCAAATAGGACTTCAAAGTATTTGACTTAATCGGGCAGTCATATGATAATATTCTTTATTTAAGTATCAAACAATGATAAATTACAACAGGATCAAAATATAAGCTGGGCTAGATCAAAGGGAATAACTTTATTTTTTCTTGTACTTATTTTCTTTTGCCTTTCTCATTTGAACTTCAACCAAACAAATACATTTTTAAGGAAGTTGTATTTGCAATTTCATGAATTTATTTCAAAACTAAGCTTTATAATAATGTTGATTTATTGTTTAACTCAATATGATGGCCGTCAGCCTAACACCACCGAAGTTTTGTAAGAAAGTATTAGACATCAACGAAAGGAAGTCCTAAATGAAATCACTATAACATTTCTCATCCATGATCTTATACAAGTCAGAACTAATTTATTGACATTGTGTCCTCTTCTCTTCTTACAGGTCAGAATTTGTCTGTCTAATGATTACTATTTTGGGTAAAACTATTATACTGTTGAGACTTCTGAAATAAGGCAACGTAATAAGAATCAAATATAAAATATCTATTTGACTGATAATAATAGAAAATTATATGTTACATGAGCTAGGTTTATGGCTGCACGTTAGGCTGTGTCATATACTGTGGACAAAAAATAATCAAGTTGGAAGGCTGATGTCTCCCGCAGAAAATTCGTTAACAGAAGTTGCAGTTCATTAAAATGAGACTGAACAAAGTTTCTCATGAATATATATCAGAGTTATGAAATACTGCGATACTTTATAGAAGTTTTTATTTATTTACCATAACCATCCAGAAATATAAGTCGATAGGCTAAAAAGAAGGAAGCTACTCGATGGCACCAGTCACCAACTCTGGGACTACTTTTATTTGATCTACTTAAAGTGGGATTTAATCGTCATTTTTACAGCTTATCCATTGTCCTCAAACTACCAAATGTGTATTTTTCTGTAACTGGCTGAGAACTATCAATCTAACCTAAGTTTCATTGTTTGTATTGCGCCATGCTTAACCCTATATAGGTAATTAATTAGATGGTATTTCAAAACTCATTTTAATTGGATATTTAAAAAAAAAAGAATTATTATAATCTCCAAACGTCGAGGCAAATTCAAAACTCCGTCTTGTCACTTTTCTTTGTAGCTAAGCACAGCGCTATATTATAAAATAACTACACTTTGTCA
Source organism: Carcinoscorpius rotundicauda (assembly GCA_011833715.1). Taxonomy (NCBI): domain Eukaryota; kingdom Metazoa; phylum Arthropoda; class Merostomata; order Xiphosura; family Limulidae; genus Carcinoscorpius; species Carcinoscorpius rotundicauda. Next base: position 47,405,255 of record CM022392.1, on the reverse strand, counting down.
ATCAGAAGTGTTGATACCCAATTCTTAAAGTTACAGGACCACAGACAAGAGAAAAGTTGTTTCACCAAAAGTAAACTAGATTACCGTCCTAGTACACGGCAAAAAATAATTTGCTTTACCAAAGAATAATTAGATTAACATCCTATTACACGACAAAAATAATTTGCTTAGCCAGAGGTAAACTAAGTTACTATCCTAATATGTGACAAAAAAAAATCGTCTTACCAGATGTAAACTGGATTACCCTCCTTATAAGAGACAAAAAAAAAATTGGTTTATGAGAAGTAAACTACGACATCATTCTTATACACAACAAGAAAGACGCTGCTTCACTACAGGTAAACTAGGCTATTTCCTAATTCATGACAACTAATAATTTCTTTCAGAGGTAAACTAGTTTACTGCAGTAATACACGGTAGAATTCGCAAAACTTTTACAAAGATATGGTTCTTCTAAGAATAAACTTTAAGAGTAATATGTAGTTTTATCAACTGACCACATGTTTGAAAGGAGCTGTGTAATTTAGTGTAGGAATGTAGGGGGCGTGCTTAGATATTGGATTATATTTATTAATATAGGTATAAAGATGTTCCTTTGTATTGGTTTATTTTGGGGATGAATTGTTGGATAAGTGAGGCTTCTTTAATCTTGCGTTTATTTATGTTTCTTTGTTTATTTAGTTTTTGGGTGTTTTTTTATGGTTATGTTGTGTTTATTTGATTTGCAGTGTTCGAAAACGTGTGAAGGGGGCCTTTTGTGTTCTTTGAATCTGGTCTCCATTTTTCTATTTCTTTTTCCAATGTAGAAGTCGTGGAAGTTATCACATTGTATTTTATAAATAATGTTGGTGCTATGTTTGTCAGTATAAATTTTACATAGTATAGACCTCAGTTTTGTGCCTGGTTTTTGAATAACTGTGGTATTAGCTGGAATGTTATATTTATTATTAGTTTTTTGCCAAATGTTGGTCATTTTTCTGCAGATGTCAGGAAATATATGGTATGCAGCAGTATATGGTTTCGTGATTTTTTAAATCCTGGGGTATATTTACTTTTGTTAGTTGATTTTGCTTTTTATCCAGGTGTGTGCGTGTAATGTTTTTTACGGTTTGTGGAGGAATCTTGTTGATGTTGATGAAGTATTGTTTTATTTTGTATAATTCGTCGTTAATTTTATCTGGTAAGCATAGTTTTATGGCTGTGTTTATAAGGTTTCTTAGTGTGTTGAGTTTTTGTTTCGTTTCATGTGTTGAGTCTCAAGGAATGTATAGTCCAGTATGAGTGATTTTTCGGGGGATTTTTATTTTGAATTGTGTATCAGTTCTAATTATTTTGAGATTAAGAAATGATATTTGATTGCTTTCTTCTTGTTAACATGTGAAGTTTACGCTGGGATGTATAGAGTTAATGTGACTAATAATTGAAAAAATTAAGTGTGATTAAGATGTGAATCTCGCAATCGTGTCGTCTACATATCTGTACTAGTATAGTAGTGGATGTAATGCTGTGTTGATTGCTTGTGTTTCAATTTATGTCATAAAAATATTGGCTATAACTGGTGAAACTAGATTGATCATGCTTAGGCCATTTGTTTGTATATAGTTCTGGTTGTAAAACATGAAGTTTGTTTTCATCGTGGTGAATTCTATGAGGGTTGCTAGTTGGTTGCTGGGAATGTCTATTGATGGGTTAAGATCCCGGATATGGAGTTTTAATCCTATCTTGCAGGCTTCAGTGGTTGGAACTTCTGTAAAGAGAGATGTGGTATAGAAACTGATCATAAAGGCTTCATGATTAAGTTGATTGAGGTTGGATTTGAAATTAAGAGGGTCTTTTGATGAATGAGCTGGCTGATTTTACATATTTGGAGAATGACCATGCTATGTATTTACTAAGATTGTAATTAAACGATTCATATGTGGACATTATTTGTCGTAGTGAACAATCAGGTTTATGAGGTTTGGGAATGTCGTATATTTGTGATATGCGTGAGTCGGTCTTGCGTTAAAAAAAGTGTTTTTTTTATTATGTTGGCTTTTTTCATTTTTAGTAGCATTTTGTATAGTTGCATTTCGTGTCTCTTTGTTGGATTTGTGTGTATTGGTTTGAATTGGTTTGTGTCTGATAGAATGTTCTTCATTTTTTGGATGTAATCATTCATGTTCATTATGACTATAGCGTTTCCTTTATCTGTTTTTAGAATGTTAATGTTTTTGTCTTGTTTTATGTTTTTAATTAAATTAATGTTTAATTTTTGTAAGGCTGTTTTTTGGTTTTCTGTTTTGTGAAATTATTTTGATGTGTTTGTGAGAAAATTATTTGAAAAAGTTGTTTAAGATGATGCTTTTAGGTGTTTCTGGAAAATATAAATATTTAGTATTTACTGGGAAGTTTGGCTGTTAGATATCAATAGAATTGTCGAAGTTATCTTTTTTCTGTTGGTTGTTTTCGGTTGTTTTTGTTTTTTTCTGGAAAGTATCACAAGTCTCCTGGCTAGGTTTTCTAAATATGTTTTGATTTCTAAGGTTCTACATTCCTACACTCAATTACACAACCACCTTCAAACAAGTGGTCAGCTATCGATCAGTCACCTCTTTCTTTCTTTGCGAATCTGACTATGGCCAAAGAAGGTCTAAACGTTGTTCGCTCCTCTACATAGTGCTTTCTCTATCCATATCAGCCGTTTTTTATAGATATTTTTCTCTACAAGTGGGTTTTCTCGTCAAAGCGTAAAATCTAAATAATGCTATTATGTAAAGTAGTGAGATTTATTAAGTCAATGATTATACCAGTTCACACTAGATATCTAAATGATCTATCATTTATCTTATTGGTGCCTATATTTTTCTATATTAATAATATAGACGATGTTTAAGTTAAACTGCTCACTGCCTTCCTGCTCACCAGTGGCTCAACGGTATGTCTATAGAGTTACAACGCTAGAAACCGAGTTTCGATACCTGTGGTGGGCAGAGCACAGACAACCCATTGTGTAGCTTTGTACTTAATTCAAAACAACACTGCCTCCCCTCATTTTAGTTATAAGCGCAATGTGTTTCAAAATATAATCCCTAGGTGGGTCAGCGGCAAATTTTTATACTGATAATGCTAAAATCCTGTGTTAAATTTTCACAGCCCGGCATGGCCAAGTGGTTAAGGCACTCGACTTGTAATCTAAGGGTCGCGAGTTCGAATCCTCATCACATTAAACATACCCGCCCCTTCAGTCGTGGGGCCGTAATAACGTGATAGTCAATCCCACTATTGCTTGATAAAAGAGTAGCGCAAGAATTGGCGGTGAGTGGTAGTGACTAGCTGCCTTCCATCTAGTCTTACACTGCTAAATTAGGGACAATTAACGCACATAGCCCTCATGTAGCTTTATGCGAAACTAAAACCCAAACTTAAATTTTTAGTGGTTGACAGAGTGCAGAAACATTCCACAATTTATTCTTTTTCGATATTTCTGTGTTGATTTGTGAAGAATAGTTGAAGCCATCTCTTTACAAGAGTTTAAGAAAGATTCGGTGAATTCCTGAGATAAAATATAGGCTGGGTTTAACTTTTGTTTTCTTGTTTTTCAAAGCGGGTATATAAGATAGCCTTAGAACCAAATGGTCCATTGTTCTTCGTGTCTTGTTGTGTTTAGTTATATTTAACCAGTTATTCGTGAATTATTACTTTACTCAACTAAATACATTTCAGTTAAAATATAACATTCATTTGTATTAATAACTGTTGTAAAACAACATTTAAAAGCATTTAACCTTTTCCTGGTTTAAAACGTAATAATGTATTACCTTTCTTGATATATTTAAGACTTTGTAACTGTAGATGGCAATGTGTCTTGTTTGAGAACTATGGAAGCGAAGAAAGCGAAAAGATCGAAAAGTGAGAGCAGTACTTCTAAGAAAAAATCGAGAAAAGAAAAAGAAATAATTCAGTCTTTACAGCATTATGATACATTGTAAGTATGAACATGGAAATTAAAAGAAAAATTATTGTAATATATTTCCTATAATGAAGAGGACTTGCTCAAGTTTGTACTGGCGGATAAACTGTGCTGAGTGTTTCAATGTTTATACCGCTGTATTTACTGTTTTGTAAATTTTTTGGCTGCAATGACTGTGACAGTATGATTATGGATTATGATTGAATACAAAGTAAAGTTACTTTATAAGCCCTTGTTCTGATGAGGAATCTTAATACTTATCTGAAAGGATAATCTACCAATGAAATTTTTATTATTATACTTAACATTTGGTAAACCCGTTTCTTGTGTACTAAAGAATAATTTGAAGTTTACTCTGATAGTTTTGTTCTACTTAGTGTAAGATAGTGAAAAATAATATTATTTTATTAACAATAGTGGGTCACAAGTATCACTTGTTTGATAATAAGTTTATTTTAATCTGAGATATGTGAATAAATTACTGTTATTAAAACTTCAAAAATTTAGAAGTAAAATTTAACTTGTTGTGGTAACCCAGCTTAGAACGTTAATGAATAGTGAAATAGATACTTCGTGTGTAGTATAATGAATAGTAAAATACATTATTTATACAGTAATAATTTGTCTTACCGTTTTTTATATAAGGAATTTATGAAACAAATATGCCTTGAAATTAATGCTTTTACTATAAGGGTTTGTACGTAAGAAGAAACAGTAACTTGTTATCCATATAAAAAAATCAACTTGTGTCAATATGTAACTGTGTTAATTGTTCTTGTTCAAAATACTTGACTACTTTTGCGTCCACTTTATAATGTTAATCTTCAAATTTCAGAACAGGAAAGATAGACAGTTTCACAAACATTAACACTGATATGAATATGTACCTGTACTAACAGTCTTTTAAGCTAAGAAAGAGAGAATGTAATGGACTTATGTAAAATGTAATAAGTGGAGGAAGTGGTGAAGAAATGAAACAAAGTGGCTGTTTGTTTAAATACATTCTGGTTCATAGTAAAACAGAATACACTGTTTATAAATGTAAAACCCCTGTGTGAACTTCAGAAGGGGAATGGAGTCCCCTATCATCTACACATATATATTGCAAGGAGTTTATGTGATTTATTTTTGAAGTATTGTGTGATAACAACAGTAAAAAAAACATTATTCCATTCTTTGGACTACCAGTTGATGTGGATGCCTGTACGTGGTGAAGGGACCTCCCAAAGAAGATTCTGTTATTTCAGTTCAACTCCTCTGGGATCTGAATGCCCACTCTTGTTTACTGTGTGTGAAAACCCATGAAGGCGATGAGATGATCTTGATGGTTGAGTGTTGCAACTCCAGTACATCAATTTAGCCTTGAATTCCTGCAGACTGGTGGCCTCGGGGTGGCTTCCCAGGGCTAGTTGGCTGGTCTTCTTGGGCTCGATCCAACTGAATACTGTTGTTGGACATTTTCAGTTGGTGTTGTGGACATTGTGTTTCATACTGATGTTTGCATATAGTGCAATTTGGGCACCAAATCTTTTTTTTTTTCTTATGGGTTTCTCAAATTCTCTGAAACATTAAACCATAAAAAAATAATTAATTGGTAAATCATCATATCTTGAAAACTCAACAGCATCCTTCACTCAATTATGCACCTATATCTCATTTTCTCTTACTACATTCATTTTCAGATAAACCTTTGTGGATTACAAGGGCGTGCTAGCTCTCCAAAGTTAGTAAAGAAGCTACATTTTGGTGAAAACATCTACCTTGAAATACAGTGAACTCTTGAAATCAAAGGCCATTGGAGAAAAAAGCCATTGAGGTATTCTTCATACTAATTTGAATTCCTTATGAGGAGTAATTGTTAAGGCACCTTTGTCAGTGTCTTTTTTTTTGCATCATGTGGAGATTCTTCTGACTTTAGTAGATAATCAAGTCAATAAGTGATTGTTTACTCCTATTTCTGTCATTCCTTCCAGTGACTGCATAGGTCTACTTCTTTTGGCCCTGTCTTTTAGTGTTTTTTTGAGTCCATCTTCCTCAGTCATGAAAAGCAGAATGATTATGTGTTCATTGCTTCATTTGCTAGAATAAATGTCTGCCAATAGAGACCTGCCCACTTGACACATTACAGGATCCATGGAAGTTGATAGACCTCCTCCTGTAAAAGAAAAACAATGTAGTCATAAATCAAAGGATTCATTGCCCATTTTTCCTTGAGTCATCTGAAGAAGATGGATGCTCTCTCTTGAAAGTACTAGTAGCCTTATTTTTCCTGAACATCTTTTGAACCATTCTGCTATTCCCATTTATATGGGTGACTGAAAATCAAGTGACTTCATGGGTTCTGCCATGGATTGTTATGACTTGGTGGTCTCTCACAGCATCCCTTCTAAAGTTTGTTTTCATTGCTTAGTTATACACCATTTTTCATGCTGTAGGTCATGTAGAAGCTATACAGTACACTGATTGCACTGTTTACACTCATTCCCTTAGTTTTTTACTGGGCCTGAAGTCACTTCTTGTTAATACTTGCCTTGTTCTAGTCAATATTTAATGACAACTGGCTTATTTAACTTCATTTTCCTCTAATATCCACTTTTACTGGATACCTGGTAATGCTGGTATTAACAGGAACAAGCTCACTGACATCACAGCTAAGTATGTCTGTTCTGTTGCTATCATGGTCATGTCTCTTCTATATGTGGACTACAGACTTCTCTTGAAGGCTAAGCTTTCCATCAGTTAGCAGTTGACTTGGTGTAAGCAACATGATAACAAGGTTTTCCGGATTTAACCATCTTTTACTCTTTGGCCGTCCTGTTTCTATCAGGATTGGAAGGAAGAAGCTGTGCTGGCTAGGCTACATATAAGTAACAGTTTTGTTTTTTTAACTCATTGTTTTCTGTTTTCTGGGTCTAATCTACCAAGGTGTGGCTTTTGTGACACTCAAGTCACAATAAGTCATGTTTCATTGTTGTGGTACCCATTAACAATAGCACCATTTTCAACATGTTTTTCATGAATTTATCCATTATGTTGGACAATGTCATTGTTGATGGAAACACTGTGCAACTTAATTATTTTTTTATATTTTATATCCATTGACATTGGTCTGATTTTATTTAAGATTTTTTACCCTCTTTTGGAGCCTTTTTGGTTCTTAACTTTTTATTTTTATCTTGTATAATATTTTACTTTGATATTTTTACAACTTGTTTAACACCATAAAACAATAATCATTCAATCAGTTTTTGGACTTCTCGTAGATGTTAGCACAAGTTTTACAAATCTAGAAGCAGAGCAAATTTGGATCATGATTCTTGAAGATATTTACCCAGTTTTAAGATTTGTTGATTGTATAGCAATTTCTGCTTAAGCTACATCAGAGGCAATTGTTGGAACAGTAAAAAAAAAAAAGATTAGAAGAAACTTCCAGACTGGAAAAAAAAATAATGTGGTTTTGTGCAGATGGAGCTAACATTAATCAAGACACCTGAAAAGGAGCTCAAATCCTTTCAAATAAGGAGAAGATTCTTTGATTTAACAATTTTAAATTTATATGAGTTGACTGAGTATTTTAAAAAATTTACAGTACAACCAGATAAAGAACTGAGCACATGAGGAATACAAAATTTGTTTTATTCCTGTTTAGCTGGAGTGTGAAGTGAGGATTTGTGCTATTCCATATGAAGACACACTGTACAACTCATTGGATACTGCACATGTAAAAAAAGTATTTGAGTGAATTATGACATTAAACTGTAAAATGGTTTCTTTATTTAGGCTCTGCAAAAGAACTGTGTGCAGTAATCCTGTGTGATATACTATGTCAAACTTGTATTAAAGAATTCTAAAGGTTCTTTAACTTTCTACTGGACATGTTAAAAACTAGCTTAGATTGTCTATAAACTATAATTATAGTGTTCTGTGCTTCAGTAGATTAAAAAAATGTGATATATCATTATTAACAGTAATCATTCATTTCCAAATACTACAGTTGCATATAGATACACAGCGTCATTCATACAAAATTATAAAATTTAATTTATTAAATGAGTTTATAAGTTTTATTTATTATTTGTTTTTAAATTTGACATGTATTTATAAAATAGCATATATTAACTTTTAGAAGAATATTAAATTTATTTTAAATTTGTATAGATTGTATTTATAAAACTTACTGAATTAATATTAGTAAATATAATATAAGATGTGTATTATAATTTCTCCTTCCAGTTAGCAGTCTAAGTATAGGAATTCTAAAACCAAACAAGCCATTGGAGATAGAATGAGTTCAGCATTGACTGCTGTCTCGTTGAGCTCTATTATACAACATGGATGCTACTATCCTGCACTGTAATCAAGTGAGTAACTTGTTTTTGAGGAGTTTAATAAAGCATTATGAAAAATAGAATTATATTTATAATTGTTTTCTCAGTGACAATAGAAGATCACCTGTTTTTATTTCAACTTTTTTTTCAGGTAAAGCACAGAAGTAAAGCAACACCCAGCTAGAATGGGCAGTAGCTGTTCTCCATTAGACAGCAGGAGAGCTGTATAAGTTTTGTTATTTGATAGTGAAACACTTTGAATGTTTCAGCCCCTTGAGTGATCTTTTACAGAAAGAAAATGTTTGCATTAAAGATATAACTTTAGCATTAAATGTGAGTAAACTGTCTCTAAAATCATGTTTGATTAATGTTGAACAGTTACTGGAGCACATTATTATTAGTGAGGGCCATGCCAAAAATTGATTGTTAATCACATTCAAAATCTAACTACTGAAGTAAATAATGCACTGCATGAAGAAGACGAAATCATACTGTGAGATGAAGATTTATGTTATGCTGTTCTCTGGACTATGAATCCATTATCTTAATAACCTAGTTTCCTTAAAATACGATAATGATCTTGATGAAAAATGAGATTAAACAGTATTACAGGTGGTGTCTGTAATACCCATATTATTAAGTCTGGACTAAAACAACTGGCTGTATAGAAGATAAAAAATATTTTGAACATTTTTTAATCTTTTTTTAGTAGAAGATTTAGTTGCTCAAATTGTGTTCTTTCAATTCCAAAGGAATTAATGTCTGTGATTAAAATCTGATATTTGTTCAAAATTTAATATGAACTGTATATGTTAAAGTTGAGGGGAGAAGAACCCTTAAAAATAACCCATTTTACTTCAAAGAAACTTACAGCAAATGAGCTGAAATTTTGGCCCCTCTGACCATTGCTAAGAAAGCAAGTGAAATGTGTCACGTGATGTGATATGAAGAGTGTACAGAATTATTTTCTTGATGATGATGATTGGAAAGAAGGAACCTAGAAGAAGACTACAGTAAAAGAACTTGCAAGTACTAAGCTATATACAACCAGAATATGCATATCTTTAAATCTGGACCAAAAGTAATTAAAAAAAATAGCATTTGCAGTATGCAAGGTTGGAGATGCCATGATCATGTTTCATACAAAACAACATATGCTATCGATGCAAGAATGTTTTTTTCTGCAAAACTTTACGTCCACTTTGTTAATGATTTACCACTAGTGAGTGAATCAGATCAAGGTCTTGGTATGATTTTGTCATTACTTTAAATTGACATGTAAATAAAAGGGTTATATTTTCAATTTCAACTTTAAAATCAATAAATCCATTTTATATACTTTAGAAGTTGAGTAATTTAAGTTTAAAATAATTAAATTTGTAAATTGGCAAGCTGTGTGACAGCCACGGTTATTGTAAAGTCAGAGTGGAATCCATTGTAAAAACTACATTGTGAAATTGTTATTTCATAGAAGGGTGATAGTACCTGAAATTTATTGCTTTTTGGAAGGACATATAACCACTCTTTCTGATGCAAAATATTCATACACTTAGATAATAAAATTATGCTAAGTTCATGGAGTTAGAATTCTTAGGGCAGAAATATCCCTTATGCTTAACGTTACTGGTAAGCAAAGGAATATGGATCAAGTTTGGTCACAATTTTGAGAAAGACCTACATTAAGTCATGCCTGCCTGCTGTACTAAGCTAAGTGTAACAGATGAAAATCTGAGATAAAAAAAAGGTCAGGCAAAAGTTGTCCACATGTATCAGACAACAGTATGCTTCATTAAAGAAGGATCTCCATCTGAAAATAAGGCCAAAAGTACAAATAGTGTAAAGATGGAAACAGCAGAGAAGATAGTATCTAGTTTATTTAATAATAGGAGAAAAGATGGTGCCTAGTTTTTTGGAATAGGTCACTGAAGATTTTTGTCTTATAAATATGCTATTTATCTCCAGCTCAATAATCTTATTTCTTATGCAGCTGATGAATGAAACAAGGATTTATGCTGTTCCATATGAAGAGATACTGACCAGCTCAGTGGACACAGCACATACAGATTTCTGTTGTAATCAAATAAGAAAATGATGGTTTATAATGTACTTTAACTATGACAATCTGATGAAAGAACTTATTTCAAAAATAAGCTACTTTGCAATGTTATTGTTGAGATAATAGTAATCAAACAGATCAGAATGAAACATGATTGAATGGGATGTAGCAATGTTATAAGGCTCCAAAATTGTTTTAGTATAAATTAATCAATCCTTTGTAGACACTGGTTTGTATGTTACTGTTGTATCAGCATGCCAATTCTCTCAATCATTCGTGTGAAAGCTAGAAATAAATAAAATTATTGATGTGTCGTTGTCTTAAATTACTTATCAACATGTGATAAAACTTATAAACTTTTATCTGATTTCCATACTTATCAATGCTTCAAAGCTATAAATAGTTTTCTAATCAGTTTATTTTTAGGGCTATATTTGAAAAAGAAAATCTTTATAGTATTAACTGTTCTTATTTGCATATCGGAGATTTGTGTATCACCTTATTTGTGTTTTATGGAGAGCACAGTTTTATTAAAAAAATGTTTGAACAATAGAAAAGACCATTTTGAAAATAAAATTCAAGCAAATATATGATGTAAATGTAAACAAGTAAATGGTAACAAATATATTTTAATTTTGTTTCTTCAATAATAGCTATAATTCTTCAATTAATCTTTTACTGCTTGAAATTTGGTTATGAAAAATATTGCTAGTTTATGAGTTTCATAACCAAAATACATACATAATTTGAACTCTATACTGATAATGGATTATTGTTTTAATGTGGTAGTTTCACAAGTTTGAGACACATTCATATGTGTTGGTGTTATAGACCTTGCTTCTTTTTTGTTTTTTACTTCACTGTAGTTATGTTCTATATTCATTGTTTGTGTTTTCATTTATTTTATATGATATTGTGCAAGCTTTTCCTTTTTACCTGTGTCCTTAAACATCTATGTCCAAAATGCATGTCTACATAACCATATATCTTTTAAGCGTACAATACACCAAATTAATTCCATTATAATCTTGTAACCTACAATAATTAAGAAACTTGAGAGTAGGCTTTTAATATTATTGTGTGTCTGATATATCCAGGACAAATTACTAAAAATAAAGCATATGCAATAAATACTAAGTGTTGTTATAGTTTCCATTAAACTCAGCAAATGCAAAATTTGGTAGAAATGAAAATTTCATTAAATATTAAATTGCTTGAAAGAACATACTCTATGGTGTTTGGATCCTGTTATCACTTTTATATAAAGTGAAAAGTGTTTGATTTTTTTCAGAAATGAAAGAGAACATATCTGGTTTCGTTATAAGTAACTTAAAAGACGGTGTCAGATTTATAAACAGGATAGAAGATGGTGTTAGTTTTTCCTTTTATAAACAGTATAGAAGATGGTATCTGATTTTTTTATAAATAGTGTAGAAGATGGTGTCAACTTTATTTTTTACAAACAGCTTAAAAGATGGTGCCAAGTTTTTTTATAAACAACTCAGAAGATGGTGTCAGATTTTTTTATAAACAGCTTAGAAGATAGTATCTGGTTTGGTTTGAACTAGATCAATGAAGATTTGTTTTTTAGATGCTATTAGTGATAAACTTACAATTACTATTTATATTTTGTTGGATAATTTTGCTTTTTAAAACCCATTTTTTCTACAACTAATGTGTTTTTTTACTTGTAGCTATGGTCAGGCACCACCTGGCCTTGTCCAGGAAGAGAAAGAGAAGCCTGAAGATTGTATTCCAGACACTCCTGAGAACAAACAAGCTCGGGAATTCCTTGCTAAAGCTCCAAGTAGAGGTCTATGGATGCCGCTTGGTAAAGAAGTCAAAGTTATGAAGTGTAAGAACCAGATGATTTTGTATAAATTATAACATCAGTTTAAAAAGTATTAAAAAGTGAAAAAAGCTGGTAATTCAGTCTTGAGTATGATATTTGATATCTACTTTTTTTAATTGCTGTGAACTCCAACTTTAGAATCAAAATCATGGCAGAACTTTTCAGCTGTTTCAAATAGCTATAAGATATTTGGTGCTACTATCATGTGCAGACTACATAGATATTATTGTTATTATGACAGCACCATTTTAAATATGTTCTGTTCCAAGGTTTGTCCATTATATTAGACAGTATTATTGGTGATGTGTTGACACTGTCTACCTTAGTAAAGTTTTTAGCTTTTTAAAAGCCATCAATCTTTTTAATGTCATTTAAGTTTTTAATTTATACAATAAACCTTTTTTATTGTGGTTCCCTTTTAAGAATCACCATCTCTCTAGTTTGATTTGAAATTAGAAAATGACCAAAACATTAAACAACTCGACACCATGACTGGAAAGGCAAACTTCAGATGACTAACGCTGCTGTTTGAACTACCCGCTAGTCATTCTGGCAAGTTATTATTAAAATTTTGCTGCACGTCTTTTAAAACTTTTATTGCTTTACTATTTGAAAATGGCCATAATGTCACATAATTCGGAATCAGGACTGGAAAGGTCAACTTCAGGTGACTGACTGTAGTTTTTGTACTTACCTGTTAGTCTTCCTTGCAGGTTATGATAATTATCGTTATGCTACAGAAAGTCCTTTATGACTTCTCTTACTGCTGTATACTAGATGTAAAAATTGGTTTTATGGTATTTATGTTTTGTTTTACTTTAATTTCCTTTTATAAATTTTCTTATGTTTACTTTAATTTTACCTTTTTACTTGATGTTTGGTGCAGATAGCCTAGCTACTTTGTGCCACAAAACACTAAATCAACCAACCAACTATTGTTATGACAGTTTTAATGTTCATTTATATGCAGTTGGTGCCAGTTATTATAAATAACACTTTTAAAGTAACAAGGTACAAAATACTATTATATAATGTGTTTGGGATCTAATGGAATCAGTATTATTTTAATATCTATGTTTGATTCAGTTTGATATTTATTTATTAATGGATGTAACTTGTATTGTTAAAAATGTATTGCACAAGTTCTGCCTGTTCTTTAAATTTGTAGAAGATTCTTGAGAGAAAAAATCAACAATATGTTTTATGAAAGCACTAACATATCTTCAATTTTGTTACCAGGTGAAGTCACCTTAATATGTCAATTTATAAACTTTGAGAAACAGTTGAACAGAGTATTGTTGGTATGCTACAGTCAATATACAATAAAGTTTGGAAGCTACAATTGTGATAAATGCTTATTAATCAGAAAACTATAGATATTTGACCAGGAATGTGTGTAGATTTTGAACAATACAAAAGTTTGACTTCAGTGAATTAACTTTGGTCATTAGTATTTCTATGAACACATTATATAACTTTTGCAGTGAAAAATGTGTGTGTGTCTGTGTTCCAATCTAGCTAGTTTTGTCATCAAGTGAATTGTATCTGTGTATCAACATAAGATTAATTTGCTCTCCGGTGTCGATAAAATATGCAGTTTGAGACCACATAGAAAATGTAATATTGTTAGCAAGTTTCTAAAAGTTTTACATGTATATATATGTGTGTGTTTGTGTCATTATTTCTAACAATTATTTGTAATAATCATGATTATAAATTGTATTATTGTTTGTATATTAAAATATATTTGTATTGAGAAAGAAAATTGTTTATCAGTCTCATTGATAAGTTTAAATACTTATCAAGATTTAATTAACTTCTAAATTAAGATTAAAATCTTCAGTTTAAAATGATACATAATGTATATAATATAATAAATCAGAGACTCATCTGAGATAAATTATAATACGTAACATAGAGCAAATATAATTGGAATGAAATGAGTTCCACCAATCAAAACTAGCATAATTATAACTTCAATGTAAGGTATACTTTTGTAACAGACAACTTACTTAGTTATTATTATTATTTTCTGAACAAAAATGTGGGTAGATACAGATTACTTAGCAAGAAATTATGTCTTAGGGATCATTAAAATGGTGAGTATGATAGTATTTGTGTGGACCGTACACTATAATAGTACCAGATATTTCTTATCACATTATAAAAAGTAGTCAGTGCTTTTACATAGTTGTCATATTTTCCTTTTATCTTAATATAGGCTGGAGGTGCAAGGTTTATGGCCACAGGACTGGTGACAAAGAGTGTCCATTGTTTCTCAGTGGCAACAAAGAAATAGAAAAGTTCCGATTTGTAAGTTTTTAATAATACACTTCTCTTTTATTCATACCATCAAATTTGCCTTGTGAAATTATACTTAATACATGACACTATCCATTTGCTGCCTATATAAATTAATTCATTTAACTCTTTTGTGACAGGCTTGGTATAAAACACACAAGTTTATATCCACAGCTGCACATTTTAAGTGTTTGTGCTATAACTTTTAATACAGTATGTTTACCTTCACAAAATTTAAGAGATTTTTAGTAAACATTACAAGTCTTTTGTATATAGGAAATCAGCACTAATAACCTGCTTTCTGTAGCATTTCTTAGGCGTGGTTGTTACATTAGAGGTACTTACTTCAATCTACCAAGTCCTTGTGCTTTGGGAGTTTTCTTCAATATCAATCATGCTTGACCCCTTTCCAGTAATGTACTTTTTCCTTTACTTCCTCAATAGAGTACCACCCATTACTAGCAGTACTGGTAGCTACCCTGAAGGCTTAGGTCTTGTGTTTTTTCACACTCCCCATGACAACTGGGGACTGAGGACTGGTTGTCAGTTTTTTTTGTCTCAACCACTTCATCATACTCCACAAGTTCCCCATGAAGTATTTTCTTTTATCTGGAGATGGAAGTTTTCATCTGGTGATAAGGGCTGAAAATGACTGTCTCCTTTGCATATCTCCCTCTCCATGTCTAATTAGCACTTCAGTTTTGACCTTTTCCTCACTTTGTCCATCTCGGGGTAGTTTAACCTATTTATGCATTCCTGTCAGACTTGCTTCAACTCCATAGATGTTTTTTTGCACACTGGACAAACTTTTGCTTATTATTTTCAGGCTCTGGGAATGAGATTCCATTATTACATGGACATATGGCTTCTTTTAACCCTTTTCAAGCAGGAGCCAGCCACTAATAACCTGCTTTCTGTAGCAGCTCTTAGGCATGGTTGTTACATTAGAGGTACTTCAATCCACCAAGTCCCTGTGCTTTGTGAGTTTTCTTCAATATCAATCATGCTTGATCTATTTCCTAACATCCACATTCCATGGACCTATTAGTTCATTGTGCCCTCTTGGCTCCGTCACTTATTGCTCACAATAGAAATATGAACGGAATCTTCTTTCGCTCTCTTCATCTTCCACCTTTCCTGTGGTGATTGACCTAAACCAGCAAGCATGCCACTTCTCCCACATCTGGTTACACATTTCCTCATGGATACTTTCTTTGGGGTTGAAGGGTTTGAATCAATACCACAAACTAGAAACTAATTATCTGCAGATGAGTTTGTTTTGCTTGTTGAATTTCTTGACTTTCTTGCAGCTCTTTAGGTATTACATTACTTTCATTCTCTTGCTTGTCACCATCTTGTGATGGTTATTTTAGACAACTTTATGGTGGTGGCTGTGATCAACCATGAAGGGAGCATTCAACCTAGAGATCTCTTTTTGGACTTAAGATATTCTGTGTGGGGCCATGCACATCATATTTATCTTATCACATGTCAGGTGTCTGTTCTTTCAGTCCAGTTGTAGATTATCTTTTACACCTGGGCCAAGTCTCTCCTATTGAGTGGTCATTCAATTTACTCATTTTAAGGGATATTTGCCTTTGAGGGAGTTCTACCCAAATGGATGCATATGCCATGGCCCTTAATAAGTGGTTGATTCTATTTTGGTTCCTTGACTGTCATCCACATGGCTCTGACTGTTGTGATGTCTTAAGTATACTCTCCCTTCTGATTGCTTTGTCAGGGGATTTCTTTGGTACATTTCACTTCTTGTCAGGTAATCCTGATTGCACTACATTGGTCAGCACAATCTTGTTTTCTGAGGCTCCAGTGTCTTCTCTTAGTATCTATTCCTCTTCCTGTTTCCCTCACTTCTGCATCAACCTTGATTTCCACTTCCCATTCTCATTCTACATCCCATTTTGTGTCCTCATGCCTGGTTTTTGTTTGGTTCTTGTCAAGAAAATCTGACATCACATGTGGAGTGACCTCTCTGTTAGTTTCTTCCATTTGTTTATCTTCTACGGAAGTGTACCAGTGCAGGTAGACTTCCTGCTGACTAGTCTTCTGTGGTTTGGGTGACACAGTTTCTCACCTGGGTCCTCAGTCTCCTCTTTTTCTGATTTCTGGGCAACCCTCTTTTACACCTTTTCATTTTTCCAGTTACCATGGTGTTTTTTTTAACTTCCTTTATTCTCACCCTACTTGTACATTTCTTCCAAGTTCAGAGGCCTCCCAGTTCTCCTTCTTTTCGGGATTGGATTATTATCATGGTTCTTTGTGCTCTGACCTTATCTCCATTTGAACCACTTGTTCTCCTTGATCATTAAGACATATTTCCTTCTTCTCTTAGCCTGTAATGCTCCTACTCTGATTTATTTGCTGTTGACATTTCATGTACAGGTTATCACTCTGCCTATCTTCTCCTTGTTTTTACCAAATTTCTGGTGGCTTGGAAGAGTTGTTTCTCCTTTTCGTTTTACTTTCTATCTTCCATCTTTACTCTCCTTCAGATTCTAATAGACTCTGTGTATAATCAGAGACCTCCAGGGTATGGACAACTATCTTTTTATACTCTGATAGTCTGCCTCCCTATGGGACCATTTGGCCTGTTCCTCTCTACCTTTTTCATCCTGTATCTTATTCCATGTTTATTCCAGCCCTATCCTTTTTTTCACATTCTCCATCACATCTCGTCTTTGTTGAGATTTTCCATACTGGCACGTGGACTATGCCTAATGTGTTCTTCTCTCGCTATCTCAGTAGCATTGTGCTTTTGTCCAGTGTCAGGATTTTGTCTTCCACTTGTGGCTATGCTGTAGATTTTGATATGACTAACTGGTAAGCCTTGTTCATTTTCCATTTTTTTGTAGGAACTTTTCTTCCTTCCCTTTTATAACATGGATCCTACTTTGTACTATGCTGTGTCTGAACAGGCATTCTTTAACTTCAAATCAACAATGTAAGTCATGTGTAAATTTGCTTTATTATCCATGGTTGTGCATGGTCATCATAGAAATGTGATGTTCCACAAGAATGCTGGAAGGTTATATACCTCACGTTAATTGCTTCATAAACATGTTCATTCTGGACAGTACCATGCATGGATTTTATGGGTAACACAGAAGGGTATAACTACACTTTCCTGCCATGCCTTGAATGTATAATTCAGTATGGTCTGCTTTTCAAAATATAGTTTTGTCATCACCTTTTCCACTGCCCTTAGTGAAAAGATTCCTCTGGACTTTGCAATGCAATTCTTATCAAGCAGAGTATGGGAGTCCATAGTACTTACCACTTTGCCCCCCAGTGGCTCAGCGGTATGTCTGTGGACTTACACACTAAAATCCGGGTTTTGATACCCGTGGTGGGCAGAGCACAGATAACCCATTGTGTAGCTTTGTGCTTAATTCAAAATAACAAATAACTTACCACTTTCCAGTTCTGAGTTGCTGGAATTCAAAAGAGTTGGCTATAACCACTCAGTTGAAAGTAGAACAATGGTGTTCTATTGGTGTAAATGAGATTTGGCCTCCTTGTACTGTTTACACATTTAACAATATTCACAACCACTGGAGTTGATATTTTACCAAACTGGTTAACACATACGTCTTTTTTTACACATCCCATACCGACTGATTTTTGTCTCAAATGCAGTTCACCATTTTTTATTGGAAGCCCTCATCTTACCTACATGTGGACATCAGTTCCCATCATTGAGTTGTGTTCAAGTGATACAATCAACATATGTCCTTGCACAAGATGAATCCATCCTCTCAAAACTGGATGGCCAGTCTTGGATTGCTGTAGAGTGTTGGTCTTTATGTAGTTCTCCATAATTGAAGTGGATCTTAATCTTCAATTATTGGGTAGGAGGTGCAAATGGAATGACTCTCATTCTGTCCTTGCTTGGGTGTAGTTGACTTGCTGAGTATGATCCAACATGTTCTATCCACTCTACAATTTGTAGTTCCCGCCTTTCTGTTTCATGAATTACAGACATGGGTGAAAGGTATACCTGGCTTAAAAGTGGTGTGGTTCCACCTTCTCTGATCTCTAGATCATGTGATTGGATATTAGTACCATATGAGAAATTATAATTTTTCTTGTGCTGAAAATGTAATTTTAATTGGTACTTACCTCCCCTCAGACTTATCACCCTTTTTTCTCACCTCTCCAGTGCTCATGCCTTCTGCCAAACTTCAAAGTGAAGGTTTGATAGAAGAGTGTAGAGGGATTTATGTGCATTACATGATTATGCTATGCTGCTGTTGGTTGATGGATGATGATTTGAATGAGAGATGCTGAATAATACTAATTTTAACATTAAAACATTGATATATATTTATTTTTATTATATTGACTGTACTTGGCTAACATTATAGAAGTTGCAATGATGTAGTACATGTGCACTCACATTACCATATTTAAGAATATAAAAATGGCTTCTACAAAATGACCTGTCATGGCTGTGTTTTAATTCACTGGTATTTTTGTAAGATAGCACTTCTGAGTTATAATACACTATTACTATTTACATATAGGTTGTTAAGCTTAGTTTTATTAAAATATAGAGCTGTATATAAAGAACTATAACTAACAATGTCTTTTAATTACAAACTTTTCTACCAATTTGCCACATGCTGTGGGGTGCTGATTCTTATTAACTTTCTTCCATGTAAGATGTGAAAGAAAATAAATTTTTAAAGTTCTATATGTACATTTTGAAATAATACCGTAGAATTTCACTATAACTTACCAAGTGCAGTAACTTAGTTGTATTTGGATCTAAAAAAATAAATATTAAGCTCATTAAAATACTACCTTATAATTTTGAATTTGGTATAGAAAGAAAGAGTTCCACATCTGTTTGTTTAAAAAGGGCTGAGAAAGCCATTAAAAGGACATTCTGAGCTTTCAATTGGTTATTCATACATCATGGACAGAGATTTGGGTATGAAAGCATTTCTGAGTGGGTGCGGAAGCTGTGTTTGAGCCAATAACTCCAGAGATTACTTGAGCAGATAGGAGGTTCTTATTTTATTTTTTAGTTTGTCAATGTAGGTAATTTGAGTTCCTAACTCATAAGTAACTAGATACTTTGTATTGGGACATCACAAACATTTAATATGAACCCATGCTTCATTCAGTATGCCATGTGACATACAAAAGTTGCTATTCAGATGTGTTTTTTCAGTATTTACCTGCAAATTAAGAAGTTAACTAGTGTATAATGCTAAAATTTGAGTCATTATCTTCAATTTGATGCCAAAGTTATTGACATAAAATACTAGTTGAATACAATTTTGAATGTTAGTTAACAAATGCAATGACATGACCTTTGACCCACGACCTGTGTCAGTAGGGTTGAAGAATAAAAGATACACCAGTTTATTATACTTATTAATGTATACCATTGACTTTTTGCTTTCTAATTATTACTTGTGTGAATATGTTTTTATGGTGAATTTGCACTTTGTATTAAATGTTTAGTTTTTTTTCTCATTTGCTTCAAAATCTTTTTTTCAAAATTTTACCATTTGAGTGCTTTCAAACTAAACCTTCAGTTGGTACTTCTGTTTTGTGAGAAAAATAGTTTTAAAATGTGTTCAGATGTTTTAATATTCTAAAATTAAATTACTTTTCTGTCATCAAATGCAAATTCTTATTGAAAATAGTATAATTTATAAATTAGGAACAACAATGTATTCTTCATAAAGAACTATTCTATTTTCTGTTACCTTAGGTTTTTACTGGGGTGGATGTTATAAAAAAAACTCTCTTTAGTCACAAAATTTCTACAATAGATTCTGAGTTTCATATTCCTACTGTAGGTGTTATACCTCAAACACTATTTTCACAAGATGTAAGTGGGGGAAAGTCATCATTGGATTTCTCTCTTGTTATCTACCACGAGATTGATCATTGTATGAAGTAACCTCCTTCTTTTAAACTTGCCTCACTAATCCTCCTAAACAAGCTGAACTTGTTTGGGTCCATGAAGATTTGATAACCTTTTTATATCACAATATTTTGCAATTTTTTTCCCTACCTCTCCTGCAAAATCAGCTGGTCCTGATACTCCATTTCTTGTCATGATGTCTCAGGTGTTTAATATTTTATCTAGTTCCCCATTTTTTATGATTCATTATTATCTTGGTGTTAGCTCATTTGTCTTCTTCTGCTCTTGCTTTACATGTATGTTTTCTTTGTTGTTGGGATCTTCTAGGTTCCAATGCAGCTTTTCTTCTGGGTTCATGTGCTGCCACTTTCTTTTCTATATTTATGTATGGCCCTTTGTTTCCTTTACTGACATGCTTTTGATCATGAATCTGAAACTTTGGAATTAGATATGAAATTTATGCATCAGCACTGTACCTTTTCCTCTTTGGTTGCACATTTATTCCAGTTGGAGCCACAACAAGCCCTTTTTTCTTTCCCATTTTGGTTCTTACCTACCTTTTCATGTTTCTCCCTTCAGGAGTTTATTATTTCGTTTCATTCAACATTGATATGCATGTTGTCAACAGTACCAAAGACTGACAGTCTAGTTGGAGCTTGATTGTATGATTATGTTACCCTTTGGTGATCTTTCACAAAAGATCCATAGGTTCTTTAGGTTTTATCAGAAGGACTTGTCTAAATACATCTTTTCCCATCTCCTGTACCTCATGTATGATTTTCCTTCCCCAGCACCTCTCCAAGGTGGTACAATATTGTTTATCTCGACAGACCACTGTACCTGTTCATCATTTTACTCCAGAATGCTTGCTGCCCTCTCATTAAACTGGAGACTGGCAATCTGTACTAGGTTGTCCCACATTAGTTTAATTTTCATATGCCCCTTTTTACCTTGGAGTCTTTTTTTTACCCTCAGGTGGGCTTTTATCCTGGTGTAGAGAGATGACCAAGGGGATTGTCACAAATGCTTATTTGCATATCTTGATATCTCATCACTTGAAAACCTCTCTTTAGTTTGTACTCTATATGGTGTTTTATTTGTTTTGCACACTGCCTTTCAGACTTGCTTTGGCACTGTATGCTTTGTTGAGTGATTGGAGTATTTATTTGTCACTCACGTGCTCTCAGGTTGCATTTTCCACTTTGTTTGGATGATTGAATAATGTGAACTTGTTCTGAACAGGAATCTGCCTGTTACCTTTATCAGCTGCTGCTGGAAGCAGCTATAATGGGTTGATTGATCAAGTTGGAGAAGTTCTTATGACAACCTGTCAAATATCTTGTTATTTGGATGTTTTGCTTTATCAATGTCATCTCACTTGCGTCTGTTCTTCTCTTCAACTTCATTCAATGGGTTTTCAGTTCTGTTACAGTTTTGGAGTTTCTGTTGCTTTTAGGGATGTGATCTTTCATAATAGCCTTTATAACCTTTGGTCTGGCTCATATAGGCTCTTTAAGATCAGTGGAATCTTGCATGGGATACTTTATTGGCTTTTATTACCACTCCTCCCACTCTTGTCAACAATTGGCATTACAGTTAGGCACAACTTGCACATTAGCAGATGTCCTATTTTTTCCCTCTTCATCTAGATTTACAGAATTCATTGACACATTCCATCAAGGATGGTCAACAAGAAGGTTCTGGGCTAAGGTCTATAGCTGAGGGATTTCATCATATCAACATTCTGGAGCTTCTCACTGTAAGTTAGTTAATTTTCTCCATGTGGCTAGCAGTTGTCTGTTAATAATCCATTCTGACTTTTTTTCAGTGGTTGCTTATCTCAGTCAACAGGATGGCACCTGTTCACGACCCTTCTGTATTCATAAGTTGGATCATTTTTTGAGCCCCCTCACTTGATATTCACATTAATGTGTGTCATGGTCCAGGTGCTTTTGCTCTTTTCCTGGGTCAGATTCCTGTCCAGACAAAAATCTATCCAATGGAGTAGTCTTTTGGTCCTTTTTTTCTTTTCAATGGCATTAAATTCATTGGGGTTCTCCTCACACTGAGGGTTTTAGTATGTTTGTTACCCATAAATTGCTTTGGATTTTGTCTCCTATCCCTTATATTCTTGCTCTGGTTATTGATGTCTTTTTGCCAGGAATGGACCAACCCATTTGTCTATCCTCCTGTTTTTTTTCTTTGAGTGACTTCAGTGATCCTTAACACTCTGTGTTTAGTATGCATTCCATCCTTCTGATAGCAACTTCTTAGCTATTTCAGCTGTGGTTTCAGTGACTTCTCCAACTTCCTCCTCCATATCTCTTCCTCTGACTCTGTCCCTTTGCCATTCTCAGTTAGTGTTTCATCCAGATATTCCTATTCTCCTTTATAATACTTGGTTTTTCTCTTGTCATCAGCAAGAAGATCCAGCTTCTCCTGATGGTTAGCTTCTTTTATAGCTTGTTTCATTTTACTTTCTTCCATAGAAATTTCTGAATGCAAATGGAATGTTTTCTGTCATTGGTGTCTAGGTGTAAGGTTTTTCCCTATTTAATCCACTGTTCTTCATCATGTACATTTTTTCACTTGACTTTTGGATCAGGGATTTTCTGTCTGTTCAATCTCAGGTTTTCAGGTACCCCTGTATCACACCTACTGTTTTCCAGTTCTGCAGGTATTTACCTCCCCTACCTTTGACCTGCTGATGTATTCCTTTTGGTATTTGTTGTTCACCAAAGTGGGCTGCCCTTCCAAATGTGGTCCTGCACTGCCTTACTTTGTCTACATTCAAACCACTCTCCCAGTGCCTCTTGTTTTGCCATCTCTTATATCTTCCTTTCTTCATTTGTATGCCTGTAGGTGTCAGTGGTCTGTGTATTTGCCATCAATGTTTTTCATGCTTTTTAGTTTTATATATATTTTCCCTTGATTCCACATTGTTTTTCCTCTTAACTTTTTGGCTGCTCTTGAAACTAACTCCTACATTTAGCTGTTTTTACTTCCTTACATTTCACACCTTTATCTTTGGCCTGATTCAGTTAGACATCTGTATCTTGTACACACCTTTTTCTATTATAATGCCTTTTCCTGTGGTGCCTGTTGATGCCTTTTTCTTCCTTGGCAGCTGTTCTTTATTTATGATCTTTCTCCTTCTACCTTTGCCAGTTGGATTTGAGTCTTACTTTGATTGGCTTATTCTTCTTTATCATCTTTTTCTCATTCTTTGTTCCAGATAACTTTTCATCCAATTTGACATCTGCCCTTTTTATTAACATTTCATTTTCATCATCTCTTAAAGGTACTTCAATTGGTCATGGGGTCTCTTCATGTTACCTTTCTCTCACTATTTGCATTGTATTGCAGTTTTCTTCCTCTTTTGGTTATTGCCTTCTGCCAATAACCATTCTTTAGAATTCACTGAGACATTGACTGAGTATTTTTTTTTTTCAGAGACTTTTACATATTTTTTTCTTCCTTGTTTTTATCCTGCTCTGTGGTGAATAGTTTCTGACCAGGTATTCTTTAACATCAAATACACACTGTATGGCCATGTTAACTTACATATTATATTTCCATAGCCATGCAACTTACACTGCAGAGGTGGGTGTTCCACAAGATTGCTTGTAGGTTTATCCTCATGATGAAATTTTAACAAAAAAATTTGTCTAATTCAGATTACTCATCCTTGGAGTGCATGGGTAAAGCAGAAAGGGATATCTGCCCTTCCTTACCATGCTTTGTATTAAATAAATTGGTATGGTCTGCTTTTAAAAATAGGATTTTGTGGTCACCCATTCCACTATCTTAGGCATTGTCATTCCTCCAAACTCTCCACTGCATTCACTGGCTACCCCTTTCTTCTAGTGGAGTTTGACAGTCCTGACCACTCTCTACTTCCAAGTTGCTGAGATGGTGAACAATGGAGGCATTCTCCTGAATGGGTTAATGAAATACAATAGAAATGATTATTCAGCCATTCAGTTAAGAGTTGGGCAGTGGTATTCTGCTGGTGTAGATGACATGATATTCTTAGTTATGAAAGAAATATAAATGGGAGTGAGCCATAAAAATTGTATCTCATCCCTTTGATTGTTATTTCTCATCCTACTCACAAGTCAATGTTGTTTCCGATTGGCTGTTGGAGTTAAGTTGAATAATCAACATATGTCCTCACACATGTGTTATAGATGTCTATATTCCTCCATAAATTATACTGTTCCTACTCCATCTGTGTTGTGGAACAGCGAAAGTACTTGTAGAGTATTATGACTTCTTCTTCCACAATCTTTTGGTGTTACTGTACTTGGTGTTGTTTTGGTCAATTTCACTTTTGAGAGAGATGGTTTACATCATGCAGACATCTTTTTGTTTCTGGATCTAAGGTTACCAGATTAATCTGTCAGTTCCTTATATTAACTTGTGCCTCGTTCGTACGTTTGAAAGTTCTTGATTCTATCCAGCCTTATGAACTTGAGGGGAAGACAGTATAATTTTAGAATCTGTCTTCCCTTAGGGAGTGTCCTTTAGATGTTTTTCAAGGATACATCTTTCTTTCTTTTGTACCAGTCCCTCTACTTATTCATTGTGGGATTCTAGTTATATCTGTGAGAGAGATAATGTACCATATTGCAAGTCATAATTTTCCTGTACTGAACATGTATTTCCATAGGTACTTTCTTTCACTTGCACTTCCTACTTGTAGTTTTATTACTTTTAGTCCATCACTTTATCTCCATCATTATGTTGGAATGTTATTGCTTATATTTTGGCTTTGAGAAGTCACAGGTTAGTGACTGAAACATACAATGAAAACTGTTCTTATATTCCTTTTTTCCAACTGTGTTTGCCAGTATATCTTCCAGTTCAGCTGAGTTTGCATAGAAATCAAAACAAGGTTGTTTATGGTCAGATTAAATACAAAAGAATTGTAGATTCAGGAAGATTGGCAAGTGAAAATAGTAGTATTAATATATTAAGTTAGAGCTTAATGGTGTAATTTGTATTACAGTGTTAGATTAGGATTAGGATGTGTATGAGGCTTATTTATAATTCAACTTACTGGTAAATTGTAAAATAGGTTAAGGAAGCAATGACCCTTAAAACTGAGCAAATTCACGTGCTTATGAAACACTTGACCATTTTTTACAATCTTCAAGTTGAGCACAAAACAAACATGATTTTACACTCTCTGAAAGTACACTTTCTGTCATATATCATATAAATAGTTAATGCCACAGGGATAAAGGAAGACTTAAAATGTTTTAACACCATACTTAGGAATAAGGAAAACTTGAAAATTGATGCAAATGTTCTCTATAAACATTCTCATAACTTGAATTAAAAACACTGCTAATTGTTTGCAACATTAATGAGTTATGGACAATTAATTTTATACTTTAATTAGTAGTAATTAGACTCGTAACAAGACAATTGGGAAATATTGTTGAAGTTAAAAAATTTCAAGCTATGGAAGGGTTTAATATTGACAAATGTAATAAATTCATTGTATGGTCACTAGTCAAAGCTACAGTTGGAGTATTGTGTTCAGTCTTGAGCTCTTTCTCTTAGGAAAGAAATTGAATTCTTGGAAAGGGTTCAGAAGAGGGTTATTACAATGTTGCCTTGGATGGAGGGTTGTCATATGAGAAGATATTAAAATTTCTGAAATTCTTTTCCCTTAAAAAAAAAAGAGTTAGAGGAAATCTGATTTTGGTGTTTAAGATTTCAAAGGAAATTGATAGTGTTAGTCTTTTTCCATACTTTTTCATATTTGAAAGTTGGACTAAGGAACAAATATAAATTTTGGCAAGATAGCAGTCATCTTAAGCCAAAACAAAACAGTTTTATTTTTTTCAACAATGTGGTTGGCCTTTCGAATTGGTTACCTTCAGATGTTATGAAAGCAGAAAATTTGTGTTTCAGAGAAATCTTAATAACGAAATGAATTATAAAGGGTGACTTTAGGTTTTTTATTTATTTATTTAATGGTTTTGAGTTAGTTTAGATGAGGGAACAACTAAGACTAATATGTCCCTGGTTGTTTCAAAACATTTATGTTATAAGCTTAGCTTGGTAATATGTTGATGAAAAAAAATATCTGTTTATGAAATTCTTTCTCCAAATTTACAATCAATATTTTTCTTAAGTTATCTTTATGATTATGTACTTTGTATGATTTATAAAGTTGCAACATGAACTTTTTTTTTTCATGCAGTAAGAAGCAGTAGGCTTGGTAACTTCTTTTTATACACTCAACTATGTAAAGTTTTATTTCACCACTAAAGATGCTGTGTTAGGCTTTGTTTATACTTGGTTTTATTGGCTTATGTAATTGCTTGAATGAGCAAAAAAATCTCTAAGAAAAGAAATGGAAAATATCTGTAAATAAATACAGAATGGGTTTAAGACTTATTAAACCTTCTAATGAATCATTTTAAGTTCCCTTGCTTATAATTTTTGTATTGTAAACAAATCCTACTTTTATTGTATATTACTTGTCATAATTAATTAAACACAATGAAACTGTACACAGAGATTTTTCAAATCAAAACAAAAGTAAAATTTACACTTTTTAAAACTTTTGTTTTGCAAAAATGTAGGAAAACAAAAATTGGTGATTAACTGCAACAAAAGTAAGCACTTTTATTATTTCTTAAAATAGATGTCACAATAAAATATTTTCAAAATTGCAAACTCATTAATTCAAACAGATATTTTCAGAAACTACACAGTCTGTAAAAAAAACAAAAAACTATGAAGTTTCAAGTTATTTCATTCAGTAAACCATACAAAAAATGTATTGAATAAATGTGCTCTAGCTTAAAGGAATGCAAAAAAATTAAATTTTTGAAATTACTTCCTAATGACTAGTAGTTAATACTTTAACATGGTAATAATTCAAAATTATAAACTTTCACTTTTGTAAAAATAATGTTTTGATCATAATGAAGGTTTTTCACTTACTGGCTTAAATTTATACACACTTTGTGTGCAGCCATGCTTTAAATGTGTTATTACACAGCTGAATACACATATGTATGTGTGCATATAAATAATGTTGTTATTGTAGTTTGTTGTTTCTACTAACATTGAGGTCAAGCTCAGATGTTGCTTTTGGGTTTTTTTTATATTAACTTGAAATAAGTGAAACAGTTTAGCAGAAATTTCTGTATAAATATCAGCAGTTTATAATGCAGATGTTAGAATTATTTTAGAATACTTTTTTAAATATAATCCATGATTAATAATAGACACTGGCCTAGCTAGCTTATTTTACATAAGTTCAAAGGCAGTGTTAAAATTATTTGTATCTAATTGTTGGACTGAGCTCATCAAAATGTCATTTATTTGTGAATAGCTATAGATTTGCATATCAGGTTATGTTAGATCATATTAATTTGCACAATATTAAACTACTAGTCATTGTTACCCAGTGTTGTCCTAAACAGAGAGCTAATCTTTTCCATTTCTTGTCTGCTTCTTATACATTTTGCTGCTTGTGATTGGCAGTCGGAATTGTTTTTTTTTTCTCAACACTTTACTCTGAGATACCTAATCAACATCAGAAATATTTATCCATCTAACTCCCCTCCCATAACAAATTATTTTGTGGGTCCATCCTGTCTAATCTCTATTTAAAAAAAAAAAGAAGCAAATCTTGTTTGTCAGTTGACATGACAGGATTCCATGGAATTTCATTTTGACACCACAATGGCAGAACACCTCTTTATAAAATAAATACATGTACATTTTCACTTAAATCAGACCAAAAATGTGGTCTATCATCTATAGAAAAAATTGTATTATAGAGTTTTCATTGACACTAAAAATATAAAATCACAGACATTAAACATGAATATGCTAATTCAATATCCTTATGGGCCTACTATTATAGGGTTTTAAAGATACCACAAAAAGAAACAAACCTACCTTTATATATAAGATTCTTGTTGAAATATCTTACACTGTTATTGAGATTTAATCCCTCCCTACATCACTACAGCTACATAAGTAGGTTTGTTTGAACTCTCAATAATGTGATTTTAGAAATTAAGTATTTTTGGTACTTTATTCTCAAGCACTTGATGCCTCCTCTTACAGTGACCAGTGAAACTGCAATGAAACATTTCAAAGTATTTCCCATAGTGCCACAGATGAACAATACTTTCCTCAGCCTTATGTTTTTACCTTTTCTTTATTTCAAGACTTGAAATACATAACACTTTTTATAATACTTAATACATAATAATTTTTTCAGTAAATATTAACAGTAAATAAAATACAGATGTGCTGTAAATTTAATGCTGCAGTTATTTTCAAACTAATCATTTCTCTTTCCAGATACATGAAGATCCAATGCATAGTTACATTACAGAGTCCAAGAAAAATGAGAAAGAACAAAGGTTAGTTGCTAAAAATGTTTGGGTTGTTATATACTTAGCAATTGGAAATCATAAAACTTGTTGCTTGTTCTTTTCTTGTCTTTTTTTTACGTGGTGCAGTGTCACATGAAAAAACATTTTTTTATAAAATAAAAGTTTTGCATAAAAGAGGTTGATAATGGTAACATTTTTTAGCTGTGTTATATTGATTCTTTGAAATATCTTTTTTTTATGTCTGTGAAAAATATAACTGATGTGGGTAGTGTTTGAGAAAAAGTAAATTTTCAAAATATCCATAAATAAAGATTTGTTTAGTAATGCTGTTTTATCTATTTATTATTATTATTAACAACTAATTTTATTTTATTTTTCAGAATTAAACAGCTACAGGCCTTACTTGTATCTTCAAGTTCTAATTCTGATAGTGATGATGACAGTTCTTCATCTTCTACCAGTTCTGTTCCAGAACCTGAAAATAGACATCGACAACCATCGAAAAAGCATAAACATGATAAAAAGAAGAAAAAGAAAAAAAAATCCAAGACAAAAAATCATAAACCCAAAAAATAGTTTTTTTATGATTATCAATTAGAAAGGACTTTTGAAACAATTTGGTTTGTTAGTTTTGTTACGTGATTAATATATGATGCTTTTTTCTTGGTTTTTTGTATATAAAAATGCTGTCTATTGAAGAATGAACCCATTCTTTGAATTCTTGGGTTTATAGTGTATTATAATGGGATGAGTGCATAACAAATGCTGAAAATTATGGCTTCTGTTGCAAAAGATTATAATCTAAAGTAACTTGACTATTATGTTCTGTGTATCAAAATATGTATTACTGGTGGTAAACTTTTGTATTTTTGCTTAAAGATAGGAATAACTCTTAGTTATACTGCACAAGTACTAAAAGTGTAAATTAAAATATTTTATCACTTTAGGTGCTTAATATTTTTTTTTTCATTGAAATCCATCATATTATGAGATTAGGATCAGACATGTGTACTCATTTTCCAACTGTCACAGACTTAAAATCTGATTTGTGTCCATTAATCTTTTGTGAGATTAACATCATATACATGACCTTCACTACAGTCTTTGGTGCTAAGTTTCAAACTGCTACATAATTAGAATCTGGTTTATATCCTGTAATGTTATATTGTGAGATTAACATCAGACAGTGAATCTTATTAATGTTAAGCCATCAGTTTTGATTTGACACAAGTTTCAAATTGATTTGTATACAGTAATCTGTTAAATTCTGAAATTAATATTAAATATATGAATCTTATTACTGTTAAGCCTTCAGTTTCTAATTGCCACAGCATCTTTTCTTCATTCACAATGAGTGTATTGTACAAACATATTTCTCTAACAGCAACAAAAATGTATTTCCTCCAGAAATCCATGAGTGTATTCAGATGTTACAGTGGTGATTTCACCCTGAAAGTTACCTCTTCGTATATAATAGGCAGAAGCTAATATTACTGAATGACATCCTGCACCATCTCAGTTTTTACTTCTCTTTACATCATGAATTCACATTTTGTCCTCATTCTACCCACTGAGATTCCTTTTACTAAAGTCCTACAAGTCATGAGAGTTGGAGAAGACAAGTCTCGTGTATTTGGACCATGTTTCTCAATCGTTCTTGTCTTGATATGAGCAAGACCAGTGTTGATTTAGGATCTTGTAGCCTAAGAAAAACTTCTCGGGAAAGGTAATAAAATCCTAGAATCATGATGTTTCCAAAATAGGTTTGTCTTTTTAGCATTGTTAATTTGATGTAAATTTATTTTCTCTGTATTAGTAAACTTGAGAGAACAAAGATAGTAAAAATACTAAAACATCTACCTGGAAACAATTGCTGACTGGACCATCAACTTGAAATGTTTTCTTTTCTTAAATCCAGAAGCCAGTAAACTAAACTTTACTCCTTGATGGATTGTAAATTTAGTCAACAAAATGGACATGTTTTTCAATATATCCCCCAGTAGTTTCTGTATAATCCACTATTAAACAACACTAACCATATATGCATATTTTATACATTGCCAAATATCTTTAGCAGTGTGACTTAAAATCTTTGTTTTTAGTTTTCACATTGTCCGTCAATTTGATAGATACAGCTGTAGTAAACCTCAACATATCTTCAGCTATTTATGCAATTATATTAAAAATTTTAGATATAATGATGATAAATGAAGTCAAAATAACACAGTAAACCTAATTTAACATGAAAATTTAGCTATTTGCTATTTCATATTATATATAGAAATCATCTGATGCTAGCTTTGTGAGTTTTAGAGAAATCAGTTAAGTAATAGATGTCAGTTAACAACCCAGTGTTGATAAGAAGACAATTCTTGGTTGATTTCACCTCGTATATTCATGAAGGATTTATTTCTGAAACTTTAGATCAAAGTGTGTGAGCTTTATATTCAGTATAAAGTCTTAACTGCAGTCCTGTTTATTAGTTAAATAGGCATGAGAAGATCCAATGATCTGTCATCTTTTTTTGGAGAAGGAATGTTAACTATACTTTTGAACTTGATACAAGCTTTTAGTAAAATGTGCAAGTCTGTTGTACACAAAAAAATCATACGTATTATGATTTTTATATAATGTAAAAATTATTATTATGATTTATTATGATATATATTTGAGTACAAATACCATTGTATTTGTACTCAAATATATCTGCAAATTTATAATGTCAATCTTACTCAAATTTTGACAAGTTGCAGGATAAAAATACCTTTTTTATGTGTACAATTTGTATATTACATACACATAACCTACCTCAAGATGCTCCAAAATGTATATCTGTAGTTTTCTACTGTGTTTCTGTGTGCTTTACCTCTACCATACTAAATCAGTAATGTAGGGTAAAGTAAACAGTTGGTACATCTGAAAGCAAATACATCATACTATGTTAAATGGTACTTTGTAAAAGATTTTGGAATTTACATTTTGACCTCCATCTGTGCAGATAGACTTAACAAAACCTTGGTGACTTGCTTGCACAATTTAATTTTTTTTTAACTACATTGTTAAGTGGTACATTTTTGGGCTAGTTAATTCATCTTCTGTGTTTTCATAATATGGCTTCAAATTCTTCATATTATAATTGATATAGTGTGTTCTAATTGTTGACTATCTGTATTTTCACAAAATTTAACCATTGATAAGTTATGATAAAGGACCATGTAACTTTTTAAACAACACCCTTATAATTTTTGTATAATTTGGGTGGCTGCAATTGTTTAAATCATGGGTTTTTATACATCTTATAAACAAGAAAACATTACTTTCTTGATAGTTCTACACATCTATTTACGTGCATATTAGATTCAGCACGTGTGAATAAATCTATAGAATTACAGAATGTGATAATTTTTTACTTTTCCTTAAAATTTTTAGTTCACTACAGTGGCTCAGTGATATTTAAGTGGGCTTACAGTGTTAGAAATAAAACTCCTCTTTTGAGTATTACTTTCCAGGTGTTTACTAGATCTTTAGATATGTTACCGAAATTTTTGTATTACAAATTAATTTATGCAAAGATGCAACATTTAAAAGTTTTGATTGAATGGTATGGGTTTGGTTAATGTGTCGAGTGGTGGATCATAGTGTATGAGGATTCATTACATAATGCTATTCAACATGCTTTAAACTATCAGCATTTTAAAAATAACACTGTGTCCCATTGTTTGGTTCAAAGAGCTGAACAAAGCTGTTGTGGTTCTGGATGCTGTTGGCTGACTGCCATTCATGTGTTCAGTAGCTCGAAATTAGAAACTATTATTCCAAAAACCTAGGGTCTTCCATCAAAAGACGATTAAGTCTGAATCATAAGGTTTTGACCTATATCAAAGTAAGATGTCATTCAAAACATGCACGTTTATTTCTCCATAATTGTTTTATTCAGTAAAGCATCAAAACTTTTAACTCCTAAAGTTTTTATGTTATAACTTCATTTAACTCTACCAAAGTTGCATTTGAACTAAGTATTGCACATTTCACTTTTAAACCTTGGTTAAGCTTAACTCTTATTTCAAAATACTTTAGAAATTCCCTTCTTTTTGATTCTCCATACAATTTCTGTTGGCTTAAATATTTTGCTCTTGAAACATTCGCTATTAATTCCAAGGTTGGTTATCACTGATTCACTTTAAGGACTTTTTCATATCTTTTATTCTGTCACGTTATTAGAGATGTAGCATTTTTATGGCATAATTTAATAGTAAATAATGTGCCCGAACTATGAACCTGCGGACGCAACTCCTTTGTGCAGTAAGGTGCCATTGATATGTTCTTAATGTTATGACGTAATTCCTGTGCTTTATTAGACAGCGTTACTACAAGATTTAGCAGATAAACGTAGGATTTGCATAATAATTCCAATATGTTTGTTTGTTTTGTTTTGGAATTTCGCACAAAGCTACTCGAGGGCTATCTGTGCTAGCCGTCCCTAATTTTGCAGTGTAAGACTAGAGGGAAGGCAGCTAGTCATCACCACCCATCGCCAACTCTTGGGCTACTCTTTTACCAACGAATAGTGGGATTGACCGAAACATTATACACCCCCACGGCTGGGAGGGCGAGCATGTTTAGCACGACGCGGGCACGAACCCGCGACCCTCGGATTGCGAGTGCACGCCTTAACGCGCTCGGCCATGTTAGGCCATAAAATATAACGTGTGTGTGTTTTTCTCATAGCAAAGCCACAAAGGGCTATCTGCTCAACCCACCGAGGGGAATCGAACCCCTGATTTTAGCGTTGTAAATTCCAATATGTAATGGAGATTAACATGGTAGCTAAAACTACTAACTAAGAATATGTTTTCACTGTAAATGCAACACGTTCAGTGAAAATAATATTAAACGTCTAATAAATTTAAAATAATTAAAGTAGTATTCTGTTTGTCCAATCTGACTAATTCTCCTGTGAATGGCTTCCAACAGGGCCTGGCATGGCCAAGTGCGTAAGGCGTGCGACTCGTAATCCGAGGATCGCGGTTTCAAATCCCCGTCACAACAAACATGCTCGCCCTCCCAGCCGTGGGGGCGTATAATGTGACGGTCAATCCCACTATTCGTTGGTAAAAGAGTAGCCCAAGAGTTGGCGATGGGTGGTGATGACTAGCTGCCTTCCCTCTAGTCTTACACTGCAAAATTAGGGACAGCTAGCACAGATAGCCCTCGAGTAGTTTTGTGCGAAATTTCAAAACAAACAAAAGGCTTCCAACAGAACTATAGTACCTCGCTAATTCTATGATTTTCTTTTGAGAAGGTTTTGTTAAAATCTAAAATATATTTATACGAAGTAAATGTAGAGATTTTTAAGTCTTTGCTTTCTTTTGTATCTACATAATTTCTGTAACTTTAGCATAAAAGGTTATATAAACAAATATGTTAACTAGTATTGTTAGTTTATACCGTCTAACTACCAGCACAAATACCTTGTTTATAAGTGTGAGGTCAGTAATACACATACATAAATATGAATAATAAGCTTCTAATTTAGTATTTATAGAAGGAGCAAATAAGGAAAATGACGTCTAGTTCTTGTTTAGTCTTGTAAGTCTTATAATGTAAAAATTAAAAGAGCTGGTTTATTCCAACTTTATGTGAGCATATGTTTATAAATGTACTAAAATTTATACGAGTGTTCTGCATGTGGTTGGTTTGCATCGTTCTGAACAGGTAAATTTGTGTTACTCTTCTAACTACAACCTTAATAAATGTTGTTACTGTTTAGTCCTGTTCCTGTATCATGCCTTTATAGTTTAAGGCCACTGTCATTTTGGAAAGGTCAGATTTTATTTTAACTTTTGACACACAGAAATAATATCACTGGTTTACAAAAGAAATATTTTTTTGTCTGATGCAAGAATGTGATTAGGTGTTTTTTTTACTAATTTGGGATGTGCTGAATTCAAATTTATAAACAGTTTTGCTCTATCACCTCCAGTTCTCTGGCTTTTAAATAGTCTCATTTTAGTATATACGTGCTTATTTCAACAGTTGCAGCAGCTTATTACAGATAAAACAGGATAGATAAAGAACATTGACGAAATAAATATACTTGGATGACACAATTCATAGTACCGCAGACAGAAGTGTTTTCTTAGATGATCTGGTGTATTTTGCCTCCGGTATGTCACGCAAGAGCATCCAGCAGAAGTCTCCCATCATGCTGGGGTTCCACTTGCCTTTGTAGTTGCTCTCAATTTTCATAATGTCTTGGTGGAATCTTTCTCCGTGCTCATCACTCACTGCTTCAAGGTTTGGAGGGAAGAAGTTGAGGTGGGAATGAAGAAAATGAATTTTGAGTGACATTCGGCATCCCATATCCTCATAAGTCTTTAGCAACTTCTCAATACAGGCTTGGTAATTTGGTACACGTGTGTTACCAAGGAAGCCACTACAGACTGACTTAAATGCTTCCCATGCTCTCAGTTCCTTTAAGGTAAGAAGCTCCTCAAAATCAGTAATCCTTCAGCACTTCTCGGATTTGAGGTCCGACAAAGATGCCCTCTTTGAGCTTAGCAGCACTGAGACCTGGAAACACAGTAGACAAGTGTTGGAAGGCAGCACCATTTTTGTCCATGGCCTTCACGAAATTCTTCATCAAACCGAGCTTGATGTGAAGAGGAGGAACAAGCACCTTCTTCATGTCAATCAGAGGATTTTCCTTGACGCTGTGTTCGCCAGGAACGAAAGTGCTTCTAGACCCCCAGTCTTTCTGCTTGTAATGCTGGGATACAGCTCGACTATCCCAGAGACAGAGAAAGCAACAGTACTTTGTGAAGCCCGCTTGCATACCCATAAGAAGACCAATGACCTTGAGGTCCCCACACATACTTCACTGGTACTGGTTGTACATAACAGCTTCTAAAAGAAGCCCCATATTGTCATAGGACTCCTTTAGATGGACAGAGTGTGCAGTGGGAATGCTGGGATATTTATTCCCGTTGTGCAGAAGCACAGCCTTGAGACTTTGCTTGGAAGAGTCTATGAAAAGACGCCAGTCTGATGGATTATGTGGCAAACCAAGGAAAGTGAACAAGCCAGGTACATTTGTGCAGTAGCACAACTTGTTTTCCATGTTAAAAAATGAAGCAAGGTCTTTGTTCCAATTCATGAAACTGGTGATCCGTCTTGATATATAGCTATATATATATATAATGTAATGCTATCACTTACATTTATTGCATAATAACTAAAAAAGAAGACATAAGTCACAAAATATTAGAAATTAACCCTGAATGCATATACGCCTTTATGTACAGTATGTGTACAAAATGTACAGTATGCATATCTAAGAAACCAGAGGTGATGAGTAGAAACGGATTTCAAATCTGAATTCAGCACCCCCAAATTAGGTTAAAACAACTATTTTTTGTGCTTGCCTCAATCTCTTTGTAAACCAGTGTATTTACTTCTGAACTGATAGATAATTTCCCTCCTTGCCTGGTATTAATCTAATAGAAAAATAAAAGCTGTGGAAAATTGTCCTTCAGCTGCTGGTTAAATTTTAAGTTCGTGGAAAGATACCTGCAATTAGATAAAGAAGCAGGTAAGAAGCATGTCTTCACAAGAGTAAAAGTATCGTATATCTCACTTCGAAGTAATTCAGAAGTTCTAGTAGCTATTTTAGATTTCCATAAATGCTATAATTACTAAAGTAGCTATTTTTTTTGGATAAAACATCAGGTTAGTTTACATTTTAGGAATATATGCAATTAATTAGTGTGTAACTTTCACAATACAAGGTAGAATGCATTTCCGAATGTCGAGATTAACCTCTCTGAAATAGCTTCTACTCATTTTATGGTAATTAAACTCCATTATATTTTTATCGATAGTTTGTTTTTTGATAACAATGTATATAACTGTGGTAATGTTACGTTAAATAATGTATCATGTCACTGAAAAACAACTGACTGATAATTAAATGTGTGCTTGGCATGTCTAGGTAGTTAAGGCGCTCGAGTCGTAATCTGAGGGTCGCGAGTTTGATTCCCCGTCGCACCAAACATGTTCGCCCTTTCAGTCGTTGGGTCATTATAAAGTAACGGTTAGTCCCATTATTCGTTGGTAAAAGAGTTGGCGGTGGAGAGTGGTTCGCATCTCCGTCGCACCAAACATGTTCGCCTTTTCAACCGTAGATGCGATATATATATATATATATATATTAACACGTCTGATTCAAATAGTAGAACTTGACAAATATAATAGTAGCACACCTAGCTCTAGAGATTGGCAAAAGTCATAATTACACACCTAATCGTAGAACTTAACAGATGTCACAGTAACATATCTCTTATTATCGCCCCCCCCCAGTGGCTAAGCGATGCGTCTGCAGACTTATAACGCCAAAAACCGGGTTTCGATACCCGTAGTGGGCAGAACACAGATAGCCCATTGTGTAGCTTTGTGCTTAATTCAAAACAACAACAACCCTTATTATCATCAGCAGATAGCCCGATGTGGTTTTGCTATAAACACTTTTATTATTATGTGGGAAAGTACAATTTTCCACACAATATTAATGGCATAAATCGCAAAATGTA
Source organism: Carcinoscorpius rotundicauda (assembly GCA_011833715.1). NCBI lineage: Eukaryota > Metazoa > Arthropoda > Merostomata > Xiphosura > Limulidae > Carcinoscorpius > Carcinoscorpius rotundicauda. The sequence goes on along the minus strand of CM022392.1, from coordinate 47,367,901 downwards.
AAAACAATCTTCAATCTTGTGTGACTTCATCAGTATGTTTATATCTTGATTGTATCGTTTCAACAATTTAGTCTTAACTAGCCCTCGTGTAGCTTTGCGCGAAATTCAAAAACAAACAAAAAATCAAAGAAATAAATATGCAAGCTTTCAATATGCAAGATATCGTCCTGTTGGGACACAAATTGTAAGGAAATTTAATTAACTAATAAATTAGTTAAGCTTCCTTTTCAGGACGAATTTATTATAATCGATTTAATGAATTAATGTTGAACGCCCTTTTTATGATAACCTAATTATAAATGAATTAATTCTAGCTTTAATTAGTTGATGCTAAGCTTCCGTTTTAGGGACAATTTGATCAATTAACCCTTGTCAGCCAGGTTATATGTCAAAGGTCACGCCATCGCGTTTGTTGACTTGCTTTTGTTTTGTTTGTTTGTTTGTTTTGGAATTTCGCACAAAGCTACTCGAGGGCTATCTGTGCTAGCCGTCCCTAATTTAGCAGTGTAAGACTAGAGGGAAGGCAGCTAGTCATCACCACCCATCGCCAACTATTGGGCTGCTCTTTTACCAACGAATAGTGGGATTGACCGTCATATTATACACCCCCACGGCTGGGAGGGTGAGCATGTTTAGCGCGACGCGGGCGCGAACCCGCGACCCTCGGATTACGAGTGCACGCCTTAACGCGCTCGGCCATGCCAGGCCTTGTTGACTTGCATTGAAAATGTTATTGAACTGCTATATTATGAATTTTTCTCTATAAATTTGTTATTAAATTGCAGATTATAACTCAAATATTCATGTTGTGGATTATTTAATTTCGAAATTTAAAATTAAATTTCAAACAAACACCTCTAATCAACGATTTTTGTGTGTCACGTGGTATGTTGAATGCAGCATTGGTTCAAATTTACTGTTTGTGGTGTCAAAATACAAACTATAGTTTTGTACGATAATTAGAAACCTAAATTATCTATTATTGACAAGCTAGTATATAAAATAAAAATAAAGATGGTGTCTTATATATGACATTTGAATAACCAATCTGAAACTCAGAATATCCATTTAGTAATTTTCTCAGCCATTTTCAAATATAATGGTGTACCTCTTTCTTTCTTCACGGATTCGAATCCCTATGGCATCAAACATGCTTACCCTTTCAGCCGTAGGAGCGTTATAATGTCGCGGTTAATCCCACTAATCGTTGATAAAAGGGTAGCCCAAGAGTGAGGTAAATTCTGCAAGGTTTCATTTTGGCTGAGTCATCTCATCCAAGAAGAGTTCAACCAGCGCATCAAAGATTGCTGTTTCTCATGAAACTTTTTCTCCACATTATTTCTCGAACACTTGAATGTAGAAACTCAAGAATAAATCTTCGGTAGTCTTGAATATTATTGAAAACAAATCAATATCATGGTTCATTTATATCATTGTATCAGTTTCATGAGTAGCTTCACAAGGTAACATTTATTCAGTTTTCTATAAAACTAACATTCAGTTAGTGTCTTCTATAAAACTAATATAGCCGTTTAGAGTTTTGTATAAAAGTAAGGTATTCACTTATATGTTGTTTATTAATATTTGTGTATGTTTTATGTAATCTCACTTAGTTACGTATTATATCCCTTTCCTATGACTGTGCTGGTTAAACATTCTGTTCAGCTACGTGTTATACCAAAAGATGCATATTGAAATTGATTTGCACAGCAGTCATATAGATAAATTACATTCAATCATACATTAATTAATTAAGAAATAAATTTCTATGAACTTATTGACAGCAGCCCATCCCTCAACCGTTACCTTTGGCTTAATATCAACTAGAAGAAATTGATCCCTTGGATAGAACATGCTCACCAACTACTGATGTATAGATAACACTTTGCTACATAAGAAACCTGAGGGGTAAGATTTGTTACTTGGCTAGGTTTATTATACTTTTGTGAAATACAGTAGTGTGTGTTTAGAAACAGTTCGTTATTCTTTTTTTGTCAAGACTCATCAACATAACTGCATAGACTATAAAGGTCATGTTTTTATGTTTCACAGAATGCTATTTCACAAACCTTTTCACTTGGATCCCACCAATGTTTAGATTTATTTTCACTTTTTTATTTTACTGTAAGCAAAATTACCCTAGCAACTAAAATATTATTTAAATAATATATGGTTAATTTCAGTGACTATATTTATTTTCATTATTTTTCTTATAAGTCCTGTTATGTTTAAAATAATCAGTTTCTGTTAACCCATGATCTCTGGCTATTTTAATGTGTTAACCCTTGATCTATGGCTATTTTAAATGCGTACAGAATGTTTGCGAACCGTACACCGTATGCAACACCTTCTCATTCAACTGCTGGCAGCAAACCGTACGCTATACAGTAAATCAGTGGTCAAAGGGTTAAAAATAGTCCTCTCATTCCTGTTATCATAGACTTGAAAGCCTGATTTAATACTTAATCCAGCGTGTATTCAAATTATATATAATCCAACCTCTTATTAGGTTATACATATCGTATCATAATCCAGTCTGTAATCAAGTTATACATAATCTTTTTTAATCAAGTTTCTTTTTAAGTTGTACAAATCCTTGCATAATCTAGCCTTTTATTAAAGTTCATGAAGTATCATTAGAAAGCGTGTTGTTAGGTTTGTTTTTATTTTGTTTGTTTTGAATTTCGCGCAAAGCTCACGAGGGTTATTTGTACTAGCCGTCCCTAATTTAGAGGGTGGGCAGCTAGTCATCACCACGACCGCCAACTTTTGGGCCACTCTTTTACCAACGAATAGTGGGATTGATCGTCACTAAGAGCGTCCCTACTGCTGAAAGAGCAAACATGTTTGGTGTGATGGGGATTCGAACCCTCGACCCCCAGATTACGAGTCTAGTACCCTAACCGCCTAGCCATGTCGGGCCTGCGTGTTATTAGGACAGGCGAAAACCAGAGAGAAAGTTGGTAGGTGTAACATCGTAGTCACAAAAAAGTGAAAGTGTATGATATTTAAGAAAGTGTCCTTTTCAGAACAATAACTGTGAAAAGTATGAGTAAATATAGAAACTAACAATATTGTTCAATACTTCAAGTTATAAAAACAAAATCAGTTGTCTCATTCAATATTTGTAAAAATATTAGTTGTGATAAAAGCTTTACAGCACTATAGTGAATGTGATACTTACATTATCCAGCTCTTGAAACAGCAAAACGTATAATTAAACATAGAAACAATGAATTAGTGAAGTCTTTTGTACATGAAGCAACTATATTACTTTTAAAACATAATTAAAACATGTTGGGGTACGTTCTGGAAAAGAAATATTGTGTTGACAACTGATTTATTGTTTAATAACGCCAATAATATACTTACATTTAAAAGGAAATTTCTTATCCAAATCTTCAATTTGCTGTAAGACCTGTTGCTCGTGAACTTGATGTAACTTCTGCCGACTCCTCTAACGATATTTGATACAGTTTCATCTGATTCTCAATCTAATATCACTAAAAATTATGATAGTTATTATTGTTTAACCTGAAACGTCTGATAAACTATAACTTTTCGCACACAGTGAGCTTAAAGTTTTGGTGAGATATTTGAATATTTCAAATAATTCTACAGATATTTTGTAGTCCAGACTTTGGGCTATAAGCTTACTTTCTCCATAAACATTGTTTTACTGGTATAGAAATTGTGAGAAAGAGTTTATATCACACTTTTCACAAGAAAGTTCATTAGGCTGTTGCAACAGGACGGCTGGTATGGGTATTAACACTTTTATTGATATAAGAGGGAACAATGTTTATTTTAAATAACATGCAACTGCGAAATACATATGTGTAAGTATTAAAAATGTAGAAACTGTTGTTTGTTTAAAACTTACGCTAAATATACAATTTACATAAATAATTTTGTGTAAGGTAACTAAACATTTTTTGAAGAAACTTGCACAAAACGACTTGTATTCTCAAAGCCAGGTATGAATTAAAAATTCGAAACAAAATTCAGAAGCGTAATATGTTCTTCCTCAGCAACTGAACACAAGTATTGGGAACTGGGTGCATCAAATAACTCAGTATTAAGTCTGGATGCTTATAACGGTAAACATCGGGTTTTGATATCCGATAAAAACTCTGGAATAAGAGGAAGAGTAATGTGATCATCTTCAACAAACCGTCCTGTGAAATATGTCATCTGATTAGCTCACATTTAACAAACTGAATATTTTACTCACTGTCCAACAGGTGGCGTCAAAGCGAAATTGGTGACTTTTGAGAACATGATGGGGCAGGACAAATAGTGCTAAAAAAAACATTAAAAACTGGTAGTTTTAATAAGACTGACTTACGAAAGGCCTCATTGACAATGGATTAAGGTGCATAAAGTGAGCGGTCGAGATGCTGTTATACTTTCCTTACAGAAAACTCTTGGTTTAGGACTAGTAAGAAAAATGAATGTTTGAAATTCTTATCAGCCTTATTGTGATGTGATGTTACACCAACTGCTAATCAAAATGTCAAGCTTGGCCAACATGAGGCATTATACACTACAAATAAGAACAATTGGATGACTGTATTACTCTTAACTGTGTTTAACGCATACAGGAGTTTATTATGAGACATTTTTATAACCATAAATAAAATCATGACGTATATCTACATTATGTAACTTTATCAGATCAATATTTCCCTATTACAGCTCATTCAGGAGCTATTAATATCCTACATGTTCACTAATCCAGTTAATTCTAAACTGAAACATTATCATTCATAAATTGAACATTAATACAAGTGAGTAGAAGGCTCAGATGATACGAAAATAATGTCAAACATTCTTTAGTTTATATTGTTAAGACGAATCAAATCAACAATGTTAAATAAATAGTATGCGTAAACCAATGAGTAAGCCATTCACATCATTGGATTTAAAATACAATACGTCATTTGTATTGGTAATTTTTTTTTCTATTCTGTTAAATCAATATATACATACATAAAACAACGTTTCGACCTTCTCAACCTGAAGATAACCTGATAGATCGAAAAGTTGTTCTCTCCTCATCAATAAAAGTGTTAATACCCATACCAGCAGTTCTGAGATACAAATTCACTGTGTTTCTTTCCTGTATACTGAACTTATTATTAATTATTTAAAAGAAATACATCTGGTTTTATACTATTGTAATAGGCAAGTCTGACACTATTTATTCTATTTACTCTCGTGATGATAGTACTAATATATATATAATCTCCAAATAGTCTGAGCTTTAAACATGCTTTCTTTATTTCTACAGTTCTTTTTACCTATCAGAACTTCTTATTACGTTGTGTATAAATTCCTGTGAATATTTTTTTTACTCGAGTAAAAGGTTTTCTACAAGGTCTACAAGCTTTTCTTAGCCTCCTCTCACGTTTTTTTGTTTTGTTTTTACAAACTTTGTCAATCTTGTGGAGATTTTCAATAAAATATCTTTTGTTTTCAGAATCCAGACACGGCTAGGTGGTTAGGACTCTTGAATCACACTCTGAGGGTATCGGGTTCGAATCTCAATCCCTCTAAATGTGTTCACTCTTTCAGCTTTAGGAACGTTATAATGTGACGATCAATCCCACAATTTGCTGGTAAAAGAGTAGCCCAAGAGTGGGCGATGGGTGGTGATGACTAGCTGCCTTCCTTATAGTCTTACAAAGCTAAATTACGGACGGCTAGCGCAGATAGCCCTCGTGTAGCTTTGCGCGAAATTAAAATAAAACACAACAAAAACTTAAATCCAACATGCAGATTTTTTTCTGTTTCTACAACATTACGAATTGACAATCATCAGGAAATGAACTCAAAATGTATCTTTGGTTTCCTTACATTTAAGATGTCATTCTGGGAAATATATTTGTTCTTTTGCACATTATTTTTATTGCTTTGCTTGTGAATCTAATAACTCAGAAGGCGCGTGATTCCCTTTATTCGTCTCGATCGTATTCACGGTTTAGGTTCTCTAAACTAAGACTGTGGTTAGGTAATGTTTGGTTAGCTAGTCAAGAGTTGTTAATCCGTTGATTTTCTAGTTTTTAACATTATTATGAAAAATACCATTGCATCTGTTGATTTCATATTTTTCGACTACTTGCTTGTAGATTTAAAACGTGGAGCCACACAAAGTAGGACTATCCGCAATAACCTATTGGATGAACCAAACCCCGAATTTTAAAGTTATAAGCCCTCGATTTTACTTCTCAACCACCTGATGAGACAACCTTCTGGTTACTTTTAGCCGAAAAGCCTTTTAATATCATTGAATGGAATTCAGTTTTAGATCAATCAACTAAAGTAAAAAAGTGAGAACTGCTGGATAACTACATCTGAAACTTTTATAAATTCTGTTATGTAAACTTTAGAAACAGATAGTTCACTTTTCTTTCCATAATACGTATATTTTTTAAGTTTATTAGTAATTGAATCAACTTCTTAAGAAGAAGTACAGAATGATTTAAACGAATATTTCTTGAGAATTTTTCAAAAATAAATGAGCTACATAATTTTGATTGGATTCATAACACTATGTAACATAAATTTTGTTCCTGAATAGTATGTGTTGTTTTTTAATTGCTTATGTTTTAAAAGTTCAGAAAATGGCCATTATTCCCTTCAAATTTTGCTTTTGTGACTTGAATAGTGAAATTTAGAAATTAACCTATTTTCTATGTAAAAATGGGCAAATTTCCACATTTTCATTTACATAAGGTTTGAATAAAACAAAATTTGAATCAAAATTTATACTATTTGCACTAAAGTTATACAAAAATGAACAAAAATGTTTAGAAGTGAGTAGTTTTCTGAGATTTGCGACTGTAATGTATATCAATTCACGTATCAGCCCCCAAATATAATCTCCCATAATGTTTTCGTTATACGCTCTTTGGTAGTGGCGTTCAAAGTCCAGTATATCTTGGTGGAAACGCTCGCCTTGCTCCTCTGAGTGTGCTTTCATGTTCTTCTTGAAGTTATTAAGATGAGTATCAAGGACATGGACTTTCAGGGACATCTTGCAGCTCATTTTGCCGAAGTTCTTTACAAGAGTCTCAACCAGTTTCACATAATTTTCGGCCTTATGATTGCCTGAGAAGCCCCGAACCACTGCGACAAAGCTGCCCCAAACTTTTTTAAGGCTGCAAACTCCTAGATGTACTCGTTATGTCTCAAGTTCTTAATTTTCCAGTGACTTTTGGATGGATCGTTATTCCTGTGCTTACTTTCCTAGGCTAGGTAAGGCTCCAGTTGGATTTGCATCCAAAACTTTAATAAAAATCGCAATGTCTATTAAATTTTCTATATATGCGTTTACTGTGTAAATAGGATACTATATTATGTCTATCAATATAATATATTACTAATTCTTGTTTCATTTCAGTTTTTTCCAGTTCCAAGTGGATGTCGAGACCCCTCTTTCTTTGACTTCCTTCAACTCGCTTTCCTCTACTTTGATTTTCAACAGGTTTCCTCTTTCTCTTATTCTTTGGCTTAATATATTAACATCATTTTCTTTCAAACACTTACTAACGCCATTCAATTCACTTATTTAGCTTCTATCTGTTGTTTCTCAACAGGAAACGAGGAAGTGGCTTCAGTTACTGAGGCGAATGTTTTTAATTGGCAAATTGGGAAATTATGGTCATTCCACAATTCCGGCAGTTTTTCGATTCTTTACTGGCGTACTCACAACATCATCAAATTGCCACATCACATGCAGCGGCGAATTGGTCAGTTTCCTGGCACCTTGCACAGAACGTAGCCATTCCTTGATATTTACCGATCATCAACAGCTGTGGACAATTACAAAATTAAGGATAGGTTTTAGCATATACCTTTTTCTTCTTACGGCTACCAATGGTTACTTCGGGGAAATCACTGTAAATTTCTCTAATTACCTTAAATACTTCACCGTATTCTGATAATACTTGTGTTAAACTGTAATTAGGAATTTTATGGTAGAGACCCTTAATATTCACTTATTTAAAGTTAGCCTCTGTTAGGGTGAACTTAGTTTTTACGCTTTTTATCTATAAAGAAAACCCTTACCCAACGCTTTGTTTGTAGCATATATCTTTTACCCTCCCAAACTTTGTAAGCTTCCCACCTTATTATCATGGATTTTATCCTGAAGAGATTTACACACATTATGAGGGAACATTCCCCCCGGAGTACTTCAAACACTACCGAATTCGGCCTTTGTAGGCTTTGGTTAACCATGTTACGAACGTAATTAATCCCACTTACTGGTCTTTTAACAGACAAGAAACCCTTTTTCTTCAGTCTTTAAACAAAAATTAAAAAATGGGAAACTTACTTTATTTCCTTCCTTGAGTTGTTCTTTAAACTAATTAAACCTGGGGAAAGTTAAGAGAAGATTTAACTTCCTAAGAACTATGGTAAAAACAAAACGTTTTTTCTTTTTCTGAACCCAAAAACAACCTGGCATGGCCCAGTGATTAGGTCACTCGACTCCCAATGCGGAGGTCACGGGTTAGAACATGCTCTTTCTTTCCGTCCTTAAGATGTTGTAATGTGGCGGTCTATTTCATTTAGAGAGTAGATCAAGAGTTGACAGTGAGTGGTGATCGCTAGCTGCTTTCCTCTTAGTCTATCGCTTCTAAATTAGCTAAATTGGAAATGACTAGCTCAGGTGAAACTAAACAAATACACAAAAATGTGACTCCAGAGATCACCTCGTTTGCCTTTTTAGACCATCTTTCTCATAAGTAAAACCAAAATAACCTTCTACACACATACTTGTATCCAATAACATTGGACTAGAGACATGTGGTCAGGTAAACACGTGTATAAAAAAATGGGGAAGCTGCAACCCTTATAAAACTCGCATTCCTGATAAACAACTCCCCTATATGATGAGGACTATTTTTTTTAATGTATTCTTGAAATATATTCCAAATCATGCTACTCTGATAAATCAGATATAAATTTACAAACTAAAAGCTAAAATGTGGAATTCAATTTCTCGTGATGGGCAGAGCGCAGACAACCTAATGTGTAGTTTTATGTTAAAACAAACGTACTTTAGCACCTTAAACTTATTAATCCACAGCTGTCAGCTAATTCTTCTCGCACGTGAGTCCCAAACCATTAAACATTTCAAGATTTCTTCTCTTTATTAAAAGAATTATAAGAATTTTTTTATGTTATGACCTGTTTCTCGCTCAAACTGTTTGATATACAATACAGGTGTGGGTCGGACCAGTACTAGAGATCTTCATTTTAGAGCTAGCATGCCGAGTTTGAACCCCTTTCAATATCACAGAATATTTCTATACTATGAATGTATTATAAAATTGACATTCAATTTCTTAGCATGATAAATGGACGATATGGTGCTGCTGATTGGCTGCCTTCCCTCTGATGAGTAATTCAAAATTTGGAAGCGCAGAGTATGGTGGCTTGCGGCTGGTATTATCGATTACATCTTGCTTGACCAAAGCCTCGTACTCCTTACTCTCCAGACCTGTCGCCCACTGACTACCACTTTTTCAAGCATTTGGACAACTTTTTTACGGGACAAAAGATTCAACAACAGAGCAGCACCGGAGAATAGCTTTAAAGAATTTTTAAGTTTTAGGACTTGAGAGTTTTATCGACATAAGATAAATAATCTTGTTTATCGTTGGGAAAAGTGTGTGGATTCATGAAGTTCATATTTTGATTAATAAAGTTCCTTTTGATTTTCTTTATTTCTTATCAAAGTTAAAGTTTATAATCCGCCATTATTTTTCGAACAATTTCTTACTGATATAAGTCCAACATATTTTTCGTTAACTGAAATTTAAGAAGAAACTAACATACCTCTAGCTTATAACAACTTAAAATTGTCGTAATAACTTATAACAACTTAAAGTGTCGTTATATTAATATCGTATTCTCCTTCGTTTCTGAATTTTTTTAAGAAAACAGTAAAATTTTTGTTCGATAAATTTAAGTTCATGACCATGAGTGTATAATCAGTCTTATCTCAACTGTTATTTTCTTTTTCTCGTGAACTTCAGAATGACACTTATTTCCTTTAGTATTTAACACTTGTATAAGACTGGTGTTTTTAATATTTACTACTCATATAATATTAGTATTTTCAATATTTACTACTAATACAAAACTAGTATTTTCAATATTTACTACTAACTCATAACTAGTATTTTCAATATTAATTACTCATATAAAATTGCTGTTTTCCATATTTAATACTACTATAAAACTCGTATTTTAAAAATTTGATTCTTGTATAAGATTATTATTTTTAATATTTAATACTAATATAAAACTAGTAGTTTTAATAGTTAATACTTGTATAAGATTGGTACTTTTAATAGTTAATACTTGCATAGGATTGGTACTTTTAATAGTTAATACTTGCATAGGATTGGTACTTTTAATAGTTAATACTTGTATAGGATTGGTACTTTTAATACTTAATACTCATCTAAGACCGGAATTTTTCATTGATTAATTTTTTATATTTTTATTCATTAATGCTTAAACAAACGAGCTGCAGTTCGAATGAACTATTTCACAGTACTGATAATACATGCAGAGGGATTTTCATGTAAAACTGGCATTCATTCTATGAAAATTAGTCACCAATGTGTACAAATATATGTCTAGCGCTGTCTAAGTCACCAGTGTGTACAAATATATGTCTAGCGCTGTCTAAGTCACCAGTGTATACCAGTATGTCTAGAACTGCCAAAGTTACATCCTTATGCACGAGATTTGTAGTTATATGATCCACGTGTAGTTTATGTTGGGCCACGTACTTAGACTATTGGGTTTCCCAAGTTTTGTGACTGAAGGTTAAGGAAATGAAAAGAGTGGAAAAAATCCCCACACAATTAAAATACTTGTTTTACGTGGATATACTTAAATTGTGAATCTATTGGGAACGCGTGTATTGTAATGCAGTTGTTTCTGTTGTTTTGAATCAAGCACAAAGCTACCCAATGGGCTATCTATGCTCTGCCCACCACGGGTATTGAAACCCAATTTTTAGCGTTGTAAGTCCGCAGACATACCGCTGAGCCACTGGGGGGCTTGTAATACAGACTTGAGCTCTTGCTTCTATTGTTGTTGACAATATAAATCTCTTCTTCTGTGTGTGTGTGTACACGTGTGTAACTACAACTGTTGACAATATAAATCTGTTCTTCTGTGTGTGTGCACGTGTGTAACTACAACTGTTTACATTCTAATAAACGCCCACAGGTTGTTTTCTTTGTAAAATTTGCATAATTTTAGAAAAAAATTTATATGCATTGAGAAAGACTTTGTGGAATTGAAAATCATGATAACTTACTCTGCGATGTGATTTTTGAAAACATACTTTTTCGTGTATGCCAAATATCGTCGTAAGAGGGACAACAAAAATTTGTGTAAAGAGAGAAAGAAAATAAATTAGAATTTGCTTTAGAAATATTTTATACAAATACATGTAAATATTCTGCACAATTACATGTAAATATTTCATATAATTACAAATAAATATTTAATATAATTAATTGTGAAACGTTTTCTCTACTTGGTTTATTACAGAACAATTGTAATAAATTTTAAAAACCAAATCCTAATATTCATGTGTTTTACAGTTCATAGAATTAGATTGCTTTCGATAATGGGCCTAGATGTAGCCTAGTGGTTAATGTGTCGAACAGTGAATCCAAAAATTTAAAGCTCGCGTCTAGTTAATGCAAAATAAAATTGTGTAATTACGCTTCGAACGAAGAGGCATCATAAGAATGACACTAACATCCCAGCATTCAGTTAGAGCTACCTAATTTGAGATTATTAATTCAAAATTAGGAATAACTAGAGCAAATAACTCTTATGTGGCATTGCACAAGTATCCTTAACAAAATGTCCCAATAATAAACTATAATTCTGTTTGGTTAGAAGAACAATGCCAGTTAAAACTGAATTAAAATTACTGTAATGGTTCTTTGTTGCAGGAAAATATTTTTATAATCTAGCTTCGAGTAGATTGTTTTTGTTTTGAATTACGCTCAAAACTAGACGAGGGCCATCTGCGCTAGCCGTCCCTAGCTTAGCAGTGTTAGACTAGAGGGAAGGCGGCTAGTCATCACCACTACCGCCAACACTTGGGCTATTCTTTTACCAATGAATAGTGGGATTGAACTATCACATTATAACGTCCTCACGGCTGAAAGGACGAGCATGTTTGGTGTGACGGGGATTCAAACCCTCGAATTACGAGTCCAATGCCTTATCCGCCTGGCTATGCCAGGCCACTTCAAGTGGAAGATAATAGGAAAAGAATAAACATATTTTGTTTGCATCTCTTTGTGTTAAAGAACTCCGAACTTACAACGCTAAAATCAGGAATTCGATTTCCCTCGGTGCGCTGAGCAGATAGCCCTTTGTGGCTTTGCTATACGAAAAAAACACACACACGTGTTAAATAATTATGTCATTATTAAGGTGCTTCAGTTCATACAAATATTAGAGAAAATTGGAAAAAAAATATTTTTTTGCAGTCTTATATACATATAGCCAATATAGTTACTTGGGAAGTACATGAATCAGAGATAAAAAATACTGTTCATGTATTTTGATATGAATTAGCTTTTGTTTATTTTAGTGCAAAGCTACCCAATATACTATATTCACTTTGTTCATCGTGAGGAATTGAATCCCGAATTTTAGCGATCTAAGTCCAGAAACGCACTGCTGACGTACCAAGAGACCTGAATTACATGATAAAAACAAAAATCAACTTGCAATTAAGATGTTCACGTCATGAGTTGCTTGGTAAAGTGGAAGTAATTGTAATTTAAGCTTGCAATTAGGAATTGCGGTCTACAAATAATTTGTAACTGTTCTGTTTTGTAATGGGCTACAACCTGAAATGTTCAGTTGGCTGTCCATTCTTATTATTTTGTTTGATATTGAATTTTTTGCCAAGCTACACGAGGGTTATCTACGCTAGCTGTCCATAATTTAATAGTGTAATATTAGAGGGAAGGCAGCTAGTCATTACCACCCACCGCTAACTGTTGGGCCACTCCTTTACCAATTAATAATCGGATTGACCGTCACGTTATAACGTCCCCATGGGTGATAGAGCGAACATGTTTGATGGAATATAGATTCGAACTCACGACTCTTAGATTGCAAGTCGAGCGCCCTAACTACCTCGCTTCTTTTTATTTAAGATATTCATATTCAGTAACTTATCTTAAGAGTTAAGCCCAATTTATTAAACGTATCAAGTACAAAAACTCATATTAAATTAGCTCTTTTCTATATTCTTGTTTCAGTTTGAAAATTATAGCAATCTATAATAATATATTGACAACGAACAATTTTAAAATTGTCTACTTTATGCTAACAAATTTGAAATTTAAGTACAACAAGTTAATTATTATAGTTACACACCATTTAGTTGTTTAGTTTCAAACTTAGTTCTCGTTTCGTAACAGCAACGAAATGCATTTATAGCAACTTTCAAAAACGCTGAAGTCCTTGGGAAAGAAAAAGACCTTACTTCTTAACTGTTTAAACCTCACTGTGTTGTTTATTGTTTGCTCCAGGTGGCTATTTTGTTGCTATATTACATATAAATAGAAGTTTGAAAAACTCACTATAACAACGAATTACACACTGCACTAAATATTAACATTTTCAAGAAAAAAATATGATTAATGCCAGAAAACTTATATTCTGTTTGAAGAGACATGATTATTAATTTACAAAACTACTTTATCAGAATATTTGAAATTCATTGTGAATGTTATAAAATTAACACTGAGAACTGACTGAGTTACAAAGTACTCCAGAATATTTTCAAAAGTTTTTTTTCTATAACATGTTATTTTAAATATAAGTATTATAAAAAAAAGATTGCTCTAGTTATTGTAATTTATCTCAGGTTAGTTGTCGATTTATTATGTTAGAAGATCTAGAAAATCTTCTACAAATTTATAGAACAAGCAGGACTTGTGCAATACTCATTTAACAATGCAAACCTCGTGCATCAAACTGAAACAAACGCAAATATTAAAATGTATAACAGTAAATCCGTTGTAGACTACTATAATCTCTAAACATATCCTGGTCAAGTTATAACTTCCATCTTCACAGGCTCACTGGTAATCTTTACTTCTCACTCTACAAAATATAAAGAATTTGTTTTATTACTAAAGGTACAACTTCAAATCTTCAACGAAATAATTATAATTTGCACATTGTTGGAGTTTTCAACATAAACGACTCATTAAGCACGACAAGTAAGTTAAATAGACAGGTCATTTAGGTATAATCACTACTTTAGAAATGCTAACACACTTGGTTATACTCTTCACTGATTACGTATTCATAAACAGCCCAACGAGATAACCATAATGACATGGCCAACTTGTAGCGAGAACTTTCACATTTCACAAAGTCCGTGTTTATTGTTGTTGTTTTGGTATTCTGTGTAGAAAAGTTTTCAAGTGACAATTATTCGAAGTATATTAAGTATATTAAGAAGAGCTTTCAATAACCCGACACTGAAGCTAGAGGTAAACATATGAAAGTAAGTGGTTATTTACGATGATGTACCACGACGGAACGCGTACAGGCTATCTTCCCGTAGGTCGGTAATTTAAAAGTTACCTAAACTCTCGGGGTCTTTGACCAAGTGTATAACCCACTAGGTACCATTCCAATTGAAAATAGAAACACCGGTATTGTGAAGAAGCCCCTTGGTAAACAGTGGCTTAGTTTCTATCGTTAAGACAAATAAAGCTGAGTTAGGCCTAACTGCTACTAAAAGAGGTTGGTTGTATTGTATTTCACACATATATATATAAATATGAAAGTTCATGAAAATAAACTATCAGACAAAGAGAACGAAAAATGTTTTCTTTCGCTTTTCTCAACGTTTGAAAAATTATTTTGCAATATAATACCGTCAGTTTTAATTTTTGAAAAAGTCATTCTAATGGGAACTGATAAAAATGTACATTCCCACGTTATAATATTTTCTTTAACCTTGTGAATGGTAGCGTCTTCGAGTATTTTACCCTCGGGATTTCTTTACTTTTAGTAATAAAATGCATACTTTCTCATCAAGCATTAATATTACAACAATATTGTACACGGTATTAGAATAGCTTAAATTGTATTAATTCACCCACAATTTTGTTTGTTTGTTTTTGAATTTCGTACAAAGCCTCACAAGGCCTATCTGCGCTAACCGTCCCTAATTTTGCAATGTAAGACTAGAGAGAAGACAGCTAGTCATCACCACCCACCGCCAACTCTTGAGCTACTCTTTTATCAACGAAAAGTGAGATTGACCGTCACGTTATAATGCCCCCACGGCTGAGAGGGCGAGCATGTTTGGCGCGACCGGGATGTGAACCCGCAACCCTCGGATTACGAGTCGCGCGCCTTACGCGCTTGGCCATGCCGGGCCTATCATTTCAATGACAGGAATAGTTACATGCAGATGGCTCCTGTCTTTGGGCATAATTCTGTAACAAGTGCTGCAAAATAACTGAGGATTGCGTAAATTAAATTATATCATAATGTGCAGACATCAGACAACAGCACATCAAACCATAGTTGAATATCGAGAAATAAGCTATAATAAAGTTTACAGTTTTTAATCAGATACAGGAAACCAGTCTTCCATGTGAATATAAGTCACCAGAAACGGTCACGAGTATTTCAACATTTATACAAACGAAATGTTTAGTAAATAAATGTAGCTACGCTACCGACCCGGGTTTATATTTGTTGTTTTCTGTTACCCACCTTATTATAATGAATCATCAGACGTTTTTGTGTAAAAGAAAAAGAAAAGTTAATTTTCTTTATGTTCTTGAAATTATTCAATTGTTTGGCTTCCAGTTATTCTTGTATTTGATTTGAAGCAACAATGAAACAGCTGAATTACTTAGAAAAAAGTTAATCGAGTTTCTACCATCCGGTTTATCCGTGAGTAACTGGGCATAAATAACGATCTAATCAGCAGTGCCTGAAACGGAAGTGAAACAAACACACAAACATTTTACAATAAATACTTAATCATTGCTACACAGTTCAATGTGGCATTGCAGTAACAAGCACAAAATTAGTGTAGGTTTTCATACTCACTGAGGTGATGAGATCGAATTTCCGGTCTAGAAACGTCAGACTTACTGGAGACTAGGACCTCTCTGTGGATGATATTAACTGGTGAATCTGCCCTTGAAAAAGAACTTTATTTTCAACGCCCACTTACACGTTCTCACCAGTGTTTCAGTAAATCTGTTTATTAAATTCTTTGAGTCAAAAAACTTCATAAATACTCCTTTTATTTGGCTTCAATTTGAAAATTAACAAAATTTAAATTAATCTGAATTATTTTGGAACCTCTTCGTATAGTGTTTATAAAAGTTCCCAAGTAAATCGATTCAGTCAACCTAAAAGTTTATCTCCCCCCTAAAAAAAAATAAAACAAGGAAAAGCAACTTGATCCCCATTTTCGTGAGTCCTTCAATAAGATTTGTTTGTATTATGTGACGGTAAAACTCACAAAGGTGAAATTTCATCTGCTTTGGTCAAAAAACAGAACTGAAACAGAACTACACATACAGGTACAATCGATACTTAATATTACACATTACTTACTTATACAACATAATGATCTGGTATTTGTGGATTTCTCCAATTATCCAGTTATGGAAAATATTCAGTGATAATAATCAATTGTGTTGTGAGAATATTATTTTTTAACTTTTTATACCTTCCGCTAAGATATGAACTATTAATATATATGCCCGGCATGGCCAGGTGGGTTAAGGCGTGCGACTCGTAATTTGAGGGTCGCGAGTTCGCATCACCGTCGCACCAAACATGTTTGCTTTTTCAGCCGTAGAGGCGTTAAAATGTGAGTTGGTGGTGGGTGGTGATGACTAGCTGCCTTCCCTCTAGTCTTAACTGCTAAATTAGGGACGGGTACCGCAGATAGCCATCGAGTAGCTTTGCGCGAAATTAAAACAAACAAACAAAACAATACTGACAATGAACGGTAAGACTAACTAGCAACATTCTTTGTACGTCGGCAGATATTAAAGTTGTGTTCTAAACACAGAGGATGTGGGTTGCGACTCTGTTTGTGTTGACCTGCAGATCACTTAAGCAGGTCGAAACGTTGTTCTGTACTTCATTTTAATTAAAGTTTTAATACCCGTGTCAGCTGTCTTTAAAACACATTTTTACTTCAAGTGAGTTTATCGTTATCATGAGATATTAAAGTTATGGTAACGTTCATGACTCCATTGAAAAATCATTCGTCAATGATTTTTAAAGCGTTGCTAAAAAAACGATACAGAATAAAACACATTCACAAAAATATCTGGAAAGACCATTTGTTACGGTAGCTAATGTTGTTGTTGTGAATGAAGCACAAAACTACACAATAGGCTATCTGTGCTCTGCCCACCACGGGTATCAAAACCCGGATTTTAGCGTTGTAAATCCGTAGACATACCGCTGTATTAGCGGGGGGCTATCTTTGATGTTTTGTTATGTTACAAATCGTAACTGACGGTGCGTAACAAATACGATACATGAAACACCATCTGTTGCGATACGTTTTGCTTAAAGTCTTATCTCTTCTAAGAAAGGAATAATTTACGATTATGATAACATGGACTGTGGACTGTGACCACAAAAGTAATTCTGCATAAAAAGATCGAACGTTCACCACTCTTCTCATTCGTATTACATTTTCTCATAATTCCGTCATAACATTTTTGGTAAGAAAACAAATACTGTTCGCCCTTTCTTTCTAAAGAAAATAATTGGATAATTTCTTCTTTTAATTTACAGGTTGGGTCATGTATTAGTAGATAAATGAGTTTATATTAAAACTGATTTGCATCTAAGATCAAACCTGCACTCTTACACACAAGAACTGTCAACTTGACAAGCCTTTGTTCTTTCCACGAACTGTAAGTTCAAGGTAAATCACTTAGAAACAATTCTAACATAACTAAAGAACAGTATATTTTTAATAGAAACAAAAATATGCATTATGTATTACAACTGTATCGCAAGCTAGATTGAATACATTAGAGTAAATGTGTCTAGGTAATAGTAACGATATCTTCTAGATTGAATACATTCAGGGTATAGATATTCTGTATAGTGGTAAGTACAAGTAGATTGAATACATTCAGGGTATAGATATTCTGTATAGTGGTAAGTACATTTACCTTGAATACGTTCACGGTATAGATATTCTGTATAGTGGTAAGTAAAAGTAGATTGAATACGTTCAGGGTATAGATATTCTGTATAGTCGTAAGTACATCTACCTTGAATACGTTCAGGGTATAGATATTCTGTATAGTGGTAAATTGAATACGTTCAGTGTATAGATCTTCTGTATAGTGGTAAGTACAAGTAGATTGAATACGTTCAGAGTATAGATATTCTGTATAGTGGTAAGTACATCTACCTTGAATACGTTCAGTGTATAGATATTCTGTATAGTGGCAAGTACATCTACCTTGAATACGTTCAGGGTATAGATCTTCTGTATAGTGGTAAGTAAAAGTAGATTGAATACGTTCAGGGTATAGATATTCTGTATAGTGGTAAGTACATCTACCTTGAATACGTTCAGGGTATAGATATTCTGTATAGTAGTAAGTACAAGTAGATTAAATACGTTCAGTGTATAAATATTCAGTGTATTATGTTCCACGTCATGCTCGTGAAGACTTTCTTAATAATCAGAAGAGATTTCATATTTCAATATAATTCTACTGATCTAAATTGAAACACAATTCTGATGTTGTTGAGAAAGCGACGATACTAAGACATAAAGTGTTTATTATATCAGTACAAGTTATTGGAAATATCTGAATAAATTACTTAAGGATTTGTTTCAAATGTAAAATATTTTTTAACTAATATCTCTATGTTTACAATAAAGAAGTAAAGTTTCACAGTTTCGTAAGTGGCTAAGCCGAACGTTTTTTTCTCGTTTTAACTTTAAAAATTAACTACTTTATGTTGTCGACTTTGTTTTGTGAAAAAACCCACTAATATTAATATGTCTTTTAGCAACTAATTATTATTGTTTTATGTTCTATTGTTTTAAGTTACATGTTGCTTGTTTCCTTGTCAATGTCTTGATAATTTAATAAAGTATCTCGGCTACTAAATTTATGTTTTTTTAACTTTGAATGACACAATTACTATAACTGTGTTTATTTATATATTAACAACCTATGATCACATGACTTATTCCTTTATGATGGTTTTTATTCAACGATAACACATTAATTGTTTTTTCTATCAAGGTTCTCATTCAAGAATTTATACACACTATTTTCACTAGAGTTTTTTCAGTGATAAAAATTATTTAAGAAGTAAACAAGATCTAGTTTTTCACTTCATATCAGAGAACGTGAATGCAGTTCAAAAGTCCGCTCACAAACACGTACAATTATCCTTATATGACAATAGTACATTGTATAATGTTGAAAATCAAGTCGTCATTAAACAAGAAACTCACAGAAGGCTAAACACTGTGCAAACAAGTTTATTTAGTGTATGTTAATAAATAACATCCTCTTTTATTCAACATTTTTTTTTCCTATTTTCAAAATTATAGTACATTTTTACTATTTCAAAGTTTTTACCTAAAACCCTAACGTACGAAAATCCAATTGAAAGTCTAAAATTTAATTTATGTGTTTAGGTTCACTTATTAATAAAATATCTAGTTTGTTTAAAACAAAACACTAATTGTCACTTGTTTAAACCTAATACTGACTGAAAAAGAAATAGTTCATTTATTACAACAATGATTAAAACACAATTTCTTTGATCTCGCGCTTATTTAAAATTTTTACAAGAAACCATGAAGAGATAAGTATCAGTATACTACAGTTAATGGTTATGTTAGTGAATTAAATTACGGTGAAAGTTTAATTATGGGGCTCTGTCTTCATAACAATATTCAATATTGTGTCACCAGTACTGTTTCATTTCATACATTGAAATATTCTATAACTTTAATAGCTATGCTGTTTCGTGCCGTTTTTATACACACGTGTGTACATATATACGTAAAACTAGTGTAATCAATTTTCTCTTACTTTATTTTAATAAGATTTTATTTGTTTATTTTAAATTTCTCTTTCATTCCTATTGAATATATGCATAAAAACCTATTCAATTTTTAGGCTTACGCTCAAAAACACTCGACAATCTGATACACAGTCTCAGCAAGTCCAGAAGGAGACACTTGCGAGGTGCCACTACAGCGATAGATACCGTTATCTTCAGGTATGACGTCCCTGATGTGAAGAAAGGATCTGTCTTGGAAGTGTAGCACGTTGCATCGATAGTTGTTGACATAATGAACGGAGCAGCTGGGACAGTAATAAGGAAATGAAGAGTCAACGAAGAAGTACGGCCCTTCAATCTTTTCCCAAACAACGTTCTAATAGGTAGCAAGAGAGAGAGTAAATCAAGCATTTTAATTGGATACATATTCTTACGTAGTAGTAACCACTTGGTACTAAGTTTACTAATGAGCATAGAGAAGAGAGAGGATGGAGAACCGAAGA
This sequence comes from Carcinoscorpius rotundicauda, assembly GCA_011833715.1. Classification (NCBI taxonomy): domain Eukaryota; kingdom Metazoa; phylum Arthropoda; class Merostomata; order Xiphosura; family Limulidae; genus Carcinoscorpius; species Carcinoscorpius rotundicauda. The sequence goes on along the minus strand of CM022392.1, from coordinate 47,347,271 downwards.
CTTCAAGCCAAAGATGGGAAGATTAAAACTGATTGTAAATTATAAGGTACTGAATAGAAAACAGTGCACAAACAAATATCTGTAGAATATAAATTACAAATACTGCAGCTACACAATATACTACACACATTCCTTTACAGTGACAAGCACAAAAACCTCATACAAGTACAAATGGTAATGATTATAAAATTACCTGCCTATCGTTAGCCAATCCTCAGAGAGTTGATTTGTCAATGGTTAACAAACAATTTAAGTCGTTCTTAACTTTCAACTAGAGACTAGATAGAAGGCAATCAACTGGTAGCACCTACCGCCTGAAACAGCTAATCTCAAATGAATATCCCTCCCACCAGCTGAAATTGAAGAATCTGTAAGTACAATATCTCAAACCAGGAACCTTTGAATCCCAGAGGTGTGAGATGCAAAATTAAAGAGGAGAGAGCCTGACCGAGCGAAACAAGGTAATGTGACATACAAATGTATGTAGTATAGCCAGGATCCAGGCCTTGCCTTAGGATCCTGGGAGTTTTCTAGTTCTGGAATAAATTCTGTGAATTATCCTGATTTCCTAAAAGTCATTTTTAGCTGCGGTATAACGGCTCTTAAAATGGCTCCGAATTTTTTTCCCCAAGTATAAACTTTTAGCTCACTTCATCATCTCTTGACCAATTTGAGATACAATTACAATTTTAGGCTCAGAAGGTCAAACCAAGTGTCGACTGATGTATTCGACCACGTCCAAGGTCTCATACATTAATTTACTCTAATCCTTTATAAAATAATTCAAGTTGAGTCTTTGCTGGCAGAGATTCTGTTAAGTAGTGAAATCGAATTGGGTAAACGCGCGTTCCACGCTTGATGTCGCTGGCACACTAAAATATTGTTAATAAAAAGTCGGGAAAAGGTCTAGTAGATTAGTTTGCTCTAATCTTTCTTAAAATAATTACAAGTGATGCGGCTATTGAAAATGTTTCTTTATTTTCCTAATTCTGATGCATATTTGAACTGACATAGACTGAAAAATTAAGAGCTCCAACCCCTCCGTTTCTATACCAATGGATTATCAGTCTGATATATCAATCACTAGGCCACTGTTGTGCCAATTTCCAATGTAGAAATGCCTGATTCTTGCAGAATAGCCGTAATAACCATAACACGCTATAAATTTATCCAATATTTTGTACGATTGTGTCACACCTAGAAAGACAAGTACAGTATGTATTATCAACTTCTAATCAAGCGAAGTTATCAATACCAGTAGTGCAACAACTGGATCGTGATACATTCTGAAACACTTCATTAATAAGCTAAAAGTGAATTACCAAACATAACCACTTGGAGAATATGAATTATTGCTGGTCATTAATGTGTCTTTAAAATGTTTGAATAATTAGTATCAAAGCTCCAAAACAAAAATCCTTCTCAACAATTGAATTATAAAAACGTCTTCTTATTTCACAAATAACTTATTTTCAGATCTTAAAATTCATACTCATAAAATAGAAATTAACAATATGTTTATACGTACACTACGAAATACACAAAAATCGAATATCTGCAAAATGGGTGTTGCATATAGTTTGTAATTTACTCACAGAGACAAGTTTAACATTTAGTTCATCAAAGTTACATTCTAATTCTACGTCTCTTCCGCCACGCAGTTGACGAACACGGCCTTTTCCAACAAAGCGCCCAGGATAAGGATTAACATTGATGGTTTCTGGATATTGGTAGATCGTATTGGGAAAGGAAGATAGACGATTTAAGCTTGTCGTCTTAATAACCAGGTTTGCACCTGTGAAAAAAATAATGGAAATAACACACGTTGCAATCTGTTTCATTGTGCGTATAGCAACTTGAATATCATCCAAATAAGACTCACTTCTGGGCAATCTTCACTTGCTTTTTATAGATTACTCGTTGTCTTAAAACTGGTTCTAGATTTGTGACTGCCTAAAGCTGGATCCACAGTCCTAATGTGTGTTGTTAGTAGCGTTACTGAAGCGACTCATTTTAAGAAGTTACAAGTTCAGAAAGTTCAAAGGAATGTGAACTCACAGTTGAAACGTTTTTGCTGGTGGTTCGTTCTTACCTAAGTACACGATGTATTATCCTTAAGAACCAAATTATGTCTTGCGTTTAAAAGAACGATTACATTTTCTTTATTCTATTTGTTTCCTCGAAATCGGATGACTTTTTAACTTCTAACCCTGATCAAATTGTTAAATCTCCACTATTAACCCTTGTCAAAATGTTCCTAATGTTAATCATCATACATTTATAGAAATAGTACACTCGGATCATCTCCAAAATATCTGATGTTAAAAATACTCAAAAACTTCAAGTGAATAATCCCTTCTTTGGATGAAGTACGACAAACACTGTAAAACTTTTCAATGCCTCTCAATGGCACAGCGGCATGTCCGCGGACTTATGCTGCGAGAAACCGGATTTCGATACTCGAGGTGGGCAAGACACAAATAGCCCATCAAAACCGCTAAATAACTCTTATAATTTTCCAACCTTCAATAAGTAATTCTTGATGACGAGAAACCCACTTAAAATAAAAATGTATCTTAGAACGGCTGTTATGGGTATTAACACTTTTACTGATAATGAGGGAACAACGTTTCGACCTTCCTAGGTCATCTTTAGGTCAAGAAAAAAGAATTTGCATGTGACCGTTTACAGACACGTCTTAGGGACGAGAGTATAAACAGATACGGGATTGTAGGGAGCGTTACTGGTGGATGTTAGGTTATTAATTAGTATAGGTATAAAGGTGTTTCTTTATGTTGGTTTAATTTTGATTTTAGTTGCTGTATAATCAGGGCTTCTTTGATTTTGCGTTTGTTTATATTTGTTTCCCTACTTCGAAAATAACTCCTGCCTGGAAAACCAAGCTAAGAGTCTGGTGATCCGTTCTACAGAGACTGAAAACACCAACGAAACAACCACCAGAAAGAAGACAACTTCAACAACAATACCACCAACAACTTATCTTTCCAGGTAAAACTAAAAACATGTTTTACCTGAAGCACCTCAAAACACTATCTTAAACAACTTTTTCAAAGGATTTTTGCACAAAACTATCAATATAATTTCACAGAAAAGAAATCTAAAAAAGAACATCACAAAAGTTTGTTTTGGGATTTCGCACAAAGCTACTCGAGGGCTATCTGTGCTAGCCGTCCCTAATTTTGCAGTGTAAGACTAGAGGGAAGGCAGCTAGTCATCACCACCCACCGCAAACTCTTGGGCTACTCTTTTACCAACGAATAGTGGGATTGACCGTCACATTATACACCCCCACGGCTGGGAGGGCGAGCATATTTAGCGCGACGCGGGCGCGAACCCGCGACCCTCGGATTACGAGTGCACGCCCTAACACGCTCGGCCACTTAAAACAAAACGACATCATCAAAATTTCAAAAGTATGATAAAGGCATTTCTATAGTTATAATGAACACAAATGAATACATTCAAAACTGATCAACATCTTGTCAGATACAAACAAATTTAAACTACTAAACACAAATCCAACAAAAACACATGAAAAACCTGTCAAACAAAATACTACTACAAATGAAAAAAAGAAACACACAATCACAGAAAATATTTGTTCTTACCTACAAAAGACCGACTCACGCACACCACAACTATACGGTACCCCAAACATCACAGACCTGGTTGTTTTCTACGGCCCATAATGTCGACCTACGAATCATTTAACTACAACCTCGGTAAATATATATAACGTGGACATTTTCTATATATATAACATCAGCCGGCTCCTATTTCAAAGACTCTTAACTTTAAATATATTCTTAATCAACTAAATCACGAAGCCTTAATAACCAGTTTTGATGTAATCTCCCACTTTACAGAAGTCCCAACAACTGAAGCCTACAAGATAGTTTTAGAACTTTATATCCAAGACCCCAACCCATATATACACATCCCCAGCAACCAGTTAGCAACCCTGATAGAATTCACTACCATAAACACTAGCTTTATGTTCAATAACCAAAACTATCTACAAATAAATGGCTTAAGTATGGGGAATCCCGTATCACCAGTTATAGCCAACATTGTTATGACACAGAATGAATCTCAAGCGATCAATTCAGCCTTACACCCACCACTGTACTGATACAGATGTCTTGATGATACAATTACTGGATTCACTTCTACAAAACACACACATAGTTTTTTCAATCACGTTAACTCGATACACCTCAACATTAAGTTCATCTGTGAATAGGAAAAAACTAACCAAATAGTATTTCTTAACCTCAAGATCATAAGAACTGACACACAATTTAAAACAGAATTCTACAGAAAAATCACCAATACTGGATTATACATTCCCTGGGACTCAGCACATGAAACAAAACTAAAACTCAACATATTAAGAAACCAAATAAACACAGCCACAAAACTATGTTCACCCGATTATATTAACGATGAAATAAACAAAATAAAACAACACTTTATCAAGATCAATAAATTTCCTCAAAAAACTGTGGAAAAATTATACGCACACATCTAAATCAACAATAAATATCAAGATACAACAAACTAGAAAACCTTATACTGCTGTATACCATATATTCCTGACATCAGCGAAAAAATAACCAACATTTAGAAAAGGCTTAAAACAAAACACAACATTCCAGTAAATACAACATGACTAATGACGAATTATAACATACTCATGCGGTAGTGTTATCTATTGGTGTAATTGCTATGTATTTAACCCGATAACAGTTGTCATTGGCTTGTTTATGTGTCTATTTGCTGATGTAATTACTATGTATTTAACCCGATAACAGTTGTCATTGGCTTGTTTATGTGTCTATTTGCTGATGTAATTACTCTGTATTTAACCCGATAACAGTTGTCATTGGCTTGTTTATGTGTCTATTTGCTGATGTAATTACTATGTATTTAACCCGATAACAGTTGTCATTACTATGTATTTAACCCGATAACAGTTGTCATTACCATGTATTTAACCCGATAACAGTTGTCATTGGCATTAAATTCTATATTCAAAAATTGGTATTTAATTGATTTGAATTGTTATTGTATTTCATAACATTCTCTATAATATGACACACAATTGCTGAGTATTTATGGGAGGCACAGACACAGTAAGTTAAGGCTAAAAATACTGGCAAAGGAAACCGTATGTAAGTATTAGAAATAATTACAGAAACTTTGAAATCAACCCTCCAAATTTTCTCCGTATTATTACAGTTAATGTATAGGTTTTGTTAATTTCTATCCAAGAAAGTGAAACTTTTGTTCGAGCCAGAAATGGAATGGAAGAAGCGTATTACCTCAATGTGTATCTTATCATTTAAAAACAACTAAATGTCCTAGTGTAATTTTGTCTCTATTCCTCAGAAGTTCGCCGTTGGTTTTCTGATTGAGTAAACTTCGAAGGTGATATCTGAAATACTATGATTGGCTTGTATGTTTTACTAAAGATAGTTTGATCCGTTGTTGAATTAAAATTATTTTAAAGTCATAATCCTACTTGAAAGAATTAGTTGCATACATGTCACGTGAGAACTCATCTATGTGAAAGAGAAAGTACTCTACACAGGCTTCACTGTCGTGGTGGATCGTCGTCTAATTATAACATACTTATGCAGTAGTGTCATCTATTGGTGCAAATCAGTAATAGGGGAAACTTCAGCAGCGTTTAAAACTGCACGATACCACAAAATATTTCTCACGCTTTAAACTCTGGGTGCGATGTAAAAATTACAATTAATCCCTTATCAAGAATGTCGGATTATGCTGTTGACTAGCTGTCTTCCATCTGACCAGCAATTAAAAATTTGAGACAATGGCAGACGACTTTAGTTGTTTAGCCATAAATGCAATATAGATACAATCCAGTAATTTGTAATTATAAAGTAATAAGTATAAAGACTTATAACGTTAAAAGTCAGATATTTGTACCCACCTGTACAGAGAAAATATATTCACAAAAAAAGAAATCAACTGAATGTGCCATGAGTTTTGGTTAAAGAAAGAAACAACATGAAAATCGTGGGTCCTTCCCATCTGAGGTGTTCGGGAACAATTGTTACCCTTCACACCCGCACGTAAAATATGGTTGACTTCAATGAAGTGTTTGAGATTTAAAGTACGTCAGTTGTATCTAGCTGGTTAAAGATTTAAGGAAGAAACCAGTGTTAAAGGTAGATAAAAGGCACCCATGACTTATTTAACTCCTGTTGTTGAGAGTATCTGTTGTTTGACGTTTCAGGAAACCAAGGCGTATTACACAAAAATTCACGTTGATTAATTTCGTAATAATATGTCAAGTAGCCTTGTGGTTACCTTAATATTAATATTTAACCATTGAATGTAAAAAGTAAAGTAATAATAATTAAGTAATTAGAAGGTAGTTAAACTAATTAAGAGACCAGTTGAGCAGAGGATACTTTCAGAGAGGACAGGGAGTCGGATGTCCAGTTAAATTAAATTGTAGGAGTAACTGGAGTATTAGAAAGTGAAAACACACATTCATTGACTGGGGGCCGAATTAACTACTCAACCAGTAACTGATAGCCCAATTTGTGGCTTTGTGCTTGAAAACAAACAAGCATTAATTTGTTTTTGTGCCCCATTATTATCAGGTTGTTTTTGCTGATATAATTTTTGTGATTCTATTTTATATATGTTTTAAAAATATAGTAATTATTTCAGTGTAAAATTTTGGGGAATCTCATTTTTCATTAATGTCAATTATATAATTACAATAGAATATATTAGTCATATATTTTATCAGACGTCATAACAAAACTTGTATTCATAAATACGCGAGAAAATATATTTCAATATGGTGTTACATGTATCTCTTTTAATAGGTCTTTAGTATTGATTAAGTGTGATGGAACGTACTTTAAAATGGTTTAAAATATTGATTTAGTAACCGCAAGACGATTTCTACTGACACTAGTAATCATAAAAGTGAAATTTGTTTAAGGTCTTTAGAGACTCTATATAGTTCAGTTATACGACTACAGAGGGTTTTAATTCCAACAAAACACTTCCTTCTTTTATATATTTAATTATCTTTTTGGCTTCTTCTTCGACCTTTTTTTTTTTGCATTTTCATTTTTATGCTACAGGCTTTCCATTTGTTTTTGTTTCTTGCTGTTGTCGTTGAGTAAAGTGGATTTACATTATACTCTTCACTTTTAAATGTGTTTTATTATATTTTTGCATAACATTAAAGAGTTTGCTTACGTTTGCATTTTTGTTATTTCATACAGTCGTTTTGGGTGTAGTGCTCATTTGCATTTTCTGTTTTGACTCTACATACATAGATGGTGTTAAAAAGCAAATGTCACGACTTTTGACAAGATTCCATTCCATATGGTATTATATATTTCGTGTTAGAGTTATCAATTATTCATTTTGCCACATATTCGTGGTAGAGGAAAATAAGTATCAGATGCATTACAGATAAATATTGAAAAATAAAAACTATAAATATTAACCCTTGCATGAACTGTAAGATGGACAAAAATGGTTTTGTTCTTTAAATTAGTATCATCTTGAGTCCTGACTTGTCAGAATCTGAGTCAGACTGATGTTAATAATTTAGAGATGCATTTCGATTGGAAATACTTTTGTAGCACACCTAATGTTAGCGTACAACATACTTGTACATTTGATTGGCCATATTTTGTGTAGATGCACATATTAAATTCGGAATTACGATCAACGTTCCTTTACTAATAAGTATTTAATCCAATAAGTCAATCCGTGCACATTCGGGTAATATGTAATAATGAGAAGCTGTGTTACTCACAATATTTGTCTGTATTGTTGGAAAAGCAATTTGTAGGGGGGGATGGAGGTGAATAGCTTACGCCAATTCTTTAATTCGTTTCTACCATTTAAATTAAAGACAGCTGGGTCGGCTTTATGATATAAAATAGAGAATTATAACAAACACACAATGATTTTCTTTCCCTCTTATTTCAATTACAAAGGTTTCTTTTTTTATTATCAAAAATCAATAACGGAAGCCATAAGTTTTTCTCTCCCTAATTGCCAGGGTGACACTGGTGCTTATTCGTGAACAAATTCATTCAAACTAGAACACATTGTACAGTAACTTAGAATTGTCTCTATTATTGTCAAGTCAGGTAATGGTAATAGAATTCAACATTCCTAATTTTGTAGTGACAATGATAATCAGCCACGTGTTTAACGCCTACACTGTAAAAAATGGAATTCGTATATAATGTCATGTTACCTCAACCAGGAACAAGATGACTGACAAAATGAGGGGTTGAATAAAAATTGTGATATGCTTTCTACACAAGAAGAACTCTTCAAGAAAGGTGCCAGAAAATGTATTTCCATTTAAATTTTTAGTGTATTAGTATAATAGAAATATGAATAGTTTCAGTGAGTTTTATAAATTATAATCGACTTTAATATTAATTCTTAAGAGAATGAGACGCTTCTTGTTAAACAGTAATTATGACCAAATAAAAGGCTTTTCATACAACGTTTTGCTATGATAATAGATTGATCAGTCCATGTTGGATGGGTAGGTTAGCATATGTTTTTGGAAAGTGATCAAAAGGTACAAAATACAGGGTGGTCGCTAGAAAAGCGGAAAATTTGAGGGTCAGATGAGATCATGAATAAAATGCGTGCTTACTCATTTCTATTTTGATTTCTTTACATCATGAATAAAATGCATGATTTTAATATCACGGACGACATTTTGAGCATCTATGAGTGTAATATAACATATGCCTTTAAAAAACTTTGTAAAAGTTATTCTTTGTAAAAATAAATAGCTGTTTGACAAACTTTCCGCTTTTCTAGCGACCACCCTGTAATATCGAAACTGTCCACCCGTGGTTGTAATGCAAGAAAATAACGCATCTTGTGAAAGTTGTGGCCACTGTCTATGGTTGTAGAAGGAAACTCGCTGGTGTAAAAAGTTACTGCCTGTAAAATGTAGCATGGTACCTAACAACATTGGTGACGGACTACAATAAACTTCCTGGTAATAACGAAATACTTTTCCTTTGAACCTACCTTCCCAACACTTAAGATGGTCTATCATTGATTCCTTGATAATAACTAAGCAACTCTTCTTTTTGATATATGAAAAAATGTGTGTGTGTGTTTATTATAGCAAAACCACTTTGGACTATCTGTCGAGCCCACCTAAAGGAATAGAATCCATGGTTTTAGCGCTGTAAATTCGTAGATTTACCGATGTACTAGAGAGGGGCTGTGATATACAAAGCTACTTTCCCAACGCTGAGGTTGGTCTATCATTGACTCCTTTGTAATAATTAAGCAACTCTTCTAAACCCTGACTACATGAACAGTGTCAACCAAACAAGACCGATAGCTGACTACTTCGACAATGTCAACTGAACAAGACTGATAGCTGACTACTTCAACAATGTCAACTGAACAAGACTGACATCTGACTACTTGATCAATCTATAGCGGACAATACAGATACATGGCTACTTGAAAATAGAGAACCGAACAAGACTGATACTTAAATACTTGAACAGTATAAACAGAACCAGACTCATAGATGGCTACTTGAACAATGTCAACCGAATAAGACTGATACATGACTACTGGAAAGCAGGCAACCGAAGAAGACTGATACATGACTACTGGAAAACAGGCAACCGAAGAAGACTGATACATGGTTACTTGAACAGTATTAATCAAAAAAGATTGATGCCTGACAACTTGAACAGTATCAACCAAACAAGAGTGATACAAGACTACTTGAGCAATGTATAACCGGACAAGACTGATATGTGGTTATTTGAACAGCATCGAGCGGACAAAAGAGATACCTGACTACTTGAATAGTATCAACCGAATAATACTGATACATGGGTACTTGAAAGCATGGTTACTTGAGGAATGTCAACCCAATAAGATTGATATCTGACTATTTGATCATTGTCAACTGAAAAAGACTGATACGAGACCACTTGAACAGTGTTAATCGAACAAGACATATACTTTTTTACTTGAATAATCTCAGTCGAACAAGAATGATACCTGACTACATAGCTACTTGAACAGTATTAACCGAAAATTGAAAAAAACTTATTCCTGACTAATGAAGAATGTCAACCAAACAAGACTGACACCTGACCATTTGCACAATGTATACCGAACAAGACTGATACATGACTGCTTGAACAATGTGAAGACTGAGAATTGGCTACTTGAACAATATCAGCCGAACAAGACAGGTACCTGCTAATTGAACAATGCCAACTGAACAAGACTGATACCTGACTGCTTGAACAATGTCAACCAAATAAGATTAACACATGGTTACTTTAACAATGTCAACCAAATAAGATCAATACATGGCTATTTGAACAGTGTCAACCAAATAAGATTAACACATAGCTATTTGAACAGTGTCAACCAAATAAGATTAACACATGGCTATTTGAAAAGTGTCAACTAAATAAGATTAACACATGGCTATTTGAACAGTGTCAACGAAATAAGATTAACACATAGCTATTTGAACAGTGTCAACGAAATAAGATTAACACATGGCTATTTGAACAGTGTCAACCAAATAAGATTAACACATAGCTATTTGAAAAGTGTCAACTAAATAAGATTAACACATGGCTATTTGAATAGTGTCAACGAAATAAGATTAACACATAGCTATTTGAACAGTGTCAACGAAATAAGATTAACACATAGCTATTTGAACAGTGTCAACGAAATAAGATTAACACATAGCTATTTGAACAGTGTCAACCAAATAAGATTAACACACGGTTATTTGAATAGAGTCAACGAAATAAGATTAACACATAGCTATTTGAACAGTGTCAACGAAATAAGATTAACACATAGCTATTTGAAAAGTGTCAACTAAATAAGATTAACACATGGCTATTTGAATAGTGTCAACGAAATAAGATTAACACATAGCTATTTGAACAGTGTCAACCAAATAAGATTAACACATAGCTATTTGAACAGTGTCAACCAAATAAGATTAACACACGGTTATTTGAACAGTGTGAACCAAAGAGGAGTGATACATGGTTACTTGAACAAAAGCAACCGAACAAGACTAATACTTGGCTACTTGGCTACCGAACAAGACTGATTCATTGCTTCATGAACTGTATGAACCAAACAAAAGTTGTTAAAAAGTTATATAGACCTTTAAAGACAGGTTAAATATTGTTCTAGATTTTGGGAGTTCTTAAGAAGTTATCTTAATCTTTAAAGACAGATTAGACATTGTTCTAGATTCTGGGAGTATTTTTAGACAGATAAGACATTGTTCTAGTTTTGTTGGATATTCAGAAACTTTTAATTCTTAAAAATGGAAAATAATTTTTTTCTTGTTTCTGAAAGTTATTAAGAAACCTATTTCTAAACCCATTTCTTTGTTTTAGTTTTTGATAGCTAACCATAAGTCATCTTAACCTTCAAAAGAAGGTTAGACTATTCTAGTTTATGATTTCTTTTAAGAAGTTATCATTTTAAGTTGGACAATAAGTAGTTTTGGTTTCTGAGAATTGTTAAGAAGTTAAGATATGATGTTTTGATAGTTCATGAAGATTGTTTAGAAGTTTACAATCACTGGAAACTGTTAAGAACTTATCTTACCTACTAAAGAAAAGTAAGACTTTGTTCAGGATGATGGTGGTTGTTAAGAAGTAATCATAGTTTTTAAACAAATAAAACTTTGCGCCAATTTTTATTTCAGGTAATTAAGAACTTTTAATAAGTTTTGAGGGTTGTTAAGAAGGTGTATTACTCTTTAAAGACAATTAATATGTTGTTATAATTTCCAGACTACATTGAAAGGGGACTTATTTTAAAAGAACCTAATTAAAGTTGCTTTAATTGCTAGGGACTGTTAAGAAATGAAACCAACTTTTCAAGGTCAGAAGATCTCTATTAAATTTGTTTGATAAATTATAAAATTGTATTATGATGTGTAAAACTGGTCATGACGTGAGTTTTATTATCAAATATACGTTTCCACTTTCTCATAAAACAAGTAATTCTAGTGACATTTGAACAAAAACTGATTGCTACATTTACGTGGTAAAACTTATTTTTCCAGGTTTCTCAAAATTGATAAATCGTTGTTCGAATTTACAAAAAGGTTTCTGTTTTTTTTTAACTATGAAGAAGATTTTTGAAATCGATATATCTTCAATACGGGAGGTGTGTCACTGAATTTTTAGTAGTGTTCAAAAATATGAGAATAATAGCTTTATTATAAGAACATATAACAAATAACTGAGGAATATACGAACTTCCTATCATTGACTTTTTTACTAGTTGCAGTAGTAAGTATGTGTGTGTGTGTGTTTTCTTTTAGCAAAATAACATCAGACTATCTGCTAAGCCTACCGAGGGGAATCAAACCCCCTGATTTTAGTTTTGTAAATCCATAGACTTACCGCTGTACCAGCGTGGAACTACAGTAGTAACGATAAGTGTAAACTTTACTTGGCTGTTACTATATTATAAACCCTTGAGATATGCACAGAACGTAGGTTTAAATTTAATATATTCTCGTCTATGGGTACCTGCTTGATTACGCAAACCATATCCACTCTTACATGCACATACAGTAATTGGACACGTACATATATTATCGTAACTATATATAACGTTTAACCGTGTAGATCCAAAAATATGGAAACATCAATGTTGTGAAACGAATATATATATATATATATCTTACTTCTAGTATATAACATGTGTCACTCTGTGTATCCATCCATTTTACGAATAAAATACGTTATAGGAATTAGCTCACAAGGTTAACGTAACCAAAAGTTTTTGCCCTAGATAAAAAGTTTCCGTGTTGGAAGACTAACCTTAGGCGATATATAATAAATGTCATTTGCACGTTAATGGATTAGGGCCGTTATAAAAGCTAGTGAAGTTTGGACTACGCTGTTATTTTTACTATATGAGTAATTCTTATATATCAGGTTCGTGAAAATGAAATTCTTTGCTTCTGTGGTTTTGCTTCTTGTACTTTTTCCTGGCATATATTGCAGTGAAAAACAACACACGATAATGTCAGAAGATGGAGTTTCAAGACCAACTATCTCCCCTGCCCAGCTTCTGGGAATTCAGACTGACGAAGTGAGACCAGTGGTCATGGTCTTTCCACCAACAAATTTCAGTAGCACAACCCGTTATGGGGCCACCGTGCTTATTGTAACTGTTACTGTCCAAAATCCTCTTGTTGCTCAAGTAATTGGAAACGAATCTTTTCACATCGAAGAAGAAACTTTTCAAAACACTGGTATAAACCTCACATTTTATCTACGCGGGGTTTTCATTGGTTACACCACAGTTTTTGTTCAGGTAAAAAGAAAACTCAAGAATTTTCTAGTCCTCAAAAATACAGAAAGCAGTCAGAACACGGAGAGGTTACGAATACCAATTAGTGAAAGCTTCGAACGGCCAGAGACTTCAACTATGACCCAGTTCTTAGAACAATTGGAGTCTAAATTACGTCAGTCCAGTTTTTCTCTAAACGATAATTTCAATGATACTCGACTCTTTGAATTTTCGGCCAGTGTCATTAGAACACCGTCGGTATTGAAAAATGTTTTTACCTTCTTGGTTGCTATAGTAACTGGTGTAAATTTCGTCAGTATGGGGTGCCAGCTAGATTTGAAACTCATCAAGCAGATGTTATTGAAACCTGTTGGTCTTATTATCGGGTTTTTCTGTCAATTTCTATTTATGCCTTTGGTAAGATTTTATTTTTCATATTGTAACTTAAACATGTCACATATTTAAACTTTTTTATTCAAAACATTACAGGCTATACTGCTCTAGTTTAAGTGATATTGAATTTATATCAAAGGTATAAAAGATCAAAATCAATTTATTTATATTTTTTACGTGTTTATAAGCAAGATTTTGTTGAAACACATTATAGAACACATACTAATAAATAAACTGTGCATGCAATCCAACTTCTGCTGAAATTTTTAATTGCACGTAGCATTTAAGTTGGAGTTTTAGAAATACTTAATGAAATATAAGTTTTAAAACCTGGAGAGCGTTTGGCTTACGTGTTTCTTTTCACAAAAACTACGTGAGGAATAACGAAAAGAAAACAAATAAGTACAGATTTCTCTATATTAAATATTTTGTTTTTGTTTAAATAACTTTTTGATATTAGACTAAAGCAATCTTCGTGCATACTCTTGCTTGCCAATAATAGTATATGATAAATTTTATAAAAGTTTGGAAATGAAAATTAAATTTTACAAGCAAAAATCATAAATTAAAACTTTGAAGTAAATTTGAAGGTATGTTTGTTTGTTTTTCGAATTTCTTGCAAAGCTACTCAAGGGCTATATGCGCTAGCCGTTTGTATTTTAGCAGTGTAAGACTAGAGGGAAGGCAGCTAGTCATCACCTCCCACCGCCAATTCTTGGGATACTCTTTTACCAATGAATAGTGGGATTGACTGTCACATTTTAACGCCTCCACGGCTGAAAGGGCGAGCATGTTTGGTGCGATGAGAATACGAACCCACAACTCTTAGATTACGAGTCGCACACCTTAACCCACCTGGCCATGCCGGGCCTAAATTTGAATGTAACACCATCTATTGTACTATACGTATTGTGTTTTAGTTGTCTTTCATTAAGCACAGTAAAATGACATTCACGTAAGATTTTCCTTTGGTAACAATCGTTTTAACTTTGTGAAAGATGAAATATTTCGAAATTAATCTAGGATTATGCGTGTAGACTCCTTTATACGGTGCGCTAGGCGCATTTTTATTTTTCTATTCACTTCCATAGAAACATTGAAAATTCCCTTCTTTGAATTGATGTGTTGTTTGACCCGTTTGAACTTCGCTGGTTCATACTTCACCACCGGCTGATCAAGACTGGAAGTCATTTTATTAATTCGATCAAAGCGATTTGATTTTATATACAGAATGATTACCTATTACGTGAGTGGATTGTATAAATTTTCCAACGTTCATGAGTAAACATTATATTCGCTTCTGAAGAATTCAGTAGCGTAGGTATTGGGTTGTCTAATTCTATGCTATATTAAACCTAAAATAGTCTAATGATATAATGATTTAGTATCAATATATGATATTGACTTGAAATCTGCTCGCCCTTTCAGCCGTATGGGCGATATTGCGACCGAAATCCCACTATTCATTAGTAACGTTGGCAGTGAGTGGTGACGACTACCTGCTCTAGTCTTTCGCTGCAAAATTAGGGGCTCTGAGCACAAATAGTTGTTGTGTAGTTTTGCGTGAAATTCATAACAAACAAAATGAGCTATTATTTCATTCTGAAACACCAATGAGTTTGATGTATTTTTTTTTTAGTGCAAAGATACCCAACAAATTGTTTAAACGCTGTTCACCGCGAGCCCGGATTTTAACGTATAAGCCCATGAACTTACTGCTGACTGACCAGGAAAACTATTAATGAGAAAATATTATAGTTTCAAAATACCTTTGAATTGTACTTGTAAAACATGGAAAATATAAATATATTTCTAATAGAATAAATGTTTTCCTGCTTCTAGAAACAGAATATCCAAGTCGCCGTTGTAACAATAAGAATATTTAACTGGTCAGGATGAAACAAAAGGTCCCTTATAAAGTGGCTAACCTTGAGCAATCGCATTGCTAATTTTGCATTCCTTCCACAACTTTGTATAATAACGTTATATTGAATTCATATGTAGTTGTTTTTTGTTGTTGTTGCTTTTTTATGGCTCTAAGGAAATATTGCCCTAGTTTCGGGTTATTGGTCTATAGCATTCCGATGTGATTATGTACGCAGGTAGATAAGGCAGGAAAGGTTAAAATAGAAAATGCAATTTCTTCGAGTTTATCTCTCATATAAATTTTACTTTGCTTGAACGCTTTTATTAGCCAAAAATAATTGGTATTTAAAAACTAAATTAGACTCTACGCATTTCCTAATTCGCGAATAAACATAACTCAAATAATACACCTTAAAAGTCATGATCATATACTTGATTGTAAAGACTAAAAACTAGTTGGTTCAAAGTTGTAGTTGCACAGTTATTTGTACAACTTGATATACATATATTAACACGTCTGATTCAAATAGTAGAACTTGACAAATATAATAGTAGCACACCTGGTTCTAGAGATTGGCAAAAATCATAATTACACACCTAATCGTAGATCTTAACAGATGTCACAGCAACATATCTCTTATTATCGCCCCCCTCCAGTGGCTCAGCGGTATGTCTGCAGACTTACAACGCCAAAAACCGGGTTTTGATACCCGTGGTGGGCAGAGCACAGGTAGCCCATTGTGTAGCTTTGTGCTCAATTTGTTTTTTGAAATTCGAACAAAGCTACTCGAGGGCTATCTGTGCTAGCCGTCCCTAATTTAGCAGTGTAAAACTAGAGGGAAAACAGCTAGTCATCACCACCAACCACCAACTCTTGAGCTACTCTTTTACCCACGAAAAGTGGGATTGACCGTCACATAATAACGCCCCCACGGCTGGGAGGGCGAGCATGTTTTGGCATGACTCGGGCGCAAACCCGCGACCCTCAGATTATTAAGCGCACGCCTTAACGTGCTAGGCCATGCCAGGCCCTTGTGCTTAATTCAAAACAACAACAACAACTCTTATTATCATCAGCAGATAGCCCGATGTAGTTTTGCTATCAGAAAAATATAACACTGTTATTATTATTATGTGGGAAAGTACAGTTTTCCACATAATATTAATGGCATAAATCGCAAAATGTAAAAACAATCTTCAATTTTGTGTGACTTTATCAGTATGTTTAGATCTTGATTTTATCGTTTCAACAATTTGGATGGGGTGGATTTTTATCACTATTATTAGGACTGTTGGTTTCACTGCTTCACGATTTTGAGGTAATTTGCGTTATTTTTATTAAACTTGTTGGTTTCATTGCTTCACGATTTTGAGGTAATTTGCTTTACTTTTATTAAACTTGTTGGTGTCATTGCTTCACGATTTTAGAAAGATTTCTGTTATTTTTATTAGACTCATTGATTTCATTACTTTCCGATTTGGGGTGATTTGTATCATTATCGTTAGGCCCATGGTTTCATTGTTTAAAACCCTATCTCCGGGTGCAATTTTTATGAACTTTTACTGCATAACAGTTAACAATACCTACCCTTCCTGTAGTCTCGAAGCTTTCCTGAATGTTAATGACAACTTTCCTTGCCTATAGTATTAAAGTTATTCTGAAAGTTAACAATAACTACCCTTTCTATAGTCTTAAAGCTTTCCTGAATGTTAACAACAACAACCCTTCCTTCAGTGCTGCAGCTTTCCTGAAAGTTGGTAATTGCTGAGCTTTGCTATAGTTCTGAGTCTTTTGAATTTTAAACTAATTCTTCCCTTGTTTTTACCCTCTTTAGGTCTTAATAAGACGCATATCAGAAACATTATGCTACGTTTACTGTACTACTGAAAGAGGAAAACCTTATTTTTTGTTAAGCATTTGAATTACTGAGAATGAATATTGTTATTTGAAAAGACCGCTAAACTGTTTTTGTTAATAGTAATGGATGACTGAAAAGAATAAACGTAGAGTGATGACATACGTTTTCTAATGTCGTATACATCTTTAATACATCTGTGACACGAACATACATATCCTATATATCTTTAATCCATCTGTGACACGAACATACATATCCTCAGTTCAGCTGTGACAAGCGCCTTTTATCATGGTACATATCCTGAATTCAGCACAGACACGTGTTTTAACGGTCCTGTCATGGCCATGTGGTTAAGGTGCTCCACTCATAATCCGAGGGTTGTGGGTTCGAGTTCCCGTAGCACCAAATATACTTGCTCTTTCAGCCGTGGAGGAGTTATAATGTGACGGTCAATCCCACTATTCGTTGGTAAAAGAGTAACCCAAGAGTTGGTGGTGGGTGGTAATGACCAGCTGTCTTCCGTTTAGTCTTACACCGCAAAATTTGGGACGACTAGCGCAGACAATCCTCATGTAGCTTTGTGCGAGATTCAAAAAACAAACAAAATACTTCTGTATGTTGGGAGAGGAGTGAATGACCTTTACAGAAATTCTGGCACCATATCCTATAAGACATGTCTTTATATGGGATTATTACAAGGTTATTATTGGACTTGTGTACAATAATGTACTGCAGATATGCATATTATACACTCAAAAATCACATAAAAATACCATGAAAAAATGTAATTGTAAAGAACTCTATCAATGGTTTAGAAACTGTAATAGAATCTAATCATTGTAAAAAGAGAGAAAAAACTTTA
The DNA here is from genome assembly GCA_011833715.1 of Carcinoscorpius rotundicauda. Lineage (NCBI taxonomy): Eukaryota > Metazoa > Arthropoda > Merostomata > Xiphosura > Limulidae > Carcinoscorpius > Carcinoscorpius rotundicauda. Next base: position 47,328,899 of record CM022392.1, on the reverse strand, counting down.
GCAGTAAATATGCTTATTCTTACACTTAAAGTTTGTCCTCTTCCTTGTATTGGGGATAAGGTTTTGTTTCCTTAACAAAAACGCGAGAGACAGTTGTTTTTGAGATAGTGGCTGAATACATTTTCGTCGCAAAATCACATATCAGTAATGAATAACATATTTAAACTATGATTAGTTTGTTGGTTCATTGCTCTTTTTTTTCTGTTGGGTAACCTAATTTGGCAACTTTTTTTGCCAGCGTTAAAATTACCACCCTTGAATACTTATTGAGAATGACACTTCTCTTCTCGGTCAACGCTCTAATTATCTGTTTAACTGAATACTTTGTTTGTTTGTTTTGGAATTTCGCACAAAGCTACTCGAGGGCTATCTGTGCTAGCTGTCCCTAATGTGGCAGTGTAAGACTAGAGGGAAGGCAGCTAGTCATCACCACCCACCGCCAACTCTTGGGCTACTCTTTTACCAACGAAAAGTGGGATTTACCGTCACATTATAACGCCCCCACAGCTGGGAGGGCGAGCATGTTTAGCGCGACGTGGGCGCGAACCCGCGACCCTCGGATTACGAGTCGCGTGTCTTACGCGCTTGGCCATGCCGATTAACTGAATACACGATCACATACTGCTGATTTACGAAAAATATCTAATAACTCGTTACAGAGGCTACTGTGAATTTTCACACTTACTCTTTTACGTTTTACCAACAACTTTTTTTACGTATCTAAAACGAGTAATATGAGAAATAAGAACTTGGTATGGATGTAATCTATGTACAATAACAATTTACGAATGTTCTGAGATGAGTGTATTGTATGTAAAATAAGTTTTCGTGAAGCATAAAGCAACACATTGGGTTATCTACGTTCTGCTAAACCTGTTTTTCGACGTAATAAGCCTCAGTTTAATCACTATTCCATCGGAGACATTTCGTAAAAATTTAATTACGGGCGTATTGCATGCAGGTGATAATTTAATACAGATAATACGAGTTCAGTCTTCGTAGAATAACAATTTAATGCGAATGTAACCTATGCATAAATTTCAGCAACGATTTTATTTGGATGTAACGTTTCTATAATAATCTTAAAATATTTAATACGAGTGTAATGTTCATAGAATAACAACTGAATAAGCCCTTTCCCGGTGATGTAGCGGAAAGTCTGTCGGTTTCAATGCTAAACATCGGGTTTCGATACCCGCGGTGGGTAGAGCACAGACAGCCCATGTGTAGCTTTGCGCATAACAACAAACAATTTAATAAGGACTTAATAAGTAATAATGTACCTACAGTAATAGCTTAATAAGGATCTAATATTAATATAATATATGCACAGTAATAATTTAATAACGACTTATTACGTGTGCAGTGCATGTACAGTAACAATTGAATAAGAGTGTATTTACGCTTATATAACACTAAAAGGTCATTGGTTCCTTAGAATTACAAGTTTATATGTGTGTGTGTGTGTGTGTGTGTGTGTTTAACTCATGTAGTTTATATCATACAGGTGTCTTATGGGTTTGGCTATGCTCTTCTTCATGTAAACATTAGTCAGAGACTTGGATTCTTCGTCTTAGGATGTTCGCCAGGTGGCATTTTTAGCACCTTCTGGACTGTACTGTTGAACGGGGACGTTAATCTCAGTCTAGCAATGACATTCTTCAGTTCTGTAGCTGCACTGGGTAAGTACTTAAGGCGAAATTAAACCTAATAATTACTAGCGTGTTTGTTACTAGTTAGAATACTCGTTCCCTGTCGGAAGTTTTGTGAATTTATTAGGAAATTAAAAGTTGCTTTCTTTATATGTAATTGTAAAAAAAAAAAAAAGCGCATAAAAATTGCATAACAGAAAATGTGAAATTATAAATTTACATGTATCACCGCATAGACCTAGCACACCTTGCCAAGTTCGGTGAAGATCTATCCACAGGTAAGTTAATGGTAAAAAACGCCTATAATATAACTGAAAATTTGTATTTATCTTCCAATGGGCCCCGTAAGCCTTTATTTAAAATTTGGTGAAGGTCTATCCACATCCTGTGGAATAACTACAGACAGTAATATTATACTTATTATATAGATATAATCTTCCTTCAAACTTAACTTCCAGTACACTGTCATGCTACTTAGGCTAACTCTGAGTACTGTCAAATATATTATGCCTAACATTCAGTATCGTCATATCTGTTAGGCTTAACTTTAGTAAGGTTTCTTTGCATTCGTTTCTGTCAGCTTGTACTCTGTAGATGGTGTAATACATTATCGGTGTGGTAAAAAGAAAAAATGGAATACGCTACTTAATATAAAGGTTAAATGATTCAAACTGTTTCATTTGTTAGTACTGTTATTAAGCATTAAAAAATCTAAAAGTTATTTTTTCAGTTTTCAGAGTTTGTTATTATCCAATTTAAAGTTCTAAATGTCGAAGTTCTTTTAACGTACTATATTTCTGATGTAGCGGCAGTTTCCATTGTTTAGTGTGATGAAGTCCATACTATAGAGCGCAGAATGGCCCATAAATTTTACATCCTTTCTTTTGTATAAAAATAATAGAATTTCAGGTTCATAAACAGAATGATTGAGATGGTGTTCTAATTTGTGTGATAAAAAATCAACACCTATTGTCCTAAGTACAATCAGTATGCGAAACATACTAATTAGGTCTGGGAATATGCGACCCCCACAAATTTGTAAAAACAAACAAACAAACAAAAGTCGTGTATGAAATAGAACCTAATCTCTGCATGGCTGTTTATATACAAACCACAAAAATCCAATGAAAAGTAAACAGAATCGTAATTTTATTATAACATGCATGAGGAACTGGAGTTAAATTTGTATGTATGTTTCATTATAGTTAAGTACTGAACTATCTGCAAACAGAATAGCTATTTACTGTTGAACTATATTACTGTTTTAAGCAGTTGTGCACAGCCTTATCAACATCTACGCACGACTGAAATAGCATGTTCCATTCTACTGGAGTGGTCTTCCATAAATGATTAACATACAATTCAAAGTGTCATAGTGATTATATATTAAATCTAGTTTTTTTACGGATTTCGTACATTTCAGGTAATAATTATTCAAATATGAAGAGCAGAGATCAAACGTACACATGTACACAAACTTAATGTCAGTACTTTCTTACATCACAAACATATTTTTATACAATATAACATGTTCACACTTTTCTTCGCGAATACGAACCAAATCATCGAGTATGTGTAACTGGAACTAAGGAATAACAGACTACATCACTTCTAAGCTCAATAGCTTTTCTGATAAATTGATTGATCAGTTTTCACAAAATATTTCGTAAGGAATACGAGAAAATGCCATTTTATTTAAAAAATAAAATTAGTGTATAAAAAAAGACGACATTTTCTTAATAAATACTTCTCATAGTTGTTTTCACTGATAATTGACAGGTAAAGCATGCTAATATTTAATGGATACCGTGATTCCATGTAATGGCAAATCAGTCAACACAGAACCACACCGATAATTTTTAGACCGATAGTACATTACTAGCTGGAAAATGTTTTATTTACACCTGTGAATACTATGTGGTAACCATTACATTCCAAAAGGATTCACAAATTGTATAACGCTTATGAAATTTTTATTAGATTATTGGATTTTTAGAGCAACACATAATAATATACATCATTTGAATGAATTAATGTTATGATGCTGGCCTAAAACTACATGTAGAGATTTCAAAAGTTGAAGCAGTTTTTAGGCAATAATTTTGTTATGCATTAAATATTTTTGATCACCAAAAACATTCATAGAACTTACATTTGAATTTATACATAAGTTACCCACTGCAGTCTTTTTCGTTTTAAGTTTAATTAAATTCGAAACTCATCAAGACAAAGAGAACATTAAGTACAACAACTATGATTACATACTGACGATATTTATGAGTCAGAAATATCTTTAAAAACATATATTTGTAAATAAAGAATTTCAATTAAATCATATTCCTTCATAGTTTGTGTTATTGACAGTTTTTATGTACTCATGAAAGTCCTTTCCACTTGTTTCAACACTCAGGTATGATGCCCTTATGGATTTTCACCCTGGGCTCTACGTTGTTTGTGACACACGATGCTAAGATCCCTTACATCAATCTAGTCTTATGTCTAGTGTTGTTGACACTACCTCTAGGTATCGGGCTTATCATTCGTTACTTTTATCCAGGCTTAGCAAAGGTATCGGAGAAGCTGATTCGCCCTTTTACACTAATCATCTTGATAGTGACCGTCATCCTAGCTTGTGTTACAAACAGTTACATCTTTCCGTTGTTCACGTGGAGAATGCTACTGACAGGAATGTGTATCGCGTGGAGTGGATACGGATTTGGTGCAACTTGTGCGTGGCTATTACGTCTTCCAAAAGCACAAATCATTGCTGTATCCATTGAAACAGCGTTCCAAAATATTGCTATAGCGTATGTTGTACTGACCATTTCTCTTCCTCAGCCAGATGCAGACATAACAGCTGTAACAGTTGTAGCTCAAATCATTTTTACTGGTACCCCCATGTGGATCATTTATGTGACCAGGGTTTTTCTTCAATTTGTTTCCAAGCGTTGCTCTGAACTTAAGAAAAATAATCATAATGAAGTCAGTAACCAAATACCAAAGAATGAGATGAGAAACACGCAGATAGTGAAGTGACCAGTATGGATGAATTCGTTACAAGCAAAAATGACAAGGAAAGTCAGAGTCGAACACTGTGCACAAGACAAACTAAATAGTTGACTTAACTAAACAAGTTATTCTGCATTCAAGTTCGATTTTTAAAATATCAAATAAGCAATAAAACTTAGGAAATTAATATATAAGAACCTAAAATACAAAATCTTAGGAAAAAAAATATTAACCTAATGTCGCTTCTGTCATTGAAGGTTTAGTTAAAATCAAACCTGTGAAACTTCTTCCAAAGATCTAAATTTTGTAATGGTTGAGATAAACACCAGAATTAGCGAACAGTTTACGTCAAAATTTATTTTCTTAAAGCACCAGAGATAAATTAATGTTTGTGAGGAACGAGGTGAATTTCTATATTTTTCGCTCTATAGGTTAAAGAGCCACTTTAACCTTATAATTTTGACTTTCTAGAAACATTTTAGGACCTATTTATGGACCACATTGCTTGTAAATCCACTACTTTGTAATTTAAAATATTTATGATAACGTAAAATTAAATATATATATTTATATATGTATGTGTGTGTGTGTGTTTTTGTGTACACTATTAATACAGCAATTAATCTCACTAAATACTGATTATTGAATTTCACGCAAGCTTACTTCGGGGTTATTAGCACTAGCCATCCATAATTTAAAAATTACAAAGTAAAGGGAAAGCAAACAGCCAACACCACCTACTACCAACTTTTGGACTACAATTTCTCAAGGAAAATTTGAATTAACTTTCATATTATAATGCCGCCACAGATGAAAGAGCGAACATGTTCGGTGACTCATACGTTACAAGTCCTAATCATCAGACCATGTCAACGCTTCACTACCTTTTTTTAGGGTTTTATGTATTTTACATACAAGGTGAGAAGTTTCACCCCATTTATTCGTTCAAATTTCTTCAAAATGAGTGTTGTAACAGGAAAAAAATACATAAAATCACTCAATACATTGAAATATATGGTCCTCACATGTAATGGACGGTGCGAGATCAAGTCGGAAATTTGTAATTTATCGGTTAAAAATTCAAATGAAGAATAGAGTCAGAAGCGTGACGAAACACTTGATCAGCCAGAAAATATAAGACAAAACTGTTTGAAAAACGTTCATTTGATAAATCCGCAAACATTTTGTGTCCTTCTCAATGACTGGGCGGTAAGCTTGAGGGCTTATAACTGAAATTCGTTGTTCCATTCTTTTATGGACAAATAGTCCACTATTAAGCTTTGAGCTTAACAAAAAAGGAAACACTGTGAATATTAGTTTACGCTCGACCAATTAGATGCTTGAGAAATTAAAGAAAAGACGAAGAAATATGTTGAAGAATTGTAAATGAGAGACATTGTTGGAACACCATTGATAACAACAAAAGCTAAATCTTCTACGATGTATCACTATGATACACGTATATAGGATGGTGAAGATAGACCTATAATGTTATATTGAGCTCAGTATAAGAGATAATTTTTTTAATAAGCTCATTCCCAAGTGGCACAGCTGTGTGTTTGCGGAATTACAACGCTAGAAACCCAATTTCGATATCCGTGGTGAGGAGAGCACAGGTAGTCTATTCTGTAGCATTTTGTTTAATTTCAAAAGAAACAATGTTTAATATATTTTCTAAATATCATCCAAAGCTTTCGTTTTACAAATTATCAACAAACTCCGAAGTTACAACTTTTATTCTTAAAAATAACTTATATATTAAATGTGAAACATTTATAGGCCAAAACACAAACTTCTGGTATTAGTCTTTTGATACTTCTGTCAATACAAGCCCGGCATGGTCAGGTGGGTTAAGGTGTTCGACTCGCAATTCGAGGGTCACGGATTCGAATCCATGTCGCACCAAACATGCTCGCTCTTTTCGTTGTGGGGGGTTGTAATGTGACGGTCAATCCCACTATTCGTTGATAAAAGTGTAGCCCAAGAATTGGCGGTGGGTGGTGATGACTAGCTGTCTTTTCTCTAGTCTTGCACTACAAAAGTATGGACGGTTAGCGTAGATAACCCTGGAATAGCTTTGCGCGAAATTAAATAAACACAAACAAACAGTCAATACAAAGGAAGCTAAACTATTTTACCAGCAGTTCCTATGATTTGTCAGCGGTAACGAGTTTCTTACCATTATACAACTTCACCACAGATATAGTCCATAGATGAGTAAGTTAAATGGCAAGATTGGAGAATATTCGAACATGAACTGTTTATTTTGGAAAGATCTGTTTTCTAGAGTAACACAAACACTTATCTTTATTTGTAAAAGAGCTGTTATCCTGGTAATTTTACTAAGATTATATTTTAAATAAATATCTTACCAGTGATGTTCCGTTAGTAATGAAATCACTGGTTTTAGAATTAATATTGAGATAACAGCGATCGATAAGAAAACTAATCTCTTACTACATAAATGCGCCACGCTAGTACAGCGATATGTTTATGGATTTACAACACTAAATTCACGGGGCTCGATTCCCCTCTGTGGGTTCAGCAGATAGCCTGATGTGGCGTTGCAATATAAAACACACATAAATAAAGATATGATATCAAAATGAATTCTTATGATGTAAATACCATTTCCAAGCTAGAGAAGTATGATTATAATTAATTATATTGTGGTAAAACATTAATATTAGGCCTATATATTTTAACGTCACGTTCTTTATCTGATTTATTCAGACCACTACTGTATTTGTTGTGTTCTAGTCAACTTGATGAAATTGGGGTTGCATGAAAAGAATCGCCAAAAATGGATATGACGGACATGATGTGGTCAGGATGTTTTTATTATACAATCTACTAATTCTTGAAAATACATAAAGGACCAGATATACAATGAAGTGTTTAAAATGTAATAGTAATGTCTCAGGACAAGTGTAATTAATTGAAACATAAAATGATAATATAAAGATTTGATCAAAGAGTTATGTATCAAAGTTTTCACACTGAAACACAAAGCGTAATAATTAGTACGTAATCCTTGAATATTTTACTGTAAAATATGTACATAGCACTATACCTATTCGTTCAATACGAGTAAAAACAATAACTTGTTAATTCTAATCGTTTAACGTTACTTAATTAACTTTAAAATGTATTTGTATAGACCCCACTGGTCGTGACACAGAACTTCTTACTGTGTTTTCAACCTTAGTCGACAACTGCTTAGACGATTAGTTAAGAGAACCCAAGGTACAGACATGACCGTCCCTATCTTAGAAATGTTGATCACAGAGAAACAACTTGGCAACCCCTGTCGCTTATATAACTACTGTGAACCGAATACTGGGACTTACTCTCTCTTATAACGTGCCTAAACGTATAGTGAAACCATGATCCTGAATCAATGCAAACGATAAGCCATTTTCTAGTGAGCAAAATCTAACCAGAAACAGTTCTCCCTCTGCCCATATGATAAAAGTAATAATTGAAATACTTCTTGGTAATCTGGGGATACTCCCTGTCTTAAAAGAGACACAATCTAGAAACATTTGGAAAAAAATACAAACATTTATATGATATAGCACTAGCATAAGCATCGTTTTGCTTAATTCGCAGTTGTTGATGCTAGATAGAGTTAGTGTATATTAAACAGCAAAAAGTTGTTACAGACTTGCAATACACAAATGCAGGAAGTGAGAGTTCGCTACAGAAAAGGATGAGTGGTAACTCTTGATGTGTGTGTAGGGAGAACTCTTTGTTTCTCGTTGTGTTTCTTCCTAAAACTCTACAATTTTGATAAAAACAAACAAATAGGAACTATATATAGTGAAAATATACATAACATATATTTCAGTTGTTTGTGTGACGACACTAATAACAATGATAACAGTCTTGAAACATTGTACTTAGTGGCCTCATAAAAGTTTTCTGTAAGAATAACGTAACAGCATTTCGAACACCTTTCTTTGACTATAACGACTAATAAGGTGTAGAGTCATAAATAGCTATGAGGATACCAAGGTCATATCCTTGGTTGCGTTTTTAACTTCCTGCATTGATTCTGCACACACACACACACACATAACCAAAAGTTCTAGCTTAAAATCAAGTTTGGCCTCGATAATTGGCTCTGGTTACGATGATGATTAGGTCAGATTGCCATGAAACACCAAAAAAACGTATAAAGTCGGTAAAGAATGATTGGTTAAAATTATTATTGGCCTTACTACGATAAAATGTTCCACAAACAACGGAAATACAGAATAAGGCATCATGAAATATAATAATAATAAACTAATGTAACTTGAAAATTGTATAACAGCAAACAAATATCAAATCATTATGTACAAGCCCTTAAGAAGCCGCAAAGTCGAAATGTTGGTTTAAATAAAAGTTTTCTTTTGCCTGTCTAGAGTGTAAAGGTCATTTCTTGTCTAACTTTTTTTAAATTAAACTGTGTTAATCGTTCCATTATGCACTACAAATTTTGAAAAACTACGATGACCTTTATTCACATTTGGTTATTTGGAGTCAATGCTTTGAATTGTATGCGCTCGCAAACATGAAGCCATTCCTACCAGAGTGGATGAATACCTGAAACATTTTGCACGTCATCAGAACTATTTGTCATAAGTGTTTGTTGGAATATTATAAAAGAAATTGACCAAAAAGTACTAAAAACTTTTCAAATGTATGAATCATTTGGGTTTTATATTCATTCTAAAAATAAATAGAAAACAAAATACCATAGGCACTAAATATTACATGAAACATTATGGTATATTTTTTTTTATGAAATTACGACCTTAATAAAATATTATGATAAAACACAAATATCAAATTAATAAATCCCTAGCAGAGGAAGGTCATCACTAAAATCAACAATCTAAATGTACAAAAATATCCTAAACTGTTTCTTTTTTTTAATTTCGCACAAAGCTACTCGAGGGCTATTTGTCCCTAATTTAGCAGACTAGAAGGAAGGCAGCTATCCATCACCACCCACCCCCACCTCTTGGGATACTCTTTTACCAACGAATAATGGGATTTACCATCACATTATAAATTCCCCACGGCGGGGGGAGTCGTATCATTGTATCGTTTAAATTGATCCAACAATTTCTTTCTTAGTTAAGTAATTTTTGCATAAATTGGATGAGTGTTTGGGATCATTATCTTTTTGACAGTAGAATCCTGGTATGTCATAACAGATCAGTATCTGATGGTACTTCTGCTGGTCCGCTCTTCCTCTGTTTTGCAAATATCTCCTCTCGCCTCAGCAGAAAAACACCCCCAAACCTTCACACTGTCTTCCGTATGTTGCATGGTAGGTACTATGCACTGAGGTAAGGATCCTTCCTCTTTCTTCTGCCGGACGTATAGCATACACTTTGAATCAAATATTTCAAATTTAGGCTCATTTGTACATAACACTTTTCCAAACACCAATAGTCAAGTATTTGTACTTTTTAGCAAATGATAGTATTTGAAAATTGATATGAAGATTTTTTACTGTTACACAACAATATATTCCATTATTATTGAGTCTTCGTGCTACTGCCACTTTGAGGCAGTTTGATGAAACATGTGGAATACATATATATTTGCTCGCGCATACTCAGAGCATTAATTGACTTTTCTGATATCGCTTCTATAAAATTCATCCTAACTCATCTTTGTTATATTAGTCACCTAACTAACCATCACTTTTTTTAGCTTTTTACGTTATCCATGAAATGTTAAATTTTGGATGATATAAATCACGAGTTAATTCCCTTATTGATATATTTCTGATACGAATTATATCAAAAATAATGTTGTCCTTCTGTGAATTTCCATATTTGCAATGCTAAAATCCTGGTTTAATTCTTTGTACTGGATAGAATACTTGTTTGTTTGTTTTGGAATTTCGCACAAAGCTACTCAAGGGCTATCTGTGCTAGCCGTCTCTAATTTAGCAATGTAAGACTAGAGGGAAGGCAGCTAGTCATCACCACCCACCGCCAACTCTTGGGTTACTCTTTTACCAACGAAAAGTGGGATTGACCGTCACATTATAACGCCCCCACGGCTGGGAGGGCGAGCATGTTTAGCGCGACGTGGGCGCGAACCCGCGACCCTCGCATTACGAGTCGCACGCCTTACGAGGTTGGCCATGCCAGGCAGGATAGAATACAAAAAGACCCTTGTTTAGCTTCGTGGGAAACAACAAGCAAGTAGTGCCACCTATTGGTGGTCTACTCTAACGTCTGCTGAAAATATTTACAATCACCGTTAATAAACATTTCTCACAAGAACACCTCTACAAACTTAGCTCGAACTATGGACTGAAGTAACGATATAAAATTCTTAAAATTATAAAATAACATAAGAAATAAAATAGTGATTAACGGAGTTACAACTAGCTCTTTTACCGTTACCAAACTATTAGATATAAAACTAGAATTTCAATATGACCGATTCTAAAATACATGTTCCACATATGCAATCAGTAAAAAAATAAAAATATCGTTGAAGTAAAGAAACACATTTACATTAATAAGCATTTTTCTGTGATTGCATATACTTTAAGCATTCCTGCAATATATAGGTGTAATCTCAAAAATATAGGCACCTATTTTTATAATAGTCATACTCAGACTATCAAAGGCCATGACAAATTCTAACATTTTTTTTTTCGTTGTTGTTGCTAAAGGAATTCTAAGATGATCACAATTTTCAAAACTTCTGTCAAGAGTTATTGTATATGTTTTCGGAACTCAAGACATCTATTCGTCTTGAATTTGTGGGGATTGTGGTTTTACAGATTTTTTTCTTTCCGTGTGCGTGTTTGGCTATTAGACAACTCGGTGAAGAACTCAAAATAGAAACGTCGTCTCAAATGCCCCCCAGTGGCTCAGCGGTATGTCTGCGGACTTACACGCTAAAATCCGGGTTTCGATACCCGTGGTGGGCAGAGCACAGATAGCCCATTGTGTAGCTTTGTGCTTAATTCAAAACAACAACAACTCAAAGTAAAACAAAATATAATAAAATTATGTAAAATTTTTCTTAAGACAGATTGATGAAAGACTCGGGCCACAAAGTGAAAAGTAATCTGAAAGAAAGACAAGCGATAATAAAAGTATATAAGAGTGATAGGTTTAAGAAGACCTGATGATAAACTCGGACAGATCGCGAAACGTCCTGTGAATGTGAAGTATTAACTAATAAAATTAGTTAATTGCAATTGCCTTGAAAAGCTGATGAACGATTCGACACAAAATCAGAAACGTCCTGTAATGTGACACAAAAGGCAATACAAATACGAATCCATTGCCTAAATCCACTTTAATATAACGCTTTAGCACCTATTGGTGGGAGTGCAAAAATGAATAGGTGCCCAGCTCATACCTGTATAAGTCTTGGAGTCTCCAGTTGAAATGACTGCGACCCCATTACAGAATAGCATAACACCGAAACAGACAAGCCAATAGAAATCCATGGAATAGAAGTTATTGTATTTAATATTTACTTACAATACAGTTATACAAGCTTTCTACATTCCTTTTACAAGATGTGAAAACTATATGTAGAACATGTGTACAAAAGTTTATAAAAAATATGCAAATGCACGTGAATAAAGATACATTCCACATTATTTATGAAAGAACAAGTTACGATGTATTTCCGGTCATTGCACTATCTATGCCAGATGGAAAAAACATCTTGCATTCCTTCTGTTTTAACATCACCGTAAAATTCTCTTGCGTCTTTTCCATGGTCAATATCTTGTTGTTCAAAGTTTTGTTCACTTAGCAAATGTTTGGTATCTTTTCTGTCCTCTTTCTAGATATCACTTTTGTCGATCGCTTTAAAAGTCTCACGTCGATAGCAGAGACAAATCGTATGCCCGTGATAACGAGAAACCCACTTGAAGTAAAAATGTATTCTCAAGACGGCTGGTATGGGTATTAAAACTTTAATTAAAATAAAGTACAGTACGTCGTTTCGACCTTCATAGGCCATCTTCATGTAACCTGAAACCTCAATATACAAAGAGTTACACTAAAGTTGGATTGGAATAATAAAAATATAAGATTTAAGATTTAACAAGACTCATTTTTATATCAACGTAGTTTTAATAGAAATTGAATTATAGGTGTAATCTTAGAACATTTTAAAGAATATTGAGTAGTCTTATCATTAATATTCTGTAACTTTTTATTACAATGTTGTAGTTACAAGAAATACGTGAAATAAATAAGATAGTTTAATGGGGATAACAATATAGTTATTTTACTTGTCAATAAATATTAACGTTACATTAAAACACACTACAAGACATTACTTAGTTTAAAGATCCTAGTACAGTGTTCCCTCGTGTATCGCGGTAGATGCGTACCAAAACCCCCCGCGAAAGGAGATTTTCCGCGAAGTGGGATCGCCGATTTTTACGTATATATTTATGTGCATTTAGACTTTTAAAACCCTCCCTGTACAACTATTTAACCCTCCCATTACAATACTGTTCATTATTGCTGAAATAATAAGAACAATTATTAAGATATTAAGCCTTAAAATTAAAAATTACATATCTTCAGCAGGTGATGTCTTTTCAGGGGACACCACTTCCTCTTCTGTGGAAGGTGAATCGGCAATTTCTTCGTCTGTCGTTACAACTTCAGGAACAGTACTTGCCACCGGTACCCTTTCTTTCTTGCTCGGCTGGAAAAACATTGTTATTGGCAGTTGTTTTCTCTGCCTCTTTAGCCTATCGAAAATCATTTGATAAGGAGTCATCAGTTCTTCTATTTTATTGCAAAATTGTACTGATCGAACCATATCGTTGTCCCATTCCTGTGAGCACTCCTTCAGTTCGTTAATTAGTTTCATTAGTTTACCTAACAGGCCAGTCTCGTCCATGTTGAATACCTGTTCAGGCCTATATTCCCCTTCAGCGATTATTTCTTTAAAAGTGTCCCGAACGTAAGCTTCAACAGCCTCCTTGTTAGCCGAAGCAGCCTCTCCATGTAACGATACGTTTTTCATATATGTTTATATCTCAAAATATACCTGTTTTTTTCTTTACACTATTAATTATATTTATTTTTAATATTTTAATGGTATTTAATGCTATATTTTAGATTTAATGTTTATTATTTTATATATATGTGGGGGTCAGCCGAGCCCGCGAAGTGGCGAGGGAACATTGTACTATTCAGGTGAATTGTATTAAGCTTAAAGATAAGTGAATAAAAAGTTGAATGCGAATCTAATACTTAGTTATTTTATTTGTTTTTTTTTCTTAAATATTTTTTTATATATTCTAGATTAATTCTAAAACTTTATTGTCAGTATTAAATATTTCAGAACACGTGTATTAATAAATAGTACTTTAATATATTTACATACAAAATAGGTTGGGCAGTAAAACCTGTGTAGTAAAGATGTTTAATGGCAAAAATGTAAAATAATAAAACATACTCGCATATTCAACTTTTAACCTTTAATTTCTATTACCATACAAGGTAGTGATGCTAACTTGTTATTTTTTTTTACCGTCAATTTTTGGAAATAGTTGATTTACTTTAGTTTAAAACAAGATAATTAATAAAAATTACCCCTTTTTTTAGTCATTGTAAAGTTATTGTTAAAAATAAACATACATTACATTATTGTAGATAATCAAGAAGTGAACCTCATTCTTAGTAAAGATAGACTTTGTAATTACTTTCCATGGATGTGTATTTCTTAGTAAACACGAGATAACTGTTAATAAAGTCGTAACTTTGGGGTTTTTTTGCATATAATTCAGAAGTTTTAGAAATTATTCATGGTGGGTTTATTCACTATCAGGTTATGGAACCCTACAAAGAACAACGATTTTTTTTAGATTTATTGCTAATATCTAATATAGATATGTTTCATAGAGCAAAGTTTCGAGATCGTCCAGATGAAAATGTTCATTTCTCACTCATATTTTGGTTATGAAAGGATTAGACTTTTTGTTGTTGTTTTGAATTAAACACAAAGCTACACAATGAGCTATCTGGGCTCTGCCCACCAGGGGTATCGGAACCCGGTTTTAGCGTTGTAAGTCCGCGGACGTACTGCTGAGCCACTGGGGTCTAAGGATGTTACGTTTTTTATGTAGACTGAACGCAGTCTGTCTGTTTTGGAATTTCGCACAAAGCTACTCGAGAGCTATCTGTGCTAAAAACGCAACAGAAAGACACAGATAACAGCTTATATAATTTATAACAATAAACTATTATATATGTAACAGATATAACATAAATTATATAATAACAATGACAGATATTCAGTTTCAACCTTCAAAATTAATTATAATACAAAATGGTACTGGCCTGTGTCCAATATAATGATCTAGAATGAAAGTCCAAAAGTCCAGATCAGAAATCCAAAATTCCAGTCTAGGGTGTGAATTTGGTCCAACGAAGAAATTCCGAAGTTTGAATGGAGAAGTCCAGAAAAAATTCACAGTTCAATAAATTTAACGAAGTTCTTTTTACGATGTTTTCGATGAATTGTCGTTCTCCCACTTGTTACGATCTCCCCTAAACAGTCCTATACGTGTTGACTTTCAGTATAACCACTAATTCGTAAAGAATCGTAAAGATTGACGAAATAAAATCACAGCTTCTGTAGATCTAGCTCTAGTCACAAATCCAAGTTGAATAAACACACAGCAAACGTTTAAACTTTCTCAAACGAAGACAACCTCTTGAATCGAATAAAAACTAATGACTGACTGATTTCTTCTCTCTCCTCGCGTCACAGTCTGTTTTTATACTAGTAGGCTTACTGTGTTCTCCAACAATCGCGTAACTTCAACAAAATTCCAGAGCAATCTGCGTATGTCTGTCTTTTTTCACGAGACTCGTCGTCTAGACACCAGGCCGACATACATTTTATTTACAGTCAAACGATCGTTCCACCTAATTCTAGAAATTTCTACATGAATAACAACGTATTTTATTGGTTTAAATTTCAAAACAATAATATAAACAACAACATGGAATTCCATATGCTTTATACATAAAGGATAAGACACGAACTTTGTATTGTGAAATAGGTAAGTGAATTACTCGGAGACGGTGATGAAATATGAAAAACTTTAATTTAAATACATTACGAGTAAGGAAAATGAGATGGCGGGAGTGTAAGTCATGTAATTAATGATACAGAAAAGCATTTACTTACGCTGTACTTAGTCAGTACGTGATGACTTGATTATAAAATTTTACTTTCACTTTAATTTTTCTAATAAAGTTGCAAGTACTATTCTTTACTTTGAACAGTTATTAGTTTGAAATAAGACCGAATAAGATGATTAATCGTGAGTGTTTCAAGAAATGCTTTAAAAGTGTAAATAATAATAAGGTTCATAGGTTAGATAACATTTACCCAAGAATTTTTAAGGGCTTACTTGATATGATAGCCACTTGCTACTGATGCTTTTGAGCTCTTGAATAGTAGGAAAGTGCCACACTACTGGAGGTTTCTTAACATTACCCTTCTTTCAATGGAAGTGATAAAAACTATCCAACAATTATAGGATCATCTGTGTTATTTAGTGTTGGAATAGACTTTGAAATGCTGAAGGAAAAAAAGATGAATTTAAAATTTAGTTCAATGGTAAGCATATTTCACTGAAGAAAATTCTTGTTTTACTTTTCTTTTGACATTTGTTGAAGAGTTCGCTGTTATATAAACAAGGATATAGGTCTTCATTTCACAGAACATTTGACAAGGTGACACCTGAAAGGTTTACTTTAAAATGTTTCTGTGGGTGTGGGGGATAAGTAGATCCAGTGAATACAACACTGACTGTGTAGAAAAATCACAGATTGGTGATAAATGGAATCCAGTCAAACTGAATTAATGTCTCACGGGTTAATATTTGGATTTTTCCTTATTTTGCCTATACAACATTGACTTATGTGAAAAAATGGCATTAAATTATTTATGTTTGCTAATGACATTAAGGTTTTGGTTGTTGTTGGCCGTAAGGAAGAGGGTGCTGCTTTACAAAAAGATTTGAATTAAATGGTAAGTTGAGTGAGAAAATATCAAATGTTTTTTTAATTATAACTTGCTTAGGTACTCGTTCAATGCACAGAAAGAAGTGATGATAGGATAGAACCCGTTTACATGTCGTTCATCATCAGTTTATCTTTTTCGTGTTGCTTCTTCATGAGGCATGCCAATTATGTTTCCTCTGCTTCAGTTATCTTAATATTAGCTAAGATTTGGTGCCTGGCATGGCCGAGCGCGTTAAGGCGTGCACTCGTAATCCGAGGGTCGCGGGTTTGCGCCCGGGTCGCGCTAAACATGCTCGCCCTCCCAGCCGTGGGGGTGTATAATGTGACGGTCAATCCCACTATTCGTTGGTAAAAGAGTAGCCCAATAGTTGGCAGTGGGTGGTGATGACTAGCTGCCTTCCCTCTAGTCTTACACTGCTAAATTAGGGACGGCTAGCACAGATAGCCCTCGAGTAGCTTTGTGCGAAATTCCAAAACAAACAAACAAACAAACAAGCTAAGATTTCTTGAGGTTGTCTTGACATTCACTGACTTTTTCTTGCTAATGGATGACGTTTTCTTTTTTTTACTGTTTTGAACTCTTTTTAATCGTATTCAGAATTTTAGTTTAGAATCAATTTCATAGATGATTTTAGAAATAAACAACAGAAATGAAAAGCTATGATGTTTTAATGCAGTGAACAAGTCATCTTTTAATTCGAATGTTAACCACTATATTAAGTCTTTGATTTAATCTATAACGATATAGCAAGAAAATGATGCAAATATGATAATTTAAAAACAAAAAATCCCAAATCGAATGAGATATGAACAAGATGCAGCCACGTGCACTGTAACCACTCAGACTCTTTGACATGGAGATGCTGGAATCCAATGTTTACAAATATTGAAATAGCTTGCTTTAGAAGTTATCACCTACCAAAAAAAAAAAATTATAAAAAATTACATGTGAACTAATATTTAAACATAAGACTTCTACTTGAGGTTCGTGCACTCTAACCTTTGAAGAGTTACCAACAATCTGTGAGGTAACAAGAGACAGTGGCTTTTACACAGAGAGATAAATGCAAGGTGATGCAAGTGTGATTACATAATTTGAATTATAAATGTTACATTGATAGTAATAACCTTAACAGTGCTATGGAAGAAAATGATATTAATGTCCTAGTTGATCAGATCTTAAGAGTTTAAGAGTGCCAGTCAATGTCCAATGGTAGGACAAATACGATCTTAGGTGGTGGTATTTATAGAAATATTGCCTACAAGCCTAAAGAGTGTGTGATTTTATTGTACAGGTTATTCCTTAAGTTAACTTAAGAGTATCCTGTTCGTTCTTGGATTCCTTATTTTAGGAAAGACATTGATTTGTTTGAAAGCGTTCAGAAGTGGGTTTCTATATTGGTACCTGGGATGAAAGATTGTCATATGAGGAAATGTTAAGACCTCTTGAATAGTTTTAATTTGATAAAAGAAGAGATAGAGTGAATATAAATGTACAGCTTTGAAAGTAAGATAAACTAGATTTTAGAATAAGTGCGATGTTTCAATCACTAGTGAGATCACAAGTTTTTACAGTAAAGAGTAGCATAAGAAGGATATAAATAAGTGTCATATGGCAAACAATTACTGATCTAAAACTTCTTATCTCAAACATAAAGAAGAAAGAGAAAACTGTTAACAATCAGTTATTCGACATGTGTGATGTGGCTTTTATATTGAGATCCCAGAAGAGGTAAATTGAAACTACAAAAACTCCCCATATACAACAATCCATTTCGTATATTGAAATAAGAGCTACGATAAAAACAATGGTTATAGCCAAGTAACTATATAAAAACTATTTAAGGTCTCCAGTTCTCACACCAAAATATATTAGACCCATTTCCCAGAGAAAGATTCCACGACTTATCAGATACACCTCCCTAATCATAAAATGTGATACGAATGAAGTTGTTTCAATTTGCAATGAGAAATCTGAAAAACTTGAGAAACACTTGCACTAAAGTTTTTAAAATTACAAACATTATGCATACAGCAATGCATTTATTGAACCGATAATCAGCTTGTATACCGTAATTTACTCTGTGATGTTTCATGGTGCGAGTGATGGCAAAGCAAACAAATTAAAAAGAAGAATTATGGTTATGATATTCTTATGTTATTTTAACTGTTTAATGTATCTAAGTTACTTACGTTTATTGTTTGTTTGTTTTTACTTACATTGTGTGAATAACTGCCTTGAACTTTTTGTCCATTTCGAGGCTACTTCTAAACTTTTAATCACTGACAGCCTCTGTCCATGAATGCACGCCTACTACAGTATATTAATCCGGAAATGACCCTAGCATATTATCATTTATAAATGTCAACTGTACATCCTGCTATCTCATTAACCACGATGTCTCTATTGCAAGAATGTTTTTATCTCCTCTTCAACGTCATCGAGGATGTAATAATGAGGGTTTTTTTCTTTCTTTCTTTACTATTACTATTACTGAGACGTTAAAATAGAATAAAATACATTCTTGTGGGTTAACAACTTGGATAAGAACGTAATGATTTCTTAGTATTCAGTCATTATTTATTGTAATTAAAGTTTATTTAACTTGTGTTGATGGATTTCCTGGACAAGCTTTTACATAAGTTGGGCTGAAAAGTTAAGTTCTTGCGATATTTATTTCGCATGAAACTTTTGTTTCTTTGTTTGATATTAAGCACAAAACTACACAATGAAATATCTTTACTTTGCTCCCCGTGAGTATCGAAACCCGATTTTTAACATAATAGGTTTTCAGACTAACCACTGGAGGATATGTGCAAGGTTGCATAGCTCTAACTAATTTTATTCTTTGGTTTTTCTAACGATAACGAGTAAAAAATATATCAGATGCAAAACACGTCCATGAACACTAAGACCTAGTTCAGAGTTCAGATACAAGATGCCATGGTTAAAGAAGAGCTCCCAGATGTGTATCATATCATAACCCTTGTTCTCTCATGGTAACATTTACTTTCAAGAGCAACGTCTAAGAAACAGGTTATTGAAGCTACAAAGTAGCATCGTGTAAATTCTATATAAAAATAGAAGAGAAGATTAGCTTATGAAAACAGCAAATAAACGTGATCTTATTTTCAACATCAATTCTATGAGTGTACGAGTAGTGGTCATGCTGTAATTGCTAATGACCGATCGACCCACTTGGCCCTCTCTGTAAAAGCTAGTATTTCAAGTACTTCACATTCTATACGTAACATCGCGAATCTCAGTGGTTAGCGAATCCGAATGTACATCGTTCGTGTTTTGCTACCGAAACAAATTATAATAACAATAATTTCACTCCGATATCTGGAGCAGTGGGAGTTTTATACAAATGACAGTCAAATCCCACTATTCGGTTGTACAAAATTTGGCGCTAGAATTCGGGGTGGCTATTGTTGAATAGTAGCCTTTCTTCTGGTCTATAAGCTCAAAATTTGTGACGGTTGGTGAAGATATTTCTTGAGTATTTTTGAACAAATATCCGAAAACAAACACACACAAAATATCTATATGAGGATGAGCAAGTGGTTAGGGCGCTCAACTCATGGTATCATAGTCGCGGACTGGAATCCCTGTCACGTCTTTATTAAAATTTTATTAAAATAAAATGGATGACCAACCAGGTATAAATGTACCTTTACTTCTTTGGTAGTTCAAAATACAATGTGTATTTCTTTTTCAATTCTTTAATTACGCCATGAAATAAGTCCTTTAGCCTGTTTTAAGGAAAATGGACATTAATGCTAGAATTACCCCAAACAGAATGTTTTATCTAAATATTCAGGCTCTATCTAAACTTCCAAGGACGTCTAATTCATTACCATAGTTTAGCACAAGAACAAGGAAGAATCACAAAGAAAATAAAAGAACCTAATTTCATAAATTAACCACAAAAATACATCTGGTGACACCCCACCTGCCCCTCAGTGGCACAGCGCTATGTCTACGGACTCACATCGTTAAAAACTGGATTTCGTATCCTTGTTGGGCAGAGCACAGATAGCCTATTGTAACGCTTTGTGCTTAATTATGGAGAAAAATAATCAGACACCCACTTAACATGCTTTTAATTAATTATAACACTTCTACTTGTATTTGAAGCAATATCCAGTCTGTTCTTGTTCCCCAGTGGACTGACTTACAACGCTAGAAACCAGGTTCCGATACCCGTGGTAGGCAAAATACAGTTAGCTCATAATGTGGCTTTGTTCTTAATTACAAACACACCAGTCCGTAGTTTCTGAAGCTTTATGGTACAGCAGTCTTCAGTTCTACGCATATTTACATTCTTATCAGTATGTGTGTGTGCATTTTCTTATAGCAAAGCCACATTGGGCTACCTGCAGAGTCCACCAATGCTATCAGAGAAAGAAATAACACTTCAATGCTGGACAGACCCGATACGCCAGATGTTTACAACACTCGACTCGTACTCGAATCCCCGTCACATAAGACATGCTCTTCCTTTCATCACATACGATATATGGGATAATGTTTCGATCAATCCCACTATTCGCTGATAAAAGAGTAGCCCAATAATTGGCGGTGGGGGTAATGGCTAGCTACTTTCCCTCTAATCGTACACTACTAAAATAGAAACGTCTAGCACAAATAGCCCTTGTTTAGCTTTGGGCGAAATTTAAAATTATAAATATCAAATAATACGGGATAATTACACCATGTAGCAAAATTTTTACTTTTACTTGTTTCTTGGCAGAAAAAGTTATTTCCCTATTAATTATGCCAAAGGTAAATTGAAAAGACCTATTTTTATTTTTAAACTTTGCTTTTGTGACCTGGGTAATGAAATTTTTAAATTTACCCATTTTCCAGAACATTCCAGGTAGATTCAGTCCTGAGTAGCTGATAGAGAAATTTCTCGAACTTACGAGAATTTTCAAGAGCTTTCTAGAATGTTGTAGAAATTACGAGAATTTTCTAGAACTTTCCATATTAATATATATATATATATACAGGTACTCACCACTTGAGTTTAGTTCTAGCTGCCTAAGTAAACACATAGACCAATCTGATTTTATTAGAGATGGCATCAAGAAGTTGCAAACATTCTCCAGACACATTCTACTATGTTTGTGACTCATTTATCAAAACAAGAACGAAAAAGTACTCTGTGACAGCATCTGCTAAAATGTATGAAGCCTATAAGGCATATTTCGGCAAACCTGCCGAGGGTCTGGCCTGGCATGGCCAAGCAGGTTAAGAAATGCGACTCACAATCCGAGGGTCGGGGGTTCGCGCCCGCGTCGCGCCAAACACGCTCGCCCTTCCAGCCGTGGGGGCGTTATAATGTAACGGTCAATTCCACTATTCGGTGGTAAAAGAGTAGCCCAAGAGTTGGCGATGGGTGGTGATGACTAGCTGCCTTCCCTCTAGTCTTACACTGCTAAATTAGGGACGGCTAGCACAGATAGCCCTCGAGTAGCTTTGTGCGAAATTCAAATTCAAAACAAACAAAAGTCGAGGATCAAGACAAACCCTGGGCACCTCATTTTATCTGTGAACATTGTAAAAACATAAGACTCTAGATTTTATATCATACAAATTTTAGACCTTTTAAAATTCGGTGCACCTCAAAGAGGAATACAACAGCGTCAAGACCTTGCCGGAAGCCTTGAAGTATTATGAGTGTGGCTGGAAGATTATCAGAGACTTCAAAATGCCTCCAAGGAGGCTTTACCGAGTTTCCCTGTTATTTTTGCCTTTTTCCTCCGATAGTACAGCGGTAAGTCTATGAATTTACAACGCTAAAATTAGGAGTTCGATTCCCCTCGGTGGATTCAGCAGATAGTTTGATGTGGCTTTGCTGTATGAAAACACATACACACAAACATATCTTTGCCTTTGGGACAGCAGGGACACTACAGCGCACTACAATAGGAAACACTGACCACAAAGGACCGAGTTCTTTGATGGGAGGCGTTTGTGTGTGTGTTTTCTTATAGCAAAGCCACATCAGGCTATTTGCTGAGCCCACCGAAGGGAATCGAACCCCTGAGTTTAGCGCTGCAAGTCCGTAGACTTACCGCTGTACTAGCGGGGGGCCTGAGAAGAAGCACAATGTTAAGTGTAAGCCACTAGTGGACCTCCAGAATGTGTTGTTCTCTACATTGCACATAAAACTGGGTCTTATGAAACAATTTGTCACAGCTCATAATAAGGAATCTGCAGCCTTCAAGTACCTTTGAGACATATTCCCTAAGCTGTATGAGGAAAGGTCAAAGCTGGTGTTTTCTTTGGACCACAAATAAAGATCCTGGAGTGCACAGAATTCTCAAAAATATCACAATACGTTAGGGAAAAAAAGCGTGGAGCAGCTTTGTTGCAGTGGTTCGGGGCTTCTTAGGCAATCATAAGGCCGAAAATTATGTGAAACTGGTTGATGCTCTTGTAAAGAACTTCGGCAAAATGAGCTGCAAGATGTCCCTGAAAGTTCATGTCCTTAATACTCATCTTAATAACTTCAAGAAGAACATGAAAGCACACTCAGAGGAGCAAGGCGAGCGCTTCCACCAAGATATACTGGACTTTGAACGCCGCTACCAAGGAGCGTATAACGAAGACATGAGCAGAGACTATATTTGGAGGCTGATACTTGAAAGTGATTTACATTACAGTCGCAAATCTCGAAAAAAATACTCACTTCTAAACATTTTTGCTCATTTTTGTATAATTTTAGTTTAAATATATGTAAATCTTGATTCGTATGTTGTTTTATTCAGACTTTATGTAAATGAAAATGTTCAAATTTATCCGTTTTACATAAAAAATAGGTTAATTTCTAAACTTCATTATCCAAGTCACAAAAGTAAAGTTTAAAGGGAATAGTGGCCATTTTCTGTACTTTTACAACATAGGCAATTAAAAAATAACACGTACTATCCAGGAATAAAATTTTTGTTACATAGTGTTATTGGCTACTGATAAAACATTTGATCAAGTTATTTACATAAAATGACAAGTTAATTTACATACAGCCATAAACAATAACTATTAGAACATAAATACCAGCGCCACCAAGTGTCAACCATTTTGTCCCTTTGAGAAAATAACAGTACTGTATTGGGTTTCGAGTGGAGTCAGAACCAGCATCACACATAAAGAAACTCAACTTAAGTTCAACTAAATGATAGAATGAAAGTTACATAAGTACGAATGTAATAGCAATTAACTTAAAAAGTCATCTCATATCGGAATAAATAAAATGTTTTAAATTTTTTTACATCGCAATCCTTTCTCGAAGAATATTGAAAAAGAATAAAATAATACCTAAAAATAACAGTAGTCCTAAAGGTGTACGTTAAGAAGCTGTAACATACAGTAAGTTACGTAACCTTATGCTTGGGTTTTACACTATTGTGCATCAGGTATATAAAATTAAAATGACTGAAACCACAGCACTCAAAGCACTGAAGACATTCCGTCTTTCAGACATAATCAAATAAACAGATACAGAACCAGACGACGTCAGGTTTTTATTTTTGTCTTTAGAGATAATTCTTATGTAACAGTGACGATGAAATACAAATATTTGACGAAATAAGCGTAGTACAAGAGTTGACGGTGGATTTCTTACTGACCAATTCTATTTCCTCTAGTTTGTCAGTAAGTTTCTAGAAGCCTATGCACAAATTGTCCTTGAGTTTCTTCACCGAAATTTTTTTTTGTTTTAAATGTCGTAATTATGTTTTCAGAAACTAAAATTTATACGATTAAAACTTATTTTTATCACCTTGAAATGAAAAGATCATACCAACCTTCAATTACATGGTAATTTATCCTCTTACAGATTTCTTTCTTCCTTATTTCATAGACATATATATAGGATGGCGAATATTTTCGCTCTTTTACAATTAGATGACAGTGCAGAGTTAGTGTTTCCACAATATTTAATACACGTTTACTGCGTGATCTCTTTCAACGAGGTGATACAAATTAAACTTTAAATGTCATTCGGAGCAGCATAAGACGATAAAAATAGTGTTGTTTGCGATTTTGGCTTGAAATCAAAGTTCTTCTGTTCGACGTGTCGCTGCGTAAGCATCACAATTATATGAGGGATGCTCATCGACGTGGAACATGAGAGTTTTATATGTTACTGAGTTCATTACAGCCTTGAACTTAAGAAGAAAAAACATACATTGAAAATCACACGTCGGTCACTGGAATTAATCAGGATTATTTGTTTCATTGCATGAAAGTTCCAACTCCAATGAGTTGGCGACACTAATAAAACTGTAACATATTTGTTTCGTATTTATTTGGATTGTAGTGGTATAAGGTCTGTCAGAAAGCTGTTTTGTGGATGTTAGCTTGAAAGTCAATAAAAAATTAATAGTTTCCAAAACGTTTTACATTAAACATTTATAGTTTGATAGTTTAGATTTAAATAGCAATTGAATTTACAGAATTCTCATGATAAAAAAACTAGAAACTTTAAAAAAGTGTGTAAAACAATAAGCCATTAAGGTTTAAAAGTAAAGAAAATATAACATGCCCATCAAACACAACCTACAAAGAAATACACCAGTTTAAAGAAATGTCAAATTCAGTAATCAAATATAGAAGAAGATATTGAATTACATAATTTATAAAGTGATAAACTGTTAGAAATGATGGCCAGTTGTAATTCAAGATATTGATACATTATTTATCAGTTCCATAGTGATTATATTTAGCTGACTTACAAGAATAACAGTGAAAGCGTTGTGGTCATAATCTTCACTTTAAATGTAAGCACATATGTATCTATAAGAATATGTACGTAAAACTGTCCGTGAATAACAACAAATTATCATTGAACATGTTTTAGGGAAGAGGAACAAGAAGGAGGTGGGATTTCAAAGAATGTGATCTTGAAACTAATGTGTTGTTCCAGCAGGATAACGCCCTCTGCTACTAAGTGTTATGTCTATTTCAAAATAACAATATCAATGTGTTTAAAAGACTCTATTCCACGTCTCTTGAATGCTTTTACGACAAGTTTAAGGTGTTAGTTATCATGATTAAACCATAGATTTTAGTCATATTCGACTGACAAACATTTTGAAACACCAACAGCAGACATCATAACTTAGAAATACCAGAGACTGAATGACTCAATCTGCAACTCAAAGACAGTAAGTACTCGTAATTTCACACATGGTTACATGGTCTTGCTTTAGGCAAGAGGACAGTAAGTACTTGTAATTTCACGCTTTATTGAGATAGGGTTGTGTATTTTCTGTTACATAACATCCAATCGCATTCATAACAATGTATGAAATAAAAATACTATACATAAAATATTTTAAAAGTTGTTTTTCATTTACCACAAAGCTACCCAAAGGGCCATCTGTGCTTTGCCTATTATGAGTATCGAAACCTGGTTTCGGCAGTATAAGTCCAGATACATCTAGCTGTGTCATATGGGGAGCACTTTTAAAAGAAATATTATAATATAATAAATCGTTTACTTTCTTATACAGTTTTTGTACTTGAGTACTTAATGCTTGATAAATGCTTAATAAATACTTAATATTCACGACTATGTTAACACAGAGTCACAAGTTAACCAGCTTAATGAAAATACCTACTTGAGATAGAAAACTGGAAAAGTTCGTCCTACACACCTTGTTCTTCTACTTGTTTTGTTTCAAAATAATGTACAGAACATTTTAAAATAAAATATCTAGGTAAGACTATGCTTGCTTTTTGTGATCTGGTGATTACAGCACTCGATTCATATGTGCAAGTCGCAGGTTCGACTCCTGTCACCGAACATATTCACCATTTCAGCCGTGGAAGCATTATAATGGAATCAATCCCGTTATTAGTAAAGAGAAGCCCAAGAACTGGTAGTGTATGGTTTGTTGACCAGCTGCTCTCTAAATAAGGGACGATTAGCGCAGATAGCCCTAGAGCATATTAGCGGTGAATTCAACCAAAAAAAATGGTTTTGCTCCTTTTTTTTTTGTCAAGAAAATTACTCATACGTATCCTCTCTTCCTCAATGGTTCAGCGGTAATGTTTAGGATTTGTTACGTATTATAATTTATTTCGGACGAGTGTCCGATTTATTATATTATGTACTTTTTGTATTACTATTTCATATAACTGGAAATTTGAATTTAGAAGATAAGGAAATGTTAATATGTATTCAGTTTATTGTATTTGCCAACAAGATTGATACATACAGTTTCATTTTTTAACACAAGTATATTAGCTTTTCCAGAAAAAAAATGTCGTTTTTCAACTTTGAAATAAAGATCAGAGTTTCTATGGTAAATAAACTCCCCGTAAGACGGGTCTGGTATGGCCAAGTGGTTAAGGTACTCGACTTGTGATTTGAGGGTCGATGGTTCGAGTCCCTGTCACACCAAAAATTCTCGCTATTTTAGCCTTTTGGGTGTTTATAATGGGACAGTCAATCCCACTATTCGTTGGTAAAAGAGTTGGTGCTGGGTGGTGATGACTGGTGGCATTCTCTCTAGTTTTACACATGCTAAATTAGGGACGACTAGAGCAGATATTCCTCGTGTATCTCTGCGTGAAATTCTAAACAAAACAAACCATGAAAGCTTCTTCTGCAGCGTCCTGGTTTTGAAAGCGTTTATTGTTCAAAGTGCTTGAGAAAGGCAAATCTGCAGAGAAAAGGTATAGGAAATAAGGTGAATGATTCCCAGAACCTTGATTCCCAATGCATTTAATTTTTAGAGTGTCATCCTTGACAGGCTCCATAATGCTGATTTTATTGATCTTTGGTCATCTCATGCGGAACTCACTTTTTCAAATATTTCGTCTTTCTAATCGCACTCAAATGGTTGGTATTGCTTGGCTTGCTTGTGCCTACCTTTTCTGTAAGCTAACTTACCGTTGTGTGAGGGTCTGTTTCAACTGTTTCCCTTGAAGTGTTTTCATCTAAAAATAGTTTCCTTCCACGACTTTTGTGGTCTTCAGGACTTTCATATCCATGTCGAAACTT
Source organism: Carcinoscorpius rotundicauda (assembly GCA_011833715.1). Lineage (NCBI taxonomy): Eukaryota > Metazoa > Arthropoda > Merostomata > Xiphosura > Limulidae > Carcinoscorpius > Carcinoscorpius rotundicauda. The sequence goes on along the minus strand of CM022392.1, from coordinate 47,301,173 downwards.
TTGAAACTAACGCTGAATTGTACGCTTAGTTACAGATTTATGGCCGAATGGCTGGTTGATGTTCTGTGTAGTTTCGGTAGCTTTTCGTCCAAGTTTGAAGTCGTAAAGGAAAATCAGACGAAAGTCTTTCTTGTCCATGCTGCCTTGGGGAGTTGCGAAACATAGACTGAGTAGAGTTGAAACACCAGACAATTAAGACATCTTGTAAAAACAACACCAACAATAAGCTACTCATTATTCAGCTTCTAAATGTCATCGTGAGAATTCCGACATTTATTTCTGGATAACCTAATATTTTAAAATGCTGAATTAAGAATAATACAATTTATAATAATGGTTAATTACTAATGGATAATTACTAATAGTTATTACAAAAAATGGTTTATATACAAGAGTTTCACAAACTTACAAACTATACTGAAGTTTCTGTTCGGTTTAAAACTGAATATTTTATCGACATTCCAGGTCCACAACGACCAAGTTAATTTGAGTTGATATTGTCACACACCCTGTTTGAGCTTGTTAGTTTAGTGTTCTCAAACCAATTGCAATTTCACTTCTCACTCTGGAAAATATTTAATGTCCACATATAAATTGATAACATCCGAAGCAATTCACTGAAGTTGAATGATTTGTAATGTTCAAAATCTGTAAACGCTCCTAGTCCAATTCTGTAATCTTCCAATTAATAGGCATAATCACAATTATAACTTTTAAGGCCTATAGCACACTGGTTGTAGCAGTCCAATAATATTCTTTATTGTCTCTCAGCGCTTCAGTTTTTATATATTAAACGAGACTCTAAAACACTCACTAATGTTCGCTTGAAACAATGCTGTCTGTTACGTTTTTTATGTTTTATGTTTATCGTAGACTAAACGCAACAGAAAAACACAGATAACAGCTTGTATAATTTATTACAACAAACTATTATATATGTAACAGATATAACATAAATTACTTAACAACAATGACAGATATTAAGTTTAAACCTTCAAAATTAATTACAATACAAAATAGTACTGGTTTCAACCTTCAAAGTTAATTACAATACAAAATGGTACTGGCCTGTATCTAATAATATGATCTAGAATGAAAGTTCAAAAGTCCAGATTAGAAATCCAAAATTCCGGTCTAGGGTGTGAATTTGGTCCCACGAAGAAATTTCGAAGTTTGAATGGAGAATGACGAAGTTCTTTTTACGATACTTCTTGATGAACGTCTCAAACTTGCCGCCTTCCAATTTTCCCAGTCTCCCCTAAACAGTCTTACACGTGTTGACTTTCAGTATAACTAGTAATTCGAATGAATCGTAAAGATTGACGAAATAAAATCACGGCTTCTGAAAATCTAGCTCTAGTCACAAAACCAAGTTGAATAAACACACAGCAAACACTTAAACTTTCTCAAACGAATGACCGACTCTTCTCTTTCTCGAGTCTCCGTCTGTTTATATATTAGTAGGCCTCATCTCGAACAATCGCGTAACTTCTACAGAACTCCAGAGCAATCCGCGCATGTCCGTTCTTGCACGACACTCAACGTCTAGACACTAGACCGCCATACATTTCCGTTTATAGTCATATATTTGATCTACCTAATTCTAGAAATTTCTAAATGTTATTTTAAATGAATAACAACATATTTTATTGGTTTGAACTTTGAAACAGTGATATAAATATGGAAATATAAATAATAGATATGAAAATCCAAACACAACACGACATGTTGTCATTTACAAAACATTTACACGACATTTACATAACATGTCAATCAATAGTATTATATACATACCTAGTACATTGTTGATCCTTACACACAAGAACGTTCTACAAATTTCGAGAAAAGGTAGGATTTGCGCGACACACAATCAGGAATATATTTCACATGAAAAAGAAAACATTACAGAAACAAACAGAGAAGGCTCTAAAATAAATGTATTATAGTAAATTTGTTACAAATTCCTCACCCTTAGATTTGAAGTTCGATCTCTGTAGTAAACATAGCACAGATAGACCATTGTGAAGATTTATGTTTAACAACAAACAAACAAACATTTGCTATTAACTAGCATTGCATTAGTATTTAATTTCCTGAATTTATATTAAGGTATAGGTTAAGAGAAGATGTACTAACAACAATTGGGTTACAAGTTAAAACAAGGTGTATTAACAACGACTATGTTTTACAACTGGCTTTAAATAACACGTAAAATTCATAAAAGTCGTCAGGCATTACAGAGAATTTCCTCAAACCTTTCAAACTTTTGTGAAATATATTTTCAATTTTTAACACGGATGTTAGCTAGAGAGTGCTAACGTTAAGATAAAATAAATTTACGTAAGTAGGCCATAAGTGTTCTAGAAGATGCGCAAAGATCTCGTGATATTACGAAATACCTAAAACAAAAATTATTTAGAAAAACGAGAATCGGCAATAGGTGAAACATTTTTATAATAAAACATCTTTTATTCTTTAAGGTATTTATTTTTAATCTAAGTATATGAATTAGTGTTAATTGTTACATATATTTAGATACTCGATCAATTAGCCGTGAAATTGTACAAATACGTTTGTTTTTCCTTAGTGCTGGTACCGTCGAAATAATTTCCATGTAAACGTAGGCCTGCCTACGTATTACACCAGCGTGCGTTGAGTAAGAAATCAGCTAATACGTTTACGTTTTGTAGACTGGAATTCAGAATAATTTAAAATATCTCGCCCAACTTAAAATGATGTTACAACAACACAAAAAGTGTTGACTGGAATATAGCAAAGTGCAAGAGATCAGATATAGTATATATTTACATATACAACAGTTCAGGAGCGTAGATTTTTTATATCCGATGGGGGGATGATTTTTGCAACCACTTATGTGAACTGTTCAATTTGCAAATTGGTAATCTCTGGTTACGTGAACCTGAAATCTGTAAACATGCAGTCACAGAGTAATCTTGTTGCCACGATACTTACATGTATATTTAGGCCTACTGACTGATACTTACGAACTATCGCTTTGATCGAAATGCTTAAAAGCACGCCTAAAGATGTACATTTTGGCTACTGAAAAAACCTACATCTATGCCTAATTATGCAATTTTATTGGTAAGAATACGAGAATCACAAGAACAAACACACAATTAGTAGGCCTGTGATGCAATAAAACAATTTAACACATCAAACTGTAGTGGGGGATGACTGTATGCACCATACCTCCCACCTAAAATGAAGGAGGGTGTATACTCTCCATCCTTCCCAGGATCTACGCCCATGCAGCAGTTGCGTAACCAACCAGGTCTGTAGCTATTCGAATGGAGAGCGCCTATCCTAAACTACTTGACTAGTAACGTCACAAACATTCAGTTTCAGTTGGTAGCTAGAAAGCAATGTAACTCTAATACTACTTCTATGATAATGAATAAAACCTTTTTAACAATTAATAAATTTGAAAGCTCGTATAATAATATACACAGTCTTAAGCTTAAAGCAGTAGTATATATTACGAAAATTAAATATCGTGTGTGTTTTATTGTATTACAATAACTTTTATTGTAAATTCCATCTCTATATGTACGCTGGATATTTAATCACCGTCTGTATAACTTTCTGCTAATGTGCCTAATTATTTATCTATCCATTAAATCTACATGTTTATGTGTTTGCCATTTTTGAATCTTTCTGTCTATCAACCAATTGTCCCTCGCTGATACAGCAGTAAGTCTACGGATTTACAATGCTAAAATAATGGGTTCGATACCCATCAGTGAATTTGGCAGATAGTCTGATAGTGTCAGATAGTGACTTTGTTATAAGAAAAAAAAACACAAATGAACTAGTTGTCTGTCTCTCTACCTACCTAAATCAGTATCTCTCGATCTATCTATTTATCACAAATCTTTTGTTTAAATTACAGGACTTCGATAACATTTTTGAGTTTCCAAGTGCAGCAGAACAAACACTGATTCTAATAGAAGCTACAGAAAATCTTAGCCTTAAATGGTACTTTATTTTTACAGTGAGAATATAAAATGCAAATAAATTGTAAAATATCTTACTAACAGCGTTTCTATCAACAAATATTTAGACATAAATGGATCTACCGTTGAAAATGTACAAGAAACAACAGAAACATTTACGTTGAGAGGGTTCACGTTTCTCTTCTCTCTGTGTTTGGATATATATATTTGTAAACCCAGGAGGATCATGTCTCGTTTAACAAGTCGTATTGATCGTTTTTCAATTTCGCGCAAAGTTACACGAGGGCTATCTGTGTTAGCCGTCCCTAATTTACAGTGTAAAATTAAATGGATAGCAGCTACTTATCACCTACCACCCTTGAGCAATTCTTTCACCAACAAATAGTGGGATTGACCATAACACGGCTGAAAGGGCGAGCATGTTAGGTGCGAGGGAGATTTAAACCCCTGACCCTCCGAGTACGAGTCGAATACCTTAACCACCTGGCCATGCCGAGTTAACAGGTCGTAGGAATCATTATTCGATATAGCCATGATACCAAAACTTGCAACTAGTATCATATTTAAAACTAAAGCTGTTATTTACAAAATTAGTTATACAACGTGATAACATTTAGTGAAAAAAATACTTGCTTTTGTGTGTGTGTGTGTGTGTATACAGAAAACATGCTAACTTACAACATTCTCCTTTTATTTTCGCCGAAACTGCTACCGGTCGTGGTGATGATATACTATAGAACAAGGTGAAAGTAATTGATTTTATCCTGAAAGTAAATATTATTTTTATTATTTTTCAAGTTTTTTAGTACTGTAGCCTCCGAGATCTATAAATAATAAAACAACGATGTTCTCCAGTGGGGAAATATAACCCTAAAATTTGATTTTAGATCACTGTGGTCGTCACAATGCGGATAGCACATTGTGCAGCTCTTTGCTTAAACAAAACAAAATAGATAATAAAATAAATAAGTAAAATGTGAAATAATAGTTTTGAAGAGTTTACTTGATTGTTTTTTGTTGTTGTTTTTTACAAAGCTAAACGATGGCGATCTGCGCTGGTCATCTCTAATTTATCAGTATAGAAGGAAATCAGCTAGTCATTACCACACACCGCCAACTCATTAGCCAAAGAATAATTGGATTAGCCGTCACATTATAACACTCCCACAGCTAAAAGGGCAAACATGTTAAGTGCGACGGGGATTCGAACTTACGGCCTTAAGGTTAATATCCGAGTGCCCTAACCACCTTGCCATACTGCGCCTACGGTTACAAACTGAACATAATAAACTAATGATGTTATAACAGTAAATCTGTTAGAAATATCATTCATTTAGGGATTTTTTCGGGGTGGGTAATGTTAGGATATATCGATACACATAAGTCCAATGAAATTTGAATAAACTACTCAACCCAGAAGAACAGCCATAAGTCTGAAGGTTTATAACGCTCAAATTAGGTTTTGATCACAGATGGTTTGTTGCGTAACTTTATGTTTAACAATAAAACAAGCAAAAAGACAATATATTTATCAATCGTCTTGAAAAATTAATAATGTAAACAAACCATATTCATAAAGCTCCATCAAATAAAAATCATTTATTTGTCAAACAGGATTCAATTAGCGAACATTTACATTAGAAAGTAACACAACTTATTGAACTTCAACTCATAATGTTAAACTGATATATCTTAAGTTCAATTTCTAAAGCTGGTTTTCTTCTATTATTCGTCGTTAGTTCACTGCGAATTTCATATTAAAGTTATGTGAAATAGTTAGTAATTTATGACGAAGGTTAGACCTGTTAATTTGATTACTTTGCTATACTTCCACATTTAAATCATAACATTAAACATTCTTTACAGATATGTTTATCATCTACATGTATCAGCGAAGATAGCTTTATATGATAACCAAATCTTATTCATATTGCGAACCCTGGTCTCTGTCCGAGCGTTCAATTGCCTTCCGTATGTTTGCGGATGATACCGCTAAAAATTTCGATACCCGTAGCCATAAAATGGCAATTTGGAGGGGGTAGTTTGAGTACTTGATGCAAGCGCCGCAGACGCGAAGCCATGCTAGGAGGGTCCGGGGAACATGCCCCCTCGGGAAATTTTTAAATAAAAACATAAAAGAAAATCCTGAATTATGCATTCTAAAACCACCTTTTTGGCAATTTTTTTAATCATAAATAAATATATAGGCCTATATATATAATATATAACTTAAAGTTATCAGGCCCAGCAAAGTAGGCCTACAGTCCTGTCACCAACATATAAAATATAGAGTCACTCAGGATAGTGCAAAATATATGTATAGTGTTTATAATCTATATTCAAATATCATGGACAGTGTATGTTCAGATTTCCTGGATTTCAAGAATTAACTTCGCAAATAAACAGTGGGTAGCACCGTGGCAGGCTGGCAGCACCGTGACACTAACTTAGTACCATTAGCGCCATCTATAGTGAATCATTCACTAGAAGCCAGCTAGAGATTATGTTTTTCCCCCAGTGTGGTCCAAGAAAGCTGCGTTTTGAGCATCGTTGGCTTTCACAGTGGGGATGGCTACTCTACAGTCAACATGCATAGGATGCTTTCTGCAAGTACTGCTGTCTTTTTGCTCCTGATGGTGATGGTGTTGGAAGCTAGAAATTGGGACAATTAGTAAAATTTCCAGAGACAAACTGGAAGATGGCTGTTGAAGACTTCAACGCACATGAATTAAAACAGTACCACCAAACAAAGAAAAAGCTAACAATTTTCTACAAGTCGTAAACACAAGTTTATCTGTGTACTTGCAGCTTGATGCAACTTACAAGCAAGAAATTGAACAGAACCGGTAATATTTAATGCCTATTATTGATACTGTATTGCTGTGTGGGAGACAGGATTTAGCTTTGAGGGGAAAATATGATTCTGGTCCAATATTTGTTGGTGAAACTGATGAGGAGTCCATCAATAATGATGGGGATTTTTGGGCAATTTTGCGCTATAGGGCAAAGGGTGGTGTCAAGCTTTCAGAAAGCCTTAAGAGTACAAAAAGGAATGCTAGGTATCTGAGTCCTCAAATTCAAAATGGAATCATCAATACCTGTAATACTCATGTTCTTAATGCTTTGGTCAACAGGGTTAATGCTGCAAAGTGTTTCTCAATATTAGCTGATGAAACAACAGATATATCAGGCATTAAACAGTTTTCGCTGTGCGTTAGATATTTGCATGCCAATGACAACTCTGTTGTAATGAGAGATTTTTGCAATTTATACATGTATATGATGTAACAGGCAGAAACTTGGCTTATGTTATCATAACCAATCTGACAAAATATGGTGTTGACATGGCTTACCTACGAGAACAAGGTTCGACGGTGCTGCCTCTGTGAGTGGGAAATTCAGTGGTGTTCAGAGACACATAACTGATAAATTCCCACTTGCACCCTATGTACACTCTAGTGCTCATTCCATAAACTTGGCAACTTCTGATGCTTGTAAAGAAGTTCCTGTGCGAAATTGCATGAGAGTAATTTCTAGCATTGAAAACTTTCTCAATACACCACATTTTGGCGCTTTCGGAGGAGAATAAAACACCTGAATCGAAAAAAAAAGTTTGAAAGGTCTCTGCTTTCCCCCCCCCCGTGGGTTGAGAAGCATGACTCAGTTATTGTCTTTCTAGAATTAATCCATCCAGTTGCAGATGCCCTTGAGACCATATCAGGTTGGCAAGACAGAGATTCTGCCACGCAAGCCGATTAATTGTTGTGTTCTATAACACAGCCAGAATTCATAACCACTTTACTTACCATTGTTAAATTGTTTTCCTTTAGTTAACCTCTGTGCAACTTATTGCAGCAACAGAAGATTAATTTAGGTGCTGCGATGCAGAAATAGTGGAAGATTTAATCTGTTCACTCAGAAATAATAATGTGAATGAATTTAACAACATTTTCTGTGAGGCTCAAACTCTGTGCAGTGAGCTTCAAATTGACATCATAATGCCAAGGCAGACTAAAAGACAAATGTACCGTGCTAACTCACAAACCACTACCCCTGAGGAGTACTTTCGTACTGTTGTATTTGTACCATTGGTTGATCACTTTTTTCACAAATATGTGACCGTCTGTCCAGTCACAAAACTCTCCTTACAAACTTCATGTGTCTACTTCCATCAGGATCTACCACAGAACAATCAGAACCTATAGCACAACAATGTGACCACTTTAAAGAGTTGGTCAACATATAAAAGGCTGACATTAACAGCACTTCACTAACTGCAGTACGTGAACTTAGGGTTTGGTACAAATCACTTCCAAACACCAAATCAAAATGTCACAGATGCATTATGCAATATGCAATGCAGAAATGTTCCAAGTCATTTGTAGACTGTTGAAAGTATTTATCACGCTGTCTATGTCAACGAGCTCAGTGGAGCGTTCGTTTTCAACTCTCAGAAGACTCAAAACGTATTTGAGAAATACCACCACTGAAGATTGATTGAATAGCCTGGCCTCATTATACATTCACCGTTATATTAAAGTTGAACCAAACTGTGTTGTAGATGTCCTGGCAAGAACGAACAGGCATTTGAGCCTTCCATAGATTTTCGATTATATTTCTCTTGTTCTGATAAAACTTGCTGTATTAAAAGAGTGTTCAATCAGAAATTTACATTTGACCATTTGTTATATGTGAAATTATCTGCCATGCAATCACGGATCTTTATGAATCTTCACAGGTGGCAACTGAACTTGTCTAAAAAGTTTGGGTCCATGGGGATTTTAACCCCCTTGGCTACGCCCTTGTCCGTAGTGGGCAGTATACAAATAGTTTATTGTGTAGTTTTAGGTATTTTCATATGTAATATTTATTAGAATTTACAAACTGTGAAAATTCGAAAAAAAATATTGTGATATAGTTAAAAAACTCTTAAAAATACTTACCTTTGTCATATGTTTTAATGACTTATTTTTATATAGTCCTTGATTATTGTAAAACTATCTCGTTGTTGTATGCTGTATTGCTAATATCGTAATTTGTTTGCTGTAGAGAGCTATGGGTCGTTAGTGATGCAATGATCCAGATACCTTCAAAAATATGTAGAAGAAGATTACAAGTTATACAATGCGAATAGGCCAGTCTGTTAAGAAGCTGATAATAAATAAATAACATCAAAAAGACTGTAGTGTTGTTTTCAAATTAATTTTAAAATAAGGAATTGAATCAATCCGAGTGTTTACATGAAGAATTTAGATTTGTGTTTATTACACCACTTACTTATATATACTCTTCAAAAAAAGAAACGCAAAAGAGATATTTTTTATTTTAAAGAGAAATATATGTAATAACGTTACAAGCTCAGAGTATGTGATGTTACACGTGTTAAGGCATTGAGTATCAAACCAAAATCACAATAAAAGTTGTGCGCTTTGAAAACGGAGGAAAACAACGGATTTTTCGCCAAAACGCATTCGTGTACAATAAATTTGTTTGAGAGATCTGCATGTTCTGCAAGTGCAACATGTGCAAAATCCCTATAAAAGTGACGGGTTTTGGGTTTTCATAGCTCAGTGTTAAGCTACCGACACGCAATACAGTTACGCCAAGACTGACTGAAGCACAACGCAGCAACGCCATTGGTCCCTAGAAGCAGGAAAATCTCGATCAGATGTTGACAGAGCTGTGAATGTCCACCCAAGCACCATCACAAGGCTATGGAATCGTCACCAACAACGTGGATCAACGTGTGACCGTCTACAATCTGGCAGACCTTGTGTGACCACGCCCGCACAAAATCGCTACATCCGGTTATGTCACCTTCGGAATAGGACCACCACTACGATGTCTACTGCCCCAACCATACCAGGGCTGTGTAAGATTTTGGATCAGACCATACGCAACCGTCGATGAGATTCTTAGGCCCCATGTGCAACCCATCATGGTGAATGTCAACGACGTTTTTCAACATGACAACGCCCGTCTTCACACAGCCCGACTCACTACTGTCTTATTGAGACACCACAACATCAACGTTCTTCCCAGATCACCACATTTAAACCCCATCAAACATCTTTGAGACGAGTTGGACCGACGTCTGCGACGGCGACAACCTCAACCGCAGACTTTACCTCAGCTTGCAGCAGTTTTGCAAGCGTAGTGGACAGCCATTTCACAGGATGTAATTCGTTATCTCATCGCTTCCTTGAGCAGGAGATGCCAAGCAGTTATTGGTGCTCACAGGGGGCATACTCGTTATTGACGTTGAGTGACGTTAAACTTCAACTAGTGAGCGTGGACTTCGCCTTTGCAGACTTTGGATGTTCAGCAGTGAATGTGCAAAGTTTCACACACGTCATACAGAACTACCCGGAATAAATTTGTTAACAATTTGTCTCAAATTTTGCCTTTTGCGGTTTTTTTTTTAAGAATATACTTTGTACAAGTAAGATAATTAATGTACAAACTTAGTAGCATTAACCAAATCTAAACTTCATTAATGTTGTTGGCCTACGATACTTTTCGATAGTGTGCAAGTTGCAGAAACCTTAAAGGGCGAAATAAAGAACTTTATTTTCGTCACTGAGACTGAACATTGAATGGTTTTCACTTGATGATTTAAAATAACCGACCAAGGAGAAAACAGTCTTACATATACAACACTTCGCGTCAAAAGTATAGAATTATTTTGATGAAAACAAAATATAATTTTGACTAAAACAAATTGTTGAAGATGACAATCATATTTGTTCAAGCAGTAAAATTCAGTTATTACTTGAGATGATGAAATTATTAAGACCAGAAACAACATGACATGAAGTAATAAGAAAAGATTAAAAAATAAAATAATATTAACTATAAATTTACAGTAAAATAAAATAAGACCTGGAGGAACCAAATAAAAATAAATAGCTAGAAAAATATAAAAAGATCAAGAAGGAAAAGATAGGAAAGTTAAAGAAAACCAAGAAAATTAGAGAATTTAAAAGAGGAGTTAAACGAAAATAATGTAATGTATAAATACGTAATGTGTAAGTATATAATGACAAGTGGAATAAAATCAATGGTGAAGTTAAAATACATTGGTGACAAAATAAAATATGTAAGAACAAATTATTTAATGCAAAGAGTAAAACAGTGACAGCTTTTTCTTTACCAATTCTGGAGTTTCAATTGAGAATGTCATCTGCTATAAGATATCAAATGAAAAAACTTATTTAGTCTATACCATGTAACCAATACCGATGTACGACCTCTTACAGAAGAACTTTCCTGGACTACTTGGACCATAACAGTATCAAATACAGTTCCAAAATTTAATTAGGCAGTTCAGCATCAGCAAATTGATAAATCAATGGATTATGATGAAAAAGTATCATGAGAGTCATACCAATCTTAGTTTAAACTTATTTGCAAAGTGAATGAGCGGAACAGAAAGCAGCAAGCCATCTATCTTGCTGCAAACTTATAAGGACCAGCTTCGACAACTTCAAGTAACCTACAGTATGACAGACATAACGTTTTCCATCCATTAGTAGTTACCATATCTAACAGGTTCAGAATGTGCCACATGAAAGAAATATCCAAAGAAAAGTTATGGAACAAAATATGGAAGAAAGAAGAGATACCAGCCAAATTTCAAACAGATTTGCAAAGACATGGCCTATTGCCTTTCCTAGATGATTCTCGTAAAATAAAGGATTTGTTGGTACGTTATCGTTTTATAGATGCCGTAATAGATTACGATATATATCACTAAAGGAAGCTCTGCAGTTGGTAATGGAACTATAATATATCGAAATTGCAGACAAATCACTACAAGCATATTCCAGAGGTTATGAAAATATCAGACTCTTTGTTAATGAAACGTCGGTTTCCCCTAAACATAATCTATATGTACTGAAAAAAATTGTTCATACATCTAATTACACAGAATGGAGGAAAGTGACCACAAGACAATAGATACTTCAAATGTAAATTTAAGCCAAGGGCTTATATGAAATATGAACTACCAAACGATAAGAGATAACTGTTATAATTGTAAGAAACCTGGTCATTATAGTCAAAAATATAGAAATTCAACATATGTTATCAAATCAAGAAGACATAACTTAATCAGATAAAAAAAAGAACATTTAACTAATAAGATATCAAGAAAACAAGAATTATTTAGTTTTATGAGGTGAAAATACTCAGCCATTTCAAATGAGAAAACGTTCATTATTTGAAAAACATATTTCATGAGTCCATGGGCTTATTTATGGCTAAACCTTGCAGTATGCTGATTGACATTGATTCTACAAGCACAAATATTTATCCAGTTTATTATTGAAAGAGGAGAAAAACGTCTAGAGATAAATAAGGGGAACTGAAATGAACAGCAGGTAAATATGAAGTTCCAGGAAGAGGAAAGTTCAAAGGTACCGTTGCTATAGGGAATTTCGTATTTCATGATATTCGGTTACCTGATGTTTGAAAAAGTGTGTATCAGTAACAGATTTCATGTAGAGACATAGATGTGATTGTTAGGTCACCTTCACATAACAATAACTAAACTGAAGGTTTAACACCCAGCTTAGACAAGAATACGGGCTCATTGCACCACAAAGGAGTGAAACACTTGTACCAGGAATTATGAATACCAATTCTTCATCTAGTAACTGAACCATAGTGGAACCAGCTACTCGAACATGTCGTGAGGAACTTTAATTTGAAAGAGCTCTCTTGAATAAAAAGAAAAATATAGTATAATAATTTATTCAGGGAAAAATTAGATCAGCTTGTGTTAAATTATTTGTGTTCTAATTGCCGATAAAATTGAATTATAGTCAATATAGTTGTAGTATACTTGTCGTGAGAAACTCCAAAGGTGTCCTATTTTGAACTGCGTTTTCAATGCAGTTTTCATTGGAAACTCAAACTTTGATTAATAATTCATTATTACAAATTAGAAATAATCTGTTTATGAAAATATGCGTACATGTAAAAGAGGAAGCTCACCTAAATTCCACCCAAGATAATACATAATAATAAAGAAAATCAAGATTAGATTAGATTGAACATTTAATATACAATTAAGAGTAAAGCTACAAATCAAAAGAAATGTAGCATAAAGACATAGTTTACATAGCAGAAACGAATTATTCAATGTAAAGTTAATACACTCTGAGGAAAAGTAAGGTCACTATCAGGCTATCTTTTATCATGTTGTGTTTATAGTCAATATTACTTCAAAACAATGTGCACGTTCTGGTGATTGGCACCAAATATGTCTATAACAGTATCAATATCGAGTTGTTTTGTCCTCCTGGAGTTTACTGATATGACAACAAGGTTGCTGTTATGCAAGTATGTCTTGAGAAACTTCTCTCACAGGCAGCTGAAGCGACAGTCAGGGTCACAGCGATGCATACAAGTTTGTGGAGATCCGTGAAGGCATCCTTGTATGGCTCCAGCATAGTTGCAAGCTCCAATGGTGTGGATACTTCCTGTCTCTTGTCTTTTTTCCTTGCAATTAGCCGGTTCAATTGGTGAACCTCCACTGCGAAGTCATCCTCTGTCACACCATAGTTTGCTGCCATTCCTACGGATCTATATCTCTTTGATGTTAATTGTTAAGCAACAACGACGATTATGTTTTCCATATGTTATGAATATATGTAGGTAACAATATTGAGGGGGGCTGAGGGGAGCTTGACTCATTTGGAAAGTCAAGCCTCCGAAGCCCCCTTGACGCCGGGGCGTCAAACACTAGCGTGTTGTTGGACAAACTGAAGTTTCTATAACTTTACCTTAAAGTTTATAAATCTACGCTCCAAAAAACTAAACTGTTTATATTGTTGGTATAAAACTATGATTATTAATCTCGAATCTACAATACTTGACCAGGAACTTTTAACTTCAGGGGATTACCATTGGAGACATTGTATAACCTTGGCTGTGAAAAACTCACGTGTGATTAGCGAGAGCTAATAAGTTACCTGTAAAGTGAACAGTATCTATTTCAACTCGAAATTTATTCACTCACCGTGAACTGTCTATAAAATATTCAATTCCAGATCAGACAGAGGACTTAATATTGTTTGTAAGTTCATACAACATTTGTATATAAATCATTATTATAAATTGTATCATATTTTATATATTAAACGACATTTATAATAAGGAATGAAACTGTGAGTATCTTAACTGTGTGATATTAATAAATATCATAAATTAAAAATATATCGACGTTTAATTACCATTTAAATCCAAATTACAATTTAACACAATTTCAGGTCATTTCAAATTATAGTACGTAATGTAATAAATTGGAAATTCGTCCAGGATAAATTATGATAAGCAATAAACACTTTACAACACAGGAAGAGAGATAGTGTCCTGTATTATATTTATATCATTATTATTTCACTGGCGAGGCTCAGCATGGTCAGGTGGTTAAGACGTTCGACTCGTAATCTGAGGGTCGAATGTTCGAATCCCCGTCGCATCAAACATGCTCGCCCTTTTAGTCGTGGGGCGTTATAATGTGACGGTCAATACCATTATTCGTTGGTAAAAGAATAACCCGAGAGTTGGTGGTGAGTGGTGATAATTAGCTGTCTTCCTTCTAGTTTTACGCTGCTAAATTAGGGACGGTTAGCGCAGATAGCCCTTGTGTAGTTTTGTGCGAAATTCAAAAACAAACAAACAATCAATTTCACTAGTGAGATTTTAAATTTATGAGATAGCAAACTCTGTTTTAATTCAATTACGATTTTGTGTATCATTCATTTGTTATTCCTTTTATCATTTCATTTAGCTATGAATTTTTAGTTACAATAAAGCAGCAACTCAACTTCTAACTGACCACTCTGATTTTAAGGAAGGTATTATTAAGTTGACATAACCTTTATCTAGTGGTGACATACAAATGTTATTAACGTTGTGAATTATTGTGTAAACTAGAGAGTCACATGAGACGTGATTTCGTAGTCTATGACTAAATAAAATCCATGCCATTAGTTTCAATCAATTAGTTTGCAAGGTATAGCTAAAATATTATTATTTTCACGATATTACAGTTGATTTTCTTGGTTGTTTCAATTCGGAATGTTGCTATATTCGAATTAGTTTTTCTTCTGTTTCTTTTCACTGGTTCCATTATTTATTTATATTTATGCTGCATTGTTTCTCGTCAGGGTCTGGCAAATCCAGGTGGTTAGGGCGCATGACTCGTAATGTGAGGGTCGCGGATTCTAATCTTTGTCACACCAAACAGGCTCGCCCTCACAGCCGTGTGGGTGTTATAATTTGAAGGTCAATTCCACTATTCGTTGGTAAAAGAGTAGCCCAAGAGTTGGCGGTGGATGGTGATGACTATCTGCCTTCCCTCTAGTCTTACACTACTGAATTAGGGACGGCTAGTACAGATAGCCCTCAAGTAGCTTTGCGCGAAATTAAAAAAAAAAACAACAAAAACAAACAACAACATCTTTCTTGTTTGTTTGCTTTATTGCTAGAAATACATGGTGTTTATTATTTAAAAAATAGTTTAAAATATATTAACATGTTTAATCCTAGAATATTATTGTTTGGTGTTTTATATCGCTTTTATTCAAATATGATTTGCTTCACGCAACTCCAAAACTATTACAGTGTTTACCAATCAAGAATGGGCGTGTTTTTAATGATCACATGGTTTCGGTACAAGTTGTTTCTAGGAGTGAGGGTGTTTCTTTTTCCTGTTTAGAGGAGATTTAACCGCGACTCGTGTACGAATTTGAATATAGGATTAAGTGCCGGTTGTTGTGATGGTATTGTGCAGTGTACGAAGGAACATTAATTATCTACGTCATATCCATAGAAATTTATATCTAAAGTAATCACTATCTCGGTTTAATCTTGTAACCAAAAGTAAAATTTACAACTGAGATAAATAATTTCAGTATTACTTTAATGATTTTGTCAAAGATAAGCCGGCTTCTATAACAGCGAAGCAAGTTTCTGGCTCAGCTAAGATCATTTTTGTTCAGTGTTCGGTAGGCTAAAACAGTTGTTCGTCTGAAAGTGAAGCGATCACTATGTGTCCTGTTGTATTATTAGCGATGATTTTAGGCTTCCTTATGTTCTTATTAGAATTAACAGCCGCCATCACAGTAAAGTTTATGCCAAATCGTGTGGATAAACTAAAAGTAGGTGATGAGAAAAATGTGAGTTTCTCACTCGTTGATTTGAAGATAGAAGAGCGCAGCCACTACCAAGTACTGGTAGGAGATCCATTTGTGGCTGATGTGAAAAATAGCGTATTTAACCAGACCGAAATTCGAGGCAGCGGAACAAATAGCGAAATGTATAATGGTAGTTTTATTTTAACAGGTAAATTTTTAGGACATACGTATGTCCGTATAAAAGCTATATCAAAATCGGAGTTTAGTGACGATGTATCTGAGCAATTAAAAATCAGCGTTATTCGGAAGGAAAGTATGTTATCGAAAGTCTTTATTGTGTCCGTTGCAACGTTAGTTTCATTAAATTATATTAATATGGGTTGTGCGATAGATATGAATATTATTTTAGCTGTTTTAAAAAAGCCTGTTGCTCCAGTTATAGGCTTCAGCTGTCAGTATGTTTTCATGCCTTTGGTAAGTATAGCATTAGAGTACTAATTTACACACTATTTTCTTGAAAGGTGTACAAATGTTGCCTTTAAGGTTTACTCGCTTTGAGTCGTGATCTCCTTGAGCCAAACATACTGTATCATTTATGTTGGTACCTAAAGCCGAATGTAATTAGATAAAAAAAAAAAAAAAAAAAATGTGATTGTTGTACTTGGACTTAAAACGATGTCCACTACTACTACTACTACTACTACTACTACTACGAGGCTCTTGTCTCAGCTACTGATCTTTATAACTAATTCTCTGTATTAGAATATAATTGAAAATGTTATAACTTGTATGTATTCAAGCCTAATAACCCTGAAGTACCTTTTCTGTAAATTCATTAGGTATTTTAATAGTCTTTAACTATTTGTGCAGAATTTTTCCAGTAAAAAAATAGTTTTATATGATAAAAACACGTTACACATCATAAACATTTTATTTTTGTTGTTATTACACATTACAATAACTCTGCCAACTTTAATCGCATTGAAGATATTCTAATTGACATTATGCTCAAGAATGGTTGTCTGACACTCGATATGTTACCAGGGAAGTTCAGTACTAGGATTTCTTTTACAATACCATCTGGATAAAAATAAATTTTTGAATTTGTTTTTATGTAACTGAAAAAACAGAGTGTGAATGGTTGGTTAAGTTATAACTGCTGTCTGTTTAATGTTAACTGTACTTTCATTAAAAACAGATTTTACTAATTCAACTTAATGTTTGACAAAAATTGATAGGAACATATTGATGGATTAGATTATTTACAGAGGTAGACTTATTAAAAATATTCATAAAATGTAAAAAGTTTTGATGATGTAGAGTAATTTTAAGAAAATTTGTTTTCCCTTCATGAATTTATTTCTTTGGAAGATATAATGGGAAATGTAAATACATCAGAAATGAAATCTTTATCAAAACCCCACTGTTATTAATGACCTTATCAAAATCAAGCAAATGTTTAAAAAGTTATTTCTCGGAGTTCTGCTGGAAAACAAGAAAGACTAGTAAACTCAGTGTAAGTGACTAAGTACAAGGAATATAGTTATGCTCAGATGAATTCCTGTTTTTCATTGTTAAGCCCATTCTCATATGTGCAAATAATGAAGACTAAAGAGTATCTGAAATTTTAAATTTTGATTCATGAAATATTGGCCCAGCATGGTCAGGTGGATAAGGCACTCAACTAGTAATCCAAGGGTCTTAGGTTTAAATACCTGTTACACCAACCATGCTCACCCTTTCAGCTATGTGGCATTATAATGTGATGGTCAACCCCACTACTTATTGGTAAAAGGGTAGCCCAAGAGTTTGTGATGGATGTTGATGACTAGCTGCCTTCCCTCTAGTCTTACACTGCTAAATTAGGGACAGCTAGTACAGCTAGCCCTCATATAGCTTTGTGTCAAAATTCAAAGCAAACTAATTAAAGATATATCAAGCTTAAAAATAACTATTTATCAAAGGTTAAAAATTAATTTAAAAAAACTATGGTAAAACACCTCCATGGTTTTTTAAGTTGCTAAGAGCATTAGTGCAGTCGAGACTTTTATTTTGATTTGAATACTAAAAGAACTAAATTATTTTAGAATATTTTTATAATTTTATGACAATTATCTTATTATCTGTTCTTGACCAAGACTGTATAACTTATAATTAGGATTTATTTAGTGATTATGTGTAGTAGTATATTTTTATTGAAGTTAGATGAGAATGCTGTTCAGAAGAGGTGCAACAAATTCTTGGAAGTAAAGAACTAAAAAACTACAGCTATTATCAGAATTTTATAAAAATTTACTATAAATGATGGCCTGTAAAAATTTTAAGATAACTGTATTGTTAACATTGGTAAATAATGTTTGCTAACCTGAAGACGACCTAGGAAGGTTAAAACATGGTTCTCTGCTTATCAATAAAAATATCAATACCCATACCAGTCATTCTGAAATACTTTCATTTCAAAAGGGTTTCTTATCATCAAGAATGTTCAACAATATCTTGCCTTTCAGTGGGATTTTGTGGCCTGACATGGTTGTGTAATTAAGGCACTCCACTCACAATTTGAGGATTGTGGGTTCAAAATTTTACTCAATGGTATATAGTAGCTCAGGAATTGGCAGTGTTGTTGTTGTTGACCAGCTGTTTTTCTCTAATCTGTCACTTCAAAATTAGGAATGGCTAGCACAGATATCCTTCAAGTAACGTTGCACAAAATTAAAAGAGACAAACAAATGGTGCTGTTAGTTTTTATTATTAAGGCTCTAATTTCATTTAAACAAAAATATGACTTAGTGGTACTTGGCTAAACAAAGTCACTAGTTAAGTCTAAACATCCTTTGGCAAAAATAAGAGAACTTATTCTGACTTTATTACCCAATACAAACCATTTAATAATGCATGTAAACTTATTATTATTTCTGAAGCTTGTACAGGTGCCATTGGTAATCAATTATTTATTTTAATCTGTCAATTAAAATCTGAAGGAGAATACTCGTAACCAATCTGTCAAACTTGTTGTTTTAAAAACTTAAGTGTTATCACTGTTAAATATTCTTGATTGGCGTGATCATGCAAATGAATCTTATGCACGTTAAGGAAACCTCCTATGATATATATATATATATATATATATATAGGCTATGAAATAGAATTTATTTCTGACTAAAAAATTTTCACGTCACTGTTTGTATGCTAGTTTGAAAATGTTTAGATGTCGGACATTTTGATATCGGTGACTAAAGATTAAATTGAATACAAATTATTTTATTGACTCTGTATTACAGATAGCCTATGGAGTTGGTAAACTTGTTTTTGATTCACCTATTCTTCAACTTGGTCTGTTCATATTTGGCTGCAGTCCAGGAGGAGGAGCTAGCAACATGTGGACGGTCCTACTTAATGGAAACCTGGATCTTAGCATCACCATGACCTTTATTAGTACTCTTGCTTCTTTAGGTAACTGTTTTTAATTATTCTTGTAAAAAAAACTTCTAATTTACAAAAACTAAGAAATGGGGGTATTATATTTCATGTATATTTCTGTTATGTACAAGTAAATTTAAAAAAAACCAGCAAAAAGAGGTTATTTTTAAAACTTTATTTAAACATTAGACTTGCAAAGCTTTTTAGTAGTTGGAAAGTGTGTATGAATTTTGAAGCAGTAGTCTGATTTGTTAGAAAATGCTCATTAGCCTTGTTTTTAGCATTCAACAAAATTGTACTAACCAAATAACTTATTTCTCATCCCTTGGTTTATTACATGTTGTAAGGTGGAGCTAAAGGCTTGTTAGTTGACCTCGACTGTGTAATAATTCCACTTGACTTCTCTTTAATAAAAAAAGCCCTGAAATAAAGCTAAAAGTAATGTCATAGAATGTCATTATTCTTAGAAAGTTTGGCTTTCTACTCATGAAATCAATCATTCAAAGTACCAATGTCAAAATAGGTGTATCAATTCACATCTTTGTATCTGCTTACCATAATTCTGAATAATTTAAACTTGCAGCATAAGCCACGTTGTTAGGAAAGCTATTCCATGTTTGTAATTTAAATAGGAAATTACAGTTAGCAATTCTGTACTTAACTTTACAAAGCACATCTAAAGTCAAAATCGTCGTCATCACATTAGCTGATTTGCATTCAAGATTTGATTAATATTTTATGAATTTATGTCAGTAAGTTTGGTATCAAATTGTGGATTATAATTCAAACTTTAATATTGCATACAAGTTCATTTCTTAATTTGAAATAAGTATTAAAATATCACATCTAAATACCAGTTATTGTGAATTAGTTGGTATGTTGAATGCAGCACTGGTTAAAATTAGATGTTTGTGATGTCAAAATACAAGGTCTGTAGTTTCATGCAAATTGGTAACTCAAGTTACCAATATTGACAAGCTAGAATGTAAAATAAGAACCTTGTATATTTTTCATTTTGCTGAGATATGGCTTTTGTAGTGAATCAAACACAGTAGTTCTGTTTAACTGTCTATGATTTTTGAAAGTGTCCCTTGTATACATTTTAATATATGACATGAATAACCAATCAAAAGCTCCCTAGTGGTTTAGCAGCCATTTTAATTTGTTAAAAGGCTACAATTTTTTCAAACCAAGATTTCAAGAAGACAGGTTTTGTTTTTAGTCTGCTTAAAGTTTCATATTGTTTTTTACCTAAATACAAGTTAGATACTTAGCTTGATAAATTATAGTAGAATTTTGTGATATCTGTATAGTTATTTATGATGTTTTGCTTATTCAATGATGTATAAATAAAACCTGAAGACAAATTTAATTTCATATCTTCCACTTAGGAAATTTTAAATGGCTTATCAATCTATGCCCAGCAGCAATAAAATTCAAAGGTCATAGCCAGAAGAGATAATTTGCTTTAACTTTTTGTTTTATATTTTAAGAAATGTTTAGTTTTTTAAATAGTAGTAATCTATGTACATATAAAGTATAATAACTAAAATGTGACTACATATTACAAAATACTACTCCACTAAAACACAGCAAGACAGGGTAACTTTGTAAAGACTAAAGGCCAGTTTTATATTATTGGTACGGTAATTTTAGTGCACTTGTACTGCGTCAAAGCAAGTTATGTAATATAAGCCAGGCGTGACTGGAAGGTCAGTATAATAAAAAAAATATTATAAATATATAATGTTATGAGCCTTAGTCTACACAGACTAAACTTTTCTATTTTAATATTATAATTTCAGTCATCCCAGCACAAAAAAAGTTTATATTTTTATCCTAATTTTTTATAGTGATTATGAGGTTGATTAAATTGACAGATCCCTTGTAGTTAGGGTAGAGAAAATAAAGTATAGTCTTGATGAAAACAAAAGTGTGAAATGTATTTAGGATGTTTTAGAAATTAAATAAATGATAATATTTGAGATTTTTGTGATGATTAATAGTGTTTTTATTCATAACATGAAATCATTTCACACTCAGACAAGTAAAGAAATAGGCTGGATATTTTTACATACAAATCTTTAGTAGAAATACCTCATTAAAAAATCTCACTTTTGTGTGCAATAAAAACGCTTATAATCTCTACTGAAAATCTACCAAATTTTATGAAGATACACACACTGCATGAAAAGTTGTAATATAAATATTTAACATGGGCAAATGTGTATGTGAGCTCATATATTATACCAAACCCATCGTGAAAGGGTTAACATTTGAGTTTATATTCCCAACTTTTTTATTATAAATATTACACTTATAAATATATTATTTAAATTCTAACTGTTAAACATCTGAATTCAAGGCCTTGTCACTTTTACTTCAAAACTTTAAACTTCTTCATATGACTCAGAAAGGGGGCCCCAAAACTTTACTCGGTAACCCAAACTAGTCCTCGCAAAAGCTTTGTACGTGATTTAACCTCTCTACTGTTAAATTCAAATACTATACCCATGATTAGATTTCACAACTTGTAGTTACTCTTTTCATCATGTTTAAACATTCAGCTAAAGACTTTAGTTTTTATTAACAGTTACATTTAAATTTTTTATTCCACAACATCAGTACTTTTCTCCCACTGGAAACAAGTCCTATCTCACTCTTTATACCCAAGAATGCATAATACTGCACTTCTCAGTATTAAACTTTTATTTCCATGTTCTTTCTTAGTCATAAAACTAAAATCTTTTGAGTAAGAAATATAATTATTCTAAGCAGAACTATCAAGTTCAAAGCTTAACTTATAATCAACTGTTTCTAACATGAATAGCAAGTTTTAATGTACAATAAACTTCTACAACAACATTAGTGAGTATAGAGATTACTGTAACAAATATCGTGAACAATATTAGGGAGTTTCAAGCAATAACTGTGCAACATGCTTCTCGCAAGAACATTAGTGAATTTAGATCATTAATTGTACAGTAAATTTCTCCCAATAGAAATAGTTAGTTAGACCTTTAACACCATAAGAATAATGAAAAATAGCTGTCCCAAAACAGAACCTCTTATTGTCAAATCCTGTATACAATGAGTGGACCTTCCAAAAAGGTTCTGTACTTTCAGTTTACTTCCTCTGGGATCTAACATCCACCCATGTGTTTGCCTTGCATGGCAACCTGTGAAGTGGAGGAGAGGATCCTGATGGTTGATGGGTCCAACACTAACACACCACTTTGGCCTTCTATAGACAGGCAGCATTGGGGTGCTCTCTCTTCAGAGTCAATCAGCTGAATCACTTGGACTAGGGTCATCAAGTACCAATATTGGATATTCTTAGTAGGCATTCTGGACATTGTACCTGATGCTGGTGTTTGGGTACAGTGCTCGCAAAACCCTGGCATTGCAGTGTGCCCCTTCATAGGGCTCCATGGTTGGTGGGGTCAGTTGGCACTGAAATTTCTCTTTATTTACTCCAAACCAATATAAAATAAAATAATAAAAAAGCAGATTTTAGGTAAATAACCATATCTTGAAGATTATGAACAGCAACCCTTAACTTAGTCAAAACCTGTACCTCATTCTTCTGATATTACATCCTTTATCAGGTCTGGAAGAGCTTGTTTGCTCTCCTAAGTTAGCAAAAAGCTACATTCTGGGAATATCTTGGTGGAAACATCCACTCCAAAACAGTGAACTTCTCTTACATTTGAAGGCAATAGAGGATATATCAATTGAGGTTACTCCCCATGCTATATTGAATTTCTCACAAGGAGTTATTGTTGAGAGAGATTTAAGGAACATTCCCAAGTCTGAGTTCCTCACTGGTTTCTCCACTCAAGGAGTTTCTGCAGTGAGGCATATTTCCATTTGCAAAGATGAAATTATGCTGCCAACCAGTGTCCTAATTTTGACGTCTACATCACCAAGACCACCTGCCACTATCAAAGCAGGTTATCTAAATTGTAAGGTATGGCTATATATTCAAAACCCTTTCAGATGTTTCTAATGTTGATAGCTCAGTCACTCAAAGGCATCATGTTGTGGTTCCTTGAAAGTGCTCATTGTGGTGACAAGGACCATGATGCCTGTGATTGCAAAATAGACCCTCATTGTGTTAATTGTTGTGGCTTTCACCCCTCTTACCCTTGTTCTTGCCCTTATGGATGGAGGAAAAAGGGGTACAGCATTTGAAAATGGTTCACATTTCTTACCCTAAGAGTTGGGAGTAATTGTCCCCAGCTTCACCTTGGACATATGCTGCTGTACTCTGTTTCACTATTACATTGGGAGTACAGATGGATCATTCTCCATTAGAGTCATTCTCTAACTATGCGAAGAGTCTTTTGCTCTCTGTGGTTAAGAAAGTAGATGAGTCAACATCTGCTCCAATCTCTATGCTTACCAATGCTTCCAGTGGCTGCTCAAAATGTCAAATGATTATTCATTCTCAACCTCAGTTGCTGGACTATACTTCTATTGACAGAGACCTGTTGACTTGATCTAGGGCGGAATCCATAGAAATAAAGAAAAATGATATGGACATAAACTGAAAGGTTCTCCACCCAGTTCTACACATAAATAAAAATTGCCACACTGATACAATGGAACTGTTAAGGTTTCCATTCGAATATAGATGACATTAAGGATTTGATTGATTCTTATCATTCTCTGTGTCTCTCCTTACAGGAAACATTTATGAAACCTGCCAATGCAGTCACCCTTTGACAGTTTTCTTTGTTCAGAAATGACTGGTTATGTGATGGACAAGTGCCTGAAGGGGTGGCACTGCTGGTAGATCAGCACATGCTCTCCCTGTTTTTGCCACTTGATACACCTTTGTAGGCTGTAGCCATCTATGTTTCCTTTGGTTGTACCATCACTTGTACCTGTCTACTGGATCAGTCAGATCTTGATGATCTTATTGAACAGTTGCTTTTTCCCTTTTTAATTCTGGAGAATTTTAATGGACATAATCTCTATAGTATGATGCTGATATTGATGGAAGGGGTTGTTCCATAAAGCATGTGCTCTCTCATATCACAACTTTTCTCTCTTCAATACTTGTTCTTATACCTATTTTCATGCACCTAGTTAGTCTTTTATTGCTATTGATTTCTCTATCTGTTCCCTTTCACTTTTCTCTCATTGCTTTTGGAGAGGGAGTGTTGACAGTGATCATTTTCCTGTCATTTTGAGGGATACTGACCATGGTTGGTGCCACCTGACCTGCATGACTTGGTGGAAGTTGGACTAGGCCATTTGATCTTCTTTCACTGGCTCCGTGCCAGCTGGCAGTCTACTTGGAGTGAGCAACACGACAACAAGCTTTTTCAAATAAAACCTTTGGGCTTTGGCCATCTAACTTCCGTAAAGTTTGGAAGTAGTTCTAACTAGACTACGCATTGGTCACAGTTTTTTAAATCATCATTTTCTTTTATCTGGAACTGTTGCACCAGTGTGTAGTTTGTGTAACACTCAAATCACCGTAAGCCACATTTTACTTTCTTGCCATCGTTACGACTCTCAATAACGGCACTATTTTAAACATTTTTTTTCCCAGTGTTTATCTGTAACATTGGATAGTGTTATTGGTGATGGTAACACTGTCCACCTTGATAAAGTTTTTAGTTTTTTAATGGCCATTAATCTTTTTAATCTCATTTAAGTGTTGGATATTTATTCCTTACACCTTTTTAATTGTGGTTCCCTTTCTCAAAGTTTCAATCTCTAGTTCAATTTGAAATTGGAAAATGGCCAGAACATTAAATAAAAATGACACCAGGACTGGAAAGGCTAACTTCAGGTGACTAATACTGCTGTTTGAACTACTCATTAATCATCCTGGCGAGTTGTTATTCCAATTTTGCTGCATGACTTTTAAACTTTTATTACTTTACCCTTTGGTACTGACCATAATGACACATAACCTGGAACCAGGACTGGAAAGACCAACTTTAGGTGACTGATGGTGGTTCTTGAACTTACCTGTTAGTCTTCCTGGCAGGTTATGCTCATTACCATTTTGCTAGAGTAAGTACTTTACAACTTTTTTTACTCTGCTTTCTCTCTTAACATTGTAGACTAGTTGTCAACATTGGTTTTATACTTTTTCTGTTTTTCAATGATGGTTTGTTTTACCTTCATTTTCTTTTGTGTATTTTACTATATTTAATTTATTTTTACCCTTTTACTGGACATTTGGTGCAGATAGCCTAGCTGCTTTGTGCCATAAAACACTAAATCAATCAATCAATATAGGTTGGTACAGCCTTTAAATCTTCAATATTCAGTGAACTTTTGGTAGTATTAAAACTAAGAATATGTTGAATTGTATATAAAGGAATATTGTCTAAAACTTCAAATGGTTATGGTTTCATTGTACATGTCACTAGTTAAACATGATGCAATGTATCGTGTAATCTCTGGACTTATTATTATCTTGGAGAAAACATTGGATTTTTGGAGAGGTTTAAGAGGAGAGCTATTAGGATGACTCTTAGAATAGGTAGGCTGTTTTGTAAGGGTAATTGAGACCTCCTATTTTGCTCTTTCTTAAAAAGAGAAATATCAAATGTGAGCTGCTTCAAGTATTCAAAATTAAATTTTACCTGATTGATGACTCAGATTTTTAACATTGAAAGAGTAGTAGCAGTAGCTTCAAAGACAAAGAAAGAGAAACCAAAACAAGAATACAAAAAGTGAACTGTATAATCTACCAATAAATACCTTTTGAAACACCCAAATATCCCAATAGAAATAAAGTGGAAGTTAATAAACACTCTTTGCACCAACCTCATGGACTCTATTAATAAAAATCAAAAGCCGAAAATCATTATTTACAACATGAGATGTTTATTGAGAGCTGTTAATGTAGTTGGAAGAGACAAAATAAGAAATGTAAATTATTGTAACAACTCCAGTCAGTGAGATGAGATGATTATAGAAACCTGTTAACATAATCAGAGGAGACGAGAAATGTAAAAATTTGAGAAATGACTGGAATAGCCCTAATCAGCAAATGCATTGAAAAGCAAAAATATTAAGTGATTTGGCCATGTAGTGAGAATGTGGTCTAAACAACCAGCAGAGTTAGCATATAAAAATAACAGGATTTATTGTTAAAGGGTGATCCAGGAAGAGATGAATCAATGGTGTGAGTTCTGAATATGTTCAGCATCAGACAGGTTGAATATGCATCCTTGAAATTGAGGACAGTATCAAAGGCTTGAAAGTGCCTGAAAAGTGACCTTTTTATGTAAAAGTACTTATATTAATATTTTGCTATTATAATATTTATCTAACTTTAATGCATGTTGCAGACTTGAATGCAATAAGTGAAGTATTTCTTTTCTCTCTTGTCTATATTCAAATATATTGAACAAGTAAAGAGGAATTTTATAAAATTTCAGTGGAATCTGATTGACTTAGATGTAGATTTTAGCTTCAAAAACGTATTTAAAAATGTATAACATTCTGAGAGTGCTTTGAATGTTTTTGTGAAAAGTGCTTGAAAATGATCTGATCAATTCAGTATGAACCATGCTTATACTGATCCAGGCCTTTCACGTTGCATTTGAATGACCTCTGTATTTCTCTGTAGTGTTTAATGGCAGATGAAAAAGGAAGAAATGAAGTAAGTCTTAAGTTATACCAAAGAACTTGTGAAGTCTAGAATCTGTTTCTTTGTTATGTGTCTAGAAGTGGTAATTAGAAACAAAGTAGTACTGCATTAATTGTAAAATATTTAATTAAGTATTGGATAACTTTCAAATTCCATTATCAGTGATCTATAAACAATATGTACATCAGAGATGGTGGTACATCTTATCTTTAGTTTTAAAGTAAACTCTGTTTTCTAGTGAATTAGATTTAAAACAAATATTATGGAAAGCATACACCTTAAAACATTGTTATAAAATTTCAGAAGTGAAAAATAAACCAAACAGTCTTCAATAAGGCATGCTACACTGATACTTTAATGCATTTATTGGGTCTCAGAAGTTCCAAGACTCAGTTCTTATATCATTGATTTGTAAGATCAAAATTTAACAGTACATTGAGCTCTACCAGTTAATTTGAAAATATAAACAAGTTTGGTTATCTTTATGAGAAACATCAATTGTGTAGATTTTTATTGGAAAGTCTCTGATGAGACTGGGAATTATTCAAAATTTGGTTAATTGTCTGCCACTCTTTGGAATGTTATATTTGAGTAATATGTTGATGCTTTGTTTTTAATACATGTCTATGGATGTAGTAGTTGTTTATTTTGTTTACTTTACAGTATTAAGTGGTGGTTGTTTCTTTTGATTTACTGAAAGTGAATGTGGGAGTAACAAAGAGTAAAAGTTTTTTTAAAAAACTTTATTGTCTTTCATCATCAGGAAATATTTTATCTATGGCCCTTATGACACGAAACAATTTATGATCGACTCTTATTATGTAAGCAACTTATATGAATGATTTCATGTTATGAAACACTGTATGTTTGACTTTCATGTTATGGAAACAGCTTGCTATGACTTACTTTTATGTTGTAGGAATAGCTTTTATATTAAAGATTTCAAAAACTTTTCATTATAACAGTGTATCATATTTAAGAGCAAAAATATGAAACCCATATTTGCACCCTTTCTTCATTGGGTGCAAACTGGGAATGATTAAGTATGAAAAAAGATGGATTGAAATTTTGGTAAGTTACCATAAGAACCTGAAATTGTTATGATAAGCTTTACAAAAACTTTGAGTTATATAAGAAAGTGTACTTTTTAGTTGACTATATTGTGATTATATTGAAACAAAAGATACTGAGCTGGACAATTTGTTTAATAATAAATACAAACTTGTATATTTTATTGAGTTATAGTAGCATTATTTGAAGAAATATCTGGATCTTGTGAAAAAAAGTCATGGTTTCTGTATTGATTTGACATTTGGATGAAACTCAAAATTTTAGAATGACTTTGTTACATTATTTTTAAAAAGGGCCTTTGGGAATGTCTGTGTGTACTACTTTGGGAAATATGGAGTTTAGTAAGTAGTCAAAATGATTAAAAGTACACAGTTTTCTTAGCATGGTGTTAGAAGTTGCCAGTGAAATTATAGTTTTATTTAATTTCGACATCTCAATCAGTATTGTACTTATGGGGAATTGTAATGCAGATGGTTAAGGAAACCTGTAAGAGATTAATCAGGAAGCAGAAATCACTTAGTATGAGTAGTAACCATAATTCTGGTAGGTCCATTTATCTGAAATACAAAAAGTTTCTCTCATTATTGTTTTTTATCTTAAGAATATTGCTGACAAGATGTTTCTCTTTATGACGTAGTTTGTAAAATGTCTAGGTATCTTTGAGGATGTTGAAATGCTAATGAAGGTAATGCAATCAGTATTAACTCCAGTTTGTTCTGTGATAAGAATAGATGTGTTATTGTTAAAAAATGGAATTTAAGTGTTATTAAGGATAACAGTTGCATGAAACTGTCTTTAGCATTAACTATTGAAATATGGGTTTATTGAAGGGGCTAATCCTAAGAGACTTGGGGATTGGTCAACATTTTGTCTCCAACTTACATGATGTAAAGATGCTTCAAATTATGTGCAGTTGATGCTGAAAAGAAATTAATGTGGAATTAATAACATGATAATATTAATATATAGCCTTAATTCATTGCATAAAGCAATGAAATATAATCAAAGCACAATGTTGCACATTATAAGTATATTTCTTAAGCTGCTTTTTGTTAAAGTAACTAGTGTTCACTCTAGAATGGAAGTCACAATAAAGTCTAATACATGAATTATATGAGAAATAAATTTAAACTTGAACATTAAGTGTAGGTAAAGAAAATAGTATTTTTCAAGATCAGTATATATATATATATATATTATTTTTTTTAATGAGTGCACTCTTGTCTTCAATTGTACATTTTTGTTTCATCCTACTTCAGATATGATGACAAGTGTACTTAGCCACCTAGGTAATACTTTGTACTATTTCACAATGTGGCAAGTGTTTGGTACGACCGATATCACCTGTTCCAAAGTTTACAACAAAGTGATGTAGCTAACACGTGGACTTCCCACCATATCAATTTTCTAATTAAACTCTCACAAGGACTTGGTAGACCTATTTCATGCCAGTGTACTAAAGTTTAACCTTACAACCATTAATTTTGTCCATGTGTTGTATTACCAATGTTCCTGGTTACTCAAGAGAAACCAATATTATATAATCCTTAAAAAGTGCTTAACACGTTTCATGGTCAAGGTATCAAAGTTGAGAGTTCTGAGACTGTGGTTTTTATTGTCAAGGTTAATGAAACTTAACTAACGTGAAGCTAAGATGTTGCTGGACTCATTTATGATATAGGTTTCATTCAGCTTCATATTACAATATTTTTTACTCTTTTTCGTCTACATCACAAACTTCGTCACTTACATAGGCATACATTCAGAAATTTACATTTTCGAAGCAGTCCAAAAATAAAATGAAAATAGTATATTTCTTGCAGAAGTGGACAGATATAATCTGTTTCTGCTTTAACCATTTGGCTGAAAACTATCGCTCCAGATGCGACAGACAGCATTGAGAACAGTATTAGGTCTCTGTGCTTGAATTAAATGACCTTTAAGACAACCTGTAAAAATATGAAATTCCCTTCCTCAGAGGCACATTAGTATGTCTGCAGATTTACAGCGCCTTAAACAGGATTCGATACCTGTGGTGGACAGAGCACAGATAGTTACTTTTGTAGCTTTGTGTTTCACTTCAAAATAACGAAATGAAATGAATGAAAGTTACAACCCTACAAAACTATGACTTACAGCTTACACTATCTTGTGCTACAGAACATTTTTTACAGATTGTACAAATTTTCCTAAGCTGCCCTCCTTGGAGTAGCTCAGCATAATGTTTGAAATTTATAACGGTAAAATTCCGAATTAGAACCTTACGTTAGGCACAGCACAAGTATATCGCATTAAAAAACAACAACTCGTAAATCAGACTTTTTTCATTGGATACAAAATACCGATAAATAGATGAAAAAGGTGAAGTTCTTGTATATCATCATGACAACCCGGAAGTGTTATGATTAGCTTTCAAAGAATGGTTGCAGGTGTGACTCATTTCCGTTATGCAATATAAAGGAAACGAGAAGTTTAGGTATGTAGATATTGGAAAGATTTTATTCTCGAGAAACAACAAAATCTTGGAAGCTATATTGAGTATTAACTTAGCAAAATAAAGAGGTAATATGAAGAGGGGAACAGCGTCCAGTCTCCGGAGTTAAACGCTAAAATCTGGAGTTCGATTACTTGCGGTGAACACAGGAGAAAGCTTATTGTGACTTTGTTTTTATAGGAACGAAGAGCTAAAGTGATAAAGATCTATTAACACAAACATTTTAAAAAATCACTGATTCAAGGATCTAGGTTTATTCCATAATACTGAACCTGCATTTTAAATGACAGCCCAAAAGTATTTTTAACTTGCCAGTTTTAGTTTTGAAGCTATTTTCGAAGGTGCCCAGATTATAGGACTTCATATTTTTGTCTTTAGGTGCAGTATTTAAAGGTTCACTGCCCCTCTGCGTTTGTTTAATGCCTTTAAGGACATAGAGCTCTAACAGTCAGATTTCAGTACTCGCACGTTGGCACAATACTGTTAACCCATCGTGTAGCTTTGCGCTTCACAACAAACAAAGCAACACTGCACTAGGTGGGAAAAAGTAAGAACTCAACTTCAAGTGTTTAATATTTACGCAAAACCAACTATAAACAGATAGTCAAAACGTTATAGCCTTGAATATAAGCACCGATTCCTTCGTAATTTTTGGTTTGAATGTCGTAGCAAAGCTACTCGAGGGCTATCTCCGCTAGCCGTCCCTAATTTAGCAGTGTAAGACTATAGGGAAGGCAGCTAATCATCACCACCCACCGCCAACTCTTTGACTATTTTACCAATGCGTAGTGGGATTGACCACAATAACGCCCCCACTGCTGAAAGGGCGAGCGTGTTTGGTGTGAGGGAGTTTCGAACCCGCGACTCTCAGATTACGAGTCGAGTGCCTTATCCACTTGGCTATGACAGTCAGTATTTTTTGAGTGAATGAATTAATACGAGAAGATACACTTTGAAGTTTATGTTTGAAAATACTGAGTTTAAAGCTTATACAGCTGACCATTAAATGTTAAAAAGATAGGCAATATACACTAATAACGAAGTGTAAGGTACGATGTGGAAGTTTAATATTTGTATTATTCCAATAGAAGAGACTATTTTAGAAATGTTTACTAGTCATTTAAGTTGTTATTTAGTGTAACGCGCACAGCAACTTTCGTTTGATTTGTTTCTGAATTTCGCACAAAGCTACACGAGGGCTATCTTCTCTAACCGCCCCAATTTAGCAGTGTAAGACAAGAGGAAAGGCAACTAGTAATCACAAACCACCGTAAACTCGTGGGCTACTCTTTTACCGATAAAGAGTGGGATTGACCTATCATTTTAACGCCTCCACGGCTGAAAGGGTGAGCATGTTTGATGTGACGGGGATTCAAACCTGCTACCCTCGGATTACGAGCCGAATGCCTTAACCACCTGGCCATGCCGGGCCTAGCAACTTTCATAGAGGCTTCAAGTACACCTTTCTTAGTATGCCGTTTTCAATATCGTGTTTAATTACAGTATGTCTGTTTACTCGTGTTTCAGAAACAAAGGTCGTGAGTCTTTGCTGCTATCTGTTAGAACCAAGACAAATGTGTATTACTGTATGCGTGTGACATCATGGTATATGGCGGCAAGTGCCCAACAGAAATTTCAGAATATTCAGAAGAAAAATGTTATATTAGTAGTTTCAATTTCTCCCCCTACAATGTTCGGTAACAAGAACAATTAATACTCTGTTTTTGTAAGTTAAAAAACAACATTTTCTGCGCTGGAAACAGATGGTCGTATGTTTAATGACCTTGTTACACGAATAAAAGTTTATCATGGCCTTGAAAACTGAAGTGTTTCGGGTCAGTTTATTTTACATTGTTTTACAAATAACTGACAAGTACTGTATGTATACAAATAAATAGAACTTGATAACTACTGTTTGTAAGAAGGTCATGATATTTATTATATTGCGCTACATGAGCGAAAGTTGTATATATTTTATGGATGAAATTCAAGTGTCGTACGTCTTCTTTGCCATTCTTATCTTTTTCGATATCTATAACATATGGGTGTTTTCACAAACATATATAGTTCTGCTTAAGTAACTTCAGTTTTGCATATCTAACTGGAAGTCTTTAGTCGAGTAGAACTGGAACCATTATCTACACATCTTACTGTTTGAAACTGGGTAAAGTTCTCTGTCGTAACATTTTGAATCCTGTGATTACCCGGAACAGTGCGAAAGAAAATTCTGGAATAAGGCTAGTTGTTTTATCATTAGTATCAGTTTAGGGACTTTGCAATTATTTCAGCTTTCAAACGCATATTAACTCCAGAATTACCGAAGGGGTCTATATTCTTCCTACCTCATCAGCTTTTTAAACACATTTATGCATCAAGTTGCTCGTAGCTCTTAATAAAACACGGGTCTCCCACACACACAAATTTCTACAAAAATGTCATCGTTTTTTTTTTTTTTAATTAACCTCACTTCTGCTGCAGTCACCTCATCAGATATAAAATAGGTGATTTTACCCAGTTTCTGCACACTGGATGTTGTAACGGTCAATAACATAAAACTACTCAACATATAAAGTGTGTGTACCCCATAGGTAGTAAGCGGTGTAAAAATAAAACGTAATTTAAGGTTAAATATGCATTATATAATTACATTGACAATTTTATCGACCAAAAGTCTGTCGATAGCAGAATAGTGTATTTGATATTTCAGTGCACCATATATAATAGGACTCTTTAAATCTCAAATCTTTTCTTTAAACCCCTTTCATAATGTGGCAGTCAATCCCACTATTCGTTGGTAAAAGAGTAGCCCAAGGATTGGCGGTGAGTGGTAATGACTACCTGCATTCCCTCTAGTCTTACACTGCAAAATTAGGGACGGCTTTATATATGCATACACACACACACACACCTGCTGTTTCATATAGAACATCACGTGTTCCAGCTTCATTTGCGTAACAAAGGAATGTAGTTGCAGTAGTGTGTTTATTTTATTTCGTGGCTAGTGACTGTTTTCTGTGTTATCACAAGAGCAGAACAATTTCTTGATAGGGGATTTTTATTCACTCTTATTAAACAGGAAATTTCCCTTATAATTGTACAACGTTTCTGTTCCCAATTCAAACGGACACTTCACTACTTGGTCAAAAGATGGTTCAACGACCTCCAAGCCCCTTCCTCACGTTCCACTGTCCAGGTTTAGCATGCCCAGGTGGTTAGGGCACTGGTCCAGGTTCAGCATGCCCAGGTGGTTAGGGCACTGGTCCAGGTTTAGCATGCCCAGCACTGGACTCGCAATCTGTAAATTGCGGGTTCTAATCCTCATTTTACCAAACATGTTCACCCCTTTTTAGTCGTGGGGACACTATATATGTTCACACCTACTGTTCACTGGTAAAAGGGTTGTTCAAGTGTTGGCGGTGTGTGAAGGAGAATAGCTGATTTCCTTCTGGTCTTTCAGTGTTAAATTCAGGGACGGCTACCGCAAATAGCCTTTGTTTACCTTTGCATGAACTTCAAAATAAATCAAACCAATCCATCACCTGTATAGAACAGGAACGCAAATATTTCAGTGTATTTTATGTCGTGTACTGGTACTCTTGTAGGTTTAATGCATAAAATACAACATACAACTCGCGCGCCCAGAAAACAACCTATTGAATTTCTAAATGAAAAACCGGGTATTCAGACTATTAGTTACGATATGTTCTGCCCATATATGCTAATCGTACATTTAAAAATGTAATACTTCCTAAGTAATAATTTTTCTGAAACATTTTTCGTCTACTATCTACCTGAGGACATCAGCAGGGCTAACGCCGAGAAAGCTTGGACTATCACTACAAAATTTCGCTGGCTCACTTCATTGGTCTGTGGATATCTGATTTTGATATTCGAATAAAGATTCGACTTGTAATCCGAATCCCCGTGCACCAAAC
The DNA here is from genome assembly GCA_011833715.1 of Carcinoscorpius rotundicauda. Taxonomy (NCBI): domain Eukaryota; kingdom Metazoa; phylum Arthropoda; class Merostomata; order Xiphosura; family Limulidae; genus Carcinoscorpius; species Carcinoscorpius rotundicauda. Next base: position 47,266,506 of record CM022392.1, on the reverse strand, counting down.
ATGCTTGCCCTTTCAGCCGTGGGGGCGTTATAAAGTCAGTCAATCACACTATTCGTTGATAAAAGAGTAGCCTAAGAGTTGACGGTGGGTGGTGATGACTAGCTACCTTCCCTCTAGTCTTACCTGCAAAATTAGGGACGGCTTGCACAGATAGCCCTCGTGTAGCTTTGTGCGAAATTCTAAAACAAAGAATTTAAAGATTCATGAATATACATGTACAATACAAATGGTAAACATGTTATGCATGTTCTAAAATGTCTTTTCGACTGAACAAATTGCGCTACATAGTGATAATCACGCGATGCTTTCTAAAGGTAAAGTATATAGTTCATACAAGTGTAGAATAAAAGTAAACAAGCAAGCATATTTAAAAATATGTATTATAAAATGAAGCAGGGATCCTGGTATAAAATATAATGTTTCATTACTTTTAGAACCTTTTATAATTTTTAATACTGCTGTATTATGTGAGGAATATCGGATCTACAACATGCAGTAGTTAGTGCATTAATTATATAGTTTTCCTCTTTGAGGGGCCCGCCATGGCTGGGTGGTTAAGGCACTCGACTAGTAATCTAAGGGTCGCGGGTTCGAATTTCTCACACCAAACATGCTCATCCTTTTAGCCTTAAGGACGTTATATGTAACGATCAATCACACTATTCGTTGGTAAAAAAGTACCCCAAGAGTTAGTAGTGGGTAGTGGTACTAACTGCCTTACCTCTAGTCTCACATTGCTAATTAGGGACAGCTAGCTCTCGAGCAGCTTTTCGCGAAATTAAAAACAAAACAAAAACAATCCACTTTGAGGTAGATTTCTGTACATGGTGAAGGGATCTCCCAGAGAATGTTTTGATTTTTCACTTCACCTCCTCTGAGATCTAAACATCCACCCACGTGTTTGCTATGGTTGTGACTCGTGAAGGGGAGGAAAGGATTTTGGTGGTTGAGGAGTTCAACCCCAACACACCATTTTGTCCTACAATTCCTGTAGATGGGTGGCCCCACAAGATCAGCTGGTTGGTTCTCTTAGACTAGGGTCAACTAAGTACCACTGTAGGACGTTGTCAACAGTTGTTATGAACATTTTGTCTGTTGCTTGTGTTTGGGTATAGTGCTTACGAAATCCTGACATTGCTGCAGTGTCCGTGTTTGGCATTGTAGTACGTTCCTTCGTAGGGCTTCAAGGTTGGTGATGTTACTTGCCACTGAATATTTTTTTTATTAAGGATCTCCTAAAACCCAAATATACATTTTTTAAAAAAAAAGCTCATTGGTAAATGGCCAGGTTTTGAAGACTGTATAGCTGTATTCGCCTGTACCTGATTTTCTCGTATTACATTCTTTGTCAGACAAACCTTTAAGGCAAATGTCTCCCTCTTTTATTCAGAAAAAAACTATGGAGTCTTGCTGGCTTTCCTGCGTCACTCAAGATGCTATGTTCTGGGAACATTTTGGTAGGAACATTCACCACAAAACACAGTGAACTCCTCTTGCATTCGAAGGCCATTGGAAATATACTTATTGAGGTTACTCTTCATGATACTTTGGATTTATCATGATAAATTATCGTTGAGAGGGATTTAAGGAACATTCCAGAGTCTAAGATCCTCGCTGATTTCTCCATCCAAGGAGTTTCTGCAGTGAGACATGCATATCTCCACTCGCAAGAACGGAATCACGTTGCCTACCAGTGTTCTAATTTAACATTTACGTTACCACATCCACCTATCCTTGTCAAAGAAGGTTATTTGAACAGTAAGATACAGTCATATATTCTCAACTCTTTCGCTTTTTTTTTCCAGTGTCAGTGGATTTGGTCAGTCAAAGATATCATGTTATGGTTCTTTGACATATGCTCATTGCAGTGGAAAAGACCATGATGTCCATGAGTGAGCTAAACCCTCACTGTTTAATTATAGTGTCTCTCATCACTCTTACTTTTGTTTTTGTACTAGGCAAGTGAAGGAGAAAGAGGTGCAGCATTTGAAATTGGTTCACATTTCTTACCCTAAAGCTTGGGATTTATTGTCCCCACCTCCATTTTAGACATATGGTCTGCACTAAATTTTACAGCTTCAGTGGGAGTGCAGACAGATCTTTCTGTGCATCAAACACAGTGGTTTTCAGACCATGTGCAGTAATTTCCCCTCATTAGATAAACATGTCGACAAGTCTGCGTATACTCCTGTCTCTATTTCCATTATTTCTTTCAGTTATAATGTAGTCCACTTTCTATGGCCCTGGCTTCTGGTGTATACTTGTCTATCTTCTTTAGCTCAAAGATGTTGAACAATTATTCATTCTCGCCTTCAGTCGCTGGAATATACATCTACTGGCCATTTTGTATTTAAATGGAGTAGGACTTGGTGAAGAACTCTTTGGTTTACGACCACGTCGTTTCTCTTTATTAGAAGAAAGTCTTTCAACTTCCATGGATTTTGACCTAGATTAATTGGGCTGGTCTCTGCTGAAAGGTGCCAGTATCGACAAGTTTCAGAAATTTTCTTTACTGCTGTTGATCTCTCAATCTGCTCCCCTTCATTTTTCTCTCACATTTCTTGGATAGTAGACAGTGATCCATGAAGTAGTAATCATTTTCCTATCATTTTGACCATGGTCAGTGCCACCTGACCTGCATGCCTCACCGGATGTTAAACCATGCCAACTTGGCCCTCTTTCACTGCTTTCTTGGAACTTGATCCTACTGTTGTCTATATAGTATCTATAGACGACTGTGTGGCAGCAGTAAACCTCAACACGTTAATCACAGCATCCTTATCTGTGGTAGAATCTTGCCTACCAAATGGCAAAGAATGTTCAAAAAACGGGCCTGAGATACCTTTTGTTTTTATCTCATACTTTCAAACTGCAAGGAATCTTAGATTAAGTTTACAACTAGCATCTCTTCTACTACCAATCCCATAGTCATACGGGACAAGATTCAGAAGATCAGTGGGGAGTATATTTTTTTCCCACTTTCGATCTTGCTTTGGAATGGTCAAGAAATTTCTGATGCCCAGAGTAGCACTGATAATCTTGACGAAAATTTTCTCGTGCTTCTAGCAATTTTGTTTGATACCTCGGCTTTTTGACTACCAAGTTTTGGAGAGAGTAATCGCCTCTTTCCTTTCAAACTAGTCGTTTTTTAACTATAATCGTTCCTTTACCCTGGTGAAACTCGAGCTTCTTCTTCATTGGTCTGGCAGTGCATTAGCTGGACTTGATGATGTTTGCTACAATATCTGCTCCATCTTTCTCCTGCCTCTCTTGCTATACCTCTAGTTGATTTTAACCAGATCTGACAGGAAAATATTTTTCCTGATTCTTGGCACAAGACTGTTGTCCTCTTGTTGGCTAAGCCTGGGAAGGATCCCAAGATTCTTTAAAACTATCATCCAGTGGCTTTGACAGGTTTTCTCTATAAAGTTTTAAAGAGAATGGTTAATCCTTATCTAATTTAGTTCCTCGAATCAAACAATCTTCTCTCACACACCTAGCATGGTTTCCGACAACAGTACTTCATTATGGACCACCTGAGTCGACTTGAAACGTAAATCAGAGAGGCCTTTCTCACTTGACAACAATCTTTTACCTTGACAAAGCTTATGATACTGTGTGACTTGTAGCATTTTGTAAGACCTCCACTTATATGTGTTGCATGGCCATTTAACCACTTTTATCCAAAACTTTTTAATGGATCAGCTATTCCAAGACCGTGTGGTCTCGTCGCTTTCCTTTTATTTTCTATAGGAACTTAGGCCCTCAAGGCTGTATCTTGAGTGTCACACTTTTCAATGTGACGATTAATGTTGTCACTGCACAACTTCTTCCTACCATTACAAATGGGCTCTATGGCAATGGCTTCCACATGTGTCAGTCATCAACATGAGGTTCATTCAGCGACAGCTTCAGATCACTCTCTGTCATTTGTTAAAGTGGATCACAGCAAATGGTTCCATCTGTTCTTTTTCTAATACCATTTTCATACACTTTTGCTGTCAATAGGGTATTCACCCTAATCCCTAACTTCGTTTTGGTGATGTTGTTCATGTAATCCCTGAGGGAAAGTTCATGGGGCTTATTTTTGACTGTAAGTCTGATCTTCATTTTACACATCAAGCAGCTACACTTCAAGTTTACGAAAGCACTGAATATTCTCCGTTTCCTCTTTTTCCCCCTTATGGGGAGCAGACGAATGTTCTGTGCTAAAGATATATTCTCCCCTCATTCACTCTAAACTTGACTATAGGTCTGGTCTGTGGTTCTACCAGGACCTCAGCCTTACAGATGGTGAATGGGGTCCAACATCTGGAGAAATCCTTCGCACAGAATTTGTACACCAAGTGTCATGAACCTCCTCTCCACATCTGCTGCTTACAACTTTTTTACTGCATACTTCAAAACTTCAATCTTTACCACAGCATCCCACCTCAGTGGGCTATGCTTTTTCGTTCTATCTTTTCGTCTTTGTGTCCAGGTGCAACTGGCTGGATTAAATCGGTCTTTGAATGACGTTGCTGTCTTCACTAGTCAACCCATCCTACTATGGGTTATTACCATATCTGTCTGTGATCTTTCTTTGAATCATTCGAGGAAGACAGACATTTCAAATTGGAAGTGTCGTCTTCTATTTGTCGAGCTTTTTTTGAACCATTTTTTTGTTCCCATTTATAAAGGCCCCCCAGTGGCTCAGCGGTATGTCTGCGGACTTACACGCTAAAATCCGGGTTTCGATACCCGTGGTGGGCAGAGCACAGATAGCCCATTGTGTAGCTTTGTGCTTAATTCAAAACAACAACAACAACCGTTTATAAAGGGATTGAGATCAGGTACTCTGCCATGTTTTTGTGTTCACTGCCGAGTTATATATCATTTCTCTTACTCTGGATTATATAGAAGCTATGCAGTACTCTACTGGACCTGAAATCAGCGTTAGTTTTCACCCTGTTTTCGTCGATATTTAACAACGGTTGGTCAGGTTTTTTTATATCTTCTATTCATATCCGTTATTTGCGGAATTGAGCTCTCTGACACCGCAGCTAAGTCCGTATGCCCATGTGCCGTTACAGCCGTGCCTACTCCGTAAATGGACTACGGTCCTTTACTAAGGCTAAGCTTCGCGCTATTTGGCAGTCAACTTGAAATTATCAAAATTATTTCAAGCTTTTCTAGATCAAACCTTTTGGGTTTTTTGGGGCCATCTTGTATCAATAAGGATCGGAAGGAATATGCTGTTCTGGCAAGGCTGTGCTTTGGTCACAGTTTTTAACTCAACGTTTTCTTTTATCTTGGACTGATGCACCAATGTGTAGCCTTTGTGACAGTCAAGTCACAATAGCTCACATTTTAATGTCTTGCCGTCATTACGATTTTGAACGACGGTACCATTTTAGACATGTTTTCCTATGGTTTTACCCCTAATGTTGTACAAATAATTGGTGATGATGAAACTGTTTGTATATTTTAATTGTTAAGGGCCGTTGGTTTTTTTAACTTTAAGTTTTCACTTGCCTTTTGAAGTTCCTTTAGTTTTATCTTGATTAATTTTTACATTTCACAACAATTTTATACTTTTAAATTTTGTTTTCTTTCAACATTCTTGGAACTAATAGCCCAGTTTCCTAGCATCAGTGAACACCAAACAAGGAGTGAACCATCCAAGTTATACAATAGTAAACACCTTTGCGGCTAGAAAATGTGCGACATTTTGAGTAACTTATTCTTCATTAGAACACAGTAAGCTTTTGTTACCGACTGCTCTTTACTATTGTTGTGTTTTTTGTTCACAGTGTATTTTTGTTTGTTTTTTGCTGTTAAAGTATGCGATGGTGTTACTTTGGTATCGCATCAATTATTCAGAATAACTTGAAGTAAACGCTTAGCAATTAATATTATTTGTATGCTTGTGTTTATTTCACGTGTTTTGAAAAGTAACGTTTACATAATAAAAAATTCAACTTTCTTTTTTGAAACAACGTTACATATTAATAAAGGCTGCAGAAAATTACATTTTTCGTTAACGTTCATTCTTACTGTCGATTGTAATGAATAAGAGAAAGCTAAGTGTTAGGAAAAGTTATTTAAGCTTCAGAGTATAAATCTCGGTTGTTTTTATACGATTTATTGTGGTATTATTTGATATTACAGTATGTTTTAATATTAAATGTACTTCTGTAGGACCTCCGAAAGTTTTGTTTCAAGAGTAGATAAAACCAAAATTAAGAGTAAGAAATATTGTAATTACTTGTTTTTGATTTTCATATGTCGTCCTGTTGCCTATATAATTCTTCTCGTGATTCGTGACATGCGCATGTTTTACTTATGTCACAGTTGTACAAACTGCAACATTTAAACGTCCATTTTGTAGCGTAATTTTAGTGTCTACTAACTGACATAAATAATGTCCTTGTGTAATTTGGAAAAGGCTATGACACGTTTTTATAACAGGTGATCTTAGTTTGCTATGATATATTACTTTTCACGGTAACTGAAACGTTCATAACAATTTATCTTTCAGGTATGATGCCTCTTTGGATATTTACTCTAGGCAAGACGCTCTTTGATGGAACTACTCGAATTCCATTTACAAATATTTTCATTTCTCTTGTGAGCATGGTGATACCTCTAGGGATTGGATTAATGATCCAAAGGTTCTTACCGAAAGCAGCCAAGTTGGGGCGTCGTATCCTAGCTCCAGCATGCATTTTAATGATTATTTACATAGTAGCTTTTGGAACTTATGCCAATCTGTACATGTTCAAACTTTTCTCGTGGCGAGTGGTAATAGCTGCCCTCATTAACGTGTGGTTTGGATTCCTTGTCGGAGCTCTTGCTGCTCGTCTTATTGGTCGACCTGTTGAAGACATTATTGCCATAGCTGTTGAAACTGGTGTTCAGAATACAGGAATTTCTATTGTTCTTCTGGGTTTCTCCTTACCGCAACCAGATGCAGATTTGGCTTCCGTTGCTCCTGTAGCAGCGTCTATCATGATGCCAGTTCCTCTGGTGATAATTTATATCACTCAGAAAATACGAGTTTGTTGTCGTAACAAGCGCAAAGATGCCGTTCCAGAAAATGTCACGAAAGAGGAAAAATCGCCTACCACCACTGACAGTACGATAGTTACCAATGAGCACATGTAATAAATGTAGCTGTTGACCAGTACATGTTTCGTGAGTGGATTACGTTTTACGTCACATTAAGATTCGAAGAAATCCAAACTTCCTTCAAAAGCCGTAAAATACATTTTTCTTCGGATCCTTTATGTATCATAATGCTTTCCTTGTTCACAAATACGAAACTAATAAATAGGTAAGCCTTTCATTTATCAAACCAAGTGCTTTGATTTTACATAAAGGAATAGAATACAGGCCTAATGCACTTTAAGCATACTTTAATTTTTCGAGTAGACCAGAATGACTATCATCAATAATATATAATCATTGACTGAAGTTTTCTTAATTAAGTTTCTTTTTAAGATGTGTTTGCTGCAAGTATCGAAACTCAATTTTTAACCTTATAAGCCATTATATTTGCCACTAGCTATCGGATAGCGACAAATATTATTAATACATATTCATAAAGAAGTGTGGGAATCTTTAACGCTTCTATTTTGCATACCTTTCGAATTAACAATGATAAAGTTACGGACTTGTAATGCAAAAATCCGTGATTCGACTTGCCGCTATGAATGGAGTGCAGATAGCTAAACCATTGTGTGGCTTTACCCAAAGAAAATAGATAAATATACATTTCCTTAAATGAATATGAGCGTCTTTTAGTCTTCTGTTTTTCTCATTTTGTAAAACAGTATCATGTTGTCGTATTTCCCGGTGAGTCGACGGAATATTTACAGATTTGGAACACTAGAATCCTGTTTAGGATTATCTGTGTTGGACAAAGAGCAGATAATTTCATAAGAACCTTTGCGCCAAATTAAGCATAAGTTATCGTCGTGTTATATTAAGTGCTAGGAAGACACTCCAAAAATTAGGGCAGGTTAAACCTCAATATCTGATGAAGTTGACGGTACTTTTATCGTTGATTTTTAGTTTGAACTCCTAGTTATTGTGGAAATATACAAATTGATGCGTAAACTATAAGTTAAGTTTTTACGCAGGCAAATTTTGATGATTTATGTTGCATTTCTTAGCAATGTTAATTTTTTAAGAGTATAGAAGTAAGTTTACGTAGTTTTTGGAAATAGATAACTGAAGTTGATAATATGATTATCTATAAGTCAGCCAGGTTACCCAGTCATATCTTAAGAATAATTAGATCCAAAATAATAAGTTATTTGCCCTACTGAGAGCAAGAAAATTTCGCGAGGGGGCGTTTCTGAGAACTCGTATGAATTTTGTAGCATCAATTATATCATAATAACAAAGGACAGAGAAACCCCGCGTGAGTGAAATATTACCTTCCTATTTTACTTATTTCTCGTTTATTTTCTTAATACTATATCTCAATAAGTGCTAGTTTACTTTGAAATTTCCTTCGTATGGAGTGAAATGCAAGATGTTAATTATATTGAAATTGCATTGGCTGGACAAAAATTATAAAAATAAGTTTTTATATGAAATGATTATTTAAAGGCTTCATATTTAAGTAATTTTTCTTTAATTGTTATGCATGCTATCTAATCATTTTATCTTCTGGCCAAGCGTGTTTAGGCGTGCTACTTGTAATCTGAGGGTCGCGGGTTCGCATCCTTGTCGCGCCAAACATGCTCGCCCCTTTTAGCCGTGGGGGCGTTAAAATGTTACGGTCAATCCCACTATTCGTTGGTAAAAGAGTAGCCCAAGAGTTGGCGGTGGGTGGTCTTACACTGCTAAATTGTGAAATTCAAAAACAAACAAAACAAACATTTTATCTGCAGTGATGAATTTAAAGGTAAATTATATGGTTGTACTCGTATTGTGATAGTTAGGACTAATTATATTTTTCATCCGATGTCAACGTGTTGATAAAAACAATGTTTTAGCTCCGTTTTGTAAATTAGGTATTACAATTTTAGAATGTAACGTGATTTTTTCACCTTTTTATTGTTTATTTTTTATCTGGTTTGATAAATTAATCGAAAAAGTATTTTTTAGCAATCCCTTGATAGTTAAGTGATAAGTTTACAGACTTAGAACGCCAAAAGCCAAGGTTCGATTCCCCGTACTGGACAAACTGTAGATAGCCCGTTGTGTAGGAAATATTGTTACATTTAATAGTACTTGTTCAATGTTATGATATATTTAACAAGAAAAAATGTAATTATTGTTAATAACCACATTGTGAAAATGTGTACGCATTAATAGAGTTGAAAAGTAATGTAATGTTCACGTGACCCTACGCATGCTGGTTCTGAACAACAACAAAAATACGTAGTTGAAATAGTTATTGTTTTACTTGAAACCTACGATATTGTACAGTGTCTTGCTGCTAAATGGAACGATCAAAGCGAAAGATGGTGTTGTCAATTTGTAACATTTCCCACTGAACCATCAAAGAAGAGATGGAAAAACCTGTGTAGATAAAGTACACAGAATAAATGTGTATTTTAAAGCAAGCTCTGATAAATTATTTTTCAAAGTTTTTGTTGTTGTTGGAGGTGACACTGAGCACTATTGGCGTGAGGCATTTTTTTTGGAGGGGAGGAATTCATGGGCCATCCACCGAAATTTTCGAAAATTTACAAGCAAAATTGTGCATTCTGTGCAATTTAATAGGCAACATTTTCAAAGACTATTTTAATGTGCAGTAATTTAAAAACTGTGTTGAATTTCTTAACAACTCTGCCACAAAATATTAATATTGGCTCCACAACAAGATATATGCGTGATTTACTCAACATTGAAAATTTAATTACATATACCATATTATTGCTTATTATAATTTAGTGAAAGTATAGTGCCTGTAAACATGATATTTCACATTATCATTGCTGAGTATCATAACTAACAAAAATGAAGTAGATACAAGCGCTGTAATATTTTTTTCTTTGTGTATGCTCTTTACAATGAATGCTAATCCATCCTGCCATTCAAAAACAGACAAGAACTCGTGAAAAGAATCAAGCAGTCTTGGGATCTTTTCCAATCAAGCGGGATGAACTGTAAACAAGTGTATATGGTAGTAGACCAAACGATGAAAATCGCACACATTCCTAATAGTAAGATACAAATTTTCTTGGACCTGTGCGCTTGATTCACTACAAGAGGGTCATGGGTTCGAATCCTCATCTTACCAAACATGCTCACTCTTTTAGTTGTGGGAGCATTATAATATTCCGATTAATCCCACTATTTGACAGTAAGAGAGCAGCCCAGGAGTTGGTGGTGGTTGGTGATGATTAGTTACCCTCCCTCCAGTTTTACACGGCTAAATTAAGGACAACTAGTACGTGTAGCCCTTGTGAAGTTTTGCGCAGAATTCAAAAAACAAACTTTTGATTTGGTAGTAATATTTATACCAGGTAATATCACTGGTGTTTAGTTGTAGTATGCTGTCGTTTTCTCTATCTCTTCTTAAGACGTATATTCTGTTTACAATGTCAAGTAATGGCACTGTGTGTGCACAGTTTGGACATTTTATTTTATTTTAATACCATGCCAAAGTTTGAAGAACCTTACAATATAGATACTATATGTGATTCATTCTCTAACTCATAAAGCATTGATATCCTAACGCTGTTTTATGAACAACTGTATGTTTTGTCTGACAAAATAAACTGTGTTATTGGCTTTTGAGAATACCTTCAGCAGATGATAGTAACAAGTTTGAAATCTCTGATTCAAAGGACAGATATTACATAGGATCCTTGAAACTATCGCTCATTGTGAGTTACTGGAGTTATCAAGTGATATCCGTATTATGAACTAGTTAGTCTCTTTAAGGTTTTGAAATTTTTAGAGGGGTACGTTTTTTATGAACGATTTTGTAATAAAACAGAATTTATTGATGACAATTTCTTTGATAGTTGTGTTTTTTTTACTGTGCCCACAGGCCACAGGATATATTATCATGGTGTAGTGTCCTTTATCTGTCCGTCCATCGTTTCGTCATTGATTCGTATATCTTCTATTTTTCTTCTCTTTCTGTAAAGGTATTGAATAATTTTAAAAAACTGTTAACTTCAAATGTAGAAATGTTTGTTAAAATTACTTATTTTTATTTATTCATTATTTTCTAATTCTTTTATTTTTGTGTAAATATTTTATCGTTAAAAACCAGTTAAGTTTAATTATGAAAATAATAGTTTATGAGAAGGTGCCTTTGGAAATCTAAGATCCTCTTTTATTTAATTCAGATATGTTTCTTGTTTTCTCTTCCTCTTAATCCACCTGCTTCCTCTGTTGATAGATGGTATCTTGTGATGAGTAGCGACCCCATTGTAGTACATAACCATCATCTCTTAGTTCTACATGAAAAAAAAAAATTCATCTAGTGCTCAGTGATATTTTTAATTTATGTACTTTATTATACTTCCTTGTATTTCTTTCATTAAATAAATTAAAATATTTAGTTGTCAATGGTTGTCAAAATTAAGAAATTTACAAAAGTAAATAAAATAACAGAGCAATAAATAAATAGGCTTAGCCTCCAAAGTACACAAATAATAAAATAAGTATATAAAAACTTTAAATACATACTTGACTTATGTGAATAAATTAAATTAATAAATAACAAATACATAAACAAATAAGAAAAACTATTTTATTTACCGGTGATGATAAACTACTGTGACCTTCTAGGCTTAATATTCCTACCCGTAGTGGATAAGTTTATAAAACGGTACATTAATCTAGTCTTGCATATATTGACTTTGAGTTTCTTGTCTTTCATACTCGCATGTTCTATTGTATTTATGCAACCAATAATGACGTCGCAAGTAAATATTTCAAGTGGCTGAGATTTTAACCCATTCTCTCCCTTTTTGATCAGTTGTTCTTAACTGGAAAAGAATATTGTTATTACCATTAGCAAAACCAACCACGTTTTTGTTTAGAACCAACGTGCTTCCACATCGTGGAATTGTGACGTCACACTTTTCAACATTTTATCGGTTGCCAAAAGCAACATTATTAAGGCGTCGTTTGTTAATATACGTAATGTGTATATACGTATAGTTATGGAATTGAAGTAACACAATTCTCACAAAAGCATTGTATGCTGTCCATAATATATCATTAAAAATATATTTTTTTACCATCACAGAGAATTATACCACACGAAAGAGAGAGTATCTTTCTTTCATATTAGAAATATCCCATACGTATTTTAAAAAATCATTTTCAGTACCTTAGGGACCTTTTATCACATAGTAAAGCGTGTAGATGAATATTGAAATAATTTATATTTAAAGATAAAACTTTATATGTCAAATAAAATAACAGATAAGTCTGAACTAAAAGTATAGTTCGCATACGGATTTGCTAGGATAAGTGAATTATCGTGACCTTAGTAAGTTTGTTGATCATAATTAGGTCACGTCAGGAATGAAACTTCATATTGATTTACCTTGATTTTTTGTGTGGTGAAAAATTGTTTTATTACACGGTATTTGTTATTTTCTTTCACTAGCTCTTTTTTATTTTAAAAATAAAGTTGTAACGTAACTCTGAACAGACAAAACAGAACTGAGTATGTTTTTAAAGAAAGTAACTTTTTTAACAGTATAACATTTAGCTATATTTTTTGGTAAAGATTAGAGTGTTAGAACTTTCTCATACTAAAATATTTTTTTGATATTCGTGATATGAAACTTTTTCGTAACTATACTTTTGAACTAACACATTGTAATTTCAATTATATCTATCAGTGGGAATTGAAATGTATGATCTGTGTAGCTACTGGTTTTTTATTACTACAGCATGTCCTATACTGCTTTAGTAAGACCTCGAGTATGAGTATTATAATTACAGAAGTGCATTATTATATGTTTGTATCTCTGCTCTCTCTATAAGGTTTATAAAGGTATATAAAATATTATTATTATGTACAAACGAAATGATTATATGTGTTTTTACCACATTAGACTTCTTAGAAATAACACGTTATGTTGAAAAATAAAAACTGTTTGTGAAGTTTTATAAAGTTGTTTACTGTTTAATTGTTAGTCTTATAGATGTGGCAAATTTGAAGAATGTTTTTCATTCCGAGCTGTTCAATAAAATAGATCGCAAGACAAAATGTGTTCGGAATTTAAATATCAAAATCCAAAGTTTGGAATCCAGATCTTGTTGAAAGATTACATTGAATAGGTGCGTGTTTGTTCGTAAGGACAAAAGATATATTTTGTTGTTATCTTGTTCGAAGATTACAGTATACTTGTTGGGTGTGTACTTCAAGGTTGCCTAGGAAATACATCTTAACGAGAAAAGTAAGTACAGTACCTCTACTAACTTTTAAAACGTCAGTGTGTTTGTAAGAAAAAATATTCCATGAATACAGAACAAAAACATGTTATTAGTTTTTGTGTAGTTTGTACTGCTTAATAAACTAACCAAAGAAGCTTGTCGTATAAGTGTAGAGGAAGATATTAATATATAATTCAAAGACAAAAACCTACAATGTCCCTTTCTCTCTCCCCGATGGCGCAGTGATATGCTTGAAGGCGGTTAAATAACAAATAGTACTTTTTAACAGTTTTCACCGTTGCAGAGAGTTGAATAGTTTTTTAAGTTATTTGAATTATCTGGTGATAGGTCACTTAAACAACATAAGACCAGGAACAACATAAAATTTATGGCATAAAGAAATGACTGATATCCTGTAATATCATAACTTATTCAAAACATATACCCACATCATTCAAAACTGTTAACCTGATGAGCTGTATAATAGTACAGCTACGCATTGGTTTATTTCAACCTTCAAGAAATCAAAACATAAGTATGAAAGTTAAGCTAAATGTTATTCTGGTGTGGATGTTTTGTTGTTTTTTTACATTTTCATACTTCTATTAGAAAAGTCACAAAGCTTTTCATCTGAGGTTCTTTGGAGGCTGTTTTATTTGCATTTTTTTCAAAGTGTTTCTCGTCTTATCTCAGGCACATGTAACGTCTAAATAGTTTAAAATATAACCAAACTACGAGTGGTGCTTTTTGGATAGACATAGATCATTAAACGACTGTGAATTTAAGGGTCAATGGATCGCATCCTATTGTTGTAAAACAACGCTCCACACTTTAAAATTGTGGTTGCACGATAAAAACGATGGTCTAATCCAACAAATATTGACGATAGATGGCGTTCTTTAGTTGTCACTTTTAGGTGAACTTTAAGAAATGTCTTTACAAAATGAAGGAAATAGGAAACACTAAGCATGCCTGAATATTACATATTTCTAATGTTTCATTCCCTTTAGATGGTATTTGGATGTTCTAATTTTTAATTTTAAAATTTAAAATCCAGTGAAATAAACTTGTGCATTGATTAAAAAGTAGGAATAACTTACTCTCGCGTTTGTATAATAAATAACAACATAAAATAAGTAAAACTGGGAACTTTAATGAAAGGAGATTACAAATTAAAACCCAGTGTGTGTGTTTTTTTATAGCAAAGTTACGTGGGGCTATCTGCTGAGCCCACCGAGGGAAATTGAACCCTGTGTTTTAATTCCGGAGACATACCACTGTACTAGCTGGGGGCGTTACAGTTTAAAGTAAACAATTTTTATAAGACAATATAATGATGTGGTATCAAGGTACACTGATATCCAGTAGGTAAGGCAAAGTGTTTACAATGTGTAGATTCTGCAAATGTTATGCTGAAAATAATTCAAGCTGATATCAAAGGAAAGGGACGCACCAAATACATGTAAACCAAAAAATAAATATTTATTTCACACTGGCCAGGGTCTTTATTCTGTAGTGATTATATTGGTTGTTATGGTTGGCGGTAGTTTTTATTTACTGACTTTCGTACAGGACAGGAAGAATTATTATTGACATCTCGGAAAGCAAAAAACTACTTCCTTCCAGTCATTGATTTTTCAACCAACTGACCAACCTGTCCAATCCTGTTTTGTCTCTCCTTTTCCGTTTCCTAAAACATTGGTAAGTTTACATGTGACCCTCATCAATATATTTAAGTCAAACGTTTTTGCCACTAATAATGTCAGTTGTACTCAAGTTTTCCCCTTTTACTGGGACAAAGAGACTAGAGAAAAGCCAAACTGTAGTTACTTAACTTGGAAGATTGAATGATGGATAAAGGCCATTTCGTGATCAACTTAAACAGTCAACTTCAACACCTCAACGTAGTCAGAGTAGCTATTGTCGTAGCACAATTCATAAAATTTCATTAAGAATTTTCATTGAGAGAAGAAAGAGTCGAGGAATACAGCTGATACCTCTACTCTGGGAAAAATTAACTCTTTCTGTATTGGGTGAATCTGTTGACATTTCATGATTTTTGTTTCCTTCTGACAGTGAGAATAGTTAATCAAATAGCAATAGGCTTAGCAAAAAACATGTTACATACTCTAAACTTGTAGCTTAAAATTCATATATCTTGATTTTACATTTTGTATAATATTTTTTGTTACTAATTTTCTTGAAGTTCTTATGGAGACTGCTTAAGAAAACAACAAAACAGGTTTCGTCGATCATAAATTTCCATTATATATAAAACTAGTTTGAATCTTATTGGTATTTGTGACCTGTAACCTCATCTATTTCTATGGTGTCAGATTAGAATGTTTTATTTATCTACGTGTTTAAAAAATAAACATAACATTAATATTCAATGAATAAATATATGAGTAACATTAATATCATCAAGTATTTTGCCGTCGTCTATCATATTCTACAAACCTAACTAACTAGGATAAGCTGGTGTTTTGCGACAGATTACTTATTCCTTAACATTTACTCAGATGTCATTTAAGACAAAATAATGTAACGAAAATAACATCTAAAAAAAGTATTAACAATTTTAGATCTCTGATCTATTCCTAACTCTTCTAATCTTCCTAGGCAAGGCATGGCCAGGTGTTTAAAGCACTCGACTTATAATCCGAGAATCGCGAGTTCAAATCCCCGTCACACCAAATATGCTCACTCTTTCAGCCATAGGGGAGTTATATCTAACGGTCAATCACACTATTCGTTGGTAAAAGAGTAGTTCAAGAATTGGCGGTGAGTAGCGATGATTAACTGCCTTCCTTCTAATCTTACACTGCTAAAGTAGAAACGGCTAATGCAGATAGCCCTCGTGGAGCTTTGCTCAAAATTCGAAACAAACCAATCTAATCTTCGTACTAAATTATAATATTGTTCTTTACAGAAGTTGAATCTAATTACTTTCTTACGAAACCGCATATTCATTTTCATTATGATTTATTTATTATAGATTGACGCAAATATCTTATCTACTAATCCAGTGGCATCTAAACTTTGTCTGTAGCTATTTCATAGCAAAGTTTTCTTTCAGATTTTCAGCTATCACGTGTTCTAAGATCATAAAGGGATATGTATGAAACGCTGTACTTATAAAATCAGAGAAAAAAATCACGTGTCTTAGGAACTATAAACTCGTGTTTTCGGACGAAAAGAGAAATAATAAGAAATACATAAGAGCACTCTTTATAACGTAGTGCATAAATAAAAGTTTAAACATTTTAAAATGCTTCTTTGCAAATCATACCAAATAAATATTAGAAAATATCAGAATGTTATTTATTAGATATTTTGAAAAAACGTTGAAATATACTTAAAATTATTAATTTTTACTCACATTTTAAAATTTCGTAAACAAGTGTGCACTTGACACCTGGAGAGTGATCATTGGTCTAAACAAGCGTAAGGAAGTGTTTCTCTTACTTTTCTCACATTACCAAATTCAGCTCTCGTTTCAATAACAGTTTTCTCTTCCCTGTCATAATTTTTATATGGTCTCAAAAAATTTTTTTCACGATTACTGAATTTTACAGGTACAGAAAGGCAAACATCACACTAAAATATTACTTTTTAACTAGTCTTGTATATTGGTAAATTGAGTTTTAGAAAATAAGTCTAAAAGTATCAAACTTGGACAACAGAGAAATGAAACACTTAAACACGGTTATTTTGCATGATGTTTGTTTACTAACTGGTTAGCCTGTTCGTTCTTTACTGGCAAATGGTTTGAAAAGATACTTTCTTACCCATGTCTACCTGGAACAAAGACAACAAGAATTCCGTTTCCTTACTCAAGCTCAGACAAAAGTGTCGTAAAGTGCAGTATGTCAGAATCCAATGCTGTGTGCATCACAAATTATTCGAAGTAACTTTTATGCAGGAGAAAACTTCTAACATACCAGTGTGTACACGTATTATTGTCTCTTTCTCCTGAGATGAGCCTGCTCTTCCTACAGTAGGAGAGACACAGGACCAAAATGATAAGGTTTAGCCATCAGCATATACAACCTTTCCCTGCTTAAAGGATTAATACATGTTTATGATCGTTCGACTACTGATAAACAAAAATGCCGTATTACATGCAGAACCCTTGCACAAAATTTTATAAAAAATTACCTAAATAAATAACATTTACTTGGATATACCTAACAACAGACGTATTGTACACATTATATGTAACTGAACTTCATTACTATTTTAGTCACTCCAGTGACATTAAACAAGAAACTATTTATTTATGTGAAATCAAAAATGTAAAATAAACTAAACCCTTCTTTTCAATTATAACAAAATTAAAATCACCCTTTGGTATTAAATATAAAGTAAACCTATTTAAACCAGATTAATTATATATAATAATATTATATAATTATAATGCAACATATACTTCAAAATAAAACAAAATGCAAAACCAGTCTTAATATTGCATTCAAAAGAAAATAAATTGGATGCACATTATAATTAATTTTTGGTGTGAGACGTTCTTGCAGACGAAAAGTAACTTCATATTTATATATATATAGATTATCACGCACAAAAATTTTGAGATATTATAATAAGAAAGAGTGAAGTTATTTATCTATATTCACGCACAAAATACTTGAAGATGATAACTTGTATTTTATTGATAAGAGGTGTACAACCATTTATTTACACTCGAACACAAAACCTTTGACTGTGAAGAATGATGATAAACACTCAAAATGAAGGATGAAGTCAGTTATCTACATACCAAAAATGTTTGACTGTTCACTTTCACGCAAATACTTTCGAGTGTCATCTGTACCAGTCATCCCTGATATAGAAGCAATAAACTAAAGATAAGAATTAACCAACATTGCCGACCTCCAACTCGTGGGTGACTTTTTTTTTACCAACAAAAAATGAAATTAACTATAACATAATAACGTTCCTATGGCTGAAAGGGCAAGATTGTTCAGTGACAAGATTCGAACCAATGACCTGCAGATTGCAAGTTGAGTGTCATAACTATCAAACCATGTCAAAAATATAAAAAAAAATAGTTTAATCTGAAACTTATTCTATTTGGCCAAGACATAAAACAGACCACGTAAAGCAATAATGAATTTTGGACTGGTTGTGGTCATTGGACAAATAGTTTCTTGTGCACTCAACAGAGGTTTATTGTCTGTATCAACTTGAAGCCTAAATTCTCATTCAGGTTCATTAGTGAATCTTGAGGGATTCACTTCTGTATCCCTGTTGTAGATAGCCCAAACCTCGATATACTTTGCAGTCTGGACTTCACAGTGCTGCTAAAACAGGGGTCAGATTCGTAGTCCTGTTGATGAACGTTCAGACTTCACTAGCCATTATGATCATAAGCGAGACGGTTTTTCATGTAATACAACTACTGCTGAAGTAGATTCCTAAAGCTGACCTTGATGCATATTAAAGGTCTTACCGTTAGTGGCTGGCTCACTACGGTTACTAGTACTGACAGTCAAACCTTCCTAGCACTTAGATGACCTCCAGCCAGACTTTATCTTGTAAAAAATATTTTCGGTTTTGGAGTATGATCATCCCTCCAAATGTGCAGGAACATCATGTCAATGATGTTTCATTACAAGCACTTGATGAGAGATCTTGGTGGAATTACCTTAAAATCTCTATCATCTCTCATTTCACTGAAACTGGCGCTAGTTTTTGAGACTGATGTCATCAATTGATCAGAAGTTAGGCACAGTTTAACAATCATGTCAGATGCAATAAGGAGCCCAGAAACATGGAAGTAAGGGGCTGTTCAACTATCTAAAAACTGTGGAGCTCCTGGAGATTCCAGACTCGGATCATTTGTGATTTTGATGAGAATGTGCATATTGGATGAGGCATTCAGCGATTCGTCAAAAAAATATATCGTCTGTCTCCGTCATCGTGAATATTAGTGTAGCTGTAAAGTTCTAGAAACTGCTGAGCAATCTTTGAAGTCATTCCACATGGCAAAAGGAAAGCTGTTTGAGACATATTCTTCTACATTTTATGAAAATGGTTAGTCAATCTTAAAAATGAACTTATGATTTGCTAGTAGTAAGGACAAAATAAACAGTCAAAATATAGAGATGGTGTGTGTGTGTGTTTTCTTATTGAAAAGCTACATCGGGCTACTACTTTGGTTAAAGCAACAAAGATAAAAAAGTACCCGACAATACCAGTTGGCATCTCCTAAAATTACAAATGGAAGAAAACAGACGTAAAAAAAAGCACCTGATCGTGACAACTGGATCATAATATTCTGAAATTCAACGAATAGAAGAGCACTGAACATCTTAAACCTCTACACCAAAATAATACACTGAATCTGGAAAAAATCAAGTAGAAACAAGTCCAAAAATTCAGCAGACTAAGTAATGTAACCCTACAACTAACAATATAGTTCATGAATTCAGTTGGAAACCAGTAACTGATATAGAAAACAAAATTATTAACTTAGGCCAATACATCCTAACTTAAATGCAGCTGATGACACGATCCAACCTTAAAATATGCTGTCCGAAACCTGTGATTGAACAATTTCGACATAAAACTTACCCTGTCCTCAAGATGTAAAAAAACCAAAATATAACATCAATAAACATAAAAGCAGTGCACTGAACCGTCTAAAACAGAACAAATTTATTAAGATTCGATCAGCAGACAAAGGAAACAACATCTTCATCCTAGACATCAACCATTATGACATAAAGATGAAAGAGTTACTAGACAAACAGCCATACAAGAAGATAACCAATAACACCACAGAAAAGGTTAAGATACTTATCAATATAATATTAAACATGTTGAAGAAAGAAACCTAAATCAACAAGAAGCTAGAGAAAAACTTAAGAATCAGCGACAGCTTTTATAGACTACCTAAAGTACAACAACCTAATATACCTTTAAGATCTATATTCAGTGATATAAACTCACCATATTATCAACTAGCTACCTTCTTAACACCTATCTCTACTATGAGGGAATACTGAACATTAGGTTCACGACCCGAAATATGTCATAAAAAACATGTCTGGAATACTGCTTACACCTAGGCGCCTTGTTTAATCTAAGTGCAGGATACCTCTTGGGAATCAGTGTTCATTAAAAGAAATAAGAAAAAGTAAATCTAGTCTAGCTCACCCTTTATTATAAGTAAATAACTTATAGCTTTACCAATTCAGTTGCATTTTTATACATGACCTTTACCCAGAGAGTCACATAGAATACTTTCTTCAGGGAAGTCGTTAGGAAAACGCATCAGAAAATAAACTATTTAAAGAAACTGTGTGGCTATGCCAAAGGTTGCGATTCTTAAGCCGTTTTATTAATCTATAATATGTACATCAGACCAGTAACAGAATATGGTAAATGCCGTTACACGTAAAATGCGTAACAACTTATATAAATCACTGAAATCATATTGTCTCCCCGTTTACACACCAGAAACTTATCTTATGATACCTGTAAGACGAAAACATGAGAAGAAAGATTCCTAGAAGTACCCACAACATATCGTGTGGCTCAAAATATCATAAATCCATGTTAATCAAAATCACAAAATTAGCTGAAATACCAGAATCATGCAACAAATACATTCCCGTTTAAGATCCAGCACGGGCATGTGGATTAAGGTATTTGACTCGCAACCTGAGGGTCGCGGGTTCGAATCCCGGTCGAATGAAACATGCTCGCTCTTTCAGCCGTGGGGGTGGTATAAAGTGACAGTCAATTCCGCTATTCGCTGGTAAATTAGTAGCCCAAAAGTTGACGGTGGGTGGTGATGACTAGCTGCCTTCCCTCTAGTCTTACACTGCTAAATTGGGAACAGATAGCCCTCGTGTAGCTTTGCGCGAAATTCAAAAACAAACATTTTCATTTAACACAATAAAAACATTTAGTAACACAATTTAACCATCTTGAGCATTTTACTTTTTAGAAATTTTCTTTACAGGTTTCTCACCAGGCACGGACAAGGACTACACGTTTTATTCCTTTACTTATTGTGGTTATATTAAATTACTCTAATTTATTTGCTGTTGCTATTATTATCTACATATTGTTATTGTATTGTTGTCATAATCTGTATGTATTTATGTTACATATCTGTTCTTTCAACTCAGATTGCTGATTTTTTATAGCTTTGTGTTCTGTTAATTGTTATAGTAAACCTTTATGTCTTTGTTCATTCTGGGGCGGTGTAAGAGAGTCCCCCGGTGTCAGCACGTGCCAGCTACGAATCTTTCCTGCTACGCCTTTCCGTAAAATTAGGGTGGTCTTGACGGTTTGCGTCATATCATGCAGCCGACAACAAACACCAGAAAATCCGTGATGACGAGAAAACCCGTTTGTAGAGAAGATTATATAGTTAAAAGCGGCTGGTATGAATAGAGAAAGTACCATGTAGAAGAGCGAACAACGAAGAAGATCGAAACATTGTTCGCCCCTCTACTAGTGCTTTCTCTATCCATACCAGCCGTTTTTACATATATAAACACCAGAAAGAACCTTTCAGGTCTACTTTTCATGGCTTTCCCTCACTGTTTGAGGTAGCAACTCAAGTCAGAAAGAACCATTCAGCACCTCGTACCTCTGAAACATGTCATTAAATGCAACAGTGAGCAGAAAACATCAATCAAGTGCCGGGCGAAGATAAGTCTAAATTTCTTACTTGTTTCAACACCAAAATACCTACCAAGACGAACATTGAACTGAAGATGAAATGTCGTTTTTTACCCTTGTGTATTTTACATCAGTCACCCTTCGTTCCAGTTTACTCATAAACTTAACAACTGCTGAATGGTTTAATAATGAAGCTTTAAAAAAACATTATTTTGAGGTCGAGCATGGTCTGGAGGTTAGGGCGTTCAACTAACCCTATGAGGATCGAGGGCTCAAATCTGCGTCACACAACATGCTCGATTTCTCAACAATGTGAACGTTATACTGTTATTCGTTGGTAGAACAGTGGGTGATGTTGACTATCTAATTCCATCTACTCTGTCAATGGTAAATTATACATTACCACAGGGATCCCTCGAGTAGCTTTGCACAAATTGTAAAACCGAATGTTTACTTCTCACCATTAATAAAAGAACAATTGATGTACGATAATTCTAAGCAATCTTTTACAAATCAATGATAACAGTTAAATTGTATCTTAACATTCAGATAAAATCATTTATTTCATTATTTTGTTCTTTAACAGTCGTGTCTTTGTAATTGTTTCATTTGTACTATACAACACTCATGACTGCCTTTAATAATGTCCATTTACAAGTGTATCCCTCTATTCATATATATTCATGAACATGTATTACTGTATATATACATATCACATAAATCATTTATTCGAGCAGTGCTAGGTTGACTTTCCTGGTTCATTCATGATTATCAAGAGGCAACCTTCACCTATACCTACATTTGATAGCTATAGTACCATAGCGTGCTGCCATCTATGTGCCATTAAATTTATTTAAGCTTCTTAACATCAGTAAGTAATCACCAGCATAAGTTAACCAACCTGAGACTTTTCATCAAAAATTCTTCTAGCCAGGATTAATATTCTTGCTGTCAATGTAATATATATTACTTTACTCTAACATCAACGCAAAATAAGTACAATATTCTTTAGAAAAATATATTTATTATTTTAGACAGACACAAACACCACTAATCAAACTACCATGATATTCTATTACCATTCACGAAAAGATCCACTCACTACAGTTGAATTAATAGACAAATAAATTCAGAATTAAGCTTCAGCGAAACGAAAACTTTTCTATATAAATACATGGTCACCTTATTCACAGTCAGTACTTATGAAGAACACGAATATAAAGGTTATACATGTTATATATGCAGTGTAAAACAGTGATAAAAACCCTATAACCTGAGAGTTTTCGAAAGGTAGACCGTTCTTTTTCGGGGAAAAACTAATTTCCAGTTTTTCTCTGAAGAAGAAATGATCATCCTTCGAAAGCGCTAAGGATGTAGGGTTCTCACCAGTTTCGCATCAGTACTTCTTGTGGCTGAAGAACAGAGTAAAAGTGTCAGGACAAGAGAGTTTTTTGTATTTTTTTTCATTTTATGTGGCTGATTCTTTCATGCCATCACAGAATGTAAATGTAAACACCATGTTAATGTGTTTTTCTATCCTTGTTGAGAAATTAATGAGTCAGGGTGAGAACACTTATCATTCTTTAGAATGACCATATACTTGTAACAAGGATATGTCGTAATGGTTCTACCTGAATGAACACAATGATCAAATTTAGCGTCCAAAATAACTCTCATGGTACCATATTCATTGTCTTAACTATACAGAAAGAAGTTAGCATGTGGTACCGGTATATGCTTGAAGAAATCAATTTAATAGCACTCCAAAAATAAACGCTGTTTACTATTGTATATTAAGTCTTGTTGTCATGGTACTGCCTAAAAAAGGTAGAAAAATTTTAGCAGAGCAGAGAGCTCACATAAAAGCTTTACGTAATGATGGTTGGACTCTATGAAAAATTATTGCAGACTTGAAATGCTCCCCAAACACTGTCAAGTACACCCTAGATCCTAGGTCACGAGAACGAGACAATTTAATTTGAAAATAGGGAAGGAAGAAGCAGAACACCAAAACTCAATGATACTGTTTTTAGGTATTTTCGTTTATGCAGCCTTCTGGACAGAATGAAGACTGCCACTGATTTCAGCATAACATTATGTACCAAATGACAGAAAATTGTCCAGATATACAGTAGCACAAAGACTCAATAATAACGGAATATTTTGTTGTGTAGCAATTAAAATTCTTTAATTCAATTCCTAAATATTGTTAAGAGACTGAAATTTTCCAAAAAGTACACAAACGGGCTGTTGGTGATTGAGAAAGGTTATGAGCGAATGAGTCCAAGCTTGAAATGTTTGATTGACAGCGTAGGTTGTACGTCCGGCGAAAGAAAGATAAAATATACTTACTTTAATGTATAGGACCTACCATGAAGCATGGGAAGGCAGTATGATGATTTGGGGGTATGTATGTTTTTGGTAAGGTGACAGGAGATATTTGCAAAATAGATGGAATAATGTACCAATACAAGTACCATCACATTTTGATCCGTCATAGTATCCACTGGTTTGTATATTACTGGTAAAGAATTCTGCTAAGTATGAAGACTAACGAAGTTTAATGTTTCACCTGTGATATATCTTTCACTGTTCTTTAAAAGCAGCCTGAAATCTAATTTTTACCTTTGTCTTAACACTCTCGCACAGTACTTTACGTGTTTTGTTTTGTTTTTTGACATCACGAGCCTGTAGGTACTGTGGTCCGCTTTTCAGAAATTCCACTAATACTCAGCTTCATAATAAAAACATTTCATTCAAGATGTGATAAAAACATTTTACTGTTGAAACTCGTTCACTAACTTAGAAATTAAAGGTTGGAATGTCCTTTCACCTTGATTTTTGAACTCTTAGTGATACTTCTTAGTAGTAGAATCTGCTGACGTTTAGGTGTTACAAATATTGCTACCTACTGTTCTACCTATATAGTAATCAAGCACCAGTAGTCCATTATCTAGTGGACACCTTTCAATGAAATTCTGCTCAGTAGCTCATAAAGTAACAGCTGCAATTCCTTTTTGGTTCTGTAATATTTTTGTTCAACAAACCATCCTTACTTTTTTATGATCAGATAGCAATCACCAAATTCATAGTGAAACACCATTTGATAGCACAGAAAGCAGTAAATTACACTTCTCTCTAATTATAATTTCCCGATCATTTGACTGTCCTAACTGCTGATCTGACAGTTAGGATGGCCAACAGAACTATCTTGCACCTTTTCTTCCGACGCTTCCTCATCTGTTTCATATCGTACAACCAGATAAGCTCACCAGCTGAATTAAAACTATAAAAAACAGTATTATCACACCTCTTCGGCTTTTCAGTCTCTACTTCTGATTTTTGATATATCTACTGCACAAGTAACAGACTGTCTTAAATTGTCAATGCACTCAACATAATTACTTATAATTTTATAAATCAAGATTGCTGAAGAACAAGCTAAGTACCTACAACATGGAATCAAGCCGCTCCCAGTTTCCATGACTGGAACAATCACTGTTTAACTGTTTTATCATATCATTTCTTCACCATACAGCAGTCTTTTCTAGTTAATGATGTGTGAATTAATTGCTGTTAACCACTGGAGAATTTAACCATTCCACACGTTCCTGTAGATACTGTGGCGCATCTGCTCCAGTGGGGAAACTGTACGTCACATCTATAAGTAGCTATATCTCGTGACCAGCATTCTAATGTTCGGTGAACACTTACGCAACCTGTGTCAGTTTCGTGATATGTCACCATGACATATTGCAAGTGTGCAGCCCAATTACTTATGTTGTGAGTAAATTTCCTAAGCCTACATATGACTTTTTTTTTTTTACTATACATTCTACTAAATCATCAGATTAGGTGTGATTAAAAGCAAAGTGTGCACCTACACCACACTCAACACATTATTCAACTAAGAATATCTATTGTAATTAGCTCGTTGACTCATGTGAAACTCGTTAGGCACACCAAATCGTGTTATCCAGTGCTCCAACACTATATCAGCAATCGACTGGACCGTGATGACGTATCAACTTACAGATAAGTCTCTCAAAAGTGGCGAGCATGTTTCACAGGCTGAGTGGCATGATGTGAAACTCATGCACGTTGTTTTGTAGTTTTAGACCTGCTCTCTTTGTCCAGTTTGACCTTTCAGTATCTGCATGTCAAGTCTCAAGTGATGAACCACTGGGTCCTGTGTATACAGACATTTGAATGTCTGTAAGAAGACATTCTTACATTCTTGTAAAAAGACACAAGTGCCAGTTAATGTGCTCACCTATCTAAAGGCTACAGCGAATCTTGCCATATCCTTCTTTTTAAATGTCTTCATTGAAGATGATCATTCACGACATGATGTGTGTATGTTTCTTTACATTAACGTCTGCTGATTGTATACCAAGGTATTTCTTTAACTGAATGTCAATTACCTGTTTGTATGGGATAGTGGATTACTTTTTGTTTAGCCCAGTAAGACATTTGGTCCTTCATATATACTGAATTATTCAACAAACGCATTTCTACCACCTCGTTAATATAGATTACTTGCACACAGTAATCAAACTCATATGTGTTGGCAACTGTGTATTTGCTTTTGAATATGATGGAACAGAGGAAACTCCACAACTATCAATAGTCTCGGATACATTCATCTCGCTTACTATGTCAATAATCATTCCAGCAAGAAGGTGGTCAGTTGACTACCTATACTTTCAGAACAACATTGTAACAGCATCATCTTAACATAGACAATCGTTTGACAAAAATAAATGTGAATTTAATGTGTGGAATTTACTTTTGTGTTACATGACAACAATACACTACACCTCATTTGCAATGAAACTTATATATTAATAAATAATATGATTTCCTCTGCAGTACACATTCGTGAAGTCCACTGTTTCTGAGCCTGCCTGATTGGCAGTGAATAACTGCCTCACGAAATACAAGTAACCTGTTTGAAAATTTTCACACTATGTCCAATTCCAGGATTACAATACCTTATCAAGGTCAATGATGACTGTGTTCATCGTACAGAGCCACGTCTCTTTATCTAAAGCTAGTCTAGCACTGTTTAGCTGAATGAAGCCTGTTTCAACTGACTGAAAAGGTTAGTTTTACTGTTAGCACCTGGTACATAATGAAGCCAACCAGTGTCACAGCATTCCCTGTATCAATCAGATACAGCACACACCAGGCACTACTTGGCACTGAAGAACGTTGCTGTTGACAACCAAACCTTTCAGCACATGCTGCCTGTTGCATTTCCTAAGCAGTAGCCAACACTAGCTTGGGATATGTTAATTTTTTGCAGCCAAATCATCAGCAGCTACATATTGGTGACGATCTTCCTGCATCTGTTGTGCAATGGGGCAGAATTGTCAGTTTTGTCTCTTTTGGTGAAACAGACAATTCACTTGACAATCAAAAGCAAAATGGGTAGCAACTATCTTATTCAATGTGACACTTGCAGAGAACATTTTGGGGTTAATCTACAAAACAATTTCAGGTGAAAAGAAAGATTTTTCAAAAACCTGTTGACTTTTATCCTTAGTTAAACTTGCACATTTTTGCAAGGAACCTGAGAGGATTGAATGTGACGTGATTGGCTGATGTTTCCAGAGTAGTACTTGGTGGAAGAAGTAAATGTCTGATAAATTGTAGCCAAAAGTCAATAATTTCCAGGCTTCAATTTCTATTTATCAATAATTTCATCGTATTTATGTAGAAAGATTCTTTGATTTATTTGTTTGCTAAAATGTGTCTGTCTTTATGTGTCTCTGATTGTCATAATCTATTTTATGTCCAGTCATATATCATATTCATCATATTCTGCCAAGGAAGAAATCTGTAACTCTATGTAAGTTTGTTGAAAGTCGATGCAAGTCTATGTCAGACGGAGAAAACATCGTAGTATATATACAGTTTTACAATCATATTCAGCTGGAGGTGTATAAGCTACAAACTTCATTGTTAGTTATTCCAATAAAACTAATGATAAATGATACATATATAACTTCAAGCCGTTATTTGACCACCCAGTGAAGAAGAATGCTATCCACTTTTCTTGGTATGTTCTACTTTGTAACAATCTATCTCACGATAGGTAAATGATCCAGGATAATTTGTAAGTGGAGCAAAAGTAGATTAGACACAGTCCTTGACCAATTTCCAAATCTTAAACTTACATATTCATGTATGTATAAATTGTTTTAAACTTTTCAGGTGCATTTTAATGGCTAATTTTAGTAAATCTGTAACATAGAAAACAAAAATTTAATATGCTTGTGTACTGTATAACAAAATATAAATTCAATCATGCAAGAGAATATATGCATATTAATTGAAAATATTATAAAAAATCATTAATCTACATTTAACAGTGGAGATGTCTGATATATATATAGTAACCAAAAGTAATTAAAACAGATTTTAAACTAAAGATCTATCTTAACTTTGGATTTAATAAGGCTATACAGACCTAATTATTAGAGTCTCGGGTTCTACATCAGAAAGTTCAATACTTAAGGCACGGTTTGTTTTGAATTTAGCTCAAAGCTACACGCAGTTTATCTGCGCTAGCCGTCCCTAATTTAGCAGTGTAAGGCTAGATGGAAGGCAGTTAATTACAATCACCCACAGCCAACTTTTGGGATACTCTTTTACCAACGAATAGTGGGATTGACAGTAACATTATAACGCCCCCGCGGTTGAAAGAATGAGTACGTCAGTTGTGAATGGGATTCGACTCTGCGACCCTCAGATTACGAGTCGAGCGCCTTAACCACTTGGCTATGCCGGGCCTTCAGGGTTTGATGTCCAACAACAACGTTTCACATTCTCTGTAGATGCGTTTACAAAATAACAGCTAATCACGTTATTCGGTTCTCAAAATCATATCAAATCATTATGATGACACGTACTGTTGGTTTGCTGCTCTCTCTCTAATTAGTAGCTCAAAAATAAAGAAGGTTATAACTGAACCCAAGGAATTTCTAACCTGGCCATTAGGCCCACGTACACGCATATTTAAAATTCCAGTTTCTTGGTTTAGTGATATAAAGATAAAAGCAGGAAATTCCAATTGCCTTTTGTAAATATATGTACATATATATATATTTAGCGCAGTCTTTTTATTTTTTATTTTCTTCGAGTTTTGGGTCTCGTTTGAAAACCATTACAACTTTTACTGTTACGTTTTCATTCTGCCACTTATTAAATCATCGGTAAGCCTTACGATTTGTAACTCTAAAAAACTGGGCTTCGATACCCATGATGGATACAGCAGAGATAGCCCATTATATAGCTCTGTGGTTAGCAACACTCAAACTTATTTCCTTTCTTTGAACTTACTGTGAATTCACAAGTGTTGAAAATTTGGAAGTGCCCAATCAATGTTTTGTATTCACTAATTCGATGGTGAGCTAATTGGGACTAAATCATTGGTCGATGGTGAGCTAATGGGGACTAAATCATTGGTCGATGGTGAGCTAATGGGGACTAAATCATTGGTCGATGGTGAGCTAATTGGGACTAAATCATTGGACGTCCACCCTTCTTTTATCAAAATGAGCCAATTGAAGTTTACAAATTACTTGATATTAAAAGTCTAAAATCTTATTCTGATCATTGATCCTTTGAATAAAAATTAGTCAAATGTTAAATGAAACTAAAAATTCAATTAACGTGATGGAGAAAACTGACATTTAAAAAATTGACTTCGAGCGTGGTTTTGCGTACCTTGGTTAAACTGGAAGACACTTAAAACTTAAAATAAACGAATATCAGTGAAATGTTGAAAATAATAAAAGTTCAAACTCTTTACTGTATGAACACGTAATTCAAGTAGTTATGTCATTCAGTAGATAAAAACTGTTATTGACGTTCAACCGACTGATTGATATTTTGAATAAACATAAAGATAAATGGGTGACAAGTCAAAATGTAAGTAGACAGATGGCGTGATTTCCTGAGATTTGTTTGGAAATTAGAAAGCAGTATTTGGTCAAATGACTAATGACTTTTGTGTATATGTTTTTCACCGTAATAACATTTGCATCGGGCACGGCATGGCCAGGTGGGTTAAGGCGTTCCACTCGTTATCTGAGGGTCGCGGATTCGAATCCCCGTCCCACCAAACATGTTCACCCTTTCAGCTGTAGGGGCGTTACAATGTGACAATGTTGGGGTGATGATTTATGTGTTTTCAGTTTTCAGTCCTTGTTTGTTTGTTTTGAAATTTCGCACAAAACTACTCGAGGGCTATCTGTGCTAGCCGTCCCTAATTTAGCAGTGTAAGACTAGAGGGAAGGCAGCTAGTCATCACCACCCACCGCCAACTCTTGGGCTACTCTTTTACCAACGAAAAGTGGGATTGACCGTCACAATATAACGCCCCCACGGCTGGGAGGGCGAGCATGTTTTGCGCGACTCGGGCACGAACCCGCGACCCTCAGATTACGAAGCGCACACCTTAACGCGCTAGACCATGCCAGGCCTCTTTCAATTCTTACAGGCCCAGCAAGGCAGATAGTTAGGGCACTCGACTTGTAATATGAGAGTCGCAGGTTCGCATCCTCGCCCTTTCAGCAGTGGGGCGTTATAATGTGACGGCCAATCCCACTAAACGTTGGTAAAAGAGTAGCCCAAACGTTGGCGTTGAGTGGTGATGACTAACTGACTTCCCTCTAGTCTTACATTACTAAATTAGGGACGGCTAGCGTAGATAGCCATCATTTAGCTCTGCACGAAATTAAAAAATAAACAAAACAACTGCTTACAGTTAGTTAATCCAAGAGTTAAGCTTTCACGACAAGCTATTAAATATATATTCAGTTCAATAGACTCTAATGATAAATTATTATGTAATCTATTGACTCCTTAGGCTCTGAGGGTAAGTTATTATATAATCCACTTGTTAGGCTCTTATGGCAAGTTATTACGTTATTCAATTCTTAGTTTCTAATAACAAACTATTATTGAATCGTAACATACTTGACATTTATCGAAGTTTTGGAATAATAACTCAGTTTCGAGTAAAAAACATTCAAACAAACTTTCAAGTGTATTTTGTCAACGTACTTGTAGGTATAGATTTTATTCATCAATATTTTGAAGTTTTTATGTAAGTGTAACTAATGTCATAGAAAAGTTTTATTTTGGACACATTAAATGTTTATTATTGTTGTCAATGAAATTTCTAACTTTTATTTTGTGTTGTGACTTTAAGTACGTTCCTGATAAGGACAATTTTTGTTTTCGAGAAGGATAATGAATTCGCCACTAGAACCTCAGAACAATAAATCGAGTGTACTAATTACTGAACTGGCTGTTGTTAATGATGCTGAAAGTTGTATGAATATTGATATTAGTAAGGACCACTGGACTTTACAGATAAATATACATATTTTACTTGTAGGAAGATTAGTAGGTCCTAGTGTTGTTGTTGTTGTTTTGCTACATAATAACTTTTCGTCTTGTCAATTTTTAACATTATTTGTTCCTCCAATTTCCTATGAAATAGCATTGCATATTCTTTAAATTCATTTCTGCTTTTAAGCCTTACTATAAGTGATCTCTGTTGTATTACCAATATGGTTGCTGCCAAACCTAATCATAGGTAACGTTGTTTTCTTCGTGAATTTTGTTTGAAGAAAACAAACAACAGTTCAATCCAGGAAGAAATTCAAAACACGACTAATGATCCCGTTCAAACCCATTACGTGCTTCAATGACTGACTTATGAGTATTCTAATGTATGATCGTCTTTAACGTTTTGTTCAATTTCTCTTTTTCATTTTCATTTTTTCTTGCCTATAACACTACATTTAACGACAACAACAGAAAGGTGTTAAATAGATTTAATTAGATTTTTTAAAATTACAGAGTTTATAGGATATTCATTGACAGTTATAACTATCATATACAGTCAAAATGTATTACTTTAAAAACTATATACAAACGTTAACTTTATATAATGATACTTCATACAAAATCTTATACTTTTAACCTTTATATAACGTATAGCTAATTGGAATTTATATAAAACTTATGTGGAAACTGAGAAGTGATCTGATTAGATAGACTTTACTTTTAACAAGAACAGGAACAAGAACACACGTTACTTGTCTCCCTGCGTGACCTCGAGGGAATTTCTGAAAAAAAAAAGTGTACATAAAGAACAATATTTTATGTACATATTCTAAATGAACTTTGCATTAATAATACTTTCTATGATTTCTGTAATGTTTAGAGTTAAAATTTATTTTTAACACGCATTACGTAAGTCAATGAGACCTTATTTGAGGGTATGAGAACGCTACATAGAGGTATCACAGCTTCCGGATTTTAAGTTGGAATTTTAAAAAAATGTACTTCAGTAAGTAACTTGGTTTTTCAACAATATTTGGCCACGAAGAAGCGGAGTTCAGAGGTCAGTACAAGATAGAAGAAACGTTTATGTTAAAGTACATATCGCATTTAACCACTATACAGCGGGAAGTAAGCTTCCTTAAGTATCGTATTTAACCACTATTCAGCGGGAAGTAAGCTTCCTTAAGTATCGTATTTAACCACTATACAGTGGGAAGTAAGCTTCTTTAATTATCGTATTTAACCACTATACAGTGGGAAGTAAGCTTCCTTAAGTATCGTATTTAACCACTATACAGTGAGAAGTAAGCTTCTTTAATTATCGTATTTAACCACTATACAGTGGGAAGTAAGCTTCTTTAATTATCGTATTTAACCACTATACAGTGGGAAGTAAGCTTCTTTAATTATCGTACTTAACCACTATACAGTGGGAAGTAAGCTTCTTTAAGTATCGTATTTAACCACTATACAGTGGGAAGTAAGCTTCCTTAAGCAATTTTCAACATAATTTGTAAAAACCATAGTGAAAACGGCTTTATGGAGCTGAGGAACTAAATTTTGTATTGTGTAGTCAGTAAAGTAACTACCTTATTTTTTGCAGGATTTTGGATTCGAGTATGGATTTTTACCCTCATTAACTCAAAGCGAGTGCGAATTTGACTGAGCTGTTGGACAATTCATATTTTAATTATTCCAAAGAGTCCACATCTACACTCAAGATTATAAAGAACTGATCGGAAAGTCCTTATTTTGGAACAAACTCATCAAACATGTCTCCTTAATTCGCAGACTGGATATTAATACGAAACTCGTTCTAATATTAACTTAACCCTTTTTTCTAACTATTTCGTTACAGAATTTAAGATATCTATGTAAATTATACTGTCTTATAAATGTTTTTCTCACAACAATAAAACACCATTTTTTACACACTTAACCTTTGTTAAGTAAGGGTTTTTACAATAAATGCCTTCACCACACTATGGCATCTCTCAACAATAACCTGATTAGTTAGAAGTTATTTTATAGCGAAACATGAGGGTATTTTGAAAATTATATTAATTAACTAACAACGAATAACCTAAATATAATACCTTTATAATTATCCATTGGTTTGTGTGTATTGCGCATGTCACTGTGGCACGAGAACACCATACGTTCTCCAAGCACATGTATCAAACGTGGGTCAGTTGTTATGTTTCCTAGAGGCGTCATCACCTAAATTAAAAATATTGAAACAACGAATACATTAGAAAAGCATCTGGGTGAATGAGAGAGAAATGAAAAACGTTATGCTAGAAGTGCTTCTGAATAAATAGGAGAACCAATGGCTATGTTAGACGTTTAACTGGATAAATAGAAGAAATAATGGTTACGTTAAATGTGCATCTGGCTACATAACTGAAACAGCGACTATGTTACACTGCATCTGGATAAATAGAAGAACTGGTCATAATAGATGTGCATCTGGATGAATAGGAGAAACAATAGTTACGTTAGGCGTACATCTGGATAAATCACAGAAACAACAACTATATTAGAACGAATTTGGATAAATGCCAGAAATATGTGTGAAAGTAAACAAGTTTGGCCAGCTAAGCGAACTGGCACGGGAAGTGACGTGAAATTTCATACTTTTGTGGTTGACATCTCACAACATCTAAGCTTTTCTGGATGAATATAATTTTAATCAATGTGGATGCGTCGACAGAAATTTCGAGAAAACGTGTTAATTTTAGGGTAGCGCGCAGGGAGCTTGTAGGGTGCTATTTATTTATTTCGTGATTATTTCACTACAATGGAAGTCTGGAATTTTGCACCATCATGAAAAAGGAATATTTATCCTCCAAATTTTCCAGGGTTTGCTTATTTCAACTGATTACATGTATCTAAGGTTTTTTTTATTGTGTACCTAATAATAAAACACGACATCGAAAAAATCGTTTACCTATAAAAGTGTCTAAGAGTTAAATAATAGAAAGTCTGAAAATAATTTAGGAATAATAATTCAAACATAAGGTTTTGGGCAATTCAGAACAGTTACTGAGACAACTGCTAGCCGTCTAGTGGTTAACAGTTTATAATACTCACAACTGCAATAAGAACCATACAACAGTAGTTCTAATAGAAGTCTGTGTACCCTAGATAAGGTGTATAACGTATTTAAAGTTACTTTTATTAACACTGTTGGTTATTTAGGGTATCGAGTGTTTTTGTTTTTTATTGTTTGCTATCATAATTTTATTATAAAAATTATCTTAGCATATGCATATTTAGCACTAACCTAAATTTCATAAGCTGGCCGAACTTCGTGAGATATTATTGGGTTTACGACCAAAAATATCGTTAAAGCAAGGATGCGTAACTGGTGAAACAATGCATTCTAATCTTTGTAAGCATAAACATAAAAAAGTATATTTATTTAGCTATACTGATAACTAGGTTTATTTTCAGTTTCGCTGTAATTACTTTGTTTTCTCTAATTGGAAGTTTATATTGATTGTTACAACGACAGCCTGGACACAGGTAGACAGGCTTGAGAGCTCAAAAACAAAGGTTGCCATGAACATTATGAAAGTTACTAACCAACATCAGTTTGTTACTGTCGCCACTAAGGGACTAAACTTATATTGTTGGCTTTGAAAGAAAGATAAACATGAACAGTAAAAACAAATAAGTCCCAAATTTCGTATCCTGATTCTCATGGTGAGAGTTTCTTCAAAGAACATTTCTTAATATCTTCGCATTACAATTACCATAAAAACACTTTCTTTCAAACATTCCCTATTTAAATTTTCTGTAAACATTTCCCACTTAAGTCTCTTATAACATTATTCTAGTGGAAAACGATCCAGTTTATAACACAGCCCTTGAGGACACATTAACCAGATTAAGTCTTTCATAACACAGTCTTTGTGGACATATTACATTATAAAGATTTTCACAACGTGACACTGATGGAAACATTTCCCATCAAAGTCTTTCATGACGTGATCCAACTAAAAACATTTCTTATTTAAATCCGTTTTGTTTGACACATGAAAGGCTCAGGGCACGATTGAAAACAACACATATTTATTGTGCTTAACGATCATACCACATAAATACAAATACATAAAAAATAATGCTGTTTAAGAATATGATATGGAACTATAGACAGATACAAATAGCTCGTTTAAGTACCATTAAAACAAGATGTAGAATTATGAATGTTTTTCACAAAACACGTAACTTGCAGCACAGTCTACTTTATTCTAATTTTAGAAGAAATTTCTTCAGTGAAATCAATATTACATTGATTGTCCTTTTTGTTCTAACAATACGTATTTGTACTGCAGTATTTGTATTTACTTTATTTTGTAGGTTTTAACTTAATTCACAAACGTGGATCAATATATCTATGGAGGATGCATATTTTTAAACATTCCTAACAAAATGAGAAACCATTACGTACCGTCTTTGGTTTATGTGCAGTGAACTCCATAGATTTCTTTTTCTCTACAACACAGTTGACTCTAGCTTTGTGGTTCTTCTTTATCATCCGCTGAAGGAGTTAAAATATCTAGTTGATCTCGTATTTTTTTAAAAAAATGTAAGAACCAAAACATAGAATAACTGGCTGATTAATGAATCCAGTCTAATTATTGTAAGTTAAATTATACAAATTTTGATAGATTACAAAAACCGAAACACAGTTAACGCTGAGAGTAACTAGCTGATAGATGAATCCATTTTATTCAATGTAAATTATACATCCGTTGATGAGCCGTTAGGATTGAAATCAATCAGCACTGAGAGAAACCAGCTGATAGATGAATCCATTTTATTCATTGTAACTCATACATCTGTTGGAGGGTCGTTAGAATTTAAAGGAGTTAATATTAAGAGTAACTAAGTAACTAATCCAATTTTACCAAATTATTTCATTTTACCCTTCAGGCAGCCTATTTCATATATATATTTAATAGGTTTCATTTGTCAAAGGTAAATATTTTATTAATATTCATTTTCTAATTATTCTGTAATAGAGAAGTAACAAACCTACGATAGATGTTATCAATATAAATAGATAAACGATATACAGATAAATAAATACATGGGATGGTAGACACTGGAAGATAATTTAATGGACCAACTTGAAATAATTAGACATATAAACTTATATATTTAAATCCAAAGTCAAATCTTAGAAGGTTTAGTTGTTGATATATCACACTATAAGTTAGTCTAGACATAAAACTGCTTTGAGTTTTAATACATTAGTTCAAGTATTCTTCAATTTGGACATAAAGTACAGTTATTAATGAAATAACTTGTCTATGTGCTTATATAAAGCTCAGGTATACATATGTAACATTATTTAGTTATAACTATAACTGATTTATTTGCCTTTATCTTTTTATGCGTGGCTTTTGATATTTAAAACAGAGCCAGTTCGTTTAATATTTTTATTATAAGACTGTTTCATCATATAAAAACAATTTTATGCACTATACCATTTCAATTACATATAAAACTCTCTACTGCACGTTTTATGGCAGACCGTGAAAAAGATGAAACATTAAAAGTGTGTAAGTACAATTAAACCAGTGTTTATATAATTTTCAATAACGGAAGTAATCAAATCACATCCTTGAGCTATATTAAATACATAACTTGTTCACTTTTTTGGAGTGAAAAATTTCATGTTAAAAAAATTTCCGTGGTGCCGTAGAGAACGATTACAATACATTTAAAAATTAGGACTACAGAAACAAAGCAATGTGAATACTTTTTGTTGTTTTTGAAAGCGTGTGTTTTCTTATAGCAAAATCATATCAGGCCACCTGCTGTGTCCACTGAGAATAATCGAAGCCCTGCTTCTAGTATTGTAAATTTGAAGACATACCGCGACCCTAACGGTTGTTTTTGTTGTTGTTTTGAATTAAGCACAAAGCTACACGATTGACTATCTGTGCTCTGCCCACCATGGGTATCAAAACTCGGTTTTTAGCGTTGTAAGTCCGCAGACATACCGCTGAGTCACTGGGGAGGCCTACCCCCACCGGGGAACTAGTGTCTTTATTTTCTCATGTGAAGTTTTAAATGAAAAAAATAAAATTTTTATTTGAATGGATATCCCAGAAATATTGTAAGTCTTTACAGTATCTTTAAGAATACTCACTCCAGTGTCTCCATCAAGGTGAAGGCGAAGAGGAATGGCTGTCATCTTTTTAGAAGGGATTGGTTCACTATCGGTAGCCAGAAGAGGGTCTGGGTCATAACGCTTTATTTCGGACAGACGCTGAACACTTTCCAGAGCAACTTGCTGTGGGATCTGAAAGATTGTGTTGAATCCATTAACGAAAAGCCCAACATGTTAAAATGAACGCGAAACATTCCTATAAAATGAACTAAATATTTTTATAAGAGTACAATTTTGACTTATACTCCATTTCTTAAATACTTAAAGGAATAAAAATCCTTTAGTATAAAAAAGGGTTTAAATTTTATAACTTCCCTTAGAGGGCGCTCTTACGTTTAATTTTTTTTTACATTTTATTTGGGGCGATTATGAAAACGTGAAACAAACATCTAAATTATTATACTAATGACTAAAATATTACCAAAATATTTCTGTAAACTAATAAGTGTGGAATTCTTTAAAGTGTGTATCAATGGATGAGGTAGTTTTCCACTAAATGTATAGACAAATCAAATTTAACATAACGACCATTAGAATTTCAGCCAGATTTTTGTATGAAGTGGTTTCACACATTTTTATCCTGCGATAGACCAGCGGTAAGTTTACAAACTTACACTGCTAAAAATCCGAAGTTCGATTCGATGCGATGCACAGAGTGTAGGTAGTTCAGAAAACTACAACATTGTATAAGTTTACCTATTTCAATATATTTCGTGAAGTTATGAATCAAACAGAGTTATCGTGAAGACTTGCTGTTCTCCCTCTAATCAACATTGTTTCAAATTAATGAAAATCATTTATAAACCTAGAAGCTTTTGACGTGGCCGTTTAACCTACATGCGCATAAGATAGAGTTGAAAATTTCTGTTTCATTCAGAAAGCTTGGATTTTTTGTACGTATTTGTGTATTTTGATTGGCATTTCTTCGTATTTTGCTTGATATTAGTCAATCTATACGAAGAATAAAAAGTTTATGTATTATACAATTTAACAAGTGTACAACAGTTTTCTTATAATTCAAGTTATGTTTTATATTGTTATTTTTCATAGGTAGTAGATTTTATTTTCCATTTACATGAGCATTCAAATATTTAAATACTATATTTTCTTAAAAACAAAATTCGTTTTTAGTCGACTTTCAAAGTCATTATAGAGGTGTGAAAGAAGAAAACTGTATCATCAAAATACTTACATTTTCAAACTGACACTCACACTTGGATTGGTGAAGCCGTATATAATACCCCAGCAGGACAAACACACCAATCAGAAATGTTATTATTATCAACATAAAAGACACAGTCCTGACGATGTTTACCGCAGAAGTAGTTCGTTTTGAATAAGCCTAAAAAGGTAGTAAATTAACAAAGTAAGTTGTAATTGAATACGAGTTACAAATATCAATACAGTGACCTTCTCTTGTGAGCATCTTAAGCTAATACTGCGTGGATTAGCCTGCTTGCCAATTTCCATTTCAAATAAATTGCATGGGTTTATCCGACAAACGGAGCGTAAGATTAAACTTTGTTCGGGCTAACCTAAATAATGAGTCAGTAATTCTGGCAAGCTTGCGAAAATAATGCATATTACTGAAGTCAGATGCTAAGATTAATTTTGTGTCACACAAGAGTAAGTTTTAATAAGATTAATAATAACTTTCTGGTTTACAGAGTCAAGAAATACTTTATCTGGTGAAATATTTGGTAAAGAAATATATGTTTAAATTGGTAAACCGTTTTAAAGAAACCTGTTAGAATACTCCTACAGATATAATGTTACTTATAGTAAAGAGTTGTTTTTTTTCTTTGAAAACTAATAGTTCCGAATGGAATCCATATAATAATAACAGTTTTCTTTGATAAGACTTTATTCCGTTGTTTAACTTTTAACAATTTAGATTTATAGCATTATATTTCAAATTTGACTTGGCTATTTCGGTTAAAAATCAAAACACCAGAATGTACTCAAGCTATTGTATGGATGTTAAGCTATGAAACAAAACACCAAGGTTTGCTCAAATTCTAAATACAGACACCAGTTTATAAATCAAAATACCAAGGTGTGCAGAAGTTCTAAATACGGATCTCAATTTATAAATCAAAACACCAGGGTATGCTCAAGTTCTACATACTGATATCAAATTTCATATCAATGCAGCGTTTATAGTTTATTTTAAGAAGAACGAAAGACTTCTTTTACAAAGTTAGAAAGCTTCAAATTCCACTAATGTTACTCTTTTAAAACAAATAAAACCACCACCAGCTGTTAAAACACGGTTCTACATGATTGAAACTTCTAACGAGTATTTCAATGTTAAAACTTAAAACCTTCCAAACGACTTAGACTGCTACATCACGAAACAACGCTTTTACGGCTCAAATCTCGTTTCACTAGATTTAAGTTCGTCTATTACGCTTAATTTCGTCTGTCACTGAATTTACCTGATTGTCTGGTTCTTATTTTCCAATATTTTTTGCTGATTCTTATTCTTTTGTAAATTTACTTCGTGATTAATACTTTCTCGTCATTATTCAGTGAATTGGAGTTAATTATTACACAAAACGCACTACACAGGTTTTTATTATTTAATTTCGAGGACCGCCGTACCACTAGTGGTACCTTGTTCTGTTGATTCACAACACGTCTGGTGTCTATATTATTAACTGCAACAACACATTTTTCTTATCAGTTTTTAATTTTAACAATAGAGAACCTGGGTTCTTATCTCGCATGAATACTAAGCCTAATTTTACACAAGTTTCAAGTGAAATGAATGGAAGTTCTTTCTTTCTTTCATTCTTTTTTCTTATCTGCTACTTGATATTCAATAGCTTACATTCCGTGGGTTTATTCTGAAAAGTTCTTTAAAAAACGTTTTGTTCAGTAACTTCTACATCCAAAGTTATATCGATTGAAAGATAATCATCCAAGTTATTATTATACTTTTATGAAATATGATAAATAACACTCAGTTAGAAGTTTTAAAACTACTGTAAAAAATTTCAGTTACTGTATTATAGACCTTAATTTGTAAATAAAACGTTTTCTTAAAACATAAATATTACATAAGCAACTACGAAAGACACATACCGGCGGAGGAAAATCTGGCCCTAGGGAATTATGGCCTTCAGAACCATAATCCATAATAGATGATCCATCCTTCGGTTTCTCCATGACAACAGGAAGAACAACACAGAATATGCTGTATTCTGTACACTACAAAGCAACAGTCAGCACTACGCCAGTGGAAGCAGAGCGACTTCCTTAAACTAACTTTTAGAGTTATATCTAATTGAGATACAGGCCAGTGACGTTAAGACCTACACTCAGTAGCCCGTCACGAGGTTTGCAAAATCACTCAACTCTTCATGCAAGGAACTGAGAACTACAATGAAAAGTCATTGTAGCCTGTTGATTGTTGCCTTAACAGCGCCTGTAATAACGACTGACGAAGAAACGGACAGGTACGATACGGATGACCTAGATTCAAGTGAAGTGCGAAACAAGTTTCTTGCTTGGCTGTACACTTTACTGTATTTTCCTTTTGTAAATGAAAGTTATTCTTGTGAAGCCAAGCAAATATGCAAGAAATGGTTTGTTTGGCTCTTATTATTTGAAATAGATGGACAGAGAAAAAGATTTATAGTAAAATATAACATATGTTTATATAATTGTTCCTTATTAAATCTGCTGTTAGTCTCCTTAGAATATAATCAGAGAGTGGATGTCTTGTAGGTGGAGCTATTTCCAATAATTCTAGGATTGATGTACAAAAAATTACTTTCAAAAAAAAATCTTAAACTGATTTCCTTTTTCGCTGTGATTTATTACGTTATTTTCCTATAATATAAAATTACCTAAACAGAACTCAAACTCTTCTAGAGGGAAAAAAAAGACACGTTTTTTGTCACTCTAATAAACCTCTATCATGTTTATGCAAGCTCTAAATCTCGCGTTAATTTATAAGAACTTACCT
Organism: Carcinoscorpius rotundicauda; assembly: GCA_011833715.1. Taxonomy (NCBI): domain Eukaryota; kingdom Metazoa; phylum Arthropoda; class Merostomata; order Xiphosura; family Limulidae; genus Carcinoscorpius; species Carcinoscorpius rotundicauda. Next base: position 47,224,972 of record CM022392.1, on the reverse strand, counting down.
ACAGCCCACTCATTAGACTTATGACGCAAATATCTTATTTCAGTACTCCTGGTGATATAAATACAAATAGCCTATCTTGAAGCTTTGTGTCCGCCCTTTTAGTCGTGGGGGCGTTATAATGTGACAGTCAATCCCACTATTCGTTGATATTAAGAGTAGTCCAATAGTTGGCGGTGGGTGGTGATGACTAACTGCCTTCCCTCTAGTCTTACACTGCTAAATTAGGGACGGCTAACGCAGATAGCCCTTCTGTAACTTTACGCGATGTTCAAAACAAAGAGGCCTGGCATGGCCGAGCGCGTTAAGGCGTGCACTCGTAATCCGAGGGTCGCAGGTTCGCGCCCGCGTCGCGCTAAACATGCTCGTCCTCCCAGCCGTGGGGGTGTATAATGTGACGGTCAATCCCACTATTCGTTGATAAAAGAGTAGCCCAAGAGTTGGCGGTGGGTGGTGATGACTAGCTGCCTTCCCTCTAGCACAGATAGCCCTCGAGTAGCTTTGTGCGAATTTCCAAAAACACAAAAACACACTCAAAACAAAGAAAAATGAAATATCAAATGAATAAATATTCATTATTAAGAAAATTATCCCGACCATCATTCACCCTAAATAACAACATTAAAAAAAATTGTCGCTTATATATTTGTGTGTGTGGAACAGATGAGAAGAGGAAAATATGCGTCGAAGAACATCTCACACCTACAAAAAAAAGATAATGAAAATTCGTGTGTTTCTTAGCCGTAAGACACTGCAGTATAATGGCAAGTAAAGATCCAAGCTTTCCTCTATCTCAACTAGTTATTACCACACCAACGAAACTTGCATAGCCGTGAAACATGTAAAAGAACCAGAACTATATCCAGCGTATTAAATCGATTGCAACAAAACCAGGTTTATAACTATTACTTTAAATCAACTCATACTGTTTTGATTTTATAATGGTAAGATTATAACGGACAAACGCAGTTCGAATGACTAACAAGAAATGCTTTATGTAATCTTACATCGGTTTTTGTGCTTATATTTTATTCGTTTCAGCACGACTAACCATCCATAAATAGTAAGGAAATCCTCACACTGAACGGCACTTTATCAGTGCGCGGGCTAAATAGCGAGGACACAGATTCTGAGGTTCCCAGTTTTGAACCGTTGACCATACAAGAGACAGCAATTAGCACATTGGCTTCTTCCAGGTCTTTGGCTGTTTATTTGGACCAAATAAAGGAATTAACTGTTACTTTTATAACACAACCAGAACTGAAAATGTGGAAAGTGTTCAAGGTCCTCACTGCTCTGATTGCAGCCCGAACGTCCGAACCATCACACCACGTCTGACCTACGTAAATAAAAGTTTTAACGTAACAAAATATTTTTAGCGGGAAAATTAATTGCGTGTCAAGAAATTAAAATTTAAAATCGAGTCTATTATTGTTTAAAGGATAGGCATAAGTTTAAAAATGAAAAAAACAACTTTAACACACATTTTTTAACAATGCTGACATCATGCAGACTCTAGCTCCACATACTTTTAACAGTGCTTACAGAATCCTGGCTCTAGCTCCACATACTTTTAACAGTGCTGACATCATGCAGACTCTAGCTTCACATACTTTTAACAGTGATGTGTGTTAGTTTCCAGTAAAGATTTCAAACCAAGACGATATATACTGGGGTTAGTTTGTTTTTGAGTTGAGATTCACAACCGCAAGATTATATACTAGTTTAAAATGAGTTTCGTTTAGATATTTCGAATCAAAATGTTACATACTGATCTTCATAGAAGTTGTTATACATATTTCAAACCTAATATATTATACATGAGTTTTTATATGGATTTACTGTAGAGATTTGAAGTCAAAGTGTTAAAACTAGCGTTATATGCATATTTGTAAAGATTTTAAATTACAATGTTACCCACTAATGTTTTATGAATTATCTTTAAATATTTCAAACCAATGTCTTATGTATTAGTTTTACACATATTTGTTGTATGTAATTTAAATCAGCATGTTAAATATTTAGTTGACGGTTTTGCTGAACTCACAGTAGAAAAAAAAATGTACGTTCTTATTACTTAATGTAGTAAAACAGAATTTTCCACAAAATCAAAAATTAAAATCGACTCGGTATATTAGAAAATATTTATTTACCAAATTATCGACATCATGGGTTTACAAGGGTATAAAATTTGTGCATACTTTCAAAAACTATAATATCGAAACGTTGGTATATAAATTATTACAAAATATGTTGTGATCTACTTAATTTTTACTGACTTGTTGATGAGGCCAAAGTCTGTGAATACTGGTAAGTATTGTAACATTATGATATTAAACTCCATTTATACTACTGAAACTTTAATTTTCAACTGATTTCACTCAATCACACTTCAAAACTACCCGACAGATGACGCCACATATAAGCCATGATATGAAATGCGATCAAAACTGCGAGCCTTCCCTAATTTTGCAGTGTCCATGTATGTGTTTTTATTGCAGCAAGATCACGCCGGGCTATCTGCTGTGTCCACTAAAGAGAATTTAACCCCGAAATTAACCGTTGTAAATCCGAAGGCTAGAGGAAGTTTAGCTAGTTATCACCACCCACTGCCGTCTATCTCTTGGGCTACTCTTTCACCAACAACTGTGTTTATAATTTGACAAATTAGTTGATGTAATCACGATAAGAGAAGAATAGAAGTTATTCTACAATACTTTTAACGTCGTACAAGTACTTTGTTTTACTCATAAACTGCTAAAGTTATCGTAAATCACTTTATTTGAAAGTTCTACTGGTTAATACAGTTGTTTTATAAAGCATGAGTCCTGTTTGAACTTCACTGCCTACTAGCTAATCGAAAACAGAAGACGTTTCAATTCCACCCCCTGGTCAGCTAGCTTATCCGGTGAAAGTAGTTAGTGTCCATTGTCGGAGGTGTATAGACTCTTATTCAGTACTTATATATGGTTGTGACTTATCGTTAAGTAATGTGTAGAAGTATAGTGGTCTCGTATAACTGTGACTTTGATTAAGCTGTAGTAATTGATCTTTTCAATATGTGTTTGTCATATACTACTCGTAGGATTTTCCCTAGATTTAGCCTAGAGAAATAATAACAGATTAGAGTTTTGTAACATTTACAAAATACCTGGTTGTATTTATTTAATTTCAGAATAATTTACTGTTCTGCCCCATTTTCATCACATTTCAGGTTACATTAAGTCCATTTTACTTTCAAATACACGTTTAAATGTCGATACATATAAATATATCGCAGATAAAAACGACTAAGTAACACTGTTTCTATTTATGGAGTTCGTAGTCGAGAAACGTTAAGTTCGAAGAAAACACGTATCTATTATACTTCGTGGGAGATCCGGTTCAATGTAGCACGATTACCAGTAGAACAACAAACAGTACAATGAACCCACTTTTCAAAGGAAGCTGAATGAGGCAGTCTTTCCCCTCCCGCTCGTTCCGTGAAAATAAATAAACAATAATCGCTGTTCAAGCTAAACTCACAACTAGTCTCTTCGTAATGTGTCTTCTTAGGGATTTTTTCAAAGCTTGTACAATCTCATTAAAATGTTATTTCACTTTCAAGGTAAAAATCATGTGAGAAGTGTTTACGTAATAAGAATGATTTATTTTTGCTATAAGAAATAGGTCGTGTTAATAAGTATATTTATTATCTCTTCTAAAGGGAATCGAAAGTTGTCTGTTTTAAGAACTTGTACCATTATACAGTAGTGTGTTGCTTGTCAACTAATCAATAGACAATAAAATGACGTCATACGAGGGACACTTAACGTTGCATTCTGTACTTCCGTAACGTTAGTAAAACGTGCACATGTCATGAATTACGATACGAAACCTGCACAGTAGGCTAAAAATATTTGTTACTCTTACCTTTGGTTTTATTTACTCTTGAAATAGAACACTTTCGGGTACCTTGATGAAGTACAATTAGTGTTTTTTTTTCACGGTTTAGTTGTTGTTAGAAACAATAACTGAAGTTCTAAAACGTACAGATTTCAGTTTAGAGAAATGCTCGATCCATCCTGTTTTACACCTCGTTTGTCTGCAGACAAGGTTACACATATTATAACAGTGAAAAGTAAATTATGGGTGTGATTTGACTCATTATAATATTTCATTATATGTTTCTAAATATTCCGAATATGTGTGCGTGACATTAAACAGCTTAGATCTAGGTTCCTATTTTATGAAGTGTATTCTCAAAAACTTCACTTTTTCACATTATCTATTTAATCTTTATTTGATAATATTTTTTAAACCTCACTTCGTATGAGTGTTATTAAAGTGACTGTCAAATATTAATGTTCAATCAACAAAGAGTGGCCGAGGAGTTGACAGATGACCAGCTGCCTTCCCTAAAACCTAATAGTTAACTTTGCGCGAAATACTAAAAGAAACTTCACTTTCTCTACCACACAGTAGGTGATTAAGAAACATGTTTTTTCTTACGGTACACGTTGTCGTGTAGCATGTTGTCATCAGGTATACAATATTGCATAACCTGAACAGTATAATTTCTCCACCAGTATAGTTCTGAATAATGTTTCCTCCAATATATATTCGACCAATAACAATAACAGTTTATTCTTTAGTACATATAGTGGTGATGTTATGGTTAACATGAATAGCATGTTCACTTTACGTCAGTAATTGAGATTAACATGAAGAGAAATTATCTTTTCGAGAAATAACTTGTGACTCGCATGGTAAACATGTTTACTCATGTATATATTGACATATACAGTAGCTATATTTATATCTCTCACAGACATTAATGACCAAAATGAATAATGTATTATTTACACGGAAACATTGAGAATAAAATGAATAACTTATCTTACAAACATGATAATTAACATGGATAATGCGGTTTCTTCATCCAATTAGTGTTGATAGAAAATAAACAACGATTTTTAATAGACTTTCTCGTTCTATTTTACCCTTTTCTTTTCTCTGTTGCTCGCCTCAGAATTTATTTAGAATTTCACCCAATGGCACGCAAGAGCTATCTATATTCACACTCCTTAGTTTTGAACTGAAACTAGTCAATAGCCAGCGCCACCTACATTTCAATTGCTCTTGTTTTATCCAGTAGTGTGAACTGTCACTTAGGGTTATACTCTCTCTGCCCCAAGGTGTGGAACACGTTATTGTAGCAATGATCACGAATTACAATCCCCAGATTCATAGTCCATTAAGTCATACCCTGATACCTAATAAAAATCTAGTAGTTAATTTTCTTGGAATAAACCTCAACAAGTTAAACAGTGCATTATATTTTATAAAGCTTAAACAGTATATTAGAGTTGACAAGATTAAATAATAGATTTTGTTCTAACACCTTAAATAAATAATAATTTCATAATTACGTTCTAGTATCGCCTGTTTAATTATTTTTCCATGTTTAGTTTAAGTTCTTATGTTTCGTGTGTGTGTTTTTTTACACAGTTATCGTTTCTATCTACTTAAATACAGAATGTTATCTCTAGATTACACCGTGTGTTTCAGTTTTACAAAACTTCGTTATTATATATGTTATCAATAAAAAAAAACATCCTTAACGTAATCTTCTTAAGATAAAAATTTAGTTTCTAACTTCAGTCTTCCTTTATGGAGAAAAAGAACATTAAATGTAATAATTGTCATCTTAGATATCACAGTAATAGAATATCACTTTGTAAAAACAATAGATTCAATTTAACGAATTGTATTCAATTAGATTTGTAAATCTGACGAGGATATTCATAGGTAATAAACCAGAAGGGATATTGTTTCAGCGTATTTTCCTGATACGGGTTTATACGTTTAACTTCCTCATTTCCCAATGTGATCTTGTTTTTCTTTGTAACAAATATGTTCTGGAACAAAGTGGGGAAAGATACTACGTATAAGCTGTCAAAGCTTAAAGACATTTTCATTATAAGTTACTTTGTGACTTATTTAGAATACCTAACGGCACTGATGTAACAAGCAGACTGTTCGTGTTTGTCTTTTGTCGTTTGTGAATAGGTACGAAGCTACACAAAGGGTTATCTTTGCTCTACTCGCCACGGGTATCGAAACCAGGTTTCTAACAGTATAAGTCCGCAGACGTGTCGCTATACCACTGGGGGGCGACGTACTGAGGAAAATTGTTTATTAGTTTTGGATAAAGAGAGAGAAAAAGAAAAGAAATTATCTGTTTCTCAACAGAAGCTAATAATGTTCTGGTCTTATAAGGCAAACTCTGAATAAATCTGCAATTGTATCTCCAATTGTTTACTTTCATAATTATTACAAGTAATGAATAATTTCTCGTTTTTATCCACTGACAATGATGTTGCTTTAGTTTTATATAAGCTTCTACAATACACTTACATAACTATTTTATAATACTTTATGTTTCATATTTAGAACTTTGAAACTTTGTATAAACTATAAGAATAATCTGAATTGTTTTAATGGATAGCGTCTAAACTTACGGTACACATTATTCACATCACCCTGTATCTGTTGAACGTATAAGTTATCCGTGACTTTATGTTAATTGTACAAAGTTGTCATGTGGTATACACCTTTTGTTGTCTATATTTTCTCATTCATGACGTCACAAAAACCCGTAAATTTAACAAGTCTAAATACAAAAAAAGAAAAACCCTGTAACCTCAGTGCTTTTAAGAGGTGAACCTTCCTTCTTCTTCAGGGGCAGACTGGTAAATTCCCGGAAAAGAACCGTCCGCCTTTCGAAAGCGCTCAGGTTACAGGATTTTTGTCGTTCTCCATATTATATCGTATCTATAAAACGTATAAATTATCTACGACTCCCAGTTGATGGTACCAAGATACCATGTAGTACATAATGACGGTGATATGGTACCAAGATACCATGTAGTACATAATGACGGTGATCATGATATGTACTGCATCTATTCATTGATCGGCCTGGCATGGCCAAGCGCGTAAGGCGTGCGACTTCTACTCCGAAGATCGCGGGTTCGCGCCCGCGTCACGCTAAACATGCTCACCCTCCCAGCCGTGGGGGCGTATAATATGACGGTCAATCCCACTATTCGTTGGTAAAAGAGTAGCTCACGACTGGTGGTGATGACTAGCTGCCTTCCCTCTAGTCTTACACTGCAAAATTAGGGACGGCTAGCACAGATAGCCCTCGAGTAGCTTTGTGCGAAATTCCAAAAGAAACAATTCGTTGATCAATCAAATTTAAGAAGCATGATGAACACGAGAACTTTTATAATTCATATAAATTAATTTGTGTTTTATGATACTTCTTGGAACTTCAACTCAAACAAAGTGTATTTTCTTCTTGATGAAAGTTTACTTTGTTTCCATGTTAAGCACTAATCTCGCCCAATGTTTTCCATAAGATAAATCTTAAAAGTTGTTTTACCTTTTTTGGTGTATTGTCAGAATAAACTGTACACTACAAAGAATGTGTTCCAACAGGTTTGGAGAATAATCTCTTGTACTTATATTACATGACTGATAAGGTATAGACAGTCTGGTGACTTATCTGTTCTTTGTTAAGGACTAAAAACACCATACACATAACTGATAGAAACATCTTTAATTGTCTAAGGAGTCAGCTAGTGATATTAATGTTATTATGAAGTCTTATATCACAAGTACATTGACGAAGGAAGCCTTTCTTGTTTTAGTTCTGCACATTTTCCAAACTAAATAATGTATATATTAGAAACAGACTATTAAAAAAAACTATCTTTCCGTAGCGCCATCTGATAACTCATATTTAGCTTCTAGTATTGCTAAGATCTAATAACAAGTAGGCAAACAACGATTTACAAGCATAAGGAAAACGTTTATTGATGATGGAACATACTGCATAGTTCAATATAACCACAGTTTGTCTTCTTCAGGTAATGTGTTTCCTTACTCGAGTACCTGATAATTTTTTTTTACAATTGCACTCATATCTCTGAGCTTAGAACGCTGAAAATTCATTTGTAAGTCAATGATAATGGTAACTTGAGCTCTAGAGAAGTTCATGAATTTTGTGTTATGATGTAATTAATCTGCAATGTACTACATATTTAAATATAATTAATCTGTAATGTACTACATATTTAGATATAATTAATCTGTAATGTACTACATATTTAGATATAATTAATATGTAATGTACTACATATTTAGATATAATTAATCTGCAATGTACTACATATTTAAATATAATTAATCTGTAATGTACTACATATTTAGATATAATTAATCTGTAATGTACTACATATTTAGATATAATTAATCTGTAATGTACTACATATTTAGATGTAATTAATCTGTAATGTACTACACAGTTAGATATAATTAATCTGTAATGTACTACAGTTAGATATAATTAATCTGTAATGTACTACATATTTAGATGTAATTGTGGATAAAATGTAGCAATCACTCAAGACTTTTAACTAAAATTATGAAGCAATGGAAATGTTGTGGTTTATCCAATAATAGTTTTGAATTATTAAGAGTTAATTCATAAAAGGTGCTGGTGTGAAACTACGTGGTGCTCCTACTTACTAACCAATGATAATTATATGTTTTAATTAATAATCGAATTATTTATAGTTGTTTTTATCTCTTGTGGGAAATTATTTTTATTATCATCTTATCTCACTATATATATCTTATATATTAGTGTTTTAATTAATAAAACTCTTTTTGTCTTTATTATAAACTTACTTTTGGCTCAGATCCTGTTCCTTATCGAATCAGCGACCTTGGCGTTTTGTGGAATTGACGTAAATCACATGTAACAGTTTCACCATTTATATGGATTTTGTTGGAACGTAGCTAATATGTGACTGATAAATAGGAGACTGTGTGCTACGTTTCACCACTGCCTTTGTCTGTTTGGGTTTATTGGTATCAATGCGATAACCGTTCATAAATAACACTGGATAATGACAAAATGTATAAGCTAAACTCGATAACTGTCGATACCTTTGGGTTTATTCGTCCAGATGTGATTATTGTTTGTACGTTTCGCTGAATAATGTTAGGCTACGTACACTAAACATAGTAATTATTGATTTGGGTTTATTGGTTGATAACTATTTTTACAGATAACTGAACAGTGGCAGTTTATGTTTATTGAATCTGATAGTTATAGATATTTGTTTGGGCTTACGAGTAAACCTAAATGAATACAATGTAACTGAAGTTGAAAAATACGCCTGCGCTACCATTCCTTATGTAAGTCATGGAAGATGAAGTCTGTGATCATGGTGCTCAAATGTTTTGCAGATATTTTATCTATCAGGCAAAATCTAGACGCTTGTGAAGATTTTGCCTGCATCTTAAGTGAATCAGTTGAGAGTTAGGAGTTAAATGCTTGAACCAAAAAATACCTAAACTCCAACCTTTTACTTTGTAGAATTTTTATCACGTTGGAATAATTCTACATTGAAGTTATTACCTTTAAGTATTGATGGTTACTGCCTTCCAACAACTGGGTGCAGATAGCGAAAAGCAGTTAGAGTTAAGACATTATGAGTTCAATCATTCAACTACCAATCAACTCAATTAATTGAGTATTTATGAGATGTTATTAATAATGGTTAACAAAGGGTGAATTGGAGAAGAAGTGTTTTATTAACAGTAATAGTTTGAATTTATTCCCTTATATTTCGGAATTTTTTTATATGACTTATCAATAAAAGTAAACACATGGTTAATTTTTGAACAAGTTTTTATTCATAGTTACAGTATTTGTTTGTCCGGTTATGTTCTGGAGCTCATTCAACATAAATTATCAGTACCAGTAAACAAATTAATGAACAAGTGTTTTGTTAATAGTAAATAGTTCCTGTGCTTTTCGTTATATTACAACTTTATTCAGATATATATTATTAATATAATGAAGAGTGGAAATAGCAGGAGTTGTTTTGTTTGTGACTTTAATGTTTCTCAGACTGCATTCATCGCTACTCAGTGTTTCTTATAACAGCTCAGGCATTTAACCTTTTATTTTACTCCATTAAAAAACAGGCTGTGATCTAAAGGTTTGTATTGCTTCTGAAGATTGCCCTCTATCTCGAAGTTGTCTAACATTTTGTACATATATGCACGTGCATGTGGGAATGAGACAATACTTTCACCTTTATGGCTTTTATGAACAACACCATTTTGTTTCATTTTCTGATATATTGAATAATTTTCGATAAATTAGAGTAATCAAGGAATGATGAATAAAAGTATTGTCATTTTATTTTCTAAAAAAACCGGCTTCTTGTTTTACAGAATGACTCATAATTTGCTCAAGAGATGGCAGTAATCAACATCTTATACGTAAACTTCCTGCCAAGTTTCTGCTCCCACTTTTAAATAGACACAAATCTTGATAGTCAGAACGAAAAATTATCTTTAAGAATTTGTGTAGATACGCTTAATAAAAGGATTTCGTATAATAGAGATTTACTTTTGTAATCATGATACAATCAGGTTATGCGGATAAAGGCATTGCTTGGGAATGGTGGTTCAGTCAGAGACGCAATATAATAAAACTTCTCTAACACCATAGTAGAGTAAAATAGGTTACTTAGATGACTACACTACTCTTATCTTTGTATCGTCAGAATACCACATTTTTCAATCCTTAAAACGGATATCATGATAACAATGAAACTTCTGAGGAACCCTATCACATATCAGTTATACTTATTGGTATGCGGGAGCAAAACATATTCAAGTGTGTCTTGTTGCCTCAAAAGAAATAGCGGGTAATAAACATTTAAAAGTTATTACTATGGATAACACATCAATTTAACTATTGACTCTGTTCAGGAATTCTTGAGATATAACTGATCGGTAATGTGAAAATATAGTGGATCACCGTGCTTTACAGGCAAGAGGTTTTCAAACTTTAATATTAGCTCCTAAATCTACTCGAGAAGAGGTACATATAACACCATTTCTATTTTCTCAAAGCTACATGTATAAACATGAAAGTGGAATTCCAAGCAATACAGCCAACCTTACTTCGTTATTACACTGTGCTTGATATCAGGTGTGGATACTTTAAACACAGATAACCTATCTTTGTTATTAAACTGTACTTGATATCAGTTGTGGATAACCTGTTATTAAAATGTACTTGAAATCGGTTGTGGATACTTTAAACACAACGAATCTATCTTCGTTATTAAACTCGACTTGATGTCAGGTGTTGATAACCTATCTTCGTTTGTTTGTTTGTTTTGGAATTTCGCACAAAGCTACTCGAGGGCTATCTGTGCTAGCCGTCCCTAATTTTGCAGTGTAAGACTAGAGGGAAGGCAGCTAGTCATCACCACCCACCGCCAATTCTTGGGCTACTCTTTTACCAACGAATAGTAGGATTGATCGTCACATTATACACCCCCACGACTGGGAGGGCGAGCATGTTTAGCGCGACGCGGGCGCGAACCCTCGACCACTCGGATTACAAGTCACATGCCTTACGCGCTCAGCCATGCCAGGCCACCTATCTTCCTTATTAAACTCTACTTGATGTCAGGTTTTGATAACCTATCTTCGTTATTAAACTCTACTTGATGTCAGGTTTTGATAACCTATCTTCGTTATTAAACTCTACTTGATGTCATGTGTTGATAACCTATCTGCGTTATTAAACTGTGCTTGATATCAGTTGTGGATATTTTGTTCTGTTACTCGTTAAAGCTGTAATAATATATTTTTTATATCTGTGAACAAACTAATGCGTGTAGAAAATATTTTACCTTAAATTAATGTGTTTTTATTATTATTACTTTTATAATTACATTTCTGTCTGTTATAGTTATTCAAATTGATCTTCAGTTAAATATCCATTGAAAGTATGAAACAGAAAACGTAAGTTCATTCTCTGAATTTTTATCGCAAAGGATGTGTGCGTGGAACTGCTCGGTTGTTGTCATTACTTGGGTGCGGTTTACATGGTTTCGCGCTTAGGCGGGATTCATCATCGTAATCACGCGCCGTAGGACTCCATCTCCCAAGCTGCTGTTCCAATGATCGAGTCTTAGCGTTTTTAAGATAATTCTGTTGTTATGGCAACCAGTTATGTTTTGGATAGCTGAACTACCTGAGGAAACATGTCACGCGGTGAAGGAACCGGTGATGACGTAGTACATTTGCGTTGCCCTATTAGGTACTGAGTTCAGCGTTGACGAAGAAATTGAAGATTTTTTCAGCAGTTTTGGTGATTAACTACAATTCAGAGAACACTGAGAGTGAATTTCCCTGAATAATGCGTGTGGAGCAGTTTAAAAGCTTACACTGAAATGTCTTTGTACCACGTAAGAGTTAAATATTATAATCATATAACCAGAAATGGATAATATATTAACTGAGCATGAGAGTCAGTTATTATACCTATATAATCAGACATGGATAATTATAATACAATATATTCATTAGGCATAAAATCTGTTTTCAGTTCTACTCCAAAACCGATCATAGGAGATACTGTATCTTTACTTTTTAAAACCCATTCTAAAGCTATATATTTAATACGGTTCCTATTTCTTCAGGCTTACAACAAAGCTTTACGAAGTATCAATAACATTGCCAATTATTTTCAAATCTTCTACAACTTTTAAATAGTCTTACAAGAAGTAGTGATAATAAGAGAGTAGTCTTAGATACTTGTATTCAAATGCTGTATTTTAAAAGAAACAAAAGGCTTGGGAATGATTTATTGTGTGAAAGATATTCAACATCGGAATACATAGAAATTTGTTTGTTTGTCTTTTGAATTTCGCACAATGCTACTCGAGGGCTATCTGTGCTAGCCGTTCCTAATTTAGTAGTATAAGACCAGAGGGAAGGCAGCTAGTCATCACCACCCACCGCCAACTCTTGGGCTACTCTTTTACCAACGAATAGTGGGATTGACCGTCACATTACGACGCCTCCACGGATGAAAGGGCGCGCATGTTTGATGTAACAGGGACATGAATCCGCGACCCCCAGATTACGAGTCGAACGCCTTAATTCCCCTGGCCGCGCCGAGCCGCTTATTACAACAAAGTGTTGCGAGTTTGATTTTGTCGACTCCGGTCGATTACTAATATGATTTTGATGCTATCGATATTCTGGTGTTGGATTATTATAATAATATTATCATAAAGAAATTAAATGGAATAATTTCAGAAGTTACATGTTTTGAATTGATACATTATTTATGGAAAGATTAATTACGTAATTGATATTTTCTGTAAAGCACGCTTCTCTAGGTAACAAGTGAGACAAATTTCACTCTGGATCTTCAAGTAGGGAAGATTATATATTAATATTTATACTTTAATAGACATTTCAAGTGGAACAAGAAGTTGTGATAACCAATAACACAAACAGAATATTCTGCAAACAAATGTTGTTTGTCCATTTCAAATGTTACTTAAGGATCATTATACTAAACATTTATATTAGATACGCACTGTGAACAGAGCGCTGATAGCCTATTGTGCTGTTTTGCGTTAACACACAAATAAGTTGTTTCGGAGAGGTTTCAATAATACTACCAAAATGTTCTTCTGCCCTTTCAAATTTAAGATTGATTTTTTCAAATAAGCACGAAACTTTTTGAGTTTTTAGTGGTTTAACGAGCGAAGTGCTTTTATCGAGGTAGTTTCTTATACCTGGTAATCCTTTCAACCACTTCTGTAACAAAACCTTTAAGGTTTTTTTCTTTTTTGAACCATAATAAAAATAACAATTTCCACTTTTGAAATCCTAGATATTGTATAAACTAATGTCTTATTTTTCATACCTTCATGCTATTTTTTCACAACATGTTATTAACGCAATAAAAGTTTTTTTATTTTTTGAATTTCGCGCAAAGCTACACGGAGGCTATCTGCGTTAGCCGTCCCTAATTTAGCAGTGTAAGACTAGAGGAAAGGCAGCTTGTTATCATTATCCACCGTCAGCTCTTAGACTACTCTTTTACCAAAGAATAGTGGAATTGACCGTAACATTAGAACGCCCCCACAGCTGAAAGGGCGTTTCTTTGTGAGTGTTTGGGTATGTCTAATTCTTGAATACCCAAAAGGGTCACGTGCACAAAACCTCTTCCTCCTTGTTTTATCTTCATGTTTGCTTATTTGTTGAATTTCGAGCGTAGCTCCACGAAAGATGTTTGCAATAGTGCTCTATAATTATAAGGTGATAGACTACAAGGGAAGCAGTTAGTAAACACACACACCGTCCTGATACTAACTAGATCGAACAGATGAATTTTTACTGTTACTCTTATAACATAATTACTGTAACAAAGTACTGAATTTAATTTTCTATTCTCGTGGAAACAAGATGCGAACCTTATAACCTCAGCTCCACAGCACAACCGCTAGAAACTGAGCCACATTTGGGATACTTGGATTTTTTAAACACATTTTTCTAAACTATTTATGCACCAAACTGCTTGCCATCCAGTCGTTTTATTAATTATGTGCTACTACAATGTGGTATTTTCAGATCCAACTGATTTTCAGACAAGTTTTTTTAATAGAAATAGCGAAAATAAGATAGTCTGATGAACACGTTAACTAAAACTAACGAAATGTTTATTGGCTACAACACCGAAACTTAGCGACAACTTACAGTTCTCACTGCAAGTTGTATGCTCGATAGTCTTCAAGTTTCACTCGTACAAGATGAATTATCTCAACCCTAAACCCTGGACTTCGAAAGGTCTTTTTTGTGCGAGTAAAACTGATAGAAACAAAGCGTCTTGATCCCAAACATCAATTTTCTAGTAAACTCTGTTCCTTAAGAGCATTGATCAGCCATCAGATTCAATTGATATCATAGAAGATTTCAGCTAAACCGTTCAGTGTAAGAAACAAGCATTGGCTTGGACGTCACCTGTTGCTCCAAAACGAGAGTAAACAGCCGGTTACAAAAACTAAAGGTTCGTGATTGCTTTGATCAGGTCAGCTATAAAACTAGCAGCAGTTTTAAGTAGTTTTAACCCAGGTTAAAAAAACGCACTAAAATGTCCTTATGGGTAAAATATGTTACTAACAAAAGAACAATAGGCTGAAGCACCTTGAACCTTGGACTGCGTACTGTTACCTTCACAGCGTGGAAACTAAATAATCACTAACTTATATAAAACATGACATCACTCTGAGTGATAGACCAGCATGATACGCCTGCATATCACAACAATACTCGAGTCACATACACGATTTAAACCTTTAATCATAATCATTATTTCTGGGGTTTTATGTCTACTGTTCAGGGAAAAAGAATAATTTCATCCTCGTATATCCTCATGTCTTTATTTTGAGAGTGGTAATGGATACAATTTATTTAGTATGACATGGCCTGATGGTTAAAAAGTTTGGCTCGCAATCTGCGGATCGCAGGTTTGAATCTCCATCTCACCAGCAATGCTCGCTCCTTCAGCCATGAGGGCATTATAATGTGACTGTCAATTCCCCTGTTTGCTGGTAAAAGATTAGCACAAGAGTTAGCGATTGGTAGTGATGACTGGCTGTCTTCACTATAGTTTTTCATTGCTAAGTTAGAGATAGCACAGATAGTTCTCGTGAAACCTTGTACGAAATTAAATTCAAATCAAGACTACTGAATGCGATGCAGTATATGAATGCTATCAAGTAGGCCCTGCAGTAGCACAGTGCTATGTCTGTGAGTTCACTCCGCTAGAAACCGGGTTTCGATAGCTGTAGTGGGCACAGCAAAGATAGCCCATTGTGTAGCTTTATACTTAATTTCAAACAAACAAATCGGTGGTTAGTGAATGGTATGAAAACAAGTCAGTAATTTTTAAAGCACTGGTCTCGTCACATAAGACCAATGATAATTATATTTACAGAAATCGCAAAGCTAGATTACCTCTTCTCTTAACCAGTGTCCAAATGAGATTTTGGCAGAGAAAGTACACATTGAAAATGTAAAACAATTTGCATTATACAAATAACTGTTGGATGTGTCACCTAATTTTCCACTTTTGTTATTTTAAGGTGTAATTCTGAAAATGACATGACTTACCTAACACTGAAAAAAAATTGTAAAAAGAAACTACTAGATTCTAAATTTTTTTTAAAACTTACTTGAATTTTTTCAACATTAACGTCCTGTGAGTAAAACAATAACATCTGTAGATCGAATAACAAGTAAAATGAACTAAAATTTTAAAAAAGCGAAACCTGAATAAACTATGTTATCTTCCTGTAAACAGGGTCTGTCATTTTGACCCACTTTTTAAAGATATAACGTGAAGATCGTTTCAGTTTTCTAAATTGAGACAACTTTATTCGGTATGTATAGTTTGTTAGTTAAAAATTTTGACATTAACTTATAAAATTAACCCATTTTTCGTAATTTTTAAAATTAACCGAAGAAACGTGTATGGTTCGTTAATAGTGACCAATATAAAGATCTACTCATATGTCTATCTCTTTGTGTATGAAGGAAAATAATGCATTATTCACACAAATAAATGAACAAAAATCCTTACAAAAAGAGGCATGTTTTACTTAAATATTTTATTTAAAATAAGAGAATGGTCAGTAATGACTCCATGATTTTTCTAGATTCCATTTATCCAACGTTTCAGTTATGGTGGAATAAAATTATAAAACGCTTTTAAACATTTTCGACGTGTGATTCTCACCCAATTACACATGCACGGCTATGGCCCATGAGCATTCTGAAATTGAAGTTTTCGTTTTATAAGTTAAGAACAAACTTTGGTATGTCCGATCAAATGGTAATAATGTTCTAGAATTAGTTTCTGGAAATAGACCTGTGTGGGTGTGTGTGATTGTGTTTTTATTTCGCTAGTCAGTATCTGGCTACCTGCTGTGTCTATCTAAAGGAATCGAGCCCCTGACTTTTAGCATTATAAGTACGAAGACTAACTGCTGTCCTACAGTGGGACAAAACGGTAGTGAGCCATTGTTTTAAACTCAGTTTTAAAGCAAATCTTTGAAATTAGATTCATTGTTGTTTGCTGTTTAATTTTCTTCTTCTAGAAATGACTTTTGTTTTAAAGATAAAGTTATCAAATAATGTATTCAAATAGGAAGATGTTTTATTTTGTGGGAAGACAACAGATGTACAACGGAGTAATTTAACTTCAGGTCTTAACTTTGTATGTCCAGAGACTTACTGATGACCCAGTAGATAATAGGTATAAATACCGCTGACCCAGTATGTGATAGGTACAAATAGAAAAGACTAAGACATAGGTAGGTGTTTCTCAGTTTTTAAGATCTTTATCTTTAATTGTAGTTGAATTCTCAGAGCAGCGAAAAGAATGTAAAACTAAGTTAAAACTTTTCAAATTTTGGTCTTTAAGTGTGTTTGTTTATTTGTTCGTTTATTGTTAAGCACAAAACTGCATGATGACCTATTTTTGCCGTGCCCACTGTTGGTATAGAAACCCGGTTTTCGATTTATTTTACCCCTTTATTTAGTGTCACATTAAGTTGGTACTTTTAATTGAAATCCCTGAAAAACGTGTTGTATAGCAGATTTTAGTGCCTCTATACGGTTTTCCTTGCTGTTTCCAAATTACTTTAAAGTAAAGTAACTTTTCCAGTATTCCTCAGGGTCGATATCATTACGAAGATATTTGATCAATTTCCACCCACCACCTCTTTCTTCGTTTCATCGCGCATGAATTTACGGACTTTAAGAAAGAGACATGATCAGTATTATTACTCCAGTTTAAGTGTTATTTACTAGCTAGTCCAGTAGGAGGCTAAAGTTGATAAAGTGTGACAAATAATCACGAACCCCACGTGAAATAAAATAGGACACCTGGTGGAATAAAATATAAGTTCAGTTTAATGCTATTAGAGCAGCCTAAATGTCTAAACGCGAAAACTATCCTAGCGAAAACTTTAAAATGCTGACTGAGGTGTTCATCACGCTAATCAGGTAAGAATCAACAAAGGATTAGATGTTAATTATACTATGTAAATTATTTAAATTTATATAAATTACGCACGTTATCTTAAAACTTTCGTTTCTATATAAAACTCTTAACAGGACGTCATAGCACGTGATCTCTCAAATTTAAGTAAAGAAAAACATGGATCGATTGGTAAACAAATTTTATTTATAGCTATATTATGTCAAGAAGTTCAGGAAGAAATTACAAGAAGGTGTTGAAAATAAATTAAAGCTGATATTATTCCTTCAAATATCTGACAGTAAATTTTAGTTATTAATACCTACAAAATTGCAGGTGTTTTCGATCTGCGCTTTCCCTCATGTCTGTCGTGAGGTGTACACCAAAGTTCCAAGCAAACGTTAGTATGTTTGTATTGTACTTGGCAAAATTGATTTGTCGATCTTGTTTTCTACACTTCGATAGAGATTTATCTCAACAGAGGTCAATGACTTCAACGTATGCACTCATATACCGGATTAAGCAAAGAAAATTAGGCCTGACATAATCCAGGTTCTTACGAGTTTTGCACAGTATTAAGTGGCGTATCAACAAAATGCATTTCAGTTCTGTGACTTTGAATGTGAAGAAATATATATATACATACTCAAGAACTGGAATGTTTACTAAAACACGTGGCAAAGCTTTTTCAAATTGAAGGTCATTTTGGTTTGGGAAAGCTTCATCAAGCATGAAATATTATTCCCAACAGAGCGCGCTTTTCGCAGTATAAATTACCTTTTGTCTTTAAAGGCTTTCTGAGCATGAGCTATATAATGATGCAAGGAAAAAAGATGTCTTGTTCCTCCTTTTAATTATTCTACAGATATAAACACAACTAGAGGTACGTCTTGCATTTTGGTTAAACTAAAACTTTTCATAACATGTATTTTGGTTTCAGTATTTCATTATTTTATTGTAATTTTTATCTTTATGTTCAACTCATAAAATACAATGATGAGCTCAAATTTAAGTTACTCATAAAAAGTTAAGTATAGTTTGTTCGTAACTGAGCTAAAAGCTACAGAAAATGTTATTTGTATTCTAACCACCACGAGTATCGAAACCCTGTTTTTAATGTTATACGTTCGTAGACGTACCACTGATAAGGGGAAAAAATATAAATAAGGCGTATGAAGTGACCTTGAATTTTTAAGACAGTTTAGCATTAGCAGACATAAACTGAAAAAAATCTTACTGAAAGGAAAAGAAAGTGAAACAAACAAACAAACAATGTTTTATATAATTTAGAAATTAAAACTGTTACTTATTTTTCATAGCTTAAGACATATTGTCTGGACCTCACTTTTCTTCAATTTTATTTTCACATTGACCATTAATTAAGTGAAAGCTGGAGACCTGAACAAAATGAATTAAAATTGCTACAAGTGCTGAGTTTGTAACACACGTGTCAAAATTAAACGTCGTGTTTTTATTCTGTCACTGAAGTTTGATAAAGTTTAACAGTTAAGAACACAATGCACTTTCCCCTGTAAGATATTGGTAGTATTACGAATTTTAAATCACACGTGACATAAAAACATGATACATGATCGAATACCTTTCTTTTTAAACCACGTAGAAAGCTGAAATAAGATCGAGTTTAAATAGTTCTATAATAATCAGTTATGTCGAGAAACCCACTTGTTGGGAATTTTATATGCAAAAACGGCATAGAAGAGCGCTCTTCTATGTAAAATATTTTCTCAACCCAAACGAGCCGTTTTTGCATATAAAGTTCTATAGTAGTTTGATTAGGTATAAAATTACCGAGTTTAAATAATTCTGTAATAGTTTAATTAAGTTTGAGATGATCAAGTGTAAGTAATTCTATAATAGTTTGATCAAGTATAAAAGTTCTGAGTGTAATTACTTCTTTATACCATAGTTTGATTAGGCACAAAATGATCAAGTGTAAAAGGTTCTATAATAGTTTGATCAGGTATAAAAGTTCTGAGTGTAATTACTTCTTTATACTATAGTTTGATTAGGCACAAAATGATCAACTGTAAAAGGTTCTATAATAGTTTGATCAGGTGTAAAAGTACCGAGTGCAATTACTTCTTTATATTATAGGGTGATTAGGTTTGCCCCCCGCTAGTACAGCGGTATGTCTCCGGATTTACAACGCTAAAATCATGGGTTCGATTCCCCTCGGTGGGCTGAGCAGATAGCCTGATGTGGCTTTGCTATAAGAAAAACACACAAACACACTTGATTAGGTTTAAAAGTACCGAGCGTTATACAGATATAATCGGACGAAACCTTGCAAAATCACAACTTGTTACTGCACTGAACGTTTGAGTTAGAATCAAACAAACAGTTTTTAATCATTTATCCTGTGGAGTGAATTACTAACATTTTGTTCCGTTTATGTGACGTGTACAGTCTAGCTGGTGCGAACTGCTTTCTATAATTGCATCACAAGAAGAATTTAGCTCCATTACCTGACAAACAATTCTAACGTCTGATAGTTGACTTTAGCATTTTTCTATCAACTCCGCTATCTGACGTTGCAGTCGCAATGTATGAATAAATATTGAGATAATACTACATAAGTTCTTGCCAAAATATCAGTGGCACAATCAAATGGGTTGTCACTATTGGGCCACACGCGTATTTACACACAAAAACATTTTATTTCTGTCTATGTAACGTAATTAAACGACAAATATCATAAAAAAAATGTAATTTCCCAAGTGGCATAGCGGAATACCTGCGGACTCACACCGCTAAAAACCGGGTTTCGATACCCGTGGTGGGCAGAGCACAGATAGCCGATTGTGTAGCTTTGTGCTTAAGTTCAAACAAACAAACAAAGAATGTGATGCCATGAGTAAGCTTATTATGCCTTCAACACATATATAGCTTTCAACCCGCAGAAAACAATGCTTTCACAGCAAGTCGTCTACTAATAACACTGGCCCGACGTGGCCAAGTGGTTAAGCCACTCGACTCGTAATCTGAGGGTTGTGGGTTCGAATACCCCACCCAACATGTTTGCCTTTTCAGCTAAAAGGGTGTTATAATGTTACGGTCAATCCCACTGTTCGTTGGTAAAAGAGTAGCCCAAGATTTGGTGGTGGGTGGTGGTGACTACCTGTCTTCCTTTCCGTCTTAAACTGCTAAAGTAGGAACGGCTAGAGCAGATTACCCTCGTGTAGCTTTGAGCGAGATTCAAAACAAACTAATATCACTAAACAAGTATTTTTACGTACAGAGGTTGTATACGTTATGTTTAAAAGATTCTATAACCTCATCATGTCGTTAGAGTTCATACTCTATCTGACGACCGTGTGTCTTGTCAATATCTCTGCAGCATAGTTTCCATTACGAGACGCTCCGTCATAAAAATGTTATATTTCACACGTTGACTCCCAAGCCTACTTTGCCGATACCTTCCAGGATTTCACTAATCATTTTACAATTACTTCTTTTAGGAAGAGTATATATGTAGCCAATAAGTGACCCTTTAAAAAGAAAATAGAGCACGACTCATCGGTGGGTCTTAGTGAAAGACTATCGCGACCCAGCGGTAGTTCTTGTGGGAGCCAACGTGTTAAAGCACAACATGCTCCCTGCTGGCTTGTCATACCAACGTGTTAAAGCACAACATGCTCCCTGCTGGCTTGTCATGACAACGTGTTAAAGCACAACATGCTCCCTGCTGACTTGTCATAATCTATCTAGTATACAAAAGGACGATTATTTCTAAACATTTATTTGAACAGTTACTTTGCCTAAAAATACATAGGCACTGTGTCCATCGACTACTCTGTTATGTCTTCGCATTGATTAGTATAAATATAAGTTGCATTCTCCAATTGCCTGATGATCAAACAAATGGTAAGACTAGAAGCCTTATCTTCGTGAACCAATATTCTGTCGGCCTCGCATCCAAAGAGCGATCCCTTTTGATTATTGCGTACTCTTACCTTTGTGTGGACTACTTTTGTCCGTGGTCTCTGTGTTAATGTTAAAAGAAGCTACGGGTGAGATACGGCTTGCTGCAGATCTTTTTTTGGATTATTATTCTAGTGCCTTAAAATGATCTATATTCCTTGATCTTCTAATGCTGTCAACTATAAGAAATATCTATTCTTCCTCAGTATGATAGTTACAAATAGTCTATTCCTTTCTTGGTGTAGTAGTTTCTTCTGGTTCCTCTTCCTCAGTATGACAGTTACAAATAGTCTATTCCTTTCTTTCTGTAGTAGTTTCTTCTGGTTCCTCTTCCCCAGTATGACAGTTACAAATAGTTTATTCTTTTCTTGGTGTAGTAGTTTCCTCTGGTTCCTCTTCCCCAGTATGACAGTTACAAATAGTTTATTCTTTTCTTGGTGTAGTAGTTTCTTCTGGTTCCTCTTCCCCAGTATGACAGTTACAAATAGTTTATTCTTTTCTTGGTGTAGTAGTTTCCTCTGGTTCCTCTTCCCCAGTATGACAGTTACAAATAGTTTATTCTTTTCTTGGTGTAGTAGTTTCTTCTGGTTTCTCTTCCCCAGTATGACAGTTACAAATAGTCTATTCCTTTCTTGGTGTAGTAGTTTCTTCTGGTTCCTCTTCCCCAGTATGACAGTTACAAATAGTCTATTCCTTTCTTGGTGTAGTAGTTTCCTCTGGTTCCTCTTCCCCTGTATGATAGTTACAAATAGTCTGTTCCTTTATTAATGAATTACTTCTTTTGATTTCTCTTCCCCAGTATGACAGTTACAAATAGTCTATTTCCTTTCTTGGTGTAGTAGTTTCTTCTGGTTCCTCTTCCCCAGTATGACAGTTACAAATAGTTTATTCTTTTCTTGGTGTAGTAGTTTCCTCTGGTTCCTCTTCCCCAGTATGACAGTTACAAATAGTCTATTCCTTTCTTGGTGTAGTAGTTTCTTCTGGTTCCTCTTTCCCAGTATGACAGTTACAAATAGTTTATTCTTTTCTTGGTGTAGTAGTTTCCTCTGGTTCCTCTTCCCCAGTATGACAGTTACAAATAGTTTATTCTTTTCTTGGTGTAGTAGTTTCTTCTGGTTCCTCTTCCCCAGTATGACAGCTACAAATAGTCTATTCCTTTCTTGGTGTAGTAGTTTCTTCTGGTTCCTCTTCCCCAGTATGACAGTTACAAATAGTCTATTCCTTTCTTGGTGTAGTAGTTTCCTCTGGTTCCTCTTCCCCAGTATGATAGTTACAAATAGTCTGTTCCTTTATTAATGAATTACTTCTTTTGATTTCTCTTCCCCAGTATGACAGTTACAAATAGTTTATTCTTTTCTTGGTGTAGTAGTTTCTTCTGGTTCCTCTTCCCCAGTATGACAGTTACAAATAGTCTATTCCTTTCTTGGTGTAGTAGTTTCCTCTGGTTCCTCTTCCCCAGTATGATAGTTACAAATAGTCTGTTCCTTTATTAATGAATTACTTCTTTTGATTTCTCTTCCCCAGTATGACAGTTACAAATAGTCTATTCTTTTCTTGATGTATTAGTTTCTTCTGGTTACTTTTCCCAAGCATGACAGTTACAAATAGTGTATTCCTTTCTTGGGATAGTAGTTTCTTCTGATTACTTTTCCTCAGTATGACAGTTACAAATAGCCTGTTCTTTTCTTGATGTATTAGTTTCTTTTAGTTCCTTTTTCCCAGTATGACAGTTACAAATAGTCTATTCCTTTTGTGGTGCGTTCGTTTATACTGGTTCCTTCTACTTTCACGGTGTAACAGCAAAGACTCGTTATGAATTCTTCTTGAAATAGATTTATCTTGTAGTCTATAAAAACATCAGTTTGCTTTTTTTTTTCCAGAAAGCGACAATATCGACGGATCACTTTCTCTCTTTATCTCGAGTCAGCAGCGTTTTCTGTTCTTACGTTGTTGTTTCGTGTGTTTATCTTCCTTAACCAAATTGTATCAGTTATTAATACACCTGACGTATGATCAGCTTTCTAATTGACAAAAAAAAATTAACATTTTCACTCACAAAAGAAGGTATCACTGTTATTACAATGTCCAGATAGTGTATCATATTAACTTGTATTAATGGTTTGATAAACTATAATTTCTTCAAACTCTTCCATGATGTTTTCGAGTAATAATAGCTTCGCGTGAGGCACACTCATCTTTGCTTTGGTTTCTATAGTGATGAAAAAAAAAATCCCAGTTTATGAGCTCAGTATGATTTCTCCTGCTAGAACAGCATCTGTTCACAATATAGCAGAGGAAAGAGAGTGTAACATTCATTGTGTTGTTATTCTTCCAGATTCATATAAGCAAGTTATTCGTCAAAACGAATTTACGTTGTACTTAAGACGTTAAAATCAAAAATAAAACCAGATAAGATGTGTTAAACGGCAGAGGAGAGTTGAAGAAACTCCAAGATTTGCTCCACTAATACAACATTCTGGTAATTTGTCATGTTATAATTACATACTGGTGTATGTGTTACTTTACGCCCTAATACAGCTTTTACTGGGTGTTACTTAAATTTCAGTTTCTTATCAACTGAATAGTTTAGACAGGTGTCATCTTAATCGGTTCCTGAGTCTGTTTTACGTAACTTAGTAACAACTGGTAACACTAAATATGGTGTAACAATCTCACTAACAAATCTAAACTTCCGGCAACCGTAATCTACCTTGACATCCTAGACTTGGGCTATTCACTGGATATGTTATTTCTGTGGATTTTAGAAACCTGCATCTGTTAAGCGTAGCAGTACCATTGTGGTATCTAGAAACTTAATTGTGGGTGTGTATTAGTATTAGAGGCGTCGCTAGGCGTTGGCAAGCCCGACTCGTGCCCCAATTCTATTTGACAGTGCTCTGAATCCCCAGTTAGTGTCTTGAGAAATCAGAATATAAAACCATTATCGATATCTAACTGAGATGTCGAAAATTTCTGCGCTTATGAGCCCGAATCCCGATTCTTTTAAGCACCTAGTGACATCTATGAGCAGTATCACTGTGGATTCTAGGAACTTGGGATTATCACTGTGAATTGTAGGTAAAGAGTAGCAGTTTGTTTTTCTAGATATTACTGCTTTGTGTTTAACTTTATCAAGCATTACTTGTTTACGTTGTTCTAGTGGAACTTACAACAGAGAAGATATAGTAAGTTTGGAAATCTTTTCCCACCGTAGCTTCAAACAGATAAGACACAAATATATAGCGTGGACATTTTCTATGTATATAACATCAGCCGGCTTCTTTTCCAAAGAATCTTTTTACTTTAAATATATTCTTAATCAACTAAATCATAAAGTCTTAATGGCCAGTTTTGATGTAATCTCTCTCTTCACAGAAGTCCCAACAACTGAAGCCTGCAAGATAGTTTTAAAACTTTACATCCAAGACCCCAACCCATTGATACACACCCCACAATCAGTTGGCAACCCTTATAGAATTCACTACCACCAAAACTAACTTTATGTTCTATTACAAATAAATAGTCTAAGTATAGGGAATCCCGTGTCATCAGTTCGAGCCAATATTGTTATGACACAGATTGAATCACAAGCGATCAATTCAGCCTTACACCCTTCACTGTACTGATACAGGTATGTTGATGATACAATTGTTAAATTCACATTCACAGAACACACACAGTTTTTTCAATCACGCTAACTCGATACATCCCAACATTATGTTCACCTGTGAACAGGAAAAAACTAACCAAATATCATTTCTTAACCTTAAGATAACTAGAAGTAATACACAGTTCAAAACATAAATCTACGGAAAAATTACGCATATTGGATTGTACATTCCATGGGACTCAGCACGTGAAACAAAACAATAACTCAACATGTTAAAAAACCAAATAAACACAGCCACAAAACTATGTTCACCTGATAAAATTAATGATTAAATCAACAAAATAAAACAACACTTCATCAACATCAACAAATTCCTGAAAATAAACCGTGGAAAAAAATATATGTACACACCCATACCAACAACAAACAAACAACAATAAATATCATGATGCAACAAAAAAAAAATCTTACACTGCTGCATACCGTATGTTCCAGACATCAGCGAAAAAATAACCAACATTTGGGAAAAACTTAAAACAAAACACAACATTCCAGTGAACATCAAATTTATTCAAAAACTTGGTACAAAACTAAAGCCCCATACTATGTAAAAACTACACTGACAAACACAACAACAACATAATTTATAAAATACAATGCAACAACTGCCACAACTTCTATATTGGAGAAAGAAGCAGAAAAATGGAAACTAGATTAAAAGAATAAAAACAAAAGAAAACCTTAACACGTTTTTGTATATCGAAACACAAATAAACACGACATAACCATAGAAGACACTCATATACTAAGTAAGGAAGCAAATATAAACAAAAGCAAAATCAAAGAAGCTCTACTCATACAGCAACTAAAACCAAAATTAAACCAAATATAGAGGAACACCTTTATACCTATATTAATTGCTCCTCAGTGACTCAGTGATATGTCTGCGGACTTGCAACACTAAAATCCGGGTTTCCATACCCGTGGTGGGCACAGCACAGATAGCTCATTGTGTAGCTTTGTGCCTAATTGAAATTGTAAACAACAACTTATATTAATTAATAACCCAACATCCAACTGCAACGCTCCCTACAATCCTGTACCCGTTTATACTCTCGTCTCTAAGACATGTGCTCGGCAAGGGTGAGTTGCAAACTTTCTCTTTCTTAATCTGAAGGTGACCTTGGAAGGTCGAAACGTTGTTATTTGCATATCAATAAAAGTATTAATACCCATATTAGTCGTTCTGAGATCAGATAAGACACAGCAGATCTGAAAACCTTTAGTGGACTGCAACTGTTTGTGGAAATAAAAGGGGGAGAATTTTCAGTTGGTATAATCTACACTACTTCGTAATATTTAAGAATAGTTTGTATATTATCATGTGTTCACAGTTGGTAGTTTAAAATCACCTTTCCTTTATAACTGGAACGTACTTTAATATATAACAAGGAATCCTCCTGCACACCTTATGTGAAATGATTCTTCATATCAATCAATTAATTAAAACAAAATACTTAAAAACAACAATTACATTTCATAGTGAGTATGAATGTGTAAATTGGCCTGGCATGGCCACATGGGTTAAGGCGTGCGATTCGTAATTTAAGGGTCACGGACCCGCATCCCCGTCGCACCAAACATGCTCGCCCTTTCAGCCGTGGGGGCGTTATAATGTTACGGTTAATCCCACTATTCGTTGGCAAAAGAGTAGCCCAACAGTTGGCGGTGATGACTAGATACCTTCCCTCTACACTACCAAATTTGGAACGGCTATCGCACATAGCCCTCGGGTGGCTTTGCGTGGAATTCTAAAACAAAAACACAAACGATTGTGCAAATTGAATGTATCTTTTATGTTACAAAATTACGGTAGCATAATTTTAATGACGACGTGAAAATCTGTTAATATACGATATGAGCGTTTATATTTCGTGTAATGACCATAACTTGGCGTGAGGAGTGCCTCTAGATTGTATTGACTCCAAACTTCCACTGCAAATTGCTATTTGAATGAAACCGCAATTGCAAGCGAATGATACTTCGACACATTTTATTAATACTATCACGTGACTACTAATTTTGCAGAATAGAACAGTTCAATAAGAGAGTTTAAATAAAATTTTGTAAAAGTGATAAATAAAAGATAATTGTTTGTTTTGAATTTCGCGCAAAGCTACTCGAGGGCTGTCTGCGCTAGCCGTCCCTAATTTAGTAGTGTAGAGAGAAGGCATCTAGTCATCACCACCCACCGCCAACTATTGGGCTAGTATTTTGCCAACGAATAGTGAGATTAACCGTAACATTATAACGCCCCCACGGCTGAAAGGGCGAGCATGTTTGGTGCGACCGGTATTCGAACCCACGACCCTCGGATTACGAGTCGAACGCCTTAACACGCTTGGCCATGTCGGGCCGTAAAGAGATGATAACATGTGTCAGATAGTTTTAGCATACCAATCTTCCTATAAGCTTGCACTACAAATAAAGAAATATAACTTTACAAAGGCTGCTCATGAAATACACTACCAATATTATACCTGATCGCTTTGCACTTGGTCATTTCGTGGTCTATAATTACAGATGTAAATATTCGTAATTATCTTGTGACAGTTCAGTTAAGGTGCGATGATTTACAAGTTCATATGTCAACTAAAATTGTCCTGTTCTGGAAGTGTTACATTACAGGATTAAATTACACAATATTTTAACGTTTCAAACAAAGTGATGTGTATAATTTTAAGCTCTGTCCATAACAAAAAAGCTGGAGTTATTCCAGCAGATAGAAAAAGAGACTATTCCAAGACCAGCTGCCAGTCTCCAACCACAGGTAATGAAAAAAGTTAAACAGCTTATCATTGGAAGCTACTTAGTAGCATAGCATTCTTTTGCAGCTAAAGCAAAATGTTCCTTGTAACAACAACAAAAATAAATTAAATATGATTTAATATCATTTTTAAGAACCTAGGTCTAAAAATATTGCACGAGGCCCATGTTCACAAGCTTTTTGTAAAGCACTTGCTTAACTGTATGAAAAACCTGTTGTCGGAAGACGTACGAATTTTACAAGTAGTCCCTGAGTGCATGATGATACACTGGAAAAAACAATATTGTTGCAGTGTCAATGATACAACATTTCTTGTAAGATGCAGAGTGATGTTAAGGAAAATCATCGTTCAGGGGGAATTAGCATGGTTGCAGGTTAAAGGTGTCATAGTAAATATAGAAATCATGAAATATATTCAATTTCTCAGTATTATATATTATTATGCTACCATGATGACAGTACTATACCGTGAAGTGGCACCATCTTCGTATAAATTGGGTGCTAATAAATGTGGTTCCATCATGACAAACAAGTTATCGGAAGTCATTGTCTGCACGCAGTTGATCGACTCTGAATAATATGCGAAGAAGAGGAAAACAATATGGACATGAGATTATTGTACAAGAATCTCCTGTAGAAATTGTGCTGCATATCAATAACTTATTGACACAACTCTCGGATCAAGACTATAGATGAAAGAAGGCACTGAAAGGCTTAGAAACAGGTTTTCAAAACCTTCGGTAGCGATACAGGGTTGAGTGTTTAAGCATGACATAATATTTTTAAATGCATTTAAAGAAGTATCAATTAGGAACAGAGAATTTTATTTTACCAGGTGTTTAGGTTTACTAATAAACACAAAATTTTGTAAATTACATCTTCGACGTTTGAATGCAACCCAAGAACAACATGATTTTAACTAATAAAGAAGTTTTGTATCATAACTGGCGCGAAATATTCAATCTGTTATTAAATTAGTGCAGTTTCGTTTGTTTCTTTTTCTTGCACAAAATGGCACAATGGACGATCTTCTATTTATCCACCGCGTGGAATTGAAACGTGAATATGGTGTTATAAGTTCATAAACTTACCGATGAATCACCCGAAACTCTACAGTTTCGACCTATTTTTCGTCGTAACTGGACTAAGGATAGCTACCTTATTAACTATAACTGTCTAGATTTTAGAACATGCGGTGTTTCACTTTGAAATATAGAAATTTAGTTTCTAGAACGGGCAGTGTTTCACTTTGAAGCACAGAAAGTTTAGTTTTAGAACAGGCGGTGTTTCGTTTTACAACACAAATTTTGTGTTTTATAATGAAACGTATTTCATTTTGAAGTACACAAAGTTTAGTTTTTACAAGGTTCAGTTTTTGATTTTGAAACACAGAAACTTCAGTTTTGCGCAAATCTACACAAGGACTATCTGCGCCAGCATTCCCTAATTTAACAGTGTAAGACTAGAGGAAAGTCAGTTAGTCATCATCACTCAGCACCAACTCTTGGGCTACTCTTTTACCAACGTGATTGACCATCGTATTATAACACCCCTATGGTGTGACGGGGATTCGAACCTACGATCCTCAGATTCCCAGTCGAGCGCCCACGAAGTTTAGTTTTTAGGATGTACAGAATTTCACAATGAAATACAAAAAGTTTAAATTTTAAAAATGAAAGTGTTATAGTTTGAAATATTGAAAGTTTAATCGGAAAAAAACAACAACAGGATATGTTAAAAGCTAAAGGAAACAAAAAGAAAGAAATCACTGGAGTTAATGTTCGTTAATTTGACGTTAATAGGCGATTAATTATCATCAAGTGCAGTGTGATTGTTTAGTATGTAAAAGCTATTTGTTTTCTCTCTCTCTCTCTCTTTTATGAGCAATCAATCAATGTAAAAACAGTTTAGGCCAGTCATGGTCAGGTAGCTAGGGCGTTCCACTCGTAACCTGAGGGTCACGGTTTTGGATTTCTACCTAATCAAATATGCCGTCCTTTGAGCCGTAGGGGCGTTAAAATGTAATGATCAATCCCACTATTCATTGATTTAAAAAAGAGTAGCTCAAGAGTTGGCGGTTGGTGGTGAGGACTATCTGTCTTCCATCTAGTCTTATACTGCTAAATCAGGGACAGCTAACACAGATAGCCCTCGCTTTGCGCAAAATTCAAACCAAACTAAAAAATGAAACAGTTTTATTCAGTAACAGTCAGTCTGGGTAACTTACTTAAGCGTATAATAATTAAACATCACAGAAGACTCTCATTAACTTATAAAATCTTGTAATAAAAAAACTTGATAAATTTAGCACAAACCAACATTACTATTAAACTTACAAATGTCTTTATTTCAACAAATTAAACTAAATATCGCTGGTATAAATATAAACTGTTTCTGATGCTTAACCCACTCATCACTTGTTCACACAGAACCAGAGTGAATCAGATGTGTGTAGAAATGTCCTTATATAAAGTAATTTAGGTCAAACAGGGTGTGTGCCAAGATAATTAGTATTATATACATTGTCCCTCCCATAGGGTGGGGCTGGGAACTACTGCTTATCAATGCTTGCTCACCAATTTACGGCCACGCTGCTCATAGGTGATAATAAATAAATAAACTTATAGATGAAAAATAAACCTTTAGTAGTGAGAAAAAGAGCACGTGGAATGAAATGAAGATTTGGTTATTTACTTTTTAGTTGCAATCTTTTTTATTTATGGTAATGTAATTTAGAAAAAGAAATTTTGAACTTTATTAAATCATAAGATTTATCTTGCGATTTTGGTGAACAGGTGTAATTATCTTGCGCACGTAATCAAGTAGTTTTCTAATCGTCCAACACTCCACGAAGGATCTATTTCATAAACCACTTCTCCTCTCGCATACTTTCGTAATCTTTCAACTTGTTTTGTTCAATACTTATGTATTCACTCTTTTCTCGTGACTTTCCTTCTTCATATTTTAACCTCTTTTCTTTTAATTGAGAGGTTTGCTTGTCATTATCCTCTTGTCCACATGCGTTATTAAACATTCCTGTTTCTGGTGAACAAATGAGATGTTTAAAAAACAAATACATTTGCCTAAGATCCGAAGCTGACTTCATGAAGACTTAATTCTCTATGTATTTTGAGATAAATGGCCGATTTATAAGTGAACATTTTCTTTTTCTATCAGAAGTACTGGACAGAAATATGGTTCGCATTGTGTTATTAAATCGTACACAACCCTCTACCTCAGAATGATTCAATGTACAGACTTCAAAATTTTTATAAATTTATTCATACAAACTACAATGTCTTTATGTATTAAAAGTGGTACAGTTTGTTCAAAAAATAATAGTTTTTAACAACTCCAGTTTTTCAGTACTATATTTACAAATTACACCAATAAAGACATAATCAAAGCTACACTTACAGTTCTAGTGAAAGTCATGTTGTTGTGAGTAAAGCA
Organism: Carcinoscorpius rotundicauda; assembly: GCA_011833715.1. NCBI lineage: Eukaryota > Metazoa > Arthropoda > Merostomata > Xiphosura > Limulidae > Carcinoscorpius > Carcinoscorpius rotundicauda. Next base: position 47,193,214 of record CM022392.1, on the reverse strand, counting down.
CTATAAAGTATCTCTAAGTATCTGAATCATGGGTACTCAAAGTGTAAAATGTATCGTGGTTTTTTGTTTGTGGTGTCATTCAATAGATGGCGCATAAGTTTTGATTACATACATAGTTACTGACATACACACAATGTCCATCAGAGTAAGATTATTATTTTATGTATATTTCATCGAATTATTTTTGCTGAAACATTAATGCACACATTTGGATCTATGTGTATAAACTGAAGTAAACAGAAATAAATAATCAATAAATGTTTGATTGTTTATCTGTTTATAGTGAACAACTTTATCGAATGCAAGTTGAAGAAATCGAAAACGTATCGAAATTTAGGTGAAGGAAAGGCTGAGTTTGTGCTGATATCTATTTATTAGTAAAATGATTCTTCTATCTGCACCTCAATCTTACACATCAGATAAAAACAGTAACATCGATAACTTTTCCGTTATATATCAATTTATTGATTATTTGAATATAAGAAAAGTGGATTTTCTACCAAACACAACAATAATAGCATATGTTAAAGTTAAATTTTGAAACTAACTCACTAAACCCTTGTGACATGCGTAAAAAAGGTGCCCGTAACGGGTATATTAAATGGCCTAACTTCGACAAAATTCTTAGTAAGTAAAATTGACTTGGCATGTTTTATTTCGAATTTCGTGCAAAACTACACGAGAGCTATCTGCGCCAGCCACTTCTAATTTAAAAGTGAAAGAGTAGAAAGAAGGCGTATGAACAGACTGTATGTCATTATCCACCGAATAACTCTTGGGTTACTCTTTTACTAACGAATAGTGGAACTGACCATTACTTTTAACGCCTTTGCTGCTGAAAGGGCGAACAAGTCGTGTTTGTGTGCCCCTAACGACATGGTTTTACCAAGCCCACTAAAATTGATTGGTTATATGCAGAAATGACATGCTTATAACTCCCATGCAGCAAAAGTTAAAATTATTTAATTTATTTTCACTAAATAAATCAGCAACGTCACATGCGAATGTAATATCTATTTACGTAACATTTCCGAGCAGCTGCCATCCATAAAGTTATTAATATTATCATTTTCTTCTTTATTTACACACGTTCCTTCTGTAATTATTTTTGAAGTCACTTTTGCGCCATTAAATAAACATCAACCTAAACCATTTGTTAAAAGCAGAGGCGGTCCAAACAGGGCGGAACTGGGGCTACGTGCACCCAAATTTTGATTCAGTAGTGAAGTCCTCTATGAATGGGGAATAGTGTCGTGAATACAACTATTATGGAAAGTGGTTGTTTCAGTTTTAATTCAATTATCACAATTATGCCCTCAAGCACTAAATTCAAATATGTTGTGCATATGTTTGGCTGAATGTTTCCAAGAGTATTATGACTACACAATACTTCTCGCCCTGACTGATACACAAGTTTAATACAAAATGAAGGCTTTTCTTTCAAAGATAAAAAAATAATTTACTCAAGCTTGAGTAATACATTTTCAAAATGATGGAATAACACCAAAAAAGTATCAGACGTAGATTACTTTCCGTAAAAGTTATTGTAAACTCACTTTCATATGTAAATGATAGTTTGATGAGGCTAAGTTTATATATTTTAGTATATTTAAATACTTATAAATGCAGGACTTCAAGAACATTACACACTAAAATGTTTCTAAAATTTTTCTTCTAAGAAAACAACTTTGTTGCACGTGAACCTGAATTTTTTCTTCTGTGCTTTTTTTTTTTAATTTCGCACAAAGCTACTCGAGGGCTATAACAGACACCATGTATTTCTAGCAATAAAGCAAACACACAAGAAAGATGTTGTTTGAATTTCGCGCAAAGCAACTTGAGGGCTATTTGTGCTAGCCGTCCCTAATTTAGTAATGTAAGACTAGAGGGAAGGCAGCTAGTCATCACCACCCACCGCAAACTCTTGGGCTACTCTTTTACCAACGAATAGTGGGATTGACCGATACATTATAACGCCCACACGACTGAAAAGGCGAGAATGTTTGGTGCGACGGGGATGCGAACTCACGACCCTCAGATTACGAGTCGTACTCCTTAACACGCTTGGCCATGCCGAGCCAATATGTTAATGCCAACCAAATAATTTTACATTTTGGTTTTCTTCCAAAAAAAGGTTTTTCACAATTTCTTTGTGAATTAATGACCTTACATTTGCAGCGTGGATTGACAGTATGATAGAACTCTGGAGTTTGGAACTTACGATCCAGCATTGAATCCACACAATGCCACAAAATATTCGCCGCACTTTAAACTGCGAGTGTGTTATAAAAGTGACAGTCAATCTCACAACATTTATATTGCGTGATAGTGGCGCTGTATGACTGACTGCCTTTCTTCTGACTGATTGTTCAAATTTAGGGATGGCAGCATATAGCAGTAGAAGTTTTGCCATAAATGCAAGCACTTTTGGTTTAATTGCTGCCTAAAGGTATTATCTGCGTTAATACATCTCTGATTTTAGATATTATCCATGGATCCTTGATACATTTCAGTTTTAAGATTAAACTTCCGGTTCCACATAAGATTATTCTTCTTGAGTGATACCCACGTTCACGTTTATGTGTGTATTAATTGCGGAAAAAAACGTTTCGTTACAAAATGGCGGAAGGTCAAAATTAGTCAGAACGTGTTGACGGATTCATTTGGGAACAATATTTCAACTGAAACGTTTTTCTTTAACCAGGTTTATTACGTCAGATGTAATAACCTTCCTATTGTTTTATATGGTGGTTGGTTCTAGAATATATCGACAAAAGATTGTAAGTAATCAAAAAAATATTTAACAGATTTTATACTCTTATTTTAAAACAACGTTCCGATTAAAGCGTTTGGTTTGTTGTGAATGTCGCATAAAACCACGCGACGATAATCTGCAAAAGCCGTCCCTAATTTAGCAGAGGGAAGGGAACTAGCTAGCCATCATCATCACCCACTGTCAACTTTTGGGCTATTATTTTATTCAACGAATAGTGGGTTTGACACTCACGTTATAATGGCCCCCCAGTGGCTCAGCGATATGTCTGCGGACTTACACGCTAAAATCCGGGTTTCGATACCCGTGGTGGGCAGGGCACAGATTGCCCATTGTGTAGCTTTGTGCTTAATTCTAAACAACAACGTTATAATGCCCCCACGGCTGAAAGGACGAGCATGTTTAATGGGATGGAGACCGATTAAAGCGTTGTCTCCAAACAATTTATTAAGTCCATTGTAATATCCTTACAGTCGTATAATGTGTTATTTTTAAACTTTTACAGATATAATATTGTAATTAAGTAGACAGTTTTTGATTATTTTCATTCTGTTTTTTGGAAACGATTTGTCGATCAAAACACCGACTTCAAACAGTATATTAGTTTAAATTAAACAGGAGCATTTAAATTACTAAATTTAAGTTATGTTTATCACATGTCATACAAGTTTATAATCAATAAGACAATTTGTTTAACAGGAGTGCTCGGAGACTTTAATTATGGTTATATAAGTTCACTAGAGGGCGTAAGTTTCGGTGCTGTAAAGTTCAGCTTACCTAGAAGCAGCAGCTGAAACTTCGTCGACAATCTTCCCGAGACCTAATTTTATATGTAAATTATATTAATAGCGACTATCAACAAGTACAAAGAATCAAACAACAGCACTTTTTTTTTCTTTTTACAAAATTCAAACTCACAGCTAGTCTGTTAATATTTATTTTTGAGGAGATCACAGTGGCCGAGGTATATGTTCTTGTGCTACTATAACAAAAATAACTGTTTATATACTTTTAACAGTTTTTCCTATATAGATATATGTATATATAAGTACATAAAATTAAATCATATTAAAGGAGTCGTAAGTAACACAGTGTTAGAACTTATGTGTTCTTTAAATATCGTTTTAATGTAGAACAATCGACGTTTATATCTGATGAGATGTTGTATTCACGCTTATATCGTTGCCATGGTGATGAATAGGAAACACTAGCAATGAACACCTGTGCTGAAAAATAAGAATTAAACCTTAAGTATCCCCTGCATAACATGAAGTCATTCCCTAACTCTCTCTTGCTTGATTTATGCAACTGATTTTAAAATCTTTCAATTTTAGAATCAAAATTCCGAGTTATTAAATGACGAAAGACCAAGATTCTTGAACAGAATGAACAAGTTCGATTACACGGTCGATAACGCTGCTGTCTCTGTTCAAGGTCAGTTTTTTTTTAACTCTTCGCGCTCTCATGCCAGCTGTTCACATGAGCCTTAAACATGCTGCGATAAAAAGATATCTCAACTCGATTTTAACGCTATGTGGCACTGCAGCAGCCTTCGTTTTTGGTGATACATAAACTGGCAATGGAAAAATAGGCTGACTCCAGAAGATTCCCACTTAGGACTAATATCAAAATTAAAAAATATATATATATTTTGTCTTTTTTAACAAAACGGTAAAATAACCATTGCAAAATAAACTTTTATTCATCTTATTTATGAAGATAGTCTTTTTTTTTAAAGGAAATATTAAGTATGGGTAACTAAAAATGTACACTTTAGTGTTGTAGTGATTTTCAAATGATAAATATATCAGGAATATTATTTTAGCTTTTCCGTAAAATTTCCGAAAAACAGTTTGTTATATTAAAGACATTAGATGGAGCATCATAATGATATGTATTAAACTTCATAAATCTAAACTTTATCTACATGTATCGTGAGTGTATCTTAATAAAGTATTAAAATGGCTGAGAGAACAAATACAAAAGTAAACGTACACCAGAGCTGTTTGTTCTAAACAAACAAAAAAAAACTGGTTTAATTCTGCCCAGTAACATGAAAAATAAGGGAAGTATTTTTAATCTACTTTTGTTATGGTAAACCTATTTTATTATAGAGGCCACCCAGTAGCAGAGTTGTAAGTCTGTGGAACTACAACGCTAGAAACCGAGCTTGTATACCCGTGGTGGGCTGAACACAGATAGCTCACTATATAGCTTTGGGCTTAATTACAGACAAATACGAGTATGTTTTTATCTGTGCATCATTTGCCAAATAGAATCATTTAAACATTTAATGAGTATAATATACCATTGTATTTTTATTTTCCTAGTAGTTTAATAAGAATCTTTCGATCGAAGCTCATATTTGTTTAAATTAATTATTTATCATTTTAAGGCAATATATCTGTTATATGTTGTTGTTTTTTACCGAACGTATTTGCTAATTTACCAATGATAATTTTGTTCTTATAGTTTGACTATCAACAACGAAAATATTTTGTTAAAGTAAAAACATATGTAACAATAAGATTTTAAAAAGTTTCTCGAGCTCGTGATTCTCTTTCCGTTTTAATATTGTTAAATGTTCTTCATGCTTAACATGACATCTGTGTTCTGCGTAAGACATTTTGAATTGCATGCATAATTAAAATTAGTAGTTAACTGTGATTTTAAAAATTCTATTTTTTATCACATGTCAACATAAGATATACAACTTTTATGATGTAATAATATTTTACTTTCAAACGCACAAAGTTATCTTAGTAAGGTTTAGTTGTATGTTATTAAACGTTAAAGTCAATAACCATTAAATAAGTACAGAAAAAAGTGAAAGATGAAATAATATTATAATAATTATTCATTAAATTTTTTTTCTAAGCATCAATTCTCAACGGTTGGACGAACTTTGTGTTCTGTCGCACATACAACTTTGCCAGTTCGTTCTGTTTCGACTTGGTTCCCATGGTAACTGTTAGCCGTACCAGGTAAACGGTGGATGCTCAGAGTGTGGTTCCTTAGTTGTCTGAGCTCTAAGAAAGTATTGATCCGATAATAAGAAAAGTTTATTGGTAACGAAACTACATTCCATTAAACTGAACTTTAATTGCTCTTAGAAAAGTTTGAATAGCGTATTTTGTCAGGGCTGTGGAAATATTAACAACTTTAATAGCGTATCGTTTTAGAGCTAAGATAATATTGGCAACTTGAATAGCATAACGTGTTAGGGTTAAGGAATATTGGCAACTTAAATAGCGTAATGTTAGGGTTAAGGAATATTGGTAACTTGAATTGCATATCGTGGTAGGGGTATGGTAATACTGGTGACACTGGCGTAGATCAATTCGGTTGAGAAGGTTAGAGTGTTTTCGTTAAGTTTATGCTCTCTCTTCAGAAAAACCCAAAACAATTCTTACCAGTTGTAAAACAAAACACTGCACGTTACTGCATACTACTATGTAGCTCTGAAAAAACAACGCGAATTACTTAACCACCTTTAAAGATTTGATTATTATTGAAAATTAGTGGTCAATATAACAATTACTCAGCTAAAACGAGATAAACAAACAACCATAGTCATATAATTTACGTTTGCTAATGCAAATAAAAGCAGACAATGCTAAAGGGTCCACTATGTCAGGTAGCGAATGCTATTTTGATTTCGCTATGACTTTGTTTAAAGCTCATTTATAGTTCTTTCTTTCGTTTAATTAAGCTATGGATTTTAAGTTACATTTAAAATAACTCGCCTTCAAGCTCTTTCAAACCATTAGGTGAGAAATAACAAATTAATCAACTTTATAGCTTTCAAGGGGAAAATAAAATCAGATAATTCAGAATGAAAGTTTTAAAGAATCCTTATTTTCACTGAGTTGTTAAATAAATCATTTTAAGATGAAGTAAAAGTTTGTTTTGTTTGACAGAAAAGCTTCAAAATGAGATAACTTATTCTCTGTGTCTAATGCAGTGATCGAATTTCAGATTTTGGCAGTATAAAATCTCAAGCTAACCTCTAAACCATCAAGGAGAAGAGAATGTAGTAAGTGTTGACCAATAAAATATTGGTCTATTCCATCTTCCTGTGAACTACTTGTGTTATTTTAACTTAGTCATTGGTCTTGATATCATATATGTATTTATATACGTAATTTGTTTATAAACAAAAACAAAATACGCTCCACCAATTGAAAGGATCTCCAGGGTAAAGGCTATAATGGGAAATGTAAAATGTACCTTAGGTTTTGGAGGTGACTGCGGAAGTTGGCACCATATTGCGGTGGGAATAACTGTTTATCAGTATTAAACCCCGTCCGCCAGTCTCACATAAAGAAGTAAGATAAAGGAATAAAATAATAGAAATGGAAATTAGGATAGCGAGATGTGAGTGCTCAAACCCACAGCGTCTCACATTTATATTACCGTTCACTGCCCCCAGAAAGTTGTGGGAAGGTGACCACTGTCCAAAGTAAAGAAGAAGAAAAATAAATAAAAGTTAAATAAAAAATACATAAAAATAAAAATAAGATACCACCATTTGGGAGTAAATAAGTTAAATATACTTCTCTCTTGAAGTCAGCATTCCAGCCCCCATTAAGGTGGTAAAGCACTAAGCAATAGCCAAGTAGACGAATTATACTAGTATGAATGGTTTCAACCAGTTATCTAATCTAATTTGCATAACTCCCAACAACCACCCATTAAGTCTACTATAACTATTTTCTTGTTAAACAAGGTTTTATATGCGGGAAGGTGTTTATCTCCACAAAGTAATGCCAAGCTGTTTAATTACTTCATTCACAACTAAGACTAGTTCTCAGAAACTTCTAGTAAAATTTATTTAATTTTTATTTTTTTGTATTTATTCAATACATTCTTATATTTCTTACACAATACTTTAATAATTTATTTCAAGTTTCTTTGTTAAATCCATTAAATATTGATTCTTGTATCAATATTTCAACATTAATAATAAAATATTGTAATTTATTACAAATTTTACAATATTTTAATAACTGTGAAGCTATAATGCTTATAATATAAGGGTACCAGCATTATTATTCAAAGATGGTAAACCATACATTGGAACAGCAAAATATTTTATCAAAACTATTTATATTGATATTCTTATTAATTATTTTAATTTCTAAATCTAAATAATGTGCGTTTATGTCAGATATTGAAGTATTTTCAATTTCTAATTCTACTGGAGAAATAGTGTTAATAATGTTATTTATTTCAGGATTATTTATACTAATTATATCATCTATATACATGTATATATCTGTAAGTTAAAGCAAAAATATATGGGTTTATGTAGTTTTCGATAAACCTTTTCTCTAAATATAAAGGTATAAATTTAGAACGCACGTAGGTGGTTAAGGCATTCGACTCGTAATTCAAAGGTCGCGGGTTCGAATCCCCATCACACCAAACATACTTGCTTTTACAGCCGTGAGGGCGTTATAAGGTGATGGTAATTTACACTATTCACTGGGAAAAGAGTAGCCAAAGAGTTAGCGGTGGGTGGTGATGACTATCTGCCTACCCTCTAGTCTTACACTGCTAAATTATGGACAGCTAGTGCAGATAGCCCTCGTGCAGCTTTGCGCGAAATTCAAACCAAACTAATAAGCTTTAATGAAATGATTATTTCCTGTGTCAACAGGATTGATATTACATATATAATACAGGCCCGTTTAAAACAGTCTCGTAAAAAGTTTTGTGCGAAAGATAGTTTTTTTGCTTAACTTCCAACTCACATCTTCAAACCAAAGTTGTTCTTTTAAGTTTATAAAGCATGCAGTAATCAAATAACATACCTTGCCTCTTTTAACCTCCAAAAACTATAACACTGGAGCCTCTGAATACCACATAATATCTTCAGTTTGAGACAAATCTATATATATTACAACTTGTTTGATTTTTTATAATGAAACACTGTTTCAGGGGACTTTCAACATAATTTGTTACAACAGTCCACTAGGTATTAATACTGTAAAGAAAAGAAGGGAAAAAATCAATAACTTTTCATAATTAAACATCTTTAAAAGATCAAATGTCAAAGATAATCCCATGAATAAGAATAAGAGAAACAAAATAACCATTTCTGTTAATTTTCGTATAGAATTTAGGTCAACAGTACCATTTTAAAGTAACAAATATATAAAGGTTTCCAGTAGTCTCTATAGTCGAGGTCGACAGAACATGTTATCATACTTTGTTAATCCTCATCAATCACTGATATCTGTTCATCAAGTAATACTATATTGTATAATTCCTCAGTATATACTGTCAAATTCATTTTTATTTCAGTTTGGTACAGTAGCTTTCTAATAAAAAAAAGGTGTGCGGGCAGCTCATTCAATGTTTCTAAATCATTAGATCCCTGTAAATTTTTTCTTCACTTAACCTTCTGTCTCTGCTAGTTTATGTTCGAATGTTCCATCGAATGAAGTACATTTACTTACTATGCTCGATATTGTTTTTGGTTTCTCTTAACCTATAGAAGTTTTATTGGGAACATTTCTTTGTTTCTTAATCTATAGAAGTTCTATTGGGAACATTTCTTTGTTTCTTAATCTATAGAAGTTCCATTGAGAACATTTCTTTGTTTCTTAATCTATAGAAGTTCCATTGAGAACATTTCTTTGTTTCATAATCTATAGAAGTTCCATTGAGAACATTTCTTTGTTTCCTAATCTATAGAAGTTCTATTGAGAACATTTCTTTGTTCCTTAACCTATAGAAGTTCCATTGAGAACATTTCTTTGTTTCTTAATCTGTAGAAGTTCTATTGGGAACATTTCTTTGTTTCTTAACCAATAGAAGTTCCATTGAGAAGATTTCTTTGTTTCCTAATCTATAGAAGTTCTATTGGGAACATTTCTTTGTTTCTTAACCTATATAAGTTCCATTGAGAAGATTTCTTTGTTTCCTAATCTATAGAAGTTCTATTGGGAACATTTCTTTGTTTCTTAACCTATATAAGTTCCATTGAGAAGATTTCTTTCTTTCTTAACCCATAGAAGTTCTACTGGAAACATTTCTTTGTTTCTCAACCTATGGAAGTTTTAAAAAGAATATTTCTTTGTTTCATTACCTATATACTTTATATTGGGAACATTTCTTTGTTTCTTAACTTACAGAAGCTATACTAGGAACATTTCTTTGTTTCTTAACTTACAGAAGCTATACTAGGAACATTTCTTTGTTTCTTAACCAATAGAAGTTCCATTGAGAAGATTTCTTTGTTTCCTAATCTATAGAAGTTCTATTGGGAACATTTCTTTCTTTCTTAACCCATAGAAGTTCTACTGGAAACATTTCTTTGTTTCTCAACCTATGGAAGTTTTAAAAAGAATATTTCTTTGTTTCATTACCTATATATTTTATATTGGGAACATTTCTTTGTTTCTTAACCTGTAGAAGTTGTATTGGGAACATTTCTTTGTTTCTTAACTTACAGAAGCTATACTAGGAACATTTCTTTGTTTCTTAACTTACAGAAGCTATACTAGGAACATTTCTTTGTTTCTTAACCTGTAGAAGTTGTATCTGGAACATTTTTTTAACGAAAAGAAGTTTTAAAACCCTCGAGTAGCTTTATGCGAAATTCCAAAACAAAACAAACATTGAATTGTGATCGCCTGTAACTCACTTGTAGCTCGATTGCCATGTTATACCTGAAAAAGTGAACCATTAACGTCACACCCTGATTTAATGGGGCTTGACAAGTATGTGGACAAATGGGTTTGCTGCCACTCCAGTTTATTTGGCTATCTTTTTCGTAAGAGCGACCGTTAAATTTGAATTGTGACTTGGAAGCCTTCTAAAACATCAAGTCTTGGTTTACTATATCGTTTAAGGGTACCGGGAAATATGCTGAATTTCATGGAAGTGGATTTATATGTCAGTGGGTTTTTCTTCGTAGCCATAACATTTACTTTGGAGATGAAAGCGTTGCTCCAAATTGATTTGAAGTGTTACAACATTTTATGCTTCTGTAAAGAACTTTGAAATGATTTATCTTTTGACTGTACATCACGTAATCATCTCATTGTATGAATATCGTTCCTCCAATCATTGGTCGGAATTCGCTGTATACCAAATATACAGATGTGCTGGGTCACGAATTTCATCTTTTGCGACACTCCACTGCAATTAACATATATAACTTGTTGTTTGTTTCGTTTGTTTTTGAATTTCGCGCAAAGCTACACGAGGGCTATTTGCGCTAGCCGTTCCTAATTTAACAGTGTAAGACTAGAGGGAAGGCAGCTAGTCATCACCATCTACCGCCAACTCTTGGGCTACTCTTTTACCAACGAATAGTGGAATTGACCGTCACATTATAACGCTCCCACGGCTGAAAGGGCGAGCATATTTCGTGCGACCGGGATTCGAGCTCACAACTCTCAGTCGAGCGCCTTAACCCACCTGGCCATACCGGGCCTCTATTTATTAAATGAAACACCTTTTATTTTTCATCTATGCCTCATGAGTTGAAGCGGAAACTTTTCAGTCTTGATGTACAGTAGCACTATAGTGCTAAAATAAAAATAACTACGTTAATCTTTATGTTGGTTAGGGTCCAGAAAGGGCAATATACAACAAATATTATTTAAAAATGAGTAAGATCCAAACACACACTTTTCAATCCATCCCACCAAAAATGCATCAATATTAAGAAAACTACTATCAGGAAAAGCTGTAGAATCCAAAAATTTAATTCGGGACCCAAGTGTCCAGGGTCTTAAGGTAATCCCTTGAACCTGGCTGTTATTGGAACCCCTGTGACGCACATTTCTTTACTTTGCTTGGTTAAATAAGCCTCATCCCCAAATTTTGATTTACCTTCTACACCCCTGTTAGATAAATAAGAAGTGAATAAAAACAAATTCCCTGAATGAAAGGTTGGTGAATACCGTTCACTACTCTACTGTCACAGTTTTCACATTACAAGTAATAATTCTCAACAAACTGTTGTTCAGAACTTTAACTCTTTATGTTATTATTACAAAACGATTTAATAACACTGTTTGTTAATTACACATCAAACATATTTGGAATAGATGTTCTATGATATTTTAAACAAACACCATTTTTATGTGCGTAGTTTCAGTTCACCTACTGTTTGTGCAATCTAGAGTTTAAAAACATGGATGTTCGCAGAATTTATTCCAGATGGGAATATAAACCTCATTATAGTTTCTGTTGTACTATCAGATTAAACACTCCAAATAATCCATGAGTTTCTGATGTTTCATGTGTAAGTTACATTATTATAAATAATCTTAAACAGTTCTGATACCCCTTATCTGTTGCACCATTACGTTTAAATCATTACGGAAAATCCTCATCTGAGTATGCATTGCACCACTTATTTTATCGTTTCTTATAACACTCATCTGAGTTTCTATCGCATCACAAAATTTAGTTACTCTGATAATATTTACCTGCGTTTCTAAGATGGCATCAAATTATTCCGAATATTTTATACAGTTGTTATGAATATTCTGTTAAATTAACCGTAAAAAGTTTTGATATTCCATACATATATACATGACAAATATTCTGCTCACTTCACTCCAAACACTTCTAATATTCCATACTTATATACAAGACAAGTATTTTGCTCACTTCACTGTAAACAGTTCTGATATTCCATATATATTTGATGAGTATCCTTCTGACTTGGCATGATTACTCTGACAGCTTAATGCTTCTGATTTTTATCTTTAGGTCTAGTAAATATTGTTTAACTTTTGAGCTGTCATTTCTTATTGCAATAATTCACCTTCGCCATACACTACATGAAATGCCATTTTACTTTTCACTTGTCACTGTCATGAAACAGCTAACTTATCTGTATTTGACCCGTAAATATGTAAATCGTTTTTATCACACATCAACCACTACCGTAACCAACACTGTGAATAAAAATCTTACGAGGTATCTAAGTTCGGAAAACTGTTTTCCACCTGTACGAATACCTTCGTGTTACATTTAATTTCATCCGTTAATGACAGTCCATGTGTGAATTTTTATGCCAAAAATTTTATATTTTATCTTTTTAAGATAAATAAATATTCCTGATGACAAACTTTAAAAACTTTAAGAAATCTGAAACAAGCACAGAAGTCACTTTTTATTTCAGTATGTTTTCCAGAAAACAATACTTTTCTTTTATGTGAAGATAAAAAATATTCTTGTTCTTTCATCTATAATTGTTTCAGATTAAACATTAAATCACCATCACGCCCTCTGAATTCCAATGTAACTGTCTTTCAAGAAAACTTTTAATTTTATCAGGTTTTTTTCTTCAGAAAAGGTTGATTTCACATTTTCGGTTTGTTAAGTTGAAACTTGGGTAAATTGAGTGTCAGGATCTGTCAGTTTGCTGGAAAAGTGTCTTTGTATGCTATTCCATAATTTATATAATAACTCATTAGGGTTAAGCTTGAGTGTGACATTGGAGCTGGGCATTTTAAATTCTCGTGTATTCTACAAGTTGTGTGAAGGATAACAAGCTTATTAAAAGTTAAACATTATTAGTCTGTTATATTATCTAAGTTGACTAAAGGATAATAAAACTAATTAAAAGATGAAAATCTGTATTCTACAAGTTTCAAACATATTGTTAGTGTGAACGAGCCATATAGGCACTACAAGAAGATTCTATACACTGATAGGAGAAGTGAAGAGAAACTGTCATCAGCCACTGTTCAGTTCCTCACACTATACAGCACAATAACAGGTATACATAATAACTAAACATAATATTTATTATTCTACAAGTTGTCTAAAAAGTAATAAAGTAAAAACAAACAACTAATGTAGAGCTGAACTTCCGTAAATCTGATGTATTCTACAAATTATTTGAATGAACTTCTAGAAGTTTGATGTATTTTGTGAACTGTTTATGCGACACTTTTTAGTTTTCAAAATACACAATAAAAACCTGAATCAAATAATCGTGATTTTGACTTGACGTTTGATAAAGAAAATCTGTATGTGCTTTTTGTGATTTAAATCAAAATACTAATAGTAATAGCTTAACACAGAAGTTCTAATAAATTAAATCTCCTTTAGTCATAGTATATAAACATGAACACTAAGTAAAAAGTATTTACCTGAATTTGATGCAAAAGTCGATATTATTGAATGGATCATGCTTATAATATGTCTATATATATGAAGCTTCTGTTCCAAAGAACAGCTTTCTTTATTTCTTTTACTTAATCGGGCAGCGTAGCCCAATAATTCGTGCGTTGTACTGTCGATTTGTTTGTTTTTGTTTTTTTTAATTTCGCGCATAGCTACACGAGAGCTATTTGCGCTAGCCGTCCCTAATTTAGCAGTGTAAAATTAGAGGGAAGACAGCTAGTCATAACCACCCACCGCTAACTCTTGGACTACTCTTCTACCAACGAATAGTGGGATTGATCATAACTTTATAACTCCCCCACAGCTAAAAGGGTGAGTATGTTTGGTGCTCTGTTGATCTGATAATCTATTGTAAAATCGCACTCCATTGTCAGTATCCGTGGACATATTATAAAAGTAACAGTTGAATTATAACAACACAAAAATTCATACTGTTGATTAGCTACCTCCCTCAAATCTTTGAACTTAAAACTGGAGACAATTAGTGCAAGTAGCCTGTGTGTGATTTTAAGGGAATATCCACACAAAATAAACTTTAGCAAAGAAATGCTGTAAAATGCTTACGTAATGTTGCTCTGCCATGAAGAATAAAAATGCCACCTAAGAAAGTAGATCTGTTTCAAGAAGCAAACCTATTTTACACAGTGGCTTTCTTTTGATAGTATCCGTTAAATAAATTATCGTAGCACCTATTTTCGCTCTAGAGCTTCGCTTAGTATCTCATTGTTAGACCCTCTCAGGGTTTCCAGAGAGGTTTGGACCACTTCTATCTTCCGAGGCCTCTGGCTATAATGAAATTGAAAAATGATGACGCATGAAAACAAAATGAGACGATAATTAACCAAGAGAAAAATGAAACATAATTTTAATATTTAATATACATATATAAATAATTTGTATCTCTAAGCTAAGATTACGTGTGACACATTTCGGCATGATTGAAAAGCATATAAAATCAAGTTGCGAATATTAACAATGGCGAAAATAACCAACAAAAACACACGAGTGTCTGCATTTGAGGCTCCCTATATAAAGTTAGAAAGTTTGAAAATATAAACATATGTGTATGTATATATATATATATATGCATATGAAATACAATTAATGAATAGTAAAACAGAAAATATATTTCAAATGATTTCACTGGTAAGTTGGTGTGGCCCGGCATGGCCAAGCGTGTTAAGGCATGCAACTCGTAATCTGAGAGTCGCGGGTTCGCATCCCCATCGCGCCAAACATGCTCGCCCTTTCAGCCGTGAGGGCGTTATAATGTAAAGGTCAATCCCACCATTCGTTGATAAAAGAGTAGCCCAATAGTTGGCGTTGGGTGGTGATGAGTAGATGCCTTCCCTCTATCTTACACTGCTAAATTCGGGACGGCGAGCACAGATAGCCCTTGAGTAGCTTTGTGCAAAATTCAAAAACAAACAAACTAGTAAGTTGGTTAAAAAAAATAATTGAAACTACTGATAACTATATCTGGGGCCAGCAAGAAAAAAGATCGTTGATCAACTAAAATAACCACATTCTGCTGAATTAAGGTGTGCCAGTTAGGCTTACAGAATTGAAGAGTTCATAGTTGAATATTTAGACAAGTTTATAGCTTCCTAAATAGTTTCATTGTGTGTATTTCGCTTCCTTGGAACCTTGGTGTCATTCGTACGTACTGCAGGATTTTATGAATGTAATCTTTTTTAAGTTTCTCAGCTTAATAGCATAAGCATTTCTGTCAGCCGTATGGTATTTTTATAACCGTCTTTAATTTGAAAGTGACAAACTAAATAGTTAGTCAACTAAACAAACCGCCAACTCTTAGGCTACTCTTGTCAAGACAAATTGTGGGAGTTGACCGTCATTTTTACAATGCACCCATGACTCAAAAGTGCGGAACGAGATTTTCTCTTTAACGGTAACAGGATTCGATCCACGTAACCTCAGTTAAGAGTCGGGTACGCTAACCTCTGGGCCTAGCTCAGCCCACTAAAAGGACAAAAGTCAGAAAATAAAGTCACATGTCATACAACGTGTGAATGTCTAACTTGTTATGAATACAAGGTGACTACACGTGTTCTATCTAATCTACTGTTGGGCCCTTTACAAGGTATACATTATCATTTATTTAATAACATGAACATATATGAAAGTAATACGGCTTTTAACGATTATCAAAAATTTAAATCGATGTTGTTTGCATTTCTGTTTAAATATCAACGGCCATATATCGGTACCATATACTGCTATACCTTGAAAGTGTGGATTACACTGCATTCTAAACCATATAATTCCTGTCTTCTGCGCCTTTTTGGATCTAAAGTAAGGAATTGTGTTTAATGTGTCGTGGTGTAACACACAGTAATGATATTAGAGCTTCCTGATGCTCTGTTCTCTTGTCAACTTCTCGTCATTGGCTGAATAAAACCTACTTACTTTGCTGATAAGAAAAACACATCCTGGCTGCACAACTTTCCACCCTTTTATTTCCATCTCTCATCTTCTGCTATTGTCTGGCCAAAAACCTGTTTAACTGATAAGAAAAGAATTTTGCCAAGTTAAAGACATCGCAGACAACTTGGTCATGATAGGGCGACACCACGGGTATGATGCATGACAAAGGTTACAATGCCCCTGAAAACAAAACGCTGAATTCTTGACACGGATCATTACTCGTCCAAACTACATGGTAGAGGTCATTGGTCTAATAAGTTTAAACACGAAAATATATTAGTGTATGTAAGTATATAAACTGTTACAGCATGATTTGATATCGTGTAAAGAGTGGACTCACTGAGTGCATTGTTGTGTTCCGGAAAGTCAACTTTGTTACTAATAAAAACAAACGGTTTGCAGTGTTTTCTTAACAGCCAATTGAAATACGGAGTACGTTGGTCGTATTCTTAAATTACACGGTAAAAATATCTATGTATGTATATATATATATATATATAAGTACGTACTGTTGGTAAACTTTACAATCCGGTAAGTTTACCACACGGTGCTCTTATATCTTAATAAACGTAGAACTCGGTGATGTTGCTAACTGAATTATGGTTTTATATTCGGGTACATTAGTAATGTGGTCATGTATGATGTTTAGTTGTGTTATTAATATAATAATTTTTAGTATTCATAATGTCATCATCATAATGAAGATCGTTATTCTTAACTTTATCAGTTGTATTAAATTTAACATTGAACTCAACTCCAAAGTAATAATTCCATTTACTGAATATTTATGAGTAATCACTGTTATTGTTCTGTGTTAGTTATTATAATATTAGTTATGTGAATCGTTGCATTTATTTTTTGATGAGAGAAATGTCTTTTTCCTTCGTATAGCTTTTGCGAATTTAATGATGAAAACTCCAACGTTCTTATCATTCTAGGAGAAACTGTGCAATGAGAGGTTTGTGAATACGATTAATCGTCTTATAGATGATAAAAACCTCTGATAAGAATCCATTGTTTCTTCTGCTTTAGGTGACACTAAGCCTGATAAGATATCGGCCAAAGTTCTTTATTTTGCCTGATATGAAGACATTCTTTCATCTCCTAGAACAACACTGCTCAACCAGGAGTACTTGAACTATGAAACAAAATCCAAAAGACGAAGAACAAATATTTTCAAGTAATCTAAGTTATCCAACTGCATAATGTGTTTAAACAACTTCTCATTTAATAATATATAGGTGAACAAACTTTACGTTGTAAAGTGTCAAATCTAGTGAGATTGAAGACAAAAACCTATATTAACTTTTAACTCATAAGTAGTAATATAAAATATTAACTTGCGCATGAAAACAAGAGTCACTGATTAGCCTTGGAGTAGAGAACTTGTGACTATGCAGGTCAGGCTCTATTTTCTTTAGTCGAAAAGGCCAGTGAAGCATATATAAAAACAGGTAAACATCGGTTTTAAGCCATAAAAAGTCATGCGATTAAATGGTTAATTCGGGTGGAAAAGTTACACAGAAGTGAAAACAAATGTTCATTTATTTTAGATCTTGCCACATAAATATTGCTGTTGCTAGTTTTCATATCACAGTCACTTTCTGGAAGATTTGATAATATAACACAACTCTGTAAAGTCGAACTAGCTAAAAAATAGCACTAACACTAAGGAAGCGAAGCTGGTGTTTCGAAAGGCTTTCTACAAATGGATCTGGGTCTCGTTAAACAAGGTACAGAAGATGTTTATGACTATTGTCTTTATGTAACACGTACAAAATATTTTACGTGAGTCAGCATGCCCTTGTTGTCATTTACGTGAGTCATCATATCCATGTTGTCATTATAAGACGTTTTGTATGAATATCCTGTTCCACTTTTGAGATAAGAAGACTCAAAAGTAACCTAGATGTTTTATATTATATTTATTGTTCGTTTACTTTACATTCGCTCCTTCCCAGGAGCAGACTGGTATGTCTGCGGATTTATACTACTGGAAGCCGGGTTTCGATACTCATGATGGGCTAGAGCACGGATAGCCCTTTGTGTAGCTTTATGTTTTATAACAAACAACAGCTGTATAATCATTTAAGATATAAAAATGTGTTATTAAATGTCATCAAATTTTAACGTAGTTTACTTTGATAGGATGATAATACTTTCAGGATAAAGACGTCGGAAGCAAAGTATGTGAGAGAAGAGTAAATCTTGAAATTGAACTATGTTTGTGAAAAACAGCGGATACTTGACACAGCCTGAGTAACAACATAGGTCTATTCTAATGGAATGGAGCCCAAGATATAATGGAAATCAGGGGAGACACGAATTCAAAACAGATTGATTGTTGTTGGTGTATAACGAAATGGTGAGAGGTGTATGTTTCTCGAAGTTAAAGATGGATTTGTATACCAAGTGGTTAAAAAGTTAGCCCAATCAGAGAAAATATAGTTTTAGATTTATTGTTAACGATTAATAGAGATGTGTTTCCAAGAATTTCAACAGAGAAGCATTTAGAGTACAATGATAATTATATAATTATATTTGATGCTGACGTGTTGAGATAACAAGAAATGAAACTTTAGCTGCTAATTTTCTAAAAGCCAATTTTTAGATAAGATTTATAAGTAGAGAACTGGAATATTGAGTGAAAAGATGACGTCTGATAAATTTGTTTTTAAAAACTAAAATGTTTATAGTTTAAGAGGAGATGTAACTGAAAAGAGGATAACCTTGAAAATAAACAACATATCTTTTAGCTTACTAAAATCTGAATGGGGAGAAACGTTTTATAAACCACAGTAAAAGAATATTTATGAAGCTTTTAACGAAAGATGATATAATATAATAATTCACATTAATAAAATCCTCCTTCACAGACCTGTTACGTTTTTTCGTGAATGTTATGTGTTATCTAAATGGTGAAATGGGTGTGAAACTGGTTTACTTAGATTTTCAAGAGCTTTTGATAAGGTGTCATACAAAATATTAGCTAGAAAAATCATACCTGTTGATAAGTAACAGCAAGTAATTTGGATTGTAGTATGATTGGTTGATAGAAATGTAAAAGTTGTTGTTAAGAGGAAAATTAACGATTCCAAAAAAACAAATGGTTGAATTAAAATTTTACTTTTCTCAAGGGAAGTTATTCAAACAACCTTAAAGTTCCTCGTGGTTCTTTGTTGAATTAAAGTTTTACTTTTCTCAAGGAAGTTATTCAAACAACCTTAAAGTACCTCGTGGTTCTTTGTTGAATTAAAGTTTTACTTTTCTCAAGGGAAGGTATTCAAACAACCTTAAAGGTCCTCGTGGTTCTTTGTTGAATTAAAGTTTTACTTGTCTCAAGGGAAGGTATTCAAACAACTTTAAAGGTCCTCGTGGTTCTTTGTTGAATTAGTTTTACTTGTCTCAAGGGAAGTTATTAAAACAACCTTAAAGTTCTTCGTGGTTCTTTGTTCAATTAAAGTTTTACTTGTATCAAGGGAAGGTATTCAAACAACCTTAAAGGTCCTCGTGGTTCTTTGTTCAATTAAAGTTTTACTTGTCTCAAGGGAAGGTATTCAAACAACCTTAAAGACCCTCGTAGTTCTTTGTTGTCCTTGTATTATGTTATGCAATAGCCGGTTACCCAATTCATTTTGGGATATTTATCTACTTGTGGTGATTAGACGTAGACTCAGGATGAGGGAGGAGGGGATAACAGAGACAGTAAGGAGCCTCAGGGTATTTAAAACTTTCAAACTAACACAAAAAGCACATTTTACTCCATAAAACACTGATTTAAATTATCTTCAAAGTTCAAACCAAAAGTCAAACTGTTTTTGTTGTTTATTTTTCATTCATTGCAAGTTTCTAACATTTTTATTGCAGAGTATAACATTTTACTTGTTATGTGCAATTGTAGGAAGTGTGAGAGTAGTTTTACCCTTAGCAACAAATTGGTTATATAAAACTGGCATGAAAAAAATAAATTACTATTCTCAGTAGTTTCACAACATTAAACCTTTTTCCACTCTGTAGTTTGTATATACTTAAAAATGTAGCCCTGTAAGTTAATATTTAAGTGACAAAGATATTGTATCCAATATTTTGTTTTCAAGATCTATTTTAGGTAGTTCATAAAATGAGTAATAAGATATAAATTTTTCCTACCTAAACAACTGTTTTATGATACATGAAGGTATACATATTACTGAATACTTTTGAGTGCATAAACAACACACAAGTTCTAGCTTCAGAAATACCTAAGTTGAAACATATTGTTTAAATACAGTTATACATATTTACTAAAGCACTATCACTTTTAAAGTGTATTCATTACGGAAACGGAAACAATATTAAACAATTAGTTTTACCGAAATTAAAAAAAAACAAAAATACATTTAGAATATTAAAAGAGTAGTGAGGCCGTTCTTTATTTTATTAAATTCAATATGGATGACATTATGTAGAGCAAAATGATTTTGCTGTGTACAGCGCTATATAATGTATAGTGTTACCAAAGAATAACTAAGGGGTAATAAAAATAGTATATAACGCGATATCTACTGGACTTCGAAAACGTTATAATTTCCAAAAAGGGGTCACCGTCATACATTGGGTAAACTGGCCAGTACTCCATTGATAATGATTCATCATTTTAGACCAAAATTCAATTTAAATTGGGTGTTGGTCCCCTTGCGCGCCGATAGAGACGCTGCGTCACCTGTTTCGTCACCGATTAATCATTTCTGATATTAACACTTCTTCGATTATTTCAGAAAAAAAAATGAAATTATATAATTTGTACTCAGATGCAACTTTTTTATTTAAAGTTTCTAGTAGATTTTACATCAGTTAACTAAACATTTATATTTAAAGTGCAGTTCGTACTCTTTGACTGCGCTATATCCAGTCATGCGACTTAGTTTTACAAATGAGTAGTAAACTTATTCAGCTATTTGGATAATAATGTGTTGTCTAGTACATCATTATTTTTATTTGAACTGCAGTCTCACTTCAGTTTTTATTATTTTCGTAATACTTGTAGGTAAATATTAAATCCCACTACAAACCAATTTTAACATTTATATGCATTACGACAAGAACGAACTAACATAGATGAACAACCAATCAACCTTTAGACGTATAATACAATACAGCGAAACATAAACTAACAGTCTACCTTCACACATGTAATACAATACAGCGAAACATAAACCAACAATCAACCTTCGCATATATAATATAGTATGATAAAACATAAATCAACAACAAAATTTCAAATTAGTAATACAACACAGAAAAACGTGAGCCAGTAATCAACCTTTACACGTGCAATATGATATAACGAAACAAAGATCAACAATCAACCTGCAAACACGTAATGTAATACAGCAAGACTTAGAACAACAATAAACCTTCACACGTGTAATACAACAAAGTGAAATATAGAATACCAATCAACCGTCACGCGTGTAATACAATATAGCGAAAATAAATCAACGATCAGCCTGCACACGTATATTTTCATATAGCGAAACAAAATATCAACCACCGAACCTCACAATAATACAATATAGCAAAATAAAGATTACAATTAACCTGCATACGCGTTCAAGAGATGGAACAACAGTAAACCTTCTCATGTTCAATGTGTCAGTTATACGGATATAGTTGATAACATATTTTTAGCGTGACACGATGGTGATGAAACATAAATGGATTATAAAATCAATGCACTTTTTTCACAATCATCCTGTTAGTTACTTTTTTCAAATAGTTATATTTTTTCTTTTTCTCTTTTTTACTTCAATAATTTCGGAAATTCTTTATCTATATTTGTGCTTAATAACAAACAAAATCTATTTCATTAATTTTTTTCTTGTTTCAAAGATGTATTATTTAAAGATGTTTTCCATTCTTATGTAAACGTTAAGTTTGCTATAAAAGCGAGATAATTCTCATAAAAATCTGTCACAGGTACAGATTGAGGTCAAGTGTAAACATGAATTACATGTAAGACAATTTTTTGAGTTAATGAAATAGAACGTTGCCGAATAATGAGGCTTAGCTTGCAACGAAAGTGTTAAAATGCTTCAGAACTAAAACGTCAAATACTGATGTTTAGCGCTTGAATTTTAAGCGTATTAGCAGCATTAAGTATAATGGGAGAAGAAAATTTTTTTACAATTTTATTGTATTACAATTAGAGTCATTTAAGAAATAGTTTTTAGGCTGATCTACATACACGTACACTTTTCAGAATTAACTTTTAATAAGTGTGTATGGGTGCGTATTGTATGTAAACTTTACTTGGCAGTTGGATACTAAAGTCTTTCGAAAACGTGCTTTTACCACTTCCTTTTTCTTCTCCTTTGCATATTTTTGACTCATTTTTCATTATGTGATACGTGTACGTTACATCCTTTCCAAGGTTTTAGGGTTTCTGATTTGATTTCCAATTTTATAGTATACTAAGAAACGGCATACTCCTCTTAATTATCCGCAAATTCTATAAATATCATTTTCTATAACGCACACTTTGTTCTTAAACCTTGCCGGTGTCATGTTATGTACTTATGTTTTGACATTAAATTTTTCTTTGAAATGTATTCACTTTTCGAGTTTGCTTGGTTGTTTGTTTTGGAAATTCGCACAAAGCTACTAGAGGGCTATCTGTGCTCGCCGTCCCTAATTTAGCGGTGTAAGGCTAGAGAGAAGGCAGCTAGTCATCACCACCCACAGCCAACTCTTGGGCTACTCTTTTAACGGTTACTTTATAACGCCCCCACAGCTGAAAGGGCGAGCATGTTTGGCGCGACCGGGATGCGAACCCGCGACCTTCAGATTACGAGTCGCACGCCTTAACACGCTTGGCTATGCCGGGCCTACCATAGAAGTTAATCAAGTGCTTTAAACCTTTGTGTCCAAAACTTCGCAATTGCGTCAAAATAATATTCATCAACACAAAAGTGGCTACATTCACATTTCTTAGAGCACTTCAACATTACTAAAGCTGTTATTTTTAATTGTCAGAGGATGCTACTCAGCGAAGGTAAAGAAACGGAATAACATCATCATTTTTGGCGTTTATGAAAATGAAACACAATACCGTTTTGTTTTCAGAAAACATAGCTACAGCCATATTTATGGGTACAGAAGTATTTAGATATAATAAGTATACAAAAGTATTTGACGTTTTATGTTTTTTCATAAAGATTTTCATTGGTCTATAGAGATCATCATGTTAAAAAGTCACATGATTATCTCTATAGACAAAACAGATTACAGTCTTCTGGAACTTATATTATGAATCAGCTTTATGATTTAATCAATTATTTCTATTACAAATTAATTGATTTCAAAAGTGTATAAAAAGCGAAAAATAGTTATTTCATGAATAATATTTTTTCAACTCTGAAAGTAACTGTCCAGTTTATTCTATTTTTTAATAACTTGCTTGGTTAGAATAGAAATAAGCAAGGATACGTTTTAACTAGAAGAGAGAAAGAACTTGTCTGCTTTTACTTTACTCCCCTACCTAAGAAACTTTTGAAATGGTAGTGGTCGGCTATTTACCTAATCTACCATATATACAGTGGTCAGCCCGAGGCAGTGGACCCAGTTTAGTTTCACCCTCCCCTCTTGGTCCTATCATTCCCTTGTAGCCCGAAGGTTTCTTTGTTCCTGTTCTCAGGCTGTTCTTTCGAATGAAAACGGGAAACGGAGTGGTAGTAGAATGGTGGAGCAGGTGTCTAGGTTCAGCTGATCTTTCTAGACCTTTAGGGCATAGCCACGGTCTCCTCTGTCATTTAAATGTTCTAACAAGTATTTTTTCGGTTTGTAGATACGTGGTAACTTCTATTTTAATATAATCTGCATTTTTATAGCCCTTAAAATTTAGAGGATCGTAAGCCTTTGTTTCCCGAGAAGAACCATCGTTACACAAAGAGATCAAGTCGTATATTGAAATATTATATAAGGCCATATAAAATTCGAATTCTATGTTACTTACTGCGGTGTATCTGCAAATACGTTTTGCGCTTATATATTGTGCTTGCAGAATTTATTCTCTATTTTTGTTCTCTTTATATTTGCAAATTATTAAATCAGAAGTGAATTAAGCTGATTTCATGTTTACGGGTCTAGCCACCTGGATATTCTTTTAATATATTCTGTGAATGAAAGTTTTATTCACGTCACGAGCAGGTTTTATGAGCAGGATGTTCCTTTCGGTGTATTTCCTGATGAAATTTCAATGTCTGTTCTGAAACCAAAGATCCAATTATTATTCAAAAGGAAATACTATCCATGCAAACCTGCCTGAAGAAATTATGTGATGCTGTCGAGTTATAAACAGGTATAGATGGATAGATAGATAGTAAACTTAAAGTAGTTTATTTGTCCTTGAAATAAGAAATAAACAACTTCTTAACCATTTAATTCTGTGCTAAAAATTGGAATTGAAACATACCTGGAATGGTTGTTACTTAAGTATTTAGTTTAACATGTCTTAATATTTCAAGCCAGTGTTATTTCCAAGCACAATCTAATTTTCAAAGCTGTATTTGAGCTTTCCAAAGTATATAATTTATGATATCCCTTTTTCTGTCTTTTAGTGTAAACTTATTTGTATGTGTAACACTAACACTAAAGGCTTTGACCTCAGAATAGAATCACAGTAAACAAGTGGCAACTGTAAGGATGGATTATTTCGGAACATGCAACTCCCTGGCGGCTCAGTCGTAAGCCTGAGAGCTCTTAAATGCTGAAATTAATTCGACCTCTGCGACAGGCTTAGTGCAGATGTCCCATAGTGAATACTTCCACTTAAAAGAAACATAAATATATAAAATAGTACTTTCTGTTGAGACTTTTCTGTGAACCTGTTGTTTCGACGTTTGTTGTCTAACCGTTTTAACTGAAATATGATAAAAATATTTATTTACAATAAAGCAAAGTAAGTATTATATAGCAGACATTAGTCACAGTTTTACATTACAATCTATGTAACTAAAGTAACACTGATTCGATACGTTAAAACAATACTATGACTTTCAAAATGTAGGTTTCACTTAGAACAGTGATTTTAACAGGTGATACGCGAGATTGTTGGTGGTGGTAGTGGCACACAAAAATCCATTAAATTAGAGATTCTTAACCGGTGTTACGCGAGGAAGTTGTTGTTACCGCAGTTGAGATGACGAACATCTTGGTTTTATTCTATATAAGTCATTCAGCAGTGCCTAAAATTAGATTTCGTTATAACACTATGAAACGCTGGTGTAAGGAGATGTTAATAGCTACTAAACAAGAAAATGTCACACCTTACAGTATTATTATGTTTTTTATAAGAATTTTCAATCAAAGCTACAGAATGGATCATTTGCCTTAATCAACCTTAGTTTTATATTGATGATCCAGAAGGAAAGTAATTAGTAGACATAATCCCACCACCAGCTCTTGGGTTACCTTTATCTGATCAAACAGTGAAATTTTTACCACTGTTTCCCTTACAGCGTCACCATCGTTCCAAACTGCGGAACAAGTGTATTATAAGCCTAAATCACAAGCTATTTTTACCAGTGTGACTAAGCAGGTACATAAAGAGAATTTTAAAAGCACAGTTTGCGTTGTTTTTGCCCAGATGAGAATAAACTAAATCAACTTATTGTTCTTTTACTCTTAATGTCTCTACACACCACTTCTGTACCACTTAATGTCTCTACACACCACTTCTGTACCACTTAATGTCTCTACACACCACTTCTGTACCACTTAATGTCTCTACACACCACTTCTGTACTACTTAATGTCTCTACACATCACTTCTGTACCACTGATATTTCAAGGTAGTTCATTTATTTTTATATTTATAATGCAAATTTATACAATCTTCACTGTATCCACCGCGGGTATCGAACCACGGATTTTAGCGTCGTAAATCACCAAACCTACTACTGACCCACATTTTTTTTCATCTTGAGCCGCACCCTAACTGCTGGTTTAAGATGATCTGCACAGCTACTTTTAACCACTTTTATCACAGCTGAAAGTACTGTCGCGGGATTGAGCCTTGGATCTTATGATCAGTACTCCGGCATGGTAACCACTAGCCCAACTCTAGCCGTCCCTCATGTTTCTCAGTATTAAATTAATTAAATAAAAAGTCATTTTTATACTAGTATTAGTACGGTTAGCAAAAATTAAATACATGACAAATCTTGTGTTTTAGAATTAATACTTAGACTTTACTGTACTGGTGAAACGATCCATTAGAAATAAATTTAAACAAGAAAATAAAATTAAAGTCTAAACTACTTTACTAAATCAATACTTAAGTTTACGAAACCATTGAAAAACATATCAAGAGGTGCCAGTGATCGTGAAACCGGATGGTTGAAAATTCCAAGTAGTATAAATTTATGAAGTATTTTCTTCATTTATGGATTTAAAAAAAATGCGGTCTGTATGTTACAGAGAAAATTATCGGTGAGCCAAAGTTTCGCTGTTTATTGTGGCTCAAAGGACTATGTAAAATCCATATACATCTGCAAGCTAAGAAATTTCTTTCATCTCTCGAGAAAGCATGACCAAGTGATTAATATACTGAACTTTTCTCAGAGATTCTATGGTTCGACTTCCGTTACCACAACAAAAATTACGATTGCACTTAGGAGCCACGAGTTTACTATAAAAGTGAAATCCAAGTTCCACGATTTGTTTACGGTGGGTGATGTTGACGAGCTAACTCTTTCCCTCTAGGCTATCAGTTCAATATCATGAATAGCTGGGATAGACAGTATATTCTTCGCTAGTTTGAAATTATGCATCGCACAAAGCTACACAATGAGCTATCTGTGCTATGCCCACCACGAATATCGAAACCTGGTTTCTAGAGGTGTGAGTCCGGAAACATACCGCTGTGCCACTAGGGGGCGCTTAGCTTTCAGAAAACAACTAACAATTATTTCTTCCACCGATCGGTCAGCGGTAAGTTTATGGACTTACAACACTAAAATTTTGGGTTCGATTCATCCTGTATACAGAACACAAATAATCCTTAGTGCGACTTTGCGCTGAAACAAGCAAACAGCAAAAAACTATAACTTCTGGAAATATATCTTATTTTTATTTCTAACAAATTAAGCGTGAATCTCATTGCATCTCTACTTTTGTATCGATAACATATGGATAATAAATATGTATCAGAATATTGCAACTAATGGACGGTAACGATAAAAAACAAATATTGTATTTGAAGGGTAGATTTTACAGCTAATTACTTTCTTTACAAGGTCCAAGCATCCTGTTTGGACACAACTTTTTGTGTAATAGGTTAGTGTGTGTGTGTGTTTTATTGCAAAGCCATGTCGGGCTATCTTGTGGCTTTGCAATATAAAATACACACCCACACAGAAAACCTACATAATTTTTCTAACAGTTACATTCCTTTGTATTATTAAAAAACCTGTATTGTTTCTCTGACAGATACATATCTTTAGATTATTAGTCTAAAATCTCTACTGTTTTTCTGACAGATACACACCTCTAGATTATTAGAAAATCTATATTGTTTCTCTGACAGATGTATAACTGTCAAGTGAAATTTGATTTCGGAACCATTCACTTATTTAACAAAATATCTTAGTATCTTCAGTAGTATTCTCTGGCAGATATTTTACAGTCGCTGCATATTGTAAACTTTATACCGTGATTGTTCTCGAGTACTAAATTATCAGTACAAAGCTACACAATGAGCTATCTGTATATATACATACATACATGTTATAAATTAAGCATTCAAACCACTCATAATGAAATGTAATGTAATTTAATTATACACGAACAGTCCATTTGTCTTTATTTTTTCCTGTGGAAAGACGCGAACGCCAATGGCGGCTAATTGAATAGTTATGTGATTTGTTTGTTTTAGAATTTACACGCGAAGGACGATCTGTATTTAGTTTTGATTTGATAGATAGAAGGGAAGAGTGAACAGCACTTAACTAATGGAAAATATTGTACTACTATTCTTTGGCCTAATAGTGGGATTTGACCGTCACTCTTATATCACACACACTCCCAGAGTACGAGGTACTCATTTAGGATAACGGATTGTGAACCACGAACTTTCAAATTTACAATCTAGGATGGCCCGACATGGCCAGGTGGGTTAAGGCGTTCGACTCGTAATCTGAGGGTCGCAGATTCGAATCCTGGTCGTACCAAATATGTTCGCCCTTTCAGCCGTGGGAGCGTTATAAAGTTACGGTCAATACCACTTTTTGTTGGGAAAAGAGTAGCTCAAGAGTTGGCGGTGGGTAGTGATGACTAGCTGCTTTCCCTCTAGTCTTACACTACAAAATTAGGGACAGCTAGAGCAGATAGCTCTCGAGTAACTTTGCACGAAATTCAAACAAAACACAAACAATACAATCTACGCCTGGCTCATGATTACATGGACGCTAATCAAACGACATTTTACGTGCCTCCCACTAGTACAGCGGTATGTCTCCGGATTTACAACGCTAAAATTAGGGGTTCGATTCCCCTCGGTGAAGTCAGCAGATACCCCAATGTGGCTTTGCTGTAAGAAAACACATTTTATGAACACTAATAGAGAAACTTTGTGGTGAATAAAAAGAAATTTTATGAGCGTTAAAACTCGAATATGAAAAAAAATTTAAGTATAATAAACTTTAAATGATGGTAATCGTTAGATAAATTGATAAACATAATTTTTATATCTACAAAAAGACAAGATAAACATTACATGCTCCTTGAAATACTTATTTAAAATTATTTGTATAATGCTCAGTAAAACATATTTAACTAATTTTGGTACAGCACACATTTTAATACTTATAATTTCAAGAATCTGAATTTTGTACAAAAGGTGGCAAAGAAACACACCATGGCCAAGGGCAAAAATTTTAGTTTGGTCACTACTGTGGAGGGCAAGCGCATGAAACGCATAGATATTACACACATAGATATATAAACGATACTAAAACACATACATACAATGTGTGCATAGAAATGAACACTCACCAAAATGACCAAGTCGGAATGCACTGAGTTATTGTGTGGATCATTATCCTACTTGTCCACCTCACCAGAAATACATATTATAAACGTATGATATTCGTAAATCACAATATTTGGTAATTTAATGATGCTTAAAATACATCATAGGTATAAAAGAGGGTTTGATTTAATTTACTGTCGTTTTACGTTTAATTATGAAATAGTGAAAGTTTAAATATTTGGTTAAGATCTACGTAGTAAACCACGTTTTCTACGACAAATTATAATTATTATTTCATTGTCATTCAACAATTTAAAAAAAAAACCCCAAAACGTTTCAGTTCTACAAAGGTGGTTTTTGAAGCATGAACCCATTTCGTCTGCGTCGCGTGCTCCTGAAGAAATTGAACGTGTTTCTTTTCAAAAGTGTTTTAAAAACGCAAATTTTCTCAGCTACTGTTTCTGAGAGAGAAATAAGGAAAAATCACAATTATTTATTCATCAAAAGGCTGATTTTGTTAAAGTTATTTTCTCTTCACCAACGCTTAATTAAAATGTTTTTAAGGGCTATAAATACGTATGTGTTTAGGATAATAAATCTGTCCTTGAATGAGCCGACATTTCGAGGAGTGGATAAATAGATCTGTGATCTTGTTCTAAGAACAGTGAAGAAAATTTATGACTGGAACACACTTGGTTTAAAGTCAATAACTAACGCTATAGTTGTACCAATAATGGTTTAATGCAGTGAATATGAACATTGCGTCGAATCTCATCGAGGGCTCTCAAGTCCAAATAGTAACAATTCTAAAACCGTCTTTTAGGCTAGTCATGTTTGTGCGCACAGGGGGAGGGTTTAGAAAGAACTGGACTTCTATATTTAGAATTAGTCTGTGCCTGAAAGACGCTGATAAGAATAGGGTACAAACCATCAGTTTGAACAACCAAAGGAACAGGATGCTCTGACCAATAAGGAATTTAGCTGTGTAGGGAGTCTACAATACACGAGGGTTGTATATGATAGGACAAGATGCCGGAGGCGGACTCACGTTTAAAGAAGGCCAGCACCAAACAAACCAAGAAAGTGGCCACTGAGTCTGGTCGTTTGGAAGAAATACAGGGATCATAATGGATCACTCTTGTGTATGCTGTAGTCGAGAGTTTTATCAATGTAGCCTTGATCTCGTTCGTTATAAAACTAAAATACAAAAAAAAGGTTATTAAATCTTCGATACCAATTTCATTAATATCTCGCTTATTAGTACTCTTTAACCTAATAACTTTTGAACGCAACATTAATTCATTTGGTTTGTTTTGAATTTTGCACAAAACTACAGCTAGCCGTCCATAATTTAGCAGTGTAAGACTAGAGGGAGGGCAGGTAGTCATTACCACCTATCACCAACTCTTAAGCTATTCTTTTGCCAACGAATAGTGGAATTGATCGTATAATTAAAACGCCCCCACGGCTGAAAGGGAGAGTATATTTAGTGTGAAGGAGATTCGAAACCACGACCCTTGGAATAGGAGTCGAGTGCCTTAACCACTTCGCCATGCTGGGCCACTTTAATTCGTCCTACGGCATCTAACAGTAAGACCAGTCAAAGATAAAAACAAAAAAATCCAGTCAGTTATGTGAACCCATCTTAACGATGTTATAGGGGAAAAATAAATTATGTTTTGTGAGTAAAATATTTAAGTTACCAAAGTAAGTTTTGAGTTTGCTTAAAATCTCGTAGTTAGCTAAATATAAGGTACTGATGGACTTGTTTTTTTCACCTGAAACTGCTCTTCGTATATTTATTTGTCCATTCGCCTTCATAACCAACAAAATATCAATGCACCCACGACTCGAATCAAGATATGTCTTTGTTCGTTCAGAACACTTAAAGTTGCATGGAACGTGGAATACAGGTGAACAGAGATGCAGGAAACTGAGTCAGCCAGCGAGTTGCTTGTTTCCTAGGTGGCGCTTACACGGAGATGATGTGTCGTGCAGGGTGTGGTATCTTTTACTGCCTACCAAGTGCAGGTAGCAACTAGCAATGTTATCTTGCAGTCGCTCTTTATGCATCGCTGTTTCCAACTGTTGGATTCTCCACTTGACTGCGTAGCTTCAACCATAAACCTTTGTTACATCAACTATAAATTTCCGGTAGAGACTTAAACTCGAGATTTTTAACTTTTCGTAGTATATTATAAATCACACAGTTAATGTATTCTCTAATATTTATTTATTCGTATTTTTTCGAGAAGAGTAACACAGGTTCATTCATACATATATTACAGAGTTATATATATGTATATTGCTTAGATTTAGTAGTTATCGTTATAAATATTTAATAAGTAAAATTATTTTTATCAGACTTATGCCTTCAAATAAAATTAATAAGAACTGTGTTC
Organism: Carcinoscorpius rotundicauda; assembly: GCA_011833715.1. Lineage (NCBI taxonomy): Eukaryota > Metazoa > Arthropoda > Merostomata > Xiphosura > Limulidae > Carcinoscorpius > Carcinoscorpius rotundicauda. The sequence continues at coordinate 47,161,422 of CM022392.1, read as the reverse complement.
ATAACTCACGCCAGGACATTATATCAGTTTCTCGTTTGATGAAATAAATTACTACTGGAATATACATAAAATTAACATTATTGCACTTATCTTTCCCTATGATACATGCGCGCCCCTCCACGTTCAACTTTCTTCCTCCCTACAGGTGGTGGCATAATGGACAGACCCGAATAAGCCAGTTAAGGATGGCAGGGGCTGCCTGTCTCTAGCATCCTGTAAGTGAGGTATGAACTGTTTTCCCCGAATCTCAGCAGAAGACAAGGGGGCCGTACATCGTGCATGTAGACTTTGTGACATTGCTAGTACTTCTGGTAACCTTTCAAGTAAGTAAAACAATAAAATCATCTATTTTTTCTAATTATAAAAATAGAATATGAGGCAGTTAATTGTACTAAAGTAACACTTTAAAAAGTTTTTGTTAAGACTTTCTCCTACATCACGTTATCTGGCTTTCATTCAGTTGAGCGATAACAACCTGTTTACTAATGCATCGTCATGAACGTTGGACAATGTAACTGCTTTTGCGCAGGGACTTTCGTAATTGGCAAAAATATCTTGTGCGTGTAATCGAGTGAGATTTTTCATCGATATTAATGCTATAAATAAAGGAAATTAAAATGTATTTCTCATGTGTACCCGAGATTCCGATGTTGCATGATTAACTCATTTAATACAACAAAATAATACACACAGTGGATTTGTTTGGGAATATTAAAATAGTTTTAGCTTTTCTACGATAAAAATAATTTCATCTATTGAGTTTAAAATTAAGATCCTTTAACTGTTCGAAGGCGTTATACCACTGGCTTTGTGGCTGACTTTGGAAGTGATATAGATTTTGTGTCTGGTTGTGGGAGTTTTACCAATAATTTTGTGACTATCTGTGGAAGTTATACTGTTACTTTTGTGTGAATATCGACTGTGAAACATAATGTTTTTAGTACGTGTTACAATTTGCTACCAGCAGATTTTAGGTTAAATACATGATTAGACTTGTCTTGCTAGTTTAGTTTGGATTTTTAAAGAGCGGTTGGTTGTCTTTAAAGTCTCTCTACGATTTAGAGACGTGTGACGTACTGTCTTGTCTAAGTAGCCCGAAATGAGTGTAGTCAAGCGAAGAGCCCGGTATACACCCAACCTGGTACGGTTGGACACGCAGCGAAAGGAAAGTGGGAATCACACCATCTTTCTCCTGAAACATCAAACCCTAACAAGGTCACCGACGTCCATTGCATCTTGTTTCTTCTCCAAGTCGGTGTCAGTTTATCCGATCGCTGTCTCGCGCCCCCGTGCAACCAAGAATGTTGCCCCTGTAGCGTGCAGTCCTAGCAACAGGAGGTTGAAGGAGCAATCCAACATCCGCAACAAATCACGTGATACTTGGTCTGGGACAACTCCCCAGCTGCCTCGAGCTGGTATTTTCTGTTTGCTACTCGACGAGAAACCATACAAAATGGTGGCGCTAGTCAAATATAGTACGAGTATTACACAGGAAATGACGACACAGAGAAAGAACCAGCATTAAGATAATTTCACAGAGGGAAGCTAGCGCTGTGAATAGTTGAAGGTATGTAGAAATGCAGAAACAGTTATACCTTAACATTCCGTATGAACGTTCTAGGGTCTTTACTGTTCGAGAAATTTAATCGTGACCAATAGTATCCTCCTTGAATAAACAGTTTAATAATGACCAACAGTACCCTTCTAGAAGATAGAATCTTAGGATCGAGAAGCTAACATCCGTCCACGTGGAAGCTATTTCGAATATCAGAATACAGATTAGGATTACCATAGTTACTACTTATTGAGTTTTCAGTTGCAGATTCCTCTGTATTTATAATGATGAAAATTATTTTATATGAAAAGCTGCTTAATTGACAGTTTTGTTTGATTTTATTCTACTGGAAACCATCAAGCATTTTGTTAGAACGACACATCAACTTGGAAAAAACATCCTACGCCTTCTATCTCTAGATGTTATCCGCCATGCCACTTGTTGCTCTATGAACGCTTTCTTCCCCCTGGCAGGCTGTTGGGATGGGATGCGGCCCAGAGATAGAACGAACTCGTAAGCCTGCTGTTTTGGCGACGCTTGTCAGAAGTATTATCTCCAGGTAGTGGTATAGAAGCGTCACGTGCTGTCCCACTTTAGATGACGGCAGCAGAACGTAAGTTTTATACTCCGTTCCATCTTTCACTCCCAGTGGGAGTCAACCAACCGAAGTGTGACGTACGAGGACAACTTTCGTCCAATTTTATCTCTCCCTAGATTGATCATGAAAAACTAAAACTAAGTAGAAGGGATAGGGCCACAGAAACCATCTTTCAAGAATAGATACGCTTAACATAGATATAAAAATATTTGTTGATTTTACGATAAATTTTTTGTTATACTTTTGTACAGAGGTCGTGCTGTTACCAATGGTTGTGAATTTCATGTGTCACTAGACACCTGAAAGTGTCTGTACATATGTTTTGGTGTTACTCTTAGTGTTGTTTTATTTGAAGATTGAAGTTAATATATTGTTTACGATGTCTTGTTTATTCGTGAACGTGAATAATTACATATGACACGTGGATTCAATGACCAATAGTAGCTTACTAAGATTTATTCTGAACTTAGGCGTGTTTAAGCGTAAAGTTTAGCCGATTGTTATCGTACAGGAAAGGGAGTGCGTCACTAACCTTATTTCTGTGTTTCAAACGTCCCTACCTCTAATCTCCGTTTCTTTACTTGCATTGGTCGTGGTTTCCACCACGTAGACGACATAGGATAGCAGTGTAACTTCGTTCTCAGGATGACTTGCCATATTGCCAATGTCCGTGCAACAACATGCACATGTATACATGAATGTATAGGAGTGATATAACAGTAACTGTAATACGCGGTAAATTAAGGGCTAGTTTTAACGCGCCCATCCCCGTGGGCACCATGAGTGTTTGACGGAAGCAGGATACCTGACTCGTGAAGTGATTGGATAACGTGTTTAAAAGGAATCTTGCTTCCCGGCTGACGAAGACGGAAGGATGCCAACTTCCGTCTAACATCGTCGTCAGGTAGATAACAGCGCTTTAAGGGCAGTCTTAAGTTTAGTCTTCTCGTTATAAGGGTGTGTATTCTTGCGTGTCCCGTTGGCTAGAAGATAATGACGATTGGCCAAAGAAATGTTTCAATAAATAAAGGAAATAACTACAGGTCCGGTGAGTGAAAATTAAAATTTATACTTTATCAACTTCACAGAAGGGGTAAGATTGTTCTATTGTTGTCTCACTACGAAGATGTAAAATTACTTTAACAATAGCATATGTCACTTCCATTCGCCATTTTAAAACACGAACAACGACTTAATACCGATGCTATCAATCCTTTGTTACAAACTCTGCTCTACGAGATTTGATATATGCCCAATTACTGTTTTGCAAGGTGAATTGAAAGATATTCGATAGATGGACTAACCTTAGGTGTTGATTCTTTAGTTCAAAAAAAGTCTTCATTTCTTTATCCACATTGATGTTTTCTCTTATTTATATTACTATAGAATAGTAAATCCCAGGAAGACCAAGAATTAGTTTGTATTCCTACAAAAAAAGGCAGGCTTTATTGTTGACAAGAATAATAAAATGAAATATTCGAGTCACCTAGTGGGACAGCGGTAAGTTCACGAACTTTCAACGCTAAAATTAGAGATTCCATTCCCGCGTTGGACACATGATTTAGTCCAATGTGGTTTTGTTCTAAAACAAGCTGAAAACTTGTTACAGGTGGTTCTTTACGTCAATAGGTTTATCTTGTCTTTTGGCTGTTTATTCCTTTGTTGTATTTCTGTCAATGGATAGTTGTGGTATCACTAATAGTCTAACTTTTGTAACTTTTTTTCCCGAATACAGTGTTCATTTAAAAAATTAAAGACGAACATTATTTCTCTTAAAAATGGAAACCGTATTATTTTATGGGAAAAGTGTTGTAAAGGTCAGATTATTAATTAATTGTGATGATATATTTCATCCGAGTATATTTTTAATAACCACTTTTAGAGGTTACTGTCGAAAACACAAAATATGTGAACTACTGGCATTACAAAAGTTGGCCTCCTACCGTTGACGAACTTATTCTGATCTTTAATCCGTTATGAACTGTTGTTACATATTAATTGCTACTGATTAGGAAAGCTTTAAAGTGACCCAGAATCCGGAGCCGGACAAAATTTGGGGAGGACTGTTCCATATTGACTTCTTATCTTGTGTAATGTTTTCGTGTGCATCGTGTTGTTAGTTTTAGAAATCAGTGCGCGGAAACAGACAAACATACACGCAGAACCTATTACAGTACCATACCCCATTCCTCCCCCGTGAGCGAGAGTATGAACAGCTTTAATATTCAAACTGTAACAGTACATACAAATACGGCACAGTACACTCATATCAGTAAAGACCAAGAGTCGAATGCTAAGAGAATAAAACCGTACGTTTACAACTACTAATTTTTGTCGTGGAGTAATTTGGAATATACCTTTCAGACATTGCATCATACTGAGTAATTTCATGTGTTTATGTGTCATAAGTCAATATAAAAAGTGGTGATAGAATCACCTAGTTTCTATATAAAACACATAGGAAAGAATAACCAATTTTCGATACAAAACGTATAGGAAATATATGTTTTGACAAATGAAATTAACTGCTGTATTGATGATAATTTGTTTGCACTTTCACTGTGTGATTGGTAAATATTATTTTAAATCGTGAATCAGTTAAATCATAAACCTATAGTCAGTTTGAGGCTTAAAACTTTAGGAAATATTTTTAACAATTTCGTGATATTTATATAGACATCGATGTTTCGCATCTTTCTTAAAACATCGCAAGTCAAAGAGCAAAAAGTACACTTAACACATATAAAATCAAATGAAAGTTAACCAGTAAAGAATCGTATAAGAATATAAGTAGTGCTAGGGATTCATATGAAACTAAGTCGTATGATAATCTAATGTAAGACTACATCTCATTAATCTATGATTTATTATTTAAATCAGTGATGACTATCGATTCTCTACCGAGTTTTGTAAAAACAACATGTGTGTGTGTGTATATATATATATATATTTTTTTTTTTAACTATTTACAGAGCTAGTAACTTGCGCATGCCCGAACGTAAATATTTGTCCGTTGTTTTTAACATGTTATTTTAGATGTAAAGTGTGTGTTTTAGATGTAAAGCTTTTGTATTGATTAAATCGCGTTTGTGTTGTTTTTATACATTTTCACACTTTTTGATGTATGAATCGATATCTGAATCCTTAAGCAATTAACTTTTGTAATGCGAGCTAAAACAAAGTCCTGTTACTTACCCTTCTGTGAGTTATACCTAAAACCAGGCATGAAATAACTAGTTTTACTCCTCTTAAAATATTTTATGTCATTTAAGAAAAACATAATATAAAATACAGCCCTAAAAACTTGTTTTACCCTTTTGTTTTTTACAAACAATTTTAAGTAATTTAGTATTGAAATTAAATGATCCAAATTTGAGTCATAGAGTTGCAAGATTGTGCTTTCCATCTTTGCTTTGTTAAAACTTTCTCTCTTTTTATTTGCTTACTGGCCTGGCATAACTTAGTGTTCAGGAAGCTTTCAACTGCCCGACTCGTGTTCGAATCCCCGTCACCGAATGTGACCGCCTTCTCAGCAGTTTGGTCACTATAACCATCACGCTCCATCTCCGCTATATTTTACTAAAAGAGTAGCCTAATAGTTAGTTGTGGGAGATGATGTTGATTAATTGCTTTCCCTCTAGTCTTAAACTGCTAAATTATACATAGGTAGTCCTCGTGTAGCTTCGCGCGAAATTCAAAAAGTTTTTTTTCATCTGTACATTTTCCCCCTTTTCTTTGTTTTGTACAATATGTTTAAACCTCATTTATACGTAATCTTAAGAAAATAAATTATTCCTATTCTTCTTGAATCGATTTAGAAATCTAATGACAGCAAGTAATCTCATGTGCCTTTTTACCAGATATTGGAAATAAATGTAGTTAAACCGTTTGCGACTTATGAAATGATTCTTACTTTTTCACGTAATAGAATCAACAGTTTCATTAAGAATTAGATAAAGTTTAAGGCTTCTTTGCTAAACGCTGTCACATTTAGAGCATAATAAAACTTTCAGTAAATAAATTTTTATCGTTTTGCGTTAAGATTTTATTTTTACTGTGGCAAAAAAAAAAAGAAATAAGTTGTAACAAAAGTTAATCAGTTTAGAATTTGAAACCGTTGAATTTACTTCAAAATGCGATATTGAGTTATTGCTTTTACTCCTAGCAATGTTTTTATGGTTCAAAATGATAACACAAAGCTTTACTTAGTCACTGACATTTGTTAATGTCTATTGATTTACTAACACACTTATTAATGATCAAATTGTGAAACACATCTACAGTTGCAGTTGGAATATACGTTTTATCATAGTTGTGTAACGTAAAAGTAATTACTTATATCTAAAAATTTTATTTCTGTTTCATTGGTAATAAGCTTAGAATCCCATTTTTTATCTCGGAGTAATTTTTCTTTCAATAATCGTAACTGAAAACAATCTATTTCTGGAATAATTTATAATAAGGCAAATCTCTCACGTCATAGAGATGTAAAAACAATAAACCAGTTAAAAGGATGTGTAAACTTGTAGATGATATGGGTTTGTGACGTAATGTGCAAAAGATTGGGCAAGAAAAAATTGTGAGACGTGACCAAAATACCCTGTGCGCAAGAAGGGGGTCAAAGTACGCATGTCGTGACCTTTTACATGGTATTATGTATTTGATATCGGAGTCATCAACTTTTCATTTTACCCTAAATTGTTACAGTTCGTGGTAAAGGAGAGTAAATACCAGACATAATATTATAAAACATTATAAAGGGACTAAAAACCGTATAGATATGCATTCCGGAGGTATTAGAACAGTGTTTCAAAGTTTTTTCGATACCAGAGACCTGCCCAGTGCCTCTCTTAACTTACACAGACAACTAAAATTTGACTACAGCGAAAACCCATTACTATTTACACGTAAATATTCTGTCAGTTTTTACTTGTTTGTTTTCGTGAAATCCCGCAAACTGGTAAGGTGGTTGTGAGAATTGGCGGCGGTCTGCAGACCTGTGGTTGAGAAATATTATTACAGGGGTTTTGCCCGATGTAAAAAATATATTTTTCTACCTCACTCACCTTTTATAAACTTCCACTTGTCTATATTTACATGAAATGGGGAAAAAGTTTAGTGAAACGTACAAGTTTGGTGCTGCGAACAAAAAATAATGTGTTACAAAATATGTGTTCTCAGGACACATCTGTGAATTGTATGTGCTGAGTACAAATATTGTTTGCAACACATCATGTTTTATGTGCAGCACCAAACTTGTATATTTTACTAAAAATTTGCCTCATTTCATCGAGATACACAATAAATTTGGAATTGTAATGAACCGTTCGGAAATGCAAATGTCGCTGTTGAGCGATCACGTTGCACGCGTAGAAAAAAACACCAAAAATTTGGAATTTAGAACAATCTGGTTGTACATTTAGGTTTATCAAAGTGAAAATAAAATTCACACGAACTGTACAGTTTTAAATAAGCTTTGCTTTTGTTTAGTACTTTTCACTATATATATATATATATGCTAGACAGTGCAGTTTAAATTATAAGAAATTTAGAATGAAAGCTGAGTAGTGTGTAATAATATCTCCACACCCTATACATACTATATCCATATCCGACGAAATCTTTCGTGCATAACCAGAGCTCATTACATCAGCTGGGATACGACAAACAGTGGTCGTTTGTTCATTTAGTTTTTTAGAGCAAAACAACATTGAGCTACCTTTTGTGTTCACTGCGGGGGATCGAACCTCAGTTTTTATTGTGATAAGTCCATATATTTAGCATTGTCCAATCGAGGGATGACAATGGTTGAAAAATTATTTGAACAACAACAGTTTTTGTTTATTGTTTTTGAATTTTGTGTAAAGCTGCTCGAGTTCTACCTGCGCTAGCCGTCCATAATTTTGCAGTGTAAGACTAGAGGAAAGGCAGCTAGTCATCACCGCCAACTCTTGGGCTACTCTTTTACCAACGAATAGTGGGATTGACCGTCACATTATAACGCCCCCACGACTGAAAGGGCGAGCATGTTTGCTGTGAAGGTGATTTGAACCCGCGACCCTCAGATTACGAGTCGAACGCCTTAACCCACCTGGCCATGCTGGGCCCAACAGTTTTTGTGTGAAATAGGTTAAGTTAGCGAACTGTAATTTTTAAAATGCACTTAAGAAATTATTCATCACAATTAGGTTTAAGATTTTTGTTGACATTTAAGTGTTTGCTTATTTTTAACACCATATTATTTATTATCAATTTATATATTATTTGAACCAACGTTTATTCATAATTTAGAAGAACTGACGAACGAGTAAAGTAGTCTTTGTTTTTAATCCCGAAGCTAGTCAATTGACTATCGTGTCAGTGGAAAAATACTACATTAGTAATTAAAGGAACACTAGACTGAAAGTAAAAAAATATAATGTTCTAAGTATTTTATATTTGCTATATTAGAAGCTTATGTTTTGTGATGTCTCAGCCGTTTTCTCATCATAAATGTTTTAGTTTTGTTTTTTTGCGCCTGATATTTTCTGTTGTGTATCTTCATTATGTTATTTATGTGCGATGCAACTATAGCAGACATATTTTTAGATATGCTTCCTATGATATACATTGAATTAATTTTTTTGTTAAAGAGATGATAGGCTACGTTTCATTATGTTTTCTAATCTCATGTGGAAATCTGAATGGAGTTAGCAACTTTTTGTACCTGTTGTGACGGCTGTTGTACTGTGTATGACGCTCAAACCATTGGCTGCTAGACATCGTTAATTAGCACAGACCTTGTGACCACTCTAGGTGTATTACGTTTGCCTAATTCGGAAGTAAAGTGCCTCAATTGCATAAAACTGATCTTGTATAATATGCAACGTAGTTTTGTCCTGCGTATTTTATAAAAAAGACAATGGTTCTTATAGCTCTCTCACTTCTTCCTAAAATGATACAAAATGTAATTTTCAACATTTCTCTATTCACTAGTATTGTACACATTTATATATTTTGTTCACAGAAATTAGTATTATAAAACAGCTCGGGTAACTTAACGTGTCATAAGCCCCCCCTCCATTCCCTTCAAGTGAGTATTCCTCGTGTGTTTCATATCAATATTGCAAGCATTCCACTTGGATACAGATAATGAAACCTTGTGATTAGATAGACAATTAGGCTTACTCTGGTGTACACAGAGCGATTTTTCGGTGAACTTTGTTGTCATTGGATAGCCTCAAATAACAATAGTGTATTTTCTTTGTTTCATGTATTACCAGTTCCAGTCTTCTCTTTAGGCTATTGAACAAATTACTTTAATTAATTTGTATCTGTACATATATATGTGTGTGTGTGTGTGTTTTAGTGTACCATAGTAAAACTTTCGAGTCTGTGCTTTGCATCTGTCGCTGATCTACACGTGACTTTTATTATGCGCTACCCATTCGACTAATGTAGGAAGACTGGGATGGGTAGTCAGTCAACAGTTCTCTTCCTGAAATGTTTTTCATTTCCGCTATCTTTCTTGTTCTTCAATTACTATAATACTCTGGGTCAGTATTTATAGATTTTTACTTTCTTGACATATAACCTTCATGAAGCATCTGTGAGTAAGCTCATATTCGAGCTTAATGTCACGGGCACCAAATATTAAACCAACACTTTTGGATTTAATTAAGGGTGTATTTAAGAAGTGTCTTTGATATAATTTGTTTCCGTGATAGCTGCACAGATGGATATTTAATAGTGTACATTCTCACAGGATTTGGATTATAAGTAAACTATGAATGCAATAATTAACTGAACTCGAAATCATACAAGGGAAATAGAATGTCTAGAGGTTTTAGTTTTGATTTTGGTATGGTTAAATTAACTTGAAATGTGAATACAATATACACACACTGCGTAGATCGATTTATGCAATACATGCGCCTAATATAACCTTGGGTCTCACGTGATAAGGTTTTCATATTTTTAATTTAATTTAGTAATATTTCGTTTTCAATAGGCTTTTATGAAAACATTCATTTCTCTAAAACTTTTATATTTTGTATACATATGAAAGCACCTGATTATAGAATGAGAAAGGGAACTATTTATTCTGTGCATTTAATGCGCCATGAAAAAATCTTCCATCATGTGCATCAGTTTGAAACTGTAGGAACAGCCATCCTCTCCCCGTTTGAGGAATTTGTCACGTATGTCGTGACGTCATTGTATCCTTGCACGCGTTTCTTGCTAGATAGGAAAAGGAGTGTTAATACAGTTTTAACTTAGAAAAGTTCACTGTTAAACTGATCATAATATCAGTAGTTTCAAAATACTATCATTATTAACAATAAAAACATTCCTATTAAGCCATGCTCATGTCATATTTCGATCCCATCTCGTCATTTATGCACTAGCAAAGCACGTGATAATGCATCATTGACTTGAGCTCGCTCGCTTGCGTATTCCCTTAGCAACCAGTTAAAGAAGTGAACACAAAAGTCTACCACAAGCGTTGCTATACATCGTATGTATTTGTGATGTTGTATTCAAAAACACATGAGCATGTTGCCCATCGTATCTAGTTGTATGTATTAAACAAAATACTATTGATTCCTGCCCAAATGTTGTAGTTGTTCACTGAAACGCAAAGGATCCGGAACACCTTGAAAGAAATTTCAGCCGAAAGACAAATGTATTAACTCATAAATGTGTGTGTGTGTGTGTGTGTATTTTCTACTGTGAAAATAGTGTTGAAAATTTCGATAAATTAAGACATAAAAACTTAACAGATTATGATCTTACGTTTCAGTTTCTGTGCGTGCGTGCACATCTATATGTTGGCTTTCAAGAAAAGTTAGGGATAAGGTTGTTGGCAAATCAGATAAAGACGAAACTTTTGGAACCTATACAACAATAGTGTGAGATTGTTGATCTTATTTTGGAAAACGGGTTCTCGTTTTTTAAGAATCATGCCCTTTAGTTGTGAATATAAGTATGGTTAAAGTGATTTACATGAGAATTAAGAAAGATACTGTGGACGAAAATAAAAGGTTGTCAACAACTGTTAATGCTAACGATTATAAATATTACTCCTAAATATTCAGAGCAGTATAAATAACTTAGTTTTGTACTCTCTATTTTGTAATTAGGTTCTTGTAAGAGCTCTGAAATACTGACCGGTTTGTTCATCTTTAGGGAACATGAGCACAGACATAGGATGATCAGGATTACAAGCGTGCAGGCTGTAATGTGTTGTAAAACTTATGTATACGCATTTGGTGAGAGGGGCTAGAAATGTGAACTTGGCTCTAAGATGTAAAACTTGGGATCTTTTAATCTTCTTTCTAGAGAAAAAAATCCTTTACTAGTCCAGAATGTTGGTCTGCTTTTCTAGCCTAAAAACTCTGTAACAAATATTTCGTGATAAAGTTTGGATAGATTCTCCTTATTGGTTAACAAATCAAAAACTTAGTTTCATAGGAAGTGGTTATTCAGTGTACAAAAATAAATTTTTACTGCCGGAGGGTGTGTGTGTTGGGGGGTATAGACCTCCCCATACGCAAGCAAAGTCGCCTGACTCTATCTAAAATAAAATTTAAAAACCCGAAAACTTAGTCACAAATTAATTATTTGGAACTAGTTTCAACTTTTTTATTTTTTATTTTTGGCAGGGAGGGGGATTTCCCCTTAGTCGCATAATAACATATTGAAATCAGTTACAGACTTTTCTAAGATGTGGGAAGGATTACCCAACTTAGTATATTGCAGTAATTATTACCTATGTGTATAAGCGTTAAATAAGCAGTCACGTACTTAGATAATTATGATTTTTAGGTGAAGGTAATTGTTAACAATCAGGCCTTTGCGTTCAAATAATTATTAATAATCGGTTCTGAGTAAATATAACTATTAAGAATGGAACAAGAATGTTTATAATTTTCAGTTATATCTAAATAAGGACAACATTATAAGTAAACGACCCAACTTGTAATGCTCAAGTTTGTATTGGTTGGCCAAGCTGCTCTTTGTGTATGGGTTGTGTATTATAAGTTAATTATGACTGTTTTTGTGTGCTTGGCGGTATATTTTTAATTTTACTTGTATACACTAGTGTCTTTTAGTTTAATGAGAACCATGTTTGTGTCATCTAAGCATTAAAATGAGCACGACTTCAGTGAACGACGTTTTTCGATTCCTGCAGTGAAATGCACGCGGGTAAGTTAATTTAAGAGTTCTTGTATTTAAGGTGAAAATATTCATTTTAAAAAAAAGAATAAATACATCCTTGAAGTGTCAAAAAGGTGTCATATGTAATAAAAATCGAAATAGTATTATACTGGACATGTATCAAGTATTTTAATGTTAAAACGCATGAAAACAAATGCTGGTGTTGTACATTTTAAGTATTATTTATATTTGTTAGTGAAGTAGTGACATATTTCGCCTAATTATGGGCAGCCATTTCATGAGTCAATTTCCGTCGTGCAATGACTAATTTTACGTGACTTCAACAACTGTCAATTTTTACAGCTTTCTTAGACTGTTATACTTTCCAATACGATCGGAGACATTACCGTACAATATCGAGTTTAAGAGTTGACAATCATTACAAAATTCAAAACAGTGTTATTGCCATCTTTTCCTTTGCTGTAGATGTAAGGAACAAATGGGTATGACTTGCCACTAGTATTATTTAAACGATGACTCAAGCATTGTCCCCACAATCGTTTGCGTTGAAGAACAAAAGTTTAAAGCTGAATAACCAAGCCCACATATTCTCTCAGCATTACCTTCTTTGCTGTCGCGATGCTCGGTGTTTCCCACAGTTCAGGTGAACGGCCTACGTAAGTTTTATGTTTTTTCCGCTAGAGGATGCAGCAATGAGTCGTGTTATGAACAACGTAATTTTTTTTTTTTTTAATGGCACACGTAACAAATTCGAAGAAAAAAACTGATCTTTTCTCACCATACTCATTTTATCGTGTTTATTTTCTGAGGATGTGGCATGATGTGTATATCCTGGAAAAAAACAAAATAATACTCTTCAACTAACCATAACAATAGTTAACGGATTACTTTCGTTTACCTCGGAACTCTCTAGCTCAACTGCGCATACGTAAACAAATTTGCTGCTATTTCTTTCTTGTTTAGTGCCCCTTGAAGTTCGAAGTTATACACTGATCCAACACTGTGATATATATCATGTTAAGACTACCTCTCGGAGACTCGGCGGTTAGTTTGTTGGCTCATAACGCCACAATTCGAGGTTTGATCCCTGCGTAGATGGGTTGGTGAGAAATCACAGTTAGCCCATTGTAAGTGCTTTTGTTTGTTTGTTTTTTTGAGCGGATTAACGTAAATTTAAAGAATATCAAAGTATAATATTATGGATTGAGAGTTTAGAAACATGAAGATTTATATATAGGAAGATACTCGTCAGAAACTTTCTGACTTACCTAATATATGCATGCAAGTAAAGAACGCATGTAAAACGAAAAACACAAGGATGACTTCGTTTCAGGTATCTTAGCAAAGCTGTAGAAGGAGTATTTACAGTATCCGTCCTTAAGTTGGAACTGTTTTACAACAGAGAAAACAGTTAATAATTAGCACCCACCAATAACTCTTGGGCTACGCTAATCGAACAGTAGGATTTGGCACCTTCGCTCCAAAAACGCGACCCGTCGGATATACAATCTGGTATGTTGAAAGTTAGGACGCGTCTTCGAAACAGAGTTTTTTTTTTTTTTTAGTTAACATATATAGTCAGCACGTCCGTATTACCATTAAAACATGAATAACAGCAACTGTGGGCCGACAAGGCTATGAACCCAAATACACCACGTAAATAGTCCAATATATGTTTACCTTTAGTTGTTGTTGTTCTAATAACAATTTGTATATTATGTTTAGTTTACTCTTCATGATTTGTTTGGGATTTGCAGCCCCCGAACATGCCTGTATTTGTTGTCTACTGGTGAAATGGTGCTTGTTGGACAGAGAACAGTTATTGCTTTATTGTAACAATTTTGCCATTATTCGTACACTATATGACAAATAAATAACGTTCTATTCATTTCTACTTAAACGTAAATCAAGTACAAGATGGGGACACTTTGAAAGTTGCAAGGATTTTTATTCGTGTTTGTTTTAAACATTCATACCTGACCATTGCCTGTTCTTAGTGTTCGTTGCAGTATTTTGCATGGTTCGAGAAGCCACATTATTTGATTCAGTGAGGCGGACAAACCTCCTGTGACGACTAGTTTTGTTAACTGTCTCATCTTCATCCGTTCAGATGTTCAAAATTAATGGCATGTATATTTGATCCCTAGGAAACTCTGGCCTGACACTTTAGTACAAAATTAGGGACCTGTATATTCGAACACTAGAAGACTCTGGTCTGAGAGTTTAGTTCAAAATTAGAGACGTGTTTATTCGAACCCTTGAAGACTGACTTGGCAGTTTAGTCTATGTGTCGTACAGTGTGCCTTTCTGTATCAAAGTCCCAATATTAATTACCTACGTTTATAACTTTTTAACAACATCTAATTTAGGCCTGACGATCCCTAGTAGTTAACATATCCACCTGTGAATCCCAGGATTCTAGTTCGTATCCCATTTAGTTTAAAGCAGCAACTGCAAAATCCACCATTCGATCAGATAAGCATAGCCAAAAGGTTGGCGGTGGGTGCTGCTGAGTTACTCCCATCACTGTTTTTTTATTAGTTATGTGAGATAATTCTATCAAATGTGCTTCTTTTTTCGATTTTTCATTACCCAAGTTGAATAATTAAAAGCTGTAATGCATATAATGGTTCTTTTGAGAAATAACAAACTGTGGACAAAGATCATTAATTAACTTCAAACTTAAACCTAACATACAGTATCATTATTTTATAGTTACTTTTATTACAGGTATTGGTTACAACAGAATGTTTAAATATCTGTATTTATTGTGCTGTTTTCCACTGTTACCTTACTATTTGAGTTCAGGACTAACCTGAATGTAACAAGCCAGTCCGACCTTGTGAGATATTATTGGGTTAAATGGATTTCAGCTGAAAAGTAGATGGTTTGCTCTGATCAAAAGTTCATATTAATAAATGTATATGATAAAAGAAAGAAGATATTGTATAACATTTTTTTCACAAATTTCCTCACTTCTGTGAACTAAAATGCATTTATATAGACGTAGAATTCATTACAGCACTTCTGTGCGATAAATCTCGAAACCTTACCATGTGATTACAGTGGCGAATGATGTTTTCACATTACAAGAATGTATGCTTTCGAAGATCGATGACATTTCGTCATAAGAGGCTACGTTTCGACTGAGCTCCATGACACCTTGTTTTCCTTCATGTAAAATATCGCGACTGTTAAGTTAAATCTGATATGTGGTTTGTGTTAATGATATTCATGATGACAGTAACTGGTTAGGTCGTCCCTACATAGTAATAAATGATTCTTAAAACACAGTAAGCAGTTGATGTACTGTTCCTACGTGTGCTGTTTTCGACAGGTATGCAAACATTTTCAAACAACACACTATTTCTATGCAGAACATTTCCACACTATTTTTATTATATCTCCTCCTCTGAGCCATTTTATTAAATCTTGTTTTCAAAGCCTTTCTTCTTTCTTATCCTCATTAATAATCTATTCTATTACTGTAGAGGGCAATTTTTGAGTGGTCAGGTCATTATCACATTGCCATTTATAGGTTGGTTTAATGCTGTGAGACTGAATATTGAGCCATTTTAACTATAATTCATGTATATACACAACGTAATATATTGAATTAAAATAAGCAAGTTTTAATACATAAGCTGTAGGAAAGTAAAAATATATGCAAGGAAAAAATGGTAAGCCCATGATCTGACTGGCCCTACTGCTTCCTCCGGCTTTGATAGTTGTATCATTTAAGAAGATATTGCTTATTTTCCAAATTGTATTATTGTCAAGGGATTGAAACACATCAGTTTCTGTGGTGTTCGTTATGTTTCATTTGGTTGTTGATCTCGTCGAAGAATTTAATTACATCTCAAAGTTGATACTTATAGTGTTACTGATGTATAGCTGGGAGTAAAGTGTTATAACGTTTTTGAGCTATAAAGTTGTCTATAGGAAGGTATTTCAATTTACTATATTCTATATATATTATAAAATTCATTCTTTATTTCCTGCTTCAGTATAAGTTAATAAATAACAGGCTAGTTTCTGCAATATGAGCTGCTTTTCGAAAGTTCAAAGGTAAATAACCTTATCGTTACGAAACCTTCCGATAGAAAAGTATTTTTATAAAGTGAACCGACTATGATTAGAATATACCTCGTTATCAGTGTTGCTAAGGGTTAAGATAAAACAATTCTGAAAATTCATAAGCACATGACATGTTTTAGATACACGTCTATACGGGTTTCATTTTGATAAATCTCTAACTGTAATTCTGATCACAACTACAGTGACCCTCAACGTACTATGCGTTTCGTAGTTCCATTCTTACAACTATACGAAATATCGAATGCATCACAGGATCCAAGAAATCGGTTTTTGTCCAAAAATTCCTCTTATCTATTTAATAAACATTATCATGCAGAGTGATTTAAAGATCTGTTAATGAAAATACTGCCAATGATCTGTTTTTATTTTGGTGAAAAAGAAAGTTGAGTGTTGCCTCGTTGTTACTGTGTCGGATATTAGATCAGTGTCCAGAATTCAAGACATGATCTCGCTGGGCATTCTCCGAACTTTCAGCTGTAAGCGAATTATAAAAAGCTAAGTTTGCCACTTGACTTTAGAATTAAAAAACGCATAATGTGGATGTGAGTGTTCCCTAGTGGCTCAGCGGTAAGTCTAAAGCGCTCACTAAAAATCGGGCCTCGATACTCATGGTGGGCATAGCAGAGATAGCCCATTGTATAGTTTTATACTTAACCGACTAACTGAATGTTTCCACTACTACAGTGATCGCAACCGTAAAATGACTATAAATATATTATATAGCGATTTTAAGAGACTTGACGTTAGGTTTTTGCTTTCTTGTTATTAAAAATTAACAGAAAAGATTTTTAAAAAGTCCTGTTTTTGTTCTTCCTCGATGTCAAATAACTGGCAAAACTCTGAAGAGTTTTTTGGTTCAGTTGTGTTACTGTCAGTCTGTTAAAAAGCGTATATTTATGTTAAAATTCTTAAAGATATTAATATGTATTGATATTAAATAGCAATATTAGTAGCAATACAGACTTAATTACTGGCAAAAACAAATGAATCGAAAGATAATATAGGTTTTTCCCTTCCACCCAAATGTATAGTATAAAATAGGATTGCTTAACCTATCGGTATAGTTTTAATATTAAAAGTTACCTAATTTCTGTTTTTTGTTCAAATAACAAACAAATACTAACAAAGCAATCGTAACCAACAAGTAATTTTGTTGTGTCTGATATATATTTAATTAAACTAATGACAATGATAATTTATAAACTATTGACATCCAGTCGTGAAAAATCAGCTGATTCACTACTAATCTGTCCGTTTATATACTCAACCCCCACCTCAGTTGTTCAACAATAAATCTGTAGCCTTGCGACGCTGAAAATCATGTTTCGATACCGGTTGTGAGCAGATCATAAATAGGTTATTGTGTAACTTTGTACTTAACAACCAAACCTGTTTTGATACCCAGATATCACCAATTTACACTGTAAGTGACGACAACGTTTAATATGGTAATACGCCGAGGCTAATAAACATGTATAATAAACAGATGAACATTTTCTGTAATCGGGGCTTTACACCTATAGAATAATTCTCCATTGGTCGGTTGATTGTCGTCTATACCATATACGGTCTTGGCGGGTAAGCGCGTTGCGCGTGAAGAGAATGCGAGGCCAGGTAAGTCATCTTTCATTGATCGCACAGTATCTTTGTGATCCGCTGCATCTAACGACGGGTCATGTTCTGTGTACAGGATGGTTGTCATGGTAACCCTTTGAGTTACCGTTTGTATGTCTAGCCACTTGGTGCCTATTCAGGTGTTAGATTTGTCGCTAGTTGCATGACGACCATCCCCTTTAGTCCGAGGTCTTCACATCTTGCAAACATGAAGTAGAATATGCGTTGAATTCCCTGTTAATCTCCTTCTGAAGGTTACTAGAGAGGAATGGCTGATAGTAAAGGTATGTGTTACCTTTAAGGTAGACGTTCCAATAAAGTATCCTTGCGCGAACAAATTATAATAAAGTTTTTTCTTTTAGTCCACAGTTTCCTAACTTCAAGAACGTAAGTAAACACATGGACTATATAAAAAAAAAAATACTGTTGATAATGTTCTTTTGTCTCAAGGCTGTCGGAACTCAATGTTTACAAACATTTTGTAGAACGATAATTTGTTTAAGTCGTGCGAAATTCTTACTACACTTTGGGGTTAAGAAATGTGAGTTATGGATACACAAAATATATTTCGGTAACTTTTTCTATTTCGCTTCATCATTATTATTTTGTATTTTATTTTTTATATTTTGGTCTAACGATTAAATCATAGTATAGGTGTATGACTTAAGATTTTGTTTTCAAATTCTGCAAAGGGCGTTTTGTACGGGAGATCTCGAGAAATCAAAAATAAGTGTAATATAAATACGAAATACTTGGTTCGAATTCACAGTAACTGAAGTACCGTATACAAAGATTAATCAGCAGTGTATATTTGACACATAATTTGAAAACTTTTTTCCATAATCAAAGGGCATCTGCATTTGTCTGTATGGGAAGTTGACGCAAAAATGTGTGTGATATATTTAACAAAATGTCATCAGAACAAAATAAATGTATCTCAGAATAATTTATGACTTTGACAAATTTGAATTGCCTGCTTGTAGTTAGTTTACAATTAAGTTAATATGTTTGTATAAAATAAAGAATAAAAACAACACAGTCGTTTACGATCCAGTCAAGCATAGTTTGATTTAAGTACCTATTGAATAACTGGTTCAAGGAGAGGTTCAGACACAATATGAAACCGGGTCCTCCATTCGATATGGTTCAAATAACTATAGTTTAACCATTTAATGAAAAAATTGGACCCTGGAATGGTTTAGTTGAAAACAATGCTCAGTACCTATTTTCCATTTTATTTCATTTTCTATAATTATTGTGTGTATCATTTGTTACCTATTTAAAGTACACTAAATTACTTAGGTTTTAAACAGTCAACAAAGAACTACTATTTATAAATTCAAGTGTTTCTCTGTGAACAGTTGTATTTCTTCCGATAACTAAATATTTTTAATTTTTTGTTACACATAAAGGATCCATTATATAGTCATTAAATATATAATTATTAATAACTTTTCTGTAATTTGGAAGCATATATCAAAATATTATTTAAAAAAACCTTATGCAGTAATGAACTTATTAAACAGACAAAGTTTTGCTAATTTCACCAGTCATAACATTGGCACAAATTCCACGTCTTAGAAACTAAATTTGTAGTCAGTCATAGCAAGATTTCTACATAAATAGTCGGTGTATTAAACATTCACAGTATTTCAAACAATGCCGATGCATTGTTCTTGTATTGGAATATCTTCTCGTCTCATTGTGTGGAATTATCAACCGTTGGTCCTTATATGACAGACACTCTTAGCGCAGGTGGATCACACATTTCAGCCATTTTACAGATTGCACGAATTGACAACCATGCTTGTAACTCGATCATTTCACACTCTCTTTAGCTTAACTGTAAATGAAAACTTTTCAAATTAGTAAAGACCAACGTTAAATTACCTCTACACGTGATCCTAAGTTTAATATGTAAACAAACAACGCGAAACAGTTAATGATTTTGTTCTAGAAACTGGAAAATAATATAGAAACTAAAAATGGGTATGTGAAAACGTTTGAAAGGAATGTAATGATAAATGCACGACTAACGTTAGGAAAGAACTTATACAAATATTGAGAATCGAGGAAAGTCGGTGGCAAACTAAAGCACAGTGTTTGGATAGATTAATAGCGATTTCTGAATACCGCTTGATAATGTTTGGTGCTTTGAATTCCGTCACCAAATATGCTCGTCTTTCAGCCATAGGGGGCGCTATAAGGTGACAAAGATCATACTTTTCGTTGATAAAGAGTAACCCAAATGTTGGTGGTGGATGTTGTTGACTAGCTACTTTCCCTCTATCTAGTCTATCACTTGCAAATGAGAAACGGCAAGCGCGTAAAGACCTCGAGTAGCTTTGCGCGAAATTCGACAAACAAGTAATATTTCTGAGAAAGAGCGAGCGTGTTACTCTTAAGCAATTTGAGAACATTCTTCAACTTGGTTATTTCATTCACTTTTTTATAGTTGTCGTTCATTAGTTGCGCCAACATAATCCCCAAAATGGGTTATTCGGCAAATACAAAGACCGTGCTACTAGTTATGGTGTGTGTGCGTTGTAAAGCAGTGGATTTTAAAACTTTTTTTTTTTTTTACCCGGACCAAAATGGGATGTGAACTTCCTTTCCGTACGTACTTGTGTAACCTTTCCCGAACCAACCGACAGGCACATGTGACCACAGTTGAGAACTGTGCTGATATGTATTAGCATGTTTTTTCTTTATTTGGAAATTGGGGTTTTCGGGAATAACTTAACTAATTGAAACAATTAGAAAACTGTTCAATTACGTGTAAGATAATTTTTGTTATTTCATTTGCAGCTTATTTTATGTCAAAAATCATTCAAAAATATATTAGGTGTCTTTCTGAAGCCTAGGCCTGTTTTAATAATTATTTGTTTTGTTTAATCATGAATAAGTCATTAACTGTTTACATCTTTAGCCCCCTCATACCTAATGTTTTATTTATGAACAAAATAAAGCTCAGTGTCTTCTAGATGTTTATTGTCCACTGATAAACAAACAAATCTTTATTTGATCACAAAATAAACGCGAGATTATTAAACATAGAATATCGTAAGAAAATAATCAAAATATTAATGTAGAAAAAGAACTAAGCCTCGGGGATACATTATAGGCTCTAAATCGCCAAAGGTTGATTTTCTGACGTTTTTCCAGAGACACACCCATCCTCAAAAATCTATGAAGTTCTTGAGCATGGTGATGTGTGTTGGAGTCGGCTAGGAGCGGGGACGCCATCATCCTCATCTTAAATGTGAAAAGCTCGAACACGACATCTCTTCACGGAAATTGCGTGTGAATAGTTACCTTACCCAACACATCGCGAGAAAGATTAAACAGCAACAATAACGACTGTACTATACTGGTCAACGGTGAAATAATACTTGATATACCCTGAAATATGATGAAAACATCATGTCTAGTAATAAATGATTTTTATATGAATTTGTAAGTCATTTAAATCAACGCCCTGTAGATATTGAGCTGTAATACATTTCATTTCATAATTATATATATGTATTTCTTTTCAATTTCATTTGAATTTGAGCTTCTTTTGAATCATTTAATGTTTGACCCATGAAGCTTTTCAGATTCAAACATTGAATAGAACTTTGGCTACAGGTTGGGTGAGCCCAAAAACTTAATAAAAGGAAAATTAATTTGGGTACAAGGTTTGTAAATTGCAAATACTGTAGCTGGTTTAGAGGAATCAATTTAACTTGTGTATATTTTTTGAAATTTGGTCTCTGGACCCATTACTTGTTTAAAGATAGATAAATTAAGAACGTTACGGACGTCCTTCACCCATTTATTACTTATTACTTGATAACTTATTTAAATATTAAACGAGCTGCAAAAATTTATCTGCAGAATAAAATGTGAGTGATAAGATTCCAATAAGGAAGACGATTACGTTGAGTTTACGTCACGCTATCGTAACACTTCAAAATCTAAGTATAAGCTCAAGAAATATTACAAAATGATATTAAGTTCCCAAAGATTTGAGTACACTTTCAAAATTGTCAGATAACAAATCACTAGATCAACCTGGAAACAAAATTGTGGAACTTGTATGGGAAAAAATATGGCATGATTCATTACTTTTTTGTTGAAAATTCGAAGAAAAAAAAGATTAAATATAAACTACACGTTAAACATTTCCTGACGTATTTTAGCAATTTTTAAAACAACAGTAACTGTAATAATTTAGCTATATAGGGACTATCTGTGTTTTGCTATTTCCCGTATTGAATTGAGAATGTAGTGTGTTTTATCCATTACTTCTATTGTGCATCTGTGGCGGAGCGCGATTTTTCTACAACGAGTCACCTGAATGACAGTTCACACGCGCTGACCACTAGTTCATCTTCGTCCCTTCACGCAGTAGAATGTAACAAGTTTATCTTCTTAATAACTTGTGGGTCTCAAATTGTGTAAAGTGGTTTGTTTGTATAATACTATGATCCATGGGTCTCCCGGTGGGACAGCGGTAAGTCTATGGATTTACAACTTTAAAATCAGGGATTCGATTCCCATCAGTGGACACACCAGATAGCCCGATGTGTCTTTGCTATAAACTTACATACATGTAGTGATGGCAACTTGTTTTGAAGTAGTTATACGTGATGTTTTAATTCTTGGATAAAATTGCGAATAGTGACTATTCTGATGTTGCAGTTGGTTTGAGTAAGTAACTTAATGGCATTCGGTTGTAACACTTTTTGTATGGTAACTTAATGTTAACTTTAACACTTTGTAATGACTTGTATAATTTAGTAACAAGTTCGACTGGAATGTGTCAATATACATTTGTACGATAGCTTGGGTTTGACGATGTAAGTTTAATACACGACGCTACATTCCTGTGAAACGGTCTGGTTATGTGAATATCATAATGTAACAAAACACGATTTTGGTCCTAATAATGCATGGACAGTTACGAACTCTAAAATAGTTTTGCAAGTTTAATTTCTGACCTAGGTTTCAGATGAAATTTCAATTTGATATTTGTGTTTAAGGAGTTCAGTCTTGGCCAGTAAAGCGGTAAAGTTTCGTAAACAAGGGATTAATTTTGTCATTTCACCAAATTATTCTAGCAAACTTACTTACCTCAAGCCGTACGACTCATTCAATCGGACATTTTTGATTACTGGGATTTAATAGTCCTGTACTTAGATACTCATAACATTTTAAAGACCGTATAATAGTAAATTTATTGATTGCTTTGTTTAGTAACTCACTTCGTGGTGAAGGTGAAAGCCTCTAATTATGTAATAATATTGCTTGTAAACGACCAATACAAATTACTAAAACTTTAAGTAGCATTCGAGAAAATTATGAGGGTAAATTAATGTCCATCAGATCAGTTCTCACGTGCAACGCCATCTGTAGTTACAAAACAAGAAGGAGTAAAGCGAAATAAATACTATATACTAGTAGAAGAGACCATAATCTGTACTTTGAGACGTGATATCATTTTTTTTTTTTTTAGTTTTAATAATCCACAGGTGGGTCAGCATTAAGTAGAACGCTAAAATCCGGAATTCAATTCCCCGCAGCGTACATTATATAGCTTCAGTTTAAAATAATAATAGTATTTTATCAATGTAAGTCTGTTATACGTGTTTTTAACCTATTTTTAATTAGCTTGATAGATTACTTTCTTATATTGTTGATAATATGTTTTTTAGTACTTCGGAACCGAATTGTTTTATAATTTCACTCGCAAACATACACACAACTATTTTACAAGGAATAAAACTAAATGCAAAAGTAACAAAGTTTTTGCTATTCACCATAACTTGAAAGGATAAGAAGCAAATAATTAAATTACATGGTAATTCAATTACTACGTAGAAGTAAGTCTATTTAAATGCATTTATCATGAGACAGCATATCACAGTAAAAGTGAAAAACGTAGATAGGTAATAAATCTGCTTGTAATTGACAAATGTAAAAATTATAAGGTAACAGTTTTTATTGTATGTATTACATGTTTTAACGAGTTTAATTAACGTATTTCTGTAATAAAAGTGCATCTAGAGATATAAAACTATAAAAACACTGGGGGAAATAACTGAATAAAATCTTTGGGAGCATTTTACATTTTATTATAATGTTATATTAGTTTCTGTCGGTAGCTCAGTGTTTGATTTCATATCTTTCCATTTTTAGATTTCGTACAATAATCCCCCAGAATTCATCTTTCCCTTAGAAAAGTTTGTATGGACGATACACTATTCTGTGACGTTAGGTTTTGTGTTTTTTAGATCTGAGCTTGAGATCAGATGAGATTCGATTCCTTGAAATTGGGATCAGGTGGAATTTGACTCTCTATCGTATTTCAGTTTTTACTTCTTTAAAACAATTGAAAAACATTTCAGGTTTTCTTCCTCAAAATAATTCGAAAACATCACAGGTTTTCTACCTTTTTGTTTTGAGCTTCATGGGTAGGCGATCCACGTGGCATTTTTGTTCAAAAACCTTTTGCTAGTTAAGTTTAAAGGTTATAAATATACGTTTAAACTAGAACTCTTGGACTTTAATATATTTTTTATGAACGTAAGTAATGAGATGTAACTTAATAATTATTATTTAAAGAAAACCGATTTAAAAAGAATTTTATTTTTTTAAAAACTCCATACATAGTTTCATAATTTGATGTGTTTCAACAGGATATCAACATCCGATTACTTCCTCAAAGGGAATTCCAAATCTCGGTTTTTATTTATTTATTTGTGACGTACCGATTTCTTCATATTGTGATTGGACGAATGATGTATCAGTGGTTACGAGGAAAAGAAGTCAAAGTTGTTACGAAAGCTTTCATGTGACTTGC
Source organism: Carcinoscorpius rotundicauda (assembly GCA_011833715.1). Taxonomy (NCBI): domain Eukaryota; kingdom Metazoa; phylum Arthropoda; class Merostomata; order Xiphosura; family Limulidae; genus Carcinoscorpius; species Carcinoscorpius rotundicauda. The sequence continues at coordinate 47,136,549 of CM022392.1, read as the reverse complement.
CAAAGTACCGGGACCTAGGCGTCACGGAACGGTGGGGGCACGTGATGTGTAGATTGTGACGACTGTTGTTTGTTAAATGAAGATATACTGAAAAACAAAACAGCATAATATTACTTACATTGTCTTTTTATTTTGTATTTTTTCTTACAATGTACGTAGCTTGTAAATAAAAAGTTCAATAGTTTCAGAGTATCAAAAGACCTATTTTTTACATCGTTTTTTATTCGGAACTTGCGTACATCCTTTTCGCTTCAACGGAATCTTGAATAACTTGTCAGAACGTTCATAATCATAATTCGTAACAGTTGTCGCTCTAGATGACAGTTAATATCGTCTTGAAGTCCACTTATTTGCGTTTACTGTGTTTATATGTTTCTTTAATGGAATAGAAATTTTACTCTTAGTAATAGCCATTTTAGAGATAATAGTTGTTTTAGAGCGCCATCTACAAACTATTACTCTAGTTAAGAGTTCAAATTATTTCGCCAATCAGAAAATTTGAAAAACAGCTGAGGAAAGTAGTTTTGAAATATCTGATCTCAAATACTTTGCATTGTTTAAATGTGAAGAAATCCAGCGTGTGTGCGTGTTGATTTACGTTTTGAGCTTTTCGCTTTTTACCCATGTTTTTAAAACTGTTTACTTTGTAGATAACAATGACCTGTTATTTACAGTTCATAAGAATTGAAAGAGCTATTTATTGATTCTAGGATTGACTTTTATTCAGAAGGTCTGATTAAGCTATACACAAATGTCGTGGATAAGAACAGATATTCCAGCGTGCATTAAGAAAACAATGCAGTACTCAGGACTTAAAGGGCTTTTTATAGTTTTTGTGGCTTGGTGACGTATCGGAGGTTCTCAAATTGCTTAAGGAATCAATGATGCCTTTCAGTCCTCGATCTTCAGTGGCTTCTCAGCACTTCTCTTACAGTCAGAGCAGACCGGGTTTATAGGGTATATGTTAAATCTGTCTCGCTAGTCCCTTTATCATTTATAACCTTATCACTTTTCAGACTTCATAACAAGAGAGTTTTATAGCTTCTAATCTCTGCAGTTCGCAGGTATCTTATCTGGATTTGACAATATTATATGAATTAATGTTCTTGTTGCCAGGAAATTTTCAGAATACGCTTATTGATGAACGAAGGAGAAAAACTGGAAAAATAAGCTTCTTATGAAAACAATATTTACAATTATTAAACGCCGAAAGATGACAAAGCTGTGGAACCAACGAAAGCGCGTTTATTCTGACTTTTTGACATTCTACAGCACTAAGTTTGAGGATTATAGATAGGGTTTCGATACTTGAGGTGGGCACAACGTAGTATCCTATTGTATATCTCTATGCTTAATGTTTACTAACAAATAAAGAAACATTTAAAATGTGTTAGGAAAACAAAACGAAAAACAGCGTGCACAACAAATCGTTTGTTCAGTAAAGATTAAATCCCAATATACAACAAACTACAAAACCTTACACTGCTGCATACCATATGTTCCTGATATCAGCGAAAAAATAAGCATTTGGATAAAACTTAAAACACGACATTCCAGTAAACACCAAATTTATTCTAAAATCTGGTACAAAACAAAAGTCCATAATATGTAAAAACTACGCTGACAAACATAACACCAACATAATTTATAATATAATGCAAAAACTGCCATGAAAAATAAGCAGAAAAATAGAAACTAGATTCAAAGAAAACAAACAAACAAAAAACACCTTCACACGTTTTTGAACACTTTATTACTTCCTTCGCATGTTTTATTTTGTAAACTATTAAAAAATCGATTAAGAATCACTTGATATATTCTCAATTTTTTTTCTCTTTTTTTAATGATAACTCTTGATTAATACCTTAATATATATACTCAGTGTTAATAATTCATATTAAGGAGTACTTTAATATACAAATTTAATATCAAACAATAATTTTATTTGATTACATATAATAACCTTAATATTAACCAAAATGCATCAATTATTATAATTGATGCACAAACCATCAAGGTTCGGCATGGCCAGGTGGTTAGAAAGGTCGATTCATGCTCTAAGGGTCGCGGGTTTGAATCTCCGTCGCACCAAATATGCTCGCCCTTTCAGCCGTGAAGAGTTATAATGTTCGGTCAATCCAACTGTTCGTTGGTAAAAGAGTAACCCAAGAGTTGGCGATGGGTGGTGATGACTGTCTACCTTTCATCTAGTCTTACACTGCTAATTTATGGATGGCTAGCGCAACGCAAATAGCCCGTGCGTAGCTTTGCGCGAAATTAAAAAAAAACAAAAAATCAACAAATAATTTCAATTGATATACATAATATTCTTAGGATTAACTTTCATTTTCGTGACATCTACAACATATTTAATACGAACAAACTGTGACAAACAACAAGTTTAACAGTCTGCTTTGTTTCATATCTCTGAGAAAAACGTATTTATTAAAATGTATGTAATTCGAAAATACATTTTTAACACCTCGTAGATATAATGAGTATTTTCAGTTTCCAGCTGTAACCTTTTGTTTAATATCATAAAATGTACAACTTCAACAGATTTTTCTAAGACTTCTGTTTGGAAATTCATAATTTAGTTTTTCATTGTTTGAAGTTTCTAATGAGCTGTTTAAATGACATCTGGAAATGGATCTTGAAATATAAGACACACTAATAATCCATGTTGTTGTTTTTTTCTTTCAGAAATACTTATTATCTATAAAAAATGAAAGAAATTATGGAATATTTGGTTGTTGTTGCTGTTCGAGATAGAAAAATTTTTGTCGTGGTTCTTGCTTTTTAATGTTCACCTCGTGGAACCCAAACTAATCTTTTCATTAAATCTAACTTTTGAACTGTGGGGTCATGGTGTTTTGAATTGTCATAATACTAACCCTTTTGTGCCGAAGGTCAACATGTTTACAAATGCATATTTTTTTATTATTGTTGCAGATCAATCCTGCGGTGAATCAATACGAGAAACGCCATCAATTTGTAGAATCTATTCGCCCCAGACCCTTCACGGGTATGCTTACCAATATCGACCACTAGGTGGCGAAATAGCGAATGACATGAAGCAGTCGGGCACACTACATAGAGAGAACATTTCTGAGAAAGAGATATCGAAAGTGGACAATCCTACATTGAGTGACAAAGGTATATTGACAGTAAAAATGTCTTTGTAAGTGACAACTATAACTTTAGAAATTTAAACACAATATACAGAGTTTAGAGCAAAGAAAACGATGTTGGTGTACATTTTAACGATTAAAAGCTTATGCATCACAAACATTGATATCATTTACTAAGATTTACAATACACACAGTAGTGTTTACTTTCAGTGATAAATCATGTCTTTTACAATTACTTCTAAAGATTAGGATAAATAAATTAGATATGTAGTTTAGTTCGGAATGAAGTAGATCTAATTTCATACATGCATTATATTTTATAGTTTATGAAAACAGTGAAATATCAGACTATTCTATTTTTTTCTCTCCTTTATTAATTTTTTCAACCTATTTTGACTTCATGATGTATTTTTACTAAAAATGTATAACAAAAACATACAATATCGTTTTTCAAAAAACGTAAATAATCCAAATTAAATACGTGTATTTTTTCAAATCTAAAATCACATAATATATTCCATGCGTGCACTAAGTACATTAAAAATACTCACAAATAACTAAAATTAGTCAATATACTTTATTTTTTAAATTGAAATTTTATTCAACTTATACTTTCTCTTATGACTCAGCAGGGTCAGGTGATTAACACGTTCGACTCGTCATCTGAGAGTCGGGGGGTCAAATCCCTGTCGCATCAAACATGCTTGCCCTGTCACCGTAGGGGCGTTATTATGTGATGGTCAATCCCACTACTTGTTGCTGAAAAGGGTAGCCCAATAGTTAGCTGTTGGTGGTGATGACTAGCTATCTTCCCTCTAGTCTTACACTGCTAAATTAGGGACAGCTAGCGCAGATAGCCCTCGAGTAGCTTTGTGCGAAATGAAAAAAACAACAATTCTTCTATTACTACGGAAATGTAATTTATTTATCTTGTAACTTCATATTCTTACTTACTTTTTTGTTGTAAGTCTAATAACAGTTTTATTCATTCGTACTTTCTACTGACTGTACGGAACCAGTTACTTTTGCCAGGGTAAAAGCGGGTTAAACAAAAAGTATAAAATATTTTTCGAACAATAATATTATATGTTTAACATTCCTCAAAAGGGAGAATATGAAAACACGGTTCTTTCATAATTTAATTTTGTTTTTTCAAAATATATTATTTAAAATGTCTGCTGCAATGTATGGGGCATTTTTTGGACATGTAACATTGAATTTATATAAACTTATTCTTAATCTTAAATTATCTGTTTCAACAATATAGAATCCACCACAATGTACACATTATAAAATATATGCTGTATTTTTAGAATTGTAATTAAATGAGCTGTTAGTAAAAAACAAAATGTCTTTATTATCGTTCTTTATTGTTTCGGTAGTTTTTAATGTAACCTGAATTATATAATACAGTTTTTTCTTGCACAACTGAAAATACATTTATTAGAGAAATCTTTTGCTTTGAGTTTATTCAACAATCTATACAAATAGCAACGAAATGTATATTTCTTTTAGATTCTATACTCTTTCTTTTTAAATGCTTTTTAATTTTAAAATTATTTTTAACAATTTCAAAACCAAAATTCAGCATCGCTCCTAGTGAGCCTTCACATTCTCCTTCAAGTTATAAAGTACACACTGTTGTGCTCCGTATGTTGTTTTACTTTAGTAAGAATGCTTTATTGTGTTTGTTATATATATATATATATGTATATATAAATAAAGGTTTTTGAAAATATTATATATCAGTGTTAAGTGTACTAATTGTTGTGAAAAGAGAAAGAGAATCGAGTCCAGAAACTTGTGGTGCACCTGGATGCAATTATAACCAGTTGTTTTTATCTACCTTTTGAAACAGAAGCAATTGAAGAAGTTAAGCCAGTGGATGACAATGAAGAAGATAGATTGATCGACAAGAAAAGGACAATCACTAAGAAAAGCACAGCAGCTACTGAGAGTAGAGAAGTTTCGACTGAAGAATTCGATCAGAATTTCTCATCAGTGGATAAAGGAGAAAATAACATCCTCACGATACAGGAGCCAGAAAGGAGTAACGAAAAGGTAGTTATCATTATTCGACTAATTTGTTTACTCACGGTAATTATTGAAAATAATTCACTATTATCGAGCTCTTAACATTTGACTATATTTGAATTGGGATATTCAGTTGTTTGTTTTATTATTAATGTTGCATTAAACCGTTAATTCTTTAACTATGAGCAAGTTTAATTAAATACAAGTTAAAAGTTTGATTACTGATAATAATGAGGCCCTTTTAATTTTCGCTTTGTATGGGACACATTCTAAATGTCCTATTTTTCCTTTCACAGGCTGCAATCGAAGTTTCATCAACACAAGTAGGTCCTTTCTCGTGCCCATTATGTGAGAAGCTACTGAATTCGGCCCATTCGTTTACCGTACATATTCGTCAGCACAATCCAAACGATCAGAGCAGAACTTGTCGTCTTTGTGGTAAAACTCTCAGTTCTACTAGTTCCTTAGATCGCCACATGCTTGTTCATTCAGGGGAACGCCCTTTCAAGTGTAAAATTTGCAACATGGCGTTTACCACGAACGGAAACATGCATCGCCATATGCGGACCCACGGTATTACGGATGAGAACCAGGAAGGCCAAAAGATCGCAAAAGAATCGAAATCTAAACCGACATCTAAACGAAAACTTTGTAGTGAGAAAAATTCTCACGTTTCCGATTCTGTTATGAAAAAATTAAGTGTGGGCTCGGAGACTGTGAACACAGTAAACAATAGTTCGTACAATGTTCCCGTTTTTGAAGAAGATCTCAGCAAAAAATGTCAATTTCAGAGTCATATGGACAAACAACTTCATGATCCACTTACAAGTTCTGAAGGTGGTGTTACTATTTCACCTTCTAAACAAAGCTATTGCATTACTCAGGAAAAAAAGAAAGAATTGGAATCGCAAAATACTCTTGCACAACCCAGTGTTGGATTTCGAGATGTCACATTTGTTGATTTTTCTTTGGATAAATTTTCTTTGATTGCAAAGACATACTGTGAACAAAATAAACGACGTCCAAGTAGTGCCTTTCACAATTTTCAATGCCCAAAATGTAATAAGGGTTTTCCTTGTGGAAGTGCTCTTCGACTTCATAAAATGAATCATAACGAAAAGATGACAACTTATTGTCCAAGTTGTCGTTGCGACTTCGAGTCTCCACTTTCTCTACAGTCACACCAGCTGAAACATAAAGCGATTGAACGTTGCTTCGAAGAAGTACATGCAGACAAAGACTGCATAGAATCACTGAATTCTGAGTCAAATCATTTGGGACCCAAAAAACAAGATTTTCTTGCTCTTTTAGAATTGCAAACCAAAGGATCTGAGGTAGCATTGAAGCCAGTAAATCGTGAGACACGAGAAGGAATTTTTGAAAATCCATCCTATTTCATTTATGGGAAACCTAAAGAAGAAGTTAGAAAGGGTATGGCCACTGAACCGACTGGAGACTTTGCTGATATACAGTCGATTTTGTCGGTTACATCTAAGTCTCCACTGTTGTCCAGCGTTCGATCTTCACCTGTAGCTGCTTCACCAGCTTCCCCACCTCAACCTACCACTAGTGTTTCACCAGAGTCTCCCTTAGTAGCTGATACAGCTGCAGTCAGTCCTTCTTCGCCATCTAAAACCGAACAGTCTAACACTAAAAACAAACCAAGCAATGACCATAACTCAGAACCTTCGGGTCAACTTAATGAAATGGGTGAATTTCCATGTGATTATTGCAACTTTTCTTTTAAAAGTGCAAGTGCTCTCAAAAGACACAAAAGGTGCCACTCCCAAGGATGTACAACTTACTCTTGTTCTTTGTGCACCTATACTAGCTTAGACAAGAGCACATTAATCCGTCACTTACGAACTCATAATGGGGAGAGGCCTTTTCAATGTGGTATATGCAAGTATGCCTTTACTACAAAAGCTAACTGTGAACGCCATGTCAGGAAACGTCATAAAAAAGTAAACAAAATAGAAATTCGAAGTGCTATGCAGTATAACCCAAATATGGCTGAATTAAAGTCACCCAAGGAAATTAACACTAAAGTTAGCGTGTGTAAGTATTGTAATGTGGACTTTAAGTTTAATCGTGTACTTCGACATCATCTAAGATCACTACAAAATAGCTGTAGCCGAAAGCCATTCTGTTGCAATATCTGCCATTTAGGATTTTCTACGAAAAACAACTGCATCAGGCACGTTATGAAGCAACATCCTGATATGAGAGAAAAACTCGGTGAAGTGGTTTCTGCAAATGTAACAAGTGATATATCTGACCAAGAATCCCTTATTCTGTCAGATGAAAGTCCACATAAAGACGATCGCAGCAAGTCATCATTTGGGTCTCAATCTGAAAATTTAACAGATACTAATCAGCCTTTGAATTTGGCCTTGCAAATAGAGCATACCTCTCGAACATCAAGTAGAACAGGCAGTGTAGATCTCAGCAGCATTGATGATATTGTGTCGGCTGCCAATAGTCTTGTCATCTTGTCAACTATGCCTCCTCCACAAGAGGAACCTTTGAACCTTGCTGTGCATGCTTTAGATCTGAGCCTGAAAACAAGCAATAAATTAGAATTATATAAAAGTTCGAAACCAGCCAGCATTTTCAGTATGCCTGGTTATTTTCCAACCCCTTTCACTTCTAATTCTCAACAGTTCCACGTTTCAACACCACTATTTTCAGGATCTAAACTTAGTACAACGAACAAATTTCATGGCCTACCTAGAATTTCTGGTTCTCCCTATATGAATATTTCCTTTTCAACAAACATTTCACCAGTACCCAGAACTCGGAATCAAAACGACGATGTTTACATGAACTTTAAAATGGTAAATGACAAGTTAGCTCCACGAAACCAAAGATCATTCATTTGTCCCTACTGCTCAGCTGGTTTTACTTTGAAATCAAACATGGAACGACATATTAAAAGAAAACATCCTGAATATGCCCGACCCACAAGAAGCAGAAACTTCATTCCTAATTTAACTCCTTCTGTGCAAAAACCTAGTGCCCCAGCTCTTTCCAGCAAAACTAGAGCTGCGCTCAGAGACCTTGTTCTTGGAAACAAAGCTCAAGAAAACGACCAAACTGAAAACACAATAAGCGTTAACGAAAACAAATCGGTAGAGTTATATTATCAACAACAAGGGCTCAATTTAACTGTGGCTGAAGAATCCGAACGTTCTACTTCTTTTGAAACTGGTGATATCAACAGTGAAGTTGACAAAATTCGTGGCAATAACTCAACTTTAAGTAGCAGTGAGAGTAACAAAAAAATTACTAGTGATTCAGAAGGTGCTGCAGACTTAGCCAGTGTTTCTTCAGTTATTGATACTGCCAATTCTCAGGCATTTCGTCAGTACCTGATGGATGCCAAAACAGATGATAGAAAACCCAGCAGTAGTTCTGAGATTACTGAAAAAGTACAACCTGAAATCAAAGAGTGTAAAATCTCGGCCGAAGATAGTACACAGTCTGTTAATAATGCTCTTTCTAAAAAGAAAAGTTATTATAATGATTCTCCAAACAGCGTTTCCTGCCCATTTTGCTCTCGAAAATTTCCATGGACAAGTTCTCTGCGCAGACATATCTTAACTCACACTGGCCAAAAGCCTTTCAAGTGCCCTCGATGTCCAATTTGGTTCACTACAAAGTCGAATTGTGAGAGACACTTGCTTCGTAAACACGGCCGTAATAGTGAGATTCATTCACGAAGTGTTCCCGAAAGGCCATTCAAGTGCAATATCTGTCCAAGTAGCACGTTCTCAACTCCAGGAAATCTTAGAAAACATTACTACTTAAAACACTGGACCAAAAAAGGGGGAATTCTTGGACCTCGCTATTCAGATTCTGAACTTAATAATCACGAGCATTACGAAGACCATTCTAATACCTTAGAAGTGTGTGAGAACGAGCAAAAAGATTCATTTAATCAGAGTGCTCTGGATACAGAAGGCGATTGTTCTGGTTCAGACTCAAAACAGCATAAACACTTGAACGACATGCATTGTCAGTGCTGTGATAGAACCTTTCTTTCACGTAAAGAACTTGATGCCCATACAGGACAACATTTGGATCTACCCTATAAATGTCACTTATGCGACAATTCTTATGGCAAGAGACAAGAATGTCTTGACCACTTGCAGCTAATTCATAACTCTGAATATCAGCTGTTAATAAATAAGGGGGCATTAGACCAACAAGGCTTGGAGAAAGAGGCCATGTTACCTTCACCGATAGATATGAATATTATCAACAACAACAACGAGGAGGATGAAAACGACTCTAGAAGTAAACAGTTGGGTTATATCCAACGAAAAGTTATCTGTGCTTTCTGTTTACGTCGATTTTGGTCGACAGAAGATCTCAGACGTCACATGAGGACACACTCTGGTGAGCGACCTTTTGCTTGTGACATTTGTCATCGCAAGTTTTCTCTGAAGCATAGTATGACACGTCATCGTCGTAAACATCAAGGACATGCAACTTTGGCTTTTCAGGACAGCACAGATGAAGACTGTCCACCAATGAAATTTAGCCTTCGATCAAAATCAAAGTCACGGAAAAAACCAAGTCAAAACTCGTTACTGTATTTGTTACCTCGTTCGAAAGGTTTAGCTCATTCCTCCTCGGAGTGGACAACCACGGGCAGCACATCAGTTGCGAATGAAGAATTATCATTTACAAACAAAACTTCTCAAGAGATCAGCAACGTAGCTGAAGACGAGAACGCTTTGATCCAAGATCTACTTGGAATCCAAGATTCGACAATCATTGACCAGATGCTTGATTCTGCCGATTCTGCTGCTAAACTCCTTGGAGTTCAAAAGCTATGACAGTTTGTATCCTTCACTGTCTGTCTTACTGTTAGTAGAAAGCACGTTTAATAAATTTTTAAATGTCAACGTCATACAGTGAATTCATTTTCAAGTGAATTTTCAACAGCTTTCTAACCAACATGCAGAAATAGGCTATGCATTGATTTATTACTTGTGTTTGAAAACGAAATTCTGTGTTTTGTTTGTAAAGCAACTAGTGGATTGCTTCTTGATAAGCTTTGTAAAAAGTTCCTTAAATCTTGTAATTCTTCCTTCCTTTGTTTCTCAGGAAAGATCACGATCCAGTCACAAAGTTATGGAGTTTTGAGTTTATCATTTCATTTTTTTATAATTACGTTCATTTTCATATATTTATGTAAAGGTCTCATTTCAGATAATATTACTGGTATAGTGGTTGAATGGGGCCAGTTGTTTATTGATCAATATTTAATGTTGATGTTGTTATAACATTTAAATTTGTGATAGCAGTAAGGTTTTGATTCAACTTGTTATTGTATTTTTGAAATTAACTAGTAGCAGTTATATATCGTTGTAAAGTGGACCAGTAGAATATAAGCATTATTAACTGGGTAAACACGTGGAATTCTAATGAAAATAATGATTGCAGATTTTATTGTGATTAGTAACAATGATAAAAATAAGAATACATGATATTGTGAGAAATACTGTCTTTAATTTCTTACTTGGTCTATTGTAAAGTAATCATTTGAAACCATTTTATACATGTTTTAAAGATGTGGCATATTATTATAAAAGTCATTTTCCATATATCAGTACGTCAGGATTATAAGTTACTGCAAGTTTTTTTGTGAAATCAAATAAAGAACTGTCTATTTTTCTCTCAAAAATACCCAAATATGTTCACAATTAAAGAGTGTTTTAAAGTTATTATTATTATTATTATGATTCCTGCGGGTTTATAACAATTAAGTCGCCTTATCTTTCTTAAAATATTGCAAAGAAATATAATAATTTTCATTAATTTTGTATTATGTAGGAATTGTTCTGATTTGCCTGGAACTGCTGTAAGAGATCATAAGTTGTGTTCATATTGATGAACTAAGTGCACAGCACCTAGTTATCAGAATTTTCTGTGATAAGTAAAAAAAATAAATAAAACTTCATATAAAATTAGTAAACGGATTCATACGAATTTTCGTAACTTACAGAAATTTTGTGTAAAATGCCTTATATTATTTAGTCCAGTATCTATTATCAAAGTTAAAAAGTATTTTTAAAGTTTATCTGGGATATGGCAAACAATATAAAATTATAAGGTAATCATCATCTTGTTTGTTACAAAAAAAATAGATGATTGGTTTTGACTTATTTGGAAAGTGCTTTTAGATGCCGTCCACCAAATGCATGCTGTCTTTCACTATTGTTTATTGTCAGTAACCTTTTATTTCCTGTGGTCAGTTTGTTATTTATAGGCTAAACTATGCAATGATAACACATATATATGTGTGTGTGTGTGTATATATATATATACACTCTCTTTAGCAACCAAACACTTCTCTTTTGCTTGAATATGAGCGAAAAACTGGAAATTTGCGTCCAAGATTTGCTCCAGCACATTACATATATAATATTACCTGTACAACATATATAACATTACATATACAACATGAATAACATTACATGTATAACATATATAATACATATGACGTCCACTACTACTTGACTTTGTAAAGCTATCTTATGCATATGTATACGTTTGAATAACACATGGCCTTTTAAGTCAGCAATTTTATAAAGTTACTCTAATAGACAAATGTATGTTGGAATGGTTAAGAATTTTAGAACAGGTATTTATTATATGAAGAAGTTACTTATCGTACAGTTATTCTTGGTATTGGAGCACCAAATCATAACCAACATGTCCATTTGGACTGTTTCACATTTCATAAATTTTCTTAGACTTAGTTTGCACTTAAAAATAATGGTATAGAATAATGTTTCAAATCTTTAAATGAATGTTTAATCAATTACTTTATGCCTCAGATACTTATGTGCTGGACTTCATTACAAACTTGTCTGATTATCCAATGAAATTGTTTATCATGTTAGTAAAATACAAAACTTTTTATAGAACTCTCTTGTTTAAACCATTCAGCTATAAACACATTACTATTTTTTTTCTTTACTCTAAACAAGCTGTTTTTAACTATTAACTCTGGATAGCTGAAAAAAAGGCTTGAATTTTTAAATTTACTAAGCCTCATTTTGGATAAATGTACCTAACAAAAGTAATTACTATTTAGCAAAACTGCTTTTATTGGATAATCTGCCTAGAAGGAGAACCATATAAGTTACGCGATATCATTTGAAGTATTAAAAGCGTGAGTCAGTGTAGAAAACTAGTAGTTTTAATATTATATCTACAGTCTTATGCTCGAGTCCAATACTTACCGTCCACACCCCATGAGTTGTACATATACAAAGTATATTTCGGTTGGAAGTATAACGAAGTTTAAGTTAACTTCTTAAAGAAGAACCATTATACAAAATAACACTTTTTATGCAGAATAAATGGAGAAAAAATAGTATTTAAAAATATTGTGATGTTCCTTTGAAAATAAAACGTTTTTGTCCCATTTTGTACAAAAGAAAAATAAAAAGATTTAAATATTACATATATATAACTTCTTTTTTTCTTGCATTTTTTTAAAAATAAACTGACCAAATATGTAGGAGAATCAAAATGATCCTGTACACGTTAAGCAATTGAGTGAGTAATGTTGGAAGAGATGTTTGTCCTTCCATGATTATTAAAATTGGAAAAATCGCTTCCAACTGTAAAATAAATTTTGTGTAGTAATTTTTTCTTCCAGTGTAGCTGCTTTTAAAAAATAACCCACCGTAATCACTGCAGCATCACTTGCTTTAAGTTCTTAAGTATAATTTGTACAAGAAGTTTGTTGATTTCATTCCAGAGGAAATGTGATTTTATAAGCAATATTCCCAGACCAGTTTTTCGATTCAAAATTTTAATTTTGTGATGCAAGGAAGAGCGAATAAAGCTACTGGTAAATTTAAAAGAACACTTTAAGTGTAGTATTACTAGAAATACATCATTATCAAATATATATTCATTTTATTGTGCTGTAACAAAAACTGTCATCATCTTATTTAACTATTGATAGGAGGAGCTAGTCAAATGGCTATTACATTTTCAGAGTATACGAGTGCTTTAATAAATAAATATAGTTAAGCAATACGCATGATGAAATGAAAAATGTCCATTCTTCTAAATGTTTAATATATGATTACAGTTTTTGTTTCTGAGTTATACCATCACATGCCTTTGAAGCAATCATTCCATTTACCAAATAGTCGTTAGAATGTATTTGTGATTGAACATGCACAGTAATAAAACTGATTTTGACCAATATATGTTTTTGATCATTTGTTCTGTCACTCATTCGATATCAACCGCAGGTACTTATTTACATCCGAAATGAAAGAGATATTTGGATCACAACTCGCAGTTTGTTTTATTACTTTTGGAATAAAGTGGATAGTTTTAGGTTACACTTTTAGAAGGCCTACTTTTGGTCATGTATTCAAAGCACTTTTGTTGTTTTTTCTAGTAAGCATTTACGTAAATATCTTGTACGTTCAGGAAAAATAATTCCTATTTTAACATACTGCAGTGGTTTAAGCTATATAGTAGTCCAGTGGAACGTCTGCAGAATTATATTGCTAGAAACCGGGTTTCGATATTTGCAGTAGGCACAGCACAAATAGCCCATTGTGTAGCTTTGTGCTCAGCAATAAAAAACAAACAGATAATGGTTTATGATTTCATATTAGCATTTGGTGTTTATAACTGCTTAAGTTAAGATAGTCATCTAATGGAGAATTGTTTGTTTGTTTTTTGTATTTAAACATAAAGCTACACAAAAGGCTATCTGTTCTCTGCCCACCACAGGTATCGAAAACTGACTTCTAGCAGTACAAGTTTGGAGACATACCGCCGTGTCACTGAGCCCTAATGCAGGATAATATACTAGTATATTTACATATACACATTAGTGTACGACTAACCCATTTTCATTTTGGTTAGCCACCAAGTATTTAAAAACGCCTTTTGAATTTCTCAGGTTTATGCTACAGATACTTCAGCTGAGCATTGTGGCCTTAAATTTAAGGTACTTTTAAAATTTCATTATGTGCCATTTAACTCACGTTACTTTTCATTGAATAATTAATTATGCGGAGTTGATAAAAATATAAATGAAACTGTAGTAAAACTGCGAGGCCGAAAAAATGCATGTTATTATGCAAAATTCAAAAGACTTTAGGAACGGCCTCTATTTGTAGGAATAATGAAATGGTGTACTCAGATAGTTAGTTTAACTGGAATCTCATATTTTGGCCCAACTGAGTGTAAAATACATACTTCACGCGCTATTTTATGTGTAATAAACTGCAAAGCATTTAGCAACAGTTTGAGGGTCGCGGGTTAGAATTCCCATTGCACCAAACATGCTCGCCCTTTCAGCCGTGGGGGCGTTATAATATGAAAGTCAATCCCACTATTTGTCGATAAAAGAGTAGCCCAAGAGTTGGCGTTGGGTGGTGATGAGTAGCTGCCTTCCCTCTATCTTACACTACTAAATTAGGAATGGCGAGCACAAATAGCACTCGAGTAGCTTTGCGCGAAATTAAAAAACAAACAAATTTTAGCAACAGATATCCATATTTCCCTCCACATTTTAATTTTCCTGAAATATTTTAAGTGGTTGATTTTTTTATTGGCAATGACTACAGTTTCCGAATGATAATTTCATCTTACCGAGATGCTAAAAGTAATTAACATAATAAATTACATATTTGATTAATATAACTGAAGTCAACAGGAATATATGTATAATATTACTGAAAATCTTTAACTTGTATTGCTGTGAAACATAATACAATATCGCTGTCTTCATTAGTAGTGTGAAGTGTATTAAATCTTATTATTTTTCCTCTCGCTTTAGTTTAACCAATTACATTTTATTGATAATATAAGGTAACCATAATGATGAGTCAGTGGCGCCCCCTCAGTCCCACAATATTGTTACCTACATATATTCATAAAATATGGAAAACACAATCGTCGTTGTTGCTTAATAACTAACATCAAAGAGGCATAGATCTGTAGAACTCAACGTCTTTATTGAGACGGAAGTATGTGTCATGCGTCCCATAGCAACGTACTGAATGCACTGAAACTCATGTACTGTATTGCCGCTTCCTGTGTAATGCCATTCTATCTCGAACTTTGACGAAGATTAGACAACCACGTTGATTTCAAGTTACAGTAGATCATCAGAGTTGAAGCGACTGTCAGACACAAGATGGGTCTGCCAACATGCTACTTGTCTGGCTGTGAAAAGAACCTTCCCTGCCATTGTAACAACCCTAAAGCGTCTTGTGGAGGGGGACAATGTCCACAGAGCCACTGAATCAAAGGGCCTGTGCATCCTCCTAGATCAGCAATTCGTAACCAGTCTAGTAGCCATAGAAAAACTACTGCTGATGACAAAACAGCTATCAGACCACCTCCAGCCACCTGACCTGCAGCTGGCCTCTGTAGAGGACCTAGTACAATCTGTCATCTCTGGTCTCTCAGAAATGAGAACTGAAGCAGCATGGAAAGACTTGGAAAACTCTGCTGAGAATATATGTAAGAAAGTGGGAATACGTACTGAGAAGGTATGTCAAGGTGGACAGCGATCTGCCCCCAGACACCTGGACCAATTCATAATCACATCTAGTACTAACAAAGAGATGAACCAACACCAGATGCCAGGAGACATACTTTCTATGCCATCATAGACAGAATGCTCAATGAGATGAATAGAAGATTCTCCTCTGATGCCTGCAGTGTTCTGATGGGTGCAACTGCATTGAACCCCAAACACTCCACATTTCTGGACAAGCAAGCACTCTTAGGAATGGTAGCAAATTATGGTGCGGCAGAGGATGACCTCGAAGTGAAGGTTCACAAATTTAATCGGCTAATTGCCAGGAAGAAAAACAAGAGACAGAAAGTATCCACATCGTTGGAGCTTGCAACCATTCTAGAGCCATACAAGGATGCCTTCATGGATCGCCACAAACTTGTATGCATCGCTGTGACCTTGCCTGTCACTTCACCTGACTGTGAGAGAAGCTTCTCAAGACACACTTGTGTAACAGCAGCGGTAACAACTGCACCAGCAACTTTGCTGTCATATCAGTAAGCTCCAAGAAAGCAAAACAACTCAATATTGATACTGTTATAGACACATTTGGTGCCAATCATCAGAACGTGCACATTGTTTTGAAGTAATATTGACTATAAACACAACATGATGAAAGATAGTTAACCTGATAGTGACCTTACTTTTCCTCAGAATGTATTAACTTCACATGGGATAATTCGTTCCTGCTATATAACCATATTTTTATGTTATATTTCTTTTGATTTGTAGCTTTACTATTAATGGTATATTAAATGTTCAATCTAAGCTAATCTTTATTTTTTTATTATCATGTATTACCTTGGGTGGAATTTAGTGAGCTTCCTCTTTTACATATAAGCATATTTTCATAAACAGATTATTTCTAATTTGTAATAATGAATTATTAATCAGAGTTTGAGTTTCCAATGAAAACTGCATTGAAAACGCAGTTCAAAATAGCACACTTTTCTGAAATGTAACTCAGTATTTACATAATTATAATTTACCATCTACACTTCATATTGATGGCATTTTGGGAAGCCCCTCCGCAGTTTACCATAGCCCCAACCAACAAAAATATCCTGGCGCCGCCACTGTGATGAGTCATACTTACTCTAAGTATTTAGTTTTTTATGTTGCCTCAGAACAGATGAAATGTCTTTAAATTTATTAACACTTGTAAACCGCAGGGTCAAAAGTTTTTAACTGCTATTTTCCGCTTCGTTTTGAAATTCCTATGAAAACTTAGTAATGACACTCGAAGCTAGATTCATTTTATTACTTACATAATGTAGTTTCTTGACTTGTTTGTTTGTTTTGGGAATTCGCACAAAGCTACTCGAGGGCTATCTGTGCTAGCCGTCCCTAATTTAGTAGTGTAAGACTAGAGGGAAGGCAGCTAGTCATCACCACCCACTGCCAACTCTTGGGCTACTCTTTTACCAACGAAAAGTGGATTGACCGCACATTATAACGCCCCCACGGCTGGTAGGGCGAGCATGTTTGGCGCGACTTGGGCGCAAACCCGCAACCCTCAGATTACGAAGCGCACGCCTTAACGCGCTAGACCATGCCAGGCCTAGTTTCTTGACGCCAGTAGCTGTAGCTAGAATATTATTGACTTTATGTCACGTATTGGCAAAATGGCCTGGTCTGATGAGAGACTTGTGAAGCTCGAGCATACACACTGTTAATTTAAAACTGCTGATCAGAGGGAGGGAAGAAATCGACAATACTCTCGTCCTAGCTTGAAAGTAGGATTGACTGCTCTAGTAGTAACGTCTTCACAGCTTAAAGTAAGGGGCCTGTTTAACGATATATCGTGCTTTGAAACTTCGATACCTCGATCGTCAAGTTAATTACGAGACCAAGGTTTCTCAAACTTTCACTTCTCGAGATTAGTGGTTTTGAAAAAAGTACTCTTATGCATGCATTTGGAGGAGGATGGGGTAATTGTTTTATTTGATGTGCAACACTCGTGGTGTAGTTGGAGAGACAGTTAAACCAAACTTATTTCTGTGCAAAACTAAATAAGTATGAATTTTTTGTTGTCGTTATGTCGCCAGGTTTTTCTTTACTAGTATGCGTTCGGACGCATACAATCTCAACTTTAACATTTGGTCAAGGCCTACTTAGTTATTTGGGACTAAAGTAAATACTCAGATATGCATCTGATGACTCATTAGATTAGAGTTGTCCTGGCTACCAGAGGTCAATTACTGCGCGTTTCATGGTACAACGGTCGAGCAAACCTACAACGTAACGTTTAGCATTCTTAATCTGCAAACTTGCCACTGACCCAAAGGTTTAGAATAACTGCAATTCAGCACGTCCGGCTCCCTCGTGCTACAACGTCTCTGGCGGATTTTAATCTTAATTCTAATATTCTATCTGTCTGATTCATTGTATTTTTGTTATGAGTTACAATCAGAGAACAGGAACGATTGAGTTATTTTACATCAAGTTGTATGTATCCGTAAAAACATAAAACAATTTGAATAATCTCAATTTTATAAATTGAACATTTTAACATTATGGTTCATATAAATAACTTATTTAAAAGCCATGCTATGTTGTTGGTTTTTTTTAATATCGATTCTTTACAAGGCTGTATGAAACCAAAAATTAAATCAAATGATTTAGTATAAAACCTGTACATTTTCAAAGAATTTTAAAGAGAAGTTATCAGTTTTGATCGTTTGTAACAACATTACATTAAGTATTACGATTTCAAACAACCTGAGACTTGGTTAAATTTAAATTTAAACTTAGAAGTTAATTAAATGTATAGAAATGTCAAATTTATGATGTTTGCCAACAAGACTGATACACACAATTTTCTTTATTAATACAAATATATTTTAATATACAAACAACAATACAAGTTATAATAACGGTTATTACAAATAATGATTTATATACAAAACGTTTTACAAATGTACAAACAATACTGACTTTTCTATCTGATCTTGAACTTCCTTGATAGAGTTAACGACGGGCCTGGCATGGCCGAGCGCGTTAAGGCGTGCACTCGTAATCCGAGGGTCGCGGGTTCGCGCCCGCGTCGCGCTAAACATGCTCACCCTCCCAGCCGTGGGGGTGTATAATATGACGGTCAATCCCACTATTCGTTGGTAAAAGAGCAGCCCGATAGTTGGCGGTGGGTGGTGATGACTAGCTGCGTTCCCTCTAGTCTTACACTGCAAAATTAGGGACGGCTAGCACAGATAGCCCTCGAGTAGCTTTGTGCGAAATTCCAAAAAACAAACAAACAAACGAGTTAACGACGAGCAAATTAATTCTGACTTGATACAGGTACAGTTCATTTAAAGGGGAGCTAGTTAACGCTTATTAGTTGGAAACTGCAAATATTGACAGAGAACGTTTGTAGATTTTAAACATCACAAATCGTTTAACTTTGGCTGATTGACATCAGACGTTATTATTTTTATGAATACATCATATAACTTCAGTGGAGAAAAAATCACGTCTCATGTTAATTAGTCGAAATTAAACAATTTGTAATGTTCAAAATCTATAAACGTTCTTGGTGAATATCTGAAGTTTCCAACTAATAAGCGTTAATCACTGTTATAGTTTTCGAATTTTATAGTACAGCAACTACAGTAAACCAACAATATATACGGTCTCTCAGCGTGGTGCGTTGGTTACCTTTAAAACCGTTAGGCGAGTTTCTAGACATTTCAGCTAAGACAGCAATACTGATTTTTACATACATACATACGTTGTTAATTCTTACACTCGAGAATACTCTATTACTTTAATTAATAGGCGGGAATTTTGCAATGCACATTTAACTGTATAAGTTACATACATTTCTAAATATAAATTTAGTTTACACAAACATCTATATTAAAATAAATATATAAAAGTTAATTCGTCACAAATGATAATTATCATAATCAGTCAATGAAGAAAAATTAAAATTTACAAATGGATTCTCATTAATTATATAATAAGCAGTAGAATCTTCCTTAGTTAAGCACAAAGCAACATATTGGACTATCCGGGCTCTGCCAACCACGGGTGGCAAAACTAATATTCTGGAGTTGTAAGTCCGCTGTGTCACTGAGGGTTAGGACTTTGATTATAACAGCATAACTTGTAGACTTTTGATAGCTCAGAGATATGGCAAAGAGCTAATAACAACGAAATGTAGATTTCAGTTCCCGCTAAGACAGAAATAAAAATAATATTTAACCCCTTAAGACTCATGTAATTTTAGTGTATTTTATTTTACATTCACATACGCTTTGCTGTAATGAAATATTAGATAGAAAAAAAAGTTACTTAGCAGTTAAAAAATAAAATATTTATGTGACAATTTAGAAGTTATTCCATGGGTAAATTTTAATAAATTACATAAAACTGATATGCAGTAAAAAGTTCTGTATATTGGTTGTTTATTTTTTTAAGTTTTTCACTTACAACTACATAAAGAGCTTAGCTACCTGCGCATAGTCGTTCCTAAGCTCAGTCCTAAGCTTACTTAATGGTAAGTCTTGAGAACTCATAACCTAAAAATAGGGTTTCGATACGTGTGGTAGATAAAACTAAATATCCGAGAGCATACGCAGTTTTACGCTTAACAATAAAGAAATAAACCTCAAGTTTTAACTGATAGACTAACGAGAAGGCTGTAGTAGTCTTGCCTTATCTAATAATGGGATTTTGTTATCACCGTTATAGTACATTCACGACTCTAAAATACGGAGCGTATTATTGAGTATTCTAGTTGCTAACTAAAACCCCTCGGATTCACAGTCATGGAAACCACAACCGACCGAATAAAGCATAAACAAACATATCTTGTAGTCGAAACGAAAATTTAAATGAAAAACGAAATCAAACTAACAAAAGATATCTAAAAGCCACATTAATGACTTTAATAAATAAATAACTAAAAATAAGTGTACTTGGAAGCCAAAATGACCCAACTGAATAGCCACCCAGTAGCACAACGGCATGCCTGCGGACTCACATCGCTAGGAAAAGGTTTCGATACCCGTGGTGTGCAAAGCCCATTATGTATCTTGATGCTTAATCCCAGTCAATCAACCCAACTGAATAAATGGAAAAAATGAAACATCGACAAAACATATCTAAATAAACGATTTGTTTGTTATTAAACGCAGAGCTACACAAATAACTATTTGTGCTCTATCCACCACGGGTATCGAACCCCGATTTTTAACAGTATAAGTCCGAAGACATGCCTCTGTTTCTTTAGGGAGTTAAATAAACGAATGATGAATAGTAGGGGCTCAGTGATAAGACTAAAGGTTTACAATACTTAAAAGCTGGTATTCATACCCTTAGTGAGCACCGTGCAGATAGTCCATTGTGTAGGTTTGTGCTTAACAGCGAACCAAGAAAAACGTCTAAGCATAAAAATTATTTACATACTTCTAAGTAATGAAAATAAAAAGATAAAAATTGTTTGTTGCTAAACACAAAGCTGTACGATGGCAGTCTGTGGTGTGCCCGCTACCAGTATCAAAACCAACTTTATAGCTATGTTAGCTCTTAGACTTATCGCTGAGTCACTGGAGGCCTAAATAACAAATAAAACAAACTAAAATAAATTCCTCATTGTGTCAAAGTGAAAAAAAAGCCCAAACGATTGAAATTCAATAAGAGATAAATCATCATGTAGCTACTGTTTTACTACAGTTGAGCTAAATTTTTGGAGGTTTTTCGGTGAAAAGAATGTTAAATCCAATCCACGTAACGATAAAGAATTATTCCATTTTTTATTTAATGTTTGCTCCAGGTTGCTTTCTCCTTAGGTTTAACTTCATAAACAAACTTACTTTTTAAATATTCCTCTCGCTAATCGATTATAACAACATGCTAACTGGTTAGCTTGTTAACTTAAAGAACTGATTAGAACTAAACTAAATCATTCACTGACTCATTATTACACAGAATACTTCACTGATATACTGATATTCATATTGTAATACTCTTTCTACATATTGCTTGAAATTTCCAGGTTTTAGGCCTCAGTTTTCATGAACTTTCTCGATATTGCGCCATGTACCCTCTAGTCAGCAAACATCTTGATAGAAATACTAAAAGCATAGGTTGTAGCGCTGTTCCTTCCTTAATTCAGAAGTCCCTTGAACAGTCATTACACAAAAATAAAACACACATTAAATTTCTCATTCCAGTCACCAATTCCTTTTGGCACCTTTTGATTTCCAAGTATCATGATAAACAGACACAATGGCTTCTTGTTCTTTATTGTAATTTCCTGGTCAACCAGATCCGTGGCTTATTCTTAGTTATTTTATAGAAGGGATCTTGACATGATTCTTCAGAGGGTTGGTTGACTTTCCACTGACATATTTTTCTTTAAGGGTTGCCTAGCTTGCCATCCTCTCACCGACATACATCCAAAGAAGATTATAGTGGATAGCCTTTTGCTTGAACCACCTGTCCTCTTGAATTCTGCAAACCAGATAATTGAGTATTTACATTACAATATATCATTTTTCACAATATGTGCTCAATTTTGATTGTGGCATGGTTGGAGTAACACTGGAAGTAACGGGTGGCACGATACTACGTAGTGGTAAATGGTATAGACCAAATAATTTTTTCTATTCCACATTTTGTAGTATATGGTAATTCAGGTTGAAATTATTGAACAGAAGCAATGACAGGTGACTGGTTTAATTTTCCAAGTATTTTATTTTACTACTGATGTTTTGTGATACTGCAATGATTGCTCTTTGTTCTTCTTTTGTTTTGTCATTGCAGTGTTTGTATTTTTTTCAGTTTTTTGTTGTAATCCCTCAAACAATTTTGTTGATATTGTCTGTAATCTGATTTATTTTTGTTCTTAATTCTTCTTCAAATGTGTTCTCTCTTTCTTTCAATTCTAATCTCTTACCTCTTTTAAATTTCTTGATTTTCTTTTAATTTTGTATTTCATTTCTATAATTTTCTGCTTCTTTCTTCTTGACTCTCTTTTAACTGTTTCATCATATCTAATAACATTACGATCTCACTTCTTACCATTCTGTCATCATCTTAAACAGTTAAAATTCAATCAAAGTTCTATTTTACTAAAACGGTTTTACTTCTAACATAAGTTGTTAAAACTGTTCTTTCAATAGACGTGTTTTAGCGGATTATTTCGTAAAAATAATCTGAAATAAAGTCCAGGTAAAAAAATAACAAATCAGTTTATTTTTCACACTTTTTTGCTATGTCCACTATCATTTATGTTTGTAGGCCTAAGTGTACAAACACTCTTTTAACAGAAATTCCAAAACTAATTGTAATTACGTCTGACTCCTAAACAAACTTGCAGAATGTTCTCGCTTTTCATTCAAACAACTGAGGAGATAAGATACATCTCACTCCTAAGGTGGAAGTGTGAACAACTCTGATACTGAACCAATAAACTCACTGAATACTCACAAACTTTAACAATTGAATATTCGAAGTTATAAATAATGTACTTTCATATCTAGCTAGATATTGGACGAAAATTATCGATTATTACATCACCATTAACAGTTTTCTCTGGCAAACAACTGAATTATAACATTGAAGGCCTGGCATGGCCGAGCGCGTTAAGGCGTGCACTCGTAATCCGAGGGTCGCGGGTTCGCGCCCCCGTCGCGCTAAATATGCTCGCCCTCCCAGCCGTGGGGGTGTATAATGTGACGGTCAATCCCACTATTCGTTTGTAAAAGAGTAGCCCAAGAGTTGGCGGTGGGTGGTGATGACTAGCTGCCTTCCCTCTAGTCTTACACTGCAAAATTAGGGACGGCTAGCACAGATAGCCCTCGAGTAGCTTTGTGCGAAATTCCAAAAACTATAACATTGAAAATATAGGTAATAACAATACAGCAAATAGCTCACTGATTCAGTAATTTTTATATGCTACTCTATTCATTGCTCAAATTCAAAAATAAAATGAGGGAGAACATTATATAACTTTAGCAATAGATAAAAACTAGCTCAAAATAACGTACCTCTCTTAGTGTTTTTAGTCAGTGATAAAAATATGAAATGATCATAAAGGAAAACAGAACAATTTAACAAAATACAGAGTATCATTTAAAAAATATGGGAATGATCGCCTTTGAAAAACTATGATTTTTTTCGTCGTACTAAGCTACAGATGTGTGATACAAGAGCGTAGATAATACTACAAAGCACTTTATGTGCAACAGAAAAAATGATTGATAAGCGTAAACAAGGTCGAAAAATATAATTTTGTTAATTCTTAGCTGGTTAAGTAAAAATTATAAGTTTAAATAACGAGAAGACTCATGGACTAGATAATATTTCCCCAGATGTTTTGAAAGAGGTTTAAGGTTGAATATGTAAGACACTTGCAAATACTTTCTGTGAGTCATTGAAAAGTGGACAGGTGCTAAGGAATTGGAAGTTAGCTAACGTCACTCCTCTTTCCAAGAGGTAATAAAAATTGTCCCAGTAATTACAGGCCCATTGGACTTACATTAGTTGTGGGATAATCGTTTTAAAAATCTGATAAAAGATGCTTTTCAAACCCATTTAACAAAGTTTATAATTTCATTGGATAGGCAACATGGGTTCACTGAGGGAAAATCTTGCCTTAGATATATTTTGACATTATTTGAAAAGGTTACTGCTTTTATAGATGAGAGTAAGGGTGTAGATTTTTTGTGTAAAGGTTTTCAGAGAGCATTTGAAAAAAATATATTTATAGGTGTGGAAAATAGATTAGCTGATTGGATAAAATAGTGGATGGATGGAAGAAAGCAGAGGTTATTATAAATGGAGTTCAATTAAACTAATTTAATGTCATAAGGGAAGCATTTCAGGGCTCTTTTTTATTCACATCAGTAACATAAATGGAGAAATGATTAAGAAAATATTTAAATCTGCAGATGATATCAAAGTCTTTTGTATTGCTCGCTGTCAAGAAAATGATAATGATTTACAAAACAATTAGATCATTTACTGAGCTGGACAAAGAAATGCAAAGTAATGCGGGAGTGGATTATAATTTACATTATAAATATAATTTGGATGGGAATAACCTTAACAGTGTAATTAAAAAAATGATCTTGGTGAATTGATTGATCAGTCTTTGAGCCATCCAATCAAAGTGTTGTTGCTGGTTGTAGGCCAAATAAGATTTTAGGTTATATCTATAAAATTATTGAATAGAAGTTTAAATAGGTTATAATTTCATTGTATAGTCACTAATTAGTTCACATTTAGAGTACTGTGTTCAATCTTTGGTTTCTTACCTTAGAAAGAACAATGGATTGTTTGAAAGGGTTCTAAAGAGGGTTTCTAAAATGCTACTTGGTATGGAAGGGTGTCAAGAAAGAAGATTTATATTTCTGAAATTATTTTCTCTTGAAAAGAAAGAAGAGTTAGAGGGGATATTATTAACATTTTAAGATTGTAAATAGGATTGTGTGTGTTTTTCTTGTAGCAAAGCCACATTGGGCTATCTGCTGATTCTACCGAGGGGAAGTAAATAGAATTGATAGCGTTGGTGCATTATCATTTTTAATATTTTACAACGAGAATTGTAGAACTAAGAAAAAATATAAATTTTAGCAAGGTAGGAGTCATTCTCAGCTAAAACAGTTTTATTTTTATAACAGGGTGGTTGGTTTCTGTAATAGGTGTCCTTCGATATTATGGAGGAAGTAAATTTGAGGGAGTTTCAGAGAAAACGGAAGATCTGTAACCGAAAGGTTTTAATTAATTTATTTATTTAATATTTTAGTTTAGTTTACAAGATTTAGCATCCGAGGTGAACTAGTAGGTTTCTTATCAGTAAACACTAGGCTAAATGTTATGTTACATGTTAGGTTAATTATTTGTTTGTTCTTTTAACGTTTGGTGTTTATCAAGTCCAAGTGGCAATTAAATTGTATCACACTGATAAAATATGTTGCATTCACAGAGTAAAATACCTGATTTTTCATTTCGTTATATGCTTAAGTACATTGAGTTTGTTGTCGTCATATAGCAAAACAACGAGTTACAGTGATGGCAATATTTTTTGTTTCATTTTTACGTGTTTCTGGTCAAATCTGATCACAGTCGGCTTTGGAGAAGAGTCTGTTTGTAAATATACTCAAGACACGTTCAAGGCATTCGTACTAAACTGTATCTACCTGTTACTAGTTTTTCTTACAAGTTGAAACGGTTTGTTTGTTTTTGAATTTCGTGCAAAGCTACTCGAGGGCTATCTGCGCTAGCCGTCCTTAATTTAGTAGTGTAAGACTAGAGGGAAAGCAGCTAGTCATCATCACCCACCGCCAACTCTTGGGCTACTCTTTTACCAATGAATAGTGGAATTGACCGTCACATTATAACGCCCCATGATTGAAAAGGCGAGCATGTTTTGTGCGACTGGGATTCGAGTACCTTATTCACCTGACCATGCCGGGCCGGAAAGAAGAGACCTTGTGGGACGTATGTAGCTCTACAGACATCAAATGCTATAATATTAGGTTTAATTCTCCCCAGCAGACAAATTGTAAATATCCTACTGAGTAGGTATAAGCTAAAATAAAACAAAGAAGTTCCAAAAAGTCCCGAAATGCTATTTTAGCTATCACAATACTTGCCAAATCGGTAGTGCTCTGGTGAGTTTCACTATTACTTAAGTTCTAACCTTTTTTTTATTTACTGCTTCAAGTTTCTAGATTCTACAGAGATCTTAGCTTTTCCGCACCCTTTGGCAAACAATTATCTAAATTGAATTATTAAATATGTAGATAACTAGGGCTGAGGGGATGCAAACTATGGTTTAAATGAGGATTTGATTTCAGAATGCAACAAGGATAAGAAAGATGCCTTTTAATCTAGAACAATGGTAATGGATATGTTTACTTCTTCGTTTCGTTCTTAGGAAGTGATTGATAGGTGGCTTTTATGTAACTTTTAAAGGCTGTTTTCAAAGTATGAAGCTTACTAGAGTGATATTTGGGATAGCAAAGTCCTAATTAAAAATCCAGTCACTCTGCACAATATTTTGCTTGAAGATGCTACATTCTTCATGATGCGCGTATTTCTCGACACGTGCATGAACGAGACTTCTAGAAATTTTGTCTGGCAGCTGAGATAGATGCAAAATTTGATAATAGCGTGTTTGTTCATGTATCATGTTGGTACAGTGTCGCGTGATTATGTGCACTGCAAAATTCTCTGCAATGGAGTAGCATAATATATAACCATTAATTGAATAAATACCTTTTTTTTTCCTCAGGGTTCTGTTGCTCACTTTTTGTTATATTTTAATTTTATTCAGATCAAAAAGGAATTTGTTAGTGAGTAGTTGCACTTACAAATCGAAAAATCATCATGCTTCACTGACTTGGCTTCTGTTGTTAATATATTTTACAGACTATTATAAATAACGTTTCAGCTAAATTGTGACTTTTAAAATCGAGCCATTTTCGCTGTGCTGTTGATATGGTATTTCGTATTTTCAACCTAAATGACATTTCATTCAAAGCATAGAATAAATGGTTTAAATGATCAGAGACCCCATTGCTCAGGCATAGCCTTTATTAAGTCAAAACTACTGACAAGAAGAAGAGCAATCACCAATTTACCGCCAGATATAAGTCTACTCTTACCTAAATTTGGGGGATTAACTATTATATCTGCAACTTATCTACAGCTAAAAGCGTGTTCATTCGCGTATTTTTCACTCAAACTTTGAAAATTTCTATCGGAAGACATGAAGGTATCTCAGAATATTAATTACTAGATCATGTCCAGCTGCTATGGCATTGGTCAAAACAGCTAAATTATATGATAGTAGTTTTGTAATCTTCAGTATACTGCTGAATATACTAATATGCACTTACTTGAAAAATCAACCTATCGCTGGTCTTTTATTGTTCTTATTTGCTTAAACGATTTTGTTTTGTCAAATCAGAAAGTTAGTATAATACATTTTAAGGTTAATATTTTCAGAATAAAAAATGATCTATAAGTAGCCAGGGCAGCGCTATTGTCGTTTTGCCACGATGGCGAGAGTTGGCAGTGGATATTTTTTTACTGAAAATGTGGCTTTATTTATTATACTTTCTATATTTATTTTTATTTTAGAATGATCTAAAGAAAACTATAACATGTTTATTTTTGAGTTAAGTGGTAGTTCATAAAATTCCCTACCTGGTGTAACATTAGCAGGCTTCTTAGGTTTCTTTGCATAACTGCAATGACTGACATTGGTCATTTTGATTCGATGATAAATTGATTGTAATAGGCGAAGTAGAGTAGATGCATTACTGCTGATCCGTCACAGGTTATCTGACGGTTTTGTATTTCATAACTTGTCTTACCTGCTGTGGATGCGATAAAGTTTATTCACCGAAGAAGTCGACTGAATACAGAAGTGTGATACTGAGTGATACAAGACTGGTTGAGTTGAACCATTAACAAGAGCAGAGACAGGGAGTTAGTCTTATTTATATTTTAAAAATATTTGCGATTGTTTCTGTAGTATGTTCAAAGCATCTTTAGTGCTTTATAAAATTCATTTTATAAAAGGATTTGCATATGCTTGATGTAATTAAACACAAGTGACATACCACACAACAAAGAATGTGTCTGACTTTGATTCAAAGTTTGTTTTTATTGATAAAACCAAGGTTAATGAGCTTAAACTGAGTACTTGAAATTAAACGTTTATAAGTGGAACTTGAAAAATAATACTTTAAAAAGTTGATTGTATTTAGAATGGTGAAAGGCAATATGGTTATGTCCAAGAAACGAGACAAGGATTCACTCTACTTATAATAGCACATAAAATCTGCCATAGTTAAGATGAACCTTCATGTAAAAATAAATAAAAAATGTAAAGTATGGAGAAAAATCATTTTTTATCTTTGCCTACAACTGATATATTTTCTTTTCAGTTCTTGATTTCTAGGTATATTTTGCATAAATATATAAAGTGCAAAATAACCTGTGTGTTAGATGGCCTTAAACAATCTTAGTAGGACATGAATTTATAAAAATGGTACATACTGCTCTTTTGGTTAATGTGTTGTTCAGTATTTTCCAAAAGTTAAAATTCTGTAATATATTTTGATCAATTTATTTTAATTACAGAATTTTGAAAAATGGATTCATTGGAAGTAGCTGAATGCTTGGAAAAAGATAGTGTTGATTTACTTGATTCAATTGAAAATGAATGTGAAATGGCATGGAAAGATAGTAAGGAAAATTATCTTTCTGAACTTTGTAAATTACAAACTCAGTTTACTCAAATCTGTGAATGGCAGCTTAAAGTATTAGAAGAAAAAGAATTAAGTCAAGAGGAAAAAGAACAGGTAATCAGAATATATTATTCATGCATTTAATTCTTAGAACTAAGCTTTTGTTTCTAATATATCCAGATTTTGATTTTTGAATTAGTTGACCTTAAACATGTTGGCAGTTTTTGTAATTTTTAGAAATATAGAAATGAAACTAACAGCTTTATGAGACATTCTAAAAGGACTATTTTTATAGAATATTTATAGTAACAAGAATAAGTGGAAAGTCTTACCTATTTATTACACTTGATTAAGGTATGATTTACATTGTAATGTGTGTCATTTGCTTGTATTTTTAAGATATTATACATATGCATTTTATTAAATCCGTACAATATGAAGTATTATTCCCTGCTTTTAGCACATAGAGAACCAAAAACCATTTGGTTCTTCAGTCCAATCCTTTTATACCCATCCTTGATAAAACTAAGAATTTACTGTTATGAAATGGTAGATGCACAACACTCAGGAATGACTATGAATAAAATGTTTACACTGGAAAAATAAATATTCATAGTCATTCTTGTTGAATAAAGATTAGCATGTGTGTTTGCTACAAGCTGGTAGGAACAATCTTAAAAATACTTGGCAGTACATAATTTAATGATTATTATAAATACTGATAAGCTTCCAACATGATAATTTATATATATATATAAAATTTGTAACAGGTGTTTAGAAATTATAATGCTCATCATTATTCATATTTTTTGATTATGAGTATTGGGTCTTTGAAAGATTTTACCTGGCTGCTGACCACTGCAAAAATTTAAACATAATCTTTATTATTCAGAAAATCATGGTTTCCTTTTAAGGATCCTTTAATATTTTGGTTTCTGTTACTTACTAATGGCAACTTATTTCATATATCTAACAAGATTAGAAGAAATAAGTGACTTAACTGTTGCCCAGCCAAATCTTCATCTTTTGTCTCTTATCTGTTATCTTCTGAAAAGAGCACAAAAAAGTTGGAGATCTTGTCTATCCCTTAGATAATAAGTGAACTTCAGTGAGATAACTTTTTACATTTCTGAAGAAAGATAAATACTGTAATAAAATTTTTAGGACAAATAAAAAAAAAACAAATTTTAGGCTATTTAACCACTTGACAGCGGATGACGTATATATACACAAATTTCAATGTAGATCTATAAGCGGATGATGTATATATACGCCTATTCATTTTAAAAAAGCCCTGGGTGTTTCCTGTTGTTTTTGTTACCGTTTAGCAATTTAGTGGCATCTAACAACCAATCAGGAAAGAGATTTTCTAATTGGCGACACATTTACTCTAGAAAAATTAATTCTAACGTGTAATATTTCAGAGGGCGATCTTTGATTTTTGGAAAATAAAAATAATGAATTATTGATTTGTCTCTAACTTATTTTAGACATATTTTGTTTTTTACCTCTTGGAATAAAATTTCAACAGGATCGAATACCTAATGGCTTATAAAAGAAAATTAGTTTTTATTGCAGAAGAAGCTGCCATGATGTTTGTGAATTCTGGCTCTTCTGATAATGAGGAAAGTGATAATACAGACAATGATAGTGAGGCATCTCAACCTGACAATGATGAACAAATTGATGAACAAATAGAATCTGAGCCACCTTGTCCTCGTCCAAAGTGCCAGGATTCAGAAACAATGAAATGGACTAAGAGAGACAATCGTCCAATTTTACACAACTTTACAGGAAGCTCAGGTATTCAACAAAGTGATCTAAATGCAAACAGAAGCGTATCTGATTTATTTGCTTGTTTCTTTCCAAATGAATTTATAAATCACATAACTGTGGAAACTAATAGATATGCTAATGCTCATCCACAGCCACCTCTACAGCCAGGAAAACTGCGTCATGATTCTGCATGGAAGGACTGTACACGTGATGAAATAAAGGTAGTGTTGGCTTTGTGCTTTCTCATGGGTATCATAAAAAAACCTACGTTTGATTCATACTGGACACGTGATGATACTACTGAAACACCATTTTTTCCAAAGACTATGCCATGAGACAGATTCAGAAAGATAATGAGCAACTTGCACTTTTGTGACAACGATAATGCAGATCCAGATGACTGCTTATTCAAAATACATCATGTAATTGACACATGCCTTCAGAGCTTTCAGAAGGTCTACATTCCTAGTCGACGGTGGGTCTTGTACCTGCCTGTTAGTCTTCCTGGCGGGTTATGATTATACCTTTTTGATAGAATACCTACCTTACAACTTTTTACACTTTGCCTTCTATCTTAACCTTGTAGACTAGGTGTCAACACTGGTTTTATACTTTTTTTGTTTTACCTTCATTTCCATTTATGTCTTTTACTACATTTTTACCGGTTGTTTGGCGCAGATAGCCTCGTTGCTTTGTGCCATAAAACACTAAATCAATCAATCAATCTACATTCCTAGTCAGGAAATTTGTGTCGATGAGTCCCTAATGAAATTTCATGGACGTTTACTTTTCAAGCAGTACAATCCTACCAAACGTGCTAGGTTTGGTATAAAATTTTACAAGTTGTGTCAATCCACTGGACCAGAGACTGGTTACGTTTGGAACTTCAAAATATACATTGGCCAGGACAATGAACCTGATTTACCAGCAAGCACAAAGGTTGTTCTGAATCTTATGGAACCACTGTTAGGTCAAGGTTACAGTGTCTATCTTGATAACTGGTATTCCAGTCCCAATTTATTTTCAATGCTCATGAAAGAAAAAACAAATGCATGTGGAACTGTTTGCTTGAATCGAAAAAAATATGCCAAAGGATATTGGAATGGAAAAAAGGAAAAAGGAAGAAATTAGTGTGAGATCCAGCAATGAAAATATCATGGCACTTGTCTGGAAGGACAAAAAAGATGTCAAAATGTTGTCTACTATGCACACCTCAATTATGGTGGATACTGGGAAGAAAGACAGGAAAGACAATGTCATATGCAAGTCACAATACTACAATACCTTGACTACAATAAAGGTATGGGTGGTGTAGATCGGTTCGATCAGGTGTCAGCAACATGTAGATCAACAAGGAAGTATGTGAAATGGTACAAGAAGGTGTTTTTCTATGTGTTAGACATATGCATTGCAAATGCCTTTGCACTACATAAATTGTTCGGTGGATCAAAATCATTTCAAGAATTCAAGCTTACTCTTGTGAAAGAGATCATTCTTGAAGCTAATCTTCCTGATTGGTATACTAAAAAAGGTCGTCCCCATAGCATTCCAACTCCATTGAGATTACAAGGGCAGCATTTTCCTGAAAGAATCAAACCTGAGCAAAGTGCTAAAAAACAGAAACCTCAAAAACGGTGTGCAGTATGTTATGAAAAGGGCAGAAGAAAAGAAACTATACCAATGTGATTGTTGTGGCATTCCACTTTGTATCGAACCATGCTTTAAGGCATACCACACAAAATTCTCTTACTAACTCTTTTTGATAATAAAATGATCTATTTTTATCATATTGTATAGTTTTATTCATATTTTATTAGTTGTTCTTTTTTTTAAGAATTTTCAATTTTATGCAATTTTTCTAAAAAAACCCTTCTAGCAGGACATAAAAATGCTTTTAAAAATCTGCTGGTTAAAATCACAATGGAAAGTAAATCAATGGTTGAACATCCACATTTTATTAATGTTCCTATTTAGTATAACAGAAACACAGTGGAAGTGTTTGAGTCCCCATTTTGCTTTAATAATTGTAGGCAGTCTTTCAGGTGTTTTTGCAGCATATTTAATCAAAGAGTTCTTTGAGATTGTACTCTGGATTTTTTTTGATATGCTCCCATAAAGTTGCTTTGGAAGTAACTTTTGATTTGTCAAGTTGTTAATGTATTAAATCCCAGATTTTCTCAAGTGGGTTGAGAACAGAGCTTTGTGTGAGCCATTGTATCACTCAAATTACTCCAGCACCTTCTTTCTTAGCTTAGTAATTTCTGCAAAGGTTTAATGAATGTCTGGGGTTTTTATCTTCTTATCAGTAGAATTCTTTACCAATAATATGCAAGCCACTGGATATACCATAATGGAACAGAATGTGATGGTACTTGTGCTGATCCATTATTCCATCTGTCTTGCAAATATTTTCTGTCACCTCATCAGGAAAAATGCCCTTACTTCACAGTATGTGCTATGCTTTGAGGTATCTTTCACCTTTCTTCCACTAGACATATAGCATATATACTCTTCGACCCATATATTTAAAACTTGGACTTATCTGTCCATGACCCTTTTCCAATAATTAGTAGAACAGTTTTTGTACTTATCAGATTTCAGTCTGACAATATTTGTAGATCAAAGTAAAGGTTTTTTAACTGCTGCAAGACCAAATATTCCAGTATTGCTGAATCTTCCTGATGCTGTTGATCTGGATACTTCTGTCATTTGGTACATGGTTGCTATCTCATGCTTGAGATCAGTGAATGTCATTCTTCTATCCTGAGGGCTGCCTAAGTGAAGATACTTAACATCAGTATCATTAAATTCACACGCTCTGTCTTTTCCTGTCCTACTTTCAAGTTTACCTGTTTCAGTCTCATGATATAGGATGCACTTCACTGTATTTGGAGAGCATTTCAAGTCTTCAGAAGTTTGTTAGAAAATTCATCTAGCATCATGTGAACTTTTTTGTAAACTGAACTGTTGATTCTGATGACAATTTTTTATGCTGTATGGGCTGTAGCACGAGAAAAAACCATTTTATATATAGTGTTAAACTGTTTTCTTATCAAGATTTATTCAAAGAATTCTATGAAATTGATTTCTTGTCACATATACCAGTTCTTTGTGCTAGCTCCTTTCCATATAGTAAAGACTGCAACTGTATTATGACACTTACTTTAGACCCTAAATTTAATCAGTATGTAATTCAAGCAGAAACCTCAAGACATGCCTTTGGTAAAAGTGTATGAGGGTTCTCATTGTGGGTCATTCAGTTGTCAACAGTGATCAGTGAAACATTACCATAGTGTTGAAATTTACATTATGTAATGGCTTGGTAGAATTAGCCTCATAAAATGGAAAGAATGACAAAATATAAATATTCTTTTGTCCTAACACTTTTGCACAGTACTATAAGTTAGAATATCTTTATACATAGTTATAAAATAACCCTTTTATTTCTGGAACCTCTCATATAGACCCTTTCCAATTACTTAGTATCATTTTTTAGATAAAGAAATCATTATTATGCACAGTTTTCTGACTGAGGCCTAACTAATAATTTGTGTAGAGATAATTCTTTTTGTCTTGTAATAAGTATATCTTTAAATACATTTTAAAATCATGTTACCTTTACTACTATCAACAGAGCACTGCTTCAGTGACTTAGTGACTTATCCACCACTATGCTATGATTCTTTACTTTTGTCCAGCTGTTGAAAAAGTTCTCATCTATAATAAATGTATAATCCAAATTATAACCCACATGTATTACCTTATAAGTTATTTGTCAAATATTTCTGACATTGCTAATTGATCAAAGTCTCTGTGGAGTCTAATTATACTCAGTACAGTTAGAAATACCTCATACTTTAATGTCATTGTCACACTTAACCATGTGACTCCATTACTGCCAAGCATCAAACTTGACTGGACTCCACTACTCAACTTTTACTGTCTTTCATCAAAGTCACTTGTCTTTTACCAGTTAGTTATTTTTGATATGATTTTTCTGGTTGAACACTTTGTATGACACCTTATTAAAAAGTGGATCAAGTCCATACTCTATCTATCATTCAGGGCAACTTTTATTACCCCCCTTAAAAATATCACTAGCATAAACAATATGAGATATCTTTAGACACTTGTCTGTTATCTACCAACTTATCATAACTGAAAGTAAGAAGTTTGTGTATCTGATCTATGACATCCTTTAAATCTAGAGAAAACCTCACCTATCTCTGGTGCTTTACTAGTTTTTAATCTCTTATTATTTCCACTTACCACCAAGTCAATTTCAACATTTTTCATAGAAAGTTCAAAATCTTTTAAAACCATGTACATCAGCAAATATAGTTAATTGATCATCTCAACATCAAATGAAACATTCAATGTGATATAAAATCCATAAAGTAAATGAAAATTGATGAAAAATTATATATTTCTAAAATTTCATTTAATTTGAATATTGTTTAATTTACTCTTTTACTAATTGTGTGTTTTCAGTCTTGGGAAATAGATAAAGACAATGGAAATTATTATCTTAGAGATTATATAACAAATTATTATTAGTTGTAATGTGATGTTATTAAAATAGATATTTGTACTTTTCAGCTTGTTTTTGTAATACATGTACAATAATGTCGAACCTCTCTGACATTCGTGTATATTTTTCAGATAACATATATTTTCTGCAACTTAGGCTATGTGGAAATGGAAATGTGATGAATATGACATAATTGTGCAAGAACTGAGACCTCATTAATCTGAACATGCTTGTAAAGGAGTAGTTATTCTGTATTATTGAGACAATACAGATTGTTGAATCATTTACTGAGTACAGTGGATAATTTGTTACTAGTATTCATTATCAATCAGTAAATGTAAGTGTTAAACTAGAAATGTTGAACAAAGAAAACAATTGTATGTATGACAAACTTAACAGTTCATTATTTCATATGATTTTGTAATAATTCATAATAGGGATTTCAAAGAATTGTACAAAACCCTAATAGAATGTTCAGGCCAAAAAGTAAAGATTCAGTTCAAACAATACTTTAAAACTTAATTTTGACTGCTAAGGCTGTACACACATAAAAAACACGAAAAAGCATGGATGTTAGACTTGCAAGGAAAAATAAAAATCCATTCAAAACATTTGTAATTCTTATGTCCTTGCCAGCCTAAAACAAAAGCAGCTTAGTCTATTGCACTGAAACTTTTTGTAGACTACTAAATAAAGTGTTTTGGAGGTCATAGGGTTGTTAAAGTCAATTTGTTTTTTACATAAGTAAAAAAACATAAATTCTAGTGTGTGTAAATAATGTTATCCTTACCTCTTGAAGTTAACTTTCTAGGAAATATCTGGTATTTTGTTAAAAAACTTAAATATAGGGTGAAACAGGAGTCATTAGCCAATAATAAATTAGATGACTGTAACGTGTAGATAGTCAATGCTTTGTACAGTCAGTGTCTTTAGAGAGCTAACCCCTATATATAAAGTGAAAGAGTAAAATATATATATAATATTAAACCTTATTACACACCTTTGAAGAATAATTACTTTAAAATACACGAAGGTTTATTTAAAACAACATTTTAGACGTATTTGTTTCATTTCAAAAGTCTTTTTTCACTCAAAATTTTATGCATACTTAGTTATGCATAACATTGAGTTATGCATGGATTACTGATTCAAGTGTTCATAGGAAATAGACATTCGTCTTAAGAAGAAATAGTTTCTGTGAGTCAGAACTCAAATATTTAGATTGTTGATTAAATTTCTTGTGATGAAGATCTTTCTCCATGCAAAAAACTTGTCTGGATTGTGAAAAATCTGAGTTGTTAATGTTTGTATCAACAAAAGTTCACTGTATATAAATACTACTGGATAGGAAAAAACAACGAAATCTACAGGTTTTGAAAATGTGAAGCTAAAATATTTTGGTCCTCTGACTGCTTATAGTAAATACTTGTGTTTTCTAACAATAAGTTATTGTATTGAATTTATTTTGATATTGTAGGAAAAGGGAAAAGTGCTCATGTCCTATGTCAGTATGCTGTCAGAACAAAATGAAGTCTTAATCCAGGCGCTGACTCATCTAGAGAAAGAAGCTAAGCAACGAGTTTCCCAAATGGAAGGAAGACTAAAGATTAGTGCAAGGACTACTAAGGTAAGGGTTACATTGTTTTGATTAACATGAGTTATAGGATTGCATCAAATGAAATGCTGTTATTTCTGCATATTTGTATTTTCAGTTTCATCAAATAGAGATATTCACAATGTATGCCTAAATGCTTTTTAGTTTTAAAAGGTTTTAATTCATAAATATAAACCAAATTGAAAAATCACCAGATACAGAAAGATGGCCTGGTAGCCTATTTAGCCAGGTGATATTACAGTGTGATGGCAATCCCACTATTTATTAATAAAGAGTTGGCAGTGGGTTGTGCTTATGAGTTGCCTTCCTTCTAGTTCATCACTTTAACATTGAGATAAAAATGTAATACACCCATTCTTTCCCTCTTGAAAGTTTCTTTAAATAATACTTCAAAAATCAAAGATTGTTTAGTTGTGCTATCTCCTTCAAGAGTGTATTTTCAGTGTTTTATATAGCCAAAATATTGTGACTAATTGTTGGAATGGTTTCAATTGATTATCCTTAAAAGTTTTACATATGTTAGTCAAAATATCTGATTGATGATAAAAAAAAACTGATGCTCTCTCTTTGTGAACTAAAATAAATTGATCATATTAACTTGTGCATTCCTAGTATCTATGTTATTCTTTATGTATTAATTAGTAGATAAGTTGTGAGTGGAGATTTATTTATTTCTAGCCAAACTTCAACTCCATTCTTATAAACAAAACAAAAATTCATTTCTGTATCATAGTATTACCAAGTTATTGTAGTTTATTTGGATTTTCACAGTGTTTTTCATTATTTCAATATAAGGCCAAAAGATGAATTAAATTTTTAAGTCACTACCATATATTAATATATCAATGTCACAGAATTGTAACACCACTTAGAAAAAAACGTTAGATGAGTAATTGAAATATCTCATGACTTTCACATAGATTTACATGCCTATTTATATTTATATAACTTACAAACAGATAAATCTAATGTAGATACAGTTGTGATATTCACCATTAAAATGCAATATAGTAATATATGTACAGACTTGTTGAAAATAATGTATATGTGTGTTCTTATTTAAAGTAACATAGCTGTTGACATGTATATATTTACAGGTAGAATTGCAGTTTGCATATTTTCTAATATTTCAAGTTGAAGTTTATGAAGTTTGTTGGAATTAGTTTTGTTAAACACAATTTAATGAGTCAGGTGAACAGTTATGATAGATAACAGGTGATCAGTAAAAGTTAATTTGACTGATTGCCATCATTAAAATATATATGTTTCAACTGCTTTAAATTGTTGTTCTTTTCATTGTATAAATTTTTTGCACAAGTTGTTTTGACTGAATTTTTTATTAGATAGTCAAGTAATTTTTGTTTCACTTAGTCCATTTCTTTTCAAACAGAAAATTGTATATATTTTTCAGGAAGCTGTTCTACAGCTCAGTGAGTGGGAACAGGAGATGAAGAAACTAGTTTGTCAAAAGCATGAAATGGAAGCATACTTAGAGGTAAAAGTATGGCTGATGTTAGGTTGTATTTTTTTTATATAATTGATCTCATACTGTTACATGTAGTTAACGTTGATTGCCCAAAAATGACTCATCACACCAGAAAAAGCAATCTTTTTCATACCTGACATTTCACCTTATGTGTTTCTCAAGGATTACAGTATCATTTACAAATACAAACTGATAACTAAAAATAAAACACAACACAACTAAAACACAGTGGCTTTTTTAGAATGGACTCATTTGTGATGGTACAGACGTATTTCTTAAAATATTTATGTACTGGAGGAGTGTTTCACCAATATATTTGTCATTACACTGGACATATGTCATTTCATTTATTCCACTTTTAACAGATAATGTATTGATTTACAATCATTTTTGATAGTTTTGTGTAGCTGTTGACTGATGGGCTCGTCAACAAGGGGTAGAGTCCAGATAACATTTTTATCAACAAGTCCAGATAACATTTTTATCCTTTGAAGGTTTATTGAACTAGTTTTGTCTAATTCTAAAAGAACTTTTCAAACAAATCTTGAAAAAAAAAATATAGTTATAAAGGTAGTCATTACAACAACAATTTTTTTTTAAGTCTGAGCTGACATTTGTGTAGTAGATTCTTTGAATTTTTTTATATTATCATATAATTATACTGCATTTAAGATTTGGTGGATGGTGTGTAAAATTAATAGTTTAGCAGAAGAATTTTGGTACATTTTAGTAATATGTCTTTTATTTTCAACTGAGGCCATGATAGCATGGAATGTCAAGGTTCTGAAAAATTACTGTTAAGTGAAACGTAAATTTAATAGTAGGATGTAAGTTGTAAAGGGTATGAACAAATTCTCATAGAGATTTAATATCATGATTCAAAATATTGAAAGGGTCATAAGTTTAATATTGTCTATCATGTTTTGACCCATCTAATTTGAATAAAATTTTTTTGAGCATGACTTTTCTTTTTGTAAATATTGATTCAGTCCTCCAGACTGCTCTGATAAGTTTAAAAACTGTCAATTTTACATTATAGAAACTCTTAATATCCTTTCCAAACCATAGGATGTTGCTGCTTGTATTAAAAGTAAATAAATGTAAGTATGATAAAAGCTGAGAGACAAACAAATGATTAAAAATATTGCAAGAGAAAAATGTGGTAAAATGTTTAAGCCAAAATTTAATTACACTTTTGTGTCTCATTTACAGATGTTCCTCCAGTGGAATAGCAGTAAGTTTATGGATTTATAAAGTTAAAACCCTGGGTTTGATTCTTTGCAGTAGACACAGCAAATAGCTCATTATAGCTTTGCTCTAAAACAGGCGGACAACATTTACTTATAAAATTATGAAAGAATCAACAGATACTGGGACATGGTATAATATAGAGGTTGACTATACTTTATTAATGTGGTTTTGGAGCTTTCCCATATCATTACAATCCATATTACCACATCCATTCATGCTCTATCTCGTAGTTGTGCTTCCTGATAATAGTATTACAGTGTAGTTTCAAAATACTTCTTCATGAACCATCTAATGTGTGAGTGTGATGGTATCCTAGTATTTGCTTCAGTAGTTTAGTTGTATAGAAATTCATAGTCATTGCATATGTCAGCTTGACATCCTGGGTGCCTGGTGCACTCTCCAGCTAGAGTTGTTTCTTGATTACATTATCTACTGTTACTTAAGTTAATGGCTTTTGCATTTGGTCTTTGTGTTCTTAGATTCTCACTTACTACCAGGCTCTGCATCTGCTTACCACCATCTGAGTATGATTTTTGCATTCCTCTCTCCAATTTGATCCATATTTCGTAGTTTTACATTGTCATTGTCAACAAATATTTATGATCTGAGTGTGTGAATATTTTGTTGCCATCACACCACTTATATGTAACACCAAACAATATAAAAATGTAATTCTAATACTTCCCCTCTGACATGACTTTATATCAGCTGTAATCATCATGACTTCTATATTTACATATTCAAAATTGTTTTTAAATAACTTGCACAACCTTCTGTAGCAATACCAGATACAATATCATAAATAATTGTCTTTTAATCACATTCTGATTGACTCAAGCTCATTGTTCAGTAAAATTAATAGTATGTTCCAAGAAGAATAAAATGACAATATGCTTGTTTTTAGATTGCTGTTTGAACGATGATAAGATACATTTTCAGATTTTACCTGTTTCTTGAGACTGAGACTGCTAACTTGAAAAATAACTTATTTTTATTATTCTAAACATACTAAAGTGTTTATAAGCTTCAAAAGTCCAAACTTTCAGTAAGTTAGTGGTACGTCTGAAGGTTTCAATGTGGACTGTAGACAATGCAACTTATATTTGAAAGGTGCTGCATTAAATTTTTGAAAAAAAAAACATTTTAACTTTAAACTTGTACATGATGACACCAGGTTGATCAGGTGAAACAGTAATAGAGATATCACAACAGTAAACAAATTTAATGTTTTACATAACAAAGTACTTTCAGTAATTATGAAATTAATATAATTACAATATAATTTTTAAACACCTAATAGTCAAGTTTACTATTTTAAAAGCAAGATAAAAAAAATGTACATTGATTATTGTTGTCAATTTCTAAGGAAAGGACATTTCCACGACAATTTAATATATTTTTAAATGTAATTACTTGTAGAATTTTATAAAATAGTGGCTCTCCAGCTCTTCCGAAAAAGCTCTGATCTTACTTCATTTATATCTGTTTGTTGTTACCAGGAAACTCAACAATTACTGTCAGCTTTAAAAGTTGAAAACAGTTTTTTACGAGACCAAAATGCTAATTACCAGCATGATCTGCAGTCACTACTTCGTGTTATACAAAATGCTCGTTCTACAGGAAACTGGGAGGTAAAGAGCTACTATGTCTTTTTTTTCAAATAAAATTTGCATCTGTTATATTTTTATACTTTCTATGTCTTTTTTTTATTTTTCTTTCCTGACCTGAAAAGTGAGTTTTGATATTTGCCATGAAATGAAAAATTTTCGCAATTTAATTAATTTAATATGAAGTGTTTTAAGGTCTATATTTTGTCATTTTTGCTGTATTTAAGATAGAAAAAAAAGGAATCAAAGTTGCATTTCTGTGCAATTTTAAGAAATCGTGCATATAAAGAAAAAGTTTAACTTTTTGAGACTATTTTTGCTTATCCTAAATCATTTGCTTATATTTGGTAAGAACTGTCTTTTTTTCATAATATAATTACCAATTTCTTGTTTTTGACACAACTTTCTTTTTATTTCTCTGAATTTTATCAATGTGGTTTCATGTTTTCCATTCTTTAATAATTTCACAGTATGTTGTTGAACAATTGATAAAATTCAGCTCATAAAATTTGCAGGTGTAGTTTAACCTTATCACTATGGGTATTATTTGCTACTCATGACATAAAAATCTAGTGTCTTACATTCAAACTTTTAAAGAACTGCTTTATGTTATATCAATTAGTTTAGCATAAAATCGTAGCTAATAACACTGGTCAACAAATTTTTTCGAAATCTCAGTTGCATAAGATTTTTTTACTCATTCTTATCCTTTGTGACCTGCTAAATTCAAATATGAAAACGGTTCAGCTCTACATGCTCTAGTTTTAATGCAATTTTAAGTTTTTCATTCTAGTCGTTTTTGGTCAAATTAACACGTTTCCTGCGATGCCTATATTGGCAAACCGGCAACTGCTGCGATGCTCTTGTACATCTGACAGCTTCAGTGCTGCATGAGCTATGATAACTTGAGGTTGTCGTTACTCTTGTCTCTAGCCTCTGGCGATCCTTCTTATGAAACCCCACAGTCATTAACTCTCAACAGTTCAGCCAGCCAAAGTTGAATGATCTTGTGCATGATTTTCAATTGTCAGTCGAGAAAAGATCATATTTCCTCCTCTTCATATCAAGCTGGGCTTGATGAAACAGTTTACGAAGGCGTTGAATACTGACAGTGAATGCTTCCAACACATTTTCTTTGCTCCCTGGTTTGTCCTTCGAGAAGATCAATGCAGGTGTTTTTGATGGACCACAGATCACTTGTGCGTGATCAAGAATTTGCCAGAAAGATGAACAATAAGGAAAGGACTGCATTGCTTTTATTTGTGGCGGTGATGACAAACTTTCTCAGTAATAAAACAGCTGACAACTATGAAACCCTTGTAGTGAATATGTTGTCAGCTTTTCGCGATCTTGGATGTAACACGAGTGTCAAACTCCATTACCTGTACAGTCATCTTGATAGATTCCCTGAGAACCCAGGAGCTGTAAGTGACGAGCAAGGCGAGTGGTACCATCAGGACCTCAAGACCATGGAAGAGCGTTACAAAGGGAGATGGGACAAACATATGATGGCAGATTACTGTTGGATCATTAAATGAGAATGCCCTTAGACAGTCCACAAATGCAAGAGCTACAAGTGGAAATTCATGCCTGAGTAGACTGCAATTGAGCTTTGCCTCCTCATAGTAGCAAATGTCTTATCTACTAATCAGTTTTATATAAATAAATTGAATTATAACTTGATATAAAATTGAATTTATATAAATAACTTGAATGCATTTATACTATCTTGCATTTTCTTTTTTATTACCCAGCTATATTAAAGAGTTTTATAACATTTTATCAGATATTTTTCATGATAGACTATGCAAAAAAAGTAGAGCACTGAGGAAAAAACTAACTTCAGATCTGAAATCAGGGCAAGAAATTATGTAATACCAAGTGTTTGATATAAATGCAACAAAAACTTTGTTGACCTGTGTAATTCATATTTTGATATTATACAAGTTTTAAGTTGTTAATTCTAAAAGTCAATATTTAAAAAAAATCCTGAATTCCTCCCAGTGTGACTCGTGATACATTTTCTTCCAGTATGTCATCATCCCTATTTTATCCACCACTCCTCAAAAAGTACAAAATTAAACATAAGTTCCTCTGTATAAAAATTGTAATTGCTCAGATAAATCACACTTATTACTGTCTTTAACTTTTGTTGGTTACAGAGCTATTGAATAGAAACACAGGCCCCTCCTGCCACACCCATCTGTCACATTCTTTCCTAATTTTTAATAGTTCTCTCTTATATTTAATTATATATTACCTATAACAAATAGAAACTTCAGGTTTTCATCTATCAAATGATATGGTATAACGTTATGTTATGGTTAAATGTCAGTTTCATTCAGATTACCAACATCATTCCCATAAAAAAGTTAACAACTAGCTTGGGTGAATTTGTAATGATTCTTGTCATAGAGTAAGATAAGATTAGATAAGTACTTTATTTGTTTTTCATGATTATTCTTTATCTATAATTATAAAAATAACTAAAATGTAAACACAAGGATATTTTCAGGTGAGTTAAGATTACATTAAGTAGAGTAAATAATAATAACAATGTTTCACGAGACATGCACACAAGCTGTTTGTACTGGCTGTAGTAGCTTGTGGGTAATGTTATTAAGTAGCACAACATGAGCTGTACGTTCTCCAAGTGAGTTACAACTTGTAAGTGTGCAGACAGTAGTTAGTAACTGTTCAAAAGGCAATAAACTAATAAAATTTGATTATAAATAGATGCATACTGTTATGAACTTAGAGATATTTAGGATAAACAAATGTGGTTTTATATTATAATATGAAGTCATTATAAAAAGAAAAAAAATTTAGTTCAGATTTATTTTTTTCTGGTGGTCATGGGTATCCTTTGGGTACTTTTGTCATTCTCTCACAACAAATAGTTCCTC
This sequence comes from Carcinoscorpius rotundicauda, assembly GCA_011833715.1. NCBI lineage: Eukaryota > Metazoa > Arthropoda > Merostomata > Xiphosura > Limulidae > Carcinoscorpius > Carcinoscorpius rotundicauda. Next base: position 47,092,418 of record CM022392.1, on the reverse strand, counting down.
CTTCTCAGTGTGATATTCCAATTTATGTTGTGAGAGGAGGTAAGTACCATATCAGAAGTTATTATTTTCCTATACTGAAAATGTATTTCCAGTAGGTACTTGTCTTCTCTCACACTTCCCACCTTTTCTTCTCACTTCTCAGATGCTTACATCTTCTGCCAAGCTTTGAAGTGAAGGTTTGGTAGAGAAGTGTAGAGAGAACCACATGTGTCATATTAGCACATTTGGGTAAGAGGTGATGCATGATGAAGTACATAAGAGAGATTTTGGAATATACCAATTCGAACAAGAAGGATACACAAGGCTTGTGATGTGTGAAGGAAACATTTGTATGTGGAGAGCAGCACTGAATGAGAAAAGCTAATCATAGGTGACCTTACTGTAGTTTTTCATATTGTAAGTTTGAAATAATTTAAAACTGTTATTTTCATACGTATCCAAGTTTATGCCAAGAATCTGAACAAAAGTTTGAGAAACACTTTCTCTAATATGTATCTGGAATATGTTCTTTTTATTTTGTGAATTTTATCTTCTAGTTCACGTTAAGGTTGCTATGACACATAACCCAGAACCAGGACTGGAAAGACCAACTTCAGGTGACTGACGGTGGGTCTTGAACCTGCCTGTTAGTCTTCCTGGCGGGTTATGATTATACGTTTTTGCTAGAGTAAATACCTTACAAATTTTTACAGTCTGCCTTCTATCTTAACGTTGTAGACTAGGTGTCAACATTAGTTTTATACTTTTTTGTTTTACCTTCATTTCCATTTATGTCTTTTACTACATTTTTACCGGTTGTTTGGTGCAGATAGCCTCGTTGCTTTGTGCCATAAAACACTAAATCAATCAATCAATCAAAGTTCACGTTAAAACTGAAATATTAAATTGAAATGTTAAATTAGTTTCCTGTATGTAGGTTGCTTAAAAACTTTAATGAAAAATGAAAGAGTTGTTAAACTCAATTTTGTACATGTAAGCTGGTTAGTAGGATTTATATGCCATGTATTTTGAATAATCCCAAGTTGTTTTAAATCATCTCTTTTTGTGCAAATATTAAAAAAATTAACTTATTTCCATAGCTGTACAGTATCTAAAATTCAGTTTTCAATTGATACAACATTTATATTCTGGATATATTCATTCAGACAAAATGTTTTACCTAAGAAAACAAACTGTATCCAGTTAACACTTTTAAAGTCATTAAGGTATACCCCAAACTGTGTAAAAGGTTGTAGTTTGTAAAAAATTAGAAATACCAACAAAAAATGTTGATGAATCCATTTGTCTTTCCTGTTTCTCCTAATAAATGCTCCAAAATTAGTTACCTGGAGTCCATATTCTATTTTGACGACCAAAATAACCAATACAGTATTAATTGTTTTGACAGTATCTTTTTCTTTTTATGAGAAATTTGTGTATGAAACAAATTTAAGTATATTGTTGTTTATTTTTTAATCTACAGTTAAATAGAATCAAAATTGATCATTTCTGATATTTATTGTCATGACTGTTTCATTAGCTGATAATATATAAGAAAACAGTTAATTTAGATTATCATGTTTTTCCTATCTCATAGAGTGGTCTAATGTTAAAAGTGCCAGATTTGAAAAAGAAATGTAATTACGTATCGAATATACTTTACAATTTTGACAATTATTCATGCTTTTTTGATTGCACCAGTTTCATTAGTATTATGATTAAAAATTGGCGAAGTGCAATCCTGTCATTTTACTGTGTATTTATGGGTTCTTTGTGTTAGCATGTTACACTTTGGGTTTATGTGTTCTTTGTTTGTGTCTCCTGGACAAAAAACAAAAACATGTGCTCTGCATGTTAAAGCCATAAACTTATAAGGGTATGATCAAATCCTGTTGTTTTGTTTCACAAGAGTGGCCTAACAGTTGGTGGTGGGTGTTATTGGTTAGCTGCCTTCCTCTCGTTTGTCAAATAAATATTAAGTAATTTTGCATGAATTTCCAAAAACATCATAATGAAATAACAGTAAAATACAAGTAAAAGAAAAATATTTCATTGTATTTTAATTAAACTAAATATTTCTTTTAATTTTTCTAGACAATATTTAGAAACTTCTTGTTTTGTGTACATTGTAAAAAATGGACAACATTTTCATGAGGAAATAGCTGTTGATAACAATATTTCTTCTGCTTAAAAAAATCATTTTTGTGTCACTAAAAATAATTTTGTTTTTGTTTCAGATGGATTGTGTAACTTTTTGTGAAGTTTCTCCTGAAGATGTGTTTGGGCCAATCAGGCCTTTGTCTGGAAGGTATGAAAATAGTTTGTTAAAATTAATGTGTGATGATTACCAATTACATATTTCATATTGAAGAAAGCAATCAAAAACTAAATATTTAGGTAAAATGATACTGTTGGAATTTAAAAAGTTATTATTTGTTGTTCATAAGGCTTCACATTACTTTCATGTGAAATGTGTAAGCATGATATTAGAATTTATATGCTGTTTGGTTGTTCCAAATCAGCATGTAGATAAACCTGTTAACTTGCATTAGTTGATGGCTTTGAATAGTTTGAAGTAGCTTGTAAGAATGAAGACAAAAGTGTAGATAAATGCTTTCTAACCAAATGTTTAATCAAATTAAGGTTACCCTGTTTGCATGTTATTTGTGTTTGACATTCATTGGATTGTTTTAGTTTCAAGTTGTTCATATGAACTATGAAGAATGAAACATTTAATGGAATTTAACTCTTAAAATATTATGTTCCTTTTAACTAATTTGCTTTTGCTGTCTTAGAATGTTTTCTTTACATCTCCTTGTACAAAGAACTTGTTTACTGTTATAACAACAGAATTATTTGTGCACTGAGGACCATATCATTTTATATATGAAGATTTTGCATGCTTGATTTGCATTTCTTTAAACATTTAGTTTCAGAAGTGGAAGAACTTTTTGGATAAGTTAAGCATTTTTATGTTAGGTGCAGAACAGTGTGCATACAACAGTTTGTTTCAAAACAGAGATAGAAGACTTCTTGTATATGTAAAAAAAAGTTCTTATATATTTCTGTTTTGCTTTTAGTAGACAGGTCTCAATATTTGTAAGTTAGTTGAGGATTCAGGAACTGAATATACTGCTTTTAGGTGTCACGAGAAGCTTTATGTAGCTGAGCCCTCTATCCTGAGTTTATAGATATGTTGTTTAATTTCAAACTTGTGTATTATTGTGCATGTAGTATTCAGAGGAATAAAACAATGGTTGCACTAAGCCATGTATCATAATCACATGGATTCTCACCCAAATGGCTTAAAAATGCTAATTCGTAGGTAAGTAGGAATAGTTAACATCATAAACAACACAGGATCATTTGGTTCTTCAAGACTTCCCCTGTACACATGCTCTTGAGAAAAGGTAACTTTTAATTCAATCTGTTTTTCAAAAAATCATATATTATCCTTTTAAATGTATCTGAGGCTGGTCTCCACTTTTTCTGATGTTAGCTCATTCCTTAAGTTTATCACCCTTAATTGGAATCTTGTTTCTCTCTCTCTCTTTTTTTTTTTTTTCAAATCTTCAATATTTGCTGTCCTGTTCTCTTGTCTTCAGAAGACAGCACAAAAATGTATTTATTCTAAAGATCCCCAGAAAAGTTTGTGAACTTCAATACCATCAACTAATACATATCTTTTTTGTAAGAGAAAATAAGCTTAAAGATTTTTATATATTCCCATAACCTTCTCATGTCAGGTCATGAGTCAAAAGTCATGTCATTGTATTTGTTGATTCACATTCAAAATTTTCTTAAACTTTTCTCATTGATACATTTTACATTGATAATATTAATTTTGGTATCAAACAGTAAATTATTATTCAAAATCTTATATTAAAAATAATTTTTTTATTTAAATTTAAATATTTAAGAAAACATGTCTAAATATAGTTTAGTAAGTCACGTGGTATGTTGAATGAAGAGCTGTTTCAAATTAGGTGTTATGTCAAAGTCCGAAGTCTGTAGTACTCTGTGAATTAGGAACTGAAATTACTGATACTTAAAAGATGGAATATAAAATAAAAATTTCTTGTCTTTTCTATATGATGAGGTGTCACTAATGTACTAAATCAAACACGGTGGCCCTCCATTCATCTCCTTCAGCTTTTGGAAATGCTCTCTCATTTACATTTAATTCTATGTATGATGTGAATAACTATTCAAAAGCTCAGAATGTACCACAAGTGGTTTCCCCCAGTCATTTTCAACTGTAACAGTGTTGTTTCATTTACTCAACACAAAATTTCAAGCTGGTAAGCTGTGTCTTTAGTCTGTTCAAAATTTAATTTTTTTTTTCAAAATTTGATAAATTATAATGGATTTCTATAGTATCAGTATAACAATAAATTATTTTCTAGTTATTCAAAGGTACGTAGAAAACCTAAAATAATTTTGTTTCACATCCTCTGTGTCCAAAATTTCTGAAGGTTTAGAAACCTTTGACAAGTTTACTTCTTTATTTACCTTTCTATGTTGTAAGAAAAATTACTTTAAAATCTTATTTTGACAAGTTTACTTCTTTATTTACCTTTCTATGTTGTAAGAAAAATTACTTTAAAATCTTATTTGTAAATAGTAATTATGCAAATACCTATATAACATAATTGAAATGTGATTGTATTTAACAAAATTAGGAAGTACGTATAAATTATCTAGAAAGATAAAACACAATTTCTATTACTTCCTAATTTTTTATGATAGTTACAAGATGGGTAAAGTCTATCAAATACATATAAAGATTCTGATATGATAATGAAAATAACAGATAAAATGAAAGATATGATGTCAAAAATCATTTGATAATTTTCTGGTGGTTACAAAGACCTCACATATGAAGTTTAAAAATTTTCTTGTGCATAAAAGTAATTTTAATCTTCAAATGAAAATTATTCTGCTTGTTGCATAATCAATATTCTGAAAGAAAAAATCTGTGAGGAAGTATTTAATTAAATTATCTTAATACATAATATTAAAAGCTGATATTTTGTATATGCAAAATTTGTGTACATTATCAAAAATCATTGTATAATTGCTTTCGTGGATACCTTCATTGTTATGAGCTGGGTGGATTAATGAAAGGAATAAGTTAACTCTTCCTTCCAATTTGGTATTTTATCTCCACTCACATAATATCTAGTTCATTGCTGCTCTCTACATGCACAATTTTCATTCACCACTCCTGCCTGCTCCACAATGAATGTGGTTCTACTTTATATTTGCATACAAATAAGCATGCTGCAGCTATCTAGCAGTAGGGGTGAGTCATTTTTCTGATAAAAAATATTTCCACTAGTCTGTCTAATCTTCACTTCTCATTTATGCACAATTTTATTTGGATGTTGCTTGTATTTTCAACTTTATTCTTGATTTTTGTGCTCTATTTTTCTCAAAGTAGTAGATTAACATATGGTTTTGAGTAAATGTAAACTTTTTGTCAATTACTTCAGATGAACTATAAATTCTGAACTTCCTATTGTGCATACCACTATTGTAACTATTACTACTTCATTTGTCATTTAGCAGGTTCTGCACTTTCATCTGAAGAGGTCTCAGCCTTAGTTCAACAAGAACTTAAATGCTATGTGAGGTAGCTAGTTTCTCCTGAACCTGAACATAATGATCCTTTTTCCAGAGGAATCTGGTTTTGATGATGCTGAGTTATAGACTCTTCTTCCCATCATATGCTATGTAATCCCATGTGTCATCTGTGGATGTTGTCAGGCTGCCTTCAGCCTATTTGGATATGATTTCAAAGGTGTGTTACATTTTGTCTGTATCTTCCATCTCATTTGTCCCTATACCTTCCCTGTTCACGTGTTTTCTTTGTTAAAATACCTTGTTTCCTCCTATATAGATTTTAGGGTCCATTCTGACCTGTTCCAGGCCCAATTATTATGTGCAGGATTTTGTTTCTTCAATCACAACACTTAAATGTTTTTGAAGCATGAGATTCCTTGGTTTGTTCTTCCATTTTTAATTGGCAACTCTCCTTTTGCATTATTTTCCTCTCCATTCCATTTCCTTATCATCTGAGTTCCAATATCTTTTCCTGATATCTCACAAGATTTAACATTTTAGTTTGACCTGAAAGCTCACCTGCATCATCCTTTGGAGGAAATAATCTACTCTGGCATATGTACCAAACATAACACATTCATTTCCCACTACTTGTATTGTGCAGCTGTTTTCTTTTCATCCAGATATCATATTCCAACTGTTGCTTTTCTGACATAATGGTTCAACTGTGAATTGGCAAGTTTACTTTTCTTCCCATTCATTATATGTAGTAGATCCTGCTTAGTGGCAAGTGGTACCTCTCTGGGTATACTTTTGGCTATTGGTTGTAATATTTGCACCACACAGCTTATTACACACCAATGGATCAAAACCTGGAGGCTGATGTAGCATGGAGCTGGACCAGGCAACTGGTAGGCTGGGATGCCCACCTGAGTAAACCAGGAGCTGGACTTATCAACCTCTATACACATACATGCATACCTCTTTCTAGTCTTTTAATGTAGGGGTATGGTGTTCCACAAGACCTCTAGTAGGTTCACACTATATCACAGTTATGCCCATTCCAGACCACACTTACTTATGAACTATTATGAGTAAAGCAAAATAGGATTGCTGCCCATCTAGGCTGAATAAATCAGGAACAGTCTACTTTTCAAAATAGCCACCTCCAGACTTCCCACCATGTTTTTTCCTCTCCTTCTGCAAGTGGAGTATATACAGGAATATGTAACATCTATCAGTTTCTTGTTGCTGAGGTTGTGGACCATGGAGACTTCCTCCTGAATATGCTCAGTTCCATTCATTAAAGAATAGTGTGGTGGTGTCTTGTCAGTGTTAATTGTGTAGATCCTCTTCCTGACTCATAAATTAAAGTAAGTCCATTAAGACATAATTTACCCCACTGGTTAAGATTCCTCATCATACCGTTACACATATGTCAGTTCCCAGACATTTTGGATTAGAGCTGGACCAGCCAACACAAGTCTTCATGCATGTGTTTACTTTTTGTCCCTTGTCCTACTTTAGACATGATATTACTAGTTGGCTGGGTTTGATGTGTGTTTGATCTTGAGCACTCACCTGCCTACTTAGATGCCAGGTTTCTGAGTGGCTGGTATTGGTTGAAGATTTGCACACATGCTCTGTCTGGGTAAACAGGATGGAAAATTCTCCTTTCAGTCTCATAGGCTTGAGACAAAGACAGTAGAGACCCTCTCCCAGCTGTGGACCAAAAGTTAATACCAGTACCACCTGTTTTTGGATTTGAATTGACCCACCAAGTATGGTCTGATGTGCCCCTAGCCATTCTACAGTATGGGGCACATCTGTTTTGTTTTCCCCATTATTATATTTTGTTGGTAATCCTTCATTCTGCCTTCAGTTTCTGGGTGTTTATGTTGTGTGTTGAGCTGGACCAATTAGTGTGTGTGTGTATTAATGAAAATTAATACATTTTGATAAAATTAGTAAGTGGATGTGTTCCAACTAATTTCCACAAACTTAGGTGCCTCTTACTACCTGGTATGGATGTGGTGTGATCCTGTGCGGGTGTGTTCCTATCTCAGATTTTCATTGGTGCTTGTGTAGGTAATTATTTCACCAGTCCATCCATTTTTTTAATGTGGATTCTAGCTATTGTAAGATACTGTATCAAAAGTTAATATTTTCTAACACTGAAAATAAACTTCCAGTAGCCACTTACCTCCTCTTGCACTTTTCACACTTCTTCCCTATTTTCAGTATTTATTTTGTGCCTAATACCAAATTGAAGGTTAGATTAAAGAGTGTAGAGGGAGTAATATGCATCAGGAGAATTTTGTTCTTGTATTGGTTCACAGTTGCTATATGCTTACTTGCAAGTAAAGATGTGTAGAATCACGTTGAATGTGGGCATTCAAAAATATTTTCACATGTAGAGCACAACAATGATTTGAACCATCAAAAATATATTTTCAGAGTAGGGAAGTATTAACTTGTGCATAATCATCATAACAGATCTCCTCTGAATACTCTCCTTCCTTAGATAAGGAAATTAAAACTGTACAAATTGTTTTAATTGTGGCTTTAATTGTGTATAAAGAGATGATTACTACTTTATACCTATAAATAAATAAAATTGTTAGTTTTATTACTAGCAATAGAGAACTGTGTAGATAGTTTGAATGACCTATTCATTTCTGTACCAACATCATATACTTCAGTTATGCACTGAAATTTGCTTACACTGTGGAGTTATTGCATGATTAGTCTTAAAAGCAAACCTTTAGATTAGTAGAAATACAACTAAGATTACTGTAGTGTCATGACTTGTATATATGGACTCATCTTGCATTATTAATTTCAAAAGCAAATTCTCAAATTACTAGCAGAAAGAATATTTAATTGAACAGTTATGCAATAAAAATGAAACAGATCATCTTTGGTACTGTGTCATGGTTGAAAGAGTTCAATACATTTCAATGCTGGAAATCCTGGCTGTGTGTAAGTTATGAGTCAGTGGGAAAGTCCTGAAATTTCATAATTTAAAAATTCCTCATTTTGATTATCAGTTTAATTAGATAATGAACCTATGAAGTTTTATTAGTATAAAATTTGTTTGTTTTGTAGCAACTATTGTGAATTTCATGCTTTTCAGTAGTGAAAGATTAATAATGTGCATGGCAGGAATTTGAATTTATAAATACTTGAGAATAGTTTATGGAAAAATTAGTGGAATTTGCTTCTGTAAAGTTTGCATGAATCTTGCACTCTTATGTGTTCTTCTTATTTTAGGTGTTTAGTCTGTTTTCATAAGAACCTTCCAAGAATGTAAAATTTTTATCAGTTTTGATGCTATATTTGTCATGTTTGACAACTCATTTTAGGCATAAGTGAAATTAGCAGTATTATTGACATTTTTAATTACAGTTGTTAATTCAAAAATATCTGTTTTTGATATACTTGAAACTTCAGATTTAAATTGCCTTGGCAAAATTTACTAGCTTAACTTTTGGTGAAATATCAATGAAATTACATTGATAAGTACATTATTATGTTATGTATTCTAATTTTATTTTGGAAGAGTCTTCAGTTTATAACTTTATGTACATTACATATTAATATCTCAAATAATCAGAAATTTGAAGTTGAATCTAGTAGTTAATTAATTGATAATGTGTACCAAATTTATGCCATTTGTCAACAAGATTGATACACATAATTTCCTTTTTTAATACAAATGTATTTTAGTACACAAACGTAAAAACAATACAATTTATAGTAATGGTTAATACTAATAATTATTTACAAATGATGATTTATATACAACAGTTTTGTAAACTTATAGATAATACTGAGTTTTATATTTGGTCTGAATATTTTATTAATGATCCACATCTCAGATGAGCAAATTAATTCTGAGTTGATATTGTTGCACCTCATTTCAGCTAGCTGGGCTTGATTATCTCACATTGGTTAGAAGTTTGCTCTTTTAAGCAAAGATATTTAATGCTCTCATAAAAATGATAATGTAAGAAGTTATCCACTAAGTTGAATGGTCTGTAATGTCAAAATCTATAATGTTTCTTGTCATATTCTGTAGTTTTTGGTTAAACGTAGACTTTAATTCTAATTATAGCCTGCTAGGCCTATAGTGTACTGACTGTAGCTGTTCAATAATATTCTTCTCCATCTCACAGCTTTTTATAGGAATCAGATGAGTTTGTAGAAATTTAAACTCTGTTTTTATGTGTTTTCAATAAACTAGTGTTGTTGCTTTGTACTTTCAAGAATTCTCTGCAAGTTTTGAGAACAGTCTGGACTAGCACGATACATAGTCAAGAATATGTGTCACATACAAAAAAGAAAACTTGTTAAAAAAAATGTAGGCACTAAAATCTAAAATAAATGTATAATGGTAAATCTTTTACAATTACCATATAATAAGTTACTAATAAAAGAAAGTGTTTAAATGATTTTCAGATCCTAATACTCTTAATTATATGTCAAGTTTATGTTTATTTGAAGTATGGATGCTATACCTATTTATCAAGGGGTCATGATTCATGAAATATATAATTTTATGTAAGATATAAGTTTCTATTATAAACATCTTAAAGTATAATTTTTTTCACTGAACCAAATCAATATTTTGAATTAGAAACAAACATTTGTAGCAACTGTTTTATTCTCATGCTGTCTTTATATAGTGTTATAGAACTTTATGTACGTTGACAAATTTACTTGTAATTTTAATATTTTTATTATATTTTAGGTTATCCAGAGAGTCCTTTAGTGGGCAGGAAAACTCTGTTTTCTCTCACTGTGATGAATTTCAGTCTTTTGGTGTGGCTAGTTCAGAAGTAAGTTTCTGCTTATTGTACAAAAAAAAAAAAAGAGGCTGATTTATATAGATATTTTCATTCACAGTCATTTAAATAATTATGTACTGGTTTAATCTCTTCATATATTTTTGAATAGATTATTTCAAAATTTTAACTGTTTTTTTATTACAAGTGTTGCACCTACTTTCTTTCTCAAGAGCTTTGGACATTCCAATTTCTAATTATAAGTTGTTTGTTAGAATTTTGTATCTACCAGAGAAAATTTTCATATTCAGTTGCAAGTTTTAAAGTTCCAATTTTTATGTCCTCTAAGGCCAGATAAAAATTACCTATGTAATTCCTAAGACACATCATTTTTCTAAAATATGAATGAAATTTCATCATTTTGTATAATTTTTTTTATCTGAGGTTAAGTGAAACAATTTTTTTTTCTTTCAGACAATTGCTATTACTTAATTCATTATATACAGAGCACTTTATTGTTATTGGTTCTACAAAGAAATTTAGTTTTATATGTCTTTCTTTATCAAACATATGTTAGCAAGTGAATTTTTCACTTTTCTGCTCTTTCATTTTGTTTTAATTGTAAAGTTAAAGCCTAACAGTCAGTATAAACTTCCTGTCAGGCGATGTTTTTTGTCATATGATCTACAAGTTACCGTGATTGTTTCTTGTAAAGACATGGTACAGATAAACAGATCAGCAACTCAGTTTGTGCTGCTGTTAATGAGGAATTAATTCATGTTCCTGTGTTATATGATTATGCTGAAATAGTTAACATGCTAGCAATGGGACTTAACTTTTTCATTCAGTAATGAAAACTAACAATTTTATTCCTTTATCTTAAGAATAAACAAATTCAACTGTATTTTTTTTCAGTGGCTGTACACCAAATATTATGTTGATTACAGGGCCTCTGATAACATACGAGTCACAGAAAAATAATTCCTGTCTACTGTTTTTTACTATTTGGTATTTTTGAACTATATAAAAATGTTTGTAATTTGAAATATAAGGTACATTCTAATAAATGCTTTTTTTTAAATGTTGGTAAAGTCTTTGTGAACTGCTTTGGAAATTTCAAGAGTTAAGATTATTTTAATAAACATTGTCTGGCTGGATATTTAAATAAGCATGTGCTATTGGTAAAATTGACCTTAAAGAAGTACAGGCCTCAAGGTATTGAGTATTAAATTTTCTGCAAATTTAACTTTATACATCAGGAAATATATATAAATTTGGTATTTTATCTTATTTAATCTGGAAGTTTTTTATCATTATTATTATTATTACAATAATGAAAAATACTTATTTTGTCTTCTACTTTAAAAGTGATCAAATACATATGGTTATGTTCTTTTAAACTATTGACCTACCAAAGTGTTGTGAGCCATTTATTTGTTAGTTATATGGTCTTTGATGACATAAAAATTACATAAAAGAATGTTTGTGTTTCCTCTTTATTTTACATAGAAAGTATTTTCACCTATTAAATTTATTGTGAGTGTTCTAACAGATGAAAACCAGATTACTTAGTATCATGCAATAAGTACATCCCTTTTGTAATGAACTACATAAAAGCATGTCAATAACATGATGTGCTTATTTTCAGTTTTATTTTTTCTTATTTTTGCAAATGTATCATAACTTTTTACTTTTTATTTCAGTTTTGGGATCTTTAATTATTAAAATTGTGAAACTTAAAAAAATAAATTTTATACAAATTTAAAAAAAACATCAACAGTAAAAGGCCATCATACAGTTCACTGACACTTTTCACATAAGTAACTGGAAAACATTGTTCTTCCTAGTTGTGCTTGATAACTTTTACAGGGTTTAAGCAACTAATGTGATATATTTATCATTTATTACAGCATAGTTCCTGCCATACATCTCATCGTAGTTCCTGGTCCAACTTCCAAGAATGTGACAGCCTTGAAAAAAATTTAGAACAACAGTCGTCAGCAGTAAAAAGTTCAGGAGACTTTCAATACTTGCAGCGTTTAAGGGAAGAAACACAGCTTGAGGTGAGGAATAATGTCAGAAGTATGCTTTACTATGTGAACTAATATTGAATTGAGTACTGTAGAAATAGAACAAACTTCAAATAATGGTCATGTGCAGTGAAAAAATGTCAAGACTTATTACTTCAACATTTAGCTGTTTCAATTTGATGGGCTCACACATATTTCCATCTGTATAACAATGATGTGGGAGTTTAGAATTTTGAGTCACTGTGAAGAAATGTTCTGCTTCAAACTTCCCAAAATTAACCAGTTTTAAGTTTCAGATAAGTAATAAAATATTTAAAAAAAATTTATTTTTTAATTTGATTATAGGTCTTAAAAATAAACCTGCCGATGAAAGATGATTTGTATTCCTAAATGGCAGTGAAAGGGTTAACATATATTTTTTGAAGTTTTACAGAAAAAAGTTCTTTTTCTTCTTTATCTAAACAAAATTTCAAATTGAACTTTAAATTTGATATAATTTGACATTTTAAAATTGTTTATTATACTTAATTATATAATGTAAGCTTATGGCTGAAATGCAGGGCTAAAAAAAGTGTAGAACCTACAACTAGAATTCTATCACAGTGTTTATGCAGATGGTTGGTATTTGAATATTTCCTCATAAAAATGTTTAGGCAAAAACATTCATAGAATTTTACCTTTAAAGATAACACGAACATTTCCTCTTAGTGTATCTTTAACATCAAGATGACCGAACTGTCACTGTTTTGTTTGTTTTTGAACTATGCAGTAATCTTCTATTAACTCTTTCAACATGAGCTCAGTTAATTTAATTGACCATATGACCTCTTTGTATTCATTTACCATTTTTTCTGTCTTCAGTGACTTCAAATTTGAACATGAAGCTGCATTTGTTTATCCTAAATAGCTACGCTCATGCATGCCTTGTGAAACATTTTTATTATATTATTATTTTCAGTAATTTTATTTAATCTAATCTTAAATACCCTAAAATACCTTTATTTTTATATTTTAGTTACTTTTATAATAAAGAATAAACATGAAAAATAAGAGATGAAGTATTTACTCTTTCAACTTTTTTTTTCCATTGATTGTTGAGGACATTTAAGTCTATTTTTGTATATCAATGGTAGTAATGCACTAAATTTTTATTTAAGAAAATAATGCACCAAATAGTATAGATTAATAACTTGCAAAATGTAGATAGTTTCCCTTATCTCTCACAGTTTTTTCTGTTTTTCTAACTATGCAACAAGAACCATTACAAACTCATCCAAGCTAGTGTTTAAGTTTCTTATTTGAATGTTGCTTGTACTCTGAGTGAAATTGACTACTGTCCATTCAGAACACAGAGGTATGCTACTTAACATTTGATAAATGAAAACTTTGACTTTCTATTTGTTATATGTAATATGTAATTAATAAGAGAGAAATGTTAGCATATCCTGAAAGAGATGTGATAGGTGGGTGGCAGAAAGGGTCCAATGTTTTATTGATAACTATAACCAAACAAAATTGAAGACTAAAAATTATGATTTGTTTGAGTGATAATGATTCTACAGTGTATAATTTACATTTTGTTTTTTTACTCTTTTGAGGTGTGGTGGAGAATATAAAGACAAGGTGTCTGGAGAAACTATGTTGTGTGTCACACTTGGGGAAATTCAGGATTTTTAAAAATATTTCCTCATAGAATGCAGAAGTTAAAACTTTTATATTATTAAAATATGAATTGTTGACTAAGACTTTATGCTATACTAATTTATATAACAGAAACAAAAAGTAGTGCATTAAAATTTTGAATGTAAGACATTAAATGTTTCTGTCATGTGTAAGAAAGGACACCCAGGTTGAAAGAGTTAATGTTCTTGCATGTGGCATAATTGTTTTAGAAAATTAATTCAAAATGTAAACTATTATATTATAAATATATGTGAATAAATGTGTCATAAAAATGTAGTTCAGTATTAAAATTGTAATATTATATAAGTTTAAGTTCTTAATTTTATGAGGAAATATTTTTAAAAATCCTTAGTTTTACCCCAGTATGTGACTTGTGACATTTGCTCTCTAGGTATCTTGTCTTTTTTAATTTAATTACCAATCTCTGAAAGGTACAAAACTTAACATAAACTACTCATTATAATATTTTTTAATAATCGTGCAAAGTTTAATCTTTATACCCTTTAATCTTACTTGGTTACAGAGCCATAAAAGACAGAAAATCAAATCCCACTTGCCACACCTACCTGTCACCAGTAGGTCTTTCTGATGTTTAATATTACATTATTTATGACCAATGGAAAGCCAGAGTTTTAATCTACCAAACAATATGTTATATATATATATATGTGTGCATATATTTTCTTTTCAAAAGATTGTCTAATTAGTTTCCAATTCAAATGTTATTCCAATGGGAAGCACATTTGTGATCTTAGCTCAGTTTTTAATGGTTTTTATCACAGAGTTAGAAAGCCAGGAAAAATGATGATAGTTAATGAATATTATTTGGTATTTATGTTTTATTATAATGTGTTCTAAAGTGCACTATTTATTGACTAAAAGTTATTTAGTGTATTAGTACCATCAGTATATAAAGTATGGATAAGTTTCATAAGTGGTTAACAACAACAACAAATCCAGTTAAGTATTATGTTACTGTAAAGTAACAGAAATAAAAAATTAGAAATCTATTGCACTAGATAAGTTTAGATTATGCAAGTGGAAAAATAAACATTTTTTCACAAGATACACCCACAAGTAGCCTCATGCCTTGTTTAATTCAATAGGGTAATGTAAGCTCCATTTTTGCTAAGCAGTTACTACTTGTGTGGTGGTATTGTTAGGCAGACACAGTTCAAAAGGCAGTAAAACAAAATTCAAGTAGAAAAGGATGTATGTTGTGACAAGATTTAAACTATTTAGGATGTAGTTTAATGTTACTATTTGAAGTTGTTCTAGAAAGAAAAAAAATGTGATTTAGTTTTATTTTGTACTTTTTGTGGTGCTTAAAGGTCAGAATAATTGACCAATCTCATAAAAAGCAATGCTTTTCATCAGGTTTCTCTAACTAAATGGTAAAACCATAAACAAAAATGTTCTAAATTGAAGGCTACGTGACAGGTATAGCAAATGAACATGCCTAGCAATGTTTAAATGATTGAAACAATATGAGAATTATATATATACAAACATACTCATACACACACAAAGATGTGTGTGTGTGTATATATATATATCACAAATAAATAAATTGAGAATTTGTTAAAAATAAAAAGGAGTTGTTGATTTAAGTTATAAGAAAATGTCTGAGAAAATAGATAAATACATAATTTACTCTGTAAAAGTATTAATAGGAGTAAAAACTAAATGATGAAAACCCTACAAAAAAAAGTAAAATATTCATTTATCCCATCAGAGTGGACAGTCTCCAGGTCAAAAATGATTTTGTTTTATTGTAGTTCGTGCTTGTACTTGTTTGCAGAAGTCTTCTTCAAAACAAGTATTTTCAAATTTTTAAAGTATGCTGGCAGTGTTCTTCGTTTTGCTGTTCAGTTGGAGATACCTGATGAAGGGCATTGTTTCAAATGCTGCATCTACAACAATATATAAAAATATATGTATAATATGCAATTTAATTTGCAACATAATTCTCTTTATTTCAACAACTACCACTCATCATTTTTTAGAGTTTTATACTAATTTTGTATGTAGAATTAGGATGGAAAAATAACACAAAATATCAATGTTTGGTGAAAAAATTCTGAAATTCAGTTAGGAGGTTTTAAAGATTATGCAAATGAAATCTGACAATTTTGAGATCTTGAATTTTTTTACTTGGAGCACACATCACTTTTACTCTGTATTCATAGAGAAATCTTCAGTGAAAATACTTCATTAAAAATTCTGATGCTTTGTCTACAAAAGACTATATTGACTGAAAGCTTTTGTGAAGTTACACAGCACATATTAGAAGTTATAGTATTAAAGTTGTTAATGTTAATTTATGGTCATAAACTTTGCCAATTTGACTGAACATGTAGAAAGAGAGAGAGTTAATCTGTAAATGAGATGCAGAAAACAGTATTAACAAATAACTGTAATAACTTTTTATTTAAAATATATCCCAGTTGTAATTAGAAATAATTAAGTAGCAATAACCAATTTGTTTGTTTATTGTTTGAATATGATAAGTATAAAAATACCATTTTATAAATAAGGATTTGCATCATTAGAATATTGTATCGTTGCAAACCATACAAACTAAACCGTTATAAGCTTGCTTGTTGTGTTTTTACTCTCCATGGACCATCAGCAAGTGTACAGATTTATAACTCTAAAAATAGGTTTTGATACTCATAGCAGGCACAGCATGTGTAATTCATTGTGTAAATTTGTGCTTAATAAGAAAAAAAACTTGTCTTTTAATCCACTGAAATTTCTGAAGTTTTCTTACAGCTATAATTTAACATGTAAACACTTTAATGAATGAAAACAACAACTGAATAAAATATCGAAACTTTTCAACTTCTTGGTTTACTTTTTTTGCTTTCATAACTTTCTATTTCATGTTTTTGGGAAATGACACAATTGCTCCAACTAGCAACTTCTCTGAAACCATAAACTTCTATTTGAACAACTTTATTCACTATAATATGGTCTTAAAAATAAAAGTCCAATTTGTGCTCTAGTCTTGGGGTCAGCAACCTGGGGCTTAATAGCTGTTTGCAGCTCGGTTACTATTTTATGAATGTATGTCAGTAAGTTTGGTATCAAAAAAAGTTTAAAAGTAAATATTAAAAAAAATCCTCAGTATAGACTTATGAGTACCATGTAGTAAGTTGAATGTAGCATTGGTTCAGATTCGTTGTGTTTGTTGCCCAAGTACAAAGTTTGTGGTTTCTTATGAATTAGATACTTATATTACCAATATTGACAAGCTAAAATATTAAATAAGAACTTCCTATCTTTTCTGTTTACTGAGATGTTAACTTAATAAATCAACCTCTTACATTTATGAAAATACTTGTTTACATACACCTGCTTTGCCCAGTGACGTGTGTGTAACCAATCAACAGCTCAAAATATCCCTCATATAATGTGACATTAGTGAGCTTAAAAATCACATTTTTTAGACATAAATGCAGCTTACTTTTTAAGTTTGATAGATTATAGTTGAATTCTGTAGTATTTTTACAGTAATTTATGAATTTTTTGTTATTTCAAAATGCATATATAAAACTAAAAATTTTTTTATTTTATATTCTTCACTTCTAAAATTTGATGATAATTTGCAAGATAATTGTTTACTATACTTCTTTATTGTTATAATGTAGTAGTATAAATGAAATGTAATTGTATTTTACAAAATACCAGTCTACTAGAACACAGCTTAGATGCATCACTTTGTAAAGACCAGTTTTATACTTTTGGATTCAGTAATGTGAGTGCATGTGCAATTTTTGACTTTTTCTATAATGTTCTGGCATGGCTTCAAAAAAAGAAGCACAAAAGGCAAAATTTGAGACAAATTGTTAACAAGTTTATTCTGGGTAATTCTGTATGACTTGTGTGAAACTTTGCATATTCACTGCTGAACATCCAAAGTCTGCAAAGGCGCAGTCCACCGTCACTAGTTGAAGTTTAACATCACTTAATGTCAATAACGAGTATGGCCCCCGTGAGCATCAATAACTGCTTGGCATCTCCTACCCGTGGATGTGATGAGATGACAAATCACATCAGCTGTTGCAAGCTGAGGTAGATTCTGCAGTTGACATTGTCGCCATCTTAGATGTCTGTCGAAGTCATCCCAAAGATGTTTGATGGGGTTTATATCTGGTGATATGGAGGGCCAGGGAAGAACGCTGATGTTGTGGTGTCTCATGAAGACAGTGGTGTGGCGGGCTGTGTCAGGACGGGCGTTGTTATGTTGAAAAATGTCGTTGACGTTCATCTTGATAGGTTGCAAATTGGGCCTAAGAATCTCATCGACGTATCGTTGAGCCGTAAGATTCCCTTGAATGTGCAAAAGGTCTGTTCTGGCATTGTAGGTGATGGTAGCCCACATCATGATGTTGCTACCACCAAATCTGTCAACTTCCTGCACACAGTTTGCTGCAAAATGTTCACCTTGGTTACAGTAAACACGGGTTCTTTCATCCTCCCTATGAAGCACAAAACGTGATTCATCACTGAACCAAACATGCCTCCATCGTCAATGAGGCCATACCCGATGTGCCCGAGTCCACCACAGCCATGCTTGACAATGTTGCTGGGTGAGGATGATGCCTCTGACTGGATGTCGAGGTTGAATTCCTGCATCTTGTAGACAGTTGCGTACGGTCTGATCAGAAATCTTATGCAGCCCTGGCATGGTTGAAGCAGTAGATGTTTCAGTGGTGGTCCTATTCCAAAGGTGACGTAACTGGATGTAGCAATCTTGTGCAGGTGTGGTCACACGAGGTCTGCCAGATTGTGGACAGTCACGAGTTGATCCATGTTGTTGGTGATGATTCCATAGCCTTGTGATGGTGCTTGGGTGGACATTCACAGTTCTGGCAACATCTGATCAAGATTTGCCTGCTTCCAAGCGACCAATGGTGTTGTTGCATCGTGCTTTAGTCAGTCTTGGCATAACTGTATTGCATGTCAGTGGCTTAACACTGAGCTATAGAAACCGAGAACCTGTCACTTTTATATGGATTTTGCACATGTTGCATTTGCAGAACATGCAAATCTCTCAAATAAATTTATTGGACACAAATGCATTTGGGCGAAAAATCCGATGTTTTCCTCCATTTTCAAAATGCACAACTTTTATTGTGATTTTGGTCTGACAATCAGTGCCTTAACACGTGTAACATCACATACCCTGAGCTTGTAACGCTATTATATATATTTCTCTTTAAAATCAACAAAATATCCCTTTTGTGTATTTTTTTTTGAAGAGTGTATATATATATATATATATATGGATGTGTAATGTTATGATATTTAAGCTATTTAGATTACAAATATTATTATTTTTGTGTTAAATTTTTAGTCGTTCTAAAATAACAAAAGCACAATTTATATCTATTTCCTAATTTTTATGGTGGTTATAAGGTTGGTTGAATTGATAAATCCCATACAGAGTTAAAATGCTGAAAATAACAGTTGTAATTTAAAGTTTTTCAAAAAGGCATTTAATAATTATTTGTAGGTTATAAAGATTTTGCATGTGAAATTTGAAAATTTTTTGATATATAAAAATATTTTTAATTTTAAAATCAAAATTACTTTGCATGTTGGATAGTCAACATTTTCAAAGAAAAATGCACAAGAAAAACTACTTAAAAAATCTTAAAACTTGATAAATGAAATCTGATATTTTGCATATGAAAGTCTTGCAATGTGTATTAATCATTTGCAAAATTTTTTGAAAGTATGTTTACTGTATTAAAAGTTATAGAATGTAAATTATAACAAGCACAAAATGTTTATAATTGCTCAGTCCCCATGACTGAACCCACAGTGAAAGAGTTAAAGAGAGTAATGCAGTTCTCAGGCTATCTGCTTTGTTCACTGAGGGGAATTGAATTCCTGA
Organism: Carcinoscorpius rotundicauda; assembly: GCA_011833715.1. NCBI lineage: Eukaryota > Metazoa > Arthropoda > Merostomata > Xiphosura > Limulidae > Carcinoscorpius > Carcinoscorpius rotundicauda. The sequence continues at coordinate 47,072,469 of CM022392.1, read as the reverse complement.
TTTTAGCAGTGTAAATCCAAAGACTTACTGCTGTCCTACCAGGGGGCTTTTTTATTATACAATTAAGGGATATTGCAACTCAAAATGTTTTGGTCTGTAACAAATGTAAAAAATAAAGGTTTTTCATCTTTTAAGGGTTGGTAACTTCTGCTCAAAGTCTGTCATATTTAAATTTTCTGTGTAGCTATTTCCAAAGCTGCATTTTATAAATAAATGATCAAAACAACTTGATGTGACAACATAGATAGTGGTAGTCAAGGCATGTGTAGAAACTAACTACAAAACACCAGGTAAACTTGAATATCTAGAAATGAATAATATATTCTTAAGACAAAATCATTTCTTAACAGATTTTAAACTTTGTTTTGTGAGATGGGCAGAAAAAACACAATATAATTCAAAGATGAAAACTCCCCTCATTACACAGTTTGGCTATCTTTAAAACAACTTCCACCTGATTTGTAATCAATTGTGATGGTGCATAGTTATATTATCATGCAACAAAGCATCTCCACAAATAGAAGGGCATCTTTGTGAATATGGATTTGCTATAACTTCATTCTTCTTCTTCTGTTGATTAGACTTGCCTTAATTTCTCACTTGAATTCAGTTTATTGAGATTTGCATTAATAACAAAACTTTAATTTTCATTTTCTTGTGTTTTTTTTTCAAATCTTTATTTTTTGTGAATTCTCAAACAATAATGACATGAACTTAGCCCTGAGTAAATAACTTTATTTATACTCAGGCTTTATTTCTCCTTTGACTTTTGGAGACATGTTAATTATCAGTGTTGTTGAAGCTATTGTTTAATGTGTTGTAAGTTGCCACATCCTTGATACACTTCCAGCTTCTGTTCCAACTGCTAAACTTCTTTCTCATTGGTCAGGAAGGATCTGTTAGATTATGACCTTTACCTGATCTGCTTTTGGTAACATCTTACCATTCATGACTCAGCTTTAATCTTTCAGTCTGTTTCTTGATTTCGTTATCAGGTAAGTTCATTTTCTTATCTTTTGTCTGAGTTCTTTATTGTTTCTCATTTCCTTACTCCATGATAATTTTGAGTTTGCCTTATCTTTTTCCTTGCTTATTACTAGGATTTACACTGTTTACTCTCTCTAACAGTTTCTTTATCATGCCTCATCTTTCTTACATTCATACTTGATTTGATCCTTTTTTGTAGACTTTCTTCATTTCCATTTCTAAACTTACCCTCATTGGTATTTGTTTGATCAGCTTGAAGATCAGGTCACTTACCTTGTATTTTGCTTTGTGTTTTTCCATTTCTGCATTTCATCCTTTTCTTTATACCCTCCTGTTCTCCCTCTCCTAACTCTGCCTTTTTTATGTAGCATTTCTTTATGTTTCTGACAGGCTTCTGTTGAAATTCATTCTTTGTTTAGCCTGTTCTGTTTCTTCTGCTCTGTCCATCTGTACTTCATTACAGAACTCCTTGGGTAGAGTTACATTCCTCTTTATTGTATTCCTTTCTTCTTCTTGTGCACCTTTTATTTGTCGGATTACCTTTTTTTACCTAGCTATTTTTGGTATGGGGCCTTTTTCTCTGTTGTACTGTACTATTGTTATATGGCTTCTTTCTTCATTATTTTACCAGGATTTTTTTCTCTCTGTTGAGATCTCTCTTTTTACTTCTGTTCCCTGTCTATTTCATTGAATTCCCAACTTTCTAAACTAGATTTCACACTTTTTTCTGTTCTACCCTCTATTAAAAGTCTATTTCATCACTCTTCTGGTCAGTGACTTTTACATACTAACAGTGATGCAGTTTCATTTGCTCCTGAAAGTCATTTTTCACGTCTTCTCGTTGGTCTCTTCCTTCACTCTTTTTCTTTTCCCATTTCCTCTTTACCCCCTTTTATATTTGTGGCCCCAGGATTTTTTTCTTGGGATTTGTTGGCCTCTTTTGTGTGTCTGTCTTTGAGAAGATATCACTATAACTGAACTGTGCTCATACTACTTCATTCCCTTACTGCTTCTCAAACCATATCTCGTCCCACACTGAGGCATATTTTGAGATAAGGGCAGGACTTCTAATGTTTGAAAGCTGAATTTGTCAGCTGTGATCTCATTCTTGCTCCTACTGGCAAGTCACTTAGCCATTTATATCTTTAACTATTCATATCCATAAAGCACCTGTTCCAATATCTCTTAGTTCTGGATGATAGACATTCTCTTCTGAACCCATTTACATAAGATTGATTTTTTTTTCATAAGCTTAAATCTTAATAGCAGGACACCTCTCTTGTCCAATCTATCAATGGAGAGGATTTCTACATTCACGGGCTTTCTTATTGGAATTGCCACTCTTGTCATTGTTACATTTCATCTTTTATGGTCCACTACCCTTCATTCTTTTGTTCTGGTTGTTGATTTTCTCCTCCAAGCCTGATCTCATCTCTTTCTATAAGCTTATTCCTCTGTTTGTATTCTTTTGATTCTTCACTTTCCATGTTTCTCTTTTTTTGGACCCTATTATCAGTGCCTCTTTGAGTTCAGTCTGGGTCTGCTTGATATTCAGGCCCCCTTCTTCTCCTTAATATTCTCTTTCTTTCATGCTTCACCCTTATACATCTCTTTGTAATTGAAGGATATCTTTCCTCCATTGTCATACATGAATTGTGTATGATCTATCACCTGTTGAGCTGGATTTGCCACGTATTTGTTATTTTATCTCACTTCTTGTTTTTCCACAGCCTTTGTCTGTCAGTGACTGTGGCAAATCTTTTGTCATTAATCCTTTCACTACTTCTTCCCTCCTGGTCATCATTTTGTAAACAGCAATTCTACTTTTTTTTTTTTATCTGGCTGTTCATTAATGGCTTGTTTATTCCTGTTGTCAGGAGTACTAGTTTTTGGCATTTCTTCTTTCTTGGTACTACAAGATGTTTCTCTTCACTTTTTTCCTTTTTATTCTCTTCATCCTCCTTACCCAATTTCCACTCCCTGATTGTGCAAAACCTCAGAAAGGTTTTGCACAGTCTTGTACCTGAGACATAGGAGCCTTTGATTTCCTACTCTTTGTACTATCTTTCTAATTTGTTACCTCTCTCCTCTTGTCTGTGATTACCATTATTTGGATGTTTATCTTATACATACGTCTCTCTCTCCCTTCTGCTGCACATATATACTTCCTTCCTCAGATTTTAACCACTTATGGGGCTAATTGCACTTTTCACCTTCCTCCTTTCTTTCTGCCTCCCACTTATTGGACTGTTTGGACCCAGTTCAGCCATATTGTTTTATCTGACTCTTCAGTGTGTCTTATTATGACCCATTCCTTTCAGGGTCCCTGACTTCATCTGTCCCTACCTTGGAACTTCTCATTATCTTTTTACAAGGACCTCTCTCATTCTACCCTTACTGAATGGTCAGTTGACTCCTTCAGTTAGTATGTTAATCTTGAGATGTGGATACTCACTGATTATTTCACATTTCTTTGGATTTGCTTTATCACATTTTCATTCTCTCTTTTTTTTTTTATCTCTTCTTCATGGGTCCTAGGAGAAACTCTATCGGGTGAGCATGTACAAATTCATCTCTTCCTCTACACTTTCTGACTGTTTTATCTCCTGATGGTTTTGGCTTCAACAGGCCATCATTCTTCAGTTTTTTGTTTATCTTTGAGAAGAATATGCTGTATCCCTTTTTTCATTTCATGGAGATTTTGGGTAAGAAGCAACATCAACCACCTGTTCAGGATAACAGAAAGTAGTCATACCATCTGTTCTAGCTCTATCTGTGTTCATTGTGAGATGTAGTGTTTCACAAAACCATTTGAAGTATGCTTGTGGTATATATATATTCATCAGTTGTTTGGTCATGGACTGTTATGGAAAAAAACCAGCACCAGGAAAGTTTTCTGCCTACTTCTGTCTTGCACTTGCCAGCTTTTAAAAATAGGGTTTTGCAACCACTTTTTCTTGAAGGTTTCATTGTGACCTGTGTGCGTCTCCAGATAAAATCTACCCCCATCCTTTGTCATGTGGAGCATGGGAGACTTTTGTCACTTATCAGTTCCTAACTTTGGGATGGTGGACCACTGGTTGTACTCAACAGCTGAGGCTATACGAAGAATTTCAAATACAATGAAAAACAGAGTGATGGTGACATTGTCATTATATTTATTTTTAGTCACCTCTCTTATAACTGATACCTCTTGTGTCCTCCTCATACAGCTAGACTGTTCAGCAGATTTAAGTTGAGTGCACTATAATGTATCCTTCTTCTGCAGCCAGAGTTTGTTCCTAGGAGTTGAGGTGATCACTCACTTTGCAATATCATAATATCTTATTGATGTGCCCTCTCATGTAGCCTCTTCTTTCTCTCCCTTTTGAGTGAAGAGTATACCTTGACCGAGAGAAGTTGTAATTTCTCACAGGTGTCCAATTGGAACCTCTGCCATCAGTCATGCTCCATGGGCTGTCTTTAAACACTTTCTGAAAGAAGGTCATCTAGGTAACGTGTATCAGACACTCCACCAATTCAATGTTGGAGTCTAACTAGACTGTGTGAAGAGATTGAGGTACCATCTCAAAAGCTAACATTTTCAGTATTTTTGACAGATACCTTTACAACACACACTCTTCATTTTCAGTGCATTTTTTTCTTTTGACTCATCAAAGAATGAAGTTAAAACAATTGCCACATACAAAGGGAAAGTTATTGGATGCTTCTCTCCTATTGGTGAAGAACTTTTGTAGCATGATGAAATCATCCAACAGCACAATTTACATGAAATTAGGTGATAGTTGCCTCAAGACTAGTGGGATGCAAATAATTGATAGACTCACTGAGGAAGATGGCCAAACTTTGTGTGAAAGTGAGTATTCATTATAAATACATTCAAGTTTTAAAAATGTTAACTGAATATTTTTTCATTTTACTTCATAAATTACACTAAATAAATATTACAAAATGATTTAAGTAATAACATGATATGGATTGATCATAATTTTTGTACTATATTTTAAGAATTTATAGTTTGAATTATTGCTAATGAACACCTATAAATGAAACTTTTATGAATGTTTTTAGTTACAGCAATATACATACATGCATATATACAAATATATTAACTTCCACATAAAAACTTATTTCAAAAAATTGAAATGATGTTAAAAAAATTGAAAATCTGAAGGAAACCCTCCTTGCAAAATGTTGATCTATCTACTTTAAGAAATAATCATTCCTGAAATGAAAACGTTTGCTGTTTAAAAGTGCTCAACTTATTAGGTTTTTCCACTTTCAATTTTTCAGGTTGTTTGGAAGCATCTTTTCCAGAGTTGATTATAAATATTTTATGGGTGACATTTAAAAATGTTCAACAAAAAAATCTAAAACAGTAGAAGTAATGCTTATAAAGTGTTATCACTTCAGTTACACTTGTGAGAAGCTTGACAACTTTTTTGTGATCCATGTTAAAAATAAGTTTGATACATGTGGCTTACTGTGTGAGGAATCTTTTTGTGAAAAATAAGTTTAATATTTGAGGACTTTCAACCAGAAAAATAAAAAATAAGTACTCTTTGTTCATTATTGATGGCTGCACTTGTATAGATAACTTTATAAAGTTTTTAATTAGAATAGTGTAAACTTCACAATGAAAAAATAAGTTAGCTGTCCATAATTGTAGACTACTATTATCTGGTTAATCTATTAGAAATGTCAAAATTTGTGTATTAAACTTGTGTGATTAAGATGGTCTAAATTTAATATTTCATTAGAACAAAAGTTTTTTTTTTGTGAAGTAACTTGTAATTAATATATTATTAGGATAAGTTCAACAATCTTTAGAAAGATATTAATAAAAATGTTATCATGTACAATACTTTAATTTACATATATGTTAATGTTTTTAGCTTTTAGAAAAAGATAGACTTATTGCCAGTTTGGAAACCCAAATTACAGCACTTAACCATGAACTTACTGTAAGGAATGCTGAGTGTGAACGCCATCTTCTGGATCTAGAGTTTTGGCTCAAGCAAAATAAGGTAACATTTTGCAAAAAACTTTTATAAAACTTGCTTTAAAAATACTTACCTAACCATTCAAATTCTTTTAGTATTAGTTTCTTTAAATTTTTATATTATAATTGTAATGAGTTAAAACCAATAAACAGTTTGAGTACTTTATATTAAAATGATTTTGGAGCCTCACCATGTTGTTTCAGTCCATGTAACTACATTCAGTCATAAAATGTCTGACTAACAAGAATCTTGACAACAGCCCTGCAGTGTAGTTTCCACTGGAAAAGACTATTATATTTAGGTGTCATATCCAAAACACTCCACTTCTTCTGTTTAGATTTCCATAAACCATCTCTTTTCTGAGGATGTGTTTTCCAGTGCTCATTTCAACAAGTCCAGTTGCATAGACATCTATACCTATATAAAGCATGTGTGATAATTAAATGAAAGGTTTGACTGACAGCCTTGGTGAATCCTTACACTGTTGGTATTATTTCTAGGTGAAAATTATTGTTTATGTTAAATATTGTTACTTAAGGCATGCGGATAGCTTTTGTTACCCACCTGCTTGTTTGTGTACTCTCACCTTTTACAAAATGCTGGCCCATATTCCTTTGTTTTTAATATCATTAAATCTCCATATAAGGACACAGCCATTTTGACTGACATTTTTAAGCACCATGTAACTCTGAAATTAATCATACTCATTAATGAGCTTCAGAAAACTTTCATAAACGTGTGTATGCTTGTTATTTTTGTATTAATAATATAAATTAATTTTTCAGAATATTTGTATTTTATAGTAAAGCTAAAAAGAATAAACTTAAGGCTGAGTAGTATCAGTTGAAAATTGAAATGATTTTGATTTATTAATACTCAATAAGGACGATTACGAGTAATATCTCTTTATTTAAATTTTCTGTTGTTGAATTCCAATCAGTTTCACGTTACTTACTCAGAAAAAAAATAGAAGCATCTAAAGAGTTAACCAACAAAACTTAATCATTATATCAGGACAGCAATTAAATTATGTTAATATAGCAACTACTAATTTCAGCATGAAAATGAGTATTGAAACATTAGGAAAAGAACATTTCTCTTTTGTTTTTTTCTCATTGTAGCAGTGCATAAATTTTATTAATGTTTATATAGTATTATTTTTTTATAATTTTATTTACAATTATCTTGCCAAAAAGTTTGAATGATGGAGCATCCATGATTTCTGTAATTAACTTTGATTAAACCTTTCAGGTATATAGGATTGCATATTCTGACTTTTTTTTATTTTTACACTTCTGTGTATAAGTAACTAAACTTTGATAAAACAAATATGGTGGCTTTGGCATTACTGGCTTGTAGGAGCTGCTTTTGTAGGAATTTTAAAAATTTTTAATTCAAAACGTTAATTTATTACTGTTTTAATTCACACATGTTGTCAAAAATAATCACGAAATGAAATACAAATTCTAAATGTTGACATTAACAATCTACAACTTGAGTGCTGTACATTTTAGATCCTGAATCAATTACCATTTGGAGTATTTCTTTCTATAGCCTGTTTTTACTTCATTGCTGTAAAATGTCAAGTTATGCCACAAGTTATGTTAAAAAGTAAAGCACTGTAAATTTTTAAGTTTTGAATATTGTAATCCACAGTTTAGATTCTTAAAAATATATTTTATTGAAGAAAGAATTTCATTTACCTTTTACATTTCACATTGCATTATAACTAGGTTACATTTGCAAATAAAAAAATTTCTTGAAAATAAAGTTACATTCATGTAGAGTAGGTCATAAGCCTCATTCCCTCACCCCTTGTGAAAAATTGGTTTTCATGTTAACAGATAGGAATTTGTTGGAGTTTAGTGACCTTACTATGCCTTTGACCCTCCAAAATTACTCATTACTAACTTGGGTCATATTCCAAATGTGTATCAACTTTCATCCAAATTTATTCAGCCATTTTTATGCATGCACATAGCAGTGTAAACGTAAATCTCTGTCCACTTTTGGCAGTGGAAAGATAATAAAGGGACTGTTTGTTTAAGGGTTGTTTCCATTACACATTCTCACACTGCAATTTGAAGTGTTATTTTTTATTGCTCTGGGCAATACACAGAAAGAGATTGGATATATATATATATATAAGCACAAAAAAGTCAAGTTACTGTTTAACTTGGGTATTATATAGTAACATAATAAGTGATTTAGTTGGAATATTTATTATCATGAGGTCATCTTTTCCCAACAACAAAACATCTATATTTCATTGTGAAGGTGCCATTGATCATGCTTATAACCAACAGGAAGAGCAAATCACATGATTTGTTTTATTTGAGTAAAAAAAAAGTCCACAATTTACCATAAGAATTCAAAGATGTTGATTGATGAAGCAAAGAAATTTTTAAACCTTAGTTAGAAAGCCAAGTAACTTACAGTAGTTTTCATACAATCTAATCTAGTAAGTGATATGTTTTTGGTTTTGTAAAATTTTTATTTGAAAGCTATATTAAACATTTTTTGGACATAGATAAAAAAAATATAGTTACAGTTACTTGCAAAAACAAGCACTTGTAGTTAGACACTGTAACAAGAAACTTTGTTTAACCTAAACTCTCTACCCTTGCAGGGTGGTTGTTTGTTGCAGTAATTAGACATACATTTCAAGCAGTAATAAAACATTTAATGAAAGTAGCAGTGAAAAGTTAAGAGATCTAAAGTTTTAAAGATAAAAAACTGAAATAGTCTGTTAAATTTTGCTGCAGAGAAAGGCAAAAAAAGAGAAGTTGGAACTCTTAAGGCAAAATTTAAAGGCACTTTGCTTAAACTCATGTTGCCTGGTTTTGAACTAAAATTTAATTATAAGATGCAGTTGCTAAATTTGGCAATTTGTGCTTATAAGCAGATCTTTCATACAGCCAGGTTGCTCATATCCAACTGGCAACAGAAAGAAATATATCAGAGTTTGAAAAATCTTGTTAATATTTATTGACATTCTACTTAGTGTTGTCTCCGGTATTATTCAGTAGCTTGAAATATTTGATATATATACATTGTTAATATCAAAAAATAAAAACTTAAAACATCAAATATCAATCTTTGATGATGGAATTGATGTAGTTTATGTTGAACATTTTTTATGTAAAATACAATTCATATAATCTTCTAAATATTCTAGACATTTATTTAGTATTGTAAAATGTTTTACAGATTTCAAAATATTTTGTTCAGACACCTAAATGTGATTATAATTCAAAAATATAATTGTCTTGTTTTATTAACCAGGTAACAGGTCAAAGGCCATGTTATTTCATTTGTAGACTTGTATTCAAAAATTTGCTGATCTAGTATTTTATGAATTTATTCCCTTTAGTTTGATGTCAAACTGTGGATTATAATTCAAATTTTTATGTTATATGTTATTTAATTTTTCAATTTAAAAGTAAATGTTAAACAACTGTACCTAAATATTGACTTTTGTATGTCATATGGTTTGTAATGTCAAAATACAAAATAGTTTTGTATGAATTAGGAACTCAAATTATTAATATTGACAAGCTAGAATATAAAAGCTTAAATATTTTTTGTTTCCTGAGCTATCATTATGTTTAGTGATTTAGTGAATCAAAATACAATTACATTTCAATTATTATACATTATATACATATGATTACAATTTACAAATAAGTTCATAAGCTTATCTTTCTTAAAATATAGAACAGCAAATAAAGAAATAAAGCAAACAATTATTTCTTCTAGTTACAACCTTTGTACTTAGTTGCTGCTTGTTATAGCTCATTAAGCCTTAAGAAATTTCACCTGTGGAGGATGTGAAACAAAGGAATTTTTATTTAGATTATATATATTTGAATAAGCAAAAAAGCATAAAGTACATCATTGATACTGTGGGATTTCATCATTATAACATACCAAGTTCAATAACTAATCTGTGTTTTGTACTAAAAAAATATAAAATCTTAAACAGGCTAAATAAATATCTGCATGAGGGTCTATAATGAAAGAAAAAGAGATTGCCAATATATTTGAAAATGGCTCAGAAATCCTAAAAGGGAAACTGAGCTTCCAACTGGTTATTCACAAGTCTTATATAGAAGTGAGTGTATAAAGGGGACCCTAAACTAGAAAGAGGTGAATGAACATTTTGTTTAATTCAGTGCATAAGCCACATCTTAACAGAATTAAAGGATATGAGGTTTTAATTTTATATTCTAGCTTGAAAATATTAGTAGTTTGATTTCCTGATTTGTACAAAACTATAGACTTGATATTTTGACATCACAAACATCTAATTTTAAACAATGCTGCATTTAACATACCATATGACACACTAAAATCTGTATGTTCTTTTAATATTCACTTTTAAATTAAGAATTTTCTCCTGTATAACATTAAAGTTTGAATTACAATCTATAATTTGATTTTAGAATGATTGACATAAATTCATGAAATAGTTCAGTAAAATTTTGAATGCTAGTCAACAAATGCAAAATCCTGACCAGTTGTGAAAGGGTTTATAGAAAAATTGTCATTCATTTTTATTCGGCCTTTTCTTGGATTTTAAATTTTAAAAATGTTGATTGCAGAATGAATAAGTGGCTATTCCTGAAGCATTCATTTTAGTATTTAACATGTAAATCTACCAAAATTAAGATATTTATATTTTTTGTATTGCTATGAAAACACTAAGAACTATAATGTTTTGATAAATTGAATGAAAATTGTAAATACTTTTAAAAAGATATTTTTTTAAGGTAGAACTTAATATTGCACAAATTTTCAGTATTAACTCATACCTCAAAAGAGAATATTTAAAAGGTTGCTGTTATTTTCACAGTCTCATGCATCTGGAAGGGGTTACCATAGCTGCTGCTCGTCCCATCCTGAGTATACAGTTGTTACCTCCAGTCCTTCTTGGGGAACACAATCTCTTCCTTCCATGTGTCATCAACATTCATTGCCACAGGAATCTTCAGTTACTGAAGAACATTATGTCAGAAATAGCAGCCATTCATGCATAAGAGTAAAAGGTAGTGATGTGTGTACATGTTCATCAGGTGACTATTATGCTCTTCCTTGTAATCGTGCAAGTTCTTCACTTGGAGAGACAGAGTGCTCGTATGTAACACCGAATTCAGATGCTTATAAATGTGTGACCTCCCAGAAGATGCATACAGGAGCACAAACTGATATTATCATAAAGGACACACTTGCAAAGTTACTGAAGGATGCAGCTTGTCAAATAAATTGTCCTTTCTTACCCATACAGCTACCAAACAGTAAAGTTGAAAATGCTTCTCAAACAAAATTAATGTCTACATCTGGCTCATCCCAGACTGTAGATAAGTTTTGTGATGTATGCAATAATGAAATGAAGACGTTTATACAGAACATTCCCACAAAGCTACAAAGTTCTTTGTGTGTAAAATATGCTTCAACACAAACTGAAATATTTTCAGCTGAGGAGAATAACCAGGTCAATCATAAAGAAAAAGCTAAAGTTACCCTGGATCATGTGATGCTTATATGTGGACGATGTGGTTCTTCAGCTGTGACTGTGAATCCAAATTATGTGGATGATGTAGATGAAACATTGTCTGGCTCATTACCTTATCTAAGGCAGGATAGTCCCGAACTAGATGGTTTTGTTGACTGTTTCTCACGCACTTTGGAACCAATTGAAGAAGAACCTAATTGTCCAGAAGAGAAGGCACAAGATATTCTTCCTTTTTCATCATCACATGCTGTTATAACATTTCCTGATACTATTGGTAACCAACATAGTGAAGAAATTACTGAAAGACACATTTTTCAAACTGGTTCCTGTAAAGAAGTCAAGTGTTGTTCATCACAGATAAACACTTTATCTGAAAACTGTAGCATTTCACATCCCAACAATATTTCAAATGTTCATTCTGAAGCCCAGTTTTTGTCATCCCAGACAAACATTCTTCCTGAAATCCAGTCTTCATTTCAAACAAATACACTTCCCGATGTCCTCTCTACTACATCTCAGACAGACGTACTTTTTGAAGTACAGTCTTCATCGTGTCAGACAAACTTAAATCTTAAAATCCAGTCATCATCTCAGACAGACATAACTCCAGAAGTTCAGTCTTCATCTTCAAGAAACTTGTCTTCTGAAATCAGAACTTCATCATCTCAGACAAACACACCTCCTAAAATCCAGACTTCCTCATCTCAAACAAACACACCTCCTGAAGTTCAGACTTCATCATTTCAGACAAATGCACCTCCTGAAGTTCAGACTTCATCATTTCAGACAAATGCACCTCCTGAAGTTCAGACTTCATCATCTCAGACAAATGCACCTCCTGAAGTCCAGACTTCATCATCTCAGACAAATGCACCTCCTGATGTCCAGACATCTTCATGTCAGACAGACAAACCTCCTGAAGTCCAGTCTTCATCTCAAACAAACACGCTTCTCGATGCCCTCTCTTCTTCATCTCAGACAGACAAAACTTCAGAAGTTGTTCATTCTTCTTTATCTCCAACAGACCTATCTCCTGAAATTAATACTTCATTATCTCAGACAGATACACATTCTGAAGTCCAATTTTCATTTTCACAAACTAATGCACTTCCCGAAGTCCTGTCATCTTCATCTCAGACAGATTTTTCTCCTGAAATCAGTATTTCTTCATCTGACACTAACATCAAAAGAGAGAACCAGTCTTATCATTCTCAAATAATTACAGAAACACAATCATCTCAGACTGAGTTAAAAACAGAACCAGAGTTTTGTATGACAAATGTAGGTGCAGGTATTTTTAATAATTGTGAAATGCAACCAAACAATCATTTTGTAAGTGCTGAATCCATACTTGTCCAGTCACCCAATCAGAATCCCTTGGAAACTACTGTTCTCCATTCTCAGGCATACCTGGTAAGTGTATTGTTGAAACTAGGTATGAATTAGTTGTGTAAAACTTCTGTGCCTCATTGCCAGAATTAGCAGCTGTGTATACTATTGACACTAGGACTGAATTAAATGTGTAAAAATTACCTTGCCTCGTTTCCAGATCTTAACAGGTGAGTATACGTATTATTGGAGATAAATCTGAATTAGTTGTATAAAACAGTGTATTGTGTGTGTCCACATACCATATAAGTTTAGATGTTGTGCTAGGTACACTCATTTATTTGATAAACTGCAAGAGGAATGTAAAAAAAACAACAAAAGTGTTATTTTTTAATATGTTTCTCATATTTTGTAAACAGTGATACCTTTAGGCTTAACAAGCCATAGAATTGGCTTTGTAATACCATTCAGTATTTTGAGTTTGTTTAACATGCGTGGATGTTGACCTTGATAGTACTTCTAACAGCTGCAGGAAAATGTTCAATTTGATTAAAGTTTTCTCTTGTTCTGTGGAAAGTATGCACATGTTAAGGGTATAAAGTTGGCATTTTTCAGGAAGTTCTAATATTGAATGTTTCACAAAACAAACACATCTTTTAGGTAATTGTGTCTAGTAGGTGCTTCTGCTCTGTGTATTTATTTTGAAATCAGTGTTTAGGATGCAATACATTAAATATTTTAAATAATCCTTGAAAACGGTACCAGACTGTTTCTCCTTTACATAAAAAGTCTTAATTATACAGTATGAATTAAGTATGTGTATATGAACTTGTACACAATGTAAACTGATTTAAGTGTTGAATGGTCAAGTTGGAACATAAAAGTATGTTTTTAGAAGACCTGTGTATGTATTATTTGTTATTATGATGGTAAGTATAAATCTTTTTTCAGTGTTGAATGTTTTGGGTATACTTTAATATAAACATTATATACTGTTTTATATACTGTGTTTTTAAAACACTTGAATAGCAACTATTTTTTTGTGTCTAGTATTTATAGCTTCTACTAATCCGGTTGAGATTATAATAATTCTTTAATATGACATATTGTATTATTTTTTGACATCTGGATTATATAATACTTATAATCAGTGTAATCAAAATGACCGCAAGTGTGTAACAAAACTACTTTTAGAAGTTACATCTGTGATTCACTTTTTTTTTTTCAAAAAGAAGTTCAGTGTGCCATAAGTCTTTTGCTGCCAAACTATTATTTTTAACCAATACTGATTGCCACATTCTTTTTTCTGTTAAAACCTTGTAGGGGTGCATTACATAACAAGTTTATAACTTCATTGCAAATGAACATACAAACATGAAATTTTCAGAATTTGTTTGGCTGTTAGTCTTCTCTCCAATGTAACAATACTCAATGATACAAGTATACCCCAACATACAGAACAATTGAGAATCATAAGAAGTATTTACCACTCCTAATTTTTATATAGTTTGTTTTCCATGTATGAATGATTGAAAAGTATTTTATGGAGTCTGAAATGCCTTATACTAAAAGTCTAAATGAATATTGTAAGTGACAATAGTTAAAAAAACTTTCTGTGTGGATTCCTGCACGTAGTGAGGGGACCTCCTAGGGAAGGTTCTGATTCTTCAGGTTACCTCCTTTGAGATCTAAACATCCACCCTCATGTATACTGTGCATGTCAACCAGTGAAGGGGAGAGGATCCTGATGGTTGAGGTATTCACACACCCTAACACAACACTTTGGCCATAAATTCCTGTAGACAGGCGGCGTTTGGATGGCCCCCCTTGGGTCAATCAGCTGGTTCACTTGGGCTAGAGTCAACCCACTACCAATGTTGGAAGTTCTCAACAGATGTTGTGGAAATTGTGTCTGATGCTGGTGTTTGGGTATAGTTCTCGTGAAACCTTGGCGTTGCTGCAGTGTCCTTGCTTGACAATGTAGTGCATCCCCTCATAGGTCTCCATGGTGGGTGGGGTCAGTGGGCACCGAAATTTTATCTTTTCCTTTGGATCTTCCTAATAAAAATTTAGATAAAATAATGAAAAAATAGTCAACAGATAAACGACCACATCTTGAAGTCTCTGATTAGCAATCTTCAATGTCTGTACCACTAGTTGTACTTCACTTTCTCATCCTACATTCTCTTTCAGAAAAATCTTTAGGGCAAATATCCCTCTTTTTTTATTCAGAAGGGACTAAAGGACTTGCTGGCTTTCCAAAGTCAGTAAAGAAGCTTTGATCTGGAGACATATTGGTTGAAACATCCACATCCTAACACAGTGAACTCCTCTTGAATTCAAAGGCAATTGGGGATGTACCTATTGAGGTTGCTCCTCATGCTGCTTTGAATTTATCACAAGGAGTTACTGTTGAAAGGGATTTGAAGAACATCCTTGAGTCAGAGATTCTCACTTGTTTCTCCATTCAAAGAGTTTCTGCAGTGAGGCACATCTCCACTTGCAAAGATGGAGTTACACTGCCAACAGATATCCTTGTTTTAACATTCACATAACTACATGCTCCTGCCACCATCAAGGCAGGTTATCTAAATTGCAGGATACAGCCATACATTCCAAACCTTCTTTGATGTTTCCAGTGTCAGAGGTTTGGCCACTTTAAGACGTCATGTTGTTGTTCCCTGACATGTGCTTGTTGTGGTGGCAAGGACCATGATGTCTATGAGTGTGATATGGACCCACTTTGTGTCAACTGCAATGGTTCTCACCCTTCCTACTTTTGTTCTTGCCCTAAGTGGTTAGCGGAAAAAGAGGTGCAGTGTTTGTAAATGACTCATAACATTAATTATCCCAAGGTTCAGAAATTGCTGTCTGCCACTTCATCTTGGACATATGCTGTTGCACTTTGTTCTACAACTACAGTGGGAGTGCAGATAGATCTCTCTGTGCCTCCAAGAGAATAATTCTCTAAACAAATGAAAAGCCTTATGACCTCTTTGGTTATAAAAGTTGATGAATCAACTTCTACACCCATCTCTGTTTCTCCCATACATTCCAACAAACCTCAAGATCCACATTCTTTGGTTCCAAATACAGGTATTTCTTCAGATACATCTTTTTCACCCACCCCATGATGCAAAACTATCATTCATTTGCATCCTCAATCACAGGAATCCCCTTCCAACAACAAAGACCTGTCCAATCGACCAAGGCAGGATCCATGAAGGTCGATAGACCTCCTCCGAATAAGGACAGTAAGGAAAAAAGAAGTGATCATAAACAGAAGGGTTCTCCAGCATCTTTATCTATGCATCATTATAAATGGCCACCTTAGTACAATGGAATTGTCAAGGTTTACATTCTAATCTGAATTACATCAAAACATTCATTGCTTCCTACCATCCCATATCTCTTTCCTTACAAGAAACATTTCTGAAAACTGCCGATACAGTCACTTTTTGGCAATTTTCTCTGTACAGAAATGACAGGCTGTGTGATGGATGAGTACGTGGAGGGGTGGCACTGTTGGTTGATCAGCATGTGCTCACCCTGTTTTTGTCACTCAACACACTCTTGGAGGCCATAGCCATCTGTGTTTCCTTGGGTCAAACTATAACTCTGTGTTCTCTCTACCTGTCACATAGAGAGACATGATCAATCAGACCTTGATACACTCGTTAAAAGTTGCTATCTTCCTTTCTTATCCTGGGGGACTCTAATGGACATCATCCCCTCTGGGAAGTGCTGTTATTGATAGTAGGGGCCACTCTGTAGAGTGTATGCTCTCTGATCACAATCTTTCTATTTTCAATGCTGGTTCTTCCACTTATTTTCACACACCTAGTCAATCCTTTACTGCTATTGATCTCTTGGTTTGCTCCTCTTTATTATTCTCCCATTTTTTCATGGAGGGTTGACAATAATCCACTAGGCAGTGATCATTTTCCTATACTTTAGAGAGAGACTGGCCATGGTAAATGCCTCCCACCCACATGCCCCAGTGGAAGCTGGATCAGGCAGACTGGTCCACTTTCACTGCTCTTGCAGAACTTCACCCTGTCATTGTCTTTCAGCCATCTATAGACGACTGTGTTGCAGCAGTGACAGAGTTTATTATACAAGCAGCTGCTCAGTGTATTCTTAAAACCTCAACTCATTTTCCATTATATTCTCATCTGCAGTGGAATCCTGCCTGCCTCATGGCACGGAAGACTCAAAAACATAGAAATCCCACACATTCAAACTGCATTGCTTTCCAGCAGGCCTGTGCATATACAAGGTGGGTAAGATGTAAAGGAATCTTGGAATAGTTTCAGAAGAAACATATCTTCTACCACCAGTACCAAGGTCATGTGGGACAGTGTTCGAAAGGTCAGTGGGCACTACAATTCTGTCTCCCTTTTGATCTTACTCTCTGATGGCCAAGAAGCAGCTGATACCCAGAGCATTGCCAATACTCTACATGTAAGCTTTTGCAGAGTATCTAGCACTTTTGCTTGTTCTTCCATCTTCTTGGCCATCAAGACTCCGGTAGAGCGTTCACCTTTTTCCTTTTGAACTGATTGTCTCTTTGACTATAATCATCCCTTTACACTGGTGGAACTGAAAATGGCCCTTCATTGGTCTGTTGGACCAGATGATGTACATTATGTTATGCTGCCCCATCTATCTCCTGCTTCTCTTGATATTCTTCTCATTGTTTTTAACTGGATCTGGCAGGATAATGTTTTTCCTAATGCCTGGTGCCAGGCTATTATCTTACCTTTCTCTAAGCCTGGGAAAAATCCCAAGATTCCTTCAAACTACTGTCCAATTTAATGAGCTGTCTCTTTAAGACCTTAGAGAAGATGGTTAATGCTCATTTTGTTTGGTACCATGGACCTCTCAATTTGACTTGAAACATCAATCAGTGAAGCCTTTCTCAAACGACAACATCTTGTATCAATATTCTTTGACATTGAGAAGGCTTATGACACAAGATGGAGGTATGGCATTTTGTGAGACCTCCATATATATGGTTTACGTGGCCATCTACCCATGTTTATTAAAAATTTTTAATGGACAGGAGATTCCAAGTTTGTGTGGGTTCAACATTTTTCCTTTCTTTTCTGAAGGTACTTGGGGTCCCTCAGGACTGTGTTTTGAATGTCACACTTTTCAGTATAAAGACTAATGCCATCACTGAACAACTCCCTCTCATTGTTGCAAATGGGCTCTATGTTGACGACTTTCACATCTCTTGACAGTCGTCGAACATGAGTTATATTGAACGGCAACTACAAACTGCTCTTGATCGTGTACTAAAGTGGACCACAGTGAACAGCTTTAATTTTTCTCTCTCTGAAACCATTTGCATGCACTTTTGCCACAAACAAGGTATTCAATCTGATTCTGAACTCTGTATCAGTGAAGTGTTGCTGCCTGTGGTCCCTGAGACCAAGTTCTTGGGGCTTATCTTAGACCATAAGCTGACCTTTATACCACACTCAAAGCAGCTACGGGTCAAATGCACAAGATCACTGAATATCCTTCGTGTCCTCTTTACCACCAGTTGGGGAGCAGATTGATGTTCTATGTTAAAGATATGTTGTGCTCTTATTCAATGAAACTTGACTATGGATCGATGGTTTATGGCTCTGTCAGACCCTCGGCCTTAAAGATGCTGGATCCCATTTATCATCAAGGACTTCAACTCTGCACTTGGGATTTCTGTACCTCCCCAGTTCATAGCTTATTCGTATCATCAACCTTCACCGTTTGCAATTGTCTTTACTATATTCTCTGAAACTTCATTTCTTACCAAAGCATCCCACTTGGGGTTGTATTTTCCTTCCTTGGTGGGCCATACTTTTTCAGAACAGACGATCTGCCATTGCTCCTTTTGGCCTTCACGTTCAGATGCAATTTGATGTATTGGGTCTATCCTTGGATAACATTGCAGAATCCACTGGTCAGCCCATTTCACCATGGCTTATTACTGTCCAGAAATGTGACCTGTCCTTAAGTCATCTGAAAAAGCAGGTACTCCTAATTAGAAGTACCATCTTTTATTTACTGAACATCTTTTGAACAATCTTTCCATTCCAATTTATGCAGATGGTTAAAATCAGTTGACTCTGTGGACTCTACCATGGTTTGTTGTGGTTCAGTGGTTGCACGCAGAATTCCCTCTTTAGTTTCTGTGTTCACTGCTGAACTGTACGCTATTTCTCTTGCCCTGAATCATATTGAAGCTAAGCAGTACTCTAACTGCACTATTTATAGTGACTCCCTTAGTGCCCCCCAGTGGCTCAGTGGTATGTTGGCAGATTTACACGGTAAAATCCGGGTTTCGATACCCGTGGTGGGCAGAGCACAGATAGTGCATTGTGTAGCTTTGTGCTTAATTCAAAACAACAACAATGACTCCCTTAGTTCTCTACTGTCCTGGAATTGCTTCATGTTGGTTCACACCCTGTTCTCGCTGATATTCAAAACTGACTGGCTCATTTCTCATTAACATCTACTTCTATTCAGTTTTTCTGGATACCAGGCCACGTTGGTATTTGCAGACATGACAGCTCTGCTCTGGCACTATCATTACTGTGCCTATTCCATACATAGACTCTGATCCTGTATTCAAGGCTTGGCTCTGTGCCAGCTGGAAGTCAACTTGGAGTGAGCAACGTGAAAAGAAGCTTTTCCAAATAAAATTCTATATTGGACTTTGGTCATCTTGCTTTCGTAAGGATTGAAAGAGGAAGTTGTTCTGACTATACTACGCATTTGTCACAGTTTTTTAACTCATTGTTTTTTTTATCTGGAACTGATGCACCAATGTGCACTTTGTGTAACACACAGATCTCTATAAGCCACATTTTACTTTCTTTTCATCGTTATGACTCTCAACGATGGCACTATTTTAAACATGTTCTGTCCCATGGTTTGTCCATAACATTAGACAATGTTACTGATTGATGGTAACACTGTCCACCTTGATAAAGTTTTTAGTTTTTTAATGGTCATAAATCTTTTTAACTTCATTTAAGTTTTTTTATATTTCTTCATTAAAACGTTTTTATTATGGTTCTCTTTTAAGAGTCACAATATTTCTAGTTTGATTTGAAATTAGAAAATGGCCATAATATTAAATAACTACACCAGGACTGGAAAGGCCAACTTTAGGTGATTAACGCTGCTGTTTGAACTGCCGTTAGTCATCCTGATGAGTTATTATTATAATTTTGCTGCATGTCTTTTAACACTTTTATTACTTTACCCTTTGATAATGGCTGTAATGACATGTAACCCAGAACCATGACTGGAAAGGCCAACTTCAGGTGTCTGACGCTGCTGTTTGAACTATCCATTTGAACGACCCATTGGTCATCCTGATGAGTTATTACAATTTTGCTGCATATCTTTTAACTTTTATTACTCTATCCTTTGATAATGGCTGTAATGACACATAACCTGGAACCAGGACTGGAAAGGCCAACTTCTGGTGTCTGACGGTGGTTCTTACCTGGTAGTCTTCCTGGCAGGTTGTGATAATTACCACTATGCTACAGAAAGTCCTTTATAACCTTTCTTTCTGTAATTTTTCTCTTAACATTTTAAACCTGATGTGTCAACATTGGTTTTATGCCATTTATGTTTTTAATTGCTGTTTTATTTTACCTTCATTTCCTTTAATGAATTTTACTACATTTACTTTACTTTTACCTTTTTACTGGATGCTTGGCAAGTTATTGTTACAAATTTGCTACATTTCTTTTAAAACTTTTATTAATTTACCTTTTGATAATTGCCATAATGACATAACCTGGAACCAGGACTGGAAAGGCCAACTTCAGGTGATTGATGGTGGTTTTTGTACTTACCTGTTAGTCTTCCTTGCGGGTTATGATCATTACCACTATGCTACAGAAAGTCTTTTACAACTTCTTTTACTCTGGTTTCTCTCTTAACATTGTCGACTAGATGTCAACATTGGTTTTATGCTATTTATGATTTTCAATGCTGTTTTGCTTTACCTTCATTTCCTTTTATGAATTTTACAACATTTACATTTAACATTTTACTGGACATTTGGTGCAGATAGCTTAGCTGCTTTGTGCCATAAGACACTAAATCAACCAACCAACCAATCAAGTTAAAAAAAACATCCCGAAAATGGAATATGTGTGCAATACAAAGGTCTATTACTATGTGCTAGTACATAAAAATTAGAAGTCTTGAGTGAAATGAAGTATAACATACTCTAAAACAGTCACACCCTGAGTCTGAATTATTTCCAAAACTTGAGCTGCAGTGAATGATGAATGTCTAAGCAAAGCTATCTTGGAAACTTTGTTGACAAAATTCTTCCCTTTTTTGTGTCCTGGAAACAATACTAATCATGTAATCAGGTTCATGAGTATGTAAATAATCCAAGATAAACATCTGAGGTTCGTGAATGTTAAGTGGGAGTTTTGCATTTGCCTGTAAAGTGCTGCTATCTATTGAATATAGTTGCAAATGGCACAAAGCCGTATGGTCAACTACAGTCACATTTTGCAGTCAAAGAGTTCAAATATATTAGCACAGTTGTAACACATCCTGATTTTGTTAAAAAGAAATACTTCCTTTTACCATAATTTACCCACCAGGGTGTAGAATAAGAAACAAAAGCAACATTTCATTATTAGCAAATTAAATTGTCTTTAAACAAATGTTATCAGAGTGTATGTTAATTTGTTTTAAGGTGTTATTTGCTTGTAAATGATTTGTGATGGTTATTTTTTTCATAATTATTAGCTTGATGGTAACCAAAGTGTTACACCACTATCTTATAATAGTGATCACTCTATACAGAAATTGAAGGATCAACTTAGAAAAGCTGAAGACAAGGTAAGCAAAGGATTTGTACTAAATGTTATAGAGATTGACAACAATTTCTTTACATTACATAAGGAAAGGATTTAAATTTGTATTTGGAAATTTTGAATCACCTTAAGCTTTGTTTAAAAGGTATTTATGAAAGTTACTACACTAATTTACACAGAATTAAAATTATCATTGTTTAATAAAATTATTTTGAACCTTTTCTTTTGCTCAAAATAGTAGATAAGGTAAAATCTTTTTTATTATAAAAGTGATAGAACATAACAATCAGACTTCTGAATGTTGACTGACTACTTATGTTTTCTTGCTTGTTGTTATGTGACAGTAAAACTACAAAAATATTGAAGTATTAAGATTTTTGATATTTTTGTTCATGGCACTTGCTTCAACTTTTCCTTTTGGTTTTTCATATGGACATGCCTGTTACTTGTGTCTATGATTGAATAATGCTGCTGAGCTGTACATATACTTCTAGTGTTTTTAATTTGTAGTGTATATCCAAATACTAAGGTCTTTTTAAGATTTTAAACTCATACATATTACTTGCATTTAAGTTGATATACTTTTCATCCATTTTTTAGTTAATGAAATAATTAAAATAATGTTTTGAATAAATCATCTTCTGTTATCTCTAAATACTCAATTTGTTGTTTATTGTTTATATGATGATAACTGACATTTTCAAGATTTTTCTGTTATAAATTTTCTTGGTTATTGTAAATTGCAAACACAGGTTGACAGTAATCTTATTTTCCAATGAGGTCAATAAATTACACCTTTTATAATCTTAGTCAGTGTTCACTCCTAGTAATATAAAATTTGTAACTAATTTTGATAAAGGCTATAATGCTAGATACACTTCTCTTTATTTTTCTCTTATTTTGGGTGAAACTGATCTTGAACATTAAAATTAAATACTTAATTTTTTTTTCATTTTTTCAGGCTATGGCCAAGGAGATTCTTCTGGAACAACTACAGAATCATCTCCAGGTCTCTTTTAAAGAAGTAAGTCTCTAAGTAACATCTTTGTATGTAGTACATGCGGATTTGTTCATAATGTCAATTTGCAGGAATTTACACAACAAACAAAACCAAAAGTATTTCATGTAAAAAATGAATTTGTATCTGTAACATTCACCAGTTTTACATCCTATATTTTATGCCCTCAATCTTGCTTAAATGATGCTGAAAAACTTTTTATTACATGATGTGCAACCCCCAACTTCACAAAATTTTTGTCCTGTGTACATGTAGGATGCGCAACAGGGATCACAATTTTTCTTCATTCTCAGGGTATAGATGTGACATGAATTCATCTCGCACTGATCTAATGTACTAGCGCCATCTGTATACTGTCTGTTGTATATCCATGTAAATACTTTGCAGGGTGTAGATATGAATGTTTTTGCAGGATTTTTTCTACCACCACTTGATGGATCTTCACCAAATTTGGGTTGAAAGTTTGTTGGGTCCATGAGAAGATACAAAAAATTTACACTTTCACATTTTGTGTTTTGCTGTTTTTATGAGTTTTTTTTTAAATTTTATATAAAGGAAACAACTTTTCATTAAATATGAATTTACATAACCTCTGTCCAACATACAGGTACCCAAAGTAGTAGGTTTAATAAGGATAATTCCTGATCTAGGGTTACTTTAATAAGAATAAACTTAGTTCATTATTTTCTGTTAACAAAAATAGGTTGGTTCATTGTGACTTTAACAGGAGTAATTTTGATCTTGTGTAATTTTATGAAGGATAAACTGATTCATTGCGACTTTAGCAGAAGTGAAAGTATTTCATTATGGTTTTAAAAAGAATTCTCTGATTCGGTGTGACTTTAATAGGAGTAAACTTTATTGAACATGGTTTTACAAGATTAATGCTTGATCTTTAGTAATTTTAATAGGAGTAAACTTCATCAAGCATGGTTTTTAGAAAGAATAATGCTTGTTTATGATGATTTTATCAGGAAAAAAAACTAGGTATAATATGATTTTTGAAAAGGATAATACTTAATCCACATGATTTTATCAAGATTATTACTTGATTGAGGATGGTTTCAACAGAAGTAAAACTTGCATCAATATGGTTTTAAAAATCATTTAATCATTTCTGGCATAATTTACAGGGTTAAATGTAATCCAATATAATAGTAGCAACAGAAACAGGAACCAGCAAGATAGCTACAAGATATGACTTTATTCAGTATGAACTTAATACAAGGACATTTTAATTTAAAAAGTATTTTATAATGATCTAAATGATTAAATATATGCTATTACAATCTTAAGTTGAAAGTGTAAAATACCGTAAATCCTCGTGTATAAGCCGCACCTGTGAACCTAAAATTTTGTTCAAAAGTTTGGGGTGCGGCTTATACACGCAGTCTAAAAATTATATCTGTAAACTTCTCACTACATCCAGGATTAAGGTACCTTTTAGAATGTGCAAATGCTAAAAATAATTTATTCAACAATGATGCACGTGACTAGTTTAAATTAAATGTGTTAAATGAATGGAAAAACGTATGTGGGGATGGATAAAATTAGTGTGGCATGGCGGGTGCAGCTTATATACGCTGTATACCTGTAACCCAAAAAACAACCTTCAAAGTTTGGGATGCGGCCTATACATGGTGGCAGCTTATACACGAGGATTTACGGTAATTGTTTTTCAATATTTAACATAATTTAAGATAAACAGAGAATATATATAAAGTTCCAAAACAGATTTAATTCCAGTTGTTAATGTGGAATATATGAATATCAACCAAAAAATGTGTATATATATGTGTGTGTGTGTGTGTGTGTGTGTGTGTGTGTGTGTGTGTGTGTACATACTGTATAAAATATTCACTTACAGATATAATTTGCAAAAAAATTAGTTAACTCATGAAAGTTATGCTTACATAACTGTACTTTTATGAAATACAGTGTTTAAATTAAATAAAAAATATCCCAAAAATAGTGATATAGGAAATACTTACAGTTTGCAAACTTATTTTCAGCTTGAACTGAAGGACAAAACCCTTGAAAACATAGAAAGGAAGTTAAATACCACTCGCCAAGATTGTCAGAACATGCGTAGTAAAATTTCTGAATTAGAGAAAGAGATAGAAAAATGTCTTGAAGATGCCAAACTCAGAGAAGATAACTTACAAAAATGTGTAAGTCATTGGCTACAACAGTTTAATTATCTTGGATAAAACAAAATAGAATAACAGTTTCATTTAGAGATTACATACCAATTATAAATGCTATTTTATTACAAGTTACAGATTTTATAGGTGAAAGAATATTTTTAAGACAGGTATTATGTTTGGATCATTGGTGTGATCATTTTCAAGTGCAGGTAGTGGCCATTTACAAACAACCTGTTATGGAAGGCCACTCGACTGCTTCTGGAGCCACAGGAATTATAATGAGACTTTCACATTTTAACCAACAGAAATCCTAATGGGAAGGGAATGTGTTAACATGAAACATGATTTTCAAAGAGTGATATATAATTTTTACTGTAAAGTCTGTAACTTGTAATAAAAAGCAAAATATCACCACCACTATCTTTTGCTGTTGTTTTTTGAAGTAACATTTACATATCACAGATCTCAAAGTTTATACCAAAAAAACATTTAATTACTGAAAAGAGAAAGTGAATGTAATTATAATATCATAATGTAATAACACCAAATTATAGTTAGGTGGATTGTTTCTTATGGTGATAAAAGATAGTGCTTGCATCTATAATGTTCATACTTGCTGAATATTTTTGTAATCATTCATCGAAAGTTGTCCAATCAAGGTTGTTAAGTGAACATATATGATCAATATATTATAGTGTGGGCATCACTGTTGGACCTTTCCTGAAGAAAATGAAAATCTTTAATGTTCCTAAAATAAGAATAATGTACAAAATGTGTAAGGAAATTGTAAACGAAGACTGGAAAATTCAAAAACATATAATTTGGTTAGTGGGAGATTCACTAAGAATTAGAATGGCACACAGTGTTTACTACTAGAAGTTATTGTAAATCAGTGAATGTGTTTTAATTTTGTAAACTTAGTTTATAATTGTGTATTCTCAAGACAACTGGAATGGGTATTAAAACTATAATTAAAATAAAGTATAGGACAATGTTTTGACCTTGTTAGGTCAACTTCAGGTATAAACATTGTTTTGGACTTTATTTTGATTATAGTTTCATTACCCATACCAGCTTTCTTGAGAATACATTTTTAATTCGTGTGGGTTTCTCATCATCAAGAATTGCTGAAGGTGTTTTCATCTGAAATCTTGGAGGAAGTTAAGGTCAATGATATAATTAACTTTGGAAATGTTTTATGAACAATGAAGAAAAGTCAGCATAAAAGTTTAAAAGATAAATTAAACTAATGTACTTAATAGCTTCAAAAAGAAGAGGCAGCTATTAGTTAGCATGGGCTTCCATAGGTACTTGATGATGCCTATGGTGGCAAAATCTTGGTCATGTAAAAACTATATATTTGTGAAATGTACAGTTGTATTAGTTTTTCCATCAATTCTGTAATCATAGAGCTTACACCAAGTTTCGACAGCTTTAAGTATCAGTTTACAAACAATACATTATAGAAGGTCCCATATTGTTTCTGGAGCCACAGGAATTGAAACAAAACTTTCACATTTTATTTCATGGAAACCATAATGGGAAGAAACTATCACCAAACCCACGTTGAGATAATATTTTAACTTTCTCACTACAGGCTCGGTCAGTTTGACTGAAAATCTTTGTATGTACTCATTCAAATTCTGCAGATTTGATACTACTAACTTTTGATATAATGTGTATATCTTCACCATATTTGGCACACTTTCAGTAAACATTATGTCTGTTAATATAAAAGTAATCACATTTTTTAGAAAAGTAATTGTCTATGAATATATTGTATTTGTTTTGAATAGTTTGTGCAAAGGGATTTTCATGTTAAGATTAAGAATACTTTTTCATCTCAAATTTCATTTGTGTAGTCTGTAAAACCTCCTGAATACATTTCAAGTGTATGTTTTCAGTAAAACATTATATTTGATCTGTTATTCTCTCTACCCTAATTCTATACAAGGTTAGTCAATTTAACCAATCTTGTAATTACCAAAAAAAGTAAAAAAAATCTAAATTAACATATTTTTTCTTTTTCTAATTACTTTAAATTGTAACATGAAACTTCATTTCTTTATTTAAGTAGCTTTGAAGTCACAATAGCATATATATATCTAAAATTATATTTTATTTCCCTTGGGGAACATTGAGTTCATGTTACACTAATGAATTACATTATGTACAAGGTACTCGCTTGCATGCCTCGTGAAACATTTTTATTATGTTATTATTTGTTTTACCTAATTTAATGTTAATTAACCTAAAGAGAGCCTTACTTTTACATTTTGGTTACTTTTGTACCAATAAGTAAATAATAAGCATGAAAACAAGAAATAAAGTACTTACACGGGTCATCTATTTTTCTTGCTAAAGATTGTCAGTGACACTTAACCCTACCTTTTTATACTAGTGGTAGTAATGTACTAAATAATTTTACTTTTTTTTAAAAAAAAATCACCAAAGAACATAAATAATAACATGCAAAACATAGACAATTTACCATTTTTCCAGTTTTTCTGGCTTTTTAACCATGTAACAAGAACCATTACAAAATCATCCAAGCTAGTCATTATTTTTCCCATGGGAGCAAAGCTTAATGACTTAAAATGGTGGAAGCATTAAGACACCTTATAATTTAGACAAATAACTAAATTATAGACTTAAGCTAAGAGATACATTGCCATGTTGCATTGAGAAAGTGGAAAAAGAAAGTATTACAATAAAAATAAAAGGTAAAAGTGTGTGACTACAAAAATAAGAAACAAGCTTAGAAATGCAATTAAGTTAAAGAAAATATCATTTTGGTTAAATACTTCACAATATCCACAATTGCCATCAAGACGAGTAATCCAAATCCTTAAAAAAAAAATTAAAGGATTATTTTTGACAGCAATCTTAAAACATGAATCTACTATAAAATAAAATTTTGCAGTTAAGATGTATGTATTTTGAAAGTTTAAAGAACAAGTTCTTTATATACTCATATCACCAACGTATTTTTAATATATTGTTAGTTATTAGCCTTGAGACTTCTCCTCTAGTAATGTTCTATCATATGGCAGATTGAATCTAGAGAAGAAGAACTGGAAGAGATAAAACAGCAACAACTTGTACTTCAGGAACAAAAACGGCTGCTGATGATACAGGTAGATCATATGTTATTAATATTTTTCTTTTGATTGCACATCTTTTAATTGAAACTGTTTCACACTTTTATACAGGAAAGTATTAAATGAATTTTTTTAACTCTTTTTGAACAACATTGGTCTGTTAGACTGATTCCAGTTTTGGGGAGATGTACAAGACATTGTTAACTATAATTAGCACATATTATACATATCTTCACAAAATTTGAATAGCTTTTAGTAAACATTACAAGTCTGCTGTAATAAAGTATTTTACTGAAGATTGTCTGAGAATGTACAAAGCTTTTTAACGAGTAAGTCTGAGTGAAAAGTGATTTTCATGCTAAGAATAAAAGTATTTTCTGGCTTACAGTTTCGTATTTCATTTGCCCAACCTCTAAAGTTTCCAAAAGAAATGTTAAAAAATGTTTTAATAGAATGTTTTATCTCTGATTTTTTTTCTGCCCTTATGCCAATTTCAGCAAAAAACAAAGTGAGATAAAATATTAAAAGTATAGAATGGAATTGTGAATGCCTTTCTTTAGAGTGACTGCATATTTGGTATCAAACTGTATATTATAATTTAAATTTTCATATTACACATTATTTAGTTTCTTAATTTAAAAGTGAATGTCAAAAAAAAGTCGTGGTATGTTGAATGCAGAGCTGTTTAAAATTAGATGTTTGTAATGTCAAAAAGTCTATAGTTTTCACATGAATTACAAACTCAAATTACTGATATTGACAAGCTAAAATATAAAATAAGAGCCTGCTATCTTTTCTGTTTGCTGAGATATTGTTCATATACTGAATCAAATGTAGTGGCTCCACTCACCTCTTTCCATTTTTTTGGAAATAGTCCTTTATGTATGCTTGTATATATGTGCAGTGAATAAGCAATTGAAAGCTCAGGATATCCCCATTTGGATTTTCTCAGCCATATTCAAATATAATGCCATTAATTCTCTTTTAAGACATATTGGTAAGTTGAGTCTTTAGCTTGTTAAAAATTTCATGTTTTCTTAGACATAAGTACAGCCTGGTTACTCAAATTGATAAATTGTAATGGAATAATATCAATGTAATAATTTAAGTTTTTTTGGTTATTCAAAGGTACATAAAACATAAAAGAAATTATTTCATTCCATACTCTCCATTTGTGAAATTTCTTAAGTCTCTGCGAGCTACAAGCAGTAACTGAGTACAAAATTAGT
Organism: Carcinoscorpius rotundicauda; assembly: GCA_011833715.1. NCBI lineage: Eukaryota > Metazoa > Arthropoda > Merostomata > Xiphosura > Limulidae > Carcinoscorpius > Carcinoscorpius rotundicauda. The sequence continues at coordinate 47,043,294 of CM022392.1, read as the reverse complement.
AACCAGAAGAAATAATTATTTGGTAACTTCTCTGTTTACTGTTTTATGCTTTAACAAAAATGAGTAAATGAACTTTTTTATAAATATTAATAATCTATATACATATATAACACCTAATAATTGAAATTTGGCTGTATATTACAAAATACTAGTCCACTAAAACACAGCTAAGACAGGTCACTTTGTAAAGGTCAGTTTTATGTTAATGAATATTGTAACATGAATGCACATGCAACTTCTGTAACTTGTGTAATGTTAGCTAGGTCAATACAATAAAAATAATAAATATATACACATGTATAGAGTTAGGTCAATACAATAAATATAATAAATATATACACGTGTATAGTGTTAGGTCAATACAATAAATATAATAAATATATACACGTGTATAGTGTTAGGTCAATACAATAAATATAATAAATGTATACACATGTGTAGTGTTATGAGATTTAAGCTGTTCAGTCTGAACATTTTATGTTTTTCTGTTAAAAACTGTGTCATTCTGGAATGAAAAAGACATAATTTATATTCTAGTTTCTTTATGATGGTTGTGAAATCTGTCAAATCAACTGACCCACACAGAAATTCATTAGTGAAATTAAAATAAATTAAATTTTTTTCTTAAGAAAGATTTGATAACTATCTGACACTATAAGAATTTGGAATATGAAATATAAAAATTTTCTAATGTATAAAGTATTTTTAAACTTGAAGTGAAAATTTTCAACATATTTCAGGACTTTCTTGTAGATTATTGCCACTGAGTGCCAAAACAAACTGTCATTAGGTTCACGTGGTTCAAAAACTATTATTTGTATTAGTTATCAACACATTAATTAGCAGTATTAAAGAAAATTAGAAAACTATTGAAAGTAGAGAGAAATATGAAGATGGATTGTGTGTGTGGCAAATATAGTATCTCAGTACACCAAGAAATTGGATTTTAAAATTTTATATTTTGAGTTGTTAGTATCTATAGGTTATGAATTGAATTCCCTATATATTCTGAAAAGAATATAAGGGTTGGAATAAGAACTAAAATTGAGATTTCCGTGCATCAGATACATCCCATGACAAGATTTAAAAGTTTAAGATTGAAAACTCATTTAAATATTTCATTTCAAAATTAAGAATATAATGCCAAATTTTGTATTGCAAACTGTGCTTTGATACTAATTTCATGACATATGTCTATGATAAAGTTCTGTAATTAACTTTTGAATATAACTGTAAGCGTATGAGATTTAAGTTTTTAATTTGTTAATTTCTGTAAAAATTGTATGACTAAAAAAAATATAAAGTGAGCAATAAGATGAGAAGACATGCCATATCACACACAGAAAACAAATTTGGAATTTTTTAAAATATTTTCTTTCAAATTGAAAATTCAAGTGTACAGGGTTTAAAATTTGAATTAGAAACTTTGCTATGATGGCATTTTTACTGATATATAATGATAACATAAACTTTCAAATTAACTAAAATGCTGTGATGTGTTTTTTTATTTGTCTGTTAAACCTGTATACACTTGTTTGCATGGTATACATGGAAATGTTGCAAAAGTTCTATTTGAACTTGAAGTGTTCATTTAACTATATAAAGAAAAGGTAGAAAACAGTTAGTTTACTTGTATTATTGCTACTTGTCAAATAAAAAAATTGTTGAAACAACATATTTGAGGAATTTATGCCAACAAAAGTATGTTAGGAAATGTACAACTTTTTAAGTTTGTTACATATCCTTTGTGTTAAATGTTTTCATTTGAGTGCATTTGTTGTAATCAAATCTTTTTACAAATTGTATAGAATCAATTTTCTGTGTTGTTTTTAACAGTTAGATAGTCAAGGGGAGAAATTACTTGAAACTCAAGAAGAAGTAATGAAGTTGAGAGCTCACTTGGAAGCTCGTGTTCAAGAGGTTAGTGTAATACATTGTCTTTGAACAATTCTGTAATACTTCTTAAAAACCTTGCTGTAGCTGTTACTCTTTATCAAGATGCAGCATATTTCAATAAATTTTGACATCATTTTGATACCTTTATAGTATATGAATAGTACCTGCTTTCATTCCTACAGTGTATATGATGTTTTTACAGAATCTATAGCTACTACTAAGTTGTTGACAAATTCTATCTGAAGTATTGTTTTTTGCAGCTTGACTGGTCAAGGAACTTGTATGCTGTTTAATGGAATAATTGCACTATATTGTGTGTTGTACTTGACTTTGCATTTGACGAGGAGACTTTGCAATTGTTGCTTGGAGAGAATTACTTGTACCTCACAGCTGGTGCTCTCGTGTCTGATTGTTAAAGAGAATATATATTGTGAATGCAGTTCAACCACTTTTGGATGAAATTTGCCCTGATTTTTGAGAAGTTCGTTTTATCATTTTTGAAGGAATCAGAGCCCTTTTTCTACTTCCTAATGATGTTATAACTTTTAGTCAGATGCTGCTTGGCTATTTGATTTTTTTTCACTTACCTGCATTCTTATTTACACTAGCCTTATGTTAAGTTTATCAGTGATTGTTTTTATATCCTTTTCATTAAGTTGATCATTTCATTTTATTTTTGATTTTATTACTGTATCTAGTCTTATGCATTTTGTCCTCAACAAATCACTAAAATAGTTATCTGCATTCCACAAATTTCTTGATTTGTTGAGGTCAAACAACTGTGTAACCTTGAACTGACACACCTTCTGAGTGAAAAGTAGTTAAAAAAAGAATGTTTTAATGTTTAATTATTTTTTTCAAATTTTCTTTAAACTATGTAATATTTGTTCCCAAAAAGTATTATAAAAGGTAATCAGCATAGTCTGTAATGGTTATTAACAAATACATAATACTTGAACTATTCGATTTTTTTTTATTAACTGTATTTCTCAATGTTTAGTCTCAAAGATTTTTATATCACTGGAAAGAACATTTGTTCTGTCATGCACCAATATAACAGAATCTTTTATTTAACCACATGCTTTCAAACTCAAAATCTGGCCTGATGGCTAGGGTGCTTAATCCACAATAGGGTTGCAGGGTCAAAGCCTGTTTGTTCTTTTAGCCATGTGAGCATCATTACATTATGGTCAGTTCCACTGTTCATTTATAAAGAGGATTCCAAGAGTTTACAGTGGGTGGTGTTTACTATCTGCTTTTCCTTTATCTTATCACTTTCAAATTAGAGATAGCTATGTAAATAACTTAAGTAGCTTTGGGCAAACTTCTACAAAAGCAGACAAACAAAAGCATTGAGTTTAACTTCTTATTTCACCTATTCAAAGGAAAACATTAAATATGTTGTCACCAATGCATGACAGTGTTTAAGTTAGCATGTATTTCCAACTTTACTTTCAGCCTTGAGGTTTTTGTCTTAGAAATAAGCTGATGCTCCACAATGATGTTCCATATATAATAATGTATGATAAGATTTCTGTATGTTATGTGTGCATAAAGTGTGAACATGGTTTGTGTGTTTTATAATCAGTATTTCTGTGTAATGAAGATCTTTAAAAAATAGATGATTCATAAAAATCCTCTGTATTTTTATGCTTTTTAACAATATGATTTGTATTTCCTTCTTAACTTATTAGGTACAACAGCAAGCTCTGACAATAACAAATCTCCAGGAAGCCATTGTTCATTCTCGGAGAACCCTTGATGGGTTGAATCAGTCAGGTTCACGTAATCCTTCAGTTGTTAAGAAAACAGGACATCCAGCTGTAGTAAACATCTGAATTACTTCTATCCCCTTCAATGGTTAAAACAATACTAAATGTGAGCAGCTTCTTTTGGTATTTGTGAAATTATTTTATTAAGAGAAATGTGGGCAAGAGAGGCACCTCAGCATTATGTATCTATTAGGAATTGGTATTTACGTAACCTGAAGTGCAACCTTCAGTAACCTCAAGTCATGTGAGAGTTTGCACAAGAACTGGTCTGTCTCTGTCCATATTACTCATAAGCTAGTTGTAAGTAAAGCAGAAATCAAATTCTTCTAATGATAAAAATAATTTAGTCGAAACATTTCAGTATATATAGAGTCAATTCATGCTAGTAGTATCTACTTCTGTTGTAAGAAACTAAACATTTTTCACATGGAATGATGTAACAAAAGGCCATACTTTGACCATTTTGTTTACTCATTAAAAAAGCTCTTTTAAATTCATTAGTGGTTCTATTGCCATCACTGTAAAAGGCTTTCAGTCATTTGATAATGTATCTAGTCTTGAAATTGCAGTGTCCTACTAACTAGCCTACATTGAAACTCAAATTATTCACATTAATTTATGTACAGCATTGCAATATCATTTTGTATTTTATTTGTGTGCAGAATATTGATATGCATAACACTGCATCCTTTTTAAACCAAGAAGAATTGTATTCATTGTTGATAATTTGATAGATTTTTGACATTTCAGAAAAGGATTGACTTTGTTATGATTAGCTAGATGACATTTGCACAAGTTAGCTAATTGGTTAAATTTTTGTGAAGAGTATGTATCATATCAGTTTGTGTTAAACTTTTGAAGACTTGCTTCTAACTTTGCACATGTTTTGGTTATTTATTATTAGACTATAGAATACTAATATTGGTTTTAAAGTATACATTGAATGCATGTGTTTATAAAACATGATAGGTATTTATTATACAGGCTATTAATTTACCTTTTTTAAAAACTTGTTTTCAGCTTGTAATGGTAGCTAGATTTACATGCAGTTCTTGTTAAGTAATTTCAATTTATTTTGCATTTTATTGTATCAATCATCCATACTAAATAATTTCTTTAATACCTAGGTTTCAGCTTCAGTTAAAAAAAAAAAAACTTGAAATATTTGTAAGATTCATAAGTAAAACCTCTATTCAGTAGATTAAATTGAGCCAAACTTATTAATTATTGCTATGGTTTTGTATTTTTAATTCACATAAAATCTGGATTTTAAGTTTTTAAATTATTTTTAATGCGTAGAGTAAAATGTAAAAAAAATAATTTTAGAGTTTCCTGGCATAACTATTTCAAACTGCAAATTTAGAGAACTTGTTTTTGCTCTTTTTAAAAGTTTGATGTGTTTTAAATGAAAGATTACTAGTTCTGTTTACTTAAACTTTTATTACATGTTATGATTAGCACATACTTACAAGTGCTTAAGGATTTAACTTCATTATCCAGTAAATAGTTTTAATCTATTTTATTTTTACTTAAATATAGAATTTTATGTTTTTCTGAAGAATGAAAATTAAAATTTTTAATTACTATAAATATGTTTCTAGTAAGCATGGGATTACAATAATAAGTCTGTTGCTAGAAAGCATGGGAATATAATGATAAGCCTGCATCAAGTAAGCATTGGAATATAAAGATAAATCTGTTTATAATAAACATGTAAACATAATGATAAGTCTGTTTACAAAATTGAGAAAACAAGGATGGATGTTTCACAAATATTATTGCCACGGTTGTAAAAATGAAATATTTGTGAAACAAGCAATATTATTGTTTTCCTCAATTCTTCAATCATGGAGTATCACTGAATAATGACATTTCAAGAATTAACATGTTTCTAATAAACATGGAGATATAATGTGTTCCTGGGAAGAATGAAAATGTAATGATACATATGTTTCTAGTAAGCAGGGAAATACCATGATGAATGTGTCTGTAAGAAACACAGGATGTGCTTTGTTTTTTGTAATAGAAAGTCAGTTGTTTTTAATCAACACTGCTAGCTAGAGATCTGCAGAATTAGTTTTAATGTCTTGCAATATTTCCAGCAAGTTGTCGTAAATTTTAATAAACAATAAACAATTTTACAATTTCTTACTTGGGTGTAAATCAAAGTATTTTATTATCCAAATTCTGAGGTAAATGTTAGGTAAAAAATGTAAGCATAAAGGACTTTTTTGTAGAAAATTCCATCATTTTTTTTATCCATTAGCATTAGAGGTTTGTATACCCTTTGTATAGAAACTCATTTATCTTCATTTGTATGAAATTATTCACTAAATTACTTAAAAAGTGAAGCAGGCCATCAGAGCCACAGTTGGATTTTCTTATAGTTTGTTCTAAACTCAAAGGCTTATAATTTGAGGCATACGTCAAAAATTAGTATAATCTAAAGGAATAAGATAAAAACTAATAATACTTTTCTAGGGATTTCAGTTTCAAACATTTTACTGTAACTTTGTGCTGAATGTGTTTAAAAACAGCCTGTACAATGTGAAGGCTGGTGCTAAGGTTTAATTAAACCTAAAAATTCTTTCATTACTATTGTAATTCATTTAAAGAATAAAACAGAGTTGAAACTCAACTTTATATGAAAATAATGCACTTTCAGTTTCAGTTTTTTGCTTATATATCTTAACAGCTCTATTTTTAATGTTTCTTTTTTATTTGTTCTTTTAGACTTGAAATGGAAGGTTTAACCCTTTCCTACTTGAAGCAACACTACAGTTAAAATTATAAACTTTTTAAGCTTGTTTAATTGTGTAGTAGGAATATTTCTCATGTTTTACTCAGTCTGTAGTTGTTTATGAGTTTCCAACTCAGAGTCAGTATTAAAAGTCTAGGATCCATTTTTAACTTTCTTTAAATATTTAAAATTAGACAGTTTTGAACTTTTTTGCTACTGACTGAATTTATTTCAGAAGTTCATCTTTTACATTTAGACAACTATGAAGAAAGTTTATCAAAGTTTTGGTGACACTAAAACTAAAGAAATATTAAAATACAGAATTCTGCATTGTAAATTTTAATAATGTATCATTTGTGTGTGGTTAATTCTTGATAAACATTTTGTGTAGACTATTATGTTTTGTTCAGGAAATTTCTAGGTAAAAGAGGAATAACTGCACAAAAAACTGAAATATTGTAATAAACCTTTTGTTCCTGTTGGTTAGCAGCTGCTTAAATATTGTCTTTGGACAAAAAAAATGGAAGGGATTTGAAAAATTCAAGATGTGTAACATATTTTTTAATCGTTTTTGTACTAGTTTACTTTCTGCTTAAGAAAGTCACAATAAATTACTGTACCCTACAATAATTTTATACAAGATTTGTAAATAAAAATACTCAGCTAAGCAATAAAATCTTTTATTTTTCATGGCAGTTTACAGGATGCATTATGTAATATAATAACAAAATTGTAAGCTTTCACATGTTTCAACAGAATGTTTTGTATTGTTAAAAAACAAGCTTCAGGTAAAATATAAGCAAATGCTGTAATACCCAAGTAATTTATTGTATAAAACAACCCTTAGTAAGTATTACTATTAGAACTTTTTTGAATTGTAAATTTATTTCATATCTATCCACTGTTTAAAACCTTTTCAGTATGGTATTCTTTTCTAATCTAACCATTCCCACATATGGCATAATCTTTGTAACAACAAAATATTTAGTGTTAAAACAGGGTTCCTGTATCATCCTGATATTACATCAGAATAATGTTGAGAATGCTCAGAGCTAGTATATGTTACACATCATGTTAGTATTTGAACTCTTCCTATTGGTTGAGACTTCTACTTCAACTAACTAGTACTTTCCATGGTGTTATGCTTAGAATACACACATTAACTGGAATTTATTTTATGCATTCCATCTTACAAAAATTGAAATAAACATTTCTTATTTTTGAAGGATTTGCTTTTAGTTATAAATTGTCAGGAAAAACAAAAATATTGAATTTTAGCCATAAAACCTCAAATTACAGTATTTTATTTTTTAAACCATTTACAATTGGTGAAATCCATGTACTTTGTTCTTGCTTGTTACAACATTCAATATGTAGAACTGATCAAATTTTCCTTGTAAAATGTGTAGCAATTTCCCTGGTGAAATTAGTGGGATTACTTGTGAAATTGGTGGTTTTCATTTCCATATATGTGACTTGTATGCTATAGAGATCCTCTAATAAACTAGTTTATGGGTCCATAAACAGTTTAGTGCTTAAACAACTGGCTGGATTTATACAAACCTCATCAGTATGTAATATAACATATAATTAACATTTGTATGTATATTTTTTTTACATTTTGTCTGAATAAATCTTGAAATATCTTTACCTAATTTTATTGATTACAAACTGATATGATATTTGTTGACCAGTAGGCAAAGGGTTAATTTATAAAATTAGTGAACATTATTTATTAGCCAAACTGACTGACTGCCACAGTATTTTGTAGATGCAATTTCTTATAATAATTCAGTTATAATCGGTCTGTGATGATATTAACTAATTAACTTCACAAACTTCTACACTAAGAGTTGGATTAGGATGCTCTTGGTGTACAGAGCACAGATGGACCATTGCATAGCTTTATACTTGACAACAATCCAACAGCAAACAAAAAAAGACAGCAATAACCTAATAGAAGTAATTTAAATATTACTTCCTTTACATATACTAGTTTTTCAGTTTTGGATGACAAATTTGTTTTTCTCTTATTTATGATTCATTTTGGTAGTTGATAATTTTTTTATTCCATGCAAGATCACAGTAATTGTTCCATCATCATTTAAAACCAAGAGGAAAGAGTTAAAAGAAAGCTTATTTTGATTTACTGTTTATTTGCATAGTGTGAATGTATAAAAGATTTTATCATAAAAAGCTTTTCAAGGAATTAAAAAAATGATGAAAGGTTTAACTGATTGGCCTCAGTGGATGAAGTTATTATAACAAATCGTTAAGTCAGTATTTAAACTTTGATTTAATGATGCATGTATCCAAGTTGGTCAAAACATAGTATATTTCCTGTATTGTGTTTAGGACTGTAGAAGTAAGAATTATTCATGCTTTCAACTTGTAATACTTTGATAAAGTGTATCATATGTATGCCTTTTTTATATCTGTGATAATGATAATAGACATTCATTAAATCAGTCATCTTTGTAAAATAAAAATGAAATTGTTCTGTTACTTAAGTATAGCTTGTTACATATTTGGTATTTAACTTTTTTTTTCTTATATTGAAAAAAAATTACTTCTGTGTTCTCACATTTTCAAGTTGGCTTTGACCATTGTTTTTATTCAGCCTTGCTAAAAGTAGAGTAGTACAAAGTGACTGTTATGTGTGACTAGACTAATACTTGTTTTTTAATGAAATACAAAAAGGTCGTTTGTGATAATCTTACTTATTCCACACTGAATGGTGATGTTCTGCAACAACATGCTTTATAAACAGAAACTATGTAATTATATATAATTAAATCACTTCAGATTGGAAGTGTCTTTTAAATATGTTCTAATTTCTGTAGATATTACTTTTCTAATTTAGTTGTTTAAGTGTTAATGTTAAATGCTATGTATACATATTTTCCATTCAGTGCAATGGTTTCAATAGTGGCACTTGTGAATGACCTAACCTTTTCCATTTAGTGCAATGGTTTCATTGCTGTTAATGGTGAATTTCTTATATATTATTCTAATTTAGCTCAGTAGCTTCAGAATTGAAAATGAATGCATACACATATTTCCAGCTTCTCACTAGCTTTCAGGCTTATAATAATTTGCATAATAAAGATATTTCCAACTTAGTTCAGTGATCTTAGTAATGATAATCATTATTATCTATGTTTCCAACTTAATGCAGTGGTTTCAGTACTGATGAAGAACGTATAATATACATATTTTTTTAGTGTTGCAGTGATTTTTTGATATACTAGACCAGGGGTGGCCAACCTTTTGTTTCCTATGCACCAATTTTTTTCACTTCTAATTCAGATGTGCCATACAAACTTTAATAACAGCCTTTCAATCCTTTAAGTATGGTAATTTGGAGATATTTGGCAGTTATACATATAATCATTTGTTATATATATGTTAATGTGGAGTGTGGACACATGTAGAAGTTGTAAAAAGAATTCAACATGAATACAAGGTAAACTGTATTTACTTTATTTACACTATGCATTTGCATTGATATATTTCATTAGTTATTTATGAAAGAATATCTAATAAAAATTTATCAACACAATTAGCAGTTTTAATGAAAAATAATTTTACATGGAGGAAAAATAAACATAACTAGGTTTAAAGAGACTTTTGACTTTGCTTCACTTTCACCAAATTTGTAATATTATGAGTTAAATTAGTAACTGACAGCAACAGACAGTTTTTCAGACTTGAATCAGATAGTCATGACCTCAGTTTGTTCTTGATCATTTTTATGGATGAAAATGCTTGCTCGCTTCTGTATGTTGTTCCGAAGTGACAGGCATAGCTTTGGGCAAATTTTTCTCAGTTCTGGAAAATGTTCACATGGTAATGATTGCCCAAAATTAAGCTTTCCAGATTCACTTGTGAGTGAGGGAAGCTCATTAAATTTGCACTGAATTTGCTTTTAGATCAATAAGTTCCATCTGTATATTACTAGGCATCAATTTCAAACTCCTAATTAATAGACTCACCTTCATATACCCACAAACGTACATTCTTATCTCTGGGGTATAGTGCACCACTTGTAATGGTGCAATGTGCCACGGTTGGCGCATGTGTCACAGGTTGACCACCCCTGTACTAGATTATATAAATTTATAGACTAAATTTTTTGGGGGGTTTCCAACATGCTTTTTATAAAATTAGTAATATACAACTGTTTGTTAAAAAAATTATCATCTTGAAATTCTTTTTTTGTTTTTCTATTCTTTTGAAAATCTTAATTATGTGTTTTGGCAGACTGCAGTGGTATAATATGATTACATTAATATAGGTAATGCAACATTCTAAAGTGCCTAAACTTATTTGTATGTATATTACACATTGCTGAATTTATGCAACAACAGTGTTATTTTAGTTATCAAACAATTTTCGAAATATCTCATTAGTAATTAATTTTTAAACACTTCAGGCATTGAGTGTAATGATACTCTTAGGTTATGAATAATTTAAAATGGTTCTTATTTTAATATCCTTTGTATTCAAGTGGCATACATCAGTGTCATTCACTTTAAGTTGTAATAACTTATCTCTCTGTAGTTTTTAATATTTTGTTCAATATTCTGAATAGGGTTATATTACCTTGTGATTTCTACTTTTATGCACTGTGAACTTGTCATTTTCCATTTCTGATTAATAACTTTAAAAGGTTAGTATTTGGAATTATGTGGGTGTCCTATACATATTTGAAAATATTCAAGTATAAAATACTTGGATGTAAAAGAAAAAAATACATGCACCAATCTGTCACCAAAATTAATATCATATCACTAAACACGGTTAATTCTGGTGTAATGTTGAAATTTGTGCATGTATTTTCTTTCATACCTCACTTTTAGCTATTTTATATCTTATTAATTCTAAGTAATCATTTCTATATTGCTTCTACGTTTATAGTTCTTATGAATTTTTAAAATATGTGCATGAAATAATTCAGCTTATTTCTACACAGCTGTTATCCAAGTATGAAACTTAGATCATTGGGATTATGTACAGTTATGTGAAAGAGTTATAGGATACCCTATCCTATCTTTGTCTACATTTCAGGGGCTGCGGAACGTTTTTGTGAGTTGGGGATTGACAGGTGGGGTCAGTGCATGTGAATGCAGTTCATATTCTAAGAATTCACAATGTTCTCGTTTCTTTAATTATCAGAGACTCGACTTTTCTGGAAATCTTAACTGTAAAATTGTAATTACATTGGGGTAGGGGGGTGGGGTGGAACAGAATATTGACAATTTAGACCAGTCTCACGTACAGGTCATGTTTCCATTTATGTTTTGAATATCAAATTCAGGGATGCCACTATAAACTTTTATTAATAATTTTTAATTAATAATTATAAATAATTACCCATATCCACATGGTTACTGATTTCTATTAAGTAGGAATACCTTAAACGTCATTCTCATTGGATTTGCTCAAAATTTAACAAAAGTTAACAATTTAGAAAACCCCACACCCTTGCAAGTGTCCAAACTTGATTAAAACCATCCCGCATGTCAGAGTTGTGCACAGTAGGCCTATTAAGTGCTTAATTGTAAATAGATAGCCTACAACTTACAAGGCTACAATACATAACATAACTGCCCAAGAACAAACTGACAATTATTAATCTAAGTTTATTTTGTATTTCACTCTCACTGGTAGAAGCATGATCCATCTTGAGCTTAAATTCTGTATCAAGGCATCTGAGGGAAATTTTGGAGTCGTAATGAGATGCCTGGTAGGTCTTAGAATTAGTCTGAACCAACATCGTATGTAGTTTATCATGCACACATGTACGTTATGTGTATGCATACTGTGTTACGTTTTGTTTCAGTTCTTAGAATGCATATATTCGTGTGTGTTGTGATAGTTAGCTCGCCACCAGGCAGCAAGGTCCATGAATAAAAAAATCAATCAATGGTCGTGTTTGGCTATGTTAATGCCCTGGAGGGTCAGGTTCTCTTTAACCTCTTCCTCCTCCCTGTACTTATTTTTTTGACTGTTTATGTTTGGTTCTTTTCAGGGCAATGTCCATGTATTTTTGCTCTTATACAGTTTTATTTTTTGTTATTCTATTCACAGTATGTCAAGTTTGCTGGTGGCATTTTTTTAAATACATAAATAACTAAACTATAAATATTAATATTTAAAGTTTATGTACATATATATTTTAACGTTTTTAATTTATTTATCTTTATATATTTGAAATACCGCAAATTCTGGCGTATAAGTCGAGGTCTATAAGTTTGGCCTAAAAATCCTGATTTTGACATGTACCTGCCATATAAGTCGACCCCCTCCTCTGGCTCGAATCGCTTGGCTGGAATATTTCAGTCGACATCAGAGGCGAGGCGTAGCTAAGGAAATGGTATTCAATAATCAACTGCGTCATTTTCGCTGACTCATTCTTGCGCTTCACCGCGCTTTCACTCACGTGAAAAAGGATGGACGGACGATAGTGGATGTGTCAAACGAATTAACGAAGTGTGGGCCCGTCGGCCAGGCGCCATGCTTAAACCAAAATCGTTGTTAGTGTGGGACATGTTCAAGTCGCATTTAACGGATACTACGAAAAAAGCATTAAAATCGAAAAAAACAGATATGGCAGTGATTCCAGGTGTATTAAAATCTGTACTGCAACCTTTGGATGTATCATTAAATAAACCATTTAAGGATTCTATGCCCACCAAGTGGAATGAGTGGATGGCATCGGGTCAAAAACCTACACTGCTGCCGGAAATATGCATGCTGCATCTTTGCCTACAATGTGTCAGTGGATAAAGGATTCCTGGGACTCTATTGATCCAAAAATCGTTGTCAAATCATTCAAAAAATGCTCAATTACCAATGCAATGGACGGTACAGAGGATGATATGTAATGGGAAAAGGATGACAATATTCCCTCATCATCAGTGGAGCATGACATTATTCCAGAAGAGGATCCTTACGATGACCATTTGAATGGTGAGGAATGGGACTTTGTGTTTGATCGATCTCATGTTGAGTAGGATTACTAGTATTTTACTATTTTATAAATAAATACCTATATGTCATGTCATATATATTTGATTTGTGATGGTTTTCTCGAATCTGAATTTACAGTGGAGCCCCTCACTAACGACTTCACAAATGCCTCGAGAAAAAGGTCGTTAGTGAGGGGTAGATACCCAATTCGTTACCAAAATTTAAATTATGTACGTTTTTATAATAGGCAGTTGGTCTCTGTTCATTTTAAGGGTATGGAGTATTTGAAAACGAAGTAAAAAATGCAGTAATATGTAATGCAAAATATATTTTCACTAGTTCTCCTTACTTTACCTTGATTTTATGAGGCCATTAAATGTTTAAACACAAGTCTATTCACCATTCTGTACAAAAAAAAAAGTTCAAATGCAGGTTTAAAATACGATCCTAAAATACATTTCTTAAAAAAATCACTGTAAAATGTTACACGCAAAAATGATCAAATACAGACTTAAAATACGATAAGAAACTACATTTTCTTAAAGAAATCATTAATTTTTATTTGTTTTTCTTCGAAAATTGTACAGTTTCAATGTTTTTGCTCACTGCTACCATGCAATCTACAATGTCCATTTTGCCGTGTTTGAGACCAAACTGTAAAAGTTTTTCTGCATATGACATTGCAGTGGCACAGTCAGTTGGCTCGAAAGACTGTACAGTTGTGTCGTCACATTCTTCACCATCATCACTCTCGATTTCTTCAGGACACGCGATAATATTGTCAGAAACTGAATCATCACAAACTGGAATTTCGTTGTCGAAGTTGACATATTCGCCAAGAGTTACACCATTCAAGACAGGCCTGAAGTCGAGGTCAGATCGGTTTTCTAAAACATTATCTTCACTTTTGTTTGACAGAAGTTAAAGCCGCATTTCAAGAAACACTTGAATTGTGGATGTCTTAACTCGAAGCCAAGCGACGCATAACCACACAATTGCATTCAGAAGAGTGATTTTTTTGCATAACTCGGGACCTGTAGCCGCCTAGTTGTTATCCATGTGAAACAAAAGTTGTCTCAAGAATGTTTTGCGATACAGCAGTTTGACGGTCTGTTTAACTCCGGCGTCACAAGGCTGTAGCTTAGAAGTTGCATTAGGAGGAAGTAAAACGATTTTTACATTAGATAGAGGGATTGCAACGTGGGCAGTGTAGTTGTTGATAAAAAGCAAAACATTGCATTTCTGAAGTTTCATTTTGTTGTTAAATTTTTTTGCCTATTCGGTAAATATGGGAATTGTCATCCATACTTTTTGGTTGTGATAATAATCTACACCCAATGAATTCATATCAGAATTACGAAAGCAACGCAGCTTAGCACTATGACCAATAACAAGTGGCTGAATTTTTTTTTCTCCCGACATGCTACAGCAAAGCATTACTGTAACTCTTTCTTTCGAAACTTTTACACTGGATGTCGTTTCTCCCTTCTTGACCATTGATTTCGTTGGAAGTGATCTGTATTGTATCCCAGTCTCATCAGCGTTAAATATGTCATTAGGGGAATAGCCTTCACAGATGGATGGGAGACAATTAGTCCAATCTTCAACTGCTTCTTGAGAAATTTCAGCACTTTCGCCACAGAGAACAGCTGCTTTGATATTATGCCTTTTTACAAATCTATCTAATCATCCATTGCTAGCAGAGAAGCCCTCATTGCCAAGCTGAGACACCAATATTAATGCTTTTTCTTGAATTAGTTTCCCAGTAATTGGTAGATTCCTGGATCTTGTATTCACAAACCTCTGCCTCACCTTCTCATCCAACTCGTCGTATAGGCATCTTCTCTTGTTCTGCTTTTTTTCTGGATTTTCGCCTGTTTCCCACTTTTTCAAAATTTTTTCTTTCTATTTAATGATTGTCTGAATTTGGGTTTTACCAACTCCAAGATCCGTGGTGATTTTTATTGTAGTTTACCCTTTGTCGTGTCGTTTAATGATAGAAACTCTCTCTTCTAAGTTAAGCAACTTTCTCTTTGACATTCTGGTGAAAAATTTACCAATGAAAATTAATCTTTTCGATTCGATGCACTGGAAATAGATTTATTGTTGAAGTAGATTATGTAATACTGTTTAACTATGGAATAATTAAACTCATTTGTAATATGCCGTAAATGAGAAGGCAGACCGCTATGTAACTTCACAGAATATGCCACATAATAATGTCACTTAGTCGTTAGTGAGAGGTAAAATAATCAAAATTGTTCAATTTGGTAGGTCGTTAGTCACGTTTGAGTGGAAGTCATCCACGAGGGGTCAATTTAATGCAAACAGGGTACCGTCAAAAATTTTCCTGTCGTATGACAGGGGAAGTCGTTAGTGAGGGGCTCCACTGTACTAGAATTCATGTCATGAAAAACGTCACCGCCGTATAAGTCGAAGGTAGATTTTTAAACTTGAAATTTGGTGTCAAATTTTCGACTTATACGCCGGAATTTACAGTATAAGTTAATTGGGGAGAGATATTTAGGACTAGCTTCATCATGTATGAAGTACTTGTCTAGTTTGCATAGCAATTCGTTTTTCATCTAATTTTTATTAAAGTACATTATTGTAATATGTAGGAGTCTATCTGGTATGGTTGGTATGTTCGAATATTTGTGAATGAATTCAGATGATATTGTTCTTGGGACTCCGTATGCAGTTGTGAGGAGTGTGTTTTGGATTGTTTGTAGTTTAGTTTTGATTATTTTATTACTTACAGTTATCCATGCTGGAGCTGTGTAGTCTATTACAGGTCTAATATATGATTTGTATATTTTTAGTATGTTATCTGTAGATGCTCCACTGTTTTTACCAGTTAGACTCCTCGCATAGTTGGTTCTTCGCCAGATTTTATTTTTAATTTTGTTCACATGATTGATCCAAGTTAGTTTTGAATCATTGGTCAGATCTAAAAATTTTGCAGATGGGGGCGATCTGGAGTAGAGTGCCATTCATATATAGTTCTGGCTGTTGTTTTTTGTTTTGTAGATTTCATAAAGACTACGAGCTGTGTTTTTGCTGTGTTTATTTCAATTCTGTATTTTTCACAGTCTTCACTGATTCTATTTAATTGTGATTGTATGTTTGTAGCTGCTGTTGTGGTTGTTGCGGTACTTTTTGAGATTGCCACATCATCTGCGAACTGTGAAGAGAATCCATGATTTGGATCTTTCAGTGGCATGTTGTTTACATACATGATGAAGAGTATAGGGCTAACCCTCCCTGTGGGGCGCTAGCTTGTGGAGTAAAGTATTTGGAAAAGTTCCTTCTACACTACATTTACTGTACATTTTCTGTTTTCCAAAAAGTTAGATAACCAGCGAATAATTCCTCGCAGTAGTTCCATTTCATTCATTCATAACCTTAGACCATCATGCCAAACAGTGTTGAATGCTTTCTCGATATCAAGAAAGCAAGCGACTGTACATTCTTTTTTGTTGAAACTATCTATTATGGTTTCGGTTAATCTTATTAGGTGGTCTGTCGTTTGTCTAAATTTTCTGAATCCATTTTGTTCTTTTGGTAATTTTGATGTAATCTCCAAAAATGTGGAGTCTATTACTGATTATTCTTTCAAGAATTTTCCCTACACAGCCGGTCAGGCTGATTGTTCGGTAACTGTTTGGTTTATTCACTGGTTTTCCTTCCTTATGGAACATTAATATATTTGCAAGCTTCCAAGAAACTGGGATATATCCTGAGGATAGTGATAAATTAAAAAGTGAATTTAGGTGGTCAAACAATTTCGGAGTGCCCTTTTTTAGGAGGATAGCTTGTATTTCGTTTTTTCCTGGTGCTTTGTTTTTTGTGTTTTTTATTGCTTCTAGTAATTCTTGAAGGGAAATTTCATTTGTTAGTAATGTGCTTGCATAATCTTTATCGGAACTTGTATTTGTATCAGTTATGTTTACTGGAAATATTGGTTCAAATTGATGTTTATTGTTTGCTATGTGATTAGTGACTTTATTGTAGAAGTTTGTATTCATATCTGGATCTGTGTGAGTTTCAAATGTATTTTGGAGTTGATCCATGAAAGCTTCGGCTGTTTCTTTATTTGTGTGTGCAGTGGTGTTATTATGTTCAAGTGGAGGATATTTCTTTGTGTTTGTGTTTTCATTTGTGAGTCTTTTAAGATGTGACCAGAATTTTTTTGGGTCAGTTTTATCGTTTAGTTTATTACAGTAATTGTCCCACTTATTTTGTTTTTGTTGTTTTATTTGTGTTCTGATGTGATTTCTAATGTTGTTTATTTGCGTTTTGGTTTCTCTGTTTCTTGTAATCATGTACTGTCTTCTCAATTGTCATTTTTTGATTGGATTGATTATTTCTGTGGTGGGTTTCCATGTGTTGTTTGTTGTTTTATGGTGTTGTTTTGGTATTTTAACTTAGCTGCTTTCTGAAGGCATTCCGTGATTGTTTGTCAGTAGTTGTCCATTTCGACATGTGTTTTGACTTCTTTTATAACTTTATTAGGTAACAGGTTATCTAATTCCTGTTTATAGCATTGCCAATCTGCTTTTCTGTAATTTAATTTTTCTTTCCTAAATGTTATATTTTTATTGGTGTCGAGATCAAAGACACAATATATTTGGAGGTAATCACTATCAACATCTTTTCACACTTGAAATTTTATTAATTTCTGGCTTAGGTTATATGTATACATACACAGGTCTAGTATGTCACTAGTGTTAGTGGCATACGATGTATGTGTTGGGGTGGTATCGTTTAATAAAGCTATGTTATTATCGTCTATGAATTTTATTAGATTTCTACCATTGGAGTTAGCATTTTGGCATTCAAAGGTAACATTTTTACTATTTAAGTCCCCTATAACTATGGAGATTTGGTTGTGGGAAAAGATGTTACTAAGTAATATTATATCTATTTGTTCATTAGGTGGGCAGTAAATTCCTGCTACGGTTACTTTGGTTTTATTCGTTTGGAGGATGTCTACCGTAACATGTTCATTGCTACTGTTTAATTTAATTTCTACTACTGAAAGCTCCACTTTGTGGAGCAGCATGATACCTCTGTTTTCATCATTATTATTTGTTCTGTCTTTTCTTATGGTTGAATAATTTGGTATTTAAAATCTATTGTTGTTGTATATTAGAGTTTCGCTTGTTATAATATGGGGTTAATTTCTTCCATTAAGTCTTCGATCTCATGTTTCTTGGAAGCTATTGCACCTTGGATGTTGATATACACTACTGTGAACATTGTGCTGTGGACATGTATCCTGTTAGTGTAGTTATAATGTAGGGTATGTGAGGTGTGATGTGTTTTATGGAGATATTGATCAGCAGTTAGTTGTCTGGTTTGGTTTGGCATATTCTGTTAATAGGTTTTTGACTATTGTTGTGAACAGGCTTGTTTTGTCTGTTGTTTTATTTTGGTTTCTGTGTTTGTGTTAATGTATTCTTGTCCTGTGTATTAGTGTTCTGTTCTTGCTGTTTATGTGGTTTTTGTTTTATTGAATTCTGTTGATATGTCTGTTTTAGGTAAGCTGTTTGTATTCGGTTGATTCTGTTCTGTTGGTGTTCTGATCTGATAAATACGTTGCTTTATTTGTTTATATTTTTCACAACCTTTGTAATTTGCCGTATGGGTTTGACCACAGTTGCAACATTTGGGCGTTTCCTTTTCTTTTTTACATTGGTTGATATGGTGTTCCCCGCCACATCCGCAGCATCTCGGTGATGCTAAGCAGGCTGCTAAAACATGTCTATATCTTTGGCAGTTGTAACACTGTGTTACAACAATTGCCGGAGTTTTCAATTGCTCAACTTGGTATTTTTGATACCAGAGCAATATTCCATTGTTTATTAAATTTTGAATATTGTAGCTGTCATCAATGTCAATTCTAATCAGGTTTGTAGGTATTTGTGTTTTTTTAGAAATAATTCTTTCAGTCTTTGTGTGTGGTATGTTTTGTTCGTCAAGTGCCTGTTGAACTAGGTCCAGGTCAATCGTCTGATGAACTTCTCTTACCACAATTGCTTTTGGTTGAGGCTTACTTCCTGGAAGGTGGATTTTGATATTTCCAGGTTTAAAGGCATCTGTTGGCCATTCTTTAAGTAGTCGGTTAAGATCGACCACATCTTGCCCTTGCACATGCACATGTACTCCGCCTCTTGGCAAACGCTTAATGTTAACTATGTTAACATTTGGTTTGCATCTTTTTACTTCTGTGGCAAGCAGGGGTTGATTATACTGACCCGGAATGCCTTCTATTATAACTGCGTATTGTGGTGGGGTTGTTTTTGCTACTGTATTGTTGTTGGTTATTTGTTTGGTTTTTTTTACATTTCTTTTTGCTATGACAGTGATAAAGTCTTGATCACTGTCATTTTTTTCTCCATTATTATTTTTAGGCATATCAACATCTTCGGTGTTGCTGTTTTTTACCGTTACATTATCGGGACTTGACCCTACTTTAATTGCAGGGGTAGCTACCTCTACCTCAGTGTTAGTAGCCATCACTGCTTCTTCTTCACATTCGGAGTTTTCCGAGGAATTAATTTCTTTAATTAACTTTCGCTTAACTTTACTTTTTTTTAATTCCCTTTTTGCCAAACTACAAAGAGCTAGCAATGGGGAATTATTAATGTTATTGCCACCAGTTTCGCTTGACTTACCTGTATTCATCTTTTGTTCAGCCGTAACGGCTTTTCCCGCCATTTCTTTTGTTGGTCTTATTGGACCCGTAGTTGATATCTTTGCGGTTTCCCGCTCTTCTGTCGCCGATTTCAGCAGTCCTCAGTAAGGTCTTTAAGTGATGTGTTGTCCTGATGAGATATAAATTAAATTTAAGTGCCTCTTCTTATATTTTTAGTTAAATTTTTTTAAGCCTAAATCGCCTTCAACAAGAGCCAGACAAAGAAACGTCCGATTTGTCTCGAGCTTTAACAAACAACCGAAAAGTCCCCATGAATAAAAAAAAAGTCACATTCTATTTGAAGTCGCGCGCGTATCGTTGCACGCGCACAGCCCCATGTAACAAATACATGATTGATATAGTGTGTGTCTACATCTCTGTAAGATAACGGTCATAATATGCAATTAAATACAGTGCACGGTATGTAGTACAGATCCGTACACGCGCTGTAGGCCTCGCTCATTTATTATTATTTTTTTTTATGTCGCGCACATACGTCACCGCTCGTGTAGCCATGTAGGAATTTAAATAGGGTAAAACAAACGATATTGATACCAGCAGGATGCACCAAGCAACAGAAAATGAAAATTTCATTTTAACTAAGAATAAAATATTATCTATCTGCGACATTTCATATTTTTGCACTATTGAAAAAAATGGTTGTTAGCCAAAAGTGTGTTGGGCTGCAGCCTCCCCGGTTCCGCGGCCCCTGCATTCTCTCTGGCAAACATCATTCTGGCCTTGGTGTTTCTCTTAGAGAGCAAAGGTTTCCTCCTTGCACACCTCCCATGCAAGTTAAACTTGTGTAGTCTCTTTCCCATAGTAGAGGCATGTACTTTCACATCAACCCTAGCCAGAGCCCTCTGTAGGTCCTGTGATGACATGTTAGGGTGTTTGGAGACCTCTTTTAGCATCTTGCGATTTGCTTTTGGGGTGAACTTGCTTGAATGACCAGACCTGGGCATTTTGGCAGTTGTTTTGAAAGCCTTCCACTTGTTGACTATTTTCTGGACAGTGGAATGACTGATTTAAAAATCTTTTGGGATCTTTTTAAATCCCTTACCAGACTCATAAGCTGCTAATATTTTCTTTTTGAAGGCCTCCGACAACTCTTTTGCTCTCACTTCAACAGTCAGGAGCACACCAAACTAAATGTCTGAGGTTTAAATAGGACAAGCCTTATTCAAAATGCTGGTGTGATACACCTGTGTGTGAGTTGAGCCACTTTAAGTGGGAATAAAATTGGGGGATTCCTAACTGTTTCTTCAGTTGGAATATGCATTTTCGTTGAATTACATGTACAGAAGATCTTGAAAAGTCTTTTCTTCAGTTTTAATTGTTTAGTTATATTTCTATAATCTCTCAATATTGTTAAAATTGAGATTAAATATCTATATATCCAAATATGTTACAAAAATACACAGGCTTTCATAGAATATCCTAACTTTTCACATGACTGTATGCTGTTCAAGACTGGAATCATGTTGAATGCATTATTCTAATATATGGAAATCTAATCAGCTATGATTATAGATAGAAAAGTAACTGTTTGTTATGAAAGTTTTCAAAATTTATACTTAAAGGAAGCTGCAAGATTTTTTAGGGTTCATATTTGTACTATTTGTAACTGTAATATAAGTAATTTAAGTTTTATGATGTAAGCTTCTGTTACAAGCAGGTAAAGTATGATAATAATTCATACTATAACAATTGTTATTGTAGCAAATAACTTTTATAAATAGTGTTTTGATACAGTACATTATTTCTAACTTGAATAACTATTATTTTGCAGTGCTGCCTCTGTATGCAAAAACTGTTTTCATGTCACAAGACTTGATTTACACCACCTATTAAACTTTTTTTGGCTACAGGCCCCTTAGGAGCTCTTCTCAGGTTCCAGGGTCCCCTGTTAAACAAGGATACTACATGAACAGATAGACAGAAATTTTTTTTTTTAACAAAAAATCTTGAACATTCTGACACACTGGACAAAACTTAAGAGACTGTAGGAAATTAAACATCTGTTAGGGCTAATGCTATCCTTGAGCTTTGTGCTTTTCTGCAAGTTTCATGATATCGGGGTCCAAATAAGATAATGACAGTTAGAGGTCAGAATTCTGTTTCTGGATTTTGCAAAGGAAATTACCTTTCTGAATCTGCACTCAACTAAATATATTGAGGGAAAGGCAAGAAAAAATCTTTGGTCTTTTTTTCACAATGTTTGAAATTTATTCAACAGATTACTCTTGATCCAAAAATCTTTTTGAAACTAACTGAACTGATGACGTAAGTTATATCACTTTGTTTCTGCCTCAACTGGTGTGGGTTGTACTTTGAATGGAATCAAAATCCAGTCCTGGATACCAAGGCTTAATTGGTCGATAATTCTTTCTTGCATATCCTTGTGTATCTGTTTGAGATGTCTCACATAAATGGTAAGGTCATCGTTCTTCATTGCTTCTGTGATTGTCTTTAGATTTGGAAATTTTAAAAATTTCTGACAGCCTATATTGTACCAATAGACTGAGTTTCTCAAGGAAAGAAACAATAGCTTCCTTACTATCTACAAGGTTACTGGTTTTGCCCTGTAAGGTTTAACAAATTAAGTTTCTGAAAGATATCTGCCAGATAAAATATGTCTGCCTTCAATGAGTCTTTCTCCATGCTCTTTATCAGATGTGAAGGAAACTGTTTAAGACAGTTTCCCTTGAAAAGGCACCTCACCTCAGTATGCAGGAGCAACATCTAGAAGTCTTTATCATTTTCTTCACACAGTTGCAAAATGACAATCCTGAAGGGCATGGGATTTGATGAAGTTTACACCCTTTTATGACAACTGAAAGGCTGAGATGTCCTCCTAAATTTTTTAGCTACTAGGTGTTCCCTGTGAAATGGTGCAATGAATGGTAAAGATAGAAGGTTCAACTCTTTTTAGATTGGTGATGAAATCCTCTGTATCAACCAACCATAGAAGTGGCACCATCAGTTGTACAAGTTATTATATTCTCCATTGGAATATTGTTCTCACTTAAGTGAATTTTGACTTCTTCAAAAATAGACAGCCTCATGGTGTCCATTTTAATCCTCCTGGCAAAGAACATCTCTTCCATTAGTTTGTTTTTGTTCCATGAGAAAGGTGTTGTTATCTTTTAAAGTAGTTTCATCTAGTTTTAAAGAGAATTTCTTGGATTTTACTGAACTGAATAACCCCTCTTCAGTGTTCCGTGCCATCTCATTGATTCTTTTGGCAACAGTGGAGTTACTCAAAAGAGTTATCTGAATTGTTTTTTAAGCACTTAAATTCATGACATCATATATTATTCTGGACACTGAAGACAGGATAAGTGACTCACCAATGTTGTGAAAATTTTCAATTTCAGCAGTCAGTTTACTAATTTTGTGTGATGCAACAAGACCCTTCTATAATTTCTATGATGTTTGATTAAACATTTATTTCAATCTTGGCCTTATCTTTAAATTATCTGGAAGGTGTTTGAAGAAATCCAAGGGTTTATATTTCTTCTCTGGATGCAAGGTATTGAAATTTTTTTTTTTTTCAGTTTGTTTGGCCTCATGCTTTCATTTTATAATATAGTTGTGCAGTTTAAATACATGGGCAAAGATGGGTTTTGCAAAGATCCAATAAAACCACATGATAAGTATTTCACTGAATACTGCCAACACTTTTTTTGCCAAAGAACTCATGGGCAGAATTATTTTTGAGAATAATAAAAATCATTATGAGGCACTTATTACAAGGAAAATAATGAATAAATGGCTTGTTTCAAAAATATAAACAAATGTAAACAGTTATAATGACACAATAAGAATTTTATATATCACACATAGCATGTCAAATTAAATAATTATTTTTACAAATCATGTAGAAAAGTTAAATTGGAAGCTTTGTTTACAAAGAAAAATAAATGAGTTTATAAACTGTAATCATCATAAAAATTAAAGAATGTTTAGTTGGTGTGAAATGCATTAGACTAAGCCCTGATGTTCCACACTTGTTGCATAATTGAATGCTTTTGTTCAACAGACTTAAACTATAAATGTGCAATTACCTTTCAAGTTAAAATTGAGCACTGAGTCTCTTAATTGTCTTTCTATTATTGATGGAAAGAAAGCAAATAACAAATATTAATAATTTAAATATAACAGATCACGAATTTAAAATATTAAAATAATATTAAATATCATTTTGAATGATAAAATAGTAATTGATATAATTAGCAATAGTATCTGTAAATAAAAATCATTAAATCTGCCAGATTAATTAATTAACAACACAAATTCCTTTTACAGAATTGAAAATGTAAATGGAAAATTTAAATTTAAATGTTATAAAGATCAAAAGTTAAAAAAACTAACAGTAATAGTTGACTGAATTGAAAATAGTTATTTGTTATTTTGAATTAAGCACAAAGCTACACAATGGGCTATTTGTGCTCTGCCCACCACGGGTATCGAAACCCGGATTTTAGCGTGTAAGTCCGCAGACATACCGCTGAGCCACTGGGGGCGAATTGAAAATAGAGTAATGATGAATGAAGAGAAAATGAATGAAAAGTAATATAATTAACAATTATCTTCTTTCTCTCTCTAGAAAATATTATTGAATGATTTCTCACTGCTGTAGTACAGTGTTGAGCCTTCAGTTGTTAAATTTCACCATTTATAATGCTTAAAGTTTATAACCTCATTTTTTTTTTCTTTGTAAACAAAGTTTCCAATTTAACTCTTCTACTTTATTTGTAAAAATAATTTAATTTGACATGCTATGTGCGATACATGAAATTCTTATTAATGCATTATCATAATTGTTTACACTTTATATTTCTTTAAACTAGCCATTTCTTCATCATTTTTCTTGTACTAAGTGCCTCAATTATTTTTATTATTTTTAGAAATAATTCTACTCATGAGTTCCTTAGCAGAGTTTGGTGACCTAAAACACAGTAACACACAAAATGCTGCTTTGGTATTTCATCGTATCATTTACCAGGGCCTCCTGCAAGTCCTTGAGGTTCCTCTTTTCATAGCTTTCACTCTGTGGCACCCTTGAAATGTTTCAGAACCCTTATTGAGAATGACTGATTTACACAATCAATATGGTTCAACAGTATATCACATGTAAATTGTCATGGAACAACTTTCTCTCCTAACATGGATGTAACTGTCTTTGATTCCACTAAACTATCACTTCTCATTAGGTAACTAGTGATCTTTTGCAGATCTTTGTCGATTGTGCTGTTTTCATGTGTGTTTCTTTAACCCTATCAGCCCTGACCCAAGGAACCAAATTGTCCCTTGGTTTGCACTCCATAGCAAAAATGTATAAAACACTTGTCACAGAAACAGAGATCACATGAAAACTACTACACAGAAACACATAAAATTTGAGATATTATTTACTAAAGGTTTACCTTTAATCTAGTACTAATACTGGATCTTGGTGTGCCAGGTCATCCCAGCATGTTGACTTGCATCTGATGCAAAGATATTTCTTGCACAGGGAGCACTAAACTGAGTTAATGACCACTTTGAAAGGAATATCCTTGTATGGGTGGTTTCTTTTATATCTGGGGTGTTTTTCACTGCACACAACACTCACCTGATTTCCAGACATGTCCTTGGGAAATTAAGGATAATGTGGGCCTACTACAAACTGCAGTTCACGTGGTTCTTTTCTTGTCCCCACTTGTGCAGATGAGTGGTAAACTCTGATGAGTGACAAACATATTTCTTGGATGAATCTTATGAAATATTTGTTGTTTGTGTGCTGGTGGATATTTGCTAAGATGTAAGAGTTGTGTTGTAGCAAGTCTAGATAAAAACTTTATGAAAAGGCATTGTGGTCATCTGTGATGTTTTCTGCTTCTGTGTAACCTTGTTATTTGATCATTTTTGTCGCATCCTCCCATGAATGCATTATAGTCGTGTACAAGATGTAGCATTTGTTTCTTCTGGATGCTGTGACTATATTTTTGGGATTATGAAAATTTGATATGAAATAGATCTTCTTCCTGTCTTGCCAAACAATAACAGAGGAAACGAAAATCTCCACGTTGTAGTAGTTTTTCACTTTCAGTATCTTTGAATAGTGTTTTTGCTTTGTTATAGCTGTTTCCACAACACAGGTGTGTAGGGTATTCAGTAGAGGGTGTGCCAGAATAACAGAATTCTAATATATATCCATGATGAGGACATGGGCTTTACAGCCAAGTTGACATAACATCGAGAAGTGAACAATAATATTTCCAACTGCACCTAATTTTGTCTCAACCATTTCTGCTCTCCCAGTATATATTTCAGCATTGAGAATGTATCCTGTATTCTCCTCACATTGGTTGAATGATTTTATTTCCCATTTTGTGAGTTTGTCTTTGATGTACTACTTGATTGCTAGCTGATTTTTGGTGGGAATCATTCCCTCCTCAAGATTAAATCCTTGTTTTGGTTATAACACAATCTAACTTTATGAAGCAAGTCATTCAGCATTGGGCATGCTTTGTATATCTTGTCTGTCTTATCCACGCTTTCATCTTCATCAAGAATGTGTAGGAATGTCCAGATTGCAAGGAAACTATCACGAGTCATATCTTGATGGAAATCAGGTGTGAACATTACAGAGTTTTTTCACTCACTCACCCTGTAAACTTTATAGTTCGGTTTGATAACTACATATTCCGTATATAGTCTTAATCCAATCAGTGATTTCATCTTCTCTATTGACATTGGTGTAAAGTTTTTAGCATCGTAAGAATTTGGTTTCTGTTCACGAACTTGAGAGGTACGTAAATTTATCATGTTCCACAAATTCACCTAAAAACGTGTCATCAAAGAAGAGACTCAAAATGTCAGTCGCTGTGCTTTCTACTGTTATGAAATTGGGAAGATTTTGTAGGCCTGCATTGTTACTATCAAATTGCACATGAATGTTGAGCTTCACACCATTAAACGCTTGAGGGGGCCACGGTTTTAAAAGCTTTACATAGTCTTTTGGTTCCTCACATTTAATAACCAAGCCTCCGCGCAGAAGGCGGCGAACTTTGATGAATGACATGGATGGAAAAAAGGCTTGGAGGTGGTTCGCGATCTCCGGTTGGCGGATAGTCGCGGGAATTCCTTCGGCAATGATTGCTGGTGGTAAAGCTGTTTTGCATTGCACGTGAACGGTATTGGTGGCTTCAAGGTTGTTAGTTTTCTCCTGTTGTCGGCGTTCATTATCTTCTACACTGGCTGAAGATCCTGAGAAGAGCTGCTGGTGTGAAGGTCGGTTGACAAGGTCGAAGTTTCAGCTTCAGAAGAAGGCATGTCTGCTGCTGCTGACTAAAGTAAAACGAGAGCCATGTCCAGTGGCTCATGTTCTCATTTGAAGGGCTTAATCTGCAAAGGGCTTAAATCTGTACTAAGAAAATAATCTCAGTTGAGGAGATTAAATGCTGCCAGACGAGATAAGAATCAGTCAAAATAAAAAACTAAGCTCGCTTTAACTCTAGTACTGCAGAATACTTGCTGAGAAGTAAGCCAGTTGATAAGGCAGACACTTGAAAGATGCGTCTTGTCACCAGTCAAGTCTGAGTTGTAAACTTCAGTCTTATGAATAATGGAAGGAAGGAAGGAAATACTTGATAGGTATTTAGGTTAATTTGTAATTTGGTTCCCCAAAGGTGAACGAAAAATAAACCAGTG
Source organism: Carcinoscorpius rotundicauda (assembly GCA_011833715.1). Taxonomy (NCBI): domain Eukaryota; kingdom Metazoa; phylum Arthropoda; class Merostomata; order Xiphosura; family Limulidae; genus Carcinoscorpius; species Carcinoscorpius rotundicauda. Next base: position 47,015,510 of record CM022392.1, on the reverse strand, counting down.
GCGGTCAGAAACTATTGTATCTCTTCACCCCACACGAGGCAAGAATAAATTAATCAACTGATCACGAAGATAATTAAGTAAATTGGAGTGACTTGTTGGTTGTTAATCAAGAGCGATGGTCACTAATGGTCTTGAAGTTGACAGATTTATGTATCTAATTGAGGAGCATCGGGAAACAGCTGAGAAGCTGACCGGCGAGCCCGAAAGAAAATGAAGAACGAAGGGAAAAGGTTCAGCACGACATTCACAAGCGTCCAAAGAATTAACTGGTGTAAATATAGTCGAAATGAAAGGAGCAGAGAGATGCAAATACAGTACGTCGACATAATTAAGACTCATGACTTGGATTAACTGGACTTTAAAAGCTTAAAATTTAGGAACTAAAGTGACGGACCTCTTTGCAGGGCTGGGATCTATAGATCCTATGAAACGAAAATTTTGCTGTGGGGGAACGGAAGTACCCTGAGAAAATCCACTTTCACGACCAGGGTGACGAATAAAGGCCCTGACCGTGCCCGGAAGAAGAGTTGTAAGGAAAGAAAAATACAAAGATTAATATACTAGAGACATACAGTAGCACTTACAAAAGCAGAGATGTTCAAATGATATTAATACACATAGATTGGAAGTAGGATGCGTTTAAAACAAAGAAGATGAATGTTCTGAAGGACATGGCGGATCATCTGTGATGCATAGGTCTGATTTCAGCTTGAATGAAGGAGGAGAGATGAGGAAACTTGTTTCTAGGCAGAGTGTTTCTAAACAAGAGTTCTTTCTGTGCTAACTTACTGGATGCTCTTGTGAATTGCATGTCTTCAGGATACTGGGTTTCTTGATGAGTCATGGCTGTGTTTGAGAAACAGCGTCTGCTGTTAGGACATTATCGGTCGAAGCAGAGGCTTCAAAAGTTTGTCTCTTCAGTGGTGGTTTGGGTACTCTGGGATATTTTGTTACCGAAATCTGTTTTGGTACACTTGTTGGATGATTGGTTTATAGCTTGCAGAGGGTCGATGGGCGGAGTGGATATTCCATAAGGCTGCAAGACAGGTTCAGGTTGCTTAGGTGTCCTTGGTTTGGTTGGGTGGCGTTGCGAGTGTTCGGCACTAAAACGAAAGATGTGACAGAAGCATCCATTGCGTAGAATGGTATCGGCAATAAGTTTATTGGGTGCTACAATTTTCATGAAGTTCGTAGTTTGCTGGGAGAATTTTGAGTATATCCGGTGCACAGCGTATATCACGGACTTGATTTGGTTTTCAACGGCGCATTTTATTTCACTTGGTTGAATGGAGTGGTGTATTCCTCTCAGGAAAACAGTGAACAGGTTAGTAGGGTGCACATCTGATTTTAATAGGGGTATTCCATGACTCACAAAAGTTGGATGTCCTCAGGTGTTGACGGCTGGAGGAGAATCCCCCCTCGGCGTAGAATTCGCAATCTGTAAGGGTCAAAAGAGGCGCCAAGCTTAGCCTGTGCAAAAAACGTGACAATTTGAAGAGGCAAAAGGTGGGGCGGTAGGTCATCGAAAATTACCGGCGGGACCGTTGACGGGATCGCACAGCAGAACCAGGGAATGAGAACGTCATTCTGGTATAGCAGGAGGAGGAAAAAACACATATCTGATTAATAAGGTGTCAAAGCTGGGTCAGTAAACCTGTGAGTGATGAATAATGGAAGGGAAGGGAAATACTTGGAAGGTATTTCGGCTAAATTATCATTTCGTTCTCTAAATGTCGAACGAAAAATAACCAGGGGCGGTCAGAAACTGTTGTTTCTCTTCCCACACAAGGCAAGAATAAATTACTCAACTGATCACAGAGATAATTAGGTAATTGGAGTGGCTTGTTAGTTATTTTTCATGAGCGATGGTCGAGAATGATCTCGAAGTTGACAGATTATTATGTTTAATTGAGGAGGAGCGTCGAGAAAAGCTGAGACGCGGCACGGCCTGCCGGAAAGAGAACGAAGGATGACAGAGAAGGATCTGCAACACTCACAAGCGTCCGAAGAATTGTGTCATGAGAATATAGTTGACGTAGAGTGAACAGAGAGATGCAAACAGAGTATGCCGACATGATTAGGTCTCGTGACTGGAATGTGTTAAACTTAACACACTTAAAATTTGGATACTTAAAATTTAAATACTAAAGTGACGTACCTCTTTTCAGGGCTGGGATCAATAGATCCATCGAAACGGAACTTTTGTAGTGGGGGGAAACGGGAGTACCCCGAGAAAATCCACTTTCACGACCAGGGCGCCGAATATAGGCCCTGGTCGTGCCCGGAAGAGGAGTTGTAAGGAAAGAAAATACACAGATTAATAACAAGAGGCATACAGTAACACTTAGAATTATAAAGCAAATGATGATAATAAAACACATGAGGAAGTAACTAGGATGCGTTTCGAACTAAGAAAACGACTGTTCTGAAGGACTTGGCGGATCATCTGTGACGCATGGGTCGAATTTTTGCTTGGGCGAGGGAGAAATGATGAAATTTTTGCTTCTCGGCAGAAGGTGTTTAAACTTGATATCTTCCAGTGTGAACTTGCTGGATGCTCTCGTGATGCGTATATCTTCAGGATACTGGATTTTTTGATGAATCATGCCTGCCTTAGTTTGAGAAACTGCGTCTGCTATTTGGATATTGTCAGTCGAGGTAGAGGATTCACAAGCTTTAGACCCTTCAGTGATGGTTTGTTTGCTCTGGGATATTTTGTTACCGTAATCCGTTTGGTTATACTTGTCTGATGTTTGATTTTCGGTTTGCAGGGTAGCTGTGGGCAAAATGGATATTTCGCTAGGTTGTAGTACAGAGGTGTAGGTTGCTTAGGAGTTTTAGGTTTCATTGGTGGCGTCGGGGGCGTTAGGCACTGAAATGGAATATGTGGTAGTAGCATACATTCCGTAGAATGATATCGCCAATAGGTTTACTGGGTGTTACAATTTTCATGAAGTTCGTAGTTTGCTGGGAGAATTTCGAGTATATCCGGTGCTCAGCGTATATCACTGACTGGGTTTGATTTTCAACAGCGTATTTAATTTCACACGGTTGAATGGAGTGGTGTACTCCTGTTGGGAAAATTGTGAACAGGCTAGTAGGGCTTTTCGGGGGTGCACAACTAATTTTTATAGGGGTATCCCATGGCTTGCAAAGGTAGGACAAGTCTTTGGGCGTAGACGCCTTGAAAAGGATTCCATGGAAGCGCCTGGCTTAGCTTGCGCAATAAATGTGGCAACTGGAAGAGGCGAAAAGTGAGGTGGTAACCCTTGAATATTACCGGCAGGATCGGCACAGCAACGTCATTCTGGTACAGCAGGAGGAAAAAATCTGTCTGGTAAACTTGGGTAAAATCCAGTCCAGTAAAAACATGAATAATGGACTGAACTGCACAATGTATACAAGTCGAACGCGTGAACCTCACAGTGACTACTGAGCTGATTGACCTCCTGGGCATCGCTGGGACAATAGTCTGTGCTAGAATACTTAAACAATAACAAATATCTTGTATTCCTGTAAAAGCTTATCAAAAGCCAAACACGTTGTGATATAATGTCTATAAGCACGTCTATTAAATTAAAACACCTAAATAAAAACCAGCAATACAATTCGAGTTGAGGCTTCAGGCCGTTGAAATCGTTTCTTTTGTGTTATAATTATACAAGAAAATACAATATTTTCACTATCTACGATAGGAGAATATATTTTTTTTTTTATCATTAAAGCACCAGCACTTTATTAGAGGGTGGTGATAATCTGAAATTTCATGGATTAATGAGGGCTACAAACACAGGTCTAATGAGCTCTGTTGTAAAATCGAGGCTCAGACTAACGAGAGCGGAGGGGGATGATGTAGGTATCATCTGGATCCGAGCGACCCGAACCTGTCGTTAACTGTAAACGTGCTTTGTGGTCAGTTGCTTCGGCAGCTAAGGAGAGTAAGGGCGTTCGACAATAAAACCGGTTAAACATGCATGAGAACAAATGGCGTAGGAAAACCGCACAATATACACATAAGATTGATTCAGCTACAAACTACAAATGGCCTGCCAGATCTAGATCACAGGAGTTTACACTTGGGAGTAATATTTTCGAATTTCATGCTCTGTTCAATCTGTTGTGATAAAATTTTACTTAATATTACACTACGTACAAGACGTAGGTATATTCTGTGATAGTGCTTGCAAGCCTTGCATGTACACTTAGGCCTACTGACTGATACTTACGAACTATCGCTTCGATAGAAAAACTTAGAAGCACGCCTATATTAAAGATGTATATTTCGGCTACTGAAAAAGCCTACATGTAGGCCTAATTATGTAATTCGATTGGTAAGAACACGAGAATCACAAGAACAAACACAATTTGTTGGCCTGTGATGCAGTAAAACAATTCAACAGACCAAAGTGTTGGGAGGATAATTGTATACACCATACCCCCCACCTAAAATGAATTGGGATGTATCCCCCATCCCCCCAGGATCTTCGCCCCTGTCTCTGGCTGGCTGCTTTCTGTACAAATCACACGAGTCCAGAACCTTCAACAAAGTTCGACTGGTAACAGTGATCTGATGCATTTTCTAAAACAAATATTGTTGTTTCTCACACTCAAGAATTCTCTACAAGTTTCGGGAACAGGCAGTACACAATACACTGTGTACAACGGTAAATTTGTTACAAAACTAATATCAACTGGGATTCCTGTATTTAATGAACATGTATTTCACCTGTTATTGCTAACTGGTTGTTTCACACAATAAAGTGAGAGAGTTTGGTATAATTGAGAAATAACAAAGTTTATTTACGAAGGCATCTCTTTTCTTGTTCGTCATGAGTTTTATTTTTTTCTTCCGATGGTGTTTGGGTATTTGCCCTGGAGGGTCAGGTTCACTTTGACCTCTTCCTCCTTCCTTAACATATTTTCCCTAACTCGTGATGTTATGTTAGGTCCTTTTCAGGGCAATGTCCATTTATAGTCTCTTATTCACAGTAGTCAAGCTTGCTGGTGGCATTTTTTTTTTTTAATCTTATTATTATTTTAAAATACATAAGTGTGTAAACTATAAATACAAGATTTAAAATTTATATACATACATATTTTAATTTAATTTATTTATTTTTTTCTTTATATTTAATATATATGTTAATTGGGAGAGGTATTTAGGAATATCTTCATCATGTATAAGGTACCTATCTAGTTCGCATAACAAATCATTTTTCTTCCAATTTTTGTTAAAATACCTAATTGTAATATTTAGGAGTCTATCTGATATTATTGGTATGTTCGAGTAATTATGGATGAATTTAGATGATGTTGCTCTCGGAACTCTGTATGCTGTTGTGAGAAGTGCATTTTGTATTTTTTGTAGTTTGGTTTTGATTGTTACATTACTTACAGTTACCCATGCTGGAGCTGCATAGTCTATTACTGGTCTAATATATGTTTTGTATATTTTCAAAATATTATCTGTGGATGCTCCACTGTGTTTACCAGTTAGACTCCTAACATAGTTGGTTCTTCGCCAAATTTTATTTTTAATTTCGTTGACATGATTGATCCAAGTTAATTTTGAATCATAAGTCAGACCTAAAAATTTTGCTGATTGGGCAATCTGGAGCAGCGTGCCATTCATATATATTTCTAACTGTTGCTTTCTGTGTTTTGGCGATTTCGTAAAGAGTACGAGCTGAGTTTTTGCTGTGTTTATTTTAATTCTATATTTTTCACAGTATTCACTAATTCTATTTAATTGTGGTTGTATGTTTGTAGCTGCTATCGTGGGTGTTGCAGCACTTTTCCAGATTGCCACATCATCTGCGAACTGTGATGAGAATCCATGATTTGGATCCTTCAATGGCATATTGTTAACATACATGATGAAGAGTATAGGGCTAACCACCCCTCCCTGCGGGACACCAGCTAGTGGAGTAAAGTATTCGGAAAAAGTTCCTTCTACGTTTACTCTACATTTTCTGTTTTCCAGAAAGTTAGATAACCAGCGAATAATTCCTCGCGGTAGTTCCATTTCATTCATTCGGAACCTTAGACCATCGTGCCAAACGGTGTCGAATGCTTTCTCGATATCGAGGAAACAAGCGACTGTCCATTCTCTTTTGTTGAAACTATCTATAATGGTTTCGGTTAATCTTATTAAATGATCTGTCGTTTGTCTAAATTTTCTGAATCCATTCTGTTCTTCTGGTAATTTTGATGTTACCTCCAAGAATGTGGAGAGTCTATTACTTATTATTCTTTCGAGAATTTTGCCTACACAACTGGTCAGACTGATTGGTCGATAGCTATTTGGTTTATTCGCTGGTTTTCCTTCCTTATGGAACATTAAAATATTTGCTAGCTTCCAAGAAACTGGGATATATCCTGAGGATAGCGATAAGTTAAATAGAGAATTTAGATGGTCAAACAATTTCGGAGTGCCGTTTTTTAGGAGAATAGCTTGTATTTCGTCTTCTCCTTGCGCTTTGTTTTTGGTGTTTTTTATTGCTTCTAGTATTTCATGTAGGGATATTTCCTTTGTTAGTAATGTGCTTTCAAAATCAGTGTTAGAACTTGTATTTGTATCAGTTATGTTTACTGGAAATATTGGTTCATATTGATGTTTATTGTTTGCTATGTGATTAGTGACTTTATTGTAGAAGTGTGTATTCATTTCTGGATCTGTGTGAGTTTTAAATGTATTTTGGAGTTGATCCTTGAAAGCTTCGGCTATTTCTTTATTTGTACGTGCAATGGTGTTATTATGTTCAAGTGGAGGATATTTCTTTGTGTTTGTGTTTTCACTTGTGAATCTTTTAAGATGTGACCAGAATTTTTTCGGGTCAGTTATGTCGTTTAGTTTATTACAGTAATTGTCCCATTTATTTTGCTTTTGTTGTTTTATTTGAGTTCTGATGTGATTTCTAATGTTGTTTATTTGTGTTTTAATTTCTCTGTTTCTTGTAATCATGTACTGTCTTCTTAGTTGTCTGCGCTTTTTTATTAGGTTGATTATTTCTGTGGTTGGTTTCCATGTGTTGATTGTTGTTTTGGTATTGTTACTTTGGCTGCTTTCTGAAGGCAATCCGTGATTGTTTGACAATAGTTGTCCATTTCGACTTGCGTTTTAACTTCTTTAATAATTTCATTTGGTAATAGATTATCTAATTCTTGTTTATAGCATTGCCAATTTGCTTTTCTGTAATTAAATTTTTCTTTCCTATATGTTATATTTTTATAGGGGGTGAGATCGAAGACGCAAAAAATTGGGAGATGATCACTATCTACATCTTTTCCCACTTGAAATTTTACTAATTTCTGGCTTAAATTATATGTACACATACACAGATATAGTATGTCACTAGAGTTAGTAGAATAGGATGTATGTGTTGGGGTAGTATCGTTTAATAGAGCTATATTATTATCATCAATAAATTTTATTAATTTTCTACCATTTGAGTTAGAGCTTCGGCATCCAAATGAAACATTTTTACTATTTAAATCTCCTATGACTATGGTGTTTAGATTGTGGGAAAAGATGTTATTTAGTAAAGTTGTATCTAGTTGTTTATTGGGTGAGCAGTAAATTCCTGCTACTGTTATTTTAGTATTATTTGATTGGAGGATATCTACAGTAACATGTTCATTGTTACTGTTTAATTCTATTTTTTCTACAGATAAATCTACTTTATGAAGCAGCATAATGCCTCTGTTTTCATCATTTTTATTTTTCCTGTCTTTTCTAATTATTGAGTAATAAGGTATTTTAAATCTATTATTATTATATGTTAAAGTTTCACTTATTATTAAAATCTGGGGGTTTAATTCTTCTATTAGGTCTTCGATCTCATGTTTCTTGGAAGCTATTGCACCTTGGATGTTGATATACACTACTGTGAACATTGAGCTGTGAGCATGTAACCTGTTAGTGTAGTTATTATGTATGGTATATGAGGTGTGACGTGTTTTATCGTAATTGTGATCAGTAGTTCTATAAAATTAGTTGTTTGATTTGGTTTGGTGTATTCTGTTATAAACTCTGTTATTACATTTTTAAACACTGTTGAGAACAGGCTTGTTTTATCTGTTGTGTTACTATTGGTTTCTTGTATGGTAGTGTTGTTTTCTTTTGGTTTTTGTGTTAATGTGTTCTTGTTTTGTGTATTAGTCTTCTGTACTTGTTGTTTATGTGTTTCTTTTCCTTTTACCATTTCTGCATATGTGGTTTTTGTTGTTTTAGTATGTTCTGTTGATGTGCTTGTTTCAGGTTGGCTGCTTGTTTTTGGTTGATTCTGTTCTGTTGGTGTGTCTGTTTTAGGTAAACTACTTGTTTTCGATTGATTTTGTTCTGTTGGTGTTCTGATTTGAAAAATGCGTTGCTTTATTTGTTTATATTTCTCGCATCCTTTATAATTGGCTGTGTGGGTTTGACCACAGTTACAACATTTGGGCGTTTCTTTTTCTTTCTTACATTGATTAATATGGTGTTCCCCGCCACATCCGCAACACCTCGGTGATGCTAAGCAGGCTGCTGAAACATGTCCATATCTTTGGCAGTTGTAACACTGTGTTACAACAATTGCCGGTGTTTTCAATTGCTCAACTTGATATCTTTGATACCAGAGCAATATTCCATTATTAATTAAATTTTGGATGTTGTAACTGTCATCAATGTCAACTCGTATTAAATTGGTTGGTGTTTGTGTTTTTTTTTATATTATCCGTTCTATTTTGTTGTGTGGTATGTTCTGTTCTTGTAGTGCTTGTTTAATAACATCCAGGTCAATCGTTTGATGGACCCGTCTTACCACTATCGATTTTGGTTGCGGCTTACTTCCCGGTAGGTGGATTTTAATATTTGCTGGTTTAAAGGCATCTGTTGGCCATTCTTTCAGTAGTCGGTTAAGGTCGACTACATCGTGCCCTTGCACCAGTACTCCGCCTCTAGGCAAACGCTTAATGTTAACTATGTTAACATTTGGTTTGCATCTCTTTACTTCAGTGGCAAGCAGGGGTTGGTTATAATGACCCGGAATGCCTTCTATAATAATTGCATACTGTGGTGGTCTAGTTTTTGTCACAGTATTATTATTATTATTTGTTATTTGTTTTTTTTTTATGTTTCTTTTAGAAATAACAGTGATAAATTCTTGTTCTTCCAATTCTTTATCACTGTCATTTTTTTCTTCACTATCATGTTTACCAACATCCATAGTGTTAATTTCTTTTACTGTTATATTATTTGGACTTAACCCTACTTTAGATGCAGGAGTAGCTACCTCTACCTCAGTATTGGTAGCCATCACTGCTTCTTCTTCACATTCGGAGTTTTCCGAAGAATTTATTTCTTTAATTAATTTACGCTTAGCTTTATTTTTTTTTAATTACAGTTTTTGCTTTCTTTACAGTATTTAATTCCCTTTTTGCTAAACTACAGAGAGTTAGCAATGGGGAATTAGTGATTATATTGCCACCAGTAGTGCTTGACTTACCTGCAATAGTTTTTTCGTTAGTCTTAACGGCTTTTCCCGCCATTTCTTTGTTTGGTCTTGTAGGACCCGTAGTTGTTGTTTCTTGCGGTTTCCCGCTCTTCTGTTCCTGATTTCAGAAGTTTTTCCTGTTTTCTTAAATTGATTTGCTGTCTTGAACAGTTGTCAAGTAGTTCTAATACTTCTTAAATTTTCAAGTAAAAACTATTAGGCCTAAATCACTTTAACCAAGAGCCAGACAATACACGTCTTGTTTCTCTCCTTCTCTCTTCAAAAAACAAAAGTACAAAAGTCATGAGTTTTATTCCTTTCCTTTCCGATGGTGTTTGGGTATTTGCCCTGGAGGGTCAGGTTCACTTTGACCTCTTCCTCCTTCCTTAACATATTTTCCCTAACTCGTGATGTTATGTTAGGTCCTTTTCAGGGCAATGTCCATTTATAGTCTCTTATTCACAGTAGTCAAGCTTGCTGGTGGCATTTTTTTTTTTTTAATCTTATTATTATTTTAAAATACATAAGTATGCAAATTATAAATACAAGATTTAAAATTTATACACATACATATTTTAATTTAATTTATTTATTTATTTTTTTTCTTTATATTTAATATATATGTTAATTGGGGAGAGGTATTTAGGAATATCTTCATCATGTATAAGGTACCTATCTAGTTCGCATAACAAATCATTTTTCTTCCAATTTTTGTTAAAATACCTAATTGTAATATTTAGGAGTCTATCTGATATTATTGGTATGTTCGAGTAATTATGGATGAATTTAGATGATGTTGCTCTCGGAACTCTGTATGCTGTTGTGAGAAGTGCATTTTGTATTTTTTGTAGTTTGGTTTTGATTGTTACATTACTTACAGTTACCCATGCTGGAGCTGCATAGTCTATTACTGGTCTAATATATGTTTTGTATATTTTCAAAATATTATCTGTGGATGCTCCACTGTGTTTACCAGTTAGACTCCTAACATAGTTGGTTCTTCGCCAAATTTTATTTTTAATTTCGTTGACATGTTTGATCCAAGTTAATTTTGAATCATAAGTCAGACCTAAAAATTTTGCTGATTGGGCAATCTGGAGCAGCGTGCCATTCATATATATTTCTAACTGTTGTTTTCTGTGTTTTGGCGATTTCGTAAAGAGTACGAGCTGAGTTTTTGCTGTGTTTATTTTGATTTTATATTTTTCACAGTATTCACTAATTCTATTTAATTGTGGTTGTATGTTTGTAGCTGCTATCGTGGGTGTTGCAGCACTTTTCCAGATTGCCACATCATCTGCGAACTGTGATGAGAATCCATGATTTGGATCCTTCAATGGCATATTGTTAACATACATGATGAAGAGTATAGGGCTAACCACCCCTCCCTGCGGGACACCAGCTAGTGGAGTAAAGTATTCGGAAAAAGTTCCTTCTACATTTACTCTACATTTTCTGTTTTCCAGAAAGTTAGATAACCAGTGAATAATTCCTCGCGGTAGTTCCATTTCATTCATTCGGAACCTTAGACCATCGTGCCAAACGGTGTCGAATGCTTTCTCGATATCGAGGAAACAAGCGACTGTACATTCTTTTTTGTTGAAACTATCTATGATGGTTTCGGTTAATCTTATTAAATGATCTGTCGTTTGTCTAAATTTTCTGAATCCATTCTGTTCTTCTGGTAATTTTGATGTTACCTCCAGGAATGTGGAGAGTCTATTACTTATTATTCTTTCGAGAATTTTGCCTACACAGCTGGTCAGACTGATTGGTCGATAGCTATTTGGTTTATTCGCTGGTTTTCCTTCCTTATGGAACATTAAAATATTTGCTAGCTTCCAAGAAACTGGGATATATCCTGAGGATAGCGATAAGTTAAATAGAGAATTTAGATGGTCAAACAATTTCGGAGTGCCGTTTTTTAGGAGAATAGCTTGTATTTCGTCTTCTCCTGGCGCTTTGTTTTTGGTGTTTTTTATTGCTTCTAGTATTTCATGTAGGGATATTTCCTTTGTTAGTAATGTGCTTTTCAAAATCAGTGTTAGAACTTGTATTTGTATCAGTTATGTTTACTGGAAATATTGGTTCATATTGATGTTTATTGTTTGCTATGTGATTAGTGACTTTATTGTAGAAGTGTGTATTCATTTCTGGATCTGTGTGAGTTTTAAATGTATTTTGGAGTTGATCCTTGAATTATATTCACCGATATTAAGATTTTATAAATCCCGCTCAAAAGGAGATCAGTCGTATCTTGAAAAAGCACCACAACTGTCATATTTCAATTGCATTATGTCTGGGTAAGCGTTTAGTCATGGCCCGGCATGGCCAAGCGCGTAAGGCGTGCGACTCGTAATCCGAGGGTCGCGGGTTCGCGCCCGCGTCGCGCTAAACATGCTCGCCCTCCCATCCGTGGGGGCGTATAATGTGACGGCCAATCACACTATTCGTTGGTAAAAGAGTAGCCCAAGAGTTGGCGGTGGGTGGTGATGACTACCTGCCTTCCCTCTAGTCTTAGACTGCTAAATTAGGGACGGCTAGCACAGATAGCCCTCGAGTAGCTTTGTGCGAAATTCCAAAACAAACAAACAAGCGTTTAGTCATATCGTGTAAAGAAACTACAGCCATGACACTTGAATTGTACAAAGCCAAGGTATGAATTTAATCATGTTTTGAAAAGAAACCACAACTGTAACTCCTTAATTGTACTAAGTGTGAATGTAAGTTCAGTCATATTTTGAAAAGAAAACAGTTGTAACGCTTGAACTTTATTCAGCCTAGGTGCGGTTTAGTCACATCTCGGAAATAGACCACAGCCTTAACACTTGAACTCCATTAAGACTAGATGTGGGTTCAGTCATATTATGAAAAGAAACCACAATAATGAGTATGATTGTCAAAAGTTGAGATGTGTTTGCTATAAGCTCGTGGTAGGAAACTTTCAAATGTAACAAATTATTTCATACCCTTGTTGATTGGACCAAACTCTTCTGTGATAAGTGTTACAAATGTTTTTTTTTCTTTTTGACAGCATATGAAAGGCATGCTTATGTATTAAGGTAATTTAAGTTGAACTATTTTTTATGTTTTCTTTTTAACTTAGTAGCATATGAATTTTTTAGTCATTCTTAGCACCAATGTATGAGTTTAGTAGAACCACGTGTGTTGGATGCGAAGTTTTTTTGTTGCAGCAAGAAACAATTAACAGCAAAGTTATTTTCATCACGGACTGAAAACAGTTCAAAATAACAATGATAGAAACACATTTTAGTGTATTCATAATAAATCTTTTGATCCAGGTTTTGATGTATGTGTTAAAATAATGTCCAAAATGCTTTTAGTCTTTATTTACCACTACTTTTATTATGTACTCTTAATTCCGTACTAGGGATCTGATATTTTAATGTTTTTCTTATCGTCTGCAGACGAATAATAAATAGCCTTACTTCTGTTTGTCTAGCTTTTAATAAAATAACTCGCCTACTAAGCATGCTTTTATATTCTGACATATTTATATATGCTTTGAACGTTACTTTAAGCATCACCCTTAACTCTTCTTAAACCAGACATTTTGCATGCGTAGGGATGAAGGAAAATATAAAATTTTTATTTGATTGAACTTATGCTCTACCAAAGTAAGGTCCAACAAACTATTGGTGTCAGTGTAAAAACCTTTATTGTTTCAGTTCACGCATAAAGTAAAATATTAACAAGCTAAATAATTTCCCACCTTTAACTGATGCTTCTAGTTCAGTATTTTAACATGAAATTAGAATCCTGCAGATATTGAATAGTGTTAATGTTTCAGGTTTTGGAAGAAAATTAATTTTACAACGTAAAACATGTCGATCGTAATTATTTAAAGTACATTATTAATGTATCATAGAGATTTATTACGTATTATAACTTATCTGTTTGTGTCAGTAATTTGTACAGTCATAGTTCTCAGCTTCCACTTCTTTAGAAGCGAAGGCTTAATTTAGTAAACATCTTTATTTATAGTTATAGAAAGATATTTAATGAAACAGCAGCAGTTTGTGTGATATCATAAGCTAGAATAACAGCAACAGCAAAATTCTGTAATACCCATACTTTTTAATTGTAAACATTTTACTGCAACGTGACTGAGGAAATGAAACTAAACAAAAGAAAAAAGATGTGTTATCATAATTAATGTTATTTGTTAAAATATTAGGTTGAGGATTAATTCGTGAGCGTTTTTAAATAATTTCATTCAAGCATTACATGCAAGACTATACAATACTGCATGAACACATTACACCCGAAACATCACATGAATACAATATAAAAGAATAGAACACAATTTATTATGATACTTTATTTCATGTAATTCCTAGGTATATAGTATGCATTGTTTTAAACGAAATTGCAAGAAATTAGTCAACAATAAAATCTCCGTTGTTCTTAATAAGTTTCTCAATGTCTCGGCGTTAAGTCTTTCGGTCTTGACTCAAAGATTTCGTTCAATCAAGCGCTTAATTCCACGTCATTATTGAACGATACGCCGCGACACCCAAGCGCCGAGTTTCTAAGCCTTGCCCATTGAATGAAGGTGGTTCACCACAGTTTTTTGATCACAATCAATCTGCTCCGCTAATTCTCTAGTCGTTTGACGTGGATTTTCGTGAAGAAGCTGGTTCAATCGCTCTTCATCAAACACAGTTGGTCGACCAGTGCGTGGCCCGTCCTTCAGATCAAAATTCCCATTTTTAAAGCGCGAAAACCAACGGCGGGCGGTACTTTCAGGCATTGCTCCTTTGCCATACACAGAACAGATCTCACGAGCAGCTTCGGCGGCGTTAACACCTCGATTAAATGCGAAAAGCAGATGGTGTCGAAAATGCTCGATTTTGTCCACTTGACATTCCATTTAATGAGCTGAAAATGAAAGCAAAAATTAAAGAAATATGAAAATCAAACACACCATCTATAAGAGCAAAAAATTATCTGCCAAATGACTTGAAATATTTTGCGAAAACATTTTTTATGAATATATTTTTTTAACTTGAAAAAACTCTCACGAATTATTCCTCAACCCAATAGCTTTGCAGATTTTGAAAGTTTGCTATCTGTACACAATGGTACGTTGTTACACCTACTACTGAGGTAAAAGTTTTGCATCCACATGTTTGATAAGTTTGGTAAAAAGAAGTTTGTAAACTACTGAAGCTTTCACTTCGTTTTGTTACGTCGAATTTGAAGCAGACAGGCCTATAAAATTGGTTGAGGTATTTCTATGTAGTTAGGAGCACACGCTTTGTGATTTCAATAACAATAAATAACACCCTTATCTAAGAGTGACATTGAATACAGGACTTCTGTGTTTCATATGAACTATTCTATATCATACGAATTAGACGTATAGCTGGGTGGTACAGGTAGATACGGGAACTCTCAGTACTGTTTAAGTTATTACCGTATGTCTGTAGTGTTCTCTTTGTATTCAGCATAGATGTATGCCACCTCGTAGTCCCCCAGTAATATAGCCGAATGTCTGCGGACTTCAAACGTTAAAAATCGGGTTTCATTATCCGCGAGAAGCATAACACATATAACCAATTGAGTTAATTTTGTGTTTAACCTCGAACAAATAATCCATGTTTTAGAAGTTTTCAAAACTTTTTGTTTTCTTGGACTATATTATTACACGTTCCTGCGGGGCTATTTATTATAATATTCATTCAATAGTTATTTTATCTTGTGCAGTTTATAATGTGATACTTAATCGGATAATTTTATGTAATATTTAAAAATAAATTGTAGTCATTGTTGGTATTTTGAACTACAATCAGGGGCATTAGTGATTCTTGGTTGATATTATGAGCTAAAGAAAGTATAACGCAATCTGGTTTTGTGTTTTGACATTTTGAAAAGAAACTTTTATTTTGTGTGTTTATAAAATAAATTTGAACAATGATTAGGAATATCTTGGATCATTTTTGCAATGGGTATGTTGTTTTTGCATTGCTGAAACGGCATTTTATATTTGATAACTTTAACTCCGAGAAATTTGGAATAAAAATTGTTAAACTGTACAGAATCAGCATAGTAGTAAATATTGTCTTTGATAATTGACTGATTTGCCGTCCACTAGGGTTTTCACTGATGGTATTGTGCACGTTTTGTGTGTGTGTGTCCAGCTCAAATGATTGCATTGATTTCTGTACAAGTATGATTCAAGAATTCCTGATTGTTTGATCGTGTAATTACACTTGATGCATTTCTACGACTGTCTGAAAGTTTCTAATGGCATAGATATTTGCCAGTAATAATATCAAGAAAGGTGATTTGTAATATGTATACATTAATAGGAGTATAATATATTGTTTTAACACCCTCAAAGTTTTCTGTGAAATTTCTTTACCTCTGCATATCACCGAGCTATTCAGAAACGCGTGGTAAATACATGATTATCGTGTAAGAACAATATATACACCATTGTCGAGATACATTTTCGTGTGTTTTTTTCACATCTAAATAGTGGTCAGTCTGCCTTATTTCTACCATAATAATTGGACTCTGAATTTTATTTGCGTTGTTAACCCTAATTTTACTGCTGATCGTCTGGTGAAACATAATTTTAAACCCGAACAACACATCGAACAATTTGCAACAGTCATAAAGGTTTTAAGTATCCATTAACACTTTGAAAATTATTAGAAAAAATGTTTTGTTTGTTTGTTTTGTCTTTTTCAAAATTTTCCAAGAATATTTTATTATTTGGTTTTTACAGATGAATACCGAGAGAAAATTTCCATAATCACACGTATTCCACGATTGTAACAATATTGACTTGTGAAGGCACTTTTAATTAGAGAATAAATACGAGAAACAAGACCTGACATACATAACTCTTTTATTAATGACCATTAAGTCATCTATTCTATAAATCTCTGTCAGTTTTAACAAGCAAGGTCTTTATTGGACCAAAAAACCCACAGTGCAATCAGCCCATTGTTTCTTGGCACTGGTACAAAATCACAGCACGTATTATCGCGCCACTTGTGGTTTTGAGTGGTACTGCGCAAAGACGAAATAAGTAAAGCTAACTCAGGTTTCAAACTGGGCAAAGTTGGTAATTTTTAATGAATTGAAAATATGTAAAATCATCCAGAATATGGGCTTCTCAAATATTGTACCGTAAACAAAACATAACACGTATTTCAAGTTTGTAATTAGCCATATACTTGTGTAAATTAATGTAGATGGAAATATCTGTTTACTAACGTATTAAACACAATGATAAGGCATATTATTTATGATTGTGCAACTTCACGTTCTACACACAGTACAACGTGTTTCGAGAAACTACTATTACGATTTGTTTGTTTGTTTTGGAATTTCGCACAAAGCTACTCGAGGGCTATCTGTGCTAGCCGTCCCTAATTTAGCAGTGTAAGACTAGAGGGAAGGCAGCTAGTCATCACCACCCACCGCCAACTCTTGGGCTACTTTTTTACCAACGAATAGTGGGATTGACCGTCACATTATACACCCCCACGGCTGGGAGGGTGGGCATGTTTAGCGCGACGCGGGCGCGAACCCGCGACCCTCGGATTACGAGTGCACGCCTTAACGCGCTCGGCCATGCCAGGCCTACTATTACGAGCATTATTTTGCGTATTTCGAAAACAGTACCACATTCTAGTGATGAATATCGACGGTTATAGATGAGAACGAAACCTGTTTATGTCAGCAATAACATCATGAATTTTTGGTTTTGAATTAAGCACAAAGCTACACAATGGGCTATCTGTGCTCTGCCCACCACGGGTATCGAAACCCGGATTTTAGCGTGCAAGTCCGCAGACATGCCGCTGAGCCACTGGGGGGCAACATCATGAAAATAAAATAATAAACCCCCTTATATCAGTCCGTTTCAGCTGTGAATTTACAACGATCTTATATCATTTACGTTCCGCAGGTTTTGCGCCAGTTATAAAATAGGCGTTCATATATCACTATTCATGTTACGCAACTTTTAACTCAGGTGGAAACTGTGTACCGATTGAAAATCCAAGAATTATATTGTGATTTGTTCCCACAACTACACGCTATGTACTTTGAGCCGTGGCTTGGCATGTCCAGGTAGTTAAGACACTTGACTCGTAATCTGAAGGTCGCGGGTTCAAAATCCCGTTACACCAAACATGCTTGCCCTTTCAGCCGTGGACCATTGTAATGACAAACAATCGCACTATTCGTTGCAAAAAAATAGCCCAATAGTTAGTGATGACTAGCTGCGTTCCCTCTAGTCTCACACTACTAAATTAGGGACGGCTAGCACTGATAGCCCTCGAGTAGCTTTGTGCGAAATTCCAAAACAAACTAGTCTACCAGTTTAAGATTAGAGATGGGCATTCACAAATAACCTCTGTAGATATAACTTTATGCGAAATTATAAAACAAATATAACTTTAAAGTATAAACTTTAATCAAGTCGCTGTTGTCCATCATTTCAGTCACGTTACTCGTTGTGACATATCTGTCAGCGTTCCGGGCTGAGTACTCGAAGATCTAAGACTCGACTTGCTATATACTGCTGTATGCTCAGCGCACTTTAAGATGTGGTGGCATTATGATATTGCTGTTTTAGTGACAGTAGTTGTGTAGGCGGCCAGCGCTTGTGACTGGTTGCACTTCCTTTGATGAGGAAAAGAGTCGGGCCGTGCCTCTCTATCTTGATCGTTTAGCCTGTGTGTCACGTATGCAGCCAGCCAGCGTAAAAATGCCTGAAGCCTTGAACTGAACGTCAATGAAATCTTAACCTCAAGAAACTCGTGTCTCTAGAATTCTTGCACCGGCAAATTTAAAACTTTTAAAATTAAAATCTATTAATACTGTTTATCTCTAACAAAAGCGAATCACTTTTCACTCAGCCATTAAATTTAAGCCTTAACTTTTATGTGTATATACTTGAGGATAACGGGGTAAACTCCTATTCCCACAAGTAGCTCAAAGCATATTAGTATAATGTAATGTTTATATTGCTGACTTGGGCTGACGTTTGCTGAGTCCATCACATTAACTAACTACTTTTGAAATTTGAAGATAATACGGGTTATTGTATATCACTGTAATTCAACAACCTATCAGTATATTATTCATATTTGAACGTAATTTTTAAATGTAAGTATAAATAACAGTTATTTTGAAGGTACAGCAGTTTCATCTTTCAAAACTACGAACCGATACCAGCAGACTTGACATTTTCATTCTCTAACTAAAAAGTGCATTAAGCAACCTGAACTTTACAAAATAAAAGCCCCTAAATTATTAAATATGTTAAAACGATACTAGGTGTTCGATTACTTGAAAAACTGTATGTTGATTATGAGATGGCTGGATTTAAAACGGTTTTTATTATTGGCATTTTTTTCATTAATTTTTAATAAAGTACGTACTAAGCTTTCAAATCCTCACTGAAGTTTCTCTGTAACGATACATGTACATGGACAACAATTTTTAACATAACCAACTTCAACGATTTTGTAAATCGATATACCACAGCTAATGGTCAGATGGATCTTGTCACATATATGAAATAAATTTATGCTGGAAACTTTCTTTTGGAAACAAATATATTTATTAACTCTAGAATTAGTGATGGGAACTCATAGACTCTCGGCTTTATAAACACGTTTTGCAAGTCCAAGAGTTTGTGGTATCATATGTATAATAAGAATAAAGAAAAAGTAAACAAAAATACCATCAACAGTGCAGTTAATGCAACTAATTGTATAGCAATAATCAGCATATTTATTTCATATAAAAAATAGAGAATTTCACCTACTTTTTGTGTGTGTTTCCTACGTGTTGTAACCGGGAAAAATATAAATTACTCGATATAATTAATTTTTGGACACCACCGTTAACGAATAACTTGCACGCAAGCCGGTAATTAATGTTTCTTTAACTTATCTTGCTCACCTATTTGAGTGGTTGTAACTTCACCATATTTCTTAATGGAATGTTTTCACTGTGGAATATTCTAAGAGTCATGGACGTTAATTTCTGTAGCAGGGAGTGGCTACTGCTCCATGGAATATTCGTTCTTTACCTCTTACTGCTGCCATATAGAACAAAAATACTTCCGGACTCTTGCAATTAAATTTTATTATTAGCCAGTTATAGAAAAAAATACGGTTTTGACAGTTTAACTTCAAAGAATGGAGTCTTAACATGAGAAATATAATTTTCCATGCTTTTCTTTAGTATAGTTGTGGAAACATGTTTGAAAAGCATGTCTTTTTATTTCATCAAAAATGTGAAAGCTCTTTTTAAGAACCTGGTTAAATTGGTAATATTTTTCTTACTTAATTTGAACAATTAAGAACACAAAAAACCAAGATGAGAAATAACACAATCTTCAAACGTTTTGTATGTAAACAACCATTTACTGTTACCCTTACAACAGTATAGCACACAGGAGTGGAAACTGTTCTTTTCTGCAAGGGTTAATGTGTTCAGGTATTTTCCCACAGATTTCAAAATTAACATCCAAGTGGAAGGGAGGGGTCAGAATGACCCATATCGATTTTTGGTCGATATTCCAACTCAGCTAGTGCTGCTCTCTATCTAGTATTTTCTGTTAGCTACAGTAAATCAGTTCTTCAAAGATAAGTAACGCGAGTGTGCTGTTGGAGATCTCTTTCCCACTGTTATAATCGTGTGTTTGTTGTTTGTGAATTATTCTGACGATATTTTGAAAGAAAATTATTACATACAAGTCACTTGATTCATTCTACCACTTATGATCCAAATATTTCACTCTACCATTTGAGGGGTAATACATTGAATTACTTCGAATATGGTGCACAATTGGGTAAATAATAAAACACATCTCTTTAAAATATATCGTAATCTTCCAACGCTAATTACAAAAATGATAGTATTTTAACTTTTCAATGCCAAATGTTACTCATGCTTCACAACATTCAGAAATTATTTACTATTTAAGTAATATTGTTTAAAATGTCATATTATTTCAACATAATTTGTATTTGCTATTTGAAATAAACTCTTTTTGTTTATCAGTATAAAATTATCAAGTGTTATTTACATATTTATAAATTCATCGATTAACTTTATATAAAAAAGTGTATTATCTAAAACGTTAGAAAGAAAAGTTCTAGAACACGACGAATGGCAAAAATATATCTGATCAAAAATCCACTTTTATATATCTCACACCAATAATATGTCATACAACTACTTGAAAAAAACAATGAAAAATAAATGAATATGTGTAATGTATGCTAAAACTGAAACATTAGTAACGTATGAAAAAGCTCGTATAATATTAATAAGAAAAAGTACAGACATATGTTTTCCCATCCTTAAATGGCAGACAAAGATAAATGATTAAAAATTATATTAGATCTCACATTGCTGTAATTGTAAATTCAATATCTTTATCATTTATGTCATGGAATAAACTATCCAAAGTCATACAACCCTCTATAGTTTACTAATCTCAACTTATTAGAAGTGATAGCATTTGTTATTCATTACAATTATATTACATTATAATTGTCACTTCAGCTATTATTTTGAATCTCCATGCTATGGGGAGATTAATACTACCGACTTAGCATGGTTTAAACTAAAACACATTGATTTAACAGGACAGTTAGGATAGCTTGTGATGTTATACTCTAAGAGTGCTGTAATGAGATTTCTTTGGTTAAGTGCAGGATTAGGGAAAGCAAGATTCAGAACAAATATAAATCAACGACTATTGATCAAGATAAGAACAAGTACTTGTTAATTCTCTAGACATGGTATGCTATTTTGTTTATTTAGGGTTGTATTAATTATTTAATATTATTGATTATACTAGTTAGTATATCAAATATAATTAATATTTATCCGTCATTCATAATTGTACTCTTATTATAAAAAATATTTTGCATAGTTAGCTTAGTATTTGTAGGAGTAACCTGAACTTCATAAGCTGGTCGAAATATGCGAGATTTCACAGGCTTACGGCCAAAAATGTTATTAACAACTAGAGTATCCAACTGATGAAACTGTGTATTCTAATTTTTATAAGTAGGAAAGTGAGAAAAGTGTAGTTAAGTAAATATACCGATGATCATGTTGCTTTTTAGTTTGCCCAAAGTGCATAGCTTGTTATGATCAGAAACTATTATTACTAACCAAGTTATAATAATTTCATCAAGGGAAGGAAATAAGGTTTCTGTCAAATTTAAAGATATATTGTAAAGGTAAAATATGTAATACTAGTAATGTAGTGATAACTACATATTAGTACACTGCGTCTATGACTTACTGCGTCTAAAGCATGAAAAAACTGCTTGCTCATTAATTTTTAAAGTTTTTATTTAAAATCTGTAGTTATTATCAAACCTTAGAATACATTTGCACTAATAATTCTGCGTGGCCAAAACAATATTTTTCACAGTCATCAAAGTGGATTAAATAATTGAGTAGTTCTGTTCTTGTAACTTACTGATCCTGATATTAATCAAATATCAATGAGTCCAGTTGTGCTAACAATTACTGCATATTAATTATGATATTAACATAACAGCAATGAATCTAGTAGTGCCAGCAATGGACTTTTAAGTAAGCCTATTATGGCTTCTAAATATCGATTATGATATTAGCAACAATTTGAGCACTGTCAACAACCACTACATGTTTTTTTTTAATAAATCCTATAATAGCTTCTAAATAATGATCCTGATATTAATAACATAGCATTGAATCAAGCACTACCATATATTACAACATGGATATTTAAGGAAGCTTATAATGTGTCCCCCGCTGGTACAGCGGTTAGTCTATGAATTTACAACGCTAAAATCAGAGGTTCGGTTCTCCTTGATGGACTTTGCAGATAGCTCGATGTGGCTTTGCTATAATTGCCTCTAATAGTAATTAATGTAATTATTGCACATTTTTATAATCATTTTGATGTAAAACAACTCCTAAAGACTTTCTAGATCTGGAAATATCGTAATATGTGACAACTCTACAAATATTGTGTTCAACTTCCATTTTAAGCATTTTAGCTGTTGTAACGTAAACGTTAGGAAAATTTCTGTGAAAAAGTGCCAGATATTTGTCCCAAACAAGTAGTGTAGGAGTTAGCACACTCTGGTACCAAACATGATAACTAATATATTAATACACGGGACTCAGTTTGGGAATATAATAAAAATAATCACTTTACTTACAAAGTATAAACACTGATCTCACAAAAGAATTTGAAATATTCTTGAATAATGGTTTTATGTGTAGCTATCTGTCGGAGTGAATTAATTAATTTGTAAAATGTGTAATATAAGCAGACCCTGTTCTACCACTGGTAATTTTTTGTTGTTTCATCAGTTCTTTCAACATCTTAATACGGTATCTCCCTTGTGTATGAACCCTACTCAGTACGTTAAAATAGTCTTACAATGTTCTTCTTATAGTGTTGACATCATTGCAGTTGACCACAATCTCCTGTGAGTCTTCCAATTTGTCTTTAATGTCAACGGACACATTTTCGTTAGATGGCGTTAGAGTTCTCATTTCTAGAGGACTCACACTGACGTCTTGAGTTGCAGTGTCTTGAAGGACCTTTCCATCATCATCAGCTGTAAGATCAGAATCTTCTTGATGTGGTTTATTGCTGTTGAATACGAAATGGTTTTTAAATCGTCGATGTTTTGAACTTTCGTTTTCGTCTTCGTGTAGTTCTTTTAGCTGAAACAATGTAAACACATCTGGTGGATTGTTGTCTTCATCATCAGAGTTTGTTATTTTCAAGACATTGCTGGAATATGAGGTATAAGTATTATATTCTGTGTTTTCAACCCATGGAGGAAACTCCAGCTGTTTCTGAATGTAGCTCTCATCATTGCACCCTTCTTCCCGTTTCCATGGTAACGTTGTTTCAGTTATTGTACGAGATAACAGAGCTGTAGATGAAAAATAATTTTGACTAAATAGTAATAAGAAAATTACAATTTCGATAAACTAGTAACAAACCACAACTTATTAAACTTTGATAGTTTTTGATATTTAGAAATATAATACGATTAAAATATGAAATGTATTAAAAAGTTTGTTTGTTTTGGAATTTCGCACAAAGCTACTCGAGGGCTATCTGTGCTAGCCGTCCCTAATTTAGCAGCGTAAGACTAGAAGGAAGGCAGCTAGTCATCACCACCCACCGCCAACTCTTGGGCTACTCTTTTACCAACGAATAATGGGATTGACCGTAACATTATACACCCCCACGGCTGGGAGGGCGAGTATATTTAGCGGGCGCGAACCCGCGACCCTCGGATAACGAGTCGCACGCCTTACGCGCTCGGCCATACCAGGCCATATTAAAAAGAAATACACAAGCCTTTAAACAAATCTCAATAAAATAATACCAGGAACATTATAATCTCGACTTACTAACTATTAACAAGTTACAGCTTAACAAACTTTAGAAACGTTTCATGTTTGGTGACTTTATACATTTCAATAATAAACTAAAACTTAAAAACACGTACTGTTCCAAGTTTCAGTTGTTTTTGGATAAAATTATTTGAGCATATTTAAATTAAAGAATTCGCAGCACTGGCCTTTCAGTAAAGTAATATACTCAACACACGTTCAAGGCATTCGTACTAAACTGTATATAACTATTACTAGTTTTTCTCACAAGTTGAAACGTTTTGTTTGTTTTTGAATTTCGAGCAAAGCTACTCGAGGACGATTTGCACTAGCCGTCCCTAATTTAGCAGTGTAAGTCTAGAGAGAAGGCAGCTAGTCACCACCACTCACCGCTAACTCTTGGGCTACTTTTTTATCAACGAATAGGGTGATTGACCGTCACATTATAACTCTTCACGGCTGAAAGGGCGAGCATGTTTGGTGCGACGGGGAGTCGAACGCTTTAACCTATCTGGCCACGCCGGGCCGTAGTTGAAGCGGTAAAGTTTATTACAGTTCTATGCTTCAAATCTTATTCGAGATTGTTATTTTTATACTGTCAAAAGAAAAAAAAAGAGTGACCAAAGAATATATCAGGTTATCGAATAACAATATTTTAAAGATTTATTCTCCAGCCAATAAACTCATGCGCTGAATAGTTAATGTAATTTCTGAATACACGAAATCTTCACACTTCTTTTAAAAGCACTTTAATTCAGTTACAAACCAGTAATTATTGACAATTCTTTGCTATTGTAAATGTATATATTAAGGATGTTAAAATAAACGAATAATAAGTTTGCGTTTGTCTATCGGAGCTTATCTTGCAAATTTCTTAATCAAACTTTACATATCTCCATTGTATCAAGGTGGCCATCTTTATTTATGTGTAGACGAACTGGGTGGCGAACCCTTCTGTTTACGGCCACGTCTTTTTTCTTTACTGTCTTTATTCGAGGGGGTCTATCGATCTCCATGGATTCTACTACCCTGGGTCGATTGGGCAAGTCTTTGTTGGAAGAGAATTCCAGCGACTGAGGACGTGAACAAATGATCGTTTTGCATATTGTAGTTGGAAGAAAAAATGTACCCGAGAAAATGTCTGGACTTGGAACCAAAGAAAGTGGATCTTGGGATTTGATTGAATGTATGTTAGAGACAAAGATGGGTGTTGAAGTCGATCCATCTACTTTTTTAACCATGGAGTTCAAAAGACTTTTCATTTGGTTTGAGAACGATTCTTTTAGAGGCACAGAGAGACCTGTCTGCACTTCCACAGTAGCTGTGGAATGACGTGCAGCAGCATGCGTCCAAGATGAAGTGGCGGACAGCAACTTTTGAGCCTCAGGATAAGTGATGTTATGAATCATTTTCAAATGCTGCACCTCTTCTTCCAACCATTTAGGGCAAGAACGAAAGTAGTACGGATAAGAGCCATTACAGATGATGCAATGAGGGTCCGTTTCACACTCATCAGCATCGTGGTCCATGCCACTGCAATGAGTACACAACAATGAGCCACAACATGATGTCTGAACTGCCGACATTGGATGGCAGGCGTACGTGGTGATATAAATGTCAGAATGAGGACATTGATCAGCATCGTAATTCCATCTTTGCGAGTGGAGATATGCCTCACTGCAAAAACTCATTTGGTGGAAAAACCAGCAAGAATCACTGACTCGGAAATGTTCTTTAAATACCTCTCAACAATAATGAATTCAAAGTAGTATGAAGTGTAACCTCAATAGGTATATCTTCAATCGCTTTTGAATAAACGAAAAGTTTACTGCGTTGAGAAGTGGATGTTTCCACCAATATGCCAACAGATCGAAGCTTCTTTACCGACTTTGGAGAGCCATCAAGTCCCTCTAGTCCCTTCTGAATGAAAAAGGGTGACATCTGCCCTGAAGGTTTGTCTGAAAGAAAATGTAGTATAAGAAAATGAGGTACAACAGGTGTTACAGATGTTGAAAATTGCTGCTCAGAAACATCAAGACTGTTTTTCATTATTGTATTTAAGTTTTTATTTGTAGGATTCTTGATAAGAAAATAATTTTTGGTGCCCACTGACCCCACTCACCATAGAGCCCTTCGAAAGGACTCACTACAATGCCAAACAAGGACACTGCAGCAACGCCAGGGTTTCTTGAGCACTATACGCAAACACCATCATCAGATATGATATCCACAACACATGTTGAGAACATCCTACACTGGTACTTGGTTGACTCTAACCTAAGTGGATCAGCCGATTGAATCAAGGGGGGCCACTCCAAGGTTGTCCTTTTGCAGGAATTCAAGGCCAAAGTGGTGTGTTGGGGATGGACCCCTCAACCACCAGGATCCTCTTCTTTCCTTTATGGGTCACCACGAACGGCGAAATGAAAAAGCAGAACCTTTCCTTTCTGTCACGAGAGAAGTTTTCACATTAATCATCTACTTCCAGCCCATTTCACTGTGAGTTGGAACAATACACATAGTATTTAGCGTTTCATGTTCTGTTAATTATATATTTACCCTATTAGTAGTGAAACAGTTGAATCATGATTATTTATAACGGAATTAGTCAATCATTACGTTGGTTCACTGTCCAATGATCTTTTCCTACAATCAGGTACTAATTACCTACAGTTTTCCCTGGTAGAGGATATATTTTATGTCAGTTAGGAATATTTGGCAGCTACAGTTTCCCCAGTATAAGACACATTTTGTGTTAGTTATCAACGTTTGGTAGCCACAGTTTCCTCATCAGAAGATACATTTTTGTATTTATTACTAACGTTTGGTGGCCACAGTCTCCTCATCAGAAGATACATTTTGTGTTAGTTATCAACGTTTGGTAGCCACAGTTTCCTCATCAGAAGATACATTTTTGTATCTATTACTAACGTTTGGTGGCCACAGTTTCCTCATCAGAAGATACATTTTTGTATTTATTACTAACGTTTGGTGGCCAGTTCCCCAGTATAAGATATATTTTTCTTTGGTTGCCAATGCTTAGCAGCCACAGTTTTTCCAAATAGAAGACACATTATGTGTCGATTGGAATTCCTGACAGTCTCTGTGACTTAAACAGAGAATCACAAAAAATGGTTTATAATGATTTCGTTACAATTAGACTAGAAGCTATTAAAATGCTTCTATTTAAATCCTGCAGATCCGTGCTGTTGCCTACAGTGTTGCAAAGTAGTTACAACCTGACTGGAGTTTAGTCACTTGATGTTTTTACACGATCAGTATCTTTTTTTACAGGTAAGTGAATCTAATAAATTACAGCCAGTGTCTTTTGTTATTGAGAGACTCGCTATGTAAGGTTAGTGTTATCTGACAGATTAGAGTCGACTAACGAGGGCTGTAATCTCTGTGTACTTGATCTTTGTTTAAGGTCAGTCTGTTTACACCTTTACTATTTTTGACATTGCTCCTAGTTTAATCCTAGGACCTCTTGTGTGAGAAAAGAAGCTTCTTTACCTTTTCTGCAATGATAAGTTAATTGGATTTACATGTAAATTTTTGCCACTCAAAGTACTAATTAAAACAAATAAAATTAAAATATTTTTTATCTATTTCACATGTGTCGATTCCTTTTATATTTTATATTCCTTCTACACAGTGCACCACCTAGACAATTCCGTCTCAAAATTGTAAGTTTAGAAACGTAGCTTGTCATTGCTATATTGTTTGTTTGTGATCATTATAAAATTAGGAGTGAGCAAATTCTATTTCATAATCTAACGTGTATACGAAGTATGTTTGTACACCTCAAAATAATTTAATTTATTGAACAAAATAAGGTAATACACTTAAACAGTCAAATTAACTTACTTGATTCATCAGAAATATCCTGAGGTAGTGTAGCATGATTTTGTTCTTGTATTGTAAAAGTAACTGTACCAGCTGGTGCATCAGGAGAATCCAAGTTCTCGTCGTGGAGTGTAGTTACTGAATTTTTCAAAGATGCTTCATCTTTATCCAAACTTTCAGAGACACTGGGCAAAAGGTTCCATGTAGATAAAGTGTTCTTATTTGGCTTGGAATCTATAAAAAAATCAAAGTAATTAAGCTATAGAGTTATGTAAGACACTAACGACAGGAATCTAGATACTGCAATAAGTTTAAATGATGCTATCTGACGTAGGCTTCTTGTTGTTGAGCACAAACGGTCTTGGAAAACTGTGAATAGACTTATTTATACACAACAAGATAGTAGTTAGTTGCTCCTTAAATATGAGCGATATATCACAATCTATTTTTTATTTGACAACATTAAATTTCGTGACAAATACGTACTGTATTTTATTACTATATAAGCACAGGTGTTCAACTTGTCTTTCCTTCTGATCAACAGAATCCCTAAATAGTTAAGAACAGTGTAGCAGCTATAGATGTTTAAGACAGTTAACGAGAGTGAAGTAGCTATACACTTTCTATGACAGTCAATAGGACTATACCAACTACAAACTTTCTAGGAGAGTCAATAGGACTACACCAACTGTAAACTTTCTATGACAGTCAATAGGACTATACCAACTACAAACTTTCTAGGAGAGTCAATAGGACTACACCAACTGTAAACTTTCTATGACAGTCAATAGGACTACACCAACTGTAAACTTTCTATGACAGTCAATAGGACTATACCAACTATAAACTTTCTATGACAGTCAATAGGACTATACCAACTATAAACTTTCTATGACAGTCAATAGGACTATACCAACTATAAACTTTCTAGAATAGTAAAGAATAGTGCAAGAACTGGAGCAACTAACGTATGAATTTCCTTGTATACCAACAATATGTGATTATATGGAGAATAAAACCTATACTTTAAAGAAACCACTACCATTTCTTCCAAGTGCACCACAACACCAGTTCTCTGCAGAAATATGTGTGAATAATGTTACATAAGATTGGTAAACACAAGCAACGAGGTAGTTATTTAACACAAACACCAAGACTTAAGTGAATTGTTGAAGACTGGTTCATATTATATACAAAGTTTCCAGAGAATTACTACTTCCACAGATATTTTATCACAGAATTCCATCCTACTGTCCTGTAAAAGCTTTACAAAAGGTTTTTTGCTTATTTTTTACTAATTTATAGTTACAGTCTTAACGATGGTTTCATTCTCTAAACTTCTTACTTTTATATTTTATTTCATCTTTAAGCTGTAAAGATAAATGAAAGGTTGGTGTTATCAAAGTTATTAGACGAGGTTTATAACTTCGTATGTACGTTATTTTCCTTGATCTTATTCGAAATATGTTTTTACATAAGCCTTTACTGGACGATAAATTAAAAGTCTTTGAAAGGTACTAATTCTCTTTATATCTAAATTAATTAAAACACTTCCATCTTTAATGTGATAATAATAGTTTGTTTCTTGTTTTAAGCATAACACACCAAAACAAAAAGTTAACTGATCAAATTTTCTTTCCTGGTTCTTTGCGCACACGCCCCCCAGTGGCTCAGCGGTATGTCTCCGGACTTACACGCTAAAATCCGGGTTTCGATACCTCTGGTGGGCAGAGCACAGATAGCCCATTGTGTAGCTTTGTGCTTAATTCAAAACAACAACAAATTTGCGTACGTAATGAACTTACCGTTTTTCATTTTCTTCTTGTTACGGCTGTGTTCTTTCTGTAATTGGTTCTGATGGTGATGGAGCTCCATGAGGTTTTTATGGTGAAAAGAAGTACCTTCATCAATTAAATCACGGCTGTACCGGCGAACCTTATGATTGTATTAAAGGATCTAAATCAAATTTGGTGATCCTTGGTTATTTTTTGAATATTTCGCCAAAACGTTAAGGCTTATTAAAACTGAGCTCTCAATTATAAGACTTTATCAAAGGTAGTAATTCCTAATACTGAAAAAAGAATTTCTCTCAAACTACAGAAAACAGTTAAAAAACTACATATATACTTACAGCTATGTCTTTTAACGTATTAATCACTCTGTAAATCTCAAACGTTAAAGCATGTGATTGGTCACAAACTTCTTGGGGTAGACTGTACAATTCATGACGTGGTTAAATGTTTAGTAACGTAGATCACGACTTTGGTAAAACATAACTTTTACATGTTAAGTAGTTGGATTACTTAATTTCCTTTAGGTGTGTCTTGTCATGATAATTAGGTAAACATTTGAAGGTTGGAAGGCCATAAGTTGTCATCAAGAAAATCTGTTGGTAAATGTTCTTAAACCCTAAATAATCAACGATAGCAACTGTCCATTTTAATAATTAGAGTTCATATTAATACATGTAGAGGCATGTCACTATGTTAAAACTTTATGGAACTTTGGAAATAATGGGTCAGCATATTCATTGGTGATTACATTTCAATACGTTAAAACTTAAAAATTACCTTCACTAATGGCGGGTCACTATAGTCATTGTTGATTGAATAAGTACTTGTAATGACATTTTGCTACATCCAAACTTCAATAAATTTCATTAATAATGGGTAAGAATAGTCATCATAAAGGGTTATTCCAGCTTCCGTCAACTTCGATCGATATGGGAGCACATGTGATGTTACACAGTCAGTAGCGAAACGATTCAAACTGCTACACGTGCTACATCATATCTAGTGTTACATTTTCCTTAATAAGCTGCTTGAAATGATTAATCGAAATATTTCTGCAGAATATGACGAAACTCAGTCATAAGGGGTTGATACCCAGAATTATTTTTGGGTCACTGAAAACCCAAAATATACACCAACAGCTGGTGTTACACTCTCACCAGAGGCATGTTTGAATCCAGAATATGATGATTGTGTATCTATGTTTTAAGAGTTCTTTGCCATGTATGATTAGATAACACAGCAAATATGACGCAGGGTTACACCAAACGTGTCTAATTATTTGGTTTTAAACAACTATCTGTGGCTCTGCATCCAATTTGCGGCTCTTTTACCGGGCCTTACCTTTTTTACTGGCCTGAACATCAAGTCGGACAGATTATGGTGGAGTTCCGCATCAGCTAGGTCCTTACAAGTTGGTGAGTAATCTAATTCACCGATGTCCAAATTTAATAAATTTAACTCGTCCCGGGAAATAAAGATGTCTGAATATGGAATAGGCTTGCCAGAACATCTGGTCAAAAACGAATCATCTTTAGGTCAGAGTTAGAGTCGTATAATTTACTGAATTTCAGAAATTATAATATAAATGGAAAGAGTGTTAAAAGTTATTTTATGACACTTTTATTAAACGTTTACTATAGATTGAGAAAATGCTAAACCATTGGCAATGTTAGGCTATTTGAGTCTAAAAATAATAAAAAAATGTATAAAAGGAAAATACGGCACCAATAGAATACCTTCAAGTGTTTAAAGTTTGTTTTGTTGTCTAAAAGCAGAGCCACACTAGGCATTACCAGCGTGTCCACTGCCCTAATAGAACCATGCTATTCCACCACGGGAAGTTTCTCCAGGGTGTCCATTTTGTAAACGTGGAGATGTAGCAATCACAAACACACAGACATATTTCTAAAAATCATATTTTGATACATTCTATTTAAAAGTCCAATCTACAAATAGAAACGACTGATTTTTTCTTCTGACTTACAGAATATTAACTGCAATCTCCACAGTTTCAAATGGTAGTAATTTAAAAGTGAAATATTTATCCGAAAAGATAAAGAAAACAATATATCTCAAGAGCTAAGAGTCCCGAGAATTAAATTATAAAGGTATTTTATGAGACCAAATTACAGCGAATAATTCCAAACGTTTATGTTCATTTTTAGGTATCGTATGCTATGAACAAGTTCAAATGTTCAAATTCATTTTCAAATATTTTATATCAGAAAAAAAAACTATTGAGAGTAGTTTCAAATGCTGATATTTATTTTCAGGTACTGAAATGAGAATAGGTTACTGCGAACAGTTTCATTTTAATTTTGTACTTTTATTTTTGTCTTTATTTTACCAAAATTCACTAGATACCAACTTACTTTGGAAGGTTATTCTGTATATATGTTCTAATTAAAGATGCTACAGAAATACTCGGGTCTTTGCCTCTGACACTAGCGTTCTGACTCACGAGGTTTATCGCATCTACCAGGTTCAGTTTGGAATACGTCTCAAAGATCTTCGGTTCTCTGACTTGATGATTACGTGTGAGAAGTGGTCGGATAAATTTGTTGTTATGATACTTAAACCTAGTAAAATATATACACACACATGTATATATATGCAGTAAAACATTAAAGGCGTTTACCTAGTAAAAACGAACTTATTTATTTAAAAAGAGCATATCTAAAAAAGAAATACACACCTACTTACAAAGTGATATATCACATAAGGAAGAATC
Organism: Carcinoscorpius rotundicauda; assembly: GCA_011833715.1. Lineage (NCBI taxonomy): Eukaryota > Metazoa > Arthropoda > Merostomata > Xiphosura > Limulidae > Carcinoscorpius > Carcinoscorpius rotundicauda. The sequence goes on along the minus strand of CM022392.1, from coordinate 46,983,240 downwards.
ACATTCAAACGTTTTGTAAACGATTTTCTTTTAAGTTATACAATTTGTTATGAAAATTTAAAGACTTTACTAAGTTCACAATTACTGTAGCCATTACGTAAAGTTTCTTTTCTAATAGCTTTATATTATATTTGAAGAAGGTGCTTTTATCAGAGATCGTTAAATATCTTCTAGTTGTGAATTACAATATCTTTTAACAGTATATGTGATACCACTTTATTTGGGAGAGATCAGTCCCACAAAGGGAAATTTAAATTCTCTTATTTTATCACTTTATGATCTGAAGAGTTAATATTTAAATCTAAAAATTGCGTGAAGTTGAAACATTAACTTTTATCAAATTTTAATAAAGTATCTGGCGGTACTTATAATGTAACTCATTATATCAAACACGAGAAGGCTACCTCAGGTAATTAGGCCTATTTCAATTTACCCAGGTTTTCTTGAAAAATTAGATTATTGTCAAAGGTAGAGGCACTAGAACTATATACTTAGTATCACATATATATATATCATGATATCTCTAGAACTATAACGTCATTTATTATTTAAACTATATCTGTTAGAAGTATTATTTATATCATACAGTTTTAACTGAAAAAATGCTGTATTGATATTACTATCTGAACTATGCAGAAGAGCTACACATTTTTTAATTTAATATCAGATCAGACAAAGATGGAGGCTTGGTGATGTTCTGCACTAGACATAAAGGGTGATATATAATATCAATTTTCTATTCTAAATATTTTGAAAGATAGAAGTTGAGAAATATTGTTTATAGAAATCGAGAGTAATTGATGATATTGAGTGTCATGGCCAGAGATATTTTAATTTTAAAATTACACTAATATTACTTAGGTATAAATGATACAATTTTACAGTTTTGTTACAATTTTGCTGATGCGATTATGCAATATTTGGCGCGTCCGTCCATTATAAGAGTGTCATATTTTTAATTAATTATCTAGTCAGGACTGTAGGGCTGAGTAATCGTTGTATGCCTATACTGTAATAAAGATAATTGTGAAGCGCATACTCAGAAGTATGTAGAATTGAGAATGATTTGGTGATTATTTATCGCCCTTATCTGTGTTTTTCTTCATTTACTTTTCATATTTCTACTCTTTTACAATTAATTTTCTTTTAATTTGTCTATTAAAGCATAAACTACTAAAATAGTTACCGGATAAATTTATCAACTTCTTTAAAAACCGAGAGAAAATATTTGTAATAGGGTTAAACTAATAATAAACTTATCCAGCAGCAACATTTTATCAATATTATCTTGATAATATACCAGTTTGTAAACTAAATGACCTAATATACTTATTAACATGTAGTATACGTGGTCTTAAATATGTAGGACAAACTACAGATTTTTTATATCTGAGTAGTAATTTCTATATATCGTAAAATTACTACCTTAGAAGAGTCTTATAGCACTGATTTACTAATGAAAATATTAATAGAAAAGACTCTTTGCCAATGTAGTTTATACCAGAAATTTCAAAGTAAAACAAGTAGCTTTCGACGTTTGTTTTGTACTGATACCCATAGTTAAAAAAAGATAGAAAGAAAAGGCGAAAGGTAAATAATATTTGAGGTTGATTAACTTTAAACCCTTTAGCGTTCATTTAGATTTAATGACTGTACTGATAAAGTAAATACAGAAAAATCGTTTATTATTATGGGTGTTAAGCGTTATGTATATGATAATATTTTTTGTCTTCATTTATTATTAAAAGAGTTAAGACAAACTGATTTCTTTTAAAATAATTATAGTTGATTATTAGTTTCAGGCACAATATACTAATAGCCTTTACTTTTTAATTATAAACAATTTATAGAAAGTCTTAATTCGGAAGAAACTAAAAATTTACCTTGTGAATAATGTTACGGATTCTTTTCATAAACGTATATTGTTTATATATACAATAACTTATACATACAGTTACTGGCAATCTGAATATGATTACATATATTAATCTTATAAATATATTTAAAAATGGAACTAAATGGAGAATGTTGAATAAAATAGAAAAAGCTAAACTATTACAAAATATAGAAAAATATTGAGGAATATATTATTAAAATTAATAAATGTTTTAATTCATATGGTTCTTCTTTGAATGTGAGGGCCCGGCATGGCCAAGCGTGTTAAGGCATGCGACTGGTAATCTGAGGGTGGCGGGTTCACATCCCCACGGCGCCAACCATGCTCGTCCTTTTAGCCGTGGGGGCGTTATAATGTTACGGTCAGTCCCACTATTCATTAGTAAAAGAGTAGCGTAAGAGTTGGCGGTGCCTTCCCAGTCTTATACTGCTAAATTACAGATAGCCCTCTTGTAGCTTTGTGCGAATTTCAAAAAACAAACAAACAATTTGAATGGAAAATATTTGTTACAAACAACATGAGAAGGAAATTAAATTATTTGTATAATAACATTATAAATATTCATTTTTTGTTTTAAAAGAAAAATTAAAGTAATACAAAAATCAACAATTGGTGATTTTCCCAGTTCATAAATCTAACAGTAACGTTAGGTTTATATGCAAGAAATTTTATGCACAGATTATAATTTATAAATATCACAGAACCTTTTACAAAATTTACATCCGAAAAAATAGTTATTAATAGCTTTCTGAAAACTATAGAAAAAAAGAGTATATTTGTTGATTTAAAATACTTAAATTTACATTTCGTATAAGCAATTACTAAATTACAAAAACACCAATTTAGCTCATATCTATTGCTAATCACAAAACAATATTACTGAACTCGTTCCTATCGTATTAAATAAAATCTTAAATTTTAGTTTCTAAAATAAAATTAGAATATGTTAATATCTTGAAATACACATTGTGAATAATAAAAAATACTATAAAAGCATTGGGAACGTTTATAATCTATTTTTTGTATTCAATCTTCTTATTTTAACATATTATTTAACTACTTTATATATAAAATTGAATTTAGAACATATAATGAAAGTCTTCAACAGTTTAATAGTGGAATGACGACAGTTACACAATTAGGTGATTTACTTATGTTTATCTTGTATAAAGAATAGAGTTTTGTTAATTAAAACAAATTAATTGATTAACTTACTTATCGCGAAGATGATGATTTCCAACTAGATTGCCTACAATTTCATCGATCCCTGCCATTAAATGGTCTATTGACTGAAAAGGACAACACAAAATCTCTAAAATGAATATACCGCAATATATTCAAATATCTTTATCAGCAACATTTTTATCAACAATTTGAAAACTAAATAAGCAATTTTAAATTATTGTAATATGTCTAGAAATTCTATGAAAGACGTTTGTTACTGGCTAAGCTATTTTACCCTTGGTTTCACTTGCACAACGTTTGTCTCTATAAAATGCTTTATCATTCAAGTCAATTGTTTTAAATGATAAAATAAGAGAACACTTTTTTAAATTTTGTAAATGTTATGTGAAAAAGAAAAACACTGAGATGATTACCACAACTATTCGAAATGCCATAGCTTCATACACTTGCCTTATAAATAGTCAGAGGTTCGAGTCAAGTTTTATCTCCCCTTCTAATTTCTCTACAAATGTTTGTTGACTTTGCAAGTTAAAATATCAACTTCAGTTCCTGAATTTTTATCATATATATATATATGTATACATATAAAAAATCTATCCACTTACTATGGTGTGTACTCTCTCATTCATTGAAGGTTTGGTTTTGTTGCTTTTAGGAACTCTTAAGAATTTCACTAAAGGCCCAATTGTCATGCCCTGATAAATAAAATAAAGATAAGCTTTAACATAGGTTTCTTTGGGATGATTAAAATTTAAATTATATTCCCACAATTAATTCCACCTATAGTAATATTTGGAGTAATGAAACATAAGAGTTGCTGCCATTTTAATAATTAATCATTTCTCAAAAGTAACTGGACTATTAATATGAAAAATCAACCAAGATAGAAAATATAGTGTGTCGCTTTTTCATTTGTTTTCTTTTTTTGAATAAATTTCAGAATTTGATTGATATGAACTCATAGTAATGTAATGTACCACCCCCTTCTCTAGTAATAACACAAAACCTACGTAAATTTGATATATTCAGTAACTAAGATAATATTTTACCATACCTGAAGAAAAACTGTGAAATATACAACAGCTATAATTGTAGTAACCATCATTTTCTTAGAAGGAATGCGGTCCTCCGAGACAACGAGGACTAGAGCGAAGGCAACAGCTCCACGTAGCCCTCCATATGCCATAATAAATTGTTCTACCTTGTTCACCTTGTGCAGCCGGAAGTAATTTAAAAACCATGTCTGGATCACAACACCTAGATGTTTGTCAACCAAATATTTCATAAATAAAGAAGCTCGAGCTGATATCTATTTCCTCGTCTTTGAGTCAAACGTTTAAAACATTTTTTTGATATATTAATACAGTTTATTCCCATTATTAACATAACGACATAAAATTATACCAAATTAAATTTTCTTCGTAACTAAAATTTCAGCAGTTTAGGTTTTAGAACACAAATAAAAGATTTAAACGCAAAATTAAAATAAATAAAATCTAATTTTAAGATCACGATTTGATTAAAATAAGTAAGATTAAAATTTAATAAATATTTATAACCCCCCCGCTAGTACAACGCTAAAATCAGGGGTTCGATTCCCCTCGGTGGGCTGAACAGATAGCTTTTTGTGGCTTTGCTATATGAAAACACACACATAAATATTTATAATGATATGACCATTAAGATTGAAAGAAGTATTAACATAAATTAATCAGCATCAATAGAGCAAAATATAGCGTTCTAGATTTTACAAAAGCATGGGCATTAACATTTGTTTATATGAAGTAGAAAATAATGTATTATGGTTAAAGAGATTCATAATTAGTTAGAAAATTGGCTTAAACCTTAAACTGTTTCAGGATATGATTCGTAGCGTTGCACACTCCAGACATCAATTCTCAATCAGCGTATTTATATTACACCACATACATTTATTATTTATTTTGTTAACAAGCTTGACTCTTCGTTATCCCAGTGGCTCAGCGGTATGTCTGCGGATTTACACGCTAAAATCCGGGTTTCGATACCCGTGGTGGGCAGAGCACAGATAGCCCATTGTGTAGCTTTGTGCTTAATTAAAAAACAACAACAAAAAACAAGACTCTTCGTTAAACATTTTAAACACGCTTTCACCTGTAATCTTACGATAAAGTAGCATAATCTGTTAATCTTTAAAAAAAAGCACATCAGATTTGATTATTTAACTATTATTTGAGTCATTTCGATATAAATTTAAAATGTCTTCTTTTGTTTCATTACTAGTTTTTCAGGCTTTCTAAAGTAACTGTTTTTTATGCGGGTTTTGAGTCATTCGCCAACTGTTGCAAGAACAAAAGTACGACAGAAGTTTTAATGTATGGAAACTGCAACAGTCAACTGGATGACAGGTGGATGTTTTTGTAATCCATAAACAAAGAACGAGAAGGATGAATTGAGTTGAAGGACGGAACAGTTCACACGCTTTACAAAACTGATTAGGCAATGGTATGACAATAGGATCTATCAGAATTTGTAGTAACAAGTGTGATACCTTCTTCGTGATTTTTACTATGAAAAACAATTTTTAACATTAATTGTAATTTAAAATACACTTTATTGAACCGTTAATTAATACACACAGCAGCAGTCCAAATATTCAGGTTGAATAAGTTATATTATAGATTGCATACTAAAGTAAAATGAAATAACATGTCTTCCAACATGTTTCTTTACTGTACTTTTCGGCCTGGCATGGCCAAGCGCGTAAGGCGTGCGACTCGTAATCCGAGAGTCGTGGGTTCGCGTCTGCGTCGCGCTAAACATGCTCGCCCTCCCAGCCGTGGGGGTGTATAATGTGACGGTGAATCCCACTATTCGTTGGTAAAAGAGTAGCTCAAGAGTTGGCGGTGGGTGGTGATGACTAGCTGCCTTCCCTCTAGTCTTACACTGCTAAATTAGGAACGGCTAGCACAGATAGCCCTCGAGTAGCTTTGTGCGAAATTCCAAAAACTAACAAACAAATACTGTATTTTTCAGGAAATCATTGTTTTGTTTGTTTGTTTGTTTTGAATTTCGCACAAAGCTACAAGAGGGCTATCTGTGCTAGCCGTCTTTAATTTAGCAGTATAAGCCTGGGAAGGCACCGCCAACTCTTAGACTACTCTTTTACCAACGAATAGTGGGATTGACCGTAACATTATAACGCTCCCACGGCTGAAAGGGCAAGCATGTTTGGTGCGACTGGAATGAGAACCCGCGACCCTAAGATTACGAGTCGCACGCCTTAACACGCTTGGCCATGCCAGGCCTCGGGAAATCCCAACGGAACATTTATATTGGAATTTTTTATGTTAGTTTGATGGCAACGGTAATAATAAACTAGAGAAAGTCCTTGTAATTGATCTTCAGGATAAAATTGTATTTAGTATCTTCTTTGAGAGAATGTGCATTACAATGTGTTACTACGTTTGTGGTTCGTTTATCAAATTCTAGAAGGTAAAAAACACTTGTATACAACTGTTTTGGCGAACTTCAAATTCCTGGAGAGATTTAGTTGTATTTGCTTGAAGTTCTGTGTGATAGTAGGTTAAACAGTGAACACTGTAATTAATATCATTTGATTTAGTAAGTACATCAAATCATGGTTAAAAGTTAACTTGAAACAGCATAGACAGTTTATGGCAAGTGGTTCTGTTATAGTGTCAGAATACTTCCGCTTAAGTGTAATAAATAATCTCATTATTTAAATTAAATTGAACTATGTCTAACAACCATAGGCTCAATAACAGCATTTGTCGAAATAAGAATGCAAACTTATTCGATTTGTTTTGAATTTCACTCAAACTACTCGACTTCTATTTGCAGCGATATTCGTCCCTAATTTAACAGTGATAGACAAGGAAGAAGGCAACTAGTAAACAACACTCTCTGCTAAATCTTGAGCTAATTATTTACTTATCAGGAACGCAGGTATTCAAGTTAATCCCTGGAAACTTGTACAGATGGAGTCAGATTTCAATTCGAAATTTTGGTCATTAATAGTACGAGGCTCAATAGACAGAAGCTTCATCTTTAACAAGCTGAGAGGTGTAATTTATCTCAGAGATTCTGTACAGTTATTATCGCTATTCATAAAACCACTCTACTTTCACTTTTTTCGAAGCTGTTAGCATCGAACACTGTTTGGGTCTTTGTTTACACCAGAAGTTTTTCCACCTGTCTAAAGACAACTCTACTTTTGTCTCGTCATGTTCTATATCATCTTAAAGTGAACCTTCGTTTGTAATTACGATATTAATTGCTTCTTTATCAGAGATTTTAGAAAGACGTTAGTCTTCAACTGTAGAAAGAACATTTCAATGTTCAGATCTGCCTCAGTTACTTTCTATACATTTACCTTTCACATAGCACAGATAATGATGTTACATTTCATCCTGTTTGGCTTGGTATAAGCCAAGTTATTAAATTATCAGATAACTGGTAGAAATTTCCAATTCAATAATTTTAAACCATGCACGTGTTTCCCACTGCGAACATTTTATTTATTTCTGTTAATCTCATGCTTGATGAATCGCATTTATTGCTGTTCTTACAATTACCCAGTTAAGTGTTGACTTTTGTAGTGGTTCCACTTGTCATCTTTTCCAGCTTGTGAAAACTGATAATGCTCAGCTGCATATCACGGAAAAGCTAATTAGGAAGAATGTCTTTAGAATGATAACATTGCAAAATTGAGGAAGACGAAACCTTTAATGGATAAATCAACTCGAATAAGTTAGTTGTTCGAGTAACAGATGCGATGATTGTTTTTAGCTACTGTTTCTTATTGTTCTATGCATACTTATGAGCTTTCATGGGTAATTGATCACGTGACCTTTAACAGACCTTTTTCAATCGAACGAACTTTCTTCGAAATTTTCAAATGTCTACATCCTTAGCAACACTTGGCTCTGATTTACAGTAAGACATTGTCATCAATGTAATTATCATGAAAAACCATTTTGTTCAAAGGTATGAAAGGTATATTCATATGTTCATGAATAACAAAGGGATTGTACGAATAAAATGTATTTAGAACATCAGATATCTTACACAGAGACACTGGTCTTGTTACTGTATTCTGTAAATTTTCTGTGATGCTATCATAACTGTACTGAAATTCTGCGATAGTCTAAACGAAGAAATGTTATTTTTGAATCAGAAGTGTGCTCGTCTGTCACTTTATCTTCCACTACTATCATGATATGCAGCAAATAGTTTCATCAGTGAACATTCTGAGGAGTTTTATCCCATTCAAAACAACACACGGTGGTACAGATAAAACTAACTCGTGTGTCTTTAACGTTGAATTAAACACATAGTGGTTCAGCTGAAACTAACTCGGGTATCTTGAACGCTTAAATCAACATAGACTGATACAGCTAAAACTAACTCAGGTTCTTGAATATTTAAATCAACATAGACTGATACAGCTAAAACTAACTCAGGTTCTTGAACGCTTAAATCAACATAGACTGATACAGCTAAAACTAACTCAGGTTCTTGAATATTTAAATCAGCATAGATTGATACGACTGAAACTAGCTCAGGTGTTTTGAATGTTCAAATCAACATGTTACAGCTCTTAAATTACTTTAGGTCCTTTGAATGTTCAAACATAAGCATGTTGGAACAGTTGAATTGGATTCAGGTATCTCGGATGTTCAAAGCAACACATATTGATACAGCTGAAACTGAGTTAGAAGAATATGGTTGGAAATTATGCAGACCTTTAGCCTTAAGCTGTTCATTAATTCTTTTTCATCTAAGACTTTAACCTAACATCTTGTAATGAGTGGTAAGTGATTACATTTATCATTTTTATCATTCTACCTAAACATGTCTCGGGATAAAATTGTTCTTCGCTCTGAACTGTTGCGTTTGCATGCTCTAATGCGACGACTTCTATTTAGCCTATTTCGTTTGTTTTCTTTTTGTGTTGACATCACCTTCAGTGTTGTTATCAAAACTAGCTGTACTACATTTTGTAGAATCCATCTTAGAATACAAACATCACCAAACAGGTTTTGCAACAAATCTGGAACAAAATCTATCGTTTAATTGATTCCTTGAAGAAACCAACATTCCAAGTGATAAGTGAAGATATAAAATATTTTACCTGTATTATCAAAACCTGTAACAGGAAAACAAACCACCAAAATGACCAAAAACTTCCGCATAATTCAATGTACCATCGCCTGACCAGTTGGTTTCTACCCTAAATAAAATGCTGGAAACTAAAAATAGAACAGTTTTACATAAGCCATACACTTACACGTCATAATGCAGTTATTATATAAAATAAATACGAATGCATTATTTGTTTATGAAAGCTTTTCAAAGTAATATTAGCTCCTCAATATTAATTACTTCTGTACTTAATTAATACCCTATGTCTGAACTTCTTAGAATCGCGTTAGGTGCCTCGAAATACTTTACTTATTTTCAAAGTGTTAGATGGCTTACAGAGGTTGAGTGCATTATATTAAAACGACTTGGAACCTAACTTCATCGTTATAGGCTATGTCACCACATCCAGTCATACTCCATCTAACAATCGCACATCTTGACAATATTTCCACAGTGTACTTTGCGTTGCAAAAGACTTGCTATACTCCATTTAGCTTTTCGTACTCTATCTAGTGCATGAGAACGACTGTTCCCCAACTCCCATTTAAGCAGTTCGTTTCAAAGAAATCCATAGGAATTACGTTGAATAACTTAACTAGTATGTCTTCGCAGTGAATAACATGGATACCTATTTCATTCTGTAGCTGCGTTAGATATGCGATGGCTAAACTGATATCTAAATTATTTTACCTTGTGATACCATGGCTGATTTAAACAAATTTTCCGCTTGGACTCTCTTTATCTTTCCCTCAAGCCTGACAAGCTTCCACGTTAATGCTGATTATAATTAGAAACATTCCCATGAGATGACAGATGTTGACTGAGTGATGTATTATATTTGGCTCGAGTCAGACACAATGCTTTCAAATTATATCAAAAAACTCAAATTTTGACGTCATTTGACTACAGAACCTTCTGCCACATGTCTGCAGCATCATTTACGTGTTTCGTTACAAACTATATACAAGATTTAATAGGATACGTTTTCAATAATGACTTCCAACTTGCTTATACAGGGTCGGGATGTTGTCAACGTATGATTACTGACTCTTATTTCAAACATGGAACTTTTCAAATCCGTCAAAATACTGTTGGCTTCACAGTGACATCCATAACCAGTTTCCTTCTTAACCAGCTGCTTAGTTTGGAAGACTGGCTTGATCTGGGTCGTAACTGGGTAGGATGAAGCACATCTCACTTCTTAATGGTCGCTATCAGCGACTTTGAAGCTTTTCTGTAACATTCTATTGGTTATGTTTCTTTACCACTTTATTCCTGACTTGTCTGGAAAGTTCCTTGGTTTTCGTGATTGATTTTTCGTATCACTATATAAGTTGTGGCTCGAATAAATGCATTTAGTCTGAAGTCAGGTTTAAACCATTTTGATTACATACAGTGAGAAATAATTGCGCTAATTTTGTGACATTTCAAACTAATATTTTGTACCTAAACTAATTTAGAATTATCGTAGCAAAGGGGATGAATACGTATGCGAATAAGAATGTTCTAATTTTCTTCGAAAATCTAAATTATTTATATAATTTCAGCGTCTTTAACTTTCCTAGTTTAGTGTACATGATGTAGATTCTAAATATAATTTGAAAGTTTCGTGATTTCATGCTCAAAATGTGACAAAATTTGAAAACTTTGCATGAAGCTGAATACTTTTGCAAGGAACTGTATGTGTAGTTTTGTGATTGTACATGTTCCAGTGTTGTAACAATACATGGGTCCAGTCTTGTTGTAATAGATTGTTCAATCTCATAAGAGTAAATGGTCCAATCTTGGTCTAGTATGTGGGTCCAGTTTTGTAAAATTATATGTTTTACTCTTCTAGGAGTTTCCGGGTTCAGTCTTTTAACAGTATATTTTCTAGTTTTGTAAGTTTTCGAGTCCAGTTTTGTAACAGTATATATCCTAGTCTTATAAAAGTATTGGGAGTGCAGTCTTTTTGTAATATAAAATATCATATTATCTTGCCAGCTATTCTTACGAACAAGGTTTTAATGACCGACTTCTAGTATTTTAGTAAAGTTAAATATGTCAATTAACACCCTCTATAACTAATATCAGTTACAATAAACTGTGTCTACACCAAGGAGTCAGAAAATTATCTTTCCTAATGCACATCAACCTTACATATTTTAAAAAAATACCATAAACTTACATGCATTACAATTTGAATACGTATTAACTTTAGGTATATCAATATTATATGCTACACGTCTGAGTATCAACATTCTAACGATATTGTGGTAAGCACCTCAGATTATTACTAGTAAACTGTGAACAAAAATATTCTAACTCGATATATAACAGATATAGAAGTTATTTTTTGTGATAATATAGACAGAAGCATATTCACAGTGACATAAAAAGTTGTTTTAAAATACTTATATTGTCTATAATTATACTTGATACCAGTGTCGCAGTCATACCAACACATTTTTATGTCACTGCTATTGTTTATATCTACTCTGACTAAACATGAGAGCAAGCAGTGTCGTAGTTACAGCTCTTTTACTTATTTTACTGTCACAACTTTTATTTATTGTGAATAAAATTGACATTAATATTTCACTTACATCTAATTTATATATTTTAATGTCGTTACCTTCATCCATTGAAGTTAAACTTGGCACTAATATTCCAGTTACATTTAATTTATTTATTTCAATGTCATTACTTACATTCATGAAGTTAAACTTGGCATTAGTATTCCAGTTACATCTAATTTATTTATTTTAATGTCAGTACTTATATCCATTGAAGTTAAAATTAGTACTAGTATTTCAATTACATCTAATTTATTTATTTCAATGTCATTACTTACATTCACTGAAGTTAAACTTGTCATTAGTATTCCAGTTACATCTAATTTATTTATTTTAATGTCATTACTTACATCCATTAAAGTTAAAATTAGTACTAGTATTCCAGTTAATACTAATTTATTTATTTTAATGTCATTACTTACATCCATTGAAGTTAAAGTTAGTACTACAGGGTGTTTGGAAAGTCACTGTGCACTTATATATTTATTAACAGACATGTTTCCATATAGAATACAGGAGGTAAATATGAATGACAATTATAAACAATGTTGAAAGTGACCCCCTGTTGGCATCGATACAGGTCTGGATCCTTCTTATTTTGTTTCTAAACACCGCTATCACTTGCTGGCTTGAAATAAACTGGATAAAATATAATTACAAAACTGTACAGTGATATTCCGAACACCTGTAGTATTTCAGTTACATTTAATTTATATATTTTAGTGCCATTACTTATATCCATTGAAGTTAAACTTGACACTAGTGTTACAGTTATAACTACTTTATTTGCTTTACTTTCGCTAGTTGTATCTACCATGACTGAACTTGACACCAGTGGTGCAGTTATGGTTGCTTAGCATTCTTACAAAAGCTTACAATAAAGATCAAGTAAAGTTAGTATTTCTTATAAACTTGTTTTAGTATCTAAATCTGTGTGAACTTGTTATCATCGAACTCATTAACTATAGTTACGTTTTCTGCCTTACAAAGCATAAAACTTGTAGTTATACAATTGGCAACACGTGCATTAACGTGTTAGAATTAAGTGCTGCGGTAGTCTTCAATACGGGAAAAGTGTTGAGTCGAGATAAATTACGTGTTAAAAAAGTGATCAGTTTAGAAATGAGCAAAAATGTAAGGTGAGAGTTGAGCAAAACTTAATTCTTACTTTTATCGGGTAAAACTCGAGGGTATCAAAATTAAAACACTACTTCTAAGCAGTTTAAAATAACTTTGCTTAACTGTGTAAAAAATCTGTTTACAGTTTAAGCCACAGTTGGAAAAACCCAGACTCTAATAACTCTGTACAGTGCATCATTATCACACAGCTTTACAAATATGGGCAAAACATTATCTCAAGGTTTTGTTTAAAGACTATGAATTTAATACAGCTAAAACTACTTCACTTTTAGAAGTATTTAAACGACTGGGTTTGTATCACCAATGTTAAAAGTTTTTAAAAACTAGTTAAACAACTGAGTTTGTATCACCAATGTTAAAGGTTTCAAAAAAACTAATTAAACAACTGAGTTTGTATCGCCAATGTTAAAAGTTTTAAAAACTAAGATTGTCTCAGTTTTGGTAATACTTCAAGAACCAGCTTTCAGTTATCTCAACTAAGGGTTTAAGAAAGCTAAGAGTACTTCGTTACGGAATTATTTGAAGAACCAGGATTGTGTCATTACTACTACGGATTTAACAAAATTAGGACTATGTCGGTTCTGGATGTATTTCAAAAACCAGATATTTAATTTTCTAAACAAAACAAGAAATTCGAAATATTTAATAAGAATTGTGAAATTACCTTAATTAACTAATAAACAAATAACATTTAAAAGAAATCGAAACAGGATGACTAGTAACATACGGAATTAGAATAATTAAAAATAATTCTCATAACCCAGAGTGTCAGCAGTAACGTTTTTAAATTATCACAATTTCTTTGTTGTCATATTATCGCTACATCTTGCTAGGTTACTTTGCAAACATCGATATAGCTTTGAATTAAGTTATATTGTAAACGTGACATAGAATTATCTATTTAAACTCAATTAAATGCTTCACAGACAAGATATAGTTTGAAAGTATTAAATAGTCTACAAATGTTATTTATAATTTTCGTGAGCCATCATTAAGTTGAACATACTAGTAATGAAGACTGAATTATCCGTGGTTATCATGTTCTATCTGCTTTCTTTCCTTTACATCAGTGACTTGGGGAAAACGATTTTCTAAATTCAAACTTTGATATTCAAAAATTATCCCTGGAAGCGTCTCAAAATCAGATATATGTTTTTAAAACTGTAGTACAGTTATCTGTGCTCATACGCCCATCGTATGAGGACTTATCTAACTGTGAACTATATTAAATTCTGCCCTTCGATGGTCTCGTGGCAAAGGCTGGTGCAGAAATTGGGCCATGCGCAGAAATTTAAATTTAACGTTAAACACACGTATATAATAGGTATAAAAAATAAAAAAACGCATACATCACATAGCTGCGTGTATCTGTATACTCCTATTTTACATACCCTTGTGCAGATGTATTTGCTCCAATACGTTGCCGGTACAATAAACATGCTGCTGTTCTGTGGAGGCCTTTACTTTTTTAATTAATTAACATTTAACAATCTGGACAAATGTAAATATAAAGATACACAATACATTATGTTTCTTTGTTTTAAATTAAGCACAAAGCTATACAATGGGCTATCTGTGCTTTACACATCACGGGTATCAAAACTCGGTTTCTAGCTGAGTGAGTCCGTTGACCTGCCGCCGTGCCACTTGGGGAGGGGGCTGCACTCTGTTTATATCTTGTCACGATACTAGGTTACAGTTTAGGGTTTAGGTGTTATAGCATTCCTAAATATTATATTTAATTCCTATTTATCCTGTTATAAAATTTAAAAGAAATTGATAGTTTCAAACATCAATACAATGGTGTTACAATGTTGGGGAGATAAGCTTAGTTCTGTAGCCACAAGTGTTACAATGTTGGGGAGATAAGCTTAGTTCTGTAGCCACAAGTGTTACAATGTTGGGGAGATAAACTTAGTTCTGTAGCTACCAATGTTACAATGTTGGGAGAAGAGGAATGACTGAACTCCAGCAAACTGCTGGTTTTTGTTTCTGTTTAGATTTATTAACCGCTGTTGTTAAGCAAACTATTTTCCTTTCTGCATGAGTCAACCCGTAAAAGGTTTGTAGAACCGCACATTTTCACTATTTAAACATGTAGACAGTAACAAACACTTGCTCATTTATATAACTGTTACTGAAACTATTTAATGATAAAATTTATTCATATGTTCACCTCGTCAACTTCTTTACAACAATACAAAAAGTATTTTTGTGTTTTCAACCTAAACAGCTCGTTATGACCACATGGATTAAACGTTCAGGACATAGGATGTTATGGTTCAGGTACATAATCAATTCTGACCTCAAATGACCTAACAGAAGGAAGGCTACCAGTCAACAGATCAGGCATGTATATTTATTTGTACAAAATTACGGATTTGACTGTCTTTTTTATGGTACGCCCACAGTTGATAGTATAAAACTTTTCGACAACATTACTGTCCGAAGCCTGACACTTTGACCTGCAGAATCGACATGCAAACCACTATACTCGGTCCTAAAAACACACATAAACACAGAATGGCAAACTATCAAGAAGTATATTATAAAATTCATATATCTGTCTGGCCTGGCATGGCCGAGCGCGTTAAGACGTGCACTCGTAATCCGAGGGTCGCGGGTTCGCGCCCGCGTCGCGCTAAACATCCTCGCCCTCCCAGCCGTGGGGGCGTATAATGTTACGGTCAATCCCACAATTCGTTGATAAAAGAGTAGCCCAAGAGTTGGCGGTGGGTGGTGATAACTAGCTGCCTTCCCTCTAGTCTTACACTGCTAAATTAGGGACGGCTAGCATAGATAGCTTTGTGCGAAATTCCAAAAAAAAAAAAATCTATCTGTCTCGTTCCTGACAGATAATTAAATTTTGGCAATAAATCAAATAAAATTACCTTTCTCTCAAGATAATAATAAAAACATTTTTATTTCAGACAGAGTTTTATCATTGCGGATACGTAAGAACAAGTACTAAAGGAACCAATAATAATAATTGTTTGTTAAACATCTTATTTTCCTTTCAACATATTCAGCGGCAGAAAATATACACGTTTTCCCTACGTAGGGTAGTTCTCGTAGTCTGTGTGAATCTCACCAAAGAATTACGGTACAAGTGAAAACATCGTTGCTGTCGGACTGGTGATTATTACCCAATAGAATAATATGGAGAACAGATAAAGGATTTTGGGAAGTAATATAAAGCGGTAAGATTCACACACTGACCACCTTATATTATTTCCCGGTAGGGGTATGTCAAGTTTGGTTAGTGATTGGTTAAAAACTGTTGGCGTAAAAGGAAGACACACACAGACGAAAATTTGGTTTAATGGAAGCCTTAGCGATTCAGCAATCTTTTTAGATTTAGGATGGATACGAAAGCAATTTTGATAAACAGTAGAGTTGAATTGGCGAGTTCGGAAAAACGCTTAATTCGCTTTGAAATGATTGAAATGTGAATTTAAACTGAACTTCTTTTCTTTCCTTTTTGATAAAGTGTTTATCTACAAAAAAATTTCATTGATGTTACGTTTTACATTACTCGTTCTCATAAATAGGAGAATAGATTTTAATCTGAGTCGTTGTGGGACCTTAAATATGGCTAGCTATTGCATTCAAAAGTGAAATAATTCTATTCCTCATTCAAAAAGGAATTTTATATTTGGGTCGAAATTGGCAGTTACGTTTCTTCAGTAGCCCCGTCCAAGGGTTTCCGCCGCCTATTCTTCTTATCGGACGGTGAAGTAAACAAAATAGGATAATCATGACAAAATCCCATACTCTTAACAAACTCATTAAAACACTTACTCACCTATCGAACGGTAAATTGAACAAAACAAAATGGTCATGACGACAAACCACGTGTTCCACTCGTGCTGGTCGGTTACAGTTGAAACTCCAAGAAACATAAAAATTATAGTTTCAGACGTATTCGCCAGCATCTTCATGGCATACTTGAGAGTAATGTGAGATTTGTAAGATATATTTTCTTCCACATAGGTTTTCATTGTCATTCCACAAAATGTTAGTCTACACAGAAAAATATATCATATATCACGAAACCATAATTATTTGATCATCTTGTCAGGAAAAAAAATACGTTAAATTGGTGTCGAATAATTATTTTGTTTAAAGCAAACATCCATCATGGAGTGGCTCTAAATCAGATGAGGATTGAGTGATAGTGAATGCTACTCTGAAAACTGACCTTTATGGTTATTTTCAAAGTTATTCAGGGAAAATAAGGTAAATTTTGGGTATCATTAAAATTATTCTGTGTAAATCAAAGATTCTCAGCAAAAAATATGAAAAATAATAGTTAACCATTACAAGGGCAATGAACTAAGTAAGTCAATATGACACATCTTACAACGTATCTGTACCAATATTTTTATTAACCGACCATCAGTTTTATAGATAGATTGCTCCGCAAAAAATACGGCTATTTTTTTCAAACAACTGGTAACATGTTATAAACAAAACTACTTACATACTTACTTAAAAAGCACTGAATATCATTTTTCAAATAAATGAAATAATATGTTTTACAGTAATTAATAATGGTGGATTTCATTAAATGATTTTTGTTCAACAATGAAATATATTTATTTATAAATCATTTATTACATTCAAGAATGAAAGACTAAATTTCCAAAATGCTTGTTAAAACAAGAACCAACAAGGAGTGTTGTTAGTTTCATGTTAGTTTAACCATACGTCCTAAAGTGGCCAGAAGTGTTGTTAGTTTCATGTTAGTTTAACCATACATCCTAAAGTGACCAGAAGTGTTACTAGTTTCATGTTAATTTAACCATACATCCTAAAATGACTAGTAGTGTTGCTAATTTCTCAATACTTTGGCCATACATCTTAGGTTAACAAGAAATGTTGTCCATTTTACTTTAGTTCGAAAGTACGCCTTCAAGTAACAAGACGTAGTGTTAGCTCCAGTTTAGTTTCATCGTACATACTAAAAGAACAAGTGCTTTGGTTGGCTTCAGGTTAGTTTGAGCCATACATCCCAAGGTGCCCCGGAGTGTGGATAGCTTCACGTTAGTTTGACTATTTTTAAACTTTACTGCATATGAACAGTTATCCTGAATACATTTTTTTAATTATTTGAATAAAAAATCTCTGTATGTACTATAGAGAATTTTATCTGTCAAAGTAATGATCTGTTTAAAAAGCTGGTACATACATATAACTTTCATGCTCGTTATTAAACTAATATTATGTAATTAAGAAATGAAGTTAGGCTAATAATTGTAATTACAGCTTTTTGTAAAGAAATTATGTATTTAAAATTGTTCAATTGAGGAACGAATAAAAGTAATTCTATGGTTTAATTAATTCAGAAATATAACAACATCCATTTTTTACAGTAGATGAATTCTAATTTTAGTGGTTACAACTTTTGGATCCAAACTGTCGAGTCTTATCCATACTATAATCAAGTTAATGTAACATTCATATCAAGTAACAATAATAAATTTGTTAGCTGTACATTAAAATGTCCGACAAAGGGCTAATTAGGTCGTCTGTTGACCTAATTACATATTTAATTTTCTTTAACACTATATTTTTAACGACTCAATTATTATTTTATTCTTTTTGTCAAGAAGCTTTGACTTATAAATAATTATTTCAATATTACTTAGACTTTACCTTATTTGACTTATCTAAAGGGTTAATTCCCTCCTTAATTACCATTCGATTTAAGGTCGACATGTGATGAATGCTTTTAACAAAAATTATCAATGTTTTAGCCTAATAAACAGATCCCATAAACAACACAAACTTCATGCACGCAGAAAACGTTACCAGAGCAAAATCTGTACTTTAAAACAGATAAAACAACTCTCGAAAATAGTATAATCATCATGAAGTCATATGTGTTACAAAGGTTATTTCAAATCATTAAGTTATTTATTTTTTAGATATTTTTAATTTTTACAGAGTCATTTTCTGTAAAAACTAGTCACTGTAGTATCAAATACTGTATAGTTACCATTATGCTGAGTTCTCACTATTTTTAAAAAGTTTTCTTTGGAGCTAATACATTATAATTATAACGTTTATTTTTAACAATCAGTATTTATTCGTCATGTTGTAAATGAATCACGTTACGGGTTTATAAATAGAACTGGGATAATAACAAATTTAAAGTGGAAACTAAACATTCCTAGATTTCTTTGGATGATCTTAAAAGAATTACAAAATACTAACTAAAACAAACATCCCTTAATCTTGCTGGTTAATCTTATAAGAATTACCAAATATTAACTCAAAGCAAACATCCCTTTATCTCGCAGGATGATCTTATAAGAATTACCAAATATTAACTTAATCCAAACATCCCTTGATCTCGTTGAATGTTCGTGCTAGAACCGCAAAGTTCTAAGCGTATTTACAAAATATTGTTAAATATTCAAATGTCCAATTTAAGTTAGTAAAAACTGCGAAATAGTGACTAAAATAAGCTATTGACCTTAATTATTAACCTTAAACGTTAATACTTAAGTTCAACCGCCTTTTGGTACCCTCAACTAACCGTGGAAATATTATGGGTAAACAGAAAGGTTATCCAATCCTAATTTCAAGTTAAAATTACAGAGACTTTCTCCTAGACTCATGGGAGTGTTTCAGCTTATATCCCATTAGTTTACTTCTGAACACATTTGTCACGCTAGTTTTCTATATTCTTTTGATTAAAACAGAAGTTTTTCTGTGTTACATCACCACTGAAAAGGATTTTAAGTGCTTTTTCCTTCTTGAAGACATACAGACATTATGAACGATTCACCGTAGTTGATAATAAATAATTCGTGTCTATTTCTTTTACTGTTCACTCCGATTTTTTCCACAATTTTTGCAAAGAACAATTTGTCGATTTCATTAATGACGAAATGTGAGATAGAAGAATAGAATTAGGTGCTGTACAAGAAACATTACAGTTTTCACATAGCTAAGATAACAAACTGTCTTTATGCAGATGAATCGTAAATGTGTATTGGAAAAATTATTGAGTGAAAAAGGGTGCTTAAAACGACGCATCATTCATTATTCATGGTATTATTGTATCATTATTGTATTATGAATAATACCAATCATTCTTTGATAGATTGTTCAGGCAGAGTATTCACGATGTAACTTTGTAGAATGGACGCCTTCGGACTTGAAGACGAAAGGTGAAAGACTTTCGAAACGTCGTCCTTTACATTTGTGTTTCCATAACAGGCAGTTACCGTCCATTCTACAAGGTTTCATTAATACCAATCATTATTTTTGAAACGACCTTATTACACTTCAATCATACATTATTTCTTATAAAACATACAAAGCCTGGAATTTTCACACACTACGCACAAAATCATCACTCTTCGTTTGGTGCATGCTAAATATCACCTACCTTGTTCAAAGTTAATATCGACGAGCAAAGTATGTGTATTATATATTAAAGTATGTGAATTTTATATCAAATGCATGACATGAACATACGTGGTAATTAACAAATCAGAAATCAACACAGTGATGCATCCACTCGTTTTCATTTTCATTAAAAATCCCTGGTTAGCAGTAGCCACTTGCTTTGTTTTCACGTGAAAATTTGTTTGCATTATGCAAATAAGAAGCAATCGTAAATATAATTAAAATATGTTTCTTTTGTTTGTAGAATGTATACAGTACGACTCTGAACAAACATTTAGTTGTTTTTGCCATTTTATGAAGAGCTTTACAGCTGTGTCAAGTTTCATCTGTAGAAAATTAAAATGATCCGTAATCTCTGAAATGGCCAGACATGGCCAGATGGTTAGGGCACTTGACCCGCTTTCTGAGGCTCGAACCCCTTCACATCAAATATGCTTGCCTTTTCAGCCGTGGATATGTTGCAAAGTGATGGTCAATCCCACTTTTCCTTGGTAAAAGAGTAACCCATGATTATCTGTCAGTGGTAATGACTAGTTAGCTGCCTTTCCTCTAGTCGTTCCACAAGGGCACAGCGATACGTCTGCAGCCTCACACCGCTACAAACCGGGGTTCGATAGCCGTAGTGGACAGAGAGCACATAGTTCCTTGTGTACTTTGTGGTTAATTCCAAACAAATCCTCTAGTCTTACACTGCTGAATTGGGGACGGGTAGCGTAGATTGTTCTCGTATAGCTTTGCACGAAATTCTAAACAAATAGTTTCGAAGAAACAATTTATTGAATTCAGTGAATAGGCCTACCCTTTATTATGCTACTACTATTATTTGGATTGAAAAATACACTAATATCAAACAAAATAAAAAAACACTCACAACATCACAACAAGTTACAAAATTATCGTCAACACAGAAAATCAATTCTAACAACGCCGTCATCGTAACAGTTCAAGCAGAGCATCATCAACACTACAGCAGGTGAATCAAAACTTCACCGTCTTCACATGTCAGTGACAAATCCGTACTGTGAAAAATATAAACAGTTTGCATTCTTTTGGACTGCTTACTCTACCAGAGCTCAAATTCACAGTGAAGAAAACAGAATTGAAGAAATCGTAGAAACTGATAACGTATTATCTTTGGTTTTGTTTTGTTTTGAATTTCACGTAAAGCTACTCGAGGGATATCTCCGCTGACCGTCCCTAATTCAGCAGTGTAAGACTAGAGGAAAGGCAGCTAGTCATCACCATCCACCGCCAACTCTTGGGATACTCTTTTACCAACGAATAATAGGAATGACCGTTACATTGTAACACCCCCACGGCTGAAAGGGAGAGCATGTTTGGTGCGACGGGGATCTGAACCCGTAATCCTCAGATTACGAGTCGAATGCCTTAACCACCTGGCCATGCTAGGCCACGTAATATCTTACAGAGTTTTTGTTTAAAATAAAAAGCTGAAAAATGTAAATTCTGGATATTATATCTTGTAGGCTATTCTTAGGTAACTAATATGGAATAAGCTTGTTGTAAGGCAATGTATAACCTGTTGTAATATTACCATTTTTATTCTTAAGAAAACTGGGGTAATTGGTTAAGAAAGGGAAAATTGTATAAATAACATTTTTTCTTTCTTTTGTTGTTAATTTCATAATGATCTTATTATTAGATGTTAATACATACTCTACTGTGTGGAAGGTTTGTCTGATGAAGGAAGATAAGCACAAAGCTACCCAATGAGTTATCTGTCCTCTGCCCACCATGGGTATCGAAACACAATTATTAGCGTTGCAAATCCAGAGACATACAGACAGCTGTGCCATTAGGAGCGTGTGAAAAGTACCGATTAACTTGTTTAACTGATAAAGTATTTGTTCTTGGAAATTCAAAGCCAAAACTATATTTTAAAATGCGCGAATACGTCAAAATTCGGGGTGATTTTTTATCTCCTTTCGAGGATAAAAATTACGAAACAAAGTAGTATTTGCACACCAGTTGATAGTTTTCAGCTATCATACAAAAACAGACAACTCTGGGTGATGTATGCTAGCACACGGACATGATAGATCATTTTTAAATTAAGATATGCCGAACATAAGCGGCAGATAAATTTCTCTTTTGAATAGGTTGTTCTGTCACGTGTGTGCGGTAGTACAATTGAGAAGAATCAGCGCGAGCTACTAAATGAATAAATTATCCTCAATAACTCACATATACCCTCTTTCGCTCTTTCTGTCTTTCACTTCATATATTTCCTGGATAAGTAAGTTGGAGAGAACAATATCCTATGAAAAATATCTTATTTGAGGAGACTACGCCATTTCAAGTCACCCTTCTCATTGACAGTTAACGGTGTTTAATTATTAAAAACTGCTACATAAGTGGACCGACATGGCCAGGTGGGTTAAGGCGTGGGGGCGTTATAATGTAACGTCAATCCCACTATTCGTTGGTAAAAGAGTAGCCTAAGAGTTGGCGGTGGGTGGCGATGACTAGCTGCCTTCCCTCTAGTCTTACACTGCTAAATTAGGGACGGCTAGCGCAAATAGCCCTCAAGTAGCTTTGCGCGAAATTCAAAACAAACAAACAAACTGCTGGATAAAAGTAAGTTAGCTATAGCATTTAAAATAATGATACAATATTTCCTCTCAGTTCATTCTTTTGAAAAGCAGGCACCTGATCATCCGTGGGGTGATCTACATCAAAGTGATTAATCATTCAGTCTGTACGATACAGCCAATTTGAAGAAAATTACAGAGTTTAAAGTTTTCCAAACTATCAGTGAATCATGAGTACCGATTTGGATATTTCGCTAATATGAAGAGATACTGAATAAGCAATCTAGCCAATCACAGTAGGTTGTTTCAAATGGGGTCAAATTTGCTTAAAGTATCCTTAGCAGAATGAGGAATTCTTTCTAAATCAATGGTACGATTATTCAGATACCTCAGCATGGGAAGTTACATTCATGATACAAGAGGGTGGTTGCTATAAGGGAAGTTACATCCATAATTCAAGAGGGTGGTTGCTATAAGGGAAGTTATATCCATGGTACAAGAGGGTGGTTGCTATAAGGGAAGTTACATCCATGATACAAGAGGGTGGTTGCTATAAGGGAAGTTACATCCATAATTCAAGAGGGTGGTTGCTATAAGGGAAGTTATATCCATGGTACAAGAGGGTGGTTGCTATAAGGGAAGTTACATCCATGATACAAGAGGGTGGTTGCTATAAGGGAAGTTACATTCATAATACAAGAGGGGTTGCTATATCTGTCGACATTGTTGCTCGTCACGTTCGTGAGATAGCATTCATTAATAAAGACGCACAGAATAACATAAGTCAATAGACTCAAACACTTGAGCCTACAATAATAAGAATGGGTTGATTCACCTGTTAAGTTGTTGTTGTTGTTTCTGAATTAAGCACAAAGCTACACAATGGGCTATCTGTGCTGTGCCCACCACGGGTATCGAAACCCGGTTTTTAGAGGTGTAAGTCCACTGACATACCAATAAGCCACTGTGGGACTCACCTGTTTAAAACATTTATTATCAATAAAGTTAATTTTAATAATATTTCACGAGTTTTGCCCAACTTAGAACTTTTCGATCAGTCCTAATCCACACATTAAATCAACCCATAAACGTTTGCAGACGAAAAAGTACTCACATTTCAGGGAGGGGGGAAATATGATGTTCATTTGTAAGTAAAATATTGTTCTTAATGGTAAATAATCGTTCTTTGTAAACCTATAAAAAAAAGAATACTTACGCTACAATTCCTGACAAGTGAAAAATCTCAGAAGTGAGGTAAGACAGGTAGCCAAACACAAAAACAAACAGAGGCTCTATGATCAACACGCGATAAGTAAATCGAGACAGGAAAGAGGCCAGTAATCCCCAAATAATACCAAAAAATGCACCCCCTAGTGACGAGACGAAGAAAGACAGCACACCAAACACGTAGTCAATTGTTATAATATATTCTTGGCCAATTTCTGTGTATGCATCAAATGTGTGATATAAAACCTGAAAAAGTAGAAAAATTATTTCTGTTAATTATAATGATTCAGTACCAAACTTATTTGTTCAGCCATTTTAAAAACTGTTATAACAAACACAACAGTATGAAGGTTGAAGAAAAGTAGTTTCAGAAACATAGTGAAAGATATACGATCATTATTAGTAATAACTTCTGGGTGAAAGTAAGGAACAGCTTATAACAATATGTCAACCACGCCATATCTGCCTTATGCAATTCAAACTCCAGGTCGTGAAAGACGGGTGGGGTGCAACAGATGCAGTGATTTAGACGCTCTTTACATGAGAAAGATGATTGTCAATAGTTGTTATGATGTGAAATATATTACGTTTCCGAAGTGTATTTTTATGTATGTCTCAACGCATAAGAGTTAGGTTTAAGATTATTTAACGTTATGTTAAGTATATGTTCTTTAATATCACACATTATTAATCATGTTTCTAACTAACCTGTTCGTTATTCAGGATATCTGATGAACCGCCAATCTGGGTCTCTTAATCCTGAAGAAACTGCATCAAAAATTACTAGAAAGCGTTTTCGAGTTAAATTAAGAAGCGATTATAAAAATATGTCAGCCACGCCATATCTATTATAACTATTCCAGACGAGACTTTTCGCCTAATGCTGAGGATATTCAGGCTGATTGAGATACAATAAACATAGTAGCAGTTGTTACATTATTTATGGTTGCACACTGTATAAAATGAATATATCTAAAGACTTAACTGTCTAATTATGCTACTCGTAACCAGCGTCGATACCTATCAGCACACACAAAGTTCGATCTTTCGCCCAATTCAGTTACCGTTAACAAATAGTTATAACTAGTGCTGCATTTAATAAGGCATTTAACACTTGAAATACTCTCCAAACACAAGAGTGTATTTTATACATTTGTGTGTTTACTCACCACTGTGACAGCATCGTTCAGCAAGGACTCTCCAAACACAAGGATGTATAGAACTTCATTCACATGAATCTCTTCAAAAACAGCTAATACAGCTACAGGGTCAACAGCAGAAACAATAGAGCTAAATAAGAGGGTGTCAAGTAGAGGCATGTCCATTCCATAAAGACCGGTCAGTCCGACACCCCACAGAGAGAATCCAATGGTCAAGGCATTCCAAATAGTACCAACTACAGCATACATCAAAATCGATGCCATATTATCAAAAAAGAGGCGATTTGGCATGAAGTAACCGGCATCCAGAATAATAGGAGGTAACATGTACAGAAAGAAGACTTCGGAGGTGAGAGGTCCAACATGCTTCCATCCAGTGAAGAAAAGCAACAGTCCGATGAGCACTCCAACCACGATAAGCACACAACTTTCTGGACAGATAAGACCGATCTTAGGAGTGACATAGAAACCTAGATATGAAAATTATTATATTTTTCTTCGTACAAATTTCATATCATAACAAACACACTTTACAGTTACCACGATCAACATGGAGTCATTTTATAGTAAGCACATAACATGACTTCAAATATAATAACAATATATTCCATAACTCAAATTAAACACCCAATCTCTCGTTACAAAACGATAAATTTGAGGTTTTATAACACTAAAAGTGACGATTTAATAACGCATCGTGTAGCTTCGTGTTTAAAAACAAGTGAAACAATTGGATTACTACATTCAGTCTTCGTGAAAATCTTATTTAAATTAGTCATATAAAAGACGAGTTGTACAGTATACAAGGTCTACAATGACTGGGTGTAATATCGTTTATAATAAAACTATGATAAAACATAACGGAATGAAAACTTTTAGTGAAACTCTTTTAATATTTGAAACCCGTGGAATTAAGCTAAAACTAAAATTAGAAATAGACACGAGACCTCTCGTCCAGAATGTTCCACACAAAACTATCATTCACCATCTGCAAGCTGCTAGCGTACCGGACTGCGGACCCGGAGCGCTGTAGTTCGCGAGCTGTTACCGCCAAAAATATTCTTAATTTGTGTTTTCAGAGCGGGCGCGTTATAAAAGTGAAGCTCAATTTCCATTCGGGTAAATCAGCCCACAATTTGGTGGTAAGCGGTATTGATTAACTGTCTTACTTCTAGTCTAAAATCAGGGGGTTGATTCCCCTCGGTGGACTCAGCAGATAGCCCGATGTGTCTTGCTATAAGAGAACACATACATACATACTTCTAGTCTACCACTTCAAGATGAGGAACAACTAGCACGAATAACGCTCGAGTACTCTTGCGCAAAATTCAACAAATAAACGAAATAAATATTTTGGATTATACAGTTGTTCCTTAAACATTTCTATTATCCTGTTTTATTGGGAGCAATAACTTCTCCATATCTGGCTACAGGCAGGTTATGTTGAAATGTGGGATGTAATATGCTTTTAATTATATTTTTAAATCAACCCCAACTTTGAGACTTGGGAATTACCGTTGTTTGTTTGTTTTGGAATTTCGCACAAAGCTACTCGAGGGCTATCTGTGCTAGCCGTCCCTAATTTAGCAGTGTAAGACTAGAGGGAAGGCAGCTAGTCATCACCACCCACCGCCAACTCTTGGGCTACTCTTTTACCAACGAATAGTGGGATTGACCGTCACATTATACACCCCCACGGCTGGGAGAGAGAGCATGTTTAGCGAGACGCGGGCGCGAACCCGCGACCCTTGGATTACGAGCGCACGCCTTAACGCGCTCGGCCATGCCAGGCCTGGAATTACCGTTGAATGTAATGGCCTGTTTTATTTACATTTCTTTGTGGGCCTTACTTCCGCCAGCAGCACGTATCTCATTGTTTCTTCTCCGTACCTCAATATAGAGCGGGTTACATATTTACCTGTCTGTTGTATGTAACACTTACTGTTTCAGTTCAGGTTTGTACAATGAAACTAATACTATAATGTTTTTGCATAACCTTTCAGTTCTCATACATATAACAGTTGTGCATTCAAGCTTACGGCTATGTGTCTGTTATTTTACTGATAACCGCATCTTTGTTGAGGAAGTTAGGTTATGGTGTTCCTGACAAACCCGTAGTCTTTGAATAGTTAAACAATCTTAGATAAAGAATACGAAAGAACAACTAAGCTGTATAATCTGTGTGTGCACTATTTTATTGTAATTTTATCTACAGTCTTGGCCAAAATATTTGCATAGTGTTCTATATTAAAGTTCCTATCTACATGCATGGAGTAGTTCGTAAGTAAATGCCAAAGTAGTAACAGAAAAGGTAGTGAACGACCAGTCAAACAGGTACAAGTTGTTATTCTGCTTTGCTTAAGCTGTTTTGAGCATTTACTTGTCAAAACTCTCTACACAACGGTTTTGTATAAACATTTTCGAAACAGGTCAATGCTTTGTCCAAACAATTTCTCTGTATTTGGGGTAGAATGACATGCCTAATCACATGCTAGAAATTGTAGTGTTTCAAATTTTTCGACTGTTCAGAAATAGTGTGAAGCAAAGGGCCATTGTCAAAACAATAGGACACTTCCAGTGCACTGTATCCTGAATCCGGAAACACTCTTGGACTACAATAAAGGTTGTTCTAAGAAAGTATACTGGTAGACGCTGGGAAAATATCAGAGATGACTGGATTTTAATCAGGGTAATACGTAAAGGTCGAAAGAAGTCTTGAACCACCATATGGTATAATACATTGATTCCAGGGTATTCAGAAGAACAGTGAATAGGAGACAAACAAACAAGGTTATTTTGCAAGAAGTGCTATCTGCGAATCAATATTAACTCTAATTCGCCATCGTCACCATGTCTTGGGTAAGACAACATGCTAATTTAAAGTTAGGATAGTGGCGACATGCCATATTTTCAAATAATAATAATAATAATTTATTTTCCAACTCTATACAATAAATTTAGAAAAAATCTTTCTAAGGAGCAAATTGCTCGTAAAAAGAAAGATTAAAAAATTCAAAAATCCAAAAGCATGAGAAAACAAATAACAGACAATATAAAAATACTTAAAGTAAGAAAAAAAAATCTTTGTACATATCTGAGAACAAAAGCCATTTTTTCAATTGTTTCTTATTTTTAACCAAATTTGGCTCACAAATTATATAGGAGGGTAAAAAATTAATTAAGTGTTTAGAAATTAAAGGAAATTGATGAAACATAAATGTATATTTTGTATAAGGAATTTCAAAACTTGAGCAAAGAGAAGATCGCGCAGTGTAATCAATTTGTTTTTTAGGAAAATTATTTAAATTTTTTAAACAAAAACAACCAAGTTTATACATATACAATTGTTGAAAAGACAAAATTTTAAAATTAATTATACAATTTTTATCTCGGAAAATATTATAAATAACTTTAGAATGGAAATTTTTTATCCGAAGCAGGTGAGATTTGTATGCACCACCCCAAACAATCAAACAATATTGTAACACAGATTGGAATAAACTTTTAAAAACAATACTTAAAAAATGTATAGGTAAATAATGTTTCAACTCTCGTAAGTATAAACTAATGAACTGCAACTTCTTAGTAATACTCAAAATATGCTCGGCTTCCTAATAGTAATAGTATGTTTCGTGTTCATCGTTTATCAGTAGAACAGATAAAAAAAGACTGCCTTTCCCACAGGAAGTACACAGGAGAAAGTGCAGTAGATGTTTGAGCAACTATTCATTAGGAAAGAAAAGCTGCTCTTCATATCCTCCAGGCCCGGTATGGCAGATGGATAAGGCACTCGACTCGTAATCCGATGGTTGCGGGTTCGAATCCCCGTCACATCAAACATGCTCGCCCTTTCAGCTGTGAGAACGTTATATTGTTACGGTCAATCCCACTATTCATTAGTAAAATAGTAACCCAAGAGTTGACGGTGGGTGGTGATGACTAGTTACCTTCCCTCTAGTCTTACACTGCAAAATTAGGGACGACTAGCGCAGATAGCCCTCGTGTAGCTTTGTGTGAAACTCAAAACAAAAACAAATCATATTCTCCAGGAAAACATCATTGGCGCATCCTACAGGAATCAAATGAAGACGATATTACTTCCATAAGACAGGGCAAGTGTTGGCAAGAGCTTTATGTTCAGGATGAAAATGCTACTACTCACACTACGCGTATTGTACCATATTATCTCAACCAGGATGATGTTTCCAGGTTGTCATAGCCAACAAAGCCTCCAAATTTTATTCCTATTGAGAACTTTTGAACAGAAGTGGGCCGCAAAATTGCTAACCACGACCTTAAACCAGCTACTGTAGAGAAGTTGCAGCACCTGATAGTGACAAGTTGGAATAATATCACGGTAGATTATATTAATAACCTCATCGACAGCATGCCATATCGCCTTGCAGAGATTATTAAAGTACAAGGAGAATCAAACAAGTGCTGAATGTTTAATATGAACTGATATAAAGTCACGTATGCTATTTATAATAATTTGATGTTATGTATTATTTTTACACGTGTTTTGTTAAGGTTTTATTGTGATCGGTGAAATGCTGAATTAAACAGCAAATGGTACTTGTTGTCTAACCTTCTGGTAAAATAGATCACATTGTAAGCATTGTCTAACAGTATTACACCCAGGAAATATGGGTGACATCAATAATAGTCAAAGTGGGGTCCTTCTGGTCTGTAAATGAAAATGCTGTAAAGACTATCCCATTCAGTCTCAGATTCGACAGATCACATGTCATTGTAATGATTCTGAGTTGCCTATTCCTTTTCCAAACTGAGGTAAATTTTCAGGTGATTTTTTTTGGGAGAAATTAATTCCAACAGTTCTGTTTCTTGAGTCTTAACAAGAAAGAAGTTATGGGCTTTTGCAGCATTGTTGGAAGTCCAACATCTAGAATAAAACTTCTCCAAGACCCAAAGCTCTCTCCAACAGCTTTCCATCTAAAAAAAAAATTCTTCGATTTGTGTAAAATACCATTTTTTTAAATATGAAGATCAGAAAAGCCACATTTGTTAGGAGAAAAACTTAAAACTTAACAAAATCAAAAGATGTAGTTTTGACACTAAAAATGTCTCCTTCTTATCTATTTTGCAGACCTCTTATGTATACTGATTTCTCTTAGGAGTAATCGGGTAAATTTCACCCACAGAGAAATAGAAAGTCTAACAAAAATAAAGAACAGAACAAATCTGCATTCTCCAAGCTCGACTGAGTGTGAAACTAAAGGGATTAGACACAGCACAGTGGAACAATCGTTATTCAATAAACACAAATACAATCCAAGGCAAGACGAAATGTGTTCATCTTTACTGGGAAGAACTCTTACAAAAAGTAACGGGAAAAGCAGTGAAATCTATTAATTATTAAGAGTCTCTAAATAACCAGTTATAGATCAAGAACACATAGCATTATATATAAGAAACAAGAAAGGTATTCCTCTCAGCTCTTATGCACACTTACGGCTCTTGATCATTCTCACCAGAAAACAAGGGAACTTGTGTCTTTAAAGCAGCATCTGATCTGTCAATAGAACAAAATCAATCTGGTTCTATATAGCGTACATGATATTTTATGTGATTTACCCAGTAAGAAAAATAATTAGGACTAAATGAACTTAGTGACTTTCGAACAAAGTTTTAAAAATATATCACAGAATGACTGGTATGGGTATTAACACTTTTATTGACAAGCAGAGAACAACGTTTCGACCTTCTTATGTCATATTCAAGTCGAAACGTTGTTCTCTGCTTATCAATAAAAGTGTTAATACCCATACAAGCTGTTCTGAGATACATTTTTATTTCAAGAAAAATTATCAAGAAAGTTTAAAGATAAACATTTATTAAATAAGGGTATAAAATAGGTAGTATGTTCACATATAATACTTTCACAAAACTCAAACTGTAACTAAAATAATTCTCTGTTTTAATTTCTATTAGAAATATAAAACACATCTGAACATACCGGCTAATAATGGAAATTTTTATTCTACATCATAATATACACGTGATTGAGACCCTTAATGTAATTTAATATAATCTGGAATTTTCAATAATTTACCATACTGAACATGGTAGAGATCACTCAATTGCTAATTAATTTGATTAGTATAATGATAAAGTAACTTTTTTGCTTATGAAACTACTAATATTGTGTATTTATACGAACCAAATGAATTCAAACACTATTTATATAAAACTATTTAAATCATACTTTTGTAAAAACACAAAATGAACATTTTGTAAGCTATTGTTTTAAATATGATTTATTCATCTTCGGATATGACTGATTAATGAATCATTCGCGCAATAACTATTGGATTTCCACGACAACTAGTTTCTTGTATTAAACCTCTATATAAACATAGATCTTTCCGACGATGATGTGTGCTGCTGATTATTTTTATGTTGAGTACTAGCTACATATACAACAGGGGTCACCAAACTTTTGACTGGCCCGCCAGCAGCTAGCTGCTTGAAAATAAAATGTCCGACTGTCATAACAAAATAAATCACACCGATGGTCGCTTTACGCTGATAAACACAAGACGTTATGATAAAAAGAAGCAAGACTGTCACGCGCATTTTTAACCAATAGGAAAATTCTTTTTTCGTCATGTTGAAGCTCGTAGTATCAATAAAAGCATTAGTATTTCGAAAACAAATACAGACTTAACCCTCGTCCTATCGACTCGTCCTGTAAATTCAGCGGCCTAGGGTTACCGCTTCAGCAAGCTCATTTCTCTTAGCAATCGGGTTATGCACTTTTCGTAACTCGTTTTTAGGTAAGTGTCGTGGCAAACGTACGTTTCAATATATTTTGTTTGTGCGTTCTTGGACCAGCACAATACTTTTCTCACAGCGTTCTGTGTTTTTCATTTTCAGATCCTGTTTTTTTCACCCATCGTTATGGCTGATTTTAAAAGAAGAAAGGTGGACTTTGAGTGTCGTGCTTTCAATGAAAAATGGGGAGAAAATTACTTCTTTGTGGAAACAAAAAACCAGAAAGCTACTTGTGTGATATGCACTGGAAGTGTTGCTGTTTTGAAATAGTACAATCTTCGGCGTCGCTATGAAACAAAACCTCTCTTAACATATCTGAAATCTTCAGGAAAGTTCCGTTCTGAGAAATTTGAATCCATGAAACGTGCTTTTGAATCTCAAAAGAATCTCTTCACGAGAAAGTTTGCTGAAAATGAATCTGTCACTCGTACAAGTTACAAAACAGTGCACAGGATGGCAAAGCGAGGAAATCCTTTTACTGACGGCAAGTTCATCAAAGAGTGTATGATGGAAGCAGCAAATGAGCTATGTCCTGACAAAGACAATTTATTTGAAAGTCTCAGCCTTTCAGCAACTTCAGTTGCACGGAAAACGGAAGAACTTGAAGCGAACATCGCATTACAGATACGCAAAAAGCTAGAAACTTCTGATGGTATTCTCTGGCACTGGATGAGTCTACTGATCTCTCGAGTACGTCACAACTTCTCGTGTTCGTTCGGGGAGTTAACTTGGACTTTCAGATCACGAAAGAGTTGGCATCAGTTTGCAGCATGCACAGAAGAACAACTAGAGTAGACATTTTCATGGAAGTGCATAAAACTTTGCAAGACTATAACCTTCAATGGAATCAGCTTAAAGGTGTAACAGTTGATGGAGGAAAAAAAACATGGCTGGAGTAAAGAAGAGTCTGATGGGGTTGATCAGGAAACAGTTGGAAGATCTTCAACTCCCAAGCGGTCTGTTTATACACTGCATCATACATCAGCAAGCACTCTGTGGAAAAGACTCAGATATTTCTTGCGTACTGAAACAAGTAATTTCTGCAGTGAACTTCATTCGGGGTCGTGCACTTAATCATTGCCAGTTCAAGGCGTTTCTTGAAGAAATTGATTCTGATTTCTGTGACTTGCCTTATCACACGGCAGTGAGGTGGCTCAGCTGTGGTAAAGTCTTGTTTCGTTTTTATAAGCTGACAAGAGAAACAGATATGTTTCTTATCGAGAAATATAGAGCCGATCCACTTCTGTCTGATCCAACCTGGTTGTCAAAGTTGTCATTTTTGTTTGACATCACATCTCACATGAATGAATTGAACTTGAAACTTCAGGGGAAGAATAACCTTGTCTGTGGTCTCTATAGAATCATTAAAGGATTTTGGAAAAAGCTGTCATTGTTTGAACCACATTTGGAAGGAAGAAACCTCTTTCATCTTCAGTGTTTCAATAAGTTTCATGCTGAAATCACAAAAGATGTTAACCTGGAGTTTCAGAAAATGATTATTGAATTTAAATGAGCATTTTCAGAGAGATTTTTGGATTTCGACAGAATCCAAAGTGACATTCTCCTTTTTCAGAATCCTTTAGATTGTGTCACTGATGACGTGACAGTGGAACTTCAGCTGGAGGTCATCGATTTGCAAGGAAATGACTTGTTGAAAGCAAAACACAGAGAGGGGGAACTTATTGAATTTTACAGCTGCATACCTGAAGATGATTTTACAAAGCTAAAGCAGCTCGCATCTCGTATGGCATCAGTGTTCGGAACAACTTATGTCTGTGAACAAGCATTTTCAAAAATAAAGTGTGTGAAGTCGGTACATCAATCATGGTTGACTGATAAACATTTGAAATCAATTCTAATGATTTGATGCAGCAATTCAAAACCGAACATTGAAGATATTTTGAAAGCCAAACGCCAATTTCATAAATCTCACTAGCTTTATTGCGGCTCAGTGAAATTCATATATGTACTTATTATGTGTGATGTGACAACTGTTTTTAATAATGTCATCTTCTTCGATAACCTTTTGGTAAATAAAAAAATGTTGGTTGTATTTCTGTTTGTTTTTTATTATATGTATGTATTGCATGTTACTTCCACATAGCTAATGTAGCATCCAAAACTTAGTGTTAAGTCTTTTACAGTTTGTTTGTTTTGTTTTGGAAATTCGCACAAAGCTACTCGAGGGCTATCTGTGCTAGCCGTCCCTAATTTTGCAGCTAGTCATCACCACCCACCGCCAACTCTTGGGCTACTCTTTTACCAACGAATAGTGGGATTGACCGTAACATTATACACCCCCACTACTAGGAGGGCGAGCATGTTTAGCGTGACGCGGGCGCGAACCCGCGACCCTCGGATTACGAGTGCACGCCTTAACGCGCTCGGCCATGCCAGGCCTGTCTTTTACAGAGAGATTTTGTTCTAACTTATGAGTATTAAACATAATGATCATGTGGCCCACGCTTCTCATTCCCCAAGTAATCTGGCTCCCTGTGAAAAAAGTTTGGTGACCCCTGATTTTGAATATGACATATTCCACTTCAAGTTATATGTAGTACAGGGTTCAGTTTCTATGACTAAACTGTTTGGATTGAAATATCGAAGGCAATAAATGTGAAGTAGCTACCTGATTTGTTTTTCGCCTGTTGTTTAAGATGAAGTAAGAAAAAGCAACTACACTGTTTTTGTATGCGTTTCTTGAAGTCTGAACATTTTCAAAAATTACGAATTTTCATAAAAACTTCACTTTTATGGATTTTCAGTCCGTTTTGCTTTTCCATATGTCGACTCAAAACCACATAGTTACTATATACACTTCACCATTATAAGAGGGCAAACGGTACTTATTTTGGTTGCTGACACAAACTGTGGTAATGAGCTTTCAATAGTCGAAACTGCAATCCACAGGTAGAAGTAATAGCCAATCAAAGAATGTGTTTAGCCTATGTCATAGATTCTCTTTCAATTTCACATATATACAGTTTTATGAATTAGTTTGTTTCTTCATGCACACATTAACGTATTGTTTTAGCATTATAGCATTGTGTCTTCACATAGATTTCTTTAAATTGTGTTAAATTATTTGTACACGCATATATATATATATAACTTTGAAGGAAATTCAGTGATACTAACTACTGCATTGTGGTGAGGAAATTGTTATTACAAATTACTATATATTGGTTTATAGGTATATAATTATGGAGGACTGTGTATGTGTTCTTAATAAAAGAACAGGTTGATTGACTGCACTGTTGGTAAACTTGTAACTTATTAGGATTTTTAGTTGTTTTCGTAATTTTCGAGCAAAACTACACGAAGACTACCTGCACTAGTCGTCCATCATTTTGAAATGGTAGACTGAAGGGAAGACAGCTAATCAACATCCCCTACCATCAATTCTAGGGCTACTGTTTACCAGTAAGTAATGACATTGACCATCACATTACAACGTCAAAACAACTTAAAAGGTGTATTGTCAGCTATGGGTTTTAATCCCGTGATTTGCAAGTTGCAAATCGAGAGTTCTAACCATTAGAGTACGCTTGGCCTGATCATTATTAACATTAACAACATTGTACAACTGAAGCTAAACAAATCTGACGAAGATATTTTATGTTCTTCTGACTACATATAAAATTATTTTAAGAATATACAGATAAAAACAAACATATATATATCACTGTTTTAATTATAAATCAAGTTTGAAACTCCTAAGTTATCCTATTGTTACAAACATTATCTTTCTTCTATAGCATCAGAGAAACAGAAGTGAATATTTGAATTTGAAGCCCACCAACACAATAATACCTCATAAATTGTGATCCTTACAACATTAGAAAACACTTTAATTAAAGTAAGAAATTAAAGGCAATTAGTAATGACCAGGCTTGACCTGGTTTTTAGTTTGCTAGCAAACGTATTCGTGGATCCATTATTTGCATCATATTGCCGCGAAATACTTGCACTGTTGACTAGCTGCGAACCTTTAACGCTTGAAACCGGGTTTCGATACCCG
The DNA here is from genome assembly GCA_011833715.1 of Carcinoscorpius rotundicauda. Classification (NCBI taxonomy): domain Eukaryota; kingdom Metazoa; phylum Arthropoda; class Merostomata; order Xiphosura; family Limulidae; genus Carcinoscorpius; species Carcinoscorpius rotundicauda. The sequence continues at coordinate 46,947,139 of CM022392.1, read as the reverse complement.
TGGTTGGTAAAACACTTAGCCCTTTGTGTTGGTTTGTGCTTTATTCAAAAACAATAACAATAACAACAACGCTCTTCTACTCAGTTAGTTCAAAATTAGAGACAATTAATACAAACAGCGAGAACATCACAAAAAACAAAACAAAAATTGTAGTCGTATTTGTTCCAAGTTATTAATGTTTCAAAATAATATTTCCTGACAAAGTAATTGGAACAAATAAATCAACGCTCGTATACCGTTTAAAACTTTTGATGGTCGTTTAAAAAAACGCAAAAGTATAATATGCTTCTGATTACAAATATATATTGCAAATTTATTTTCCACTTTCACCAAAAACTTTATTAATAATAGGCTTCTGTTACTACAAATATCCACTGATTTAAACGCTCTAATTGTTGTTCGCTGCGTAGTACGAGCAATATGAATGGTAAATTTTTTTTTAATAATTGTTTTTTTTTCATAAGTACTGGCGTAAAAACAACAGTAATATGCAATAAGTACATTTATTTTACTACAATCCGGGCTTCGATTCTCTTCGTCTGTCAAAGTGCAGCTAGTTCACGAGGTAAGGTTTCTATAAAAGAAACAAAATGTCTTTGGAGTTAGCGCCATCTAATAGTAAATAATTAAATAATATTGAGACAAAAGTGTTTAGTAGTCGTTGGGCCAACGACGACAAGACGTTTATTTTGTCTTCTTTTCGTTCTTAGTTTTAAGAAAATTCACAGCAGCGCCAGTTGCTTCCCATTTGCTTAGTGTATACTTATAATGTGAAGATTATTATAACAGTTGGTGATTAAGCATTGCATATAAATTTAGAAATATTTGTATTTATTTTAGAAACAGTTGTGTTTCACCGCTTTCATGCCACAAGTTTTTATACGCATATAAATAAATTAAATGATAATTTAATAACTGAATACACAAGCAAAGAAATAAAACTTGGTTTTCTTAAATGACTGCAATGAATATTTATTACTGTTATTCATGTTAAACCATTCTAACAAAAACAAACGTGTTTAGAAACAATGGCATGATAATATAAAATTTAAGAAGTTTGAAAATTTTATTATTCAATAACACAAACGTAACGTGGTTATATTTTGTGACGTCATGACACATTTGTCAACTTGAATTATTAGTAATAGTCAGTGGATGAAGTGTAAATTTGGAGCTGGAGAGAGTAACTCGCCTTATTAATGTCTTTCCTATAGGAAAAGTTTGAATAGTAAACCATCCATTTCAATTATTTTATTAAGTATATCCTGTTTATTAGAGCAAAAACTTTTGCATCGGGTTTGACAGCTTTTAGTGTCGTATGGCCTTGGACGTTTTTACGTAAGAAGGTGAAAGGTTCGCCACGTCTATAGTTCTCAGATTTAAATTATTCCCAAATATTCGGTTAGAACAACCTCAATCTTGTTCGGTAAGGATTAGTTTTCATGTTTGTGCTTCTTATCACAGTTCTTCCAATTATTTTCTGATGTTGCCTCAGCACCCCTTCAGACCGTTTTCTTTCTTCTTAATTGGATCTCTTTTGAGCTGAGGGGGATTTGCCCCATAGGGCACACTGTTGCTTTAACCACTGACAGTGGTCCTCATAAATATCCTACAAATTTATTCTTACAATCATCACTGATATGAAATATATTTAAGGAAAACAATATATCGTGCTACTATTCGCTCACACATTTTTCCTGTTAAGGTATTTCGTCACAGGCACTAAGTTTGTTATGAAACCTGTAGCAGATACACATCATGTCAGTCCAGATTCTTTAGTTTACGACCTTGAAATAAAACCTGTGTAACCAACATCTTTCTTATATCATAACATATCTTAACCAATAAGATTGACATTATATCCAAGGCTGAATTGAGGACTTGTGGGGGATGGGGGAAAATTTTGTAGGGGGAATTCCTACAACTAAACTTCCTAAAGACGTCAAATACAGTTTAATACTATTTATAACTAGAGTTTTAGCAAAACATAAATACAAACAATGGGTAGACAATGTACAAAATATTAATTTTAATGGTTCCGGCATGGCCAAGTGGTTAGAGTACACGACAAGTAATCTGAAGGTTGCGGATATGTCTACTTGCCACGCCAAACATGCTCACCCTTTCGACTGTGGGGGAATTATACTTACGGCCAATCTCACTATTCGTTGCTAAATCACTACCTCGAAAGTTGACAGTAAGTGATGATGAACAGCTAACTAAATTAGGAACAGCTATCGCAGATAGCTTACGTGTGACTTTTGCACAAAATTCAAAACAAACAACTAATTTTAATATTTATAATAAATATAAAGTAGTAACAATAAAAACCTACAAAACGGTGGGTTCATACGAAACTATGAATATCGCTGTTTTGAAACGTAAGTCACATTCACAGGTGGAGATCACTGTTAAGCCCAAAAATATATATGCAAAAACTGCTGGTTTTACTTGAGAAAATATTTTTATGTAGAAGAACAAATGACGTTTCAACCTCCTTCGGTCATCGTCAGGTTCACAAAAAAAAATAAAGAGGTAGCTACTGATAGCTAAACATAAAATTTCATGTTCAACAACCATAACTATATACAAACAAATGGCCTAAACATGGGCAGCTCAGTATCACCATTTTTAGCCAATATTTTTACAACACAAGTTGAAACACAAGCAACAACACAGCATTACATCCACAGTTATACTGGTACAGATATGTAGATGACACGATTGCGATCAAATATCATTTCTTAACCTCAAAATTACAAGAGTCGATAAGCAATTTAAAACAGAAATCCATCGAAAAATCACCCATACTACACTATACATTCCTTGGGACTCAGCACGTGAAACATTTATTTGTTTGTTTTGGAATTTCGCACAAAGCTACTCGAGGGCTATCTGTGCTAGTCGTTCCTAATTTAGCAGTGTAAGACTAGAGGGAAGGCAGCTAGTCACCACCACCCACCGCCAACTCTTGGGCTACTTTTTTACCAACGAATAGTGGGATTGACCGTAATATTATAACGTCCTCACGGCTGAAAGGGCGAGCATGTTTGGCGCGACGGGAATGCGAACCCGCGACTCTCAGATTACGAGTCGCATGCCTTAACACGCTTTGCCATGCCGGGCCCACATGAAACAAAACAAAAGCTCAACATACCAAGAAACCAAATAAACACAGCCATGAAACCATGCTCACCAGATAAAATTAACGATGAATTAGACAAAATAAAACAATACTTCATCAACATCAATACGTTTGATCCGCAAACCGTAGAAAACATTATACCACACACCTAGACAGAAAGCAAAATCAACCAACAAAAGTAAATATATCTCACGAATCAAAAAAATCACGAAACCATATACTGCTGCATATCATATATTCCTGACATCAGCAAACAAATAACCAATATTTGGCAAAAACTAGTAACAAAATACATTCCAGTTAATACCAAATTTATTTAAAAACCAGGCACAAAACTAAGGTTTATACTGTGTAAAAACTACACTGACAGACACAACACCAACATTATTTATGAAATACAATGTGATAACTGCCAAGACTTCTATATTGGAGAAAGAAGTAGAAAATGGAAACCAGATTCAAAGTACACAAAAAGTCATCTTCACACGTTTTTGAACACTGAAAATAAAAAAAACACATCATAACCATAGAAAACACCCAAATATTAAATAAAAAGCAAACGCAAAATTAAAGAAGCCTTACTTTATACAACAACTCAAGCCCAAAATAAACCAATACAAAGGAACACCTTTATACCTATATTGATAAATATAATCCAACATCTAAACACGCCCTCTACATTCCTACACTCAATTACACAACTCCTATAAACATGTGGCCAGCTATCGATCAGTTACCTCATTCTTTCTTTGTGTACCTGATGATGACCGAAGAAGGTCGAAACGTTGTTTGCTCCTATGCACAAAAATTTCTCAACCCAAACCAACCGTTTTTACATATATAGTTTTCTCTATAAATGGGTTTTCTCGTCATCACTGGCTGTTAAGCCCTGTTCCGTTTTAGAACTTAAGTCATATTTACAGGTGTATATCTTTTTCAAGCCCGGTTCTGTTTGAAACCTTAAGATATTCTCAGATGGAGATCGTTGTCGAGCCTAGTTCTATTTCAGAACTTAAGTCATATTCATAGGTGGAGATCGTTGTTAAACCCAGTTTTATTTTAAAACTTAAGTCTTATTCATAGGTGGAGATCGTTGTTAAACCCAGTTTTATTTTAAAACTTAAGTCTTATTCATAGGTGGAGATCGTTGTTAAACCCAGTTTTATTTTAAAACTTAAGTCTTATTCATAGGTGGAGATCGTTGTTAAACCCAGTTTTATTTTAAAACTTAAGTCTTATTCACAGGTGGAGATCGTTGTTAAACCCAGTTTTATTGTAAAACTTAAGTCTTACTCATAGGTGGAGATCGTTGTCAAGGCCAGTTCTGTTTATAAAACATTATATACGATGCTGAACGAATTAAAAATTCGATTTGCTAAAAACATGTTTCCGATCTTTGCCTCCAACAGTTTCTTTTATTGTCTCCACATGCGATAAAATCTCTGCCTTGCAAACCTTGACTTATTTTTACGTGTAACTTCTCGCTTCTGAGCAACTGGTGTTCTCTCGATTAGTTGCAGAAGTCGTACAGTTAATCAAAATAAGAGGAATTTATCTCATGTGCCTGCCTAAGGAACCCACAAAAATTTATTAAAATTTGAACTTTGCCAGAATCACAGCTTGTTCTAAAATCTTTGCAAGAGATTGTTCCATAGTAGATAAACATTTCAGTGACTTGATAGTGCTGTCGATTGAGTCAGGATGAGTGAAGTCGATCATGTTAGACGTTATTCATGATCGTTTATGAAATGAGTTTACTGTTCTTCATTTGTCTACTGTGTAACATTTTCACTGAGCATGTTGTGTGCTCATATAGTATGTTTTATCTATTATTACTACACATATTATATGTTCATATTATATTTTTATCTATCATTGCAACATGTACTGTGTGCTTATGTTGTATGTTTTATGCACTATTACTATTACCAGTTTTAGTGAATTTGCCACGTAGACGGTGGAAAATTTTGAAATTTATTCGAGTTCCTAGAAAACGAAAAAACTTTCTGTCATAAAACGAACTGTATGATAGTGTTATTTAACTATGCTTGCAGAGTGTGGATTATATCAGTAAGTTTCAAACAACTTATAAGATTATGAGTAAAAAGAAACAAAAACTTTCATAACTTGTAAACAAAGAAGCCACAACGCAAGACGATCTCAGTTAGTATACATCAAATAATTTAAAGACCTAATAGAAAGGAAAACCTTAGAGCAGCCCCTGTGAATGTTGATTCCAATGTATTAGATGAACAAAACGACCAACAAAGGTAGGAATTCAGGGTTATAAAAGAGATACAAGACTATGTAATACCGATCTACGAACAGTCGCTCATCCAGCCAGAGAGAACAATAAGTTAAAATAATACTAAAATACTGGGATGTGAGCCACACACAAAGAAATCAAAAACAAAAGAGATTTATATTCAACTATACCTCTTGACAGCATTCAGGTAGTTGATTCAAAATCTAATGGAAACAGATAGTCCAGTGACTAAGGCACCAGACATTCCTCCGAAAAGATCAAATCAAAAATAATCTTTCTCAGGATGTATATGAAAATAGCAGAAATTAGCGGTCAAGATACAAGGTAAAATAATTAGTAATTAGCATGTAGCTATGTAAAAATAGTTATTAACTGAGAATTTGATTGAGATAATCGTACAAGTTGCTAAAAACGAGGAAACTGATATCCCATTGCTACAGCATTATTAAAAGTATCCTGAAAATCATGCTAGAAAGAGTGAGACAATAATTCTCTGAGTACATTGCACAGTATCATCTTGAAGTGTAAACTGTGGTAAAGAGTAATACTCCATAACCAGGACAGTCACATAGAACATTATCAACGGTGGAAGAAGACTTAGGTATTCATTCTTGTATCAATACTTAGTGAATATTCTTTTATATCACCTGCTTACTTGATAGTAACAAACTTTTTATGTATTAAAATGCGTTTCTCTTAGATTCCAAGTCTAATTCCAGGATATTTTTATAAGCTGTATTTTATTGTTGTAATTTGTATGCTAGCTAGAAGGTACATGACATGAAGTTATCTACTATATTCGAAAACAGATAAGAGAGAGAAAAAGAGTAAAGTGTGTTGAAGAATAGTGAAAGAGATAGTGCGTAAAGTTGTTTCAAGATAGAGAGTTGAATCACTTACTGTACGTTCGTGCTTTATTTGTACCTATGTTAGCCATCACGCTGACTGAATTACTTTGCACAAGTAAATTGATTTTATATTAATCATAGTTCTGTCTGACAGATTTGAACGTCATTTGTAACATAGGCTTACAACAAATTAAAACAGCGTACAAGTGTTCAAGCTGGTAGAAACCCTGGAAGAAGAAACAAATTAATTTGTTATTGGTACCTGCTATGGACGTTGAATTATATTTCTACAATAATTTAAAAGAACTCACCTACGAGAAAACAATGTTACAACAGTATTTTATCCATCATCCCAGTCGATCGGTGGGACAGCGGTAAGTCAGGGGGCTGTCAGTAGCATAGCGATATGTCTGCTGACTTACAATGCTAGAAACTGGGTTTCGATACCCGTAATGGGCAGAACACAGAAAACCCATTGTGTAGCTTTGTGCTTAACTAAAAACAAACACTGTTTTGGTGGAAAAAAATCACACAATGATACTATTGCCCGCTAGTGGCATAGCGGCACGTCTTCGGACTTATAACGTCAAAAACAGGGTTCCGATATTCGTGGTGGGCAGAGCACAGATAGCCCATTGTGTAGGTTTGTGCTTAGCTGCAAAGAAAAACACTTTGAGTTTAGAAAACCAAAGTTAACAGGACTTTTGTACTTGAACACGAAACTAAAAATGATCAATAGCGCTATGTGGTTCCGATACAAAAGTTGTTGTTTTTATGCAGTATGCCAAAGAATAAAGAACTTGATTAAACAAACAAAGAAAACAATAATTAAGCTTATGTTTTTATACTGGATTAGAAATACAGTGTGAAGCAACGTATTAAAGGCTTTAGCACCTGAGATCTTTCTAATTATCTTAATTTGCGCGAAGTATAAAGCTTTCCATTACTGGACTTACCTATTGAGCAAACTGGGCAATTGTCCGGGTCCAGACACATGGAAGGGCCCCTGATGCTATGTATTTTAATTTAATTCTGAGTTTTCTTATCATTATGGGCCCCATTTACAGAATCCTACTCGGGACCAAGACCACCTTGTGAGTATATACTTGTAAATCACTAAAACTCACCAATTTTTGCTAACCCAGCGACGAAAATCCATAGGCTGATTATGTAAGGAGTTGACACTTTGGAAAAATCAACTGTGGCTACATGGTAACGATGCAACTTGTGATTCTGGGTTTCGTGTTCACTGGGCTCACCTAGAAGAGAAGGGGCTCCAGCATGGCCTACCTTCGGGTCAGCCAAACTGCTTGTGGTTAAATGTTGTTCGGAATTTCCGGTGACTGTCTCACGGTGGTCGAGTGAACCGCTCGCAAAGTGAAATTTTGATTCATCCGCATGCACGGTAAGCCTAGTAAGCAAAATAAAAATCAAATATACTGAAGTAAATATCGAAGGTTTCATTATGTAAGTTCTATACATAAGTGGGCTTATTAAAACATTTCTAACATCAACAGGCAGCTTAACTTTATATCCTTTTTTTCTCTTTTTGTGGAAAATGTAGAGCTTTTCAGTAGCTATGCTCTAACCAAATGAGTTTTAAAATATAGTACGGTGTAATGAACAATATATACTACTTAATAGTTCTTATTCGATTGTAAACAATGATATTTATGTGAAACGCCAAGGTTTCCAGGCATTATTTCTGATTGGGCAACTGCTCTGCTTCGTATCGCTGACGTAAAAACACTGGTTAATCAAGGTAAATGTCCTTTCAACAGAATAAATGTACTAATGATACAAAGTAATAACGTGAAACAGTTTTTCTGGTGTGACCTGTTTTATCACAGTTTGTATTAACATCGTTGGCTGTGATAATTATTATATTTTAACTAAATTTGGCGATTTTAAGTGAATACAGTGTTATAAAAATATCTTAGCCTTTATTATTTTACCTTTAAAATATTTTTGAAGATTACGAAATTAACTAATGTTCTAAGACAAAAAGCAAATAAGACTAAAATATATAGTTCATCGTTCAGCTCTTAACTTCTTTTTTTATATTTTGATTAATGGCTTAGATTTTAGACGTTTATTTACGTGTATATGACATAATTGTCTCTCGATCCAGACAAAGGTCAAAGGATCAAAAGGTTGACCACATATTTCTGTCTTTAACAACAATTTCTGAAGCTGTTGCTATAAGGGGAACCTTCAAAATTAAGCTATAACTAAATAAAATAATGTATCCCAGAGTGGCCGGTAGGGGTATTATCACTTTTATTTACAAACATGTCGTAACTAATAACTAAACAAAATCATGCAACAAAAATACTAAACAAAATCATCTCGTAACAAACAACTAAAAAAAATCATGTATCTCAGAACGACTAGAAGGGATATTAACACAGTTCTTCACAAGACATGACGTAACTAGTAACTAAACAAAATCGTGTCGTAACTAGAAACTAAACAAAACCATGTCGTAACAAAACACTAAAAATTCTTATCGTAGCAAATAACTAAACAAAAATCATGTCGTACGTAATAATTAAACAAAATAATCTCGCAACAAATAACTAAACAAACTAATGTCGTAAATAACAACTTAACAAAATCACATCGTAACTAACAACTAAACAAAATTTTGTCTACAAAACTAAATAAAATTAGATCATAACTAATAACTAAACAAGATCATGTCGCAACAAACAACTAAACAAAATCTTGTCGTAGCAAACACCTAAAGAGAATTATGTAACTCAGAACGAATTGTAGGGATATTAGTACTTTTATTGACAAGCATGAAGTAACCAATAAGTAAACAAAATAATATGGTAACAAACAACTAAACAAAGTCATGTAGTAACAAATAACTAAACAAATAATGACTAAACAAACAACTCGACAAAATAATGTTGTACAAAACAACTAAACAAAATCATATCGTAATTAGCAGCTAGATATTCATGTCTAAACCAACAACTAAACAAAATCATGTCTTAAGAAACAACTAAAGAGAATCGTGAATCTCAGAACGACTGGTAGGGATATTAGCACTTTTATTGACATGCATGAAGTAACCAATAACAAAACAAAATTATATCGTAACAAACATTTAAACAAAATCATGTCGTAACAAACAAGTAACGAAAATTATGTCTAACAAAAACTGAACAAAATTATGTTGTAAGAAATAACTAAACAAATTTATGTCGTAACTAGCAACAAAACAAGATAGTGTCGTAACAAACAACTAAAAATCATGTCGTAACTAATAACGAAATAAAATCATGTCGTATCTAACAACTAAACAAAATCATGTATCTCGGAACGGCCGATTAGTAATCATACTGCAACTAATAACCAAACAAAATCATGTAACAAACGACTAAATAAAATCACGTATCTCAGATCGGCTGGTAGGTGTATTAGCACTTTCATTGTTAAGCATGTCGTAACTAATAACTAAACAGAATCGTATCGTAACTAACAACAAAAGAAAGTCATGTCGTAAGAAACAACTAAATAAAATCATATCGTAGCACACAACTAAAAAAATCATGTGGTAACAAACAACTAAACAAAATCATGTAGTAAAAATAATTAAATAAAAATAATGTAACAAACAACTAAAAAATTCATGTCATAATAAGCAACTTAACAAAATCATGGATCTCAGAACGGGTGATAGGGCTATTAACATTTTTATTGATATTATTGTCGTAACTATTAACTAAACATAATTATGTTTTAACAAACAACTAAACAAAATCATGTATCGTAGAACGGGTGACAGGGTATTAACACTTTTATTGGTAATCATGTCGTAACTAATAACTAAACAAAATCATGTAGTAACCAACAACTAAATAAAATCATGTCGTAAATATTTTCATAAACCTATATCATTGCAGTTCAATCACTTCTAAGCGAAAATGTGACCTCATCTGTGAAAAATTCATGCGTGTTTTTAACTTTTGATTTTTGTATAAAGTTACACGAGAGCTATCCATGCTATTCAAACTTTATTTACCCGTGAAATACTAGAGGTAAGATAGCTAATCATCAATACCTTCGGCAAACTCTTGGGATTGACTGTCAGATTATAACGCTTCAATGGCTGAAAAGGTGAACATGTATGGTAGAACGTGGATTAAGACGACGAGTCGAGTGTACAAACAACAGCGCATGTTGGGCCCTGGTATATTGTAACTTTAATATAGTTCTGTTCTAAATCATGTATATTTGTAATTTTTTTTATCGTGATGCAACTTTACAGGCAAACAATAAATACATAACAAACAATAATTATAAAAACTAAGTAGAATGAGCAATACAAAATACACAAACTATGACATCGGATTTTGACTTTTCGGTGACCAGTTTGATTTAGATCTTCTCTCCAAGTGTTATGATTGTTGTAAATGTCCTTTTTACTGTTTTCAGTGTTTCCTAAACACCGGAGTTTTATTTTCGATTTGAAAATATTAATAATCCTAGGTTATATAAATGACACAACATGAACCTAACATGGTATGGGGACTAGGACGCTCGACTCGTGATATGAGGGTCGCAGGATCGAATTAGTTCCCAGAACATGCTCGGTCTAATGTCAATATCAATTCTCAATACTCGTTGGTAAAGAGTAGCCCAAGAGTTGGCGGAGGGTAATGTTGACCAGCTGCATTCCTTCTAGCCTATCATTTCAAAATTAGATACGACGGGTGCAAGTGGTTTTCGAACAACGTTGCACTAAATTTAAAAAAAACAACAACAACCAATGTGGTAAAAATCTATTATTTCTGTTCAGCCTATCAAAAAAAACAAAAAAACTTAGATACAAAACTGAAAAAAATTAGTCTGCAACCTGGACAACTAGGAAACTCCTTCTCTCTACGTTTAGGTTCGAAAACAGTAATGAAGTTACACTAAACGTTTTTACCTCCCGACACTTTCATTCAGAAGATTCAGTACCTCCAAGGCTGCTGGACTCTTTAATCAGTCTTTTCCTATATCCTCTTTCAGCGTTTCTTAATCTAAAATCCAGCAATATATATATATACATATCAGATCTTGAAATTTATTCAAGTTATAAGTAAAGACAAAATATACAGAAAAACAAACAAAATTTAAAGTCGTAAATTTTGTTTAACTATTTATTGATAGATTTAAGGTTGGTCTTCAATCATACATGAAAGCTGTAATCTGCTGACAAGCTCTTAAAGAGGAAAATGTTACAAATAACCAAAGAAATGGATGATTTTATTGCACAACTCATACTCAAAAGTTTTATTATGGCAAGACAATACGGTAAACTCATAATCAAGATATTTTTCGTACTTAATAATAAGAATCGACAAATAACTCACATGCCGAGAAATCACCCTAATGAATTTAATATACGAAAAACTGACCATTCAAAGTATTGGTTACGATATATTATTTCCATATATAATAAAAATACGCTAAAAATAGCACTAAAATTTCCAGTATAGCAATTTAAAAATTTATAAAACATCGACGTTTTTGTTTACTACCAACCAACGTCAGCGTGGTTAGAGCCTAGACTATCGCTAGATTTCTCTAGTTTACTTGACTGTTCTGTGGGTATCCGCTTTTCATGTTCTAATAAATATATATATATACAGATTTTTTGATAAATGGTTAATATATAATGGACTACTTTAATATCTTTTTAAAACTCAATTCAGCCCAAAAGATGAAGCAAGATATTGATGGATAGACACAGGACAGTTTCTAAAGGCAAAGTATATACTTTATAAAGGTATATTATACGAAAATAAACAAATACAAATTATTAAAATTAATAATTTTATAATGAGGTATGGATCCTGCTACAAGAAATAGTGAAACAAGAATTAAAACCACAATCAAAATTTTATAAAATTTAATACCTACTTTGGCAACTTTATATGCTTATCTGTAAGCCACATAATTGTAATTCTTGTAAGAGGTATAGCCATCAGGTACGTGGCTATAGCGAAAGTTTATGGATATTGTGTATATTCCACGGACATCTACAAACTAACGAAATAAATAGATAAAAAATCAAACTTTTAACAGAAAGTAAGGATTGTTGCTTATTCGTAGCACTGCTACAAAAAGAATCTAAACCGAAATAAATGTACACGAATAAATGGTACTAGATGGTTAGATTTAAAACAATTTTCAATCCCTACTTTGTCTAGCAAACTTACATTTCCTTATACAGAATCACATCTTAAACCAAAGTATCACTTACCGTGTTCTTCTACTTTTTATTGCAGCTTTTGTTTTGTTTTGGATACTTCTTATATCAATTCTATGAATAACCAAATATCTATACTTTCCATTAAAATTTACTTATTTTACTATTTATAATTTTAAAAAGTAAATCAAGTTTTACACCAACAACTGGTATCAGTATTAATAAAATGCAAAGAAATAAACACCTACTTTTGATTTCAACAGAATATAAACATTGTAGTAACACCAGAAATAATAAGTAAGGTGGGTTCCAACAAAAAAGATATTTTAAGAAGATGATAAAAGAAACGAAATTGTATTTATTTCAAATAAGCATTGTTATACAATAGTTATAAAACTATTTGGTTATTCATACAATGAATAAAACTTGTATGAAACTTGAGAACAATAATTATGATAAATATGTCTTAGCAAACGTCAAGTACTTTACTCAAAAACACGAGAAACAACTTAATAAATTGCAAGTAGATATTATATTAATTCAAATTTAGTTGTAGTTTATGACTATTACGAATCCTCCTTTAGCGACCTAAACTCTTCTGATTTTCACACTCAACACCAAAAACATGTTAATGACTAGATACTTACAAATCAATCTTCATTCACACCACAGTTTCCAGGTAACATTCAAACACCCGTTCCAATTCAATTAATAGAAAAATCACCACCACTGAACTCAAAATTAACATCAAAAAATTGAAAAACACTTCCCCTGGATACGATCAAATACCAAATATTATTCTCAAAAAAGGTTCCAATCTCCTATTACAACATCTCGCAAACATCACAAATCTCTCATTAACAACAGGTTATTACCCCGACACTTGGAAAAAAGCTATCATCACCCCTATACCTGAAAAACAAACAAACAGGACAAATCCTGACAACTTCCGTCCCATCAGTCTGTTAAGTTGTCTTTGTAAGCTGATGGAGTAAATAATATCAAATCGCCTCCTTCATTTCTGCAAAACAAATAACATCCTCTCCGAATCTCAAAACACTTCGAGAAAAAACAGACAAACAATAGATCACCTCACACGACTCACTGAACCAGTTTACAAAGCATCCAATAGCAGTTAGGTAACCATAGGTGTATTTTTAAATGTTAAAAAAGCATTTGACAGTGTTTGGCATAACGCCATTAAATATACATTAACTAACCTGAAAGTGAATCAAACTATTATTACGTGGATATCAAACTTCCTAACAGATAGAACAGCTCAAGTAAGAGTCAACAAAACCTCATCTAAATCTTTCAAAATCACTCCAGGAGTGTCCCAAGGATCCGTCCTATCGCGAATCCTTTGCATTATTTTCGTTAGTGATATACCTCTCCTAGTCTAAATTACAATTCAGAATACGCAAACGACATTGTTATATTGAGTATTTCATGAAACCCGCTAATGGCCACGTCTCGCGTTCAGGAAACACTAAATACTGTCTCGAGCTGGAGCAACAAGTGGAAAGTGGTTTTAAATCCAACAAAAACTCTATAAAAAGTAAACATCTCACTCGGCAACTCGCTTATTAACACAAGCAAGCACATCACATTGCTTGGCATTACTTTTGACTCCAGATTAACATGAAAATAAAATGTTAACAACATATATTTATCCATCAAAAAACGCATTTCACATTTGCTTACCATAATTAGCAAACACTTAAACTGCTTACCAGAAACCATAATTTAAATATACAAGGCTTACATCCGTCCATTAATAGAATATGGATGTCAAGTCACATACAATATGTCTAACAACTCACTACACAAGATCCAAATACAAAAAAAAAGATATTAAAAGGAGCAAACCGACTACCAACATACACACCTGTCAACTACGTACACTAAATCAGTAACCTACCCACCCTTAGAAACAGGTTCACAGAAATATCATACAAATATTATTTTTAAACAGAACATAAAAACAAACTAATTGCGTCATTATGTAAATTAGTCAGCGCTCCCACAAAATACCTTTCATTATATAATGTATTTCAATAATTACAAACCACTCAACAAAATACGTAACCATAAATAAGGTTAATATATGTTTACGTTTAAATATATTTCTTTTCAGATCCAGGCACAGGACAGGTAAAACATTCGCCGCCTGTCCCCTGTGAAAGTGGGTTTTCTCGGGGCACTCCCTCCCCTCCCCCAACATCTAAATCTCAAGCATTGGATCTTTAGATCCTAGCCAAGGTAATGTTCTTCTTTCCCGGTTCCGAATCGTGCCGTTTGAGTTGATGTCTCGTTTCGTCTCGTCGGCTGTTTGGACTACGGGCTCTGGCCTGGCCTTCTTCCCGTGTGCCACCTTTGTCTGGCTCTTCTTTCTCACCCGTTATTTTCACACAGCCCCACCTCACTTCAACACCTTAAACAAGTCAAATCAAATTACACAAAAAATTCCACGTAAAATAATTTTCCATGATCGGGACCACCCCTGTTGGGTAGGGAATTCTTCAGACTTCTCTCTCTCTAAACTAAACCCCTGCCAAGTTTGTTTGCGTTTCATTTGTACTTAATGTTATACTAAATGCTGCAGTGGCACACGGCATGTCTTCGGACTTACAACAGTAGAAACTGGATTTCGACACCCGTGGTGGGCAGACCATTGTGTTGCTTTGTGCCTAATTACAAACAAGCAAACAAACACGATACCAAAAATTACATTTCAAGACATTATTCACCTACGTTGTAATTTAAATAACGATGACATGCAAACTGTCGAATCTAAGTGTTGCCCAAGAAGACCTATTGCTGCAGGACATCAGAGTTAGATTGGTTCTTTTAAGTTGTTGAATCTGTGTTATCAAAATTAATAGTTATGTAAGAGATAATTCAATTTTCAACTTTCTCTGTGAAACTGGTAATAAAACCAATTTAATTACACTAGAAGTAGTGTCTATGTATATTAAAATTAAACATGAAGTTGGTACTACATTACTACATGTTAATTACTTTATTAACGTTATCCACAGCTTCTGCATCCTAGAATTACTGAAGAGCTTTTAATATAAGCAATAAAATAGTAGATATTATTAATTATTTTATTTACAATTATAATTTCTGGCATCAAATAAGAGGAACCTCATGTACATAAAAATGACACCATCCTATGTAATTATAGTAATGGACTTCTTAGAAAAAAAGGTGTACGTACTCAGAGAGTCAAACTCCCATTCTTCACTAAAACAGAGATGAGTTGCAGTAAAACTGTAGTCATCCAGGAAAAACAGTTATGTGCACAACCTTGATAACAAGCCACTGTAGATCAATTATAGAGTTTAGAATGAGTATCCCTTCAACACATGAAGACATTAAGAAAAATGTGTGTAACATTTTACAATTGCTTGTTCATTTATGTTTCTCTATTAGCCTACTCACTCGGCATGGCCAAGTAGGTTAAGGAAATCGACTCGTAATCTGAAGATCGCGGGTTCGAATCCCCGTCGCACCAAAGATGCTCGCCCTTTTAGCCGTGGGGGCGATATAATGTGACGGTCAGTCCAACTATTCGTTGGTAAAATAGGAGTCCAAGAGTTGGCGGTGGGATATTATGACTAGCTGCCTTCCCTCTAGTCTTACTACTGCTAAATTAGGGACAGCTCGCGCAAATAGCCCTCGTGTAGCTTTGCGCGAAATCCAAAAACATACCACAAACTCTATTAGCCACCTAGTGACACAGCGGCAGGTATGAGGAGTCATGCCGAAGAAACTGGGTTTCGATGGGTGTGGTGGGCAGAGCACAGATCGCCTACTTTGTGATTAATTCTAAGCAAACAAAGAAAATTTCTCTAAAAAGAGAAAGCAAATTTTAATTCCGTTATTATTTATTATATATTTTTTTGAAATACGACTTTATAAAACTTTTTAATAGAGAGAATCATTAATTATTGGATTTCTATGTTTTAGTTTCACAGATCGTCAAAATGTTAACGGGTGTTCAAGAAAAGTACAATGAAAAACGTAATAGTGTAATTTTGATGTTTCAAACTGGTATTTTAAAAATGTGATGTGTTCTTGTTTTATCAGCTAATAAAGAAAAGCGACAAGTAAGTTGGCTAAGCGGGAATTTGAAGGAAATGTGTTACACCAAACAAGTTCACCTTTAGAGAATAAACCAAATAGCTACCGACCAATCAGCCTGACCAGCTGTTTTGGCAAAATTCTTGAAAGAATAATAAGTAATAGAATCTCCACATTCTTGAAGATAACATCAAAATTACCAGAAGAACAGAATGGATTCAGAAAATTTAGACAAACGACAGACCATTTAATAAGATTAACCGAAACCATAATAGATAGTTTCAACAAAAACGAATGTACAGTCCCTTGCTTCCTCGATATCGAGAAAGCATTCGACACCGTTTGGCACGACGGTCTAAGGTTCCGAATGAATGAAATGGAACTACCGCGAGGAATTATTCGCTGGTTATCTAACTTTTTGGAAAACAGAAAATGTAGAGTAAACGTAGAAGGAACTTTTTCCGAATACTTTACTCCACTAGCTGGTGTCCCACAGGGAGGGGTGGTTAGCCCTATACTCTTCATCATGTATGTAAACAATATGCCATTGAAGGATCCAAATCATGGATTCTCTTCACAGTTCGCAGATGATGTGGCAATCTGGAAAAGTGCTGCAACACCCACGATAGCAGCTACAAACATACAACCACAATTAAATAGAATTAGTGAATACTGTGAAAAATATAGAATTAAAATAAACACAGCAAAAACTCAGCTCGTAGTTTTTACGAAGTCGACAAAACACAAAAAACAACAGCCAGAAATATATATGAATGGCACTCTACTCCAGATTGCCCAATCAGCAAAATTTTTAGGTCTGACTTATGATTCAAAATTAACTTGGATCAATCATGTCAACGAAATTAAAAATAAAATTTGGCGAAGAACCAACTATGTAAGGAGTCTAACTGGTAAACACAGTGGAGCATCTACAGATAACATTTTGAAAATATACAAAACATATATTAGACCAGTAATAAACTATGCAGTTCCAGCATGGGTAACTGTAAGTAATAAAACAATCAAAACTAAACTTCAAGCAATACAAAACACACTTCTCACAACTGCATACAGAGTTCCGAGAGCAACATCATCTAAATTCATCCATAATTACTCGAACATACCAATAATATCAGATAGACTCCTAAATATTACAATTAGGTATTTTAACAAAAATTGGAAGAAAAATGATTTGTTATGCGAACTAGATAGGTACCTCATACACGATGAAGAAAATCCTAAATATCTCTCCCCAATTAACATATATTTTAAATATAAAGAAAAATAAATTACAGTAAAATATGTATGTATATAAACTTTAAATCTTATATTTATAGTTTACATATTTATGTATTTTAAAATAATAATAAGATAAAAAAATAAATAAATAAATTGCCACCAGCTAACTTGACCTGCTGTGAATAATAGACAATAAATGGACATTGCCCTGAGAAGGACCTAACATACAAACAGTTAGGGAAAATAAGTTCAGGAAGGAGGAAGAGGTCGAAGAGAACCTGACCCTCCAGGGCAAAATACCCAGATACCATTGATCCATCCAAGCTCACCTTTCAGTCGTGGGGGCGTTATAATGTGACAATATAATATCCTAAAACGTCTGGGGAGGAACTGACCCCTTGTCCAAAAGCAAATAACGTATCTTCTTTTAAATAATGCCTCAAAAATTACACTTATAATTTGTCATTAGCATAAGAAAAAGCAAGCTAAGTACGTCAAAGAAAATCTGTGCTGTAGAACAATTTACGACTGTTTGTCTGTGACGTTAATTTCTACTTGTGATAACAGTGAAACTACAGAAGTTGTCTGGTATGTTCAAGTGAGTTTTTATAAGCGTTCTTTCTTCATCCACTTTCCGATATTTCATTACTTCAGCAACTCTTATTTCTACATCAATGTCCACCAATCGACACCATGAAACTTATCGGACAGTAGAGGTGGATTTTTAGAAAATATATATCAATTTCAGTAAACCTGCACGAGAAATGACACACATGTATTGAAGCTATTTCGAAATAAATATCCAAACACACAAAACACCCAATCCACGTGAAGCCAACAAAATAACTATATGGGAATGTTTCAATAAAAATACGTTTTTAAGATGTTGGCATTTATGTTATAAACGGGTTTTATTTATTGTTGTTTTCCTACTATAGTTTAACTGCCTCAAGAAAATAATCAGTGCGGTAAGTTATCACTGGTGATAATGTTTCGTTGAATTTTAATACCATCAGTACAGATTAGCAAAAATATGTTTACATTGATAGTTTATGTATATATAACAGAGTAGTAGTAACATCAATTCAACAATGATAAGTTAACACGTACCAGCGTTACTATCAACTGAACAATATTTTGAAAGTTATAACAACTCTTCGGAGTTCAGTTACATTACAGCCCGCCGGTAGAGCGATAAGTCCATAGATGTACAACTCTTAAATCAAGGGTTCGATTCCTCTCGGGGAGCTCAGCAGATAACTCAGTGCTATAAAAACCACACACTCAGTTACATCGATGATAGAGAACGTTAGAATTTTTTTGCGTTTCTACACTCGTGAATATACTAACTTCGTAAAGTTTTATTTATACATACACATAACGATATTTTTGTATTGCGAAAGCGTATAACGCTGATTACATTTCCAGCTGGATATAATACATGTTACCTTTTCTTTCAGATCTAGCTAGGCTGATGAGAGGGTTAAATGCTTGTGCCCAGCATAGCCAGGTGGTTAAGGCACTCGACTCGTAATCCGAGCGTCGTGAGTTCAAATCCCCATCACACCAAACATGCTCGCCCTTTCAACCATGGGAGTGTTATAATGTGACGGTCAATCACCCTATTCGATGGTAAAAGAGTAGCTCAAGAGTTGGCGACAGGTAATGATGACTAGTTTTATACTACTGGATTACGGACGGCTGAGGAGAGACAGCCCTCGTGTAGCTTTGTGAGAAATTCAAAAACAAACAAACCTAAACGCTTGTGTCGGTTTAAACATTGTTAAACAGAGAAAGTGATAATACTTAATAACATAAATTTTGCTTGCTTTGTTTCGAATTTCGCCAAAGTTACTCGAAGACCTTCCACTTTATTTGTTGTCTCTAAATTGTCATAAGGTCACTTTTAAGTACATTCAGAATGTTTTATAAGCATTTTTTTGGAAACTAAAGTGAATCGAATTTCATGAAAACCTTAAAATATTCTTAATAATCTGTTCGACACATGCTTGCGCTCTCAAATTTTTAAAATTAAGAAATTTTGGGTATGCATCCTGATAGCTAGAACTAATTAGAAGGAAAGCAACTATTCAACAACATATCCCTCATAAAACTTGGGCTACTTTAATAGAATAGTAAGATTTGACAATTTTAAAACGCGCCCAAGAATTCAAAGTATGTAGCATATTTTTATGACAACGAATTTGGCTTAAATTTCGCGAGGGCTATCTACGCTAACCGCCAATAATTTATCAGTAATAGAGTAGACAAAAAAGCAACTAGTCAATACCACACACCACAAATTTATGGTTTACGGTTTCACTAATAAATCATGGGAATAATCGTACATTGTAACGGCCTCACGGGGATTTGAATCAAAGACCTTTAAATTGCGAGTACAGCCCCTTAACACTCAGGTGTATGGCTATAAAATTTAAACCGTGGGTCTTCTAACTCATTGTCTAACATGGTGACCAATGGTCTACGCCAGATCTACTGAGAATTATGTACCACTTTAATGTAAAAAAAAAAAAAAAATGTACAGTAACAAATCTCCCTAAAACATAGAGTAATAATGAATGTATTAGAACAATATTATTTTACGGGCAGCATACTCTAAATGTAGAATAAGTGAATAACATATTTTTAATCCTTGCAGAGAATATTTAATTACTCGATGGATGGCGGAGAAGAAATTTGTCTAGTTTCTATAAAAATAAAAATTTACTGCTATACCCGAATAATCTAGAATATAACTGTTGTTTTCGTGAATATCTTTCATTGAGTGATAAATTAGTTTAGTAAGTTTTCGGTTAATTACCAAGGAAATAATGAAAGCACGTCTGTAAAAAAATTAGGCGTATTTTGATGTATAGATGTCAATTGTTCTTAAACACGAAACTACAGAATAGACTACACGTTATTTGACCATTGCAGATATTGACACCCAATCCGACTGTCAGCCTTATTATAGCACTAAGAATAATCGCTGAGCCACCAGGAGACAGAAATTTCTGTTGAAGATTGTTTGTAAGGATAGGCCTATTAGTGAACAAAGCCTTCAATTAATATTATTGAAGAAATCCATAATTCGTTATCATTACATACAAAGGCCTTCTCATTACGTTTACTGAATAATTCAAGAGAATATGCTGTAATGTAGACGTTACAACATCACTTTAAAATAACCAAATCTATACTTACTATAATATTCGTTTTGCGCGTTAAATAACTTTCATATAAATGGTTCTTCCTGTATCAAAATGTCCCTTGACTGTAATAAATTGTTTTCCTATATATTTTATTACAGTCAGAAGACATTTTGATCCAGTATGAGCAATTTATATGAAAATTTTAACCCCCCTCCCATCCCATACCAATTTTATCGTAAATCACGTTGTTTTTAAGCGAACATTTACAATGCGCTTATTACAATATTAACAGTCATTATTTATTTTCCACTCTACACCTGTTTGTGAGATAACGTTCGTGGAACACTTGATTGATACTGGGTGTTCGGAAAGTCACTGTGCAGTTTTGTAATCAGCATTCATTCAATTCCAAGCCAACAACTGATAGCGGTATTTAGAATTTTGTTTGTTTGTTTTGGAAATTCGCACAAAGCTACTCGAGGGCTATCTGTGCTAGCCGTCCCTAATTTTGCAGTGTAAGACTAGAGGGAAGGCAGCTAGTCACCACCACCCACCGCCAACTCTTGGGCTACTCTTTTACCAACGAATAGTGAGATTGACCGTCACATTATACACCCCCACGGCTGGGAGGGCGAGCATGTTTAGCGCGACGCGGGCTCGAACCCGCTACCCTCGGATTACGAGTGCACGCCTTAACGCGCTCGGCCATGCCAGGCCCCGGTATTTAGAAACAAAATAAGAAGGATCCAGGCCTATACTGATGCCAACGGGGATCACTTTCAATATTGTTTATAACTGTCATTCATATTTACCTCCTGTATTCTATATTGAAACATGTCTGTTAATAAATATACAAGTGCACAGTGACTTTCCGAGCACCCTGTACATATCTCCGTTACCACACGTTTGTACGAATATTTTCTTTAAAATCAGTTTCTGTTAAGGTAAAAAAAATTATCATTGAAATACGGCTTCCTGCATGAATTTACATCCCGTAAAATTTGTTAGTATTTCTCCAGTTATTTACGTTTTAACGGGAAATAGGCCTACCTTTTTATCTCTAATCTAAACAACCGTCTTCACCATCTCAAACACTTAAAGGGGCCTGGCATGGCCGAGCGCGTTAAGGCGTGCACCCGTAATCCGAGGGTCCCGGGTTCGCGCCCGCGTCGCGCTAAACATGCTCACCCTCTCAGCCGTGGGGGTGTATAATGTGACGGTCAATCCCACTATTCGTTGGTAAAAGAGTAGCCCAAGAGTTGGCGGTGGGTGGTGATGACTAGCTGCCTTCCCTCTAGTCTTACACCGCTAAATTAGGGACGGCTAGCACAGATAGCCCTCGAGTAGCTTTGTGCGAAATTCCAAAACAAACAAAACAAAACAAACACTTAAAAATAGCATTACACGATTATGTGATTTTCCAAAGGTAGAGAAAAACGAACAAAGACAAGGCAATGAAATTGTTTTAGTCTTACTTTAATAACAAAATGCTTCTTACTTTTAGTCTTTACATTTAAATTATAATCACATTTTACTTTGGTCAAATAAAAAATATGACGCTTTGTTTGTTTGTTTTGGAATTTCGCACAAAGCTACTCGAGGGCTATCTGTGCTAGCCGTCCCTAATTTAGCAGTGTAAGACTAGAGGGAAGGCAGCTAGTCATCACCACCCACCGCCAACTCTTGGGCTACTCTTTTACCAACGAATAGTGGGATTGACCGTCACTTTATACACCTTATTATAGCCCCCCAGTGGCTCAGCGGAATGTCTGCGGACTTACACGCTAAAATCCGGGTTTCGATACCCGTGGTGGGCAGAGCACAGATAGCCCATTGTGTAGCTTTGTGCTTAATTCAAAACAACAACAACAACAACAGCCTTATTATAGCACTAAGAATAATCACTGAGCCACCAGGAGACAGAAATTTCTGTTGAAGATTGTTTGTAAGGATAAGCCTATTAGTGAACAAAGCCTTCAATTAATGTTATTGAAGAAATCCATAATTCGTTATCATTACATACAAAGGCCTTCTCATTACGTTTACTGAATAATTCAAGAGAATATGCTGTAATGTAGACGTTACAACATCCCTTTAAAATAACCAAATCTATACTTACTATAATATTCGTTTTGCGCGTTAAATAACTTTCATATAAATGGTTCTTCCTGTATCAAAATGTCCCTTGACTGTAATAAATTGTTTTCCTATATATTTTATTACAGTCAGAAGATATTTTGATCCAGTATGAGCAATTTATATGAAAATTTTAACCCCCCTCCCACCCCATACCAATTTTATTGTAAATCAAGTTGTTTTTAAGCGAACACTTACAATGCGCTTATTACAATATTAACAGTCATTATTTATTTTCCACTCTACACCTGTTTGTGAGATAACGTTCGTGGAACACTTGATTGATACTGGGTGTTCGGAAAGTCACTGTGCAGTTTTGTAATCAGCATTCATTCAATTCCAAGCCAACAACTGATAGCGGTATTTAGAAACAAAATAAGAAGGATCCAGGCCTTTACTGATGCCAACGGGGGTCACTTTCAATATTGTTTATAACTGTCATTCATATTTACCTCCTGTATTCTATATTGAAACATGTCTGTTAATAAATATACAAGTGCACAGTGACTTTCCGAGCACCCTGTATATATCTCCGTTACCACACGTTTGTACGAATATTTTCTTTAAAATCAGTTTCTGTTAAGGTAAAAAAAAATTATCATTGAAATACGGCTTCCTTCATGAATTTACATCCCGTAAAATTTGTTAGTATTTCTCCAGTTATTTACGTTTTAACGGGAAATAGGCCTACCTTTTTATCTCTAATCTAAACAACCGTCTTCATCATCTCAAATACTTAAAAATAGCATTACACGATTATGTGATTTTCCAAAGGTAGAGAAAAACGAACAAAGACAAGGCAATGAAATTGTTTTAGTCTTACTTTAATAACAAAATGCTTCTTACTTTTAGTCTTTACATTTAAATTATAATCATATTTTACTTTGGTCAAATAACAAATATGACGCTCGGGAGGTAACACTGATAACCCATACATTTGTTACCTCTGAACGAATAAATTATTCGTCACAAAAACAAATCAGTTATGGTCAAAACTATGACCGAAAAAAATAATTTAATCACATTACTTTTGTTCAGATTTAGTATATACATGATAAAGGTTTTGGTAAGACATTTTTTTAATATGGAATATTTGTATTCTGAATGATGTAAGGAAGCAATCTGACAGAAAACGTGCTAAAACGACTAATCACAGCGAAGGTTCAAGAATAAAGACAAGCATGTTTTCAACGTTTCTCAAAGTAACCATACGGTTAAACTGGTTAGCCACAATTGGTTTTAATATGTCGTAATATACATTGGTATTCAGTAATATTTTTATTTTGTAGTTTAGAGCAACTATGTATTTGACACGTGATATCGACTGTCCCCCCTTTTGATTAGAAGTTTTAGGTTATGGAGTGGTATACCATAATTTTGAAGTATCTGATCTAACACGAGTTAAACAGTTACCAATTCCCTTATAAAAGTTCTAAAACAAAAATTGAGGGAAAACATTAGATTATTACATCACAGTGTGGGTAAGATGCTTGTAAAAACAGATATTTTACATGTTTATCATGCAACCACTGGTGTATCAAATGTAATACTAAACTTCAAACTTACATAAGACAAGTTTATGATTGAGAATACCACACAGTAGAAGTAAAGTAACATTCACGTGTAATGGATATTATGCAATCGTCATGCTTTTTTATTTCTGCTAAAAATGAGATTTAGTAAGGAGATAAGTATTAAAGGTTTCATTCACTTTGTATATGGAGAAAAATTTGTATCACAACACAAAATTATTAACTGCCCTAAAAGCCTAGGTCAGACACATACATACAAAAACACTACAGAAACATTTGCTACTTTAATAAAGTAACTAATAATTGCAAATACGTATTATAAAAACAAAACAAAAAACTAACATTGCAATTACTTAACATTAGCAATTCACGACAGAAATTAAGTATTTCAATGTGATGCTCATGGATTTTAACTACTTGCATTTAAACAGACATCCTTTATTTTAGCCTAATATACATACTTAATGATTATTATGCATTATAAAGATCAAGTAGTAAATAATATTAAGAGACAGATATATAAATATTCAATAAAGATGTAACTACTGTTCAAATCCCAGATTCCAAAAAAGTCAGGTAAAATCTGTTTTGTTAAGAGACATCTTTAAGAACTACTAATAAAAATCATTGGTTGAAATCATATTTTAAGGGGGGATAAAAACAATGTAATAAGTTTGATACAAACTTTTTTCCTTGCATAATGAGCTAACTTGGCACAATAAAAATCATCCTCACAATTCAGTTATAAAAAGGACAGTAAATTAAAATATATTTTTCACCAACGTCATCAGACTAGATAAATATCACAAAAGTCCTCACACAGATACACCTTGAACTGAGAAAACTCTGGCTCTTACTGCCAGTACACTTAAAAAGTCTTATCATGATGTTAAAATTCCTCCAAAAAAAAGTAAAATATTGCCTGTAACAGGTTTGAATGTCAATCCATCTGTACAGCAGTCATTTGATTGATTCCTAAAATGTTAGCATAGTTTTACATCATTTTACCACAATAGGTTTTTGAACACTGAACATTCTCTATATTTAAATTCCAGTTAACAATGTTGCTCCTGGTTACGTAGTAGTCTCAGTTCCCGATTTTTATTTTCTAGCTCACCATACAGCTTCATTATTATCTTTTCTTTTTCTTCAATGGTACTCAACTGATCTTTATTTACCTTCTGTAACTCCTTGATAATCTAAAATTAGAAAAGATCATCAGATAACAAACATCTAAAGCAAAAAAGTTGCATATCCTAAATAATGTGAACTTACATAAAATAAATTATAATTAATGATTTAATGAAAGACTACTACATATAGCTTAATGTAACTATTACTTTTTCAGACAGTTGTCAGAACTATTTTGTCATTCAAGAAGTGCAAAAAAAATTGTAAATGATAAACAAAAGTTCTATTTTACAAAATGAGAAAGGTTGTCAGAACTGAGTTTCTTTCATAAAAAGATACACTACTGTACTTTTAATAAAAGAACGTTCATACTTATTTTCCTAGAATTTCGTTCAAACAAAAGAAAGACATTTTTTAGAAAAGTCAATTTTATTTTTCTATGTTCAACCAATATGTTTATCACCAACTTGGTATTGTATGAAGCCAGATATACACATTGTTTTGGGTAATTTCCAATAATTATTGTTATTGAATTTTAAAACAAAGATATAAAATCAAATGATAACAACTGTATATTACTTGGCTAAGAAACAAATGCAGTTGAATGATTTAGATAATAAAGTTAAATAAGAAAAATTACCATAGTCTGAAGAGCCATGTTACAGTGTACACACCTTGGAATAAAAATTAAACTACAACTACATACACAGTTGTTTTATCATTAACTTTTAAAAATTTCCTTTTCATTAAAATTATTTTCACAAATATTCACAATAATAAAAAAAACAAGAAGACAGACAAAAGGTTAGTTAAAAAAATCACGTTGCAAAGTCTGATAAAATCTTACCATTTTTAAAAAGGTTTCATTGGTAGTTTCTGACAGTGATATTAATAACTATATATGTTATTGCTTAACAGTTAAGTGCACTTAGTAAAATACATTATGCACGTATTTGAGATCAGAAGGTTTGTTTATTCTGGTTTGCACAAGTAGTATAGTCTTACCTCATTCTTGTTAACACACAGAGAATTAAGTGCTTCTACAGCTGTAGGTCTTTGATTTGGATTTGTTAAAATCAATCTTTTTAGAACCTGTGTCTGTGAATATAAAAATAACTTGTACTTCAGACATTGTTTCTATTGATGACAAAAAAAAACAAAACTTCTGTAGATTGAATGTTTATACAGAGAGAAAAACTACTGGTTACAATAAGTTTGATCTTGTATATTCTACATACACAACAAAGATAAAATTATTTAAATTTTTCTGTATCATGCATATTAAACACAGTTTCAAAGAAATATTTTCTTAGGAAAAAGTGTTTATCTTGCAGTCTATTAGAAAATTAAACCTGAGTTGACATACAAAATTATAAATGTGTCATGCCCTTAAATCAACTCCTGGATTGCATTACAGTAATTTTCTTGTACACCCATTACACATATTTTGCAAAACATACAAAATACCACAAAGGTGACATTTCATGTACTCAAAACAAATTTTATATTTTATATATTTTTAGCTCACTCCTATCTTAGCCAACAAAATGTCAATAACAACTTTATTGAAGGTTGACAATATATCTTATTATTGTTCCTTAAGTCTCTATTTCACTAATGTTCATTTACAAAAGCAGAACAAGATACTCCTTTTGTAGAATTGCATTTTAACTACTGTAGTATGACTGTTATATTCTAATTACAAGAACTAAAGTAACTTTGATGGGAGCTTTGTTTGAAACTAAGCACAAAGCTATGCAATGGGGTATATGTGTTCTGCCCATCACAATATAAAAACCTGGTTTTTAGCACTACGAGTCCATGAACATACTGCTGTACCACTAAGAGAATTGATAGGAATCCAGGGATTCTAACTTCTCTGGAGCTCTGTATGGATATTCAATTTCCTCCTTTACTAACTTGCACTCCTTGCTAATCAGATTTCAAACTGGAATTTTATAGATTGTGCAGAAAATGTTCTTTTGGCATTCTTCTATCAACTAAATTTATTTATTCAACTGGAACATGCCTTTTTTTACGCACAGCTGTTAAAACAATTTCCAAGCACCAAAATGTAACAACTGTTCCAAATATACAGCATTGCAGAGTAACATGTTATGAGCAGGTAAATTTAAGGCTTGTTCTTCAATTGAACTTAGTGTTTAATTCAGTACTTGTTAAAGGATTCATTAAAAATGCAATTTTGTACAACTTTCAATGTTGTTTATTCAAACAAAACAAACACCCCTTTTAAATATGTTTTCATAACCTACGAACAAAATATAGAAATATAATAGAGTCAAAAAGCATTTCTCCTCTTGGCTAAGAAATGATTAAATAAAAACCTAAATATACGTCTTGAAGATCACAGTATAAAAGGGGAGATCTGATGAACACTAATTTTTTTTATTTCAAGTCAGTCAGCTACATTAGATACTTTAGTATTATAGTGATTTTTCGTTTCCATGAAGCTACACAATGGATTATCTGCTGTGTCCACAATGGAGATCAAAACCCAAATTGTAAGCCTTCAATATCAAGCTTAATATCATTAAATCACCACAAGATAAAGATTTTTGTTGATGCTATAATACTGTAAACAACTTTATTTTTATCTTCAGTTCTCAATTGACTCCATATATAGGAGTTTTAGAGCAATGAGAATCAGCAAACTTAAAGCTATTACTTCTATTACAATTTCCTTACGAACTTCTACATGTTAAAACTTTTAAGATATTTCATACCTTTTTAGTTGTTTACTTCCTTTGCACATGTTCAATACAGTTTTTAAATGGGAAAGCTCTTTATATACATATATAACATGCATGTGTTGGAAATATTTATTTATAGTCTGAAGTGTAAAATTTCTGCATAGAAATTCATAAAATTTTGTAACAACAGAGTAAGTCATTTTTTCATCATACTATACTTACCAATTCTGGCCATTTCTCTTCCATTACCTTTGGAAGCATCTCAGTTTGAAGTGCTTTTAGACAACTTACTCTTTCCATTTCTGTACCAAAAGGGTGTAAAAGCTCCAAAAAGATTGCTCCTGAACTGAATATATCAGCCTGTATGATAAAAATACAATTTAAAATTTTGTTCTTAGCCTAATTCAAAAAATATTTTCACAGTTACACAACTTTTAAAATCAGATAGAAAAAGTTAAAATAATAAAAATATTTCCACATATTTTATTACATTTTATCAAATTTTATGATCTTAAGATCTAAAAGTAAAGATAAAAATAATTTACTTTCATGGACTTTACATTACCATCACTTCTGGTTGAAAGAAAAGTTCAAACCCAGTATTTTGAATAGGAGTGGATTAAATTTATAATTCTGAGTGGGAAATAGTGATGCATAATCATCTAAACAGGATAGAGTAGTTAAAAAAACAGAGGGTACTCATCCCATTATTAGTGTAGGAAAGGGTTTCAATTTGTTTTTAAAAATCAGGTTTAATTCAAATGAATAATAAATAAAAAATAAATTAAAAAGCTTTTGGTTTAAGAAAAAAAAAACTATTTTTCCATATCTTGTATGCAATTTATATTAAAATATACAAAAATACTAACCTTAAAGTTATAGCTAGACCTTTTCTGTTGTTCAGGTGCAGAATACAGACTTGTCCCAACACCTTTTGTGTGAGTGCAATGACTATCAAAATCCATCTGAACATGATGGTCAAAACTGTCACGATCAGCTGAAACCATGGTGGCTAACCCAAAGTCTCCTATTTTAACTCTGGAGTTGTTTCCAATTTCAAACAAAATATTTTGGGGCTACAAAATAATCATATTGATTTGAAAACTTAAAAAAAGAAAATACATTAATTTTCATATTTCTATGTTTTATTTAAATTTTATGACGAGAATTTGTATATATGCTATAATTTATAAAATGACTTTATAAGCACAATAAATCTATAAATTACACCCACCATAGGGAACGAACCATAAATTCTAGAGTCACATTCTCTGAAGTTTACTGATGATCAACTAGGAAGGAACATAAAACAACCAATCAAGTATACTGCAGTGTTCAGTAACACTAATGTAAAAAATAATTTAAAATTTCTTCTTCATATTTTTGTGAAAATGAATACATTTTAATGAAGTTAAATAAGCAAAATCACAAGGAAGGACTGCATTAAATCAGCAAATCAAAACCTCTGACAATTTATGTGTGTTTTGTGTAACTTATAAACAAGCCAAAAAATAAACAAAAAACGCTGCATTAATTGATAATATCCCAGGGTACAAGCTATAATGTACCTTAGGTTTAGGAGGTGACTGTGAAAGTAGGACCCACACTGCAGCCGAGATACACTGTCTATTTGTCTTAACCTCCATTTGCCAATTTCACATAAGAAATAAAAGAGTAGCAACAGATATAGAAATTAGGAGAGCAAGATGTGGGTGCCCAAGTCCATGATGTCCCACACCTATAACACCCTTTACTTCCTGCAGTTGTAGGAAGGTGACTGCTTTCCCAAGTAAAGAAGAAATAAAAGGAAATAAGATACTACCATTTGGGTATATTTCACTTGTTGTGCTTTCAATTCATGCCTTTCCACCATAATGGAGGCTGAAATGCTAACTTCAAGATGCAAGTTTTCAAACTCATTACCCCTGAATGGTAGTACTTTATTTCCTTATTCTTCCTTCTTCATTTAAATGAGTAAAGAGGGAAAAAAAAAGTAACTTGGGGAGTAACTGTCTACAGGCAGTGAAGGGTGAAATACATGTAGGCTCAAGCACCCACATCTCACTCTCCTAATTTATTGCTATTCTTTTATTTATTATACAAGACTGGTAGCCAGTGTACCCTCATCGCAATGTGGGTCCTACTTATGCAGTCATCTCCCAAACCTATTGTACATTTTATAATCCCAAACTATAGCTTGTACTCTGGGATCTTTTCAATTAGTGCATCATTTTTTGTTTATTTTTGGTTTGGCTTGTTTTTTTAAGTTATAACAAACTAATATATGCACTAAACATAGTATTTAAAGTAGTACCTTATTTTCTTAATTTTTTTTATCTTTTTCTTATTCTATTTTAGCTTGGGAGAGCAGTCACCTCCCAACTGTCTGCAGGCAGTGAAGGGCAATACAAATGTGGGACATTGTGGGCTTGAGCACTCACATCTTGCTCTCCTGATTTCTAATCTTCTTATATGAGACTAGTGATTTGGATGTTACAACTGACAGATGGTGTATCTCCACCAAAATGTGGATCTTAGTTCTGCAGTCACCTCCAAAACCTAGGATACATTTTATAATTCCATGTTGTAGCTTGTACCCTAGGATCATTTTTAAAATATGCAGCTTATTTTGTTTAATTTTAATGTGTTTTGTTTATGGCTTAAACATTTATGGTGTTAATATATATATATATTAAACAATTTAATATTAAAGAAATGAAAAAATGAAAAATTGACCAGTAATTTTTACCACATTTTGAACATTCTAAAAAGCTCCTCAACTAAATAAGATTAGACATCTACATAAAAAATTCCCTTTCAGACAAAATTTTATCAGCTTATGAAATGCAATATTCATACAACCACATGAAAAGTTCAAGTGAATCTTAATAGTATATGAAACAAAAATAAAGTGCATAATTGACACAAAACTTATTATCATAAGCTTTTACTTATGAAAGCTATCTGAAAGAAAAAGAAGAATTTAACCTTATAACTAGTATAGTTCATTAAATATACTTTTAAGGATTTGATAAAACTGTGTATTCTGTTGGGTACCTTTGTTATTAGTGACATGTTTAGCCATAAATTCAATATCTCAACATTAACCAGATTAAAAGACTTAAGTTAGACTTGTATCTATGTACTGAGTTAACCATGAAAAATCATTTTTATGATACAACTACACTAATAGATTAAATTATAGAAAAAATAAAGTCTTATTCACAGAATGATAACAGTGTTCTGCTTCATGTATTGTCGTACATTTACCCTGACTTTACTTACTTCAGTACTTTTATGTGTGCATGTGTGTGTTGCTATATTCACATTAGTTCCTCTCAACATGTAGACATACTCCTTAATTTCATATAGTAATCAGCTAACCTATTATATTTTTTCTAGTTGGGTTTCTTTCAAAACAATGAGATTAACATGTCTTATGCAGTAAATACTCATTCATTAAAATACTTAAAACTTTAAATTAAGTAACTAACTTTATTTTTCTCAGTATATCATTCGATTATAACTATTATCTTCATACAAATATCTAAGTTATATTTTAAACCATTTTTAAAACTATTTACAAAATACAAACTGATTTATGTAAGATCTAAGATAAATTACAATAATACATGTTACTGCTTAGCTATAGGGTCAGGTACCAAAGAGGTACTAATACAGTAAAACTAAAAACAATATTAATTAAGATAATAAATTAAATGAACAACTGAATTAATTAGCAAGAACACTGATTCTTAAACTGAAATATAATTAGATTGAAGGTCATAACAATATATTCAAAATTTTATTATTATTATTTACTTAATCTAAACCTAAGAAGATCCTTATCTTTATATTTTAGTTACTTTTATAATAATAAAGAAAGAATAAACATGGAAAAAAAGTATTAACCCAATCTTTTCTTCAGTCAGTTGTTGATGAAACTTAACACTGTTTTTTATACTAATGGTTGTAATGCACTAAGTAATTG
Organism: Carcinoscorpius rotundicauda; assembly: GCA_011833715.1. Taxonomy (NCBI): domain Eukaryota; kingdom Metazoa; phylum Arthropoda; class Merostomata; order Xiphosura; family Limulidae; genus Carcinoscorpius; species Carcinoscorpius rotundicauda. The sequence continues at coordinate 46,914,688 of CM022392.1, read as the reverse complement.
TTTATTTAATTAAATACATCAAAGAACATAGACTAATAACATGCAAAAAAGTTGACAATTTCCCCAACTCTCAAAATTTTTCTGGCTTTCTAACGATGCAACAAGAACCACTGTAAAGTCACTCAAGCTAATTATTAAGTTTTCTCTAGGAATGAACTGTGTATTATAAATCAACACTTATTTGTTCATAACTTTGTGTGTTGATGCAAACCATCACTTTCTGTTGATTACACTGGTTTACAAAAAATATTTTTTGTCTGAGGCAAGAATGTGAACAGGTGTTTTTTACTAATTTGTGTGTGCTTAATTCAAATTTATAAACAGTTTTGCTCTATCACCTCTAGTTTTCTGGCTTTTAAATAGTCTCATTTTAGTATATACGGAGTATATACATGCTTATTTCAACAGTTGCAGCAGCTTATTACAGATAAAACAGGATAGATAAAGAACATTGACGGAATAAATATACTTGGATGACACAATGTACACAATTCATAGTACCGCAGACAGTTAGAAGTGTGTTTTTTTAGATGATCTGGTGTATTTTGCTTCCGGGATGTCACGTAAGAGCATCCAGCAGAAGTCTCCCATCATGCTGGAGTTCCACTTGCCTTTGTAGTTGCTCTCCATCTTCGTAATGTCTTGGTGGAATCTTTCTCCATGCTCATCACTCACTGCTCCAAGGTTTGGAGGAAAGAAGTTGAGGTGGGAATGGAGAAAATGAATTTTGAGTGACATTCAGCATCCCATATCCTCATAAGTCTTTAGCAACTTCTCAATACAGGCTTGGTAATTTGGTACGCATGTGTTACCAAGGAAGCCACTACAGACTGACTTAAATACTTCTCATGCTCTCAGTTCCTTTAAGGTAAGAAGCTCCTCAAAATCAGTATCCTTCAGCACTTCTCGGATTTGAGGTCCGACAAGGATGCCCTCTTTGAGCTTAGCAGCATTGCCACCTGGGAACACAGTAGACAAGTGTTGGAAAGCAGCATCATTTTTGTCCATGGCCTTCACGAAATTCTTCATCAAACCAAGCTTGATGTGAAGAGGAGGAAGAAGCACCTTCTTCATGCCAACCAGAGGATTCTCCTTGACGCTGTGTTCGCCAGGAACGAAAGTGCTTCTTGACCCCCAGTCTTTCTGCTTGTAATGCTGGGATACAGCTCGACTATCCCAGAGACAGAGAAAGCAACAGTACTTTGTGAAGCACGCTTGCATACCCATAAGAAGACCAATGACCTTGAGGTCCCCACACAGACTCCACTGGTACTGGTTGTACTTAACAGCTTCTAAAAGAAGCTCCATATTGTCGTAGGACTCCTTTAGATGGACAGAGTGTGCAGTGGGAATGCTGGGATATTTATTCCCATTGTGCAGAAGCACAGCCTTGAGACTTCGCTTGGAAGAGTCTATGAAAAGACGCCAGTCTGAAGGATTATGTGGCAAACCAAGGAAAGTGAACAAGCCAGGTACATTTGTGCAGTAGCACAACTTGTTTTTCATGTCGAAAAATGAAGCAAAATCTTTGTGCCAATTCCTGAAACTGGTGATCCATCTTGATATATAATGTAATACTATCACTTACATTTATTGCATAATAACTAAAAAAGAAGACACAAGTCACACAATATTAGAAATTAACCCTGAATGCATATACGCCTTTATGTACAGTATGTGTACAAAATGTACAGTATGCATATCTAAAAAACTAGAGGTGATGAGTAGAAACGGATTTCAAATCTGAATTCAGCACCCCCAAATTAGGTTAAAACAGCTATTTTTGTGTTTGCCTCAATTTCTTTGTAAACCAGTGTTATAGGTGATATGTACTTAAAGGTAAGAAAGAAATATTTACAAATCTTGACAGGAAGAATGTAACAGGTGGGTGTGGCATGAGGGATATGATTTTCTATTTGACAGACCTATAACCAAACAAAACCAAAGGATATAAAAATTATAGTTTATCTGAGCAATGATGATTTTATAGTGTGTGAAATTACTTTTATTTTCATAGTTATTTTATGGGTAGTAGATAAAATATAGAAGATACCTTGAGAAAATTCAGGATTTTTTAAAAATATTGCCTTGTAGAATCAAATGCATAAAACTTGTAAACTATTTAAATATGATCAGTTAAAATTTCATGCTATACTAATTGGTATAACAAACAAAAGTAGTTTAATGAAATTTTGAATGTAAAAACATTAAAACCTTTTGTCGTTCACAGTAAAGGATATCCAAGACGATACGAGACAAAAGGAACAAACTAATGTTTTCTGACAAAACTAGCCCAAAGAGTTAACTCTTTCATATAAAATATGAACAATTCATTTATTATATTAAAATCTAATCAAATACAGTAACCGTTTTTTTCACATACAGTATTACCATGAAATAACATTGGTCTAACGAGTGACTGATGATGTTTTAAAAGAAAGCAGAAAAAAAAAAGTAACAAAATTAAAATGCCAAATTATTTGAAATCATTGATATACTAATGCATTTATTAGTGTTTGTGCATAATATCATAGAGTTAATTGATAATTTTAATAATGCAATTAAGTAAGCATTGCCTAGCAAATACAGCTATCTGGTATTTACCATATTTATTGACATTGAGAACATTATTTTTTCCCCAAAATAAGTCTCAAAAATTTACCAAAGGTTACATTGCTCATAGGCCTAAACATAAGCCTAAAGAAAACATTTTGATACTAGACAGTAATACAAACCCCTCCATATGACTCAGAATGAAATATGCAAGTTACTTAGTATTAAACAACAAATAAACAAACAAACAAGATAACCATACATGATCACAAAATTCATTAGTGCTTCCGCAGTTTGCTAAGGTAAACCAGTCAATGGTCTAATGTGCCTGTTTTCCCTCAAATAATGACATCTTCACTCACCACAAAACGATCCTGATATTAAGGCAACATTGCAAGATCATATAAAAAGTAAATTGCAGAAACACTACCTGGTAACAGCAGCCATTTGAAAAATATCACAGGTTTGTTTTGTTTCAATTCAGACAATTCTGTTCAGTTGTTGTGTAACAATTTCAAACACAGACCTGTTTTCAACAGAAGTTCAATGTAACAGGTTCAGTTTAATCTATTTTTTTTAATTTTAACATAGCCCCGTATTATGGCTTCTACAAAAAAAGAACTCCTAGAATAGGCTTAGAATAACGTTATTATTAATAATAATACAGATATTCTAGCAGTAATACAAGGTATACACTTTTAAAGGTAAATATGATAAACATATAATTCACAAAAAAATGCAAAGTGGACAGGAGGATTTATGTACTGCAAGTCACTAAACAATCCATGAGACATCTTGGTAAGATTGGTGGAAGTGCTGCAACCATATTCTTATGTTTATCTTTTATTTTCAAAATTTAGCTAATCAAATTGTGGGTATGTCTTTAATGCCGGAACATAGAAATCTCTAAATTAAATTAATATTTAGATTAACTAGTTTGATTTCATCATTAATGCAGATAATATGAAATCAGCATTACCTTTAAATCTCTATGAATAAGACCTTTGGAATGAATATATGCTATGCCTTTCAATATCTGCTGGAAAAGTTTCAAAACTGTATCCTCATCTACCTTAAGAAAAACGTCTGCAAAAAATAAAAACATTTAATGAAATTTTAGTTGTCTGTCAACAAATAACAAAAATATATTGAACACATTTTTACTTTTTGTGAACAAGATATATGTCACCAGTATCACAATATTTAACTTCTCACAACAGGATTTCTTTATTGCATGAAAAACAGTACAAACTTTCTAAATACTATTTAGTTTTTGCTTTCAAATACTTACAATTTTGTATTTATAAATAATCTTAAGGTTGTAAAATTTCCAAAACTTTGTTTTGAGACAGTTTTGAAAAACAATAAGTTAAATATATCAGTTTGGTTTTGTTTGATATAAATTTATAGAACTCTTTTGATTCATTATTTTACTGATTATAACAATTACAACTTCTGGTTACATATCACATAAACATAACAAACTTGGAAAAGATTTGTTTGTAACTAATGGCTTAAACATTCAAAACAGCAACACTATTACTTCCAATAAGTGTTGTATCATGGTTTTGCCAACAATATTCTTGTCCATGATCAATTTATATCCAGTAAATATAGTTTATTTCTCAATATAAAATCATTTATACTGAATTGTTTGAATACATTAAATTTCACAATATAGCCAATCAATAAAAAGTTATGCCACCTTAATCCAATACCCACTAAAGCTAACTAAACTTACCCATGTCTTTTCATAAATGACTTTGTCACTTCTTAAAACGTGTAATTTAACACAAACATTGCCCAGAATAAAAAGAACATCAACTGTTTGTTTGTTTTTTTACTCTTGCACAAAACTAAATGAGGGCTACCTGTCCCTAATTAGCTGTGTAACACTTCGGGGAAGGGAGCTAGCAAGTCATTACCTCCCACAGTTAACTTTTGAGCTAATTTTTTATCAATGAATAATGGGATTGTCCATTACATTATAATGCCCCCAAGGTTAAAAGGGCAAGCAGCATGTTTGGTGTTATGGGGATTCAAAGCTGTTATCCTCAGATTATGAATTAAGCACCTTAACCACCTGGCTATGCTGGGCCATAAGAATATCAAAAGAAATTGTAAAACATTTGTTGACCTACTGTTCCTACGTGTTGTAAATTTTAGATTAAAATCCTTTGTTTACATTAAGAAATCTAATGTGTCGGCAAGCCACAAGTTACTGATACAACCACTTCACTTGTCTGATATATAGGTGCATATGCAACATCTAAAACCAAACATCAGCTGTAGTGCAGAAATTAATGCTAATTATACAAAGTTAACATACTTCATTCCACCATCTAGGTCTAAAATTATCATAAATATGACCCAAATATTTTATTCTGTATCATTGTAAGCCAATGTAATATTAGAACTGTACTACTGTATTACTGAATACTTGGACATCATTCAGCTACTAAATATAAATAAACTAATTTAGTCATTCTTCAGAAAGTTTTACAGTTGACTTCCATATTTTTTTGTTTTACAAATTTTGGAGTAAAAACAAAATTAATAAACAACTCTTATCTGACAACAAAGTTACAGTTTCTCAGCTCTATACAAAATTATGTATACATCTGATGATAAAGAATAATGAATAATTTTACTTATTTTCCTTGTAGGTGCTTTCCATAAAAGCAAATTTTATATTTGTTTGGCAAAAAATGAAAATGGAGGTGGAAAGATAACTTTTTCATGTTTTGTTTTGTTCATAAATACATGTAAACTTTATTTGTATATCCAATGTAAATTTAAAAATAGACACCATACCTGAATATTGGTTTTTGTTGTAATTCTCAAAATACCATAACTGATATGTACTTAACTGTATATTATTAGTAAGACCTGTACAGTTGGAGTAAATTTAAAAACAATTTATTACTACCTGATCCTGTTCGAGGTTCAGATTCATTTCTCTTATTCAACCAATCCTTAAGGCTCTCTCCACACAGTTCCATCTGTATGTACATAATGGATTGTAGCTTCTGTAATTAAAATATTTTTAAAAGATCATTAACTCCATTTTTACACAAACAAAGAGGCAGAACAAAACATCATAAAATAAACTGTAATTAATATTTAAAAAACAATAAAGTCCCAGGTTTGTGACTTGTTCCTTAGTTTTGTAAATTTTGCATTGAAATATTTTGTTACTCAATGTAATGCTTTGCTAGCCCCTTTTAGAGAAAATATACATTTAACAAACTTATTTATTTCAGACATATGTAGACAGACACATTTGTTTTATTTAATCAGGTTTAGACACTGGTTCTCTGTTCTTTGAAGAATAAGATTTAGTAGTTAACTCTCTAACCCATTTACGCTGGCATTTTCCACGAAAATGTATTTCCGATAGATTTATCTTTACACATTCCCATCATCCACCTCACTTCAGGTGCACATTTCCTTACTTGCCTATTCAAAGAATGATGCAAGGGTGCAACCACATGGAGGGAATTATGCTTTCATCACATGATGACATCATCATAAAGTAGTGCAATTCACATAAAATCACCTGAAATTAAGCAGACTTACTGAGAAACATAGCTGAACTGTTTGAATAGTTTAGTTAAAATGTTATATTGAAATGGTGGAGGGTCTGATTTAAATATATACTGTATGAAGATGAACAAAAAGGTCTTTTACTGTGTGTGTTCACCTGAACAGAATCTACTGTAAAAGGAAATGTTAGTAACATATTGATATTGTTATGGTATAGCAAGTGTGCTCTTCAACTCAACTGAACAGATTCTACAGAACAGTGCGTCTGTCAGAGGAGAGCATTGAATTATGCAAGATTAATCCACACACACATATTAATATTCTATATTCTAGCCCCAGTCATTGATTCTAAGCAGTAAGTGATCTCCGTGGTCCACCTCTCCAGCAGCTAGAAATTGAAAAGTGGTTCCCATACTCCATTCCATAAATTGTGAGGGAGAATTCATAAAGAGGAGACCTGAAGAAAGTTTCCCATCAGACTGTCAGTCCATAAACATCTTATACAGTCTAACTGGTGCCTATGAAACTAGACTAGACTAGATGAAAAAAAGACAACAGATGTGACTGTAGGGAAAATACAGCCTGGATTGGACAACAGAATCGATATATATATATGTATATAAAGTAGAAAAATGCAAAGGAAATACAAAAACAAATTAAACTTTTAGAGACAAATCACTTTTAAATCTATAGTAAAAATATATTTACTTGGAAATGTTTCAACTAAACACTATTTTCAAGGCAAAAGCATATACACACACCACAAGTGGGCATAAGCAAAGCCAGGGCAAATGATATGAGCATTTTATGGATAATGTTACCCTTGGATGTAACACCAGCCACTTGGTAGAATCCTATCTCAAAAATAGTGGATAACTGAAGTCTGATTTGTTTGTTGTTGTTTTTGCAAAGCTAAACTGGGCTACCTGCTACATCCACTGCAGAATATTAAATCCTGGGTTTTAGTGTTAAATCTATAAATTACCACTGTCACACTAAGGATTGCAACTGATAAATGGTGACCTATAGAAGCCAAAAACTAACATAAAGGGAACAGCCAAAAGAAAATGATGAATGTGTACAGAGAATCCACATGCCTACCTGGAGGATTTTGCCCAAGAGCGAGAAAAAATATGTAAGAGAATGAAAAGTTAGGAATCAAACACAAAGAAAAGTAAAATAGCAGATATTCACATCCTAAGATGATCATGTCAATGGGGATGTTGATGGGCCTATCCTGTAAGAGAAAAAGCCCATGGAAAATGGTGTATCTGAAGAGAGAGGTCTATGATAAAACACTCCAAACAGCACAACAGGATATAAGATCTAACCCAGGTGCAAATGGTCCATCAGGTGAGAGACAGAAGGAAAGGTATATGAGGGAGGTAAAGTGTACCTCCTAAGTAGCCAAAATCAAAGGAAAATGTGAATGATCTAGGAAGAAAAAAAGATAGGTGTGGTAGAAGAAGGTGAGAAAAACAACTATAGAAAATACATCAGAAAAGTTTTACCTGTTAGAGAGTAGTAGAAGGAAACAAGTCAGGGGAGATCAAGATAGTATAAAAATGGGAAATTAACAGCTCAAAAGGGGCATGCACAAGACCATGCAAAACCTTATTCAGGTCTCAGTCAGGCAAGGAAGGAGATGAAAATAACAGAGAATAGGTAAAAAATACCCATGAATACCAGAAAAGAAGACAGACTCTGAACTGAAACCATGAATCTACCAGTGAATAGTCATGCAAGAAAAGAAGAAAAGTAGTGCACAAAATTACTGCCAGGAGAAAAGGGGTGGCAGAAAGACCAATAACAAAAAGATTTGCCACAGATGATGTTGACAGACAAATATAGTGGGAAAAGAGCAAAAACATAATAATAAGGTCACATTAGTGGAAAGTCTGGCTTGATGGGTGACAGATGAGACAAAGCCCCTACATAAGGATAGAGAAAGAATATTCTTCTGTGAATAAAGGAAGTGTAAAAATGTGAAGAGAAAGAGAGGAAATAATGAGAAGAGATGGGGGTATAAATATCAAGTAGAAAAAGGTAAAAGTGGTGAAGATGACACCATAATAGGACCCAAGATGGAAAGTATTGTGTAAACTGAGGCAAAAATCAGGAAACAATTAAGGTAGTAGGTATAAAAAAAGAGGTAAGAACAAACCTAGCTAGGTAATAAACAGAGGGCCATAAAAACCCAGAGATGAGAAAGATGCAAAAGAATCCAAGAAAGGCATGTACAACTAACAGTATATATGCAGTTGTAAGTAAAATAATAGGAAATAAAACAAATAAAAGAGATGAAGAAATAAAAAATGACTAATAGTAGACAGTGAGACCAACAGCAGAATAAAAAGTGGATATCTAAGAATTATAATACACGTGATAGGTACTGACAAGAAGAGCAAAAAACAAGACATCAGTGAGTGGGAAGATAAGAAAAAGAAAAATACCCGAAATTCAAAATGGAAGGTTTGTAGGAAATTAATCTGAATGAAGAGTAGGAGTAAAGGGCAAGTAGAAAAACAAACCCTCTGGAAAGAGAACCAGAATAGAAGCTACAGAATATCAGACAAGGTTACAAGAGAAAATGAAAACACAATGAAGACAACTGGGTAAGAAAATGAAGCTACACATAAAACAGAAGGAGTATGGAAAAGAACATAACACAATTAGTCCCAATTACTGGGGGACAAGGAATGGATGAATAGAACAGATGTGGTGTAGGTTAAACATAGAAGGGAAGAAATTTCTACAAAGGCTCATTTGATAAATGAAGAAATACCCTGGATAAAAGGTGAAAATCAGAGAGGTAAAACTAAAAGGTAGAGAGAAAAGGGCAAAAATACAAAATAAAGGAAGAAAAAATTGAAATAAAAGATAAAGGGTATGACCCTAAACTGGTCAGATAGATATCAATGAAAGAGAAACAAGTACAAAAAATGAAGTCTACAAGCAGGACAAAAAGTCACTAAACAGAGAGGGACAAGGTATTTGATCAACAGAGCTACTAGAGAAAGGAAGCAGTAAAAATTTTAATAACAAGCTAGGAGAAAAGACAATGCAAACCCAAGAATCGTCAATCATGGGGGGGAAGAAATAAAAATGAACACATGCAAAACACATTGAATAGGGCATACCTGAGAACGAAACCTAGAAAGAGAGTGGAAGATTAAGTTCTTGTAACAAATGCTAAGAAACTACCTGAAGCAAAGCAGGTTAAAGGCATAGTTCAATAGATCATTTTCAACTGAAGAGAAAGATTCTACCAACTGGACAAGAGTTTTAAGCAAAAGAAGAATGCAGTAATGTATAACATACCACCGAACAATGGCTGGAAAGATCCTGACAGCTAATAATCCAAATTAAATAAAGCCAAAGTAAAATGAGGCTTAAATATGAAACACATCACACATTCAGTAATAAGTATAAATCAGTATCAGTTGAAAATTTATGACAAAAAATTATTTTTTTGAAACAAAAGCTACAGAAAAGAAAAAGTTTAGTTAATGATGAAAATCTCAGTAAACTGAATACAGATGAAAAATTTCAATATGTCTGTATAATACAATGCTGAAGATAATGAAGTTTTGCAATTGCCTAAACATAGAAGTAAATTGCACATGGAGGTATGTATCATTATACAGTACCTCAATTTGTATAAAATCATGTGAAATTGGATGGGAGTTTCCTCAAGGCTAGTAGCATGCATATATCTTTAGCAGATGCACTGAAAATTATAGTTAAGTTGCACGTGGAGGTGAGGTGTCTCAGAATTTAAACCCATACTGCTAGATGGAAGAAAAAATAACTGAGCAAAGGGTTGGTGTACAAACAACATTCAATGAAAGAAATCTATATCAGAATTCTAATACTAGCACTAAAAACCAAGGATGAATTAAAAACACATCTTTGGAATTTGTTTCTCATTTTCTTTTGTTAAGACTTTCAAACGTGTGGTTTTAGAGGTAAGGAATTTTTCACGTCTTTTTTTTTCCTTCTTCTAAATAATTTAGTTTCATAACAGTTATACTTAGCTCTGTAAACATAGGAATTAAAATTTTAACAGTATTTTTTCTACATTAATTCCTTATATTATTCTCCAAAATAATCATGACAAACATTAACAAAACAAATCACAAATTTCATTAATATTCATATGCCTTCAGTTCTTGTATTTCTACATCATATTTTATTACAAATATCACTTACAACCAATAATGTTTAAAAAATCCACAACCAACACTAACAAAAGGGTGATGAAAGACTTACATAACAAGTTATACAAGATCTTTAGGTAATAAAAAAATGATTAATAAATACACTTACCAAGATACTAAAAATATTTAAAAAATCATTTCTTAATTCATAGTGTTGCAATTCTTGTGTAGACAGCCTTTTTGATACTGGCTTTAAATATTCATCCATTGGTAATTTCTCAAATCCCGAAGAACTTTTGGATTTAATTTTTTGAATCTGCTTTTTGCAAAGTTGAAAGTCCTCTGCATCTATATCCCAAGCTTCACTAAGACCTTCATTGCTATTATTTGTCACACAGTTTTTGTTAGTACTACAGCTGTCATGAGATGTGGACGAACCCTCAGATTCTTTTCTTTGTGTTTTTATATTCAAAGATGAGCCTTTAAGTACTGTGGTCTTGAAATCACCTTCAACAGTAAGGGAGCTATATTTTTGTACTGCATGCATTTGATGTACACAACTTGTGTGCTGTTGAACAACATGTTCTTCTTTGGTATAACCATGGTTTTCTTGGGAGAATGTATCATTTGGAAATATTACTGGAGAATCTACAGAACACCTTTGAAAATAAAATTTTTTAAATTAGCATAACATACAAAACTAAAATCGTTCTAACAAACAGTTCAGGTGTTAAAGTTTTTACTTTCTAAGCTTAAAGAACAAATTGTACTTCATTCTATGAACACACAGAGAACTCATAGCAAGCTACAAGAAAATAAAGTAATACTATCATGAAAGAAAAATAAAAAATTACATTACCATCTTAACATACTACCAATAATAATAAAACTAACATGAACACTACTTCACATCTTTTTTTTACATTCTCCTTTGGATGATATACATCTGAAAAAATGTGTTTTTAGTGGACAACAGTTGTACTTGATAAAAAAACTTAATATTAGAACAAACAAGAAAAATGCTTCAGATAAATAACTGTTTTTCATTCAAAATGTATCCAATGATGTTTTAAATAATCTCCGACTTGATTTTCACAGTGACTTTTGCAATATAAAGTGCAATAGACTAAATACTTATGACAAATAAAACTACGAGCTGTTTTGACAACCTGATTTGCATAGTTTTCTTTAGTAATTCATGAAATCAATTAAATAATATATTAACTATAAATGAAACAAATGGACCACATGTTTTAAAATGTTCTGAGACCAAGTCTTGTGTATTGAAAAAGATTATCTCAAGAATCTTTATCACTGTAGGAAATTTTTGACACGCAATGATAAAAAACTTGTTCCAATACTTCACAGTTGCTGAAGCTCTCACAATTCTGTTAGACTTCAATGGCTGAGCCACATAATTATCCCACAATACAGGGATTTCTTTCATACTTTTTTAAATAGTATATGCTATCTTGCTAAAATGGTAAACAGTTTCATGCTATCACACACAAGTAGTTAAAATAATTACACTTTTATGAGAATTAAGTTGTTCTGAATAAATTTTAATAAGCACATTGGACAAAATTGTTTCTTAAAATCATAAATATAGTTGTTAAGATAAAAAATTACAATGAAACATGAACAATCTGATTAATAAATAGCATTTATAATTTGTTCTAGATTAACTTAATTATTTTTTATACAAACCCATTGCTGCTTCCCCCAGATGATTCCACATCAAAGACATTTTTACTTGAAGTATGCTCAGAACATGGCAGATCTTTTATGTAAAAGACAGACTTAATATTAAAAAATTAAGTGCAAATAAAATACATTTTAAAATATCAAAAAGTTAAAATCAATATCACACAATATACAATTATACAATGTAACTTACTAAACTTCACAGAATTAATTTAAGTGTTATCTAAAACATTTTTGAAGTAAAAATATCATCTTCCAAATTTAGGTTATTTTTATTCATGAGGCACTTTTTGATTTTAGGACATTTGCTGCAGAAAAAAAAAGTAAATATACACTTCTTAAAAAAATTTGAAGAGAAAAATTTAATATTGTTCTTTGTGAATATGTTTATTAACTAAAAATTGTACCCTACACCTAAAATTGTATGGAGTGACAAATATGTGTGCAAGATACTAGTTTACAGTGGAAAGTACAAATATGCATGGGGAGACAACTGTACTTTACTAACAATACGAAATCTGTGTTGAGTGACACAGGGAAAATGCACCTGAATTATAACTAAACACTGGTTGAGTAATAAGCACACCATACTGATATTAACAATATCAATGTAGTGTGACAAATAGAAAGTGTACCTTACAGACAAGATATTTGTGTGAAGCAAGATCTTTTTAAAAATATTATAAATACAAAAGATAAATATAAAATATTACAAGAAATGTTTAATAACCTAACTATATACTTGACAAATAAATCTTAAGTACAAAATATTAAAAATCCCAATTTTACTACTGCTATTTTGGCTTTAGAAGGATACATTGGCCACTTCCCAAAGCCTTAACTATACTAAATGTGTACTTCAAAAGTTTAATACCATAAATAATATTTACTCACCAAACACAAGGTATGTTTCAATCCAAGAATTTTTATAGCAGACAACATTATGATGTGAGAGTTTTGCAAACAATTTCACTTCTCTCTGAACCTAAATTGTGAGAATAAGTTTAATAACAAGGGAATACCAACAGAATGTTTTAATTATACATTTATTATACTTTGTGTATGAATTCTTGACATAAACTTCATGTTAAACTTCAGAAATAATAAAGTACAAAAACAGGGAAACAGCTACGTGTTATTACAAGCATATGTGAAAAGTGGACACTTGTTTATTTTTACAAGTTTGCTAAGAAAGGCCACCCTCCATCGTGACATTAAAGGATTGGTATAGAAGTAGATTACTTAATTTTTCTTCACTTTATTAAGATTTTTTTTTTACCCTTATTACAGTGAGAAAACAAAAGTCACTATAAAAATCACTATGGGTTACTACTTTCTGTTAAATAATGATAACTATTTATTGAGGAAAGAAAGAAACAGCCTACCTTTTCTGATAATCTGCAATTCTTAAATGTTATTTTCTTTATAGCATATTCATGGCCATCTAATCGAGATTGGGCCTACATACAAGTATTTAAATAAATTGTTACAAGGAGTTATCTAATTACACATACTCTTTATCTACTTAATGAAATATGTTCCCAACATTACTGGTGAAAATTCCAGTGAATGAATGCAATTCTATTAACAAATAATTCAAGAGATAAACTTTAAACTGATATTCAAGTGTCTTCACTTTCACTTGTTTGTTGGTCTAACAAATATGATAAAATTAATAAAATTATGTCTCACTATAGCATGATATATGCTAAAAAATAATTTATCTTCAATATATCTGATGACCTTCAGGAACAATAGCTTAGAGAAAAAAAATTAAATACTTTAATTACAAAAACTGACAGAAAAACTTTTGCAAAACAGTAATTATACCAAAATTATATAAAAAATATTCTTTTGTAAATGTTTGTAAAATTATTTCTTACCTTACACACTATACCAAAACCTCCTTCTGCAACTTTTCCAATTTCTTGAAATTCATTTTCATATCTACTAAGGCTTAGATTTGTTGTGCTCAACAAGGGGAACCTAGTAAGATCAAAGATGTGCCAATAAAATTTCAAGATTTAACCCTAAAAATACTATGAGGTCCTCTCTATATGTACCCTATAAACTTTTTGAACACAATTAACTAAACTTTTTATGCACCAAACTATGTGAGAGTTTGGGACTTTTGATCTTGAGATCCAGAAAAATATAAAAAGCATGTGAACTAAGAGCCCTGGTACTAGTTAAAAGGTCCAAGTAGGCAGATATAGTATGATTTAACAATCAGTGATGTCGAGAAACCCACTTGTTGAGAATTTTCTATGCAAAAACGGCTCATTTGGGTTGAGAAAATATGTTAGCTCTTCTATTTAAAATATTTTCTCGACCCAAACGAGCTGTTTTTGCATAGAAAATAGTATGATTTAGGTGATATAGGTGGAAGAGCATTTTAATCAATTGGTCAAGAAGACACTCATACTGAACATGTAAAGTTTCAACAAACTATTAAAGTGATCAATTAAATAAAATACCAGTTTTTTTACATACAGAAAACAAACACAAAAATAACATCAATAAGATAAAACAGCCATTTTAAAAAGAATCATCATTTTCATTGGATAATTAATATCATACCAAAGTGATTAGGCTTAATGCTACTTTAAACCTATTGAATTAAAAACATGGTATCTCTATTTCCTACTAACACTGAGTAGTATCTTGGTTTCACTCATAAACAATTCTAAGAACATCTTACCATCTCCACAGAGTTAACCCATTTCTTCTTTAATTACATCATTTATGACCAGGTATAAGGATTCCTCACTAGATCCAACAAATAGCCAGTAGTTTTCTATGCCACCATGAACACAAGTGGCTATAAAGCTGCCATTGTGACTATAAACTCGTCCCTTACAAATGATATATTGATGACATTTCCTTGCTATTTGAACAATCAAGCCAAATTTTCAAATTCTTTTCTTATCTTAATTCCAAACATCAAGTTCATATCTGAACATGATATTCACTTCTTTGAGCTTTGCACTTGAGATTTTCAAGTTTTTTCCCCTTTTTTATGACAGTGTAATGATTTTAACCTCTGAAGCCATGTGGCAATGAACTAAACAACAGATGATATTAAATTTCTACTACATTTTTAGAAGCCAAGGGACCGTTGCATTCTATCCAAGAGGACATCATAACAAATATAATCAATCTCCTGCTCCAGTTTTTAAGTGAATTTTACTTTTTCATGAAACCAGAAAATGCTGTTTTCATTGGTTATTAAATAGTTGTAACTGCAGTTATACAACTAAAAATTATTAACAGTAAGAACTGACATTAAACATGAGTTTGACATTTGGGCAACTTCTTTATACTAACATCACAGAATATTTTGTTAAATAATCCAATTGTGACATATGTTATTGTTTTTATGTATATTTATTTATTTATTGTTATAAAAGTAAATACAAAGTAAAATTAAACACTTATAAAGGTAGATGAGAAAAAAAAATCATCATGATAGTCAAATTTTTAGCATGCATACATTGTGTCATGCAACCATAATTCTATCATTTTTTTTATTATGGAAAGCTGTCCAACTGGGGCTTTCAGCATACTCTAATAATGATTAAATCAACTAAACTAAATGAACCCAGACAGAAACAAATATTAGCTTTTCACTATTAAAATACATAGTGCATACTTATATGTAAAAATATATTGTCACTCTAAAAAGAGGTAAAAGGGCAGTTTAGATTCATTTTGTGTTTTTCCTCTTTTAATTTTACTCTACTTTGCTGATTTTGCTACAGGTGGTGTAAGGATAGTGAAAATAGTAAAAGATATAGTTTTACTGAAAAACAAAATCTATTATTCACTTAGAATATTCTGTAGATTATGTAACTGAAATATAAAACTACAAGATGAAAGTTAGTATTTTCTTAAATTAAAAATCTATTTCCAACAATAGTTAACTCCACGCACAATACAACTATTACTCAGTTGCTCGGGCTTCCTTTCTTGTCCATCTAAGCACCAGTCTGATTGTTTCTTGCTTTTTGCAGTCTTTCATATCCCATTTAATTGCTATTGGCAATATCTGACTTGTAGCACTCTCCACCTACATCAGTACACCCTCTATCCTGGTACTGTACATATGCACCTCATTTAAATAATTTCATCACTTTTCAAGACAGATTCAATCTACAGTCTTTTTCACCAGCTCTTAGCAGGGAGGAAGGGTGACAGTGTCAGTGAAGGTATTACTGGAAATATATTTAGAGTTGTAGCAAGACGTAAACTTCTAAAACATACTTACCTCCTCTCATGGTAAACATTAAAATCTCACATTGATAAGGTAGAGTGTCTAGTGAGAGCATTACCTGTTCAAAAGAGTCTTCACATACATGTGTCAAAAGAAGATTGACACCCTAGTTGGTGAATTGCACTACATCCAGAACATGTGTGCTATTCACCTGAAATTTAATACATGTATTGTGGGTAAAATTTTACATAATTTATCATCACTACTGGCCAGGCTCCCAACAGACAATAGAGGTTCAACAGCTTGAAGTTAGAATAAGGCCGTGGTCCCTATATCCCACAGTGGTGGCTATGGTAATTCTATATCCCACAGTGGTGGCTATGGTAATTGAACCTATATTATATATACATATATAGACACATACATAAACACATTTATACAAGTGGACCCAACCTGTAGTCATACAATAATGCATTCTGAGCAAATTTGTCTTGTGTCCAGAATAATGGGGGTGATATGAAACAAACTATGTTCAATTAAGAATGTGAGATGAGACTATTCTGCATTCCATGAACAATGTTCTGAACTACTACTAATGAAAAAAAAAAGGCCACACTCAAACCACTCAGACAGCCAAGCACCAAATCTGAACCAATATTATGAGCAGGCATCAGGGAAAAACATCAAGGGTCCTAGACAGTAGGGATCCCAAATTTGCCCACTTCTCTAAGAGTGAAATAAAGCTAGAACTTTATTTTACAGATGAATCAGTAGGAGAGCACAGGGATGAAATCCGGACTAAATGCATCTATTGCCAATGCTCAAGGGTAAGGTATTGGAGGACCTAAATCCCTAAAGCTGCATGTTCCAGTAAGTGGCAAATACATCATTCACTGGTGTTCCAAACCTCATGATATAGCATCTATTTAGTCAGGGGAATCTGGGTGAGTTGAGATCACTGATTTGCTTTTAGCTCTCTCAATACAGATTCAATACAAACCACATTATCTCTTTATATTCAATTAGTTTTTTTAAATTTAATACTTCTTACTTTCAATAAGTGTACACATCTTCATCAAACTTTGAGTCATTACAAATTTATCCACAGTAGCCATTAACTTTCCCACAGAAATGGTATTTGGTACTCTGAGTGAAATTGACATTCAACTCTTCAGATCATAACATTATACAATATGTCATCTGACAGATGAAAACCTTTACTTTCTGTTAGTTATGGGCAATATATAATTAAACATGACAGAACTGTTAGTTTAAAAAGAAGATGGAGAGGCAGATATAGCAGGAGGGTCCACTTTTTTATTTATAGCTCTGTAACCAAACAGAATTGAAAACCATAACAAATATGGCCTCACGGGAAGATGACCTATAAAAAGAAGGTATCGTAAAACAGAGAATCTAAACTATCTCCAAATTCAGCTTCAGAACCATTCAGAAAAAAATCAGAGGAACAAATGTATCTTAATTTTTAACATGAAAATTGTCTTGCATTTAGATTAATTAATTAAACTCGGAAAATTCACAGACATATCCTTAGTAAAATTATAACGTTCTGTGTATAAAGTACATTTGACATTTACTGAAAGCTTATTAAATATTGTGAAGATATAGACAGTAACTTAGTAATTATAGTAAACATTAATCCTCCAGTCTGGACATAAATCTGAACTGACTATTCATATGTAAAGCTTATTCATCGAAAAACAATGTCCACATCTGATGACTTAAAACTGTTTTCAATAACTCCACTTAACACTCAGCTATTTATCAAGTATAGTTTATATTCATAGTAGTATGTCCCATGTAACTTGCAATTTTGCTTTCATTACACTTTCTATAACCTGTAAACTTCCAATAACATCTTAGCTCTCTTAGTGTGGACTCAATCAATTTTACAGACCCCACAACCTCATTATACTTTTTTAAGCCTTTATAGATTTGATACTACTAACTTTTTAATTGTGTGTGTATTTATGTATGCATATACACAAACAAACATGCACGCATGCACACAATATGTCTTTGCAAAATTTAAGTCTTTCAGTAAACATTGTAAGACTTTTCTGCACAAAAAATACTTTTCTGAGAGGTATTTTTAATAGACTGAAAAGATGTGTCCTTGAATATATTAAGTTTTTGTTTTGAATAGTCCATGTGTTTGAAAAAAATCACAAAAAATTTATTTGTGTTATCTCCAAAGCCTCCTAAACATATTTCAAATGATTAGTTTCAGTAAAACTTTTATAACTTTTATTTTCTCTACTCTAATCCTACATGTAGTTGGTCAATTTGACTGGCATCATACCACAAAAAAAATTAAATAAATCTAAATTACCTTCCTCTTTTCCTTTCTAAAATGACTTCAAATGTAACATGAAATTACATTCATTCATCCTAAGTAGCTTTAAACTCATAACAATATACATATATTTATAATTAAATGTCATTGTTTTTATTGTCTTTTGAACTATGTCCAACAACTACTCTTACCATCACAAGTTAAAATCATTGGGAAATGTGCAGTTCACATCACACTATCAAATTACATTACTACAAGGCACTTCTTAGTACTTGTTTGCATATCCTGTAACTTAGTTTTATTATATATTATTTATTTTACTGAGTCTAACCTTGAGAGATCCATACTTTTACATTTACTTACTTTTATAATATTAAATAAAGAAAACCATGAAATACTAGAAATAAAGTACTTACACAAGTATCTTTTCCCCGGTCTACTACTATTGACTTAACCCTACATTTTTACACTGGTAGCAGTGTGTTAAATAACTTTTATTTAGTTAAAAAATGCAGCAAAGAACATAGAATAATAAGTTAAACAATCACAATTTTTCCAGCTTTATAACTATATTACAAACTCTGCTGTAAATTGATCCAAGCTAGTTGTTACCTTTCCTGTACCACAAGGAATATTGATAATTATCTGTTCAGAATACATTATAATATGTCATTTAAACAGATGAAAACCATAGTTTTCTGTTGGCCATGAGTAATATAAAATTAAGTATAAAACAAAACTAATACAAATCCTGAAAGTGACAACGTGAAAGTGGGGTATAGATTTTTATTAGATAGCTTTGTAAACAAAATCAAAGTGAAGGCTATCTATGAAATCTGTGGTTTGTACAAACAACGACATTTTTCTAGCATGTAATTTACATTTAATTTCATAAGAACTGGAGTGGTGGTGGATAAAATGTATAAGAGAATATACCTAGAGAAACTATTTCAAATGTGTCACACTAAGGGAAATTCAAGACTTTTTTAAGTATTGCCTTATAGAATTAAAATGTTAAAACTTGTACACTATTAAAATTATTAGCTAAGATTGTATGCTATACTAATTAGTATAACAAACAAAGAAAAAATAGTTTAATAAAATTCTGAATGTAAGACAAGCCCTTGTGTCATATGCAGTAAAGGATACCTGTAGAGATGGGGTTAACTGAATATTTCATGTAAATGAGTACTTTTGTTACTGTTACATTAAATTGAGTAAATTTGTCACAAACTTGCTACCAATAAATTTTATAGGCAAGATTCTTTACCTGATTTTAAAAGATACTAGACAAGATTAAATTACTGTTTGATTAGAAAGTTATAGTTCTCTGTTGGGTGTGCATATAAAACATACATGGGAAAAAAAAAAAATTACCTTGAGCTTGATGGTACAAGCTCCATGGTGTTATTTAAGTTCTGAACATTTCCATTCTGTTCAAACAAAATATAAAAATGTTAAAATTTGGTTATGCAACTTTGATATAAATCCAAAATGTTTTCAATTCAAAACATGAAAAAAGCAACATTCAAGTCAAAAGCTAGTCTTAGAACATTTTATTACTAATTACATCTTTAAAACATGCATCTAAAAGTGATAATTTTAGCAATGCAAGCAAACACAAAAGCTGAAAAAGAACTGAAGAAAATAATTTGACAAAGGAAAAATAATGAATAAACTCATGAAGCCAAAAGGAAGTCAAAACATTTTGTTAAGCCTATTGACAGCTTCATGCAAGATTCAAGTTTGTTTAAACTGATCTGAATTTTTCTTTTTTTTTTAGATTACAATAGCATCAATCAAACTTAAAGTAATCACTGGTATGGAAAACAGAGAATAAAAATTATTCTGTAAGAGGTTTAATCTCAGATGCAAAATTAATTTGCAACATCAGTAACTCCAATTTTATGTACAAATATGGGTGAAGGTGCAAAAAGTTCTGAATGATCTTCTTCAGAAACTGCTACATTTACACCATATTTAGGAAAAACTTCAATGAGAAACTATTATGAATCTGTATTGAACATAAGAGAAAAGTACTCAAATGGTGAGAAAATCAGGAGGTATTAAGTAAATAATTCAGTTAAAAAAATCTACAACAATATCCCAAAAAATGAAGAAAAGAATGAGCATCATCAGTCCTACAGAAATTCCCTACCTGATTGTGATCAAGACAACATATTAAAACTAGGAAGAACAAAGAAGTGACTGAGGTGGGACCAATTAATCCCGAACACCAATCAACATTGGGCATACACAATGAATGGAGAAACCTACAAATAGGACAGGCAAAGAATAAGAAGGGAACATGAATAAAGATGGCAATGCTAAGTAATAAGTGTAAAAAAGAGCAACCAAAACAAATAGAATATAGCATCATAGGTACACAATGTGACATTAAGTCCACAGGATTAGTTCCCAAAAGAGGCCAGTGGAGAAACAAAAAAAGAGCCAACTGCGAGTCCCGATTGGAAGTGGATAGTACATAAATGGTTCTGGACAATGTCATACCCAAAAGAAACCAAAAGCAAAGAAGCCACACGTGGAGAGAAAGAACTGTAGATGGTAAACACCCCAACATGGAGAGAAGGAGAAAGAGGTATTCCACAAAAATCCCCCAGATATAGGCAAAACATGAGAGGAGGTATAAAGTAGACATTTACTGCAGGATAGTTAACAGGGTAAGATGAAGTTGGAAAATTAGATGGAGAATGAAATAGATAGATTAACAGAGACTGCTCCCAATATAAGCAAAAGGACAGAGGTTTGAAGTACATGAAATCAAGAAGAAAATCTAACAAAAATAAGGTAAGGTAAATGGAACCAAAGCTAAGTATCCTCTCCCACATGAAAGACACAAAAATTCTCAAAATAAAACAATGTCTGGAAGAAGAGGGGAAAGTTATACAATAAAAATCATCTAAAAAAAAGTTGAGGTAGGCCTAGTAGATTCTACAGTGTAGGCCTGGGAAGGCAAACCATAATCAGGTAGAGGAAAACTGACAAAATATAGGTCATCATAAATGGTTGCAGCAGTTGTAAAAGATATGGTGGATCCCAGGAGTTTTCACAAACTAAATTAATTGTGAGAAGTATAAATTATAAAGAATTAATAAAACAATAAGTGTGTAGTGAAATAAGCATACAGTTACGACAGAAAGTGTTTGAACCCCTGCATCATGAGTAATTTTTTTCCTCATAACTTAAAAACTATCAAGATTAGGACAGTGAAAGTAATGTATATTATAAATAGTGTACTAACACACATCTACATAAATTTTTATGTAAATTTAACAACAAATAAACTGTTTATAAATATATAACCAAACATAGGAGGGGCAGAAAGTGTTCATGCATCTACTTTAATGGTCAGTTGTGTAGCCTTTCTGGTGAATTACTTAGTGGAATCTCTTCTCATGGCCTTTCATAATCGTTTGACAGTATTTGACTGGTATTTTCTTCCATTCTTGTTTACAGAAAGCTTCCAACTCTTGCAAGTTTTTCAGATGATGCTGATGAACCCTGGTCTTTAACTCATGCCAAACGTTTTCAATTGGGTTGAGATCGGGTGACTGTAATGGCCACTCCAGAACGCTTATATGGTTCTTCTGCAACAAGGATTGCACACATTTTGATGTGTGCTTAGGGTTGTGCTGGAAGATCCAACGACACCAAAGCCACAAGTTCCAAGCATCATTCTTGATACAAATGCCTAATATATCAATGTACTCTTCTTTTTTCATGATTACATTGACACGGTGAAGACTGCCTACACCAGAAGAGCTGAAGGAACCCCAAAGTATGATCGAGCCACCTCCATGTTTATCTGTAGGGACAGCATTCTTTGAAAGATTTTGTTTCCCCTTCTTACGGAAAATATTGTGAATATCACTGTGGGCGAAAAGCTTGATTTTAATCTCATCTGACCAAAGAATACTCTTTCAACAGGTAAAGTGTTCATCTACGTGCTCTCTTGCATAACTCAATCATGCTTCTAAATGAACAGGCTTTAAATAGAATTCTACAAGGACGGCATGCTTTGTACTCAGAAGAGCATAACATGGTTGTAACTGTAGAGGTGCTTATTTCAACTCTAGTTTCTGTATGTCATTAAGTGTAAAATAAGGGTTTCTACTAACTTCTCTGAGAACCATCCTCTTGGTTCTCTCTGAAATTTTGGTGGGGCGTCCAGAATGAGGGAGGTTAGCAGTTGATCCTATAAGTTTAAACTTGGCAATTGTGCTTTAAACAGTAGATTTTGGCACATTAAGTTGTGTAACAGTAACAGAAAGAGACACATAAGAGCATTTTACAATTATTCAGTTTTTTAAATCACTGGACAGTTGTTACCTGTTTACCATGATAATCAAGCAGATAATGATGGAGATGGTGCTAAATTGCCAGAAGTACATTTTTTGTTTGCTAAACTCCAATAATTATGAACCCAGTGTCTAGTCCTGGAATGCTATAATGTAGTTTATTCTCCAAACTCAGTTTTTACAGGAATATCAGTTTTTTCACATATTCTGAAATGTACGAACACTTTCTGCTCCTCCTATTTTTGGTTATTTGTTTATAAACAGTTTATTTGTCATTTAAATTACATGAAATGTAATTTATGTTGATGTGTGTTAGTATAATATTTATAATACACTATACGTCTATTAGTCTAATCGTGATACTTTTTAAGTTGTGAGCAAAAAAATACTTGGAATGCAGGGGTACAAACACTTTCTGTCATAACTGTATGTATAATTTGTTATGTGTTCAAAAAACAAAATATTTAACTGAATTATTGACTTACCCCTAAGGTGAACTATAGGTAAACCAAAAATAACCCACACTTATTAAGCTTAATCAAAATGTGTAGGACAAAGTATATCATTAAACTCTAATTTGAAAACTAACCTAAAAATAACATGTACAATATCAAAGAAGAATTTGTTGACCTTAGCTCCAAAAATCCACAAAAAGCTAATACGAAGTATAAAAGACAAATAATAATGAAAATGAAAGGGACATTCTATTGTAAAACTAAGTAAGTGTGCTGGGTTTTGGCAACATCAGATGTATGTAGAAAGAGTAGTATCATACCCCAAGTTTCAGAAATCAGTGTTCATACTTCAAAATATTACCAGCCACATTTTGAGAATTCATGCTTATTGCTTGCTGTGAATACAATAATGTCTATTCACAATTTCTGGTGATTGTTTTGCTTATACCAGTAAAAAGTGTTCTTTGTGAACATGATTTTTCTGCCCGCAACTGTAATATCAGAACATGATGTCAATTGCAAGACAGTCCTACTCCAGAAGAACTCAAAAAACAAAAAAGCACATGTGGGAGTAAGAAATGAAGATGGCAAACTACAATTTGATTACCACTTGAGAATCAAATTATACAAAATAAAAGCCTATAATTTTAATAAATATTTGTGCATAAAACTTAAGCTAAATCTATAAAAAATAAAAAATGTACAGATAAATTTTAAAACAGAACATATTTAAAATGGTACCATCATTGAGTTTCATAATGATGGCAAGATAGTAAAATGTAGCTTATTGTGACCTGAGTGTTACACAGACTACACACTGGTGCATCAATTCCAGATAAAAAAGAAACGATGAGTTAAAAAACTGTGACAAATGCATAGTCTAGTTAGAACAACTTCCTCTTTCCAATCCTTATAGAAGTAAGATGGCCAAAGTCCAATAGAGGGTTTTATTTGGAAAAGCTTGTTTTCACATAGCTCACTCCAAGTTGACTGTCAACTGGCATGGAGCCGACCCTTGAATACTAGACCATAGTTTATGTATGGAACAGGCACAGCAGTGATAGTGCCAGAGCAGATAGATTTCGCTGCAGTGTTAGCAAGCTCATTACCGTGAATGCCAACATGGCCTGGTATCCAGAAAAACTGGATTGAAGTATATGTTAAAGAGAAATGGGACAATCTGTTTTGAATATCAGTGAGAACAAGGCATGAACTAACACAAAGCAATTCCAGGACCAGTACCAAACTAAGTGAGTTAGTAAAAATAGTGCAGTTTGAGTACTGCTTAGATTACATGTGATCCAGGGCAAGAGAAATGGCATACAGTTCAGCAGTGAACACATGTTGAAAAAGGAATTCTGCATGCATCCACCGAACCACCACACACCATGGCAGAACCCATACAGTCACCTGATTTTGAACCATCTGTATAAACAGGAATGGAAGGATGCTTCAAAAGATGTTCAGCAAATAACAGGCAGTATTTCCAATCAGGAGTGTCTGCTTTTCTCAGATGACTTGAAGTCACATTTGGGAACTGCAAAAAGCCATGGTGAGATGAGCTAACTAGTAGATACAGTAATGTTATTCAAGAATAGATCCAATACATCCAACTGAACCTGGATACAAAGGCCAAAAGGAGCAATGGCAGATCATCGGTTCTGAGAAAAGTATGGCTCACTGAGGAAGGAAAACACATCCCCAGGTGGGTTGCACTGGTGAGGAACAAAGTTTTGAAGTATACTGTAAAGACAGTTGCAAAAAGCAGAGGTGAAAAGGAGGTTCACAAGACTATGAATAAGCTATGAACTGGGGATGTGCAGAAAACTCCAGTGCAGAGCCAAAAGGAAAAAGGCAAATCTGATCTCTAAGCTCCTCTTGTTTAATTAAACTTAAATACCTCCCAATAATAAGTGGGATGCTTTATAAACAAATATACAATCTGTTGGTTTACCTTGCAAAATATATGTGCTCTAACAAATATCATATTCATAAATTAGAAACACTTACCTTAATGAGATTGAGACTATTTCTTTTCTCTTCAAACAGCTCCAAGATGATTTTACAAACACGACTTTTTAACCATTCCAATTGTTTTGTTGGATAAATGTAGTTCAGTAGCTATAAATCAAAACAACACTTTATGTGTGTGTGTGTGTGTAAATGCACAAACACAAATATATACATTGATTATTAGATTTTAAGCACATAGACTATGACCATGCTATAGAAATTTGCTTTTACTAAAAATAATGTTTTTAAGCATATATAATGTTTTCTTAAATATAAGTGATGAATATGCATAGCCCAACTTCAGATCAAAATTAAACCATTGATTTAAACAAATTATAGAAATTAAAAATATTTCAGAGTTGAGATTTATTCAAAAAAATTATTTTCATTCATTTAATTTAATTTGTCAAAATTACACATGGTCCAAATAAATCTGTGTCTTTTGATGTCCTGAATTATTTTGAAGCATGTGGATGTGAACAAAATTGGTCTAATTTCACATTGCAACTCGCATATAATCCCTTATTTGTAAAACACAAAGAAATATATAAATTAATTATTAGACCTCAGCTTCAAGGAATCACAGGGTAGTAATCTAAGCAGCAAATACCAGCTCTATTTTTTGTTCTCTTTAATATATACACCAGTATGGTTTCTAGTTTAGAGTGGCATAGTTTGATATACATGTTGCTATAAAGAAATGTAATTGTAAACAATTTTACAATTTTCTACTTTACTTGAATTATAATATTACATTAAGATAGAAAATGTTTTGCAAGGAAAATGATGAGTGAGTTTAATTATTTTGTAATTATTCCTATCAAATTTACTCTTCAAGAAAACATGAAAAATATTTAAGGGATAAATAATTGTTTAAACTTATTACATATATTAAATCTTCTGATTAATAATTTAAAATACACTTTGCTGATAAATTTAAGCACAGTAAAACTGCATAAAGTTAACATTTATGGGTTTATTAAATAAAAATTTCATAAGAAACCTAAAAAGTATAAATTATTAGCCTAATGCCATATAATTCCATTATATTTTATCAAGTTTACTAACAACACTTTATTTCTATCTAAAAAAATATGAAATTTAAGACAGAATAAAAACACAACCATACACAAGTGTGTACAAGAAACCACTTCCAAAAATGGTAAAAAAACAGGGCCATTGTGTTTGGTTCAGTACATAAGTGATATCTCAGCAAATAGAAAAGATAGGAAGTTCTCCCTATATACTCTAGCTTATTATTGATAATTTATGTTCCTAATTCATAAAAAAAACTCCAGACTTTGTATTTTAAAGGTCTAAATATCTAATTTGAACCAGTGCTATATTTAAAATACCATGTGACACAAAAATTGATGTTTGTTTTCTTATTAATATTCACTTTTCCATTATGAAACTGAATAATGTACAATACTAAACTTTGAATTATAACCTGCAATTTGATACCATACTATATTAACAGAGGTTCACACGATAGTAGTTCAATAAAATTTTGAATGCAAACAAACACAATGACATGACCTTTGACCTGTGATCCACAGTGACAGGGTTAAGCAACTGAAATGCGACCGATACTAACCTTTCTTGAAATTTGCATCAAATAACAAGAATATGTTTTCTATAAACCTATTATATAAAGTGTCAAATTACCACATTATCATCAACAAGAGTATTTTGTTTCAGATATACATAATATGCAATCAATAAAAACAACTTTACATTAATAATTCTACATCAGGATAGTGAAATAAAAACACATTGCACATTACCTTGAGGCTAATCAACTTCTTGCACAGAGCTGGATAAAAAAAATTGAAAATTTAATGATACTTACAACAACATACAGCATACAGTAACTGCACAAGTTATATTTATATAAAATGCTAAGTAATAATGTTATGAAAAGTGATTTCTCGATGGTAAATGTTAAGAAAAAACAAGACTGGTTTTCTCAATATATCATTACTTCAGGTAATCCAGCTTCTTATACATTCATCAAAATAATCCAGTTTCTGTAACTAGTAATTTACTTGAAATGTTCACTTTTATATAGTTAATATAATTGAGCAAAAACACAACAAGATTAGGTTTCTGATCACAGTACAAGTTTAACACAGTTTTATATAGCACTTAAAACATTATTTACCATATTTTAATTAAATATTTGATTATACATTTATCACAAAGTAATAACAAGATAAGATCATACATACCCACCATTCTTGGTATTAATAAAGACAGTAAGCCTTAACTCTTTAAACCCATAATTTTTTATGCATTCTCTCATAACTATGTTCATGATTTCCTAATATTTATCACCATACTTAAAAAAAACTCAAATTTTCTTAATTTTATGGATAAGAACATGGTTGTATTAGTTCTCAGCCAAAAGAAGACACTATTAGACATTGTCATCATCCAATGGGTAAATCAAAATTTTTGACCAGATGCTAGTTGCATCACCTCACGTTTATGTTAATAATTAAAAAACAAACCCTTTACAAGAGGTATCACTAGGTACTTGAAATTTTGATTTGAGGATCAAACCCCACAGGCATGGGAATTTTCTGCATTTCAATACAATACCAATCATTGTTTTCTATTTTGATTTTCCAAAGACACCAACTGGGGATTTAGGGCACTGTTATATAGAATCAGGACATAGGCCTTGCATGCCAGCACCTTGCATCACATCTGCCCTTCACTACAAAACCAAATCACAATCAGTGTTGAAAATGACAATAAAAACTCATTACTTTGGTTCATTGTAAAGTCCTTATGATGCAGTCACTACATAAAAAGTGATAAATATAAACCACAATTCAGATAATTCAAGCTTTCCCAGTTAATTTTAAGTCAGTTAATTAGTTCAATAATGCACAAACAAAATGTTATTTACAAATCTATATTATATCTTAATACAATGTTTCTCGAATACAACTTCACTTACTTAATATTTAGTTTACATTCTACAAATTCAATTACCTACAACAATGAAATTAAAGCAGAATAAATCTGACAAATTGAATTTGAAACTAAAATAAGGATGGAAAATAGAGAATGAAAAATGAACTTAATTATTGGCGTGTACATTAACGAACCTAGACAAAAACAATGTATTGTACAACACATCTTAGTCCTTCCAAAATGGAAAATAATACCTGAATGTTCTAAAACTGCTTCCACAATGTACATCCATACATGGCTAATTACAGGTAGGGTTGTAAGAATCCTGAAGTATATGCATCTCCAACTGGCAGACCAATCTCACATGTACGCAATATAATACAAACACAACAGAACTATCCAACAAAATATTCAGCTTCCAAGACTAAATTATAATAACAGCAATAACAAAGGAACACAATGTAAAATTGGCTAAATTAGAATTCCATATGATATATCATATTATTTATAAATATAGTTAATTCAATAGAGGGCCAGTAAGGTTATTTGGCCTGGGCCTCAAATGTGAACACTTTTTTTACCATTTAGTTAAGTTTTGTTACTTGCCTTTAAATCAGACCATAATGTGACATGCACCCTCAGCTTAGAGCTACAAATTACATGTACAGATTAAATATCCAAATTATGTATCACTGGGGCTAAGGATTGTCTTAATGCGTCATTATTTCTTATTTTTTATTATGGCCAGGAACCTCAAACGAGATAAGTGGTGCAGGCCCCATTTGAACCTTTGAGAGGGCACCTGATGGTATATACAATAATAGAATAACACATGGTATTTACACACTACAACATTAACAAGTTACTGATTCAAACTGAAGTGTACTCATTAAGTTTAATACACTTGGTGCAGATGAAAGAGTAGAATAATTCTTGATTATAAACATTTTGATCCTGTAAATTGGGCACTTATAACAGCAGTTTACTAAAACATTCATCATGTCAGTTGCTCATTTCATAATGAACTAAAAAAAACATGTTTTGAAATGTTTTCTTTCTATTTTATAAAAATTCTTCCATTTACATGAGTAGCTGCCAATATTTTTAAATAAAGCACCATAGTGATTAGATGAACGAATAAAAGAACATTTAATTATAATAAGTGTAATAATTCCATACGATATGTTATCTAGTCGAGTTCTGAAACACAATGATCAATCTCTTTGCTTTTTGCGTTAGGATGTAATGTCAACTTACATTCAAGGCCTATAACTTAAAATAATAAGATGACATGATATATGTAATATTTTGAATTTAATGCATAACTGTGCCCCACTCCTCTTAACTTCAACTTACTATAACTGAAGGGTCACTCGCAGAGTGCATACCTCAACCACTCGGTGTTTATCGTGTTCAGCCCTCAAAAAATACAAACGACCAACACAAACCAACAATAAAAAATAATATTTTACATATGTCCACCAAATTTCATCATATTTGACCACTTTGGGACTGAGTTACAGAACAAAAATAGTGTGTAAAATCAGTACCCATGTCAACAGACAAGGATTTTGTTTTTTTCATGATCTTGAGCCTACATAAACTAATCTTTTAAGTTGGGTTATATTCCAAATGTATACCACTTTTTGACCAAACCAATTCAGCTTTGGAAGAAATCTTGCTAAAAAACAAATACATGTTGGTGGTAAAGATAAATATAAAATTAGTATAGTCTCTAAAACAGTTTGAAGCTTTATGGATTTTTATGTACTTGACAATGAATATGGTAGTTTCATTTTTCTTCATTACTTCCTCTGTATCTATTAGAGGAATTCAAATAAAGTCAAATAATTGGATGTATTAAAAGTGAGTACAAGTTACAGGAATGATATTCAATTAAAATGATTATTGCAACAAATTTTTCTGTAAGGGTATCCCTACAACAATGTTTTAATTAAATGACTAAAAACTATTATTTCTTAAAAACAAACAGCCAAAACACCTAAAAATTTTAACCTATTTGTTCTAAAAACTAAAGTTTCTAGAATTCAGCATTAAAACTAACTTGAATTTAATTTCACTTGAAGAAATCTTAGATTTTTTTTTATCAAGTATAATACAAGATAGCTTAATTGTTTTACTTTTTTAATACTTTGAATTATTTACTAACTAATTTACCATTATAAATCAATTTTCTTTTTATGGGATCCTTTTCTTGAAGTTGACAGAGGACTTCTAATAGACACTCAACTAGCAATTGGAGAGGTAGACTGTTGTTTAGTACAGATACTTGATTCACTGCCTCATCCTCTGAAAATACATATAAAATTATAGTTATCCTTTATTTGTTTGAAAAACAAATTTACATTTCAATCAACAGACAGAGACATAATCATATTATACATCATCATAAATATGATCTTCTCAAAGCAGATTGACAGTCATGGAACACCATTGTTTTCTTTCCACCATTCTAACAGTTACTATATGGTGTTCCTATCCAATCTTTCATGTTATCCAACCACATATTTCTTTTCCCATTCATTCTTCCTTCCAGCAATAGTCTTTATATTCCATTTATTTTAACTATATGTTCAAAGTATTCAATTTTCATTTATTGTTAATTTAATACGTATTCTTCTAGTTTTCATCATTTCTGATACTTGTTCACTTGTCTCATGTGTTCTGTCCAAGATATTTTCAGTACTCTCCAATAAATCTGCATTTCAAATAACTCAATCTTTTTTAGCAATAACTTTAGATATTGTTCATGTTTCAGCACCATACAGTGGGGTTGACTATGCATAGCACTAATGTCATTTCTGTTCTTATATTTATGTTTCTTCACTTTAAAATTTTTTACATGCTGTTAAATGCACTCCTACCATTTCCATTCTTCTATAAATTTCCACTTATTTCTAACCTTCTTCAGTGCTTCAGTGTCATATATATGTATATGTAATGTTTTATTTGTTCAATTTATGTTCTCTCTGTAGTTAGGCTGATTCTAGGTCCATCTTGGCTCTTAGTAACTACCTTTGTTGGTCTTTTTTGTATTCATCTCCACTCCATAGTCTTTACTTTTTTCATTTACTATCTCTTGTACATCTGATATGCTTTCAATTAGTAATGTTGTGTCATCAGTTTATTATAGGTTATTGATGTTATTTCAATCATTCACTACTCCTTTTACATATTCCATTTCAACACTTTTCTGTGTATAAGTTGAACAAAATATACAATATTCTTCTCTTTAGCTTTTCTTGACCTTAAACTCTGGTGTTGCTCCCTGTTCTTTTCTTACCACTGTTTGTTTCCAAACTTTGTGTTGATCTGGTGATCTTTCTCATCAACTACTACCTCCTATAAGCATTCTATCATGTATGTTTTACTCTATCAAAAACCATAGTGAAGCATATATACACACACACACATATTTTGTTGAACCTCTATGGCACATTCACAGATTGCTCTCAAATTAAAAATATCTTCTTTTGTGCTATATCCAAGTCTGAAACAACTCTAAGTTGCTTGCTCCTTGTTTTATTTTGGTTACTATTCATTGCAGTATTACTTTAAAAAGTAATTTGATGATGTGATTATTTCTTTAAAATCAAGCAAAAAGCTAGACCACACACTTTTGGTACCTTGTCCACCACAGGTATTAAAACTCGGTGTCTAGTGTAGCAAGTACACAGACATACTGTTGTTCACTGGGAGGCTTCGTGATATGACTCATTAATGTGACTGTTGCAAAGTCTGTATGGTTCTGCACTTTAAGTTTTTTTGGTTGTGGAACAAACATTCATTGTTTCATTTCAGTTGGTATAAACACGTGTTATATATTTCATAAGTCAGTTACAATATTTAGTTTACAATTTTCTGTACCTTATCTTTACATATAATTTATCTGGTTGTTGCTCCAAAGTCTGAAATTGGTTCTCTATCATAATTATATAGTTCCATTATGTATCCTAACCATCCTTCAGAAATCTCTTCTTGATCAAATAGGATATTCTCAATCTTGTATTTTATGTATTTACTGTATTTTCTAACACTGTTCTTTACATTATTCGATTCTTGTGTTTCTTTAGATTTTTGTAGACTTTCAAGTTTCTCAGTCTCTTGGCAATGATCTTTCAGCCAGCTTACCTTTCTATTTTGGTTGTTATTTCTTTATTTATTGCTTTATATCTGTCAACATTCTTTTTCAATTCCATCTTCTTTATTCATTTGCCTTCCTTTTTCTTAGTTTTAATGATACATTTTTCTCCAAGTGTTATTTTTATGCTGTTCTTGACTGTATTCCATCTTCCTTCTTTCCTATGTTTTTATCCATTGTATCATTTGATTGTTGTTTTGGTTTCTGTGTACAACTGATCAAAATAATTTTTGATTGCAACATTATATTTTATCTTATAGCCATTACACTTTAATAGATCAATATCTAATTGTTCTTTTAAATAAGGTATTTGTAGCTTGATCAGAGTTGAGATCAGTTACTGCATATGTCTTTTATCAAATTCATATAATTTTGAAATATTTGAGTGTTCAATATATAATCCATTTAGTTTCTTGTGATGTCATATAGGCTTTTCCATGTATAAAGCTTTCTTGCTGGTTGTTGGAAAAAAGTGTTGCTAATTAACAAATTATTTTGTTGACAAAATTTTATTAACTTTTCTCCATATTCATTCTTATTTTTTAACCCAAAATTTTCAACAATGTTGATAAAAACTTTTATTTCAGTTTTTGCATTTAGATCTCCCATAATGTATATCACATCATCTGATTTGACATGTCATAGCATTGTCTTTGTTCATCAGGCAGTTCAATTATCATAACCATAATTTCATTACACTGATGTTAAATAGTTTTTTCCTTATAGATTACTCTCTTTGATATAGCTCTAAAACCAACAACTGCTTTACTTTCACACTTCTTTAGTATAATGCCAACTTCATCGTTATTTTCTTCTCCACCTAAATACACCATGATATGATCTTTCACGATCTTCCCACTAGTCTCCTAGCATATCGAGGTTCATATTATTCAGTTCTTATATTACATTATCTTAGAGGCAAGCTTGGAAAAAAAAAATTCTTATATTCCAGGTTCCAAAGTGTAAAAATCCTATACATGGTTTTCAGATCAATACTAATATCATAATACATCAACACTGTATATACTGATATATTAAATAATGGCTCCATAGGAGTTTATTCACATTTTAAAATGCCTAAGAAAATTTAATGTTGTATATTATTAATTATATTACTTCTAAACATTGATACAAATAGCACCTAGACTTATACCTCCCCAGCCTGATGAGATGCAACATTTGATGAAAAACCCCACTGACATTGAATTTGAGAACTGTGGCATGGTTGGCACTCAAAAAAAATATTCTTCTTTACTTCCACTTGTAGGTTTTTTTTCAGTGTTGACACTAAGAGTCAGTTTATCATTTCTGCATCATATCCTTATAACATAGTTTAACTATACAGAAAGTGAGCATGAGTTCAAAATATTCCAATCTAATTAGTTACACTGATAAAAGACAAAACAAGCAGGCTTTATCTAATGGTCATCTGTAAAATTCCAATTTAATTAGTTACACTGATAAAAGACAAAACAAACAGGCTTTATCTAGTGGTCATCTGTAAAATTTTAAGCTACCTCTACCAACAGGTAAATGAAATACAGTTTGTGTTTAAAATTCCTCTACTACGCGTGTTTTATACATACCAGTATATTCACATATTTGGAGAACTATTTATTGGTCAACTTTTATTGAAACAAAATAATTTATGTAATTTCTAAATATGTGTAAATATCACATTAAGCATACAGTTAAAGACACCCAGATTTTTTAATGGTCATCCTTCTGTTAAATGTGATTTTTTTGTGATAATTCTTGAGCATAGGTTTTAAATATTAGTTGTGAAATACTTCTCCCCAATATCCTTCACATATGTTAAACATATACATTAAGTTACATAGATATGTACTCCATATCTGGTAACCACTTACCATTAGTAGACTCATCAAACAAGGTGATTGTTTGAGGATTTCTTTCATTAGCCATGATGCCTTAATTGTCATATATTTATAAAGTTCAAGCTGATTCTTCAGTTTTGTTCAACCTAACAAACAATTCTAATCAATTAATACAGAAAATAAATTTTCTATAAATATAAATTAATGTGAACAAAACTATATAAAAATTGAAAACTGCTTAGAATATTATGTTGCTTTAAACATAGAAATTTCCTGCATGATGTTTCATATAAAAAAAAACAGTCTTCTTATTCAAAAATAAATGTTTTGAAAATGTACATGCATAGATATTATGATTATTATACATTCACACAAGTGTAAATTCATCAGAAAATTCTATTATTTAAATATTTAGATCATCAGCAGAAATAAGTTTAAACTTCAAAAATAAAATAGGCTTTACAAAATAAATTTAAGTGTAAAATAGCACATGACATTTCTACCAATGTAATTTAAATCAATGCCTGTTGAAAACCTAAGAAATACTTTCTGATCACACATAAATGAATGACCCCATGCATCATCACAAAACAAATAATTTGGTCTTTGCAGAAATTATTTGAAACTTCTTTAAACATTAATTTTTGAATAAATTACAGGATAATCTTGCTAATCCTTTTTATAATTATTAATAAAAAATATTTATTTTTATTAAACCACCGTGTTTCACACACAAAAAAGATATCACTTAACATTAGTAATAGTAATGCGATAAACGTTTATATATTAAAAACACATTTTTCTAGAACATTCTTTAACATGTTGAATGAAAAACATCATACAATTATCAGAAATGCACGTCTCGTAAACTAATTCACATACACAAGTTTATCGACTTAAAATGAACTTATTTAATTTTGAAACTTACTTTTATACCAGTAAAACAAACTGTTGTTGTTTCGGTTTTGCAAATGCATGTTCTACCATTACTCATCAACCGATCAAGCATTATAAATACGATGTCACTATCAGTTGCCTTTTCAATTATCTGAATACCATTATCACTGAATAATTATCAGAAACTCTTGTAAATTATTATTACGTTACTGCTAGAAATCAATGTTAATTTACTCTTGAAAGAAAATGAAATTTCTTGTAAGCACTTACTTAAGTTACTGACTTACTCAATACTTAGTTTTTAAAAGTAAATTTAATAGTACAAGGCAAAAAATTCTTCATTATACTTTGCTCTTCTTGTAAATTTTTTATAGTTTAAAAAAATTAAACCTATTAAAACTTACTGCCATCAAAGAACAGCATTCACAATTAAATATGTTTACAACTTTTCTATCTTACTTACTTAGAATTAGCACGATACCACATCCAACTTCCAATCTAAGTTTGTTATATTTAAACTGGCACACATTTGGGGCAACATGACGCAACATGCCCGAGTTAATATATGCTTAAGAACCTTCGGTAAAATCTACAAAAAAATATATCATGAAAGTATTATCCAGTATATTTTGTCTGGAATATGTCTCCCTATTTTGGTATCAGACTTAATAACATTGTTATCAATAATTATTTGAATAATTGCAGAATATAAAATTAATTGCAGGAACAACTTTTATATTCGTTGTAAACATTTTCAATTGGTCTGGTACCAACATTGGCACACTACTATAGTTGACTACTTACAACACTAGAATCTGGGTTTTTACAGCTGTGGTGAGAAAAGAACAGATAGCTTGTTGTATAGTGTGCTTAATTACAAACAACCAAATCAGGTCCGGCATGGCCAAGTGGTTAAGGCACTCAACTTGTAATCCGAGGGTCGCGGATTCGAATCCTCGTCATATCAAACATGTTCATCCTTTCAGGCGTAGGGGCGTTTTAGTGTGACAGTTAATCCCATTATTCGTTGGTAAAAGAGTATTCCAAGAGTTGGCGGCTGTGGAGGGGGGTGATGACTAGCTGCCTTTTCCCTAGTCTTTGTTTGTTTGTTTTGGAATTTCGCACAAAGCTACTCGAGGGCTATCTGTGCTAGTCGTCCCTAATTTAGCAGTGTAAGACTAGAGGGAAGGCAGCTAGTCATCACCACCCACCGCCAACTCTTGGGCTACTCTTTTACCAACGAATAGTGGGATTGACCGTCACATTAGATACCCCCATGGCTGGGAGGGCGAGCATATTTAGCGCGACGTGGGCACGAACCCGCGACCCTCGGATTACGAGTCACACGCCTTACGCGCTCGGCCATTTCCCTAGTCTGACACTACTACATTAGGAAAGGCTAGCGCAGATAGTCCTCCTGTAGCTTTGCGCGAATTTCAAAAACAAACTAATTAATCGGTCTTATTGTTTTGTTTAAAACATTTACAACCCAAACTTGTTGATATAAAGATCAATATTTAAGACTTCCAGTTTCTATTATTTTGCTACAAAGTTATTATATTCTCTATTTAACTAAAATGAAAGATCTAAACATCCAAGTAATCTGGATATTATCTCAAACACTTACAAACTAAATTCGTTCAATTCTTCTTATTGTTACTATAGGTAGTTGTTTAAACTTTACAAATTATTAGTAAAAGAAATTTATTAATACCTGTTAATCAATACCAATAGAAGTTTTCAACTTACTCTAGTGGTCTTTCTTTATGACTCTTGAGTAGTTATGATAATGTGTGAAGATAACCATAAATTCACAAAGCTAGTAATAACTAAATCTCACACCATTAAGTATCCGTGGGGCCTGCTCTCTTTTAGAAACTTTTACTGTATTTTCAGTTTGAATAGCAGAAACGGGCAGTCAACGAACTTACACAACCTCACCATTCGGCAAAATAATCCACCTGTATTTCCATACTGCAGGTTCAGGTGATAATGTTGGATTAGATCATGCTCCTTCAGCATTATTATCCAGGATGATACCATTCCTTTGTGGTTTTTGTTGTTGTTTTCATTCATGAATCATTTCAATAATACTTTTTTCATGATATTACACTTTTTCAAACAGGAAACAGTTTATTTCATGGTGAGCTCAACAACCATGTTACGTACTAAATATTATTTGAAGTAAATTACAAATAATGAAGATGCTATGACTTTCTTTCTGACATGCATTCATACAATCCACTGTTTCTTGAGTCTATCTCGCTGACACTGAATAACTTTACCACAGAGCTGTAAAAACAAAACTACCAATAAATAAGCCATGTGTATATCCATTCCAAGAACTGTGACACCAGATCCAAGATTGACCACTAATACCTTCTAGAAATTGTCGAAGTGTGACACTTTCATCTGCCAGAACAAAGTTTGTGTTGTTAGGACTGAATGATTGTTTTGTTGTGAGTACCTGATATACCATATAATACAACAATGTTCTGATTGTTTCTGTATCTACCAGGAACTCTAGCTTTTCTCATTGTATACCAACAGAGTGGGCCGGAATAGCTTGTTAGATGGTTGTTTGGCGTTTATTGGCGTAGAATAACTAGGCTATCTGAACCAAACAACCTGTAAAAAATCGTAAAGGTAAAATTGTTATAAAATACAAAAATAAAACGGGTTAAAATGTAAAAAGGCCAAACATTCATATAAAAGATTTAAATAGAATTAAAAAAGCCAAAGGATTGTAAAATGTTAAAAAGACAATCACGTTGGAGAGTGTTTTCATCGCCAATGACATCAACCGATATAAGTGCTAATTCCATAAGAGAACATGTGTATAAAATGATGCTTTCGCTTAGAGTAATAACGACTTCACAAAGGCCACACACTGATGAATCGGTCCCCGATCAAAGAAAATGACTGATTAACATTGTCACCAATGCATAGCATAGCCAGATCAAGTTCCTTCTTCCGGTCCTTACTGAAATTAGATGACCAGAGAACAACAAAAGGTTTGATCTGAAAAAGCTCATTATGACGTTGCTCATTCCTAGTCAACTGCCAACTGGCGCAAAGCCAAGTGTTCAGTATGGGGTAATAGTTTGTATACGGGACAGACACGATTGTGACGGTAAAAAGTCAGAAGAAGTTAGCTGTGATGTCAGTTAGCTCGTTTCTGCAAATACCGACGTGACCAAATATCCAGTAAAAATTAATACTAATGGAAAGTAGAGCAAAATGAGCTATCCATTGTTGAATATCGACGAGAACAAACGTGAAGCGATTCCAAGGCCATAGGAGAGCTAAGAGAGTAAATATAAATAGCACTATCAGAGTATTACATAGCTTCTACAGGATATAGGTCAAGTGAAATGACACGCAATTCAGAAGTGGACACAAAAACTGTAGAAGGAATCCTGCAAGCAACTGCTGACTACAACAGACTGTGGCAGAGCCTAGAGTCATCTTATTTTGAACCATCCGTGTAAATGATAATGGAAAAATTTTCAGTAAAGCGTAGATGATATATTCAATAAGAGGTATCCACCTTCTTCAAAAGACTTAAGAAAAGGTCATATCTGGAAATGGTAATAAGCCAATGTTAATTGGGCTGATCATTAGAGACAACGATGTCGTCCAACGCTAAAGTCAATTCAACCAGTTTTGTCTGGATAAAAAACCTTTTCAAGGTCAAAATGTGTGGAAACAAGATGTTCTTCCTCGAGAAAGGTTTCCTTGGTTAATATTTCATATCAAATTAGATTATTTGCTGTGAAGTGCTGTTGATAGAACCCACACTGGGTGGGTTAGAGGTGATTGTAAGATTTGAGGGACCAAACAAGACAGCAACTCAAAGTAATTGGAAGATATTTAGAAGGAATCTTAGGATTCTTCCACGCTTAGAGAAAAGAAAGGCAATATCCTGGCGCCAGGCGTAAGAAAAATGTTATCCTTCCAAATCTGGTAAAAAATAACAGCTTTCGAACCTCTAGAGAAGAAATGCTATTAACCATTTTTAATCACTGTACTTCAGCCTCCTCCACCCACTTAGGCAAGATCGATAATAAGAGGAATGGGAATCACTATAATCAACACAGTAAATGACCAGTTCACACTCGTAGGTGTCATAGTACTTGCCACGAGTACGCATCACATAACCATCACAAGATACCTTCAAATAACCAAACTGCTAACACTGGAAACATCTGAGAGGGTTGGGATTATATGAACACACAAAACAGTTCAGATAATTTGCTTGACAATGGCAGGTGAATGAAAATGTAAAATAAGAACATTAGTAGGCATCATAATTCCTTCTTTGGAAATATGTTGTACTGCAGGAACTCCTTGATTGGAGAAACCAGAAAAGATCTCTGACTCGGGGATGTTCTTAAAATCCCTCTGAACAATAATTCCTCTTGAACAATTCACAGTAGCATAGGGAGTAGCCTTAATTGTATTCGAATTCAAAAAGAGTGCACCGTGTTTCGGGATCGAAGTTTCCATGAAGATATCTCCAAAATGCGACTTCTTGACTGATTTTGGAGACTCAAAAAGTTCCTCTAATGAATAAAGAAGGGAAACATTTGCCTGAAAGGTTTGTCTGACAAAGAATGCAAAATGCAAAAAATGAGGTAAGAATGTAGAATAGGGTGGAGACTGCTATTCAGACTCTTCAATATATTTTGGTTTACCAGTTAGCTGTTTATGGAGGATTTGGGAAGGAGTCTTAATAGGGGATGTACTATAATGTTACACACGGACACTACAGCAACACCAGAATTTTTAAGCATTATACCCAAACACCAGCATCAGACACAATGTCCACAACACCCATTGAGAACATTCAACACTGGTACTCAGTTGACCTTAGCCCCAAAAGATCACCCAATCGATTCTGGAGGACCACCCTATTTACAAAAATTCATTAATTGGATTGTTGGATTGGACTTTAAACCACGGGAATCCTCTCTTTACTTTCACGGGTCACCACGCCAATAAAATGTGTAGGTGGACGTTCATACCTCGGAGGATGTAAACGAAAAATACAGAACCTTCTCTGGAAGGCCCCTCTCAACTTATAGGCATGCATATCGAAAGGTAAAAATAGCCCTGTTTGTTAAAGCCAGTGTACATGGGTTGTTGTTTTACACTTGGCTAGGTTTGGCCTTGGTTTGCTACCAGCCCTTTCTGCACCTACAAGGGGTTTAAAGTTATCACAGTAAGTTGGACAGTAGGCTCTTGAACTAAGTGAGGTGCAAAGGAATGTGATGTACTAAACTGTTGCCCCATTGATTCTATTCAATACCATACTCTTCCATGAACATCAGTAGTATGCCTCCTTGCTCAGAAAGACTCCCCAAGACCCAATTAGGACCTGTCATCTCATCTGTTGGTGAGATGGCTCTGGTTGGTGAACAGTATATACTAAACGTACTTCTATTTAGCTAGGTAAAGTTTTGGGTAAGTTCACCAAACATGAGATTATTTTAAAATATGATTTTAACACAAAGATACTAAAATTCTTAATGGCTGAGTTTAAGCTAAGGAATAAGCAGGATTGACATGATGTGTAAAATATTATGAAAACAGTGTTTATTTATTTAATGACAAACAAACACAGTATGTACGTAAAAACTTATATTGCAATTCACAGTTACTTACTTTAAATAATCTAGATCAGAATTACGCATCAAATTGACCGAATGCACAGTTTTAGGTTCAAATAACAAACGTTTCAGGGAAGAAACTCGTGAACTTGGGACTTGGTGAAATTCCAACCTAGTGTACTGCTGATAGCTTCATTCCCAGAAAATTAATGGGTTTCCTCGAGCAGTTTCGCAGATAATCTTTTAGTGTTTGTGTGGAATTTCTGATGGAGGATGTTATGTGTAAAGGTCATGTAAAGGCAAAATGGCACTTGTTCATTGAAGTATAATGGTGTGGAATTGGTGGTGCATCTCAGCAACTGAGGAAGCAGGCAGTGGAGGCTACTTTTCAAGTTGGTGAAAAAATGTTTTTCGGAAGTTAAGTCACTGATGTTAACAAAATGGCCCCCCAGGGGCACAGTGGTATGTCTGCGGACTTACACACTAAAAACCGGGTTTCGATACCCGTGGTGGGCAGAGCACAGATAGCCCATTGTGTAGCTTTGTGCTTAGTTCTAAACAAACCAAAAAAAAAGTTAACAAAATGTCTTTCAAGTCACTACAATGCAAACTTCCTGCATTATGGTTGAGCAGATGAAAGAACTCGGGTTAGTGGCAATTAAAGGCTAAAAGCAAGCTATCTGGCGGTCAAGAGCAATGGCTTTAGCTGATAAAAGTACAGTTCAGAGTTGTGTGTGTCTGCAGACTCACACCGCTAAAAACTGGGTTTCAATATCTGTGGTAGACAGAGCACAGATAGCCCATTGTGTAACCTTGTTCGTAATTCTAAAGAAACAAACAATGTATACATACATCAATGTTATGTATTATCTAATAAACAATAAACCGATAGCCATGACAACTACTGCCAGTACCAATAGCTCCTTCCATTGTGCTAAAATGCCAACTAAAGAGATAGACCACCTGTCACGAGAAAAGTAATTATAGATGTAAATTTAAAAAAACGGTTGTTTCTTCCACAATATTATCTACATATTACATTTCTATTTTGAAAAA
The DNA here is from genome assembly GCA_011833715.1 of Carcinoscorpius rotundicauda. Lineage (NCBI taxonomy): Eukaryota > Metazoa > Arthropoda > Merostomata > Xiphosura > Limulidae > Carcinoscorpius > Carcinoscorpius rotundicauda. The sequence continues at coordinate 46,872,918 of CM022392.1, read as the reverse complement.
ACTACAAAATAACATATACAGACACTCCGTGAGGTAGGGGTACAATTGATTAAGTAGAAACGACTTGATAACATAGCAACCACACGAAGTTTTTATATTTTCCTTGATAACACTGCTTTTGGGGGGTCATGAAACTCACTACAAGTGAACATAATAAATCGCTAGAATATAAAAATTGCAGTTAAATAGCTTGCATCCCATGAAGACTCGTATACTCTATTTGTACCAGTTCAACATAAAGTTGTGTCCCGCTTATGTATAATATCGTCGAGAAAATATTTTGCAGCAAATAATCTGTCGAGGTTCCTCAAAATATTTAATCTGGGCTTTCAGAAACCAATGTTTGGAAGTCATTTCAATCTATTGACAGAGTTCCAAACAATCATCGAAAATCAAAACCACTTGCAGTTCCCTAAAATCTTATCCCACGTGAGTTCCAGCTATATATCGAGAAGTACTAATCTCTAAGACATGTTGCTGAAATTCGCTTGATAGTTTGAGGAATAACTGCTGGACATCAGACCAACTTCATTACCATATTTTGCTCGATATCTAAGAAAGTTAGGTCTTATTGCCATTTCGGTTCACAATACTTCGAGCTAAATCACTTACATGTTGCGGGTGTGTCATCAAGTCGGGCCTGGCATGGCCAAGCACGTAAGGCGTGTGACTTGTAATCCGAGGGTCGCGGGTTCGCGCCCGCGTCGCGCTAAACATGCTCGCCCTCCCAGCCGTGGGGGCGTTATAATGTGACGGTCAATCCCACTATTCGTTGATAAAAAGTAGCCGGTTGGCGGTGGGTGGTGATGATTAGCTGCCTTCCCTCTAGCCTTACACTGCTAAATTAGGAACGGATAGCACAGATAGCTCTCGAGTAGCTTTGTGCGAAATTCCAAAACAAACAAAGTCACCAAGTCACAAGCTGTAACGTTTAATCTACTATTAGCTTATCATAACATAGCTTTTGACATAAAGCAGCTTTACGTAGCTGTTGTGGTGCAAATTTATGTACGCTAATTGTTGGATAATATGCATTGCTTTAATTAGTGTTGTACTTCTACGTTTGATCCACTGAGAGCCGTATTTTATGTCAAGACAAGTTTTATCTTCATCCTCGTATGGTTTTTCGTCGCAGTTACTGCTATGTGCGTCTGGCAAGACATTAAATCAGCGTGTTCTAAAATAAAATGTGCTCATGTAGTATACTTATCTATCATTTATTTACACCCTATCCATTTTTGAAGTTGATCGCCAATTTCAAAGACATAATTCATGCGAATAGTATATTCACTTCTGCACAAGTAGCTGCACAATAATATTTTTTATAAATATGACAATTATAAGTGGTTTCTTCATTATCATATGGTTCTAATGTCATGAAGCTTTCAGAGCATACGTTATCATATTCAACCGTCCTGAATCAATGATAAATATCCAGAATGATTAGGCAATCTCAGAAAGAATAAGCCAATACCAGTGTTTCCATCTTAATACATTTTGGAGACTAAAAAGTACGTTCGCGTTCCAACCACAAAAAGCTCGTATACGTTTTAGTCAATGCAGAGAGGAGTAAGGTTGTCCTGAATATATTATTTCAAAACCATGAATAGTACGATGCAAATCTATAAAGCCACAAACTTCTCACTGGATCTCAAAATGATGTTAGTTTTTCACCAGTCTTATGTTTTCAGGATCAGTCTTCACCTTAAAAAGTAAGTCATATTTCGGATTTATTCATAACATGAAAGGTGAAAACAAGAGTTTCAAGCGTAACTATAAAATTTCTCGTTACGTATAAACATGGTAAAAAAATTCTAACTTTGTTTATATTTTTTTCTTTTTACATACAGTTAACAAAAAACACAAATGACAAACACTCTTTGCTAGACCCTATTCGTTGGCTATTGACAAACACTTTTTGCTAGACATTAAGAAGTAATAACTGACAAACATGGATAAACAGAAACATCGATAAAACAATCAGTCATACTCACGTTAACCCAAAGATGAAAGGTAAAAGATTTCTGGAAAAGGTGATCCTGCATACTTGTGTTTCTACTAAAGACAGAAATCGTTCATTTATCTAAGTTTTATCATGAATGCTCTTCACAGATAATGTAACGAAGAAGAACAAGAATTGTCTTTGATACTCGGTTTTTATAATGATCTTATATTTATAGATCCACTGAGAGTTGTATTTTATGTCAAGCTTCTCATTACCACATTAGATGTACTAACGCCTAACGTATACTTGCATAATTACTTGGTTTGGTCTTGAAAGGAGTCTTCTCTTTTTAAGAGTCAGCGGCTTTTACTTTCAGTAAACATTGAACAATACTTCATGTTATTCATAATATTTCTAGAAAGCGTTGTTATCAAAGGTTGAATTGACCTTCAAATTACTGTTTGGGTACGATGTGATGTCACGAACTAAGTTTCTTGGCCTCTGAAGGTTTGCATTGTATAAGAAGTTGATGAAGTCTTGGAAATATAGCAGTAGTTCTTTAAAATCACGTCGATCATTTGATCATGCATCAAAAATCCCTTATCAATCAAGAAATATCTGGGATAAAGTAGAAAGCACGTCAGCAAAAATCATATTAAAGTTGCTAAGTCGGTTAAAAAACTGTAAACCAGTCGTTGCAAACTGAATACGTGTTACATTGTTATATTGAAAATGTTTTGGTACTGGCCCGACCCATCTCTGTCTTTTGAGGCTCTAGATGTAATATAGGATCCCTCAAGTGGTACAATGGTATGTCTGCGGACTCATCCTGCCACAAACAGAGCTTCAATATCCGTTGTGGGCAGATCATGGATAGCCCCTTATGTAGCTTTATGCTTAATTTTAAAACAAACAAACTATAACAAAGATAAAAATATTGGCACATAAAAAACAAAAAAATAAGAAAATTATTAATTCGAAAGAAAAGTGAAACATAATTTGAATATTTAATTTGTATATGTAATTTGTACTTCTAAGCTGAGAGTATGTGTTCCATTTTAGTATGATTGGTCGCGAAACTTAAGAAATGTACAAAAATAACAAGTATATAAATATTAGGCTTCCTTTGAGCTTAAGGCCCGAGCCAAATGATCCACTCCTTCCCTCGAATTGACCCTAATTAGAGTTGTTGCAGTTGTAAGACTGGTAAGACTTCCCAGAATGCCACATCAGACAAGCCCCATTAGCTAAAGAGAGGAAAGAAAATATTCCAACTGCAATATCAAAACATTTAAGAAACAAACACAAAGAATATATTAAGACCAACATAATAAATTATACATCAGGTCAGCCACTCATGAAAATAATCAGAACTTGGACCAAGTATACCAATGTGTCTGCGTTTCAAATGATAATAAAAAAAAAGATTTACGTGATCCAAGAAAGGATCTTGTAATTATGTATCGAAACCAAGGTGAAAGTTTGAATAAATGTATGAATAGAAAATCATTAATACCTAGCTGGAGTACCTGTCCGTTGGACGAGTAAAATAAAAACTCGTATGCAGCAAAGGATAGGTAATTGTGTTCATATACATACATTTGGTTAACATAATAAACGTTAAAAGTGTTAATTGTGTTTATTTATATATATTTGGTTAGCATAACAAACATTGCAATAAAAATTTATAAAGATAACAATACTGAAAGAAACGACATAAGTGTTTTGAATAATTTTTACAGCAGTGGTTACATGGTTCATTTTAATTCTCAGGGATGTACAGCATTGGTAGCTTGTCCAAAGTAGATATGAAATTGGATGGGTAGTCCAACTCCAGTGACTTTCCTCATGTCGTCCTGTATCACTGTATCAAATTTGGTGCTGATTGAGCAAGAAAGGAACAAATACACACACACAATCATTAACGTTTATTTGTGTAGATAAAAATATATATAGTTACAAATATTGAAAAGAAATACATACTGTTTTCAATAATTCTATATGAAATTACATATAAGTCTAACCCCTCACGTGATCTACACCATTTTGCTCTTCTCGCTGTCATGTTGTACTAATTTGATAGTTTTTACGAAATTACATGGGAGTCCAATTTCCCTCGACCCACTGTATAATTTTTCTCGTATCACTTTGTAAATTTGGTGCTAATTCAAAAATAAATGTGGAAACGTATACAGAATAGACAAATACTTATGTTTATTTATATAACTACAAGAAATAATTACCAATATATATATCTATATCTGTACTTGCATTTCCAATTTAGAAATTGTTAAATAAGTGTAGAAACATTGTAGCTCAATGGTAAGTTTGAGGACTTGTAACACTAAAAACTATGTTCAATATTCGCGGTGGGCAGTAATTAGCCTTGCGCTTACCAACAAAGTAATAAAAAAATAAATAAGTGTAACTCACTCAGTTAACAGAAATATCACTATGAATTTGTCTTCATTTTTTGTTTTATTTCTGGTTTCACGAGAAAGATGCTAGAAAACAACTAGTTTTTCATAATTTAAGCTTTATATTTCTAGTGTTAATTCAGTATTATTCAACATGGTGTGTACCTTCTTTCTCCTCTGTCTCATATTTACATGATCCTAAAATCACGGTATTTGAACTTAATGATAAACATCAATTGTGTTAATTCTAAAAACTATGAGCTTTAAAATGAGACGGTTAGAAAATTTATAAATAAATGCAACACAATGTAGCTTAAATCTGTCATTTATGAAATAATTTCAAAACCCCCAGAGAAGAGGAATAATTTGATCAAAATTCGACCACAATAAACCGAAAATTCATCTGCAATTACTCTTCTGAATTTTTTTTTCTGAAACACACTTTTGTATTTTTAGTTGACCTATAAATCTCAGCTAAACACCACTTATTACATCACTATAACATTCAGACCTAAAATAACAAAATCGTACCATCTCAATGACTATATACATTGCAAAACACGTAGTGATTTGTTTTGTTTGGAGAACTATCTGCCAGAAGAAAGGCATCTAATCAACACCGCCTACTACCAATAGTTAGGTTATTGTTCTAAAAACGAACAGTTTGATTTATTTGTACGTTATAAATTATTTTTAATTTGCATGCTCACCATAGGACCAGCTTCTGCAGATATAATGATGTGAGTATGGGGATCTGCAAGATCCTTTTTGGTTCGTAGAGAGGTACATTAAGGAGAAACCGTCTGAAAACAAGTATAATATAAAGCATGCTGATTTTATATTACACACTCTTCATTACGTTAACTCGGAATTGTATGATGATATATATATATATATAAGCCCGTTCTTTTTTGTTATTAAATAATGCAATACTTTCAGATTTAGCACAATGTGTCACCTTCATGATTACTAACTTTGGCTTTAAAATAAACTAACTTTTGATATTGCATTCCTAATCATAAATACATAGTTTTGCAAAAATTTGTACTTTGTCGCAAATATCTGATGGTCCAGTATGGTCATGTTGTTAGGGTGCTGACTCGTAAACTGAGGGTCACCGGTTCGAATTTCCGTCACGCCATACATGCTTGCCCTTTCAGTCGTGGGGGCATTACAATGTAAGGGTCAACCCCACTATTCATTGATAAAAGTGTAACTCAAGAGTCGGCGGTGGGTGGTGATGACTAGCTTCCTTCCCTCTAGTCTTACACTGCTAAATTAGGAACAGCTAGCGCAGATAGCCTTCTGTAGCTCTGGACAAAATTCAAAACAAACAAACAAACTATCTACATTAAGGACGGCTAACGTTGATAAACTTCGAGTATCTTTGCGTGAAATTAAACAAAGACATAATTAACATTTGATAACTAATTTAATGAACAGTGGTCCAAGAAAAAAAACAAAAAGAGTACACTGATTTACAGTGAGTTCTTATTTATACATAAGTAAAAGAAATATACTAATTTTAAGTAATTCACTGTAATTAAAGAAATAAATATAATTCCTTTTACTTATTTAAACTAAATGAGAACTAATTTTTAAACACATTTTGTGTGTGACCCGAACATATTCCAAAATCTTGTACTTTATGAGACATAAAAACGCACAATGACATGTAACGATCAACCGTAGATCTCGTATTTACTGTCTCGAGCCTTGTTTGTTTGTTTTTTGAATTTCACGCAAAGCTAATCCAGGGCTATCAGCGCTAGCTGTCCCTAATTTAGAAGTATAAGACTAGAAGGAAAACAGCTTGTCATTCTACCCACCGCCAACGCTTGGGCTACACCTTTCCTGATGAATAATGGGATTACCCACTACTTAATAACAAAAAAATAAATTTAGTTTTACTCGAGGTTGTTTGAATTGTTTTCAATTTCGCGCCAAGTTACATGAGGGCTATCTGCGCTAGCCTACTGGTGTAAGACTACTCTTACACCAACGAATAGTGGGATTGAACGTCACGTTATAACGCCTCTACGGCTGAAAGGGGCGAGCAAGTTCGGTGGGATTCGAACCCGCGACTCTCAGATTAAAAGTCGAACATCTTAACCCATCTGGCCATACTGGGCATGTCGAATCTACTACGCTTACACCGACAAAGAAGAACGTTTTGTACTTCGATGAATTATTTTTTAAAAAAAATATTTAAATAAGTTTTACAAACACGCACACAAAAATATTGGAAGATATTAAGTGTATTCCCCTAATACCATGAAACTGGAGTAAATGTTTTAGTTTTGCATATACGTCATAATTAATTTTTGATTTTGTAGGCTTCATTCAGCAGCATGACTTGTATTTGATTGTCTCGAGAGTTCATTCGTTTCTCCTAGCAAATATCTTATGAAATAATATTGACAATCAACTTATGGTTAATAAACTTAAATACAAAACTCATTGCCAGCAGTTGAGCCTGATAAAGGTGGAAACTTAATATAAGGTCAACTGTGCAAAAGTTAATAAACTTTATTTGAAAACTTCGAAAATCTACAGGTTCAAATAATTACTTATTATAATATTATTTAGTTACAGATTTACCAAAATAATTATTAGGCCTGACATATATCATACTTTCTCGATTCTACATACACTGCTGGCCAAAATCTCAAGGCCAATGATCATAAAGAAGAAATAAGCATTTTGAGCTGTTAGATTCAACCACTCATTTGAGTTGACTTCGAAAGATTAAAATAAGAAAAGGGGAAAAAACCTTTTTCGTATTTACTAGGGAAAATTTGAACACTATGAAATTAGCCTAAATACTAACTGGTCAAAAGTTTAAGACCATACTAAAACGAAGCGTTAATCAGTAAACGCGTAAGGAAATTTACTCATTTGTGTTCAAGCATTAGCGTTGTAAACATCTCCCACTTACATCTCCCGTGTTACGTTGGGTAAAAACATGGAAAAGGCTAAAACGTTGACAGAATTTGAACGTGGCAGAATTATCGAGCTGCAAAAGCAAGGTCTCACTCAATGTACCATCGCTGATGAGACTGAGCGAAGTAAAACTACTGTTGCAAATTTCTTAAAAGACCCTGAAGGATACAGAATGAGAATTTCAAGTGGTCGGCCCAAGAAAATTACCCCAGCGTTGAGCAGAAGGATTAGACGAATTGTCCGGCAAGACACCAGCCAATCGTCGAACCGGATTAAGGTCCTTACAGAAGCAGAAGGCAGCTCCAGAACAATAATATTACAATAGACAGCATATACGAGAGGAAGGCTTTAAAAACCGTAAACGTCTTGAAAGACCACGCCTCCTTCCACATCATGAAACAGTTCGGTTAAACTTTGCTGAGAGGCACCAAACATTGGAAGTAGAAACGTTGACGAAGGTTTTATTCTCTGATGAGAAAAAAAAATTAACCTGGATAGTTCAGATGGCTTCCAACGTTACTGAAACGATAAGGATATCCCACCGGAGACATTTTATACACGACATAGTGGAGGAGGTTCCCTCATGATCTGGGGTGCTCTCTCCTTCCATGGAACAATGGAGTTTCAGGTTATACAGGGGCGTCAAAGAGTAGCTGGCTACACTGGCATGTTGAAGAAAGCATCTTTGTTGACTGAAGGCCCTCGTTTGTGTGGAAATAACTGAATCTTTCAGCAAGACAACGCTGCAATTTACAATGCCCGCAGGGTAAAGTACTTTTTCATAGCTAATAAAGTGATTCTTTTGGACCATCCAGCATGTTTGCCCGAACTGAACTTCATTGAAAATGTTTGGGGGGTGGATGGCAAGGGAAGTCTATAGAAATGGATGTCAATTCCAAACAGTGCATGATCTTCGTGAAGCCATCTTCACCACTTGGAATAACATTCCAGCCAGCCATTTGAAAAAGCTTATATAGACCATGCCAAAGCGAATTTTTGCAGTTATTCGCAATGACGGCTGTGCAACTCACTACTGAGACCTCTTGTTAGGAATTTCCTACCCTGTTTAGGACTTCTTTCTGGTATGGTCTTAAACTTTTGACCAGCTAGTATTTAGGCTAATTTCATAGTGTTCACATTCTCCCTATTAATGCTAAAAAGTTTTTTTATTTTTATTTTCCCTTTTCTTATTTTCATCTTTTGAAGCTCAACTCAAATAAGTGGTTGAGTTTAACAACGCAAAATGCATATTTTTTCGTTATGTACATTGACCTTAAGATTTTGGCCAGCATGGCATTCTAAAACTTGATACAAATCATAAATTGTTCATATACAAATCAAATTTCAATTATTTAATCGTCTTATAATTAGACCTACAAAATATTTAATTGTGTTTTTATGTTCATAAGTCTAATTTGTTCAAATACGATCCTTTCCCTGCGAAAAATATTTTCTTAGGTGATCAAAGACATAGTGATTCTTGACAAATCGGAAGTTTCAAAGTTCTGCCCCTCTAATAGTAAACTGATAAAGCAATGTTCGGCCAGTAAGCAAACAGTGACCTGATGTGAAGGAATGTGGTAATGATAGAGATAATTAAAGAAGCTTGCGTGGATGACATAGTTCAATGGACTTTATGAAACTGTTGCATGCCTACGGACATACAATGTTAGAAACCAGGTTTCGATACCCGTTCTAGGCAGAGCACAGATAGCTTTGTAATTAACTTCAAACAATAACCAGTCTCTTTCTTTCACAAACTCAATTAATTTCAGAAAATCGAATGTACTTTTTGTGTGCTACCAGTTTGAAACTTTTGTTATCGTACAAACTCTGTCTTGTTATTATTGCAACAATTCCGTTGTGCCATATGTTATGAAAACTATAAAAAACATAAAGGAATGTATATCCCCAGCACTGAAAATTCTTTTAGCCAAGATTACAGTAAATTAATCTGTGAGACCCATTTTTTTCCCTTTTTGTTAGCCTTTTTTTTCGTCAGCAACATCAAGCAATAAGTGCGTTTGCTTTTAAAGTTAAGCACAAAGCTACACAACGGACTATCTCTGCTCTGCCCACCATAAGTATCGAAACCCGTATTTAAGCGTTGTAAGTCTGAAGACATACTACTGTGCCACTGGGGGGCGTTGGGTGCTCGTATACCTGATTCTGTTTTATTACTTATTAGGATGTCTATCAATTTAAGTCCATTTAAATATACCAGATAAATGCCTCCTGGTGTCATTTTTATCAAATTTATATTGTTGTTTTACAACTTCATGAGAAAGTTTGTATCTGGTATTCCTTTTTTCAAGTTTATATAGTGGTTTTACAACTTGGTGTGAAATTCTGTATCCAGTATCGTTTTTATCTAGTTTATACAGTGGTTTTACAGCGAGATGAGAAAGTCTGTATCTAGTATCATTTTTATCAAGTTTCTGTCATGGTTTTACAATTTAATAAAAAAGTCTGTATCTGGTATCGTTTATATCAAGTTGAAATAGTGTTTTTTTAATTTGATGAGAAAGACTTATTTAGTATCGTTTTTATCAAGTTTCTATCGTGGTTTTACAACTTAATGAGAAAGTCTGTATCTGGGGTACTTTTTTATGAAGTTTATATGGGGGTCTCACAACTTGATGAGAAAGTGTTTGTCTGGTATCGTTTTTATCAAGTTTCTATCGTTGTTTTACAACTTGATAAGAAAGTCTGTATCTGGTATCATTTTTATCAAGTTTATATAGTGTTTTTTAATTTTATGAGAAAGTCTGTATTTAGTATCGTTTTTATCAAATTCGTGTAGTGATTTTACAAGTTGATGAAAAAGTCTGTATCTAGTATCGTTTTTATCAAGTTTATATAAAGGTTTTACAGTTTGATGAGAAAGTCTGTGTCTGGAATGGTTTTTATCAAGTTCATATAGTGTTTTTTAATTTGATGAGAAAGTCTGTATTTAGTATCGTTTTTACGAAGTTTATATAGTTATTTTAGAACTTCATGAGAAAGTCGGTACCTAGCATAATTTTTATCAAATTTATATGGTGGTTTTTACCATTTGATGAGAAAATCTCTATCTGGTATCGTTTTTATCAAGTTACTGTAGTAGTTTTACAACTTGATGAGAAAGTCTGTATCTAGTATCGTTTTCGTTATGTTTGTATAGTGGTTTTAAAATTTGATAAGAAAGTCTTTGTCTTGTGTGGTTTTTATCAAGAGTATAAAGTGGTTTTAAAGTTTGATGAGAAAGTCTGTATCTGGCATCGTTTTCATCAAGTTTATAAGGTGGTTTTACAAGTTGATGAGAAAGTCGGTATCTGGCATCGTTTTTATCAAATTTGTATTATAGTTGTACAATTTGATGAAAAAAGTCTGTATCTTGTATCCTCTTTATCAAGTTTTTATGGCGGTTTTACAATTTGATGAGAATGTCTCTGTCTGGTGTCATTTTTATCAAATTTATATTGTTGTTTTACAACTTGATGAGAAAGTCTGCATCTGGTATTCATTTTTTCAAGTTTATATAGTGGTTTTACAACTTGATGTGAAAGTCTGTATCCAGTATCGTTTCTATCAAGTTTACAATTTGATGAGAACGTCTGCATCTGGTATCGTTTTTATCAAGTTTCTAACGGAGTTTCATAACTTAATGAGAAGGTTTGTGTCTGGTATTTATTTAATCAAGTTTATATAGTGGTTTTACAACTACATGTAAAAGTCTGTATCTAGTATCGTTTTCATTATATATATATATATATATATATGGTTTTAAAATTTGATGAGAAGGTCTATATATAGTATCGTTTTTATCAAGTTTCTACATTGGTTTTACAGCTTCATGGAAAAGTCTGTATGTAGTATTGTTTTTATCAAGTTTATATAGTGGTTTCACAACTTGATGAGAAAGTCTGTGTCTGGTATCGATTTTTTCAAGTCTATATGGCTGTTTTACAATTTAATGAGAAAGTCTGTGTCTGGTATTGTTTTTATCAAGTTTCTATAGTTGTTTTTCAAGTTGATGAGAAAGTCTGTATGTGGTATCGATTTTATCAAGTTTATATAGTGGTTTTAAAGCTTAATGAGAAAGTCTGCATTTAGTATCGTTTGTACGAAGCTTATATAGTTGTTTTACAACTTGATGAACAAGTCTGTGTATAGTACCGTTTTTATCAAGTTTATATAATGGTTTTACAACTAGATGAAAAAGTCTGTATCTGGTGTCGTTTTTATCAAGTTTATATGGTGGTTTTTACAGTTTGATGAGAAAGTCTGTATCTGGTGTCGTTTTTATCAAGTTTATATAGTAGTTTTATAATTTGATAATTACATACATAGTTACTATTAACTGAATATTAGAATTGACTCTCACTTTTATTATGCAGCCACATCTGAAAGTACACAGTGGCATGACATGAGTTTGAACTTCTCATATTCTGGTTCATTATTTGCTTTCTAATTTATCGGGTAAGTCCAACTAACGTGAACCAAAATTGTAAGTTTATACTTACACAGAAATCTAAAGGACAATTATTTTTTATGCTGTAATTAAGAACAGAAAATAGTTTCCCATCAAGAACGTATTAAATGTGAAAACAAAATTAGTGTTTTGAAATAGTCAGTTTATGAACATCATAGGGTTCCAAGGAACACGAAATTTATGCTCACTCAAAGTAAAATGTTCAAACTTCTGAATAACTTAATAAACTACTTGAAGTTAAAGTAAATCATCAAAAATTTAGTATAAACATAAAAACACCTTACGCTTAAATTCATTCGAGTTTTTGATAGACAATTTTGATTTAAACTGAATATTATCGCAGATACCCTTCGTGTAATTTTGAGCGAAATTCAAAACAAAAAATAAACAAAATATCTCAAAATTTATTAGTCAGTTTACAAATAAATGTTCCATGACATTTATAAGTAAAACCTTGTTAAGTTGTGGTAAAGAGAAATATGAAAAGTAACGACGTTTTGGTTTGTAATTTTCAAACGTAGTGTTGCAATATTTGTATGCATACTTGCATTAGTTGTTGATATGCAAAGTGTATGTATTTATATACAACCAAATGGAATGACTGAAATGAATAAAACTAAGAATATAAATAAATTGCCCGTATAATGATAAAGTTTTTTACATAAAAAGTTGTCATTACTCTGAGAAGGGATATCTAAACATAAGTTAAATATTTTGTTGGAACTAAGTTGTGGTTAATAAGAAATGAATTACTGCTTTATTCGTATGTATGTTGCACATAAAAACTGATACTAGTGCACAACATGTTTGACTGCGAAACAAATGGTATTTCGTTTTGAGTTCACTTACTGATTATGAGTATTATTTTATCATAAGTTAAAGTTACAGCTTTTGTTTGTTTGTTTTTTTGAATTTCGAGTAATTCTACTCGAGGATTATCTGCGTTATCCGTTCCTAATTTTGCAGTGTAAGACTGGAGGGAAGGCGGCTTGTCATCAACACCCATCGCCAACACTCAGGTTACTTCTTTTACCAACGAATAGTGGGATTGATCGTGACATTATAACGTCCGCACGACTGAAAGGGGCGAACATGTTTGGTAGACCGGTATTCGAATCCCCAACCTTCAGATTACGAGTCAAACCCCTTAACCCAACTAGCGATGACATTACAGTGTTTACAATGAGGAATAATATTTTAAAACAGGCCCAGGCTCAGCATGGCCAGGTAGCTCGGGCTCTCGACTTGTAATTTAAGGGTCGTGAGGTCGAATTCCCATCACACAAAACAATTTACCCTTTCAGCCGTGGGAGCGTCATAACGTTAAGGTCAATCCAACTATTCTTTGGTAAAAGTATGACCCAATTTCACTATTGATGGAAGCGCCATTACCTTTTTTAAAATTAGTATTCCTTACTTTAAAAACTGTAATTTGTGATAAAAAAATGACGTTTCGTTTATCATGGCAAAACTGCCTTCGTATTATTAATAGTTATCAATAACGTTTCTGTATAACACTATCGCTCAGAAATTATCGTTCAAAAAGCAACTTAAAACGACTACGACTAAGTTGTCAAAAATTACAGAAAGGTCGGCTTTCATTGCCTAAACTCATATTGCAATTAAAACATCCTTTAAAAATATGTATGTGAACACGGCTCGTTTAGGTTGAAAGAATTCTATGTAGAGAAGCGAACAATGTTGTTCCTCTACGTAAACATTTTCTCAACCCAAACTCACCGTTTTTACATACATAGTTTTCTCTTCGGTCATTGTCAGTAGAAGGTCAAAACGTTGTTCGCTCCTCTACATAAAATTTTCTCAATCCATACCAGCCGTTTTTACATATATTATGTTATTTTACTAAATTTATGTAATTGCAACAAGTGATATATTTGTGGTTAATAAGAAATTTGTCTGTGAATACTTTAAAAAGAAAAAAAAGATAATATTTGTGACATTCTTGTTTATCAAGTAATTTCCTGAAATATAAATTTTGCTAATAATCGCTGTAAACATTGCACTGGAGGAAGAGGTCTAGTGTACCTGACTCTCCTGGGTATACAAATAGATATATACCCAAACATTAGAATTTTGTTTGTTTTGTTTTGGAATTTTGCGCAAAGCCACTCGAGGGCTATCTGCGTTAGCCGTCCCTAATTTAACAGTGTAAGACTAAAAGGAAGGCAGCTAGTCATCACCACCCACCATCAACTCTTGGGCTACTCTTTTACCAACCAGTAGTGGGATTGACCTACATTATAACGCTCCTACGGCTGGGAGGGCGAGCATGTTTGGCGCGACGCGGACGCGAACTCGCGACCCTCAGATTACGAGTCGCACGCCATGCCAGGCCCAAACATCAGAGAGAGAGAGTAAAACTGTATTAGAAGTAACAGATATTGAATAAAATTATGTTCGTGTAAGTAGATACCTGTTTTTTTTTAAATTAATGGTAATTATGAAAAGACGTTATAAAACTTCATATGAAACACAACCGGAATTTAGCAAACGTTACACCTGTGTAGTGTTTGTTATTAAGCACAAAGTTACATAATGTGTTATCTGTGCTCTGTTCACCAGAGCCCGCTGTGCGACTCCTTTGTGAACAATATTGTTGTAGCGTGCACTAATTGGAATAATAAGATCTAAGAAACTACAGCAGATGTACAACACTTTTTATGAACATATGCAAATAAAATCATGAAAAGTTCAGATATTTATGAAAGCCAATATTAAATTAGGATTTGAAATAATATTTGAACAGATTTTGTCTACTGTGTTCTAAAAGTACATAGTTTTATGTTTTTTCTGAGCGTGTGTGTGTTTTCATTTAGCAAAGCCACCGCGAGTTACTTGCTGAGTTTACCAAGGGGAATCGAACGCCTGATTTTAGCATTAAAAGTCCATAGCCTTTCCGCCGAACTAGCGAGGGACTGGTAGCTGAGAAAAGATGTAACAAATTTACAATATTTTTAAGGGGGCAGTTTTATTTGTCCACCCCCTGTTTTGTCAAGAAAAAATGCTAATAATTTAACATTCTATTCTAAACAAGTCCAGGACCAAATTTCAAAAGGATGATTGCATTGTTAACATTTTAATCGTGCTTTATTTTCTGTAATTCACAGCCGACAAGTTAACATGTGTTATAATTAAAGTTGAACGGTGACTGGTAAGTTTTCTACATAGCAATGATTTAGAAACATTTATTAACGAATATATAAAACAAAACATGATATGTGTGCAAATCACTTGTGAAAAATATTTACTGCTTTAAAGATTTTAAACAATAGTGATTTTGAGAATTTATCAACTAGCTTCAATTTAAGTTCAATATCTCATTTTTATTCGACTTCAATTAATAATTTTAAAATAACTAGCAACTTTAGTAATTTGAAATCATCTTGACAGACCAGTTGCTAGCATTCTGGATTGTGGATTTGACTTCCTACAGTTCGCGACTCGTTACTGCCAAAAATATCTTTCGTTCTTCACTTATGATTCAAATGTGGATTATAAGAGTGGTCGTAATATCCATCTGTCTGACAACGGTCGCCTAACAATTTACAGAGATCTCTCACGGTGACTCAGCAATAACTCTGAGGGCTTATAATGCAAAAAATTGGACTGATAGTTCACTGTGTAGTTTTGATCAACACTAAACAAAGATATTTACCATGAGTGGTGATGATCAGCTGGGTGTTTCAGAAGAGGGATGACCAAATCCCAAATGGCTCGTCTTGTGTGTCGCTAATTATCTTTTTTCCCTCTAGTTTTTCACTTTAAAATTAGGGACGACTTGTGCAAATAATTTTCCCTTGTATAGTTTTGCGCGAAGTTCAACAAATAAAAATACTCATTATCTTGACTCTGACCATAGTATGTGAATCGAAAACATGATGCCTGGAAAACAGACAAAAAGTAATATTAATATTTTCATTGTTCTTTTTTATATTGTTATTATATTTCATCTGAAAACAACTCAACAGTCATAGCAAACTAAACTTTCTATATATATATAAAAGAGGTTGAAAGGCATCAAATAACTCTTGTAAATAGTTGTTTCATACATTTTTTTGTAGTTAAATAGCTCGATTATTTTGGATATCACAGTTTATTTATTTTTTAGCGCTAACTTTCGCAATTGGATGCTATTTGTACTCTCCTTGTTTACTGTGGCAAACTCAACCGGATTTTAGCGTTATAAGTCCATAAACTGATCAATTAACATATTACAGAAGGTAGGATGGAGTAATAGAAAAGCGCTAGAATCTTCTTGTTTTTTTAAAAAATAAAACCTAAATTTTGTGATCAGTCTTAATTAGTACCTTCAATAATAATATAAAACTAAATTTATTTCGAACGGTTATAAGATTTATTACTTACTCAAGCTTGTGATATTCAAATTAACGTTTAGAATAATTTTAGAGCATTAAGCTGTCTTATATGTGAAAAAGTAAAGGAACAAACAAATTATGTATATATATATATATTTACCAGCATTTTATTTTGGCATAAATATAAAAATAAAAAAGAGAACGAATGAAAAATTATGCTGATTAATACAAATATGAAATATGAAGATAATATTATTTGGGTGTGCCCTGGCGAAAGAGAATTCAGAACCAAGAGTGCCTCGCGTAGTATTTTCGCAATATGTGATTGGTCAAGGTCATAGCATCTGAAAGACCCGGATGTAGAGTCAGCTAGGTGTCAGGCTTCTAATGGCGGCTCTCTTTCAGTGGTTGCTGAATTAATACGAATCAGACTTTGGCATTTTTGTTATTTTATTGTCAGTAATGCGCCATGGTCTGCAAAGAAGAGGTCTGTTCTTGGTTTATAGAACTAAATGGCTCAAAACGAATAGATTTGATGTGCGGGTTACTTAACATGTGCTTACCGCTAGAGTTGAGATTTTTTGGAACATATCTGGAAGAACTGGGAAAGAAGGACTTCTATCATTTTAGGGATGTGGAGCAAAAAGCTAACAACGAGAAAGATTTAAAAGATCTGAGCGTTCATAATATAAGAGACAATGTAACGAGAAGCAAGTTAATTGTTTATTTAGCACTGCTGAATTCATCTAATCCTGGTTGTGCTAACACTTTCTACGAGGTACTGACAAGTTTCAATCGAGAAACGGATAAACATGAGTTGTCAAATGGAGATGTTGCTAGTGAGATTATTCTGTTACTTACAATGGCTGTTCATCATCCTGCCTTTACATTTGAGCAGAAATCTGCTCTTGCAGAACAACTTCTCTGGTTAGAAAAATTGGTTGGAAGTGAAATGAATGAGGTAACTAACTTGCAACAGATTTCTATCTTGGATCGTAAATTGCTTACGTAAAAGTGAATGTATTTGGTTTGCCAGTCTTGTTGGTGTAAATAAGCTAGGTATAACAGTACACTTTTTTAGTTAAGATTCTGTGTGATCTTAACTGGTTGTGTGTTTTAAACATTTATCTTTAAGTTTATCAAAATTCTATTGCAAAATATAACTGAAACGTCTGTTTTTTTTTGCTTTTTTTATGCCAACTGCTCAATGAAACAAAGTATTTTAGTTTTAAATACAACTGTAAGATTAAACTTTGTTATATAATGTTTCAAGTTTTAAAGCTTGCTTATTACTTTGCTTTCTATATATATTCAATGTAAACAACTTGCATAAATTTTGCTTTTTCATTTCAGTATGTGAAATATAATTTTGTGCTTGGAAGAAGGTCATAAAACATTCTTAAAGACAAGTAACATTTTTCAGGTCAGAATAATGCCTAAGTAATAAAACTTTTCCAGTAAAAAGCAGTTTCCAGTGCACTTGATTTCTTAATTTCTACTAATTACCGTGATAATTTAGCTTTTTGACAAACTTCATAAATATCCAGCATGATTTTCTCTCTATAGTGCAAGGGAGAAATTTTGTCCTGAAAGATGTTCTGCACATCAGAGTGCATTTGAATGATGGTAATCTTTGATATTAAATAAATCTAGGAATTCCTGAAGTTAGTATTTTAAATTTCAAAAAGCAAATCTTAGTAATACAAATTTACTGTTCTTTTAAACATAATTGTACCTTTTAGCATTAGAATTCCTCATGCCTTATCAGCCACTAAATAAAATTCTACCTCTCTTAAAAATGAATTTGAAAAGAAAGCATCTTCATTACCTTATTGAAGCATTTCTGAAAGCTAGAGTAACATAATAATGCTCTTGTCTGAGGGAAAAAAAAAGCATGTCCAAAGGGTCTTTTATTTGTTATCAGGATGCTACTCTTAAGGAAGTTAATTAGGAATGTTTATTTTTTCTTTATTTTGAATACAGAGGTTGTCCTGGACTTTACCAAAGTCATATTTTTTAATTTTTTAGTTCTGTAAGGAATAAAATCAAGTGTTTAGCAATTTATTTTTTGTCACCATTCAATGCCCAGAAAGTTTAAACATTTATTTCCTTCACTGCACTGTTACTGATGCTGTAATGAAATACCTTTTGATTTTATATTTATCTCAAAATATAACTGCTGATGATCTAGAACAGCAGCTTTCTAACAAAAATATCAAATGTATTCTTGAATACAGTTTCATTTATGTAAATAATTTTGTCCATAAAAGTTACCGAAATTGTATGCTGTTCCAAGTATAGAGACAGTATATCCAAATTAGAATTCCACCTGGTTGAATCAGCTTGTGCTGAGGTAAACTTAAGCAGATATGCTTTTAGTTTAGAATTCATAATTTAACTTATCTAAAAACAGGGAACTGTAATTTTTATGTGCTTTAACAAGCTGGAGCAGCCAAATTAAATGTGTGAAGCATCGCACATGGATTGACAGTTCTACCAGTTTTACTACATTGCAAACATTACTTGTGCCATCAGTTGTAACAGCTGTATTGTTAACCTTTTGTTCAAGTTCAAAGAAGATAAGGCCTTTTTCAGTACATCTATCATATGCATCTCATTTAATTACTTTGCTTATGAACTGAATTTATAATTTCCCAGTTGTTTATAAAATGACTAGTAATAGTTATGTAGCTCTTAGTATAATTTGAGGCCCATCTATCACTGGTAAGGGCAGCAGATTTATCGTTCAGTTCAATGTGAGCTTGTCTTTTTTCTCTTTGTACAGGTTTTAAATTACCATAGGAATAAAATGGCTTACAAAGGATCTTGTATCTTGGTTGCAAAATCTTAAGAGAAGTTTTAAGGCCAAAATTGTCCACCCATGAGAATAGTCTTGTATCCTGAGACATAATGTAATAGCTTTTATCACTCTTCTCCTCCCTCCCTTTTTGCTGTTTAAATTTCAACTGAAGAATGTGGTGTCCTTTACTGCTCATAGTAGTTCACCTTTAATCTCCTTGATTTTACTTAATGTATTTTCTTCTCAGGTATTTGACATTATTTCTTGATTTTTAACTGACCTCTACAAATTTTACATATTGTATTCAAACTATCAGTTTTTCATACCTCATTTTGATATTAAAAGTTAAATCCAGAATATTTTCAAACAACTCATTTGTAGGATAAATTGTGGTAGTTGGCTTGCTGCTCTTTAATAATTTGATAACATTATTCCCGAGAAATTAGAAACCTGGATAATGGAATTTCCAATATGTACCTTTAGAAAATAATGAAATTATATTTAGATTGGTTATACAGTACATAACTTAATAAAAGCTTTCCTGGAAAGGTAAGTTTGTAACTTACAATATTTAAAGCATATGTTTTTGTTTAATATTAAAATAATAAGGATATTGAGAATAAAGTTAAAACTGGCCTATGACATAAATGATTTGTGAACAAAGAATCTTGATAAAATATAATTTTGATGGATCAATTTGATCCTAGTAGTTACAAAATGACATCTCTTTGTAAAGTTACAGATAGTTAATTTTATTAACTTCCATGTGCCATATGATAGTTCAATTGGTAATTAAACAATTAAGTTGGTTCCTGGTTTTGAAAGTTTGCAACAGAATTCTGTTTTCCAATAAAATCTTACCTCTTTTCTCATAATGGCTTTTCTTATGTTGAATTACTTGCTCTCTACTTCCCTTGATGCTTCCACCTTCCTTCAAATGATTTTCATTGTATAGTTGTACTGTAGCATGCAAACGAGTATGTGACAATCATTCTAAAATGAACTGCAAACACACCCTCTTATTGCAACTGATTTCCTCTTATACTGTAGAGCCCCATCATACTTCTTGGTTTGACATTCCAATTTACAGTTGTGCTCAATTTTTCTCTGTACTTATAATTCTTGTTTGTACTTTCAATCAGTTCTAATGTATTTTAACAATTGTTAGTTTTTTTGTCAGTTATTTGCTGTTTGCTTAGTATTTGTGGACTATTTTTCCTTTACATGTAATACTTCATCTGTCATGAATCTAGCCACTACTCACCTACTACCATTTATTCAGGGGTCCACATTTTTTGTGGAAGAGGTTTTGGCCATGGTGTATTGCTAGTTGAAAACTATCTTATGACCTTTTACATCTTCAGAATCTCATTGACTCATCTGGTAGTGGGGGAATGTCACTCTTTTGAAGAGGATTTGGACAGCCTTTACCAACAACTAACTTTTGCTGTGCTGTCCCAATGTGTACCTCTGGATTTCCCTTTTCTTTTGGCTTTTATGGTCATGATTTCCCATATATGTTACTATTATCTCTATTCCATTCACTACATTTTTGAGGCTATTCTCATTGTTCCAGAGGTACACATTGGGACAGCCTTTCTCCACAACTAACTTTTGCTGTGCTGTCCGAATGTGTACTTCTGGATTTTCCTTTTCTTTTGGCTTTTATGGTCATGTTTCCCACATATGTTACTATTATCTTTCTTCCATTCACTACCTTTTTGAGGCTATTCTCATTGTTCCACTGAAGAGTTTTTAATGGATACATATACCCTTTTCTTTGTCACATTGGTGTGTTTATCAACATCAGCTTTATCCCTTCATACATGGTTTCTTCTTTTTTCTTTTTTTTTACACGGATGCTCTCTTTTTTTATGAGCTTTGTTCATGAGACCTCCATGTTGTTCCTTTCCTATGACTATTTTTGGGATATTCCTGATTTTTTGTAAGTTGTACATCAACATTTCTTCCTTCCTTTTTGTCTTTTTCAAATGTCTTCTATCCATATTCTTGTGTCTTAACCACTGCATCCTCTTCACATCAAATTTTTGAGAACTTTTGTAATTCATCAGACCTTGGATCATTTCCTTCTTTTAGTAGAATGCCAGTTAGTTATGATTCGTTCCAACAATTCAATCATTGCCTCTCACATCAACAACAAAGGGCACCTGTTCCTGTTTGCTTTTGAACATTGGATCTTTTCTCTTCTGGGTTTAATCTTCATTTTGTCTTTTTTCTTTTGACATTCTAAATGCTCGTCTTGTAGTAGATTGGTTTTGTCATCCCAGTAAGGTTCTACCTATAAAGTGGTTTCTTCCTCCTGCAGTTTTTTGATGGTTATGCTTCCTGTTTGGTCCTCTTATTCTGGTTGCATTTGCCACCAATCTCAATTCCTAACTGCCCCTTGCCTGGTATCCAATTCCTCTTCCTTTGGTTTTGGTGGTGATTGTCTTTAGTCAAGCTTGGACCAGTCTTTTTCTTTATGCTTATCCACCTATCCAGCTTTTTCATTGTGTTCTGTCTCTTATTAGAGTCATTCCATGTTTAGTTTTTTTTTTTTTTATAATTACCTCTTTTTGGCTTACTCAGCCATAGTTTCCAACCATGGACATTCAGTCTTTCCTTTCTGTACCTCTTCCACAGCAGTCTTTTTCTGTTAATCTTTCCATCACTGCATTCTGGCTTTGTGCACAGATTTTCTCTGGTCCCTTGAAATGTGATCAAGAGTCTCCATGCAAGTGTCTTTCCTTTCTTTTTTAAATGTTTTTTAGAGAAAATAACAGATTTTCTGAAGTTGCTCGATACACCTTGATTTCTCCCTTTTATGAGCTAGTGTCTCCCATCTTTCAAATTTTTTTTTTCAGTCCTGTTACATATTTTCCTCTCCTTTACACCTATCTCTCTTGATTTACTTTCTCTGTTCAGTTTCCATACCTGATAGGAATCTTATTGTTGCACCACTTTTTAAATATTTCTTACTTCTCTTCACACATGTTTATCACAAATCTGATATTTTTTGACATCTCTTGTATTCTTTATCACAGCTATCCTTTGTTCAGACCACAATTTGTTCGTTTTCTTCTTACAATGTCCAAGGTGTATAAAGGTGAAATTACCTTCACTCCTATTTTCTTTTCCTCCATTTTTCATTTGTGTTCCCATTCTGATCCCCATCATCACCTTTGTCCAGTATGTGCTCTGCTTCTTTCCATAGATTATAACTATCTTTTAATACCATGGAATAATTCCTTTTTATGTGATCTTACTCTTACTAGATGAATTTGCCAGCTGACTTGCCTTGCTCATTATCTGGGAATTTGTGTTTGATTTTTAGAGTTTTCTTCCATCAAAGTTTTCATCTCACTTCTTTTCTGGCTGCTCATTTCCATTGTTTGTTAGAAGAAATTGTGATGTGCAGGTCAGCAAGTTGACCATGCCTTACACATTTATAGCCTAATATCTAAATCATTTGGCTTTTCCTCCTCATCTGGCTGTTGCTTGCCACCCATTGCCATTCTCCATATATTTTTTAGATAGTGAAAGGGTAAGTTGTTCCCTTTCCTGGATCCCACTTTGAGACAAATATACAGGTCTATAATGCTCACAACAGAGCTGAGATGTTTAAGACTGCTATACTTTGCTTTATGATATCTCTCTTTAAATAAGACCTAAATTAGACTATACCAACTCATGAATTATCATAATTAGAGCAGTACTGGGATTGCTGCCTATCCCTTCAGTCATAGTTGAATAAACTGGAGCTGGCTTGCTTTTCAGAACAGGGATTCATGGTCATCCATTGTACTGTCTTACAGTGTTATATTTCTCCAGACTACCTACACCTCGTCCAGTGAAATATGGTAGTCTTAGTCACTAGGTTCCTTGCTGTTAAGGTGGTCAGTCATAAAGGCCTCCTCCTGAGTGATAGCTTTCACTTGGTTGATAGTAGGGTGGAGTTATTTGTTTGGTGTAAATTGTAATGGTGTGTGGATTAATCATTTTTATAGAAATCATTTTGTAGGAATATTGATTTAAGAGTAATCTGGTCTTCAGCAGAGTGGGTCTTTCTCAAATCAAATGATAGTATTGAAAATTGTAAAATATGATCTAGTTCCGTTTTGTAAAGCGACAGAGGTAGTCTCTTAACACTTAGTACTTCAGTAATATACAGGGTGGTCGCCAGAAAAGTGGAAAATTTGAGGGTCAGATGAGATCATGAATAAAATGCGTGCTTACTCATTTCTATTTTGATTTCTTTACATCATGAATAAAATGCATTTTGAGCATCTATGAGTGTAATATAACATATGCCTTTAAAAAACTTTGTTAAAGTTATTCTTTGTAAAAATAAATAGCTGTTTGACAAATTTTCCGCTTTTCTAGCGATCACCCTGTAGTTGGGTTCATGATTTAACCCTTTGACAGGTTAAAGAGTGCATGCCACAAGCTTTAATAGTGTTACATTCAAAAGTTAAACTGTTTTATGATCAATATATAAGAATGAAATTGACATCCAAACATAGTTGATTAATACAATTTTAATATTACTAACAGAAACATTGCACTTTATTTCTTTTGCAATTGTACTGCCTTAAGATTGGCTGTTTATGTTAATTGCTACTTCACGTGTAAAAAATATAATGAAACTCTGTGTACAGTCCTAGTGAGATTTGCATTCTTGTTGTGAGAATAGAAGTTTTATTTAAAATTGTATTCTGTTTCACATGCCATAGTTATTGTTTCTAATTATGTGAATCTTCAATACCTCATTGGTGAATTTTTATGGCTTTTTGTTTTATAGCTTTCAATAGATGGCACCATATATCACAAATCTCAGTTGCAACTTCTGGCATTGGGATTTCGTGTTTCAGTAACACAAATAGATGTATAGCCAGCCATGCCATTGCTTCATTGTAATAAGTTTTAGGTTCTTAATTTGATGAGGCAATATTAAAAAAAAGAATCTTGAATTTCCCCAATTGTGAGAAATGTGAACTTTTCCTTTAGATATCACCTCTTTTTTTTATTTATTTACTACCCCTCAAAGAAGTATGAAATTTAGGGTAAATTACTCATTTTATTTATTTCACACTTGAGTTCTTGATGAATGATCTGTTTCATTTCTTTTGGTATCATGAAATCTAAGGAATCCTCATAAATATAGTTAGACATTTCATCTTCATTTCTCTCAAATAGAATAATGTAATCAATACTTCCTTCTTTCCTTTTTATTTCATGCCTTTAGTGTGCTCTTTAGCTGTTTCCCACCTGCTTTTTTTGTCATTTTGACCTATGGATTTAAGCTATTACATCCACATTGACATTGAGGGTATGTTCCCAAGTACCTCACATATGCACTTTGTACTTAAAGGCCATTTTTCTTTTCCTGTATTAATATTGCTTTATCATGATGAAATCAGTACACTTGTTTGCTCAACGTTGATAGTATGTATCTGTTTTGTGGCCAGCTGTGGATATGATTTTCACAAATGGTATGACAATTGCCCACATTTTGTCTAATCATGCTTTGCTAAAAGTGTAAGGCAATAAATAGTTGATAGGAAGTAACTTGAAATATTAGGTTCTGCAAAATCCTTGGTGTCTGGCCTATGGAAGTACTGTTAAAAAATGTGATTTTTATATCTATAACATACTTTTCACATTTGCTAAAAGATTCAAAGTATTCATGGAGATGCACATTGTTAATTCTCTATGAACTTGCAACACTGAAATGCAGGGTTTGATTCCCTATGATGGATATAACAGATAGCCCAATGTGGTTTTGCTCTGAAACAAATGGAACAGAATTCTACATTATTGGCTTGGTCCATTGTGTGAGAAACACTACCAATGGTGGATTATTATATACATTTATAGGGTTAATGGTGAGTAGAGACCTTAAAATGGCTCTAAAGAAAAACAAAATTATCATGAAATGTCTTAAATGAAATAAACGGAATAGGGAAAATAAACAACTTTGCAAATTGTAAAAAAAAATCAATAGTTGATGGTACTATTGGTGAATATCAACTCTAAAATTTACCATTGTTGTATTACTATCAAAATGTTCCTAATCACAGTCTATTGAAAGTTTTTGATTACACTCCTAGTTGTGGTTTGCTTTATTTTTGAGCATGATGCAAATGTCTGTGGAAAAATAACCATTTTCACAGCAAGCAACTACAAGCCATACCACTTTATATTTTATTATATCAGTGATAATACATCTGTAACTTAGACATGTAAAATAAAAACACATGACTTATCTTAAAGTGTTTTATGCACATACACTAGTTGTGTGAAGGAATGCAGTATTACTGACATACAGGCTCACCAAAAATATTTTTAAGATAATTGTAAGTTTTGCATTATTTCTCTTTTGTAAAGTTTGTAAAGAAATGAGAAATAAAGAATGAGTATTTGAATCAACTATTTTGGGATATCTACACAGTGTTTTTGTTTTTCTCTCTGGTTTGAAATTCCTAAATAAACAGTAAAATAAAATGAAGTAGTGATATGGAGAGTCAAAAATGTAGCATCTGATGATGATAAATATGAACCCAGTTTTTACTTGAAAAACACTAGCTAGAAATCCACTCTCACTGAACTGTAAGTTTATTCTTAATATTGTTGCACTGAATTAATATTTTGTGTTTATTTCATTCAACTTATGAAAGACAAGTATAATGTATTTTTTTTTGAGTGGTGTTCTAAAAAATGTGTTTGAATGTAAATGTGGTAAGAAAGGAAAAGTATATCAGATAGGTTATAAGTTCATCAGCTTCTTGTGGTAGTGTTTTTAAACTCTGAAAATGATTTACTTTGGTAATCAGTCAGTGAAATTTTATTTTAATTTTCATGTTAATTGTAAAATTTTACTTGAAATCACAACTTGCATTGGTCTTCATTTTAGTCACATTGAAAGTGTCTAGTATATCGTGTCTTATAAATTTTGTAATATTTAGTTTTTATGCAAACTTTACAAAGGGAAATATTTTCAGTTTGTAATTTAAATGTGTGTATAACCAAAAAAATGTGTTCATGTGTTTTAAGTTTTACTTATTGAGTGTAATTAAACTTGTCTTGGTTATTTCAGTGTCATTCAACAAAAAAGTTATCAGCAAACTCTTTATCAAGTGCAATTTCTTCGGTGTATAATTCAAATACATCTGCTCATACATCACTACCTTTGTCAGCTGTACCCCACTTGTTGCCTGCTGAATCTATTTCCTTGGCTAAGAGCATCAATAGTGTTGTAACAAGTACATGTCCCTTGGTGTGTCCAGCAAGATTTAAACCAGATCACTGTCCAAGAGGTAAGTGCTATTTCATTTTTCCTTGACCATTTGATATCTGACTCACAGGTGTAAATCCAGAGAATTTCTATACAAATTTTTTCAACATTGTGTAAAAAACAAACATGATTTTTAAAGCATTAACATATATCTCCTAAATCATGTAAATAACAGTTTTTATCCAAGGTGGAGCTAAGGAAAAGTTTGAATTGATAGATTTTTTTTCAATGTCATTTATTTAGAAAAATAAAAAATAAAATGGGAAATTAGGCTTCAAGCAAAATCAAAATACAGTTCAGAAAGTCTTAAACTATAAATTGGAACATTAGAATTGTTTGGTCCCTCAAGGATAATGTAATTTCTTACACAAATACTTAGCTTTTGTCTAAAAGCTAAATTCAACAACCTTTCTTAAACTCTGAATTGCAGCATTTACCTTTGTGGGTGGCAGTTTGCTCCATATACTTCCCATCTTGTTAGGGAAGTAAAACTGCATGAACTGGGAATGTGTATTTAACAAGTTCTAGACTTAGAGATTTTGTCATACTGCTGTCAGAATTCAACATTTAAAATTCTAATGTTTTAACCTTATTGTTTTTTAATAAATTTGAATGTCTCAGTCAAATTACCCTAATATTTCTCTGGTCAAAAGAGAATAATAAAACAATTCAATATATCCTTAGTACACAAACCATACACTTGTAGAATCTTCTCAGTAACTTTACTGTGAATTATCTTCAAAGGTTCAAATATTTTAGTTCATAGTTGGGAAATTTATCAGTGATTTTTATTGAAAACCAGAATCAACATTACACGTATTGTTTGGGCATGGATAAGTGTACAGTAAACTGAAATGTTTTGAGTAAAGATCTGTTCTAGGGGGATTGTCATCTGCTGGACAACACAGGAGGTTTATGCTGGTTGTATCAGTAAGTTTTTAGTTGTCAGGCAGCCTTTGAGTTTGAGTGATGCAACATGTCAATAAAAACTGTTTGATGTGGTCTTCAAGGTGTCACACTGCATGGTTGTATTTTCATGGTTATTTAATTATTAAATTTTAAAATAGGAAAGGTAATTTTGGGTTACCTTGTATATTTTTCATGTTATGTTTGTTTTTTTAAAAGATCATGGTAGTAGAATTTAAAATAGATTTTGCAGTACGTATTATGGTGTAATTTAGGCTGTTTTAGATTGTGTTTTAAGCTTTTCAGGTGAATACAGTTCAGAATAAACGCAAGTTTATTTAATTGACAAGATTTTCCATGTGGCTTGCATTTGTTGGTGGTAATGTCAAACTTGGTGGTTGAAGAGCATTACTATCATGTCCTATGTAAAGAGCCTAGCTTAAATTTGTTTAAATGCCCTTATATTTTCATCTATTTTACATTATTAACTAAAGAAGTAATGAGAAGCAAGATATTACTTAATTTTTTTGAAACACAACAAAATGATTTAACCCAAGAACTGAGAATCCTGAAAATGACCCTTTTTGTACTCTTCATTGTTTTGTTCCAGTAGTATTCAATAAAACTCTTGGGTTAAAAGATGCAAGGAATTTTTAAAAGACATAAAGGCTGCTCCTTTTAGTTCTTGAGTGATCCT
Source organism: Carcinoscorpius rotundicauda (assembly GCA_011833715.1). NCBI lineage: Eukaryota > Metazoa > Arthropoda > Merostomata > Xiphosura > Limulidae > Carcinoscorpius > Carcinoscorpius rotundicauda. Next base: position 46,845,105 of record CM022392.1, on the reverse strand, counting down.
CCTCTTATTTGTATGCACAGTCTCTTCTGCAGACAGCAGATATTCCCATGAAGCTTCATTGTAAGTTCTTAGAATATAGTCAAGTTTTGGAAAGCTTCCATATCAATGTTGTTGTCAAACCTTCTTATAGTAAGTGGAATTGAATTGTTTTTTCCAAAAATAAGTTGCTTTAATATTTGGGGAGGTGCAGGCTGCCTGTTTTATATATATAATACACATTATAAAATGGTAAAAGGAGTTAATATGGTGATTGATTGGATTAGTGAATAGCCCACATCAGTACAGTTTTAGAATCATCCAGTCCCTGCTATTGATCAATTAAAAACACTCGCATTTTAGATCTTTTTGGTCTACCTGTGACACATTCTATATAACAATTAACTCATGCAAATTACCATTCTGAGGATGAGCAATAAAAAGCAATGCTATTTGTTGTGAGATTAGGCAGTGTTGTTCCATATACTGAACTGTGTTTTTAGGTCCCAACTTCCTGTTTTGTTTATGTATATTTTAGTTGAACATTATTACAAGTCAGGGAACAATTAGCAAATTTGATTTGTAAAGTGAATCATTTTATGACATGTAAAAACCTTTATGAAATGTTTTTCATATTTGAGGTAATTATATTTAATTTCTGAACATTAAAACACAAAATTGCTATCAGAATTATAATTTGAGCCTGTATTCTACTGAGATCAGTCATGAGTTTTAAGTGACAACTTATTATTATATGTGTGTGTGTATGAATTAAGGAAGGTTAAGAAAAACAACTGAAGAACACGTCATGTGTTCTAACAGCTAGTTACAACCACAACTGTATCTTGTGTTTCATGTGAACTCAAGGCTTTAAATTTAGTAGTATATTTTAGAACTTAAACAGTATAACAGATTTTATATTTTATTTATATACTTTAATAAATGCATTTTTTTTCTCAAATCATTGATGAATTTATTTCTGGAAAGAATTTAACTTTAAAAAAGTTGAAGTAAATGTTGAGTTTGACTTCTATTAGCAAACATTGTGAAAGTTAATTTTAACATTTCAGCAAGAATCTCAAATCTGGAAGTGAAGGGAGCTCATAATAGAAAGTGGTACAGGATCCAGGTAACTTGTACACTGTATAAATGGTCATTTATCTTTTTGTAATTTAATTATATATTATAAAATGTTTAAATTTGTAATATTTAGACAAAGAATTTAATCTAAAATTCAAATTTATTGTAGTTATTATGCATTAACAATAAATTATTGCTGTTATTGTTTTACTTTGATTTGTAGTTATTTCTTAATTTTTCAACTTTGTGAGGCCCAGTAAGGCATACCTTATAAGTAATGGGTTAAATGGTAACTTGGGGTGTTGGTATTCATAAGATTAGAATGTGCTGTTTTTGAAGGAGTTTATTTCTGGAAGAAAATTATTTTATCAGCATGTTGACTGGTTTATTATAAGTGATGAACGTAATGCTTGATCTCTGTATAGGTGACATGGGAGAGTGCCATCACAGAAGTACTGAAAACTAACCAAGAAATGTTTAATTTTCACCAAAAAGTAGGTATTCAAGGGATGAAAAATAATAGGTGTCTTAATTTGAATATAATATGATAAATTTGTTTTTTATTTAAAATTAGAGTATTTAAGAGATTATATGGTTTTAAGACTTAATATCCATTCAGGGTTTCTTAGTGTATTATGCAATACTTTTCCAATACTTCAATTTCATGTATTTTTGCTATTATTTTAACATGATGTTTAGAAACAACAGTGAGCTGTTGGTCGACCTAGGTTGTTCTGTCTTCTAAACTGAAATACAACTATTAAATCAAAATAAATAAACAGATAAAACCTGAAAGCCAGTCCTTATCATTCACTTAGTCATAAAACATTTTCTTAATTAAACTCAAATTTACTACCTCCACAACTTCCAAAGACATCCCATTACAAAGACCAGCTATTTTGTTAGAAAGATAAAATTGTGTTTGAAGATGATCATATTTGTGTCTCATAGTCCTACAGTTCTCATAAATATAAAATAAATGATACATCAATGCCATCAATTCCCTTAGCAATCTTAAACATTTCAATCTGCCCCCCTCTAAAACTTCTTTTCAAAATAGAGCAATTACTGAACTTTAATCTGTACTCATAATTTAATCCCTATATTCCAGGCACCATTTTTGTTACCCTTTTTTGAACATTTTTATAACAATTCAAACCCTTCTTAAGGTAAAGAACCCAAGACTGAACATGGGACACTAAATGTGGCCTAACCAGTAACCTATTCAATAGAATTATACCAGTGTATTAAGGTATTACTATAGTAAGTTTAATCAGTATTATATCTCCCATCCTCCATCATTCTATGTTTCTATCTGGATCTTCAGTGTTTCTAAGGGGATTCACACAGTAACATGTATTATATATGGAAGTTAATGAAATTACTGCTACAGAATTTACCTATACAAGATATGAATTGTACAATTATTAATTCCATTAATTTCCCTTACAATAAACCATAGAAATTATTTTTTATTTTACATATTAAAGTATTGTTTAAATCACTATTTTCAAATTTGTCTAAATATTTTTATATTTATTATAAAATAATTTAAAATATTTAAAGTTTTCTCCTAAAACCCATTTAAAATCAGTTTCTGTATTCAAATATTAATATTAGATATTAACCCTCTTGTGCCAGATGTCCTTTACTGTGTATTAAACATTTTTAATGTCTTATATTCAAAATTTTGTTAAACTACTTGCACTGGTTATAAGATTGGTCAAACTCACAAATGCTTTATAGAATTGTGATAGAGAAAATGACAGAAGTTTTATTGAAAAGAAATGTATTTATGATGTTTTGGAGATTAAGTGTGAAATTTGTGAGATTAAAAGAATTTTTAATCTTAACATAAATCACTTTACACACAGACAACTCAAAACAAATACTCTGTATTCACAGAAAAATATTTTATTGTATATCAGACATGTTTATGGAAAGACTCAAATTTTATTAAGATATACATACTGTATAACATGCTGGTAGTATATGATATTAAAAGATCAAGAGAAAAATATTGTGAGAACAATAGTTTGTTTTTCTTGTATGTTTAACTCGTAATAAATTCAAGTGTGACATTTTAAATCTTATGGTTTTGTTGCACATATCTGACTGATGCAGATCTAGAAATCTGAATGATAAATTTGCATTGTAAGTATCTTATTAAGCATTAATAGATGTATCTTCTCTTTTTTACCAGCTGCTTCAACTTCTGTATCAAGATTTTGCACTCAGTGAAGGAAGAAGAAATGCACCACAACTTCCAGGTAACATTTCTTGATGCAATTTTATTACAGCTTCTTAACTCTATCCCAGTGGGTAGGTTAAAGTGTACATGTCAGTTTTAACAAAGTTTAATTATTATTTCATAATCAATTTGTTGTTGATAAATCAGATTTCAATACAAGGTTTAATTTCAAAAAGAAGTATTGAAATAAGTCCTTAATCTCTCCTTGTATAAGAATTTTGACATTTGTTCCCTAGATCTGCCCATTCTCTGATATATTAACCACCCTTCTTTCAAGTACACAGGTTAATGTAAATTACTTGTTATAATATTTTTAACAGTTGGGCCAAGCTTAATTTTTATAGCCTTTAATCTTATTTGGTAACAGAGCCATCAAATAGAAAACTAGACTCCACTTGCCACACCCACCTCTCACATAATAATTTTCAGAAATTGCCCATAGTTTTCTCTGATATTAAATGTTATTTATAATTGTTAGAAAGCTGAAGTTTTAATCCATTAAACTATGTGTTACATATGTTTTCTGTACAGAAGATTGTCTATTTTGCTTCCAATTCAGACGTTATTTCCACAGGAAACATACCAGTGAGCTTAGCCTAATTTTTAATGGCACTTATCTCATAATTAGAAAGCCAGAAAAATTATAATAGTTATTGAATATTATTTGCTATTTCTGTTTTGTTATTTTGTGTTCTTATGTTGATTATTTAATTGAGTTATTTAATGTGGTACTACCATAAGTATAAAAAAACAAGGCTAGGTTTCATTGGCAGTTAAGAGCAAAAAACAAAATCAAGATCAAGAATAAAGTATTAAATTTCTTGTTTTTTATACATATTTATTTATTTATTGTTTATACAAGTAACTAAAATGTGAAAATTAGAAACTTATTGAGTTAGATAAATTCTTCATGAGATATGCTATGCTTGCAAGTAGCTCATGCATTATGTCATTCAGTATGAAATTTGAACTATTTGTTTACCAAGTAATTTACAACTTGTACAGCAAGTTATTAGTTAAAAATGACTTGGAGAACCATAAAACAATAAAATTATGTAGAAACATTTAAATCTTCGACAACCCTTAACTTATTCAGAATAGATAAATGTTTCCTGTGACAATTTGAAGCCTTCCTAGAAAGAAAATAAAAGGGTGATTTAGATTTTTTTTTATGGTGATTACATAAAGGGTGGAGAAAATAACATAAAATACAAAGTTTTACTGGAAGAAAGTATTTACTTGTAAGGTTGTAGAGGTTACATATATGAAATTTGCAAACTTTTAGATAAATAAAAAGTATTTTTAAACTTAACATGAAAATCATTTTGCACTGAGAATATTCGACACTTTGACTTTATGTATTTCCAAACAAATGATTGGTAAAAATAGTTAACTGATAAAGCTAATTGTTTCGTCTACAAAAGTCATGTTGATGGAATGTTTGCCAAATGTCTTGTAGATACTCATACCACATGATAAGTTATAGTATGGAAACTGATGATTGCTTTGAGGTTACAAGATTGGTGTAATTTACTGACCCCATGTGGAAGACTTAATACCAGAAAAATGAATTATGCACATAAAAAATTGGTACCAAAGATGAAAATCTGTGATTGATGTTTGCTAAAAGAAGATAAAAGTAACCTTTTTACACTTAATGTTTAAATTCCAACTAATAACTCATTCTTTATTTAATGTTAATATCTGTGTATCTGTATCTTTCACCTTTTGTTTTTGTAAAACAGGTTTGGCAAAAAAAAAGAGATTACATTTGAACAGTACTATTTTTCATGTATATGGATGTTGGAGATACAATTTTTCAGTAAGAATTCTTAAGTAACTTCAGTACCTCTAGGAAATTACATTTGCACACTTATGTTGCACTAAGATAGGGAAAATAAATTTACTCTTTTTTAGTATTATTAAAGGAACAAATTGTTGTAATAGAGAGATGCATTTGATGATATTTAGGCAAGGTATTATATACTTTAATTTTGAAACAGTATAATTTTTTTTTTATCAATTTCAGTTTAGTAATTTTGCAGAGAAAGTGTGTGAAATAGGCTTAATTGTAAATAATTGCCTAGCCAGGTCTGTAATAGTAGGAAACTGGAAATGCAGACTGATTCTATTGTGTGTAAAAAAAGAAACTTGTATTGACACTTACTGTGTACTGGTGATGAAGTAAAACATTTTCTGTTATACACACAAATCAAAAACATTACAATGAGACTAAAAAATATTAAAAAAATAACTTTTTAATTGTAAGTTCTTGTTGTCATTATTAACTCACTAGTGGAAAATGTTTGTGGGCATAGATCCCAAACTTGTTGAGAATATTCCATCTATTATGCAAGATCCAAATACAACTAACTAGCAACTCTTTTGGATCATTTAAGGGTTAGGAGTTATGGTTTAAATCCATAAAGTTCCAACTATTGCCTCTTACTGTCTTCACCTACTTGTGGAAATGCAGTAAACCTTAATATTTAGATATGACCTTAAAGTAGAAGAAAATACTCCCCTAGATTTCTACAATTTTTAAGTCATGCAGCCTCCACCTTTTTATATAATAATTATGAAGTGATGTTGAATAGAACTGAAAACTCTGCCTTGATAGTTTTTGTAATTTGCATCCTTCTTTCTTTCTCTTGAAAATTTGTTTATGTATAAACTTGGTAAGTTGAGACAAGCCCACCACCTGAATTTGGTCTTTCCATTCCAGTATCCTGAAGAATTACCTAAATATTTTAAGGATAATTACCTATAAGTTAAGATGTCCTTGAATAACCAGCAGTCTGTGTTCTCCATAATGTAATTTTCACAATTAAGTTTACTTTTTAGTATAATTTCCCATTTATTATAAAAGAATATGATTTTTGTTGTTGAGCTAGTCTTTGTAACTATTATTATTTGATTTATTTGTGGATAATTGAACATTAAAAAAGAATTACTATTGTTACAAATTGTTAAGTCTTTTTAGTTCAAATATTATTTATTTTAGTAACATAGATGGAACAACACTGTTAAGGTAGATAGGCCAAGGATGGGAAAATCGTATTCCCTTCTTTTAACAAAAAATGAACTATATTCTCTTTCACAAAATTAATGTCTAAGTAATATACATAAAAATATCACTATTATTACTTCTTTCTATTATAAGTCCCTTTGGATGTATCTGATTTGGATTAAAATTCCAATTGTTGGTGGAAATTTGATCATCTTTGTAATGAAAACTATAACTATATAAATTAAACTTTAGGGCCTGTTTCAAAAATGAATTTTTTTAGAACAGATACAAGTTGGCCATATTTGAAGAGAAATTAGTATGTATAAGAACACTTGCTGTTTGCTTGTACAGTAAAACCTGTCTACGGCAAAATCATACAACACCAAGTAAAATTTCCAGTTTAAGCAGGTTTTCTGGCTTAGACATAGTGAACACGAATTTTCTTAATTATATATAATTTTTGAGCAAAACATTATACTTGCTTGGTTCAAGGGAAGTAAGATCTTTGTGAATAAAGTTATTGTACTGTTTATGCAGTATTTATTAGAATAAGAACAAAAAGAGACATTCAAAATATACACAAGTACACAAAATCTTATAATCAAATTTATTTGAAGAAAGTGTTCAATTTCAACTGTTTCATTTTTTTAATAGGCTTTTTTATGCAGTTAAAAAAGAACACCAATTCTATAGCCTTTTCATGAAGTTGATTTTCCCCCTTCATTTTTGTATTCAATTTAATAGCTTTAATGTTGCTCAACACTTGCGATGAAGTAGGAATTTCTATTTCCTCAGTATCTTTTCCACTTTGTTCATCTTCCAATTCTTTTACTCTGTTTACCATTTTGCAATTCTATTATAGATTTTAAATTGGTTTCTGTTAGAACATTTTTGCAATCTTCACAAAAAAAAATTTTGCATTCACGGAATCATCTGCATCAATCTTCTCAATCAGAGTTTGGATTTCACTAGAATTGTCATAATAAACAACTTCTCCACAATCTCTACCATTATGAAGAATAAATCCACAGTTTCAAAATCACTTCATTGTGCATTCATCTTTTACACACTTGACTGAATGAATTCAAAATGCAGTTGCATCTGACATCAATTTCCATGGTCATATCAGATGCTCTCTTACAGTTGTCTATGTTAGCAATAACATGCTGAAGCATCAGTTTTTTGTATTTCAATTTTATACACTGTATAATTCCATTATCTAGTGGCTGTAGAACTGATGTTGCACATGGAGGTAGAAAGACTAAACAAACATTGAAAGTTGAACTTTTGGGTGACAAGTTGCATTATCTAGGAAAAGTAGAATATTCCTATTTTCTTGTTCCATTGTTTTGTTTTACTTGTTAAAAAAATTCCTTGAATGTAGCACTTATCAACTGCACATTGTTACTCACTTTCCATTTCACAGGAAGTTGATTCTTCCTCAAATTTTTGAAACAGGCCAGATTTTCACTTTTACCAATTACCCATGGTAATAGACAAGTTTTTCTTTGTTAATTGATAAATTTTTCAAATGAAATATAACATTATCAAGTATTCATACTTGCTGGGAGTATATTTAGTAAAGCCACATTCTCAGCATAATTAATTAAACAATTGCTAAGCTTTTTTGCTTCTGCTATAAACTTTTTATTTTTAGCTTTCTTTTGAGATGTGAACAATTTCACCTTTGATTTTGTAGGGAAGGTCAAAGCATTATGATAGTTGGCAGTAGAATGAGCAGTTACAGGTATAATATTGTACATGGCTTATTGAATAATATCTACTAGCATGGTTTTAAATGGTTCCTGAATAACTTTGCATGTCTTTTGGAGACTTTCATACATCTTGTGCTTGGCTGTGAAGCTTGTGATGTGTTGGACAGATTTCAGTTACCTCACCACTTCAAATTACTTTTTGCACTCCAGCACAACGAAGGTACAGAAAATGCCTTTTTTCTTTTAAGCCAGTAAATATGTCCAAAACATTTTGGTTCAAATTAAGAAAAGCGAGATTGAGTAACTTGTTTTGTTTGTTTGTTTAACAAAAATGCTCACTTGGTGACTTGTGAGGGGCCTATTAATAATGTAGGCATTAATACTTTTTACCAAATCTTTAAAGATTTGGCTTTTATGTTTTTATTAAATTCTGAACTTAGCACACTTTTGGAACTTCAATTTTAATTCTTTATCTTTTATAACCCCCCAATTACTTGTAACATTATGATATGGAAAGAATCTATAAAATCACTAACAATTCACTTGATTCTCTGTTGCTGACTAATCTGACATCTGTATTTTTTATCATGTCCGATAGATGGGATATCTCCAATGCATTTGATAGATATGGGGACATACATTTTTGATTGTGAGTTAATGACGACAACTTGGACTGACAGTGAAAAAATAATATTGTTGATATGGTCACTTATTTACATTTAATGCATCTGATAATATAAAAACTATTGTCTTACTTGCATAGATGTATTTGGCCAGTTTGATGCCTTAAATAGTGACCAGTGAATCTACAAAGTGTTCTTGCTTCATAAACACTTCATTTTGAAAAACATTTTGTCATTTCCTGTATAAATATTATCAAGGAGACCAAATAAACATGGTCTCATGGGGCTTGTGTATTTTATATGATGACTTAACTGCTGTATGATTTTATGACAAAGAACACATCCATATTAAGAGTACTGAGTGAGCAAAATAATGTAATGAAATAAAAGCTTTACATCATATCATAATGGATATAGCACGTACATATGTATCTATTTTACTAATTAATAAATACAATGTTACACCATCTGTTGAATGGAGCCATAAAGAGAAATCAATAAAAAAATTCTCACTTTTGGTATTGAAGTTTCAAACAATTAGAAAAATAACTATACTGTGTGCAACAACCATTTTTTTTTTTTAATAGTACACAATTTTAAGTAAAAGGGCTCGCAGCAAGAAAACTACTTGCTAGAACTGTACACGAGGGTTGGATTGTATCTCTATAGATGTTATTTTTAAATGTAGTAATAAGAAACTAAAGTTCTTGAAAAAAGTATTTTTCGATAAATGAAACTAGTTAATATATAAAAATATTACAGTTTATATTGGTAAAATTAATGAAAATTGTGAATTTTCAACATTGAATCATTTTGATGGAGTGAGTTGCAAATAACAAAAAACGCATAGCCAAAATACCATGCAGTGCTTCCCAGAAAGGAAAAAATACCTTTTTTGAAATGTTTATTTTTTCTGATATTTTTTCAAATTTGTGTTATGATTGCATCAACTAGTAATTATCTCTTAGGACAACATTTCTGCTAGTAAATGTAATGCTAACCCAGTAAAAAATTAAAATTTTAAAATGCATGCAAAAAAGTTATTGCTTATCAACCAGTCAATTTTAATATTTGAAGGAGCAAGAAGAAGGCAGAGCATACTCCAGTTATTAATAGATAACTATTTAAATCTCAATTTTCAAAATTGTTTTTGCAATATTTACTTTTGGTGGTCCCACACATGCATAATATGGAGGTGAGATTTTGTATCAGAAAATGAAAAAAATTAGAACTTCAAACAAAATAGGATTATACAAACCTGAAGAAGGATATATTTGCCTAAATTGTTTAGAATTAAAAATTGGCTTGATGTTGTGGTATAATTTTTTCCTCCAGTTTTTAAAATATGATTTTTTCAATAAGGTTTATTTATGATGGTGTGAAAACACCATTATTAATAGAAATTATTCTGATTTCCAAATTTTGGTTCTTTGAATAATTTAAACTTGTACTTGTTTCTGTGTAGTTGGTAAATACATTTTTTATAAAGTAGTTCTTTTCATTTGATGCATTGGAATTACATGTGTATGCATAGGCACATGCAAATTTAATTATGTGCTATTTGTCACATTCATGAAAGGCCATACTCATTCATTCTTTGATAGATTGTTTAGGTAGAGTATTCATGATGAAACTGTAGAATGGATGGCAACTGCCTGTTGTGGAGACACAAGTGTAGTAAACGACGTTTTAAAATGCTTCGGCCTTTCTTCTTCAAGTCAGTGTGTGTGTGTAGGTGCTGTTGGTTTTTTATAATGTCTTGGTAGATTGTGAATTGTGATTGATTGGATTATCACTGTTTCTGATTGGAGGAGAGATTTCCTGTAGTTTCAACTAATAACAGCCACAGGTTACTCGTCTCTAATCTGGAATCTTTGTTTGGTGGAGGTTTAATAGTGTAAATATAAAGTGATTCTTTGATTTTTTTTGTCTTTAAGAATTTGTCTGTGTCAATGATTCTAGTTTTCTCCCAGTTTATTCTGTGTCCAGTTGACGTGGCGTGCTCTGCAATGGCTAAGTTTTGTGTTTTCATAAGTCTTTTACTATCTTTTGTATTTTTATTCTTCTTGTGAGTTTTCTTCCCATATCTCCAATGTATGTATTGTTGCAGGAACACAGAATTTCATGAATGGCATTTTAGAGATTCTCTTTGGTAGGTTGCTGTTTGTGTTTTACTAAGGTATTGTAGGATTTCCACTGTGCTTCTATATTGAATATTTTAGCTATACATTTGAGTTTTTGATTGAAATGTTGCAGTTATGGTAGGTAAATGATGGTAATTTTCTAATCTTTTCTTTCTGTCATGGTCTTTTTCAAGGAGTTTTTGATGGAGGAGGTGTAACCATTCTATTTAAAATTCTATGATCTTTTGGTGTTTTGCTTCGATGGATGTCTTATCGCAAATGTTTCTGTTTTCTAGTTTAGACATTAGATTATACCATGTTTTATCGGGGTTGGATGATAGGACTGGAAATGTAGGTATCTGTCCGTGTAGGTGGGTTTTCTGTATACAGTTGTGGTTATTTGTCTTGCTTGTTTGCTGATTAGTATGTCAAGAAATGATACTGTTTTGTTCCTCTATTTCCATAGCGAAGTGAATTCTTTTGTTTATGGAAATGAGACATTCCAAGAAAGCTGGCAAGTTCTCATGACTCTAGGGCCAAATAAAGAAGGTGTCATTGACATAACATCTGTAGAAATTTGGTTTTCTTAGTGTGGATGAAAAGGATCTTTCTTCAAAGTCTTTCATGAAAATATACTAGGATTGGAGAGAGTGGTGATCCCATGGCTAGACCATCTGTTTGTTTGTAGAATTCCTTGTTGTATTGGAAATAGTTTGATTGTAGACAAATGGTTGTTAGTTCCATTATGGTATCTATTTTCATATCTGTTCTGTGTCAGAGTTGTCATGTCATTTGGTAGTCCTTGTCTGGTGATGTGAAGTGTTTCTGAGGTTGGAACAGTGGTAAATTGATCTGTGACATTAAAACTGACTATAATATGCTGGGATTTGATGTGTATCTTTCTGAGTTATCCTATGAAGTTTGCCAAGTTTTGAATGTGATATTTAGGGTTTCCTCATAGTGGAGATAAGGAGGTACTTGGAAAGTAGCCAGTTGATGGCAAGGTGAGTTTTGAGTACTGACAATAGGCCTTAGAAGTATATTAGGTTTGCATACCTTAGGTAGTCTGTAGAACTGAAAAGGGAAATTTTCCTTGAATCCTAAGTCTTTGGTTAGTTTTTTGTTGATTAAGCCTTGTTTTTTTACTTTGTTCAGCATTCTACAGATGAGTCTCTTTTCTGTAGGATCAATGTTTATCTTTTTATGATGGTGTTTGTCTGGTAACTGTTTGATCTTCATATGATAATCATTGACATCTAGGATGACTGTACTGTTTCCTTTGTCTGTTGGTAGAATCTTGATGTTGTCTTGTTTTAGGAGGCTTTGTGCAGCAGATTCTTAGGTTGCAGCTATGTCAACAGTTGGAACTGTGTATGTTTGGATGGCTAAGTTTAGACCTAGGCTAATGATCTTATTATCTGTAGCTCTTAGTACTCTTGAACTGTAAATGTGAATTGTTTATAGACGTTGGATTATCCATCTTGATCAGTCTGTTGAATTTTTGAACCTGATTCTTCTTAATGTTATCAAGATTGGCTGCATGACGTTTGTTGTCGAGGTTTAGGATATTTGGTGCTCTACTGTTTGTGGAGAAAAGTTGAAGCTCAGTATATTGTATTCCAGTTTTGTTGGTTTTAGATGGTGCTTCTTCCATCTCTGTTCTTCTATATGCAGTCTTAAGAGGTGTCTGCTGGTATTGTCAAGGACCTTTTTTTTATCTTAGTAGTTCTGGTGAAAGTAGTTTGAGTCTCGGAAAGTTTGGGATGACATTGGAATCCCTGCAGCATAGTAGGAAGGTCGTGATTAGAGCAGTGTGCAAACTTTGTAAGGTTCTTATTGTAGTCATTGATCTTCTTGATAGAGGCTAATCCATAACAGCTTGTTAGGTGTTCTTTGATAATGAATGCTCTGTTCAAACAATCTGTCAAAGAAAACTGTCCATTCTACATGGTTTCATCATACTCATTCATGTTTTACATCACAATTTTAAATACTTGTGAAAGCAGAAATGTGTTATCTGTGAGAATGCAAGTAACGTAGTAAAAGATTTTTAATTCATTGTGGTCATTTGGGAAGCAAACAGAGGAGAATAAGATAGCCAATTCTAATATGGAAAATTATGTAGAAAATAAAGAAATCAAACCTTTTAAATATAGCAGTGTTGTGTTGTGTATTTTTTATGGTTCCATAAAATCCATGACTTTGCTAATACAGTATAAATGTTTGAAGTTAAGAAGTAAATATTTTCTTTATATTTCTGTCATAGCCCATTACAAGTATGTTTTAATTTGCAAACATTAATCATTCATTGTAAATTTGATTTTTGTCATGAAAATACTGATAAAAAGTAGCATGCTTTGCAACAATAGATTTTATTACATTACCTTAAAAAAGAAGTAAGAAAGCATGGCAAATTTAATCTGTAACCAATGCATAGAATAAAGAAAATGGTGTAACTATGATGCATCATTTTCAGAGGCAGTTGTTTTATACATAAGAAAGAAAAAACAAAAAACTAAACATATATTAGTGCCATTCATGATGCACAAGAGGGTTTGTTTGGATGATGACTTTGATCTTGTGATTTTTGTTTTAAGTAACTGAATATGCTGTAATACAAGTTCCCATAACTTTAATGTGTCATAAAATGAAATGAAAGTAAATTTAAAAGACTGTGTTTGCTCGAATTCTTACCAGAAAATTATGAAATATTATTTGTACATTTTTGCAAATTTATTTTAAACCTTAGCAAAAAGTATATCAATACCTATTCGTTTCAGACCACCATGTGCTGTAAGCAATATTAATTTACTTAATTCGTGTTCTCAGAGTCATTTCAAATCTTCACAAGAACTTAAAAGTGGTAGTTTTTAGATCCTATCATTTATATTTGTTTATTTGCAGGCTATTGTTCTAGTAGTCATCATGACGTAACTGAAGGCATGGCTACTGAAATGGCAGAGTACTTACGGTAAGATTTCTTTGTAAATTTTTTAAGAAATATTTGGAGAAAAATATTCTTTTGGTTTTCAATCTTTCATGCAGATTTTGGTGTTAATGTAGACTGAATTTGTATCCACACTGGTAATTTCAGATGTTTGTTATTAGTGAAATTTGATATTTAATTAACAGTTTAATAAATTGTTTGCATTCACCTTATTAATTGTTCTCATATGAGACTTTAATATTTGGAATAATTGCAAGTAGTAATTATTAAAAATATAATTTTGATTATTTTCATGAGTTATTACACTGATTAAGCTGAACAACCTTGAATCAACTGAAAATAAGGAGAAGTCATACTAGTAATATTTTGCTCAATCTGTCATTTTATGTGAACTGATCATACATAACTGCCCAGCTTAACTGTGGGTATTATAATTAGATAAGAGGTGGGTGTGTCTTTATTGTTGTACACTGGGATCTGTATCAGAAACTCCATTCTTTGAATCACTTTTTGTTGTTGTTGGTAAGAGTTGCTGTGGGGTTAATTATTGGTTACTGTTCAATTGAGCAGGCCTGGCATGGCCGAGCGCGTTAAGGCGTGCACTCGTAATCCGAGGGTCGCGGGTTCGCGCCCGCGTCGCGCTAAACATGCTCACCCTCCCAGCCGTGGGGGTGTATAATGTGACGGTCAATCCCACTATTCGTTGGTAAAAGAGTAGCCCAATAGTTGGCGGTGGGTGGTGATGACTAGCTGCCTTCCCTCTAGTCTTACACTGCTAAATTAGGGACGGCTAGCACAGATAGCCCTCGAGTAGCTTTGTGCGAAATTCCAAAAAAAACAAAAATCAATTGAGCAGCAGTTCTCAATGTTATAAGAAAAACCTCAAATGTGAAAAAAAAAATCAATGTGCAAGTTAAAGGAATCTAAAAATTGGTAGCTAAAGTAGTAGCCAAACTTATAGCTTTGATAGAATTTTACAACAAATATTCATTCATTAGTTAGTCTGGCTGCATTTTGTCTTTAACTTTGAGTGTAATTGTGGGTTAGCCACACCAAATCACAACCTTATTATTTGGAACAGATCTCTACTTTATGGAACAGGTAGATTCTTTAAAATATACAGTGGTAGTTTTTCTTCTCTAAAATAGAGTTAATAGCTTCCTTTATAGTAAACACCATAGAATTTTGATTAACAGATTTTGTAATAAGAAAGCCATATTAAACATCATTATGTATTCCAAGTGCTTTAGCTAATATCACATGACACTAAACTCTTTAATTAGGACAATTTCATGAAATTTAGAAATTTATGCAGAAAACTTGGTAATGAGTAATTGGTAATAACTGTTACCCCATATGATTTGTTTGTTGTTTTTTTTAACTTGAGCAAGATATTACTAATCTAGTTTGCTTGGTTTAACCAATATTTTTGTATCTGCAACCTTATGGTTTTGCTGCTGTAAATCATCTGTCTTTAATTTGAAGAACAATACCTAAAAATGGTCTATTCTTACTTTTAGGTGATGCTGTAGTGTAAATGTTAAGCCAATGCCACATATGACCTTTTATGTAAATGCATGGAAAAATTTTGGTCAAAACTGAGTAGATTTTGTTGAATAACTTTCTACATGTAGTTTATATTTAAGGCAAATTTAACACCTAATTATAATTATAGGTTTTAAAGATCTATCAGTGTACTACAAAAATCAGTAAAATCATGTTTTTCTATGAAATACAGTTTTCACAGTTTTGTTGGAAAGTAAAAAAAGGAAGAAACTCAATCAAAATTGGACATGTTATACCTCAAGTATTTCTTAATGTATTGTCTTAAAATTTGGTACGTGAAGTAAGAGTCTAGAGCACATCCACTGAAACTATATAATAGTTTGAGTTATCACAGTTTAACATACAGAAGGTGGAAAATCACTAAACTGTCATCTTCTGTTAACAGTACATGGTGTCATCTAGCAGCTTGTTTGTTTTGGCTGCACAACACACTACCACATGCTATGTTAAGGATGTTTGACCTTTTCATTTTACTCATATGACACCTAAGATTTATTCAGGTTGATAGTACAGAAAACTAACCCTTATATGGCATTTTATTATAGTCTGTGGTTTTTGTCATAATTTTGTAATTTATTTGTTATTCATAATAATTTAATTTAAACTTAACTAGAATTTTCTAGAAGAGCTTATTCTTGGTACTATAATTAGACATCAGTTGTACTAGAGATCTTGATTGCAAAATTATATGTGGAGTTGATCAGTTTTGAAGATAAAATAACTTAGTTGATTGAGCTCAGGTAAAATTGTACAAACTATTCGAATAAATGATTGGATGATGTATGTGTAGTACTTCCTGAAGTAGTAGACATGAGCCTAACCAAGTATGTATGACAAGAAGTATAGTACTTTGTTATTATGTTTCTGGGCAAGATCTGCATTTCTTTCACCAAATAATTTAATTGAACCTGCAATAACGGTTTGTAACAACAAATACTGTATGATCAATCTGCTAATGGTAGTATGCATATTAGCTGTTTTAGTACATCAGGTAGTAGATTGTGTGTTGTCTGTTATACTTGAGATGCTAATTTGTACAACATAAGATAATGTTTTAACCCTATTTAGTCGAGTGGAACTGTGTCTGAAACACAGTCACTTGAAATATGTATTTTGGTAACCATTGAATTTTTTCAACTTGGGATTTTTTAAATTTAAAAGTCATTTAGAATAATAATAAAAGAGTCTCTATGTGTATAACTGCCATAGCTCTAAAAAGGAGGTAATCTAAAGACCTGAAATGTTGAGTGTGAACTAAAGGGGTTCTGAGGGTGTGCACTTGATATTATTTTTTAGATTTGACTGAAAAACTGTAGACCTTAACACTTTCTCCCTGGGCTTACTTTAATACACATGACAAAGTTTCAGTATCTTGTATTCAAATATCAGTAAACTACTTTGTCATACCAATTAGTATAGCATGAAATTTTAGCTAATAATACCTATTTTAATAGTACACAAGTTTTAAGTTCCTAATTCAACAAGGAAATATTTTTAAAAATCCAATATTTCTATTGTTATGACACTCATCACATATTTTCTCTAAGCATTTTGTCTTTTGTATTTTTTCTATCACTCTTTGAAAGAGCAAGAAATTAAATATACATTACTGACCATAGAATCATTATTTCTCATATCAACCATAACTTTTTTAACCTTCAGTTTTGTTTGGTTATGGCCCCTCAGTGTGGATTCTTGTACGTGGTGAGGGAATTTCCCAGGGGAAGGTTCTGTTCTGTCTGGTTACCTTCTCTGGGATCTAAACATCCACCCACGGGTGTACTGTGCGTGGTTACCCATGAAGGGGAGGAGAGGATCCTGGTGGTTGAGGGGTCCAACCCTAACACACCACTTTGGCCTCGAATTCCTGTAGACGGGCAGCCTTTGGGTGGCCCCTCTTGCTTACTTTTGTACCTTTATCCATTAATTTACACTTTTTCATGCAATATTCCCTCGGTGTGGACTCCTGTATGTAGTGAGGGGACCTCCCAGGGAAGGTTCTGTTCTGTCTGGTTACCTTCTGTGGGATCTAAATATCCCACGTGTTTGCCGTGTGTGGCGACCCATGAAGGGGTGGAGAGGATCCTGGTGGTTAAGGGATCCAACCCTAACACACGACTTTGGCATCGAATTCCTGTAGATGGGCAGCCTTTGGGTGGCCCCTCTTGGGTCATTCGGTTGGTCCACTTGGGCAATAGTCAACCAAGTACCAGTGTTGGAAGTTCTCAACGGGTGTTGTGGACATTGTACCTGATGCTGGTGTTTGGGTATAGTGCTCACGAAACCCTGGCATTGCTGCATTGTCCTTGCATGACTTTGTAGTCAGTCTCCTTGTAGGGCTCCATGGTGGGTGGGGTCAGTGGGTACCGAAATTTTTCCTTTTTTCTATGCATCCCCCAAAAAATTTAAATAAAATTGTGAAAAAATAGTCAATGGTAAGCGACCATGTCTTGAATACTCTGAACACCAATCTTCAACATCAGTAACACATGTACCTCATGTTCTTATGTTACATTCTCTTTTGGAAAAACCTTTAGGGCAAATGTCCCCTTTTTTTTTATTCAGAAGGGACAAGAGGGACATGCTGGCTCTCCAAAGTCAGTAAAGAAGCTTCGATCTGGTGACATATTGGTTGAAACATCCACATCCCAACACAGTGAACTCCTCTTGAATTCAAAGGCAATTGGGGATATACCTATTGAGGTTACACCCCATGGTACTTTAAATTCCTCACGAGGAGTTATTGTTGAAAGGGATTTGAAGAACGTTCCCGAGTCAGAGATTTTTGCTGGTCTCTCCACTCAAGGAGTTTCTGCAGTGAGGTGCATATCCACTCGCAAAGATGGAGTTACGCTGCCAACAAATACCCTCATTTTAACATTTACTTCACCACGTGCACCTGCCACCATCAAGGCAGGTTATCTCATTTGCAGGGTTCAGGCATACATTCCAAACCCTCTTTGATGTCTCCAATGTCAGAGATTCGGCCACTCAAAGACATCTTGTCGTGGTTCCCTGACATGTGCTCGTTGTGGAGGCAAGGACCACTATGCCTGTGACTGTGACATGAACCCACATTGTGTAAACTGCAATGGTTCTCACCCCTCTTACTTTCATTCTTGCCCAAAATGGTTGGAGGAAAAAGAGGTGCAGTGTTTGAAAACGATACATGACATTAATTATCCTGAGGCTCGGAAATTGCTGTCCACCACTCCATTTCGGACATATGCTGCTGCACTTCATTCCACAACAACAGTGGGAGTGTAGACAGATCTCTCTGTGCCTCCAAGAGAATCGTTTTCAAAACACACGACCTTTTGACAAAAGCCTTTTGACCTCCGTGGTTAAAAAGTTTGAATAGACTTCCACACCCATCTCTGCTCCTCCCATACTTTCCAACAAACCTCAAGATCCTCGTCCTTCAGTTTCAAATACAGGCATTTCTTCTGATACATCTTTTTCTCCCTCCACAAGAGACAAAACAATTATTTATTTTCATCCTTAGTCACTGGATTCCTCTTCCAACAACAAAAACCTGCTCACTCGTCCCCAGCAGGAAACATGGAAGTTGATAGACCTCCTTCGACTAAAGACAGTGAAGAAAAAAAGATGTCATAAATGTTCTAATCTGGATGATATCAAAACGCTGATTGCTTTCTACCATCCTGTTTGTCTTTCTTTACAAGAAACATTTCTCAAATCTGCAGATACAGTCTCTGTTCGGCAGTATAGAAATGACACGTTGTGTGATGGACAAGTACATGGAGGGGTGGCATTGTTGGTTGATCAGCATGTACATACTCGGTCTTTGTCACTCAACACACCCTTGGAGGCCGTAGCCATCCGTATTTCCTTGGGTCATACCATCACTGTTTGTTCTCTGTACCTGTCCCCTGGAGAGACATATGAGCAATCAGACCTTGATGCTCTCGTTGAACAGTTGCTGTCTCCATTTCTAATCCTGGGGGATTTTAATGGACATCATCCACTCTGGGGAAGTGCTGTTATTTGATGGGAGGGGTCAATTTGTAGAGCAGATGTTCTCTGATCACAATCTTTCTCTTTTCAATACTGGTTATTCCACTTACTTTCATGCACCTAGTCAGTCCATTAGTGCAATTGATCTCTCAGTTTGCTCCCCTTCATTATTTACCCATTTTTCATGGAGGGTTGACAGTAATTCACTAGGCAGTGATCATTTTTCGATTCTTTTGAAAGAGACTGGCCGTGGTAGATGCCACCCTACATGCATGCCCCGGTGGAATCTAAATCAGGCAGACTGATCCACTTTCACTGCTCTGGCAGAACTTGATCCTGCCATCATAAATCAGCCATTAATAGACGACTGTGTAGCAGCAGTAACTAACTGTATTATACAAGCAGCTGCTCAGTATATTCCTAAAACCTCGACACGTTTTCCACGATATCCTTATCCGTGGTGGAATCCTGCTTGCCACTTAGCGTGGAAGGCTCAAAAACAGGCCTGGGATACTTTTCATTTATATCCCACACTTTCAAATCGTGTTGCTTTCCAACGGACCCGTGTACATGCTAGGAGGGTAAGATGTCAAGGCCAGAAGGAATCTTGGATTAAGTTCAGAACTAGCATATCTTTTGCTACTAGTTCCAAGATCATATGGGACACGATTTGAAAAGGTTAATGGGCACTACAATTCTGTACCCCTCTCTATCTCACTCTCTGATGGTCAGGAGGTGAGTGATGTCCGGAGCATCGCTAACACTCTTGGTGAAAGCTTTTGCCAGGTATTTACCACTTCTGCTTGTTTCTCCACTTTTCTGGATTAAGACTCGAGCAAGAATGATCACCTTTTTCCTTTTGAACTTACAGTTTCTTTCACTATAATTGTCCCTTTACCCTGGTGGAACTGAAAATGGCCCTTCATCGGTCTCCCAGTACATCTGTTGGACCTGATGATATTCATTATGATATGCTGCACCATCTATCTCCTGCTTTTCTTGATGTCCTTCTGATTGTTTTCAGCTGGATCTGGCAGGAGAATGTTTTTCTTGATGCCTGGTGCCAGACTATTATTTTACCTTTTTCTAAGCTAGGGAAAGATCCCAAGATTCCTTGCTTTGACGAGCTGTCTCTGTAAGACCTTTGAAAGGATGGTTAATGCTTGTCTCATTTGGTTCCTTGAATCAAACAACCTCCTCTCGCCCACCCAGTGTGGGTTTCGCTGACAGAACTCCACCACAGACCACCTAATTCGTCTTGAAACATCTATCAGAGAAGTCTTTCTCAACCGCCAGCATCTTGTATCAATATTCTTTGACATCGAGAAGGCTTACGACACAACATGGTGGTATGGCGTTTTGCGAGACCTCCGACACTTTGGTGAACAGCTTTAATTTCTTTCTCTCCAAAACTGTATGCATACACTTTTGCCGTCAACGGGGTATTCACCCTGATCCTGAACTTCATATCGGTGAACTTTTCCTGCCAGTGGTCCCGGAGACCAAGTTCTTGGGGCTTATCTTTGATCGAAAAACTGACCTTTATACCACACTTAAAGCCACTTCGGGTCAAATGCACAAGAGCACTGAACATCCTCCGTGTCCTCTCTTCTACCAATTGGGGAACAGATTGCTGTTCAATCTTAAAGGTATATCGTGCTCTTATTCGATCAAAACTGTTCTATGGATCAGTGATCTATGGCTCTGCCAGACCCTCGGCCTTAAAGATGCTGGACCCCATTCCTCACCAAGGATTTCGACTCTGCACTGGGGCTTTCCATACCTCTCCAGTTCAAAGCATATACATTGAATCTCATGAACCTTCTCTACACCTTCGCCGTTTGCAACTCTCTTCACAGTATTCTTCGAAACTTCGTTCCTTATCAAAGCATTCTACCTGGGAATGTGTTTTCCTTCCTCAGTGGGCAGTACTTTTTCAGAACAGACGATCTGTCATTGCTCCATTTTGCCTTTGCATCTTGGCGCAATTGAATGAATTGGGTCTGTCCTTAGATAACATTGCAGATTCCACATGTCGGCCCATCCCACCATGGCTTATTACAGCCCCCAAATGTGATCATTCTTTCAGTCACCTAAAAAAGGCAGATACTCCAGATTGGAAGTACTGTCTTTTATTCAATGAAAATCTTTCAAACAATCATTCAGTTCCCATTTATACAGATGGTTCCAAATGAGGTAATTTAGTGGGCTCTGCTATGGGTCAGTAGTTGCATGCAGAATCCCCTCTACAGCTTCTGTGTTCACTGCTGAACTGTATGCCATATCTCTTGCCCTGGATCATATTGCAGCTGAGCAGTACTCCAACTGCACTATTTATTCTGATTCACTTAGTTCTATGCTTGCCTTGGAATCGCTACACGTCAGCCAACATCCTATTCTCGCTGATATTCGAAACTGACTGGCCCATTTCTCATTAACAGCTACTTCAATCCAGTTTTTCTGGATACCAGGCCATGTTGGTATTCACGGGAACAAGCTTGAAGACATGGCAGCTAAATCTGTCTGCTCCAGCAGCATCACGCCTGTGCCTATTCTGTACATGGACTATGGTCTTGTCTTCAAGGCTCGGCTCCATGCCAGCTGGCAGTCCACTTGGAGTGAGCAACACGACAACAAACTTTTTCAAATCAAACGCTATATTGGACTTTGGCCATCTAGCTTTCCTAAAGTTCGGAAGGAGGAAGTTGTTCTCACTAGGCTTCGCATTGGTCACAGTTTTTTAACTCATTGTTTTCTTTTATCTGGAACTGATGCACCAATGTGTAGTTTGTGTAACACTCAAATCACTTTCAGCCACGTTTTACTTTCTTGCTATCGTTACAATTCTCAATGACGGCAATATTTTAAACATATATATTTTCAGCGTCAATCTGTAACATTGGACATTGTTATTGGTGATGGTGACTTTGTCCACCTTGATAATGTTTTTAATTTTTTAATGGCCAGTAATCTTTTTAATCTCATTGAAGTGTTGCATATTTATTCATTACACCTTTTTAGTTGTGTTTCCTTTTTTACAGTTTTAATCTCTCTCATTCAGTTTGATTTTGAACAATGGCCAGAACATTAAATAACTTGACACCAGGACTGGAAAGGCCAACTTCAGGTGACTGACGCTGCTGTTTAAACTACTCGTTAGTCGTCCTGGCGAGTTGTTATTATGCTTTTGCTGCATATCATTTCACACTTTTAAAACTTTACTTTTTAGTACTGGCCATATTGACTCATAATCCAAAACAGGACTGGAAAGACCAATTTCAGGTGACTGACTGTGTTTTTTATAATTACCTGTTAGTCTTCCTGGCAGGTTATGATCATTACCATTTTGCTGGAGTAAATACTTTACAACTTTGTAGACTGGATGTCACCATTGGTTTTTACACCATTTTCTGTTTTAATTGCTGTTTTGTTTTTACCTTCATTTACTTTCACAAATTTTACTCCATTTACTTGACTTTTATCTTTTTACTGGACATTTGGCTACTCATTGTTGCGATTTTGCTGTATGTCTTTTAAAATTTCTATTTTTTTACATTTTGATACTGGTTGCTATGACACATAACCCGGAACCAGGACTGGAAAGACCAACTTCAGGTGACTGACGGTGGGTCTTGAACTTACCTGTTAGTCTTCCTGGTGGGTTATGATCATTACCTTTTTGCTAGAGTAAATACCATACAACTTCTTATACTCTGCCTTCTATCTTAACATTGTAGACTAGGTGTCAACATTGGTTTTATACTTTTTTGTTTTACCTTTATTTCCATTTATGTCTTTTACTACATTTACTTTATTTTTACATTTTTACCGGATGTTTGGTGCAGATAGCCTCGCTGCTTTGTGCCATAAAACACTAAATCAATCAATCAATCAATTGTTTGGTGATGGAGTCAGATCGTTCTCACCACACGTACCTGTTTCATCCTCTCTTTTCAGGATATGTTAATAGTTTTGTTTTACATTTAATTATATACGTATATCCAATAGAAAATCAAGGTTTTCATCTGTCAGTTGATATATTGCATAGCATGTTTTGAACAAATAATACTCCTTCACTCAGAGTACAAACAACATTCCAATGAGAAACTTAACTTGATGAATTTCTAATATCTCTTATGACATAGTTAGAAAACCAAAACATTTGTGAAAGTTAGGGAAATTGTCTTATTTTTGTAAGTTGTTATTCTGTGTTCTGCATTATTTAATTAAATAAAAAAGTTAATGCATTAAAACCATTAGCATAATAAAGTATCATTAACAATTGACAGCAAGGAAGTAAGTGTTTTAGGTAAGTACTGTATTTCTCGTTTTTTCATGTTTATTCTTTATTTGCTATTACAAAAGAAACTAAAATATAAAAATGGGGATCTGTTTAGGTTAGTTAAGATAAGATTAGGTAACAATAACTAAATTATGTAATGTTTTATGAGGCATGCATGCAAGCAGTACTTGGGTAATGAAATTTGATAGTGTAAATGAGCTGCACAAGCCCCAAGTGAATTACAATTTATAGTGGTGCGATTAACAGATACATGATTCAAAGGGCAATAAAATATGATTTTAAATAGATGTAAACTGTTACAAACTTAAAGCTACTTTGGATAAATGAATGTAGTTTCATGTTACAATTTGAATCATTGGAGAAAGTAAAAAGGGTAATCAGGGTGAAGAAAATAACAGATAAAATATAGAATTTTACTGGAAAAAAAAACATTTGAAATGTAGTTGAGAAGTTTTAGGAATTACACAAAGGAAATTTGAGATGAGGAAAAGTATTTCTAATGTTAACATGAAATTTACTTTGCAGAAAGACTATTCAATACAAATACTTGGTATATTCATTTACAAACTATGTTTCAGTTTCTTAAATATACTTCACTAAAAATATGGTTTTTGTATGTCAACAACAAGTTACATTAACTGAAAGACTGCCAAACTTTGTGGAGAAGTACGTTTTACTGAAAGTTAGAAATATTGAATCTCTAGAAATTGAAGAATTATAAATTGTCCCATGGTCAGATTGACCAAGCCCATATTGAGAGAGTAAGTCCCATAATTTTGCTTTATCAAGGTCTATAAAAAAAAAAGTATCTTTTTACTTTTTTTTCCAATTCTCACTGAATGAATGAACATTATTTGGAGGTTTTCTTCCAAAAACTCTTTCAATACAAATATGGGATATAAAGTACAAATTTAAGAATAAAAATGATAGTTGCATTGAACTAAGTGTGGGAAACAGCAACAAATAACGGTAAGAAACATAAATCAGAGAATACCGTAAAAATGAGAGAATGAAAATAATTCACAATTAAACAAAGGAAAAGAAAATGAATCTGAGAAGTGAAACTAAAAACATTTGCTTTTGAAAAGAGTTGGATTGAATTAAGTTTGGGAAATGGAAACAGACAATGCAGTTCAAAACATGGACTTTGGGTTGATCATAGAAGTAACTATGATATGAGAAATGTTTGACTGGTACATTGAGCTGTGAATTGTGAGGTGACCTTAGAATCACACAGTGGATCATAGATATTTAGTAATAAAACAACAACTCCATAACTCTATACTGTGTGGTAAAGTAATGTGCCTGTAACAGTATTCAAAAGCCAAATTGTGTGTGTGCACATTAGGAAAATTAAATCATGGTACATACAAACCCACTTTTCAGAAAGAGATTTTGTAATGTGTTCATTTTATCATCTATTATTTCTAGAGTAGGAACTGTATTAGTTTTTGTGTTGTTCAGTCAACTTGGGATTGAATGTCCACTCATTTCTTTATCATTCAATAAACCTTAAGTGGTATCAGAACAATTTTCTATATCATGTACTATAAATGGAGCACGAACTCTCCTTCCAGTTCATAACTCTTGTATAGAACTACATTTTTCTTTACAATGTAATCAATCAAATGTTGTAGTGGTGAAATGTGCAATAGGAAATGTAACATTAAATAATTCAGTTGTAGAATGTACTTTAGTTGCTTTAACATCATGTTTTAGAAAGTGTATCACATAATGTAACAAGCTATAATTGTGTAAATTGTCACTTATAATTACTACTACTATTACCAGAAATGCCTGCCTTTTGGGCAGGCATAACTACCAGTTTCCATGGAAAGCTGTTGGATTTGTGGCCTTTTCTGGAACTGTTTGATAGTTTTACAATAATGTAAACATTCATTATTTATTTAATAAGGTTCACTATCCATGTGAAAAAGGATTATTGAAATTTTAGTTTAAAAATGAGCTATCACAGTGTTACATCACAGAGAAAAACAATTTTTTTAAGTTTTTGAGTGTTTTATATTTGACTTTTTGTAATTTTTATTTGTTAAAGTTGAAACATTATTTTTGTGGAAGTTTCAATTGTTTAGTTTATTGCCCAGCTGCGAAAATACAACCTAGTTATCAAGATATCACATAGTTTTGATTGGTTGTGGTCGGTTTTGGTAGTTTCCATACATTATAAGCTTCATTATAGTAAAATGTTTTTATAATATTCAGTAGCCATAAGGGAAGCTTTGTATCTCATTCCAAATACAATGTTATGCCATTTTAATAGTCAGTACTTTACATTAAATTCTGAAATAAACAATAATTACTGGCACTTTAACTGGCAGATGTGAAATTTCTTTAGAAAAAGAAAGTAGGTATGAAAAATATCTTTTGGTAAGAAAGTAAAAATCTTGTTAACTTAGCTGTAGTGAAAAAGATTAAAATTAAGAGTTTATTAATTAATTCAAAGTATTTTATATCTTTTTAAAAACTTTATTTCAGGCAAGTGGTTTTTAATATGCCTCATGTACTACTGGAGAGTGACTTCATGACAAGCTTCTTTCAACCTTCTACAAACAGCATTCAACCCAATTCTCAGGTATCAGATCAAGTTTCTGGCAACTTCAGGGGACAGACAAATAGTCATGACACTTCTCGTCTGAGATCATTTACGGTGTACAATTCTCATATGATAGACAGCCCTTCTCATAACAGTACGAATGGTCAACTCTGCAGTCCTTCATCAGCTAATTCTAACTCTCAGCAACAGAAGCATATAGGCCCTGATGAAAACAAGTGTGTTCTTTTCTCTCTTAGTAGTAAATGAAACTGAGGTTTCATTTTTTTAATTGTTTAGTTTGTATCTTTCTTAGATTTACATGCTTGCCAGATATTTATGTAGAATCATCAGGTTTTCAATTTTGATCTTAGGAGGTACAATCAACACTTGTATGCTCATGTTCATTAACTAAATTATTTTATGCAAAATGTGTGACTATAATGTAAACTATATAATTATCAAGTAGATTAAAAATGAATGTCTTTTTATATTTACTGTTTATTTTATTTTTGTTTAAGTTACTCGCAGTAGTGAAATTTTAATCAGCCTAGTGAAAATTAGCATGCTTTAATTGTCGTATATGGTCCTAAACTTACAATCACTAATTTGGTTTTTTGTTTTCTTTAAACTTTCTAGTGTTTGTTAAACATTAATATATTTTATTTTTAGAATGTACTTTACTACATACAGAATGTATTTGATAAAAATTAGATTAAGTTCTTGGTAATAATAAATCTGTTTCTATTGTGGTTACACAGGACATAATTTTTTGTTTTTGTCACAAACACTGAAACCAGAAAATTTCAAATACTGCTAAAATTAATTGATATTGTGGTAGAAAACAAACCCATGTAAATTATAATAAATACTCTTTAGGATTAAGACTTCTGAAATTTGTTTACTCAAACCTTGCAGTCACTGTGCATGTATATTGCTACATAAATTGTGTTTTTTTCAAATGTGATTTTGAATTGTTTTTACTTGTTCTTACTGGTACATGTATCATAAAGTAATGTATATGTTATACAAGCAACAGTATTTTACTATTTTTTATTCATAACAAGTAAATGCTATTTTTGACCTTGTAATTTTAGCCAGTTTTGTTTGAGATTAGTTAACTTTCTAAAAAAATTTGATTGAAGTAGTCATTCTAATCTTTTGATTCTACAGATGTTTGAATGATAATGATAAAACATCATGAATTGTGGAATATTGACCTATCAAGTTATCTACAGTACAAAGTAACATATAATTAACACTGTGAAGATGGCACTTTACTGTTTATTTTTTGAGATTTTGCTCAGTTATATTCAAAACTTAATATAATTTAAGATGCATATTTGAAAGATTTAATAATTTTTTAAATATTAAACCATCTTCTCCTCAGCTCACGGGGGTTAAAAAGTGCACCATTCTAGAGATGGTTAATGTGTTTCAGCCCATGATATTTTAAAATTGGATAGATTCCCATGGACATGTGTTTCCATGAAAAATAAAAATGCTAAAAGACAGGAATGGAAAATAAAACATTGAACTCATTTATATGTGAAAATATAAAAACATGAAATTAAGAATATAATGACAAAATGTTTCAAGATTACATGATGAAAATTAATATGTTAGAACACCTTTAATTTTAAGCATTTTGTTACATTAGACACTGATTGAGAAAAGCTAGAGTTAGTGACATGTTATAAAAAATATATAAACATTTACCTTAAAACAACTTATGCTATTTGTTTAGAATGTTTTAGACATTATGCACAGGAAATTGTAAAACTAAAATGTTAAAATTATTTTTATACTTATCATGAAAATCACCTTCCATTCAAACTATTCAGAGACTGAGTGTAAATAACTATATCAAATTAATACATTTTAATGGAAGTGTGTGTTAATAATTATCTCATTCTTGGTAACAAAATATTTACCTTTAACAAAGTTTTACCAATTTTTATAAAAGTATATTAAAAAATTCAGTTGCAGTAAGTTTTGTTGCACTGTGCATCATTCTCCATGCTGCCCCATCTCCATAAGGTTAATAGAACTCAGTAACTTGTTAGATTTCTCAAGGCAATATCTTAGATTAACTAAACCTAGTGTAAGAGCTTACAATTTTTTCTTCTACATGTATGACTTTCAGAACTCACAACCAGTCACAACACCCAGGACAGTCATCCCCCACACCTTCTCCTCTTTCATCCCCAAAGTCATCCCCATATGTGTCTCCACCTCATTCCGGTACCAGCTCCAGATCTGCATCACCATGGACTTCTCGAATCTCCTTGGCAACTGATCGAGGCTCATCATCCACTAGCATTGATTCAAGTGATATATCATCTTTAGAACATTTGCTTAAAAAAGAGGGATTACGAAAGTATGTTCAAAATCTTCATGGCTACACAATAGAAAAGGTTAGTGTCTGTGACAACAGTGTTTTTCACATTTTTTAAATATGTCCTTACTTATCTGATTGTTTCTCAAGTTTATACATTTATTTTAGGTTGTCTTTCATTCTGTATAATACATTCTTTTTAGCCTGCTTACTTAGGGTTTGCACAATCATTATTGAAAAGAAGTTAAGTAATTATATTGAAAACAAGGTATTAAGTAGAATTTTTACACAGATCTAGTATTAAGTAATTTTTTGCAGTGTGCCTTCAGCAACAGTTAAATCTTATGATTTTGTGATTAAAGGTATGAATGCGAAGGCTGTCAGCCTGAACATATTATATTATTATATTTAGATTTCAATGAGAAATATCATTAAATACATAGAGATTTGAATGGTAAAATTATACTGTAAACTTTCTGACTGTACATCTATGTAACTGGATTAGAAGAAAGTGAATGATATTATTGAGACATTTACACAATACTGTTAAGTAATATTTACATAAACTAATGTGTAT
Source organism: Carcinoscorpius rotundicauda (assembly GCA_011833715.1). Taxonomy (NCBI): domain Eukaryota; kingdom Metazoa; phylum Arthropoda; class Merostomata; order Xiphosura; family Limulidae; genus Carcinoscorpius; species Carcinoscorpius rotundicauda. The sequence continues at coordinate 46,816,067 of CM022392.1, read as the reverse complement.
ACCTGTTATAGAATTATTGAGATGGGATCTTTAATACAATACACAGAAACGTACAGTGGCTTTTTTTGCTTTTCATACCATTTCAAAAACAGATTTTCTTGCATTTCAATGAAGTTTTAATACAACAAGAACAAAAATGAGCAGTGATTGTATTCAATTTCAGTTTTATTAATGAATGGTATTTATTTGCAGTTTAGAATTCTCAGGAATGGGCTGTGTGATACAGAAATACTTTTAAATAAAAACATTGTGTAATACTTGATAAGTGGGTTTTTAAAACTGTTTTGTTGTGTAGCTGCAGACATTGAACGAACATGACCTGAGAAGTTTTGGCCTAACCATGGGTGCAGCTCGTAAACTGAAGAAAGCTCTTGATAGTTTCAGGTAAAGATTCTGTTTCTTTTCTCCTCCTTTCTTCTGAAGTTTAAGTTGTTTAACGTGTTTCAACACTTCTAAGGACAAGGAGTATTTGTACTTTCCCTTTAGTTTACTTTATTTAAAAGTTGCTGAACTGTTAGCAGCATACCCAGACTTGGTTTGTAGCTCATTGATGCACTGTAAGTGATGTTGAAAATCCACTGTTTTGGTCACATGACAGTTGGTGTTAGGTCTAGTCTGTCAGCTTGGCTTTGCACAAAAACCTGAAACTTTTTTATTTTTTCCTAAATTATGATTATTGCTATTACTTCATTTTTGCTCTTCATATTTTTGTGTCTTTGTTGCTAAGTATTCACTCAGAAGTTAAAGACTGAAAAAAAATTCCACTTATAGAACTTTATTTATGAACTAATTATGCTAATTTTCTTCAAGTGGATTGTTTTGAAGATGGAAAATAAGTTGTAGTATAATCCATCATGTGTGTCATTTGTCCTTTTTGTCTCTGTCAGTTTACCTTTTAAACAAATTGGAAACTGAATGTTATAATTAATGTAATTAGTTCATTTCTATTAACCAATTTTTAAACACTATAGTTAGCAGTATTTTTTGTGAAGTTTTAAAAATACACACATTTAAATATATATAATGATTTTCAAAGTGCACTCATAACAAAACTATTGCATAATTCTTTGAAATACTTTAATATATTTTTGCCTTGTGTAGTTTGTTTTATGTTGTTAGAAGCTTCATTAGATCTAACATAATATTTCTTCAAAATTTTAAATGGTTGACCCATTTTCTTTTGAGTGCAAGATACAAATAACATTTTCATGCTTCAATTACAGATGTCCCCCAGAGGCACAGCAGTATATCTGTGGACTCACACTGCTAAAAACTGGGTTTTGATACCCGTGGTCAGCAGAGCACAGATAGCCAGTTGTGTAGCTTTGTATTTAATTAAAAAACAACAATTACAGACAAATTTACCAAATTTTTACTGGTGGCCATTGCCACTTTCTTTTTACCTAAATTTTTCACCTACGTTTAGCTATAATGTGATTCATCAAATCTAAACCTCTCATTTCCTTGTTATAAAGATGAATCAGAGTAAGATGTTTTATTTCTGGCATGTTTTCTTCTCTAACTCACCTTTAAGTTGTAAGAAGTGGCTCATGTAAATATATTATTAGCAATATTTACAAGGTAATTATCATTCCACTTACACACACTCGCACTTTGCTGTTCCAGTAAAAAGTTCAAGTAACAATCGTTTCTCTTGTTAGAGATCATGATAATTTTTCCTCCTACTATTCCAATTGACATAATACACTTTTTGCTATTTCATACACCATTGTGTACTGCAGCACAGTATATTTTGTATTGAAGAAATCCTTTATGAATGTTTTTTACAATATAACATAATTTAAATATTGTATTTTGTTAAATTTTAACATTTTATTTTAAATGGTAAGCAGTAAAAAAGTTACAACTTTATAAACAACAAAAAATTGGTTTTAAGCTAACTAAATGTGACAAAAAGTGATTAAGTTTTCTTACCCTTGTAGATTGAAATGCATGCGATAAAAGTTTTAATTTTACAAATTTTACTACAAATTTCATGGTTTGATTTTTAAGACTTTGGAAATAGGGTTTTTTAATGCTTAACAACACTGTGTCAAATTCTAGTGGTTTATGAAAAGTAAAACCGGTTGCTTACTTTTGTACCTTTATCCATTAATTTACACTTTTTCATGCAATATTCCCTCGGTGTGGACTCCTGTATGTAGTGAGGGGACCTCCCAGGGAAGGTTCTGTTCTGTCTGGTTACCTTCTGTGGGATCTAAATATCCCACGTGTTTGCCGTGTGTGGCGACCCATGAAGGGGTGGAGAGGATCCTGGTGGTTAAGGGATCCAACCCTAACACACGACTTTGGCCTCGAATTCCTGTAGATGGGCAGCCTTTGGGTGGCCCCTCTTGGGTCATTCGGTTGGTCCACTTGGGCAATAGTCAACCAAGTACCAGTGTTGGAAGTTCTCAACGGGTGTTGTGGACATTGTACCTGATGCTGGTGTTTGGGTATAGTGCTCACGAATCCCTGGCATTGCTGCATTGTCCTTGCATGACTTTGTAGTCAGTCTCCTTGTAGGGCTCCATGGTGGGTGGGGTCAGTGGGTACCGAAATTTTTCCTTTTTTCTATGCATCCTCCAAAAAATTTAAATAAAATTGTGAAAAAATAGTCAATGGGTAAGCGACCATGTCTTGAATACTCTGAACACCAATCTTCAACATCAGTAACACATGTACCTCATGTTCTTATGTTACATTCTCTTTTGGAAAAACCTTTAGGGCAAATGTCCCCTTTTTTTTATTCAGAAGGGACAAGAGGGACATGCTGGCTCTCCAAAGTCAGTAAAGAAGCTTCGATCTGGTGACATACTGGTTGAAACATCCACATCCCAACACAGTGAACTCCTCTTGAATTCAAAGGCAATTGGGGATATACCTATTGAGGTTACACCCCATGCTACTTTGAATTTTTCACGAGGAGTTATTGTTGAAAGGGATTTGAAGAACGTTCCCGAGTCAGAGATTTTTGCTGATCTCTCCACTCAAGGAGTTTCTGCAGTGAGGTGCATCTCCACTCGCAAAGATGGAGTTATGCTGCCAACAAATACCCTCATTTTAACATTTACTTCACCACGTGCACCTGCCACCATCAAGGCAGGTTATCTCATTTGCAGGGTTCAGGCATACATTCCAAACCCTCTTTGATGTCTCCAATGTCAGAGATTCGGCCACTCAAAGACATCTTGTCGTGGTTCTCCAACATGTGTTTGTTGTGGAGGCAAGGACCATGATGCCTATGACTGTGACATGAACTCACATTGCATCAACTGCAATGGTTCTCACCCCTCTTACTTTCATTCTTGCCCAAAATGGTTGGAGGAAAAAGAGGTGCAGTGTTTGAAAACGACACATAACATTAATTATCCTGAGGCTCGGAAATTGCTGTCCACAACTCCATCTCGGACATATGCTGCTGCACTTCATTCCACAACTACAGTGGGAGTGTAGACAGATCTCTCTGTGCCTCCAAGAGAAGAGTTTTCAAAACAAACGAAAATCCTTTTGACCTCTGTGGTTAAAAAGGTTGAATCGACTTCCACACCCATCTCTGTTCCTCCCATACCTTCCAACAAACCTCAAGATCCACGTCCTTCAGTTTCAGATACAGGCTTTCTTCTGATACATCTTTTTCTCCCACCCCAAGAGACAAAACAGTTATTTGTTTGCATTTTCAGTCACTGGATTCCCCTTCCAATAACAAAAACCTGCCCACTTGACCCAGGGCAGGATTCATGGAGGTTGATAGACCTCTTCCAACTAAAGACAGTAAAGAAAAAAGACATGGTCGTAAACCACTTCACCTACCCGTTCTTAAAAATGGCCACCTTGATACAATGGAACTGTCAAGGTTTACGTCGTAATCTGGATTTTATCAAAACGCTGATTGCTTCCCACCGTCCTGTTTGTCTTTCTTTACAAGAAATATTTCTCAAATCTGCTGATACTGTCTCCATTCGGCAGTTTTCTTTGTACAGAAATGACAGGTTGTGTGATGGTCGAGTACATGGAGGGGTGGCACTGTTGGTTGATCAGCATGTGCCCACTCTGTCTTTGTCACTCAACCCACCCTTGGAGGCCATAGCCATCCGTGTTTCCTTGGGTCATACCATCACTGTTTATTCTCTGTACCTGTCACCTGGAGAGACATATGACCAATTAGACCTTGATGCTCTCGTTGAACAGTTGCTGTCTCCATTTCTAATCTTGGGGTATTTTAATGGACATCATCACCCTCTGGGGAAGTGCTGTTATTTGATGGGAGGGGTCAATTTGTAAAGCAGATGTCCTTTGATCACAATCTTTCTCTTTTCAATACTGGTTATTCCACGCACCTAGTTAGTCCTTTACCACTATTGATCTCTCAGTTTGCTCCCCTTCATTATTTACCCAATATTCGTGGAATGTTGACAGTAATCCACTAGGCAGTGATCATTTTCCTATACTTTTGAAAGAGACTGGCCGTGGTAGATGCCACCCTACACTCGTGCCCTGGTGGAAGCTAAATCAGGCAGACTGGTCCACTTTCTCTGCTCTCGCAAAACTTGATCCTGCCATCGTAAATCAGCCATCAATAGACGACTGTGTTGCAGCAATAACTGACTGTCTTATACATGCAGCTGCTCAGTATATTTCTAAAACCTGGACACGTTTTCCACGATATCCTTGTCCGTGGTGGAATCCTGCTTGCCACTTTGCACGGAAAGCTCAAAAGCGGGCCTGGGATACTTTTCGTAGATATCCCACACTTTCTAATGATGTTGCTTTCCAACAGGCCCGTAAGACATCAAAGCCAGAAGGAATCTTGGATTAAGTTCACAACTAGCATATCTTCTACTAGCAGTTCCAAAATCATATGGGACAGGATTTGAAAGGTTAATGGGCACTACAATTCTGTTCCCCTCTCGATCTTACTCTCAGATGGTCAGGAGGTGGCTGATGTCCAGAGTATTGCTGATACTCCAGGTGAAAGCTTTTGCTGGGTATCTACCACTTCTGCTTGTTCCTCTACCTTCCTGCCCATCAAGACTTGGGTAGAGCAATCACCTCTTTACTTTCGAACTGACTGTTTCTTTTACTATAATTGTCCCTTTACCCTGGTGGAACTGAAAATGGTCCTTCATAGGTCTGCCAGTACGTCTTGAGAACCTGATGGTATTCATTATGATATGCTGCACCATCTATCTCCTGATTGTCTTCAACCGGATCTGGCAGGAGAATGTTTTTCCTGATGCCTGGCGCCAAACTATTATTTTACCTTTCTTTAGGCCAGGGAAAGATCCCAAGATTCCTTCAAACTACCGTCCAATTGCTTTGAAGAGCTGTCTCTGTAAGACCTCAGAAAGGATGGTTAATGCTTGTCTTGTTTGGTTTCTTGAATCAAACAACCTCCTCTCGTCCACTAAGTGTGGGTTCTGTCGACAGCACTCCACCACAGACCACCTAATTCGTCTTGAAACATCAATCAGAGAAGTCTTTCTCAACCGCCAACATCTTGTATCAATATTCTTTGACATAGAGAAGGCTTACGACACAACATGGAGGTATGGCGTTTTGCGAGACCTCCATACATGTGGGTTACGTGGCCATCTACCCATGTTTATTGAAAAATTTTTAATGAACAGGAGATTCCAAGTTCTTGTGGGTTCGACACTTTCCCGTTCTTTTGTACAGGAACTTGGGAGTCCCTCAAGGCTGTGTATTGAGTGTCACACTCTTCAGTATAAAGATAAATGCCATCACTGAACAACTCCCTCTCACTGTTGCGAATGGGCTGTATGTCGACGACTTTCACATCTCATGTCAGCCGTCAAACATGAGATATATTGAGTGACAATTACAAACTGCCCTCAATTGTGTATGGAAGTGGACTCTGGCAAACGGCTTTAATTTCTCTCTCTCTAAAATCGTATGCATGCACTTTTGCCGTCGACGGGGTATTCACCCTGATCGTGAACTTCATATTGGTGAAGTTTTGCTGCCAGTGGTCCCAGAGACCAAGTTCTTGGTGCTTATCTTTGATTGTAAACTGACCTTCATACCACACTTAAAGCAGCTTTTGGTCAAATGCATAAAAGCACTGAACATCCTCCGTGTTCTCTCTTCTACCAGTTGGGGGCAGATTGATGTTTGATGTTAAAGGTATATTGTGCTCTTATTTGATCGAAACTCTTCTATGGATCAATGGTCTATGGCTCTGCTAGACCCTTGGCCTTAAAGATGCTGGACCCCATTCATTACCAAGGACCTCGACTCTGCACTTGGGCTTTCCATACCTCTCCAGTTCAAAGCATAAACATTGAATCTCATGAACCTTCTCTACACCTTTGCCATTTGCAACTGTCTTTACAATATACTTTGAAACTTCGTTCCTTACCAAAACATCCCACCTGGGAATGTATTTTCCTTCCTTGGTGGGCAGTACTTTTCAGAACAGACGATCTGTAATTACTCCATTTGGCTTTCGCATCCGGACGTAATTGGATGAATTGGGTCGGTCCTTGGATAGCATTGCAGATTCCACGTGTCTGCCCATCCCACTATTTCTTATTACTGCCCCCAAATGTGACTTTTCTTTCAGTCATTTAAAAGAGGCAGATACTCCAGATTGGAAGTACCGTCTTTTATTCAATGAATATCTTTCAAACAATCATTCAGTTCCCATTTATACAGATGGTTCCAAATGAGGTAATTCAGTGGGCTTTGCTATGGTTTGCTATGGGTCAGTAGTTGCTTGCAGAATTACCTCCACAGTTTTTGTGTTCACTGCTGAACTGTATGCCATATCTCTTGCCCTGTATCATATTGCAGCTGAGCAGTACTCCAACTGCACTATTTATACTGATTCACTTAGTTCTGTTCTTGCCTTGGAATTGCTACACGTCAGCCAACATCCTATTCTCGCTGATATTCGAAACCGACTGGCCCATTTTTCATTAACAGCTACTTCAATCCAGTTTTTCTGGGTACCAGGCCATGTTGGTATTCGTGGGAACGAGCTTGCAGACATGGCAGCTAAATCTGTCTGCTCCAGCAGCATCACCCCTGTGCCTGTTCCGTATATGGACTATGGTCTTGTCTTCAAGGCTCGGCTCCGTGCCAGCTGGCATTCTTCTTGGAGTGAGCAACACGACAACAAACTTTTTCAAATCAAACGCTATATTGGATCTTGGCCATCTAGCTTCCGTAAAGTTCGGAAGGAGGAAGTTGTTCTCTCTAGGCTACGCATTGGTCACAGTTTTTTAAATCATAGTTTTCTTTTATCTGGAACTGTACATAGTTTGTGCGACACTCAAATCACTGTAAGCTACATTTTACCTTCTTGCCATTGTTATGATTCTCAATGACGGCAATCTGTAACATTGGACAGTGTTATTGGAGATGGTGACTCTGTCCATGTTTTTAATTTTTTAATCTTTTTATCTTTTTAATCTCATTTAAGTGTTGCATATTTATTCATTACACCTTTTTAGTTGTGGTTCCTTTTTTACAGTTTTAATCTCTCTCATTCAATTTGATATTGAACAATGGCCAGAACATTAAATAACTTGACACCAGGACTGGAAAGGCCAACTTCAGGTGACTAACGCTACTGTTTAAACTACTCGTTAGTCGTCCTGGCGAGTTGTTATTATACTTCTGCTTCATATCATTTCACACTTTTACTACTTTATCTTTTAGTACTGGCCATATTGACTCATAACCTGGAACCAGGACTGGAAAGACCAACTTCAAGTGGCTGGTGGTGGTTTTTATACTTACCTGTTATTCTACCTGGCAGGTTATGATCATTACCATTCTGCTACAGAACTGAATGTCAGCATGGTTTTTGCACCATTTTCTGTTTTAATTCTGTTTTGTTTTTATCTTCAATTACTTTTACAAATTTTACTCCATTTACTTGACTTTTATCTTTTTACTGAACATTTGGCTACTCACTATTATGATTTTGCCGAGTGTCTTTTAAAACTTCTATTCTTTTACATTTTGATAATAGCTGCTATGACGCATAACCCAGAACCATGATTGGAAAGGCCAACTTCGGGTGATTGACGGTGATTCTTGAACTTACCTGTTTGTCTTCCTGGCGGGTTATGATCATTACCATTTTGCTATAGTAAATACCTTACAACTTCTTATACTCTGCTTTCTCTCTTTACGTTGTAGACTAGGTGTCAACATTGGTTTTATACTTTTTTGTTTTTCCTACATTTCCTTTTATGTCTTTTACTACATTTACTTTATTTTTACATTTTTACCAGATGTTTGGTGCAGATAGCCTCGCTGCTTTGTGCCATAAAACACTAAATCAATCAATCAATTCATGCAATGTCAATATTTATGTTTTCTGTACTATTTGAATTGTGTTATGTAACTATGAGGTGGCTTACCAAATATGCCACCATGAATTCTGATGTTTTTGCTTTGGGCAAAATACTAAGTATTAACTCTTTAGTCCAAACTGATTTTTTGTGTCATTTTATAGTCACATGTTTTACAAACATCTGTGTCAGGCCTGTGGGGTATTGAGCTCAGCTTGCTGTGACTTGGCCAATAAAAACCTGAAAAGTAACTGTTTTACAAATTGCTCCCCCTGTCATAAACTTTACTGAATGGTTGTCACCATGAAATAATAATGAGAAAGTATATGTTGGAGTTTTATAACTGTGTTATGCTGGCACATAACCTGACTGGACAACCAGTATTAAACTAATCCTGCTATATTTCTTTTAATTGTAGTAATTGGATGTTTTAATTTTTCATACCATATATATATATATATATATATATGTATATATATGCTGTATATGTACTTTTTCTTATTATGCTTCTGATAATGTAATCTTGAGGGCTGTTGTACATTTATTATGATAATTTATTTTGGAAGTAAACACAGCTTTTTTTTGTTTCAGGTCTGTTTCTTTACCAAATGGTATCGTTAATCACTCTTATAACATCTCTGTGACAAACAATCATCAGTGCTCACATGACGCTCCAACAGGACCATCATTTTCACTCCCTAATAGTGACAGTTCTTCTCCCTCATGCTCTGTGGATTCCAGTCCATCACCTAGTCCTCCTTCTCTAGAGGGTTGCATACTTCGAAGTCCTGCCAGCTCAAGTTCTGAAGAAAGTCTTCCTGGTAAAGGTTAGTAGAAGTCATTTGTCAAGTGAACAAAAAAATACTGAAATTACTTTAGTGAAGCAAGTAACATTTTCATATGTAAAACAAACAAAATACAGTTTTCTGTCATTAAAGCAGCCCAACTAGCTGCATCTGTTATACATATATGCTCATGACAAATTATGTGTTAAACTATTGGTTTCCATCCTGTAGTAAGTGTAGCTCTGAGAGTGTGTGAGATCCTTTGAAAGATATGGAAAAAATAAACCTTACATATCAAAATTGGAGGGAAACTTTAGTGAATAACTAATGTATTCCACCAGATATCACTCAGTGTTTAGTCACCCTTAAGTAGTTACTTGTGCTTATCTCTGTATTGATAGAAATGAATGTTCTTTCTCTCTCTCTCTCTCTTTTTTGTGTAAATATACACATGGAGTACTTCACACACTTAAATGTCTGATTAAAGATGTGTGGAATCAAAGGGTGGGATTACTGTTTAAAAGTACATGTAAACCCACTAACGAAACTATTAGAAGCACCTCCCTATAGACTAGATTTGTTTTCCCTTTGTGTTTAGATAAAGTGTTTGCATGCTAGAAATAAAAGAACCTGGGTTCTATATAGAACCCCTTGGTGTGGATTTTATTCCTGTACATGGTGAGGAGACCTTCCAGGGCAGGTATTGTTTTTTCAGTTTTCCTTCTCTGGGATCTAAACATCCACTTACGTGTTTGTCGTGTGGTGACCTGTGAAGGGGAGGAGAGGATCCTGGTGGTTGAGGGATCCAACCCTAACACACCACTTTGGCCTCGAATTTCTGTAGATGGGCAGCCTCGGGGTGGCTCTCCATTAGGTCAGTTGGCTGGTCCTCTTGGGCAATAGTCAACCAAGTACCAGTGTTGGGTGTTCTTAGCAGGTATTGTGGACATTGTATCTGATGCTGGTGTTTGGGTATTGTGCTTACAAAACCCTGGAATTACTGCTGTATCCTTGTTTGGCATTGTAGTGCATTCCATCGTAGGGCTTCATGGTGGTTGTTTTCAGTGGGCACTGAAATATTCCTGTTTTTATTATCATCTTCCAAATAAAAACCTAAATAAAATAGTGAAAAAACAGTCCATAGGTAAATGACCATGTCTTGAAGATTCTGAGCAGCAGTCTTCAACATCTGTAACACCTGTTGTACCTCATTTTCTAATACTGCATTCACTTTCAGACAAACCTTTAGGGCAGATGTCTCTCTCTCTTTCATTCAGAACGGACGAGAGGTACTTGCTGGCTCTCCAAAGTTAGTAAAGAAGCTTTGATCTGGTGATGTATCGGTGGAAATATCCACATCTCAACACAGTGAATTCTTGCATTCAAAGGCGATTGGGGATATATCTATTGAGGTTACACCTCATGCTACTTTGAATTCATCTCGAGGAGTTATTGTTGAGAGGGATTTGAAGAACATCCCTGAGTTGGACTTTTTCACTGGTTTCTCCACTCAAGGAGTTTCTGCAGTGAGTTGTATCTGCACTCGCAGAGTTGGAATTAGGATGCCAACCAGTGTCCTCATTTTGACATGTACATTATCACATCCACCTGCCACCATTATCTGCTTTTCAGTACCAAGATCTGCTCAGCTGACCCAGGACAGGATACGTGGAGGTTGATAGACCTCTCTCGAATGAAGACAGTAAAGAAAAAAAGATGTGGTTGTAAACAGAAGGGTTCTCCACTCAATTCACCTACACATAAATAAAAATGGCCACCTTGATACAATGGAACTGTCAAGTTTTACGTTCTAATCTCAGTGACATCAAAACACTGATTGCTTCCTACGGTCCTGTATGTCTTTCCTTTCAGGAAACGTTTCTGAAACCTGCTGATAGAGTCACCTTTCAGCAGTTTTCTTTGTACAGGAATGACATACTAAGTGATGGAGTGGTACTGTTGGTTCATCAGAATGTGCCCACCCTGTCTTTGCCACTCAGCACACTTTTGGAGACCATAGCCATCTGTGTTTCCTTGGGTCGTACCATCACTGTTTGTTCTCTCTACTTGTCTCCTGGAGACACCTATGATCAATCAGACCTTGATTCCATCATTGAACAGTTGTCGTTTCTCTTTTTAATTCTGGGGGACTTTACTGGACATCACCCCCTCTGGAGAAATGCTGATATTGATAGGAGGGGCTGCTCCATAGAGCCTATATTCTCTGATCACAGCTTTTCTCTTTTCAGTACTGGTTCTTCTACTTATTTTCATGCACCTAGTCAGGTCTTTACATTGATCTCTCAGTTTGCTCCCATTTGCTATTCTCCTATTTTTCAGGGAGGGTTGACAATAATCCACAAGGGAGTGATCATTTTCTTGTAATTTTGATCTCGCAAAACTTGATCGTACCATTGTCTACAAGCCACCAATAAACAACTGTGTAGCAGGAGAAAGTGATTGTGTTATACAAGCAGCTGCTTAATGTATTTCTTAAACCTCAACACATTTTACACGATATTCTTTTCCGTGATGGAATCCTGCCTGCCACATGGCACGGAAGGCTCGAAAACAGGTCTGGGATACTTTTCATTGGTATCCCACACTGCATCACTTCCCAGCAGTCCCGTGCACATGCTTGGTGTGTGTGACATCAAAGCCAGAAAGAATTTTGGATTAAGTTCACAATCAGCATCTCTTCTGTCACCAGTTCCAAAGTAATGTGGGGACAAGATTTGAAAGGGCAATATAATTGTCCCTCTCGATCTTGCTCTCTGAAGGCCAGGAAACAGCTGATATTTGGAACTTTACTGATACTCTAGGTGAAAGCTTTTGCCAGGTATCTAGCACTTCTGCTGCTTTCTTCATATTCTTAGTCATCAAGACTCGGGCTGATTGTCTCTGTGACTATAATTGTCCCTTTACACTGGTGGAACTCAAACTGGCTTTTCATTGATTTGGCAGTAAATCAGTTGGACCTGATGATATACACTATGAAATGCTCCAACTTCTATCTTCTGCTACTCTAGTTATTCTTCTGATTGTATTTAACTGTATCTGGCAGGAGAATGTTTTTCTGATACCTGGTGCCAGGCTATTGTTCTACCTTTCTCTAAGCCTGGGAAAGATCTCAAGATTCCTTCAAACTACTGTCCAGTTGTTTTGACAAGCTGTTTTTGTAAGACCCAAGAGAGAATGATTAATGCTGATCTCATTTGGTTCCTGGAATGAAACATTCTTCTCTCACCCAATGTGGGTCTAATGTACAAGAGCACTGAACATCCTCCATGTTCTTTCTTCCACTACTTGGGGAGTGGATCAATGTTCTTTGCTGAAGATATATTGTGCTTTTATTTCATTGAAACTTGACTTTGAATCACTGATATATGGCTCTGCCAGGACCTTGGCCTTAAAGATTATGGACCACATTCATCATCAAGGACTTCGATTCTGCACTGGGGCTATCTGCACATCCCAATTTTATAGCTTATTCATAGTCTTATGAACCTCCTTTGCACTTCCGTCATTTGCAATTTTCTTTACTGTATGTTTCAAAACTTTGTTCCTTACCAAAGCATCTCACATGGAGTTGTGTTTTCCTTCCTCAGTGAGCCATACTTTTTTCAGAATAGACGATCCGCCATTGCTCCTTTTGGCCTTCGCATCCAGGCTCAGTTGGGTGAATTGGGTCTATTCTTGGATAAAATTGCTTATCTACTGGTCAACCCATCCCGCCATGGCTTCTTAGAGTCCCCAAATGTGACATATCTTCAAGTCATCTGAGAAAAGCAGACACTCCTGATTGGAAATACTGCCTGTTATTTGCTGAACAGCTTTTGAACCATCTTTTCATTCCTGTTCATACAGATGGTTCGAAATCAGATGATTGTGTGGGTTCTGTCATGTTTGTGGTGGTTCAGTGGATGTGTGCAGAATCATTTCTACAACTTGTGTTCACTGCTGAACTGTATGCCATTTCTCTAGCCCTGGATCACATGAAATTTTTACATTAGATCTTTTAATAATCAAAGTCCATCTATTTCGATTTGATGTTAGAAATTTGCTGTAACATTAAATAACTCAAAACCAGGACTGGAAAGGTCAACTTCAAATGACTAACACTGCTTTTTGAACTAACCGCGAGTCACCTTAGTGAGTTATTAATATAATTTTTTTGCTCGTCTTTTAAAACAATTTTATTACTTTTTGAAAATGGCCATAACATCAAATAACTCAGAACCAGGCCTGGAAAGGCCAGTTTCAGGTGAATGATGGTGATTTGTATACTTACATGTTTGTCTTCTTGGCGAGTTACGATAATTATAGTTACGCTACAGAAAGTCCTTTACAACTTGAATTACTGTAGTTTTTATTTTTAACATTGTAGACTAGATGTAAACATTGGTTTTATGATATTTATGTTTTTTTTAAACTTTGTTTTATTTTACCTTAATTTCCTTTTATGAATTTTACTAAATTTACCTTTAACTTACTGCCGGATGTTTGGCACAGATAGCTTAGCTGCTTTGTGCTGTAAAATACCAAACCAACCAATTTATACAGATAAAAATTGAAGATTTATTAACTGAGTGTAAGAAAAGTTTATTTTATTAGAGAAGAAATACTAACTACAATTCCAAATTTACTAAGTATATCTACATAAAATGTGGAAAGGTTTTAGTGAAATGTACAAGTCTGTTGTACATGCAGAATCAGATGTGTTACAAAAATATCTTTATTTGAAATGTGTTCGTGGATTGACAAAATCAGACTGACTTACAGTGTAAGGTGTTCAGTAAATACTGAAAATACTTTTGTTCATCATACAGAATTCATATTGAATTTATACAACTTATAGAATCTCTGAAATGCATAATGCATACAATAATATAAACAAGTAACTGTCAGTTATTGCAAGTAATTCCAATTAATTTGATGCTTAATGTATTGCATTTAACAATAGTAGTACAAATTAAACTAATCATAGTTGTAGATTTTATATATCCATACAAGTTATAAATTATAACATATTGTTATAAATACATACTATTCTAATATTCAACACTATATGACATAAATTGTTTTCTTCCAATATTATTTTCTTAAGTAGCTTTTCATATATGGCCAGGTGGATTAAGGCATTTGACTAGTAACTTGAGGGTCTGGGGTAGAGTCCTGGTCACACCAAACATGCTCGCCTTTTCAGCTATGGGGCATGATAATGTGATGGTCAATCTTACTGTTCATTGGTAAAAGAGTAGCCCAAGAGTTGGTAGTGGATGGTGATGACTAGGAACTTTCTCTCTAGTCTTACACTGCTAAATTATGGTAGGGATGTCTAGCTCAGATAGCCCTCATGTAACTTTGCACAAGATTGAAAAGCAAAAAAATTAGTTTTTCATATTTGTGATTAAGAGATGAATGAAGAAACAAGATAGTTTTTTGTTTTAAAGTTCATAAAATGCTATTAATCCTTTATTAATTTATGTTGGTGTAAAGTGCATACCTGCATATGTATGTTCATGAGTTAAGTATAATTAATAATATTAACTATTTCAAAGATAAACAAGAAAATCTGATGGAAATTTAGAACATAAAAGAATAATTCTTAAATCTGAGGATTACTTTGTAGTTTATCCGTGTTTCTTAAAATGTTTCCATGTTAAATTTAAACTGCTTGAAATCTAAGAAAATTTTTCTTCTATAAAACATCAGACATTCTAGTCAGATTTAGTAAGTGCAGTAAGATATAGCACAATATTTGAATAGCTCAAATCCTTATTATGCAATTGTGTTTACTTTATCATGCATAAACAGCACATGTTAATAAAATGAAATATTTATTGAGAATATAATATTTTCAGGTATAAACTTAACCCCCCATTTTATTTGCCTGATATTGGTAAGAGTTGCACCATTTTGAATGACAAGGTTTTTAGATAGCCAATAAATCTGTGAATTTTTCCATGTTTGTGATTTATAGTAAGACGTGACTACTGCAGTTGTGTAATTAGAATATTAAATGACAAGTTCAATATCATATAAACTTGGTGCATATATAAAATACAACTTCCTGATCAAGAATGCAACTCTGTTGAAAGTTTAAGATGAAATATTTAATGTTTTCCAAATTATTGTCTTATAGCAAAACAATTTATAAATTTCACAATTTTAAAAAATATTAAAGCCAAAACTACATTCTTCTACTTAGTGAGCATATATGCAGGTTTGTTAATTATTTTCACTGGAAAAAGAAAACCCAAGATTATCATTGACACCCAGTCAATTAGAAAGGATTAAAAAGGTAACATTGCACAAAAGTTATCTCTTCTGCTTTCCTGAAAAGAGTTATAACTTTAAACTGTAATGACATAAGAGTAACATAAGGTGGGAGTATTTAAAATATTATATTGTTTTGTTTTGTAACAAAATGAGTTAGTACAAGCTGTGCTGTGTGGTTTAGACAAATAGATGAATATTTTAAGGTTTCCTTTAAAATTTCTTGTTAAACATACAAGTGTTTTAGAAAATCACTTTAAATTTTGTAAATATGAATGTTCAAAACATGATTGGTAGAAATAGTCATTTGAATTAGCAGCTTATGTCTCTGTGGCTGTGTTTTTTTTTTTAGGTCGGCCAATTCAAAAATCTGACAACGCAAGAAATATAGGCCATACTTCTAAAGTAAATCATGTTCCCAATAACAGATTTCAGCAAGGTGGATTTCATTCCACACACAATAAGAAGCCAACAGAAAAAGGGGATAGCTATGTAAATGGACGAGAAGGAGGAGACAGTCTCAAAAATTTTACGAACTATGGAATAACTGTCCCTTTTCTTTTTCCACCTCCTGACATTCATCCTCCGAAGCCCAACTCTTTACCACTCTATACTCGAGCTGCAGCTACTCCACCACATCTTGGGCCAGGAACAATCATTATAGAGAACAGTCAGCTCAACAGAAATCCTTTGGCATTTCTCCCTTCAAATCCTCCTCATCGATCTCACAGTAGTACTCCTGAACGAAGTGTGAATCCTCCAGTTTCATTCTCTGGTGGTTTAGCTTTCTACCAGTTCCCTCTAATAACTTCTGGAGGTGCATCTCTCACAACAGCAACACGTAGTTTTGTTACCTATCTTGGCCATTCTACAGTTACTGTAACAACAGTAGGGAGTGGAAAATTTGTATCCAAAACTGTGGACACTGTTAATACCAAACAAGTGCCTGACCCTATGCCCAATGTCTATCATTACCCCCCTTGTGTGGTTCCAGCTCCAGGTGCAGCCGTCCAGTCAAATGGAGTAGTAATCTCAGCAACCAGTGCTGGTACCTCTACTGTGGCAAGTAACACAGCTACAACTAGTCATAGCAATGCTTCAACATCCATCCACACTCCACCTCCTTCTAGTCTCCCATATAGTTATTTCCTTCCTCATTTCCTTCCTCAAGCTTTTCCATTTGTAGCAGCCCATAATAATACTCCTGCTAACGGATTTGTCTCCCCAAATTTGCATGTTCCACCTCCTACTCCAAATTTTCCTTTTCACCTTCCAAATGGTTTAAATGCTGGAGTGTCACCTGATATGGTGTACCCTCCTCAGGGCTTCCCTTTACCATCCCCATCAGGGCCACCACCCCCAACACCACCTGTTACTCCCTACCTTGGATATCTTGGGAATGGCTCTAGCTATCCTCACAATCACTCTGTACCTCTACCAGCACCCAATAAACCAGTGACTTGTTATAACTGTGGTGCTGTTGGCCACAGAGGAAATGAATGTAAAAGTGCCACCTTAGATGAAATGACAAAATCGGGTATGTAAAGAAAAGAAATGTCATATTAAATCATGGTGTTCTTTATTTCATTACATTTTTATAAGCAACTGAGAAGTCTGTTTTTGCTAAAGTATTTTTTCTTTTACATGTGTGCTCTTTAACAATTTTCAGCTTAACATTATTTATAAAATAATTTGTCACATGTCAAAATAAGAGGGCCAGTGATGTATTATATGTTACAGGAATAAGACTTTTCAAAAATAAGAAACAGCAAGGGTAACTTGAGAAAAGTTGTTAATGTGCATTTTTAGATTCCCCTGTAGATGGTGTTATATCTAAAATCTGTTAAGATATTGCATTACTTGTAATTCAGAAGTAAAGCTTTTAATGAATTTTAAACATTAATAACTGGAATGCACATAAATCAGTCATACTTCACATACACAAGTCCAGTTAGACAACTTTCAATCAGAAATTACTTTTTAATGTGTCATAAGGTCAAGCATACTTCAAATGATTTATTGTGAAAACCAGCTTTTCCAAAAGAAAATAATTAATAGGTTAAATGATAAGTGAACTCCTTGTTATTTAGTTCTGAAATTAAAAGTTGTTTCTTTGTCATATTGTTAACACTGAAAGATATAATTATATATGCTTTTTTTGTAATTAAGTATTGAATATATATTTTGAATGGATGAATATGGGAACTTATGAAAATGTTACTAATATCATTGTTTTACTTGCAGGTCATTTCAGACTTCATTTTGCACCATCTCCAAAAGCATCAGAATCAAATACATAGTAGTGAATCAAGGTTAGAAGAAATGTATTTTTTAGAACTTTTCCAGTACTTGTTCAGTGATCAAGAACAAAGTTGTGTGAATACACTTTACTGTGAGGCAGAATGTAAAAAACAAACATTTTTTTCACTGAACATAGCAGTTTCTATGCTTGTGGATCTTTTGTTTTTTTTGTGTTTTGTTCTTAGCATGAAACCAGGCACTTCAAAAGTTTCAGTAGTATTTACACACAGTTGGTGGGTAATACATTTATTCTTAAAATGATGCTTTTAGTTTTCTGTCTAAAATTTTAAACTTTTTTTTTTTGACACATTTCTTTACTGGAGTGGAAACTACTGATGAAGAAGGTGTTGAAGACTTAGAATAGGATACCTTAACCCAACCTTAATTCATACATATCTTTTAAGTGTTTTGGTCAGTGTCATTATGGCATAAAGATAATTTCTATCTCACCTTAATAACTGAAGTAAAGTAGTATTTACAAAAGTCTGAGCTAGTGCCTCATTTGGGTTGTACTTTAGTATTAATTGTATATAACTGTGTGGAACTTACTTTTAAGGCAGCTGTTATTTTTCTCAATACATGCACTTGTTATATATAGGAAAAATGAAATATATATTTTGAGTCAGCTATTAAAAGTGTGGAAACAATGCAACTATGCAATCTTTGAGGGTTTTTTTCTTTTTGATCCTATGATTTTTTTTTCTTAATAATTTAGTATCATTGGTAAAGTTTTGAACTCATAATTATTAAAGGAACCATAAGAACTGATTTGAAACCCAAGAATTTTGCTGACTTAAAATTAAGATGCATATTTTATAATTGGAATTGTGGATTAGTGAGTTAACTTGAGGTTTTAAATAGTTGCATCTGTCCACTTCTAGTGCCTGGAGAAGTTGTTGATTTTCTTTTATTAACTGTAGAGGCCCTGGTTTGTCGTTTCCATTTTATAAAACAACTTACACTAGTTTAGTGCTATATATATATATATATATTGTGACTGTATGTATACATATGTATCATATCATTTATTATATCCATTACACAATGCTCTTTGCTTTTATATCATGTTGACCGGCTTGATGTCTGGTAAGTAGGAATTATAGGAGTCCCAATACTTTTAAATAGAGCATTTTGTTTTTCCTCCTATTTTAATTTGTAATAGATATTATGTCCTATCATCATGCTTTATATTATCTGTATTCATTCACATTTTGACACTTCAGACAGAATAAACATGGACTCGAGGGTGTGGGAAACTGTACTTTGAACATTTCTAGTCATTTTAGTTCTTAACTAGTACATTAGGAATCTACTCTTTGTGTAGGTAAGCATGTGGATGATGGACATGTAGAACATTGGATAGTGTTGCATTTATAGTCTTTAAAAGTGTTTAAAACAGAAGTGATTGTATATGATGTTTTAACAATGTTGAGTTATTGTATGTAAGGTAAGGTGATACGGTATTCATTGGAAAAATAAGAGCTTTTAGACTGAAATCCAAAATTCTGGTCATTCTTCTGTTGTAATTTTTATCATTTGAAGTATGTAATTGCTACAGGACATAAACAGTAAAGTACAAAAGTGGTACATCTTTTATGTACTCTGGACTTTATGTTAAAAAATAAAAAAGTGAAACGTTTGTGATTCTTATTCATAATAAAATTAATCCTAAGTGAAGTGAAGAATATATTGTATATGATATAAAAAATATCTGACTGAAGTGTATTGTTCAAAAGACGACTGTCATGTGTATAAGACATTATTTCCATGGTCTAAAGTAGGAAACAAACATTTCATATTTCTAGACTTTGTACATAAGTTGTATATACTTAAATACATATATAACTCTGTACATTTGATTAAAAAGAAAAGTCATTAAAATAATCACAAAATATTTGTCCGGAAACTGTTTGGCGACTTCGATTGTTGTGTGGGGTATTAAAGAACTTGAAAGACAACTGTATGCACACTGCATACACATATTTAAAAACAAATGTATTCAGAGAGTAAATAAAAAAAATAAAAATTAAAAAAAAATTTGACTCAGTCATGTAAATACATGGGAAAGTCTTGGTTAAACGTTTAAATGATTTAATTTATATGTACATAAAGTCACAAGGTTTTTTCACAGTACATGTGAGGAGATTGTCAATATTCATTGTTTTTTGCCAAATTTTATGAATCCAGTATATTTCTAGAATTAACACAATGTGAGACTTTGTAATTATTTTATGCATTAAATCTATGTACTGAGAGAAAAGAAATAAAGGTTATTACTGAAATTGTTTGGATTTTTTCAGTAGTTATTACTGATTGCTAAACTAAACATACTGATTGTTTTTACACAAAGTTTTGCACTTTTAATTTTTTTAATAGATTTATATCAACAACTGCTAGACTATATTTTCAGTAAAGATATTGTCAGTTGAATCAAAATACTGAGATACCCTTTTCATTCTAAAAAATCAGAATATCTTAATGACACTTATTCTGTATTGTATAACTGCACCAAACTATTGACATTTATGCAAATAGGTATTATATATTGTTGATGATTTTTATCATTGAATGGAATATTTTCGATTTTTCTGTAATATGCAGTCAGAATTCATTCTCAGTAAAATAACATTTTACCTCTACCACAAGCTGTTGGAGAATAGGCCTAACGCACTGATAAAGCTAAGTGGTGTTAGTCTTGATGACCAAAAGCTCACTTGAAGGAAAACTGTACCTCAAAACAGCTGGTATGGGTATTAACACTGAAGAGAACAACGTTTCGACCTTCCTAGATCATCGTGGCAAAATACCATTTAGCAAGGGCTCCGGTAAGATAGCCGTGTGAGCTTTGGGATTTACAACGCCAAAATCAGGAGTTCAGTTCACCTCGATGTGGCTTTGATATAACAAAACGCACGCACACACACAACAATTTGTTAAAATATAAGCAACTAACAGCATTCATTCGACGGGAATCGAAGTTTAATGTGGATAACAGGAAGATTGCAACAACAACGAATGTTCAGTAACATTTATTTGTTGGACATTTCAGGGTATATGTATTCCATCTTAAACAAGCTATATTGAACATTGTACAGGGTGGACCGTAAGTCCCTACCCATCCATATATCTTATGTATCGAATGTATCAGTGTGTTGTCCCTCATTCTTGCTGCATAATATTATGCGACGTCATGTTCTGAGAGACATTTTTAAGTGTAAATGGGCTTATATCGGCCGTATTTCTCTGGAAAAAAATTATAATACATGCGTAATTGAATATAACAACATAGATGGGTAAATACTTACTGGCCACCCTGTAGTAAAGACATAGAAAGTTTAAACATTAGAAAAGTAATTAAAATACCGCATGAAAGTATGAATTAAATTACGAGACAATCAAACAGAACAGAATAATCCAATAATATTGTACAGGTATTTAGAACAGATTTAAATATAGTGAAATTGTGTTATAATTTAAATGTTAGAGTTACTTTCAAATAGATAAACTTTCTTTAATTAAAAGTTAAGGATTTGATGATCCAGATGAGATGACTGAAATTCGAAATCAAGAAGGGGTGGTCTGTGTTTTCACAATGTGAGTAAATTATGGAGTCAGGTGGATTTGATAAATTTTTCTGTTATCAGTTCCGCACATACTCGCAGGTGTAATTGGTGTATAGTTTTGTCAGTGTAAGTGATATTACGTGTATTTATTTACGATCCTGGAACGCGTGGGAGTGGGTAATAGGTACTTAGATGGGAATAGATTTTGTACTTTGGTGATTTAAAAATCATTTGTACCTTAACGTCGATAAAACGTTTTAATTTTTCTTAAAGTTTGTAATTTTAGGATAAGACTGCTTATCCTTTAAAAATCAGTCTTGCTGGATATATATCAACGATATGTGCTTTTCTTGGGGGGGAGGTCGAATTTGCGAAAAAAGAACATTCATATTAGAATTTTAATAAAATGCATGGGATAGCTGTGTTTGAGAACGTTCAGAAAGGTGGTAATTTCTGTATAAAGAGTGAGACAGTTCGAACAGATGCTACATGTTCTACAGAGAAGGCTCTGAATAAGGTTGTTTTTAAAGGAATTTGGAATAAAATTGTCAAATCGAATATGCAAGTATATAATTTTTTGCGATAAAAGAATGTTATCTAATCTGTTGATTTGGATGTCAAGAAAAGTAAATTTACAGTTTTCTTCACAGTTTCACAAGTGAAATTAATGTTAGTGTTTCCAATTTAAATAATTTAAAAACTGTTTGATGTTATTAAAGCTTCTAGAGAGTCAAAACGTATACACAACAGGAACGTGGTGAGGGTTTAGATTAGGGGGAATGAAATATAACCAGGGGTGGTCAGAAACCTGTTTCCCTTCACCCTGCTGGCGGCTGTAGAGGCATGTAACTAGTAATTAAATGGTGTGTTTTCTATCAGCAAAGCCACATCAAGGGGAATCGAACCCCTTATTTTAGCTTTGTAAATCCATAGATTTACCACTGTACCAGCTGGGGGCATAATTGAAAAGACACATGGAAATTGTAATTTGGAGTTATCATTTGTTAAGAGAAGTATACGACATTTGGAAAAGCTGTAAAGAAATAAGGAGGATATCCTGGTTAATTTGGTGTTGAATCTTGCTGGAGGTAATTTCTTGGCGAGGGTCGTTGTTGAGTGTAAAAACGCATCGTCAACATACTTTCTTTAAAATGAGGGTTTGTATTGAGGAACACTCATAGTGACAAAGACATGTGTTAGCATAAGTCGACCCTAAAGATGATCCTATTGCTACGCCGTCTGTTTGGTCGTATAGCTGATTGTTGGAGATTGAAGTGGTTGTCTTTGAGTATTTGGTCATCCCATAAGTAATGTCAAAAAAATTAAAACAGAAAGTGCATCATCATTTCTATCTTTGTAGAAAGCTTTCATGAGTAAAACGTATTAGAATTTGTATAAAATTGTTCAGACAAATAAAAGAAACTAACCCATCTTCACTCTTCCAGA
The DNA here is from genome assembly GCA_011833715.1 of Carcinoscorpius rotundicauda. Classification (NCBI taxonomy): domain Eukaryota; kingdom Metazoa; phylum Arthropoda; class Merostomata; order Xiphosura; family Limulidae; genus Carcinoscorpius; species Carcinoscorpius rotundicauda. The sequence continues at coordinate 46,793,366 of CM022392.1, read as the reverse complement.
TCATTAATCAAATAAACCCTTATGAAGATGGATGTATCTGAGAAGCACATTACACATATAACGCTTTATAAGTTTGAAAAAATTAGTTGTGCAGCAGAAACTACACGAAACATTCAAAGTGTTTATGGTGAGGAATCTCTCAATGAAAAAATGTCGAAGGTGGTTTCGTAAGTTCATGTCGAGTGACTACAACTCAAGTTATGTGCCATATTCAGGTCATTCTGTTGAGTTTAATGATGACTTGCTGATGGTTGTACTTGATGAAGATTGTGCTGTAACAGTTGAAGAACTAGCACAGAAGCTTAATTCAATCTTTTTCTCCAAACTCCAAGAATTTTATAGAAATGGCATTCATAAGCTTGTGAACCGCTGGCTGGAAGTAATTAATAATATTGAAGCATACATTATTGATTAAATAGCAGTACGAGCGTTTGAAATCAATTCTCTTTTTCAAATTGTTGGCGATTAAAATTTGTTTCATTTTATTTGCAGGGAAATTTTATTTAAGTGCGATGTTTATGAGTAAAGATTCAATGTTGAAACTAGCAATATGCATTGATCAATGTTATTAATTTTAGAAGCTTCTTGAGCACAAGAAAAGGAATCTTTAACTGTAAACTCGTTGCAAGTGAGTGAATTTAGAATAGGAACGAAGAATTTAGCCAATCGATAGGCGTGGGAACAGATGCTTGATAAAATAGTTAATGAAAGAACTTCGTCTTTGTGAACTTTGAGTAACTCGTATATGAAGACCTGGGTGATAGCCTAAGGGGTAAACGTCTACAACGTTTTCTAAAAGCTGATTGCAATGATTATAATTTCTTAAGATTCGTTGTATTTTTTTCTTCACGATTTATGAAGAGCCTTAGCCAATCAACATTAAGAGGTTTTAATTTTGTTTGATCGCTGACTATGCACTGTATTATTTTGTTAATGTAATCCGATTGATTAAGTATAACCACACCTGTACCTTTATCAGGTCGGGTGACAAACGACATATTTGTTATTATTTATTTTCGTCAGGGCTGTATATTATTCCTGAGTAATGATAGAAGCAGATTTGTGGGAATTGTAATTGTAGAACGAAAGCAGTGTTTTTGAATTTTGTTAGACCCAGCATGGCTAAGCGTGTTAAGGCGTGCATCTCGTAATCTGAGGTCGCGGGTTCGCATCCCGGTCGCGTCAAACATGCTCGCCCTTTCAGCCGTTGGGGCGTTATAATGTTACAGTCAATCCCACTATCGTTGGCAAAAGAGTAGCCCAAGAGTTGGCGGTGGGTGGTGATGACTAGCTGCCTTCCCTCTAGTCTTACACTGCTAAATTAGGGACAGCTAGCACAGAGTAGCTTTACGCGAAATTAAAAACACAAAACAAACAATCCAAAACATCACAGAATATAAATTTCAACACTATAATAATGTTTTACTGATCCCTGTTCACAACTGAATGAGCCAAGGTGAGAATACGTGTTATTCTTTTAAATTCCCATACACCAAAGGCATGGGGCCTGATAGAACCATATGGTTAGAGTGCTCGACTCGTAACCTGGGAGTCACAGGCTAGAATCTCAATTGCACCGAATATGCTTGACCTTTCAGCTGGAGGGTTGTTGTTGTGTCGTGGGTAATCCCACTGTTATTCAGTAAAAGTGTAGCCCAAGAGTTGGCGCTAGGTGGTGATGACTATCTGCCTTCCCTTTTGTTTTACACTGCTACAGGAACGTTGTATGGTTTAAATTGTTGGTGATTTTTGATGCATTGTTTATCACACCTTTTTTTCATAGGTACTTCCTATAGTAGTTAGATGCAATATGCTGTGATATCCTATGAAATAATTTTTTCTTTTGTTTTCCAATGAAATTTCAGAAAACTGAAATAATAGAGAAATAATACCACCGTAATACTTTTAACTCATTTTTAATGGTTTTAATATCTCTTTGTTTAAAATTTCATCTCGGTAATTTACCAATTCAAGTAAATTATATAATGTTGGATTTTATTAAAGAAAATTTTGTTTAAATTATTAATCGTAAATATTCACTTTCTAATAAGTTACAGTTTGGATGAATTACTGTACTTTTTCGATTAATTACTATTGCTTATCATACAATGTATTTATTTAGTGATTGCATATGGTTGTGTTTATTGGTTACTGGAAAATATAGAAACTTGGACGATATAATAAACTGCTAGAACATTTACTGCACTTTTTCAGTTATTTTTATATTATTATTATGTATGATCTCATGCCCTAAACAAGATCCAACTGGTTACGTAATGTATTTGATACTACAATGCCAATCTTCTATATTGAAACATTTGTTTTTTCATTAGTAAAGTACAATACAAGATTTCCTTTTCCAATTAGATTTTACTTTTATTATCAATAAATATAAGATTAAAAACTTGCAGTTAAGCACAAAGTTATACAATAGAACATCTATGCCATGCTCATTGAAGGTGTCAATGCTCTCTATTTAGTGTTATGGGCCTTCAGATTTATTTCTATGTACCACTAAGGAGAAAGACTTTTCTTCTAATGCATAGTATATATTTTGCCATTCCTTCTTTTATCACATATTATAATAATCATGCTTTTAAACAGGAATTCTTCTATAAGAACCCGTTTTGTCGAACACAAGGAACAGCAAAACAATCATTAAAAGCTGTTTCTCTTAAGAAGAAGCGATCATCAAGAGATGCAAATTCTATAAAACATATTTAGCCACTTATCTGTTATTACAATACACAGTAAAAGAACTATATTGAACAAAAAAGGTGAAGGAATATTATCAAAGCCTGCTTATATTTTAGGGTTCAGATAGTGAAGCAATTATTTGATGCATATAACAATATAACAATGAAATACGTAATGTTTTCACAACAGAAATTTAAAATTTTTAATGTCCATGGAGTTTCGTGGACATAAATACTTTTTTTCAAAGTCTTTCTTTATTTGAAAGTAATTAAGTCAGATAACTTGATTGTAACATTATCCTTTCGTTATTGTATATATATTTGTATACAACATATTATTTGCACAACTAACAATTGGATGACGATAAGTTAATCGTAGCTTTAATATCATGTTCGGTAGTTGGTTCATTCTTTATATATTTTGTTTCTGGAAAGTGCTGTTGTAATAATAACAATATCATCTACATGAACCTGTTAAGGGTCAGTTAACTCCAACGTTCTATTACGTTACTTCATCATAATTTCTAACTAGTTTTTGTTTTGAGAAAATCATATATTTTTAGCGCGTTTCGAAAATATATGTGTGTATTTGTTTTCTGAAAGTAAAGCTACATCGTACTAGTTATTGTGTTTACCGTGGGAATCGTAAACCTGGTTTTATTATTGTAATTCCGAAGACTTTCTGCTGCCCTGGTGAGGACGTTTCGTAAAAGAAGTGATAAAATGTTTGTTTATTTTGTTTGTTGATAGAAGAAAAAATGACGTATATATTAGAGAGACAAATCTAACAAGAATTTTGACGTATATTAAAAAAATTATGTCATCTTCTTTGCACCTAAAGCCTTAATTGTGGATGTAAAAAAATAACATATAAATCATGTTTCATGCTCTAAACAACTCATTTAGTTTGAAAAGCATCGAGAAAAGGAATTCAAAAGTTAAATCTGAGTAGACTAACAATTTAGTACACATCACTTCCTAGTTCGATGCTAATAAAATAGTGGCACACTGTACTTGTGACATATAGTACCAACTTACCTTTCATCAGGAAAATCCTCAACTCCCCCCTTCCTCCAGGTGTTAAATGCCAAACTGGAGGCTTGACTCTATACTTATTTGTATTGTTTGTTAATATCTTAAATAGTAAGTTCAGTTTAATTATATGATCATTGTTTCTAAGTGTTAACGGAAACATAAAACTGATAAATATTTATAATGAATTCTGACATTCTTAGACCTTTTACAAATTGTTGTATATGTTTGGCAGATAAAATGTATAACCATCTTCTTGTGGTATTATTCAAACCTATATTTTTAGAATATTTGCTTAGAAATATTTATAAGTGAGATTTATGGTTTTTCTCAGTTGAACTTTGCCATATTTTTGAATTAATGATAATAGTAATATAAGTGTAAAATCAATCAATTAATCAAACTTGCCACTGAAGGATATCGGAAATATTCATTTATTATTATCAAAATTATTTTCATTATAATGTTCCTTGAATGATATGTATTCTCCTGTTTCATTCCTGAGATGAATATTCACGCAACTCGTTCTTTGTTTTTCCCCAAACGGAAAGAGTAAGTTAACAGGTGGTCTAGTTAGATTAATATAAACATGAAAACAGAAAACAAATAAACCGAATTGAAATGTTTTCTTTCTATACATACTAAGCATGAATCTCATAAATGCATTAAAATTTCTTAGCAAAATCAGGTGTTGTTATTGGAATACAATTTTGTCAGTACTAAAAAGAATTAATATTGAGCAGTTGATACATATTTGTTATTAGTTAAGTATCAAAATCATTATTCGTGATAGTAATGGGTGGGAATGACAGTGGTGACAGTGGGGAAATAACTCGGTCAGATGTTGTTTAATAGTTTTATATTCATGTTCACATACAAGTTTATGCATATAAGCAGTAAAGTTTTAATTCTCAGTAACATTATTCATGTGTTGAACTACGTAGAGGTTATCCTTAACGAAACTTTTTGATTTTCAACATAATCAATACAAGTAGAAAAGCTCAAACTCTCAGTAAAGTTTTTCGTTTATTGAACTACGCGGAGGTTATCCATGACGAAACTATTTTGGTTTCCAAATTAGTAGAGGTCAATTTCTGAATAATATTATCGTTTCATTCATGTTTTCACTCAATGTATGTTATTCATGGCGCTAGTATTTTGATTTCCATCCTAATGCTCATAAATATTAGTTCAAATTGTATAAAAAAAACGCAAAATCAAAAAAGAACTACTGAAACAACTACTAAAACCAAAATTAAAACAATGTAAAGGAACACCTTTATACCTATACTAATTAATAATTTGACACCAAACTGCAACGCCCCCTAAAATCCTGTACGCGTTTGTACTCTCATCCCTAAGACATGTGTCCGTCAACAGTCACATTCAAACTCTCTCTTTGTTTTCCAGACCAGATACAAGATTCAATGTTTATTAGAAGTTTCTAAAACTTTTGTGCATCAATCATTATTTGTAATAACCATTTTTATAAATTGTATTATTGTTTGTACATTAATATATATTTGTATAAAGGAATAATTTAGTGTATATCAATTTTTTGGCAAATATCACAAAGCTTATACATATATCATAATTTAATTAACTTCTAAATTAAAATTAAACTGAGGCTTGGTTTTAATTTCGCGCAAAGCTACACAAGGGCTATTTGCACCAGCCGTCCCTAATTTAGCAGTGTAAGAGGGAAGACAGCTAGTCATCACCACCTACTGCTAACTCTTGGGCTACTCTTTTACCAATGAATAGTGGGATTGATCGTCACGTCTGAAAGGGCGAGTTACATACGGGGATTTGAATCCGCGACCCTCAGATTACGAATGGAGTACCTTAACCACCTGGCCAGGCTGGTCTGTCTTTGGTTATTTAATTCATTTTCCTATTATAGTTGTTATTCTGCTGTTAATGCATCGTTAGTAGACTTGTGTGTTTTGCTAAAAGCTAAACACATTTCACGAAGATGTGCAAGGTAAATTTGGTATTAGACTAACCATATATACCCTTTGTTAAGGTTTTCCTTTATTTTTATACAGGTATTTAGAAACGTTCCATATGTGTATTTCGAGTTTGACAAATAAAATGATTTAAAAATAACTTCTTGGAAAAATCAACACATTAAAGATTGAATTACACGTTAAAATTAGGCCACTTATTGAATATTTTTATGAAATTAATTTTTAAAAAGTCATGTTCTGAATATGAAATTCAGTTACTGTATAAAAACTATGTGGCTAAAGTGTCTAACTCTTTCTATATAGTAACTGACCATCATATATGGGTGATTATTAATCTCTTTTGATTTTGGTTTTACAATGTAATATTTTGTAAACGATTTTTTTTTCAAACATGCAACTTTGTGGTGATTTCAAGATACCATAAAGTGAAACCAATCATAAACAGACTCACATCTACAAGATCAGCCACTTCAATCATGTTAAAATGATAAACCTCATCATCGAGGCCAGATACATCAAGTCAACATACAGCAACACTATTGAGAATAGGTTGGACAAAGAGGACTATGGAAATGGGCAGAACTATAATATCTACTAGGACTGTTCCTTCACAGTAAGATAGGCCTCTTACCTGCAGTGACCCTTGGACCTAGGTGCAGAATACCGAAGAACTTACCCATTCACTTTCGTTCAATACAGATGAAACTGTATCGTGATGGGTATCCTCTCTAAATACAGTTATTGATTTCTTTAAACATTTCCTTACATTTGAAACTTTAAATCATATTGTTGCAGAAAGGTTTGCACAACCTAAACAGCCACAGCTGGAAGGTGAACTCCCAAAGAAAAAACATAAAATGGACAGATGTTGTCCATGAAGATATTTCAACGTATTTTGGAGTAACAATTGCTATGGTCTCAAACTCTTTTGATGCTGTATATAGTAAGATAAACACGTTTCTCAAACATAAAACTGAACATTGAAGACAGAAATTTTTGATAAGCTGATAGCTACACGCTTTATATTAAAGGGAATAAAGAGAATTACGCCTTTAAAACAAAACAAAAAACACCACTGTTAAGAGTCAAACTAGAATCTACATACGAATAACAATCTCTTCTCTTAAACAGGAATACAATGTTATTCAAACATATATAACTGAACACTCTGGCCTCCTTCCAAGTTCCTGTTACAGTGTTTCAAGTGCCAAAATGTTGGAAACTCAAAATTTAACTGTAAAGCAAATGCAAAGTGTGATAGACCTTATGAAGTAAAGAAATATCCCAAACTATGTGAAAAATATGCACTAACTGCCATGATACAAATACCGGTAGTTACAAAACATGCCCAAAATACCAACAAGTTCATAAACACAGAAATAAAACTCACCTGACAACCACTAAACCAATTACAGTCTTATTCACAACAACACTCACTTCTCTCATGAACACCAAACAATTATCACAACGCAAAATTACGTTACAGGTTTCCTCCACTAAACAACTCATTACAGAAGCAAATCCTAGACAACCCAAATCACGTAAAACCCCTTTACCACAAACCAACTTCACATCTCACAGTTTCCCCCACATCTTAACAAACAGGAAAGCTAATTTTCAAAGCAGATGTGCGCACATTGTTATTACTATACTGGTTTGAATGTATTATAAAGACGGATAATGCTGTTAGGAAATCTTTAATTAAAATAAAAACAGAATACAGTTTCGACCTTCTTGAGTCATCTTAATCACAAAGTGAGTTTGCCACAGACAGTTGCAGTGTACATGCCTTCGAGATTGTAGAGGGCGATGCACTTAGCAGTTAATTTATTAATTAATATAATTATAAATATGTTCATTTATATTGATTTGGTTTTGATTTCTTGCATAAGTAAGGCTTCTTTTATTTTACTTTTGCTTCTGTTTGTTTTTCTCCTTAGCATGTTGGTGTTTCCTATGATTATGTTGTACTTATTTGATTGCAATATTAAAAAATGTGTGAAGGTGTTTCTTTTTGTTCTTTAAATCCGGTTTCCACTTTCCTTCTTGTTTTTCCGATGTAGGAGGTAATCCGAGGGTCGCGGGTTCGCGTTTACGTCGCGCTAAACATGCTCGCCCTCCCAGCCGTGGGGGTGTATAATGTGACGGTCAATCCCACTATTCGTTGGTAAAAGAGTAGCCCATGAGTTGGCGGTGGGTGGTGATGACTAGCTGCCTTCCCTCTAGTCTTACACTGCTAACTTAGGGACGGCTAGCACAGATACCCCTCGAGTAGCTTTGTGCAAAATTCCAAAACAAACAAACAAATTTTCCGATGTAGAAGTCGTGATAGTTGTTGCATTCCATTTCATAAATAACGATGGTGTTAAGTTTATCAGTGTAGTTTTTACACAGTAGGGATTTTAGTTTTGAACTTGGTTTTTGGATGAATTTAGTGTTTAATGTAGTGTTGTGTTTTCTTATAAGAATATAAGGTTTACAACAGTATAAAGTTTTATAGTTAATTGTTATTATTGTTTCTTTTTGACTGTATGGTGGTCTAAGTGCTTGTGTATAAGTTTTTCAACGGTGTTTTGAATGATATTTGTTGGTGTGGATGAAGCGTTGCTTTATTTGGTTGATTTCATCATTTATTTTATCGGGTAACAATTTTTTTTTTTTACATTTTGCTCAAAATACCAAAAATGGAATGTATAGAACTCCGAAACATTTATGTATTTCATTTTAAGTAGGCCTGGCATGGCCAAGCACGTAAGGTGTGCGATTCATAATCCGAGGGTCGCGGGTTCGCGCCCGCGTCACGCTAAACATGCTCGCCCTCCCAGCCGTGGGGGTGTATAATGTAACGATCAATCCCACTAGTCGTTGGTAAAAGAGTAGCTCAAGAGTTGGCAGTGGGTGGTGATGACTAGCTGCCTTTCCTCTAATCTTACACTGCTAAATTAGGGACGGCGAGCACAGATAGCTCTCGAGTACAAAACAAACAAACAAACATTTTAAATAAATAACCAATGTTGTTCGTTATAAGTTTCGTGACCTTTTTCATCATCAAATTGTTTCCTCCGAACACATCGATTTTTTTCAAAAAATGATTTTAACGAAATTGTAACCAAAAATAAATGGATATCTTGTAAAATATTTCTGGATAGACAATAAATAATCATTTACTATATGTTTGAAATGGCGTTCCTTCTTTTTGTTTTATTACAAAACTTTGCAAAAGTATTAGGAACAGGGAATATTTTGTCATTCTTTCATTTTATCAGGATATTTCTTCCAAAACATCACAGAATGTAAATTTCAACACTATGGCAATGTTTCATTGATCCATGTTGAAAATTAATGAACTGGAGTAGGGATACACACCATTCTTTATACCTCACATGTACTTATACCAACGGCATGGAGCCCGTTATGGTCATACAGTTAGGGCAATCTTCTCGTAATCTGAGTGTTGCAGGTTCTAATCCCCATCACACAAAACATGCTCGCCTTTTCAGCTATAGGCTGTAATTGTGTTGCAGTTAATCGCAGTACTCGTTGGTAAAAATATAGCCCAAAAGTTGGCAGCTGGTAGTGATAACAAGCTGCTTTCTCTCTAGTTTTACACTGCTAAATTAGGGATGGCCTATGCAGATAGCCCTTGTGTAATTTTACACGAAATTCAAAACAAAGAAAAACCAGAAGAATGTGGAAAGGATTTTGCTTAAATGAATATACTGATCAACTTTAGAATCTGAGATAACTGTCATGACATTCATTGCAGTGTTTTAATTATATAGAAAAAAAATTAGCATAAGGTACTGATATTTCCCCGTATTATAAATTATCTCTGACGAGTTTCTGATTTATAATGTTACGTATTATTATCTGAAGTAGCCTGAACCTGAGTTTAATTTTAATTTAGAAGTTAATTAAATGTTGATATATGTATGAACTTTGTGATACTTACCAGCATGCTTGATACATCTATTTTTTCTTCATACTAGAAATGTTTTAATGTACAAACAATAATATAATTTATTAAAATGATTATTACAAATAACGATTTATATACAAAAACCTTAGAAACTTGCAACCAATTTTTAGTCTTCTAGCTGGTCAGGAACAGGAACTGGATATTTTATCGATAGTTCGTGATGAGCGAATTAATTCTCAGTTGATATATGTACAATTTAATTAACAGTAAACCAGCTAGCTATTTGATGATCACGTGTCAGTTTCTCACAGCTGAAGTTATACAATGTTTTCATAGAAGTATCAGGTCATCTTCAAGTAATATCCAATTTTAGGAGAAAAAAAAAGAGAAAGGATTTCAAACGCTTTTAATGTTATTTAATCAATAATGTATGTTCCATTACTTTTAATTACTTTCTGCCAGTGATTCACAAGCTTCTGAATGCCACTTCTATACAATTCTTGAAGGTTGGAGGAAAAAAATGTAGGGAGGGTTGTTTTGACATCTTCTTGTGTTCCAAGCTCTTTTCCATTAAGATAGTTCTGTAAACTATGGAATAGATGATATATCAGATGTGGCAAGGTCTGGAGAATAAGGAGGACGTGAAAGATTTTCCCAGTCTAAATATTCAATCTTTGCAGATGTAATCCTTGCTGTATGGAGCCGTGCATTATGCCAGTGTAAAACAGCACCTTTATGATTGATCAAACCAGGTATTTTTCCTTTCAGTGCAACATTCAAGCTTTCTATCTGTCGACAATAAAAATCTGATGCAATCGTTATATTGGGTGGCAGCAACTCAAAGTTCATCATACCAACAATATCTCACCAAACGCTCAACAAGGGTGGAGGTCTATTTTGGGCTGTGCTTTAGTCAATTTACTTGCACTGAGCCATTGTTTACGGCGCTTAACACTTTTATAAAATATCCATTTTCATCTCCAGTCACTAACTTGTTCAAAAACTCCTCGGTATGGATTTCTGTACGTGGCGAGGGCACCTCCCAGAGAAGGTTCTGTTTTTTCAGTTTACCGCCTCTTGGATCTAAAACATCCACCCACATGTTTGCTATGCGTGGCAACCAAAAAAGTGAGTTATGTTCACGAGAGTGCAGAGAAGTGTAAATGTCCACTTTTGCTCTTAGGTTGGCTTCTGTCAAATTATGGAGAACCCATTTTACAAGTTGCAGATGACGGTGAACTATTGAATGGGTTGAATTAATCTCCTGTGCTAGTTCTTCAACTGTTACAGCATAACATCTTATATCCTTCCTTGAAAAAAAACGTATTCTGGAAAAATGTTTTTTTTTCAAAACTTCGAAAAGAGAAAACAAAACTGCAACCAGCAGCAAGTCATCATTAAACTCAACAAGACGACCTCAACATGGCGCATCACTTAAGCAGTAGTCACCTGATCTGAACTTCTGAAAACACCTTCAACATTTTTTTTTCATCGAGAGACTCCGAACCATAAGCACCTTGAATGTTTCGTGTAGTTTCTGCTGTACGTTTACCTTTTTTAAGCCCATAAAGCATTACATGCCTAATGTGTTCATTAGATACATCCATTTTCATAAGGCTTTATTTGATTAAGGATTTAAAAAAGTAAAGTTGGATTAGATTATTTTATTTGTCTGAACATTTTTACACACGTCATACTCCATATTTTAGTCATTAAAGTCTTCTACAAAGATAGAAATGATGATGTACTTTCTGAGTTAAATTTTCGGACATTACTAATGGGATTACCTGATACTAACGTCTGAAGCTAATCCAATGAAATTAAACAATTTGTAATGCTCGAAGTCTATAAACGTTCCTGTCAAATATTTGTAGTTCCCGATTAATAAGCGTTACTCACAGTTATTGCTTTTGAGGTTTCTTGTATACTAACCGTAGCAAAACAACAGTATATACTGTCTCTTGAAATTACTGTCACTTATTCTTACCTAGAGCTTCAAGAATTTTCACTCTATCTTATGAGACACCATTCATTTAAAAATGTTTACATTTTGTTTTCTGTTTTTGAAGTTTTGAAAAAAACATTTTTCCAGAATACGTTTTTTTTTCCAAGGAAAGATATAAGATGAAAGGGTGTAATAAATAACACAAAAATGAAGGGGATAGAAACTCAATAAATAAAGTAAAGAATGTCTAAAATGTTAATTATTTACAATGTTTGTTTTACCTTTCACTTTATCGAGACATCGCTGGGTATTTTAAATGCCTCAGAAAATCGTATGTGATAATGTAAGTTCGATAGAGTGAAGTGTGGGTTCAGAAGTATATAAAAATAATTATTATATAACGAAGATAATTCAAGAGAAACATGTTAAGAAAACTTTCCACTGCATGTTTATGTTGTAACGAGTCGACGCTAACAAGGTCAGTAGAGAGGTTATGCAAGTTATGGATTCTGTATTAACTAAACAGAATCTGGAAGAATTCTTGACAGCTTGACGACGCTGCAGTTTGGGCTAAAGTTGCGAATGACTGATAATTATCGAGATTAAACCTTTCAAAAAAGAAAGTCAACCGGCACTTTGATAAAGTACCGAGAACAAGAATGTGAGTATAGATACAAGAGAATAGGTTGACGATTCACCGACTCTATTTAGACCAATAGATAATCAGAGACGATTTTGTTGTTAGTTGTTGTACACAATGATATAAATAATTATAAATATAAATAATTAATGTCAATATATTGATGACATTCTCTGTTTTGCAAATGGTTATGGCGAATTTCCCTCCCACTCTGGCACACAAGTGGGTAAATTAATATATATATATGTATGTTCTTCTAAAAATGACACTGACCATATATTTTGTAATCACCTTTTGTAATGTTTTACTCACAATGACACTGATCATGTATTTTGTAATCACCTTCTGTAATGTTTTACTCGTAATGACACTGATCATGTATTTTGTAATCACCTTCTGTAATGTTTTACTCGTAATGACACTGATCATGTATTTTGTTATCACCTTCTGTAATGTTTTACTCACAATGACACTGATCATGTATTTTGCACGATATGAAACGAAACTACAAACTGTTTGTGTCGCTATTCATCGCTTATTTGTAAACAAATAGCACTGCTTCGAGAATATTTTCACCAAGGTTTTTTCAACTTCTCGAAACAAATGACAGTTTTTCTCTTTAATGAATATCTGGTAAACAATAGATAATTTGATAATACCGAGCTGTTTCTGACGCTATTCATCACTTTACAACTCTGTAAACGTCGACTCTGCGTGTGACCTCTTCAACTTGGTTTTGCTCGACTACGCCCAGCAAATTCAGCCGCCCAAATTTTTCTGTAGATTCGAATGACAGGAAATGAAGGTAAAACGGAAGTATTGCATCCCCTATTGGAAACCTACATGCACACAGAATAAAACTATCGCGAAGTTACGGGGTTGCACATCGCATAATAATTTTTTTTCTTCATTATCATACATATAAGCAAAAGTTTTATTATTTTTTGATGGTACAAGGTTTTATTACGCTGTCCAAACTAGTTTAAAGCATAAATTAGTTACATTTGGATTTTAATATTCTATTACAAACCTCGTTAATGTATTTCACTCTTTTTTACCATGAACTAACGTAAGACTTGGCATGGCCAAGCGCGTAAGGCGTGCGACTCGTAATCCGAGGGCCGCGGGTTCGCGCTAAACATGCTCGTCCTCCCAGCCGTGGGGTTGTATAATGTGACGATCAATCCCACTATTCATTGGTAAAAGAGTAGCCCAAGAGTTGGCGGTGGGTGGTGATGACTAGCTGCCTTCCCTCCAGTCTTACACTGCTAAATAAGGGACGGCTAGCACAGATAGCCCTCCTGTAACTTTGTGCGAAATTCCAAAACAAAGCAATGAAGTAACATCACAGGATACAATGTTTGTGATAATTTCTGCAACCATAACAAAAGTTGTGCGTGAACTTGCCTGGCGGTTCGTTAACGAGGAAAGTGATACATACAGAAGTGATAAGAGGGCGGGTTGTTATTATCATAATTGGTTATGGTTGATAAAATGAAGATAAATCATTTACACAATTACCACAGCAAATGTTATACCAAAAATGCCTCAAATAATATTTCACTGATGCATTTTTAGACTACAAATCTGAAAAACATTTTTCCTTGCAGAGACACCGTATAGGGATAAACACTTCACTGTGCTACACTTCTCTTCAGTGGTGAAGTATATAAATTAATTAAATACGTGAATAAAGACTGTAATTTTAATAATAAGTATTCATTAGAATAAGAAGAATTAATTTAAAACTCGTTATGATGTTTTACTGAAAATAAGCAGGAATTTAAACGAAAAAATAAAACTAGTTGAGTCTTAAGTGGCTGTACAAGTTAACAATTATCATAATATTTTGATTAATTATTATTACTTGTCATAAATGAATATGGTTCTGCTTATTGATTACTGTTAAAACCTAGAAACTTTGACAATATAATAAACTGTTGGAATAGTTGCTGCACTTTTACATTTATTTTTATATTATTATTACGTATGATCTGATGCCCAAAAAAAGATCCAACTCACGCTTATTACTTAATGTATTTAGAACTACAATGTCAACGTTTTTCATTGAAGTACTATACATAATTACCTTTTCTAATTATATTTTACTTTTATTATTCACAACTATAAGATGTAAAAATTGCAGTTAAGCGCAAAGTTACACAATAGGATACATGTGCTGTCAATGTCCAGTTTTTAGTGTTATAGGACTTCAAACTCACTTTTATACCACTAAGGGGGAAAGCTTTTCTTCTAATAAATAGTATGTATTTCTTTATACCTTTTGTACCATATATAATAATTGTCATGTTTTCGAACAAAAAGAACTGTAAAGCAATCACTGAAAACAGTTTGTCTTAATAAGAAGTGGTCATCAATAGATGCCATAAGACATATTTATCCAGTTATCTCTCATTACAATACACAGTAAAAGAACTATATTGAACAAAACAGGTGAAAGAATATTATCAAATCCAGCTTATATTTTAGGGTTAAGAGAGTGAAGTAATTATTTGATGCATATAACAATATAAAGGTAACAACTGCAACGTTTTGACAACAAAAATGAATTTGTTCTGATATCCTTGATTTAACAATGATTTGTCGCTGTGTGTTTAATCTGCGAGATAATATTTGGTTTTAACATTTGACTTGTTCTTCAGGAGAAATACAATAAATGTGCTGTTTGTAGATAAGTGTTCCATTTTTCTGCATTCCTTGTTAATAAGTATTGATGATTTCTTTTGGGAAAAAATATGCAAAAAATATTAATAAAACTTACTTTACCTTCTTCATCAGATAATGGTAATTTTGAGGTATACTTTAGAAAACAAATGTATAAAGCTAAGAGAAATTAATTGATATAATAATAATAGACATATACCAGTAATAGAAGAAAGTATGCTGTAGTTAATGGCAGGGTGAACGTCATAAATTGGTGAAAATACGAATAAATATAGATAAAACACTTATCTATAAATAAATAGGTTTGGTTTGTTTTGAATTTCACGCAATCCTACACGAGGGCTATCTGCGCTAGCCGTCCCTAATTTAGCAGTGTAAGACTAGAGGAAAGCAGCTAATCATCACCATCTATCGCCAACTCTTGGGCCATTCTTTTACCAACCGTCACGTTATATCGCCCCACGTTTGAAAGGGCGAGCATGTTTGGTGTGATAAGGATTCGAATCTGTGACCCTCGGATTACGAGTCGAGTGTCTTAATCTTCTGTCCATGCTGGGCCAAAACAAATAGGAATTCATTTTCTGAAAAAAATATTATACACACTAAACGTCGGGTGAATAGGTGAGAAGTGTGAGAGTGGGTAATTATTTATTAGAAATATGTTGGTAGTGTAAAAAAAAATAATTTACCTCCTCTAATGTAATAACTTGAATCCATTGAAACTGTGGAGGGAGTAGTGCAAAAGTTACTCATAGAATCTCTCTTTAAAAATGTCTGAAGAGAACTCATAGGATATAATACCTATTCTATGAGGTCACGTAGCCCATTGAAAATATGTTCCTAATTATAGTTGCAAAACATACTTATCCAAATGAGAAAGTGGATGTGTCAGATGGTGTAGAGAGGTTAGAGTACAGCAAAAAGAAGGTATCTACTGTTTTCATCTCAAGCCGAAGAACCCGGAGGGAAAATGAACTTCTTTTATGAAAATCGAGGACAAGCACGTGGGTAGACATTAAAGAACCTGGAAATCCAACATCCAGACAATGGTGGAAAGGGAAAGGGAACATGATGTGGCAATTCCAGTCCAAAATCAGGTGGTATTCAGGATTTATTGTCCAGTTCATGGTAGCAGGAAGGTTCCTACCAACCACATCTGTAAGAACTTGTGTTGTCTGATCGTATGCCAATTCATTACTAGACCGCAGGAAACAACATCCAGGAGGCAGGAGGATGGAAGAAAGCCAGTAAGAGGAGCAAACTGTATGTGGTAGATTCATATAATATAAAACCAGATGACATTGGATATTTTTCTTTCAGTCCATGGCAGGAGAGTAGTATGCACAATCTATATCAATAAAACACCATTACCCCACTTTCAAATAAGCAGAACTGCTAGTTACATACTTATGGTAAGTAATAAGGACTCTTGCACTCCACTGGAAGAGCAACTAGGAACAACACAATGAAGTGTCCAGAGGAATGCAATACTGTAAGACAGTGAAATGGGTTACTAAAAAGAAACTATTTTGGAAAGCAGGCTAGTCCAGATTTACCCAACCACGATCAGAGGGATAGGCAGAAATCCTGAAATTGCTTTACTGCTAATAATCCATGAATTGGTATGGTTTGGCTCAGACCTTATTTATGCATCAAGATACTGTAAAGGAGAATCAAGTAGTCTTGTGGAACACAGCATTTCGTCAGTGATCATTACAGACTACAAACAATAACACTGTGGACTGCTGTAAAAGTACACCTGGAGAGACACCACTTCCCACAAATTGGGATCCAGAAATGAGAAGAGGGCCATAGTAATCCCGAGAAATAAAAAAAACTTATTCATTCGCAGTGAAAATGGCAACAGGCAGTAATTCATATTCAGAAGAGAAAGAGATAGCCAAATGTATTAGCAACAAGCAATAAAAGCATACCATATTGTCCCCATGCCAACCTGTATAATTTCCTCCAACATACAATAGAAGCGAGCAACCAGGGAGAGAGTAAGATGATGGATTTGATGTGAAAGACCCGAAAATATATCAGGAATCTTCAGAAAAGAACAGATATATGAGCTGAATAAATTGAAGTAGCTAATCTATAACAGAGACCGAAGAAAGATGACGAGTAGAAGAAGAATTTTATAGGATAAAAAGGTGTGAAAGGGAACCATAAAAGAAAGGTGTACTAGCATTATAATAGGAAACATGTACAGGACGAAAAAGATAGTCTGAACTGTAGTGGGAAACAAATGAGAAATGAATGGGAGGGAAATATTGGTGAAAGTGACATGTGGTTCATGTGCAGCATACATTTTGAGGACAAACTGTAATCTCGATAAAAGAGAAAAATGATATCGTGGTACAGCATACAGGAAATACTGAGAGCGAATATATCCAAATCAATAATATGCACGTGCAAATAGAAGTAAAAGAGATATGTCTCTAAGGAAAGGTGGTATAAGGAACAGGTAGCCAAAAGTTCAAAGGTAGGAAGAGTAACGGCATGGGAACCAAATTCAAATCAGGAAATAGTGTTGGATGGAATGGATGAATGATATAAAAGGAGCAGAATAAGTGATAGGACAGAATGGAAAATTTGTAGCAAGAACAGAAAAAATAAAAGTATTTGTAGAGACTACTATGTGGCTATAATAATGGACACTGACAAACCGTTGTCAAGTAGCCAGGTAAAAAAATCAGAAAGATGAGGAACAGTAGGAAGGGAAAAAAAGAAACTATGGCACAGAAACTAAAAGTGGAAAACAAACCAATTTATCTGGTAAGGATATAACAAGGAAGGGAAAATAGAACTGGATAAAAAAGGACACTACCTGTGTTAACAATCTAGATTGCTTCACAGGAGACTGAACAAATACCATGCATGAATCTAGAGTGTGGCCTCAGAGGGACTCTAATGGAGTGGTTTCAATAAGAGACAAGAAACAAAGACGACGACAGATAGGAGGATAGGCAAATTACTGAAAGCATTCATATCTAAAGGATGTAGAACCAGAGACAAAAATAGGGGTAGTTTGGAATTGAGATGTGTGGCAAATGCATCTAGAAATGAAGTATCAAACTGGGAACATAACTACAGAAAACTGAAGTGCTACAAAGTGCCTTTGGCAAATTCTTGTGAAGACAAGACAAACGATCCGTCTGAGACATAACAAGTCAGAAGGCAGGTTTGCTGAGCCTGGGCCCAGAAAAGAAGATGCAATGTTCATAAACAAAGCAAAAGTGAATAGATACCTAATTTTCAATTTATATAAAAACAACAGTCTAATTGTCAGCTTGTATCATTATCAAATGGCCACATACTGAAGGTATAAAATAAACAAAATATTCTGAATGGCAATAAGTTAAAAGAGACTGCTGAGGAAAGAATCGACAATTGATCAATGGTTTGCAACTTCCCAATAATCTACACACTTTCCCATCCCCAAACTGTGAGAAAAGCATCTGTAAATAGGTGCTACTTCGGTGGAAGCAAAGGAATGCCAACCAAGGTTCTGTCACTGTTAACTCAGTCATTATGGATGGAATTTAACCACTTTATAACCAGAAAAGTATCATCGATACTAATTATTCTGTGATGTTTAATAATGTACACACAAGTTTGCGTGTTACTAGTAACCATTACAAGGCTTAGATCCACAAAATATGAAGTTTTTAATTAATGTTTAAAATATTGTAATTAAACATTTTCTCCAAAAATGGTTTCTTTATACATATGTAGTGATTTTCATTTTAAGATGAAAAATACTTTTATCCGTCATAAAAGTTTCACATTTCATATATTACATTTTTATAACCTCCAGATAATTATCAAATATTTTAAAAGACAAAACTAATATTTTATTTGTTATTTTCATTATTAAACCAGAATCTCTGTATATGTTCGGTTGATTTGACAAATCTCGTAATCACCATAAAAAAATTAAGAAATATAAATTATTCTTTTTTCTAGAATAACTACAAATTATAACTTTAAAACACAAATGTTCAGACTAAACAGCTAAAATATCATAATATTATACATTTATACATATTCACTATTTTATTATATTGACCTTTTAGCCAATATTGGCTAACATCACAGTAGTTACAATGATGCATGCATGTGCATTCATGTTACCATATCCAAGATAATAAAAATTACCTTTACAAAGTTAAAGTCTTAGTTGTATTTTAGTTGGACTAGTATTTTGCAAAACACCGTCATATTTCACTTATAATACATTATACATGTATATACATAATTGTTATTTACAAATTAGGTTTTTAATTTATTTTTCTTAGAACATAGAACATTAATTAAAGAAGTAAAGAAAACAATTATATCTTCTTAGTTATGACCCTTGTACTCGATTGTTGGTTGTAGGTTGCAAAGCTTTGAGAAATTTCGCACCTGGAGGATGTGAAACAAAATATATACTTATTTAAGTATATTATAAAATCATAAAAAAGTATATTGATACTTTAGAATTTCATTATAATTTATCATGTTTAATAGCTAAACTATACTCGGGTCCAAAAAATATGACATTTTCAAACAGTCTAAGAGCACTTATCAGCGCAGCGGTTTCTCTCAAAATAAAAAGGCGATGAATGCTGTTATATTTCCAAATGGCTGAAAAAATAACAACCTGAGCGTTTGATTGGTTATTTGTACCCCATATATAAAAGCGTATGTATATTTCAGAAAATCAAAAGAAGCGAGTGGGGATGAGATGTAGAAATGGGAGTAGGAGAGAACGGAAATGAAGAAGAAACCAATGAGAAAAGAGTGGAACTGATGAGCTGCTAGGGTAGTCACTGGATTTTAAAGAGTTAGAACGTTATCCAAAGTGGCTCAAAAATTCACCAAATGAAAGTTAGATAAATACACTGCTGGCCAAAATCTTAAGGCCAATGAACATAAAGAAAAAATATGCATATTTCGTTGTTAAACTCAATCACTTATTTGAGTAGAGCTTCAAAAGATAAAAATAAGAAAAGGGAAAATTAAAATAAAAATAGCATTTAATAGTGAAAATGTGAATACTATGAAATTATCCAAAATACTAGCTGGTGAAAAGTTTAAGACTATACCAAAAAGAAGTCTTAAACAGGGTAGGAAATGTTATTCCAAGTGGTGAAGATGGCTCCACGAAGATCATGCACTGTTTGGAATTGACGTACATTTCTATAGACTTCACTTGCTATCCACCTCCAAACACTTTTAATGGGGCAAACACGCTAGATGGTCCCAAAAAAACCACGTTATTCGCGATGAAAACGTCCTCTGTTCTGCGGGTATTGTGGATTGCAGCATTGTCCTGCTGAAAGATCCAGTCATTTCCACACAAGCGAAATACTTCAGTCAATAAGAATGACTTCTCCAACATGTCAATATAGCCAGCTGCTGTTTGACGCCTCTGTATAACTTGAAGCACCCCAGATCATGATGGAACCTCCTCCACTGTGTCGTGTAGAAAATGTCTCCAGTGGGATATCCTCATCGTGCCAGTAACGTTAGAAGCCATCTGGACCATCCAGATTAAATTTTTTCTCATCAGAGAACAAAACCTTCGTCCACTTTTCTACGTTTCATGTTTGGTGCTTCTCAGCAAAGTTTAACCGAGGTGTTTCGTGGTGTGGAAGGAGCCTTGGCCTTTGAAGACATTTACAGCTTTTAAAGCCTTTCTCTCCTAGATGCCGTCTTATTGTTTTTGAGCTGCATTCTGCGTCCGTAAGGGTCTTAATCTGGTTCGACGATCGGCTGGTGGCTTGCCGGACAACCAGTCAAGTTGTCCTGCTCAACGCCGACGAAAGTTTCTTGGGCCGACCACTTGAAATTATCGTTCCGTATCCCTCAGGGTCTTTTAAAAAAATTGCAAAAGCAGTTTTACGACGCCCAATCTCACCAGTGATGGCACGTTGACCGTCCTTTTGCAGCTCGACAATTCTTCTACGTTCAAACTCTGTCAACTCTTTCGCCTTTGCCATGTTTTTACCCAATGTAACACAGGAAATATCAGTGGGAGATGTTGACAATGCTAATGCTTGAACAGAAATGACTAAATTTTGTTACGTGTTTACTGATTGACGCTTCGTTTCAGTATGGTCTTAAACTTTTAACCAGCTAGTATTTAGGCTAATTTCATTGTGTATTCACACTATCCCTGTTAAATGCTAAAAACTTTTTTATTTTTAATATCGCTTTTTTATTTTCATCTTTCGAAACTTTACTCATGAGTCTAACAATGCAAAATGCAAATTTTTTCTTTACGTTCGTTGGCTTTAAGATTTTGGCCAGCAGTGTACGTGGGACAAAAGTGTGTATATATAAAGGAGATTTGTACAACAGAGCAAGCAAGTATAAAAGATAAGCAGAAGAAGAAAAGCACACTAATTTGGAAAAAAGGCAGGATGGTAATCTCACAAAAACCCCTCAAGAGAACAGCAGATTGCCTCAGAAAAGAGAGAAATGGAGGAAAGATGATAAAGAATATTGGTTAGGATAAGATGAAGGTTTATTATTTCTTTTTACAGATCTCTGTTTAAGCCTCATTTAGAGTATTGTATTCAGTCTCAAATTCCTTGCTTTAAGAATAAAAGCAAGATGTTAAAAACATTCAGAATAGGACTACTAGAATGATTTCTGGAATGAAGATCAGTTGTATGAGAGCATTTTAAAATCCTCAAAACAATTCTCTTTAGTAAAAGATCATGTAGTGGTACAAGCAATAACAACAAATTGTGTCAAAGGTGTCTTGTACAATACGGCAGAAACTCTATATATAAACAAATGATACACGACATCAATATAGTTGCAACAATAAGTTAATAATCGCTATGGCACAAGTGTCATGCCTGTCAAATAACATCAAATTATATACACGGACTACAAGCAGCGATATATATATGCATATCGTAGATTGGGTTTCAATGGTTATACAGTCGTTATTTGCTATGTAATCAAATGAACTTAAAACTACTCAACACAGTGCGTAATGATGTGTTTAAACATATTGCGCAGGTTTTACTAGAATAATCACACCCATTTTTGCTTAAGCTGGAGGAATATTATTAGATAAAAATAAAAAGAAGAAATGGGAGATCCCTGTTATGAACCACTATTGTAGTTCATGATGTTGATAATGTTTTTAGTTGACAGTTGTTGTTTCTATACATGCAACATTGTTCGTGTACGTATGCTGATATTTAACGTTGGTAACGTCTTTATGGAATATTTGTGCTTATCTGGATCTACATTTTGTTTCTACAAACTAGTCATGTTAATAGTCTTTAAAAACTCGCGTGTTTAATAATAATCTCACCAGTGATTGAAACGACGTAGTTGTTCTGAAACTAAACTTATTTACTCTAAACACTGTAAGTTACAATTAAATATACTTTATCAGTAAGTATCAAAACGAGACTTAGTTGCTTTAATTCACATTTGTAAAATAACACATCTTGTTGCTTTTCTTTCCACTTCAGATTCTGACATTTCGTGGCTGCCGCCCAAGCGGGTGTTATCTACACCCCATATGTTGTTAATATAAGGGTTTGTGTTAAACAACATGGTCAAGATACAAATATATTTTTCATAGTTTTATTGAAATTATATTTTTTTTATTCATCAAAGCGCAGTTTAGAATGTATTTTTTTTCTAAATATTTATGGAATCAGATGACGAACCGTATTTCATCTGATATAGAAGACGAATCGTGTTTCATGTGATATTTGTCCGTATCGAATGTGTAAAATGTTATCGATCTCACAGAATTTGGGCAACTACGATTTTCGCTATGATGATGGACATATCGGCGGTACTTTTCGAAGAGAGTCTGGTGATGCGTTCGGCAACAAGGTTGGCTCCTACAGCCTGAGAAGTGCAGACAGTCGTGCTCTACGTAGCTGATGACGGAGGTTTTCACGTTTACATCACTCTAACGACCTAGTGTAGATGCCAAAGGCCCAGCCGATACTAACATTAACAAGGCTAAGTCTATCATTATCACTGCGATTCCTACAGTAATGTATAGAAAAGAAAGGCACAACATTACACTGATAACTACACTTTGAACAGGGAAAACTAAACCACATTCTATCAGTTTTTGGACTAAATCATAGTGAAATGGAGGAGTAAAAACTAGAAACAGAAATAAGAAAGTAGAGGTTTAGGAACAGAATTTGATGAGAAGTTCTCTTGCGCTTAACACAACAACGTACTAGACCATCAACAGTGAGTACTCATGAAAGTATCCAAGAGATGTGGAGCAATGTGATGACGGTGTAATAGAAGTATTAAGTATTTGCGGTAACTTAATCACATCACAAATAAACATTGATGAATGCATTAGAGCATAACAAAAACTAATTGTTAAGACAAAAATATTAGTACAAAGCAACGTTTTAAGTTTTAAAATATGTCACAATATTTTAATTAGTTCATTTTAATCGTATGTGTTTTTCTTATAGCAAAGCCACATCGTGCTATCTGCTGAGCTCCGCGAGGGGAATCGACCCCCCTACTTTTAGTATTGTAAATCCGTAGACTTACTGCTGTACTAGCGGGGGGCAATTTTAATGAATCATTGCGACATATATTAGTTGTTAATAGTTCATTTTTAGCATTTCAGTAGCATTTCGAAATCATTATATAAGTCTATAGGGTTCATTTTATAATTTAGAAACTGATGTTTTTGTAATGATCGTCTGTATTGTATAATTACATTTGGTAGATAAACAATACTTTTTTATTTAATTAAAATTAAGTTAGATTGGCCTTGTATAAACTATGTAATAAACACTCGGTAAGGACAGTGTTAATATTTTCACAATATTTTAACACACTTGTTTAATGCCGTGAGACTTACCTGACAATATTTACATGTTTTGATTGGTAACGAAATCCTTAATCATCAGGAAGGAGAAAACAGTGAAAAATCCTATTTTACTGTTCACAAACTTTTCCAATATCTTGCATTATACAAAAACAAACAATTTAGTATAAATGCTGCTATCACCCATTTGTCTTTCTTCTAATATAGATTTCCAAAAATAAATTTCTCCAACCCATAAACTATAATTACTCCTTTATATGACTTCGGATCCTTAAATATTTCTAATAATTCTATTATATTTAAGCATGTTGACTTTGTTCCATTTAACGCTGTGAGAAAGAAGTCGAAGTCGATTCTTCAATTTATTTTATAGCTAAGTAGGGTTGAATAATGTCTAACAAAGCTGGCCATGTGGGTTAAGTCTTTCGACTCGTAATATGAGGGTCGCGGGTGTGAATCCCCGTCGCACCACATATGCTCGCCCTTTCAGCCTTGGTTACGTTATAACGTTCGACAATCCCACTATTCGTTGATAAAAGAGTAGCCCAAGAGTTGGCGGTAGGTACCGATAACTAGCTGCCCTCCCTCTGGTCTTACACTGCTGAATTAGGAGCGGCTAGTGCAGATAACCCTTGTGTAGCTTTGCGCGAAATTTAACAAAAAAAACCAACAACTAACAAAGCTCTCAAAGTTAAATACTGTTCTTAGCCTTAGTTAAGTAATATGTTTTTGCAACATCGTCATGCATTGTTACAATAAGATTAGATCGTATTTTTTCTCTAGGTGTATATAGACTCTTAAAACGTTCTGTTTACTTTCGAACCTTCGTATAAAATCTGACGGAACTGAATGTGAGAATGTTTATTAGGACACAACGGAAAGGTGTGTTTCTAACATCTATTTTCTATGTCATGTCTTCATTTGCTTAGCAATAAGTCTGTAGGCTTACGACGCTAAATATCGGGTTTCGATACACACAGTTAGCAAAACACGGATAGTTCATTGTGCAGCTTTGTGTTTAATAACAACCAGATCATTAAATTTTGGCATGGCTGGTTTATTGTAGCATAGATAAGAACGTTAACATTAATTAATCAAAATTACAGTATACACCAGAGAAAAGTTTACGTGGATTTGGTTTTATGCGTGTGTTTGCTTCGGTATTTCTTTTAATTATTAATCAAAAATTCTTGATTGAATCATCTATTGTTTAGATTGCTATGTAAATAAATGAACTATAAACAAACAAAACCAACAACAAATAACAATCAAATCAATGAATAAATAAATATATAAAAGGTGTATTTGCTTATGTTTTACATTTATTTAAATCTCATATAAACATTATTTTTAGGTAAGTCTATTTTACAAACGGTTTTTTCTTTATTTAGGGCCATTATTTTGCGGTTCTATACATAATGTTACGGATTGCAATGTAATATAGCCTGAAACAGAGTTACAATATAATTTAGATTTAAAAGTTAAATAGATGTCGATACATATCCAGTTTATGATATTTACTAACAAGTTTGATACACACAGTTGTGTTTTTTAAAAATGGCCTGGCATGGCCGAGCGCGATAAGGCATGCGCTCGTAATCGGAGGGTCGCGGGTTCGTACCCAAGTCACGCTAAACATGCTCGCCCTCTCAGCCGTCGGGGCGTTATAATGTTACGGTCAGTAACACTTTTCGTTGGTAAAAGAGTAGCCCAAAAGTTGACGGTGAGTGGTGATGACTAGCTGTCTTCCCTCTAGTCTTACATTGCTAAATTAGGGGCGGCTAACACAGATAGCCCTCGAGTTGCCCTGTGCAAATTTCAAAACAAACAAAACTTCCTTAAAAATATATTTTAATTTCAAAACAGAAATATTATTTATAATAGAATTTTTGCAAAGAGTTATTTGGACACAAAAGTTTTACAAACTTGCAAACAGTACTCAGTCTTCTATTTGATCCGGAAATTCTTTGATACCCTATCGAAGGTTCACGATGAGTGAATTAATTTCGAGTTGATAGAGGTATAATTTATTTACTGAGAAGCTAGTTAATTATTCGTTTATCAAATGTGAGTTTTTCAGAGTTGATGTTATGTAACGTCCTCGTATAAATACTAGCGTCCTATTTAATCTGCTTAAGTTAAATGGTTTGTAATGTTCAAAATCTATAAACATTCCTGGTCAAATATTTGAAGATCCAGACTTATAAGCGTTAATCACAGTTATAGCTTTTGAGGTTTTCAGTATACCAATTATAGCAAACCAACAATATATACAGTCTTTTAGCGTGTTGCGATGGTTAATCTTATGTAAGCGTGAGGCGAGTTTCTAGAAATCTCAGCTTACAGATCAATACTGACGATATTCACGCATTGTTGATTCTTACACCAGAAAATCTTCTACAATTTTAGTGAAAAAACGGAAATTTTGCAATGCAAACTTAACAGCATAACTTATGTGGACTTTAAAACACAAACTTAACTTAAATAAACATTGATATTAAGATTAATATATGCTAGTAAATCCTTCACAATGATTTAAAAATAAAATTAATCCATATAATATACAAGACGATACGAAATAGCACACCATCTAAAGTATCACAAACAAAGTGTATTAAGCCTAAATCTGACTTGAAAATTGTTTAAAGTTACAGTGTGCTTACTAGCAAGGATAAGTTATTCTTATTTTAAATTTTGTCTGGTTTGTTTTATATGAGAATATCATATTTACATGTTATTTTACATATATTAGTTTCATTTCCCCATCAAATCAGTTTTATCTTTAGTTATATTAAGAATCATATTAATCTTGTTCGTTGGTTTATATGTAGAGAAATACTCTGCTGTTTTTAAATTGTTGCAAACAAGTAGAAGTTTGAATTTCGAATTAATGAACACACACAAACAAAATATAAATTAATGATTCACACTTGGCAGAACATTTGATAAACTCTTCGCCTAACATTGAATGAGATAGAGTTCAAGTAATTAAAAAGTAAAGCTAAAATATAAATAAAAAATGAGAAAATCCGTAGAAATTGTTAAACATAAAACGAATAAACATTTATGCCCGAGTGCTACAAAAGTCAATGTTTGGAAATCTATTCTGTAGAGGTCACTGTTACGTGGAAATAATACTCGTATACTTAATTGTATAGAAGTGAAATTTTCTGTTTCTTCTGTTCTCCTAAAGATGGTGAGATGTCTTCCACCGACTCATGTAGAATTTTAATTTTATATTTTGATTTTAATTTTACAAGTCCACTATGTTCTGAAAGTATTTTTACTAGATACACATTTGTGAAATTATAAAGTCAGTCCAGCTAAGATGCATAAACAGCAGAATAATAAGTATAACAGGGAAATGAATTAAATCAGCAGAGACAGCAGTGGTCTCAGGACAAGATATTATATATTGAATGTCAATATAATACAGATATTAAACAGTAAGAACTCTCCCGCTTGTGTGATTTCAGTAGATCCAGGGAAAACATTTGATAAAATCAATCACAGTTTTATGTATTAAGAAAATACGGAATTCCGCGGCAATTAAAAACATGGATAAAACTGATATACGAAGATGTAACGGCAAACATAAATATAAATGGACATATTAAAGACAGTTTTAGAATAGAAACAGGAGAATGACAATAATGCTTCACCTCCCCCACATTCTATGTGTTAACTATTGAATGTTTCCTAAGAAGAGTTAATTCAGATCTGGAAATTATTGGTGTACACATTCCGGAGAATTACGTCACTTGCCAAAAGTTATCTGTAAATGATGACGACGTAACTCTGACAATAACAACTGATAATTAAATCTTCAAATGTATAAATAGTTTCTGCGGTGCAAGTGGTTTTAAGATAAGCATAAAGAAGTCAAAAGGGTTCAGTTTAGGAAGATGAAGAAGTAAAAATGATTCTTCGGCAAATATTAGTTAGACTAAAAGCCTTAATAAATTACCAGGCATCTGGTGAGGTCCATTCGATTCAACTAATTTTATATGCAACAAAAGAAACTTAAAGATATGAATGAAAATGTAAAAAAAATAATTTAAAAAGAAAATTACCTACCAATAATAGCAAAAGCCCAGACAATAAAACGGTTAATCTACTCTAAATTAATATATTTAGGCAGAACATTATTTCCTAGCTTGGCGGAATGTAATAAACCAAAACAAATTAGCTTATACCTATATGTAGGGTTTTGATACTCGCAATGGACAGTTTGTTTGTTTGTTTTTGAATTTCGCAAAAAGCTTCTCGAGGGCTATCTGTGCTAGCCGTCCCTAGTTTAGCAGTGTAAGACTACAGGGAAGGCAGCTAGTCATTATCACCCACCGCCAACTCTTGGGCCACTTTTTTACCAGCGAATAGTGAGATTCACCGTCACATTATAACGCCCCCACGGCTGAAAGGGCGAGCATGTTTGGCGCGATAGGAATGCGAACCCACGACCCTCAGATTACGAGTTGCACGCCTTAACACGCTTGGCCATGCCGGGCCCACAATGCACAGAGCACAGACAGCTCAGTCTATAATTTATATTTATCAAACAAATATTTTATCTACGTTGGCGGTTACCTAAAGTAATCATAGCTTTTCATGGACTCTCTCTTAAGTTTTTGTTAGATTATAAAACGTTTTAATAGCTGCTGTCCTTGTTGTCAAGTGCAAAAGGTTAGTAATGGAGATGTTATACAAATAAAAAATAAAGAAATAAACGTATTTAAGAGCTGTTACTTCTTCAAATGTATTCTGTTTATTAGACAATAATTCTAACAACTGTCTGTTTATTCGTTCAGAGTATTTGACTAGCAAGGTTATACAAAATAACTTTCGATGATATATACTGTTAGACTGTCGCTTAGTTACTAAAAATAGTTTCAAAATATAACAAGATAAAACGTTTGTTATTTCACAAACGTTTATCAAAAGACTGGTAAGTACAAAATTAAATTTGAAAAAAACATCCAAGACATAAAAATGTAGCTACTTTCTAAAGTAAAATTATGGTTTATGTGAAAAAAATCAAAATTTAAAAAATAAAAAATAGCCAAAATCAATTTGTTATAAATCAAGAACTTCTTTTAGTAAGCAATATGCCATTATTTTTAAATCTACTCCCTCAACGAATCTTAGCCCGTTTTCTTTGTATCACGGTTTAAAACTGTCTGATGAAGGGATTCTGCCCGAAAAATCTGTAAATTAATATAAAGATTTTGTCATAGACGTGTGTTTTTACTTTTAGCACTCGTTATTACAATTTCATCCTATATTTACTAGCATTATTACGTTTGCACTTCTTCTGTGTTTAACGTGCGAAGTGTGTGTGTGTGTGTTTTTCGTATAGCAAAGCCACAAATGGTTATCTGCTCTGCCCACCGCGGGGAATCGAACCACTGATTTTAGCATTGTAAGTCCGGAGACATACCGCTGTACTAGCGGGGGGCCGTGCGAAGTGAGTTGTTAGGTTTTGTTTGGATTTTGCGTAAAACTACTCGAGGGCTATCTGCACGAGTTGTTAGGTAAACGTCATTCTGAGATTGTAACGAACGTCTCTCTTGTTTCACTTGCTTAATTAAATTTATACTTTCTTGTTTCCTGAAAATCAAACACTTATTTATCCTTGGTGTCATAATGCGAACAGCGTTAGAACTTATAAAGGACAGTGATATACAGGTGAGTTCACAAAAGAAGTAGACAATTAATCTAATTGTTCTTATACGGCCAAAGAAGCAAAACGTAAGTAACTTGGTTTTCTTAAGAATATGATTCTGATCATTTTCAGCATTATAAAAGATAAAAATACGAATTGTAAGAGACTGTTGTTGTTGTTATTGTTTTGAATTAAGCACAAAGCTACACAATGGGCTATCTGTGCTCTGCCCACCACGGGTATCGAAACCCGGATTTTAGCGTGTAAGTTCGCAGACATACCGCTGAGCCACTGGGGGGCATTGTAAGAGACACGGACAGAAAGAAACTGCTGTGAACACGCCCGTCACTGCTAAGTTCGTCATACAAGTAAGGTATGTGTCATAATATTATTGTGAATACTGTAGTATGATTATCGTTTTAGTGAACAAATGAAACATTAACAGTGAAGTTGGTTTGATCGTGGTTGTACAGAAGAATTAGAGAAATTTGATTTAAGAAAACTCAAAATTATAAACTCCCAAAAGATGTGATGACATAAAAAATGTCTACATTGTATTGTAATATTAGTAATGCACGTCAGTAGGAGCTGCCTAAAGGTAATGTATTTCAAAAGCTTGCAATTAAAAGCGTTTGAAATTTGGGAAGTTACAATTTAGGTTTCGTTTTTATTTCTTGTAACAGAACAAGTTTTGTTCGTTTTGCTCTTAATGAGGGTTTTAAGACCTTGTACATTTTGTGTATTTAGTTGCGGAGGCTAAGATTGTGCTTTTTTTACGGCTTGAGCATTAAAGGCTTGGGTTATTACATATTCTGTTAAACAATTTACAGTAATAGCATTTCTTTTGAGAGCTGATATTTCAAAACTGAAAATACTTCACTGGAGATTTTAACAAAATTAGCAAGTGTAAAATAATACTGATGAATGTTTATTTGCGAGTCGTGAGCAAAAAACTCTAAGACTTCACTTTTATTCTGAAGAAAAACGTACGTACATCAAGTATCATATATTATCACTTTCAAAGTATATGTGTGTTTTCTTATTGCAAAGCCACATGCGGCTGTCTGCTGAGTCCACCGAGGGGAACCGAACCCCTACTTTTAGCCTTGTAAATCCGTAAACATACCGCTGTACTAGCGGTAATCAAAGTAATCTACCTCAGCTGATACATACTTGTTCTGACGTTCCTGCCATTTTCGGAAGTAATGCTGGAAATCTTTAACCGTTATGCGACTAAGATTTGCTTTCACATTATTATGGATGGTTGGAATGTCATCAAATCTCTTTCCTTTTAATTAATTTTGATTTTGGGCAACAGAAAAAATCACACGGGGCAAGATCGGAAGAATTACAATAATGTTTTTTTCTGCCAAAAATTATTGAACAGACACAGTAGTGTGTGATGTCTTACTCTGCTAAATCAGGGACAGGTAGTATAGATAGCTCTCATGTATCTTTTGCTCGAAATTAAAAAAGAAAAACGAACAAATTGAAATTATTTTAGGTAAGATTAGAGTAAATTAACCTATGAGATTTTGAATGTGATCAAATACATCAATCTAAAGGGTTTACTTCCTGAAATGAAAACTGCAATCGGTCAAGAGATGACAGAAATCTGACTCGAGTTTTTGTATTTGAAAAAGAAAAACTCAGAGGCGTTCTATGAGCCGTTATGCCGTGGCTTAAAATTATAAAACATAAAGAAGTTAATTTGAAGTTTCTCCAACATTCCAACAAACCATAATTCTCATCTTCTGTTTAAGCGTAAGCAAGTGGTACACATTTCTTTGTTTTATCAAATATATATTTCCTTCTTGATCTATGAAACATTAATCGATACATAGAGAATGTTATGTTAAAACTATTTTGAATAAACAAATCAATGGAAAGTTGTGGTATAAAACGCAACATATCGAAATTACACTTTGGTATATCGTATCGTTTGATACATCGTAGGTGAATATTATACCATTAAAAACTGATTACATTTGGGAAGAACTTATAACATCCTTTTAAAACGGAATATATTCGTACCCTCAGAACAAAGAGATATGCTCAGATCGGATATTTTGAATTTTTAAGAAGGAGACATCCCTTATATATAATGGTATTGGAGAATATGTTACAACTTGTCCCCCGCTGGGACAGCGGTAAGTCTACGATTTTACAACATTAAAATCAGGAGTTCAATTCCTCTCTGTGGACACAGCAGATACCTCGTTTAAATGTTTTTTAAGGAATTCGCTTTCATCACCTAATCTTATAGCTTAGTTATTAACTACATGTTAACACAGTATTTATATGCTAAGGATTACCTCAAACAGAATGAACAAAAATCCCTACTTGAAGAATTTCTTTCACAAGATAGTATAATGAAAACATGTTGTTGTTAGATATCTTGCTTCAATATGAAAGTTTGCATATATTTTGATTTGAAAAAGGATTTACCTGAAGATCCAAAACTTCGTACTAGAGTAAAACAAATTAGGAGAAAGCTATGTATATAAAACATAGATAGACCTTAAATCCACAGCATAAAATTTCTTTCTCTGAATCAAAGTGGAAATATTTAAAATGGCAACCACGAAGGCAATAATTTTACATTGAGATTCTTGTGATAATTTGTACATATATAGATATCAATAAAATAAGAAATCCGCTATTTTCTATTCGTTTTAGAGGTTTAAAAAAAGGGTGTGTGTTTGAAAAGAAAGTCACATAGTGCAATCTGCTGTCCCTACGGAGGCGAATCAAACCCCTGATTTTAGCGTTGTGTATCTAAAAACTCACTACTGTCACAGGGGGAGACACGAAGCAAAGTATTTTTTAACTAATAAATAAAGTTTATGCTACCAGGAAGTGTTTTACACCTATTAAACTTTTATCATAAATGTTCTATATGTCTTCTTTAAACATCTTTCGGCGCGGTATGGCTAGGTGATTAAGGCGTTCGATTCGTAATCTGAAGGTCGCGGGTTTGAATCTCCGTCGCATCAGTCGTGGGGTGTTATTTTGTGACGTTTAATCCAACTATTCGTTGGAAAAAGAATTGCCAAAGAGTTGGCGGTGGGTGGTGATAACTAGCAGCTTTCCCTCAAGTCTCACACTGCTAAATTAGGGACAGCTAGTGCAGATAGCACTCGTGTAGCTATGCGCGAAATTCCAAAACAAACAATCAAATATCTTCTACTTTTCTAAATTTAATATCATTGGACAGCATACTTAAATTTATAACGCCTTCATGGCTGGGAGGGCGAGTATGGTTGGCGCGACTCGGGCGCGAACCCGCGACCCTCAGATTACGAAGCGCACGCCTTAACGCGCTAGGCCATGCCAGGCCCTACCGGACCAAAAAGGAAATAAAAAGCATTTAACAACATATCCAAGAAATATTACAAACAACTTCATAAACATCCTTCTTTTTTACACCTTTATTTTTAGAAATTCTTTGGGCATCAAAGGTCACAGAACTGATTTTGATCTATGATAACATAAAATAACAAACAAACCAGAATACAACACAATAAAACAATTTTTGAAAAGTTCATTTGCTGATTACAATAACAAATGTAAATAATAAAACAGATCTTACAGTGAAGTAATAATGAGTAAA
This sequence comes from Carcinoscorpius rotundicauda, assembly GCA_011833715.1. NCBI lineage: Eukaryota > Metazoa > Arthropoda > Merostomata > Xiphosura > Limulidae > Carcinoscorpius > Carcinoscorpius rotundicauda. Next base: position 46,760,365 of record CM022392.1, on the reverse strand, counting down.
ATTGTGTCTGTTAATAGAAGGGCATTTGGATCGAATTAGAAGAGATTCCTCATATTTTTTGTCGTGAAACTTATCATATGCTCTAAAATTTTATATTGTATAGTCTCTTATAAACTACGTCACATATGTTGCTGTATGTTCTACAATGAAATCAATTGACATCAATTTTATTCAACAATGTAGAAAGGAACAACTAACCCCTAATTTTGTAAAGGTAAAAACTTTCAAAATTTTTTAATAAATACACAAACATTATCCAAAATTTACAGAAAAAACTATTTAAAGCCATGTTGAACACAAAATACAAAGAACTGCATGACTTACAAAAACAAAAAATGAACCTAGACCATCAACTAGCATGCTGCATTAAACCAGAGATTTACGGACTTATACAACGAAACATAAACCAAATCAATACTAAGAACGATAGAGACAAAAAGATCTGCTACAAGAAAAAACTAGAAAAACTAAGATGTAAACAACAGAAAAGACACCAAAACGACAAACCGTTGACTAACCTCATAATTAACAGATCCGACCGACAATTAAACACAGACGAGATACATCTACTTGACAAAGGACTCAACTTGGCAATAGCACCAAGGTACATTCCAACCAAAGAAATCAAAACATGTTTAGAAGACCTAGCCAGGAGACTGGTGATACTTTCTACAGAAAACAAAAACAAAGAAAAAACCAAAAACAACCAACAGAAAGAAGACAACTTATATAATTTTATTGACATCCAACAGCCAAACTTCCCAGGTAAAATTACAAATTTATATTTTCCAGAAACACCTAAAAACATCTTAAACGATTTTTTCAAAGAATTTTCTTACAAAACCATTAACATAATTTCACAAAACAGAAAACTAAAAAAAAACCTTACAAAAAGAGACATTAATTCCATTAAAACCCTAAAACAAGACAGAAACATAAAAATTCTAAAAGCAGATAAAGGTAACGCTATAGTAATAATGAACACGAATGAATACATACAAAAAATGAATAACATCCTATCAGACACGAACAAATTTAAACCAATACACACAAATCCAACAAAGACACATGAGACGCAACTGAACAAATTACTACTTCAAATGAAGAAAGCCAACACAATTTCACAAATACTTTATTCCTACCTACGTAAAACCGACTCACGCACACCGCAAATATACGGCATCCCCAAACCTCATAAACCAGATTCTCCATTACGACCAATAATGTCAACATATGAATCGTTTAATTACAATCTTGGTAAATACATAGCATGGGCATTCTTCAAATATGTAACATCAGCCAGCTCATTCATCAAAGACTCTTTTAATTTCAAGTCTAATCTAAATCAACTTAATCATAAAGCCTTAATGGCCAGTTTCGATGTTATATCCCTCTTTACAGAAGTTCCAACAACAGAAGCCTGCAAGATAGCCTTAGAACTCTATATCCGAGACCCTGACCCAATTATAGACATTCCCAGTAACCAGTTAGCTACCCTCGTAGAATTCACCACAATAAAGACAAACTTCATGTTTAACAACCAAAACTATATACAAACAAATGGCCTAAGCATGGGCAACCCAGTATCACCAGTTCTAGCCAATATTTTTATGACATATGTTAAAACACATGCAATTAACACAGCATTACATCCACCACTGTACTGGTACAGATATGTAGATGATACGGTTGCGGGATTCAAATCTACAGAACACATACTTAATTTTTTCAATCACATTAACTCTATACATTCCAACATTAATTTCACATGTGAACAGGAAGAAAGCAATCAAATATCATTTCTTAACCTCAAAATTATAAGAACCGACACACAATTCAAAACAGAAATCCACCGAAAAATCACCCATACTGGACTATACATTCCTTGGGACTCAGCACATGAAACAAAACAAAAACTAGACATACTAAGAAACCAGATAAACACAGCCATAAAACTATGCTCACCAGATAAAATTAACGATGAATTAGACAAAATAAAACAATACTTCATCAACATCAATAAATTTCCTCCACAAACCGTAGAAAACATTATACGCAGACACCTAGACAAAAAGCAAAATCAACCAACAAAAGTAAATATATCTCACAAATCAAAAAATCGCGAAACCATATACTGTTGTATACCGTATATTCCTGACATCAGCAAACAAATAACCAAAATTTGGCAGAAACTAGTAACAAAATATAACATTCCAGTTAATACTAAATTTATTCAAAAACCAGGCACAAAACTGAGGTCTATACTATGTAAGAACTACACTGACAAACACCACACCAACATTATTTATAAAATACAATGTGATAACTGTCACGACTTATATATTGGAGAAACAAGTAGAAAAATGGAAACCAGATTCAAAGAACATAAAAAGTCACCTTCACACGTTTTCGAACACTGCAAGTCAAATGAACACAACATAACCATAGAAAACACTAAAGTACTAAATAAAGAAACAAACATAAACAAACGCAAAATTAAAGAAGCCTTACTTATACAACAACTTAAACCAAAAATAAACCAATATAAAGGAACGCCATTATACCTTTATTAATATTATAGATAAAATTATATATTCAAACATCTAATCACGCCCTCTACATTACGACACTCAGTTACACAACCCCTTCCAAACATGTGGTCAGCTTTCGGTCAGTTACCTCTTTCTTTGTGAACCTGACGATGACCGAAGAAGGTCGAAACGTTGTTCGCTCTTCTATTTGAAATATTTTCTCAACCCGAACGAGCCGTTTTTGCATATAAAATTATGGGTTTATCTATAATATGGATATCCAAACCAGATCTTCAAATCATTTGTCCAAAGCAGAATAATCCATGGAATAATGTTTCTATATAGTGTTTTCGTTTGTTTTTTGTTTCTTTTGGCTGTTGCTTGTTCAAATATGGTTATGTAGAAATTATGATATATCTTACTAATATAAATATATGCATATTTATTGGAAAACAAAAGTTAATGAAATTCTTCATGGCTTGTATGTTATTATCACTGACGTTGGAGACTTTTCAACTCTCTTAAGTTAATCAATAATAATTTCCTCTTTAGCAGCTATTGAATGGAGCGAGTAATAGTGTAGAAGAATGGGTTAAAATGATGGTATAGATTTTACACTGTATGGTAGTAACAACTTTGTTGTTTTCAACAATAACCATAGCAGCAAGAAAGGGTAAACGTCTGGACGTTGTCAGAATCTGCAAGTGTGAGCTTTGTGTCAGTGTTGATTATTAAAAGGCTCCAACAGACAAAAAGTTCATGATTCCATATATAGAGAATGTCATACATATATTTCTTCCTACTATTTGGTTCCAGATTAATTTCAAAATCCCACTAACTAAGAGCTTATGATTAAAAAAATTAGTAAATATAGATGTAAAAACAGTACCAATATTGTTTCCAACAGCAATACATTTATTTTCATTATATTTGGCTAACGTAAGCACCGTTATTAAGAACAAAGGTCAGATAAAATTAAATAAGACCTCTAAGTTTCAATGGTAATAAGAAACTGATCCAAGAAGCTTCATAATTCACTGGTAGTAAAATACAGAGGATTAGAATCAACAAGCTTCATAATACATTGCCAGTAATAAGTCCTGCCTATTTTCTGAATTTGTAAAATATGCTTGAGTACAAGAATCAATAACGAACTTTATGTGTATTTAGATCTTGTGACTGCCAGTATTGTTACCTTAGCTAAAGTTCTAGAAACTTTTCTCTCAAACTTAGAATAGGTAATCAATGCAACATGAAGATACAGTATATATTGTTAGTTTGCTAAAGTTAGTATACTATAACCCTCAGGAGCTATTACTGTGATTAACATTCATTAATTGGTAAACTTCAGATATTTGACAGGAACTTTTATAGATGTCGAACATCACAAACTGTTTAACTTCGCCGGATTAGCTTAGGACGTTAGTATGATTACATTGTATACCTTCAGCTGTGAAATACTCGTATGATTATCAAATAGTTGGCTAGTTCCCTGTTAATTAAATTGTACCTTTATCAACTCAAAATTAATTCGCTCATTGTGAACTTTCTATAAATATCCAATCCTAGACCAGTTAGAAAATTCAGTATGGGTTACAAGTTTCTAAATATTTCGTAAATAAATTATTATTTGTCATATGTGTTTTATAAATTGTATTATTATTTGTACATTAAAATAAATGAATGTATGAAGAAATAAATATGGGTATTAATCTTGATGGCAAATGTCGTAAATCTGATACACATCGACATTTAATTAACTTCTAAATTAAATTTAAACTTAAGTTCAGGCTACTTGAAATCATAATACGTAACATAAACTGATGAGTCGTCCGAGATAAATTATAATACGGAGCTATATCAATATATTATGCTAGCTCCTTTCAATATAGTTAAGAAACTGCATGAGGTACCATTACGGTAATTTTAGACTATATATTTCAACAGCATGTTCATTTAAGCAGAACCTTTATGGTATGCCCTTGGCTATTGTTTGTTTTGAATTTTGCGTAAAGCTACGCGAGGGCTATCTATGTTAACCACCCCTACCCACCATTAATGACTAAAGTACAATCCTGCTGAAAATAAGCCAATAAATTGCAACTTGTTTCAGTATACTGTTTGTGTGACACCACCATAATACGATACCTTTGGAAACAACAGAACACATGCAAAAAGATAGCTGACTCAACCCCTGCTCTGAGAACAGAATGTTTCGTGCATTGGATTTCATTTGCTAACATATATACGTAAAAACGGCTCGTTTGGGTCGATAATATTTTTATGCAAACAAGTTTTTGTTTGTTTTGTTTTGGAAATTCGCACAAAGCTACTCGAGGGCTATCTGTGCTAGCCGTCCCTAATTTTGCAGTGTAAGACTAGAGGGAAGGCAGCTAGTCATCACCACCCACCGCCAACTCTTGGGCTACTCTTTTACCAACGAATAGTGGGATTGACCGTCACATTATACACCCCCACGGCTGGGAGGGCGAGCATGTTTAGCGCGACGTGGGCGCGAACCCGCGACCCTCGGATTACAAGTGCACGCCTTAACGCGCTCGGCTATGCCAGACCCCAAACAAACAAACTTTATATCTTAAAGCATGACTACATTGTTGATCAACAGATGGCGTGAATAAAACCGTATACGCATCTCATAACGAACTATTACAAATTATTTATTTACTTTCTCGTTATCGTTGTTTTCTTGCATTTATAAAGACAAAACAGAATGTTGTGGAACTAACCAAAGGTGTCATTTGTTAAGCTATGTATATATATATAATTTATTTATTTATTCCAGACCACAGGTCTCATATTATAATTAATATCACAAGTTAATAATTTATCATAATACTTAAGTTGAAGACAAAAGTTGTTTCCCGCTTGAGGTCTTCATGCAACCAAAATGATGTTTGAAGTGGAAGCTGTATAGCGTCAATAAAATTTAAAATTGTATAAACGGGAAACTTTGTTTGTGATTATTTATTATAATTTCAAGTGTTGGTATGCAGTTACTAATGGATAGTCGATGGTACTTTCGAACACACTTCTCTGGACGTTTCAAATTATCCAGATTCAGATTTTGTTGAGATCTCACTAAGTATTTTTCAGTTTAATTAAGAGTTGTTTTTTTGATGAATGGCACAGCAGTATATCCGCAGACTTACAGTACCAAAAGCCGGGTTCGATATCCATGGTGGACAGAGGACTGATAGTCCATTGTGTATCTTTATGTCTAATTCTAACTAACATACTAGCCAAATTAACTTATAGGGTATCACATTGAACTGATAAGAGATGTAATAGAAAACGAAACGTTAATTGCTCTTGTTCGTGTCTCTGATTGTGCTTTGTTAAAGATTGTTTTTGTGTAAATTTTGCGTGTTGATTCCTATAAGAATCCAAAGACCTATACATTTTAGTATGAAATTCCTTGTTTAACAGACCTTTCACTCTAAGAAAACTCGGTGCAACAGAAAATACTACCCAGTTTATAAATTACTTCATTGGTAATATTCAAATTGTGTGTGTGTGTTTTCTTATAGCAAAGCCACATCGGGCTGTCTGCCGAGCCCATTGATCCACAGTTATGTAAATACTCCTAAAGTAGCGTTAAAAAAAGGTTGAAATTGTTAGTAAATAAGAGTGGCATTAAAATTACTTTCTTTTTCGCATTCGTTTTAAATAATTATTTAAAATAAAAATGTGTAAAACATTTATTATCTATCTTCTGTTTCATTCAAGTCATTGTCCAGAGAGCCTTTTGTTTAATACCAGAAAAAATGTTGTTTTTTTAACCTGAAAGACTTGAAACAAAATAAAGCAAACTTTAGCTTGTACTAAAAATGCAAATTCCATTGGAGACCTAGTGTTTAGTAAGTCAGATCGCACATCGGAAGGTTCGAGGTTTGATGGCAAACATTGTTGTCGAACACGATCCATACTTTCTGCAGTGAACATTTTATACAATCAATAGTTAAATACCGGTATATTCGGTAAAAAGTAGACAGTGGGTGCGGCTGAATGATCCACCTCCCATTCTCAAGAACTATATCTGCATCGGGTATGGTAGAATTACGATGAGAATAAATATAAAAATAAACATAGTTTCTGTTTCACTGTTTAATGTATTTTCCTTGGAATTTCTCAAATGTCTAAAACCTTCGTTACCACGTATCAAATGCCAAGAAACTAGTTAACACACCTAGCTAGATGTAATGAAAACAAACAAGCAACTGTACCAGTCTGTGGAACTGCAAAAATTTTAAGTTTTTATAAAGGTGCATAACATACAATGTTACTTATGTTGTTCGGAGTTAATTTATGTTGTGGACGAATTATCTCAAAATAAGCATGAAAAAAGTGAGAAAAACAATGTAGATCAACCAAAAAGACGACACAAAATTAATATATGACTAAAACGGAGGGTAAAATGAAAACATGTTTAACTGTTCTGAGATTATCATCTCTATACTCATATGGTCGATGATACAAGTGGTCCTACCAACGATATATCAGACCAAACAACTTCCTTTCGATCCTTACAGAAACAAAACGGCCAAAGAACAACAAAAGGTTTAATCTGGAAATGCTCGTTACAATGCTGTTCGTTCCAAGTTGACTGCCAATAAAGGACCATACTCTATTTTCGAAATAGGCACGGTTCTGACGTCACCAGAGCAGACGGTCTTCGCTGTGGTATCAACAAGCTAGTACCGCGGATACCAGATACGAATAGAAGATAGAGAAAAATGTGCCAGCTATTGTTGAATATTGTTGAAAACATTGTGAGAACGAACACTAAGTGATTTAAAGGTCAGCAGAGAGCTAAGAGAGTCAGTGTAAATATTATAATCAATGTACTACATAGCTACTTAATGATCCAGGGAGAAAATGGTATATAACTCGGCAGTGAATACAGAAACTGTAGAGAGGATCCTGTGAACAACCATCAAGACACAAAAAACCATGACAGAACCCACAAAGCCACCTGATTTTGAACCATCCACATAAACGGGAATAAAAAATGGTTCGAAAAAGTTCGCCAAATACAAGATGAAACTTCTAATCTGGAATATCTACCTTCTTCAGATGTCTCAACGAAAGCTCCCAGGTAGGGATAGAAATAAGCCATGAAGGGATGCACTGATCAGTGGATACAGTAACGTCATCCAAGAACAGACTCAATGGAGTCAGCTTTCACTGGGATACGAAAGGTGAAAGAAAGTATTTCAGACCATCTATTCTGATAGAGCTAAGCCCAATGAAAAAGGAAGACCAAACTCAGGGTGGGGTGCTGCGGCAAGGGTCGATGTTAAAAGCATACTGTTGAGGGAATTCAAGCAATGAAGGTTAAAAGGAGGTTCGTGAATGAAGTCCAGCATCTTCAAGGCTGAGGTCCTGATAGACCCATAGTCCAGTTTGGATTGACTGAAGACACTATAGATCGTGAGCACAGAACATTGATTCACTCTCCAAGAAATTTATGAGAATACACAGAGGATGTTCAGTAGCATCTTACACGTGACATATCGCTGCATGATGTGAGGAATGAAAGTAAGCTTATGGGCAAAAATAAGCTGTAAGAACTTTACATCAGGGAACTCCAGAAGAACAACATTACTGTGACAGAGCTTAGAAGCCGGTTGTACACCCACTGGTAGCAAAAGTGCAAACAGTTTTAGGGAAAGAAAAGGTAAAACTATTTACACTGGTCCATTTCAATAAGGAACTTAAGACAGTTTGATGCTGCTGCTCAATAAATCTCATGTTCAACAACCGACACAAAATACGAAACATGTCAGTAAAGAGTCCATTTGTAAGAGTAGGTTGTGTAGTGATAGCATTAATCTTGATACCATAAAGTGTGATACTCCAGAAACAGCCCTGAGGAACTCCAAGTTCCTGTGGAAGAGAATGGAAGAGTATTGAACCATAGAACTTGAAATCGCCTGTCCAGTAAAGAGTTCTAAATAATAATGGGTAAATGACCATGCATGACAAAGGAGAGGTGATTCTACAAAATGTTGAGCCTCTGCATCGTGTTATAAGCCCTTCTAGGTCAAAGAACATGGAAACAAGATGTTCCAGCTTGAGGGAGGCTTTCTTGATTGATGTTTCAAGTCAAATTAGGTGGGTCATGGTGGGCCATTGTTGACGGAACTCACACTTGGTGGACGAGAGAATGTTGTTTGATTCATGGAACCAAACAGGATGAGCATTAACTGTTCTCTTTAAGTTTTCACAGAGCCAGCTAGTCAAAGCAATAATACGATAATTAAAAGGTATCTTGAATCCTTCAAAGATATATCTATATTGCAGGGATGACCAAACTTGCTTAACGTAAGACCCACATACGATAAACTTCAGATGTTTGCGAGTCGCAAAAAATGAAGAAATATTACACACACGTTTTTATTGTGACCTGCAGATTTTGTTAATATATTTTAGATAAATATTAAATACATTAGGTAATAATATTTATTCATGTATGTAGTTTTTATAATCACAAAGTACACATATATTTACCAAATATTGTTAAAATCCTGGCTGATTATTGTTTTAACTATAGTGAGTGTATTTAATAAATAATGAATTACGGAAACATCCAAGGAAAATACGAAAACTTGCATTTCATTAAAAATAAATGAAACTGCCAAAAATAAAAATAAAAGAGGTAAAAACAGATATTTTTAATGATATATATTTGTCTTAATAAATATCTGTTCAAAACATACAGGACAATACGTAAAACAATAAAATTAGAGATATTTTAATCAGATATCACCTTACAAAATTTTAGTCTTATCATAATACTTTTGAGACACAAACATTGATACAATTATAAGGCTATTTACTGCTAGTAGAGGTCTTGTGAGTTTCCACCTTTGTTGTCGGTCGTTCAAATTTTCGCTGTTTGTTTGTTTTTGGAATTTCGCACAAAGCTACTCGAGGGCTATCTGTGCTAGCCGTCCCTAATTTAGCAGTGTAAGGCTAGAGGAAAGGCAGCTAGTTATCACTATCCACCGTCAACTCTTGGGCTACTCTTTAACCAACGAATAGTGGGATTGACCGTCACATTATACGCCCCCACGGCTGGGAGGGCGAGCATGTTTAGCGCGACGCGGGTGTGAAACCCCAACTCTCGGATTACGAGTCGCACGCCTTACGCGCTTGGCCATGCAAGGCCTGTTGTTTTGAATTAAGCACAAAGCTACACAATGGGCTATCTGTGCTCTGCCCACCACGGGTATCGAAACCCGGATTTTAGCGTGTAAGTCCGCAGACATACCGCTGAGCCACTGGGGGGCGAAATTCCCGCTGATATGTTGTCAAGGCTGTACGAACTAGTTCCGTCAGGTGTTGATTTGTAAGAACTGCACTATGCTTCGACTTCAAAAATTTCATTAGTGAGTATAATGATTTACATCAGTTATGCTGAAAATTAAAATGAGTCGCACACTGATTTTCTTTAGTTTAGGATATTTCATTTCTGAAACTTGCTTCTATAACTCAATTGTAGAATAGGATTTATGGATCATCTTTAGACCCAGATCCTTCTGTAGTTCTATTAGGTCCTTTTTCACAGCAGATAATTCTGTAACCAGAGGTTCAAGAATTGGACAATCATTATTGATCACATGAATGGGTTTACAAGAAAGGAGACGCAGGGCTTCAGCTTCTGCAATTCCTTAAATCTGTCTAGGAAATTATCAAGTGGTCCTTTAATTTATCTTTGTATTCTTCCAGTTTATGGTATTTTATTTCAATATCAGGGAATGCATTTACTCTTCTTTTGAGATTGGGAAAGTTACTGACGTTTCTTAACAATACGTTTCTTTGAAAAAGTCTTATTTTATTTTGAAAGCTGAAAATCGTTTGAGTAAGATCACAAACAATCTTATTCTTCCCCTAGAGTGCTAAGTTGAGAGTTTGTAGATGATTCATTAGATCAGTAAAGAACGTGAGATCTTGCATCCATTTATCATTTTCCATTTGAGGATAGAATCTTTTATAGAAATCAAGAAAAGAAATACTAGGATCCGGCAGATACACAAACCTATTTAAAACACTGCTGGTTGACAACCACCTCATAATGCAATAGAAAGAGACATCACTGGGCTTATCTCCAAGCTTCAGTTCTTCAATAAAATTTTTGAACTATCATTGGGTCTTCTCATTTAAGCGTATGAAATTGACAATTTCATAATATCTTCACACTTGATTTATCTGGCTGCCAGGCGTTCACGATCAATAATACAATGAACTCTGGAGAAACTCTGGAAAGCTGGGATCACTTTTCATAAGTGTAATTAATCCTGCATTTATCCTCACCATTGCAGGCACTCCATCTGTTGCACGACTAACGAGTTTATCCACTGGAATATCAGTATTTGTTAAGGCTCCATCAAGCGCATTTTAATGGTAGCACTACAAGCTTTTTCTTTTAGTGCCACTAAGTCCAACATATTTTCTTTCACAGTTACATCAGAGGAAACATAACGAAGAAATATCGCCATTTATGGGTTGTCTTGTATGTCTGTAGATTTGTCAAGGGCTAAGCTAAATGCAAGGGAATTCTTTAAATCATTTTGCATTTTGCTTGTAACATCAGTACTGATCTGATAGTCTCTCTGTAGTGCGGCGTAAAGCTGGTTTTGTGTTATTTGGATCTAACACTTCAACAGCTTCAGATATATTCTTGTTAACAAATTCACCATCAAAATATGGGCGTTTAGCACGAGCAATATTTCATGATATAACAAAACTAGCTTCAGTCGATGTATAAACTTCCTTACTGACTGTTGTCTCCTGGCCATTTAGTGATGATTTTAACACAGATAACTTGTTTTTCCGTAATTCTAATTTAAGTGGATATTCAGACAAAAAGTTTTTATGATTTGTTTCATAGTGGCGTTTCAAGTTACTGGCTTTGTAATGATTGAGTAACACAATGCAGATAAGACACAAAGCTTTACCTTCTTTAACAGTGAATGTAAAGTCTCCCTTCCACTCTGGCTTAAAATTTCTTTTTTCATCTTCATACTTTCGATTTTTACAATTTGATGATGCCGTCTGCCTTCACAAAATTTTCACAGACACTTAAATAAGGTGAAAAAAACCAAAAAGCTCCAAAATGCGCAACGCAACCAGACTCTATAGCCTCCAGTATCCCACAAACACTTCGCTAAATTTACTGCCTGCCGCACAGCCACACACGCCACAAACATGTGATTGCAAGCCACACCCACTAAAACTAACATCGTTAGCACCAGCTTGTACTATTGCTAATTCTTCAGTACAATTCCTCTGTAATCGTTGCTTGTATGATTACTGATTCTCCAACACAATTCCTCTGTTATTCTTGGTTGTATGATGGCTGATTCTTCAGTACAATACCTCTGTAATCCTTGCTGATCTGAAATTTCTTTAATCTCTGACTCAAATCTAGCATTAAAATTAGGATTTAAATTCTTAAATATATTTACTCACCATGAACATTAAACTTACGTTTTAATCCACTGAACTCTCAGTTTATTCCCAGTAAATAATTATCAAGCTTGAATTTTTTTCATTTACTTTTCATATTAATTGTGGTTCAAAAAGGGGCTCAGTCAACATATTTCCTCGAGTCCCACATTATGTGTCTTGTTTTGTTTGTTTTTTTAATTTTGCACAAATTCTCGAGCCATGGTTTGGCCACTCTGCTATATTGCCAGCCTTGACTTACCTTTAAATGACGCAATTTAGTCAGGTAGTAAGTTAATTTTTGAAAATTCTGATGTTGTTAGTGATATAAATAAATCTGTTTTTTTATAAAATTATTAGAATTCGTCACTACACGTTCAATTTCTTTGAATGGTTGTCGTTATGAACAACTTGGTGGGATGCCAATGGGTTCAATTGTTGCACCATGTTTGGCGAATTTGTTTTTAAATTATTAAGAAGAAATGTTAAAACTGGTACGGAAAAATTTAAACCATTATAGTATAAAAGATATGATGGATAGTTTTAAAGAGTAAACCTAACATTCAAGAATTTCAAAATCATCTGTAAATTCAGTATAGAAATATTAGATTTCCAGTTGAAGAACAAACAGCTAACAGCTTACCTTTCTTAGAGACCAAGATTTTTGTTTAGGGAGAAATTTTAAACCTAAGTGCTGTCATAAGCCAACTTTTGCAGGACAATGTTTTCATTTTGACAGGTTGTACGTTTTGCATTTAAGAAGGACTTAACTCACAGTTTAATTCATCGGACTTATAACATAGTTAACTCTTTTTTGTCCTTCCATAAACAAATACGAAACTTAAAAGTTATTTTTTTTAAAGTTCCTTGTGCAATTAATTGATGTTGTTATGAGAAATTGTTTAAAAGCTTTGTATATTCTAAATATCAGTAAACAGGTTGAAATAAACATTGCACATCGTTGTTTTATCATTCTACAGAATTAAGGAACAAAATTATATATTTTCTGAATAACAAAATAATAATGAAATAATAACAAAATGCACTCACATATTAAATTTAGTATTGTATTTAAACCAATGTGTCATTTAAGGAATTATTTTAAATATAAAAACTGGATTCTTATAATGCATCGGTCTTGCGTCACATAAATATTTGCATGTCCAAGGTATATCTTTGGTTATGTAGGTTTCAGAGTACGGTGCTCGACTTCACCTATTAAAGAGCATGCACAAAATACACCACATAATCAGTCGTTCATCCTTCGCCACTGTGACACAAACATAATTTAATAACACTTTAACACCTTGGGGAGTGCAAATTGTAAAGAAATGTCCCGCAGTAAAGAAAACTTGCGATTACACAAGACGCGTTTTGAATTAAATGTTAACGAAACAGTTATTTATGAAATTTTACATCTTATGTTATAATAACAAGTATATGAATATATAACTAGAATTCAATGTGTTTACAAAACAACAATGTGGGTCATCATCGAAATTCATGAAACAGGGAAACAACTAAAAGCTTACTGATTCTAAATTGTTGTTAACTGGGAACACGATTTTTACAGTTCTTAAAAACACAATATTGATTTACTTTAATTCCTCTTATGGAGGTGGAATCAATGTTTTCAGATTCTTGTTCAATATAAAAGATTGAAAATGTATTAAATACTGCGATGTTACATCACTCTACCACTGGGACAATAAGTGACTATCTATTGGACAATGAGATATAATTACGGTTCTTATTTCTGAGTTAAATTTGTAGTTCGCATCATAATTTTTTCATCAAATTATTATCTCGTTTATAACAATGAATATTTTTCATCTTTTTTTGATGACGATAAACCCACTTGAAAAAAATCTTAGAATGGCTGGTATGGGCATAAATAGTTTTACTAATAAAGCAAAGAACAACGTTTTGATCTTGGTCATCTTCAGGTTAACCTTTCATCTTTACATTTTTAGACATGTTATGTTTGGAATTTGGATCGATCGATAGGACTCTCACGTGACAACTGGTTTAAATAAATCTATATTCAGTTGTTGCTAACATTTTAAGTATAACAAAATGTTATTCTATTTCAGTAAGAATGATTTACCAATGTAAAAGTACATACGAGGGCTGTTCAAAAAATACGCGGACTGACGTCATAAAACAAAATGTACCTTATTTAGAAGTTACAAGTCTGGGACCCCTTCAAAGTATTCTCCTCCCCAACGTACACACTTATCCCAACGGTGTTTCCACTTGTTGAAACAGTCCTGGTATGCTTCTTTTGTAATGTCCTCCAGCTCCTTCGTCTCATTTGCCTTAATCTCGGCAATCGTCTCAAATCTTCTTCCTTTCAAGAGTCTTTTGAGTTTGGAAAACAAGAAAAAATCACAAAGAGCAAGGTCAGGTGAGTAGGGGGTGGAGAAGAACAGTCATCGAGTGTTTGGCCAAAAACTCACGAGTTCTGAGGCACAAATTTCGCAGCAACGCGATACATCTTCAATTTTTCGGTCAAAATCTCGTAACAAGATCCAACTGATATCTCACACTCTTCAGCAAGCTCCCTGACAGTCAGACGTCGATTTGCTCGCACCAGGGTGTTGATTTTGTCGACGTGAAAAGACGTCCAGGACACTCATCATCTTCAATGGACTGTCGACCATCCTTAAAACGTTCATGCCATTTGAAACATGCCGTACACTTTATAGCAACATCACCGTAAGCCTTGTTAAGCATAGCAAAAGTTTCAGTCGCTGATTTTCCAAGTTTAACACAAAATTTCACATCAAATCGTTGCTCCTTCAGGTCATTCATTCTGAAATCCGCCAAATGAAAAAAATCGCACTTCACTTAAAACTGGGTAGCTAATACACAAATGAAGATATCTGCAATTGGGAAATGGCGTCGTAATCAGCTGATCTGTGCGAACCTTGCGACACCAAACGGATTCCCCTGGAACCAACTGGAGCCGCGCAATTCAAACAGTCCGCGTATTTTTGAACAGTTTGTTTGTTTGTTTAGAATTAAGCACAAAGCTACTCAATAGGCTATCTGTGCTCTGCCCACAACGGGTTTTCGAAACCCGGTTTTTAGTGTGTAAGTCCGCAGACTGTGCCACTGCGGGGCTTTTTGAACAGACCTCGTATAACGTTTCGAGACAAATTCATAGGGATGGAGAGGAATTTATATCATTTTCGGATCTAGCATTCAGGAATTACAACAGAACATGTAAACATTTCAAGACAATAAAACTATAGGAAGCCTGTGTTATCAATGTAACTAACATGTAAACAAATAAGAACAAAATGCAGCTTAAACCTATTTCTTTCATAAACTCCAACCAGCATTACCAGTTTTATCCATATGAAATTCTAGTTATTGACTAAATTACATGAAGCAGTCAATTATATTAATTAAATAATTTATCAACCCTTAGTATAGGCACAAAATAAAAAGTCACTCTGCATCACTTTAATGATATTTCACACGATAAAGTGTGTGCCATCACATGTACAATATCAATGTGTACTCACATTATAAATTAATAGAATACACACACACACACACACCCTTATTTTCATATACTCTGTTATACAGAAGAAGTTTTATTACAACATGCCCATTCTTACTTGTTTCCTTGCTTTTTGTTGCACTCATTCTTACACTTTCAACTGTTTGATTCTTTCACTTGTATAAATCACGAAATCTCCCAACACAGGAAAATTTCCGGCCTGCTAGGATAGCACTCTTACTTCTCCAGGACCGTGTATTACTTTTCAGAAAATTTAACGTCTCCACTATTACTCCTGCAAACTGTAGTGTAACTATAACCAGTCAATTACATTATTATAATAATATCATGGAATACTCTCTCAAACAATGAGACAAACGTTAACCAGTTCACCAACTAAGAAAACAGTAAATATATAAAATTGAGAATTTTTTCTTATAAGTATTAGTTAACTGAATTAAACCGTTGAAGTTTCACCCAAATTTAGACTAGATAAGATGGTAACCTGATATTTTAAAAATAATGTATTACATTAAGTAGTTTAGGCATAAAGGAAAATAAACTTAAATATTTTCCTTTTTGTCTTTCAGATATTGTGTTTAAGACATCTTATACACACTGTTTTCTGTTAATTAATTTTCATTTCTCTCTCTTCTTGCCCCCCAGTGGCACAGTAGTATGTCTGCGCTCTTACACACTAAAAACCGGGTTTCTATACCCATGGTAGGCAGAGTACAGATAGCCCATTGTACAGCTTCGTGCTTAATTCTAAACAAACAAACAAACTCTCTTCTTATCTATGAAATATACAACTGAACACAGTAATGGTCGGAATATCATTTATAATGACAATGCGTTACAAGAACAACTGTTAGTTTGGACGTCTTTCAGAAGCTGACGAAGCATAACATAATGAACTATATTTGTTATAAGATGTTAGATCTATCGTAGTCTTTAATACTACATTCATAATATATTCTCCTACGAACGTTTTATGTGAATTAGAAAAGTTTATAAAATAGCATACCAAACTGCAGTGTGGTTGAAATACTGTTATTATACACTTTTATAATACTTAAAAACATTTGTAAAGAACTATATTATAAATGTAGTGCTAAAAATATAATAATCCTAACATAATGTCTTAAAACAAATATACTTAATCATATTGTGCCTCGCCAGCTTCTAAAACGTATTAAAATTACAAAACTTGAAGCTACATCTGAGTGACAGTTTAGGTTTTGATTTCACATAGTAGCATGCATGATTATTTCATTCAACAAGTCCTTAAATTATTATAAACATTAATGAAAGACTAAAGTAATAACTGAATATATCTGAGTAAACTATTTAAGTTGTGTGATCAGTCTTAAGTATAACATGTTCGTAATAGTATTACAGAATCGCAATAACATTTTTTGTAAATACAATAAAGAAAGCAAAATAAAAATTGACAAGTACGATTGAATTAACTTTTATAGAATGTTTACAGTTTAGAACGTTTTTAGAATAATTTTTCCTTTCAAGTCGTAATAAAAGTGTTTCTTGCTTACTTGTCACGGCCTGGCATGGCCGAGCGCTTAAGGCATGTGACTCGTAATCCGAGGGTCGCGCTAAACATGCTCGCCCTCCCAGCCGCGGGGGTGTATAATATACGCTCAATCCCACTATTCGTTGGTAAAAGAGTAGCCCAAGAGTTTGCGGTGGGTGGTGATGACTAGCTGCCTTCCCTCTGGTCTTACACTGCTAAATTAGGGTTGGCTAGCACAGATAGCCCTCGAGTAGCTTTGTGCGAAATTCCAAAACAAACAAACAAAGCTTACTTGTCTGCTTTTTGGAAAGAAAATCAGTCACGTGATCCAAGATTACGATATTGTTACAAACAAAATAATATATTGATTTATTTAAGGTGATATCTGAAAGTGAATATAGATCCACAAAGATAATGCTTTAAGTTTCTTTTGTATAATTTGATAAAGATAGCAGTTTTCCAGGTTAACCTGTTAACAGGTTGTGTTTACCGTGTAGGATCTGAGAATACTGTCTTCGTCTCCCATTACCAAACAAAAAATCGCAATTGGTACTTTTGGGTTTTGTGTGTATTGTCAGAGTAAGAGTCACAATATTAATCAAAACCAACTAATACCTTGTTAAAAGAAGAATGTCATTCTACTTCAAAGAGGTATTTTGTTCGTGGCTGTAATTAATATGTTGAAAATATTAGAAAAAAAACTCTCCACTTTTCAGTCACTTTACTTCATCTGTTTGGAGAACATTAGTGACTTAGAAGCTTGAATACATTTATGCTGTCAATAACATTTAACAAAAAATAATTTATATTTTTTTTACTTTAATTGATGTGATTACCGGTAATTTTTAATACAGGACAAAAATTATAATACAGATTACAAAAAGTATTCAAAAACTAGCTCGAAATGTAACTGAAAAGCGAGATAGTTTCAATAATTTCTTTGTAATACAAGTGTTGATGTATGAATAAAACAATTCTGTTAAATCCACTGTTTTTTTTTTAAACAACTTCTATGTTTTTCCCCATTGGATAGGTATTTATACCTGTCCCCCGCTAGTACAGCGGTATGTCTCCTGATTTACAACGCTAAAATCAGGGGCTCGTTTCCTCTCGGTGGGCTGAGCAGATAGGCCTTTGTGGCTTTGCTATAAAAAACCACACATTGTTTGTTTGTTTTGGAATTTCGCACAAAGCTACTCGAGGGCTATCTGTGCTAGCCGTCCCTAATTTAGCAGTGTAAGACTAGAGGGAAGGCAGCTAGTCATCACCACCCACCGCCAACTCTTGGGCTACTCTTTTACCAACGAATAGTGGGATTGACCGTCACATTATACACCCCCACGGCTGGGAGGGCGAGCATGTTTAGCGCGAAGCGGGCGCGAACCTGCGACCCTCGGATTACGAGTCGCACGCCTTACGCGCTCGGCCATGCCAGGCCTCGAAAAAAACCACACAAACACAGACATTTATACTATCTACTCTAACTGGGTTGATGAGAGCTAAACATGAATCGAAAGGTTTGATTTCAATTGGCAAAGTTGTAACTACTGTAGCTTTAAGTGTGACGTTTTTCTTTCTTTTTTCACATCTTATTAGACTAAGAATATTTACTCTTTACGTCACTGAGAAACTTGTCATTTTCCATGTTTTGGTAGTAAATAAATCACTCACTACAGTTTTACCTTTTTTTTTTTACTCCGGCGATAAAATCATGATTCTAACAAATTTCGTGAATTTTTACAGTGAATGCAATGTCTTTTAATATCGACACTGGCTTGATAAAAACTACTTTGTACTAACAGATAACACTACCGGGCCTCTGTGTAGTAGTTGTTAACAAGTGCACTCATTAATAATCAAGAAATAACTCATGAGAATTATCGAGAATAAAACATGTTGCCGTCGCTTGCAGATTGAAGGTGAGAACAATAGAATGCTGTGTCTCGGTATAAAGAAAAGGACGGGAATTTGATCGATTAGAACATTAGAACATTGATTCTTGGGTTTCGCAACAGAAAATTGGATTCAGAATAATGGAAACTTTTCACTTCGAATTCCAAATGCCCCTAACTTTGCTTTTGATGTGTAAGAACAAATATGTTTCTCTTTTCATGGTAACGTTACCAGAAAATCAGGAACATTACGACGTGGGTAGCTATAAACTATTGTTTAAGAACTAGATAAATGAAATGTAAATTGAAATATGTATATTAGGAGTATTCTTTGTAGAAATTTAAAAAAAATTAAAAAAATCAGAGTACGATAATCGTATTTGCCTTTAAAGATAAGTAAAATAGAAATTAAATAGTTAAACGCAGATGGAAAACTTGAGAAATTTCAGTTATACAGGAGGCTTAATTTAGCTTAGATTCTTTTAGCTTGGTTGTTTATATGAGCTTTAATATGCGCAATTTTCAGTAATATATATTGAAGGGAGTAGAAATATAAGTTTATATACCTTCTTGCGAGTTGTTGTGTTTGTTTGTTTGTGAGGCCCGTCATGGCCTAGCGGGTTAAGGCGTACGCTTCGTAATCTGGGGGTCGCGGGTTCGCGCCCGAGTCGCGCCAAACATGCTCGCCCTCCCAGCCGTGGGGGCGTTATAATGTTACGGTCAATCCCACTTTCCGTTGGTAAAAGAGTAGGTGGGTGGTGATGACTAGCTACGTTCCCTCTAGTCTTACACTGCTAAATTAGGAACGTCTACCACAGATAGCCTTCGAGTAGCCTTGTGCTACGTTCCCTCTAGTCTTACACTGCTAAATTAGGAACGTCTAGCACAGATAGCCTTCGAGTAGCTTTGTGCGAAATTCCAAAACAAACAAACAGTTTGTTTGTTTTGGTATTTCGCGTAAAGCCATCCCTAATTTAGTAGTGTCAGACGAGAGGGAAGGCAGCTGGTCATCGCCAACTCTTGGGCTACTTTTTACCAAAAAATAGTGGGATTGATATTCACATGGCAACGCCTCCACGGCTGAAAAGGCGAGCATGTTTGTTGTAACAGGAATTCTAGCCCGTGACCTTCAGATTACGTGACGAGTGCTTTGACCACTTGGTCATGACGGGCTGCTGCATAAGTCATAAATATATTTTCAAAAGATTGGTTTGGTTTGAAATTTCAGCAAAGCCACACGAGGATTATCTGTGTTAGGTATCCATATTCAGTTGTGATAGACTAGAGAAAAGGCATCTAGTCAATACCACCCATTGTCAACTCGAGGATACTCTTTTATTAACGAATAGTGGGATTAAATAAAATATTACAACGATCCACGCCCCACAGATTGTGATTCTATTACCCTAATTATCAAGCCTTATCAGGCCTGAAATCAAGAGGGGAATACTTTAGGTTGGTCATAAATAACCAATGACGTAATATGTTTTCGGGAAGTTGTTATTAAACCACAGTAAAATAAATTTTGATATAATATTGTTTTAAAATTGTTCCAGTGCGAGGAAATAGACAATCACAAAACAATAAAAATTATCTATCGCTAACGCCCTTTTATTTATGTGTGTAGTCATAAGCACAAACTTGATTGTGTTTGTTTTGAATTTTGAGCAAATCTACTTGAGGGCTATTTGCGTTAGCTGTCCCTAATTTAGTTATGTAAGACTAAAGCGAAGGCAACGAGTCATCAATACCCACTGCCAACTCTTGGGCTACTCTTTTACCAACGAGTAGGGGGATTGACCGTAACATTATAATGCACCAGATCTGAAAGGGCTGGGATTTGAGCCCGCGACCCTCAGATTATGAGTCGAGTGTCTTAACCACCTGGCCATGACGATCGTACAAATTTGGTAATGTTTGAATATTTGTAAAGGCTCATGCACATGATCAAAGAAATGAACAAAATACTAAATTATTATCAGCAAGTGAAATAAATTTGAAAAAACGAAATATTTTCAGATCAACAACTTCCATTGCTGAAATCTAAGAAGATGCACTTTGAACTTATCGGGAGAGATCCGAGACAGCCGTCTTGATGAGTCCTAGCATAAGAAGAAAGGCCTTATCCTCAGTGGATATATGTGGTTGACACATTACTATACATTCTACTTTACTTTCCCTCATGAATTCTCAGAATTAATATTCTCTATGCTTACTTTATCTTTCTTACTCCACATTGTTTTCCTTTCATAAAATACATTCTAAAAACTTTTAAAGAAAATTTATTTCAGTGGTTGTGTTTTAAAGAGTCTTCTTGAGGTAGCTGTAAAAAATCAAAAATAAACGAAGAAAACCGTGCAGCAAATCTGCCTTATTTGTCAGCCAACAGTACAAACATATAGCGCTTCTGGTGGTACAATATCACGTTGAAAAACGACAATAATTGGCAAATATTTTTATCAATCACAAATTACTTTCTAAAACTAAACTTTCACGATAAAAACAAGTTAACTTTAATTGTTACCATTGAGGTATTATTTTTCATGGCTGGATACGTATCAAGTATTTCAAAGGGCGGTTTCCTGTCCTACAGTTAATTTATGACTTACGAATCTAACAGGACCCCAGGGACAAGATGTATGCCAACCATATCAATTCAATCCACTTTCTACTTTCTGCTATGAAATATTATTCAAATAATAATTACGGTGATTACGAGTTACTCTCAACTTCACGTTGAGATTCACACGAATGAATATCGCTCTTTTTTCGTGGTTGAGGTCAAAACTCTGCTTTCAACACAATTTCCCGTCATTTCCTACTTTCTGTTGTTGATAGACAGCCTAAACAGCCATATTGATTCCACAGAGGACAACGACTCCCTTTCTAGGTGGCGAAATTTCAACATGGCCGATTAAATAACATGAGCTTCCGTTTAACGTGATTGAAACGCTTTATTGAAGAGATATTTTCTGTTGTATAATATCAGTCTGTGCTCAGACCTTTCAAATATTAAATTAAATTTAAAACGTAAATTAATGTTTTGTTAATATCAATGTATTTTTTGAAACTTAAAAGCAATAACTTTACATACAAATGTAAAGTTACCAGAATGCCTTGTGCCACAGCTGTTGTTGAGAACCGTTTGAACCAATTTCGATACAATTTGGTAGAGAAGTGGTCGGACCCTTAAAGGGTTTAAACAGATAGACGAACTCTTAGTCTGACAACTACCTTAATTTTATCGCCACGGGTGAGGGCTTAAGTAAACTGTGTGGTATAACACTAAAATAAGTGAATGTAACCCAAAATAATGTTTAGTGACACACGTACATTTATATCTGATGAAATGTCGCCTCAAAATAGCTGAAAATAGCGTCACAAGTCTCCATTTTAGCATTTGACATTAATTGCGGCATTTAGATTTTTGATAGCATAAGCACGTGTTTCTGTTTTCACTTTTATTACTATATTTAGTAATGTTCATTGAAAATGACTGAAGTGGTTGTTAAACTTTGTTTACTGAGTTGTTGTTTTTTAAGAATTGAGTTTTCTGGAAATTGATAATTCTTTCAGTTATTTATTTGAAGTAAAAATGTATTTCAAGACGGCTGGTATGTGCATTAACACTTTTACTAATAAAGAAGAGAACAGTGTTTCGACCTTCTTGTTACGCAAGAGTGTTAAATATCTCAGTTACTATTATAAAAGTATATCGTTAAGTTTTTTAATACACTTGAAGAAAATTTTACCTACAAGGGATGCAAACCATAAAAATACCAAAACGGTCAAGTTTGAAAGAGAGAAAGATGTGTTGATTTATTATCCGATCGAGTACAAAGTATAATTTGTTGTTTTGAATTAAGCATAAAGCTACACAATGGGCTATCTGTGGTCTGGCCACCACGGGTATCAAAACCCGGATTTTAGTGTGGAAGTCCGCAGACATACCGCTGAGCTCCTGGGTGGCCCAAAGAATAATATATTATCTCGAAAATATAACTATTAAATATTTCACATGACAAGCAAATTCACTCACACCTTACAATCTGCAATGATGAATTATTAATTATTGGTACAGAATTTAACAGAACTTATATTTTGTATCACAGTAAAAATTTTGGCTGCAGTACAGTGTCAATTTGATGAATTACAATAAAAATAATTGTTCTGTTTTTTGAATTTTTGCGCAAAGCTACTCGAGGGCTATCTGCGCTAGCCGTCCCTAATTTAGCAGTGTAAGACTAGAGGGAAGGCAACTAGTCATCACCACCCACCGCCAACTCTTGAGCTACTCTTTTACCAACGAATAGTGGGATTGACTGTCACATTATAATGCCCCCACGGCTGAAAGGGCGAGCATGTTTGGTGCGACTGGGATTCGAACCCGCGACCCTCGGATTACTAGTTGAACGCTTTAATACGCTTGGCCATCTCGAACCCATAATTGTTCTAAGGGTATTGTTATTGTGACTTTACCCGCCACCTGACGATAAGAATATTAAACAATTGTTAGTTTTGGTGTTTAATTTTTTTTTTTTTTACATTTAGATCATTTTATTGTAGTTTATAGAGCTCTAGGTATATTAGCTGAGGAAATTTACAAAGCTAAGATTTTCAATGCTAGACAGTCTAAACAGAAAGTCAAACCATTTAGTAGCTCTGTTCTAAAATAAACAATCGTGCTTATCGATAATTTAGCTTTTACGGAAAAACCTTTATTTTAAAGGGAGTCTCTCCTCTACAACTCCCTTGACTACATTAAGACGTAAGTGAAGGTTCAAAATAATTTAGCGATACAAGATCTGTTGATAGAATGTCTGAAAATCATTTTGACCTCAGTTTCAGCTGTAAGTGTAAGGATAGAAGGTGAGAGTTAGCACGAAATGTCAAAGTTACGGATGCAGTAACTAATGGGTTCCTGTGTTAAAATTAAAGCGATTAGCAGCTGTAGGGTTCCTGTTGAAGTTAAAGCGATCAGAGAAAGAGATGGAGCATAAAAGCTAGATTTTAATCAAAAGAGAACACGCAAACTGCACTGTAAGAATGGTTTTTAGTATGTTCAAAAACACTTACCGTTCAAATCATAGTCCAAACAAAATTGTCTCTTACAAAATTAGCCTTCTTTGGAAATAATTTTTATCAACAGTAAAGTAGCATTTTGGAAATTTTATTCAGTTTTTGAAGGAATAAATCGAAACTTAACTTATGATAATTAGATGTAGTGATTTTTTTTCTCTTTCAACACTGTGACCAAACATTGAAATTAATGTTAAATCAACTCACGACTTAAATATTAAAAAAAAAATGTAGAGTGCTAAAGACTGGATTTCGATACCCATGGTGAGCACAGTACAGGTAGATATTGAGTGGCTAGTGCTTGGTAACAAACAAGAACACCTTCGGATGGTATTTATGGTCTGCTTGCTACTCTAGAATGTAATTACCGCCAAAAGAACTGTTGCTCTTCGGTTTAATTCATGTTTGTAACATGAGATTTTTTTCAGTGTGGACAATGTAATAAGCAAAGAGCACAGTTTGGTTAACTGTTCACCAGCCAGTGGTGGGTAACGGAGTTAATAATATTAAACATGATTGTAAAGTGAGACTGAAGTTAAGTTGTGTTTTAATTAACTGTTTCTTTCAACAGTAGTGAGAATTCAGCTATCTTGTGGAGATGGTTATACGTGGTTATATAGGGTTGTGACGAAAAGTGATAAAACTGTTTTTAAATGTGTGTCAAAATTTGAAACATCTGAAGAAAACAATAAAGGTTCCGCTTTGAATAAGCGAAATTTGACAGGAGAAAGTGAGTTAAGTTTCAAGAAATTCTGTTGAGGATTGTTTCAAATAATACAATGGAAATTTCGAACGAGGTAAAGAACAACGTTCAGACCTTCTTGGGTCATTTTCAGGTCAACAAGGACAGTTTGCAAACTTCAAGTGAGTTTCTCGTCATCATGAATTACTTTACCTCGGCGATTATACAAGAAGTGTAAGTTTATAATGTTTCTTTGTGCACTATATTGTCTGTTTAAACTCCATTATGCCTAAACTTACCCATATTACGCCATTGTTAACTGTACACGCTTGTGCTATCCTAACGAAACTAAGACTCTTAAACCAAAAAAATTATTGATAAAAGAAATGGTATTTATTTCATCTAGCAGGGCTGAAAGGAAAAAAAAAGTTCCTAATTCTGTGAAGATAAAACTATCTAAGAATTTTAATTAATGTACAACCATCACCCATAATTTACAAAAAAGAGAAAAAAGAATGTTGACCATCAACTGGCCTGCTGCATTCAACCAGACATACAACGTAACATAAATTAAATCAATAGTAAGAACAAGGAAAAGGAGATCAGCCAAAACAGTTGTAAACTGTCTTTGTTAACCTGAAGATGACATGAGAAGGTTGAAAAGTTGTTCTTTACTTTATTTGAATTAACGTTATAATACTCATACCAGCCATCTTGACAACACATTTTTACTTCAAGTGGGTCTCTCATTATCAGGAATAATCTAAATATTGATGGTAGTTGAAAAAGAAAGAAGTTTGTTTTTCAAATTTAAAAATACTATTTTTTAAGATAAAAACTTTTATAGAAATATCACTAAAATCTAATTCTTTTCCAGAAATAAAGAAAGAAACAAGAAAGAAGTAGATCAGGTAAAGATATAATCGCCAAACTTTAATGACAATGTATAGAAAACATTTTTATTCCAGTTTCAAATAAAATCTTTTTTCTGTCTTCATACTTCTGTTCCATTGTTATGTGTAGGTTATTCAGTTATCTTCTGCGTTCTCCTTTTTCTGAAGAGAATAATTAATATATAAAATGTATGTGTTAAATACCAAATAACACAACAACAATAAATGTTTCATACTCGAAACTCGAGCTTTGTTCCAACTGAATATTATTAAAAATTTCCATTCGCCCAAAATATTCTCTTCACATCTATTAACTCACTCGTCAAATACTCTAAGAGTGTATGCCAGGTTTGATGACAGTTTATATATAAAAATACTGAAATTTTTCATTAAAATTAATAAAAAACGAAAAATAAAAATAAAACACTCAGTGTATAAAATATAAAACTGGTCTTGTTGGGAAGTGCTTGAAAACTTCGTGTACGAATGAAAAGAGGAAAATGGTAGAGAACCGAGATCGTAACATTTTAATAACAAAGGAAAAATTGAATTTTCAAAGAAAAAAATTAATAGACATGAGATTGCAAATTAAAGAGGATTACGAAATACGAGTGATAACTTGTTTGAAATTGCAGAAAGTGAGGGGGAGGTAGATATAGAAGGCTCAATTTAGTTTAAAAAATGCGAAGAACAAAATTTATTTTGCCAAACTAATTAGATGACGAGGCATTTGGCTACCCTAAGAGAGTCATAGTTACATAAAAAGTAAAATTGGAGAAAGAAAAAGAGAAAGTTTGGGGAGAAAATATAAAATTAATAAGTGAAGAAATAACAGAAAGTTTTTTTTCAGAGACCAAAAAATGTAAAGTGTGAATTTTCGAAGGAAGGTATATAACCAAAATGTTGTTTTAAAATAATTTAAAGAAATAATCTAAACTGTTGTTAGAAGTCTCTACGTGTGCATGTGTGTCCAATTATACCTGGAGAAACTGTCATCAAACCTGGCATGCACTCTTTGAGTACTTGATGAGTGAGTTAATAGATGTGAAGAGAATATTTTGGGCGAATGGAAATTTTTAATAATATTTAGCAGGAATAAAGCTCGAGCTTCGAGTATGAAACATTTATTGTTGTTGTGTTATTTGGTATTTAACACATACATTTTTTATAAAATACAGAAATTGTGTTGCGTTTTTAAAGTGATGAAAACGGTTACCTGACCTACCTAAGCTACTAACGTACGAGGCCATTAATGCTGTGTACTATTTACATCAAAACCTTCTATCGAAGATGCTCGCCCTTTCAGCCTTAGGGACGATACAATGTACGATCAATCCCACTGTTCATTGGTCAAAGAGTGGTCCAAGAGTTGGCGGTAGGTGGTGAATACTAGCTTCCTTCCCTCTAGTCTTTCACTAGTAAATCAGGGACGGCTAGCTCACGTGTAACTGTGCGCAAAATTAAAATCAAACATAACACATAACCCTCATTTATGAATATGTTGATGTCGTCTTTCTTTCCTACTTCTAATTTAATTTTTCACAGTTTATCGAAGCTTCTCACACACATATACATAACGGTTAAAATACTACTAGATCTTGGACATATTGAATACAATATCGTTATGATAATAGACAATATGGAGGTGAATAAGTTAACTTAAACTCTTAAATAAATCACACATGATGGGTTTAAAAAAAGAAAGGAAATGGGAATTGTGAGGCCTGGAAAGAAACGAAACGAATTAATGCGTTGAAAATCTACTCTTCCCTTTTCACCTATTTACTTTTAACTATTCCCTCCATTATTCTATAGTCATTAAATGTTTAGATATTTTAGCCATTTCTAGTCATTAGAAGATCACAGTTATGAAATAGCTCTTAAATGTAATGCTTATATTACACACCACACGTACTTGAACAAAATGTGTAAAAAAATTTTAGAACTGATTTAAATGCCGCATGTCATTAAATTGAAAGAGAACAACAAGAAACAAACACAGAGACAAATGCTCATTCAACAAAAGTAGACATTTATAGCCATTTTGTTAAGATTGCAGATTTTCTACAATATTTTACAATAAACCTAAGAAGATAGAATCCACTTTTAAAATATTATTTTTGTTTCTACGAGCTTACTTTGTAATTACTTCCGATGGTAATCCGCTGAAGTTAAGCTGTTTGTAACGTTTAAAATCTATAAATGTTCCTGGTCAGGTGTCTATATAGCTTCCCAATTAGCAAGTGTTCATCTCAGTTATAACTTCCGAGGTTTATAGCATATAAACTATAGCAAACCAACAATATATGACTGTCTCTTGGCTCGTTGGCTTATAAACGTTAAGGTTATTTTCTAAAAAAATTCAGTTACCCCAACAATATGCCAGTGCTTTTGTAAAATATATAGTGGATTCTTACATTTGAGAATCTTCTGTAGATTTAGGGAATAGGCGGGAGGCCTGGCATGGCCGAGCGCGTTAAGGCGTGCACTCGTAATCCGAGGGTCGCGGGTTCGCGCCCCCGTCGCGCTAAATATGCTCGCCCTCCCAGCCGTGGGGGTGTATAATGTGACGGTCAATCCCACTATTCGTTTGTAAAAGAGTAGCCCAAGAGTTGGCGGTGGGTGGTGATGACTAGCTGCCTTCCCTCTAGTCTTACACTGCAAAATTAGGGACGGCTAGCACAGATAGCCCTCGAGTAGCTTTGTGCGAAATTCCAAAAACAAGGAATAGGCGGGAATTTGGCAATAAACATTTAACGGCGTGGTTTACATGCATTTATAAATATATGTATTTAACTAAAACAAACATCGATAATAAAATAAATATATAATAGTAAATGCGTTACAGGAATGCACTGTGGTCTGACAGTTGTGTAGACTCCTGTATGACGAATAGTACTTTGCTTAGGTTGAAAATGTAAATCAACTTGGCTTAATTAAAGTTTTATGACTTGTGAAATTGTTGATGAAGCGCACAAAAAGTAGTGTTACATAACTACACTTATTCTTTGAAACCCATTATGCATAATGAACAACAATTTTAGGTTAAATTAATTTCAAATTTTATATTAAATTAGCTTTACGTAACTAAACGAGAAAGAGCTGTAATTTAATAAAGCAGAAAATTACCATATAGATACGAGAACAAAGCATATCACATACACATTGATGAAAAATCTTAGGCCGAGAGGAAACTTTAATAAGATAAGCAAATGTATAACATTATGCAACAAAAATTTTGTTCCTGGAAAGTATATGTTATTTCTAAATTACTTATGTCGTAAAAGTACAGAAAATGGCCATTATTCCCTTCAAACTTTGCTTTTATTACCTGGATAATGAAATTTAGAAATTAACCTATTTTCCATGTAAAATCGGGCTAATCTGCAAATTTTCATTTACGTAAGGTCTGAATAAAACAACATATGAATCAAGATTTACATGAATATATACTAAAGTTATACAAAAAATGTTTAGAAGTGAGTAGTTTTTCGTGATTTGTGACTGTAATATAAATCACTTTTAAGTATCAGCCCCCAAATATAATCTCCCATAATGTTTTCGTTATACGTTCCTTGGTAGCGGCGTTGAAAGTTCAGTACATTTTGGTTAAAGCGGTCGCCTTGCTCCTCTAAGTACGCTTCCCATTTCTCCTGGAATTTATCAAAATAAACGTCAAGGATATGGACTTTCAAGGACATCCTGCAGCCCATTTTTCCGTTGTTCTTCAGCAGAGCCTCAACAAGTTTCACATAATTTTCGGCCTTGTTATTGCCCAAGAAGCCCCAAACCACTATAACAAAGCTGCTCCAAGCTTTTTTTTCTGCCTGTTGAGCTTCTTGAGGACTTCTGTGTACTCCAGGATCTTCTTTATTTGTGGTCCAAGGAATACATCACCTTTGACCTTTGTTTCAGACAGCTTAAGGAAGAAGTCTCGAAGGTACTTGAAAGCTGCAAACTCCTTATCAAGAGCTGTGACAAATTGTTTCATAAGACCAATTTTATGTGCAATGGTAGGTACAACACCTCCTGGAGGTCCACTAGTAGCTCACACTTAATATTGTGCCTTCCCTCAGAGAACTCGGTCCGTTGTGGTCAATGTTTCCTGTTGTAGTGCGCTGCGGTGTTCCTGATGTGCCAAAGGCAAAGATAAAAGGGAAACTTGGTAAAGCCTCCTTGAAAAGATATTTGAATTTTGAAAGGTCTAAAACTTGTATAATATAAAGTATTACTATTCAAGCAAGCAAAAATTGTCCTTCTCACCTTCTAGAGTTTTTTGCAGTGTTCGCCGATAAAATGAGGTTCCCAAGGTTTGTCTTGATCTTCGACAGGGATGTCGAAATATGACTTGTAGGCTTCGCACATTTCAGCAAACGCTGTCACAGAGTATTTTACGCTCTTGTCTTGATAAATTAGCTACATGCATAACCTAATGCGTCCTGAGAATGCTTGCAGCTTCTTGATGCCATCTTTGATAAAATCAGATAAGTCTATGTTCATTTAGGCAGCTAGAGCTAAACTGAAGTGGTGAGTGGTGAGCCCCTGTTATATATATTATTATGGAAAGTTCTGGAAAATTCTAAAAGATTCTTGAAAATTCTCGTAAGTTCTATAATATGCTTGAAAATTCTTTATCAGCTACTCAGCACTGAATTTACCTGGAATTGCCTGGAAAATGGGTAAATTTGAAAATTTCATTATCCTGGTCACAAAAGCAAAGTTTGAATAGAAAGATGGTTTTTTTTTCTGTTTACTTTAAGCATAAGCAACTGGGAAATAACACTTTATACCCAGGAACTAGAGAAAGTAAAAATTTTGTTACATAGGGTAACACACAGGGTAAGATTACTATGACACTTATTGGCGGGCTACTGTCAGTTACAAAAGAAAAAACACAATGTTGAAGAAAGTAATTAATGTTTTAAATAGTAGATTTTTAGCAATATTATATACATTATACTAATTTAAAAGCTAATTAAAAACGCATTAAATGATCAATTTTATGTTTCATATAGATGAATGATAACCATGGGTTTAAATAGCTTTTCTTAAAATCATGAAAATCTACTAATCTGAAAAGTAATTCTGTTCTTCGTGATGAGAGTAAGAGTGAACTTATTCTATACTCGTATATGTTTGAAAATGTACTTGTTGCGATTAATTGACTTTAACTTTAAAGCTTAAACAAGTGTGAACCTAGAATATGTTTAAAATTGTAACTCGTTTTGAAATAACTAATTTATTAGAAAGGAAATCATCGAAATTGGTAACCTTGGTGGTTTCATTGCTTGAAAACAATGTTCGATACTTTAAGCGGCCATAACGCGGGTTCGGATCCCTGTCGCACCAAACATGCTTGCTCTTTCAGGCGTGGGGGCGTTATAATGCGACTGTCAATCCCACTATTCGTTGGTAAAAGAGTAGCCCAAAAGTTAACGGTGGGTGGTGATGACTAGCTGCCGTCTATCTAGTCTTACACTACTAAATTAAGGACGGCTAGCGCAGATAGCCCTCGAGTAGTTTTGCGCAAAATTCAAAACAAACAAACAAACACCCCCAGTGGCCCAGCTGTAAGTTTGCAGAATTATAATGCTAGACTACAAAAAATGCATTTATAGTCGTTTAAATTTTTTGAATCAGTTTTATATATATATATGGTTTTGCTTACATAAATGAGTTTTTGAAGACAGATAATATTTTAAAGTAATTATTTATTTTAAAATTTAGTTATTCTATATTAGTAGAACTAAATATTACTGCCAGCGAACAAAGTTTATAATTTAAATTTAGACCACATAAATAATTTATACATTAAACGTACGTACTAAATGAAAGATTTCTTAGGCATAGTGTCGTATCTAAGTAGGGATTAGAGGAGGCTCAGCACCAGGGCAACTGGTCTTAATGGCGGCCCATTGATAATTTTATTTTATGTAAAATTACATGAGATATAGGGCCCACAAAAAGTACTAGCTCATGGCCTAACACAACCTTTAGGTAGTGTCTCATTGGAAAAACAAGACACATTGGTTTGTTTGCTTTTAGAGCAAAGCCACGTTGGGCTATCTACTTTGTCCACAGCAGATAATCGAACCCGAATTCTAGTGCTGTATTATCTTTCCACCTTTAACCAAAATCATTTCTAGCTTCTTATGCTATGTATCATTCAAGGTTTTTAAAACTAAAAGGTTATCATTTATTCAACTCAGTTCTGTTATTGTTCTGTTCCACAAAATATTTTGTTAGCATAAGGATGATGATCATTCTGTACGACATAAGCCTTCATTTGTTCTCAAGAAGCATTAATATTCACACAATGGTGTAGTGATGACTGTTTTTCTGTATCGGACGTCCGGGTGTATATTTGTATCTATGTATGTGCACGAAATAATAATTCATTGTGGCGTCATCTACTGAATGCACCACAAACAATATTCAAAATTCAAACTATCAATATTCATGAATTAGAATTTTAGAAAAATCTAGGGTTCCCAAATTTTTTAGACACATTAGAAAGCAAAAACATTCCAGAGTCTTAATAAAAAAATACACTAAAAATAGAAACAATTGGTCACTAGCAGCAGAAAAAAGTTACTTCAAGCTTTTAGAATATAAATTTATTTAAAATATCAATATTTAGAGAAAAAAGTTTATTTATACTTACTTGTTCAAGAATTTCTGTTTGCAAGATTTAAATCAGTAAAAGTACAGTGTACTTATTAATTTATTGATGGTTCAGATGGGCTTGCTTTTGTTCACAAGTAGTTTAATATTTGGAGTTTATAGTTGTTATCTATAAGCGCAAATCACCTTCAATATTTAGCCTGTTTCTAAATTTGGTTTTTGTAGCTAGCTGTACACAGAGAAAATGTTTGCTCACAAAGATATGTTGTTGGAAAACGGATCAAAATTTTCAGAGCTCTGTTACTTGTATCAGTGTATTTCATGGTCATTTGAATTCAAAACTGTGTAATTTCTTCCTGCTGAAATTTTTTGTTTAGGGTGTAAAGAATTGAAATTTCTATACGCTGTTCTTTCTCTTCCAAAGACAAATCGTAGATAATTGTAGAGACAACAAAGAGATTTTGGACCCACAGTATTTTTTATTCTAAATGAGGAGGATAATACTCTCCAATAGTTGTACACAAATCAGATATGTGCTGCAAGACTGAAACTTTTCCATCTTTACTTAAAACAATTTCATCCACAAGTAAAAATCCACTGAGACTTCTTCCATAAGTATACATTTACCCCAAAGTTTTAGCTTACGTTTAAGCGCTTTCATTTGAGCTTTGAGCTTTGAAGTACGTTATCCTGGTACCTTTCATTATAGCATTCACTTCATTCAGATAGGTAAATACATCCAAAAGGTAAACCACTTTCTGTGTCCAGCATTTATCCCTTAATTTGTATGTATGTTCAAAATGGCATTCAGATAAAATGAAACGTATCTCCTCACGCAGTTCGTAAAACCGACCAAACACTTTTCCTCGAAAAAGCCATAGGACTTCAGAATGAAACAACAAATTTTTATACAAACTTCCCATATCGTCACAGAGTACACTGAAGCTCCTAGCATCAAGTGGTCTTGATTTTATAAAATTATTTTTTTTAGATATCACCCAATACATCTTTTAAGTCTTGTGTCATTCGTTTCATTGCAAGTGCGTGACGTTGAAGACAGTAGTGGATACTCTCACTGTCCAGGCTTTTTATTTCTTATACATGTCATTGCACCTGAAAAATTTTCAATCATAGCTGCAGCCCCTTCAGTGCAAATACTTGAGCAAAAGATGCCATTGAATCTTATGTTCTTCCATACGTAAATCGTTCAGTTTAAATATTTCTTCGCCTGTTATTTGAGTAGGCAAAGGTTTGCAAATTAGCGCGTCTTTCCCGAAACTAGCTTCGTGAATATAGTGTACAAATACAAGCAACATCACATAACTTGCGACACCTCCAAAGCTCTGTTACTTGCTTGTACAAAGTTTTCAGAAAGGGGCACAGAGTTAATGTTTTTAAGAAATTTCTCATCAATCGTGCAATCTACAAAATCTTTTAGCATGGTTTTATCAAATATTCTGCAACTGTATCGAACTTCACCTACTTTTGCAATACGTAACTAACACGATGTGAAGCAATAAGAGCATCTTTATTGTCCTGATGGACAGACGAACGAAATGTAGCTTTCCTTGGATTTAATTGCAAATGTTGTCTGTTTTTAACACTCGGAAGTTGGATTTTTAATTGGAAATGTTTGATTTCTAGATGCCGTTTTAACTTTGCGGGGCGCAAACTACTATTACTCAACACTGTTCTACATTCAACACACAATCCACTAAGTTCATCTTCTTTACCTGTACATGTAAAACCATATTCAACAAACCTTTCGTCATACTTTATTTTCTTTCTTGTTTCTGTACTTATTGAATCATCCTGCGTTGAAGTGCTTTCACACGACGACAACGCCGATGAATTCGCATTAGGTCTAGGAAGATTTTTACTCGTATCAGATTCATTACTGATATTCAGCCACTTATCCATTATAAGAACGACAACTAATTATTTCTTTGTCTAAAAACGTATTATTATATCTTTGGCACTTCAAAAGTATTTTCACGGACACAAAATAGCTTCTCAATAAAAACCCGTTCTAACACTTCATTTTTATCATCATACGATGGCATGCTGACCTAAGATCAGTGTTGCCATAAAAAAGGCTAGGCCGCTAGAATAATATATTTTTCTAAAGGAAAAAGTTAACGTATTATTCCTTACATTTTTTGTTTTTTAACAGAAATTTGTAAGCTAAATAACAAAATATTAAGCTAAATTTGACGTGTTTTTATTTTTAAATCTCGAACGAAATGAAACAAAAGGAAACATGACGTATTGCGGGCGTATGACGTCGTAGAGCTCATTGGTACCAAGTATGTCTAATTAAACTACAAAAAATCTAACATAACCTAACAATTACAATTGTCATAATATAACTATGCTTCATATAAATATAATTTGAAATTGGAATAATTGATACTGCATCTAATTGCATCACAATCTTTCAAATTTGGACAAGTTTCAGCAATGATGTCACGTTTCATTTTGTTTTATTTCGTTCGAGATTTAGCCATTAATCCAGATCTGGCTTTTAAAAGACAGTTGGCATTACTACCAAGGGTTAACTGATGTTTCATACGAAATTACTAGGCTATCTTGTACCTTCAGTGATGCATGCGATCTTCAGATAGTTTAATATCTACAAGCAACCAGTGGTGCCACTGTCAAAGTTAACTGAGATTGTATTAACACTTTCATCGCGAGAACTTCCCCTAAGCTAAATAAAATCGCCTGGTGTTTGGCAGAATAAAATAGTAAAAAGCACAATGTGCGTTAAACGTGTTACATTAAAGATATATTTTTGTACCGCGTATTCTGATTCAGTTTCAGAGTTTTAGGAAAAAATATTAACATTCTCAAATTTCTTCGCGGAGCCTTACAGCCCAAGGGCTCCGCGGAGCATAGTTTGAAAAACTATGAGTTAAACAACTAATGTATGTCTAGCAACTTCTTGTTTACTGGCAAATTACAGCAGAACAAATTTTAGTTAGCTATGGAATTTCAGGCTACAGTGTAGCATGTAGTGGGTGAAGTGAGCCTGTGTTTGAAAAAATAAAACAAAATATCGGTTAAAACATAAAACAACGACAAAGCAATTCAAATAAATACGTCTCGTTACGACTACCGCCTTAAGAAATAAGTTCCGATACTAAGAACTGATGAGTAGTGGCAGAATTTCACTCTTGTATAAAAAAAATAGATTAAACGATTTCACATTAATAGGCATGCCAGTATAGTTACACCGATATTGTCTCTCTTGGAACATGTCAGAAGTGTATAAAGTATCTAGAACAGAAGGCAGGAAGGATTATGTGGATAAAATTAAATTAGTTTCTAATCAGAGCCTAATAATGATTTAATTTAATTGGATCAAAAGAAGTGGGAAATGTTATTCTGTACTTTATTGTAATTGAAATTTTAATACGCTTGCCGGTCATCTTGAGAATACATTGTTACTTCAAATAGGTTTCTTGTCATCACGAAGAGTGAAATTTTTACAACTGTAATAAAGGTAAGAAGATAAACTTCTTACACATAAATATGAATAAATAAATAAATTTGAGCAAATTTCTTTCTATTAGAATAATTTAAAGTAAAAAATTGATGTAGTGATTTTGATTGAATTAATGATGGGCCCAGCATGGTGGTTAAGGCTTGCGACTCGTAATCTGAGGGTCTTGGGTTCGCATCCCCGTCGCACCAAACATGCTCGCCTTTTCAGCCGTGGTGGCGTTATAATGTGACGGTTAATCCCACTAATCGTTGGTAAAAGAGTAGTCCAAGATTTGGCGGTGGGTGGTGATGACTAGCTGTTTTCCCTCTAGTCTATTAGGGACGGGTAGCGCAGATAGCCCTTGAGTAGCTTTGCGCGAAATTCAAAAACAAACAAACGAATAATTGATGAAAAAAATAACTGGCATCTGGACAACGAGCAATTTATATTTGTGAAAAATGTTTAAATATGGAGGAAAAATAACAGATATTAATAAATGGAAAATAACGTAAACAGATATATTTATAATTGTGAATAAAGATCTCAATTTTTCTAACATAAGAATTCCTCGAAGCTCGAATATATATAGATATATGATAGCATTTGATAATATTGTTGTTTTGAATTAAGTACAAAGCTACACAATGGGCTACCTGTGCTCTGCTTACCACGGTATCGAAACCCGGATTTTAGCGTGTAAGTCCGCAGACATACCGCTGAGCCACTGAAGGGGCTCATGATAATATAACCAACATTTATGTTGATAGTTTGGTTTGTTTTCAATGCCTCCGCTAGTACAGCGGTATGTCTCCGGATTTACAACGCTAAAATCAGGGATTCGATTCCTCGCGGTGGGCTGAGCAGATAGCCCGATCTGATTTTGCTATAAAAAAAAGCACACCCACACATTTGTTTTCAATTTCGCGCAAAGCAACACGAGGGCTATCTACGCGAGCCATCCTCAATTTATCTATGTGAGACTACTCTTTAATCAACGAATAGTGGGATTGACCGTCACATTATTATTATAACGCTCCCACGGCTAAAAGGGCGAGAATATTTGGTGCGATCGGGATTCGAACCTGCGACCCTTGAATTACGAGTAGAGTGCCTTAACCACTTGATCATGCCGGGTATGTTGGTGGCATAGATGTTGATTGATCAGTAGAAATAAATCTTGCAAAATATTATTCAGATTTATTGATTATATCTGGATGTTAATCACATATAACTGAGCAATCAAGAAAAGTAAATCAAACCCTCCCTTATATTATAAATTTATGAGAAACGTAGTTCCCCAATTTGTCAGGAATAAACCCGAGGGCTTATAACGTCAAAATTGGGTTTCGATACTTGCAGTGGTTAGAGAACATACAATTTACTGTGTAGTTTTGTGCTCAATAACATAAATATTTGAGAAGCTTTGTTTGTTTTTGGAAATTCGCACAAAGCTACTCGAGGGCTATCTGTGCTAGCCGTCCCTAATTTAGTAGTGTAAGACTAGAGGGAAGGCAGCTAGTCATCACCACCCACCGCCAACTCTTGGGCTACTCTTTTAACAACGAATAGTGGGATTGACCGTCATATTATACACCCCCACGGCTGAAAGGGCGAGCATGTTTAGCGCGACGCGGGCGCGAACCCGCGACCCTCGGATTACGAGTGCACGCCTTAACGCGCTCGGCCATGCCAGGCCATTTGAGAAGCATAAAAAACATTCGACACGTGAAAGTTGATAAAACTTTACTGTCAAGTTACTTTTCTGTTGCACGGAAAGTAATCATTATGTTTAGATATCGGAGTTAAAAACTATTGGTTTTTGTTAGTTGGTTAAATTTCTTGTAAAGCTACTCGAGAGATATATGTGTCAGTTATGCCTAATTTTGAAACGATAGACTAGAAGAAAGTCAGCTAGCCAACACCCATTACCTTTTTGTCAACTAAAAATGAGATTAATATTCTCATTATAACTCCTTACACCTGGAAAAGCAAATATGTTTGGTGAGAAATTCCGGTCTGAAGATCTGCAGAATGCTCGAGCGCTCTAAGCAGGAAACATGGGTTTTGGAAGAATGTACTTTATGCAAAATAAATATTCATCGTAAATCATATTTCAATTACTATCACACGAGAAGAAGTGAAAATATGTAAAAATACTGATGTTTTATGTAAAAATGTTTATTTTTTATTCATGGTCACAAACTACTTTCAGACTGAATAATATTCTTTTATTTCTGCCAGATATCTTTTATTTTACAACATAAGAACATAGTAATTGCAACTTAAGGAGAACCACGTGATGATATGCTATGATATTAGCTTAATTATTTTACTACAGTGAACATTACTGAATTTTCGATTATCTTGTAAGAACTTCATTAATGATCGGATAACCTGAAGGTCGAAGCGCTGTTTTCAACTTATCAATAAAAGTGTTAATACCCATACCAATCATTCTGAGGTACAATTTTATTAATGCTTAAGATGTAGAAACTAAAGCTCTGTAATATTTAGATAAATTTATTTTGAAGAAGTTAGAATGTGTATAAATCTTGTTATATTTGTAAGCAATGGTAAATTTAAATGACCATTATATGAGAAAACTGAAAACAGTAAAAAAGAATCAGAAAATAATTTCCTTGTGTTCCATTAAATACTGAAAGTTTGTGTATGATTTTCTTATAGCAAAGCCACACGAGACTATCTGCTGAGCTCATTGCGGGAAATCGAAACCCTGATTTTAGGGTTTGTAAATCTGGAGACTTACCGCTGTACTAGGGAGGGGGGCGTATTGAGAGTTTAATGGATGTACATTTAACATTTCGTGCAGCTATGTCAAGTACAAGACCTTAGAAATAAACCTAATGGCATTGGTAAATAGCTTTAATGTAAATTTATACGAATGTTCCTTATAAATTAGTTTCATGTGAAGACTATATATGTTTTTTTTTTGAAGACCATATCTCTTGTAATGAGGTCAAACACTTACAAGTATATTATAAGAATTTAAAAACGTTCAGAGTAACATTCATGGTTCTTATTTTTCCAATGACAGTTTGACCTAACAGCTTCTGAGCTGCTAGATTTCTTAAAGTGATATCGAATATAGTTTATTCTTTATAAAATTCTATAAGTTATAGTACTAATTCAGTGCAGACGTTTAAAAATAGTTTGGAGTATACTAACGCACAATGAAAAAATAGACAGCATCTTATAAACGGCAGCAGTTGAAGGATGATCTGTCATCACGTCACAAATTTAATAAAGTATTAACATCTTAGTGTTTAAAATGACTAAGCTGTTGATAAATAATTTGATACATACAGTTAACCAAGGAAAATTGTTGTAAAGTATTGGTAGACGGCGTTGTAACTTGGAATGTAGATATTCACATAAGGTTTGTAAGCTGTAAACAACGCTATCAAAAGGATTAAATTGGTAGACTTTCTGAAACAGTAAATAAAGCGACTCAAAAGACTTACATTGGTAGACTTTTTAAAACAGTAAATTAAAGCTATTAAAAAGGCGTACGTTAGAAGACATTCTGAAGTTCGACAAAAGTATCCACGAGCTGATGTTCTTTGAAGAATCAAAAGGTGCTATGCATATCTCAACAAAACGTACATGCATGTGTGTGGGCTCCCCTCGTTTTCTTTATCCATTAACTGGATTGAAGTAAACTAATTTGTTCTCGAAATGCTAAACAGTTTTTGCTCATTATGGAATGTAATATTCTCATACGTGATGTAAGAACGCACGTGGAATTAACGTGAGTTTTCTGTAATATTGCGGAGGAACGCGCAAAATCCATTTGATGATGAATCACTTGTGACATATAGCGCACATTATAGAGAAGATTTATTAGTTTTCTGAATATACTGTCTTAGGATATCCGTATATGCAGAATCTACAGAAACAATTAAGGAACATGGGGAACATTTGAATGTAGTTTAAATATTTCACAATTCCTGGATAGAATATTACACTAATTAAATTATCTTCTTGATTGGAATCCTCTGACAATCAAAACATATATAAGTGTACAAGTATGTGCATTATTTTATTTAAATGTAGATATATTTATTTATTTATAAAATAGGAATATGTATGTTTATTTATAAGACAGGTATATAAATATATATATATATGCATGTACACTTACATAAAGCAATGTAAACATGTATAAAACTTAAACATTTATCACGTTAATGGTGTAACTCCTGTTGGAGATTGGCACAGAAATTTATCAAAAAAGAAATTAACACAAATAAACTCGGTTAAGCGCCACCATGAATTACTCCAGCAATAGAAGTATGTTAATTTCCAACTTTTTCTCTTTAAATTAGCACTTAGGATATTAAACATAGTAAAGTCTATGATCGATATGTGTGGAACTATTGTGTAAACCAATTTAATGTTAACAAATAAGAAGGAAAACATCTAGCTGACCGAATTACGTTTTTATTCTATCAAATCAATACTTTTATCAAGGTAGGATAAAAGTAAGAAAAAAACAACAACAACAAATTATACTCAAAGACAGAAGACGTCTTGTGGAACTAACCACAACCGTGTTACATATAAAATATTGGTTCTTTGTTGTACAAAATGAAAACCTCAGGAAATGATAACCTAACTCCATTTATTCGTGAAACGAATGAGCAAAGTTCCAGTATTACAAAAGAAAAGAGAAAGCATTTTGTTTCACGATATATTAAGTCTTCGTAAACACTAGTTGAAAGATCATGAAAGCTATTAAGGATACCAATAGAGAAGTTATGTCTTTTATTAAAGAGTTTACGAAATTACTGCAAACTTGACAGAACTCCTAAATGTTGCAGAAACATAAATAAAACCAAATTCTTTTATTAGCAGTCTTCTCAGGATTACGGAACACCAATCATCCATACAATATAAGTGAAAAAATACTAGTAATATTTTTTATACACGAGAAGGGTTATCAACAAAAGAAATTTATTAACATCAGCGGTCCACAACTGAATACGAATATCCCAATAAAAGTAGCACAGATAGCCCTCGAGTAGCTTTGTGCGAATTTCCAAAACAAACAAACAAACAAACAAACCCAATAAAAGAAAATTTACATTTATTAAGAAAATTAATGATAAAAAATGTCTAAATATTCAGAAGCCATATCTGACTATAAATACATAAATATATTTAACGATTTAGTTTTATTTCAGTGAAAAAGATTTTACTTACTGTAAAATGCATTTTCTAGTTAAAAAATAATAATAATCCTTTTTTCGTGAATCCAAACGAAAGCATGTTCTATACGAAAATAGATTAAATTATGGAAAGTTAGGTTTACGAGATTTTTTTGAATCAAAGAGTACAGATAATAACACAATATTTGGAATAAACCCGAGTTTTATTCTTTTATTTTAAGATAAAAGTGAGTAGTTTAATTTTAAGTTGTCCAGAAATAAATGTCGGAATTCTCACGATGACATTTAGAAGCTGAATATTGAGTAACTTATCGTTGGTTGGTTGGTTGGTTTAATCCAACGTTTGTCACTTACAAGGTGTCTTAATTGTCTGCTGTTTCAACTCTACCCAAAGTAAGTTTTGCAACCTCCAAGGCAGCATGGATAAGAAGGACTTTCGTCCGATTTTCCTCTACGACTTCAAATTTGGACGAGAAGCTTCCGAAACTACATGTAACATCAACCAGATATTCGGCCATGGATCTGTTACTAAACGTGAAGTTCAGCGTTGATTTCAAAGGTTTTGATATGGAGATGAAAGTCTTGAAGACCACGAAGGTAGGGGAAGAAAGTCATCCTTAGATGAAAACACATTAATGGATGCAATTAAGACAGATCTTCGCATAACGGTGCGTGAGTTGCAGAAAAGCTAGACATAAGCAAATCAAGCATTGTCAACCACATGAGTGCGATTGAAAACAAAACAAAAAACGAAGAAGCTGGATAAGTGGGTTTAGCATGAGCTGACTGAAGATCAAGAAAATAGGTGTTATGAAACCTGTCAAGGATGATGCTCAAAAAAATTGAACTAATTGGGAATCGAGGTTCTGCCTCATCCACCTTATTCCTCAGATTTTTTCCCGAGAGATTTTCATTTTTTCAAGCACTTTGACAACATTTTGAACTATAAACGCTTTTAAAACGAGGTATTTGCATGAGAAGCTTCCAGGGAGTTCGTTGACCGTATAAACTCTGATTTCGACAGCAGGGGCATAAACAGTATCGTTATACGTTGGCAAAATGTGTTAAAGCAAATGGTGCTTACTTTAAAATATGTTTTATAACACTGGTTCATACTTTTCTAAACTTCGAAGTTCGAAAACGATACTTATTTCTGGACAACCTAATATATTGTTTAATGTAACACAACGCTTTCCTTTTTTACCACATAAATATAATAAACATATTTTTGGAAACATCATTTACGTTCCCTTATTACCCAAGAAACAAATAAAGGAGATTCTATTGCTTTCACAGTTAAAACCTATTTAACAAAAATACAGTATTTGCAAATTCAGAACTCATTTGTTATTTAAGGAAAACTAAATTTTGCTGGTGAATTTTCTGAAAATAAATCACTCAAAAACTTTCAAAAAGTTTTAATAAGTATTTAATTTGTAATCTAAGAAATTATTTAGATTCTTTTACTTAACTACTTAGAAATATTTTTAAAGCTACTCATCTTTTAACTTTAATGTCGCTCGTTTAACGCCATTATTAATCTTAAATTATGATTACAATTAAATTATCTAAAAATGTATAAGATATTAAATTGGAAAGGTTCTTACAAAACACTGTTTTTGTCTATAAACATAAGTAATTATTATCATATCAGTAAAGAAAGAACAGTCATGAAATTTCTTATTTTTTTAAATTACAAAAGCATTTTCTGGCTGTATTTAAAGCCAGACGTAAGGTACTTGTATTGCAGAATTACGGCTCTTCAGCTGTACTTTAATTTTATTAAAATAGGAAATTATCGGACTAAATATAATACTTTGATTGTATCTATTTGTTTACGATGTATTTGTTAGAATTTGTTCTTGTTATTTTTCTGAATAAATTACTTCTACTAACTGTCGTCGTCCGGAGTTTTCAACTACTAACAACAGAAAAGACAGTGAGTGTAATCCTAATATT
Source organism: Carcinoscorpius rotundicauda (assembly GCA_011833715.1). Taxonomy (NCBI): domain Eukaryota; kingdom Metazoa; phylum Arthropoda; class Merostomata; order Xiphosura; family Limulidae; genus Carcinoscorpius; species Carcinoscorpius rotundicauda. The sequence goes on along the minus strand of CM022392.1, from coordinate 46,717,516 downwards.
TTTCATTCATATAAATTTAAATATATATATATATACAGTGCTCACAACAATATTCCAAAGCTAGTTTCAGTTACGTATTTTTAATAACTATTTTTAAAAACGTAATTCTGATTCAAATGGAAATCTGAGGACTTATGGCGCTAAAAACTAGATTTCGGCCTGCAAAATAACCCAGCTTATAGACTTTTGATTCAAAACAAACAAACGAAAAGAAAACAAAATTTCATGATAGTATCATATCAATCTTCATAAACTTCACCAAAATTAAGCTTATATTCCGTCTGTGTACAAATTCATTTAGCGTAAAAGAAGAGATTTTTCCATTCCCAGTCTACTACGTTTGAGATGTTGATAACTGTGAACATCTCGAGGCCAGATATAAATATTTCGTCATAAAACCATACATTTACCATCTTCTTCGAAACTTCTCACTAAATAGTAGGATATAATTGTTACAAATAAGCTCCTATAGAAATGAACTTAAACATTTTGCTAAATTACAGTTCAAATAACGTATATAAAAAGCTATACGTCGAGTAGAACAGCCAAGTTTGGGAATGGTTTTTTGATAACCTGTAGAGAAGATCTAATCTTGTCATAGCGTTAGAAATGCAAAATGTCCTTGATAACAGAACCTACGTATTATTAGATTAGTATCATCCTGTGCAAGAGAGCCATTAATAGAGGAAAAACTGCTAATCGTATATATCAGGTGTTGTCACACCTTTCTGCGAAGTTAAAACATGCTCATAGTTACATTATCTACTGCATAACTTTCTGTGAATTGGAAATAAACATAATATGTTTACAAGAGAATATTGATACATATAACATACACTACAGACAACAAAAAGACATCATATAAACCTTCATAAATGTTTTTCTAAATCCACGCTTGAGAAGAGTAAAAACTGAAACTCACTACTTATTTTTCAGAAAATAAGTAATTCCCTTTTTAAATGCCTATAAACTACCGGTCTTTTTACAACTTATTTCATACCAAATTGAAAGATGAAACTTGACTGAATCCAGACTGTCCTTTCCAAAACTTATATCATCAAGTGTTATCATTTTCAGAAAAACAACACAAATGCATGCCATCAAAGTTATTAATGTAATAAACAAATGTCACCTAATTAGCTCAATACTCTGAGAATCTAAACATCGCCTGTAATTCCTTCAGTCATCTGATTAATGCATACTACCAAACGATATAAAACTTGATTGAAAACAAATTACACAAGGAAAAGTCATTCAATACTAATTTCAATGTTCTGCAAGTTAAATGTGAAAGGTCAAATTTTTATCGGTCACGTAATAGTAAAACAGTCATGGTAATGGGATTCTAATTGAGGCGTGGGTGAAATTTCTGCACTTTCCAGCATGCGATTTGACTTTACTTAATAAGCACGTAAATTTTTATTTCATGCGTTTTTTATTTACTGATTTTCTCGAGTTACCCAGGTGTGTAAGAACTATGTATTGTTAAATACATTCAAATTTATTTAAGCCGTTGGAAGTTCGACTTGAATGCAAACTTTACAGATGTGCCAGTTGCGAATGTGCGAATTACTAAAACGAACGGAAACACGATAACGGGCGACTGTTGTTTATAGTAATTATTAGTTGTAATATTCATACCTCATTGTCAAAAATTCAGAAAAAGTGGACATTTTCTGAAAAGCATTGTTTTTTTTATATTGTTTATATATCATATAAACTAGGATATCAGGTTAGTTTTATGCTAATTCCGTCTTAAGTGGATACGATACATCTGTCATGTTCAAGGTAACAAACTCTTTGTAATGACAATAAATAAATATGGTTTTCCAAACACAAAATAACGAGCAGTTATATTTCAAACACGGAGTTACATACATATATATTTAGGGTATTACACTTTGCTTACGATAAGATTAATTGAAGGCTTGTGTGATATTTTTATTTCTGTATCTGACTAGTCTAAATAGTGATACTGTTCATAAAGTGTACAATTCTTCCAATGTTTAGAAGTTGAGAAGATCAGAATTTACCGAAAAAATTCTATCATATTTTCACACTGATCACAATTATTTTCATGATGTTGTACCATAATTCACAAAACATACCATTATGTAAAATTACTGAATTTTATGCTTTGTTCAAAATGAGTGTTTGTGGGTGTGAAAGTTTGATGTGAATCGAACTTGTTAGAAGTGCTTTTGCCACAAGAGAACTATATTTTTAATGGCTTGTGTTGTTTTGAATTAAGCACAAAGTTACACAATGGGCTATCTGTGCTCAGCTCACCACGGGTATCAAAACCCGGTTTTTAGCGTTGTAAGTCCACAGACATATCGTTGAGCCACTGAGGGGGGGGTTAATGGTAGATCGAATTCATAATTTGTATATATTTGGTGTACCTATATTAAACAAAAATAATCATAAATGCTAGTCAGTTTGGTTAAAAGTGATTGAAAGTCACGTCACAAAATAAATCAACTGATGTTAAAATATATTTTATTAATTGACTTTTTTGGTTTAGATCAGATTGCCATATGGACGGATTTAATATTATTGAAGCGATATCTGTTAGAATGCTCGACAAAAAGTACATTCAAAGTTATGTTAGTCTATCATGGATCAGTGAATATCAAACGTGATCTGTATAGCTACGATGTTGCTTACAAAGTGAAACGAGAACCAAAGTTAACGTGCGTATCCATGAAGATAATACATATTTTAAAGAACGGAACCAGAATGGTGAACACCTGTCACAAGAGTATGTAAAAAGAATTTTTGAAAACTCTTTAATTCCGAAGCAAATAATTAGTGTAACTTCATATCAAGCATAACAGCTTATATTTAGTCATATAGAGGAAGCTTTACACACCAGTGCGTGTGTGTGTGTTTTTTATAGTAAAGTAACATTGGACTATCTGCTGTGTCCACTGACAGGAATCAAACCCCTAATTTTAGCGTTGGAAATCCCAAGACTAACTGCTGTTTCAGCGAGAAACTTTCACTTAAGGAAAATAAACTAAGAAGTAAATAGTTGTTGTTGACGCTGGATCCTTTTAACATAAGAGAAAGAACGGACTGTTCTGTTCTCCTTGTCTGCCGCTGGTACAGCGGTAAGTCTACGGATTTAAGATGCTACAATCAGGAGTATGATTCCCCTCAGTGGACTTAGCAGATAACCCGATGTGGGTTTGCTCTAAGAAAAAACACAAACACACTCTCTCTGTTCTCCTTGAGGAATCAAATTCCAGATTGTAACTTTGTACGTCCAGAAACTAACAATAAAAATTCATTCCGTTGAATAATAGGAAATTGAAGTAGCAACTTCGACCTCAAGCAGTTTTTTACATAAAAAATAAGACACTTTCTGTTATAAATGAGGACAATATTTTTGTCTTTTGTATCATATATTTTTATATTATTCTGACCAGGCCGAGAGTCGCCTAGTGGTTAACGTCTTGAACAGTATAGCCGATGGTCTAAAGTTCGTGTTCTATAATTATAAAAATTCACTTCACGCTTTCAGACTGTGGATGAGTTGTAATAATGAGAGCCAAATCCTAAATGTTCGATATAATATCTTACGAGTTGACAAGGATGCTACCGACTAGCTGCTTTCCTTCTACTTTATCAAAATTAAATAACCATCGTGTGGTTTAATGTGAACACTTGACATAACTGAAACAAAGAGACTGTTTGTTTGTTTTTTGGAATTTCGCATAAAGCTACTCGAGGGCTATCTGTGCTAGCCGTCCCTAATTTAGCAGTGTAAGACTAGAGGGAGGCAGCTAGTCATCATCACCCACCGCCAACTCTTGGGCTACTCTTTTACCAACGAAAGTGGGATTGACCGTCACATTATAACGCCCCCACGGCTGCGAGGGCGAGCATGTTTGGCGCGACTCAGATTACAAAGCGCACGCCTTAACGCACTAGGCCATGCCAGGACCTCCAAAGAGACACCCTGAAAGTTATTACAACTAACAAAACACATTATATGTATACACACACACACACACACACATATAAAAGTAGTTATAACTATCATGAAATAGAAAACAATTATAAAAAAGAACATATATGACGTATGAAATAATAGCCAGAAATTAGTTATAAATAAGAAAACAGAAAATAATTATGTATAAGTAGCCATAAACAATATGAAATAACAGCCTGAAATTAAGTTTTCTGCAGGAAAAGAAAGGTAAAACATAAAGGTTGTACAAAGAAATCCTGATATTAATTGTACCTAACGAATATAAAGGTATTTCTATATAAACCAACAGCCTAAAATTAACTTCAACAAACAAAACAGAAACGTAAGAACTTGAGTATTAGGTCAAACTAGAGCTAATGACTTTACAGTGTGTAAAAACATATTTTTATTTTGGAAACTTGAACAGTTTCAGTAAATTGTGTATATCATTATTGCTGGTTTATCGTTGACAAGTATTAAAAAGGAAGGCATAATTTTGGTCTGCGTAGTTTCTTTTCTATGTTCCGTTTTTATTATTTAAACACATTTGCTGTTTACACATAGAATTTTACGTTGTTGTTGTTTTGAATTAAGCACAAAGCTACACAATTGGCTATCTGTGCTCTGCACACCACTGGTATCGAAACCCGGATTTTACGAGTAAAGTAAACTATGAACCTCGTTGACACTTGCACCACACAAATAGTTTGATATTTTTCCAAATAAAAGATGAATTTAATGTGAACTTTTGAACAAATTTGATTATAATCCTGTACTCCAAAAGGAGAAGTTGTGAAATGTTCAACAAACTTGTCGACTAGATTCCAATACTCCAGAAACAAAATTTACTGTAAAATGTTTAACAAAACTGATTAGATTCTAGTACACCAGTAAGAGAATTTATTGTGAAATATTCATTACACTTGATTAGATTCCACTACGACAGATAAAGAAGGTATAATAGTCGGTTTACTTTCATTTTATATTATCTTTCAAATTTAACTGCTGATTTTTTTATGAAAATATCTTTGATTCTTTGGCATTCGCATCAGACAGGATTTCATGAAGCCAATTTATAGCTTCAGCATAAACTTACTGTACCAAACCTTATATTCCTCTGTCCAGGTGTAGGCTCAAATTTGATTAATGTAATTGTGAATTTCATCACGTTTAACTTCTCCAACCGCCCTCTGGGCAAGTACGCCCTTGAGAAGTACGCTCTGAATATTGAATTTGCTAAAGACTGGTGATTAAATTATTCCAGTTATTCAATGTTCTAGCTTAGAAGGATGAAGCTCAGTTTCATTTCCTTAGTTCAATATTTACTTTTCATTACAATGAAGCTCACGTTTCTTTTACACGAGGACTTCAATAAGAAGACGTAGGCCTATGTGAACCCGAAATACAATACTGTTACTAGCAAGCCCGTATAAGCTTTCATGCAGATACATGAGAAAACAGTTTTCTTCGCTTAACTTTCATGAAATTATATAAAGGATAAATAATTTCTGTACAGTAAAAAATAAAACAGAAAAATATCATAACCTTTTGAATGTTTTTGTACATAGGTGGTAACGATTTTTGTTTAAAACATTAAATTTTGAAAAAAACTACAACGTAAAGGTGGAATGGTACGATTTTAAGTGACAAATAACACTATCGATACCAGTTAGAACAATATATTTTATGCATTTATTGAGTGAAACAAAATTTTAACGAAAACGTCAAAATTTCAAGAACATCGCTCTAAAATCTCTGTTATTATTAGAGCAATATTAAAGTGAATCACATCGTAAAACATCTTCTATGCTGTGGTAAACATTTGAAAAGATACATTTTAAATATGCGTAAAAAGATCTCTGCCTAAGAAACAGAGAGATGTTCACAAGTCCTCCAACGAGTATTCATTTTTTCTTGAAGATAGAAAACAGCATAAACATAAAAGAATCAAACAGAAAAGTAAAACACGTTATTTATGTGTTCCAACAACAAAAATCTACAATTTTTTCTTGTAATTTATACATTGCGTTGCCCTCTAACAAAATATCTATTCTACTTTCATTTTATAAATTTTAGTTACATTGTATAATAAATCACATGGCAACGTAGTACACATCTTACTTACTCTTAATATTATGCATTATGCCCCTAACTACACGTAATGTCATTATTTAACAAAAAGTACACAGGTTTTTAAGTGACATCTCAGTCATTACCCAACAACAATTTATAAACTATTTACAGGGTATGATATATTCTGACAACAACATTCTACTTACATGATTTACGAGATATTACACAGGAACAAATATCAAATTACTTTTACAAAACATAAACACAAAAATACAATATTCAACCTGCTTTTGTGATACAACAGAAACTTAAAGCAACATGATGTTTATATATTACAAATGTATCGACAGTATTAAGCTTAAAATATGTCATGAAAAACATATAAACTGCATATTATTATTTTTTAATTTTTACATTATATTTTGTATTCAAAATCAGAGTTGTAAACAATTATAACATTCCAGGTCTATTTTGTATTCGACAAGTTACTAATAAAGAGGACATTCATTTATTTGAATAATATAGAGGTCAATATTTCGATAAAATCAATATTTATTTTTGTTTGGATAAAAAAGAATAGCCCCAGTGGTACGAGGCTCGGCATGGCCAAATGGTTCGAGCACTCGATTCGCAATTTGATAGCCAAAGATTCAAATTTCTGTCACACCAAACATGCTCGCACTTTTAGCCATGGGGACGATATAATGTTCTGTCAATCGCACTGTTTGTTGGCAAAAGAGTAGCCCAAGAGTCGGTAGAGAGTGGTGAGAACTAGCTGCCTTCTATCTAGTTTCAAACTGCTAAATATGGGACAATTAGCGCAGCTAGCCCTCCTATCGCTTTGTACGGTATTCAAAACCATCAAATAAAAGAAACAAATTTAATGGTACTTCTGGAGGCTTACGACGCTAAAACACAGCTTTAATGTTTGTTTCTTTGTAGTTAAACACAAATCTACACAAAGGGGTATCTGTAGTGGACTCACCACAAGCATCAAAAACCGGTTTCTAGCTTTATAAATTCACAAACATTCCGCTGTGCAACAGGGGTGCCTGGTTTCAGTACTTGTGAAGGGTCATATAAAGTCCATGTAGCATTGTGCTACAAACAAACAAAATAAGTATTTATGGTCATAAACCAAGGCATGAAATAATCACATATTAAAGAATAAACTTTAATGGATTTAATAACATAAATCTAACTGAATAATTTTATTATTTTGTAATAAGTACAAAATATTTATGTAAATTTAAAAATAATAGTATAAACGAAATAATAATAAACAAAATAAAAAATACTTTCTAATTCTTGTAGGGAAATTATTGGAATCACTTTTTGAATTGTGTTTCGTATAAGGGTATTAATATAGATGTATCACTTTCACTATATACGATCTGCCACTATGTAAGTAAGTCTTGTAGAAGCTTTGAAGATCCTGACAGTAGCATGGGTGGAAGATATACTAACAATTTACACCCTTCTGTTAATTAATTGAAACAAGACAGAAAATTACGATATTTTTTCAATTTTTTGTGTTTTATTTCTGAGAATCCAAAAATTACTCGCAAATTAATACATGATATGACCGCCTTTATTTTTCAGAAGATCATAAATCCGCTTTGACATCGAGTCTACAAGTTTACTGCAATCTTTACTAATTTTGAATCGCGATACCACACCTCAATTAACTTATCTTTCGTAGTACAGTTTTTTCCCCGAAGTCTTTCTTTACAAGTTGCTTTAAGATTTTCAATAGGATTTAAGTCCAGAGAGTTTCCAGGCCAGTTCAGCATCTTTATTCGCGTTGTAGTCATAAATTTTTTTACAAGTTTCGATGTGTGGCACGGAGCCAGATCTTACTGAAAAATGCCAGATCCATCTGGAAATCTCTTTTTAAATTCTGGAACTACTCTTCTCTGCAAAACTTCAATGTACTGTGGTCCTCGCATCATACCTTATACGATATGTAAGCCTCCAAAGCCATAGTAGTTGGAAAATCCCCAAAACATCTTCTTCAAGGGATGTTTAACGAACTGATTGATGTGAAATTATCGAAGTTTCTCAACTGGAGATCTGCGAATATGCAGACTTCTTTGACCCCGTACGAAGAAATGAGTCTCGTCACTGAATAACATCTACCTCTATTGTTCTTGCATCCAGTTCTTGTATTTCAAACCCCATTGATACTGTTTATTCTTCATTGAGTTGGTAAAAAGTTTTTTTTGACTGGTCTCCTTGCCCTTTTAAGGCAATTTCGAATGACTTAATGTTCTTCAAAATTTCGTCATATTTTCCAAAAATAGATCAACCGTACTGCAAAACACAGCTAATGACCCCGTCTATGTGAAAAAAATGAATATTAAAGGAAATCAGTGGGTCCAGCGAGCGTACATTGTCCGTCATGCTGAAAATATTGTAAAATGATCATTTGTTTCAATTAATTTGCACAAGGGTAAAGTATAGGTTTACTACAATAATACCTTCTTATCTCAGTATTTTTGTCCAAACGTTATAATGAAGGTTGGAATGCGAATTTCAAGGACAGTTTACTGTCTCCGTCACTGATGTAGTGTATTCTAATTGGTTATTTCTCCTTACTGATTTTGTCTTTTTCGTGAGCAGCCACCTTCCCACGTCTATTTGGAGACAGCGAAAGGTGGTAAAAACGCGAGACCTGTTAGACTAGAGCGCCCTCATCAGCTTTCTTTTTTTCAAAACATGAGAGGCCTGTAAAACTGAGGTTAAAATCAATAGACGGTGTTCTTCAAACACAATTAGCCTTTTTTCATCAGTATCTCAATAACAAGAGCACAATGTATAACACATAGTATGGTCTCTCTTTCCATGTTTTGGATTATAAAACATTGTACTGATAAAATAGCAACAAAATACCAGTTATTAAAGTGAAGTGGCACGCTCCAGTATCATTTCAATAAAGAAACAAATGGCGTTATGACATACCGGCAAACTAAAACAAAATAAGATTATATATTGAGTAAAACATGCTACTCCCACCTATATGGATTAAATAAAATAAAATTATATACAGTGTAAAACTCACACCTGTCTGGTTTAAATAAAATAATGTACTGAGTAAAATATTCTGCCCACATATATTTGGTTTATTGAAGACAAGTTTGATTTTGTGTGTCTGTAGCTACAGTGAGAGAATTGTTCTCACCACTATAAAAAGCTAGCATATTAACAAATTTTTTCCAAGTCACTCACTATTTGTTACTCTTTAAAGTACTAAGGAGCTGTGAACATGAAATGTTTTAGATGATTAGTGTTGATATGAAACAACTCTTGCTGTAAATGAGGCTTGCTTGAACTGATTCTGAAATTATTTAAAGAACCAAAATCAAATTCAAAACTAGTATCTCTTTGTGTTATTTCTGTTTTTAGTATTCTTTACCAAGTACCTAAATTTCACAGCAAATCAAGTGCTCATACAGGAATGAAAATCTACTGGCTCTACGAAACAAGCTGCAACTATATACAATATACAACTATATACAATATACAACTATATACAATATACAACTATATACAATATACAACAATATACAATTGTGTTTGAGAAATGTTTTGTGTGCGAGCCCAAACAGCATTTTTTATATATGCTTAAATCACACAAATAAAACCAAAAAGCAGGGTTCGCAAAACAAACATTTTACTCATAAACTGAGTAGTGTGTTCTTCGGAAATCTTTACGGAGGGATAAAGAGTTGTACCTGATGAAGCTTAATGCTAGTAGCTGAACAAGTAGAGAGATAATCTTCACATCCTTGGGATTTGTTTTTATTTATATCTCTCTCTTTTTCTCATATTTCAAAGGAATTTAAAAAACACTTTTTGTTACATATGACAATAGGTGCTATTAGAACCAAGCTGAAAAGTAAAATACTTTACAAAATATTATTTATTGTACGCGTTATTTGTGAAAAATGTGAAATATGACTACAGATGTGAAAACAAAATTCTTAAACAACACTTTATTTTTTAAATAGGCGCCAAGCTATTCGAGGCTATTCGAACTATCTGTCCTTATGTTAAAAGTGATAAACTAGAACAACTTATAACACCACGAACTTCTAGGCTACTCTTATTCAATAATGGAAATTTCCATCACATCATAATGCTCTCCTTGCCTGGAAAGGACAAACGTGCTTGATGGTAGGATTCGAACCTACTAACCGTAGACTACGATTTGAGGGTCCTAACCAAATGCATAACCTCCTTTCTGTTGTCACAATGAAGAAAAGCCATGAATCATGGTTTTATAACATTTCTTTATTTCACTTAGGATTTGTTAATTTAATGCTATTTATGGGATTTATAACAAAAAACTTGTATTCTTACCAGGTGGCCCCCCAGTGGCTCAGCGGTATGTCTGCGGACTTACACGCTACAATCCGGGTTTCGATACCCGTGGTGGGCAGAGCACAGATAGACCATTGTGTAGCTTTGTGCTTAATTCAAAACAACAACAACATCTTACCATGTCAGGTCACTTTAAAATAACTTTGACAACTTTATATACTTATAAAGCTGGCCCGGCATGGTCAGGTAGGTTAAGGCGTTCGACTCGTAATCTGAAGATCGCGGGTTCGTATCCCCGTCGCATCAAACATGCTCGCTCTTTTAGCCGTGGGAGCGTTATAATGTACTATCAATCCCACTATTCGTTGGTAAAAGAGTAGCCCAACAGTTAGCGGTGGATGATGATGACTAGATGCCTTCCCTCTAGTCTTACACCGCTAAATTAAGGAATACTAGCGCAGATAGCCCTCGAGTAGCATTGCGCAAAATACAAAAAAAAAAACTTAGATGTTTTGGACTGACATCCAGAGTTTTACACCAAAATATACATATAACGCTAGAGATGTAAAGAAAAAAGTCAGTATTACATTTGTAATTAATGATGACCTGGGATTGACTGTTTGGAAATTAGCACAAAGCTGCCCAAATGTTCCGTCCACCACGGGTATCAAAACCCGGTTTCCAGAAGTGTGGGTTTGCATTAGGGAGAGATAAGCTATGTATGAACTCACGATGGAGAAGTAAAAGAAAGTCAATTATCTTCCATGGCTTTCAGAGATTTCATTTGCATAAATATTTGGTTATAAAGTATTGAAAATAATTACGTTCTGAAAAAAAAGTTCTATAGCATTTACATTTATTTAATTAATTAATAGTGCCTATTTAATGAATAAAATGTAAAAATATTTTCGATAACACGACACAAATTATCATTTTTTATTTAAGCGTTGAAAAATAAAACATGCACAGTATTCTAAACAAAAGCATTTAAATTGCCCAAAATTCACGGGAATGTCACGTGCAAGACAATTTAGAGCGATAATCTTAATCAATTACCATGAATCACGTATATATTGAAACCATCTGGCAGGCTTAACTACTGAAATGAACAACTGTAGCGATTGTATTAAAACACCTACCATGAAAACACCCTAACTACTAAAGTTAGTTATAACGGTAGCTGATGTTTGTTTTAATATATTGATTTTACTCTTTATCTTCTAAATGAAATTTAACATTAACCACTGATTACAACTTTGTCTAAAATTCACTTATTTTCATCACTTTATTGTTGAGTCAAATAAATTAAAACAGAAGTTAATTAAGATTAGTTATGAGTTTCGTTTACTTGGTGACGAACGTTTGTTTGTTTATTTTTGAATTTCGCGCAAAGCTACACGAGGGCTATCTGCGCTAGCCGTCCCTAATTTAGCTATGTAAGACTAGAGAGAAGACAGCTAGTCATCACCAACTACCGCCAATTCTTGGTCTACTTTTTTACAAATAGTGAGATTGACTGTACATTATAACGTCCCCACGGCTGAAAGGGTGAGCATGTTTGGTGCGACGGAGATTCGAACCCGCGACCCTCAGATTAAGAGTCGAACGCCTTAACCCAACTGGTCATGTCGGGCCTGGTAACAAACGTATTAACATTATAGGCTTTTATTTCCTTAAAGAAATGTAGCTTACTCAGTCGTCAAAATATAATTTTGAAATAAATGCGACAAAAAACCTGTTTATATTTTTAATTATTAAACGGATGCTTTATTACTAAATTGAATATGTTATATTTTGATAAGTCTGTAGTAAGTTATAAAACAGTTATTATGAAGCATGTTGTAACAATAATGACTTTTAAAACGAAGCTACAAATCGCGAGTATCGAAATCCGAATCTTAATGTCATAAGTTTTTAGACTTATCGCAGAGTAACCAGGTAGTCATGAAAGCTTGATAGAGAAGAATAAATGTTATTATGTACCATCAAAATATGCAACAAATAAATATAAAGTTAATAACGTTTATAACTAGAAGATCTACCAAGTAAATGCTATTTTCATCAATCGCTATTGACGTTTCACTACACATTCTAGCGAAAATACCCGGCTTCGCGGGGGTAATTACGTTTGTTTGTTTTAAATTTTGCGCAAAGCTACTTGATGGCTATCTGTGCTAGCCGTCCCTAATTTAGCTATGTAAGACTAGAGAGAAGGCAGCTGGTCATCATCATCCACCGCCAACTCTTGGGCTACTCTTTTACCAACGAATAGTGGGATTGATCGTAACATTATAACACCCACACGGCTGAAAGAGCGAGCATGTTTGGTGCGACGGGGATTCGAACCCTCTATCCTCAGATTACGAGTCGAACACCTCAATCCACCTGGCCACGCCAGGCCCATGGTAATTACGTTAATATATTTTGGATGACTGTAAATGTATGTATTCTGAGTCTATTATAGCACAGAAATGGAGTCACACTTTTATTTTTGAGAAACATAAAAGAAGCTATAAAGAAAACAGAGGAAATTAAGAATTATTTATCATTAAATAACTTTATTATTGCGTTAAATATTTCATATTTATATTTGATATCACAAATTTCTGCCACATTTTATTACCTTTACAGTTATATTTTTTTTCTGCTGTTCTGCTTGAGGTTAGACAATATTGGTTGTTTTCCCAGATAAATCACAGACAGACGTACAGGCACGTTTTATAATAAGAATATTATAATTAAAGAAGTGGTTTCTTACATTTCAACAAGTTATAGATACAAATGAACAAAGTCAGTAGTGTCGTCATCTTCCGTAACAAAGTCTATTTATTTTGGATTATTTTCATTTGTATACTATTCTTTATTTACTATAAACTATATTATGTATTGTATAACTGAGATACGCATTATACAAAAGCGTATTCATGGTACAGACATGCAAACATCAGGTTCTGGTACTTCCACTCAGGTGTAGCAGACTATAATAACAGTTTACTGTACGGAATCTGTTAAATATCAATCTGCACATCCTCGTCAGAGGCATGTCACTGACAATTTTTTGTTTGTTTTTGAATTAAGCTACACAATGGGCTATCTGTGCTCTGCCCACCCCGGGGTATCGAAACCCGGATTTTAGCGTGTAAGTCCGCAGACATACCGCTGAGCTACTGGGGAGGGAGCGTCACTAACAAACCATTAGTTTTAATGCTGGTACGCGTTCTTCAAGTCACTGGCGCCAAGTGGGTTAAGGCATTCGACTCGTAATCCGAGAGTCGCGGGTTCGAATCCCGGTCGCACTAAACATGCTCGCCCTTCAGCCGTGGGAGCGTTATAATGCAAGGCCTGTTGTTTTGAATTAAGTACAAAGCTACACAATGGGCTATCTGTGCTCTGCCCACCACGGGTATCGAAACCCGGATTTTAGCGTGTAAGTCCGCAGACACATTGACCGTCACATTATACACCCCCACGGCTGGGAGGGCGAGCATGTTTAGCGCGAAGCGGGCGCGAACCCGCGACCCTCGGATTACGAGTGCACGCCTTAACCCGCTCGGCCATGCCAGGCCTGTGTTACCGGAAAGATCTAGGAACTTTATCAGCTGTGTCCCCCACTGTTCAGGTTATGCAGCTGCTTAAACACAGACTTAGAGGTTCCATTTACTTCTTTTTAAGCATTACTCTTATATTTTTCTGCAGTTTGCTCACTGCATTTGTATAGTCAGCATCCGTTCCTCGAGTCAATAAATCCCTTGTTTAATTTCTACAAGAAAAAATTCTCAAAGTGTTACAAATATGTATACTAACATACGTATCTTTTAAAATTAAAGCTACTATATGGCCTTTCCAATTTAAGCAGCTATCTATAATGACTCCTAAGTATTTAGCTTCGTATATTCTATTCACTTTGGAGTAGTTACATTGTTGGGGATAAGATTATCTACAGTTGTTTTCATGAATTCTAAGAGCCGTAAGAGTTGGCTAGCCTGTATTATAAACCTAGAATGCCATATAATGTGTTTTTACAACGTTTAATGATAATATGTTTATACCTAACTGATATTTAATGCTCGGTCTGTAATACTGAGGGTCTTTTAACAACTATCACGTGCACAAAAAAGGGCTGTGTCGTCTGCAAACGGAATTGACCGTCCGTCTAGTGCTAAATTGCATAGCTCATTGATAAATATTATAAAAATGATTTTAACCATACAAGACCTACGCTACAAGCTCAGACTGAATTGGTTTAAACCAATATTATATTAACCCTTCTAGCTCCTGTATTGTATAACTTAACCATCAATTTAGAGTGTTACACCGTAACGAAGGTCCAGGATGACGATGCCAACTTGTCAGTTATGTTTGCTCCCCCGCTAGTACAGCGATATTTCTACGGATTTACAATGCGAAAATCAGGGGCTGGTTTTCCCTCGGTGGACACAGCAGATAACCCGCTGTAGCTTTGCTATAAGAAAACACAAATACAGTTGTGTATGTGGTTACTTCCAATATCGCACCTTAAGTATACAAACCTAAATCTATTTTGATTGTCAAATAATTTCCGATTATTTTCCAAGAATTCTTCTAGACGTTTTGAAACAATTTTCTCCAAGATTTTAAAAAGACTTGACAATAATGTAATATGACAGAAGTTTTGGATTGCTAATTTTGGGGTAATAATAAACTTTTTAATATATAAGGGAATACACCATTATTTATACTCAAGTTCACCGTATGTTTTATGGGTTTAATTACAATTTTAACGTTATATTTAAGTATTTTCACAGTGATGCCGTCGGGTCTTGGACGTGAACTCTCCACTTTGTATATGAGCCACTGTACTTCTGTGTCTGTTTCCATACATCCAGTACTCGGCTGTACGTAATATCCTCTTTACCCATCCCTTCCTTCTTACCTATACTCTATTTTATCTCTTTCTCTACTTTTGTAAAATATTCCTTGAATATATTTGTTCCGTGTGTTAAACTACCAACTAAGTTAATTTCTTTTCCAGTTTTCCTATCAGTTAATTTAATTATTGTTTGTATTGGGGCAGCTTGCTTACTGATTGATAAATTTATTATTTTTCGAATTTTCTTAATGTTAAAATTATTTTCTGATATTTTGCTACCATAACATCTACTGTTTACTTTTTTAATAATCTATTTAGTTTATTTGATTTTTAAATAATTATTTTAGGTGTAAGTTAAATTATAAGTTGTGCGGGTTTTTTTGTTTAATTTTTCTTTCGTTCTAACAGAAACCAGTAAATCATGGATGCATAAAATCCAGATGTTTGTTTCATACACTAATTTTTCTTCCATTTAAAAAAAACTCCAAGCTATTCCCTTCCACAAAACACCTTGTAACATGTGTGCATATTCACCAGAGTATTTGAATCCCCTTGTTCTGAACGTTCGTCAATGAAGCTCATAAAACAATAGTGTATTAATTCATTTAGTTTACAACTAAAGAGAGTAAGCTCAGATGAAAAAGTTTGTTACTTCTGCTAAGCGTTACACAATCTTCTGGTTTATGTGTATCAGATACCATATAAGAATATCTGTGATTCTTGTAACAACAGTGTGTTCTTACTTGTGGTACTATTTCTTGGATTTGAAAAAAAAAAAGCTACGTCTAATAACAGAACAGAGAGGCAAGGTATATACAACATATCTTTATGGAGTTAATTTAATATTTTATTACAAAGCGTATATTAAACCATCATATTGTACGACAATGCACTTAATACATTTTTATTAAAATATATGTAAATTTATTATACAAATGTGCACTTGACACAAAGTTATACTAAAATAAAAATAATCTTTAATAAATTGCAGCTAAACAGAAAAGTAGTACTGTTTCCTATACAAACGCATGTTTATTTTTGTATACTAAATACAGGTAATATTTTTATGAATTCCCCCAGGCTAGTTACATGCTTGTCACTTTTATAATTTTTGATAACGATAATTTTCATGTGTGTAAAACCAACTTACGACGTTATTGTGTGATACAATTTCCAACAACAATTTGTGAAATATCTTAACCTTTTAGACTTTTTTTCAAAGTAATGTCAGCTGCAAACTGGAACGTCTAAGACTACTAAGAAACCCGATATTTCGTAGTAAACGAAGATGGCGGGAGGTAACTATGTTCTATTCCTGGACAACTACAGTTGTTCGTCTGTGTGCAGATCTGGCTTGTCTTTCAGATACGGTTACGTTACTCTGACACTGATAGACCTCATGGGAACTAAACCGTTAAGAATGGGTGTATAGCATAAGTATGTAATATTAGTGGAGAGTTCTCGCTTATTGTTTCCATGAAGAAACTCCCAAGACAGCAGTTTTCATTTCCCACTCCATCAAATTCCCTGAAGAAACTGCACATAAATAATAGGTCTATATCTGAGCAGAAACAAGGTGATTATCCAGGCTGTTTCAGTAATGAACTGATGTAGTTCCTTATGGATTTAGGGTGCAAGTTTCTATACAAGTTACAGTTAAAACTCTAGCCATACACATCTGACCATGACAAGTTTTTAGATAAAATACTGAAAAATTTTGTTATAATTTACATCTCCAGTTACCATTTCAGCTATCTGGTTTATGTTAACAATTTGCTTTTTTGAATAAGTTGTTCGGAAATTTCGTAAATCTTGAAAACATTAACATGTTATGAAACTACTGGTGTTACTAAAATAAATCGTATATATCGCAGCGTCACAAAATAATTAAGCACGTTTAGATGGCTACTTTTTGGATAATTTTCTTATCAACAAGGCGATGCTCGAAAGTTAGCTTACTGTATGCAGTCATCTGGGATAGTCCAATTGCATAATTTTATTTGTTCACTTTTCTAGAAAAAATATTTGCAATATGATACAAATCTTATTCATGATGTTAGAAAAACTAGTACCTTCAAAAAGTAGTGATAGAAAAGAAATAGAAATCCTGTAATCTGAGCGCGTGAAACTTATCTATTGGAAAATAAGAACAATAAATTATTGAATTATGTTTTTATAAACTTGTTATCATTTCTTCCAGCTTCAAAGTTGTTAACTCTTTAAACATAGAATCAATATAAAACAGTAACAATTAACTATGTTACCTCCGTTTTAAATCATCTGCAATTTCCAGCTATTATTGTGAGAATATTTTCATAAACTGTATTCACATTAGTAAAAAAAACCAACTAAATATATCATTAGAGCCTTAAACTTCGACAGAAGTTTAAAACAGATCCAAATGTACCCAACCGGCTTAACGATACGTCTGTAGGCTCACAACGTTAAAATCTGATTTTGATATTCGTGGTGGACACAGCATTGTGTAGCTTTGTATTTGGTAACAATTAAACTACTAGAAAGAAATGGAGTATTGTGTGATTTCAGTATTTTCATGTGAAGTATCTTTATTATCAAAAGTTAAAACGTGAACTAAAAAAACTGACCACAGTTTGCTAGTTTGCCCCGCCTTTTCCATTACATTTCATCAATGTTGAATATTGACACCTTCAAGTTACGAGAAAAATGGGACAGAGAGAACGTAAACTCATGATGTATGATTTTCTTTTAGCAAAGCCTTAGCAATAATATTAGAGGGAGAAGAAATGTTTAGATATGCCTCCCTCCATCACTCCTTGGGGTTCCGTATGTTTTGTACATCTATTAAACTTGATAAGCTACATATCAATATTAAAAAAACACTGCGAGTCACTTTTGACCCCCACATAGGGAAACGTAAAAAAAACTGCAGCTCTTTAGGATCAATTCCGTGGAATACTGCTCTGATTTCCACGAAACGTACTTTTTCTCAGTCTTAAAAATCGTCTATAGCTACTAAAAGACACGTCTGAGTCAACATCTTACTTGGTGCAAGGTGTTAAGGAATATATATTTAAGCTTTAAATGAAGAGCACGCAGAGACTCGTAGTTAAAGACAATGGTAATTATGATACATTATTAAGTGTTAATACTCTACAGTTTACCATTTATCATGTGATGCCCCCGCTAGTACAGCGGTATGTCTCCGGATTTACAACGTTAAAATTAGGGGTTCGATTCCCTCGGTGGGCTGAGCAGATAACTCTTTGTGGCTTTGCTATACGAAAAACACACACACACTTATCAGATGATAGCTTTATATTCTAAAAGTTTTCACAAAAGCCGAAATAAAAGGGAATCTTTTTGTTTCATGTAATTTTCTTTATTAGCCTCTCTTTTTAATGCTCTCCACGTGTTTCTGGAGAACAATTTTAATATCAAAAACAGTAACTTACATGTTTTTTGTGATAACTACATTTTTAAGCAATTTATCCTAATCTTGAAATTATTTGACAAAACTGCACAGTGTAGGTTTGCGTCAAATTTCTTAAGATAGAATCAGAATAGAGACGTAATTGTTTAAGTGAGAACATGGAAATACTTTGCTCTCTCTCTGATTATTTCATTAGCTTTAATATTGAGCGACTATCATTGTAATTGATTTTAGAAAAATTTTCTGCAAAAAATAAGGTGTGAAGATGTTTTGATAGCTGATCTAACAAAACACTATCACTTGGTTAAAGATATTTGGAAACCCTTCAGCTATAGTGGTTAATAATTAACGCCTATCAAACACGGAATTGAGTTTAATTTACATCAGTCATTTCAATAATATACATTCATGTATAGGAGGATCACGTGCATATTTCAAAAGTATTCTAATATTTAACTTTACATTCACGAGAATAAATTTGAACAATAAACTGTGAAAGTATCCACACGTGCTCGTATGTGTATATAAATGTGTTTAAATATCTGTTGATTAGTTATGAACATTAGAATAGCCAAGCGATTTCAAAATAACTTCGTGTATTGATATATGTGTACACTTGAAGTCAAATTGTTATTATTTGAAAAGAAATATACGCAAATAAATGTGGAATAAGGTCTCCTATACATGGCGCAAATGGGCTTTACTTCGTAATATGTAGTGATCGATCCATTCCACCTGTGTTTGTATATCCTTATCTTCTTTAACCGTTAAGATCATTCAGTTTATACACTCAGCACAGACTTACATATGTCATTCACTAAAGTCCTGGTAAATTTAAATTAAATAACGGAGACACACTGTTTACTTATTAACGTCAACATTAGCGCTGAATGATTAGTGTGCAGGAACCCAGGTGTCGTGACAGAAAATTGATACAGATTCCCATTTTGTATTACTAAGTAAGTGTAAACCTTCTCAGGACAAAAGCACTTTACACCTGTGTATTAACACAGTTATTACCTTTTATTTTCCTATCTACAACAATATCATTTTACAAAGTATGATCAACTTTGGTAATAGTAATCTTCTGTTGTTAGAGACATGATGATACAAACAATACAGGTATTTGTGCGTTATACAAGTAACAGTCAATCCAGCTATGGGAGAAAGAGTGACCGGTTTAAGCAGTGGATGTTGCTCATTGTTTGTCTTTCATCTGGTATGCAGTTCAAGATGATTGTGCTTGAGCCATAAGAGTCTTTGACATGGCAGTTTAGCCAATCGTGTGTATTAAGGAGTCGTCCAGGTGAGAAAACACAAATCTTCTACATTTTACCTGAAATATTCAGAAAAAAAGTGTGCAATACTTTAATTAAGAATCTTATTACTTCATTGTGATTTTATTTTTATTTTTACATTTCTAAACGTTTTTGAGATATTTATGTAAGTGTTTCGAACTGTTTGCTTCGACTGTACATTTCAATGTACGTATTTGATATAAGAACGGAGATTACCTTCCGAAGAAGCCGAAATATGTTAGATAAATAAATTTTGTTTTTACATCCGTATGAAGTAACGTTGCCCGATTTCCTTGATTAATATTATTTTTTATAAATTATTTTTTGTGTACCAACAATAACGCCAGTATATTGGGATTTATATTTCACATAAAACCGTTTATCAGTTACAACGATTTATTCTAAAATACTGTACGTTGTTGTTGTTGTTGTTTTGAATTAAGCACAAAGCTACACAATGGGCTATCTGTGCTCTGCCCGCCACGGGTATCGAAACCCGGATTTTAGCATGTAAGTCCGCAGACATACCGCTGAGCTACTGGGGGGCAATACTGTACCTATTCGAATAATTATGTAACGTGACACATGTCTACGTTTACCTTACATTACATTGAGTTGTCATACATAAGCCTTCCACGTAGAATAATGTTTACCAAATACTAGAAGCTTATTAACAAAGAAAATGGTAATTATTTTTAAAATACTAGCAAATGGTTAGCAGTTACAGATTTACTCCAGTAATTACCAATTAGATGTTCACAACTATCAACCATATCTTTATGATCACATAGGAGATGTGTTATTTAACAGATGAGTAGCGAATCACTCAGAGGAAATGAATTTCAGCATCATGGAATTTGTGTTTTTGATAAGTTGGTGCGGAAATTTAAAACTACTGTACGTAATTAAATTATTAAATGGGGTTTCGTGAAATATAATTTTGTATACTTTTTTCAGCAACTTTCAATCCAAGGACAATGTCAGGCACACAACGATATACTTTTCACGTGAAACACTGTTCTATGATAAACCCAGATAATGACGGGCACTTAGTGCACTGGTTATTGGTTAAACACTTGATCGATGACATCTGCAAAATCATTACGAACTTTGCCTGAAACTGTTTTGAATGACATATCGCTGTAAGTATATTGTTTGTTTGTTTTCGAATTTCGCGCAAAGCTACTCTAGGCCTATCTATGCTAGCCGTCCCTAATTTAGCAGTGTAAGACTGGAAGGAAGGTAGCTAGTCATCACCACCCACTACCAGCTCTTGGGTTACTCTTTTACCAACGAAGAGTGAGCTTCATCGTAACATTATAACGCCCCCACGAATGAAAGGGCGAGCATGTTTCGTGTGACGAGGATTCAAACTCATAACCATCAAATTATGACTCGAGTGCCGGGCCTTGTAAGTATATATATCTTGCAGTTTGGGTTCCGATAAATTCAAAAGAGTAAATATTAGGTTTATTCGCAACTATACATTAATTATAAATCATTTCTAAGTGCTGTCTAGCGAACAACTTTGTCTGTGTGGAATTTTAAAGTTTTACCTTCTAAAGTGTAATAAACAATAAAAAGGAACCCCAAAAAGTTTCTGATACTTTATTTTCTCTTTTTGAGGGATAATGCTTGTGGTAAATGAAGAAAGTTCTGAAGATGGAATAGTTACATATTAAAGACGTTTTCGAGATGATGAGTCGTTCATAAAATTTTAGTTTCTTCTATGAAAGCAAATAAAAATTTATCAAGACAAGTCTTTAATTTACAATTTGGCCCAGCATGTTCTGGGAGCTAAGCTCCTGGACTCGCAATATGAGAGTTGCAGGCTAAATCACTTTCCCGAACATGCTCGTTCTTTGAGCCTTTGGGTCATTATAATATGTCATCAATTCCACTATTCGTTGAAAAAGAGAAGCACACGAGTTGGCTAAGAATGATGTTGGCTAAGTTTATTTGTTTTAGAATTTTGCACAAAGCTACTCGAGGGCTATCTGTGCTAGCCGTTCCTAATTTAGCAGTGTAAGACTAGAGGGAAGGCAGCTAGTCATCACCACCCACCGCCAACTCTTAGGCAACTCTTTTACCAACGAATAGTGGGATTGACCGTCACATTATAACGCCTCCACGGCTGAAAGGGAGAGCATGTTTGGCGCGACCGGGATGCGAACCCGCGATCCTCAGATTACGAGTCGCACGCCTTAACACGCTTGGCCATGCCGGGCCAATGTTGACTACGAATGATGTTGAGAAGCTTCTTTTTAAATTTCAGATTAAGGATGGCGAGTACGGTCAGCTATTTCTATTTAACGAAGATCAGAACTAATGTTAGTAGTTAATGAGTTTAGTTACCTATTTTAATATCTCCCCCTGGTAGAGAGGTAAGTTTACGGATTTGCAATGCTAAAATCAGGAGTTCGATTCATTTCCGTGGACTCAGCAGATAGTCCGATGTAGCTTTGCTATAAGAAAACACACGCTTATTTTAATTCCTCACATATTTGCTTCATTGAAGATAACGTCAGCAAATAGTACCATTCATCTGACTTGCCACGAATAAGCGTATTGCTTATCTATTTCCATGTCTACTCTGAAAAGTATTTCAGAAGTTTTTTATTCTGAAGTCTCTGCAGCACATTTTCACAAATTAAGCCAAAATATAAATTAAAAACAAACAGTTAATATATTTCTTAAAAAGAAGTAAACTCACATGAAAAACATTGTGAAATGACTTGAGACATGCACCCGAAACAACGTTTTAACTTGCCGATATTAAACACATACACGTGTTCTCTTTTCAGCATTCTAGTTCTGCCCAAGAAATTCTCCCAACTAATAAAGACTTGATAACTTTAAACTGTTATGGTGCTTATGAAGGACTAGTGCATGAGTTTTGTAGTTTTATGAAGGGATTATATTATTTAATTACAAATATTCTCCTCTTTTGAGGTAGTTCCTTAAAGTTTTCGTTTCTCTAATGACTACGAAGTTCTTCACCATTTCCTAGCGATGAACTTCTATCCATATCAGGTACGGTACAAACAGCCACGTGGGTACGGGGCTTGACTCGCGATCTGAGGGTCACAGTTTCGAATTCTCGTCACACCAAACAAGTTTGCTCTTTCAGTCGTGCCCTGCATGGCCAAGCGCGTTAAGGCGTGCTTGAGACTCGTAATCTGATGGTAGCGGATTCGCATCCCCGTTGCGCCAAACATGCTCGCCCTCCCAGCCGTGGGGGAGTTATAATGTTACGGTCAATCCCACTATTCGTTGGTAAAAGAGTAGCCCAAGAGTTGGCGGTGGGTGGTAATGACTAGCTGCCTTCCCTCTAGTCTAACACTGCTAAATTAGGAACGGCTAGCACAGATAGTCCTCCAGTAGCTTTGTGCAAAATTTAAAAATAAACAAATAAACAATAAATTTACACCATTTTGGGATATAGTATAACACGAAATTTAAATAAAAATACCAGGTAGTTTCCTCATATTAGGATTTTACTCATTTTAACCTCCATTTAGCTCTATTTTCTTCTTTTTTTTTAATAGGTATTAGCTGGGCCGTGAGGTGTCTAGTGAACAGTATGTACAGATTGTAAATCAGACCAGTCGCAATTAGCATTCCCTTGTCTTAAAAAGCAAGATCCATACTTTGGGTATGATATAAGAATGGCAGTCAAATTCAATTGTCAGATATATGAACTAGGGCTAGCTAGATGTTTCTTATCTTTAAATGTCTAGTATTTTTTTCATACTACCCCTTGTAATATCGAGATATTAAGCCTTGTGTGCCGTGATTTATTATTGAACTATACAAAGTTAAGTTAGTTTTAGTTCTTACAAAAAAAATATATATATTTCTGATAATGAAATAAAACAACATTAAATGTGGGTGCATAATGTTCTTTTATTGGTAACGGAAATATTAACTTAATTTTTAACTTATAAGTTTATTACTAATGATATAAAACATAAATATCATTTTGGAGTGGAAACTGAATTTTACACATACTGTACAATAGGTCATATAAAAACATTCAGGATTTTCGTGACTGATAAAGGATAATTTCACACTCGGGATTTCATACATTTACCATTGGTAGAAACATATAAAGTTATCGCATTAAAATTCAACTGTTGAAAAGTAAAATAAACTAGTAGTTTCATTTTGGTTTTGAACTGAGATTGTGGATCAAGGTTGAGCTGATTTTGGAGAAGGAAAGCAATGCTGTTTTAGGTTTTTGAATAAACTTTGTTTACACAGATAAAATACGAAATAGAACAAACTACTAATCTTGGTTACTTCACGTAACAATTGCTTTGTGTTAATGAATACGAAAGTGAAACTCTAAAAGAACGAAAGTTAATCAAAACGTCAGTTCTAGCTACATCGAGAATTACCTCCTGTTACACCAAGTATTTTCTTAGATCTTCTTATCGTTAAATCAGTCGATTTCATCGATCACTTGAATATCTTAAAAGTTCCCTTAAATCGAGTTAAAACACCGACATTTTAGAAATGAAACTGTGTTATTCAACTATTTCTTCCATTTTGCGATGATTTAATGTTTATCACGCAGTTTTCGTTTGATGAACCAATGAAAAACAATTTAATAAAGTGAAATACGTTGAAACAATTATCAGATGTAAATTTGTATATAATCTAACATCACCTGTCAGGCATGACGAAAAACTGATGGAACGTATTGACATACAACACGCAATCGGTCTTTCTGACCTTCTGACCTTTTCAAAGTAATCAATAATGGAAACTGCTTTCATGGACAGACAACACCTGTGATGTTTACAGGCAAATACCGATCTCTACGTGGGTACACTACTGTCTTACAGCCATCAGACACTTCTGTGAAAGTAGTATATTTAAGCAGATTAAGAGCAGAATCGTTGAAGTTTATATCTTCTCATTGATTGGTCGTAGCATAAAACATTGCGATAATAAATGTATTTCAACAAAGTTTTGCTTTTTGTTGAAGATTATGTCTCAGTAAATAAATATGTTTATGTGGAAATAATTATCTGTTGACAGTTCTGTACACTGTGGATAGTCCTATATAATTTACCTAATTATGTAGGTTTTTTAAATATTTTAGCAACATACGTCTGTGAGATACATGTGATATCAGTTTCATAACCAACTTCTGTTCTTTTTCACAGTTTTTCAGAGCATGTAAAAGTGAAAGGTTATCTTCTTAAACTGTGATTACACGCAGCGTCAAAAATATAGACACATGTTGTATAAAACTCAGGTTTTTGGAATTTCTTACACGCATGACACTTTTAGTTGACTTTGTAAAAAACAATTTATTCTTAACACTTGAGGCTTTGAGATCTAAACACTAACATGAAACATCGTCCATTTAGGATATTACATAATAATCCTATATTTACCCAGAAAGAATCGCTTATCCTTAACACTTAACGAAACAAAAAATCTCCCATCTAGGTATTATATATCAATTCTGTATTTATCCTTTAAACGTAAAGTTTGAGATCTGTATAGCTTCAAAAACATCGTCTGTTTGACTTATTATATAGAAATTATGTATTCATTCGGAAAGAATAACTTGTGCTTTACACTTAAAGCTTTGTTAGTAGCAACAACATATGGGTAATTCATAAAAATTCTGTATTTATCCAGAATAAATAATTTAGACTTTGCTCTTAAAGTTTTGAGATCTAAATAGTTTAAAATAAAAAACATTGTATCTTTGGGTTTATATAGAAATTATGTAAAAGATGAAACGAATTCACCCCATTCGTACAAGGAATATTAATACTGAAATAATTATCATGTTAACTTCTGCCGATAAATATTGTTTGTGGCAATGTTCAAGTAAACTTTTTTATTTTAAGTTCTCAAGCTTGAACCTTAATTGTATAAGGTTATTTTGATTATTATCAGTATTTGCGATATTTTTTCATGAATTACGTCTCATGTTAAATATGTTTATCAGCTATATCAAAATATGTACGGCAAGAAATGTTCAATGAACACAACATTTCTTCTGGTCTTCTGTTCCTATATGGTGATCCCATTCTTTTAATGCTTGCGTTGCTTTTTATTTTAAATAAAATATACCAGAAATAATCAACAAAGCTCATTTCGTTTACACTTCTTAAAGTTCTATACAAACTGCAAAAATATTATTTATTAAATCAATTATATTGTGTATACCGCAAAATTTGATGTTACCAAAATATTAAGGCCTAGTCTTAGCATGCGTGACAGATTTAAATAATATACCTGCATTAATTTTTCTGGTCGGGCGAAAAGGATTAATAATATTAGTGTTACAATATTAGCTGGCCTCTTTCGGTTTAGCTCTGAGCTACACAATAGAAAATCTACTCTTTATCCGCCGCTGTAAATCGATTCCTTTAAGTCTGTAAAACTTACCAAACTCGCCACCGGAGGACACAATAAAAGATTTTAAAAGCATTCATTCAGCCACAGATGTATCGACCATTGCAACAACGATGGCTAAGTCAACTAACGTAAATTGGAATGAAATTAAGTATTTAAATGTGACTATTGAAAAAAAAGACTTTTCTATTCGTTTTCTATTCTAAGTTAATGTTATTTTTGTCACTGTTGCTTTTATTAAAATGTTAGTAGTAACTAACTTGTAGTGTTTTACCAGGCAGTCACTAATTACGTTTACGTTTTTAACAAGATATGATATAACTGCAATACATACTCGTGATGTCGAAAAAAATTTGAATATTTGTTTTCGTATTAAACAAACATACCTATCTTTAGTACTGAACAAAAAATCAAGCTTGATACTCATATGGCAATCTACGGTTTATCTTCGCTATCGATAAACAACTTCAGACAATCTGCTGAATAATTATTAGTATTACACACAATAACTTCAAACGTGATACTCATCCTGCAATCTACTATTGTTATTTAGTATTATATACAATAACTTTAAACCTACTCATCCCTCAACTTGCTATTAATAGTTAGTATCACATGCAATAACTTTAAACGTGAAGCTTGTTTTGCAATCTGCTATTTACCTTAATTAATGATATTATTTCAAATATTAGATACGTCTTGCAGTCTGCTACTTATGTTTAGTATTACACAAAATTACTTAAACGACATGCAGTACTATATGTCTTCAATATTATACAAAATAACTTGAAAAACAAGGCACGTATGACAATCTACTATTCGTCTTTCGTATTGAATAAAATAACATAAGCATCACACTCGTCTTCCAATCTGCTACTTATCTTTAGTATTAAACACAACAACTTCAAACATAGTAATCTTCTTACAACTTGCTAACTACTTTTAATATTGACAAAAATAACTTCGAACTTGAGATTCGTATACTTTGATGGAAGTTAGACAAGGCCAACTGGCCCTCTTTCAACATTCACTCAAAATTTAACCCTTTTTGTCGGCCATTGACAAATGACTGTGTGGGAACAGTGACTGACCATCTTATTCAGGTAACTGTTCAATCTATTTTTGAGACATCGACATGTTTTCCATGGTATCTTCGTTTATGTTAGAGCCCTCGTTGGCAGAGAAACAGAAGGCTCAGGAATGAGCCTGGGGTACCTTTTGATGGAACCACTTTCTCTCTAACTGCATCCTTTGTTAGTGGATTCATGCCTACACTCATGAGATAAAAGTCAAAAGGAATATTAGATTAATTTGACAACTAACATCTTTTCTTCCACCAGTTCCAAAATTATTGTGGACAAGATTTAAAGGTCAATGAGAGGTATCTCCATTCCCTTTTCCTCTTGCTCTCCAATGGATAAGAAGTTGCTGATGAATAGAACACTGTCGATATCGCAAGAGAGCTTTTGTAGTTCATCCAGCATTTTTGTTTATTCTTCCACCTTTTTGGTCATAAAGTCCAAAATGGAATGATTAGCTCTTTCTTTTCAGGCCGATCATCCGTATGATTATAATCGTCCCTTTACCTTGGTGGAGCTCAAACTTGCTCTTTATTGATCTGGAGACACATCAGTCAGACTTATGATGCTCAGTATGGCATTTTGCACCATCACTCTTCTGCCTCTCTTACTGTCCTTTTGTTTTTTCTTAACTGAATGTAGTAGGAGAATTTTTTGCTGATGCTTGGTGCTGAACTACTGTTTCACTTTCTCTAGGCTTGGGAAGAATCCCAAGCTTCCTTTCTTTTATCCTCCATTTGCTTTGACTAACTGTCTCTTTAAGGTCTTAAAGAGGATGGTTACTGCTCGTCTTGTTTGGTTCCTTAACCCTAACAACTTTTTCTGACCAATTCAGTTTCGGTTCAGTCATTAATGCTCCACCTTATTCGACTTGAAACATCAATGAGACAAGCTTCCTTCAGGATGGAACATCCAGTTTCTGTGTTATTTGGCTTCGAGAAAGCTTACAATACTACGTGATGGTAGGGCATTTTGCGCGACCTTCACTCGTATGGTTGTATGGCTTCCCCATTGTTTTTCACAGGAACTTGGCCAAGTTAAAGTCCTTAAAGGCTTTGTTTTCAGTGTCATGATTTTCAATATCAGTATTAATGCTATCACTACACAACTTCTTCCTACTATTGCAAATGAGCTCTGTGTTGACGATTCCTTTATCTTTTGTTGGGTGTTAAACACAAGATTTTTTGAGCAGTAGCTTCAAACTGACCTTACTTGCTTGTTGAAGTAGACCACGGCAAACAGTTTTACCTTTTCTTTTTCCAAAACTGTTTGCATAAAATTTTGCCACCAATAGAGTACATTCTAAACACCTGGATCCCGACCTCTGTCTCGGTGATATTGTTCTCTCTGTGGTCCTTAAGGCAAAGTTATCGGCTTATATTTGACTGTTAGCTTACTTTCATTCCAAGCTATGTGTGGTGTGTACAATGATACAAAATATTTAATTTTCACATCCTCCCTTCAACTTCTTGGAGAGTGGACTGATGTTTTATACTTAAGATCTACGGTGTCCTCATTTGATACAAACTGGACTGTAGGTCGATGGTTTTGCTAGAACCTCGGCCTTGAAGATGCTGGATCCAATTTACCTTCTGGGATTTTGGCTCTGCACAAGAGTTTTCTGCACTTTTTGAGGCTAGAGAATGTACATTGAGTCCTTCAAACCTCCTCTTTACTTCTGCCATTTGCAAATATGCCATTAAACTTCGATCTTTACCACACCATCCCGCCTTGGGCTGTGTTTTCCTTCCTCAGTGGACTGTGTTCTTTAACAACAAGTGATCGGCTATTCATCCTTCTGGCCTTCATATTCAGGTACAGCTGGCTAAGTTGGTTGTGTTATTGGATGACGTTGCTGTCTCTACTGATCAGCCCATCACGCCATGGATTATTACTATCGCCACTTATAATCTTTCTTCGAGTCATCTGAGGAAGGTGGATACTCCAGATTGGAAGTATTGTCTTCTATTTGCAGAAATTCTTTTGAAATATTTTTCTATTCCTGTTTATTCAGATGGTTCAAAATCAAATGACTCTGTAAACTCGGCTATGGTTTGTTGTACTTTCGTGGTTACTCATAGGATCTTTTCTACAGTTTCTGTTTTTACTGCCGAGCTCACCGTCACATCTCTTACCCTGAATCATGAAACTAGTTCTCCAGCAGTTGAATAAGATAACCTTAACCACAATATTAGTCTTACAAGCTGACAGTTTTATTCCTCAATATCAATACCATGTTTCATATAAAGTTACGAATTTCTAACATAGGCTAATTTTTTAAATGTTCTCACACCTTAACAATGAAAATGTCATATGGAGACTAAATAGGTCCAGACAGGGGCACAGACAGATTTTGTTTTCTGTAAGCGTTGATGAATCTTCCCCAAATTTCTCATCAAGGTTTTTCGGCAGTACAGAGAGTTATAGAGAAATTTGCGGTTCCACATTTTTCAGATTTTATGTCCATTTCTTTGTTTTCTGTCACTTCATATAAGGGAAGCAACTTTTCCTCTCGTAAGACAACCTTTCATTAATGACGAACTTATTTAACTTTCGTCCATGGGACGGGCTAGGAAAATATAAACAGTTTGTGTTAAACTTTCTGCTGCCACTCGGAAATCATGATTTTGTTATGATAGCAGATAAACACCGTCAGCGTAAGCTTTTCATGCCAGCTTTTAGCTTGAATATATTAAATTTAGTTTAAAGAAACAAAATCGACGTATTCAAACAACAGTTTGACGTTATATTCCTATCATCAATAAATACTGTAAAATATTTATATACCATCGACAAAAGAGTTCAGTCGCTTTTGTTAATTTAATATCTACTTTGATTTCAAATATTATCTGATATATATATATATATATACATACATATACACATACATATATACGTTTTAAAATGGTTTCTCATTCCATCTAGCTATCTACATAATTAAAAGTTTATTTTGTAAACGCATGGGTATTTGCATGAGATAGTTATCTAATATTACTACAAATTACTTAAGATTTTGAAATGGTGTTGTTTAGGTAAGAATATTTTGTAATTCCAAATGGTTTAAGAAAACGTTTAAAAACTCGTTCAGATTTTCATATTAACAACAAGAACGAAGCAGTTAGTCCAAGCATTCAAGCAGAAACTAGATTCGGTCCGAGCTATATCTAGACACCAGCTGCGTGTAACAATCTCTCGGAGATCGATATCGTATCCTTATGAAGAAGGTGTGTTAGTATGTAACAGGATTTCAGGTAAGGAAGGCTTAACAGGACTGTGCCCAAGAAACAGATTAGTATGTTACACCTGTGTAATGATACCACCCCCTGGCGCCCTCTACAGGAAAACCAAGTAACGCCAGTAAGATGCAACAGACCAATGTTGAGCATTGCCT
This sequence comes from Carcinoscorpius rotundicauda, assembly GCA_011833715.1. Taxonomy (NCBI): domain Eukaryota; kingdom Metazoa; phylum Arthropoda; class Merostomata; order Xiphosura; family Limulidae; genus Carcinoscorpius; species Carcinoscorpius rotundicauda. The sequence continues at coordinate 46,686,731 of CM022392.1, read as the reverse complement.
CGGTAGCAAGCTAGTCGGTTCTGTACACGAGAGGACACACTAACGTAAACTTCAAGCGCAGCAGTGACCGATCTATCAGTATAGTGTTGGTGTTACTCTGAACACGTTGCTGGGTCACCAGGACTGAACTATGATGAGTGCTTTCATTGGATAATGCAAGGCGGTAGTATTAGATAGATTAACGTATGTGCCCGGGATCTCAGGAACAGCTGTCTGCATTGGATGATTTCTTTACCTGGAAAGAAACAATCTCTGCATTTCGGAACACATCTCTGTGTAGTTGTTACCCGACCTCCTTAGCAGGTAGGTCGAGATTCCTTAACTACTATCATCATTGAGTTTGTAGTTTATGGAAATATATTTTATGCATTAGTTCTACCTAACCCATGTTTCACTTTTTTATAACATAATTCTCTCTCTCTCTCTATGTATGTATGTATATAAATATATCTGTATATTACCGTTATTATTGCACCATTACATAGCTTAATCAAGAATATTCAAATCATATTGAGTAGGATATTTAAAGAATTTATAAAGGTTAAATTTAGCAGATAGAATGTGCTGCTAAATATGATTAATTGATGAACTAATTACTTGTAATTAAATTAAAGATCTGAGCTGTTACCACGTTATAACTTTAGATATACTAACAAGAAATCACTCCTTCCAATCAGGTAACACTGTAGGTCTGAGTGGTGGTCAGTCAGTTCAACTGCTTTCCAGTGATAGTCTTTTAACAGCAACTTAAAATTAAATATGATTTTACACAAAATATTGCTTATGTCAGCCCTTCAAGGAAAAAATATTTTCATATGCATTAAATTCCCACTTACGAATACGTATTAGCAAACATAAGAAACAATTAACTTAAATAGGTTCTTGTTTAATTTTTTAAGAAAAGAAGAGAACGTTTGAGGTTGAATATGAAATGAAAATTGAACAATTTTAATAATATTTATTAAATATTATTAGGTAAACAAAGCTTCATTATGCATGCTTATAATCAGTGTAATATACATGATGATAACAAGTCATTACGACTAAAATAACTTATCTGGAGTAAGAACAAAGCTGAACACATTTGAATAGGTGAGTATTTATATACGCAAGCATATATCTCAATGAATTAATGAATGTCAGGACAGACAAAGTACTAGACGAATAGGTATTTTGGTAATTAATTTAATAAACAGACAGACATATAAGTAGAAAAATGAAGATAACTAAACATACAGATAAAAAAAATGAATGGGTAGTTAGGTAAACTATACTGTTGATTATGCAAGATATATATGTATTTATGAAAGCTATATTATTGAATTGCACATAAACACATTAAATTAATAAAATCTGTTGACGCGTGACGAAATAATTAGTATTCACTCATTACACTTCTAGTTCTCAATAACTCTACCTTTGTTTTAACTTCCGCGTCCACCTTACTTGTTCCAGTTTTCCCTTTTTCGGATCAACTTTGTTCACAAAACTATTGGTAGACTTTCAGAGATTCGCCATTTGATGGTTAGGTAAGCAGCATTTTTTCTCAGAATTAACTGTTTTGGTAAATACAAACACGTAAGTTGCTAACACTCACGTATTACATCCTGAACATGCCGGGTTGCATTTACAGAGAATATTCATCAAAATAAACAAATTACGTGACAAAAAGGTTGCATAAGTCTTGTTTTTTATTTTATTTTTCATCATGTCATTGCGGTTGAGTGTTAAAAAGATAGTCACGTGGTATGCACGGTTCAATTTAACTAAATTATATTTTTGCGTGCACACCAGCAATTTTATTCTTATATTTGTTGTTCTTTATTACACTAGGATTTTGGTTACAAATAAATTAGAAAACTTAAAATATGTGGTTTTGGATAATTTTATAAGTTAACAAAACTTTTAATAATAAAATGTGTTATACGTATTTGTTTAATAATTATTTACATAATGATAAATAGTAACTTAATGTAGTCTGTTAGAAACAACAATATAAATGATATTATTGTATATTTTTAAAAAATATGAATCTTACAAGTATTGAATAACGGATTTAAAATAACATGAATCTGAGTAACCAACCAGCGTACACAACCTGGAAAGTCTAGCCCAGAGTTGAGAGCTGTAATGTAACACAGAACACAAAATTAAATAATCTTGGGTACAGAAATATGTTGAGGCATATCAGAAGTACATCGCCTTTAGAAGAAAGGCCATCTATTTCTTTTTCAGAATAAAAAAATACAAATACAAAAAAGTCGTAAATAAACACATTCCTTTCAGTTAGCTGAACCTCAAGAAAGAACGTGTTTCTCAAATATCTCCTTTCTCAGCGTTCCTAAAACCACAGATCATCACTTTAACAATTTACGTTTTGAACTGAGAAAGCTGGTGAAGCATTTAGAACTTTGTGGTCAAACTTTGTGATAAAAATAACCTAAACTACAGAATTATGGTATCGAACGAAGGTCTTCTGTTCTTATTTGTAGATGACCTGAAATGCTATTTTGAAACTTATTTGATTTTCAAATTGAAACGTACGATTAAGAAAAATGTGGGAACAGACACATTTGTAGTTTACGCAATTCTTGTTGTAAGTTTTAAACTCTTGGTAAGTAATGCTTCGTCTGCTTTTGGTATTTCATAAGATTCAAAGCATTAAACTACATTTATAAAAAAACATCTGTTATTTTCAGTCTCACCGTCCAACCCTTCTGACAAGTTCTGTTACTGAACAATGAGATTTTCGGGTATTAACTTGTGGGAAGCGAAAAAGTAGACCTAAAGATTTTATTTTTTTTGTATTCCTCTGATTAAGAATGTGAAAGTAAAAATTAAGAGAAATGTTGTTAAAAAAGAAGACTAAAATTTATGTGGTTTCCACATAACAAAAGATTTACGCTTATTGATTCTTAATTATACGGCCCATCATGAAGAATATCTAAGAACTGCTTTATGATCATTAACGAACTATAGAAAGACTTACAAACTCCGTTCTTTACTGTTAGGGCCGGACGTAATCCAGTGGTTAGCGTTCAAGATTGTTAACCGACGGTTTGTTGTTTGCTTCCATTTACTACAAAAACTTATTACGCATTTTAGGAAAATGTGTGAAACAAGAATAGCCCGAAATGTTAACTAGTTACTTTCCCACTAATCTATTACTTCAAAATTATAGTCGTATATGCACATATCCGTTATGTAACTTTGAGCTTTAAATTTTAAATAAAACTACAAAATTTTCTATTTTTCTCTAAGAACAAAAAAATTGTTTTTTATTATGATGATAATTAAGGAATAATGTTTTTCCTCTCAATCATACACATCTAGTACATCGGTAAGTCTACGGATTTACAACGCTAAAATCAGGTGTTCGATTCCCCTCGGTGGGCTCAGCAGATAGCCTGATGTAGCTTTACTATAAAAAAACTTGCACACACACGCTCTCTGGTGAGAAAAATCTCTTACATGTACAGTTTTTTTTATCTTTCTTCGTTCATTATTTACTAACTCATACTGTTCATGATTTTATATATTTTTTTACTTCATCCTTATATTATTTTTTTTTGTTTAAAAGTCAGTATCTATCTTGCTGGATTTTTAAAACGGAGGAATAAAGTAATAAATTGTACAGAATTTCAAAATTGCATTTGAAATGAGCTGCTGCAGTATATTTTTGAACATCAGGTCTAATTCTTTATCTGAACATTAGAATCATTTTCACTAATGTTCTCTATCTAATAATTAGTAACTAAATCATAATTGCTCTAATTTTCTATTTTGTGGTAAGTATTAAGTTAATAATGTTTTGTTTGTTTTTGAATTTCATGAAAACCTACACGAGGGCTATCTGCGCTAGCCTTCCCTAATTTTGGAGTGTAAGACTAGACTGAAGGCAGCTAGTCATCACCACTCACCGCCAACTCTTGGGCTACTCTTTTACCAACGAATAGTAGGATTTACTCCACATTACAACGCCCCCATGATTGGAAGTGCGAGCATATTTGGTGCGACGGAGATTCGAACCCGTGACCCTCAGGGTTACTATTCGAGCGTCCTAACCACCTGGCCACGTGAGAAGCTAAGAATTTTACTATAACTTAAATGTAATACCAACTGTGCGCTTAATTATGACTTAATATATTTATCTCAAATAATACAAAACAATATATATTAGCTTGGGTGCGAGGAATTCACACAAATCTAAGCTTAGATTTATGTTGTATTTTTCGCAACTCATTTGATTTGCATTTTTAAAAGATCTTGTATAATATTCACTCGCCCTTTAATTCGTAGGGATGATATAATGTGAAAGTCAATCCCGTTTCTCAAAGGTAAAATAATAACCTATGAGTTGGGAGTGGGTTGTGTTAACTAACTGACTTCTTCTCAGTCTAAGACTTCAAAATTAGGGACAACTAGTGCAAACAGCCTTCTAGCAGCTCTGCACGAACTTCGACAGACATACCTACCTTAACCATAAATCGCACAATTTACATATTATATTTTCGATCATTGTCTGATTCACTAGAAGCGTTACCCAAGAATGTTGCAGTATCCAAACATTTTCCTTGTACAAAACCCCAAATTGAAGACAAAATAAAGGGCAGAACAGTGAAATTCTTCAAACAGGTATGCAAAGATATTATGAGTATTCCTCAAAAACATACTCCTGGAATTTCCCAATGGGCAACGATAAGCTTAAGGATTTATAACGCAAAAAAATCGGAGTTTGATTTCCTGTGATGTACATAATAGATAACGTAAGGTTGTTTTGCGCTAAAACATACATTTTAACAGGAATCCTGGAAGACAAATAACCAAATTGAAATTTGATCATTCGACCAATGTTAAAGTATTAACCATGGCATAAGATATTACCTTTAATACTTAACCTATTGACTGTTAAACGTGTGCTTTTCAAAATATCAATCAAAATGATTATCTTACAATTACTACGATCTTCCACCTTTAGATACATCACATGGCACGAACTGTTTCTCCCTTGGTGGTATTCATAGCATTCAGCTCCAGTAGGGATATGGCGCTGATTGGCTGCCTCAGGATGTCGAAGTCATAGTTCTAAAACTTCACAACTGAGATCGCGTTGCTTGGTCGCTATAATAGGCGCCAATGATGTTGTAGCTCAATAAAGTGCGCGCACGAACAGAGAGCTGAAATTATAGTTTGATACCAGACAAGTAGTCTGAATGGATGAATACCCCACAAATTTGAGAACATGTTTTTAGATTGACATAACAGAAGGCCATCACTTATTTTGTCGATAATTAATAAACTAAATTGTCCTAAAAACAATACTTAACACTAATTCATCAGTTAATTAAATTTTCTTCCCTAGAAAAACGATATCTTAATTCAAACTTATTTTTTTAATATTGACCAAGTGTTTTTCAATGACATTATATATTATTTAACTTAACATCATCATAGTTGCATAAATTTTTACCACGCATATAATAGATGACTACAAGTTTAGATAGGGCAATATCATACAATAAATAAACTTAAATTCTTACTAATTTGACTTTAAACAACAACTTACATGGTCAATAAAACTTTTATTTGGCAATAATAATTTGTCACAAAATAATTTACACATGTTACATCACCTCATATTTTTCCAAAGTTGAGTTCTAAAAACGGGCATTAAATTTCCTTATCATTAATTATTCCTACAAGGACAACACACAATTAAAATTTACTCAATCAAATGATTAAAAATGTTTAGAACTAAATTATTACATTTCCTGTCCTGAAAGGACTATATCTTACTAAATTTGACGCCTACAATATATGACTAGATCGTCTTGAAAAGGACAACATCATACAATAATTAAAAATTATACAACAATTCACATTGTTAACAAAACGTTTATCATTCAACGACATTTCTACTAATTTTTGATAAATTAATTTGTTTTATAAAGGTAAACTTTCACATATACTTAATTATAATTATTAACGTATAATATTGCGCTTTTGTGTTTTCTTATAGCAAAGCCACATCGAGCTATCTGCTGAGCCCACCGAGGGGAATCGAACCCCTGATTTTAGCGTTGTAAATCCGTATAATATTAACAAAATCCAACAAGTCACGAACGTCTGTGTATCTGAGAACGGTTGGCATGGGTATTAACACTTTTACTGATAAGGAAAGAACAACGTTTCGACCTTCCTAGGCCATCTTGAGAAAGAGACCTTTTTTGAACGTGACCGTTGACGGACAAATGTCTTAGGAACGAGAGTATATACGGGTACGGGATTGTAGGTGGCGTTGCAGGTGGATGTTAGGTTATTAATTAGTTTTAGTATAAAGTAGGGCTTTTTTATTTTGCGTTTGTTTTTTGTTTCCCTACTTAATATCTGGGTGTTTTGTATGGTTATGTTGTGTTTGTATAATTTGCAGCATTCAAAAACATATATAGGTGTGTTTTTATGTTTTTTAATCTAGTCTCCATTTTTCTGCTTGTTTCTCCAACATAAAATTCGTGGCAGTTGTTGCATTGTATTTTATAAATTATGTTGGTGTTGTGTTTGTCAGTGTAGTTTTTCATAATTTGATGTTTACTGGAATGTTGTGTTTCGTTATAAGTTATTTCCGAATGCTGGTTATTTTTTCGTTATACTTTTTTGGTATACAGCATTATAAGGTTTTGTTGTTTGTTCTATTTTGGGATTAATTGTTGTTTATTTGTTGTTGGTCTAGGTGTGTGCGTATAACAGTTTCCATGGGTTTTTAGAAAATTCTTTGATGTTAATGAAGTGTTTTATTTTGTTTATTTCATCGTTAATTTTATCGGGTGAGTATAGTTTGTTTGTTTGTTTTTTAATTTCGAACAAAGCTACTCGGGGGCTATCTGTGCTAGTCGTCCCTAATTTAGTAGTGTAAGACTAGAGGGAAGGCAGCTAGTCATCACCACCAACCGCCAACTCTTGGGCTACTCTTTTACCAATCTCAATAGGAGGATTGATCGTAACATTATGACGCCCCGATGGCTGGGAGGGCGAGCATGTTTGGCGCAACGGGGATGCGAACCCGCGACCCTCAGATTATGAGTCACACGCTTGGCCATGCCGGGCCAGGGTGAGTATAGTTTTGTGTTTATTTAGTGTCTTAATATGTTAAGTTTAGTTTTGTTTCATGTGCTGAGTCCCAGGGAATGTATAATCCCGAATGGATGATCTTTCTGTATATTTCTGTTTTGAATTGTGTATCAGTTTTTGTAATTTTGAGGTTAAGAAATACTATTGGATATAAAGTTCTAAAACTATCTTGTAGGCTTCAGTTGTTGGGACTTCTGTAAAGATTACTGTTACTTCATGATTTAGTTGATTAAGAATATATTTAAAGTTAAGAGTCTTTGCAATAGGAGCCGGCTGATGTTGCATATTTAGAAAATGCCCACGCTATATATTTACTGAGGTTGTAGTTAAATGATTCATAAATCCACTTTGTGGGTCATGATGGACAATCAGGTTTGTGAGGTTTGAGGGTGCCTTATAGTTGTGTTATGTGTGAGTTGGCCTTTCCTAGGTAAGATTAAATGTTTTCTGATATTGTGTTGTTTTCTCATTTGTAGTAGTATTTTGTTTAACTGGTTTTCATGTGTTTTTGTTGTATTTGTGTTCAGTAGTTTAAATTTGTTTGTTTCTGATAAGATGTTCATTTTTTTTAATATATTCATTTGTGTTCATTATAACTGTAGCCTTTATCTGCCTTTAAAATTTTGATGCTGATGTCTTGTTTTAAGTTGTTTATAGAATTAATATATTTTTGTGTGAGGTTGTTTTTTTACTTTTCTTTTCTGTGAAATTATGTTAATAGTTTTATGTGAAAATTCTTTGAAAAAGTTGTTTAAGATACTGTTTTGAGGTGTTTCAGGGAAATGAATGTCTCCAATGTACCTGCAAAAATATGTTGTTTGTTATCGGTGGAATTGTTTTCGAAGTTGTCTTCTTTCTGGTGGTTATTTTCCGTTATTTTTTTGTATTTTCAATTTGTGTAGAGTGGGCCACCAGTTAGGTGTTCCAGGCAGGCTTTCATTTCAATAGATGAAATATTTCTAGGTGTTACTGCTAAGTCGAGTCCTTTGTTGAGTAGATGTATTTCTTCATTTCTTAATTTTCGGTCGGATCTGTTAATTACGAGATTTGTTGGTGGTTGGTCGTGTCGGCGCCTTTTTTGTTGTTGTTGGCACCTCAGTTTATCTAGTTTCTTGTTGTGGCGGACTTTCTTTTCCTTGTCGTTCTTACTATTGAGTTGATCAACATCAACAAATTTTCTCAAAAAACCGTGGAAAAAATTATACGCGCTCACCTAAACCAGCAACAAAAAACTACAAAACCTTATACTGTTGCACAACATACGTTCCCGACATAATCAAAAAAATTAACCAACATTTGGAAAGAATTTATAATAAAACACAACATTTCAGTAAACACCAAATTTATTCAAAAACCAGGTACAAAAGTAAAGTCCATACTATGTAAAAAATACACGGACAAAAACAACACCAACATAATTTATAAAATACAATACAACAGCTGCCACGACTTCTATATTGGAGAAACAAGCAGATAAATGGAAAATAGATTCAAAGAAGAAAAACTTGTGAAGGTGTTTGTTTTTTTTTAACACTGGAAATCAAATAAACATAACATAACCACAGGAAACACCCAGATATTAAGTAGGGAAACAAATATAAACAAACGCAAAATCAGAGAAACCCTACTTATACAGCAACTAAAACCAAAATTAAACCAGTATAAAGAGACACCTTTATACCTATACTAATTAATAACCTAACATCTGACTGCAATTTTCCCTACAATACCGTGTACGTTTATACTCTCGCACCTAAGACTTGTATCCGGCAACGGTTACATTCAAACTCTCTCTTTCTTAACCTGAACATGACCTAGGAAGTTTGAAACGTTGTTCTCTCCTTAGCAATAAAAGTGTTAATACCATACTAGCCATTCTGAGATTCATTTTTATTTCAAGTGGGTTTCTCGTCGTGAAGAATTACTTCCTCAATGTCTAGTTTTAATGAAGTCGAAATTCGTTATGTGTAATAAAAATAATAAATTATTGACTTATTGTATTTGTTCATTTTCTAAATAATCTTTGGTTACTATTAAACCCCTCGGAGTGGATTCCTGTACGTGGAGAGGGGACCTCCCAGGGAAGGTTCTGTTCTGTCTGGTTACCTTCTCTGGGATCTAAACATCCACCCACGTGTTTGCCGTGCGTGGCGACCCGTGAAGGGGAGGAGAGGATCCTGGTGGTTGAGGGGTCCAACCCCAACACACCACTTTGGCCTCGAATTCCTGTAGACGGGCGGCCCTTGGGTGGCTCCCCTTGGGTCAATCGGCTGGTCCACCTGGGCTAGAGCCAACCAAGTACCAGTGTTGGAAGTTCTCAACGGGTGTTGTGGACATTGTGCCTGATGCTGGTGTTTGGGTATAGTGCTCACGAAACCCTGGCGTTGCTGCATTGTCCTTGCATGACTTTGTAGTGCGTCCCCTTGTAGGGCTCCATGGTGGGTGGGGTCAGTGAGTACCGAAACTTTTCTCTTTCCTATGGATCCTTCAAAAAATTTAAGTAAAATTGTAAAAAAACAGTCAATGGGTAAGCGACCACGTCTTGAATACACAGAACAGCAATCTCCAACATCAGTAACACACGTACCTCATTTTCTGATATTGCATTCTCTTTCAGAAAAACCTTTAGGGCAAATGTCCCCTTTTTTTATTCAAAAGGGGCTAGAGGGACTTGCTGGCTCTCCAAAGTCAGTAAAGAAGCTTCGATCTGGTGACATACTGGTTGAAACATCCACATCCCAACACAGTGAACTCCTCTTGAAATCAAAGGTAATTGGCGATATACCTATTGAGGTTACACCCCATGCTACTTTGAATACTTCACGAGGAGTTATTGTTGAAAGGGATTTGAAGAATGTTCCTGAATCGGAGATTCTCGCCGGTCTTTCCACTCAAGGAGTTTCTGCAGTGAGGCGCATCTCCACTCGCAAAGATGGAGTTACACTGCCAACAAATACCCTTGTTTTAACGTTCACTTCACCACGAGCACCCGCCACCATCAAAGCAGGTTATCTCATTTACAGGGTTCGGCCATACATTCCAAACCCTCTTCGATGTTTTCAATGTCAGAGATTCGGCCACTCAAAGACATCTTGTCGTGGTTCCCTGACATGTGCTCGTTGTGGAGGCAAGGACCATGATGCCTATGATTGTGACGTAAACCCACATTGCGTCAACTGTACTGGTTCTCACCCCTCTTACTTTCATTCTTGTCCAAAATGGTTGGAGGAAAAAGAGGTGCAGCGTTTGAAAACAACACATAACATTAGTTATCCTGAGGCTCGGAAATTGATGTCCACAATCCCATCTCGGACATATGCTGCTGCACTCCATTCCACAACTACAGTTGAAGTGCAGACAGATCTCTCTGTGCCTCCAAAAGAATCGTTTTCAAAACAAATGAAAAGCCTTTTGACCTCCGTGGTTAAAAAAGTAAATGAATCGACTTCCACACCCATCTCTTTCCTCCCATATCTTCCAACAAACCTCAAGATCCATGTCCTTCTGTTTCAAATACAGGCATTTCTTCTGATACATCATTTTCTCCCACCACAATAAATAAAACAATTATTCGTCCACATCCTCAGTCACTTGATTCCTCTTCCAATAACAAAAACCTGCCCACTCGACCCAGAGCAGGATCCATGGAGGTTGATAGACCTCCTCCGAAGAAAGACAGTAAAGACAAAAGACGAGGTCGTAAACCGAAGGGTTCTCCAACCACTTCACCTGCTCGTCCTTAAAAATGGCCACCTTGATACAATGGAACTGTCGAGGTTTACGTTCTAATCTGGATGATATCAAAACGCTGATTGCTTCCTACCATCCTGTTTGTCTTTCTCTACAAGAAACATTTCTCAAATCTGCTGATACAGTCTCCATTCGGCAGTTTTCTCTGTACAGAAATGACAAGTTGTGTGATGGTCGAGTACATGGAGGGGTGGCACTTTTGGTTGATCAACATGTGGCCACCCTGTCTTTGTCACTCAATACACCCTTGGAGGCCGTAGCCATCCGTATTTCCTTGGGTCGTACCATCACTGTTTGTTCTCTGTACCTGTCCCCTGGAGAGACATATGATCAATCAGATCTGGATGCTCTCGTTGAACAGTTACCATCTCCATTTCTAATCCTGGGGGATTTTAATGGACACCATCCCCTCTGGGGAAGTGCTGTTATTGATGGGAGGGGTCGATCTGTAGAGCAGATGCTCTCTGATCACGATCTTTCTCTTTTCAATACTGGTTCTTCTACTTACTTTCATGCACCAAGTCAGTCATTCACTGCCATTGATCTCTCAGTTTGCTCCCCTTCATTATTCTCCCATTTTTCATGGAGGGTTGACAGTAATCCACTAGGCAGTGATCATTTTCCGATCATTTTGAGAGAGACTGGCCGTGGTCGATGCCACTCTATCCGCGTGCCCCGGTGGAAGCTGGATCAGGCAGACTGGTCCACTTTTACTGCTCTCGCAGAACTTGATCCTGTCATCGTAAATCAGCCATCAATAGACAACTGTGTTGCAGCGGTAACTGATTGTATTATACATGCAGCTGCTTAGTGTATTCCTAAAACCTCGACACGTTTCCCACGATATCCTCGTCTATGGTGGAATTCCGCTTGCAACTTAGCACGGAAGGCTCAACAACGGGCCTGGGACACTTTTCGCAGATATCCCACACTTTCAAATCGGGTTGCTTTCCAGCGGGCCCGAGCACATGCTAGGTGGGTAAGACGTCAAAGCCAGAAGGAATCTTGGATTAAGTTCACAACCAGCATATCTTCTACCACCAGTTCCAAGATCGTATGGGACAAGATTCGAAAGGTTAATGGGCACTACACTTCTGTTCCCCTCTCAATCTTACTCTCTGATGGTCAGGAGGTGACTGATGTCCGAAACATCGCTAACACTCTAGGTGAAAGCTTTTGCCGGGTATCTAGCACTTCTGCTTGTTCCTCCACCTTCCTGGCCATCAAGACTCGGGCAGAGCGATCACCTCTTTCTTTTCAAACTGACTGTTTCTTTGACTATAATAGTCCCTTTACCCTGGTGGAACTAAAAATGTCCCTTCATCGGTCTGCCAGTACATCTGTTGGACCTGATGATATTCATTATGACATGCTACACCATCTCTCTCCTGATTCTCTTGATGTCCTTCTGACTATCTTCAACCGGATTTGGCAGGAGAATGTTTTTCCTGATGCCTGGCGCCAGGCTATTATTTTACCTTTCTCTAAGCCAGGGAAAGATCCGAAGATTCCTTCAAACTATCGTCCAATTGCTTTGACGAGCTGTCTTTGTAAGACCTTAGAAAGGATGGTTAATGCTCGTCTTGTTTGGTTCCTTGAATCAAACAACCTCCTCTCACCCACCCAGTGTGGGTTCCGTCGACAGCACTCCACCATAGACCACCTAATTCGTCTTGAAACATCTATCAGAGAGGCCTTTCTCAACTGCCAACACCTTGTATCGATATTCTTTGACATAGAGAAGGCTTACGACACAACATGGAGGTATGGCGTTTTGCGAGACCTCCATACATATGGGTTACGTGGCCATCTACCCATGTTTATTAAAAAATTTTTAATGGACAGGAGATTCCAAGTTCGTGTAGGTTCGGCACTTTCACGTTCTTTTGTACAGGAACTTGGAGTCCCTCAAGGCTGTATATTGAGTGTCACACTTTTCAGTATAAAGATAAATGCCATCACTGAACAACTCCCTCTCTTCGTTACGAATGGGCTATATGTTGACGACTTTCACATCTCATGTCAGTCATCAAACATGAGATATATTGAGCGGCAACTACAAACTGCCCTCAATCGTGTACAGAAGTGGACTCTTGCGAATGGCTTTAATTTCTCTCTTTCCAAAACTGTATGCATGCACTTTTGCCGCCGACGAGGTATTCACCCTGATCCTGAACTTCATATCGCTGAAGTTTTGCTGCCAGTGGTCCCAGAGACAAAGATCTTGGGGCTTATCTTTGATCGTAAATTGACCTTTATACCACACTTAAAGCAGCTTCGGGTCAAATGCACAAGAACACTGAACATCCTTCGTGTCCTCTCTTCTACCAGTTGGGGGGCAGATCGCCGTTCAATGTTGAAGATATATCGTGCTCTTATTAGATCGAAACTTGACTATGGATCAATGGTCTATGGCTCTGCCAGACCCTCGGCCTTAAAGATACTGGACCCCATTCATCACCAAGGTCTTCGACTCTGCACCGGAGCTTTCCGTACCTCTCCAGTTCAAAGCATATACATTGAATCTCATGAACCTCCTCTACACCTTCGCCGTTTGCAACTGTCTTTACAATATACTTCGAAACTTCGTTCCTTACCAAAGCATCCCACCTGGGAATGTGTTTTCCTTCCTCGGTGGGCAGTACTTTTTCAGAACAGACGATCTGTCATTGCTCCGTTTGGCCTTCGCATCCGGGCGCAATTGGATGAATTGGGTCTGTCCTTGGATAATATTGCACATTCCACATGTCGACGCATCCCACCATGGCTTATTACAGCCCCCAAGTGTGACCTTTCTTTCAATCACCTAAAAAAGGCGGATACTCCAGACTGGAAGTACCGTCTTTTATTTAATGAATATCTTTCAAACAATCATTCAGTTCCCATTTATACAGATGGTTCCAAATCAGGAAATTCAGTGGGCTCTGCTATGGTTTGCTGTGGGTCAGTAGTTGCACACAGAATCCCCTCTACAGCTTCTGTGTTCACCGCTGAACTGTATGCAATATCTCTTGCCCTTGATCATATTGCAGCTGAGCAGTACTCCAACTGCACTATTTATACTGACTCGCTTAGTTCTATTCTTGCCTTGGAATCACTTCACATTAGCTCACATCCTATTCTAGCAGATATTCGAAACCGACTGGCCCATTTCTCATTAGCAGCTACTTCAATTCAGTTTTTCTGGATACCAGGCCATGTTGGTATTCATGGGAACGAGCTTGCAGACATGGCAGCTAAATATGTATGCCTCAGCTCCATCACCCCTATGCCTATTCCGTACAAGGACTATGGTGTTGTCTTCAAAGCTCGGCTCCGTGCCAGTTGGCAGTCCACTTGGAGTGAACAACGCGACAATAAACTTTTTCAAATTAAACCCAAAATTGGAGTTTGGCCATCTAGCTTCCGTAAAGTTCGGAGGGAAGAAGTTGTTCTCACTAGGCTACGCATTGGTCACAGTTTTTTAACTCATCATTTTCTTTTATCTGGAACTGATGCACCAATGTGTAGTTTGTGTAACACTCAAATCACTATCAGCCATGTTTTACTTTCTTGCCATCGTTACAATCCTCAACGACGGCAATACTTTAAACATATTTTTCCCAGCGTCAATCTGTAACATTGGACAGAGTTATTGGTGATGGTGACTATGTCCACCTTAATAACGTTTTTAATTTTTTAATGGCCATTAATCTTTTTAATCTTATTTAAGTGTGGTATATTTATTCATTACACCTTTTTAATTGTGGCTCCTTTTTAAAGTTTTATTCTCTCTCATTCAATGCGACATTAAACAATAGCCAGAACATTAAATAACTCGACACCAGGACTGGAAAGGCCAACTTCAGGTGACTAACGCTTCTGTTTGAACTGTCTGTTTGAACTACTCGTTAGTCTTCCTGGCGAGTTACTGTTATACTTTCGCTGCATATAATTTTGTGCTTTTACAACCTTTTTGTACTGGCCATATTGATTCATAACCCGGAACCAGGACGGAAAGACCAACTTCAGGTGGCTGACAGTGGTTTATATACTACCTGTTAGTCTTCCTGGCGGGTTATGATCATTCCCATTCTGCTATAGGTTGGCCTGTACAACTTTGTTGACTGGATGTCGTCATTGGTTTTTGCACCATTTCCTGTTTTAATTGCCATTTTGTTTTTATCTTCAATTACCTTTACACATTTTACTCCATTTACTTGACTTTTATCTTTTTACTGGACATTTGGCTACTCTTTATTATGATTTTGCTGAGTGTCTTTTTAAACTTTTATTCTATTACATTTTGCTAATAGCTACTATGACACATAACCCAGAACCAGGACTGGAAATGCCAACTTCAGGTGACTGACGGTGGTTCTTGAACTTGTTCGTTAGTCTTCCTGGCGGGTTATGATCATTATTATTATGCTAGAGTAAATAGTTTATAACTTTGAAGACTGGGTGTCACCATTGGTTTTTACACCATTTTCTGTTTTAATTGCTGTTTTGTTTTTACCTTCATTTTCCTTTACAAATTTTACTCCATTTACGTGACTTTTCTCTTTTTACTGAACATTTGGTTGCTCATTGTTGCGTTTTTGCTGTGTGTTTTTTAATACTTCTATTCTTTTACATTTTGATACTAGTTGCTATGACACATAACCCAGAACCAGGACTGGAAAGACCAACTTCAGGTGACTGACGGTGGGTCTGGTACCTGCCTGTTAGTCTTCCTGGTGGGTTATGATTATACCTTTATGATAGAATACCTACCTTACAACTTTTTACACTTTGCCTTCTATCTTCACCTTGTAGACTAGGTGTCAACACTGGTTTTATACTTTTTTTTGTTTTACCTTCATTTCCATTTATGTCTTTTACTACATTTTTACCGGTTGTTTGGCGCAGATAGCCTCGTTGCTTTGTGCCATAAAACACTAAATCAATCAATCAATCAATACTATTAAACATACATAAACCTTGTGAAACCTTTGAAAACATTTTCAAACTCTTCATACCTTCTTTCAGAGAAAGTTCTGTAGTTTCACAAATCAAACAACCAATTATGAACGATTTACTAATTACTAATATTTTAAATACCACATATTTCAGATTGTCTATCATGAAACACACGTCCAGATTACCAAGTGTCGTTTCTAAGTTCATAGAACTAACGAACACATGTCTGATGTCTGCGATATAGGCAGTTATTTATTATTTACAACAACACTTGATCAAATGTAAAGCTTAAAGATGTTGACGTCACGAACACAAACACACACAGATATTAAGGCTATTGTTTGAAATACCAGAACTTTCAGACTGTTTTAAGTTAAGACACTAATAATAAATAGCGCGCACACAAACTGGAAACAGAAATTTAAGAATTAGAAAGGTCGGACACAATCAGTGTGGACATGACGTTAATACGAGATTGCTTGGATGGTAATCACGCATATAGTGAAGGGTGTGGCTTAACGAGTCAATGACCTTAACTCATTAATCTTATTAGAAAGAGCATTAAATGTTTCTTTCTACACCATTTGAAACTTTTGTGCACATAAATGTATCTAGAATAAGACTATTTAAGTACTAGGTTGCAAAAGTTGAGCAGAGTTCGAAGAAACAAAGTCTGACAGTCTGAAGTGACACAGACCATCCTGGTTAGGAAAATTTATAAAATTAGAAAAATCATAGAATTAGGATTACTAAGTCAATTTCACAACAACTGGTCAGCTAGTCCAAGGACCAAGTGATTAACGTTTTCCATGATATGAATTATACAATTCAGTTTTTGTCATATATGTACTTAGCATGTGTTACTATAATACTTTTATAATAAATTGCTGAATATAATCAATTAGACTGTAACTATAATACACAATGTATTCAATAATAAACTCTACATATGTATACCTTATGCTTTAATTACTGAACTTTTTTTACATAACGTTTAAATGATTAATTTACTATTTAGCATCGGTATTACAGAAAAATCAGAATGTTTCACTCCACTTAGAACATCATGAAAGTTCTATCTGAACATGCAACATTTATATTAACTGGAGCTTTTATAACACATTATCACTATCTATGTGTTTACAATGTGTTTAAACTAGATGACTCATTTACAAAACTGTAAATATGTAGTGACTTGTATCAGTTGAAACATTGATTATTGCAAGTTTATTATATAGTTATACAAAACATCAACTGCGTATTCTCAATATTTGATGAGTTAACAAACAGTTATGGCATGCTGCACCTACAGAAAATGGTCACTATATCAGTCAGCTTGGAACAAAATGAAAAATAAATTTTGCTTAAATATGTAAAATTTCATTATTATTTATTTATCTCATGTTTAGTAACATTGCTGCTATATATGGAGTTCAAATCATTGACATTGGCCAGTTTTGATCTATTTAACAGCGACATTAAGTTTATTTTATGACGCTTTTTAAACCATAGACATGACAAAAGTTTCTTCTACGTAAACATTTCCATCAGGATTTATTTCATTTAGACACAGTACATACTAACTGTCTAAAACATATTGGAATACATCAGTCATGACGTCAAGCATACAGTACACATTCTTTTACCTTAATATCGTTTCTCTATTAATTCATTTCTCCTAGAAATGTAAATAATAAATGAATGACTTACTGTTTTACTAAAAGTTCACGAAACATTAAAATTAACGAGTAGATCAATACAGTCTTGAACTTGAGTAAAAAGTGATCACATGATCGCTTATAATATGAGCCAACTATGATGACATCTTTGTATAAATAATATAATCCATGGTTAGAAATAAGAAACTGTCTAATTTTGAGAGAATCGTCACGAATTATTCTTTAAACAATCAGTTTACTAATACTTAACATACAAAACTTGCCAATTTCGATTATTCACTTTAAATCACATCATACAAATAAAAAACATAAAACTTTCCTGTAATAATTCTATATGATTGAAAATCACTAAAATTCAAAGTTTTTTTTTGTATTCAGTAATATTTTAACCAAACTTCGAAACTGTTATATTCCAAGATATTCGTCATAGCATGTATAATGTTTTCGAAATAGACTTAACTATACATTAAAAGGGTAATAAAAGTCACTTATGAGTAGAAAAAGCATATTTTGCAATACAAATTCGACACCTTTTTGAACTATGACCTTGTAACCTTTGACACCATTCCCCTTCTTTTCATCCCTTCCCTTGATGTAGCCAATCACCATGAGGCGGTATTCTTTTGATATGACACTCCCTCTATAACTACTGATGACACCGTGCACAACGGATACTTAGGTTGGTGCTTCAAGTTTTACAACAAACAACTCGGTACACGTTTGACATGATTGTTTTTTTTTTTTACCTGATGTCCAGTATTAAGCGCTTGAATCTTATATAATTT
Organism: Carcinoscorpius rotundicauda; assembly: GCA_011833715.1. Taxonomy (NCBI): domain Eukaryota; kingdom Metazoa; phylum Arthropoda; class Merostomata; order Xiphosura; family Limulidae; genus Carcinoscorpius; species Carcinoscorpius rotundicauda. Next base: position 46,668,448 of record CM022392.1, on the reverse strand, counting down.
GTTTTGCTCGAGGGTGCAGCAAGAATTTATGTAGAGGTGGAGTTTGTTTGTTTTTGTACTTTGCAGAAAGCACCTCGAGGGCTATCTGTGCTAGCCGACCCTAATTTAGCAGTGTAAGATTAGAGGGAAGGCAGCTAGTCATCACCACCCACCGTCAACTCTTGGGCTACTCTTTTACCAACGAATAGTGGGATTGACCGTCACATTATAACGCCCTCACAGCTGGGAGAGCGAGCATGTTTGGCGCGACGGGAATGCGAACCCGCGACTCTCAGATTATGAGTCGAACGCCTTAACACGCTTGGCCATGCCGGGCCCAGGGCTGAAAGAGACTTAAAATTATTTTGTTTCAACTAGAACCATTACAAAATTATATCTATCTAATTTGTGGTAAAGAAATCAAGCAAAATAAGCGTGAGAAATACCACATAATCATATATATCCTGACTGTAAATGAAAAGTATATAAAAAAGAAAACAATAGCACCGACAAGTAACATGACCAGACAATGTTATGTAATTAAGAATTCGGGGCTTGACTTTCGATGAGATAGCAGAAAAGTTGTTGTTAACCTTTATGGGCTCTTAATATTTTTTATTAGAAATGAGTTAGAAAAGTTTAGGTTTTAAACCATCGACTTTCCCTAATTTTTTCATTAGATAGAAAAAAAAAGAGAGGAGAGAGAACACAGTAGAAACTGATCATATGTAAATATATAATGTTTAAATTAATGTTACAGGTTGGAAAGAATTTCTTTTCCTGGTGACTGATGACAACATTGTGCAATATACACTTCATACGAGAAGACACAAATTTTGCAACTGGATATATTTCTTCCAACATCGTTCCCTTGATTTCCTACCAACTAAGAAGTTGTTATCGTGGCCTGTTTCTGTTCGTTCAGATAGTAATACTGACACATTGTGACATTTATCGACAGCTTTAACGTATCATTCAGCTGCTGGGAACTGTCAATAAAGACATGATCATTCTATCATTGCTTCGTTATAAACAACCTCTTCCCAGATTGTTTACTTGTTCTTTATCTGGTCTCCAACCAGTAAGAATGATCATCGTGTTGATCTGGACTATAGTATTGACTGTTGATGGCTGGAAATCGGACAAAGTAGAAGAAGAAACATATGAACAAGTGCTGGCCACTTCTGATAGAAATCTCTTAAGAAATATTTCCAAGTTTCATTGTGATGAGATATTTACAATTATTCATGATAACGTTACCGAAGCTAAAGAAGAAGATGTTCATATTGTCTTAAGTCATCCATTTCTGGATATTAATGAGGGTCTTGTTGCTGGAGTCGTTTATGATGGTGAGCAACTTTTTTAAAATATAAAGTCTGTCATTTGTTTCGTTAAATTTTGATAAACAAATAACACGTATCACAATAGTAAATAAAGACAACAATGATTTAATAGATTGCGTTCACTCACTGATTATAACTGTTAATTTATTACAAGTTACAGTTTGTACGTTAAGAAATAATATTTTTTTTAAAAAACAGGAAAAGTTTTGATCATTCGTACGATAATTCTCTAGAACACGTTTTAACTTACATGTTTAAAAATATTCTTCCTTGCTGTAAAAACTATAAACTGTAATGAAATAATAGTGATTTATTTATTTTGTGGAAAATAATATATTTTAGGTCATAATTAAATCTGAATAACATTTGAAATTGTATGTTTTATTATATCCTAACAATTGAATTTGTAGAGTTTATTATTATTCTTAAATATTGTGCAATACCTATTTTAATGATTTTTTTCTTTTGAGTTGTGTTTATAGCCTAATAATCGGAACAGATAAAACATCTTTAAAAGAACAGAAGTAAAGACATATTCTGAAGATATAACCGTTCTTTCTTGCACAAGTACTCTATTATATTATTAGTAACATAAACAAAAAATTGAGAATTGAAAAAAAATTCAGAAAAGAATGGTGAAAAGCAAAGAAACCAAGCGGAAGATACTGTTGACATTATTTACTTAAACTTCAAATCCGTGTTATGACTCAATTGCAGTTTGAGTAAATAATGTCTACCGTACTTCCGATGTTGTTCCCTTACCTTTTTACAATCTCTATTTGCATGTTTTAAAATTCCCAGTTTTAATTAATCTTTTTTGCTGGTTTTTTATATGCTGAACGATGGACAATAGATTACTTGATATGGTGTCGGACTTTATACATTGTAATGGTAATAAGCGTAGCTGGCTACCTAATACCGTTAATGATGATTTACTGTAGCTATTGACTATTTGATCGCATTAGTAGAGTGTTAAACTGCAGCTGGAGATTGCCATGGAGATTTGTTTTAGAATAAAGCAAATTTTCTTTTTCTTTTTGTGATTCTTATATGTGCATGTCTTATCAGTCAAAAGTAAACGTTTTAAAATTCTTTTGAACTGAAGTTTTACTGATTAAGGTGATTTTTGGCCGAATGTTCTATTATGGTTTTGTGTAATTTCTTGTAACCTCTATTATGAACCATGATAGTGGTTCATGAAAACTTATTCAAACTTCAATAATAGTACATTTTCAGCACAACATAACTAATTAGAAACACACTGCAACCACAATGCTAAAAAACAGCATTAATAACATTCATTTAAAATCGACAGATTCAAGATCTTTTCAACAGTATTAACGTCAATGTTCGAAACAGCAGTAGGTTTAGGTACATAAACACTAAAATCTGCCGATTTCTTCACGGTAGACGTAACTTGATGTGGCTTTGCTATAAAACAAACAAATATATGAAAATCAGTTTTTCGAAATTCAGCTTTTTTCGTTAAAGTGAAGGTACTTAGTAATAGTAATTTCTTATTTTAATAATCATAGAAACTGTGTACATACGTACCTGTTTACTAAGAGACTTTGGTAAGCATATATGTTGCTAGTGGACAACAACAACTCACTGACACTTCTACACAGTATTTTTATTTCTGTTTCATTTCAATCCTTGGGCCTACTAATGCCAATGTTGCTTTTCTTTGTTCTTTTTTTTGTCTTTAAGTACAACAATAATTTACACCCTTGTACGAATTAATTGAAACAAGATGAAAAATTGCGGTTTTTTTTGAGAATCCAAAAATTACTCACAAATTAGTACATGATATGACCGCCTTTATTTTTCAGAAGATTATTAATCCTCTTTGACATCGAGTCCACGAGTTTACTGAAATCTTTACTAATTTTTGGATCACAGTACCACACTTCAATTATGGCTTCAATTAGCTTATCTTTCGTAGTACAGTCTTTTCCCCGAAGTCTTTCTTTACAAATCGCTCAAAGATTTTCAAAAGGATTTAAGTCCGGAGAGTTTCCAGGACATTCCAGCATCTTTATTCGCGTTGTATTCATAAAATTCTTCACAAGTTTCGATGTGTGACACGGAGTCAGATCTTGCTTTAAAATGCCAGATCCATCTGAAAATCCCTTTTTCAGTTCTGGAACGAATCTTCTCTGCAAAATTTCGATGTACTGTGGTTCATGGTTCATACCTTCTACGATATGTAAGCCTCCGACGCCATAGTAGCTGAAAAATGCCCCAAATCACCTTCTTCAAGGGATGTTTTACGAACTGAATGACATGAGATTCTCGAAGTTTCTCACCTAGAGATCTGCAAACATGCAGACTTCTTTGATCCTGTACGAAAAAATAAGTCTCGTCACTGAATAACACCTTCCTCCATTGTTCTTCCCTCCAGTTCTTGTATTTCAGACCCCATTGATACCGTTTTTTTTTCATTGAAATGGTAAGAGGTTGTTTTTTGACTGGTCTCCTTGCTCTTCTAAGGCAATTTCGAATGATGTAATATTGCTAAAAAATTTCGTCATATATCCCAAACATTCATCGACTGTACAGCAAATAATAGCTAATGACGCCGTCTGTGTGAAAAAAATGACTATTAAAGGTTATCAGTGGGTCCAGCGAGCCTTTACCGGCCGTCATGCTGAAAATATTGTAAAATGACCATTTGTTTCAATTAAGTTGAACAAGAGTGTAATTAATTCTCAGTATTGAGGTCGAATTTCCTATTAAATGAAACGTGCAAAGGAAATTAAATGCGTTAATATTGCAAATTTCTCTAATTTGTTCAGTCAAAAATTTTAAGTTTACTTTTTTATTTGTATTAAGTATTCCCCTCACATAGCAATAAATGTAGTTTGTGGAGTAACCGTGTATTTTCATCAGTAATCCATTTCGATGCACTTAATCTAAAACGTACTTTGTGCGATCAAGATACTGGCTTTGAACTGCTCATGATTGCTTACAAAGGGATATCACGAGAAACTCGTTCAAGCTTGATAAATATTTATATAATGCTTATTAATGCGTTTCATGCTACTTTGTTTGAACGCAGCAGATATCTAATATATTTTCCCCAAATAACTGCAATATTCTTTCTCAGATCAAGTAAATATGGTCCAGTTAAGAGGGAAACTCACCCCAAACTAGCGGTCATTACATATTTTTTTCTGGTATCACACATTTCTAACAGCTGGAAGATCAAGCTCAGTACATCCCAGTCTTTACATGCTAGTTCTTTTAAGCACTCATTGAACACTGTGATGTTTGGTTTTTAGTTACAGAAATAGCAGTTTATTTCAAGAAGTAAGGTGAATATGCAATAAAAATGTTTGAGTGATTATATGTAGAGATTCTAAGGAAATCGATTTGCTATCATTGTTAACAGTACCAACCTAATCCTGCTGAGTAAATAACATAAAAATTCTTAATATAGCATGAATTTATATAGAATTTCAATGAAACCCTAAACCTCATTCGTATAATCCGTCGGTACGAACCTCTTGGTAGCAGGCAATAACTGATACAACAAATGCTGTAATAGAAGATGAAAGGCACAATTCTGAATTTCCCTATTAAAGAGAAGCGCCATATTATTCCTTTATACGCATATTTTGTTATTGTTAAATATACATGAAAGTTTCGGTTTAATACAAGTATTATTTACTTGTTTAATATTGTTTGTTATTTACAAGTTTAATTACATAGTTTAATCAAGTAATTAAATAGATCTAAACTGCATGATTGAGAGTTTTTAATCATAAAGAGCGGAAAGTAGCGATTTTTAAAGCTAAATTTTCAAAGATTATATTGTCATAACAGAGTACAAAAATAATTTGTTTAGTAATTTGTGTAAATAAACCAGACTTGTGCTGATTTCGAAGAAAAAGACACAATTATTCAAAGCTCTGGATAGAAACTGTGTGAGCTTTAACACAAAAAAGAGACAATTATTTAGACTTTGATGTGCAACAGTCTTACGAATCTTGTATAAATGTTTTTCTTGTTGTGATCATATTGTGATTATATTTTGAGCTTCCATTTATTGTTTAAATTTATTGCCAACAAGTAACAGACACCTATTCTAAAGTTTTCGTGCCACATAAAACTGGGGTCAATAGCTAATAGGGACATTGGTGAACCAGCCAAGATTAAACAGTTGTAAGAGAAGACATTAACGATAGTGGAAGTAGGTCTATATGAACAAAAATGTAAAAATTAGAATCATGATATATAACTTTGTTGACTGATTTTTGACAAATAAATCGAGAAAACTGAACAACTTGAACTTAAAGGTTATGATATATAAAACTTCATTAAACAACATCCAGACTTATAGAAAGAAGAGCATCAAAAGAAAAGAGATGAAGACATACTGCAAGAAGAAAAAAGGATAAAAAAACTAAAAATATAGAGAGAATAATAGCATAAGTTGAAAAGGAAGAAAATAGAGAAAGGAAAGAAATGAATTAAAGAAAATAATACCATAAGTTGAAAAGGAAGAAAAGAGAAAAGGAAAGAAATGAAATCGAGAGAATAATAGCATAAGTTGAAAAGGAAGAAAAGAGAGAAAGGAAAGAAGTGAAATAGAGAGAATAATAGCATAAGTTGAAAAGGAAGAAAAGAGAGAAAGGAAAGAAATGAAGACAAAGGCATTCTGTCCCAGTCAACTTTTGACAGAAAAAATGCGTAGAAGCATGTTGAGGCATGACATCAAAAGCGGCCATGGATTATGATAAGTTACAAAGGACCTTTCAAAGTGAACTTACCAAAGAACATTTTTATTAGAAGCTCAGATAAATAAAATCTGTTACTGGAGAAGCTGGACTCCAGTTTTGTGGCATCTCTAAAGTAATACTTCGCAAGGTACACTGGGATTACCAAGTAGAAAAACAGCATTGAAGAACAGACAGATCTACTAATTTGTGAACAGTTCATGATCACGTGCTCAAATGAAATGTAATTGCTTAAAAAGGAAATAGCACCAAAATGTATAGACTAGAAAATCAAACTGGCATAACTGAATATGAAAACACGTGAAGGGATTATAATTGGCAAGCCCAAGAATAGCCAGTTAAAGCAGAAACCAGGGGTGGCTAGCCAGAAATAGGATGCCACCATATGTGACAAGAAGTTAACAGAGAGAAAGGAGAAAGGATGTTTGCTCGTTATAAAATGAGGCACATTGCAAAAAGTGCATGTCTGTACCAAGGAGCAACTACAGAAATTTCAATATAAGGCAGCTTGAGCGGTTTACAGACTTAGTCCTGGCAAGAAACATGGATGCTGCTGCCAGAATAAACTGAATCAAGACAGTTCCACAAAAAGGAGGTTCATCAGCATCATTAATGGCGAATTCAAGTTAACAAATGGATCAACAGTGCCTGTGGTGGTTTTAGCACGTGACAAACATCGAGAGGTGACAATAAACCACAATGTTCCACTAGGTGAATGTTATAACGGGGACAATAAAGTGAAGGTTCTAAGAGAAACCGTGTGTAGCAATGAGAAACAGTCTAGTTTGTGATGCGCAGATGATGGTCAAGCTGTATTTGTGCATCATAATTGGTGGAATACTGAGAAAGTTTCCCATAGCAAGAATAAGTGTGAGACTTTAAGACTGTGTGTATGAAGACACCTATAAGAGTTTTAGAAAAGGAAAATAAGTAAAATATCAAGACCTCAAAAGAAGACATCTCGAATGTTGATCTACAAGAACTGAAGAAAGCACAAAAAAGACCTTTTAATGCAAATCTTTGGAACTGTACATAGGAGAAAGCAGAGCACAAGACAAAGAGGAAAGGGACTTTCAGAATAGAGGACTATTAGGGAGATCTTTACGTGAAAACCAGTTCTAGTGAGGAGCTTGCATAGATCATAGTATCAACAAAGTACAAGATTTAAGTGTAGGAAATGTTATATATTACAATTTCAAATTGCTTAAAACTGCTTTAAGTTGTAATTTAGATTTATGTTTTAAATAAATGTCGATATAAACCCAATTTAAGAAACTCGCCAGAATGACTGATAAACAAAGTTTCTGTTTTAATAAAAATGTATTAACAACAAAATTTACAATAATGGTTATTAGAAATAATTATCTGTCGAACATTCACAATGAATGAGTTAATTTTAGTTGATGTAGGAACAGCTCAGTTAACAGCTCTGTATTCTTTTTTCTTCGATGGTCATACATCAAGGTTTTCTGCCAGTGTTTTTTTTATTTTTGTTCAAAGCCACACAAGGGCTTAAAAATACCTTAAGTGTGGTCAAAAAATAATGAATATGCGACTTAAAGGATTGAAATTAAAATTAGTGACCAAACTGGTAACTACATTAAAAGCCTTGAATATAGTTTTACTGCAGTATTCATTCATTAGTTAGCTAGGGGACGTACTTTGTTTAACCCAGTATCACGCCCCAAATTCAATAAAAGATGTTATCTGCCTTCTATAAAACTGGCCCTGCATGGCCAAGCGGTTGAGGCCTCGACTCGTAATCCGAGGGTCGCGGGTTCGAATTCCCATCACACCAATCATGCTCGCTCTTTCAGCCGTAAGGGCATTATAACGCGACGGTCAATCTATTTATTCGTTGATAAAAGCGTAGCCCAAGAGTTGGCGGTGGGTGATTATGACTAGCTGCCTTCCCTCTAGTCTTGCACTGCTAAATAAGGACGACTAGCGAAAATAGCCCTCGTGTAGCTTTCCGTGAAATTCAAACCAAACTCTTAAAAGTAACAGCCATATTAGTGTATAAACTATGACGAATTGATTCAGTACTTCCTTATGGTAGAAGTCGTCTGATTAATTTTAATATATAAACTATGTTGAACTGATTCCATAGTTCCTAATGGTAGCAGCCATATAAGTGACTTTAATCTGTAAAGGGTTTTGGATTAATTTAACTTCAGTGTATAAAGTATATGTTAAGCTGATTCTGTAATTATTTTTTAGTAAAATTTAATGAAGAGACAAGAATCATTTCCAAGACAATTAGATGACTGATTCACAGACTTTATTTACCTTATTATTATCTTCAAAAGATTCAGCAGGCTTCACACACAATTCTGTGTTATGTCTTCGTCATAGGGCTTATAACTCGCCATGCTGTGAAATTCATTTGTGCTTAGACATGAATGTTTTTAATTACCACTGCTGCCGAAAGTGGCCGATGCTATGTTTTCACCCCTCCTAATAGTGTGTTTGTCTGCAAGGAAAACAGCTGAATGGTTTAAAAGGTTTTGAAAATTTGTATACATTTGGACTAAAACCAAACTTGGAAGTACTTAGTTTTGGGAACCTCAAGGTTACGAAAATTCAAAAAAATCCCTAAATGCTAACATAACTGATTTTTTCACACTATTTCTCGCTATGACTAATTTAAAAATGTATCATAATAATAGAGTTACTTTCTGTTTTTACTGTGCTTTTACTTACCAAAATGTTAATCAGAACATATTGAAATTCGTATGAATAAAGAGCTTTAAATACACTGATGTCATTAAAACTTAAAAAAACTCCAAAAAGACATTATTAATTAAAGTTGTAATAAATTTTATATTGATATTACATGATGATTAAAAGATTAGGTTTGAGAGAAATATGTAGGAAGAGTACAGCAAATAAAAAGAGAGAAGAGTATTTACTACTGTAATTATTAATTGGGAAAAACTACCGGTAAAACTTGAAAATAATCTAAAGAAATATTGAAGTATAAGTTTGAAAAAGAACAACAAAAATGCAGCATAACCTAATAAAGTTACAACGAACTAAAATTACAATTTTAAAGTATTATTATTTGAAATTGAGACTAGGCTATGTGTAGTATCAATTTTTTTTTTTTTTTGAATTTCGCAGAAAGCTACTCGAGGGCTATCTGTGCTAGCCGTCCCAAATTTAGCAGTGTAAGAATAGAGGGAAGGCAGCTTGTAGTGTCAATTTAGTTGTAGCTAATGCAAAACAACATGCTGATTTCTGAGTGTTCGTGCACGTACAGGCACTCTCCCGCCCCTTTCCAGTGTTTATAAAACGTGTATTACGTGGATAACGCCTGGTAATTTAATAAAAGACTTAATTATGGAATAAGGATGGATTCTTGATTGAAGTTTGATCGCCAATTATGCCTTAGCAGAAACACACAAAAGACATTAAAATGAATATTTATTCTTAAAACAGCTAGAATCTGCTGATATTTGATAAAGCTCTAATCTACTTTTACCACCTGAAAGTAAAATCGATTTTTCGACTTAAACGACTGTAATTTATGCTAGTATGGTTTTTATATGTTTTCTTGAAAAATGATTAATGGAAAAAATTGTACTCGAAGCTTTTGTGAGCATTGCTCAATCACTAATACGTTCATTGTAAACTTACTGGCTATATCACTGTGAAAATTGTTAAGTCTACAACATTGTATATACGCAGTAGTCAAGGTTGTTCAATTTGTACTACGACGAGCTGTAAAACGTAAAGTACGTTATGTTAACATAGGTCAATAAATAATGTAGTAAGTTGTAAAATAATATTTTAATATTTGGTTCAATCTGAATTATCCGATGATTCAGCATTAATTCTCAGGGTGTAAGACGCTAACCACCGAGTTTCGATACCTAGAGTGAGCAAAGCACAGAAATCCAGTTATGAAGCTTTGTGCTTAAAATCAAACAAACGAAACAAATATAAATATAAATAAATAAATATAAACCGTATAAAAATTCTATTCAACTGTTTTGACAATTCTATTATTCAAACCATCTATTTCAACTTATTTTATAATTTTAACAGTGAAACCAATAACTAACCTAATAGACAAACCACTTATTCATTGTTTTTGGGGCCTGGCATGGCCGAGCGCGTTAAGGCGTGCGCTCCTAATCCGAGGGTCGCTGGTTCGCGTCCGCGTCGCGCTAAACATGCTCGCCCTCCCAGCCGTGGGGGTGTATAATGTGATGGTGAATCCCACTATTCGTTGGTAAAAGAGTAGCCCAAGAGTTGGCGGTGGGTGGTGATGACTACCTGCCTTTCCTCTAGTCTTACACTGCTAAATTAGGGACGGCTAGCACAGATAGCCCTCGAGTAGCTTTGTGCGAAATTCCAAAAACAAACAAACAAACATTGTTTTTGGCACACTCAGTAGACAACTCACAGCTTCTTCATTAACTGTAATAATTAAACCACCATTTCCAATTGTTTGATAACTTCATAGCTAAGCCACTTAGCTTGATGGGTGGGTAGTTTCGATAGACAGACAGCTTACTCAGTAACATTCCAATCAGACAAAATCCAAAAATTCTGCGTTTCTGTTCAAGTTTTACATTTTTGGAAGTAAACACGAAACTTTCAATCAGTCGATAAAACATATTTTTTGTTACATATTCATTTTATATTTCAGAATTTCGGATGCATGTGTACCTTGATGTTTTGTTCATGTTTGTCGAAAAATATCCATGTAATGCACGTAAAGTTTCTCACAGTTCATTCTACGATATTTAGTCTCGGGTAAGACCCTGCATGGGCAGGAAAGTTAAAGCACTCGACTTCTAATCTGAGAGTCTCAGGTTCGAATTCCCTTCGTACCAAACGCGCTCGCCCTTACAGCTGTGTGGACGTTATTATGTTACGATCAGTCCCACTATTATATTTGCAAAAGCGGCTCGTTTGGGTTGAGAAAATATTTTACATAAAAGAGCGAACAACGTTTCGACCTTCTTCGGTCATCGTCAGGTTCGCAAAGAAAGAGGTAACTGACCGGAAGCTGACCACATGTTTGGAAGGGGTTGTGTAACTGAGTGTCGCAAAGTAGAGGGCGGGGTTAGATGTTTGAATATATAATTTTATCTATACTATTAATATAGGTATAATGGCGTTCCTTTATATTGGTTTATTTTGGGTTTAAGTTGTTGTATAAGTAAGGCTTCTTTAATTTTGCGTTTGTTTATGTTTGTTTCTTTATTTAGTATTTGAGTGTTTTCTATAGTTATGTTGTGTTTATTTGACTTGCAGTGTTCGAAAACGTGTGAAGGTGACTTTTTATGTTCTTTGAATCTGGTTTCCATTTTTCTACTTGTTTCTCCAATATAGAAGTCGTGGCAGTTATCACATTGTATTTTATAAATAATGTTGGTGTGGTGTTTGTCAGTATAGTTCTTACATAGTATATACCTCAGTTTTGTGCCTGGTTTTTAAATAAATTTGTTATTAATTGGAATGTTATATTTTGTTACTAGTTTTTGCCAAATGTTGGTTATTTGTTTGCTGATGTCAGGAATATATGACTTGCAGCAGTATATGGTTTCGTAATTTTTTGATTTGTGAGATATATTTTCTTTTGTTGGTTGATTTTGCTTTCTGTATAGGTGTGTGCGTATAATGTTTTCTATGGTTTGTGGAGGAAACTTATTGATGTTGATGAAGTATTGTTTTATTTTGTCTAATTCATCGTTAATTTTATCTGGTGAGCATAGTTTTATGGCTGTGTTTATCTGGTTTCTTAGTATGTCGAGTTTTTGTTTTGCTTCATGTGCTGAGTGCCAAGGAATGAATAGTCCAGTATGGGTGATTTTTCGGTGGATTTCTGTTTTGAATTGTGTGTCAGTTCTTATAATTTTGAGGTTAAGTTACTTCTTTCTTTGTGAACCTGACGATGACCGAAGAAGGTCGCTCTTCTATGTAAAATATTTTCTCAACCCAAACGAGCCGTTTTTGCATATAAAATTCTTAACAAGTGGGTTTCTTGACATCACTGATAGTCCCACTATTCGTTGGTAAAAGAGTAGCCTAAGAGTTAATTGAGGGTGGTGATGACTACTTGTCTTTACTCGAGCCGTACACTATTAAGTTAGGAACGGCTAGTGCTGATAGCCCTTGTGTAGCTTTGCGCGAAATTGAAAACAAACCAAACAGTCTCGAGTAAAACTAAATTTATTTTTTAAAACAACTAAAATCATGAAATAATATGTTTCATTCCTAATAACTGAATAAATTTTATTCACTTGCTTGTTTCGGCATTTGTTTGTTTCATCATAATTTGGGCAGTAGTTATTTTTACATTTCAATCATAACATTTCAGAAATGACTGTGCTTGGGTTTGAACATAGGAAATATTAGTTTATATTAATTATAAAGGTCAAATATCAAAATTAACATAAGACAAGGTATGAGATCAAAGTAAGTGAACAAATAATTTTTGGAAATTTAAATTCTTCTTTTGAAATTGCCCCTACCTCTCTCCCCCGGGCCCCCCAGTGGCTCAGCGGTATGTCTGCGGACTTGCACGCTAAAATCCGGGTTTCGATACCCGTGGTGGGCAGAGCACAGATAGCCCATTGTGTAGCTTTGTGCTTAATTCAAAACAACAACAAAAACAACAACTCTCCCCCGGTATCACAGCGGCACGTCTGCGAACTTACAACGCTAGAAATCGGATTTTTATACCGTGGTAGGCAGAGCACTGATAGACTGCTGTGTAGCTTTGTGCTTAACTAAAAACAAACAAATCTTTTAAATGTATATTTGCTATGAAATTTAAACATGGTTCAGCAATAAGTCTGAAAACCAGATTTCGACACGATTGGTAGGCAGAGCACGAATAGCCCTTTCTTCTTAACAAACACTCGACAATGCATGCATTTAGCTTACTGTTTTTGAATGATTTTATATTCTCACACAGATATTTATTGATCAGAAACATTTATAAAGTAAGATTTCTAGTTTACAAAAATTGATTTCTAAACAAAACATTTTACTCCACTTTGACGAAATGAAAGCACATATATCGATCTCTTAGGAGCCAAAACACTTTTATTTCCTGCATTGACAATAAAAACCTTTGTCATTTTGGTTGTAAAAAAGGATTTGTTTTTAAATTTCGACCACGTTTACGCAATAACAGAATGGTGACGTTCCATTATTGGATCAAAATAGAAAATGAGTCCCTAGATTATGTTAAAGTTCAGTTTAGTAATTATTCTTATTCACATAATTTTAAACCTGTAGTTTTATTTACCTTGTGCCTCTCCAGTGGCACAGCGGTATATCTGCAGACTTACAACGCTAAAAACCGGGTTTCGATACCCGTGGTTGGCAGAACACAGATAGCCAATTATTTAACTTTGTGATTAATTCAAAACAACAACAACAACTTACCTTGTTATTATTAGCCTACTGTATAGATAGGTGAAATTCCATTAAAGTATTCACAAAAGAAAGAACTAAAGTCTCTAGTTTAAAGCACTCGACTCGTAATCCGAGGGTTATGGGTTCGAATCCCCGCCACACCAAACATGGTCGTCCTCTTAGCAGGGGCGGCGTTATAATGTAACGGTCAGTCCCACTATTCGTTGGTAAAAGAGTAGCCAGAGAGTTGGCTGTGGGTGGTGCTGACAAGCTGCCTTCCCTCTAGTGTTACAGTGCTAAATTAGGGACGGCTAGCGCAGATAGCCTTCATGTAGCTTTGCGCAAAATTCTACCAAACCCAACCCTATTTTAAACACTGACTATTAAACCTCAAGTTCTAAGAAAACATATTTTACACCACTTTTCTGTAAAATATAGTTGAAGCGCTTCAAAGTTTCTAATCTTCCATATGTAAAAAAATCATTGAAAATACCACAAGGATACGTGACAGTGCTTCAGATAATCTTATTGGTCTTGTCATTAGTATAGTCTTTAATGAAACAAGTCAAATCTCACAACAGAATACTTCATGAGGCCACGCGCGTGGTACGTTTCAATAATATTTAAAATTGAAAACTGTTTTAACTGACATGCAACTAAAATTAAACCTCACGTTGCTCAAGGAAAAGGAAAAACCGTTAAGAAGCCTCTTTAATTTAATTAGGTATAAATATTCATATAGCATTACAGTTTTTTCCGCAGCTACTTTTTATCTTATTTAATCTCTTGGTTGCTTTAAATGAATACTAAACTACAGGATTTACTCATTTGATGTTAAACACAAAACTACACATTGGGCGATCTGTTCTCTGCTCACTCAGTATCTAGTGGTATAACTCTGTATACACGCCGCTGTGCTACTGACGAGCTGCATAGAGGAAACTGGAGCTGACTTTTATAACGATTTGGTTTTTAATTTATTGAATACCCTTTATTTGCTTTGGTTTGTTTTGAATTTCGCGCAAAGCTGCAAGAGGGCTATCTGCGCTAGCCGTCCTAATTTAGTAGTGTAAGACTAGAGGGAAAGCAGCTAGTCATCACCACCCACAGACAACTCTTGGACTACTGTTTTACCAACGAATAGTGGGATTGACCATCACATTATAACGCCCCCATGGCTGAAAGGGCAAACATGTTTGGTGTGATGGGGATTCGAAACCCATCCCTTGGATTACGAGTTGAGTGCCTTAACCACCTGGCCATGCCGGGCCTAATACGTTTTGCATAAGTATTTGTTCTTATTTCTTTTGACCACCTGGAAAAATAAAACTAAAATCCAAAAATTAAAACCAAATCGACAATATCTGTATTGTACCAAATTAATAATAATGTCAAACACCGAAATGACTAAGACTTACATTAAGTACGTACTTAGAAAATAAGTAAGTTGGAGGTGAATTACTTCTCAATATATTGTAAGAAACTGACACATATTACAATATTTTATTATTACAATATTTACTTTTATATTTTTTTAATATTGATGTTTGTTTCAGTTAAGTATATATTCAGAAATGCATGTAACTTATATTGTTAAATCTTTATTGCAAAATTTCTGCCTATTCATTAAACCTGTAGAAGATTCTGGAGTGTAAGAATTAATAATATATGTTTTACAAAAGCAATAGCGTATTGCGAGTATTGTTTTCTTAGCTGAAATTTCTAGAAACTCTCCTTTCAAGCTTATATGCTCCCAGTGGCCAAACGGTATATCTGTGGACTCATACCACTAGAAACCGAGTTTCTTTACCCGTTGTGGGCAGAGCACATATAGCCCATCGTGTAGCTTTATACTTAATTCCAAAACAAATTAATAATCAATCAAACTCACGCTTTTAAAATAAAACGATCCGACATGCCAAAAGACAGTGTATATATGTATATATATATATTGTTGGTTTGTTACAGTTGTTACACTATAAGCTATAAGTATGATTAACGATTATTAATTGAGAAACTACAGATAATTGACCAGAAACATTTATAGGCTTCAACATCACAAACTGTTTAACTTTAACGGATTAACATCGTACGTTAGTATTTTTACGAAAACATAATATAGCATTAGTTGAAAAAACGCATGTGTTCGACGCAGAGCTAGCTAGCTCCCCGTTAACAGAAGTGTACCTATATCAACTCAGAATTATTTCGCTCATCGTGAACCGTCGAAAAAAATTTAATTCATTTCTCGACAAGGTAAAAGGTTTGATATTGCTTGTAATTTCCTAAAACGTGTGTATATAGATAATTTTTTGTAATGAGCATTATTATAAATTATGTCATTGTTTGTATATTTAAAAAAAATTATTAAAAAAATTGTTTAACAATCTTGCTGACAAAGATAATAAATTTGATGCGTATCGATATTTAATTAGCTTTTTAATCCAAATTACAATTTATCGCAGTTTCAGGTTATTTCAAACTGTAACATGTAAAATATAAAATTAAAGGCTCAACCGATATAAATCATAATATATAACAATAGAATAAGAAACAAACTTCTAGTGCATCAAGAAGTAAAAATTAATCTTACATATTTTTAATCTACACGGAATTTCACCTATGAAAATCTCATTAGAAGAAAATAATTTTGATTCACTGTTCTCACAAAAATTATTCGAAACAGTAGTACAGTTTTTGCCAGCTTAAAGAAATGGTGTTAATAAAGCGATGCTTTAAAACAAATGTTAGATTTTTCTGCATTCTCTGTTATTTTAATACAAATATATAATGACTTTACAGCTGATTTTATTAAACATAAAGTCCTAGTGTTCAGTTTGCATAACATCTAATTTCCTGTTGTTATCGATCTAGGCGTGTCTTACTTTATGACTCGAGGTCAATGTTATTTGTGATCCTGACATGCTACTGAACTGAGATACTGTAGTAAACATTAATTTCGTTAATAATGTAGTTGTTAGAAATGGAAGTACTTATTACCGAAAAAATATACATAGCTGTTGTTGATATACGAATATGCATATTAAATTCTGACTTATATTCGGCGAGTATCTGATTTTCTGTAATTACTTTCATTTTATAAAAAAAAACTAAAACCTTAATTATCGTTACACTGTTGTCGTAACAGACAATTTTTAGTAATATAGTATTTTCTTTAAATAACAATTTGATAAAGATTCCAGGAAAGAAGGAAAAAATATAACTTTTATTAGAGTAACACATCTTGGAATACGTTTGAAAGCTCTTGGAATCACGTATAACATTAACACTGGAAAACTGGAAATTAAAATAAACGAGAAAAACACGAAACTTTTATAATTTAGAAAAGTGTTCGAGGAAAAGAAACAAAGCCATGAATATTTGGAGACTTACATGAGACGTCATTTTATAACACAGACAAACATTTGAAATGTCATGTTAAAGAGACTGTTGTTATAGTAACAGACAAAGAAGGCGAGAGTTACAAACAGTATCGTGTGACATAACATTCCGGTGAGGAACGAGTAAATCAAGTAACATTTAAACTTAATCACAAGTTTAACTTAAATGAAAAGCATTAAAATCTATCAAATAATTCTGCAAGTAAAAGATTTTAGTTTATTAATGTGATTTGTCTATTAAAATTATCAAACAAGATTAATATGTGATTTCTTTCTAGTAATTGGTCAGTAAGCTGTAAAGTTAGTTGGTTTGAGTATTGAAATTGCTCAACAAGTAAATAATTAATTTGCCTATACTACTGTTATAACAAACGTTAATAATTAGCTTGTCTGCTAATGTCATAACAAAAGTAGAATAATTAGTTTGCCTACTAATGTCATAACAAAAGTTGAATAATTAGTTTGACTATTGGAATTATCTAACAAGTTGAATAAGCGATTTCACATTAGGAATTGTGAGACATGTTAACTAGCTATTTAAATCTAAAAAAAAATACCTTAGGGGTTAAAAATCTAATTAAGTTAACATCACTTGACATAAAATACTCTTTAATTAGGATAATGTCATGAAATTTAGTCAATCTGTACTAAAAGGTTGGTAACAGATAATCAATAATAACCGTCCACCGTATGATACTTTTCAAAACTTGAACTAGAGATTGCTATTCCACTTTGATTGGTTTACACAATGCTCACGTAGTTGCACCTCCTTTCACCTTGTAGTTTTGCTGTCCTAAATCAATCGTCAAACATCCGAGGTTCACTTTCACTCGTAGACGAAGCTATAGTAAGAAATCTTATGCCGATAGTTCAAAGGGCATTTTGGAATAGATCAAAAGTGAGCATTGTTTATAAAATGACTTATATTTAGACCAAATATGATACCAAGTTATAGGTTGTAAATATGTATCAGAGTACCAAATTTGAAAAAAATTACAAAAGTTAAATATGTTTTTCTATCAAAAAAAAAACAGAGAAGTCGAATAGGTGTTTTGTTTTTTTGTAGACTAAGGCGATAAAGACTATTTGCAACATCAAACAAATTGTATTTGTGGTTTCATTATTGGCGGTGTTAAAGAACTTAAATAAGTGGTTTATTTATTAGTGGCATGAAACGTCATACAGACGGTCTGCATATTGAAATTATCAACTAAGTTGAAGAAGTGGTTTAAATATTAAGTTATCAGTCGAATTGAATAATTTGTTTAAGTATTGTTGTTATCAAACAAAATAATTGTTTTGTCTTTACAGATATCAAACCTGTTAATTAGTTTGATTGTTAGAGATATATCGAACACAAGTTTACATGAAACTATGACTAACAACTATAATGCATTTAATAATTGTATTTCTTACCAAAGTGCAAAAAAATAATGTTTAATATCTTAAAGTTACAACTGAAAACCTAAATTAAACAAGATTTTTATAATGAAGTATTCTTCCTTGTGAGTGTAACTTAGTGCTTCTGGAAATGGAACTGCAAATGATTGATTATGGGATATCACTAAAGTTCTGAACAAAATTAATATATTACAACATAAACACTAATAAGCTATCTGGTTAGTAACGTTTGACTATAGATTAGTGATCCGGGATGGTACCTGATAATCAAATACAAGGGAAAACAGTTCTTAAAAAGATGCAATATGACCAGTCAGAACGAAAACACAAGACTTTCGGACAACGCGAAGGCTCAAAATGAGTATTCTATTCTAAAAACAGTTTTAAGCTTGTGCACAGTTAATTAAAAATTAGTCTTTAAGCTTTTTCACAGATAATTAAAGTAGTTTTAAGCTTGTCCACAGTTGGATAAAAAACAGTCTTTAAACTTGTTTACAATTTGGTTAAAAACAGTCTTTAAGGTTGTTTACAGTTTGGTTAAAAACAGATTATAAGCTTGTTCACAGTTAAGCTAAAAATAGTCTTTAAGCTTGCCCACATTTAGGTTAAATACAGTTTTAAGCTTGTACACAGTTGGATTAAAAACAGTCTTTTAGCTTGTTCACAGTTTGGTTAAAAACAGTATTTAAACTTGTCCACATTTAATTAAAAAAAGTCTTTATGCTTCTCCACAATTAATTAAAAACAGTTTTAAGCTTCTATCTCAAAACGGCTGGTATGAGAATTAAAACGTTTACTAAAATAAGGTAGAAAACAACGTTACGACCTTCTTAGGTCATCTTCAGGTTAACAAAGCGAGTTTGCAACTGACCGTTGCCGTGCACATTGCACATGTTGTAGGGACGAGGGTGTAAACGAGTACGGGAATGTAAGGAGGGTTGCAGTTTACTTTAGGTTATTAAGTAGTGTGTGTGTGTTTTCTTATAAGAAAGCCACATCGGTCTATCTGCTGAGTCCACCGAGGGGAATCGAACCCCTGATTTTAGCGTTATAAGTCCGTAGACTTATCGCGAGGGACTGTTAATTAGCGCAGGTATAAAGATGCTATTTTATATTGATTTAATTTTGGTTTTAATTGCTGTATAAGTAGGGTTTCTCTGATTTTGCATTTGTTTATATTAGTTTTCCTACTTAGTATCTGGATGTTTTCTATGGTTATATTGGCCCCCCAGTGGCACAGTGGTCTGCGGACTTGCACACTAAAAATCGGGTTTCGATACCCGTGGTGGGCAGAGCACAGATAGCCCATTGAGTAGCTTTGTGCTCAATTCTAAACAAACAAACAAACAAAAATGGTTATATTGTGTTTATTGCAGTTGCAGTGTTGAAAAACGTATAAAGGTGTATTTTTTGTTTTTTGAATCCATTTTTAATTTTTATGCTTGTTTCTCCAAAATAGAGGCTCGGCATGACCGGGTAGTTAAGTCACTTGACTCGTAATCTGAGGGTCATGGGTTCGAATCCCCATCACACCAAACATTCTCGCCTTTTCAGCCATGAAGGCGTAATAATGTGACGGTCAATCCCACTATTTGTTGGTAAAAGAGTAGTCCAAGAGTTGGCGGTGGGTGATTATGACAAGCTAGTTTCCTTCCCTCTAGTTTTACACTTATAAATTAGGGACGTCCAGCGCAGTCATCCCTCATTAGCTCTGCGTGAAATTCAAACGAAACCAACGTAGAAGTCGTGGCAGTTGTTGTATAGTATTTCATAAATTATGTTGGTATTATGTTTGTCAGTGTAGTTTTTACATGGCATGAACTTTAGTTTTGTATCTGGTTTTTGTAATGTCGTATTTTGTTTTAAGTTTTTCTATATGGTGGTTATTATTTGCTGATATCTGGAACATATGGTATGCTGCCGTATAAAGTTTTGTAGTTTGTTGTTTCTTGGGATTTATTTGTTTGTTCTCGACTCTGTTGTTGTTTTAGGTGTGCGTGTGTATAATTTTTTCAACGGTTTTTTTTAGGAAATTTGTTGATATTGATGAAGTGTTGTTTTATTTTATTGATTTAATCGTTAATTTTATCAGGTGAACATAGTTTTGTGGCCATGCTTATTTGCTTTCTTAATATGTTGAGTTTATGTTTTGTTTTAAGTGCTGAGTCCCAGGGAATGTATAGTCCAGAACGGGTTAATTTTTGTGGATTTCTCCTTTGAATTGTGTATCGGTCCTTGTAAGATTGAGGTTTAAAAATGAAGTTCTAAACTTTCCACAGTTAATTAAAGACAGTCATGACCGAGAGTAGTTTAGAGTGCAGATGAAAACAATGAAATTTCGACCCCTCTATAGACCCCTGGGTACCTTCCTCACTTCACTTTGAAGGCGCTACAAATCTGAGAGTTAATTCTATTCACTTAATAGTAAACACATAGGTACAACCCATCAAAGACTTCTAGGGTTCAGGTATAGCCATCCCTAATTTTTGAGCTAATCACCAGATAAAAGACAGCCAGCCAATAGAACACATTACTACAAGGATTTTTGTCCTGGCTCCTTTAATTCTTTGGCACTGCTTCTCTAACCCTATCCACTAACACAAGCACATAAGACAGTATTTGTTGTATTTGTAAATAAAAAGTATTTAATATCCTTATAAATTTTACAGGAGTTTATAAAGATTCATTTCTGTTTATTTTTTATATTTGGAGTTGCAGTATACAAATAATATATATCCAATGTTATGAAATAAAGACATGACGATGGACTCCTTACGTAAATAAACAATATTTTACTGACACTAAAATTGTGCTATGGAATTACTGACGGACGATCTCCATGTCATTCACCCTCACTTTATTTCTGTCATAATTTGTCAGCGATTATTTCATTAAACTGACTAGTTTTATAATAGATTTCACTGTATAGACTGAATGAAACAAGTGGCTGACATATTGAATTAAATAGCTAGCGTCATAAAGTTTCTAACGAATAACAAATAAGTTGTAGGAGGCGCTGTTTAAATATAGAGATGTGTAGGAACCCCATCTTTTCCTGTTTCGCATTCTTTGAAGCCCCCTAGTGGTACAGCGTAATGTGTGCGGACTCACACCGCAAGAAACCGTATCTCGATAACCGTGGTTGGCAGAACACAGATATCCTATCGTGTAATGTTGTGCTTAGTTCCTAACAACCATCCAACTCTCTTTGAAAGAAAAAACAAAATATATTAAACATTCAGTATGGTGGCGTTACTCGTGAAACATACTGGGTGTTTCTCACGTCAGTTACAAATGAACAGAGATGGCCTTTCTCCACTGAAGATAAATAAAAATTAGCATTTCATAATAAATAGGAATATCTCACTTTGTCGAAAAAATAAATAACATATTTGATATCGAAATCAATAAACGACCAAACTCAAAAACACCAAGAATAATTAATTTGATATACAAACCGTAACTATCATATCATACACTTCACCACAACCTATTGTTATCTGAGATTTGTGATAGAGACCTACGTTACGTTGTTTCCTAATTTGAATATACATTCTATAAATGAATATACTGGTGGTAAACCGTAAAGTGGAAGAGTCTGTTCTACGTTTTTTGTGAAGATATTGCAATTTCGAGTGGCTTTCAGAAGCTCAGCTGAGGAATGAACCAGTTAGCAGCTGGGTTGTGTGTTTGTCCAGTTAGCGGCTGGGTTGTGTGTTTGTCCAGTTAGCAGCTGGGTTGTTTGTTTGTCACGTACCGTTCAGGACTTCTCACAACAGGCTGTTTAGAAAAAGAATTAATTTCTGTGTTTTATATAATGACAAATGATATGACATTTAGTGACTTTAGTATCAAGATTTTTTAGTCCTTCTACTTTAACCTAGTTATTTCTCAGTAGCCCCCAGTGGCATAGCGGTAAGTCTGTGGACTTACATCAAAAATCGGGTTTTAATACCCGTGGTTAGCAGAGCACAGACAGCCCATTAGATAGCTTTTTGCTTAATTAGATACAAAGAAACTTTCTCAGTTTTCTTTTAAAACATTCTGTTAGATATGAATATTCCGGTCACTTTAATATGTGTATTTAAATGAAAGATATTCCTGAATGAAATTCGTTGAACTACAATGAAATACGAGGTGTTCAGGAAACTGTTTACAATTGTTTTAAACAATTTAAGAACATTTTATGGCTAAAAAATAACCATTTATATTGATTAGGTATTTAAATATTTCAAGTTTTGGGAAAAAGAGGTAGATACGATTGTTATATATTAAAAATTTAATAAATGTTCATTTAAAACTTAATGCTTACACTTCCTGTCAGATATTTATAGCTATTCACCTCATGTGAACACTACAGTCTGGAAGTATAGAAACACATTTTTTTACCCGCAAGCTTTGCATTTAGCCTACAAAAAGACACTAAACTCAATAACATTTATAACATTGGAAAACAATTAGAAAGATTATTTTAAAATGAGATTAAATAATTCCCAGCCATAATTATATTACGTTATATTTAAAACTAAAATTATTCAACAAACAATTTGAACAAAGGCAGTTTTGTTTATTGTTTTGGATAGAACATTCACGAAATTACTATGAATTTTTCTTGCAAAAATCATACTATCTACGAGCTCATCTGTTACAAAACGTAGTATGTTTATACTCTTTATACAAACATTGTAGTAACAAGTATACTTTTAAAAATATTTTAAATGTAAAACGATATTGTTATTTCAATATGCCTTTTTATGTCACTCGGGAAACGTGAGTGCTATTTTTTTGTTGTAATGTCTTAAAACGTTATTTTAATAAATTGATCCTGTCTAAGATGGGAAGCATTAACTTTATTTCAGTGGTATCTAGAGTACCCGTCTCCTAAACGGAAGTTATCTAAATTCATCTAAATTCTTAGAACATGAATAGTTGCTTCTTTTATATGTATTCTTAAAAGAACACTAAAGTGTCTTAAAAAACTACAAAACGCAAAATTAAAAATTCGTATGTGCCTACATGTGGATTTAATAAATCTCCTTACCAATTATGGTAAAGATTGATGCACACCTTGAGAGTGGACATACAAGAAGATGTATTTAGAATGACACAGCTAATCAGCGTGAGGCGGCATACTTTGGAGAGTACATCCCAAAGTATGCTGCCTCACGCTCATTGGCTGTTTTTAGGAAGAGGAAGGAGATAATGATGCCATCGTTGACGTCATGGTTTCATATATTGTCACGAGAGGGCGCATCATTATGGTCATGTTGCTCGGCATTTATAATAAATGATTACACAATAGTACCACACAGAAAAGGGTGAATTACTAGACTGCCATAACACAATGATTGATACAATAACTCCCAATATGTCTATATTTAACCAGTATAAATTAAATTTATACCATAGCTAATTAAATCATCTTACAAATGATGCTTAACTCTAGTTCATACATAATTCATACATAATTAATATGTCCTGAAAAGGATGTTTGTCAATTAATTATAATTTACATTTCTTTATAATTTGAATAGAAGAAAAATACAATATTTAAATGCAAACTAATGTTTTTATTATCAATCAAAGACTTTTAGAGGCATGAATATAATTAAGTTTTGTGAAACATTTAATGTTAAATACTTGGATGAGATCACAACATACATGTCACCACAATACATGTCTATATTTAATCAGTTTAAATTACTTAAAAACGGCGATATTATGCAATAACTAATATTTATACTTTTACCAATATGACTACACTTTAAAATATTAAGAATTGTACCTAATTAAAACACGTTGTTCATTTATAAATAAAGTGTTTAATAATTTTCAGTGAAATGATCTACCTAAAAAGAGTCTATTGAGGGTGTATTTATATGAAAACATCAAATAATTTCCATTATTTTATTAAATATCCATTTTAGGAAATCAGAATGCATTGGAACACCATCCACGAGAAAGATTTTCACTAGTTTGTCTTTATAACTTGACAAAGTATTTTATGTTTTTTATTTTACATGAGTTTTTACAAAGGTGTACTTTCACATATGTGTATTTGAATTACACTGAACAACATTTTTTTTAAAGTTTTGCTTCTTGAAAAGTTTTTGCTGATTGTTACAGGTGCCTGTTGGGTATGCACACATAAAGTTTTGGTTTTGCTTCATCACGCAGAACTCTGAGAAATAGACAGTTAACTGTTTACCGACAATAACGTATTTAATTGCGTTTATGTTTCTAATATGCTATTTAGTTCAACGTAATTAAAAGTGTTCTGCTCCTCATTTACGTTTGTATTCAATGTCCGGTGCATCACGTTGCAGTGTCCAACAGTAGTCAGCGAGTATTGACGGATTCCAGTTGCCCTGATATCGTTTTTCCCTTGTAGCAATGTCCTGGTGAAACTAAAGATTTCGATGAAACGGTACGTGATGGGCAAATTTGGATGTGATTTTCGTGATCAGCAGCCAACAACCTACAATGAACACCCAACAGTGTTCAAGAAGCAAAAACTCTGTTGTACAGTGTTACTATCATTTTGTCAACTTTCTGTAGAATTTTAACAAATATGTTGTCAATGTATAGATTTAATAATGCTAAATCCAATATATTAACGTCTCTACTAACATAATTTTTTAGAATTAAAAATAATAAATGAATGATTAACTTGTTATCTCTCTATGTTCTACCATTATTCACTGACAAACACACCTAAAATGTACATTAATCTTGTGAAAGTACGAAATATATAAGTTCTTTCAGAAATTTTTTGTAGGGCACTCACTTTTCACCTTCACAAATCGTACATATTAAAACCAATAACTTTGCTATTATTTAAACTACACATAAACAAGTAGTTTAAGTTTCATTGTTTGTACATGGTTTTTCTCCTTTTATTATAAATTCACGAAAATAACGAACTCATATGATGTCAAACTTATGTCAAACCTTAACATTGTTTAACTTTACTTCACGTGCATACAATCTGGACACAGACTTTTAAGAATTACTAAGGTCACACATGTAAACAGAGTGAGCCCTTGATGTCAATGCAAGTAACTGTTAGAAGCCTGTAACGTGGTTACACATACAGCGTCTTAGATATTTCATTTTAACAAAATGATGACCTTTGAATACTAATGATATTTTCTTCCACCTCTGTCATTTGTCTAACATTTTATTTTACTATAAATAAAAGCAATAAGTGGATGGCTGTTTATTGAAATCTCGGACATATATTGAATCATTTGTAAACAAAATTTCAAAATACACTGTAATACTATTTACAATAATTACTTACTTTATAAATAAATGTGAAATTAAGTTCTTTGTGGATAAATTACACATCACGAATAGTTGTTTTTAACAAATATGTATTTCATAGAGAGAACTCATGTTTCATCATAACCCGATATTGAATGGTCGATGTATTTATTGCATATTTAACAAGCATACTGAAACATTTTTGAACAAAACATCAAAATATACCAGTATGCTATTAAAGAAAACTACTTAATTTACAAACTATAGACAGACACCTTAGTTCAAGTAAATTATTAGTTGCCATAAATGAAATACAAGTGGCAAGTAATCAGTTTTTTATTTTGGAAAGTGTACGAAACATTTAATGCATTTTAAAGCTCTGGTGACAATATGTGAAAACATGACGTTATTATCTTTAATATTAGATCTCTTTGAGATCGGCACACGAATACCGCCTTTTGGTGGTTACTTTCAGACTATGATAAAACAGCTAGTCGACGTAAGTCGGCATTTTTTGGTGGTAGAGTGCCGCCCGAACTACTAACAGACAGTATAGTTACTATACAGGATGTCCCAAAAAATAAGCACACACTTTGAGTAATTATAAACATAATGTTTATTAAGATATATCTAGGTTTTACAATCCAAGTTTCAGAAGACAAGTTTAGAATCTTTTGAGTTATCATTATCACAAGTGTTATGTAAATGTTTTGTAAACGACAACATGTCGTGTTGTATTTAAATTTTCATTTCTATTATTTATATTTCCATATTTATATTATTGTTTCAAAATTTAAACCAATTAAAAATATGTTGTTATTCATTTAAAATAACATTTAGAAATTTTTAGAATTAGGTAGATCAATCAATTGACTATAAATGGAATGTGGCGGCCTAGTGTCTAGACGACAAGTCTCGTGCAAAAACAGACATGTGCAGATTATTCTGGAATGTTGGGAAGTTACGCGATTGTTCGAGAAGTCTAGGCCTAGAAATATATAAGCAGACGAAGATGCGAGAAGAAGAGGAGTCATTAGTTTTTATTCGAAGAAAAGAAGAGTCAGTCATTCGTTTGAGAATGTTTAAGTGTTTGCTGTGATTTTATTCAACTTGGATTTGTGACCAGAGTTAGATCTACAGAAGCTGTGATTTTGTCTCGTCAATCTTTGCGATTCATTTGAATTACTGATTGTGCTGAGAGTCGGGGAGACTGGGAAAATTGGAAGGCGGCAAGTTTGAGACGTTCATCAAGAAACACCGTAAAAAGAACTTCGTCATTCTCCATTCAAACTTCGGTATTTCTTCGTGGGACCAAATCCACACCCTAGACCGGAATTTTGGATTTCTGATCTGAACTTTTGGACTTTCATTCTAGATCATTATATTAGATACAGGCCAGTACCATTTTGTGTTGTAATTAATTTTGAAGGTTTAAACTTAATATCTGTCATTGTTATTATATAATTTATGTTATATCTGTTATATATATAATAGCTTATTGTAATAAATTATACAAGCTGTTATCTGTGTCTTTCTGTTGCGTTTAGTCTACGAAAAACATAAAACATAAAAAAAACGTAACAGAACTGATGACCATTTTGATCCAGGCACTGCTGATAATGCTGAAAGATGGAATTTCTAGCTTCACGAATCATTTCATTTGATATTTGGTTTCATTCTCTTTCAATTGCTCTTCTCAGCTCATTGACTGTTGCAGGTTTTGTGCTATAAACTTTTATATATCCCCATAAAAAGAAGTCCAGAGGTGTGAGGTCTGGTAAACATGGGGGAGATTCAATGCTACCTCTTCACCAAATCCATCTGTTTGGCAAAGTTTCGTCAAGATAGGTCCTCATGTTACGATGGTAGTTGGGAGATGCTCCATCTTGCTGGAAATAAAACTCATCTCCAAATTGTTCTCGAATGCGTGAGAAGACAGATTCTTGCAGCAAGCTCAGATAAATGAGATCAGTGTCTGTGTTTTCGAAAAAGAATGGTTCAGCTACGCCCAACTCTGATAATCCACACCACACCGTAACCCCTAATGAGCTTACGTAGTGTTCAACCGTAACTTGCGGGTTCTGAGGTGCCCAGTAGGTGCAATTATGGTGATTAACTGAACCATTTAACTTAAATGTGGCCTCATCGTTCCAGACAATTTTGTTTGGAAACTGTATCCTCTGCAGATTTTGCCAGGTACCACTCACAAACTTCAACTCTCTGGTCAGGATCATTTTCACTGAGATCATGGACTACAGCTACATTCTTGTACTTTCAGTAGAACTTTAAGATAAATTTCATTTTCTCAAAGCTTAATATTAGTTCTGCCATCACTTCAAATTAGTTGCATCTGTAAAAAAAAGAAAGTTTGAGTAAGTAATAATCATTCAAAGTGCGTATACATGTTTTTGGGACACCCTGTATTTCTATAGACTCTGTTCTACATGCAAGACTCATTCATTTTTCAATATGTTGTCTCTATCTTATACAATAACATTATTTTAATGCTATATCTCTGTCCTATATGAGCCCCCCAGTGGCTCAGCGGTATGTCTGCAAACTTACAATGCTAAAAACCGGGTTTCGATACCCGTGGTGGGCAGAGCACAGATAGCCCATGGTGTAGCTTTATGCTTGATTCAAAACAACAACAACTGTCCTAAATGAAACACACCAATGATATTTTAAAATTTTTTCTTGCCTGGTTTGTAATCAGTATTTTTATTTATTGTTCCTGTCCTGGATGGAAAGTATTAAGCTTGCATTAACGTTATTTCAGGGCTATGTTTTTGACTTATGCTGGCAGAATAATCATTATTTAGATATGTCATTTGTGACTTATAAAGATTTTATTTGCTGATACGCGCAAAGTTATACATCTGGCTATCTGTGCTGTAGCCACCACTATTATCAAAACTTGATTTGTAGCAGTGTGGCCTCATAGACTTACCACTGGACGAGTAGTGTGCAGCTTACAAAAGAAAGCATGTATGATAGTTATTTCAATACGTTGGTCCAGATTTAGAGAGGATAATAATTAATGTATTTCCAATATGTTATTCCTGTCTTAGATGGATAGCTTTAGAACTATTCCAATAATTATTTTGAGCTAGTTAGTAAACATTAAATTGATTTCAAAATATCACGTTTCAGCCTTAGTTTAACGTTATTTCAGTATCACGTTTGTTTTTACTTATATTTTTACCTAACATTGGGAACATTAACGTTATTTCAATATGGTGTTTCTTCTTTTAGTGGTAAGTATTATTTAAGTTTGTGTTTTTTCTATTTGATGGTCATCTTCAATTTTATTTCATCTGTTGATTTTAACCTGGATAAGAAATATTATATCTTTCTCATGTTATGGTTTCTGTCTTAATCGGGAAAAAGTAACGCTATACATACATATATGTGAGGCCTGCCTGCCACGGTTATCTAACTCTGTTTTTAACGTTCTAAGTCCGCAGACATACAGCTGTATGTTATAGAAACATGAATCTTAAAGTGTCTTACTTCTGGTACCACTCTTGTTTTCTTATAGTTTGATATTTAGTAAAACAACATAATCTGAACAGTGCCAAATGGGTTCTATGTGATCGTCTTCAAGCAAAACTTGGAAGGAGCGCAACTGAACTTCATATATCGGAGAAAGTTAATAGAATTAAACGTTTCGATATTACATTTTCGTTATCGCCTTGATTGCTAAGTAACGATATGACATCCTTCGACAAAAGAAATTCGAGTACATACATTTATGCATTTATATTAGACTCTAATTCATCAAAAGAAATCATGAATAATTTGTTCTTAGCTAAATAAGTACAATGAAACACTGATAATTCACAGACTTCTATAGTCCTAGCTCCACCGTTGTTTTATGTAATTAATGAATACTTTTTATTTCAACAACAAATGAGTTGAGATATTTAAACATTATAGGGCAATTAACTCTATATTTGGATGTGGTGTAGATCTGCGGTACTTTGTTGTTAAACCTGTTACTGATATGTGTGACGTAAAAGTTCAGTTGTGTTTTATGTCAGTAAGTGAGAAAGCAAATGAAACGCAACACTTAGTAGTAAACCTCAAAATGTTTGTTTTTTAAAGAAGTGAAGTCTGAGCTGATGGTTTTGGTTTTTGTTAGTTCTGAAAGTTTGTATCAACTAATCTTGTATCAATCTTCAGTCTTGTGAAGAGGGATATTGAAAGTTTTAAAGCTGTAATAAATTGATTTTAAAGCCTAAAATCCAACAACTGTTTATTTTTTAAGAAGGATAAAATGTGTCGAAGAGGTATTTCAAATTAGAAAGTTTGAGTTACCTACTTTATATTGTTTATTTGTTGTTGTTTTTGTGAAAGAATAAGTATTCCAACTGAACGAAATTTGAAAATTGATCCTACGAATTTAATTTTTGCTTATTTGTTAATAGATTAGTTTGTTGGGCAGTTAAGTGTAGCCAGTATGATCATGTCTCAAAGTCAGTCTTCATGTCTCAGAATAAACTTACTGCTATCAACTTTAACTGTCAACTGGACACAAATTTAAACATTATAGGTATATGCCTCTTTTAACAAAAAGTCTATAACAGCTTCGGAAAAAAATTGTTTCAGTAAAATAGCAAACAAATAAACGTTAACCTTGAAGTAGAGCTTGGTCATGAGAACTGAAGACATCGTTAGAGAGTTAAAAAGCACTGGCGATGAGTAAAAGAGAACACAAAGTGATTGACTTTCACTGTATTGCGAACGTGTACTTTCCAGTATACTTCTGTATACTTTTGTGGAAGTCGTGTAGCAATGTCTTATAGAACCTAAAGGAGTATTATAGAGGAGGAGTTTCGAGTGATTAACAAGTATATTTACACATATTTCATTTTTTAAATTTTATGATTTAAGTCATCAGTCAAGAATTATAATATGTTTGTTTATTTGTTGAATTTCGCGCAAAGCTAGCCGTCCCTAATTTACCAGTGTAAGACAAGAGAGAAGGCCACCGCCCACCCACCGCCAAACTCTTAGGCTGCTCTTTTACCAACGAATAGTGGGATTAACCGTCACATTATAACGCCCCCACGGCTGAAAAGGCGAGCATGTTTGGTGCGACGGGGATGCGAACCTATGACCTTCAGATTACGCGTCGCACGCCTTAACACACCTGCCCATACCGGGCCTAATAATAATATGAAAGGCAAGAATATTAAATTACTGTAGAAACATTATGTTCAGCTAATCTTAATAATCAAAGCATATGGTTATTTACAGATGTTTGTTCAAAACTACTGATGTTTTTCATAATATTTAAGTTCAAAAATCACTATTTTCTTTTCTTTCTATATTTGCTTCGTTTAGCGTGATTTTCAACAGCTGTGTTATTAGTTATGGTATGTTCAATGTAAATTAATTTATCAAAATATATGTATGTAATTAGAGGTGTGACCAATTTCATATGTTAATTAATCAGAGTGATAATTTAAATATCTACCCACATTTTTACCTTATTCAATTTTTGAAACGACCACAAACTTTCAAAAGTGTGAGAAAAGTTTCTTAATTCAAATGTATTTTATATTTCTGTCATTATCCTTTTTCCTAACATTATTTTGATTACTTTTACAAGTATATTATGAAATATAACAAACTGCTTACTATATATAAATCGGAGTAAGGGTTACGTGAAACTGAGGTCGTTAAAAAACTTGGAGGAAAAGTTCTGGAGTACCTTGTCAAATACAATTTAACAAAACCTAGGTGAAAGGCTCACGTATCAGGAAAAACTACTGTTTTTTATAGGCTCTCATATTTTTCTGATGCAGTCAATTTGAACATATTTGTTTTTAGTTCGATTTACCGGATGTGTATTTCACCACATATTATATGTTTACCGAAGAAATAGTTACCATGTGCTAGAAACTCTGACCGATTTATGAATACATAAATTAACAATGAAGATTTGTTTTCTAGAATTTTTTACTCTTAGTTTTACAAAACACTTGTTCTCCTCTAGAAAAATGGTAAATCTATTAACTTAGAACACTGAAATCCGGGGTTCCATTCTGCGCAGTAGACATAGCAGACAACCTAATGTCATTTCGTTCTAAACGAAACAAACAAGACGCTCACATTGATTTATGTATAAACAGTTCAGTCGTTTCACGTAGTTTTTCAAACTTCTTACACTTTAAAATGTACCCTTATAGAACTCGATTTTTATTTCTAACAAAACTTTTACGTGTGTTACATTGTAGTAGCTGCCAATCTTAACGTTCATAATTGTAACATTTTTGTAAGTAAGGCCTAGTACCTTGTACGTATAAATCCTTATGTATGTGGGTGTGTGTGAGAGAGAAAGAGAGGTTTGGTTAAAACCATACGGTTTCTACTTCTGTTAACCAGCTTAGCGCTTGTCTACTGAAATAAATTTGGAATTTTTGTTTATATATACATGGATACGATTATTCCATAAAAACACATTCCCGAATGTGAAAGTATTATTAATCTTTAATTTCAACCGTTTTGTATAAGTACAATTTCAAGAAAACGTAAAGTTGTATTATTTTAGATATTTTGCACATTATTAGACTTTTACGAACCTCAGAAATAATGATTCTAATAAAATTTTAATAAAATAAAATTAAGTTCATTAAGAGTTTATCAGTCAAAGAGAACCTTAAAGCGAGTTTCAATATTCAGTCAGTACTGAAGCTCCTAATGGGCAGATTTCGTGTTCCGTCTGGAAATCATACCACAGTTACCAACTCTTGTGTTAGATATTTTCTTAGGAAGCCACTTGTATCAATACATTGACGAATAATTTTCGCGAGAAATTGATTTATGAGACTTAATGACGAAGTCATTTAAATATATTTTTATGAAAAAAGGATAAAAACAAAAGCCAAGCTCAAACTGTCCTTTTTAAGTATAATATTTGATTGCTTGCATTGTTGATGTAGTGGGTAACACGTTGTTTGATATAGACTAATCTATCATCTTTTCAATAACACACATAACAAAACTGGATTGCCTTGTATAGAAGGAGGCTAGTATAAAAAACACAGAGAACCTAGCACTGAGTTTTTTCACTTTAAGCCGACATTCTATTTATTAAAATACTAGTGACGACCTATGTATATAATGGTAGTTTTAAGTAGGTTAATATTTTGTTTTTATAGTTCAGTTTGAAAGTGAAATATAGTTCTACAGCATACTACTTTTGATTGAAATACTTGTTCTGCGTGTTGTGTGCTTTGTTGGATATGAAACATTATCTTTCCTGACTGAGAGAACAGCACGTGCTGCTGACGTTAGCTTTATCACATCCAGATGAGATAAAATGAAAACTATCAGAAATCTAGAATCCCGCCTCCCAGAATACGCCAATTAAAATTAAAACTCTTCAACACAAGAATATTACATATTTGCAGTCCAGCAGTCGTATTCGTATAAGATTATTGTTTTTCTTCAAGATTTTTAATATTATTTCTATTCTCCCAAAAAATGAACCATACATTCAGCTTAGACACTAATTGAATTTACGTTATCAAACAATAATATCTTCATCTTTCTCACTGGATTTTTGCTATCGTAATACATTTAATTATCTTGTATTAAAGTACTAAACTAATTATGTATTCGGCCTAATAAGTAACACATAATTGCCTTTGACTTTATAAATTAACTTGTAATTATATTGTAGAATATTAACATGACCAGTATGGTAAAGAATGTCATACTTACGTCACAGAAAAAAATATCATGTTTAACTTCCCAGAAAGTTTGTTTCATTTACAATGTATGATATTAGTTTGTTTCATTCACAAAGTTTGATATTAGTTTGTTTAACTTAGAAAGCTGTGACTTATTGTCACTATAGAATTTTAATATGTTCATCCATGTATTATGTACATGTATATCTTATTCATGATATAGAATAGTACTGTGTTTTATTTTTACAATAATATTTTAACCCAGCTCAATGTTATATATCTCGTTCACGAAATAAAATGTCAAAGTGACTTCATATTTTATTCGCATAGTGGAACATTACTGTGTTTTACTCTTTAGAGCACCAGTGTAAGGTTCGGAAATCTATGCTTTAATTACAATATACATCACTGTTCAATCTAGCGTGATGTGTCTTTTTCACGGTTTTGAATATTGGTGTCTAGTTTAGTAATTTACGTTTTTTTAATACTATATAATATTGAAATTTCCATTTATTTAGATAATCTTTATTCACATTATAACGTTTTCAGTTTCTCAACGTACGCTGTTTTTCACAGTATAGAGTTTTAATATGTTCAGTCTGATAAGGTACATTTAGCGGATAAACAAAATATTATTGTATCCTCCTTAGTGAGCTAAGCTTTATTCACATTGGAGAACACTAATTTAACTCACATAGTACGATATAAAATATCGCGCATGATATAAATATCTTAAACTTAGCAAAATATATTTAATGGAAGGTGTGCTGCATTTATATTTGTACTTAGCTTAATAATGTATATCTAGTCTAAGTATAGAGCGATAACTGTTTATATTAATGAGATATATCTAATGATGATAAATAATATGAGTGTTTAGCGTAATGGGAAATATTTAATTATGGTAAAGAAAATTAACTGTTCAACATAATAAGACATATCTTACCACTTTATAGGAGATTATTTGTTCAGCTCGAAGCCGGATATTTTGTATTGTAAGCCTTCAGACTTACCACTGAGCTGATTGATAGTAGGCCAAGCTTAAATAACTGAAAAGTTATATTAGTACTGTTTTCACCATGAATTTTCATAATATTAATGTAAAATGTAAAATTTTATTTATCTGTTACAATTTCACTGATCATTACAGAAATATTTATTAGAATAACAATTTTCAGGAAAATAGAAATTACTTTTTCATAGAGGTTGAAACATTACGTTACACTGGGTTTGATATGATTTATAATTTTTCTTATCTTAATATTTATTAAATATATGTAATTAATTAGTTATAATTGGTAAACAATAAAGTAAATTTTACACATTTTAATTTATCATAAGCTCACTGGAAAAACTGGTACATAGACAACGTTTCAGGCCATCGAGATCGGTAATAATGTTTTTATTAAAGTTAAAAATGAATAACTTATATGTGAAAACCGGACATCTTATAAAGCTCAGAACAATGTTTTGATACTCTTTTGGGAATAGAAGAAATAGTCCATTGTATAACTTTGTACTTGACAGCAGCCACCAAACAAACAAAAAGTCAACATTACTTTATTGAAATAGCGTGTTCGTTTTAACAGGTTGCGTTGTGTTTTCAAATGATACAATGTGACTGTGGTCGCCATCTTAAGCTAAGTTTTATTCACGCTATAAAATGCTCATATGTTCAGTTTCGTAGGCACAGTACAATATTACTGTGCTCACCTTGTAAATTATATTTTATTCACGCTATGGAAGTCAGTGTGTTAAGCTAAACAGACCGCATTATGTTTGTAAAAAGTAGAATTTCACTGTTAGTAATCTACATTTTATTCAAGGATGTGGATAATGGTGTATTGATTTTAGCAGACCGTACTGTGTTTTCATTAATTACAATATCGTTATTGATTTACGTTTTATATCAGTCGGTGTTGCGTTTTGACGAGATAGATTTTCAATATGTTGCTCTCTTATACTATATGTTATTCGCGTTTTACAATCTTAAAGTGTGTTTTTTAACAGGAAGCGATGGATTTTCATAACTTTTCATAACAGTGCTTTACAAAGCTGCGTTTTCTTTATGTCGTAGATTGTTAGCGTGTTCAGTTTAAAAAGATGGGAGGTGTTTTCACAAAGAAACATATCGGCCTGGCATGGCCGAGCGCGTTAAGGCGTGCGCTCGTAATCCGAGGGTCGCGGGTTCACGCCCGCGACGCGCTAAACATGCTCGCCCTCCCAGCCGTGGGGGTGTATAATGTGACGGTCAATCCCACTTTTCGTTGGTAAAAGAGTAGCCCAAGAGTTGGCGGTGGGTGGTGATGACTAGCTGCCTTCCCTCTAGTCTTACACTGCTAACTTAGGGACGGCTGGCACAGATAGCCCTCGAGTAGCTTTGTGCGAAATTCCAAAAACAACAAACAAGAAACATATCACACGCTTCCTTAATAAGCTATGTTTTACTCACTCTTTAAAATGCTAAGGCATGCTAAGTTTAACAATCTGAGTCATGTTTTGATAAAGTAGAATAGCCCTCTGCTCACCTGGGTATTTATTCAAGCTTTATAACACTAATATTTTTAACAAGAAGCTGCATAACGTTATCACAACATAAAATATCGCTATGTTTACCTTAGGAGAGTATGTTTTATTCATGTTGTAAAAGGCCAGTGTGCTTAATTTATAGATTAGTAGCGACTATTTAATTTTTACGAAGTAAAATATCATTGTACTGAATAATAAATGATATGGCCTTCGAGGCTACGTTTCGCTCGCTCTGCAGAACGCGTGTTCATCAAATGGTGTCATATTTTTGTAATTTTAGATTATTACTGTGCTCACTTTAGTAGGATACGTTTTACTCACATTGTTCAGTACTAGTTTATTCAGTTTAATAAGCTGTATTGTTTATTTATAAAGTTAGATACCGGTGTGCCAACCTCATTAGTTTAGTTTGTACTAACACTGTTTAACTTGATAAACTAAGTCATGTTTTCACAGAGTGGGATATCACTGTACTGACATAGTGAGACATTTTAACACTGTAGAATGCAAGTGTGTTCCGTTTAACGAGCTGTTAGAGTTTTGACAGAATAGAATATCATTGGTATCTTTGCAGTAAGCTATGTCTTGTTTAAGTTATACAATACTAAAGTGGTCAGTTTAACAAGCTGTACCGAGTTATCACAAAACAGAATATCACTCTATTCAACTTACTAAGTTCAGTTTTATTCACGTTGGTGGATGTTAGTGGATAGATCTAAGCATGCCATGTTTTTTCTCACAAAGTAGAATATCACGATGTTCACTTCATTAACCAGAGTTTTATTCACGGTTGTAGAATAGTAATGTTTATAGTTTAGCAGGCTGTAGTGTGGTTTCACAAAGTAAAATGCTATTATACTCAGCTAGCTATACTTGTGTGTAATTCACGCTATTGAATGTTAGTGTGTTTAGTTTTATTGGACCTTTTGTGTTTTCACAGAGTAGAATATTATTGCGCTCACTTTACTAATTTAATACTAACCACTAAACTGAACATAGGCTCATAAATTAAAGAAAAATCTACATAACATAAAATTTAGCTCCTGAAGTTAAAAATAATTTTATCAGACAATTGTTAACCATGAAAATACTCGTATGGAAAATAATCAAGGAGGAAACTTGTATAGAAACAATGGATAATGGTTTAAGACATCAAACAAAAACTTTGTCACCCGAGTCACATTATTATGATGTACTGTGAACAGAGGTAGTTCAAACAGTTTGTTTGCTACAGACTTCTATCAGTTGAAACTTGCTACTACAACAGCCTCTCGATCCCCCACACTGGCACAGCAGTATGTCTGTGAACTTACAACACTAGAGACCGAGTTACGATACCGATGGTGGGCAGAGCACAGATAATTCACCGTGTAGTTTTGTGCTTAATTACAAACAAACAGATGATGAGCTGTTTTCAGGCCCGGCATGCTCAGATGGTTAAGGCACTCGACTCGAAATCGCGGGTGAATCTCCATCACACCAAACATGCTCGCCCTTTCAGCCGTGGGGGCGTTATAATGTTACGATCAATCTCACATTGGTAAAAGAGCAGACGTTGGTGGTAATGACTAGCTGCCTTCTCTCTAGTTTTACACTGCTGAATTAGGGACGGCTAGCGCAGATAGCCCTCGTGTAGCTTTATGCTAAATTCAAAACCAACCAAACCTGAGCTGTTATGACCATTCTTCCTTCAACTTTATTTTCATTGTCACAAGTCTGTTACTTTATTCTCTAATTTACGTATTCTTAATATTCTACATCTTGCTTGAAGTGGATAGAAATTTCTTAAACGTTAAAATGTACGTAACGTCCATATATACATAGCATTTGAAGCATGTGACATTATTGCATAAATTGTTAAATAAAACTACTAGTACTTCTCGCTATAGGGTAAAATATTTTATCGACAAATAACACTCTACCGATAGCACAGTATTATTATAAGTATTACTTCTTAAAATCAGTTGTGTTTTATTTTTGACAAACAACATTAAATACTCTGTTCAATTACTAATGACGTTGTTAATAGCTTTGAGTTCATTATTAGGAACTTTAAAATTAAATATGGTATACAGCTTGAAAAGTACACCATTCATTTCAAGTTAAATAATATGCTAGTTAAAAAGTTAAAAAGTAACGATACCCAATTTTTTTCCACTGCCAACCCTATTTCTGAGATCTTAAATGTGTGAGACACCATTTCAGCCGGCCTATTTAGTCTAGTATGCAACATGTGAAATTTTAGTTTACACTCGCAACTCCATCACAGTCTGCTGCAACCCCAAGATATAGGACCACTGTTCTAAGAGTTTGTTTGTTTTGAATTACGCGCAAAGCTGCGCAAAGGCTATCTGCACTAGCAGTCTCTAATTTAGCAGAGTAAGACTACAGAGAAGGCAGCTATTCATCCATAAACGCTTTGGCTACTCTTTTACAAGCGAGTTGTGGGATTAACCGTCACACTATAAAGCACCTGAAAGGGCAAACACGTTTGGAGCGACAGAAATTCGAACCCGCGACCTTCAGATTACGAGTCGAGTGCCCTAACCATCTGGCAGTGCTGGACTGTGTTCTAACTAAAATGATACGACGAAAAAGAGAAAATCGAATCTGTTGTGCACAAAAGCAAACAAAAATGATAAACAATAGTATTTAAAAAATACAAAATAAAGACAATTATATCAAGATAAAACTTGAAGTAAATATTGTTTCTCTTAATAATTCCAAGGAATTTTTTCGTAGCATAGACATAGTTATGAGCTAAGATTATACAACAAGACTATGGTATCTAGTCCCATTCAAATTTCTGATAAAGTCCTTCGAGCCTGATCGCAGAAGTTTTATGAGAAGGTTATAATAAGGACAAGGAAGAAAACGAAAAAGGAACTCTTTGTCATTTAAAAATAAAAACCATGTGTAGCTAAGCATGTGGCTTTTCACTTGCTCTTTTCACTTGCGTTGTTCGCTCTTCTACGTAAAATATTTTCTCAACCCAAACGAGCCGATTTTGCATATAGAATCACATAAATAGTTATTGAAGAGACAATTATGTGGAGTTATTTGATACATATAAATTGTAACATGGATCTTTTTACGTTTAGTGACGTTATTAGGTGAAAAATATCATAATGCTTGCTTTCGGCTCAAAAACTGAAGATGAACAAGAATTTTTTTCTTACTTTCTATTTCATACACGTGGTGTCTGGTCTATATCGAAATTTGCACCAATGTAAGACATGAGTTGGTGTAGCTCTTAATCTATTGGTACTTCCAACAGTACTAGTTATAAAAGTAGTTTAAAGTTAATGATTTAATTATCGATTCTGTACAAGTATAAAGTTCGCTCGTGCCGCTTGTGTAACCATTGACACGCAACTATAATGATGACTTTGAAGTCTTGCTTGTAAACGCGAAGAAGTAAAATAACACTTTGCAACCAAGTTTATCGGGGAAATAATATTTATATCTTAAACCTAACATAGTAATTTACCAAAAAATAAAGAAACATCTAAATAAATATCATGAGCCAATCGCACAGCTATTTACAAATTCTTTGCCAACTTTGAACATGATAAAATTTTATGATTCGACCTTTTCCTTCTACAATCCCAAAGAAACAACATTTTTGTTGATTTTATGCTGATAAAATGTCTATCAAAAACAAGGCCTCTTTTCCCGAGATTAATCCGTTTAGACTTTTATTTACACTGTAAGAATTATTTTCAACACACTTATGACATCTAGGACGCTTAATAGAAATATCAAAAAATGATCTTTAATTATTTCTTCTGACTTACGTTTGTTGAGTTCTGATCAAGTATTTTCAAATTTATTAATCACTGAACGTTCTAAGACAATCAAAGTGGTTACAATGAAAAGAACAACGTCTCTTATTCCTTCTGTTCCCTAGTTTACTGTTGTCTTTTAATTGGATTTAAACATTCTTGGACGATCTCTTTTTATAATCGTTATAACTCAACAGAAATTTTATCCATAATGTTTACATTTTCTGTAACCTCTTGTCTTCCAAATCTGCAGTTGAGACTAAGATAAACATTACTTTATGACATGCTCCTAATGTATATTGTCAATGTACCTAATTGAATATTTCAAGTCTATGAATTTTTAGAACCACACGTGTTTTCACGTATAACTTGAATTATTTCTGTACAGAACCACAGTTACTAACTGCGTAAGTTCTATGCTTGATCCATTGTAAAAACTAGATAGCACTACGGTATATATAAAAGTTTCTTAATAATACACTAGATTTAAAAATTGGAACCATAGTATAATTAATAAAACTGGAAAATATAAATCTTTATACAGAAACTAGTTTCCAGTGTGAAATTAGTTTTTCTGTCTGAAGGTGCTATTACTTTTAATGTCGTAAAGACACTAACTCTTCTGATAGATTGTTTAGGCAGAGTATTAATGATGAAACTTTGTAAAATTGACAGCAACTGGCTGATGTGGAGACACAAGTGTAGAGGACGACGTTTCGAAAGTCTTCTGCCTTTCGTCTTCAAGTTAGTGTGTGTATAGGTGTTGTCGGTCTTTTGTTGTGTCCTGGTGTATTGTGAAGAGCGCGTTATGATAAGTTGGATTATCACTGTTTCTGATTAGAGGAAAAATTTCTTGTAGATTCAACCACTGGCACCAACAGGCTAATCACCACTAATCTGGAGTCTCTGTTTAGTGAAGGTTTAATAGCATAAATTAACATAAAATGGTTCTTTGATTTTTCTTGTCTTGTAGAATTTGTCTGTGTCGATGATTCCAGTTTTCACCCGGTTTATTCTGTGTCCAGTTGGCGTGGTGTGCTCTGCAATGGCTGAATTTTGTGTTTTCATGAGTCTTGTACTATCTTTTGTATTTTTATTCTTGTCGTGAGTTGAATGATAGGATACCTTGATAAAACGTGATATAATACAATGCTTAAACAACAGAGCAGAAAGCATTTGTGGTGAGACAACATCGAAGCAGAACGCAAAAAGATCGTAGAGAGTTTTAAATAGAATGATTACACCTCCTCTGTCATCAAAACTCTTTGAAGAAGACAATGACAGAAAGAAAAGATCAGAAAGCCACCATCACTAACACCATTTACCTACCATAACTACAACATTTCAGTGAAAAACTCAAATGCGTAGCCAAAAAAAATTCAATATAAAAGTGTGGTGGAAATCCTACAATACCTTTAGGTCCATTCTGGTAAAAAACAAACAGTAACATACCAAAGAAAACCTCAAAAATGTTATCTATGAGCTTCTGTGTTTCTGTAATAATACATACATTGCAGAAATAGGAAGAAAACTCACGACAAGAATAAAAGAAGATAAAGATAGTACAAGCCTCATGAAAACACAAAATTCAGCCATTGCAGAGCACGCCATGTCAACTGGAAGAAAACTGAAATCATTGACACAGATAAATTCTGGAAGACAAGAAAAATCAAAGAATCATTTTATATTAACACGATTAAACCTTCACTGAAGAGAGATTCCGGATTAGAGGTGAGTAACCTGTGGCTGTCATTGGCTGAATCTACTAGAAATCTCTCCTCCAATCAGAAACAGTGATAATTCAAACAATCATAACACGCTCTCCACAATCCACCAGGACACCATAAAAGATCGACAACACTTACACACACACTGACCTGAAAACGAAAGGCGGAAGACTTTTGAAACTTCGTCATCTACACTTGTTTCACCACAATAGGCACTTACCGTCCATTCTATAAAGTTTCAGCATTAACTGTTCATTACATGAACTTTAATACTGAAAATTTGGTTACTATTCAAAATTTATCGTCGCTTTCGTTCTGAAAAAAAAAACGATATATGTTTTTTAGCGTGCATTAAATTAAAAAAATTAATAAATCTTCGGTATTTTTGATATTTGATGTAAAGGAAGCAACGTAACGCTAACATTAAGGATACATAGTCTAATGGTCCCTCGTTGCGACAGCGGTAAATCCAAGGACTTAAAAAGCTGTTATCAGGGCTTGATTTCCTTCGATAGACACAACAGAGAGCCCGATATGGTTTTGTTGCAAGAAAAACATACATAATCTAATGCTCGATATTAATTAGTTAGGTAGATTTCATTTTAAGTAATAATAAAGAGACAATAACGTCCGTTAGGGTGACTTTAAAAGTAGTAAAGAGACAGCTATGTTTATTAGTGAATTTTAAACTTATTAAAAGGACAGTAATATCCGTTAGAGTGAAATCTTAAAAAAATAAAGAGAAAGTAACGTCCATTAGAGTGAGCTTTAAAAGTAGTAAAGGGACAGTTACGTTAGTTAGAATGAATTATGAAAACATGTTTATCGCAGGTCTGAAGTTGAACGAGAAATGTGGACGTGGATTAATACCTGTGAACTGAGTGGATGAGTGTCTTTAGTTGTGTGAGCAGGGTTTTAGTTGTTTCGGAACAAACAATAGCTGGTGTCACAGAAAGAAATTGGCTTTCAGGTA
Source organism: Carcinoscorpius rotundicauda (assembly GCA_011833715.1). NCBI lineage: Eukaryota > Metazoa > Arthropoda > Merostomata > Xiphosura > Limulidae > Carcinoscorpius > Carcinoscorpius rotundicauda. The sequence goes on along the minus strand of CM022392.1, from coordinate 46,626,219 downwards.
AATGTGTTTGAAAAATAGCATGAAAAGGATGTACAGGTTGGAATAGCGATCTCTGTCAGTTTATCTGCCTATCTGACCATTTATTCGTATCTATATTAAACGTCAGTTCTGATAAAAGAATGCTGCACCAACCTTAAGGAAGAACAAGACAAGTAAATACTCGCATCCTCGTACTTATCAACTTACTAGCGAACATTGTGGCCTGATCACCTTGCTGCACGACACCTCAGGCTTGTCGGTTTACAACCAGTTTAACATAAACCATTTCAACAGTTTTCTTTAAAAATTTCTGTACAGTAACGGCAGAAAGCTTTGCAATGTTTTGAGTAATTTGTCTTTGTCTTTCTCGATATCTTTGCTATGTTATGCTGCGCGACAAATTATTTAGACTCAACGGGTTTCCATTAAACGTAACACCTCTTTCGTGTATGAAGTGATGAAACGTAGCACCTCTTCTATGTGTGAAGTGATGAAACGTAGCACCTTTTCTATGTGTGAAGTAATGAAACGTAACCCCCCTTTCCATATGTCAAGTGATGAAATGTAACATTTCTTCCATATGTGAAGCGGTAAAGGAGATGCAGTAATAAATTTACAACTGCGTGAAAATAAATTGTTCAGAAAGTTTCTAGCAATTTTGTGTAGCGTAAAAATTTTGTTTGCTTGTTTGTTAAAGCTACACAATTGGTTATCTGGGCTGTTCCAGCCTTTGTCGAATACTGCATGGAACTTCTTTTTTCAAAATGGTACAAATATTACAATTACTTTTCATCATTGTCCTTGAATACATATTAAAGTTTATCAATAGCTTAAATAAATATATTTATAAGTATAATAAAAAACGAGGTCTATTAATGGATATAATAGTTTTACTGAAGTGCTAAAATGCCTCGTTTATTTTTGTCCTTAAGTAAAAAAAAGAACAAAAGAAAATGGTTAGGTTATTTCTGCGCTGAATATTGATTTATACAAGACAATTAATACTAGAAGTAAACGGCCTTATAAGAACAAAATACTTTTTATTTAATTAGATACTTAGCGTTTCGATTTGCAGTTTCTTCAAGAGGATTCACTAAAACCGAAACTGGCAATAAGCTATACAACTTTAACATGTTAAAATCACGCGTATTTCAGGACGGCGGTACGGGTACTAACACTTTCATTAAAATAAATGTTGTAACGTTTTTCTCTAATTTATTCTAATAAAAGTTTTAGAACCAACCGTCTTGAGATACATTTTTAGTTTCGAGTGGGTTTCTCGGTATCACGAATGTCAAAATCACTCTGTACAAGTGCACATTATAGATTCGAATAGAATTTGTTATTTAAACTAATTGAAGCTTTGTACAGTCAGTTTTGGTTGGTGTTTTAATGAAAAGATTCTTAATGAATATGTAAAGAGAAATGTCAAGTGTCTAATTAAGTAAAACCAACATTCTGGTGTTATCAGGTGGATTATTTTTGTATTAACTTGATATGAATAAACAGTTTATAAAACAACCGATTATTTAGCGAAAGAAAATGGAATTCAAAATTTATTTCTTACAGTAATCAACAGAAAACGTTTCGTTTAACAAATATAATTGTTATGGTGGATATTCAAGGAAATTTACATAAAGGCTATTCTCACGAGCTATCCTTAATGTTGTACTGACAGACAACAGGGAAGTCATTTAGTCAACAGCACACAGTGTATAGTCTTGAGCTACTCTTATCTTATTAAATAATGGGATTTTACAGTCACTCTTATAACGTCTAAAAATGTAAAGCATGATTTTACGGTAACAGATTCGTAGTTCAGTACACTGGTAATAGGCAGTCGTAATAAACTTATGGAGATACACATCGTTTCGCACGTTACATAATACGTCTCCAATATGTCAGCAGTAATTTACGGACTTAAAACGAAAAAATTCTGGATTTAATTCTTGGCGATGGACACAAAAGATAGCACGACGTAAGTTTGCACTAAAACACGCATATTCATTATACAATACAGATTTTTGTAGTATCAAAACATTACTTTCCAACAATGTGTTAACCAGTACAGTGCTAGATGCCGCGTATCTATGTCAACGTAGACAAATTATACACGATATTCGACAGCATGCTGTGTACTGAGACCAATTAATACCCTTGTTATCTCGACCTCTTTCACCACTAAAGGTTTAAGAGAAGCCGTTCGCTGTGAGCAAAAAAAGTTTAAGTCTAGAACGACTTAATTACCACTAATAAATGACTGTTAAAATGAAGGAGACATAAATATCATAGATAAGGACGTAGAAACCTTAAATAAAATACCATTAATGCCATACTAAAGATTCTTCTATAATAAGAGCCGTAAGTTTTACCCATTTCTTCTTGTTCTGTGTATTACTTCTTTACACTTCCTCAGAGTCTTAAACACACAATTCTAAACATTACTCTTCTACTGTTTTAATAAATGATTGTTTGCTTCGTAGAAAAGTCTCTTAACAAGTTTAAAAAACTTAGATCGTGTTTGTATTTTTTTATATAAGTAATACGTAACAGAAAGATAAACCTCATAAATGTTCTATACACAGCCAACATGTAACAGAAATTTAGACTTTGTTAATGCTCTACACACAATCAATACGTAGCAGAAAGTTAGACCTTATTAATGTTCTATACACAGCCAATATGTAAAAGAAATATTTTTAAATAAAGTTAGAGCCTGCTGGTTCTTTTTGTATAACCAACATGTAACAGAAAACTACACATTATTAATAACACATACAAAGGGAAGAGAAAGACAACAAACATACGAGATCTGTTCAAAAAATAGCGGACTGTTTGAATTGCGCGGCTCCAGTTGGTTCCAGGGAAATTCGCTTGGTGTCGCTAAGTTTGCACAGATCAGCTGATTACGACGCCATTTCCCGATTGCAGATATCTTCATTTGGGTATTAGCTACGCGGTTTTAAGTGAAGTGCAATTTCTTTCATTTGGCGGATCTTTGGATCTTTTTACGAGTTTTTGACCGAAAAATTGAAGATGCACCTCGTTGCTACAAAATTTGTGGCTCAGAACTCGTGAGATTTTGGAGAAACACTCGATCACTGTTCTTCCCCACTCCCCCTACTCACCTGACCTTGCTCCTTGCGATTTTTTCTTGTTCCCTAAACTTAAAAGACCCTTGAAAGGAAGAAGATTTGAGACGATTCCCGAGATTAAGGCAGATGCGACGAAAGAGCTGGAGGACATTAGAAAAGAAGCTTACCAGGACTGTTTCAACAAGTGGAAACACCGTTGTGATAAGTGTGTGCGTTGGGGAGGAGAGTACTATGAAGGGATCCCAGACTTGTAACTTCTAAATAAAGTACATTTTGTTTTATGACGTCAGTCCGCGTATTTTTTGAACAGCCCTCGTAAAGTTATTTATTTTAGTATTTTCTATATAACAAACATGTAACGGAAAGCCACATTTTATTAATAATATTTACACTTACCAAAGTAAGAGAAAGACAACAAACATAAAGTTATATATTTTTAGTGTTTTATATATAACCAACATGTAATAGAATGTTAGATCCCATTAATGCTCTTTTCTTAACCAACATAAGCACAGATAGAGCTTATAACATGCACTAGAATGTTAGAACATGTTATTGTTCTTCCCTCAACCAATATATAACAGAAAGTTAGAGTTTATAAAGTTTGGAGACGACTTGAATAGGAAGTGAAACATTATTACAAATGTACAAGTTGACGATGATAAAGGATTATTAATTCTTTTTATGTAACGAAAACGTTATAGAAAGCAAGAGCTTATTAATGCTGTTTACACAACCATTATCTAATAAAACAATAGAGGTTCGTAGTAGGCCATGGAAATTCCTTAACTCGTGATAGATAATGCACATTTTCCTTGATAACATAGAAGGTTTAATAAGGAAGAATTTGCTAAGTGAAGCTTGAAGCAAATGTTCCTCATTAGCTCTCCCGCTTGGAGGAACACTTTTAATTTGAAGCAAACACATTTTAAATCAATGTTATAGAAAACTTCTTAAATTGTTTTCAAAATTCGAAATGATCAATTGTTGAAATAGTAATATTAAATTATAATTACTACAATAAAAACAAATATATTCAAATTCATCAATAAAACGTGTCTAAGTTCAGTCTTTACAATTCACAGCCGTAATGGTTTTTTGTTCTAATGTGAATATTATACAGATACAACCTGTTATATACACATTAAAAATAACGATAACCTACAAAACGTTAAATATAAACTCAGCGTCATATTTGTTCTCCTCTTTCTGAGTACGGTTGGTGTTTTCGTTAAAGTCTTCCAAAGTGAATGTTCAACACTGAAAGGTCACCTTGTTATTGTAGTGCAGAAATAAACAAGAGAGAATCATCAATAGTCGCGGCACTTGAAATTATTTTAAGAAGGTTTAAAGTAAGTTAAACTATGACTTTTTTAAATAAATTCCTTTTCATTAACTATATTTTTTTGCTCCAGCTATACCAAGCATGATGAGCGTGAAAATCTGGTTTGATTTGATTACTCATCAGGAACTCTAACAGGCTACTCTTAAATTTGAATTCATTTAGGTAGGATTAGTGTGAATTAAGTTATGAAACCTTATGAGTAGTGAAATATGTCAATCAAAAGAATTTGATCTCTTTAACTCCAAAGCTGTAATCAAGTCTTGAATCGCTCAACAGATGACGGACTTATGAGTTTGCAATTGAACAAAAAACAACTCAGAGTTAATCCATGAGGCGCCACGACGTGCCTAAAAATGTTGTAACTTAGAAATTTAATTCATTTTCACATTTGTTTCTTTCCTTTACAAGTGCGATTTGTTTTTATATTGAGAAAATCATTGGTGTCAACTTGAACGTTACTCTATATGCACGTGAGCTAAATGTATAGGTCAAAAACATTTAGGCTTCATGTATAGCTATCCATAAACTTTATCTGCTAATAACAAGTCAGGAATCTATTCATAAGTAGCCGCTGTCACAACGACTTTCTACCAAGTAACAGAATTAACCATGAAACATATCGTTAACTATTGATGTGTATCTTCTTAATAGTTTATAGTTTTATTTGTATTTTTATTTTAAAGCGAGATAAAAGTTTCGACCATTTTACATGAAAACTAAACAACTAAACTCTAGAGAAATGCTAATTTAAGGAGCATTTACCAAGGGAAAAATATCATAATACTTCCAATTAACAGTATCTGACGTCACATGGTCCGGCATGGCCACGTGGTTTGGGCACTCGTAATGTAGCTTAATAAGACATATATAATTAATGTAGTGTGTTTAGCTACTGTTCCCGAAATACTTATTTATTTTTAATAAACACAGTGATAATTCTGAAGATTTATAACACTAAAAACCGAGTTTAGAAACCCGTGTTCTTCTTTAAAGTTTTCGGAGCTAATTTTAAGAATTGAATGAAAAGAGTGGACCAATAAGCACTATCTTGATTAGTGAAATCCAACCTTGTATATTTCTTGGTTAATAAGACCGTGGTCAGTTTCATTATGCTCCATCAAACCACACGATTGCAGTCGAAAGGCTCAAGACCCAATAACACTTTCAAATTCCAGTACATTCGTAATTTTGGAAACAAATTATAATAAAAAACTTCTGACAAAGATTTTTACATTCTTTTTCAGCTTCGTTGTAGAGTTTCTATCTAGTTGGTGAATAAATCCATCAAAGACTAGTTAATCAATATTTCTAGAAATCCCTGCTGTTTAATAATTTCTTGTAAAGCGTCCGTCAGCGTTTAAAACTCTCTCGTATTTACCAAAGTTTGTTAAGAATAAAACAACTAATAACGAAACATCAAAAGATAAACAACACCTCAGATCCCACAATATAATGAAATATCGATGAATATTACTCGTCATCTCGTATTTCGCTTTGAGGAATATGCATTACAACAGATGCGTTCTGTGCCTTACTCATCACTTCAAAAAATAGAATTCTTAGTTAGCCTTTGATATTTCCTTGGAGAAACAATACGCATGTCTACCAGTTTTATACTAAACGGTAAGAAACAACAACACCGTCCGCCAATTTTATACTAACAAATAAGGAAAAACAATACTGTCTACCAGTTTTGTACTAACAAATAAGAAGCAATAATACTGCCTGATAGTTTTATAGTAAAAATAAGGAACAAAAATACTGTCCACCAGTTGTATACTAAGAATTAAGGAACAACAATACTGCTTGCCAGTTTTATAGTAAGAAATAAGGAACAACAATACTGCTTATCAGAAGAAAAAAGGAACAATATTACTTGCAGCCTCTTTTTTACTAATAAGAAAGAACTAATACTCTTGTCTGCCAGTTTTATACTAACAAGAAAGGAAGAAAAATGCTAGATGCTACTTTTCTCTTTAAAAAAAAACAGTAATACTGTTTGCAACTTTAATTCGAAAAAGGAGAAAATACTGCTTGACAGTTTTCTGGCGTTGTCGTTAGATGTAAATAACGTTATGTGGTTGCAATATTGTTTTTTTATATATTTATAATTATCGAAAATGCGTAAAAGACTAAATAAAGATTTTAGTTTTTACAAAAGTAATAGGACTAATGTTAATGTCTTACGCTAAGTATAACCTTAACAATATTAACTGCCAGTTTTATGTTTGTAAAATGGTAAAACAATATTGTCTGTCAATCTACTGTTAATGAAAATATAGGATTTCACGGTCTTCTCATTCATGTTATTTCTTAAAACGAGAATTTGCATTTAGGGGTCTTGCTGTCTTTACATTACATAATATTTAAAAAAGTTATGAATATCTGAGCATCTTCATGGCTCGAATTATAGATATACAAATTTGATATGATACGAATTAATTTGAACTGAATCAATATCAGTGTAATTATTTTACTTATATATTTTAATATAGATTATAATATTCACATTATTATATTTTAATAGTATGGCTGACAGCATTCAAGAACATAGGGCGACCTTTAGTAATAACATCACTTCCAGCCGGAGACTTCACATGGTATCCTTTATCAGCCGTGCCTTGTGTACAGACAAATGATTCCTTAACTCCAATTGTGTTATTAACTCTCGAGGCAGAACTTCATCTCAACTGGTTTATCCCAGCTAATACAACGGAAAAAATACTATATTTAGAGTAAGTACATTTAATAAAGTTGTCAAAGTGTATTCAGACTAATACTTCTAATAAATAACAAGTTACGTTTCAAGTAAAAATGAATTTTTTCTGATACTCTTTCGCTTGGATTTAATTATTGAAATCTGGATGAATAGGTACATCAAATCAAAATATTACATTATTACATTAACTATTATATTGAAATTTATGAATGCACGCGCATTTCTAGGAATGTAACCTCCATTTACAGTTAGTTTTATTTTTAAATTTTCATCAAAGAGAAAACCGAACACTGTGGATAGTGTACACGTTAAGTATCCCTTCTGGTAAGATTGCACTAAAGTGTTCATCTATGAGTAAACGTACATAATTTATCAACAGAGGTAATTCCGCGTAATTGGTTCAGATAACATTTTTCTGTCCTATGTTCTCTAGGTTTTTATTTTGCTGTTTTATTTAAGAATTGCCCGTAGTTGGACTTTAATTAAACTTAAATTTTCATAGTCCTTCTTCCATGTGATAAAATGAGATGTAAAAATATCCATACCGCTTTTGGTTTGTATATGAATAATAAACAAAATAAAAATAGTATTTACTATTGTTTTTCTATCTTTATTCTACATTCAGTTAATTTTAATATCTGAGTATCTACTTAGCACGTTTTGTGTTATCCACTTTTACCTTCGTCCTTTCATATAGTATAGTACGATGTAATTGTCAAAATAAGTGTGTAATTGTTACCTGCGTTTCAATAATTGTATGTAGTACTGTGTTGTATTCTTGTTTGTCGGCATTTCAGTAACTTCCTCTTAATTTAGCTTGGTTTTCTCCTGTACAAACCTGTTACCTTCTATTTACTGTATTCATATTGTTATTGTAGGTTCTTTTGGTTATGTACCTTAGTATTGCTCAGTTTGCTATTACTATCTCACTAGTGTCCCGCATTCTCTTATCACATACCTACCTCTCCTTGTTATGTTTGTATCGTTATCCTGATCGCAAACCTGGCTCGTTAAGCCAACTACAAGTTAATTAAATGCAGTGACTTTTAAAGTGATTGTAGATTTATTTTAGGCGAAAAGGTAATTTTACTTTTGTACACAAAAATCTCAAATACTGTAATACGTAATGACATTATGATATTTCATTTGTTAAACTTTCAAATTATTTTATAAATCATAAACAAGAGGAAACTTCAATAGCCGCAGCACTTTAAATTCTGTTAGGTAGTATTAGAGTAAATTAATCTGTGAGATATTTTTTTTCGTTTTTATTAGATGTATTTTGTGCGTCAGCAGTCCTACCCATGGGACGAGCGTACACCGTATACGATTATATTAGTCTTCAAAATCTCTACCAATTTAACACCAAATTGCACTTTTTAAAAGGGGAAGTAAAGTAAATGAACCTATGACACCTTAGGTGTGATCAAATACATCAGTCGAAAGAGTTTGACCTCCTGACTCCAAAAGTGTAATTAAATCACAAATCGGTCAAGAGATAATGGATGTATGAGCTAAAATTTTGTATTGGAAAAATATAAAAATGAAAACCCAGAACCGTTTTATGAGCCGCAATGCCTCGGCTAAAAACAAAACAAAAGCCACAAACATCTTTACTTCAACTTCAAGGTCGATATACTAGACGAAATTTCAAAACTTCTCACTGAAATAAGACATAAAGCTTTAAGTCTAATTTCGAAGGTAGTCTGATAATTACATGAATAATTGTCATTATACTTACCTCTGATTAGAATTTTAAGGTGAGTTATAAAGTACATAATTAACAACAGCTTACTTTTACTTTAGCACATTTTAAGATCAGTTTTTACTCATGCGATTACCAGTTTTACATTGCTAATGTCACTTTAAGTGGACCTTGTCTCATGATTGTTGTTGTTGTTGTTTTGAATTAAGCACAAAACTACACAATGGGCTATCTGTGCTCTGCCCACCACGGGTATCGAAACCCGGATTTTAGCGTGTAAGTCCGCAGACATACCGCTGAGCCACTGGGGGGCTTTGTCTCATGATCACGGCACTCAATCCACAATACGCGGGTCGCATATTCCGTAAACGAACACACTCGCTCTTTTTAACTGTGGGTGTGTTATAATGTTACGATAAATCCTATTTTTTGTTGGTAAAAGCGGAACTCAAAAGTTGGCGGTTGGTGGTGTTTACTAGTTGGCTTCTCTCTAGTCTATCGCTTCTCAGTTAGAGAAGGTTGGCACAGATAATCCTAGTGTACCTTTTCAACAGCCCCCCAGTGGTTCAGCGGTATGTCTGCGGACTTACACGCTAAAATCCGGGTTTCGATACCCGTGGTGGGCAGAGCACAGATAGCCCATTGTGCTTTGTGCTTAATTCTAAACAACAACAATCTTTTCAACAAATAAGAAATATTGTCAGTTGATAAAAATAAGCATAAGTATAATAAATGTTTGTCTCTATTTTCTAATTCTGTGTAGTATCATCATAAATGTAAAATGATACACAAATATCTCTAACTCGGCTGAGTGCACTGGATATGTGATATAAGATTATTTTTTTCTAATCTTGTCTTCGTGTTGCGTACATTTGTTTCCTGTTGTTAGCAACTCAATTCCTATATCATTAAAATCTTTCTTCTATTTAATGTCTTCTAAAAATTTTATTATATACATAGAATTGTGAATAATATATATACAAAACTCTTATTTTATGTTATCTTTGTATCAAAATGAATTTCGTTTTGTTACAAATTTAAATAACTAATTGTTCGTCCTTTTCTGTGAAACAAAAGCAATCACGCTTTATTTGGATACTTTTTCTTCCAGAAGTAAATAAAATACGGATAAAGTATTTTTAATACATCGTATTGTTTTGTTTATTTACTCATCTCGTACATATATACCCCTAACTCTTCTCTCAATATGTATGGGGTCCTGCATACCCATTGATAAACTAGGGACAGCTTGCGCAGATATCCATGGTGTTGCTTTGTGCAAACATCAATATATATGTATTAATATCACAAAGGATATATACATAAATACATAGATTTCGGTGAATAGAGATGGTACGTATACAACAAACTTATTACTCTTTCAATGGAAGAACCCTACATGTATTAATACAACAGGATGTGTGTAAATTTCAAAAACCTGTTACTACAACAAGGTGTGGTAAAAACAAAACACATGAGAAGTTAAACACACGCTTGTTTGCTAATATCCTTATGTTTCTTTAACTTGTCAACTTTAATGGACACAAGTATAGCAGAGGACATGCTAGATACAGAGAATGTTGGTATCTTGGCTCCTGAGAGTCTGTGACAAAAAGGAGAGTGGTAGATAAACAGTAATAAATGTTTCAAATCGCTAAGACAAATCAACGGACTTAAATGGTATGCACGAAAACAGGAATATTAAGAGTACATGTAAAGAGACAAACACTCCTGTTAATGTGTCATGTGTACTGTGGAGAAAACTGAAAATACCAACGAGACAAAAGCAGGAAATAAATTTAATGCTGTCTACTGTAAGAAAAATATTTAAGAAACGTTATTGAAACATTTTGGAGAAAAATAATGTTCACTCAATTTGAAAATATACATCGCTGTTTATTGTAACATACAAAATATACATAGTTGATTATTGAAAATATACATAATTGTTTATCGTAACATACAAATAATTAAATAATAAATTAACGTTCATTTTCTTTACATTTCATTGGCACAACGTGAAATCGAATGTTCGTATTTTTTAAAGAGCAATTTGCGAGAAACATTGCTTACACTGTATGAAACATCCCGAAACATCGCTTACACTGTATGAAACATCCCATTTATTCAGCTTAGCCTTGGATGTAATATGCATATGTATATACATTTATTTTCAAATTTTGTTCGATTGAAAGGCGTATTGATATTTCGATTTTGACACTGATAGCTTTGTCAACGTATAAAACAGAGAAATGGTTTACTCCATTCAAAAAAACTCAAATCCTTTTCTGCATATAAGATTTCCCGAATTAATTACTAAACTTTTAGTTTTGCATACTACATAGGAACACAATTTAACGTAATGATTTAATATTAATTACTAATAGCTTAATACTTCATACTAAATAATTAAGTATCACATCAGAATAAAGGTGAAATGGTGTACTCGATATTACAAAGAATTGTTAAATGCTACACTGCAGTCATACCATCATAATATATGCAATATAAATTAAATATTTTTTCTAGATATTAAAATCTAATTAAGCTAAAGACACCTTTAATAACATGAAGTATCTTTAATCGCAACTGATTCAAAACATGGTGTCGTGATCAGGTGAATAATGCTGTTTAGGAGGTTTTTCATATCTTGTTAACCTAGCTAGACTGATAGGGAGAAATTATTAATTTTTATCGGATTCCGAAATATGAGCAAAAATCATTTTAATTTATAGGATAGATCTGGCAGGAAGTAGTGTAGTTCACTCACAATCTGAGAATCAAGGGTTCGAATCCTTGTCACATAAGATATGCTCACCTTTTCAGCCATAAGGACGTTATTATATGACGACCGATACCACTATTCATTAATAAAAGAGTAGCCCAACAGGTGGCAGTGAGTGATGATAGTTAGTTGCCTTTTTTCTAGTCTTACACTGCTAAATTAGAAACAGCTAGCGCAATAGCCGTCATATAGCTTTGCGCAAACTTCAAAACAAACAAACAATAAAGTAGTTGATAATAGCGCAATTTAGGCAAACGTGACTAGTGCTTCTTTTACATCTAAAACAGTTTCTTGTTCCATAGAAACTTTGTTAAAATTAAGCACTGCTAGAAGCATCATTGGTCAATAAAGTCACTATATTAAAAGAGTAACTGAGGATTGAACTTTGAATTATTTTCTGTTAATAGATCTGTTAATAGTCGATGAGAAATTAAAAGAATAGAGACCATCGACTTCCGTCAATTTAAAAATGATTTTTATGCTAAAACTACGGTTAAGAGTGGTCTAGTAATAAGGGTATGTTTTGGATCAGAAGATCAAAGGTACGAGTGAGTTTTTAATATGATGATGAATATACTTCATGTGCTTTGAGCGCATCTTAGATATGAGAGTCAATCCAACTTTTACGTCATGAGTAGCCACCTCAGGCGACAGGTACTACTAACTGGTACTATTTTCTTTTGATCATAGTTCAAAATTACGACAGCTATTCTTAAGGTATATGATTCTATGGTATAATTGTTTTGCCCAATTTCACATAAGAACCCCGTCGCACCAAACATGCTCGACATTTCAGCCGTGAGGCATTATCGTTGGTAACAGAGTAGCCTCAGAGTTGGCGGTGGGCGATGGTGATTAACTGCCTTCCCTCTAGTCTTATACTACTAAATTAGAGACGGCTGGCGCAGATAGCCCTTGTGTAGTTTTGCGCGAAATTCAATAATAAACAAACAAACAAAATTTTCTTGCGCCACAGCAGAGAGTCTTAATTTGTCTTTTTTCACATTTAAAGATTACTAAAAGTACTCTAGTAATGGAGATGGTGTTTAGAACCAGGTGATCATTCAATTGTGAATACAGAATGGCCAGTTAGCAAAATTATAAGCTGCAATGTTTTCTGTTTTTATCGAAAATTTACGTGGCAGTCTTTACGCTAAAATAATAAACAGATCAACGAAAAACAGCAGGCAGAGAAGACCGATAGATGTTTTGTTTGTTTTGAAATTTCGCGCAAAGCTACTCGAGGGCTATCTGTGCTAGCCGTCCCTAATTTAGCAGTGTAAGACTAGAGGGAAGGTAGCTAGTCATCACCACCCACCGCAAACTCTTGGGCTACTCTTTTACCAATGAATAGTGGAATTGACTGTATTATTATAACGCCCCCATGGCTGAAAAGGCGAGCATGTTTGGCGCGACGGGGATGCGAACCCGCGACCTTCAGATTACGAGTCGCACACCTTAACGCGCTTGGCCATGCCGGGTCCCGATAGACGAGGGACTGACATTTTTCATACCGTCTCTGTCTAGATCATTCCGTAATATCTACAAAGAAAGTTATTTCCCTTCTCTTGCAGTTATGTCAGGAAGAACTTACGATTTTATAACTAAATTAAAACGAACACCTAAAAGCAGATTTGGAGGTAATCTGATTTCAGCATTATATTTCTAAAATTATCTAGGAAAGGTGAATAAATGGTAATAAAACGAGCTAAAACATGGAAGTAAACATTAAAAGTTCTGGTACCTGAGTTTTGTCGACATGTTAACACCAGTCCTCGACAAGCTGAAAATAACTAATAAGCTTAAATTCACTTTATCAGAGTGAATTTTTATTTTTATGATGTACTTTGTAAAGTTTTTAATCTTTAAACTTAAACCACTGCATTAAATTCTATTGAATTTGTATTCGCATAAAAATTGGAAATGCCGTGAAACCCTTTATATTATACAGGGCGTCGTACGTAATGTTTTTTCTGGTCATCAGTCAGTGAAAGTCACTCAGGTGCTTGTGAGGTGACAGGAGCTACTGATATTAAAATTGAGGAATCTCTTACTGTAGTTTAAAGATATATTGGTCATGGTTTCATGAGGACAGTTTATTGCTCCTAAAGAGCAGTTTCTTGGGCTGCTATTTCTGTAGGTTGGGCATCGCTAGGTGGGTTAAGGCGTTCGACGCGTAATCTGAGGGTCGCGGGTTTGAATTTCCGCCACATCAAACATTTTCGCCCTTTCAGGTGTGGGGGCATTATAATGTGACGATAAATCCCGCTATTCGTTGGTAAAAGAGTTGCCCAAGAGCTGGCAGTGGGGAGGATGACTAGTGGTTGCTAAAAAAAACTAAGTAATTTGTTTGTTTTTGTTTTTGAATTTCGCGCAAAGCTACTTGAGGGCTATCTGTGCTAGCCGTCCCTAATTTAGCAGCTAATCATCACCACCCACCGCTAACTCTTGGGCTACACTTTTACCAACGAATAGTGGGATGGACCGTAACATTATAACTCCCACCTGCCTGCATAGGTGAGCAAGTTTGGTGTGACGGGGATGCGAACCCGCGACCCTCAGATAACTAGTCGCACGTCTTAACCTACCTGTCCATGACGAGCTAACTAATTAACACACCCACTGTTATGCTTGATTCCTGCCATTTGTATATATTAATTTCATTGGCGAGATATTTAAAATTTGTATATACACACAATAGAATAAAATTAATTATCTTTATACCAGACCTAATTCGCGTTATTTATGGAATCCAATGAAACTGGACATTTGTTAATAGTTGACTCAGTCAAACGTCAGCGTCATTGGTTTTTCTTAATTACATTAATAATATTTGTACGGTTATGCACCCAGCAAGTATGGCGGTATGTCCACGGATTTACAACACTAAAATCAGGAGTTCGATTCCCCTCAGTGGGCTCAGCATATAGACCGATGTGGCTTTGCTATACGAAAAACACACAAATTATAGGGTCATGTTTAGTAAACCAGTAAGCTTTGCTTGCGATAAGAGACTCTTATTGTCATATTCCTGCCTGTATGTTGAGATATTAAACAGTGACTTGAATAAATCGATACAAACACTTGGAAAATAGTTTTTAATCGGTAATGCATGCGTGTTGATTATCATAAGGTGAATTATATAGCTAATATAGTCGGAAACTTACTGAATGGCGTGGCAAAAACATTATCTTGACAGATTGTTGGATAAGTCACTTAAGCCGTCAAGGAAGGAATTTATAGACCAATCATCTCTCTTCATAAATTTCCACTTTGTTCTTACTTGTAATACTGTGTAAATTTTTTGTCTCCTGACTAAGAAAGGGTGCTGATTTACTGGAAATGTTCATAGGAATTTTCCTGGTAGATTTCACAGATAAACATGTATATTTTGAGAATAGAAGTTTTAAAAGAAGTCGAATTAAAGTTTCACTAATTTTCTGAGCTATCGATTGGATGATGCTTCTGATTTCGTTGTGCTGTGTTCTATGATGAGCGAGTGTAAGGTTAATATTTGATAAAGACACCGTTACATTTCATTTAAGACAGTTTTATTAACCGAAACATAACGGTTCATAGAATGGCTCTGAGTTTCTTCAAGTACAAATCTGTAGCTCATAGATTCAACAGTTCTTGGTCTATTTGAGACCTAATTATAGTTTTGGACTCTGCACGTGAAACCCTTTCAACTGATGTTTCGACCACGCCGCCCCCTCTCCTAGTGACACTGCGGCACACCTACAAACTTACAACCTTAAAAACCGGGTTTCGATACTTGTGGTGGGCAGAGCACAGATAGTCCATTATATAACTTTGTGCTTAATTTCAAACAAATAATAATTGACCAGGTCCAAGGTCTCGTAGATTAATTTACTTTAATCCTTCCTAAAAGAATTTCAGTTAAAGAGTAGATTGGTGGGGATCCTAATGAGTGATAAAACTGAATCGGGTGTACACGCGCTCCACGCTTGGTATTACAGGCGTACATGCCCGGCTTGGTCAGGTGGGTTAAGGCTTTCGACTAGTAATCTGAGAGTCGCGGGTTTGAACCCCGGTCGCACCAAACATGCTCGCCCTTTCAGCCGTGGGGTTGTTATGATGTGATAGTCAATCCCACTATTTGTTGGTAAAAGAGTAGCGCAAGAGTTAGCAGTGGGTGATGATGAATAGCTGCCTTCTCTCTACTCTTACACTGCTAAATTAAGGACGGCTATCACAGATAGCCCTCAAGTAGCTTTGTGCGAAATTTAAAAAGAAACAAACAAACAATCAGGCGTACAAAATTATGATAAATAAAGAATGAAAGAAAGGTCTCATATATTATTTTACTCCAATATTGTCTAAAAAAATCATGTGTCGCAGCTATTGAGAAGTCCCTCTTGTTCTTCTAAGGGATAGTTGAAGAACTTATTGAACGAGCTTGATTTGGTAGTAGTGGTTGCAAATATTTTATAGGTAATTGTTATTCCATGAAAATTGAAGGATAATTTTATTTTATCAAGAGTAACTGTACAAGAAAAGCCTTGAAGAACCAAATGGTTCAATGTTGTTTACACTGTTTCTTTGAAACTGAAAATTTTCAACACAAATAGTCTTTTTTTTTCGGGGACACGTGGACTAAATAAACGACACAATATAATATCTCTAGGATTCAGGTTTCATTTTTCATGATTAGGTTGGTTCGTTGTTTTGTAATTAAGCATAAAGCTACACAATGGGCTATCTGTGCTCTGACCACCACGGGTATCGAAACCCGGATTTTAGAGTGTAAGTCCGCAGACATACCGCTGAGCCACAGGGGGGCCCCTGATTAGGAATTACTAAACAAAGAAAAAGGAACCAACCATCAGCATCCGCTGTCATAAGGTATTTCTCCAGCTCTTCGAAAGAAATTATACAGGGTGTCCCAGAAGTCGCGCACCATATAAATTTTTATGTTAATACATATGAATAACAATTTTATTGATAATAATCATAACAGATGCTCAAACTGTTCACCCTCTGCTTTGATACATTCATCAATTCTCTTTATAAAACTGTCTTTTACTTTGTTGAGGGTTGCAGTGCTAATCCTTTGACATTATTATATGTACGTATGGTGCGCGACTTCTGGGACACCCTGTAGAATATAAACGTGTTAAACGGTATCATGTCTCCAACCTCAAATTACTCAGTCTGTGACTCGAGGCGCTAACCAACTGGTACACTTCCAGCTCTGGTTGTTTTGTAGTAAAAATCAATAAATAATTCAAATTATTAGTGTTGCTTTTAAAACATAATTACGAAGTAATAGCAAAGAATTATTTTATTTTGTATAGTTTATGATTTTTTTCGATAGCAGATTCTATAGCCAGAATATCTGAAAATTAATTAAGATTGTTACAATCGAGGATTTTGTTTGTTCAAAGCTACTCGAAGGCTACCTGGACTGGTCATTTCTAATTTTTATGTAATATACTAGAACAAATTCAGCTAGTCAACTCTTGTACTTCCCTTTAGCAAGAGCGAACATGTTGCGTTACGAGATTCGATATCACCACGCTAACTACTAGAATATGAAAGGCCTACTACGTAATAACATATCTCGGAAATGCATAGTGTTAGAGCAAATAAGCACATAGTTACTACCATGAGTTTGTTTTTGGAATTTCGCACAAAGCTACTCGAGGGCTATCTGTGCTAGCCGTCCCTAATTTAGTAGTGTAAGACTAGAGGGAAGGCAGCTAGTCATCACCACCCACCGCCAACTCGTAGGCTACTCTTTTACCAACGAAAAGTGGGATTGACCGTTACATTATACATCCCCACGGCTGGGAGGGCGAGCATGTTTTGCGCGACTCGGGCGCGAACCCGCGACCCTCAGATCACAAAGCGTACGCCTTAACGCGCTAGGCCATGCAAGGCCAGACTACCATGAGACGTACCTCTGAAATGAGCTGAGTTAAAACACGTAAACTAGATTGCATAGTTACTGCACAGATACATGTCTCACAAATGAAGAGTTTGTTTGTTTTGGAATTTCGCACAAAGCTACTCGAGAGCTATGTGTGCTAGCCGTCCCTAATTTAACAGTATAAGACTAGAGGGAAGGCAGCTAGTCATTACCACCCACCGCCAACTTTTAGGCTACTCTTTTACCAACTAATAGTGGGATTGACCGTCATATTATAACGCCCCCACGGCTGGGAGGGCGAGCATGTTTGGTGTAATTCGGGCGCGAACCCGCGACCTTCAGATTACGAAGCGCACGCATTAACGCGCTAGGCCATGCCAATCTCTTACAAGTGAAGAGAGTTACAACACATAAGCTAAACTACCAAATTGTTAACTACGGATTTATCTCAGGAATTAATTGGTTTATAACACGTGAGGTAAATTACATAGTCAGTACATATAGCAAGTAAGAGTTCTAACACATGAACTGAAATAAGTGGTCATTATGAAGCGATATGTATTTCAGATATTAATAGAATTACAAAACGTAAACTAAATTACATAGTTACTAAATTCATATTAAATAGTTAGCACACAATATCACCTACGAAAGTTGTAATATTTTCAAAACAAGACTCAAAACTCGAGCTCTTTCGAATAGTTGAAATACATTACTTGGCTAAAAGTATGTGAACACCCCTTCTAGTTAGTGGGTTCGTCTATTTCAGCCACACCCATTGGTAACAGGTGCATAAAATCGAGCATACAGCCATACAATTCCCATAAACAAACATTGGCATTAGAATGGCTCAAACTGAAAAGCTCAGTGACTTTCAACTTGGCACTGTCTTAGTATGCCACCTTTCCAACAAGTCAGTTCATCATATTTCTGCTCTGCCAGACCTACCCCGGTAAGCTGTAAGTGCTGTTATTGTAAATTTGAAATGTCTAGGAGGTAAAACAGCTTAGCCACGAAGCGGTAGGCCACACAAGCTCACAGAATGAGACCGCCAAATGCTGAAACGCATAGCCCGTAAAATACGTTTGTCCATAGTTGAAACACGCACTACCGAATTCCAAACTGCCTCTGAAAGCAATGTCAGCACAAGAACTGTTCGTCAGGAGCTTCATAAAATGGGTTTTCATGGCCAAGCAACCGCACACAAGGTTAATATTATCATGCGCAATGCCAAGCTTCGGCTGGAGTGGTATAAAGCACACAACCATTGGACTGTGAAGCAGTGGAAACGCGTTCTCTGGAGTGATGAATTACGTTTCACTATATGACAGTCTGACGAACGAATCTGGGTTTGATGTAGGAGTACGTTACCTGCTTGAATGTATGGTGCAAAGTGTAAAGTTTTGTGCAGGAGGAATAATTGTCTGGGGCTGTTTTTTCATGATTTTGGCTATGCTCATTAGTTTCAGTGAAGGGAAACCTTAATTCTACAGCATAGAATGATATTCTAGAGAATTCTTTGCTTCCAACTTTGTGGCAACAATTTGGGAAGGGCCTCTTTTGTTTCAGCATGACACAAAGCGAGATCCATAAAGACATGATTTGCCGAGGTGGTGTGAAAGATCTTGACTGGTCTGAACACCTTTGGAATGAATTGAAATGCCAACTGCAAGCCAGGTCTTCTCACCGACATCAGTGCCCGACTTCACTAATAATCTTGTGGCTGAGTAAGAGCCAATTTTAACATCTAAAAAAAAGCCTTCCCAGAAGGGTGGAGGTTGATATAATAGCAAACTGGGAACCAGCTCCATATTATTGCTCATGGTTTAGGAATGAGATGTTCAACAAGCACACATGAGTGTGATGATCGGGTGTCCACATACTTTTGGCCATGTAGTGTATATAGGCTCGGATGTCGATGTCACGTTAACCAAACCGGATGTTTAGTATGAGTTGGCCTTGAGAACTAGCCAGTCATAATCTACAGTCTTTGTGTCAGGTTTTGTTTTGTGTTAAAAGTGTGTAAAGTTCTTAATAGTTATAAAAATTGTTAACTAATCTCTATAAAATTAAAATTAAATAACGGCAAGAGTCGGTGGGAAATAGAAAAAATAATAATGTAGTTCAAAATATAGGAAACTAAACCAATTTATATATAGAGAGAGATTTTTAAGGAAAAACAAAACTAATAATGCAAAGTAAGTTTAATCATGAATTTAGTTTTGAAAATATTTTCAGAGACTTCCGAAGGTCAACAACACTGGGATCGAGATTGATACCAGTTGGTATACAGTATTTAATAGTGTTATCCAAGAAGGTTCTTTAATTTTTCTGTTTCTGTTAGACATAAAATGTGTTTATATACCCATCAGTTTAATGTATTCAATAAAGTGTCCAGACATGTTAGTGTTTTGTAACCAGAAGTTATGTGTTTGTTTTTACGTTGATTAATGGTTAATAAAACATTCCCATATAGGTGTTTTGGTTTGACCTACATGTTGAAAATTGCATTTTCAACATTGGATTAAATAAAATGGATGAAACTTACATAAAATATTGTAATAGTTATGATGTCTTTTAAGCAATACTGCGTAAACTATGTTATATCACAAGCATAAGATTTAAAGATATGATATAGGATATTTGAAGAAGTATTGTTTAAAAAAGACAACATAACTATTACAATATTTAGTGTAAGTTTCATCTCAAGCTTCAACTGACTTGGATAGAGCAGTGTTGTAATCAACCTATTTACAAATACATTACTACTACTATTTTCTGAAGTGTACCTTGGAAACCACTAAACGCTGGAGAGTTGAAGCTGCTGAACTTTTTGGATTGTTCTTTAGTGCACTGGTTATAAATAATTCATATGTTTGTAATTTCCCTTTAGAGCCTTTTTTCAAGAGGATGATGGTCAGTGGACGCTATTAAGGACAGAGCACTCTCGGAGGAGTGGTAAGTATAAGATTGAACATGACTTTGGTTTTGGAGTTACTGAAAGCTTTTTCTCTATAAGTTTCTATAAAAAATACAAAAATCTACATTGCAGAAGGCGGTATTATCGAGATTTCGCATGTTTAGATTCCTTCGTTCATGTGATCGTATTTTAAAACATCTGTTAAATTCAGTAAAGCGCCTATAACTACGCATGCGTGGGTGATACCATTTCTATTTTCCATGAAATTAGCGATCCTAATGTTAATTTCATAAAATTAACAGGAAATGTTAATCACACTTTGATTTTAGATTGAACAATTCTTCGGTTTGATAGCACTTAAATATAGAATAACATCACATAATGTTAAAAACATATCAATATTTCAAACAAAATAATCACAATACACGTAATTTAAATTACCCATAGAAAAACATCCACTTAAACTGTTAACTAATCGCAAGTTGTTACACATAAGAGAAAAAAACGATCTATTCTATCTGACTCTTTAACCAGATGAAGCACTATCTATTATATAAAGCTAATTCGTTTATTTACTGGGCAGCGTTTGTGTACCAATGTCAATAACGTTGAAAAGGCGTCTATTAAACGAAATAGCAACACGTTAACAAAGACTCGGTGATTTCCAGCCTTTCGCTAAATACTTCAGAAATTTAATTACCACATGAATATATTTCTATAGATCAAAGTCGTGAAAGGCAACAAATGAGAAATCAACAAACTTTGAATATTAATATAGATTGTCTGATTTACTTCCTGTAGAGTATTGGGTTCTTCAAAACGTAGTGGTGGAAAAGAGACACTAAATATACATGATTCGCGATGTTAGAAAATCACGTAGGTTCATGAAGTCTTGAGAAAAATGAATAAAAGCCTTTTAACCTGATCGCTTTCGAAAGGTAGACCTTTCTTCTTCAGGGACAAACTGGGAATGATGGTGTAATCGAATGAGTGATATATATATAGTTTAGCTACATAATGATGGTGTGCCATTGTAAATGTCTCATTTTCGGTACAATGTAGTCAATGGCGAGAATGTATGTAAAAAAATGTTTGTTATATTTTAATTTGGAACTGATTTAATATATATATATATATCTAAAACTATACTTAAGTGTTTAAGTAAAATAAGTTGTAAAAGATATGTTATACTGATGAACTTATATAAAAAATATGAACAATTATCAAAAACAAACAGAAAGTTTGGGTACATTCAGATTTTATATTACATGAAAAAAAGCAAAGAATAAATATTTTTATGACAGAGATAAAACCAATTACCAGAGATCACCGATTCCTGGATCTAGATTAATTCCAAAAGGATGAACAATTGTTACATCTGCAAACCAATGAACTTCTTCCATTTATCTAATTACTTTAGTTTTGAATCCAATTTAAAGTTTCTTTGACTGTGCTTGTCAGGAAATAAGTCACTGACTTTTATAAACTTGCAGGTTTGACAACAAGCTTTATTGCTAAGGTTGCGATACAATTCACTTTTGTGTGAACAAGGATATCTTTTAGAGTTCTGCCTTTTCGGAACGAGACAACGGGAGCCTTAGATAATATTTGTTTTAAGACGGTTGCTGAGATGAAACTTTTTTCAGGATTCATGAAACGTTTCCTAGTTTAAACTGATAGGTAATAACAAGAGGAATTATGTCTGAAAGTTTACTATTGCTCTGATTTATAATTCTTTTCAGCTGAGTTTTGTTAGATTTTTTAAATTTGTCTGTTGATTTTTATATCTTTATACCCTCTTTGTAACACGGTTTATTTTAGGTTTTTAGTGAGTTTTGTGTAGTCTCTTTCATTTGAGAATATTTTCTTTATTCTAAGAGTTTGACTGAAGGTAATGATTTGTTTTGTATGACAGGCGTGACAGCTTTTATAGTGAAGATTTTACTTTGTTTTTGTTTTTGAATTATTGCGCAAAGCTACACGAGGGCTATCTGCACTAGCCGTCTCCAATTTAGCAGTGTAAGCCTGGAGGCAAGGCAGCTAATCATCACCACCCACCGCCAACTATTGGGCTACTCTTTTACCAACGAATAGTGGGATTGACCGTTACTCACCGTCATCTGTTGGCCTTTAACTTTATAGATCCCAAGGTGCTGTTTGTTTTAGAGCAAAGCCACAGTGAGCTAATAAGCTATTCACTGTGTCTATCATGAAGAAATCAAACGGCAGATTTTAGCATTATAAATACGTAAACGTAACATTGACCTTCGGGAACATAAACCCCTAGACTTACCACTGAGCTACTGGAGAACCTACACAATGGACTCACTGCTTTGTTTCTTCAGTTGGGAACTGAAATCCGGAGTTTAGCATTTTAAACCCTGATACTTACTGACAAAATTATTGAGAACTAATGGACAGCTGGACACATAAGGTGAGTGATTTATTCATAATCTAACGAATATTTTATTTCCTTAACTTATTGTTTTTCAATTTGTTGAGGTGTTTCAACCACATAGTCATTGTGACTGACACTTGATAAAATTGATGGTGATTTTTGTCGTTGTTTCTTTTAACATCAATCAGTCCACCGCTAGTAGAACAGTAAGTACACGGTTTTATAACTCTCAAATTAGGGGTTCGATTCCCATCGATGAACTCAGCAGATAGCCGGAGGTCGCTTTGCTAAATGAAAACCTACACACGCCATCTAATAAATTCGAACTTTTGAATTCAAAAATTATAATACAAATACACAGCTGTTTAAATGCTCTGTTTATATTGGCCCTTTTGATAAACCATGATAGTGGAGTCTCAAGAACAGTTGTTTAAAGAAACGATCTTTGTTAATAATTTTCTTATTCCACTTTATTGTGACAATTTAATGTTTTTGTTCATCTGTTTTTTTACCGTAAAGCTACATAATATACTAGTTGCTCTCTGTTCACCATGGCCTGGTATGGCCTAGCGCGTTAAGGCGTGCGCTTCGTAATCTGAGGGTCGCACCAAACATGCTCGCCCTCCCAGCCGTGAGGGCTTTATAATATTACGGTCAATCCCACTTTTCGTTGGTAAAAGAGTAGCCCAAGAGTTGGCGGTGGGTGGTAATGACTAGCTGCCTTCCCTCTAGTCTTACACTGCTAAATTAGGGACGGCTAGCACAGATAGCCATCGAGTAGCTTTGTGCGAAATTCCAAACAAAACAAACTGTTCACTATTTGAAGTCTGTAAACTCACCACTTACCCACTGGGTATATGTATATATATAAATATATATTATTCATGAGTTAAATTACAAACTAGATGACCCTTACTCTTCACATATGCTCTTGATAAAAGAGAAAACAAAAAATATTTACTCATTCAACAATGTGTGGACAAATTCATTCCATTAAACTACAGTTTTCATTTGCCTTTTCGAAACAACTGTCTTTCTTGATTTGATTTAACAATATATATAATTGTGTTTTAACTGTCACTAAAGGACATCAGGAAGTGTTAACGTCATAGTTACAAGTGGCACCAGAGAGCGAAAAGCAGAGTTACTGAGATGATTACAACATAATTCTGCAAAGTGAAACCAGGGAACCTGTTGTCAGGAGAGGGGCTATTGTGATTTCATGACGTGACAGCAGAGAACGAGTTGATACTATAAACGTAGAGATATTTCGCAAACTAACTCCCAGATAACGATGAAGATCAATAAATTAACATGTCATCTACGTTATACCAACAATGAAAGTTTTAGAATTAATTATTTATCTAATTTGTATAATATTGCATTTACAATTGTTAGTAATGAAAATTTTTCATCACAATTACAGTTTGACTCCATAAGTGAAGTTTAAATTAAGTCTGCTTTTTTAATCTTTATTTCTAATCATCACCATAAACTTAAAACTTTTTTGCTATATATTTAATTGCATTAGGTACATTTAACGAGAACGGGTGGTATTTTTATTATAAGATAGCATTACTGCAGTCCTGTTCTCCATCCAAATGAATTTTTCATAGAGTGTTCGAATGTGTGATTATATCACCAATGTCTAGATTTAATTATACACTGCTGGCCAAAACCTTAAGGCTAATGAACATAAAGAAAAAAATATGCATTTTGCGTTGCTAGACTCAACCACTTATTTGAGCAGAGCTTCGAAAGGTGAAAATAAGAAAAGGGAAAATAAAAATAAAAAGCGTTTTAGCATTTAATAGGGAAAATATTAACACTATTGAATTAGCCTAAATAGTAGCTGGTCAAAAGTTTAAGATCAAACCAAAAAAAGTCCTAAACAAGGTAGGAAATGCCCAACAAGAGGTCTCAGTAATGAGTTGTACGGCCGTCATTGTGAATAACTTCAAACATTCGCTTTGGCATGGTCAGTATAAGCGTTTACAGAAGGCTGGCTGAAATGTTATTCCAAGTGGTGAAGATGGCTTCACGAAGATCATGTACTGTTTGGAATTGATGTCCATTTCTGTAGACTTCCCTTGCCAAACACCCCCAAACATTTTCAGTGGGGTTCAGTTCAGGCGAACGTACTGGATGGTTAAAAAAATCACGTTATTCGCCATGAAAAAGTCCTTTGTCCTGCGAGCATTGTGGATTGCAGCATTGTTCTGCTGAAAGATACACTCATTTCCACACAAGCGAGAGCCTTCAATCAATAAGAATGCCCTCTCCAACATGCCAATGTAGCCAGCTGCTGTTTGACACCTCTTTATAACCTGAAGCGAAGCACCCCAAATCATGATGGAACCTCCTCCACTGTGTCGTGTAAAAAATGTCTTAGATGAGATATCCTTGTCGTGCCAGTAACGTTGGAAGCAATCTGGACCATCCAGATTCATTTTTTTCTCATCAGAGAACAAAACCTTCATCCACTTTTCTACGTCTCATGTTTGACGAGTTTAACCGAGCTGTTTTCTGGTGTGGATGGAGGCTTGGCCTTTGAAGACATTTACGGTTTTAAAAGCCTTTCTCTCGTAGGTGCTGTCTTACTGTTTTGCTCTTGAGCTGCATTCTGCGCCGTAAGGGCCTTAATCTAGTTCGACGATCGGCTGGTGTCTTGCCGGACAACCTGTCGAATTCTCCTGCTCAACGCCGACGAAAGTGTTTTGGGCCGACCACTTGAAATTCTTGTTTTGTATCCATTAGAGTCTTTTGAAAAATTTGCAAAAGCAGTTTTACTACATCCAATCTCTCCAGGGATGGTACGTTGAGAGAGACCTTGCTTTTGCAGCTCGACAATTCTGCCACGTTCAAACTCTGTAAACTTTTTAGCCTTTGCCATGTTTTTTTACCTAATGTGACACAGGTGATGTAAGTGGGAGTTGTTGACAAAGTTAATGCTTGAACACAAATAACTAAATTTCGTTACGTGTTAACTGTATGATCTTAAACTTTTGACCAGCTGGTATTTAGGCTAATTTCATAGTGTTCACAATTTCCCTATTAAATGCTAAAAAAGTTTTTATTTATTTTCCCTTTTCTTATTTTCATCTTTCGAAGGTCTACTCAAATAAGTGGTCGAATCTAACAACGAAAAATGCATATATTTTATGTTCAATGGCCTTAAGATTGTGGGCAGTAGTGAATATTCTAAGACGTTGCAAGAAAAATATTCTGTAAACTGATTATGTTTTTGTATACCCTATACGTTTTTAATACAAATAAAACCATTATTTTAATAAGTAAATTATTTAAATTATTTAAGTAAATTTCTGTTTTATTGCACATATTACTTTAATGTATTTACTATCTGAACTAGGCAATTATTTTAGCATAGCCCCTTTTAAAACTGTCCACTTCTTTAGATACAAGACACTTACCTAGTTCATTAGTTCTTAAGTATAGTATCTATGATTAATATATATTCTCAAAAGATTGTTGTCATACATAATGTATCATCTTCTAAAATATTGAATGAGACAGTTAGTATTAATGACTAACTACCTTTCCTTTAGTCTTACACTGCTAAAATAGAGACTGCTAGTTCCGACAATCCTCGCGTAGTTTTATACGAAATAAAAACAAACCAACAAACAAAACCTAACCTGCCAAATTAGCCCATTGTATAGCTTTTTGGTTAACACAAAGCAAAATACTTCTGGAAAACACAGAGCCTAATCAACCTCGTTTGTAAATGTTTCAGTATGAAAGGAAAAGCATGCTTTAGTCCTAGGGTAGAACTGTTGATTGCAAAGCTGGCAAGCAATATTCAAAAGCCATGCGATACATAAAACATTATAAGAGTGACATTTAACTCTTTACAGTTGTAGGTAAATAACAGAGTGTTACTGACTGGCTGTCTTCTCTCTGATCCCTAGCTCCAAATAATAAGCTATGGAACATAATCCTAGCAATTTTGTAATAGATACAATCCAATGTGAAATAATAATTTGATTTTGAGGTAAGATGTTTCCATAAACTTTAATCACGAGATACTTCTACCTTTCATAATGAGTTCTATTTAATAAAAAAATGTTATCAAAAAGATGTTTCTGCAACCTTTAGCTAGATAATATTCTATACTTTTTATCAGGATTGGCATTAGTTATACATTACCATCGAGGTTTCTCTATACCTCGTAGCCATTGTATTTATGTTTTTAATTATTGTTACTGCAGACTGGCGTGACCTAATAATTATTTTGTCGGCAGTGAATTCGGTGATCCATGGTTCGCGTTCCGATGACGCAAACACGAGCTCTGCACTTTCGATTGAGGATGCGTTAAATGAGTGACGTTTAAATCCCACTATTCGATTAAATTATTCACACAAATAACAACAACAGTGAGTCATGTGCTGACTAGCTGCTTCCTTTCTACCTCATTGAAGAATAGATGTGTCTAGAGCAACTAGCTCTTGTGTGGTTTTGGGTGAATATCCAGAACAAAGGTTAACAGTATCCAACAACAGTGTTTATTTCCCTGACTCTTCAGACATTATTTGTTTTTACATATTTTTTTACTGACGAGCTTTAACTCATCTCTAACAATTTTTCACGTTAAAGAGTTTGTCAGAAATCTCAATTTAATAGTGTTCTCCACACTAGGTTTTGTCAACAATGGGCTAAATACTCAAGAAACAAATCGAGTTTCTGTGCCCTCTGCTTGTATTTTTCTTAACACTAATTACAAAAGCTACGTTATGCCTTTCTTAAATTTTCTTATTTATTTCGTATAATGGTTCTGTACGTTTTCTACTCGTTAGTTCTTCCTGTCTGGTGCTTTTGTAATTAATTTTATTCTTAACAGGATCGACAACACAATACAGTTTACACCCATTATTGAAAAAGTTAGCATTCACATCGAAATACTTTTCAACAAAGTTATTTACTTTTACGGATTAAAGTACATCAAATAGGATTTGTACATTAATGTCATGAAATGCACCGAGTTCTTCTGCCAAGATGTAGCCTGTTTTGTCAGTAAAGATTTCCAGAGCTGCTCTACACTCTGAATTTACGAAGAATAACAGTGCATTTTTGTTAGTTAATATGATAATTGTTTTAGTATTTTTCATGACCTATGATTTTGTTTAATGATACCTGTAAACCTCTAAAGAATACATTTATGAAGATACTATTAGGCTTAACTCGTGAACTTGTGGTTTTTGATCAAATAAATGGGACGTTAGAGCTTATTTCTTGTAAATCCTGAAATCCTAATAAACACAAGAAAAGCACACTTTCTGCACCAAGATTAGGACGTGTAGATATTAAATATACATAACAACCTGTAAATAAACAAATATATGTATATATAGTTTAAACTGACACATTTATTAACATAATCATTGATAACTTCTGGCTGAAACAAGAAACTGACATAATTCAAAACTAAAAATGAATCAATTAAATCATATAACTAATTTTTTTATCCGTAAAACAAAAATGTATGACGTTATGAAAATAAAACTTGTGATCATGAGAATGCATTGATTTATCAGTTTGGTTCAATCGCTGTTGGCAATATTTTTAGTCACAGTATCTTCGAAGATGTAGGTTAATCCCAAATCTATGGGATTAATGTATTAGACTATAGTTTTCCGAGTCCATCATTAGTGTCTCATTATCTAAAATAATCGTCCTTCAGCAGTAAAATCTCACTATTTTTTTTAAATTTTATTCAGCCAAGAGTATAATAACAACTGATGGTAGGTGATGTTGACCAGTTGCTCCCTTTGTATTCTCTCAATATTTTTTTTCGTAGTTTCATTATTGGTTTGGTTTGAATTTTGAGCAAAGCTACAGAGAGCTATCTGCTTTAGCCTTCCCTAATTTAGCAGTGTAAGACTAGAGGGAAATAAATAAGGGTCATCACCACCCACAGCTAACTCTTGGACTACTCTTTGGGATTGATCGCCACTTTATAACGCCCCCACGGCTGATAGGACGAGTATATTTGGTGTGACAGAGATTCACCCGCGATTACGAGTCGAGTGCCTTAACCACCTGGCCATGCCGGGCCTTCACTATTGGTCGCTGAGTTATGGTCGTGTATTGGACTATTCAGTTGATCAATTATATGAGCAATGTCTTTGTCAATGTCTTTAACAATGTCTTTTAAACAATTTTATCATAACAGTAGTCGAAACTACTTTTTCATTCCTTCCGGTTTCCAGTAGTTTTTCTCCTTGGATTTTTGTATGACAATGTTGAAGAATATTGGTACTTCCTCTTTCATAAAGTATTATGGAGGATTTTTAGTCATAAACTTAACCTGTAAATCCACTTTCAAACAATTCAGGATGAAAGGTACATCTACACAACACTGTTTGTACCCAAAATAAATGTCTTCATGGTGTTTTTCCGTTCTTAGGCTGTGTATCCATTTCTTTGTTATGAGCCGGGCATGGCTAGGTTGTAAGAACATTTGACTCGTACTCTGAGGGTCTTGTCCCACCAAACATGCTCAACCTTTTAGTCTTTGTGGCCATATAATGTGACAGCCAATCCCAATGTTCGTTGGTAAAATAGTAGCTTAAGAATTGGCGGTAGGTAATGATGACTAACTACCATTCCTCCAGTCTTTCACTGCTAAACTAGGAACGGGTAGCGCAGATAGCCCTCGTGTAGCTTTACGCGAAATGTAAAACAAAACAAATCAAATCCTTTGTTATTTCCATTTTTTTCTGGATTGTTCTTGGGATATGACTAACGTTTGAGGACTTAGTGAAAATGTAGTCTTTAGTTATTTTACTGGTTGTCAGCAGACCCGTAATCCATACGCACGACCATATCTCTTAGAAGATGTTTAACTGTGAAATAAATGGGTTTGTACAAAGGTACGATCATATGTAGAGGTTGTTTAAATCAGCCGATAACGGAATTCCTCTGGAATTACAGACTTCTACAAAATTATCAACAATTTTAAATTATAAATTAGCTCCCTCTTAAGTTTAAAGAATATAGTGAATTTCGACCTTCTTCGAAGAAACGTTGTTCGCTCTTCTATTTAAAATATTTTCTGAACCCAAACGAGCCGTTTTTGCATATAAAATTCTGAACAAGTGGGTTTCTCGACATCACTGATTGAATATAGTGAATTCGCTTAAAATCCGTTATAGGCAGGTGGATCAAGAAAAGAACAAACAATAAAAACAAATGACCACTAGTGATGACATCTACTTCTCTACATGAATTTACTGTAACCGCTACGCTACATTTTGGATGTATAAATATATGTAATCATACTTCGACAAAAAATTTATAAACATATAAATGTTTTTATTTTTGAATTTGGCGCAAAGATACTCGAGGGCTATCTGCGCTAGTGGTCCCTAATTTAGCAGTGGAAGACTAGAGGGAAGGCAGCTAGTCATCACCACACACCGCTAACTCTTAGGCTACTCTTTTACCAACGAATAGTGAGTGGGATTGACCGTAACATTATAAAGCCCCCACAGCCGAAAGGGCGAGCATGTTTGGTACGAACAGGATTCGAACGTGCAACTCTCAGATTAGAAGTCGAATGCCTTAACTCACCTGGCCATGTCGGGCCCATATAAAATATAAATCTACTTTTGTAATATAAATCTTTTTTTTTGTCTATTTGAGATTTGATCCATTATGCATGTGTATGTATCAAAATATGGCAAGCTAAAATAAAAAGCAGAATAAGGAGGTAAAATGTAAGATAAGAATTAAAAATATTTGGCTGTCAAGGCAGGTATAATGAAAAATAAAGATGGAGTAAGCAAAGTAAGCAGGTAAGGTCAGTCCGCTACACGATTTTAGAAGAGGGTTGTGCGTGTGAGTGGATGAGAGACAACAAGATAAGATAAGCTAAGTAAAACAGACAGTAAATTGTTTCTATAACACATAATAACAACTATGTTCTTGTGAAGTTAAAGGGTGAAAGTACAAAAAGTACTATTAAATTTTGAAAAACCAAATTACTGTACTTTAATGAATATATTCTCATCACAAAATTATACAGAATCATTAGTAATGTATTTTCGTTTCAATTTTTCTGATAAATTGTTCGATACATCAATTTAAAATTATTTTACATATAAATTGTGTAATATAGAGTCCTTTGTTTGACTTACATTTTTAATAGTCACTTATCACTACAACAAATATTAAAATTAGAACATAGATGGGTGTTACCTGCAACAAATCGTACGTGTGTATCCTTCTGAATGCTTACAACTTCCAGCAGGAATGATGAATGGGGAGGATGAATGGAAAATTTTTCCCTCAACTGTGCGACAAAAAGTATCGATGTTTAATTAGGGATTTTAACCCTATTTTAAGTGTTCTGTATCGATGTTCCAGCGTGTATTTAACGTTTTTTAGTAGCTGTTGTGTCTTAGAGTTCACATTCAAAGCCACAGTAAAATTTAGTATATATATAAAATTTCGAATAAACTGTATAAATGGCCGATAAGTTAAGCAAAACGTGTTCCAGTTGGGACTACTAAAAACAACATATTATAAAATAAACATGATATGTATTTATGTATGTTGCAATTTTATTCAACCACTTTTTTCACAGTTTAAGTCAAAATGATTGGATTTAAATTTAGATTGGATAAAAATAGTTCTACTTGAGACACTCATACAACTGAAGCATCTTAAGTAAAGATGAAGACTTTAAGTTTGTTTATATATTAACATAAATATAAAACATCGCCTTCGTTCTTGTGTGTTAGTGTTAGTTCACCTGCTACAGACATGGACAAACTAATGATGTTTTTGTTTGTTTTCACTAAGATGTTTTCCAACACCAGTAGTCTTGCCGTTAAATTTTACATTTTCTACAAACAACTTGAGAAGACCTGGTGACATTAAGCTACTTACTTTACTCGTATACATTAAATAATGATTATAGAAAATCGTAACATTTAATAGGTTTTTTGTGTAAAACTGGGTAACTGAGTGCAAAAATTCTAATGTCTATTTAAGACAATGACGTGTAGAAGATGTATTTTATCAAAACTTAAGTACAAGTAATGACATTATTATTTATTGCTGTGCAAAAGATTAAAATAGTGAACAAATCAAATGGAAATAGAGTTATGTAGATAATGAACTGTTTTGATTCTTGAAACACCAAAGACAATTTCGTTCGTCTTTTGTAAATTGAACATAGTTCTAAAAAAATCTGTTTGATTTTAAAATAATAATAATAAAAGCATACGAAAGACTGCATGAAAACAAGAACGATTTGTTTGTAACGTAACATTCAATTTTTAAAACCTCTTTACATTTCAAAATTAGTTAAGTTTAATTATTAATGCATACCTTTTTCTAGCTCCTGGACTTAACATCACCATCACTGTCTAGTAGCTGGATTTTTCTAACTGTTGACAGCGAGAAGTCACCTGGACACACCATTAGTGCCAAGAAACATCATAAGAAGGAACCTTATTACACTGCTATTGCTCGTTACTTTCTTTTAACCATACACACGTGCAAAGGTTGTCAATTTAAGGCTACTTTTGTCCCATTAGATCATCTAAACAGTAAGTAGTTTCTTTGTGGTACACATTTTAGAACAGAATCTCTGAGGTGTATCAGTTAGTGACGCACGTTCCCGGAACTTTTCCCTCTTTTCAATCATTATTGCTTCACCCCTCCAGTAGCTCGGGGGTAAGTCTGCTGGGTTATAGTACTAGAAACTGTTTAGAAAACTGTGATAGGTAGAATACAGATAGCCCTTTACGTAGCTACACGCTTAACAACATTATATTAATTACAATTCATATAAAACAGTTTATCAGTTCCAAGTAGATAAGTCAGGACGCTTGTATCATGATACAGAAAACAATCCTTATAATAAGAAACTGTAAATGGTCCGCTAAACATCGCTACTAAATTTTTGGCTATTATTTTGGAATGCTAATCAGTAGCAAATCTACACGTAATACTTCCTTTGTATACACACAGGAAAATAAAAACTTTTGTTCGAGTTTTTAACCTGACTAGAATTCACATTACATGTATAAGTAGGGAACTGAATCTACTACTTTCTCAGTAAAATCACAAAAATAAGCACCTTTGCTTATATCCTTAACCAAAGTGCAATAAAATTGTATATAGATAGCTGAGTATTTGAATATACTCTAAATCATTGCTCCTGCAAAACGTTTCATTATGCTTCAAGTTTTGAAATTACATGTCGATAATTAAATATTTACGGTTTTTATTCAAATTAGAAAATCCTAAGGTGGATCAAAGGCAAATCTGAAGGCTCACACTGGTAAAAATCAAGTTTTGATACGCATAATAGATAAGCCAGGTGGTTAAGGCACTCGACTCGTAATCCGAGGGTCGAGGGTTAGAATCTATGTCGCACCAAACATGCCTGTTCTTTCAGCCGTTGGGGCGTTATAATGTGACGATCACTCCCACTATTCGTTGGTAAAAGAGTACCCCAAGAGTTAGCGGTGAGTGGTGATGACTAGCTACCTTCCCTCTAGTCTTACAGTGCTAAATTAGCACAGATAGCCCTCGTTTAGTTTTGCGCGAAATTCAAAACAAACCAAAAGTAATGGACACAGCACAGATACTGCATACAGAGTATCTGTGCTGTGTCCATTACGTTTGGGTTATTTTGAAAGAGCAGTCAAGTTTGGTGCGACATAGATTCGAACCCGCGACCCTCCGAGTACTTTAACCACCTGGCTCATCTATTTCAGCATACATAGTACCTAAAACAACTTCATCAAAGTTCATGCATAATTACTCAAACACACAAACAATATCAGATAAGTACAGAGTACAATAAAATATTTTAATAAAAATTGGCGAAAAAAATAAGTTGTTATGCGACTAGACAGATATTGTATATATGATGAAGAGAGACCAAAACACCTCTCCCTGTTAAATCTATACATCAGATCATTAAAACAAAATCATTTAAAATAATAATAATAATTGTAGTATTAGAATAGAGATAAAATAAAACAGGCCACCTACGTTCTAGACTTATTAATTAAAAAATAATAATAAAAATAACTAATCAAAGAACAATATAAATGGAAATTGTCCTGAAAAGGACCAAACTGAGTTTATGATATCACTACAGTCATACTGTAACTAAATCGAAATATATATTAATCTGGTCACTCCAACAAAGTCATGGAAGGAGGAAGAGGTCGAGTGTATCTGACCCTCCTTGGTATACACATAAATATACCCAAATACCAGAGAGAGAGACAGCACAGATAGCTCATTGTATAGTTTTGAACTTAACAATAACCAAACATAGGAAGTCAAAATAAGTTACAAGATTTTACCGAACTAAATAACTCTTAGATTTTCAAATATTAAAAATGAAAAGCATGTGAATTTTAAATGAACAATGAAAAATGAAGGAATAAAGATTTACACAATATCTGTGGAGCAAGATATAAGTCTGGAAGTTTCTTCTATGTTTTTTAAATATTTCGAAAATATATTAATACTTGTCATGAATTTTCAATTCAAATAACAACTACATTAAATTTCTTTTAGAATTAGAGTTTATGCGACTTCAGCTTGGCAAAATTTAGTGGCTGGGGCGTTCTGCTCGCACTCTGCGAGGCGCGGGTTTGAATCCTTTAAGATGAATCCTCATCTTCTTAGCCGAGACGACTTTGTAATGTGAGGATCACTTTCACTCTTCGTTGGTAAAAAGAGAAAATAGTTTAGTAATTGGCGGTGGGTAGTGTTAGGGAGACTAGCGCAGACGGCTTTCGTGTAGTTTTGTGTGAAATTAAAAAAAATATCCAAGTTTTTACTTACTTACAGAAAACATAATCTTACATATCTGTATATTAAGTGTTTATAATTTACCTTCCTAATATATATTTTTAAGTACACCAATGTACGACAAGAAACGAAAAAAAGTAACTGAAAAATAAATATGTAAGAACAATTTTATAAGAAGCTTATTTGTACTTCTTTTTATCTATTCTCTTTAGGTTGTCAATTACCTTTTAGAATTATAAGTATTTTCTTTTCTTAATACAGAACATCAGTATTTTTAAGTCAGAGATTGTCCACTTACTGTATTTGTAGTTTATTCTTAACGTGAATACACTTCAATAACTAAGTTTTTGATTTAGTTACCTGCAAAGAGCTTATTATTTGTTATACTAATAAAGTCGTCTTAAAGTAATCATTTTTTCTCTATTTTACTTTATACAAAACCTAGTTACAAATTTATTTTTTCTCTTTATATTTCTAGATTGTAACACTTCCCTGAGTGCTTGGAAGGGAATTCTAACGAGCCCAAACTTTCCGGGAAAATATATGCCAGGATTAAATTGCTTCTATCAAATCAGAGCACCCCCTGGGTTCAAAATATTTGTCTCAGTGTTACAATTTGACGTATATGTCGCAAGCACGCAGAGAAGATGTATGCAAGATTTTGTTCGTTTCTTTCCGTTGGAGGAACGGGAAGAAATATCCCTGTGTGGAAACTCCACTAGTGCAAGAGTTAGGAATCTATTTGTATCCAAACAGGATATTTTAACTGTACATTTTCATACAAAGAGAAAGTCTCAAGGGAAAGGATTTCTTCTTGAATATCGTTCAGTGAAACTCTGTCAAAACGTGACAATAACACAACAAAATGGGTCTTTCTGCACCCAAGACTATCCTTATGCCTTTATGAGTGGGAAGAGTTGCCTTTATGCCTTTTATGTGCCTTTAGGATATGAAATAGTCTTAGAGTTAACCTTACTTGAAACCTCATTGTCTACTTTTAAATCCGGACAAGACTGTCAAGAGGAATTTATTGAAGTATCCAGACCAGATCAAGTGGAAAGATTCTGTGGAGTAACGCCTGAATACACACACCAAAACTTGCGTTTTCATTCTAGTAGTTACAATATTAATATAACAGTTAATATCAAAGTTATATCAACATTGATTAACGAAGCAAAGGGGTTTTGCGTTAATTTCCAAGCAATTCCTTCAGCTCAAAACACATCAATCTGTGATTACCCGTGGGCTGTAAAAGATAATTATTGTTATAAACTTCTAGATCAATACATGGATTGGCAATCAGCTAATGATTACTGCAG
This sequence comes from Carcinoscorpius rotundicauda, assembly GCA_011833715.1. Taxonomy (NCBI): domain Eukaryota; kingdom Metazoa; phylum Arthropoda; class Merostomata; order Xiphosura; family Limulidae; genus Carcinoscorpius; species Carcinoscorpius rotundicauda. The sequence goes on along the minus strand of CM022392.1, from coordinate 46,590,255 downwards.
GAGTTTGGAAGGTCACTTAGCGACAATTTCCACAGACGGCATTCAGTCGTTCCTAGAAACTCTAATTAAAACAAGGTTTGTCCAATTTTTCGTTACAGATTTTTCTAAGATATAACAATATATAAATTGACATTAATTTAGGATACAGGCACTTACCATTGTGTTAAGAAAGTATAAAACCTATAATTGATAAATAATACATTTAAATAGGTTTAAGAAAAATATTAACTACTTCTCAAGTTCTTTCAAAAGTTAGGATCTAAAATGTTTCTTTCAAATTTAACTGCTTAAGAACTTCAACATAGTTATATATATTGTATTGTATATCGACATAATTATACATATATGTATTGTATTCATATACTTAGATTCATGCTTGAGGTAATAATCAACATTACTAGTTGCGTACCTCTCCTTCTACATTATATTTAAAAACAATGATTAAGATAGTTACTAACAACAATTGGTTATGTCCCTCTCGTTCTATATAACATACATATATCTAGCCTTGTTATTAAAATGGTTATAACTAGCTATACGTCTCTTTCGTTCTACATTATATTCATATAGCTAACCTCATGCCTTCTTTTTAGATTTCCATGATTTTATTATTTGTGTCTATTTTTATTTAATATATTTCATAATGATTTATACGTTTACCAGAGAGGTATACTTAAAACATAAGTTGTCCTAAAAGCTCACTACCAAAGGCATGCCTCAAACAGAAGTTGTCCTAAAAGCTCACTACCAGAGGTATGCCTCAAACAGAAGCTGTCCTAAAAGCTCACTACCAGAGGCATGCCTCAAACAGAAGTTGTCCTAAAAGCTCACTACCAGAGGCATGCCTCAAACAGTTGTCCTAAAAGCTCACTACCAGAGGCATGCCTCAAACAGAAGTTGTTCTAGAAGCTCACTACCAGAGGCATGCCTCAAACAGAAGTTGTCCTAAAAGTTCACTACCAGAGGCATGCCTCAAACAGAAGTTGTCATAAAAGCTCACTACCAGAGGCATGCCTCAAACAGAAGTTGTTCTAAAAGCTCACTACCAGAGGCGTGCTTCAAACAGAAGTTGTTCTAAAAGCTCACTACTAGAGGCATGCCTCAAACAGAAGTTGTCCTAAAAGCTCACTACCAAAGGCATGCCTCAAACAGAAGTTGTTCTAGAAGCTCACTACCAGAGGCATGCCTCAAACAGAAGTTGTCCTAAAAGGTCACTACCAGAAGCATGCCTCAAACAGAAGTTGTTCTAAAAGCTCACTACCAGAGGCATGCCTCAAACAGAAGTTGTCATAAAAGCTCACTACCAGAGGCATGCCTCAAACAGAAGTTGTTCTAAAAGCTCACTACCAGAAGCGTGCTTCAAACAGAAGTTGTTCTAAAAGCTCACTACTAGAGGCGTGCTTCAAACAGAAGTTGTCCTAAAAGCTCACTACCAGAGGCATGCCTCAAACAGAAGTTGTCCTAAAAGCTCACTACCAGAAGCATGCCTCAAACAGAAGTTGTTCTAAAAGCTCACTACCAGAGGCATGCCTCAAAGAGAAGTTGTCATAAAAGCTCACTACCAGAGGCATGCCTCAAAGAGAAGTTGTCCTAAAAGCTCACTACCAGAGGCATGCCTCAAAGAGAAGTTGTCCTAAAAGCTCACTACCAGAGGCATGCCTCAAATGAAAGAAATAAAATAAGTAACAGGAGAATAATGTGACATAGAATATCTTCTTTACTAACTTCTCATAAACGTAAACTACCAATACACAGAATTAACATTTTGTAACTAAAATAACTATTTCAACATACTGGTCTTATTATAAGCATGCATTGCCATAAAACAGATACTATGTTGATCAGAATACTTTCACCAAAAACCAAGATAAGAAAACAAAAGGTTAAGAAAACATAAAGAGCAATTAAATAACTTTATATATTTTAACTTCATGTAATTTTACTTCATATAATTTAACTTTATATATTTTAATTTTATATAATTTAACGTTATACGTTATACATTTTATTTTTATGTAATTTAACTTCATATAATTTAACTTAATATATTTTAACTTTATATAATTTAACTTTATGTGATTTTTTCTTCTCGTTATTTCTTTAAAGTACACAAAATGTTCGCTAGTTTTGTTACTCCTTGAAGATTTTACCAACTTCATCGAAAACTACCAATTAATTTTTAAAATAATTGGTACCATACATGACATGGCAGTAAAGTAGGCAAGTGATGGCAATAACTCTACACTTCGCGCTGCTTGGCAGAATTAGTCGAAGTTCGTTTTTAAAAATATCATTTTTGGATATTCGTAAAAACGCGAAATTGTTAAGTAAGACGTAATATATGATAAACTTATATGCCAAACAAGTGAGTTCCTATTTAAAGATATACTTATCTTCTTTATTAAATTCTTAGCTCAGCCTTATTAGTAGTTTTTTATTGCGAAAGTTTTTCTTTTCTTCTTAGATCCTAAGGCATCATTATTTTCATCGACTATTACAGGTAGACGTCCTGTAGTTTCGTGATAAAATCAGTTTACGTAGAAAGAGCTGTTTTATGATGTGGTAGTAAACCGCATTAGCTTATGTGTTTCATAGTTTTTTTCTTTACCAATATTTCTTAAGGTATTCTTTTCTTTTGCTATAGTGAAGTACAAAATACAAGCAAAAAGTAATAACGAAACATAAGTAGGTTGAGGCCATTACTCTTTCTCTATATTTTCATATTTTCTCTATTCTGTGTAAAGACTGTTATTTATACTTTATATAAAACATAATATTTAGTATGCTAGACCTGTTGTATATCGGTGTTGGTTTCAGATTTTCTCTAGTCTGAGTTAAACTGCTCTATAAAATTTGCAGTACTTTTTACAGCTATAAACTGGTTTAGAGTTATTATTAATTTTTTTAGATTTTTTGCTTATTTCTTACTAGTCATTTACCCAAAACGTTTGAAATTATATTTATTTCTTTGTATTCAGAGAAAAACACATTTGTTTACTTAGACCTTGTAATTTTTATTTAAAAAATATAATTGGATATACTGTCAAAAAATGTGCTTAAATATATTTATATACAAATTTTTCCTATTGTTCTAAGAATAATTCACTTGTTCTGTATATACGTTTCATATTTTACTTAAACTCTAAAACAACAACGTAATGTGTTGTGAATTGCATTTATTATAACTTCATTCTAACATGTTTCATGGCTCATTGTTCGATTTAGAGACGTATTCATTATTAACAGCTACAGAATCCGTCACTAGCTGCCTTCACTCCAGTTCTGTAACTGCTGTTATCATCAATGTTATATATGCCTGCGTTGATGTTAAATATTTCTATATGTAGTCAATACGTGGCATCAGTATATTTGTTCTATTAAAACCGGCATAATTATTATTTATCACCACTGTATTTGTCACCACGCTTGTACGTGGTATAAACAAACGTAAAATAAAGAGATCTTTGTTTGTTGGTTTGATTATTAACTGTTAAGCATAAAGATACACAGTGGGTTATCTGTGCTGTGTCGATCACGGGTATTGAGAGCCGGTTTTGAGGATTTCAAGCCCTCAGAATTGCCGCTATACGATTGAGGGCTTTCATGGATGGACTGTCGCAGTTGGGAATAATATCCCAATTGTTTATTAAAAACTAAATAGTCATTAAAGGTTTTAGTAAATTAGAAGAAAATTAAGAAAATACCTATGGTATTAAGAAGAAAGGCATTATTGTTATTGGTTTGTTTGTTTTTGAATTTCTCGCAAAGCTAGACGAGGACAATCTGCGCGAGCCTTTCCTAATTTAACAGTATAAGACCAGAATAAAGGCAGCTAGTCATCATCATCCACCGCCAACTTTTGGGCTACTCTTTTACTAGCAAATAGTGGGATTGGCCGTCACTTTATAACGCCCTCACGGCTGAAAGAGCGAGTATGTTTGTTGTGACGGGGATTCGAACCCGCGACCCTCAGATTATTAGTCGAGCGCCTTAACCACCTGACCATGCCAGGTCCAGGAAGGTATGACGTCTTACAATGATGTCAAAGGTAAGGCTTATGAAAACAACTGTCATTTCTACAGGTATTCTACAGAAGCGAAACTTGGATGTTTACAGCTGAAATAGATAAAACAATGCAGACATTTTAATTTATATTTCTAGCGCAGAGAGCCCACAAGTGGCTTTGCGTAAAATTAAAAAAAAGCAAACAGTTTATACGCTATTGCATACTTTTAAAGATTCCACACATTATACAGAACCAATGAATTCATCTCAGCAGAAATAACATAAAATATGAGAGAAAATGAACATCTTCAAGATGAAGTGAAAAGCTGTGAAAGGTTGGTTTCATAAATTAACACAAGTTAGACGACTCTCTAAAATAATAACACATAATAAAAATAGAAGAGGAACTAATTAAGTGTAAATTAGAACATCATCGTTTGGATAAGGAAGTTAAAGATGAAGCTTCTTCAAACTGCCAGAGAAAAACAACAAATAATACATAAAGAAGGAGAGAGGTGGTAAGACTTTGCTTGCAGTTAACACAAAGCAACGCAAAGATTTGTGCTTTGCTCATCAGGGGAAGAGAAATCGGATTTATAGCATTTTAATTCAACAGACATTGAGAGGAGGAGGTAAAAATACAAAATGGATTAGCAGTTGCGATCTCATGATGGCAGTGGTTGTAATAGTATATTAAAATGTTTATTGCTCTGAAACGTAAATTTGATGTAAAGAACATGTACGATCAGGATTTTAACTACACAACAGCTTCAAGCTGGTTAACCACTGTTTAAACGTCACATAAGTATTATCTACTGATAAGCGAAAACATGAGGCTGTATTCACTACGTGACACACTTTTGTACAAGTATAAAGTGGCATAAGAAAATCGTGACGTGTGGCATGGTTTGTGATGAGTAAAATAATCTTTAACACCTTACAAAACTAGTTCTAAAAAGGGAGACACCGTAGGCCACCTCATCTAGGTGGCAGTACTGTTTCATGTATTCGAAATGTGTTCGTTGTTACATGTGAAGAATAGTGATGTAATACACGAGTACAGTCAGTTGAAATCATAAGACTTCCATCACACCGCTCACTCTTCGTAACAACAGTAAACCGTACATTACGGTTTTAATCCAAATGACGATTTTAATAATGAAGTGTAGAACTACTTGAAATTTACTATAGTTTGGTCAACCCTTCATTGTTGAGCACCTATGAGGTGTGTTTTTGACGACCAACAGACTTTGTCTTTTCGATGAACTCGGCATTTATAACATTGATGTACCAAATAAAGACGACTTATCGATATTTTTTCCCCTCTTACAATGTAGAGTGTTTTATAAATTCTTAAAATCTGTATTGTATCGTAGTTACGCAAAGTGTAATCTTTATGGGACATCAAAACAATCACATGCTTGTGTGTAGAAATAAAACATCAGTATACGAATTATTACTACAGATCTCAAGATAAAACATAATATTACCAAACTATTTATTACCTTATCTTCTTAAAATAACTCCAAAAATAAAATTTTGTTCTATCTTTTCAGTTCCATATATGGCCAGGCGCATGCCTTCTGGATCGGAGCCAATGACATTGAGCATGAAAACTGCTATGACTGGGCTGACGGGTATCTTTTTGGATACTCCAGTAAGCATAATGAATAAAATGTTTTAATATTAACATTCATTCACGCTTACTTTCTTTAACAATCAATATGTAGCATATTAAATAGAATATTATGTATATATTAGAAGGATATGTTTTTAAATCGTGCTGTCGTTGTGTTATGTAATTGGGTATGAATAAAAGAAAATCTGTTAAGCTGAATATGGAGTTGTCGAATACGATTTAAAAGAAAATTCTGTGAAAAATGGAATGGCTCTAAACGAAGTATAATTCTGTAAAAAGCATCTTTTGTATAAACATCTTTCTAGATAATCCCCACCTTTGAATAAGATAGTAAGTAATAAAATAGTGATTTTTTTGAAAGATTATTATATCAAAAAGTGTAAAAATCAACTGTCGTTATGCTTTGTTTTGTTGTTCTTCTAAATTTCTTATATGTCTATCAATATCTTTTTAGTGTGTCATGTAAAACATTTAGTAATTTTCTTTCACTCCATTTATTAATTGTAGAGCATGGAAAGTGAACGAAGTTGTAGCAGTGATTAAACTATATGTTGGGTAAACTCGTTTCTCATAAGAAGCATATATTTAAAATTTAATCATCATTGCTCATTTTTAGGCGCCTCTTGGAATATCTATTGAGATGTAATGGTAATGTGTCATTTATAACACATAGGAAAAACAACATAATGTCTTTCCTTGCGTATTTGTTTATGATACTAAAGTAATTGTCTTTAAAATTAATGTTAGAAACGTCTTAGTTATACACTCGTTCGTTAAATGTCGTTCAGTTGTGCACTCGTATAAACGTTAAAGCTTTATTGTATAACTGTACCATTAGCCAAAAGGAGCATTGGGTTTCCATGAAGGTAGCATAGTTACACGTACGGACTGAATAAAACACGCTGTTTTATTAATTATATAAATTCTGTATAATGTTTTAGTACTTGTACTCTTACAAATAGAAGTTAAAAATATGTTACAAATACGTAAGTTTACTGTTGGAGGTCACTGTTGTCCAATTCTTTAAGACGCTGTATTGGTGTCCAAGGAAAAGGAAATCTGACCAGTTTATAAAACGAGAAATATATTAAACTAAACATAATTTGTAATTATATTGCTAATTATTAAGATCAACGTTTTTTGTTGATGTTGATTTTATTTTGTGATATAATTTTTAAAGTGTTGCCTCAATAAAGGCAATTTTAAGTCTACCTGGTATTTATTCACATAACAAAATCAATAGGTAAATAGAAGCGTTATCTTTTGCAATGTACAAGGTGCAACAGCAGGTGATCTAGATCTCCATTGTAACACAAGTGTTCTATAACAACTTACGTCTTCATTGTAATATAAGTGTTCTATAACAACTTACGTCTACATTGTAATATAAGTGTTCTGTAACAGTTTACGTCTTCATTATAATATAAGTGTTCTATAACAGCTTACGTCTCCATTGTAATATAAGTTCTATAACAACTTAGTTGTTGTTTAGAATCAAACACAAAACTACACAATGGGCCATCTGTGCTCTGCCCATCATGGGTATCGAAACCCGGTTTCTAGCGTTGTAAGTCCACGTACATACCGCTGGGGGGCAACAGCTCAGTAAACTTTACCAAAATCAAAATATAAGCTGTTATATACTGAAGTTATATCACAATGGAGACGTAAGCTGTTATAGAACAGTGTTTGATTTCTGTATACTTTACTACAGCATTTTACGTTTTGAATGTAATATAAGCGTGTTATACCAGCTTATTTTTTGATATTGTAATAAAACTATAGTATAACAGTTTATGTTTTCATTATAACATAACTACTCCTTATAATCTTATCTTTCTGTAGGAATTTTTAATCGTTAAAGTACAACTTTAAGAGTGTACTAAAAGTTCCTGTGAAAAATAAGATCACTATTTATGACTTGGTGTTTTTATGTTCCTCTTTATCGAAATTCAAATGTATATTTTCTTAGAACCTATTTACAGTAGACAAACAATTGCGTATTTCCATCTGTTTTGATCTATTATCCTTTAAAATGGACAGGTGTCAACACTGAAGTAATTATCTTTAGATCGACAAAAACGTTTAACGTTACATATATCCTTTGTAACGTGCTAACAACGCAACTCCTTGGATATAAATGAAAAAAAACAAAACAAATATCGATTCTTGGCAAAAGTATGAAAACATCGACCATGTAGCAAACTTACGATGTTGAAAACCTTTTGTTTTACTTTACAAGTTTTTTGACGATATTCATTTATCGTTTGGAAACCTGAACTAACTTCACTATATATATTACAAATGTTACTATTTGTTGATGATGAATTAAACGTTTTGTTCAATGGTATCAGATTTCATGAGTAGGTAAGCATGATGTTATTACACATTATGTTACTGAACCAGCTATAGTACTTGGTCTATGTATATTGTTTTCAAATGATAAATCTGTGAACAGTTCTCTTCTGTACTGTTTCATTAAACACGTGAAACGTGGTGATTTTGTAAAAAAATAAATAATCGTTATTCAAGTATATTATTACTGTCTGCGTGACAACATATATATCTGTCTTTGTCTTAAATTAGATATTGATGCTAAGATGTCCCTACTGAAAACACTTAACTCACTACGAATTTCAGAAGAAAACTAATAATAATATGTACCGATAACACCAAATTTTGTTATTGCTTCTTGTATAAATAAATAATATTTATACGGAGCTGTTTATAAAAGTTTGTTTGAAATTAAGCACAAGTTACACAATGGGTTATCTTTGCTTTGCCTGCCACAGGTATCGAAACCCATTTTCTAGCAGTGTGAGTCTGAAGACAAATCGCTGTGCCACTGGTGGGCTGAAAGCAAACTGATAGGATATAAGCAATTGTTGTGAAAGATTGTTCTCTGTTAATTTATTACTTGCTCAGCTTCTGAAAGAACGAAAATACTTTAAATGAAGGTATAAAATATCACCCATAAAAAATCGAGTTTAACGATGGATATTCCTTTCCAGTGGCACAGCTGTTTATCTGCAGATTTATACCGTCAGAAACCGGGTTCCGAAACCATTTATGTGTAGATTACAAAGTGTAGATTGCGGTTTAAAGTAAGAGTTTTTGAAAATTAGATTGCATTCTACAAAGTGAAAAGAATATTGTACTATTGTACACCATGATAATATTTTGTTTCTTGTAAGTAATTCTCTGTTTTGTAACTTGGAGTTTGATATTTATATAAATATGTAATTTGCAATTAGTACCTTCAATATTGCATCACACTTTTTTATAATCTCATCATAGAAAAAGAAAGAAAATAAGCTGAAACCGCTTTCAATGATCTAATCAAACATGACATTATTGTACAATGTTTCCTCCATGTGTCTACTTCAGGTTCAAATGAAGTTGGCCTTTTACCGAAACGTTATACAATAAATTCATTTATGATAAAACTCTTGGGAGAAATTTCAGTTTATTTATTTTTCTTTCTCATCAAATCATGGTTACTATTCTGTTTTGGTTTCTTTGTTTTTAAAGAAAAATGTGCTCTTACAGCATTTTGTTAGGTTACTAAGGTGAACTGATAAAAACGAAATAGAAACCCTGTAGTCATTTTTCAGCACTTTCGAAAACTTGATCTTTCTTCTTGAGGAGCAAACTAAAAAGTTTTAGGGTTTCTATTTCATTTCCATCAAGACTTCTTGAACGTACGTGTTTTTCTAACTTCATGAAGGGTGAACTGATGATGCCAAGCTAACTTATGTCTTGTATTTTTTATGCTTAGACCATGAAAACGCCCCCAGCTAGTACAGCGATAAGTCTACGGTTTTACAAAGCTAAGATCAGGGATTCGATTCCCTTCGGTGGGCTCAGTAGACAGCCGGAAGTGTCTTTACTATAAGAAAACACACACACACACACACAAACCATGAAAAACCAACAATCGAGTTAGAATTAACATTTGTATTTTCAAAATGACTACAGTTGACACATATTAAGTAATAGTTTACTAAACTCTTTATATAAGGAAAATCTATAATTAATGTAACCGACAAGCAAAATCTCTTGTTACTGTTATAGAATCGAGATTTAGAAACATATTTCTCTTTGGGACGAATAACCTTCAACCCAACCACTGAGACACAAAAACTAGAGTTTTTCTTTTTCTGATTCCTATGCTACGTTTTAACATTTTTAACGGAATTCAATTTGCACAGCGTTATTATGTTACGGACTTATAAGAAAACAACAACCGAAAACATGATGAAAAGTAGATATCGGTCTTTCTCAAGCAGATTAATGACATAAATCTTCGAGACGTTTGTCGCGTTGCTGAAAAAAAGCATTCATGTGCATTTGTAGAAGTCGAAATCCAATATCCAATAGTAACGAATGAGGCACAACAGTTAAGATGGCGAACAATGATCTTTTAAGTGGTAATAGGACAGAAAATAGTTTTAGCCGCCACTTTTTCTGTCTCAGTGCTGTTTTCAAGCGAGCATAATGTATAAAAAATAACATTTCGAAAGTTCAAGATTAAAGGCGACTGGCGTAGACAGTTCCTTGAGTATCCGAAATAGACAAGAGTCTTCAGATAAAGAAAAAAAACAAAAAACTGCAAATTCATTCCCGTCGGGAAAGAAGAGAACTTTTGAAGATTCGATCATTTTCTTTGTTAGTTCACGTGGCAGTTGGGAGAATTCGATATATTACGATAGGTTTTTTTATCTAAGATTATTTGATTTTCAACGGAAAATAAACACTTTGTTTATTATACTGTTCTTTTCTTTAGTATTTCAGCGTTTATTATGTGATGTTATTTTACAGCTAACCCAAATGTTTTTACAATTCGTTATACCTGGAGCAAAACGTGACTTAGTGGTTAGAGTTCAAGGTCTGTGAATTCGTGGATTTATGGTTCGTGACCTTTTGTTGCATTTTTGATCAGTGGATGCATTGAAAGAATGATCAGTAAAAATCTACAGTTTGACCAGACAAGAGTAGCCTTGGATAGTAAGCTGCTGACTTTCCTCCATGGCATAAGTTGGTAGTTAGACGCTCGAGTCGCAATCTGAGTGTCGTGGGCTCTAATTCCCGTCACAGCGGACCTGCTCACCCTTATAGCTATTGAAATATGACGGTGTATCTCATTATTCATTGGTAAAAGTGATGGAGATGGATGGTGTTGACTAACCGCTTTTCCTCTAGTCTATCACTGTTAAATTCGAGACAGCCAGCGCAGATATTTCTGGTGCAGCATTGGTTTAAAGACCAAAATCACACCGACCAAAACTTTGCCATCAGCTGAAGACATACAGATAGTCTGCTCTTGCGTTGCCGTGCGTATAATTCTAAAACAAACGAATCGCTACACCTCAGTTGTTGTACATCACAATCTCGATTTCATTCGAAGTTATCCAATTGGGGTTATGAAGTTAATCATCCGAATAAAAAGTTATTTATGTCGAAGAAACCATTGAAATTATTGTACTTTAACTTGGTAAAAAAACATTTAACATTATACTCATTAACAACTCCAGTTATATTACTATATAACTCGTAGTCTTTTAGGATCAAGTTCTTACTTAGAACAAAGATGTATTATTTCATTAATATTCGCTTATTGTTTTTCAGTTGTTGTTGTTTTGAATTAAGCACAAAGCTACACACTGGGCTATTTGTGCTCTGCCCACCACGGGTATCAAAACCCGGTTTTTAGCGTTGTAAGTCCGTAAACATACCGCTGAGCCACAGGGGGAGGGGCTTGTTTTTCAAATCAATTACACTGTATTCGGTTAATCTCAATCCCAGCAGTTCTGTATAAATCTAGAGTCGGTATGTAAGTTAAAGAACGTTACATTATACAGAATGAATCACTACTTTTGACCTAAAACCTTTTTTCGTGATCCAACGTGTAATTTTCTATCGAAATGGTTAATTTTTCATTCTTCAATGGCAAAAAAATAGCTAAAAAGCCAAAATCTAAGCAAACTCTTGTGGAATAAACTACGTCAAGCAAATATGATAATTCTTTCTTGAAGAACAGCTAGGCATGGTGTAGTGTTTAACAAGCGCGGCTGAGTATCAAATGATCTGGGGTTCAAGCCGAGGTATTCTATTAAAAACGCTCCGATTTTTCACCTTTAGAAACGCTATAATTACGATAGCGCCTCCTGTTATTCAGTAAAGAGGACACTCATTGGTGGCGGGTGCTGCAAATTGGTCATCTTGCTTCTAGTTAACGCCTCCCATTAGCATAAAGAGAATGTCTGCGGACATATAACACTAAAAACCGGGTTTCGATACCCGTGATGGGCAAAGCATAGATATACCAATGTATAGCTTTGTGCTTAATTTTAAACAAACAAACAAATCCTGGTTAGCATTTTGAAATTAAGGATGGTTATGCCTAAAACCTTGTATTTGAACCTTATGCCCTTTAAAGTAACACTAACGTTGAAAATAGTAGTCTTTCCTTTTAAAAAAAAACTGCTTTTAACAAACACTTGTTAATGCTTTCAAAAGTTTCAAGAGACTATAAATAATTCAAAACATAGAAGTTTAAAAGCAAATTAGTTTCTGATATACTCAAAATAGACAATGAATCATAATCCAGATTTCCTTAAAACAGTATTCTCACCACTCATGTGCTATGGTTCTATTCGTAAGATCGAAAAAAAAAATACCTTCTTGAATTCTTCGAAAAAGTTTCTCATGCTGATTGCATGCTACGGTTCTGGTTTAAGAGTAAAATGAAAACAAACAAGATGTAATTTTCAATACTCACAGCACTTTCGATCTGCTAGGCAAGATTGGAGTAAATTACTCTATAATACTTTTTTCTCATTTTTATTAGCTGTGTTTTTGTGCGCTAACAACCTTGAACGCAGGACGTGTGCATGCCCAATTCGTAGTCATTACTCTTCAAAATATATACCGATCTAACTTCAAACTGGATTTCTTTTAAACTGTAAATTAATCTATGAGACCTTGGGCGTGGTCGAATACATCCATCGGTAAGGTTTGACCTCTTGAGTTTATTTGTTTGTTTATCTTTGAATTTCGCGCAAAGCTACACGAGGGCTATCTGCGCTCCTCCTAAGTTCAGAACTGTAACTACATCTCAAGTTCTTCAAGAGATCACTGGACTAAATGTTTGTACTTGAAAAACCTCAGAGCGACTTTATGAACCGGTATGCCATAGCTTAAACTATTTTATTATGTTCCTTGAAATGGTTGTGCCATTACTGAATGTGTGCTGCGGTTCTTACCTTTTCCAGACTGGTTTCCCGGTTGGACTGATCGTAATCACTACAACGCCCAGCCTAGTGATGATGGTCTTTCTTCGCAGGACTGTGTAGAAATGAGAGACCTCTTTCGGTATCCCAGTAAAGGTGAGGGACGGACAAAGAACTTCTACTGGAACGACCGAGACTGTAAAGTAAAAAATCCCTTCTTATGTCAACGAACAAGAGCTGGAGGTGAGTCGTAGTTATATGATACTGTTTTTGTAGTCATTAAAAACTAAATGTGGCCCAGAATGAGTATGATCTTTTCCTTCTTATTAATGTTATTCACTAAAAACGTAAGAAAATCAAAACAAAAGAAGGGGATATTTATCTTCACAACTGTCCATCAGCAAATTAAATTCCAAATGTTTATTTCTTCGATCACTTGATATTTAAATATCAGTTGAAATATTCTGAAAACAATCTAAACTAATACGAAACTTAAATCCGACAGTTCATGAACAGAACTTTGAAATTATTTTCTTTAGGTGTTCTCTCCGTAGAAAAATGCCCCCTCTCTACTACAGGGGTATGTCCACAGATTTACAACGCTAAAATCAGGGGTTAGTTTCGGTGGGCTCAGCAGGTAGCCCGATGTGGCTTTGCTATAAGAAAATCACTCATTCAACCGTAGAAAAAAAAAATCGTTAAGGATATATGGTGTCCATTTTATTGTTTACAACGCATTGATTAGGACGACTGTCTTCAGATGTGTCCAAATACAGCCCTCCAATGGCACAGCAATATGTCTGCAGAATGACACCAGAACAAACCGGATTTCAATACTCGGGGTTGGCAGGACACAGATAGCCCATTGTGTAGCTTCGTGCTTAATTCTAAACAAACAAACAAACAAACCAAATACAGAGTTATGCAGTTACGGATCTTAAAATGAGGCCTCGAGAGTGCTCAGCCCTCATCTCGTGTTCAAACGCAGATCTTAAAAATAATTCTTGAAAGGTGTTAAAATACAGTTTTTATGAAAATTACTTCAGGACCGTATCTACACGTTTAAAAAAATAAAAGTATTTAAGGATATATAATAAAATATATTTTTTGTTTGTTTAGAATTAAGCACAAAGCTACTCAATGGGCTATCTGTGCTCTGCCCACCACGAGTATCGAAACCCGGTTTTTAGTGTGTAAGTCCGCAGACATACCACTGTGCCACTGGGGGGCAAAATATAATGAAAAAAGGGTACTCAACCACAATCGTTAAGCAAGGTACCTTCAGGGGTATAGTACAATAATACACCGTATAAAAGACGTCTTCAGCAGGGTTTTATATTCAAAGATTTAAAAATAATGTCTTTAACAGGGGCAGACACAAAATAAAGAAAGACGTCTTAAAGGGATATTCAGAAAGTTCACAGGTAAGAGAAAAACAAAAAACACTTCTTTAGGAATAGGTGGACGTAGACGTTAATCGGAATGAGTTTTATTCTTGTTTTTAGCATTAATTGTTTATTTAAATTGATATTACATCCCTTACTAACAGCGAGTGTTCAGATATCTGATAAGAGAGGTTGATGAATTCAGAGATTCATTAAAATAATTGTAAAAACGTTTTATACTTCAAGCATATTTTGATTTTACGCCTCAACCTTACAACTCACGTGAAACAATTCAAGCACAACTGGTATAATTGAAGGCTAACTGAAAACTAAAATGTTTTATTCAACACAATATTAGTACCATTGTTCTATTAAAATGTATGAAACATTCAGCCTGTTTAGCCCATACTCAACCAAGATTTGAAATGTTTCGTCGGCGAATAGCACTAGTGATAACATAGCACTAGTTGAAACGTTTGTTGTTTTAAATTTCGCACAAAGCCAGTCGAGTCACACCAAATTTGTTCGCTCTTTGAGCCGTGGTTGGTAAAAAGAGAAGCCCAAGAGTTGGCGGTGGGGGGTGATGGATAGCAGCCTTCCCTCTAGTTTTACACTATTAAATTAAGAGACGGCTAGCGCAGATACCCTGAGGTCTGGCATGGCCAAGCGCGTAAGGCGTGCGACTCGTAATCCGAGGGTCGCGGGTTCGAGCCCACGTCGCGCTAAACATGCTCGCCCTCCTAGCCGTGGGGGCGGTATAAGGTTAAAGTCAATCCCACTATTCGTTCGTAAAAGAGTAGCTTAAGAGTTGGCGGTGGGTGGTGATGACTAGCTGCCTTCCCTCTAGTCTTACATTGCTAAATTAGGGACGGCTGGCACAGATAGCCCTCGAGTAGCTTTGTGCGAAATTCCAAAACAAAGAAACAAACAAGTGCAGATACCCCACATGTAGCTTTGCGCGAAAACGCTCACATTCAATCTTTCATTACTTGTAAGATTCATTTTCTAACAGCTGATTAAGCTAAAACAAAACTGATAATCTAGTGAGCCCGCGATCGACGAACGTTATAATGATATTATAGTGTTTTCATTTATTCTTTTAATTTCAAATATCTTGATTTAAATGCTGCCTGTATTAAAAGGTTTAAAATTTGCTTTAATAATTTAACATTTTCATTTTTTTATCTATAAGCTCTGTTGGCATAGCTTTAATGTAAGATAAAAAATACTGGTTTACTTGGACATTTCTTAGCAAGTGTAGCTTTCTACATTTTTAACATATATGAATCTGTTTGAACATAATAAGAAAATAAAACCTTCAGATTAATCCTTCATGTAGTGTCGATAATGGCTCAACAGCTGTTTCAATGAGCGACTAAAGATTTTGAAACAAAAGTTTAATTAAGGTTGTTCTCTGCTATCACTAAAAGTTTCATAAAATTCACAAAGAAATGGCTAAATATATGTATATATATATATATGCAAACAACAATTAACTGAAAGCTAAATAAATCTCGAAAAGCCAATAAAACACGGGACAAAATTATCATCAAGGAAGGTGCCAGTCGCGAGCTAAGATTAATTGTCATAATATAGTCTGCTTAGGGAGCTAATTAACAATTTTACTGCCTTTCTGATACTTCCGGTTTCTAAATATTCAACATACGTTTTTACCTCCATGACTAAAAAGAATAACACAAAATTGGGTGAAATCATGTTTCTGTTTTAAGTTCATGGAAAACCCGAACGGAAAATGATAGGATTAAATGCAATATTGAAAATATTTATATTTACATTTTTATGACACTCATTAAAGATCCTGTAACCAATAAAGTCTTGGACCCATAAACAAGTTGATATAAATATACAATTTATTAAAATGTATTTAAAAAGCTGGTGTAGTCCATATGAACTTCATTAGTGCTTCTGTAGTTAAAATATCTTGAATAAAATTATGGAACAGTAATTAGCTTATACAGTTGTGTCGTTTTTATCACTAGGGTTTGTAGTTTGTTTTGGAATTTCGCACAAAGCTACTCGAGGGCTCTCTGTGCTAGCCGTCCCTAATTTAGCAGTGTAAGACAAGAGGGAAGGCAGCTAGTCATCACCACCCACCGCCAACTCTTGGGCTACTCTTTTACCAACGAATAGTGGGATTGACCGTCACATTATACACTCCCACGGCTGGGAGGGCGAGCATGTTTAGCGCGACGTGAGCGCGAACCCGCGACCCTCGGATTACGAGTCACACACCTTACGCGCTCGGCCATGCCAGGCCTTGGGTTTGTAGTAACCAGCGTGAAGCAGTAGATCACAGAGTAGAGAAATGCAATTAGAAACAAAGACATATCAAATAAAAATAAAAGGATTGTATAACCATATTATTAAAGAAAAACAAAACCCATTAGAGACCAAACTGAAATGTCTGCGTGTTTTGACAAAAACGAAAAACCTAACTAAAACAAAACGACTACATAAAATATGTTAAATAAAAACAAAACTTATTGAAAACGAAACTGAAATTGCGGCGTGCTTTGTTAAAAACAAGAACAAATCATCAGAAATAAAAAAAATTACACGAACCATTTTAGTTAGAATGAAAGCGAGACCCATTGAGAGCCAAATTAAAACAACTTCGTAATTATAAGATATGTCATTATCCAGATTATTTTTCTTATCACACACTAAAGAGTTTTGTTTTAACCCTTATTGTCCAGCTGGTATATTCCAAGGGTAAACAAAACTACAAACAAATTGTATTGGTAATATATGTAATTCCCAGCGATAACTGTTTTATTTTGCATAAGTTACGGTAAAAAGATACAATTAAAGGCTATGGAAACATTATTGAAAAGGTTAAAGAATCAATTAGAGCTTTTCTTACATGACTTACTACGTACAACACTGAAAACTGGTGACGTTTCGAAGACAGTACAGCTAAATCACTGACTAATTTGCTTACGAAATAGTATGACATCACTGAGACAAATCATAACCTCTTTGATGACGTCACTGAGAATGGTGTCTACGTAATTGCGTTATTTGATATTGTATAAAATTTTTCCCCTCAAAATATATTATCAGTTGTAAGCAACACTCACAGTCAATAACTTTGGTCTTTTTTCATGTTTAAATTAATTAAATTATATGATTTTCTTTGTTCTTAGTACTTCTTGTTTAATAAATATGTTAGACACTATTCTTATAATGTTTGCTGTTTGTAAATAGGTTACGGACACTATTCTTATAGTTTTTGCTGTTTAGTATATAGTTTACGAATACTATTCTTATAGCGTTGATTGTTTAGTATATAGGTTACGGACACTATAGCATGAATACTCGTTTCGCATTCTAACTACTTGAAATATACGACGGTTGAACGAACATACTGAAGAAAGAAGTGATGTTCGCGTTACGTATGGCACTTCCCAGATGAAGATACTTCTTTATTATATTGAGCGCTGTCGTTTGGGGCAAGAGAATGGCTTTTGCCCTTGCCCATTCTGTTCATAATTTCTCACATGTTAAAAAATGCTTACTATGGCTAGGGTAAGATTTGTTACAGGTCTCTTTCTGGATGGTTCTGCCCTAAACTAATTGATATTTCTCTACTTTCAGACACAATCAAGCACAAGACATATCGTCTTCTTAGAAATTCTAAATCCTCCATCTTAGCACATTTTATTGTCTGATATAACAATGTTATGTACTGGAAAAATATTCGATGCCTTTCCCAGAAGCAATAGATTTGAAAGAATAATCAATTTCGAGAGCTGTCGAATAGTGAACTATTACTCTGAAAAACAGTGTCCACTGTTCAGAAGCACTCAAAATGTGGGTATTTTTAACCTCACTGCACCTTTTATATATGGTCCCATGTTTTAATTCTTCTATCAAAATTTCCCCCAAAACAGTCACTTTTCATTGGAACAACACTAATCTGCTGATTTGCATGACTGAAACTGTTTTATTAAACAAAATCACTGCACCACACTAAACTTAACTCTAAATGTTAAACATCTAGTACCAAATAAATTCATATTTTAAAACAGTTACATGGTGCTTTAGTGTTTTAAGTTCCTTTTATTTTCGTAAAATCTACTTTTTCACGAATAAAACATTAAAGGTTCCTATCAAGTTTTTTGTGTCTTTTTTAATTAAGCAGAAACCTACACGATGAGCTATCTGTGCTCTGCCCACCACGGGTATCGATACCCGGATTTTAGCGTGTAAATCCGCAGACATACCACTGAGCCACTGGGGGATACCCATCATCTTTGAATAAAAAGTAAAGTATTTATTTCGCAAAGATTTTTTTGGTTATTTGTTTAAATACCAGTGTAATTAAAGTGGAGCTGAGGACTTGATTTATACAAATATTAATAAATGTGGACGTTTCTTATCTGATAATATATAATAATACATTGTTTGATACATTTTTATGAAACGCATTTACTTTGTAAGCATACTGTTTTGCATTTTCATGTTAGTAAATTTCTTGTAAAATATTATCTGAGAACTACAGTTTTGATATGTAGTAACTATTACTGCCTGGCATGGCCTAGCGCGTTAAGGCGTGCGCTTCGTAATCTGAGGGTCGCGAGTTCCCGCCCGAGTCGCGCCAACCATACTCGCCCTCCCAGCCATGAAGGCGTTATAATGTATGGTCAATCCCACTATTCGTTGGTAAAAGAGTAGCCTAAGAGTTGGCGGTGGGTGGTGATGACTAGCTGCCTTCCCTCTAGTCTGACACTGCTAAATTAGGGACGGCTAGCACAGATAGCCCTCGAGTTGCTTTGTGCGAAATTCCAAAACAAACAAACAAGCGCAGATACCCCACATGTAGCTTTTTGCAAAAACTCTCACATTCAATCTTTCATTACTTGTAAATGTATTGTTGTTGTTTTTTATTCTGGTTATTCTTAGAAATTCGACATTTTATTTTTACTAATATGTCTTCTTTTTGGATACAGAACATGAAATCTAATCAGTAAACGAGCGCAGATAATTTCGTAAAAGTTCAAAGTGACCAAAGTGTCACAGATTTCACAGCAAAATCAATAAACACCTCTCTAGTAGAAAAATTCATCTAGAAAAAATCCACATTTGAAAAGCGTGGACATATTGCATATGTTACGCAACACGGAATGTATAGTGGATTATGAATGACTTACAGTTCTCCATGATGTAAAGCAAAAGGAAATTCACTAATGATCTGTTATACATATTAACTAACGGGAATCAGTCGTTTTAATTAAAAGGTATTATTATTAGCGAATTTTAATTCAAAATCAAGCACCTCCGTGGCACAGTGAAATGACTGCGGACTTACACTGCTAGAAATCTAGTTTCGATAGCGATGGTGGACACTGCAAAGATGACTCATCTTGTAGCTCTGTGCTTAATTATAACAAAACAGTGCTTGAAAAAAAATGCTTTTAATGGGGAAAAGAGGATAACATTTTTCTTTTGATTTTATCTGTTTCACTACACTTATTATTTTGATATTTTGATTTTGAGAAACGAAAGGCTTTGTCGAAGTAAGCATTTATAAGATGTAACACCCATAATGTAATAATGCCTTATTTACAGGTTTCGCGCTTGTGTGTGTGTTTTATTCTCATAGCAAAACCACTTCAGGTTATTTGCTGAGTCAACCGAAAGGAGTCGAACCCCTGATTTTAGCGTTGTATTTTCGCGATTGAATAAGGAAGTATGTATTTGTATTAAACATTGTTTTCTCCTATGTGTATATGTTTGTATTGCTACCTAAACAACGGATAATACCTTCTTACATCTCTAATCTTTCTTATTGACAAGAGATTAGCTAATGTTTGGTGCAAAAGATGTACTTCAAAGGAGAAACAGATGTAGCAATATTTATAAAAAATCCTTTCTTGCCAGTCTAAAATTATCATCATTTGTTGTAAAATGCTGGACTAACTTTATGTAAGCCATTTATCAGTGCTGTAATAAATGTGTTCCTTTTTGGTTAGCATAGGGATTTGAGTTTGTCAGACAACGTTAGCTACAATAGATAAACGACGGAAACACTGCAGTAAAAATGGTATTTATCGTGTAATTGTAATATTCATGCAATGTTCTAACACATGTAAATCAAAAATATGTAACAATGTATTATAAATATGACTGTTCAACTCGTAGCCAGTGAAAGTTTGGGCGACATTGAGTTTCAAATAACCCTATGTTAGTAAGCATAATTCTTTGAATTGTTATATAGCAAACATGTACATTTCTTACAAGTCAAGCTTGTTTTAGTCGTTTATAAACAGATCACTACTGAGTCATTTAACTCTAATCGTACTGCCTAAGCAACATGAAAACATTTTAGATCATGTTAAAGTACATTTAAACACATTATTAAGACATGAGGGGAGGGGACATTATCAAGCTGCTTGAATTGTTCTCACAAACTTGTTCCTCTAAGCTGTCATAAGCTACGCCTGTATGTATTACAGAAATGATTGTTTAAGCACAAAGCTGCACAACGTCCTCCAAGTTCTACTAAAAGAGGACAGTGAAACTCGATTTTAGCGTTGTAAATAACAAACCTATCACTGAGCCAACGGGAAAGGGGTTATATGAATAACTAGTGGTTGCACATGTAAGATTCATAACAAGAGGACTCCGAATCACATATAGTGCACTCAAATTATGTATTCACTAATAATTAAACAATAGAACAGAAAAAACGCTTTAAAATATTCTAAACGGGGTGTTGACAGGCTACCAGTCTCGCAGACAACGTAATTCAATGATATTATAAATTGATTGTTTTAAAGTATCTTATGATATTTTCATCCGACTTTTGAAAGCTTAAATGTTTATAATGTCATTAATTAGCCGTTAGCACTGAAAATAAAACGTTATCTTTACGAATTAAATTATAATTAATAAGATAAAATATTTATCCATAATGTTTATCTCAGGCTAGAGAATTTTAACATTCAATGGAACAAATGAAAAACCTAAATATTCAAACAGACCATAACCTGAAGCAAACATCGTAGGTTATTATTTCAACAAAGTAATTAGTTGTTAACAGATTAAAAAGTATACGACAGTGTAGATAGTGGTAGTTTTATTATCAATAATACGGCAGATGTTTGATAACTTTATATTTTCTTTCTTTTTTTACTAATTATATATAATAGATTTTTTATAGAATTGTTTTAAACTAGTATTATTGGCTTAAAAGTTTTGTAATCTGTAAATATTATTTTAGCTAAGGTAAAAATATATATGATAAATAAGACATTTTAGCAGACTGCTTCTACCTGTTAATTAGCTAACAGGATACGTTCGAGAAGACCATAGTTGTAACCACGTGCACCAGCTCAAAGACCGTGTATCACTTCTTTAAGTCCAAAAATGTATAACTAAGCTAACTGCAGCGTTTCTTGCGGCAAATTTGAGAGAAATTATTGTACTTCTATCAAAACATGCTCCACGTGGGTACACGGATATAATACGTTCACTATTTATAAGAATAAAGTCTAAAAAAGTGAGTGACATCATTTTCAGAATCTTAGTTTTGTTTTATCTGTTTAATAAATATTCTAATTATTGATTAAAATCAGTTATCCTTGTTTTAAATCATGAGCATTGCTACACTGATTGCATCCTCAAATATTTCTCTTTCAGTTTACTGTCCGTTCACTACATCAAAGAAAATGATAATTCCATTTTAACATCTCAAAATTTGCGTTACAAATAGGTACAGGGAATATCATTGGTACTTCATGCTCGTGAGAGTATAAACAGTAGTCAAACTTAAAATACAAAATGTTTTCTAGTATGTTGTAACCCACACCCTCCCCATATGAAGTACAGGTCGCATCATGCCTTGAGATATTTAATTCTGTAATATCTTAAAGTTAAAGTATTTGTGAAATATATGATATGTGCTAATTGTCGGCTCTGTATAACAAAAGATTTTTTGCTTTAAGTTAATAATGTGTATTAGCAGTTTCTCCACTTATTCACTTGTTTTGTATTAATAAGTTTTAATGGTATAGTTTCTGAACGTCAAACACGTTTGCACCAATCAGATTAATGTTAATCTCACTGTATTATGTTCAACTGTCGAGATATCACAGCAATTAGTATTACAGGTCACAAATTTTTAAAACTATTTACCATTAAATGTGACCACTTATTTGAGCTGATACAGATTAGTTAAAGTCTGAACACAACACAGACATTAAATCATTTCTCACAACAATATCATCTTATATCTAAAGAGTAAATAAAAAATACATTCCTATCTGCAAGATGTAACCTCTTGAATATGTCATAACTTGTGTGGAACTGCTTGGTAAGTGTTACCACACAAGCCGCCAGATAATGAGATACAAATTTCTTCTCGCTTTTAGAGATAGTGTGGTTCGTTCTGGAGGTATCGGATCTCTGGCTAGTTTTGATTATTCTAGTTTCATAATTATATCACTTTAACAATTTAGTATTAAGTGACTATTTTATAATATTTTAAGTTATTTGTCGATGGTTTCATAGATCAGGCCACCTCAGTCTTAAGACAACTTAGATAATTTTATTGACATCCAACAGCCAAACTTCCCAGGTAAAATTACAAATTTATATTTTCCAGAAACACCTAAAAACAACATCTTAAACGATTTTTTCAAATAATTTTCTTACAATACTATCAACATAATTTCACAAAACAGAAAACTAAAAAACAACCTTACAAAAAGAGACATTAATTCCATTAAAATCCTAAAACAGGACAGAAACATAAAAATTCTAAAAGCAGATAAAGGTAACGCTATAGTAATAATGAACACGAATGAATACATACAAAAAATGAATAACATCCTATCAGACACGAACAAATTTAAACCAATACACACAAATCCAACAAAGACACATGAGACGCAACTGAACAAATTACTACTACAAATGAAGAAAGCCAACACAATTTCACAAACACTTTATTCCTACCTACGTAAAACCGACTCACGCACACCGCAAATATACGGCATCCCCAAACCTCATAAACCAGATTGTCCATTACGACCAATAATGTCAACATATGAATCGTTTAATTACAATCTTGGTAAATAAATACATAGCATGGGCATTCTCCAAATATGCAACATCAGCCAGCTCATTCATCAAAGACTCTTTTAATTTCAACAACCCCTTCCAAACATGTGGTCAGCTTCCGGTCAGTTACCTCTTTCTTTGTGAACCTGACGATGACCGAAGAAGGTCGAAACGTTGTTCGCTCTTCTATTTAAAATATTTTCTGAATCCAAACGAGCCGTTTTGGCATATAAAACTAGTATGTTCATTGTTTAACATCTTTCGGTATCTAACAGAACATTTGTTTCTAGATATGCTGAATCATAACAATGTTTCTTCTCCTGAGCAAGAACTGTTTATTTCTTTAAAGTTAAACACAAAGCTGCACAATATGTTATATGTGCTCTGCCCACCACGGATATCATAACCCGGTTTCTAGCGTTGTCAGTTCGCAGACATACAACTGTTTACTGGAGAACGTCCTAAACGAAGCTGTGCAAAATCCAACAAAACTCTGAGCTGCTACATACATAATTCCTGCAATACTCATCCTAGAAAAATGTCAATATACAGACTATTGTCGTTACTCTGTTTAATTATGATTTATCAATCCGACTAAAATAAGTTTCTTTTAACAATATTTGATAAAATATCTTGTTCTTCGTAAATACCTAATTATCAAACAAAAATTAGAATCAAAATCATCTTAAAGTTCCTGTTTTTACTTATTTATTATTAAACTAAACGATAATACCATAGCTTGTAAGATAGAAATATTAATATCAAGATTTATTATTCATTTTGAAAATCCTAAAGAAATGATATGAATCTTGATGTCAAACAGGACTTTTGGATGATATACAACATAAGTAAAACGGTAGTGAATCTTGGAGGATATACCCGTTTACCACGAACACAACGGTTGTGACCTGTAGGCTTTTTCCTGTCCACACTCGGAATGTGAAATAGTACTTGTTCAGCTAACACAAATATAATTAGAGATACTAGACTCATGAGAACAAATCTGGGGAAGAAAACGTTTGTTATCTAGTTAGATACTGGTTTTTAATTCTATATTTTCCATGTCATAATCGTGAATTTTGTCATTATTCTGACCATATTATAACCTTGATCCAATGTTTATTTCTCTGGATCTCAGATCCGTAAACTATCTGTTAAATCTAAAAACGGAAACACTATAATAGATAGTTGCATTGTGAATCATTATTTTATTGATGTAATGAAAGAAACTATTTCTTCTAAGTCCATCTCAAACAGTAACTTTAATAACGAGTGTATTGTTAGTTTTCTAAACCCTTAACGCACTCATCACCACCCCACACAACGATAAGTTGTTTTTCCGGTTTCTTTTTAGAATTTAAACACTGCCCTGATGTAAAAGGCTTCCGGTCTCTCTGTTGATGAGTTTAGTTTCCGACACTATATAGTTTAACATCGTTTAAGCTTCCTTGTTTCTTTCAGAATTCAAACATCAACTTATTTTTCTTGTACAATTTTATGTGTGAAAATGGTAACTTTATCCTAACTAAAGCAAACCTAACTATAATAAAAGCTTCAAAAATACACATATACAGAATTTTTTTTTGTTTCTTTTGTAGTTCACATTGAAACGTCCAACACAATAGACTGCAACAGAACTTTATTTCTTGACGCTAACCACCCTCGTGACGTCATCAGCAGTCCTGGATACCCTGAACAATACAAAAAACTATTAGAATGTTATTATGATATTCATACTCTTATTGGCGGAAGAATCAATTTAGAATTTACAGATTTTGTACTCGAGGAACACATAAGGTAAGCTTGTCATTCCTTCTTCATCTTTATTTTTCCTATAAATCTGGGTGTAGAATAAGTTTTAAAAATATATAATAATAGCAATAGCTACTTGCTCTATGGTTTCTTCAAAATGAAAAATAATAGTGTATAATAGTACTTCAACAAAATGTCTGTCTTATTCTAAGAGACTGAATAAAACTAGTGTTGAAAAATATATTAAACTTATGACAAATACATAGTCATGTTTCACAAGTTTAGAAAATAGGTTAACATTATCATATATAATAAATATTGTATTAGAAGACATCTGGAAACCTTGAAAACTGCACGTCTTTTGTTTCAGTAGAACTTTATACAAAGTAGGCATAGTACATTTGAGAACTCTAATGGATTGTATCTGTTTATGGATAGAAGACTAAAAAAACATTTCGGCTTCTATACCAAGCAAGACCTACTTTTCTTAGAAGTCTAATAAAGTTCTCAAATCAAGTATTGTATTTTTTATCACTTTTGGTTGAAGATCACTTTCACTACCGTTGGATATTTCAGAACGTATTTATTTCACTCTCAGCATAATTATTCCAAAACAATAGATTAATTAAAGTATTTTGTGCTCTAGTACATCATCACTTCTTTGCTTGAAATTCTTTTATAAAACGTTAAAGTGAATACGAGCTGTAGAAATATAATGGAGTTTTAATATATAACGTACGGGAACAATGTGTTATGATAGTTTATTGTTAAAGAATTTGTTTTAGTGCAAAGAGCAAAAAACATAAAAGAGGTTCTGTATTCACGTTAGGGTGTAATTATATGTTGCTGTCTTTTTCTAATAAATATAACAAGTATTTCAGTGAAAATCCACAGATAAATCTTAACATACGTAGATCCAGAATAAGAACTTGGAAGGCCTGGGGTAAACTTTGTACTCAGGGGGGAATCAGAACTGAACTTTTTATTTCACGGAATCAACCATTGATATGAATTAAAGAACTGATCAAAGGTTGAATATTTAAATATTTTTATCCTCCACGTCTTAGTCTTAATACGTATAAGCTTTCAATACGCTTTTGTAAAGTTCTGTACAAAAAGAACCACAAATTATATTCATTTCTAACATTTATAAGAGTGTTTAGGGTTCTCATAGATTTTTCAGGATTAGAGTTTCAGATTGGTTCTTTAATGCGATCCTTTTATACTCGTGGATTACATTTAAAAAGTGAATTGTTCTGCCGATATAAATTATATGGCAGCTGCCACATGTTCAAATGTGATAGATCCATGGGTGTAAATATAGTCTCTAAATTTCAGGGATTTTATTTTTATAGGACAAGAGTTTTCGCTTTACTCAACCTATCCCACTTCATGACAGTAAAATCCCACTATTAAATTATGGTAGCCCACGAGTTGGCGGTGGGTAATGTTGAATATCTAGCTTAATTCTATTCTGTTACTAGCTCAGATATATCTATAATAGTGTTACGTGAGATTTCACAAGCAAGAACATCCTTAGGTTTTTTATAATTTTGTGTGTTAATTTCTAGATAATTTTCAATTTACAGTATAAAACTGTGTCATTTTAGTTGTACTTGTAAAACATACAACCAGACTATGATTACAGACATACCCCAGATAAAACTTTGAACAACAACTCTGAACGTAAAGAAATTCTAGTGTAGAAAGGTGCAGAAGTAAGGTTTATACTTGGCTGTTAATTTAATTTATTCTAAATATAAAATAATTTCATAATTTAGTATTTTTTTAATATCATGTAACTGTTTCCAAGGAAACGAAGAATGAAGGTGATAAGGTAACATTAAACCTATCTGGGGAGAGTTCTTTATATTTGTTGTTCAGTAACGTACATTTTATATCATGTACTAGATTTTCGGAAAAACCAACAACATTATTTTATATTGTTCTGTCTAAACTCCACGTCTCTGGAGTTTTTTTTAACACCATATAACTTTCAATTATACTGTTGCAGCTCACAGTCTAAATTCTGATTTTACTAATGAAGTTTACGCTAAGAAGTGATGATGTATTACGACTCACAGTTTGCTTAGTAATTTGTGATTTTTGAAATGACAAAGAAATTAATAAATTCAAATCCAACGAACGTGATCTTGAACAATAACAAAAAAATGAAAATTCATGTCTGAGATTGTTTTATTAACAAGGGCTCGGCATGACCAAATGTGTTAAGGTATGCGACTCGTAATCTGAGGGACGCGGGTTCGCATCCCCGTCGCGCAAAACATGGTCGCCCTTTCAGCCGTGGGGACGTTATAATTTGACGGTCAATCTCACTGGTAAAAGAGTAGCCCAAGAGTTGGCGGTGGGTGGTGATGACTAGTTGCCTTCCCTCTAGTCTTACATTGCTAAATTAGGGACAATTACTGCAAATAGCCCTCGCATAGCTTTGCGTAATACTTTAAAAAAACAAACCTAGCATATACAGAAAACAGTTTGACTTATAACTTTATCTGAAAGATTATGTATCTTTAGTATATTGTTGACTAACCTTACTTATATTAAAGAATGTTTCTGTTGTATTCATTTATTCTCCACATTCAGTAAGGTTTTTCGTCAATAAATTTTGCATTTTGTTTATAGTTAGTCATTCCCACTATTTGTAAGTAAACCAGTCGCCCAAGAGTTGGCGGTGGATGGTGATGACTAGCTGCCTTCTCTCTAGTCTTACATTGCTAAATTAGGGACGTCTATCGCAGACAGCCTTCGTGTATTTCAAAAACAAACAAACTTACACAACTTCCAGACTTAGTAACTAATTAACAATGATTCACTGGCCAGTAGTTAGTAGCTACCCCAGTAAATAATATAATCGATTTACGATCTCCTTGCTTGTATTGTGTGCAGTTCAACCAACGATCTGAGGCAAATTTTAAATGTTACTCCATGCGTTCATCACGAGACTGAACACTCTACCGTCGAACAAGAATGGAAATTGCAATTATACTGATGAACTAACGGTTGATTGGTTTGACCTGAATTTTGCGCAAAGCTATGTGTTAACTAACTGCGCTAGCCATCCGTACTATAGCAGGTGAAAGACAAGAGAGAATTCAGTTATTCATCATCACACTCCGCCTTCTCTTAGGCTACTCTTTTTTAACGAATAGTCGGATTGACCGTCACATTATAAGATCCTCACGGCTGTAAGGGTGAGTATGTTTGATGAAATAAGGATTGGAACCCACATCCCTCAGAGTGCGAGGCAAACACTTTAACCAGCTGGTCATGGTCGGCCCACCAGTGGTCGAAGCGTCGTAAATGTTTTTAAAATATTCTTCTTTATTGTAAAAACTGTAACTTGTAATAAATGAATACTTATAATCAGTAAACGAACTCCAAACGAATATTATAAATTGTTGTGGTGAATGTGCCTTTTATAAATCGGCGAAAAGTGATTACAATAACACTTGTTCTAATACATTAGGATATGAAAAATATAGTATGGTTGGAACACTAATTCTTAAAAATACCTAAGAAACTGGATTAATAATGTGGTGTTTAAATGTTATTAGCTCTAATAATAACGTCTTACGACTTCTAGAGGACGTACACACCATAACAACTGTTCTTGAATCTAATGAATTATATAAATAGTGCTCCGGCTGTGTTTTTAGTATCCCAGACGGCATGAAGAGCTCTGGATTGAGTTAAAAGCGTCCTTGACTATGGATATGTTTTGGATAAGAATGTCGTGCTTAAATACTTAACAGACCTAATACTCATATCTTATGACAAGTGTAATAATAATACAAATTATGAGAAACGCCTAAAAAAAGCATTTTAAACTGCTCGCTTGTACATCCTGGTGTCGATGAAAGGAAAATAACCTTTACAACCTAAAGTATTGGAAGTGGTGTTTTAATCGGTTGTTGCCGTAAAATGTTAGTAGCACTGCGGCTCTTAACTATTGTTTGCTGCTTACGTATTTAAGCAACCAATGATGTATGAATTTATAAAATATGCAAACATTGGAAATGTAACTAGCTCTGTGTTAACCTGAAGATGACCTAGAATTGTCGAAACGTTGTTCTCTGCTTATCAATAAAATTGTTAATACCTACAAGAGCCGTTCTGAGATATTTTTTAAATTAGGGACGGCTTGCGCAGATATTCAAAACAAACAAACAGTTATAAGTTAAAACTTTTATTAGTACATAATGTACAGCAACCTAATTTTATTGACTTTGTTATAAGGAAAAATTATTAAAAAATAATTTAAATGTTACTTAAGATTACATCTTATATATTCATTCCTATCAATAATTCGTCCGAGAGCAAAAACATGAAATTGGCTGTCAATTTTCATTAAATTAGGGGTGTTATTTGTCTATATGCTTAATGTTAAAACAATGTTAAAACGATTTAATTTTTTATTTTTACATTTTAAACATTTAGACTTGCAGTAGATCTACTTGTGGGCCAGAATGTTGCTGTTTTAATGATGGTAGTGTCATCCATTTTACCATACACCAATGTTTCATTTTCTAAGCTGTATTTCGAGAGGCAGAAGTTTAAGAAGGATATATCAGTAGATGAAAAGTCCAATACTTCATTTTTCACCTTCGTGCTGAAAGAATTAAATTCAAAATAAATTATTACATGAAAAAGGTTTTTCCGTTTTATTTTCGGTTTTATCTTAATTTTAAAGCTATACTAAAACTCGAAAAGCATCTATTGGTTTTGAAATGAAAACTTGACAAGCATTTAACAAATTACAGCCTTCAATGGCAGGATGTGGCATAGTGATTAACTTTAAGGTTTGATTCTTCTCGGTGAGCTGATCAGATAGCCCGATGTGAA
The DNA here is from genome assembly GCA_011833715.1 of Carcinoscorpius rotundicauda. NCBI lineage: Eukaryota > Metazoa > Arthropoda > Merostomata > Xiphosura > Limulidae > Carcinoscorpius > Carcinoscorpius rotundicauda. The sequence goes on along the minus strand of CM022392.1, from coordinate 46,560,292 downwards.
AGATCCGGTATGGCCAAGCGTGTTAAGGCGTGCCACTCGTAATCTGAGGGTCGCGAGTTTGCATCCGCATCGCGCCAAACATGCTTGCCCTCCAGCCTTGGGGGCGTCATAATGTGACGGTCAATCCCACTATTCGTTGGTAAAAGAGTAGTCCAAGAGTTGGCGGTGGTTGGTGATGACTAGCTGCCTTCCCTCTAGTCTTACACTGCTGAATTAGGGACGGCTAGCACAGATAGCTCTCGAGTAGCTTTGTGCGAAATTTCAAAACAAACAAACAAACAAAGCAGATCACAGATAGCTCAAAAAATATTTGTATTTATTAATAAACAAAATGTTATTTACTATATTTACGCATAACTACTAAGGTTATTTACTATCTAGTGACAGCATTACTATATTTACGTAAAACTACTAAGGTTATTTACTATCGAACTAAGAACTAATGACCAGAAGTTAGCAACTAGTCAGCACTCTACCACTCAACATAAAGAACTGACTGTCACTGTTATAATGCACCTACAGCTTAAAGCACGGGGAATATTTAGTAGTATCGCACGGATTCGAAACTGGATCATCATCTCAGGTAGCCAGAATTTTACCACATGCCAATCCGCTCTCCAGTTATGTGATGGAAAACATTATAAATATTAGTTTTCAAACGCCTCCTAGTGGATTGACAGTTTTTCCATTGGTCGCCGTGTTATCTTTTATATAGATTTTAAATGTCATCCCTTTTAGAGAATGATAATTTTTGTTGGATCATCTATAATTTTTATTATTTTGGTCTTTTTTATCTTTTCATGTTATTCATAGCGTTTCTCGTCATTTTTAGTTCTGTATTTATAAAACAGTTATTAATATTTAATTTCATCTGAATTTATTCTTGCCTTTTATGGTTCTGTGCATGCATATTTATTCATATCGACTTGAAATTATACCATTATTTGCTCTTTCATTAAAACTGTATACGATAAGAAAAGGATATGAAATTGATAATCATTAACGTTCTCTGTAGATTTATCTTCCACTTGACCGAAATATCGAGAACTAATCACTTCCTTGAAGACTTTCCAATATTTCGGCTTTCTTTATCCCCCCCCCCGAAAACTTCAAATTCACTTCATATTGTAATAGTTATGATACCATCCTTCACTGGTACCAATTTCAAATTTTTATTTCGATAAGTATATAGATTATCCACTATTGATAAATTTATATACGTATAAAGAAATTTAAAGAACTTTTGATTATCGAAATTTAAAGTGATTTTACTTATCTATATTTCCTTTTTCTGAAATTTAAGTATTGTAAATTCAACAGTCTATTTCGGTCGTAGCTAGATAGAACAATCAATGTACACTCTTACTCAACTTAGTGATTTAAACTGATTAATTCAAGACACGTTGAGACAATGTACACGATTAATGTCATAGCTAGACAGAACATCTTATGTACACTCTTACTCAAAAAGTTTGTTACATGTGATATTTTGAGCTTGTTTGTCCCTTATTTATTATTTTTTTATTTTTAATGTGTTCAATGTCTTTCCTTTGGTAATTATTGGTATGTATGTTTATAACATGATCATTCGTGTAATATTTCAAGATTATGTCTTTTTAATTGAAATCTCTGTATAACTTAAGATCTCTACCACCAGAAATGGACTTTTTTTCTCCACTTTTAAGTCTAAACAAATAAGACCGTCATTTTGTAAAAATATTTAGTATCAGTCTGAAACCTTCAGTAAAGTGCAACAATTACATTCACATCAGAATATTGACCTTAATAACGTGTGTAGCTCCCACGTGCTGCAATAACGTTCGCTAGATGGCGTGGCATACTCTCGACTACGTTACGCGCCTTCAATTTAGAATTCTGTTCCACTCTCCAGTCAATGCTTGGCGTAACTGCTGCGGGGTTGTAGGGCAATCGTTCCTATTCCTCTCTGCATGACCAAGTTCATCCCAAAGATGCTTTATTGGGTTGGTATCTGGGCTTACAGGTGGTTGCTCAAGGACCAACACTCCATGCTGTTGGAAGAGATCTTGCACATTGTGAGCATTATGAGCCAGTGCATTATTCTGCTGCAGTCGAAGTTATCCTAAAAAATACCTTTGACAACTACTAGTAAGTGGCGATCCACGATATCCTTATACACAGCATCAGTGACGTTTTGATCCAGAATGACTAACTAGCTGACAGCTGCAGAACAGAATGCACCCCAGACAAGCACTGAACCTTCGCCTTCTGCGGCGTTGGGTTGAACATTTTCATCATTCAGCTGTTCTCCAGGAAACCTGCACGTTCATATCCATCCATAAGTGGAATAGAGCAGAAATCTGGATTCGTCAGCAAATATTACTTAATTCCAATGTGCAATCACCAGATTACGGTATCGCTGAGCCCACTGTAGCCTGTTGTTACGATGTTTAGCTGTCAGTTTAGGTTTCAGGCCGTCCGTCTTGCTCTGTATCCAGTTTGCACCAACCGTCAATTAACTGTCTGGCGTGAAATCTGGATTAGTTGTTGAGCCCGTAAGTCAGAAGGTCGACCTGGAGGACATCATATAGTTTTGACAAGTAATGGTGATGATCAGGCGATCTTCGCGTGCAGTAGTGGCACGTGGACGACCCGTAGGTCTGCTGGGACTCACACTTTTGGTTGCAGCTCTTCCTCTGAGAACTCTGTTAATGGTCTGCCTGGATACGCTAAGTCGTCTTGCAATATCGCATTGTTTCAATACAGTGTTGTCGTAGGCAGCCATCTGATATCTGAAACCTACGTCAGTAAGACCTGACATAATGTCTAAAATATTTACAGAGTTGAAAACGCATCGCCAACAAGTTGGGTACAAAAATAACATCAAAATTCTTGACTTTTATACCTCTCTCCAGACACTGCGTTTGGGTCAAATCTTAGAACACTCTCATGTTTAACCGACTCAAAATGAGCTCAGGTAATGCAGAGTAGTAGAGAAATAAACCTTGAAAGTTTAAGGACAATACACAAAGTTAATTCAGTTTTAAAAGGATATAAATGACCAAAAATCACATTTTTCGAACATGTAACAATCTTTTAGAGCAAGAGTGTTTGTTACAAAGTAACTAATAAAGACAATTTTTTTGTTTATTCAATGTTTTATTCTCACATTTTCTTTTATTTTTTCCAGTGTTTAATTTTTGATTGAATGTTAGAATATAAAACAAGCTGTTTTTGAAAATTATGTTCCTACTCATTTCCTTCCTTTCTCGTTACGTTGTTTCCTACTCTTGATTACGTTTGCCATTTCACATGAAAGAGAAACTATGTCAATAAATACAGCAGTACATTTTATAAATTCCGCAGGTTTAATTTAATAACACTCATAATATCTATTGTACATCCGTGAAGTTTAGGCCTCTAGTTTTTCCAATAATAATTATTTTCGTTACGTTTTAAGTCTAAACGAACTATTTATTTTCCTTTTTGTTTCTACGTAATGAAGCTCATTATGTTGTAAAAACATGGGAAGATATATCAATAGATGTATTGTATGTCGAATAGTTAGAAATCTACCATGAACCAAATATTAGATAAATACTATAGCGCCACGACTTATATCTACGATGAAATGGTACTAAACTGTATTATGTAAATTGTTTATACAAAGTTTGATCAACACTTCATATCACATATTGTAAGTTCATTCAAGTTTAGCTGAATAACAATTATGGTATACAACGATATAGTACATATCATTTATACTAAGTGATGTATGTGAGGAATTATGAATTACAGTGTGATGTTAATGTTATCAAGTTACATGTGTAAGAGAGTTATCTGCTAAAACGATATACCACTTGTAAGTTTGTATTAAGATGTCTAACAATAAGTTACAGTTATATATAGGAGTATAAATATATATCTATTGATTATTTGTGGCACTTAGTGCCATCATTGTAGTGTTATTTTCGTTTTTTTTCTAAAAACATCATGAAATGTTTTCTGTTGTGTAATCATAATCTCCATAATAATCACTATACGACTCGTGGTCTACAGCTGTGACTACGATTTCTTGGAAATCCAAGATGGCGGGAAAGATAAGAAAATTTCACGACACTGTGGAGACTACAGTTCAAAATTAAAACTTCTCAGACATCTGAGTATAACCAACGAAATGAGATTAAAGTTTGTTTCCGATTTCTCTTACTCAAAGAAAGGCTTTAGAGCGGAAGTGAATCTTTGGAACGGTAAGAAATGTTGTACATCTTGGTTTTCTTTATATAATTATTATTTTTTATTATATCGACATAATTTGCCAAGATAGTGAAAAAAAAATTACCTTTCGATAACTTTTATAATTACCTAAGATATTGAACGTAAGTAATAACGTGTCCAAATATTGTAATGATGAGTAGAATGTTGAACTAAAATTAACTTTTCTGAAAATTATAACGTTCAACTAAGGTACTTAACGTAAGAAATAGTTTATCAGATACTTGTAATAATTGTCTAAGATACTTTAAATAAAAAATAATTTATCCAAAACGTATAATTATGACTAAAATTCTCAACCCCAAAATATTTTTTCTAAAACTTGTAATTATTGACTAGTTTAGTGTAAATAAAAAACAACAACTTGTTGCTGAATGTGTTACCGCTGTACCAGCGGTAAGTCTACAGGTTTACAACGCTAAAATCAGGGGTTCGATTTCCCTCGGTGGACTCAGCAGATAGCGGCTTTTGTATAAAAAACACACACACTCTTACAGCAGAGACACATCGGGCTATCTGTTGTGTCTACCGAAGAGAATCGAATCTCTGATTTTATTATTGTAAATCGCAAGACCCGTCTTCCTATCGGTTGATAACTGCTTGTCCAAAATTATAATAATTAACTAAGATGCTTTGAATAAAAAAAATGATTGATCCAAAACTTAAAATAATTAACTAACATGCTGAACGTTTTAATATCTAACTAATGTTACGTTAATTACAGGCTACTTAATTAGATTATTACTATGTAACGGATAAGCAAACTAAAATCATTTAATATGCTAATAATAGCTGAATTTTGTATTTTAAAAATGTAATTATTTTTATTAATGAAATGCTCCCAGTGGCACAGCAATATATCTGCGGACTCACACCGCTAGAAACTGGGTTTCAATGCCCGTGATGGGCAGAGCACAGATAGCCTATTTTGTAGCTTTGTGCTTAACTTCAAATAGATTAATTAAATGTTAATTAATTAGATGATTAATATATAGGTAACAATCAAATTTAATATCACACTATTTTTTTATAATTAATATGCAAGTCCTTGAAGGCAGCAGATATAGGCTGACTGTTTTTTGCTAAACTAGAATATCATTATGTTATGTAATACCAGAAAGAGATTATTAGGTTAAATCACACGATTATGTAATCAACTTCAGAGAGTGCGTTGCTAATATTGATTATTGCATATTGCAAATAGATTCGTAATGATGCTCACTATATTTAATTATAAAACTTTTTATCAGTAGATGCAGTACATACAGTCATATCTGTCTCTTTTTCAGGATGCGATGGTCCTGAGAAGAACCTTCAGGTTTTAGTTTTTAAATACGATATTTCAATTTGGATTAATGTTTGCTGTCTTCATCATCTTTATGAATCTTCATTTGAAAAATTAATAAATAAAATCTGATGAATTGGCTATAAACGTTTTACATATAAAACATCAGAAAACATAAACAAAGTGTGTCGTGCAATTTAAATATCGAAATAAAAATATAATCAAATACATATGTATTGTTTTGTTTTTGTTTGTTTTGGAATTTCGCACAAAGCTACTCGAGGGCCATCTGTGCTAGCCGTCCCTAATTTAGCAGTGTAAGACTAGAGGGAAGGCAGCTAGTCATCACCACCCACCGCCAACTCTTGGGCTACTCTTTTACCAACGAATAGTGGGATTGACCGTAACATTATACGCCCCCACGGCTGGGAGGGCGAGCATGTTTTAGCGCGACTCGGGCTACATGTTTTAGTAACACCATCGGCCTGGCATGGCCTAGCATGTTAAGGCGTGCGCTTCGTAATCTGAGGGTCGCGGGTTCGCGCCCGAGTCGTGCCAAACATGCTCACCCTCCCAGCCGTGGGGGCGTTATAATGTTACATTCAATCCCACTTTTCGTTGGTAAAAGAGTAGCCCAAGAGTTGGCGGTGGGTGGTGATGACTAGCTGCCTTCACTCTAATCTTAGACTGCTAAATTAGGGACAGCTAGCACAGATAGCCCCCGAGTAGCTTTGTGCGAATTTCAAAAACAAACAAACAAAAACAAGTAACACCATCAACAAATGGAACCACCCACCCACCTTTGCAAAAATGCGTGAACCGTATCTAAATATATAAATAAAAATTATAAACATAAATTGAGACAATCTGAAATCTTCATGCAGTCCTAAGGAAGTCTAGTAACACTGTCCACCGATAGAAACAATATGTCTTTGAAAGGTTTTACTATTTTGGTTAAAACATATATTGGTTTTATATATAAGTAAAAGAATAACTTATTTAAAAATATAGATTGCTTAATATGTTTGAATACGTTATTCATTACATTATAGTCTACTAAAGTCATTGAATTATATTGTTTTCAAACAGACGAACACTTAGAGATTAATTACAAAGTCTAATGTAATAATATGCAAACATCAATATGTTATGTGACCCCTCTCCCAGCAACGTGTCTTCTGGTGTTGATGATGCAATCATACGATGAACCTAGTAACTGGTCCTTAGTAATGCTTCTTCTGGTGTTTATGACATAGTCGTTTAAAGTAACTTAGAACCTGCTCTGTGGTGTTAAATCTTATATTTTGAACAAAACCAGTCTGATTTCTCGAAAATGTATCCACTGATGTCGACTTGTATATTAATTATAAAAACTGATTTGATACTATATCTAATTGCCTTTAGTTTGTTAATCATCTCATTAATTAACTTGTAATTAATAATACATTAATTTGATGTTAGAAATATTTATATTAATTATCATTTGCACAATAATTAATTTTAATTTTCATATTATTTACATAGGCTTATTAGCTCCATTCACCCCATTTCTGCCTCCACAGTAACATTATAACAACTCATTTACAAAAGGTAAAGTTATTTAAAATATGCAGTCTTGAACTGTTAGATACAGTTTTATACATTTATATATAAATATTATTGTAGTTCATCATAAGACAAACATTTGACATATATTTTGTCCAACCATGTGAATTTCAAAAAGCCTTCCAGGAATAAAATTCAAAATTACCAAAAAATTGCTAAAGTTTCATGTTTAGATACAATGTAAATGGCTTTTGTTGTCATTATTAGTTTTGGTAAGTTTAGAAAGAAGTGAAAATTACAAATTTTTAATGGTTACTCCTGGACTAATTATAAAGAACGATACTTCTATGAAACCTGGTCTAACTTGAACTCGTGAGCCAAAAGAAAAAGAGATAATGTATTTAATATCCTTTTTTTGCACAAAAGTTAGTTAAAATGAACTTTTTAATGTGATATCTGTCTGTTAACTTCACTTCTTTGTATGTGTTTAATTGTTTAGTATTATATTCCTTGTACCTTGTTGTTATAAATCTATATAAAACTGTAAATTTCTATTAAATATTTTTCTAGAAAGTATATCTTCTGAAGTGCAGTGCGGAAACAGAACATTTCACCTTTTTGATGACCAATGTTTCCTGGTAGTTTCCTATCCAGAAGTCAGCTGGTATACTGCTCGTGATATATGTGTTGAGTCTCAATCGGGGCTAGTTACATTTCACAATCAACAAGAGAGAGAGTTTGTGAATCAGCTCATCCAGTCTACTGAGACATCCGTGTCAGGATTGCTGTTTTGGATAGGTGCAACCAAGGAAGCAGGAGCAAATAATTGGTACTGGGTTGATGGACTACAGATCAACCAATCAGGTGAAATAAAATCAAGTGTAGTCTACTTGATTACAAGTTTTTTTTATTGTTGTTATGCAGAAAGATATACAATTGGCTATCTGGGTTGTGGCCATTACTACTAACAAAACCGGGTTTATCTGGATTATAATCCTTCAGACGTACCTCTAAAACAATGGAGGGATCATTACAAATCAGATACTAATCATAAACTTCAACTTCTGCATAAGTTTCATCAACAAATAGACACACAGCTAAGAATGTCGAACGATATACGTGTTAATTCCCATGGTCATAGGCTCTTGAAGTAAAATGGTATTATAATAAATTTTTACGACCTCCCATTGAAATATAGGATTTCATTCAACGTTTACTTTGGTTCTTTGAAGAAAGAGAAAGTACTATAACTTTCCTCCAAATTAATTTTTATTGTAAATTTAATTCTAAAGAACTCATATTTTACAGAACGTTTGATGAAGAAAAAAGAACGAACAAGCTATCGCCAAAACATATTTTGGTATTTGTCTAGTGAATGAAGCTATTTTTGTTGTTTTGAATTAAGCACAAAGCTACACAATGGGCTATCTGTGCTCTGCCCACCACGGGTATCGAAACCCGGATTTTAGCGAGTAAGTCCGCAGACATACCGCTGAGCCACTGGGGGGCAGTGAATGAAGCAGGAAATGCTAATGTTATTAATTAGATCTTGGGCAATTTCATGTAACAAATAATACAAAAGTTAGCACAATATTTTTTTTGTAGTCATGTCTCTAACAAATAACTTGTAGTATTCTATATGGATTTCTAACCTGCAATAATCGTATATTGAAAATCCAGAACATCGTTTGTTTCATTCTTCAAATATTCCCCAAATATAAAACCACAAAGTTAGGGTCAAAAGCAGCAAGAAAATAAAAATCTCTCTTCGAGTTTTTAAGAATGGAAACATGTAAGATGTTTATGTAATCATACTCAAGTTTCTTGTTTGTGCAATAGGAATTACTTATTAACGTTACCTTTATTAATAGTTTGCTATTTTTATAACCCTGAGAAATAAGAAATTCATGTTTCCATTTCTTATTATTTTTTTATCTAGATTTTATGACGGCGTCATTTTCTTCAAGCTGAGCTCCAATATGTATTTTCTAATAACTCTTTGTTTCTAAATGGAGGCTCGAAATTTCGGACGAATTCGAACACATTTTTCAAATAACATTATACAGAAAATACATTGAAAACATTATTAACCCACTCACTTTTTTGTTATTTTGAGTGATAACTATTTTACATTTCATAGACATAACTTATATGTGAGTGTTGCGTTTGTCTGAAAACTAGGTGTCCAGTCTGTTGTACTGATATCTTGTTAAATTTTTGTTTCCTGATTATTTACTGTCACATAAGACCGTGAACGAGAAGCATGCATGTTTAAACGTTTCACATGCTTTATCTAGGTTTGATCACGTCATAATTTTTTTCATACAGCATCTTTTGCAGATTCTTTTATTAAGAGCGTTTGCAAATTTATGCTATTCAGATAACAATACACAGAGAAAAAGCATTATGAAAGTAACGTATATCAATGCTTTATATTATTTTGAATGAATTCTTGTTGGGATTTTGTGTGTATATTTACTATATATATATATATATAACCCGGATCTGCAGACTGCAGCCACCAAAGTCATCAAAAAGTTCCTTTAGGCATAAGGTAACCAATTTTATCATTCATTTCATTTACAACAAATTCTATCAGTTATAGTTAAGTTTTACAAAACTATTGTTTCTTTAATATAATTAATTTTACTTTATAAGATAAGTTATAATTAATTGATAAGAAATTCATCATAGATTTTGAAAGTATAGAGCATTTTGTTGTTTTCTTAGATATGGATAAAGTAGCTAACAGTACTGACAAACCGTACAGGAACGACAGTCTCTAGTCAAAAAAACAAACACAAAAACTATGACTGACATTGAACAATAGTTGGTGTGTCTCAACTAAATTATGATGTTTACATACAATATCACCAATGATGTTTTTAACCTTAGGAGGAAAGAGGGAAGATGACGTTGAAAATGCTATTCTAATGCAAACATTTTGCAGTAAGAGGAAAAAGCTGAAAAGCTCTTCAAAAGTCTATTGATTATTCATACCTTTGTGTGGTATTTAAAAAAATGCAAGTAAATCCCAAGAACATATTTCTGCGAGATCAACTTGAATACCATTTGGCTCACTGAAATGCTTCTTTTGCTAAGTAAATAAGAAAAAGCAACTCTTCAACCTGTTAAGTATTATAATTTATCACGGACGAGTCGCCTATTTATTTTGTTTTGCACATTGCATATTACTATTTGAAATAACTGAAAATTTGAATTTGAATTTAAAAGTTAACTAAATGTTGATATGTATGATATTTATGATAATCACCAGCAAGATTGATATACACCATTTTCTTTCTTCAAACAGATATATTTTAATATACAACAGAAAACACAATTCATAATAACGGTTATTACAAACAATAATTTATATACATAGTTTTACAAACCATACTGAGTCTTCTATCTGGTTTGGAACTAAATATTTTATCGACACTTCACGAGGAGAGAATTATATTCTGTTATAGTTACACGACGCTTAATGGCTAACCTCACTTGCTCTTCATTAGGGTCAAATTAATAAGTATTTATCTATTTACTCATCACACGCATGTAAAAAGTAAATTGCTGATCTCATAACAAAACACTTTCAACATTCAAATGCTGATCAGATCTACCAATGTGCATCAGACGTCAGAAATGAGAATAATGAAAATATGTTCCATTGTTCTTCATTTTTCTCTGCTGGATCATCAGTGAATCTATCTTGCACATATATCCAAAGAAATGAACAAAAAAGCAGAACGTGCCTTCCTCACAATATGTCATCACTATACTAGAAACAAAGGCCCGATTGGCATGGATACTGTGTGAGCTATACACAATAACTCATGTTTAAAACAGTGATAGTCAATACAATTATCAGCAGCATAGCATCTTCAAATGGTGTCTATATACTTCAATTTCTAAAGAAAACAAGTTTGTTTACATTGCCAAAGACAATGATGATTTCAGTGAATATACAAAGACAGTATTATTGGTAAAGTTACACTACATGCTACAATAACGATAGCATACTAGCAAGCACATGATAAGGAAGAGCATACGTTCTTTTAATTGGAGTTTCGGAAGAGCAAGAGAATGATTTTGATACCAGATTAAACTACCATGCTCGAATAATCTAAACATCAAATTAAGAATAGTGTACAAAACGGTACAATGGCAGAATACGAGATCTGTAAACTTCAGAATACTTTTAAAGACATTTAGTAGATGGTTGCAAGAACGAAAACAGACAAATCAGTAGCAGAAAGGAAAATTCCTGGATGGGCAGAGCCCAACTCTATGTTTAACGCTTCCAAAAAAAGGATCTGAGTTGCAGCATTCCTTCAGCCAATGAATGGTCAATTTTGAAGAATATACAACAGATCAACGTGGCAAAATCACAAGACTGTCAACATCCTTGAGATAGCTCTATATAAGAATGCTGTACAATTGTTGGACAGTAAGTCAGATATAAAAGACAAGTTCATTATACAGCTTGAGGAGCTACAAGGGCAGTATTAAAAACCATTACGTTATCATTGAAAACTTTGGCTTAAACGATGCTTGTATGGTGAGAACTATATGGTGCTGATACAACAGCACATATTTTGAGCTGTACCTACTATAAAAGAACCATGAGAGCACACATCTACATTGACCTCTTTGAATTGCTCTTTGATAACTTTTTAAATAAACACTAAAAGTCTTGAGAGCCATTTGAAGTAAGCCACGAGAAAACAAAACAAGCCTATTCAGAAATGAAAAATGCACTTGGCAACAATGAAGTTGTACTAAAGTTGAAAAAGTTCGTTACAGCAAGATCAGAAGAAAATGCTATGTTCAAATCAGAAGTACACAACATTGGGCGCTTTTTGAAGTTTTATCTTTCATACTGTAAGTTCATAATTATGTTGGATCCTATATTTGTCATATCATAGCAGCTACATAACATAAAAAGATAATTAATAAATCAATAAATTATATTTAATTGTTATAAATTTTGAGATTTCTTGATATTTCCAACGTACCATCTTAACCCTGCCATATTTTGTTTAATATTCGGATTAAAAACTGAAACATACACTTTTTTGAAAGGTCTTTGATTTGACACTCATGAGCATCGTTTCCAAAAATTAACAGAGCTTACTTTTTCAACACAAGGGACCTGACTATCAAATGTACATTTTCAGTGCTTCGTAACCATAATAGAATCTAAAAGTGATATAGTAGATATCTGCCTAAACTATGACTCCAATGACTCATGTTCACATCTTATTTTATCAAAAACACGTGTCGCACTTTAGATTTATGAGAAGGACAGTCAAATCCCACTGTTTGGCTAGTCACAAGTTATTCAGGAGTGGGTGGTAGGTGTTACTGTGTAGTTAACTACCCTCTCCTTTTTTTCCTTTAATTTACTGCTTCTTAAATTTCCAGCTTACAGTAACAAAGCAATATTATTTTTGGAAAACAAATCAAATACTTTACAAATGCTGTATAATTGAGTATTTTCTGAATCTACGGATTATACTAAATAATAATTATCTTCCTAACCAAGGTTTAAAAATATACATATACAGGGTGGTCGCTAGAAAAGCGGAAAATTTGAGGGTCAGATGAGATCATGAATAAAATGCGTGCTTACTCATTTCTATTTTGATTTCTTTACATCATGAATAAAATGCATGATTTTAATAATTTTGAGCATCTATGAGTGTAATATAACATATGCCTTTAAAAAACTTTGTAAAAGTTATTCTTTGTAAAAATAAATATCTGTTTGACAAATTTTCCGCTTTTCTAGCGACCACCCTGTATTATAATTTATACGTATGTCCATTAGAGCGTAGAAATTATAAGGTAAACTTCTGAAGTCGTTAAAAATTAAGTAAAATAAGTAACTAAATGACTTTAAAACTGATTATTTACTTAATGTACAAGAACATCAACACACAGTTAAAATCTAAACATTTATTTCTTGTTTGTTCTGAATTTTGAGCAAAGCTACTCGAGGGCTACCTGCGCTAACCGTCCCTAATTTAGTAGAGTAAGACTAGAGGGAAGGCAGTTAGTCATCACCATTCACCGCCAACTCTTGGGCTACTCTTTTACCAACGAACAGTGGGATTGACTGTCACATAATATAACGCCCCACGGCTGAAAGGGGAAGTATGTTTGGTGTGATATGGATTTGAATCCTCAACCCTCAGATTACGAATCGAATGCCTTAACCCACTTGGCCATGCCGACCTCCCTGATTTCTACATCAATAGTACAAGCGAAAAATGACCATTCACCTAGTTGATATGATGTGTTAAAATTTATTCCATATGAAAGAGATAAAGGTAATTAAATAAAAATTATAAAAACAAGTTGTTAAAAGCCGAACTTTCAGCTAAATGGTATTAATTGATAAGTCATATTCAAATAATGAATATTTAAGAAGCATAATATTTTTTTATCAGGACCAAAATGTTAATAAGAAAGGATAAAAACTTTTATCATGTTAATGTCTAGGCCTACATTAAAACCTTTTCATGAGCTTCCATTTACACTTTTAAATAACAGATATCATAATAACTACTACATATGGTATTAAATATTAGTATACTAAAAAACGTACGTGATACTTTTATCGACAACTTTGCATTCTCTTATTTTAACATTTTGTGCACTAACAATTACTTTTTGGTGACAAGTTATGCTAAAATTCAAGTCTTGTTTGATAATATTTAGTTTTTATACTAATTATGTCAAATTCAATTACATCCTGTTGTGTAATAAATGTCAATAACTAATTTAATCATTTAGGCAATGATTTAAAATGCTGTCATTAGATAAGATTATGACGTGACTTCAGAGAAAAAATTTAAAATACGCTTGTTACAAAATTATGGCCTGGCATGGCCAAGCGCGTAAGGCGTGCATTCGTAATCCGAGGGTCGCGGGTTCGAGCCCACGTCGCGCTAAACATGCTCGCCCTCCCAGCCGTGGATGTGTATAATGTGACGGTCAATCCCACTATTCGTTGGTAAAAGAGTAGCCCAAGAGTTGGCGATGGGTGGTGATGACTAGCTGCCTTCCCTCTAGTCTTACACTGCTAAATTAGGGACGGCTAGCACAGATAGCCCTCGAGTAGCTTTGTGCGAAATTCCAAAACAAACAGGTTACAAAATTGTACAACGATATATTGTGTATTTATTAAAGACAACTCTCTCAATGTTATTATTAAAACAACAACCTATGTCAATCAGTCAGTGCGTTTATGCGTACAAGCTCACATGGAAACCCAATATTTCTATTGGATAATTGCACAATGCTAATTTTACCTTTTCACAAATGTAAAACCACGATGATTATCGTACCACTTTAATCATCATTTCTACAGTAGTATAAAGAAACACTTGGGAAAAAGCATTAAATTAATTATTTATATTTCCGTGGCTTAGGAATAATATGATATCTTAATAAAAATTCCAACAGACACCGAAAAATTGACAGTTAGGACTAAAGTTGAAATAGGTCTCGTAGAATTAGCTTTAACAGTCTTTATTTAATAACCTTAATCAATGCCACAACTTCATTCATTTTTTATGCTCTACAGCTAACACATTGCGCGGAAGAAAGTAATTACGGGTTTCAAATGATATACAAATGCGATTTAGACACAGGTGCAAAAAATTTACAAAAACGGAATATAAAGGCAGTTGATGTTTACACTTCTGGAAACCAAAAATTCATTATTTTGTAATTATTGTACATTTCCAAATGTCGCATACAAGTGTTTGAAAAAATCGATAATTCGCCGTAATCTTTAAATACACTTCGTACATAAGGAACGATCTTACCCACTAGTAGAATAACATATTGCATCATTCCCGTTATTAGTAGCAGTGGACCCAAAGATTTCTTGATACTTTAGTGCAGAATTTTAAAAAAATGCATACTGTTATAGAAGAGAAAAAGAAATAGAATAGTGACAAGTTGTTGTTGTTTGTATTAAGCACAAAGAGGTATCCGTACTCTGCCTATCCTGGGTATCGAGAGTCGGTTTCTGGCGGAACATGCTGTGCCACTGGGGAGCTAATAGCAGTTGTTGTTTTTGAGTTTCGTGCAAAGCTACACGAGTCGTGCTGTCGTCCCTAATTATACACTGTGCTAGTCGTCCCTAATTTAGCAGTGTAAGACTAGAGGGAAGGCAGCTAGTCATCACCACCCACCGCCAACTCTTGGGCTACTCTTTTACCAAGGAATAGTGGGTTTGACCTTTACATTATAACGCCCCCACGGCTGAAAGGCCGCTATGTTTGGCGCGACGGGGATACGAAACCACAACCCTCAGATTACGAGTCGCATGCCTTAACCCACCTAGCCGTGCCAGGATTTTTTCCTAAACGATGTTTCATCATTCAAATACTTCGAGCGTATATAATGTACCTGAGCCCTAGTTTATCATGTAATTATTTATTGTAATGGATAACCCTAATACGAACTCTATAAAGTAACGTACAAAGAAATTTCAATTTTACAATCACAACTATATTTGTTATCTCAGTTCGAATATATATTATTTAAATTTTAAAATTTTGGTCTAGGTTAAGTTAAAAATATGAAAGAATATGAAGATAATATAGTTTATTTATAGTAAATGCAGTTCGTCGAATGAAGAGTGGTGAACGAAGTGAGTTTTATTGGTAACACGCACGAGATATAATCAACCAATTCAGAAATCTTCTTCAGAAAATGAATTCCCGAAAGCTTTCCTTTTGGATTACCTTTAGAGAAATAATAGCCATTGCATTTAATTAAATGTCACAAGAGAAACAAATTGCGGTCTACGGTTGTTAGTTTTTCTCAAACTATAAAATGGTCTCTATTTAGTTGCGACAATTATTTTTAGGTTTCATTTTTAGATTGTTTGTTTGTTTTTTGGAATTTCGCACAAAGCTACTCGAATGCTATCTGTGCTAGCCGTCCCTAATTTAGTAGTGTAAGACTGGAGGGAAGGCAGCTAGTCATCACCACCCACCGCCAACTCTTGGGCTACTCTTTAACCAAAGAATAGTGAGATTGACCGTCACATTAAAACGCCCCCACGACTGTGAGAGCGAGCATGTTTGGCGCGACTGGGATGCGAACCCGCGATCCTCAGATTACGAGTCGCACGCCTTAACACGCTTGGCTATGCCGGACTCTATCCAAATGCGATCGTCACGTATGTTGTATTACATTAATTTCTACCCATAAAAATCGTTATTTATCGCCAGGGCCCTGCATGGCCAGGAGGTTAAGTCGTTAGACTCGTAACTGGAAGGTTGCGGGTTCGAATCCCCGTCTCACCAAACATTCTCGCCGTGGGGGTCATTATAATTTGATTATTAATTCCATTATTTGTTGGCAACATAGTAGCCCAAGAGTTGGCGGTGGGTGGTAATGACTAGCTGCCTTCCCTCTAATCTTACACTGCTAAATGTGATAGCCCTCGTGTTGCTTTGGGCAAAATTAAAATACAAACAAACAAGTCAGCTTTCATTGACTTTGTGTTTTAAAAATGAGATTGAGCTCAGCATTTATATGGCTCTGCTTTCATTTTGTCCTTCATTACTAGAGCTGGCAGAAATTACCGAAAACATTCCTCAGGAAAACAGCAGTGAGTGTCTCTCTCTACGGTGGCGAACCTGGAACAATATGAGCGACCTCTATTGGACTTCGAGTGCATGTCACCAACCTGGCAGATTTATTTGTAAAAAGAGTGCTGCAGGTAAGTGTCCAAAATGAATTTCTAATTTAATTTGTCTCAGTAATATTTAGTTTGTGAAAACTTCGTCATTTGTTTCAAATCCTGCATATTTACTTATCAAAAAACCCAAGTGTGTGAAATAGAAATTAAAGAAAAGAACAATAAAATATAATTATCTTTCTTGCCTGCAATCTATTACATGAGCTTAGATTTCTAGTAATTTGTTTTATCATTTCTTGAAACCGCTGTTTCATCCACAAAAGATTTTCACTGTATGGAACTTACTTTCTTATGGTTACAATTTGCAGAAAAAATAAAATTTTAAAGTGGAGAATAGTATACACTGTACTTCTTTGTTTAACAGTTATTTATCAATGCAGCTACGAAGGTGAGCTTTACTATGTGTTTTCCCCTTAGTTTCTAATAAAGTTTTCTGTAAGATTTATTTGGTAAACATAAATACAGTAACATAGCATAATGTTTAGGAAGGAGTTATTAAGTATTCTGTATATACATCCGAGAAAATGTAAAATAATGTTTGAATTTTCACTTCAAAGAGTGTGTTATAATAATACAGATAAATATTTGTAGCTATTATTTTCCAAATTGCTAGTACTTGTCCTTATGCCTTACACATATAGCCAGATCTTGTCAGGTAGTCTCACACATAGTTAGAAGTTACCAGGTTACCTTAAGGGCAGCAAAAACTTGTCATTTACTGCACACAAAATTGAGACTTTTTAGATTACCATATACACAATTTGCACGTGCCATGTTACCTTATACAACTAGAACGTATGAGATTACTTTGCACACAACATAAATACATTAGGTATAATAATTTAAAACAATACATAATCATTTCAGGTAGTCATCCACAAAGCAAAACTTGAACAGTAATTTTTTTCCATATAAAAACTTCACAAGTAATCTCACAACCAACATTATCTTTTCATATAACCTTCCATACAACATAAATTTGTCAAGTAATCTTCCATACAGTATAAACTTGGCAAGCAGTCTTCCACCCACATGTACTTCTCTTACAGGTAATCTTCTGGACAAAAGAATATGTTACACAAAATTAACTTGCTTAGTAAACGCCCACACAATGCTACGGACGAATTGTATATGTATGCAAGAAAACAATTCCCAGTTTTGCTTTCTAAAAGACTTAGTAGTAATATTAAACCCTGCCCTAAAAGGCATAACCTTTTGAACTGCGATAACGCTATGTAACAAAATGTTTACTTTTTCCTGTTCCTGAACAGAAAGTGTTATTTCCGAATTGTTTATGCTTAAAGTAAATGGAGAAGACCTATTTCGCTCTCCAAACTTTGCTTTTTGTTATCTGGGAGTGTATAACGAAAACATGATGGGAAACTATATTTGTGGGTTGATACGTGAAAGTGATTTATATCACAGTCGCAAATCTCGAAAAACTACTCTTTTCTAAACATTTTTGAATAACTTTAATGTAAATACATGTAAATCTTGATTCGTATGTTGTTTTATTCAGACCTTGTGTAAATTAAAATATGTAAATTTGCCAATTTTTACATAGAAAATATGTTAATTTCTACATTTCATTATCCAGGTCACAAAAGCAAAGTTTGAAGGGAATAATGTCCGTTTTCTGTACTTTTATAATATAAGCAATTGAGAAATAACACATACTATTCAGAAACAACATTTGTGTTACGTAGTGTAATAAGACATGCCTAATTCCTTAATCTTTGGACTTAATTAACTTCTTTGTACTTCACAACTAACGAAAGTTAGCGATGAAAGTTATGCTATATTTCCAAGCATAGTTCTAGAGGGATTTGAAATTATCACACGCAATTTTCATACACAAGATTCAACCTTTTTGGATCAGTGTTTTGTGACATTTGATTTTTTTCCATTCAGTGCTTTCTCAAAATCTAAATCAAACATTTCAAGGAACGTATGGAACTATATCTTCGATAAACTTTCCTCGACATTACCCCAACAATCTAAAGTACACACTCACTATTAAAAGCAGACCTCTCACCCGTATCTACGTCAGATTTACTCACTTAGTACTGGAAGAACAAGAACAGTGTTTGTACGACTACATATCTCTACGGAGTGACTTGAATGGTCCTGAAACCCGTATCTGTGGACAACATCAGAAGGACCTAAATAAGTATGTATTTATCTTGATATTATACTTCAGAAACTGATAAATGACACTATGTTACATTGTTAAATTATGATGAATTTCTCTGGATTTTAGAGATTAGGAAACACTAATCAATTTCTAGAGTACTCCTGGGTGTGTTTCTCTCACGAAAGTTACAAAATAACTATGTAAAAACAATGTATGTTGTGTACGAATATTCACGCATATTGTATGAACATTTTCAATAACCTTAAATGCACTGTGTATTTGTTAATCATATAAAGCTGAATCCCGAGTACATAATAGTAACGTAACATTCGTTATCCGTAAGTAATAATCACGTGAATTTTTAACAGATACATCAAAATTACGTGAATTGTTTAACGCCTAAATTATAATCATGTCGATTGTTTATCAGCTATATAATAATAATGTAAATTGTTTAACAGCTACATAACAGTGATGTAAGTTGTTTAACAACTTTATAATGCGTCGGTTCATTAGTAACTGCATGATAATCGCCTGAGTTACGTAACAGTTACATAATAATCACGTGAATTGTATAAATGTTACATACTTGTCACATGAATTGTTTAAGATCGGTAAAGTAATCACGTGTATTGTTTAACAGTTATATAATAATCATATGGATTCTTTAAAATCTACATAATAATCAAAAGAAATATTTAACAGCTACACGAAAACTGCGTTGTTTAACAACTACATAACAATTGCTTTCATTGTTTGACACCTACATAGTAATCACATTAATTATCCTTAGCAACATAAAACTAATATGATTTATTTAATTGATGTGTCATAACAAAACAGATAATCATGTAAATTATTTAGCAGCCATGTAATAATAATAATAATGTGAATTTTATAAAAGGTACATTATAATCATGTGAATCGTTGAATGAGATCATAAAAACCATTTGATTTGATTTAAGATTTATTAACCACATGAAGCATTTAAAGTCTACATAATAACTGTGTAAATTGATTAACAAGAACATAATAACCGTGTGAGTTGTTTTATGGGTACACCGTAGTTTTCTAAGACGAAAGCGTTATAATATTAACATTTCTTAACGGAAACTTTACGTTGTGGCTCTGATGCGTTTGAGCTTCTAGCAGAAATTCAGCTATGCAACTGAAACAAAGTAATCCACTGAACAAAATTCAAGGATGAAGGAAGATGTTTCTCTAAGACCATGGGTGTCACATTAATTGCACAGAAAAATCTACCCTGCAGTAGCATCTGCAGATCACGAGTATAAGTTTTTAATAAGTTTATCATCGCACGCATAAGATAAAATATTAGACATCACCTGTGGGTAAAAGATATAACCTGAATAGGGTGATTTCTGTGGTAATGTGGTTCGAGGTGGTCAACTGAGGCAACAGCTACCACTGTTATTAAAACTCCCAGCACAGGAAAGTGGTCAAGAGCTGGAACACAGCTAATGCATCTCAGCATTTTGGTACTAAAAAAGTTGGCTATCAATGTATAAGTAGGGCTATCCAGGCCATCCATTGATGTGTGTATCACTGATGTTTTTACCCAGACAATGCTTATGAAAAGAGGGCAAAAGATTCTTCTTTGGTTGTAGGCTTCAGTGATATTTCCTTGTAAATTACCCATATCTTACTAGGCGCGAAGATAGACGAAACCCGCTTTTCAGGCCGTCTGCATAACAGTTAGAGCAAGACCAAAAGCAAGCTGTGACTACTGTTGCTATAGCTGCAGAACTCAACTCAAGTCTGTCCAGTTGGTCAGCGAACCATAGTAGATAGTTTGTACCATAGATTGTGATAATCAGTCCAGCATTCTCAGAGACAGGTGGTTCTTGGTATATGTTCGTGAAGATATATGACTAGTAAATTGAATTTCTTGTTGGTACTGAACTGGCACGACCTCTAGTGGATACTTCAGTGTATCGGACGTTTCAACTAAAACTGTGCCTCTGAATAGTTGATGTTTGCTTTATTTTGATGAGCAATATATGTTCTTTTGAATGAATATTTATATCTCTGACCAAGTCTTGGTCACACAAATCAAACGATGAAGACAGATGTTGAAAAATTTAGTTCTGGCATTGGCATTCTCAGGATGAACACATTATAGATCTATGCCAACTTTCTCTGTGCAGGTAAGTTGTATTTTCGCCGGAAAGGCATCCACTGCCACTCAGTCAGACCCAAGTTAGAAATAGTATACTGCATGTGTATGCCATGCACAAATAATCAGAGTATCTCTATACAGATAAATAGTGTGCTATGAGTTACTACAGACAAGATCTAGTGCAATGGGACCGTGAAATATGCCTATCAAACAAATGTATGAAATACACTTTGTTGAAAAGCAAGCAGCGGTGTCTTAGGCAGTGATTTGTACATCGTGAAGATGAAGTTTTTTGTGATTATCAATGATCCATCATCCAGCCTGCACTGAAATAACCATTACAGTCACATGCAGAGTAGAGGTAGCCAAAAGTAGTGATAACCCAAGTATTGATTCAGTTTTACTTTTACAAAATTGAGTATTTAGTTATCAGCACACCAAAGGTTATTACCTTGGTATTTTGGTAGAAATGTATAGTCAACACAGTGGTTTTGTCTCATTTATCTGCTGGTTATGTAAGCTAATTTATTTCTGAAACCAGGTAGTAGGTAATATTACAATTACGTGTCACCACTTAGAAAGAGACAATGCAAATTCATTTAAAAAAGACTAACATGCAGGCTTTTACAGAGCACTAGGATGTATATCCAGTATGGAGACACAGATGTTAAAGGATTGTATCATAGCCTTCAAAAATGTTATGGTCAGCTCCAGTGGTGCTTGTCAAGAAGAAGGATGATATGAGTAGGTATTATGTTGACTTCCACCAGGTGAATGAAATTAGATCCATTGGTTTCTACCACAAACAGATGGATGTCTGGATACACTAAAAGGCGCCTAATAGCTCAGCACTTTAAATTTAGTCTCTGGACATTGATAACTTCAACCAATGGATGAGAGTATTATCAAAACAGTTGTTATGACTGAAAAAAGTTTTTTTTTTAATTCCAAGTCATGCCCTTCAGTATATGTAATGTTCTGGCCATTTCTGAAAGAAATTGATAAGAAGCTGCAATAAGTAAGATTTCTATGTAGATAATATCTTGGTAATTGGCCAAACATTTAAGTTCTCTGTTTTAGAACGCTTCCTCTACTATTTGAAAGAAGCTTCTGTAAATATAAAAGATCCAAGCCGAGATATTATTTCTGGTTTTTCTTTAAAAAAATTATATGAACAACTGACTTCACTGAAAGTGAACATTGATTATTATTCGTATCATGTCTTCAAGCATAGCAGTAATATTAAAAGCAAATCAAATACTGATGTTAGCATGTGTCACGAGCTAGTGAACGACAAGCCCAACGTCTGAATACAAAATATAGTTTTGTGGAGATCACTTTAATAAATTATTAACCATTCCATTTCTTGTCCACATTATCAGTAAACTTTCCTCTAGATTTGATGCACGTGTAAAGCAAGCAGCATCAGTTCAGAAACTTATCCCATCAAAACTCACACAAGATCATATTTCTGATATCAAAAAAGCTATAGATTTTTACAGAGAAGATATGCGAAATCCTGATATTTTTGATGAAAAACTTCATCGACAGAAGACGAGATAGCTTTCTATGCTTTTCAAAAACAGGCCCCAAATAATGGCTGACTACGTAAAAGCGAGCCTCTCTGTACCTAATATCATTATGTTACTGAAATTTTCTGCCACACTGTCACCAAGTTCATGTTCATGTCAAAATTCAGCATCTGCTCTTCGCCTGTTTAATAATTGCCTGAGATATACGCAAACAGTAGAAAAATTGAGTGTTCTAGTTTTAATACGTAATCAATATGACACTGCGATCAACATTGAAACTGAAAGTGGCTTGTGAAAAGGACTCCAGTAGAATAGTTTGGTTTGTTTAGAATTTCGAGCACAGCTACACTAGGGATATCTGCTCTAGCCGTACCTAATTTAGCAATATAAGGTCATAAAAAAGGCAGCTAGTCATCACCACCCACCGGCCAACTCTTGAGTTACTCTTTTACCAATGAATAGTAAGATTTAACGTAATATTATAATGACGAACATGTTTGTTGGGACGGTGATTTAAACAGTATAATGGAGCTTGCTAACGTTCTATTTTAGTAATGTATACCTGTATTTATATAATAGCCCATGATTAAAATAACTAATATAGTAGTACATAGTTGTTTAAATTATCAATATATCCTAATAATTAATAACTATGCTATATGAAGACAGTATGGTACTGTAAGTAAAAACATATGTACATAATGGAGATTTGTTGACTTTCATTGTGTGTTTGTGAATTTCACGAGAACACCCATGTAATTTTGTTTTTATTCTCATAGCACCTATTTTTTACAAATTTTCTGGGGACATAGTCCCCAGACCCAGTAGCATTAGCATGCTTTGCATGCTGATTGTGCTTTACACCATATGTGATGGTTTTTGATCTCGCAAATTAGATCCCCCCTTTCAAGCATTCTGTGCATGAGCCTGTTTAAGAAATAGTTAATTAAAGCTCACTATTTCAGAATACAGTTCAAAATAAGTATGACATTGTTTATTAAAATGTTTTCATTTGTTTGCACTCTGAACTCTGTATTCCCTACTTTGTGGTCGTGAAGTCTTCTCACTTATGTCAATAAAATCATATCACATTTCTCTGAAATAATAATTAGATTGTTTAATTTTTCTGTTTATATTATTTATGACTGACGTTTAAAATGTAATTTACAAGATTTGCAGCCCAAAGTAATATTAAAACTCACATTAGTTCTAATGGTAATTACATATATATCTTGTTTTCCAGATTTCTTTTCTTTTCTGACAACAACACAGCTTTTCTGACTTTTCATTCAGACTACTCCATCACAGCCTCTGGGTTTCAGGCTACGTGGAAAGCTGTTGATATTAGTGCTTGTCGAGGAATACAGCACATAACTGTAACACATAAAATAACTTACACTAGCAATAATTATCCAGAATGTTATCTCCCTAATCTTCACTGCATAGCTCAGTTTGAAGCTCCACGAAATAAAATACTTTTGACATTCTTTGATATCGACGTTGGAATTTCAGAAGGAAGTACTGGCTGTAAACGAGATTACATAAAAGTTACTTTGGAATCAGGGCGGTTTCCGAGATCCATACTTCTGTGTGGCAACAGCAGCTTTATCGCACCAGGCTACCAGATCTTGTCTTATGACAGCATCCTAACTCTAGAGTTGTTCACAAGCCGGTATGGAGGAAGAGGATTTAATGTAACTCTTGAAATATGTGAGTAACTAGTTAAGCCTGATAACCTAATATGCTTATATACGTCACAGAAGCTTATCACTAATTATCATTACAGTTAGCAGGAGTTGTAAATACCATTTTTAGTGTGTGTGTTTATGTTTGTTTTTTGCAATTACCCAGATAAAGCTAACTTTTTCAACTTGCACACAATGTACAGTTATACATCTGGTAGAAATAATCCTTCTTCCAGAACAGTTTAAAATTACGGGCTGAAAAATTTGAGAACAGTGATAAATTAACATTTTAATTTTGTTAGAGACTATAATTCCTTTTTGTTTGTTTGTTGTAAGCTGTTGCTAATGAGTCACGTGGCTTAATATCAAGGCATTCGTTAGGCAGAATAATATATGCATCACCATTGTTTTAATAAAGTAATATTAAAACATTGAAAGCTTTGTTTTTTCACTTCTTTCCAGCCTAAAAATTGAAACCCCAGCTATGACACTGCATGCTTGTCAGTTAGTCATTGATAAATTAATCTTTTATATAGTTTTTACCCTGAAAAGAGTATTTTTTTAAAGAGTCATATAGTGACAATAATTCATATTGTTTAATGCTTTGTAAATTTCTTCAGAATGTTGTGCAATCGATAATCATGGATTTTGTTTTTCGTTTTAAAAATAGAGTACCTAAGCGATTGGCTTATTTTTACGTCATACGTTTCCCTCTGGTTCTTAAAAAAACAGCACGCGCTAGTTCGTGTGATAGTTAAAGGGCGGGGCTACGATAACTATCAACAATCGCTTTCGTTTTGATTGTGAGTAAAAGTCAATCAAGAAGGGAAAAATTCACTACTAGACAGGACATAAAGAGTTTTCAGTACACAGAAGATGTTTTAAAAGGCTCTGTGTATGCAAGTAGGAAGAACAAAACATATAAACGACATATACTTTTAAGAGAAACTGATAAATATCATGTTTATTGATCAGAACAAGAAGTTTAGCATAAAGTTGTTTCTTATTGTGTTATTTGATGAATTGGTGTTATTTAATGTGTAAATGTTGAATCCTTATTACTACTATTATTGATAATACAAGTTACAATTGATAATAATTATACTGAATAATTTTATACTAACGAACATAACTACGATATGTGCAACAATAATCCTAAAGTAATTTATTCGTCATATAAAAATTATTTTGAAAAAAAATGCCTTCAGTGTTTACTTGTTATATATTCAGTGTTTACTTGTTATATTCCAAATTCTTCATTCGTTTAAATTAAAAGATAAAACTTGTTGAACGTGTTACATTTTTTTTTACTTTCTTCAGGATAAGTTATTCATAAACTGCTTATATGTTACCAAAACGTGAAAATAGTTTATTTTCTTCGAGAATGAATAAACACTTTCAGATAAAATCTCTTGTATAGCATCAATTCTGTTCATTTATTTGTTTATTATTACGTTCGATTCTTCATGAAGATGGTTAAGTGAAGAAACTTGTAGACAACTGAGGTAACTGTAAAGTCACTAAAGGTATTAGCGAGGGCCTAGGTTTATTATTAATCTGAATAAAGTAACCCTACATTATACTGAAAAATGTTCAGGAAATGTGGGAAACTCTACATTGATTTAGTTTAGCATTTCGTGATGAAGACGAATTCGTGACTCGTTTGCTGTAGCAAAGTTTTGATATAAGCATACGACAACAGGTGATATGTTACCTTATTAACGTAATCCGTCTCTTTCTTTTTTTTACTCCCTTGGGGAATCTAAAAATTGAACAAAATTCTCTCCCCGACTGATGATTGCTGTCGATCACGAAACGCTGCACCATTTTCAATGTGTATGCATTACTAAAGATGACCACGTGCAGTTTGTTTAGAACCGGGGTGTGTATTGACATGGTAACGTAACGTCACACATCAGTACTGTACAAACATGCGTTTCACCATTTATGAAAAATGTTTTATTGATTACGCGTGACACTCTTTAGGCTTTCGTTAGTAAATAATTTTTGTATTTTGTTTTTTTTAAATTTTATGGTGTGTTATTTAAATACTTTTATTCATGCTGGGCATACATACTCTAGTGTGAAAACTGAGTTTTGTAGTTATATTTTCTGGTGAGGTGCCTTGATATTTGTCAGTCAAGATTTCTAACATGACGTGTTTTCTGTCGGACTTTTGTTTTAAAACAACTTAGCTGTTGTTGCCAAGTTAATTTTGAGCTATACCTTAAACCTAGGAAATTTGCTATGTTATTATCTGGACGAGAATACTGTTTAGGTAAAGTTGTGTTTATTTTTACTTGTTTTAATAGACTATAAATAGCATTATTTGTGTCTTGTGAATGTCGATTTTAATTCTTCATTTGTTGCAAAATAGTTCTGTGTTATATAAAAGTAGCTGTATGTTGCATGCTACTGTTGTTGAATCTGAAATACTTTTCCAGTTGGTAACTTCGTCTGCGAACTTTTGAACAGAAACATAAATTTGGGTTCTTAGAGGCATTGTGCTCACACACTTGATAAACAGTGTAGGACACGGTAACTACCTTTACTTGTGGGATACCTACTTCTAGAATGAAATACTTTGAGTAAGTGCTTTCCACCTTTACTCTGGTGCTCCTATGATCCAGGAAATTTAACCAAGGAATGGTTTCATTGAGGAGTCCTATTTTCAACAATTGATATTGTAAACCGCGATGTCCATTGCACGCTGTCTGTATGTGACAGTATTTCTTCTTACATGAATTAACTAGTTGCTTTTTTTCAGTAAGCCTAGTTAAGTGATCAGTTGTTTGGCTGGATGTACGAAATCCATGTTAAACCTCAGGTAATTTTTATAACATTTCTAAAAATACCAGTAATCTGCTGTTTATTTTTCAAAATAATTTTCTAATCAATTGATTATACTTATAATGCTATAATTATCTGAATTATTTGCTGTTTTTTCCTACTTAGGAAACATACGAACATCTGCCTGTTTCCAAGTTGCTAGTATATGGCCTGATTTTAGCGATAGATTAAACAGTGCTGTGAAATGATTGAAAAAAATGTTTTTAGAAGCGCAGTTGTTAAGTAATATATTTTTTTTATATTTTGAGGCTTTTTCTCAAAGTATTCGGCTTTCATGCACTCTGAGATTCTAAAACAGTACTTACTAATTCCTTTGCAAGTCTTTGCTTCTGTTAATATACCTTTCAGTAAGCCTTTGTCCAAATGTTCAGAGTAGCTTTGCCAAGTTTAATTTTATAGTTATATTTGTCAGAGTACATTTGGTGATTTTGAATTTAAAGAGAGATCAAAGATAGCCCATCTAGGTGTGTTATCATTATCAGCGTTTTCAGTAACATTAAATGATATGAAATACGTCAAAATGTTCATGGAGTACAAGCTTAAGATATCACTCGTATGAGTACAATCGCTTGTGTATATCGATGTACTGTCATTTAATGGAATAGTATCAGACCACTCCAGACACTTCAACAATTTTCTTCCGTTTTAGTTTGTAGTTTTGCATCCAAAACTAGTACGTTTGCTGTTGAGGTTGCCTCTTATTATATAATTTACTTATGTGATTTAATACATTTGAATAAAGGGGTATCTATAGAAACCTATGGTGTGCAGTAGATTCTCCCTGGAGGTATTCTTTTATGTTTAATACACCCATCGCGAGAAATGTTTACTAAAGTAAATACGTCAAACTCAAAGTCAACAATTTTCAGTACATCATTTTTATGCAGTTTATGGGCAGTTGGTAAATTTAGTTTCAATGTAGCAAGATGCAATGTAAATAAATATTATTTCATATTTGATATTCTCAACAAATACAGTATATTTTGTGAGCAATTAGCTAACTGACCCACAAAGCTTAAACACAGACTCCTGTAATTTTTATCAGAAGACATGCGATTAGCCAGTCTCGGACAACGTCTGTGCTACAACTGATAATATAATATAACTGATCAACTGTCACAGATAGTGCGGATGGTGTTGAGCTTTCGCTACTCCAACTGTAACTCGGTCATGGCCAGTTGTAAATAAATATAAAATTATTCATATACAAGCTGTTCTTCTTTTTCAAGTTGTGATGAATATTAATGTTCTTAAACTTTCAACTTTTTGTGTGATATACTGTACTCATACTCAAGCATGATATTTGTTTTTCTCGCAGGGAATGGCTACCAAGTGCAAACAGTGTTAAATGTAAATAATATGGTAAAAGGAATGTTACAAAGTATGAACTACCCGCATAGCCCGCCAGAGAGCGTTAACTACACACAACAGATAGTGGCTCCAATAGGAACCTATATAATCTTATATTTTTCTAAAACCTTTTGGAACGAAGGAAATTGTGATGAGAATTTTGTTACCATACGCGACGTGTATCAAGAAGATAACTCCTTGCGGACACTTTGTGCTGAAAGTAATGCTGTCGAAAACTACGTTGATTTAGAGTTCCAGTCAGTATTCCATACCATTCACCTGGGTTTCTGGACACCGAACAAGTACATAAAATGGAGTCCTTTCACAATCGGATTTAAAGTAGTTGCAGGTGAATGTTTTTATTCTAAACTCTAAAATACTTCCTCTCTATTTGAGAAATAAACAATCGTCACTGTTAAAACTGTATCACTTCTAATACATTAGAGTATAGCTATGTTAGTAACAGGTAGTACATTAGAGTATAGCCATGTTAGTAACAGGTAGTACATTAGAGTATAGCCATGTTAGTAACAGGTAGTACATTAGAGTATAGCCATGTTAGTAACAGGTAGTACATTTGAGCATAGCCATGTTAGTAACAGGTAATACATTAAAATATAGTTATGTTAGTAACAGGTAATACATTAGAATATAGATATGTTAGTAACGGACTAATATGAAAAAAGATTTGAGTGTGCAGCTATCAGGTATGACGTCATAAAATAAAGCACGATTTCCTACGGCGTGATATGCGTTTAATTGTATTCACGGTTCGAAACTAATATAACTTTGACACTTTATTAGAGTTAGCTCAGTTTGTATTCAGCCTGTTGTATTCACTAAATTTTGTATGTAACATGTTAGTAAACTATATGACGCCATAATATTTGGATTCAATATCCTTAGAAGTGTCCATAAATTAATTCCTATGTTTTTTTATCAAATGTTTCACATGTGGTGTGATACATAAACACAATTATTTTAATATCATTTTTCAACTGCCCATGAGCTTATTTTCGTTGCTGTGGCGGAAATGACGAAATTCCTGAATTCAATAACTTTGGAATATCCTAGCTGAAGTCCACGGAAGAAAATATTTTGCTGTTTTTTTGTTTCAACAAGATACATTTCTACCTATTTTGGTTTCAACAAGTTTGTTTGTTTTGGAATTTCGCGCAAAGCTATTCGAGGGCTATCTGTGCTAGCCGTCCCTAATTTAGCAGTGTAAGACTAGAGGGAAGGCAGCTAGTCATCACCACCCACCACCAACTCATGGGCTACTCTTTTACCAACGAATAGTGGGATTGACCGTCACATTATACACCCCCACGGCTGGAAGGGCGAGCATGTTTAGCGCGACGCGGGCGCGAACCCGCGACTCTCGGATTACGAATGCACGCCTTAACGCGCTCGGCCATGCCAGGCCGGTTTCAACAAGATACATTCCTACCTGTTTCATATCTACAAGAGAGAAACGTAATTCCTCTTGGTGGCTACAAAGTTTTCAGCTGATATTATAATAAAAAGTTAAAGTCGGAAACACTCGTGAGTCTGAAATAAGCGACTTTATTCTTAACAGGTTACTATTAACCGGTTAAAATTGGTTACATTTCGCTGTGATGTTGGACATTAACCTGAAACGTTTTAACACGTTTATCCTGGCCTGGCATGGCCGAGCGCGTAAGGCGTGCGACTCGTAATCCGAGGGTCACGGGTTCGCGCACGCGTCGCGCTAAACATGCTCGCCCTCGCAGCCGTGAGGGTGTATAATGTGACGGTCAATCCTAATATTCGTTGGTAAAAGAGTAGCCCAAGAGTTGGCGGTGGGTGGTGATGACTAACTGCTTTCCCTCTAGTCTTACACTGCTAAATTAGGGACGGCTAGCACAGATAGCCCTCGAGTAGCTTTGTGCGAAATTCCAAAACAAACAAACACGTTTATCTCACAGTCTTTCGGAAACTGAGACACTACTGACTATGAAACCATTCATATAGAAGTGATTTATTTACCTTTGGTGTTTTTCTTTCTTTTCAGATTCTCTCTTCCTCAACAAGTCTCTAGGACTAAATAAATTACGTCCACTGGATGGCTGTTTTTGTAAGAACAGTGGTTTATGTTCGGCACATCCTGACGGAGGGTTTCAGTGTCGATGCACAAGTAATTTTACTGGTAAAACAAAACTGTCATATGTTTCATAATATTTCCCTCATTATATTCATATAACTTGACTTTACTGATAAAAGCTTTAAAGTACTGTGTGTTAAAAAGAACTTTGTGTTAAAGATTTACAGTTTATCCAGTCCTGATTGGTAAAACGCAATTTGAAGCTTTACATTTCAGAACCAGAATTGTTTGATGTCTTCTCGCACTTTTTCATGAAATACACTCACCATCCATCGATTTATTGAATCAACTACACTTACGTTATTTTCAGTATGCTTATAACACCAAAATCAGGTTTCGATCTTTGAGTTGGATAAAGCACAAATAGCTCACTGTGCAGTTTTGCATTTAACTACAGTATGGTTATAGTGCTAGATTATACTGCTCACTAAATCTTACGATGAATGTCAACGATTTCTGGTTTATATGAATTGTTGTGAAATTTCACTTTCGTTATCTTAGGTTTGTTCTGCCATATTCCTTGGTGCACCCTAAATCCTTGTGGTAACTATGGAGCATGTACCGTTATTGAGACTGGCTACAGATGCAACTGTTTTGAAGGTTACACAGGTGACCACTGTGACCAGTTCGTTACTCCATGTAACCCTAATCCGTGTGGTCAACATGGTGATTGTTCAGTTGTAAATAATACAACCAACTGCCGTTGCCACGCTATGTATGAAGGTAGAAATACGATTTCTTTTTTATCAATAGTTTGTTAATATTTTATTGACGATCACAGTAGATCAAAGTTTGTTTGTTTAGAATTTCGCACAAAGCTACTTCAGGACTATCTGCACTAGCCGTCCTTAATTTAGCAGTGTAAGATTAGAGGGAAGGCAGCTAGTCATCACCACCCACTGCCAACTATTGGGCTACTCTTTTACCAACGAATAGTGGTATTGACCGTTAAATTATAACACCCCTACGGCTGAAAGGGCGAGCATGTTTGGCGCGACGGGGATGCGAGCCCGCGACCCTTATATTGCGAGTCGCACGCCTTAACACGCTTGGCCATGCCGGGCCTAATAAATTAGTAGTAAGCACCCAACTTCAGACGCTTCACAAGAGGGCGTCACATACGTGTTGAAGGAGGGGACGGAAAAAGGGAGATGTCATTAAAGATAACGAGGCTATACTTCCAATAATGGGACGCGTTACTAGAACTCCACGACATTCAACTACGATGTCATATATTAATAATGTGTCACCAGAGAGCGAAACTAACTTATGGAAGGCTGTAATTATAGTTCCATACCAGACATGCAGTTATGAAGGATGATTACGTCAAAAAGTAAAGAACGTGTTTTTAGGCCGCCATGACAGGCGTTCATGACTGAAACATCAATAATATAATTAATTAATTAAATCGTCATGAAAAGGATGCTTAACACTAACAATTGATTATAATTAATTTCCCATAAAATAGACGCTTAACAGTAATTAATTTATAATTATATAAAATTAATTGTCCTGAAAAGACATTAATTATTTAATCCTAAAAAGAACGATGAATGCTTATTCAGTTATTTAATAATTAAATTATTCTATTACAAAGTAGAGAACATGTTTTAAGGTGATGACAACTAATACAATACATGCCTCATCATGTCGATAATTGATCATTAATTAATTAATTGAATTGTTCTTAAAAGGAAACTTAACACCAATTTCCCAGTGAATTAAATTCCCTGCCTTAAGAGGATGATATCTTAAAACTTACTCTTTTAACTATCAATCACTCAATTGTATTTAAAAGTATTCAATGACTTTATATATTATTTAACGCAACATACAATTATAAACATTTTAACCACGCATGCAATACATAAGCATAGGTTAAAATTATTCTAAACAAGGCAGTATCATACAATAATTAAAACTTATACTTTTACTAATGTAACTTCATACAAGAATTTACATCGTCAAGAAATCTTTTACCAATCTGACTTTATGCAGCAAAATTTAAATGTGTTACTTCATCTCATGTTTTCAAAGGTAGAATCCTAACATAGGGTATTATATATCCTTATCATTAATTATTCCTACAAGAATAATACAATAATTAAAATTTACTCATTCAAATAATTAAAGATTATTGGTACTACATTATAACATTTCCCGCCCTAAACTGTCTATATCTTACTCAATTTGACGAATACAATATACGACTACATGTTTAAATTGCCCTAAAAAGTGCAATATCATACTGTAATTACAACTTATACTTCATACATACAACAATTAACAATATCAATAAAACGTTTATTATAAAGTATCGCTTTTACTAATTTGTTACAAAATAATTTATACATTTATCACAAAGGCGGACTTCACATATACGAGCTTCTATTAATTACGGTAAATAGAATACAGATAACTTTGTTGTACTTAAAATATGTGAATTTTGAAAATCCCTAAACGGTTGAAATTTGACAATGTGTATACCCTTCGAGCATAAATTTTCGATGTATAATATAACAAACACACGCCTAAAAATAAAAATAACTGCATAAATTAAAAGGATCCCCAGGGTAGAGGTCATAATGTGCTTCAGCAACCACATCTCGCTCTTCTGATTTCTATTTCTTTTGATTATTTTATAATTTAATTATTATTAATATTTGTGAATTTTTAATTTAGTTTGCTCTTCATTCATGTCGTCCAAACTTCACCAAATCTTACATTCATATCTATCTGCATGCCTTTCAAAATCAATATCATCCGATTTTCCACATTAATTACTTATTTTTTCAATCTGATGATTCTACTATTGGTACATTTTTGGCTTTGTCTTTTTACTTTTATTTGGCTGCTTTGTATTTATACACCTTTTCACAAACAATAAGAGTCATCCGCTTTAGCTATGCATAACTCTATGATTTTCAATATTTGTTACATTGGAAAATGAATACTTGAGCTGGTATATTACTGCAGTCAGAAGTTTTATACTCCCAGCTGTTGGTATGCAGTTTGTTTATCATATCATGGCGTCAACGTATTGTAATTAAGTACCATATTAAGTAATTATCTCACTTTGATTTGTTTATCGTTCCCATTATCAGACTATTATTTTTGAAAAAAAAACAACATTTATCTTATTCAGTTATTGGCAGTGAAATAATTTAAGTGAATTCCTATTTTATTTTAAATTGATATTACAATATCACAGGATATCATTTATTTAAAAAAATTATTATTATTTTTCCTATGCAAAAACATTTTAACTTTCGGTTATTAATTTACCTTTTTACAACAAAACTAAGACTTTCTTTGAAGCTACTTTGACAGTATGTCTATTTTCATTGATAACTAATAAACGTTGAATTATTCTGATGCATGTGTGTGAATGTATTTTCCAGGACCTCGCTGTTCTCGGTACATAATTCGGATCACTTACAAACCTTTAAGTCAGCGAATGTTGGAGGAACCATTTTGGTTAGGTTTAATTACTGTTAGCGTCGTCTTATTAGTTATTCTGCTGGTCTACTGCATCAAACGAAAGTTTGCAGACAAGATTGAAAAATTTCTTGCTGAAGAAATAGAAAGAAGTAAAAATAGTACGTTTATTATAGAATTATTCTTGAAATAATATTATTAACATTCTACAGTATATAAATTTATTATTTACTGTTTTTGATAAGTGTATCTGATAGTAATAACGATAATATATATTGATATAGATATAAGTGTTTAATACTTTTATGCTTTAAGATAAAACTATTTTGGGTAAAAATTCCTATTTTTGTTATCAATATACTTATCTATTGTATAACTGATTGAATAGTTTAATTTTTGACATCTTTAAATTCCTCCGGTGGGACAGCATTAGATTTACGGACTTACAATGCTTAAATCCAGGGACCGAATCCCTGCGGAGATACACTACGTAGTACAATGCGGCTTTGTTCAAAAACATAAAATTCACTGTTGAAGTTTGTTTCATTTCCAGAAACGTTTTATATACGGTTTTTGTGTCAGAAATTTTATAAAAGTAATTTCAATTAATTAATAAAATATTTTTATACGTTAAATGTATGCAGATATAATTTTTTTCTCAAAATTCGTGTCAAGAAGTGTAATAGAGTGTACACTAACATCTTGTTCGGATAACATTTTTAGTGAAAGGAAGTCTTCTACTTAAGGAATAAAGAAATTATTCCTTAAAAAAACTTTTACCACAATAATTAATCTTGTCGTATTTTCATCGTCAATTAGTTTATCAATTCAGATAAAAAAATATATAGATATTCTTCATAGTTAATACAATATAAATGTGTATATATATATATATATATATATATTAAAATAACATCTTCCTAAAGTAAGAGTTTTATAGTTTTCTATTATTTTTCTTTTTGTTTCTTTGTTTGTACTAAAAACAGACAAATTCTGTCGGAATTTCTCTTATTAGTCAAAGTCTTTTAAGGAAATTACGTTAAAGAAACACATTTCTAATGTTACTTTGTACATATTTCAGAGTAAAAAAATACACTAATGGCGCGATACATCAACAATTGATGTCTGTATGATATGAGTGTAATTAACATGCAATTTGAATAATAAATAAAGTTAGAATAAATTGTTTATTTCTCCCTATGGGTCTAGACTTCTGGAACATTCTGGATAGTATTCTGATATGTATTATTATTTATACATTATCTTGTTTTTATGTAGTCAATATACCTCAAACAATTTTGGTTATTGGTTTCATTTGTACAGATGTATCACCGGCAGTAAATCGCTACAGCTTAAGCTCTAACCAAGCAAGTCTTACTCCAGTTTCAATGAGTCCTCAGCCTTGTTCAAAGTCCTTTCTGAATAGAATCCGTAAACACAGCATTCGTAGTGTTACAAATATTCCTCACAATTCTTCGGATAAAGATCTAGCTCGAACAATAACTTTTGATGATATCCTGAAACGTAATCTTTCCTCCAGAAAACACAAACAAAATCATAGGGTTAACGAAGCAGAGAAAAATGAAGAGGAAACATCACGTATTATAGCATCTCTGGTGCACTCTAACCAGTCAACCAAACACAGAAGAATGAGTTTAGATGATTTTATCAAAATGAACGGAAGAAATATCAGAATGAGAAATGCAAGGGAGGAAAATCAAGGTTATACGTCTGACGTGTCAACCAAAAGCGAAGAAATCGCTGAAACAAGCTTTACAGGGAGACTTTCACCCCCATTAGCACATTACTTGGCACCATCATTCACTGAGTTTCACTCTATCACAGAACAATCTTTTGAGCAAGCCTCGTCCTCAGATAGCCTCAGTTGTGACGTCAATGTAGGCGAGACAAAAGTAGATATTTCTCCTTCAACTCAACAAGCATCTCAACAGTCAGATTGTGAAAGTATTGAAGAAAAGCCCACTCGAGACGTCTCAAGTCCTATTCCTTTGCCACAACTCAAAATTTCCTCCGAGCTACAAAATCCAATAGAGAAAAATATTGTTTGTGAAACTAAAACGATAGCAAACAAAGAAATTTCATATCAAACTAATGAATCAAACGCAAAAATAAATTTATCCAATATTACATCAGTAATTCCAAACGTTCTTCTGGAAGATTCCAATTATGTAGAAACGTCTTCTCTACCATCAGTGTGTGCAGCACCTAAGTTATGTGATATCTCTGAAATTAATCTTCTTACTTTGC
Source organism: Carcinoscorpius rotundicauda (assembly GCA_011833715.1). Classification (NCBI taxonomy): domain Eukaryota; kingdom Metazoa; phylum Arthropoda; class Merostomata; order Xiphosura; family Limulidae; genus Carcinoscorpius; species Carcinoscorpius rotundicauda. The sequence goes on along the minus strand of CM022392.1, from coordinate 46,523,956 downwards.
CGAGTAAAGATCCTCCAAAACATGTACCAGAATTTTCTACTCCAATGATACTAATTACAACAAATATGAGTTCGTGCGATTCTGAAGAGACTAGCCCTCCTAGAACACCAAACACCAAACCTTCAATGGCCTACCTTAGCCCTTTAACAGCAATGTGTCCTTCTTCTGATAGAACCATCTCTGAATCCAATCTCAGTACGTCTGGCTATTCTTCTTTGTCGAGTCCTGGTATGTCTAGGTGCAATTCCAGCAGTCCCTTAGCTGAGGAACTGGAAGTTGGTGCAAAAAAGTTATATCTGCCTCAAAAGCCTTCCAATCTTCTTTCTCCTTGTCTGATTACAAGTAAATGTGAAAATGCCTTTAATTTTCCTTCTCAGCAAATTTATTCATGTCTACAAGTTCAAAATCACCCAGACGCCTCTTGTTTTCCACAGCGGCGAGCATCTGTTGGAGAATCATTGTTTCATCCAACAAAAGATATAGATCGCTATCTGTGTAGAAAGAAGCTAACAAAGCGTATTTCCTACCAGACAACAAGTACTGAAGACTCTATAGATGATGAGGGAATTGTATTAGACCGTGCTGAGGTTAAAATTAGACAAGGAAAGGTAGCAAGTCCAAAAAAGATTGAAATGTGGATAGCTTCTGAAAAATACCAGAAACCAGAAAGAGATATTGCCTTACATAGTAAGTGTCGAAAAACATCTATAAGTTTGGAACTTCCAGATACTTCAACTCCGTGTTTGTCAGAAAAACATCATTCCACAGTAAGAAGCAGTCCCGAACTGAAAACAGACAAGTCAAAACAAATAACCGAACATGGACGGTCAAATGTCTGTAGTTCCCCTAGTGTTTCGCCCATAAGTGAAAGACTTTCAGAATGTCATGAAGGTAAGCTACCACGAAACTCTTCAAAATCTAGCATGAGTAACCACGTAGTTTCATCATCAGATGACGACTTAGATCCTCATGGACCCCGGCAGAAGTCGCCACGAAGACTACATAAAAGGCATGAGACATTTTGTCCAACCTTAATGCATCATAAAGTTGCCACTCAAACTACTCCACAGTCAGTAAGTTTAATCAAAAACCGATACCAAGAATATAACGAAAACTCCTCTTGGTCACTTAATCGAATTATGTTTTCTTCCTCTTCAGAATCAATTATTTCAACTGCTGACGATAATTTTACAACAAATCATTCTACAGACGGAGAAGAGTTACAGCAAAAACTCAGGTTAACCAATGATGTATCAGACAAAATCCAAGAAACATTTTTTAATGTTCCAGAGGAACTGAAAACTGTAGCAGTTGTCACGCCTGAATCACGTGTAATACTTTCCTTACCCACTAACAGTGGGGCAAAACAGCGAAGTTGGGCTCTTTACAGACAGCGGTAAGGTTCAGACAACCTAAGTATCACACTTAAATCACTATTTTTGTTGTTGTTTTTTGAGTTGGCAACAGCAGATAATAAGTTAGCATTAAAATAGCATGAACACTCTGTACCAGTACGGCCTGGCATGGCCGAGCGCGTTAAGGCGTGCACTCGTAATTCGAGGGTCGCGGGTTCGCGCCCGCCTCGCGCTAAATATGCTCGCCCTCCCAGCCGTGGGGGTGTATAATGTGACGGTCAATCCCACTATTCGTTGGTAAAAGAGTAGCCCAAGAGTTGGCGGTGGGTGGTGATGACTAGCTGCCTTCCCTCTAGTCTTACACTGCAAAATTAGGGACGGCTAGCACAGATAGCCCTCGAGTAGCTTTGTGCGAAATTCCAAAAAACAAACAAACAAACAAAACTGTACCAGTAACAAACTTAAATGATAAAATTCAAGAAAAGAATCGACTTATTAAGATATTTGAAAATAATTCATTAAACCCACGACACAACGTATTACTGCCACGGTATATATTGCCCTATATAATGTAACGCAATAACTACTAAAGAAATATCGGTGCTAGTCGTCCCTCATTGTGAAGTGATAGGTTGAAGGGAAGGCAGCAGGTCCACACCACCCATCGAAACTCTTCAGTTACTTTCTACCAACAAATAGTGGAACTTGATCATCATTCTTATAATTTACCGACAGACCCAACGTGCGAAACACGATTTATTCTTATTACTGTTGGTTGTTTTTGCAGTAACGGGCTCCAAAATCCACATTCTCACACGCTAACCATGGTGCTATACTATGACCTTTGCTAAAAGGAAAAAAAAAACATGAAAGTAGGGGCACATGCACAGCTGTCAAAATACCTCAGTTAAAACAACTTTTAGCAATATTTATATGATGGAGAAGCCTCTATACATGCAAATATAAAACTAAAAAATGTCCAATCTAGTCCTTGTGGAAAATTTCGCTAAATAAAACATGTTAATTAATTAATTGTTAAACAATAAAACAACGTCAAAATAAAATTCATATAGCCAATTTGTAGATATTAAGCAAGGTATTAATTCATACGTACGTATATATGTGTATAGATGATATATATTACTTAACTTATTCACAATAATTTGCTTTACCTTAGATATTCAGAGCTGTTTTACATTTTCAGAAGTCATGGGCCCGGCATGGCCAAGCGTGTTAAGGCTTACGACTCGTAATCTGAGGGTCGCGGGTTCGCATGCTCGTCCTCCCAGTCGTGGGGGCGTTATAATGTAACTGTCAATCCCACTATTCGCTGGTAAAAGAGTAGTCCAAGAGTTGGCGGTGGGTGGTGATGACTATCTGCCTTCCCTCTAGTCTTACACTGCTAAATTAGGGACGGCTAGCACAAATAGCCCGCGAGTAGCTTTGTGCAAAATTCAAAAACAAACAAACAAACAATGAAAAGTCTTGTAATTTGATGCTTCCAGGTCAATCAAATTATTCAAAACATTAAACAAAGTATTGTAAAACAAACTAAGTTCTCTGTAGAATAACAATTTATTATAAACGTTTAGACATCACATACTCTAGGAAATTAAAATTCCTAATATTAATAATAAGTTATTGTCATAAAACATCTGCTTTGTTGGAATAGAATTAATTGTATCACAGCTGGTACGACCCGTTATTTGAACCTTAAAAACATTTTCCTTGCAAATAATCAAGATAATGGCGTTTATTTTTACTAGCAATCTTGGTAGTACGAAGATACTCCTATGAATTGACGGCTAAATATTCCTTGGTGTATATGATCGTGCTGTTTGGAGTATTCATAAATGGAATAGTATCAGTAAAGCAAAACCTAAAATTACAAAATATTTAATAAATCGCCTAATTTTCAACACAAAATTAAAAAAAAAATCTGCTCTTCATACATATACAAAAATATGTTTCAGGAAGTTCTTAAATAGCATTAAACATTGTGAATACTTTTAAATGATATGATTAGTTGTAGAAGTGGCGATTTATAATAAACCTCCTTTGTCAAAGAAAAGAAAATTATGAAATGAAACCTGATTAAGCTTAAAGTTTAGTGGAATTACGTTATAAAATACAGAGTTAATTAATTTGTAAGTACGGATACCATTATACTGAATAAGTTACATTAATAATGTTATAAAATGAAGATAAACCCAAAGTATTTCAATGAAATTGGAACGATTCAGTAAATGTTTCAAACAATTTTAGCCCTAAATCTTACGATGCATTGATCCAACTTAGTTATTCACACTGAAAGTATAAAAACGAACTTTCACTATTTAGTGTAACCACAAAAAGGTTAAACAATGTATGACAAATACATATGTATTTATGTAGTGAAAATGAATACATGTTAATGAAATATGCATAATCAAAAGGATTTGTTTGTTTGTTTGTTTTTAATTTCGCGTAAAGCTACACGAGGGCTGTTCGTGCTAGCCATCCCTAATTTAGCAGTGTAAGACTAGAGGGAAGGCAGCAAGTCATTACCACCCATCGCTAACTCTTGGGCTACTCATTTACCAACAAATAGTGGGATTGACCGTTACATTATAACGCCCCACAGCTGAAAGGGCGAGCATGTTTGGCGCAAAGTCATGTAGAAAGGCACTAATTGACAGCACAGCAAACAAATTATTCCAGCGATAAGCATCCTATTCAGCTATCCAAACAAACAAGTGTAGCTCCCAACCACCACCCATTCACTAAGTCTACTGTGACAACCTTATTTAAACAAGCCTTTATATGTGACAAGATGTACATCTGCATAAAGTAGTGTCAAATTGTTAAATGACCTTATTCATAACTAAACCGTTTATTATAAATTTTAAGTAAAATTTCTCTAATTTTTATTTCTTTATATTTATTTAATACATTCTTATATTTATTACAAAATGGTTCAGTAATTTTATTTAAAGTTTATTTGTTAAATTCATTAACTATTAATTTTTCTATCAATATTTCAACATTACTGATAAAATATTGTGACTTATTATAAATTTTATAATATCAGAATAATTTTGAAGTTATAATACTTATAGTATTAGAAGCTAAAAAATTAATAGAACGAAGAAAATTGTTAATTACTGTGCTGCAAAAATCTACAGAGTTTCAAACTCGTTAACAGCTATTATTTGTCAAAAACTTTGTGTAACAAAATTTTTCCTTTTTCTTGTTCCTGGGCAGAAAGTGTTATTTCCCAATTCCTTATGCCTAAAGTAAATGGAAAAGACCTATTTTTCTCTTCAAATTTTGCTTTTGTGACGTGGATGACGAAATTTTCAAATTTACCTATTTTCCAGAACATTACAAATAGATTCAATGCTGAGTAGCTGATAGACAATTTTCTCGAACTTACAAGAATTTTCTAGAATATTGTAAAACTTCACTCGTCAAAATGGGCTTTGCTTTTGCCACAGTGTGTCTGGTCTATGCGAGGCAATTTGGAATTGCCTGTAATCCAAACGAGTGGCGCTTCTTCATTGATAGCTCATCCAGAAGCCTCAAAGCTGTTCTGCTCCATAACGGGAATAAGTATCCGCCTTTTCCCCTGGCTTATTCGGTGCACCTGAAAGAGGAATACAACAGCGTCAAGACCTTGCTAGAAGCCTTGAAGTATAAGGAGTATAGCTGGGAGGCTATCTGAGATTCAAAATGGTGGTATTCCTGAGAAGTCTTCAAGGAGGTTTTACCAAGTTTCCTTGTTATTTTTGACTTTGGGACAGCAGGGACACCGCAGCGCACTACAACAGGAAGCATTGACCACAACGGATCAAATTCTCTGTTGGGAGGCACAATGTTAAGTATGAGCCACTAGTGGATCTACAGAAGGTGTTGTTTACACCATTGCACATAAATTTGGGTCTTATGAAACAATGTGCAACAGCTTTTGATAAGGAGTCTGCAGCCTTCAAGTACCTTCGAGACTTCTTTTCTAAGCTGTCTGAGGCAAAGGTCAAAGTTGGTGTCTTCATTGGACCACAAATAGAGAAGATCCTGAAGTGCAGAGAATTCCCCAAGAAGCTCAGTAGGAAGGAAAGAAAGTTTGGGGCAGCTTTGTCACAGTGGTTCGGGGCTTTTTGGGTAATCACAAGGCCGAAAATTATGTAGAAATGGTTGAAGAACTACGGCATAATGGACTCAAAGATGTCCCTAAAAGTCCGTATCCTTGATGCTCATCTTGATAACAAGGAACGCCGCTACCAAGGAGCGTATAACAAAAACATGATGGGAGACTATGTTTCGGGACTGATTTGTCAAAGTGATTTACATTACAGTTTCAAATCTCGAAAAACTACTCACTTCTAAAGATTTTTTTATAACTTTAGTATAAATACATGTAAATCTTGATTCATATGTTGTTCTATTCAGACTTTATGTAAATGAAAATGTGCAAATTTGTTAATATGTTAATATCTAAATTTCATTATCCAGATTACAAAAGCAAAGTTTGAAGGGAATAATGTCCGTTTTCTGTACTTTTATAATATAAGCAATTAAGAAATAACACGTACTATTCAGAAACAACATTTGTGTTGCATAGTGTAATAATAGTATAGAATTATTACTGAAACATTATGAACTTTAATTGCTCCAGCTCTTCTTGTTAAAATGTGTTCACTCAGCTTAATGCTTTAACACGTGTTTTGTCCGTTTAGTTCGTTGTTATCAGCATACAGATGGATAAGATCTCTAAAACCATTTAAAATTATTTGTGAACTATTTTTTAAATATTAAACTGTGGGTACATACATACAAGATTGTTACAAAGTCATTGTGGGCTTTTAGGACAGTGTGTGGGAAAAACTATATAGCATACGGACGAAATATTTTACACAAAATTTATAACCCATACATGTTGATGTACTTCTCTGAATTGTATAGAGAGTGCTAGCAATGCTTTTCGTATATAAAGTTCAGGTTGGAACATTTTGTTTTTACTGGTTCTTAAATTTATTCAGCACCTGTCCAGTGAAAGTGGATTTCTCCAGGTACTTTGGTTTCCCCACGTCAAGTATTTTAGCAATCGGATCAAATAATTCTAGGCTGCATCATCTACTTAATTTACTTACATTATACCTATAAGTAAAATATTCAATTAATGAGCTTAGGTGTCCTATCCAAAAATCTTGTAATTATAAAATAATATATTTTAGCTATTAGTTACAGTACATTCCAATAACCAATCAAGAAACCAGTGAAATGTACTTACCGCATTACTTTACTTTATGCTTTCTCAAGCACACACATAAAATATTTCACTGTATGTTATACAGTTTGCCTTACAAACTGCTCAAAATATTCACAATGATTTTATGTACATATACAAAGTTATCGTAGGTAGCGCTTTCTTAATTACTATATTTAAATACTCAACTTCCCCTAGGCCACAGCCTGAACAGAATAGAACGAGAGAAGAGCTTACATCACTAGATTCAATTGAAAGTTCTATTCCTAGTGATAGCGACGACGATCACCTATTTACAATAACAACACAACAAATGCTACAAGTTCCTAACAAAGTACACCTTACACCTCATCCTGTTTTACGACGCCAAGAAGCGCTAAGCGAAGATGACGGCAGGTAAATAGGTTTTGCAATTGTTTATTACACTCAGAAATTTCTTTTATCTCATGGTTTCTAATATAACAGTCTTCCTCCCTAGGTATCCGTAAAGAACTCTTTAAAAACTAATTTTAAATTATTTGTATTCCAGGTATTAGTTTAAAAAAAAAACAATACGCAAGTAAACAACGTTCATAGAAATATAGTTTTAGTCTTCATGATAGCTTAAAATTTATTTATGTGAAATACATTACAAATTTCCCGCTCTTTTATTAATTTTGCTTATCTGTTTTCAGTTTTTTTTCTTTCTTATAAAAAATATTGAAAGAACTTTAAAAAAAAATCAGTTCCATAAATTTAAAGATTATTCTATTATCTTCCTTCTATTCTGATATATTTTGTAAATCCTTTGTAGAACTTTTCTGAGTGACGAGATTCCCTCCTATATACTCTGTATCTTTTATAGTGACGATTCCAGTAGTGAAACGACGGTGCTGCTCAAGAAACCGGCATCCCCGAATGATATACCTGCCAAAAATTTAAAAAGTGTTAGCATTGGTACATTGACTGAGGCAGAACCCTCCCAGAAGGATTTAGAGGGTATAGGAGTTCATCAAAAGGATGATGTCCGTCTTAATCATGTGTGAATGTTACGTCTTAGGACGGTGTTCAAAAAGGCTTAGCAGAATATACTGACTTACTGAACGTAAGAATCTTAAATAAGCAGAAGGGAAACCAGATTTTCCTCAATTATTTCAAAATGAACCGCGAGTAGAAATCGAACTTACGGACTATCTTGAAATTGTTTATAATGGGTTCAAAAGTGAAGTTAGAACTGAAAAGAGTCAAAAGCACACCAAGACCCAAGTTTTAATGGATAAAAAGCACCTATATTTAAAACATGGAAATTGAAATTTACTAGTCTACAATCTACTAGCCTTGTTTTACAATGCCTATTAAAAATCGAATTTATGTCAGAGATATAATTACATTCGCAGCAGAATTCAAATTAATGGCAAAAAATGTTAACGTTACACACAGACTAAAGCCTTAAAAATGCTCAAGTGAATTAGATTTTTATAGGACATTGGTAACACCACTATAGAACTTAGATGGCACATCATGTATTCTAGAGGTAATTAAACGTTATACTTATTATTATCACAGTTATGACTAGAAGTTTAAAATTGTTTATAAAATAAATTAGCTTATTTTATGAATTATTGAAGTATCATCTTTAGCTGTCTTCTTAAATGTTTTTTTGTTTTAATTTATAGTTTCTAATGTAGATCACAGTACCCAAGTGACATATGATAGACATTAAGCGTTATAAACTGCATACATGTAAGGTAATGTTCTTGCTTTTCTAAAACTCTGAATCTACCATTACTTAAACGATTAGCCTTTGTGTACTCCTTTCTTTTTTCTGACTTATTCCAGTTATTCTCGCAATGTCGATAATGCGATTGTTAGGCTTAACAGAATAGGTATCACTAACGCGCAAAATAAATTAAAAGGAGAATAGTCTGTTTAACATTTGAGTTAAATATGAACTTAAAATAATTTATTAACCCAGGCTACAATTTTTATAAATTATTTAAAAGAATATTTGAAGACTGGCAAATTTATTTAAGTAAAATATAAATACTGCATGCAGTGGTGATTACGATTTTCCGTATATTATAATACAGTTCAACAGAAGTTCATATACATATTGTATTGAATATTTTAACGTTTTCGCTATGTTTAATCACGAGTAGTAGCGTGGAACATTAAACATTTTCTTATAGGTATTTAATAAATGAATATTATTTGAATAGTTACTTATTCTGATGTCAATTAGCAATCGGTTTATTCACCCTGTCGTGAAGAAGTTGTTCGTCGTACTCTTCCATAATTTTACTTAATATAAAATACAGCATTTACATGATATAACTTTTTCATAATTATACTCAACTATCCTGGTATAGTTATACTTCATAATGAATAAAAAATACTCTCAGAAGAAGAACAATCGGAACTAATCTGTTTGTTTGTTTTTGTTTTTGGAAATTCGCACAAAGCTACTCGAGGGCTATCTGTGCTAGCCGTCCCTAATTTTGCAGTGTAAGACTAGAGGGAAGGCAGCTAGTCATCACCACCCACCGCCAACTCTTGGGCTACTCTTTTACCAACGAATAGTAGGATTGACCGTAACATTATACACCCCCACGGCTGGGAGGGGCGAGCATGTTTAGCGCGACGCGGGCGCGAACCCGCGACCCTCGGATTACGAGTGCACGCCTTAACCCGCTCGGCCATGCCAGGCCCGGAACTAATCTAGAGAAAAGTATTGATTTATACGTTCCATAACTGACAGCTCATTGTGTATCTTTTGCGCAAAGAAAACAATATTTTAGTGCTGATCGAAGTTGTATTTGTAAACAAATGAGAGGCTAACTTTAGGCCCCCTGCTAGTACAGCGATATGTCTATGGATTTACAACGCTAAAATCAGCGGTTCGATTAACCTTGGTGGGCCCCTCAGATAGCCCGGTATGCTTTACTATAAGAAAATACACAAACATTCACATGCTAACTTTAGAATTCTGTTTTAAATTCTATAAATTTGTTTCAAAATAAATGTTATGTTATTTATTAAGTACACAATTCTATGGCTAGAAACTAAGTTTACCCTTTTCATAAAAAATATCAGACGTTTAATTTAAATTCAGTAATGTATAACACCTAATGACAGGTGGTGTAGCAATACCCCCTGCAACTAAATAATTTTCTCACATCATTCCTACGTTCTTAAATTTACATTGAATACATATACAGAATAAATGAATATTGGTTATAATAATTTTGTCCACTTGGCTACTCGAAACCCACTCCTTTTACCCGTAGATTTAATTGAGACTTCAAAGAAACAGTAAAAAATTAATTTAGCATATTAATTCCTTATTAGTTCCAACTGATAGCAGGAAAAATTTTGAATTATTATGAAAAGAAACCCAACTGAAATAAAAATGTATTCTGAAGACGGCTAGCATTAGTATTAAAAACTTTAATTGAAATAAAATACAGAACAAAGTTTCGACCTCCTTAAGTCATCTTCAGGTTGACAAAGGGTCTTTTGATTGGTGTAATGAAATACTATTTATTTTAATTTTGTATTATTTCTTGCTTAAACTATCACAGGCTTAAAATGCTACAGAAATATGAAAGTGCGTATTCAGGCAACTGTGGTTTTCTTACAGACTCGTATAAGTATTGCGGATTTAAACGGTTCACCCACTTATTTTGTGGTGCTTAATTAAAAAGGTGACATACCATTTAAATCATAGTTATGTATGACTATTAAACAGCTCAGAATGGCCAAGTAGTTGTGGCACTCGACTTGTAATCCTAGGGTCGCGAGTTCGAATCCCTATTGCACCAAACATGTTCGCCCTTTCAGCAGTGGGGGCGTTATAATGTCACGGTCAATCCTCCTATTGGTTGGTAAAAGAACAACTCAAGAGTTGGCGGTGGGTGGTGATAACTAGCTGCCTTTTTTAAATTAGGGGCGGCTAGCGTAAATAGCACTCAAGTAGCTTTGCATGAAATTCAAACCAATCATTGCAAAAACAAATATCCTATTAAAAATATTGTCAAAACAAGTGGCAATTGCAACAATGAGTAATTGTAGTTTTCTTTTATATTTCATTGATTTAATATGTAGCATTTCGAGTGGTCAACAATATATGCGCGTATTATATTCAATATTGTTTTTATATGTCCATCGCGCTATGAACTGTGATATAAGCATAAAATTAATTATTTATTATATCAATATTACTCGTTTTATTACATAAATGTAAAAAGAAATACCTATGTACTCATACACCAGTTACTACGTCCACCTTTCTCTTTAAGGTGATGTTAGTTATTATTACACTATCTACCGATAATTCAGAATTTATCTTCTCAAGAAACAAAATGAAAGATGACTTAACTATACAGCATAAAACCTAAAAAGTTATAAAAACAAGCACACATTTATATCACCTATAAGAAAAACTTTATCATATGCCCTTCTTCGTTTTATTTTTGCTCATTTTTATCATACACGCTACTTACGAGTCTATATTGTAGAGACTCAATTTTGGCCGATTGGTAACAATCGGATGGCCAAAGTTTATTGTTATCATTTGAAATTTTTTAGGAACACATTTGTGTCTGGTAATAATTTGTGTTTAGCAGATCTCTCGTCAATAATCTCTGTTGACTATATATCGGACGAAGCACGATTGTAAAATATTCAAAAGCAAATAGGATAACATAATACCTGAGCATGTGTAGTGAACAAAATGTCGGTATAACAATATTACACAAGTGGTAAAGTACTTATAATATACTTATTGACTTAACCACTTAATAGCGCAGCTTTATAATACAATTTTTATAGTAAGACACTGATTTGTGGAGAAGAACTTACATTAGATTCTTTACCGAGAAAAATATATTTTGTTTATATCTGTACAATATTTTATTGTTGCACCACATTCTCATAAACATCACCAACAATCCCTTTACTTTGTAGACAATTATTACACAACCATGATTATATAATATTATGAATAGTACATTTGTTCAAATGCAAGTTCTTTGGTTTCATCATTTTCTTCTATTGATTGAATTTCTTCATCTAGAGGCTGGTTTTCACAATCCTTCAGTCTGTACAGTTCTCAACACTTCAAATTATTCTCCAAACATGTACGTTTTGAAAGTTGGCACAACCTTTCAAAATTACATGACAGAAGTTCGAGTAATGCGTATGGTGCCTCTTTGCCATTTACTGTTTCAACTTTCCAACAATGATTATTGAGAGATGAGGTATCAATACAAGAACATCTCCACTTTGCTGTCTGGTAGTTTGCTCTCATTATATACTTTTGGAGACATCTACTTTTGCAGTACATTGTGAAAAATTCAATGAAAACTTTCTTAACTCCGTATACAGTGGTCTTAGCTACATGTAGCTCCCAGGTAAATAATTCCCATCGTCTCAGCAATGACAATGACATCATTCACCCACATCCCAGTTACATGAATGTCCGTTGATGTTCTACTTCTTATATCGAAGTGTACTAATAGTGCTGCAACCAGTAAAAGCATACATACCAATAAGAGCTTTTCACATGCATTCACCAAGTGTAGCTGCGATTTGTGTTATATAAATATAGTTTGGCCTAAATTCAGTTTAAATTTTTGAAGCACTAAGGATTCTGTATCTGGGCAAAAACCAAGTACTAACAGAAAAACATTGGCAACACCAGTAACAAAAACAATGCATTCAAATTCTGAATGTACAGAATGTAAAATTAAGTGAGTATCTGCCTCTTTCTGCATGAACTTAAAATGTGGAACAACAATGCAGTCCTCATTCTTATTCTACAGCAGTTCTCACCAGATGTCACATAAAGATTCTTGACTTCCAAGTGTTCTGTTTTTTCAATTCTTTTATTCTTGTATGAAAAAATAGATTTATTTGATACTGCAGCAGGAAATATTCTCCACTGCATAACTGTTTGTTTTGCTGTAATATTTATCGCGCGTTTTCCTTCTCAACAGTTTTGATTGGGATTTTTCTGTGTACGTCGACCACAACATCAATACAAGGAGAATATGAGACTTGCTGGAGAGCTTTTGACAAGATGATAAATGCAAGATCATCAGAGGACCTTTAATTGTGTGCATCATTGTCATCCAGTCTATGAAACATGAAAAATGAGTATGTATTTCATCCACAAGTGGTATGTTTTTGTTGTTGTTTGAAGTTATTTTGCAAGGGTTAATTTACCAGTTTTCGTGGAAAAACTATCGCTTTTGCTAGTAACCAGAGAATTGGCCCTATCAGATGCTCTAGTACCTCTCACAAAAGCTGACGAGTCTCTCCCATTGTTAGCATATTTCCAACCAAACTATAGATAATACATAAAATGACTTCCTTGCCATCAGCAGATTTGCTGACCTTTTTTTCTAAGTTCTGTGACAACTTTCGGCTGCATGTTTGTAAACTGATCAGGAAAATTCATGATTGATGAATCTGTTTCAAGTCTGTCAGCTTTGTGCATGCTGATTCACCACGTTCTTTTGTTATTGATAAAGCTTTTGCAACATATTTTAGAAAAATAGTAAAATTGGAGATACTAAGTCGGTCTTTAGGCCTTTTGAATGAATTAATGAGGTCTTGTTATTACATCGACTACTGCAAACACGGTCCTTTATGATCTGGAATGTTTGAAGTTCAACATGGTGAAAGTTTTCTGGATTGATTTGAAACATTTCTCGTAATAGCCTGGTGTAGGAAGAGCAGTACTCTGCATCAATAGAATAACGTGTTACTGCACTAGTTTTCGGGCTGACACAACGTGTCACTTTAGATTTTTATGCCAATTATTTAGACAACAAATGTTCTATGAAATGTGTTAGTTGATCCAGTTTGTACTAAAACATTCTCTCTTTAAACTCTTGCTAATAATCTAGATGTTAAGAGAAATGAAACATTTCTGTATAGCAGACATTGAGATGTAGTTGATTTTTTCATAGACAAAGTACCGTGGAATGCATCCCAAGTGCAACATGTAGTTTCTATCTCTTGAGACACGAATCAGACCAAGAAAAACGTTAGCCATGTCACTGCATTTTATCCAAAAAGCAAATTACAGACTTTCTCCACTATCCTAGAGCTAGTGGAAGGTGTTATTTGTCTTATGGATCCTCTGTTTCCAATTTATTTAAGTCACTCTTCAATGTGAAATGCTTCCAATATTACAGATGATAATGTGTGGGTGGAATTTATGCATCTTGTAAATCTTTAGCAACTTTCAAAACTGATTGACCCTGTCTCACTCTTGCATCTCTGAGAAGTATATGCCAGGTGTCCAAATCTTTATAAATGTAACACCAGTGGACGAATATTCGTCCAAAGCATCAATTAGACAAACAAGGCTAACTATGTGTATGTGTTTTCTTACAACAAAGCTACATTTGGCTATCAGTTAAGCCCACCAAAGGAAATCGAAACCATGATTTTACCGTTATAAATCTGACGACTTACTGCTGTACCATCGGGGTCACGGTCTAAGTGTCCGGATATATGTAACAAGAACCTGAGAAAAACTTTTCCTTTTTTTCAGACAATAAAACGCAATTGAAATACAGAAACAAAGTTTTTGTGATATGCATTTCATTTGAGTCCTTTCTTAATGTTTTTTTTTCAAATTAATAGCTTGCATGATAGAAGATTAAAAGTCTGGATTTTACATCAAAGGTGTAAGTTTTGACTGATATTTAGATCAACTAAAAATTGACAAGGGTAAATTGATAAATAATTTTTGTACAGTGGTTGAAGATGAGCCTCCATATTATGTCCTGGAGGTGAAACATTTGTGTAATTCTAGAAAGAGCTACAGAGAATTTACACAATGATAACGTCACCAATTTTAAATGGAACTTCATTATTACTCTCTCAATTGTTATTTATACTTTTTGTCATCTCTTGAGGAATGAAAGTTTCTGGAAGTAAGTATCCAGAGTTTTCACAAGGAACTTCAATATTTATTAAACAGACATAAATAAATTGCTGTTATCAGACCTCATCCTTAAAAACCAAAACATACTAATAACACTCAACATAACATTCTTCTTTACAAACTGCTGATATTTCATCTTAATAGAAACATATTTTGCTAATTATGCCAGTCAAACATCCAACTGTTTAATATTCCATTATTATCTAAACAAAGAAAGTTGATGATTTCACTTACATTTTTTAGTTAATAAAATTATCCATAAAAGTGAGACAGAATAATTTCTTTTCCCTCATTTAAGATTCTGCCAGTCGTCATATATCTAATCAAAATAGCAAAGTTCTTTAAACAATTGTTCATGAGAAAGGAAGTAAGTTAAAAACATTTCTTTATCATTGTTTAGGAGTTAGATATTTATTATATAGTTAAATGTGTAGTTCATTGAAAAAATTAATTTAATTTCCAGATTGTTAATGAAGAGTGAATTATAAAAGACCGGTTTTCTACATATTTCTTAATTTTTCTATTTCTGCTGTTATTTTTTACGTCAAAATATTTTTTTTATTTCTTGAAGTTCATTCATATATATTAGTGACTGAAGCTATGATCTGATCCCTAAAATTTATAAAAAAATGTTGGACGGCATTTTGTGTAAGAAACTGAAAATTTAATATTTATTGTATTACATACTAAACTATGTATACAATTTTGCAAATAATGCTGTATTTGAGAGTATTGTATCAACTGCTAATAATTTAAAAAACTCAACTTTTCTGAATAAAATAATTTCAAAAATTACATATAAATTATGTGAACCAAACATACATAGAATATTATTTGTTTTGAAAGTTCGCACAAAGCTACTCGAGGGCTATCTGTGCTAGCCGTCTCTAATTTAGCTGCGTAAGACTAGAGGGAAGGTAGCTAGTCATCACCACCCACCACCAGCTCCTGGGCTACTCTTTTCTCAACGAATAGTGGGATTAACCGTATCATTATAACGCCCCCACGGCTAGGAGGGCGAGCATGTTTAGCGCGACTCGAATGCGAACCCGCGACTCTCAGATTACGATCGCATGTCATAGAAGATGAATAACGTAAAGATGTAAACTAAAATTACTAATGATATATTTTATGCTGGAACTGTTTGTTTGTTTGTTTGGAATTTCGCACAAAGCTACTCGAGGGCTATCTGTGCTAGCCGTCCCTAATTTAGCAGTGTAAGACTAGAGGGAAGGCAGCTAGTCATCACCACCCACCGCCAACTCTTGGGCTACTCTTTTAACAACGAATAGTGGGATTGACCGTCACATTATACGCCCCCACGGCTGGGAGGGTGAGCATGTTAAGCGCGACTCGGGCGCGAACCCGCGACCCTCGGATTACGAGCGCACGCCTTAACGCGCTCGGCCATGCCAGGCCCATGCTGGAACTGATAGTGTACTAGTAAACGCAACCCCCCAATGGCTTAGCGTTATGTCTACGGACTTACAACGCTAAAAACCGGGTTTCGATACCCGTGGAAAGCAGATCACAGATAGCCCATTGTGTCGCTTTGTGCTTAATTCAATGGCCCGACATGGCCAAGCGTGTTAAGGCGTGCGACTCGTATGAGTGATATATAAAAAATATTCGTAAACTTGTAGGGTTGCTTGAAATCAACCCACTTAATTAAATAAATCCAGTACTTTTGCCTACACTCTGTAATAGGTAAATTTAAAAATAAATAATAATTAAGTAATACGTAACACTAAAACACTTACCCAGAGTTCAACTGTGACAAAGGTAGCTGTCCAAGTAGTTCACAATATTTGGATGTTCCTTTTCCTGAAGTTCTGAAAGCTTGGTGATGAAATGTTCTTTTCTAATTTGTTGAACTAGTTTAATCTGCTTAATAACCACTTACAACTCTGTCTCTGTTTTTACAGCTGAATACACAGTTCCTGAACCATTGAAACAATAAAATATCATTATAATCTGTAATGTGCCAGTATGTGAATACATTACCACACGTTACTGATGAAATTATTTAAACAAAGATTATATGTCTCTATTATTATACTTTTATCGATAAAATTGAATCTTTACTTTATAATCCAGCAATTACAAAGTCGTTCGCAATTAAATTTTTATTATATGAATGTTACCCTAACATACTGATGGAAATTTAAATGGTAAATTATATTTACAAACTAAGTACCATCCCTTCAGATTACATTAATAAACTTTTGTAAGTGTTTAGCCCTTATATTCAAGATGTAATCATAATGTGATGATAGTTTCCAATTTCTAATACTACAGTTCTGCTAAGCCTACATCCACAAATTAATCCATTGCTGTGAAAGTATGCTTTGAAGCACTACAATATTAATGATACTACGGATTATTTTGATCTATAAACCTTGTAACCTCGTAAGTGATCAAATGCACTTTAAAACTTATCATAGAAACGATGTTTTTCTACACTGTTCGTCGGTAAAAAAAGTTAGTGGTAGAAGGTAATGACTATTTAGTTACCCTCTCCTCTCACAATGCTAAATTAAGGATGGCTAAGGTAGACACCCATTGTGTAGTTTGGGAGACAAAAAAACTTTTAATATTGTTACGTTGTTCTCAAAAACTTATCAAATTTCTCCTTTAACTCAAATGTAAAATTATTTAATTTCAAATTTTTAACACTTTCTGAACAATGCAACTATTTTTGCTGGGAATGAAATAATTACTTTTGAATACAAACCTCTCACATAAATAACCTATACAGTAAAATGGGAACCAAAAAAAAACTATTTGAAAGTATATAATACATTTTCATTCAATACAAGGGATGAGCAGCTGTCCCATTCCTCTTTACCCATTTAGTCCATGGTGATATGGTCCAGGCCATGCATATGTATAAAAAAACTCCACCACTGGGATTATCTTCAGGTGATTTTTGTGAAATACCTGTTCCCAACAGTATGCATTTACTCGCTAAGAAATGTAATAAACACGTAAACATGGCTAAACATCGTTTATTTTAAAAGTATACCTGGTCAGGTACAAATTACTACAAAGTGGGGTTTAAACAAAGAGTAATTACCGTGTCAAGGAAAATAAGTTCTCCGAAAAATATTATTGAACAATAATAAAAATATCCTACCTAATCAAAGGTACACATAAATTTGAAATGTGACTACACGTGGAAGACATTTGCTTCAAAAGGAAAAAATGGCGATATTACGTAAACAAAGAGAGATGAGTGTATCAGAAGCATTTCACATGCCTCATTAAACAAGTTCCTAGAGTGTAAGATAAAGATGAGATACCAGAGAAAAGGTAAAATGAGGAATTTAACGACAAGTTATCCAGAAAAAAATATTAGAGGACAATGAAAGAGAGAAATAAGCCAAACGAATCAAAAGCCAAAACCCAATTATTGATGGTTTGAGAAGAAATATCATGAATAGAGGCTGTTTGCTAAATGATGAATCAGTAGGAACGAGCACCACATATGGACAACATAACACTGACAGTACATAAGCAAAAAGAAGTCTTTCCAAATCAGGTATGAGATAAATGTTAGAAATGGAAGGAAGGTAAATTGGTGAAAAGAAAAAGTTACCATCCCAGACCACTGATGTTTGGGAATGGAAAGAATGAAAGGTGTTGGGTAAGGCCTCCTGAAAATTAACAACAGAAGATTCCTGAACAAAAAAAACAGGTAGAAAAATTCAGCATTATGAGGAACAGTAGAAAAATCCAATGAAAAACCTGGTATAGAGCCCTAAGGCAGAAAGCATTCCACTGATGTTGAGAAATTTCCATGGAGAATGAAACGTGGAACATTCGAGATACGAACTACATATCACGTCAAGCCTGGTTTGATCACCAAAAACCAGAGAAAACCAAGCACAAAGACAGAAAACAGGAAGAGCAGGATAAAGCACCAAAGAATAAAGTTATCAAAGAAGGGAGGGAGACAGAGGAAAAAGCAGTTGGATAAATCTAGGAAAGCTCATATGAGGCAACCAGTAAGGAGCAATTAGATGGAAAATACATGGAGTGGTATATGTGAACCAAATCACCAAGGAAGTTGAATGAGAAGATAATCATATACGTATTTGTTTGTCCAGTCCAAACTGAAAGCACTGATGGTCATGGTTGAGAGCTGTGATAAAGGCATCAATGTGAAAAGTACCCACTGGAAAACAAGATGATTATGAAACTCTTCAATTGGTAATATTTATCAGGACGGCAAAGATGATCTGTGACAAGACTTAAACACTCAGAACACAGCACACGAAAATTGGATGTCTTTCTTGTAAGCCCAGAAAGAGAGATCCAAAATATGAAAACACAGGGATTAAAAATGCATTCAACATAGGTGGTTGAGTTAAGTAACTCTAATGAACGTTTAAAGTGAATCATGACCAGATGGAGGAAATAATTGAAAGCTTCAGAATGTTGATATCATCAGACTTTTCAGCTGTAAACCAACACCGTAAAGTCTCCTTTTGATCGACCCATACCCTCCACGACTGGATTGAAGATGTAAATCCACACAGCAACGAGAAAGCAGGACACATGCCAAAGACTGGATCCTGTCTAACCACCAAACCAGCTCATTCAGAATATTAAGAGAAAAGGTAATAAGAACATGCAAAGGATGCCATGTAAGAGTTCACTGAATAACTCACATTTGAGCCCGGGCACATATATATAAATATATGGGGCCATATCAATCGTTAAAATTAGTGTTCAAAACTGATAAGTCACACCTTAATGAGCATACCAAAGATGTGATAAAAAATGCTGATTTTTAGGATATTTTAACAAGCATAACAACAACTTCCATAGGAGGTATTTAGTTTTTAAGAAAAGTTTTTACTTTCCAAAATTGTGTTTTTAGGGATAGAATTATCCTCCTTAGCCCTGCACACAGATGTGTTCTAGCGATTTTGATGGAATTAATGCTTAGAATGTCTATGGTTTTCAGTGTTTTCTAATTCCAGGATCCGGTGAGTATCAGTCACAAAAATCGTCAAACGTCAGGATGGAGCTAGCAAGGCAAAGGGCAAAAGAAGAGCTGAAGATGGGAGAGTTGGAAGAGTATAAGAAGTAAGTCAGCAGAGTTGAGACAAACCATCAATATAAAGAACCCTTTAATGAGATCACCTGGTAGCTGGGATCTATAAAGTCCAATGCCGTGGGTGGGATGTGAAATCCAAATGAGCCAGCGAATTAGATGTAGTTCATTTGTTTCATCCATCTTGGTTATTCATAAACCTGAAGAAAAAACCCACCCAAGACTGAGAGAAAGATGAGTCATGGGTTTGATGGCCTCTGAAGACAAAAAACCTTGAACAACCTCTGAAAGCTGTTGGTTGGTAATAAGATCTCAAGACAGAGAGAAAAAAATAGGTAGCTTTAATAAAAGAGTAAAATTGTCGTAAAAGTCGACTTTTAGAAACCAAATAACTCACAGATCTATGACAAAAGATCATTAAAAGTTACAAATTCTCACAATTAAGCTTTAACTAGACCAGAACGTATTGAGTAGTCATCGATACTACTGAAGTCACGAGAATTTAAATAAAAGAAAATGACAAAATGACAAGATACAAAACACTTGGAAGAAAGTATGGGTAGGGACTTCAAGGAAGTAGCACAGAAAATAGGAATACGGTCTTGTTGTGGTCAAGACTGTGATAAACAATCTATCAAGAAAAAAATGGTATTCTTCACATAATTACAAAGAATCAGGTATGTGGTCGATTCATAGCACTAAAGAGAGAGGACAATATGTAATTCTCTGAGACAAGTGGTTGGCAATCAAACCTGGAAGAAGGTTACATCGAGATCCAGGAGATATCAACATCAAAGAACAACTTGTGTTAGGTAAGATACAAGGGTGACAAATGAGCCAATGTGGAGATAATAAGAGAAAGAATATCCCTTGATAACCTTCAGGATTTCAATGCATATCCTGAAAAAGATGATAGACACTAGACACATGTCATCAGAATGAAGTAAAGGTAAGACAAAAGTGTAAAAACGAGTGAAGAATTAAACACAGCTAAGGTACATTAATTTTAAACTTATCCTTGACCAATTTCTAATATCTTTGTATATTCATTATGAGGATTTCCCTCAGAAACAATACTTTTTTACTTTGTCATAATTTTTTCATTTGAGTTGGTTGACATCTCACCATATTTTTTATCGGGATCTCCCTCAGAAACAATAATTCCTAACTTTTCTGTATTTTCCTTTTCTGTTACTTTCCTATCATGTGCTTTTGTTGTCAAATAACTGGTCTCTTTTATGATGATGACGACACCTTTCTCATCCTGTTCAACAGGTGAGAAGGTCTTTAATTCCTCATTTTAAATAAATTTAGTATTCTGCTAAAGACACGTAGCTATTAATTTTGCAACTATAAAGTAATAATTCTAAGCCCTTGATATATTTACAGAGTAACTGAGAACTTAATGTTATGACACCAGTTAAGTAAGTTGTGAAAGGGAGACTTTTGAACATAATACCAAAACTTGAAAGAAAAGACTATCCTAGAATCCCGTGGGTAAATATTAGTAAAATAATTCAAAAGTCGTATCGAACATCATGGTTTATTATTAGTAATGAAATATCTGCACCAATACACACTAGAGAAATTAAATAATACAAAGTATTATAGAACAAGAATTAATATCCCACACAAATATGCGTTTGTCATGAAATATTAATTATAATGTCACGATCTCCGTATAGAATGTTATAAATTACACCATTAAAGTTGTGAACGAAATTAAGTTACAATTAAACAAAGAATCAATATATTGTGTTTTAATTTTAAACAACACCTCTTGTACTGTTTCTCATTATAAAAATTAGAAAGTCATCCCAAGTAATCCTCACATTTAGTTGGTACTCTAATCACCAATAAGTAATTCAACAGATAATTTAAGTGTTTTCAAAAGAAAGATTTTTAATTGTTTTATTTAATTGGTAAGGGATTCTTAGTAAATATAATATATTAGATGGTTTGAGTTAAAATTTCACTTTTAATTCCTGAAATAGTAAAAAACATAACCCAAGACCTACAAATACCGTAAACACAGCATGTTCCTTAAATTATGTAAATAGGAGTCTCCAACTGAGCAACCTTGGCTCCAATTTTTATAATCGGGATAACTGACGTTAGAAAAAGATTGAAAGGTGTAAGTAATGAGATCTGTAATTTATGTAACATGGTGGAGAAACGTATTCATTTACGTATTGATAATACACATACAAATCTTTGCAGAAATACGCACTATCAACAAGTGCAAATAAATCAGTGTAAATATAAAATAACTGCTTCGTTAATTATTGATTCCACAACATTTTCAAAGTTACAGGAATTAATGATGGATCAAATCCAATAAAGAGACACAAAATAATATGTTGCTTTAATCCCACATATTTTTCCCAATCAAATACTTTTTTACCTTAAAATTTAACTTGATTGTCTCAAGTATAATGATAAAAACAAATATCACCAAGTCTCATGACTTACCCATAATAAGGATATTTCTTGTTCATAACAGAAATGAAAAATTATTTCAGTTTCCATCCGTGATTGTTTTCTTCATGTGTTATTTTCATTATGTATGTTAAAACAGGATATTAAACACAAGTGTAACCGTTAAAAGTGACACTATGATTGACAGGAAAAATCTTAAGAGTTTGATGGCTGCCATCAAACGTTTTAAAGACCTTGTTCTCCTCAGCCCAGAGCAGGCCTATTTTAACGTATCTTTAATGCATGTCTAAAGTATTCTAAAATATATGAATTGGTAAAACCCAAAGTAGTGAAGTCTTTCTAACAAGTTGAAGATTACTTTCTCTGCCACAGTAACCAAGGTTACTCTCAAGCCACAGGTACAAACAAGCACCAACCTTCTCCAGCAGCCGAATAACCATCCAACCAAGTTCTTCTTACGATTCTCCTCCCAGTTACTCTTGACGCCCCATAATGACCAGGGTTTTGTGTATGACAGTTGTAACACAAAACATAAATTTTATATTTTATTTTCTTCCAATGTTCTTATCTTGCATGTCCTGCTTAAATTCACACCCGAATTCCATAATTTCCTAAACGATTAAATTGTATCCAATAAAAGGATACCATGACTACACCATCATGTGAGACAAAGATCCCTACTGTCTTCAAAGGGCTATTACACAAATGGAATAAGAATTAACTTTTAACATAAGATTTATTATTTTGGTATTTTTGAAACTAGCATTAAGACCACAACGTTTGAAAAATATCAAATTAGTAATAAAACTTATGAATAATGTAAGAAACTAACTCCAACAACTTACTTGTTAAAAGTTAAGTATCGGTTGTGAGCGTATAAGTTTAAAGACTTGTCGTTGAGAGAGACGAGAAGGTATATAGACAATTTTAGAAACTTATGAACGAAATAAAAGGTATTATAATACTCCTTTTCTGCCTAAAATGTCATTATTTCATTTATGTCTGTCGATTTGTTACAATAGCTGTAAGTTTCGTACTGTTCTAAAAATATAAATGGCACCTTAGTAACTAACTGCGCATGCGTGCAGAGTTAATATAAGTTCACTTTAATAAATATTTTGCGGGTTCGAATCCCCTTCACACCAAACATGCTCGCCCTTTTAGACGTGGGTGCGTTATAACGTTACGGTCAATCCCATAATTCGTTGGTAAAAAGAGTAACCCAAGAGTTAGCGGTAGTTGACACTTACACTGTCTTACACTGCTAAATTAAAAATGGCTAGCGCACATAGCTCTCGTGTAGCTTTGTGCAAAATTCAAAAAACAAACGAAATGTAATAGTTAACAAAGTAAAATTTTGCCAATTTTGATCATTTTGTTTGAAAATGTAGCTGTTTTAAATCATTTCCAGTGAATAAAACGTAAACTTATGTATCGGAATACTTTTGAAATGTATGTGTAAAACAAACACAATTACGTTCATTGTAAAAGAAAACCTTTAAAATACTTTTTAGACACATGCGATATGTTATATGTTTTGTTTGTGCTTTTTTAGAGACTTAGGTAAATATAAACAATATGTGTGTGTGACAGAAGAGTAAAAGAAATTAAAAAAGTAAAACCCATTAAGACATTGTTGAGTAAAATAACAATAGTTTTTAAAATATTTTAGTGATGAGTTAATTGCTTGAAACTAATGATAGTTCTTGATATATAAACATTGGTATTAAGTTTATTCGTACATGTCTTTCGAAAATGTGTTGGAGTGAAACGTTATTCATGATATTCTGATAATATAGAGTTTTTCAGATTCAATATACCAAATAATTCTCATAATACGATCATTACGTTTTGGTTACAAGGCAGAACGGTCGGGAACGGAGTTCCACCTCTTGAGGGTTTCCAAACTTCTGATTGGATTAAACCGTATTTCGTGTTGCTACTACAGTGAGGATCAGAAATGTGATTCCACCTCTTTCAAATCTAACCAATGCTGGTACCACAGTTTGATGTATTATTATTACATTATCTATTCCTCTTTATCCATTTGTATAGGGAGGTACAGTGTCCATTTGTTCTTCTCTTGTTGAATAGTGAAGCACAGTGTTGAGTTGTTATTCTCTTTCTCTTGTTTTACAGCGAAGTACACTTATATTTTTCTCATATTTTGCATAGCTGTATAATATATGAAATATAGTCTATTCAAGTTGAGAATATCAAGGTTAATGTGTTAGAGATTTTAGGGAGAGAAATAATTTAGTTAGAACATGTTACAACCCTCAGGTGAAAATGATGGACCTGAGGAGAACTCTACCATGAGATAAAAAAATTAATAGTTAATGATATTGTAATGTCGGAATTATTTCTTGTGATGACACATAGAGGGCCGGTACTCCTTCGCCATCACCGATGGGCAGAAAACGGTCGTTTATTCGTAGAGTCAAAACATGATACGATATACAAAGCGCTCTAGCTGTCGTTAATAGATTAAAACATTTTATTTTTGCTAATACTAATGTATTTTAGATTGGAGAAAAGCTTTAGGATCTATCAGAAAAAGAAACTTTGTTTAAACTCACAGAGATAAAAACATTTTCTGTAGTAGTGGATGGAAGCATTACTTTGATCAGATGTCTCAACAAGTTTAGTAAATATATGACTGGTCACCCAAATGAAACCAAAATTTGTAACAAAAACAATTCGAAAAGTTTTTGATTTATTCAAAGTTACACATGGGCTATCTGTGCACTGCCCACCATGGGTATCGAAAATCGAGTTTAAACAAACATACCACTGAACCATTGGGGGGCGCAATACAAGCGAATGAGAAACCTTTTTATCTTTAGTGCGTTATGTATTATGATTTATATCTCACGAGTATCCGATTTATTATGCTACGTTAGTATCAGGATTCCATATAACCAGGAATTTTAATTCAAAAATTAGTTAAATTTCGTTATGTATAAAATTTATGGTATTTGTCAACAAGATTGGTATACGAATTATCTTTCTTAACACAAATATATTTTAATATACAAAAATACAACTTATAACAACAGTGATTACAAATAATTAATACAAATGTTGGTTTGCAAACAAACATTTTACAAACTTACAAACAATATTCAGGAACATAATATTTTATCGACGGTCCAACTTCATGAGATGCAAATTACTTTTCTGTTGAAACAAAGATATACTTCACTTGATGAAAATGTTAGCTAGCTTTATCGTGTTTGGCCTAATGCGGTTTAAAAGCTTACTTTTCACAAGGGAAGATGATATATAATGTCTTCGAAGACATACTACCTTTTGAGCGGTGTGGTTCATAATGTTCGAGATCTATCAACTTTCCTGCTCAAATTCTGTAGTTTTTTTTCCGATCAATAAGCGTTACTCAAAATTATAACTTCCGGGATTTGTTGTATACCAACTGAAGCTAACAAAACAATAAGCTATCAATCACTTTATACCAATCACTCGCGATTCTCGAACTTTAAACAATGTTCGAAAATGCGCTTGTATTTTCGTAAACCACATATTGTTAATTCTTGCTCTCGAGAATCATCTATAAATTTAGAGAACAGGCGGGACTTGCGCATTACACGTCCAGCAATATGCATCACATGTATTAAAAACTATACTGAAACAAAAATAAGTGTTAAAATATATGTATAATAATAATGCCGTAATTTTAAAATAATGGTAGTTTTCAATTATTTACCACAATTGTTTTCTTATTGTTAACAACTGAAAACGTTCATAGTTTTAAATGCGATGAGAATTTTTAGGCTGCTAAAACGCCAAAACAAACGTCCATTTTTTTTAATTATTGATATATTCTTGACTTGATAAGTTAAAATATGGAGAAATATTTTGTGTCAAATTAAAGTATTTTGAACCTGATTTATCTAAAAGAAAATGATATTTCATTGGTCTGTTTATGTTAAATACAAAAGACAAGCCAGGTATGTAAACCAATTCACTTACTGAAACACTTCCTCATTATATAGTTTTCAAATAGCAATGGCTTAATGTGTTTTCAACTAAAAAATAAGTTATCGGAGATCCTGCATCTTTCACACTTCACTTAAATCTCTACTTAAGCAAAGTCAAACAAATGAAATATTACTTATTCGATAAGACAGCTGTTGCCTACGCTCTTATTATTCAGATAAACAGGAACGTTATTGAGAGTTGAACGTTAGTAATTTAATGGCTTGCAATCAGTCATACAATGTGTCAAAATAGCAAGAAAAGTTTATCAGAACCTTTTTCTCAGCTGACGTAAGAATCCAGAAGTTGATAACTTAATAACCAATTGAAAATTTTAAATTTAATATGGACATGTATTTTACACAGTATCCAATAACTTTGATTCTTGAAATAATACACACACACATACAGTTATGTGAAAAAGTTGGGACACTCTATGAAAGCCTGTGTATTCTTGTAACATTTGTGGACATATAGATATTTAATCTCAATTTAACAATACTGAGAGATTATAGGAATATAACTAAACAATTAAAACTGAAGAAAAGACTTTTCAAAATCTTTTGTAAATGTAATTCTACAAAAATGCATATTCTAACTGAGGAAAAAGTTAGGACACCCTACTCCCTAATAGCTAGTGTTACCCTTTTGGCTGAAATAACTGCAGTGAGACACTTCTTGTAGCCATCTACCAGTCTCTGATATCGGTCTGAAGAAAGTTTGCCCCACTCCTCAATTTGCCTGTATGAATAATGTGAACTTATGAACAAACCAGCCTTTCTGTGAAGATTAACTGCAATTTAAATATTTTGTTTTGGTGCTGCTATGACCATTCAATATCCAGGCCGCGCGTTTGCTTTGTTTGAGCGCGAGATTCCGGCCTCGAACGCCTTAAGCAAGTGAACACCGAGCCGCTAACCATGGTGTACGCTCTGCGTACGGCTAATGATCAACTCAGCCCGATCGAGATCCAGATGCCAGCCACCGTTCACTCCCATTAGCTGCCCACAGTTTTACATCATGCCCTATCAATATCTTTTAGCACATAAAACACTCATTGCATAATTACAGCGCTATCTGTATTTAATTTATTTGTTTGTTTCCTGAATTTAGCGCAAAGCTACACGAGGGCTATCTGCGCTAGCCGTCCCTAATTTAGCAGTGTAAAACTAGAAGGAAGGCAGCTAGTCATTATCACCCATCGCCAACTCCTGGGCTACTCTTTTACCAACAAAGAGTACGGCTGACCGTGACATTATAACGTTCCCACGGTTGATAGTGCGAAACATGTTTGGTGTGACGGGGATTCGAACCCACGATCCTCAGTTACGAGTCGAGTGCCTTAGCCATCTGGCCATGCTGAGTCCTGCATTTAATATTTAAACAGATTCTTCGAATGTTCATGTATATATGTATAAAAAACTAGAGATCATTTCTGAAACTATTTCATAAGATTGTACATAAGACGCTACTGTAACCCTGTCACATTACAGTTTTAGGGAGCATAAAGGTTCATACATTAATAAATAGGTTTTATCAGTATATTTTAAGATATTAGAAAAAAATTAATGAGAGACTATTTTATTGATACATTGCCGTGGCCATACCACCCTTTACCTCATCAGAAAATTTAAGGGTTTAAAACTTTAAATTTTAGGGTTATTTCCCATAGTAAGCACAGACAAATAGCTCCTAGTACTTATTTACATTAGTTAATACGTCAACTACCATATTGCTGTCATTCTTATTGATATCCCTCTGTTTTGCTCATAAAACATTACGGTGTAAAACGTGCTTCTGCTCTCGTACATCATGACGAAACACTTTGTAACATACGGTTGTAGTCCCCTGCTGGTATAGTGGTAAGTCTTCAGACATACAACGTTGAAATGAGGGGTTCAATGCCCCTCGGTGGACTCAGTAGAGAACCCAACATGGTTTTTCTATAAGGAACACACACATACATACGATTGTTCTCGCACAGCGTAATGAAATGTGTAGTAATTACCTACATTAGCTGTATTCGAACATTACTTCATTATTGCAAATATTTTGTGTTAAATATAATTTCGGAAAATCGACTTGACAGGTAAAGCTTCAAATATGAAGAATATCCACAAACTTTGCGATGAGGATTAAAACCTAAGATATCTGTTGACACAGATTGTATACCTTGAGCTATTTCTTATGAAAAGTTGATATAAAAGTTAAAAGTACGCAGGATGTTCCATAACTATCTACTTACAAGGATAATGTTAAACATTTTACAAATGAGAAACCAACATTAAACTTTCGTTTCTTTGTGTTTTCTTATAGCAAAGTCACATCGGGCTATTTCCTGACCCAGCGTTGGGAATCGAACCCCCTGATTTTAGCATTGTAAATCCATAGACTTACCGCTGTACCAGCGGGGTACTTAAACTTTAGTGTAATATAAATACACTAAGTGCTCAAAAATAATTTATTATGAAGCGAAAGTTCAATTTTATCGTTTCTTACTGGCTTGAATAGTGTTCGTGTTATCTTTCAAATATAATGTCTAAGATACGAGTTGTTTAATATCTGATGCACTTCTGGTTGATAACAATTTTTTTCGGCCACATAAGAAATAAGTGCTTTATAAAAACAAAAAAGTAACTAAGATTCTCATCAACAGATTTTTAGATCGTGGTACTAAGATGAGAGATTAATAATATCTGTCTCCAGTTTATTTAACCAAGTTTATGTGTTAAATGTAATTTTGTGAATCCCCCCCGATTTATTTTAGATGTAACTTGATCACCATTTGTTCAAACACTAGTATAAGAAGCGAATACATTTGATATGTGTAATATGGGCAGGTGGTTAAGGCACTCGAATTATATTCCGAGGGTCGGTCCCGGGTTCGAATCCCCGTCACACCAATCAGGCTCGCCCTTTCAGTCGTGGGAGCATTATAATGTGATGGTCAGTCCCAATATTTGTTGGTAAATGAGTAGCTCAAGAGTTGGCGGTGGGTAGTGTCTTACACTGCTAATTTAGGGACGGCTAGCGCAAATTCAAAGAAATCTTTTACCAGTCTGTTTATGTTTTTATTCCACAGATCTATTTGTTACCCATTTATGTGTTTTTCAAATTTCAGAAACGTTGAAAATGATGATTTTTTTCCACCATTTGATGTTTGAAGCGTTTATACTTTGAAAACCTCTTAGTGCAAACAAAAATGGATCATTTGACTATTTTAAGGTAGCAAAAGCTATATGAAAGGACGATCTTCAAGACAAGGCTGTTTTCCACCTTTTGCTGAAATCGGAAAGTACTTTTCATGTAATGACCATCTACCAACGATCTCATTAAAGTATTAATTATGCCAACCTTGAGACAGTATTTTCACATTTGACCATTTGTTAAACGCAACACAGATAAGATGTAAAAACTGCTGACATTAAAATTAAACCAAGTTTCCAGATATTTCTTATAAAAAAGGCAAACAAAATTTATATATCATCCTAGTTTACTGCCTGTCATGTAGCAATAAATATTGATTAATTTTCCTGTTCAAAATTAAACCTAAACGTGTCTGGCAATGGTCAGTCTGCAAACTCTTTTTGTTAAGCTGAAGATAACCTAGGAAAGTGGAAACGTTCTCTGCTTATCAATAAAAGTGTTAATAACCATACCAGCTGTTCTGAGATACAAATCTAAATAAGTTCCCTGCTGTTACAGCGGTAAATCTACGGATTTACAACACTAAAATCAAGGGTTCGATTTCCCTCGACTCAGCAGATAGCACCCCCCCACACACAAATCTTAATAAATATTTCATGAACATATTCTCTCAAATTATGTTATAATGACAGTATACTGTCAGTAACCAGTAATAATAACCACTTTAACCAATAATACGTTCATGTCTTTCTACTACCCAAGCAATACAGCGGTATGTATGCAGACTTACAGCGCTAAAAACCGGGTTTCGCTACTTGTTGTGGGGAGATCACAAATAATTCACTCTCAAGCTTTGTGCTGAATTTAAAATAACAACGACATACATTTCCGAAGACGGCCTGGCATGGCCGAGCGCGTTAAGGCATGCGCTCGTAATCTGAGGGTCGCGGGTTCGCATCCGAGTCGCCTTTTCAGCCATGAAGGCGTTATAATGTGACGGTCAATCCCACTATGTGTTGGTAAAAGTGTAGCCCAAGAGTTAGCGGTGAGTGGTGATGACTATCTACCTTCCCTCTAGTCTTACACTACTAAATTAGGGACGGCCAGCACAGATAGCCCTCGAGTAGCTTTGTGCGAACTTTAAAAAACAAACAAATTTCCGAAGATTCAAACGACTAGTTTTACATATGACAATAAATATACTGCTAATACTAAAATAAAACAACATATAATCCCCGCTTTATTTGTAGATGAAAACAAGACGACCTTATAAGAATCGAACACTATAATACCCAGCCTTTGTAACTGACGTTTACCAAATAATTCAAATCCCTGATATAAACTACTATATTATTGTTGTGTTTTTTTATATTGTAATATCTTGATGTAAACACGATGAGTTAATGATTTAAAACGTTGTAAGAATTCCTCGCTTGGTCGGAATTTTAACTGGAGGCTTCAGCTTGGAACAAACCACAGGAGTAGTTTAAACATTACCAAGAAAGAGTCAGTGTTACCGACAAAGGGAGCATTCCGAACAGAGAGCAGCTTATATCTGTGAAGATATAACAACTTTCATGCTGTTTATGTTATTTCTAAAAAATTAATAATAATTTTAAACTTCTTAACACAACATATCTGTCATATATTTTTTATTAGTGAGAGTCCATGAACGTGGCACAAGATATTGGTAACTGTCTATATTGGTTGCGACACAGAATTGGGGCTTGAAAGAAAGCTCTATAGATAGCAAATGAAACAAAATGTCAAAAGTCTTGATATTGGTGAAACTACTTTTGACACATCCATGTTGCCTCTTCAGTTTCACGTTATCATTTTGGCAGGAAGGTTGGCCGACAACATTTCCATGATCCGGAACTCCGAATTCTCTTGACTTTCGACAATACTTCTTTTAACGTAGTTATCCGTTTTGTAAAAACTTATTGTTAGATTTACATTAAAATACCTGTCATATTGATAGAGATGGTCAAGTAGAATAGTTTGTTGTTTTTTTCAGAGATAGTGCTAACCTAAGTTTTATACAGTAACCAAAGGCACAAAACTGTTAGTTTGTCTTAAGGAAAA
This sequence comes from Carcinoscorpius rotundicauda, assembly GCA_011833715.1. Lineage (NCBI taxonomy): Eukaryota > Metazoa > Arthropoda > Merostomata > Xiphosura > Limulidae > Carcinoscorpius > Carcinoscorpius rotundicauda. The sequence continues at coordinate 46,492,688 of CM022392.1, read as the reverse complement.
CGGAAAAAGTGGAAGTTATTGAGATTATGATTATTTAGAACTAAATATAACGTGTTTTAATACCAAAAGTAAATAAGAATAGTTTATTGAAGCTAGTTGGTGCGACTATACATTTTATCTCCAATAAATCGATGAGCTTTACTTGTCAATCAGTGTCTTTAATTATTCCGTAAACCCGCTTTCTTAAAGTTTAATGTTTGGTTTTAAGCACAAAGTTACACAAAGGGCTACCTATGCTCTGCCCACTACGAGTATCAAAACCCAGTTTGTAGTAGTATAAGTCCGTAGATTGGTGTCTTCAATCATAATAGCAGTCTATTCGGTTAGATTCCAGATATTGGCACCGTAATAGTTTAACACAAGATGAATTAATAATATATTGCAACTATATCACAAGAAGCATTCCTGAACGTTCCAAAAGTAAAATCTGTCTGGTAAAATTATTACATTTTCCAAGCATTATTATTTTACCAGCATTGCTCATCCCTAACTATCTTGGATTGGCCTCTCTTATATTCTTCAATTCCAGAAGCCAAAACGTGGTAGAAAGATATTGCTAAAAAATTAAGAAAACACACCTTGTACATGTAATATATGCAGATTACAAAAACATAGTTAGTAACTAGTCATTATTACCACTTTTCAACATTAGAGATACAACTACAAATAAAAGTTTCAGCTGTAAACCACACGTAAGTAGACACCATGACTCCTTGATGTTTTGTGTAAAATGTTATAATTTTTAATGAAATTTGTAGCCCTGGCTCAAGCTAGACAAACTCAAACTACAACAACATACCTGTGACAAGACTGCAAGTACTTTGTGAAGAGATGCATTGATACTTAAAAGTTCTGTACCTAAAGTTCCAATAAAAGAAAACTACAGATTTCACTATTTTTTTTCGTGAACATTTTTACCACAAACTTGTATGACGCGAACATACGAAGTATGGGCTCGAACAAGAGTCGCTTGCAAAAAATAATTTAATATTGATATTATGAAATGTTCAGGAAAAGGAATGTATGTGTTCATACAAGAAAACTGTCAGATAGTCCAAATGGAATAATAAACTGTAATACCTAGTTCGAAATTAAAAGCTCTTTTCCAAAAAAACTGGTCCAATCCCAATGAAATTATCAGAAATGATAAATATGAAGATGTAAAAGCTAAAAACGGTCAATTTTAATTGGAGATTTGCTTTTGCAAATATAGCTAACTACGTTCTGTTCAGGCTGAAAAAAATGTAAACTTTTGATGTGTAAAAGTACAGATGATAATATATTATTTGATGTAGAATATAATGAGAAATATATACAGGATAAAGTAAATACATTAAGAACATCTTATGTGAAACAAATGATGCACAGAATTGTTAATGAAATAGATGATGATCGCCTAGTTCTAAATAATATGTTAAAACTTTCATGCTTTGACGATTCATGAAGTTTGATTCAATCTAATAACGTGTAACGATTTATATTGAGTAAATATGTATTTTAAAAACTGTTTACCTCAACATATATATATCTTCTTTATTTTCCCCTACATACACAATACTATTAATAATGTGTAACGATTTATATTGAGTAAATATGTATTTCAAAATCTGTTTACCTCCACCTATTTATCCCACCTTAAGTTGGGAAATCTTGCGCTAGTTTTAAATATAACTAAATTCTTTAGATGCATATTGACTCCTAAATAATAATTGAGGAAATAATTATAAAACATTAACCCTTCTTCATTAGCCATTTCAGATTGTTCATCTATTTCAATAAGCTTTCATATTTTTACTTCACTTTCATCAACCAGACGTTCGTTCTTTTCTCATATCCCAATTTAAGTTAAGGAAACGGATTTCTCTTAGCCGCCAAACCGACACGAAAATGTTCCAAGCAAATGTACACTTTTTTCTATTAATGTTTTCTTGTTAATTGCTTTTATTCATAAAAGCTTAATTACTGCATCAGACGTCATGATATAAAATTTATAAAAGATTAAACAAGCACATCTTCATGAACTTTCCTGTGAATATCCCATGTAGATTCTTTCCACACATTTAATTTTCGGAGGTTTATTTGACGATAAACGAATTACCTCCGGCAGTAGATGTGAAATTTAGGTCAACTGTAGATAAACCTATCAATACTCAGGGGCGTAGATCCTGAGGAGATACATCCCATTTCATTTTAGATGGGGGTGTGGTACATACAATCATCCCCCCTACAGTTCGGTCTATTGAATTGTTTTATTGCATCACAGGCCTACAAATTGTGTGTTTGTTTTTGTGATTCTCGTATTCTTACCAATGGAATTACATAATTAGGCCTAGATGTAGGCTTTTTCAGTAGCCGAAATATACATCTTTAATATAGGCGTGCTTCTAAGTTTTTCTATCGAAGCGATAGTTCGTAAGTATCAATCAGTAGGCCTTAGTGTACATGCAAGGCTTGCAAGCACTATCACAGAATATACCTACGTCTTGTACGAAGTGTAATATTAAGTAAAATTTTCATCACAACAGATTGAACAGAGCATGAAATTCTAAAATATTACTCCCAAGTGTAAACTCCTGTGATCTAGATCTGGCAGGCCATTTGCAGCATCAATCTTATGTGTATATTATGCGGTTTTCCTACGCCATTTGTTCTTATTCATGTCTAGCCGGTTTTATTGTCGAACGTCCTTACTCTCCTTAGGTGTCGAAGCAGCTGACCATAGTCTATGTTTAGTGTATAGTTAACGACAGGTTTGGGCCGCTCGGATCCAGACGTGCTCTACATCACCCCGCTCTGCTACCTTTAGTCTGAGCCTCGATTTTACAACAGGGCTCATTAGACCTGTGTTTGTGGCCCTCATTAATCCATGAATTTTCAGATTATCACTACCCTTTAATAAAGTACTGGTGCTTTATGATAAAAGAACAATATGTTTTCTTCTCATAGATAGTTAAAATATTGTATTTTTTGCATAATTAGAACACAAAAGGAGCGATTTCAACGGCCTAAAGCCTCTACTCGAATTGTATTGCTAGTTTTTGTTTAGGTGTTTTAATTTAATAGACGTGCTTATAGACATTATATCACAACGTGTTTGCCTTTTGATGAGCTTTAACAGGAATATAATATATTTGTAATTGTTTAAGCATTTTTCGAGAAACTAGCAATTACTTTTGTTGTAACTGCACACATTATTGTCCCAGCGATGCCCAGGCGGTCAGTCGGCTCGGTAGTCACTGTGAGGTTCGCGCATTCGACTTAAATACATTGTACAGTTCAGTCCCACTACCATTCTGTTCAATCTTCGTTCGTTGTACGTTAGAGTCTTTCAATAAAGACTATTTTAGCCTGTTGAGTCATCTGGGAAACAGATTCCAATTATGACAAACAAGCGTCTGAAACTTTCCGATATTTGATAGTTCTGTAAGCCAGTTACTAGTACTACAAGTGATAATGCAGATAATCCAACAACCTCAAGCAAAGGAATAGAAACTTGCCAAACAGAGGAAATACCATGTTCATCAGAGGACAAGTCTGAAAATGCTTGTGCAACAATTGCACATCATGAACCACCAAATAGTTGTGAGACAAGTTTGTGCAGTAATGAAAAATCTGACACTCCACAGATACGGTGTGGAAAGCCATATCATCCAGACGCACAACTAATACCACGACAGAAAGCAAAATCTCAAAATATCAACTTTCAGGGCAAGTAGTTTGATGAGTTCCCATGGCTGCAGTTCGACAATCAGACTTCAAAAGTCATATGCTTTCATTGTGCCAAGGAGGAAAATAGAGGCCATTTTACAGGGAAATTTGAGAGGCCAGTGGAGTATACCTTCATATCCACGGTTGTTGCAACTGGAAAAAGGCAAAACAGAAATTCAACGAACACCAATCCTCCTCTCAGCACAGATTCGTTATAACTCCAGAAGGTTCACTTGATGTAACTCCAGTGACTGTCCAGTTACATGATGGAAAAAATAAGCAGCAGAAAGAATGCAAAAGAAGTCTAGCCAAAATATTGAGAAGTTTACGTTTCTTACTGCGTCAAGGTTTAGCATTACGTGGACATACTGATACGGAGGGAAACTTCCTGCAGTTAATGAAGCTCCTGGAAGAGGAAGATCCTGAGTTGACGGCCTACGTGTCAAAGAAAACCACATTCACATCACCCCAGGTTCAGAATAAAATAATGGAGATGTTCAGCCATCAAATACTGAGGAACATAGCACACGAATTGCAGCAAAGTAAAATCTTTGCATTAATGGTTGATGGCACTCAAGATGTTAGAGGTGCCGAACAGGAAGCAATATGTGTACGATACGTAGATGAGAATCTTGACGTCCATGAGACATTTCTTGGTTTGTACAGTGTTTCCAATACAACTGGTGAAACAATATTCTCGACTATACTTGATGTACTTACTAGACTCAATTTACCACTGTCTGGATTAACAGCACAAACTTATGATGGAGCCGCTAACATAAGTGGTGCGTACAGAGAAAGCCAGGCAAAAAGAAAATAAAAGCAACCGTCAGCTTTGTTTTTCACTGCGGAGCACACAAGGCTAATTTGATAATGCAACATGCAGTTGAAGCTTGTGAATGTGTTCTAGATTCTATCCAGTGGGTACAAGAACTTGGTGTCTTGCTTCAGAGGTCAGGCAAATACAAGACAGTCTTGGAAAATATTGTATCGTCAAACAGCCACAACGATCCAGTTAAATACATCCACCCACTGTGTCCAACACGCTGGTTGTGTCGCCTATCTACAATTACATGTGCTAATGATCACTACAGTAACATTTTTGATTCTTTGTCTGAATTAGCAAATGAAATATCAGATGTAGCAATGAAAGCAAGAGGTCTGCTGGAAAGATTTGACAAAGGAAAGACAGTTTTAGGATTGTTGATGGCTCAGCATCCATTAACTGCATTAGAGGAACTAAACCATGCATTCCAAGCAAAATCAGCGACAGTATCTAGCATGATTGAAGCATCTGCAATGACAGTTGAGCAATTGCGGGTATTGCAAACAGAGGAAGATTATAACAAGATATTAAATGAAGCTGAAAAAAGGTAACTTCCCTAGATCCGGTGCCTATTGAACTACCACGCATTCGCAGATCCCCAGAAGAATTACAGGTGATGGCTCAGCACACCATTCTGTAACAGCTAGAGATTACTACAGATGCCAATATTTTGAATTTGTGGACACAGTCATAGAACATCCGACCACAAGATTCAATGCAAACAACAATGACTTGAGACAATATCTGGCATATCAGACCATGATCACATCTGTCTGTATATAATTCGACATTTTAATTTACTTATGCTATGAGTCTCAAAAACAGTTTTTATTGTTAAAAATGAACTATTCTGCAACATCAAACTTTTAAATGAAGGACACCTAAGTTCATCACTACTTTTGTCATTCACTTATTTTTACATTGTTAAATCGAAACATGCATCTCACATCTTTACTTTCTTACAACTAAATTACACATATACGCGCAAATTTAATTCTGAAACCTTTAAAACTTAACATTTTGGTTTTACTAAGCCTAAACTTTACATTCTTATCTTTAATTTTGCTTCTAGGTACTTTTTTCTTTCCTAACATCTCAATCCTTATAACGCTGAGATTTTCTTTTTTTTGCCTCAAGCTTTGTTTGTTTAATTTGGTTTTTGCGCAAAGCTAATCGAAGGCTATCTGCGCTAGCCGTCCCTAATTTAGCAATGTATTACTAGAGAGAAGGCAGCTGGTCATCAACACCCACCGCCAACTCTTAGGCTACTCTTTTACCAACGAAAAGTGGGGTTGACCGTCACATTATCACGCTCCCACGGCTAAAAGGGGCGAGCGGGATTCGAACCCGCGACCCTCGGATTACGAGTTGAACGCCTTAACACGCTTGGCCATGCCAAGTCCCTCAAGCTAAACACCTTTTCTATTTCAATAATTCTAACCATTATTTTTACTGTAATTTTTCACACAGATTACATCTTCTTTATTTCATGTACCCTAAACACTGTTTAATAAATTATTTATCGCTTTCGTTACTTATTTCACTTTGCTAAAGTTTCCTATTACTCTTTGAATATTTTTTCACACATGTTACTTACCTATACGCCTCACTACCCCAGCCATTTCTTTCCTATCTTTGGAATATCCTATTGTCCAAATATTGCTGACAAATGGCTTCCAAAACTAAATACTTCTTTCATTTGATCGATATTTTTCACCAAGCAGTCTTGTTTCGTTATATAGCTGGTAGAAACTGATATTTGATTTGATGATGTATGTTTAAGCTTGCAAAAAATAATGTTTTATGCTTAAAAAATTATAAAAATAAGCAAGTTTTTCAGTATTGTTTGTCAACACAGTATTTTTATTTATTTCATCCTAAGCAGTGCAATTATTTCAAATATTTGCCAAATGTTGCTAGCTTTAAACAGAGAGCTATTTAAGTAAACTCAAAACGAAATTATAGAGAACTATTTTCTTAACACTAGTTTTCAACAACATGATAAATGCCTCTTTAACCTTTAAGAATCTTATACTATTTTAGATCTTTCAACTAGATGAGATGCTTTCTTTCATGAAAATGTCTTAAATCCTGTGTGCTATTAGCTTTTATCGTCAACTTTCTATTTAATTTCTTCGAGACTTAAGCGTACCTTTTTGACAAACTACTTAGCCGATGTTTCCGTTGTTGTTTTTCATCACAAGCCTATCTAATTTTCATCAAACAGGTTAATTTTTATATATGGTGAAAATTTCTCTTTAATAATTTTGTCATTGAACTTTCAAAGTGCCATATTCCTCAAAATAACAGCCCTAATCTATATTTTTTTTTATCATGAATTGCTTTCATTGGAGTGGCTGATACGTTTTTACCTCGCTATATCTAACAGTTGTTTTTAATTATTAGATTTTTGTTTATTTGACTTGCTAATACTGTTTTAGTTTCTTCAGTAAAAGTAACTTTCTTCATCTTTTCCATGCTCTAGACTTTGAAGTTGAACGGTTCGTAAAGTTCGAAATCTATAAACATTCCTGGTCAAATTCTATAGTTTTCCGATTAATAAACGTTAATCACTATTATAGTATTCGAGGCTTATGAATGTAGCCGACCAATAATAATTATCTTATTGCGTCTCGACTAGCTTTTATACCAGTTAGGCGAAATTCTTGAACTTTCAATAATAATCAAAAACACGCTAGTGTTTTCGTATAACATATGTATTGTATTGTGTCTTTCAGAACGAGTCAACATTCTCTACACGTTTAATTGCATTAAAAATGGTGTTTTCAAGTAAAAACAAAAATTATTTAAATAGGCTTCATATGTTCGTGATCTTGGATTAAAGTTAGGAATGTTGGGAGGACCGAGGTTAACCTAACTGAAAAAGAAAAAAGGCACAAAATAACCGAAGCTGTGTATCAACAAAACAGGACCTAATCACAAATAATAACTGTATTTAAATTATAAAGGATAAACACTAATTCAATGTAGGTGATCAAAGATATTTAATATCACTGTATGTAATAGAACTGTGTGGAAATAACGAAATCGAGTCTTCAAGTTTATTTTAACTTAGAATATCCCAGCAAAGTAATAAACCTCACACAATCTGAAGGATAATTCAAGTAACATTATAATATTTGCAATATTATCCAAGTTAGGTAACACAAAGTGTTACCAGTTTATGCTGAATGTTTAAAGTTTATAGCTCAATATTGGCTTTAGAAGCAATGAAAAATACATGATAAAAATCCATGTAAAACATATTTTGCAATGCTACCGAAATAATAAAAAAGTATGAAAAACAAACTTCTCTATCCATTAAACTGTGATTTCTGTTTAATTTCACTCTAATCACTTAAATTGTGAACTAATGCTTCTGAAATCTAACATAAATAAAAGTATACTGTTTTCCAGGAAATAGACAGCATTGTTAACTTTCTTGCTCTTAATTAGAAATTCTAATTATTAACAGTATTTTCTATTAAAATACACAAAAATGATGAGACTCAACTAATGTAACATAACTTATTCATATGTACTTACTTTCCTTATAATGTATCAAACGACTCTATATCAACAATACTTCTAACTCAAAACAAGAAGGAAATGAGAGAACTTTTTTTCAAACACGTGCTTTAATTTCATTGGAGACAAAGTAATTATACAATAGTACTCTTTATAATGTCATATTGTCCCCATAACTGCGGGGACATACAGTGAAAGGCGAATTCATCGAAAAGAAAACACTACTAGACAATAAATTTCAGCGTTCAGTTATTAATAGTACAAAAAATGGCCCTATAACATCAAAACGTTATTATTTAATTCGACAAAGTTTCCCTTTACAACTTCTTTAGAAGCGTTCACTGAAACCGAAACTATTAAATAAAAACTTTTCGGTGACACAAGGTCGTTTATTTTTAGTTTTAATATATATTATATATACCAATATGCAATTCAGAAATTAATAATGAGTGTTCATTTATTACCGAATTTTTTTGAAGTAAGGACAAATACTTTGGTTGATAACGCACCCTAACTACATAGCTTTTCCGTGGCCAAGCGATAAACTTGAGAGCTTATAACTCTAAAAATCAGGGTTTGATAACCATAATAGACACAAAACATATAGCTTACTGTATTATTTCTTGACTAAGACAAACAAACTAAATCTAAAATATTATGGTTTTAAATTAACATTGTATGCACATTCTTTTCAAATATTATATTTTAGTGGAAAGCTACAAAACTGGCTTCTACGATTTGTCGAAGGCGGGGAATCGAACTATGGATTTTAATGCTGACCAACGGGGAGAGTTTTAAAATAAAACAAAGAGCAAAAAGCATCACCATTATCAAACCTTTTATTACCAAATATTTGATTTTGTGTTTCTCAGCAATTATTAAATAATTAAATATCACACATTTCAGGAAAGTAATGCAATTATGGAAAAGCAAAGAGTGTTCACTATTATTAGCCGTATTGATTGATATATATACACTGAAGCAGTCACGCAGAACAGTAATTAAGTGAATTGTTCTACAAGAATGACGTGGATAATCTCAACGTATAGAGCTTCACGTATAAAAAACAGTTTAAAATAACAGCTTTCTGACAATTAATGTTATAATTTTAGAGAAAGCCAAAGAAAATTGTGTCTTATTGACTTTCCATAAATTTATAACTATAAACAAAAGTGTCCTATGAAATACAATACGTCACAACAGCAGAAATACTAATCAATAGAATCCAAAAACTGAAACCAACTGAAACAATAAAACACAAATATTAAAAAACAAAGATAATTAGTATAACAAACATCAAAACCTGTATGTAATGTATGACTATCAGGCAAAGATACATAAACTTATTCCACTTTTATTTTCTTAAATAATTTGGTGTTATAAATCCGTCATTTTCATCACGCTGCTGTCTACGTTATAACTTATAGGAAAAAAAACAACATTTTTTTGTTTTTTGAATTTCGCACAAAGCCACTCGAAGGCTATCTGTGCTAGCCGTCCCTAATTTAGTAGTGTGAGACCAGAGGCAGCTAGTCATCATCACCCACCGCTAACTCTTGGACTACTCTTTTACTAACGAATAATAAGATTGACCGTCACTTTATAACGCCCCCACGGCTGAAAGGGCAAGCATGTTTGGTGCGACGGGGAAGCGAACCCGCGACCCTCAGATTACGAGTCACACGCCTTAACACGCTTGGCCATAACGGGACGAAAAAAAAGTAATAGCTTTTGTCCCCCCGACGTTAAAAAAATATTCGTTTTTCAGTTTGTTTGTGTGATTTATATTAGTTTTTGATGCCACATTTTCAACGCCAAACTACGATTTAATACATAACAAAATAAAATATTTTTGTGATGAAAGTTGTGAGTTTAGTCATCATCAATTTTAAACATATACAGCTGTAGTCATATATACATAATACTGTCCTTATCTGGCATTCTGTAAAAATTTACATTTAAAATGTTCTTCAAAATTAAATCCATACTGTATTAGAGCTATACCCTCTACTTAAGATGTTATTAGGATATATACTAATGGTGCAAAACAGAGGTCACCAAACTTTTTTCATAGAGGACCAGATTACTTGGGGAATGTTTGTTTGTTTTGGAATTTCGCACAAAGCTATCCGAGGGCTATCTGTGCTAGCCGTCCCTAATTTAGCAGTGTAAGACTAGAGGAAAGGCAGCTAGTCATCATCACCCACCGCCAACTCTTGACCTACTCTTTTACCAACGAATAGTGGGATTGACCGTCACATTGTAATGCGCCCACGGTTGAAAGGGCGAGCATGTTTGGCGCGACTGGGATGCGAACCCGCGACCCTCTGATTACGAGTCGTACGCCTTAACACGCTTGGCCATGCCGGGCCACTTGGGGAATGAGAAGCGCGGACCACATGATCATTATGTTCAATACACATAAGGTGGAACAAAAGTTCTCTGTGAAACACTTCACACTAAGTTTAGGATGCCACATTAGCCATGTAGGAGTAGCATGAAAAAAACATATAATAAAAAAACAAAGAGAAATACAATCAACATTTTCATTTACCAAAAGGTTATCAAAGAAGGTGACATTAGCGAAATTATAACAATTTTGACAACTGTAACATCGCCCATAGGGAGTACGTATCTAAATTTCACTAAGCCGCAAAAACTTAGCGAGATTTATGAATTTGGCGTTTGACTTTCAAAATATCTTCAATTTTTTGTTTAAAATGATGCCGCATCCAATCATTAAAATTGCTTTCAAATGTTCATCAGTCAACCTTGATCGATGTACCGACTTCACACACTTTATTTTTGAAAATGCTTGTTAATAGACATAAGTTGTTCTAAACACTGATGCCATACGAGATGCGAACTGCTTCAGCTTTGGAAAATCATCTTCAGGTGTGCAGCTGTAAAATTTCGTAAGTTGCCCCTCTCTGTGTTTTGCTTTCAACAAGTCATTTCCTGGCAAATCGATGACCTCCAGATTAAGTTCCACTGGCACGTCATCAATTACACGATCAAAAGGATTCTGAACAAGGAGAATGTCACTTTATATTCTGTCGAGATCCGAAAATCTCTATAAAATTGCTTATTTAAATCACCAATAATCTTCTTCTGAAACTCCAGGTTAACATTTTCTGTGATTCCAGCAAGAAACTCATTGAAACACTGAAGATGAAAGAGGTTTCCTCCTTCTAAATGTGCTTCAGACAATAACAGCTTTCTTCGAAATCCTTTAATGATTTTATAGAGATCACAGACAAGGTTATTCTTCCCCTGAAGTTTCAAGTTCAATTCATTCATATGGGATGTGATGTCAACCAAAAATAAGAACTATGACAACCAGGTTGGATCAGACAGAAGTGGATCGGCTCTATATTTCTCGATAAGAAACATATCTGTTTCTCTTCTCAGCTGATAAAAACGAGACAAGACTTCACCACAGCTGAGCCACCTCACTGCCGTGTGATAAGGCAAGTCACAGAAATCCGAATCAATTTCTTCAAGAAACGCCTTAAACTGGCGATGATTAAGTGCATGACCCCGAATGAAGTTCACTGCAGAAATGACTGGTTTCAGTACGCAAGAAATATCTAAGTCTTTTCCACAGAGTGCTTGCTGATGTATGATGTATAAACAGAGCACTTGGGAGTTGAAGATCTTCCAACTGTTTTTGATCAGCCCCACCAGACCCTTTTTTACACCACCCATGTTTTTCCTCCATCAACTGTTACACCTCTAAGCTGATTCCATTGAAGGTTATAGTCTTGCAAAGTTTCATGCAATTCCACGAAAATGTCTTCTCCAGTTGTTTTTCCGTGCATGCTGCAAACTGATGTCAACTCTTCCGTGATCTGAAACTCCAAATTAACTTGTTATGTAAATGTGTAAATATTTTGTAAACGACAACAGGTCGTGTTGTGTTTAAATTTTCATTTCTATTATTTATATTTTCATATTTGTATTACTGTTTCAAAGTTTAGACAGTGAAATACGTTGTTCTTCGTTTAGAATAACATTTGTAACTTTTTAGAATTAGGTAGATCAAATATATGACTATAAATGGAAATGTTTGGCGGCCTAGCGTCTAGATGTAGAGTCTCGTGCAGATTACTCTGTCGAAGTTCCGGTCAATGTTCGAGAAAAAAAGAGGCCTAAAAGTATATAAACAGTCGAAGATGCGAGAAAGAAGAAGAAAGGAGTCAGACATTAGAATTATTCAAAAGAAGAAGAATCAGTCATTATTTTATTCAAGAAGTAGTGTCTTTATTCGAGAAGTTTCCAACGTTCGCTGTGTGGTTATTCAACTTAACTTTTGACTAGGGCTAGATCTACAGGAACTGTGATTTTGTTTCGTCAATCTCCACGATTCATCTGAATTACTGTTGTGCTAAGTGTCGACACGTACGGGACTGTTAAGAGAAACCGAGGTAAATTGGAAAACAAGGGGCATTCATCGTAAAAGGAACGTAATCAAAATTATTGAACTGAAAATTGTTTCTGGACTTTCATTCTAGATCATTATATTAGATACAGGACAGTACCATTTTGTGTTGTAATTGATTTTGAATGTTAAAACTGAATATCTGTCATTGTTAATACATAATTAACATTATATCTGTTACATATATATATTTAGTTTAGTGCAATAAATTATACAAGCTGTTATCTGTGTCTTTCTGTTGCGTTCTTAAAACAAAAAAAAACGTAACAAACTCCACGAATGAACACGAGAAGTTGTGACGTACTTAAGAGGATCAGTAGACTCATCCAGTGCCAGAGAATACCATCAGAAGTTTCTAGCTTTATTGCGTAAATGTAACGCGATGTTCTCTCCAAGTTCTTTTGCTCTCCGTACAACATGAAGTTGCTGAAAGGCTGATACTTTCAAATAAATTGTCTTTTTCAGGACACAGCTCATTTGCTGCTTCCATCATACACTCTTTGATGAAGTTGCCGTCAGTAAAAGGTTTTCCTCGCTCTGTCATCCTATGCACTGTTTTGTTACTTGTACAAATGACAGATCAATTTTCACCAAACTTTCTCGTGAAGAGATTCTTTTGAGATTCAAAAGCACGTTTCATGGATTCAAATTTCTCAGAACGAAACTTTCCTCAAAATTTCAAATATGTTGATAGATGTTTTGTGTCATAGTGGCGGCGAAGATTGTACTCTTTCAAAACGACAACACTTTCGGTGCATATCACACAAGTTGCTTTCTGGATTTCACAAATATTTAATTGTGAAATACTATTTCACAAATAGTACTTTTCTCCCCATTCTTCACTGAAAGCACGACGCTCAGAGTCCAATATTCTTCTTTTAAAAGCAGTCATAAGGATGAGTGGAAAAAAAACAAAACAGGATCTGAAAATTAAAAACACATAACGCTGTGAGAAAAGTATTGTACTGGTCCAATATTGTACATAAACTAAATATATTGAAATGCACGTTTGCCACGACACTTACCTAGGAACGAGTTTCGAAAAGCGCATAACCTTACTACTAAAACAAATGAGCTTGCTGAAGCGGTAACCCTTGGCCGCTAAATTTACAAGACGAGTCGATAGGACTAGGGGTAAGTCTATACATGTTTTCGAAATCCTAATGGTTTCATTGATAAGTGCCTCGTTATCGATAAACGGGCAGCAAGGCCAAAAGAAGAATTTTCCTTTTAATTAAAAATACGTGTGACAGCCTTGTTTTGTTTTATTATAACGTCTCATGTTTGCCAGCTTAAAGCAACCATCGGTGTGATTTATTTTGTTATGACAGTTGGACATTTAATGAAATGTCACTTTTTATTACCAAGCGGCTAGTTGCTGGCAAGCCGGACAAAATGACCTCGAGGGCCGTAGTTTGGTGACCCCTGCTGTAAAATAACATTTTAGTTCCTTAGAAGGTGCGTTTAAAACAAGTTGTCTGACACATATTTCAACGACTTTAGTTCTCATAAAAAAGTTAGCAGCAGAATCACACCAAAAAGATGTTACAAATAGATGATGGTGTATTAAGTTTATGATCGTATCCACTACTGGTCACCATGTAGATTTCTGTGATTTAAAAACTTCACAGTGTCTATCCATAGACGTATTATATATAGTTTTGCAGTTTTAAGCATCCAAAAATTAAATGTTCTCGCAAGCTAGCGATTAGTTGGTTGTATTTAAAACGGTGCATCTCATTAATAGAATAAAACATTATCAACAATGAGTTACATAACTATCTTATTGTGTTCTCTGATCCAATCTCTTTAACTTTTCTGTTCACGTTTACTAATTATAATTATGTCAATATTTAAGTCAGGTGTCTTTATATAAGACATGCGATGTTTGTATTCAAATACAGTTTAGGGAACATTCGTACTTGTACTGGAATACTCGAGTTAGGAAAATTAAAGTACACGCATTCAAATTTAGTGGCATAGTATAAGTATTCGCTGAATGATTTTAATTAATACTTAATATCATAAGAGTAAATATCAATCAGTGATGTCGAGAAACCCACTTGTTGAGAATTTTATATGCAAAAACGGCTCGTTTGGGTTGAGAAAATATTTTACATAGAAGAGCGAACAACGTTTCGACCTTCTTAGGTCATCGTCAGGTTCTCAAAGAAAACTATGCTCACCAGATAAAATTAACGATGAATTAGACAAAATAAAACAATACTTCATCACCATCAATAAGTTTCCTACACAAACCGTAGAAAACATTATACGCACACACCGAGATATAAAGCAAAATCAACCAATAAAAGAAAATATATCTCACGAATAAAAAATCACGAAACCATATACTGCTGTATACCATATAATCCTGACATCAACAAACAAATAACCAACATTTGGCAAAAACTAGTAACAAAATATGACATTCCAGTTAATACTAAATTTATTCAAAAACCAGGCACAAAACTGAGGTCTATACTATGTAAGAACTACACTGACAAACACCACACCAACATTATTTATAAAATACAATGTGATAACTGCCACGACTTCTATATTGGAAAAACAAGTAGAAAAATGGAAACTAGATTCAAAGAACATAAAAAGTCACCTTTACACGTTTTCGAACACTGCAAGTCAAATAAACACAACATAACCATAGAAAATACTCAAATACTAAATGAAGAAACAAACGCAAAATTAAAGAAGCCTTACTTATACAACAACTTAAGCCCAAAATAAACCAACATAAAGGAACGCCATTATACCTATATTAATATTATAGATAAAATTATATATTCAAACATCTAACACTGCCCTCTACATTGCGACACTCAGTTACACAACCCTTTCCAAACATGTGGTCAGCTTCCAGTCAGTACCTCTTTCTCAGCAGATAGCCCGATGTGGCTTTGCTATGAGAAAACACATACAGTTTGTTTGTTTGGCTTAATTTCGTGCAAAGCTACTCGAGGGCTATGTGCACCAAAGATACAGACTATAACGGAATCCATACCAACTCATTTAATGTACAAAATAGTACACTAAATTAGAACTAGGTTACACTAAATAAACTACGTTAAATTAGAACATTTCTAGGAATAATAAAAGCATTTTATTTTTCAAATAAATAAACCTTTAATTATTACTTTCCAACTCCTAATTTTAACTAATTTCAAATATAATACATTGACTGAACATGTCAACATAAATAGGAAATTTCATAATTTATACGTTTTGGGCATTGTAACATCAGAGTATTTATCCTACAATTCATGTGCAAATGAATCCTGCATTAGTACGAGGTGGCCGGGTGAGTAAAAACCAATGATGTCACACGAAGGTTACGTAACTTTTATATTATATGCAAATTAAACAGACAACTAAGGATAACCTAACTGTTGTATAATACATGCCAAAAGTTAGCAAAGACGATAATGTCATCATTCCGCGAAGTAGCACAAGATTGTGAGACTGTTTTGGGGGATAAAAATGATATTTCAATACCCCAGGGACCTTTACTACATGATGTTGACAGGGTTCTATTGCCAGACGGTGTTACTAACATTTTATAAGAAGATGGTGTTACAAAGGGCAGTGTCTCTGTAGAAGAATTTTATTGCTGCAGTTCTACAGGCAAACAGTATTAAAAGACATTGTTTCTATAAGTAGATAGTTTAGTAGGATGATGAGTTCATCATAGGTTGTTTCAACATTTGATTATTTATAACTTCTATATTTAACATTTACCAAAACTATTCTTCTACTTCTTTAACTTCACATAATGTTCAGAGACAACAAGGAACCTATTAGGCCATTTCAGCTATCTCATCCTCCAAACTAAATTAAAAGTATTTTTAAAATCTTAAAGCCACCCTTTATCATTAATATGGTTATTAAATTTTTTCATAAACTCACATTTACTGCTTCCACAGCATCTGAAGGCAACCAAATCCAGTGGCCAACCACCTTGCTAGTTTTGTTTGTTTTTTGGAATTTCGCACAAAGCTACTCGAGGGCTATCTGTGCTAGCCGTCCCTAATTTAGCAGTGTAAGACTAGAGGGAAGGCAGCTAGTCATCACCACCCACCGCCAACTCTTGGGCTACTCTTTTACCAACGAATAGTGGGATTGACCGTCACATTATACACCCCCAATGCTGGGAGGGCGAGCATGTTTAGCGCGACTTCTCTTTTTATAAAACGAAATATCAATATTTTTTAGGCTTTTTGTTCTTCACTAACTTTCGGAAATTCTTTTCTCTGCGTTTAACGTTGCTGTGATACTCTGTAGTATAATCAGTATTGGCCTGGCATGGCTGAGCGCTTAAGGCGTGTGACTCGTAATCCGAGGGTCACGAGTTCGCGCCCGCGTCGCGCTAAACATGCTAGCCCTCCCAGCCGTGGGGGCGTATAATGTGACGGTCAATCCCACTATTCGTTGGTAAAAGAGTAGCCCAAGAGTTGGCGGTGGGTGGTGATGACTAGCTGCCTTCCCTCTAATCTTACACTGCTAAATTAGGGACGGCTTGCACAGATAGCCCTCGAGTAGCTTTGTGCGAATTTCCAAAAACAAACAAACATCAAATGCAAGCTGATAGCAGTCTTTTGTCAAACTATCAGAGATTATCTGTTGTTACTCAATAAATCTGATGACCATTGATGCAAATGACCCCAAAATAAAACATATTTAACCAAAATTACTACAAATTTAAATATGCAGGATGATATATACAAATACACTTATGATAGTTATCTAATTATGGTGTTGCATTAATTTCATTCTTGAAAGTCAAACGGCCTCATTTACTTAATTTGATATCAATATATTATACTTTTCGATAACAGAGTTCAAATCAGTTTATTTATAACACTCAAAGGTATATATAAAACAAGCTTACACTTATAATGTTATTTGCAAAAACTATTATGCAGTATTTGTTGTGCTTATTTCTGTAGCTTAATGTAAAGAAACAACAACATTTAAACAAATATTAAACATTTCCATTATTATTTGTTTTTGCACTGACATTATGGTAGTTATATTTATTTTAGTATAAAAAACAAAAATTTTAATACTCAAAATAACCATGTTTTTACAGTGATAGAGAGTGTGCTAGCCTTGGTTTTATTAGCACTGACAACTGTGTTTTAATGCTAAACTACCAATATTGTTTTACAAACAATCACACACAATTAGGTTAGCCCACCTAACCTAACCTAACCTAACCTTAACCTAACCTAACCCAACCCAACCCAAACCAACCCAACCTAACCTTAACCTAACCTAACCGAACCTAAACCTAACCTAACCTAAACCAAACCTAACTTAATTTAAACCTAACCTAACCTAACTAACCTAACCTAACCAACCTAACCTAACCTTAACCTAACCCAACCCAACTTAACCTAACCCTAACCTAACTTAAAATCTCACCTAACCTAAACCTAACCTATCCTAACCTAACCTAACCTGCGAGTCACAGTCCAGATATGATAGAAATGTTTTTTTAACATTTTATAACAAATTAGAAGTACATTAAATGAAAAATTTCAGTAAAATTGCAACAGCAATGTAATACTTTTTCATAACACAGAATATATATAACCCTCAATGTCTTATCTAGTCAATACAATTTTTTGTCACATTTCATGTAAATGATTTTACTGATATAGCTTGTTGTTGAGGCGAACAAGATTCAACATGAAGATGCCACAGAAAAGAAGCTGCATAACACGGGATATCTTGTATGGAAACAGAAGAATGTCAGGATGTGGTGAAGTCTTTGGGTATAGGGTCATTCCATGTTAAATCATCTACATTTTGGAAATTTTCCAGGTGACCCCTTCAGAATGCCTTGAAAACCTTCACATATGCTCATCTACCCATATAATGAAATATTACCAAATATTAGATCAATATCATTAGTAATTTCTTAGTTACAGCCCTGTAAAATTCAGTTAATTTGTTTTTATTTGTGGCAAATTCGTTTTAAATCTTAATTCTGAAACAGTAATGGTGGTAGAAGGCTGAAATGTGCGACAATGACTGAATTATTCTCACAGAATTAAAAAATGGTCTCAAACAATGTTTATCTCTCTGAGGATTTACATAGTAAGGCTGTAAACTCACCTGAAAACCACAAATCCTAAAAATCATTGGTTTATTTAAGAAGTCGTAGCTTTTAAGACATAATATGATGCAAAGCTGAATTTTTTTTTAAATTTCCTATGACATATCAGTTGGTAAATCAGCAATTGTTGTAGTTAAGTCTATTAGATCTCCTGTTGCATGAAACTCTTTATAATTACCTAAAATGTTGTTTTGAATTAAGCACAAAGCTATACAATGGGCTATATGTGCTCTGCCCACCACGGGTATCGAAACCCGGATTTTAGCGCGTAAGTCCGCAGACATACCGCTGAGCCACTGGGGGGCAATTTACTTAAAAATAGCCCTACTTCTGGCCATGTCACCAGTTATTCAGCCTTTTTAGATTTTTACAATTTATTTTTACATCTCTGAATATGAATAACAAAAATAAATCAGGATGGTGTTCAACCTATTTTTGAGTTGTAATTTTTTTAAAGTATCCTGTGACCTTATGTTGTTTACTTGAAAAAAAACAACGTCAATTCAGATGTGTTACTTTGTGCAAACATATCCATACATTTTTGAAATAATTTATGAATACCATTGAAATATTCTAATCAGCCTTTACCACATATTCTTACATCTCTGAACACGATCTTCAAAAAGTTCAATGTTGTGTAAAATAATAAATTATCAAATTTTAAGTGTCTCTGATATGCACCATTGGGCAAAGAACCACATTCAGGGCATTCAGGTCTTTCTTGTCAATCAGGAATCAGTTCTGCAAAATTGTGTAAAGTTTGATCTACTTGAGTGCAATGAAAAATGCAAAACTGTGGAAGGTACTAGGTCACATCACAGCTTTATTCCTCACTCTACCAACAAACTGTATATGAGAAGGCTATCAGATAATGATGTGTACACAGTTGTAACTGTTGGTAGTAGCAGTGAAAGTGATATTGTAGTAGCTCAAATATGGCCAAATGATAGCAATGACAATTATCAGCCAGGGAAATATGTGGCATGCATATGCAATCATGAATGATATGTGGGAAGCATAAAAGATAGATCAGGTGAACATTTCGTTGTATTGGTGTCATTTATGAAGAAATCAAGAAACCAACTGTTCTCATGGCCTGCATGGTCACATAAAGATGAAAGCTGGATTCCTTTCCAACATATTCTTTGTATGATAAGTGCATCTACCTTGCATGGCAGTAGTGCTCACCACTATGTTCTAAGTCAAAGTTATCTCAACATAACCAAACTCTGAACAAATCAATGTTTATTTGATGTTGTTAAGGCTAATTTATCACAAAAGCAGTTTTTGAAACATTTCATTGTCATGATTATTGCAGTTTGGAATGACTGATCTTTCACAGTTATCCCCTGTTGTAGCACTATGCTTTTTGTGTCTGATTTACCTTTGTATTTATTATATTATGAGTCTTAAATTCAGCCATATCTGCATAACTGTAATGAATACACAATATATTTGCATTGCCATGTGATCTAACTAGTTATGCCAGTAAACTTGTTCAGAAAGGGATTAATTCTTTCTTGTTTCATACAACTTCAGTATTTAACATTGTGAAAGGCTGGTTACAATATTTCAGTGGGGTTCATAATATTCTGGCATATAATTTTTCAAAATTGTATGGATATATTTGCACACAGTAACACACCTGAAATGAATTGTTTTTCAATAAAAAACATATGGTCAGAGGATATTTTAAAAAATTACAACTCAAAAGTAGGTTGAACGCTATTCTGATTTTTTTGTAGATCATATTCAGAGATGTAAGAATATATGGTAAAAATCTGAAAAGGCTGAATAACTGGTGACATGGTCAAACTGTAGCCAGAAATAAGGCTATTTTTAGCTACATCATAAAAAGTTGCATGCAACTACATTTTTTTTTTATATATAGAAGATCTAACAGACTTTTATCTACAACAATTGCTGATTTATCAACTGATATGTCATAGGAAGTTTGAAAACAAAATTCAGCTTTGTATCATATTAAGTGTTAGGGCTATGGCTTCTTAAATAAACCAATTTTTTTATAAATTTTGTATTTTCAGGTGAATTTACAGCCTCATTATGTAAATCTTCAGAGAGATAAACTTGGTTTGAGATTATTTTTGAATTCTGTGAGATTAATTCAGTCAGTGTTGCAAATTTCAGCTTTCTTCCACCATTACTCTTGCAGCTTCAAGCAGCCAAAATTGCCTGAAAATGAATTGACCAAAAATAAAAAAATAATTAAATTTTACAGTGCTGTAAATCAGAAACTATTAGAGATACTGATCTAATCTTTGGCAATATTTCATAATATGGGCAAATGAGCACATGTGAAAATTTTCAAGGAATTCTGTGGGGGTCACCTGCAGCCCCCTAGATGATTTGACATGGAATGACCCTACAGTTATCTGATCCTCATCTGAATAACAAGAAGTAAAAGCAAGCTGTTGAAAATGCTGAACAAAATCTTCCAAAGACACAACAAGTTGAGAAAATAAGTTAGCAAAGCAAGAAGCCTCTAAGTCCAGGCTCTAAGGCAGTAAATGTAGAACAAAGCCAGCCACTTCCTGCACAATAACAGTAATGCTGCATATAATAAAATAACTTAAACAGGAAACTAATTTTGAATTATATTATTCACAAGCCCAATACCAAATTGACTGCATTAACTTCATTTACCCCCCCATCCATCTATCAAACATTATATATTACTTCAGTGAAGACAAAATTAATACTTATTTGAGATTTAACATGAAATATTAAGGCACATCATAACACAAACAAGAAACTAATTTTCTAGTACATGATTTGCAACAGCAATATAAGGTCAACTGACAGCTATGATCAGGAAGCTTTGAAATTAAAACAAATTAAAAAAATTCACATTATAAAAATATTCACCCTAGATCTTATTTATATACATACATACATTTTTGTTCTTTTAACTGTGAAAAGAGATCTTAAGACAGACTTTACAGTGAGTTTTAGCACTCATTTGTAAATTTTATGGGGCCATGAGTATATGTTAGATATTTTAATGAGTGTCTTTCATAATAATTTTGAAATAGTAACACCTGATTCAAAACATCAACAAAAATCAAAAACTAATAAAAACTACTGTAATAGCAGCTAATATAACACAATTTAACAACCATGTACATGTAACAAAAGAAAAAAATCTTAACCTTTGTGGGTAACAAACTTTTACTACTTAAAATAAATATGAACCAAGATATCATTCAGTTTACTACTTGTCATTAAATTATAACAGTTTCATGGAATTTTGTCTTTCACTTGTAATGCTGGTCAAGGATAAATAGTAAAGGAACAAAGCTAAACATTTTTATCTTTAAATATACATCATACACATGATATGTTTAGTTGTGTTTTATTCAACCATAGCAAACATGTGTTTGTGTAAAATTTAAGAAGAATAAATTTTATCAGAATGATTATATTTTTATTTCAAAATATAGCTTAGGGTTTATATTTAATGATAAAATCTATGTTTGCAAAACAATATTGGTAGTTTAGCATTAAAACACAGTTGTCAGTGCTAATAAAACCAAGGCTAGCACACTATTACTGTTGAAAACAAGGTTCTTTTGAGTAAACATTTTGTTTTTATACTAAAATAAATATAACTGCAATAATGTCAGTGCAAAAACAAGTAATCATGGAAATGTTTAATATTTGTTTAAATGTTGTTGTTTCTTAATGCTAAGCTACAGAAATAAGCACAACAAATACTGCAGAATAGGTTTTACAAATAACATAACTAAGTGTAAGGTTGTATATATACCTACCCATAAATAAACTGATTTGAACTCTGTTATAGACAAGTATAATGTATTAATATCAAATTAAGTAAATAAGGCCTTTTGACTTTCAAGAACGAAATTAATGCAACACCATAATCAGATAACTATCATAAGTGTATTTGTATATATCACTTTGCATATTTAAATTTGTAGTAATTTTGGCTAAATATGTTTCACTTGGGGGTTGTTTGCATCAATGGTCATCAGATTTATTGAGTAACAACAGGCAATCTCTGATATTTTGACAAAAGACTGTTATAAGCTTGCACTTGATGTCAGATGGTAGATCTACTATAGTTTTATATCTATCACATCATGATACATAAGCCACAGTGAGATAAATACATTGCAACACACAATCTGTACTACACCTCTATTTAAATGAGATAAAACAAATATTTTACAAACAACATACACAACCATTTTAACAAAAGTACATTTGTGATAAATAATGTCATTTACTTAAATTTAACACAGTTCAACCATTCCATCCAAAGATAAAAGACTTTAAAAATGATAAATTTACAACACTAAAGATGATACTAACAATTCCTTTTACAGGTTTTCTCTACACTTTCTGCAAGTTGACCTTCTCATAATGTCAGCATATGTACAAAGACATGTTGATTCCACCCCACTCCTATGTCACTGACATGTATTTTCATCAGCTAAAACAAATTTTTATTTTTGTGAAGGTTTGCTCAACTATTTTCAACACTGCCAAAAAACCCAAAATAATTCCACAATACTAAACTGAAGAGCATCAAATGCCTTTAAATTTGAGGTACTGGAATTTCATTTTAACGTAAACATTTTCCAGTTTGATTACACAAACTGAAATTGTATTGGTGACAAATAAGTGACTATTTGCACATAATTTTTTCATTCAAAAGAATATTGTGACTGTAAGTGTTCTTATAAGGTATGTTTAAGCAGCTTAAACTATCCTTGTTCTTTCTTTACATTCAGAAGGGGACATAAATCAGGTATGCTGCCATCTTTATACAAATCTTTTCACTTCTCACTAGGTTCAAAACTTTCACCTAAGCTCATATTTATACATGACATTGCTGCATACTAATAAGTACATGAAAATCCTCCACTATATAAAGTGTGACTCATTAATAGCAAAGCTCACTCGCTCTGTGTTAAACCATCATTATAAGAGCAAGAAATGATGCACTAAAAGAAACATGGGAGGTGTGAAAGGAAGTATCTGTAAGAAATACATTTCAGTCCATGAAAATGTTGAAATGTTAAATTCTATTCACATACAACTAGAATCCAGTGCTGAAACAGTGAATGGATCACAAAAGCAAAATTTACTTATATAAATAAATCCCCTTCAGGAAGCACTCAAAATGAACCAATAGCATGAGGCATTGCATACAATGGAATAGTACACAGACATACTTGTTGAAGACCACACCTTCTTGGTATCAAGATACACTCTCTGTTTATAAAGAGTTGCTAGAAAGAGTGGAAATAAGTACAGTCCAGAACCTGAACTGGCTCACACAAGCGCTACATGTATAGTGTGGCTAGGAATGTCACACTGTACATGGTTGATAAACTCTACTAAAAAACACAGCATTGGGAATGTGTTATGCAGGCCACAGTAAAAGGGTCCTCATGGCCTTCACTTGAAAATCAATGAGGCAGAATGAAAATTTATCAAAGTGCAAATTAATGTTACACTTTACACTAGATATACCCATTGCCTATAGGAATATACCCTGTGCAATCTACATGCAACTATCATATTTTGGAACAAAACCTTTTATTTTATGACTTATGGGTAAACAGCTATTGGAGATTAAAATTTAAAATATATTTTACAGTATTCATAACTTATTATGTACCACTTTATAAAATGTTACATCACATTTATATACATTATTATATACCTAATAAGAGAGTGTACTAATTCTCAGTTGATAACACTTAACCATACCTGCTTTAAGTCCTTTCTGTTGCACTTACTTTAGGATATTCAGAAGAGAATGTAAATAAAGATTAAGAATTGTTTAGTTTAAGCTGCTTAAGCATACCATATCAGAAGACTTACAGTCTCAATATTCTTTTGAAGTGATTAAAAAGGTTTGGATGTGTACATATATATAGATCTTCATTTTAGACAGAACTATTTCCAAAATAACATCACTCTTGAAGGAAAGGATGGATATGGCCACACTGTCTTTAACTGACTCTGATCTCGAGGCCTTGTGAAGGAAAAGATGTTTCTCCCTTTAGATTCTGGAAAAATGCAGCTTAAGTGAAAGCGTCATCCACACATTGTTTCTTTACAAACAAAGGAAAACCATAAAGAAGAATGAAAATTTGTAACATAGTAACTGTAATCCATTAAGACAACACAGTAGCAAAAAAGTTTGATAAAAATGAAATAATGTTCACAAAATAATTAGTTGTGACCAAAGATGAGAACAGTTATGTCTAATCAATCCCTAGTAAACTCAAACTTTTGAAAGTGTCTGCCAATTTTCAACTTAGAATTAAAATTTAAAAGAATTACTCAAACTTCCTAATGAATTTTTTTCTGTAAATTTATGGACATCATTTACAAACATCTCCTTTGAAAAACTAATTTTTCCAAATTTATTTCCAATACCAGTGCTTCAAAATCATATAATTTTTCTCTTACATTCCTAGCATTACAACAGTAACAATCAAGTCTATTCTTTTCTACTACTTCTGTTCTAACCATGCTAAATTTTTCATTTCCTCTTATTCTTTTTGCGTTAAGTTTTTACTGGCCCTAACCACTGTTTAGTTTGGCTTAAAATCTCCCTTATAGCTGAGTTAATAGTCTTAGAAAACAAGCCAGCTGCAACAGTATTTAAATGTAAACCACCCATTCCAAAAGCTTCTTTCTTCCGATGAACTTGATCGATACAAGTCCAGTCAGTCTGCTCATCCTTACAGTTTACTTACTCAAACCTAAACCTAACATTAAACCATAGTGACCTACCTATAACTACATTTACACAGTAAATTCTTGGTAATATTCTCCACCTGTTCTCCCACATAGCATAGTCTAATTATTTTGTCCTCATTTATCAAACAGATTATTCGAACCATATATCTTGTCGATAAATCACCTCCAACTTCCACATCCTTCTCCGATCCTTTTGTTTTCATTCTCTCCAACAGTTCATGTGCAGAATCTAAATTCTGAAATTTGTTTGTCAACATAATAGGTGCATAACAAGTAAATTTGTTATTTTTTTTACTCTAATACTTATAGCACTCTTTCTATCATCCTGAAAGTCACTGTCATCTGATATATCCCATTCATATTAATAAATTATTCACCCTCTGACTACTGCTTCCATTTCCCATAATCCACAATTCTTTTCATTGCCTCTAATTTCTCGAATTATATAAATTCTACATAAAACTCGTATACCTTCCTCACTAATTTTCTTTAGTACGTAGCGACCTGGCATATCTTGGTGCTTAAGGTACTTGGCTCGTACTCTTGAGAGGCTAAAATGGGATTTACCGAACTTTATAACATCCTTATTGTTATGTCTTTGGGTTCTCATAAAACACTTGTTATCGAGTAACAACAAAACTCAGACGTGCCGCAGCTTCATGTACTATATTTAGAATAGCCTCGCACATACAAAATACTGATTGGCTAATAAGGCCTTTTTTTTTTACTAACCACATAACACATTATATCAATCAGATATAACAACATAATAATATATAAAATGAATTTAAAAATTCTACTAAATTACTACACAAATACAAGAGTATTTTAACTCCTACAAATACAAAAGTATTCTTTCTTTTACAACTCTTATTCTCAATCATTAAGTATTACATTTTTCTTGTAACCTTCTTGCTCATTTAAACAATTCACATAACAAAATATCTTAGTTTTGTAGGAGCTTTAGAAATTCTACCTGTTCTTGTTACAATTTCACTCTTTTGAGCAGGAGCAATATTTTGCATTTGATTTTTATTTCTAGCATGTGTAATACTTTGTTTCAATTGTGGAGATTCACATACATGGCTAGCTCTGGGTGACCCTGGTTGAGACATATTTTGTCTTGGGGTGTTTTAAGGATATTTGGCACATTTTCTGGGACAGACTCTTCTGCAATAAAATCATCTTGTGATTTTCTTCTAAGATATCTCTGTCGAGCACTGTAATAGACATCATCTTCATTTGTTTGCAATAAATGTCTACGATTTCTACAAATCATCCTGCCTGCTGGTGTTTGTAATATGTAGCTTCGGGGTTTCTCAGCTTGACCTAACCACATCGGGTTATCTGTTGTGTCCACCGGGGAGATTTGAGAGCTCCCGTTTTCGTCTTGTAAGTCTGAATGCTTCCCGCTGTACCAGCGGCAGACTGCAGATATGGCACATTATTATTGATTTATAAGAAAGACAGATTAATATTTACATTAAATGTTGCTGTGAAAAATTATTAATTACTCTTTGAATACTATTTCACGAAGGAATAGTGGGATTGGATTCATCGTCCCATTATAACGCCCCTACGCCTTAAAGGACGAGAATATTTAGTGTAACGCAGATTCGAACATGTGGTCTTCAGATTACAAGGCGGGTGCCTTAACCACCTGGCTAAACCGGACCGTTTTACCACTACTATGCGATAAAAACAAAACATGCAAATACAGTTTTCTGAATTAAACATAAACAATCTGAAATAAATACATGTGTTGGCCATATGTACACACATCATAAAGTCCATATATAAACTATTTATTAAAAAAGCAACTACTTAGTATATTTTCCTTTTAAAATTAAGATATTATTTTAATTGTACTTTTGTTGTTATAATAAAAATACAATTTGTTTGTGATATAATTTCAAACTTTAACTTACTTTTTCATATCTATAAGTCTCAGTAACTTTTCACAGTTCCTGGTAGCTGTACTCAACCAGTTTCTTCTGCTCCCTCACTACTAGCTATTTAAAAAGGAGACAAACGTTAATTAAATGATTGATATTTTGAAATTAAGAACAAATTTACCCAACTGGTTATCTTTGCTTTGCTCACAATGGATATCGAAGATTCTCAGTGTAACTATTTCTTGAACGGCGAAACTTATGAAACTGGTAAAACAAGGAAATAAAAGTCATATATTCCAGTATTTTGGTATTCATATCCATAAGAAAATAATTTCGATATTTTGGATATTACTCTCAGGGGCAAGCGGTAAATATACGGACTTACAACGTTAGAAATCTAGTTTCGATACTCGTCATAGACAGAACGCAGAGAGCTATTTATGTAGTTTTATCTTAACTTTATGGAGTGACAGAAATTTGGTTAAATATATATATTTATTTTACTAAGATAAGAAAAGAAGAATACCATGGATCAAGCCTAAAAGTTCCAAATGAAAAGGTAAAATATCTATATTTTTGGTTGTCTAATATTAAAAGTACCAGCAAAATCTTTTAAACTTTGTGAAATATTTTTCTAAAATATTTATTTTATCATGTATCAGACCCAAGAACAAAACCGCCTCTTCCTCACACTTATCAAATTCACACCAATTGCAAAACTGCAATACAAACATCGAAAGTATGGAATTAAAAGAACAACCTAAGTTCAGTTACTTCTCTTCGCCAGAACAACCACAAAAAGATTTCTCGAGCAATTTTAATTCAAAATCGGAGAAAAGAAATCTGCAAAGAAAATATTTCAACACATGAATTTCCACTTTCTAAAACTGAATTTCTTGTTCCTTTTCAAGCACCAAACAAAGTCAGATGTGGCAATAATTATATATTTTGTACAAATTGTGTTCAACTTCCAGTATCATATCCACCAGGATGTAACAATTCAAATAGTAGTCTCAAGCGATTTAACGGAGAACAGTCGTTATGGTAACATTTCCCTTTTGGCTGTTACGTCTAAAATATTTAAAGATCCGGTGTAATAGTTTTAGAAGCAAAGCAGCATTATCATCAGTTAACACTAATTTTCAAAACTTAATTATTGAAGTAGAAGAAAAAAGTCACATTTAATTCAATTGAAAACTCAATATTCACACGGCATATTCATCTGATAAAAGCGACTAATCATGTACAAGTAGTAAACAAACATCTTCAACTCTTTTTTTTGTCAGAGCAAATAAAGACTACATGAGCCTAATATTTGAAGCCATGGTTATAGAGAACCACGAGAAAAATCCTGGATATTAGAAAACTAACACATATCGTATACTCTGTATACCTAACCATGTTCTTACCAAACGAAAGTTAGTTAAAAAGGATCAAAATGTAGAAAGGAAACCATATTTGTTACAAGCCAAACACACTGAAGACAAAGGAAAATCTTGTTCATCATCTCGTCGCGATCTAACAGCTCGGTTTCTTTAGTGAGCTTGGAAACAAATCAACATATTTTGGACTGTGTTTTAAATGATAATGAGTTATTGTAACCTCATCATAGAATATAAAATAATCTGACAACTGGAATAGATTACACACAGACAAAATAGGACAAAAATCGAATCTCACATCACAGCCAATCAATTCTGCAAACTTAGTGGAATCGCTAATTGGGTAATGAAGGATCAAAAAAGTGAAATAATTTATGTTAGTCTTATCCTATAGATGTACGTCTCAACGAACATTTGAATTAAACATCACCCTCACGTGCTGTTATTGATTATACCAGACTAAACACGAAAGTTGGGAGTGTGAACACCTTTTGAGTTCTTACACTTTTAACATTTAGAAACATTCCCGTACCGTGTCTAATAAGCGTATTTCAGATTTAAAAAAAAAATATTACAAGTCTCGACATATTCTCACAAAGAAATGTGTCTCTATTTCATGATTCATTAAATCTGTTCACTTTTTGCTATTTCCAATCGTTCCCGGATATCATTGACTCTAATACTTCATTATTAACACAATATTTTATTCTGTATTTTGTTCTTGTACATACATACTCTGCTATGACCAAAATTTCAATATTCTTATATCTTCTACACGCTAATGTATACAATATTTTAGATCACGTTTTGTTTCTCCATTACAGTTTCTTCCACGTAGAAAGTCATATTTATAAATTTAAATATTCTATATTTACCGAATGTTACTTTTTGTATTACCTAAAATCTGATTTATCTTTGTTATCGATTAAAATATAGGATAAGATATTTGGTGATTTTCAACACGTTAAACAAAATAATAATTAAACCTGCAACATAAGACACAAGAAACATTCCTTTTAATGCTTCAGTGAAGAAGTACTTTAGGCTCAGTAAAGCAATGAGTTGGTAAACAACAATTTTGTGACCAGGCTCAAATGTCTGGTATGTTAAAAACAATATCTGGAATTCATCACTACTCATATGATCTTTATATTCTTTTTATGATTTAGTTACAAGAAATGTGATATTTGTCTATTATATTTCACAATACATTCCTATGGGACTCTATGTATATGATATATTTTGTTCCTTTATTAGTAGTTATTTAAGGTTAGAGAATAAGACGTTTATATTATTTCAAGCTTTAATATCATTTTCCATTTATTAAAGAGGCTGGTAATTTTACAAGAAATTTCTGGTATGAAATGGTTTGTTTGTTTCTGTTTTTAATTTCGCGCAAAGCTACAAGGAGCTATCTGCGCTGCCATCCCTAATTTAGTAGTGTAAGACTAAAAGAGAGCATGAAATGGAATGCCGGTATAATGGATTTGGTTGTTATAATATATTGTGTGGTTTTGAACGTTTATACAAACCCTATTATATGAGTATGGCTAAACCTTTAGGTAGTACTACATTTTCTAAGCAGTGCAATTCAGTTCTAAATCTTATTTGTGAGTTCAGTGATTGTTTCTAAAACCAAAAAATAATCGTTCTATTCTGTGTGCGTATAACATGGAATAATTCGTAAAGATACTAGTTAAAAATTTCTTAGAAGTCAAATTGTTAATGAAAACAGCTTTATATTATTTTCTCTTCAGGTTTAAAATCAGACAAAAACCAATCACAGTGTTACTGAAAAAAATTTTTCCTTTGTCAGGATACCACATTTTTCCTAGAGCAATCAGTGACACCCTCTGTGAACTTCAAGAAAATCAGTTCCTCCAGAGGTTGTGACAAAAGGGACGCTTAACATTACATTTTGTAATGCCGTGATAATAGTAAAACGTGTACATGCCATGAATCACGAGAATAACTATACAATCTGTAGGATGCAAAACATAATGAGATACCAACTTGAAACAAGGAATAAAAGCATTTTTTTACCTTCCCTTTATTCTCACATGCTCTTGAAACAAAACACGTTAGAAGACTGTACACCAAACAACTAATTTATTAATATATTTTGTGAGTGCAAATCTAACTAAATATGAAGGGATGATATGTTCAGTTGATTAATTTCAGTTTGATTCATTATAGGGAAAACAAAAATTATTGAGACAAATATAATGAGATAATCCCTCAGAAAATAATGTAACCGTTAAATTAAAATTACAATAACAAACTGTCTGAACTGATAATGCCATATCAAAGAACGTGGTTCGCCATGGCCAGGTGGGTTAAGGCATTCGACTCGTAATCTGTGGGTTATGGGTTCAAATCCCTGTCACACCAAACATGCTCGCCATTTCAACTGTGGGGACGCTATAATGTGAGGTTCAATCCTATTAATCGTTGATAAAAGAGTAGCCCAAAAGTTGGCGGTGGGTGGTGATGACTAGCTGTTTTCCCTCTAGTCTTACACTGCTAAATAAGGGACGGCTAGAAAAGATAGCTCTTGTGTACCTTTGCACGAACTTAATAAAAAATGAAGGACGATACGATGGAGCTATTAAAGTCATAGTTTACCTCGTGTAGAAGCTGCTGTTATTGTGTTTTGGATTTAATTATTTAATCTAGTAGATTCCTCACTAGATATCAAAGCAAAACTAGTTTAGATGTCATTTAATTTTGCAGAAATCAGCATTTTTTTAATCTTAACTCAGGTGAATCCTGGGCGTTCATCAATAAAAGCTGTAATAAACAAGAAAAATCAGTTCCTTCGGGGATTTTAAAACCCAAAAGGTATGTATTCTCAAGTAAATCCTGACTTTTAGCTAAGTGGTTGCCAGGACGCTCTGCTTACAATACCCAGAAAGCTGTTTTGAGCTCCTGTCACACCAAACACATCCAACCCATTTAGCCGAAAGGGAAAATTAAAATATGACGGTCAATTTCATTATTCGTTGATCTTAGAGTAACCCAATAGTTGACAGTGTTTGGTGTTGACTATGTGTCTTTCCTTTAGACTACAATTGCTGAAAAGATGGTTGGTGTATATAGCCTACGTGTTGTTTCGCGCAAAATTTAAATGAAACCAAATCAAATAGACTAAGTATCTAAAAAAATTAAAATTATAAAAATATTTCAAAATAGTTTCTTAGCAAATGTGTAACAGTTCATGTATATTACATATTGTTGTTCTTAGTTGGTTTTATCTCTCCATAGTGAACTTATGTTTTGATAAGAATGTGTGCTATTGATGATTATAATCTGTTATCAAGCAGAAAAACTGTTAACTTAAAATTCAATGAAAAGTATGTAATCCAATGCTATAATTAGGTTTCATAATTACTTACATAATCTATGTATTTCTTCAAGTACTTTGCACCTTTGCTGCTTGACTGAAACTAGTTAAACTCTACCTGTCATATCATCTTTGCCATCAACATCCTGTAGTGTCGTTTTCACTTATAATTTGTTTTGGGACCTGAATTCTTGTATTTTTTATTCAAGCAGACAAATTTGGTAACACATGTTTTATGTGACCCTGAAATAACCACAATTCCTTATCTGTTCCACCATGTAAATATTCAAGTACGTTTAATAATCATTTGACGAACCTCAATCACTGTTTTTCTCTGTACACAATTGCAACCATTTTTCATTCTCAGTAACTTTAATGTTGGTATCATAGTAACTTTTGAATAAGAGTAGAGAAGAATATGTCAACTCCATTACATCTGCTATATCCACTGTTATCGAGGACTTCTGTATAATACCAGGACTCCACAGTTTGACTTGTACACGACAGATCTAGTAGTTATTGAAATGCTGTTCATACTGTTATATTGTCTGAACAATAATTGTTTTAGTGTGGATCGTGATATTTATCAATTTTATCTAAGTTGTTAATCATTAACACTAAGGTACTGATTTATCAATATAACACAGTTCATTAAAACAAATATTGATCTTCTCTCATACAATTGAGTTATGTGTAAATATACCATGACAAATTAATTATTTGTAAGTATTGCTTCTATTCCAGTGATTTTCCCCTTCACGAGAAATCACAGAAGTCACTCAAAAAGAGGATCCAAGACGGCCTCAGAAATTTTTTCAGACGAAAATGGGAACACAAACCATCAAAGGAGGAGAAAATAAGAGGAGCAAAAGAAGATCCTCTCGACCAGACGGAGTCCTGGTGTCACGTATCGTAAGTTCTAGGTTTTTATGAATTGACTAGGATACCGTATTTTCATACTACATATACTCAACGTAATGCATAGCTTAACAAAATAAGTCTGACTGAACTTATCGCTTCTTACGGTCCTCTCAGAAACATACATTTCTTACGACTACAGTTTAGCCAAAGGATAAGCACAAAAGCTTCTGCGATAAATGGCTTTGTGGAGAACGTTGTGTGCCTTTTGAATACTTTTTCCCATACGAGTGAAAGCTATACTGACTATTTAACTCTATTTTACCTGAGACTAAATGTCTAGAGGGTGAATAACTTGAACACCCAATTGACATTTAGTAGGCGTTTTCTTTTTGTTTCTGTATGGGACTATCGTACATTTCAACACGAATATTCTCTGGTTAAAAACTGAGAGTTTTTAATTTTCCAACTCTTTTGGAAAGTCTCTCTGTAGCTTGATACCGATATTTTCAATTGATGGATATTCTATGCTCACAAAGGCTAAATGCAAGTCAGAATCACTTAAAATTCCTAATTCTAAACAACTGACTAACTACTCATTGTCATAAAAAACTTTAGCCATCTGTTAGACCCGAATAATGGGACTGACTGTCATTACTATAACGCGAGCACAACCGAGATTACGGGCTGTATTTATCTGCATTTTGGCTCGAATATTAGATACTGAGAAACGCAACCCTGAATACTAAATATCAGCTACTGCTGGCCCGTCCAAGTAGAATATAATAATTATAAATTTATGTTATCTTTTAATTTTTGAAAGGATCTGTTTGAAGGAAGAGTGATGTGAAAAATGCAACAGATTTTGATATTTCCTTTGGGTAATCGACGATTTCTAATTTAAAATACGTTTTATATTAAACTTTAAACTTGTATTGACTTTGTATATCATACAGCTTCGTTGGACTTCTTTGAACAACCATGTCGTAGTTTGTTTTTGGTTTATTTCTTACTATCATCCGCGTGGCATGACAGTAATTAGAAGTCTCACCTTTTTAATCTCTGCTTGCATAAAAAGGAAACAACAAACTGTGCCTTAACAACATTTTTTTCTCTCCAAAACAAACTCTAGTAGCAATGACAACGAAGAGAGCAAAATTGATGGCACATCTAACACTGGTCGTGTTATCGAAGTTCAAGAAAATGGAAAACGTATCGTGGAGATTGTAAAGTCTGAAAATACACCTTATGGATTCTTTATTGCAAAGGGGAAATTTAAGAACAGTAGTGGTAAACAGTCTCTTGTTTGTGTCAGAATTGCGTTTCTTTTATTATTATTATTACAGTAAAAGATGACCTGGAGAGATCACTTATTTTAACCATGTACACCACTTTATGGTAGTGTGTTGTCTGTCTATAACTTAATGACTAGACAGTAAAATGTTGTTACTTAAGAAACGCTTAACATTGCAATTTGTACTGCCGCGACGTTAGTGAATCGTGCACATGCCACGATTCACGAGAATAATTATACAGTCTATAGGATACAACACAGCATGAAGTATGAACTTGAACAGCAAGAAATAAAAATATTTGTTACTATTCATTTTGTTTTTATCTGCTCTTGATATAAAACAAGTCAGAGGTCCCTTCACCAAACATCAATATGATTAATATACGTCGTGAGTGCAAATCTAGTTTGTTTGTTTGTTGTTGAATTTCGCACAAAGCTACTCAAGGGCAATCTGTGCTAGCCGTCCCAAATTTAGCAGTGTAAGACTAGAGGAAAGGCAGCTAGTCATCACCACCCACCGCTAACTCTTGAGCTATTCTTTTACTTACGAATAATGGGATTGATCGTTACTTATAACGCCCCTACAGCTGAAAGGGCGAGCATGTTTAGCGCGACCCTCAGATTACGAGTCGCACGGCTTAACACGCTTGGCCATGCTGAGCAGAGTGCAAATGTAAAGAAAGATGATAGGATTATGTGTTCAATTTATTATTTTTAAGTTAATTACTTACAGGGGAAACAAAATTATGGTGGCATAATCCGGCAGAAAATAAGGTAACGGTTAATTTAAAATTACAATAACAACAATTTTTAACTAGTGTAGAAGTTATTGTTGCTGTATTCTGAAGTTAATTATTTAGTCTAGCTGGTTTTGCATCGTAACTGAAACAATTTTATCTTAACGTTTTAAAATTTTGTCTCGATAGTTTTGAGGCCGACTTGGCCCGGTGGTTAATGCATTCAAATCGTAATTCGAAGATTGCGAGTTCGAATCCCCGTCACACCAAACATACTCGCCCTTTCAGCCGTGGGGCTGTTTTAACTGACGGTGAATCCCAGTATTCGTTGGTAAAAGAGTAGCTCAAGAGTTGGCTTTGGCGGTGATGACTAGCTGCATTCCCTGTTGTATTACACTTTAAATTAGGAGCGCCTAGCATAGATAGCTCTCGTGAAGCTTTGTGCGAATTTCAAAAACAAACAAACTTTATTAGTTTTACACTTTTTCTTAATATGGTTTGAAAAATAGTTAGGGTGAGTATAGTGCAGATAGACCTTTGTTAAAATTAAACGCGCGCACACACAGATTCACTCCGAATTGTCGTAAGAGATTAACTAAAGGATTTTAACTTGAATAACAATCAGTGATGTCGAGAAACCCACTTGTTGAGAATTTTGTATGCAAAAACGGCTCGTTTTGGGTTCAGAAAATATTTTAAATAGAGGAGCGAACAACGTTTCGACCTTCTTCGGTCATCGTCAGGTTCACAAAGAAAGAGGTAACTGACCGGAAGCTGACCACATGTTCGGAAGGGGTTGTATAACTGAGTGTCGCAATGTAGAGGGCGCGGTTAGATGTTTGAATATATAATAATCTATAATATTAATATAGGTATAATGGCGTTCCTTTATATTGGTTTATTTTGGGTTTAAGTTGTTGTATAAGTAAGGCTTCTTTAATTTTTCGTTTGTTTATGTTTGTTTCTTTATTTAGTATTTTAGTGTTTTCTATGGTTATGTTGTGTCCATTTGACTTGCAGTGTTCGAAAACGTGTGAAGGTGACTTTTTATGTTCTTTGAATCTGATTTCCATTTTTCTACTTGTTTCTTCAATATAGAAGTCGTGGCAGTTGTCACATTGTATTTTATAAATAATGTTGGTGTGGTGTTTCTCAGTGTAGTTCTTACATAGTATAGACCTTAGTTTTGTGCCTGGTTTTTGAATAAATTTAGTGTTAACTGGAATGTTATATTTTGTTACTAGTTTTTGCCAAATGTTGGTTATTTGTTTGCTGATGTCAGGAATATATGGTATACAACAGTATATGGTTTCGTGATTTTTTTATTCGTGAGATATATTCACTTTTGTTGGTTGATTTTGCTTTCTGTCTAGGTGTGTGCGTATAATGTTTTCTACGGATTGTGGAGGAAACTTATTGATGTTGATGAAGTATTGTTTTATTTTGTCTAATTCATCGTTAATTTTATCTGGTGAGCACAGTTTTATGGCTGTGTTTATCTGGTTTTTTAGTATGTTGAGTTTTTGTTTTGTTTCATGTGCTGAGTCCCAAGGAATGTATAGTCCAGTATGGGTGATTTTTCGGTGGATTTCTGTTTTGAATTGTGTGTCGGTTCTTATAATTTTGAGGTTAAGAAATGATATTTGATTGCTTTCTTCCTGTTCACATGTGAAGTTAATGTTGGGATGTATAGAGTTAATGTGAGTGAAAAAATTAAGTATGTGTTCTGTAGATTTGAATCCCGCAACCGTGTCAACTACATATCTGTACCAGTATAGTGGTGGATGTAATGCTGTATTAATTGCTTGTGTTTCAATTTGTGTCATAAAAATATTGGCTAGAACTGGTGATACTGGGTTGCCCATGCTTAGGCCATTTGCAAACCCGGATTTTAGCGTGTCATCGATGTCTTCACTTGATCTTTTGTCTTCAATTCGAATATTATGAACCACAGAGCATTTTTTTAAAACGAAATAACCAACCACGCTTGACGAAAGTGTTTTATAAATTGCTCCTTATCCATTGTTTTCTTCCGTCACGTTTTCTTTAAGGGCGTTGGAGACTTAAAGCTTTCGTTTGAATTTCCATTTGAACTGAAGATGATCTTAGAAGGTCGAAACGTTGTTCTTTCATTTTCAATAAAAGTGTTAATACCCATATCAGCCTTTTCGAGATACATTTTTATTTGAATTGGGTCTCTCGTCATCAATAAATGTTTGAAATGTATTTAGAATGTTTTAGAGATTATGCAAATAATATCTGAGATTTTGAGGATGAAGAGTAGTTCTCTTAATCCTAACATGAAATCCCTTCACATTCAGAAGAGTAACGAAACAGAATCTATTTTCGCAAACACATTTCTTGTAAAAATATTGTATTAAACAATTTGCAATCTTTACTAAAAGTATACCAAACTATGTGAAAATGCATATGCTATATAAAAGGCTACAGCACAAACTGTAGAATGCGTAGAAATGTGTAGACGAACTCGTGTATGTCATACCAAGCCCATAGTGAAAGGGTTAACTATGTTCGTGACCCACATTGAACTTTATAGTTTCCTTTCAATTTTATCATGTTTTGTTTATCTCTACTAACTATCAAAATCTTTCAGTAGATACCAGGGGCCATTTTGGAAAAAAATATTGAATTTTTAATAAAGTATTTTCAATAATTATTTTATCTGTTATTTTCTTTTCCATATGAGGTAGTCCCATTTGACTGACTACTAAAATAAAAAATCAAAATATACTTAAATTACATTTTCTTTCCAGAATAACTTCAGATTGTAACATGAAACATTTCTTTATTTTAAATAGCTTGAAATGTGCAACACTACACATCTGTTTATACTTATAGTTTTGTTACCCTTTTGAATCATATTTAACTGATTTTCTCAACATAAAATTTGTAATTCACTTCGAAAATGTGAAGATCAAATTACTCTACTGAATCACATAAGGCTACTTGTGAGTTGTCGGGCCCAGCTCTGAAATATAATGAGTAATTTTACTTGATTTTGAGGTTAGTCTTCCAAAAATCTTTGATAATCTAAAACAAGACATTTCTTTCTCTTCAAAACTCACACAAATGCAAAAATAACAGCATTTGTAAAATACAAAATGCCAAAGAAAATAAACTGTAGGTGCCCAAAACCCCTTTAATTGTCTCTCAGCTACAAATTAGCACACAATTTCAAAAAATTAGGTCATTCTAAGAATAGCCCAAGAGTTGGCGGTAGGTGGTGATAACTAGCTGCCTACCCTCTAGTCTTACACTGCTAATTTAGGGAAGGCTTGGGCATATAGCCCTCGAGCAGCTTTGTACGAAATTCAAAAACAAAACAAAAATACCAACCTTTACTAATAAAACATTGATTGGTTGGTTGATTTAGTGTTTAATGGTACAAGGCAGCTTGGCTATGTGTGCCAATCAACCCTTAAAAAGGTAAAAGTAAAGAAAATATAGTAAAATTCATAAAAGTGAATTATATTTATGAATATTAATAACTATGGTGTAAAGTTGTGATTAAGTGCAATAGGTAATTAGCATATTAATTTTATTCCCTCCTCTTTGGAAGTCATGGATACCTGCCATATCTTAAAAATGCTGTGACGTAGTGCCAACATTTTTGCTCTTAGAATAGGTGTTTGATTTTTATGGTCCAAAGAAACAATAATTTTAATTAGAAACAAAAGTAATACAAAAAGATGTAGAAAATGGAGGTTAAATAATACTTTAGCGAACGTTTTATTCGAATTATACATGCAAATATTATAACTTGCAGAGCTCGTGACCGACTACAAATTCTTGTGATATATTTTTGGTGTAGGAAAAACACGTTAAATAACTCATATTATCTTGTATGTTAGTACTTTTATTGAACATTAAACATCTACGTGCTTTCTCTTTTAAATTTTCAATGCTCAATATGACTTCTAGAGTTATTTTAAGAATGATTTTAATACATGACTTGTGATATAACAGTTCAGATTGTTTACTCAGAGGAACTCCAGAGTACAAAGCACAAAGTGTAGCATAATTAAAAATAAAGTGTATATATGTTACAGTAAGCTATTTTTTATTTTAAAGCTTACTTCAAACCATACAGTGATATATCTGTGTTATGCCTGCTTTTGGTATTGAAACGTAATTTTTAACATCATAAGCCATCAGACTTACTGCCTAGCTATGAGGGGGGTATTGTAAATTATAAGTGATCATGAACTTTTCATACTATGAATGTAATTTTTTGTGATGTTAATTTGTGTGTTTTCATGAAGTAATAGTTTTGATCTGTAAATATTATTATAGATAGCTTATTTTCTATATTTTTTTGCACATCTGAGAAGTATTGGTCAGCATGCATAGTCAGAGGTGTACTCTTTTTCAGGAGGAATAACAGATGATCAAAACAATATCATATACAATGACTTTCAGATGAGCAACTTTTGCCAACAGAAAAACCAACATTTTTACCTAGTAATAAAATCACTATATTCCAATGAATATTGCATTATTAACAAAATTTAAATTCTGTAGTTATTTTCATTGACAGTTGTAAGATAACACATGTTGAAA
This sequence comes from Carcinoscorpius rotundicauda, assembly GCA_011833715.1. Lineage (NCBI taxonomy): Eukaryota > Metazoa > Arthropoda > Merostomata > Xiphosura > Limulidae > Carcinoscorpius > Carcinoscorpius rotundicauda. The sequence continues at coordinate 46,453,194 of CM022392.1, read as the reverse complement.
ATATAATGTCCCATCAAATTTAGACACTAAGGATATTTTTAACTATCACACCAAAATACAAAATCCAAATTAAAATATAAAAAACATCCTTTAACATCTCCTTGGATTGTGAAATTCCATTAAAAGTCCTATTACGAAGTTAAAACAGTACACTGAACATGTGATTAACAATAATAATACAGTGTTCATGCATTTAATGTTACAGTTATTGAATGAATACAGAATGGCACAAAAGACAAGGTAAAAATCTTAATTTTGATGAGTAAGTTAGTGTTTTTTCTTTACTAATATATAATGCATAAATTGTTTTGTCAATATTATCTCTGTTTTTCATTGTTTTGCTTTTCATATTGGATGAATTCTTGGCCATTTTTATCACTTCACTTCCTGTCTTGCCACTGGGATAGTTATTCTCAGCTGGATGGTCAAGTAAATCCAGTAGTGGTTTCATTCTCATGATATTTTGAAAGTAGTTCGAAAGGAATTTTGGGCTCTGTAGTATGTCAACTTATGTTTGGAAAAGTCTTCCTAAAAATAAGTAACTGTCTATTTATCCATAACTATATTTTCAAAAATGATTAAAAGGATGTCTCTTGCTTTGGGCAACCTTTTGGATTCTACTCTATTGTACTTTGAAGTACAACATTTTATTATGTAACTTTCACATAGTTTATGGATATTTTCTTGTCAGACTGAAGTTAGTCTACTGCTGTGCTTACCACGGATATTAGAACCCATGTGTTATTTTTCTGCATAAAGCCAGTTTCAAGTATGCACTTTTTCTTAACATCAGTTAAGAGAAGCCTCCCCTGATAAGAGTGACTTCTAACTTTCTTTTTGCTAGAACTTTTGCTGAACTAGCACTTTGAAGTTTATCAGAAAACTCAAGTGCTCCAAGTGTGTGAGGAGGAAGAGTGGGAAGTGTGAGTGGACGGAAGTAACTATTGGAAATACATTTTTAATAAAGTAAAACTATAACTTCCAATATTATACTTGTCTCTTTTCACAAAATTAGCTAGAATCCCACATCAATTAGAAAGAAGAACCTGAGCAAGGTAGGAAAAGATGTATCCTGAAAAACCTCCAAAGATACCTCTGTTGATGAAAGTGAGACTACAAAATATGAAGAGGGAAGCTGTGCCATTTCAGAGTCAGATATACTTTTCACCCATGTGTGAAATGTGTCAGATATCATGGTAGAAAAAAAGAGAACACATACAAGAGGGAAAGAATGTGGTATAAAAGTGATTCTGACCAGAAAAAGATATTGTAACTCAATCCCACAGTAAGAAAACTAGGTAAACAACATAAATTATGTATATATACTATAACTGAATTTACAAAGTGTATCTTTGTCAAGTTTGACAAATGTTTAGTAAACTCTACTAGTTTGTTGTACACAAGAAACCATATTTTTAATTATTGATCTGTCTATGAATTTATGAAGCTTTTACTGGTCAGACTCGGGAAAAGGTGATTTTCATGTGAAAAATAAAAATACTTATTTCTGTCTGAAAGTTTTTGTATTTCATTTACTTAATATCTAGAACTGCTTAAATTGATATCAATGTTTGTTTTTAGTAAAACTATATCTTATTTTCTACACTCTAACTAGTGAAATCAGTAATTGGTAAAATGAAAAGTTGAAAATACAAAATCTAAATTATCTTTTTCTTTCTTTCTAAAATGGATGTATATTGTAGTTAAAAATTAAAGCCTTTGTTCTTACAGCTAAAGCTAACGTATTTGCCAGATCTTGGTTCATATAATTTTATTTTTTATAGCTATCATAGATATAGTTTCAGAGTACACAGAAAGCCATTTATCTTAACTTGAAAACTTTGTGTAAATAAATAATTGAGTTACAAGCAATCCATAATTGAATCATGATAATAAGAAATGAAAAAAATATTTTTTTCTTTTATATATTATTATTTAACTCGATAAGTTTGTAATTTTACATTTTGTTGACATTTATAACAATAAATAAAAATAAATACTAAAGAAATTTAATCTGCCTGGTGAAAGGCCTTTTGCCATCGACAAATGAAATACTTTAACCTTACTTTTTGCAGTGATGTGACAGTCCAAAGTATGAAGTTTTATTCAGATTTGCAAGTCAGAACACTAAAATGTGACATGTAGATTTATCTTTTGATCATATCTTAGTAGAGCAAGAATCTTGAAGCTATTAGTTTACATTATGTCTTGTAAGTATCTACAAGTGTTAGATTGGTGATACACTTAGAAAATTGTATATCAGTGGAAAAAAAAATCTAAAATTGGCAATTTAGATTGAAGAAGTTCCACATGATAAAGAGAAATGAAAATATAGAATTTAAATATTCCTTTTGAAATTAAAACTTATATTGAAGTTTGAAGTATAAATGATGCTTTGATGCCAAGTTTGTTACCATATATTGATAATAACATTGTTTAATTAAATTTTGAATGTAGCTTTGTGAAATGGTCATGACATGCACATAACATTGTTGCTCATAGGTAATAGATTATATTGATTATTTATCCCACTGTAGTGTAAAATGTGGATCACAAACTATTTTTGCATTTGCATCTTGAGTTAAACTGTGGGTCAGTTATTACTGCAGTACCTGCATCGTGAGTTTAAATTTGATTTAAGGTGGATATATTGTTGTATCAGCTCCTTGGGTTTAAACTGTGCATCATAGATTACCATTTTATCTGTATCTTTGGTACATACTATGGATTATAGACCACTGTTGTATCTGCATCTTTTGTGCATTCTGTGGATCACAGGCTTCTGTTGTGTCTGCATTTTGGTTTAACCCTTTGCATATGAGTAGAGTCAATTTAATTGATAGTTCAACCACTGTGTATCTATGACACAGCATTCTATACTCCTATATGTACAGAGTTTATTTTCACTAACTTTGACAAGCTTTTAATAAATATTTCTAGTGTGTTTTACACAAGAAATCAGATGTTTTGAAAATTATTTATCAGTCGATTTATGAAGTGTTTACTGAATTAAGCTGATTGAAAGGTAAAGTAATTCATGGTGACAGGAAACTCACTTGAAGTATATATGTATTTTCGAGACAGTTGGTATGGGTATTAAAACTTTAATTAAAATTTTGTACAGAACCATGTTTGGACCTTCTTAGGTCATCTTCAGGATAACAATTTAAAATAAAATTTTAATACCCATATCAGCTGTCTTGAGAATGCATGATTGAAAGGTGATTTTTTTCTGCTAAGAATATGAATACTTCCTTTTATTTTACAATTTTAATATATTATTTGCATGACCTCAACAACCTCCTAAAAGTATATATTATTTTCTAAACCACAACACTGTTGTGAAATTAGAATGGGTGAAATGAAAAGTTGAAAAGTATGAAATAAAGCATCTTTTTAAAACTTGAAATCTTTTAGTAAACATTATTGGTTTGATGTATGCAAAATAAATCAGATTTATATTTTGAATTTATAAAGCATTTACTGAGTCAGTACAAGTGAAAGAATGTTCATGTTAAGAATAGAAATAATTCTTGTGATCTTAATTTTCATGTTTGTTTGTTTAATCTGTAGAACACTTACTGAATATCAAAGGTTTTTGTTTTTTCATAAAACTTATATTTTTTCTTATTTTTTTACCTCAATGCTAATTGTAGCAAAATCAAGAGTAGCAAACACTTTAAAATGTGAAGTAAAACCAAACTTTTTTGTTTATTTGAATAATTACAGATTGCAAAAGATAGTTACAAATATGAATCTTAAAGAGCCTCATACCCATAGCAGTTTTTATTTCTCTTAAAGTACTGTTTTACTGCTTTTTGAATTATGTCTAACTGATGTAACAAAGCAGTAATTCACCTGGCAGAAGCTTAATGTAAATTACAATAAACAGAATATTAAATTATATCACTTTGTACCATGCAGTCTGTCCCATGTGCATTGCTGAAGGAGAAGGTTTTTTTTTCAATTTAAGTTTGGTTATTTAACATAATAAGTTTTTAAAAATGTAATCATAAATAAAAACTACACATAAAACTCAAGAAATCTTTCTTTTACTTACTTAGCTCTGCTAGTCATCCAAAAATAATTCATGTTGTTTTCAAATACACATTTTGTAACACGACAAGTAAATTAATTTAATTAGTATGAACAAAAACTAATATAATGTATTTAGCTTTATAATTAAGATATAAATAGGTTAAAAAACTTAATTACTTCTCCAAGCAATATCTTTTATTGAAATGTATCAAACTCTTTGGGCAAAGTATCAGCACTTACTTTTAAAATAAAACAGACAATATTATGATTTGTGTCATGTAGGAATTACTCTATTTTTCACAAGTTAAATAGTAATATCAGTGAAAATTTTAGACCTTTCTTGAAAGACAGAATATGAGAGGTGTATCAGTGTGGGCTGAATAAATATAATGGTATCTCAGTAAAGCATGAAGGTTAGAGGTGAAATTTTGGTTTGTTAATATGTATTGTATGTGTATGAAATTGATTAAAGAATCTAAATCCTTTACAAGCAAAAGTTTAAAATTAAAATTGTGAAAGTAATCAAAGTGCCTCTACATTATTTGACTCAGAGGTGTAGGCTAAAAATTTATTTAAATATGAATTATATACATTAACTTAATTTTGAGGTCAAGTTTATTAATCTATAACAAACATTCATACTAAAGTAGTTTAATTAAAGTTAAATATATATATGCAAAATAATTGTAATTAAACTTACTGTTATATCGAGTTAAAATAATGCCAAAGCCATAATTTGTAAGAAAACGTTTTTTTCTAAAGAGTAGAACTGTGTGCAATTTTTTAAAGTTATGACAGTTCTGAGAAGCGGAGTACTGAATTATGAATGTGGTGGCTTTGTTTGTGAAGGTTTGACATTGCAGGTTAGAAACAGAGGAAATGAAAGGCAAACCTGTCCAGATAGTGGTATCTGGTGAAGACCATTTATTTGAACTTGATGAAAAGTCTTTAGAATCTATATTACTGCAAGAACACATTCCTGATAAGCATGTTGTTGTGGTTGCTGTTGCCTTTTGGAAAGGAAAGTCTTTCCTTTTGGATTTCTGCCTTCGGTACATGAAAGCTCAGGTACTTGTTATCCTGTATGATTAAATATTGATAATTCTGTTAATGTGAATAACATATGTTTATTAGCTCAATATTTCACGATTACAACTTTATAAAGAGCCGTTGATAGTGTACATGTTTGCTAATTATGTATATACAAAGTTAAGAATAAGTGTTGATACTGAATGTTAAGTGTACACCTAACTGCACTTAGTGTAAACAAAATGTTTTGGAAATTACTTGCTACCTGAATAAAGTGTTGCAGTCCAAGAGATTCAGTTTAACTACAACACAAATATTTGAATACATCCAAAATCTCCAAATCAGGTTAATCAGAAGCTGAAACTCAAGGCATCAAACATATGCAAAGATATCAAGTCTTATTTACCAATAAGGGAAATTTTAAAATTTTAACAATGGAGTTGCTGCTAAGTGAAGATTGCTAAGGAGCCTGTACCAAGGATTCCAGAAACACCTAGAAAGGACACAGAATAACTTTTTAAACTGAAGACAGCAAGTGAATTGATACATAAAATGTAAATTTAGTCTTTGAAGCTCACATCCTATCTGAGAACTCAAATAAGTTACTTCTAAAAATACTTAAATTATACCCATTGAATTGCCAGATTATAAAAGTTACCAAATACTTATTCTGATATGATATCTCATCTTTAGTCACAAAATACCTATATCCCACATGCATGTGCTCATGAAATTTGCATGCCGATAGCCTCGAGCTACCTCCCATCCAAAATTCATGTGTTTAATATGAAGTAGTGCATGATGAGATTATCAAACAGCAATAGTCTTATACCAATAAAGGGGAGACACAACTTCCATGTGCACCAATTTCCCTTAAACACTTGCCTTTGAAATAATGCCACTCTTATTGTCAGTATTATCTTTGAAAGGAACACAACTTTTTCATGCCTTAGTTTAATTTATTGAAATTTGAAATCACTAATAAACTTTCATTTTATTTGAATTTTTGTTTCAAAAGCATTAATTATCATGAACAATTCTCTAGTGACAGTAACTTTGTTACTTAAGACATTACAGATGTAGGACCTATTTTTACTATGGCTTCCAAGGCCAATTGAGTATTGTGAATGTTACAGACATTGTACAGCACGTTGTGGGTTCCTTGAGGCATGCTGGATCTCCTCTTACTGCCTGTGTTGATATCTTTAAACTGCTTAGGGAGCAGAATATTTGACTTACATTTTGCTCTGTGGTGTTTAGTTTTCACTTTTATGTGTCTTTATACCATGTTTCTCCATAACCTCCAAAACATCCAACTTATGTCTGAGGCAATTTATCATGCTACAAAAGGGTTTTCTGATGAAGTGCATCTTGTCATTCATAACACTTTAGTCTGTATTACTGCCAAGTTTTGTTTTCCTTCTTACTTAGTTTTTTCTTTTATTAGAACATATTGGGTTGGAATGCATACCCTTCTACTCTTTACCAACCTCCTCCTTGTCTTCATATTCTTATTGTTTGTCTGCCTTTCCACTTTTCTTTTCCTTCAGACATGGTTTAACTTCAATATTTTGAGGATGTGGTTTACAATATTTCAGTCAAAAATACCACTGAGAGGGAAAACTCCCTTAATTTGCCCACACAATATTTAATACATCTGCAGAGAGGGAAGATGCAACCCTAATCTCACTTGTGCTCAGTCTTCTTTTGTACACCTGTGAATTATATAATGTCTAGTCACTAAGATTTAAGCCTTTTATTTTCATGCTGCACAGGAGGGTTTTTGTTTTGGGGGTGCTTGATTTACTAGAACACCTCATTCTCATGTACTGTTTATACATGTGCCTTCTCCAGTAGACTTTGTGCAACCAGTTGAACCTGTCTTGGGATCTATTATCATTGATAATCAGTCGTTTTTCTCATTTTCTTGTGGAGATTTCTTGGTGACTTGACCATGCCATATCACAGTGGACACATCATTGAGATCTCCATCTTTTCACAAATACTTCACTCCCAATATGTGGTTTATATAAACAACAGCATAACTTCTGTCATCTGGGCACACACCGTTGCTGGGGACATTTCCCCCACTACTTACACCCCAATTCTAGGGGCATTTCCCTATATTTTTACACCACGTTGCTAGGAACATTTCCCTAACTGCATACCTTCCGTTGCTAGGGGCATTTCCCCCACTACTTATATCCCGTTGCTTAGGACATTACCCCACTACTTACAACCCGTCGCTAGGGGCATTTCCCCCACTAATTTACACACCGTTGCTAGAAACATTTCCCCCACTACTTACATCACAGTTCTAGGGACATTTCCCCAACTTTTTACACCACGTTGCTAGAGACATTTTCCCAAACTATTTACACCCCGTTGCTGGGGACATTTCCTGCATTACTTACACCACGTTGCTAGGGACATTTCCCCATATGCATACCTCCCGTTGCTAGAGACATTTTTACCACTGCATACCCCGATGCTTGAGAAATTTCCCCAACTGCATACCTCCCGTTGCTTGGGACATTTCCTCCACTACTTACACCCCGTTGCTAGAAACATTTCCCAAAAAACTTCTTACACCTCGTTTCTAGGGACATTTCCCTATTTATACCCTGCTGCTATGGACATATCCCCCACTCCTTACACCCCATTGCTAGGGGCATTTCCCCACTACTTACACTTCGTTGCTAGGGACATTTATCACACTACTTCTATCACGTTGGTAGGGACATTTCCCCAACTGCATACCTCCCGTTTCTTGTTACATTTCTTCCACTGCAAACCTCCCGTTACTAGGGAATTTCCCCCACTACTTACATCCCGTTGCTAGGGAACTATTTACCACTATTTACATCCAGTTGCTAGCGACATTTCCCCCACTACTTACATCCCGTTTCTAGGGACAAATTTCCCACTACTTACACCCCGTTCCTCGGGAGATTTCCCCCACTACTTATACCCCGATGCTTGGAGCATTTCCCCCACTAATTACAACCCGTTGCTAGGGACATTACCCAACTTCTTATACCCCATTCCTAAAGATATTTCTCCCACTACTTACAACCCGTTGCTAGGAACATTTCCCCACTACTTACACCTTATTGCTAGGAACATTTCCCCACTTTTTACACCACGTTGCAAGGGAAGTTCCCACATACATAGATTCCGTTGCTAAAAACATTTCGCCCACTACTTCCACACTGTTCCTAGTGGCATTTTCACCACTACATACACCCCGTTGCTACGGACATTTCCACCATTGCTTATAACCCATTGCTAGGGGCATTTCACCACTACTTACACTTCGTGGCTAGGGATATTGCCTCCACTACTTACACTCCATTGCTGGGGACATTTCCCTCACATTTTACAACACGTTGCTTGGGACATTTCTCCAACTGCATATTTCCCGTTGCTAGGGACATTTCTGACACTACTAACAACCCGTTACAAGGGACATTTACCCACTGCTTACACCCCGTTGCCAGGGACACTTCTGTAAATTTTTACACCCCATTGCTAGGGACATATCCGGAATTACTTACACCCCGTTGCTTGGGACATTTCCCCCATTGCATACCTCCTATTGCTAGAGGCATTTCCTCCACTACTTACACCCCTTTGCTAGAAACATATCCCCCACTACTTACACCCCGTTGCTATGGACATTACCACAATTCTTACATCCCATTGCTAGGGATATTTCTTTCACTACTTACACCCCGTTGCTAGGGTCATTTCCTCACTACTTACACCCAGTTGCTAGAAACATTTCCCCCACTACTTACACTCCGTTGCTAGGGGCATTTCCCCACTTCTTACACCCCTTTGCTTGAAATATTTATTCCACTACTTACACCCTGTTGCTAGGGACATTTTTTCACTACTTACACCCCGTTGCTTTTCACATTTTTCCCAATACTTACACCCCATTGCTAAGGACATTTCCCCCAATTTTTACACCACGTTGCTAGGGACATTTCCCCAACTGCATAAGTCCCTTTCCTAGGGACATTTTTTACTGCATACATCCCTTTGCTAGAAACATTTTCCCCACTACTAACATCCCGTTGCTAGAAATTTTTCTCCACAACTAACATCCCGTTGCAAGGAACATTTTTCCCACTGCATACCTCCTGTTGCTAGGAGCATTTCTCTTATTACTTACAACTCGTTCCTCGGGACATTTCCCCCACTACTAACTTCACGCTGCTAGATTTTTCCCATACTTTTTTCTTACAGTTTGGTAGGGACATTTCGAATACTAGTTACACCGCGTTGCTTAGGTCATTTCTTCTATGCTTACACCAAGTTCCAAGGGACATGTGCATTAATTCTTACCCTTTACTAGTGACATTTCACTCACTTTCTACACTTCGTTTCAAAAGACATTTCCGAGATTGCTTACACCCCGTTGCTAGAAACCTTTACTTCTCTGCTCACTTCCAGTTGCTTGGGGCATTTCCCCCACTATTTACACACCGTGTCTAGGAATATTTCCCCTACTACTTACACCTGGTTGCTAGGAAAATTTCCCCCACTTCTTACACCCCGTTGCTAGCGAAATTTATCCAAATGCTTACCCTCTGTTGCAAGGAACATTTCCGCCACTGCATACCTCCCGTTGCTAGGGAGATTTCCGAAACTACTTACAACCTGTTTCTAGGGACATTTCTCCAAATGCTTACACCTCGTTGCAAGGGACATTTTCCACGCTACTTATCCCGTTGCTAGGGACATTTCCCCCACTAATTTCATCCCGTTGTAAGTGACATTTCTTTCACTACTTACATCCTGTTGCTAGGGGCATTTCCCCCACCACTGACACCCCGTTGCGAGGGACATTGCCGACACCACTTACACCACGTTGCTTGGGACATTGCCGACACTACTTAACCACATTCCTAGGGACATTTCCCCAACTTCTAACACCCCATTTCTGTGCATTTTCCCAAATACTTTCACCCCGTTGCTAGGGACATTTCGCTTACTACTTCCACCCCGTTGCTAGTGGCATTTTCCCCACTACTTACACCACGTTGCTTGGGACATTTCCACCACTGCTTCCAACCCGTTGTTAGGGACATTTCTTCCACTTCTGACACTTCGTTTCTAGGGACATTTCCCCAAATGTTTACACCTCTTTTGCAGGAACATTTCCTCAACTGTATACCATTTGTTCCAAGAAAAAATTTTTCCACTGCATACCTCCTGTTCCTTGGGAGATTTCTTCCACTGCACACATCCCGTTGCTAGATACATTTCCCCCACTACAAACATTCCGTTGCTAAGGATATTTTCCCCACTACTTATATCCCGTTGCTAGGGACATTTTTCACAGTACTTACAACCCGTTGCTAGGGATATTTCCCCCACTACTTACAACTAGTTTCTAGGGACATTTCCCGTCTACTAACCACACACTGATAGAAATTTTTTCCCCATTTTTTCCTCTTCCAGTTTGGTAGGGACATTTCGAATACAAGTTACACCGCGTTTCTGAAGTCATTTTTCCAATGCTCATACCAAGTTGCAAGGTACATTTGCTCTGATGCTTACACCCGTTGCTAGGGTCATTTCCCAGTTTGCTTACACCCCGTTGCTAGAAACATTTCCTCCTATTCTTATCCCCAGTTGCTAGGGTCATTTCCCCCACTACTTACACATCGTTGCTCGGGACATTTCCTCCACTGCATACCTCCCGCTCCCTGAGACATTTCCCCCACTACTTACATTCCGTTGCTAGGGACATTTCTCCCACTACTTACATCCCGTTGCAAGGGACATTTCCACCACTGCTTACACCCCACTGCTAGGGACATTTTTCCAAATGCTTACAGCCAATTGCTAGGGGCATTTCACCCATTACTTTCACTCCGCTTCTGGGAGCTATTTTCCCAATACTTACACCACGTTGCTAGGGAAAATTCTTCCAATGCATACCTCCCGTTGCTGTAGACATTTTCCCCACTACTTACACCCCGTTCCTAGGTACATTTCCCCACTGCATACCTCCAGTTGCTAGCGACATTTCCCCCACTACTTACATCTTGTTGCAAGATACGTTTCCACACTACTTACACTTCATTGCCAGGAAAAGTTCCCCATATGCCTACCTCCCGTTGCTAGGGACATTTTCCCCACTGCATACCTCCCGTTGCTAGGGACATTTTCCCCACTGTATACCTCCAGTTGCTAGGGACATTTACCCCACTACTTTCATCTCGTTGGAAGTGACATTTTCCCCACTACTTACAACCCGTTGCTTTGGGCATTTCGAACCTACTTACACCCCGTTGCTTGAGACATTTACCCAAATGCTGGCACCCCGTTGCTTGGGACATTTCCCCAAACGCTTTTACCTTGTTGGTAGGGACATTTCCTTAACTGTATACCTTCCGTTCCTAAGGAAATATTTCCATTGCACACCTCCCGTTGCTAGACTTATTTCCTCCCGTTTCTTGGGACCTTTTTCTCGATACTTACATAACGATGCTAAGGACATTTCCCCAAACTACTTACAACCTGTTTTTCGTGACAATTCTTACACTACTTACACGCCGTTGCTAAGGACATTTCTCACATTACTTACACCCTGTTGCTAGGGACATTTCTCCACTGCATCACTCTTGTTACTAGGGAAAATTGCCACTTTACTTACACCCCATTGCTAGGAACATTTCCCCCACTCCTTACACCCCGTTGCTAGGGACATTTCTTTAAATAGTGACACCTCGTTCCTAGGGACATTTCCCAAATTACTTATACCTCGTTGCTAGCGACATTTCCCCCACTGCATACCTCCTGTTGCTAGGGGCATTTCCACACTACTTACACCCCGTTGCTAGGGACATCTCACCTACTACTTACACCCCGTTAATTGGAACATTATCCATACTACTTACACCACGTTGTTAGGGACATTTCCCCAACTGCATACCTATCGTTGTTAGGGACATTTCTTCCACTGCATACCTCCCGTTGCTGTGGAATTTCCCCCACAACTTGCATCATTTTACTAAGGATATTTTCCCAGTACTTACATCCCGTTGCTAGAGACATTTTCCTTACAGCTTTTACCCCATTGCTAGGGACATTTCCCTCACTACCTGCATCCTATTGCTAGAAGCATTTCCCCCACTACTTACACCCCGTTTCTAGAGACATTTACACCACTGCTTACAACCCGCTGCCCTGAACATTATCCCAAATGCTTACACCCTGTTGCTAGAGATATTTCTCCCACTGCATACCTCCCATTGTTTGGGAAATTTGCCACACTACGTAAACCCCGTTGCTAGGGGAATTTCCGTTAATACTTACATCCCATTGCTAAGGACATTTCTCCAAATACTCACACCCCATTTCAAGGGACATTTCCCCAACGGCATTCATCCAGTTTCTACGGGCATTTTTACCACTACTTACATCCCGTTGTTCGGGACATTTCCACTACTGATTACACCCCGAGCTAAGTATGTTTCACCCACTGTTTACACCCGGTTGGCAGGGACATATCCCAAACAACTTTTATCCGTTGCTAGGGACATTTCCCCTGATACTTACATATTGTTGCTTAGGACATTTCCCCCAAACTACTTACAACCCGTTGTTGGGGACAATTCTTACACTACTTACACCCCGTTGCTAGGGTCATTTCCCCAATGCACATCTCTTGTTGCTAGAAATATTTCCCCTACTACTTACTCGCCGTTGCTAGGATCATTTCCCACTCTACATAAACCACGTTGTCAGAAACATTTCTTTCACTGCATACTCTCCGTTGCTAGACACATTTTTTTCACTGCATAATTCCCGTTGCTGTGGAATTTCCCCCACTATTTTCACCCCGTTACTAGGGATATTTTCCTTACTTCTTGCACCACGTTGCTAGAGACATTTCCCCAACTGCATACTTCCCGTTGTTAGGGACATTTCTTCCATTGCATACCTCCCGTTGCTAGGTTATTTGCCCCACTACTTACACCCCTTTCTTCGGGACATTTCCCACACTTTTTACACCCCGTTCCTCGAATCATTTCCCCGACAACTTACACCCCATTGCTAGGGACATTTCCTAAATTACATATGTCCCGTTTCTAGGGACATTTCCCCCACTACTTACTTCTATTGCTAGAAACATTTCCCTTACTTCTTACAACCCGTTGGACATTTCCCTCACTACTAATACCCTGTTGCTAGGGACATTTCATCCATTTCTTACACCCTGTTGGTAGGGACATTTCCCCAACTGCATACCTCCCGTTGCTAGGGACATTTCTTTCACTGCATATCTTACGTTGCTTTGGAATTTCCCCTACTACTTACATCCCGTTTCTAGAGACATTTCTTCCACTGGATACCTTTCGTTGCAAGGGAATTTCCCCCACTACTTACATTTCGTTGCTAGGGTCATTTTCCCCACTACTAACATCCCTTTGTTCAGGTCATTTCCCCGAACACTTAAATCCCGTTGCTAGGGATATTTCCTCCACTACTTACACCCCGTTTCTTGGGATATTTCCCCAACTACTTACACTTACTTCCTAGGGACATTTCCACCACTGCTTACATCCTGTTGCTAGGGACGTTTCACCCACTTTTTACATCCCGTTGATAGGGGCATTTTCCCACAACTTACACCTCATTGTTGGGACATTTCACCCACTACTTACACCACGTTGCTAGGGACATTTCTACCACTGCACACCTCTTGTTGCTGTGGAATTTTCTCCACTACTTACATCTCGTTGCTGGAGATATTTCTTCCACTGCATACGTCCCGTTGCGAGGGAATTTCTCCCACTACTTACACCCTGTTCCTCCTAAAATTTCCCCCACTCCTAACACACCGTTGCATACCACCAGATTCTAGGAACATTTCCTTACGACTAACATTCCGTTGTTTGGGACATTTCTTCCACTACTTATATCACGTTGCTAGGAACATTTTCCCCATTTACATCCCGTTGCTAGGACATTTCCCACGCTACTTAATTCCCGTTGGAAGTGACAATTACACCTTACTTTAATCCCGTTGCTAAGGACATTTCCTACACTATTTGCACCCCATGGCTAAGGAGATCTCCCTTACTACATACACTCCGTTGCTAGGGGTATTTCCCCTCATTACTTACACTCCATTTCTAGAAACATTTTCCCAACTACTTACACCCCGTTTCTAGGATCATTTCGCCAACAACTTATACCCTGTTGCTAGGGGCATTTGTTTCACTGCATACATCCCGTTGCTAGGGACATTTCTCTTACTACAAACATCCTTTTCCAGGGACATTTCCTTCACAACTTACACCCGTTTCATTTCCCCAACTGCATACCTCCCGATGCTAGAGACATTTCATCCCCTGCATACTTCTTGTTGCTATGGGATTTTTCCCATTATTTACATCCCGTTGCTAGAGACATTTCTTCCACTGCATACCTCCTGTTGCTAGGGAATTTCCCCCACTACTTATATTCCGTTGCTAGCCACATTTGTCCCACTACTTTCATTGCGTTGCTAGAAACATTTCCTCCATTACTTATACGTCGTTGCTAAGGACATTTTCCCCATTGCTTACACCCTGTTGCTAGTGACATTTCCCCACTACTCACACCCAGTTGCTAGGGGCATTTCCCCCACTAGTTACACCCCTTTTCTAGGAGCATTGCCTCACTACTTACATCTCGTTGCTAAGGTCATTTCACCCACTACTAAAATCCCGTTGCTAGGGACATTTCCACTACTACTTACACCATGTTGCTAGGGACATTTTTTCCAACTGCATACATCCCGTTGCTAGGGACATTTCCACTGCACACCTACCATTGCTGTGGAATTTCCCCTGGTACTTACATCCGTTTTTAGAGACATTTCTTCCACTGCATACGTCCCGTTGCTATTGAATTTCTCCCACTACTTACATTCTGTTGCTTGGGACATTTCTTCCATTTCTTTCACCCCATTGCTTGAAGCATCTCTCCCACTAGTTACACCCCTTTGCTTGGGTCATTTCCCCCACTGCATACCTACCGTTGCTAGGGACATTTCTTCCACTACTTTTACCCCGTTGCTAAAGGCATTTCTTCCACTACTTACACCACGTTGCTAGGGGCATTTCCCTCACTACTCTAACTCTGTTTCGAGGAGCATTTCTCTCACTATTTACACCCTGTTGCTGGGTACATTCCCACACTGCATACCTCCCGTTCTACGGACATTTCTTTAAATACTTAAATAACGTTGCTGGGGTATTTCCCCCACTACTTACACCCCGTTGGTAGGGGCATTTTTTCCACTATTTACACCCCGTAGCTGGGGTCATTTCCCACACCACTTACATTCTGTTTCGAGGAAAATTTCCCCCACTTCTAAAATCCCGTTGCTAAGTGCATTTCTCCAATTGCTTACACTTCATTGCTAGGGACATATCCCACACTATTTAAATCCGGTTGCAAGGTACATTTTCCCCACTGCATTCCTCACGTTTCTAGGGGCATTTGCCCCACTATTTACACACCGTTTCTAGGATTATTTCCCCTACAACTTAAACCCCGTTGCTTGGGACATTTCTTTCACTGCATACATCCCGTTGCTACGGACATTTCCTACAGTACTAACATCTTTTCCAGTGACATTTCTCACACAAATTATACTTTGTGGCTTGGGACATTTCCACCACTGCAAACCACCAGTCACTAATGACATCTCCCCAACTACTTACACCCCGTTGCTAGGGACATTTCCCTACCTGCATACCTCCCGTTGATAGTGACATTTCTCCCACTGCATACCTCCAGTTGCCATGGAATTTCCACCAATACTTACATCCCGTTGCTGGAGATATTTCTTCCACTGCATACCTCCCGTTGCTAGGGAATTTTACTCACTAGTTACATTCCATTGCTAGGGACATGTTCCCCACTACTTTCATGCCTTTCCTAAGGACATTTGCCCCACAACTTACATCCTGTTTCTAGGAACATTTCTCCCTCTACTTATACTCCGTTCATCGGGACATTTCCCCCACTCCTTACACCCCGTTGCTCGAAGCATTTTCCCGACTACTTACACCCCGTTACTAAAGGCCTTTCTCCTATTACTTTTACCCCATTGCTCGGGGCAATTCTCCCATTAATTACACCCTGTGGCTTAGGAACATTTCCCCCACTTCATACCTCCCGTTGCTAGAGACATTTCCTCCACTTCTAACATCCCGTTGCTAGGGACATTTTCTTTACTTCTTACAACCCGTTGCTGAGGACATTTATTATGATACTTACATGCCGTTGCTAGGGACATTTCCCTTACTTCTTACACCCTGTTGCTAGGAACATTTTCCCCACTACATACACCACGTTGCAAGGGACATTTCCACCACTGCTTACACCCTGTTGCTAGTGATATTTTCACAACTGCATACCTCCCGTTAAAAGGGAAATTTCATCAACTCCATACCTCCCGTTGCTACTGCCATTTCCCCCACTACTTACATCCCGTTGCTAGGGATATTTCCCTTACTCTTAACAGCATTTCCCCATTACTAACATCCCGTTGCTAAAAACATTTTCCCAACTACTTACATCCCGTTGCTAGGGATATTTCCCACACTACTTGCACCCCGTTGCTAGGGATATTTCCCACACTACTTGCACCCCGTTGCTAACGACATATTTCCCACTACTTACACCCAGTTGCAAGGGGTATTTCCCCCAGTACTTTCACCCCGTTGCTAGAAACATTTCCAACACTTCCTACATGTCGTTGCTAAGGACATATCATCCACTACTTACACTCTGGTGCTTGGGACATTTCCCCATTACTTACATCCGTTGCTATGGACATTTCCTCAACAGCATATCTCCCGTTGCAAGAAATATATCTTCCACTGCAAACCTCCCGTTGCTAACGACATTTCTCCCACTGCTTATGGCCCGCTTCTAGGGACATTTCCCACACTACTTAATTCTCATTGCTACGGATATTTCCATCACTTATAACATTCCGTTTCGAGGGACATTTTCTACACTTTTTAAACCCATTGGAAGGGACATTTTACACACTACTTACACCCTGTTTCTAAGGACATTTTTCCAAATGCTCACACCTCGTTTCTAGGGTCATTCTCCCATACTACTTACACCACGTTGCTAGGGACTTTTCACCCATTACTTACATCCCGTTGCTAGGGACATTTCTTTTACTACTTACACCACGTTGGTAGGGATATTTCCCCAACTGCATACCTTCTGTTCCTAGGAATATTTCTTCCACTGCATACCTTTCGTTGCTATTAAATTTCTTTCAGTACCTCCATCTCGTTGTTAGAGACATTTCTTCCGCTGCATACCTCCCATTGGTAGGGAATTTTCCCCACTTCTTACACCCCGTTCCTCGGGACATTTCCCCCACTACTTATACCCCGTTGCTATTGGCATTTTCCCCGCTAATTACACCACGTTGCTAGGAATATTTCCCACACTACTTACACCACGTTGCTAGGGACATTTCCCGCTCTGCATATCTCTCGTTGCTAGGGACATTTCTCTCACTTCATACCTTTTGTTGGTAGGGACATTTCTCCTAATGCATACCTCCCGTTGCTAGGGACATTTTCACCAGTACTCACATCCCGCTACTATGCACATTTCCCTCACTACTTACACCCCGTTGCTTGGGGCATTTCCCATACTTCCTACACACCGTTGCTAAAAGAATTTCCCCCTCTACTTACACCACGTTGCTATGGGCATTTCCCCGCTACCTACACACGTTGCTCAGGGTATTTCTTCCACTACTTACACCCCGTTGCTAGGGACATTTCCCCCACTTTTTACATCCAGTTACTAGGGACATTTTCCCACTACTAATCCCACGCTGCTAGAGATTTTTCTCCCACTTTTTCCTCTTCCAGTTTGGTAGGGTGCTACGTTTTTTTGTTTTATGTTTTTCGTAGACTAAACGCAACAGAAAAACACAGATAACAGCTTGTACAATTTATTACACTAAACTATTATATGTAACAGATATAACATAAATTATATAATAACAATGACAGATATTAAGTTTAAACCTTCAAAATTAATTACAAAACAAAATGGTACTAATTTCAACCTTCAAAATTAATCACAATACAAAATGGTACTGGCCTGTATCTAATAAAATTATCTAAAATGAAAGTCTCAAATTCCAGTCTAGGGTGTGAATTTGGTCCCATGAAGAAATTCAGAAGTTTAAATGAAGAAGTTCAGAAACAATTCACAGTTCAATAAATTCGACAAAGTTCTTTTCACGATGCCTCCGATGAACGTCACAAACTTGTCGCTCTCAATTTATCTGATCTCCCCTGGTTAGTCCCGTACGTGTCGACCTTCAGCACAAACAGTAATTCAAAAGAATCGTAGAGATTGACGAAATAAAATCACAGCTTCTGTAGATCTAACTTCAGTCACAAATCACAGCAAACACTTAAACTTTCTCAAACGAATGACTGACACTTCTTTTTTACGAATAAAACTAATGTCTGACTCTCCTTTTTCTCGCGTCACCATCCTTTCATATAAGTAGGCCTACTTCTCGAACAATCGCGAAACTTCCATAGAACTCCAGAGCAATCCACGCATGTCCGTTCTTGCACGAGACTTAACGTCTAGACACGAGGCCGCCAACATTTCATTTACATACATATGATTGGTCTACTTAATTCTAGAAAATTCTAAATGTTATTTTAAATGAATAACAACATATTTTATTAGTTTAAACTTTGAAACAATAATATAAATATGTAAATATAAATAATAGAAATGAAAATCCAAACACAACACATGTCGTTTACAAAACATTTACACGACATTTACATGACAAGGGACAATTCGAATGCAAGTTATACCGCGTTGCTAAGGTCATTTTTACAATGCGTAAACCACGTTGCAAGGAACATTTTCCCCACTGCATACCTCCCGTTTCAAGAGAAATTTTTCTACTACTTACACCCCGTTTCTAGGGGCATTTCTTACACCCCGTTGCTTGGGACACTTCCCATACTATTTACAACACATTGCTATGTGCATTTTCCCCACTTCTTTAACCCCGTTGCTAGAAGCATTTATCCCACTACTTACACCCCGTTGCCTGAAGCATTTTTTCCACAACTTACACCCCATTGCTAGGAGCATTTCTTCCACTACTTAAACGCCGTTCAAGGGTCATTTCCCCAACTGCATATCTCTTGTTGCTTGGGACATTTCTTCCACGACATACCTCCAGTTCCTAGGTAATTTCCCCCACTACTTACATTCCTTTGCTAAGGACATTTTCCTCACTACTTACATCCCGTTGCTAGAATCATTTCTCCCACTACTTACACCCCGTTGCTAGTGGCATTTCCCCTTTACTTTCACCTCGTTGCTTGGAGCAATTCTCCCACTACTTACACCCCGTTGCTAGGGACATTTCCCCCACTACTTACATAACGTTGGTAATGACATTTCCCCCACTAATTAGAATTCGTTGTTCGGGACATTTTTTACCCTACTTACACCCCGGTGCTAGGGTTATTTCTCCACTGCATACCCTCCGTTGCTAGGTACATTTCCCCCACTACTTACACGTCGTTGCTAAAGTTATTTCCACCTGTACTTTCACCGCGTTCCTAGAGAAATTTCCCCTACTACTCACACTCAGTTGCTAGAGACATTTCCACCACTGTTTACAACCCCTCTGCTCGGGAGATTTCTCCCACTGCTTACATACTGTTGTTAGGGACATTTCCTTCACTACTTACACCTCGTTCTAGGGACACTTCCCCTCTACTAACCACACACTGATAGATTTTTCCCCAGTTTTTCCTCTTCCAGTTTGGTAGGGACATTTCGAATACTAGTCACACTGCGTTGCTAAAGTCATTTCCC
Organism: Carcinoscorpius rotundicauda; assembly: GCA_011833715.1. Lineage (NCBI taxonomy): Eukaryota > Metazoa > Arthropoda > Merostomata > Xiphosura > Limulidae > Carcinoscorpius > Carcinoscorpius rotundicauda. The sequence continues at coordinate 46,433,205 of CM022392.1, read as the reverse complement.
CCATGCTCACACCAAGTTGCAAGGGACATTTGCTCTAATGCTTAACCCCGTTGCAAGGATAATTTTCCCCACTATTTACACCCTGTTGCCAGGGGCATTTCCCAGATTGCTTACACCCCTTTCTAGAAACATTTCCTCCTCTTCTTATCCCCAGTTGCTCGGGGCATTTCCCCCACTTTTTACACCCCGTTGCAAGGGACATTTACCTCACTCCATACCTGTTGTTATGAGGGACATTTTCGACACTACTTACACCCCGTTGCTTGGGACATTTCTCTAAATACTTTATTTCCGTTGCTAAGGATATTTCCCCATTACTTACACCCAGTTCCTAGGGATATTTCTCCCACTACATGCCTCCCGTTGCAAGGTACATTTGACACACTACTTACGCCCCATTTCTAGGGAAACTTTCGACAAAATTACACCTCTATTTACTCCCCGTTGCTAGGGACATTTATCACACTACTTGCACCACGTTGGTAGGGACATTTCCTCAACTGCATTCCTCCCGTTGCTATGGAATTTCTTTCACTTTTTACATCCCGTTAGTAGAGACATTTCTTCCACTGCAATCCCCATTGCTAGGGAATTTACCCCACTACTTACATCCTGTTGCTTATATTATTTAAACCCCGTTCCATGGGACATTTGCCCCACTACTTACATCCTGTTGCTCATATTATTTAAACCCCGTTCCCTTGGGACATTTGCCCCACTACTTACACCCCATTACTAGGGACATTTCGCTCACTTTTTACACCACATTGCTAGGAACATTTCCCCAACTGCATACCTCCCGTTGCTAGGAATATTTCTTCCTCTTCGTACCTCCCATTGCTAGAAACATTTCTTCCACTGCATACCTCCCGTTGTGAGGAAATTTCCTCTACTACTTATATCCCGTTGCTCGGGACATATATACATACTATTTGCAACCTGTTGCAAGGAACCTTTCACACTACTTACACCCGTTGCTAGGGAAAGTTGCCCAACTGCATACCTCCCGTTGCTTGGGACATTTACCCCACTACTTTCATCCCGTTGAAAGTGACATTTCTCCCACTACTTACAACTCGTTGCTTCGGGCATTTCCCCCACTACTTACACCCGTTGCTTGGGACATTTTGCCCACTACTTACACCCAGTTGCTTGGGACATATCCTCTACTGCTTACACTCCGTTGCTTGAGACATTTACCCAAATGCTGACACCCTGTTGCTAGGGACATTTCCCCAAATGCTTTTAGCTTGTTGGTAGGAACATTTCCTCAACTGCATACCTCCTGTTTTTAAGTAAATATTTCCACTGTATACCTCCCGTTGCTAGGGACATTTCTTCCACTGCATAATCCCGTTGCAAGAATTATTTCCCCCATTTCTAACATTCCATTGCTAAGGATATTTACCCTACTACTTACATCTCGTTGCTGGAGACATTTTCTACACCACTTACACCCCGTGATAGAGACATTTCTCCCACTGCATATCTCAAGTTGCTAAGGACATTTCCCCCACTGCACACCTCCCGTTCTTGGGAACATTCCCCACACTGCCTACACAATGTTTTTAGGGACATTTCCCTAATACTAAGCTCACGCTTCTAGAGATATTTTTCCCACTTTTCCTCTTCCAGTTTGGTAGGGACATTTCCCACACTGTTAACCTCTCCTTCCAAGGGACATTTCTCTCACTGCATACTTTCCGTTCCTAGACACGTTTTCCCCACTTTTTATATCCCTTTGCTATGGACATTTTTTACTATTCTTACACCTCATTGCTAGGGACATTTTCCCACTGCATACACCTCGCTGCGAGGGACATTTCCCTCATTGCTTACACCTTGTTGCTCGGGACATTTCCACCACTGCTTACACCTCGCTGCGAGGGACATTTTTACCACTGCTTATACTTTGTTGCTATGGATATTCCCCACTATTTACACCCCGTTAATAGGGGCATTTCTCTACTACTAACACCCCGTTGCTAGGGACATTTCTTCCACTGCACATTTCCCGTTGCTATGGAATTTCTCCCACTTCTTACATTTTTTTTCTAGAGACATTTCTTCCACTGCATACTTCCCGTGGCGAGGGAATTTAACCTACTACTTACATTCCGTTCCTAAAGGCATTTCCACCATTACTTTCACCCCGTTTCTAGAAACAATTTTTTTACTACTTACACCCCGTTGCTTGGGACATTTCCCCCACTGCATACCTCCAGTTGCTAGGGACATTTCCCCCACTTCTTACACCCCGTTGTTGGGAACATTTCCCACTCTATTTACACCACGTTGCTAGGGGCATTTCCCCAACTACTTTCAACCCGTTGCTTGGAGCATTTCTTTCACTATCTACACCCCGTTGCGAGGAACATTTCCCACACTGCATACCTCCCGCTGCTTGGGACATTTTCCCAAATACTTACATAACGTTCCTAGAGACATTTTCCACACTAGTTACCCTCGTTTCTAGGAACATTTCTTCCACTATTTACACCCCGTTGCTGGGGACATTTCCTCACTACTTACACCCCGTTGCTAGGGCCATATCCCCCACTACTTACACCCCGTTTTTAGGGACATTTATTTCACTGCGTACATCCTATTCCTTGAGACATTTCCCACACTACTTACACCCGGTTGTTAACGACATTTCCTACACAAATTACACCCCTTTTGCTAGGGACATTTCCCCACTGCATACTTTCCGTTGCTCGGGAAATATACCCCACTACCTACGTCCCGTTGTTAACGACATTTCCCCCACTCCTTACACTCTGTTGCCAGGGACATTTCCCCACTATATACACCCCGTTCTATGGACATTTCCTCCCTATATACACCTCGATGCTAGGGACATTTCACCCACTACTTGCACCCTGTTAATAGGAACATTATCCCCACTACTTTCACCACGTTGCTCGGGACATTTCCCCCACAACTTTTATCCCGTTGTTAGAGACATTTCCTCCACTACTTACATTCTGTTGCTAGAAGCATTTCCCTCACTACTTACACCCTGTTGCTTGGGACATTTCCACCACAGCTTACAACCCGCTGCCCTGAGCATTTTCACAAATGCTTACACCCTGTTGCAAGAGATATTTCTACAACTGCATATCTCTCATTGGTTGTGAAATTTGCCACACTACTTAAACCCCGTTGCTAGGGTAATTTCCGACAATACTTACATCCCATTACTAGGGACATTTCCCCCACTGCTTACACTCTGTTGGTGTGGACATTTCCTACAGAACTTACTTTCCGTTGCTAGGGACATTTCCCCCACTGTATACATCCCGGTGCTAGGGACATATCCCCCACTACTTACACCCCGTTGCTAGTGGCATTTCTTCACTACTCACCCCCCGTTGCTAGGGTCATTTCATTCACAATTTACACCCCGTTGCTAGGGACATTTTCCCCACTATTCACACCATGTTTCTAGAAACATTTCCCCGACTGCATACCTCCCGTTGCTATGGAATTTCCCCCACGACTTACACCCCGTTGCTCGAGAAATTTCCTTTATTACTTTCACCCCGTTGCTAGGAACAATTTTAACACTACTTACACCCCGTAGCCAGAGACATTTCCCCGACTGCATACCTTCCGTTGCTTGGGACCTTTTTCCCGATACTTACAAAACGTTGCTAAGGACATTTCCCCAAAGTACTTACACCCTGTTTTTCTGAACATTTCTTTTACAACTTTTAACCCATTGCTCGAGACATTTCCCCCACTGCTTACATCCTGTTACTAGAAGGATTTCCTCCACTACTTACATTCCGTTCCTAGGGACATTTCCACCACTGCTTACAACCCGCTGAACATTTTCCCAAATGCTTACACCCTGTTGCTAGATATTTCTGCCACTGCATACTTCCCATTGTTTGGGAAATTTGCCACACTACGTAAACCCCGTTGCTAGGAAAATTTCCATTAATACTTACATCCCATTGCTAGAAACATTTCTCCAAATACTCACACCCCGTTTCTAGGGACATTTCCCACACTGCATACCTCCCGTTTCTACGGGCATTTTCCCCACCACTTACACCCAGTTGCTATGGCAATATCCCCGACTACTTACACCCCAAGCTAAGGATACTTCCCCCACTGCTTACACCCGGTTGGTAGGGACATTTCTTAAACAACTTACTTTCCGTTGCTAGGGACATTTCCCACACTGTATACATCCAGTTGCTAGGGATATATCTCCCACTACTTACACCCCGTTTCTTAGGGCATTTCTCGACTACTCATACCCCGTTGCTAGGTACATTTCACACACAATCTAAACCCCGTTACTAGGGACATTTTCCCCACTACTTAAATCCCGCTGCTAGAGATATTTCTTACACTGCATAACCGCAATTCCCAGGGAATTTCCATCACTACTTGTATTCCGTTGCTAGGGATATTTTCTCCACTACTTACATCCCTTTTCTAAGGATATTTCCCTCCTTATTTACATCTTGTTGCTAGGGACATTTCTCCCACTATTTACACCCCGTTCCTCGGGACATTTTCCCAACTACTTACACCCCGTTGCTCGAAGCATTTCTCCGACTACTTACACCCCATTGCTAAGGGAATTTCTTTCATTACTTTCACGCCATTGCTAGGATCAATTCTCCCACTACTTACACCCCGTAGCTAGTTACATTTCCCCGACTGCATACCTCCAGTTGCTTGGGACATTTACGCTGATATTTACATAACGTTGCTAAGGACATTTCCCCAAACTACTTACAACCTGTTGTTGGGGACAATTCTTACACTACTTACACCTTGTTGCTAAGGGCATTTCTCACACTACTTACACCCCGTTTTTAGGGACATTTCCCCACTGCATACCTCCCTTTGCTAGGGACATTTCCCCCACTACTTACATTCCGTTGCTAAGTACATTTCCACCACTGCTAGGGACATTTTCCCAACTGCATACCTCCCACTAAAAGGGACATTGCATCCACTGCATAACTCCCGTTGCTAATGACATTTCTTCCACTGCATACATCCCGTTGCTAACATTTCCCCCACTATTAACATCCCGTTTTTAGGAACATTTTCCCCACTACTTACATCCCGTTTCTAGGGTCATTTCTTCCACCACTTACATCCTGTTGCTAGGGACATTTGCCACACTACTTCCACTCTGTGGTAGGGAAATTTCCGAAAATACTAACACCCCGTTCCTAGTGAAATTTCCTTCATTTCTTACTCCCCGTTTCTAAAGTCATTTCTCCAAATGCTTACACCCCGTTGCTATGGACATTTCTTACACTACTTACACCCCGTTCCTAGGAACATTTCAACCACTGCATACCTTCCTTTCTAGGGGCATGTCTCCCACTACTTACACTTCGTTGCTAGGGCCATATCCCCAAATACTTACACCCCGTAGCGAGAAACATTTTGGCCACTACTTGCACCCTGTTGATAGGGACATTTCTACCACTGCTTACACCCCGCTGCTAGGGATATTTCCCCCACTGCTTGCACCTGATTGGTTGGGATACTTTCTACACAACTTACTCCGTGTTGCTAGGGACATTTTTCTCACTGTATACATCCCGCTGCTAAGGACATATCCCCAACTACTTACACCCCATCGGTAGGGGCATTTTTCCACTACTCACACCGAGTTTCTAGGGACATTTTCCCCACTACTTACACAATGTTGCTTGGGACTTTTCCTCGACTGCATACCTGGCGATATTATGGAATTTCCCCCACTGCATACGTCCCGTTTCTATGAGCATTTCTTCCAATTTTTACACCCCGTTGCTAGGGCCATATCCCCCACTCCTTACATCCCGTGGCGAGTGACATTACCGCCACTACTTATAACCCATTCCTTACGACATTTATCCGACTGCTTACACCCCGTTGCTATGGAATTTCCCGTACTACATACATCCCTTTGTTAGAAACATTTCTTCCACTGCATACCCTCTGTTGCTAGGGAATTAACCCCACTACTTACATTTCTTGCTATTTGCATTTCCCCAATTACTTTCACACCGATGCTAGGAGCAATTCTCCCACTACTTACACCCCGTTGCTAGGGACATTCCCCCCACTGTATACCTCCGTTGCTAGGGACATTTACTTCACTACTTACATCCCGTTTTAAGAGATATTTCCCACTTTACTCACACCCCGTTGCTACGGACATTTCCCCCACTACTTTAACCACGTTGCTAGGGATATTTCCACAACTGCTTACACCCCACTACTAGGGACATTTTCCCAAATGCTTACACCCTGTTGCTAGGGATATTTCCTCAACTATATACGTAGCGTTAAAAGGAACATTTCACCCACTGCATATTTCCCGTTGCTAGTGACATTTCTTCCACTGTATACATCCTGTTACTAACATTTCCCTCACTACTAACATTTCTTCACTACTTACACCCACCTGCTAGGGATATTTCCCCCACTATTTACACCCCGTTTCTCGAGGCATTTCCCCACTACTTACACCCCGTTGCTAGGGACATTTCCACCACTACTTACACCACGTTGCTAGGGACATTTCTAACACTGCATATCTCCCGTTGCTTTAAAATTTCCCTTACTATTTACATCCATTTGCTAAAGACATTTCTTTCACTGCATACCTCCCGCTGCTAGCAGCAATTCTCCCACTACTTACACCCCTTTGCTAGAGACATTTTTTCAAATGCATACTTCCTGTTGCTTGAGACATTCCCCCCACTACTTACATAACATTGATAATGACATTTCCCCCACTAGTTACACCCCGTAGCTAGGGACATTTCTTACACTACTTACACTCCGTTTCTATGGATTTTTCTCACACCTCTTAAAATCCGTTTTTAGGTACATTTCCCACACTGCATACCTCCCGTTGCTAGGGACATTTCTTCCAATACTTACATCCTGTTGCTAGGGACATTTTCCCCACTACTTAAACCACGTTGCTAGGGATATTTCCACAACTGAATGCCTCTCGTTTCTTGGGACATATTTTCCACTTCATACCTCCCGTTGTAAGGAATTTCTGCCACTACTTATATCCCGTTGCTAGAGACATTTATTTTACTCTATACATCCCGTTTCTAGGGACATTTTCCCCACTACTTACAACTTTTGATAAAGACATTTCCCCCACTACTTTCATCCCGTTGCTTGGGACATTTCCTTTACTTTTTACACTCCGTTTTTCGAAACATATTCCCCACTACTAACATCCCGTTTCTAGGGACATTTCCTCCACTACTTACACCCCGTTGCTAGATACATTTTTCCCACTACTTACATCTCGTTGCTAGGGACATTTCTCCAACTGAATATTTCTCGTTGCTTGGGACATTTCTTCCACTTCATACCTCCCGTTGCTATAGAATTTCCGCCACTACTTATATCCCGTTGCTAGAGACATTTCTTCCACTCTATACCTCCCGTTGCTAGGGACATTTTCCCCACTACTTACATAACATTGATAATGACATTTCCCCCACTAGTTACTACCCGTTGCTTGGTACATTTCCTCCACTACTTATATACCGTTGCTAGAGACATTTCTTCCACTCTATACCTCCCGTTGCTAGGGACAATTTCCCCACTACTTATATCCCTTTGATAAAGACATTTCCCACACTACTTACATCCCGTTGCTAGGGACATTTCTCTTACTACTTACACTCCGTTTTTTGGGACATTTCCCCCAATACTTACATCCCGTTGCTAGGGATATTTCCCACACTACTTACAACCCGTTTGTTGAGAAATTTCCCCACTACTTACACCACGTTGCTAGGGATATTTCACACACTACTAACACCCCGTTGCTTGGGACATTTCCCCCAATACTTACACCACGTTACTAGGACATTTCCCAATGTGCATACCTTCAGTTTCTCGGGACAATTTTTCCACTGTATATTTCCCGTTGTTATATAAATGTCGTGTTAATATTTTGTAAACGACAACATGTCATGTTGTGTTTGAATTTTCATTTCTATTATTTATATTTCCATATTTATATTATTGTTTCGAAGTTTAAACCAATAAAATATGTTGTTATTCATTTAGGGTAAATTTAGAATTTTCTAGAATTAAGTAGACCAATCATATGTATGTAAATGAAATGTTGGCGGCCTCGTGTCTAGACGTTGAGTCTCTTGCAAGAACAGACATGCGTGGATTGCTTTGGAGTTCTATGGAAGTTTCGCGATTGTTCAAGAAGTTGGCCTACTGGTATAAAAGGACGAAGATCAGGGGATTTCCAAGGCACCACTGCAGCCTATTCCTGCCTTTGAAGAACGGTTCTCAAGAGTCATTATCGACTGTGTTGGCCCAATGCCAAAAAGCAAAGCAGGAAACGAATGCCTCTTGACAATCATGTGTGCTTCTACACGTTTCCCTGAGGCTATCCCTTTGAGAAAAATCACTGCTCCCAACATCGTCAAGGCTCTTGTCAAATTCTTTACCATGTTCGGGATTCCAAAAGTTGTGCAATCAGATCAAGGCTTAAATTTTATGTACAAGCTATTTCAACAAGCCGTACATGAACTAAACATCCATCAAGTTTTATCCAGTGCATACCATCCTGAGTCACAAGGTGTCCTTGATCGTTTCCACCAAATTTTTGCCATGAACACTCAAAGAACTGGGATGAGGGTGTTCCCTTGTTATTGTTTGCAGTTCGTAAGGTTGTTCAAGAACCTACTGGATTTAACCCTTTGAAGCTGGTTTAAAAAACAAACAAACAAAAAAGGGTTTTCACAAGTATAAACTTTTTTTTTACTTTTAAGGGGGAGATTGTCATGTAAATGTCGTGTAAATATTTTGTAAACGACAACATGTCGTGTTGTGTTTGGATTTTCATTTCTATTATTTATATTTCCATATTTATATTATTGTTTCGAAGTTTAAACTAATAAAATATGTTTTTATTCATTTAAGGTAACATTTAGAATTTTTTCGAATTAAGTAGACCAATCATATGTATGTAAATGAAATGTTGGCGGCCTCGTGTTTAAATGTTGAATATCGTGCAAGAACGGACATGCGTGGATTGCTCTGGAGTTCTATGGAAGTTTCGCGATTGTTGGAGAAGTAGGCCTACTGGTATAAAAGGACGAAGATGCGAGAAAGAAAAGAAAAAGGAGTCAGACATTAGTTTTATTCAAAAGAAGAGAGTCAATCATTCATTTGATTGTTTGCTGTGATTTGTTACTAAAGTTAGATCTACAGAAGCTGTGATTTTATTTCGTCAATCTCCACGATTCTTTCGAAATACTGGCTGTGCTGAGAGTCGGGGAGACTCGGAAAAATTGAAGGCGACAAATTTGTGACGTTCATCGGAGGCATCGTGAAAAGAACTTCGTCGAATTTATTGAACTGTGAATTGTTTCTTCGTGGGACCAAATTCACACCCTAGACTGGAATTTGAGACTTTCATTTTAGGTCATTATATTAGATTCAGGCCAGTACCATTTTGAATTGTGATTAATTTTGAAGGTTGAAACTAATACCCTTTTGTTTTGTAATTAATTCTGAATGTTGTAACTTAATATCTGTCATTGTTATTATATAACTTATGTTACATCTGTTACATATATATATTTAGTTTAGTGTAATAAATTATACAAACTGTTATCTGTGTTTTCTGTTGCGTTTACTCTACGAAAAACATAAAGCATAAAAAAACGTAACACCCGTTTCTATGAAATTTTCTCCACTACTTACATTCCTTTGTTCGAGACATTTCTTCGACTGAATACTTCCCTTTGCTAGGAAATTTCCCCCAGTACATACATTCCGATCCTAAAGGCATTTCTCCCATTACTTTCACCCCATTTCTAGGAGCAATTCTTCCACTACTTACACCCCATTGTTAGGGACATTTACCCCACTGTACACCTCCCGTTTCTAGGGACATTTCCCCCTGCATACCTCCCGTTGCAAGAGACATTTCTTCCACTGTATACATCCCGTTACTAACAACATTTCTTCCACTACTAACACACCGTTGCTTGCGACATTTCCCACACTACTTAGACCTTATTGCTAGGGACATTTTCCTCACTACTTACACCCATTTGCTAGGAATATTTCCCCCACTACTTACACCCCGTTTATATGGGCATTTCCCTACTACTTATACCCCGTTGCTTGTAACATTTCTCTACTACTTACACCACGTTGCTATGGACATTTTTCCAACTGCATACCTCCCGTTTTTAGCACCATTTCTTCCACTGATTCCTCCCGTTGCTATGGAATTTCCCCAAGTAGTTACATCCCGTTGCTAATAACATGTCCCCCACTACTAACACCACGTTGCTAGGGACACATCCCCCACTACTTACACCCACTTACTAGGGACATTTCCCCCACTATTTACACCATGTTTCTAGGGGCATTTTTTTACGACTTACACCTTGTTGCTAGGGGCATTTCCCACATTACTTTCACCCTGATGCGAGGAGAAATTTTCCCACTACTTACACCCCGTTCCTAGGGACATTTCTTGCACTGCCCACCTCCCGTTTCTAGAGACATTTCTTGCACTACTTACACCCCTTTGCTAGGGGCATTTTATCCACTACTTACACCCCGTTGCTAGGAGCATTTCTTTCACTACTTACACCCTGTTGCTGGGGGCATTTCTCACACTATTTACACCACGTTGCTAGATGAATTTCCCCCACTTCTTTCACCCCGTTGCTAAGAGCATTTATCCCACAACTTACATCCTGTTCCTAGGGACATTTCCCCCACTTCATACACCCCGTTGCTAGGAACATTTCTCTAAATGGTAACACCCCGTTGCTAGAAACATTTCTCACACAACTAACACGCCGTTGCTAGGGACATTTCAACCACTGCATACCTCATTTTCTTGAGGCATTTCTTTTACTACTTACACCCCGTTGCTAGGGCCATATTTTCGCCACTATGTACACCTCATTGCTAGGGACATTTCCACCATTGCTTACACCCTGCTGCTAGGGATATTTCTTCCACTGCTTACACCCCGTTGCTAGGGACATTTCCCACATTTCTCAAACCACGTTGCTAAAGACATTTCTTTCACTGCATACATTTCAATGCTAGGGATATTTCCCTTACAAGTAACATCCAGTTGCTAGGGACATTCCCCCACTGCTTACACCCTGTTGCTAGGGACATTTCATCCACTATTTACAACCCTGTTGCTAGGGACATTTCCCTTGCTACTTACATAACTTTGCTCAGGACATTTCCCTACTACTTAGAACCCGTTTCTGGGGCATTTCTTACACCATTTACACCCCGATGCTAAGGACATTTCTCAAACTACTTCCATCCCGTTGCTAGGGACATTTTGCCACTTTATACCTCCCGTTGCTAGGGATATTTCTTCCCTACTTACATCTTCTTGCTAGGGACATTTCCTACACTACTTAGACTCGTTGCTGGGGACATTTTCCCCACTGCTTAATCCCCGTCGCTAAAGACATTTCTTTTCCTGCATCCATTTTGTTGCTGGGACATTTCCCCACTAGTAACATCCCGTTGCTAGAGACATTTCCCCCACTACTTAATCCCGTTTCAAGAGATATTTCCCACACTACTTACACCCCGTTGCTACGGACATTTCCCCCAATACTAATACCCCGCTACTAGGGACATTTCTCTAACTACTTACAACCAGTTGCTAGGGTCATTTCTTCCACTGCATACCACCCGATGCTATGGAATTTCCTTTACTACTTACATATCGTTGCTAGAGACATTTCTTCCACTGCATACCTGCAGTTGCTAGGGAATTTCCCCCACTACTTACATTCCGTTACTCGGGACATTTTTCCCACTACTTACACCCAGTTGCAAGTGGTATTTCCCCCATTTTTCACCTCGTTGATAGAAACATTTCCAATTCTACTTTCACGTCGTTGCTAAGGACATTTCACCCACTACTTACACTCTGTTGCTTGGGACATTTCCACATTACTTACATCCGTTGCTAGGGACATTTCACCCACTACCTACACCCCGTTGGTAGACACATTTCCCCCACTACTAACACCACGTTGCTAGGGACATTTCCCCAAAAGCAAACCTCCCGTTGCAAGAAATATTTTTCCACTGCATAACTCCAGTTTCTAGGGAAATTTCCTTTCTACTAATATTCCGTTCCTAAGGACATTTCTTCCTGTACTTTCATCCCGGTGCTAGGGACATTTTTGTTACTACTTACATCCCGTTGCTAGAAACATTTCCGACATTACTTAATTCCCGTTACAAGGGACATTTCCCACACTAATTAATTCCCGTTGCTAAAGACATTTTCCTCGCTACTTATACCCAGTTGCTAGGGGTATTTCTCACACTTCTTACACCCCATTGCAAGGGACATTTCCCCCACTTCATAACTCCCGTTTCATGGGGCATTTCCGTCACTACTAAAACCCCGTTGCGAGAAACATTTGTGCCACTACTTACACCACGTTGCAAAGGACATTTTCACCACTGGTTACATCCCGTTCATAGTGATATTTCCCCCACTTCATACACCCGGTTGATAGAAACATATCCTACAAAACTTACATTCGTTGCTAGGGACATTTCCCTCAATGTATACATGCCGTTTCTAGGGACATATCCCCCACTACTTACACCCTGTTACTAGGGGCATTTCTCCAATACTCACACCACATTGCTAAGGACATTTTCCCCACTACTTGCACCATGTTGCTAGGGATATTTCCTCAACTATATACGTAGCGTTAAAAGGAACATTTCACCCACTGCATATTTCCCGTTGCTAGTGACATTTCTTCCACTGTATACATCCTGTTACTAACATTTCCCTCACTACTAACATTTCTTCACTACTTACACCCACCTGCTAGGGACATTTCCCCGACTATTTACACCCTGATTCTCGAGGCATTTCCCCACTACTTACACCCAGTTGCTAGGGACATTTCCACCACTACTTACACCACGTTGCTAGGGACATTTCTAACACTGCATATCTCCCGTTGCTTTAAAATTTCCCTTACTATTTACATCCATTTGCTAAAGACATTTCTTTCACTGCATACCTCCCATTGCTAGGGAATTTCCCCAACTACTTACATTCCGTTGCTAGGGACATTTCTCCACCTTCATACATCCCGTTGTTAGGGACATTTCTTCCACTGCATACCTCCCGTTGCAAAACATTTTTTTTACTGTATACCTCCAGTTCCTAAAGAATTTCCCCCACTTCTTATATTCCTTTGCTAGGGACATTTTTCCCACTACTTACATCCCGTTGTTAGGGTCATTTCTCCCACTACTTACACCCGGTTTTTCGGGACATTTCCCCCACTACTTATACCCCTTTACTAGAGGAATTTCCATCATTACTTTTACCCCGTTGCTAGGAGCAATTCTCTCACTTCTTACACCCGTAGCTAGGGACATATCCCCCACTGCATATCTCCCGTTACTAAGGACATTTCTTCCACAACTTACACAACGATGCTAAGGACATTTTCCCACTACTTACAACTCTTTGCTGGGGACATTTCTTACACTACATACACCCCGTTGCTAAGGACATTTTTCACACTACTGACACCCCGTTGCTAGGGACATTTCATCACTGCATACGTCCTGTTGCTAAACACATTCTCCGCACTACTTTACCCCATTGCTGAAAACATTTCCCCTACAACTTACATTCCGTTGCTAGGGATATTTCTTTCACTGCATAAATTCGTTGCTAGGACATTTCCCCCACTACAAACATCCCTTTTCAGGGACAATTCCCACACAACTTACACTTTGTTGCTCGAAACATTTCTTCCATTGCAAATCACCCGTTGCTAGGACATTTTTCTCACTACTTACACAACTTTTTGGGATATTTCCACCACTGCTTACACCTCGCTGCTAGGGACATTTTCCCCACTGCTTACACCTTGTTCCTAGGGACATTTCCCCACTATTTACACCTCGTTGATAGAGGCATTTCCCCACTACTTACACCCCGTTGTTAGGACATTTCACCCACTACTTACACCACGTTGCTAGGAACATTTCCTCAACTGCATATCTTTCGTTGCTATGAAATTTCCGCCACTATTTACAGCCCCTGCATACCTCCCGTTGCTATGAAATTTTCCCTACTACTTACATTCCTTTGCTAGAGACATTTCTTCCATTGCATACTTCCCGTTGCTAAGGAATTTAACCCACTACTTACATTCCGTTCCTAAAGGAATTTCTCCCATAACATTCAACCCGTTTCTAGTAGTTGGGAAACTACTTACACCCTGATTCTTGGGACATTTCCCTTACTGCATACCTCCAGTTGCTTGGAAATTTCCCCAAATACTTACATAACGTTGCTAGGAACATTTCCATTACTATTTACACTCCGTTTCTTGGGGCATTTCCCCCAACACTTACACCTCGATTCTAAGAGCATTTCTTCCACTATTCACACCCTGTTGCTCTGGACATTTCTTACGCTACTTACACCCCGTTGCTAGGGACATTTCCACCACTGCATACCTCCCATTGCTATGGGCATTTCTTCCACTTCATACACCCGTTGCTAGAGCCATATTTCCCACTACTTACACCCGTGGCGAGTGACTTTTCCCCACTATTTACACCACGTTGCTATGGACATTTCCCAAACTGCATACCTCCAGTTGCTAGGGACATTTCTTTCACTGCATACCTGCCGTTGCAATGGAATTTCCCCTACTACTTACATCCCGTTACTAGAGACATTTCTTCCACTGGATACCTTTCGTTGCTAGGGAATTCCCCCACTACTTACATTTCGTTGCTAGGGTCATTTTCCCCACTACTAACATCCCTTTGTATAGGTCATTTCCCCAAACACTTAAATCCCGTTGCTAGGGATATTTCTCCCACTACTTACACCACGTTCCTCGAGAAATTTCCCCCACTACTCACACCTCGTTGCTAGGGGCGTTTCCCCCATTACTTTCACCCCGTTGCTAGGAGCAATTCTCCCACTACTTACATCCCGTTGCTAGGAGCATTTCTCCCTATGCGTCCCTTGCGTTTGTAGGGACATTTGCCACACTATTTACCCTCCGTTGCTAGGGAAATTTCCGACAATACTTACACCCCGTTGTTAGGGATATTTCCCCCACTCCTTACATCCCGTTTCAAGGGACATTTCTCCAAATGCTTACACCCCGTTGCAAGGGAAATTTCCCCCACTGCATACCTCCGGTTTCTAGGGGCATTTCCCCAACTACTTACATCCCGTTTCTAGTATTTTTTTTCCCCCACAACTTAAACCCAGTTGCTTGGGACATTTTTTTCATTGCATACATCCCGTTGCTATGGTCATTACCCACACAAACTACACTTTGTTGCGAGGGACATTTTCCCCACTGGAAACAACCCGTTTCTAAAGACATCTCCCCTACTACTTACACCCCGTTAATAGGGACATTTTCCCCTTTGTATACATCTCGTTGCTATGGACATATACCCCACTACTTACATCCCGTTTCTAGGGACATTTTCCCCACTGCTTACACACCATTGCTGGAACATTTCCCCCACTAGTAAATTCCTGTTGCTAGGGTCATTTCCCCCACTACTTAATCCCGTTGCAAGAGATATTTCCCACACTACTTACACCCCGTTGCTACGGACATTTCCCCCAATACTAATACCCCGCTACTAGGGACATTTCCCCCACTACTTACAACCAGTTGCTAATGTCATTTCTTCCACTGCATACCTCCCGTACCAGAGAATTTCCACCACTACTTATATTCCGTTGCTAGGGATATTTTTTCCACTACTTACATCCCTTTGCTAAGGATATTACCCTCCTTACTTACATCCTGTTGCTAGGGGCATTTCTCCCACTACTTACACCTTTTTCCTCGGGACATTTCCTCAACTACGTACACCCCGTTGCTCAAAGCATTTCCCCGACTACTTACACACAGTTTCTAAGGGAATTTCTTTCATTACTTTCATCCCGTTGCTAGGATCAATTCTCCTACTACTTACACACCGTAGCTGGGGACATTTTCCCCGACTGCATACTTTCCGTTGCTTGGGACATTTACCCTGATACTTACAGGTCGTTGCTTAGGACATTTCCCCCAAACTACTTACAACCCGTTGTTGGGGACAATTCTTACACTACTTACACCCCGTTGCTAGGGACATTTCCCCAATGTACATCTCTTGTTGCTAGAAATATTTCCCCTACTACTTACACGTCGTTGCTAGGATCATTTCCCACTCTACTTAAACCACGTTGTTAGAAACATTTCTTTCACTGCATACTTCCCGTTGCTGTGGAATTTCCCCCACTACTTTCACCCCGTTACTAGGGATGTTTTCCTTACTTCTTGCACCACGTTGCTAGAGACATTTCCCCAACTGCATACTTCCCGTAGTTAGGGACATTTCTTCCATTGCATACCTCCCGTTGCTAGGTTATTTGCCCCACTACTTACACCCCTTTCTTCGGGACATTTCCCACACTTCTTACACCCCGTTCCTCGAATCATTTCCCCGACAACTTACATCCCATTGCTAGGGACATTTCCTAAATTACATATGTCCCGTTTCTAGGGACATTTCCCCCACTACTTACTTCTATTGCTAGAAACATTTCCCTTACTTCTTACAACCCGTTGGACATTTCCCTCACTACTAATACCCTGTTGCTAGGGACATTTCATCCATTTCTTACACCCTGTTGGTAGGGACATTTCCCCAACTGCATACCTCTTGTTGCTAGGGACATTTCTTTCACTGCATATCTTCCGTTGCTTTGGAATTTCCCCTACTACTTACATCCCGTTTCTAGAGACATTTCTTCCACTGGGTACCTTTCGTTGCTAGGGAATTTCCCCCACCACTTACATTTCGTTGCTAGGGTCATTTTCCCCACTACTAACATCCCTTTGTTCAGGTCATTTCCCCGAACACTTAAATCCCGTTGCTAGGGACATTTCTCCCACTACTTACACCATGTTGATCGAAGCATTTCCTCGACTACTTACACCCCATTTCTAGGGGCATTTACTCCATTACTTTTACCGCGTTTTTTGGAGCAATTCACCCTCTACTTAAACCCCGTTGATAGGGTCATTTCCTTTACGGCATGCCTCCCGTTGATGGGGACATTTCCCCCACTATTTACAACTCTTTGCTGGGAACATTTCTTACACTTCTTACACCCCGTTGCTAAGGACATTTCTCAAACTATTTACACTTCGTTTTTAGGGACATTTCCCCACTAAATACCTCCCGTTGTTAAAGACATTTCCACCACTGCTTACACCCCGCTGAAACGGACATTTTCTTAAATGCTTACACCCGTTTGCTAGGGATATTTCCCCAACTGCATACCTCCTGCTTAAAATGACATTGCATCCACTGCACACCTGCTGTTGCTAGGGACATTTCTTCCACTACTACATTCCGTTGCTAACATTTCCACCACTCTTACATCCCGTTGCTAGGAACATTTTCCCCACTACTTACATTCCGTTGCTAGAGATATTTTTCTCACTACTTACATCCCATTGTTTGGGACATTTTCCACACTACTTGCACCACGTTGAAATGGGTATTTCCCCTACTACTTTCACCCAGTTGCTTGAAACATTTCCCTCACTACTGATACGTCGTTGCTAAGAATATTTCCACCACTACTCACACCTAGTTTCTAGTGACATTTACACCACTGCTCACACCCCTTCTGCTAGAGATATTTTCCCCACTGCTTACACCCTGTTGTTAGGGACATTTCCCCCACTTCTTACTCCCCGTTGTTAGGGGCATTTCCCCACTTCTTACATCCCGTTGCTAGGGACATTTTTCCAACTGCATACATCCCGTTTCTAGGAACATTTTTCCACTGCACACCTCCCGTTGCTATGGAATTTTCTCTGCTACTTACATCCCTTTTCTAGAGACATTTCTTCCACTGCATACCTCCTGTTGCTAGGGAATTTTCCCCAGTACTTACCTTCATTTACTAGGGGCATTTCCCCCATTTCTTCAACCCCATTGCGAGAAGAATTTATCTCACTATTTACAACTCATAGCTAGAACATTCCCACACTGCATACCTCCCGTTTCTAGGGACATTTCCCCAAATACTAACATAACGTTTCTAGGGACATTTCCCCCACAACTTACACGCCGTTGCTATTTGCATTTTCCCCACTACTTAAACCCTGTTGCTAGTAGCATTTCTTCCACTATTTACACACCGTTGCTGGGGTCATTTACCACAGTACTTACAACCCGTTTCTAGGGACATTTCTCCCATTGCATACCTCTCGTTGCCAGTGACATTTGCCACACTACTTACACTCCGTTACAAGTGAAATTTCCGACAATACTTACACCCTGTTGCTAGGGACATTTCCCCCACTCCTTACATCCCGTGGCTAGGGTCATTTGTTCAAATCCTTACACCCCGTTCCTAGGGACATTTCCCCCACTGCAAAACTCCGGTTGCAATGGAATTTTCCCCACAACTTACATCCCATTGATGGATATATTTTTTCCACTGCTTACCTCCCGTTGCTAGGGAATTTCCCCCACTACTTACATGACTTTGCTAAGAACATTTCCCCTAGTACTTACATCCCGTTGATTGGGACATTTCCCCCACTCCTTACACTCCGTTGCTTGAAGCATTTCCCCGACTACTTACACTTCGTTGCTAGGAGCATTTCTCTCATTACTTTCATCCCGTTGCTCAAAGCAGTTCTTACACTACTTACACACCGTGGCTAGGGGCATTTCCCCAAATGCATACCTCCCGTTGCTAGGGACATTTCCCCCACTACTAAAATACCGTTGCTAGGGACATTTCACTTACTTCTTACAACCCTTTGCTAGGGACATTTCTTCCACTATATACCTCCAGTTGCTAGGGAATTTCCCCTACTATTTACATTCCGTTGCTAAAGACTTTACCCCCACTACTTACACCCCTTTGCTAGAGACATTTCCACCACTGCTTACACCCTGCTGCTAGGGACATTTTCCCAAATGTTTACACCCTGTTGCTAGGAATATTTCCCCAACTGTATATGTTCCGTTAAGAGGGAGATTTAATTCACTATATACCTCCCGTTGCTAGGGACATTTCTTCCACTGTATACATCCCGTTGCTAACAACATTTCTTCCTCTTCTGACATCCTGTTGCTAGGGACATTACCGACACTACTTTCACCCCGTTTCTAGAGACATTTCTTCCCCTGCATACCTTCCGTTGCTAAGGAATTTCACCCACTACTTATATCCCGTTTCTAAGGACATTTCTGACACTACTTACTCCCCGTTGGTAGAGGCATTTCCCCACTACTTACACCCCGTTGCTAGGGACATTTCCCCACTACTTTAACCCCGTTGCTAGGAGAATTTCTCTCACTATTTACCCACCGTTGCAAGGTACATTCCCACACTGCATACCTCCCGTTGCAAGGGACAGTTCCTCAAATACTTACATAACGTTGCTAGGGACATTTCACCCACTACTTGCACACTGTTGCTAGGGATATTTCACCCACTACTTACACCCCGTTGCTAGTAGCATTTTTTTCACTATTTACACCCCGTAGCTGGAAGCATTTCCCACACAACTAAACTCCCGTTGCTATGGACATTTCTCCCACTCCATACCTCACGTTGGTAGGCACATTTGCCACACTACATACACTCCGTTGCTAGGGAAATTTCCGACAATACTTACACCCCGTTGCTAGAGACATTTCCCCAATTACTTACATCCCGTTGCTAGGGACATTTCCCCCACTACTTACACCCCGTTTCTCGGACATTTCTCCACTCCTTACACCCCGTTTCTGAGGACATTTCTTTCACTACTTACACCCCGTTGGTAGGGACATTTCTTCAACTGCATACTTCCCATTGCTAAGGAATTTTCTTCCACTGCCTACCTCCCGTTGCTATGGAATCTCACCCACTAATTACATCCCGTTGATGGAGATATTTCTCTTACTGCATACCTACCGTTGCTAGCGAATTTCCCCCACGACTTACATTCCGTTGCTAGGGATATTTTCCCCACTACTTACATCCCTTTCCTTTACTACTTTCATCTTGTTGCAAGAGACATTTCTTCCACTGCATACCTGCAGTTGCTAGGAAATTTCGCCCACTACTTACATTCCGTTGCTAGGGACATTTTCCCCACCACTTACATCCCTTTGCTAAGGACATTTCCTTCACCACTTACATCCCGTTGCTAGGATCATTTCTCCCACTACTTACATACCGTTCCTCGGGACATTATTCCCACTACATACACCACGTTGCTCGAAGCATTTCCCCAACTACTTACACCCCGTTGCTAGTGGCATTTCCCCCATTACTTTCACCCAGATTCTAGGAGCAATTCTACCACTACTTACACCCCGTTGCTAGGGACATTCCCCCAGTGCATACCTCCCGTTCCTAGGAACATTTTCTTAAATACTAACATAATGTTGCTAGGGACATTTCCCTCACCACTTACACGCTGTTGCTAGAGGCATTTCAATTCCTACTTAAACCCCGTTGCTAGAAGCATTTCTTCCATTATTTACACCCCGTAGCTTAGGACATTTACCCTACTCCTTACATCCCATTGCTTGGGACATTTCTCCCACTACTTACAACCCGTTCTTCGGGACATTTCCCCCACCACTTACACTTCGTTGCTAGGGGCATTTCACACATTACTTTCACCCCGTTGCTAGGAGTAATTATCCCACTATATACACCCCGTTCTTAGGGACATTTTCCCCACTGCATACCTCCCATTGCTAGGGACATTTTCCCAACTACATACATAACGTTGCTAGAAACATTTCCTCTACTACTTACAACCCGTTGCTTGGGACATTTCTTACACTAGTAACACCCCGTTGCTTAGGACATTCCTCACACAACTTACACCCAGTTGCTAGGGATATTTCCTTCACTGCATACCTTCCATTGCTATGGAAATTTCTCCCACTACTAACATCCCGTTGCTAAAGACACTTTCCCCACTACTTACACCACGTTGCTAGGGACATTTCCCCCACTGCATATCTCCCGTTGCCAGAAACATTTCCCAAACTACTTACATAACACTGCTCACGACATTTATCCCACTTCTTAGAACCCGTTGCTTGGAACATTTCATACACTACTTACACCCCGTTGCAAAGGACATTTCTCACGCTACTTACACCCCGTTACTCGTGACATATCCCCACTGCATACCTCCCGTTACTAGGGACATTTTCCCCACTACTTAGAACTCGTTACTGGGGACATTTCCCACACTACTTACAACCAGTTGCTAGGGACATTTCTTCCACTGCATACCTGCAGTTGCTAAGGAATGTTCCCCACTAATGACATTCCGTTGCTAGAGACATTTTCCCCACTACTTACATTCCGTTGCTGGGAACATTTTCCTGACCATTTACATCCTTTTGATAAGGACATTTCCCCCTACTTACATCCCGTTGCTTGGGACATTTCCCCCACTACTTTTACCACGTTTCTAGAGACATTTCTTCAACTGCATACCTCCCGTTTCTAGGGACATTTCTTCCACTCCTTACACACCGTTGCTCGAAGCATTTCACCGACTACTTACACCCCGTTGCAAGGGGCATTTCTCCCATTACTTTCACTCCATTCCTTGGAGCAATCCTCCCACTACTTCACCTCGTGGCTAGGGACATTTCCCCAAATGCATACCTCCCGTTGCTAGGGTTATTTCTTCCACTACTTACATTCCGTTGCTAGGGCCATCTCTCTTACTTTTTACAACCCGTTGGTGACTCCATTTTTTACACTACTTACACCTCGTTGGTTGGTACATTTCCCCCACTGCATTCCTCTTGTTCCTAGTAATATTTTCCCTACTACTTACATCCCGTTGCTATGGACATTTCAATTACTCTTTACACTCTGTTGCTATAGACATTTCCCCCACTACTTACATACCGTTGCTAGGGACATATTTATCACTGCTTACACCCCGCTGCAAGGGTCATTTTCCCAAATGCTTACACCATGTTGCTAGGGATATTTCCACAACTGCATACCTCCCGTTAAAAGAGACATTTCATCCAGTCCATACCCCGTTGTTAGGGACATTTCTTCCACTGCATACATCCCGTTGCTAACAACATTTCTCCTACTACTAACATCTCGTTTCTAAAGACATTTCCTCCACTACTTACATCCCGTCGCAAGAGACATTTTTCCAACTTCTTACATCCAGTTCCTAGGGACATTTCCCACATTAGTTATCTCCCGTTGTCAGAGAAATTTCTTCCACTCCATACCTTACGTTTATAGAAACATTTCCCCCACTACTTACATCCCGTTGCTGGAGACATTTCTTACACTACTTACATCCTGTTTCTAGGGACACTTTTCCCACCATTTACATCCCGCTGCTAGGGACATTTCCTACACTACTTAAACTTCGTTGCTAGGAATATTTCTCCCACTACTTTCACCTGGTTGCTAAGGGCATTTCACCCATTAATTTAAGCCCCTTTGCTAGGAGGACTTCTCGCACTACTGACACCCCTTCGCTAGGGACATTTCTTCCTTTGCATACCTCCCGTTTCTAGGAACATTTCTTCCACTACTTACACACCATTGCTGGGGACATTTTCCACACTATTTACATTGCCTTGCTAGCTGCATTTCCCCCACTACTTTCATTCCGTTGCTAGGGGCATTTATCCCACTACTAAACACGCCGTTGCTAGGGACAACTTTCCAACTTCTTACATTCCGTTGTTAGGGACATTTCCAACACTATTTACACCACGTTGATAAGTGTATTTCCCCCACTATTTTCACCCCGTTCGAGGGAGCATTCATCCCACTTCTTACACCTTGTTGCTAGGGGCATTTTCCCAACTTCTTACACCTCGTTGTTAGTGACATTTCACACTACTTGCAGCACGTTGCTAACGACATATCCCCCACTACTTACACCTAGTTGCAAGGGGTATTTCCCCCACTACTTACACTCCGTTGCTAGGGACATTTCCCCACAACTCACACCTAGTTGCTAGTGACATTTTCACCACTGCTCACACCCCTTCTTCTAAAGACATTTTCCCCACTGCTTACACCCCGTTGCTAGGGGCATTTTCCCATTTCTTACATCCCGTTGCTAAGGACATTTCACCTACTACTTACACTCCGTTACTAGAATTATTTCCCCTACTACTTACACCGCGTTGCTAGGGACATTTCCCCACTGCATACCTCCCGTTTCAAGGGACATTTCTTCCACTACTTACACCTCGTTGCTAGGGGCATTTATTCCACTCCTTACACCCCGTTGCTAGTAACATTTTTCCAACTTCTTACACCCTGTTTTTAGGGACATTTGTTACACTACTTACACCCCGTTTCTAGGGACATTTCTCGAAATACTTACACCTCGTTTCTAGGGACATTTTGTACTCTTCTTACACCCCGTTGCTAGAGACATTTCTTCCACTGCACACATTTGGTTGCTAGGGACATTTCCCCCATTAGTAACAACCCGTGTTTAGTAACATTTTCCCCACTACTTTCATCCCGTTGCAAGAAATTTTTCCAACACTACTTACACCCCGATGCTACGAACATTTCCTCCACTACTAATACCCCGTTGCTAGAGACATTTCCCCAACTACTTACAACCATTTGCTAGGGACATTTTTTCCACTGCATACCTGCTATTGCTATGGAATTTCCCCTACTACTTACATCCCGTTGCTAGAGACTTTTCTTCCACTGCATAGCTGCAGTTGCTAGGGAATTTCCACCACTACTTACATTCCGTTACTAGGGACATTTTCCCCACTACTTACATCCCTTTGCTAAGTACATTTCCTTCACCACTTACGTCCCGTTGCTAGGATCATTTCTCCCACTACTTACACCCCGTTGCTCGAAGTATTTCCCCCATTACTTTCACCCCATTGCTAGGAGCAATTCACCGACTACTTACACCCCGTTGATATGGACATTTCCCCCACTGCATACCTCCCGTTTCTAGGGACATTTCTTCCACTAATAACATCCCGTTGCTGGAGACATTTTTCCACTACTTACATCCCGTTGCTAGGAGCACTTTTCGCGCTACTTACATCCCGTTTCTAGGGACATTTCCCACACTACTTACATCCATTGCAGGGGACATTTTCCACACAACTTACAATTCGTTGCTAGGAAAATTTCCCCCACTCTTTACATCCCGTTGCTAGGGGCATTTCCCCCACTACTTACATTTGGTTGCTAGGGGCATTCCACCCATTACTTTCACCCCGTTGCTAGGAGGATTTCTCCCACTACTTACACCACGTTGTTAGAGACATTTCCCCCTTTCATACCTCGTGTTGCTAGAGACATTTTCTCCACTACTTACACCCCGTTGCTAGAGACATTTTACCCACAGCATACCTCACGTTTCTAGGGACATTTTTTCCACTACTTACACCTCGTTGCTAGAGGCATTTCTTCCACTACTTACACCCCGTTGCTCGGGACATTTCCCACACTATTTACACCACGTTTCTAGGTGCATTTCTTCCACTACTTTCACCCCGTTGCTAGCGGCATTTATCCCACTACTTCACCCCGTTGCTCGGGACATTTCTTTAAATTCTTACGGCCCGTTTCTAGGGACATTTTATACACTTCTTACACCCCGTTGCTAGAGACATTTCTCCCACTACATTCTACCATTTGCTAAGAAATTTCCCTCATTACTTAAATTCCGTTTCTAAAGGCATTCCTCTCATAACTTTCAGCTCGTTTCTATCAGCAATTCTCCCACTACTTACACCCCGTTGCTAGGAGGATTTCTCCCACTACTTACACCACGTTGTTAGAGACATTTCCCCCTTTCATACCTCGTGTTGCTAGAGACATTTTCTCCACTACTTACACCCCGTTGCTAGGGACATTTCTTTAATTACTTACACCCCGTTGCTAGAGACATTTTCCCCACAGCATACCTCACGTTTCTAGGGACATTTTTTCCACTACTTACACCTCGTTCTAGAGGCATTTCTTCCACTACTTACACCCCGTTGCTCGGTACATTTCCCACACTATTTACACCACGTTTCTAGGTGCATTTCTTCCACTACTTTCACCCCGTTGCTAGCGGCATTTATCCCACTACTTCACCCCGTTGCTCGGGACATTTCTTTAAATTCTTACAGCCCGTTTCTAGGGACATTTTATACACTTCTTACACCCCGTTGCTAGAGACATTTCTCCCACTACATTCTACCATTTGCTAAGAAATTTCCCTCATTACTTAAATTCCGTTTCTAAAGGCATTCCTCTCATAACTTTCAGCTCGTTTCTATCAGCAATTCTCCCACTACTTACACCCCGTTGCTTGGGGCATTTCTTCCACTACTTACACCCCGTTGCTGGGGACTTTTCCCACACTATTTACACCAAGTTGCTAGGACATTTACCCCACTTTTTTAATTTAGCAGTGTAAGACTAGAGGAAAGGCAGCTGGTCATCACCACTCACGTCCAACTCTTGGGCTACTCTTTTACCAACGAATAGTGGGATTGACTGTCACATTATAACGCCCCCACGGCTGGGAGGGTGAGCATATTTGATGTAACGGGTATTCCCTTCGGTGGGCTAGGCAGATAGTCCTTTGTGGCTTTGCTATAAGAAAATCACACAATCACATATCACAATAACAAATAAATATGATAGTACTAAATGTTGATGTCACAACTAGTACTGATTCAGCGAGAATACTTCATATTCACAAATTAATACCACATAAGCTATACATATATATATATATGAAAAAAGAATAGAACGATGTAAATCCAATTCAAAAACACCCTCTACTATCATTCCAAAGGACGAAAGTGAGAAATGGTAGTAGAGGCATGTGTCTGAATTTAAATTTTACTGTTAGGTTTTGGAGTTATATAGGCCTGGCATGGCCGAGCGCGTTAAGGCGTGCACTCGTAATCCGAGGGTCGCGGGTTCGCGCCCGCGTCGCGCTAAACATGCTCACCCTCCCAGCCGTGGGGGTGTATAATGTTACGGTCAATCCCACTATTCGTTGGTAAAAGAGTAGCCCAATAGTAGCTTTGTGCGAAATTCCAAAAAAACAAACAAACAAAGAAATTGGAGTTATACTAAATATATTGGCTCGGCATGGCCAGGTGGGTTAAGGCGTTCGACCCGTAATCTGAGGGTCGCAGTTTCGAATCCATGTCGCACTAA
Organism: Carcinoscorpius rotundicauda; assembly: GCA_011833715.1. Lineage (NCBI taxonomy): Eukaryota > Metazoa > Arthropoda > Merostomata > Xiphosura > Limulidae > Carcinoscorpius > Carcinoscorpius rotundicauda. Next base: position 46,406,912 of record CM022392.1, on the reverse strand, counting down.
ACATGCTCGCCCTTTCAGTCGTGAGGGCGTTATAATGTGACGGCAAATCTCACTAGTTGTTGGCAAAAAAGTAGCCCAAGAGTTGGCGATGGGTGATGATGATCAGCTTCCTTCCCTCTGGTCTTACACTGCTAAATTAGGGACGGCGAGCGAGAAATAAAAAAAAAAAACACTAAATATATTGTTGTTTTAGAGTGCTTATTTTAATTGCAGTAAGGCCCCCCGCTAGTACAGCGGTGTGTCTCCGGATTTACAACGCTAAAATCAGGGGTTAGATTCCCCTCAGTGGGCTAAGCAGATAGCTCTTTGTGGCTTTACTATGAGAAAAAATACAAAATTGCAGTAAGCCTACGGACTTACAACGCTTCAATCATGATTTCGATTCTCCTCGGTGTGCTCAGCAAATGGTCCGATGTGGCTTTGCTATAAAAAACACAAAAACATATAAAAAGTTAAAAAGTTGCTTATTTACAATAAAGAAGAGTAAACAGAGTACATAAAATAAAACTGATTTCAGAACATTCTATTGTATTTCTGATAACTTGAAAAACAGACACCAAACAGAATTTTATTTTAACGAGCTGGTGATTAACTGGGTAAATTGCTTCACTGTAAGCATTGATTACGTTCTTTAGTGTCACATTAAATAACATTTCAATCAAAATTATAATTAAAAATATTAATATAATAAAATTTTTCATATAAACAAAATTAGTGTTTCCAATTATTACTTTTTTGATCATTCCATCAACCTGAAAAAAATTTTACATGATACGTACAAACAAATGATTATATGCTACATAAAAGTGGCCAATATTGACAGCTATCGCTAAAGAACATTAAAGTCTAAACTTTTTTAATACTTCGACTCCCATATCGCAGTTTTAGAACAAATTTTTGGATCAAAGTGTGTCTGTTTATCTTCAGTTTCTCTTGATGGTGTCTCGAACTAGTTTTTCAACATGTCGGCCACTTCTATTAATTGAACTGTAATCTGAGTGGACGAGACAGTATAAACTATCTATATTTCATAAGTAGGAAAGGGTGACTGAAAGTAATTAAAAATTAAGATTGACGCACTCGAAAATTTTGCAGAGGAAGACGAGTTCCTATCTCAAGCAGTGTCTATAATAACAACGTGTAAATACCTGAAACTGATCTGTTAGAAGATAGAACAAAGATAATCCTCACAAACAAGACAAAACTTTTAAAGCTATTCATCCAATACAGAATATTTTTATGTAACACTTGTAGTGAGCTGCTTTTTGCTACACTAATTTACAAAAGTGTACATTTTACCAAACAATCAATTTATCTTCTCAATGGTCATAATTGGACAATAAAGACGACCAGTTACCTCCCATCACTGCCAACACACATCTCTGACAACAGAAAATAAACCAATCAGTTTCGTGTGGCTGTAAAATGAGCTGTAACCAGAACTGTTATTGTGCCGAGAAGTAATTATCTCGCTACCTTGTGAACACAGGGTCTCTGTATAAATGTTCTAGAACAAAGTATCTCATTCAGGATTGGCCCGTTTGAGTTTGATATGCTGTTGATAATTTATTTGCCTACCTGTTTCTTGCTTCTTCTTCAATCGGGCGTCGAATTTGCCTTCACTTCTCATCTACTGGTGATTGTGGATAACAACATTTCTAAAATATTGTATAAATACTGTCATGTTCATATAGTCTTTTATAACTAACTATCATTCATATATAATTGCACTATTTCATGTAATTTTTTGTATCCTAGTTCCTTGATCTTTGCATGACAAGTTTTGTTTATTGTTTTTGTTCTAATTATTTTTGTTTGTTTGTTTGTGTTCATTGTTAAATCTTTATTAATGTAAAATGTTTCCAGTATATTGTATTGTCATGGTTTCTAAAATGTTGTTAAACTGAGATCATATCTATAATTACTTTAAACAAGCAGCAGTATTCGGTTTCATAAATGTGGGTATAGCAAGTTTGTGCCTTCGGCTTTCCATTGTCTAGCACAACTTGATAGTTAAGATGTTATAATTAACACTTTATGAGACAGTACAAAAGTGATAATGAAAACTGTATGATGGTTTACTGTGTTGAAGACTTGACAGGTTTGTGTTTTAAGTACTCTTGATTTCATACTTTTTTTATTTATTTCTAAACCATTTTCTAAATGAACTGAAGCTACCCCTTAAAATTGTATAAATATCATTATGTTATCTAAAGAATAAAATTTCTCCAAAATCCAAAAGTGATGAAACATATATTCCCTGAATTAACTGCTAAACTGTACAACAAACATTTTCACAAATTATATTGATTGCAGGTGTCTAAACCAATTTTGTATTGTCTAACTGGTATCAGGCATTTCATTTTATTCCAGCCACCAGCTGTTACCTTCCACAGATATGTGTACATACAAAACCTATAACAGCATAATTGACAATATCTCTATGTGAGATGTTGGTTAAAGCAAAGTTGCTGCAATCGTGTTCAATAAATCATGTAAACATGAGATTTACATTAATATAAAGTTTTTCATATCAAAGAAATAGAAAAAATAGAAACTAAAAATAGTCGGGTAATAATAATCAGATTTGGCTTAGAAATGTCTTTAAGAATTTTATTATGATGCCATTTCTAAAAGTTATACTTGAGACATAATTAATAGTTAAAATACTCAGAAAATAAATAAACAGATTTAAATATTTTTGTCAGAGATATTTAGAGCATTACCAACTGTCCATGGCACTCTCAGTGTGAAAGGAAGCATGCATAACCCTCTCTAACATGCTTATCCTTTAAATTGTTTATGCCAGCTGATATGGAAATTGAAATGCAGAATTAATGTTTGGAAAAGTTTTTCTTGCAATTGTGTTCTTCAGGATAAACTTTAATTTTACACACACACACAAATCATTATTTGTTTAAGTTTACGCATTAAAATGTATTATATACCAGATTGTTTTCATATTCCTGTTGAGATGTTTCTTTTATCATATTTATTTTCAGAAGTTCTAGATCTGGCTAATAAATAGTAAGTTTGACCACAGTGATAAGTTAATGGAAATACATTGCTTTGTACTCGTTTTTCTAATGAAGGATAAGCCTTTTTTTCTGAGTTTATTACAGCGATATAACAGTCAGAATATTTAATTTCCAGTCTCTGTTTTTAATTAGAGAGAAGAGTTAGTTTAAACCTAACATGTTTTGTTACCATAGTTATACGGTCTCAATAACTGTCCTTAACGTTTAATACAATGGATGTCAACATCAATAACAAGTTATGAATCGAAGTAGAGATGAGGTGTATGTGTCAACAACACAATACTTGTGTGGTATCTACCATTACTGTGTCTCAAATTTTGTAAAGAAGGTTTATACCCCTCCATTCCTCAATGTTTTCAATTGTAAGCTAGTATCTGACAATTTAATTCACTAAAGTTTTAAAATCAACACAGCTTCTATTTGCAGGTAAGCATACACTATGGGCTATCTGTGTTCTGCTCACCACCAGAGTAGAAAGCCAGTTTCTAGCGTTGCTAGTCCACAGACATACTGCTGTGCTACTTGGGATGTACCAAAACTTTAGAAAACTGAAAAAACAACAACCAATTTTAATGCTCTTGGAAGAAAGTTTACATTTGTTATGTATCTGTCTCACCTGTGATTGTTTGTTGTTAAACATAAAGTTACAGCATGTGGTCTGCTCACCGTGAATATTGAAATCCAATTTTTAACGTTGTAAGAACTTACACTTACCCCTGAACAGCTGGACGTGTCCCACTTTGAGTGATTTAATTTGTTTTATAGAGATATATTTTTACTGTAGTTATTTGTTACAGCTTCCACACCAGTAAAACACAAAAAAAATCCGTAAAATTGAATAACATTTGTTTAATTTTCTTTGTTAGGACAAATCAATTTAATCTTATGGTTTGATTAAAATATATTGTTATGTTTAAAGTATTTATCCAAGTCTCTGTTTGTCTCCCTTTATTTATCAAACAAATTTTAAGACATGAACCGTTCGGCCAGAAGTTTTTCTTGTAATCGAAACCCCACCTTTTTTACTGGAAATGTTTATTTGTTATTGACGCCTGCATGATCTATTATAGCACTTTACTCGTAACTGGCAGATCACTGGATTTACACCCGTCGTCAAACATGTTTACCAATCCCTTTTAACGTGGGATAAGAGCAATCAACGAACTGGCGGTTGATGAATGTTGACCGGTCGCCTTCCCATTAGTCTATCACTTCAAAAATTAGGGACGATTAAAGGAGACATCTTCGCAAGAAATTCAGTAAACAAACAACCTGTTAATAACTCATAATGTATTCATGGTAGAAAATTTGAAAGTTACTAGTTATGCTTTGCTTTGTATGGTAAGTTAACAGCAAGAAATAAATGATTCATTGGTAAAAGATTGTTTCGGAATCAATAAGCACAAGTTTAATATTATTTTTAACATAACCACTTCGAACTCGATAGCCCCCCAGTGGCTCAGCGGTATGTCTGCGGACTTACATGCTAAAATCTGGGTTTCGATACCCGTGGTGGGCAGAGCACAGATAGCCCATTGTGTCGCTTTGTGCTTAATTCAAAAACAACAACATCGAAATCGATAAAACGGTAACAGCATCCCCATCTATTGGTTATTGTTTAAATTAGAGTCAATGTGACTGTTATGAGACTATTATGAGCATCAGTGCAGCTAGTGTGGATTATATTACGTCAGTATAACTGGTATGAGACAATTTGGGTGTCAGAATGACAACTGAGATATTATAGATGCCAATGTAACTGACATGTTAGGTGTCAGTATGACACTAAAACTATTATGTTCATTAGTGTGACTGGTTTGACTCTTTTTGTGTCTGTTAATGGCTAGTGCAAGCCTGTTATGAATGTTAATACCACTGAGACTGTTATAGATGTCATTGCGACTGGTTTGAGGCGTTTATAAAGGTTATGCACGAGACCTCATGCACCTGACCAGTTTTGTTTATTCCGCCACATTGGACGTAATAACAAATCAGTGAAATAGCGATGACATTATTTTCAGTTAAATACTTAGAACTGAATCGTGTAATAATACCAGTTTATTGTGATGCTGTTGGTTGAACAAAATACAAGGCTGACCTTAGGTTATCTTTGTCGGTGTCTCCATGTAGAATACTGGGGCTGCTGCTCGTGAATAACACTTTCATATTCCTGTTACACACGTGTAATGTATGATCAAGCTCTGGCCCTCTTGTTGAACAGTTGTGATTGAAGTTGTTACATACACATTCGTAACATGGTAAAAATACTTTCTTTCTTAGAGTAAAATGATCATAAATATCAGGCTGTCTGCTGTGTCTACCGACGGGAATCGGTTCCCTGGTTTTAGAGATGCAGATCTGAAAATTTACCTCAATCTCACATGAAGACAACTTGAATATTAATACTAGAACTACAAAAGCGACAAAAATAGAAAACATTTTATGATACAGACCCAACCAACCCCATCTAAAGGTACATGTAGCGTAACGTTAGAATACAAGCATTGTGTAGATAAACAATTAGATCTAGATTCCAGGTCTAACGCCCCGACAAAGCCTGGTGGTTAAGGTACTCGACTTGTAATCTGAGGATCACAGGTTCGAATCCCCGTGACACAAAACATGCTTGTCCTTTCGGCCGTGGGGATGTTATAATGTGCGGTTAGTTTCAGTATTCGTTGGTAAAATTGTACCCTAAGATCTGGCCGTGGGTAATGATAACTATTTATCCTTCCCCCTTAGACTTAAGCAAGTAAATTAGGGACGGCAAGATTGGATGACCCTGGTGTATTTTTTGCAAAATTAAAAAAACAACCAAAACAACAAACATATAAACAATCTAGATCTAATAATAATAAATTTGGTTAACGTTATCAACAACCTGAGAAACAAGTCTATTCTCTCTAAGTTTTAAAATAACATAAATTGTCTACACACATGAAATATTACTAAGCAGGTTTGTTTGTTTTGTTTCTGAATTTCGGCCAATCTGCCAAGGACTCTGGCTATTCTTTTACTAACAAACAGTGAGATTGACCATCACTTTACAATGCCCCATTGGCTGAAAGAGTAAACATGTTTGGTGTGACAGGGATTCGAAACAGCTATTGTATGATTGGTGGTCGAGCCCCTATTCATCTGGCCATGCCGTTCTTATATAGTGTTAATGAAGGTATACCAGTAAATAGTGTTAATGAAAGTTGTTGAAATGATAAAGTAACATATAGCAACGACATAACTGAAAGTAATATCTATCATGTAAAACATTAAGTGATAATTATGAACTTGTAGTCAGTATAATAGCTGATATAGAAATAAGTTTAATAATTGTTTTGATGTTGATGTATGTAGCTTTGTTTCTTAATTCAACTAAGTTTAACGACTATCTCCTTCTTGAAAAGTACTTCATCTGAACACATCTTCATAATCCACGTACATGATTATTTTTCATGACCATCACATACTTTCCCAAATGTGACAAAGTCTTGGCAACATCAAACTACATAATAAATATCAAATAATGTTGAAATGTAGCTTTGATGCAAGTATTATGAATATTTAAAAGCTTGCTTGTTAGAATTGTTTAAACAAGCCTGCCTCATAAAAATAGAACTACATGGAATTATATATTTATGTGACATTGTTTAAATGTGTCATTATATCTGTGATGTGGCATTACAGATAAAATATACAGATAAGTTATGATGATAAGTATTTTGTATAACGAAGGCCAAATAATTTTACATTGGAACTCACAAACAGAAAGACCAACATATAAATTTATCCATAGTTATTTATATATACACAAGATTACACACACAAAATTTGAATACAGTGTCTATGGCCCTTATACGGGTTCTGAATTCGTATCAATGAACATTTGTGAAAGCAATACCTTTTTTATGCTACGTTCAACAAGTAGCAGTTACCCAAAACATAAAATAATTACTAACACCATAAATGCGGGAGAAAGAGATCAAGATTGTATGTGATCCTTCCAGGTCTGCCCAAAGGATTTAAATATTGATAATAAGAAACAACGAACAAAACAAATTAAATTGGATGTGGCAAGAAAAGGGTATGCCAATTAAAAATACGAACAATGGACAAAATTTAACATATTTTGAATAATGCAACAACAAAGTAACTGGGATTTAGTGACAGTACGAAGAAAATAACGTTTCCAGAAAGGGAAGAAAGGTGAACGCTGAACCTGACTCTCACTGATACAAAACATGAACGGAATACCAATGAAGAAGAAAGAACATTACATAAAATAATGGCCAAACATTCTACTTTAAAAATAAAATTGTCTTTGCTGAAGACAACTTCTAATTTGGCTAAATCTATATTTCTGACCTCAAGTTCTCTATTTCTCGCTGTTTCTATGTAAATAATATTGCTGAAATTCGAAATTATCAAAAAATTGTGAAAAGCATAACTGGAACTGTTCGTGTAGTATGGACTTCAAAACAATAAAATGAATTGAAAGTATATTTGACACAATAATATTAACATAATTACCTCCATGGAGATGACCTTGAAATGACTCAGAGTGAAAGTGTGTATTGATTAAACTCTGTTCTTTTTGTTGTAAATAAATATTGAACAGATATTAATAAAGGACGGAGAACGAAAGAGGTCTTTTGAGACTGATCATCGAAGGTCTACAAAACTTAAATACTGATATCTTGAACACAAGAACCTGACACTTCCTGGTCTTTTTAAAGACTTAAATCCTAACACGGAATGAGCTAAACGTTTTTTTCTATGTTAGTTCTTTGTTGACTCACTTGTTTATGTTTGGCCTGATCATATTTTTATAGAAAGATCTGCTGCAAATATAACGAGAAAAAAATAGTGGTGAACTTGAGTTTAGTTTGAATGGTCGTTTGAGAGAGAAACTGAAAGAGTTTTTGAACCAAGGCTTATTTTTTTTCGAAACATTTACACCCTAAAGTAAAAGACAAAAGAAAAAATATAACATAATTTCATAGACTGTTTATACAGAGTATTAGTGCTGAATCTAAGTTAAATGGACGACAACTATTGTAGAAACAAAAGTGTAGAGGAAGACGTTTCGATATAAGATTTCATCGTCCATTCAACTTAGTTTCAAAATATACAATAATTTGTGGGTTGAGTTTGACCGAGTGATTTACATTCGGGCAATGCATCTAAGGATTCATAGTTCACGTTTCACATAAATAAAAGCGCACCAATAGTTTTAATAGTGGCAGTGAGATTGAAGAATTCGAACAGAGCAATTCCAGAGTTGACAGTAAATGCTGCTTGTATCTGTTTATCAGTGGCCTGGCATGGCCGAGCGCGTTAAGGCGTACACTCGTAATCCGAGAGTCGCGGGTTCGCGCCCGCGTCGCGCTAAACATGCTCGCCCTCCCAACCGTGGGGGCGTATAATGTACGGTCACCCACTATTCGTTGTAAAAGAGTAGCCCAATCTTGCGTACTTGTGTTCAAATATCCAAGTAAAACAAAATTTCGTTTTGTCGCGTCAATAATAGTTCAGCGGGCTTTGACACTAAAGTCAGGAATTCGATTTCTCGCTGTAGACAGAAAGTTATCTTTGTGCTAACCTAAGAATAATTTATACCATGTTCCCAAAACAGTGTTATTAGTTACTTTCTTAAAAATAATGACAGTAGATGGCTCTGTTCACATACAGCAACAGATGAAATCATAGTGAACAAGACCTGAACCGTCACAAACTCGCTTCGATTTAGATTTATTACTAAATTATTGATGCATCTGATAGATACCGCACCCTGCGATATTTTTATCTGATATAGATGTGGGACGTTATGGACTCGAACACCCACATCTCGCTCTCCTGATTTCAATTGATTTTGATTATTTTATTGCTCTTGAATTTCTTCATGTGAGACTGACGAGTGGAGGTTAAACCTGACAGTCAGTGTTTCCAACCACAATGTGGTTATTACGTCATCAGTCATCTTCAAAATCTGAAGTACAATTTACATATAACATTATAGCCTGTATCTTGGAGATCCTTTTAATCAGTGCAGCGTCTTTGATTTTTGTTCGGATTTATTTTTGTGTTTATTACAAATATATGTTATACAGTATATTAATTATAGAAATGTAAACTAATTTGTTATCGATAAGTGCGAGATTTATAAAACGTTATAAATGCAAAACTGTGCCATGCAATTTAAATGTAGATCTGTTTGTTTATTTTTGTTTAAAGTTAGCTATACAAATACTCAATGGGCTATCTGTGGCTGTCCATCACGCTTACCTAAACTTATTTTCTAGCATCATAAGTCCACAGAAATATAGAAGTGAAAGTCAATGAGTCATTGTTTAAGTAACACACATTAACATATACCTGAATAAAGCCCCCAGTGGCTCAGCGGTATGTCTGCGGACTTACACGCTAAACTCCGGGTTTCGATACCCGTGGTGGGCAGAGCACAGATAGCCCATTATGTAGCTTTGTGCTTAATTCAAAACAACAACAACCTGAATAAAACACAATGGAATTTTATATAAGTAAAAAAAATAACGTGTTTAAAAATGTAAAATATGCCATATATCTGAAGTGTTATTTTACAACAGAGTAAAACTACATTCACTAAAATCATAGTGTGTTGTTGTTTTCAATCAGAAGATAATTTTAAAGTGACTCTAAAAGCGAAAACTATAAATCTAGTGTTATAATATGTAAAGATCAATGTTGACACTTCGTCTTGTGGTGATGGCAGCACGCCCTCTGACATTAGTGACATGATCATGTTATGCTGCCTGATAACATCCTCGTTTTTATAAACACATGGGTTTTCATATTAAGTATTTGAAAAAAAATTGATATTAAATTTGGATATTATTCCAACTTGTATATTAATTAATTTTATTTTGCATATCACACACATTTCCATTACCTAATTAATTCATTAATATTTAATTAAATAAAGTATTACTTAGATATTGTTTTAATAATTTGCACTTTACCATATATTAATTGCATTATTAATTAATCTTTAATCAATAAATCTCCCCCAGTAACACCTTAACCACCCTCCCTCCTGGTATTGTCCTTTGGCAGATAGTACATGGCCAGCAAGATCTGCTCACATCTCCTGGGCAATTGACATAACTGGTGGATCTATCTGCTATCTTCTTTGTTCTCAGGTGTTTTTGCACAGTCAACTCGTGAATTTGTTTCATCAGTTGAGTCCTATATTCTGTTGTTATGATTTGCTATGCCTCCTCAGTATAATTTCTCTGTTTGATTTGGTACAGCAATTCCTTCTAATATTCTGCTCTATAGGGACGGCTAGTACAGATATCCCTCGAGTAGCTTTGTGCGAAATTCCAAAACAAACAAACAAACAAGGTATATGTCAAAAACTGAACAAAATACTCAAAATGTGGGCTAATCAATGATACATACAATGAAATTGTAGCCTCTTTAGGCATGTATTCAATATTTCTGTAGACAGAACCTAAAATCCAACTTGACTTCCCACTAGAAAAAGCACACTGCTTGAATGGCTTTATGGAATGATCATCCATTACATCAAGATCCTTTCTTTCACAAAACTGTTAAGATTATTCCAATCCAAATTATACAAGTGACTTAAACTATAATAACCCACATGAAATATTTTGGAATTACTGCAATTAAAATCTATTTGCTATTTTTTTTACTTAACTCACTAAATGGTCTAAATCATTATTAAAGTCATCAACACAAAAAATATTAATCAGTATGTGCAAGTAAGTTATCGGCCATTCCTTCACCTACTTTACTGATGTATATTAAAAAGCACAAAGGCCCTAAGCTTAACTGAGACCTGAGGTATCCCACCTGTGACACAAATCCAGTTTGACTGAACTCTTATGTTAACAAAACTCTGTGTTCTATCCAACTGGCTATCTCCCACACATTTAGAGATATTCTGCTTAAAACCATTTTATGTGGCACCTTATCAAAAGCTTTCTCAAAATCCACATATACCTTGTTTGTTTGTTTGTTTTGGAATTTCACACAAAGCTACTCAAGGGCTATCTGTGCTAGCCGCCCTAATTTTGCAGTGTAAGACTAGAGGGAAGGCAGCTAGTCATCACCACCCACTGCCAACTCTTGGGCTACTCTTTTACCAACGAATAGTGGGATTGACCTTCACATTATACACCCCCACGGCTGGGAGGGCGAGCATGTTTAGCGCAACGCTATACCAAATCCTTATCTACATACGCAGTAATTATTATTTAATCAAGATAGTTGAACATTTATTCCACAGTTGTTTTTGATTATTAAATGTTTATGTAAAAGCTTAAACTCTGTTACTTAATTTTATACATATAATAATTTTTGTATGGTTAATAACTTTAATACCAGATATTAGTTATTGTTATGACTGTTGCCTAGTCACCTGTTTCACACAGCGTTCCACAGACTAACAATTTGCTATTGCTTAGTATATTTTTACCCATTAAAGGCCTTGGTTAAAAGGCTGAAAGCTTCCAAATAAAAGCATTTTATCTTTAAAAAGTAGTATGAGTATAATTTTACATATTATTATTCCACAGCAACTGTGTTTTTAATATCAATTTAGTATACAAATAGTATATCGAGTATGGTTTTGCTTCTATATTTGCACATTAAATTACCAACAAAACTTATAAAACACTTAAGGCTGTTCCTATAAGAAGCATTGCCACACTGGTGATATTACCACATAGCATTTACAAAGAGTTAAAAATGTATAAGAATAGCTTAATTCTACTATTTACTCTGGACATCACATTTTATACATAACAGAGGAAATAAAAAAAAACAGCAAAGATTAAGTTTATTTTTTCAGAGGAAATACATTTTTCCTGCCGGTAATTAACAGCAATTAGGTGCCATCACTTGTACCATAATTACATGTCTGAAACACAACAAAGCTGTTGATAGGAAAATTATATGAAAAAAACATAAAACAATTTAGACTGAGGTGATACTTTATAACCACACATGAAAATGGATCCAAAGTACTAAATGTAATTCCCTTAAAGTGTGAATTAAATAATAGTTTCACTAAAGTTTTAACAACATCAGCAGTATTGTTTGATATAGTAAAATATTACTTATCATCTCACACTCCCACAGTTACATATTTTCAAATTTTAATTTTCTTCTAAAATTTTAATTCCAAACATATAAAACTGGTCAATGCTAGTCTTTGTAGCCGAGTTCACTTATGGAAATTATTTCTGTAATGTTGAACAGTTCCATTGCATTTTACTTTAAATACTACACATGATAGTTATAACTGAAATATAAAATATACATCTCCAGATACTTGTGATCCAGTTTTCTGATTGGGCTGCTACAAGATAATATGAAATCTGAAAGCAGTTTTAGTGATTTTGACTCGGTAAATTTATGCCTTGAGTATCATCTTTGTTTTGTGTTTCTTTGTAGTCTTTTAATTAAATATTGACAGTTGTGATTATTTAACTGTCAAATGTTCTTTATTTCTTTCTATTTTCTAACAAAATCTCATTCATTTTACAGCTTTAAAGACAATGAAACATATCTCACACTATAATCATGCTTCAATCTTGTCTGTCTTCAGTTAGTAGTGTATTTGTCAGATTTCTCCATGAATGTTGTCTCTTTCATTTAACTGCAACAAACCACTAAGCCAATCCTCCTGCAAACTAGGTCCAGTTATTACAAGTATAAAATAATTGTGTACTTGGTTAGTTCTTGAAATACCACAAGTCTGTTAACTTCTTATCAAAGCCAGCTACCTTCATTATACCAAAACTAAATATCAACCCATTGCTAAGTAGCTAATCAGGTATACTGTTTTTACATTCCATGCACTGTGCCATCATTGGTTAACCTCACTGTTAGAATTATTTTCAGCCATTCTCAGTAATAACTAACTTTTACAAAATTCAAGCAGCTTAGGAAATTTTAATAAACTCTAAATCCATAAAACAAACCTAAAATGCAAAATAATCTTAATAATATAATTTTAAAAAATTAAAAATAAAATACAATTTATTGCTAATGAATGTGACATCACTGAAGAGTAATGGGGAATTAATGAAAATCCAAGTTATACATAATTCAGTTTTCTTTTTCAAACATTAAGTTGGTTATAAGCATTAAAATCTTAAAACTGAATGAGAAATAACATATAAATGTACTTCAGTATAACTGCATGGTTATAAGAACAAAGCAGAAAAAAACAAGTCATATTTATGATGAATAAAAAGTATAGTTCTTAAAACAGGGACTTAAAATACGTCCTAACAGTACTAAAACAACGTCATTATTCACAAAGAAATTTCTTATTGTTCTGAGCAAGCATTAAAATAGTAAGCAAAATTTTAATTAGAATTTAATTCTGTTTGTACTCATTGTCTTAGCTTCTAGTGGTTCCCAAAACAGGCTTATGTAATAATATAATATTGCAAATTTTAACAATACACTATAAAAACTATTTCTGAAATCGTATTTGTATATTGTTTCACTTCACACCTTGTTTATTAAGTCTGCATTAAAAACAAGTAACCCACATCAAGGTTGTTTAATAGTTTTAATACAGGATCATGCCTTGATAAAACTGGCTCAAGATCAACAATCTTTAAGTATATTGGCCAATACAGGCTTTCAAAACAATGGGCTAATTGTATTTTAATAAAAAAATACTTAAAATAAAGCTAAATGTCTTTCAAAAAAAGGCTCCTTTACATACCAAGATTGACTACCAAAGTACAGATTTATTGATTTAGAAATATTTATAATGATATTCATTACCGACAGTTTACTATCAGACAGCATTTTTGTTCAATACAAAACCTTGTTAGTTGAACAAACGATTTGAATGTGGAAAAAAAAAAAACACCACACACTGAAATTAACGTGTTTTCTTTTTACAAAGTTTAGGCCTATTGCTTTCTAATGGTTCACCAGCATTCTGTTTAAACTGTAACTAATATAAGATTATCTAATGTAACAATACAAGTAAAAATATCAAATTTCAAACAGGAATAAAGAAAGTTCAAAATCCACATAAAGTTATGCTGAAACAAGTTATTGTAGACAGTAAAAGAATCTGAAAAACACAAGCCATTGAAATAAAAATTTGTTTTTAACTATTTAAGTTTCAAAATCCACAAAACTGATTCCTTAAAGAACTTGAACAAGATATTTGTAACAAAGTAATTCTGAGTTCCCTGAATATAACTGAGTTTAGGAAAGAAACAGACAGGACACAAGATTAAGACGAAACAATCTTTAGAATACTTTCATGCATCTCCTTGATCCTTGAGCTAACAATTAATTTTAATTCAAAATGAATAAAACTTAAAATTGAAATGAGGTTGAGGAATGTGCTAATTTTCTCTCACTGCCATAAACATTTATATACAACACAGACATCACAACCTTTAAACATAGAAATACGCACAGAAAAACTAACAAAAAATTATTGCATTATATAATTAAAAAGTCATTTAATAATACATATCAGTCATTACCTAGTAGAACAACATCAAAGGCAAGAAAATGGATCTTCTAAGAATTCATATCACAGTTATATCAAAATATATGCAAAACAAAACATTTAAAGAGAATAAACATCACTCCATAACACTAAAAAAAAATTCCATTCAGCAACAAAAACTAACCCTTCAACCCAGCAGCAAAAATAAACCTTTTAAATCAATACAATGAAAAATGAAATTATATTATACAGCAGAAAACAACACAATCCTTCACTACTACAAAGACCACTGATAAACTATTTTTAATCACATTAGTATAATACAGAAGATATTTGTACAAACAAATTAAAACAATTAACACCAATCACACTATAATATACTCTCTAAATATGTGTAAATAAATGAATCAGATACAGTAACTATAGAACAATAATAAAATTAATATAAGTCAAAAACATGCAAAATGAAACTAAAAATATATATTTTATCAAGGACTGGTAATAAAAAGATTTCGTTTGGTTTCTTTAGTCTCATTGTGAACATTTTTGATTTGGATACATAGGCAAGATCTGTGTATGTATAGACACAAGCACAAATGAAATATTAGAACAGATGTACATACACAAAAACTAATTATTTATCACCCAAAAATAATATACAGAAAACTGCAGCTAAAATACAAAAAAAAGTAATCATTTAAATGTAATATTCACCAAGTAATACATAACAGTGACCAATATGCTCACTGTTCAACTCTGATTAATTACTTTTACTATCGCTAGTTCTTAAAAAATAGAGCCAGATTCCAGTGCAAAAGAATTGAGGTAAAAACTGCTGAACTAGATCCAATACAAAAGCTGACTCGCGTGAGATGATACTAAATATTGATCTTGAACAATTAGAATCCTGTAAAATTTACACTGAATTTCATTTCCACTCATTATGTGGGAAATGAGAGAAGGATTTCACTAGGAGATTAAATTTTAACATGTATGTGATACAACAGCTAACAATGACTTTCAGAAAGTTAGAAAGAGTACTATTAGGGCTAAAAGTAGTGGATTTAGTTGTAATGTGTTTATTGTATTGAGCAACAAATTTCAGCTCTTGGCTTATGCAGATAAAATATCGAAAACAAAAAAGTCAGAGAAGGATGTGGTTGATAAGTAGGTAATAGCTATAAGTGATTCCTTAACATGGGGTGTGGACAGAATAGTCTGTGGGGTAAATGGGGATAAAATAAACAGATTATACTACCAGGGAACACAAATGGAAAATATAACTGACACAGCAAAATATATAATAAAGAAGGCCACCAATGATGTATTTTTATTATGCACATAGGTACTCATAATCCAGGGAAATGTAGATCAGAGGAGCTAATTGATAAGTATACAATGGGTTGAAAATGACATTTAGCAACAGGCCATGAAGAAACAGTATCACATGTAATGAGTTCACTGTTATACATTTACTTTAATATCTATGTGTATTTTAGTTTGATACATGCAACATATATTGTTGGATGTGTACTGCAGCAATCTCATTTGTTCTGTAAATTTGTAGAAGATTCTTCAGAGTAAGAATCAATAACATTTGTTTTACGAAAACACTAGCATGTTTCAAAACAGTGTTGAAAGTTCAGGAATTTTAGAAGGCAAGAAAGAAATTACGCTGAAAGAAATGGAAATTAGACTCAACTCTGATGGACCAAGGCAAAATGACAACTTTTAACTCAATTGATATATTAAGGTATTGCCATTTAATGAAAATGAAGAGGACAAATATTTCCAAGATTTCAAGAAAGTTACCCAAATCATGGAATGGCCCACCAACAAATGGTTATTATTATTGTAGTGTTTTGACTGGTAAAGCCCAATGAGCTAATGCTTCTCTCTCTCTCTCTAGAAGATTGCACCAATTATGATAAGGTTAAAGCAGCTGTTTTGAAAGCATACAATTAGTACTGGTGGCTTATCATTAAATATTTCAAGGTTATTGCAAGCAAGATAGGCAAACTTAATTGGAATTTACCCACAATTAAAAGGTTTATTTTGACCTATGGTGTAATTCTATGCATATTGACAACAGTTTAAATAAATTAAGACAATTATGTTTTGAGGAATTTAAATGCTATACAAGTGATGATCTCAAAACTTACTTGAATGAAAAGAAAGTTGAAACATTGCAGGAGGCAGCTGCTCTTTCCAATGATTACACTTTAACACATAAAACTACCTTTCATAATTAGAAATTCCTTTCATTTTGACAAAAACCTGTATCTGTATAAAGTTCCCAATTTTTCTGAAAAATTCAGCTGCTCCAGCTCTAATTATTACACACAGGATAAAACTTTATCGAAACAATCAAGGCCTGTCTGTCAATTTTGTGAAAAAACCTGGTCATGTTAAATCCTATTGTAGAAGTTTGAAAAGAAAAAGGAGACAACACCTAATGTATTCATGTCCACATATGGACGTAGTTTCACCAGATCACCTAATTTTGTTGATTTTGTCACTGATAAAAAAGCTGATGTATTTCGGAAATAATTCAGACATTTAGTGTTTGTTGGTTCTTTGTCTTTACGTGATACTGTGATGACTCAATCATTGTTATTAAAAGGTATATTGCCTTTAAATTCGAGTTCTGCACTGATGAGTCTGTTACTGCTCAGGGTATTGAGGGTGGCTTTGCTAATGTTGCTTTTCGTAACATTAATTTAATATCAGACCGAGGTTTGGTACCAGTTGTGGTTAGAGCAAGGCTTACTCTGCTAATTAAGGGGTATCATTACTGTTTGGAGGTGATTTGGCAGAGGAAAAGTTGTTACCAAACCTAAAATGGTTGGTTAGCCAATCACTGTTTTATCTAAGGATGATGTTGTCTTTGAGGAGAATCCAGTAGCATTCCCCCATGTGCTGTGACTCAAGCTAAAGCTAAAACATTAAGCCAAAAAGAGATGATAGGCATTGTTTAGCAAACAATACTATAGATTTATCTCAGATATTTTTTTGGATCTGATAGGAATCTTGTGAATAACAGTCCTGCTGAAAATTCGTTGCTGAGTGATAAAGGTGAATGTGAGGGATCCTATTTACCTGGTGAAGTTTTTTTTTGCTAGAAGTAAAATAATCAGTGAGCAAGAAAATGATCCACAGATCTCATCACTATTTGAATATGGACTCTTGAAAAATGAACTGGCAAAAGTTCCAAATGTTTACTTTTTCAAAAATAGAGACCACCAAATGTACCAACTTCAGAGAAATGGGCTGTAAATTTATCAAATCTTTTTTTCAAAATCATATAAATGTGAAATATTTAAAGTCGCCAATGAACTTCCCATGGGAGGTTATTTAGAAGTAAACAAACATGTGACAAAATATACAATTTAAGTGAGGTTGGGAATTTGTTTTGTAATTTGGGCTTGTTGCTATAAAGAGAACATCTTACCCTGACTGAAAAATATGAAGGTTTTTCAAACTCCCTGTTTTCTATAGCTTCTTTAGGTATTTGTTGCCGATCCAGTTTTTCTCTAGCCCTTGTTCTTTTTTCTACTTTTGATATGGTGAATGAAAGAGTGAATATGATGAATTGTTTTATAATGCTATATTTAATATCTTGATATGCTCATGCAGACTTCTACTATACTGAAGTTAACTGATAGATGATAACCAAAAAAATTAAAACATGCTTACAATGGCAAGTATTATTAAATATATGCTTACCCATAAAATAATGTTTGCTAATTTTACAATCAAAAAAAACTTTTTAAGCATTAATTAAGGTCCAACACTTACCTAAACATGTACCTTATGCATAAAATAAGTAGTTGATAAGTTAAAGAAAACAAAATATGAACGAAAAATTCATAACAAATTTACTAATTTCTAGAGTTAATTTAATACTTGCTTTCCACTTTCTTCCTACCTCCAGCCTCCTTAAAAGTTCCAGAAAAATGAAAGTTTTGTTTATTTTACATCATGATACTTCTTATAAAACTTAATATCTTAAACTTCATTATTTTAAATTCCTTCTAGAGACTCACCTGCCCAGGTTCATCATTTATTCCAAAAAAAATAACCATGTATATGGAAGAAATATGATACATAATGAAACCATCCACTGATAAAACATTTTAAAAGTTGGCACAAAACTTTATGTCAAAAACAAATGGAAAAAAACTCTACAGGATTACATTCACTAAGGATAGGCCCCTGGTAATTATCTTACTGAAAGTAAATAAGGCAAAAAAGATTAAATATACATGCTTAATATGAAACACACAATCATTTTAAATAAATTTGCTTTAAAAATTATAATAGATTAAGATAAGCTTCTGGTGTGTTTAATAATTTTATGCAAAGCTCCACAAGGGTTAACCACATAAAAGCTGTTCTTCATTTTCAACTTGTAGACGAGAGAGAAGGCTGCTGGTCAATAGCATCATCTAAAGGCAGCTCTTGAGCAACTAAAATAGTAGAATTTCACTATCACCCAGAAAACACAGCCCTTGTGTGAAGAGCATACTTTGGTAGCAATTGGTTAAAAACTATAAATCATCAGATTCATAGTTTAGCCATACCAAACCCATTAATGGAAGCCAATAAAATGGGTTCATTCACACACACAAAATTAACTCATATTTTTTAAAGCATTTAAACCAACTCTTGGCTACAACTAAAATGACTGACATTTCTACTTCAACATAGATTTGGTACTAATCCCAACCCTCACTGATGAACAAACCCAACCAGTGATGTCCACAGGCCAAAAGCAGAAATAAATATTATCAGAAAACACTAAATAAAAATGTTTGAAATAAGCATTAGGTCTTAACACTGTCACAACAAACAGAAAAGTCAAGATTTGATTCAACAGTGTGGAAAGAATTAGCTATGATAGGAGGATGTAATGCACTTCTGTTAGTGGAGGATTGTTGCATTTCAATTTGCATGCTTAAACATAGCTGAACCACATCGTATATGTCTAGAAATAGGTGGGAGTTCAAGACTAATGATAAGTGAAACTTTGCATACTGGAAGCCACTCAAATTGAAAAGAGCCGTAAGTGCAAGAAGAGATAAGTTATTGTTTCAAAAACACTTTGTCCTTTTTTTTCAGTCTAGGAAACTGTGTAATGACTCATAACATTGTATACATTACAAGTGTTATATATTGTTTCTATAAAAGTCATTTTTTTGAGTTTTAAAAATATTTCAAGATCCTGCCTTCAAAATTCCTCTTAATCATGTCTGGTACTAAACTCTACTACACTGATATAAGACAGGAGAAAGATATTTAGACAAATTATACAAAAGAAAAAAAAATGTAAAACCATCAAAGAAAAATATAAAAGTCAAGTCATATGCCAAAAGTTATAAATTTGCTATACCAAAAATGTATTTCTGATAAGTACTTACCTCCTTTCATAAGATTAGTTATTTTCATACAGTGTTGCCCCTGATATTGCAAACTTTTTCTTTATGCATGCCACAAGTTTTCTACTCCCCCCCCCTATTGGAATCAACTAATTCCAATGTGTATCTCATCTGAATCATCGTGTTTCATCTTTCCACCAATAGAAGCATAGTATACTCGTATGACTTGTTCACCTCCCTTAACGTACTTCTGCCAAACTATCACTTTGAAGTTTGACAGAAAATGGAAGCACCAGAAATGTATGGGGAGGAAGTGTGGGAAGTAGCTATTGTAGATACATTTTCAATATAGGAAGAATTATAACTTTTGATACAGTACTTCACTTTTCTCACAAGATAACAAGAATTCTACATTATTAGCAGGAAAGACTAGCGAAAAGGAAGAAGAGACTTACCTCCAAACACATCCACAGAATATCTTCACAGATAAGCAAGTCAGATCAGTAGATATGAAGAGAGAAATCACACTACTTTGATGCAGGTGTACTCTTTGTCCACGTATGGAATGTCTAAAACGACAGAGTAAAAAATAAGAGGCACACATCCAAAAGGAAGAGCATGTCATTGGAAAGTGATAATAAAAAGATAAATATATTTAACTCAAATCCACAACAAGAGAAGTGGGTAAACAAAGATGCTTCCTTTGATGTAGAGTAGCTATACCACAATGCATAAATCCACACAGAATCTATAAAACACTGGAAACATCACAGCTACTGCTACAAAGAGAAGAAGAACTTGTACCATCATGCAAAGAAAATGTGAATCTCAATTGAAAATGAATATCTCAAATATGGAAAATAAATAGCAGATCAGTGCAAGAGTTAATGGAAAAATAACATAACAAGTCAAACAGTTAAGGATTCCTTCAAAACTTGAGAATGGAGATGAAGTAACCTGAAAAACACAAAACAAGTTAGGTTGGATATGAATTAACAAAATAATTATACAAGATGACCAAATGTAAATGAAAACAACAAATTCATGCCAAAATAATTATGGTTTATAAGCCATAAGAAATAAGCATGATAACTATAAACAAAATGAAATCAGTAACAACAACATGGCTGTTCTCATGAAAACAATGTTGTAGGATTATTGTTAAAGTAATGAGATTGAATCTATTTTAGGTTTCTATTAGCATGTATAAAGTGAAATGTATTTTATTTGGAATTATTAAACACCATCAAATGATATTGATGAAATTACTGAGAAATTTTACTATAAGATTAACATCTCAGTTGTTAGCGAAGTTGTAATTACAGGTGATTATAGATTGGGAAATGCTGGAGCCAAATCATGAGAAAGAAAGGTTTTTGAGAACTGTTCAGGATGGCTTTCTTTACCAACATATCAAGAAAACTACTAAATACAATGCTATTTTAGATTTATTGTCAACTTCAAATACAAAAATGATCAAAATAAAATAAACTGAAGAACATTTGGGTGCAATTGATCATTTCTCTTTAGGTTTGACAATTTGCTGCATATGAAGATAAGGAATAATGATATTCTAGTTAAAAATTTAAAAAACAAAATTTGAATGAATGCATCAAGAATTATTTGTTTTAAATTGGGCACCTGAGTTATTTAGAAACATTATATATGAGATGTGAAAATTTTAAAAATATTCAAGGCAAACATCTTCCTTATAGAAAGGAAAGGATAGCTTCAAGTAAAAAATACAGCTTGGCTCATGAAAAATTTAAGAAATGAAATTAAGGTAAATTATCTTAAATTTAAAACGTTTAAATTTACTGGTATAGCAAAAAAATTAGAAGATTATAGAAGGACAAAAACGTTGATTAAACAGGAAATTAGAACTTCAAAAAAAAGGATATGTGAGAAAAGACTGGTTTAAAATGTAAAAATAACAGTAATGAATACAACTACATTGAATCTTATCTGGTAAAAAAAAGCTTGGGAAGATTAAAGAAAGACAATGCTTCTGAGCCAGATAACATTTCTCTAAGGGTTTTAAAAGTGGTTAATGATTGAATATGTGAGCCACTTACTATTATTTTTTGTCAGTCCTTGAATAATGGGCAAGTACTATAGGATTGAAGTTAGCTAATGTTACTCCTCTTTTCAAGGAAGGTAACAAAAATTGTCTCAGTCATTAAAGACCCATTAGTTTTACATTACTTTTGAGAAAAAGTTTGAAAAGTTTTTAAATGATGCTTTCCAAATTCAACGAACAAAGTTTAAGATTTTATTGGATAGTGAATATGGTTTCACTAATAAACAATTTAACCTAATAAATCTTTTTATTTTTTTGAAATGGATACTACATATGTGGACAAGGGTAAGAGTGAAGATTTGGTGTCTCTGGATTTTCAAGAAACATTTGGCAAGGTGCCACCTAAAGGGCTTGTAAATACATTTATCTCCATTGTAAATAAGTGGCTGGATGGAAGAATATAGGGGTTGTCACAAATAGAGTTCAATTAAACTGAATTAATGTTGCAAGTATTGTGTCTCAGGGCTCATTCTTTTGAGAGAATCTTTTTGTTTTACATTAATGGCATAGATGAAGAAATGATCAATATATTGCTGATGATATTATGTACTTGAATGTTTTTAGTTGTGAGTGATGCTGCTTTGAATTATATCATTTGGTGAGTTGAAAAAATAAATGGCAGACAGGTTTTAATTGCAATGAATGCAAGATAATGCATGTGAGTTATCATAGTTTTAATTATAACTTGGATGGAAATAACTTTATAACAGTGTTATGAAGGAAAAGATCTTAATATATTAACCAATCAGTCTGTAAAACCATTCAAACAGTGTACTGTTGCTAGTAGTAGGACAAATAGGATTTTAGATTAAATTTATTAAGGTTATAATTTGTAATATGTTGAATTGTTAGAAATGGTTTAGAGAAAGGTCACTAGAATGGTGCTTGAGATGGAGAAGTTGTTATACAAGGAGAGGGTGAAATCTCTCAAATTGTTTTCTCTTGAAGAAAAGAGGAGATATCGCAGATCTTATTGAAGCGTTTAAGATAGTAACCAAATTTATAGTGTTGATGCATTAGCTTTTTTACAGCTAATGGTGAAAATAGTAGAAGTATGGGACACAAATATAAATTTTGGCAAAATACGAGTCATCTTCAGCTAAGACAGTTTTAGTTTTCTAACAAGGTGGTTGGCATCTCAATTGGGTCACCCTCAGATGTTGTGTAGACAATATATTTATGTGAATTTGCAAAAACGTTTCATAACTATATAAAGTGTAAAAGCTGGCTTTAAAATTAGTAAATAGTTTTAATTTAGTTTACAGAATGGAACAACCAATATGAATCAATAAGCTCTATGTTGCCCCAAAATATAATGTTATATTATATTTTCAATGTAGGAAAATTATAACCTTCAGATTTGGTAGGTCTGAAATTTTAAGAGTCAAGGAAGCACAATGTATAAAGAAATCCATGTTAAAATTTCATAGGTACAGTGAAAAACAAAAACAACAACTTTAAATACATGTGTAACAAACTTACGCAGAAAACACTTATTCCATGAAACCCAAGAATCTGTAAAAATTAAATTAGTCACTAATATAATACAAGGATTAAATCCTTTTTCAGATCTCAGATTTTATACAGAGAAAGTTCCAAGTTTCTTAATAAATTTACTTAATTTATGAAAATTATTTTTAAAACTAATATAACAGAAACCTTTAATATTGAAATAACACTTTCTGTGTTTTACTTTAACCAACAATCAGTCAAAGACTGCAAAGCCATACATCCACGGTTGAATTAACCTTTGATGACACATTAATTCATTTTCAAAGTAATATAAAAAACAGCAACAATATATATATTCAATATATATGAGGTGGAGTACAATTTTTTTATTTTACACATTAGTAAAGTACATTTTTAGTGCATTAAGCAACTCATACACCTTGGGTTATGAAAAGACAAACAAGAGGAGTTTATATCATTGGGTTCAAACAGGCTTACTAAGTTAAACTGTAATAGAATAACAGTCAAATGAAATAAAAGAATTGTTAAAATCAATGTAAAAAGAGAACTTTGAAATTAATTGTTTTGAAAAACCATCTTCATGTAGGTCTCCTCTTTCCTATACACTTAAATATCAACAGCGGTCCCTTTGTTAGCTAAAACATTCTCAACATATTACCTTTTTTTTCTGAGGACAATTTTGAGCTTTTAAATCAGTTGGTAAAAAACTTGTATAAGTTTTCAAAAGATATATGTTTAGCTCAAACCACATCTGTAGAGTTCCAGTTTACTAACCACTGTATCATATATTATACATGTACCTCAACCACAAGAGCATAAATTTTCTCCAAATGTTTTAGCTTTCACTCTTCCATGACCAAAATAATTCAGTATCACTTTGTATAGACTTTCTGAGACAAAAATAAAGTGCAGGAAAACATACTACATAACTTAGCTTTTTAATGGCAATTATTCTAAATGAATTTAACCTGTTTCTACAAAAAAAGAAGTGATTAAGTTTAACTTTCTGATGAAAAATTTCACATATAACTATGTGAATTAGCAGGGAAATTGCATAAAGATCTTAGAGTGGCCCAAAAGTAACACAATTCTCCAGATGGCACACAATCAACATAATAAAATGAACTACATTGATGATTTCAATATTTACTTTGTGGCTATTCTATTGCTCTCCTTTCCTATACTGATTATAAAAAAAATTGCATTGCTTACTCTTTACTGTTGCATTTTGTGGACTACTCTGTATAACACAGAATTAGAAAAACAATAATGAATATGAAAATACAGATTTTTTATATTTTTGGAAATAATCATAAATGTATGCTAACCTGAACCCAGTATATCACTCCAATTAATTGATTTTCTTTATAACTATCACTGTTGGTCTCATCTAGCAACAAAAACGATAAACATTGTAAACTTTATATTGTCTTTTATTTGCAATCCACTAACCAAATAGTACACAAGGAAATGATATACTTTTCGCATAAACATTTACATGTTATTACTGCATACATCTACACACGTACTTAAATCTCTACAAACTAACATGATGTTACTAAAACTAATACATTGTCTACAAATGGATTCCACTACCTCAAACTCTCTACATCAAGCATTAGAAAATGCTTCCCTGTTTGATTACATAATTAATAGCAATTTAATTTTATTTCACACAGTAACATTAAAATATAAAGTGACACAAACATAAATGTAACATAAATCAACAATAAAATCATAATTATATTAAAACACTTCAATTTACACAAACAAGTATATAAAACAGAAAATACTAAGCTTCATTAGAATCACAAAATACTTTAGATGTGTTGTTTGTTAAAATGCAAGTTTCATTTGAATCACAAAACATTATATCTCTGTGAAGTCCAGAACAGTGAATATGAAAGGTGTCTATGTTAAAAAATGGAAGTGATTGAGGTGAAAAACCAAAACTCTTCAAAAATGACTTTAAGTATGCCATCCTATGTTCTTAACAAGATGGACAATACTAAGTAGAGGTTTTGTTTGTGACTCTGCTGTGAATATAAATTTGAATATTACCTTCAAATCAATTTGTGTGTTTGTCTTTGAAATTTGCACAGAGCTACAGCAGGGCTTTCTGCACTAGTCTTCCCTAATTTAGCAGTGAAACACTAAAGGGAAGGCAGATGGTCATTACCACCCACTTCCAACTCTTGGATCATTCTTTTACCAATAAATAGTGGGAATGACCATTACATTATAGTGCCCCATGGGCAAAAGGGTGAGCATGTTTGGTGTGACAGGGTTTCAAACCCACGTCCCTTGCATTAGGGCCATGCCAGTCTTCAAATCAGTAAGATATATATTAGCATACCTAAGTCTCAATGAAGCATAATTGTTTAAAATATGAGTTATACAAGTAGTACAATTCAAAAGAAAGAAATGGGCATCAAATCATAACAAGTGGTAAAAAAAATCCTTGACTAATCGTTACTGAGAGTCATAATTTAAATTTTTTGGCAACAATCAACAACAGTTGGATGGCAGAAAAGGAAAATGTTACTGTAATCAACATACAACATCAATCTTCTGGCAACACAAATCTTGATGATAGAAAGGTCAATGGAACACTCATAATCAGGGCTTGTCCTGCATAAAGTTCAACAATGAACATTTTTTGGGTCGTAGAGGCTTACATAAAACAAACAAACAGCTTGAACATATCATGAGGAATAAAACTAGACATTTAGATAAATGTTTCAAAAATTATAAACTGACAAACTGCATGAAAGCATAAAAATAAGGTACAATGTTTCAAGTTAAAACATAGAATAGCTCTTCTTTTGTACTTTATATAATTCTGTTTTGTTAGAATAACTCAACAGCTCTTCTTTTGTGCTTTATATAATTCTGTTTTGTTAGAATAACTCAACAGCTCCTCTTTTGTGCTTTATATAATACTGTTTTGTTAGAATAACTCAACAGCTCTTCTTTTGTGCTTTATATAATACTGTTTTGTTAGAATAACTCAACAGCTCTTCTTTTGTGCTTTATATAATACTGTTTTGTTAGAATAACTCAACAGCTCTTCTTTTGTGCTTTATATAATACTGTTTTGTTAGAATAACTCAACAGCTCTTCTTTTGTGCTTTATATAATACTGTTTTGTTAGAATAACTCAACAGCTCTTCTTTTGTACTTTATATAATTCTATTTTGTTAGAATAACTTATCAGCTCTCCTTTTGTACTTTATATAATACTGTTTTGTCAGAATAACTCATCAGCTCTTCTGTTGTATTTTATATAATATTGTTTCGTTAGAATAGCTCATCAACCCTTCTTTTGTACTTTATATAATACTGTTTTGTTAGAATAAGTTATCAGCTCTTTTTGTACTTGAAATAATACTGTTTTGTTAGAATAACTCATTGGTTCTTTTGCACTTAAATGGATCATTTGTACACTACAATGACATAATATAATCTGAAATAAAGAACATTTTACTCTGTGGTTATTTATTAAAGAAATCATGCCTTCTGTTAAACTACATAAAATGTATTTGTACTACTGAACTCATTATATATGAACTAAGCTAGAATACAAATATAATAGAACTTTAAGAATGTAAAGAATGAGTGAAAACAGTTGACAACATTACTTATGAGGAAGTTCGTCTCTTTGGAAAATGGCTTAAAATATCCACCAGTTTCGCATTGAAATAAGCAATCAAGTTCTGTCCATCTACTCCAGACTCAGAGACATTTTTCAAATCTTATTTGATTAATACAAGTATGTAGAATTTTCAATAAAACATATTTCTAAGAAATAATTTGAACTTATAACCTGTAGAAATATAGTCTCTTAGCAAATGAAAGCAAATGGTAATATCAGTATTGGAGGTAAGTTTTCACAGTTTGTCAGATGTAATGGGTGTAGTAAGTGGGTTTTATTTGGGAACATAGGAATGGCATGTAATTTTAAAGAAGCAAGTAACAACAAAGATGTGCAATTGGTTTACAGAGTTTGTAAAAGAAGCTGGAGGCTATCCTAATTAAAGTAGTTACTTATATTTGCTAATGATATTAAGGTATTGGGTGTTGCTAGCAATAAAGAGGATGTCACTGCTTTACAAAATAATTATAATTTGGATCACGTATTAAGTTGGGCATATATATGACAGATTGGTTTTAATTACAATAAATGTAACATAATACATGTATGTTATTATAATTTAAATTATAAGTATAATTTGCACTGCAATAACATTAAGAGTATCATAGAAGAAAGGAATCTCAGTGTAATGGTTGATTATTCTTTAAGACAACAAAGAAGTTTGCTGTCACAGGAGGCAATGCAAATAGGATTTTAGGTTTCAGCTACAACAATATCGAATACATGTCTAAATAGGTTCCAGTTTCATTGTATAAGTCACTGGTTAAGCACCATTTGGAGTACTGTGTTCAGTCTTGGACTCCTTACTGTTTACATTGTGATAAGGACAATGAATTGTTGGAAAGGGTTTAGAGGAGTTTCACTAAAATGGTTGCTTAGGATGGGTGGGTTATAATATGAGGATAGGTTAAGACTCTGAAATTCTTTTCTCCTGAAAAACGAAGAGTTAGAAGGTATCTGATTGAATATTGTAAGAAAAATTGTTAGTATAGATGCATCATCTATTTTCATAGTTAACAGTGAGAACAGTAGGACTAGGAGACACATATAAATTTTGGCATGTAGGAATCATCTTCATTTAAGACAGTTTTATTTTCTAACGAGGTAGTTGCCCTATGGAATGGGTTGCCTTTGAACATTATGGAAATAGTAAAGTTAACGTTTTTCTTACACCAAAAATGTATTTTTATAGGTACAAACTTCAGTCTTCATCTCTCCTCTGAGTAATGTTGAAAACCTTTTTATGATCAATGCACCAGTCTATGCATCCCATCAATTTCATATTTCTGAACATATAAATATAATGTGACTATTTTCCACCAATAGCATTACACCACCTATATTATCACAGCTAATTTCCTCAGGTATTCCCACTTAATCCTTACTTTTGACAATTGACAGGCTGTGAATGAATTACACCAGCCATGGTAAGCTAGAATCAAGCATTACAATAATGGAGGAGCCAATGTAGGTGCATAAAACTTAAACCATGTGGAAAGCAACAATCCAGAATGAATAGGTGTGCCCCAGGGCAAAAACAAAGCACATTTGTAGAATACATACTACTGATGGACAAGTTAACTCTTCACCTGTGAAGCATGAAATGACCTTGATATGAGCAGAAAAAAATGGATTTTTACAAATGCAGTTCATTCAGAAAGAGAGAATCCATAATGAAATATAAATAGAAGTATCTATGTAGATATACAACCTCAACCAGAAAAACAAAGTTCATAACTCATTCCTGGCAACAAGAGATTGGGGATCAAAAAATATACGAGATATTGTAGTATAAACTTCAGAGCTAGAAACTGTTGACCATGTTGTACAGACTCATCAATCGCAATCATAAGTAAACATGTTGCTTTACACCAAACACCAGGAGTTACAATGAGAAAATTATATTTTGGCTAGAGTCAGACAATCTTTCAAAACAACCATAGGAATAAGAAGTACAACAAAATTAACTTGGCATCATGGGACTATGCCATTACCTCATTGCAATCATAAGTATAGGGCAATATCTATAACTGATACTACATGCAGAAACCAAAAATCACTCAACCACAAATGCAGGGTAGAGTCAATTCGCATTTGCAATTATAAGAATGCATTGAAGATTCCCTCAACCACAGGAAAGGTATGCATTCATACTGTAGCTGAAATAAGAAGGCATATGAAGTCTCCCAACTCAACTGTAGGAACAGGGAAAGAATTTTCAGCAACCAGAGTTAATGAAAAAATGCACCTTTATTGCATACAATTATTGGAATGGGACATTGTCATCCTGAACCCAGTATTATGAGGAGGATCCCAAATAGGCTTGATATGCTCTAACAAATTTTTAATTTGACAGTTATTCATCTGGGAAAAAGCATCCAGAGGAAATGGCAGGAGAGAAGCCAGCTTTGACTTTATTTCACTTGGTGGATAATTATGTGTATGTATGGTAAAGTAAATTTCTAAACTCACTCAGGAGGAAGCCATCATGGTCAACCACCCCATTGACTGGGAACTGATAAAGTCTCTCATGCTTCACTAAAAGAAAAGGGATTAAATGTGATGGGGAGTCCAGAGAAACATCTGTAACAGATTCACTACTATGTATTCATTTTAATGTTTGTTTCACTTTAATGCATGTAAAATATATTGTTAAATGTATATTGCTCAAATATCACCTGTTCTCTAAATTTGTAGAAGATTCTTGAGTGCAAACATTAACAATATGCAGATTATGAAAACACTTGTGTAACTTTAAATATTGTTGAACTTTCGAGAATCTTGCCTAAAAATTATAAATCAACAAGCCAAGAGACAGTAACAGAATATTGTAGGTCAACTACAGTCAGTGTACCATTAGCCTCAGAAACTATAATTGTGGTAAACTCTCACTGGAAAAATACATAATAAAACAGGAAGAATAGTAATATTAGGATGTAACATTATTCAACAGCATAGATATTTGAATAATGATGTCCACAAACAAGGAAGAGAAGGAAATAGGTCTTGAAAGAGAAATTTTACATGTAACAAACAAAGGTAAGATGGGAAAGGCATAAAAGGCATACTGAAACCCCAATCGAGCAAATCAAATTAAAGTGGAAGATGCATGACATAATAAAAGTGGAAACATAAGGGAAATTACAAAGAAAGACAAAATTGCATAAAACCTGATGAAACAAAAGGTTGTTGATAAATCTGCTTGATAGCTAAAAGTTGACAAGCTAGGTGATGAATAAAAAAAGATGAGGATTGGAAAGGTAGGTAGGACAAAAAACCTTGTCAAACAGACCATTGGAGAAAGACATACTATTTCTTGTAAATAATGGACATGGAAGAAAGTCCAATGGATTGCGAATCCTGTTGGGAGAGGATAATTACTGTGCCAACAGATGCAGGGTGCCAGAAAAATGGTATAGTAATTCCACAGTGTAACGACTGTGAGCCCAGAAAGGAGATCCCTGGAATTTTTTGGGAAGTCAAGGTAAGAACCCCAACCTTCTAAAGATGAAACCATGAACAAATGAAAATCTGGACAAAATGAAATAAGCAGAAGCTCTATCATGATCTGGACACTGTCTAACCATGAGAAAGAGATCTGAGAAGTGGTTCTACTGATGGTAATGCATATGAGCCCAACTCTTTGGAATGAGAATTTCCAAGGAAGCCCACACCTCCAAAGAGATAGAACGTTTCAAACTGTAAGAAACGAAAAATTAGGGATGTATGAACTGCTTGCTCCAAACCCAAACACAAAAAGTAAAAAGTTGAGGTTAACTGAAGTTGTAAAAAAGAAACCCCCCAAATGAAAAAGGTGTTTCAAAAAGTGGGAACAGATTTCCCAACTTTTATTAGGAATTCCAACCACACTGTTTTGTCTAGGAGCAGAGGAGTGTGGTCTTTCGATGGTGAATGGGGGATAGGAAGCAGAAGTCAGTCATCTATAGAAAGAAGAGTGCAAAGGCATATAGAGTGAAGATGTTGGGCAAAATTTTACATCCCCCCCAACTAAACACTTAAAGAACTGAGGCTAGTCCAAAAAATAGGGCCTTGAACTGGAAAACTCAACTTTAAATAATTACAAACAAGATGGGCACTGTAAGAAAAAACTCTGAATTGTAGGCTACAAAGAGAAAACACAATTTCTAGAATCATAAATGTAGGTAAAGGAGCCAAAGCTAAGCTGAACTATATTAATGTGAAAGATATGAACATGTCAGCAATGTGAAAAAGCCAAAAATTTAAATCCTACGCTGACAATAATTGGGACAATAAGACACATTGTTTACAATTATGAAAACAAAATATTCAGACAAAACATGGTATACTAATTCCACAGTGTAACAACTGTGGACCCAGAAAGGAGATCCCTGGAGTTTTTTTGGGGAGTCAAGGTAAGAAACCCAACCTTCTAAAGATGAAACCATGAACAAATGAAAATCTGGACAAAGTGAAATAAATTATATATTACTAGTAATGATGTGTAACACACAAACTATCTAAATAGGCCACATTAATAAAATACTTATAAATATAAAACAGAAAAAAACATCTAAATTTACCAAGTTCAAAGTATATAACAATAACAAATGTGCAAGCTGATGAAAATTATCCAAAAACACATTAGTAATCCATGTTTAACTTATAGTTCTTTTAACTCAAAGAACACTTTAAGTTCTACACTGAAGAAATTAAGATGATAAGGAACATAGTTAACAATGGCGAAAAATTACTGAACTAGAACATCGAATGAGATATTACCAGTAGTAATGATATGTGATTTATAAACAATCTAAACATACCTTTTTAAAATACATATCAATAACAGACAACAAACTGACTACATGTGCTTAGTCTACAAAGTATGTAATATCAGCAAACATGTAAAAGGATTAAACTTACCAAAACAAAAAACAATTACAATTCTTTTAAAGTCGCTTATATGATAAAAGATGTGTAAAAATATAAGTTACTAATATCCAAGTACTAATAATGTTAATACTTAATGTATGTTCCCAGTATTTAGCATAAGCCTTGTTCCGTCATGAAAGGTTCAACCAGCTCTTGAATACCGGTGTTTAATATGGTGGATTACTCATTTCATGAAGTACTTAATTCTCCTGTGTATAAATATAGGCAAAGCCACACAAACAGCATTTGGGTCATGTCTATCATGAATATATCAACCAGATGTGAAATGTACATGTTGAGAACCTAACAACAGATTCCTTAGAAATGAAAGCTATAGGAAGAAAGGAGGAGAATAGCAGTTGTCCACAAATTGAATAACATGGTAGCATGGCATCTCATGGAAAGTAAAAACTTCTGAAGAGGAGTAGTGTGTGACAGACCAACTTAAGAAAGTGCTGAAAAAAGAGAGTCTAAGTTGTGTCCTTTTTTATTGTATTCTTCCTCAGAATTGTTGTGTTGAAAAGAAGAAGGAAATGCCAACTGAACATAGGAATCTAGCTTTCTGCAAATTAAAACCAACACCTCCTTTGCAGATAAAACTGAATCAGATTCCTAGAAAGTCATACTAGTAGTGTTTACAACTGTCATTGAAATTTCTGTAGTTGATACACTTATCACAAATTCATACTAAAAGCTCTTATAATTCGGTAACAATGAATAAATACAAAACAAAACTGTTGAAACAAGTGAACACTAAACACAGTATATTAAACCAGCTGAAAAAAATTGAAATAGCAAAAGAGCAAGTTCAAATAAGTAGCTACGTATGAAAATATACATGTCTAAACAATGCTATGTCAATCAAGAAAGTATGGAATAAGTAAGAATAACAAAAGGTTTCAATGAAACTTTAGATGGAGTAGACACATGTTTGAGAACTCTCGCAGAATTCAGCTGCCTGTTGAAGGAGGTTGCTGCACCAGTATTAGATTGTGCAATGCTATTGGCGAAAATTGTCACATGATATGCCAATATTCAGAAATAGCAGGAAATTTATGCATTTTACAGACTGATGAGCTGGTTTTAAACAATTTTTAGTGGTGCTTAAATGACAAATGATGATCAAGATAAATTTGTGTGTGTACAGGATATAAGACTGTAAAGAAATTTAAGTGAGTTTGAGAGAAGGTATGATAACTATGTGAATGAAAAGAAGTCGCTTTAATTAATTAATTTATTTAATAACATTAGTTTAGTAAAAGTAATAGAGTCTCCTTGATGCCTCTAAATATAACGTTATGTTAAGCATTGTAGCACTAAATCATGCAAGTATCCAAGGAGAAAGAGTCAAAAACGATGTATTAAATCTAAATTACATTAAATGAGTTAATATGAAATTACAGAATAACACCATATTGATGAAAAATCATCTTTATGCTTTATGCTGTGTATACACACATACATTTAGTGTAGTTGAAAACTGTATAACACTACAAATTATTTTCCAAAAAAAGAGAACTGCATTGTATTATTAATAAACCAATGGTACATTGATGCTAGAGTAGAGACTTACTTTTTACATGTATTGCTACTTTTTTGTAAAATGTTAATAAAAATAATCCAGGCATATTATAGATTGATCTCTATAGATTTACCACAATTGTATACGTGCAAACAATGTAACCTCACCATAACTTGTTCCAATAATCTATGCTGCAGAATGTTAACCAGATTCTCCAATGATGGATCAGTAACTGTAGCCACCAACTCAACAAGGTTAATGGTGTTTTCACTTCAGTGATAGTCATTTGATAGATTTTTGAAAGAATGCTTCTGAAAGCTCTCATCATTCAATTTTCTATGCCAAAAAAAAAATTGGATAAAATTTTCATAAATTTACCAGTTTTACTCGCTCTTTACAGTTTGACAAACAATTGTTTTTGTAAGTCTATGTTTCCATCACAGGGAAACGAAACTAACACTTCAATGATGCTATCTCTTCCAGCAAGCACACAGCATAAATACAAGACTTTAATTTTACCAGGTTATGATAATGGTAAAGGACCAGATTATCATGTTGGAGAATGAAAGTTTGTGCATCTGTTTCAGAAATTTGCACAAAGCTGAGCAGGTGTTTTTAAGTTTTTGTCATTAGCTATCAATAATTTTAAGCTAGCAGACTAACTACTGGGCTACTCTCCTTATAATGTACCCACTGTCACAATTTTTGCTACAGTGAGGTACAAAACATTGGCTCACTGATTCAAAATCTACCAAGCTAACCACTAGGCTACAAACAACCACTTAAAGAAAGTTCTTAAATATATCAACCTTCAGCTTTTGAAACATTAAACAGGATGGAGAATTCACAAGCTGAGCTGCTTCTAATCCCTTTCACCATTTTGTCCCATCCATCTTCCTCAAATGGAGAGAGAATTTAGAAAGAAAGAACCCATTGTGAATGGTCCATGTGTCTCAGCATTATAGCTGGAGACACAACAATTCCAATAAACCTTATCACTAAAAGAGTTTTCAATCGGTTACCTAGTTCCATGATGATGAAGTTGATGTTTTAGATCCAAAAATTAAGTTACTTAAGTTGCAAAGAAACAAAGTTTAAAAACATTCATTGTCAGAGAAAAAATGGCCAATTTGACTGTTGCTTGATCATATGTCAAAGAGACAAAAGAAAAAGGAAAAATTATTGGTCCATCTATCATATGAGAAGTCAACAGTTCTAGATTCAGCAAAGGAAAATAACTGACAAAATGTACGACCTCACCATATATTGAAGTTTCCTCAAATTGCCATTAGGTAGCTGAATTTAGATGTTTCACACATATATGCTAAAACAAATATTCTTTCTGCAGCAATTTAGACAGACTTGTAACATACCATAAAACAAAGACATATATTTTATTGCCTTTATATGTTCATAAACATGTAAGACCCCAGTTCTCAGGTAAAAAGAGAAACAGCACTCAGTATGGTAGTTTGTCTGAATGGCACAAGAACTTTGAAAAGTTTAATTGTAAATATTTGTAATTAGATTGCTGCAGCAAGAACTTTCAAATACTACCTGTGTATAATATAGTATTACCTATGCTTTGTCTTATTTGTCATGTGTTACAAAATAAAGTGGACATAAAACTCTACTAACCAATGTTATATTCTGTTCCTTTGGTAATACAGTAACTGGGAATATTAATCTTTATATTTAGAAATGTATGCCTACAATCTCCTAACATTTTCAAAATTATTACACATTTGCTTTATTATGCTGTACTGACCTGTAGCTACCAAACTCAGCTTTCCTGAGATAATTTCTTAGAGTATAGACAAAAGTGCTGCCTTCATGATACAAAGTTTAACTTGTTATCTGCTAACTGTACATCAGCAGCATTTCTTCTTTCACTTAATAATCTTGGTCACAGGTGCTTTGATTAACTTGCATATTTCGACTGTAATTTTCATAAATTTTATGCAAATAAACATATTTATGTGATGTTATATGTTGAAGATTAGATACTTAACCTAATTCTCAATTAACCTGTAACTATAACATGGTCAAACAAAAAAGACACTTGTTAATCCTATTTCAACAGTACAGAACAAAGTATATCACTGAACACTAAAATAAAAATCTTAACCTTACAATAAGTATGTACAATATCAGGACCTTGGTTCAAGAGTTCCACACAAACCAAGTGAATAGAAAAAGTCAAACGATAAAGAATATTGAAAATTAAATAGACATAGTTGTGTAAAATTAAGTGTGTAGTAATAATTACATATATATGAGATGTAATGTATGGAAGAATAAAAATATAGTTAAACTGATGATTGATATACCAGTAAGATAAATTACAGGTAATTTAAAAATACCAAAGACTATGATTAGCCTAAGTGAAAATGATAAGAGAAAAGATACAACTAAGACTAACTGCTAACTTTAACTTAAATATGAGGATTGACCAGTTTAACAAAATGTATGTGTGGAATTCTGACATCTACAGATGATAATATAAAAATAAAATTATCCAGAAAACATAACAGTACAGCATCTTATCTTTCCAAATTTAGCAGAGCGTCTGTCTAACTGTGTAGGCTTCTAGGCTTGAGGCAAGGCACAACAAAATTCAGCTCACTGGATAATCAATTTTCCAATGAAATAAAGCCAAAACATATTCCCATGAAGTACCACTACTTGAATCCCGTGTAAATGTGCTGATAGAACACACAATATCAGAAGTGGTAACAAAGAATTCATAATGCAAAATGTATAATGAAATTCAACTGTGTTGGAAGAAATAAATAAAAGGTATTTGAAATAATAAATTCTACAAGAAGTTAGAAATATAAAATAATTCCACTTCATCATAAATCAACATGTTACAAATATCACTATTTTATGATAACAAATAAATCTGCTGATAAAAATTAATAAAAAGTTAAATAATAAATAAATAAAAACAGTTGAAGAGAGCACAAACTAAATGTTACAACATGGGTACTGCCACATGAGAAGTGACAGAATTGAATAGAGTGAGTCACATGCACCACGAGAGCATGTAGCACTCTTTTTGTGAATGCTTTTTACACGATTATTTGCATGTGAGATGCATTTGAATCAGTCAATTCAAATATGGGTGAGAGCTACAAAGCTTGTGGTGTGAGAAAGAAATATTTGTGTATAGTAAGCAGCACTGAACAAGAATAGCTATTTACATGAGTAAAAGTAATATACCTTATTGGAACTGCCTTTAATATCCAAATAGTGTTGCATAAACTCCCTAGAAGCTTTTATACAACCTTATCAAAAGAAATATTTTCAATCAGCTACTGTAATACATGTAATAATTTACATGTAGCTAAGTTTCTGTCACAACAATGTTTATTTGCCTAAATAAACATTATCAAAATATTAATTGATAATTGAAAGACCATAAAATAATTTATAGCTGGTAGATGTCTATTTTGCTTTGGTCAAAGTATTAAAGAAAGTTTATTAAAATGGTCTCCCAACTGCAGAGCTTACCAGGTTTCAGATAAGCCATGCCAACTAAGCAAGCAGCAAAAATTCATCATTTGATTCTGAATTCAGGAATTCTAAATAGCAACCTAAAAAAGAGCATAAGCTAGCATTCAGGAAAGAGGGAGACATAGTCTTGCTATTTCCACCTATGAGAAATAGAAGCACAGTCTTACTACTTCCAGCATGAAAAATGGAGGCACAGTTTAGCTACTTGCATATATGAGAGATGGTGGTATAGTCTTGGTACCTTGCAACCATGAAAGATGGAAACACAGTATTGCTATTTCCAATTAAAAAAACATGGAAATGCAGTAATTATACATCCTACCATGAATGATGGTGGTGCAATCTTGGTTTAACTGATACCAAATTCAAAATTTTCTTCCACATGATATGCCAGGGTTACAAACTGTATCTAATCTAAATCGTTATTTATGCATTTCAGCTTGGTAAATTAAACATAACTAATATATGGAATATAGGTTATGGTTCTTAATAAAAAAGGTACCATGCAATTTTTAAAATTATAAATCTAAAAATATTAGAAGTTTGAAAAAGATAACTGAACGTTAACAAACCAAGTTTATATTTTTGTTAATATAAACATTTAAAAACAACACTACAAATGATACTATCTCCTTATATAAGATGATGAGCATAATCTATTCTATGCAACATAATATCAATGTGTGATACAAGTTAAAAATAATCCTTCAATACAATCATAATTTAATCTTCAGTCTTTAAATAGTATAAAGTATGGGAAATAAACGTTGAATAAAATGGATATAAAAAGTAAAAACAAGATTACACACCCAAATTGTTTGAAAATAAGTTCCATCAGAATAATCATGCAGTTATAGTTCATACTGTGATTTGTTATCATCTAACCAATCAGACGATGTCATGCCCATTTAATGTCTATATAAATGCAGGCAAACTTATTATTCCAAGCAGTATCATGGTGAAGCACTGTACTCATAACTCTTAGAGCATAAATTCTGCAGGACAAATAGTTTAAGTGATGCAAATAACACCACTGAGGCAAATTTTAAAGTTTTAATAGAAGTTAACATTTTAAATGTATTT
Organism: Carcinoscorpius rotundicauda; assembly: GCA_011833715.1. Lineage (NCBI taxonomy): Eukaryota > Metazoa > Arthropoda > Merostomata > Xiphosura > Limulidae > Carcinoscorpius > Carcinoscorpius rotundicauda. The sequence goes on along the minus strand of CM022392.1, from coordinate 46,368,759 downwards.
TTGACAAATTCTTACCTCACTTACATAATACCTTTTCTCAACTTTTACTGAACAAGATTCTCCTCACCACTAGTTCTAATACTTCCACCTGTATTAAAGTGCTTATACATGAGGCAACTGCATGAAAACGTACAAATGAGTGTGCAAAAACTTTCTGTCAATAAGATTGTGACATAACTCCCAACACAGCTGACTCTCTCTATGCAACTTACCTCAACTTTTTTTTGAGACTGAGCAACATGAAAAGAAAAATATGTTAAAAGCAGGGAGGAAGGACAGGAAGTGTGAAAGAGATAAGAAGCTATAGGAAATAAGTTTTCAGTGTAAGAAAATCATAACTTCCAATACAATATCAAATCTCTTCTCACATAACAGCAAGAATTCCACATTAAACAGGCAAAAGAACCAGTGTAATATCGCCTAGATGAGCACCCTTCCGAAAATTCCCAAAGGTAGCCCATGGGGTGTATGGATAAAGAATACATAAAACATCTGTGATTGATTGTACAACTTCTGAGCCAGGAATGCTCTTTGCCTGTGAAACTGCTATCTTTTAATAAGGGCACAATCACATGAGGTAAATGAATAAACTTCTAGTGTAGATTGGCTAGGGCACAGAGAAGCATTAAAAAAGTGTTCCACTTCAATCAACAGCAACTGTTCCATGACATAAGTATCTGGCTTATGGTGGGAAGAGGGTCCTATACCATTCACTGTGGACTTGAGAACTAGAATGGGAGAAGATTTTCCATTCCAAGGACATACATCATAATGTGTAAACATCCAAAAAAATACATGTTGTATGATATGCCATCAAATGTGATTGCTATGAGTCTAAAAATAGATCCAATGTCTGATAATAAAGAGACATTGACCAAGTGCTTCTTTGCTGAGTGAGCTATGAAAATGCTATGAAGTTTTCAAAATGAGCCATAACTTTGGAGAATAGGGGAAAATGAATAAAAGCCCAGACCAATGTTCTATAATCTACTACATGTTTAGATATGCACCCCAACGTGAAAAGATGCACCACCAGAGGAAGAGGACCACCCACTGTGTTGTTGTCTCAGTTCAAGCACAAGGCAAAGTTCTCATGCAGGGAAAACGAGAAATTAATAGGAGTGTCCAAGGTTATGTGTGGGCTTAACTGAGAGAAATGAGAACCTACAAAGAAGTCTACATTCCCCAAAATGATAGAAACTCTCAAGCAGTTTGAGAAGGAGCAGAGAAAATGGTCTAAACCAAAAGCTATATGGCTTGCAGATTAGGAGTGAAGGTTAAAGTCTGGCTGAAATCGGAATTGAAAAATACCACAAAAATGAACAAGTTTTTGAGTGAAGAGAGAAAAGGCTTTTCAACCAGGACCAGCCAATTTACCTATGCAGCTTTTTGAAAAAGAAACTACTGAATGTGAAAGTAAAATGTGGCATAGAAAGGAGATAGAAGTAGTCCATGTAATGATGGAAACAAATGCCTCTGGAATGGAGATGTAAGAAGCTAAAGCCAGCCTGAAAGAAAGAGCCTAGAACTGATACATGCAACTCAGTGGACAAAACGAAAACAAATGCCAGGATTAAGGGAAGATGGAAATGTGGAGCAAGCTACAAAATGTATACTTTTGCATCCATAGACAAGGACTGAAAACCCATCAATATGACAGGTCTGACTCCATGGAAAATTGAGCAAGGTTGAGAAAGCAATTCAAGGAAGATAGCTCAAAGATGAAGTGTTTGTACCTAGTATACTTAGGTACAATGAACAAATGTGACTAGAAACCTAGCTGAGAATGATCACTCATTCCACAGTACCCTTGTGAAGATCAAGAATTGCCTTGTAGATATGCTAGATGAAAATGAGATCCAGGGAAGGAAATGGAATGATGGGACAGAAGAGGCAAGAAAGCACACTGAAAAACAAGCCTTTTGGAGAAAACTTGAAGGACCAAAAGTGTGTATGAAAGTTTCCCACATAGCAACAAAATGAAAAAGCCTGGCTCTCACTGGACCTGTACCTACCATATAGTCACTGTTACTACAGTAGGCACTGAGGTCATCGTTTAAAAACCAAGAGTTGATTTTGGAGATCCTTGAATCAGGAACCAGTGAAGGAGTGGAAGGATGGAGCTAAGACATAAGAACCGGCTTGGAAAGTGACTGAGACAAACAGAAAGTCAATAAAGAAAAGATATGTGCAAGTAAGCAAACTTAACTGTGAGAAAGGCCCTCAGAGACATCTTGCCTTTAAAAAGAAGCTGTATATAAGACCTTCAAGAAATTTAGAGATAAACAGAGATGGGACAAAAGGGCATAATGACCCAAAAGTTCTCAACAACAGAGGAGCCATTTTTGGAGGGAAGGAGCAGAAAAGGATAATAATGCCAGTATGAAAACATCAGGGTAAGACTGCCTACCTAAATCCCTCAGGAGAATGATGAAGGGCCTTAAACAAAAGTTAAATAGTGGAAAAAGAAAGAAGGAAGGAAAATAAGGTATATATAGAAGAAATGAGGTTGTAAAACTATGAACAACTTATTGGAATCCAAACTCATAGAGATGGAAGAGAATCCAACTGCTGCAAGCCCAAAAAAGGAAAATTAGATTGGTGGTTAGCCAAAGCATGGGCTTTAATATTATATGGGGGTTGAGGAATACTGGTTCATAAATCTATTGCATGAACCCCAATACACAGTGAGGAAAGAGAACAAGATACAGGATCAATGGTATCTCAATTAAAAAAGAAGGAGATGAATCAAAGGAAAAAAAGAAGGAGGCCTAGTTGCATCCACTGGAGCTTTAAGTGATTATGTGGGATAGAATGGAAATAGACTCTCAAAATCATCATCCTCTTGTTTAGGTACCTTTGAATAAGGTATTACATAATAATCTTCAGGCAAAACTGATATTCACATGAAAGTAGCCAATTCCCACTGAACAAAGGCCATAACATCTTCTGCCTGTAACTGTGAAATCAAACCACTGTAAACAAAGTAAGTGTAACTGCTATAGATACATTAGAGTCAGAATTTATGATAACTATGAGTGGAAATATAAAAAATCCACACAGTGAGCTTAAAAAATAAAAATGATTAAAAACATTGAATAATAACACTTACAAGTGAAAAGTTAAAAAAAAACTGAAGTGTAAATAACTAAGAAAGCTAAATTCTTCAAAAAACAAGTAAATCAGTAAAATTCTATGAGTGATGCTCAAGCTAAAACCATGTCTTAACACCATAAGTGCCAACTGGGAAGTGAAGTTGAGCTACATATAAGGAGTCAGCTATGCAAGGAGTTGTGTCACACACCTTCTGGTGAAGATATGTTTCATGTTCATTTGCATGTTTTCTTGCAGCTACCTCATGTGAAAATACATGAGAATAAGTAAGATTATCTGTTTTTTAAGAGAAGTGATCAAGAGAGAAAGGCTAACTCTTCAAACGTCAAGTTAAGTAACTTAGGACAACAATTAATAATAGGTTGTTTCCTAGCAAAGTAAACATTATCATAATTAATGTATAAAACCTATAATGGGACATGTTTAGGAATAACTTCAAATATGTTTGAATCTAAATCAATGGAAATCTGCACAAAACTGATGGGAGATAAAAGCAATTTCTCATCCATTGTGACACCTCTATGAACATAACTTGTGCTTTTCCATAATTATTTTCAATAGTGTATATTTTTATAAACTTTTATGAAATAAAAAATATACAAAAAGTATGATTTGGATTCTTACATTTTTACCAACTCCACAGGAAATCTTAATATAGAATTAAGTGATCTATTAATAGTAATATGAATTATGTTCTGTGAAACAACAATAAAGCAATTTTCCTCCTGAGTTATATATTTTCTTTATTACTTTACTCACTTTACTTGTATAAATCAAAAATATTAAAAGCAGCATATCGTTCAATTAAATGTAAATTTAATTTAATTTTTAATTCTTAATATAAAATACATATACACACAGAATATTATTTGATTTTCATTTAAAGTTACCCTGTTTAAACAACTGAAATACACTCTTACAAAAATATAATACTGAACAGAATTTTATTCATGAAAATAAAAGTAAATGACGAAAAATAAATAAATAAAGTAACTTCTTACCTTTAAAAAATTCATAATAATATTAACATAAGTTTACAAGAATCTATAGAAGTTTCTTATATAAATAAATTATTTCTTGCTGTACATGTATGTTCAGCCATCTTGGAATAAAGCACCATAAAGAATAAAAAACCTGTAAAAATAAGCAAACTATTTATTTCATAAGAATGTCATCTAGGATAGACTTGCTTAACATTATTTCAGATTTTATCAAACAAATTTTTCATTGCTTGAGCAAAAATACATTAGACATTCTCTAAACATAATATAAAACAAGTGTTTTAGCATGATTGTACTATTAAAAATAAATAATGCACAATAAGAATGTTTAATTATTTTTATGCCAAACAAGCCTAGTTGTAGTTAACTGTCTTATTAATATGGTCTATATGTCACTAGGTTGGTGAGTGAAAAAGCGACATATCATTTATTAGGTAAATAATTTGATCAATCCAACAACATGCTAAAACTATCGCAAATGCAGCAATTATTAGAAGTATTTCAAAACAGCCCATTTACTTTCAATAGCCAATTTTAATCTGTAATCTTCTTTTTGGCTTTTAGATATTTAGAAAAATAAGAACAAAATTTATTATACAACAAAATTTTTTTGTGTTTAAAGAAACTTGGTTCAGACTTACATACTGGATTTTACAAATTGATTAGTAATTTTGATAATTCCCACAGATACTAGCCATGTTATATAAAAAAAAAAAATTGCTTTTAGACAGAGCTGAAATTGTGCTGAAAGTTAAACCTGATAGAGAATACACATCTTCATATAAAAAGGAGACTAACTTTAAAGGCTATAATAACTTAATTCCCTCAGGTATAACACTGATAATTAAATGTGGGGTGAAATGATAAGTTGTTCACCAGGGTTCAATGCTAGGCTTACATTAACATGTAAGGAAGAAAAGGTGTACTCTTTGGACTTGTGGAATTAGTTCAGTAGGAAAATGGAGCTTTTTGGAATGAATGGTTTACATGTAAATAGGCTAGGGGCTGGCTTGTCTGCAAAGGCTATTAACTGAATTATAAAGGCAACTTAAAATTAGAATTATAAATGGAGAGGGCCAGAATAATGGAGATAAAATAAGATGTAGAAAGGAGCTATAGTGTAGGAACAAGGAACAAGTGATTAGAATTTGGCTAATGCTATTTCATTGTTCAAGGAAAGTTATAGAAATTGTCCCAGTCATTATAGGCCTATCTGTCTTACATTTGGTGGGTATAGGTTTTGAAAGTCCGATAAAAGACTCTTTGCACTCATTTAACAAAGTTTAAAATTTTGTTGACTAGTCAGTATAATTCCATTAGGGAAATATGTTTTCTTAAAAATCTTTTGGTATTCTTTCAAAAGGTTACTGCTTATGTAGATGTAGGTACATGCATGGATTTGAAGTACCTAGATTTTAAAAAAAAAACAGGATTAAGTGCCACATAAACGTCTTGTTAAATGTATTCTTTGGAGGCACTGAAGACAGAAAACTTTCTGGATGAAAGAAAGCAGAGTATTGTTACAACTATAGTTCAGTCATAGGCATGGTACCTTAGGGATTAACGTTAGGACCTTTGCTCTTTTTTATTTATATTCCTAACCACAAGAAAAAGATGAAACAATACCAAAACAATTTCATGTTTGTAAATATTCACCACTTGAATGCTAATAAAAACATCTTTCAAATTGTCGGACTAATCAGTAGAATAAACTGAAAGGAAACAAAATAATGAGATTCAAGTTTACAAAGAAAAAATAATCTTTCATTAAAACTATATTTTGACAGTAGTAGCAAAATATTTCTGTTCTCAATAGAACCATTCATATAAGGATTTATCATAAATCATAGATATATTTTAAACAGAAGATTTCAACTAAAATTAGTTACAAGAAAGCTACTGAATTAAAAGGTTCAAATAATCTAAAAATAGTAAACATTTATTAATCTAAACATATTTTAAGCTCATTTAAATGTGATGCTTTCATGCTAATCAAACTGATGACTAGTGTGAACTTAATCAAATATCTGTTTTGTCACTATAAGTAAAAATTATATCCGATTTCTTTTTAAAATAATCTAATAGATTTTCTTTGAAAACTAAAAATAATTATCTAAAATTAACTATCATTTCTATTCCTTGTTATCGAATTGAGTGATTTTACATTGTGAGAAATAAAAATTAATTTCAGACAAGGTTTTAGCTCTGAAATACTAATACTTTCTTGTTGAATTACTTTCAAGTTGTTAACAACAATCTGAATTCAAATGTAGAGTGTCCTTAATGCAAAGCAAAACATCAATCACATTACCCAGAATTTTCAATTTTCTTACCTTCAATGGTCACAGATTATAGCATAAAAAGTAAGCTTGGACAAAGCACAGATCTTTGTCCTGTATATATAGTGGTAATGGTACAGAAGTCATTAAATGAGATATTGTGACCAGCGATCTCAGAATGTGTACCAAAGGATGAGTGGCTGAGTTTATGTAGTGGAAGACTGATTCTGTTAGATACTCCTAAATGTTCAAAGGCTCTGGTTTTTATGTGGTGTTTCATATTGCCAATGTACATTACCTTACAGTCACTACATGAGCCATGAACATAAAGGTTTAGGTATTGATTTGGTACTGAAATCGATGTTTAATGCAGAGGCTAAGTCTGTAACTTATTATAAACTGAATTTGAGAGTAGAAGGTTTTTGTTAGGGAAGAGAGTTGTTTTTTAATTGGTAGAAATTGTGAACCCATAAAAGGAAGGGAGATAATGAGGATAAATTTGAGGACAGTGTATGCATTGGCAGGGGGTTGGAATTCAGTTTTTAGGAAAATGTGTGAAATCTTCTTGAGAAAAGCGGTTGGACAGTGTTTATATAGAAGGGTAATTTCTTTATGTAACATAAAATAATTAGAACAAATATTAAAAATTCTGTGTTACAGTGAAATAACCAGATTACATTTAAAAAATTATAACTATTGTAAATTTGACACTGAAAGGTTTGAAATAAAGATAAGAAAGGAACTAGGAAATGTGGCTTGATTGTTGAAACAACATGAAAGCATCTTTAATACAGTATTTGTAAAAAACAAGTTTGAACTAATGTGGGCAGTTTTGCAGCCACTTGCATTCATCATAACAGAGAAAACTATGGGCTGTCATCAAATCCAGTGAGGATTCCATGATGATTCCAGCTATCTGGTCATAAATGATATCATTAAAGAGGAAATGGTTTAACTTTGTGTAGAGGACAGGAAGTCCCAGAAACTATTTACAGATGAAACCAAGATATTGTTCAGTGTCTAAGAGAAAGACAATATCAATAATTAAATCCTAAGTTACTGATACTGTCTGTTGCACTGCAGTCAGGTTCATAATCACTTAAGCATTTGGTATCTACTCTATACTAGTTTACAGAAACCAAAGAAAGACTGAGTGCTCTAGATTTAATAAATAATCCTTATTACATAGCCATTGTCAATGAAGCTGTGTGCAAGTTATTGATAGAAATACATCCCGGACTGACACATTATTTTAGTAATGCACAGATGTAGGTACATACATGATAACCAATGATTTAAACAACCTATATATTACATTCATGTACAGAAATGCTTAAATTAGTAAAATAATTTAACACTTAATAACTACTCTGCCTGTTGATAATACAGCAAATTACTTTATTAAAATATACACATTATGCTAATATAAATCTTATCCCATGCAGTGTGACAAAAAAATGATGATTTATTGAATTTAAATGAATGTTTGTGGATTTTATGTAAACAGCCAAGTGACTGTTTAAGCTATATTTCATGCAAAATTGCTTTAAGACCTAATCTCATAGTACATACATGTTGGCTTTTCATCTCACAACTTACAACCCTCTTTCAAACACTCTTCATAGGAGCTTGGTAATGTTTACTAAAAGCTTACCAAGTTTCATGAAGGTACACACAGTGAATACAGAATTATTTTAGTAAACATTGCTGTATATTTACACCTCCACATAAACAGAGTTGTTACAATATACCAATATCATGCATACACATAATGTTAACATTGCTAGAGCACAGTCAAAGAAATGTGATTTTTTGTACAGAATAAACAACCTTTTCAAAGCCTTCTGAGAAAACAATGTATGGCAAATATCAGGAGCATAGTTACTGAAATGTTTCTCCCTGATACAAACAATAAAATAAATATCTTTTCAGGAATAGATGATTGAACAAACTAGTCACTGAAGGCAGGAAAAGGTAAGAAGTAAAGAAATTTAAAACTAAAATAAAACCACATTTAGTTTCGTTTCTGAAAATGTTAATTCCATGAAAGATTATGTTAAGGAGAGGTTCATTAATGGTTCTGATGAGATATTAATGATTTCCATGATATTTGAAAGTAGCTGATAAAGCACCTTTGTAATCAGCTACAGAAAAAGTGGAAAGCCACAACTATGAAACAGAAAATGAAAAATGAAACAATTTGTTGAGGAGTTGGTAGAGGCATCACTAGTCATTGGTACTTACAGACAGTGTCCTGATTCCATTTGACAGTGACTTATGTAAATCCCCAGATGATGTCTTGAAATATCAAAATAGAAAAGTATGAAATATATTGTCCTGAAACACAGAAATTTCCCATGCCTACGTGTCTGAGCCTTGCCTAATTGAAGAGTCTAGTAATGTCTCTGGGAATTGTAAACTATACGTGAAATATTATGTGTTAATGCACCAAGCTGAAAGTAGCTCAGTGGCATTGACAAGGCACAAGGGAAGAACTTTAGCAGGAGTTAGTCAACATATGAGCTACTATTAAAAAGAATAAGGCTTATTTAATAAAGAACCTAACAACAGCAAATCGTGAAGCCATAGGTATTGAACATCAGCATGAAAAATGAATGTTAGAGATTATCAAAAAAATGATGTTCAAAAACAGTAATGGGGCTGGTTCACCAATGAGAAAATGAATGTAACAGAAGTAACCACAGTTGAGTTGGTAAAAATTGAGTAATGAGAAGAACCTGCATCTTACATATCTGACTTCAGAATGCAAAACAGAGGAAAATAGGAGCAAAGAAAGATGATCACCCATGATTGACCTAAAGCGTCCACAACCAGGAAGTTTAGATATATAACTAGGATAATGGAAGGAGATCAGACTCCAATGTAGTAAAAACATCAATCATAGAACAATCAGTTGTTCACATACATACTGAGAAAACAAAAGAATGAAAAGCTAACTCAATGGGGAGAAAATGATGATGCTACAATACACAACGTGTCGAAGGTTTCATCATAATGGGCAATTGCTAGGCTCGAAGGTGAACATTTTGAGAAACATGCCAAAGAAATAAAAGTGAGGCAAGACAAAGGGTAAAGGAATGAGAACTGTTTTGAATGTTGACATAATCCACAACTGTAGAACTGGCTGTTTGAACCAACACTGATGATGAAGAAAGAGGAGAAACTCAAGAAAGCAAGTTGAATAGCTTATACTTCTAACACACTCTTGTGAACTGTTGCTTCTTAAGGAGTCCAGAAGCATTTGTGAAAAGATTAAAACATATTGGAATATAAAAAAGGAAACCCAATTGTTCTAGCCTTTCAAACAATCAAAATAGAGAAACTCAGGAATGATGGGAAAAATTGATTAAACTAATTGTCAAATCCCTTATAGTAGAATTTCTAAAATATTGTTAAAACACAAAACTTTCTATGATGTTAAGCTTCAAAAATATCAAACAGCAAACTAGTCTACTATATATATTTCATCCACATAGTAAATGTAGCTAAGCAAGCATCTTCCACCAAAAACCATCCCCAGCAATAAATTACAGACTCACAGTATAACAAATAATATATAACTAAATGTTTCCTTTAGACTTCTAAGCAACCCATATTTAAGTACCCCTCAGTGTGGATTCCTGTATGTGGTGAGGGGCTCTCACCCATCCTACTTTCGTTCTTGCCTTAAATGGTTGGAAGAAAAAGAGGTGCAGCATTTAAAAAGATTCATAACATTAATTATCGCAAGGCTCAAAAATTGCTGTCCATCACCTTATCTCGGACATATGCTGCTGCACTTCGCTCCACAACTACAATAGGAGTGCAGACAGATCTCTCTGTGTCTCCAAAAGAAACATTCTCCAAACAAATGAAAAGTCTTTTGACCTCATGGTTAAAAAAGTTGATGAATCAACTTCAACACCCATATCTATTTCCATAACATACATTCCAGCAAATCCCAAGATCCACTATCTTTGGTTTGGGGTGCAGGCATTTCCTAGTATACATCTTTTTCTTCCACCTCAAGATACAAAATGATCAGTTGTTCACTTCCTCAGTAGCTGAAACCCTCTTCCAACAGAAAAGACCTGCCAAATTGACCCAGGGCAGGATTCATGAAGGTCGATACACCTCCATCGAATAAGAACAGTAAGGAAAAAAGATGTGGTCGAAAACATTAGTGTTCTCCACCCTATTCACCTACATGTAAATAAAAATGGCCACCATGATACAATGGAACTGTCGAAGTTTACGTTTTAATCTGGATGACATCAAAACACTGATTGCTTCCTACCATCCTGTATGTCTTTCCTTAAAGGTAACATTTCTGAAACCTACCGATACAGTTACCTTTCGACAGTTTTCTTTGTAAAGAAATGACAGGCTGTGTGATGGATGAGTGCATGGAGAGATGGTACTATTGGTTGATCAGTATGTGCCCACCCTGTCTTTACCACTCGACACACCCTTGGAAGCCTTGGCCACCCGTGTTTCCTTGGATCATACCTTCACTGTTTGTTCTCTCTACCTGTCGCCTTGAGATATATATGATCAATCAGACCTTGATACTCTCATTGAACAGTTGCTGTCTCCCTTTTTCATCCTGGGGGAATTTAATGGACATCATTCCCTCTGGAGAAGTGCTGATATTGATATAAGGGTTCTTCTACTAAGTTCCATGCACCTAGTTAGTCTTTACTGCTATTGATCTCTCAATTTGCTCCCCTTCATTATTCTCTCATTTTTGATAGAGGGTTGGAAATAATCCACAAGGCAGTGATTATTTTCGTAAAATCTTGAGAGAGACTGGCTATGGTCGATTCCATCCGACTTGTATGCCCTGGCAGAAGCTGGATCAGGTAAACTAGCCCTCTTTCAATAGACGACTGTGTGGCAACAGTAACTGACTGTATCATACAAACAGCTGCTCTATATATTCCTAAAACCTCAATACATTATCCACTATATCTTCGTCCATGGTTGAATCTTGTCTGCCACATGGCAAAGAAGGCACAAAAACAGACGTAGGATACTTTCCATGGATATCCCACACTCTCAATGCGCATCACTTTCCAGCAGACACATGTCAGAAGGAATCTTGGATTGAGTTCACAACTGGCATTCTTCTACTTACAGTTCCAAAGTTATATCTTTACTTTGCTCTGGCACTATCACCACTATGCCTGTCCATACATGGACTATGGTTCTGTATTCAAGACTCCGCTCTATGCCAGCTGGTGGTCGACTTGAAGTGAGCAATGTGAAAACAAGCTTTTCCAACTAAAACCCTGTATTGAACTTTGGCCTCTTGCTTCTCTAAGAATCGGAAAGAGGAAGTTGTTCTAACCAGACTTTGCATTGGTCACAGTTTTTTAACTCATCGTTTTCTTTTATCTGAAACTGACGCACCAGTGTGTAGTTTGTGTAACACTCATATCACAGTAAGCCACATTTTACTTTCTTCCCATTGTTACGACTCTCAATAACGGCACCATTTCAAACATGTTTTGTCCCAAGGTTTGTCCATTATGTTAGACAATTTTATTGGTGATGGTTACACTGTCCACCTTATAAATGTTTTTAGTTTTCTAAGAGCCAATCATCTTTCTAATACCATTTAAGCTTTTTAATTTATGCATTACACCTTTTTAATGTGAGTCCCTTTTAAAAATCACAGCTCATCTAGTTCTATTTGAAATAAGAGACTGGCCGTAACATTAAAGAACTTGAAACCAGGACTGGAAAGGCCAACTTTGTAAACTAGATGTAAACTTTGGTTTCATGCTATTTATGTTATTTTTTTAACTTTATTTTGTTTTATCTTAATTTCCTTTTATGAATTTTACAAAATTTACTTTTAACTTTTTACCGGATGTGTGGCACAGATAGCCTAGCTGCTTTGTGCCATAAAACACAAAATCAATCAACCAACCAACAAACAATATATAAGCATTCTGCGAAATGCAGACTATTCTATGAAAATTACACTTTGAAAAAATTTTAGTTCCCTCAAAAAAGCAGATGAGTATTATTTTCAAATACTGGATGGATTCCATGTGACAATTGAATTGGGACTGATCTATAACAGGTTCTCAAATCCCTTGATTTCTAAAGTACTACAAAAAGACTGAAATAAAATCCTATAGAAGCTCCAAGAATTATATTAATTGTCCCTTTCTGAAGTAGCTAGATCTGAAATTTCTTAATTCAGAAGATTGAAATTAACTGAATTGAAATAAAAGAGAATGACCAAATAGGTAGAGGAGAAAATGTAGTGAAACTGAAGGTAAACAGTAGACTAAATAATCTTTCAAACCCAAAAATCATGAAGTAATAGGTTTCACAGATGTGCAAATGATTTGTCACAGTCCCCTTAGAATGAATAAACAACAACCCACATCTCACTCACTTCTATGTTTGGTCACACAATAAACTTAAAATGAACAAGTGCAAAAAGTAGCAGATTTTGACTAAAGTCCATGAGAATATGAAGTAGGAGGACAAACAATATTAGCTGATCATCTCAAAGAAGAATGTCCAGAAGAAAGTTGAGATGTAAGAACCCTAATCAGCTCCTGCTGACATGCTTTTCCTGATCAGGAAATAGGTTCAGATAAAATTCCAGAAAATATAGAATGATGCAAGAAAGGTACTGTTTTGAGTTCTGCAGAAAGTGTGGGTTGAGTGAAAGATAAAGAACCATGTAACAAAGCAAGGTAAATTAAGATGTCAAAAAACATAAGAGTCACATGGTAATAGAAAATGCATCAGTGAAATATACAACAAATGACAAATATGCTAAGTAGAACGTTGAAGCTCACCAATAGGATCAGAAAATAAAAAGAGCTTGAAATTATAAAAACTGATCAGGAGAAAGTCTCAATATACGATAAATCATATTGTACAGAAAACTGATGATGAGTCAAACTAAAAAAAGTATGTGGAATGTCCCCTCTTTCCACCAAATGACCAATAAAAGAGTCAAGAACTCGAGATGAGAAATGAGTAGTAGAAGATAGCCTCATGTGATTAACAAAAACAGATGTCAAGGTGGTTAACAATATCCTCATTTCTGAGAGCATCAACAATAACCCGAACTGCAGAATGGTTGAAATAAGGATTCCAGAAATGCATCTTTTAACATTATACTATCATCCTCAGATGTAACAGAAATAACTCAAGTTTAAAATTAGATCAAACTTGGAAAGAACGAAATGTAGCAGCTTTGTAATGATTACTTATTGCAAGAAAAATAATTTTCAAACACTAAAAACAAATATTCCTGTATAAATGGATTGTCTTGTTGAAGATTATGATAAATGGAAGAATGTACCACAGCCTCAGCATCCATGTGATTGTAAAACCTGCAAAAAAGCCAGAGTTTATGCTGATTCTCCTTATATATCAACAAAGGTAAGATTGTAGAAATTTTTGGATAAACTGATGTACGGTCTGCAAGATATCAAGAATATTCTAAATATGAAGTCACATATTTGTTGACAACATAAAAGTAACTCAACAAGCAAATTCTTTCAGCAGTTCAGACTTGAGTACCTGCCTGGAGTTAATTTTTGTTTCTAAAAAAATGTAAAAAGTTGTTCTTTTGTACAATAAATATAAAAAAGAAAGAGTTTATTTTTACAACTTTTACTTTTCAAAAAATCCAGTGGTATCTTATTAAAAAAAGATATCAGATTATATTTACTTGCTGTGATAAGACAACTGTTTATTTACCTGCACATACAAGTCATCAGTTTGACTGTGGTGGAACATCCCATTCATATGAACTTCTAAATATGCTATTTCAGTTAAATAACACTGTAAGCAACTCAACAACAACAAAAAACTGTATTTCAGAGGTAAATGTCTTTGATTTGAAAACACTGTTTTATGTTACTTATAATATTCTGCTTTTCCAATATAAAGTACGAGTTTTAGAACACTGATAATTTTAATGACCCTTCTAAATATATATTTTAATTATATCTACATGTACAACTGAGAATTATAATACACTTAATATAATGAACAATTTATAACTAGAATGCTTTAAAAATAATGATGGTTAAACAAGTCTTCTAATGACATAATACATTACTAAACAAGTACAATACAAAAGGTGAGAAACATTGTAGCTTCTAATATTAATAAGGTCTTAATCCCATACAAAATTTTTTAGTCTTCTAATACGAAAACAATAAACTCCTAGCAAATATAATAAATTCCTTCAATAAACTCCAAACAAATGTAAGTTTTCTTAAAACAAGTTATTAATATACAGAGTCTCACTTAAAGTGCAATATTCCCACCCCATTCTCATTAATAAAATAACAATTCTTAATAAAGTTCAAAATTAATCACTTTAGCATGTATAATTACTCTAAAATAATTCACCAAGTTATATACAATGCAAATGATTTAACACATTAAAATTACCATGCGAAAAAATTCCAGTTTAAGTATTAAGTATAGAGCACAGATATGATGATCCTTAAATCAAAATAATGAAGAGATGTACTCACAATCACACCAGATCAAGACAGTCAAGTTGGAATCTTATATTCTGAATTTCAACTGCACTGTTTCACCTCACAAACATCTAATTTATACATATTCTTTCTCAATACCTTCAACCTAATAACCAAATAAATGTACATAATATATATTATTAATTATAGAAATATTTACAGAAAATTCAAAAGAGAAACAACATACCTCCATAAGGTATGTATTTTGCTTTATACTTATTTTTAGGAATTTTACAGGTATGTCTGGATGTTTAATATTTTTTACAATAACAAAGACAAAACAGTTCTTTAGCTCCTCACCAGGGATAATGGAAAAATGGTAAGTATGGACCTCACAGACCACAATTTTTTTTGTAATAGATCCATTGCATTAAACTGTACGTTAAAGAAGGCAACAGTTCTCTAAAAGATACATAATGGTATGAAAATTTTAATTCAAAAACAGAACAGGCAAACTGAGAAATCCAAAACAAAGGATATTTCAGATAAAAATCGATATGTTTATATAAAATACTGTTGTAGTGACTATCTTTGTGGATATACTATGCCAATCCAAATTTGCAACTGGAAAAGTAAGCTACTTTTAAAAGTACTGGAGAGTAAAAACATGAAAAAAACAGTTTGAAACAAAACACTGAAAGTATTTTGGTCTTTAATGAATGCAGTGAACCTTTATCAAATATTATAAATTCCTTCCATACAATGATATTCTTAAAATGTTTATTAAAAATTTACTAAAAATGTTTATAAGAAACTTAAACAAGAAGATAAAAGTAGTCTGTAAGAACTTCCATTTTCACATGAAAAAAATCTATCTGCAGTCAAAAGGACAGTGTTAAATACCTGAAAACTTTAACAATAATAAGGATAAGGATGTGATAAGAAAAACAAGCATCACTAACATTAACTGACATTAGAATTGGGAAAAATTGCCTAGTATTCTATAAAGAAATATTTTACATTTATTATGAATATTCTAAGTAATATTGATTTTTAGTGTGAATTGGGCCTTTCAAAATGTACCCAATAAATTAACTACTAAAAATCCAAGTATGACAAGGATATTTACCCAGGGTGGCAGAAGGGACACATTCCACTCCAGTTTCATTATCTTTTTTAATCAAACCTTATTCTCTTACTTCACTCTAGTTTCTCCTTACCATTGCCTTCCCCACTTTCAAACAATGTTAGATCCTAGTGTTTATTTGTGCTTTGGACATACTACATGAGATATTATATTAACTTCTCTTGAACAACTTGTGTTTGGTATACTGAAAATAAAAATACAGTGTTTTCTTGCTCAAATAGACAAGCTGTACATAAGCTAAGTAGGTATTATTCTTCATATCAATAACACAACAACACTACACTTTTGTTTGATGTAATTTGAATGTTGAAGTTTAGCTATCATTGTTTTGCTTGACATACAAATAAACTCACACTTGAAAATAAAGATGAATAACCTGTATAAAACTGAGTAGTTTTCATTCACAGTATAGTAATTTAAAATCGATTTCATCTCACGAAAACAATTCATTACAGAAACAAACCAAATATTTAATATTGAAACAATTTATCTTTTCTACTTATAATCATGCAGTTAGAAACAAATTATCTCATAAATAAGTTTCATGTACCTGAAAAACAATATTTCTTGTTATACAATACTGTAAATTGCTCAATGTGTACTTATTGAACAATGGCAGTAAACTATTGTCTGATAATTGTTCTTATATTATACATTTAGTACTATACTAATTCTTTTGTTTTCTATCTATACGTATGGACAACAAGTTGAACATTAGACATTAATATGTAGAAACTGAGTTTTATAATTTCTTTTTGTGTAAAATAAATTAATAAGTACTCTATAGTAAGGATATCTCCTGCAAGTTAGGCAGTGTAAGTGTAGTTCCTGTTGGTATTTCTCATATTACTCCAAGTTTTAGGTGTGATATAAGCAAGTCTCATTAGTATGTTTTGTTTTCACCCCTCAGTAGATTGATATTTCATACAACTTTTGATTTATTCAGTTAAAACTAATGTTCAATGATATTTATTTTTGTAAATATCATTATATTTTACCCCATTATAATTATTGTTGAAATCTAATAAGTTTTGATTTGTTTTGTTTTCCAAACTTTTTACACATGCGTTCTACATGTATATATAACATGATTGTAAGAAAAAGTGGGAAGGTCATAAACTTGCACTACTACCCTGTTTTAGACGGACATTACAGATACTATAATAATTACTTGTTTATATCAATTTGGATTAATATCTGTGTCATGCTCTCCCAGAGTGGATTATACTGATACCCATAATTGTAAGGGATTGTATGAGTTAATATACATTGGTAGTTTATCTCCCACAGACATAGCTGAGGCAAGGGGATGCAAGAGGCTTACCTCCCTGAAAAATCTAGGCATACTGATCACATTTTTCAGCTTTAATATATAATAAACTATTTTTCTATTATTTACTAAAAAATAAACCTTCTACCAATACTATTACACTTAATTTAATTTGTTTTAATGATCATTTTATTAAAAATTTGAATATGTTTCAGATTTTTAATTTATTAATCCTCTATTAAAATGTTTTCCACCCCCAAGTGGAAAACCTGGGTAAGTCATTGTTATCTCCCTTGATTATGTATAGTAAAATGATTGTTGACACAGGTAATCTAGGTTTCACTAAAGTAGTCTTAGTTTCACTTAACAGAGGGAAGTTTCATTATTTTTAATCTTACTTTGTCTGGTATAGATGAACCCCAGCACATTTTACAAAACTATTGGTATATTTTCATAGGAGACCATTCAGGTTTAAAAATGTGTTTACTTGTGTTTCTATAGGATGACAGTTTACTGACACATTTAACTTACTGATGTGAAGTGTTTTTCATAACTAATTTTTTTATAAATATTGATCAAGTATATTTTGACATACTGATTGAAGTTTTAGTTTCTACATGTAAGCATGTTTTTTACAATTACTGTTTTGCAATTATTTAACATAAAAGCTTGCACTTTCCCTTGGTTATGTGTTTTTAACCTAACCATACATGTATTAAAATATAATTGTAAATATACTATATACTTGATGTATTACAGCAATAATAAGAAATATGTGTCAATGATTATTTTGCAATGGATGTCCCCATGTATTTTGCTTGCTTGCAGAAAAAAAAAAATTAGTTTTTGAATGGATGTTTCTTTGCTTTAGATGTTAACTCATAACATGCTTGAACCTGTAACTAATGTAAACACCAAGGTTGTGTCCTCAGCTGAATTGCTTTTTATATGCAAAAACGGCTCGTTTCGGTTGAGAAAATATTTTAAATAGAAGAGCGAACAATGTTTCGACCTTCTTCGGTCATCGTCAGGTTCACAAAGAAAGAGGTAACTGACCGGAAGCTGACCAAATGTTTGGAAGGGGTTGTGTAACTGAGTGTCGCAATGTAGAAGGCGGGGTTAGATGTTTGAATATATAATTTTATCTATAATATTAGTATTGGTATAATGGCGTTCCTTTATATTGGTTTATTTTGGATTTAAGTTGTTGTATAAGTGAGGCTTCTTTAATTTTGCGTTTGTTTCTTTATTTAGTATTTGAGTGTTTTCTATAGTTATGTTGTGTTTATTTGACTTGCAGTGTTCGAAAACGTGTGAAGGTGACTTATTATGTTCTTTGAATCTGGTTTACATTTTTCTACTTGTTTCTCCAATATAGAAGTCATGGCAGTTATCACATTGTATTTTATAAATAATGTTGGTGTGGTGTTTCTCAGTGTAGTTCTTACATAGTATAGACCTCAGTTTTGTGCCTGGTTTTTGAATAAATTTAGTATTAACTGGAATGTCATACTTTGTTACTAGTTTTTGCCAAATGTTGGTTATTTGTTTGCTGATGTCAGGAATATATGGTTTTCAGCAGTATATGGTTTCGTGATTTTTTGATTCGTGAGATAAATTTACTTTTGTTGGTTGATTTTGCTTTCTGTCTAGGTGTGTGCGTATGATGTTTTCTACGGTTTGTGGAGGAAACTTATTGATGTTGATGAAGTATTGTTTTATTTTGTCTAATTCAACCCAAATGAGCAGTTTTTGCATATAAAATTCTCAACAAGTGGGTTTCTCGACATCACTGATTGAATTGCTTTTTGGCTTCATTTACACACACACACATATAAAATTTGAAATCAAAGCTTAAAACTCAAGTTTGAATATTGGCTCTGTGAACAATGATGCACAGACTATCTCATTATAATATTTCATGGCCCTAGCTATATGTTAATATTGATATTTTCAGTGGTTCCAAAAGTTACAGTTTTGACAAAATAATTGGTTGTTTCTAATTCATTATTGTAAGTTAATTGATAAACTGAATACCTTTAAAAAACTTTCTACAGTTATACAAGCTATAGAACAAACTATTTGAATGAAAACTTACAGTTTCCATTAGTGTTCAGCACTCTTAGAGTGCACAATGAAAAAAAGAATATATAATTCCATGTTCTGATTATTATTTGTGTTTTAAAAACAACATGAATATGCATTTAAGTTTTTACTATTTGGTTAAAGGACATTGCCTTTAAAACAAAATGTGAAAAGCTTATTCTGAAACATATGATACTTTCAAATGATTGTTGTACAATAAACTTCGCAAAAAAATAGTACTATTATAGCGATATTAATTACCAACCTAAAAGTAATTAATTCTAGATAATACTTCAATTATTCCAAATACATACGGATGGGTTGAGATCTGTCAACCTGTTTGCATTTGAAAAGAAAAGAGGTGGAGGGTGATTGATCTGTTTTAGACTGTAAATGGTATTAATAATATTGACACACTTTTTTTCGTATTTAACAGTCAGAACAGTACAGAACACAAATATAAATCTTGTTAGGGCAGGAATCATCTTCACCTAAAACAATTTTAACTTATAACAGGGTGGTTGGTTTTTCAAATGGACACCCATATTATCCCCAAATGCTATAATAATAACTATTTATAATGAAATGCTCTTATATAATCTCAGTGTTCGCACTTTTTATATCTGTATTTTAAAACATAAACAAGCAAGTACATGATAAAGTAACAAAGATTTCGATTCTTTTAATAGAAAGTTACCAAAAATTTATTAAACTGAAGCTTTGTGAAAAAATTTAATTAAAAACAAATTTCACTGATTTATAATTCAAACTACCTTAAAGAGCAATTAATTTCTTAGTTGACTTATGCCAGTTTTAAAATATTAAATCCTTGTTTATTTGTTTGTTTTAATATTGCGCAAAACCACACGAGGGCTATCTGCACTAATCATCCCTAAATTAGCAGTGTAAGTTTGTTTTGTTTTGAATTTCGCTTATTTAACAATGTAAGACTATAGGAAAGGCATCTATTCATCACCACCCACCACCGACTCTTTTACCAACGAATAGTGGGATTGATTGTAGCATTATAACACTCTCACGGCTGAAAGGGCGAGCATGTTTGGTGTGATGGGGATTACGAGGCAAGCGCCTGGCCTTTAAAAGTGGATAATATTGTCTCATATCTACAACACATCATTTGTTCTTCATAAAAAAAACATAGATAACTGTAACTTTGAAACAGAAAATAATTTTCAAGTGTATCATCAAATATTGAGAATTTTTGTAAATATAAATTTCGCTTTCTGTATCATTATGTAAAGTGCATGACACTAAAGATAAAGATAATCACGTTAGTAAACTGTTTTTTTTGTGTGAATTTTTACGAAAATCCTTTATAAACTGATTTCGTGTAAAGGATAGAAATATATTTTCTTGGAAAAGTACAAAACTTAAATGTGTGTCACAATATTGAAAAACGTCTACTTTAAAATTTATGGTACTTATTTTTCCAATGATACAGTGATGTAATAAACTGTTTAACACAATCTCTGTCTATTATGTTGCACAAGAGCCACAATAAGTGCTCTTTGTTGTTATATATCAGATGAAACTCATTAGTTTTTGTTTTCATTACATGACTCAGAATGGATTATTTCTCAAGTAACCATCGTGTGAGTAATGTGAATTTTAGGTCGAAAATAGAAAGTAGTAACTTAGAAGCAGAAAATAATTTTTTAATGTGACATCAACTGTTGAGAATTTCGTCGTTACTCATTTAGTTTTCTCTATTACTATGTAAAGCATGTGAATAGATAATTTTGTTTAATTTGCTTTTAAGTTTCAATGACATAGAAGATCCATTCTTCATTGTCAATGTTAAAGTATAATGAATATAACGTATTTTGATTATGATGCACAGTAAACATATTAGATTTATAACATGTAAAATAAAATATATTTTCTTATCCATTACCGTAAAAAACTTGAAAAATACGGAAATAGACCATGTGACTAATAATCAGAGATGAAGTGATTATTGATGGTTCTAACTTTTGGTGTCACTTCTCAGAGAATGCCTTTCATCTAGTTTATAAAAATGTACAAAAATGACAGACAAACATTCCTACAGACTTAGGTTATGAGAATATAATTTGTAAAAAAATATTTTCAAAATGTTCATTCATGCGTGCATCGCCTTCATGTGAATTATTTTTGTGAATGCTCTATTTATTTTCTTTATAGAGTTTTGTTTTGTTCATGCAGTCACGTGATAAAGTATTTAAATATTCCCCAAAGTACTACTTCACTGGACCATTGGTATAATACAAAATAAATGTATTTGAAATGAGTATTCATACTGAAGATAGTGAAGAAGAAGAACATTCTTCTTCTTCTTCTTTTTTTTGCCCACCAGTGGCTCAGCGGTATGTCTGCGAGCTTACACGCTAAAATCCTGGTTTCGATACCCGTGGTGGGCAGAGCACAGATAGCCCATTGTGTAGCTTTGTGCTTAATTTAAAACAACAACAACAACAGCTGGAAACTATATAATAGTCTATGTGTGCTCTGCCCACCATGGGTATCGAAACCAGATTTCTTTCACTTAAGTCTGCAGACATACAGCTTTGCCAGTAGAGAGCGTTCCCAAAGTGAAAAATATAAGCCATCACCAAGGTAGTAATACAAACATATTGTAAAAAACATTGAATGAAATTTATCATATGCTTTACAAGCTGTTTCAATATGAGTAACGACAGTTTTGTTAGAGACGTGAATAATCAGTTTATGGAGTCAAATTCAATAAAAAGTACACAATAACTAAATGTTAATTGAAATGTCTCGTCAAATATTGTGAA
Organism: Carcinoscorpius rotundicauda; assembly: GCA_011833715.1. Taxonomy (NCBI): domain Eukaryota; kingdom Metazoa; phylum Arthropoda; class Merostomata; order Xiphosura; family Limulidae; genus Carcinoscorpius; species Carcinoscorpius rotundicauda. The sequence goes on along the minus strand of CM022392.1, from coordinate 46,346,594 downwards.
TACACAATTAATATGTTGTACCACTACCTACAGTGAAAGAACTATATTTACTGAATTTTAAATTCTGTGACATACAAAAAAAATCTTGTTAAAGTACGATGAACATTAGATTTATGAAGAAAATATATCACTATGTAAAGTTTCAGCCATTTATTTTTAATATTAAATATCATGTAACTACAACAATGTATTGAAATTGTCTTGTTCAACCTTTATTTTACATAAAATATTCGTGCCATGTTTATCAGCCTTATTTTCAGCTAAACCTGAAGTCAGATAGAACGTTATCCACTCAAAGTAAAGTGTTATCCATTTAAGGGAAAAGAAAAGGGTTAAAAGTTCTCTAAACTTTACATTCTACATAAACATTTTGTAAAACCAAAGTTTATTGTGCAGGTCGATGGTCTTGAATATCGAACATATGACTCGTGTTAGGAATAGCACAACATAATGTTTTGGAAAATAAAGGACTTCTTGATTCATCTCAGCTGTCTCATCCTCTAAGTCAAACTAAAACTATTGAAATCAACTTTCATCATTCCTATATCTATCAAGCTTTCTTTTAAAGTCATGTAAATTTATTGGCTTTACAACATCCGAAGGCAACCCATTTCATAAGAAAAACACCCTATACAAAAATAATATTACCTTAGCTGAAGACAGTTTCTAATCTAATTAAATCTGTATTTGCCAACAAGATTGATACACACAATTTTCTTTCTTAATACAAATATATTTTGATATAGAAACAGCAATACAATTTATAATAAGCGTTATTACAAATAATGGCTTGTATATAAGATTTTACAAACTTACAAACAGTACTGAATGTTCTCTCTGGTCTGGAACTGAATATTTTATTGACGGATCACGACAAACAAATTTATTTTATGTTGGTGTGGATGCTGCTTACTTAACAGTTAAGCTATCTCTCGTTGCTCACACGTGAACTTTTCACAGATGAAGATACCTGATTTCTTCGAAGTTAATTCACTGAAGTTAAGCGGTTTGTAATGTTCGAAATCTATAAACACTCCTGGTCGAATATCTGTAGTTTTCCGAATAAAAAGTGTTTATCACAATTATAACTTCTGAGTTTTATAATATATTCACTAGGAGATATTTTAGAAAATTTAGTTAGCAATAATATTAGCAATTACTAGTATTTTATACACACATATCGAACGTTGTTGATTACTACGTTCGATAATCTTCTACAAATTTAAAGAAAAAGCAGGATTTACGCAATTAACAACATAAGTTTCAAGCGTTTCTAAATACATACTAAACTGAAACAAATATAAGTATTATAAACAAACATGTAATATTAAATCCGTTATATAACCCACGTGCAATGTCATAATTTAAATTCTTCCACTATTTACTTGCCCAACCCATTAAATGATCTAAATCCTTTTGTAAATCAACATCATCCTCTTCATAGCTAGTGACGCCCAAGAACTCGATATAATCAACAAAGTTAAGTAATTTATTGACCATTGCTTCATCTATGTCATTGATGTAAATAAAGAAACAGTTATCCTAAAGCTGACCTCTGAGGTACACCACTTACAGAGAAAAGAGGAGTTACATTAGGTAACTTCTTATCCTTTAGTACCTGCTCATTATTCAAGAACTTACAAAACTTATGACAAATGGCTCACATATTCAGTCCTTAATGGGCCCGGCATGGCCTAGCGCGTTAAGGCATGCGCTTCGTAATATGAGGGTCGCGCCAAACATACTCGCCCTCCCAGCCGTGGAGGCGTTATAATGTGACGGTCAATCCCACTATTCGTTGGTAAAAGAGTAGCCCAAGAGTTGGCGGTGGGTGGTGATGACTAGCTTCTTTTCCTCTACTCTTACACTGCTAAATTAGGGACGGCTAGCATAGATAGCCCTCGAGTAGCTTTGTACGAAATTAAAAAAAACAAACAAAACAATCCTTGACTTCCTTTACAACTCTCTGAGTAATATTATCTAGACTAGGAGTTTTATCGTACCGTAAACTTTCAAATTGTATTTTAACAATTAGCTGAATAACAATATTAATAGGCTGAAAGAAACCAAGCAAAATTATAGACTATATCTAGTTAGCAGAAAACAATCTCTATACAAAATGGTAAAAACACTAGTTGTAATTTATATTGATACATTAATCCCCCTGAGATGTTGATAAGTATGTATGATAATATATTGGGCTATGACAAAACATGAGTTTTGTATAAGAACATTAAATTGTTTAATTTATGTTAGTATAACACTGTTTCAGTTTTTTTTCAAATAATTACTTGATTTATATTCAGAGGTCCTTTGACAATTATTGTTATTTGTTTGTTTGTAAAACTTATATGTTTGAATGATGTTTTGAAAGATATGAAAATCGAATTTCTGGTTTGTAGAAATGAAACTCTTACAGGTAATTCTCGATCCACGCGATAGTTACGTTCCAGGAATTGGTCGCGTAAATAAGTATTCTTTTCAGGATGATAAAGTATGTAAAGTGTATTATTTGTTATAATACTTCCTCTTTCAAATAATGGATAATAAAAGCTAATATATACATTACAATAGGTCTTAATGACATGGGAAAACGAAACAGCAGGTTTGTTAAAATCCTACATTGTCTGCCTAAATTAAAACTAACCTTAGTAATGATTTCATACAAATACTGCAGAAAGTGTGTAAGAAAAATGACCTATTTTGTCAAGAAGAAAAAAATCATAGTTATATGGATAGAAGAAAGACAAACTAGTGAAAGTGCAAACATTTGTATAAAACTATTGCATGATATTTAAATAAATATTCATTTCAGGACAATGATTGTAAAAGTATTCTTAATTATAAAAAGTAAAACTGTAATCAGTATGTTAAAACATACTTGTTTATTATTTATAAAACATTAGGTGTGATAAAAACCTTTCAGCAGCATGTTAAATATATTTGTAATACTACAATCTTATAGAAACATCAGTAAATGAAAAATAAAACGAGGCATGTTGAAACCTGTGATGTGTTCCTCGGGAGTATAGAAACTCTTCTGTAAATTGTACACAAATGAATGTAAATTGAAGTCTGTATGACATTCTGATAAACGTTATCTTCTTTTGTAAGTCCATCCACTGATAGAACCTAAGTAACACAATCAACTTAGCAACACCATCCATCAACACAAACAGATACTATCTACCAGATACTATCATTAGCACCAATCCACCTATAGAAATACAGTCCACTTTTGGAAAACATATTTAAGTTAAAACTATAAAGTAACATGCGTAAAATGAAATTTTTGTTAATGACAATAGCAATCATAGTTATATGGATAACATAAATACAAACCAGATGTTAAATAAGCATCCTATTCAGGACGATAATTAATTATTAGTGATTTAAATACGAAAGTTCAGCAAATGTCAAAAGCATGACTATATATAGAACTAATAAATTAGTAAAGTGTTTACAAACACTGAAATTTTTGTTCTGAATGATAACTACACACTAGATTCTTTTGTCAGTGTAATAGTGATACCTTGAGTATTAATTAATCCATACCACTGATACAGCATCAAAAAGTGAGGTATGTTTTCGTACAGTAACTTTTTCCCTCATACAATAAATGTCAGTTAAATAGTTACTAAATCTTCTGTTATTATAAAACCGTTTGCATGCACTTTTTCCATCAGTAGGGTTTATGCTCTGATTCCAAGTTTTGTCTTGGTATTGTTGCTCTTCTTGTGATTCCAGAAGCAAAGTTCTTGGTATTATCTTTGACCATAAGCTCATTTCTCATATCAAGCAACTACACGTCAATTGCAAAAGGGCACTAAACATTCTCCTTGCTTTTTCTTTCACCACTAAGGAGGCATATCAATGTTCTATGCTCAAAATCTACCATGCCCTTATTCAATTTAAACTGTACTATGGGACTCTAGTATTTGACATTGTTAAGGCCTTTGCCTTGAAAATGTTGACCCTCATTTAATATCTGGCGCTTCTCTAGCACTTCTTCAGCCCAGAGTCTGTACACAGAGTCCCACAAACCTCTTCTTAACCTCCATCATTTTCAACCTTCTTTGCAGTATAATATGAAACCTTGATTCTTACCACAGCATATTACGTAGGGTTCAATCTTTCTTCGTTGGTCAACTGTTCTCTTTCAAAATAGGTGATCTGAATTTCTTTTTACTTTTTTATTTTTCTATCCAGGTGCAACTGGCTCATTTGGAACTGTCATTAGAACTCATTGCTGTCCTCAATTATCAATCATTTCACCATGGCTTATAGCCACCACCAAATCTTTTCTTTAGATACCCCTACTTGGAAGTACTGTCTTCTCTCTACCATACAACTTTTGAACTATTCTTCTCTTCCCATTTATATGTATGGTTTGAAATGAGATGACTATGTTCGCTCTGTCATGTATTGCTATAACTCAATAGCTGCTCACAGGATCTCTTTTACAGTTTCTGTGTTCACTGCCGAGTTGTATGTCATTTCTCTTGCCTTGGTTCATGTAGAAGCTATGTATTACACTAACTGTACTATTTATACTAACTCTCCTAGCTTTCCACTGGCCCTGAAATTGCAACACGTTAATTCTCAGCTGTTCTTATCGATGTTCAAAAACGACTGATCCATTTTGCTTTATATTTTGTTTCCACCCAGTTTGCTGGACACCTGGTTACATCAGTATTCGCGAAAACAAGCTAGCTGTCACTGCAACTAAGTCTGTCTGCTCCAGTATCTTCAAGTCCACATCTTTCACTTGTATGAACTACATTTCTCTATTCAAGTATCGGATTCTCTCCAGTTGTTAGACGACTTGAAGTGAACAATGTCTTAACAAACTTTTCTAATTTAAATCTACTGTTCCTCTTTGGGCGTCTTGTTTGGTAAGGATCAGAAGGTAGAAGTTGTCCTGGTTAGGCAACGCAGAAGTCACAGACTTTTAGTTCATCATTTTAATTTATCTGGTACTGTTGTTGTTGTTTAGAATTAAGCACAAAGCTACGCAATGGGCTATCTGTACTCTGCCCACCACGGGTATCGAAACCCGGATTTTAGCGAGTAAGTCCGCAGACATACCGCTGAGCCACTGAGGTAGCCATTATCTGGTACTGAACAACCAATGTGTGGCATTTGTGACACTCAAGTCGCAATAACCCTCATTTTACTGTCTTGCTCTTGTGATGACCGTAAGATACAGCACCATTTTTGACATATATTTTGTACAGGTTTACGCCTGGCGTTGGACTGTGTCATAAGTAATAGTGATACTATTCAAGTTGATAGTATTTTTACTTTTGTTAGGGTTATTGGTTTTCTTAATCCCATTTTAATTTTTACGTGATTTTCGAGTTTTGTTTGGTTTTTAGCTCCATTTATTGTTACACTTTATAACATTTTACTTTTTTTTATCGGTTGTTTGGCGCAGATATCCTCGATAATTTGCTCCATAGAGTGCCAACCGACCTCACTAACCAAACCTGTGCCACGTTTTAGTACCATTCAAGCAGAATAGACATTAGAAAACAAAGAAACAAAACTAGTAAAACAAGACACTCTTAACGACTTATTGAACCACGTTTTTAAGCTTAAACTGCATACAAATTAAATAAGTAAAAGATGTTAAAAATTTAAATATTATAAAGCCAGTAGAAAACATTTTATATGCATACATATCACATCTTTATACATAATTTATGATCCCATGTTTACAGTATTCAGGTTAAATTCATAGATTATTTAAAGTTGTTTCCAAACGACCCATGGTTGTTCACACATAATACTTCATTTCTGTAAGTTTATATTGAGCTACATTATTTGGTTCTTCTAGTGGTTCATAGGTAAATACGAGGGCTTGTCATGCTAAATATGGGTGTCAATATCCACATTGGGCAGAACATGCTTGACATCTTAAACATTAAAAAATGTTCTAACTGTAACCTTTATTGTTTTCTAGTTTTGATAGTATTGTAACTGAAATGAGTAAAATAATCCAATTTAACAACAAAATTGATTTTTAAAAATTATACATTCTCAGAACAAGGGAAAAATCAATTGTTAATGAGTTCAAAATTTTGTAACTGAGAAAACTCCTTTTAAATTTGACAACAGTATTTATGATCACATACATGGGTAAAAATTACTCCTTAGACTAGCAAAACTGTTTTTGTTATATTATGACAAAATATTCTATTAACTGTCCATAGAGTTTTAATTACACATGTCAGATATCACATATACGTTAATAACACTTTTGTTATTGTTTTTAAAAAAACAACACGTAGATTTTTCTTAGAATATATAAATCAATGACGTTTTGTTTACACTTGTAGAAGAAAATAGCTCAGCTTTGTCATTTTTAATATCTTTACATAACAGCTTTAGTGATCATTGATATTATGAATGTATGGTTTTAATGCCCTCTGTCTTTGATCGGCTTTTTCTGTATCACGTGGTAAAATATTACCGAGTTCTGCCTACTTAATAATAATGAGTTAATTCATTTCTTCTATAATGTTTACTTCAGATTAAGTTCACTTTGACAAAGTTTGTAGGTCGAAGTTCACAAACAATGTTCGAACAGATGTTCCGAGATTATTAATAAACCTATTTACAAATAAATTTACTTACGGAAACTCTTTGTTAATCTATTGATTGGCTTAATTCTATTTGACAATGATTTATCTAGGATTCACAGTCCAAACACAAGACTAAAGATAAGGTATTTATCTACTCAACAGAAATCCACCCTTAACTCTTTGGCTTGGCCAGGTATGGCTAGGTGGCTAGGACGCTCAACTAGTAATCTGAGTCTCAGGGGTTCGAATCTCCGTCACACCAAACATGCTCATTCTTTCAGCCATGGGGGTGTAAAATGTGACGGTCAATACTACTAATAATTGGTTAAAGAGTAGCCCAAGAGTTGGCGGTAATTACTCGCTAGCTGCCTTCCCTCTGATCTTACATCATAAATGAAGAACGGCTAGAACAAAAAACCCTCGTGCAGCTCTGCGCCAAATTCAAAACAAACAAACTCTTGCCTTACAGTGTATCCATAACTCCAAAATACGTCAAAATTTATGGTTGAGATATAAAAGTAGTCCAAAATCTCACTATAGAGGTATAAAAGCAGCACTAAGGCTAAAAATTTCATATTGTTTATAGAAAATGCGTACTTTTCCTGTTGTTCAAATCTGAAGGATGAAATTAGAATTCCCTTATCTTCGTTTCTAATTACAGCTGGGTGAAGCTTATTTATCTGTCTATAAATCGAATGATTCGTAGTTCAGGAACTGTTGCTGCAAAAAAAAGTGATCCGCACTTTGAAGCCATGAGTGCAATGGTGGATTTAAAGTTGTGTCTTATTTTGTAAAAATTAGTCCAGAGATGTAGCCTTTATACAGACATTATCATTGAGTTATGGTAATAACAAATAAAATCGGTATTAAAATGCTGAAAATGGTATGACGGATTTACTGTTATATATTTATTTTAACATTTTATAATATAATTTTTAACATAATATTTTTTCAGTTAAACATATGTATATTTTGAAATGCGTGTAGCTTATGCTGTTAAATGAGTATTTCGAAATTTCCGCATATTCACAAAAATCGCAGAAGATTCTCGAGTGTAAGAATCAACAATAGATGTAAGAAAGCCTTGGCGTATCGCTAGTACTACTGTGCAAGTTGAAATTCCTAGAATTTCGCCTCACGCAGTGGCGTATTTAGGTATGGGCTAGATAGAACTCAGTCCCACAAAACCTTAAATCCACCGCTGGCTTAAAACTTATTAAAGATAACCAACACGAGATGCCAAAAGACAGTATGGAATGTCGGTTCGTTACCAACTATAAACATTGGAACTATAAATAATTATGATTAACGCTTATTAATGGAGAACTTCAGATACTGACTAGGAACGTTTATATATTTTGAAAATTACAAACTAGTTGGCTTCAGCAGATTAACATCGGACGTTAGTATTTTTACGAAAATATTACATGCTTTCTTCGGTAAAACTTTACTTGTAATTTGTGAGTGTGATCAGCAAAGAGTTAGATAGTTCCTCGTTAAGTGAATTGTACCGATATCAACTCCAAGCTAGTTCACTCATTGTGGGCTCTCAACAGGATATCAAAGAAATTTCAGATCAGAAAGAAGATTCAATATTATTTGTAAGTTTTTTAAACTTTTATATATAAGTCATTATTTTTAATCATTCTAAATTGTATTATTGTTTGTATATTAAATATATTTGATTTAAAAAAGAAAACTGTGTGTGTTACACTTTCTTGACAAATATAAAAACGTTTATACACACTAACATTTAAGAATATTTTAAATTTAAATTATTTAATTAAGGTTCAGGCTTTTTGAAATCGTAATACGTAACATAATAAAGTGAAGGCTTGTCCAAATATATTATAGTACGTAACAAGATGTATGTTAATCATTTCTCTGAACATCGAATTATTTTCTACAGATGTAATAATTCCACACAAATACAGGTTTAACTCGTTCACATTACAACTTTCTTTTCGACCTGAATAGTTGTGTAATTGAAGTAAAAGTCTTTTGATACGGTCTAACACACATTATATTATTCTTAATTCTGCTGAGTATATATCATCCGCCTCTTCATGCAAACAATTTATCATTAAAAATATATCACCTGAAGAGAAAACTTAAGAAACCATAACTTAACTGCACGGTGGAGAAATACAATTCTCATCATCTCAGCTCATATGATAAGGAATTTCACTGAAAGGAGATGTTATGATATTTATGAGGTAAAGTTTTTCGTGAAATATTTGTGCTCTTTATTTGAGGTGGATTATAAGACTTTCCAGCTAAACTAAATACTATTAATTTTACCTCGCAACCCACATATGTGACATCCATTAAGTATTTGTCATTACTATTATTCTAAATCAAGTCACTAAGTGATTTTGCTTAAATGCAAATTAGTGTTATCGATAGAAGTTTGAAAAGTTTGCAAATGTTTTCCTCAACGTTACAATGTTCCCTAAGAAACATTCATTGTTACATTCTGCCTGGCATGTTTTGGTGGCTATAACACTCAACTCGTAACTTGTATGTCATAGATTCGAGTCCTGTCACCAAAAAAAAACTTGCTCTTTCAACCTTAAAGAGATTATAAAATAAATCCCGCTGTCCTCTGATAAAGAGAAGCTCAAGGGTTATAGGAAGGTGATGTTGACTAGTTCCTTTCCTTCTAAACTGTCATTTCAAAAGTAAAAAGTAAGGAAGGCTAACGTAAATAACCCTGGAGGTTTTGTCGCTTTTTGTGTTTTTTATGTTTCATAAAGCCATTTTAATCAGTCGTAGCAATATTTATCTTTCTGTCTAGTATAATAATTTTCTGTCTAAACCTAAAATTATCCTGATTACAGTTGTAAATAACTAACTTTTAAATCTAACGGCAGGAGCGGATTGACATTAAGGACAAGTTCGAATAAGTTAATAAGCTGCATAGTATCTGAATAATTAGAATGAGCAGAAGACAAGTGAAAAAATCATAGATATAAAAAACACTCAATCACTATAAGACGTCTATGGTTACTAGTGAGGAGCAAAATTCTCTGGAACCAATATAATTCAGTGAGAAGTGAATCAGATGGTAAATTGGGCTTCGTATTTATTTTTATTATTTTAAAACAATTTTTCTGCTGAATAAGTCAGATTCATAAAGCAACAATTCTTCATATTCTGTGAGTATTGGTTTACTGTGGTGATTAAGAAAACTAAAAACACATAATTTACATACGTTCTATTTCGATTTCTACGGTTGTTAGTGAGAAAAAGAATTTTCGAAACCATTATAAGTCAGGGAACCAAACTATAGTTCCTCTATAGTTCCCTCTATAGAGGGAACCTCACATTTATTTTTGTGTCAAACTTTTAGAATTTCTCACAAAGTTATATCAAAGTAGACTGTAGTATTGTATTCCTCTAAACCACAGACCTGAGATAGCTAGTCAACAGTACCCAGATCTTCAATTAATAGACCATATATCTAAGACAGCTAGTTAACAGTACCCAAGTCTTCAACTGATAGACTACAGATCTAAGACACCTAGTTAACAGTACCCAGATCTTCAACTGATAGACTACTGATCTAAGACAGCTAATCAACAGTACCCAGATCTTCAACTGATAGACTACAGATCTAAGACAGCTAGTTAACAGTACCCAAGTCTTCAACTGATAGACTACAGATCTAAGACAGCTAGTTAACAGTACCCAAGTCTTCAACTGATAGACTAGAGATCTAAGACAGCTAGTTAACAGTACCCAGATCTTCAACTGATAGACTAGAGATCTAAGACAGACAGTCAACAGTACCCAGATCTTCAACTGATAGACTACAGATCTAAGACAGCTAGTCAACAGTACCCAAATCTTCAACTGATAGACTACAGATCTAAGACAGCCAGTCAACAGTACCCAGATCTTCAACTGATAGACTACAGATCTAAGACAGCTAGTTAACAGTACCCAGATCTTCAACTGATAGACTAGAGATCTAAGACAGCCAGTCAACAGTACCCAAATCTTCAACTGATAGACTACAGATCTAAGACAGCTAGTCAACAGTACCCAGATCTTCAACTAGTCTTGTCTTTATTGAACAGAGGGAGCTAACTGTTACAAACTGTTGTCATGCATTAAGACTCCAAAAGTGCTGAGCGCATTTTGCAGCAACAAATCGTAAATTTTTAGATTCTAGTTGACACATTTACAAAAGTAGGAAAAAGTTATAACTCTGATGTATCCAAAATGTCTCTGTTCATACTATAAACTAATATCTCAAGCTAATCGATACCACCAGGATCATGCTTCATGTTCAGTGTATAATGTGTTTCTATTTAATTTGTTTTTAAGCAGACACTAACCAACATATATATAAATATATATGTTTAGTTCCTATGCCATTTAAGACCATTGGAATACCTGAGATTCTTCAACAGTTCTATTTGATGGCGCCCACGTCCTATCCATGTAGCCGTCCCTGCTCTTAGGCTACTTACTCTCTTCTCAGGCCTGGGAGAGTAAATATGTTCAGCGTCGTGAATTCGAACTCACGATATATAAATAGGGATTTAAACACCCGAACAGCCAGGCGGTGATATCAAACGCAATCAATCTGCTTTCTTATATATTTGTAAGTTCACAGGCTGAAGTAACATTTGTTATTTTTAATCTATTTGCAATCTTAAATCTTTTAATCTACTGCTTGAAATTTAAGATTTGTTAAATTTTAAATCCCGTTTGTATAATAACATTCGACAAAAATGAAGCTACTTTACAATATAAAATAATGGAAGCCTCAATATAAGCAATATATTACTACGTATTGTAGTTTATCTCCAACGAATCTCCGATTTATTATATTAAGTATGTTATGTGTTACTATTTCAAACAACCAGAATTTTAAGTTTGAATTTAGCAGTTAATTAAATGTTAAAAAGTACCAAATTTATTATACTTGCCAACAAGACTGGTGTACACAATTTTCTTTCATAATACGAATATGTTTTAATACACAAACAACAACACAATTTATAATAACGATTGTTAAAAATATTTATCACAAATAATGATTTATGTACAACAGCTTTACAAACTTACAGACAATACTGAGTCTTATATCCGGTATAAAACAAAATACATTATCGAAAATTCAGGTCCACAACAAGCAAATTAGTTCTAAGTTGATATTGTCACACCTAGTTTAAGCTAACGCTGTCTTTTCTTGGCTAGCCTCGCACCCTTACAAGTTGACTTTTCCGGCAAATATATTTAATGTCTTCATAGAAATACTAATGTTCAAAGTTAATTCACTAATGTTGAACGATTTGTAATGCTCAAAATCTGGTCAAATTTCCAATTAATAGACGTCACTGATAAAGCTTCCGAAGCCAAAAGCACACTGGCTGTAACTGACCAATAATAATCTTCAAAAACTGTCTTTTGGCTTGCTGCTTTCATACGAATCACGCAAGTATCTCGAAATTTAAACAATGTTCGAAAATGCGCCAATGTTTTTTGTGAAACAAAAATTGTTGATTCTTACTCTCAAGAATCTTACACAAAATTAGAGAACTGGCGGGACTTGCTCAATACACAGCCAACAATATACGTCACATGCAAAAGATAAAACTCTACTTAAACAAGTGCAGCTAAAGTAAAGGTATAACGCTAAATCCATTATAATATATATATATACATGGGATAGACAACAAAACGTTGCCCCCTTTAAATTTTATTAATTTGTTATACCTTTTATTAGATAAGAGAAAAATGTGTAAAACTATATGTGTTCAAAACGCACACAACGAGACCTGTTCAAATACGATCTGAAATCCTGATATAAACACTAGCTTTAATAAATATCTGAACTTTTCGTGATTTAGTTAAATTTTCACATAAAAAGTATTTTGCACCTACTGCAGTTTCTTATATCTTCTTATAAGTTTTAATAACATTTGTTATCTTAATATTACTACGAACTGTTAGCAAAAAAAAATGTTAATAGTCTGCTCTTAATTCGAAAACCAAGTCTAATGACATCTTTCAGCTGAATATGGAGTTAGAATTATTTTATAAAATTGAATACCTGTTGTTGTTTTTTAATCTGCCTACTTGGAGACGTGATTAACAGTATACAGGTGAAAAGAGGAGATTAGGAGACAGTGTATGGTATGTTATGAAACTAGAATATGTTATTAAGAAACTTAAGTATGGTGTGATCTGCATATTTTGTTTGATACCTACTTTATTTTAAATGTTCGTTTGTTTTTGTTTGTTTTTTTTGAATTTCGCACAAAGCTACTCGAGGGCTATCTGTGCTAGCCGTCCCTAATTTAGCAGTATAAGACCGGAGGGAAGGCAGCTAGTCATCACCACCCACCGCCAACTCTTGGGCTACTATTTTACCAAGGAATAATGGGATTGACCGTAACATTATAATGCCCCCACTGCTGAAAGGGCGAGCATGTTTGGCGCGACGGGGATGCGAACCCGCGAACCTCAGAGTACGAGTCGCACGCCTTAACACGCTTGGCCATATCGAGCTACCTTTATTTTAAACGTTTGTGTATCGGAGCTATTTGTTTGTGTAGAAAAGTGTATATTAAGCAGGAGTAAAAGAAGCTTTTTTTAAAGAGGGACATAACTAGAATACATTTGACAATAAATAACATAATGCTGTCAAAGCTAGTACAGAGAGTTTGGCCAGAATGAAAATTTGTTGTGTGTTTTAGATATATTGTTATAGAAGTTACGTTATTCATGTTTGTATATATACAGAATTCTTCATCACAACAGCTCTCAGAGAGGAATGTGTTTTTCCTATAGCAAAGCCACAGCGGGCTATCTGCTGAGCCCACCGAGGGGAATCGAACTCCTGATTTTAGCGTGGTAAATCCATAGATTTACCGCTGTACTAGCGGGAGGCCTTTTGATTATTATATTATGTATTAACGTTCCTAGTAATCAGTGTTGTGTATAACTATGTTTATTTTCACTATAACTTATTCAAACCGTTGTTTTTTGTTTTGTTTTTTTAATTTTGCGCAAAGCTACACGAGGGCTATCAGTTCTAGCCGTCCCTAATTTTGCAGTGTAAGACTAGATGGAAGGCACATAGTCATCACCACTCACCGCCAACTCTTGAGCTATTCTTTTACCAACGAATAGTGAGATTGACCGTCACATTATAACGTCCCCCCTGCTGATAGGGCGAGCATGTTTGGTGTGGCGATCGTCAGATTACGAGTCGAACGTCTTAAGCTACCTGGCCATAATGAGCCGTTTGCATTTAAAAAACATTTTAAGACAACTGTAACTAAGAGTTATTCAGTTTAACACCTTAAGCCAGCTGTCCTAAATCGCGAATGAGGCTTGAAATAAAAAAATGAAATGTTTCAATGTGTATTAATAATACAGGATCCAAATAAAATCTTGATTTTTGCCAAGTATAAGACCCTTTTTTACATGTATATTTTTAATAAATATATTGTAAATAAGCAGTTTATTATCTGACTTGTACACAATTTTAGACAAACAGCACTAAATCCAATGATTTACTTTTTTGAAAATCAAATACACCTTTTTCTAGCGCAATCATAGGCGCAAAACAGTGGTCGTCAGAGAGTTGATGATTTATTTGATTCTGTATTGTATATAAAACTTCTGGTGCCTGAGCTCAATATAAAAGTTTGGAATGAATATATTTCAATAATGAGAGCACATCTTCATGACTGTTTTTATGCATATTATTTCATTTAAATTAAATTTCAAAGTGACTACACTTTTTTGTTTCTGAATCATTGAAGGATTAGAATATCAGTAAGTGTTTCTTAGTGTCAGAAAACAGAACGTCCTTTCACAGAAAAACTGGCCTAACCTCAGTTTCCCAAACATAATTCAAACAAGTTTGTGAATTAAGTGTTCAAATTTCAACTGTGTGAGGCTTTCATGTCAGTTTTTCCACACAAGTTTGTCGAAAGCTATGCGTATATCATTTTATGTTCACACCATAAGTCTGCCCACGTAAGACCAATTCTTGCCATTTGTTCCATTATCCGTAAATATTATACATGTTTATTTGGTTTATTTTTTCTCAATATGAAATTGCCAATTTCCTCCTTCAGGAAAGTTTCCTCTTTGAATGATGACGAAAGATAGTAATTAATTTCCAACACCCCAAATTATCTAATTCAATTTAGATCATACATCAAGCGATTTGGCGAGCTGCCGGTAAAAGACGCCTGCTGGCTTATGAAGAACAAAAACAGTTTTACATTTACATATGAGTTGTATATTCTATAACAGTAGTATTTTAATTTTGTATTCTGTTTCGTGCTTTTCGCAGCAGGTGTTTGAATTATTTCTTATTGACAGAAAACATCACATAAAATGTTTTTTCTTGCAACAACCTCTTTAAACACAGATGTTATTCATCTTATATCACACTGTGCATTCACTTTAAATCCACGCCATCTCTTCTATTTATCTGGCTTGTTCTAATATTATTTTCAAACCATTCAAAGAAAGGTTTTGAGCTTCGTTTAGTGTATTAGAGTAAATAGGAGTGAGGTCAAAAGTTTATACAGGTAATACTGGAAATTCATCATCAACTTGTTCTTTAATAATTAAACCATCTGAAGTTTACTCTGGACGTTGTTCTGATCCTGTGCTTCCACTGAAAATATGTTGCTTTTTATTTTAAAAATTACCAGGAAAGACATGTAATAAATGTACATTAGAATACTGCTGGGATAAAATATGTTTTAATCCTGTCATCTGGGTTAAATGGATCGTACAACGTATTGCAAATGCAGGATTCTCAACGTGTTGCACTTTATATTTCACTAATTTCACGTCCTGCACGTCTTTTGGTTTAATACAATAAAAATTTGGATAAACCTGCCACTGCTGACGACACGGAACCTTTGAAACAATATTCAGCACCGTTTTATAATGAAACAGCTGACATAGGACAGCTGCAACATAAACACGTGAACCTTTCCTTGCACTAGAATCTCATACTTTACTATTCAACAAGAAAATTTACAACAGAAATGAGTATATGTTTTATTATATTAGTCAGAAATTGATACTTTATTATAATACGATAATATAAAAAAATATTCGTGTGCAACTCTCTTCAAATAATCAATTTTCATTCATTCAAAATACGTTTTGAATAATATAAAACAAAATTACTTATTCCAGTCATGAACTGTATTATACATTTAATGTTATTTCTTGTATCTACAGCACTACAGATGCACAAACCCAGAGACCAATGAAGATCTATTTATAAACCTTTGTTTATACTTATTTATTGAGTTTTAAAAGTCTCCTGCTGTGACAGCTGTAAATCCACTGATGTACAACCCTAAAATCAGGAGTTCAGTTCCCCTCCGTATTAAAAGTAGATAGCCCCATGTGGCTTTGTCATAAGAAAACGTATGTACATACATGTATTTAAAATTATGACCTTATATTTCATCGTAAATTATACAGTTAAAATAATTGTAAGAATGTTGGGGAAAATAACAGAAATCTACATGTATTTTAAAATATCGCTTCAAAATCAAAACATTCATTACATTCATTGGTAATTATTAGTGATTAACACTTGTTTAAAGTGACGAAAACGTCTCATTCTTGTTCAATAACTTAGAACATACTTTACATCACAGCCTTTGTTCACTAACTTTTACCGAACAAAATATAACAAAGATGTCAATTTTATTAAATAAACGCAACTGAAGTTCTGTACAAACATTGTATTAGTGTCCTCCTATTCTACATTTAATTAATTACGTTACCAAAGTAAATAATGCTAATCATGAAGATGAAGTTTTCCTTAATCCAGTCAGAGTAACAGCAACATTCGAAATAACAGATAAGCCCTTTAGGATCTGACTTAAGTCCAAATTTGATACTAGTAATAAAAAAGTTTCTAGTTGTTACTGGGGGACTAAAAATATTCAATGTCGCCCCCTCTCTTTATCAATGTATTGACCAAAAGTGAAGACGTAACCTTTTGGGACCTAGTAGTGTACATTTAAACTACTACAGAACTTTATTTATAAAATTATGTACACAAAATACTAAATAGTGAGTCATAATTCTCTAAATAAAAATTACAAACATGATAACGAATATAAAATACTAGACGTGCAGTTTTGGAAGTACGTCAAATGTAACAGACGGCCGATCCTCAACATCATGCAAGTAAGACTGACACAGAAAACTTATAGCTTTTAGTGAGACATTTGTAAGACGCTTTCGAATCTATCTGAATAATTGATGTATCGCAACTGAAATTCGAGGTACTGACAAACAAAATCGGAACAATGGCCCCCTGTACTAGCGGCTAGCGGGACTTCTGGACACACGACTTCTTTGACTTACTCATAGACGGCGATGTTGAACGCGATATCAACAACACTAATTGTCACATTTCGTCCTAGATGGCACTATAAAACTCTGATTAGAAACATTAATGTAAGTTAATGTTTCAAAATCTAAAAATATTGATTAAAATATCACCGGTTGTTCGCTAGTACACTTGGCTCTGACCTGTGGCATTCAACATTTAAAAATATATATGTTCAAGGGTTAAATATGTTTTTATATTTATGATATTTTAACTGGCAACTTGTGTCTCTTAAATAATTTAGTAGTTGAAAATAATTAGGTTGTTGTTGTTTTGAATTAAGCACAAAGCTAGACAATGGGCTATCTGTGCTCTGCCCACCACGGGTATCAAAACCCGGATTTTAGCGTGTAAGCCCGCAGACAAACCGCTGAGCCACTGGGGGGCAAATAATTAGGTGGAATTGTTTCTGTAATAAAAATATAACTTATCCAACAAAGTAAAGGGGTTTTTCGAAGTAAATGATTGTTTCATAACGCTCTTCCACATTGGTTACAATGACATATTTCACATATTCTTTTTTTTTCTTTTACAGTATTCGAATTTGGGTTGTTTGTGGTCAATGCGTAACATGTTTGACTGTGAACTGAGAGTTCAAGGTTTGAGATGCGATGCCGTTAAACCCTCTCCCTTCTTTCAGATGCTTCTGTGTTGTAATAGTAAAAGTCAGTCTCGTTATTCGATTCAAAGAGCCGGATAAATTAATTTTGGCGGTGGGTGCTGCTGAATAGACTGCCTTCCATTTGGCCGACAATTCATTTGACGTTACAGAAATGGCTATACATGAATTATTAGGATGTTTGAGTGGACATTTAGCCCACTGTGTTTATGAGTGATTATACCGGGAATGACTAATACTTTGCTTACTAACCTTTATTATTGTTTGCACATTATTATTGCTTGCGATTTATGATTAAAATCTTTAATATAACGCTTAAAAAAACATTCACTCATCTTAAAACATCATGAGAACTAAATGTCACTTTTTGTATTACCCGTGTTGAGTTTCTCTGAAAACAGGTATGTATTATATTACATGAAGCCAGGTAGAGAACGTTAATGTTTATCTTGGCATGGTTAGGTGGGTAGGAGAGCTCAACTCGTAATCTGAGGGTTGAGGGTTTGAATGCCCGTCACACCAAACATGCTCGCCCTTTTAACGTATAGGCGTTATAATGTGACGGTCAGTTCCACTATTCGCAAAATTTAAAACAAACAAACGTTAATGTTTAAAACAGTTAATGTAAATGCCTAAAAAAGTGTCTTAGCTTGTGGAAGAAAAGCAATAATTTTGAGTTATTTGATTTATTTTAGACATTTTAAATCATTTAGATGAAAAACTACAATTCTTATTAAAATAACGAAAAGAATGTACTGATGTAGATGTTTTTATTATTACAAATTTTTATGAAAAAGCGACAAACCCATGATTTTAACGGCGTTCATCCAAAATATGATAAAATAAATATTCATTTTCCATTTGCTAAAGGAATTATTGAAAATACTGGTTAAAACACCAGATATTATTTTAAACTAAGAAAAGTAATTTCTTTTTATGAAAATGAGTTATCCGATAGACAATAACAGCGTTTTGGATGTAATCAAATTTAGTACTTCAAAGTAAAAAACACCTCAAAGCTTTTGCTATTTATCACTAAATAATTGTCATGTTTTGAAAATAATGTTATTAAAAATTTTGTTAAAATCCAATTAGAAATACTAATAAAATATAAACAAGTAAAGTAAATTTTCTGGAAAGCAAGATATTCAACAGCAATACCAGTATCATAGGTGACCCTAGACGTTTTCAGTTATGCCTTTTATTATTTAATGAGAGTTAATAATTATATCTTCGTTGGAAAGCTGTTATCTTTAACAAACAATTGAAATATGATAACATACAGATAGTAATTGACTCGTTACTTTCAAGATTTGAAGAAGTTTAGTTGCAACTCTTAACTATATTAAGCTTTAAAGTGCGTGATATATGGCTATCTTGAAGTGAGTGAAACTGTTTACAGAGAGTGAATCAACATAAACACCAAGTAAAAACTAACTTGTTTTTTCAGTTTCTTATTATTCACCATAACAGTAAAACAAATACGTGTTTTAAACTTTAGTTGGTAAAAGACCTTACAAAGGAAAGTAGGGGAAACATTGAGAATAATTATGAAGCGTTTTACATTAAAAGAAACACTTATTTTCAATAGATAATTACTCATTTATTTGTTAAAATTTTAAACAAGCATTTGAATTTGTTTAATTATCTGTTACTCCTTTAATCACTTTCTGAGATATTTATTACTTTTATAATCGTATCAAACGAAGTTCAATCGATATTTTTACCTTTAAAAGTTGATTTTAGGATTTTTTTTACTCATTTTGTACTATTTCATACCTAATAACAAGATTGAAAGTACATGTTTAAGGTAATATTTATAGTTTCTCAGTATTAATCTTCTTAAAGCTCTGATTTTAAGGTGAATATTTATAGTTTTCTCAGTATTAATTTTCTTAAAACTCTGATTTAAAATAAAACAAATATTTACAAGAAAAAAGATCGATTGTGAAATTTAAAACAATTCCAAGACTTCTGTTGTTTTTTCATTATAATGTTCGAACGTTTCCCTTTCAGTCTTGAGATCGCATTAACTTCAATTTGTATAAAAGACTCGTTTACCTTGATATTAAAGCAATATAACATACCAATATTTTATTTCGTGAATATCAAATGATTTACTTTTGTGAGAATGGAACAATGTTCTTGTTATCGATATTGACAGTTCGTGAATGGCATTTTCCTTCTTCAAGGAGTCCATTGCCAACTAACGAATGTTCAATCATATTTACCCCGGTATGCTATCAATATAACATCATGATTTTCTATTAAGAAAAACTGTTGTAATGTTTTCCTCAGTTGTGGATGAAATAAGTTGAGCTGTTATTCTATGTACACAAGCACACAAACACAACAAAACTATAAGTCCAACATTGATGTCGAAAAGTTTAATTATTTTTTCAATGAATAAAATATAGCACACACCACGAACTAATACACCGTTTCACTGTAACACGAGATCGAACTTGAAGGGTAACATCCTGACTGTCTAAGGTTGTTATAGCCTTTAATAACCAACGTAATGCATATTGTTATTTATCACCTAAATCTAATTCCCTTGGTGGACATACATTTATATGTGTGCTTGTGCGTTAAATTAGTTTATGGTAATTACACATTCAACCCATAGTAGTACGTGATAATTTTATACAGTATTATCCCATGTCCTATTTCAAAGTATGATTTATATTTGATTTTTTTCCTATAAAATTTAGAATTCGTTGTATGTACATGGAGTTTCATATAATACTGTACGCACTGTCAGTATGTTACATAACTGTCTAGATATTTACTGATTTTGAAATAGCTGCAATCACTTTATATTTCATATCTGTTACCTATATCTCACGCCACTTCATGATACTTTGATAAACTCATTATGAATATTTACGTTCACTTTCAAACAAGTATAAGATTTTGTATTTGTCTATATGCAATCAAAGCCTCATTTAAATTTTGGTAGTTACATTTATATCTATGTATGTCAGTTATTTCCAAATGTTTATACAAAATAACGCGTTTGATAATAGACTGAATATTAATTTGATGAGAATAGGAGCAGAAGATGAATACGTTATTATTGTATCAAAGCCAGTACAGTAACACGTTTCAAACACACAGTTCTCTTTATATTTTGTTTGTTTTTGTCAAAGTTATACTTTTTTTAAGGGTAAATAACATTTCAGATCAAAGGAGTAGACTCCATAGGTAGAGCCAGCACAAACGCAAAACCCAATGGTCTTATTCATATTTTAATAAAATATTTTATTCGTAATAAAGTAATGTGTACCAAAAAATAAAATAATTGCTTAACATTCTCTATTTCTAAACAGGATCAACATTCGTTTAATAATGAAAATCGTTTCACGAACATCTCCAATTTTAAGTGAAACTAACAGTATTCTTCTAAGAGAAATATTAGCACTATGGAAATGTGAAGTTCATTGAACATTCCAACATATTTTCAAATCTTAAAAAGTATTATTGTAAGTCTATAAATGTATTTTTTTATTGGCAAACAGGCTCGTCAAAGGAAAAAGGTGGTTTTATCTCTCAATCGGATGCACAATTGAAACAGAGAGGTACAGTAAATGTTTCAAGACGCTCGATCGTTTTTCAACAATAGTAATAAAAGCCCTTCTCTTAGCTACGCAGCATATTTCGGAAAAATACATTAATATAAACAGCTAAAACTATATTAGACTGGGTTCAATTCTAATACATATTTTAAGGGTCAAGTACTAATAATATAATCGTTGTAACGACCGGTTTTGACAAGAGCTTCGAATGCTTCATCTACTTCTGAATTAATATTCTGATGTACTTGAAATCCAGTATGTGGATAAATCTTTATTCTCTGAAATGTTCCTAACATTGCAGCTAATATTTCTCGC
This sequence comes from Carcinoscorpius rotundicauda, assembly GCA_011833715.1. NCBI lineage: Eukaryota > Metazoa > Arthropoda > Merostomata > Xiphosura > Limulidae > Carcinoscorpius > Carcinoscorpius rotundicauda. Next base: position 46,325,090 of record CM022392.1, on the reverse strand, counting down.
ATCGTTCCTACAGCACGTGTAGGGTAATGGAGCAAAGTAATTGGAGGTGACGTCACCATGACACGTAAAGACGTCACATTTCCTGGCCATTGTTTCATAAAGGTAGCGTACGTACGACGTTCCATATACGGTGTATGCACAAGAATAATGCTCGATGGGTTAATGTTGTATTTCTTCATAATTTTATACGAAAATTTAACGTTTTCGCCTGTATTTGTAGCTTGACTTTCTATAATAATTCGATTTTCTGGTACCCCAATATCTAGTGCCACATCACGGAAAACGTATGCTTCAGGTCTTGTCCATTTTCCTGAAATGAAATTTGAATATTTTAAATCAAAAATAAATTAAAATATTTCGAGCAATCAAAGATAATCTGCGTTTTAATATACTAGAGATGTAAATAGTCTCATTCGGACAATCAGCCAAAGTTTTTTTTTAAATTTATTTCTCTCTTTCATAAAATCGCCAAACTATTTTATGTCAAATTGCTTTCGTATAGATGATAAATGTTATCTCATCCTCGCGTAATGTTTTTTTCATATGTGAATCATTGCTTTCCCTAGTAAAAGGTACCAGTTACATTTTCAATTTTCACACAGTTTTAGTTTTATTCAGTGTATAAAATTTTGGTAAACAGAAGAAACGAAGAAAGATTATTTGTTTTGTTTGTCTTTTTAATTTCGCCCAAAGCTACTCGAGGGCTTTCTGCGCCAGCCGTCCCTAATTTTGCAGTGTAAGACTAGAGGGAAGGCAGCTAGTCATCACCACCCATCGCCAACTCTTGGGTTACTTTTTTAGCAACGAATATTAGGATAGACCGTATCATTATAACATTCCACGGCTGAAAAGAAGAACAAGTTTGGGGCGACAAGGATTTTAACCCGCGACCCTCAGATTACGAGTCGAACGCATTAACTCACCCTTTCAACCGTGGGGGCGTTATTGTGTGATCAATCCCACTATTCGTTTGTAAAAGAGTAGGGGGTGGGTGGTGATAACTAGCGGCCTTCCCTCAAGTTTTACACTACTAAATTAGGGATGGCTAGCGCAGATAGCCTTCGCGTAGTTTTGCGCGAAATTCAAAAACAAAAAAACAAACATTTTATTACAAAATCGCATTTGTATATTAATCCTATATTCGAAGTGAAAATCCAATTTTTCGTCTTTCTTTAGTCGTTTCAAGGTACAATTCGATGAAAACGTCAAGGGGCTACAAACGAGCAGCAAATGACAGGAACTTATTTTAGAGGGTGTGTAATATTCTTGGGATTGAGAATATCAAAATCAGGTTGGAAATATTTCACAAGAAACATCCTAAGATATAGTATTATTTTGCTGTCAGTTGTTTGCTGGCATAAATATTTTCATATTCTTGTTAGAAAATAAAGTGCATTTAGTTTGAATACTTTAAGTAGATTAGAAAAGAAAGAAGGAAAAAGTAGTTTTCAAGTTAACTAAAAGGTAATTAAATACTATGTAAATTAATTTCCAAATTACTACAGCGTCATTTCCTTTTTAAAATTTTTGTATCAACATTTCTATTTATTAACGTTTGAAATAAAATTAATTACTATGATGGAAATTAACTCTCTTTTGCAATTTTATTAATAATAAGAATTGATAATTTTTATTTAGAAACGAAAATACAGGTCCACAATCTCGTGCCCGAAGTTACAAAATTTGAAAAGCTCCGAAAACGGAAGTTTTTTTGTGGAGTGTGGAACGTCAGTATAGCAGCTGACCCAACTCCACACCCACTTGACCCACGTCACTCAGGTGTGACGTAGTGGCGTGGCACAGTTGCCCAGCAGTCTGATTGGCGCGTCAGTTGTGTTTCAGAGCTCCTAATGGTTACATCTGCTCTTCGCTATTTTTTCTTGCTTTTTATTTTATGACTTTGTGTTTCATTTCACTGTGAAAATGTCAAAAAGAGCTACATATATCCCCATGAGTAACAGTGAGAAAAGGGAAAGCATATCTCGTTATCAATAACGCGGAAAGCGGAATTAGTACAGTAGCTTGATCGTGGTGTGTCTGTGCGGCGTCTAACTGAAGAATATGGTGTTGGAACAACCACTGTATATGATTTAAAAAACAGAAACACTACTTCATTTATCAGTAAATTACTCTATAAATAAACTATAGTAGTCTTTATAGTTTTTATTTAATCTTAGTGTGAGTATTCATACGTTTTTGCTGCAGTATTAATGCTTGATTGTTCTAAAATCAGAAAACTTCTGAAACATAACTAGCCTCAAGAGTTTCGGAAAAGGGATTGTGAACCTGTATTATACAGAACTGTTTGTTTGTTTTGGAATTTCGCACAAAGCTACTCGAGGGCTATCTGTACTAGCCGTCCCTAATTTAGCAGTTAAAGACTAGAGGGAAGGCAGCTAGTCATCACCATTCACCGCCAACTCTTGGGCTACTCCTTTATCAACGAATAGTGGGATTCACCGTCACATTATAGCGCCCCCACGGCTGGGAGGGCGAGCATGTTTGGCGCCACTCGGGCGCGAACCCGCGACCCTCAGATTACGAAGCGCATGCCTTAACGCGCTAGGCCATGCCAAAGCCATTATACAGAAAACCCATGAAGCCATCGACTTCTAATCTGATTTTATATCAGTTCTTACTTTTCTATATTTATTAGGCCCGGCATGGCCAAGTAACTGGTTGAGGCATTCGATTCATAGTGAGGGTCGCGGGTTCGAATCCCTGTCACACTAAACATTCTCACCCTTTCAGCCGAAGTAGCGTTATAATGTTATTCGTTGATAAAAGAGCAGCCCAAGAGTTGGCGGTGTGTGGTGACGACTAGTTGACTTTCCTCTAGTCTTACACTGTTAAATTAGGGACGGCTAGCGCAGATAGCTGTCGTGTAGCTTTGCGCGAATTCAAACAAAAACCAAAGGGTGGTCGCTAGAAAAGCGGAAAATTTGAGGGTCAGATGAGATCATGAATAAAATGCGTGCTTACTCATTTCTATTTTGATTTCTTTACATCATGAAGAAAATGCATGAATTTAATATCACGGACGACATTTTGAGCATCTATGAGTGTAATATAACATATGCCTTTGAAAAACTTTGTAAAAGTTATTCTTTGTAAAAATAAATAGCTGTTTGACAAATTTTCCGCTTTTCTAGCGACCACCCTGTATATTTATTTATTTATAGCTGGAGTTGGACGGGTGACAAAAACAGTTGTTTGTCACAAAGGATTGGAAACTATGCTTAAATATTTCTGACCTGATAAACATTAAAAGTGCAAAAAAGAATCCAATACTGAAAAGAAAGGCACGCTGTTTTCAAACATTCTACCAATATGAAATTAGATGGCGTACAGCCTCCCTCATATTACCCTATATCACTGTATCATGCGTGGTGCTGATTGACCAAGAAATGGGGAAGCTTATAAGGAATAGATATACACATATATGAACATTTATTTATATAAAAGATGCGAGTTCCCAACCCTTTCAGGGCCTTCCTCATTTTATCCTGTATTATTGTGACAAGTCTGATGGTGGTTGACCAAGAAATGTGGAAGCGTATAAAGAACAGATTCACATACGTACTAATGTTTATTTATATTTATTATATTTCTCACTAAACCTCGACTTCACAACATCAAGAATAGCACCTTTTTCAGAGTATTAAATTTTTCGTTAGAAACGTTAGACTTATGCTATTAAGACTGTTTTCCAAAGATATATTTCTAATTAATATTGGTAATTTTTAAAAATCCTACCTTTCGTCATGTTGCCTGCTTTTCCTGAAATTACAAGCCAGTCTCCGTAACCTTTGAGATAAAGACTACCAGCATACTCAGCTGTTCGAGTATCATTGTTGCCTAGTAACAAGATGACGTCACTCTACAATAGAGCAGTTTTCATTTTATTTTATTTTAAATTCCTAAATTTAAAATGAGAAATCGTACAAAAAACATTCAAATAAGTATTTTTCATGTATGAAGAATGTTAGCAAATTTTGTAAGTGGTTTCGGTAAAAAGTCAAAATAATTTTTATTGGAAACTTTAAACACAACAAAAATGGATATAATAATTTAAATGATTGTTATGCATCACTCATATATTTTTCGTGTTACAAGACAGTAAAAAGTACAATAAATCAATAAAGTACGAAAGAATATCTTACTAAACATATCACTAATAAACTGCATAAAATGACAAGTATGTAGATGTGTCGTCTTCAAATATCAGATCTAGTCAAAAATAATCATGACTGTATATCAGAACGGCTGGTATGGATATTAACATTTAACCTGAAGATGACCTAGGAAGGTCGAAACGTTGTTCTCTCCTTATAAATAAAAGTGTTAAAACCCATACCACTGGTCTGAGATACATTTTTATTTCAAGTGGGTTTCTCGTCATAAAGAATTAATCATGACTGTCGCCGTGATAATCAAGTAATTGTCTAACATGCATATTGTGTATTGTTTAGGTCATCCGGAATATATTTACTTGGTTTACAAGTTAACACTATGGACAAGAAAGTAAACATTACATGGCAAAACGCTATTTCAACAACTATGATATCATAAAATTTATTTTCAGTTAATAATTCAGACTCGTCAGTTAAAAAAGGTGTAGTATATTAATCAGTGCTCTAATTAAGAAGTGAGTGCTCTGAAATAGCGATAACAAATCTCTATTTGACAATAATTATTATGTCACAAATACCTTTTAACCTTACACTAATCACTTTTTTGTACAAATTCTCATAAAACAAAATGGTTTTTCAATTTCCTTTTTAATTGTGTAGTATGTATTCACGTTAGTAACTCTGAACTCTACATAAAACCTTTTTCATTTAAAATTTGGAAACTTGGTTTGATTTCAAGTCGATGTGAAAAAGTAACAAAACGTAACTGTAATATTATAACATTATTAAACATTTACATGTTTAACTTATTCAACAAAACATGAAAAATATATGATTTTTTCAGAAAACTTTGAACTTATGTGTCGTAAAATTCTCTAAGTGATTATTTTAACAGTAATATCCTTAAGAGTGCACAATATGGAAAGTGGTCTATATTTTCACCCTATTCAAACTTTATTTAAGAAAGTAATTAGTTGATATTTTAAGTAACTTATTTTCAAACATCTCAGTAAATAAGTATGCTTATTAAGTAAGTGTATTGATTTTTAGATTTACAGTTAATAAAAAGAAAAAAAAAACATTTAGCATCATTTATGAGAACCATGACAAGCCCATCGACTTTCAAGTATATTTTACAAAACTATTTATCTGTCAAATATTTTATGTGTCAATGATTTTGCTAGTTAGTGATGTATTCATACAAGGCAAGTCACAAAAGTTACATAAAAAAAGCCCGTCATTATAACGGTTAACTGCAATCATTACTACTGGGATTTCATATTTATTTGCAACAAAAAAAAGAAGTGATATAACCTAATTTTTCGCCAGTTCCTTACACTGTTGTAAAATTACTCAGTGTAATATAATACGTTAACCCTATCGGTAACGAACGATGAAAACAGTAAGATAATCTAATCAGCTTTCTACATTATTAGAATAAGTTCCATTTTCCTTACATATTTTACAAAAAAAGGGTTTAATCAAAATATTTATGGGATATTCTTGGAGGACTTTATTTAATGACGTGAACTGGAGGCAAAGAAGCTAAGTTGGAATGCAAAACCCAAATAATGTCTCTTAAGCCTTATTATTGTTATTGCTTTGAAAGGAAAACCAACTTCATAGCCCATTAACTTACTCTAATCAGTATCTTCGATTAAAATATTCCATGTATATTGTAATTACAACAGATGTAATAATAACACAATTTATCGCTATCAACATGACAGTTCTAATATATTTGAATTGCTAGTGCAAAGTAAGCTCATTGCTTTGTTTTAGTTTTGATATATACCTTTTTGAAATCGTGACGGAGAAGCAAGTACTCCCACAAAGTCTTAGCGTGAATCAGATCTTCATCGGATACCAGTTCTTCCAACTTGAGGTTAGCTGACAAACTCTCCTGCCTATTTTCTCCCTCCATTACCGTGTCTATGGCATCTTGCGGCGTTTCTCTGCGAAACATCATGGACCCTCGGTGATTCAATAATCTATACAACTACAAAGAACATGTGTGTAATCTGTGCAGGCTTGAATAATCGTTGAACTAAAAGGCTTAGAAACTTTCTGTTTTCTGTTCATCAGAGAAAACAATGTTTTATATCGCTGTTGGAAAAATGCTGTTCTTCTTATCGTCATGGACATGCTTTATATGGCCCGTTACGTTATAAAGATCGATTGGGTAATACCTGTGCAAGTGACGTAGAAATAGTGTGAACAATGTTGATACACTTCAGACGCAATACGTCAGAGGAAGAAGAGTAATACTTCGATTACAAAACACATAATAAAGCATCCTGTACGATAATTATTTTTATTAGACCAATTTTTACTTCACAAATATTTCCGTGATGACAAAACTAATTAATCTAGTGTAATATTTGACATTGTAATGGTGTTTCAACATACAGTGTAAGTTCTTTTATCAAAAAATGTTATTTTCTTAAGTATGTGATGTCAACAATCAGTTCATAGAAATACACTGTACTTCTAATCCATTTCACGATTTTATTCGTCTACAAAGGATTTACCTTCAGCACTATCAATATTTCGCACCTGCCTCTGTTAAGTATGTTGAAAGAGTCTTCAGAACAATTGTATATATTTGTTATCCTTTTAATTCGCTACTTAATGTCTGTATTTTACAAATTACCAATTTTATTTATCATTCTTTGCGGTGTGAGTCTAATTTAAAAATAGTCAAAAGGACAAGAAAGATGGCTTTCCTTAGTTGTTTGTTTGTTTTTAACTTCGCGCAATCCTACACGACAGCTATCTGCGCTAGCCGTCCCTAATTTAACAGTGTAAGACTAGAGGAAAAAACAGTCATGACCACACACCGCCAACTCCTGGGCTGCTCTTTTATCAACAAATAGTGTGATTGACCGCACATTATAATTTCCCCATGGTTGAAATGGCGAGCATGTTTAGTGTGACAAGAATTCGAACCCACGCCCCTCATATTACGAATCGATTTTATTTCAATAAGTGTTAGAATTTCAAAACTAAGATTTCAGTAGTAGAACAAAGTTCTTTCTTACATCTTCAAAGCTTCAACACAAGTATATTATAAGTAAACAATGTTTTTTTATCTTAAAAATATCAACACTAGGAGTTCATGAATAGGACATTTTTATTTCTTTCACCTACAGTGTAAAAATCAGGATTTCATGAATACAACAACATTTGTTTCATTCACTTTAAGGTGTCAACACTAGTTTATGGGTAGAACAATGTTGTTTTCTACACTTTCAAACTTTTAGCACAGGGCTTTCATGAGAAGAACAGTTTTGCTTTTTTCACCTTTGAAGTATCAACACTAGAATTTCATGACGAGCATATTTTTGTTTATTTCATTTTCAAAATGTTAACATTAGGCTTTCATGAGTGAAACAATGTTGGTACTTTCATAATCAAAGTGTCAATACATGAATTAAGCAGTGTTCTCTCTTTCACTTTTAACTTCAAATGCAGGAGTTCATTAATAGAAAGTGCTGTTTCCTATACTTTCAGAATTTCAACATGAGACTTTCATGAGAAGAACAGTTTTGTTTCTTTCATCTGCAAAGAAAACATCATTTAGACAATTAAAAGACATCATTTCTTTCACCATCAAAATGTCTTCAGCAGGATTTCATGACTAGGATATTTTTGCTTTAACACAAAAATTTCATGATCTGAACTGTATTCCTTTTTTCCCTTTTAATATGCAAACATCTGTATTACATGACTAGGACATGTTCGAGATAGAAATTAGCAACACTAGTCTACACTTTGAATATGAATGAAACAGTCTGAACAACATAACATTCATAAGTAGAAAACTTATGTTTTCTTTCACCTTCATACTATCAACACTTAAGATTATAAGACTGGAAATTTGTTGTTTCTTTCTAAAGTGTCAACACCTGAATTTCAACACAAGGGCATTATTGTTTCTTTTCACCTACAAAGTATAAATACCAGGATTTCAAGAGTAGAACAGTATTCTTAATTACATTTCAACAAGAATTTTAAGAGCAGGACAATGTTGTTTCTTTCATCTTTTAAGTGTTAATATTTCATATATAGAACAGAATTCTTTCTTACATTTTCAAAGTGTTAACATCAATATTTCTGTACTAAATAGTGTTGTTTCTTCTACTGTCAAAGTGTAAAAGCCAGGACTTCTTTAGTTAAACAGTGTTACTTCTTTCACCTTCAATGTGAATACTAGGAGTCTATAGGTTGTTTACCACACTTTCAAACAGGATTTCATGGTTAGAATGGTCTTCTTTCTTACATATTCAGAGTGTCATCATCAAAACTTTAGAATTCCAAAAGTGTTGTTTCTTACTCCCATAAAGTTTCAACATCAGTATTTCATTAGTAGAACAGTGTTTTTCTTTCATCTTCAGTGTGTCAACATCAGGATTTCACGAGTAAACAGTTTCAACACTATGATTTTATGAGTGGAACAGCATTTTTACTTTTATATTTAATCTATAAGCACCAGTTTCAAATGAGTAGAACAATATTAATTTTTTCTTCTTAAAATTGTCAGCCCCAGGATTTCACATATAGAGTATCTTTCACCTTCAAATATCAACACCACGATTTCATCAGTAAGACATCCTTATTACATACACATTCAGAGTGTCAGTATAAGAATTTAATAAACTGAACAGTGTTTTTTCTTTCATTTTCAAATCAACAATGTTAGGATTTCATGACTGGAATGGTGTTTCTTTCACCTTTGAAGTATCAACACTCGGATTTCATAATTACAGCTGGGTTATTTCTTACCCCCTCAAAGTATCAACACCAGGATTTCATAAGTAGAATAGTGTTTTGTTCCTTCACATTAAAGGTTTCAACATCAGTATTTCATGACTAGAACAGTGTTGTTAAGTTTATTTTCAAAAAGCAAAAACTAGGATTTCATAATTAGTTATAAGTTTTTTCTCTTTTGCCAGGATTTTATGTCTATGATATTTTTGTTTCTTTTATCTTCTTATTTTTAACAGTAGAATTTCATGTGTCAACCCCAATTTTGCATTAGTAGAGTTGTTGTTTTTTTTACTTTTAAAGCGTCAACATCCGGATTTCATGACAAGGATAGCGTTTTTACATAAACATTCAAATTGGTAATACAAGAATTTCATCAATAGAACAGTGTCATTTCTTTCACTTTCATTATCAACACCCAGAATTTTATGACTAGAAATTCTTGTTTCCTACATTTCTAAAGTGTGAACACAAGGATTTCATAAATGTAACAGAATTCTTTGCTTCACATTCAAAGTGGCAACACCATAAATTGTATGGCTAGGATATTTTTTTTTTATTTTTCACCTTCAATATGTAAACACCAAAATTTCATTATTTCATACAATTTTACAATGTGAAACCCAGAATTTCATCAATAGAACAATTTTCTTTGCTCCACCTTTAATTTACTGACACTGGAACAGTGTTATTTTTCTGACACTCAAAGTAAGTGTCAAAACCACAATTTCATATGTAAAACAATATTGTTTCTTTTACCTTGAAAATTTCAACATTGAGACTTCATGTGTAGAACAGTATTGTTACTTACACCTCCAAAGTTTCAACATCAGTATTTTATTTGTAAAACAGTGTTTTTTCCCACGCCTTCAAAGACTAAACATCAGTATTTCATGAGTAGAAGAGTGCTGTTTCTTTTTCTTTTAAAGAGCCAACACCAGGATTTCATGAGAAGAACAGTGTCGTTGCTTATACTTTTAGCGTGGCAACACTACAATTTTATAAATAGAATAGTGTTATTTCTTTCATCTTCAAGGTGTCAACACCACAATTTTTGAATAGAACAGTGTTGTTTCTCACACTTTTAAAGTGTGAAGAAGAGGAGTTTATGATCAGAACGATATTGTATTCTGCACTTTTAAATCTGTGTAAAAAGTGGTGGATTTCAGCCGGTTCGCACCGGTTCATAAGAACCTATTCTTAAACTTTCACGAGTTCGCCAAACCAGTTCTTAAAGGCCCTCTGATGCTAGATGTACAATGTATCGACTGTCTCTATGCAGGTTCTTGCTGCGTAAAGTCACGCGCTATAACACAATTGTGAATTAAAACGATAATGTTTGAGGCCGGATTTGTACGGGTCTCTACAAATGACAGATCGGCCATCCCAGACAAACGAAGAAGAGCATTGCTGTAGACTAGTGTAGACCTACATTTTCCTGTGTGAACATTTGATATCAGTCATCTGTCATACTTGGAGCAGATAGAGAAAACAAGGTGAGTTTGAAGAATAATGTAGTCTGTGTAGACTTTTACACTATTAACGTTTAACTGTGAAACGTAATGTTATTTTATAGGTTTTACTATTCTGGAGCAAAATTTAAAGTTCGTGGATTGGAGATTTAGCCTGAATTAACATTTTCGTTGTCAATCTTTTCAGTACTAATTGGTTAATATTGCTGCTCCTCACCTTTTTAAAGCCAATTTGTACCTGTTAAACATTTAATTTATTCAAACACGGACAAGTTCTTTTAATATGCATGTTACCAAATATGTTAAACGTAGTACGAGATGGCGTCTGACCGTCTCAGGGAATAAAACACATTTCATGTTTTGCTCGGGATTTGGATCTCTCTTTGCTTGTATTTTCATAGACAGAATACGAAATTTGGTCACTAGACCTAGTAGGCTAGTACTCACGTAGAAAAACTATTCCAATAACAGATATAAACATGAACCATAGAACCACAGTACTACATTTGTGTTATAATTGTACGGCTTGGTAAAACTATATTTCATTATATTTACCTTTGTTTATATACACTTATCATATAAAATTCTTCATGCAAGCTGAACAGAGTCACCTGAAAACAATATTTACAAAAATAGTTAAACCTTAAATTACTTTTTTTGTTTATACCCCGCTGAAGAAAAATTAAAAGATGATTACAAAAATAGTTTTCATATGAAAATTTATAAAAATAATTAGAAAATAATTCTATATTTTTAACTCTTGTGGTGAAAGTTTAATAAGAAGTTATATTGATATATTTATTTTTGAATAAAGGGATTTTGACATTCCAGGCTTCAGACCCTAAAATGAAGCAGTAACATGATATACTGGTGTTTGTAAGAAAAAACCCAAGAACTGAACCCTCAAAGTAAGATTCAATTGAACATCTAACACCATAAACTTCAAGAAGCGAAAAAACTTCCACTTTTAATACTTCGCAAACTAGAAGTGATGAAGAACCAGCAACTGCTCTTCCAGATTACTGGAGTATGAAGTAGGCCGAGGAAGTCAAGAAAAATATGATGATTTGGTTTTTCGCAGCAAGAAACTTGGTTGTGATCACTGCACCAAATTTGATTACATAAACATGAAGGGAAATTACGTATCCATGGAATGGAGAAGTTACAGTGTTGAAACATCAGAAAGGAATAAAACCGTCGAGCAAACATCTCTCAGAAAAAATGAATGAGCATTTTTACATCGAAGGCACACAATATATGTGCAATGTAATTGAAAGATCGTGCAGATGATGCAATTACCAAATGACTAGATCAAATAAACCAAAAATAAATCAGGTCTACATGTAACGTTTTTAATACAATCTACAGTGTAGCAAAACGAAGCAGGCCGTTTTCTGACGTTGAAGATAAGATTGAGCTACAAATAAAAAATGAGTTGGACATAGGAGTGTAACTCTATTCTCGGAAAACTGCTGTTAAAATAGTTGATCACATTGCAAAGGAAATTAAAAATGAAATATTTACTAAAACAATTGAACAAAATATAAAACTGTGTCATCATTGATGAAGTTTTAACCATATCTAGTAAACTAATGATCATAATTTTTGTAAAGGTGATGTGTCACCAACAATTTTTCTTGATTTGGTTGGGCTGAAAGAACAGGATGCTGAAACTATATACACCTCTCTGTTAAAACGTTTGCATGATGAAGGATTTGATAGTGGATATTTAAAAAATAATTTGGTCGCATTCTCCTCAGATGGTGCAAGTGTAATGCTTGGACGTAAGTCAGGGGTAAGCACTAAACTTAAAAATGATTCTCCTGACATTATAATTTTTCATTGCTTAAATCACCGCTTGCAACTGGTTTTATATTATTCTATCACTGGTATAAAACAAGTGAATCACTTCAAAGTGTTCACAGGTAAAATATACACGATATTTTGCCAATCAAACAAAAACCAAATGAAACTTTTCACCATTTCAAAAAAATTGGACTAGAATTTTTAAAGATTGGTAGAGTTTTGACTTGTAGCCTAAGATAAACACTTGCTGTAAGGAGTGCTTATCCAAAAATATAAACTTATTTTTCTACTCAGAAAAAATATTCAAGAATGGCTAGTCGTCTTTGCAACACAAAGTATTTAGTGCTCTTCACACTCACTAACGATAGATAATACCACAAGAAATTTCTTGGCCTGGCATGGCCGAGCGGGTTAAGGCGTGCACTCGTAATCCGAGGGTCGCGGGTTCGCGCCCACGTCGCGCTAAACATGCTCGCCCTCCCAGCCGTGGGGGTGTATAATGTGACGGTCAATCCCACTATTCGTTGTTAAAAGAGTAGCCCAAGAGTTGGCGGTGGGTGGTGATGACTAGGTGCCTTCCCTCTAGTCTTACACTGCTAAATTAGGGACGGCTAGTACAGATAACCCTCGAGTAGCTTTGTGCGAATTTCCAAAAACAAACAAACAAAACAAACAAACAGAAATTTCTTTACTTTTTAATGCTCTTAAAGCCAGCAATTTAAATTTAGCGAGAGCTGAAAAATTAATAAATATTGTTTGTTTGTTTCGTTTTTTTTCAATTTTCTTCTCAGCTACATCAAGGGCTATCTGCGCTCACTGTCCCTAATTTAGCAGTGTAAGACTAGAGGGGAGGCACATAGTCATCATCACCCACTGCCAATTCTTGAGCTACTCTTTTACTCAACGAATAGTGCGATTGATAATCACTTTATAACACTTCCACGGCTGAAAGGGTGAGCATGTTTGGTGTGACGGCCATTCGAACCCGCGACCCTCAGATTACGAGTCGAGTGTCTTCACCACCTCGCTATGCCGGGCCAAATATAAGGGGTCATTAAGGCATTTGAAATTCTCAAAAAAAGTAGGGTAATCGTTGAAATGAAAATTGATGAAACCATTGCTTCTGACACCTTTAGGAATATTGAGATTGTTAAAACCCAAAGATATGTAAGCCTCACTCGTCAAAAACTACTGGAAGCAGTAATAATAACTATGTAAGCCAGATTGATGGATTGTGATCATTTAAAATAAAAAAATAATGCACAGGAAAATGACAAGAAAATTCACAAACTTGTAAATAAATATTGGAATATTTATGAAGTTGTTGTCCTTTGGAAAGCTGCCGAAAAAAATTGAATGAATTCAGTAAACTCTTTCATCACGAAATCAGCATTAATGATTTCCGTGACTATGTGAAAAATTGTTTTGTTTGTTTTTGAATTTCGCACAAAGCTCCTCGAGGGCTATTGCGCCAGCCGTCCCTAATTTAGCAGCGTAAGACTAGAGGGAAGGCAACTAGTCATCACCACCCACCGCCAACTCTTGGATCACTCTTTTACCAACGAATAGTGGGATTGAACGTAACATTATAACCCCCCCACGGCTGAGAGGGCGAGCATGTTTGGCACGACTCGGACGCCAACCCGTGACCCTCAGATTACGAAGCACACGCCTTAACGCGTTTGGCCATGCCGGGCAATATGAAAAATAACGTATAAAATCACCATAATCATGAGATTTCAAGAACTGTACAAAAGGCTAAAATGTCATAACTACTGTTGATCCTAGTTCCGCAGAGGCAAAAATAGGATTTTCAATTATGAATATCATATATTTAGATAAAAGAAGACGCTTTACAGTTGAAAATGTGGCAAATCTGATTACAATTAATTTGATTGGCCTCTCATTGGATTCATGAGATCTCATTTCTTCAGTTTAAAAGTGGCTGAAAAAAACCACACAGCAGATGAGAACAAGGTTAAACGTAGAAGGAATAAAGATTTTGATCATAATCAAGTGGCGATTTGGAAATATTTAAAGCATGCTAAATAAATTATTTCAGTAAGATATTTCTGTTATTATTTTTCATTGCAAAAAAATAGATGCGTGTAAAGCAAGATAGAATCGGTTAAGATTTTTAAATCCCACCACTGAGTAGCACCGTATAATTTTATTCATCTTTAATTTGCCAGCAAATTGATTCTATGAGTTTCTATGTTTTTCTAATGCTATTTTAGGTTGTCTTTCATTTACATTCAAATAATATATTGATATATAAATTGTGGGATCTTATGTTTCAGATAAGAAAAATAATTGTTATAGTGGTATTTCACAGCCACCTGTCTCTATTGAGCCAGCCAAAGTTTATGTTTAGAGCATAAGATATGTTTTCCAAAATAAAAAATAGTGTCGTAAAAGCACTTGTGAAGAATTATGTGAGTTACTTGCCATTCATGCTAATTAGTAGAAATAATATTACCTTATAAAGACTTTCCTCTATTGGAAAACTTCTTGATTGGTGTAACAGTTTTCAATAATTATCTTAACCTGCTAAGGAAGCAAATATTATATAAAATATTATGTTATATAATGTTTCTTTTCCTTCTTTCTTTTGTTATTGTTCTCTGCTGGAACAACCGTAAGTCTATGGATATACGATATTAAAATCAGGGGTTCGATTTTTCTCAGTGGATACAGCATATCTAAAAAACAATCACACACGCTCTTTTGTTATTAAATCTCTAACGACTTCATCAGATGCTACTTTCATGGCCAATTTATGAAAAACAACAGTTAATTAATTGTTTAACTGTTTAAATACTTGTGTTTTTAATTTCCAAGCCAAATGTCTATAAAACGAAGCAGATACATGTCCTTTTTTATGAGCTTGTTTTGTGTTTCTATGTGTAAAGAACGCTTTATACTGATTGTACCATACGATATTAAGCTGTTAGAGATGATTTACTTTGATTTATATACTTTTGTAAACACGAAGACGTTTTGGGTTTGTTTTGGAATTTCGCACAAAGCTACTCGAGGGCTATCTGTGCTAGCCGTCCCTAATTTAGCAGTGTAAGACTAGAGGGAAAGCAGCTAGTCATCACCACCCACCGCCAACTCTTGGGCTACTCTTTTACCAACGAATAGTGGGATTGACCGTCACATTATACACCCCCACGGCTGGGAGGGCGAGCATGTTTAGCGCGACGCGGGCGCGAACCCGCGACCCTCGGATTACGAGTGCACGCCTTAACGGGCTCGGCCATGCCAGGCCTAGACGTTTTTGGAAGCTGAGCAATTAAATTTTGAGTTGTTGTATTAAGTCCGTCTATTTTCTTAACATTATGGCCTGGCATGGCCGAGCGCGTTAAAGCGTGCACTCGAAATCCGAGGGTCGCGGGTTCGCGCCCGCGTCGCGCTAAACATGCTCGCCCTCCCAGCCGTGGGGGTGTATAATGTGACGGTCAATCCCACTATTCGTTGGTAAAAGAGTAGCCCAAGAGTTGGCGGTGGGTGGTGATGACTAGCTGCCTTCCCTCTAGTCTTACACTGCAAAATTAGGGACGGCTAGCACAGATAGCCCTTGAGTAGCTTTGTGCAAAATTCCAAAAAACAAACAAACAAAACAAACTTAACATTATAACTCTGTCAAAGAGTGTCTAGTGTTTAAGGTTAATTTTGTTGCTTCGTCGTATAGGCTCTTGTTTTCATGACTTTTATGCGATGGTCTTATAAAAATGTAAAAATAAGATAGATGGAGAACAGCAATTCTGTGTTTGTGTGTTGCACTCTGTAAAAAATATGGTGTTTTAGTTTCGAAAAGAGGTTTTTGAAAAAAAGATTTGCGATATATATATATTTGATTATTTACATTAACAAAATAATTTGTTTGTTTTGAATTTCGCGCAAAGCTACTCCAGGGTTATCTGCGTTAGCCATCCCTAATTTAGCAGTTTAGGACTATAGGGAAGAAAACTAGTCATCACCACCCAAAGCCAACTCTTGGGCTATTATTTTACCAACGAGATTGACTATCACATTATAATGCCCTCAATGCTGAAAGAGCGAGCATGTTTGGTGCGACCGGGATTCGAACCAGCCACCCTCAGATTTGGAGTCAAACGCCTTAACACGGTTGGCCATGCCGGGCCTTAACAAAACAAGCTCTGAAACTAAGAAAGAGACGGGAAGGAGAAATTGAAATGTGATTAAAGTCAGAGTTTAAGAGTATTGTGAAAACTAAAAGATTAATCTGTGGAAAGCCTGTGCTTATTTTTGCCTTAACAATGTAGGTTAATTTTCATTTATTCCATGCTTTTATTCGAATTGATGTTAATAAATGTTTTAAAGTTTTAATCATAAGGTATATGAAAATATAATGCATATTGACAAATAATATATCGTTTAGGGATGTACAAGTAATTTCACACATCCTTTTCTTTCACTGAATGTATCTACACATCTACACAATCTGAAACATACATATATATATATCCTGCGTTAAATTGCCAATGATGAGATCGAAACTTCAAAGTACTTGGGAAAATTACACAAAATGTCGAAGAACAGGATGACATCCATTACGAAAGGAGAAGGATACATCAAAACGTTATTGGTATTTCCTGTATCATCTTCTCATATTTCAATAGGCGAACATTGTTATTATGTAAAGTAAGTTAATCACTTTGTGTTTTATAATTTGAACCGGGAAATCCTAATTCTAGATGTTTGCTATAGAAAATTCCTTTATTAAATATGGCCGTTACACATTTATTTTAACATTTCATGATAGATAAACACTCAAACAAATGGAATTGATCGGACTGCTTGTTTTTAACTCAAATGATATTTCTATACATTAATGTTTATATATAAACAATTTATACATAACATCTTAGTGCCAGTTAAAAATCAGACCATTCTATAGGTTTAGGGAAAAATACATTAAATACATTTTAATGTTTCAACTGTAAATCAAGTTGCACTTTGATGTTCATACCAAGTTGTTAATTATGTTTTCGTTCTTCATTTACAAGTCACTCTGTACTTTCGATTTTATGAAGTTGTTAGTTATACTTTATTTTTTGAATATCGATGGGCTTGCAGTTTAGATTCTACTACCAATTTTAATTTTCAGTAAGAAAGCAGTCTATACTATGCTTAGATTTTAGCACCAAGTTGTAAAGTATATTTTAAGTTTTCAGAGGTAATTCAGTTTAAACTTTAAGTAGAAAGTATTTAATTGTGGTTAAGTTTCTCAGAAATAAACTAGTCCATACAATAAATTTTAGTACAGATTTTTTGGTTATGATCTTCTTTTTATATTTTATAGATAAATCATTATGTTCTTTAGGTTTTAGTATCAGGTGTTATTTACTACAGGGTGGTCGCTAGAAAAGCGGAAAATTTGTCAAACAGCTATTTATTTTTACAAAGAATAACTTTTACAAAGTTTTTTAAAGGCATATGTTATATTACACTCATAGATGCTCAAAATGCATTAAAATCATGCATTTTATTCGTGATGTAAAGAATCAAAATAGAAATGAGTAAGCACGCATTTTATTCATGATCTTATCTGACCCTCAAATTTTCCGCTTTTCTAGCGACCACCCTGTATAATTTACCTCGGACGAGACTCCGATTTATTATGTTATATACTACAATTCTAAAAAGCCAAAAATTTTAATTTTAACTTAGAAGTTATTTAAATGATAATATTCACCAACAAGATCGATACATACAGTTTTCTTTCTAAAAACAAATATATTTTAATGTACAACAGAAAATACAATTCACAATAACGGTTATTACAAATAATAATTTATACACAAAAATTTTACAAACTTACAAATAATATTAAATTCTCTATCTGGTCTGGACCCGAATATTTTGTCGACGGTTTACGAGGAGTGAATTAATTCTATGTTAATGCTCAGGTATATAATGTCAATGTCTGTGAACGTTCCTGGTCAAACCACTGTAGTTTTCTTATTAATAATCACTTAATACAAACAAACCTCCAATTAATAAATGTTACATATTACGATTTCAAAAAGCCTGAACCTAAATTAAATGATAATTTAAATTTAGAATTTTATTAAATGTTAGTATGTATCTTTTTTGCATTTGTCAAGAAGTGTGACACACACAGTTTTCTTTCTTAAATCAAATATACAAACAATAATACAATTTAGAATAATTAAAAATAATGGTTTATATACAAAAGTTTTACAAACTTACAAATAATATTGAGTCTTCTTTCTGATCTGTAATTTGTTTGATATCCTGTTGAGAGCCCACAATGAGTGAACTAGCTTGGAGTTGATATCGGTACAATTCACTTAACGAGGAACTATCTAACTCTTTGCTGATCACACACACAAATTACAAGTAAAGTTTTATCGAAGAAAGTATGTTATGTTTTCGTAAAAATACTAACGTCCGATGTTAATCCGCTGAAGCCAACTAGTTTGTAATTTTCAAAATATATAAACGTTCCTGGACAGTATCTGAAGTTCTCCATTAATAAGCGTTAATCATAATTATTGAGAGTTCCGATGTTTATAGTTGGAAGCAAACCAACATTATATAACATCTCTTGGCGCCTAGTATTGGTTATCTTTAGTCAGCTTTAGGCCAGTGGCAGAATTAAGGTTGTGTGGGCTCAGGGGCTAAAACGTTTTGTGGCCCTTACATCCCATGTAATTTTACCTGGATAAAATTATCAATGTGCTCTAAGGCTGAGCTTCCTCTAGTTCATACCTAAATACGCCACTGCGTGAGGCGTATTTCTAGGAACTTCAATTTGCACGGCACTAATGACGATACACTAATGGTTTCTTACAACATCTATTGTTGATTCTTATACTCGAGAATCTTTTACGATTTTATTAAATATGCGGAAATTTCGCAATACCTAAGTAGCAGCATAAACTACATGCATTTCAATATATATATATATTTAAATGAAAAAAATATATGTTAAAATGCATATATAATGGTAAATCCGTCACACTCTTGTCAGCATTTTATGCAAACAACCATGGGTCGTTTAGAAGAAAAACGCTTTTTCAAACAACTTTAAATAATCTGTTATTTTAACCTGAGTGCTGAAAACGTGGGATCATAAACCATGTATAAAGATGTGATATGTGTGCATATGAAATGTTTTCAACTGGCTTTAGTAATATTTGATTGTAAAATATTTCCCTTATTTAATTTGTATGCAGTTTAAGCCTTAAACGTAGTCAATAAGTCGATAAGATTGCCTGATTCCGCTAGTTTCGTTTCTTTGTTTTTTGTTGCAGCTAATGCCTATCTTGTTTAAAAGGATAATATGATACTAAAATGTGGCTACACACCAAACAAAATCCGAAAATAAGATACAAAACTTAAATGAAATCAAAAGGACTATAGCTTGAACACAAGTATAAATACGATCAACTTGAATGGTGTCACTATTACCTATGATACAGGCCATCGCCAGGCGTAAACCTATAAAAAGTATACGTTTGTGTGTGTTTTTCGTATAGCAAAGCTGCAAAGGGCTATCTGCTCAGCCCACCAAGGGTGATCGAACCCCTGATTTTATCGTTGTAAATCTGAAGATATACCGCTGTACTAATTGGGGGCAAAAGTATATGTCAAAAATCGTGCTGTCGCTCACGATCGTTATGACAGCAAGACAATAAAATGTGGGTTATTGTGACTTGAGTGCCACAAACGCTACACATTGGTTGTTCAGTACCAGATAAATTAAAATGATGAACTAAAAGAGTGTGATCTCTGCGTAGCCTAACCAGAACAACTTCCTCCTTCTGATCCTTACCAAACAAGACGCCCAAAGAGGAACAGTAAGTTTAAATTGGAAAAGTTTCTTAAGACATTGTTCACTTCAAGTCAACTACCAACTGGAGAGAAGTCGATACTTGAATAGAGGAATGTAGTCCATTTACGTGAAAGATGTGGACGCGAGGATACTGGAGCAGACAGACTTAGCTACAGTGACAGTTGGCTTGTTTTCGCGAATACTGATGTAACCAGGTGTCCAGCAAACTGGATGGAAACAAAAGATAGATCAAAATGGATTAGTCGTTTTTGAACATCGATGAGAACAGTTGAAAACTAACGTGTTGCAATTTCAGGGCCAGTGGAAAGCTAAGAGAGTTAGTATAAATAGTAGAGTTAGTGTAGTACATAGCTTCTACATGAACCAAGACAAGAGAAATGGCATACAACTCGGCAGTGAACACAAAAACTGTAAAATGGATCCTGTGAGCAACCGTTTGCTGTAGTCCACTTCAAAAGCTTCAAGCTGCTTTTCAATAAACCTCATATTCGACAACGAACATGAGATGTAGAAGTTACCAACATAGAGTAGAAGAAAATTGTCGAGTAATAGCATTGAGTTTTTAAACTGAAAACCATGGCACTCAAAACACATTGCTGAGAGATATTAAGTTTAGGTGCAAAAGAATGAGAAAGGATCGAGCTCGTACGACTTATAAATTGCTTGTTATATAAAATATTATGAATAAAAATAGGTAAATGGCCACACAACTCATATGAATTGAGGTGTGACAAAATGTCTTACCTCTAAGTAATGCCATAATAAGAAGACAGAAACAAAAAATGATTTATCTTAAGGATAGCTTCTATAATTGAGGTGGATGAAAAGATATGGTTTGATTCAAAGAAACAAGATGAGCATTGTCCATCCTCACAGAAGACTTCACAAACACAGCTTATAAAGGCAACTATAAGAATAAGAAGGAATCTTAGAATCATTCTCAGGTTTAGAAAAATGCAGGACAGTAGCCTTGCACCAAGAATCAGGGAAAACGTTATCCTATAATATATGGTTAAAGACAACCAGAAAAGGAGCAAAAGAAATAGGAGAGGAATGGTGCAACATTTCACAGTGAAATTCTTCTGGTCTGACCAATGTGCTGCAAACCAATGAAGAGCAATCTTAAATCCTACCAGTGTAAAGGAGCAGTTATAATCATAGATACGATTAGCAAAAAAAAAAAAAGAGAATCGTTCTAACCAAGATTTCTTGGCCAAGAAGGTGGATGAAATGAACCAGAAGGGCTTGAGTGATAATAACATTTTTCAAAAGTATCGACAGTGTTCTTTACATCAACACATTCCTTGTAATTGGAGAACAAAATACAAAGGGAATTGGAAGCTTACTTCCCTTTGACCTTCTGAATCTTGTGTCAAATGGCTTTGAAACCTGTAATAGAATAGATGCTGGTTGTAAAATTAATTCAAGATCCCTTCTGACTTTGACGTCAGACCTGCCAAGTGTGGGCTCGGGCCCATTGGAAAGCAATGCAGCTTGAAAGAGTTCCGTACTTGTGAAAGGTATTTCAAACTCATTTCTGAGCCTTCTGTGTCTGTTAGCAGGTGGAAGATTGCCATGGATGAAGATATCATGGGAAACTTTAACAGTTTTAGGGGACAGAATGAGCAGCTACTTGAATAATATTCAATTACTAACTCAATACAGTTATTAATAGATGAAAGACTAATGAAAGTAGGATATAGTTCTGAGAAAGAGGTGAAAGAAAGCCAGTCAGTTTGCTTCATCATCACTACAGCACTCAGTTTAGGTTTTTTGGTTTGCTTGTTTTTTCAATGAGCACATCAAGGTAAAATTCACTGTAAATATTTCTGGGAGATAATTAGAGTGAACAAACAATTATATAGCATTTATATGTTCCCAAGAGATAAAAGAGAAGACACAGAAGATGTTTAGTGCTCTTGTATAGTTGACACATGATGCTTGGTGTGAAAAATGTTGGTAGGCTTATTGTAAGTGAAAAGTACAAAAACTTTGCCTCTGGAACCATGGGAAAAACACCTCTAAGAGAGAGCTTGGAATTGGGGTGCAAACCCTATTGCGGGAACAACATATGGAAGCACTTTTAGAGAAAGAAAAAGTAAAATCACTTGTTGTAGTCTACTTTAACTGGGGATTGAAGGATAATTGAAGCTTCCATTCAAAAAACCTCATGTTCAAAAACTGCCAACAAATATGAAAGTTGTCGACGCAAAGGACATTTGCAACGATAGGTGGAAATTCTTTATTGGTAGAATTGTTCCTGATACTGAAAAATGTGATACTCAAGACAGATACTAGAAAGACATCAAGTTATTATGTGAAAGAACACGAAAGGGTCGAGCCTACGCGGACTTGGAATCACCTTTCATGTAACAAATTAGAATAAAACTGGGTAACTGGTCATGCAGCTCATACAAATGGAGTCATACCTTAACACAGTATCATAAGCCTTCTCAAGATTAAATAAGACAGAAAAAAAGACTTTCTTTTTTAAGCAAGTATTTCATAATTGATATTTAATTCGAATAAGGTGGTCCATGGTAACACACTCTCGATGGAATTCGCACTGGATAAAACCAGAAAAGATGATCATTAATTATCCTCTCTAAAACCTTGTAGATATAGCCAGAACAACGACGATACTTAGAAGGCATGGTTTGTTCTGAATTTCTAGCAATACTTCATGACGGTTATTTGTGCTAGCTGTCCCTAATTTGGCTGTGTAAGACTAGAGGGAAGAAAGCCAGTAATTACAACTCACCGCCAAATCTTGGGATATTATTTTACCAATGAATAGTGGAATTGACCGTCACATTATTATCATCCACGGCTGAAAAGGCGAGCATGTTTGGTATGACGATAATTCGAACCCGCGACCTTAAGATTATGATGTGGTCATGACGGGTCATTCCTTAGAAGATGATACCATTGCCTTCTACCGAGCATCAGGAAAACATTTTCCTGATAGATCCAGTCAAAGACAACCAGAAGAAAAGTGAGAGAGGCAGTAGAGAGATGGCACAGTATCCCATAAACATGACCATGTCTAACTGGTGCACTGTTAAACTCATTAACAGCAAGCTTGATATCCACCAGTTTAAGGGGGTGCTTATAGTCTTAGAGACAATTGGCCCGAAATGAAAGATGTCATTACACTACTGGAGACCTGATGATCAAAGAGATTGGAGAATAATTTCTCGCCAAGAGTATCAGTAATATTTTGTACATCAATAACTTCCTGGATACTGGAGGGCGAGATGGAAATGAAATGTGAAGCGTATATTCCACTGACCGACCAAATTTTGTCCCATATAACTTTGGAACTGGCATTAGAAAATATGTTAGTTGTGAACTTAATTCAATATTCCTTTTGGGTTTCCTGTCTGACCCTTCATGGATGGGAAAGAAATGTGGTTTGAAAGAGTGGAATACTTGCAAAAAGGGTCCACCCCAAGCTCATTTCTAAGCCTTCTATGCCTACTGGCAGGCTAAAGATAATAATGAATGAAGATACTGTAGGGAAAGGGTCAAAGTTTTGGGAATAGAACGAACAGTTACTTAAATGATGCAAGCAGTTATCATCTCCATGTAGTAAATAGGTGGAAGACTAATAACAGCACGATCGATTTCTGAAAGAGGTGAAAGAATGCTAGTTGACCTTCTCCAACTTCCATCATTACATTCATATTGGGTGGTATCGAGTAAACCCATTCTCCATCAAAACTATTGGAAAATGATCACTGACCCCTGAATCAATAAATACTCTCTAAGAAAAATGAAAAAAAGTGAATGGGGACAGACAGGACAAATGAATAGCAGTAAAAGACTGACTAGATGCATAAAAATATGAAAAAGAACCAGTTTTGAGAGAAACGGTTTATGATCCCAGAAAATATGCACAATGTAAGATATATTAGCACAACACCAAAGGGAATTGTGTGCATTAAATTTTTCCAAGATAAATGAGGAACAGAAACGTTTTAATAAAAATCATTATTGTTTGATGATCATTAGTCTCTCTGGGAGACAGATAAAGAAAACAGATAGTGATTGTATGGCTCAAGATAAACATGGCTACAGTCTCCAAGGATGTTTTGAGTGGAAGAGATAAAGGGAATACGTGCTGGTCAACCAGCAGTGTTAACCTTCCATTAATTCGTCTGTTACACAACCTATTATTCTTATGGAGATAAAACTGTCAAAAGCTGAAAGCATCAGTACATTTCTAAAATGTTTTCTATAACAAAAGGCACACGGGATGAGAGATATTAATCAAGGTCTTAATGTCATCTATATTAGAATAGAAATCTCGACAGTTCCAGTGTATGAGATGGTCACGTTTATTTAAGTGAAGGAGAACTTGACAATAAATCTTTCTGTTTGAGACCATACCTGTTTGTTTATTTGTTTGTATTTTACTAGAATGAGATCTGTCGTGATTGAATATTCGTTCTGCTCCTCGGGGCCGAAAAATATGGATCCAGGCAGATACTTGAAATAACGATGGAAAAGAGACTAAAGTAGACGTTGACTTGTCAACTCTTGTATCCACAGAGGGCAAAATAATCCTTAAATGGCGTTAGATAGACACTGACGGAGGTACGGAAAGACCATCTGCACTTTTACTGTAGCAGTGGAATGTACTACAGCAGTATACATTCATGATGAAACGGAGGAAATCAGCTTCCAGTCCTCTAAATAAGAATTTATGTGTATAGTACATGAATATTGTACCTCCTTAGAACAAGACTTAAAATAAGAGGGAAGAAACCACCACAATTCACACAGTTAGAGTGCAGTTGAGATTGATTTATGTCACAGTTTTTCCCACCACAACGAGCACACGTTCAAGAAGCATGACAAGATATCTTTGAGCGTCTAAACCTTTGACACTGGAAACATGTGAGAAGGTTAGAAACATATGGGTTTACCTTACAGCTAAGATAACCTGCATTGACTGAAGCAGGTACTTGTAATGATGTAATCGTCAAAATTAAAACATCAGTCGACAGCATAACTCCTTGCTTACATCACATTACAGAAATTTCTTTGCTGGAAAAACCAGCGAGCATTTACGACTTTGGGATGTTTCTCTAATTCCTCTTACTCATAACTCCTCGGAAGAAGTTTAAAGTAGTACGGATAGTAGCCTTAGTATCTTTAATGGTTTTTGACCTCAGTGGGAGTTTGATATGTTTTGTTGTAGATCTTTACACCAAGATATTCACAAAATGTAACTTTTTAACTGACTTTAGAGAGCCAGCAAGCTCCTTTAATTCCTTCTGATTAAACAAATTAGACATTTGCTCTAATGGAGTATATGATATAGAATGGATAATTAAAAACCAGGTACATGTGCAGAATGGAGTATAGACTGCTGTTCAGAGTCTTCTAAACGTGATCTCTTTTTAATTAACATGTTTTTACTTTATTTTTTCTGAGTCGAAGATGCTGGGTCTAGAATACGTGAAAATGAAAGAACTTTGGTGCCCACTAACACTACTCACCAAGGTGTTCTACAAAGTAATGATATACAATGCTAAAGCCAAGTATTTTAGAGACAATAATAATTCGTGGGTACTACACCAATACACCAGTATGAGAAACAATACCCATAATACCCTTTAAGAACATCCCACACCGGTAGCTGATTGACCTTAAGTAGACCGATTGATTGACCCTGGGTGATTCATTTCAATATCGTCTCTCTACACAAATTCAAAGCCAAAGTAGTGTATCAAAATGCCACCGTCATAAACTGATCTTTCAGTGACACTCCTCCATAACCAGAATTCTCTTCTCCCTTTCACGAAGCTCCACACATAGCAAGCATGTAGGTGGATATTTAGATCTCAGAGGAGGAAAACTGAAAATAATGAACATTCTCTGCGAGATTCCTTCACCACATTTAGGAATCCACCTCGAATGGGCCTCTGAGAAATACCCTGACGTAGTAAAGTTAGTAAATTTCCTGTTTATTTAATTATGTGTTTTATATTTAGTTCAAATAAATGAATAATCGATCACCAACTTTTCCTGTGTTCAACCAGTTAGTTACTTTATGGTATAGTGGCATCATTCTGGTGTATCAATTTTTCACAGATTCAAGCTGTGCATGATCTGCTTTTATTTATTTCTTTTAAAAGAAGTGTTATTTATAAATGTTCTTATAATGTTTTACGTTACATATATTTAAACACTAAGTGTCCTGAAACATAATCAGTTTTGAACTGTAAATCGTTTCCTGTTTGCATTTACTAAATTCCGCGTTTCATTAAAGTGAGATAAATGTTATTTATAATAACAGAAGATTTAGTAACTATTTAACTGATATTTATTACATGAAGAAAAAAGTTTCTATAGGAAAACATACCTCACTTTTTGATGCTGTATCAGTGGTATGGATTAATTAATACTCAAGGTATCACCATTACACTGACAAAAGAATCTAGTGTGTAGTTATCATTCAGAACAAAAATTCCAGTGTTTGTAAGAAAGTAACACAAACGTTAGAGTTAATCTAACAAGAACAACACTTGCTAATCATGAAGAAATGTATCCTTAATACAAAACAATGTTTCATTTTTATACATACTTCATATATTTTATCAAAATATCTGAAATTTGCGCTCGTGAGCAAACCATTATAAGACTCAAAACTTTTTAAAATAGAAAAAAAAAATTGCTTAGATAGTCGATATTCATTAATAACGAAAGTCAAGAAAATGAAAACATAAACACGACTGAAAACAAAAACTCGACACAGGCATTATATTCCACCTATATATCAGAAAGTGAGTGTCACTCTGATTTGAAATGTCTGTTTGACATCTCCACAGTGCAGCCACCAAAGTTTCCGTGATGCTTCACAGTTCTGTTATTCATACAAAACTGTATTTAATAAACGCCGCTACGACAAACTAAAGCTACACTGGGAAAACCAAATATTACATCTGAAGAAGGTAATGTATGATGCATAATTGAATAAAATAAAAACTTTTATTGAAAACTTTAACCAAAGAGAACGGTTTCCTATTATAAAAGATGCCACCTACATAAGCAAAGTTGAACTATTTTAAGTAACAGAACATATTTCTCACAAGAATGAAAACAAAACTTTTGTTCAAAGAACTCGAGAACTGTCTTGAAATTCTTACTGGAATTGCTGATTCAAACACAGCAATAAGCAACAGTTCTACGACTTACCGATAGGGAACAAAAAAGAATGCCTTTCAAGACCAATAGTGTCAAAGTGGTGACAAGAACCAGTTTTCTTTGTTAGTTAATTTGTAAGCTAACCCGTCCATTACAATCTAATGGTCTAGCTCAACTGAGCAGCACTAATTATTTACTGCTTCAGACAAATTGTGAAAATTAATATTAAACGTAATTATCATCTATCCCTGAGGCCGTCATGGCCAGGTGAGTTAAGGCATTAGACTTTTAATCTGAGAGTCGTGGATTTGAATACCCATCACAACAGACATTCTCTCTCTTTCAGCCATAGAGGCATTATAAAGTGACAGTCAATCCCACTATTTGTTGGTAAAAGAGTAGCCCAAGAGTTGGCGGTGAGTGGTGAAGACTAGCTGCCTTCCCTCTAGTCTTACGCTGCTAAATTAGGGACAGCTAGCACAGGAAGTCCTCGTGTAGCTTTGCAAGAAATGCCAAGAACAAACAAATAAACAATATATCACTGAAGGACTGTTAAAAATAATACCATAGCACAACACCAAAATGATCTGAACCTTTACAGTTTTATTGGAACTTTTGCAATGATGATTTGTAGCTAAGTACAAAGCTACACAATGTCCACCAGAGTACAGAAATCCCAGTTTTTGGTATTATAGGTTCACAGGTTTTCCGATGTTTCATGGGCGAGGAGAAGGACCAGAATGTTGCATTCAACATATTATAAAAGCTATTTTCTTTCATATTAAAACACTTACAGACAAAAAATGAAAAAAACAAGTGGTATAGAAAACAGAGTTACGGTACGTTTTGCATGTATTTGAAACTGATGCGTCATATTTATTGTGTTTGAAAAAGATGGAAGCCTTTTTCGTGGTTAAGATATATAGATATTTTGGGTATTTGGTTTTCCACATTACATGGACTTAAAACGTTTCATAAATATAGGAATTACTTAGATATAAATATATAGCCCAAAATATTTGATAAATATGGCATTTTTAGACCCAAAAATGGATATCACGATTATATTCTCGTTCCTTCTTCCATGATAATATCCTGACGTTATAATTTCCCGACCCAGCCTGGTGCTTTTCAGGAGATGAACGAACAACCCGAAACAGAAACACAGAAACAACGACGACAAACTTTTGGGTGTAATTCAACTATTTTGCGACTATAAATTTAAATCAGTATGTGTTTTATTACATTTCTGAAAAGCTGGGGAAACAATTGACTGATCGGAGCGGTCTAAAGTCGATAATTCGACCTTTTAGGTTAAATTGCGTAAGACTTCGACATGTACAACAAGCAGCAGTACAGCAGTGTGGCATCGGGGTCATATAAATATAATGTAAAGAGCCAACATATTAACACAATTATTTTAGGATTGTCTAAAAAAGTGCATGGTAGCAAGGTTAGTTCTGAGTACTGGGCTTAACGTTAGTGGCCTGAGTTGCAATGTGTTAGCCTTGGGACTAACGTTAGTGTTGTTGTCTGAGAACTGAGTGACAATAACGATAAACCTAAATACTGTAACTAGTTTAGTGAAAGTACATTGGAAACGCTGTAGCCTGGAATAATGAAGTGGACAATTGCCAATTTAAAGCCATCGTTTCGAATTTGCCTTCACATCCAAGCATGCAGATAAAGTTTCAGACATATGCTTATTTTGCTGAGGTATGGTTTGTTGGCTCATCCAAAGTATCCAGGTCAAAATTGAGCTTAGTGTTGAGATTACAACTCATTCTTCAGATGTTTGATTAGGATCAAGGTACTCTAGCTTAGGCCTAACCTGGTATTTAGTAGTTCAATGTGCAGTACAGTTTACAATTGATTATATGTTATGTATGTGTATCAGTACAGACTGGTCACTTTGTATGTAGGCTACTACTGTATGTGTTGTTTATCACAAATTATTTTGGAATACTTTTTAGCTTACAGTGGATTTGCATGTTACCATTGGCATTGCTTCTTGCATACAGCTACCATAGCAGCAGCCTTAATAAAACTTTTGCAATTACTGAAAACTAATTCTCCTAAAATAAATTCAAGCCAGTCTTGAATTGTTTTCAATCAATCAGAATGCAGCAAATTAGTAAACATATGTATGAATTCATGTTTATGTGGTGATGGACCTAGGTCCTAGGATAACTTTCTGACAATCTCTGTTTAAATGTAGTATGTTTGACTGTCTTACCAACGTTTTTCTTTATGAATTTCTTTGTGTTTTAATTATTATAACTATATATGATCCGTATTCTTTTGTTTCTGTGTTTTTTAGGCTGCAAGGTGAAACGTGTTCAATTAAGTGGTGCTCAAAAGAAAAAAGGGGTAAACAAAAACCAACAAAAAGCTTTGTATTTAGTGGTCAAGACTGTAAAGCTGAATAATTTTTTTCACTCAGTTTACACAACATGGTCTTACAAATCAAAACCCATCTCCGCCATTAAAAGTCACTTGTACTGCGTCTTACTCTGACAAGATTGAAGTTGAACCAAACTCCACACCTACAAACACCGTTTTGTCCACCTCAAGATCAGAACATCATGATGACGTTCAATTGGCAGAAGTCTCACAACTGATCTCACTTTGCTTATAAATTCTCCTGATATCTCTAGTGTTAATGTTGATGCAAGTTGTTCTACAAAACAGTCTGAAGTTGAAATAATTGCTGGAAATGAAAATCTACTGGACTATAGTAAAATACTTCAGTCTATAAAAGATGAAAAAACTAAAGCAAAAGATCCAAGGTTGTGGCTCGATTTCTCTGCTGATGATGTGACTTTCTGGATTGCTTGTGGACCCACTGACTGTTAACACCACAATGGGCTATTTGAAAAATCTTTCAGGGCTTCCAATAGTGGCAAACCAACGAGATACTGTTCGCAAAAACTTTCCTTTGGGGTAAAAGCCAATGGTGAGCAATACAAGAGAGAGTGGCTATTGTATTTACCATCAACAGGAACAGTTTACTTGTTGACAAACTAGAAACCCAGATGAGAAGAAGAGAAGAGGTGTACAAAGAAATAGCAACAGTAATGTACCAAATGATATCACTTTATATGCTGAAACTGGAAGGTACTCTCAATGTTCCCAAAAGCTAACTGATGCTTACCCAGAGGACTTGAACACTAATCTTTCTGTCGAGCTTCAGCAGTTTCACTCATATGTGCGCCCTATGTTCAGTGCAACAAAAACTGTAAAAACTAGATTCAGCCATGCTGAACTTTATAAAATAATTTCAGAAGACAAAATTGAGTGTGCATTTCCAAACGTAGTCATTGCGTATATTTTTAACATTAATAGTCACAAATTGCATAACTGAGCGTTCATTTTCTCAACTCAAGCATATTAAAAATCCCAACAGAACAAATATGTGACAAGACAGGCTGAATGCCTTTTCTCTGCTAAGTATAGAAGCAGATTTGTTACACCAAATTAGTTTTGAAGAAAACATTTTTAAATTTAAATAAATATTAAAGTATAAATAAATAATTTACTTACATCGTTTTAAGGTCCAAGTGAGAAATTGTTGCCATCAAAGTGAAATTTTTAATAAAATAATTTTGAGTAAATTTTTCATTTTTGTTAACATCAAAGTGTGAATTTGTGAACATTAAAGTGAGAATTGTTAACTGAGAGTTAAAACAAATATACAATAAAAATATTTAGTTTTAATTATCATTAATCAAATATGAACCTTCCTCATCATTTCTAAATAAAAGGCCTCAGTCATTGCTTGATTTTGATCCATGTCCAGTCTGTTAAATAAATAAAATAAAGAAGTTTTTATTTAATATAGTTGTGGAGTCTGACCTGGAAGAAAACTGAAGAGGGATTATAAATTTTCAAGCTTTTATTTCACTTTCAGCATTTTTTAAGTCTTAATGTTTTGTCAGTTAAGCAATGGAGGGGCCGAGGGGGCACCATTGTTGGGCTGTGCTTAGGGCATCAGTTTCCCTTAATCCAGCCCTTTGTTATGTACTATATTTTTGGCTATAAAACTACTTCAGAAAAGATAAAGATAAGTAACAAATGTAAATAACTAAGAACATTTAAATACGTTAAATTGAATTGAATACATAAAATTGTAAATTCTGATCAATATTTTTAAATATATTTTATTTCTTTCTGTAAATATTTTACAGTAGTTTCTTTGTAAATAAGAGTTTGTATGAATAGTCGAGAATGTGAATGTAACACTTAGAATAAACCCAAAAAAGGTTTTTATTGAAGAAAGAACTCAATTGGATATATTTAGATGAATTTAGGCATTCAATAAAACAAACAGGAACTCTAAGATGAAAAAGTTTAATCTTTTTCAAAACAAAATTTTCGAAAAATCACTACCCAAAATATAGCACAAATATTAACCAAATTTTTCATCTTTTGAAGCACAGTGCACGTTATGATGTCACCCACCAGTTCTAAAAGCATTAAACAAACACTTGGCCAGCTTCTTTGGAGCATTGAGGAAATATTTAGAGATGAAATAAGAAGGGTGTTACACGAGAGCACCATACAGTCTTCTGAGTGTGTGTGGCTATCTTTAGTAGTACTGTTAAAAGAAGTACAGTAGTCACGAGTTTTGTGTTCGTTTTCACTATTTGAATGCCATAACACATATTGATGCCATCTTGTTGCCATGAATAGATTAATACCTGGACATGCTGGAACATGCTTCAAGAATAACGTCTTGAGGGGCTTTTGTTATGATTTAGCAAGTAGATTAGACAGTAAATAATTACTTTTAGCGTTCATTCAAGTTTTGTTTGTAGTTAAAAACTTTCGTTAGGTGTGACCTATGGATGCTGGAAAGTCAAGTTCGATAGTGACAGAGGAATTGAAACGGTTTTTAGCACTTGAAATGAATGGAGTTTTTAGTTATGCCTTTGCGACTTTGTAATGTTCAAGCTAAATTTGGAAAGCTCAGGTAACTGACATTTTCAAGGTCTTTAATGCAAAAAATGTTTGTTATGTAAGGGAGATAACTTAGTGGTTAGCTATACATTTATCTATTGTTATAAACCTGTCCATGGTTTTCAAATGGATATGAATGGCAGTTATAAAATTATACACTGGAAAATGTACATACATATATATCAGTAGAGTTTCTTGGTCGTACTTAGGTTAAAACAAACACCTCAACTGACCATGGGACGAGTACAGCAATTTAAGACTGGCACTGACCCATATTAAGATGAAGTAATTGCATTATATACTATCAATGTTTCACTACCATTTGTTTCCTTAATATAGAGTCAGTCATTTCCATTTCCGCCATTATGAAGCAAAACCACAAGTAAGTGACTTCACAATGACAAGATTTCGAGATTCATCCATCAATAGTCACAATAAGAACAACTGAGAGACCATAAGCAAGTGTGGCAACCATTACCTTTCAGCAAGGGAGAACACACAGAACAGCCTGAAGATGACCTAAGAAGGTCGAAACATTGTACTCTTTAATAAAAGTTTTAATACCAATGCCAAGCATGGAATAAGGTGAATACAAATCTTATGTTCACTGCCGCAAAGTGCAAATAGTGTGCCATGAAGAAGGAATTGCTTGCATTTATAATATTCATGAAATACTAGCAATAGTAATTATGTGACAAATTTACTGTTAGAGTAAATCGTGGTCTACTACAGTGACATAAAATCTGTAAGAAACTGGCCCACAACATTGTAAGAGTTTGGCATTGTCTAGAAGCTCAATACAGAAATAATGGAGTACCATTTTATTGAAAAACGGGATTATATACATTTAATGACCATCCCAATTCATATCACTGAAACGAAACCAAGTCCATTTCCGCCATTATTTGCAAAGCCGCAAGTAAGTGACTGCAGATATGACTATCTGTCAAGGTTCATCCATCAACAGTCACAATGAAAACAACTGAGAGACCATGAGCAAGTGTGGCACCCACTACTTATTAACAAGAGAAAATAATCTCAATGCAATTTATAGAATTTGTTTGAGCAGTTGTAAAAGCGCAGTGGTACAACTATTGCCAGCACTGCAGCATACTGAATTTTATCATTGTAAATCCCAACTTTATATTTTCTGAGCTTGTGTATGAAGACACAATATTTAATGATGTATCTGATTTGCAGATTCCGGAGCAGTCATTCCAAGGGTGGCTCTCTGTATTCTGAAATTATTTTAACTACCACGACAGTGAGTTCAAATGTGCCCACAATATTCAGCATGCCAGTTGTAAAGCCATCCATGATCTTATTATAAGCAGCCTTTACTGATGTGAAGGAATGGACCGAAAGGTAAGTGACTCATATGAAGCAAACTAGAGTCTTAGAAGAAGGCAATAAAGTGTCACATAAGAGGAAGTTTTACCAAGAGACATTAACTATGGTATGTGAGCACAACTCCAACAAGATCACACGATTATACATTCTGTTACGACGTATTATTCAATTAACCTAGAAGTTCCTTTTTTACTACCACCATAGGCAATGTTCTTTATCACTGGTACTAGAGCAGTGATAACTATCAATCAACCAGCAGCATTCCCCAGAGTTACAATGCTGAATAGGATATTGCGTTCCATGAAAACTCCCACTGTATGTTAAAGGAATGAGAGCAACTAATGCAATTAAAAGTGAAAAATCATCAACCTGAGAGAATCTTGTGCAGACTTAGAAGGTTTTTATGAGAACCAAAGAAATTATCTGTCAAACCATCATTCCAGACGGAAGTCTGCTGACGCAATGGAGAATTTACTATTTGGGCTTCTTTATGTGAGTTGTTCTACTTCTTCCATCTAAACTGTAAATGTTATTGAATCTTTATATTTATTACCGTGTATGGACGACTATTTAACGTAATTTATATGATGTGGTGCATATAAACGTAGGACAAAAATTTAGGTTCAAGAATTTGTCTGCATTAATGTGGAGTATACATAAAGTGAAAGGTTTAGTTTTTTGGTTTACAAGTATTTTCATGATGCTTTTAGGGTGTTTCATATAAATGGCATTATTTATATGAACTAAATAAATGGTCACTTTGATGTTATGTGCTTTTGTTTAGAACGTTATTTTCGTGTGTTTTCAAGATTCTTTTATCTCTGTTTATGATTAATGGTTATTATGTCTATAGCGTAACTTACTAGACTCTCCCATTTTAAAAGAGGTTGGGTTTAGCTACTATAGTATATTACGCATTTCCATTGTTTACGAGCTTCAGTTATGTTTTGTTGTGTGCGTAATCTATTACACTACTCTCTCTCAAAAGGGGAGAAATGATCTGTATTTAAAGAGTTAATCTGTGATGCATAAAGTATTTATGCTAAAGAATTAGTTTTGTAATATGCATAATTATTAAAGGGTTGATTTTAACATGAATATTTTCATTGTTAAAGATTCTACTTTAGAAGTTAACACATAGGATCACACACAAAAGTTGCAACTGATTTTATAAGAGATGTAAAAGATGTACATACTTATCAACATTTCATGTGGATTAATTTATCAACATAAATTACAATTAGTGCTTTTACCACTTCGTAGAGAGATTGTTTTTTGCTAACTAGATATAGTCTATAACTTTGCTTGGTTTCTTTCAGCCTATTGTTAAAATACAAATTGGGAGTTTACGGTACGATAAAACACCTGGTCTAGATAATATTACTCAGAGAGTTGTAAAGGCGGTCAAGGATTGAATATGTGAGCCATTTATCATAAGTTTTTGTGAGTTCTTGAATAATGAGCAGGTACTAAAGGATAAGAAGCTAGCTAATGTAACTCCTTTTTTCTCTGTAAGCGGTGTACCTCAGAGGTCAGCTTTACGATAACTGTTTCTTTATTTACATTCATGACATAGATGAGGCAATGGTCAATAAATAACATAAATTTGCTGATTATATCGAGTTCTTGGGCGTTGCTACGATTCTGCTTGGCTTTAAAGCCCACAACGCCTCCTGCTAGTACAGCGGTATGTCTACGGATTTACAGCCCTCAGTGTGTTCAGCAGAGAGTCCGATGTGGTTTTGCTATAAGAAAAACACAAAGATCACAAATAATTTATTGACATCAGTACTAGTTTTACTTTCATCTGCTGGCCTTTTCTTTCACGTGAGGAGCCGCTGAAACAAAGACTGTGAATAATGCGTTAGAGACTTGCGGTTAAGATGTTAATAATGTTTGTTTGGCGTATGTCATTTTTATTTTGCTTTATTTTTCACTGTATAATTCATAATAAGATGTTGGCTACTGAAGTCCCGACTACAGCACTGCCCTTCAGTTATCCTTAAATGTGAATAAAGGCTTAATTTGTTTTTATCAGATCTAAGATACCACCAAAGTGTATTGTGTATCTTTTTCTCTCATTCTTTCTTTTCTATTCCATCCTCAATCCCATGGTTCTAGGCCTTAGTGCTTTCGAAACTGAAACCCACTGCATCAAACATTTACAACTAAATGGAACCGATTTCTTAATATTTTTATGTGAATATGCCTGAGGGCAATAATTATAAAGAGTTACACCTGTACCGTTTGCACGCTACATCATATAATGCTCAGTAAAATTAAACTTATGTTAATTGTATATTTATTAACATAGAGGAGTTGCTAAATTTGAATCATGTTATTTATATAGTAAACATGGAATTTGTTTTGAGCTTTTCAGGAGTCAGAAATTAAGCTCCTTGTTGTCCCTCAGACAAATTAACACAACGTTTTAATTGACAATCAAGCAAAGGTTGCCAAAGGATTGATAAAATTGTTATTTTTTATCAATTTAGAGTGATACGGATTTAATATGGCCTGGCAAAGTCAGGTGGTAAAGGCGTTCGACTCGTAATATTTGGGTAGCGGGTTCAAATTCTTGTCTTACCGAACATCCTCGCCTTTTCAGCCGTGGGGGCGTTATAAAGTTTTGATCAAACCCACTATTCATTGTGAAAGAGTAGTCCATGAGTTGGCAGTGGGTGGTGATGACTAGCTGCCTTCCCTCTAGTCTTATGCTGCTAAATTCGGGACAGCTAGCGTAGATAACCCTCGTGTAGCTTTGCGCAAAATTCAAAGAAACAAAGATTTAATATTCTAAAACTGGAATAAGTCTGCTCAGAAATTTAATTGTTCTTTATGGAATTTTGAATTATAAATCACTAAAATTTGTTTTTAACTTAAACTTTTCACAATGCTCCAGTATAAAAAATTAGTTAACTTTCTATTAAAAGAATCGAAGTCTTTGTAACTTTATCAAAAACTTGCTTGCTTGTGTTTTAAAGTACAGATATAAAAAGTGCGAAATTGAGATTATGTAAGTACATTTTATTATAAATATCTATCATAATAACGTTTTTGACAACATGAGTGCCCATTTGAAAGGCCAACTACTCTGTTAAAAATATTATTGTGTCAGGTGTAGATGACTCCTACCTTGCCAAGTTTTATACTTGTGTCCCATACTATTCTCACTGTTAAATATGAAAAAAATGCATCAATACTATTAATACCCTTTACAGGCAATTGTAAAGGCGCTTTATTTTAAAGTGGCTGAATTTTCTATTGAATTTGAGGTGGCAGCTGGAATTCATATATACCAGACAAAGTAAGATCAAGAATAACGAAACTCCCCTCTGTTAAGTGAAACTAAGATTACCTTAGTGAAACGTAGATTACCTGTGTCAACAATCATTTCACTATACATAATCAAGGGAGATAACAAAGACTTATCCAGGTTTTCCACTTGTGGGAGAAGAACATTTTAAACTTATCTAAATTTTTAATAAAATGATCATTAAAACAAAGTAAATCAAGTGTAATAGTATCGGTAGAACTTTCGTTTTTTATTAAATAATGGAAAAATAGTTTATTATACGTAAAAGCTGAAACAATATTATCAATGTGAA
This sequence comes from Carcinoscorpius rotundicauda, assembly GCA_011833715.1. NCBI lineage: Eukaryota > Metazoa > Arthropoda > Merostomata > Xiphosura > Limulidae > Carcinoscorpius > Carcinoscorpius rotundicauda. Next base: position 46,287,988 of record CM022392.1, on the reverse strand, counting down.
CAGATTTTTCAGGGAGGTGGGTATGTTGCATCCCCTTGCCTTAGCTATGTCTGTGCAAGATAAACTACCATGTATATTAACTCATACAATTCCTCATAATAATAAGTATCAGTATAATCCACTCTGGGAGAGCATGACACAGATATTAATCCAAATTGATATAAACAAGTAATCATTATAGTATCTGTAATGTCCGTCTAAAACATAGTAGTAGTGCGAGTTTATGACCTTCCCACTCTTTTCTTTTTGAAAAACAAAACAAATCAAAACATATTAGATTTCAACAATAATTATAATGGGGTAAAATATAATGATATTTACAATAATAAATATCATTCAATATTAGTTTCAATTGAATAAATAAAAAGTTGTATGAAATATCAATCTACTGAGGGGTGAAAACAAAACATACTAATGAGACTTGCTTATATCACACCTAAAACTTGGAGTAATATGAGAAATACCAACAAGAACTACACTTACACTGCCTAACTTGCAGGAGATATCCTTACCATAGAGTACTTATTAATTTATTTTACACAAAAAGAAGCTACAAAACTCAATTTCTACCTGTTAATGTCTCACGTCCAATTTGTTGTCCATACGTGTAGATAGAAAAGAATTAGTATAGAGCTAAATGTATAATATAAGAACAATTATCAGACAATAGTTTACTGCCATTGTTCAACAAGTACACATTGAGCAATTTACAGTATTGTATAACAAGAAATATTGTTTTTCAGGTACATGAAACTTATTTGTTAGATAATTTGTTTCTTATTGAATGATTATAAAAAAAAAGATAAATTGTTTCATTATTAAATATTTGGTTAGTTTGTATCATGAATTGTTTTCATAAGATGAAACAGCTTTTAAATTACTATACTGTGAATAAAAACTACTCAGTTTTATACAGGTTATTCATCTTTATTTTCAAGTGTGAGTTTATTTGTATGTCAAGCAAAACAATGATACGTAAACATCAAAATTCAAATTACATCAAACAAAAGTGTAGTGTTGTTGTGTTATTGATATGAAGAATAATACATACTTAGCTTATGTACGCTTGTCTATTTGAGCAAAAAAACACTGTATTTTTATTTTTAGTATACCAAACACAAGTTGTTTAAGAGAAGTTAATATAATATCTCATGTAGTATGTCCAAAGCACAAATAAACACTAGCGTCTAACATTGTTTGAAAGTGGGGAAGGCAATGGTAAGGAGAAACTAGAGTGAAGTAAGAGAATAAGGTTTGATTGAAAAAGATAATGAAAGTGGAGTGGAATGTGCCCCTTCTGCCACTCTGGGTAAATATCCTTGTCATACTTGGATTTTTAGAAGATAATTTATTGGGCACATTTTGAAAGGACCAATTCACACTAAAAAATCAATATTACTTAGAATACTCATAATAAATGTAAGTTAATGTTAGTGATGCTTGTTTTTCTTATCACATCCTTATCCCTATTATTGTTAAAGTTTTTCAGGTATTTAACACTGTCCTTTTGACTGCAGATGATAGATATTTCTATATGAAAATGGAAGTTCTTACAGACTATTTTTATATTCTCTTTTAAGTGGCCTGGCATGTCCAAGCACGTAATGCATGCGACTCGTAATCTGAGGGCCGCGGATTCGCGCCCGCGTCGCGCTAAACATGCTCACCCTCCCAACTGTGGTGGTGTATAATGTGACGGAAAATCCCGCTAAATATCACTGTATGGAAGGAATTTATAATATTTGATAAAGGTTCACTGTATTCATTAAAGACTAAAACACTTTTAGTCTTTGATTTTTTTCAAAGCGTTTTGATTTTTCATGTTTTCACTCTCCAGTACTTTTAAAAGTGGTTTACATTTCCAGCAGTAAATTTGCATGGACATAGTATATCCACAAAAGTAGTCATTTCAGTACATTATACATATTTTGAATTTTATTTGAAATATAATTGTTTTGGAGTTCTCAGTATCAACTAGTTCTTAGTCTTTTGAATTAAATTTTCATACTGTTACACATATTTTAGATAATTGTTGCCTCTTTTACCGTACAGTTTAATGTCGTGGTTCAATTACAAAAGCCCCCAGTGGCTCAGCGGTATGTCTGCGGACTTACACGCTAAAATCCGGGTTTCGATACCCGTGGTGGGCAGATAAGAGATAGCCCATTGTGTAGCTTTGTGCTTAATTCAAAACAACAACAATCAATTACCAAAAGACTGAGGTCTGTGAGGTCCATACTTACCATTTTTCCTTTATCCCTGGTGAGCAGTTAATGAACTGTTTTGTCTTCGTTATTGTAAAAAAATAGCAAACATCCAGACATACCTGTAAAATTGCTACAAAAGTAAGTTTAAAGCAAAATATATACTTTTAATAGAATAGTCTTCCACTTGGCAAAATATTTAAGTATGGGTTATTCAGAAGGGCACAGATTTCAAATTTGTATTAATACTTTAAAATTAATATATTATTTGTTACCCTGTGAGCCTGTAATTTATTGACTGGGGTTGGTTTTTGGTGGAAGATCCCTGCTTAACTACATTTACCATGTGGAAGATGTATATATGTAGTACATTAGTTTGCTGCTTGATATTTTTGAAGCTTAACATCACAGAAAGTTTTGTGTTTTAACAATATTTTAGAAATTCTAATATAAGGGATTTGACAATTGGTTTAAACAGTTTTCCCCATCATTCTCGAGTTTCTCTAGTTTGATTGTTTGAAAGGCTAGAACAATTAGGTTTACCTTTTTTTCTATGCCAATATGTTTTAATCTTTTCACAAGTGCTTCTGGACTCCTTAAGAAACAACAGTTCACAAGAGTGTGTTAGAAGTATAAGCTATTCAACTTGCTTTCTTGAGTTTCTCCTCTTTCTTCATCATCAGTGTTGGTTCAAACAGCCAGTTCTACAGTTGTGGATTATGTCAACATTCAAAACAGTTCTCATTCCTTTACCCTTTGTCTTGCCTCACTTTTATTTCTTTGGCATGTTTCTCAAAATGTTCACCTTCGAGCGTAGCAACTGCCCATTATGATGAAACCTTCGACACGTTGTGTATTGTGGGATCATCATTTTCTCCCCACTGAGTTAGCTTTTCATTCTTTTGTTTTCTCAGTATGTATGTGAACAACTGATTGTTCTATGATTGATGTTTTTACTACATTGGAGTCTGATCTCCTTCCATTATCCTAGTTATATATCTAAACTCCCTGGTTGTGGACGCTTTAGGTCAATCATGGGTGATCATCTTTCTTTGCTCCTATTTTCCTCTGTTTTGCATTCTGAAGTCAGTTATGTAAGATGCAGGTTTTTCTCATTACTCAATTTTTGCCAACTCAACTGTGGTTACTTCTGTTACATTCATTTTCTCATTGGTGAACCAGTCCCATTACCGTTTTTGAACATCATTTTTTTGATAATCTCTAACATTCATTTTTCATGCTGATGTTCAATACCTATGGCTTCACGATTTGCTGTTGTTAGGTTCTTTATTAAATAAGCCTTATTCTTTTTAATAGTAGCTCATATGTTGACTAACTCCTGCTAAAGTTCTTCCCTTGTGCCTTGTCAATGCCACTGAGCTACTTTCAGCTTGGTGCATTAACACATAATATTTCATGTATAGTTTACAATTCCCAGAGACATTACTAGACTCTTCAATTAAGCGAGGCTCAGACACGTAGGCATGGGAAATTTCTAGGTTTCAGAATAATATATGTCATACTTTTCTATTTTGATTTTTCAAGACACCGTCTAGGGATTTGGGTCACTGTTACGTTTTTTTGTATGTTGACTGTAGACTGAACGCAACAGAAAGACACAGATAACAGCTTGTATAATTTATTACACTAAACTATTATATATGTAACAGATATAACATAAATTACATAACAACAATGACAGATATTCAGTTTAAACCTTCAAAATTAATTACAATACAAAATGGTACTGGCCTGTATCTAATAATATGATCAAGAATGAAAGTCCAAAAGTCCAGATTAGAAATGCAAAATTCCAGTCTAGGGTGTGAATTTGATCCCACGAAGAAATTCCGAAGTTTGAATGGAGATGTCCAGAAACAATTCACAGTTCAATAAACTTGACGAAGTTCATTTTACGATACTTTCGATGAATGTCTCAAATTTGTCGTTCTCCCACTTTTCCGGTCTCCGTGTTGACCTTCAGTATAACCAGTAATTCGAATGAATCGTAAACATTGACGAAATTAAATCACAGCTTCTGTAGATCTAGCTCTAGTCACAAATCCAAGTTGAATAAACACACAGCAAACGTTGAAAATTTCTCGAACAAAGACAATATCTCTTGAATCGCAATAAAAGCGAATGATTGACTCTTCTCTGATCTCTTTCTCGCGTCACCGTCTATTTTTATATTAGTACGCCTACTGTTTTCTCGAACAATCGCGTAACTTTCACAGAATTCCAGAGCAATCCGCGTATGTCTGTTCTTGCACGAGACTCGTCGTCTAGACACCAAGGCCGACATACAAATTATTTATAAACATATGATTGATCTACCTAATTCTAGAAATTTCTAAATGTTATTTTAAATGAATAACAACGTATTTTATTGTTTTGAACTTCGAAACAATAATATAAATATGGAAATATAAATAATAGACATGGAAATCCAAACACAACACGACATGTTGTCGTTCACAAAATATTTACATGACATTTACATAACAGTCACTGTCAAATGGAATCAGGTCACTGTCTGTAAGTACCAATGACTAGTGATGCCTCTACCAACTCCTCAGCAAATTGTTTCATTTTTCATTTTCTGTTTCATAGTTGTGGCTTTCCACTATTTTCTGTAGCTGATTACAGATGTGCTTTATCAGCTACTTTCAAATGTCATGGAAACCATTAATATCTTATCACAACCATTAAATAACCTCTCCTGAAAATAAACTTTCAAGGATTTAATTTTTTTATAAACTATACCAAATGTGGTTTTATTTTAGTCCCACATTTCTTTACTTCTCACCTTTTCCTGCCTTCAGTGACTAGTTTGTTAAACCATTTATTCCTCAAAAAATATTTATTGTTTGTATCAGGCAGAAACATTTCAGTAATTATGCTCTTGATGTTTGCCATACCTTGTTTTCTCAGAAATCTTTGAAAAGGTTGTTCCATGCAAAAAAAAATCATTTCTCTGACTGTGCTCTGGCTATTTTAACATTATGTGCATGCATGATACTGGTACATTGCACCAGCCCTATTTATGTAGAGGTGTAAATATACAGCAATGTTTACTTAAATAATTCTGGATTCACTGTGTGTGCCATCATGAAACTTGGTAAGCTTTTAGTAAACATTACCAAGCTCCTATGAAGAGTGTTTAAAAGAGGGTTGTAAGTTGTGAGATGAAAAGCCAACATATATGTACTATTAGTTTAGGTCTTAATGCAATTTTACATAAAATATAGCTTAAACAGTTACATCCATATAAAATTCAACAAACCATCCTTTTGATGTAAGACTTACATCAGCATAAATGTGTATGTTTTGTTAAAATAAATTACTGTATTATCTATATGCAGAGAAGTTATTAAATGTTAAATTATATTACTAATTTAAATATTTCTGTATATAAATGTGATATATAAGCTGTTCAATCATTGGTTACCATGTACATACCTTCATCTATGCATTACTGAAATAACATGTCAGTATGCATTATTCTTCTAGATTGCATTTCCATAAATAACACTGCACAACAAAGTTTTTGCTTCTGGAACACTGTTGGGTGTTCCTTACAGATTTTTGACTGCTGATCATGAAAATCACATCCAAATTTGCCCATCACAAACTATTTCATCAAAATATTCAGTTTTGCTACAATGGAAAAATGATATCAGGGCATCTGGAATCCATCAATGTTTGCTGACTTCTGTTGGACACTGCAACGTGATGCACTGGACATTAAATACAAACAAAAATCAGGAGCAAAACACTTTTAATTATGTTGAACTTAATATTATATTAGAAACATAAATGCAATTAAATACATTAATGCCAGTAAACATTTAACTGTCAAATTTTTGTGAATGTTCCTATATGATGAAGCAAAACCAAAACTATATTTGTGCATACCAACCAAGTACCTGTCACAATCACCAAAGGCTTTTCATGAAGCAAAACTTTTCAAAAAAATTGTTGTGCAGAGTTACTTGTACACAGCATCATTGTAGATGGCAATGTGATAAGGATTATTTAATAAATTTAGAGCACTTTATTTTTCTTTTTTGGTTTCTGTAGAGAGCAGATACCAAATGCTCAAGTGATTATGAACCTGATTGCAGTGTAGCAGACAGTTTCAGTAACTTAAGATTTAATTATAGATATTGTCTTTCCCTTAGACACTGAACAATATCTTGGTTTCATCTGTAAATAGTTTCTGGGACTTCCTGTCCTCTACACAAAGTTAAACCATTTCCTCTGTAATGATATCATTTATGACCAGGTAGCTGGAATCATCATGGAATCCTCACTGGGTTTGAAGATAACCTGTAGTTTTCTCTGTTATCATGAATGCAAGTGGCATAAAAACTACCCATATTAATTCAAACTTGGTTTTCACAAATTCTGTATTAAAGAGATTTTCATGCTGTTCCAACAATCAAGCTACATTTCCTGGTTCCTTTCTGATCTTTATTCCCAACCTTTCCAGTATCAAATTTACAATAGTTATAATTCTTGAAATGTGATCTGGTTTTATCATTATAACACAGAATTTTTAATATTTGTTCTAATTATTTTATGTTACATGAAGAAATTACCTTTCTATATAAACACGTGTTAAATAAAGGCTATTCAATTGATTTTCTAATGAAAATTACAATTTCCTAAAGAACTGAATTCCAACCCCTACCGATGCAAACACTGTCCTCAGATTTATCATCATTATCTCCCTTCCTTTTATAGGTTCACAATTTCTACCAATTAAAAAATAACTCTCTTTCCTAACAAAAACCTTCTACCCTCAGATTCAGTTTATAATAAGTTACAGACTTAGCCTCTGCATTAAACACCGATTTCAGTTCAAAATCAATACCTAAACCTTTATGTTTATGGCTCATGTATAAATATACATATAGTGACTGTAAGGTCATGTACACTGGCAATGTGAAACACCACATAAAAACTAGAGTCTTTAAACATATAGGAGTGTCTAACAGAACCAACCTTTCACTACATAAACTCAGCCACTCATCCATTTGTACACATTCTGAAATCACTGGTCACAATATCTCATATGATGACTTCTGTACCATTACCACAGGATCTTCAGACCTTGAACTCAACATTAAAAAACATCTTCTCATAGTTAAAGATTACTTAATCTTTAATGATTACAAAATTCTCTAGATCTAAAATTGCTCTAAATTTTCACGCTACTTATCTGCTGTGTAATATATATATTAATAACTAAATAAACAAATGATTATGTTGTTATATCAGAATTTTAGAAATAATCATCTTTGTAACAAGTTTCAGATTCTGCTGATAATAAGTTATTCAAAAACATTTTAACTTGTAAATAAAATGTATTTTTGTTTTGTTAACTCTCTTCATCTTTATTATTAAACATAAAGGTAATTGGTACACTAAAGCATACTTTTAAGCAGTCAACCAGTATCTTGAGCCAGTCATGAAGAGGTATACAAACCCATCTTGTCTTCCTTTGATGAAGTTCTTTTACATAAATATTAGAATTTGACAAATCTTCCCTGTAGATATCTGTAGCCTGTCTGATGTTAGAGATAGAAAATTTTTGTGTGAGATTTGGTGGGATAAACTTTTCTGAGTTGATGCTTCTTGCTTTACATGTGCATTAAATCTGGAGGAAAGTTTATTGATACTGTGGTCAAGAAACAGGATGGTTTACTGTTTTATTAAAGTAATCATTCTCAGAGCTATATTACTTATTTGCACATTGGGCTTCTCATTGACTAACTCATGGCATGCTATCCATAATTTTAAACCTGTTTGCAATATACTGCTATGCTTGAAGATACAATGTCAGTCATCATCTGTGTTCATTCTTAGTGAAGTCTTATTAATAAAACACCAGAAACAATGTCTCAGCTTGGTCCTTGCATATTTATAGAAGTTGTTTTCAAAAAGTAAAGGAAACATTGTAAAGCTATTAAAGAAAAATGAATTCAAATGATTCCAGTATTCTTGAATGAGCCATAGCATTCTTCTTATTTTCAGCAGCCCAATTGTTATTAAATACACTGGTTTACAAAGAAATTGAGGCAAGCACAAAAATAGCTGTTTTAACCTAATTTGGGGATGCTGAATTCAGATTTGAAATCTGTTTTTACTCATCGCCTCTAGTTTTTTAGATATGCATACTGTACATAAAGGCATATATGCATTCAGGGTTAATTTCTAATATTGTGTGACTTACGTCTTCTTTTTTAGTTATTATGCAATAAATGTAAGTGATAGCATTACATTATATATCAAGACGGATCACCAGTTTCAGGAATCAGAACAAAGACCTTGCTTCATTTTTCGACATGGAAAACAAGTTGTGTTACTGCACAAATGTACCTGGCTTGTTCACTTTCCTTGGTTTGCCACATAATCCTTCAGACTGGCATCTTTTCATAGACTCTTCCAAGCAAGGTCTCAAGGCTGTGCTTCTGCACAATGGGAATAAATATCCCAGCATTCCCACAGCACACTCTGTCCATCTAAAGGAGTCCTATGACAATATGGAACTTCTTTTAGAAGCTGTTAAGTACAACCAGTACCAGTGGAGTCTGTGTGGGGACCTCAAGGTCATTGGTCTTCTTATGGGTATGCAAGCGGGCTTCACAAAGTACTGTTGCTTTCTCTGTCTCTAGGATAGTCGAGCTGTATCCCAGCATTACAAGCAGAAAGACTGGGGGTCTAGAAGCACTTTCGTTCCTGGTGAACACAGCGTCAAGGAGAATCCTCTGGTTGACATGAAGAAGGTGCTTCTTCCTCCTCTTCACATCAAGCTTGGTTTGATGAAGAATTTCGTGAAGGCCATGGACAAAAATGGTGCTGCCTTCCAACACTTGTCTACTGTGTTCCCATGTCTCAGTGCTGCTAAGCTCAAAGAGGGCATCTTTATCAGACCTCAAATCCGAGAAGTGCTGAAGGATACTGATTTTGAGGAGCTTCTTACCTTAAAGGAACTGAGAGCATGGGAAGCATTTAAGTCAGTCTGTAGTGGCTTCCTTGGTAACACACGCGTACCAAATTACCAAGCCTGTATTGAGAAGTTGCTAAAGACTTATGAGGATATGGGATGTCGAATATCACTCAAAATTCATTTTCTTTATTCCCACCTCAACTTCTTCCCTCCAAACCTTGGAGCAGTGAGTGATGAGCACAGAGAAAGATTCCACCAAGACATTATGAAAATGGAGAGCAACTACCAAGGCAAGTGGAACCCCAGCATGATGGGAGACTTCTGCTGGATGCTCTTGCGTGACATACCAGAGGCAAAATACACCAGATCATCTAAGAAAACACACTTCTAACTGTCTGCTGTACTATGAATTGTGTACATTGTGTCATCCAAGTATATTTATTCAGTCAATGTTCTATATCTATCCTGTTTTATCTGTAATAAGCTGCTGCAACTGTTGAAATATTCATGTATATATATACGCTGTATATAATAAAATGAGACTATTTAAAAGCCAGAAAACTAGAGGTGATAGAGCAAAACTGTTTATAAATTTGAATTCAGCACACCCAAATTAGTAAAAAACACCTATTCACATTCTTGCCTCAGACAAAAAATATTTTTTTGTAAACCAGTGATATTTAAAGTTATCACTTCAGTATACACACTAACCTCATACATGTGAATTAAGAATGGAAGAAATAAACAGAACCTTTCACAGCCTTCATTATTCTCTATCCAGCATGTAATGTACTCATTGAAAAGTGGAAGGTATTATGAACTTGCTCTGTGTTTGATGCCTTTTTGGTGAATAACATCTCATATTTTAATAAGGATTTAATCCAAATTGTTATTTCTTTAACTTGATTTATACAATTTTATATTGATGGAGCTGAACATGAATTAATAAAAAAATTAAATTAGTAGCCTACACAGTGAGTATACATAGCCTTGCTTTGCATATCCAGAATTTTTGTTTGAACAACAGCCATAGTAGATACTCTCTCATATCTTTGGTAATGCAATTATTTTAGATATAATCCAACATTACTCATAATCTTTGTAATTATGTTGTTCTGACCCTCTGTAGCTACGCAAAGCAAGTGAATTTTTCTTTAGTATCACAGTTTTCACTGACAAAAGTGGAAACATATTGGTAGGTGTTCCATATTGTAAAAAGACACTTTATCTGCAAGAACATAGTAGAATACAGCCTTTTTTACCTCATTGATAATTTTTACTCAAATTACATTATATCCTGCAATACTGACAATGTAATTTTGTGACAAGATAGATAAATATGCAACATTTTTTTCCTCAGGATGATACAAATGAGCACTCTGTATTTTTGTCTCAGAAAGTCTATACAAAGTGATATTGAATTATTTTGGCTATGGAAGAGTGAAAGCTAAAACATTTGGACAAAATTTATGCTCTTGTAGTTGAGGTACATGTATAATATATGATACAATGATTAGTAAACTGGAACTCTACAGATGTGGTTTGAGCTAAACATATATCTTTTGAAAACTTATACAAGTTTTTATCAACTAATTTAAAAGCTCAAAATTGTCTTTAGAGAAAAAGGTAATATACTGACAATGTTTTAGCTAACAAAGGAACCACTGTTAAGATTTAAGTGTATGGTAGAAAGGAGATGGACATGAAAATGGTTTGCAAAACAATTAATTGCAGTTTTCTTTTTACATTGATTTTAATCAATTCTTTCATTTCTTTTGAGATTTTATATGATATTGTAGTTTCATTTGACTGTTATTTCATTTTGACTGTTACAGGTTAGTTTAGTAAGCCTGTTTGAACATAATGATATAAACTCTTATTTGTCTTTCCACAACCCAAGGTGTACCAGTTGCTTTATGCACTAAAAATGTACTTTACTAATGTTTAAAATAAAAAGATTGTACTCCATCTCTTATATATTGTTGCTGTCTTTTTATTTTACTTTAAAAATGAATTAATATATCATCAAAGGTTAATTCAACAGTGGATGTATGGCTTTGCAGTCCTTGACTGATTGTTGGTTAAAAAAAACACAAAGTGTAATTTCAATATTAAAGGTTTCTGTTATATTAGTTATAAAAATAATGTTAATAAATAAAGTAAATTTATGTAGTTTTGCAAGTAAATTTGTTAAGAAACTTGGAACTTTCTGAGATCTGAGAAAGGATTTAATCCTTGTATTATATTAGTGACTTATTTAATTTTTACAGATTCTTGGGTTTCATGGAATAAGTGTTTTCTGCATAAGTTTGTTACATATGTACTTAAAGTTGTTGTTTTTGTTTTTCACTGTAGCTATGAAATTTTAGCATGGATTTCATTATACATTGTGTTTTCTTGACTCTTGAAATTTCAGACCTACTAAATCTGAAGGTTATAATTTTCCTACAATGAAAATATAACATAATTTTACGTTTTGGGATAACATAGGACTTATCGATTCATATCAGTTGTAACATCTTCTAAAGTAAATTAAATCTATTTTAAAAATTCTAAAGCCAGATTTTACACATGTAGTTAACAAACTTTCTTGCACCAGGCACCATTCTAGTAGTCTTTTTCTAAATGCTTTCCAACAATTCAATAAATGTCCTTAGGTGAAGATCCCAACAATGCAAGATAACAAATTTTTACCTGAATAAATTCAACCCAAAATCTTATTTGCCCTACTACTAGCAACAGCACGTTGTTTGAAGGACTCTATCGACTGATTTGCTATTATATTAAGTGTTGCTCTATATGAATCCACACGATGATCGCTGATGTTTAAATGTAATTTAATGTGACGAACTACATTCATACCATCCACACCGTGAAATTGTAACAATCAAGAATTGTCAAGTTTAGCTAGCCCAGATAGTCCTCGTGTAGCCTTGCGCGAAAGTCAGAAATCAAACTAAACTAACTTATTCTGTTTGAGGTACAGAATGGATAATAAAGTAAAAGTAGTTTCCTAGATTTTAACAGCTACATTTGGTTTGAAAAAAAGTCGATATTTTATGTACAAAAAAAGACAATTTGTACGTTAAATATATATGTAAAAAACGGCTGGTTTGGGTTGAGAATTTTTTTTATGTAGAGGAGGGAACAACGTTTCGACCTTCTTCGGTCATCGTCAGGTTCACCGATGAAGGTCGAAACGTCGTCTGCTCCTTTACATAAAACATTTTTCTCAACCCAAACAAACCATTTTTTACATGTACATTTTTCTCTACAAGTTGGTTTTCTCATCATCACTAATTTGTACATTACCCATTTGCATATTCTGCTTGGAAAATGTTTTGGCAATCAACCGGAACGTACAAAGTAACCTTAAAAAAAGTTAAAGTTTTACAGGTTAAAGCAGTAGGAAATGTTTAAGATAAATTAGAATGCGAGAAAAAAAATTATTTTTACTCTTCTTGATTTAACAGGAAAATGAAAGAGGTTCGTAAAATCTGATAGTCTAAGAAGGATCCTTAATCACGAGGAGAGAATTCAGTTTCGTTAATGGTTTTCAGTTGTTTACAGCAACACAAAGGTAGCAGTTATGATCGGTAAATCTCAAGGAATCTTATAAAATATATGTATTATATTTGCTGGAAAAAAAAAGACTAACCACACATTTTAGACAACCGAGTAAGTTGCTGAGGAAACTTGTTATTTATTTACTAGAGAGTTAGTTTATATGAATATTGTAAAAGTTCTGTACAAGCTGAAGAGATGGACCAAAGGCAAGATCTTTGTCTTAACTGTGTTGTTGAGGAAACGTATACGTTATCTATCGGAAGATGTAAGAGAATGAAAGAGAGTTAAAAAAAATTCTTATATACAACAGGATAGTTTAATTTATACTCATCTTTTACTAAAGTACTCCATTATCTTCTTGATGACTGGCACAATGCTGTTTCAGTAGAAGTTGATGGTTTACTGCTGTATGCTAAGTTAAGCTGTAGTGTTTTCTATCTGTTTGTTTGTATTTGAATTTCGCGCAAAGCTACATGAGGGCTTTGAACGCTAGCCGTCCGTGATTTAGCAGTATAAGACAAGAGAGAAGGCAGCTAGACATCACCACCCGCTACCACCTTTTGGGCTATTACTTTACCAACGAATAATGGGATTGACTGTCACATCATAACGACCCCACAGCTGAAAGCGCGAGCATGTTTGGTGCGACGGGGATTCGAACGTACGATTCTCAAATTGCAAGTCTAGCGCCTCAACCACCTAGCCATGTTGGGCCATTTCCTGTCTGATCTATAAGGGAGAGTAAAAAGTAAAAGTATTAAACTTAGATCTTCAGAGAAATGCTATTTTTAGAAAGAAAAACAGAGATTTACAGTTGTGAATTCACTTCAACTGTCGATTTTGTTATGATATTCGAGTAAAACTTCAAGTCTGGTATTACAAATAGGAATATTTCGTTGTAATCGAATTTTAGTGACATCTAGGATGTATAGTTTAAGATCAGAAGCCACACTTAGTTCAGTGAGAAAGACTACAATATTTAAGCTTTATCTTAGAGGGTGGGTGGGTGATAATTCGGGATTTGAAATTCTTTTTAGCTGGAAGTGTTTGTAACCTACGACCTCATTACGTTTAGGGAAATTATTTAACACATAAAACTACATTCAACGTAACGATAAATTGTTTAAGATATGAGACTGACTTTAGTAGTACAATTTCAAGATGAAGAATTAAACTTAGCGGGAAGTTGTTTTGAAATCTGGAACAACATATAGTTCAGTGGGAAACTGATGAGGTTGATTTACATGGCCCCTCATGTTGAAGATATGCTCTTCGTTTCTTTCGACATGTTTCTACTCTCATTCTGCAGAGACTGCTGTAGGTGATACCATCACTAGCACACACAGCCTTGTATCCCCAAGGACAAGACTTAGGACACTGACATGATGTTCTACCAAAGCCATTTACAATACAGTCAGCATTGTAAGGGCAGTATTTCTTTTCGCATGGTTCTGAAAATAGAGTATTTGATATAAGTGTGAGAAAACTTGTTGAAAAAGTCTATAATACTTTGTCTTATTATCATCTTACAACATAAGCATAATTTACATAGGGAAGAGAGGACATGTCCCTCTTAATTTTTATTTTGGCTGCTTCTACTAATTCAAGATACCGAAAAGAAGCTTATAAAACTTCAATTTATTAACTTAGAAGCTAAATTCTGGCGAACTGACAGCCTCAAACAGGGGGCACTTTGAAAAGTACGAGATAGTAATCATTCATTGAGAAAACCAAAGATAGACAAACTAAAAAAATTTTTTTAGTATATTTAATAGTATGTATATGTTGTTGTCAATTATAAAATGACCAAAATGAAATCGTTATGTCGGAATGATTGTGTAATATTTGTTCTGAGTAAAACATGAAAGTAAAATATAAATATAAGTATTTATGTATATAATTCGCTTTTTCTGTTGTATTCTGCTATTGTTTCCTTCAACGTAAACTTATTTTTGACACAAAGTTATAAACATTGTAAGTAATTCAATAAAACTAATATTTCCTTTTCAATATGTATAATTCCAGTCAGAGTTGAAACAAATTCCTTTTCAAATGTATAAATCATACTTTTACTTTTATTTGAGAGCGCTACATTACATTGCAAAGTTGCTAAAGTTCGCAAACTTACATGAGAATCACGCTCTCCGAATTTACAGTGTTTTAATGCCAATCAAGATGTAATTGTGCGTTTTCACATGGGACTATCTGCTGAGCCCACCGAGTGGATTCGAAACCCTGATTTTAGGGTTGTAAAGCCGTAAGCATACCGCTGTGCTAGTGGGGCGGCCGATCAAAATCTCTCAAAGTGGTTGACAATGTTCTCACCAGGGGCGTAGATTGTTTTACACCCGATGGGGGGGATGATTTTTGCAACCACTTATGTGGACTATTCAATTTGCAAATTGGTAATCTCTGATTTCGTGAACCTGAAAGCTGTAAACATGTAGTCACAGAGCAATCTTGTTGCCATGATACTTCAAGGTTTCCATGTAGGTTTGTACAAGTGAGGTGTTGTGAACAGTTTCCAAAATGTTAATAACATAAAGACAAATGTGTCACAAATTAACTGCCACATGATTTTTTTCCTACACACTGCACAATATCAAAGATGGCCATTATACTTGACAAGGTTACTAATAATTTTCATTGCATGAATTACCTTTTGAAATATTAATAAAATTAGTAGTTACCCTTGATAAGTTTACATCTATTGATAATCTGTTCGTTTTGTTTGATAAAAATAAGTAAAATATATTTTGCGAACTCTTAAAAGTTACACATCAATACAATGTAGCACATAATTATTCATACTTTATGATGATCTGTTTATGAATTCTTTCATAAACTCTTCTACATTTATCTTGTCGACCTAATCTTTGTGAGTGTGACAAACTGTCACATGGTTGAGGCGGCATTGAGACATAGTTGATCTTAACCACGTCTTCAACCGTTTTAATGAAGAAAAGCTGCGTTCAAATTCACAGATGGATACTGGACATACAAGCATAACTTTCATGAGAAGAAACACTTCACTGAACATCTACTGGCTTGTTTCATGCATTTTACAGTAAGCATCCTTTACACCTTTCAGAGATACTGCTTTTGTTTTGTTTTTTAACATGGGCAACTGAAACTCGATACGTTGTGCAGAGATTTCTGGATAGAAGTTTGTAACCGAGTTGTCAATCTTCCCAGATGTGATCATGTTCTCAAGTGCCAGATATTGCCTCAAGTCATTGTTGTCTGATTCTAGTGATCAGATGTTCTATGGCTGTGTCCAGTCCACAAATTCAAAATATTGGCTTTTGTAGTAATCTCAAGCTGTTACAGAATGGTGTGCTGAGCCATCACCTGTGATCCTTCGGTGAAGGGGGAGTATTTGCGAATGCGTGATAGTTCAGTAAGCACCATATCTAGGACAGTTATCTTTTGCTCAGCTTCATCAAATATCTTGTAATTTTCCTCTCTTCGCAATACCCGCAATTGTTCAACTGTCATAGCAGATGCTTCAATCATGCCAGATACTGTCGCTGATATGGCTTGGAATGCATGGTTTAGTTCCTCTAATGCAGCTAATGGATGCTGAGTCATCAACAATCCTAAAAGTGTCTTTTCTTTGTCAAATCTGGCCAGCAGACCTCTTGCTTTCACTGCTACATCTTATTTTTCATTTGCTAATTTAGACAAATAATCAACAATATCACTGTAGTGATCATTAGCACATGCAATTGCAGATAGGCGGCACAACCAGTGTGTTGGACACAGTGGGCGGATGTATTTAATTGAACCATTGTGGCTGTTTGACGATACAATATTTTCAAAGATTGTCTTGTATTTGCCTGATCTTTGAAGCAAGACACCAAGTTCGTGTACACACTGGATAGAATCTCGAACACATTCACAAGCTTCAACTGCATGTTGCATTATCAAATTAGCATTGTGTGCTCCGCAGTGAAAAAACAAAGCTAACGGTTGCTTCTTTTTCATTTTTGCTTGGCATCCACTGTACGCACCACTCATGTCAGCGGCTCCATCATAAGTTTGTGCTCTTAATCCTGACAGTGGTAAATTGAGTCTAGTAAGTACATCAAGTATAGTCTAGGATATTGTTTTGCCAGTTGAATTAGAAACATTGTACAAACCAAGAAATGTATCATAGACGTCAAGATTCTCATCTATATATCGTACACATATTGCTTCCTGTTCGGCACTTGTAACATCATGAGTGCCATCAACTATTAATGGCAAATATTTTACTTTGCTACACTTCATGTGCTATGTTCCTCAGTATTTGATGGCTGAACATCTCCATTATTTCATTCTGAGCTTGGGGTGATGTGAATGTGGTTTTCTTTGACAAGTAGGCCGTCAACTTTGGATCTTTCTCTTCCAGGAACTTCATTAACTGCAGGAAGTTCCCCTCCGTATCAGTATGTCCACATAATGCTAAACCTTGACGCAGTAAGAAATGTAAACTTCTCAATATTTTGGCTGAACTTCTTTTGCATTCTTCCTGCTGCTTCTTTTTTCCATCATATAGCCGGACAGTCACTGGAGTTACATTAAGTGAACCTTCTGGAGTTATAGCGAATCTGTGCTCAGAGAAGGATTGGTGTTCGTTGAATTTCTGTTTTGCCTTTTTCCAGTTGCAAAAACCGGTGAATATGAAGGTATACTCCACTAGCCTCTCCAATTTCTCTGCAAAAAGGCCTCTATTTTTCGCCTTGGCACAATGAGAGCTTATGACTTTTTAAGTCTGATTGTCGAAGTATAGCCATGGGAACTCATCAAACCACTTGCCCTGAAAGTCGATATTTTGAGATTTTGCTATCTGTTGCGGTATTAGTTGTGCGTCTGGATGATATGGCTTTCCACACTGTATCTGTGGAGTGTCAGAATTTTCATTACTGCATAAACTTGTTTCACAACTATCTGGTGGTTTATGATGTGCAATAGTTGCACACGCATTTTCAGACTCGTCCTCTGATGAACATGGTGTTTCCTCTGTATGGTAAGTTTCTATTCCTTTGCTTGGGGTTGTTGGATAATCTGCATTGTCATTTGTAATACTAGTAACTACAAATAGTTACTTTCATGTTTTATATTACTGCATACTGCAGCTGTTGTAGTAATCTCTAGCTGTTGCACTTTACTTAATCTTACACTACGTATAAGACGTAGGTATATTCTGTGACAGTGCTTGCAAGCCTTGCCTGTATACTTAGGCCTACTGACTGATACTTACGAACTATCGCTTAGATCAAAAAGCTTAGAAGCACACCTATATTAAAGATATACATTTCGGCCACTGAAATACATCTAGGCCTAATTATGTAACTCGATTGGTAAGAATCACGAAAATCACAAGAACAAACATACAAGTTGTAGGGCCTGCGATGCAGTAAAACAGTTCAACAGACCAAACTGTAGGGGGGATAATTGTATGCACCATACCTCCCACCTAAAGTAAAGGGGGTGTATCCCCTATCCTCCCAAGATCTACGCCCCTGGTTCTCACTACTGACAATAAATACATAACTAATAATGCCCTTAACTGCTTTGACTTTTGTAATATAGTATTTAAAAGAAATTTTGTTAATTATTATACTGCATTTCATACTTTTCTACCTCATGTAAGTCGTTAATTTGAGCCACAAAATCACAATACAAATAACGTCATGCACTGTATATTATGGTATGTTTTTTAATTTCTCTCAAAGCTACAACAGAGATATCTGCACTAGTCATCCTTAATTTGGCAGTGTACATAATGCAGTAATTAAGCTTTTATGAATAAAAGCAATTAACAAGAAAACATTAATAGTTTGTTTCTTTTGGAATTTCGCACAAAGCTACTCGAGGGCTATCTGTGCTAGCCGTCCCTAATTTAGCAGTGTAAAACTAGAGGGAAGGCAGCTAGTATCACTACACACCGCCAACCTTTGGGCTACTCTTTTACCAACGAATAGTTGAACTAACCGTCATATTATAACGTCCCCACGGCTGAAAGGGTGAATATGTTTGGTGTGAAGGGGATTCGAACCCGGGATTCTCAGGTTACCATTCGATTGCCTTAACCACCTGGCCATATTACGGTATGAATAATTCCATATACCAAATGTATTCGCTTCTTATACCGGGGGGGGATTCACAAAATTACATTTAACACATGAAGTTGGTTAAATAAACTGGATACAGATATTATTAATCTCTCATCTTAGTACCACGATCTAAAAATCTGTTGATGAGAATCTTAGTTACTTTTTGTTTTTATAAAGCACTTATTTCTTATGTGGTCGAAAAATGTGTTATCAACCAGAAGTGCATCAGATATTAAACAACTCGTATCCTAGACATTATATTTGAAAGATAACACGAACACTATTCAAGCCAGTAAGAAACGATAAAATTGAACTTTCGCTTCATAATAAATTATTTTTGAGCACTTAGTGTATTTATATTACACTAAAGTTTAAGTCCCCCGCCGGTACAGCAGTAAGTCTAATGATTTAGTTAGATAATTTTTATTTTATCAAACTAAGGTCTTTTGCCATGTTCCTTCTTTCCTCGTGGCTCGGCATTGCCAGGTGGGTTAAGGCGTTCGACTAGTAATCTGAGGGTCGCGAGTTCGAATCTCGGTAGCACCAAACATGCTCGTGGGGGCGTCATAGTGTGACGGTCAATTCCACTATTCATTGGTAAAAGAGTAGCCCAGGAGTTGGCGGTGGGTGGTGACGAATAGCTGTCTTCTATCTGGTCTAAAACTGCTAAATTAAAGACAGCTAGAGCAGATAGCCCTCGTGTAGCTTGGCGCAAAATAAAAAAAAACAAATAAATTAAATACAGATAGCGCTGTAATTATGTAATGAGTGTTTTATGTGTTAAAAGTATGGTCACAACAGTTAGCATCTTATTCTCGTTGGAAACAAGTAAGGGGTAAAACTGTAAACGAACAGGAGGTGACTGAGTTTCGTGTAGCTCTCTGAAGCAACAACGTGCTATCAATGTTAGCTAGTTCCTGTACCCAGAATAAACTCACCTACATTGCTTACTTCATATAATGAAA
The DNA here is from genome assembly GCA_011833715.1 of Carcinoscorpius rotundicauda. NCBI lineage: Eukaryota > Metazoa > Arthropoda > Merostomata > Xiphosura > Limulidae > Carcinoscorpius > Carcinoscorpius rotundicauda. The sequence goes on along the minus strand of CM022392.1, from coordinate 46,268,193 downwards.
TACATGCTCACCAGAATTATTTAGTTGAATAACTAATAATTCAAGCTTAATACGGTTTCGCTGGCATACCAGAAAAATATAATTACTAGTACTGGTTAAATCATGAGATAAAATATACGTTCATCGGAATTTTTTGGTTGAAGTACTAATAACCATGCTCAGTAATCTTTACTTCGCATACCAACAAAATAAACGTATCAATATTGTTTGAGGTAGCACATACCCTTTAATACCCAGAAACATATTAAGGGTGTCACATCTTGCAGGATGTGGTATATCCTTGCAACTGGATAAAGACCTTTGGAGTGATATTTTTGAGCCTAGTTTTTCAAACACGGTTTTTCTAAAAATATGAAAGTTGGCGTTCTCATGGCAGTTTTTAAGCCGTAAACTTCAGATCAATTGATACCATAGATATGCATTAATAGTGTATATGTATATTGTATAATTGCAATAAGTTTGTTTTTTCATTAAATTATCATTAACGAATTACTATAACATTTATCCTACTTAAGGCATGCTCATTAGTGCCATAATTCAACCTTGAATTAACTTAAAATTCTTTCTTAGTTCAGACTAATTTGTCACATCCCACCAAAGTCTGGTACCATTTTCAGGAGCATTCAGTCATGTTTGTGGAACTTATCAGGAACATAAGACATTTCTTTTGTATTTCTTTATTTTTTATATGTAAATTAGTCACAGTAGTAATGTTACACAACATTTACACATATTTCAAGAAATGTTCATAGAAAAACGTTGTATGAACATGTTTTTTCCGATAAAAGGCCAAAAGGTAGATAACACAATGTGTAGGTTATATGCTACCTTAATTCGTGCAAGAACAAAAACATCTAATCTCAAGAACATAAAAACAAAACACACACACACTAATTTCATTTAGTTTACACACAAAAACAAAACGTATTAATCGATTTTGTTCAATTCGCAAGCCAACAAAACACCTTCCCCAACTTTAACTATACATCAGAAACTCCAGTCGTTTCTTTCTTTCTGGTTGATACACTAGCATGTTTGATTATTGCATTAATAACATATATTTAGAAATGATTTTAAGCAGGTTGGTCATGACATTCTTTTATACAGAATATTATTTTCCAGGAAGAAACGCATTTCAAGTTCCATTTGTAGGAAATTTTGAGTTATTATCTCATTTATTTATTTATTTCACTACACAATAGGCTAATTAAAATATGTCTGACGCATGGATGGCACCTTGAATTTTATGATTATAAACCATAAAGCTTACTGCTGAGCCAGTGGGGTACTTTTAGGTTATTAAAGAAATGTATTGATAAAAATATTAATAGAAAGCAGTCATTGTGGCAGATTCTGATTTCAAAACCGATAAATCTGAAAGTTGCTCTATGATACTGAAAACCAGATTTCGATACACGCAGTACACATATAGACCATTGAGCAGATTTACGCTTAACAAAGAAATAATTAAAGTAGACACAATATTTTTGCAAAAGCTAAAATAATAATAATAATAATAATAACGAAACCACAAAATTACAATTTTATACCAGGTACATTTGATAATCTTTACGTCTGAAAATACACATGAACAAAAAGAAATATCTCTGAAACTCTAACACAAACTTACCGTCTTTTATTTCTGGTCTTCTTCTGTAAGGCTCATCTGTAAACAATACAATACCAGCCATGCTGTAAGAAAGTTTAGCTGAACCGGAATGCCATGTTTAATGTATGATTTACTTATGATTACTCGGAATCATTCACTCCCACCTATAATTCGAAAGTGAAGTTTAATTCTTCATTTCATCACTATCATGACTGTTTATTGTCCAATTTATCTGCAAATGAATCTAATCAGGAATATTAATTTTAAAAGCAAACTAAGGTCACCGAAACATTAGGCACGATCCAAACTCCCAAGTGCACAAATAAAATGTTTTATTTCATGAAAAATAAGTTAACTATAGAAAACCATTTCAATTTGTTGTCAATCTGGTTACTTGACGTGACGATTCTGCGCACCAGATTTATACTTGTTTTACGTAGTAAATTGCAATATTGAATATTTATGTAACTTTATAACTTTCATAGACATAGGCAGATATTATATTAGTCTAAGCCTTCTCTCATGTTGTTTGTAAAGTACAGCTTTTGGTTTTCTGTAAATAATTGTTAACTGAAGTTTACTGAGGCACGTGCTAAAATAAAGAAACATTTCATCATTAACGAAAAAATTATTTACCCAAGTGAGTTTAAGTAATTTTTTATTAATACGAATTAGATCCATTAATAATAATATTTCAATTTTAATATGCTTATTCTAATATAGTAATTTTGTAACCATGAATGTAATCAGATCCGATCTTCAGTTCCAGGTTCGAGTTGATGAGCTTGATCACAACGTTTGGTTTTCAGCTGTGGTAAGTTAGAATAGTTACCTTAAAATGGATAATATATAGAATCTGATGGCTATAGGTTTATGTTTTGAGATCCTAATTTTCAAATAGTACTTTTTAAATGTGAAGAATATAAGAAACATTATTAATGGAATTTAATCTCCATATTGACCTGTTAATGCGAGTAACAAGTAAATAAATGTAGAAAAAAAAGGCTCAATCCGAGTTTTTCATAATAATTAACGTGTTGGATGTGGCCGTACTGCGCTAAATTAGATGTTGAATGGCCCTTGGTTTGGAAATCATACCTTTTAACATGTTTCACACCTTTAGCTGTGGGAGCATTATAAAAGCAGTTAATTTAATTATTCGGTTTAAAGAAGCTGAACAATATTTTGAAACTAGGGACGACTACACCTGAACTATAGGTATTTCTGATCTATGTGTCACCTGAAATTCTGTTTAGATTGAAAACCGTAGTTTCAATAACCTTAAAATCTAATTAACCTATTTGAAATAATCTTTCCTTTTCTTTCATTTGAGAACTTCAGGTTTTATCAGCTAGAGTGGGATTTGTTAAGAAAATGTTTATAATTTTTAGCTAACAACTTAAAAACTTTATATTAACCCCGAATCCAGACAATAATTAATGGTTCTTAACCTTATAATGAAGAAAACAGTTTACTTTTTTATACATTTATTGTTTATGGTGTTTTCTAATTTACAAATTGTGGCTAGATGGCCTATGACTTAAAATATGTTATCTGAAAAACGACAGTTGTAAGGATTAATAAAGGTTAAACAGTTGTCAATTTTAGGATTATATAAGTTAGTAGAACATTCAGGAACAGTCAATTGAGTTTTGTTTGTTTGTATTTTACTTGATGTACACAGGTAAACGTTTTTAGTATAAATAAAATATTATCAATACTTTCAGAAAAGAAAACTGATTTTACCTTTGATAGCAGCTCGAATACGATCAAGTTTCGGGACGTTAATATGCAATAAGCTGGAATTCAGATGCAAACTGCCATCGCTAAGCTGATGCAGGAAGAAAATGCGAGTATCGCGAGGTTGAACATGACTGTCGCAGATATCTGGATTTCCGAACCCATTCACCAGAACAGTGCCTCTGAGATTGTCGTCTCCCTTAAGGACCCACTTCACCAGGACATCGGCTGAATAGAGAGGTGAATCGGGGAGAACTCTCTCAACTGTACCTGTTAACACAGTGTCAGCTAAACGTTCTCGAACTTTTAATCGTTCTTTTTGGCAGGTGTCTTGTTGCCTGTGTCGACGAGTTTGTACAATGTAACTCAGTACAGCTACTAAAATAAAAACAGCAGAATACAGTGTTGTATACGAACAGAGCTTCATATTGTCGTACTACAATAAACACCTGGTTCGAGACACAAATATACTATTGAGACAACTTTTCTAGGCCAAATGACGTTATAGGGCGTGACTTGCAACCTACGAGCTTTACCATCTGTTGAATATTTCTCATAATTTTAACACTTATGTGTAATTCTAAAATACTTGTAAGTGGTATTTTGTATCGCACACAGCAATTTTTGTTTGGAGTAATTTTATAATGAAATGACTGGTAGAATAAATACTAAAATACGAAAGTTTGTAGACGTACACATTACTCTGCAGCGACAACCCCTCCTTGGGGTGTAAAGACTATAATTACGTTCAATACTATTTTGTTCTTTATAGGGAAGTTTGTTTACCGTAATTTTCTTTTATGTGGAATGTTTATATAATGTAGATTTCATATCAATACTCTACGAGTTGTGTTAACTATTGTAGTGTAACAACTCTATCTGTGTATTTATTCGTATTTAATAACTAAACTGTAGTCATACTTTTAATTTTACAAATTATAACGATTTCCAAATAGTTTTGTGTATTTTAAGGTACCGTCAGGTTAGTGAAAGAACATCAATACAGTAATATTTTTAAAGAAATGTTTTGTTTTTATTTGTATTTATTTGAAATCGATGTGAGCAAATCCTTGTACGAGTCATGTAATAAGTAATACAAAGATTAAAACAACAACAGAAACAAACATGTATATATAAAACTGTTGTGGTAAATGTTGGTAGCCATATCTTTGAGATAATTTAGATGTACTAAATCCAAATGTATAGATTGTCAAATATTAATTTTCAAGAAAAAGCTCAAAATGGAAAAACGTGTATGTGTGTGTGTATGCGTTTTATTGCAAATCAACATAATGCTATCTGCTGCGTTCATCGATAAGAATTGAACCCATGACTCCAGCTTTGTATATCCGTAGATTTATTGCTCTCCCGCCAGAAGATGCATGGAAAAGCAAAATATGAAAGTAGATTTCATTGTTGTAACTTAAGAATATTTGCATGTCTTCTTTCATAAAATATGGAAAATATGTGCTTTTGGCTACAAAAGCATTTCATTAAGTATTTAAACCTCGAATTTGTATTTTTACCTTAAATTAGTATACTTATACATAATGTTGTTTTTTTAATTTCGCGCAAAGCTACACGAGAGATAATTGCGCCAATTGTCCCTGAGAAGGCTGCTAGTCATCACTACCCACCGCCAATTCTCGGGCGACTCTTTTATCAACGAATAGTATCAACGTCTCTTTATAACGCCTCCACGGCTGAATGGGCGAGCATGTTTGGTGTAACAGGGATTCGATCCAGCGACCCTCAGATTACGAGTCGAACGCCTTAACCCACCTGGCCATGCCGGGCCCTCTATATATAATGAAGTACTGTGAAACTTATGTATTTTATGGTAGTAATAATGGTTAATAAAAAACTAGAAAACATTATTCTTAATTGTTCTGGACGAGCAGAACACCATTGAATTAGAAATGTATAAAGAGGTTAAGTATACGTTACATTAAAACGATTTTGGAGCCTCGTCACGTTGTTACAGACCATATGATTATGTCCGGTCGTGCTTTATCTGATGGACATGCATCTTGTCAATAGCTCTGCAGCGTATTCCCCATTCCAAAAGAATCTGAAGCAAGTCTGTCGTGTTCAAAGTACACCATTCCTCCATGCAGGTTTCCATAACCATGCTTTGTTCGAAGAAGACGATTTCCCAGGGCCCATTTTAGTAGTTGAATGACAAAACTTTATAGTTCGGTGACTTGGCCAGTATCTCTTTATATGAAAGAGCATTAGTGCTTGTTCATTGTCGTGTTGCTTTGAGATATGCAATGGTTGAACGGTAAGTTAATGAAAGCTTTATCTTGGTAAATCCATACAGTATTGATGTCGTTTTAAAACGGAAATCTTGCCTAATTGTGTTGCATACTGTTTCCTGAGACACACGAAGATTTTTATACTGACCTTTGTGTTAGTGAATTCTCACCTGTTACAAAGCACTCACTTTGCTTACTGTGGCTTGGATGTGTTTTTTTGCATGTTTCTTCCTGAATAATGCTGGTAACCACCCTAAGTAATTCGTATTCCTTTGTTTGAGTGTGTATATATATATATATATTAAGAACCTGAAAGTGCTAACACATATAATTTCAAAAATCATCAGTCAAAATTTAATTTTAATACGTTACTTTTTTCCCCAACTTTATTTTTCAGATGTCATGTTTCTTGCTTATTTTTATGTTCAAAATCATTTTCAAATTATACTCAATCTTTCACTAATTATTCAGGAAAATATCATGTAAAATTATTAATAACGTTTAAGAAAGATTAAAATCAAATGTTGACTATTTTAGTTTTAGTTGGGTAAAAGTTTCCAGTTGTTACTTATTCAAATTTACACCCGTCGTGAATTCAATTTATCAAACTTCTACACATTGGTAAATAACAAAAGTCTTCAATGTAATTTCCTCAAGCCACTGTTTTATGAAAATGTAATACATGAGGCTCCAACAACATTTATTCAAATAGCCAACTCCATTCTCATGTTTTTGGCAAAGATGGAATTTCTTGCATACTTACCCTGTAGTATATTATAACTTTTTGTGCAATAACATGTGATGGGAAAAAAAAATCTTTCTATAAAAAATGGCTATATTCAACATTTTATTCACCTTTTATTTTATTAAAGATTAGAATACTAAAATATCTAGTTTACACATTTAGCTGTTTTTTAACATTATATGTGGCTGTTAACTTACGTATGAGAAGAACAGCATTGGTGTTTTTCGTTGTATTATATGTAAACCAAGTATGCAGTTTATACTGTCGTAAACAGATACGAGCCACTTCTTCAGATTTGCTCGAAGAGTGTGTAGATAAAGAACTTAAATTCAGCCTAATTACAGTATTCTAACATGATCACTGAACTTTGCCACTGGAAACCAGCTTATGTAAGTTATGTTATTACATGGACACCTACTGGCTATAAATTAGTATTCACATAGACTTACACAGTGATGCTTTCAATGTGTGGACACAGTTACTGTGTTAGTTCTTCCAAAGTATATCGCTTTATACATTTATATACATAACCCCATAGCTTATTATCTGTTTGAAACGGCACATTTTTTGTAAATGTACCTGCTAAGACAACTGCATCATGAAACCCCATACGTTCTTCTGGATTATAATACACCCATTAACAAAAGATAAATAATAATTTATAAAATAATTATTTCTTGTTCATACTATGTAATACATTTGGGATTTGTGTAGCTATTATATTACCATTCAACACATAGAATAACATAGTTTATAAACTGTAGGTTTTAAGCTTAAAGTAAAATTAAAGCCATTTAAAGGGATACGAAAATTTGATAATTAAGATTTTCTTACTTAATGAAGTACATTTCATAGAATAAGTTACTGACTTTTACGCTAAGTAACTTTACGTCCCTCTTTTAGACACCTTATCTGATTTCTGTATTAATTCTGAATGCAATATTTCGTACGAAAATAGATGAGCTTTGGATTTCGAGCTATTTTTCTTTACATTTGAGACACATGTGTTCACAATATTCAGTATGAACCATATCTGTGGAAGCGTAAATATTCAACAGTTTAACATTTAGTTTTCAGTTACTGAAATAGTTACTTCACTTAGATGTGCTACAAATTATGCTGAAATATGTCTTAAAACAAATGTTTTGTGATATTCTTACGTTGATGGGCAAGTTTTCAAGTACGTCAATTGTAACAATCTTTATTGCGCAAGCATCAAACATATAAATTATGAATTGTTTCTTAAGTTTAATAAATCTACCCCATTCACTGTTAAATATATGGGTGTATATTATTTTAAGAATCAAAGTTATTGGATACTGTGTAAAATACATGTCCATATTAAATTTAAAATTTTCTATAGGTTATTAAGTTATCAACTTCTGGATTCTTACGTCAGTTGAGAAAAAAGGTTCTGATGAACTTTTCTTGCTATTTTGACACATTGTATGACTGATTCTAAGCCATTAAATTACTAACGTTCAACTCTCAATAGCGTTCCTCTTTATCTGAATTATATAATAAAACTGTAGGTAGCAGCTGCTTCATTAAATAAGAAATATTTCATTTATTTGGCATTGCTTGAATAGAGATTTTATTTTTTAGTCGAAAACTAATTAACTCATGGCTATTTGAAAACTATGTAATCAGTGTTATATAAGTCCAGGAAGTATTTCCATAAGTGGATTGGTTTATATAGTTTGCTTGTCTCTTTATCGTAAACAGACACTGGAAGCAACGTTAGCACAATAACTATTCATCAAGAGCTACATAAAATGGATTTCCATGGCCGAAAAATCGCACACAAGCCTAAGATCACCATGGGCAATGCCAAGCATCGGCTGGAGTGGTGTAAAGCACAATATGTTCGAAAGTCGAATTGTTTGACAAAGGAGTCGTTCGAGAACCGCGGTATCACTGTATATCAAGGGCTTAGAATTATTGCTTTATAGTTGCAAAATTAATAACTACGTGTCTTTAGCAGAATACTAAATTTATTGAAAACGAGGAATTAAAGGTATGCTTACCTGTTGAACCGGATGAGAAAGGTGTCGTCATCATTTATTTGACAACCAAAGCACACGATAAGAAAGTAACAGAGAAGGAAAACACAGAAAAGCTAGGAATTATTGTTTTTGAGGGAGATCGTGATAAGAAATATGAGATGTCAACCAATTCAAATGAAAAGAAGGATTGAAATGAAGAAATAGTGACAAAATTTAGAAGCATTGTTTCTGAGGGAGATCCCGATAAGAAATATACAAAGATATCAGAAATTGGTCACGGGTAAGTCTAAAAGTAATATGCATCTCAGCAGTTTTTGTTTTTCTGCATTAAAATTTAAAGAATAATATGATAAACTGGATATGGTAAGTTATCTTATTACTTCTTGAATTTTTGGTTTGAGGGTCTGTATTTGAGTTGGTTAGAAGTCTGAGCCCAAACTAGAAACACATAAGATTTTGTGAAATGTTTGAAAATAATGGAATAGTGAGTTAAAGGTAAATTTGTACTCAGTAAAAATATAATAGATAAAAACTACATTTTTGGAACATAGCTTGTTTGTTTTGGAATTTCGCACAAAGCTACTCGAGGACTATCTGTGCTAGCCGTCCCTAATTTAGCAGTGTAAAACTAGAGGGAAAGCAGCTAGTATCACCACCCACCGCCAACTCTTGGGCTACTCTTTTACCAACGAATAGTGGGATTAACCGTCACATTATAACGCCCCCACGGCTGAAAGGGCGAGCATGTTTGACGCGACCGGGATGCGAACCCGTGACCCTCAGATTACGAGTCGCACGTCTTAACACGCTTGGCCATGCCGGGCCTGAAACATAGAATTAAGTAATGAAGATATATTATTTTACTTTTAACTACACCACTTCATCAATCATTTGGGCTCAATATTGCCAGATTTTACTGCACTCGACTCGAAATTTCAGGGTCGCTGGTTCACTTCCTTGTTACATAAAAAATGCTTGCCCTTTCAGCAGTAGGGGCGTTATAATGTATGGTCAAACCCAGTAATCGTTTGTCAATGAATAACCCAAGAATTGACAGTGTGTGGCGAGGACTAGTTACCTTTCCTCTAGTCTTATATTGCTAAATTAGGAATGACTAGCAGAGATAATTCTAGTAGCTTGGTAGAAAATTCACAAAAACAAACAAACTATTGTAGTGCTGCCCTTTATATGTAAGAACGATTTTTACTCATGCCACAAATCTCTTGCCGCTCTTCCGTTAAAAAATGTTTCAGTCCATGTGTCTCTCATGCAAAAATTATCATGGGAAAACCCTCCACCAGTGAGAGTGCTACAAATTCTTATTAAGCACATGACTCCCTCTTTTCAGTTCTACCAGACTATCATTTCTTTTTTTGGTAGGGTTTGTCTTTAGAATTAATATTTTGCTTTAGTATGCTACCTTATTATAAATTAAATAGTTATACTTCTGAAGTGGTTTTGTTTATTAATCGTGTTTTATTATAGAAATGACACTATTATTTTCAATTCACTATCCAATCTTTATTCTTGTGTTCGTATTCACATATCAAAAAAGATTTACAGTTTATTATTGACCATGAATTTGGAGGTTAATATTACGACTTTGGGTGTAACACCTCCTACAACCACTTTCTCGTTGATGGAAGGTTGGGTGATCACCCATTGTTGGATTTATCCATGATTATTTGCTGAGTAATTGGGTGTTATTTGAAACAACCACCTACTACCGAACTTGAATTACTTCCTCAACAATGTATACCCTATTTTGGACATAATTTATCAGCTTCCTGATACTTTATTACTCTACCAAACTTTCTATGGCACGATAGTTCTTCTCCTTAATTAGTCTTCCTTGGAGATTGGAGTTATGGTGAAAAATTTTACGTTTCAATTGGTTGAGGGGTGCCAACATGTTTAATCAGCCATGAGGTATCATTCAGTTTGCTTTAAAGTAGCATCAAGCTGACTGTTTTTAGCATTTGAGGAACATTATGCCAATTTGAAGCCACTACCTAATTTGCTGATGTGTTTAACTATTGCCCGTTTTCACATCTTTGTCTTACCCTTACTTCATTCTGATGGTATTTGTCTACCATTTGCCATCTTTTCTAGGCTATGCTTTGAAATCCTGAAGGATTATCCAGGGACAGCCTTTCTCTTATTATCTATACACTGGCTCATTTGTCACTTTTGTATCTTATCTAACACACGTGGTTCCGTTGTTGAGATCTTCTGGATCTCGATGTAGCCTTCTTCCAGGTTTGTTTGCCAATTACTTGTCTCAGAGAATTACATATTGTCCCCTCTCTTTAGTGGTATGACTCGACCATGTACCCAATGCTTTGTAATCACGTGAAAAATACTTTACCACTTCTTTCTTGATAGATTGTTTGTCATAGTCTAAACCACAACAAAACCTGATTCCTATTTTCTATGCTAGTATTTTGCAGTTCCTGCCCATTCCTTCTTCCAGGAGTTCTGTATCTCATTATTTTCTTTGACTTAAATTGGCATGACTTCAACAGTATTGATGACTACTCAGTGAGTTCTGGTCTAGTGAAAGCTTGATTGTGAGAATTTGTAACTTTTTGGTGATCTTTTGTCACAGACCTGTGAGTTATTCAGTTTCTAAATATCAACTTTTATGACAATTTTACTCCTTTATCACAGCTACCTATTTCTATCTCTCTTTCTCGAGCTCTTATTACCAACCAGCATCTGTCAGAGGTGATTCAAGGTCTTCTGTCTCAAAAGGCCATTGAAACTGTGATTCATCTTTCTCTTAGTCTTGGGTTTTTCTCTCTCTGTTTATGAATAACCGAGATGGATGAAACGAATGAATCACCTCCAATTCGCTGACTCATTTAAATTTCACATCCCAGCCATGGCATTGGATTTACGGATCCCATGTAGTCTCATTAAAGGGTCCTTTATATTGATGGTTTGTTTGAACACTGCCGACTTATTTCTTCTAATCTTTCAACTATTCAATCTTCAGCTCTGACCTTGACCTTTGCCTAACTAGCTCTTCCCGGACGTTTGACAATTCTTGTGACAGATAATCACCGGATCCTCCAATTAGAAAACATAGACATTCTAATCGTTAATTTCCTCAAAATCGCTGTAACACATCTGCATTCAGGACTAAGGGGAATAATCCTATTTCAGAATGCCACAGTTTGGGAAAGTGAAAAACCGTTCCTCAAAAACTAAATATTTGCCATAATGGTTGTTATTATGTTCATTAACATATCCTGATAACTCTACACTTTTGATTATATCATTAGTTTATCCATCAAGGTGTAAGTTATCAGTTTTGAACACTAATTTTAGGGATTGATTTGGCCCTATGTATATATATGGTCGGGCTCAAACGGAGTTATTCATTGGACTCTTGCATGAGATCCTTTGGATGTTCTTTTTACCTTTTCTCCTAATATTATGAACAAACTGATTTGGTAGTTGGACAGGATCCATACATTGGCATGTGTCATGCTTTCTCATCCCTGTATAGATTTACATCTTACATCCAATGATTAAGAGTATGGGTCGATCAAAAGGAGGCTTCAAGGTGTTGATTTGCAGCTGAAAGTCTTATGGTATCAACATTGTGGAGCTTTCAATCATATCCTCCATTTGGTCGTGATTCACTCCAAAAATTTATAAGGGTTGCTTCCCTCAACCACCAATGTTGAATCCAATTTCAATCTCTGTGTTTTCATATGTTGGATTTCTCTTTCTGAGCCCACAGGCAAGCTATCCATGTTGTTGTTCTGGGTGTTTGAATCTTGTCACAGATCATCTTTGCTGTCCTGATAAATATTAACAATGAAAGAGTTTCTTGATTCTCTTTTCACATTGATGCCTTTGTCACACCTCTCAACCCTGGCTATCAATGCTTTCAGTTTGAATTGCACAAACAAATATGTATATGATTATCTTTTCATTCTACTTCGTTGGTGATTTTGTTCACATACACCACTCAATGTCATGTCCGTCTAATTGCTCCTTACCAATTGCCTCATCTGTGGTTTCCTAGATTTATCCAATTGCTTCTTCCTCTGTCTCCATCCGTTCTTTGATAATTTTGGTCTTTGGTACTTCATTCTGCTCTCTGTCTTTGTACTTGGTTTTTTATGTGGTTCTTCATAAAGTTTTTCAACATCAATGTAATATTTTCTGCCATTTGGCTGTGTACCAGGGTTTTTCAGTGGGTTGTCCACTGTTCTTCATACTGTTGAGTTTCTTACTTGATATTTTGTTCAGGGATCTTCCTTTGTCAGTTTTAAGGAGGATATGACCCACACCTTTCATTCTTTCCTTTCCCAAACATTAGTGGCCTGGTTTGGTAACTCCTTTTCACCAGTTTACTTTCTTTCCATTTCTAACATTTATCTTACACCCGATTTGGAAAGACTTCTTTTTTGCTTATGTACTGTTAGTGTTATGTTTTCCATATGTGGTGCTCGTTTCTATTGATTCATCATTTGGCAACCATTCTCTTTTCATAATATTTCTCCTTTAACCATCGGTAATTTGGTTTTGGCTTTAGATTCGTATGGCTTATTTCTCTCTTTCATTGTCTTCTCATATCTTTTCCTGGCTAACTTCTCGTTAATATTCTCACTTTACCTTTTCTCTGGCATCTTACACTCTAGGGAGTTGTTTAATGAGGCATGTGAACTACTCCTGATACATTTATCTCCCACTGTTTCCATAGTATCACCATTTGTTCCTTTGAGGGCTATTGTAGTCCACGTGTAGTCATTCTTCAAATTTACATTTTGCCTTGATTAAGTAGAATATTTTTTATTGTTTACTTTTTCAGGGAACTTATTTTCCTTCACATGGTAATCACTCATTGTTTTGATCCCACTTTGTGGCAATTTGTGCTTAACCAGGTATACTTTAAAATCAGGAATCTTTAGCCATGTTTACGTGTCTATTACATTCCATGACGAGTAAATGCATACTGTTGGGAAGGAGTATTTCACAAAATCACCTGAAGATTATTCCAGTGGTAGATTTTTTTTATAAATATGGACCATACCACCAATGGACTAAACGGGAAAAGAGAAACTGGACAGCTGCTCATCCCTTTATTGAATGAAAGGGTGTTATATACTTTGAAATATAAGGTTTTTTGGTTCTAATTGTAGTGTCTAATTTTTATTAGTTGTTTTCATTTCCATGATTATTACTCATTGTTTGGATTCCAATTTGTGGCAAGTTGTGCTTGACCAGATACACTTTAGTCTTTAAAATTAGCAATATTTATGTGTTTCATTACATTTCATGGCGAGGGAATGCACACTTTTTGGAAAGGGTATTTCATAAAAATCACCTGAAGGTAATCCCAGTGGTTGAGTTTTGTATACATATGCATGCCTTGGACCATATCACCATGGACTAAATGGGTAAAGAGGAATGGGACAGCTGCTCATCCCTTGTATTGAATGAAAATGTATTATATACTTTCAAATAGTTTTTTTTTGGTTCCCATTTTACTGTATAGGTTATTTATGTGAGAGGTTTGTATTCAAAAGTAATTATTTCATTCCCAGCAACAATACTTGCATTGTTCAGAAAGTGTTAAAAATGTGAAACTAAATAATTTTACATTTGAGTTAAATGAGAAATCTGATAATTTTTTTAAAAACAACCTAACAATATTAAAAGTTTTTTGTTTCCCAAACTATACGACGGCTGTCTACGCTACCCATCCTTTAGCATTGTGAGAGGAGAGGGCAACTAAATAGTCATTACCCCAATAAAAAATGGGCCCAGCATGGACAAGCATGTTAAGGTGTTCGACTCGTAATCTGAGGGTCGTGCCAACCATGCTTACCCTTTCAGCCGTGGGGGCGTTAAATGTGACAGTTAATCCCACTATTCTTGGGTAAAAGAGAAGCCTAAGAGTTGACGATGGGTGGTGAAGACTAGCTGTCTTCCCTCTAGTCTTACACTGTTAAATTATGGACGGCTAGCGCAGATAGCTCTCAAGTAGCTTTGCGCGAAAGTACAAAAAACAAATTGTCATTACCACCAACCACTAACTCTTTTTACCGACGAACAGTGTAGAAAAATATTATTGCCGTGATAACTTTTAAAGTGCATTTGATCACTTACGAGGTTATAAGGTTTATAGGTCAAAATAATCCGTAGTATCGCTAATATTGTTATACTTTAAAGCACATTTTCATAGCAATGAATTAATTTGTGGATGTAGGCCAAGCAGAACTGTAGTATTAGAAATAAGAAACTATCATCACATTACGATTATATCTTGAATATAACGGCTAAACACTTACAAAAGTTCATTAATGTAATCTGAAGGGATGGTACTTAGTTTGTAAATATAATTTACCATTTATATTTGTATCAGTATGTTAGAGTAATTCATATACAAACATTTAATTGCGAACGACTTTGTAATTGCTGGATTATAAAGTAAAGATTCAATTTTATCACCTTATAAAAATATAATAATAGAGACATATAATCTTTGTTTAAATAATTTCATCAGTAGCGTGAAGAAATGACACAAAGCCCATTAAACATCTAGCAACTCCAGAATACTAATATAGTAAGACCTTCATGTTATTAGCCATAGACCCAAAGGAACTTGGTGCTTCACCCATGTGCCTGAGCTGTGGAGCAAAGCATCTAGAAAAATATTTAAATCCAGTTGAGGAGGAAGAAGAACCAGAACCCCTGCCAAAGTATGAGCCTTTTCCAATCACTAATGCTTGTTGCTAACAAGGGAAAAAGGAAAGGTAAAAGAAACATTATCGGAACCCCTAGCAAAGTTTCATTGATTGTGAAGATTCTACCGTAGAGATCTTTTATGAGCATGACCCATTGAAATAAGTGCCATCATAGTGAGAAATTGAGAACCTTCAAGCAGGTAGGTAGTGATGACTAATAGCTCCATCAAAGATAGGTGTGGAACAATATACCCAAATAAATAAGAAGCTTCTGAAAAAAGCAGATGAATTTGTTGAGCGTACTCCTGTTCAGAATGAGTAAAAAAAAGTCAAGCAGCCAGGTAATGATGGAAGAAACCCTTGAGTGCACGTAAGAACCACGAAAGTGTTGGATATTCAATCAATGATATCTGGGACTATAGTAAGCCTGAAAGAAGGGTGTAAAAACTGATAAACTATTCAATTATGTTCAAACCAAAGACTTGATAAGTGAACATTTAAGACATCAACTTTATTCATCCATAAACTCAGAGAAAAAGCCCATCTGAGAATAAGAAACGAGTCCATGGTAAAAAGAAGTACTAGCAAGAAGTGTTTGAGGCATGACAGATCTATTGTTTGTCATCCAGTTTTCTTAGACACCACAAATAGCTTGGAATAAAACCCTTAAAAAGGAGACAGTTTCAATGATATGTGAAAGAAAGAAGACCTTGTACTATATCATACAAATATTGACATGTTCAAAGATTCCAAGGCAATGGGAAGGAAATGTGTGACAAGACCTTGTGGTACCCACAGATCCCTGATGAGTTTCTGCTATAGATGAATAAACTGGGATTAACAAATCTCCAGTGGACCAGTACCCAAGGTGGAGTTTCCAATGTCAGTGGGAATATGACACCCATCATCAAAGGAAATGACAAGAAGAACTTCTGGTGGAAGATCGTATGCAACCAGAATGGAGGCACCCAGACTATTACATGCAAGGAAATAAATACCTTGTGTGTAGGCCAAAGATAAGAGATCTAATGTTTGAGAACAAGGGGAGTGACAACAAGTGCTTCCATAGTGACTCCTACATATCACAAATATAGAATTATCTGTATGGATCATAACCATACAATTGCAGTCTAGAAAAAGAAATGATCCAAAGCCCATTAAACAGCCAGCAGCTCCAAAATACGAATATGGTGAGACCTTTATGTTATAGGCCACAGATCCAAACAAACTTGGTGCTTCACCCATGCTCCTAAGCTGTGAAGCAAAGCATCCAGAAAAATATTGAAATCCAGTTCAGGAGGAAGAAGAAGCAGAACTCCTGCCAAAGTATGAGCCTTTTCCAATTACTAATGCTTATTGTCAACAAGGGAAAGATGAAGGGTAAAAGAAACATCTTATGCACCCCTAGCAAGGCTCCACTTATTGTGAAGAGTCCACAGAAGGGATCTTCTATGAGCATGACCTTTGGGAAAAGTGCAATCATACAGGACCACATCTCCAAGAGAGATAGAACCTTGAAAACAGGTAGATAGTCATGACTGCTAACTCCATTAAAGATAAATGTGGAACAATATACCCAAATAAATAAGATATTGGGAAGAAGCAAGTAAGGATTTATACAACCTGATCAGCCAATCAACACAAACTGCTTCTGGAAAAAGCAGATGAATATGTTGAACATACTCCAGTTCAGAATAAGTCAAAAGAAGTCAAGTAGCTAGCTATGTAATGATGGAAGCAACCCTTGAGTGAATATAAGAACCATGAAAGCATTGCATAACAATTAAAATGATATCTGTAGAAAGCCTGAAAGCAAGGGTGTAAACTGATAAACCATCCAATTATAAACAACCCAAAAACTTGATTATTGAACATTTAAGACATTAGCCTTGTTCATCCATAAACTCAAAGAAGAAGCCCACCTGAGAATAAGAAATGAGTCTATGGTAAAAAGAAGTACCACCAAGAAGTGACTGAGGCATGACAAATCTATCATTTATCATCCAGTTTTCTTAGGCATCACAAACAGCCTGGAATAAAACCCTTTAAAAGGAGATGGTTTCGATGGTATGTTGAAAGAAAGAATATCTTGTACTATCTCATACAAATATTGACATGTCCAAGGATCCCAAAGCAATGGAAATGAAATAAGTTACAAGTCCCTGTCTTAAAACACAAAGAACCCACAGATCGCTGGCAAGATCTTGCTATAAATGAATAAGCTGTGATAAACAAGTCCTCAGTGGACCAGAACCCAAAAGGTAGTTCTTAATGTCACTGTCAATATGACACACATCATCAATGAAAAAGGCAAGCTCCTGGTGGATGTAGCAGGTAAGAATCAGCATGGAGTATGATACAAACAAACATAAGATATTGTTGTGTCTCAGTGAAAGATAAACAATCAACCAATGAGAAAATAGTTAAATGCTGTCTCACAGATTCAACCCAACATTTCAAAGGCCAACTGATGGAGAAAAGAGGCGAGGCATCAGTCTTGATAATGGTAAATTAATATGGGACAGAATCACAACTGATGTTACCAAGGCAAACATATCATCCAGAAAACCCTCAAGATCATAATGGACACCCTTGGGGAGAACATGGATAGTGTACAAGTACCATTGGAGAGAAATGAGGTAAAATGAAAGAAAGAAATTAGGCATGTGAAAATTAACAGGACAATCAGTATTTTATGTATTTATATTTTACTGTTCTTTTACAAGGCATATACACAAAGAACTATGCAGAAGTTGAGACTTTTGAAAGAAAGCATGCAATAATGTTCAACAATTGTTATTAAACATGAATATCCAATTTAAAAGCAATTTAATATGAATGTATAACACTGCAGCAATTCTTTGTATCAAAAAGTGCATGAAAATTTTACACAAATACAGTGAGCTAGGTATCAATTTTTATACACACCATGAATTTTATAAATTTAAATTCTGTTATGGTTTTTACTTTGAATGCAATTACAAACCCTTATTAAAAGATGAAACTGTTAAAACTAAATTCACAAATCTTAAACTGTATTTCAAAAACATAAAAGTTAATATAACACAGCAATGTACATTATAATAAGATTCTTAATCGAAAAGAAAACAACAGTTTAATCAATATTTTATATATTACAAATAAAACACCCTCACCTCCTCAATTCCATCTACCCTGTAGAAAAAAAAAACCATTAGGACCATAAAAACCTGACTACTCTCTATACTTCATGCTATTCAACATACAAAACTGTATGACAGTGATTACTCTTGAAACTTTTAAGAAAAATTTGTAATGAAATGCTCATAAAAGTAGCTATTCTTTAAAACTAGTTTAAACTCACAAAGCATTTGGGGTAAAACCAGTATCTTTATTTCACCAGTATTTAAGTATAGGATTTCTAAAATAATGCAAAAGAATTCTCATCACTGACATCAAAATTTGTAGTCTATTTATGTTAGACCTTACCTTAGTTAAGTTTTTTTCAAGTACAGCCTATACTCAATAAAGAGATAAATTAATGTTATAACTTGTGTATAATTTTTTGCTTTTAATTTAGTTTCTGCTGAACTTTATTGTACTTGATGCCAGCAATAAATAAACCTCTGTTTTTCTAAATATTATGTAAGACTTTTTAAAAACTTTAATATGTTGTTGTACAAAATGTCTAATACTGTATATTAATACCTCTCTTTTGTTTACATCCATTAAAATAAAGTGTGTAAACATTTCATTAAGATAATAAGGTGAATACATATTTTCAAAACAGATAAAAACTAGGTATTATTATAATAGATTTTCAAGTAGTTAAGACCTTGGTAAACCTTAGGTTAAAAGATTTTGAAGCCTCTGGTTTAAAGGATTTATGTCACACTTGTCCACTGTAAAAGATAAGTGAAGTTAAAACAAAGTTGTGAAAAACGTTTTTTCCAATGACATGGAAAATCCTTCTTCCTACATTACTTCAAAACACGAATAAAATAATTACAAACACTACATTTAACTTGCTCAATTTAAGTTAGAACATTACACATCATCTAAAATCTTTAAATATGAAGTTTGGGAATTGTAGTCTCACAAATCATTGAATCAATTACACAACAGGTATTTTTTTATAAGTCACATTCCGGTTGTATTACCAAAAATGTTTTTTTTCAACCTCTTGATATCACCAAATTACAAATTTCTGCCTGCATATACTAACTTTAAGCTAATCTACTTTCTGTTGATTTGATTTCAACATCAAATAAAGATGACTGTATTATGCTTTATGCTTATAAAATGTTTTCTTGGTTGCCTCTGATGAATCTAATAGACTTGGGGCAACACATATAAAATAATAAGTAATAATTTCAGCATCACGTTACCAATCATTCAATATAGTAATATTGTTTGGCCTTATATTTGAGCTCTTTCATGATGCAATTTTTAAACTTGTACTGGATGCAAATTATAAACAATTTATATTTGATATTTTTTCCATAGTTTAAAAATTTTGAACAAGTGTAGCACCATGTTTAGAGTTTATACTGAAAACTGATGTGTCTGTCCATGTGTTAAATTCTAAAAAGTTATTAATGTTTTTTTTGTACATGTTTATACATTTGTGGGTTCTTCAAGAATATTCTAGATTATTCTAAATACTTCTGTAAAGTTTCTAGAATGTTCTAGAATAGGCGTGGGCAAACTAGGCAATAATTAGGACCGTCTAAAATTATTGTTGGAGTAGAGTTATTACCCTAAATATACATCTTTTGAAAAGAAGTTGTAAAATTGATATATTTTTACTATAATTTGCTTTTTTTTCTGTTGCCCAGGCCTGTTCTAGAATTATTCAGGAAATAAATAGTCATTTTTATGTTTTTTTGATCTGGGGCTTCAAAATACCCTTAGTGGATGTTTTTAAAAAAATTTAAATATTATTTTGCAAATGTCTGAAAAGTCAGAATATTATTGCTCCTTAAAATATAAAGGGATAGGGTCTGTTAATGGCAATTTTATTTAAATACAAAATTATTAGCCTAATATTAATAACCTTTCAAGTTGCTCTGAGGCCTATTAGGCCCCAATTTTCGTAGGAGTGTTAACAGTCGAGTGACCCAATATCGTTTGATTTTGAAAACTTGACGCATATTTATAACTGAATTTGCTATTTAAATCAAAGTATAGGCTTATTTGTAATTGAAACAGTCAACTTCAGCGAAAAACTTCGTACTGAAAAGTGAGGCAAATAAGCAATCCTCAGATTACGAGTCGTGCGCCTAAACATTTTGACCATGCCAGGCCAAAATTGTGATAAACGTTTGTTAAGTCGGAAACTACAGACAGAAACGTTCATAGATTTCGAACATTACAAATTTGAGCATTAACATAGAATTAATTCGCTCCTCGTAAATTGTCAATAAAATATTCAGGTCTAGACCAGATAGAAACTCGGTATTACTTGTAAGTTTGTAAAATTTTATACGTAAATTATTATTTGTAAAAATCGTTAGTATGAACTGTGTCTTCTGTTGTATATTTAAATATGTCTGTGTTAAGAAAAAAAATTATGTATCAATCTTGTTTGTGAATACTATAAACAGCATAGTGCTGAAAAACCATATTGTAGACTGTGTTATCTCTCAAACACAAAACCATAATTAGCC
The DNA here is from genome assembly GCA_011833715.1 of Carcinoscorpius rotundicauda. Lineage (NCBI taxonomy): Eukaryota > Metazoa > Arthropoda > Merostomata > Xiphosura > Limulidae > Carcinoscorpius > Carcinoscorpius rotundicauda. Next base: position 46,247,480 of record CM022392.1, on the reverse strand, counting down.
ACTTGGTACGAAAATCAAAATGTTGGTTGGTGACACGTCTTTTGACTCATACCGCTAGAAACTGGGTTTTGATACCATGTTGGGTAAAGCATTGTGTAGCTTTGTGCTTAATTCTAAACAAACAAACGAATACACTTAGTAAATTCAGAAATGTAGTAAATAATGTTATGCCGATCTTAACACTTAAGGAGATGTAACGAAAAATAACTAAAGGATAAGACCTAACATTGTGTTACTTACCAAGCACTAAGGAAAATACCAAGCAACACCAATAGAGAAGTTTAACGTGGATGCATTCAACCTGTGGTATTTGTGGGATTGGTTACAAGTACAGGAAAATGTGCTTTACTCTCACCTCAAGCCACCGTGGCATGGTAAATCTGACTTTGTTACATAGAACTCTATAACAAAAGATTCTCCACACTTTGCATAACACAAAGATTGAATGACACAAAAGTTACCACTCACACTTATTCTAACATTCAACAGCAGTTCTTCAGGCTGCATTCGAGTCAAGATATCCAGCATCAGTGAGACATGGTAAACTCTAAAATAGGATTGTTGGGTATTTTCTACAGAGGATAGCCCTGGATATTGCCGGTCCACTCGTAAAAACTAATAAAAGGTTATTAGTGTATACTCATCATCATTGACTACTTCACAAATAGGTTGAGATGTATAAATTGGTTGGCACGTTGACACAGTCCATTATTTATATGTTAGTAGAACTCTGAATAGTATGGTTTAGAGTACCATAAGAAAGTCAAAATAGATCAAGGAGTCAGTTTTAATAATCAGCAGTTCTCTAAGTTATACCTTGTAAGATAATATTAAGACATTTAGTTAGTCATACAATTCCACAGTCAGATGGTTTACCAGGATGGATAAAACTAATGACTAAAGAATATTTGCCATGTTTGTTAATGCTGGTCAAATTAGGACATACACTTGTTATACATGATGATGAGAAATAAAACAAATTTTTCATGTTTGGACAGAAATACTACTTCCTGTTGACATGATTTATGGTTCTTTTCATAAGAGAATATCTTACAATGTCCATAGGAATAAATGGAATCATTAAGACGATGCACATAAGTTCTCGCACCAAAATCTAAGAAAAGCTGTTTAGGGACAAAAGTAACTAAAACAGTAAAAGAATTGATATGCAAGTTTGGTGACTGGGTTTATTTGTGTAAATTTATATATGTCAGTGGCATCAATTTGGCTGGACTTCTCCATACCTAATTCTGTGGTAGGTTTTGTCATTGAAGTATGAGTGACAATGGATATGAGTTGTATAAACGTACGTGAAGCACACCCACAAAGTGTATTTGTACATCACAGAGAAACTTCTCACACGTTAGCTTAACCAGAAGCTTGAGGTGGAGACCAATGAGTAACAAGAAGAAAGGGGCGCTGTCTTAAGTCATACTAACTCATTTGGCATGGAAAAAAACTATAAGTATTTATCCAGCTCTATCAAGAACCTTATGACATTGGAGGAAAAAAACAGCATTAACTGTCAGCTAGACTGCTATCGTCACCATTTCAGTTGATATGAATGAGAGTATAAGGGCTTTGCTGAATCTTGCGTTGTTAGCTACTGAGTAAATTTCCAAATGTGAAACATCATTTGACAATTTGAAAGAATCGCTCCCACGATCTAGCTGAATCGTAAAAACTCTAAGGAGCATATTTTCTAGATTCTTACAAATATACCCGGGAAGCATGTCGATTCTACATACAACAAGGCTTTCATCTCATTGCATTTTAAGAAACAATAATGAGGGAAAATTAAGCCTGTATGATGAGATATGTAGCTAAAAATAATATTTTAGATGAATTTTTACAAAGATTATTTATTTTGTGATGGCTTCAATGAAAAAACAACAACACGGGCTGAGTTTGACTCCACCTAGATGGCAATTCTATCATAATTGAAACAAAAATCTAAAACCCTATAACTTGAATGGAGCTTCATCGGAGTTTATTAACATTATGCATATTTAAAGTCATTCATGAGTGTTATATAACACGAAAGGATCAGTTACACAAGGAAAACAGCATTAGATAGCATGGGAATGAAAACAAAAGATTTTATCTCGATGTTAAGAATTGATGATGTTGACAGTGACAACTGACCTGAAATGTATTATTTGAAAGCACAATTTACCTGTTATTTTTAATAATAGTAGTAAGCAAATGTTTCAAATTTCATCTTAAACTATCTCAGCAGTTAGCAAGCTTTCACAGAAGAGATACAAGTAACAAAAAGACTCATTATTTAAAAAAAAAAGTTGTGTCTGATGTTTCTCATGGAGATTTTTTAATTGTATCACATTGAAATATTAATGAGTGATAAAAATTATCTTGGGTAAATAAATTTCACAGACAGTAGCTTAAATACCACTTAAAATATGAACTGAGTCTATCATGTGTTTTTACCAGTTATGATGAAATATTTGCAGCCCTGCATTTTGGAATATTTCTGATAAGCAAGTAGTATTAGTAAATAATTTATTTACACCGTTTCAAGTAAAACACAGATTAGTGCGCTAGTGGGAGGCAAAAGTTGACTCAGTGTAGTCCCCTGCTGGTGAAGCGGTAAGTCTACGGAATTACAACGCTAAAATCAGAGGATTGATTCCATTCGGTGGACTTGGCAGATAGCTTTGCTATAAGAACTCTGTTACGTTTTTTTATGTTTTATCTAGACTGAACGCAACAGAAAGACACAGGTAACAGCTTGTATAATTTATTACAACAAACTATTATATATGTGACAGATATAACATAAATTGTATGATAACAATAACAGATATTCAGTTTCAACCTTCAAAATTAATTACAATACAAAAATGGTACTGCCCTGTGTCCGATATAATGATTTATAATGAAAGTCCAAAAGTCCAGATCAGAAATCCAAAATTCCGGTCTAGGGTGTGATTTGGGTCCATGAAGAAATTGCGAAGTTTGAATGGAGAAATCCAGAAACAATTCACAGTCCAATAAATTTGACGAGGTTCTTTTCACGACTTTGACTTTCAGTATAACCAGTAATTCAAATGAATCGTAAAGAATAGCAAAATAAAATCACAGCTTCTGTAGATCTAACTCTAGTCACAAATCCAAGTTGAATAAACACACAGCAAACGTTTAAAATCTCTCAAACAAAGACAATATCTCTTGAATAGAAATAAGCGGATGACTGACTCTTCCCTTCTTCTCGCGTCGCCGTCTGTTTTTATATTAGTATGCCCACTGTGTTCTTCAACAATCGCGTAACTTCCACAGAATTCCAGAACAATCTGGGCATGTCTGTTTTTGCACGAGACTCGACGTCTAGACACTAGGCCGCCATATATTCCATTTATAGTCAAATGATTGATCTATCTAATTCTAGAAATTTCTACATGAATACCAACGTATTTTATTGGTTTAAATTTCAAAACAATAATATAAACAACAACATGGCATTCTAAACGCTTTATACATAACAAACTCACACTCACTGACTCACTATAGATCACGTAATTAATGTGTAGATGTTTTAGAATGTAGATAACTTTCTTTATACAAAAATTTATATACTATAATACAATACTAAACATTTATTATACTACAGAGATTTAAAACTATTGTTGTCATCACTAACTTGTCTTAACTTCTAATACGGACATAAAATACCGTTAACGTATAGGACATAACTGAGGACCAAATAATATCAACTTCCGATCAGAGAACACAACCCGCTTTAAAACAAACTAAAAATGAACCTGGTAATGGATGAAGACAGAGTGTACATAGGCGCTTTTTGTGGTTTCTCTGCTGCATGGCCAAGCGTGTTAAGGCGTGCGGCTCGTAATCTGAGGGTCGCAGGTTCGCATCCCGGACGCACCAAACATGCTCGCCCTCCCAGCCGTGGAGGCGTTATAATGTGACGATCAGTCCAACTATTCGTTGGTAAAAGAGTAGCCCAATAGTTGGCGGTGGGTAGTGATGACTAGCTGCCTTTCCTCTAGTCTTACATTAGTAAATTAGGGACGGTTAGCACTGATAGCCCTCGAGTAGCTTTGTGCGAAATTTCAAAACAAACTGCTGTGAATTTTTAATACCAATTACTATAAAATTTATTTTCTTGAAGCGTTCAGTAACTTTTCTGGTAGAAGTTATTACGTAACTAGATGTCGTTGGTGTAGTATACCACTGTGTTGGATAATGTAAGGTGGAAAGATTTGTTTATTCGTTTACTTATTTCTTGTTAAGGTATTGTATTATTGTATAGTTCCAGTAACCTAAATAAAAAATAAAACATATTTTCAAAGCTAGTTTTAAAATACGGCGAAAAATATTAATTTCAATCGCCTTCACTGAATTTTAAAGTAAACTGAACGTAAAGCTAAACATGCTAAAATTTGACGCATATTCAACTTTACACATTCGAACAGACGAAATTTAATGTCAAAATTTCAAAATCAAATGACAGTGGATCTTTCAAATATTGAGCCTTTTACCCTTTTAATATTAAATTTTATAATATTTTTTCCAACATTGTAATCAAATGCCAATTTTTTTGTAACTAGGCTTCTGTTACAACGTTAGAAAAATAACTGACTGAAGAACTTAGCTTTAAAGTTAACGTGCACTGTACAGAGAATACTGAATAGGCCACGTTATCTTTTGTACAAGAACTTGTAGCTAAACCGTACAACAAATACTAATATTCTAGTGGTAGTAGTATAATTGATACTGTATTTATAATAGTACTACATAATTATGGTAGCCACTATTAATCACAAGTAATTATTCTGTTTCTAATCAGTAGACTTGAATCAAGACTACCTGTTATAATTGAGTTGCATCAACATAATTTTTTGTGATACATCAGTAGTTTTAGGAATAATTAATTCTGAATGTTTGGCATATATTTTGTGCTAATGGTTTGAAAAATAGTTTCACTCTTAAATGCATTTTATTAACATTTGTTTTATATGTTTTTTTATATTATTTTATGTAAAATAGTTGGCTTTGTTTTAGATGGTATTTTATTAACTGTTGTTTGAAAACTAGTTTTTATATTACTGTGAGATTGGTTTTAATTTTAGCCTTCAGTATATTTTTTATTGTTGTCTAATATGAGTGTACTTTTTCCAGTTGCTAAAGAGTAAATTGATATTTAAAATATCACTAAATAAACACTTTGAAACTGTCTTTTTATTTTTTTCTGGGTGGCACTGTAATACAAAAACCCACTGCTAAGCTATGTATAAGATGCCTGATAAGCCCTAATATTTCGTAAAAGGACTCACTAGTACTAGATATGAAGAGGTTTTCAGTAATAATGTACAATGATCAGTGCATTGCATCTAGAAGTTTACTGCCCTCTAATTAACATATTTTAGCTATTTTCAGCATAATTACTGATTCTGAGAATTTATTTGGTTTTCCCTTCAAGTGATCTTCATTCTCATTAACATTTACCTTGGGATCTGCTACTTAAGTTAAACCTCTCCACGGGCTCAAGATCTAACAAGGAGTTGCAGACAGCAGCAACTTTCATAAATTTTACAACAAACTAGTTATCTGTTTCTGAAGACAAGTTTTAATGTTGCAATGTTTAGGTAAAAGAAATAGTAAAACATGTTGGCACCAGATCCTTGCTGGTTTTTCCAGCCAAGGCATTTCTGCAGTGCTCCAAATGTTCAGTTGTCAAAACAGAATTATGCTGCCAACTGTGTGCTTGTTGTGGTGGCAAAGACCACAAGGCTTATGATTGGGAACTAGAACTGCACTGTGTTAAATGTAGTGGTTCATTACCCTATTTCTTGTCCTAATTGGGTGGAGGAGAAAGAAGTGCAACATTTGAAGACTCCAAACAATATTTCCTACCAACCTAGAGGCTTGGAAGTTATTGTTCCCTACACTTTCTCAAATGTGCTGATGCACTCCATTACATTGCTTTAGTGGGAGTATAAAAAGTTCTCTCCATGCCTCTAACAGTCATTTGTATAAAAGAGTTGATGAGTCTGCACCTACTCCCATCTCTGAGTCTGCAACTTTTTCTGGTAGTTCACTGGGTTAACTTTCTTCAGCTCTGGCTTTGGGCATTTCATCAGTTCCATCTTTTTCTTCAGCTCTGAAATGTAAAACAATTATTCATTCACGCCCTCAGTTGCTTGACTCTTCATCCACAGACAAAGACCTGCCTATTCGATCCAGGGCAGGATTTGTGGAGGTCAATAGACCTCTTTCTATAACAAAAAAAAAAGTAAAAAACAGAAGGGTGTACCATCCAATTCTTCTCCATGTAATTAAAATTGACACCTTCATACAGTGTAACTGTCAGGGTTTTCTAGATATATAAAAACCGATACACAATTTAAAACAAATCCACCGAAAAATCACTCATACTGGACTGCACATTCCTTGGGACTCAGCACATGAAACAAAACAAAAACTCAACACACTAAGAAACCAAATAATCACAGTCATAAAACTATGCTTACCAGATAAAATTAATGATGAATTAGACAAAATAAAATAATACTTCTTCAACATCAATAAGTTTTTTCCACAAACTGTAGAAAACATTATACGCACACACCTAGACAGAAAGCAAAACCAACCAACAAAAGTAAATATATCTCACAAATCAAAAAATCACGAAACCATATACTGCTGCACACGATATATTCCCAACATCAATAGAAAAATAACTTACACTTGGCAAAAAGTAGAAACAAAATATGATATTCCAGTTAATACCAAATTTATTCAAAAACCAGGCACAAAACTGAGGTTTATACTATGTACAAACTACACTGACAAACACTACACCAACATCATTCATAAAATACAATGTGACAACTGCCACAACTTCTATATTGTAGTAACCAGATTCAAAGAACATAAGTCACCTTCACACATTTTCGAACACTGCAAGCCAAATAAACACAACCACAGAAAACACTCAAATACTAAATAAACAAACAAACAAATGCAAAATTAAAGAAACCTTACATATACAACAACTTAAGCCTAAAAGAAATCAATTCAAAGGAACACCTGTATACCTATATAAAAATAATATAACAAATAATAGAAATAAAAAAAAATAATATATTCAAACATCTAAGCATGCCCTCTACACTCTGACACTAAGTTACACAACCCCTTTCAAACATGTGGTCAACTTCTGGTCAGTTACCTCTTCTTTTCTTTGTAAACCTGATGATGACCAAAGAAGGTCAAAATGTTGTTGCTCCTCTAGTTAAGAAATTTTCTGAACCCATAAGAGCCGTTTTTACACTTATATTTTTCTCTACAAATGGGTTTTCTCAACATCACTGTCAGGGTTTTTGTTGAGACATAGGTTACAGTAAGGACTTGATTGATTCTTATCATCTTGTGTGTCTCTGCTCACAGAAAATGTTTCTGAAACCTGCTGATGCAGTCGCCTTTTGGCAGTTTTCTTTGTACATAAATGACTGGTTGTTTGATGAAGGGGTGGTACTGCTGGTTGATCACCATGTGCCTGCCCTGTCTTTACTACTTGATACACCCTTAGAGGCACAGCTGTTCATGTTGCCTTGGGTCATTCTCTCACTATCTGTTTTTCTCTCTGTCTTTAGGAGAGCAATAATCACTCAGACTTTGATGCCCTCATTTAACAGTTACCATCTCCCTATTTAATTTTGGGGGATTTTAATGGACATAATTCTCTCTGGGGTGGTGCTGATATTGGTAGGAGTGGTCATTCTATAGAGCATATACTCTCAGATCACAATCTTTCTTTCTTTGTTACTGGTTCTTAAACATATTTTCATGCACCTACACAGTTTTTTACTGTTATTGATCTCTCTATCTGCTTTCCTTCACTTTTCTTGTACGTTTATTGGAGGGTTTACAGTGACCTGTGAGGTAGTGATAATTTTCCTGTAATTTTGAGAGAGACTGTCTTTGGTCAATGCTATCTGCCCAACATGCCTCAATGGAAGCTGGACCAGGCCAACTGGCCCTCTTTTATTGTTCTTTTGGAACTTAATCCTGGCTTCCTCCATAAGCAATCAATAGACAACTGCATGGCAGCAGTGACTGACTTATTATCTAGGCAGTTGCTTAGTGCTTTCCTAATATCTCTACACTTTTCCATTGTATTCTCAAATGTGGTGAAATACTGCCTGCTACATGGCATGGAAGGTTAAAAAACAGACCTATGATTCCTTTTGTAGGTATTCCACACTTTTAAACCACATTGCTCATCAGCAAGTCCATGCACATAATGACAGGTAAGATGTCAAAGCCAGAAGGAATCTTAGATTAAGTACATAACTATAATCTCCTCTACCACCTTTTCAAAAGTCATATGGGACCAGATTCGGAAGATCAATGATCATTATACTTCTGCCCCCCTTTTGATCTTGCTCTTTGATGGCCAGGGAGATTATGTTGCCCAGAGCATTGCTGATACTCTTGGCAAAAGCTTTTTTTGTACATCTAGCACTTGTGCTTTATCCCTACCTTCTTAGCCATCAAGACTCGGGCAAAGTGATTGCCTTTTTCCTTTTGTGCTAATTATCTGTAGGACTATAATTTCTCCTTTACTCTGGAGGAACTCAAGATTGCTGTTCATTCATATGGCAGTACGTCAGATGGACCTGATGATATTCACTCTAAAACACTGTGCCCTCAATCATTTACTGAAATAGACCATAGCAAATTATTTTTACCTTTTTTTAAAACCATTTGCATGCATTTTGTCACTAACAGTGTAATAGCCCTGATCCTGAGTTCCATGTCAGTAAAGTTGCTCTTATTGTGGTCCCTGTGGCAAATATCTTGGGGCTTATATTTGAACATAAGTTAACTTTTATTCCATGCATCAAGTGTACAATGTCACTGAACTTTCTCTATGTCCTTTCTTCCACTTGTTAGGGAGCAGATAGATATTCTATCATGCCTTTTTTTTTATCAAAGTTGAACTACAGTTCTCTTGTTTGTGGCTTTGATAGAACATCAGCCTTGAAGATGTTGAACCCTCCCAGCATCTGGAGCTATCTACACAGGGATGTTTTGAACTTTTTTACTACAGAGTTTGTGCACTAAGTCTCATGAATCTTCTCTACATGTCTGCTGTTTGTAACTGTCTTTTCTTCAAAATTTCAACCCTCACCACAGCATCCTACCTGGAGTTGTGTTTTCCTTCCTCAGTGGGCCATGCTTTTTCAGAATACTTGGTCTGCCATTGTTCCTTTCATTCACTGACTTAATTGGATCTGTCCTTGGATAATGTTGCTGTTTCCAGTTGTCAGCCCATCCCACCATAGCTGAAGTGTGATCTTTCTTTGAGTCATCTGAATAAAGTGGATACTCCCAATTGTAAGTACTGTCTTCTGTTTGCCAAACACCTTTTTAACCATACTTCCTTTCTCATACATACAGATTGTTCAAAATCAGATGACTGTGTGGGCTCTGCCATGGTTTGCTGTGGTTCAGTGGTTGCACACAGGATCTCCTCTACAGTTTCTGTATTCTTTGCCAAATTGTATGCCACTTCTTTTGCCCTGGATCCTACAGAAGCTATGCAGTATATGAACTGTATTATTTATACTGATTAGCTTATCTCTCTATTGACCCTGGAATTGCTTCTTGTCAGTTTTCATTATGTTGTCATTGATATTTAAAACCAACTGGCCCATTTCTTTTTATCATCAACTTGTGTCTGGTTTTTCTGGATACCAAGCCACATAAGTATTTGCAAGAATGAGCTCGTTGAGACTGCAGCTAAATCTGTTTGTTCTGGTACAATCGCTGCCTGTTCCATACATGGACTATGGCCCTGTATACAAGGCTCATCTCTGCACCAGTTGGAAATTGACTTGGAGTAAGCAATGTGAAAAACTTTTCCAGATAAAACCTTGTATTGGACTTTGGCTGTCTTGTTTCAATTGGGATCAGAAGGAGAAGTTGTAACTTGACTATGCATTGATCAGTTTTCTAACTTATCATTTTCTTTTATCTGAGAGTGATGCACCAATGTCTAGTCTGTATGACACTTAAGTCAGAATAGTCCACATTTTACTGTTATGCCATCATTAGGACTGTGAGCAATGACACCACATTAGATGTTTTTACCGTGTGTTTACCCCTTGATGTTCGACAGTGTCATAATTATTTTCTGATTATTACTGTTTGCTTTTCTTCCAACATCCAAGTAATCAAAATATTGCCATCATGATTTATTATTAGGCTTACCATGTGTCCTTGTTTGAGGGGTCTGTTTCAGTGTTTTGTCAGGTTTACTAATTTGTTCTGGTTGACACTCATTTGTTTCAGAATGTCCCAGTTTTTGATGAAAACATAAACTCCAAAAAGGATAAAATGAAAATGTTAAAATCTGCATGGATTCCTGACTTGGTGTTGACAAAAAATAATTTTTAAGTTTTCATTTTATTAGTTGATGGGTAGAGGGAGCCATAGTGCTGTTGCATGCAAATTTTCAAAGGTATTGTATCAGACAGAATTCACAAATAGTTAATATGGGATCTGTACAAGTATAATGATTCATCAGTGGGCTGCTATTGGGGACAAGTTTGTAATGGCAGATGCACGACAGGGGAGTGGTAGCATGTGCAAAGCTTTCTTTGAGGATTTGTGCTTCATGATTGCTTTATTTATTACAGTACTTATTATATTAGTCATACGATACATGCTGAATTATTTTATTTTATTTTAGAAATGAATCCTAGTCATAATGTCCAAAGCTGGTAAAAGAAAGTGCTCATTCAACAGTGAATTGCAAAAAGAATATTTATTCTTGAAAAATATTTGTGTCAAGGAGGATAGAGTCAAATGTTTGCAGTGTTCATCTGAGTTCTCTGTTTCACATGGAAGCTGTTCAGATATAAAAGACCATTTAAACAGTGCTAAACATGCAACTAGTCTTTCAGTAGCTGCTCAAAGTTCAAGAATTGATGTGTTCTAAAAAGAAACTGCCTGAAGAGAGTGATTTATTAATAGCTGCCAAAGAAGAAACCTGCTGTCCATAATATAAGCTTTAAAACAGCTGATTCCTTTTCCAAACTGATAGCAAAGTTATTTGAATCAAAGTCTAGTTCTGCCAGAATGAAGAATGAGTCTTGTTATTTTAAATGCAATTGTTCCTTTTGCAGCAGAGGAATTAAAGAGAGACTTAATGGAAGTCCAGTTTGTTTCACTTACAGCAGATGCTTCAAACCAAAAAAGATGCCAAAATTATACCTGTCATGGTGCGATATATTTTGCAAGAGGAAGGAGTAAAAGTAAAACTTAGACTTTCAGTCAGTTCCTGGGGTGACATCAGAAATTTTGACAAATTTCTTGGTGTCCACTTTAAAGAAACATGATTCATCAAAAAGTAGAGTAACTTATTGTGGTGACAACTGCAATACAAATTTTGGAGGTGTAAAGAGAAAGGGAAGAAAACAATGTATGTAGTCGATTGAAGAAGGAATTTGGCAGAAATATTGTGGGTGTTGGTTGTGGTGTTCATATTGTACATAATCAAGTCTACATGACATCTTCTTACTTCCTCCAGCACTTTTTTTTTGCACCAAGGTGAATAAAGTTCTCTCTTCCACTACAGAGATTACAAATCTTTTTTTTTTAGGTTGGTTTTCAACTTAAGTTCTGCAACAATATCATTTGCAGTTGTTTTTTTTTTGTCCATGGCTAAAATCACTTTGTTGAACAAGCCTAGTTGTTCATGAACAAAGCATAGATACATTTCTCCACATTTACTCTAAAAAAGTATTTTTATCAACAATGGGCACTGTTTTTGTGAACAAAAATATCACTTCAGTCCTTCATAAATCTGGAGAATTCTCTCAATAGCTGGTAACAAAGACAAAAATTGTGTATTTCCATACTGGAGAACCTTCTTCTACTCAATTTCTACAAACTCACAGATTTATTTTAGGTGTGTAATACACACAGTGTAAATATAGAAATACTTCTAAATTTTGACCACCAAGCTTTCCACTTCAATAGGAAGCAATTTACTACTTTTTATGATTGCTGCCTGTCTTATATTGAGCTGTGAAAAACAGTGGTAGAACTTTTTAACCACTTCAAAGATCAAAGTATTTCTGTATCTTATCTTAGGTAAGTTATGGAGTATATTTTTTGTTTACCAGGCACTATTTGGTCTCTAGAAAGAGGTCTAATGAATGAATCAACAGTAAAAGGACTGTTGCATTATAAACTCAATATTGACCTGAGTTGCAGTGAATTCTTTGAAAAAATAAAAACTAATAAAGATTTTTTTGAAGAAAGTTTATTCAAGTGAAAAATATGAATGGTCACAAAAAAAGTGTTCAGTGAAAGATAATGAAATTTTGGTATTTCTTGCCTTGCTGAATTTAAATAAATGTTAGAGATATAAACTACCAGTGTTCCTGTTTTTTTGTGGCAACATTAAAGCTTAAGGGAAGTTAGATTTTGAAAGCACTTCTTTACCAATTCCGGTACCTTTAATAAAAGTTGAAAACTGTCCCAGTTTGAGGCTTGGAAATTATGGTTAGCCTATTTATTATTATTATTATTATTATTATATACAGTTAATGTAAAGTTGGAGAGCTTAATTGATTAGTGTCACAACCTACAAAAATAATGAAATAATGTATATTGTTTTCAATAATTCCAGCTATCCAAGTCTCATTTGTACAATCAGTTAGTGAGCTTAGTAATTAATTGTTTTAAATTCCTCTAATACCCAGCTCTAGTTTTCTGTAACTGAATTTTTTCCCATTGAATTCCTGATTTTGACTTCAAGGTACAGCCAGATAAAATTTAAGTTCTATTTCCTATTTGTTTTATCAGATACATCAAACTTCATTCTAATCTTCATTAGTTTGACCAGCTCCAAACTCTGAATTTCCTATTCCTAGGGTCGTTTCACAATTTTTTTATCATTTTTCCACTTATTATTATTATGATCAGTATCACATTGGAGGACCATATCACTGGGATATGGACTATTCAGATCTCCATTTTTTTCTTCTGATTAGAAGCGATGACTTACCATTGAACATACATCTGGAGTTTGGATTAAAAATTTCACTTTATATATGAATATTAAACAGATATTCATACTTTCTTCCCCTATCCTCATTTAAAAGTGACAAATCAAAAACATTTTTCAAGCATCTCCTTCAGAAATTTTTAAGGTCTTACAACTTGAAGGCATTTCCAAAAGTTTATTTTGAGTAATATGTGCTTATACAATGTTTCTGCTCCATTTTTTCTTTCACTTTTCTTTCTATTTCATTTCTTAAGTTTTTAAATACTAGCACAGTGTGCTTCAAAGATAAAACCTATTTTAATGGTACATTTTTAAAACTAATATGCGTAACATTATGATGCATTATCTTTAATGTGATGGATCAAATTAAATTTTTGTTGAATAGTGGGGAATGTATGTTCAAGACTGGCTGCAAACTGATATCAGTGGAAGGATCATTTCATGCCTTGTGGGGTTATTAAAAACTACTTCAGCTGTTTTCATTAATCTGCTAAAATATAATTAAGAAGCCAGGACTTAATTGATAACTTTTTTCTTTTTTTTAAAAAATGTATTTTCAGAAGATTAAGAAATTTTATCAGGATTTGTGTATGGTGGTAAAATAAATTATCAGTTGTGAAGAAAATAAAAAATGTACAAGAAAAGTAGCAGGAATATCAAAATCTCTGTCTCCAGTAGATGGTATACAAATTTTCAAAAGGATGAATATGAGAGAAATGTTGTAAATTTACTTTATTTTTGTGCAGTTTGTACAGTGTATGTTTAACAAGTCTGAAGAAGATAACTTGTAAAAGTTTTGAATTTTTATTGCTATGAATAAAATTCTATATTTATAAATATAACACAGCATGTTATTCATCATAAGATGATGTTTATGTAAGTTCAGTAATATTCTCTTAGCTAATTTTGTACCATTATGTTTGTGACATGATTTAAAACAGAAGTTTAAAGAGATTTAAGACTTATAGTTTAAAATAATATTGAAAGACTTTGCAAAAATGTTGTTAAACACAATCGGTTAAAGAAACTGTTTATTTAATAACTGAAAGCAAAATAATTGCACAGACTATTTTGAAATGATAAAGTTTGAATATAATCAGTATTAGATTTGTTTTTGTTTGTAAACATTTTGATAGATTTTTTACATGGTGACACATTTTTCTGTGAAAATGTTGCAGGCTTTCCTCATGCTAAATAGGAAGGGTATTTGATATGGCTGTTAGGAGTCTCACTGAGGTTTTTGTATTGATGAGAAATAATGCCCTACAGAGTAGACATATCTTTTCTGAGCAGGTGGAGTACTATTTATTATTATTATAGTAAAAAAACAAATAAATAGCTATACTTTTGAACTGTCACTTACCTTTAAGTAAATGTCTACAAATCTTTGTTTCATATTTTGCATACATTCCATATTTTAACAAATAACACATGTCCATATAGTAAAAAACATTACTTCCCAGGGCCTTGAATTTTATACATAAAACCACAAAATTATGCACTGCAAAATTACTTAAAAATAAAAATTTTGCATTTATTGTATGGTGAAATTTAAATTTATGTAACCCTTACCTGAAAACAGCTTAAAACAATAACGTCAAAGAGATGCTAGACATAATTCATACACTTTCACAGCAAAAGCAATTTAATACTTTTGTTGATTGTAAAATAACCACAAAATCTACCTCTAAACTTTTGATAGACTGTTAATCATGCTATCTGAATATCAAGCATCAGTTATTAAGCAAAAAAAAATGAATGTATAACAAAATTGAAATGCAAAATCTGGTAATACTGGCTTAGACTTGACTTTACTAAACCTAGAAATCTAAACTTTGATTATGGAATCAAAAATTCATGTTAATGATACAGAAAATGCATGTGACAATATTATTATGCTAAATTTGAAATACTTTCTATTTTACGTTAGAAATTTGCACTTTTTTGACAATTTAATTTTATTAACATTTGAAAAGCTAGATGCAGTCTTCTGATAGAGTGTCAAAATATTCGGTGTTGTTAAATTAAGCTGATTGATGTATTTATGTTTAGAACTTGCTTTCAGTGTTATTCTGTAGGCTTATATAGTATTTATCAAGTAACAAGTAAGTTTTTGAAAGCTACAAGTGACTTTGATCACTCAAATAACCTGCTGTCATAGAACTTGCTTTTCTTATAAAATGTTAAAAATTCTGTACATTAATGAAATGGTGAATGGTGAACAAAAGGTACAGATTAGAAATTAACAGGATAAAACAAACTTATCTATGAAGAAAATAATTAAAATTTAAAAACCATAATACTGTTTGTTTTGTGGTGTGTTTTTTTAACAAATAAAATGAAAAACAAAAGCTTACAAAACCTTTTTGGCTATTAAAATCAATAAAACAAAGTGAATATGAATCTTCACCTTTTAAATTGGGTGAAACTTGCCCATTAAATTACCTGATCCTTCCACCTTTGCAGAAATTGCAGGGCACACAAGAAGTTTTGCAGATAATTTGAGGGTGGATATTGCTATGCTTTGTTTTCATCATTTAACTCTTTCACCCTGGCAGGTTAAAGTGCACATGTCATGATGTTTTGGAGTATTATTTTCTAAATTTTATTAAATGTTTGTACTATTCATGATGACCAGAAACCAACTTAAAGTAAAAATGTATCTCACTTCGGCTGGTATGGTAATTAACACATTTACTCATAAAGCAGAGAACAATGTTTCAATCTTCTAGGTGTTCTTCAGGTTAACTCTTTTCAAATCAGAGTGTAGCTTTGAATATTACAAGCAGAAAAGTACAACTTGCAGGTTTGATACAACTGTGGTAATACTACACATATTCAAAATTTTGTTTGAAAATATCCAAAAATTATTAAGATATTGAATTTTAAAAATGAGTTATTTCACACTTGGGTATCAAAAATGGACACCATCCATTTAATCAACTTGCAGTATTATTTTATTGCCATGAAAGCAGTTTATTGCAAGTGAATTATTGTTTGTAAGGTTTTATTTATAACCAGTAAATGTTTCAGCTCAATAATTCAGATTTCAGCATTCTGTGAGCAGATTGTCAAAATTTAACGTGCAATCTCAGAAACAAAATGGAAAATCAGCTTCATAGCCTTTTTAGGCACTTACCACAATCTACTGGCTGTAGTGATATGGGTATGGAGCAAATGTTTGGCCCAACTTTTGGGATATGTTACAAAAGAACAGTATTAATAAATTTGATGGAAATTGTCATTGTTTTACAAAGGCTTGAAATGCACAGATTTGCAATAAAAAACAAGATCAGATTTTTGCTCAAGAGTGGCGATCTTTAAAAAGTCATATTTAAAAAACTACAGTTGTACAATTGTAGGATTTTGCATACTGAATAAATTAAAATAAAGTTTTGCTTTAATTTTTTCAAGACAATCTATGACATGAACTGGGAAAAGTTCTTTTTTCTGAGTGAGTTGGCATGGAATGACCCATATGAGATTTGAGACTAAGAAAAGTATTTTTAATCTTAAAATGAAAATCACTTTCCACTTCCACTCATACTAGTAACAAAAACACAGAATCAACAATTTCATAAACAAATATCAATAAAAATACTTCATTAAAAATCTGATTTTTTGTGTGCAAAAGACTTGTAATGTTTACTAAAAGTCCAGCAAATTTTATGAAGATACACTTAATATATTTAAAGTTAGTAGTATAGCTTTCCATCGACTGGTGAACCCATCTTTAAACTCTCAGAGTTTAGATCCTTTACTTCATATTAGGGCTTTACACAAGATGCTTCTGTTAATCTTAAACAATCCCAGTTTTCCAGAATTTGTCTGTCACAACAGTTTTCCATTTTCTGTTGTCTTTGCTAAAGTTGTCTGAAGTCTATTATAGATCCACTTCCAAAATTTTAGAGGATCTTAATTATTTTTTGAATTTCACTTTGGTTAGGTAATAGTCTTCTGCTTTTGCTTTGGTTAGTTTGTTGCTGAGATCTTTTAGAAATAGATGCCTTACTAGAGGGAGTTCACCATCCTACATTGTCCCTAACAGAGCTAGGAGAAGGTCCTTTTCTCAGCTTATTTTGTGGGAATTCCAGAACCAATGACATCTAGAGTAGATATGGCTTGTCTCCAACCTTCATTTTATACAACAGCTTCTTGACTGTCTCAGAGTTCTTCTACAGTATGGTTTATTGCATCTCTTGTTCATGTTTCCATACTTCCTGCTTCAGCACTGCAATTAATTAGAACACATAAAGAATTTTGATTTTACCAGTATGGATCCTCCTCGTGGGGTGTCATCATAGAGGGTTCATGTCAGTATAGTAGACATTCACCGCATATCAGGGGGTCATACAACTTCAATGAAAGGAATTGGGCTTTTATTCCATTTCTACTCCTTCTCTGCCTCTCATACCATTTGGCTATTGAACCCCCAAAGTCCATTTTCCATCCAACTAATCAGTAAACATCATTCAGGATCTTCTACATAGAAACCATAAAGCTTGTCAATTTCTCTATCAAAGACTTCTTATTCTCATCTAATTGTAGTAATGCAAAAGACAGGTGATTGGTAACCAGTCATCAGTCTTTCTTGTTTCAACCTCCTTTTCTAGCTTTCTCAGTTTACAGTGGATTTATTTCATTCCCTTCATTGACTCTTTTTGCCTGAACTATGGATAACAAAATGCAGTTTACTTTACATCTCTGTGTTTTGAACAATGGCTTTTCTCCTTTGTGAACACAAACAATTGATCATTTACCATGTCATGTTCTAGGGGTGATGAATTTAGTGGCCAACCAGTTATCTCATCCCAACAAAGCTCTTTGCATGGAATAAATGCTTCTTCCTCAAGTTTTTCATTGGATCTGCTCTTGTTTTGAGACACCACAGATTAAGACATTCCCCACACATTGTAATGGTCAGCTCCCATCCTTCTAGTTTTCAGTACCTCACTGCCTTGCTTTGGGAGTTAAAGCTCTCAGCTGTGATTGAATAGGGCTTCATTTTTATGCATTTCCTCAAATTTGTCTTCTCTCCCAAGTTCTAGTATTGGTTTTCTTCATGTATGATCAAATTCTTCTGGAGGATCCAATTTGCCAGGTCATCTCTGTTTTCTGATACTTCAGTATCTACAAGAGTGTCCATCCCTTCCCCATCCTGCATTGCCATCTCTCTTACATGAGCCTCAGTTGGATATTTTTCATCCAGTAGTCATCATTATCTGACTTTGCTCCTAGCTTTTATGGAATCTATTGCATAACATCAGGGATTGACATTTTAAGTGGTGTTCTTATAAACACGTTTTATTTTACATTCTTCCTTGATGTTTATCAAAGGAATGGTTTATTTATCATCAGTGGTCTTTCAGACATGGTTGCAATACTTCTCATCTCATTGTTAAACATGTTGTTTAATGAAGGTTAGGCACCTTCAGCTGTTACCCTGTTCAAAGCTGCCTTATCATCTCCTTTTCATTTTTCTATAGAAAGTAAAGTTTTGAGCCTCCAGTTTTATCATTACATTTCAATTCCATTTGGATTGTCCATCCTCATTGCCCTATCTAGGTTTTTTACTGGTTCTTCATGCATTATCATGTCCACTTTTTTAAATATGTGGAGTCATTTTCACTTAAAATAAGTTTTCTTCTGTTATTGGCTAGTAGTGTCATAATTCAGTTGGGTTTGCACTCTGTGTTGATAGGATACTGCACTATTCCAACTGGTCTATTCAGGCAAGTTATTTTCTACTTAAAATTGCACCAGCTAAGGAAGGAGATAAGGTTTTTTCTTGTCTTCAACTTCCCTCTATATTCTATTCATGTGACCTTTCAGAATCGGATTATCTTTTTTGCTGCCTTCTTCATGCTCTTTGATGTTATTTGATGTACAATGAAGCATGTCACAGGTTATTTATTTATTATAATCATTCAATTTTATGTGACTTGTCCTCTCTCAATTTGATAAATTGGATTTGGCAGTTGGTTTGAATAGATTATTCTGGTCTTTCATTGGAGGAGCAAAGACTTCTTCAGGTCTCATCACATCAAGTTTCACATGTGCTGTTGTCCTGTTGGAGGAAATTGTTCAGGCAAGTATGTTAATTACACCTAACACCTTTATATCTTACAATTTACATGGTTTAAGCAGTCTCTTCCTTAAATGGATCTTGGCTATGGTTTTGGCTATTTTACTCATCCAAGCTCAGTTGCAACAGAGATAACTTCATCTCTCTCTTTTTTTTTTTTTCAGGGCCTGTTCATTTTCATGTGTATCCCACTCAGAGGTAAGCATTGTCTGTTCTGGTATGCTTTAACAAATCTGTTCTAACTACCACTAGAAATAATAAATAAATGTAGTGATAAGATTTGTTGAGGTGGGATCTTCCATGAGACAGCCTTGGTGCTTTTCAGGTAGTAAACAATTTTCCAATATCAAATATCACATATAGTACAAGACTGTCTATCATTGACTATGATGAGTAAAGCATAAAGGAATTTTGCCCATCCCTGCTAAACCCTCGATTGAATAGAGAATGTGGTTCATCTGTTTCACTGTCTCTGGAGTATTATTCCTCAGGACTGTCCATGTGAGTTTTCAACTTCTCTTCTAGTGGTGCAACGAAGTCCTTGCCACTCAATTTCCAGTCACAGGAACGATGGACAAAGGTCTGTTCCTCCTGAGTGATGTTGATATTCTTTCTTACTTTTAAAGAAAAGAGGAAATAGTTTATCCAGATGTTGAGTGAGGAGCCATTCCTAACTGACAAGGGAGCTTTCTTGTATTTTCAGTTAAAAGATAACACTTTGCTATTTGGTTGTCTGGGCATGGCCCTTCTTTTTGGTAATTCTTTTACTTTCCATCATCAGGGAGGGAGGGCTCTTGACTCCTTGTAATTCTGCATGTGGAGCATTGCATTAATGACCTTTTGGCTGAACTTTGTCTCATCCTTATAATAAATCCAGGGGCAAGAGGTGTTACCTTGTCTCCAAGATTGAGGAGTTAGAATTTCAGTTCATAATTTCAGACTGGAGTTTTTTTTATGGTTTAACACTCCTACGAAAATTGGGGCATAATAGGCCCAGAGCAACTTGAAAGGTTATTAATATCAGGCTAATAATTTTGTATTTAAATGAAATTGCCATTAACTGACCCTATCCCTTTATATTTTAAGGAGCAATAATATTTTGACTTTTCAGACATTTGCGAAATAATATTTAAAATTTTTTTTTAAAACATCCACTAAAGGTATCACTTATGTGGATGTAAATATTTTTTTTCATAGGAGTGTTAATCAATTTATTGGCTCTTTAATTGTGAGTTCATTGTTTTTGCTTTCTATGCTTCTTCAGAGTGAGAGGAAGTCTTGTCTGGATGAATGTTTCTCACTTTCCCTTTCATGATTCTGGTGGCTCACATGCAACATTCTGTAACTTTCAGGTTGGGCGCCTGGGCCTACAACTTTAAATTTGATTTGTTGCATTTTGTACTTCTTCAGGTTGGAGTAAGGATTTGTCCACTTAGGTGTTGTTTGTCTTCTCTTTATAATTCTGGTGACTTGGCATGCAACATACTGTAACTTTCAGGTTGGGTTCTCTTCATATTATATTTCTATTATATAATTATATCTATTACTGTCCCTGTGCCTTAACCACTACACCTTGCATCAAGATTGACATTGAGTCCTCAATCCTGTAATTATAACAATGAAATGTGGAACCTTGTGTATGTGGTTTAGGGCATGGATAGATCTCATGTTAATAAACAAAGTTGACTCTGTAGCTGCTTAGCCTATACCACCTTTGTTTAGATTTCAGTTTATGTGGGCAAAGAGTATATCTGTTCCAAAAAATTGCAGACCCTCCACCAGTGTGCTTTATTATGTCTTAATTTGCACACCTGTTTTTTTACACAGGTGCTTTCTGACTGTATCTTCCCTTCAATGGCCCCTCCACTTGGTCACTGTGGAATTTTTACTAAAGTGTAAGTTAAGGTATTTTGGAAGTTTACATTTTCCAATACTAATAATGTATTTCCAATAATATATACCTCCTCTTATGTTATATTGGGATATAAAGACTGGAGTAAGTGTAGAATTCATATTACTGCTTAGAGAGGCAAAGTAGAGAACTTTTTATCAGTATAAACTAATGTGTGAAGGTAAATAAGTGTTACACAGTCCTGCAAATTTAAACTTCACTGAAGTTGTTTTGGTTTTAATAATGGATTTTCCATAGTTCAGCTACATCGATTTCAAAAATAGTATTGATTCTTTTCTCTTGTGTAATATTTTTTTTTTAAATTATGAAGCAAAATTAATCAAATTATTTTGTTTATCATAATGAACATTTTTGTTATGTTTTTAACAAAAATACAAACACACTGGAGAAAAGGGAAAAAACAGTGATATCAAACTAATATGCATCCTCATTCATATTGATTTTTTGTGAAGACTACATCTTTTAGTCTCAAAACTACATATTGTGGTCTTTTATGTATTGCATCTGCAACATCTTGTTTCAATGAGCAGCATACTGACGTGCCACCTTCCCTGATACCTCCTCTTCATTTCCCTGGTGGCTGTATGAAACTTTTCATTTTTTTCTTGCTGATGCCACAGAAATTTTCAGGGAAATAGACAATATGTCAGTGTATGAAATGAACTTTCAGTTTATATTACAACCCAATTCTTTGAATTTACGAAGTGTTGTGTTTACAATATTTTCATAATTTTGTTCATTGTTGTTCCCTAAACATTTATCAATAACATCTTTAAAGGCAATCCACACTTTGAAAAACTCTTTGAAAAGCTCAAATCTCTCAACAGTTCACCTCATGTGAAAAGTTATGATTCATCATGTGTTTCAGGTTGAAAACAATTCTGATCTTAGTTTCTATTGACATCAAATTCAGAATAAAATGAAACTGTATCAAGAGTTTCCAATGGAGTAAGTACAGGTATGACAGATCCATGAGCAACTGATTTTATAGCTGATTGAAGGTTCGGATAAGAAATTTCCTCATTTCATAAATTATAGCTTTATACATTACATGAGAAAAATCAATATCTCCATTGTTTTTAGACTCGCACCAGTCCAGTAAAATTCCAAAAGGCAAAGACTTTCTCTTACTTTTTAGTCCGTTGTTTCAACCCTTTGATATGAAATGGTACAAACTTTGTGCAGAGCCCATGTTTTGTCTTGGCCTCTGAGTTTTATTCCAAAATATGGGTAATTTACTTTTTGACAAATTCTGTTGTATTTCTTTGCAAGAAATTTAACACAAATATAACAGAATATCTTTGTGTTATTTACATATCTTGTTCCCACAGCAGTGAGCAAGTAATATTGAAAATAAAAAATCTTGAAGTAAATGCACAAAGAAATACTAACCAGAAAAGACACATTGTCTTGACCATTTATATAATAGTGGTGTGTTTCTCTTGGGTTGTAGAATGATAAATAAGGCTCTCACATCATGATTGGTCTAGGGAAATCTATAGTCATTGGTTGTGAACATTTTAAGCATAACAAATTGTGGCCTATATATTTGCAAAAACAGACAATGACCGAAGAAGGTCTAAACGTTGTTCGCTCTTCTATGTAAAATATTTTCTCTACCAAAACGAGCCATTTTTGCATATATATTTCTCTACAAGTGGGTTTTATTGACATCACTAAAAATGCGACCTAATTTAAGAGGAACTTATTCATTTAGGTAAAAGTATATATGTTTTGTGAAAAATGTGTTATGGAGAAAAATCAATATATTCAGATTCAGAATGCATCAATTACTTGAGAGGAACTGAGTCAATATTTTCTTTCTGGGTGTCTGATGATATTTAATCATTGTTTATTTATTATGTTACACACGTACATTTTATACAGTTATCTTGTCTAAGTTTATGATGTAGTAGTGTTTTTCAACCTCTAGTTTATGAACCAGTGCCAGTGTGTCATAACCTTCTTGTTAGTATATGGGATTTTAGAAAAACAAAGAACTTACAAAATATTCATGTGTAAATCTTAGTGGTCAGCAAGAGTTCAGGGAAGTGGTGTGCTAACTTATGATATTGAAAAGGATAATATTGCTGTATTACATTATATGGTGTTCAATAATCATATGTTGTTGGTCAGACAAAGTGTTTTTTGGTTTGTGATATTCAGTTATGTTAATTATTGAAAACATAACACCAACATTTGTTGAGCTGTGGTGTATGTACACACACACACATATATACGAACACTTCTTTTGACAGTTAAAAGAAAAGTATTTTAATTTTCTTTTAATGGTTTTTATATACCACTAATACAACCATGTAGGTTTTAATTTATTGGTGACTTATTGGATTAGCCATTAAGCATATAAATGTTTCTTGTTCAGTGTTTATGAATTGTCTTTTATAACTTGACTTTAAGTGTTAAAAAAAATTCCTAAAAATATTTTATTTTTCTTGAACCAGTCGAGGCTGTTGTTGATGACCTAATCATGCATGGTATGGAACAAGATCATCACACTATATATATTAGATTTCTGTACACAATATTATTTAATATTTCCTTTATTTTCTAGGCATTAGATGACCAAACTGCACTGGTTCCACATAATGATGTGGAGAAAGGTAACACCGTTGTTAGAGACTCTAAGCAGCCACCCTTGTGGTATGTAACTTTAAACTTTTCTTTGAACATTCAAAGAACTGTTCAACATTCTAATTTGCATTTATACCCCTAATTTATCAGTTTCCTTAAATTCCTTACTTTGAAATGTTTTATTCATTATTTCATACATTAAACATGAACATGTTATATAACTGTGTTTTTCACTTTGATTTCATTAAAAAAAGTTGTTCACCATTTTCAGGTTTAAAGTTAATAAAACAAGGATAATATTCTTTAAATTTCATTATTAATTTTCCAACTTAATTATTAATTTTCAACTTTCTAACATCTTTTTTCAGTATGAAACATTCTTTCTGAGCAGTCTTTCATTGCTATACATATAGAAGGCTTAAATTGAGTTTTGCAAGCCAAGTGATATATGAACAATACACTTATCATGTTGTACACTAACTTACGTGATTAATTTCATTTTATAATTGACACAAGCTATATTGAACACCTCATTCAGATATAAGAAACTGATATATTTCACTGAAACATTTATATAAACATGTACAAAAAAAATGAGTTCATTACTTTTTTAGAATTTAACACAAGGACAGATACATCAGTTTTCAGTATAAACTCTCACATGGTGCTACACTTGTTCAAAACTTACAAACTATGCAAAAAATATCAAACATAAATTGTTTATAATTCACATCCAGTACAAGTTTGAAAATTGCACCATGAAAGAGCTCAAATATAAGGCCAAACAATATTACTCTATTGAATGATTGGTAAGGTGATGCTGAAATTATTGCTTATAATTTTATGTGTTGCCCCAAGTCGATGAGATTCATCAGAGGCAACCATGAAAACATTTTGAAGTATAAAGCATAATACAGTCATTTTTATTTGATGTTGAAAACAGATTAACAGAAAGTAAACTATCTTAAAGTTAGTATATGTAGGCAGAAATTTGTAATTTAGGTGATATCAAGAGGTTGACAAAAAAACATTTTTGCTGATACAATTTGAATGTGGCTTACAAAAAAATACCTGTTGTGTAATTGATTTAATGATTTGTTCGACTACAACTCCCAAACTTCATATTTAAAGATTTTAGATGATGTGAAATATTCTGGTTTGGATTAGCTGTTTAAAAGTGTAATGTTCTAACTGAAATTGAGCAAGTTAAATGTAGTGTTTGTAATTCTTTTATTCATGTTTTAAAGTAATGTAGGAAGATGGATTTTCCATATCATTGGAAAAAACGTTTTTCACAACATTGTTTCAACTTTACTTATCTTTTATGGTGGACAAGTGTGACATAAATCCTTTCGAGATTTCAAAGTTTTTAACTTGAGGTCTACCAAGGTCTTAACTACTTGAAAATCTTTTATAATAATACCTAGTTTTTATCTGTTTTGAAAATATGTATTCACCTCTTTATCTTAATGAAATGTTTGCACACTTCATTTTAATGGATGTAAACAAAAGGGAGGTATTAATATACAGTATTTGACATTTTGTACAACAACATATCAAAGTTTTTAAAAAGTCTTACATAATATGTAGAATAACATTAGAGGTTTATCTATTGCCAGTATTAAGTACAGTAAAGTTCAGCATAAACTAAATTAAAAGCAAAAAATGATACACAAGTTATGGCATTAAATTATCTCTTTATTGAGTATAGGCTGTACTTAATAAAAACTTAACTAAGGTAAGGTCTAACATAAATAGACTACAAATTTTGATGTCAGTGATGAGAATTCTTTTGCATTATTCAAGAAACCCTATACTTAAATACTGGTAAAATAAAGATACTAGTTTTACCCCAAATGCTTTGTGAGTTTAAACTAGTTTTAAAGAATAGCTACTTTTATGAGCATTTCATTACAATTTTTTTTTTTTAAATTTCAAGAATAAGCTCTGTCATGTAGTTTTATTTGTTGAATAGCATGAAATTCTTGGTGAAAATATTCATCTCAACACTGTTTTATTGACCAAGTTTGGGACTATTAAAGTAATTGTAAATCTTTGTAGTAGTAAGGAATGATTGTATAGTCCATAAGACTTTTACTAAAAAGTGAAAAAACTAAAATATTAGTGTTTTATAGAGTAGTTTTTATGGTCCTAACAGTTTGTTTGTTTTTTCTACAGGGTAGATGGAATTGAGGAGGTGAGGAAGTTTTATTTGTAATATATAAAACATTGATTAAACTGTTGTTTTCTCTTCGATTAAGAATCTTATTATAATGTACATTGCTGTGTTATATTAACTTTTATGGTTTTGAAATAGATTTCAAGATTTGTGAATTTAGTTTAATCAGTTTCATCTCTTATTAAGAGTTTGTAATGCATTAAAAGTAAAAACCATAACAGAATTCAAATTCATAAAATTCATGGTGTGTATAATAATTGATACCTAGCTTACTGTATTTGTGTAAAATTTTCATGTACTTTTTGACACAAAGAGTTGCTGCAATGTTATACATTCATATAAGGTGCTTTTAAATTGGATATTTGTGTTCAATAATACTTGTTCAACATTATTTTATTTCTTTCAAAAGTCTCAACTTCTGTATTGTTCTTTGTGTGTGTGCCTTGCAAAAAACATTGAAATATAAATACCTAAAAGTTATTTTATCTGTATGCAGACAAACACTATAACTAATTTGAAGTAACAAGTTTAAGAAATAGAAATATTGACATGACTCAGTTATTTACCTTGTGTTTGGTGTTCGTTTTACAGCAATTTGGTCAACCATCAGACAAATTTTCTGTTCCTAGATTCACAACATTTGGAATTCATTTTACCTGTTTGGGGGGTCAGATACTGATAGTCCTGTTAATTTTCACATGCCTAATTTCTTTCTTTCATCTTACCTCATTTCTGTCCAATGGTACTTGTACACTATCCACTTTCTCCCCAAGGCAATCCACTGTGATCCTAAGGGTTTTTTAGAAGATATGTTTGCCTTCATAACATCCATGTTGGCATGTTTGTCAACATCAGCTGTGTCTTTACACATGTTGTTTCTCTGTTGAGATCATTTGAGGAGAGATTTGATTCTGTAGCATATTCATTTACCACCTTCTTATCTTCAGGACTTATGCTTCACCTCTTTTCTCCATCAGTTTGTCTTTGGAATGTTGGGTTGAATATGTGAGATAGCAATGAACTATTTCCTGTTTGGTTGATTATTTATCTTGCACTGAGACCCAACAGTTCCTTATATCTGTTCCTGTTCTACTCCATTCCTAACCCTCACCTGCTCCTTCCACCAGGAGTTCTTCTTGTCATTTCCTTTGATGATGGATGTCATATTTCCACTGACATTTGAACTCCACCTTGGGTACTGGTCCACTGGAGATTTGTTAATCCCAGCTAATTCATCTGTAGCAGGAACTCATCAGGGATCTGTGGGTCCTTTGTGTTTTACCACAAGGTCTTGTCACTCATTTCCTTCCCATTGCCTTGGAATCTTTGAACATGTCAACATTTGTATGAGATAGTACAAGGTCTTCTTTCTTTCATATATCATTGAAACTGTCTCCTTTTTAAGGGTTTTATTCCAAGCTATTTGTGGTGTCTAAGAAAACTTTTTACCATGGACTCGTTTCTTATTCTCAGATGGGCTTTTTCTCTGAGTTTATGGATGAATAAAGTTGATGTCATAAATGTTCACTTATCAAGTCTTTGGTTTGAACATAATTGAATAGTTTATCAGTTTTTACACCCTTCTTTCAGGCTTACTATAACCCCAGATATCATTGATTGAATATTCAACACTTTCGTGGTTCTTACGTGCACTCAAGGGTTTCTTCCATCATTACCTGGCTGCTTGACTTTTTTTTACTCATTCTGAACAGGAGTACGCTCAACAAATTCATCTGCTTTTTTCAGAAGCAGTTTGGATCAATTGGTTTATCAGATTGGAGAAATCCTTCCTTGCTTCTTATTTATTTGGGTATATTGTTCCACACCTATCTTTGATGGAGCTATCAGTCATCACTACCTACCTGCTTGAAGGTTCTCTCTTTCTCACTATGATGGCACTTATTTCAATGGGTCATGCTCATAGAAGATCTCTACGGTAGAATCTTCACAATCAGTGAAACTTTGCTAGGGGTTCCGAGAATGTTTCTTTTACCTTTCCTTTTTCCCTTGTTAGCAACAAGCATTAGTGATTGGAAAAGGCTCATACTTTGGCAGGGGTTCTGGTTCTTCTTCCTCCTCAACTGGATTTAAATATTTTTCTAGATGCTTTGCTCCACAGCTCAGGCACATTGGTGAAGCACCAAGTTCCTTTGGGTCTGTGGCCTATAACATAAAGGTCTCACCATATTAGTATTTTGGAGCTGCTTGCTGTTTAATGGGCTTTGGATCATTTCTTTTTCTAGACTGCAATTGTATGGTTATGATCCATACAGATAATTCTATATTTGTAATATGTAGGAGTCACTATGGAAGCACTTGTTGTCACTCCCCTTGTTCTCAAACATTAGATCTCTTATCTTGGGCCTACACACAAGGTATTTATTTTCTTGCAAGTAATAGTCTGGGTGCCTTCATTCTGGTTGCATAAGATCATTCCAGCCTGGACAAAATTTATCTTTTTCAGTGGTCTTTAGATCCTAAAGTTTTCAAAAGATTGTGCACATAGGTGAGAATCCAACACTGGGATACATTTGTCACTATCCTCAATTTGAAGTTACTTCAGTGTTTTGTCTCTGGTACCTCATCCACTTGTTCTATCTGTCTGTGTGTTCAGTCAGGATTGTACAGACAATTTCCTTTATACTTAACCTCCTACTTGACTTCTCCCACAGGTTAAAGCTATCATCCACTCCACTCCACATAAGGTCCTTCTGATTGCCCAACATCTGACTGGCCAAACTAGGGTTTCCATGGCTACTTCACCATTGCCTCTTCCCACCATGTCTTCCATGGCAGCCTTAGTTTGGGGTAGTTCATACTGGAATTCCTTCCTTTCTTCTTCTTATCACCTGGGTTTCTTTGTTTTGTTTATCCCTCAAATGTGAATGTCATCGATCAGATTTGTTTGCCATCGGTGTTTCATGTACTCTGTGACGCTCCTTCCATCTTCTCCTTTACCGAACTTGCTCATTTCCTTCCAAAACATAAGCAGCGAGAGAGGGTAATTCCTTTTTATCACCAATTTTGCATCCTTCCAATTCCAACCTCTACCATCATTCTGATCTGGATGGGCTTCTATATCCCATTTTGTTCTTCTTTGTTATATCACAAGCATATTCAAATGCTTTTGGAGAATGCTTCTCTTTTTTCCTGTGCACAATCAACCTGTTCATTGTGGGATTCTACATGTGTATGTATATGACTGTAAGTAAGGTACCTTTTTAGAAATAATAATTTTTTACGTTGAAAATATATTTCTGACAGGTACTTCCTCTCTGTCTACCAGTACTTAGTTTCCTGCTTAAACTTAAAGAGATAGTTAGGTAGAATAGAATAGAGGAAGTCTCGTGCTTGAGAGATACTATTTATAGATGTTTGCCACTTGACAATTTGCATGTATAAATCAGTTAAACCATGTAAACTGAAAGGGTACATAGGAATAAAAGGCTTCTAGTGTGCAAAAAAAATGTGCAAGTATAGTGCACTAATAAATAATAATACCTTTGTGTGTGAGTGAAATTGAGTATTTATCTAAAATATATTTTCAGTGTAAGAAAAATATGAGTGTTTGCAATACAAATAGCTGTTTAATTTTTTTCTTTGTAATGTGAGAGATTTTCTACAAATGAAAATTTTACCTTTTGTTTTGTCAAAGTATGGAATGAATCTGTCAAAATGTTATTCTGGATCATGTGAAACTATTCAGTGAATATTTGAGAAATTAATGAAAAGTCTCATTTCATTGCAGTAAAATATTTTATACATCTTTAAAAATACTTTTGAATTTTTACTTCATTTCAAACTTGTTAAATAGACTGAATAAAAATAATTATGAGAATATTTTAAATATTTTAATTCTACTTTTACTCTTAAATACTGCATGAGGTAGTTTTAATTCTGAACCCTTCAGTTTTATTCAAGCTTTTGAAATAATTATTGCTTGGGAAAAAAAAATGTCTCACCAACACACACACACATGAATGCATATGATGTGCAAAAAAAGAAAAAGTTAAAATTCATCCCCAAACCTCTTAAAGACTAGATTTTGGATTACTGAAAAATAGTTTGGTATTATTTTATTATTTTGTAGACACTAAAGAATATAAGTACCAAAACATTTGAGTATTTTATGTAATTCAGAAGTAAAATTGTACTTTTTTTGGTAGGTGGAATATGAAATGACCAAAATAAGACAGAAAAGTAAGTATATATATTTATATATTAACCTAAGTTTGTGAGACTTATTTCTGAAGTATGTTTTATTTATAAATGTTTATAATATGTATAATAATAGAAAACTTTTAAAAAGAGAAAGAAAATTTGAGACATTTTTAAAATAGCACCCAGATTCTCACTTTGAACTCTTTTGGTCTATGGTTTTAAATTTTATTTTAACTATTTGAAATTTTGTTTTGAAAGATGGTGTCTTAGGCTGTAGAATATTACTTGAATCTTCATTGTTATACTCTAAATGGAATACTGCAATTTCAACAAGTTATTTATGTATTATTACATCCTAGTGAGAGTGATGATTCTAATCATGGATTGTTTACTCGTGTGTTAGAGGTTTTCAGTTAAAATACGGTGTAATGAAATGTTTTGTACATTGAAACTAATATACATTGGTGCTAATAAAACTTTTTAATAAGTAACAAGAGTTGCAAAATTTTAAAAGAATCTATTTGTGCGTGGGACAAAATACTGTTGATACACTAAATATAAACATCACTACAATCTTCAAGATGTTACTGAGAGCAGAAGGGGATTTTATTGACAGCTTGGTTCCGTATATAGACATTAGTGATATAATTTTATGGCTGAAACTTTTTGTGTGCTTTTGTTTCACTACACTTCTCCAGAGTTCTGGTCTTTTCCTTAATAAAAATGACATCAAATTGTATATGTGTATTTTTGGATTTACCATACAAACTGAGCTCATCTCTACATTGTATCCAAAATATGTTGTCAGAACACTGGATGTCTTAGCTGATATGCAACTGAACTTAGAAAACCTTTTGTTAGTGCACTTAATCATTCTGTCATAGTTTAGCTTTTTTTTTTTCCATAAAACTTACTGCTCCAAGGTGTGACCCTATAACTCAACCTTGACTGAATTGTCCCCAAATTATCTTTCTTCAAGACGATACATCTTAAAAAGCTGCTACATGTTTATACCTGAATCATTCTTCAGTGCTACCAGTCTTAAAACACAGTTCTACTGCAGGCTGGGCAAGTGTCCACAATATGTCATTGGACTGAATAGTGGCTCAAAGACTTTGTGCTGTTTTGATGAAGTTGATACTAGTGGCTTCAGCAATAATCTTCCTTGCATCAAGACTCTTCACTGTCAATGATAATTTGACATGAACACAAAATTATGACCTGCAGGATTCAGGTTTTACTGCATGACATTTAAATCTCTTGCTTTGCTTGAGACCCATCATATCTATTTCAAATCATTAAAATGGGTAAAAATTGCAGTTATATCCCTTGCAAATTCTTTTGTATCTCTCTTTTTTTTCTTTTTTTTGATATAGGTGTAATGGGTTTATTAACATATATTTATTTTAGTATCAGCAAAGTAGTTTTAGTTATATAGTAGCATGACAAACTTAACACCAAACATTTGTTGAAAATACTTGAACAATAAGTAAAGTGAAACAGAAATCTTGTTATCCTTGGTATCAAGCGATGTGAATTGGAGATCTCTTAAGCTCCAGGGCTCATCAGGCTGTCTGGATTACAAAATAAGATTTCTTTACTGGGATTTGTACAGTTTTTTCTGTCGTATATATATATATGACAGTGTCTTATACAATCTCTAAATTTGCAAAGCATGACCCATTAATAGGTAATTGATATAATATGAAGTTGCAGTCATAAAACTGACACTAAGTTTCATTGCATTATTCATTATTTGACCAATAGGAATTTAATATGACCATATTTTGTTTATATGAGTCTAATTTACATAGAAGGTTACAGGTTTTATAAAAATGAACATTTATTATATTTTTATCTCATTATATGGTACAAACATTATATGGATCTTTTTCATAAAATCCACAGCAATTATTATCAACATTTTGTGTAAAATATATTAAATACAAATCTATATAATGTTTGAATATGCAGTACGCTTCTATTAATGAAGGTACAATAATACATTTTAAAAGGAGTTGTTTTGAAATATAAGATTTAGGATTGCGTGCAAAAAACATCTAGTTTGAGTTGTATGTGCAATTTTTGTAACTGTGTTCTCTTTGTATTTTGCCCCCCAGTGGCACAGTGGTATGTCTGCGGACTTACACACTAAAAACCGGGTTTCGATACCCGTGGTGGGCAGAGCGCAGATAGTCCATTGTACAGCTTTGTGCTTAATTCTGAACAAACAAAAATTCTTTGTATTTAATGTTGATTGAATAGTCTGTTTGTTTTGTTTTATTTTTACTTTCAGTGAAAGAGCTAATCACCCTTCATGAGAAGCATGTAACCAGACCTACAATGGATGATAATACAACTGGGGAACATGAAATTGAAGTCTTAACAAAAGCTATCACACGTGTTAGTATTTGAATGTTTACTTACATTGAAAAATCTGATCTTGTGCATTATATGTAATTCATTTAGAAATAAGTGTCAAAAAATATTTCTTGTCTGTTTGTACTAAAATATTGTTGCATTTGTTACTGATAAATGCAACATAACAATAAAATGTACTACTATAAACGTAAATAAACCCATTATCTTTATCTTCAGCATTTAACTTTATTAACTCAATATTTTGCTATTACAGCTTTTACAGGAGCTATTGACATCTTTTAAAATCACTAATTTAGTTAAATCTAAAGTTGAACACTGTCATTCATGAATTGAATATTGATACATGTTAAGGAAGTTAATATTGAGTTGAAATAATATAAAACATTGTTGAATATATATTGTTGATACAAATCAAACCAACAATTAAATATCTAAAATATTTCCTCATATTTCTATTGATATTTTCCCAACTTGTTTTATGAATATGCACATAAAGCAATGTCTGAATGTATATATTTCAACCCTTATAAGTGTGTATAAAGACTTTGTCAAAGTTCAACGTGTTAAAATCCATAAAATGCTGTTAATGTCCCTATCCCAATGCTTTAATATTGATGCATATACTTGAACTTAAAGCACTTAATTTTTGGAAAACAGGAGGGGAAATTGGCCTGTCAATCTGGTACAGATTTACTGATGGTGTGTTTGGAGTGTGGAACACTAACTTATCGTCTCGTTTTAGTGTCCATGAGTTCTTGAATATTGGCCATCCATTTATAAACTTTATACTTGCTTATGACATACTAGGTTGAAATTAATTTTCTCTAGATACTACAATTCACGTCAAGAATGGAGAAATCATTAGTAGTATTATCAGTTAGCTGTGTACAAACAAGCTTTTTGTTTGTATTTCCATTCAAATCATCTCCTTGCTATAAAACAAGTGTTATTATTGGCTACCTCCATTGGATTGATAAAGTCTATAAAAACAAAGAAGTGTGGGAGGAGGCTAGTAAAAATATAATGACTCTTCTTATAAAAAATAACTCCTACCTCATGAGTTTATACACAACATAATAAGATAGATAAAAAGAGCCATGGAAATAAAGTGTGTTTAAAGCTTCAGCTACTTTGGAGATTCTATATATAGGTGTTAATATCACCACAAAGCTATGCAGATCAAATAGTGTGTCAGATTTACTTAGTATAATAGTATAAGAAATGGCTTTCTTTTTTAAATCATTAATAACAAGTTCGGCATACAGGAAAAAAACACGCAATGTATGAAAAATAACTGTAAAGTTATTAAATATGGACTACATGATAGATACCATGATATTAAATATGGACTACATGATAGATACCAAACTAAAAACATTGTTTATGAAATAACTTTTGGCAGATGCTCTAGTATGAGAAACTTCTTGTTCCATACACGATTGAATATCTGAACATGTATTTGGCGTGTAAAACCTCAGTACGAACATGGCCTAACACAAGTGGGATAGCATCTATACACACATATAAGGGTTAAAGTATATGTTTAGACATTTCTTTATATGTGTATTAATATAATATGATGGAAAAATGCTAAGCAATGCAAATATGAAGTAATGTTTTAGAATATCTAACGTGTTATAAATCCAATGATGTTATTAGTTTATCTGTTGGTTTACCATATTATGTACTTAACATTGTTGGTTTGATTTGTCTTAACAATACAAACTCGCAAATGTTTCATATCATCTGAACCTTCTCATTACATATTGATATTTAATTTAAGAATGATAACGTTTCAGTTTAAAATTAACTGGATTAGTGAACATGTAGGATATTAACAGCTCCTGAATGAGCTGTAATAGTGAAATATTGAGTTAATAAAGTTACATAATGTAGATATATGTCATGATTTTATTTACGGTTATAGAAATGTTTCATTACAAAATTCAGTTTCCATTAAACAAAGTTAAAAATAATAATTAACTGTATTGTTTGTAATGTTAATGTATTCAAACAATCCTGCTGCCAACAGGTGGCTTATCTTCTTCAGGGATAAAGGAAGAAATATAAAGTGTATATATTGCTTATAAAACAAGAAGTAAGTTTGACTAACTAACTAACGCTCAATCAGTTGCATGGGTGTGAATCTCTTTACATGTTATGGAATATGAAGAATATTGTGAAAATTGAAGACAAGATAAGGTAAACATAATACTTTGTATTGTTTTCACCAGCTACTTCAACTTGCAAATATATTAAACAATCAAAGAGAACACTGGAAAAGTACCTTTTAGAGCCAACAACTCAAAAGTAATACCAGTAATCTCAGTCGAAATAAAATTTCACCAACCATTTCCAACAGTACCAGTCTTCATAGATTACTGTCTGATGCCAAAATTAGACTTGGGAACGAAAGCCTTTGTACCACAGATAGTGTTGTTAATAAACCTAAGTTTTATCTAATATTCTTGAATCCTCTTGTAAACTAAGACTCAATGAAGCCTTTTACATCAAGTCCTCTTTTATCTGATCACCAACCTGAATTTGTCTTCAAAAAGAAACCATTTTGGAAAGTTTCCACTGACATAGAGTAACACTGGGAGAGCTATATTATAGCTATTACAGAAGACGTGACCTCAGCTTTAAAGTAATCAAAAGATGTTCATAATAACATTAACTCTCCCAACATGAACATGGGCTGGTCAATTTAACTGACCTATATGACCTTTTCGCAATTATTTAAAGTCTTCATAGATTTAACATCTCTAATTTCTAGCATAGCGTGTACATCTTTACAAAATTTGACAGACTTTTCTCTTAATATTATAAGTTGTTTACATACAAAACATTACATTTTTCAGTGAAGTATTTTTAATAAACTTAAAATAAAAAATTTGATCATGAATGTATTGAGTATTTGTTCTTGATAAATTTGTGTGCAAAGTAACTTTCATCTTAAGATTAAAAATACTTTTCCTCATCTTGATATCTCAAATTTCCTTTGTGTAATCCCTAAAATCTCCGAAATACATTTCAATTTTTTCTTAGTTAAACTTTGTTTTATCTGTTATTTTCTCTATTGCATCTCCAAATGGAATTGGTCAGTTTGTCTGGCACCAAAAACATTTATACAAGTCTAAATTAACCCTTTTTTTAATCTCTAGAATGACTTTAAATTGCAACAAGAAACAACATTTGTTTATATTAAACAGCTTTAAACTCACAATGGTATACATCTATTTATAATTAAAATTGGATGTTATAAAAATTATGGTTCATCTGAATACACAGACCAATGATGATTTTATAGTGAGTAATTCACATTTAAACCCAAAACATACCATCTTTTAATGTTAGAGCTACTTTTCCACATTGGCTTTTACTATCTAAGCATTGATATGGGAACTAGGTTTTATGTGAAGAGCATACATGTTCTGGATGTAGTGTAGCTCTTCCACTTGTGTACCATTTTCATCTTGATACACCACTCTTCAATGCAGATGCCTTGTGTATGGATCGTGCCCTCACTAGCCTCTTTATCTTCTCCATGTGGGATTGTAACTGTTATCAGCAGGTGGTATGTTCTGGAAGTTAACATTTCCCTGAACTGAAAGTGTAATTCCAGTATTGTTTACTTCTGCTGATACTCTTCTGTCCTGCCTCCCCATAAAGAGCTGGGGTAAGTCTTGAAAAAATGATTACATTATCTAAGTGAGGTGCTAATATATGGTGCCAGAGTAGAGGGTCTCCTTGGGGACAGTGGAGAAATTTTCAAATTAAATTTGCCAAGGATTTTAAGTGGAATAAAAAGACTGGAGTATGCAAGAGTAATGCTTAGATAGGCAAAGCCAATCTAGAAGAATAACTATATTGTCAGTGAAGGTAAATACAATTGGAAATACATTGTCAGTGTTGGAAAATGTTAGCTTTTGTACTAATTGGAATGGTTGTGGATAGAATAGAGAAAAGGACATTCCCAAAGAAAATATGTTACACTAGAGAAAAGTCAGGATTTTTAAAAATATTGTCTTAAAAAAGTAAGAGCTTTAAACTTGTATACTATTAAAGTATGGGATAATAGCCAATATTTTATGTTATACTAATTGGTAGATCAAAAACAAAAGTAGATTAATAAAATTTTGAATGCAAGTCACTAAATTCATGTTTTGTATGCAGTAATGGGTGCATGTTATTTCCTTTTAGAAAAACAAAAATATCAAAGTTTTGAAATAAGCTGTGGTTAGCTATATACTTGTAAAGTAGTTGCCAATTCTGTGTTTCATTGTCACATCTACAGTTCTTGAAACTATTGAAATTTTTTTGACAAGTACAGACAAAACTCCACAAAATCAGGATACAAATTGCTGGCAATAATAAACTATCATTTATCTCATACAGTGTAAAAACTGTAACCAGCAATATGCTGAACAAACCTAAGTGACCTGTGAAGAATGTTTCAACAAATGTAAATCTTGCACAACACTGAAAAGTGAACTTTTGGTTTTTCAAAACTAATCAACCTTATCATTTATCAGTAGCATGGCTTTCCGAGGGATTGGAAATTGATTCCAATGTAAAGGAGCCCAAAAGATAGAATAATCTTATTGGATTGCCACTTTAAATAATTTTAATTGTTGTAAGGCATCAAGAGCCTTAAATCTTTCTTATTGTTTTTGTCAATTCATGGTATCAATTTTTTGTTTCGCTGTCTTACATATTCAACACCTTTTATATTTTTTATCTTATTTTTATCTGTTTTTGAGGGCGTTATAAAAAGTGGATTGCTTTTTACACCATCTTTCATTTGTGTACAGATTTATCTTTAACTTTTTATAATTTCGTATTTGTGTATAATATGTATCGAGAAGAAATAAAATGATAATGTAAAAGTAAAGCACTTTTTAAACTACATAACTCAGACCTGTGAAACAAACATATCACTGCTTCACACTAGCAGTTAAACTTCTTGTTATTCACTTTAAGCTCCCCACCTGTACAGCTGATTCCTCCATTCTTCAGTAACATATGAAGAAAAAATCCATCTCTCAAAAGCTCTAGGGTTTAATTTTTCCTTTCTTATGTGAAATACCGAAGCTTTTAGTCCTGATTGATTTTTGCTGTCTTAAATTTTGTTTATAATTGAAACATATACTTTGATTTCATTTGCATCTATTTTATTGGGTTGTAAATGCATAATAGTTTACATGCTGAATTAACCTGATTAATCTTGGCCTTAGTGTATGAACAAGTGAGCTTTTGTTTTATACAGGATCTTTGTTCACCATTGACCCTTGTTCAGATCTTCAACTGATTTGAATGGATTACTACAATACAGTCAATCAACCAAAGTGTATTCCATTATTTTTGCTCTGTTTCAAATTCTTAACTTTGCACAACAATTTTCTTCTTGAATTGACATAACCTTGCTTGGGGAAAAAATATATAAACTTTTCAAAAGCATCTGATGTTTTCAATTTAATGTGATATTCATATCTTTAAAAAATTCTGCACTTGAATCCAGGTTTAAAAAATACATCATGCTTATACACAATATTATACTGTATGAATTAGGATGCATAGTTTTTTGTTAAAGCAAGGAATGTTTTATATTATATGACAAAATTTAATAAATTGTACATTTGGGTTCTTCATATGATGAAAACTTACCAGAGTTTAATTTGTTCAAATAATCACAAACTATTCAAGTAATCAGTTAAATATGAAAGTCATTTCTACATACAAAATTTTTAATGGTACACATTGTTTTTTATGCAAAAATTCATAAATACTTGAGATTTTGTAACTAAAATGAATTAAAATCCAGTAAACCTCAGATTCAAAATCATCATCACACTTATGCACTTGTGTATCAAGAAATGGAAATTTATAATCACGCTGATGCTAAAGAGTAAATTACATACCTTTCTGTTATCCCAAATCCTGAGAAATGTGATTTGGGTCCTTGAAAACAGTAAA
Source organism: Carcinoscorpius rotundicauda (assembly GCA_011833715.1). Lineage (NCBI taxonomy): Eukaryota > Metazoa > Arthropoda > Merostomata > Xiphosura > Limulidae > Carcinoscorpius > Carcinoscorpius rotundicauda. The sequence continues at coordinate 46,209,130 of CM022392.1, read as the reverse complement.
AGTTAAAAGTATCATTAGACATATGTACAATAAAATTATAGTTTAAAAGACTGGGAATTTATCTAACCACACTTTTCATGAAAACAGATTAATTAGCCAAAGAAGGAGGCAGTCTAGAATCAATAGCTACATTATCAATCTAATCATGAAAGTTAGCATTTAAAGAGAAAATGTGATTTTTTAATTGCAAAATTCATTTACTTCAAAAATATACCTTGTTTTAATCCCTAACTCATTCAAATTATAATTCAGAAGCAAATTATACACAATAGGATCATTCCTTCCAAAGTAATATTAGTATACAAGGGTTCAGTCTCAAAACTTGCACAATAACTGGGTCATTTCTTCCCAAGAATGTAAATCTACGTGGAAATACTACCCAAACTGGCTCAATAAACTTTGTTTTTTATTTCATTAAAAAATTCAAAATTGTTTTACATTGTACATTTGCAAATAATACACTTCTCTAGGAAACTAGCCAAAAATCCAGCTAAAGTATGATTATTGTTCCAATATTTAAAGTAGTAGGTTTAATGGGCATCTTTGCCTGCAGACTTACACGCTAAAATCCAGGTTTTGATACCCATGGTGGGCAGAGCACAGATAGCCCATTGTGTAGCTTTGTGCTTAATTCAAAACGACAACAAAATAATGGGCATCTTTTTTTTATGTATTATAGGAAGATCATTAGACAGTTCCCTACTGGTCTAAGTTCTGAGTATTGTGCTTTAATTAACACATTTTTTCTAGCTTCTTAAACCTGAGCAGACATTGCCAGCATTTTTCAAATATTCCTGATTTACCCATCAGATGGTGACAGTGTTTCATAACATTTTTGTCTCTTTGGCTGAAATCTTATCTAAACCATGTTATTATCTACCATTTATAAAAAGACTGGAAATTTTATAAGATATGGTGATAATTATTAGAACATCATGAAAATAATTCTGGCAGAATGCATGAAAAAATGATGGGTTTAAGGAGGTAATTTTAATATGTTGCAATTCTACTTTAGTACCATTAGGATATAGATTGAGCCTTATAAATCTAGTTAAATCACTCAAAATATGATGAACTTTGATATTCAGTTTTATCAGGAATAGCAGCTATTACCTCTGTTTAGTAATAATTCTGTTATTTTTGCTGAGCTTTTTTAATGCTAACATATCTTCCTTAATTATATTTAGACATTAGGTGACTGAATTGTTTTATTAAATGTAGAGAATCTTTCAGAAAAATAGAACTCAAGTTAGTGTTAGCTTCGTTTATCAGTTTATCCCTGGTAAAGGAAGATCAACCCTCAAAAGTTGATTTTTGTTATTTTTCAGGCCTGTAAAACTCTTTGAATTTTTTTGGGTTTTTGAAAACTTAATTTGGTCAAAATTGGTTTTATCTTGGAAATTTAAAAAAAACTTTTGAATTGTGCATAAACTTCCTTTAATTACATTAAAAGGACACTTCAGTTCTTACATTTTATTCAAAAGTTTTCTTTGCCAAGTTATTTGTTTTGCATGAAAAAAAAACAATGCTAGGATAAATTGCCATTGTGACACCAGTAGGTAGATCCAGTTGATGTGCTCCATCTGTCATCCAGAATACTTTAAATTTGATTACTATATCAGCAATATGAAACCTACATATTCATATTTAAGTTAATAAGGTTTTCCTCAAAGTAAAGCACTTTAAGTTTTTTGTTATGAATAAGATAAAATGTTACATAGAGAGGGTTGCATTATATAAAACCTAGGTTAAGCTCTTTAAGAGTAGTAAAAGGAAGACTTTATGTGTGGTCTGTGATTGTATACAATCTCTCAGGTATGGGAGAAATTGCATTTGAAAAGTAGTTGTTGTTTTAGTGCTCAAATTACTTTTTTTAATGCAAGACAGGCTCTGAAATTCAGAACATTCAAAACCCTACATTGTGATTTTTTTATTATATGTAGTATGTGGTTATTTTTTTAACCTACATGTTTTACATCAGTAAAGGTGATTATAATAATGTTTCTGTAAAGTTCAATGTAGGCAGAAGCTGTATCATTTTTTAGAGCAAATTATTGACACTAACAGTTGAGTATGCTTTTAAGATTGTGTGAAAATTACCTCACAGCTTGTTTCATTGACTAGTATCGCTTTTGTTAGAACAAAATTTTGGCACATGCAATATTCAAATTTACTCACTGCAGCTGGTTTTATTGAATATTATTGCTTTTGTTAGAACATTATTCTGATCCATACATTGTTCAAAGTCATGTTAAATTAGTTTAAAACATGTTTTAGTTTTTACTGTTTAATGTATCAGCTTCTAGACATGTATAACCAAAAATAATTTTGAAAATTGAACATAAATTTGTTTTTAACATAACAAGTGAACAATTGTGTATTTTTTATGCTTACACTTGGAAATGAGTTTTTATTATAAAGCAGTTTATTCTCAGTGCATTGATATTTTTTTTTACAAATTGTGATTTTATTATTTACTGTTTCAAATTCTGATATTTTTTATAGTGTGTTCTTTGTATCTTTTGCAGATGTTTATTCATTGTCAACGATTAATTCATCAGATTGGTTCACAAAGTCGTGGTGCAAGCCTCCAGGAATCAAGAGTGAACAAAAATGTTGTTGTGTCCCTTGCTGGGGCACTACAAAATCTTTCTGTTACTTTTCGATCTGCTCAAAGCTCCTACTTAAAGAGTTAGTTATATATATATAAAATATGGTTATTGGTTTCCTTTAAACAATCCACAATATATGTGTACACACACACACACACACACACACACACATATATATTATATGGCCAAAAGTATGTGGATACCCCTTCTAATGAGTAAGTTTGGCTATTTCAGCCACACCCATTGATAACAGGTGCATGAAATCAAGCATACAGCCATACAATTTGCATAAACAAACATTGGCAGAAGAATGGCTCAAACTGAAAAGCTCAGTGACTTTCAACTTGGCACTGTCATAGTATGCCACTTTTCCAACAAGTCAGTTCATCATATTTGTGCTCTGCCAGACCTGCCCCAGTAAGCTGTAAGTGCTGTTATTGCAAAGTGGAAATGTCTAGGAACAACAGCAGCTGAACCACAAAGTGGTAGGCCAAACAATCTCACAGAATGAAACTACTGAGTGCTGGAGTGTGTAGCGTGTAAAAATCATCTGTCCACAGTTGCAGCACTCACTATTGAGTTCCAAATTGTCTCTAGAAACAATGTCAGCACAAGAACTGTTCATCAGGAGCTTCATGAAGTAGGTTTCCATGGCCAAGCACCTGCACACAAGCATAAGATCACCATGCACAATGCCAAGTGTCAGCTGGAGTGGTGTAAAGCACACTGCCATTGGACTCTGGAGCAGTGAAAGTATGATCTCTGGAGTGATGAATCACGCTTAACTATCTGGCAGTATGATTGACAAATCTGGGTTTGGCAGATGCCAGGAAGGAAAACACTACCTGCCTGAATGCACGGTGCCAACTATAAAGTTTTGTGAAGGAGGAAAAATTGTATGGGGCTGTTTTTCATGGTTTGGGCTAGGCTCTTTAGTTCCAGTGAAGGGAAATCTTAATGCTAAAGCATACACTGACATTCTAGAGAATTGCGTGCTTCCAACTTTGTGGCAACAGTTTGGGGAAGGCCCTTTTTTTCCTTCAGCATGACAATTCCTCTGTGCACAAAGCAAGTGCCATAAAGACATGGTTTGCTGAGGTTGGTGTTGAAGAACTTGACTGGCCTGCACAGAGTCCTGACCTCAACCCCATCGAACACCTGTGGGATGAATTGAAATGCTGATTGCAAGCCAGGCCTTTTCATCCAACATCAGTGCCTGACCTCACTAATGCTCTTGTGGCTGAATAGGAGTGAATCCCCACAGCCATGTGTTAAAGTCTGGTGAAAAGCCTTCCCAGAACAGCAGAGACTGTTATAGCAGCAAAAGGAGGACCAACTCCATATTAATGCCCATGGTTTTGGAATGAGATGTTCAACAAGCACATATGGGTGTGATGGTTAGGTGTCCACATACTTTTGGCCATGTAGTGTATATACATACATACATCTACAACTGAGTTGTACGTTGTTTTTCTTTCCTCGTTATACTCGTTAGCATTCTTTTCATTCATAAAGTAAATAACTTTTGTATAAATCTATGGATATATTGTAGCAATTTCAGAAAATGACAAAGCTAAATTATCTCTGTTTTTCACCAGACCTGAGATCAAGGGAAGAACGTTCTGAGCAATATTTTACAACTCATCTTTCACCCATGGTCGATGGTGACAGTTTACATATGGACCAAATGCTTGAACAAGTAAGCTGTGGATATATCTAAATTTTCAACTAACTGTCAAATCCTCCCACCTCCTCATTTTATTTTTAAAGCATGAGCTTAGAAAACTAATTATTTAGCTTTATGTGAAATCATACACTGTTTTAAGTTGAAAAATAATAGCAATTTTGTGACTCTTTCAGAATGACATAACATTTCATATTTGGTTTGATTTTTTCTGCAAGATATAATGTGTATAATTTATGTGTAACATTAATTAATGTGTGAAGTTTTTCATCTCATTAAAAATAATATTGTTTTGTAAATTTTTGTCACAGTTGCTGATAATAAACTATAATTTTGTGAAAATTAGAGTTGTCTTTTAGTATTATTGATTTATATATTAGCAACTTGTTTATTTTGTCTGAATTCTGTACTGAAATGACTTTGCAAATGTACACCTTGCATTGATTATAAAGAAAAAACAAAAAGAATGAGTAGCTAAATACGTCCTGATGATGTAAAATGAAAAAAAAAATTATCAAATTGCTACTTCTTAGTTGAATATTTATTTGTTTAAAGTACTGATTATCACTTTTCATAAAAACCAGTTTAATAAGTATTGTTTTCTAAAAGACATTTCATTTTTAACTAAAACATTTTTCTTTTTGTAGTAATTGAGTTTTTCCCCATTAATGTTGATAATTGTATTAATTTATCATTTCACTAAACAAATATTTTCATTTTATTATTATTATTTATTATATTATTTATAAATATTTTACTTATTGACACATTTCAAGCAGTTATTTTCTTTATTTGTTGAAACTCTTCCCCAGAAATTTTCCCAAGAGCAGCTGTTTCAGATAGACAATAACAGCCACATGGTGGATCAACGTGAAAAGGAAATAGTCCACGTTGTTCAATCAATAGCTGAGTTGAATGAGATCTTTAGAGATTTAGCAGCAATAATCACTGATCAGGTACAAGTTCAAAATTTATTGGTTAAAACTACGTAACTAAAATAAATATTGAATACAAGTGTGAAGCTTGCTGAATATATGGAAAGATTTATTCAGTTATAAACTTGTTTGTTATATCAAAATAATAAAAATTGTTTAAAAAATGGGGGGTCTGACAAACAAATGTTTGTCATTTGTGTGCCAAGTTTCATAATACTTGTTCTGTGGTGATTTAAATGATTTGAAAGATATTCAAGAATAATGAATTAGGTCTTTTTAGACATAATAGTAGGCTATCTCTTAGCTGTATCAATAAAGTCAATTTGCCAAATTGTGTGAGAAGTAGTTTCTTTATTTTGAAATAACACAAATTCCACCCCTACAAGCTGCACATATTTTAAAAATTGATGTAAGATGACCCCAGCTGGTTTCTAGAGTTTTGTAAATAGTTAAGGGTACTGGAGGAACTGATTTAATATATGCCCAGTTGGTGTTTCAGACAGATACGTAAGGCAATATTTTTTGTCATCAGGGAAATGAACTGCTACACTTTCTGGTACTGGTCCCATGAAATTTGCATTGTGTTGCAAAATCTTCAGACTGGTATGAGATTGCGCAATTGTTTAATGTGGCCAAATACACTAACTTTGTTCATTTATTTTTCTCAAGTGGGTCTCTGACTGGAAGAGGCTGTCTTGCTCTGTTGCAGGAACAGGTTAGCCTAATGATCATAGGGTTACAATACATAACAGAGGATGTGTATTTTTGGTAGAATGTTTCTGCCATTACACATTCAAAGTCAGGCAGCATGTGAATTTGTCACTTTTCTCAAAAGATGGGTAGGGCATCATGAACCAATTCTATACCTTATACATCTCCTGATTTTACACCGTTTTCTTTCCTTTTTTTTAGTGTTTCACCTAACACTTGATGATTATAATATATCCAAGTAATCAGGAAGATTGCAAAAAATTAGAAGCTAACAGAATGAATGGCATTGTGTGATGATTTAAACATCTATAAGCTAAAAAAAATGATTGATATGCATAGTATTGCATTGTTTAATATTACCAGTTTGAAGTTGATGGGATATAAGCATTAATTTTAGAAGTAAATCTTTAAATGAGAGAGAAATTATGAATTTTACTCTGTTGTTATTTGAATTAAGGTAACCATTGCACCACATCATTAAGTTTTTAAAGAAGAAAGTTAATGAAATATATTTAGAGAATGTTGCAACAAAAATTAATGATTATACAACATTATTTTTTTAATTTTATCTTCTTTAGTAATTGGATTGTGTAGAATATTTTTATTATTTGTAATTGTTTTGTTTAGTGTTTTAATTGAAAGTTAGTATAGTGTTGTGTTAATAATAATTCGTACTCTTATCAAAGTGGTTAGTGTAAAACTGAAAATTGCTTGGAACAAGCAAAGTTAGTTCTGGCAGGTAATATTTTACTTTTACTACTTGGTGAATAAACATAGCTGTACATTACAAATCTGTAAGGTTTCATTTTCTATTTATCATAACGTACATTCTATATATGACAGAGTATAATAAGCTGAAAATACATTTGTAATTCAAGTGTTACAAAAATATTTTAAATAATAATTTCATATCACTCATCAGTTTTCATTTCATTAAAAGTTATATTTTTCTTGAAACATAGGTAAATGTTTTCTTATTTCATCTGTATTTGAAAATGACATATTAATCCTTAGTTATTTGGAATTTTGAATTAAAGTTTTTTAAGAAATAACGTGTGCGTACGTTTTGAAACTTTCATCAATAATATAAAATTCTGCTTTTCTATGAGAAGAAAAGGTGCAGTCAGTACTTTCCTTTCTTTAATAGGGGACTATTTTGGATAGGATAGACTATAATCTTGAACATATCCAAACTCAAGTTCACCAAGGCCTGCAAAAATTACAAAGAGCAGAAAGCTATCAAAGGAAAAACCACAAAATGATGTGCATATTGGTGTTAGCAGCAACAACAGTTTTTCTGATAGTACTACTAGTTGCACTGAAGTTGTTTTAAGATTAATTGTATACTAAAATTATTTGTGAATATCAACTTGAAATATCTGAACATATAAAAATTACTACTCCATATTGACAGTAGCTTTATATATCCACCTTTGAAGAAAGTTGCATGTTTTAGTCTTGAAAGAGAGCCTCCTTTATTGTCTACTATAAACGCCATGGCAATCCATTTCAAAAGTCTAGTAATAACACAGTCTTTAAGCATATGTTTATAAACCCTTGAAAAAAAAATGTACATTCATAAGTTTAAAACCTTAGCATTGGTCTATTAAAAGGCCCAACATTAATGAAAAATATGAGGTACATGTTAGTCACCTAAATTATAAAAACATTAATTTTTTATGTTTGTTTGAAATGGAAATTACTCTTGAACAGACTTTAACGTAGAATATACATTTTAATTAATCATATTAGCTTGTAAACATTTCTAGATCGTACTAAACTGAACACATGATTTATTATACGTAAATAAAAACTGAGTTAAATCATAAACATACTAACCTTTTAAGGATATTAAATAATCACTAAATGCAGTAATACCAGTGCAAATACAGTTACCTTCTGGTTTAATTCTGTTTAGTTTATATGCATTTAGTTTCTTTTTACCACACATTTCTTTTTATAGTTTATCATTTCTTCTATTATAGGAATTAATATTGTTTTTTTCAGTCAGTAACATTGTATATTAGAGTTAAACAACTAGAATGGATGGATAAAAGTTTTTTTTTTATATCAGACTAAAAATTATCCATTAATGTTTTACTAATATGATGAGTTACCTTTTCCAACACCACATAATATCTTATACAGGTACATCGCATATTTTTCAGCACTCTTGGTTTCAGAGCCTTGCTGGATTATCCATTTTGCCAGACCAACAGAAGTCACATAATAATAATTCAACAATACACCTCTGACCCAATAATTATATCTCTCCTGTGTCCCAAAAGCACTATGAAGTGCTAGAAATTTAAATTAAACAAATATTAAATGTAAATTAAATGATTACTGAAGTACATTAGTGCAGGAATAAATTATACAGGTTTTTATTAGTACAGGTATAAATTATAAAGGTTTATTAGTACGATATAAGTTGTACAGGTTTATTAATTGCTGTACTTACAAAGAATACTACAATAATACAACTTCCAAAGTGGTAAATTTTAGAATTTTATTGGAATTGTAGAGCTTAATCACAAAAAAAAGTCTGGAATTGAGGGATGTCAAGATTAGTGTCTGTTTCATAGTTGACTGTTTCATCATACATTTGTGATGTTGCAAATGCAACATCCAGGGTACTTGAGGGAAAAGTCACAGAATTACTATTGCTTTGACACACATTCTTCTTGGCTATGTTTTTAAACATTCCATCCAAGCAAAGTTGTTTTATGTGATATGATATTTCTCTGTGTAATTTTTCATACAGCAAATGAAGAGTCTTTAGTTCTTGTTCCATCATGAAGATGTGTTGCTTTAGCCCACTGATTAATTCATTCGTCAACTCAGTTAATTGTCCATAGTAAGAATTTAAGCTACATCTGTTTTATTTTCATCACTTTTAATGTTTTTATCAGGATTCAGAATAATATCTGAAATTTCAGAGTCAGTATAGTGATGAACAGCAGGTGTTTCTCTGCTAACATTTATCCAGACTTTCTTCATCAAGCTTATTTGCAGCAGGTCCCGTAAAACTTTTTTGCATATTCAAGCAACTCATGAACAAGTTTTTTTTCTTTTTTGATACATTAAATCCTGTAAAGTCAGTAAGTAGCTCATCTCAAAAGAGCGTGTGCCACATACAATGCAATCTGTGGCAAATGAACTAGTCTGCCGACCACAGGAATTTCAAATGTACTCTCTTTATTTTCTTCGGATTAAAGGAGGTGCCGGACCATCAGTTGCCAAAAAATCAGTCGTGTACCTGTACATAAAATTCATAAATAATTACTTTTAGATGCTATACAATGTCTGGAATCATATATTAATATATAGGTTGTACATCTTGTTTCTAACATTGTACAATTGCAGATAAATAAGGTTTAAGTTTGTGCTTCAGATAGATGTGATTGAGCATCTTCTGTATGTTAAGACAGATAGTAATGATCCTTTAAAACATCCTTCTGGCCGTTATGAATCACATTTATTCTGTAGCATAGTTGTTTATACAAAATAGAGCAAGGTGAGATATCTTGGAATCACTCCAGACCTTCATAGTATTGGTGTTTGTTAACTGGAAAGAAGGGCAATAGTTTTCAAAATGTTCTACTTGTGTCAAAAGGTGTGAAGACCAGATCTGCCATTTCATGACCCCAGGAACTGAACATGACTACATACTGTTTTCCAAGAATCTGGATACTGATAATGTTAATTTGAATGTGTTAAAAATCAAAAACAACTGATATTTTTTCAAATGCTGCATAATTTAACTAATGCATGTTTGAAGGATACAAATAAGATTTGCATGTGTTTTGTCTACTTTAATTCCTACGTTGTACCACTTCCTGTCAAGTTATTCAGTTATAACTTACCATAAAAACAATAATGTTTTTTTTTATTATTTTTGTCATGCACTATGCAAGCAATTTTTTGTTATTGTTTTGAATGTGTGCTTAAGACAAGCAATCCATTCATAACATTTTGGTAATTTGATTTTAACCACACTTGTATACACTAGATTTGAAATGTTTCTGCCATAACTATATATTGAATATTAGTTATTGAACAGCTGAATATATATAATGTACAATGTCTAAACATTTGTATGTGGTTAAATCTAGCAAATGAACCAATTTTTGTGTAGGAAATGTTTGTTTCTTTTGTATTGTTTTCATAAATTTGTATATAGTATTAGTTGCTTTTGTTTCTTTGTAGGGATGATACAGTTTTGTTTTTATTTTCCATTAAATTTCTTTGAAAAGTTTTAGAATTTTAATAATGGAATCATGTTTGTCAGTTTACCAAATAAAAAATAAAAGAATCTGTAATTACTTCAAAATGTCTTCCCCTGTACATAAAATGATAGTGTTGTTTTAAAGGTGTTAGATCCTTTAATTGTTAAGATGGATACGTTTTGTGTCAGTGTTTGTAAGTTGTGATATTAAAACAAGTCTACATAATTAAGTCACTTTAAATATTTCTCTAAGGTCTAAACTCTACCTTTATATATATGAAAGGAAATATATTTTGTGGACATATATAGATTTCCTGTTTATATTATATATTTATCTGCTGTTGTTGGTTTGTACAAAATATTTTTTTGTTTTACAAACTTTCCATAGTATAATTCTGTGAATATATATTGTATTGTGTGTAGATTTTAAACTGAGGAAGTCTCCTGCATTTCAGCTTCTTCACTTTATCAAATGTTTTTTCCAGCAGCATGATATATAAAAGTGAAAAATGAATATTGTCTTACATTAAAATAACTTGTATAAGTAATTTTGATCAGTCATTAGCAGACTCTTTCATTGTAGAATTATACAATTATTCAAGTGAAGCAAAATATTTGAATTGTTGAAAGTGTTGGCTTTGGTAATATAGTGTACAACTTAGTGCCCTTTTAAGTACCTATGATTTCTCTGTCAAATGGCTCAAAATTTTATAGATGTGCTGAAATAAATAGTTCGATTAACACGCTGGTTCTCACATGACCCATCCATGAGTCCTGCTACATTTTCTTTTTAAAGAATCACTTTGGCTACATATATGCACTCTTCCTAAAAAAAGTAATTGTAAAATGGCTAGTGGAACCCTGTAAAGTATTGGCAAAATAGGCTTGGAAGCCAACGTGTTAAAGAGGTTTGACTTAGTTGATGTTATGAGTGATTGTTTTATGCACTTAAATATTTATGCAAGCCATGCATGTAAGTATTCCTTATAAGCAAGTTAATTAAAGGTATAATGTTGAAGTCACATGAAAACTTTTTGTCATTTGTTTTCTGTTGTGTCAGTGTGGAAATCAAATTAAAAACTATTTATTAAAGTTTACTTGGTCTTTAATACTCCGATATTAATTTTTTATGATCTGAGATGGACATTTTACTGTCATCATAGCTCATTCCAGATAAGTTCAGATATTGAAACAAAATGCCTGTTTTGTAGTGACTTGTAGCTAAAGTATTTAAAATTGACTGAGTAGCCAGATATGACAGGCTGTGGAATTACTTGACTTGATAACTAATCAGTCAGTAGTGTCATTACAAGTAATTTTTTGTTACAGTAATCATGTTTATCTGAATAATGAGCATGGTAGTTAAGATTTAAAAAATGCATTATATATATATATATATGGGGGAGAATATAGTACCAAATAGTACAAAGTGTGTATGTCTAATTAGATATTATTTCTTAGCCATTAGACTGACATTTCTTAGAAGCATCCACAAAACAATTAAATTTACATGCAAATAATGTATTAACAATTTCTTTTTTCTTGGTACTGCCGACGAATAGTCAACATGTGTTATTGTCAGTACGTGCCTGTTTTATAACCTATTTCAGTGTTCCAATCTAGAGGAATGTTGTTGTTTGCCAGACGAATGCTTTGTATTTAAAATAAAACTGTAACTTTGAAAGTTTGAAAAATTAACATTTTTCATATTCAACCTCACCAATGAGGTAATATATGCAGAGCAAGAGAGGTAAACTTAAGTTTAGAGAGCCATAAAAATATACCCTCATTGTGAAAGAGAAATAACAAAGTTATCTTTTAATTGTATTCACATTATGCCACCATAATTTATCACTTTTGGGAAGCATATGCAACAGACCTTTCTCATGCAAAATATTCAAACACTCAAATCAGATAAATGTGTGAGTAAGTAGATTTAGAATTTTCAGGACTGTGGTAACTTCGTACATACATTGAGAAACAGAAGAATATAAATCAACGTTTTGGCTATGAGGACCATCCAAGTTGCAACTTATAATCAGGCCACAATAATAAAAAAGTTGTAATAGGTGAGGATCCATGAAAACAATGTTCAACAGCAAAAGTCTTCCATATGTTCTTAAGCGCAATATAAGGAAGAAAGGTTTCCATTTGAAAATGGCCGAGCGCGTTAAGGCGTGCACTCGTAATCCGAGGGTCGCGGGTTCGCGCCCGCGTCGCGCTAAACATGCTCGCCCTCCCAGCCGTGGGGGCGTTATAATGTGACGGTCAATCCCACTATTCGTTGGTAGAAGAGTAGCCCAAGAGTTGGCGGTGGGTGGTGATGACTAGCTGCCTTCCCTCTAGTCTTACACTGCTAAATTAGGGACGGCTAGCACAGATAGCCCTCGAGTAGCTTTGTGCGAAATTCCAAAACAAACAAACCATTTGAAAATGAGACCAAATCTTCTATTCAACCATCGTATATCTTAAGTATCTGAAGAATAAAATAAGTAGCTATTTGATCCACATGAATATACCAGTCGAAGCACCTATGTAGATTTATTTATTAACATCGTTGAAAAGGGTGCTGAGAAACCAATGTTTTTGTCAACTACATTTGTAACGGAATGATGTTGTGTAACTTTGACATAATGACATGAGTATTGATGTACAATTCACTTATGATGGGTCACGAGTTACCCGCAGTTGCATCCTAAACTTCCGATAGATATACATATATATTTTTGTATTTAGGTCTATTTCCAAATTATTATATACTTTTTGTCAGAGTCCACACAGGCAAATTCAATTGCTTTAAAATACCCTTTGACGAGACAAATTATTACTCTAAAATCTCAGAAAACTGTTAATCTGCCTTTGATATATCAGCCATTAGGCTATTCACTCCTGTGACCGTTATCTTTATGTTTTCTAACTTTCTCTGACCAAAACTCTTTTTATTTGGCTTTACTTTTGGTTTTCTTCCAGCCTCCAGTTGCTACTATTTATATGTCATTTATTAAGGCGTTCTAGAAAGTTCTTTAGCTTCAACATCATTAACTCACAGATACAACTTCCACTAACCGTATGCTTTTAACTGTTTTATTACAAAAAAAAAGAGAAACAATCATGAAGTATTACACAGAAAGTAAATTTATTAATACTACCTTCACTAAATAATCTTATATTCGATAGCTATAGAAATCATTCTAGATTACTTAGAAATACCAATTGCACATACATATGGAACAATACGCATTTCACAACTGTGTAAGGTATGCCACCAGATAACGTGATGCATAATCAGTTTTTGTTTTAGTAAATGTGTAATATTGATAAAGGTTACAAGTTCTGTCACTGTGACGATCGTTAGTTGGGTGTTTTTTATATATATATCTTTTCATATTCTTGGCAGAGTATATGTCATGTTTCAAAAATTTATTCGTTGATAAATAGAATTTTATTGAATTTTGAGTAAAGGTACCAGAATCTACACTCGCCATTTTTTCTTACACTATGCTAGCAAAGTGAGATGTCTGGAAAATTTTTGGTTACATTAGATTTCATGTAATTAGCTAGTGCCCTCTTCTATAGCCTGGCCTACTGAACTATCGCAGATTTGACTGTTAAGGCATGTGAGTTCAGTACCTAATTTATTTGTACACATAACCTACAGCGACTTAACCGTGCTTTTGGTTGTTTCAGTTTTCGTAACACGAAAAATATATCTATTTACGAAGAAATATTTAGCCAGAAATCCAGTTATAACCCAATAACTTTGCTAATAGAATCGCCATCAGTTCAGAGAACAACTGTATCACAAACATAACTGTTGCAGGTAAATTTTAAGTTTCTTCAGTATCCAATTGATAATTGCACATCACATTGCAAAGCTAATGCGTATCATTAATTTTCTGAACAATCTCACAGAACCCATGATACCTAGTTTTAAGTGGATGTTCCCTAGTGGATAACAATACTAAGACCATTTCACCAGGATGGAACTTACGCTCTTTAGTTTTGTGGTCATAAACATTTTTATTTTAGCCTGGAATGACTTCAAAATTTCCGAAGCCAATTCACAAGTGTATAAAAGTATGGACCGAAACTTTAGAAACATAATCCGATAAGTGTAGGCTCGGCATGGCCAGGTGGTTAATAATCCGAAGGTCGCGGGTTCGATTTTCCGTCACACCAAACATGCTCGCCATTTCAGCCGTGGGGGCGTTATAAATGGGATGGTCAATACCACTATTCGTTGGTAAAAGAGTTGGCGGTGGGTGGTGATGACTAGCTGCCTTCCCTCTAGTCTTACAGTACTAAATTAGGGACGGCTAACGGAGATAGCTCTCGAGTAGCTTTGCGCGAAATTAAAAAACAAACAAACTACCTGATGATTTTCAAAATGTTTTCAGAAATTTTGCATGTATTTTGTCTTATTTTAATTTTATATAGGTTTTACAGAATTTTACCTAGACTTTCACTACGTTGCAATCAGAATTTTACATGACTTTGCACAATTTATTTATTTATTTATTTTTACTTAGATTTTGTTTCGATTGAATTGTAATACAGTTAACTTTTATTTTCATGTGCGCAGACGTTGGAATAGCGTCTGAAGGCTCATTAACTTGCAGTGTAAGTTTAAGTACGAATAAATGTTGTATTATTCTGGAATACAAATTATTTCTCTCTTTATTATTATTATTATTGTTGTTGTGGTGAAATCCAAGTTGAAATTGAGATTTCCTTGAGGGTTAACTCTACTGTTTTACATTTAATCAAGGAACGCTCTATTTTAGTTATTCCCTTTATATGCAAAAACGGCTCGTTTGAAATATTTTCTCAACCCAAACGAGCCGTTTTTGCATATAAAATTCTCAACAAGTGGGTTTCTCGACATCACTGAGAGTTATTCCCTTTGTTCCAGGTTACGAGAGGGGAAGAGCACAGTTGTATGAGCATCCTTGTTGAACAGTCTTTGTCACTCCTGCTGGCCACACTTCCATCTTTCTGTACACAAAAACATCACTTGTCCTTTTAAAACGTATAATTTTTTACATTAAGTTGTACTAATTTTAAAGGATATTGTTGTTTGTGCTGAGAGTTGAGGAGCTTTTCATTAAACATTTGTATTTGGTGTGAAATTTGTGTTTTGTCTTATTCTTTATGACCCTACCATCGCAACAGTCGGTAAATAAACATCCGTACACAAGTACCGCGAGTTCCTTCTTATATGTGGTCCTAATAACTACTATTCTCTTTGAGTAAACTTGAAGATGCCACAAGACATTGATCTAAATGACAATATTGTCGAACCCACATAATCTCGTTTACAACAAGAGCAAATAAAACTACAGACCAAGCAGCTTTTCAGAACGAAAAACGGATATTTTCCCTTCATATGGAGTGGCACTGTAAAAGACCTTAAACAGTTTAAATTACAATAATGTATTTAATACTTTGGCTAAATAATTGGATAGCTAGTGCATGACGTTTTAAAATCATAAACAAATAAAATTTACTGAAAGCTAATATAGTCAAAAAATGACAAATAAAATAAATAGGCAACTAAGTTGTTTTAAATCTGGGTGAAAAAAAAATATCATTTCTTTGTTTTCTCAGTATCATACCGATGTTTGATGACTCCCTGTTCAACAAATAAAGAGTCACAAACCGGAACACCTGCCATGCTTACTTGCTCAACCCATTAGTTCAGTTTTTAAGTCAATCGGGTAATCAACGTTCCCATTCAGTTTGACGTTTTATGCGAGTACGCAAACCTGCGATTTCCTTTCAGCGATTAGACACGTCTTGAAATATCCATTGCCGCAGCTACTCAATAACGGGTAAGGTTAAGAAAACATACCAGAGAGAGAGTATGAGCATTGCACTGTGTGATCTGTATTTCTCAAGTGGTTCACAGGGTAAAAGTTTAAAAAAAATCTATATAATGACATATTGTATACATTAAACCCAAACTGAGGTATAGTGAAACTGGGATATCTCAATATTGTTTGTTTTGATTAGGACAAAAGAAAAAGTTAATAAAGCAAAATGTCTGATAACGCCAAGCAGGAAAGCTTGAATCTGTTGATTCTATATTACATTTTCTAACTAAATTCTTAAAACAGATTAAAATATTAATTGTATGTTTGTTTTGGAATTTCGCACAAAGCTACTCGAGGGCTATCTGTGCTAGCCGTCCCTAATTTAGCAGTGTAAGACTAGAGGGAAGGCAGCTAGTCATCACCACCCACCGCCAACTCTTGGGCTACTCTTTTGCCAACGAATAGTGGGATTGACCGTCACATTATACACCCCCACGTTTAGCACGACGCGGGCGCGAACCCGCGACCCTCGGATTACGAGTGCACGCCTTAACGCGCTCGGCCATGCCAGGCCTTATATATATATATAAACAATAAATATGTACAAACATTAATATTTACAAACGGCAAAAAAAATATATATACTACCAAAAACAAACAAAGTGAGAGCAGAGGCAGGGTGGCTCAGAAGCCGATCTCCACCCGACCCACCACCAACGCATAAAGGGGCAAGACGTCGAGCTGCCAGAAATGGTAAAACGACTCGAAACCCAGGCGCTGGTAGTCCGCCTGAAGGCAGAGTGACAGCCTATATCTCGCTCTTCCCAGTATCGAAAAGTACGACACCAGAACCTGCTCGAAGACTAAGTTATTCCAAGCAAACCAGGTGATGTACTTAAAGATGGTAAGTATGTATCGAAAGGAAAAGGCCAGGTGGCTGGGAACAGGGACCAGTACAGGATGGTCTCCGTCAAGGGCGACAGGACCCGGAAAAGGCGAACAATTCTCTCACAGATCTCCACCGACGCCTGATAGAAGACTAACCTGTGCAGGACAGACTGAGTGTGACACACTGGACACAATTCAGTCGTGCTAGAGCTCCAGAGGAATGAACGCTCTCTCACTGACAGGATGTTATTCGCAACACACCAGTTGAAAACCTGGAGGTAGCTATCAACGTGGTGCAGTGCAACGCAACCCCAAACAACGTCCCACAGCAAACCAGGATGGAATTACTCGATCCTGTGGGCACACGCAGGGACCAGCAGACGGTAGAGAAAGCAGGAGTCTGTCGGTACATCGGCAGACACGGTACAACACCGCCGTAAGGCAGCAGCAGCGTCGACATATCAGAGAGGAGGATCAACACACATAAGCGTCTGCAGGCTCAAAGGAATAACAAAGAGCTTGCGCCCCATGCCAACCATGAATCTCATAAGGTGGCAACAGGGGTGACCCTCCAAAGACAGACAACAAAAGGAAACAGACAAAAGAAGGGAAAGACACTGGGTTTGAACACATGGCATGCCCAGACCACCCCTACGAGGCAGCAGCGTCAAGGAGTGCTGAGACACCACTTTACGCTTGCCGCCCCACAGGAAGGCATAGACATGGTGCTCGATGGCCCAAGCAGTGCAGTGATCTAGAGGAAGGACGGCCCCAAGGTACCAGATCAAGGAGAAGATCCTCCTCTGCACCACCTCTGTCCTGTCAAACAGGTTGGTAGGGCAGTAGCTGTAATCATGCACGGCCGAACCAATACGTTGAACCATCCTCTCCCAAGGATCCCAGGGCCTGCGAGAAAATGAATCCTGAAACAGATGATCGGGGAGGGGTCCAATCCAGACCAAACGGGCCGTCGGCAGACGAGAACCATTTGCCAAAGCCCCATGCACGAAACTTGGGGACATTCAGCTGGGCTGTGCTGACCCGAGAGTAACGATAGAAAATAGCCAGCACTAAACCTGAGGATGTTATGTTCTCAAGGAACAGGTTCACATCATCTGCATGCGCAACATACGTCACGCACGAATCCCTCGGCAGCTGGAGACTACGCACTGAAACAGAGTGGTACAGATGAGAGAGCAGGCACTCGATAATGGGCAGACCTGACGAATCCCTTGCAAGATGGGAAAGGAGAACGTCAGGTACCCGTTAACTAAGAGCCTGCTCGAAGAGGACGTGTACAAGGCCTTCACGCAGCAGACAAAAACTGGAGGGAGATCACACCTATCCAGAACGAACCACAGAAAGCCATGGCGAACTCGATCGAAAGCTTTGCTCTGATCGAGGGACACAAAGACCACAGGGATATCCCGTTCCGAGATGTAATGAAATAGGTCCCTGAGGAGCATTAGATTTTGTTGGATACTCCGGCCCTGCATACCATATGTCTGAGTGTAGCGGACCAAGAAAGGCATGACCGCACTTAAACACAATAATACAATAGCACACACAAATAAAGAAAAAACCGAAGCTTTCAAAGCCCAGCCACAAGATACATTTAAAACTCTTTCTGATCCAGATGTAAATATATATTTCTATCATAAAGTCACCAACTATACACTAAACAACAAAAACAATTTGAACCTATTTTCCCAACGAGTGTATCTGAGACAAATAACGACACATCAGAAAACTACGAAGACACGATACTAATAAGAAATATCCATACATGAACTTCTTGAAGCAATAAAAAACACAAAACCAAATCCCCAGATGAAGATGAAGTACAAGCCATCCTTCTAAAAATAGGCACTCTGAAATTGTTTGACCACCTAAAAACACTTTTTAACTTATCATTATCCTTAAGACCCATGACCAGCTGTGTAGGCAAAATTCTTGAAAGAATAATCAACAATAGACTTTCCACATTCTTGTAGATAACATCAAAATTACCAGAAGAACAAAATGGATTCAGGAAAGTTACACAAACAACTGACCACTTAGTCAGACTAACCAAAGAAATAATAGATAGCTTAAACAAAAAATAATGCACTGTCGCCTGCTCTCTTGACGTTGAGAAAGCATTTGCAACTATATGGCACAATGATCTGAGGTTCCGAATGAATGAAATGGGACTACGGCGTGAAATTATTCGCTGGCTATCTACCTTTTTGGAAAATAAAAAATGTAGAGGGTACCTTTTCTGAGTACTTTACTCCAGAAAGTGGTGTCTAGCCCTATACTCTTCATTATGTATGCAAACAATGTGCCATTGAAGAATCCTAATCATATATTCTCTTCACAGTTCGCTGATAATGTGGCAGTCTGAAAAAGTGCCACAACATGAACTATAGCAACCGCAAACATATAACAGCAACTAAATAAAATAAGCGAATACTATCAAAAATACATAATAAAAATAATTACAACAAAAACACAACTTGTCGTCTTTAGAAAATTGACAAAATACAAAAACTGTAGCCTGAAATATATATGAATGGAACCTTTAGGTCTAACCTATGATTCAAAATTAACATGGATTAACCATGTAAACGAAATTACAAATAAAGACTGGCGAAGAATTAACCATGCTAGGAGTCTAACTGGCAAGAATAATAAAGCATCAACAAACAATATAATAAAAATTTACAAAACATACATTAGACCAGTAATTGACTATCCAGCCTCAGCATGGATAACTGTAAGTGACAAAATAATTAAAATCAAACTACAAACAATCCAAAACACACTCCTCACAACTGCATATAGAGTTCATCTCAATTTATACAAAATATTTAAATGTACCAACCACAACAGATAAACTTCTGCATAACAAATAACGTACTTTGATAAAAATTGGATAAAAAACGAGTTACTATAAGAACTAGACATGTATCTCATAAATGATGAAGTTAGTCCTAAACATTTCTCCCCGATTGATACATGTTTTAAGCATAGAAAATAAATAATAATAAATAAATAAATGAAACAAATATATATATATATAAAGTAATAAAAAAGTGCCACCAACAAACTAGACATCTTACTGATAGAGCAAAACAATATTTATACATGTATATCAATACATGGACATTGCCCTAAAAAGGGTCGGAAAGAATTCAGCTCACTCTGACTCAAAAACGCAGTAACTACTACCATCAAACACTTCACGACCACACAAGTACAGGAAGGAGAAAGAGGTCAAAGGGAACCTGACCCTCCATGATATGTACATGTCATTACCAAGACCCTGAGAGAGAGACTAGCACCACACTTAGGGTCAAACTTCTTGTTACAGAAATGTTTAAATGATTAAAAATTTGTAACTTCCAATTCATTATTCACATATAGTTGTAAAAATGGTCTTAGAAAATCAACAATCCATTGATTAAAGGTGCTTACCTATATTTGGAGTTGTTGCTTTAACAGGACACTTATTTTTATGGATATCTGGTAAACAATATAATATACAACAAAATTGGAAGCAGTTTATCTAACCTCATAATCAGCTCTTTCACCTACAGCTTTTTCAGTAAGCATGATTGGTTTTAAAAGAAGTTCGACGTTTCTGTCACTAAAGTACACCTCTGGTGGGATCGTAATCTAACTATTCTCATCATTAAATCTTATAATATTTTATGTTTAAAGTTACAATACTATTTATATTTATAGTTAGTATAACTAATACTTTTAACTTTTAATTGATTGAATTCCACTATGCCAATAATAAGTTTCTAAAGCCAAATCTTCCAGCTTTCTACTTACAAATAGGTGTTTCTTTCAACCTTCTTAGAACTTTCTCAAAGTATAACTAAACATAGAAATATATTTTCTTAGATAGTAGAGAAAAATGTTATTCCTAAACTAATATGCCTTTTTCTACATTTTGGGAAAGTTACAGCCAGACAAATCACCTGTTACTTTATAAGGCTCTTCAATAAAATTTTCAGACTGGCTATTGACATCGATAAGACGATGGCAATTTAAACCAAGATGACACTAACATCGACAACAGTAAATTAAATAATTCAAATTAAAGGCCGGAAAGTTCCAACTCAAAAACTATGCAACAGTTACACCATACGCGAACCTCAAATAGATCAGCGTTTTGCAAATACAGTAAATGCAACAAATGTACTTTTATCAGTTAGTATACTGACAACCTTAGTCTATACGGTGCATACCGTAGTATTGTTAAGTATTACAATTTATGGCCTGGCATGGCCGAGCGCGTTAAGGCGTGCACTCGTAATCCGAGGGTCGCGGGTTCGCGCCCGCGTCGCGCTAAACATGCTCACCCTCCCAGCCGTGGGGGTGTATAATGTGACGGTCAATCCCACTATTCGTTGGTAAAAGAGCAGCCCAATAGTTGGCGGTGGGTGGTGATGACTAGCTGCCTTCCCTCTAGTCTTACACTGCTAAATTAGGGACGGCTAGCACAGATAGCCCTCGAGTAGCTTTGTGCGAAATTCCAAAACAAACAAACAAACAAACAAACAATTACAATTTATCTCGGACGAGTCTTCGATTTATTATGTTGCATACGTTATATATTACAATTTCATGTAGCTGGAAATTTTAATTTAAAAGCTAATTAAATATTAATATGTATCAAATTTATATTTGCCAACAAGATTGATACACACAATTTTCTTTCCGGAAACTAGATATATTTGCTCCTCAGTGGCTCAGCGGTATGTCTGTGGACTTATTGTACTATGATCTGGGTTTCGATACCCGTGGTGGGCAGAGCAAAAATAACCCATTGTGTAGCTGTGTGCTTAATTTAAACAACAAAACGTATATTTCAATATACAGAAACAATACAATTCATAATAACGGTTATTACAAATAGTTAATAAAAATAATTATTTAGGGATAAAAATTTTACAAACTTACAAACAATATTCAATCTTCTATCTGGTCTGGAATTTAATTCTTTATCGACGATCCAGGTCCACGAGGCGTTTGTTTGTTTAGAATTAAGCACAAAGCTGCACAATGGGCTATCTGTGTTTTTAGTGTGTAAGTCCGCAGACATACCACTGTACCACTGGGGGGCTCCACGAGGCACAAAGTACTTTTATGTTAATGTACAGATATGCTTCACTTGACGGGAATGCAAATTAGCTCTATTCTGGTTTGGTCTAATGCCAATTAGGAGCTTTCTTTTTGATAACTAATATCCTCATAGAAATATTAACGTCCGAAGTTGAATTTCTAATGTTGAACAGCGCAAAATGTTCAAAATCTATAAACGTTCCTTCTCTAAAGAAAAATGGTTCATAATGTTTGAAGTCTATAAGCGTTTCTTGTCAAATTCTGTAGTATTCCGATCAATGAGTGTTAATCACAATTATAGCTTTCGAGGTGTGCTGACTATAGCTGATCAATAATAATAACTGTCTCTTTGCTGGTCGGTTTTATATACCAATCAGGCGAGATTCTCGAACTTTCAACAGTGTTCGAAAACACTCTAGTGTTTTTGTGAAAGAAACGTTGTTTCTTATTCTCGATAATATTCTACAAATTTAGAGATCATGCGGGACTTGCACCATACACATTCAACAATACATATCACATGCATATAAAAACTATATTGAAGTACATCCCACACAATAAAGGATTATAAACTTTAAAGTCCTCATTAAACCTCTCTAGCCATTCAGAATCTCAAACACTGACTGATCTTGCCAGGCTAGTTCTAACTGTGAACAACTTCGAATTTAATAACGAGCACTACATTCAGGTTAGCGGTACCGCAATGGGTACCTAAATGGCTCCCAATTATGCCAACATTTTTATGAGTTATGCTTTTACAACTCAGCCCTGTAAAACCCATATATGGAAACGTTACATTGACGACAATTTTTTATTTGGACAGCTGATCTTGAATCATTTAAAGAATTTATGACACTTGCAAACTCCTTTTACAAAACAATCAAGTTTACTTGCGATTACTCGTCTACGCAGATTAATTTCTTTGATCTCACAGTTTTTTCTAAAAAACGGAACTTTAAAAACTGACTTGCATAAAATCTCTACAGACAGACCGCAGTATCTTCAATATAAAAGCTGTCACCCCTTACACATTAAACAAAACATTACCTACAATCAAGCTCTTAGAATAAACAATATATGCTCTGATAAAACAGACTACAGAAAACACACTAAGGATCTAAAACAAATTATGTTACAGATATAAAGATACGGAAATCAATAAACAAATTGAGAAAGCTAACAACACTCAGCTGAAAAACATCCTAAATAAGAATAATACTAAACTTTCAAATAGAATTTCTCTTGTTATGACCTATCAGTTTAAACTCAGAAATATTTCACAAATTATGAAAAAAAAACAATACAGATATTTCCTCAAGTTCCGTTGTCTCCATTCGAAAAAGCAGAATTTTAAAGGATATCCTTGTTTATACAAAAATAAATTACATTCCATCCCAAAATGGTTGTTGTCCATGCAATAAAGCCCGTCGTCAAACCTGCAAGTTCATAAAAACCACTGACTCATTTTCCGACCAGCACATTCAAAGAAATTTTAAAATATCTAAAGAAATCACTTGTGAAACAAAAAACACCATTTATCTTATACAGTGTAAAAAATGCAATCATTAATATGGAGGACATACACTGAAAAGTTTAAGATTACGGTTTAACAATAATAAATCTTCTATTAACACCGAAAAAGAGCACTCTGTCGCTCAACACTTCAACCAACATGGTCACTCCATTATCGATGCTACTCTCACTGGCTTTGAAACACGATTAAAACTAAAGCAGAGAGAGAAATAAAAGAAGCTTATTGAATTGTTAATGCAACTATTGTTCAACCTTTCTAAATTAATCTAAATCCCAGGAATCAGTGATATCTGGCGATTAGTTTCATCTCTGTCAGAAAAATAACTTTATTCTTTACTTACTTTTTCGTAAAATATCAAAGCTGATTTTATTTATTGATTAGTACAACATACATTTTTCAATTTGTCTCTCTAGGTGTTATCTTTATTCTATTTTACTTATTTTTTTATCGTATAACAAAACCACTTTGGACTATCTGCTGAGTCCAACTAGGGGAAAAGAACCCCTTATTTTAGCGTTGTAAATTCGTAGACTTACCGCTATTTTACTTGAACACCTAAGCATTTTTTTATTTTTTTAAATACGCATACACTTAGCCATTTCAAAATTAAGTATCACTAACACCTTTTCACACACACGATTGCAATCGGTTACATTGCACCGGAAATGAGACGCTCAAAACAGTACACAGAGAAATAATACCCGTAAAATTGGATAACCCCCGTGATGTCACTAAACACCCTCTATATATATCACTAGTTCAATCCCACTACCACTATATGGAAAAGCTTGGAAAACGTTTTGTAAGTTGAGCTAAGTAGTCACTATTCTGTCTGTAGCGTCGGGCCGCGTTTTGAATGTCACTAATGATGTTGTTAGTTTCTAATAAAAACAGAACTTTGCTCGCGATTATTTTTTCCATCAGCTTACCTGTGGAATTCAGAAGACTTATTTATCGGTAACTAGCAGGATTCTGTAGGTCAGCACCAGGTTTTGGGATCACTACTATGATAGCCGATTTACAGTGGTTAGGGAATATCCCGTTAATAGAGATAGATTGTACAGAATAGTGAGATAAAATACATAAATGTCCGAGAGGTTTTCCAGAATAATGTTCTTGATTGAGTCTTCACCCTAAATAATGTTGCTGAGTTTTGTTATGTGTGATTTGACTTCAGCTGCAACGTTATCGAAAAACAAATGTACAAATGTGGATTGAAATAGTTCGTTATTGTTGGATATAAAACTATTAACTGCTCGATAGCGGTTAGAGTTAAAGATGGAAGGTTTGGTGCCTAAAAAGCCGTCTCGAGATACTGTGCGAATAAAATGGCCTTCTTTGAGTCGGATGTGGCTGTTGTGTTCCGGTATTTAATGTTAGAATTAACTTGCAGCTTAGAAGTGTTGGATAATGATTTACACTTCTTCCAGAACGGCTCCCCCAGTGGCTCAGCGGTATGTCTGCGGACTTACACGCTAAACTTCGGGTTTCGATACCCGTGGTGGGCAGAACACAGATAGCCCATTGTGCAGCTTTGTGCTTAATTCTAAACAACCAAATCTTCCCGAACGTAGTTGGATCTATTTCACTTTCGTTTATAAAGATGCAGAAATTTTCCCAGTTTTTTTCTTGTTGTTTTTTTTATAAGAGATTTGATTATGTTGTTTTCCAGTACACATATACACATGCATCACCATATGCAGATGACATAGCTGTTTGAAGTACTTCAAGCGACCCCGTAGCTGCAGCCAAAAAAGTTCAAGCTTCACTCAATTAAATATCAGCACAGTGTAATCGGTGGTATATTGCATTAAATCCCGGTAAAACTCAGGCAATTATATTCTACCGTCGGCATAAAAGAAAGTGGGGAAAAAAAACTAGATAGACTTACATAAAAATTACTTGATGCTAACATTAAATTCACTAAATCTATAAACTTTTTGGGCGTGACATCCAATAGGTCGCTAATCTGGACTGATCACTTCAGTCAAATTCGTAAATCTGTCAAGCAGCGAATCACCCATAATGAGTGCTCTGCCGAATCCCTTTTCACCATCTATAAGGTGTACATTCAGCCACCCATCGAATATGGATGTATGGTCGCATGAAACATGTCCGATGACCTTATGAACAAATTAGAATTATTACAATATCATGTGATTAAGAAAACTTATCGCTTACCAAAATATACCCGCCAGAGCGACTTGGGCTCCCCGCTGGTATTACCCAAAGTTAACACTAGGATCCGGAAACAAGTGGTAAAATACTATCAATCGGCGAAGGAAACAAATTTACGCATAAAACAATTAGCCACTCTAGCTAATACACCCAACACATGATGCACCCACCAGTATCCTTTTCAGATTTGTAACACTGAACCAGTACTTATATGCACTAACTCTCTTATTCATTTCACATTCTCCAGCTTTCTGAATTCATCTACTAGCTCCGGCACTTCCCAAGTGAATTAGTCTTGGAAGTGAAAGTGGGTTTTTTTGGGATTCTCCCGTTTCCCTCACAAAATAATTTGGCAAGCCATTTATGGATCTCCACTGTCCTGATGGATCCTAAGTCATATATCGGCCATTGATTTTGTGATACTCACACCCACTCCTGGGTGCCTGTCGTCGGCTTTTGCACTTACTTTTGCTTGCTTGTTAATTTTTTTCGGAGTAGCATGAATAAAAAGCAAACCTCGTATGGGGTGAATAGAAAGAAAGCAATGGGGACAGAGATATTTAAACCGAAATATCCGTCAAGTTTTCCCTCCTTCTATCCACTAACTCTTCTATTTTGTCCCTGAAGAAGAACGGTCCATCTTTCGAAAGCGCTCGGGTTACAGGGTTTCTATTTCATTTTTATGAAGACTTCATTGATCTACGTGTTTTTAGAACATCGTGAATACTGAAACGCATGTGGGTATCAAAATAAACGTATAACAGTACATCCGTCATAGCATGTATATTAAACGTGACGAATTGGTTGACTCCTCCAAGTACTTTTTACTCGTCTTTTTCGCAATTATACTTTTTAATAGCCTTTTCTGACACGAATGACAGTGCTACAGGAAGTAAACTACAGGAAGAGAAATCCTTATGCTTACAATTCTCATCTTAAGATCCTCTCTTTTTAAGAAGTCTGAAATGACCAGGTGGTTAGGGTATTGTTCGACTCGCAAACTGAAGGTCGCAGGTTCGAATCTTCGGCACACTGAACATGCTTACCTTTTCAGCAGTAAGGGTGTTATAAAATCATGGTTAATCCCGCTCTTAGTTGGTAAAAGAGTAGCTCAAGAGTTGACAGTAGGGGGATATGACTATCTGCCTTCCCTCTAGTCTTACACTGCTTATTTAGGAACGGCTAGCGTAGACAGCTCTCCTGCAGCTTTGCGTGAAATTCAAATACACACAAACAACCTCTTTTCAAGTTGATTTAGATTAATTTTAAATTTCTATAAAAATAAAATGGTGTCGCATTCGTATATGTTAGTATTATTCTCTGACACTAGTAATAGTACTAATCGGCTTCTGATATCTTTTGTCATCATTCTGTGACAAATTATGTGAAGTATTTGGGTTAGTCTGGTCAGCTATATCAAACTGTTGATATCGATGTCAATAGTTTTCTGTAGGGGCCCGGTTGGTTAAAGCATTGAACTCATAATCTGAGGGTCGCGGGTTCGAATCCCCCTCGCATCGTATATACTCGCCCTTTCAGTCATAGAGGCGTTGTAATGTACGGTCACTCCCACTATTCATCGGTGAAAGAGTAGCCCAAGAGTTGGCGGTGAATGGTGATGACTAGCTGCCTTCCCTCTAGTCTTACACTACTAAATTAGGGACGGCTACTGCAGATAGCCTTCGTGTGCAAAAAAATAAACAAGCAAAATGAGCTTTATGTAGCAATGACTGCCAATGGTCGATTGAAATAGTAAATCACTGGTGATAACTACGGCGTAAAAATGTTGACATTCTTTCATCCTTCTTAAATAATAAAATTTGTTTAAATGCGTCAATTTAATTTTTTTATAATGCTTACTATTAAACATTTATATATTTTTGATAATACTTACTGTTTCAAATTTGTAAAAACCTTATAGTGCAAAAGTTAGTCGTTAATTTCAATGTCTAATATATCAATTTCAAAACTTTAGGTGTAATTTATGTTTCACCCTGCAGGAGCACAGCAGTATGTCTGTGAACTCACACCAATAGAAACAGCGTTTCAATACCCGTGGTGAGCAGAACACAGATAGCCCATCGTGTAGCTTTGTGCTTAATTCTGAAATAACTCTACATTTTGTACCTTAAGCCCCTATATAACCTGAAGCTCCACTGTTCCATAGAAGGAGAAAGCACCCCACATTATGATAGAACCTCCTTCACTGTGCCGTGTAGAAAATGTCTCCAGTGTGCTAGTAACATTGGAAGCCATCTGGACCATCCAGGTTAATTTTTTTCTCATCAGAGAACAAAATCTTCTTTTACTTTTCTACGTCCCATGTTTGGTGTTTCTCAGCAAAGTTTTACCTAGCTGTTTCCTGATATGGAAGGGGGCGTGATCTTTGAAGACGTTTACGGATTTTAAAGTCTTTCTCTCGTAAATGCTGTTTGATTGTTTTTGAGCTGCATTTTGTGTCCATAAGGGCCTTAATCTGGTTCCACCATCGGTTGGTGTCTTTCCAGATAATTCGTCAAATCTTCTACTCAATGGTGACGAAATTTTCTTCGGCTGATGGCTTGAAATTCCATATCCCTCAGGGTCTTTTAATAAATTTGCAACAGCAGTTTTACTACGCCCAATATCACCAGCGATGGCACGTTTAAAGAGACCATGTTTTTGCCAAATGTAACACAGAAAATGCAAGTGGGAAATGTTGACAACGCTAATGCTTCAACACAAATGACTAACTTTTGTTACGTGTTTACCAATTAACGCTTCGTTTCAGTATGGTCTTAGACTTTTGAGCAGCTAGTATTTAGACTAGTTTCTTAGTTTTTAAATTTTCCCTGTTAAATGCCAAAACGTTTTATACTTTTATTTTCATCTTTCGAAGCTCTACACAAATAAGTGGTTGAGTCTGACGGCGCAAAATGTATATTTTGTCTTTATGTTCATTGACCTTAAGATTTGGCCTGTAGTGTATGTATCATAACTGTATTCTTCTTTACATTCGAAGTTGAGATCATATGAAATATAGCACTGATCATTACAGCAAACTTACTCATTTCCATTAAGTTCTTAGAGTAACCATTTCTCAATATGTTTGTGACTGATGAAGAATTTAGGCTTATCGACTAAAATGAGCTTTTGACAGACAATGTAAAAACCGCTGACGCCAAATAGTTGTTTAATCGGTGAAGGCGCGTGCCTTGATCGTATACTGTCATTATGTTAAAATTTGTATTCCAAAATGGCATTGTTCACATTTTTCTTGATGTATGGTCACTGTGACACAGCTGTTATTACGCAATTTATTGCATAAAATTTGACATTCCAACTTTTTTTTTTAAAACCAGCATATGTACAATAGCAATGCATGATGATAGGTTTACGAAAATTTTGCTTTACGAAATACGCCAGAGGCAAAATAAAGGCAAAAATTGAAGGTATATAAGAATGTTATAATTCATTTACACTTAGCTTGATTATTCAAAAACACTTTCTGTTTTAACGGTCAAAAAGCAATTAGCAGAATGTGCTTTCAAAACATCTCAATATAAGTATTTCTATACTGAAAATATGTATACACAATGTGGAAAAAAAGAAATCTGTCAAATTGATGTGTTTTAAAAATGGAATACAACTGCAATACTGACGTTTTACTAGTTATGAATATGGACAGTGTTTCTGTCCTAAATATGTCAGTAATTATTGAAAGTACAAAGACTATGTAAACCTCATGTAATGAAATAGGTTTGGTTTGTTTTGAATTTCGTGCAAAGCTACATGAGGGCTATATGCGTTAGCCGTCCATAATTTAGCAGTGTGAGACTAGAGGGAAGATGCTAGATATCATCACCCACCGCTATTCTTTTACCAACGAAAAGTGGGATTGATCGTAACATTATAGCGCCCACACGGGTGAAAAGGCGAGCATGTTTGGTACGACAGAGATTTGAACCCGCGACCCTCGAATTACGAGTCGAGCCTTAACCATATGGCCATGACAGGCCCTATGAAATAGAATACTGGAGAAATCCCATCAATACCCTAGTGGTCACCAAACTAGTTTGGTTTAGTTTGTTTTTGAATTTCGCGCACAGCTACACGAGGGCTATCTGCGCTAGCCGTTCCTAATTTAGCACTGTAGGCTTCAGTTTTTGGTTTGTTTAACAGAATGTCATCGCATATTAACTGGCTACAAAATGTACAAATTATTTTTAACAAAATTACACAATGTAAGTAATAAAAATAAAAAGACGAAGAAAAGTAGATGATTAGATATACCAGACTAACTGCTGTGCAATTCTGAATAGAATTATTAGTTGTCTAAATGATTATTCTCCTGTCTTAAAAAAACAAAAAAATATTTATAGAATCAAAGAAAATTGAGAAAAAATGTAAGCTTTTAACAAAAAACACGACAGGAAGGTGAGGTAAAAATGGTCACTTCGTCGTGTGTTTGACTATGGCTTTTACAGAATAAAATGAATGTTATTAAAAAGCAGCACAGCGAAAAGTCTACAGACAGGGTTATAATACTAAAATCAGGGTTTAGATACTTGTATTGGTCACAGAACAGAGAGCCTATTGTGTAGCTTTGTGCTTAATTAATGTGGAACGAAGAGGTATATTGCCATCGAAGATTTGGTTTTCAACTTCATGCAAAACTATACAAGGGCTATCTGCGCCAGTTGTTCCTAATATCGCAGTATAAAACTAGAGGGAAGGCAACTAGTCATCACCACCCACCGCCAACTCTTGGGCCACTTTTTTTACCAACGAATAATGAGATTGACTGTACGTTATAACTTCCCTACGGCTGAAAGGGCAAGCATGTTTGGTGTGACAGAGATTCGAGCCCGGTACCCCCGGATTATGAGTCAAGTGTCTTAACCACCTGGACATGATAGGCCCAACCGAAAATTACAGCGGAAATACGAGACAATGGTGTTGGCCAATAGGTGGGACGTCTTACCCTAAGCAACTCGTTTTAAAAAAATCGCATTGTATAAAATATCAGTGGAGTTTAACAATATGTATCTCTTTTATAGCATATTCAGTACTTTATAATTCCTGTTTCAAATCAGCAGGGATGAGCATCACTTAAACATATCATTTGTAAAATTAGAAATTAAAGGTTCTTACCGTAGACCAAAGTGATTACAAAAGGAAAACTGCAGTTGGATTTTGATTATTCAACGATCCACCAGTGTATTTATGAATAGTATTACGTGAACAATACAAATCAGTCATTCTAGATTACAAAATGTCACAGCTGTCCGTACACATGGGTAGGTGACTGTGTTACTTCTGCATGTTACATTTTACAGAAATTAAGAACTCAGTGTTGGATAGTTTTAATTTCATAAATGTATTATCAAGACGGCTGGTATGGATATTAAATATTTAATTAAAATGGAGTACAGAGCAACATTTTGATCTTCTTAGGACATCTTCAGGTAACAAAGGAGGTTAATCTGAAGATGATCTAAGAAGGTCGAAACATTGTTCTGTACTCGACTTTAATTAAGTTTTAATACCGTACCAGCCGTCTTTATAATACATTTTTATTTCAAGTGTGTTTATCGTCATCACGAATTAATTCCATAAATGTCTGTGTACGTGTGTATGTCTAGATGTAGACTTTAATGCACTGAAAAGTTATTCTATTACTTGTTTATATAACTGATATCGTAATTTAATTATTCTATTCTGGTGGCTCATCTTTTGAGGCTGTGATTCTTGTGTAGTTTGGTTTCACTTCGTATATAATTGTTTATGTAATACACCAGACGGCGGATCTAGTAATTGAGGTAGACAAAAATAATGGCCTATGTCGAAACGGCTGAAAAAGACAGGTTTGTATAATAATATATTCAACAATTATTTAACTTTTGTTACACAAACTGTTGATTTTTTAAGTTCCTAAATTTTTTAATGTGATTGATAAATGTTTCAAAGCTGAGTAACATAGGAAAATTTTCAGATTTAAGGAGAGTTGAGTACACCATCACTGGATGATGTATCCGTGTCAGGCAGACAGAAGTACTAGTTTTCATAGTACAGGGATAGCTTGGATTGCTTATCGAAATATTTTGAATATCAGAATTTTACAGTAATATACAGTGTATATATTATTGTAAAAAATTTCAAGTTCCTGTTATTTCTTCTGGCTCTAATTTTTTATCACAAGGTAACCAGAGAAACAAAACCTGCTATTCAAGTTCACTGAGGATGACAGTTTTAAACGGAGTAACCACTTGTTTAAATATTTGTATAAACTAATAATAATTTAAAAACAAACCATAATTTTAGTGTAAACGATGTTATCATTAGCTCCTGAAGTTTGCTTTCTTACAGAAATTTGTGTTCTTTTAAAAAACTTAAGTATAGGCTGAAACAAATTACTAACCAATAATAAGTAAATAATAAATATTACAGTTGTAACCTCAATGCATTTAGAATTTGGTTATAATTATAACCTTCTTGTGTATATTGAAACACTGTATTACAAAATAGTGGAGAAAAAATGAAAAGAAACATAGGGATGGATAATATCAGTCCTTTGAGCTCCCTGCTAGTACAGCAGTATGTCTCTGGATTTACAATGCTAAAATCAGGGGTTTGATTCCACTCAGTGAGCTCAGCAGATAGCCCAATGTGGCTTTGCTACAAGAAAACACACCCTTACATCAATCCTTTGAAAACAATGCAAACAAGACAACTTATTGTCTTATTTGTATCATTTTTAAAGGATTGATATTAACCATCCCTACATTTATTTCCTTTCTTGGAAAGTTTTTTTTTTAACTTGTTTTAAACTAGTATTGACTATAGTATATTACATATGTAAACCATAGTAAAAGTACACTGTGGTGTGAAAATAGTAGTTTATCATTATTTAAATTAACATTATATAGCTATAATAAGAGTACTTCTACAGTACTAATAGTAATAACATTAAAAGTAAGCTAGAACTTAGAAGTAGAACTCTGATCTCATACATTGCATTTTACTATATCCTTCATAATGCATCATCAGTCAAACTACATATGTTCTACAGAAATATAATTTGTCCAAAATTTAAACAAGTTTGAGTTTAGTCTTGAAGATTCCAACATTTAAATTATACTGGTAATATTAACTACTTCAAGCTGGATATATAGTTTCTTTAAGTTTCACCATTCAGAGTACCAATGTGCAGTTTATTTAAGTTTTAACCAAACAAGATGTATAGATAAAATTACTTTTGAGTTTTCTTCATCCAAAGAAAAGAAAAATTAAATTTTTAATCTGTTCTTTGTAATTCAAACTAGATATTAATCTAGTAGCACTGTTTCCAGCATGTTTATATCTTCCTTATGTTGAGTGCAGTAAAAGTACCAAAATGCATACAGTATTTGTAATTAATTTAGGCTTCATTTGAATATTATTTAACTTTTAAGGATACAGTAAGATATTTTTACTTTTAAATTAAGATAAATTTTCCACTTAACTCTCTTCAATTTTAGATACTTTATTGCAAATAAATTTAGAAGTGAAAACATTGGTTTAAAACACTATTTGAAATGTTAACAAAAATAATAAATAACAAAACTTCCCAAAACATCCCTTAAGAATTCCACTAGTCATTTTGTAGTCAGAAACATTTGAAAATTTATAAACATATTTTGTTTTCTACTATCAAAATGATTTACTAGACACTTTTTTTAACTTTGACTTAACACGGATCCACTTTGATTCTAAACTTCTTTTATCAAAATGTGCTACATAATAGATTATGAGACATTAAAAAAAAAACTCTCAAATTACCTAAACAAATAGAAAAATAATCACTAAATGCAGTCTTGATATTTCAAGACTTTTCTTAAGTTCCTTTAGATGGCAGTTTGTTCCAAAGATTTAATACCCTATTTGAGAACTGAAATTGTTTCATCTGAAAATACATCTTACCTTTAAATTTATTTCATATTGCCCTGACAGATCAACACAGAACCTGATTTGTTGATACTGTCTATTCCCATGTAAGTTGGTTAATTTAAGTCAAAGTAAACACTAAAAAACACAAATCCAACACTTGTTATTCAAATATTTATCAAGCTTTCTTTTAAACTCCATGATGTTTGCTGGATCTATCATATCTAAATGCTAACCATCCTTTTAGAGAAAATAATGCTATGTTAGTTGAAGATGAATTCTACTATGCTAGAATTTATATTTGTGTCTCCTAGTCTTACTGTTCCCAACATTAAATACTACAAAAGATATACATCAATGCTATAAATTTGCTTAATACTCTTAAACACCTCAATGGTAATTCAAGAGAAAACAAGTTTAGAGATCTTAGCCTATCCTCTTATGACAACCTTTCCATTCCAAGTATCATCTCAGTAGTTTTCCTCTGAACCTCTTCCTAAATTTCATTATCTTTTCTGTAGTTCAAGACTGAGTGTAGTATTCCAAATGTGAAGTATGGCCTACAATGACATTATAACCTGTTTAGACTAGTCTTCAATATTTCTGTAGATACAACTTAAAATCCTATTTAAACTGCCATTAGCAACAATGTGTTGCTTGAATGACTTAAAAGTGATCTATCAGAACACCAAGCAACCATTTTGTTCATAACACAGTTAAAGTTGTTCCAGTCAAAGTTACACTTCAAATTGTAATAATCCACATGTGTTATTTTGCATTTATTATTATTAAAAATCATCTGCCAATTCACCAAGTAACCCTGATAAAATTAAGATGTTGTGGTCTTTTTTTTTTGTAAATTCCTTTATTAATGCATTGTATTCAACAGTAAGCTTCTTTGACCTACATCTATTTACATCACTAACTTTTATTTGCACAACAAAGACTATAACATTGCTGGCATTCATATGGAAGAAAAGGATCTTACTGTTCTGGTTGATCAATCTTTTAAACCAGCCAAGCATTTGTTGTTGTTGCTGTTGATAGAACAAACAGGATTTTGTGTTGTACATACAAAAATATTAAATTCAAATTAGGCCTATTTGACATTTATGTTGAGTTGTGGGATTGTTGGCTTAAAAAAAAACATTAATGTGTTGAAAAGGATTCAGAGGAGGGTTACTAGGATGATACCTGAGAAAAAAAGGGTTGTTATATGAAGACAGATTAAGCTCTTTAAAACTATTTTGTTTTGAAATGAGGGCATCCTAATAGCAGTGGCACTTGAAAATTTTTAGGCAGGATTAGAGTAAATCTACAAGACATTTTTTTTTCTCCTTTTTGATTAGTTATATTTTTGGTGAACTAGAAATACCAAGCATGGTGTGTGTGTTTGTGTGTATACCCAATTCAATTTTATAACTCATTAGGATCTCTACCAATAATAAGTAAATGGTATCTAACTGAAATGTTCAAATTATAAAGAGAATAGTCAGAAGTAAATTAATCTATGAGATCTTGGGTCAAATACGTTAGTCAAAAGGATGTGACCTTCCAAATCGAAAACTGTAATTAGATCTCAAATTGGCAACGAAGTGATGGAATTATGGGCTAAAAGTTTGTACTTAATGAAAAAAACAAACTCAGAGCTCTTCTTTGATTTGCACCCCACAGCTCGAAAGAAGAGTTAGTAGGAAGCTGTCTGAGTGTTCATGAATGTTATGAGAGTTAACGGTGCTGATGAGTCATTACTTTTTATATTCACTTTGGAACAAAACAAATGTTTGCATCATAAGAGTTATCTTTAGCTTAGAAAGATTTACATTTCTAGCAGAATTGTTGACTTTTGAAGGGGTGGACCTCAATTTATAGAATTTAAGAGAAGTCTTATTAAATATTTAAAAGAACAAGACAGGATTTAAATACTCTTTTGGAAGTAGATGGAACAACTTTGATGATTCAGCAGACCTCTTGTTTCTGAGTGTCAAGTTTTTGCAAGTTAACAGTGCCTCTTCATGCACTCTTCAGATTGAACTGCCAAGGAATTTAACAAAATTAAATTGGTACTGGCTTCTTAAGAAAATGTACTTCCCATGAAATTTTAAAAGGAAACAGTGTTTACTTTCAGTCAGTTGCAGTAAAATTTCATCCTGACTTTATCAAAAACTCCAATAACTTCGTAAGACAGGAGAAGAAGAAAATTTTACAATAGTTGTATAACATTTATGGAATGCCAACCTTTGAAATGCTTTATTTTTTGTACAGTCTCTAACAAGAAATTCTAATGTCTTTTTATAAAAAGTAATCAAAGTAACAGATGGATATATTGTCATATCATCATGTGGCCTCATCTTTTTAAAAATGTATATCAAAACAGCAGTTCTTCACTAGTAAGGAAAAACATTATGAACAAACAACAAAGGACCATGTGTTGTTTTGAGGTTGTACTTTCACATCCATTTGTGTAAAATTAAAAATTCAGGAATTTTTCAGGAAATCATCAGTTCCCCTAAAATTAATGTAGAATGCTGTTCTCAACTGCTGTTAATGGCATTTCATTCCATAAGTTAGAAACATTAAGCTGTCTTATCTGCAGCTTACTCTCTTTTTTCTAAGTCTTTTTAAGTTTTCCTCTAATCATGCTATCTTCAAAATATAGTTTAAAAAAAACATTGATCGTCCTCCTGTTGATCACTTAGATAATTTTGTATACTTTATTAAGATTACCTCTTACACTTTTCTGAAGAGCAGATGCATTGAGATTTTAATCTTTATGATAATTTTTCTAACCCTAGAAATGTCCTAGTTCTCCCCTTTTGAACCTTTTTGAGTAAGTAACTATCCTTTCTCAGGTAAGGATTTCAAATCTGTATACAATATTTCAAATGATATCATTCTGTAGTACCTAAACATTCTCACTTCAGCTCATTCACTTTTGAAAAATGGCAGCTGAGATTTAAAAGCTCAAAAATGAATCTTGTATGTTTCAGAAGAGGGATGTCTTTATTTCCTTCATTGGTAGAAATGCTTGTGAGGAAGTTAAGAACTCCAGCAATGTTTTTTCCTTTCATAAAAAAAAAAGAAGATTCTTATTCAGCCTTTTAAAAGAACTGTTTTTATCCTAGATTCTCATTTTTACAGTCTAAATAAGCATAAATACTTTTCACATGTAATTTGGTGTTTGAGTGAAAGACTTTCCTGACAGTGGCTTTCTTCACTTTCTATTTATCTCAGTAAGCTGAATTTAGAAGTTAGGATTCTTGTTTTCCACCACAAAGATACAAGTAGAGTTATGAATGTTTTTTACTGTAAACATTTCCTTCGTAATGAAATTTCCGTTCACAGTGTTCAAAGCTATTATATTTTTGTTTTATTTCTTCATGAAACTTTTGGCATTAGATATTGACATCTTGCAATTTTTGTCTCTTTTTTTTCTATATTTTTTAATTATACATTAGCTTTTTCTTAGATCACTGTATCATTCTTCATTTCACCAGTATGTTCACTTTTTTGTAGTCTCAACAGTTATAGCTTATCGCACTTTGACTTTCCTATTTATCTACATACATATAAAAGGACAGTTTGATTAAATATCAGGATCTTTGTTTCATTTCAGTCTGTTTAATGAAATTACATTTTAAAAATAATTTTACAATTATTATTTTCTTTTAGAGGTGTGTATTTCTTTAGTTGCTCATTTGCTGTCACAAAATAATTTGTGTTGGTTCAGAAAATCAACTTCTAACTAGACACAGGAATATAGAATAATATTGAATATTTCTAGTTAAGAACTTGTATTAAATGTTAAGTTCGTTTAATTCAAAAAATAAAAACAAAAGTATTAAATTCTAAAATACACGTATTTCTCAATAAAATATTTCTGAAGCATAATTATAACTTTTGTATAAACATGAAAAAAGTTTTTAACATATTAAATGATTGTAAAAGTATCATATATAATTTTTAGGAATGGTACAAACTGACTTAAATAGATTCACTTTTATTTAAGGTTTTCACTTTTGCTTTTGGAGCCAGGAGAAATTTACTTTGAAGATTTCAGTGTTTATTACTATGATGAAAAACTAGCAGAACCAGAAGCTATAAAAAGGTATATATTTGTTTTTTTAAATACATTTTTTAAAATATTTTTTCATGAGTGTATGAATTGTTTTGTAACTTACAAATCATTCTTAATCATTGTTGAATAAAGCTATGAAACAACCTACTGCAGCAGAGAAATTTTATTAATAACATTTTCAAGTTTTATGTGTGTATGGACCAAATTCTCTACAGTAAATTTTTGTGATTTGTTGGTTATAGATTTCAGTAATAAATAAATAGCAACATGGTACATTTGTCAGAAAATAATGTATCAAAACAAGTCAAATGTGTATATACATGTTCATGACTGTTGTTTATTGCAGTTGTATCCAGGTCTTTAAATAATTATTTTTTTCAAATTTCACATAGGCTTGTTTAGTTACTTTAGAATGCAATTTGATAAGGCAGATTATTTTTTCTCCACTCTGTTATTGCAATAAAATCTGTGATAATTTTACTTCAAAGTCACTACTGTAAATATTAATAACCATAGTTATATCCAAAGCTTTAACCCTTATCTCCTCTGGTTATGCTTTCAAAGAGATGATAACTTTGCTATTATTATATTTCATTACAGGTTTTAAATTGTTTGAAACTTGACAAGAACATTCTTAAAAATATTTAGTTCGAGAAAAATAAAATATTTAATTTTGATTTTTTATACTATTTCTGATAAAATATTTAACACAGTTATTTGCACTCAGACTCTTAATAGTTCACCTGCAAGGTGATTTTAATTTTCAGTATGAAGATATTGTTTATTTTTTTTTTGAAGTTAAGCACAAAATTATACAATGGACTATCTGTGCTCTGTCACCCATGGGGAATGAAACCCAGTTTCTAGGAGTGTAAGTTAACTGTGCCACTGGAAGAGCTATTATTTATTACAAAACAAATACTGGATATATTCATTGACAAACTTTTTTAGAAACACTTCATTTAAAAGTCTGATTTTTTGTGTACAAAAAGCTTGTAATATTTACTAAAAGTGTCAAATTTTGTGAAGATACACATACTGCATCAATAGTTATAATATGAATAATTAACAGGTGCAGATGTGTATTTGAACTTGTGTATATTATATTGAACCTATTGCAAAAGGAATAATACATCATTAACTAAAATATAAAAGTAAGATCTAAACACAGTTTAATTCTAACTATATCAAACTTGGGTAAAAAGTTACTACAAGTACTATAGTTGATCAAATAAACAACAATACTAACAGCAGTTTGAAAACAAACTTGCATTACTGACACATGACTATTACTTGACTTTCATGGTTTGTTTCTTTGCCCATCTAAGCATTTGTCTGAATTTTTCTTGTTCATTAAAGCTGTTTATATTCCCTTCACTTGCCGTAGGCAATATTTGAATTATGTTTAATAATATTATGACAAGTCTAACTATAAGAAAAAATTATTTTGTTTTGAGACATAAATTCCTGAGTTACTCTTTTCAGCACTTAAATCAATCAGACCTCTCCTATTCCACCTCTGTTATCTAGTGCCTCTCAACAGTCAGGTGGGGGGTGCCACTTTCAGTTGAGGCTGTACATGATCTAATTCATTGTGACATGGAAACATGTATTTGGTCCAGGGTTGTTTTTGAAGAAAATCTGATCATCCAGGACATTTTGTAGATAATTTAGGCTCACTTTAAAGGTATCTTCATTTATTAGGTTAGCTCCTCATGATGCTACTTTGGGTCAGCCATCTCCTGCTTCCTTTTTTCAGTTAGTCAGTTGGATTTGTGAAGTTCTGAGGCTTTCCCTTGTTAATTTTAAGTCTTCTCCTTCCTTGATACTGTAAAGGTCTGAGTCAGAATTTTCTCAGCAATCTCTACATCAGTTTAATGATGAATTTGGTCCTTTCTGACTTTCACTTTGAAAAGATTGTCTGCTTCTCCTCTTTATTTGGCTTCCTGGCTTGTCTATTATTGGGACTTATTGGGTAGAGGTGCTTTGTTTGGTGGACCTTATTTATCTTCTGCCACCCTCCTTGAGCTGTGTGAGGCTCCTTTTCTTTGTCACATAATATTAGCAGGTTTACTTGAGGTGTTGGAATCATTGATTGATGTTTCCTGTTTGTATTCTTCCTCATTATCATTGTTTGCTTCTTGACTTTCTTTGACTCCTACTGGAAGTCATTTCACTACTGCTTACCTCTGGTTTTGGCTTCTCAATCTGTTGGTGTCCAGAATAGATTACGTTCTTATCCAAGAGTCTTCTACATTCAAGCAGACCATTGAAAATGGCATTGGTGACTGTTCTATTCATGTGGAGTCTGTGGGAGTGTAGTTACAATGTTTTCTAGACATCTGGAATTCCTTCATTATAGAACTATGGGTGTTCTAAGTTCTGGTATTGGTGCTAGTCATTCAGTTCACATTACTTCCATTTTACTTTCAACCTGTGCTAGTCCTTCAGTTTACATTACTTTCATTTTACTTTCAACCTGTGTTATTTTCACCGAGATAGGTAGGGAGAATCTGTATCTTTGTTACAGGACTATCAGAGAGTTGTTGGTCAAGGAGGCAGTCAAGAGAGCCAATCCTTTTCTTTTGGGATCTTATTCCCATTGATTTGTTGTGTCCAAAACGATAGATCCTTCCAGGTTCACAGAAGAGCCCTTTTTCAGCCTGCTTGAGCATTTTTCACCAGGTTTGTGTGTGTCAAAGTTTGATATTGCTGATGCCTATTTCCACATTCTCATAGCATAGTTATTTTGCTCTTTTTTGCATTTCATGCATGAGTGTTAGATTCTGCAGCTCAGGACTCTACCTTTTGAACTAGTATTTGCACTACTTGTTTTCTGCTGAGTTTTATGAACTTTTTCTTATCACCTATATTCTTTGGGCCTATGCACACACCATTTTAATAATGACTGGTTACTTTTAGCACAATCTCATCATTTGGTTTACTGGGACACTCAGATTCTCCTTTCAGAAGCCATCTAGACTGGCTTTCTTATCAGTTTTGTGAAATCCATTCTTTTTCAAACTCCATACAGTGTCCATCTTGGTTTCTTTTTCAACATGTATTTGAACTGGGCTTAGCTGAATCTCCTCTCACTCCATGCCATGGAATTGGCAGTCATGCTCTTACTCATGTCTTCTCTTCCTGTATGGATGATTCTCTTTCTTTTGGTGATATGAGCATTCTTTCAATCTCTGATTCCTATGGGACAGAACATATGTGATCCCTTCACTGGTTGTTGCATGACCAATGAATCATGAACTGCAATCCACTGGATCATCCAGTCTCCTTATTCAGGAGCATCATTTAAAATCTTGAGTGTTGATTAGATCAGAACAGCACTACAATAAGTGTTCTAATACCACCTCTCATTTTGAGATTTATTTCTTCACAGATGCCTCACTTCAAAGATGGGGTTCATATGTCAACAGTTGGAAATTACAGGGTTTGTGGACAGACAACAAATCTTCCTTCCTTATCAGTACTTTAGACATTGTGGTTTAATGGGCAATAGCTCAAAATTTTGGAAAATCTTATCTGAAGAACACTTTCAGGATGGCTTCTGATACTTTTTCTGTCTCTTTTTTTCAGTAGTGCTATAGTTTCTGAGTGACATGTTGCATAAGGACTTTTACCAACATGTACCAGTTGTCCATTTTAAATACAGATGCTAGTGGTCCAGTAAAGTCCACAGCTATTCTGATGAATGGCTTTAAGAGGCATCTCACCCAGTGACACATTGTATACCTTCTATCTAGATACTGTTCTTTGACAAATAGTAAATGATTTGCATTTGATGACTCAAATCATTAGAAGTTGCTGGTGATTCTTTCTGCTGTCTTCTTAAGGCGTTTGACTATCCCTTCAGCTACCTGAACCAATTACACCACATTATATGGAAGAGTGAGTACTTTTATTGTTACTCTTGTCTCTTCCTTACCTATCAGGGTCTCTTACCTCAGTTTCACAGGATCTCACTCTGTAATAAGTATTACTCAAGCAGGTGTGTTTTTATATAACCAATTTGGAACTGGCAAACACTAATTCAATACATTTTTTATCTTTTGTAGAAGAGAGGTGTTTCATACGACCACCTTATAGGCTGATTGGGTAGTATTACTGTATTGCACTAGACCTGTCCCTGGCAGTTGTAGGAGTGAATAAGTTGGGGACAGTTTGCATTTAAGAACTTATAGAACTTGATTCACCTACATCATTGTTTCCAGAGCATTGTTCCTCATGGCTTCTAAGCATGCATTACTTCTCCAGATTCTACTAGTGGAGTGAGGTAGTCCTCACCATACCTGATTTTCGGTTACCAGGATTGACAAAGACATTTCCTCCATAGTGTTGGAGTGAATTCCTCCACTCTTGGAAAAGAGAGTGAAGCTAGAGACTCTCCTCCATGAGTCTCTATGTGTAATACCAATTCAAATTTGATGCTTTACTATTGGGTTGAGCGTAGCCCTTCTTTTTGATCAATATTTGTTTAATACATCATTCATGAAAGAGGGTTCATTGACTCCTCATAATTCTGAAAGCAGAGTGATCCTATCCTGGAGTCCATAGCTTAACACAGTTTTTTACATGTCCTCCCTAAGATTCTGAGGACAAGTGTATGTGGTATTTACTTTGCTCACATGGTTGGGGAGTGAGGATGAGTATTCATAATTTTAAACCAGATGAGTTCTGTTTCTTCAGGTTGTATAAGGAATTGGGCTTTTTCAGATGGAGGAGAAGGTTTTTGCACTTCTGTGTTGCTCACCTTTTCATTGTGATTCTGGTGATTTGGAATGCATGTGGCTACAAGTTAGGATCCATTCATGAATATATACATTATATAATGCAGTTCAACTGCCCTTGCCACCAGTGTGGGATATGGGAACCATAGCCTTAAAATTGCAACCCTGAGCAGTGAAACCTTGGATATCTGATTGGTGCTTGACCAATAGTGACGATCACTTATGCATGATTATGAGTCCTTCCATAATACAGGAACTAATTTCAAGGTGAAGAGCATACTTGTTATGGGTGCTGTGCAGTTCTTTTACTAGGGTAGAAATCTGTTGTTGACATACCTATCCATGGCCAACTCGACCTTCTGAATACAAGATACTAACTTTAAATACGAGAGAGGTAAGTATGTTTTGAAAGGTAACATTTTCTTCAATCAGAAATGTATTTTCCAATAATATTTGTCTCTTCTCACATTCTTCTGCCCTTTCTCCCCACTAAGAGCTGGTGTTTGAGGCTGTATGTTAAGTCAGTCTAAAGAAAAAAACTATCTGAATGATGTGCTTATATACAGTATCAAGATAGAAGGCACATTCATGTAGGTTGGGAGAGTTATCAAACAAATATTGCTATAGGCAGCTAAGTGGGATATAAAAGACTGGAGCAAGTGAGAAAAAAAAATCAGACTAATGCTTAGATGAGCAAAGAGGGGAAACCCTGTCAATTGAGTAATATCTGTAGTGTAAGAAGAGATAATTATTATTGGAAATATGTTTGTGAGTTTAGAAAATACTAGTTGATTATTTTTAGAAATTATGAAACTGATCAATTAAGCTGAACAACTTTGAATTAATTGTAAATATTAATGAGAAATAATAATATTTTAAGTACTTATATGGTTGGAATAATTGAAAACACTAAATGTGGAAAGTACTAATTTCACATCGTTAATTATTTTTGTGATATTAATTATTTAATCATAATTTTGATTATTTATGTTACATGATATTGCTGAATAAAATCAATGATCATAAGTAAGTAGATGAGGTTTCACAATGTTAACTTTCTTCAAGTGTTGATATATTGAGTGGTATAGAGACAGAATTCAGTATTAAATACTGTCCTTACTCATAAAGTTTTTTTTTAATTATTTACTTTGGACTTTAAGCACTGAAATCTCTCTCCACTTTTGAAGCTGCAAGTAAAATTAAAAGAGCTATACAATAACTTACAACTGAAGTAAAACAGCAGCATTGCAAGCCAATTATTTTACTCATATTTATTTTTTAGTTAAAACACTAATGATTATGCTTATTATAGTTCATGTTGGAATATATTTTCTTTATACCTCTGTTTATAATGTAATAGTACTGTGTATGTCAGGTTTCTACATTAAGACTATTTGAAATTGTTTATATTGACTGAGTAAGCATAAAAAAATTCTCATTTCTTAAACATACGTATTTGGAAGATCATTTATGATAAAACATTAAGAACATACAAGGCAAAGAGCTCATTAATATAAGTACTTTAATGAAGAAAGCACACATTCATTAAACAGATAGTTTGAATGTTATTATATAAAACTGTTGATTTACTGAAGAGAGTTCAGATAAGGGCTACTAGAATAATTCTGGGGATGGAAGGGTTATCGTTTGGGGATAGGGTAAGATCTTTTACCCCATTTTCTCTTGAGAAAAGAATGGGTAAAAGGTGAGCTTATTAAAGTATGCAACATGCATATTGTCTAAGATACAGATATGATAAAAAGCCTCTGTTTTCTCTGTGCTATGTACTGAAGATAATAGGATAATAGTACTTAATGTTAAGACTGAAAAAGATAGAAGACTCAGTTTAAGGGAGGCACATTTTAAACAAAGACTACTGACATATGGAATGAGTTGCCATCTGCAGTAGTGAAAGCCAGCATCTTACAAGTGTTTTAGAGGATAATAAATTATCTCCTTAAAATAAAAGATGGATTTAAATTTTAAATTTTTATTTTTTTCTTATGAGTGGGTATATATTCCTTTGTTTAAATCTTGTTATATGTTATATCACCTCTGATACCCTTTAATCCAAATTTAGTTTTGAATTTTTGTATTTGCTTTAATTGTTCATACAGTAAAATAGTTCATCATGACTTTTAACTCTGTTACAGGAAGCAAAAAGGAAGGCTTAAAGTTTGCTCCAAATCTATTTTGTTCGATCCACAAGACATAACTCTTCCAATTTTAAAAGTAAGTAGCATCTTGAGTCTTTTAAAATGTAATGAAAGTGAATATAAATATAATTTAAAATTTCATTAATAAAATATATACAGTTAAACAGAGTACAATGCTAAAATGATTCATAATAAATAAATGAACCATTGTGTTAAGATTACTGTCCACATTTTGGTGTTGTAGTTTGGTCAATACTTATTTACTTATATAATCATTTGCATTCATTTAAAACCATCTTGGTTAAAAACACCCAAAGTTT
Organism: Carcinoscorpius rotundicauda; assembly: GCA_011833715.1. NCBI lineage: Eukaryota > Metazoa > Arthropoda > Merostomata > Xiphosura > Limulidae > Carcinoscorpius > Carcinoscorpius rotundicauda. Next base: position 46,164,228 of record CM022392.1, on the reverse strand, counting down.
ACAAAACATATATCCAATACTTTATTTTTTCTGAACCTTGACAGATTTTTTGTTCAGTACAACATTGTTATTTTTTCAGTGTCTGTTCTTTCTATTTAGTTCTAATTTCAACTCATATTGATTTATCAATTTGATGTTGCTCTAGTCTACAAAGTGAGTCCTTAAATCATCATGTTGAATGGGGACATAACTTATGGTATTTTAACCCTTTGACAGTTGTTTACTTATCTCTGTAAGTAGGTTACATAATTATCAACTTTTTCTCAAAAAATGGAAATAGTGGATGAAAATGTTCAAAATTTGACAAAACACCTTCCTAAAAGTATGTAGTTTCATGTAAATAAAACATTTAATTTTGAATTTTTCTGCTATTTCTACTAAAAATTCATTGTTTAATGTATCTTTTGCACTTGCACTCTAAATACTTCATGCAAAGTGATTTTTATGTTAGTCGTGAAAATACTACTTTTTATTTTAGAGTTCACATTGTCTCTAGAACCTTCTAACCAAATATCAGAAGTTTCTTTAAAAGTAAATGTATGTATTTGACATTCCATTTTCTCTACCACATTGCTAATCTAGCTATTATCACGAATGTACAGAAAAATGTACTTAAAATTAAGAAACAGAAATATATATACACATTCTTTTATCTTTTTATTGAACAATTTAAAATATATTTTTGAGATCATATGCTCAATTTTACATTTTTAACTTTTCACTTACAGTTTATTTTTGATGTTTTGTTCTTTCTCCTGTTCTTTATATATCTTTGGTTATTTATGTTGACACACATCAACTGTCACCAGCCTATAACATATAATGTTATTGGCAGAGACCAGTTTACAATCTGACAAAATTTTTTTGCACTTCTTTGTTGGATAATCCTAGTTAAATGGGGGAAAGCGTAGAATAAATCTAAAAATCATTAAACTTCTCAAAGATGAATTTTAAAACACAAATTATACATAATTGACTAAAATATGAAAGAAAAATCTGCATGAAATTTAACTTTTCCAAACTAACACATGTAAGAGGAGAAAACAAAGTGTAAGAGATACTACTGTCAACAATAGACTAAGCTTCAATTCAACTCACTTTGTAAAATGCATACATACTTTAACTTTTTTGTATTCTTTACAACGTACAGTATGAAACCTAATCTTTTTATTGGTTATAAACATGCTATTCATGTTAAAACTGTAGGTTAGTAACACATCTTCTGTTTTGAAAGTGTGCATGGCATAGGTTAACAACCTATGCATGTGTACTTTGAATATTTGCATGAAAATATTTACATTACACTCTTGTTTCTCCTATATCAGCTCCAAAGCTGAGATTGTTGACTGCGAGCACTTCCCATGACATTTTTATTTTTAAATAAAGGAATAAATACTTAGATTATGTAAATCTTTGAATTACAATGTACTTGATGATGATAATTTTATTAAAATAAGTTGATAGTCATATGGTTTATTTAAATTTTAAATTCAACTCGGTAACATGTTCACAAAGGGGTTGGTAAATAGCATAGGCATCGTAGTGTTAAAAGTGGATATTGATTGGCTTACACAAAAAGACTCACTTCATGATAAAATTAAACTGATGTATTCATTTGAAAAGATTTAATTGGTCTTACATTTTTGTACTTGTGGTTTGCTGTTGTTCGAGATGTCAGTTTAATGTGAATCGACACATTTTGTTAAATGACATTGATCACAACAACTGGATCAAGCATTGTAAACAGTAATACATCAGTTAAACAAGTCTCTTCACAATAAAGTCAATTCTGGTCCATTTTTTAAATAATGTGATTTCTCATTTTTAATGTTTCTGTGTTTGAAATTATTAGGATGTGCAATAATTTTAGCACTATTTCAATTAATGATGTAACTTTTGTATATGTTTTGGTAAGCAACAGCTTACATTGACTTTTTTTTCCTTTATTCTTACATCCACTTTTCTCTGTCCAACATACAGTTTATCACATTTCTAAGATGTTTTGTAGATATCCTGTTTTTTCTTATAATTTTATATTTTGTGGTTTCTTCCATAGAATTTATTGTGTATCTTTATACAGATACGATTGGAAAAAGTACAATATTTCTTTGATTTGGTCAGAAAAATTTCAGAAAATCAACAAATGGCTTGTTTTGTATATAAACAAAACTATCAGTAGTTGTGTACAATTGAAAACATGACAAAATATCAATTCTAAAAGTATTTTTGTGTTACAATTGAAAACATGACAAAATATCAATTCTAAAAGTATTTTTGTGTTACAATTATTGAAACATATTAATAATTAACATATAAAAATTGACTTTTTTAGTCTTTGTCTCAAAATTTTAACAAGTGGCAAAACTATCAAAAGTCAGAGGTAAATTCTTTCTTCAGACTTCAGGCATAATTTAGAATTAAGTTACTTTAATTCAAAACTATGTATGAAAATATGTCATACACTTTTTCAGACTAATTATTTACAACAATTCAGTATTGTTTTATGTTAATAAGCATGTTCAGGAATACACATACATGTCATAATACAGTGCAGAAAAAGAACATTTGTAGTTTATATAAAATTACAGAAACTAAGAAATGTAAGTTATACTTTACAAAATAGAGACATAAACACGATACTACATAAATGCCCAGTTAACAAAATAACTACTTCAGTTTCTTAAAAGTTTTAATGTCTAGATGTCATCATTTATTAATGTTAAATATTGCAGCTAAGAAAGGTTAACATGTTAACATTCTTTGGATTCGATGAGGCTTGCCTAGCATTCAAAACGTAATCTGCACTACTAAACAAATTTTCTGCAGGGATGCCAATTGATGGAATTCTTAAATATTTAACTACAAGTCTAATAAGTTCTAGTACAAATGGACATTATCTGCTCAGAATCTCAGTGACTTGCCTTGTGGATTTAGAGAGTGAATAACCACATACACTTTTCACTTGCTCTTCAGTGATTATTTGGGGAGAATTCTGTACCATGGACAAATTGTTGTAAATAGATTTCAGCAACATCAAACCAGCAGGAGTCTTTTTCTTCATTGATAGTTCTTAAACATGGTTCCTTTAATGAGTTGACTTTATTTCTCCTGAACAGCTGAGTATTTGGCATCAGTAGTCGAATAACTTCATTCTTTATTATAGTCCACACTTTCCTTTTCTTGTATTTGTTCAAAAACAGCATATTTTTAATTCTGCTATTTAGAAAGTATGATTGCATCAAAGGATCAACAGTGGCAGTTGATGAATATTTTTGAACACATTGACACTCAAGCCTATTGTGCCGATACTTTCCAGAGTCACACTAGTCATTTACAATTACTTTTTTTTGGAAGAGTGTATTGTATCTCACTCAGTAAGTGGCCATATAAAAAGAAAATAGAGCACAACTCACTGGTGGGTCGTGTGGATTTTACTGGAAGATTATCACAACCCACCAGTAGGTTGTGTGGGAGCCAACAAGTTAAAGATCCTCAAGCTTTGCTTGTTTAATATATGCTATCACTACTGAATCATCTTTGACTGATTTTAAAAGGGTTTGTAACTGATTCAATGTAGGAAACAAGCTTGATACAGTAACATAGGATTCATAGTTGAATTATCGAGTAAGTTCTGAAAAAAGGCTCCAAATTTCCAATCTGCTTTTCCATATTCCTCATTTCAAATTCCGGCAACAACTCTGGTTTATCCAATTGTATTAAAATCACATATATGTGTTTTGATGATAGCACTTCAGAACAGTGTGCAATTATTGGGTCCATTCCTGGGTTTATTCTTTTATTGATAAATAACTTTAAGATATTGTATAAGCTAAGATATTAACATTTGATCCATGTTTTTTACTAATTTTCCACAATTGAAAGCATTGTCTGACCCAGTTACTTCAACCTTATTCAAGATATTCCAACTTTCTAGACACTGAGTAGTAGCCTGAACTTGAATTTCAGTAGTGTGAGGTGGTGAAAGCTCATGGTTTAGAAGAATGTATTTTTTCAAAATTCAGTGTTAGTTTGTTAAATGAACAGTCAAACCAAGGTGATGATCATTTACTCTAGAGATCCACATGTCAAAAATAATGATCACATCACTTCACTTGGGATTTTGGTCCCTAAAAACTTCTTGATGTTGGGGTAAGGTTTTGGAGCTAACTGGTGCTTTCAGCTAGTTGCCTTTCCTTTGATTAGTTGCATTTTCCTGACATTAAACAATGAATTGTAGTTTAAATTAATTGATTATTGCAATACTTTAAAACAGTACTAATTAGGAACACTAACTTCAATTAATCAAGTAAAAATTTAAAATAAATTTAATTTTTATAAGCTTTAATATTGTGGTAAATCGTATGTTTCTATAGAGTGTTCATTGAAAGTATGAATAAAATAACTGAGAAGAGGAAGTAAATAAATTTGCTGTTGCTTACTGCCTGATATACAAAAGTCATGTATTAATTTTAAACAAAGAAAAAACATGAATCTATTGAAAAGGAACTATCAAACTACAAGTATTGACTCCATTATAGAAGATTATTTCTTTATCAGTTGTTTTAAATGTATGATCTGTATGTCATAAAAGTTTTTAGATGTCAGCCACCCTAAATTAATTGCTATATTACATTAAATTGATAATGCATGTTACTAAAACATTATGTAAATGTTTTTAATTGATGCAGTAGGAAATTAATCTGTTTTATTTGTGTAGTAGTTTATTTCTAAAACCTTAATAAGATACTGAAAAGAAATGCTCTAAGTCAGTGGTTCTCAAACTGTGCACTGCTGTGGCTCATGTTGCTATTGGATATTTCAAATTTTTTAGGGTAGCACATCTGTGCAAGACAATATGCGAACTACTAGCTTGAAGTAGTTCACAGTTTTAACATTAGTTCGAGCTGTGTTTCTTTTAATGATGTTCTCGAAAGTTTTTTTTTGTTTACTTGTACTTTTGGCTACACCAGTAACTTCTCTAACTTCTTGTTTCTTAAATTTTGTATATAAATACCTGTTGATTCTCTGGGTCCATCAGTGATCGAAATAACTGAAGGGTGTTGTGATCAATTGTCTGTGAGGTCTAGCAAAGTTTAGTGAATTATTTTGTTGATTTTTATTCCTTGTGCATAAAAGTAGAAATATTTTTGAATGTTAATAAGAAGTGTGTGAGTGAAGAAACGGATGGCAAACCACAGACCAGTGGTAAAGTTTTGAAGAAAAAGATAAATTGGAAGTATAAAAATTGTTATTTAGCTTTTGGTTCCACTTAGGTAGATGTCAGTCATGAAGAGTGTCTACAGTTTGTATTGTATCTAAAAGTTTTGATTCCTGAGTTCATACTTCCAAGTAATCTAAAATGATATTTAGAGACCAGTCATTCTAACATGGCTAGTAAATCCCGTGATTATTTTACTAGAGAGTTAAAAAACATTGAAAGAACAAAAAGGTACTTTTTTGAAAAAAGCATCAGTACCAACTAATGCTTTGCTAGCATCCTACAAGGTGGCACATAGAGTCACGGAATGTATAAAAACCTCACAACATTGCAGAAGAACTGATTTCACTGGCCACAATGGATATGGTGAACATCATGGTTGATGAGTCTGCAGGAAGACTGCTATCAGTCATAGAATCCAACACATGGCCAAAGACCTCAACAATCAGCTAACTGAAAAAAATGAAAGGGAAAGAATTTAGGTTACAGCTAGATGAGGTGATGGATAGTGACAAGTTTGCTTCACACGGTTCATGAATGGTGACAGAATTGTGGAAGACCTTCTCTTTTGTAAATGCATCACTGCAGATACAAAGGATCAAGACTTGTTTAAGATCCTTGACACTTTTATGTATGAAAACAACTTAGACTGGACTAAGTGCATTGGCGTCTCTACCGATGGTGGTCATTCTTTGTCCAGCTGTTATGGAGGATTGCAGGCACTCATAGGAAGCAAAACTCTTGATGCACTGTGGACTCACTTCATAATCTACAGGGAAGCCCTTGAGTTAAAACACCCGAGTCCTCTACTGAACTTAGTCCTGGAAAGTATGTTAAAAGTTGGTGAACTTTATAAGAATTTGGCCACAGAAGGTGAGAATTTTTAATAACTGTGATCTCTTCAAAAAACTGAATGCAGTGAATCTCTCTCTGTGGGGAAGCAACACTCACATTCTGAAAAAAGTTACTACTATAGAGAAGAAAAATGAATGAAAATGGTGGCAAAGACTGTTTCCTCCTGTTGCAGCAGTTTGTTACATCCACTGAAGTTGGTTTGACTCATGAACTAAAATCTGTTTTTGAGGAGCACCTAACACAGCTTGGTGATGGGTTTGAAAATTACCTTTCAGAAGATATAGAGAAGTTTTCATGTATCTAAGACCCATTGAAGGCTAAGGCCCCATCTGAATTTACCTCTGCAGAAGGAAGAAAATTTTATTGTCTTGTGACAAGACTTTGAAAACAAAATTTGGCAGCATGGAAGTAACTGAGTTTTGGATATTAAAAGATGAATATCCACTGTTAAGTGCTAAAACTCAGCAAATTCTAATTCCATTTGTGACGTCATATTTCTTTGAAGCTGGGTTTTTTGGTAGTTGCTGTAATAGAAAGCAAGCATTGTGAGAAAATCAATGTGGAACAGGAAATGAGGGTAGCAGTGTGTCCAATCTGACTCAAAGTTTGAGAAGCTGTGCAGTGTCCAACAGTTGCACACATCCCATTAGTATTTGTGGTCATTTAAAAATCAAATAAAAATATTGTTTTTATTTTCCATATCTGTGTATTATTATTTCAGATGGCTACTAAGTTGTTTAGACCTAACTACTTAATAAACAGAACTATTAGGTTTTTCTTTTCACGTAGGAGCACCAATAAAAAATTACTGAGACATTAAGGGCACTGTGAACTGAGAAAGCTTGGGACATGCTGCACTAAGTGTTGTTTGATGAAATTTACCTTAGCCAATATTCATAACTATTAAAACAGGGGATGATTTCTTTTTGCTTTTCCTTTTTTAGCAAGGAGACTTGTTGAATTTATGAAGTAAACCTCATTTTTTGTTGATATTCTTTTCATTGAAAATCATTGCATTAAGCTTCTAAAGTTTTATTTAAAACCTTTATTATTAATTTATAATGTGGATACTACAAATCTCTCTCTGCATAAGTAATAATGTGATTCATTGTATATAACAAATATTTTTTATTTACTTCTACCTAGAAAAATAAATCTGAAATGTTTTAAACTCAGCATTTTTGTTTGATAGTTTAAAAAATACTTTCTTTTCTCAGAATAATAAAACTACAGAATTGTGCTTTGAAATTCACCCAGTAATACATCAGAGTAAGAAATGTTTACAGAATGTATTAAAATGTGGTCTGAAAATTTAACCTTTGTTTTGCAGTTTCCACTGAAAGAATGTGTTGTTATAGAGAATTGGGTGAGGCCACTACTTTCAAAGTAAGAGCTTATTTTGAGACGTTTTCTTTTTAGAATATATTATTTGTTTTAAAGTACACATAGACAACTGAATAATAAAATGATAAAAGTAAAGGAATATGGTTGCACAATTTTATGCATAAATAAAGAATGAGTATGCTCTAATAGTGACTAGATCAGTATTTTGTAATAAAATGTAAAAAAATTATTTCACACAGGTAAATGAATGGATTGGTTTTTATGCAGTATGAGGTATTGTAAATTTAATATGAAAATAAAAAATTTACTTGCAGATAATTAACTCTTTGATATAGACTCAATCTGTCAAAGAACATCATTTTTATTATCTGAACAGAATTCCAACAGAAAAGCTGATTGGTTCAAGAATGTTTTAGAACATTGTGTTAGAAACACCATCTAGCTAATACATAGATTTTCCAATAGCTGTACAGTCTGACAAAAAATAAGTTGCTCAAAACTTTGAAACCTTTTTTTCAGTTACAATTCAACTGAAAAGTTGTTTCTAAATACATAATGGTGTATCTAAACATTTTCACTTCACTAAAAACTTTAGAATCTTACCACTTGAAATTACAGCAGATAAACCACATCATAGTAAAAGCACTAAAACATTAAAAAATGCTTAAACTTCTTTTGACCATTCTGGTCAATATCTCACATTTTTAGTCACAAAATACATATTAAAAAAGACCTTTTATAATGATGATCCTCTAACAGTTTTATTTTTTAAAGTATGAAATGCTTGAAGGTGTATTTATTTGCTCAGATAGTAGTCATTTTGAAGGTGCTACTAGATTCTCGTAATATTGTATTTATTGTGACTCAAACTCTTTGGTTTACCACATATAATGTTTATTTAGTTTTCAGCTATGGTATTAATATATTAATTTTTAAATCTGTAAAATAAATATTGCTGTAAATATTTTCAGACTAAGGTGAGTAATGTTTCAAGGAACTAATGATTGGAGGATTATTCTGTTTTCAACAGTTTATTTTTTCATAACTATATAGGGTATCATTGTTAGTTAGGCCCAGCATGGCCAAGCGTGTTAAGGCGTGCGATTCGTAATCTGAGGGTTGTGGGTTCGCATCCCCCTCACACCAAACATGCTCACCCTTTCAGCCATGATGGCATTATAATGTGACGGTCAATCCAACTATTTGTTGGTAAAAGAGTAGCCCAAAAGTGGCAGTGGGTGGTGATGACTAGCTGCCTTCCCTCTAGTCTTACACTGCTAAATTAGGGACGGATAGCACAGATAGCCCTTAAGTAGCTTTTTGCGAACTTCAAAAGAACAAACAAATAAACATTGTTAATTTGATAAATCACTGGCCTTTAGAATTATAATGTATTTTTAAGAATTGTAAAAGAAATGATATGTACCCCTTAATTAATTTATTGAAGATAAGTGAATTTGTGAATACCCATGTAATAAGCAAAATACATTTGAACTCCAATTTTTTACATTGTTACTGAGATGGAATAGATGTAAGTAAACTAATACTTGACAAGACAATACCTCTACTTTTACAGGAATTGAAAATGTTAATGAAGATATACTCTGTGTGATTTGTGGTAACTTTGTATTAGGAATTTGTTAGGTTCTCATGAATGAATGCTATTTAACAAACAATTTGACAATTGACTTTTATATATCTTTCTGAATTACTTGATAAAAACACTGAATATTTTCTTATCTTTGTCAAAAAGCAATAAATCACTTGGTGTTATAGTTCCCAAAACACAACCAAGAGTTGAATGTTTTTTCAAAATATGGTTCTTGTTTCATCAGAAATAAAGAAAGGGGGCATCTTCTTTTTAATTGTAATAAATACAAGATAATGCAAATGGGATATCACAATTTGAGTTACAACTAAAATTTTGTTATGGAAGAAAAGAAAAACTCTTGGAAATGGTTGAGGGGAGGGTTACTAGAGTGATAGCTGGTATTTCCATGTGAGGATAGGTTAAGATTTCAGAACTTGTCTTCTCTTGAACAAAATTGTTAAGGGAATTGACAGCATTGATACATTGTCTTTTTAATATTTAATGGTGAGAATGGTAAGACTAAAGGACAGAGCTACAAGTTTCATCACTAGGAGTCACCTTCAGCTAGCTCACACTTATTTTTCTAACAAGTTGGTTAGCCTTTGGAATATGCTTTTTAAATTTGGTAGATACAATTAATTTAACAGAACTTAAGGAAAGGCTTGATGAATACATGAATGATAAAAGCTTGTTTCAGATTTTGTTTTAGTGTTTAATTTTGTGAATAGAGTAGTCTAGATGAGCCAAAAGATTGTTATAGTTCTAATAATGCTATGCTAATGTGCAGATTAGAAGTATTTACATTATTACAATTAAATAACATTTATCTTTGTCTAGTTTAAGAGAGACTGCTCTTTTTAATCTTTCTGTTCTAGACTTGGAAACAAGGGTGGTGTTATACACATTCGATGTAATCAGGTAGTGGAAATGTTAGAAGGAGGATTTATTGCTCCATACAAATTCAAAAGGGTAAGAATTTATAAGTAATATCAGTGTTAGTTAAATCAGATTTTAATGTCATATGTGTCAAGTTCATAATATTTCAATATCCCATAGTATGAGAGTTGTAACATTTGCTCTCTAGGTCTTCTATCTTTAATTTACCTCCCCACAAGTACAAAATTTAATATTATTATTGCAAAGTATAATTTTTGTGGCCTTTAATCTTATTTGTTTGCAGTGGCATAAACTATAAAAACACTCTTTTGACGTGTCCACCTGTTATGTACTAACTTAACTAAGGTGCCAATAGTTCTATCTTATGTTTCATGCTATATTATTTCTAACCAATAGAAAGCCAATTTTTCATTTTTCCAATGATATAGTGCTTTCTGTAGAGTATTGTCTATTTCATCTTCAGGTTGAAAACTGTTTGTTGCATTATTTATATTGACAGTCTTAGCTGAGTCTTTAAAGGCTCTTTTTGTGCAGATAGAAAGTAGGTAAATTATGGTTTTACTTGTATGTCATTGCTTTGTGTGTATTACTATTTTATGTTTTTATATGCATTATTTAATTTAATACAAATTATTTAGTGTATTAGTACCATTAATGTAAAAAGTAGGCTTACAGTCAATTGCAAAAAAAACTAATAAGATACAGGTAAGTACCATATTTATTGTGTTTTATGTATATACTTTAGTTGCAGTTATAAAAGTAACTGAAATGTAAAAAATTACAAATTTAATAAGTTAGATTTGATAAGATAATGAATAAATAATAATTCTTCATCAGTAATACTTGTAAGCAGCACTTATGTATGGTAACTTGAGTTGTGTTAATTGAGTAATTTACAAGTTGTGTGTTGGGGGGTATGAGTTAAAAATAAGCCAAGGGGCGGTAAGACAATCAAATTCAAGTATAAATAGATGTATACTCTTACTAAGTTTAAGCTATTTAGGATCAACAAATATAGTTTCCTGCTTTAATTTGCAGTTGTTTGAGAAAAAAGAAAAGGGTAATTAGATTTATTTCATACTTCATGAAGCTCAGCTAAAGTCATTGAATGTATGTGTGTAGAGTTAGGATAGAAAAAGTAACAGATAAAATATAAAAGTTTTCCTAGGAAAGAACATTTGACATATATTTAGGAAACTTTAGAGGTTATGCAAATAAAGTTTGACAATTTTTAGCAAAATAAAAGTTTTTAATCTTTAGCATTACAAGTAGTTAGCACTCTGATTTCATATATTTGTGAACAAATGTTTAGTAAAAATGCTTAATTTTAAAACTTGTCTGATTTTTTTTGTGTATGAAAGGTTCCCAAAGTTTATGAAGATTCACAAACCATATTAAAATTTATGGCATGAAATCTGATGATCACTTTAGGGTCATGTTGTCATTGTTAATCCATCAAGCCTTAGGGAGAGGATTAATGATGTCTATAACCACTTTACACTTGTTATGATACTTCCACAGTACACAAGCTGATAAAAATTTTAGGAACCAAGAAAAGTGTAAATAAATGGTGTGATGCAATAATTTTTTCCATCACCATAGTTTTAGGTCATTCTATTTATATGCATAGCAGTGTTTAATATTTTAAATTTCTGTACAGTGTACTTTTGGACCCACTAGCATGCATGGAAAGCATAAATCAAAACAGGTGCCTATTAAAATGTTTCATGTAAACCTTAGGTGAATAAATATTTAATTTATCATTATAAAGATATTGGAGCTAGCCTTTCCATTGTAAAATTTTAAACATCCAGCTACTACCTCAGACACTGAAAGTGGATGGAGGTTATATTATCACTCCTATATGCAATGTGTTTTTCAGCAAGGTTTCCTCAAATAACTGAATAAATTTGTTTGAAAGTTGACATACATTTGAATCATGATTTAAGTTAAAAGTGATTAGTTTTGGAGGGTCACAGTCTATCTGTTAATATGGAGACCAAATTTTTACAATATTTTTGCTGTATAACTCAGTAAAAAATGATTAGATTTTGATGGAATTTGATGGATATCTGTATAAAATTATTCCTCCTTTTCCTGCATAAAATTACCTGTATCCATTTGTAGTGACAGATACATGAAAATATATTCTTATGACTTGAGAGTGACTGGTTTTGGAGGGTCATGGTATATTTGTTAACATGAGGACCAAATTTTTACAATATTTCTGTTGTATAACTTAGTCAAAAATGATTAGATTTTGATGGAATTCGATAGACATATAGAATATTATTCCTCTTTATCCAGCTTAAAATTGTCTGTGTCCATTTATAGTGACATTCATATTAGTTTAGAGCTGAAGATGATCAGTGATGCATGGTGGAGATATATGCTCTATTGAGTATCCTTCTATTTTTATTTTTGCTGGGTTTTTTTAATCGAACCAAAGACAGTTCTTATTTTAAATTTTTGTTATTTCTGTTATAAAGTATACAACAATAAATAAAATTACATTTAGTATTCACACAAAATTGAAGCTGTCTTTGAGTGTATCAAATTCGTATGTCCTAAACATTATTTATTTAACTTTTAGATATGTGTTTTAGAACACAAAGAATGTATCAGCCACTTGAAGAGAATGTCCTAAATCTTTAATAACTTTCAAATCATTCTGTTAGCTGCTTACTGTTGAGTAAAAGTGACCACAGACAAAGAACCTGAGGACAACGGTGTATGCTCACCAAGAAAAAAAAAAGTTGTGATAAGATTCTCTCTTTTTTTGTTTTTGTTTTTACTGGTTATAAATATGTATATAAGGTATGTAGAGATTGTATGTGTGTTTTTATATACATGTGTTGGTTTGTTATAAACCAAAATTCAAAGGATCCTAGTGTTTGGAGTTATAACAAACCATAATTAGTCAGAGGTTTGGATTTGCTGTTTTTAATGCAGCTCGACCTTTAAATTTTGTTTTAATTTACTTAATTCTTCAGTATTAATATTCTCTTTAAATATACATACATATATAATTGCCTTGAAAGACAGGATTGATGGAGGGACTTCCATGGTGATTTTTAACAAATTATTGATGTCTCAGCAAGTTAAGAAAGCATCTTGTAATTATATATTGTTTGTTTCTAATGAATTGGAGATTGAAAGCTGCATTATTGAAAATATAAAATTTGAAGTTGAGATTTCAGAGTGCTGATTCATCATACGATAGAGAGAAGTAAAGAAGATTGGAAGTTTTTAAGTGTTTTTGTTTTTTCTTTTGAAATTAAGAAATTAAAACTAAGATAATATATAATATTTGAATTATAAGCTACATTTTAGTGCTATGGCTATTAATGTACATTGCTTGTTTGTTCAGCAATGTAGTTTTGTTGTGTTCACATCTAAGTATAATATTTTTTGTTATTTTCATCTATGTGCTGGTTCATGGTGCTGCTTCAGGAAGCTCGTTCCTGTCTTTTTGCTCTTAACTATGTCAATGCTGATGATTGTGTATCTCAGATGAGTCAGGTTTGTTATTGATGTGTATGATTTATGCATGAGGAGTTAGTTTTTATTATCTAGTGCTCATTTTGTGAATTGTACTCATGTACTAACGGTAAATTAAAATAGTTATATATGTTTTAAAAATTGTTTATAGTGTTTATTATTTTATAGAATACACTTTCTAAAAATTTAGTTCCAGTTATGTACAACCTAGATGTATTTTTTATGTGAGTTCTGTGGTGCCTTCTGCATTGCAGCTATGTATGTAGTTTGAATTGAGAATTTTAAAATAAATTACTGTTACTCTGAAATGTCATATTTCAACTTTTGTGTATATCACAGTTTTCTAATGACTAATATTATATGTTATTTGCATAACAATGTTAGGATATATCTTAGGAAAAATAGTTTGTTTGGTTTTAGGTGTGGAGTAATATTAATTTAAAAGAAGTTTTTCTTATATCAGGATACTCAGAAATAATAAAGATTATTTTTATTTTACAGCTAAGAAGAGCAGCGACACTTCCTGCTGCTGAACAAGCTTCCATGGTAAAATATATTGGAAACTTTTTTATTCTGGTTTCTTGTTTAAAATATAAGTGTTGATCATGATGAATTGACTTCATATTTAGACTGTCTACTTTTTTGTAACTAGTTTAATGTATGTAGTAGCTGTGTATGTTGTATTAAAACAGGGTGCATGTGCATTCTGGAATTTTACCCAATCTCTGGAAAATTCCTGATTTTTTCATGTATTTCTGGAATAATGAAAGCTCTACTATTCTAGACACTTTACAGTTAAATGAAATGTTTGATCTTTTTTTTTGTTGTTGTTGTTGTTTTTGCTTAACCATAAACATATTTACAAGCCAAGTGCAATTTATGCGAGTTGTCTGGGTCGTAGACAGTGTGTGTTACTTTTATACCATTTTCATAATTTGTCATAGTGAATGAAATGAATGCTATAAATCTTTTAGATTGCCCAAATGAGTCTCTCCATTGACTGATATACACACATAGCTGGTTCAGTGCATCCAATACAAATTGAAGCATTGTCCAGCAGAATAGTAGGCCTAAATATTGCCTGACATTAGCTAACAGTGCTGAGAGGCAAATGTGTATTTAAATAGGGGTGGCTCAAGAAGCCTAAATACTATGTGTGATTTAGCTGAGATGTGGATAAATGGTATGCACAATACAATTTGTGTCAAAGGCCATGTTATCATATTTGTTGTCTTACTTTCAGAATTTCATTAAACTACTATTTTATGAATTATGTCACTAAGTTTGGTGTTAAATTGAGGAATTGAAATTTTAGTATCATAGATTAGTTAATTTTTTTAGTTTTAAAAGTACATATTGAAAAAGAAATCCTAAATATCAATTTTTGTGGGTATTATGGTATGTTGAATGTAGTATTGTTTCAAATTAGATGCTTATGCTGTCCAAATACAAAGTTTGTAACTTTTTATGAATTAGGAACTCAAATTATGAGTATTGATAACCTAGAATCTAAAATAAGAACTTTGTGTTTTTTTCTGTGTGCTGAGGTATTGTTGCGTTTTCTGAATCAAACACAGTGTCCTCCACCCACTTTTTTGATTTGTGGAAACACTTGCTAACATACATCTACTTCTATTTGTGACTTTGTGTATAACCAGTAAAAAACTTAGAATGTTCCCTTCATGGCTTTCTTACAAGCAATAATGTAACACTTTAATGAGTTTGAAATTTCATATTTTTGTAAACTCAAATACAGCTCCATAAATCATAGTGTAATTATTTTGCACCGATGTAGTAATTTATGATTTTTGGTTATTTCAAAATGTGCATATACAATCTAAAAACAATTATTTCATTTCAAATACTCCATGTGCAAAATTTGATAAGGCTAAGCAATCTATAGCAAACAAGTAAAAAGTTCATAACTAAAAGAGTTACTGGTTGTTATACTTCTTTATTTATTTTTAAGGTTTAAAAACAAACCTATTTGTAAATAGTAATAATGTATTAAAAATGAAATTGGTCTTAATTTATTGCAAAACATATTTATATGTTTAGACTAAATAAAAATGTAATCTATAATTAGCTGTATGTATGTATTAGTATTAACATTTTCGATGTACTTGCATATTTACATTCAGAATAATGCATGTTTTCTGCATATAAAATGTTTAGTTAATATTACATCTTTGATCATTACTTTGTAAAAATTTTTTATTCCTATATTTGTATATTATGAGTGAATTACCATAGTTTTTGTTTCATTAGTATTTTTATAGATTTCATTTATATTAAATCAATACTTTAGTTTATTGAAATCACCATATAAAAGTACTGCTCTAATTTCTGCAACAGCATGGTTTATGGTTAAAGCTGTTTCGTCTGCATATTGATATATTTACCTATATTTCCAATATCATTAACCTATACCTACCCCTATATTTCCAATATCATTACCATGATGAACATCCATTACTACCTGTCACAAAATTTAATAACTTACATTCAAAATCTTCATAATCTACTTTTTCTATGCCAATGAAATCTTAGCTTATAATCAATATTTGAATAGTATATAAGTTTTGTTCTTAATTTTATAAGATAATATACTCTTTAAAAAAAGAAATGCAAAAGGGATATTTTTGTTTTTTCAAAGAGAAATATATGTAATAACATTACAAGCTCAGAGTATGTGATGTTACACGTGTTAAGGCACTGATTGTCAGACTAAAATGACAATAAAAGTTGTGCAATTTGAAAACAGAGGAAAACATCGGATTTTTCACCAAAATGCATTCATGTCTAATAAATTTGTTTGAGAAATCTGCATGTTCTGTAAGTGCAACATGTGCAAAATCCCTATAAAGGTGACTGGTTCTTGGTTTCTATAGCTCGGTGTTAAGCCACCGACATGCAATACAGTTACGCCAAGACTGACTGAAGCACAACGCAGCAACGCCATTGGTTGTTTGGAAAGCAGGCGATTCTCGATCAGATGTTGCCAGAGCTGTGAATGTCCACCCAAGCACCATCACAAGACTATGGAATCGCCACCAACAACATGGGTCAACTTGTGACAGTCCACGATCTGACAGACCTCGTATGACCACGCCTGCACAAGAACTCTACATTCGGTTATGTCACCTTCGGAATAGGACCACCACTGCGACATCTACTGCCTCAACCATACCAGGGCTGTGTAGGATTTCCGATCAGACCATACGCAACCGTCGACGAGATTCTTGGACCCCATGTGCAACCCATCATGGTGAACGTCAATGACGTTTTTCAACATGACAACACCCGTCCTCACACAGCTTGAGACACCACAACATCAATGTTCTTTCCTAGCCCTCCAGATTTAAACCCCATTGAACATCTTTGGGACGAGTTGGACTGATGTCTGTGATAGTGACAACCTTAACCGCAGATTCTACCTCAGCTTGCAGCAGCTTTGCAGGCTGAGCAGACAGCCATTCCACAGAATGTGATTCGTCATCTCATCACTTTCATGGGCAGGAGATGCCAAGCAGTTATTGATGCTCACGGGGGGCATACTCGTTATTGACATTGAGTGACGTTACACGTCAACTAGTGAGCGTGGACTTTGCCTTTGCAGACTTTTGATGTTCAGCATTGAATATGCAAAGTTTCACATATGTCATACAGAACTACCCAGAATAAACTTGTTAACAATATGTCTCAAATTTTGCCTTTTGCATTTCTTTTTTTGAAGTGTTTATATAAAAACATCCTGAATCATCCCTGCTGTTACACTTTTTTTTCTAGGCATTTCTTCATTTATATGTTATCTGCCACTTTTTCAATAAGAAGGAAATTGAAAATATGTTGTTTATTATAAAAAAAACAAACCATAAATTTTACAGCCTTCAATTTTGTTTGGTTACAGAGTTAACATGTAGAAAATGTAACCCTACCTGCCACATTCACAACTTCCCTTTCAAGATAAGTTAATAGTTCTCTCTTGTGTTCAAGTATACATTATTTATAACCAATAGAAAACCAACACTCTCATCTAATAAATTACAAATGTTGTGTTAAAGACAGAAAATGATGATTTTCTGTTCAAGCACAACCTTCATTCTTGTGTGAAAGTTAACAACTAGTTTGAATGAATTTGTAACAGCTCTTGTTGCATTATTAGAAATCCAGAAAAAGTTTGAGGGTTATGAGAATGTATCTACATCCTTTTTTTGTGTTATTAGTTTATGATCTTTAGTGCATTATTCAATTAAATAAAATATATTTACAGCAATATTACCATAAAAAAGTATTGTTTAAATGTCATTAAGAACAATATAAAAAAAAGAATATTGTTTTAATATTTTATTTCTTGTTTGTCTTATTATATAAGTAACTTAAAATGTAAAAATTAGGATATTTTAGGTTAAATTACGTAAAATAAATAACATTATAATAATGTTTCATGAGGTACTCATGTAAGCAGCTCATGGGTAACATAATTCATGTGATTTAAAACTTATGATAGTGGAAGTAGCAGTTAGACATTGTTCAATTGACAATAAGAGAATAAATATAATTATAAATAGACATATACTGTTATAAGTTTAAAGTTACGTAGGATGAAAGAATGTACTTCCATGTTACAATTTAAAGTAATTCTCCAAAGGGAGAAAAAAGTGTTATTTAAGTTTATTTAATAATTTTTTTGGGGGGTTATGAGGTTATTCAAACTGACCTATGTTATTTTAATTGGGGTAGAGAAATTAACAAATTAAATATAAAGTTTTACTCACAAACAAACATTTGAAATGTATTTGGGAGGTTTTAGGGATTACAAAAAATAAATTTGAATGTTTTTAGATGAAGAAAAGTATTTTTCATCTTAACATGAAAATCACATTGCACATGGACTATTCAAAATTAATACTAAATATATTTATTGACAAATCTTCTTTTAAATTTATATGAAATATTTCACAGAAAAATAGGATTTTTCTGCAAGTGAAAGACTTATAATTGTTACTGAAGGGCTGCCAAATTTTGTGAACATATATGTACTATATTAAAAGTTAATAATAACAAATCTATAAAGACTTTATACAAGTATAGGTAGGTCACTTGGTCAGTCAAACTAACTGAATCCATTTTGAAAGAACCTAGGGGAACTCCTTATTGTTATCAGATTACTTATTATTTTTCAATTCTTGTTATTGCATTCCTACAACCCAGATATTTCACAAACCAGTTGTATAACTTCTCTCTGTTACTACTATTAATAATAACAGTGGTGTTAGTGATAATGATTTTGAAGAAACTAATATATATTATAGGTGTACTGATTCATGTAAATAACTAAATTTATCATGGGTTGTAAGTATCAAGAGTTTTATGGGTTTTTCTACAAGTAAAAACCTTATATTCTGGGTCATAGGGCGTTCAACTTCTAACAATATGATGCATTACCTCGAGTCAGCAATTGAAGAACTAAACAGAAATAATTTAATGCAATTTTCAAGAGTTGTACCCAGTGTAAATCTATTTTTGAAGTGACTCATTGATGAACTATCAACACAGCATGACAAGTCTATTTTGAATCTTCACAGTTGTGGTGTACACATACTTGAGGGTACTTTCAAGGATGGTGCTGCTATTTTAACATTGTCTGTTTAGAAACTTCATTTGGACAGTGTTACTATTATAAAGATCCATAGACTTCATTTACAAAATGAAGAGAAGTATAGTTCTGATGAAAAAGTTGAGCTTGGATTTGCAGCAGAAAACAGCTCATTGAAATTGTCAGCTTCAAAGGTCATCAGTGATATTAAAGTCTCAAAACTTAGAATCAAATTCCATGATTTTATAGTGACCCTTGCTAATAATGTACTGGAAAAAATTCCTACTCAATTATGCACTGACCAGATATATAACATACCTCAACAGAAAAGTATGACAAGGATAAAAATAAACTGCTTGCTTTGCTAGTAAAAGCTAGGAGAGTGATGGCATATTAGGATAGTTTAAAGAATTCATTCATGTGGATGTTATGTACAACCAGTTAGCTTTTCAGTAATTTTTGCCACACAAGGTAAAATGCATATGGGATGAATTTATGCCCAAAAGTTTTTACTTCAACATAGTCTGGAGTGTTGTAAAAGATTTCCTCCTCATGGACAAATAACTGCAGAAAAGGTATTTTCTAATAACAAGGAAATTGAATTGGACAATTTACATGAACAAACTTGCATTTCACAGAGATTAACTTTGACCTTTTTAATTTTGTTGGTGGAGTCCTTAATGTTAACATCAGCTGCTTGCTTCCAGCTTCAAAAAGCACAACAGAAACAAAACGAACAGGCAAAAATGGGTAAAAAAAAAAAAGGAATTTTATTATGGGTGAAATAGATAACCTAAAAAAATAAGGAAAAGGCAAAATTTTCAAGATGATATTGTTGGTTTGCATGAGTTTTAACAGACAAGTTTGCTGAAAAAGTAGAAGCACCAAGAAAATTTACTTTCATTTCCAAATCCAACAATCTTAGGACATTGTTAGAGAAACAGAAAAGAAACTCATTGAGTTAAAAGACCAGTGAGATAAAAAATTCAAAAAAAAATTCATGTATTTTAACCTTGAAGAAGCCATAAAGGCAAAACATTGGTTTGAGTAAAAACATATTCATTTATATTTATCTGAAGTGTGAATTTTTTTTCTTAATATTTATTAAAAGGGGTAAATCCCTCCAGTATGCACAATAAATTTTGAAAGACTACAAATAAACATGTATACCTGTAATACACTGTGAACATGTGTAATGTTTCATTCAAATAAAAAAAAGAATTATCCATGCATTTGTGCATCTGTAATTTTTGACAAAGTTTTATAAAATAATAATTACTTATATATTTGTCATTTTCTTGTAGGTGCTATGGAGATAATACATCAGAATCTGTACTCTGTGTCTGTCTTATTTTGTTCTTTCTGTTTAATTATGTATTTCATTGATGTAAATAAATATAGTAAATCTTGTTCTCAAGTTATAACACTATCTAGTCAACTAATTACTCAATGAAAACCATGCAAATTGTCTTGAAAAAAATATTTTGGAATGAAACACCTTGGAAAAAAATATTCCTAAATAGTGTGAATCCTGATTAAAATGATTTTGAAGTTTTACCATGTTGTTATTGCTTGTGTTGCCACATTTGCTCATGCTCTGGTTGACATTTGTGAATTTGTACAGTGGCTCCTGTAGTGTGGTTTTCACTGCAAAAGGTTTGATCATAAGGCTTTCATATCCAAACCATGCTGTTCTTGGTTTCAGACTTTCCGTAGTATGTGTAGTGTGCAATAATAATGAATTTTCAGGACTTGTTTCAACATTTTGACCACACAGAAATTCATAGGCATTACAACTTGTCTGTTATACAGTTATAGTATATTTTCATATAGAATATCTAAATACCTGTTTCATTCTCCAGCAGTTTTAAGTATCTGACAGTTGAACAAATGTAGTAGAAGCAACTTGTGCCACTTTTCAAGATGGAGATCCTTTTTGAATATGTTGCATACTGTTGCCACTGATATTTATGTTCATGAATACTCGAATGCTTTAAAATGCCACACTTTATTTCCTGTGGCTGCAGTATCAGCTGTTGCAGATTACTTTCTGGAATATACATGTATTTGAAATCGATCAGTATCGTTGTTTGACAATTTTTTAGCACACAACAACTAGGCTATCTGTGGGAAAAAATTGGTGAAAATGCCAAAAGTAAAAAAAAATTATGTTAAAAATTGAACAAAACCCAAAAACCAGTTAAAAACTAATAAAATTAAAAAGGTCTATGACCCACAAAAAATCTAAAAAACACAGTCAAACTGTATATTGTTACCATCACCTTTGACATTGTCCAGTGTGAATGATAAACCCTGTCAAAAACATGCTAAAAATTTATAATTATAGCACGAAAAAAAGATAGGGGCAATTGTGACTCATTGGCTGATTAGTCCAACATAAAAGAAAATGATGAGTAAAAAAAACTTTGACCAAACTAGATGTTCAAACAACAACAAGGTTTGATATGAAAATGTTTTTTATGCATTTGGCCATCCCAGATTGACTCCCAACTGACATAAAACAAGACCCTGATCATAAGATTATAGACCATATATAGTACAGGCATGGCTGTGACAACAACAGAGCAGATGAACTTAGCTACAGTTTCTCTCGGATACAGTTGCTAATTCTATAGGATACTGACATAGCCGGTAACAGAAAAACTGGATAGAAACAGATGACAGGAAAAACTGAGCCAGATGCTGTTTTTAATTCTCCAAGCGTACAGGGTGAGAATTTACACTGAGCATTTCTAGGACCAAGAGAGAGCTAAGAAAGAATAAATAATACAGTTAGGGTACTGCTTAGTTGCTTTATAATTCTTGGCAAGTAAAATGGTATACAACTTCAGTGAAAACCGAAGTTGTAGAGAGGAACATGTGACAACAAACTGTGGCAGAGCCCACAGAAACATTTGATTTTAAACTATCTGTAAAAATAAAAACCGAAGAATGATTCTAAAGATATTTGGCAAAGAAAAGACAATACCTTCAATCAGGAGTATCAGCTTTCCTCATATGATTCAAAAAAAGGTCACAAATGAAGATAGTAATGAGCCATAGTGGGATGAGCTGATCATTGTACTCTGCAACATTATTCTAGTATTTCTCCTGCTTACAAGATTAGCTATTCCCGTTTGTTGCTGCTCTCAGTATGCAAACTTTTTATTTCTCCTCTCTATTGGAATCATGTCTCTAAATCAAATAATCATGTGTCACTTCACCATTGATAGGAGAATAGTACACTCACTTGATACATTTGAATTCTACTATGTGCCTCTACCAATTCTCATTTGGTAACTCTTGCACTCAAATGTCATTCTTTTTTTTGTATTTATTAGTGTTTTAGATTGAATTTTTTCTTGAAGTGGTTCAATTTAACACATACATTGTTTTTAAAGCATTCAAGCTCCATTATACTTCAGTGATGTCGAGAAACCCACTTGTTGAGAATTTTATATGCAAAAACGGCTGGTTTGGGTTCAGAAAATATTTTAAATAGAAGAGCGATCAACGTTTCGACCTTCTTCGGTCATCGTCAGGTTCACAAAGAAAGAGGTAACTGACCGGAAGCTGACCACATGTTTGGAAGGGGTTGTATAACTGAGTGTCACAATGTAGAGGGCACGGTTAGATGTTTGAATATATAATAATCTATAATATTAATATAGGTATAATGGCGTTCCTTTATATTGGTTTATTTTGGGTTTAAGTTGTTGTATAAGTAAGGCTTCTTTAATTTTTCGTTTGTTTATGTTTGTTTCTTATTTAGTATTTTAGTGTTTTCTATGGTTATGTTGTGTCCATTTGACTTGCAGTGTTCAAAAACGTGTGAAGGTGACTTTTTATGTTCTTTGAATCTGGTTTCCATTTTTCTACTTGTTTCTCCTATATAGAAGTTGTGGCAGTTATCACATTGTATTTTATAAATAATGTTGGTGTGGTGTTTGTCAGTGTAGTTCTTACATACTATAGACCTCAGTTTTGTGCCTGGTTTTTGAATAAATTTAGTGTTAACTGGAATGTTATATTTTGTTACTAGTTTTTGCCAAATGTTGGTTATTTGTTTGCTGATGTCAGGAATATATGGTATACAGCAGTATATGGTTTCGTGATTTTTTGATTCGTGAGATATATTTACTTTTGTTGGTTGATTTTGCTTTCTGTCTAGGTGTGTGTGTATAATGTTTTCTACGGTTTGTGGAGGAAACTTATTGATGTTGATGAAGTATTGTTTTATTTTGTCTAATTCATCGTTAATTTTATCTGGTGAGAACAGTTTTATGGCTGTGTTTATCTGGTTTCTTAGTATGTTGAGTTTTTGTTTTGTTTCATGTGCTGAGTCCCAAGGAATGTATAGTCCACTATGGGTGATTTTTCGGTGGATTTCTGTTTTGAATTGTGTGTCGGTTCTTATAATTTTGAGGTTAAGAAATGATATTTGATTGCTTTCTTCCTGTTCACATGTGAAGTTAATGTTGGGATGTATAGAATTATGTGAGTGACCAGTAACCAGTTAGCAACCCTCATAGAATTCACTACAATAAAGACAAACGTCATGTTCAACAACCAAAACCATATACAAAAAAATGGCCTAAGCATGGGCAACCCAGTATCACCAGTTCTAGCCAATATTTTTATGACACAAATTGAAACACAAGCAATTAATACTGCATTACATCCACCACTATACTGGTACAGATATGTAGATGACACGGTTGCAGGATTCAAATCTACAGAACACATACTTAATTTTTTCACTCACATTAACTCTATACATCCCAACATTAACTTCACATGTGAACAGGAAGAAAGCAATCAAATATCATTTCTTAACCTCAAAATTATAAGAACCGACACACAATTCAAAACAGAAATCCACCGAAAAATCACCCATACTGGACTATACATTCCTTGGGACTCAGCACATGAAACAAAACAAAAACTCAACATACTAAGAAACCAGATAAACACAGCCATGAAACTGTTCTCACCAGATAAAATTAACGATGAATTAGACAAAATAAAACAATACTTCATCAACATCAATAAGTTTCCTCCACAAACCGTAGAAAACATTATACGCACACACCTAGACAGAAAGTAAAATCAACCAACAAAAGTAAATATATCTCACGAATCAAAAAATCACGAAACCATATACTGCTGTATACCATATATTCCTGACATCAGCAAACAAATAACCAACATTTGGCAAAAACTAGTAACAAAATATAACATTCCAGTTAACACTAAATTTATTCAAAAACCAGGCACAAAACTGAGGTCTATAGTATGTAAGAACTACACTGACAAACACCACACCAACATTATTTATAAAATACAATGTGATAACTGCCACAACTTCTATATAGGAGAAACAAGTAGAAAAATGGAAACCAGATTCAAAGAACATAAAAAGTCACCTTCACATGTTTTTGAACACTGCAAGTCAAATGGACACAACATAACCATAGAAAACACTAAAATACTAAATAAGAAACAAACATAAACAAACAAAAAATTAAAGAAGCCTTACTTATACAACAACTTAAACCCAAAATAAACCAATATAAAGGAACGCCATTATACCTATATTAATATTATAGATTATTATATATTCAAACATCTAACCGTGCCCTCTACATTGTGACACTCAGTTATACAACCCCTTCCAAACATGTGGTCAGCTTCCGGTCAGTTACCTCTTTCTTTGTGAACCTGACGATGACCGAAGAAGGTCGAAACGTTGTTCGCTCTTCTATTTAAAATATTTTCTGAACCCAAACGAGCCGTTTTTGCATATAAAAATCCATTATACTTATTCTAGTCGTAT
The DNA here is from genome assembly GCA_011833715.1 of Carcinoscorpius rotundicauda. Lineage (NCBI taxonomy): Eukaryota > Metazoa > Arthropoda > Merostomata > Xiphosura > Limulidae > Carcinoscorpius > Carcinoscorpius rotundicauda. Next base: position 46,139,387 of record CM022392.1, on the reverse strand, counting down.
TTACTTACTTCAAACACTTTTGTGTACTGGTACAACATGCATTCCAAAGCTAATGTCACCACTTTAGGTGTCTCACATTTGATAGGTGCTTCATCACAGACTTCAGATGCTGGCAACTTTTGGGAGATTTACATACATTTATTTGGAAGAAAATTGAACATTATATGGGGTAACCTTTACCTACAGTGGAAGCTGGGCAGGCTGATGAGGACTTTGATCACTTGTTTCCACCTGAATTTGTTGTTCCTTCCCACATTCTTCATGCTTGGCCTTTTATGGTTTTCAGACTTTTATTTCTCAAGTATGTGATATTTTACCCCTTGCCTCTATATTTTATGATCTGTGATATGCTTGAAATTGAGTTAAATGATAATTTAAATACAGAAGTTAAATAAGTGTTGGTGTGTATGTAATTTATGAATCTTCCCAACAAGATTGATACACAGTTTTTTTAATACAAATATATTTTAATATACAAACAATAACATAATTTATGATAATGGGGATTACAAATAATAATTATGTATGAGAGTTTTACAAATTTACAAAAAATATTACTTAAGGTTCACAATGAGCAAATTAATCTTAAGCTGATGTAGATGCCCTTCACTTAATAGGAAGCTAGCTAACTCTATGTTACTCACTGATCACACATTGAGTTTTCATGAATGAATTTATGTCTTCATAGAAATAGTAATGTTCGATGTGAATCCACACAAGTTAAATGGTTTGTGATGTTTGAAATGTATAAATATTCCAGGTTAAATATCTTAAGTTCCCAATTAATAAGCATTAGTCACAGTTATAGCTTCCAAGGTTTATACTATACCAACTGTAGCAAACTGGTAATATATATATTCGTATGTGTGTGTGTGTGTGTGACACATTGGTAACAGTTATAAATATAAAGTTTTTCAAAACTAGTTTATGCTCAATATAAACAACACACCAGTGTTTACATATAAGTGTGTTGTTGATTCTTAATGCATGAGAATCTTGTACAATTTTAGTGAATAGGCAGGGATTTTGCAATACAAATTTAACATTATAGATTATGTATATTTCTAAGTGTAAGTTTAACTTAAACGTCAGTATTATAATAGATACATAATGGTAAATTTATCACATCTGAGTCCTCGTTGTTGCATGAATATACTTCCCAACCCAAATTGTGTTTTTGTTTTTTTTCCCATTCCCTAACATTCATGCTGAACAATTCATCTTTCAGTTGGGCAATGATATTAGGATGCCTTGCTTCCTACAGGTTTTAATCAGTCTGTCCTTGCATATCACAGAACTGACTGTCCATATCTTGATAAACAGCTGTTGGTTTTCATTTTGAGAAATAGTTCTGAATCTACCATCAATCTCACCTGTGCCCAATTTTCCCACATTCATCTTATCCTCATGATTTGTTTGAGGTGTCTTTCCATAATTCAATTCCTCTTCGTCTGAATTTACACCACATTACAGACACATCCTTTCAAGGCTGGGGTGTGTGGATAGTTGGTCTGTCAGTGTGACAGAACTTCTTGAAGTTTGTTGGCCTTTGGATCAGTTTCTCCTAGACATTGCCTGGTAATTATCCATTCCAACATAAAGATAGAGGTGGCTTATATTGATCAACAGTGAGGCACCTGGTTGAGTTACCTCTGATTTTATACTGAAGATATTGTATGTTGGTCCCACATTCAACACATGTGTTTCATTGCATTTCACATTTGATGTACTCTCAGCCTCATGGCAGATCATCTTTCCCACCCTGACATGATTTCTTTGATAGAGTATTTCCTTCATCCTCTCATTTTCAAGTGGCTTTTCAATCTATGAGGTTTTCCTTGTATTGATGATTTTGCTGCTGCCATCAGTTACCTGTTTATTTGGTACTCAGTACTTAATCCTAAGATTTTGGCCTTAGATAACTTCAGCTAGGATTGGTCACTCAAATTCCTCTTTGTTTATCCTTCTATTTGATCGCTTCAATAAGTAGCTTCCTTTATCCATGCTAATCCACGTAGGGTCATTCTGATTACTCCCTAATATTTTCTTTGTTCACTCCAACTACAGTTATTCCCTTCTCTATCACTTCCTTTGTTACCTGACCTCTTCTTTTCAAACTCAGTTACCATTTCTGTTTCCTGCACTTTATGTTGTCTGTCTTCATGCTTGGCTTTTGTCTAGTTCTTGGGAAGATCTTCTGATTTCTCCCATCATGTAGCTTTTCATTTGGCAAAATCCACCATCTGTCTTTATTCTGTGAAGTGTATGAGCAAAAATGGGAGGTTTTTTGCACATGGACCCAGGCTGTTGAATATCTTTTTGCTCATCCTATTGTTATTAGTGTCTCCAAGATTCTCATGTGACTTTTTGACTGGGAGGTCTTCAGTCTTCTTGATTTCAGGTTATTGGGCAGCTTTATCCCATACCTTTCTTATTACCACAAGATTTTTTCTCACTTGTACTTACTATATTAATGCATTCCTTTCAGATTTGTTGATCTTCCTTTTGGTCTGTGAGTATTGGTGATCCGACATGGTCACCACTGATGTTACATGCACACTTTACCACCCCACCTATCTTCTCCGTTATCAGGATCATTCCCTTCTTCCCAAAACTTCAACAGATCATGAGGATAAATCCTCTTTTTTAACTATTTCTCTTCTTTCTAGGTTTCTTCTCTACACCTGTCCTGATCAAGATAAGCTTCTACACCCTTGTTTAAATTAATTGAAACAAGATGGAAAATTATGATTTTTTCAGTTTTTTGCATTTTATTTTTGAAAATCCAAAAATTACTCACAAATTAATACATGATGTGACCTTCTTTATTTTTCAGAAGATCATTAATTTGCTTTGGCATTGATTTCAAAAGTTGACTGCAATCTTTACTAATTTTTGGATTGTGGGTACCACACCTCAGTTATGACCTCAATTAACTTATCTTTTGTAGTACTGTCTTTTCATTCAAGTATTTCTTTACAAATCATCCAAAAATTTTCAATAGGATTTAAGTCTGGAGAGTTTCCAGGCCAGTCCAGCACCTTTATTCTCAAAGTCATAAAATTCTTCACAAGTTTTGATGTGTGACACGGAGCCAGATCTTACTGAAAAAGGCCAGATCCATTTGGAAATTTATTTTTCAATTCTAGAATGACTCTTCTCTGCAAAACTTCAGTGTATTGTGGTCCTTGCATCATACCTTCTATCATATGTAAGCCTCCGACGCCATAGCAGCTGAAAAAGCCCCAAAACATTTTCTTCAAGGGATGTTTAACGAACTGACTTATGTGAGATTCTCAAAGTTTCTCACCTGGAGATCTGCAAACATACAGACTTCTTTGACCCTGCACAAAGAAATGAGTCTCATCACTGAATAACAGCTTCCTCCTTTGTTCTTGCATCCTGATCTTGTATTTCAGACCCAATTGATACTGTATTTTCTTCATTGAGTTGGTAAGAAGTTGTTTTTTGACTGGTCTCCTTGCCCTTCTAACACAATTTTGAATGATGTAATATTCCTCAGAATTTTGTCATGTATCTCAAAAATAGATTGATTGTACTGCAAAACACAGCTAATGACACCATCTGTGTGAAAAAATAATAATTAAAGGAAATCAGTGGGTCCAGCAGGCCAACACTGGCCACCATACTGAAAATATTGTAAAATGACCATTTGTTTCAATTAATTTACTCAAGGGTGTATGTCTTATGCATGCCCTTTGTTGTTATACTGCCCACATGACTTCATTCTCTGTTCCTCATTTTTTATCTCTTTATCCTATACAAACCATCTTTGTCTAAAGATCTTTCCTCTTTACACCTTTACCAGTTTGGTTTGCCTTTTGATTTAATTGACTTATTCCCTTCTGTTCCCTTCCCACCATACTTTATTTTTACTTTTGTCTCTTATCTAATCTGACATCTCACCTTTACCCTTGCTTCTTGTCTTCATTGGCTTTTATATGAAATTCTAAAATTGGGCATATTGACCAACCCTAACATGTTCATCACCTGTTATTTACATTATATCATGGTTTTAGTTTCCTTGGGTTTTTGCCTTCCACCTCTGGCTATACTTTAGACTTTGGTGTGACTCTGACAGTGAATCTTTGTTAATCCTTTCTGTCTTTCAGGAGCCCTGTCTTCATACCTTGAATACATGGATCCTAGTTTATAGTGAATGGTTCCAGACCAGCAATCTTTAACACTAAATCTGTGCTATATGTCATGTTGACTAGTGCTATCCTTTCCAATGCATTGCAAGCTCACATATAAGATGTGTTTCACAAAATCACTTATAGCTGAATAACCATATGATATTTGTTTCATAAATTGGTCCATCCTGAACCACACCACTCATAGACTTCATGGGTAAAGCAGAAGAAAATAGCTACCACTCTGCCATGCCTTGATTGCTCAAATTGGTATATGCTATTCAAAATAAGGTTTTATGATCACCCATTGCACTGTCTGTGTTGACATTCCTCTGGGCTCTCCAGTGTGCATTCTCAGCTACTCTTTCATTCAGGAGATTACTTACAAGTTCCAAACTGCTGGGGTGGTCAACCTTGGAGGCTTTTGTTGGATGGGTTCTATGTAGGATGGCAATAACCATTCAGTTCTGAGTAAGGAGGTGGTATTCAACAGTAACATAATATCCTTCTATCTGTGATTAACCTTACAAAGGAATGAAATGTCAAAATGCAGTTTACCCCTTTGATTGGGAACCCATATCCTACCCTTGTGTGGATGTTGGTACCCTGCTGGCTGGATTTGGACTTCTTGTGACCCAAACAACACAGGCTTTGAGTTTTCCAACTTCTCCTGATTTCTCCTTCTGTGTTGTTGGTCACAGCAGGGATGCATTGGAGTATTCTTGTTCTATCTTTGGTTCTACCTCATTCTGGATGTTATTGCCCTTTTGATGGCTCTGATCTGTTTTATGGTTGTGACAGTTGATTGCATGAGATTGGGCTTCCTTTGGATAATGTGTATCAGATTCCTAGATTAATAGCTCCTGTGTCCTACCTAGGAATTGGAATGGTTCTCAGTTTCTTGGTTTTTCAGTTTGAGGTAAAGATGGAATGATCTTACCCTGAAGCAGATATTGGCACCCCTCAGTGAGATTTTGGATTTAGTTAACTTACTGAGTATGGTCTTCCATGCCCTAGTGACTCTACACCATTGTGTGCATCTTCATTTATCCACTTCTTGTGGGATTGAGTTACTATATTTTTCTCCAGTTAGGGTCATTTTCGTACCACATACTTTCACACTTTGTTGTGCTTATCTCATATTTTGGCCTGTTTCCTTACACATTACACAAATGGGTGAAGAGTATACCTGGATCAGAAGTTCTGCAGCTTTCCTTTTTAGGTCTAAGGGTCTGACTCTCTTATTTATGGAGGTATCCTTCTGATGCTTTTGTGGGTTATGTTTGTTCTTTTTTCACATCTGAACCTCATCCAAATTAATGTGCAATTCTAGTTAATCTTGTGAGTGGAGAAAAGTACCTTATCAAAAGTTAAAATCTTCTTATACTGAAAATGCATTTCCATTAGTCACTTACCTCCTCTTACACTTCCCATCTTTCTTCCCAACTGAATTTCAGCGCTTCCATGATCTGGTAAACTTTGAAGTGATAGCTCAGTAGAGGTGCATAGAAAAAGTCACATGAATGCACTATGTTCCTGTTGGTGGAGAAGTGGCAGATAATGATTTGCATGAAAGACAATGGAATAAGTTGAATACAAAATGAATGTGTGGCATGCATAATAAAATAATTTGTTTATATAGGGCAGAAACAAACAGAAATAGCTAATCTTGTGAGAGGCAAGTAATACTTATCAAAAATACATTCTCAGTACAGGAAAATTACAACTTCAATTATAGATCTACTTCATCCTGCTGTGCCTGGATATGAAGAGATAATAGAGAGATGGCAAACCATTTATTTCAAAAAAATACTGTTCATTGAGTAAGAAAGACACTGCCTTGGTGGAATGTTGTAGTAAGGATTAAAGCTTAGTAGTATATTGCAAGGAAAGCTGCAAACTTTTGAGGAGAAAAGGAGGTTTATGGGACTCATTGTACAGACTCTAGATTAGGAAAGTGCATAAGGCCCCAGATGGTGTAGAATGTCCAACATTTTTAAAGCAGAGGGCTTTGCAGAACCATAGACCAGAGATAAATGGGAGGATATGAATTGATCAAGGCCTTAAAGACATCCAAATTAGAACAGGAACCTTCACAGTTCAACCGTATCAGTGGGGCCATTTTTACTTAGGAGGAGGAGAACTGGGCAGAGAAACCTGTTGTTTGTGACCATGACATTTGTATTTAGTAGTAAAAGATCTGTCAACCTTCATGGAACCTCCACTAGGGTAGTTGGGCAGATCTCTGTAAGAAGAAGGAGACTCCAGTGACTGAATACATGATCAAATTATAGTTCTGCTTTTCATGGTTGAAAGAGATTGACTCAATGAATCAATTAAAGTGATAATGGGGACAGAGGCAGAAGAAGGTGTAGTCTTGTCAATATGTGCATCCACAAAGGGCAAGACTTGACTTGATGAAAGACTCTGATTGTGGTACGGAAAGATCTGTTTGCACTTCCACCATAGCAATAGAATGGAGTGCAGCAGCATATGTTTGAGATGAAACTTGGTACAACAATTTCTAGGCTTCAAAATAAAAGATGTTATTTACAATATGTAAGCTATGTACCTCTTTTTTCCTCCACCCATTTCCTGCAAAAACAAGTTATAGGGGCATAAATAACAGTTAATGCAGTGATGGTCTGGCTAACACTTGTTAATGTTATAGTCTTTGCCACCATAAGGAGTGCATGTCAAAGAACCACAATAAGATGCCTTTGAATGTCCAGATTGCTGACACTGAAAACAACTTCAGGGATTGAGATATAAGGCTGTTCCTTACAGTTCAGAAAACATGCCTTGATAGTGACAGATGGACATGGCAATGTACCAGAACATTGGTAGGCAAAATAATTCCATCTTTACATGTGGAGATACATTGTACAGCAGAGATAACTTGGTTGAAGAAACCAGTGAGGATTTCTGATTGAGGTATGTTTTTTAATTCTCACTTGAGGAATTCAAAATTGCATGGAGAGTAGTCTCAACAGGTATATCCTTAATACTCCTTGATTTCAGGAGGAATTACATGCATTTTAATGTAGATGTTTCAACAAAATGTTCTCAGATATAGCTTCTAAATTGACTTTGGTGAGTCAGCAAGTCTCTGTAATCCATTCTGAATTAAAAAGGGAGACCTTTGCCCTAAAGGTTTGTCAGACAATACAAAATTGAAAAAAAAGGTACAGGAACAAAATGGAGTGGTGACCACTGTTCCAAAAGTGGGTGATTTTCTATTAGTGAATTTGGTTTTTGAGGAAGTTACTGGATGCAGGATTCATAAAAATGGAGAAAATTCAGTATCCACTTACTACACCCACCATGAAGTCTTACAAGGAGGTGCACTACAATGCTAAAGTCTCTGTAATCCATTCTGAATTAAAAAGGGAGACCTTTGCCCTAAAGGTTTGTCAGACAATACAAAATTGAAAAAAAAGGTACAGGAACAAAATGGAGTGGTGACCACTGTTCCAAAAGTGAGTGATTTTCTATTAGTGAATTTGGTTTTTGAGGAAGTTACTGGATGCAGGATTCATAAAAATGGAGAAAATTCAGTATCCACTTACTACACCCACCATGAAGTCTTACAAGGAGGTGCACTACAATACTAAACATTGATAATCAAGCTATGCTGTGGTTTTGGGGGCATTGTATTATGAACACTATCATTAGACACAATGTCCACAACAGTTGTTAAGAACATATAAAATTGACACTTAGTTAACCCTAGTCACACATATCCTGCCAATTTATCCAGGAGGAACCACTTTAAGGCCACCTGTTTACAGAAATTCAAGAACAAAGTGATGCGTTATAGTGCTGCTGAAATAAAAGGATCCATCAATGATATTCCTCATGCACCAGGATCTTCTCCTCTCCTTCATGGGATGTCACACGTGGCAAACATGGGTGGATGTTTAGATCACAGAGAAGGTAAACTGCAAATGCAGAAAACATTCCCTGGGAGTTCCCCTCAACATATACAGGAGTCCACTTGGAGGTGGTTGATTATTATTCCTTTTTTTTTTCAGTGTCATTCAGTGCAGGAATAGCCACATCTTATGAATTTTAAATCTATTAAATGAATACATCTTTTGAAATTTAAGTCTGTGAATATTTTGTGTTGGAAATGGTTGTAATGTGTTATCTATCCATCCAAAAAGTTGAATATTTTGTGTTGGAAAAGGTTGTTACATATTGACTGTTCTTTCCAAAAGTCATCAGTTTTCATTGACACTAAATTCTGACAAAACTCCTAACAATATCAAAATATAGCTCAGATACATGCTATCCAAATGCAACTTTATTTTGACTTTGATTGCTGTGTGGCTAACTGATATGTTTATTCATGAGTGTTTTGATACAGTATGATCAATTCTGTATTTTGTAAAGAAAATTGTAGATTGAAATATGTTTTCAAATGTATTTTACCCATTGCTTCCACCAATTTCCAGTTTTCCACTTTTAATTTATCTGAAAATTTGATACCATACGAAAAACATACTTTACTTTACATGCGTTACTTCTTTTCTCACATCTTGTAGATATGTTTTAGAAATTATTGTAATTTTAAGCTTATCTCCCTTTAGAGTGATTTTTTCTTTTTTTGTAGATTAATGTTTTGTTTATCATGAAGAAATGAAAAGATTGAGGAGTTGGCAAAATGGAATTAAAAATGTGATGTCTGTTTTATATGTTTGTCTCTTTATGAAGAATAAAAGTATAGTAAATGCCTTATTTTCATTTGAAGCCATTTTGGCACGTGTAAAATTGTATTTGACTAAAATCACTTTTGTCATTTTGATGGAACCTTTGATAATAAAAGACTAGAATTATTTTTGCTTACCATTTAAGCCACATTATAATTTCCTAATTGTTATCAACTGTAGATTGCAGCAATTGTCTTGTCAAGACAATCTCGAGTTAGCTTTGATACCAGCTGGTAAGTTTTCTTACATTCATCATTGTTAAGTTTCATCTTTTAAGTATTTTATGTAGTTTAATAAATGTTATAGAAGTTAAATTTTCTGTTTTTACATTGTAGCCCTTTTTTTTTTACCTTTCATTTAGTAAGTATTGTATAGTTAGAACATTGTGAAGTGTTGTTTTTCTCTTACTTATAATGTACTGCAAGATAGGAGAGTGTGATCAAACACATTATTTTTTTTATTATTTCATGGAAAATAGTAACTTACAGAGTGTAGATTAGCATTTTATTTATTTGTTGTTCTCAGCCATTCAAATTTTGGCAGTTTTACAAAATATTTGAACATAATTATGTCATAATGTAAACCAGTGTTACATGTGAACAAAAATAGTGACTGTTGAAACATGATGTGGTTTGTGTTTTATACAAGGATATTTATATCAGATGTAGTATGCTTTCTTAAGTGTCAATTATTTAAATGAGTAAGCTTATGACATACAAGTTAGTTTATATGAAATTATCATCTTTAGGTTCATGGAAGTAAATAACCGTATTTTTAGGGTGAATTTTATAATTATGAATTTCCTTGCAGTAAATTAGATTGTAGTTTTCCAGAATTTTAGTAATTAAAATAAAGTAATTCAGTTGCAGAGGATTTTGAATATTGTGCAATTTGAAATTATTTAATTTCACAGAAAAATATGTAATGAGTATTATGGCTCTGTTAGTGTTTGAATGACTTTAAAAAAGGTATTTCATGTTGTTTGGTGTTCTTCTGGAATTGACATAATAAATAAATTTGTTAATAAGTTCTTAACAAACTAAAGCATTACAAAAAGGTATATATATAAGTGGTGTACAAGTTAAGATAAATAATAATGCTTATAAGATGACCCCTCATTGTGGATTCCTGTACATGGTAAGGGGACCTCCCAGGGAAGGTTTTATTCTTTCAGAGTACCGCCTGTGGGATCTAAACATCCACCCACGTGTTTACTGTGTATTGTGATCCTTGAAGAGAAGGAGAGGATCCTGGTGGTTGAGAGGTTCAACTCTAACATACCACTTTGGCCTTTAATTTCCTTGGGTCAGTTGGCTGATCCACTTGGGTTAGGATCAACTAAATACCAGTGTTGAATGTTCTCAACAGGAGTTATGAACATTGTATTTGATGCTGGTGTTTGAGTATAGTACTCATGAAACCCTGGCATTGCTGCACTGTTCTTGTTTGGTTAAAAAGGTTGATGAATGAACTTCAACATCCATCTCTGTCCCTGACATACATTCCATCAAACCCCAAGATCCACTTCCTTTGGTTCCAAGTATGGGCATTTCCTTAGGTACATCTTTTCTTCATACCCCAAGATGCAAAATAATCGTTTGTTCATGTCCTCAGTCACTGAAATCCTCTTCCAACATCAAAGACCTGCCCATTTGACCCAAGACAGGATTCATGGAGGTTGACACACCTACCTTGAATAAACAGAGTAAAGAAAAAAGACGTTGTCATAAACAGAAGGGTTCTCCACCCAATTCTTCTATACATAAGTCAAAATGGCCACCTTGATACAATGGAACTCTCAAGGTTTATGCTCTAATCTGGATGGTATCAAAACACTGATTGCTTCCTTTCATCCAACACATCTTTCCTTACAGGAATCATTTCTGAAACCTGCCGATAGAATCACTCTTTGGCAGTGTTCTTTATACAGAAATGACAGGCTGTGTGATGGATGAGTGCTTGGAAGGGTAACACTGTTGGCTGATCAGCATGTGCCCACACTGTTTTTGCCATTCAACACACCTCTGGAGGCTGTAGTCATCTGTGTTTCCTTGGGTTGTACCATCACTGTTTGTTCTCTCTATCTTTCACCTGAAAAGACTTATGATCAATCAGCTCTTGATGCTCTCATTGAATAGTTGCCATCTCCCTTTTTAATCCTAATGGGCTGTAATGAACATCACCCCCTTTGGGGAAGTGCTTATATTGATGGGAGGGGTTGTGTCGTAGAGTGTATGCTCTCTGATCACAACCTTTCTCTTTTCAGTAGTAGTTCTTATTTTTATTTTTATGCACCTAGCTTGTTTTTAACTACTACTGATCTCTCAGTTTTCCCCTTTCACTATCATCCCACATTTTGTGGAGGGTTGAGAATAACCCAAGAGGTAGTGATCATTTTCCTATAATTTTAAGAGAGATTGACTATAGAGGATGCTGGATTGTGCAGATTGGCCCTATCACTGCTCTCACGGAACTTGATCCTACCATCATCTGTAAGCCATCAGTAGATAACTGTGTGGCAGTAGTAACTGACTCTGTTATACAAGCAGCTGCTCAATCTATTTCAGTAGATAACTGTGTGGCAGTAGTAACTGACTCTGTTATACAAGCAGCTGCTCAATCTATTTCTAAAACTGTGACACATTTTCAATGATATCCTCATCTGTGGTAGAATCCTGCCTGCCATGTCAAAGCCAGAAGGAATCTTGGATTAAGTTTACTACTGGCATATCTTGTACCACCAGTCCAAAGTCATTTGGGACAAGATTTGAAAGGGCAGTGAGCAATGTAATTCTGTTCCTCTCCCTCAATCTTGCTCTCTGATGGCCAGGAAGTAGCTGTTACCTGGAGCATTGCCGATACTCTAGGAAAGCTTTTGTCGGGTATCTAGCACTTCTGCTTCTTCCTCCACCTTGGTAGCCATCAAGACTCAAGCAGAGTGATCACCTCTTTCCTTTCAAGCTGATTGTCTTATGATTATAATCGTCCCTTTACACTGGTGGAATTCAAACTGGCCCTTCATCTGTCTGACCTGATGATGTACACTATAAAATGCTGCACCACCTATCTCTTGTTTATTTTACTATTCTTCTGATTGTTTTTAACTGGATCTTAGAGAGGATGATTAATGCTTCTCTTGTTTGGTTCCTTCAAACAAACAACCTCCTCTCACCCACCCAGTGTGGGTTCCAAAGACAGTACTTCAACATTAACCACCTGATTCAAATTGAAATGTCAATCAAAGAAGCGTTTCTCAAATGACATCTTGTATCAATATTCTTTGACATTGAGAAGGCTTATGATACAACATTGAGGTATGGCATTTTGTGAGACCTCAGTATACTTGGCCATTTGCCCATTTTTATAAAAAAATATTTTTTTATGTACATGTGATTCCAAGTTTGTGTGGGTTCAACACTTTCCACTTCTTTTCTACAGGAATTTGGAGTCCCTCAGGGCTATATTTTGAGTGTCACACCTTTCAGTATAAAGATTGCCATCACTGAACATCTCCCTCTTGTTGTTGAAAATGGGCTCCATATCAACAACATTCACATCTCATATCAGTCATTGAACATGAGATATATTGAGTGCCAGCTACAAACTGCTTTCAATCATTTACTGAAGTAGACCATAGCAAATGGTTTTTACTTCTCTCTTTCAAACCCGTTTGCATGCACTTTTGCTGCCAACATGGTATTCACCTTGATCCTGAATTCCATATTGGTGAAGTTGTGCTGGCTGTGGTCCCTGAAACAATGTTCTTGGGGCTTATCTTTGACCATAAGCTATAACACACATCAAGCAGCTATGGGTCAAATATACAAGTACATTGAACATGTACATGTACATGCTCTCTCTTCCCCACTTGGCAAGCAGATCAATGTTTTATGCTAAAGATATATTGTGCTTTTATTTGATCAAAATTAGACTATGAATCACTGGTCTTTGGCTTTGCCAGGACCTCGGCCTTAAAGATGATGGTCCCCATTCATCATCAAGGACTTTAGTTCTGCACTGGAGCTTTCCACATTTCCCCAGTTCAGAGCTCATACACAGACATTCGTGAACCTTCTTTGCACCTCTGCTGTTTGCAACTGTCTTTACTATATGCTTCAAAACTTTACCAAAGCGTCCCACCTGGAGTTGTGTTTTCCTTTGTCAGTGAACCATACTTTTTCAGAACAGACAATCTACTATTACTCCTTTTGGCCTTCGTATCCAGGTTCAGTTGGATGAATTGGGTCTATCCTTAGGTAACATTGCTGTATCTGCTGGTCAGCCCATCCCGCCATGGCTTCTTAGAGTCTCTAAATGAGACCTTTCTTTAAGTCATCTGAGAAAAGCAGACACTCCTCATTGGAAATACTGTCTGTTATTTGCTGAACATCTTTTGAACCATCCTTCCATTCCTATTTATACAGTTATCAGGCAACTGTGTGGGCTCTGCCATGGTTTGTTGTGGCTCAGTGGTTGCACACAGAATCCCTGCTACAGCTTCTGTGTTTGCTGCTGAACTGTATGCCATTTCTCTTGCCCTTGATCACATAGAATCTAAGCAGTACTCAAATTGCACTATTTATACTGACTCCCTTAGTTCTCTACTGTCCCTGGAATTACTTCACATTGGCTCACACCCTGTTCTTGCCAGTATTCAAAAGTGACTGGCCCATTTCTCTTTAACATCTGCTTCTATCCAGTTTTTCTGAATACTGGGCCACGTTAGTATATGCAGGAATGAGCTTGCTGACACTGCAGCTAAATCTATCTGCTCTGGCACTATCAGTGCTGTTCCTGTTTCTTACACAGACTATGGTCCTATATTCAAGGCTCAGCTTCATGCCAGTTGGCAGTCAATTTGAAGTGAGCATGAAGAAAGCAAGCTCTTCCAAATAAAGCACTGTATGGGACTTTTGATATCTTGCTTCCATAAAGATTGGAAAGAGGAAGTTGTTCTAACTAGACTACCCATTGGTCACAGTTTTTTAACTCATCATTTTCTTTTATCTGGGACCGATGCACCAATGTGTTGTCTGTGTAACACTCTAGTCACAATAAGCCACATTTTACTGTCTTGCTGTGATTATGACTCTCAACGATGGCACCATTTTAAACATGTTCTGTCCCAAGGTTCATCCATAATGTAAGACAGCATTGTTGGAAATGTTTTTAGTTTTTTAAAGGCCTTTAATCTCTTTAGTGCTATCTAAGTTTTTGATTTATACATTAAACCTTTTTTAATGTGATTCCGTTTTAAGAATCAGAGTCCATCTAGTTCTATTTGAAATTATAAAATGGCTCTAATGTCATGTAACTTGAAACCTGGACGGGAAAGGCCAACTTCAGGTGACTGATGTTGCTGTTTGAACTATCCTTTAGTCATCCTGGCAAGTTATAATTAAAAGTTTGCTACAAGTCTTTTAAAACTTTTATTACTTTTTTTTCTGAAAATGGTCATAACATCAAATAACTCTGAACCAGGACTGGTGAGGACAATTTCAGGTGACTGACAGTGGTTTTTGAACTTGCTTGTTAGTCTTTATAGCAAGTTATGATCATTACAGTTATGCTACAGAAAGTCCTTTGCAACTTGTATTACTGTCGTATTTCTCTTACTGTTGGAGACTAGATGTAAAAATTGGTTTTAATGCTATTTTATGTTGTTTTTTTTCAAACTTTGTTTTGTTTTACCTTAATTTCCTTTTATGAAGCTTACTAATTTTACTTTAGTTTAAACTTTTTACTGGATGTTTACTGCAGATATCCTTGTTGCTTTGTGCAATAAAACACCAGACCAACCAACCAACCAATCACAAGATGAATATACATCTTAAGAACATTAAATTTACTGTAATTAAAAGTTTAATGACCTACAGTGGAGTGTAGTGATTAAAAAATGAGACACAAGAGTTCACTTCTAAAAATTTAAATTATTGGAGTATTCAATATTTATAAAATATGAATATTAAAAAATGTGATAAGACACAAATTAATAAATATTAATATAAAAAATAAAAGATGGCTTTCATTTCTGGGAACATTTACTTTCAGGCTTGAAGACTTGTATGAAAAAATTGTGATGGAAACTACAGGGAATAAAATAACTCCTTTAGTAGTGAACCCAGGAAGGATTCTTCTCACATGTTCAAGGCTTTATTTTCAACCATATAATAATGCAGAACCGGTAAGCTGTGGGAAGTATAAATGTTTAAAACTAAATTTGTGTGTAAACTCAGTATCTGTTATACTTATTTGAGTAATAGGGGTTTTTTCATGTGCGGTACCATTTTTTAATGTAATGCTAGTATGTGTTAATTAGAGCTTGATTCAGATGATTAAGAAAAAGAAAACTAGGTTTCATGACTTTTATAAAAAATGTGCAATTTATGTATAGGAAGGTAACTAGTTATTTTATACTTATATTTAATCTGTTTTTTAAGCTAATTTATTCAGTGATATATTACATCATCAATATATGTTTACAGTGGCCTGTGCTGAAAATTAAACTTTCTTCCATCACAAGAGTAGTCAAAAGAAGATTTCTTTTGAGACATGTTGTAAGTAAATTATGATTTCAAACTGTTTTTTATTCTGTTTTTTTGCCAAAATATTTATTTCAATGTTCAAAGAAATGCATTTATAGGCAATATATTTAAGCATGTGGAAATGTGTGAAGGTTGACTCTGAAAAGTGAGAGAAAACAGGAATGAAGTTGCATTGTGTAGTTGATGCTGCTGGAAGTGTGTGATTAAAATTTTAAAACTGGGAAACACTAGTAACAAAGATATATTGTAGGGTAAAAGTTCATGGAAATTCATAAAGTTTGTCTTGAAATTTGAGACATACTATGAAAGTTTGGTATTTAGATGATATTTCAGCTTCAGCAATCACAAGGTATTTTTTCTGTTTCAAAAATAAATTTTCTACATTAATTTCAAAATGTTTATTTTATTTGTATATAATGATTGGTCTAATGTCAGGTTTACATTTTAAAATAATTTTGCTTTATATTAACTGTCATGTTAGGTGGAAAAATAGGTTAAAATGCTTTTGGTATTACATTTACAACATATATCTAAAAGTTTCTTTTTTTTTAATTCTGTACTTGCCAATATAATGTACTTGAAATCTTTGCCACATATAATTTTCCCATTGGAGCAGTTTTGGA
Source organism: Carcinoscorpius rotundicauda (assembly GCA_011833715.1). Classification (NCBI taxonomy): domain Eukaryota; kingdom Metazoa; phylum Arthropoda; class Merostomata; order Xiphosura; family Limulidae; genus Carcinoscorpius; species Carcinoscorpius rotundicauda. The sequence goes on along the minus strand of CM022392.1, from coordinate 46,123,353 downwards.
GATGTTATAGTGACTCCATCTAATGCTCATTGTTCAAGAAACAGCCTTACTATTGTGTTTTTAATTAGGCAGAAAAAGGTCTGTGGATAAGTTAATTGAAATGTACTATTTGGAAATAGGCATCGAAAACTGGTTGCATGTATTTGTGTTCACTTTAATGAAGGTTTGTGATTGGGAAAAAAACTGTTATTAGCTTTTTTGTGTTTAATTCTTTAACAATTTAATGATATTGTAAATATCAAGAATGTAATAAAACTTCCTGCATTATAAGTCTTGTTGTTTAACTAAGATTTTATTAGTTAAAACTTTTGAATTATAAAGTCTTGTTTAGCTTAGTTTTTTTGTAACTCTGCAGAATAAACTTAGGTAAATTTTACTGATTCATAAATTTAGTTTGTTTTGTATATGTTTGTCATATTGCTAACTGTAATATAATTAATGTGTGTGATAAACTACTGTTTTTCATTCTTCCAGGGTCTAGAGCTGTATTGTCCTGATGAATATTCATTAAAGCATCTTTTTCTTACCTTTAAAAACAAGGAAGATCGTGACACACTGTATACAGAAATTATGAAGCAACCAGGTATTTGTACAATTTGTTTATAACTTAAATTATATTTATGTTATTCTAGATTATTGGATGCTTATGTTTTTTGTGCTTAACTATTTTGTTTTAAATGCCAACTATTAACACTAAATTTCTCACTTTCTAAACTTTTTTACTTTGTGCTTTTCAGAACTCCCCATAAACTCTCTGTGCAAATTGAAAATATATATATACTTGTTTTATGCTGTTAGATATTAACAAATATTTGAATAAAATCAAAAACACACTAGGTGTGAAAAAATTTGTAGCCAAAAAAGGTTTGATGTGGAACTTAAAGGAATGAAAACATAATTGGCAGCCAAACTGGTAGTTGTAGCTGCATTTATAGAATTGATAAGAATATTTGACAAGTATTTACTTATCAGTTAGCCAGGTCACATTTTGTTCTTAAAATATGAGCATGATGGTGGGTCAAACAAAGTACATAGCCGTTGGTATCAGTAATTATCATGTTGGTTTTAACATTGTAGGGTTATGATTGGTGAGGTTTGTTCTAAATTCAACACACATCCCAGATTCACTTGCATTATGGAGATTAAAGAGATTTTTAACCATTGTTTTGATATTAGTAGTTTTCGTATGAATGGATTTTAAGGAAAGCTTTGGTTATAAAATTAATTTATCTCAAATTACTGTTTTCTTTTTGTAATTGTGCATGTGTTCCAAATTTCATATATATAGTAATATATCTATTCTCAAGCTACATGTATGAATGAATTCTATTGTACTATTTTTGTGTATAGTTTTGTTTACTTTATTTTTAGAGTCAGTGTCATAACATCTACTTTCACATAATGTTTACCTAAATTAGCTAAATTACTGCTATTATGCTGTCTCATTACATAATCTTATAATTTTAATGTAATTGTGATTTGTAGTGGATTTATCTGTGAGACTAACAATGTGCATACTTTATTGTAACAGTATCAGCACATATCAAGTTTTAGAAAATGAAACTTGAAAAATGTCTTGTGCATATATGGTGTAAAATTTGAGACTAGCTATATGATAATTTTTATAGCTTTTACTAGTTTAACAGTGCACATTAGATGGCAGTTTGCATCAGGACATTAATCCATTTCTTGTTATTGAACACAAGAGTAACAAATGATTAATAGGAGTTACTCTATTTACTTTCCAGCATTAAGGCTAGAAGATACTGGACAAGAAAACATGACACTGCTTTGGCAGAATGGGGTCATATCTAATTATGATTATCTGTTATATCTCAATAGGTAATATTCCTTGTTTTTTGTTAAAGTAAAACTACTTGAAGATTGTGATGTTGAAACAAGTATTTAGGAGCAGCTTATTATTTTAAGAAAATATAAAACATTCACTGAGCTATTTTGGGAAAAAAAATGAAGAGAAATAGATAAATGTTTAAAAATTGTGATTGTTAGCATTTGAAGTTGTGAGTAAAGCCCATTTTGTTGTTGTTTTTTTCCTCCAGAGTACAACAAATATATTTAGATTTTGGGTAGTATTGAATCAGATATGTATTATTAGAATTACCATTGGAGTGTCTTTAATCCCACTGACTTTTTAAATACTCAACACAATTTGAGTACCAAATTGTTTGTTGGTCCATGAATTTATTGTTCGTAGGAAACTTAGTAACATGTGTCATGTTAAAAGTAAAGAGCAAAAATACTATCCTTGTAATTAATTTTACTATTTAATGCTGGGGTTTCCTATGCATTTCACACTGAATCTGAAATGTTTCTCCTAATTTGTTTGGTCATTTCTTTGCACTGGTTTATGTAGCTGGCAACAAGACAAAATTAATAAGTTTTATACAAAATGTGTGTCCCAACTACAGTGAATGCTCTATTTACAGTTCAGGAAACCATATTGTTTGTAGAATTAGTTAATATTAAAATTAGTTTTTTTAACAAATCTAGTATATTAAATTTAGGAAATTAAAATTTTTCAGCTTATTAAGAAAGTCATGATTTATAAGTAATGCTTGAAGTTGTTTTTTTTACCTTAAAATTTGTACCACATGAGTCTTTAATTCAGTTAAGTTATACTTAAATGATGAAAAACAATAGGAGTTATGCCATTCTAGACATAATAGATACTTTATCAAACTATTTATTACTTTCAAGGAAAATGCAGTGGTAAAATAAGTAGATGGATAATTAAAAATTATTCAATTAATGTGATATTTTTATTCTTGTTGCCTAAAACTTTAGATGAATAATGAATAAAAGATCGTTTTAAATGCATTTTAAATTATTTGGATTGGTTAAATTTTTACTACAGCTGGATGGATTCCACCCAGTCTTTATTCTCCAATGTAATCGCAAAGCAATTATATTGTAACTTTTTAAAATGTAAATGCATTTTCATAAAATTTTGCAGATTGTCAGTAAACATTACAAAGCTTTTATACATAAAATTTTTTTTTTTCAAGATTAAGTTTCAAGATTTTTTAATAATAATCTGCACATGCATTTTTTTTAATGTTGAGAATCCAGCATGTTATATAATTTTGATTTTATGATTAGAAATACTTTATTGCATCAGAATAGTGGTCAAATTCCACTGTGAAATCTATAACATTCAGGTAATTATCAAACATTTTATAGAAGTAATTTTATATTTTATGTTATTTTTACAATTTTATTTCTATATGGGTTTGATCAGTTTGATTGACCTCATAAAAAGTTAGAAAATAGATATAACTTATGGGTTTTTTTATTCTTGAATGACAAGAAGTTATAACATGAAACCACAATAGCTTAAATCTCATAACATTATATATCTATCCATTTTATTTTATTGATCTTTCAGATGTATCTAACTACACCACAGAAGTTTCAATTACATTATGCATGTGCACTTGTGTTGCTATAACCAGTAGTACAAAACTGGCCTTTACAAAGTGCAGCCTTCTTATCTTTGTCCTAAGGGACCAGTATCATTTTAAATACAATCACATTTTGGTTATAATACATTACATTGATGTGTGTTTTTATATATATAGACACACACACACATACACCTATTAGTTTGTTATAGCCTAAAAACAAGTTGAAATAAAAAAAATAATACTGAAGTAATTGAAAAGATTCCAGGGTACGAGATATAATGTGTAATATAAAATGTACCAAAAGTTTTGGAGGTGACTGCAGAAGTAGGTCCCACACTTTAGTGGATATACACTGTCTATTAGTTTTAACCTCCATTTGCCAGTCATGCATAAATATATAATATAAAGTAGCAATAAAGGGTTACCAGTTAGTGCCTTTCGACCATAATGGGGTCTGGAATGCTAACTTCAAGAGGTAAGCTAACTTACCCCAAAAGAATAATACCTTATTTGTTTTATTATTATTTTTCTTTATTTTCCTTCTTATTATTTTTATTCTTCAATTAATTTTTCTTCTCTACTTTGGAGAGCAGTCACCTTCCCACAACTTTCTGCAGATAATGAAGGGTTATATATATGAGGGACATTGTGGGCTTGAGCACCCACATCTCACCCTCCTAATTTCTATTTCTGTTCCTTTACTCCATTTTTCTTTATGTGAGACTGGCGAATGGAGGTTAAGACTGATAGATGATATATTGCCATTGCAATGTGAGTCCTACTTTCAGCATCTCCCAAACTCTGGGTACATTTTATATCCCACATTATAGCTTGTACCCTGGAATCTTTTTTTAATTAGTGAAGCATTTTTTGTTTATTATTTTTTTAGTTTAATTTTGTTTTAGCTTGTTTTTAAGTTATAACAAACTAATATAATTAGTCAGAGATTTGTATTTGCTGTTTTTAATACAGTCTTTCCTTTTGATTTTGTTTAATATTAATTTTCTATAAAATATATATATATTTATTATTACTTTTTACAAAAATTATCCTCAATTTCTGTTTTTCTTAAAAGTAAGACAGTGAATAAAGAAATATAAAAATAACAGTGATCTCTTGTACTTTGAAATTTATACTCGCCATAATTTGTTAAGCCTTGTCAAGTTTTGCACATGGAGGTTGTAAAATAAAATATTTTTTGCAATAACAAAAAAAAATTAATAAATTACTGTATAATACCACAGAATTCTATTGTACTTTATCAGCTTCAGTAAGTAAACTGTAGTTGTGTATAAAAAATACATTTAAAGTAATTTTCTCTTACCTATTCATTTTTATTCTACCGTGAAAACTGCGTGTAAGAAAGTTTGAGCTTTCAATTGCTTATAAACACATCATAGAGCAAAGTAGAGGTACTTAAGTAAGTGTTTCCAAAAATGGAAAAGATTGGCAGGAGCCACCTTAATTGATTCACTAAATATAATAATATTTCAGAAAATAGAAATGATAGGAAGTTCTTATTTTGTATTTTAGCTTTTTAATACTGATAATTAGAGTTTCTAATTTATAAGAAACTATAGACTTTGTAGTTGAACGTCACAAACATATAATATGAACCAAAGTTGCATTTAACACATTACATGATATACAGAAATCAATATTTAAATGTTTTATTTTAATATTTTAAATTAAGAAATTAACTAATGTATAATACTGAAATTTAAATCATAATCTGCAATTTGTATAACAAACTTATTGACATCCATTTGTAACATAATAGTTTAAAGAAAGTTTTGACATGAAATCTGAGTCATATCATAGCATAAGGGTTTAGGGAGGTGAAATGTATGTAGAAAAGGAATTTAAAGTTTAATCAAAAAAAATTTTTTTTTTTTTAAAAAAGGTGATGCTTGCCATATAGACATCCCTATTTGTACATGTCACAAGGTTTTTGCTGAGTTTCATTTAATATTCAATTAATACTTTATTATTATGTTATACAAATAAACTGGGCATTATAACATAGGTAATAATGCAACTTTAATACTATATGAGTTTTATCATCTTAATATTTTAAGGCAGGATTAAAAAATTCTGAATTTCTTCTGGTATAAAAATTGTGACATTTGCTCTCTAGGTCTTTCCTTTTCTGTAATTTATTTACCACCTATGGAAGTATGGACTTTAAGCTTAGTTACTCATTACAATGTTATTATTATTCAGGCAAAGCATAATTTTTATAACCTTCAAACACAAATTGTAAAATTAGACTCTCTTATGATATCCCCATGTCACATCTTCTCTTTTAGAATTTGCCAATAGTTTTTTTTTTTCAATATTTAATACCACAGTATTTATAACCAGTTTCAATCTGTGAAATGACAAATAAAATGCATTATTTTCTGTACAGAAAATTGTCTAATTAATGCACTAACATCTCAAAGTTTATTTTCACAAGAAATGTATTAATTTAGTGAATTTTTAATAGCATTTGCTGCATAGTCAGATAGCCAGAAATTATATGGTAGTTTTAAGACAGTATCAGTAGTACAGTTGGAATGAAAAAGTAGGTGTAAGTTTCACTGACAGTTGGCAGGGAAAAAAAACACAACAAAACAAAACAACTGGCTAAGTACTATACTTCTTTTTTTTCTTTATTTATAATTATAAAAATATGTACAATATAAAAATCAGAAACTTTCCAAATTAAGTAAGACTAAATTAGGTAAAATAAATGTTTTCATGAGGTACTCTTACAAGTAGCTTGTGCCTTTTGTCATTTATAGGATAAATGTGAGCTTCACTTTTTCCAAGTAGCATGATAATTAGTTAGACATGGTTCAAAAGGAAAACAAGTTAAATAGAAACATAGGGTATGGGTTTTAAGCTTTTTAGGAAAAAATATTGTAGTTTCATGTTATAATTTGAAATCACTCTAGAAAAGAAAACAGTGGTTCATAGTTATTTTGAATTTTTTATGGTGGTTAACAAGATCAGTCAAAGTGACCAAATGTATATAAAGCTAGGGTAAAGAAAATAACAAATAAAATATAAAAGTTTCCTGTAAAAAAAAACATTCTAATTTAGTTATGAGATTTTAGAGATTATGCAAATGAAATTTGACAGTTTTTAAGAGAAAGGAAAGTGTTTTTTTTATCTTAACATAAAAATCACTTGCACTTAGAGCAGTCAAAATTTTGATTGCATATATTCTTGGATACATTTTTTAGTGAAACACTTTATTAAAAATTCTGATTTTCTTGCATTCAAAAGACTTAATGCCTGTTGAAAGTCTGAAATATTTTGTTTAAGATGCACAAAACATATTAGAAGTTATGGAAACTATAATGGTCAGTTTTGGTTTTAAAATTGGTTTATTCAACTGAGCCCCTGACAAGAGTGTTAAGTTTTTATTATGCACTTTTCTTGTCAACATCATCTTATAAGAAGTAGAAACATAAAAAACATAACTTACTAGTTGAATTAAAAAAAATTTCAAACAGATGTTCAAAGAAAATGGCTCTTTTAACTGATGCAATGAAATGTATTTTTTATTTTTGTAACTGGCAAAATCTGTTCAATCTGTGCAACATGTATGATTTTTAAACTTGCCTGGAATAGTTTGATGGGAAAAGAGGGACATTAGAAAACATTGCATTGGTTTTTTGTTTGATATATTTTCTGTATCTTGTGTATTTGGTTTACAGTTTAGCAGACCGAAGTTTTAATGACTTGACTCAGTATCCAGTCTTCCCATGGGTGATAGCTGACTACACCAGCACACATCTAGGTAATACATAAATAAGGTAGAATACTTTGTTATAAATGGATAAAAACTTAAAGTAGAGTGAGAAGACGATGATTTATCAACATAAACTAGAGATATTTTCCAACACAACATTTTAAAAAAGTGAAATTTACCACAAATAATGTTTTCTTGCTTGTTAGTGTTATTTAACAATGCAGTTCTGTGATGATATAAATGTAGTATTTCGGCATGATTTTTATACTTTACTGAATATTTAATTACATATATCAACTTATTTTGAATGCATTTAGTTTTGTTGATGTTCTTATTTTGATAGCATTTAATTTCACTAAATGTTCCTACTTTCTCTTGTAGGACATTTTTATATAATTATTTGTAGTTGAACTTCAAGAAACTTCAGTGTCACTTTTCCTTACTTTTCTATTGAAGTGTTATGATCATCATTGTCATTTATTTAAAGAGCAGTGGATTCTTTGCTATGCTGAGTAACAAGTGCAGGTTACATTAAGTCAGTGTTTAGTCAACAGATTCCTGAAACTTAAGGATATGTTTTAGAAATGGAAGTTTTAGGTAAGACAGTGAGAGGCATTGCCCCACTAACCCATGGTGTAAGACTTTCAGTACCATTATCTCCTTTCTGATAGGAATCTATTTTAGATGGTCTTCCTCAAATGAACCAAACTACAGTGGTGCTCACTCACAGTGTTTTATTTAACCTTAAGTTTCAAAGCACAATCAGAAGTTAACTATTTTATTATTTTGGTATTACATTACAAGATATTGTTGTTATAACTTTCAATCATGTGTTGTAATAAATTACAGTTTCTGAAATTATCATGTGGTGAAGGATCCAATATAAGATTTATTGAATCTTAAGGTAATGTTAAGTAGCCCAAAGTCATCAAATCCAGAACTTATCCGCTTACTGCACTGACACAATGATTATTCATCAACTTTCTGTTAAAGAGCTAAAACAGTAAAAATATATACATGCTTGTAATATTTACACATAAAAGCATGAAGTAATATCCTTTATCTTTGTGTTTTATGCTAATTTTGAAGAATTTCAACTTTGGTGGTAGGTTTCCATGTATGCCTTTATAGGTAAATTTTTTCCTGTAGTTATATATATATATACATATGTTTGTGTGTGTGTGTGTGTTTTTAGTTGCCTCTATATTATGGAAAAATGCCTTCATGTAATACAGCTTAAGAACTTTTTGTGGATAATAACTATTAACCAAAATTTATTTCCTTTATGGATCACATAAACATTTGTTTTATACCAGTAATATAAGTAATGTTCTTTTATTTATGAATGTTATTTGATTTCAAGGAACAGATATGTTAACAGTTAGATATTTGAGTTATAAACAAACATTTTCATGTCAGCTGTTATTTTCCATTTTTTTTTTCATAAGATCTGACAAATCCAAGTGTGTACAGAGACCTCTCCAAGTCTGTTGGTGCCTTGAATAAAGAACGACTTGAAAAATTAAAGGTGAGGAAATTCACACAATTTATATTCAGAATGCCAGTGATGTTTTAAATTCTGAACTTGTAACAGTTTTCAAATTAATTACAATTAGTGGGATATTATGCTGAGGTATTGTACACCATAAATTATAGATATTAATACTCTTGTTTCAACTAAGACTATATGTTATAACCCATTCAGTCTGTCTATTTTGCTGCCCATCAGGCTGGACACTATTATCATATAGCATTTGTCTTATCACTTTCTTGCATCCTCCACTGTGTTTGTCTTTTATTAGTAATCCATCTTTCCTCTTGGCCATCCCACTATGAACCATATTTTTTTATCTGGCAATTGGTCTATAGTTTGTTAGTTATTCAATGGCCATAAAAATTGTATTTCTTGTTTCCCAGTACCACAAGGTATTTTTTCTTTGTTTTGTACTTCATAAGACTTCTACCTCTCAGAAAGGGGATTTTACTGGGTTTTTTTTATCTCCCTCCTTCAAGTTTTATCATCTATAGCAAGTTATTTCACATTTCTTTACATTAACTTTGCCACCTGGCTCATCCTCTTGCTTTCCATTACTGCTGGTCCTCGAATTAAATTCTTAAGAAAGGTATGTGGATAACTCTACACACATTCATCACTTTTCTTCACTGTCTGGATGGTTTATCATCTATAGGATTTTGACTTCTATTGGTTACCATTCTTTATTTGATCAACCATCTTTGAGAAGTGTAAGTGCATTTGTTTTACAGGTTCAATTTATATTTCTAAAGATTTTTTCAGGTGACTGGTGTTATCTCATAGGATATACTTATTTCCCAAAATCTGCATTGTACCAAGATAACAGTAAGTGTTCAGACCATCCACTTTGGCTCTGTCAGTGCCCATTGTAAGAAGGAATGTTCTGAAAGACTGTTTGAGGTGTATTTGTTGCCCATACCATGTCTATCCAATTAACTAACATGGAAAAAGCCAGCACCAAGAAAGTTTTGCCCATTGCTTTGACTCGCACTTTCTAGCTTTCAGAAATAGAGATTCCCAGTCATCCGTTACACTGTCTATCACTTACCAATTTCTAGCTGCTAAAGTGGTGTACCAGGGAGAAGGGCAATGGTAATGACACTGTTAATGTAGTGTGGGTCACCTCTAAAAAATATACCATATAATATGCCCTTTCCCTCTTGCACACAGATTCTGTTTATTAAAGTTGAAGTAAGAACACTGTATATACACATAGTATGTAACTAATGTGTCTTCCTTCTGCAGTCAAAGTCTCTTCAGGAGAGTTAAAATGAACATTCAAGGTATGATCTAATTGTACTAAGCATACTGGTTTGCCAACCTCAAGTACAAAATTGCTATGAATGTTGTTGTCATTCCATCCATCCATATGATATATGTGGCCCACTTTCCTCTCCACCCCTTGCCTTCAAGGAGAAGAATATATCCTGGTTGAGATTAGATGCACATGTAGCTCCTGTGGATCTCCAGTAAAGTATCTATCTGAAATATATTTTTGAATTAGGAAAATATTGACCTTGCGTAAGAGGACTTACCATGAGCAGGAACAGATTGTTTATGTAACGGAGAATGTCGTGAACAAAAACATATTGTTTATATAAGGTGACTTGCCTCTAACTAGAACATATTTAGATAAGGGGACTTGTCACCAACATGATGTTTATATAAGGGGATTTGTTACCAACAAGAACATGTTTATATAAGGTGATATGCCAATGAAAATAATATGTTTATGAAGAGGGATATGCCACCAACAATAACATGTTTATTTAAGGGGACATGCTATCTTACATTAACATGAGATATTAGACCAACAAGAACCTGTTAAGTGAGTTTTCAACATTCAAAATCAAACTGCACAAATTAAAATGAAAGATACTACTGAAATTGATAATAACTTTATAAAATCTTTTCTCAACTATCTCAGCACAAGTTTTTACATGCTAATATGTAGATACTTTCATAAGAATCTTTACTAGAAATATGGTTTTAAGATGCATGATAATGAATATGGAGCCTTGGTGATAGTGGTTTATAATAAACAAAGTGAATTTGAAGTGTTTTAAAAGCATAATTCTTATTGCAAATTAAACATAATAATTATTAACAAATCTTGTTGTTATGGTTTGTTAATCCTTGTGTCCTTATTAGTACAACATGAAAACCTAACTTTAGATTTAGCACTACATTATGTAGAACATTTTGAATCTGTTATTTTCAAGATATTTGTATCATTAAAAATATGTTTTGTAAAATATGGATAGAATATGTTTTATTTTACTGCAAGCTTTCATACCCTTTTAAGAGCTCATCTTCAGCTCTACCATAGTAGACTAATGTCCTACCTGGTGGTTAACTTATGACAGAGCTTTATTTTATAAAATACCAAAATATATTATTATTATATTTTTTATTTCACCACAAACTTTCAAACTCTTTCAAGAGCTTGCATGTGGTCGGGTGGGAAATTAGTTTAACTTCCCACATTGTGGTGGGCTTTTGACTGAGTTTTAAGGCTAATGGTTACATAAAATAAATTAGTATGTGTTTAAAAATGTTGTTCTTCTTATGTATTTTTATTTAAAATTATTCATCTACAACAATGAATCTAAAAGAAAATTTCTTTTTACTAATAAATTAAATTAGGAACAAATGGTAATAGTTGTGAAAGATGGTATTTTTTCCACCAATCTAAAACATTTAATATTGAAATATGTGGCTATAATTGTATATGTAATCCAAATGTGTTACTTACAAGTTATATTTTGTAAATTTATTTTTCTTACACATACTGAATGATTGGCTTTTTCAGTAAATCAAAATTTTTATCATTTTATATGAGATACCACCATAAAGGTCTATGTTGTTGTGTCTTGTTTATATCAAAGTTATATATTTACAAATCTCAGGACCATAATATCCTTTTATGATTTTTAGCAAAGGTATGATGAAATGTCTGAACCCAAGTTTTTGTATGGATCTCACTATTCTACTCCTGGCTTTGTATTGTATTACCTTGTCAGAAAAAGTAAGTTTAAAATGCTTTCACTGTGATATAATTTGAATTTGGAAAAATCTAGCCTTGGCTTAATAGTATTTGTTTTTAACTTATGTTTTTCAAAATAACATTAAACAGATAGAAAATCAAATTACAAAGCTATGCTAATTTTAGTGGCTTAAACATTGTACATTTCACACTTAATAATAAAATATTTTTAACTTTTTATTATTAACATATTGAACAGGAATATTTTACTTATAAGATTATAAAAGTGTGTAATGTTTTGAATTTTATTGCTTTTTTGTACATGTTTACTTTTCAATCCTTCATAAGCAAAAATATTAAGAGCTGCAAATATGAAATAAAAACATCTTTATGAACTTAAATGACATATGTGTGCATATAAATAGAATAACTTAAAAAACATGAAAGTGTTTACATTAGTATTAACAAATTAGTGATGAAATATTTGCATAGGATTATGCACATTTTTTTAATATTTTGACAAGAAATAGCGTTTTCAGTGAGAATAGAATTTAATCACATGTATAGAAACTCAGTGTGTGAGCAGTGAAATTTGAAAATCAGAGTTTTTTAAATGAATACACTAAACCCTTAGTAGAGGGCTTAAAAATGAAGCTTTTAGTATCGTAATAAACATTTATTTTATTAAATGTGCAAAACACAAACATAGAAAACAAGTGAAATCAAAGAAAACTACATAGTTGTAAGAACAGAATAAAAAATTAGCACATGAATAATGAAACTTAAGTCTTTTTTTGGGAAAGACAGTATTTAGTCAATAATATAATTAATAAACATTATAATTACAGGATTTTTATTTTCTTAATTTGCAGTAATGAGTACTTAGAATTATTTGTAGAAAAACAAAATTAATTTAAAATCAGTGTGTTTTTAAAATATGACTTTAATAGTAAATGTGTTTTAATACTTATTATCATCAGAAATTAATTTTTAAAAGGACACATTATGAAGTTAAAATGATTTTGCTTAAATTATGGTAGTTTTTACTCGATACTGTAATTTTAAACATAGGTTTTTATACTAGTGCCTCAGTATATGCTTTGTCTTCAAAATGGGAGATTTGATAACCCTGACAGGATGTTCAACAGGTAAGAATACAGATGTAAACTTATCCTCCTTGAAGTTGCAAATGCCATTTTTTTATAGTGTTATTAGAATAGTTTTGTTATTGTTTTTAATATGAAGTCAAAGAGGTTAATTTTTTCATCATGAGAAGATTAAAGGACATGGTAGATTTGTGCTCCGATTTTAAAAGGTAATTTTATTTTGTTAGTTTTATTTCCATTTCTGGCTCCTTAAATGATCTATTCTTCAACTGAAAAAACATTTCAATACTGCTTCTGAAATGTGTATTATTTTAGTTTTCACCAATCTGCAAAACAATCACAGTTTAAAGTTATACCTTAATTTTTAACAATATTCTCATAAAAATAAAAATGTGAATTGTACTGACTTTTCAAACTTTAATCAGGAACATACCAAGTCTCAGTATATTTTCTCAGTCAGTTATTTTGGGTTTGTGTTTTTCTTATAGCAAAGCCACATCTGGCTATCTGCTAAGTCCACAGAGAGGAATTGAATCCCTGATTTTAGTGTTGTAAATTCATAGACTTACCGCTGTACCAGCAGGGGCCAATAATACTGTTAGGTTATACAAAAGATTATTACATAACAAACAAGATAACATTTACTGTATTTGAAAGACAATTTTTTTGTATTTTGTGAAATACATTTATGAAGTTATGAACTCCATGATGCTTTTTATATAAATTTACAACTTTAAAACAAAGTTTTTTTCACGTTGAATTACTATGTAATTAATAAATTGTATCGAGCAGATGTGACATGTAAGTCCTTAATAACACTTTTGCTACTGGCATATGTTTCTGTTGTACAAGTTTTAATTTTTTTATTTCAAAGGAAGTAATTAAAAATTTCTAAATTTCCTGTAACATGTGAATTGTGACATTTCATACCTAGTTATATACTTTTTGTTCATTTATTTATAGTCTTTCTCAGAAGTATGAATTTAACTTATGTGACATCTATATTACAAGATTAAAAATGCTTTTCTTCATCTCAACCTAACAGTTGCTTTGCTCTTGAAGCAATCAACACTTTGACTCCCTATATTCATGTTAAAAATATTTTCTGAAAGTACTTTCTCAAAAATTGAGATTTTGTATCTACAAATGACTTAAAGATTACTGAAAGCTCTTAAAATTTTGTGAAGATACCCCAAACATTTTAAAAGTTATAGTATGGAAACTGTCAACGTTAGTTTGGGATTGTAACTTGACTGAGCTAGTAGTGAGAAAGAGATTGTGTTTCTTGTTTAGTAATACTTCCCAATGCCTTGTTTCAGTTATGTTTTACATATCTTTGTTATTTGATCATGTTTAGATTTGAAAATTAATACATTAAATCTTTTTTTAAATATTGTTCACTGCAGTTGTCAGAAAGTTATAAACGTGTTTTTGTGGTATGGGTAATGATGTTTTTAAAAATGGCAGAGTTTTTAATTATAAAATGTGCTTCTCTTGTTTTTGAAACTACAGTATAGCAGACACGTGGAGAAATATCACCACCAATTCTTCTGATTTCAAAGAACTTGTACCACAGTTTTATGATACTGAAACTAAAGGGGATTTTCTCTGTAACATACAGGTTGGTCTTCACTTCTAACTTTTGTTTCATAAATAACTTGATGTAAAAGTACAATTATCTTATTTTTTAAATAAAAATGTAATGTATATTCATTAATGAAGTATTAATAATTAACAAATGTGTTGGTGAGCAGCTCAGTATTTAAATTTTTTTTTTAAAGAATAAGAATACATCATAGTAAAAAATATTCAGAAAATATTTAATTTAGAACTTATAACGTGTTTAAGAATACTTTTGGTGAATTACGATGATTATAAAAACATCGATAATGACTTATAGATGTATTGATTATTAATACATGATGCTTTACATACAAAGTATTTTATAGATGATAAAAAATAGAATTGTACTAATTTTTAATTTACATGTAATAAAAACATGATGTTAAATACTGTAATTTCATAATTTCTTACAGTATCAAACTCAATCATTCTTAAAGGGCTTTAGAGCATTTAAAAATAAATGTTATATATTACTAAGCTGAATTCTTGGATGAAACCAGTTTTGGAAAAAGTTTTTTTTCCATTCTTCAAAAGATAAAAGTCAAAGGCCAAAATGACTGTGTGTTTTTTGTAAATATTTTGTTAATTTTCTTTATTAACACAAAGCGTGCAAGTCAATTAGACTGGGGTATTGGATGGATTACAAAAGGGTGTCTCTGTTTCTGGTATTGAAGCGAAAACCAAAAGAAATATTCTGTGACAAAGATCTTGGTTTATTAAACCTAAAAAATGTGCTTTATTGGCTAAAGAGCTCATCTTTCAATCACAAGATGTAGATTTTAGGGGTTGACAAGACCATGTCCTCTTGATGATGAGAAACCCACTTGAAATAAAAATGTATCTAAGAACAACTGCTATGGATATTAACAATTGGTAAGCAGAGAACAATGTTTTGACTTTCTTAAGTTATCTTCAGGTTAACAAAGAGAGAGTTTGAAACTGACCATTGCTGGGCACGTCTTAGGGACAAGAGTATAAATAGGTATGGGATTGTAGGGGGCGTTGCAGTTGGATGTTAGGTTATTAAGACGTGACCAGCAAGGGTCAGTTGCAAACTCTCTCTTTGTTAACCTGAAGATGACCTGGGAAGGTTGAAACGTTTTATGCTTATCAGTTAAAGTGTTAATACCCATACCAGTCATTTTGAGATATAAGACCATATCCTCTTTCACAAAATATAAATATTCATCTTCATCTCTAGATACATACACTCAGCCACCTTATAGCAGCAAGTAGGCTTTGTTGAGCTTACTTGGCATTTTCTGTTAACAGAATTTGTAAAAGTACTGAAAAAAATGGCTTTATAGCTAAGGAACCAGATTTTGTATAGTATAAGATGCAGCAACCAACATAAATTTTGTAGGATTTTGAATAGGAATGGGAATTTTAGTTACTTCATAGCATGGAAACTAGTGCAGATATGGCCATGTTGGTGAACATTTCAACTTCTAGATGTGACATCTCTATTCAGAATATGGAAAAAGAAGTACAGGAAAGCTTCCTTTGGTATCAACCCACCAGTCATTTTTTTTGACTTGTTATTGCGTGAAGTGTTTGTAATTGCATGGAATAAGGCTTAACTGAATTAATATCAGCTAGTAACATGTAACTTCTTTTTACAGATAGTTTGGTTTAACTAAATTATGGTTGACGGTTTTAGAATAAAATTGTTTGTTGGGTAATAATCATGAATTAGTGAATAATACTAATGAAGTTTTGATGCGATAAAGAACAAACTAATAACAAAATAAGTAGTTTGTAGTGAATATAAAAATTAAAAAATAAAATGCTGATACTCTTTCAAAATTTGTAAGGAAACAATGCACTTATTTATACATCAGGTATTTCATATAAAGTTCTAAACATAATTAACTTTTAAATTTCATGTGACAAAGGTTAATTTGGGGCTTAGGTATTTCATAAACACAATTTGCATTCTGGTAATTTTATATTCTGCTCAATAAAATTGATGTTTTTCAGCATCTTGATTTTGGTGTTCGGCAAGATGGAACAAAAGTTGGTGATGTTGAGTTACCACCATGGGCAGAAGGTATTTGTATTTTTAAGACAATCAGTTTTAAGAAAATTAGAAATAAAATGATAAGACTTTTGTTTTGTGTAATAAGACGTGAACAATATGTGACTGTTGTTATGTATTATAATTTATTTTGAATAAGTCTCCAGTTTATTATTATACATTACATAATGTACGACAATAAAAAAAGGGAAAATAAAAAACCTAATATTTAAGATTTGATAGAATACACAAACAAAAGCTGTTTCTGCTCATCAGCATTTGATGTAGTCTCACTAATGTAAGAAGTTTTTTTTAAATATGTAAAAGACTCATTTCATCTCCCATGAGTTGATAATTTTTGGTAACCATTTTGTCACATTTACCAGAATAGTTTCAAGTTTGTTTCAGCTAATAACATCAACTCTATTGATGAGGTAAAATCTGTACATAGTTTATTTGGATATCCAAAAGAAATAGTAAGGCATAATAGTACATAATAAGAGTTGTTTACTTATTTGTAGTCTATTACCCCATTAAAGCACTACAGTTGATATTATTTAAATAAATCAGATGTATAAACAGTTCACAGGGATTAAATATAGATTAATAGCATTGTTTAAAGCTACATCATAGTATTACTGTTAATATTATTTTGTAATGTACCATATCTAATTAGTTTTACCTTAATAAGGATTGTATTTTTACTTATAAATAAGCTAATTAGCAGTTAATATTGACTCAAAATGGTTTTATAAACCTGGGAGTAGTGAATGAATCAGACTAGGTAGTTCTGCCATTGTTTGTATTTTAAGAAAATGTTTTTAATATAGAACAAAGACAAACACGAATAAAATGCCAACACTTAAATTATTGCTGTTGCAAAATATGCAAGAAATATAACTTATGGACGATTGAGTACATTATATTAAAACTGATTTTGAATATCCAAATAATCAAATCACACAACAATTACAATAGATACGACGTTGGGGTGGAGTTCATGTAGGAGAATTACATTTTACATGGTTTGGTAATGTGATGCCACTGAAAATGAGTTACTTTTGTGAAGGATATATATCAACATTTCCAATATGAAATATTCATAGGCTCATGTAGTCAAGATATGTTCTTGGGAACTTAGAACTTCCAAGACAGAAACAGACCTGTTACTTAATGATATTGGAAAGCAAAGGAACATGGATCAACAAGGACTATTTAGAAAGAGACCTGCAACAAGTCATATCTCAGTTGTGATAAACAAAGTGTAGAGTTTTGTAATATAGACTTAATTGTCAATGTCAAAAGCCATCCATGGACCTTAATCAACAGTGCACAAGAAATAAAAAAATGTCTCTGTTTGGAAAAATGACACAAAATATTACCATATTTTACCCATTCATCCACGATAGAACTGAAGCATATGGAGAATGAAATGGGTTTTCATCCTACTCCATACAAGAAATGCTAATCAAGTTACTGGATGCAGAGCTATGGATTTCTTTCTAATTAAACTGTTGAAATTGTTGTTTTCATCATCTAGATGGATTATGGAAAGTTGGCAGAAATGAGTTAATAGTTTGGACATGACAGCATTATGATGATAACTTTTAACAGTGGCAGCTACCTGCAGGATTTTTGTAAAGCTACACAGTTTTCAGAAAGAGAATGATCAAACATATAATCATTACTGTAATGATGTGATAAGGTTCCAAAAATGGTTTTAAGATAACATAATCATCCTCTGTATTACTGACAAAGACTGTTGATTACTACATGGATTTATAAGAACTAATGGGTGAAAGTAAAATATAATGTAACAGTTTGTTAACCATGCTCGATTTTTTGTATATAATGCCAACAAGGCTTTTCTCTTGATACTAATCTCATTAGGCTGGTTGAGATATAACGAACATAATAATGGTGGAGACATTAGTTAAAATTAATTTTAATAAAAGAAAATTATCCATCTGTTTATGCACATATATATTTATTTCTATTATCTGCACAGTTTTCACATTTCTTCTATTCATCTGTTCTTCTAATCTACTCTGTAATATTTCTATAGTTATTTATGTATATATATTAAACTTAAGATGGAAAGCTTACAGTTTTTTTAATAATAAAAAAATAAATCTCCCACATTCATTTCTTTGAAACATTGAAAACTATTCTTTTGAAAAAATAGCTTATAGCAATTTTTTTTATTTATTCATAAATACAGTAAAATCTGTCTGAGATAGAAACACACAGGACTGAGTAAAATTTCTGGCTTAAACATAGTGAACACATATTTCCTTAATTATATATAATTTTTGAGCGGAACATTATACTTGCTTGAAGCAAGGGAAATAAGACATTTGTGAATAAAGTTATTACCATATTTTCTGGTTAATAAGCCAAGGCCAATTTTCAGCTCTGAAAATGTGGGTTTTTGCTTATTACCGCCCAATAAGCTGAGGCCATTTTTAAGAAGTGACAAGTTTCTTCAAAATGATTTCTTAGTCTCGTTTCAGCGTCAGCATGTTGTATGTGATCATTGGCATTCTGTAGTAAAGCAGAACGTGTCGTATTGAGATAGAGATGGAATCAATATGTCATGCGTTATTGGCTCCACTCACTGTAATTAGGTAACCAATGAAATTCCAGAATTTTTACTCAGTAATTAAAATCACTAACCCAGGGTTTAAATACCAGGGGTATGTAGTGGGAGTTTATCATTGTACCGTCAAAAGCCAAAGATGTCTACACCTGCAAAAAAAAGAATGCGTTATGATGCTGCTTTTAAACTGAAAGTAGTAGAGCTAGCCTTAAAAACCTCAAATATGAATGCTGCTCGCCATTACTGTGTGAATGAAAAACAGGTCCGTGAATGGAAGAAAGCAGAATGTGTGCTAAAAGAAATGTCAAAAACAAGTAAATGTAACCAGAAAAATCAGCTGACTCCCAAAAAATCAGGTCCAAAATTTAGGGCCAGAAATTCAGCTTATTAGGCGGAAAATACGGTATACTGTTTGTTTATGCTATAATTATTGGAATAAGAACAAAATATACACAAATACACAAAATCTTAATCAAATTTATTTGAAGAAAGTGTCCAATTTCAATTGCTTCATTTTTTTAATGGGCTTTATCATGTGGTTAAAAGAGAATGCCAATTCTATTGCCTTTTCATGAAGTTCATTTTTCCCCCTTCATTTTTTGCATACAATTTGATAGTGTTAATATAACTTAATGCATGGGATGAAGTAGGAATTTCTGTTTTCTCAACGTCTGTTTCATTTTATTCATTTTTGAATCTCACACTGTTACCATCTTGCAATTATATTACAGATTTTAAATCAATTTCATCAGTTTTCATTAAAACATTTTTGTCACAGAATCATCTGCATGAGTTTTCTCAGAGTTTGAATTTCACTAGTATCTTCATAAAAACTTCTCCACCTTTTCTGCTATTATCAAGAATAAATCCATGGTTTTGAAAGCACTTTATTGTGCATTTATCTTTTATGCATTTGATTGAATGACTTAAAAATGCAATTGCATCTAACAAGTAAATTTTTGTGGTCATTTCAGATGCTGTCTTACAGTTTTCCATATTTGCAATATGCCGAAGCATCAATTTTCTGAATTTCAATTTTATACACTGTATGATTGTGTTATTGAGTGGCTGTAGAACTGATGTTATACATGTGCAGAAAGACTAAATGAACATTTGAAAGTTGAACTTTTGGGTGAGAAGTTGCATTATGTAAGAAAAGTAGAATATCCCTATTTTCTTGTTCCATACTTCTGTTTAAGTTGTTCAAATATTTTTTGGATATAGCACTTGCCATCCACACTTTATTATTTGCTTTCCATTCCACAGGAAGTTGATTCTTCCTTAAATTTTTGAAAGCACATGGATTTTCACTTTTACATTTTACTCGTGCTAAATGTTTCCTGAATTTTAAAATTACGGAAGATAGGAATTTATTTTTTTTGTGAGAATTGTTTAAAGAGTAGAATTTTGCACTTCAAAGTCAAATACATTTCTACAAATCATGAATCTAATTTAACTGCAAAAACAATGATGGCAGAAAAAAGGTACAGAATATATTTAACCAATACTTACTGCAATAGACTGACTGAAAATATATTAATATTTAAAGAAATTATTAAGTAAATAAGAAATTAATATACAATCAAAAACATTTTTTCTGCCTTACTCAGGTTCTAATCCTACGCGTTGATTGATGAGGTAGATGAAAGTTAGTTTTCTGTCCACGTTACATTAGTTCTGCCATATAGAGGGCCTTTTATAAGAGAAATTTTAAGATAATGCTGCAAAATTTGGATATTTCTCACTTGTATAGGTTTCTGCCCTATGCAGTTTCTGGCTTAGACAGGTTTTACTGTATTATTGATTTCTACTCTAGAAAATTTGTGATATTGAATAGAACAACATTTTTGTTTGGAAAATATGCATAAAATGGAAACAAAAAAGAAAATAAACACCATTTGAAAGAAACAATTTACAAAATTTTCTGAAGGTTTTTTTTTATTCTACCATATATTGACTATAAAAGTCAAAGTGGAGTTTGCTTAGAGGCCAGTTTATATTGAGAGGTCTTCAAATATTTGTCTTGTACTTTAGTGTTAAATAAGATTGCAGAATAGTAAGATTGAAATAAAATTTATCAGTATTTTTTTAAGTACATTTATCAGAAAACTTTTTTAATCTCTTGTTACTGTAAAACCATTCTTATGGGTGTGTGAAAAGAGTGATAATCGTGTCTCACTATTTGATTAAGAGTAGCCCAAAAATTATTGGCAAATGCTGTTGATTAGCTTCTTTCTCTTTATTTTATCAATTTAAAATTAGTTATGGCTACTTTAGGTAACTTTTTTCAATTGTTTGAAGTATTTTATTATTCATTGTGATAAATTTATAAGCTATAAAAATCAGATGTTAATCTGCATATTCTAGAGAAATAATACTGCCTTCTTTGTGGAATAATTAAATATTTCTGACACTTTTAAGCTAAAGTATTACAGTTTGAAACTCTGACATGTTAATTTGTATTCACTAGATCGTTATGGATTTGTTCAAACACTGCGAGAAGCACTTGAATCTGATTTTGTGTCTCAACACATTCACGAATGGATTGACTTGGTGTTTGGATACAAGCAGCAGGGAGAAGAGGCAGTCAAGGCCAACAATGGTTATATCTTGTGATATTGTTTGTGTTACATGGAAGAAAATAATAGTAGTCAATGAATAGCATCAGATAGTTAGGCTTTATATAATATTTTTTCTGTATTCAGTGTATATAATGTCTCTAGTCAGATCTGATACCATATTTTTAGTGAATTGCTAAACTGTGAAGGGAGTGTGGTAAGATTCAGTGAATACAGTAAGTGTTGTAAGGTCTTATGTTTCTGTGGTGGATGTTATTGTGTTGTATAGAGTTGACATTATTGGTCAAGTATATAGTAAATGTACAGTACAACTTATTGATATATTTCTGAATTGAATGTATTGCTATTCTGTGGAAAGAAATTAATGGTCATGTCCATATTTATATATATTTCTGTATCAATATGCTGTACATTATATATGTTGGATGAAACTGGGTATACAAGGACATTTTGTATGTTGGATGAAACTAGGTATACAAGGACATTTTGTATGTTGTATGAAACTAGGTATACAAGGACATTTTGTATGTTGTATGAAACTAGGTATACAAGGACATTTTGTATGTTGGATGAAAATAGGTATACAAGGACATTATGTATGTTGCATGAAAGTAGGTATACAAGGACATTATGTATGTTGCATGAAAGTAGGTATACAAGGACTATATATGTTAGATGAAACTTCGGACAGGAGGACGTTATGTATGTTGGATGAAACTAGGTACATGAGGATGTTATGTATGTTGGATAATACTACTTTTACAAAGACATTATGTATGTTGAATGAAACTGACAGTGCAAAAGCATCATGTATTTTAGAATAAACTACTAACTGCGTTATGATATTATGTGAGAAAACATTAAAGAAAAATGAAATGTATGTATAAGAAGCTAACTAAAGAAAGTATAAAAACCTTGGATCTAGGAAAAAGTTATCTAAACAAGCAAAAACAAAGTGTTTTTAAGACAGTAACTACCTGAGTATACAAATATAATAATAAATTAGCAAACAATCATTTATTAGCATAATAAAGTGATCTATTTAAAGAGATGTGTTCTAAACAGACAGTTTTAATCTTTAACGTGAAATGGTCAGTAAAAACAAAAGATATGAAAATATGGTTTTTCAGAAGTTTGGCATACAAAGGATATATATTTTATGTATGAAGGAAAAATAAGCAGTGATGTCCATAAAAAGAAGCTAAATCATCAAGATTTTTCAAATGTGTTATTTTATGTAAAGAGAAGCTAACCAAATAAGAAAATGGAAATATATATAAAAAATCGCTAGCTAAATAAGAAAGTAGATGTATCTTGTACATAAGTGTAAGCTTACTAAACAAGAAAATGCAGATATATATGAAATGAAAATTGCAATAAACATAGAAATGTGAACCTTTTGTGTTTAAGCAAATAAGCATGTTAATGGAGTCTGTGTTTTAAAAGAGAAGTTATTGACACAGGTTAATGGAGATGCTGTAGGGAGAAGTTATTGATGCTAGTTAATGGAAACGTGTTTGAAGAGAGAAGTTATTGTTGTTGGTTAATGGAAATGTGTTTGCAGAGAGGAGGTTTTATGCTGGTTAATGGAAATGTGTTTGTAGAGAGAAGGTTTTATGCTGGTTAATGGAAATGTGTTTGTAGAGAGAAGGTTTTTATGCTGGTGAATGGAAACGTGTTTGTAGAAAGAAGTTATTTTTGCTGATTCGTGGAACGTGTTTGTAGAGGAAAGTTATTGATGCAGTTACAATGGAGAGACTCTAGGGAGACGTTATTGGTGCAGGTTAATGGAGACACTGTTTTTAAGGAGAATTTGTTTATGCAGGTTAATGGAGATATTGTTTGTAAGGAGAAGTTATTGATGCATTTTAATGGAGAGAACTTAGCAAAAGTTGTTAAGATCTCTAGTTTAGCTTTAAAACACTGTTAAAGTAAAGAACTGGCAAATAACATAACCAAAATCTTCTTGTTGTTGAATGCTAACAATGTAGGTAAATTAATGTGTAGAATTCTTGATGACTAGAAACCTACTTGAAATAAAAATGTATCCCAGAATAGCTGATGTGAGTATTAACACTTTTATTAGTAAAGCAGAGAACAATATTTCAACCTTCCAAGGTCATCTTCAGGTTAACAAAGAGAGAGTTAACTTGAAGAGTATCTAGGAAGGTTGAAATGTTATTTTCTGCCCTATTATTTAAAGTGTTAATACCTATATCAGTTTTTATGAGATATAATATGTAGAATTATACATAGACTTTTCTCTGTGTCAAAATACTTTCATCAGACCACTGCCAAATGTTCTGCCGACTGTTCGGATTCTGGCATTAGAGTGGCTAGCTTACCAATTTTTAAAGATGTTGTGATTCTTTACACAACAAAATGTTGCATTTTAACTTGGAGAGTGCAGAAGCAGTATTAGCTTTTTAATAACATTAAGTCGATCAAGACAACTCATTACTGCAGCCATCTCAGCTTCTGTTATTCATTAGAAAATACTTATTAGTAATGTTTAAAGAAAAGAGGGTAAAGAAGTAGTAAAAATAAGGATGGTGCAAGGTCAACAGTGCCAATAAGTACAGAAAGCAGGTAGGGATGAACACACAGAAATATATAAGAATTTGTACATAAGAAGTCACAATCTTATGGGAATTAACCGGTGTATGACGACAGCATGATTTAGTTTAAATTCTTTTGTTTACACCTGAATTCATGCAAAAGGAATTCAACATTTAGTTGTAGGTAAAGGTTTTTCTTAGAAAAAACTGCTTACCTATGTAGAAATTTTTGTACTCATCCATACCCTTGTTTCTGTATTTTTTGGCATTGCCATTATTATATATACCTTACTTAAAAACAAATATTTATTACTTGTAGGAAAAAACAAACTCTTCAGGTCATTGACAATGCTGTTTTTTGAAGGGAGAAACTAAATTGCTCAAAAAATTTAAAGGAACAAGTATGTTTTCTGATATACTATATCTCAGTGTTCCAAATGTCATGATATTTTTAATTTTTAGATAATTTGCCTCATTTCAGTTCCATCTGAATATTTTTAATTTGTGATGAACAGTAAAATGTAGAGAAATAAAATTTTTAAAAATTACCAATATCACCAAAACTGATATCCCAAATAAAACAATATTTTAAACAGTTTACATGCATTTATTCAAGAATTGTTTGAAATTTTCAATATCTAATGTTGCCTCCACAGGCTGTAACACATTTCTGATACCATTTTTGGCACACTTCAAATGAGTCTATTGATATTATTTTGGGGTATGGCAGCCCACTCATCTACCAGGGCTTGTTAGAGTTTCTGTACATTCTGAGGAGGGTGCTGGCATTTACTAAACATGCCTCAACAACATATTTCAGCAATATTCAATCAAATTTAAATCTGGATATCTGGTGGGCCACTCAAAAGTCTTTATTCCTTCCTCATCAAGATAGTTCATACAAAGTTGGTGACATGGGCTCACTCATTAACCTGCTTGAGAATGAACCCATTGCCAACAGCAAAAGGTCTCACAATGGGTTCCAGAATTTTGTCTGTATATTATTGTGCATTTAGAGCATCCCTATTTGGTATGAGTAAGTCCATGCAGCCACCCAAGCATATGCCTGCCCAGACCATTACAGAACCTCCTCCATAAGCATCGACTTGCACAATGTTACAGGCAGAAAATCACTTTTCTTGGCTCATCCACACTCTCACATGTCCATCATCATGAGACATAGTGAACGTACTCTTGTCTGTCCACAGCACGGTGGCCCATTGATGAAGTTCCCAGTCTTGGTGCTGAAGAGCAAACTCCAGTTTGGCTGCATGGTGTCATATTCTCAGAATAATGTCTCTTGCAGGCTGTCTGGCTCTAAGGTTTCCTTCATGTAGACGATTGCAAACTGTTTGGATTGACACATGGGCTCCAGTGGAATGATGAAGGTAATTTTGCATTGACCGAACCATAGCTAACCTGTCCTGCGGAGCATAGTCACGATGTAGTGGTTCTCTCTGGCTGTTGTGTAGTGATAACGACTTTGACCTGGTCTCCTGGTAGCATCGCCAAAGTTGATTAATGATGCTTTGTGACACACCGGTGTGCTGTGCCATCGTCCTTTGGGTCTGGTCATCCTTCAGCATCTAGGACCACCCTGACCACCTTGTTCTCTGTCAGATGGTACCTGACTGCCTAGGCATACAAAATGAAAGTACATACTGACCAATCGAATCACAAACGACCCATGTTGATGTTTGTTTTGAGAATTAATGAGGAATACATAGTGTTACATAACAGCTTTATGTAGGGTACCTTGAATTGTATTTTTCTTTAGTGAAGTGAGTTTCACTTGAGTTGCTCCAAACTTCACTTGCTAGCTTAAAAATAGATATGTTTTTCACACACAAATTTAATTATGACAAAAATATACTGAAATATATACTAGTTCCTTTAATTTTTTTAAGCAGTATATATATGCATGAATCAGATTAACAAAGACTTCACATTTATAGGGAAAAACTGTATACAACATTCTAATTAGAAATCAGACTAATGTAAATATTATATTTTTAGGAAGAAACGATACATAAATGATGATGGAGACAATGTTTGTACAGAAGAGGTATTTATACATGATAACTTTTGACCAGTATTTTAGGAGTTCACTACTTCTTGTTCCAGACTAAGATTTCTTAGTATAAAATAAAAGCTCAGAGTTTCCTGAAGAGAAAGAATCTTGTTTTTGTGCTCAAATTTTTAGTATAAACATGGAATTTGGATACAAAGTTTACTTGTCATACCAGTAGTAAATCAGAGTGATAGTTTTGTGTAATAATAATAATATAATTAAAAAAAAATTTCATGTGCTAATTCATTGTTTCAGATACTTGTTTTTATTTCATTTATTTTGTACTTTAATTAATATAGAATCCAGGATAAAGGTTGTAAGGTGCAAGTGTAATTTACAATGTTGTAATCTGGTTTCCTGGTTAGAATAATTACAGAAAGTTTGTTTAATTGGCATGTTTTTCATAACTAAATTGTATTTAACAGTAGCAACATTAGTTACTTATACAGAGAACTAAATGGCAAAAGTGATTTTTATACAGCTGTGTGATAAGTTGGAAGAGTAAGTACCAAATTATGGCACCATCTGAACTTTACAGTGACCTCAGTATGAGAAGATTATTTTTCCCAGGTCCTGTTGCTTGACTAACTAAGTATCAATCATGACTGTTATGTACATAATTGTGGTTTCTCAGCAACTTTTCACTGACCACAAACATTTGTGGGAGCTTGTTTTCAAACCATAACAGTCTAGATTAGTAGAAATGTATTATATATGTACAGTTCACACGTGTTGGACTTTTAATAGTTCACTACTCTAAATTTATCAACTAATTTAAATATGATCACTTTAACACTGGATTAGTATTGGGCATGTCAGTATTGAAAAGCTGGACATTTGCATTGAAGTTAGAGAGATTCCTCTATTTCTGTTACTCACTAGATAATTTACAATAAGTTATAATACTACTGATTTTCATTCAAGGTACATTACATAAATTCACTTTTTGGTGTAATTGTAATGGTTTTTGTGTAACATTCTATGCAAAATTTCTGCATTATAAATTGCCATCACTATATCAGATTGAGAAAGAAAATTCAGTGCCCTAATTACTAAGTATGCATGTGGCTCAGAGCATGAAAAACTCATTCTCCACTTTAAAGTCAGTAGTATATGGCTGGAATCTAATTGATAAAGAACTAACAGTAGACTGGAAAGACCAAGTCTATGGTTCTTAGTTAGTTCTGCTTCTCATTTCTTGTTCATGATCTGGTAACATCCAAAGTTGCTGTTGTTCATGTGTGTGCAATAACGTTCTTTGCAGTGATGCTTGCCACTGATTTATCAGCAAGGAGACTCTCTTTGAATGTATTGGAAAGGATGGAAACTATCTGTTGAATGTTGGCCACAAAATTGTCACTCATTTCAGTCAAAGTTTGTTGTGGAAGTTTCTAAAATAGTGTTAAAACTTTATACTTTTGTTCCTTATATTGTTTATAGAGAGTTCATGTGTCTGTGCTATGGATAAACACATTATTAGAAAATTAAAATAATATGATGTGTTGATATACTTTTGACACAGTGTGCTCTGTTGAGAGTACTAATTCAAGTCTTTTCCTTTCTTATACTAACAATTTGATAATGGAAACAAATAGATTCTCCTTCAACAAACTCTCATCTTTTACTTAATACTTTATAATTCTTTGTATACTCTGAATATATAATCAGAATTTTGAGTGATGTTTGCTCCTAGAAAAAAATAGAAATTATCTCTGCTAAATAGCCAAGATAATGGGAATAAGGATTGGTTGATTTTGATAGGTGAGCCTGTTCATGTAGGAATCTCCTTCTGTTTATGTACAGCTGTTCCTTTTTTATTTGTGAAGAGAGCTAAGTTCTAATAAGCATTAGTTGTTTATAATTTTTCTTCTATTTAACATGTGAAGAACCACTTAATGTGTGAATCTTCCCCTGCTTATTAACAATAAAGTAGATATTGATGAAAAGTACACAGTATAATTACTTGGAATTTGTAGAAACATTTTGTGTGACTCAAGAAATCTTTGGGATGTTAAGATTTCTTTTGAAATGTTATTTGTAGTAAATTTTTATTTTGTATTAGTTATTCTATCAAAAATATTCTAATATATATATATACACACATATAGCTTTATTCTCTAAAATTGAAATATATAAAATTTGTATGAAATTTGTAATGAACTTTTTGAAGTGATCTTGTTGAAGAACAAGAAGTACACATTTAGATTATTTTACATAACTTACAATAAGATTCTCACCATGTGACTTTCTTACTTAGAAATGAGTAATAAAAGAAGTCTTTCAAGGAGGCTTTTCATTATGATGCAACTTTTGAAGTAATTATGCAGTGTTTGCATTGAAATTTAGAAATAATAAGTAAAAAAAATGATGCAACATTATATTCACTTTTAGACAGATTTTGATATCTTCTTTTGTTTAGCTTATTAATTACTAATTGATTTAATGTTTTATATGTAAGAATAGTCAGAATTAATTGTTGAAACATCTGAATGTTATATGATTCGTAATTCCAGCTTTTTCAATTTCAAATTCTGTGCAAAAAGTTTAAGTAAAAAGAAATTGTGGCATTTGTTATGTTAATGCATACAAAATAGTTATTATGATTAAACAGTAGTGCATACTCAATATCTGAAGTTTTTTTCTTTTGTGTTTTTTTTAGTTTTCTACTATTTAACATATGAAGGATCAGTTGATTTAGATAGGTAAGTCTGTTCATGTAGAAATTTCCTTCTGTTTATATACAACTGTTTCTGTCTTAATTGTGAAGGGAGCTTAGTGCTATCAGGCATTAATTGTTTCAAATTTTTGTACTCTTAGGGACTTGATTAATCTCCACAAAACTGAGAAGTGTTATTTCAAATACACTAAACCACATATTGAATTTTAAAAAAATGATTTATTAACATTCTTTGGAAGAATCATTTTTTTTTAGGATTTGAACTTTTCTAAGGTTTAGTTTTGGCAACATTTGATTAGGCTTTCCCTTATTGTTTAATTACATGTTTTCTCAGTTGATTATTGTTGACCCTATTTCCTGTGAATTTGAGAAATTCAGTTTAACATTAATGAGTGATGGATCATTGTGAGCTATCATATTTTAAAAAAATAGCAGAAATAATAAAAAAAAGGTTTAATTTAGTGTTGAACAAGGTATAAAATTAGGATTGATATCATATCATCACAAGCATAGTGTGAGTTGGTTAATTGTAAGTCTGTTAACTAGTAGAAATTGTTACTGTCTCAATAATGTCAAATTTTTGAAGAAGCCACACGAATGACAGTTATGAGTGTTGATATCAGCTATTACCTTAGACATATAAACAGAACTTTCAATACCAGAATCACAGAACATTAAGATTATAATATGTATGTATACAGATCTCTCACATATAATAAAAATGTACTTGAAAATCTCTGTATGTCTATATATATACACGTGTATGTATTTGAATGTGAGATTTGAGCAATATTTGTCAGCATACAGTCATGAAAAAATGAGTTAAGGTAGTGCTTTAATTTATAGCAACAATTCTTAAACTGTGTTCCCTGGTACTATAGGAATTCATAGGATATATCCAGGGGATCGATGAGATAATTTTGTGTAGTGTAGTTGGAGTAAAGGAGCAGACTTAGATATAGGTATGACTTAAAAACATGTCAACCCATAAATTGTCCCACCCTATATTTTCTTTTTCATTAACTATTTCATTTTTGAAGAGAGCCTATTTGATTACTTGCTGTAAATTAGTTTTTAGTGTTGTGTGTTTTTCAAGAAAACAATAGGTTATTCTTCAATTTGTGAATATTTGAAAAGATACAAAATTACAACAATTTCAGATATTGATACCATTTATCCACAGATCAGTAGCTAAAAGAAGGAAACATAAGGTTTAAAACAATTTCTTCTGATAATAATTGTTTGTGATTTATCTTTCCAACATAAGAATGTTTCTTAAGGATTCTGTTTTAGAGCTCAACTTGTCATGTGGCTGAAAAAGTTTGGGAATGCTTATTTAGTGTCAGTACATATTATTTTCAGGCAACTTTGTAAATAGTCAGTTGAGGTAACTATTGTCAAAATATAAATTCAGTTTAAGATACTATTTAGGGATCATGTGGTACCTCCTTAAACACTTTATTTAATGTAGTTCTATTGTTCTAAAATATATGGGCCAGGCATGGCCTAGTGGTTAGTATGTCAGCTTATAAATCTAAATTCACAGTTTGCATCCTGTTACCACTGATTCTTGCCCATGCACTTATGGGTCATGAGTGTACTATGAAAGTGATGGTCAAATTGAGATACATTCAGTTATGGGTGCTGTTCACTAGCTATATTCCTTGCAGTTTATCAATTTAAAATTAGAGATGATTATTATAAATAGCCTTTTTGTAGTTCTGCACAAATCTCTGAAACTAGCAAAGTAGTCTGTTATGTATACATATAATACATATTTCAATTTACAATACTGTGTACAGTTTTAGATCCCACCATTGCTAAAATGCAAAAAATAGTGAATAAACTATAAGATATAATCAGATTCATTATTTCTAAAATGTCATCCCTTTTATTAGACTTGGCTTTTTTTTTTTTAAAGTAATTTGCTAATTGTGTACAGTCCCTTCTGAATATGAAGAATTATAAGCAAATTACAGAGATGGGTAAGTCATGATATGCCCATCATTTTGTTGTGGTTTGAAGGCTGTATGGGTAAAGAGCTACATATACCAGAGTTAAGTGGTTTTGAGTTACAGTCATCAGCCCAGTCAAAGTAAGCAGCTTGCCAACACTGTATATTGCCTCTTCTTCACCTCATATTACTCATATTACAACATTTAACTGGTTGAGAGTGGTTTAGAAATCATTTGTTAAATAAACCTCAATGAACCCTTTAGCTCTTGATGTGTTTATTCCTGTTGGTAATTACAACACGTTTTTCTAAATTGTTTATACATTAAGTTTCCTGTGTGCCTATGATTTTGCTTTTTAGAGAATCTCTAATAACATGAGTCACAAAAAAGCATAGTTATCACCAATATTGCAGTTAATCCCATTAATTACTTCAGGGGTTCTCTTCTATACCTTATTAAAAAAAAATGGGTGGCTTCACCAATGTTTCTTGGTTATATCTTTTATAGTGACTGTTATACCATATATCATACAGCTGATTTACTTTTTGACATTCACTCAAGGACTTGATTTCATGTATTACTGCCTGCAAGTCAGTAGCAAATATAGTGTTGTGGTTCTGTCTAATTGGGGTTAATTACTTTCAGAAATCTAGGGAAGAGCTTGATTTATGGCTTCCAATTCAATCTTTATAGTACTTCTGAGAAATTAAAATTCTCCTCTTGTCTTGTGCAGAATGTTGTTGCTCAATAAAAAAAGGTGAATGCCCAATCACTTTTCTTGCTGATTTTGATGTAAGACCTTTGGTGGATATGATGACAGTTTGCTGTCAGTCAGGGTCTTTAATTACTTGATGATAGGTTTTGTTTGTTTTTTTGCCCTCTGCACAATACTTACTGTTCTGTCTAGGCTGATTTCTGTTGTGTTGGTGTCTGTGTGGTTGTGGTGGATATGAAATTCTGAAGTGAAAATGGCATTGGTTTAATGATGGAAGGCATTCATTACATTTACATTAAGACCAAAGTGAAGAATGTTGTTTGTAAAACCAGATGTTACTCAACAAGATGTTGCTAAAGCTTGTGATGTGTAAAAATGCATTGATGGGGATGGCTCAAGCCCATGACTATTCTTGAACAAGAATAGTTTTGTGTTGTTGTTTTTTTCTATCTTGTCCATCTGTTTATCACTCATCATCAGTAGTGTATAATCCAAGATGAGCTGATAAAACATTACTAGGTATTAGAAAATGACATTATTTTCTAATTTAATTTCTAAAAAGACATTGGTTGTCTTGGTTTACATATGGATGTTGAGGTTATTGCCAGATACTTCAGTATTTCTTCCAGAAGGAAGGCATTGCCTGCAAAGAATGGTTATGATCTGTTTTGATCTGCATGACTTTTATTGTATGTAAAAAAACATGCCAATGGTTTTGGCAGGATTGTTGATTACTTCTTTCTTTTAAATCATTTACTCAACCATATGAGAGGAAACTTCATCTTACTTTGTTGGAGTTTCTTCTGTGTATTTAAATTCATTAGCAAATGTTAACATTCAGCATTTGGTTGGATTATCAAAGTGAGCTAAATACAAGCTGTAAATGTAGAAAAGGATTGATTAGATTTGTTAACCTGGAGACTGATCAGTATTGATGATGATCCAGTCTGATTTACAGCTTTCTTGCTTCATGATGCATCTTCTGGTTGTTAAATCTTTCCATATGGGCATCCTTTTCTCTGCATGTTGTAAGGTTTTACAAAGTTACATTTAAAACTTTACTGAAGTACTTTATAATTATGCTATACAAATAAACTTGGGATCAAAATGTAGCTAATAATCCAAAGTTTAGTATTATACAAGTTTTTAAGTTCTTAAAAAAGATACTGAATTGTCCTTTGTATCAGAAATGTGACATTTTTTTCTTTAGACATTCCTATTTTATTTATTTATTTATCACCACTCCAAGAAGTGTGAAATATAATGTAAATTACTCATTATAATAGTGTGCATAATTTTTATAGCCTTCAATATTATTTGGTTATAGAATATAAACTAGAAAATCAGACTTCTATAGTCATGCTCACCTGTCACATTCTATCTTTCACATATTGCCAGTAGTTTTCTCTGATGTTCAATACTACAATATTTATAACCAATAGAAAGCCAGAGTTTTAATGTGTTAAATAACGTATTATATTATATCGTTTAATGTACTCAGATTTGTGTTTTTTTCAATTCAAATTTTATTTTCATGGGAAATATGTTGATGAGCTCAGCTGATTTTTTTAATGCCACTTGTCACATAAAAAGCCAGAAAATGTGGTAGGTTTAGGGCATTTTAGATATTGTCTGCATTTTGTATGTTCTTATTCTACATCCTTAGGTGCAATGTGTAATTGTTTGTTTGGTTTTAAATTTTACACAAAGCTATACAATTGCTATCTACTCTCAATGTGTAATTACAGAAA
This sequence comes from Carcinoscorpius rotundicauda, assembly GCA_011833715.1. Classification (NCBI taxonomy): domain Eukaryota; kingdom Metazoa; phylum Arthropoda; class Merostomata; order Xiphosura; family Limulidae; genus Carcinoscorpius; species Carcinoscorpius rotundicauda. The sequence goes on along the minus strand of CM022392.1, from coordinate 46,090,015 downwards.
AAACATTATTGCAGTAGTACCATTTGTATAAAAAAGTAGGTTTAAGTTTCATCAATGATTGTTATTAAAACAAAAATGCAGATATGGTACTGTATTTCTTGTTTTTCTTTCGTATTGTTTATTTATTATTATAAAAGTAACTAAAATAAAAAATTTCAAGATTTTTTGGTTAGACAAAATGAAATTAAGTAAAATGAACAGTAATAACAATAATAAAATCTTGATGAGGTACACTTGGAAGTAATTTGTAAGTAGCCCTTGCAATTAGGGTTGGATTAAGGACACCTGATGCCCTAAGCACAGCCTAACAGTGATGGCCCCTTCAGCCCCTCCATTGCTTAACTGGCAAGATGTTAAAACTTGAAAAGTGTTGAAAGTGAAAAAAAAGTTTAAATATTAATAACCCTTTAGTTTTCTCCCAGGTCAGACCTCACAACTATATTAAATAAAATCTTTTTTTATATTATTTATTTAACAGATTGGGCATCATCAAAATCAAGCAATGACTGATGACTTTTATTTAGAAATAATGAGTGAAATCACTTCTTTAATTAATGATAATTAAAACGAATTATTTTTACTGCATATTTGTTTTCACTCTGAGTTAACAATTTTTACTTTGATGTTTACAAAAATGAAAAATTTACACAAAACCCTTTTATTCAAAAAAATTCTCTCTCACTTTGATGTTAACAATTTCTTACTTTTAACTTGAAACCCTGTAAGCAAATAATTTACTTATACCTTAGTATTTAAATTTTAAAAAAGTTTTCTTCTAGATTTTTTAATTGCAAAGCCTTTGATCAAGTCCTCAAAACCTTTTTGTCATAAAAAATGTGCTTCTGTACTTGGCAGAGATGAGGCATCCAGCCTGTCTTGTCACATAGTTGTTCTGTTGGGATTTTTAATATGCTTGAGTTCAGAAAGTGAATGCTCAGCTGTGCAATATGTGACCATTAGTGTTAAAAATATATGCAATGCAATATCTGCACTTGGAAATACACATTCAATTTTGTCTTTTGAAATTATTTTATAGAGTTCAGCATGACTGAATCTGGTCTTTTTAATATTTGTTCCACTAAACTTATGGCACACATATGAGTGAAACTGCTGTAGCTTGGCACAGAGGTTAGTGTCCAAGTTCTCTGGGTAAGCATCAGTTAGCTTTTGGGAACACTGAGAGTACCTTTAAGTTTCAGCAGATGAAGTGACATCATTTGGCACATCACTTAAGAAAGAAACTCTGTTTGCTCTTTCTTTGTGCACCTCTCCTCCTCGTGTCATCTAGGTTTCTAGCTTGTCAACAGTTGTGTAGAAGGTGGTGTTGCAAAATTTATCTCGCATTCAGATCTACTTCTTGTGCATCTCCATCACTGACATGTTTGCGAGTTTGAGCTGCATTGTAATCAACATCTGGTAATATTTCCTTTGCAACTGCTTCAAATCTTTAAAAGTCATCCCTTAATGTGCATAGTTGATCAGCTAATGACCCATACATATCTGTATGTTTTTAAGTTCACATCCTCATTTTACAGAACTTGACTTGCTTTGTGAAACTTTTGCAAAATCTCATTTCACATGATCAACATAAAAAAAAAATACAGTTGTTGCATTTTATTTGTAATATTGTCTGTTTCTCTTCAAATGTCTCCCTTTTGTGACGAGTCTTCAACTAGATATTCTAAATCTTCTGAAATCTTAAAGAAAAACTTCAACATTGCTGTTGTTGCTATAGCATGTGCCTCTCATCTTGCATCAGAGAGGGATTTTAACACACATTTATTTCCAAGACAAGCTTTAAGATTTTTCCGCCAGGTTGAGGCTGGAAAAAATGTATAGCACAAATGCATTGTAGAGAAATAATTAACTGCCACTTGACAGCAGTCAACAGCACTTTGGCCTACGAGATATAGTGAATGGGCTGCACAGGGCAAATCTGTGGCAAACTTATTTTCTTCTAAAATATTTTGCTGCATCCCCTTATAATGCCCAGACATGTTAACAGAAATTTTGTAAAACTGACCCCTACACTTTGAAAAATTAAGTTTGCAAACTTCATGTAAATACTGCAATACCTGGTTTGCCATTTCTTCACTTGTATGGCATTTCAGTTCCAGAAAGGTTAAAAAAGATTTTAATAGGCTGCCCATTTTTTTAAGTACCAAAGTACAACACTTAACTGATCTATATGTGATAGATCTGGCATTGAGTCAACTCACAAGCTAAAGTAACCAGAAGAATTTACTGCGTCAAAAATGAGTGAGTGGACTTTCTGAGTCATTGGTTGAATGGATTCTTCACAGGTTGTTTTGGACAAGTAAAAAGGATTTCCTTTTTCAGAATTTCCACATTTTGATATGTGCCCTACTAAAAATGGATTAAATTAACTTATGAGCTCAAGCAGCCCTAAAAAATTTCTACTCTGCAATGAACCAAATGTTTCATTTGTTTCTTGAAAAGCCAGGCCACATTCAGTTAATGTACGAATAACAGCTATTGCATGCTCCAAGACATGTTCCCAGTAGTGGTACTCTTCTTTAATTTGTTTTTCCAAGTATTGTCACAAGCCTACACTTTGTCTGTGAGTTAAGTATGTTAGCACAGAGTCTCGGTGAGTAGTGCTTCTTTCATGATGATCAATTACAATAGTATTTCACCTATCACTGAACCCCTCTCTTTCAACAAAACCTAAAGAAACTTTAGGAGCAAAAACGTTTATAAACAAAGCAGTAAACTGACCCTGTTGATGGTGAATACAATAACAACTCTCTCTTGTATTGCTCACCATTGGCTTTTACCACAAAGAAATGTTTTTGTGAACAGTCTCTCATTGGTTTGCCATTATGGTTTGTCAAGTGGCCTGTTGTGGTGTTGACAGTTAATGGGTCCACAAATAATCCAAAAAGTCACATCATCAGCAGAGAAACTGAGTCACAACTCTGGTACTGTTCCTTAATTTCTTCATCTTTTGTAGACTGAAGCATTTTACCATAGTCCAGTAATTTTCATTTTCAGAAATTATTTCAAATTCAACCTGTCTTGTAGAGCAACTTGCATCAATATGAACACCAGATATATCAGAAGAATTTACAGGTAAAGTGAGATCATTTGTGGGATTTTTGCCAGTTGATCCAGCCTATGACACATCAACGTCATTATGATGTTTTGGCCTTGAAGTGGACTAAGTGGTACTTGTAGGTGTGGGGCTTGGTTTAACTTCAATCTTGTTAGACTCAGATGCAATACAAGTGTCTTCTGATGGTGGAGATGTGTTTTGATTTGGAAGATCATCTTGTGCAAGCTGAGTGAAAGAATTAGTCAACTTCCCAGTCTTGGTTCTTTTTTGCAGTTTTCTCTTTTTTGCACCACTTACTTGAACACGTTTCATCTTGCAATTTGAAAATACAGAAACAGAAATAAAAAACACAAAAGAATAAGAACTATAGTTCAGTTATGCTGATTTAAAAATGCTGAAATTCATTAAAAAAGTTAGTAAGACAGTCAAACATACTACATTGTCTACATTTAGACAATGATTGTCAGAAAGTTATCCTTGGACCTAGCTCCATCAGCACATAAACATAAATTCATAAGTACCTGTATTGATTTGCTGCATTCTGATTGGTTGAAAACCATTGGAGACCAGTCTTGACTCGATTCAAAACTGGCTTCAATCCATTTTAGGAGAATTAATTTTCAGTCATTGCAAAAGTTTTATTAAGGTTGTTGCTGGAGTAGCTCTGTGCAGGAAGCAATGCCAATGGTAATATACAAATCCACTGTGAACCAAAAAGTATTCCAAAACAATTTGTGATCAACAACATATACTGTAGTAGCCTGTATACACAGTGATCATTCTGTACTGGTACACATACATAACATATAATCAATTATAAACTGTACTGCACATTGAACTACTAAATACTGGGTTAGGCCTAGGCTAGAGTGCCTTAATTCCAAATATATATCTGAAAAATGAGTTGTAATCTGAACTTTGAGTTCAGTTTTGACCTGAGGACTTTAGATGAACTAGCAAACAATACTAAAACAAAATAGGCACATGTCTGAACCTTTCTGCAGGCCTGGATGCAAAGGCAAATTCAAAATGATGGCCTTAAGCTGGGAATAACCACTTCATTATTCCAGGCTACAGTAGCGTTTCCAGTGTACTTGCACTAAACTGGTTACAGTATTTGGGCCTAATGTTATTGTCACTCGATTCTCAGATAATAACACTAATGTTTGGCCTAATGCTGATACATTGCAACTGAGGCCACTAACGTTAGGCCCAGTACTTAGTAATAATCTTGTTCAATTCATGCACTTTTTCAGACAATCCTAAATTGATTTTGTTGATTTGGCAGTTCCTTACATTACTGTACTACTACTTGTAGTATAGTGTATACATAACAACGTTAAGAATCGTGTTGTTTTACATGTCGAAGTCTTATGCAATTTGACCTTATAGATCAAATTATCACCTTTAGATTGCTTCCATCAGTCAATTGTTTTCCCAGCTTTTCAGAAATATAATAGAATACATACTGATCGGAATTTATAGTTGCAAAATAGTTGAATTACCCCTTAAAGTTTGTCGTTGTTATATTTTGTTTCTGTCTCAGATAGTTTGTTTGTCTCACAAATATTGTCACCAGAGGGCTAGGCTGGGTAGGGGCATTATGACGTCAGGATAGGATCAAGGAAGAAGTTAGGAGAATATAATTGTGATTTCCATTTTTGGATCTTAAAATTGCATATTTGACAAAATTTTGTGGGCAATTTGTAAATGTGGATAAAGACAAGAGTGCCCAATCTTAAATCACATTTAAGACTGGGCACCCTTGTATTTAGCACCTTAGTAAATCTCAGCTTCAGATTTGTTTATATTATTACATCATCACACGGGAATACATACATGCCCAAATAGTCTTACAGGTTACATGTAATCTATGAATGGTGGTATTGCTACAATGGAATTCCTTTCTAAATTTTTTCTTCGTGTGATAAATTTCAAAATTTCCACTGCCTATAATTTATAAATATCCACATCAGAAGGAATGATTGAGAAAAATGTCTCTTCTTCAAGGTCAGATATCGTAACATACAATAATCTTTTATCTAAAGTTTTATTACATTTTGTACTGCTCTTTACAGTAATCTTTCACAAATCAATGACTTCTTACTTCAGATACATAGTTTAGTAGTTTCTTGAAACTTTATTCTCTCACCAAGGCAAAGAAAACGATTTTTTAACAATGCAGAGAAAAGTCAAACGCAGCATATAAGGACAATTAAAAAAAAATTGAGTAAAGTTGAGTGTGGCAGTGAAAGAGTTAAGGGTATGATAACTAGGGGAAAACTCTGTGGTGCCCCCTTCCTTTGGTGTCCTAAGCACATGCTTATTTTGCTTAATGGTTAATCTAGGGTAGCTTACAATACACAATTCAATAAGATAACATGAGATACATGTTTGCCAAATGATTTTTCATGTTGTGTTTCAAGAACATTGGTTATACATGGTTTAAAGGGCAATAAAATTTAAATAGAAACAGATGTATACTACTATGAGTTTAAAACTACTTAGGATAAACAAATTTAGTTTCGTGTTGTAATTTGAAGTTATTTTTTAAAGAAAAAAAAAGGTAATTTAGAATTAGTCGAAACTCTTTTATGGTGGGTATGAGGCCAGTTAAATTGACCAACCTCATGTAGAGTTGGAACAGATAAAATATAGTCATGAAGTTAAACGAACACACAGTTTCAAAAAGTCTCAATTGAAATGAATAAGAGCCTTATAAAATGAACGCTTTTTAAAGGTGGACCTTTGTCCTTCAAATGAGGGATATATAAAAAGGGAGAAGAGTAACCTTCCGAAGGTCATCCAGTTCTTTAGGAAATGTCTATTTCTCTGAACTGTTTTATATTAAAAGGAACATTAAAATGGGCCATTTTGTCTGTTTTATCCTTTTTCAAATATTCATGCACATCTGACTGTTTTCAACCTAGTAATGATGTTTATTTATCCAAATTATGTAATTATTGTCAAAACTCTTACATTCAGTCAGGAAATTAAGTAGTTTTGATAATCTTCTATTACAAGAAAACCCACTTGTAGAAAAAGTTATATATGTAAAAAATGGCTGGTTTGTGTAGAGAAAGAACATTTCAACCTTCTTTGGCCATTGTCAGGTTCACAAAGAAAGAAAGCAGTAATTGACCAAAAGCTGACCACACTGAAGGCAGTTGTGTAATTGAGTGTAGGAATGCAGAGGGTGCACTTAGATGCTGGATTATATTTAGTAATACAGGTATAAAGGTGTTCCTTTGTATTGGTTTATTTTGGGCTTGAGTTGTTGTATAAGTAAGGCTTCTTTAATTTTGCATTTGTTTATGTTTGTATTGGTGTTACCTTTTTCATCTATTGTGCATAGGATATCAAAAGTACAAATATTTTGTTGGTCAGATTTCTCAGTTTTTTTAAAATGTACTCAGATTTTTCATTTTTTTCCTTTAGAGTAAGAAATAAACAACATTGTTTACTTGTCATGTTTCTAGCATCAAAGACCTCAATGAAAAATATTGTCTGGAAGTTCAAATAATGGAGTTTGGCCAAATTCCCAAACAGATCTTTGTCCAACCTCACCCAAGACGGCACAGTCTATCCATTTCTGTGCCTTTGATAGAAAGAAGCTGTTTAAATACCGGTAAAGCTTTTCCTGAAGAACTTGTATCAGACAAAAGGGATTCTAATGGTGAGGCTGAAGTTGTTGACTTTATTAACTATTTAAACTTGTACATTTTGCACATTCTGTTGAAATTATTTTCATCATTTCCTAATAATTTTGACCATGCCTTATAAAACTTCAGTTTTCTTAATTTTGTGGATAATAACATGGTTTTGATTAGTTTTCAACCAAATAAACATAAATGTTATTTGATGCTGACAGGTTTGATCAGATGCTGGAATTATTCTCTCAAGTTTGAAGATCTAAAGACAGATAATAAGTTAACTAAAGCACAATGCCAATAAAATTAATGCCAATGTAATTAAACTACATTATACTCATTATATACAAATTAATTTGGCATGAAAATCTATTTAATAAAACACGTTTAACATTACATCACTTTTAAATTCTTAATTTCATAAGGAATTATTTTTAAAAAATCCTTAATATTCCAGAGTATGAGAATTGTGATATTTATTTTTTCTTTTCTGTTATATGTTTGCCATCCCCCTGAGGAGTATGAAATTTAATAGATTAGTTATACTATAGATATTACTTTAGCAAAATGTAATTTTTATAGATTTAAATCTTTTTTACAGATGCATGACCTTGGATATCAGACCCACTTGTCATTTCATTTGTCACATCCTATCTTTTACAAATTGGCTGTATTTTTATACTGTTTTGTTCTATGTTGTTTAAAACCAATAGAAATCCAAATTTTTAATCTATCAAATGGTATATTAGGTGACCATTTTTCCAAAAGAGACTGCTTGTTTTGTTTGTCAGTTTGAAAGTTTCTTATACTGGTATCACATCAACAACATTAGCTGAACTTTTAAAGGCTCATAGACAGAAGTTATAGGAGATTATTTGGTTTTGTATGTGTTATTATTCTGGTTTGTTTGCTGCATTATTTTATAAGGTAAAAATAAGTTTAAGTTTGATCGATAGTGGAAAGCAAAAGAACAAGGACCCAGGTAAATAATGTGTTTGTTATTTTTCATGGGTATTTTTTAGTTATTATTGTAAAAGTAGCTAATGTGGAAAAATGAGAAACCTATCAGGATAAATGAGATTAGATTAAATAAGATAACAACAAAAACATTCCACAGGGTATGCATGTGAGCAGCTTACAATCACTTCATGTTACATAATTCAATCCAGGAGTATGAGCTACTCATATGCTGAGTGATTTATATCTCATGTGCCAGGAGTATTAGTGTTGGATAAAGCTGAAAGGGCAGTAAAACAATAAATTCAAGTATACAGATGTATACTGTTGTGAGCTTTCAGCTATTTAGAACAAGTAATTGTTGTTTAATGTTACAATTTACTGTCATTCCATGAAGAAAAAAAGGTAATTTATGTTTATTTCTTGCACCTTTCTGGTAATGATATATATCGAATGGACCAAATTGGTATAAAGTAGGGCAGAGAAAATATAGTTTTTCTTAGAAAAAAAATGCACATTTATTTAGAAGGTGATAGAGATCATGTAAATGAAATTTCAGTTTTCAGGTGTAGGAAAGTATTTTTTATTTTAATATGAAAATCATTTTGCACTTGGAGCAGTCTATACTCTTAGTTCGCATACTCATGGACAAATGTTTTTAAAAATACCTAATTAAAAATTTGATTTTTATGTACAAAAGACTTGTAACATTTACTGAAAGCTTGCCAGATTTTGTTAAGACATACATACTATGTTAAAAGTTATAGTGTGGAAATTCTGATGGTTCTTTTGGGGTTAGGAACTCAGTCATTTCAACTGATTCTGTAGTGTTTCCAAATACAAAACAAGCATATTTTTTTTTTAATAATCATAAACTATCTTGTGACAAAATTACATATGTTATTTAAGTATTAAGCTATGAAATTATTGTGATACTATTATCTGGGTTTAACACTTCTTTTGTTTGATGTGTGTGTGTTTGTTTATTACAAAAGAGTATGTTAATTATCTTCAATTACCTGCGGTGTGCTTGATTTAGAATAATTTTGATTACTGGCTGCCTCATTTAATATGTAGTATTATAATAAGGTGTTGCTCATAATGAGTATAAATTTAATAACCAGTTGCCTGAAGTACTAACTGTATAATATTATTTATCCTAATTGCTATGACTTACGTTTATCTTTTCACTGATTCTTTCTTTTAATTTTCATTCGTAATTCTTTCCCCTTAGTGTGGATTCCTTTATGTGGTAAGGGGAGGTAGGTAAGGAAGGTTCTGTTCTTTCAGTTTACCTCCTCTGCAATCTAATCATCCACTCACATGTTTGCCATGTGTGGTGACCTGTGAAGGGGAGGAGAGGATCCTGGTTGTTGAGGAGTCCAACCTTAACACAACAGCACTTTGGCCTTGAATTCCTGTAAACAGGCAGCCTTGGGGTGGCCCCACTTGGATCAATCATCTGGTCAACTTGGGCTAGGGTCAACCATGTACTAGTGTTAGATATTCTCAACAGGTGTTGTGGGCATTGTATCTGATGCTGCTGTTTGGGTATAGTACTCACAAAACCCTAGTGTTACTGCAATGTCCTTGTTTGGCATTTTAGTGCATCACATTATAGGGTTCCATGGTGGGTGAGGCCAGTGGGCACTGAAATATTCCTTTTTTTATTAATATGGATCCTCCAAATAAAAACCTAAATAAAATAGTGAAAAGCAGTTCATAGGGAAATGACCACGTCTTGAAGATTCTGAGCAGCAATCTTCAACATCTGTAACACCTGTTGAATCTCATTTTTTTCTACTACATTCTCTTTCAGACAAACCTTTGGGGTAGATGTCTCAATTTTTAATTCAGAAGGAACAAGAGGGACTTCCTGGCACCCCAAATCAGTCAAGAAGCTTTGATCTAGTGACACATTTGTGGAAACATCCACATCTCAACACAGTAAACTCATCTTGCATTCAAAGGCAATTGGGGATATACCTATTGAGGCTACACCTCAAACTACCTTGAATTCATCATGAGGAATATATGTTGAGAGGAATTTGAAGAACATTCCCAAGTCGGAGATTCTCGCTGGTTTCTCCACCCAAGGAGTTACTGTAGTGACACATATCTCCATTCGCAAAGACAGAATTATGATGCCGACCAATGTCCTTATTCTGACATTTGCATCACCATGTTTACCTATCACCATCAAGGCAGGTTATCTTAATTGCAGGGTACAGCCATACATTCCAAACCCTCTCAGATGTTTCCAGTGTCAGAGGTTTGGTCACTCAAAGACATCATGTTGTTGTTCCTTGACGTGTGCTAGTTGCTGTGGCAAGGACCACAATGCCTGTGAGTGTAAAAGAAACCCTCATTGTATCAGTTGCAATGGCTCTCACCTGTCCTACTTTTGCTTTTGCCCTGAATAGTTTGAAGAAAAAAAGGTGCAACATTTGAAAATGATTCAAAACATTACTTACCCTGAGGTTCAAAAGTTGCTGTCCACCACTTCATCTCCGATGTATACTGTTGCACTTTATTCCACTACTACAGTGGGAGTGCAGATAGATCTCTCTCTTTTCCTCCAAAAGAATTGTTTTCAAACCAAATGAAAAGTCTTTTGACCTCTATGGTTAAAATAGTTGATGAATGAACTTCAACACCCATCTCTGTCCCTAACATACATTCCAGCAAATCCCAAGATCCACTTCCTTTGGTTTTGGATACGGAAATTTCCTAGTGTACATCTTTTTCTCCCACCTCAAGATACAAAATGATCATTTATTCACTCGTCCTCAGTAACTGGAACCCTCTTCGAACAGCAAAGACCTGTGAAATTGGCCAAGGCCAGGATTCATGAAGGTCAGTAGACCTCCAGTAAAGAAAAAAGACATGGTCTTAACACAAGGTTCCTCCACCCAATTCACCTACTTATAAATCAAAATGGTCACCTTGATGCAATGGAACTGTTGAGGTTTGCATTCTAATCTGGATAACATTAAAACACTGATTTCTTCCTACTGTCCTGTATGTCGTATTTTACAGAAAACATTTCTGAAACCTGTTGGTTGATTAGCATGTGTTCACTTGGTCTTTGCCACTCGACACACCCTTGGAACCATCTGTGTTTCCTTGGGTCATACCATCACTGTTTGTTCTTTCTACCTATTGCCTGGAAAGACCTATGATCAATCAGACCTTGATGCTCTCATTGAATAGTAGCTGTGTCTCTTTTTAATCCTGGGGGACTTTAATGGAAATTACCCACTCTGGGGAAGTGCTGATAGTGATGAAAGGGGTTGCTCTGTAGAGCGTATGCTCTCTGATCACAATTTTTATCTTCTCAATAATGATTCTTATACTTATTTTCATACACTTAGTCTGTCCTTTACTGCTATTGATCTCTCAGTTTGCTCCCCTTTACTATTTTCCTACTTTTCATGGAGGGTCAACAATAATCCACAAGGCAGTGATCATTTTCCTATAATTTTGAGAGAAACTGGTCGTGGTCGATGCCACCCAACCTGCATGCCCTCGTGGAAACTGGATCAAGCAAACTGATCCTCTTACTGCTCTTGCTCAAAAACAGGCCTGGGATATTTTTTGTAGGTATCCCACACTCTCGCATGCCTGTACACATGCTTGGTGGGTAAGACTACAAAGCCAGAAGGACTGTTGGATTAAGTTCACAATTTGCATATCTTCTATCACCAGTTCCAAAGTCATATGGGACAAGGTTCAAAAGGTCAGTAGGCAATATAATTTTGTTCCCCTCTCGATCTTGGTCTCTGAAAGACCAGGAAGTAGCTGATACTTGGATCATCGCTGATACTTTAGGTGAAAGCTTTTGCCAGGTATCTAGTACTTCTGCTTCTTCCTCCACCTTCTTAGCCATCAAGACTTGGGCAAAGCGATCACCACTTTCCTTTTCAGCTGATTGTCTCTATGACTATAATCATCCCTTTACACTGGTTGAACTCAAACTGGTCCTTTATCGGACTGGCAGTACATTAGTCGGACCTGATGATATACACTATGAAATGCCACACCATCTGTTGAAATTCTTCTGAATTTTTTTAACCAAATCTGACATGACAGTTTTTTTTCTGATGCTCGGTGCCAAGCTATTGTCCTTCCTTTCTCTAAGACTCGGAAGGATCCCAATATTCCTTCAAACTACCACCTACTTGCTTTGGTGAGCTGTTTCTGTAAGACTTTAGAGAGAATGGTTAATGCTTCTCTTGTGTAGTTTCTTGAATCAAACAACCTTCTCTTGTCCACCCAGTATGGGTTTTGACAACAGCACTTCACCATGGACCAAATGATTTGACTTGAAATGGCAATCAGGTAAGCATTTCTGAAGCGACAAGATGGAGGTATGGCATTTTGTGAGACCACCATATATATAGGTTACATTGCCATTTGCCTATTTTTATTAAAAATATTTTAATGGACAAGCAGTTCAAGGTTGTGTGTGTTCAACACTTTCTTGTTCTTTTTAACAGGAACTTGGAGTCCATCAGAGCTGTGTTTTGAGTGTAACACTTTTCAGTATATGCCATCACTGATCAACTCCCTCTTACTGTTGCAAGCAGGCTCTGTTTCGACAGATTTCACATCTCTTGTCAGTCATCATAAAACATGAGGTATATTCAGTGGCAGCTACGGACTGTCCTCATATGATCACTGAAATGAACCACAGCAAATGTCTTTAACTTCTCTTTTTCTAAAACCGTTTTTATGCTCTTTTGCCACCAATGGGGTATTCGTCCTGATCCTGAAATTCGTACCAGTGAAGTTGTGATATCTGAGACAAAGTTCTTGGGACTTATCTTTGACCATAAGCTGATTTTTATACCACAAACCAAGCAGCTACGGGTCAAATGTACAAGAGCACTGAACATCCCCCATGACCTCTCTTTCATCACTTGCGGAGTGGATTGATGTTCTATGCTAAAGATATATCATGCTCGTATTTGATCAAAACTCAACTATGGATAACTGGTCTATGACTCTCCCTGGACCTTGGTCTTAAAGATGCTGGACCCCATTTACCATCAAGGACTTTGGCTCAGCACCCTGGCTTTCTGCACTTCCACAGTTCAGAGCTTACACACAGTCTCATGAACCTTCTTTGTACCTCTGCTGTTTGCAACTGTCTTTACTATATGCTTTGAAACTTTGTTCCTTACCAAAGCATCCCACCTGAGGTTGTATTTTCCTTTATCGGTGGGCCATACTTTTCAGAACAGGCAATCTGCCATTGCTCCTTTTGATCTTTGTATCCAAGTGCAGTTGGATGAATTGGGCCTATCATTGGATAAAAATGCTGTATCCACTGGTGAACCCATCCCATCATGGCTTATTGCAGTTCCCAAATGTGACTTGTCTTTAAGTCATTTGAGAAAATTAGCTACTCCCGATTGGAAGCAGACATTTCTGATTGAAAATACTGTCTGTTATATACTGAACATCTTTTGAACCATCCTTCCATTCCTATTTATACAGATGGATTGAAATCAGGTGACTGTGCAATCTCTGCCATAGTGTGTTGTGGTTTGGTAGTTGTGCACAGAATCCCCTCTACATATTCTGTGTTCACTGCTACATTTCTCTTGCCCTGGATCACATAGAAGCTAAGCATTGTTCAAATTGCACTATTTAAACTGACTCTCTTAGTTCTCTATTGAACTTGGAATTGCTTCATGTTAGTTCACACCCTCTTCTCACTGATATTTAAAACCAACTTGCCCATTTCTCTAACATATACTTTTATCCACTTTTTTTTTGATACTGGGCCACATTGTTATTCGTGGGAATGAGCAAGCCAACATCACAGCTAAATCTATCTGCTCTGGCACTATAACTGCTGTGACTGTTCCATATATGAACTGTGGTTGTGTATTCAAGACAGCTCTGTGCCAATTGGCAGTTGACTTGGAGTGAGCAATGTGAAAACAAGCTTTTCCAAATAAAGCACTGTATTGGACTTTGACTGTCTTGCTTCTGTAAGGATTGGAAAGAAGTAGTTCTAACTAGACTTTGCATTGGTCAAAGTTTTTTAACTCATCCTTTTCTTTTATCTTGGACTGATGCACCAATGTGTTGTCTGTGTAACACTCAGGCCACAATAAGCCACATTTTACTGTTTTGCTGTCATCATGACTCTCGACAACAGCACCATTTTAAACATTTTATGTTCCAAGGTTTATTTGTAATGTTAAACAGTGTTATTGGTGATGGTGATGTTGTCCACCTTAGAAATGTTTTTAGTTGTTAAAGGCCATTAAGCTTTTAACGCTATTTAAGTTTTTTAATTTATACATTAGATGTTTTTTAATGTGATTCCCTTTTAAGAATCGAAGTACATCTAATTCAATTTGAAATTCAAAAATGGCCATAACATCAAATAACTTGGAACCATGACTTGAAAGGCCAACTTCCGGTTTCTAACACTGCTGTTTGAACTGCCTATTAGTCATTCTGGTGAGTTATAATGAAAATTTTGCTAAAGGTGTTTTAAACTTTTATTACTTCCTGGAAATGGCCATAATGTCAAATAACTTGGAACCAAGACTGGAAAGCTAGCTTCAGGTGACTAATGGTAGTTTTTAACTTACCTGTTAGTCTTTCTGGAGAGTTATGATAATTAAAATTCTGCTACAGAAAGTCTTTTAGAACTTGTATCTCTGTAGTTTTTTTCTCACTGTTGTAGACTAGATGTAACAATTAGTTGTAATTCTATTTATGTTTTTTTAATTCAAAAATTAAACTTTGTTTTGTTTTACATTAATTTCATTTTATGAGTTTACCTATTTTAAATCTGTTTCAGGTGTCTTGACATCAGTCATCTTACTTTTTCTGTAATGTCTCCTGTCTATTGTCTATTGGAGGAAATTCTTCAAGCAGGCGTGAATACAATGACTCATATATTCATTTACTACTGTCTACATCAGTTGACTATTTCTACCTTGAATATGTACTGGCTTTCAATAGTCACCATCCTGCAAACTTTGGGAGGTTATCTTTTTATATACATTTTAAGTTATTTGGGGGCATATTCTATTTTTGATCTTCAGGATACCAGTCTGCGATGAGTGTTGTCTGTTCAAGTATACTTAATATCTCACAAATCTACTCTGTATGGCTATGATGCTATTGTAAAATACAATATTCCCATGGCCAAAGATACACACACAGTTGAGATGGGGTATTTCACAAGATTGTTTGCAGTTTTTCTTTCATGATATAAATTTGCTTTATTGATATGCCCATTCTGGACTTTATTAACCTATAGACTTACATGAGCAAAGCAGAATAGAATAACTTCCATGTCTTTCTTTGAATAAATGAGGGCTGGTGTGGTGTTCAGAACAAGGCTTTGGTGATCATGCATTGCACTGTCTCCAGTGTTGGCATTCCTCAGAATCTCAACTGCATTTTATTCACCAGTTTTTCTAATGGAAAATGAGAGTCCTTGTCAATATTCAACTCTGAACTGCTGAGGTTGTGGACCATAAAAATATTTTCTTGAATGTGATCTTCCATACAGTTGAGAGTAGAACAGGGGTGTCCATCTGGTGTAGGTGATACTGGTCATCCATTCATGTGGTTTATCCTTGTATGCTGGACTCGGAAGTTGTTGCATTTGGCTTTTCTAACTGTCTAGAGGGTGTAGTTGCATATTATTTATAGAGGCAGTCCACTTCTTTGCAGTGCTAACAGAAGTTCACAATAAACTCAATGCTATATGGTCTTGTCCAAGAGAATGTAGTGGCACTCGTACAATATTAAATTTGCTTCATTTCTGTATGGTTGGCTCTGAGGGTTAATATTGCATGCAGCTTCTATGAGTGTATGGAGGGTGAGATTGCATATCATTTATAAGGGCAATCCACTTGTGCATATTATTATCCAGAAGATTGCAGAATCCTTGAATGTTGTACTGTCCTGTATAAGGGCAGGATGTTGTACAAGTCTTATAATAAATATGCTCCATCTCTGTATAGTGGGCTCTGAGGGTTGATTTTATGCTCAGCTTTTGTGACTGTCTTAAGGGTACAGTTGTGTATGACTTATAGGGGCAATCGACTTATATGTGCTGGTATCTAAAGATATGCATTGTGCTCCAATGTTTTACAGTCCTATCTGGGGAGATGTTATTGCTTGGGAGCTGATCAGTCACATTTTAGTTCATCCCCTTCAATTGGGATCACTCTTCCTACCAATGCATAGATGTTGGTTTACAGCAACTATGTTTGGATTTTGAGCAGGATTAATTAACAGAAGTCCTCACACATGTGTAGCCTGTGTTTTTCCTTTTCCTCACTCAGTTTACATCGTGATCACAAAATGATGGATCATATTGCAGGAGGTGATGATTCTCTTACTGGTACTCCAACTTTTTTTTAGAGTTTTTACAACTTGAAATTGTTGTTACAAGATAATATTATATTTAGTTAAATGATCCACCTATAAACACAGAATAATAACCTATAAAAAGTACACAGTTTCCTGTAGCTACCAAAATTTTTCTCACTTGCTGACTATGCTGTATTAGCCATTAAAAATTCAGCTGAGCTCTTTGATGTGTTTCCTATCTGAATAAAGTTTGAACTGGAAGGGGAATAGACAATTCACTGTACAGAGAACAATGTAATATAATGTGCTATTTGATGATTAAAATATTGGCTCTCTATTGATTATAAGTGATATAGTATTAAACGTCAAATAAGAATATTGAAATTTGTGAAAAAAAGGATGTGAGAAGTGGGCACGGCAAATTGGTTTGTTTTTTTAGAGAGATCTGGAGTGCAATTGTCACTATTTTCACACTAGAAAAGATTGAGAAATATTTTAATGCATCCCTATAAAGTTAAGGAAGTTAAACATTTTAAAACTTTGTTTTGATGTCACATTTTTCATATATATATTGATAATAATCAAATTTTGAATTAACTGCAGACATTTGTTCTTCCTTACTTTGAAGTGTCAGGTAAATAATCAGTAAACAAATTTAAGACATTTTAAGTGTGTGTATGGAAGACAACCATTAACCAAACTGTGGCTGTCCTTCATAAAAAAAAAGTTGTCTTTCCATGAGCAAAAGTTTTTCTTCCTAATCCAATTCTGAATTTAACATTGTTTGCTAAGACAGTCATATAGTGGTGATATCAGATTATAACATAAACAGAGAAACTTGTGGCTTTATATTTGCAATGCCTTCTAGTGATTTCACTGTGACATCATTGATACAATATTGTGTTCACTCATGTATTTTCAAAGAAATTGGACCCACACTTTGTAAATACTTTAAATGCCTATCCACATTCCATGGAAAAAATAAGTGTTTTGTTTTGATGATTTGAATAATTACCATAAGCATCCTAGCTCTGGTAAAAGTTGTGGGATGTAGTAGCAGGATCATTACTACAGTGAAAATATTGCAGTAATTTGCTGAGTGTTGACCAAGTGTTTGGAGAAATTTACTTCCATACTATCATAACCAATACACTAATATGGGTAAATTATTTCTGCTGTAGGCCCTGCATGGCCAAGTGTGTTAAGGCGTGTGACTCGTAATCTGAAGATCACAGGTTCGCATCCCCATCATGCCAAACTGCTCGCCCTCTCAGCCGTGGGGATGTTATAATGTGATGGTCAATCCCACTATTTGTTGGTAGAAGAGTAGCCCAAGAATTAACCTTGGGTGGTGAAAACTAGCTGCCTTCCTTCTAGTCTTACACTGCCAAATTAGGGATAGCTAGCACAGATAGTCCTCAAGTAGCTTTGTGAGAAATTGAAAAACAAACAAAATTTCTGCTGTACACATTGAATCTCTGAAAAAGACTGCAAAAAAACTGCTGTTTTACTCGTTTACATTTTCTTGCTTGTTGTATCCATTTCTATCTTACAGTTCTTGTAGAACAAGGATTTAAACAAGGCTTTTATTATATGTTACTGTAACATGAACAAATATGCCACAGTAGCAACTATTTCATTTTTAAACAAATTTAACATCCTTTTCAGTCAGGAAAGTCTACCTGTTTGATTTATCTCAATATCTGAAATATTTGTTCTAAGCAACTGTGTTAGTGTATTTCAGCTGAAAGATGATTTTTTTCCTCCTCGAATGGAACTGTTACCTTCCAATAAAAATATCAAACACTAAACAAAGTGATGCTTAATTGTTATTGGTTGAATTCATGATAATTAATAGGATACCATGTTTTGAATAGAGATCTTGTATTCTCAAAATGGCTGGTTTGGGTATTAAAACTTTGATTACAGTAAAGTACATAACAGTCTTTTGGCCTTCTTAGGTCATCTTCAGGTTAACAAAGAGAGTTTGCAACTGACCATTGCTGGGCACATGTCTTAGAGAAGAGAGTGTAAATAGGTATCGGATTGTAGGGGGTATTGTAGTTAGATGTTAGGCTATTAATTAGTATAGGTATAAAGCTGTTCCTTTACACAACAACTCAAACCAAAATTAAACCAATGAAAAGTAGGTTTCTCATCATAATGAATTACTTCACCACAGAGATGTTACTTGCGTGAAGATTTCTTTCCTGGTGTGCACATGTTTTGGGGAGTTTTAACATACTATTACAGTTACTTTTAAAGTTAGACTGAATTTAATCTTTTTAGTACAGTGTGTACATCTGGAAGTAGAGTGTTCTGTACCAGTCTGGATTCATGTTATGAAGCCATAGATACCAACCATTATGATTTGAGCACAGTCATTATGATTTTGGTGTATACATTACAACTATACGCTCATACAGACAAATATTACGACTTGTTGCAACTCCCAAATTATTATATATTATATAGGCCTATACAATAAAGTGATAAATTGTTCCCCCAGGGCTTGAAAGGGGAAAAAAAATTTCTAGTAAGATACAAATAAATTTTGATAATAAATAAAAGACATAGTCCAAATGGCTGGCTACTTGCGATAATCATGTTTGTGCTTGAAATAATAAAAAATATTTGTATCTCTGACGTCTACCAAAAGTTTGAGTGCGATGCTTCTCCATACTGGGTACATGGGGAAATCTATAGTTATGTCATCAGTGCTTGTCAACCAATCAGAGCTCGCGTAGATGGGTATTTTCTCGTTTTCTAAGCAGCATAGAAACACCAATGTGATCATTCACAAGATGGAAAAAAGAGGCCTTGTACACTAGATTGTTTTGTTTATGGCAAATGTAAAAGGATTAAACTGTGAAAAGGCTCTGTCTACAATCATTACACTCAGTCTTTTGAAATAGTTGGCATCTTTGTGAAGCATTCATCATACGAGAGAAAAGTATTTTCTAGCTTATCCTTTACTAATGCTTTCTACTTTTTTTCTACCTTTTGACTTTTGTTGTTTTGTTTTTTTTTAATCTTTTTTTTTTTTCAGAAAATTTTTATTACACAGGATAAAAGTATAGGATATCTCCAAGGTTCTCATTCATACATCTGGGGTCCACAATGCTTGGTTGTTGTTTTATTTTTTTTAATTTGTTATTTTCTCTCATGTCAACTTGCTGAACCTTCTTCTGTCTCTCATTCCTGTTTTCATAGAACATTGCTTATTTTAGTTATTATTAAAAATTATTATTTTATGTGTTGTGTTTGTTTAAGAACAGAGTATTGATTTTTTTAACTGCTCTTTGTGAAGTAGTTTGATATTTTTATACTTATTTTTCTTTGTTTAATAATGTTTTCTCTATTCTGTTGAGTAAGATGAAGATAGTCAGAGAAAACTTAGAACAAATACCATTGGACAACAATGGAGTAGTTCCATGTCTTCTTTAGAACTAATTGCTGAACACAAGCTACATAAAGAGTAAGTTATACAGCTTTCTTTGTTAAACTACTAAAATATGGTCTAAAATTTGAGTTTATTTGGTGTGGTTTATGACCAGTTAACTGATGTAATTTTGAATAAAAATGAAATGTGTAATATACAGTAAGCAGATTTTTTGGCAGTAAAATTATATTTATTAAAAAAAGTGTGTATAACTGTTAATGTCACTAACTCAAGAATAAGATCCTGTGTAGGAGTATCAAAATATAAATCTGTATTATTGTGATAAAGTTACTTCATTACTGAAAGGCAGAAAAACTAATTGAAAGTGTGCAAATTATTTATTGGTAGAAAATCTTTTTGAGTTTGTTTAGAATTAAGCACAAAGCTACTCAATGGGCTATCTGTGCTATGCCCACCACGAGTATCGAAACCCGGTTTTTAGTGTGTAAGTCCGCAGACATACCACTGTGCCACTGGGGGGCAGGTAGAAAATCTTTATTTAAAAACCAATTGTAACCTTGTTGCTGCTATCACAAGAATAAATCATTTGTGCTAATGTATTAAAGATAAATGTTAGCTAGTGTGATCAATTCTTAAGTTACTTAGTGGCTGCAAGACAGAAAAGTAAAGAAATAAAGATCTGTTTATGTATACTGAAAAACAGACCACCTGTTTGTAACTAAACTATATTTATTCAAAAGGTTACTAAATATATACCATTTATTGGTGACTATATTTATTCAAAAAGGAACTATTAATATGATTTTGCTGTCATGTGAAATTAAAAAAAAGAAAAAAGTGGATTGATGCCTAAAAATATTTTGTTAATATTTTTATATGTCTAGTTCTTTTTAATAAAAGCAGCAAAGTTACAAAGAAAAATGGATTGTAGAATAAAATTTCATATCAGATAGACTAAACTCTGCATAACTAAAAGCCTTATTTACTTTATCATGCTATTAAAAACTGTGACTTTAGGTTCTGAATGTTCTTGAGACATTGCAGAGCATGTATTAATATACCCAGAGTTTTTCCACTCACTCACATTACAAATTACATTTTGCCTGTGATAAGATAACAAACGTAAGTGCTCTTGTTGGCTTTAACCACTCATCCTTCTCCTTTAACATTTTAGCTGACCTTGAAAGAGCTTCTTTTTTGCATCATTTTTTGGCTTGGCATGGCCAGGTGGGTTAAGGTGTTCGACTTGCAGTCTGAGGGTCACAGGTTTGAATTCCAGTCGCATCAAACATACTTGCCCATTCAGTCGTGGGAGCATTATAATGTGATGATCAATCCCACTATTCGTTGGTAAAATAGTACCCCAAGAGTTGATGGTGGGTGGCAATGACTAGCTGTCTTCCCTCTGGTCTTACACTGCTAAATTAGAGATGGCTAGCACAGATAGCCCTTGTGTAGCTTTACATAAGATTAAAAAACAAACAAACAAAATCATCATTTTGTCTTTATAAGGATTTCATCCAAACTAGTTTCTATTTAGGAGAAGCATGCCTGCAGGAGCTGATTATGGTTTCACCATCTTGACTTTTTAGTCAACTTTTACCACCTTTACTCTTCCTTTTTGACTCTCCTGTGTGGACAAATATAAAAGTAATTAAAGTGGATGTTTTATTCTAACTCTATGACTTTTTTTTTCTTCAGATGAATCCTCTGCCTAGATTAGTGGGGACCCATGTAAATCATTTGTAGATCTGTGTGAATGTTGTGTTTGACAAATCCTTTAGTTCAGTCTTTGTTTTCATTGCTCTCCTCCTCTTATGTTTACTCAGTGTCTTTTTTATTTTCCCTCTATTCTATTTCCTCACAAGTTTTGGATCAGGAAGCTCAGATCTCCTTGAGAAAAGATAAATAAAAATATTTTATTATGCTTCTCTATATTTGTATTTCCTCTCTTTGTGGTTCTGGAGAAATCTGGAGATTGGAAAACTGTCAGTCTTGTCTTTACCTGATATTTACCCAGAGACACCTCTTTTTTTAAAAAAAGGGATTGAAATGGAAATTTTTCATACTGAATATTGGATGATAAAAATGAATATACACAATTTTTATACTTATACTTCTATTAATCCATTATTCCCACATTTTCTTCATTTTTGCCATTCTCTTTGCATTGGTTATACACATTATTTCAACATCAGTGGTTACTTTTAAATGGATAACTGGTCTTTTCTTCCATTTACTCTCTTAAACATACACTCAGTTGACCACCCAGCTGCCTATTACTCTTGGGTGGATCATATATAAATCCAAATTACTTTTAGTATGAAAACTGCATTTTATACATTTGGGCATCATGATTTGATGCCACCTCTTGTTCATACTGTTCTTTTTACACCCCCACGAAAGTCATCCTTTTTGTTGTAGAGATCATGTCTTAATGTGACAATGTCAAGCCCATTTGAAACATTTGAAGTACGACCCACAGTCTCTCACCATAACTGTTTCATTCATCACTGTCGAGTTTCTCCAGTTTTAGTTGAATTGAAAGTTCGTAAAATTTGGTATCATTTTTTTCCTTATTCTGTAGCCCAATATTTTTTCACAGATGCCTCTCTCGTGGACAGGGTTATATTGTTGAGGAGTCATCGTCATTCTGATTGTTGGACTATTCTGGAAGTAACAGTTACCATAAACGTGCTTGAACTTTGTATGTTCAATTTGCTTATCTAGTTTCTGCCCTTTCTATATCACCATTCTGTATTGGCTCAAATATAAATTTCTGAAGTGGTGACTTATGTCAACAATCATGATAGTACTCATTCTCATACCCTTTGCTGCATTTTCTGTACTTCTGTGTATCCATCTTTAACATGTTCATCTTTAAGTTTGTCACATTTCTTGTGTTATTAACACTTTCAAATTACTTGCTTTCCCTCACAGAGTGGATCTCCATGTGTCAAGCAGTCAGTGCTTTTCAGTCCACTGGTTTTAAATTCTAGATCTGAATTTTCTGGCAGTGGATATTTTGAATCACTCTAAGAACTTCTTCCCTTATGCTTACCCTCTTCTCCATAGTACCAGGTTCTCTTCATCACTATCATTCCTAGTTGGCTAGTTTCCTTCTATTAATTTGAAATTATTAAAGGAAACCAATTCCTTAGTCACTATGGATACATCTACAACAACCTCAAATGTTCATTTTTCACAACCATTTTTTTATATTTATGGATGACTATTGTTAGGGAATTTGTCAGAGAAGGCAGGACATCTTCCTAGGTGGTTCAAATATTATCTTGTTCTTAACATTGTTTTTCCCTTACTGTGTGTAAATCTCTTTGACTACTTTCCAAAGTTAGTGTGTTTAAAATGAATCTCATTTTATCTGAAACTTCTCAACAAATTGTGTTTTCCCTCTTTGTGTATTTGGTTTATGATTGTGATTTATCAGCTTTTTTCATAATTGGTTTTGGAGTTGTCTCATCTGTCACTTACAGATGAGAAAGAAGCCATCAGTTTTTTTTTTCTACATTGTTTGAAGACCTTTTCTGAGCTGTTAGACTTCAATGACCCAGGTACCTTGGTGTTGTCCTGAATGGAACTTGAAGTTAGTCTTATGTTTCTTGGCTTTTTCCCTTCCACCCTTAGCAGTGTCTTTCCTCAATAATGATGACCTCAGTGTTACACTTTTATTTTCTTTTAAGGTCCTTTCCTCTACCAAGCCTTTTTACCTAAAACTTGGAATGTGATAGAAGGTAGCTGCTGTTTTTCACCTAATGCTTGTTTGTTTGTTTTTTGAATTTCTTGCAAAGCTACTAGAGGGCTATCTGCACTAGCAATTCCTAATTTAGCAGTGTGAGACTAGAGCGAAGGTAGCTAGTTATCTGCACCCACTGCCAACTCTTGGGCTACTCTTCTACCAACAAATAGTGGGATTGACTGTCACATTATAACACCTCCATGGCTGAAAGGGCGAGCATGTATGGTGCGACTGGGATTCGAACCCATGACCCTCGGATTACGAGCCAAATGGCTTAACACACTTGGCCTTGCCAGACTCTTCACCTCATGTTTTACTCACTCTGAGTGATCCTAAATCAACTTTGGAATAATACTTTTTGAATACTGTCAGGGCTATTATTTTATATCCTATACATCTTATGATAAATCCTGTATTCCTTTGATCTTTCTTTGGCTGCATTAACAAATTGGTTTACATAGTTGATCTGACTTGTTTACTGTAATATTCCTGAAAACCTTTATTAGCTGAGATAGATTTTTAAACCCACTAGAGAAGTCCCCTCCTTTCTTCTGAACTTTTGAGTTGTTGTGCTAATCAACTTTGCATGGCTCATTACAGCTACTTGTTTTTGGCAGTCGTAGGATAATTTTCTGTCATACTGTCTTCATGAAATTTTTAATCCTAATCTAACATTTAATAAAGTTTGTTTTAACATTATTCATACCTTACTTAGAAATTCAGGTAAATTGTAATAGTTTGGGATATTCAGTTGTGATGACTGATATGTTTTTTTAATTCTGAAATGCATGTTCTTAAGTTAAATGAAATATTCTTTTAAGACCTAAATGTGCAGTATATACTAAAGCTTGTAAATAGTTACAGTGCAAGTTTAAAGATCATTTGATATTTACAGAAAATCTGCAGGAAACAGCTAATATTCTCTTGCAATGAGTTAGATGGAGGTGTTTGGGCCAAAATAAGATAGACAATAAAACCATAAAGATAAAGGAAAACAAATGTCAAAAGATTAATAGTTGAAACTGTGAGGATAAGTAAATCACATTATGAATGATGCATTCAAGGAAGGATAAGAAAAAAAAATTAACATTTTAAATATTTCATTTCACTTTATATTGATGGTTGTGCTACAGTTAGTGCTAAAGTAAAGAAAATTAATCTGTCTATAAAAAGAGTTTTTAGTGGTCATTTACAAGGTTCTAGAAGTTATGCAAATGACATAAGATGAAAAAAGTATTTTTTTTTTTAGCATGAAAATCATCTTTCCTACAGATTATCTCTGTTAACTCTTGTATAAAACAAATTTGTAATGTTTACAAATTTTGTGAAGATACATTTAGTATATTTATGGTTATGTTTAGTTTCATGATTTCAAGGTGGTTCCAAAGTGGGTTGACAGCATTAAAATATAAGTTAATGAATATTATATACATATCAATATATGAAAAAAACCAGATACATTCTTTAGAATTTTGAGTACATTATATTACACTGTCTTCAGTTTTAGGATTCTGTTTTCCTCGAATAATGATTTTTTAAAATAGTTGGAATTATTATCATGTGAGATATTCTCTTTCACATGTTTAACATTATCTGCTCTTTAATTTACTGTACGTGCCAAGAGGTTTTAGTGGCTTACTTTTTGTTTGTTATACCAATAAGTATAGCTTTAAATCTTAAATAATATATACTTATTTTAATAGTATATAGTTTTAAGATCTTAATTTTATAAGTTAATATTTTTTAAAAATTCTGAATTTTTTTAGCACAAGATAGGTGACAAGTTTTCTAAAGGCATTCCCATCTTCTCTAATTTATTTTCCACACTTCCAGTTGGTATGAAATTCAATGCAAATTACTCAATATAAAATTGTCATTGCTCAAACAAACCATAATTTGTATAGCTTTCAATTTTTTTTTGTTACAAAACCATTGGGTAGAAAAATCAGAACCCTCTTATCACATCTACCTGTTACATCCTTTCTTTCAGGATTTCTTATTAGAGAGCTTTATTCATTTAGGAAAGATAACAACTAGCTTTGATTTATTTTAAATGGCTGTTGTCACATAGACAGAAAAAATGTGAGATTTAGTGGATTGACTACTTTTAGGATGTTATTAGCATATGTTCTTTGATGCATTATTTAATTCAATAAATATTTAGTGTATTACTACCATACTTAAAAAAATATGGTTAAATGCCATGGACAATCAACAGCAAGTTAAAAGAAGATTCAGGTAAGTACTTTATTTCATATGTTTCATGTTTATTTTGTATTTATTATTATAAAAGTTGCTAAAATGTAAAAATAGGAATCTCTTTAGTGTAGTTAAGAGTAGATTATGGAAGGTAAATAATAATAATAATAATGTAATAAAAATGTTTCACAAGACATATAACCCACAAGCTGTTCACATGATTCAGTAGTATAATGTGAATTCCACGTTCCCTGAGTAATTTACAGCTTAAAATGGTGTGAACAGAAGTCAGTTATGGTTCAAAAAGCAATAAAGCAATATAATTTAATTACAAACAAATTTATATTAATACTAGTTTAAAACTACTTTGGATAAAGCAATAAAGCAATATAATTTAATTACAAACAAATTTATATTAATACTAGTTTAAAGCTACTTTGGATAAACTAATGTAGTTTCAAGTTGAAGTCATTCAATAAAGAAACAAAAAATTAGATATATCAATTTTCTTTTTGGTGGTTACAAAGTTGGTCAAACTAACTGATCTCATATAGAGATATGGTAGAGAAAGTAACAGATAAAATACGATGATTTACTGAAAACAAACACTTGAATTATATTTAGGAGGTTTTAGAGATTATACAAATGAAATTTGAGATTTTGAGATGAAGTATTTTTAATTCTAACATGAAAATCACTTTACACATGGGCTATTTAAAACAAATACTCAATACATTCACACTCAAATCTTTTATTGAAAATACTTTACCCAAAAATGTTTTTGTAATATTTAATAAAAGACTGCCAAATTTTGTGAAGATGTACACAATATATCAAAAGTTAATG
This sequence comes from Carcinoscorpius rotundicauda, assembly GCA_011833715.1. Lineage (NCBI taxonomy): Eukaryota > Metazoa > Arthropoda > Merostomata > Xiphosura > Limulidae > Carcinoscorpius > Carcinoscorpius rotundicauda. Next base: position 46,063,772 of record CM022392.1, on the reverse strand, counting down.
GTATCAAATCTTGTTATAAAGACCAAATTAACCAAAAAAATGAAAGATAATTACCATCTAAGTCCAAATCTATGTTAAGCATGGTTATACACATATACTATACTACTGAATGTGTATTTCAACAGTTGGAAGAGCATCTGAAGTTAAGAAGTGACTTGAATAAGAAACAAATAAATGACCACAATGTCTTGGTTATAATACAATACTCCATGTTTGAATGGATTTCTTAAATAAGAACTTTTACATAATAAGCATATCTCAGGGATTGTCATAGACAAAACTCCACTCTCTGCACTGCTATGTAATGAAGGAATATGCTATTTGGTAGCAGTGATACCTTGACATGTACCTTTCCCATTTGTGCATGAACATTCATGCATAGCTTTTGAAGTGTCAGGGATAAGTCAGCATTTTCTAACATAATATTTTGTAGCTCTAACTAACTTTAGTTTTAATGTTTTTAACCTCATTTGGTGTTCCCATTGTACTGTGAAGTCCATTCATAGGCATGCTTAAGACATTTTGGTCCTTCCCTGGTACCCACTAACTGAATCAGTTTTGTGACTTTGCCATTCTTGTCCAATGTAATAAAAGAAGGTCTTAACCTCAGGAGTATGTCTAATAATTACTAATTGCTTACCTGTTCCTATGATGCCTTTGAGTTATAGGTGTAGGACAAAATATTATGCTCTGGCCCTGAATACCTGTTACAACACCACCTGTGACCACTAATGATCTGCTAAGAATAATGCTGTTTTTCTGTGTCCTAATTTTGGTCCAGTGTCTTATGACATCTTACTAAGTTTTCCCATGAATCCAAATCCATTGACTTCTACTCTAATTTTGGATTCTTCTCAAACTCTGCTTTATTTTTCACAATGTATGTTGTTCCAATCTACCTGGGAACAACATTTTTAGTGAAAAAGTAGTCTTCATCATTTACTCTGGTTCTCTACTCTGTCCCACTGTGGGAATTTTATTTTTAATGTGACAGAGGTACATCTTCCTGATTTGAATTTAACATTTTAGAATTGTAATCATTTTTAATGAAATGCTTACCTCAAAAATAAATTCCTGCCCTTCTTTTTACAGCTGGAGGATATGTGTTTTTTTCTTAAGACTGCATCAAATAAAACTGTATTTGGTGGGGTCATGTGGAAGAGTGAAAAGCTTTGTGTAAAATGGGCATGTGCTTTGCGTTGTGTCTAGGATATATGGAACCTAAAGTCACATGGTTGTTGACAGCATTGAGAGCAAATTCAATAAGGAAATTGCTCTAGAATTTCAGTTAAAAATCTATTTTAAATAAATTGTAATTCTAAAAATTTTAAACTTACAAAACAAGTATGAACCCATCATTCCAGCATAATATTAAAAGAACTTTCAATTATTATTTCAATATTTTCAGAGTGACTAAGTTGTAACTTACTTTTTTTTTTTTTTAGTGCTGTAACTGCAGTATGCATATCAAAGGATTCCAAAAGTGTTTTTTCAGTTTCATTAGGTAAGAAAGTTTTTATATTTTTGTGTTAGTGCTATAATTTGTACATATCTTGTGTATTATGAATATAATGAGTTATGCAACATTTGCCTACTCCTGTAAACAAAGCGTGCTTTATTTTTGCTAGGTGTAAGATCCATTTTGCATTAAGTGGCCTAAAACTTCTAAGACAAAACATATGTAACTAAAAAGCACATTTACTTATCAGTATATATATATATAGCTGTATTAATTTTTCTTTTCAACTATATTATTGACAGATAAACAATCCTTTCATGCAATTTACTTTTTTACACTGGGATTAAGTGGGTACTGGCAAAGCAATTAATCAGTAAAGTAATAAAACCTCAGTTTCTCTCTCAGTTTTTAACTTGAAAAAAATGTAACAATGTCTTGTGAAAACAATAAATCATAAGTGGCATCAGACAGTGGTAGAGTATTGTCTTTAGAAAATAACATTTCACCTAGAAATTTTAATTAAAACAATTTTAAAAAGAGGCTAGTACTTTTTTTCTGAGCAATATATTTTATTTCAACTGCTAAAACATTTAGTCATCATCTAATCATTTTGAAGTGGTACATGATAAGCTCAAACAGCAAGTATTTAAGATCTTATGACTGTTTCTCTCTCTATGTATATGCACACACACACACATTTCCTCAGATGCTCTTAGTACAATCATTACATTATTAACTAGGTTATGTAAAACATTCAAAAATGGTGGATTGAGCTTTTGGCATGTAGTGATAAATTCTGAAATAATGACTGACCTCCCAGGATATACTTACCCGAAATCTGCACTGAGTCAGCAAAAGGGAAAATGCTCATAATATCTGGTCTGGCTTTGTATTTACCCACTGAGAGATGAGTTGAACATCTAAATGACTTTAGGTATCCTCATAGTATACGTATTATAATGATACTCAATTTTTGTTTGTTCTAAAAATGCTTGCACACTTCACTATCTAATTATATATGTGCAAAACCTTAAACATTTTTGCTGAGGATCCCATCTAACGATTTAGTAAAAATTTATTATAATAATACCTAGTTTTTCTGTCCTTAAATATGCAAGCATCTTATTGTTTAAATGCAAATGTGTTTACACTTCATTTCAATGGATGTAAACAAAACACAAATATAAATATACTATTAGATAACTTGTACAACAAAACATTAGAACCTTTTCAAGTTTTTTTTTTAATTCTTACATTATGTTGAAGAATAACATTATAAGCTCATTTATTAATAGTGTTAAGTATGTTCAATATTAGCCAGAATTGAAATAAAGAAAAAAACTTAATTCTTAATTTTATAAGGAACATACTGACCAAATTCTCAGTCTCCTCTAATATGATTGTTGTAACATTTGCTCTCTAAGTCTTCATCCTTTCCCAATTTATTTAGTACCCCTCGGAGAAGTACAGAAATTACTCATTATAATATACTTATTACTTGGGAAAAGCTAATTATTTATAGCCTTGAATCTTGTTTTTTAGGGAAGAGATCACTAGGAAATTAGACCTACTTGTCATATCCTTTCTTCCCCAAATTGTCAGTAGCTTTCTCTGACATTTAATACTATATTATTTATAACAATAGAAAGCCATAATTGTAATCTATCAAATGATGTATTATGTCACATTGTTTTCTGTACAGAGAAGTGTCTATTTTGTTTGAAGTTTACACTTTATTTTATTGAGAAATATATTGATAAACTCAGCTGAATTTTTAACAGTTCTTACTACATAGTTCGGAATCAAGAAAAAATTATGATAGTAATAGGACATTGTCTGCTGTTTATATGTCATTACTCTGTGTTCTTAGATGCATTACTTAACTAAACAAAAAATATATTTAATGTAGTAGTACTATTGGTATCAAAAAGTAGGCTTAAGTTTCATTGACAGTCAACAGCCAAAAATAGACCTGCAAAGTACTATATTTCTTGTTTTTCATGTGTGATCTTTACTTAATATTATAAAATTAACCAAAAGTAAAAATTAGAAACTTGTTAGATTAGGTAAGATAGATAAAAAATAATAATGATAATTTTTTTAAGAAGTATGTTATTAAACAGTTTATTGCATAGTTTGATAAGGTAGTGTGAGCAACACAGTTTCTTTCTAAGTGATTTACAATTTCTTTGGTGGGATTATCTATTAGACACAGTTCAAAGGGTAATAAAATGAAGTATAAATAGATGTGTACTGCTTGGAGCTTTAAGTTGCTTAGTATAAACAGTTGTTGTTTGTAGTCGTTCTAGAAAGAAAAAAAGGGTTAATTTCGATATAATTCATATTTTTTCAGATTGGTTATGAGATTGATCAAATTTACCAAATGGGTATAAAATTAAGGTAAATTAATTAATTATTAAAATAATAGATAAAATATAAAGTTTCACTAAAAAGTCTTTGAAATTGAGTTAGGAGGTATAAGTAATTATGTGAGTTAAATTTGAGATTTTTCAAATGAAGAAAAGTATTTTTAATCTTACCATAAACATCATTTTCCACTTTGATCTCCATGTATTCACGTAGACATGTTTCAGTAAAAATTACTTCATAATAAATTCTGATATTTTTGTGCACAAAAGACTCATTTAGTGAAAGCTTTCAAAAGTCTGTAAAGATGTACAAAATATTTTGCAAATTATAGTATGGAAACCCTAAAGGTCAACTTGGGTTTATTGAATTGTGTTGAATATACAGGCTCTGTAGTGAAAGAGTTATGAAATCTGTCAAAATGGCCTTTCTCAAGCCTGATTACAAAGCAAGATTTATTAATTGTAATTCACATTTGGCATTTTATTTCTGACATTGTTCTAATTTTCATTAGTCTAACTGTCTACCCAATTCTTATTAGCATAACAATTTGTAGAGAGCTCTAATTTTTTTTAACATCTCGACTCATATGAGATCTAATTATAGAACTTAGAAGGTCAAACCCTTTTGCTTAATGTATTTTATCTTGCCTAAGGTCTTGTAGAATAAAAGAATTTCAAGTGTCACGGCTATTGATGATTTCTTCTTGTTTTCAAAAGGAAAGGGTCATAGCTGGTTAATTCATCAATATGTTTTAATATGCAACTGAGGTATTAAGAAATTAATTAGGTGTTTGTTTAATAGGTTTGACTATTGACATTAAAATTATGTAACTAAGGTCTTGTCATTATGAGATTGCTGTACATGGGAACATAAGTTGAGAGTGATTTCTGAATTTTTTTTTTCTTCTACAAAGTAAATTTTGCCTCTGGAAATTGTAAACAATGGTTTAGAAGGCATCTTAGATCATATGCAGTTTTACAGCTTTTGGGAATCACTTTGTCCCAAAAACCCATGACCAAGAGATTTCTCAGTGAAATTACCATTATACACTTTCACCTATAGAGAGCATTCATATGAAAATGAAATGCTGCAATACTGTGGTTTTAACGTATTTATCTGTCTTTAAGGAGCGAAAATATTGTGTAGTTAACAACATACTTGGCTGGACATGCTGTTTAAACGTTCTCATTCAGAGAAGTTTATGTGTTGCTTGAATTTAGTTTACTTTAAGTGTAAAAGTTGTAGATTTTGTTAAAGTTGTTCTATGTTTGAAAAGCATTGAAGGCTATTAGTAATTGACAGTTAAAATGTAAACAGATTTGCCATTTTTGTAAATAGTATTCGAAAAGTTTAGCATGTGAAGAATGATCTAGCTAAATAAAATGTTAGGCTCTGTATTCCATGATTATTATAATATAATTTTGTACATTGTTACTTGGGAAGAATAAATTGCTGAAATGAAAATTTGTACCATTTGGAGTCCTAAGTAAAAAATTACTTCAAAATTTTTCTTATTAAATTTTTTTTATTTTCCAGTAAATCATTACTTTTATTACTTTCTCTATATAGCTTTTTCAAAAACGCTAATTTGAAGATAATTGTTTCACAAAAATTAATTGTTATGTCATCCTAAGCTGTCTTTTTAGTTTGTGATGTATCTTTATTTTGAAAAATATTGTTAAGACCAAACTTTGGCCCACATAAATTCATTTTAGCAACTGAAGTGCATAAAAGGTGGGTCACCAGTAGGTTTCTAAACTTGCAGTGCTAAAATCAGGACTTGATTCCCCTTATTGAACAGAGTACAGATAGCCCATCATATAATATTAAACTAAAACACCAAAAACAGTTCATAAAGGCATTCCTTTAATAATTTGCTCTGGAAGAAGTTGAAATAATGCATTCATATCTATTACTGATAACACTGAATAGAGTTGATTTAGCATTACACATAGTTATGGTTATTAGTTTTTAATTTATGTATAGTTTGGTATTTCATCAAGCTTTACCAGAGGAGTCTAGTGATACAGTTTTTTCAATATGTTTAATATATCTATTGCTTTAATACAATGTCTCTGTAATTCTTCCTAAAACTGTGTATTTTTTTATGTGCCATAAGTGCGTATAGTTTTTAGTAGAAATGTCACCATGTTGTATTTCAGGTGTTTGTGGAATACACTGCCTGGAGTATAGAAATGGATGATGTTGCATACTGTTTTCTGAGATCTCAATATGAGACTTGTATACACTCCACTTGTGTGCTTCAGGCAGATGTCATCAATAAAATCTTGATATCCAGTATATTATATCAGGCTTAGAACTAATATGAAAGATCTCCATTTTGCATCCAGTAAATACTAGATTAATTTGTCTAGACAGCTTACTAAAGATGTACTCGTTAGAGGAGAAAAGGCAACTCCGTAGTATCAACATTTCTCATATGGTGAGTTTACTTCATTATATTTAGAATTTCAAGAAAAAACTATGATACCTTCTTATTTATAATGGAAACTGATTGAAGTTGGATGATTAATTTCAAATTCAGTCTATTTTGGGAAAAAAAGAATACTTAACTCTCATGAGAATTATAATTCTGATCTCAGCTTGCATTTTATTTTTTGCATGACATAATGCTGGAACCACTTTTGGGCCTCCTAAGATTGAAATGTAGAAAGTACAGGGTGTTTGGAAAGTCACTGTGCAGTTTTGTAGTCATATTTTGTTCAGTTTATTTCAAGCCAGCAACTGATAGTGATGTTTAGAAACAAAATAAGAAGGATCCAGGCCTATATTGATGCCAATAGGGGTCACTTTCAACATTGTTTATAATTGTCATTTATGTATACCTCCTGTATTCTATATTGAAACATGTCTGTTAATAAATATATATGTGCACAGTGACTTTCTAAACACCCTGTATTTTTTGTCATTATTTTGTAGTGATGGTACAAATCATACAGTTTGAATATTTTTAATAGATTTCTCATTAATGTTTGGGTTTTATAAGTATAACCAGTAGGATAATTCTTGAAATTAACTTACATGAAAAGGTTAGATTGATTTTTTTTAATTTCCTTTTCTTGCTGGAAGCACGTAATATGAATGGAATGTTGAAATCATTAGAAGTTTAATTGCATTTTCTGTGTATAATGTTTATTGTTTTGTTTTTTTTGCATATGACATGAAACGATTCACTTTCATTTTAGCTGGATCATTTCATTTTTTGAAAATAAAATATTTTATCCCTCAGGCTCTTTCTTCATGTTATTTAATGGAGGATGGAAAAACGATTGTTGTTGGTTCATGGGATAATTATGTGTGAGTAGTCATGTTGTTATTTAGACAAAATGTTCTTTCTGTATCAATAATATTAAGAGATTCTTATTTTACAGTTTTTGTTTGTTACTACATATTTTTAAAAGCTCATTAAACATGTTCCTTGAGTTTTTATAGTGCTTGGCTCATTTTTGTTCTTTTTTAGAAACTGAAAGCTATTTTAGAAATTTGGTTTATTTTCATTACATGTCAATAATGCAAAAATTTACAGAAATTTATATCCCTTTGACTCATTTGCATATAATGGATTACACTTTAGATGATTTGTTGAACAGAATTGTTTATGTATGAAATATAAGCATAGTATAATAACTAAATAATAAATGGATTATTTATTAATAATGCTTGGATTGAAAAGTTGATTTAATACCCAAAGTGATTTCCATGTTGTAATTAGTCTTAACTAACTGATAAAATTCAGCAATATTCTTTAAAATGTATTTTAAGCATTGTAGACATGGCCTTGTTTTGGCTTCAGGTCAACCTGAAGAAAGTCTCAGTATAAAAGTCTAAACATTGTCCAGTGTAGAAACTAGCAAAAACAGTTCTTTGTGCCAAAACTATTTGCAGATTAATCATTGAATGCATTCATTGTAATTGATCAAATTCTATAAAATTTTATATGCAAAAATGGCTTGTTTGGGTTGAGAAAATATTTTACATAGAAGAGCGAACAATGTTTCGACCTCCTTCGGTCATCGTCAGGTTCACAAAGAAAGAGGTAACTGACCGGAAGCTGACCACATGTTTAGAAGGGGTTGTGTAACTGAGTGTCGCAATGTAGAGGGCGGGGTTAGATGTTTGAATATATAATTTTATCTATAATATTAATATAGGTATAATGGCATTCCTTTATATTGGTTTATTTTGGGTTTAAGTTGTTGTATAAGTAAGGCTTCTTTAATTTTGCGTTTGTTTATGTTTGTTTCTTTATTTAGTATTTTAGTGTTTTCTATGGTTATGTTATGTCCATTTGACTTGCAGTGTTCGAAAACGTGTGAAGGTGACTTTTTATGTTCTTTGAATCTGGTTTCCATTTTTCTACTTGTTTCTCCAATATAGAAGTTGTGACAGTTATCACATTGTATTTTATAAATAATGTTGGTGTGGTGTTTGTCAGTGTAGTTCTTACATAGTATAGACCTTAGTTTTGTGCCTGGTTTTTGAATAAATTTAGTATTAACTGGAATGTCATATTTTGTTACTAGTTTTTGCCAAATGTTGGTTATTTGTTTGCTGAAGTCAGGAATATATGGTATACAGCAGTATATGGTTCCGTGATTTTTTGATTCGTGAGATATATTTACTTTTGTTGGTTGATTTTGCTTTCTGTTTAGGTGTGTGTGTATATATAATGTTTTCTACGGTTTGTTTCTACGCAAGTTAAGAGTATTAAAGATAAAAGCAAGAAGATTGAATTCAGTAGGGTTTCTGTTTGTGAATATTAAGGGAATATGCTTTAAGTAAGTATTTGTTATAGACCACCAGATGAAACTAATGAAATTAGTGAGAAACTTTATAATAAGATTAAGATACAATCTGTTAATGAAATCATAATTATGGGTAATTTTAATTTCAGACATTTATTGCAAAATACTAGAGTCAAACTATGAGGGAGAAAGGTTTTTGGAAAGTGTTAGTGATGGATTTCTTCACCTATTGGTTCAGGGGCTTACTAGAAATAATGCTATTTTAGATTCATTGCTAACATCTGATGTAGAAATAGTTGAGAAGGTGGAAATTGGGGAATACCGAGGTACAGGTGATTATTGCTGTATTAAGTTTGCTGTTTTGCTGCATACTTAAATTGGGAATAGTGATATATTTATTCCAAATTTAAAAAAAAACTAACAGATTTTGAAGGGTTTATAAAAGAGTTATCGGTTATGAATTGGGCAACTGAGTTATTTGGAGACATGGAGCAAGTGTGGAAAATTTTTCAATATTTTAAACAAATACACTCCTTACAGAAAGAAAAGGGTAGCTGCAAGTAAAAACTGGGTTGGCTCACACAGAGTATGAGAGAAAAAATGAAAGAAAAGTATTACAGCTTGAAAAAATTTAAATTGACTGGTATTGTAGAAGATTATAAAAGATCAAGAAAGTTGGTCAAACAGGAAATTAGAAAATCCAAAAGAATGTATGAAAAAATTTGGCTGATAACATAAAAATTAATAGTAAGGACATTAAAAGTGAACAAAATCTTAGGTTTGAGATAGGACTCTTGAGGGATGATAAAGGAAGGCTTTTATATGTTGATTATGAAATATTTATGTTTATTCAATTCTGCTTTTTCTTCAGATTTTACTAATGAAGATTTAACAGTATTCCTTATCTAAAGCAACTGATATATGAAAACAAACTGCATAAATTCTGAGCTTGTTAAAATAAAATTGGTAAGTTAAAAGAATAATAAGGCTCCTAGGCCAGATAATATTTCTCCAAAGGTTTTAAAGGAGGCCAAGGATTGTATATACCAGGCATTTGCCACAATGTTTTGTAAGTCCTTGAATATTGAACAAGTACCAACGTGACAGGAATTAGTTAATGTTTCTCATGTCTTTAAGAGAGGTAATAGAAGTTGTCCCTGTAATTTCAGGTCTATTAGTCTTACATCAGTTGTGGAAAAAGGTTTGGAAAGTCTAAGAAAAGATATTTTACCACATCATTTAATGAATTTTAGAGTTTTATTGGATAGTCAGCATGGATTCATTGAGGGAAAGTCTTTCCTTACATGTTTTTTGACATGCTTTGAAAATATTACTGCTTCTGTAAATGAGGATAATGGTGTGGCTTTTGTATATTTGGAATTTCAAAAACTTTTGACAAGATGTCATGTAAAAGGCTTTTAAAAAATTTATAGATGTGGAGAATAAGTTATCTAATTGGATAGAAAATTAGCATGATGGAAGAAAACAGGGTTTTTGTAAACTTGAATAATGTTGCAAGTGGAATATCTCACTGCTCAGGCATAGGTCATTGCTCTTTTTGATTTACAGTTGAAGGAATGGCCAATAAATTACTTAAATTTGTTGATGATATTAAGTTCTTGAGTGTTGCTAGCTGTGAAGAAGGTGCTGCTGCTTCCCAAAAGGATTTAGATCTTTAAGTAAGTTGGATAAATAAATGATAGATAGGTTTTGATTATAATAAATGCAAGATATGCATGTGAGTTATTACAGTTTGAATTATAAGTATAACTTGGATGGGAATAACTTTAACATTATTTTGAAGGAAAGGATTCTTAGTATAATAATCAGTCAGTCTACAAAGCCATTCAAGCATTGTGCTGTTGTTAATAGTAGGGCAAATAGGATTTTAGGTTTAATTTACAGGAATATTGAATATGCGTCTGAAGAGGTTATAATTTCATTACATGTATATAACTGATTACATCTGAAGTATTGTATTCAGTTTTGGGCTCCATACCTTAGGAAAGACATTGAATTGTTCGAAAGAGTTCAGAGGATGGTTACTAAAATGGTAGCTGGGATGGAGATTTTGTCATATGAGGAGAGATTAATATCTTTAAAATTGTTTTCTGTTTAGAAAAGAAGAGTTAGATGGGATTTGATTCAAGTGTTTAAGATTCTAACAGCAAGATTTGTAGAACTATGGGACACAGATATAAGATTTAGGTGAGGTATAAGCTGTCTTCAGTTGAAACAATTGTATTTTTAAAATAGGGTGGTTGGCCTATGGAATGACTTGTTTTCAGATGATGTGGAGTTGTATACTTGAGTGAGCTAAAAGGAAAGCCTGAAAGGGTAGATATATAAAGAATAAAAGTTGGCTTAAAATATTTTTTATAGTTTGAGTTTGGCTTATTGGATGGGACAACCATGATGGATGAACAGGTTCTTTGTTGTCCCTCAACATCATGTTAACTTATTCATGTGATTTAATATATACATGTGTATTTATTTAAGGATATGTTATTGATTCTGTCTTTCAAAGAATTTTGTTGTAGACATTCAGATGTAAACCTAACTTCAGTTAAAATGACCTTAAATGTCAGATGTTTATCTCAGTTTAAACTGACTTCTTGAGTTTATTATTTTTATATCAAGAAACTTTATTTGGATTTGTTCATTTGCCTAGAAGTTCCATCATTCAGTACTAATACCCTTAAATTGGATTGTCTTGCAGGTTTATGAATCTCACACATATTCAGAGTGCTGAAGATCTATTATATTTTTCAGCACACCATGGTAAAAATATAAAATTAATTTAAGATCTAATAGGCATGTGTTATATTGAACATTTTATGCATGTTATGATTGCATAATGTTTTGGTGCAAAGTTGTGTCTCTTCTTGTGAGGATCCTAAAGATTATTTGATTATTGAAAACATTCTGCCCATATATCTAATGTGCTAATATGTTAGAATTTTTCCTAGGTTTTACTGTTTGAACCTACTTCGATTAGAGACAGAACATTTACTTTAAAATAAACATTTTGTCTGTTTCTGATGTGTTGGTATGTTTGTCCAAGATGTATTGTGGCTTTTAGATGCGTCTCTTACTGTTCTATTTTAGGTCTCATTGTGATATAAAAATTAAAGATATCATTATGATCTGTTAATTTTGAATTCAGAAACAATTCTGTAAAGACATACTTGAAAATTAATTTTTGTTGGTGTTATTTTCTTCAGATTTTGAGAAAGTTTTCAAGTGCAATACCTAATTTTTTTTGACAGACTATTTTTGAATGTATATTGAACTTTGGTATATGTCTGCATCCTTTTATGTTAATTGGGTAGAAAGATTTTCAAATAAGTGTGTAATTTTTTTTATTCTTTACTTTGAAACGTGAAAGTAAAGTCATGGTGTTTTGCTTGTAACTTAACAGAACTCACAAAAGTGTATAATTTAATAGATCAGTAACATGCATACAGTTTTAATTTGATATGTACAGACTTGTAATATGTAGTTCACGTAATATTCTTGATTTCTCAAGTTTATGTTATGATCCTTTTTAACAGTTTTAAGAAGAGTATAAATAACTGTATCCACAGTGCTTCCATTTTTGGTCTTATAATTTATCTTCCTATGTCATACAGCTATTAAAATTATATTATTTTTATAAATTATTATTAATATTTTTGCACAAACAGGTACAAATACAACATAGAGTATGGAAAAGTTCTGGAAAACACCATGGCACATGACGATGCAGGTAAGCTTATTTATAAAAACATTTGTGTTGTGGTGTTTTGAAGTGCTGTATGTGAGATTTTTAATTTATTTACATAAACAGTTAGATTCAACTCTTACAATAGTGTAGTTTTGTGTCTTACTTTGCACCAACTTTTCTTGGTTGCACTTCAGTATATTAACATGGACCAGAGTAAATGGTTGGAAATACTGTTAATGAATTTTAAACTGGTATTTTACACATTGTATTCAGTGTAAATTGGAGTGCATGCTTATATTTCCAAGCACTTTTTGTCTTGTGTACTACATCTTAATTATTTCAATACTGGCTTGGTCCCAGACTGATCTTGAAACCATTTTGTGCTTATCATAATTTTCATGTTATAACTTTTAAGGTAGTAAGTGTATGTTCATAAAATTTGGGAGTATGTCAGTAAACATTACGATGCTTCCATTTGCAAAATATCAGATTTTTTTTAACATTCAATTTTAAGGCTTCTTAAGCATTGTTTTTCTCTTGCCTTTTTTTTGTCATGCTAAGTATTTTTTTATTTTAATATTAAAAATACTTTTATGCATCATAAAATTTTCAAGTTTCACATACAAAAATTGTATATTATTGGTTATTTTTACTAATGAATCTCTGTATGGGTACAGTAGATATGATCAATCTCAAAATCACCAAGAAAAATGAGAGAGAAAATATGTGTGTATAAATTATTCCTTTCTTTTTCTAGAGTGACAAAATATTATAACACAAAAACACAAATATTTAGTCTAAGTAACATAAATCTGTTATTTTTATTGTATTGATCTTTCAGCTGTGCCTGGCTAACAATATAGTGGTTCCAATGATGCAGTACACCTTCCGCTATCATATTTAAGAATATAAAATTGACCTTTAGTCTTTACAAAATGATCTGTCTTAACTGTGTTTAAGTGGACTAGTACTTTGCAAAATCAAGTCCAGCATGGCCAGGTGGTTAAGACACTTGTAATATGAGGGTTGCAGGTTCAAATCCCTGTCATACCTTTCATCTGTGGGAGCATTATAATGTGACGGACAATCCCACTATTTTTTTGTAAAAGAGTAGCCCAAGAGTTGGTGGTGAGTGTTGATGACTAGCTGCCTTCCCTCTAGTCTTGCACTGCAAAATTAAAGATGGCTAGCACAGATAGCCCTCATGTAGGTTTGCTTGAAATTCGAACAAACAAACTTGGCAAAATACAGTTACATTTCAGTTATTATACATTATATCTGTGTACACATTATTACTCTTTGCAAATAAGTTTTTAAATATTTTATTAAAGCATAGAACAGGGAATAGAGAAGTAAAGCAAATAATTATCGCTCCTAGTTACAACCTTTATGCTCATTTTACTGCTTGCATAGGTTGTTAAGCCTTGTAAGTTTTTGCATATGGAGGCTGTGAAATGAGATACATTTTTTTTTAGTTTTTTATGTACATTTAAAATAACCAAAAAATTCTAAATTCCTTAATTGATACCATAGAATTCTACTGTAATTTATCAAACTTAACAATTAGGTTGTATAAAAAAAGATGAAATTTTTAGCAGATTTGTGACTTAAACTGCTTAAAGAATTGTGTTGAAAGAATGAAGTGATGTCATAATGCATGAAAATGGCTGAGAAAGCCACTTGGGGGACATTCTGAGTTTTTAATTTGTTATTCACATGTCATGGGCAGAAGTAAGTGTATATAAGGAAGCATTTACAAAATTAGAAATAGGTGAATGGAGCCACTGTGTTTGATTCAGTATATAATGAATATCTCAGAAAATAGAAGAGATAGGGGTTCTTATTTTATGTTCTAACTTGTGAATATTGGTAATTTGAGTTTCTAATTGGTGCATAACTACAGAATTTGTATTTTGACATCACAATCATAATTTTAACCAGTGCTACATTCAACATGCCATGTGACAAACAAAAATCAGTGTTTGTGTTTTTTAATATTTACTTTTAAATTCAGAAATTAACTGATATCTAACACTAAAATTGGAATTATAACTTAGTCTTATACCAAACTTATTGAGTAAATTCATAAAATTTTTGACGAATTATTGAATTATACAAGAAATTGTATACTTACAATTAGCTAAGATTCACTATTCAGCATACTAAATGGTAAATCAATAAAATTTTGAAAGCAACTCAACAAATGCAATTACAAATTATATTGCTTTTGTACATAATTTCCAAAGAAAAAAAAACATTTAGATGATTTTAAAGAAATGTGTGTCAAACAGTCAAGTAATTTTGAAAATTCTCATTTGTAAATTCTTAGATACCTCCCCCCTCCTTTTTCTATCAAATGACAAAAATATATGTGCTAATATCAGGAGTGGGTTCTCAACACAGTAGCAAACACCAAAATGCCTCAGTTGGGTATACGTACAATTGTTTATCAATCGTAAGAATCATAGTGCCAGATAAAACTACTTGATTGGTCAAGTATTACTAACAAAGAGCTAATGTTTTAAGTCATTGAATGTTTCATTTAAAGAAATTATTAATTATTCTTTGAATTCTATGAGTTGTGATGTGTCTGCTTTCTGGTAGTATGATAGTAGAGATCTTGGTTGGATGATAGCATATCAGATTTATTTTTATAATATAATTAAATTTTCATTGCATGATTGAATTATATTTTGTACCTTGCTCAATATTTTTGTTGTTGTTGTTTTTTAATTAGCTAAGATTCACTATTCAGCATACTAAATGGTAAATTTAGTTTAACTCTCTTGCTGTGGGCCTTCAATAGACTTTATCTGCAAGTTCTCCAATTTAAATTACATAATCTTTTAAACATCCTAAATAAATGTTACACTTTTTTGTTTAGACAAATTGTACATTTTATATTATTTTCTCTATCCTAGTTCTGTACAAGGTTGGTTGATTTGATGGCCTTGTGACCACCATAAAAATAAAACTTTAATTATTCTTTTTTTTTTCCAGAATGACTGTAAATTGTAATAGGAAACCCTAATTGTTTACCCTAAATAGTTTAAAACTTGTAACTGTATATTTTTGTTCATGTTTAGTTTCATTGTTTTACTGCCTTTGGAACAACCTCTAACTAAGAATTCCACCATACAAATTGTAAATCATTTGGCAAATGTATAGTTTATGCTACCATTATGAATTAAGTATTAAGTGGATTTTTCGTTTTATCATCTTATTTAATCTTACATATTTAATCAAATAATACAATAATAATAAAACACATGATAAACAAGAAATATCTTTTGTTGTTGGTGCAATTTAAGGCTACTTTTTATATTAATGGAAGTATTACTCTAAATAAATTTATTTGATTAAATGCACTAAGAATATGGAATAATAATATGCACAAAACAAACAATGTCCTATGAGTAGTATAATTTTTATGGCTTTCTAACTATACAACGAGAGCCTTTAGAAATTTAAGTTTGTGTATATGACTTCTACAATAAAAATATTTAACTGGAGGTCAAATTGACAGTTTTGTTTACAAAAAACAATCTAATATAATATGTTAAAATGTGGGTATCTGTGGATTATAATTAACAAAAAGTGATGACATGCCTGTAGCAAGAGGGTTAATTTGTAATTCTGCTGTTTAAATATAAAATAAATACATCATTTTGACAGAATAATGCATGCCACTCTATGCTGCAATAATGGCAATATGTATACATTTTAAAAACTATTTTGAAGGAAAAAATACAGTTAGTTGTCAGTAAACAAACTGTTCTTAAGACAGCTTGTAAAATAAATGCTAAGTATAGATCTTATTTAACACAAGTATTTAATTTCTTATGTATTTTCAGTTACAGATATTTGTTGGAATAAAAATATTTTGGTGACAGCATCGTCAGACTCCTCAGCTAAAGTAAGTTGTTTTTCTCAAATTTTTTTAAGATAAAGCTTCACCTTACTTTCATGCCATGGGTATGGCCAATTCAACTGAATTCATAACTTCAAAGTGACCATCAGAGTTTTCAGACTATAACTTTTAATATGTTTTTTCTGTATCTTCACAAAATCTTACAGGTTTTCAGTAAATATTAAGCCTTTTGTACACAAAATATCAGATTTGTTAATTAAATATTTTTACTAAAAAAATTGTCTTTGAATTTATGGAGTCAAAAGTGTTGACTGTTTTTTAGTACAAAGTTTGTTTTCATGTTAAGATTAAACATACTTTTTCTCACCTTAAAATTGTCAAATTTAATTTGTTTAATCTTTAAAACTCCCTTAATGAATATCAAACATCTTTACAATAAACTTTGTAATTTATCTGTTATTTTCTCATTTGGTAAATTTGATCAATCTTGTAAACACCATAAAGAAATATGAAGTACATCTAAATTATCCTTTTTTCTTTCTAGAATAACTGCAGTTGCAATACGAAGCTATATCTGATTATTCTAAATTATTTAAAACCCATAACAAACCCATGTACTTTATCGTTTTATTTTCTTCAAGTTACTGTATTGAATTACATAATGCACAAGTGTTTGTGTGCATATCTTTTAGAGAACTTTTTTTCATTATACTACCTAATCTATCCTTGTATAAAACAATAAGTTTCTAATTTTTACATTTTAGTTAATGTTAGAATAGCAATTAAAGAATATATATGATAAACAAAAATATGATACTTGCCAATTTACTGTTATTTTTTGCTGTCAATGGAAATTAAACACACATTTTATATAATGGCACTATTACACTAAACAATTTTTATTTCATTAAGTGATGCATCTAATTACATAGAATTATAACATGCTGAAAGCAGACAAAGTCCTTTAACTATTATAATTTATCTGGCTTTCTAACTATGTAATAATAACATTTAAAAAGTCAGCTAACTTGTTGGTGTGATACTGCTGGAGAAATTCTTAAACTTTGGGTAATATAGAAAATATTTGTGGAGAAAATGACTTAATACAACATGTCATTTGATAGATTAAAACTTAGGCTTTCTGTTGGTTGTATTACAGTATAAAATGTCACAGAGAACTACTGGAAATTGTGTGAAAGAGAGGATGTGACAGGTAGTAGGTGTGGCAAATTGGCCTGATTTTTTTAGCTTATGACATTGTAAATAAATAAGATTGAAAGTTATAAAAATTATACTTTGCCTTTGTAATATCTATTATTTTATAAATTAGTTTACCTTAAATACCATACTTCTTAGAGGGTTGATAAATAAATTAGAGAAGATAGAATACCTAAAGAATATATGTATATCATAATTCTCATAATAGGAGAGATTGAGGAGTTTTTTAAATATTTCCTAATATGATTATAAACCCAGAACTTATATTAAGATTAGATCTATTGATTACACTTTCATGCCTTGTTTGTTCATATACAATTTTGAATGTCACTCTCCAAAAGAGAGTGTACTTTGACCTTCCTGTAGCAATAGGGTGGAAAAAGTTTATTAGAAACTTCTACACTTGCAATAAGACAATGTTTAACTGGAAATCAATATATGTTTTAATCTCATAGTATTTACAGTCTGTACTTACAGGATCATATATTACCCAACTGACATTTTAATCTACAGTGCAATATACTTCATATTTTCAGAATAATATAGTACCAAAATCATGTATAACAATCATCTTGAATGGCAAACCAAGCTGTTAGCAAGAAGGCCTATTTCTTAAAAACTTGGAAACATTTTATGCAATTTTATACACCCAGAATTACTCTCTCTCTCTTTTGTGTCTGGGTGTGGTATTTACACATTAGTTGTTTATCCAGTAAACAATTTTATGAGTAAAATAAAATATATTTTAGCTTAAGGTTAAAATAAGTTCAAGTAATTAACTTTGATATTTATTATGAAAAATAGTTTTTTTACATTTTAAATCTGACTATTAAATAATATTTCTGCACTTATTCTCCCTTTACTGTTTCTGTTTTAAAACATTACTTGGTTATTATTAGGTATGTACTGATACAACATTTTTGTCAGTAACAGATACTAATATTATAAAAAAAACTATCAGTTGTTATGTGTAACTTGGAACTCACTACCAGATAAAGAGAAGCCAGCACTGATGTATGAATTCTCACATCATCCTTCGAATAACAACACTCAATGCTAATTTCAACCATAGTGTTCAAATGATAAAACTAGGTTATAGACAAAGCCAAACATTAAGCATAAAATATTTATTGTTGTGTAAGCTTAACTAAAATGTACTTAATGTTGTCTTACAGATCAAGCAGCAAATTTGTAAAAAAATCATGCATGCTCTAATTTTGTAAAGCTTTAATAAACAAAAACATAAGCTTCAGCAAAACAACATGAACAAGCCAGTTATACAATAGCTTTACACTGTTAGCATAGTCGAAAGAATCTTGTTGGGCATGATCTATATTATATACATTTTCATTTAGAGAGAAAAAAATCATAATTTAGGAAACCACGCCTTCTTTGCTAGAAAAGAAGCTATTGTACATCTTGAAAAAAATAGATACATATCACATTTTCAAGAAATATTTTCTCTTTGTCTTTGTACACAAAAGTAAATGTTGTGAGTACCTTCACAATTCTGTTGTTTCAGCAGATGTTTTCCATACATCCCCTGAACTTGCAAATCAGGAGGAGAGGATGAAGAGTTATCAGCTCAGTATTGGACAGTATTTTCTGAATTCTGGCTGTCATTAATATACTGACTTAATGGTCAATATCCCTTTTTATTACTTACCTGCTTTGTATGACTGAAGACTGTGTGTTAAAGCAGAATAATATATGCTTACATTAGAATGTTCATTACATCTGATGTCTACATCATTCATAAAGATAAACAAGGGGCATACAATTTTTAAAACCTCATACTGTTCTTGTGAGGTATGTAGCATAACTTTAACATGCCTCAAACCAACTTTTAAACTATGTGGTGATTCTAATGATTTTTGAGCTGCTTGCCCTATTATTACAAGAAAAATGTGTTTTTGTAAGCTTTGGTTTATAGTATTTCAGAAATATTATTTTATGGTGTCATTTCTTGCTGTAAGAGAAGGTTTTGTAGCTGAAATGTAGACTTAACTTTTTGTGTTAGTGCAGTCTGTAATTAATGTGCAAATTAATGCTGTTTTCCTGTTTTAAATCTGTATTTAGTTACCATAAAGTAACAAACATATTGTTTAAAGAATCCTTATGTCTATGTTAAACAACAGGTACACTCCCACAGTTTCAAAAGTTATACCTTAAGCTTGTGAATTATAGGAAAATTAGAAACAGTAAAAGATTCAAACATTTAACAGTCACCTGCTGCAGTAATACTGTGTACACTCTTTAGACTGTTATTTTTCATGTTCATAAGAGTGTTTACAGCAGTTTTGAAGCCATAGGTATTAGATTGTTAACTACCCAGTTATTAAAACACATTGTAACTGATAAAGTGAAAGATTAACCAAAGTCAAGTAATTTTGTTTATGAGACAAAAGCTAACTTAGCAAAAATAGAAATGTGTATTTTGAATATTATCCAAGTATCCTGCATATGAAGTCATGTCACATAAAGTAGAAATTAAAATAACATTAATTAATTTTGTAAAATGAAAGTTTTAAAAATTGAAGCTTTATCTTGTCAAGTTTGCAACCCTTTGTGGTATGGGTAAAAATGAGTCTAGAAGGTCTATTCTGATAATGTAATATGATGTCATTAATTACACTTTAATTCCTCCATACTAGATGCTGTAATATTTTGTTCTTGCAATAATGACATGTGTTAACTTTTTTAAAAGTTACTCTGTAACCAAATGTTTTCACTATTTTTGTTGTGTTTTTTGTGTTAATGAAGTTGGTTTATATTTTCATTGAGTTTTAAATCTTTATTTAGTTGGTTTGTTCATCTAGTTCTAATGTAACCAAAGTCAAACACAGAAATATAAATTAATTTGTAATATAAAATGTTTAATCATTACAGCTTTACCTTATGATGTTTGAAACTCTTTATGGAAGAGATAAGATGAAAATCCTGGTTGTAATGAGATAATATTGGCTTTATTGTGTAGATTATCTCAAATGAGAGGTGTGGCCTAAGGAATTGCTTGTTACTACACTAGTGTGACTTTTCAATATATGCTTCTGATACCACTCATTTCACAGAAAGCTTTAAAAACAGTAAAAAAAAATAGAGAAATTGCTGGGATTTCTGTGAGTGTAAGTATGATATTCCAATATTTTCATCTAATGCTACCTTCTATATGTGAACTTTTTTTGGGACATGCCTTTTTCTTTCCCCCCCCCTTCACTGGAGTTGAATGATTCTAACTTGTTTCTCATGGAAATCATCATACATCACTTCTCCACCAATAGGAACATGACATGTGACTCCCTCTATATACCTGTACTAAAATATCACTTTTCATCTGGCATTGCTTGTGCTCAGACATTATCCTTTGTTGGTTTCACATTCATCTTTAGTATATTTGCAAAATGGTTTTCATTTAAATTACTTTCGAGTTTATTAAGACTGTTTCTTCACTTTATTTGAATCCCATTTATTACAGTTTCCTTATTATTAATAATTTTAATATTTGGTTGTTTAATTATCAATTTGGAAGTTGTGTTGCCATTTCAGGGATCACGCCAGTGATTAATGCTATGTCACAAGCTTCAGGAGCAGACAACCTGTGGGGAAATTTATTAGCATTAATTTGCAAGGAGACTAAACATTACATGAGTCAATCTCTATCTCGAGACCTTACCTCACTTCCTCCTGAACTTGCTGAGGTTGTTTAGGCTGACTTGGATTGCCTGTTTTCACCTCATGATTTTGCCATGCCTTTTCAAAGCCCCTCTTGAAGAGTTAGTTACACCTACTAGTCTTTTTGGATTTGATTTCTCATATATATGATGTTTTTTCTCTTTACCCTATTTTCTGTGAACTGCATCCTCCCATACTACATGACCAATCTTCACATATCTGATTTACCCCCTCTCCAGATATATGGGTATATACTGCCCAGTTTCTCTTACAGTTAAGTGACAGGATTAGCATGCCCCCATGAGCTCTTAATCAGTTGGCTCTCACATATCATCATGTAGACTGTCCTTTTTTATACCAACAACTGTAAGGTTCTCTTTTACCTGTTTGATGGCCATCCACATTTCTCTTGTAAGTCTTACCATCATAACTCTTCTGTGGTATCACGGTACCACCCATCTCCTCTATGAGGTTCTCCAATGAAATTCTGAAAGATTTTCTTCTTTTTTTCATGTTAATTCATTTGTTGTCTTCAGTTCTGGCTTTGCTTATGTGGTTTCTCTGTTGTTGGGACCTCCTCATTCGTGATGCAACCTTAACTTGTGTCAATTTACTAGTATCTTATTTTTGAATTTACATCTGACCTCATTTTATGCAGCAATACTTCCCGAGTATTTGGAATCACAAATTGCATCAGTACAACATTAGTCTACCTTTTCCAATCTTGTTGCCTATTTTTCTCACTCATAGCCCAATATGGCACCTGTTATAGTTTCTCATTCTTCCCCTTCCCTCATTTTGCATTTTCTTCAACAACATAGATCACATTGCCAACAGTATCAATAGCTACTTGGTGGGTTCTGGTGCAGTGGGAGCTGAACTTGCTGGTTATCTTCAACAGTACATCCTTTCATCAAGGATCAATGGGTTCTTTAAGTTTTATTGGACAGATTTGTAATCCTGTTTCTTTCCCCACCTCTAATGTTACCTATACCTATTTCCTTTTACCTGCCTTGGGATCCAACAATCAGCCAGAGTCTGTTGGATGTGGAGCAGGACCGACTATCTCAAGAAGCAATCAAACCAGTTCTACATACTTCCTCAGGTTTTTATTCCAATCTTTTTGTTGTTCACAAGAAAACCAGAGATTGGAGGCAGGTCATCGATTTATTCAACTGCCCTACATTTCTCACCCTACAGTTGGTGTTTCTGGGCTTATGAAGGATGAAACTGGACTTCGCCAGTGCTTATCTACACATTCCTATCTTGACACATTCTTGTTTGTATTCTCTGTTTTCCGTCACAGGGCAGCTTACCAGTTTCACACCCTACCTTTTATGCTTACTGATGCCTCTTATGTTTTCTTTCAGGTGTTCAGAGCTTTGCTCACTATCTTCATGCTCTGGGGTTGCAATTCCACCATTATGTGAATAACTGGCTTCTTTTATCTCAGTCTGAACTGGAGTCAGATTACCAGATTTATCAGTTTTTTCACATGGTTGTTCAGGTGAGCTGTTTAATCAAATTGGAGAAGTCCTTTCTCTCTCTTACCAAATATTTTGTTTATTTAGGTATCCTTTTTGATACGCATCTCAGTCAGGCCCAACATTCTTCTCTACAACTTTGTTCCATGAAATTGTTAGTTTGCCATGCCCTTTCATCTCCCTTACTTTCTGCCTGTGAGGTTCTATCATCTTGGAGATTTTGCTTTCATTGGCATTACTAGTCCTCCTCATTTGTGCATATATTTATATATATGCAATCCTTTCAGTGGGCTCTCTACAAATAATGGAACCTTGCTCAGGATCCCTTGGCAGCTCCTATTATTCGTCCCCATACACTGTTAGATGATCTGCTTTGGTGGTTGAATAAGGCCCATACATTGACAGACATATTCTGTTTCCTTCTCCTTGACCAAATTTTTATCAGTTCATGGATGCATCCCTTCATGGCTGGGTTGCATGGGTTGTTGATTTTTTGATGAGCAGTCTTTGCAGTCAATGTCCTTGAGTTTCTCTATTGGACTTTGAATTACTTGCTTCGTCTATGATGGTAGCGCATATCAAACACAAAGGGGGCATCCAGTTAAGATCTGTTTTCATATATTGAAACTCCTGTGTTTTCCACAATTAAACCAACTGCAACTTTTTCTTTGGTACCCCTTCTTTGTTAGCCTCACCCACCAGTTCTATATCTACCTCTCATGTTCTTCGTTGTCTCGGCTGGCTTTTATGTGGTTCTTGGCAAGGAGATCAGGTGTCTTCCATCAGGTAACTTTCCATTTGACCTGTTCTATATATTCTTCTTTGATAGATGTGTATCAGTACAAATAGAAGGTATTTCACAGTCGATTTAACTATTTGAACCTGTTTGCTCATGCTTCGTGTTTAACCCTCCCATTAAAACATATTTCCTTCTCCTCTTAACCTGTGGACATTGAATGATTTGTTGGCCATTGAATTTTTATGTACACTTTACCACCACATCTATCTTCTCCTTTATCCACATTGTTTATTCCTCCCAAAGTCCTGGGCAGTTAGGAAGGGAAACTTCTCATTTTTGCCTTTTTTCCTTCTATTTATCATATCTATTCTCTTCTTGATCTGGACAGACTTCTATGTCTGGTCTTTACCTACTGTTGCTATATTGCCTGCACAGGTCCTTCCATTTTACCTATTCCCAACTCTATATCACTTGACAGTCTTCTCTTATTTGTGATCTATCCCCTTCTACCCTTACCAGATAAGTTCAATGTTTGATTCATTTGGTTTCAGGCAGGATGTTTTCTCATCAGATTTAACACCTCGCCTGTTATCTCACGTCTTGTGTTCGTCAGCCATTAGAACAAATCCTACAGTTAGGCATGTGGATTACACCTAATGCATTCATTTCCCATTATTTACAGCATATCATGATTTCTTCTTTGTCAGGTTGTACTTTTCACTTATGGCTGTTCAAGCATCAATGCAACTTTGACTGGGTAAATCTATATTTATACATTACTTTTATTTCATACAATTTTGCTTCATTTGTTCTTTTTAAAGATACTGCTCTGTGGCAAGTGATGCCTTACCAGGTGTTCTTCAATCAGAAATTTGCACTGTAAAGCCGTGATAACTCATGCTTTATCTTCTATTGCTTCATAAACTTTCCTACATTAGATCATACCATCCATGGACAGGATCAGTAAAGTGGAAGGGGATAGTTGCTCATACCTGCAATGCCTTATACTAAATAAATCAAAATGGTCTGCTCTTCAAATTAGGGTTTTGAGGTCACTCATTGCACTACTTCACACTATCATGGGTTAAACATAATCTAAGCATTAACTGTGAGTATGAGGGTTTTCATTTTGAGCCCTGTTACGCCCTCCCCTTTCAAAAAAAGATCCCTGCTTTAATGGTATGAATGCATTATGAAAATGATGATCAACTCCCACTATTCTATTGGAGTATCCTGAAAGTTTGCAGTTGGCAATCGTTTAACTATATTTTCTCTATTCTATCAAAATTAGAAACAAGTAATGTAGACAGATCCTGTACAAGTTTGAGAGAGAACACCTGAAATAAAAGAGAGAAAGAAAAACAGTGATCTTGATTGCCCCTAGTGTTTTTCTGTAGAATACATGCTTTATGTGTACATTGTAGTTTTTTATAGTTTAGAAAGATTCATACTTTTATCAGTAAATTTTTAACGATTTCTACTCACGAGGAAAATAATTCAAAAGGTATTCAATAATCATCTAAAAACAAGAATAATAATATTCAAGTATTCATAAATAATAGCTTATTAGGCAAATTTTGTTTTATAGGAAACACAGGTTGACAACATAAACTTGGAAATAGTTAACAAAGT
Organism: Carcinoscorpius rotundicauda; assembly: GCA_011833715.1. Classification (NCBI taxonomy): domain Eukaryota; kingdom Metazoa; phylum Arthropoda; class Merostomata; order Xiphosura; family Limulidae; genus Carcinoscorpius; species Carcinoscorpius rotundicauda. The sequence continues at coordinate 46,038,855 of CM022392.1, read as the reverse complement.
AAAGAACAACAGATGGGGAAACTTATCACAAAAAGAAAGTACTCATGAAAAAATAACAAATAATAAAATAGGTTACATTAATTTGTAACAGAAGAAATACCCACATTATTGTAACACTGTCAGAAAAGAAATGCAATATAAAAGTGGTAAATAATTTGGAAAAATGAGCAACAGAAAGAAACAACAAATGAACTTAGATTGACGAAATATAATAGTCATTACAGGTAATAATTGGAAAGTACTGTATGAAAATGAAAGTTGAAGTTGAAATGGATATAAGAAGTTAATGATCCATGATAACCAAAAAGACAGTTGACCTTGACAGAGTTCTTTTTTTTTTTTAATATGATGAGGAATAACTTGCAATAATATTTAAAAGCTGCATTCAGACTGGAACCCCCTTGGTGACCTCAGCAGATAGCCCAATGTGGCTTTGCTATAAGAAAAATACAAAAACCCGCACAGTCTGAAACAATACCATAAACATGGAAGGTGGAAAATACGTTATTTTCACAAAAGGACACAGAAAGTACATGCAGAAGTTTTTATCAATTTGTTTTATTGCTTCACATATGTGAATGTTAATTCTCAAAACAGGCTGGAATCAGAAAATTACACCTGTCTATTACAAGCTACTAATTAAAAAACAGAAAAGATGAATGAAATCACGCATTTATGTGTGATGTTTTGAGATTATGATAAAAACTTAATTCTTGCAAGAAAAGGGGGGAATTGAATACAATATTATATCAAGTTAGGTAATGCTCATCTGTACAGATTATAAATTATAATGAAATATATAGTATTTATGCATCAGAATGTCCTCCAGTGGCATAGTGGTATGTCTTTAAACTTACACCACTAGAAACCTTTTTTTAATACCAATTGTGGGCAAAGCACATACAGCCCATTCTGCACTTAATTCCAAACAAACAAATATATGCCAAAGAAGAATCGGCAGAAGTATACATTACAAATATTGATAAACTATAAAAATAGATTTTCTGAGTAATGATGATTTTATGGGGTAGGTTGAGAAGCTACCTGAAGAAGGTAAGTGAATCATTCTAAGGCAAATTCATGATTTTTTTTAAAACTGTTTCATAAAAATTAATAGCTTAAAATATATATATTATAAAATATAGATAATTAACTAAATTTTATCCTATATTAATTGATATGACTTAAACATAAAGTTGTTTAATACAATTTTGAAGGTAAAGCACTAAAACTTTGGTATGTGCAGTAAAGGGTACCTGCAGTGAGAGGGTTGATGATTATTGCAATAAGAAAATAACTGTAGGTGGAAAACAGATGAATTAAGTCATTAGTATATATGTCTTGGTGAGGAAATTATTTTAAATAGATATCAGGGAAGAAATTCAAATAAAAGCAAACTGAACAGCATGAACAAAAACTGGTTATGTTCTTTTGTGGAAACAATATCAATATGTCTAACATGATCAGTAACAAATGGGAGTGAAACTAAGAAATTAACCAAGAAAACAAACAAAACTTTCAATAACTTATAGAAATATGAAAAGAAATATGGTAGGAATTTTAAGACTGCATAGAAAAAGAAACAACTGTATTAGGGAGATAAAAAAAATGAGAAACAAATATGGAGTAGATCTGACAATATGAAAACATTGGAGGTGGGGTGTACACATAGGTAGACTATAGGAAAGCTGATTAAATGCAATAATATGGCAGCCAGTTGACAGCAAAAACAAATAAATACATTGTTGAACTTAAGTAAGATAATGGCTGAAGAAGATCAAGTACATCTGTGTAACACTATTGGAAACATAAACCTTAACTTGTTTGGTGTTGTTATCCAGTTCATTTTCTTGTATTTGTTTGTGTTTATAAGTAATTAAAAGCCATATCCTCTTCTACATATTTTGTATTATGGCTTACCAACAGTATGTTTTCATATTTTAATTGTGAAAGGTTTTCTTTGGTAAAGTTTGGAATGAGTAATCCAAATTGTATTTAATATGTGTCTTAGATGAACATTTTTAATGTATTATATTAGTATGGATTTTTATTGTACAGAATAAGACAATATATGTTCCATTTACACTTTTAGTGCTAATATATTATACCATTGGTGAATTAGAATAAACTAACATGCTACAGTGAGGTATTTTATTTCATTTAATAAGCTGTAGACTTATTTTTTGCAGCCAGTGTATTTAAACTGATATAGTATCTAATTTGCTTGAAAGTTTTAGAAATTTGATAAGAATCAGTCAGTTCATAGATTGGAATATCTTTATCGTAGAAATGAAACCAAAACAGTATTACTTTGCTGCATAACAGCTATTACTGAGGCAAAGCATAATATTCATAACCTTCAATCATATGTTTAGAGAGGTGTAAACTAGAAAATTAGACCCACTTGCCATGTCTACCTGTCACATCCTACCTTTCACAAATAGTTTTCTCTGACACTTTGTAATATTTATAACCAATAAATAGCCACAGTTTTTCTTTGTCAATTGTAGTATTATATTATGTTTTTGTTGTTTTTTTCACAGAGAATTGTTTATTTCACTTCCAGTTCAAACTTTATCCTCATGGAAAACATCAGTAAGATTAGCTGAATTTTTAATGGTTCTTATCAGATAAATATAAAGCCAGACATGTGTAGCCCTCTACATTAGGGTGTCGTAATACATGGCTTCTCTTCAAACACCTTTAAAAGAGTATTCGTCCAGGTAACTTTTGCAGTGGTCCCTTCACCATTTTAGTGTCAATTTTAGCTATTATCTAAGGAGAAATAAGGTATCATATCAGAAGTTAACATTTTCCAACACATAAACTATTTCTGATAGATATCTCATATTTCCCACCCATTCTAACCACTTCCAGTGTATCTTTTTTGCTTAATCACAAAAAAATAAGAGTACTGTACAGCGTAGAGGGAGTCAGCTGGACAAAGAGAGTGTGTAGCACTCCTATTGGTGAAGGATTGTTGCAGGGAGTCAGCTGGACAGGGAGAGTGTGTAGCACTCCTGTTGGTGGAAGATTGTTGCAGGGAGTCAGCTGGACTGGGAGAGTGTGTAGCACTCCTGTTGGTGGAAGATTGTTGCAGGGAGTCAGCTGGACTGGGAGAGTGTGTAGCACTCCTGTTGGTGGAAGATTGTTGCAGGGAGTCAGCTGGACTGGGAGAGTGTGTAGCACTCCTGTTGGTGGAAGATTGTTGCACGCTGATTTGGTTGTTATAGCTCAACTATATGTAATAAATCACATGAGGGTAGGTGGGAACATCAAGGTTAGTGGTGAGCAAACACTGTGCAACTAGAGAGCATCACAAGTGAAGAAAAGCTATTATATGAGAGGAAGTAAGTATATATTGGAAAATGTTAACATTCATCTGTATGATATATTGAAAATCTTAAGTACTGGTAAATTTGTTTACAGGTATGGCACTATGGTCCCCACCAGAGTCTCCGCACACATTCCACAGCTGACTTATTGGTAAGTCATATAAACATACCTATGACATTAGAATATGCTTATCTTAAATGACAACTTTAAGTGTCAAAGGCTTGATTTGTAATTCTCAGATTACCAACTTTTATTTATATCTCTAGAGATAGGATCCACATTTTATGTCATATATATGAGTTTATATTTTATTACTTTCTATTCCTGTTATCATACTCAGTATAAGGAAGTGAACAAAAGAATTTGGAGAAATAACTCATTTTCTATGTAAAATATTTTAAAATTCTGGTAATAATTAGTGAAAGTTATTGTAGCATTAGAAGTCTTTTTAACATGTTTTTATGGGATTTTATAACCAACAAAGTTATGGATCCACAAGCAATTTGATATGTAAATAGCTAAGGAAAATGTATTTTAAAAACTCTATGAAACACATTGGAAGTTATAAGATTAATGCAGTTCAAGACAGTTACTGAATGCTTGAGATCTTATAATTTATATTTTTTACATGATATCAGAAAGGCATGCAAGTTCAGTAAGTCTTGATACAAAATGATATAAACTCTATAACTTGAGTGCTTTAGAAAGGTCTACCTTTCAAAAGTGCTTGGGTTGTAGGATTTTTATCAATTTATATTTCTTCTATGTTTGTGTGTCCTAGTCAAATTACCCTTAGCTTGTAAAATACAGTAAACTAGTTCTAACTGCTGAAATAGTGAAGGTATTGTATTTTATATCTGAATCAGAACTTGAGCTCCAAACAAATATAGTGTCTATAAACAAACAAAAATCAGTGTGTAAGTTAAATAAACCTACTCACCTTCGTTGAGTATAAATGTTCAGTTTTTGTAGGCAGAACTTGATCATGAGGCTGGGGTCAGCTGTGTTACTCTGGACAGAAATAACACTCTTTTAGTCAGTGGTACAACTGATGGGCATATTAACATTTGGAACTTGTCTTCTTTCAGTCTCATGGATAACTTTACAAGTAAGTTTTACAAACAAAAGTTAAATTTTTTCAAGAAATTTTGTTGAGTAATTTGAGAATCAATTAATTATCAGAAATACATCAAAGTAATTTTGTTTCAGCTCTAATCTCGTAGTTTTCAACAAATGAAAAATGTAACAAATTCATTTCATTCTTTTTATGCCAGAAAAATTGCTGATGAAATTACTATCCTTTTTATTAACTTGAGCATTGATGTAAAATCTGTATTCAAACCCTCACATACAATTTAGCATCTTACTATCTAGCCCAAGAGATTTGTATTAAAAAACAAAGCACATAATAAATGGTACTAAGATCACATTTTTTAAAATTAAGATGCAAAGAACACAAAGGTTAGATGCGTATAGGCAATTTCCACTTATCTCTTTAACACATCATCAGTATAAAACAGGTCACAAAATACTTTTCCTTCATCAACCCTCAACCAAAAAAAACAGAAAGATTGGTTAGAAACTATAGAAATCATCAAAGTAACTTTTCTGTTACTAAACTGTAATTAATGGCTCTAGCAACATTAGCCTTATTTGGCAGACTATATTCACTGTTCATACACTTAATCTCTACCCATAGTCTATTATCTGTTGTCATGAGGCTGGGGTATGTGTATGTACCTGAAGAAGACAGACCAGTGTTCTGTTGAAATATGTAGTGTATTCCACCATCAATTAGACTTTTTCTCATGTCATAAATTATTGTCTTCCTGCCTGTTATTACAACCAGCTAAAGTTTTGTACTGTCAGTTACTGTTTGTGTTTCAGTGGAACATTCCTAAAGAAGCTGTAATGTGATATGGCAAGGGTCTAGTTAAATAAAAAAACAAACTAACTAAATTTTGTGATATAAGGCTATTTATTTCTAAAATTAATACTTCATACTACAAAATTTAAATAATGAAAAATATTTTGTTTGACACATGTTCAAACTGAGCAAGAGTAAGAATGATTTATGATTGTTGCTTTACATTTGTAGTACATACAGCTCTAGTAACAGATGTGGCTTTCAGTCCAGGTAAGAGGATTTATTTATTTACTAAAAGTTCTGTAAAGTTAAGACATACAACACTTAAAACAAAAAATCATTTACAAGTTCTCTTTGTATATGATTTTGTTTTTGGCTGACTAAGTTTGTCATTTTACAAAACATTTTTCTGAAGTTAAAAAGAAACAGTATATTGTTTATTGAAGATAATTCTGTATGTTATTGGATAATGTTGTGGAGAAGTTATAAATAGGATGGATGTAGATACTGTGAAGTAAAGTATTGCAGTTGAATTTATGCAGTAGGGTTGAATATTATGGAGTGTGGATACATATTAAGATGGGTGTTATATGACATGGATCAGTACTGTGCTAGATGATATGAAATAGGAATAAATAATATGGTGGATATCAAGAAGCAAGAATAAATATGGTGGAAGTTGCAAAGTAGGAATAAAGATTCTGGTGGATGTAATGAAGTATAGAGAAATTTACTGGTTTTTCAAAGGTGTAAATATTATGATATTGTTAAAGATTATGAATAAATACTTGGAAGTGTGGCATGGTGAAAAAGTTTTTACTGGTGTTTATAGATTAATTAATATTGTGACAAATGTTTATAGTGATACTAAAATATTGTTGTGGATCTTTACAGAGTAAAGAGGATATTGGTTTTATTGCATAAGGAAATTAATTTTAAATGATATGACTGTGAATTAGTATACTCTATATTACACAGGATAACGTTTCTTGATACTTAAAAAGATAAATATTTAGTAAAATTGTGCATGTAGTGATTAATTTCATAATATTTATAATGATGAATATTGGATTATTCTTTTATGTTTTATTTTACACTCATAGAGATGTTTTGATTTGTACCTTTTGTATAAAAATGGGTTACAAGCTATTTATAAAGGCATATATTAGTAGTTGAGCCACTTAAGCTAAATTACTGATAAATAATTTCAACTAATTAGAGAAAGATTGACACAAAATATATCACATGACATGACACAAATTGAAGTAATAGGTGAGGTTTTAGACTGGATTAATTTGTTAATGAAGCTAAGACCATTGTATTTCAGAAAGTATACAGCTCTCACAAAGTCCTTAGAGAAATAAAGTGCCTAGAGGTACCCCAGATTTCTAAATACAAGAATGGGGCTTACTGGGTAGCAGAGAATGAGCCAGGAGACAGTCATGTTGGTGGTAACTTTCTTTCTACAGGCTTGATCGAATTCATCACTCCAAATTGATATTTATGGTGCCCATATTATAACTTATAAAATGGAAGTAGGGATAAATAATATGGTGAATGGCTGTTGACTGCTTCTAGTGCAATGTTAAGATTAAAAGTACTTTTTTTCATCTGAAAAATTAAAGTGTCATTAGCACATTATCTAAAACGTCCAAAATAATTTACAACTGTTTTCATGAAGTAAAACTCAATATTTTATATTATTTTCTCTACCCTAACTGTATATGAAGTTGATAAGTTTGACCAACCTCATTACCACTCAAAAACAAGTCCAAATAAATCTAATTTACTGTTTCTTTTTCCTATCTAGAATAACTTCAGCTTGTAGTGTGAAACTACATTCATTTATTATAAGTAGCCTTAAACTTCTAACAGTGAAAATTTATCTGTACTTGTATTTTATTGCCCTGAACCATGTTTGACTAATATTCGTAGCATAAAATTTATAAATCACTCAGTGATCATGTAATTCAATTTAACCTGTCAAATTACTTAATGAATGGGCTGCTTGCAAGCTGTTTGTGAGTGTATTTTATATAATTTTATATCATTATTTATTTTACCTAATCCAACTATCTAATCTAAAGAGTTTTTGATATTAACATTTTAGTTATATTTATAATATTAAATAAAAAATACACATGAAAAACAAGAAAAACTTGCATGTATTAGTTAGTTAAAAACCATGATAGTTGTGAGACATTTTCTGCTCTTTGTATGTTATTATTAAGTGTTATTTGATGCATTATTTAATGCATTAGTATAAAAAAGTAGGGATAATTTCATTGAAAGTTGACAGCAAAATAGAAGATCCAGGTATGTATTATATTTTTCATTTCATATCATATGTATTCTGTATTTACTGTTATAAAAGTAATTAAAATGAAAGAAACTTTTTATGTTAGATTAGGCAATATAAAGAGATGTAATATTAAGAAAAAAGTTGCAAAGTATATTCGAGAGAAAATAACTAGCCTATGCTTTACGTAATTTAATAGGGTAATGTAAGCTACACATTTAAACAAGTAATTTAAGATTTGTGTAATGGGATTATTAATTTTATATACTTCAGAGGCAGTAAAACAATACAATTTAAGTGAAAACAGATGTATAATGTGATGAATTTTAAGCTGTTTAGGATAAACAAGTGTTGTTTCACTTTGCAATTTGAAATCATTCCAGGAGAAAAAAACATGGTTCATTAAGACTTATTTAAGTTTTCTTTTTGATGGTTACTAGGTTGATCTATTTGACTGACTTTGTGTAAAGTTAGAGTAGAGAAAATAACTGATAAGATATTAATTTCTGCTGAAATTTATTAAGGACATTTTAGAGATTATGAAAGTGAAATCTGGCAATTTTCAGATGAAGAAAAATATTTATAATCTTAGTGTGAAAAACCACTTTGCACTTGGAACACTCAATAATTTGACTTCATGTGTTCACAAAGACATTATTAGTGAAAATGCTTGATCAAAATTTCAAATGTTTTGTTTATAAAATATTCTTAAGTGCTTACTGAAAGTCTGTGAAATTTCTTGAATATACATAAAACATATCAAAAGTTACAGTATAGAAACTAAAAGTCAGTTTGGGGCCATGAACATGGCCACTTTAACCAAGCCTGTAGAAAAAGTGTTAAGATAGTGCAACATAAATGTTTATGCATGATATGGAAGTTAAGGGTTCACTGCACATTGGTGATGAAAAAGTTACACTTTGTTTGGAGTTGAAGGGAAGGATTGGTACTCTCTTAGGAGAGGTGTTTCAAGGTAGAAAGATTCCTGCTGAGGGTCAAGTTTATTTTTCAGTGTATTGCTGAAGGATGATTTAATGAAGACAAGCTTGGCCTATATATATTTAAAAATGGCTGGTATGGGTTGAGAAAATTTTGTGTACAGGATCAAACAAAGACACACTAAACACAACTTAACAAAATACTTCTAAAAATCAAAAAACAGCACAATTTTAAAAGCACTTTCTTCCTACCTATGCAAGACCAACTCATGCATTCCAAAAATATATGGCATCCCTGAACTTCATAAACCAGATTCTCCATTACAACCAACAATGTCCACATATGAATTGTTTAATTACAATCTTGTTAAATACATAGCATGGGCATTTTCCAAATTTGTAACATCAGCCAGTTCATTCATCAAAGACTCTTAATTTCAAGTCTAATTTTAATCAGCTTAATCATAAAGCCATGATGGCCAGTTTCGATGTTATATCCCTCTTTACAGAAGTCCAAACCACTGAAGCCTGCAAGAAAGCCTTAGAACTCTATATCTGAGACCCTGACTCATCAATAGACATTCCTAGAAACCAATTAGCGACCCTCATAGAATTCACCACAATGAAGACAAACTTCATGTTCAACAACCAAAACTATATACAAACAAACTTCCTAAGCATAGGCAACCCAGTATTACCAGTTCTAGCCATTATTTTTATGACTCAAGTTGAAATACAGCATTATATTCACCACTATACTGGTACAGATATGTAGATGACACGATTATGGGATTCACATCAACAGAACACGCACTTAATTTTTTTAATCACATTAACTCTATACATTCCAACATTAACTTCACCTGTGAACAAGAAGAAAGCAATCAAATATCATTTCTTAACCTCAGCACATGAAACAAAACAAAAACTCAACATACTAAGAAACCAAATAAACACAGCCATAAAACTATGCTCACCAGATAAAATTAACGACGAATTAGAAAAAATAAAACAATACTTCATCAACATCAATAAGTTTCCTCCAAGAAATCGTAGAAATTATTTTATACACACATCTAGACAAAAAGCAAAATCAACTAACAAAGGTAAATTTTTCCCATGAATTAAAAAATCGTGAAACCATATACTGCTGCATACCATATATTTCCAACATCAGCAGAAAAATAACCAACATTTGGCAAAAACTAATAACAAAATATGACATTCCAGTTAATACCAAATTTATTCAAAAACCAGCCACAAAACTAAGGTCTATACTATTTAAAAACTACACTGACAAACACCCCACCAACATTATTTATAAAAACAATATGATAACTGCCATGACTTCTCTATTGGAGAAACAAGTAGAAAAATGGAAACCAGATTCAAAGAACACAAAAATTCACCTTCACACGTTTTTGAACCCTGCAAATCAAATAAACACAACATAACCATAAAAAACACTCAAATACTAAATAAAGAAACAAATATAAATGAACGGAAAATTAAAGAAGCCTTACTTATACAACAACTCAAGCCCAAAATAAACCAATACAAATACCTTTATACCTATATTAATTAATATAATCAAACATCTAAGCACGCCCTCTACATACCTACACTCAATTACAGCACCATCTTCAAACATGTGATCAGCCATTGGTCAGTTCCTCTTTCTTTTTTTGTGAACCTGATGATAACCAAAAAAGGTCAAAGCGTTGTTTGCTCCTCTACATAAAATTTTCTCAATTCATATCAGCTGTTTTTACATACATATTTTTCTCTACAAGTGAGTTTTCTCATCATCACAGACAAGCTTGACATCATCACTCGTGAGATAGAGTGAGGATCAGAACCACACATCATAGATATTACCAGCAGAATAAAGCCCAATGCTGGCACAGCTACTGATTGTTTACATCAGAATACCTGAACTTACAGTCTAGTCATGTTAGAATCTGTGTCCAGTCAAAAATTTCAGTGCAGTATAGTTTAGCTACATCACCTAATGAATGATAGAGGATTTTTATAATGCAGTGAGTGAACAAGGTTTTTCTGAGACGTGGTGCCATAAAAGAGTAGTATGAAAAGAAAATATTCATCCCTATGAAGCAGTGGTGGATAATTTGGTTAAATTGCTAACTATTTTAAAGTGAGCTATTCAGTTCCCAAATGGCACCATAAAGGCAGCCAGTATTAAGCAAGCTGATGAAGACTAACAGTTCTTAAAATTAAGAAGTTGAAAACTTAGATAGTATGCAAATATGATCTATAATTGTTTTTGTGCCAAGTTACTTAGGTGAGTAATGATGTTGTTTAATTAAATTTAAATGTAACACAGTAAAAGGTTATATGCAAAACAAAGAACCAGACCTGAGTATTAAGGAAAAAACTAACTTGTCTCCATTCACACACACACACACACACACATTGACTAACCAGAAATACTGAAAGATGAAACAACTTTTTCCGCTGATGTGGAACTCATAGAATTGGAAATGCATTGATAAATATAAGTGGATATTAAATATGTTAGGTTATTTCATTTCACAGGCTGTTATGGATGAAAAGGTCTGCACAAAATAAGCAGAGATATTAAAGATATTCCAATTATTTATAGCAGCATATCATTTATGCCAGTTTGTCTTGCACATAGGACAGGTCCAGCTCCCACCAGTTGGCTGAAATCTGTGCCATACCTTGCTAAGAAAAAAGGTAGACTTTTACAAAAGGATCAGATGGACTGCAGAAGTAAATGTGAGCTATTTATATACCCTTGTAGAAAGCTTCTTCCTTGAGGCATGTTAGTTACATTTTTCATGGATTTAGAGCAATGATTAGATGGTATGAAAAGTCTTACCACAGTGTCTCACGTGGTTGCTTCTTGATACTTATAGCACTGGAAGACCTGTTAATGGTGAGTTGCAAGGCTACCTAGAACTGAGTACAGGAAAAGCTCTTAAAAGTTTCACACTGGGGAATCTGTATGTTTTATTATCTAATTAACAACCACAAATATTGTAAGCACTACTGACGTTTATTTGTCCTTAAAGTCATAAAAAGTGTGACCATTGAAGCTGCTAAAAAAGCTATAAAAGTAAAATACTTGCACCTAGGATATTTCATACTAATTCACTCATCATTGGGAGATGCCACTGGATAATTACAGCACATCTGGATCACTGAACGCTATCTGACTAAAAGTAACCTTGTGTGTCTTACTTTGAGTAATGTGGATTATTTTTTATGGCTTGTATGTAATCTTCTATGGATGAAGGGTATTTATGGTATAATTATTAAGTGATAAAGACCTTCACACTTCAGTTAACAAGAACATAGTAAGCTAATGTTGAAATTATGGCCAAAATAGGCCAAGACTACATTGTTAAGGAGGAAAATGTATTCTTTAAAAAGTTAAGGTCCTCTGGTAGTATTGCATCAAGGATTTCAAGCTATGGATGTTCAATTGTCTGGACATAAAAAAGCTGATACAAGCAGAGGAATGTGTGCCTGGCATGTAATGAAGAGCATTGGCTATGAGTCGCACACCTCTTGAAAACTATTCACTCTCAGAAGAGATGACCCACAGCTTCTGCACAAACCGTTTTGGGTTAGTATATAACAAACCGATCATACCTATTAACATAGCAGTGAAGGAGGAGTGCTGTGACTGATCATACAGGGTTGGTATGGTTGTATGATATCAGCTTTCTTCCAACTGACTAAAGATTTAGAGATAGCACAATGGCTATGGCTGTTCCATCCCAACTTTCTCATGAGTTCATAAGGATGACTTTTGTTTCATCATATGTACTATGTGATGATATTTATATGATGCTGCCACAAACATTAGCATAAGTATAGGTCATTAGCTTTCAAAATCTCCTGGGCATACTGATGGCTAAATAGGGACTTAGGCTGTTTGACAGCTTCTTCAATGCACTGAATAGTTTCCTTTATCACAATGCTGAAACCTGTTTTTGAGTATTGTAATCAGCTGATAAACAATCTCATAAACTCCTCACACATATATTACAGGACGAAGGGCCTTGTGTCAGTAAGCTTGCTTCAATGCCTCAACTTCCTTAGAGGACATCTTGTCTATTACTAGCTAATATTTTATAGTACAAGAAACATACATGGCTAAAGGCATACTTTTAATTGCATCCTTCAGCCTTGTTTTTCTGTGAGAAGATTAAGTCTGGCCTAATGAACTATATTTGCCCTGTTCTTGATAAACTTTTGACATGGTACATATTACAGTGCTGTCTAGTTACTATATTTGCTTGATAATTTTGGCCATAAAACAGGGACTTGCTAAAGCTAAGGAGGGCCCCTACAGACTGGGACAAGAAACCATATAGATTGTAGTATTCAAAGAGGTAATAATTTCAATGGAGGGAAAAGAAAGATTACAGGGTTTTTGACCTGTTGTGTCAATTTTCAACGTAATGGTTTCCATCTTACAAAGGCTACATCAGAGCCCAAACAGTTTTTACATCAAATATGCATGGTGATGTCACATAATAAATCACAAACTTTTGCTTCCACACTCTTATTGCAGTGCACTTTGTGAACATAAATTGCATCCACTGAAATCATTAGCAGCCAAATCCAAAATATTTTGTGTCAATCAAGCTACAAGCCATCTGGTTCTCAAAATTTCTTTAACCCTATACAGACTGGCCACAAGTCAAAGGCTATGTCATCAAAGTTGTTGACTTGCATTCAAAATTTTATTGAACAACTTACTATATTATAAATTTATCTCCATAAGTTCAGTATCAAACAGTGGATTATAATTCAATTTTTATACTGTACATTATTTAATTTAAAAGTAAATATTAAGTAAACACACCCAAACATTGATTTTTGTGTGTAACATGGTATGTTGAATACATCATTGGTTCAGATTAGATGTTTGTGATGTCAAAGTACAAAGTTTGTAGTTTTGTATGAATGAAGAATTCAAATTACCAATAATGACAAGGTAGAATATAAAATAAAAACTTTAATTTTTTATATTTGTTATATGTAGTGAATCAAACATGGTGGCCCTCAATTACCTTTATCCATTTTTGGAAACAAGTCCTTATACATATTTACTTTTGTATGTGACACGTGAATGACCAGTCGGTAGCTAGAATGCTTTTTTTGTGATTTTCTCAGCCATTTACTAAAATAACATTATCTTCTCTTTTTTTTGGGACAAACCTTCAAGCTTTATAAGTTGATTGAGTCTTTAGTGTGTTCCTAATTTCATATTTCTGTAGATAAAAATACAGCTTAGTTATTGAACTGAATCAATTATAATGGAATTTTATGGTATCAGTAAAGTAATTTATTTTTTTAGTCATTCAAGTGTATGTATGAAGCCTTAAAAATTATTTTGTTTATATATCATTGTAACATCTGTATTATCAGCCAGGCACTGCTGAAAGGTCAATATAATAAAAATAATAAATCTGTATAAATGTATAACTTTAGGAGATTTAATCTGCTTGGTCTACGCATTTGTATTTATGTTTTATTATCTGTTGTTATTCTATGATGAAAAAAAGCACAATTTATATTCATTTCATAATTGTATATGATGGTTATAAAATCATTCAGATTAACTAAACCCATACAGAAATTTATTAGTAAAAATAACATGAAATATAAAAGTTTTTCTTAAGAAACATTTGATAAAACTCTGGACAAATAATATGGACTTAGCATGTTAAATTTGAAAATTTTCTGAAAGGAATAAAAGTATTTTCAATTTTAAAATTCATATCACTTTGCATGTCAGATAGTCAACATGCGTAAGTAAAATAAGCATGAAAAAACATTAACAAACTTTAAGACTTAATAAAAAATATAATATTTGCATATGAAAGTCTTGTAATGTTTACTGTTCATCTGCCAAGTTTCATGAATGTACATTTATTAATTTAAAAGTAAGAGGATGAACACTATAAAAAGCATAAAATGGTTACAGTTTCTGTCCCAGAAACCAAGTCCATGCTGAAAGAGTTAAGGCATGCTTATTGATGAGCCCTAAGTGCTTTTGTGTTCTGAAGAATCCATCACAGCAGAAATGACCAACCTTACAAAGAGTTTGGGGTGATATACAAAGTGTCATTTTTATTTATGGAAACAGTGCAGCTCTAGAAAAGCCATCATAAATTATGTTCTATCTAATCAAAATCCAAGGATTGTGTGATTGTGGCTATAGTTCATAAGAAAATTGCCTGTTGATGGGCTTTAGGGGCAGACTATCTGAACATTCGAAATGAACCAACTGTCATTTTCTACATTTCAAGCAGCATCTTTCACACGTAACTATTGCCTGAGCTTGTGGTGGAAATGATTCTCTCTTACATATGCTTTGAATATTTTGGACTAAATTCAGGTCTTTACTTGTAAATATGTTTCCCATGAGAAAAATGTTTGAAATGTGATATGTCATATGACAGGTTAAAACCTTGGCTTTCTATTTATTATAATAATATAGCATTAAATGTTATAGAAAACTACTGGCAATTTGTGAAAATGATGTGGCAAATGGTTCCAATTTTCTGGTTCATGACTACATAAACAAATAAGATTGAAGACTATAAAAATTGTGCTTTGCCTTAATAATAATATATATATTATAATAAGTAATTTACATTAAACTGCATACTTCTCAGAGAGAGGTGGCAAATAAATTAGAGAAGAGGGAAAGCAAGAGAAAAAATATCATGATTATCTGAGTGGAGAAGATTTGAAGATTTTTAAAAATATTTCATTATGAACCTAAGAACTTAAAGCTTATATTGAAATTTGATTCATTCAAAATGTTTTGGTGCTAAGTTTAGTTATATACGATGATAGTAAAGTAGTTTCATTAAATTTTGAATTTTAACTTATGACGAGTACATTTTGACTAATCTGTAGCAAGAGATTTAACAACAATAACAAGTATGTTCTTCCTCATGAGGCTTGTCATTGCAGCTTCTCAAAGCAGACAATACCCAAAATACTCAGCCAGTAATATGACAGCATTAAATAATAACAACAATGCAGATATCACTGTGACTGCCTTGGGTTTTGCTTTTTGCATGGGTGACCATATGAAGAAACAAGCCAATTCCTTGTAGCTAAATGATATCTGAATGGTCACTGATAAAGATTCCTCTACCATAATCACATGCATAGTACAACCAGCACTCAAACGACCCATGAGTTGTTTGAGTCACTGGTAACTACATCCAGGGCTATCAAATTTGCTACAGGCTCTGGTTTAGAAATTGAAATACAATTTATTTTACTACCATTATCCTGTGGTTGCACACTTGGATTCTCAGTGATGTCGAGAAACCCACTTGTTGAGAATTTTATATGCAAAGACGGCTCGTTTTGGGTTCAGAAAATATTTTAAATATTTTCTATTTTTTCTATTTGAAATATTTTCTGAACCCAAAACGAGCCATCTTTGCATATAAAATTCTCATACTTGGATTCTGTTAAGATGTCCAAGATAGCATGTATTAAGATATCACATATGGTGTAAAACATGCTGTACCTCCAGATTACTTATCCAATTATTACCCAATTCTGATATAACCCACTGGGTACATTCCTTTAACCATTGCCAGCAAATAACAATACGAATCCATATGGCAGTGAATAACTGTAATATTGAAGATATTGTGTATTTATTAAAAAAATATTTATTGATGAGAAATGTTTATACAAGTTGAAATATTATGCATAGATAGATTAACAGTTGTGGTCTACTTGTTCTATAATTTGGAGGAAAAAAGTGGTACCCACAGGACTTGCTGTGATAATTATTTAAACAAACTAATCTACTGAAGTAGATGGTACCTAATAATGAAGGCCTATTCCCACCAGAAGCATTAATTCAGATACTTGACTATCAAATATCTATTAATGTAGCTACTGCTACATTTGTTTAAATGCCAGAATAGACTACCTGACAGTCAAATTGTTATTTTAGGTGATGGATATTGAGTTATTCCATATTATACACCTTTTTCATCTGTTAGTAATGACTCAAGAGCAATAGAATAACAGTGAAAAGCAAGATGCCTACAAGCATGTTTAAAAGTGCAAAGTCTTTTTATTTATAGTACACAACAGAAACTTAACTAGATAAAAATGAATTTTGTCTTGTTAATATTAAATCTAATGAAACACAAGAACATCAGATGAGAGCTATAAGATAATATGGTGGACACTGAATTAATGGAATCATTGACAAGGAGTTTCAGAGAGAACAAAATAGACTTCAGTTAAAAATTACTGACCATCCATAGCATTAACTCCAGCAATAGGTTAAATGCGAGTTCTGATGATGCAGGACAGTGGGTTTCAGGATTGAAAGGACAACAAAGGCTAAAAAAGAAACATTCTTATATATTTTTATATATAAGAATATTAATTATGTAACATCTTAAGTATAGAGATGAGCATCTTTTGCACTTGAAAATAAGTTATGTGTACAGAAGAACCTTTTTACACACACAAATATTGCCTTATATTTCACCAATAAACATGGGTTTTGTGGTATGTTGAATTATGAATTTTTAGTGATATTTTACTGATAATTTTGCTTGGTTTAGAGGTAAGAGTGTTTTTTACTTACATTGTACAACAGGAACTGTAGTGAATTAGAATGTTTTGCAGTAAAGTTATTTCTTGTGTGATGTGATGATAATCATAATAGTTGATGTTGTACAGATAGTTCAACAATAGCATCCTGCAGTATGGACCAGACACTCAAAGTTTTGGATGTCAAAACAGGAACTCAGCTTTTTAGTAAGGATGCAGGAGAAGAACTGAGGTTTGTGAACAAATATCCAATATGGTATAATTAACAGAAATGTAAAAATAACTGGATTTTTGCAACAGTGTTAAAAAAAACTTCTTTAACAGTAATATTGGAATTACCTATTCCTTGAAATGCTCCTAAATTTTTCTTCTTTGTGTCACTTATATCAAATATTTCTGCCTTTTTTTTATATTATTGAAACTCAAAATATATTTTCATACAATTTGACAGCTAAGAAATAACAGTTCCATATATTTCTTGCCCCCTGCTAGTACAGCAGTATGTCTTCGGATTTATAACGCAAAATCAGGGGTTTGATTCCCCTCGGTGAGCTCAGCAGATAGCCCAAAGTGGCTTTGCTATAAGAAAACACACAAATATATTTCTTGCATTAGCTGGTGATGTAATTTGGTTCAAATGAATTTCCAGTTTACTTAAAGAATGTTGTTTGAGCTATAGTATTTCCTAGATTA
Source organism: Carcinoscorpius rotundicauda (assembly GCA_011833715.1). NCBI lineage: Eukaryota > Metazoa > Arthropoda > Merostomata > Xiphosura > Limulidae > Carcinoscorpius > Carcinoscorpius rotundicauda. The sequence continues at coordinate 46,021,115 of CM022392.1, read as the reverse complement.
TACTAATACTAGTACCAGTATTAGTAACCTACATTAGTAATTTGATTTTATGTGTTGACTTGTATTACTTTTCAGTAACTAAAGAATACTAAAGTAACTTGTAAATCATGATATAAAATATTATTTGTTTGCTCTTCTCTGACTGACCTAGAAAAATGGCTGTGACTGAAGGATTTTTGAAAGTTGGTTCTGGATTTGTAATTTATATGTACATTGGGTTTTTAAGTTGTATCTACATATAACCACACCCCAGTTTTACTGTTGTAAGAGAGTTTAAATCATTCAGCAATGTTGATGTCATTGTTGATCTCTTTTCTAAGTCTGTTTAACTGTATGCCAAATTCATGACTCCTCCTGAAAGATTATAAGCTTATTATGGAATCAACATTGATATGTTTTATTTGCGTGGTGAGTAGAAAGAACAGAAGCTGGGCATGATGTGTAGGTATTCTGATGTGTTGAAACCTAAATTATTTTAGCTATTTGCATGTGTTTATCATCAGTAAAGATGTGAAACTTCATTTTTGCACAATAAACTTTTACTCAGATTTGAAATTTAATACAAAGAGTGTGCCAACACTTATTAAGTAATGAATAAAATTATATATTTAACAATTTGGAAAGCCAGCAGTTAGATTGAGCAAATTATAAAATATGCAAACACTCTAACTAATATTTTGATATGGTACATTACCTCTGCTTACCTAAACAGCTATTCTCATTCAGTACTGCCCTCTATATACAGAAACAATTTTTGCCCACACCACAAGCCTCAAAACTTTCACCTATTTGGTACTGACATCGCATGCAAATTATCTTTTGACAAACCTTCACCAATAATAGCATGACACAAACACTTTTGACACTTATGACTCCCTTTCTTCAATTCTACCAAACCATCATTTTCTGTTTGGCTTTAAATATGTCGAGATATTTTGTTTTTGATGGTCTTCACATGACTTGCATTCATGAATATGTTTAGTTTAATTTCCAAAATGGATTTTCAACATTAATTTTTTTTCTTGATGACTAGAAACCACTTGAAATAAAAATGCATCTCAGAATGACTGGTATGAGTATCAACACTTTTATCAATTGAGATACATAATTTTTTTTTCTATACGTTATTTTAAAATTTTTAGTTAACTTAATTTCCCAATCTTTTGTTTTTCTTCTTATTTTTTATTTTTTCTGCCAACACATTTGTTTGATTTATATTTCAAATGACAATTTTGATGTTAATATTACCACTTCACATATCATACCATCTACTAGCACTATTTCACAGGCTAAATATAATTCCATTGTTAGAGGTATCTGAGATTATCAGCCAGGAAATTGATTGTTGTATAGGTTAACTTCCTTCTCCTGAACATGCCAAACATGTTTAGACAGATGAGGATGTTAATGGGCTTTCACTACCTGTAGAATCAACTATGTCTAATACAGAATTTTTAGACATGATTTCTCAGGCATATGATATTTTGTTGGTTTCTTGTGATCTCTGTCCTTATTTATTGCATGATACCTCTTCATCTCAATATTTAGTTTTCCCACTCTCCCCAGATATTTGGGTTCATGCTAAGCAATTTTATTCACAGTTGGTTGAAAGTACCAACATGCCTTGCTCTCCATGGGCTATGGATCAGTTTGCTTTAGCTTACCACCACTTCTTGAACTCTGAGCAGTTGGGGTTAATTTTACTTGTGTGAGGAGTAGTACCTGATTTTCCTGACCATTTCTCCAATGCCTAGTTTTCCTGTCTTATCTACACTTACTTCTCTTTTATGATATTTATCTACTACCTATCTTCTTTTTCAGGTGATCCATAGATATCTTGAAGGTTTCTCAGGAGTCAGCCTCTCCCTAATTACCTCCATGTTGGCTTGTTAGATGCCTTCACGTCTCACATTTCATAGCATATGTGATTTCTCTGTTGTTGGGATCTCTTAGATCAAGATGCAGCCTTATCTCAGGTTTGTCAACTGCTCCCTTAACCCGTGGATTTATGAATGTCTCACTTTCTTCGGTGGTTTCTTTTCATTAATGTACCAGAGAATTTGGAATTGCATGGAAGCTGTGCATCAACACTCAACCCTTGTTCCCCTGGGTTACATGTTTGTTGCAGTCAGAGCCAAGACAAGCCTCTACTTCTTCCTCTCCTAGTTCTTCTCAGCCTGTACCTGTTTCTCCTTCTCTGGGTTCCTCACTTTTTTCATTTTATTTGACAATAATGGGCATGTTAACAACAGTATGAGTAAGTACTTGGTGAGCTCCAGTTCAGTTGGAATTCATCTGTCTGAATATGTTCCCTTTTGGCAGCTTTTTGCCATAAATTCATGGGTTGCACAGGTTTTATCTAAGGGAATTGTCTTATGATGTCTGAAACCATTCCTTTGTCCCAGCTATCCATTTCATTCCCTTTACTTGGGATCCTACTACCAGTCAGCATCTGTCCAAGACAGTACAAGACCTGTTCCAAAAGGCTGTAGACCCATTCATCATTATTGTTTTTATTATAGGTTCTTTGTTGTACCCAATAAAACCAGAGACTGTCTGCCTGTTATCATCTTGTATCACCTCAATCAGTTTCTGATTCTGCTCTATTTTAACATGAAATCCTTTCTCACCCTTAGGAGAGCTCTTTTTCGGATTTGTGGATACTCAAGATGGGCATTGTGAAGCCCTATGTGCATATCCTGGTACCTCGTGAGTTGCAACTTATCTTTGGTTTGTCCACCACATGATGGCTAATCAGTTTTGCACTCTGACGTACAGGCTTGCATCTGCCCTATATGTTTTGTGTAAGATAGTCACAGCATTTGCTCATCTCTTACATGTTCTCAGGTTGCTCTTCTATGATTACATTGGTAACTGGCTGTTGTTAACTTCTACCAAACAGGAATCTGTCCAACACACTGTTGGCTGCTACTGGAAGCAACTCAGGTAAGCTAATTAATCAATAACTGGTCTATTTAAATGTTTTTTCAACATCTGTTTCAGTTAGACAAAACATTCTCTTTGACTTCATTCAATGAAACTTTCAGATCTCCTTGTGCTTACTGCTTCTTCTGTTACAGCTTGCAAGGTTCTGTTGCTTTTAGGGATGTGGTTTTTCATGGCAGCTCTAATTTCTTATTTCTTGCATGTATGTGGGATCTTCATGATCAGTGCAATCTTCTGTAGGGGTCCTTTGATGGTTCCTATTTCTGATTTTATGCATACATTTTGGATTCATTGTCTACCTTGGTGAGCTGTCCTTCCAGATTGGGATGTTAATGTGGTCTTTCACTGTCTCACTTTGCATCTGTTGAAACCTCTTTCTGTATGCTCCATATTTCACCCTTTCCTTTTGACTTATTTCCTTCTTTTCTTAGCCTATGGACATTGGAAGTCAGATTTATTTTTCATCAGTGTTATACATACTCTTCATCAATCCACTTATTTATTATGGGGAGTCACATTGTCAAAGGAATGCATCATTCTTTTATTGGTGAAGTGTTTTGTTACATGAAAATTTCCATGTGAGACATATTGGAATTAGTCTGTTACAAACAGGTGGGAATTGTAAGGCTTATGGCATGCACAAAATATTTGTTTGCATATTGAGGGCAGCACTGAACAAGAATAGCTATTTATGTAAGAAAAATACCTTTTGGAAATACATTTTCAGTGTAGGAAAGTTATAACTTTGTATGAAAGCCTAGAGGAACCAGGAATTGTAATTGTTTTTTATGCAACTCATCAATAAAAGCTTTGAAGACAGAACAGAAAGATGAGCACTTAAAAGGAAACAGTTTAGGTTCTGCCAGTTATGAAAATATCAAAGCATTAGAGAAAACAATTCTACACACAATGTATTTTTCTGTTGAGATTGGTCAGTGTTATTAGAATCATCTGAAACAGGTGTGTCGATTATTTTATTGATACATAGTTTTATTTATTTGTATTAATATTGAATACAGCATGATGTATAAATTTCTATTTCTAAGTGATATATTTTATAAATATGTCAAACCTGACCATTTGCATAATTACCACTAACAGTATGTAATGTGCTTATACCCACTTTGTATTTTTACATTCAACTTTATTTTTCTTATGTCACAATACAAAGCCTATAGTTTCACACAAATAAACACTCAAATCACTAATATTGATGAGCTAAAATATAAAATAAGAACATCCTATCTTTTATATTTGCTGAGATATTGGTTATGTACAGAATCAAATACAGTGGACTCACTGACTTCTTTCCATTTTTGGAAAAGGTCCCTTATAGATACTTCTATATATGACATCTAAAGCTCAGAATGTCCCCTGGTGGCTTTCTCAGCCATGTTCAAGTATTATGATATCATATCATTCTTTGAATACAAATTTTCAAAGTGGTAAGTTGAGTATTAATCTGCTCAAAATTTCATGTTTTTAGACCTAAATAAAACTTGGTTACTGAACATGATAAATTATAATGGAAATTTGTGGTAACAGTGAGTTAATTTATGATTTTTTGGTTATTCAAATATGTATGTAAAACTTTTAAAAACTTTTGTTTTACATCCTCCATATGCAAATTTTCTTAAGGCTTAACAACCTGAGACAAACAAAACAGCAGTGAGTACAAGGGCTGTGACTATATGAAATAACTGTTTCCTTCATTGCTTTATTTCTTGTTGTTCTGTATTGTAAGTAAAATAAGTTTAAAAACTCATTTGTAAATATTAAAAATATATATACATGTATAATATATAACTGAAATGTTACTGTATTTTACTAAAATACAGTCATGACAGATCACTTTGTAAAGGTCCGTTTATATTCTTGGATATGAAACAAAAGTGTGTATGTGCCACATCATTGTATCTTCTGTGATGTTAATCAACAATGGCTGAAAGATCAGTATAATAAAAATAATAAATGTATAGTGTTATGACACTTCAGGTATTTGGATTAAACATTTGTATTTTCAAGAAAAGAGCATAATTTATATTTATTTTCTAATTTCTTTTGGTGGTTGCGAGATCTTTCAAATCTGTTAAACACAGAAATTTCAATTTGATAGTGAAAATAACAAAAGTTTTTTAGGAAAAACTTTCTATTTTGATAATTCTTTGGAAGTTATACACTTCACATGTTAAATTTCTTGAGGTTGAGAAATGCAATTTGGTTAGCTTTTTCATGTTCACAGATAAACTTATTGGGGTGGGTATATTCTATAGGTGTGAATTTAGCAATTTTATTGTCAACATGTCTGTACCAGTGTAGTGGTGTGTTTAAGGTTGAATTGATTGCTTGAGATCCAGTCTGTGTCATGAAAATGTTGGGTAAAACTGGTGATATAGGATTGCTTCTTGTTGTTTACCAAACTCTCATAATTCACTGTCTTTTAACCGTAGATGCTCTCTTCTTTCTATCCATTCATCAAAATTTGATATGCTTCTATTGAGTGATTGTAATCTCCACACTATTTGTGCTGCTACTACTTTTGTGTATATATAGGCTTTATTTCTGCTATAGTTCTCATTTTCTTCTAACACTTTTGGGTGTTTTTGGGCTAAGGATTCTTCTTAACCAAGTATCTTTGGCTTATTTTGAATAAATTCAACAATAAACAAACAACACACACTATTCATTTTTAAAATAATATGTATGTGTGTGTGTATATGTGTATATATATATATATTCAAAACAAGTTAAACATGCATACAAAACTTCTTTGCACTGTGGAGATCATAACTGTATCTTAAACATTATACAGTTCTCCTCCTCTTACCAAAGGAGTTCACTTTGACCAATTTATTGTTTTAGAAGTCAGTTGACAAGTCAAACTATTTTTATAGAAATAGTATCCATGTATAATTCACTTAGTGTTATGTGAGTTACCACAGTTGTATCATGAACTTCCAATAATCATGTGGGTTCAATGAGTTCAGAACACCCTTTGACAAAACAAATTATTCTCCTTATCTCTTTCAAACTGTTAACTTTACTCTAACATGTCAGTCATTAGACTATTCACTCCAACAACAGTTAACAGTACATTACCTAACTTTACTCTGACTGAACTTCTCTTTCACTTAACTTTACTTAACTATCTATATGTCTATCACTTATCTTTCTAGAAACCTCCACAAGCATGAAATTAACAGATTGCAAACACAATGTTCAATATCATTAACATCAATAAATTGTTTTACAGAAAAATCATGAATTAATAGTACAACCCACAGTAAAAGACTTGCATCTGACAATGTTTAAAATGTAAGTAAACACCTTTATTTTCCATGCATGTGAATGACATTAGCATTATAATGTATGTTATAATTCAAAACAATCATTAGGCAATTCACTCCAACAACAATTGTTAGAAAAATATTTAAAGCTTCAGATGTATTTTAACGTGACCAATGAACTATGAAAATTCTTTACTTTGTACCTTCAGTAGTACAAATGCAGTTGTGTAGATATACATTTTAAAGTTATCTGAATAAATACTGTTGAAACAAGTAATAAATGTTTTCAACCTTTGACAAATGTCATGTCCACTTTTAACAGATTTGTTTGAGCTTTATAGTCTACTTGTGTATGTCACATACATGTGTGTGGTCATTAGAAAAACTTATTTTATACTATAATATAACAAAGATTATTTTAAAATTAGCACATAGTTGTTGTCATGGGGTATGTGTAACTGCTTCTAATATTGTTGACTGCTTGATCAACTACAGCACTTACAGTTCCTTCTTACGTAAACATGTTACAGTTACAGACACAATTTAAACTGTATTTAGGTCTTATTTTAATTGTTTAGTTAATTATTTGTTAGTTATGTTTTAAAATGTATAAGTGAAGGGCTTATACATTTTTAAATATAAATCACACTTTGCAAAATTTTCAGGACATATGATTTTATTTGGTGCACAAACAATTTGCCAATGGGTTGTGCATGTTTGCCAGAGGCACTGTAACAAGCCTTGAGGGTACTGTTAATTTGTGTCAAGATAAATGGTAAGTGGTAAAGGAAAAATAAAACATTGATAATTAACTATGCATGCAAAGGAAAAGACCTGAAACTATGAATTTAACAAAAGGAAAATCTGTAAAATTATTCTTCAAAAAATTAAAAAGTACGCATTTTTTTTATTTCTTAATTTTAATTATTTCATTACTTTGAATGTTGATGATAATAACTAGAGTTATGGATATGGTAAAGAAAATGAAAATAAAATGCAAACATTTACCTAAAAAAATCTTTTGATATTCATTGTGAAGATTCTAAAGGATGCACATATGAAATATGAAAACTATAATATGAAGGAAAGTATTTTTATACTTAAAAGGAATATCATCTTGCACTTGAACTATTTTAACTGTTTCAGTGCAAGTGGATACTATAGATAAATACAATTTTTAGTAGAAAGATGTAATTAAAGTAATGCCATTCTTTGTGTACAAAATACTTATAAACTGTAACAAGATTTTACGTTATTTGTGAGAATGCTCAGAATTACTCTATGTGCTTTGCATCATTGCTCTTCCCCAGTTTAAGTGTTACAAACTGCAATAGGCCATGCCAAAAGGGTTAATAACTTAGTCATATATCCTTCTTATGTTAAATAGTATGGCAGTAATGCAGGTACATGTGATTGCTCATTTTGTATGGACTACAGGTATTTCTTAGGTGATCACTGCAGGAAGAGCAGATTTTCTAAATGAGGAAATGTCCAAACCTGAACTGCTCTGTTCCACATGATTTGAAGATAACTTTCAATGGGCACCAAATCCAGTTTTGCAAGCTGGAGATAATCAGCACTGCGAGTGTCTTGAGAGGGTAGTTGATCAGCACACTAATGAGAATTATCCTGCACAGATTTCGTTTAAAGTTTCAGCTGTTGTTGAACAGATACCAGCATGCAGTTTTCATGTTGGAAATATAATTACTTGAAATATAGTGCTAATAACTGCAGTATATTAGTAACATAGAGAAAAAGATGGAAAGAATAACTCCTTTATCTGAAAGTATTAAAAAACGAAAAGCACTTTGAATGTCTCATTTAAAGTGACAGCACTAAATTGTTTCAACATTTAGCTGCTACAACTCTTGTGAAGTGCTAGCTGTTTATTTCAGGATATCAAAAATACTGCATTAGTAGAATGAAATACCTGAAAAATTATGAAGTGTCAAAAGCCAAGATACATTTAACTGAAAGAAGGCTCTTCCAACAAAGAATTATGTAGCCCTTGCCAAGTTTTATAAGCTTCTAACTATACCTGTTGGTTGTGAGAAAAATATGACTGTGTCCTTGGGTAGTTAGAAAAGCATGACATATGTATGTATATATGGGTTGTTAGAAGAGCATGGCTATATGTGTCAAGCATTAAAAGTATGACTGTAATCATGAGTCATGAGAAAAGCATGATTGTATCCAAAACTCATTAGAAGAGCTATACCTGTAGGTCATTAAAACTGTATGAATATACCCATGGATCATTTAAAATGTGTGACTGTATCTAAGGGTCATTGATTATAAGTTTTATAAAATATTAATTTTTCCTTTACTCTAGATCTTGTTTTTTCAGTACAGCTGCATATCCAATACTGCTTCTGAAAGAAACTTTCTCATTACCTCAAACCTACAGTTAGTAATTTCACCTATAAGAAATTAACATAGTTTTTATTGTCTGCTTAGAACAAGAATAAACTAACCACCTGTTCCATATTAATTTGTATTTGGTTAAATTTTTCAATTATAGTTATAATTTCCCTCAATTTATATTGGTTTTTTGTTTGTTTGTTAATTTTCTAGGAGGTTCTTTACAAGGAACCATCCATATAAGGTTGCAGATTTACTTAGGACCATTTGCCTATTATTTAACAAATTTTACAGTATATACACAGAAACATATCTGAGATGAGAAAGATTGGGAGCTGTTAGAATTATCTAAACTTATTTTTGTAGTACATGATGTTTGCAAAAGCAGGAAAAAATTATTGCAAAGCAGAGCTCAAGAAAATGTTATGCATTCATATGAATACATATGATGGCATTTACTGTTCTTCAAAAAAATCATAAAATCTTTATTTTACAAGGAAGACAACGCAGAAATTTATGAAATGGAAAATTTGATGTTCATGTTTTTACTTAATTTTATTTGTGTAAATGTTTTTGTTCTGTTTTCAAAAATTAAAAATATTGAAATAAATGTGTTTGTGTTTAAGTGCGTGTCTAAATCATTTCAGGATTTAAAGTACCAGATTTGGCTTTAAGTTAGTAACATTATCTAGAATTGTTCACATTTCTTGAAGGGGGCTGGAAAGCAATTCATGCATATGTTCACTACACTGTACACATTGCTCCTATGTTAGACATCTAGCTAGCATGCTACATAGTGTTACTGAAAACCAAGAAATACATATACTTTGAACAAAGAAAAAACTGTAATATATGTTATAAAGCATATCTTAAACAATGTAAATAAACAGATCAAACATAACATTAATGTGACAGAAAGGGCACAAACCATATGCTATTGTTAAATTATAAGTTATTAAAAGCTGAGTCAGAGGAGGGGAAACAAACATTTTTTGAATTTGGATGGCATTTGAATATTTAAGCATACAGAGCACGTGTATTGTAATATTATTGTTCCTTGTTTGTCATTATAAGCAACATATTCTTCCATTTAATGGCACATGTTCATGTAACACTTTTTATTTTGCTTTTTATAGATGTCTGTGCTGGGATGGCTCTACTGTTTTTACAGGAGGAGAGAGAGGTAATATTATGATTTGGGACTTAACAAAAGCACAGCTTCTTAACACTATTGCAGGACACATGGGTGAGTAAACTAAAGTTAACATTTTTTTAGTTATTGACAATGCATATTTGTTTTAGTCATCAAATTAACAATTTATGTTTCATACCATTCACTACAATTTGTTCTTCATCATCGTAAGTAATTTCCTTGTTGCAATATTTGTTGTAAAGAACTCATAAAAAATAATTTTCTATCTAGTATACGTAATGTGTTCTATTGGTAGTTTGTGATGTTTATTAAAATATATAGATGATAATGTTTCTGTGTTTTTTATGTAAGTGATGTTATAAAGAACGTAACAAATAAGTTATGCTCCTACAAGCAATTTACTCCATAGTTATTACAAAATAATATTTTATAAAATTTTCAATTATTTTAAGAACTAAATACATTACTTTTAATGTTTTTGTAAAGAATTAAAACATTATGTAAAGAACAAGTTTTGGGCGATGTTTATCTCATAGATTGTTATTCAAAGTAACTTTTAATTGATAACTTTACAAAACATTTTTTTCTTGTTTTTAGTAAATAACAATCTCAACGAAAGTTTGAAAGTTAAAGTTTAGTAAATTGTTTTTCTGAGGCTCACAGACATGATCAACTCCTCAGTTAATTTTTTATTTGGATATTTCACACTTGATATAAATTAAAACTTTTGAATGTTTTAATGAATAGTTCTTGTTAACCAATTTTAGTGTTATGTGTAGAACCTACTAATTACATATAAATTTACAATGTTGCTTATGTAAGTCAGTTAAAAGATTATGGTTGTGCTGCTTTATGATCTAAATATTCATGACTGTTTTTAGAGATAAATATAATAAATGTAGCTGGTAAACTTTATCTTGAGGTGTAATCATTATTGGTCTATATTTTTAAGTCATACAAGAATGTTATAATGCAATGTGTCTAGAAATATTTGGAGTAGAAAGCATTAATCAAATTTTCAGCTAGTGTAGATTACGAAGATATATCAATGTTCTCATTTCCTGTTACTTATAAGTTAGAGTGTCACACTGCTTGTGAGCTATGTAAGATTGGGCTAGCTTGGTTCATGTACATTGTGCTAAGGAGTAAATACTGAACTTACACTGCATTACACTGGGTTAGTTCAGCTCATGTACACTATAATAAGGCATACATATTGAACTGAGAACAGCACATGTGATATTAAGTTAGTGCAATTCGTGTACACTATATTAAGACTTAAAGACAGCACTGTGAACTGAAAACAAGAGTTAGGTGAGATTTGGTTAGCTTAGTCATGCCTTAATTTGTAAAGCTTATAGACTAAACTTGGAAAAGAATCATATTACATTAGAATAGCTCAGTTCATGCTTAAAGACTGAACTAATGATAGTGACTTGTGTTATTAATTGTGTTCTTTTGGACTTATGGAATATTCTGTAACACAGTATAAAACTTTCATAATTTTTTTCAAATAAATCAGCAGGTTTTATTTTCCAATAAAGTTGTGAACTTTCTATCAGACCACAAAACCCCAGTGGAAACCATTTTATTTAACTGTTTTTATGTTCAGTCAGTGAACTTTTATCTTATTTAACAATTTTTTTCCAGGATAATGTTGTTAAAAGTATGCTATTCAACAATTTTTCATGCTAGCATTTGTTTATTTCAGAATGAAGAGTGTAATGATTTTACTACATGAATGTTTCTAATGCAGGAACCTTATTATTGGATTATTTTGTTTTTACCTGATCCAGGACCAGTGATCTGTATTGATGGGTCTGAGGATGGAAGTTTAGTAGTGACTGGTGGCGAAGATAAGAAAATTTCTGTATGGAAGACCTTATAAATAGGAATGTTGTTTGTACATAAAATATATTTGCAGTGTACAGAAAATATTTTGCAGCACATATTCAGTTCACATTTGTAGTACACAAGTTATTTATGTCTTGGGTGAAATTTTAACCAAAGTATGTATTGGGTAAAATAATTGTTCTAGTAAATTGTAAAATATTTATATTTATTGCTTTTAAGTTTTATGATATTTTCTAACAGTAATCAGGTATAATAGTAAATATATATGAAAAAAAATCCATGGATTTTCCTGAAACACAAAATGATGTTTAATTTGTTTCAAAATATTCTTACAGATTTTATTTTTCTCTTCATCACAGTAATAAAAGTTATTTCTAAAATTAATGTTTGGGAATAACTTGGAAGTATGCATACCTGTAAGATATGTAGTAAAGGGGTGGGTGGTATTGTAAATCTCTGCAAATCTCTACTATAGAACAGAGAAAGTGGCCTTGTGTGAGAATGTAGGTGGGTCATAAGTGGGTGGTGCTGTTATGCACTGTTAGGAGGATAATTAGATATAGCTATATTTTCATGTATCAAATGTTTCTCGCTCAATTAAAAAAATATGTAAACGACATAATGTTAGAAATGTATTCAGAAGATACAACACAAACTCAGTATGTACCTAAAGACAAAAGTAGATAAGTTTTCAAACACAATACAAATACACAGTCCTTATTTAGGTCAACCTGAAGACAACAGCAGATCAGCAGTGGAATCATAGGATATAAATTAATTAGTTATTAGTTTACAGTACTAAAACATTTAGCAGCTAGTTAATAATTAGAGTTGATAATCGTATAGGCAACAAACCATGGTAACCACTGGTAACAGTACTCCGTGATCATAACCTTACTGTAAATATCATAGTACATTTTCACATAAATTAATGAATACCAACCATAACAAGAAATAATATATATATATGTGAAAATATATACATTTTAAGAAGTTAAATAATAAAATAAGTAAAATCACAAGGACTACGTTAAAAACAGCAAATCTGACTAATTTTGAGTTATAACAAACATTTACATACATATATACACACACACACACACACACACACACACACACATATATATATGTATATACACATATACTAATTATCAAATAAGTCTAAATAAGTGAAACAGAAGACCATGAAAAAGAAAACGGTTTCACAAATTAAAAAGGCTTCCAGTGAACGTTTTACATCCCACAATATAACTTGTGTCTTTGTGGCCTTTTTAATTTATGGATCATTTTTGTTGTCATTCTTTGCGCCTGTTTTAATAATTTTAATGTTTTGTACTACATATTTTGGCACACCGTTTTTAACGTAGCCCTTTTGATTTCATTTTGCTTGACTATAAATTTACTCACATATATATATGTGTGTGTGTGTATACATCTATATATATATATATATATATATAAACGTATAAAAGTTTAAGAATTCTAAAGTGCTAAAAACAAGAAGCTATGCGCATACTTTTCATACTACTTAATAGTGTGGAGAACGGCAAAGTTGTATTAAAACAACTTTATAAATTTGATTTACTTCGACGAACATTTCAGTGATTTTACTCAGTAGAGTTAAAAACTTTTTAAAATGTGGGTTTATTCTATTTATTACTTTCGCCATGTTCTGTTTCTCCAGTAATTTTACGGCGTTTGCGTGTATAAATAAGGTCATATATCGTTTGTATTTGTGTGTAATGAAGAAAATTATCAAGGTGGGGTCGGTCCGAAAAACGCAAGATTTATAATGACACTTTTCCAAATATTCTCAGAAATGAGGTATTTGTTTTTATGGTTAACAGTATTTTAACCCGAAAATATGCAATAATGAAACGTGAAAATATAATAAAATCTATAAGAAAAGCTTAGTGTTGGAAATGGAAAATTAGTTTTAAGGTTTCCTGTATACGTGACCAAATATTTCTGAAAAAAAGCAGACGTATTAACTTTATTATCGCAGATATAAAATTTAATTATGTACTTAAGTGAACAAGTGAAGTTCATAACTTGAATAGTTTTGACTAACTCGCTCCTTTAAGTATGTGCATTTTATTATTTGTTACATATTACAATTTCAAATAACTTGAAACTTAGTTAAATCATAAAAATTAAATTTTATGTATCCAATTTATGATACTTGCTAACAGTATTGATACAGTTTTTTTAGTAGAAATATTTTAATATACAAAAATAACAATTTACGACAATCGTTATTAAAAATGATTTTAAATGTACAAAAGTTTTAAAACAATAGAGTCCTCTCTCTGTTCTGGAACTTCCTTGGTATTTTCTCGAGATTTGACGATTAATAAGTTAATATAAAGCTGATATAGATGCAGTTAACAGGGAGATCGCAAGCTCTGCGTTCTTCGATGATCGTACTTCGAGTTCTTCACCGCTTAAGTTATGTAATGTCTGTAAAAGTGGTTATGTTTAATGAATCGGTGAAGTTGATCGTTTTATAATGATCGAAATCTGTAAACGTTCCTGGTTAAAAATGTGAAGTTCACGATTAATAAGCATTAATCACAGTTATAGCTTCCGAGGTTTATCATACACCAACGATAGCAAACCAGTAATATGTATACAGTGTTCTTATGCTTCATGTTGGTTATATTTATAAGCATGAGGAGAGTTTCTTGAAATTTCAGTTTAGCGACAATACTGGCGATTGACCAGTGGTTATCTAAACACACCTTGTTGATGTTTGCATTTGAGAATCTTCCATATATATATATATATATATATAGTGAATAAGTGGTGGTTTTGGAATACATATTTAGCAGTATAAGTTATGTATATTTTCTAAATACAAATTTAACTTAAACATCAGTATTAAAACAGATTGTAAAACCGTCAAAAGCTATAAAAGTGTATTTTAAACACTTTGCTCATTAAATCTTTTAAGGCACATGTTAAAACTGACCAAAATGGAACCTGAAGATTGAAACATGCTTGAAAACAACAACTGATATCTGGTGACTGAGATGGCCACTCCAGAACGTTTATATGGTTCCTCTGTAACCAGGATTGTACATATTTCGATGTGTGCTGAGGATCATTGTCGTTCTGGAAGATCCAACGACGCCAAAGCCGCAAGTTTCAATCATTCTTGATATAGTGCCCAATATATTAACATACTCATTTTTCATGATTCCGTTGACGCGGTGAAGGCTGCCAACACCAAAAGAGCTGAAGGAACCCCATAGCATGATCGAGCCACCTCCGTGTTAAACTGTAAGGATGGTGTTCTTTGGAAAATTTCGTTCCCCCTTCTTACGGAAAATATAGCGAACATCATTGTGGCCGAAAAGCTCGATTTTAGTCTCGTCTGACCAAAGAATACTCTTCCCAGTAGGTAAAGGGTTTATCTACATGCTTTCTTGCATACCTCAATCGTGCTTCTAAATAAACAGGCTTTAAATATGGAGTTTTACGAGGACGGCATGCTTTGAACCCAGAAGAGCGTAACATGTTCGTAACTTTAGAGATGATTACTTCAACCCCAGTTTCTCTATGTCATTACGTATTAAACAACGGTTCCTACTACCTTCTCTGAGAACATTCCTGTTGGTTCTCTCTGGAATTTGGTGGGACGTCCGTAAAGAGGAAGGTTAGCAGTTGATCCTGTAAGCTTAAACTTGGCAATTATGCTTTGAACAGAAGATTTCAACACATTAAGTTGTGTAGCAATACCGGAAAGAGACACATGAGACTTGTATTTTACAATAATTCAGTTTTTTTTTTAATCACTGGACAGTTGTTTCCTGTTCAATATGATGACCAAACAGATAATGACAAAGACGGTGATAAATTGCTGAAAGTACATTTTTTGCTGGCTAAATTCCAATAATTATGAACCCAGTGTCTAGTCCTGGAATGGTATATTGTAGTTTATTCGCCAAACTAAACAAAATTTGTACGGGAATATCAGTTTTTTCACACGTTTTGAACTGTACGAACACTTTCTGCTCCTTCTATTTTTGGTTATTTGTTTAAAAACAGTTTATTTGTCGTGATACTTTCAAGTCACTAATATCCCTCAAGAGTAATCAAGTAGAAGTCACATAAGCAAAAAATGTTTTATGTAACAAACTCTAACACATTTGAACCTTTAATGAATTTCAAACAAAGAGACTTGACACAAGCACAGTAAAAGCAATATTTAGTTCAACACATAAATAAAGTTTAAGCAAATGCATTTCATGGTGCCTTTACCGCATGGCTATTAGCATGTTTCAAGCAAATCCACACGTGCGATAGTTTAGGGCTGATAAGACATGGTATGATATTATAATTAAATATTTGTCTTTCGTCTCAAACCAAAGGCGCGACCCATATGGCTGACAATAACTCTTATTTCAAACAAAGGAGGTCGTATTCTTGAGTTTTCGCATCACTTGTCAGCCAAAAAGTCTGTGTCTGTTTTCATAAAGTGTGTTCAATGTAACAAGAATCTTTACTGCTAGAATCTTCTTCTGACATCCTAGTTTAATGACTTAATGAATAACTAGGGAAAGATAACTTAGTGACTCTCCTGTTCGACGTAATAAAAGCATTTTGGTGATTTATATCAGTATGAAAAAATCAGATGATATCATTGGATCAAGACAATTTAATTGAATTTCATATAAGATGTCCTCGGAGCTGATATGCAGTTATGTTATGGTAAAGGTGTTGAAGAGAATGTTATTCTTTACCACAGTCGCAAACAATACCCAGATTAAAAAGTGACACAATAAAAAAGCTAATGTTTTGAGGATTGTAAATTATTATTATTTTTCTTGTTGGACAGACATGAATGTTACTGCAGTTACAAAAAGGTTTTAAATTTGCTAAAAAAGCCGTTAAAGTTTTTGAAAATTATTTGGTATCAAACCATTTTCTTCTATAAACGATTTCTCTCATGTTAACAATCTTAATATCGAGAAAAGACAAAAAATGCTTATCTTTGTATCACAATGAAACCAAGAGCCATAGTTTGTAATAGTATTTGCAGTATCGAGTTCCTTACCTTCCATGTGTATTTACTCATTTCAGGATTTTGAAATTTAAATTAGAGCTGTGGAGCAAGTGACTAGTTATCCTCAACTGATTTTCTGTTGCATTCCCACTTTTTTATTGTACCATGTGCTTGTGTATTACCAATGTTTTATTGGATTTTAGGTGAAACATGTTCGACCATTCTGTATTTTACAATGTACGAAAGTAAGGAAAACACCAATGTTGATAGTTATTGGTTAATTTCTACAGAACTTACCTAAAGAATACAGGTCAGAAAACCTCTTTAGTGCGGATAGAGTTAATTAATTAAATGACCTTGTAATTGAAAACGATGTAACTAAACTAGAGCTTTGGCATCGAGAGAAAGCAGCAACAACACCAATTATAGCTGTGTTCGAATGGAAAAAGCTGCAGCTTTCATGTTCGAATTTCTGCCTGGCTGTCTGTAAACAGCCAATCGTTGGTAAGACTGTCAAATGTTAAAATAGCAACTTGGTATGTATTCTTAAAGTTTAGAGAAAAAAATTAATTTTGTCGATAAATTTTTTTTCTGGGTTACTTATTTAAATAAATATATATTTTATAATTAACAGAATGAGAAAAATATTAAGTATTAGTAGAGTACTAATGATCGATAACGTTAGTTGGTTATGATATTTTCAGGCTACATTAAGCACGTTCACAATAACAGTATTTTATTTTATATATACATATATGAGTGAGATTGGCTTTTCAATTTCATTAATGAAAAAAAAAAAATCTGTGACGTAGAGACCTAATCCACTCATTTATTGGCTCTACCCTCTGTTCTGGACTGCAATTTTGCTTATTCAAATCTCATCAAAATATATGTTACTATACAGTGAAGCAAAACTGATACAAAATACCACAAAAAGAAATGGTTGATAATAAAAAGTGTTGGGCTTAAATTTTTGTTGTTGTTTTATTTAAAGTTGTTCAATTTATTTAAAATTACAAACATTGTTAATAAATACAGAGAATGGCAATGTGTTTGTAGTTTTAAATATGTATGTTACTTTTGCCAAAAGTTAAATAACACCAGTTTTAAACTAAACTTTCACAAACATTTCAGTTTGTGTGCCTAATCTTGTGAGATATTCTGGTAAGTAATATGAATACGTGTGTTTTTCAGTACAATTATTTTCAATGGCGTTTAGCATGACATATCATTAGGGGATTGCACTCTGAAAGATTTTAGTACTTTGGTGACAGGCATATCCGCTAAACTGAGGCACAAGCGAGTTTTCATGTAAGTACAGTATCTATTTATTCTGAATAAAAAGTTGTGAATATGCTGAAAGTATTGTGTGTGATTTGGCACAAATTGTTATGATTGTATGACAGAGAGAAGTGATCTTGATCTAATTTAAGTGGGAGAGTGGGTAAAAATTGCCTCCAATGTTTTTTGTGTATTTGTTTTCTAGCTTAAATCTAAAAATTGACTATCTGAGCCCTAGCCACCGCCAAGAATCTGGTGTTGGTAAACCGTAAACTTACCAATGACCCACCGAAGGACATGTTTTAGTATACATCAGGGCGTGTGAGTGTATGGTTGCGTAGGTTATTTGTTTATTGCAAGTATTGTACAAGAAACAACATTTTAATGTGTTTAGGTTTTTCTTGTGAAAATTGGTTTGAAACTAAATGAAATTATTTGTTTTAGTTGTGTTTGAAATTTAACGTAAAGCCACTCTATTTATCCCTCATTTAGAAGTGGTATATTGAATGAAATGCAGCTAGTAAACACCACCCACTGCCAACTTTTGAGTAAGTCATTATCAATAAAGGCTAGAAATGAAAGTCATATTATAACACCCCGACGGCTGAAAAACGAGTGTTCGGTGATGAGACTCGAACTAACTCGCAAATTCCGAGACGAATTGCATAACCAACTTACGGGAAATGAGCTGGTTATTTTGTTTCTAAAAATAACCATGATTACTTATGCAATTAGAAGAACAAATGAATTAGAAATTAAAAACATTTAAAAACGCTATGTACAAATAAGTTACGACAATACATGATGTTTGAAGCTTCACTTATTACGCTTGTTACAGATTTTGGCTACATAAACTTTAATAAACAAAATTACAATTGCTTCGGACATTATGTGAAATAAAATACTTCAAGACATACATACACCGCTGTGTACTTTCTGCATTCAGAAGATATTGTCTATTTTAATAAAGTATTTAAGATCAATGCTAGAAATTACAGAAAATAATGCAAACACAAGCTGGATGTGAGAAACAATGAACTAATTCGTGTATCGATTCATCAACATCTACACAGTTTTGTTGATAATTATTTATACAATTACATTATTAATTTTAAAGAACGAAAAATTCTTACTTCTTTTTCTTCACCGTATGTTATGAAATAAACTGCTTTTAATATTCATTCCTTTTTAGTAAGAATCTAAAAATGTTAACTACTTTTATAAAAAAAGTTACAAAATGTATATGAGCTACACTGTAATAGCTTAAAATATAGCAATAATTCCGAACTTGTGGTATACAAAAAGTCGATTTTGACAATAAACCTTGGTTACAACATTTTTATCATATAAAATCAGGTCCAAACTTGCAACAATACAAAGCTGCGAGGACGTAAGATAAAACCTATTAAAGAAATTTCACTCATATTCTAGGAAGATTTTATGCGGAAGCGATATCATTTTCTTTTTCATAGTTTTATTATAACTTGTAAACTCATGAAGGTACAATATTTTTTGCAATCTGATATTCGATAATAAGTTTATTGAACTAGTGAGGACCACTGCTCGTTTAAGTTAATTATTTCTTATATAAATATTATAATAATCTATAAAAAGGGCTCACGCACTTCATAACCATGTTATAAGTCGTAACATGTGTAGCTAAATAGGCATATAGTGAGACACTGAAACTTTGTTTTATAATAATGATATACATGAATTTCGGCCTAGCATGGCCAGGTGGTTAAGGTATTCGACTCGTAATCTGAGGGGCGCAGTTTCGAATCCCCTTCACACCAAACATGCTCGCCGTGAAGCGTTATAATGTAACGATCAATCTCACTATTTGTTGGTAAAAGAGGAATTCAAGAGTTGGCGATGACTAGCTGCTTTAACTCTAGCCTTACATTGATAAATTAGGGACGGTTAGCGTAAATAGCCCTCGAGTAGCACTGCGCGAAATTCAAATCAATAAATAAGTCTCATTATCTTGTTATAGTCTTAAAATGAGAATAAAATCTTTAATAAAATGTCGAACTTTAAGATTTCCTTGTAAACTCGTAGATGTAGGATGAATATACTAATATAACAGTACTAAGCTATCACATTTTAGTGCAACCGAAAACACAAGGAGACGTTGAATGAAAGAATTTTTGACTGGTGTTTTTGGGCAACAGATCATTTGTCGCTGTCATAACTAATCAATAATTGTTTATTGTTGCAATACTCTTAACAAATTATTATCATGATGGGACTCAGAAATTATATCATATCTTTAAAATAAAACAATACACATAAACTGAAGTTATTTATAGTAATCATATAAAATTATATCATTTAACCAAGATTACAGCAGTGCATATTCAGTGACGGCGCGAAGGGGGCCTTGAGCCCCCCGATATTGTAACTTACATATATGCATAAAAAGTGAAAACTGCATTGAAAACGTAGTTCAAAATAACACACCCTTCTGAAATGTACCTTGGTGTTTACATTATTATAATTTACCATCTACACTTTATATTGATAGCATTTTGGGAAGCCCCTCACAGTTTACCATAGCCCCCACTCCACCAACAAAAATATCCTGGCGCCGACACTGTGCACATTCTGTGATCATGCAGTAGGTTTCAAACGTAAGTCACATTATAGTGGCCAAGAAGTCTGTGACTTGGAATAACTTTAAACAACATGAACAGCGAAACAGAAGCAAATAATTCAAAAGAAGTGTTGAAAGTAAATCATAACCGACAGAGAAACAAATTTATAAAATAAGTTGTTTGTTTTTGCTTCTAAATATTCATTTCCTCTGGCATGAAATTAAACAATTAATCATTAAATATTTTTTCACGTTTCTTTACGTTTAAAACCAAGTGGAAACAAAGTTTAAAAATATGACAGTCTTCTCATCTGTTTGAAACAGTTTGAATATATTATACATACTTTTGTTGTTGTTGGTAACTTTTGTAGGATGACAATGGTTGAGAAGTACATTGAACATAAGGCCAGACTTGTAAATGATCATATAATTGTTTTATTTTGACAGAATATGTGCTCGATGTTTAATTTTTTACTTTATTTAATTTTTGTAAATACTTATCAAAAATTATTATTTTATAAACGATAGCTGGGCTGAAAAACGTTTTCAGTTTGTTCAATATTCATTTCCGCAAACTCCTTGAATATCTGGTAAAATTCTAAAAGAAATTGACAATGAAATATGTCACAAATCACATACCTGATGTATGTAATATCGTTAAATACGAAATGGATACCTTGGTGACAAATTCGAGCAATTTCTGGGCGACATACTTAGGCAACTTTGCCATATTATTTGGATTATGGTATAAGAAATTCGCTGTTTGTTACAATGTTCCTTTCAAATGAATAATAGTAGAATTCCAATGGACTCAAGATTAGTGATGTCACTCACCAATCGTTCCGTTGCTACTATGAAAAAGTGGTTGAATAATTCAACACTGTGTACAATGTTATTATCTTTCCGAAAATAATGCACACCTTTTAAATGTTATGGATAAATACAAACATAAAATTGTCAATGTTTAAAATGCCAAAGCGAAGAATGGTTGAATGTGCCTTTCCTGTTTTGATAAATCTTTCTATCAGTATCAATTTGCGATTGTTTTACAAATAAAATAGTTTTTTTTTATAGCGAGATTTCATGGTAATATAAGTTACTATTTGAAATTATTTAATTATTATTCAAGATAGTGTTAATTTTAACATAAAAGCATTAGACGTCATGCAATATACAGGTGGTTCGGAAAATCACTTTTATATTTATTTACAGACATGTTTCAATATAGAATACAGGAGGTAAATATGAATGACAATTATAAACAATGTTGAAAGTGACCCCCGTTGACATCAATACAGGCTTAAATTATTCTTATTTTGTTTCTAAACTCCGCTATCAGTTGCTGGTTTGAAATAGACTGAATGAATGCTGTTATCGCTGCTTTCAAAACTGCACAGTGACTTTCCGAATACCCTGCATATATATATTTCGGAAATAAGTAATGATTGTTTTGGTTCACATTTATTTTTAGATTTTTATTATCTAAACCATTAACATTCTGTTTCAAATCTTATCACTACTGTTACTCACTAAAACATTTAATTTTGAACGCATAATACACTAATAATTGTGTTACACGCTTTGTCATTGATTCAGTGAGAAAACGTATTGTTGATTCCCGAGTTTTGACATGTTCTGTACGCCACAAAATATGATCTTCAATCTTTGTTGCCATAAAATTGATATACATCTCACATATTATTTACACCTTTTACCGTATGAACAATATATTCACAAACAGACATTAGTTCCAAACATTTATACACATCTCTTTAGGACTGACATGAGCATACACACTTGTTTGAAATATGGTAACACACCTGAATCGACCTCTATAAAATAGTTATACTTACCGGAATATTCATAAAAAATCGTAATACGAGCGCTTCTTTTCTCTCTCTTCCATAACAATCTTATGAAAGGAAAATGAAATAAAATAATATTTATTGTTTAACGGAAATTTATAAATTATTTTTGGCCGTATAGGAAACGATGATAAGTTGGAAATTACATAGAAATTTGTCAACAAAATTCATGTGCACTTAACAACACACTTTCGATACAAAAATAGTGTTAAACAACGACATCTTAAAACTTAAGCCTGAAAATTAAAATAGTCAACCGTAAATCTTTGGTTCCCCGACATTATGTGTCAGTGAAACAAAGGTAAAAGTTTCAATTCATTGTTGCATCGTTTGAAAAGTCGTAATTTTTACATGTATAAATTAGAACGTGAGTTCATACTTGAAATTAAACACAAAGCTTCACAATGGACTATCTGTGCTGTGCTTACGGTGGGCATCGAAACTTTAATTTTTATATTGAGAGCCCTCATACTTAACCGTCAAGAGTAGCTTCAAAATTATACCGAATGTTAAGTTTCTATTATTTTTGTCAAAATAGAGTTTGAACTTGATTTGAATAATAATACAGTTGTCTCGCCATAAGCACTGCAATATTTTCAGTATATATCTTTATGCACTCTATGTATTCTATAAACAATTTGATATCGTGTTTTTTATATTTTCTGCTGAATTACAAAATAAATTATTTGCATAATAAGGTTACAATAACTTTAAGACTATTTGTTTCACTATACTGAAAATATCTCAATGTGCAAAAAAGTATAGTGGGATAGTAATTTTCGCTTCTGTTTTTTTCTTACTTTTTGGCTTGTTTTTTTTTTTTTTTTTTACAAGGGAACATAGTCTTTGTCCTGGAAGAGACTAGAGTGATTGGATGAGAGAAATCAAAATGGATTATTACTGGAATCAGTCAAACTGTATTCTTGTGAGAAGTGGAGTGTCTAAGGAATTAATAACTGGACGTTTTTTATTTATAATAATGATACTGAAAAGAGAATAATTAGTAAAATGGTGGGAAGCCAATGGAAACCAAAAATATTTTGTATGAAACTGGCGATACATATACACACAAAATAATATATATAATTTGTAAAAAAATTTATGCATTAATTATAATAAAAGAAATCAATAGTACACAAACATTTAAACTTATTAATCAATCTAAAAATACAGTAATTAATAATTTTATTGAAGCTTATAATAAACTTTATTCTAAACAGAATTATTATGTAGATTTACCTTTTCTTTATACTATTTCCAAACTTCATAAATCTCCGATTAAATTTAGGTTTATTTTTAGTTCAATAGAATAATTATTAAACAACCGGTCATTTTATTAAATAAAATTACTTAATATTTTATCTCACAAAATTAGAAATATAAGTGTTAATAAAAAATATACCTTTTGGATAATAGAAAGTAATTAACCCATTTTAGAATATCTAAGAAACTGTGAACAAATAATATTGAAACATTTGATCTCTCCTCATTGTACACCATAATTCCATAGTGTTTGTAATAAATTCACTAATAGAACAGTTTTGTTATCCTTTCATAGAACTGGAAGAAAGAAATTTTAGCTCTTAAAATGTAAAATATATATTAAGTTTCTGCATTCATAATAATTATATAATTTTTATTGTTTTCAATAATCAGGTTTTTAAACAAGTAATAGGAATTCCAATGGGAACTAAGCATTCTACTTCTATCGCAAATTTATATTTTTACTTTTATGAAAATAGATTTATTGATAAATACAAAAACCCAAATATTTTTTTGCTTTAACTTACAAATATATAGATGATTAAATTAGTGCAAATAATTCTGAAATAAATAATATTATTAACACTATTTATCCAGTAGAATTAGAAATAAAAAATACTTCAATATCTAATAAAAAAAAGCACAATATTTAGATTTAAAAATTAAAATTGTTACGGATATCATTGCTGTTTGTTTTGTAATTTCGCACAAAGCTACTCGAGGGCTATCTGTGCTAGCCGTCCATAATTTAGCAGTGTAAGATTAGAGGGAAGGTAGCTAGTCATCACCACCCACCGCCAATTCTTGAGCTACTCTTTTACCAACGAACAGTTGGATTGACCATCACATTGTAACGCCCCCACGGCTGAAAGGGCGAGCATGTTTGGCGCAACCGGAACCCTCAGAATACGAGTCACACGCCTTAACACGCTTGGCCATGCCGTGTCACCCTACGGATATCAATATAAATATTTTTGATAAAAGAAAATATTTTGCCTTTTCCAGTTTTACTCGGCTACCAATTTAGTGCCTTTCTACCATAATGGGGATTGGAATGCTAACTTCAAGAGGCAAGTTTATTGAACTTACTTACCCCCAAATGGTAGTACCTTATTCCTAATTTTAGTTTTTTCATTACTTTTGCTTCTCTTCTTTACTTTGGACAGTAGTCACTTTCTTACAACTGTCTGTAGGCAGTGAAGAGTGATATAGATGTGGGACGTTGTGGGCTTGAGCACTCACATCTTGCTCTCAGATTTCTGATTTATATTTATATTATTTCAATTTATTTATTTTATTTCTTCATGTGAGACTGGCGAATAGAGGTTAAAATTGTTAGAGTTAGACGGTGTATCCTCACCGCAATATGGGTCCTATTCCGTAGTCACCTCAAAAAGTTAGGATACATCCAATATCCCACGTTATAACCAGTACCCTGAGTGCAGTGGTTTTGGTTTTGTTTCGGCTTGTTTTTGGCTATAGCAAACTAATTAGAGATTTGGATTTGCCGATCTTAATGTAGTTCTTCCTTTTGATTCTGTTTTCTTTTCTTTTACTTACTTCCTAGTGTTAATATTCTCTTTATATATATATAATTTCTTTTTCATGGAACATGCTATATGTTACTTTTGAATCCGCTGCATATAACTGAACAAACATGCTACATGTTCATGTCTTGGGGTAAAAAATTAAAACATACGATGACCATGTGTTTGCATAAGCACCTGTTTTTCTTCTGAAAAACAGTCGTCATCTTCCTCACAAATAATTGATATCTTCAGTCTTTTTCTAACAAAGGCTTCTTCGTAAAAATATCCAAGCATAGACTTGCGCTAATTTTTTACTTATTTTTCACACACGTTGATAAGATGTGAATGCATTTCCATACCTTCAATCACGGCTGTGTTCCCGGCATTCCTTAGCTTAACATCATAATGATGTGGATAAGGTTGTGTCACACATAACGGCATACCTGATCTTGTCCTAGGAACTCCTCTTTGACAGGCTTTTATGTCGCAGAAATGAAAAAGCTACATACACCAATGCAGCGATTAAATTCAACTGAAATGGAATAAATCAGTCAAAAAAAGAAATATTACGCAAGTGAAAGTGGAATTAGGTTCGTGTAAGTTAAAATTCGGAGATGTTGAGCAAGACCGATCGACTGAGACTTGACTTTTATACGTTGATTGATTATAAATATAAAAAGGCATTCTTGTTTATGCAAAATTTACAATTTGGCCTTCGAATACTGTGCAAATCTTTTTCTCTTTATTTCTGAAAGGATATTGATTTAATGGAAAAGATTGATTCAGGGATGGATTGATTTCCTTAAAAAGAAAGACTAAGAACTTTTAACTAATTGTCTTTTGAGAAAAGAATGTTTCAAAAAGGCTGTTTTTGAAATTTACAAACTTATAATGAGGATTCATGGGATAAAGTGACTCAGCTGTAAATATAGGAGCTTACAATGTTAAAACTTGGGTTTCGATACCCACGGTGGGTACTGTACAGATAGTTCACTGTGTAGCTTTGGTTTTAGCAACAAACAAAGAAATAAAGTTTTGCTTTATAACGAACTAATATTTAGTTTCAGGTATCCTTTAGGTTTGTTTACACAATTAAAGTGTGGAATGTTCTTTATCTTATAACTAAATTACAATTCCCTTTAACTGTTTAAGGAAAAACCATAAAATACGTCACACCGAGTCAATTTAGTGAATACAAAGTGGCTTTAAGTAGCATTATGTTTACTTTTAGTAACGTGGGGTAGATTTTTCATGGTTCGCCTTCTATATATAATGTGAGGAACTTTCTCAGATAATTCAAGTGTGTAAAACTCGTGTTGTGTTATTAGAAAATATTCTGAATGAATTTTGGTTTAAATGTTATTTAAATATTTCCTCATACTCCAATTTCAGCCGTATTGTAAACTTACCTTGATATTTATTGGACAGAGTTCCAACTATCCCTGACATAACAAGGCAGACAATCTAAAAATGATAAAAAGTGATATTTTTCTATTGATTAATGTTTTTATTTCATAATTTACATCATGTTTTACACCGTTTATTTTACAGTTTTTTTAAGAACTGCATTAAATAATTTTTACAATTCAAAGTTTTCAATTACAACTTACTATTTTTATTGGTAATAAATTTTTACACATTTCGGGTAACTCAGTTCCGTCTTTGTTACACCGTTTAGTGTTGTCTATTTATTTATTTTTCTAAATTGCTTGCAAAATATATCAAGATGAAAAATGATTAATAAAATAATTATGAAAGAGATTATTTTTATACATACTTTAATATGTAGAGCATCTACAACATAGATTATTTGTTAATAAAGGCGAATTTAAATTATTAGGCTACAGCATTCCTTCCCTGTATTGTAATACTTTTTTGTCATTTCTTTATCTTTTTGGCAAAATCTTATCCTTTCTTTGCAATCGCATTAGTGTTACAAGTTTTTAAACAATATTCTATTTTGTGAAAAAAGTGAATATAAAAGTTACTATGTGCTTATTTTAAATTTGGAGCAAAGCTACACTAGGGCTATCTGCGCTAGCCGTCCTTAATTTAGCAGTGTAAGACTAGATATAAAGCAGCTAGTTACCACCACCTCTTGGGCTACTCTTTTACCAACAAATAATGGGTTTAACCATCACATTATAATGCTACCAACGGCTAACAGGGCGAGAATGTTTGGTGTGACGGGGATTCGAACCCGTGACCTTCAGATTAGGAGTCGAACGCCTTAATCCACCTAGCCATGTTGGGTCGAGTGTGTGTGTTTTCTTATAGCAAAGCCACATTGGGCTATCTGCTGAGCCCACCGAGGGGAATCGAACCTCTGATTTTAGCGTTGCAAATCCGTAGAATTACCGCTGTACCATGGGGGGGGGCTTCTGGGTTGAAAGAAAAAGAATCTACTACAGAAGAAAAAACGCCGGAAATTTCCCATCATTTACCATAAAGCTAAATCCGTAGTTTTAAGTATTGAAACTAGTAGTCAAGAGATTATTATACAGAATTTAATGATATTGCAAAATATATAAACCATGCAGGTTGATTATCAGCTTAAATACAAGGAAAAATGCCAAAATCTAGGAAGATTATTATGAGACAACATATTATGAGTGTGATATTAGGTTAAATTTGTGCTACTTAAGAAATGTTTATGGATAAGGCTTTAACATATTTTTAACTCACAAAAGAAATTTCATTTCAGTTGGAGATACCTTTGGAGTACCAAATGTCACTGTTAAAAAACTATTAGTGCGCTTGTCACGTTCCTCTTAACATTATTATTTGATGTTTTTCATTATTATAAATAATATAAATCATATTTCACTATTAAATATGCTTATGTCAAAATTAAAATATTATTGATATTCTTAAATTTCAAAATAAAATAACTGATTAATATGAGTAAAAATAAATACATAAATAAATATAAAGAGAAAAAAAAAGAACAAGACATATATAAAAGTAAAGTTGTATTTCAGAGTGATTTTATGACAGAAATGAATACTCAGATGAAGTTGTTGTTTTGAATTAAGCACAAAGCTACACAATGGGCTATCTGTGCTCTGCCCACCACGGGTATCGAAACACGGATTTTAGCGTGTAAGTCCGCAGACATGCCGCTGAGCCACTGGGGGGCACGTAGATGATATTAAACTGATTTTCTGTGTTACAGAACATTAACACGCGTGAATCAAAACCATATAAATGAAAACACTTCTTAAAATTACGCATTCACTATTTCTCTTATTCACAGCAGTAAATAATTTGGGTCATTACCCTTATATAAGTTTCTCGACCTTTAACCAACATACTTTTCAGCTCTTCTTCAACTTGTACTGTTTAGGTAGTTTCTGAGATCGTAAAATGCTATTAGGGTGTTGCATATGAAATATCAGATTTTTAAAGGAAACAAATACATCTTTTTCACCTAACCAATTGCTTTAAGATGTCGGAAAACTGTTGAATAATGAACATTAAGTTGCCGGCAAGTTCTCTTACAGTTTGACGGATGTCTAATTCAACTAAGGCTTCCAATTCTTCGTCATTAACGGCTGACTGAGGGCAACCAAGAAGCTCATTTTGAAGACTTCTCTCACCAGAGCGAAATCTCCTGAACCAAAGTTGTGTTCTGCGCTCATTAACTGTGCCATCATCAAATGCATAATTGATATTACGAATTACTGTCGCAGCGTTATGATCAAGCTTGAACTTGTACAAGAAAATTACGAGAATATCAATTTTATCCTTGGTGACAAAAATCAATATGATATAGTTCTAAAATAAGAAAAATAAAGTAAGCTTGAAATGAATCAGACAATATATTATAATATTCTGACAAACGTACGACAATGCTTCTTTTTCAACCTCTAAAAATCGAGCTTCAAATATGTACATGAAAATCCGACATTTCATATAAAACAAACAACCTGTTATTTAAAGAGACCTTGCTTTTAATAAAAACAATAAGAAATGCTCAATAGTTGCAGCACTTGAATATATTTTAGGCAAGATGAAAGTTAATTAATCTATAAGATCTTTTTCTCCCTTCTTATTCTTCATATTTTTATGGGCCAGCAATAACAAACTGGAAGCGCGTGTTAGTATCTCTAACAGCCTTCCGTCAAACTAAAATTAATTTAGGAAAGATTAGAGCAGATTAATCTACAAGACACTGAGCAAAGTGAAATACATCCAAAAGAAGGGTTTGACCTCCTGAGTTCAAAAGTGTGATTAGAGCCCAAGTCGGTCAAGAGATGATGGCGTTATGAGCGAAACGTTTGTTGCTGTTTTGAATTAAGCACAAAGCTACACAATGGGCTATCTGTGCTCTGCCCACCTCGGGTATCGAAACCCGGTTTTTAGCGTTGTAAGTCCGCAGACATACCGCTGAGCCACTGGGGGGGGGGTCGAAACGTTTGTACTTGCAAAACGAAAACAAATGCACTATTGTTCTATGAGCCGCTATGCTGCGGCTAAACAAAAACTATTTTGTACACTCAAACCTATAAATTTGGCGCTATGATAAATTACGAAGTAAATTCGAAATGTATTAACTTTTTTCAGTATTATATTTGACTTTTTCTTGAGAAATGACACAGTAATATGTTAACATATCCAAACAGATTTATCTACATGAAATTTGTTTTATAATTAGAAAGGTGAAACATGCTAAAATGACATTTTATAATTAACATATTTATATATGTAAAAATAGCTTTTGAGCTCAAAACACTCTTCGAACAAATCTAAACATTCCACTATTTTATTCCTCTTTACCATATTCACCTGAAATTGGTGTAAAAATTAAATGTTTTCTATTTATTTTAATGAAATAATACTTTAATAAGAATTTTTAAAAATACTTTCATCAATTAGCTTGTTAGTCTTGGCCCGGCATGGCTAAGCGCGTTAAGGCGTGCGACTCGTAATCTGAGGGTCGCGGGTTCGCATTCGCGTCGCGCCAAACATGCTCGCCCTCCCAGCCGTGGGGGCGTTACAATGTGACGGTCAATCCCACTTTTAGTTGGTAAAAGAGTAGCCAAAGAGTTGGCGGTGGGTGGTGATGACTATCTGCCTTCCCTCTAGTCTTACACTGCTAAATTAGGGACGGCTAGCACAGATAGCCCTCGAGTAGCTTTATGCGAAATTCCAAAACAAACAAACAAACAAAGCTTGTCAATCCTCCCTTACAAGTATGTGTGTGTGTGTTTTCTTGTAGCGAAGCCACATCGAGCCATCTGCTGAGCCCACCGAAGAGAATCGAACCCCCTTATTAGTGAAGATCGGCCGTAGAATGTAATATCATATGAAGAATATTTTTATGTATTTGCTAATATTCCATTGTGATTTAAATATATATATTTATTTATTTATTTCTCCTTGAAAAGATTTGTTCGTTTGTTTTTTAAAAGAACAGAAACATTTCGAAATACAATGGTCAAATAAAAATAGATTTGTGTCAATCAACATTTGAAACATACTCACCCAGATCGATGTTTTGTGTAAGGTCAAACACAGACGTTTTGAATACATTTATTCTGTTCTTTCCGCTTTGTCCAAAGTCTCCTATACCAACAAAAGTATTACACTAAGCTATCCTAGATTTTTATACACAGACTATCAGTATTTAAAGTAAGCCACTAGAAGAAAATTTCTCAACAAACATGTTGATATTTAAGTCTAGTCAGATGTCTGAATAAGCAAGTTTAGCAATGAGAAAGCACAACTGAATTTTCTTTACCAATAATGGTTACAAAACCTTTTGATTATTTGTTTTTCTTTGTGTGTGGAGTTAATATAGCTTTGTATTTCGTGATAGTTAAATAGCTGTCTTGATTTATATAATGTATTACTTTCATTTTCTTCTTATTTTCACGCAACGCTGAACTTGAGCAAACCCTCAGTTAATGGCTTTATCGACTAGGAAGTTTGACCAATCAAAATTAAAGGTACTCTTTGATTTTTCGTTCATGTGGACAAGCTCTGTTGGCGACATTATTCCTATAAAATTGTTTTACCACAGAGTAATAATGAGAATTTGATCGATGTGCTACCAACTACATGTAATTAGTTTTCCTAAAGTCATATAATAAATCATTGCAACAGTCTTTCACGACTGAAATAAATCATTATTAGTATATTTTTCTTTATACTGTTTATTGAATATTGTATCTGAAAATTTTGCAATACATGCATATAAGTATTTCTTCACCTTAACTAATGTTTTGTGTCAAATAAAATTCTACGCATTGATTTTCTAAGTGTATTTATTTCCCCATTACTTTATTTTACTTTTATTATAACAAAACTTGCGAAGAATATTTTTACTTTATGATACTAAGAAGTTCTTTATTTTAAATGTTGAACAAGACATTTGGGGTTGGATAAACTAATTTCGTTCCAGTTATCAGCGCGAATTGTGGGTGGTCATTATGCTACTGACTAGTTGTCTTCCCTCTGATCATTAGAGGTGACGGGCAGCCTTTTCAATTGTTTTATTTGTTTTAACACAAAACTCCACAAGACTATTTGCATTCTGTGTACCACAGTATTTAGAACCATTAGGTTAAGCAGTGTAAGTCGGTGAACGTCCGCTGACATACTGGTATACTAGTCACATTGCCATAAATAAAGCAACATACTGATTCTTTTCGAAGTTTATCATAACATTACATGTGGGAATATTTAGACTTCAGAGAAAGATAAATCAAATTTTTAGTTAGGAAAATATGGTTTAAGGCTAGCTTGATTACGAGAAATCCACTTGAAATAAAAATGTATCTAACGACGACTGGCACAGGTATTAAAACGTTTATTAAAATGTAGAGAACTACGTTTCGATCTTCTTGAGTCATTTTAAAAAAAGTATTTAATACCCATACCAGCCGTCTTGAGATTCATTTTAGGCTAGTTTGTTTAATATGTTTCTTATATTCTTTACTTTTACTCTTACCCTTTGGAATTTACATAAAATATTGTAAAGTGAAAATTGAAACTACTCGGGAAACTTCTACGTTTACAATGTTTTCAATTCTGTGTGCATTCGGCAACGTCGCAATAACCGTTATATGGCTTATCACGGAGTTTAGGAAAGATGGCCGGCATGGCCAGGTGGGTTAAGGCGTGCGATTCGTACTTTGAGGGTGGCAGGTTCGCATCCCCGTCGCGCTAAACATGCTCGCACTTTTTAGTCGTGGGAGCGTTATAATGTTATTGATCAATCCCCCTATTCGTTGGTAAAAGAGTATCCCAAGAGTTTGCGGTGGGTGGTGATGACTAGTTACCTTCCCTCTAGTCTCACACTGCTAAATTTGGGAGGGCTAGCGCAAATAGCCCTCGAAAAATTCAAAAACAAACTTTATGAAATATTTCTGGATTAACTTAAGTAAAAAAAAGGGGGATTACTTTTAAGGTTGCCTGGGCAACAACATCGATAACATATCAACCAAAGGAAAGGCAAAAATAATTTTCTCAAATAATGTAGGTGATCATAAATGAAAGTAATGAAATATATCATTATTGAAAGTAATGATGTAAACTGGGTAAAAATTGAAACCGCGAAAAAAAACATTGGAAGCGAGAAAACAGGCAATTATACGGTGACAGAAAAAAAAGAGGAACAAATAAATAACTAGCAGAAAAAATAATAAAACAAAGAGCTGAAGAGCAAGCTTACTGATCGAGAAAACAGTTCGAATGATTCGCTTGTTTGAATTTCGTGTAAAGCTACTAGAGGACTATCTGCGCTAGCCGTCCCTAATTCAGGAGTGTAACATAAGAAAGAAGGCAACTAGTTATCATCACCCACCGCCAACTCTTGGACTACTCTTTTACCAACGAATTGTGGGATTGACCGTAACATTATAAGGCATCCACTGCTAAAAGGGAGCGAGAATGTTTGGCGCGGTCGGGATTCGAACCCGCGACCCCCAGATTACGAATCGAACGCCTTTACCACCTGACTATGCCGGGCCGGTTGAAATAGACTCTGAGCAGGAAAACGACTAAATAAACGAGGGCAATATTCGGAAAGTAAATAACAGAATGTGACAAAATAAATAATCTTCATACACTTTGATATGACTTGAATATATTGGACAAGTAAACTGAGAAATAACTTGAGAAGACTGAAAAGAAATAAACTAATGACTTTATAATAGGAGACAGAATCAAACAAACACATTTTACATTCAATGAGGGTTTGTTTTGTTTTTTGAATTAAGCACAAATATACACAATGGGCTATCTGTGCTCTGCCCACCACGGTATCCGCAGGTATATCTCAGAGCCACTGATTCAGTAAGGAAAACATTAAAGATCATAATGAACAACAGCTTGGTGATTTGATTATCCAGTCTTTTCCAAAATTTTCCCTTTTTTTATCCTTTCGTAACTGGAGAAGAATAAACCTCTTGTCAAATATATCTAAGTAATTTTTCTAACTTTTCATCCAGGTGTTCTGTACGAACTGTACGGCTGTACGAAACTCATAAATTTACAATAATATTCTGTCTTTTTATTGGTGCACTTTTTGTTTCTATTTCCTTTGCTGCCAGAATTTATTTTGTTCTTAGATTAACACTTACAGAACCTCTGTTATGTTCATACTTATTTGTTTGATATCAGTGCACCTGAATACTACGCTTGGAGTGATTTAGTTAGCAGCGAATGAGTTATAAAATTCAATTATTTCAAGCAGTAAAAAGTTTATTTTGTAATATCAAGGTTTCTATAGGAAGGATATTTCATGCTTCGACTTCTGTATAAAAGTTCATGTTTGTGTATATACAAGAAAACAGTAATGAAAGTTTTGCCTACCAAAACTGCTATAAAGACATCTGCGTACCAGTTGGAGTTGGGCATTGTTGGAAGTTTGTTTGTTTGAATTTCGCACAAAGATACTCGAGGGCTATCTGCGCTAGCCGTCCATAATTTAGCAGTGTAATGCTAGAGGGAAGGCAGATAGTCATCACCACCCACTGCCTACTCTTGGGCTACTCTTTTACCAACGAATAGTAGGATTGACTGTCACATAATAACGCCCCCACGGCTAAAAAGACGAGTAAGTTTGGGGCGACCGGGATGCAAACTCGCGACTTTCAGTTTACGAGTCGCACGCCTTAACACGCTTGGCCATGCCGGGCCAGTGATGGCAGCTACCTTTAGAGAATTAGATATATTAACATATTACTTAAGAATTAACATAAAACGCTCATACCTGATTTTAGCACGAGTACCTCCAAAGGATTAGACGCAAAACTAAAGTCTCAAGAAGGACTCAAACAACAACTCAAAAACGAAGGAAATAATAGGATTCCAAAGTGACAACTTCTGAAATATTAACATAAATTCATGTTCAATTTTTTTGGTTTATAAAAATCTAGCATAATGTACCCTTACTCTACTGCGGGGTTCAAAGACCCACTTATGATTCACAGAGGCATCAATGTACCGACAAAGCTCTTCAATTATCTCATAATGTTTTTCCAGTTACCTCAACGGTGTCAGTATCTGAAAAAAAAGCACACAAAATACATTAAGCCACTCGCATTTCTTACCAGAGCACATGTGCTATATCTTGTTTCACCAAGTTGTGAGTGGGGTACGAACACAGTTTCAAACATGACGCCCCTGAAATCTCGAGGGCCAGATTTGAGTTCATGATCCGAAAACCTATTATTAAAATCTTATCATGTTTGGGTAGCCTTGATTTATTTTTTGCTGGAGTCTGTCTGTAAAGTTTTGTGTCCCAGACCCTGTTAGCTCCAGAACTATGAGAGGAGTTAGCTAGTCATATATACAATATTATAAATTTAATAACTACGCAGTTTTGAGTGACTGTTGTTCTGCAAGACGTGAGGAGAAACAATTTGGATAAAAGATTATAAAGAATAAGTTAATGTTACTTGAAGTTTAGCACAGAATAAAACAGAATATAGTTTTTTGGGCAAAACTTACACAATATATTGAGTACGATACGTCTACTGCAAATTAAGCTCCAAAATTTAGGGTCCTGTGTAATATACCGATTTTTTTAATATAAGAGAATTTTTTTCAATTAATGATGATTTTATGTTTTAATTAAGAAATAACTGGAAATATTTTTTAAGTTTCTTTGAAACATAATTGATATAATTAATAAATGAAAAAAGAAGAATTTTCAGCCCCCGTACACCAAAATATTTCGTAAAATATACAGGAATCATGATGGTAACTAATAAACGTCTGTACTATCAGTTACATATGGAAATACTGTTTCAATACTCCGTTACCTTTCGACGGACAAGCTTCAGTAAGAAATTTAAAGTTAAAAATTCCTTTTGTCGCTACTATACGTATTTTAAGACTTTACCCGTTCCTTTTAGATTAGATGTAGTGCCATCTAATATTGGTTCACTTTTATCTCATTTGTTTTATAACTTGCAACAGTAAAACTAACTTGTCAGTAAACTAATCCATAGAACTGGTTTGATCCCGAATGCAATCAATGCAATCCCAGTTTGAGTAAAATAGTATTGATTTGACCTTTCGGTGTTTTATTAAAGGCTACCATAGCAACTATACCAGGAAATGCTTACAAATCACTCAGATATATTAGAATTATTAATTAAAATAACGAAAATGAAGTACCGGTTGCTTGACACAGTTAGTATGCGATTTAGACAACAACCTTTTATACTTTGAAACATATTACCATTACTATTAAACTGTACAAACCTTTTCATTATAACTCTGCACTGAAGCATAAATTTACGCGTTTTATACTCTATATTTCGAGTATTTCGTCCGAATAGAGGCGGTGATATATAAACTTTATTCGAAATAATTTGTCAAAGTTTCAAACTAATGATGTTAGACGTCAAATTCTACAGCAGCACCATATTAACTGTCAGACGTAAACACTAAATTCCAGAGTAAGTCATTCGTACAGTTACTTTGTTATATTATTAATCAAAATCTGTTTCGATCATTTGATGAATACAACTATTTAACTAGTTTATAGATGTATTTGTGATACCCGCTAGTGTAGAACTAAGTCTACACGTTTATAGTGATTAAATCAACAATTCGATTCCCCTTGTGGGGCTTAGCAGAGAGCCTCATGTGGCGTTGCTATAAAAACAAATAAACAAACAAAAACACGTGTATTTATGTACATCATAAATATGTAAAACAATGTTCCTTACACAGAAGCATTGGTATTCTTCTCTGCATAAACCATTTATTTTTAAGAAAGTGATTTCTCTGTAACAGTTGGTATTTCTTAATTGTTTAAGAAGTTAAAGTGATGATTTGGAGATGAAAATAAAACGTTTTAATAAGATAACCTTCACATTTGAAGAATTTATTAAGTAGTGCACATCGGGAACTTCTAACGCCTAATTTTTTTCGGGGCTACTTGGGGAAATCTTTAATTCAAACTTCTATTCGTTATAAAGTTGAACTATCATATATATTAGAAACGTGTTTTCATAATTCTCTTAAATAAAATTTATTCTTCATTGGCAGGGATGTATTAACGCATAGGCACACGAGGCACGTGCCTGGGGCGGCAAATTTTGACCAAAAAAAAGAAAAAGAATGGACACCATTTTAAAATGTAGTCCCTGGTTATTAATTCCCCCTGCCATTTATGCTGCCCCAATAACCTCTTGAATCTGGATACCCCCCCACACACACACACACACTCACTATTCCACCACACCGTCAGGTCGGTCGCTTCAAGTTTAAAAGATTTCTAACCTTCCCTCCCTGAGTCCCACCTAATACGCCTCGCCCCCCCCCCCACATCATCAACCCATCCGCCCTCACCTCAGTTATTTATTTGTGTTTTTCAAAAACCCCAACATGTTTTTTACTCATGTTGACACACCAAACAATGAATTACCTGCTACTCAGTGTGCTACGCCTACACAAAAAATATTTTATCATGGCCTAATAACGTATTTTCTTATGTGAAATTGCGTATACGAAAATTCGGATTTTCGGTTGCTTCAGGCTACTATCTGGAAAAATATATTTTGAAATATTCTTCCTCATCATTCACAGTTTAGCTTAATTGATTATTTTTAATTGATT
The DNA here is from genome assembly GCA_011833715.1 of Carcinoscorpius rotundicauda. NCBI lineage: Eukaryota > Metazoa > Arthropoda > Merostomata > Xiphosura > Limulidae > Carcinoscorpius > Carcinoscorpius rotundicauda. The sequence goes on along the minus strand of CM022392.1, from coordinate 45,983,891 downwards.
GATTGAATATGCGCTTGTCTAGATTCCAATGTAGTCCTTACAGAATAGTTCCTTCAAATTCCCTAGCAATTATAGGCATTTGTTAGAATAAAGAAGGGGTAGTGGCAGACTCCAGAATACCAGAACAGAAAGGCGCACAGTCACTGGAGCAGGTGAGGGTCGGCGGAATCGGCTGCGGGTGTCACGCATAATCGTTTTTGCAGGCCGCCGACCGCGCTCTATCAATGAAGTTGACTCCCAGGGGACGCGGTTGTACCGCACGGGGTCTGGATAGTTTTGGGCGATACAGGTATTTGTTACTAGTAGTATAGAATTTGAAATAGTAAAGTGTGTTAGAATTTATAATTTGATTGCCAACAGCCCAGCACCCGTTAACATGGATACATCGGCAGTAATATAAATCAGTGGTGCAGAAGCTCCCCTTTTTCGTGTATATTTTGTAATGAACTTATGGTTGCAAGTCGATAATTGTTTTACCAACTACCATAAAACTCATTATCTATATTTACAATATAATCGACAATATAGATAATAACGTGGTAAGCGATATTGGTGTAAAATGTAGAGTTCCTTATGCTTTTACTTATTCCTCCGTCACCCAATATCTTACTGTAAGTTATATCGTGTTGTCAGTGTCCAAACCTCCACAAGAAGCACAATTCTTGTGAGGGCGAGGGTCACTGGGGGTCAAACGGCTCACGGATCTCTGTGAGGTTCGCGTGGATGCCATAAATAGCTCGATCCCACAAAAATGACAGATCCTGATGATCTGAGATGTGAAAGTAACAAATTCACTGTCAATACTCAATATACGATCAGTGGATTCTAGTGATATCGTATGAGTAACATACGCCGAAAATTGAGTGGAGCAGCTTATAGGAAGATAGCAAAGTTAAAAAATGAAAACACACGTGATGTTTTGGATAAGACACCGACGAAAGAGGCCTTTTTTGCTAAACAAAGGCAAGAACAGCCTACTAGCGATGATGTTCAAACCAACAGCGATGGAGGGAATACACATGACGGGCTTAGCAGTAGCAGTTTTGAACAATCTGAACGACCCGAACATATCGAACTGCAGCTTGAACAAGTGACGTCATCAGCAGCAGGCCTAGTAAGATCTGCCGGGTTGCGTGCCTGAAACGTCAATGGTTCCAGCAAGTTTTTCAGACAAAGTAAGTTCAGATCCAGCAGTGGATAATAGATGATTACACAAAAGATTATATTGCCACACATGCCATCCTTCAAAACGATGACTCGGATTTCAAGAACTCTGTGAAAAAGGACGGGGAGAAAATCAGATTTGTAACCAAAGGCATGTTTGAAAGAAAACTGCAAAATGGCGAAAAAAGTGAGCGGACATATTTGATTTATTCAGAGAGCAAAGGTAGACTGTTTTGTGCTCCTTGTCGTTTATTTGATTTTGGAAAAAAATCCAAACTGGCTGACGAAGGCTTTGATGACTGAAAAAATGCTACTGTCCATGGGGATCCGGGGGCATGCCCCCCCCCGGGAAATTTTTAAAAAATGGATGCTATTTGGTGTGATTTGGTGCAATCTGGCACATAATTTCTTTATGTTTTTGACATTGCAATGTTGAAAAAGTACACAATATATATCATATAAAATAGCAAAAGGAAATTAAAAGACTAACTCAAACTAATAAAAACTATAACTTTCATTTACAGTTTTTAGAAGATTGATTTATTCTTTTAATTTGCATTCATTTTTAAGAAGATATATCAAAATATCTAAAATTAACAAATAAAAATAAAAAGTAAATAAATGAAATTTAAGATTTACACGAATCTCGTGGGTGATTGTTGGCCGTTTAAAAACCGCGGAAACCCGCGTTTCAGCGGAAAAATGGCACGCATGGTTTTGTGTTGTTGTTGTTTTGAATTAAGCACAAAGCTACACAATGGGCTATCTGTGCTCTGCCCACCACGGGTATCGAAACCCAGATTTTAGGGTGTAAGTGCGCAGACATACCGCTGAGCCACTGGGGGGCTGGTTTTGTGATTTCAACAGGTTTTCACATGGAAGACCACTAGTAGTTTGTTGTTATCTCATTTTTAAACAGACTCGAAATTAAAGATACATGTCCTATAAAGAGTAACAAACATAAGCAGTCATTATTATGTGTTTTACTTATGTTATAAATTCATTGGCTGTATTTTTCAAAAATATCATAAGTATTGACAGTATTGTCCAAGTGACTTCATACCTCTCATACAATCTTTTGCCAGAGAGTGTTCACTGCACAGTCTGTGATGCCTGGATGGCTAAAATCCTTTACGATTTACATTCTTCAACCATTGTTGACGAACTGCTTCATCAGAATGGAACCTGAAATTGAAATTATACTGTCACTGATTTTGAGGATATAGTTTCCGACATCTCTCTATTATTTTCAAATTTTAAAATCGGACAGCATTGGAAACAAAAACGTGTTTAGTCTGCACTTAATTTTCACCAGCGGTCATTGCCATTCATGATTTGGCTGCTCAATCGCTTATTCATACCTAAATACTGATATATCTGTTAGTCTAAATCAATACCATATGAATTCTTACGTCCAGTATCTTAATTAAGCCTACAATGTACCGCCAAGTAGAAATTAGTACATTACAATACAGTTTGGCCTTTGGGTCTTAACAGACGCAATCAAAGACGTATTTAGGATTTCGGCGCCTCTAGGCACAAGGTTATGTTGATACTTTTGCCGCCCCCCTCCGTGCCACAACTTGCACCAAGCATCACCATCACAACAACAGACAAACACAGTTGTTATCATTCAAAATCAACACGACGTTTATTTTCCAACAGAATAAAAAGTGAAACATCAAAATCAATTATCACTAAATATTATTCTGCGGCTGAATATACAGGCTTTCTCCTGGCCTTCTGTTCCGAAAACATGTTTATTGCATCGTCATAGTTTATTCTACAAACAATATCACTTTCAATGGCGAGGAGTGACAGGGCATTTAGTTTATCTTCTGCCATTCTTGATCTCAAGTAATTTTTCACACGTTTGAGAGCCAAGAAAGATCTCTCTGATGTACAATTAGTTGTTGGAATGCACAGAAACATACGCATAGCAATATCCAGGTTTGGATATACAGTTTGAAGTCCTTTAGCTCGCAGGTTTCTGTATACTGCTAACGCAGAAGAGTCATCATTTTGCACTTTCATTCTCACAAGATGTGCACAGAAATGTAGACATTCATCTACGAAGCTCACTTCCAAATCATTGGGGTTGAGTTTCAACAGTGTTCCAGCTTGACTGATGACATCAGTGGGTACAGGATTTGTTATGTTGAACAAATATCCAAACCTTGCGTGGATTTCTACATAAGCGGTTTGTCTTCGCTGTAGTTCTGAGCAAAGTCTGTCAATGATCACATTGAAAACATTTACTCTATATGCCTCTCTGCCTTCTTCCACTGCCTGGGTGTCACCATCTGAAAATTTTGCTTCCTTTTTCGCTTAATTTCGTACGTCTTCGTGCTGGACTTCAACATCGCCTTGTCTTCAAAATGATCGAACAGTTCTCTTGAATCTTTCACAAACTGCAGCAAGGAAGCATAAAGCTCGACTACAAGTCCGATGTCCATATCAGCACTTTGCAACTTCTTACTGGCAACATTGAATCTTTCCAGTATTGTTCCTCAAACTGTGGACAAAATAGCTGTTTCTAGCGTTCCTAATTTGGAAAGAAGTCCAGCGGCCTCATTCCTAGCGGCTGGTTTTTCTATAGCATTTCCCTCCATGGTGGTGAGGGCATCAAACACTTGTTACCAGTTTCTGTTGAGGCTTTGACAAGCACCTTCACAAGCGGACCACCGAGTGTCACTGAGTTTCTTCAAAGAGAGACTTTCTTTATTTGTGGACAGGTGTTTTTGTAGAATTTTCCAACGATGGGTTAAAGCATTGAAGAAAACATAGAGACTTTGTAAGAGTTCGAAGAATGAACATGCTTCTCTGCAACATTCAGCAGCACACGTTTCTACAAGATTTAATGAATGTGCTGAACATGGGATATACACAGCTAAATGATTTTTCTCCATGATACGAGCCTGGAGACCACTGTACTGACCAGACATGTTGCTGGCGTTGTCGTAAGACTGTCCACGACATTCAAAAATGTCAAGCTCATATGACTGAAGCAGGCTAAGTACAACTTCTGCCAGCTGTTCAGCTTTGTGGCCCGGATATATCTAGCGTCGAGTCCACGCTGATTGAGAAATATTTTGCAGTTTTGACGTCCTTTAAAATGTTCTTTAGAACAAGGTCTGCCATGAGCTGGATGAATTCGTCGCAGGTAAGACGTGGATCCCATGCCAGCATTGCCATATCGGTGAATGTGATCAGCGAGGAAGGGGTCAAACTCCGCAACTAGTTCTAACGACATCATAAAGTTGCCGTTGTGTATTGAGCCAAACTTATCATCCCGACCTTTGAACGGAAGCCCACGTGAAGCCAATCTTTTCGCTACAGTTACCACACGAGTAAGTACATTTCTCCTGTATTTGGTTTCGTCGTACAGCTGTATGGCCATCTGGAGATCTACACGTCCCAACATGTTGCCCTTTGCTACTAGAGATAAAACTGAAGACCGATGCTCAGGAGAGTTTTCATGCTCATTCAGCCGGACAGTAGCATTTTTCCAGTCATCAAAGCCTTCGTCAGCCAGTTTGGATTTTTTTCCAAAATCAAATAAACGACAAGAAGCACAAAACAGTCTACCTTTGCTCTCTGAATAAACTAAATATGTCTGCTTACTCTTTTCGCCATTTTGCAGTTTTCTTTCAAACATGCCTTTGGTTACAGATCTGATTTTCTCCCCGTCCTTTTTCACAGAGTTCTTGAAATCCGAGTCATCGTTTTGAAGGATGGCATGTGTGGCAATGTAATCTTTTGTGTAATCATCTATTATCCACTCTGCTGGATCTGAACTTACTTTGTCTGAAAAACTTGCTGGAACCATTGACGTTTCAGGCACGCAACCGGCAGATCTTACTAGGCCTGCTGCTGATGACGTCACTTGTTCAAGCTGCAGTTCGATATGTTCGGGTCGTTCAGATTGTTCAAAACTGCTACTGCTAGGCCCGTCATGTGTATTCCCTCCATCGCTGTTGGTTTGAACATCATGGCTAGTAGGCTGTTCTTGCCTTTGTTTAGCAAAAAAGGCCTCTTTCGTCGGTGTCTTATCCAAAACATCACGTGTGTTTTCATTTTTTAACTTTGCTATCTTCCTATAAGCTGCTCCACTCAATTTTCGGCGTATGTTACTCATACGATATCACTAGAATCCACTGATCGTATATTGAGTATTGACAGTGAATTTGTTACTTTCACATCTCAGATCATCAGGATCTGAGTCATTTTCGTGGGATCGAGCTATTTATGGCAGCCGCGCGAACCTCACAGAGATCCGTGAGCCGTTTGACCCCCAGTGACCCTCGCCCTCACAAGAATTGTGCTTCTTGTGGAGGTTTGGACACTGACAACACGATATAACTTACAGTGAGATATTGGGTGACGGAGGAATAAGTAAAAGCATAACGAACTCTACATTTTGACACCAATAACGCTTACCACGTTATTATCTATATTGTAGATTATATTGTAAATATGTTGGTGAACCATATATTCGTCCGGCAGATAATGAGTTTTATGATTCAAGAGGTTATTGGGGCGGCATAAATGGCAGAGGGAATTAATAACCAGGGACTACATTATAAAATGGTGTCCATTCTTTTCCTTTTTTTTTTTTTGGTCAAAATTTGCCGCCCCCTAAAATCTGCCGCCCCAGGCACGTGCCTCGTGTGCCTATGCGTTAATACATCCCTGGACGCAATGCAAACAACAGTTTCAAATTCCTCAAGCTTCAAAGCCTTCGTTATGAGAGAAAAGTTCATAATTGTGAATACTTACTTGTGGAAGGAGATTCATGAGGCCTTTTTACGTTTATTTGTGCAATTAAAATACGCACAGCTCCAGGGTATTGTTTGAGAAAATCGTAGTTATCCGTCAGTGACATTCATACGTTTATTCCCGTTTTGACAATGGCGGTGACTTCTCCATGTCTTCACACGGTCACGCGACCAGAGCTTTCTCTCTGTTTGTACCTTTAAGGCTCATCCTTATCTATAAACAATTAAATTAATTACTGATTAAATCAATGAATAAGAACAATTTAATTTGCAGTGAAAATATTTTAAATTTTAAATAATAATTTGATTAGGGGCCCGGCATGGCCAAGCGTGTTAAGGCGTTCGACTCGTAATCCGAGGGTCGCGGGTTCGAACCTCCGTCACAACAAACATGCTCGCCCTTTCAGCCGTATAATGTTACGGTTAATCCCACTTTTCGTTGGTAAAAGAGTAGCCAAAGAGTTGGTGGTAGGTGGTGATGACTAGCTGCCTTCCCTCTGGTCTTACACTGCTAAATTAGGGACGGCTAGGTGCAGTGGGCTAACAACCTCAGTGATTGTGGCCCTATGTTTCTTAAGGAATTGAGATGATAATGATATCTGGTCTGGAACTTTCTTACCAAGTAGTTAAGGCATTTGAATCGTAATCTGAAGGTCGCGGGTTTGAATCCCTGTTATACTAAACGTGCTCACCCTTTCACCCCTGAAGACGTTATGATGTGATTATGAATCCAACTACTCATTGGTAAAAGAGAAGCCCAAGAGCTTGTTGCAGATGATGATGACTAGCTGCCTTCCCGCTAGTCTTACACTGCTAAATTATGGACAGGTAGCATAGATAACCCTCGTGTAACTTTGTGCGAAATTCCAAATAACCAAAGTTTTGGGGGAAATATATAGACGATACGCTACTATTTACGTTCACAAATATATTGTTGATTCGTACATTCCAGAATCTTTTATAATTTTAGCGAATAGGCGGAAATTTTGGAATTCAAATTTAACCATATAAGTTATGCACATTTCCAAACGTCAAATTATCTTAAACAAATATCAGTATTAAAATAGATATACGACAGTAAATCCTTGACAGATCTTTTTATAAAAGCAAAAGAAAAAATTATGACTTTACATCAGACCATTGTTAACACTTTAATTAGGTAAAAGAGAAACAATTTTAATTGGTAAATTCTTATATACCTATATACACTGCTGGCCAAAATCTTAAAGCCTATGAACATAAAGAAAAATACGCGTTTTGCGTTGTTAGACGCAACCACTATTTGAATAGAGCTTCAAAGGATGAAAATGGAAAATAAAAATGATAATTTTTTTTAACATTTAATAGGGAAAATGTAAACACTATGAAATTAGCCTACATACTAGCTGGTCAAAAGTTTAAGACCATACTGAAACGAAGCGTTAATCGGTAAACACGTAACGAAAGTTAGTCATTTGTGTTCAAGCATTAGCACTGTCGACATCTCCCACTGATATCTCCTGTGATACATTGGGTAAAAACACGGCAAAGGTTAAAAAGTTGACAGAGTTTGAACGTGGCAGAACTGTCGAGCTGCAAAAGCGAGGTTTCTCTTAACGTGCCATCGCTGGTGAAATTGGGCGTAGTAAAACTGCTGTTGCAAATTTCTTAAAAGACCCTGAGGGATACGGAACAAGAATTTTGAGTGGTCTTCCCAAGAAAATTTCGCCGGCGTTGAGCAAGGGGATTCGACGGGTTGCCCGGCAAGACACCAGCCGATCGTCGAACCAGATTAAGCTCTAACGGATGCAGAATGCAGCTTAAAAACAATAAGACGGCATCTACGAGAGAAAGGCTTTAAAAACCGTAAACGTCTTCAAAGGCCACGCCTCCTTCCACACCACGAAACAGCTCAGTTAAACTTTGCTTAGAAGCACCAAACATAGGATGTAAAAAAGTGGAAGAAGATTTTGTTTTCTGATGAGAAAAATTTTAACCTGGATTGTCCAGATGACTTCCAACGTTACTATCACGATAAGGATATCCCACCGGAGACATTTTCTACACGATACAGTGGAGAATGTTCCATCATGATCTGGGATGCTTTCTCCTTTCATGGAACTATGGAACTTCAGGTTATACAGGGGCGTCAAACAGCAGCTGGCTACATTGGCATGTTAGAGAGAGCATCCTTATTGACTGAAGGCTCTCGCTTATGTGAAAATGACTGGATCTTTCAGTAGGACAACGTTGCAATCCACAATGGCCGCAGGACAAAGGACTTTTTCATGGTGAATAACGTGATTCTTTTGGACCATCCAGCGTGTTCGCCTGAACTGAACCCCATTGAAAATGCTTGGCGTGGATGGCAAAGGAAGTCTTTAGAAATGGACGTCAATTCCAAACAGTACATGACCTTCGTGAAGCCCTTTTCACCACCTGGAATAACATTCCTCCATCCTTCTGCAAACGCTTATATCGACCATGCCAAAGCGAATGTTTGAAGTTATTCGCAATGACGGCCGTGCAACTCATTACTGAGACCTCTTGTTGGGCATTTCCTATCCTATTTAGGACTTCTTTTTGAGCTCACATTTTTCCTATTAAATGCTAAAAGAAATTTTTATTTTCCCTTTTCTCATTTTCATCTTTCGAAGCTCTACTCAAATAAGTGGTTGATTCTAACAACGCAAAATGCATATTTTTTTCTTTATGTTTATTGGCCTTAAGATTTTGGCCAGCAGTGTATATGTGAATATACGCATACATATTTGCCTTGTTTTGTTGACAACAGAAGATCCCACCCGCTAGTACAGCGGTAAAGTTTACAGATCTATAACACCAAAATCAGGGGTTCGATTTTCCTGGGTGGGCTCAGCAGATAGCCCAATGTGGCTTTGTTATAAGAAAAACACACAGACAACAGAAAGACACAAATAACTCATCAAAAGCAATGTGACTTATCAAATAGAAGTGTTTTAGTGCCGAAAATATTGTTAACAGTGAGAATACTAAACTGCTGAAAAAATTTGCAATATATATATATGATTAATAAAGTATATGTTATAAACTATACTGTTTACTTAGTTGATTCGTAGTTTTCATCAAACAGATGTGTTTGTGTCTTCGAAAGTTACTATTAATTTAAAGTGGGTAATGTAAATTACACATGTCGAAACGCAGAACCCTCTGGTGTATTGTTAATGATTAAATAGACACATGATGTGTTAAAAGTGTAGAAAAATGTATTTCTGTATATCTTGCGGTAAACGAAGTTTTTATTTTGAATTTTAAGATATGAAGAATAATTTATAGTTTTCAGTTTTGATTTACGTAACTATTATAAATGGCAATCAGTTACTTTAAAAGTTAAATTCAAAGTGTGATGGATCAAAAAGCCAGAGTATTTCAGAAAGTATCAGAAGCTCTTAAATTAGATGGAGAGAAACAATACGAGGTAAGAACAATCACGTTTTCCCATAAGAGTAAAGATAAAATAGTAAACTGTAAGCAAAATGTACAGTAAAACTTAATACAGCTTATGTCATGAATAGTACTAATCATAATCAAATACTTAAATCATTCAGTATTCAGTATTGTTTACTAACAAACACGAAAAAGTAGGTACCTTAAATACCCAAATTAGATGGTTGTATTTTTGATACCTGACGCCTTGTTGGTTAAGTCAGATATTTGTTCCCATTTTTCACAAATCGATGCCAATTATTTGTATTATTGTAGTTTTGTAAATGTTTCCTTGAAAGTTTTAAAATTAACTGCTATCCATTTCAAGTTTTTACTTTTAGCATTCTTAATTTTTACCAGGACGTGAGAAGAAGTTTACAAATTTGTGATATATTTAATTCACGAAAAAAAGAAACAATAAATGACTGTGGCATACTGTAAAAAAATAAATATTACCAATAATATTTGACTATATAGCAAGCTTCGTTTTAATATTGGCTAAGGAAGTTTAACAATGTCATGTTTTTACCTGTTGTGTTTGAACTTATTTTCCTGATTCCATAAAATTATTCCATTTTGTTTTAATACTTCACAAAAATACAATATGATTATAATGTTATAAAGATGGCTTCTATTTACCAAGATTGTTTCTTCCTATTATGCTATGGTATTTAAAGTTATTTATAGTTTATGTTCCAGTAAGTAACTCGTTTTACCAAAAACACTAAACACATAATGTTGGTTGTTTAGTTTAAAAGATTTATAAGAGAGCCTTATTGTGAAAAAAAAAAGATTATGGCTGGCTTGAACACTAAACTTTTTAATAGTGATTTTATCAATGAGTTTGAATAAATAATTTCAGAGCTGGCCAGATTTTTTAAGGATCAAGAATATACTTTTTAATTTTGTTTTGTTTTGGAAAGCTTTAAAGTTGTTGTTTTTTTTTTGTTTTTTTTGTTTTTAAATAAATAAAGCCTTATGAGATTGATCCTTAAACCTCAAAGATGTTTAGCAAGAGCTATTTTTCCAAAGTCTCTTTAAATCAGATAAATTTATGATCACTGTAAGATTCCCAGTGGGATTTGTGTTTTTAAAAAGAAAAACCATAGGGAGTATTTGAGAACAAGAAACTTGTTAGTCAAACATTTTCTTTGTTTGCAATGTTTTTAAATATGCTATTGTATGAGAGTTGCGTATTAAATCATTTGATGTGTGGCTTCTTTGAGTCAAGAAGTTTTTAGGAAGTGAAGAAAAATAATGGGAATATTTTCATGTTATAAGACTCAGTACTTACGGGTTCATTTTAACATAATATATGGGCAACAAGAAACGAGTTGCTTTTTTAAAACTGGCCTGGTAAGCCATCTTTGGAAAAAGGTAGAAATATAAATCTCTTTTACTTTTAAGGAAGTCTTCAATTTTACAGTACAGCATCCATTTGTACTTATCATGTACAAAAGTTGAAAAAAAGTTTAAACTCGGTGAATATTTTTCATTCTTAGAAGTATATATTAATGGATTTGCAATATAGAATCCACTTATGTGGCTAGACTTTTACACCCATATTTTTTAACATTGTAGCATTTTTGTCGTAATGGTACTAGACTGTTTACAGTGGTAGTTTCAAATTGAGCTTCACAATATTGTTCTTAGAACTGAAACTTAAGAAATGTAACTTTTTAAGTGAACTCAATGATTGTTCATTTTCTAGATCCTTTGCTTGAAGTTTGGACAATAAAATGACATGTCAGTATAAATTAGATTGATTTGAAGCTTAATGCATGCTTACTGTGGAAAACAAGATATAGATTATAAATATTATAATTATTATAAATATGTGCATTTCTCAAAATATTGGTAAAGTACAGGGTGTTTGGAAAGTCACTGTGCACTTATATATTTATTAACAGACATGTTTCAATATAGAATACAGAAGGTAAATATGAATGACAATTATAAACAATGTTGAAAGTGACCCCTGCTGGCATCAATACAGACTTGGATTCTTCTTATTTTGTTTATAAACACTGCTATCAGTTGATAGAGACTGAATGAATGCTTTTATCGCTGCTTTCAAAACTGCACAGTGATTTTCCAAACACCCTGTTTTACAATAACTAGTTATAGAGTATTAAAGTACAAGATGGGTGATTGATTAACTAAGAACCTATTGTTGGTATAACATTGTTGCATAAAATTTACAATTATATTAGATAGTCAACATGGTTTCAATAAGGGAAAAATCTTGCCTTTCAAATCTTTTGACATTTATTGAAAAGGCTACAGGTTATGTAGGTGAGGGTAAGGGTGTAGATTTGGTGAATTTGGGTTTTTAGGGAGCATCTGAAAAGATGTCACATAAAAGGTTTGTACAACAAATTATCTCTATAGCTGTTGGGGATAAGTTAGCTAAGTAGATAGAATGGTGGCTGGATGGAAGAAAATAAGGGGCTGTTGTAAATGGAGTTCACCCAAAATGGATTAATGTCACAAGTAGGGTACCTTAAAACCTTTGCTATTTTTTATTTACATCATTGACATAGATGATGGAATATTCAATAATTTTTCTCAATTTGAAGATAATATTAAGTGTGTTACTAGCTGTGAAGAGGATGCTGTTGATTTGCAAAGAGATTTAGATTGTTTAATGAGTTGGGCAAATAAAAGGCAGATTGATTTTAAGTATAATAAATGCAAGATAAAGCAGTGGCTTATCATAATTTGGAAGGAATAACATTAACAGGAATCTTGGTGTAATAATTGATCAATCTCTAAAGTCATTCAAGCAATGTGTTGTTAATAGTGGTAGGACAAACAGATTTAGGTTGTATCTACAGAAATGTTGAATGAGTCTAAAAGAGGTTATAATTCCATTATAGGTAGTTGGTTAGGCTACGTTTGGAATATTGTATAAGTCTTGAGCTCCTTAGTTTAGGAAAGGCATTGAATTGTTGCAAAGAGTTCAGAGGATTACTGGTATGGAGGGGTTCTTATATGAGGAAATGCTAAAATTTCTTACTATTTTCTCTTGAAAAGTAAAGAGTTAGATAAAAATCTGAGATGTTTAAGATTGTAAAAGGAATTGATAGTGTTGATGAGTTGTTTTCATATTTAACAGTGAGACTAGTATGACTAAGGGACATACAAAAATTTGGATAGTGCAGGAGTCATTTCCGATTAAGAAAATTTTCCTTTTTTTGATGGGGTGTTTGGTTTTTAGAATGGATTGCTTTTAGTTATTGTGAGGCAGTAAATTTAAGTGATGTTTAAAAAAAAACAATCTTTGTAATTATATGAATAACGGCTGGCTTTTAAAAAATCTTTATCTTAATTCTTTTAACTTACTTTATGGGATGGAACAGCAGAGACGAAGTAACAGGTTCTGTGTTGCCCCAAAACTATGTTAAAATATGTGTATATTATGTAATAGTAATATAGACCTGAAGATACTGAAACTGTGTAAGGTATTACAAGTGAGGCCTAGTTAGTGATTTATATACAGATAATTACCTCTTGATTTGTAATTAATATTTGTATAATGCACTCTAAATTTCTTTTAATTTTACTAAGAACAAAATATTGCTTGAGTAGCTCGTGACTTGTTCATCACTTTGCCAAGATAGTTTTCTTCAGTTATGCTCTGTTGGGTTCATAGTTATATGTAAGTTAACAAGGATTCACTATAGGGAAGTTTGCCTTATTGATATATTTTTTTAAGGACTACTCATTAAAGAGATGAAAACAGTTGGGAGCTTAATGTATTTAGACTTTTAAAAAAAAGCAGTTGATAAGGTTACACATAAAAGATTAAGTAAGAAAGAAGTTACAATAATTTGTGTGTCATTAATATGCTGAAAGGTATTTTCTAACTCATAGTTTTAACATTATCAAATAGCTATTTTTAATAAGCTCATTTCAGTTACCCAGTTTGTTTTATTAATAAATACTCAGCTTTTCTATAAGTTTTTAAAACCTTTCAACCTCTGCATCAGTTTAAACATCACAAATTGTATGGCATTTTTTACTGATTTTTTACTTTGTCAGTAAGCCCATTGGGTTTGATCTTTCCTGTTATCTTTTTCATTATTTGATATCATACCAATGTCAATACAAATAATAGGAAAGATAAAAGACATTGGCTTATACTTTTATACTATCTTTCAATAAGGATTAAGGTAGTCATAAAAAAACAAGGATCATTTAGTCCTTCAAGTCTTTCTCTGGACACACACCTAACAAAAAGAATTGTAAAAGTTTAAACTCAGTTTATTTTATTTTTTTCAAGAAATCATTAATTCCCTTCTTCAGCTATTGGAAGGTGCTAATCCCTGCTACTGTTGGTGACAACTCATGCCATGAATTATTAATCAACCTCTTAGAAATATAATACTGTTTTTAAGTGATACCTACCTTGTCTTGTTAATTTTGAACTTGCATCATATTGTCCATTATATTTAGGATATCAAAACTGTACATGACATTCCACGTGAGGTCTCATTACTGATCAGAGATATAAGGAGCTTTATTGTATCAGTATTTTTATAAATATACCTTATAAAATAATCTAATTAAATTTGTTTACTATACAAACAGCAAAAAAATGTGTTAAATGAAATCAAACAAAAAATGTACAAAATAAGCAGAAAGTGCAATAAATTTGTACATAATACTGTTAGCTTACCTATTAATAATAGGGCATTGCCTCTGGCTAGAGTGACATGCCCTCCACTAAAGCAAGATTCTTTTTTTCAGTTGCACAACTGAGGCATAGATTAGTATATAACAACAAGCAGATTGGCTGGTTGGATTTGTATTGTCAGTTCAGTGGGAAGAGAGTTTTGGAATAGATGGTTTATATTTAAATAAGTATGGGCTAGCTTGTTTGCAAGAGCTGTTAGCTCAATTATATTGGCAACTGTAAACTAAAACTTGATGGTGGTGATGGCTAGAATGAAGAAGAAACTTATAAAAACAAGTTTAGAGAAAACTATAGTGTAGAAATAAAGTACAAAAGTAATTTTAGGGAGAGGCTGAATTTCAATCTGAATGTGTATTGCTACTTACTCTTGATGAGATCATTCTATCCATTGGTTTTTTATCGGATTTGTTCCCATTTTGAAATCCCTCAAATTGATGGCTTGTGACTTCCAACTTTCAAGGTCTTTCCTCATTTGATCATTATTCACCTCAAGATGTTAGACCTTCCTATTCATGCATAGGAATTGTAAAACATGGGATTTTCTTATAGAACTTCCACTCTCACCCTCTATTAATCTTTGGCCATATTATCTTACTCTTCCACCTCTTTCTTTCTTCATTTCCTGGCTTTTCAATAATAACCTGTCTATCTGGATCATTACAGGTTACTGAGCAGCATTGTTCACGACTTTCTTGTTATTGCAAGGTGATAATCCCTTTCACTTGCCTGTTCTCACAGATCTTTTTAAAGCCTTCTTTGGTTGCTTCCTCATCCTATTTGGATTTTTGTATGGTTCTTTGGGCTTATAAATGCCATCTTTGATTCTTGGACATCCTGCTTCTTGTGTCATATCTCAAACCATCTTCCTCCTTATTATTTTAGTTGTTGTCATTTGGACATTTATGCTTTGGATGTTTTCTGTGCCCTCTGCCTTAGCAACTGTTAAATGTTATTTGTGGTTTGCTTCTTTGTTCTTAATATATGACCTTTCTATGAGAATGAGTGGATGTTTTCTCCATTTTTCTCTCACCTGTATTTTCTCATTTTAGGATCATTTTGATCTTGATCACCTTGTATCTTTTAAGGGTTGTCTCTT
Organism: Carcinoscorpius rotundicauda; assembly: GCA_011833715.1. Lineage (NCBI taxonomy): Eukaryota > Metazoa > Arthropoda > Merostomata > Xiphosura > Limulidae > Carcinoscorpius > Carcinoscorpius rotundicauda. The sequence goes on along the minus strand of CM022392.1, from coordinate 45,968,710 downwards.
GCTATTTTGGTTAGAATCCTCCCCTTTTGTGGAAACCATCATCACTAGTTTTTATCATAGCTAATCTCCTCCTTTTGAAACTTGTCCCATTGCACTCTAATGGTTGGGTTTAACAGTTCGTTTTTCTGAAGTATCTTGTTTGGTCAAATCTAACTGTACACTCTTGTCTTCTTCCACTAGTTTTGGCATATTGTATCCTTTTTTATTTTTGTGCTACCAGCCAGCCTTTGGAGGTCTTACAGGCTGGTATATCAGCAAAAACTAATGTATTTCTTTTAACTTGCATGCATCATTTAGCAGTTTCACGTACTTTTGATTTTCACCTTCCTTTAGTTGCCATTTTCCAGTCTATCCAAGAGGCTTTAGTGTGATGAGTTTTACCTGTTGTATTTTTTAGTTATTTTCATATCATTTATGACACCTCTATGTGTGTATCATGATTTTTATACAAATTCAAGTTAATAGTAAATTCATTAAATGAAAGAACAAATGAAAATGCAAACCAAACAGGGAGAGGCAAGACTAACAAGATCAAATATTTAACTTTGTTACTCATGTTTAATGCCATTGAAACTTGCTGTGCAGCCAGTATTATCTCGCAGGGAATATGCAAATATAATCTGCAGTGAGTGGGGAAGGACAGAAAGTTTTGGTTGAATCCACCTGCTCTGCTCAGTGTTTAATGCTGTGATGGAGTTTTCTGCAATATTGGTTAGGTATTATGTATGTGTAATTAACTTGACCATTTTTGCACCTTTTTACAAAAAACAACAACAATCTGGTTATGCTATTATACCTGGCTCACTCTTACTATCTTCAGTCGAAGTATCCTGTTGCACCTTCTATTTGTAGTGACTCAGTTCCATGTAATTGTGCTTGATGTCAGTGATCCAGGCACACCCTTCAGTGCTCTTTCCTCCTTATATCCTCATCATTTTTACTCACACTGGGGGGACCATAATTTCTCCAGTCTCAAGCTGGTGGGGATATCACTGTGGAGAGTTTCTTTTGAGAGTGGTGCCCTTCTCCATTAAATGATTTGCTGGAACCCCTACTGCTTGTTTTAGATGTAGGGCACCCATTACAGTATCTTACAAGCAGTTATTGGTGGATACGTCCAAGTGGATGAAACTTGGATTTGCTTCAGAGTGCTGGTGAGAATTCTATACCCTTCACCTGTTGTTACAATATCAATGCCTTGACTTTTTTACCAAAGTAGAATGGCCTATAGCCCTAGCCACACTACACACAATAACATTCTGCACATTTCTGCAACACATTACCACTGGCTATATTCCTGATATCCTTTACTATAAATATTTAGGAAATATATGTGAAATATACAAGTGAATACATTTAAAAAAGAAATTGGATAAAGAGTATTTCCTGGATCTTACTGCACTAGGTGATCACCATCTTGTGAAAAATCACTTTCTCTGTAGACTTTCCCTTTCTGTTGTTTGCTGAGAAAAGAACTTGTACAGATGAACTACTAAGACAAGTTCCTTTAACATTTTTAGTGTGGAATTCTACCAGCTCTTATTGATACAGAGAGACAAAGAGCATTTCTTGAATATCCATTTTTATTACCTGCTAGATACTTACCTTTCCACCTCACCTTCTTACTTCTGCACTTCCCATGCATTTTCTTTTTCTTATTGGCAATATCCCTGTGAACATTTGCCAGTTTTTGTGTTACCTTCATATTGGTGGAGACCTACAGCATTATGACTGTTTTGCTAAATGGTAACATAACACGTGCCGATGTATGTCTTGGTGGTAGTTGAACATTTGTGGCCTGCTTCTGGAATTCCCTCTCTGTGTGGATTCCTGTAGATGGTGAGGGGACCTCCCAGGGAAGGTTCTGTTCTTTCAGTTTGCCTCGTCTAGGATCTAAACATCCATCCACATGTTTCTTGTGCGTGGTGATCCGTGAAGGGGAGGAGAGAATCTTGGTGGTTCAGGGGTCCAAGCCTAACACACCACTTTGGTCTTGAATTCCTATAAATGGATGGCCCTTAGGGGTCCTCCATTGGTCATTTGGCTGGTCCACTTGGGCTAGAGTCAACTATGTACCAGTGTTAGATATTCTCAGTAGGTGTTGTGGACAGTGTATCTGATTCTGGTGTTTGGGTATAGTGCTCACGAAACCCCGGGGTTGCTGCAGTGTCCTTGTTTGGCATTGTAGTGCATCCCTTCAGAGATCCATGGTGGGTGGGGTTAGTGGGAACCAAAATATTTCTTTTTTTATTATTGATCCTCCAAATAAAAACTTGAACAGTGGAAAACAGTTCATAGGTAAATCACCACATCTTGAAGATTCTGAGCAGCAATCTTCAACATCTGTATAACCTGTTATACCTCATTTTCTTATCTTACATTCTCTTTCAGACAAACCTTTAGGACAAATGTCCCCCTGTTTTTATTCAAAAGGGACTAGAGGGACTTGCTGGCTCTCCAAAGTTAGTAAAGAAGCTTTGATCTGATGACATATTGGTGGAAACATCCACATCTCAACACATTGAACTCCTCTTGCATTTAAAGGCAATTAGAGATATACCTATTGAGGTTACACCTCATGCTACTTTGAATTCATTACAAGGAGTTATTTATTGAGAGGGGATTGAGGAACATCCCCAAATCAGATTCTTACTGGTTTCTCCACCCAAGGAGTTTCTGGAGTGAGGCATATCTCCTCTCACAAAGATGGAATTATGATTGCAGACTAATGTTCTCATTCTGACATTTACATCACCATGTCCACCTCTCACCATGAAGGCAGGTTATCTTAATTGCAGAGTACAGCCATACATTCCAAACCCTCTCAGATGTTTCCAGTTTCAGTAGTTTTGTCTCAAAGATGTCATGATGTGGTTCCTTGACATGTGCTCCTTTCGGTGGCAAGGACCTCGATGCCTATGAATGTGAAACAGATCCTCATTGTGTCAATTGCAATGGCTCTCGTCTGTCCTACTTTCGTTCTTGCACTAATTGGTTGGAAGAAAAAGAAGTGCAGCATTTGAAAATGATTCAAAATATTACCTACCCTGAGGCTGATATTTGCTGTACACAACACCCATCTCTGTCCCTAACATACATTCCAGGAAATCCCAAGATCCACTTTTTTGGTTTTAGGTATGGCCATTTCCTTGGGTACATCTTCTCTTACCTCAAGATGCAAAACAATCACTAGTTCATGTCCTCAGTTGCTGGAATCATCTCCCAACAGCAAAGACCTGCCCATTCAAATAAGGCAGGATCCATGGAGTTCAATAACTTTCCTTGAATGAAGACAATAAAGAAAGAGACATGGTTGTAAACAGAGCAGCTCTCCATCCAATTAGCCAAAAGATAAATAAAAATGGCCACCTTGATACAATATAACTGTTGAGGTTTACTTTATGTGGATTACATCAAAGCATTGATTTCTTCCTACATCCTGTGTGTCTTTCCTTGCAGGAAACATTTCTGAAACCTGCTGATACAGTCACCTTTTGGCATTCTTTTTTGTACAGAAATGCGACGGAAAAGTGCATGGAGGGGTGGTAGTATTGGTTGATCAGCATGTGTCCACCCTGTCTTTGCCACTTGACACACTTTTGCAGGCCACAGCCATCCATTACTCTCCGGGTTGTACCATCACTGTTTATTCTTTGTACTTGTTGCCAAGAGAGACCTTTGACCAATCATATCTTGATGCTCTCATTGTACAGTTGCTGCCTTCCTTTTTAATCCTGGGGACTTTAATGGACATCATCTCCTCTAGGGAAGTGCTGATATTGATGGGAGGGGTCACTCTTTAGGGCTTATGCTCTCTGATCACAACCTTTCTCTTATCAGTATTAGTTCTTATATTTATTTTCATTCACCTAGTCAGTCCTTTACTGCTACTAATCTCTTAGTTTGCTCCTCTTCATTATTTTCCCACTTTTTACGGAGGGTTGACAATAATCCACAAGACAGTGATCATTTCCCTGTAATATTGAGAGAGACTGGCCATGGTTATTGCCACCTGACCCATGTGCCCCAGTGGAAGTTGGATCAAGGAAACTGGCCTTCTTTCACTGCTATCGCAGAATTTGATCCTGCCATTGTCTATAAGCCATCAGTAAATGACTGTAAGGCAGCAGTAACTGACTGTATTATATAGGCAGCTGCTCAATGTATACTTAAAACCTCAATATGTTTCCACGATATCCTCATCTGTGGTGGAATCCTGCCTGTTATGATACAGAAAGCTCAAAAACAGGCTTGGAGTACTTTTCATAGGTATCTTACACTCTTGCACTGCATTTCTTTCCAGCAGACCCATGCAACTACTAGGTGGGTAAGACATCAAAGCCAGAAGGAATCTTGGATTAAGTTCACAACCAGCATATCTTCTACCACCAGTTCCAAGATCATATGGGACAAGATTCGAAAGGTTAATGGGCACTACACTTCTGTTCCCCTCTCGATCTTACTCTCTGATGGTCAGGAGGTGACTGATGTCCAAAACATCGCTAACACTCTAGGTGAAAGCTTTTGCCGGGTATCTAGCACTTCTGCTTGTTCCTCCACCTTCCTGGCCATCAAGACTCGGGCAGAGCGATCACCTCTTTCCTTTCAAACTGACTGTTTCTTTGACTATAATAGTCCCTTTACCCTGGTGGAACTAAAAATGGCCCTTCATCGGTCTTCCAATACATCTGTTGGACTTGATGATATTCATTATGACATGCTACACCATCTCTCTCCTGATACTCTTGATGTCCTTCTGACTATCTTCAACCGGATTTGGCAGGAGAATGTTTTTCCTGATGCCTGGCGCCAGGCTATTATTTTACCTTTCTCTAACCCAGGGAAAGATCCGAAGATTCCTTCAAACTAGCGTCCAATTGCTCTGACGAGCTGTCTCTGTAAGACCTTAGAAAGGATGGTTAATGCTCGTCTTGTTTGGTTCCTTGAATCAAACAACCTCCTCTCACCCACCCAGTGTGGGTTCCGTCGACAGCACTCCACCATAGACCACCTAATTCGTCTTGAAACATCTATCAGAGAGGCCTTTCTCAACCGCCAACACCTTGTATCGATATTCTTTGATATAGAGAAGGCTTACGACACAACATGGAGGTATGGCGTTTTACGAGACCTCCATACATATGGGTTACGTGGCCATCTACCCATGTTTATTAAAAATTTTTTAATGGACAGGAGATTCCAAGTTCGTGTAGGTTCGGCACTTTCACGTTCTTCTGTACAGGAACTTGGAATCCCTCAAGGCTGTATATTGAGTGTCACACTTTTCAGTATAAAGATAAATGCAATCACTGAACAACTCCCTCTCACCGTTATGAATGGGCTATATGTTGACGACTTTCACATCTCATGTCAGTCATCAAACATGAGATATATTGAGCGGCAACTACAAACTGCCCTCAATCGTGTACAGAAGTGGACTCTTGCGAATGGCTTTAATTTCTCTCTTTCCAAAACTGGATGCATGCACTTTTGCTGTCGACAGGGTATTCACCCTCATCTTGAACTTCATATCGGTGAAGTTTTGCTGCCAGTGGTCCCAGAGACAAAGTTCTTGGGGCTTATCTTTGATCGTAAATTGACCTTTATACCACACTTAAAGCAGCTTCGGGTCAAATGCACAAGAACACTGAACATCCTTCGTGTCCTCTCTTCTACCAGTTGGGGGGGCAGATCGCCGTTCAATGTTAAAGATATATCGTGCTCTTATTATATCGAAACTTTACTATGGATCAATGGTCTATGGCTCTGCCAGACCCTCGGCCTTAAAGATACTGGTCCCCATTCATCACCAAGGTCTTCGACTCTGCACCGGAGCTTTCCGTACCTCTCCAGTTCAAAGCATAAACATTGAATCTCATGAACCTCTTCTACACCTTTGCCGTTTGCAACTGTCTTTACAATATACTTCGAAACTTCGTTCCTTACCAAAGCATCCCACCTGGGAATGTGTTTTCCTTCCTCGGTGGGCAGTACCTTTTCAGAACAGATGATCTGTCATTGCTCCGTTTGGCCTTCGCATCCGGGCGCAATTGGATGAATTGGGTCTGTCCTTGGATAACATTGCAGATTCCACATGTCGACACATCCCACCATGGCTTATTACAGGCCCCAAGTGTAACCTTTCTTTCAATCACCTAAAAAAGGCAGATACTCCAGACTGGAAGTACTGTCTTTTATTTAATGAATATCTTTCAAACAATCATTCAGTTCCCATTTATACAGATGGTTCCAAATCAGGAAATTCAGTGGGCTCTGCTATGGTTTGCTGTGGGTCAGTAGTTGCACACAGAATCCCCTCTACAGCTTCTGTGTTCACTGCTGAACTGTATGCCATATCTCTTGCCCTTGATCATATTGCAGCTGAGCAGTACTCCAACTGCACTATTTATACTGACTCGCTTAGTTCTATTCTTGCCTTGGAATCACTTCACATTAGCTCACATCCTATTCTTGCAGATATTCGAAACCGACTGGCCCATTTCTCATTAGCAGCTACTTCAATTCAGTTTTTCTGGATACCAGGCCATGTTGGTATTCATGGGAACGAGCTTGCAGACATGGCAGCTAAATATGTATGCCTCAGCTCCATCACCCCTATGCCTATTCCGTACATGGACTATGGTGTTGTCTTCAAAGCTCGGCTCCGTGCCAATTGGCAGTCCACTTGGAGTGAACAACGCGACAATAAACTTTTTCAAATTAAACCCAAAATTGGAGTTTGGCCATCTAGCTTCCGTAAAGTTCGGAGGGAAGAAGTTGTTCTCACTAGGCTACGCATTGGTCACAGTTTTTTAACTCATCATTTTCTTTTATCTGGAACTGATGCACCAATGTGTAGTTTGTGTAACACTCAAATCACTATCAGCCATGTTTTACTTTCTTGCCATCGTTACAATCCTCAACGACGGCAATACTTTAAACATATTTTTTCCCAGCGTCAGCCAGTAACATTGGACAGAGTTATTGGTGATGGTGACTAGTCTACCTTAATGTTTTTAATTTTTTAATGGCCATTAATCTTTTTAATCTCATTTAAGTGTGGTATATTTATTTATTACACCTTTTTAATTGTGGCTCCTTTTTAAAGTTTTATTCTTTCTCAATCAATGTGACATTAAACAATGGCCAGAACATTAAATAACTTGACACCAGGACTGGAAAGGCCAACTTCAGGTGACTAACGCTTCTGTTTGAACTGTCTGTTTGAACTACTCGTTAGTCTTCCTGCCGAGTTACTGTTATACTTTCGCTGCATATCATTTCGTACTTTTACAACCTTTTTGTACTGGCCACATTGACTCATAACCCAGAACCAGGACGGAAAGACCAACTTCAGGTGGCTGACGGTGGTTTATATACTACCTGTTAGTCTTCCTGGCTGGTTATGATCATTCCCATTCTGCTACAGGTTGTCCTTTACAACTTTGTTGACTGGATGTTGTCATTGGTTTTTGCACCATTTCCTGTTTTAATTGCCATTTTGTTTTTATCTTCAATTACCTTTACACATTTTACTTCATTTACTTGACTTTTATCTTTTTACTGGACATTTGGCTACTCTTTATTATGATTTTGCTGAGTGTCTTTTTAAACTTTTATTCCATTTCATTTTGATAATAGCTACTATGACACATAACCCAGAACCAGGACTGGAAAGGCCAACTTCAGGTGACTGACGGTGGTTCTTGAACTTGTTCGTTAGTCTTCCTGGCGGGTTATGATCATTATTATTATGCTATGAGTAAATAGTTTATAACTTTGAAGACTGAATGTCACCATTGGTTTTTACACCATTTTCTGTTTTAATTGCTGTTTTGTTATTACCTTCATTTTCTTTTACAAATTTTACTCCATTTCCGTGACTTTTCTCTTTTTACAGAACATTTGGCTACTCATTGTTGTAATTTTACTGTGTGTTTTATAATACTTCTATTATTTTACATTTTGATACTGGTTGCTGTGACACATAACCCAGAACCAGGACTGGAAAGACCAACTTCAGGTGACTGACGGTGGGTCTTGTACCTGCCTGTTAGTCTTCCTGGCGGGTTATGATTATACCTTTTTGATAGAATACCTACCTTACAAATTTTTACACTTTGCCTTCTATCTTAACCTTGTAGACTAGGTGTCAACATTGGTTTTATACTTTTTTTTTGTTTTACCTTCATTTCCATTTATGTCTTTTACTACATTTTTTCCGGTTGTTTGGCGCAGATAGCCTCGTTGCTTTGTGCCATAAAACACTAAATCAATCAATCAATCAACCTCCACCTTTTTTGCTGTTAAGACTCAGGCAGAGCAATCATCTCTTTCCTTTTGAGTTGATTATCTCTGTGACTGTAATTTTCCTTTTACACTAGTGCTCCTGATGATGTGCACTATGAAATACTGTGCCATCTATCTTTTGCTTCTCTTGCTGTTTTTTTTATTGTTTTCAACCAGATCTGGCAGGAGAATGTTTTTCCTGATGCCTGGTGCCAGGCTATTCTCCTGCTTTTCATTATGCCTGGGAAGGATCCCAAGACTCTTTCAAACTACTGTGTAATTACTTTAGTGATCTATCTTTGTAAAAACCTTATAGAGGATGGTTAATGCTCATCTTGTTTGGTTCCTTGAATCAAACAACCTCCTCTCATCCACCCGATATGGGTTCTAACAACATGCTCTACCATGAACCACCTGATTCAACTTAAAACATCAATCAAAGAAGTCTTTTTCAAAAACAACTTGAATCAATATCTTTGACATTGAGAAGGCTTATGATACAATATGGAGGTATGGCATTGTGCAAGACCTTCATGTATATGGGTTACTTGGCCATTTGCCCATTTTTATTAAAAATGTTTAATTAACAAGCGATTTTATGTTTGTGTGTGTTCATTTTCCTGTTCTTTTCTACAGGAACTTGGAGTTCCTCAGGCCTGTGTTTTGAGTGTCACACTTTTCATTATAAAGAATAATGCCATCACTGAACAACTCCCTTTTACTGTTGCAAATGGGCTTTATGTTGTCTATTTTCACATCTCATGTTTGTCATTGAACATGAGGTGTGGTTAGCGGCAGCTACAGACTTTTCTCAATCGTTTACTTAAGTGGACCACAGCAAACGGCTTTAACTTCTCTCTATCTAAAACCATTTGCATGTACTTTTACCGTCATTGGCTCTGATCATGAACTCTGTGTTGAAATTGTGCTGCCTGTGGTCCCTGAGACAAAGTTCTTGTGGCTTGTCTTTGACTGTAAGCTGACCTTTATACCACACATCAAACAGCTACAGGTCAAATGTACAAGATGGCTGAGCATCCTTCGTGTCCTCTCTTCAACCACTTGGGGAGCAGATCATTGTTCTATGCTAAAGATGTATTGTGCTCTTATTTGATTGAAACTCGACTATGGATCACTGGTCTATAGCTCTGTCAGGACCATGGCCTTAAAGATGCTGGACCTCATTCATCACCAAGGACTTCAGATCTGCACTGGGGCTTTCCACACTTCTCCAGTTCAGAGTTTATACACAGTCTCATGAACCTTCTTTGCACCTCTGCCGTTTGCAACGGCCTTTACTTTATGCTTCAAAACTTCGTTCCTCACTAAAACTTCCCACCTAGGATTGTGTTTTCCTTCCTTGGTGGGCCATACTTTTTCAGAACAGACAATCTGCCATTGATTCTTTTAGTCTTTGTATCCAGGCACAGTTGGATGAATTGCCTCTGTCTTTGGATAACATTGCTGTATCTACAGGTCAGCCCATCCTGCTGTGGCTTCTTAGAGTCCCCAAATGTGACCTCTCTTTAAGTCATCTGAGGAAAGCAGACACTTCTAATTTTTAATACCATCTGTTATTTGCTGAACATCTTTCGAATTTGATCCTTGAATCCCTTCACTTTAGTTCACAACCTGTTCTTGCCAATATTCTAAACTGAATGGCCTATTTATCTTTAACATTTACTTCTGTCCAGTTTTTCTGGAAACTGGGCCAAATTGGTATTTGCAGGAATAAGCTCACCGACACCACTGCTATATCTATCTGCTCTGGCACTACCACTGCTGTGCCTGTTCCATACATGGACTGTGGTCCTGTGTTCAAGGCTTGGTTTGTCCATTTGGCAGTCAACTTGGAGTGAGCAACAAGAAAAGAAGCTTTTTCAAATGAAACCCTCTATTGGACTTCGGCTTTTTTGCTCCCATAAGGATCAGAAAGAGGAAGTTGTTCTCACTAGACTACACAGTGGTCACAGTTTATTAACTCATCTGTTTCTTTTATCTGGGACTCATGCACCATTGTTTGTGTAATATTCAGGTCACAATAATCCACATTTTACTGTCTTGCTGTTGTTATGACTCTCAAGGATGGTACCATTTTAAATATGTTCTGTCCCAAGGTTTATCCATAATGTTAGACAGTGTTATTGGCGATGGTGACACTTTATCTCAGAAATGTTTTTAGTATTTTAAAGGCCATTTAACATTTTAATGCTATATATGTTTTTTAATTTATACATTAGACCTTTTAAAATGTGATTTTTTCCCATTTAAGAATCAAAGTATGTCTAGTTAAATTTGAAATTAGAAAATGGCTGTAACATCAAATAACTCAACTAGGACTAGATAGGCCAACTTCAGGTAACTAACACTGCTGTTTGAACTATCCGTAAGTCATCTTGGTAAGTTGTGGTTAAAATTTTGCTTCAAGTCTTTTAAAACTTTTGTTACTTTACCCTCTGAAAATGACAATAACGTCAAATAATTCAGAACAAGGACTGGAAAGGCTATCAGGTGACTGATAGTGGTTTTTGAACTTACTTGTTAGTTTTCCTGGTTAGTTATGATAATTACAGTAATTCTACAGAAAATTTTGTACAACTTGTAATACTATAGTTTTTCTCTTACAGCTGTAGACCAGATATTTGTGTTTTTTAATTTAATTTAATTTTATGAATTGTATTGATTTTACTTAAATTTTAACTTTTTACCAAATGTTTGGTTGGCATAGATAGCCTCATTGCTTTGCACCATAAACCCCAAAATTAACTGGAATTCCGGTTACATGTGACGTAATAGCTTTTCATCCATGCATATAGATGGGTATCTACTTGAAACATGTTTTCATGTGAGGAAAATGAATGTTAGCTTTTATTAAGCTTTGACATATCGTGTGTCCTTTAGCTTGTATAAACAAAGTACTATAAAAGGTTACTAAGCTTATCATTAACATCAGAAGATTTTTTCTCCTGAAAGGAAAAAATTGTTTTTTATTGTAATAAACATAGTTTTTCCAACTAAACCATAAAGTGTATAGTATGATATCAGTAATGACATGGTATATACTACTTGAGGAGTCTTCCATGTAAGAGTACAAGCATGTACCAAAATGTTTAATTTCTTTTGCAGTTAATTGGTAACTTTTCAATCCAGATAGCAAAAGAACAAGTATCCACTTTCACCATATCTGTCTGTAACAGCAGTGTTGTTGTTTTTTATCATACATATGTATTGTATAGTATATGTATGATCCGTTTAGTTAGTATGCATCATAACTCATTTGGATTTTTTTTTCTTGATCTTGATGAGTGAAATGTGTCTTCTCTTCTCAGTCTATGCTTTGATATTTTCATTATTATGAACTAACTGAAATTGTTATAGTAATATCTTGCACTTAATTGTTTTGTAAATTGATGTAATAAAGTAATTATCATGAAATGTTTTGTAGATTACAAGTTCTTTTATTGTAATTTAATTTGAAAACATTGATAAAAATTAGTTGAGTAATATAAAAAGCATTCTAATGGTTTTATGTATGGTTTATATATGTATTTCATAAATTACTTCTGATTTACACATTTTAATATTATTATACAATGTAAAATTATAATTTTTAAATTGTCTTCCATGGTTGTCACTATGTGGAAATTTTCTTGAAAAAACAGCTAAATAATCTGATTGTTTTTCATGTTTTTTTTTAAAGAAATGCGTGAATTGCTCAAAACAAAAGCCATTCTGTAGTTCATAGGCATAGGAGTTGATGAAATAGTTTATATCGTTAAACTGTATATTTTTGTGAAATAAATTTTAATAGCTAAATTTAACTTTTGCTATACACAGGTTTTCTTTCCACATGACAGGAAATAAGATTACCTTTAAATATAACCTTTACCATTCTTACCCAGGGTGTTTGTAAATTTGAAGATTATTTTTGGCATACATTTTCAAACATTTTTGAGGATTCAACCAGACCATGTTTATAGACATGATGCATCTTTGGTATTGGAATGTTTCATATAAATTGACAAATAAAATCACTTATTCTCATGCCTTACATGTATGGTCATTTTCTGAACAATGCATGTTAATTTCTTCTACAACAGGTAGCTTACAGAAAATATTTGGAGAGTGTTAATAGTCTTAGTGCTTATTTGCTAGAAGATCTTTCAAAGAATGGTAAGTTCAATTCATTGCTAACTTGTTTTTCTTTCTAATAAGTACTGGGTAAATCTCTGTTATATAAAAATCAACTTTTCTTTAATATAAATTTAAATCATTTTCAAAAGTAATTTCATCACCTCAGAATTGAAGCAAAAGAGTTTGAGTTGAGTACACTGGTTGACTGAGTGATTAGCAAGGATACTTTTTTGATGGACATTGTGATGTCTATGTTAGAAATTATCTCTGGGCTTGAGGTAACTCAACTTGTGAACATCAGTCTTAGAGTGAGTGTTAGCTGATGAGCTTGGGTTCCTTATAATAAATTATAAGATGCTAAGAGACCTTATGTCTTATCAAGGATATTTGCTCTGTTTACTTCAACAAATGGAAAACTAATCTTTAAATCTTGACGTGATTTCTGGAGTATTAATTGGACTCATTTCAACGTGATATTTTACCTCCTCTCACATGAAAGCTTCTCTTATTTAGTGCTGCCCACTATGTGTTCAGGATTTTTTATCCCCACTAGCCTTGAAATTCCCACCTATTCCATGTCTCTACATGGCTTACTTGCATTTTAAGATGCAAATAAGTATGTGATAATCCTTTACCAATAGCAGTATGACACTTTTCTGTCACATTTGACTCCCTCTATAATGTGGAATCCAATCTTTATTTTATGATTTGGCACAGTAGTGGTAATTAATGTTTTACTTCTGAGTGTGAATAATTATGTTGTAACACAGTATAGTGTATATAACCCAGTTACATTACCACACAGTTGTTTTCATTTCTGAGTTGCAGTTTTTACAGTAAATGTGTTTCCAAAACAGGCATGCAGTCATTTTCAAGTACACAAGTTTTAACAGTTAAAAAAAAAATTTAAGCATTTAAATCAACATTCAACCAGTGTGAAATACAAATACACACATATATATATAATCAGTAAGTAAACTCTGAGTGAAACTATTACAACACTCTATTGCATGGTGTTTGTATATGTATCATGGATCGATGGAAATTCACAATGAAAATGAACACCAGTAATACAGATATTAAGTGACATTAATTTTTAGTATAAATGCTTACAACAGTAAAATTAACATGGCTGTTTCAACTTCTTATCAATAAACTTTGAGAAATAACTAAAATGATCAAACTTAAAAAATTCAAACTCTGAATTTTCATTGTTAATCATTGCAGTTGAATCTCTTACTTTCCTATTTGAGTTAGGCATGTATAGACTTAATAGGCTAATGTTTGACAGATAAAACTAGTTTGTCTAGGAAATATGGAAGACCTATTTACTGTGAGAAAAACAAGAAAATCTACAGATTAAACAGAACATAATGATAATTACAAATAGCATTAGAAAAGTTTTGGTCAGCTTTATCCCTGTCCTGGTCAATACAAACTTTGAGTATGAACAACAGTATATATATATATAAGCAGTGTGAGTATATGTATACAGTTTATGTAATATTGTATAATAATATGTGTGAAAGATCTGATGCAGGTTTAGTCTTAATACAGGCTTTACTTTATTTGATGGGCAGCCCAAACTGGTTAAAGTGAAAACATCAGATATGATTGGCCAGAATTCTGTTCTGTATAAAATTTTACATATCATTGACTATTTGCTTAAGATACTATGTAACATTATCATGGTTTAGGCATATTTTTTTCTAATGTAATGTAACTTCTCAGGAAGTAGGACCTCAAAAATTAGAGATTCATAATTGCTAATTAAAAATTAATTGAATTTTTTAAAATAAATAAGATATAAATACATCAAAATTCTTGTAATTGGCCCTTATTTTAGGGTATTTACATTACTATTGTTGTAATTTAACCTTTTTTTGAGGATCTATGCATTTTTTCTTTTCCTAAACAACCAATACAGCTTTAAGGACAACCTAGAAATATTCTTATAATTGAGTCCTGCATCATTCAGTGGATGTGAGAGTACATATCACATGCCGTCTTCTTACCTCTGGGATGGTGGGCAATGGAGGCTTCTTCATAATTGTGCTCAGTCCCACTTAGTTAAGAATAGGGTAGTAGAGTTCTGTTTGTGTATATGAATCACTCTTTCTCCTATGGACCTGAAGGAATTCTAGACGGTATATGGGTTTGAACTGATTTTTCTTTCTTGTGTATTTCATTCCTCTGACTGGGTATCTTGCTTCTACTGTGAACTAGATGAAAAATTCCCAGTGCCACCAGATTTTTGATTGAAGAGGAATCATCTGCTTTTTATTTTGCACTCTAGCTACGGTGTATTAAGGAGTCCCATTATTTCTTATTTCCTGCCATTACATTTTGGTGACACATTACTGAAAAGTGAATAGTATACCTGGCTCAGAAGTGGTGAAGTCTCCTACTGTGGTGGTTTTTATAATTTCTCATCTTATTTTGGGTGCTTTTCATAGGGGAATAATCTTCAAGTGAGCCTTCCACCAAATCAATGTATAATTATAATTTAATGTGAGAAGGGTAAGATATCATATTGAAAGTTAACATTTTCCTAAACTTAAAAAGTATTTCTGATAGATTTTTACCTTTCTTCACATTTTCCATCTTTCCTCCCCACTTTCAGTGTGAATTGGTTTGGTAAACAATGACCATCTCAAATTATAATTAGAGAGAGCAGTAATTATGATCAGGGGGTTGCACTTCTGTGGAGTGTTATTGCATGTTAATCTGCAGTAACAAATGGAAGTAACAAGGCTAGTGCAAGGAAACATTTGTGCAGATATAAGCTGTAGAAGCTGCAAAAGTTCTTTTGTGACAGTAGGTATATATTCATTTTAGTTTCAGAAAACATTGATGCTCATTTTTTAATAGTTGATTTAATTGTTAGAATAATTGAAAAATAATGCCAAACTGAATTGAAGGGAGAATGATTGGGCTTATAAGATTGGGTTTAAAGGACACACAGAAAAAATGCATTCTTTACTTTTCCCCTTGATGCTCTTTAATTAGGCAAAAGAGTTGGTTTTGTCAGAAGTAATAGTGTATTGAACCTGTGAAATTAACAATAAGGCAGATGGTAGCATAAACAAGTAGGAGGAATACTATTTTCTGTTCCTACAGTTGAAGGTTGTCTGGAGAACAGTCCAAATATGTATAATGAAAGAATAGACTCTTGAGACTGTACTTCTTCAAAAATGACCAGAGAATTATACAGTTGGTGAAGTTAATAGGCATTGAAGAAATACCTAAGAAACGTCTAAGGATAGGATCAACTACATGACAATGCAATGGAAACACCAGAACATGAAATAAAGTGTAAATGATGTCCATTCTGGTTGGAACTGAGACATTTAGTCATAATGGTAGGTTTGTTCACAATGTTACTAATGCTATTCGAGAAGAATGTGGAGGTGGGAAAGGTACCTTCCAAGTCGTCATTACCTACCAGATAATATCCATCCTTTGATCATTTAAAAGGGCAAAACTTTCAAGGAGTTCTAGTGGATAATGTTTTTTTTTTTTTTTTTTTTTGTTTAGGACAAATGTAGAACTATCAATGATATTTGAGCATCCCTACTGGGTGAAGGTGTACTCAGTTTCACAGAAAGAGAGACCATGATTTTTTATCTGTTTAACTCATTTTTTAACTACAGACATCTCCATTAAACAAAGAAGTACTTGGGTTGTGTAAGACAAGTGTAGAGTTTTAAAGAAATGCAATAGTTTTGACTGGATGAATTGATAAATATTTTTGATACATAAGGAGAAAATGTGTTTGATTATTGTTTTGAAGTCAAAGTTGAGTGGAATATATAAAAATTACCACAGATGCATTCCATCAAGCTTGAAATGATCACATGTGGTACACAGAGTATTGAACTGAAAATAGCATGATTTGATGACACTGAAGTTATATTTCACTTCATAATCTTGAGTCATTGATCTCCTTGGAGCATATGATTTGATTTACTCTTATTTTCTTGATTTCATGCATTTAGATAAATTACAAGTAGTGACCATGGATATTTTGTACATGATATACGATCCTTTCTTTTTTTATTTAAGGTCAATAGACAGTGGACAAGTGTTAGAAGGCTGGAAATGTGCTAATATTGCTCGTATATTTTAAGGAGAATGTTAAGAGTTGCATTGGGTAACATGAAGTAATTAGTGTTACTTTTGTAGTGGACTCTAATAACTGTTATGTCAAAGATGGTAATTTGCTCTCTCTATGTATATGAACCATAAGTTTAGCTTCACTTTGAATAGTGTACATAGTGTCAGTTTTCTCATAAAAAAAAAAGTTAATGATATCTTTAGAGGGTTCAAATGATGGCCAGTAGGATGATTGAATGGGTTATCTTATGGGATATATTGAGATTTTTATTATTTTATGAAAAAAAGAAAGGCAAGAGATGATCTTCTAGTGTATGAGAGCACAAATGTAAAATTTTGGATAGGCTAAATTACAGTTAAGGTACTTTTGTATTTTAAAAAAGTGTTTAACTTCTGCTTCTAGTATTAGTGGATAATTGTTTCCTGAAAAATAAAGATCGAGTTTAATTTACACTTTTTTGAGGGTTTGTGTGCAGGACAGCTCCAAATGTTCAAACTGTACTATGTTACATGCATGTTATACATATCAGGAGTTAATCCAGGATTTTTAGTTTTCAGTTGGTGGGGTAGATTGATTTTAAAGTAGGTTGCTCACTGTAAGTTCATTTTGCGTATTAAAAGATAAGTTTACAGATTTTTATATATTTAGTATATGTGAAAATACACAACTATTTATAAATTAAAATACAATAAAGATATTAGAATTATTACATTGCATTTGCTATTGTTTTTAAATAATAGTGATATAGAATAGAAGACTGCTTGGTTGTTTGGTTAAGATAACAGTAGATAAACAGGGAATGTCATATGTCACTTGATTGGTGTGTGTGTGTGTGTACTTGATTGTGGAAAAAACATTACCTTTCAAGAAATAGGGTGTTCCAGACTAGATGCCTCTCTTAAGTCTACCCCTATGTATTTTAAGCAGTTTTGTGCTTAAAACTAGTTTTTTTATGGTTGTAGGAAATCCATCTAATATTTATGTGTTAACTGTTTGTCAACATTTGCAGTTGATACATGTTGATCTTTTATATTGATGGAAATTATGTACAAGTTGCTTGCCAAAATTTTCCTATTAACATATTCATTAATAACTGGAGCAGATATTCTTTAAAAGCAGTTCTGCTGTTTTGCAAATTGATTCAGCTAGATTAACAAAGTAAGAAATATAATTAAGTTACTTTGCTTGCAGGGGTACCCAAAGGTGAAGGAAAAACAAGGGATACAAAGAAAATATTTTCTTTAAGTAAAGAATGTCTTGGTAGAATGGAAGTGCTCCTTGAAAAATTATGTAAGTTTTACATTTTTTATTTCATTTCCAAAAGAATTATAAATAGTACATACACACAGATAGTAAAGTTTTTTTTACCATATAGTTAGCTTAATTCATTTCTTTTTCTGTTATACATTAACGTCAAGACTTTTTATATGTATATGGGCTTCTACAGTTGATGTTTGTAATTTGTTGGCACTAAATTCCAAAAATAAGTGGAAGCACAAAATCCCTTTGTTTCATAACAATATATTCTATAGTGTTACGTATTTTTTAATGTTTCAAGTTCTTCGTAGATTAAACGCAACAGAAAAACACAGATAACAGCTTGTATAATTTATTACACTAAACTACTAACAAATATAACAGATATAACATAAATTATATGATAACAGTGACAGATATTAAGTTACAACATTCGAAATTAATTACAAAACAAAATAATATTAGTTTCAAACTTCAAAATAAATCACAATACAAAATGGTACTGGCCTGTATCTAATGTAATGATCTAAAATTAAAGTCTCAAATTCCAGTCTAGGGTGTGAATTTGGTCTTACGAAGAGATTCCGAAACAGTTCACAGTTCAATAAATTCGCCGACTCTCAGCACAAGCAGTAATTCAGAAGTATCGTAGAGATTGACGAAATAAAATCACGGCTTCCGTAGATCTAATTTCAATCACAAATCCAAGTTGAATATTCACAGCAAACACTTAATCTTTCTCAAATAATTAACTCTCTTGTTTTGAAATGAAACTGGTGTCTGAATCTCACTCTTTGTCTTCGAATAAAATTAATGACTGAATCTCTCTCCCTCGAATAAAACTGACTGATGATTGAATATCTCTCACGTCACCGTCTTTTTTATACCAATAGGCCTACTTCTCGAACAATCTTGAAATTTCCATACAACTCCAGAACTATCCACGCATATCCGTTCTTGCACGAGACTACACGTCTAGACAGGAAGTCACCAGCACTCATTTACAAACATGTGATTGGTCTACTTAATTCGAGAAAGTTCTAAAATGTTACCCTAAATAAATAACATATTTTAGTTTAAACTTCGAAACAATAATATCAATATGGAAAAATGAATAATACAAATGAAAATTCAAACACAATACGACATGTTGTCGTTTACAAAATATTTACACATATACATAACACTCTCCCCCTTAAAAGTAAAAAAGTTTGAACTTTAAAAAAAATTTTTTTTTGTTTTGATTATTTGTCTTTTTAAACCAACTTAAAAGGGTTAAATCCAGTAGATTCTGAAATAACCTCACGAACTTCAAACAATAACAAGGGAACACCCTCAACCCAGTTCTTTGAGTGTTTGTGGCAGTAAATTGGTGGAAACGATCAAAAATACCTTGTGACTCAGGATGGTATGCACTGGATGAAACTTGATGGAGGTTTAATTCATGTATGGCTTGTTCAAATAGTTTGGACATAAAATTTGTGTCTTGATCTGATGGCACAACTTTTGGAATTCCGAACATGGTAAAGGATTTGACAAGAGCAGTGATTTTTCTCGAAGGGATTGCCTCAGGGAAACTTGTAGAAGCACACATGATCGTCAAGAGGTATTCATTTCCTGCTTTGCTTTTTGGCATTGGGCCAACACAGTCGATAATGACCCTTGAGAACGGTTCTTCAAAGGCAGGAATAGGCTGCAGTGGTGCTTTTGGAATCCCCTGATTTGGTTTTCCTGTCATTTGGCAAGAATGGCATGTCTTACAAAAGTCAACAACATCTTGGCGCATCTTAGGCCAATAGAAATGTCGTCGGATACGATCTAGGGTCTTTCTTACACCTAAGTGTCCCGACAATACATGGTCATGAGCAACACTAAGAATATCATTCCGATAGCATTTTGGAATGACGATTTGGTGAATAACATTCCACTCTTCATCAGCAGCAACGTCAGGAGGTCTATATTTTCTCATTAGCACACCTGACTTCTGGTAGTAACAAATAGGGACAGTTCCTATTTCATTTTCATCAACAGCCAGTTGTAGAAGAGAACGAGTTTCAGGATCATTGTCCTGTTCCTCAATAAGTTTGTTTCGATGAAGAGAGTCGAAAAATGTCTTAGAGTCATCAGTAGAACTTAAAGTTGAATCAGAAATCTCATCGATGTGAGACATGAGCGTATCAGATAAAGAGAAATCCTCTTTGTGAGAACGAGTAACAGCACAGGTGGGAAAAACATCAGGAAACTCTTCAACGAGTTGCTCTGTACTGGGGCTAATAACAGGTGCTTCAACAACACGAACCTCTGGTACCACCTTACTACCAGCCAAATCATTCCCCAAAAGCATAGACACACCTTCAACAGGCAATGAAGCTTTAATACCCACAGTCACTGGGCCTGAAACTAAGTCCGAATGTAAATCTAATCTATGAAGAGGAATAGAAACGACGCCACCTTCTACACCAGAAATGAGCACATTGGCCCCAACGGATGACTTTTCAGAAAACGGAAGTACACTTTCCAAAATCAAACTCTGAAAAGCTCCAGTATCCCGCAGGATTTTAATTGGTTGTAGATGTGAATCGCCAACAAAAGAAACAAAACCTTCAGTCATGAAAGGCTTAAATTTGTCCTCAACAATATTTTCAGGTACATCAATAATATTGGGCTTAGAATCTACAGTGGACTGGACAGGGTCAAAATCATTGGGAACCAATGATGTATCCAACGAGGGCGAAATGAAACTATGGGGTGATGGCTTGTTTTTTACCTTATAGCACTCAGAAATCAGATGGCCAGGTTTCTTACAATAAGCAAATATCAACTTATTCAACCAATAAGAATACTGACAATTGCAATCAGCATTACACATTTAGGTTCTACATGATGTTTACCCCTTTATTTTATTATAGTTTTGAATAGGACCACCTTACTAGTTTGCCAAAAAGTAACTGTATGCATTCCAAGTGTTCCTAATTCCATTACTTCTGCATATTTATTTTTGTTCTATTTCATAAGATGGATCCTAAATATGTCCCACTTTGTACTAGAACTTTTTTTTTTCTTTTCAAAATCTCTCATATTCAGACTTGGAGTTTAGGTTAACTTTCACCCTACTTTCATAAATTATAGTTTCCAAGATTATTGTTATTGGTATATTACACATTTCTTTTTCCCATGTAATTAGTTTTGAAACTTAAGCCTTAGTTATTGTTAATGAAGTCTGTATATGATATTTATTATTTTGTATATGATTTTCATAACTGTTTCACTTTCTCAATGTCTTTTCAATAACTGGGGTTTTTCTACCCTTAGTGGGCACAGCACAAATATTTAATTGTAAAGATTTGTGCTTAACTGCAAACAAACATTTGCTGAATTGTTCAATTTGAGATTGTGGTGAAGTGTGCTGCAAAATGTGAGAGATATTTTGGCACACACAATGGATTAAAAGTATAAATGGACTTTATATTGTAGTAGTGGTAAAACTCTTATAAGATAAAATTCACATGATAGAAAGGTCTTTTATCATCCAGTCATATTAGTAAAATAAACTTTTCTTGTCTCTATTTCATCTAATAAAGTTTGTAATATTCAATAATACTGGGTGTTTCAAAGATGAATGCTTTGGGTTGATTAAGTATTTTGAATTTTTTTTTTATCACAGATACATTTCTGGATTGATTTAATCAAACAATAGAGAGGTGATTTTGAAATCAAGCTAAACTGCTGTTGCTTTTGTAATATGTTGTTCTGAGAGAATCATACCTATTTGGTGTCACATGTATTTTTTTTGTGATCTAAGTACATTTCTCCAGTGAAGGAGGACAGCGATATTTTATAATGGTAAGTAAGGTGATACCTTGAGGTTGTATCCTCAAATGCCTAACAGTGATTTCAGTTATTCATTCACAGTGTGAGAGGGATAACGTTATGAAATCTTGTATATAATGCAATGCTTTCATGAAGGGTTAAGAAAATTCTTAAAGTGTTGAACAGAAGTTGAAATCTCCAGTTTTGCACAGTCTATTATTGTTTGAACATATCTATCTGAATTGTAGTTTTTGTCTACTTGTGTTCAAGAAAGATTTTTTTTTGTATTCAATCTCCTCTTTAAATCCTTTTTTTTTTTCATTGAACTGTAAATTTTGAAATACTCTACAGTGATGTTTGAACTATTTAAGTAAGAAAAGTTCCTTTTGTAAATCTATGTTAAAATTACAATATATAATTTTGGAGCAAAAATATAACATAAGGTACTGTTTTGCCATTTATTTTTTCTTGTAATTAGGTACTGATTCACAAAGTGACACAGTGGATAATCAGAAGCTATGTGATTCAAATGTTGAAAAACCCAAATTTGGAATCCAAACTCTCTTTACAGAGGGAAGTTCTGGAAGCATAGATAAAGCATGTGGCCAGGAAAGTGAAGCATTCACGTCTGTTAGTGGAGTACAAAATAGTGCAACTTTTCAACTAGAAAGCCATGAAATGTCAGGTTTTGTTCTGCCAACAACATGGCCTAGGTGAGAAACATTGAAATTTAACATAACATATAATATAGCTTTTAATGATGATATAACAATTGTATAAATATAGCTTGCAGTAAATTACCCTTCAATCAGTAGTTCTGTTAACCATTTTGATCCAACTGTGGCTCTGTTGTTTAATTCATAACCTTTTACACTGTTACTTTTAAATTTTAATTAAACTTTATTATCAGTGTATGTCAATACACTTTGCATTGAAATGTAGTTTGTAATTCAAATACCTGTATTACAGTTGAGCTGGAAGATGACTGTTCAGAATAACTTAGAATCTACTTGAATAACATTGGAGAAACTACAATAAATTGCACTAAAAGGTATAAGAGCAAATGTGGGATGGATCTGAACTTGAACTGAACAGCTTATGGAATTTTTAAAACTGTTTATAGCTTACTTTAAAAGCCAGAAAAATTAGTTCTTTAGGCACAATCTGTTCTTGTGAATGTGATTATCTTTTTTGTATTCCAAAATGTATATTTTAAAACGACATAAATACTTTTCTGGACACTCAAGTTTGTGAGAGTTAAGGGAAAATGGTTTTATAGAAAATTTTATATTGCTGTATATGTTTTTTACAAAAGTATCTAATGTAAAAGTTAGATACCTCTCTGCTTAGCTTAATGAAACAACAATAAAGCTGAAGTCTAATCATAATGTGTCATATTTCATTTTCTGTTTATGGTAGGTCTATTAAAAACATAATGGGCTCACTGATTTATTGCTTTTGGTGAGAGGATTAATGCGAGAGTAAGTACAAAGTATAGCAGTAAATGAAAATGTGAAAAGGCTGACAAATGAAAATAAGTATTTTGGAACTTTCTGATCAGTACTACAATCAGTTTATAGGAAAAAAAGATAATATTGTATGATTTATTTCATATGTTTGCAACTTATCATATTCATCAGTTATTTCCTCATCGTTGTTGTTGGGTAAAGAAAAAAAAAATGGAGTTGTAATGATAAAAACGTTTTTTTAAGGGTTTTTAAGTTCACATAAATCTTCAGTAAAAACAGACTTAGTATTTACTAAAAGTGTACCAAACTTCATGAAGATAAATTTATGAAATTGAGAGTTTCAGTAAACATTATCATGTATAGCTTATAAATCTGTAATTAGTGTGAATGAGCTTGTGAGCAGATGTTTTTTTTACTAATTACTAATTTGTTTATTTTCATCATTTACTTTTTTAAAAAAGTAAATTAAAAGACAGCACATTAACACTAAGCATTCACTTGTGTTTTTTTTCAGAGAATGTAATGTACTAACTACGAAGATTGTTTAAAAAACCACAAAGAGATAGTATAAGATTGGTAGTTATTTGTTGGGTTAAAGCTCATTCTATGTTATAACAGTGTGTACTATTTAGTTTAAATTATATTCAAAAGAAAAATGTAGCACTTAATGATAACAGATTGTCTATCGAGGTTGTGGTATATATCAGCTACTTATCTCCATATAAAAACCACTCACTGTTTGGAATGTTCCCTTTGATTCTGATGTTTGACTCTGCTGTTAAAGTTCAAATTGGCTGTAAAAATTAACTCATCATATATAGAGAAAGGTATTTATGTATTAGAAAAACACATTAAAATAACAGTTTACATCAGGAATTTCAATTTGTTAACATCAAATTACAAAGACTGTGTATCACAGTAATTATAATATTCAGCCATCATGTGGCCATCAAGCTATTTGAATATTCAGAAAAGTACAAATGTAGTTACAGATTAAAGAAGGGACATGACAAAATTGTTTTTTTACACAATTACTCATGTCTAAGTATCTCTTCAATGCATTAGATGATGTTACTTTTTTAACTTTAGTATCTAGTATTTAAAAAGTTTAGTCAAAAATGTATAACTATTTTGTATGTCTTTATGAATTTTCCTGTCACCTTAAAATTTATTGCCTTTTCCATTGCAATAAATTTCAGGGTCACACAGTTGACCACATGGGAGCATCTCTTCAAGAATAAATTTTTCATGTGTTTCAACATATAATAATTATCAAGGAAATTTCAGTGTAACATAAATATATCTAAAAATCAAAATTATAATAAAGGATAACTCAGAGAAGATGACTAGAAATATCCAAAAATATTGCTTTAGTTAAATAGAAGAAGAGGATAAACATTTTCTCTACATATAATTACTTTTTAAGAACATGTTTAAGAAGTATTCATTTAGATGTGATTTCAGAAGAAAAATGGATATTTACCACCATATGATGGGCAATCAGCTAAGTATTTGTTAAGTCCAATGTCTGTTATGATTCAGTGAAATAAAGCAATATTTCTCACTAGTACTTCTACATAAGAAGTGATACGTTTGATATTTCTACTCTTTAACAAAAACAATATTACTTCTGTAGTATCAAGCAGAATATAAGGAGGTAAGGTACTGTTTGTTTAGTTTTTTATTCTGTTAAATTTGTACTTCACTGATGGATGCACAACTTTGTTTAAAAATAGGATTGCGATAAGTAAAATCTACTAAGCTATATGAGGTGAGAAGAGTTTTTGTTAACAAAATATTCAAGGTGTTATGTTTTCTATTTTTCTTAATGTGAACCCATTTGAGAAAATATTGATGTTATAACTGACTTTTAGATATCGCTGTATGTATGTATGTATGTATGTATGTATGTTTGTGTGTGTGTGTGTGTATTTGCAGTGAAAATTTATAAATGTGTTTAGGGGAATTAAAAATAACTTATTTCAGAATAACTAGGTAAATACTTCAATTCTTTATTTAAGGTTAGCACTTTCTTACAAGGTGGACTCTTTGAACATTAGTGATGTTTACTCAAATGCATCTTTGTTTTTGTTTTGGTTCTTTTTAAGTAACTAGTTTTTACAATCTCTATTTAAGGTTTTATCTTCAGGTTTAGCAGTATAAATTGACTTGTCTCTATTCTTAAGGTAAGTTGAATTGATTTTTGGTGTTCATGTTTACCATTCCATACATTTTATCTGCATGTTTGGAAGATAGACTAGATCAAGCTTTATAAGAGTTCTTATTTGAATCAGATTATAAATAACAAGTATGTACTGTTCTGAACCATAATCTGAAATTTTGTACTTTCAGTGTTTTTTCACATGTTATATTTCTTTATTTCTCTCTCCCTAAAACCATTTGTATACACTTGTGCTGCCCACAGAGTATTAACCCTAATCCTAAACTCCGTATCGGTGAGGTTGTGCTGCTTGTGGTCCCTGAGACAAACTTTTGGGGGTTTATCTTTGATTGTAAGCTGACCTTTATGCCACACATCAAGCAGCTCCAGGTCAATTGTACAAGAGCACTGAATATCCGTTGTGGTCGATCTGTAAAGTGTATGCTCCCTGATCACAATCTTTCTCTTTTCAATACTGGTTTTTCCACTTGCTTTCATACACCTAGTCAGTCCTTTACTGCTATTGATCTCTCAGTTTGCTCCCCTTCATTATTCTCCCATTTTTTATGAAGGGTTAACAGTAATCCACTAGGCAGTGATCATTTTCTTATCCTTTTGAGAGAGACTGGCCGTGGTCGATGCCACCCTACCCGTGTGCCCCGGTGGAAGTTAGATCAGGCAGACTGGTCCACTTTCACTGCTCTCTGTGTAGCAGTGGTAACTGACTGTATTATACATGCAGCTGCTCAGTATATTCCTGAAACCTTGACACGTTTTCCACGACATCCTCATCTGTGGTGGAATCCTCCTTGCCACTTAGCATGGAAAGTTCAAAAACTGGCCTGGGATACTTTTCGTAGATATCCCACACTTGCAAACCAGGTTGCTTTCCAACGGGCCCATGCACATGCTAGGTGGGTAAGACGTCAAAGTCAGAAGGAATCTTGGATTAAGTTCACCACTAGCATATCTTCTACCACCATTTCCAAGATCACATGGGACAGGATTCGAAAGATTAATGGACACAATTCTGTCCCCCCTCTCGATCTTACTCTCAGATGGTCAGGCTGATGTCCAGAACATTGCAAATACTCTAGGTGAAAGCTTTTGCCGGGTATCTAGTACTTCTGCTTGTTCCTCCACCTTCTTGGCCATCAAGACTCAGGCAGAGCGATCACCTCTTTCCTTTCGAACTGACGGTTTCTTTAACTATAATTGTCCCTTTATCCTGGTGGAACTAAAAATGGCTCTTCGTCAGTCTGCCAGTGCATCTGTTGGACCTGATGATGTTCATTATGACATGCTGCACCATCTATCTCCTGCTTCTCTTGATGTCCTTTTGATTGTCTTCAACCGGATCTGGTAGGAGAATGCTTTTCCTGATGCCTGGTGCCAGGCTATTATTTTACCTTTCTTTGAGCCAGGGAAAGATCCCAAGATTTCTTCAAACTATCGTCCAATTGCTTTGATGAGACCTTAGAAAGGATGGTTAATGCTCGTCTTGTTTGGTTCCTTGAATCAAACAACCTCCTCTCACCCACCCAGTGTGGGTTTTGTGAACAGCAGTCCACCACAGACCACCTAATTTGTCTTGAAACATCTATCAGAGAAGCCTTTCTCAACTGCCAACACCTTGTATCAATATTCTTTGACATAGAGAAGGCTTACAACACAACATGGAGGTATGGCATTTTGCGAGACCTCCATACATATGGGTTATGTGGCCATCTACCTATGTTTATTAAAAAATTTTTAATGGACAGGAGATTCCAAGTTTGTGTGGGTTTGACACTTTCACGTTTTTTTGTACAGGAACTTGGAGTCCCTCAAGGCTGTGTATTGAGTGTCACACTCTTCAGTATAAATGCCATCACTGAACAACTCACTCTCACTGTTGCAAATGGGCTGTATGTCGACGACTTTCAGATCTCATGTCAGTCGTCAAACATGACATACATTGAGCGGCAACTAGAAACTGCCCTCAATCGTGTATGGAAGTGGACTCTGGTGAATGACTTTAATTTCACTCTCTCCAAAACTGTATACATGCAATTTTGCCGTCGATGGGGTATTCACCCTGATCTTGAACTTCATATCGGTGAAGTTTTGCTGCCAGTGGTCCCGGAGACCAAGTTCTTGGGGGTTATCTTTGATCGTAAACTGACTTTTATAACACACTTAAAGCAGCTTCGGGTCAAATGCACAAGAGCACTGAACATTCTCCGTGTCCTCTCTTTTACCAGTTGGGGGGAGATCGCTGTCCAGTGTGAAAGGTATATCGTGCTCTTATTCGATTGGAACTCTTCTATGGATCAGTGATCTATGGCTCTGCCAGAGCCTTGGCCTTAAAGATGCTGGATCCCATTCATCACCAAGGACTTCGATTCTGCACTGCGGCTTTCTGTACCTCTACAGTTCAAAGCACATACATTGAATCTCATGAACCTTCTCTACACCTTTGCCTTTTGCAACTATCTTTATAATATACTTCAAAACTTAGTTTCTTACCAAAGCATCGCACCTGGGAATGTGTTTTCCTTCCTCGGTGGGCAGTACCTTTTCAGAACAGATGATCTTTCATTGCTTTGTTTGGCCTTCGCATCTGGGTGCAATTGGATGAATTGGGTCTGTCCTTGGATAACATTGCAGATTCCACAGGTTGACCCATCCCACCATTGCTTATTACAGCCCCCAAATGTGACTTTTTTTTCAGTCACCTAAAAAAGGCAGATACTCCAGATTGGAAGTACTGTCTTTTATTTACTGAATATCTTTCAAACAATCATTCAGTTCCCATTTACACAAATGGTTCCAAATCCGGTAATTCAGTGGGCTCTGCTATGGTTTGCTATGGGTCAGTAGTTGCATGCAGAATCCCCTCTACAGCTTCTGTGTTCACTGCTGAACTGTATGCCATATCTCTTGCCTTGGATCATATTGCAGCTGAGCAGTACTCCAACTGCACTATTTATACTGATTCACTTTGTTCTATACTTGCCTTGGAATCACTACACATTAGCTCACATTCTATTCTCGCTGATATTCGAAACCAACTGGTTCATTTCTCATTAGCAGCTACTTCAATCCAGTTTTTCTGGATACCAGGCCATACTGGTATTTGCGGGAATGAGCTTGCATACATGGCATCTAAATTTGTCTGCTCCAGTACCATCACCCCTCTGCCTATTCTGTACATGGACTATGGTGTTGTCTTCAAGGCTCGGCTCCATGCCAGCTGGCAGTCCACTTGGAGTGAGCAACGCGACAACAAACTTTTTCAAATCAAACCCAAAATTGGTTTTTGGCCATCTAGCTTCCATAATTCCATAAAGTTCGGAAGGAGGAAGTTGTTCTCATTAGGCTTTGCATTTGTCACTGTTTTTTTAACCCATCATTTTCTTTTATCTGGAACTGATGCACCAATGTCTATTATGTGTAACACTCAAATCACTATCAGCCACGTTTTACTTTCTTGCCATTGTTACAATTCTCAACAACGGCAATATTTTAAACATATTTTGTTATTGGTGATGGTGACTCTGTCCACCTTGATAACGTTTATGATTTTTTAATGGCCATTAATTTTTTTTATCTCATTTAAGTGTTGCGTATTTATTCATAATATCTTTGTAATTGTGGTTCCTTTTTTACAGTTTTTATCTCTCTCATTTAATTTGACACTGGACAATGGCCAGAACATTAAATAACTCAACACCAGGACCGGAAAGGCCAACTTTAGGTGATTAACGCTACTGTTTGAACTTCTCATTGGTCATTGTTACATGTTTTTTTTTGTTTTATATTGACTGAACGCAACAGAAAAACACAGATAACAGCTTGTATAATTTATTACATTAAACACTTAAACTTTCTCAAATGACTCTCTTCTTTTGAATAAAACTAATGTCTGACTCTCCTTTCTTCTTTCTTTCTTGCATCTTCAACTGTCTATATATTTGTAGGCCTCTTTTTTCGAACATTCACCAGAACTTCGAAAGAGTAATCTCCGTATGTTTGTTTTTGCACGAGACTCTACGTCTAGACGCTAGGCCGCCAAACATTTCCATTTATAGTCATATATTTGATCTACCTAATTCTAGAAAATTCCAAATGCTATTCTAAACGAAGAACAACGTATTTCACTGTCTAAACCTTGAAACAGTAATACAAATATGGAAATATAAATAATAGAAATGAAAATGTAAACACAACACAACATGTTGTCGTTTACAAAACATTTACATGACATTTACATAACACTCTCTCCCTTAAAAGTGAAAAAAAAAGTTTGAACTTGTGAAAACTTTTTTTTTTTTACTTGTTATACATAAAATTGAACTAAGAAACAAATTTTAGTTAACTGATAATTATAACAAAACACCACTAAACAACTTAATTACCATGACAATGCATTCGCGATGACATTGTCCGAACCACGGATATGATTAATGGACATATTGTATTGCTGGAGAATAATACTCCACCTGAGTAACCTTTGATTTTTGTTTTTCATTTTGTTCACGAACACGAGTGGGTTGTGGTCGGTGTAAACATTAACAATCCATGGTGAAGAACACAAATAAACATCAAAATGTTGTGAAGCTAACAACAATGCAAGTGCTTCTTTCTCAATTGTTGAATAGTTTCTTTGATGCTTATCAAGTTTTTTTTTAAAAGTAACACACAGGGTGGTCAACACCATTTTGCTCTTGCAACAACATAGCACCAACACCAATGTCATTCGCATCTACAGCAAGCTTAAATGGTTTGTCAAAATCGGGAGCTTTGAGGATTGGAGCATTCATGAGCATGATCTTTATCCTTTCAAAGACAGTCTGGCAATTCTGATTCCAGGAAAATTTTACATTCTTTTTTAGTAAGGCTGTTAAAGGTGCAGTCACATCAGAAAAATTTGGACAAAATTTCCTATAATATCCTGCCATGCCCAAGAATCTCATAATACCTCTTTTATTCGTCGGCTCTGGATATATCCGCTATTGCCTGTACCTTAGCTTGGATAGGCTTCACTTTACCCTGACCAATTTCATGGCCTAAGTACACAATTGTTCCTTTACCGAAGTCACTTTTTAACAGGTTGATAGTCAACTGAGCCTCGGAACACCTCTCAAAGAATGTACGAATGTGACTTAAATGCTCAGACCAGTCACTGCTTACTACAAGTACATCATCAATGTAAGCATACACATTTTCTAATTCTCGCAATGACATGATTCATCAACCTTTGAAATGTTGCACCAGAATTTTTCATGCCAAATGGCATAACTTTGTATTGGTACAAACCATCGGGTGTTATAAAAGCTGAAATTTCTCTTGCTTGAGGAGTTAAAGGTACTTGCCAATAACCTTTGAGTAGGTCAAATTTGGTAAAGTACTTTGAGTTACCTACACGGTCAATACAATCATCCATCCGAGGAATAGGATATGAATCAGTCTTGGTCACGTCATTAACCTTTCTGAAATCTGTACAGAACCTAACTGAACCATCAGACTTTGGTACCAAGATACAAGGTGAACCCCAATTACTATTTGACAACTCAATGAAATCATTTTCAAGCATATATTGTACTTCTGACCTGATTTTTGACAATTTCACAGGATTGTCCCGATATGGATGTTGTTTTATTGGTCGAGTGTTCTCAATAATAACATCATGTTCTATGACATTGGTTCTACCAGGAACATCAGGGAACAAATGAGCAAACTCTAAAATCAAACCTTTCAACTCTTGACTTTGTTGTTGGGTTAAATGATTGAGTTTTTCATCTAAGTTTGCTAATACATGTGAGTTTTTGAGTTTAATGTGAGTGTCTGGAATGCTATTTTCTATAATTTCAGGAGGAGAAGGTGGAGGATCATGATCTTCATTCACACCACTTGTCACATTCACAGGAACAGCATTCGACACATTTGTTTTCTTTCACACATAATAGGGTTTCAACATATTGATATGACAAAGCTGTTTGCTTTTCCTCCGATCAGGGGAAGTGATTACATAGTTTAGATCATTGATTTTCTTTTCAATTGAATAAGGTCCAAAATATTTAGCTTGAAGTGAAGAGCTTGATGTGGGCAACAAGACTAGTACTTGGTCACCAACATTAAAAGACCGCTTCCTGGCCCTTTTGTCATACCAGGTTTTCATCTCTTCCTGAGAAGACTTCAGGTTTTCCTTGGCA
This sequence comes from Carcinoscorpius rotundicauda, assembly GCA_011833715.1. Classification (NCBI taxonomy): domain Eukaryota; kingdom Metazoa; phylum Arthropoda; class Merostomata; order Xiphosura; family Limulidae; genus Carcinoscorpius; species Carcinoscorpius rotundicauda. The sequence continues at coordinate 45,937,276 of CM022392.1, read as the reverse complement.
ACATTAAAATCATTGTGCAATCTGGTTTTGAAATCAGAGACATAGTTTAACAAGCTAATTTGTGAGTTATTATCCTCCAACCATTTCTCCTTAACCAACTTCAATGGACCGGGAACTGAGTGACCATAAACCAACTCAAAAGGGCTAAGTCCAGTAGACTCTTGAACAACCTCACAAACTGCAAACAACAACAAGGGAACACCCTCATCCCAGTCCTTTGAATGCTCGTGACAGTAATTTCTAAGCATGGCTTTTAGAGTTTGGTGGAAACGTTCAAGGACACCTTGTGACTCAGGATGGTATGCACTGGATGCAACTTGATGGATGTTTAATTCATGCATGGCTTGTTGAAATAGCTTGGACATAAAATTTGATCCTTGATCTGATTGCACAACTTTTGGAATCCCGAACATGGTAAAGAATTTGACAATGTTGGGAGCAGTGATTTTTTTTAAAGGGATAGTCTCAGGGAAACGTGTAGAAGCACACATGAATGTCAAGAGGTATTCATTTCCTGCTTTGCTTTCTGGCATTGGGCCAACACAGTCGATAATGACCCTTCAAAACGGTTCTTCAAAGGCAGGAATAGGCTGCAGTGGTGCTTTTGGAATCCCCTGATTTGGTTTTCCAGTCATTTGGCAAGAATGGCATGTCTTACAAAAGTCAACAACGTCTTTGCGCATCTTTGGCCAATAGATATGTCGTCGGATACGATCTAGGGTCTTTCTTACACCTAAGTGTCTTGACAACACATGGTCATGAGCAAAACTAAGAATATTATTCTGATAGCATTTTGGAATGACAATTTGGTGAATAACATTCCACTCTTCATCAGCAGGTCTGTATTTTCTCATTAACACACCTGACTTCTGGTAGTAACAGATAGGGACGGTTCCTATTTCATTTTCATCAACGGCCAGTTGTAGAAGAGAACGAGTTTCAGAATCATTGTCCTGTTCCTCAATAAGTTTGTTACGATGAAGAGAGTTGAAAAATGACTTGGAGTCATTAGTAGAACTTAAAGTTGAGTCAGAAATCTCATCGATGTGAGACATGAATGTATCAGATAAAAAGAAATCCTCTTTGGACTCCTGAGAACGTTTTTGAGAATGAGTAACAGCACAGGCGGGGAAAACATCAGGAAACTCTTCAATGAGTTGCTCTGTACTGGGACTAATAACAGGTGCTTCAACAACACGAACCTCTGGTACCACCTTACTACCAGCCAAATCATTCCCCAAAAGCATAGACACACCTTCAACAGGCAACGAAGATTTAATACCCACAGTCACTGGGCCTGAAACTAAGTCCGAATGCAAATTCAATCTATGAAGAGGAATAGAAACGACGCCACCTTCTACACCAGAAATGAGCACATTGGCCCCAATAAATGACTTTTCAGAAAACGGAAGTACACTTTCCAAAATCAAACTCTGAAAAACTCCAGTATCCTGCAGGATTTTAATTGGTTGTAGATGTGAATCGCCAACAAAAGAAACAAAACCTTCAGTCATGAAAGGCTTAAATTTGTCCTCAACAAGATCTTCAGGTACATCAAGAATATTGGACTTGAAATCCACAGTGGACTGGACAGGGTCAAAATCATCGGGAACCAATGATGTATCCAACAAGGGCAAAATGAAACTATTAGGTGATGGCTTGTTTTTTACCTTATAGCACTCAGAAATCAGATGGCCAGGTTTCCTACAATAAGCACATGTTTTGGATGAGAATGACATGTTTTTGGGAGATGACGAGCTTTGAGAATAAGATGAAGTCTTTGTTTGAGAATTAGAAGTTTGCTCTTTTTTGTCTTTGTCGACATTTGCATAATGTTTGAATGAGTCATTGGGTTTCTTTGCTGTGTGATTTGTTTTGCTTTTGTATGACAAATCTTTGTGGGTCAAAGCATAGTCGTCTGCCAAGACAGCAGCATCATGAATTTTGGAAGCTTTTTGTTCATCAATGTAAGTTTTGAGCTCTACAGGAATACATCTTTTAAATTCTTCTACTAACATGAGTTCTCTGAGTTTTGTATAATCATCTTTAATTTCTTTGGAATCACACCACCTGCCGAATAAAGTTTCTTTTTCACGAGCAAATTCAACATAAGTTTGGCGGTCAAACTTTTTGTAACCACGAAATTTTTGTCTATATGCTTCTGGCACCAGTTCATAAACATTTAAAATGCATTTTTTGATTTGCTCGTAATCATAACTTTGCTCGGCTGTGAGTTTGGAAAATACTTCCTGAGCTTTACCCTTGAGAACACTCTGAAGTAATACTGTCCAATATTCGGTCGGCCATTTTAGCCTAAGGGCCAATTTTTCAAATTGTTGAAAATACTTATCTACAGCCTTCTCATTGAATGGAGGTACTAAACGAATTTGTTTGGAAACATCAAAATTATCCAACCGCATTTGGACAACCTTTTCTTCTGTCTGTGCCTTTCTCATTTTGATTTCCATATCAGCTTTAATGCGTTCTTTTTGTATTTTTTTTTCTACTTCAAGACGTTTGGTTTCTATTTCCATTCTTTTTAATTAAAAATCTGGGTCAAAATGAGCGGCAGGCAATTGTTGTACAACTTTTTGAGGCAAAACTTTTTGGCTGACCAAATGTTCAACAAGAATTTGTTTGATATCTGCTTTCTTCATTGCTTGCTTCACTTCTAAATTAAAATGTTTTCCAACATCAAGCAATTCAGATTTTTTTAATTCATTGATCTATTCAAAAGAGGGATTCTGATCAAATTTGTTTATAAAATCTTCAAGTTGGAATGCCATTTTGAATAGACAAGCTGTCGATCTGTATCGAATATAAATCTAATTTTGGAATATAATTAAATTGTTTGATCAATCCCGGACGGGCCCCCAATTTTCTGTTACGTTTTTTTTTGTATAAACTGAACGCAACAGAAAAACACAGATAACAGCTTGTATAATTTATTACATTAAACACTTAAACTTTCTCAAATGACTCTCTTCTTTTGAATAAAACTAATGTCTGACTCTCCTTTCTTCTTTCTTTCTCGCATCTTCGACTGTTTATATATTTGTAGGCCTCTTTTCTCGAACATTCACCGGAACTTCGACAGAATAATCTGCGCATGTATGTTTTTGTACGAGACTCTATGTCTAGATGCTAGACCGCCAAACATTTCCATTTATAGTCATATATTTGATATACCTAATTCTAGAAAATTCCAAATGTTATTCTAAACAAAGAACAACGTATTTCACTGTCTAAACCTTGAAACAGTAATACAAATATGGAAATATAAATAATAGAAATGAAAATTTAAATACCACACGACATGTCATTTACAAAACATTTACATGACATTTACATAACCGTCGTCCTGGCGAGTTGTTATTATACTTTTGCTGCATATCATTTCACACTTTTACAACTCTACTTTTTAGTACTGGCCATATTGACTCAGAACCAGGACTGAAAAGACCAACAAGATCATTACCATTTTGCTGGAGTAAATACTTTACAACTTTGTAGACTGGATGTCACCATTGGTTTTTACACCATTTTTTGTTTTAATTGATTTTTTGTTTTTACCTTCATTTACTTTCACAAATTTTACTCTATTTACTTGACTTTTATCTTTTTACTGCACATTTGGCTACTCATTGTGATTTTGCTTTGTGTCTTTTAAAACTTCTATTCTTTTACATTTTGATACTGGCTGCTCTGACACATTACCCGGAACCAGGACTGGAAAGACCAACTTCAGGTGACTGACGGTGGGTCTTGAACTTACCTGTTAATCTTACTGGCGGGTTATGTTCATTACCTTTTTGCTAGAGTAAATACCTTACAACTTCTTATACTTTGCTTTTTATCTTAACATTGTAGACTAGGTGTCAACATTGGTTTTATACTTTTTTGTTTTACCTTCATTTCCATTTATGTCTTTTACTACATTTTTTTTTTTTTTTTTTTTACATTTTTACTGGATGTCTGGTGCAGATAGCCTCGCTGCTTTGTGCCATAAAACACTAAATCAATCAATCAACTTTAAATGTACCCATGCACACCTATTCATTCCATGGCAGACATTCTCTGTTCATGAACTTTCTACTTTCACCCTAACCCTTTAGGATGAGCTATTAAGTTGGTTTACTTATTTTTGCTTTTCACCTTCACATAATTTGTTACAGGTGACCTCTCATCAGATCAGGTACCTTACATTTACCCTGGCATCTCATCTCGGTTATCTCTGGGGGGGAAATTCTTCAGTCAGGCTGATATACCACTTCACATATGTTTATATTTCACCTTCTACATTGGATTACTGTATATTTATTTTTGGTTATCATCTTACACCTGTAACCATTTTTTGACTTCAGTGGAACTGTGATTGGGTAAGTTGTCTTTTATGACTCTTTTCTTTTTCAGGACCTTTTCCATTTTTTTTTTCTTTTACTCTGTGCCAAGTGTTCCCTTATCAGATATGCCTCTTACTTTCAAATCTGCACTGTCAGCCCATGTTAACTGCTTATTTCTAATTTCCATGGCCATAACATACTCACTATTGAGATGGGTATTCCACAAGATTGCTTTTAGATTTGTCCTCATGATATATTCTGCTTCATTATTATGCCCAATCTAGACTATATTCATCCATGGATAAAGCAGAAGTGGATAGCTGAACATCTCTGCCATGCCTCACCCTATCCCTGTTTGGATGCTGGTTTCCAATATCTAGGTTTTGGATTTAGAGCAGAACCAATCAACATAAGTTCTTACTTGTATATTATTGGTATCTCAGTTATGCTCTTGTTTCTCCATCCATGTTTTAGTTCATGGTGAAGGTACTTGCAACTTAATATATTTCTTTTTATGTTATATATTATTCAATTATCTTATTTTCCCATGAATGTTATTGATCTTGGTGAGTTTCCTGTCAGATTGGCATTCAATGAAAGAGTTTAAATTGTACATATCTCCTTATATGATGCCAATAATCTAAATGTAATGTTTGTGGTTCGGTTAATCACTTTATCACATTATTATCATGATACATATTTGCAGTCCAGGGGACATGGGATTCCCTCCAGTCTGCTGATTGAGTTGTAGATGGTATGAACCTCTTTCATACCCTAACTAGATGGCTGGGTTATGCATTGTAGTTAACTTGCTGCTGGAATGATCATTCTTCTTTCTCCCCAAATAGATGTCAGTTCCTGTTGCTTGGATTTTGGTTTGTAGTTGACTTATTGACAAATAGTGTACGTGGTACAGATACAGTAGTCTCCCACATGTAATTCTTTCCAATGAGGATCTGTACTTTCAGGGTATTCTTTGAATGTTTTTGAGTAATTCTGCTTTTTTCCCTAGCACTGCCCTTCTATGTATTCATTGTGAGATTCAACCTATTTATATAAGTGGAAGTAATGTACTGTATTGGAAGTTATAATTTTTCTGTACTGAAAATTTATTAGTGATGACTAATTACCTCCTTTCACACTTCCCACTGAAAACCAGTGGTTCCGTTCTCTATCAAGATTCAGAGTAGTATTTTGATAAAAGTAAGTAGAGGGAATTGCATGCATCAGGAGAGTGCATTGTACTGTTATTTGTGGAAGGTTGTTGCACAATGATTTACATTCAAGACATTTCAGTCAGTTAATTTCAATTTACATTGGGGTTTAAGGCTTATGACATGTAAAAATGTTACTATGTAAGAGGAATTAAGTACCTTTTGCAAATATATTTTCAATATAGAAAAGTTATAACTTCTATATTGCCCAGACTGCTGTTATTTTTTCAATTTCAGTGGGTATTGTAGATATTAATGAAAGAAAATAAATTAAAAACGAGTATTTATAATTAAAATAAAAACCTTACAGTTTTCAAAGGAAGTGTTTTGTATATATTTTTTCATTGATGATGGTTACATACTTGGTTATTCTGTTGCATATAAGAACTCAGTAATTTTGACAGCTATTTTAACTGTCTTCTAGTCATGAAACTGTGAATTATAATTCTGAATGTATATAGTGTGTCTTGACAAAATTTGGTAACTTTAAAAGTTTGTTGTACATAAAAAATAATTATTACTACAGTATTTCATCTAAGGATTTTTCTGTGTTATTGTAAGTTTGAATAACAGGTGATTTTGTATAACTTCTTAAGTGAATATCAAGTTTTATTGGAACAACTTTATACTCCATCTGCTATCTTTTTTACATTAATATTATTTCCAGTGAAATCATCTTCAATAAAATAAAAAATGACTATTTCTTCTAAGAATAGCTAAAAACTTTACACAAGTTTTCTCATTAAATTTTTGTTGTATTGGTCTTTGAACCAAGTATAACAAGCAATATATCATTCTATAAAGTGTGGAAGATTTATGCCAATAAAGTTTCAGGCTACAACCTGGAAAAGTGACCACAAAAATTTTTTCTCTTATATTTTTTAATTTCAGATTTCTTGTATGACCTTGCTACTTAAAAAAAATTAAATATATACAAAAGCGAGAAAAAAACTATTTACCTTAATCTTTAGGCTGCTTTGCAGGCAAGTCTTCTTTTTTCTTACTGTATTTGTTGTATAAAACTAATTCTTGCAGCTTTCAAATACATTTTCTGGTGAGTCGACAGAAGGTTTACAGGCATACATTCCAAACATATAGCATTTCATTCATCATGGTTAACAGAATGCAAATAGCTCATTGTGTAGTTTTGCACCAAGAAAAATAATAATAATTAAATATATATTTGAGTACAGAAATAAATATTTCAGGCAATAATAAATTAATGTCATAGTTTATCTGTATTTCAAACTAAGCTATAAATAAGCTAAAAAATTCCATTACTCTTTGGAGCATAGACTTCAGTCTACAAACATCAAGATATTTAGTTGCAAAATAATGGTTTTTGCCACAATAAAATATAATATTACCATGATAAAGTTATTGATATCTTAGAAAATGAAGTGGATGACAGGTTCTTATTTTATTTTTTGTGTTAGTATATATGTTTTGTGTATGTAATTAATGGGCATTGTAACCCATATAAAGAAAAAATATAAAAAGGATATTTCAAAATTCAGATGCTAATATGATGCTGGGAAGCAAAAAAATGAATATCTCTCCTTAGAATCAAGAAAATTAAAATTTAATCATAAAATTATTTTAAAAACAAGTTTATTGACATATAATAAAGTTGTTTGAGTAAATTTTGGACATTATTTTGTAAAATGTTAATGACATGCATGTTTTGAACCATTCATATTATGGCTTCTTTTCACTGAGATGAGAAATATCTGAAACACACGCGCAAGTTTTAAAACCTATTAATTTTTCAGTAACCAATGAGGTCTGTACTACATTTTTTTTTAGAAATGTTTTTCTGAAGTGTTTATGCAACATATTGTTTTTACATGTAACTTTGTTGGCTTCAGAGCTTTTAATAATGTGCAAATCCCCAAAATTATTTAATATGTGGATGGACTCAGCTGATTTCTAATGGCATGTAAAGAAACTGGTAATTTTGAGGGGTAAATGTAGACTGAACTCGATATTTGTTCTGAGTTTATCATAGAAAGTCTTGTTGCAGAGAAATAAAAAAGAACTAAGAGTCTGTTCTTAAGTATTTAACTAAGAGTGATTGCTCAAACTAACCTTTATGTGCTTGCATCAGTTTTGATTGTCTGGTTTTCTTTCGAAGATTATTGTGTCTTTTATACATGATATATCAGCAAAATATCAATTTGTGGTGCAGCGTGGATCAAAAAGTATACACTTGTACTACAGTGTGCGAGTCTTGTTTATATAATGGTCTAACAAAGCATTAGCTTTTACTGTATGAGTTTATATGGTGATTTAACAAAGCATCAGTTTGTACTTCGGATTAAGTTTTATTTATGTGGTAGACTAACAAAGCATCAACTTATATGGCAGCTTGAGTTTTGTTTTTGAGGTGGACTAATAATTCATCAACTCATACTGTATAATGAATTTTGTTTGTGTTGGACCAAGGAACCATCAATTTGTATTGCAGGTTGGGTTTAGTTTGTGTTGGACTAATAAAGCATGAACTCGCACTGCAGGTTAAGTTTTAGTATGCTGACATTATTTATTGTTTAATTTTATATTTTGAACATGCTTCTGTGTAATAAAGAGACTTTTGCATTTTTTATAAATACCGCTGTTATACAGGGTGGTCGCTAGAAAAGCAGAAAATTTTAAGGTCAGATGAGATCATGAATAAAATGCGTGCTTACTCATTTCTATTTTGATTTCTTTACATCATGAATAAAATGCATGATTTTAATATCATAAAATGCATTTTGAGCATCTATGAGTGTAATTTTACATATGCCTTCAAAAAAACTTTGTAAAAATAAATAGCTGTTTGACAAATTTTCCGCTTTTCTATCGACAACCCTGTATAAGCAATTAAAAATGTAGACTGTAGGCTAGCAGAGTGTTTTTTCCACTTTTTTTGCATTTAATTTTATTGAGGTGATGTGGATTTTAGAAGAACTTAATTGATAATATATTAAAGTTTGTTTTGAGTAACAAAAATTAAAACGGTATGTATATGCAAATAAAAAAAATGATGAATATTACGTTTTATACATTAACAACTGATGAATTGTCAGAAATCTATTATTATTTATAAGTTTAACTAGCAATGTATTATGCTAGGAAGAAGATGACCCCTTTAGAAAAGGCTCAAAGAGAAAACTTGCTTCTACGTAAAGTCTTCCAAAGTCGGATGGCCAGAGCAGCTGATTCCCGGACTAAAGTTAATTTGGTAATAGCTATTACTTTGTCATTGAGAATTTCGTTTGGTTAGAAACATTTGTTTGTGAAGTTTTTTGTAGAAAATATCCTGTTTAATATAAGTGGAATATTTAAATTGTGTCATTAAGAGTTGCTTAGTTGAGTTTGTAACCAGGTCTCTGCATGATGATTTAGTGGCATTGTAACCAGGTCTCTGCATGATGATTTAGTGGCATTGTAACCAGGTCTGTGCATGATGATTCAGTGGCATTGTCAATTCCTTCATTATCTAGTGATATATGTTTAATTGCTGACTTGCGTATGTTACATTTGGACCATTAGTTGAACTTGGTTCTCAGAGTGGTATTTGAGCATTTTTTACATTTGTTCATTTTAAATATTGAATTAAATTTTAAATTATATATTTCAATATGTTTGAGTTTTATCTATCATTTTATAATTTCACTTGCCTTCATATGATTATAGTAATTAGCATACAGTTTCAAACAGTTGTTTTATTAAAGATGACTTGTTTATGTAGCATTTGGAACTGGAAAGACGACTGGCAGAAAATATGATGGTTGCTAGGAGAAAACAGATCATGGTATCCTTTATTTTTAAATTTTCTGGGTATGTAATTGTTATTTTCAAATAATTAGGATTTTGGATTTGTCTTTAAAAGGGTAACATCTTTTATTCTTATATACATTTCATTTTAAAAATCTAAAGTAACGATTTTCTGGAATTGTGAAAATTGTAGGTTTTAAGTACTTAATATGTGATTATTTGAAAATGTTAGTACTAATAAAGAATTTTAGCTTCATCAAAAGATGTTGTACTTCTGTCTGTTGTTACACAAACTGCATAAGTTGTTGTGTAGAATACATTAACATAAATTTTCTGCTTGTAAGATATCAGGTCTCAGTATGACAGGTACTTTGAAAACCTATAATGGTTTCTTGATATTATGGCAATAAATGTTTATAACCAAATAAAATGACAAAGATTTTTCAATTCTCCAGCTAAAATTGCTTCTAATCTTTTATAAATTAGTGTAATTTTGATGAAACAAAAGCATTAGAAATATATATTCTGATGTTGCCTGAAGGACACAAAATTCAGTGTATTTTTTTTCTGTTTCTGTATCATACTGTAACTATTTAAAGCCATGTTGTGTAAATAAATAAAAAAAAAAAATTGAGTTGAGGTTACAGTTTCATAACAAATATTAAATTTCTTTGGTTTAGAAGTGCGTTAATTTTTCTAATTATGAGATTGAAATCAGTAATAACATCTCACCTCTCTTTTTCCATAGAGTTGTCCCTTGCATTTTTTAGAACTTGCAAATAACTCTTCAAAATTGTTATTATGTTATAGATAATAGTGCATCAATCTCCATCTTGAAAGACTCTTCTGACCAGTGACTACCCATAATTTCCAGCTCCAGTCTTTTTCTGAATATGGATGTAGCTACTGTTTACCACTCAAAGAATGCCTCCATTGACCAGTTTTATGAATAAAATTAATGATTATTTTTTGCATGTGAGCACCTGCAAAACAAAGTTTCATGCACTTCCTCATGGCAGTTACCTATCAGTCTCGTTGTTGATCATCCTAAGTAAATACTGCAGTATGCTATGTCTATGAAATGGAAGATTTTGACTGTGGAAGTAGCAGTGCAGAAGAAAGTTGCCAAAGGAAAATCTTTCTGTACAATAATGATTGAGGTTGAGTTGGTAAAATGCAAATCCAGAACATAGTGGAAGAAAGAGCAGAAATTTTGAAGAATTATAAGAGCAAAGAGTGTTTAGAGAGAAAGTAGAGTAAGCTAATAACAGTAGGCTATGAAGAATAGGATAAGAACATTAGTGAGCTGTTCACTATAGCCAAGACAAAAACATGCATGTTAGTAGCAGAATAATTTAAGGGAGAATATAGATTTATTCAGAAAATCTTGGTCATTTTGCCTTTTATGCTTCTAGTGGATGGTGGAAGAAGTTCCATGATGGGGGCATTGCTACCCGATATATTTGTGTTGGCACTTGTGTATAATGTTAAAATAATAAATATACAACATTAAAATCAATGCATAACTGATTTTAATATTGTACATTTATTATTTTCACATTTTTATTCTGCCTGGAGAAGCTGCTGATGTAGACCTAGCTGTTGTAGACAACTAAAGTAAATATTTGAAGTCTGTATACGTTGGCTACAGGACTGATAATGCATTTAATGAAGATAGACTAGCCTCTTCTATAGAGCTTTACCTTTACACTCAGTAGTGGTTAAAGGAGGATCAGTGTCTTGCTGCTATGTTTTGCAGCTGGAAAAATACTGACACCCTTTGTCGTAAGGAACAGTGTTAAGCCTCAGTGCCTCAAGTAGTGTTTTGACAAGGTTTGCTGCAAAATTAGTGCTGAATAGTGCTTTTTTCTTATTGTTTGTGCACAGTTGCACTTTCCACCCTGATGTAGTCCATAGTGACATAAAGCTATATATTGTTGAGGTTTTTTTTCAAAAAACACCATATCCAAGCTTCAGCCATTTGATGCTAGAATTATCCAGAACAAGAAAATGTATCACAAGAAACTGTTCATGTGATACGTTTTATGTCGCATGGATGAAGCCATGTGTATAACTAACTTGGCCAGGAAGAAAATTATGCTATTTACTAATATGTGGCTATGTGCATGGGACAGTATACAACCAAAAGAGTTCAGAAATATTTTTCAAAATGTGGGATCTGCCTGAAGATGGTGAAGAAGACAATTATGAAGTTAACATTTATCTTGCAGCTTTTGTGAATATTTTGTATATAACATGGGAAGAGTTTGAAAATTTTGATGCTGATGTTGCCACCAACAAAATATAAAGATGGGCTGGGAGAAAAAGTGGCTGATACCAGGGGCTGAACTTTTACCATTTCATTAGATAAGGAGGAAGAGTATGACTGTGTAACAACCCCAGTTGTGCCTGCAGGTACAGTTGTATGACATCTGGAACAGTTGAGGGACTTTACAGTTGCTCATCAAGATTCTAAGTTGCTACAATATGTCTGCAAGAGCAAGGATGCTAGTGAGAAGCCTTTGTGGAAATCAAAATGAGCCACACAAGCTAAACTAACAGAACATTATAATGTATGACACTTTCTTTTCTTTCTCATTTTAGCATGTACTGTACAACAGAGTGTGGTAGAATAAAATAGGCTTGCATATATAGATTATAACAATATTTGTGCATTGCAAAAGTAATTACTGTACTTGTAACTCCATTCATGTAATCACAACTTTCTATCAGTAGTCCAGTCTTGAAGCTCTACCACCACTCTTGAAAGGCCACAATAAATGTGAACTATAAGTTGGTCATTGAAGAGGGGGGGAACCTTACTTGTATCATTAGACAACTACCATGTGGTATAGCTTTGGTTTTCTTAAGATGACTAATGACTGCTTATTCTTTATTGTTAAAATGAAATGAACTCCTTGTTTGTAAAATTGAATAAAAAACATATTTACATAAAAGTTATATTCAGTAGAATATGCAGTTTTATAACTAATTATTATTTACTTGTTACTGTATTTTTACTGGATGCTAATTACTAACTAGTTTTTGTTGTACTTTGTGGCTGATGTTCTGTTGCTATGTTCAGGCACATTCAGTGAAGTACTGTGCTTGAAGTGATAATGGCTGGAATTTTATCCTGGATCTTGACAGAAAAGTTGATGTGATGTTCACATTTCTAAGATTTCCCCTATTAAGGCTTGAAATAAATAAATATTTAGATTGTTTTCAAGAGTAGTGTTTAGGTTTTGTTGACTACTGTGTAATGTTGACTGATTCTGCTACAAGTTAAGTAACTGAAGAAAGTTGCCTTTATCTCTCTTTCTCTCATATATGGATTTATTTTATTTAGTGTATGGTCTTCTTTGAAATGATAGGTTACTGCAGATAAATCACTGTCTGGGTACACTTCCCTAGACTGCAGTTTCTGGTGTTATATCGTCTTTGGCCCTGAGATGAAGAATGATTATTCATTCACATTCTCTGTCACTGGAATGTATATCTGCTGACAGAGACCTGCCAACTGGACCCAGGACAGGATCCATTTTTGTTAATAGACCACCTTCTAATTAATAAAAATGATATGAACATAAACAGAAGGGTTTTCATATGGATAACATTATAGCCTTGATTGATCCCTATCATCCAGTGCATCTTTCCTTACAGGAGACATTCTTGAAACCTGCTTATAGTCACCTTTCAGTAGTTTTATTTATTTTGAAATGGCAGGTTTTGTGATAGGTGAGTGCATGGAGGGGTGGAGCTGCTGGTTGACCAGCATGTGCCCACCTTGTCTGTGCCACTCACTATTACCTTGGAGGTTATAGTAATCCCTGTATCCTAAGGTCATACAATCACTGTTTGTTCAATTTACATGTGTCTTGGAGAGACTTGTGATGAGTCAGACCATGATGCTCTTGTGAAACAGTTGTCATTTCCATTTTTAATTTTGAGAGACTTTGATGGACATGATCTTCCCTGGGTTGGTTTTGATATTGATAGGAGGGGTCATTCTGTAGAGTGTATGCTCTCAGATCACAACCTTTCTCTTTTCAGTATTCTTCTCATACCTTTTCCATTTTGCTCTCTAATAGCCAGAAAGTTGGTGATGTACAGGGCATCACCAATACTCTTGGCAAGAACACTTTGTTCATTTTTCTAGTGTTTCTGTCACTTCCCTCTCTTTCTCGGCCATAGCAATTGCCTCTTTTCTTTTGGGATCAGTCGTCCATTACTATGATAACTCCTTTATACTAGTAGAATTCAAACTCATTCTTTATTATTCTGGCAGTTTAATGGTTGAACTTAATGTTGTGCTGTCCCTCTCCTTTTGTTTGTATAGTTTTTAACTATACCTGGTAAGAGAATGTTTGTTTTTCCTGATGCTTGATTCCAGGCTATTGTTATCTCTTTTTCTTAGCCTGGAAAGGATACAAAGATTCCTTTCAATTGTCATCCATCTGCTTTGACTGTCTGTCTCTGTAAGGTCTTAGAGAAGGATAATAAATGCTTGTTTTCTTTGGTTTCTTGAATCAAACAACTTCTTGCACACCCAGTGTGGGTTCGGTTGACAGCACTCTTCCATGACCCACCTGATTTAATTTAAAACCTTGATCAGAGAAGCCTTCCTCAAGAGAATATCTTGTTTCAGTGTTATTTGACCTTGAGAAGGCTTATGACACTGTGTAGAGGTATGGCATTTTGTAGGACCTTTACTTGTTTGGATTGTGTGGCCATTCACCCATTTTTATTCAGAATCTTTTACCGAACAGGTGTTTGTTAGTCTTTGTGGGTAAGACTGTTTTATATTCTTTTACACAGGAACTTGGAATTCTTTAGAGCTGTTTTGAATATTGTACTTTTCTGTATAAAGATGAATGCTATCACTGCACAACTTCCTCCTGCTATTGCAGACAGGCAAAATGTTGATAACTTTCATATATTGTGTTGATTGTCAAACACTCTATAAGAGTGGCAGTTTCAGCCTGCCCTCAGTCACTTGATTGAAATAGACCACAGCAAACTGTTTTACTTTTTCTAAAACCATTTTCGTACACTTTTGCCACCATCAGGATCAATACTCCGATCCTGAGCTCTTTCTCGATGATGATGTTTTTGCAGTGGTCCCTGAGGCAAAGTTCTTGGGGCTTATCTTTGACCATAAACTTTTATTTCTTATATAAAGCAGCTATGTTTCAAGTGTACTATAGCACTGACCATTCTCCATGTTCTCTCTTCCATTGTTTAAGGAATGGATGAATGTTCTGTGCTCAAGATTTATCGTGCCCTCATTAGATCCAAACTAGAAAATGAGTTTCTGGTCTATTGTTCTGTCAGGACCTTGGCCTTGATGGTGTTGCATCCATTCATCATTTGGAATTTCAGCTCTACGTGGGGGCTTTCTAGCTTTTCACACTTCTCCTGTCCAGAGCTTGTACACCAAGTCCTACAAACCTCTCTTCACTTTCATTGTATGCAACATTCTGTACGGTATGCTATCAAACTTTGATCCTTTCCACAACATCCCACCTGAGTTTGTCTTTTTTTCTTATTTCCCTCACCAGATGTGACCTTTCCTTGAATAATCTGAAAAAGGCAGAGAGTCATATTTGAAAGTATCATTTTCTCTTTACTGAACGTCTTGTGAAACATCTTTCTATTCCCATTTGCACAGATGATTTGAAATCAGACTACTGTATAGGCATTTTCAAAGTTTTCTGTGACTTGGTAGTTGCTTGCAGAATTCCCCTCTACAGTTTTTGTGTTTACTGCGAAGTTGTATGCCATTTCTTTTGCCTGGATCGTGTAGAGTTATGCACCACACTAATTGTACTATTTACCCATACCCTTTTAGCTTTCTACTAGCAATGGAACTTTTTCATGTTATTTCTCACTCTGTTCTCATTGATATTCAACTGTAGTTGGCCACCTTTTCCTATTTTGTAATAGCATCCAAATTTTCTGGATACCAGGCTAGGTCAGTATTTACAGGAACAAGCTCGCTGACACTGAAGCTAGGTCTCTCTCCTTTGGTGCTCTAACAGCTGTGCATGTATTGTATGTGGACCAGAGTCCTATGTTGAAGGCTAGGCTTTATTCCAGATGGAATTTGAGTTGGAATGAGTATCATAACAAGCTTTTTCAGATCAAATCTTCTGTTGTTTGTTCTTTGACTATCTTGGTTTCTTAAGGATCAGAAGAAGGAAGTTGCCCTGGCTAGGCTATATGTTCAAATGTTTTTAACCCATCATTTTTTTTTGTATTGGGGACTGATATACTAATGTGTAGTTTTTGTGGTACTCAAATCACAGTAGCTCACATTTTACTGTTTTGCTGTCATTATGACTTTGAGTTAATGAGAACACACCATTTTAGACATGTTTTTTAAGGGCTTAGTCCTGACAAAGGATGGTGACATAATCCAAATTTATTGTCTTTTTAACTTTTTGTGATCCATTGGCTTTTTTAATTCTATTTAAATATTTTGTTAGTAAAAACTTTTGGCATTATTTTTAACTCGATTTATTTTTACATTTTATAACAATTTGAATTTTAAGATTTTTATTGGTTGTTTGGTACAGTTAGCCCAGCTACTTTGTTCTAATAAATGTCAACCAACCAACCAACTTTATAGTGGATTTTCCCTTCTTATAGTGTTTGGGGATTAGCAAGGGTCCCTTTTGTTTGGGAAACAATTGCATATACTTAATGAAAGGAGTACAGTAGTAACTTTTATAAATATGATGTAATGAAATAAATATTTATTTCAAAAAAAATTCAACAAAGTGAGAAACCCCTGTTAGAGATGTGTAGCTAAGTACCAGGAAAGGGAATAGGGGCATGTCATGGTTCCAAATGCAATGGTGTGCAACCAAAGAGATTTTTTTAATGTTTATTTTGTAAGAATAAATGGAAACAAAACAATATGGCAATGCAAACATATAAAGGTTGGCCTAAATATTAAGTACAAAATTTTATTTTTGGGTGAAAGTTACTTTATAAAATGAATAAGGCAAGAAAGAGAAATGTCAGTAGGTATATACTTAGCTCTAGATATTGTGTAGTTAATAGAACTATATTCTGTGAAACCTAACTTTCAAGTCCATTCTTGCAAGCATATTCTGTGACAACAATATATATATATATATATATATAACTATGTCACATAGTGAAATTATTCCATATAATGAATGAACATTGTATATCATTATCATGTTATTTCATATTTGTTGTTAGTTTACAAAAATAATTAAGTTTAGGTTTAAAAACATTTGATGACTATTGTACATTACATAAGGTATCTTTTTTTTTTTTGTTTCAGATGTAGTATGGGGGGGATTGTGCATGCCACAAGCCATTGATGTCTCTCCCATTGGAATTCACTGATTCCATTGTGTCTTTCATGCAAATCATGATTCATTAATCTTCTACCAATAACAGTACAACATACTGCCATGATGCATGTGACTCTTTTCATTCAGTTCTACTGAATTATCATTTCTTGTTTAGTACTACTCATGCTCAGATGTTTTATCTTTTGGTGTGAATTTTTTAATTTAATAGTTTAATTTTCAAATTGGAATTTCCTCATTATCGTTTCTTTTCTTTATATTGAAGAAACCTTTTAATTTTACTTATTTCCCAGTCTTTATTCTTTTTCTCACACTTTCATATTTTACCTGAAATGTATATATTTTTGTGTTTCTACCATGAATTCTAATATTCATGCTCTCACTTTTGTCGTTATATCTCTAGCACTATTTTCACCTGCTTCAGGTGGGGAAAACTCATCATTTGATTTCTCTTCTATTATCAGTTGAGATTGATCATCATATTCCTAAAACTATTCCTGAACTCACCTTTCTAATCCTCCTGAACAAACTGAACCTGCACAGTCAGATAGCTATAATATAGCATTTACTGACTGGATTTTTGAATAATTCTTCATTACCTTCATGTTGGCTCATTTGTTGTCTTCATCCCTTGCTTTATACGTGTTTCTATTGCAGTTGAAATTTTCTGGATCATAATGCAACCTTGTCCCTAGTATATTTGCTGCTTTTTTGTTTTTAGGATTTTTGAAATTCTTCTTTGGTGATATGTTTTTAATTATGTATCTGAGACTTTGGAATTTCATGTTTAAACTGATTATTAAGACTTAGTCTTTTCCTCTTTGGTTGCATCCCCATGCATTTGGAACCATGGCATGCCCCTATTCCTTTTTCTTGTACTTATCTACACATCCTTATCATCTCTAACAGGGGTTTCTCATCTTGTCATTCATAGTTGATGGACATGTCCAGTAGGAGCTCGACTATATAGTTACCCTTTGGTGATCTTCCACTACAGTATGAGGAAGTAAATATTTTCTGGTTCTACAGGCTATTGCACCTGTTGTTCATCTTTTTCCAGGGTATTTGTTGTCCTAATATAAACCAGAGACCAGAAGCCTGTATTTGGTTTCTCTTGCCTCACTCTAATTTTCAATCTGCTCTATTTTACCTTGGAGACATTTCTTGCCTATTGGTAGTTTTATTCTTCAGATTTATCAATGACAAAGAGAAAAGTTGTAAATACTCATTTGCAGATCCAGATATTTCATCATTCATTACCCTCTCTGTAATTCATTCTCCACAGGGTGATTTCCTGTTTTGTGCACTGCCCTTTGGACCTGCTTTGGTCCTAAATATTTTGTCAGGTATTCAGAGCAATCATTCATTGCTAATAGGCTCTTTGGTGTCACATTTCTCTTTCTTTTGTTTACTGCCTTCTGTTCACTCATTCAAATAATATGCCTGTTACTTCTTTCAGTTGCTTTTGAAGATGGTTTTAATGGGTTGATAATAAAAGTTAAAGTCCTTACCCTTACCCATCCAAAATCTTCATTCGGGTTTGTTTTTCTTTTTCTACACACCTCTCTGCTGGGCCCAACCTTCTCTTCTATGACTTCATTCTATGAGTTTTCAATAAGATTACATTTGATGGAACTTTGTTGCTTTTGGACATATGATCTATGTTTGGTTCATTTTCTCCATTTGGCTAGAAATAATTTGGTAGTGATCTATTCTAACTTCTTTTCAGTAGTTGTTTATCTTGTTCACCAGGGTGGCACGTGTTCTCTATCACATTGTAATAACATGCTGGATATTCTTTTTCAGCCCACAAGTTCAGTATTCTCATCATTGCATGTTATATTCTGGGTGCTTTCACTCTTGTGAATTGGATGTTTCCAGACAAAATTTATCCAATGAAGTAGTCTCTTGATCCTTTAATTTTCAAGTTGCTTTGACTTCAGTGTGGTGCTTAATACATTGAGACTTTTGCTATGTTCCTTAACTGCAAATTGCCTTGGTTTTGGTTTCCTTTTCCCTTTTATTAATGTTCATTGTTTGGATCTTGCTCTATGTTGAGTGATGTCTGACTAGCTATTCATTATCTTTTCAAAGTTGTACTGACAAGCCATGTTGACTTGCATATTATAATACTATGGCCATGGAATGCATACTAAAGAGATTGAATGTTCAACATTATTGCTTATAGGTTTATCTTCATGATAGGATTGCTTTATAAGTTTGTCTGTCCTGGACTATACCCACCCATGGACTACATAAGTAAAGCAGAAGGGGATAGCTATCCATTCTTCCCATGCCTTGTATTGAATAAATTGTTATAGCCTGCTTTTAAAACTTGAGTATTGCAGTCACCCATTGCATCGTCTCGGGCGTTGTTGTTCATTTGGACTCCCCATTACATTTTGCCTCCCTTTTCTTTTATTGAAGTTTGAGTGCCCTTATGACTTTCTAGTTCTAAGTCACTGATGTAGTGGACCATGAAGGCATTCTTTTGAAAGTGTTATTGAAATACAAACAAAATATAGTGGAGATTATAAAATAGTTCAGAGTTTGGTGGTAGTGGTCTGTTTGTGTAGATGACCTGAGATTATCCAGTATGAAACATAAAAACAAATGAAATTGAAATTTCAATATTGTAGTTCACACATTTGATTGGAATACCTCATCCTACCTCTATGGATGTCAGTTCCCAGCAGCTGAGTTTTGGATTTGGAGTAGAACCAATCAACATGAGTCCTTGTGCATGTGTATTACAGATATCTATATTCTTTCCTCATTTATACCCCATCAGTGTTGTGTAGTTTAAGGTGGAGGTAACTACAGATTGTTACAGTTCTTTCCCTTCGACTATCCCACAACATTTCCTATTTAGATAATTTTAATGTGTTTTAGGTTCTTCTGGTGAATTTTACTTTTAAGGAAGATGGTTTAAATTATGTAGACATCTTTTCAGTACTGTTGATCAGGTTCTCAAATCAATCTATCAATTTATCATGTTCACATGTTCATTTCATGAGCTGGGGAATACTGGATTTTCTTTGGTCTCATGAACTTGAGGTGAAGGCAGTATGATTCTTTCTTTACCCCCACTTGGTTTTGGATTGTGATCGACTTGCTACTGGTATGATCATATTTCCAACCCCATATGGAATTTGGTTTCCAGTTACCTGGGTTTTGGATTTTAGTCAGATTGCTGGTAGTGTGATCCTCCTTCCCTATTCCCACATGGATGTTGGTACCTGGCAGCCAGGTTTTGGGTTGTAGTTAACTTATTTATAATGTGATCCTCATTCACCTCCACATGGATGTTGGTTCTTACTAGCATGGGATGAATTGCTCTGTACAGTCCACTGTACTCAAGCCAGTCTACATCCTTCTTATTATGTCAACTTTTCTAATTTCTGAGATTGAGTTTCATAGATATTGCATGGTTCAGATCACTTTCCAGCCACAGTTCTCTCCAAATTGAATGTGCTTCCATGTTTTCAGATCATATATATGATACCTTTCTAGGATGGGCAAAGAAAAGTGCCTGGTTTAGAAGTGGTGAGGTTCCCTAGATCATGTTTTAGAATCTGACTGTTTGATATTAGGGGGTGTCCTTTAAACATATTTGAAGGATACATTTTCTTTCCCTCACACAAGTCTCTCTATCTATTCAACTACCTAAAACTAAACTAACGTAGCAGGGGTTCAGTTTAGAGAGAGAGAGAAATCAGAAGAGTTCTCTCCCCAACCGGGGTGTTCAGGAACATTGTGGTTCCTCTTCGTCCCCTTTCGTGGATTGTTATTAAGATGAAGTGTTTTTTGTTTTTTTTTAATTAAATAAATTAATTATTGTTGATATTCTTGACTATTTGGTTGGAGGATGTCTCTTCTAAATGTTGTCTTGGGTGGAGGCAAAGGCAGCAGCGGAAAGGAAGCCCGGGACCTGTCCCGAGAGGAAGAGGTTGAGCAGATGTGAACATGAATATTGTTCAAATCCAGATCAAACATAGAATAATTCAAACTGCACGATTCAGGGTCTGGCAAAAGAGATGCCAGGGCTGCTATCTATAAATCCAATGCCTGAAGATTTTGATGTGGGGGAAATGGGAGTGCCCCGAGAAAACCCACATATCTATTCAATATAGAAGTCTAACTATTTATGTGAATGGAGGTAATGTACTGTATCTGAAATTATAGATTTCCTGCACTAAAAATGTATTTCCCTTCCTCTCAATTGAAAATTGATTCCTCCATCTTCTGCCAAATTTCAATGTGATATTTCAGTAGAATTGAATGGAGAAGATCATGTATCATGAAAGTATTTTGCACTCTCATTAGTGGAGGGTCAACACCTTTTTTATATACAGAAGGTAACACTGAACAAAAGTACATTTTAGTGTTAGAAAAGTAACTTTTCTGAGTTATTTATTTTTAAAATGACATTTTGGAGAAATTTCATCACATTTCCATTGAACTGGAAAGGGTTAATACCTTCTTGTAGAATATGATCCACTCAATCACCTGAAAGTCAAAGAAATGAATAACATTTAAATATAATGTGTGTTGAAATATGATCAATATACTTGTATTTAATTTGCTTGTATATTTTTATTGCTTTATTGTGTTCGTTATTTTCCAATAACTGAACTCTATGAGCCATGTTTATGATTGTATCTATACCAGTAAAAGTTTTGTGTATAATTTGTTTTCCTTAATATTTCACAGTTTATAAAAGATCAAGAAAGAAAAGAAAAAAAAGCTCTTGCAAGAGCAACAAAGTATGTATTCTGATATTTTTTATTTATCTAGCATAATTCTTTGTAAAAGAAAATTTCTTGATAGCTCACCTTCACACAACACACGTTATTTTTCTTACATACCTGCCTTTTAGATTTGCATGCTACTAGCCTTGAAATAACTTCCACATACGTTCACATGTTAACATGAATTATACTGGTTCATGATAATTTCATCATGTGACAGAACTTCCATAATCTTGTTAGTAACTCCCTCTATGCACTTGCATTCGTGAACTTTTTTTATTTAGGCATTTCACTGAACAAATGTACTCAAATTTTATTAACAGAATATTTGGTTTTTGTTTTAGATTGGCTTTTGTGTTGGTTATTTTGAATTCTTTAATGATAATGACATATGTTTAGTCCTGTATGAGTGATGATGTTATGCATCCCTCTTCTACTATGGTTTCTGAAGGCTTATTGACTGTTGGGGATGCTCAGCCTTTGTTCAGTGTGTTGTCGATGATCATATGCTTACTAGGTATCATATTCCCATTCCCTTGGCTAACTTCCTCCTCAGTCAAGAATAGCTTATTGAACTATAAATTTAACCTTATTTGCTCGGGATAACATCTTACAATTCAAAGAATTACCTTAACCTTCCAATCTTTCTGTATTTTATTCTCAGTATATTACGTTCCTTATCTTTCACATTTATCCTTTAATATTGTGCATTTTTCATTCATGTACCCAATTTTTGGGATTTGCCTTTTTTTTTTTCTTGCTTGTTATTAGAAATTGTTTTCTTTCTCTAACAGCTCCTCACTGACAGCAAAATGCATCCTTTTACATTTATAACTTTGTTTTGGCTTGCAGACATTCTTCCTTTCTAGATTCCCTCTCTTTGGTACCGAATTGGCCTTCTTTGGGATCAGTTCTACATTTTTGTATCTTTGTCTTTCTCTTGCCACTTTCCTGTTTTAATTCATCCCTTTCTTTGAGTCGTTTTATTATGTCCAAGAGGGGTTTTTGGGGAGCTTAATCTACTTCTCTTATCAGTTTAGGCCTGATGTGGCCAGGTTGTTAAGGCACTCAACTCGTAATCTGAGGGTTCTCTAGTTCTAGTCCCTGTCACACCAAACATGCTCGCCCTTTCAACTGTGGGGGCATTATAATGTGATAGTCAATCCCACTATTTGTTGGTAAAAGTAGCCCAAGAGTTGGCAGTGGGTGGTGATGACTAGCTGCCTTCCCTCTAGTCTTGCACTACAAAATTAAGGACAGCTAGTGCAAATAGCCCGCATGTAGCTTTGCATGAAATTCAAAACAAACTACACTTACCAGTTTAACATGCTCCACTTCTCTCCTTCCTTACTTAGTTTGGGACTCATTTTTTTATGTTGCATTCTTTACTTTGTTTCTTCTTCCTTCTTGTGTACATGGTCTTCTTTAGGCTCCCTATCTTCACCTGGACATCTTTGTTGGTATTCATTCATTACTAAAGGGTTGACTGCAGCAGCATGACTTTGATCCTCATTATCTTCCCAAGTTTCTCTTCTTACTTTGTTCTTTTAATTCTACTTTTCATCTAAATCAATCTACCCCTAACCCTTCTCATTCCATGTTACAGGTCTTTCTCTTTTCATCATTGTTTCTGTACATTATGTTTGATTCATTGCTCTTCTTATCATTGACAGTCCTGTCATATTAGACCCTATGGGTATTTTTTTTTCCTCTTTGCAGAGATGTTTTTCATTTTCTCACCCTGCTCCTCAGTGGCACAGTGGGTTGGCTGCAGACTTAAAATGCTAGAGATAGGGTTTTGATACCCATGATATGCAGAGCACAGATACCTTATTATACATCTTTGTTGTAAACTTTATACAAACAAACACTTTTCTCCATGATCTTCTTGACCATGTTCAGTGTGTCGAAACACCTTTGTATATATCCATACTTCTCCATCCTCTGGATGTTTTCTATGTTCCATTCATCAGATTTGGATCTTCCAATTCTTTACTCTAGCCTTTGACCAAGAATTGACTTTTTTTTTATTTATTTGTATCATAAAAGCCTTTTTTTTTCACCATCTTAGTAACCTGGAGCTGTAGTTCCTTTTCTTGGATGATTGACTTCTGTTGATCCATTTTTTGGGTGTTATTATATTCTCACACCTCTCTTTTGCAGTGAGCTAAATGGTTGAGGTGGTTTGTGAAGATATTAAAGTGTTTTCTCATATCCATTCCATGTTTCATACAGCTGAGCATTTTCTTCGTTACTTGTCTTGGCCAATTTCTTCCTTCTCTTTACTTGCAAGCTATGGAGACTCTGGTCCTCATGATTTGTACTTTTTATTTTGATTTTGTTTAAGGAGTTCTTTTGCTTATGAAGACGAGCTTCTGTAGAATTTTTTATTCTTTTGGAATATAAATACACATGCCTCTTGTGGTGGACCTTGTAGATCCAAAGGATTCTTTCTTGTTGATTTCCATTGTTCTTTATTGTAAACTGCTTCTCCCTACAAAGAACTGTCATGATGGCTTAACTGTATCAATGCTTCTTCCAGTGCCAATTGGATCACACTCAGTATGGATGTCCTGTACGTGATGATGGGACTTCCCAGGTAAGGTTCTGTTTTTTCAGTTTATCTCCTCTGGGATCTGAAATCCACCCATGTGTGTGCCGTGCGTGTCTACCTGTGAAGGGGAGGAGAGGATCTTGGTGGTTGAGGGGTCCAACTCTAACACACCACTTTGACCTTGAATTTCTGTAAATGGGCAGCCTTAGGGTAGCCCCCTTGGGTCATTTGGCTGGTCCACTTGGGCTAGGGTCACCCAAGTACCAGTGTTGAAAGTTCTCAATAGATGTGGACATTGTATCTGATTCTAGTGTTTGGGCCCCTCGGTGTGGATTCCTGTACGTGGTGAGGGGGACCTTCCAGGGAAGGTTCTGTTCTATCTGGTTACCTTCTCTGTGATCTAAACATCCACCCACGTGTTTGCCATGAGTGGTGATCTGTGAAGGGGAGGAGAGGACCCTGGTGGTTGAGGTGTCCAACCCTAACATACCTTTGACCTTGAATTCCTGTAGACGGGTGGCCTTTGGGTGGCTCCCCTTGGGTCAATAGGCTTGTCCACTTGGGCTACAGTCAACCAAGTACCAGTGTTGGAAGTTCTCAATGGGTGTTGTGGACATTGTGCCTGATGTTGGTGTTTGGGTATAGTGCTCACAAAACCCTGTCGTTGCTGCATTGTCCTTACATGACTTTGTAGTACGTCCCCTTGTAGGGCTCCATGGTGGGTGGGGTCAGTGGGTACCAAAATTTTTCATTTTTCCTTTGGATCCTCCTTCAAAAACTTCAAATAAAATAGTGAAAAAACAGTCAATGGGTAAGCAACCACATCTTGAAGACTGAACAGCAACCTTCAACATTTGTAACAAACATACCTCATTTTCTTAAATTACATTCTCATTCGGAAAAACCTTTACGGCAATTGTCACCCTTTTTTATTCAGAAGGGACTAGAGTGACTTGCTGGCTCTCGAAAGTCAGTAAAGAAGCTTTGATCTGGTGACATATTGATTGAAACATCCACATCCCAACATAGTGAACTCCTCTTGAATTCAAAGGCAATTGGGGATATACCTATTGAGGTTACACCTCATGCTACTTTGAATTCATCACGAGGAGTTATTGTTGAGAGGGATTTCAAGAATGCCCTGAGTCAGATATTCTCACTGGTCCCTCCACTCAAGGAGTTTCTGCAGTTAGGACGCATTTCCACTCGCAAAGATGGAGTTACACTGCCAAAAAATACCTTTGTTTTGACATTTACTTCATCATGTGTACCATCATGGCAGGTTATCTCATTTGCAGGGTACGGCCATACATTCCAAAACCTCTCCAATGTTTCCAATGTCAGAGATTCGGCCACTCAAAGACATCATGTTGTGGTTTCCTGACGTGCTTGTTTTGGGGGCAAGGAGCACAATGCCTATGAATGTGACATGGATCCATATTGCGTCAACTGTAATGGTTCTCACCCCTCCTACTTTCGTTCTTGCCCAAAATGTTTGGAGGAAAAAGAGTTGCAGCATTTGAAAACGATACATAACATTAGTTATCCTGAGGCTCGGAAATTGCTGCCCACCACTCCATCTCGGACATATGCTGCTGCACTTCATTCCACAACTACAGTGGGAGTGCAGACAGATCTCTCTGAGCCTCCAAGAGAATCGTTTTCAAAACAAATGAAAAGCCTTTTGACCTCCATGGTTAAAAAGGTTGATGAATCGACTTCCACACCCATCTCTGTTCCTCCCATACATTCCAACAAACCTCAAGATCTACATTCTTCAGTTTCAAATACAGGCATTTCTTCTGATACATACTTTTCTCCCACCCCAAGAGACGACACAATTATTCATTCGCGTCCTCAGTCACTGGAATCCCCTTCCAATAACAAAGACCTGCCCACTCAACCCAGGGCAGGATCCATGGAGGTTGACAGACCTCCACCGACTAAGGACAGTAAGGAAAAAAGACGTGGTTGTAAACAGAAGTGTTCTCCAACCACTTCACCTACTCCTCATTAAAAATGGCCACCTTGATGCAATGGAACTGTCGTGGTTTACGTTCTAATGTGAATGATATCAAAACACTGATTGCTTCCTAACATTCTGTTTGTCTTGTCTTTCCTCACAAGAAATATTTCTCAAACCTACTAATACAGTCACATTTTGGCATTCTTATGGGGTGGTAGTATTGGTTGATCAGCATGTGCTCACCTTATCTTTGCCACTTAACACACCTTTGCAGGCCACAGCCATCCATGTTTGTTTGGGTTGCACCATCACTGTTTATTCTCTCTACTTGTTGCCTGGAGAGACCTATGATCAATCATATCTTGATGCTCTCATTGTACAGTTGCTGTCTTCCTATTTAATCCACTTGTTTTTATGCACCTAAGTCAGTCCTTTACCACTATTGATCTCTCAGTTTACTCCCCTTCGTTATTCACCCATTTTTCATGGAGGGTTGACAGTAATCCACTAGGTAGTGATCATTTTCCTATCCTTTTCAGAGAGACTGGCCGTGGTCGATGCCACCATACCCATGTGCCCTGGTGGAAGCTGGATCTGGCAGACTGGTCCACTTTCACTGCTCTCCCAGAACTTGATCCTGCCATCAATAGACGACTGTGTGGCAGCGGTAACTGGCTGTATTATACAAGCAGCTGCTCAATGTATTCCTAAAACCTCAACACGTTTTCCACGATATACACATCTGTGGTGGAATCCTGCTTGCCACTTAGCATGGAAGGCTCAAAAATGAGCCTGGGATACTTTTCGTTGATATCCCACACTTTCAAACCCTGTCGCTTTTCAACAGGCCCGTGCACAAGCTAGGTGGGTAAGACATCAAAGCCAGAAGGAATTTTGGATTAAGTTCACAACTAGCATATCTTCTATCACCAGTTCCAAGGTCATATGAGACAGGATTCAAAAGGTTAATGGGCACTACTATTCTGTTCCTCTCTCGATTTTACTCTTTGATGGTTAGGAGGTGGCTGATGTTCGGAGCATTGCTGATACTCTAGGTGAAAGCTTTTGCTGGGTATCTAGCACTTCTGCTTGTTCCTCCACCTTCTTGGCCATCAAAACTCGGGCAGAGCATTCACCTTTTTCCTTTCAAAGTGACTGTTTCTTTGACTTTAATTGTCTCTTTACACTGATGGAACTGAAAATGGCCCTTCATCACTCTGCCAGTATATCTGTTGGACCTGATGATGTTCATTATGACATGCTGCACCATCTATCTCCTGCTTCTCTTGATGTCCTTCTGATTGTTTTTAACCGGATCTGGCAGGAGAATGATTTTCCTGATGCCTGACATCTGACAATTATTTTACCTTTCTCTAAGCCAGGGAAAGATCCCAAGATTTCTTCAAACTACCGTCCAGTTGCTTTGACGAGCTATCTCTATAAGACCTTAGAAAGAATGGTTAATGCTTGTCTTGTTTGGTTCCTCAAATCAAACAACCTCCTCTCACCCAGTGTGGGTTCCAACGACAGCACTCCAACACAGATCACCTTATTCATTTTGAAACATCAATCAGAGAAGCCTTTGTTTTGTATCAATATTCTTTGACATTGAGAAGGCTTATGACACAACATGGAGATATGGTGTTTTGCGAGACCTCCATACATATGGTTTACCCATGTTTATTGAAAATTTTTTAATAGACAGGAGATTTCAAGTTCATGTGGGTTCGACACTTTCCTGTTCTTTTGCACAGGAACTTGGAGTCCCTCAGAGCTGTGTTTTGAGTGTCACACTTTTCAGTATAAAGATAAATGCCATCATTGAACTTTCCTCTCACTATTGCAAGTGGGCTGTATGTTGACGACTTTCAGATCTCATGCCAGTCGTCAAACATGAGATACATTGAGTGCCACCTACCAACTGCCCTCAATCATTTACTGAAGTGGACCACAGCAAATGCCTTTTACTTCTCTCTTTCAAAACCATTTGCGTGCACTTTTTCTGCCAACATGGTATTCCTGAATTCCATATTGGCAAAGTTTTGCTGGCTGTGGTCCCTTGGACAAGGTTCTTCAGATAGTTGGGGACCAGATTGATGTTAATGTTACAGGTATATCGTGCTCTTATTCGATGGAAACTCAACAATGGATCAAAGGTCTATTGCTCTGCCAGACCCTCGGCCTTAAAGATGCTGGACCCCATTCATCACCAAGGACTTTGACTCTGCACTGGGGTTTTCCACACCCCTCCAGTTCAAAGCTTATACGTTGAACCTTCTCTGCACCTTCGCCGTTTGCAACTGTCTTTATAATATACTTCGAAACTTCTTTCCTTAACAAAGCATCCCACCTGGGGATGTGTTTTCCTTCCTTGGTGGGCCGTACTTTTTCAGAACAGATGATCTGCCATTGCTCTGTTTGGCCTTCGTAACCAGGTGCAATTGGATGAATTGGGTTTGGGTCTGTCCTTGGATAACATTGTAGATTCCACAGGTCAGTTCATCCCACCATGGCTTATTACAGTTCCCAAATGTGACCTTTCTTTCAGTCATCTGTAAAAGACAGATGCTCCAGATTGGAAGTACCGTCTTTTATGTAATGATCGTCTTTCGAACAATCATTCCATTCCCATTCACACAGATGTTTCCAAATCAGGTAATTCAGTGGACTGTGCTGTGGTTTGCTGCGGTTCGGTGATTATGCTCAGAATCCCCTCTATAGCTTCTGTGTTCACTGCTGAACTGTATGCCATATCTCTTGCCATGTATCATATTGCAGCTAAGCAGTACTCCAACTGCACTATTTATACTGACTCACACCCTGTTCTTGCTGATATTCAAAACTGACTGGTCCATTTCTCATTAACTGCTACTTCTATCCAGTTTTTCTTGATACCAGACCATGTTGGTATTAGCAGGAACGAGCTTGCAGACACAGCAGCTAAATCTATCTGCTCCAGCACTATCACCACTGTGCCTATTCTATACATGGACTATGGTCTTGTATTCAAGGCTTGGCTCCATGCCAGCTGGTAGTCCACTAGGAGTGAGCAGTGTGACATCAAGATTTTTCAAATAAATCCATCTTTGGCCTCTAGCTTCTGTAAAATTTGGAAGGAGGAAGTGGTTCTAATTAGACTACACATTGCTCACAGTATTTTAACTCATCGTTTTCTTTTATCTGGAACAAATGCACCTGTAGTTTGTGTAACACTCAAGTCACTATAAGCCACATTTTACTTTCTTGCCATCATTACAATTCTCAACGACGGCAATATTTTAAAAATGTTTTTCCCAGGGTTTATCTGTAACATTGGACAGTGTTAATGGTGATGGTGACACCATCGACCTTAAAGTTTTTAGTTTTTTAATGGCCATTAATCTTTTTAATCTCATTTAAGTGTTGAATATTTATTCATTTCACCTTGTTAATTGTTCCTTATTTACAGTTTCATTCTCTCTAGTTCCATTTGACATTGTAAAATAGTCAGAACATTATATAACTCTACACCAGGACTGGAAAGGCCAACTTCAGGTGACTAATGTTGCTGTCTGAACTATCCGTTTGAACTACCCGTTAGTCGTCCTGGCGAGCTGTTATTACACTTTTGCTGCATGTCATTTAACACTTTTATAACTTTACGTTTTAGTACTGGCCATAATGACACAGAACCCGGATTGGAAAGACCGACTTCAGGTGACTGACTGTGGTTCTTGAACTTACCTGTTAGTCTTCCTGGCAGGTTATGATCATTACCATTTTGCAAGAGAAAGTCCTTTACAACTTCTTTTTCTCTGCTCTCTCTCTCTCTTAACATTGTTGACAAGATATCAACATTGATTTTATACTTTTTCTGTTTTTTAATGATGTTTTGTTTTTCATTCATTTCCTTTTATGTATTTTGCTACATTTAATTTTTTTTTTACCTTTTTACTGGTTGTTTCATGCAGATTGCCTAGCTGCTTTGTGCCATAAAACACTGAATCAATCAATCAATCAAACTAGTGTTTTGGTATTATGTTCAAGAGTTCCTGGCATTGCTGCAGTGTTCTTGATTGGCATTGTTGTGCATCCCCTCGTAGGGCTCCATCGTGGGTGGGGTCAGTGGGCACCAAAATATTTTTTTTTATTATGGATCCTCCAAATAAAAATTTAAATAAAATAGTGAAAAAAGTCCATAGGTAAATGACCACATCTTGATTATTTACAGCAGCAATATTCAACATCTGTAACACCTCTTGTACCTCATTTTCTTATCCCACATTTTCTTTCAGAGAAAGGGGTAAATATCTCCTTTTTTTGTTGTTCAGAAGGGACTAGAGGAACTTGCTGGCTCTCCAAAATCAGTAAAGAAGCTTTGATCTGCAGACATTATTGGTGGAACATCCATCCACATCTCAAACAGTTAACTCCTCTCGCTTTCAAAGGTGATTGGGGATATACCTATTGAGATTACACCTCATGCTACTTTGAATTCATCATGAGGAGTTATTTTTGAGAGAAATTTGAACAACATCCATGAGTCGGTGATTCTTGCTGGTTTTTCCACTCAAGGAGTTTCTGCAGTGAGGCATATCTCCACTGATAAAGATGGAATTATGACCAGTATCCTCATTTTGACATTTACATCACCACGTTTACCTATCACCATAAAGGCAGGTTATCTTAATTGCATGGTACAGCTATACATTCCAAACGCTCTCAGATGTTTCCAGCATCAGCAATTCGGTCACTTGAAGACGTCATGTTGTGGTTCCTTGACGTGCTCATTGCAGTGTAGCTTGAATACTTTCCTGTTCTTTCCCACTGGAACTTGGAGTCTCTCAGGGCTGTGTCTTGAGTGTCACAATTTTCATTATAAAGATTAATACCATCACTGGACAACTTCTTACAGTTGCAAAGGGACTATGTATATGTTGATGAACATGAGGTTTATTGAGTGGCAGCTACAGACTACCCTAAATCATTTGCTGAAGTGGATCAGAGCAAAAGATTTTACATTTTCTCTTTTAAAACTGTTTACATGCACTTTTGCCATCAACAGAGTATTCACGCCTATTCCATATTCTATCTTGGTGAAGTTAGTTCGTGTGGACCCCGAGGTAAAGTTTTTGAGACATATATTTGACCATAAGCTAACTTTCATTTCACACATCATACAGCTACACATCAAGGGTACTGGGGCACTGAACACCTTCATGTTCTTCTGGGGAGTGGATTGATGTTCTGTGCTAAAGATCTATCATGCTTTTATTCAATCAAAACTGGACTATGGATCTCTGGTCTGAGGCTCTGCCAAAACCTTGATCTTGAAGATGTTGGATCCCGTTCACTATCTGGGGCTTTGGCTCTGCATGGGGACTTTCTGCATTTTTTCAGTTCAGAGTTTCTACACTGAGTCTTATGAATCTCTACACTTCTGCTGTTTGCAACTTTCTTTACTCTATGCTTCAGAACTTCAGTTCTTACCAAAGCATACCACCTGGGGTTGTGTTTTCCTACCTCAGTTGCCCATGCTTTTTCAGAATAAATGGTCTATCACTGTTGCTTTTGATCTTTGTACCCAGGTGCAGCTGGCTAAATTTGGTCTGATCTTTCCATGAGTTGTCTGAGGAAGGCTAATACTTGGATTAGAAAGGCTGTCTTCTGTTTGTCAAACACCTTTTGAACCATCCTTCAATTTCCATTTATGTTGATGGTTTGAAATCAGATGACTCTGTGGGCTCTGCCATAGTTTGTTGTGATTTGGTGGTTGCACACAGGATCCCCTCTACAGATTCTGTGTTCACTGCTAAATTATGCAATATCTTTAACCCTGAATCATCTAGAAGCTATGCATTATTACATTAGTTGTACACCAGCTTGCTTAGTTCTTTGTTGGCCCTGGAACTGCTTCACATTAGTTCTTACCATCTTCTTGTTACTATCCAAAACCAACTGGCCCATTTCTATCCAGTGTTTGGATATCAGACCACATCAGTATTTGCAGGAATGAGTTTGCTTGCACTGCAGCTAAGTTTGTCTACTTCAGTGCTGTCATAGCCATGCCTGTCTGAAACATGGACCATGGTCCTGTATTCATGTCATGGTTCTGCACCAGTTGGCAATTTATTTGGAATGAGCAAAATGATAAAAAGCTTTTACAGATCAAATCTTCTGTTGCTTTTTGACAGTTTTGATTAGAAGGAGGAAGTTTTCTTGGCTTGGCTGCATATTGGTCACTGTTTTTAATTCATAATTTTCTTTTATCCTGGACTGATGCACCAATGTATAGTTTTATGACACTCAAGTCACAATAGCCTACATTTTACTGGTGTACCATCCTTACAACTGTGAGTAACAGCACCATTTTAGACATGTTTTTACCATGGGCTCACCCATGATGTTGGATAGTGCCATTGATAATGGTAACACACCTTACCTCAGCTGCGGTTTAAAATTTTTAAGGACTGTTGGCCTTTTTAAATATATTTAAGTTTTTAATTCTAAAATTTATCTTTGTTTTGTTTTAATGATTTATTTTTACATATTTTAATAATTTTACTTTTAATTTTGTGCCAGTTGTTCTGTGCACCAATAAATGCCAATGAACCAATTCATTAACTACCATGGAAACATGGAAATACCAGTATCTGGGAAGTCCTTGCTCATATTTCAAAATAAGGTTTTACAATCATCCATTGAATTGTCTCCAGTAAAAGATCTTTATGGATGATGTTCCATAAGCAGTCAGTTTGATTATTCTTACAAGCAGTTACAACAGGTTTTGTAGAAATGAGGAGTTCCATTATAACATCTCGGCAGTTATTAGGTGGTATTACCATATTACATGGACTGCCATTCATGGACTATCATAAATAAAGCTGAAGGGGCTTCTGTTCATCTGTGCTGATCATTAGATTGAGTAAATTGGGGTCACTCAACTCTTAGCTTTTAAACATTTAGGGAACTTTGTTTACCTGTTGCACTATTTTTAGAGCACTGCTCCTCAAGACTCCCCTTTGTGGTTCACCAAACCCAGTTTCCAGTTACTGAGGTGGTAGATAGAGGCTTTTCCTTTAGAGTGTTGTGTGTTCTTCTATTCTTGGAGAACAGTATAAAGTTGAGGGCCCTCCTACTCAGGTCCTTGGATATTTTCCTTAGATGATATCAGCAGGAGTGGCACCAGTCTCTGTGGGAGACTACTATGTCTCAGATTTGACACTATGCTATCTGGTTGGAGTGTGTATGGCTCTATTGTTTGATCAATGTTAGTTTCATATATTGTTCATAGAAGGAGGTCCAATATATTCTCATTACTTTTAATGCTAAGTGGTTTCATCTTAGACCTTTAGTTGAGCACAGATTCCACATATCTGTAATTCCAGGGGCAAGTGAAATGGTCCTTGGTTGGGGAGTAAGGACAGATGTTCATAATTCCAGACTGGTTGAGTTCTGTTTGCTTGGCTCAGTATGGCTTATATGATTCTGCTGTGCTAAGCATGTGGTGTTGCCTTTTGGACTTCTTCAGGTGGAGTAGAAAGTTTGTCCTCTTTTGCATTGCTTTTTCATCATGATTTTAATAATATGAAATGCATCACAATATAGCTACAGATTTGAATTCCATGAAAATTATACATGTCCATGACATTGTGGTCTAATAGCCATAGCTAGCAATGGGAAATATAGGGATTGAGACCCCTTAATTGAGTTTTAGAACTTTGGTTATATCGTTGTGGGTGGCTAATTGTGGTGATTTATTTGTGTACTGTTCCACCCGTGATACAGGAACTAGGTTATGGGGGAAGAGTGTACCTGTTCTAGCTGTTGTGTGGTTTCCCCACTTGTGTACTACTTTTATCTTGGTACAAGACCGTTTCATCCAGACAATTTTATGTACGGATCATGCCAGCCCTAGGCTCTCCACCTTATAATTGTGGGATTCTAGCTACATTGTCAGCAGATGGTAAGTATATTTTGGAAGTTAATATTATCCTAAATGGAAAATGTATTTTCAATAATACTTAACTATGCTGACATTCTCCTGGTTTGCCTCTTCACTAAGAGCTTGTTTAAGCCTCAAAAATGTGATCTTTGTACAAATGAGATGCTAATATACAGTCCTAGAATAAGAGTGTGCATTGAAGAGAGGGAGAAATTTGCAAATTAGATATTACCAAGAATTTAAGTTGGGCATAAAAGTATGCAGTATGTAAGAACAATGCTTAAATAGGCAAAACTAATGTTAAAGGATAGATATGTTGATAGTGGGGGTAAGTATTATTGGAAATGCATTTTCAGTTTATGAAAATGTTAATCCTTTCTGTACAAATTATGAAAATTGCCATATGTAGAGCAAAACAACTTTTACTTGCCTACCAATAAAATCATTAATTTTTGTTTTATCTTCACAAACATATTTATAAACTTATAATGTATTTAACGTGCCCTTTCTTAATAATATAAGAATATATCAATATATAAATGAAGTAAACTTACATGATTAGAAGAATCATATTTATTATGTCATATTTTGAAGTGTTCTCTACTGCATAGGCCTGGTTATTCAGAGCATCTATTGCAACATTTTTGTAAATAAGAAAACTGTTTAACAGCATATGCATCAGCAAGTGTGGTCCTAACTTCTTGAATCATATTAGAAATTTATGACTTGGTTTAAAAGGCTCCAGCAACTGATCTGCTATATCAACTCCTTACATGTATTCATTATACTTTTCTGTGTGGTATTATTTTTTTGTATAATTTTCTCGTCCCCCTCAAAGCGAGTTTTATCCATTTCAACAAAACCTGCTGAATATTTTGTGATTAACACATGTACTGCTCTTCTGTCTTCCCATTTCACTATAAGGCTAACTTCAGGTGACTAACACTGTTGTTTGAACTGCCCGTTAGTCATCGTGGCAAGTTATTATAATAATTTTGCTACTGGTCTTTAAAAACCTTTTTATTACTTTCCTTTTTGAAAATGGCCATAACGTTAAATAACTTAGAACTCAGAACTGGAAAGGCCAACTTCAGGTGACTGATGGTGGTTTTTGAACTTACCTGTTAGTCTTCCTGGTGAGTTATGATAATTACAGTTACACTACAGAAAGTCCTTTACAACTTGAATTACTGTAGTTTTGCTCTTAACATTGCAGGTTAGATGTAAGCATTGGTTTTATGCTATTTATGTTTTTT
Source organism: Carcinoscorpius rotundicauda (assembly GCA_011833715.1). Taxonomy (NCBI): domain Eukaryota; kingdom Metazoa; phylum Arthropoda; class Merostomata; order Xiphosura; family Limulidae; genus Carcinoscorpius; species Carcinoscorpius rotundicauda. The sequence goes on along the minus strand of CM022392.1, from coordinate 45,902,157 downwards.
TTAAATTTTGATTTGTTTTTCCTTAATTTCCTTTTATGAATTTTATTAAATTTACTCTTAACTTTGTGCTGGATGTTAGATAGCCTAGCTGCTTTGCGCCATAAAACATTAAATCAACCAATCAACAATTCACTATCAGAGCATTGTCTTTAGAAACAAAAGCCACATCATAATGTTCCAGATGCTCATTAGCAAACTCTGTTGTGTCTCCTGTCTTAGTGTGAATTGTTGTTATACTTTGAGTATCCAAAAAGTGTGCCAATTGAGTACTTGCACACAAGTTGTCCATAATTATGTATTTCAAGATTGCTGGTGTGGGTATTAAAACTCATTAAAATAAGGTAGTGAACAATTTTTGACCTTCTTACATCATCTTCAGGTTAACTGAAGATGCTATAAGACCAAAAATTATTGTTTACTTTATTTTCATAAAAGTTTTAATACCCAAACCAGCCATCTTGAGATATATTGTTACTTCAAATGGGTTTCTCATCATCACAAATTGTCCATGATCATGACGCCCCTTTTTAAGAACATATTTTAATAAATGGACAACTCCTTTTTTTCACTAGATTCAAGTTAATTTACTCCTTTAACATCAGGCAAAAAAAATTGGTGGTTGGGGTCTTTTCCATAGTTCACCCTAAAGTTATAGTCTTATTCACATCAATTTTCTTCACTGTTGTACATCACAAATAATGTCATTCCAAATCTTGTGCCTTTAATTTTTATAAACTGGCTAAATCCCAGCTGTCCTTTTAATAAATTGCCTCATCAATTTAAATCTGTTCTCCTGCATCCACAGTTTTTATCAAAGGTTTTCTAAAAAGTATCCAAGTGTGTAGAAGATGCATTTTTTTCACATCATTTACATTGGTAAAATGTAAAAATTTTATAATTGATACAGACACATCACTCTTCATTTTGGCAGCACAGGAAAAATGAATGTCTGGTTCATAGGGCATTCTTGCCCAGTACTAGTCCATGTCACTATATTTACATATTCCAATAAAAAATAGAGCAAGAAACATAAATATATCATTTACAGTAACATCTTTACACTAGATATTTTTTACAATTCAATTAGCTTGTTGATTAGCATAAAAAGAGCCTGAACACAAAAAAAGCAATATGGTTTATAACTTCTTGTAATAAACTTTTTTGTACATTGTACAACATTCCTGTAAACTGAAAAGCCAGCTGTAAGATTGATCCCACTAAAATTATGCACTTATTATGGCTTTAGTTGAGGCTTAGCATCATCAAACACATCAGAAACACATTTCCATTGTCCAGCCATTTCATTCTGTTGAAGCTAGTCTTGAAATAGAAAATTTTCACTGCAGTCTGAATAATTCCTGCTGTGAAACTCCATATCACTTTCATGTGGTATATATTCACTACCATTGTGACTCGTATTCTCAAATAGTATATATATGCAAAATGAGATGTATTTATAGCTAATTACCATTCAGTCAACCCCTGTTATTATTTCAGTCAATTATTGTATTACTGAAAGTTTCTAATTGATCAATAAAAATGTCACTTAGATTGAAGAGCATTATGTGACATTTAATAATTCTCTGAAAAGCATAACAGAATATTCTTTTTCATGTGGACCATTTAAAACAATTACTTTTCATTAAAATTTGTTTGTACAAAGTATTTGCAATGTGTGTAAAAATCTGTCAAATTTTGTGTAGATGCACACATTGTATTAAACACTGTGTTATTATAACTATATACAAGTAAAAATGGTTCTGTGGTATGTCCCTTGGGCCACATTCCTGTTGAGAGAGCTAAAGTAAAATTATTTCTGTCACATGTATGCTATCAAAGTCACTCATTAGTTAATTAACTGACCTTTAGATAAAAAGAAAAGACATTTTAAATCATCTTTATTTTTTTTCTAAAGTGGAATTTAGAGAGTCTGTGAGGACACACGTACATGCTAATTTATGTACCTTCTGCATCTTACTCACAGAAAACTTCCTTCTGAAGAAGAAAAGAAACAACAATTGTATGCCAAAATTCTTAGGATTGAAGAAACTGAGGTATGGTGATGGTTTTAAAAGATCACTTGTACTTGTCTGTCTCACAGTATCAGTTGATCAATAGAACTGTTCTTTGTTGCTTAATTTTTATCTGTAGTTGTTCACTACTGCTCTGATATAAATTTGTGTATGAATCTTCAGACTCAGTTGATTTTCCTCACTGTTTATTTTTATCTTTACACTATTTGACTGTGTTTTGAATTTCACAGGATGTCATTATTCAAGATTGGTTTGTACATTTTGTGTTTAATACATTTTGATCTGCATTAATCCTCCAATGCTTCAATTTTTGCCATTTGTGAAAAGACACAACATTGAAGATCAGAATTTTTTCCTTTAATTTTTTTAATTTTATTGAATTGTTTATTTGTGGTTAATTACCCTTCACTGATCTTTTTTTTAGTTGTTTATTAATACGTTTTTAAGTTTACTTTGTGTGCCATCTCTACTATTTCATTTGATGATTTCAAACTGTATTTTTTGTATGAAATACATGTTTAGTATTTACACACCCTTTGTAATGAACTAAACAAAATGCTGTTGCTACCAGGGCTAGATGAAAACAGTTTACTAAATATAACTCCAGAAATTCAAAGGAAAACTTTCAAAAAACTATATAACACGAATTTTATCACTTACAAAACCTTTTTTTGGCCAAGACACTAGCACTGAAGTTGTTAAAAAACATAACAGCCTAAATCTCAATGTGTTGAATTTGAAGAAGTATCTTGAAGATCAAGAAAAGTTTTCTATTTTGTGGGTAACCAGGAAGTCACATCCTGTGTGACTAACTATTACCATAAATCTACATAATAATTCACAATATTAATATCTGTTCATCACCATTAGTCCTAGCTGTTGCTATTTTCATAAAGCATATATATTCAAAATCAACATGCCCTAAATAGAAGGTGAGTTATTGCTTTATTGTGACTAAAAGCTTATAGTACAATTAAATGATAGAAGGAATAAGAAATTAAATGTAAACAAAACTATAACATGAATAGAATTTGCTATCTCATACCTTTCCTTTGATTTCCTTCCTTTAAATTTAGATATTTTCCAATAGAAATTTGATAATCTGAGTTAACAATTTATCTTCTAACTATAATGGCACATCATCAACAGTACTGAAATAATTTTAAGTTGTAGACATGAGCATATATTGTAAAGGGGAAATTTGTAGAAAGAGTGTAACCTGTTGGATAAACAACTCCTATAGATTTAGACATTTTTTTGTTTTTTTTGCAAACAGTATAAAAGTTATTTCTCATGATATGAGAAATGAGCTCAAAAAAGTCAGGTTTTTAGTGTATTTTTTGATAGACTATACTTATTTAGTAATGAAGTAAAAGTTCTTTCATGATCTGGAGCCCCCCAGGTGCCTCAGCGATATGTCTGTGGACTTACACGCTAAAATCTGGGTTTTGATACCCGTAGTGGGCAGAGCACAGATAGCCCATTGTGTAGCTTTGTGCTTAATTCAAAAACAACAACATGATCTGGATTTATACATGATATACATTATTTCAACAAAGCTATAGTAAAGAATAGGAATGCTTTTTTCAGATCTTTGATACATAATTCAGAATAAATTTGATAATTACTTGCATAAACAGCATTTCCAGTGCTGTTAAATGAGCACTACTTGTAAAGAATGATAACATGCAAATAAATTCTGGCAAATAATTAACAATATAGCAAAAAATGGTTTATTTTGAATTAACTTTGGCAAATATTTTTTAAAACATGGAGGGTATCTGAGCTATCTCTAGTAAACTATGGAAGGAGTTAATGTGAATTATAGCTGAATAGAGAAGATTGTTGCACAGTCATATAACTCGCTCTGATTTTCAGTATGTTGTCACACTTTTTTGTTAATACTTTCATTTCTTATTTGTGTTTTAAGTTAAAACAGTTTTCATCATGTAAATAAAATTGTTTAGGACTGGCCATCTAACTTATGGAAGAAACTTGAAGAAGCACCAGAAGACTCAGATGTAATTGAACAAATTGCCATGACAATACTAAGGTAGAATCAAATTATCAATGAAAGTGGTATTTTTTATAGATAATATTATGTTGCAAGAGTATAGTTATTCATCTCTGTTCAGTAATTTGATGTAGTTTTATTGAAGGTGAAATATCAAACTATATTAAAAAAATAAAATTGAATGTATTATTAAATATCACCAGCAGTTTTTGGAATTCAGTATATATTTCTTTTTTTCAAATAGTATATTACTACATTTTAATAGTTCACAGACATCAATGTAAATAGATTTCCTTTACATTACAAACCTTTTAAAATGTTATTTTTCCAAAATGACTGATTGAAATGATTGCTGATAAGGTTAGCATGTGAATGAACTTTGTATACAAAAATAAGAGTTTGTGGTATTTGTATCTTCACCTGTCACATTATTAAGCATATATATTATCACTTTTTGAATATCGGCTAGTATTTCTTCCATCTGTTTGCAATTACCAAGAACAGTATGTGACAGTACAATCCATGACTATTTTCCATCTTACTTGTTGGCACTATTTAGTGTGGTATTTATTCAGTTTGAGATTCAGGACACTAATAATAATCTTCAATAGAACAATGTACACAGTAAAAATTATTTTATTTAGGTATGTATGTCAGTCTCAAAAGAAAAAAAAAAAGATTTTACTGTATAAACCAAAAAATTGTTGTTTTTAAGTGTATCTGTGTAATAGTAGAAGAATTGTACAACAAAAGTAACATAAGCCTTGTATTTTCACCTAACTAATAACACACATATTCAACTTAGATGTAAGCAAAACCTTGATACCTCCCCTTTTGAAAACAATTAGATTGGTAGTTGATTCAAGGTCTAAATGATGAATACCTTAGTTGAATTCTAATGTACATTATTCCCACCAGAAAGACCAGGGGTGGATTGATACTGATGCATTTGGGATTAGCCCCAGGCATGGGGCAAAAAAGGCCCCTTATAAATAATAAAAAAAACAACAAAGACCTGACTTTATTTTTGTTTAGAAAATTGCTTTATAAAAATCATTTGTTCAAGTGTACTTGTTTTAGAAGAGAAAAATATCACTGGTTTACAAAAAAATATTTTTTGTCTGAGGCAAGAATGTGAATAGGTGTTTTTTACTAATTTGGGTGTGCTGAATTCAAATTTATAAACAGTTTTGCTCTATCACCTCTAGTTTTCTGGCTTTTAAATAGTCTCATTTTAGTATATACAGAGTATATACGTGCTTATTTCAACAGTTCCAGCAGCTTATTACAGATAAAACAGGATAGATAAAGAAGATTGACGAAATAAATATACTTGGATGACACAATGTACACAATTCATAGTACCGCAGACAGTTAGAAGTGTGTTTTCTTAGATGATCTGGTGTATTTTGCCTCCGGGATGTCACGCAAGAGCATCCAGCAGAAGTCTCCCATCATGCTGGGGTTCCACTTGCCTTGGTAGTTGCTCTCCATCTTCGTAATGTCTTGGTGGAATCTTTCTCCATGCTCATCACTCACTGCTCCAAGGTTTGGAGAGAAGAAGTTGAGGTGGGAATGGAGAAAATGAATTTTGAGTGACATTTGGCATCCCATATCCTCATAAGTCTTTAGCAACTATATATAGCTTGATAAATAGCTATATATGTATATAATGTAATGCTATCACTTACATTTATTGCATAGTAACTAAAAAAGAAGACATAAGTCACACAATATTAGAAATTAACCCTGAATGCATGCCTATACAGTATGTGTACAAAATGTACAGTATGCATATCTAAAAAACTAGAGGTGATGAGTAAAAACGGATTTCAAATCTGAATTCAGCACCCCCAAATTAGGTTAAAACAGCTATTTTTGTGCTTGCCTCAATTTCTTTGTAAACCAGTGTAATGTATGTGGGTTGGCCTGTTCTGTGCAGAGGCATGTTGGCTTGTCTCCAAATGGTGGACTAGGTGTAGTCATATATCTGACCTTGCACATTTGTATACAATTTGCAATGCAAGTGTGCTAGGTCTAAGTAAGGCTACACTCAGTGATAGTAATCAGTTGAGAGTCCTCTATCAATCGAAATCTCTTCCTGTTTTCATGACACTGTCAGCCAAGCTTCTTCCTAGCAACTTGCACCTTTTACACTGTTTATTGCTTATTTTGTGATCAAGAATAGCCCTAGAATATAACTAGACCTAAATAACAAGGTTAGATGGAAGATATTTAAGTCTTTTGATTTTTCATTCTCATAATCTTTAGATTTTGTTTAAGAAAAGAGTTCAGTTAATGCTAACAACATAATTAAAAGTATTTTCAGTGTTTAGAATATATTGTATTAAATATTTTATACTTCAACAAAATTTTCAAATTATCATTCCTTAAAAATAATAAATATTTGTGGGCTTATAGTAACCCACTTATCTGTAAATATGTTGTCAACTTGACAAACATCGTTACTTCAAAGGTATAGAATCAAGCCATACAATTACAAAATTAATTTTTTTAAATAAGTACACAAAATGATGTGATTATTTGTTACAAAACTGTAAAGAACCTCATTCTGACATCTCTCTCCCCCTCTGTCCTTACACACTCACACATATGCTTATGTGCATGCACACACAAACATAAGCAGTGGGAAAAGCTAAAACCAAAGAAAGAGGAAAAAATATTCAAGAAAGTAGTAACTGAAACTATGAAAACCATCACTCGTATCAATATAGCCTCCAATTAAGACTGAAAACAATCATGTAGAGATAACTTACTATGATGATGACTCTCAACATTGTCAAATTGATCAAATTGAATTAAGCCCTTACTAAGAGGAAAAATATAAATTATTTTAATACCAGTGAAGATCCTAACTAACCTACCTTCTACATTTGATAAAGGAACATGGACACAACTTTCTAATGAAATCAGATTTTGTTTGTGTGTTGAAGATTACTTCTTGCAAGTACATGGATGCAGATTTTAATGCATCTGCAAAATTGATTCCAGATGACAATTATAACTGCTAATGCTCACAGATTTTATTTATATTTAATCACAAGCAGTTGAATGAAGAAAATGTTAAAAGAGAGGCTGGGTTTGCTACTCATTGTCGAAGGAGGATATCTTCTGTATTATATGCAAATTGTTTTCAGCAACAGCTGATTTCCCTGACTACACAGTACTTTATTCATTGCATCAAAATTACATCACCAAATTTATTGTTTCATAAGACCAAAACTTGACGAATCAACAAGACTATAATGCAGCAGTTGGATCAGAGAAAAAAGAACAGGTGCTAAGTTGTAGAACACATTATATCATTTGTAAAGTTTCTATCATAAAACAGGCTAGCATACAGAGGAAGTGATGAAGTAGTTGGTTCAGTGCATAATGGCTGTTACTTAGCAATACTGGAGTATGATAAATTTCTTGCTGACCACATTCATAAACACATAAATAAAGGAAAATGTTTTGCTTCATACTTCTCAACTGTTCATGATGAATCTATAGAAGTCCTACACAAAAGTTCTTACTGCCATTAACCAGGAAAGTAAAACATCCAAGTATTAATAATTGTCTGTTATTTTCTAACTCTGATGAAGCTGCATAGGTCTCCTGCTTGTACAGAAGTAAGTCTATGGATTTACAATGCTAAAATCAGGGGTTTGATTCTCCTTGGTGGCCTCAGTGGATAGCTGGATGTTGCTTTGCTATAAGAAAAACACGCACGATTGGAAGCTGCACAGGTAAAGCATTGGCTAAAATAAAATGTTCTGTTTTAATTAACTGGAGTATAATAGTAGTTTTTCAGCCTTTCAATCAATATGATTCTACACCAGATATATCCCATGTGGATCAAGTGATGATCTTAAGATATGTTTTAGGTGATGGTTCTGTAGAAATATTTACCACAAATTTACTGATAAGCAACCACAGAGGAGCAAATTTTTTTTTCATTAATTTTATTAAAAAGTATTATGTAAGAATACAAGATTGCCATGGATAGTCTTACTACAGTCATCCAATATTAAAGGCAAATATGTTGGAATTGCAAGCCTTGATCAAACAGAAAAAAATCCCTTAGTAGACTGTGTTCCCTGCTGTGGTCATTTACTTAGTGGGGTTGAACAGTGTATTGTGGATTGTTATACTAAAACTTGTTTATTCTTTGCCTTTGTGCTGAAGCTTTGTGTTTTTTCAGCTTCATCCTACTTGTGGAAGTGTGTACATGATGTACTTGAAATACTAAGGCTTCTGGTGATAAAAACGTTTCAGACACAAAATGAAGCACCCATTCAGAAGCAATGCAAGCCTTAAAAATGGAGTACATGGCCAAATGCAAGTATTTTTTTTTTCCATTACAGATAATTTTCACAAAGCTCCATTATGCTTAGAGTTGAGAAGTCATTTGATACATTTGGGATAACTAGAAACAGGTATAATGATGGAATTATGGAGGGTTATTCTTTCATTAAAGAACTCCTAGTTCAAATTATCATCTGCCAAAATCTCTTAAGATTTGCTTGTAATAATTACAAGATTAATTTCCTAAATATAAGGAAAGGGGAAAACAACTGTCAGGAAGCAAGACATATAAGGTTGAAATATCAAGGAAATTAAATTTAAGATGAGATGAATGTAATGCTGGAGATGATAATTTTCACACTGTACTCGGTATGAAGGTCGGACTTATTTAGCAACAACTGGCAAACTTTGATGTGCACTAGACAACAAGGAAGTTGTATATGAAATCATCAGTGGTAAATTTGTATTTCTACAAATTAGAGTCCATGCCTTTAGATCTCTGTAATACACAAAATAAAACATTGATTAATATGCATCCTGTCAATGGACTTGGAGAGTTTCACAGCTGTCCTCATTGAAAAACTGTCAGAACCTAATAAACAAAGTATGCTGAGAATGATACACTACCAATTTCTGAAATAAACTTTCCCAAACATCTTTATAATCTTAAGGATGTACTTGTTTGTGCCTCATGTCAAGTAATTATTTGGGGGGAAAATCCTTCTCAGTGACAACAATGCACCAAGATAGGCTAAATACACTGACACAGTTTTTTACATAGAAAATGACTTGTAAGAATTACTTGACACCAGAAAAATCATATATGTCATAGCTGTCAAAGGTGCCAGGTGGAAAATAGTGTAACAAAGTAAAGGGGACATGGTCTGCTGTTACTACTGGGTTTACTATGTGAGTAACAATGTGAATCTTTTGAATGTGTGAGTTGCTGAGTTTATGACAGGCAGTTTCTGTTTATATGCTTTCTTGCTAAAATGCAAATTTTGTCTTGTGTTAAGCACTCTTCTTCCTGTACAAGAAACATCTAGTAGTGTTCATCAATTTGTAGATAAGCATTGCATACTTATTAGTATTATCCTTTCAATTTATCCAAAAACAAAACATATCTTTTGTTTTCAACATTAGTCTTTGACAGCCATCATAACAATCCGAGTAAAAAAAAATTATCCTCTGACTCATTTGATCCTTATTCCACCCCTAAAGATCCAGGATCAATTTCTGACTACCATAGCATAGAAATAGTCCTTATCAGAAGTTGACAACAGGATAACAACTAAAGTGTAAAATAAAACTAACTAGTAATTAGTAACTAGTTACATTAATAAAAAAGGTATTAATTTATAATTATAGTTGGTTGCTTGTATAAGCTACTGATGAAAATACTTAATGTATTTTTGTGTTTTCTTAAGTTATCAAGTTTCATATTGTTCTCTTAATCAACTGTTTTAAAGTGATGTTGGTATATACTGATCCATACCTTTTGATTTTGAACTAGAACTTCATCACATCCTCTAAGTCAGTGGGTTGAAAAAACAGTGCTTCATTTGCAGGACAAGATTAATGTTCTTCTAAACCGTGCTCCATTCAGTGTTAATGGTGTAAATGATCCTGAAAACAGCAGCCTGTCAAATGACTCTTTGTCTGATTCCATAGTATTGTTACATGATGTGGATTTATCCTGTTCAACCACTGACACATATTTGAATAAAAACAGGAAACATTCTAGTCAGTCTACAGAAAGTTGCATAGACAAAAAATCATGTACTTACGAAAACCTAAAAATACCCAAGAATGATTTAGTAACTTGTTCAGAAGAGTTGCCAGAAAAAATTCTTTATAATACTGGAGCTTTGCATCAAGGCACAGAAGAAACTAATACAGCTTGTCAACACAGTAATAGTAGTACCCATTTGGAAACAAAAAATATAAATGATCAGTGTAAGATGACAGATAGAAGATATTCTCATGAAAAACTTCTACCATCTGAGTTTTTGTCTTCCAGCAACAAATCAAGTACCTTTGTACAAGAAACCTACTCTGCTCTACAGCGTCATGTTGACTGTATTGTTTCTGATGTGAATGTGGCAACAGAAACAGTATTACAAATGTTTGGTCTGATGCATGAACAGTTAAACACAGATATTGCACAGGATATATGTTACAAAGCAGTGGATGTATGTTTGCTGCAACCACTGTGGCCATTTCTGCTGGCATTACATCGGTAAATAAAATGAAATTAATAGTGTTATTGTTCTTGCACTAGGAAAGTGTACATCATTAGTTTCTACTCAGCAGTTAGTTGAGCCTTATTCTTGTAAGTTACATAAACTGTTGTTTATGCTTAATTTTCTCAGACAATATCAGGTATTTACACTTAAAGTCCTAGTGTTTACTGTAATTTTTAGACGTGGTGTCTTCTCACAAAATCCTCTCTATTGGTGCACATTTTTGCTTGCTACTAGTTTTGATACTCCCACTTATTTCTGCGTACTAACATTGCAAATGATTATGCAGCAACCATTGACCAATAGGAGTGTAATATTACCTCTATAATAAATAGTACCCTTTCTAATCTTGCTGCTCTTAACCATTTCTTGATTGGCAGTCTCAGTAAATAGACATATTTTCACCTACAGTTTGATTTACTTATCCACAAGTTCTAATTTTTCTATTTAATTATGCTGTTCTTTACCAGTTATGTTCTAATTTGTGAAGAGTTGCAAATTATTTTCTCTTCTTTGTCAATTTCATGATATATACACTCACAGTTCTGAGTGCTTATGATTACCCTTACAGATCAACTTTGACTGGTTGTCAGAACAAAACAATACTGCTGTGGATATTCCTTCTTTTCTGTTTTTTTCCAAAATATCACCTTTTATGGATTTTTTTTTTTTTTTTTGGTTGGGATTTTTTTTTTGACAATTGAGAGTTTGTGGACTAGTGTTATCTTTCAAAGTCCTCTCTCCATATCAATTTTGGAATTTCTTGCTGTTAGTCAGGTTCCTACATATTTTCTGTGGACTTCTAGGGGCAAGTTAGTAATGGTGGGGGGTTGGGGTGTGTCAGATTTTGATGTTTTTGTCACTCTCAATATGCCACTTCTCTTATTTTGGTCTCCTGTTTTTCATACTGTGATGGGAGCAGTTGATATTCTCAGTCTGGAATGGTTGGGTGTGTATCTGTATTTGCATTTTCCCACATGCCCTTACAAGTACTTCAGTCTACTCCATGTAGTGTAATACCACTGGTTACATGTTCACTGACTTCTGTATTCTACTAATGTACTGGTTTTTGGTGTTATATATCTTTCTCTTTCTTTATCTCTGACAATTATTAATTAGCTACACTCCAGCATGCATCATTCATTTGTAGCTTTACTCTGTCTTCTTGCATGGCTTTGTCTTTACCATTGTCTAAAAGACTGGAATTTTGAATGTAGTTTCTTTTCTTTTCCATCCTGTTCTTTCTTCCTCCATGAAGGTTTACCTACATGTGTGGTACCTTAGAACAGACAAAAATGGTACATGTGTTATAGTCCTTCTCATCGTGTATTTCCTCACATACTGACCTTTTTTGTCTTGATACTTTGAAATAGTCTTTCACTTTCTACCTTATCTGGGCTATAGTGTGTCACTGTCTGCCAATTTTCAGTTTAGTCACATTGCTTGTGTTTTCCAGTTTCTAATCTTATCCATGTTGTTGCATTCATTCTTTTTTCCCATCTTCCCAGTTCTGCTTCCCTTCTAGATTGACACCTCTGTTCTCCTCCATTGGAACTTTTCTATTCATGTTCTTTGAATCACCTTGTCTTGCAGTCCCTGCTCCTCACTTGTTAGAGAACAAACATGATTCTTCTGATGTGTTTGCCACATTTTTTCTATTAGATTCTATGTAATCCTCATTCCTGATCATTTTTTTATGTTCAAGACTTTGGCTACTCAAGAAGCTAGTTCTCCTTTCATTCAGTTTTCCCTTTCTTCTTTTCCCATCTTTAGGACTGTTCCAAGCTTGCCTGTTAAGGATCTTTGATGGTATATGACACATTGTACTGCTCCATTCTATGTGTCCTGAATCCATTCATTACTTCATTTTTCCTGTTTTTATCTGGGGTTGAATTTTCCATTTAATTTGCCTGGTATTTTTTCCTCTCTTTCTCCTCATGTTTTCTTCCCTTGAGATCTTCACCTTTGGGGGACATCCTTGTTGGGACATGAAGACTGTTCAGTGTAGATGTTATTTTTTGAATGAATATTGTGTGAATGTTTAGTTTTTTATTACCATAAGAATTAAAAACAGACAGTTGTTGGAAGTTGTGCTTGTAACTCATTGGTGTCAAGAATGTAGTGATAAACATTTAAATATTATGAGAGGAGAAGGAAATAATAGACAGACAAAGATAATAGGAGAAGAGAGTAAATATATGGCCAAGAAAAGGCTCAGTGTAAAGTTAACTTCAGTGGAAGTGAAGGCCTAATGATTAATGTAGACCTAACATTTAATATGTAAGACTAACAATAGAAAAGGATCAAAAAAGGAATATGCAGTTTTATCTTCTGTCTAAGCCACCTTTCTTTCTACTATTGATGTTGTTCCCACAGTTCATATGCACACATGAGAAGGTAGTTACTTTTTTTACAAATGCTTCTCTTCCCTGATGGTATCCATTTTTGAGGTAAAAGGTAGAAACCTTTTTCCTCCTGCAGGCCTGATGAATGTTATAAATGCTTTCAGTTATTGGTTGAAGTGGAATGTCCATTTACAGTCTGTCATGCCCTAATCATTCTGCACCAGTAGGTCCCATTATTTCTGTATTTTTTTCTTTGGATCCCTTCATGTTTCCAAACAATTTTTAGGCAACACATTTATACAAGATGAAGAGCAAACCTAACTCAGAAGTGTTTATGGTCTCCCACAGGTGTGTTATTTTTAATTCCTTCTTGCGCCCTATGATTTTCTTTTGGGTACTTTTTAAAGGAAAATTGTCTTCTTACTGGCTGACTGTGGGATTGTAGGTTTTTGTTAGATATTGTGTTGTAAGTTAATGTTTTACTAAATTGAAAATGTATTTCTTATAGATTCTTATCTCCTCTCACACTTTCTACCTATCCTCCCCACTTCTAGTTTGGTTTAGAGTGATCTGACCAATATCAAAATGCTTAACAGCTACAAGTTTAGAGAAGGTACTAGTTATGATAGGGATAGTGTTGCACTTCTTTTGGTGAAGGGTTGCTGCATAATCATTTGCATGTTAGAACGCAAAAATAAGCTGAAACATCAAGGTTAGTAACAAGAAAATGTTTGCCAGTAAAGGACATTTTAAGTTGAGAAGGCTTTTTGTGAGATACATATCTGTTGAAAAAACATTTTTCCTTTTGGTAAATGTTTACTTCTAGATGTTAGTTATCAAAACCTATAAACAAGTAAGTTGAGGATACAGCTGTTCTGATATATAGCAGTGTGTTGCTGATACCAGTAATTATAATTATGCATAATTAATTTAGGTATGTTGGTGATTATGGTAATCTTATTTTAGGAGAAAAGTAATTCTAGTAACCTTGTTATCTGTAAGAAAATTAATTCATATTGTATCACAAAGTATTATGTTATGCCAATGATTAAGGTGTTACCAAGACATCTATGTGTGTATTAAATTTATGCAAACATTTCAGAAAACATCATTAATCATAACATTATACCATTTTCTGAGATGGTAATGATACACTTATACATGCAATAGATTTATGGAAATATTTCAGATGGCATTAGTAACCATAACATTATATCTCATCCTAAGATCGTACCAATATGTATGTTAGATTTATGGAATAATTTAGATGGCATTATTAATTATAAAATTGTACAATTCAATCCAGTGACATCAATTAAACTATTAGATTTATACAGGTAATTTAAATAGCATCATTATTATAACCTTATTCCACTGAGGTAGATGTTTTCAATACCTATGTTAGATTTTACATAAAAATACAGTACCCTTTTACCTGAGTGCTTTCAAAAGTTAGACCCCTTGAAAGCATTCTAGTTATAGGCTATCAAGCTTTTTAGATTAAATTGGTTTCTTGAATTAACATCAAGGGTTCTCCTTTGTAATGTGGTCTTTTGATAGATAGGTTTGAAGATGATGATTTACAAAATGCTAAACTTGAACTGAAAATATGGATTAGCTATGTTGACGTCGTGTGGTGGCATGGTAAAGAGAACTTGCAATAGTTTGCTAATTACTGAAATAGCTTCAAACCTTCTTTTCAATTTACTCTTGAAGCTAATAAAGACAACAGCTTACCATTTTTTGGACACATTTTTAAGAAAAACAAGAATAAATTACAGTATGGTCGATCATAAACCTTTTTTCTGTTATGATGCCACACCATGAATCATGCCATACAAAGTTACAATAAATGTCACCTTTTTACTCTTATGTTTACAGGTGTTTAAAGATATGTTCTAATTCAGCAGATTTTAAAAATTAATTGTTGCTTATGAACAATGTTGCATTAGATGAAGGTTTCTCACCTCATATTGTTGATAGGGCTGTGAATAAATTTAATAAAATAAATGTTGATCAAAATAATAAACTAAAATCAACATTTGATAAAATATATCAGTGTTTTTACTGTATATCTCAGGTTTATCATGTCAATTTTTTTATAAATTCAGAAAAAAAGTATTGCCATTTACAAACCATTGAATAAAATTAGTCTGATATTATTTTAAACTAAAGGTGAAAAACCTAATGGATGAAACCATATTGAAACATGCTGAGAGACTGGTACAACTGTTGATCTGTTTTAATAAAGATTTTTAATTGGGTATTAGACAAATTTGATTAATTATAGGTTTAAATATTTTTATATGCACAAGTTCTTTGAATTTTAACCTTTTGATAAGATCACAGCTAGAACATTGTGTGTCTTTGTTCTAAGACAAACCAAACCATACAGGTTTAAAATAAAGTAAAGAGCAGTATTTCATATTATTCAGGAACTTTACTAGATCTCCAAAATGGACATATGGATGTTTTACTTTTGAAGAGCCATAACAAATGGAAGCAAGCCAAGCATAATAAGTTATATTTAATTGGCTGTAAATACCTCAGAGTGTCATTATTAGATACGTAACTGCTTTTAAACCATTTATACATTTGCTTGAATAACGCTTTCACTATGAGTAGATCAAAATGCACGTCATTTCTGAACTTTTGTGGCATTTCTGTCATTTCATCACCCCTCTGTGTGAATTCCTGCACATGGTGATGGGACCTCCCAGGGAAGTTCTGTTCTTTCATTTTACCTCTTCTGGGATCTAAACATCCACTCACGTATTTGCCTGACACACTAATTTGGCCTTGAATTCCTGTAGACAGGCAGCCTTGGAGTGGCCCAACTAGGGTCATTCAGCTGGTCCACTCGGGCTAGGATCAACCAAGTACCAGTGTTGGATGTTCTCAACAGGTGTTGTGGATATTGTATCTGATGCTGGTGTTTGGGTATGGTGCTAACAAAGCCCTGGTGTTGCTGCAGTGTCCTTGTTTGACATTGTAGTGCATCCCCTTGTAGGGCTCCATGGTGGGTGGGTTCAGTGGGCACCAAAATATCCCTTTCTTTATTATAGATACTCCAATTAAAATAGAGAAAAAACAGTCTATAGGTAAGCGACCACATCTTGAAGATCCTGAGCAGCAATCCTCACCATCTGTTCCACTTGTTGTTCCTCATCTTCTGATATTGCATTCACTTTTGGACTAACTTTTAGGGCAAATGTCTCCCTTTTTCATTCAGAAGGGGGACAAGAGGGACTTGCTGGCTGTCCAGAGTCAGTAAATAAGCTTTGATCTGGTGATATATTGGTGGAAACATCCACATCTCAACACAGTGAACTCCTCTTGCATCTAAAGGCCATTGGAGATATACCTATTGAGGTTACGCCTCATGCTACTTTGAATTCATCATGAGGAGTTATTGCTGAGAGGGATTTGAAGAACATCCCAGAGTTTGAGATTCTCTGGTTTCTCCATCCAAGGAGTTTCTGCAGTGAGGCATATGTCCATTCGTAATGATGGAATTATTGTGATGACCAATGTCCTCATTCTCACATTTATGTCACCACATCAGCCTGCCGCCATCAAGGCAGGTTTTCTTAATTGCAGAGTATGGCTATATATTCTAAACCCTCTCCGATGTTTCCAGTGTCAGCAGTTTGGTCATTAGAAGACGTCATGTCATGGTACCTTGACGTGTGCTTGTTGCAGTGGCAAGGACCATGATGCCTATGAGTGTGAAATGGATCTTCAATGCATCAATTGCAATGGTTTTCACCTGCCCAACTTTCATTCTTGCCTTAACTGGTTGGAAGAAAAAGAGGAGCAGCATTTAAAAACGATTCATAACATTACTTATCCTAAGGCTCAAAAATTGCTGTCTACCACCTTCATCTTGGACATATGCTACCGTATTTCATTCCACAGCTCTAGGGGGAGTACAGACCGATTTTTCTGTGTCTCCAAACAAATGAAAAGTCTTTTGACCTCTGTGGTTAAAAAAGTTGTGAATCAACTTCAACACCTATCTCTGTCCCTTACATACATTCCAACAAACCCCAAGATTTACATCCTTTGGTTTTAGGTACAGGCATTTTCTTGGATACATCTTCTTCTCCCACCCCAAGATGCAAAGCAGTCATTCATTCACATCCTCAGTCACTGGAATCCCTTTCTAACAGCAAAGACCTGCCTAATCAACCCAGGTCTATTGACCTCCATGGAATAAGGACAGTAAGGAAAAAAGATATAGTCGTAAACAGAAGGGTTTTCTACCAATGGAACTGTCGAGGTTTATATTATACTCAAGATAACATCAAGACACTGATTGCTTCCTTTCATCCTGTATATCTTTCCTTACAAGAAACATTTCTGAAACCTGTCAATACAGTCACCTTTTGGTGGTTTTCTTTCAACAGAAATGGCAGACTGTGTGATGAATGAGTGCATGGAGGGGTGGCACTGTTGGCTGATCAGCATTGCTCACTCTGTCTTTGCCAATCGAAACACCCTTGGAGGTCGTAGCCATCCGTGTTTCCTTGGGTCATACCATGACTATTTTTACTCTCTATGTGTCACCTGGAGAGACCTATGATCAATCAGACCTTGATGGTTTCATTGAACAGTTGCTGTCTCCATTTTTAATTTTGGGGGACTTTAATGGACATCATCCCTTCTGGGAAAGTGCCAATATTTTGATAGGAGGGGTTGCTCTGTAGAGCATATGCTCTCTGTTCACAACCTTTTTCTTAATACTGGTTCTTCCACTTATTTCCATGCACATAGTCAGTCGTTTACTGCTATTTATCTTTCAGTTTTCTCCCCTTCATTATTCTCCCATTTTTCATGGAGGGTTAACAATAATCCATAAGGCAGTGATCATTTTCCTTTCATCTTGAGAGAGACAGGTCATGGTCGATGCCACCTGACCTGTGTGCCCCGGTGAAAGCTGGATTCTGCCATCATCAGTAAGCCGTCAATTGATGACTGTGTGGTAGCAGTAACTGACTGTATTATACAAGCACCTGCTCGACACCTCAACACATTTTCCACTATATCCTCATCCAAGGTGAAATCCTGCTTGCCACATGGCACAGAAGGCTCAAAAACAAACCTGGGATACTTTCTGTAAATATACCAAACTCTCGAACCTCATCACTTTTCAGTGGCCCCGTGCACATGCTTGATGGATAAGACGTCAAAGCCAGAAGGAATCATGGATTAAGTTCACAACCACCATAACTTTTATCACCAGTTCCAAAGTCATGTGGGACAAGATTCAAAAGGTCAGTGGACAATATAATTGTATCCCATTTTAGATCTTGCTCTCTGATGGCCAGGAA
Organism: Carcinoscorpius rotundicauda; assembly: GCA_011833715.1. Classification (NCBI taxonomy): domain Eukaryota; kingdom Metazoa; phylum Arthropoda; class Merostomata; order Xiphosura; family Limulidae; genus Carcinoscorpius; species Carcinoscorpius rotundicauda. Next base: position 45,883,878 of record CM022392.1, on the reverse strand, counting down.
GTAGCTGATACCTGGACCATTGCCAATACTCTAGGTGAAAGCTTTTGCTGGGATTTCTAGTACTTCTGCTTCTTCTTCCACCTTCTTAGCCATGAGGACTTGGGCAGAGCAATCACCTCTTTCTTTTCAAGCTGATTATCTCTATCACTATCGTTTTACACTGGTGGAACTCAAATTGTTCCTTCATTGGTCTGGCAGTACATTGGTTGGACATAATAATATACACTTTGACATACTGTGCCATCTATCTCTTGCTTCTCTTGCTACTCTTCTGATTGTTTTTAACTGGATCTGGCAGGAGAATGTTTTTCCTAATGCTTGGCACCAGGCTATTGTCCTACTTTTCTCTAAGTCTGGGAAGGATCCCAAGATTCCTTCCAACTACTGTTCAGTTGCTTTGATGAGCTGTCTCTGTAAGACCTTTGAGAGGATGGTTAATGCTCTTCTAGTTTGGTTTTTTGAATCAAACAACTTCCTCTCACCCACCCAGTGTGGGCTCCAACAACAGCTCTCCACATTGAACCACCTGATTCGACTTGAAACACCAATCAGAGAAGCCTTTCTCAAATGACAATATCTTGTATCACTATAGTTTGACATTAAGGAGGCTTGTGATGCAACATGGAAGTATGGCATTTTGCGAGACCTCCATGTATATGGATCACGTGGCCATTTGCCCATTTTTATTAAGTTTTTAATGGACAGGAGATTCCCAGTTCGTGTGTGTTCAACACTTTCCCATTCTTTTCAACTGGAACTTGGAGTCCTTCAGGGTTGTGTTCTGAGTGTCACACTTTTCATTATAAAACTTAATGCCATCACTGAACAGTTCCCTCTTGCTGTTGCAAATGGGCTCTACGTCAATGACTTTCACATCTTATGTCAGTTGTCGAACATAAGGTATATTGAGTGGCAGCTATAGAATTCCCTCAATCATTTACTGAAGTGGGCCACAGCAAATGGCTTCAACTCTATCTAAAACTCTTTGCATGCACTTTTGCCATCAATGGAGTATTCACCCTGATCCTGATCTCCATATCTGTGAAGTTGTGCTGCCTGTGGTCCCTTTGACTGTGAGCTGGCCTTTATACCACACATCAAGCAGATACGGGTCAAATGTATAAGAGCACTGAATATCCTCCATGTCCTCTCTTCCACCACTTGGGGAGTGGATTGATGTTCCATGCTTAAGATATATTGTACTCTTATTCAATCAAAGCTCGACTATGAATCACTGGTCTATGATTATACCAGACCATTAGCCTAAAAGATGCTAAACCCTATACATCATCAAGGACTTCAGCTCTGCAATGGGGCTTTCTGCACTTCCCCGGTTCAGAGCTTATATGTAGAATCGCATGAACCTTCTTTGCATCTTCTCCGTTTGCAAGTGTTTTACTATATGGGGTTGTGTTTTCCTTCCTCAGTGGGCCATGCTTTTTCAGAACAGATGGTCTGCTATTGCTCCTTTTAGCCCTCATATCCAGGAGCAGTTGGATCTGTCTTTGGATAACATTACTGTATCCACTAGTCAGCCCATTCAACCCTGGCTTCTCGCAGTCTCCAAATTTGACCTGTTTTTAAATGATCTGAGAAAAGTACACACTCCTGATTGGAAATACTGTCTGCTATTTGCTGAACATCTTTTGAACAATCCTTTCATTCCTATTTATTAGAGATAGTTCAAAATTAGGTGACTGTGTGGGCTCTGCTATGGTTTGTTGTAGTTCGGTGGTTGTGAGAAGAATCCACTCCACAGCTTCTGTGTTCACTGCTGAACTGTACACCATTTCTTTTGCCCCGGATTATGTAGAAGCTAAGAAGTTCTCAAACTGCACTATTTATACCAACTTGCTTAATTCTCTACTGACCCTGAAATTGCTTCACATTGGTTCACACCTTGTTTTCGCTGATATTCAAAACTGAATGGCAAATTCCTCTTTAACATATACTTCTATCCAGTTCTTCTGGATACCAGGACATGTTGGTATTTGTGGGAACAAGCTCACTCACACTACAGCTAAGCCTATCTGCTTTGGCACTATAACTGCTGTGCCTGACCCATACATGGACTATGGTTCTGTATACAAGGCTTGGCTACGTGCCAGTTGGCAGTTGACTCGGAGTGAGCAACGCGACAAGCTTTTCCAAATAAAACCATATGTTGGACTTTGGTCGTCTAGCTTCCATAAAGTTCAGGAGGAAGTTGTTCTAACTAGACTACATATTGATCGCAGTTTTTTAACTCATTGTTTTCTTTTATCTGGAACCAATTCACCAGTGTGTAGTTTGTGTAACATTCAGATCATAATGAGACACATTTTACTTTCTTATCTTCATTATGACTCTGAACCAATGGCACCAATTTAAATATGTTTTGTCCCAAGGTTTATCCGTAACGTTAGACAGTGCTATTGGTGATGGTGATACTGTCCACCTCAGTAATGTTTTTAGTTTTTTAAAGGCCATTAATCTTTCTAATACCATTTAAGTTTTTTAATTTATACATTATACGTTTTTAATGTGGCTCCCTTTTGAAAATCAGTTCATCTAGTTCAATTTGAAATTAGAAACTGGCCATAACATTAAGTGACTCGAAACCAAAACTGGAAAGGCCAACTTCAGGTGACTAATGCTGCTGTTTGAACTACCCTTTAGTCATCCTGGTGAGTTATTATAATTTTCGAATGTCTTTTAATACCATTTTATTACTTTCTGTTTTGAACATGGCCATAATGTCAAATAACTTGGAAACAGGACTGGAAAGACCAACTTCAGGTGATTGACAGTGGTTTTTGTACTTACCTGTTAGTCTTCCTGGCAAGTTATGATAATTACAGTTATGCTACAGAAAGTCCTTTACAACTTGAATTACTGTGGTTTTTCTCTTAACATTGTAGACTAGATGTAAACATTGGTTTTATAGTATTTATGGGTTTTTTTAATTTTGTTTTATTTTACCTTAATTTCCTTTTATGAATTTTACTAAATTTACTTTTAACTTTTTACCGGATGTTTGGCACAGATAGCTTAGCTGCTTTGTGCCATAAAACACCAAATCAACCAACCAACCTTACATCATCTCTGTTTTTTCAAAATATTACTTATACTGCAATTAAGATTGTCAGTAGCTCTGATAGTAAGTATTCATTCTCATGTCAATAATTTAGATTGTATCAATAGCTTGGGTATTTTTTAACAAATAATTCATGAAGATTTAGCATCCTAAGTTGTCATTGTTATATCAGTAATAGCTCTGTACAAGGAATTCATATGGCTGTAGTATCTGTTTTTCTTATGCTGGTAATTTATATTGTCTGTAGCTCTAGTAGTCTTATACAAGTAATTCATATGGTTGTAATAGCTTAGGTTGTTATTCTTATACAATTAACATAGATTATGTTAGTAGCTCTGGTAATCTTATACAAGTAATTTTTATAACATTAGTAGCTGAAGTACTTTTATAAGTAATTTATCTAGAAATATGTTGTAATAATCCAGTATCCTTAAATTTGTATTATTAATTTTAATGTACTTTTTTCTAGTGGATGTTCATACAGATAAGATGCTCAAAATAAGTTCTAAGAGTGGGAATTTTACCGGTGAAATATACATCTTTCATGATTTGTATGCTTTATTATTACAGTTTAAAATGTTTTATGAGTTTGAAGTTTGCTATTACTTGACTTGTTTGAGAAACTATTAAAGAAAGTATTTATAATGATTAAAGGTTATTAATACTATCAACAGTTTTGTTATTTGAAGTAATCCAAGTAATAATAATATCCTTAAATGGTTAAATTTCCTTAAAATGTAATAATGTTTTGAAATTTTGTTTATTTTCAGATTACTTAAAACTCACACAAGTTGTAATTTACAGTTACTTTTTCATTTAGCACTAAAAGCATTATTATTAGGGAAAATAGAAATGTTCTTAAATAATTTTAGATAAACAGCAAATAAAAGTTGCTTTTTCTGCTAATCATAGTTCATATTTGAAAGTATTGGTTGTGATGTAATATATTTATTTTTGAATTTTTGAAGGTTTTTTCAGTTGAGTTATAACCTTTAAAATGGTCTTGTTTTATAGTTTTATATGACTATATGCTTAGAGTAATATTTAAATGCAGTATAACTCATCTGTGGCTTGTGTGTTTACGTCTAGGTGGTGTTCTGTACTCTTTGTTATTTGAAAATTTATTTATTTTGTGATGGTGTTTTAGATTGGCATATAGTGAGGCAGAACAACGTATTGCTCGATCAATATCTCAGCAGAAGGAGAACTGTCCAGAAGATATGGGGATACCTTCTTCATTTTTTGAGAAGAACTTGGCTTTTTACCAAGAAATCATTCTGAAAATTGTAAAAATAATAGATAATAAATCCCCTTTAAGTAAACTTCAACTATTAGGTAAGGATTCATTTTGAACATGAGCCTTCTGCACTTATGCATACCCACTGTTGAGAAAGGGTATGTGATAAAATAACATACTATGATGTTTTTTGTGTGAAAAAAACATCATTGTATATGTTATACCTGAGTGTTTTTAGACAATAGATATTTTCAATAGGTTTGCTGTATTTGGAGACTTAAGTGGCTACATTTGACTTTATCTAAATTAGATGCATTTTGTTTAAACTTTATGTTGAAACTTCCACTGAGTACATGTATTCTTACATATTTAATTACTATGACGAAGTTTTTGTGACTGCCTCATTGTAAAATATACTTAGTTCTAACATCTTTTGATCAACCACACTGAATACATGGATTTAATTGAATATGTATTCCCCTCCCTCAACATAATCAAGTTGTACACAGTTCTAATTTTATATAGCTGTGTTCATCACTGAATAAATGTATCCTGCTTTTTATGGCTAGCTACACAGACATACATAGGTATGACAAGTTTGGATTATAGTTTGCACCAAAACCCAGGCAGTATAAACTCAGTGGTAAGGCTGAACAGATTACTTAAATTTACTAAAAGTAAGTTAAATCCCTAGTCCTTGCAGTCTTATAAAAAACAATGGTAAATTCTCTTTTTTATATTTTAAAAGTTCTCATTTTATGTTATTTACCTCAGGTGGTATTAGAATGTTTTATTATACTTTTCACAACCAAAACCATGGAATGTGCCAATGACACTTGAGAATTTTTTTACTCTGTTATTACCAACATAAACTTCTATTTAAATAAATTGCAAAAGGCAATATATTTTGATTTTCTTTTAAAAGCATGCAATGGTATTAACATTGAAACACATAGATATATAATAATTTGTTAAACAAGTTCACATTCAAAATTTATTGTCTTGCAATACATTTTCAGAATTTTAGTTATTGTTTAAAATTATTTAAATTCTTTCACAGTAACAGTTATACAGCAAATATGTGGAACAACTGATTTTTCAAAAGACTGTCATTCAAGTTTAATACAACCCTTGTAAGTGTTTTGTTTTGAAGTCTTTTTCTGTGAATGTGTGGAATATAATGCTATTTGTGCCTTGATGAAAATCAAGTAGATACGTTTGATAGTAAAAACTCAAGTTCTGTGATAAATTTTGTTTCATCCCTGTTTTAGGGTTGTCTAATTAAATTTAATGATTATTATATTGGTGTTTATGAAATTACAAAGGCAGTTCCTCGTTTAGTTAATTTAGTCTTCTTACTGTTATGTGTTGCACATGTGTGTTTTGCTTTTATTGTAAATTATATACCTTTTCATTGACAAACAATTTTTCAAGCTTATCTTCTCAGCCAGTTTTAACTTTCGAGGTACATAACCTCATAATTATTTAAGGTGTATGAAACAGTAGTTCACAATGGATAATAAAACTCTGCTTAATTGAGAACTCCAGTTTATATAATATCGCTTCTGCTAAAGCTGTGTTAGAAATCATCAATTAATAGTTCAAACTGTTTTGTTCCATTTGGAACCAGTGTTACAAACTGTAATCCAGTAGTTATAATAGTACCATCCCATCTAAAAGCTGAGTTGGAAATTGTTATCCACTTGTTCCAGAAATGTCATTCTGTCTGGAGTCATCACTCAGTAGTTTAAATAACATCATTCTGTCTGAAAACTGTTTTAGAAATTGTCATTCAATAACATCACCCTATCCAGGAGCTATATTTTTTGAAGCTTTTGTTATTCAAGTCAATTTTGTGTTTTGTTGTTGTTTTTGTGTAATATATGACATAGTGCAATTATATAAGATTGCTAATATTACCAGTCTGGGATGTTTTTTCATTGCATAAGAAAAATTTCAAATGTGCTATTTTTTTCTCAAGTACTTAAAAGTAATCAATATTGTCAGCTTGTTATTATACTTTTCTGTTGTTTTAGTTTAATCTCAGTTTAGTGAGCTTCTTAATATTTTAATTATATTTTTTTAAATATGTATATAATAGCAGTTTATTAAATTAATTCATAACTTAAAGTGTTGAACAAATTGAAATAAGTTCATGTTTATGTAGAATATTACCTTATAAAATACACAGAAAAAGGCTGTAGCAATTTTGGGGTAAATTTTATCTTCAGTGACAAAGAATAGTTATTTCAAATTATGTATGCTAAAATACTTATATTTATTTTGAATGTAAGTTCCTAATTAGTGATACATCATTTGTTTTTGTTGCTTTTGCAACACTTTCCTGTAATACTTGTACACCTTTTTATTTATACTTTTTGTTCATAAATAAAATAATAACACAACTATTTCAAGGTACTGACATAAGTGAATTCTAAATTTGTTGCATTGCAGAACATCAACACTTGAAATATGATACTAATTTTTCTTTATAATTTTTAGTGAAGGAAAAAAAATTCATCTAAATAATGACATTCTGTTATGATTTGTTGAAGTTGTTCAATCACATTACTTTTAAACTTTTTTCATTAAAGGATTTTATGTTATAAATATTTGTTTTATCATCTGAATATACAGTCACTATACATAATTAGTGAAGTACCTTTTCACATTGAGTAAAAATTTAATATTACTAAAATACAGTAACTTAATATGCAAAGATGTTTTAAAAATGCTAATGTACCATTGGAGAATCTGCATTTGAATACTACCAAAATAATATTGAATCAAGACTCAAAAAGGTGTTAGCTTTCCCAAAGCCTTCATGTATTCAGAGGTTTTTAAAAAGTGATTGAGAAATAGATATCAGTTAATCATGAATGGCTAAAACTAAGTAAAGTAGTCTTGTGAAGTGTGTTTGAAAAGTAGGCAGTTGTTTATCTTGAACAGGTAAAACTAAGTAAAGCAGTCTTGTGAAGTGGTTGAGAAGTAGGCAGTTTTTGATCATGAATAGCTGAAATGGAATAGAATAGATTATTCAATTTTCGAGACACTTGGGTAGCAGATAAATGACAAAATTAATTCAGTTCTGTTAATTACTATGAAATTTCAATAATTAAACTCAATATAGAATGTGTTGTCTTTGGATTAAATTAACCAAGTTGAATATTGATGGAGAACAATAATGATAATGCCAAGTTGGGTAAACTGTTGTTTGACCTAATAGGTTTCAAGTTTTGAATGTTGGGTTTACTCAACCTATTGTGCTTTAATATATAATGCAAAACAAGCACAATTTAACTGACATACTAAATCTATGAAAATACATAAATGCAACTATAAAAAAGAAAAAGTTTGATAAGCATATGAATTATAAGGGCTGGCTATAATCTGTTTGTTTGTTTTTTAAGTTAATTTAGTTTAGTGTGTGAAACAGTCAAAACTGACCAATAGGTCCCATGTCATCATGAAATGCTGTGTGTTCTATTTTTATTGAATAGTAAATGTGCAGTTACACATAGAAAAGCAATTTTTGGTTACAATATAAAAATATAAAAATAACAAATATTACCATTTACATGTGGTCATCCAAGTTGCATATTACAACATAAGATAGAAGCAGTTACTACTCAAAATTCTAGTTCTTAGCTAGTCATGGTGCATTTACATTAACCGGTGTGTATTTCTTCTTTCTTTATCATACATAAAGCTTTACATCATATTATATACTCAGGATAATATCCAGGCTGTATTTTATGGCAAGTCATTATTTTTTTATAGCTTAGGATCTTTAAAAACACTCCAAGTACAGCTAAGTTTGTTTAAATATGGGCCCAATAATTTGTGAGTGATTGACACTAACTAATACTAGCTTGTTTAACAAGCATAAATGGTGTAGAAAACAAAAATAAAACATGTTTGTACTTTTATATCCATTAAAATATCTATTTACAATATGATAGAATCATGGTTATCTGTTATCAATCTATATTGGGTAACCCAGAAATAAGGATTTGAGCAAATGTACATTCATACATAGTAAATAAAGCTGTGTACCTACTGCACTAGTTCATGAAGGAGGTAAGTAGCTTTAATAAAAGAATATTTAACATTGTACAAAATTTAAAACATGAACTGTTTTCATCAGCAGGAGGAATAATGGTAATACTATAAAACATCTTTAAATTAAAAAGATAATTATGTGTGACTTTGAAGAGAAAAGTGCCAGCAAATGTATAAGAAGGAAGTTGTTGGAAATATGTGAAAATGACTTGAAGAAAAGTAAAATATAGGCTATGGCTATGACAAGGTATGTTGTCACAGTTGACTTTTGATGTTGCAAATATGCCATGATTCAAGAAAGTTTACTATAGGTTGGTTGTAACCTTAATCAAGGATTTTGTATCCTTTTAAGTTAATTGTATGACTGATAGTGCAAAAATACTCCACTAGAGCACAGTTGAATATACTACTATGTTTATGTTCTGAAATTAATTTCTCGTCAGTGGTTTATTTGGCCAAATAAAAAGTTTGGGTACTTTAAGCAAAGCATGGCTTGTGCTAGACTGTCAATGGAAGAATAGGCCAAATTGCTCTAATAGGCTACTAATTCACTCATTTTCAAGCATGCCACATCAGTACACAATTAGTAGTAAGGTCTATGAGATAACACACATCATTCACAAAATATTTTTATTTATTGAGCTATCATATCTATGGTACCATAGTAATTGTCTACATGTCATATTATATGATTAGCCTTATATGATATTTGTTTTGCTTTAAATTTAACTGGGGGATGCCACTGACATTATTTAATAACACTAATTGTGCTTTATAGCTAGGATAGAGAAAAATCAATTATCCCTTAATTGTTATGTTTTGTAATGGCCAAGATTGGTTGTATGTCTCATGATCCTGGATACTCTAATTAACATGTTAGTTTCAGTTTTGAAGTACAATCTATAAAAGTTTGGAAAAAGAAAGTACATACATAAGTCTCTTGTATTAAAGGAGTAATGAAGGTTCGTTCTCAAGGCATATTAACAGCATTAGTTTGTTTTTTTGGTTTCAGCAATTTCTAAACTATAAATTCAATTGGAATAGTGAACTTGTAGGTTATAATTAGTTGCTAACAACAGTAATAACAAACTGTTGAGCTAATAAAGATAGATTTGGGAGATATACATTATTATTTTATATAAATTCATAGAAAATTCTTCTTATAAACTCCAGTTTCTGTTAATTCTTCTGTCCCAGGTGCCACTTTAAATACCTTTCTGCACAAGTCACTGAGTTACATTCAGAATTTTATGAAATACCTTTACTGTTGATTTGTGTGAATAACATACATTATAATGTTAAATTCAGAGTCAAAGTTTTGTGCTATATAAGTTTTAAATCCTATATTTAAAAGGAACTATTTGAAAAAAATACTTAGTCTTAGCTTTTCTTGTCATGTGACTCACAAGCTGTGAAAAATCTGAACTTTCACAATCTCATTTGTGTTTGAGATAACACCAGTCATGTAGATGTATGTTCAGACAATAAAGAAATTTGCTTGGCTTATTGAACAGGGTAAGTTTTAAATGTCCCTGTGGCTAAATGCAGAAGAAACAAGTAATAAATTTTGTCAACCCCTGATGAGTGTCATGTCCACCTTCTATATTTTTGCTTGAGTATTATCATATGCATGTGTATAATCATAAGAAAAAATGCATTTTACATTATAATCTAACTTGTTATTTTAAAATTCACATGCATTTGTCATCTTGAAAGTGTAACTGCTTGCAGTATCATTGGCTACTTTATCCACAATAGGATGTACAGGTTTTGCTTAGCTAAGTATGTTGTAATTAGACAGCTAAATTGTATTTAGGTCTTACTTTTGTATATTAGTTAATTATATATTTATTTTTTAAAATGTCCAATTGAAAGGTTTAAACCTTTTAAGTTTTGAGAACTGATGCAAAGTATGATGCATATTTATAAGTTCTGGCATTATGGTAAAATAATTTTGCCAAAGCCTTGTACCTCACTGCTGAAGATATACTTACTTATGCTGAGATGAGTACTAAAAGAGAAAGAAAATATTAAAAAGTAACTGTATGTGAAAAGGAAAAAGGCCTGAAGTAACTAATACAACCAAAAGAAGGTATTTTAAGATATTCTACAAAATACCAAAATAATTATACATTCTTTCTGTTTCTTAATTTTAAACATTTAAGTACATTGTATATTGATATCTACAGCTAGTGATATGGTAGAGAAAATATTAACATTTACCTTAAAAATCATTTTGATATTCATTTAAAAAGTCTAGAGGCTATGCAAATAAAACTCAAACTGTAAGATAAAAGTATATCACCTTGAGTGCAGATAACTACAGTAGATAAATAACATATTTCTAGTAGAAATAATTAATATAATATATATTTTGTATACAAATACTTATAATTTTTAATTACAAAATTTTTTGTTCATATATATGAAAGAAAGATCAAATGTAAAACTAACTGGTTATGATAATTGATTTTGTGTAGTATGTTTTAGTTTCTACAGCTTACTAGATTTCTGGTTATTACTGTCTATAAACATTATATTGACTAATAATATAGGATAAGTCTTGTATTCCAGCAGCAAATAAGCACGTATATAATTTTCAGAGCATCATGATAAGGATATTAAACTTGCAAAACCACAACCTAGAAGACTGAGTGTATTACAATGTTAAAGTTAACCAGTTTTTGGTTTATAAGTTTGAAACTTAGTTTTATTAGAAATACAATTATATGATACATTTAGACAGTTAAAAGTGAGGCACACTTTAGTAGGTAACTTTCATAAACTGATAGAAACTATAATATGTTTGTTTTGTCAACAAGATATGCTAGTAGGTGGATTAGCTGTGCCTTTTTTTAAAATCTGTTATTAGTCACAAAATTTCAGAGTACTTCTTTTCAGAGTTTAAATTACTAAACATTAGACATTAATTTTCTGTGTTTATTTTACTCTAAACAACCAAAGTAGAAATTCACTCAAAATAAAGCAGTATATCACTGCTTATATTATTAAATTGTTTAAATGACACCATAATGTTTTACTTCCAAGAGCAACAAAGTACAAGCACAAAAATAAGTTAACTTGTTCTCCAGGAACACAATATGGAATTTATCAGTGTATGTAATCTACTGTGTTTACAACAAGAATTCCTTATAGTAGTAAGATTGCACTTTTAATCTATGAAAGTGATTATTATAGCATATAGTTATGCTATGTTTGGAGCTGATCGAATAAACGTTGAAAGTGTTTGAGTATTGGTTGTCCTTGTGAGATGTTTGAATTTTAGTGGTATACTGTACAGGCATACAAATTGAGTGCCCATAGATGAAAGGATACTAAAAACATTGCACTTAATCTGAAATATCGAGGTGTCCATCTTTGCATGATTAATTGTGGTCTCTTTGACACTGTGGTATGTCTGTGAACTTCAAATACAAGAAACTGGGTTTCAACACACATGATGGGCAGAGCACAGATAGCCCATTGTGTAGCTTGTGTTTAATTCCAAACAAATTATTTATTTTGGTTACAAATAATAGAAAAAGAAAGACTGAATTTATCTGCCCTTAATGGTGAATTGTCTGTCAATCAAGGTTTTACTGTAGTTAAACTTTAAAAATTTTTGATACCAGTTGATCTGTCAGTTTAAATCTTTTGATTTGGGTAGTAAGAATTATAATTGTTTTAAGAACTGTTTTTAAAAAATGTGCTAATAAGAAACCTCTTCAAGTGTACATTTGGTTCTCACAAATAATTTATCATATTTTTTCTCTGCAAATGAGGGTGTTTATTTATGTATTTTATTGTTGTTATTATTATTAGGAGTGCTGATGAGTTACTTCCTGTGGTTAGCTACATTTTGATAAAAACTGATCTTCCCCAGTTGTTTTCAGAATGTCAGTTATTGGACCAACTCATGGACCAAAGGTCAGGAGTTAAAAGAGTTTATAATAATAAAAATTTGTTTTGGTGGATCTGTTCTATGTTTTAAAGCCAGGCATAGCATACTAATTGTGTTAAATACTTGTTAAGTGTTAAAGTAGGCAATTTTTAAAGCTACAGGAGGTAAAAGATCTATTATTAAATGTTGACTGTATAATGTTTAGCTATAATTTGTAAAATAAAAAAATATTTAAAAATGTTGATGAACTGAATGATGGATGAGTACTTTTTTTTTAACTCTTTCGGGGCTGAATAAAAATTTTTGTTTGGCATGGCACTGAATATATATGTTTGATACTTCAACTAATTACGGTATCAGTACTAAAAGCATGATATCTTGGCAATAACTCAACAAAAGTCCCTGAAATATTCAGTGATTGTACACAGTACTATATATATTAAATTCAATACATAAGAATAATAGGAATAAAGGAAGGTCGTCTGCTGCACTGAGCCTTTAAGTCAACTGCAGTCACCAACTGCACCGAAAGGGTTAAGTAAGTTTAATAGATATCTTTTTAGACCTTTGTTATCATACATTTAAGAAAAAATATTTACTTTCATAATATTATATTTGAATTTAAATCATAAGATATATAAAACTAGGAAAGAACCTAAAATACCAGTGTAAATGATACAAGGTTAACCAATTCTCTGTTTGCTTAACTTTTTTACAATGGGGGCAGTATAATAATACACAAGTTTGTCTGTAGATTAGTACATGTTAAGTATTTGCACTATAACTTTTGATGCAACATATATATGTCCTCAAAACATTTTGTAGTCTTTTAGTAAGGATTACAAAATTTTTAAGATAAATATGTTGTATCAAAAGTTATAGTGGAAATTAAGCATTACAATTTTTTTTTTTTTGCACACACAGAAAAATCAGATTTTTTAATGAAATATTATGACTAATGATTTGTTTGTGAAAATAGTTTTTCATTATTAGTTTGTGTAAAAAGTGATTTCATGTTATGATGACAAAAAACTATTCTTTCTTCAAAAAATCTCAAATATTATTTGTTTAATCTCTAAATCCTCTTAAATGCATTTCAACTGTTTGTTTTCAGTAAAACTTTATATTCTGTTATTTTCTATACAATAATTGTGAGGTCTGTCAATTGACTAACCTCATAGGCATCATAAAAAATGAAGAAATAAATATAAATTATGCTCTTTTTGGTGCTAAAATGACTAAATATTATAATATGAAAATACAAATTTTTAGTGTAAGTAGCTTAGGTCTCATAATATTATATATATATATATTGTAGTGAAATTAAATAAGTACATTTAAATGAAGTTAAATAAGTAAACAAAATCATGAGGAAGGACTGTGTTAGAAACAGCAGATCCCAATCTTTGATTTATTATATTATAACCATAGTTTTTAAAAACCAAAACAAAACACATTAACATTAAAAAAATAAAATATGCTGCATTAAAAAACATCCTAGGGTACAAGCTAAAATGTAGGATTATAAAGTGATCCTAGATTTTAGAGGTGGCTGTGGAAGTAGAACCTACGTTGCAGTGGGGATACACAATCAGTCAGTCTAGTCTCACATAAAGTTAGAAACAAGAGAGTGAGATGTGGGTGCTCAAATCCACAATGTCCACAATATATATACATATATATATTTGTTATTATATTAACCTTCCAGTCATGCCTGGCTAACATTACATAACTTGTATTGATGTGATGCACACAAACCCAATAATATAAAAGTGACCTTTTGTCTTTGTCTTGGCTGTGTTTTAGTGTACTAGTATTTTATAATATAGTCACATTTCAATTATTATATATTATGTATGTATACAGACTATTTAGAAACAAATTATTAAACTTATGTTTCTTAAAATGCAGCATAATAAATAAAGAAGTGAAGCAAACACATATCTCTTCTAGCTACAACTCGGTTTATTTGTTTTTTTAACTCGGTTGTTACTGGATATAGGTTGCTAAGCCTATTAAAATTTTGCACATGAAGGATATCAAACAATTTTTTTAGGCTATACACACACACACACAGTTGAATAATGAAAAAAAATCATAATTATACTGATACCTTAGAATTCCATTATAATGTATTTAGGTTTTAAAAATGTGAAATTTCAAACAGACTAAAGACACAACCTACCTTCTTAAATCTCTTGGTTTGAAAAAATGTGGTAGCCTTTTCACAGCATAAAATGTTTAAGAAAACTTCTTGAGGAACTTTCAAAGCTGTTAGCTGGTTATTCACTTGTCATATATTGAAGTAAGGATACATACATAAGGGACTGTTTCCAAAATTAAAAAGAGGTGAATAAGGCCATTGTGTTTTTTTCAGTACATAAGCCATATCTCAGAAAAATAAAAACATATGAGGTTCTGATTATATATTCTAGCTTGTTAATATTGGTAATTTGAGTTACTAATTTGTACAAAACTATAGACTTTAGACATCACAAACATCTAATTTTAAACAGTGCTGCATTCGATATACCATGAGACTCTAAAATCTATATTTAGGTGTGTTCTTTTGATATTTACTTTTAAACCAAGAAATTAACTTGTATATAAATATTAAAGATTGAATTATAATCTGCAGTTTGATTCCAAACTTACTGATTTAAATTCATGCGATAGTAGTTCAATAAAATTTTGATTGTAAATCAACAAACATGATGACATGACCTTTTACTCCTGGCCTGTCATGAAACGGTTAATTAATCTTATCTTTTTACTGAAATTAAAACTCATTTGGCAGAATTATGGAATAAGTTTCGTATATGTCCCATGAATTAGTCTTATTTTACATGTTTTTCAGCAGTGTTATAGCTTTATGTTATGTGAATACCTTAGAATAATTTCTCACATATTAATTTTTACACATAAGACAGACATTGTACAATTCAAAAATGAAAAGTTTTCATTCTGTTGTGTTATCATGTTTCACGTTTTTATATGAGACATCTACATGCTCTCCTTTTATATTGTGCTTTTATAGCCATATAGTGTTGAGTATAACCTATCCTAAAAGCCATTCATTTATGTTCTCTTATACTTTTGACTTTTCAGTAAATAAGCCCATATTGTTAGTGTCTAAGTCTGAAATTAAGCTATCTATTCTCTATAGAATTCCATCTCTTTGAAGCCTTTTTGTTTTTGATATTTGTTCAAAAGACTTCTAAGAAATGAATGTTCCTGCTTTCTTAGATACTTGATGGGAGAAGAAGGTTATTGCCTGACATCATTTTTGACAGCTTTGAAATATTTGGAAACTCAGATGGACTGGTAGGTAGAGTGACTCCAGAATACTCCATCATAAGAACCTCTTAAACTATCTGGAAGGATTTACTAGCTGATTGAAGATTATTTTAAGCTCAAGAGGAAATTTAAAAAAAGTATTATTTGGATTTAGAAAATATGTTTTTGAAAATGTGGAAATATTGCAGTGCATAAGTTAAACATATATGTAAAAGTTTGTTTCTATCAACTTGGAAAAGTTTCATGAAGTTAAGCTTTCACTGTATGTAATCTAAATGTATGCAGGGAAGTTAGTCAAAATTATTATTTTGTTTTCCTGCAAAAAACATTACTTCAAGTTAAGATTATTTAGTGTTACATGCATTCTAGTGTGTGTTGGGTTGGAGAATTTGTTTCAGTTTTGGTGATTTTATTGGTTGATTATATTATGTTTCTTGGAAAGCTTGCTTAATAATAGTAACTACTATTAGTAGGTAATTACATTTTTGCCTATGTTAACATATTTTGGTGTTCATATAGTAAATATTATATATTTACAACATATTATATCTGTTGTTATACTGTGGGATATTTTTAGTTCTGTTTCTTTGTTTTAGCCTATAAAATAAAAAACTTAGATAATTTAAAAATGTGAAGTTTGTTACCTAAATAGTAAATATGTATTTATGAATTCCACGTTTTCAAAATATGTAAGAAGTATTACAGATAGGAAGTAAATCCTTGTATATTCTCTATCTATCTATTTAAAATAACATTAAAAAATAATGTCTTCAGTTTTGAGTATGTTTAGGGCCACATATCTGAGTAATTGTTATGATCTTACTTGGAAGCAACACAGTTATATCAGAGAAGACTGTTGTTAATGTGAAGTGGCTCATTCAATCTCCAAACCTGAATCCATTTGAGCCCACTCATAATTCTATCAAACTTGTATTTCTTTTCAAGACAAGTGATGACTATCCATGAGTTGGGAGATTTCATTGTAAATTAGCAGGACTGGCTGCTAAAGATTGTAATTTACAGACCTGTTAAGATAATGCAGAGACCATGTTTAGCATTGATAAATGTTTGAGGGTATTCTTTTCCAAGTTGAGTTCTATAAAGGTGTGCTATGTGTTTATGAGAAAACCTATCATTTAGTTACTAGTCATCTGTTTACCTTATTCATACAATGTACATATTAGTACTTACACACACAAACAAAACAAACAGTGATTACAAGTTTTAATATAGATAAATAATATATACAAGATGTACAGAAGAGAAGAAATAAGTATATTTTAGAAAGTTTAAGAATATTAAATTAACACACAGGCTTTCTTTATCCAGCAGCTCAAAATTTGAACCTGGTGTTACTATTTTGAAGTTATCGGTAGGTAAACGATGTTTACTAATGACAGTGAATCTCAATTGACTCATATATTTTCATGGTAAATAAGTTCAAACATCTGAAAGATTAAACTTCTCATTTCATGCATTTAATAATTTTAAAAATCAATTGTTTATAAAGTATCATCATCATCAAAACGTTTTTGAGTAATATTTAATTTCAAAACGTACAGAATAATGCATCAAAATAATGTACTAAAAGTAAAATATTTTTAGAATGACCAAGGAAACTTGATTAAAATATTTGTGCTTTCATAGCAAATTATTTTGTTTTTGATTCTCCTTTAAAGGCCTGATGTGGTCATAGTGTACAGGTTGCGTTGCAAATCTGAACATCCAAGGTAATTCGCTACTGTAATCATACATTTTCAGGTGTTTATACATTAGAATTGTAGAATTCGATCACATTATTCAGTTAGAGTAGCCATGTATGTGGCGGTTGTTGCTGGTCGGATTGTCCTCTCTCTTTTCAACATTTATACATGATCTTTAGGAGCTTTGACTTTTAACACGTCATTTAACCAGTGTGTTGTGTCAGGTCATAAGTATTATAAAATATTACATGAAATTCAGATGATAAAGTTGCAACGGTACAGTGATAGATGCTAAGTAAACTGTAAAATGTGAGACAGGCTTTGTCAATTGAGAATCAAGCTTCATACGTTGTGTAAAATTAATTGTGGTACTTGAGTTGAATGAATAATTTTATTTTTCACCTAGCGTTTTCTAAGCAAATTCTGAATAGATAGGAAAAGAACTTTATTCATATATTAGTTATCTACATACAGGTAATCTCGTATTTAAATGATATAAACAAGCCTAATATTTGCAAATATACGCACGAGCTGGAGTATATGTGTAGCTGACTTTTACATTTTCTAAATTTCTTTACGGAATTTTAAGTGCAAAACATATTTAGTAATTTCGGTGACCTCTGATAATTTCCAGATTTCTTTCTGTGTGTGTGTTTTTTCAGTTACAGGATTCCTTTTATTTGATAATAATGTGTGTTATTAAATTGTGAAAGTAATTCAAAAAAGTTAAAGAAATGATATCAAAATAATTGGCTGTAAAAAGTTTTGTGATGTTTAAGCTAATTTGCATAAGTCTTGTGTAAAAAGCTTTATTACAATTTGGCGTGAAATCGTCAATTTATTTTTCGGTGCAGTTGTCTGCTTTCAGTTATTCATAAATCTTTCTGCGACATTAAAAAGTAACGGTATTTTAAACCATTGGTAAATCGTCTGTTTGATATACCTGATTTCTAAACAAGATTACACTGTTGGATTATTATTATTTTGTATTTCTAAGCCATAATACTGTATTAAAATTTTCCTGGTCCTCACAACGCTAAATTCCGGGATTCGATTCTCTGCAGTGGACAAGTCAGATAGCCGATTGCATTTAAATTTACGCTAAGAAAATACAACAGTTCTAAACCGTTTGTTATCCGAAACCCAAATTTTTGAGTTCTCATAAGTTGTCCGGAACACCCGAATACTGTTAATGTATCAGTCTCGCATATTGCGCTGGGGTGGAATTATCAATACAATATTATGTGTATATCACATAACTCCTCCTACCTGGTCGCACAGACTTCTAAATGGTGCCAGATGGACCGTCTCAATCGCGAGATTTGTACAAAGGTAAAACTTCACCCGTACTCAGTGAGGAACCTGAGTATTTCGCGAAGAGAAATATTAATATGCAAAGGGTGTCGAGAATTATTGCGAATTATCGAAACTAATCCATGTACCATACGCCCTCTAAACGGTGGAACTCGTTATTTAATTTATCATATAAAAAAAAAAAAAAAATGCCCCCCAGTGGCTCAGCGGTATGTCTGCGGACTTACACGCTAAAATCCGGGTTTCGATACCCGTGGTGGGCAGAGCACAGATAGCCCATTGTGTAGCTTTGTGCTTAATTCGAAACAACAATAAAAAAAAAATTATAATTGCATAAGATGCATTTTAATATTACGATCTTATATAAATATAATATATCAAGTGAATCACAATTATGTAATTTTCAAGATAATGCTGAGACTTAAATAACTTAAGTTTTCAAAAGCACGTGCTGTTATGAACTATCTACTGTGTTTACTACTCGAATAAAACTCGGGATTTTAGTGTTATAAGTCCATAAACTTTCTGCTTTCCCACAGGAGTTTTGCGGTATGAACAGCTTCTCGACAACTGTCTCTCTCTTATCTTGACTGGTCAATTGAGTTCTGATATTGGCAAAAGGTCTAGTGACGCTGTGTATGGGAGGTACACAGTACTCATGACGTATTGTTATACATTCTTTAGATTCACTCAGTGTATTGTAATTAGAAGAGGAATGTGGCTGATGTAAATGTTACAGCTTCATCTTATGTCACACCTGGGACTGACAGAGCAAAAATACAACACACATCACAGTGTTAAGTCGCAATGAAAGCTTCCTAATTACTTAAACCAATAAGTTCCATTGTGCATACTAAACAGAAATTATCAGCTCATACTAACCCCTAATCTTGAGTATGTCTTGCATTACAGGTATTGACAACACAAACAATCAAACAAACCTGAATAAAATATTGTATAAATAGTGAAATCTTCTAATCTAGCCTCTATTACCGAGACAGAAATTAAAATGAGTATCATGACATTTAGGTCACTCAGTGGACATGTGGTATCTGAAAATGTAATTTCAACATCTTAGTGTTTGAAATTTCCTTTTTTAACTACTGTTTTAGTGAACAATGTTCAAATGAACATAAGTCATTGATAAGTCAATGTGATAAACCTTATAACCAAGTTTAACTTATTATAATTGCTAATTTCCAACTAAGTTAAACATCCAAAGAATAATACAATTACAACAATTGTTAATACACAAATCAGTGAGTCACATGCAACCACAGCTGATATAAAATATTATAAAACTGGCCTTTAATAAGTGAAACTATTTTTCTTTGTTCTAGAGCAGTGGTGCACAAAGTCCGGCCCGCGATGTCCAACGAAAAGTCAAACATAGAGAGTTCGCTCCTGCGCAAAGATAAAGCGCTATAGAAGAAAATGCATTAGATTAGATACTGGATGGTTCCATATTTGTGTCGAGCAACAATGTAACTTTAATAAGCAAATCTCGTTAATGCACAGGCATTTAATCATTGGCGCAATGACGTAATATTTCCGTAATTACGAAATCTTATGTGTTCTAATTGTTTTTCGAGATTTACTTACGAGCTCTATTTTGATATTATTTCGTAACAAAAATGGCAGCTAATCGTAAAAGAAAAGTTTACGACGAAAACCAGCAGTTTCATGATGATTGTACTGGGCAATACTGTTTTGTTCAACAGCAGAAGAACGTGATTTGTCTGCTGTGTCATTCGACAATAGCAGTGGCGAAGGTAACCAATATAAAGCGTCATTATGAGTCGAAGCATAAAGATTTCCACAACGTTGTCGGGGATGAGAAAACAGCTCGAATTGAATCTCTGCAGCAGTCGCTGAATTACTAGCAGAACGTTTTCTCAAAATAGTCAGCAGATTTAGGTGCAGCATGTGAAACAGTTACGATATTTTGTTGATGATAGCGAAATCTGGCCGACCGTTCACTGATGGTGATTTTGTCAAGCAATGTATGATGACTGCATCGGAAAAGTTGTGTCCGGAAGCCGTTCAAGCAGTTCGCAAGCTACAGATGGTGGCTTTGAATTGTATGACAGTTCACGAAGAATTTCACACCTCTTTAACTAATGCAGATTGTTGATAAAACTTTTTGCTGATCTATTCAGTGTGTCAATGAATGACTTGTCAGTAGAATATCAGCTTAAACTTACTAATCTCTAGGCATCTGATGAACTGCATGCTATTTACTGAGAAAACAGTTGACTTCTACAAAACGTTGCCTAATACATTTGCTAATCTGAAAGAGAACGCACTTGTCCACACAAGTATGTTTGGCAGCACGTACTGCTGCGAACAGACCATCTCACATATGAAACTAAATAAAAACAACACTTGCAATTAGCTGACTGATGATCATCTGGAAGCAGTCTTGCATCTTTCAACACCAAACATCAAGCCGGACATTTCTAAGCTCGTAGATGACATGCAGCACTATCCATTGCACTGACTTTGTGAAAGTTGACATATCATAACATTTCTTACAATAATGTGCAAACTCTTTAATGTAATCATTATTTGTGTGTTCTTAAATGTGATGTCCGTCTTGTGTGAAACAACTGTGGGACGATTTTAATCTTCACTTTTTGTAGTTATGAGAAGTCTGTTTGTGGCCCCTGATTCAAAAAGTTTGTGCACCACTGTTCTACAGGACTACTTGCAATACATTACACATGTACGTATTATTATTATTATTTACAAATATATCTTAAAATTTCAGCTACTTCTCGTAGAACACTGAACAGTAAAGAAATACAGAAAACAATGATCTCTCCTATTTACAAAATGTGTGCTCACTTGCCACGATTTCCTAAGCCTTGCCAAATCTTCTAAGTGGAGTATGTAAACAAAATTTTATATACACATTTTGAAGTAAAGAATATTATAAGTTACTATATCAGTACCACTGTAAATAACTGTTCTTATTACTTAAACTGTATTTGTATCTTAAACAAAATATTTTTCAAACACCATTCATCTTACCTTTCTCTTAATGTCTACAACAACAAAAATGGGTTTACTCATGAAGATACTTTTCAATGACCAAAAAATCATGTAGGAGAAATTCTGAGCTTTCAATTGGTTATAAACACATCATAGAGTGAAGTACGTAAATGTTAACAAGCATTTCCAAAGACAGAAAAAATGAACAAAACCACCTTGTCTGATTTTCCTGTAGAGCTAATGTACTTTTTATAGATACTTACCTACTCTAACATAGACTTTTCTCAATTATTATTACCTTCTATATGCTCAAATGTTTCACTCACCACTAGTCTTAGTACTCCCATCTACATCTACATGTTTAATGTGAATCAGCTATGCTGTAGAATGTAAACAATAATATAAATTCCCTATCCCTGTAAAAAGGTGTAAATCTAGTTTACGAGGTGGTAGAGGTACTCCAACTGTGGTGTTGTCTGTTTAGCCATCAAGTTCTGTTTGAAGAAGGAAGAAAAGGGAATAGGAGAATCCAGAGGCTCTCTAGCAAGTTCCTAGCAATCTTTCAAGCAGAATTGTTGTTTTTAAACTGATGGCTCTATGGATTGAAGATGAACTGGAAACAATTAAGGTAGGAGTTTAAAAAAAACATCTCACTATTGACCAAACATTGAGTTGGAGTCAAAGGAAACATATCTTCTGTCAACAAACAGTTGAATGTGTCAGGAGGCTACTGTCCATGATGGAGCTAGAGAATGTGATTTGACCTTGTAATAACGTAACTGTACTTCCTGGGAGTGGAGCATCTATCAAAAAGTTTTTCCACCCAACAAAAAAATGGACCTGACTCAGAAAATGAAAAACAAAATATCTTGTAATTGATACAGACTGAAGAAAAATAGTGTGTAAATTTATAGTAAATTCATACAAGTCAAGAGGGTGTGTATCAACCCAACAAATCCAAACAACATAGGAGCTAAGAAAAACTATTGGATTATCATGAAAAACAAAAGAGAATGACCACCTTTCAAAAACCCCTCGGAGGAATGATAGACAGCATCAGACAAAATGAAAATGTGAAGTAATATAGCTGGATAATTAAAGATAGACAAAGATGGAAATACTCTGCATATGAAATATCTATGTCTGAAACCAAACTTGGATTAAAGAACCCAACTGTAAAGAGTCTACAGAATTTGAATCTCAATGACAGACCAAAGTATGGGCATGTAAGATTACATGCATGGGAGAGAACATACAGTATTCAAAAAAAGGATGTGTGTCATATAAAAATGAAAGTACAAAATACAACATGCCTGTAATGTGTTCATCCTCTAATCTAACATTCTTAGATTAAGTAAGAAAGACTGATAGCCAGGAGAACCTCCACACTGCAGGAATAACTTTATTTCACTGAGTACCAAATGTTCTTCTGTCAATAAAGGTCACCTATGGATACAAAAAAAGTGGTACCAGTTGAAGAAGTCATAAAATGCAAATTTATAACTGAATATGAAATAAGCATATAATATAAGATTAAAAATCTTGGTAAACAAAATAATTTCATGAAATAAATTCAACTCTCACATAACTGCTTTCAGACTTTGAAAGGTGGAAGTTAAATACCAAACACTAAGTTCAAAACTGTGAACAAAGTTAAGCAAAATTTAAAAACTCAAATAAGTCTGAACACTTGAGTGACAAATTAATGAGAAATTAGACTATAATTCAGGAAATGCTACCTGCATAAGTGGGTGTCACAGTTCTATCACTAGAAGGTTGTTGCATGATTCTTTACATGATACAGCACAGTACAACTATGTTAAGCACATGAACATAAATGAGAGTATGGAGGATAGTGGAAAACAAAAATGTTGAGCATATGCAGATCAGTAATAATAAAGAAAAGTTTTTATGTGAGTAGAAGTATTGTTCTGAAACTTTTCATCACTTTCACACTTCTCTATTTCTTAATACTAGGAAAATGACATGATTTCAATAACAAATACATGGTAAAGATACACGTTACGTACGTGAAGAATAAATGTTCTCTCTTGTAACTACAGTATTTTACATCTTGTAACATGCTATATTGTGGATACGCACTTAAGTTTTGGAAAGACAATACTAAGAAAAAAAATATTTTGACTCAGTAACCAACACCTTGATGTAACCTTGACGTTTTATCGTCTTACTGAGCAAATACAGTCAAATACATCATATTCTTCTCAGTATATAGACAATATTAGTTAAATTGAATGTTTTGTGCCATTAAAAATACTTGTAATTGACAAGTAATGAGATTATGATCTGTATGAGAAACTGATTTTTCGAGTAGACCCTAAGCTAACCTCTTGCTTTAACCCATCACTTTTGTCTTGGAAGATGCATGGTAATTTTCAAGAAAAAAGTGTGTCTTACAAGGCATGAAATATGGTAATAATTTCTAAATAAATACAACATCAACTATAATTAAACATTGCCATAGTACATTTTCATGCCTTGACTTTTTTAAGACATTAAGAATTTCTTGATGATGGGAAACCCAGCTGAAGTAAAAATGTATCTCGGAACAGCTGGAATGTGTATTAATTCTTTTATTAATAAAGCAGAGAACAACGGTTTGACCTTCCTAGCTCATCTTCAGGTTAACCTTTGCATTAACACATAAAAAAAAGTGAGAACAGTAAAGTTTTACAGATAGGATTATGATTTTTAAAAGATAAATACAATTGCAAAAACTTAATTTGAACCTGTCACATTAACTTAAAATTAATTAAAACACGAGGAAAGATAATGTTAGTTCATAATTTATTGTCACATCAATTAAATGTTATATATTTGATTGTTTGCATTTAACACAGGCTTCATATTAGTTACGACATTTCAAAGATGAACTCCAGAAAATGTTTATGTCCCCATCACACTGATATAACTATAGTAACTTATAATAACAAAAGGTTCGTTCATTCCTTAGTATATAAACAAAGTACAATTAGTGAGACAGAGAATGTATGATGGAAACTTATAATACGTAGATTGAGTAACTATGATAATTTACATTTAGTATGTTTGTTGTTAAGCACAATGTTTAATACACCATGAATAATTTGTAAACTGATGACAAGTACTGCAACCACATTACTTTAAAATTACTACTTAGCCACTGGAGAGCAGGTAATACAAAAAATATAAGTGAATTTATATACAAGTAAATTGAATTTGAATTACCATTATTTAGATGAACTGAAAATTACTGATAATTAATAATTAGTATGATTATACATCCTCAGTCATTTATATTTAGTATAACAGAGTATGTATAATAACCTATATTTAGTATAATGATTTGTATTTAGTATGACAGAGTCTGTATAAAAATCTATATTTAGTATAATGATTTATATTTAATATGACAGTGTATGTATAATAACCTATATTTAGTATAATGATTTATATTTAGTATATATGTGTGTGACCAAAATACTGAATACAATGTTTGCACACTTGGAATATTCAAGATTCAAACAATTAGAAAAATAACTGTATTATGTGCAACAACCATTTCTTTATCACATAACACAATTTGAAATAAGAGTCCTCTCCTCACAATAAGAAAATAACTTTCACTTTTTAACAAGGTATTAATACTCTGATTATTATTTCCTAAAAGAACTGAATGAAACACAATTCCAAATACAGTGATGATGTTCAAGCTGAATTAAATAATATCAAAATAAGATTGGACAATAAAAAAGCAGCTCATTTTTTATGAATAATGTAGAAAAATATGTATACTAAATAATTACTTTTTAAAAATTATTTATTGATAAGTAGACTCTCAAGTTAATTTATAACCATATGTTTGTTCATATACATCTTGAACAATGTTCTAGTGTTTGTCCATTCCAGCAGACAATTTTGTAGTCATTTATTTGTTCAAACAAGTTTCTGTAAACCTCGTAAAACTAACAATATTTACACCAAAGGATATCACATTACCTCAAACAACATGGAAAGTGTAATTAGAATTACAGAGTATATAAACTTTTTATTCCTTATACACTTACCATTATTCTAGTCTATCCTTCTCCATTAATTATCTAGAGTGAGACACAATCAGTGATGTGGAGAAACCCACTTGTTGAGAATTTTATATGCAAAAAGAGTGAGACACAGCTATCTGAACTCCTCTTCTTAGATGAAACTAGCCTGAAGGACTCGATTACTTTCTGGCATATTTTTGTGTTATAAAGTGTATATAATACATCATTCGTTAACAAGTCTTTCATAAATAAAGTTTAAATTTTATATTGTGTGGCATTATCATAACTAACTCAGTTTATTTTAATCAATACTTAACTCTATCATACTATTAAAAGAAAAAAGTAAACATCACCAGAACATTAAATAATCATATATGGATTCAAAAGGTAGGTGATGTGTTTCCAAAGTGAGTAATAAATTAAAAACATTCCAGATACACTGTATTCTAACACAGATACAAACACCTACAATCTGTACTTAACTATTACAATGCATCAATCTTTTACACAGTTAAGTTCTAGTTATAACTACATTATATTCATAACTTCTTCATGTGTAATATGTAAATACCACATACTTTACTTTACTCTAGACTTTGTAGAGATCAAGGAGATATTTGTTAGGTATAACCTCACCATACACGGATGTAAAGAATAATTTTACAGTTATTGGTTATGAAGAGGTATCATACTAAAAACATGATTTTATTATCGAAAGAAAATTATACAAGGCATATTTTTTCTTTTTTTCTTTTATGCTGCATTTCACAGAATTTATTCTGCTTTTTATATAAACTTTTATTAGCTTATAACTTGGCCTGGCATGGCCGAGCGCGTTAGGGCGTGCACTCGTAATCCGAGGGTCGTGGGTTCGCGCCCGCGTCGCGCGAAACATGCTCGCCCTCCCAGCCGTGGGGGTGTATAATGTGACGGTCAATCCCACTATTCGTTGTTAAAAGAGTAACCCAAGAGTTGGCGGTGGGTGGTGATGACTAGCTGCCTTCCCTCTAGTCTTACACTGCAAAATTAGGGACGGCTAGCACAGATAGCCCTCGAGTAGCTTTGTGCGAATTTCCAAAACAAACAAAGCTTATAACTTTTACATAAATATATATTGCTGACCTTTGACCTTATCATTTGGTTGTTTCCACTGTTCTTAGGTTTAATAAAGTTGATCCACAAGATGACAGACCACAGACAGTTTGTTCTTGAGTAGAGAAAGAAATGAAAAGGATACTCAACTGAGTGTCCTAGAGACAAACAAAAAAGAATGATAAAATACAAGGACCTACTTACTTTGTATTTCCACATTTGTGTATAAAGTTTATAAAACACTTCGATACTGTTCAAATAACTTCATCATCTCAATTAACTAATTCTGATGAAAAGGTCCATAACAGAAATTTTTCAATTTAGAAAAAAACTGTTTACTTGGTGTGATTTGATAAAATGTCATGCCACATTAGCTGATATGGATTTACAATGGTTTTTATCTGATGCCACAAAGCAAAAGGCAAGAAACAAGGCTCATAACAAACCTAATATCACTCTAGATGACTGCTGTAATATAAAGAAACACTGGATATAGTTTTTGAATTCTACAAAAAATTTAAAATGTATTATATTTCTGATATCCTATTAGTAAAAATAGGACAATAAAATATCTTAAATTCAAAATTCCATATCAGATTTTGTAGGTTTACAGAATAATAATAATGAACGAGATAAAAGCAGATACTGAAATTAACACTTCCATAAGTCTATGGTCTAAAAATACTCCATCCCACAAAAAACCCAAAACAACTGGTAGTGCACATCCGCATATTTTTGTTTGTTTTTTAGAATTTCGCAAAGACTACTGGAGGTCTATCTGTGCTAGCCATCCCTAATGTGGCAATGTAAGACTACAGGGAAGGCAGCTAGTCATCACCACCCACCGTTAACTCTTGGGCTACTCTTTTACCAACGAATAGTGGGATTGACCAAAAATTATAACGCCCCCACGGCTGGGAGGGCAAGTATCTTGTTTGGCGCGACCCTCAGATTACGAGTCGCACACTTTACGCGATTGGCCATGCCAGGCCTGTCAGTATATTACTTTGATACTGGTAAATATGAAAAAATCATTACGTAAGTGTTTTGATAAAATTAAAAGAAATGATTGTATTTTGGTATTCATTTCAACCTTATGCAATCAAAACAGTTTATTTCAAGCATTCAGAGAATATAAAATTTGCATTCAAGTTCAACTTACATTTTTAATTGGAAAAAAATTAGGTCAACTGATATCCAAAAAAAGTTTATGGATAACAATACTTTGCAATACTTTGTTATTTACCTCTGTTTATTCCTCTGCATACAGGAAAGAAACACAATGAAAAAAACCCGTAAAGCTTCTAAATATGGACTAAATGATACATGCCAAAACATAAACGTCGTTTATTAAGTAACTTAATCTCGGCATAGCCAGGTGGGTTAAAGCGTTCGAGTCGTAATCTGAGGGTCGAGGGTTCGAATTCCCGTCGCACCAAAACATGCTCGCCCTCCCAGCCGTGGGGGTGTATACTGTGACGGTCAATCCCACTATTCGTTGGTAAAAGAGTAGGCGGTGGGTGGTGATGACTAGCTGCCTTCCCTCTAGTCTTACACTGCTAAATTAGGGACGGCTAGCACAGATAGCCCTCGAGTAGCTTTGTGCGAAATTCCAAAACAAACAAACAGCTTGTAAAAACTGTTATATAGGTGAAACATCCAGACAACATACAACTTTCTACTCATTATGTGAACATCTAAAATCTTAATCTCATGTTTGACAATACATGTCTGGGAAGAAACATTTGTTTTGAATCTTCTCAGGTAAAAATACTCAGCAGAAAAGACAAGATTAATAGATGAAAAATAAAAAAAGCGCTATTAATAATAATAATAAACACAACAGTATCATTAACAAATATACTGGTGTTTATTTATATCTATTTTAACTGCCCCCTTTTCTCTTGTATGTTGAACAAATTTCAGTAATTAGATTCAGGCATAAAAATTAATATACCTAAATCTCACAATTTATTGATAAATTACTTTATTGTTTGTAAATGCTTAATTACACGCTTGGAGATTACTTTTGTCACATATAACCTCACATTACTCTTTTCAAGTTAAATTGTTAGCCGCAATTCTTATATCCCATCTGATGATGCCAGAAAAACAATGTAAAAGATTGTAAATAAAATAAACATAATTCTGTCATTTAATACATGACCACATTCGTCCTTTGACATCAAGGTCCTCAATCTATATTGTTGCAGAGATCAGAAAACAGTATACTCTGTTTACCTTTGACATTACCACATCTGAAACTAATGGGATAACGAATATCATTTTCTCCCATAACAACCAATCACACTATGATACTGATGAGATTATGCATATTATCTTCCATCTCAAAATAAGTGGTTCATTTTTCTTTGTAACAAAACAGGGTGGTCGCTAGAAAAGCGGAAAATTTGAAGGTCAGATGAGATCATGAATAAAATGCGTGCTTACTCATTTCTATTTTGGTTTCTTTACATCATGAATAAAATGCATGATTTTAATATCATAAAATGCATTTTGAGCATCTATGAGTGTAATATAACATATGCCTTTAAAAAAACTTTGTAAAAGTTATTCTTTGTAAAAATAAATAGCTGTTTGACAAATTTTCCGCTTTTCTAGCGACCACCCTGTAAAATAATGTATCGTACACATTTACACAGCAACCTTCCTATCTTCTGTGATCTTGATAGCACTATTAACATTACACCGTTAACCCTTCATTATCAGAATATTATTGTATTTGTAGCATTGATTATTAAGTACACATTGTATACTTGTGGTACCATATGTTAACCGGTTAAGTATCACTGCATTTGGTTAATTTGGTTTGACGGAAGTACAACTCATATTCAGCAAAAGTGACTTTCCAGCATCCAAAGCAAGCATACGCATCCTGTTTGTGATTGAAACAGAGATCATTGTTCATAACATTTCACACCGTGTCTAGTCTCTTTATTTACTGTGCACAAACTCAGAACTACTCTGGGATAAATTTCCTAGATGAATCTCTTTTATTCTTTGACCTATTTTGTCACTTATGATTAGAAAAATCAGTTCGACCTTGTTGAATATACAAGACTATTTAATGTAAAGATTTTTAACGTACGTGTGAGTTGTTTAGAATATACAGGGTGGTCCGTAAATCCCTACTCATCAACAAATCTTATGTATCCAGTGTATCTGTGTGCTGTCCCTCATTTTCGCTGCATAATATTATAAGACACCATGTTCTGTGAGACATTTTCCTCAACACAGCAGGGGTTATTGTTCCAAATGCCACGGTAACAGCTGTATTTGTGGATCCTTTTTGAATATTTCTCTAAATTTGCCAGTTATTGTATCCAGGGTGTCACCAGTATTCTTGCGCTCATGTACCCGCGTAATTGTCACCATACGCTCTTCAAGTGTAAATGGGCTTACATTGGCAATATTTCTCTGAAATGAAAGAAACAAATTTGTAATACATGCGTAATTGAATATAACAAAATAACATATGGATGGGTTTGGACTTACTGGCCACCCTATATATACACTGCTGGCCAAAATCTAAAGGCCAATCAAAATAACGAAAAATATGCATTTTGCGTTGTTAGACTCAATCATTTATTTGAGTAGAGCTTCGAAAGATAAAAATAAGAAAAGGTAAAATAAAAATAAAAACCTTTTTTAGCATTTAATACGGAAAATGTGAACACTACGAAAGTAGCTTAAATACTAGCTGGTCAAAATTTTAAGACCATACTGAAATGAAGCGTTAATCGGTAAACGCGTAACGAAATTTAGTTTATTGTGTTCAAGCACTAGCGTTGTCAACATCTCCCATTAACATCTCCTGTGTTACATTGGGTAAAAACATGGCAAAGGCTAGAAAGCTGATAGAGTTTGAACGTGACAAAATTGTCGAGTTGCAAAAGCAAGGTCTCTCTCAATGTGCCATCGCTGATGATATTGGGTGTAGTAAAACTTCTGTTGCAAATTTCTTAAACGACCCTGAGAGATAGGGAACGAGAATTTCAAGCTGTCGTCCCAAGAAAGACTTTAAAAACCGCAAACGTCTTCAATGGCCACTCCTCCTTTCACACCGTGAACCAGCTTGGTTAAACTTTGCTGAAAATCACCGAACCTGGGACGGAGAAAAGTGAACGAAGGTTTTGTTCTCTGATGAGAAAAAAATTCATCTGGCTGGTCCAGATGACTTTCAACGTTACTGGCACAATAATGATATCCCATCGGAGACATTTTCTACACGACACAGTGGAGGAGGTTCCATCATGATCTGGGGTGCTTTCTCCTTTCATGGAACAATGGAGCTTCAGGTTATACATGGGTGTCAAACAGCAGCTGGCTACATTGGCATATTGGAGAGAGCAATGGAGACTGAGGGCCCTCGCTTGTGTGGAAATGACTGGATCTTTCAACAGGACAATGCTGCAATCCACAATACCCGCAGAACAAAGGACTTTTCCATGGCAAATAACGTGATTCTTTTAGGGCCATCCAGCATGCTCACCCGAATTGAACCCCATTGAAAATGTTTGGGGGAAGATGGCAAGCTGTTATTTAGGCTAATTTTATAGTGTTCATATTTTCCGTATTAAATGCTAAAAGGTTATTTTTATTTTCCCTTTTCTTATTTTCATTTTTCGAAGCTATACTCAAATGAGTGGTTGAGTCTAACAACAAAAAATGCATTTTTTCTGTCCACGGGTTTTAAGATTTTGGTCAGCAGTGTATATTTTTCCGAAACAAGTGTATTGTGTGATGTTTGTTTATTGTTGACATTCATCATCAAGAAGTCATATAAACTTACTGCGTTGTTTGGAATATATCTACATATTATTTTAAAACAAACGTATTGTGTGCTCTCTGTTTATTGGTGAAATTAATTATCAAAAAGTCATAGTCACTTATTACAGTTGTTTGAAATATGTATATATTGTGTGCTCTCTGTTTATTGGTGAAATTAATTATCAAAAAGTCATAGTCACTTATTACAGTTGTTTGAAATATGTATATATATTTTAAACAAGTATATTGTGTGGCCTCTGTTTATTGATGGCCAAGAAAGTGGGGAACAAAACAGAATTGCTAGATGCACGAGAAAGAGAAGTGTACTTTCTAGCTGCATTCATTTCAGCAGCTCCCTCCCCATACTCGAAAGGTAAAACGTCAAAGCCAAAAGGAATTTTGGATTAAGTTTACAACTAACATGTCATCTACCACCAGTTTCATAGTCAAATAGGAAAAGATTTAAAAGGCCATTATCATCGTCCATGGTGGAGTCCTACTGCCAAATGGCATAGAAAGCTCAAAAACGGGCCTGGTATAAACAAGTCGAGGTTTTAGGAATAAACTAGGGGTAGTTGCCTGGACAATACAGTCAGTCACTGCTACCATGTGGTCGTCTATTGAAGCCATACAGACGATGGCGGGATCAAGTTCTGAGAGAGCAATGAAAAATTGGTAGTTGGACTGGTTCAACTTCCACTGAGACACGCGGGTCGGGTGGCATTGACCACGACTGATCTCCCTCAAAATAATAGATAAATTATCACCGCCCTGTGGGTCACTGTCAACCCTCCTAGAAAAGTGAATGGGAGATAAAAAACAGTAAAAGACTGATGAGATGCATAAAAATAAGTATTAAAACCGCTATTGAAGAGAGAAAGGTTGTGATCCGAAAGCATAACTCAACAGAACGACCCCTCCCATCAATATCAACACCATCCCAGAGGGGATGATGTACATTGAAGTCTCTCAGAATTAAAAAGGTAGATGGCAACTGTTTAATGTATCAACAAGTTTCAGAAGTGTTTTCTTTAAAGGACGACACAAAATGATAAGAATCAATAAAAGTCTTAAGGCCATCCACATAAAAAAGGAAGCCATGATAGTTCCACTGTATCAATATGGCAATTTTTAGTTAGGTGGAGGATAACCGAGTGGAAAACACTGTTTTTAACCACTTTGCTTTTATTTATTAGAAGGTCTTTTGACTTATATGGATTCTGACCTGAACTGAGTGAGCAGGTAGGTTTCTGTCAGTAGATGTAGATTCCAGGGACCGAGGGCAAGAATAAATAATCGTTCTACATTTTAGGGCCAAAGAAGATGGATCAGAGTATACATCAGAAGCCGTGACCCAAGCAGTCATTAGATGGAATGGTGGGAACAAACATGGGAGTAGATGTGGATTTGTCAACATATTTATTCAAAGAGAGCAAAGGATTCACTCATTTTCAAATCATGTGCAATCCTGGAGACTTGGAAAGATCTGTCTGCATTCCCATTCAAGCAGTGAAAAGTAGTGCAGCAACATGTTTTCGAGATGGAGGTGAGACAAGTTCTGAGCCTTGGGGTAGAAAATATTGTGAACCATTTTCAAACACTGTACCTCTTTCACTTCCATCCATCTCAGGCAAAAACTAACGTAAGAGGGGAAGGACCACTACAATTAACAAAATGAGGGTTCAGTTTGCACTTGTGAGCATTATGATCTTTGCCACAACAACAAGCACATGTCAAAAAATCACGACATGATGTCTTCAAGTGACCAAACCACTAAGACTGGAACATTTGAGAGGGTTGGGAATAATGGCCTTATCTTACTGTTCTGATAACCTACCTTGATAGTGGCAGGTAGAGGTGGTAGCATAAACTTCAAAATAAGTATATTGGTAGGCAGCATAATTGAATCCTTGCAAGTAGAAATAAGCCTCACTGCATAAATGCATTTAGTGGAGAAACCAGTGAGGGCCTATGATTCGAGGGTGTTCTCTGAATCCCTCTCAAAAATAACTCCTCATGAGGAATGAGAGTAACATTGGGAGTAAACTCAATGGGTATATCCCCAGTCTTTGAATGCAAGAGGAGTTTGCTGTGTTTTGGGGTGGATGTTTTCACCAAGATGTCCCCAGAATGTAGCTTCTTGAGTGAATTAGGAAAGCCAGCAAACCCCTCTAGTCTTTTTTGTATAAAAAGGGAGACACTTGCTCAAAGGATTGGTCTAATAAAGAATATAGTAAGAGAAAATGATAAACAGGTGTAGAAGAGAGTGAAGGCTGCTGCTAAGTGTCTTCAAAACATGATCGTTTATCAATGAGCTGTTGTTTTATTATTTTATTTTGACGTGGGAAATCCATAATAAAAGAAATACTCGGTGCTTTCTGATCCCACCTACCATCGAGACTTACTACAATACCAAATAAATGAAGCCAGGGTTCCATGAGCACTATATCCAAACACCAGCATCAGAAACAATGTCCACAACATTAAGATGTTGAGAACATCCAATACTACTGGTAATCAGTTGATCCTAGCCAACAGGATCAGCCAATTGGTCCAAGAAGCCACCTCAAAGCTGCCCATCTACAGAAATTCAAGTACAAAGTAGCATGTTGAGACTGAACTCCTCAACCAGCAGAAACTTCTCCTCCTCTTCAGGGATTGCCATGCACGGCAAATAAATGGGTGGATGTTTAGATTCTAGAGCCAAACTAAAAGTACAAAACCTTCTTTGGGAAGTATCCTCACCATGTATAGGAATCTACCTCAAGGGAGATTTTAAATTCAGGCATATAGAATGAGAAGAAAGGTTTTTGAAAACTGTTCAACGTGGTTTTTTTCACCAATTAGTCAAGGAACGTACTTGAAACAATGCTATTTTAGATTTATTGTTAATTTCA
Source organism: Carcinoscorpius rotundicauda (assembly GCA_011833715.1). Classification (NCBI taxonomy): domain Eukaryota; kingdom Metazoa; phylum Arthropoda; class Merostomata; order Xiphosura; family Limulidae; genus Carcinoscorpius; species Carcinoscorpius rotundicauda. The sequence continues at coordinate 45,849,471 of CM022392.1, read as the reverse complement.
AATATAGAAATGATCAAAAGAGTGGAAATTGGAAAACATCTGGGTGCACGTGTTTATTGTTCTATTAAGTTCAATATTTTTCTGTATGTGGAAACAAGGTATAATGTTTTGAATACAAATTTCAAAAAAGCAAATCTTGGAGGGAAGCAACAAGAACTATCTGTTGTGAATTTGACAGCTGAGTCATTTGGAGAAACTGCTCAGATGTGAAAAACTTTTAAGGATATTTTTTTAATATTCATGATAAACATATTTCTTATGGAAATACATAATTAGCTCTAAGTAAAAAAAACAACAGGTTGGCTCACAAAATGTATGAGAAAATTTTAGAAAAGCATTATAAATTTAAATTGACTGGCATGATAGGATGTTTAGAATATTATAAAATATCAAAAAATTTGGTGAAACAGGAAATCAGGACTTTAAAAAGGATATATGAGAAAAGGTTGGCTGAAAATGTAAAAATTAACAGTAAGAATATCTTTAAATAAGTTAAGGGTAAACAAAATGTAGAATGGGGCTAAATACCTTGATGGTTGATAAAGGAAGGCTTACATATCTAATGATTATGAGATGGCTGGGTTATGACTACTTACTGCTATTTATTTCCAGTCCTTGAATTGTGGGAAGATACCAGAAGAGTAGAAGTTAGTTGATGCAACTCCTTTTTTTCAAGGAAGGTGATAAAAATTGTCTCTGTAATTATGGACCCATTAGCCTTACATCAGGTGTGGAAAAGGTTTTGGAAAGTTTGATAAAAGATGATTTGGAAAGTCACTTAATAAAGTTTAGAATTTTATTGGATAATTAGCATGGTTTCACTAAGAGTATATCTTGCCTTACAAAAATGTTAACGTTCTTTGAAAAGATAACTGTTTATGTAAATGAAAATAAAAGTGTTGACTTGGTGTATCTGGATTTTCAGAAAACATTTGACAAGGTGCCACATATAAAGGCTTTTAAAAAACTTATTTCCATATGTGTAGAAGATAAGTTAGGAAATTGGATAGAAGAGTGGCCGGATGGAACAAAATAGAAGGTTGTTACAAATGGAGTTCAGTGTAGCTGGAGTAATGTCACAAGTACGTTGCCTCAGGGGTAAGTGTTAAGTCCTTTGCTGTTTTTGATTTGCATCAACGACACAGATGAAATAATGGTAAATACATTACTTAAATTTGTATATGTATTAAGGTCTCTGATGTTGGTGGTTGGGAAGATGATGCTGCTGATTTGGAAAATGATTTAGGTCATTTGGAAAGTTGGGCAAATAAATGGCAAATGGGTTTTAATTATAATATATGCAAAATAATGCATTTGGGTCATCATAATTTAAATTATAAATAAAATCTGGATAGCAATAACCTTAAGAGTGTTATGAATAAAAGGGATCTTGGTGTAACAGTCAATGTATTCAAAACTATCCAAGCAATATTCTGTTGCAAGTGGTAGGACAAATACAATTTTATGTTTCATTTACAGAAATATTGAATGCAGGTCTAAAATAGGTTAAAATTTAATTTTATAAATCACTGATTAAGCCACATTTGAAATATTGTGGTTAGTTTTAGGCTCCATACCTTAGGAAAGGCATTGAATTGTTGGAAAAAGTTCAAAGCAGGGTTACTAAAATGGCACATGGGATAGAGGAGTTGTTATATATATAGACATTAAAATCCTTAAAATTGTTTCCTCTTGAGAAAAAGAAGAGTTGGGTGGATCTTACTGAGATGTTTATGACTTTATAGGGAGTTGATATTATTTATGCATCAAATATTTTCATATTTAACAGTGAGAATAGTAGGACTAGAGGACACAAATATAAATTTTAGCAGAGTAGGAGTTATTTTTACATCAGGGTAGTTGACCTTTGGATGTTGTGGAGAGTGTAAATTTTAGTGAATTTAGAAAGCTCAATAAGTATATGAATAAAGGTTAGCATTAAATTTTTTTCTTAAATTTATTTTTAAGTTTTAGTTTAGTTCAGAGGATTGAAATCTTAGATGAACCAATAGATCCCATGTTGTCCAAAAATAATATTCTGTTGCTAACAGTAACAAACAACTCCATTGTCCATTAAATGTAAAGATATTCAGTTTTCTGTCTGTGGTAATACTGAATCTTACTTCCCAATATTAGAACATTCATTAACTGCATCAGGTACTGATTGCTTGGCTATTCCTTGGAGATTTGAATATTGTTCATTAAAACAAAATATATATAAGATGAAATTTATACCTTGATGCAGATATCAGTTTAGAAATAAACAAACAAAGAGAGAAACACTGAACCTAAAATAAATATGGCTCTAGAAATTTGTTTTAGAGCAATGTTACACAATGGGTTATGTGAACTACCTTTGTCCATTATGGTGAAATCAGTGAAAAATAAAGAGACAAAAAGAAGGAAAACATTTTTCTTTTTACCAGTCACAATATCAAGTCCAAGCTACTTTATTGGAAGTTTACTAATACACTTGTATATTCTTAAAATGAGCCCTGCAGTCAACCACATCTTTATTATACTAAATAAGAAATGCCATTTCTGAAATGATTTTTTCATTCCAACATGATAAAATCACTGAGAGTTTAAGTCCATGATATTATGTAAACAAAACCACCAGAGCCTAAGCACAATAAAATGATAATTACAAATTTACATTCCTGATAATACAGTTTGGTAAATTATGAAAGCGTAAATCTCAGTTTTGTTGAAAAATGTAATATAACCAAAGAATCACAAAACTATATAATACACAAACAATAAAAAAATAACTAAACTTTAAATGGCATTGCAAGATGGAAGAAATATTAACAATAGTGTCTAAACAAAAATTTCAATATTTAAACTTTACACTTGACAGATGATCATTTCACTCTTAAACTAACACTAATGGTATTTCTAAAATAATGATAGGAAAGTAGAACAAAACTTTGCAGTTTAATACAACTAAAAAACTTTGATAGTTACTGAAAATACGTTTACATAAAATTCTTGTTTACCCAAGAAAACAAATAACAGAATAGAGTTCCCTTTGCCTCTCACATTATGAATTCTCACCTGTTGAATTTATGTGCTTTTCAAGAAAATACCAGCCATACAAAACTGTCCATTTTATATCAGTTGTTATAGATAGTATTATCATCATACAATTTACTGTCTGTTCCTGCTTCTAATAATTCTTGTATTGTTTCAATTCTGCCATACATGTATAAATTGTTTCCTCATTCAAAATTTTAATGCATTAATATTAAGTACATCTTACATATATTTCAAAAAATAAATATATTGGGGAACATTATGTATCAGCATTGTTAATCTAAACTTTGTGACTTCTTACAAAAAAAAATATCCTGGATATATTACTAACTGCAGTGATCTAACTAAACTTATAGTTATTTCTTGTAAATTAGACACTAACCTTAATTTGCATAAGAAATTAAAATACATATATCAATTTTACAATAAAGTATTGGTAATATTATACATACCACTAAACAACTTGGCTTTTGTTCAAAAATATAAAAAGCAAAATTTCTATTTTCTTAATATCTCACTGTTTTGAAGTTATTTTCAAAATTATTTACCTATTCAGAAACATTATTTGTTAAAAAAATTAATGCAATAAATAAAACAAAAGTTACAACTTCAGTAAATATGGCTTTGATATTTGATTATCTTGCAATTATGATATGATATAGTATTATGTTGGATCAATAGATGGAGATGTGAAAACAGGCTTTTAACAGATGTCTTGCATATTTAGCAATTTAAAAATAAGTTCCAATAGACTTGAAAAACATAGTTTTCTCATTGTTTATCATTTGGAGGTTCACTTTAATCCCCATAAAGATGCAACAAATGAAAGTGATCCAACAATTCGATATTAGAGTTACAGCCATACTGAATTGTTATTCTTAAATATTTAAATTACTCTTGGCTCACGTGCTCAGACTGAAAAAAACAAAAGGCTATATACAAACAGAAGAAAAATAAAGATCTTGAAAACCTTTCACACATTATACACAAAAGAAATATTTACATTTTAAACAAAGATGAAAAGATTTTACTGCTATCCATCACAATAAACATCAATGGCATGCAGATTTAATATCAAATTAAACTCAACTTTTTCCTTCCTCAATCAAACATTTACATGTTTTCACATGAGCTGATTCTTGGGCAGATATGAATGGTTTTAGCTACATAGAGCTATCACATTCAAATACAAAAACTTATAGTAATTAACAACTTGTTGGAAAAATCCTACTACTAATAAGCCTAAATATAAACAATTTATACAGAGCTGTTTCATCACTCTAACTTTTCTACTGTTGTGTCATTGGAATTAGATTACTATTACATATTTTAGTGTAGTATGAGTTACATTATGCATTCTATTGTATTAAGGCTTATTTTAAAATACTTAAACCTGCATTTTAATAACTATGATATTGTTCTGACATCAGCTCCATAATCTTGAAATATACTTGATAAAATAAAGTTTAAACGTTTTGAAATAATTTATTTCAAATATGTTTTTGCTTTATTTACTTGGTAAAATTATGAAAAACAAAACACTTTCGTGCCTGAAACAAATCTGTCAGTTAATTAGACTCCAAAAGTCTAATTTAATAAACAAACATGTACCATATTGTTTTCTGCAAATGTATTGTTTGGCTTGGAATGAAGGATGAAATTTCAGTAAGGAACAATGTTAATATAATGCACAAGAACAACCATTTATCAAGGTTCCAAGTAATTTATACAAACACCCACCTTATAAACACCCATGAACAAAATCTATATAATTTTCCTTTCTATATTTAATTATTATAAACATTAAACTAAATAATGGAAGACAGTTATGAGATTCAATATAATATGTTACTTTTAATCATGTCCAAGAGTCATCTGATTTTTTTTCACATATGTTAACCCTAGTTTTAATGCAAATCCTTATAGAGGTCAACTCCTCTAATCAAATCTTGAAGTTCCTCCAGCTGAACATTTCAGTTTCTTAGCCAAAATTTCAGTGAAATGTATTTTCCAACTAAAAAAATAACCTGGTAGCTGCAAAAAGGAATTTAAAAAAAGGTGGAAAAATAAAGATGTAGAATCTATGTAAGGCAACCTACATTGCTGAATGTACTTTATCTTTTATTTATTTTGATATAAAAAACTAACTTGCATGTGAAAATACCAATGAAACAATATGATGGAAAAAAGAATATGACTTTAACAGGTAAACAACTCAACATCAAGTTTCATATTTCAATTTTCACATTGTTTTCATTAAAGCATCTAAAACAACTAAAACATTAAAATATAATTTGCTGTTGTAGTAGTGTTCTAACTTTAAAATGTTCTTTAATTTACAACTTTATTATGCTAGGTACTTCTAAGAGCTAAAGCAAACACCACAATTCTCATTATGCTTGTTTATTTCAAACACAAATTTTAGTAAACTTTTATTCAAACACCAAAATCCCATAGTATTTTTGTTGCAAGTACAGAAGCCCCAAAAGGTTTCATCAAGTTTGTTTTTTTCCTAGCTTATTGGGTAATTGTATATGTGTATATATAAATCTACCAAGTGGTTAATATTAATTATTGTTCTTTTGATACAGATATATACTTTTTTTTCTGTATCCATTCACTTTGGAAAACACAGCTAACTGAAAAAGAAATATGTTGGCTATTACATAATGTTGATAGCTTTACTCAAACTAAACTTTCTTAATAAGACAATATAAGTGCATATTTTAATATTATCCCAAAAAAACATACTGACAAATCCAACAACACAGTATTGTATCAACTCTTCCAAGAGTGTTATTTTAACATTACATAAAAGATAACAGTATAGATGAAAACATAACTGTTAGATACAATTCACTTAACTGGTGTGTTTCTGCTCAGTTCAAAAGAATTAGATTAGATACTAAATAGTCGATTAATCCTAAAAGGTAACAATAATTTCAACTTAAATTTTCACTTCCACCTCCCAGATTAAGTTAATATATTTATCAGTTATGAACAAGGATAATTACATAATCAAAACCAATTCTTTACATATTTTAACTTAAAAGCAATTTTTTAATATTCCTAAAAATTATGTTAATATTTGAAAAAAACTTAATCTTTTTGCACTAACTGAAACATGTTATATGCCAGTGGTGTTCATGTGCTATGAAAATAAAGAATTTTATTTCAATAAACAATATTGTTTATGAATATGACAGCTTATACTTGATTAGTAACAAAAGTCACTGAACACAGTTGAAAAACTGTCAACTGAGCAAACCTGAAACACTGACAATTAAACTCAGTCCAAACATTATTATTTCATCAAAGTTGAAACATCATCATTACTTATGTCACCTTTAAAGATGACTCATTAGTTGTATCTCATATTTCTCCTGATAAACAAACCATGCCCAAAAAAAAATCAAACGATTATACACAAGTTTTATTACTTTAATATATTTGAAATACTGATATCAGGTTTGAAATTTATTTTTATATTCACAAATTACAAACTTTACTTCTGCAAGAATTCAAAAGGACACTTTTGAGTTGGAATGAACTTTCCTTCTACAGCAACTCATAAGGATGTTTTTCATTGGATCTAACATTCTTTCTGCAACAACTAAAAAGGATGTGTTTTAGCTGGAATAAACTTTCCTTATTTAACAAGTCAAATGAAAGCTTTAAAGCTTTAAGTTAGATCCAACTGTCTATCAACCTTTTTTTCTTTTTTGTACAGATAAGTTCCATCATGCACATTTCAAATTTTAGAAAAACTTTGGTTAAGTTTGACATATTTTTTTATTTTTGGATCAAAATAAAGGATGCTAGGCAGTCTAGAAGGAGATAAAAAATAAAAAAAATTAAATACTCAGAACAGAAAATTCTGACTAACAAAACTTCAGCAGACTTATATACAAAAACAGTGGACAGACAACTACTCTACTCAGTTTACATGCAGATTTAAGCCACAGTTTGACAAAGCTTACATGAATCAGAAGAGTAAAATCTGATGTATTTTACAAAAAAAAATATTCAAGTTGATAAAATTACAAACAGATGGAAATGACTTCCACAGATTCTGACAAAATGATACTGACAGTGGAAGAATACAAATTTCTAGACAGTGAAAAATTCTACCATTAATATTTACAACCATGGACTTCATTGTTATGGGCCAATTTCATATCTTTCCCCTGAATGGTCAGTTTTAGATAATATACATAAAATAATAACCCTTTGCAGGCTACTTGTAAACTAGTGGGATATATTAAAATTAAACCAGACTCTACTTTACTGTAAAATATATGACAAACACTGTCGACATATTATGAAATTAAAAAGTAGACATGCTCACTGTATTAGTTCACATATCTACATTCTATGTAATAAATCTAATGGTCATTATGTTAACTAGAATAACTTTCTGCACAGTTCTGGACCTTTTACTCAAGATATGAAAAATTACAGCAACACTGTATTGGGTAATATCTAAAAATACCTTAATGTTCAGAGATACTGAACACATGGTATACAGATCACAGGTGTGAGGCAGTGAAAAGTTTTTTTCAGAATAAACATAATATTAAAATAAAACATTCAGTCACACAGATGATTTTACATGATATATTAATCTGACATAATATTTCACTCATTTTTAAAAATGCTGCAGAATAAAAACAAAAGATATCTTTCACCTCAATCTTATAACCAAAAGAAACTATGACAAAAATGTTTATAACTCAAAGAATATTCACAAATATTTTATTAATAAAAATAATCAAAGCAAATGGCTGATTTTTTAAATACTTGGTATTATAATACGAGATTTTTTCAAATATTGAAAACAGTTCAGTTTACATGTATGAGTAAGATTAAAATGAAGCATTTACAACTTTATGTGTGTAGCACAGAAAATATAAGCATTTTTTATAACTATAAAATAAAAAGCCCTTTTAATTTAAGCTATTTCATGAAAGCTATATGTAAAAATAATTGAAGTAAATAAAAATACAATTTCTTTGAGCTATTACATAACTCAAAACACTTTATGTTAAAAATAGTAATGTTATAACATCCTAATAACATTGTTATTTTCAGCATCATGAAGTTAATAAAAGAAAAAAAAACTATTTTCAGCAAATGATCTGTATAACAAAGTTTGATTGAAGTTTATTGTTTAATTTAATTAGCGTTAAAGATGTAGTTCATATGTAATGGTACACTTTACTGCTACAAATGTAACAGCCTGTAGCTCTATTATAACGTCATGAAATCACCAAACAGTTATTTTTATGAATCAACTTGTTAACTTTTAAAGATGACTTTTTTTCATTTCTGAAAACTAAGATAATGAAATATGAAAAAAAGTGTTGATATATTACAAAATTTAGAATGTAAGACATAATTGGACATTCTGATATTTTTACTTCTTAACCTGAGCTTCAAGCAGTAAATCTAGCAGAGTGAAATTGCTTATTTCATTTCAAAAAATTAATATTCTATTATTTGCAAAGGTAGTTTCATTAGTTTACAATAATAAAATGCTTTTTATTTCAATTGTAAATAAGGCTTTAGTTAAGTCTACAGTAGCAGATTAAACCATGTTTAACTGTGTCAAAGAATGAGATACTTCTAACAAATATTACTTTTCTGCTTCAAGGTGTCATGAGATCAGAAAAGATTATTTCTTTTTTCATAGCTTAAGCAGAAAACCACATAACAATCAGTGATGTCGAGAAACTCACTTGTTGAGAAATTTATATGCAAAAATGGCTCGTTTGGGTTGAGAAAATATGTTACATAGAGGAGCGAAAAACATTTCGACCTTCTTCGGTCATTGTCAGGTTGAAGAAGGTCAAAATGTTGTTCACTCTTCTATGTAAAATATTTTCTCAACCAAAACGAGCCGTTTTTGCACATAAAAAACCACATAGTACTGCATACATAAACACCAAAGTACTATATTAATATAGCAGCAAAGTAAAATGGAATACAATAACACATTCTAATAAAAACTAAATAATGATAAGTACAAATTTACATTTCTTTTTAAGGATATGGAATATTATAAATGCATACATGTAACTGTTGTTTAATAATATACTGAAAGGACTGTTATCTTTTTTGAATGTTATAATTCAAAAGATGTCTATCTTCAGCAGGCTTGTTAGTTTTGTACACAAATAATTATTTTTCTTGTATGTAAAGTACATAAAACTTAAATATCCACATCAAATTACATGCAATATACACAAAACCCTTGATAACTAGTGTTAAGTAATTTATGAACATATGTTGGTTTTGTTCACAATACAAAATGCTTATTGTATACATAAGCATTATACAGGTAAACTTCAATGCACTATCACATTAACATACTTTATACAATTAGTTTAGAGCCAACAGCTAAGAAAATAGCACTGAAAGTTTTGGCCATATCTATTATATGACTGAATGCTTTTGCTTTAATGTTTTGATTTTAAGGTTTAAAAATTCAGTTAAAAAAGGGATAAATCAAGTGTAAGAACAAAAGTTCATTTTAGAGCAACATACTTCAAGACTTTCACAAATATTACAGGAACAAATTATTTATAACTGCTTCACTCTTGTTTAGCTTGGAGACTTGAAAACATCAGTTTTTGGACTACAGATAATTGCTGTTACTGTATTTATGGTAATGTTTTTTAATTTTTTCTATTGTCAGCAATGAGAAATTAATGTTTAAACAAAAAATTAAATTATGATGGCCTTTAATGAAAACTACACATAACACGTTAAGGAAATCTTCAAGGTATTCAGTTACACTTCCCATAACATCTGACTCTCTATAGCTTCTTTTATAGCCTGTTGACAAAGAGGAGTTAACCACTGCTTAGGCAAAATGTACGCTTCATTATCCAGTGTTACTTTCAGTTTCTCCCATAAATGGCAGCGCATCATGGCTTTGGTTGCTTCCATTACCTAAGAAGATCAAACAACATCCTGTTAGTTAATATTTTCCTAGCAGTAATAAAGCAACTGTGCATCACAGAAATGTCAGGAGTTATCCAGTCACATTCTCTTTAGTAATTTTATTTTCTCAATAGCATGTCTTTAGCTCAACCCTCAAACAATTAATTTGTCTTCATACCATGCCTCAGTGGCAGTGAACTTCACATATGTCATTACATTGAGTTACTTTATGTTTTAACCTGTTTTGACACTCAATGGGAAAAAGAAAAAAACAAAAAACTCACTAGAAAAAATATATGAAATCACTGACTTTCAAGCAAAAAATTGATAAAAAAGGAGAGACTTGTTCAGTGGGATTTATTGTAATATTGATTGTACCTTTGATTACATGTTTTTATGTAACTCATATATTACATTTCCTGCAACCAATAAAGAAACAAATCCACAAATAGTTTAAAAGAAATGTGTTTAAAAAGTAAATGAGATTCATGTGCAGAGTCATCAGGAATTTAATTCCATGGTAATAATATTTCAATAATATTAAGCATAACTAGATATACAGCAAATCTTGAAGCTAACTTTTCTTGGCCACTGGCAAAAGCTTGTAGTTACTTGTGAAAGTGCCAACCACAACAGTTTACAAAAACTAAAACACAAGATATACAATTTATGAGAAGCATGCTCTTAGCAGGTGTAATTAGCAGGTTGATGCAAGTTTTCAGAAAACATCACATTTTCAGTTCTGTATATATGAATAGACTATTAAAGTATATCATTGATATCTGTAATAATAATAACCATATCCTAATATGAAAAAAATGAAATGTAAAAAAAACTAATATACAGCTGTTTTTACTTTTTATTCCAAGCTTTGGAATTCAAATAAAAATGCACTGAAATGATACACAAAAAAGTAAAGTAAAAGCTTTTTGATAAATTATCCATGAATGGTTTTTCTATAAATGTTGTGGTAGTAGCCATCTTTTGTTTATGAAATTTGGCTTTTCTTTACAACTGATATAAATATTCATAATGTTGCTAGGAGTATCCACTAAAAATGCTAGTGTTTCTAGATTATTTATGAGTAAAATCTAGAAAACACTGGCTTTATGCCAGCTATCCACAGCTTATTTCAAGTCATGGAACCTTGATGATTCATACTACACACTAGAGCCACTGGCTTTATGCCAACTAGCCACTGCTAATTTCAAGAACTGACATATATAATTAGTTTTTGTTTGTTTCTCTCTATAAAAAACACACTTTAACTACATTTCAAATAAATAATAAAAAAAATAGGTAAATCATCTCACAGGCACAGAAAAAAGGTTCAGTAGTTATCTAAAAACTAATTCATATTAAATTAAACTCAATGAAATCAGTTTAAAGTAGTTAACTCAAACTTCAAATTTTATATCTCACTCTATGACAAATAACTTTGCTTTACAGAATTATTCAGTACAAAATCATTTCTTTCCATAATTATTTTTAAACATTCTGAATAATTTAGAAATAACTTTTGTGTAGTAGCATTTGAACAAAACATTTCCTAAAAATTCACTTTCTTTCCATTAAATCTAAATGCTTCTAAATAATATTTATACAAATTTGTTGTTAGTTGCCTTAGCAAAAATATAAAAATCATGTATCTTGTAAAGATTAAACATATCAAAAGATGTAGTTTCAGTTATGGTACTATGAAATATGCACTTTCATATATCAAATGAGAAAACAAATGATGGATAAAAATAAGTCACTTCAAAAACTGAATATTCATACTTTTACAACATTAATACCTCTGAATAATTGTTTATAGATATAAAAAAGAAACAAAACTCATTTTTCAGCATACATAATAGCTAAATTTTTGTTTTTTAATTTATAGGTGAATCACAAATTTTACTGAAAACATTCTTGTATATTTCAAAAGAACTTGTACCTCCATAAACAATATATAATTGAAAGGGTGACTTTTGTTCTAATTTCCTGTGTGATGCATTTGCAAAATAACACAGTCCAAAAAAATATATATTTCAATAAGAATTAGTTTTTTAAACAAACTTTCTACATTCACGTGCCACAGTTTGCCTGATATTGATCTTGTACATAACAAAAATCTTCAGCTTGACTTAAAGGTTCATGTGCTTTTTATTATGTCAAATAAATATAGAGACAAACACTTTTCTCTCAGAGTTTTCAGTATCTTTTACAATCACCCATGCATTACTCTGAGTTCTCTACATATACTGTAAATGAATGGCTTCCTATATAATTAAAGGACCTTTACTCCCTACACATGTATACTGTACATCTGGTTTGCTTCAACAAAATTACAGAGAGCAATCTATATTCTCACCCGCCTCTTCCTCCCACCTAAGGTACTGAAATAAAAGTTCAGTCCACTCTAAACAAACAGTAAGCAGCCATTTTACACAAGTCATATTTCAAAAGTTTCAGATGAAACCTTACACAGATTTTGTTATTCTGACTTGTTTTATTTACTGCTTAGTGAGAGGAACATCCAACCAGGAGTCTTATATAAGCTATGGAAATGGGGTAAGCTAATTCTATGAAATAACCATTGCCATTAAAAGTATTTATTTTAACCAATTTCAAAGAAATTATATTATCCACAAATTAAAATCAACCATTTTAACTTCAATTTTTGGTAAACAATTTATTTATATCAAAGAGATAACACATTAAAAAACTGACTAAATACATAGCTGTGTATAATGTGAAATAAAAGTTAAAAAAAAGGATACACAAAATGTACAAAACCTTGGTTAGTTTAAATGTATTTAGTGGGTTTCTTATCATCATGAATTACTTGGTTAGTTTAGTTCTTTAAACACATATACAGTTGGGAGAGAAAAAAAAAGAACAATTTATTTATAAAAGAAGGTTTTGAGAGAAACTACAACCAAAATTATGCTTTGTTTCTTAGGACTGAATAAAACAAGTTAGAAATAAATAGTAACATTTTCTAATTTTCAACACTTAAAAGTTTACATATATTTAGTCAATTGTACAATACTACATTTGTTAGCTTGTACATAAAATCAAACAACACTTAAAACAAAATTATTTGGAAAAATAAAACTGGGAAGAAAAAGAAATAATGGGTATTAAAAGTCAAAAATCCATAAGTTAAAATGTTCATCACTTCAATAATAATAATTGACACAATTAATTACATAATAGTTACTAAAGCTAAAAATTGAATGACATTACACATATATTTTGGAACTACCATTAAACAAGAAAAATTATCAAAAGGATTTTCTATTTCATCATTAACAGCCTGAAGGGGAGACTTAATAAATGTTTAACAAACAAAGGCTAGCTTTGAATTTTTTCTTTATTTATACTTTTTTCAATAGTATATTTTAGTGGACAGGATAGTACAATAGGACCATCATGTCTCTTGTCCTTACACTTTCTGTTACATTAAGTTATCAAGTTTGTAAAATCTTTTAAAAAGCCTTACCTGGTAATAATAAAGTCAATTCAATAAGAAAGTGCTGGTTAGAAATATCAACACCAGCTTTCTTAAATACCCAAAATATTTATGGTTTTAGTTTCATTTTCTCATAAAAATCCTTGTGCACTGACTGTAGTTTCACAGAACTTATTTCAGTTAGCTTACAAAATGATCAAACAAGTTTCTCTATAGTTGTGAAGTCATTAAAAGATATCTTAGAAATACATACCTGAGCTTTTCATGATTTTAGTTGTAAAGAAGTTTCTCTGCAATCATCAGATGTAAAAATTACACTAAAAATAACACAAACCAATTTCACAAGTTAATATTTAGTTAGCAGTCTCTTTGATTTCATTAGTACTTCACATAGATGTGGTATACTTTTAGTAAGATTGTGTAGATATTCCTGAGTTAATGACTGCCATCTTTCATTGAATACTTCAAAATGTTTATCTTCCGTGTTTGAATTATGATCTTTCATTAATTGGATTAATATCCAGTGGTTGACCTGGCCATTCTATAACATCAGTTCTCTTATTTCAAAGATATCTTTCAATGACTTCACAATTGTAGAGAAACTTGTTTGATCATTTTGTAGAATAACTGGAATAAGATCAATGAAACTACAATTGGTGCACAAAAATTTTTGTGAGAAAATGTAACTAAAATCACAAAAAGTTTGGGTATTTAAGAAAGCCAGTGTTAAAATTAAGAGTTGAGATCATACTTGACCAGATCTCATTGAATGTTCTAAAAACATATAGTTTTACATATTTTTCTGTTATCTAAAATATAAGATATAAAAAATTAACAACATTTTTGAGGGGGACCACTTATTTTTGTCCACCCACTGTATACATGGTCTGCATATTATCACGTAACACTTTGAAAAATGTGTGTATTTAAAAGATATTTTCTGTTTATAATGTGCCCAGGCAACATCTGAAAGGAACCTTCCTGTGTGTGAAAATCCCAACAGAGCATGTAATGTGCTGCATAAACGGTTCTGGCTTTCACCATTGGCTATTCGGCTCTGTAAATGCCCTGATAGGTCAGAGTGTCCAATAACATGGAGTGAAGGTGATGACCACACTGTGTATATAAATATAAGAGCCCAACTGAAGGTATGAATGAACACCTGATAATACATTTTAAGTTTTGTGATATTTTCAAGATTAAACCATGTTTGAGAGTTTAATATATGGAAGAAAAACAGGGATACTAATGTATTCCATGTAAAATGAGACAGAAAAGATATGATGCTTAAGTCAGTATAAATATAAACAACTTTATTTCACTATATAAACACTAAGGCAACAGGCTTATTGACTAATGTTCAGACAATTACAAAGTATAGAACAGAATTAACTAAATTGAAACAAAATAACTGTCTTTAAATCAGTAATATATGTAATGGCTTTGCTGAGTTAAAACATGATCAGCAAACACAGAAATGCTCAGACAACTTCTTAGCAAATTTTAACACTATCAGATCATAAACAGGACTTTTCCCTCAAAGGATGAAGCAAATCTCACTTGAGACTGCCAAATTTGCAATTACAACAAACACTCACACTGCAGCTGATACATCAGAAAATGACCACCAGAATGTAGAAACATTTGTGATTTATATGATAGTCAGACAGTAGTCCAGGTAGGCAATTCCATAAAATATTAGATCACTTCTTTTACTTAACAGTTACAGAAAGTAGGCTGAATGACCTCAATTAAACATAGGATGTTCCAGATTAGAGCATGGAAAAATTGAAAAGCTTTGTAGGTTAAAAATATATGCTTGGAGAGAATGATATGTAATATTTATATACTAAAGTTCTGACACTGTAATGAACCATTTAAATAAGTTACAGTAGATTTTTCAGTTAAACAACATTATTCACATTACAACCGCCCTTTAATTAAAATTTCTTATCGATGTATATGATTACATCAAAATAAAATTATTGCAACAGATGTATTACAAATTTATACTGTTACACATATTACTAAAACCCAGAGCTCAGCAGCACAGAGCAATGCAAGCCATTCATTAAACATTTAAATCTATGCCACAGATATATCCTATAAACATAAGTGTTCTCTTAAACTACTACTTTTCCAGCACAGTATTAAATGATATTTATGGTTGCTTTTCTCCATGGTTGTAGTAATATATTTAATTTGTTTTATAATCATATAATTGGATAAAACACTTCTAAGTATTCAAGTTCCTTAACAGAAAAACTGGATATAACATCATCAATCAGTTAACAAGGTAAGTAAATGTTACTAAATCAGTACTTTAGAAAATATCATAAAATGCCACCATGACTGGCAAAACAAGACTAGCAAGCCAAAAATACGGTTAATTCATATTTCAAGCAGACAACTTTCAAACCCCTGGTCACATCTCAAACTATACTTTAAAGAATTATATTTACAGTGATAACTGTAACAGCTGTTGTATATGTACACGTAACATTATAATGTATGTCATCATAATTAGGAAAAAACATTACCATTTAAATTTTTTGATTAAAAAGAACTAAAATCCAAGCACAAAGTATATTTCTTTAATTTATTGTTTAGAGCACATTATATGTATACGCTAACTTAAATACAAAAAAAAATATTGTTCTTTAAAATTTTAATATATGTTAATGATGATAAACAAAAACGTGGAAATGAATTAGATGAGCTGAACTCTTAAATTTCTGCCAAAAATAGTTTTGCAAATTTCTTAATGGTTAGTAGTTCACTTAGTCCCTATAAAAGTTCAATGTCAAGTAAGAACACAATTTGGTATAAAATACTCCCATGTCAGCCAAGTATGTTTGTTTGAGATTATAGTAATAGGAAAATTTAATCCTTTATCTTTTATATACAAAACTGAGAGGATAAAAAAGTGCAATTTTCTTGAAAAATTAAATAAAGTTTTAATTATGTGGATTGTCAAATGTCTTGTCCAAGCTTTATATATACATATACTACTCTTTTTTTCACAGTTTTGTGGGAAAGTGGGTGAACAAGACAACTGTACAGAAAACAGTTTGGCATTGGTGACTGAGAGAGTTAGAGATTCAGCACAAATAATTAGCCATAACGTAGAGGTGCACTGCCACTGCCCAAAGGAACACTACTATGATCGTCTCAACTTCAATGTCACCCTGGCACCACAAGAAAGAAGAATAGAACACCAGTACTACAGGTGCATCCCAGTAAGTACATAAAAAGTTGATTAAAGTTAAGTGTTAATGTTTCTCATTGAGATGAGAATTTTTTACAAAACATTTGAACTGATCTTTTGGTCAAATTTTGGGCTTCTGTACTTGGATAAATTTGTGTTAAATATTTTAAAGTAGATCATATCTATGAATAAAAATTCAATTTAAATTCCTGAAAACAACAGATATCATCAGTGCATAAAAGAACTTCATGAAAGCAATCAGATTTTAGCAAACTTATTCCTAAGCAGGAAAAATATAACAGTATTTTTATTTTATTTTTGAAAGTGTTTTTTAGAGACAGAAAAAAGTTTTTTAGCTTATTTTTAAAATCATTATTGCTTTATGAATCTTTATATTTTTAATTAAAAAAGAATTAGCTTGAAAAAATGAAATGGATAAACATAAATGCTAATTTTTATTGTGTTATTATTAAACAAATACCTATAATGTAATGCCTTATCAGGAAAAACATAAATTATACATCTAGAAAAGCTATGACAATAAATCTTAAACTTTTTAATGTTTTTTTAAATTGTTTAAAATTAAAGTATGTACAAGCTGACGTTTTTTAATTAGAAATAAATATTTGTTAGCAAATGGTAATTCATTTCAATATGGTTCCCATTTGTATTTCCCATTTTATTCTTTTAAGTTAAGTCAGATTCATATTACATGGTTACCAGCATCTTCTCTAGTAACTTTGTAAGTAAGGAACATAGGCAAGTGAGATGAAGAAAAGTAAGTACAAATAAATCTTTAAATCTAATTTTTATACAGAAACAATAATTTGAAAAACGTACCTTTTATATATTTTCACAGTTAAAATATTCAAGTTATAAAGACTTAAAGGCATGAAGAAAATGTTATTTTGCATGTAGGAGTAAAATTCTTAACAAATGTTATGTAAATGTCATGTAAATGTTTTGTAAACGACAACATGTCGTGTTGTGTTTAAATTTTCATTTCTGTTATTTATATTTCCATATTTATATTACTGTTTCAAAGTTTAAACAATAAAATGTGTTGTTCTTCATTTAAAATAACATTTAGAATTTTCTAGAATTACGTAGATCAAATATATGACTATAAATGGAAATGTTTGGCGGCCTAGCGTCTCGACGTAGAGTCTCGTGCAAAAACATACATGCGGAGATTACTCTGTCGAAGTTCCGGTGAATGTTCGAGAAAAGAGGCCTACAAATATATAAATAGACGAAGATGCGAGAAGAAAGGAGTCAGAGCTTTGTCTTCTACGAGTGGCTGGCATTTTGGTATGGAACTTGAACAAAGAAGTTAATATAAGAACTCACAACCAAACACTCCAACGTTCGGACAATGAACAGAGCAGGCCTGTTCTTTGTTCAAGTTCCATACCAAAATGCCAGCCACTCGTGGAAGACAAAGCTTTGACTCCTTTCTTCTCGCATCTTCGACAGAGTAATCTCTGCATGTATGTTTTTGCACGAGACTCTACGTCTAGACGCTAGGCCGCCAAAATTTCCATTTATAGTCATATATTTGATTTACCTAATTCTAGAAAATTCTAAATGTTATTTTAAATGAACAACAACGTATTTTATTGTTTAAACTTTGAAACAGTAATATAAATATGGAAATATAAATAATAGAAATGAAAATTTAAACACAACACGACATGTTGTCGTTTACAAAACATTTACATGACATTTACATAACAACAAATATGGGCCATACTCAAACATGCATGTAATAACATATTTTTCTCATATCTGTAATTTATAATACAATTTACTAAAACCAAATGAAAATACACAGAACCAATGATTTGAGAAATAAATATATACATTAAACAGACAACTATATTAAAAATTTCATAACTGTAAATTTACCTCCTTTTTTGTTCTTCCTGCTCTTTAGAATGATAAAAAGACATTAAATACACTGATATCAGGGATGGATGCCAATCTGCCAAAAAAATGTACCATTTTGATTGGCTCATCATATAAATCATAGCCAGATGAGACTACTTGATTAATTTAATTATGACTGATATCAAAACTGCTAAATAATTTCTCATGATCTTTTATCAGCAAGGACTAATGATGTTAAGTTAGTTACTGGTTCATTTGAAAAATTCTGTTGAATATTTAGATTTTCCAAGTCACGTGCTTTCCGACAACACAATGAACGGTATGTGAGTTGAATTGAAAACAAATCAATAAGTACCAGTATAGAGTACAAGCATTATGCAAGTCCTGGTACTGACTGCCAATTACTAAAGTTATGAAAATAATCACCATCTAATTCTTAAGAGAATTATCAAAATGTAAGGACTCAGCAAGACCTGAAGTTGTTGGAGCTGAAGAAAGCCTCAAAGATAGTAATCTAGAAAAAACTTCCCAATATGAGCTCAGGAAGAACTCACTTATAAAAGGAAAGTGGAGTCACATGTGTAAAAATAAAGTAGCAATTAGAGGCAAAATCATGCTCATTCAAATACCTTGGTTAGAACAACAGATATCACATGCTAAGAAAATTACATTCTGAAAAACAAAATAATAATTGAAGGCCAGAGAACTGAAATAATGTGGCTCTGTCCATAAAGATGAAAATATACTTCACAGAGTAAAATACGATTCCAATTACTATTTTAGGCACAGTCTAACTAACAAAAGGGTAAGTGATGTAATAACAGGTGAACAAAAACTTGCTAAAGTAAAGAATATCTGGAAATATGCCCTTTAATTTTCTGAATTCACATACTTCTTGTAGAAGAGTTAAAAACAAAAATGTGAAAAGAAGAAAGCTTAAACTAATTTTAAATGCACAAATGGAACTTTGGTATTAATTATAGAAAGGTTTACTGTTCTTATGAAAAGAGTTATGTTTACTGATTTTTCTAGAAATATTCTTTGAGTCAAAATATGAAATACATATATTAAAATTTAATGCTTAGATTTTACCAATGACATTTGAGTGAAATTTACAAGTTTCATGTTGAATAATTTAATATAGCTTGTACATAAGTGTTTATTAGTATCCTATGATAAATGGTGCATTTCTTAAATAATCTTGAAATTATTATAAATGCTGTAAAAAAATAAATTTAAAACACCTGCCTGAGTGGAAAAAAAATCACATTCAAAAGACACTTGAATGCACCAGATGGTGTACAAGTAGATAGGGTAAGGCAGACTGTTATCATTGGATAAACTTCAGTCCAAAACTGGACAGCACCAGGAATGAATCCTCTGGCCCACAGTAGGAGTAGTGTCTCTACTGTCTGCATCTCAGACACAGGAATCAAAAGGAAAGAGGGCTTTCCATTCTTAACATCAAGTTTAGTATATGCATACATGTAAATGCACTATACTACCATAACCAGCTACCTGGAAGTTGGACAGCTGAACATTGATAGATACATGGAATGCTACATGGGTGGTCAACTTCTGTCAAAAACCATGTAGCAATAGAAATGTATCATTCATTTTACAGTAAGAGGAGGGTCCCAGCTCAAATGCATGAGGACTTAGGATGGCTAGTCAAGCTCCAACCAACATCAGCACACCCAGGAACCAATATTAGGGCAGCAGCATAAAGAAGAGTTCCATGGCAGGATGATAGTTCATGCCATTTTAGTTGGCAGAACACCACCACCATACTCTTAAGTGAGTGGGATTGAGCACAATCAGGAGATGCCTCCCTGGTTCACCACAACAGCAGCTAAGAGCTGATAAGTGGTAAGAACTCTTAATCTTCAAAGAATAGAGTGAGAGAAAGGGCAGTGGAGAGTTTGAAGGAACATAAAAGCGAAAAAAGTGCAATGGGTGATTGCAGAACCATATTTTAAAATGCAGGCAAAACCCAAGGTATGTAACCAAGAACAGAGGGATGGGCTCTATTCCCTGTATCACTTTAATAATGATCAGTGGTATGGTCATGGATAGATTTATGATGCAATATACTTAAAGGATGAATATAGTAGTAGATTTGCAGATTTTGTTAGCTAATACAACTCCTATCTAAAACTACACCACTTGGAAACAAAATTTCAAGAGGTGGTAGTTCCTCAGCCATACAGTATAACACAAGCATCACTTGCCATACAGCAGAATCCTATGTAAAGCATAGGGCCACTGTAATAGAAATAAATAAATGAAAACTTACTCTCTAAATGTTGAAGTGTATAGTATGGCATAGGGCAGTAATGAGTACCCAGAGAAAAAGGATATGACCGAATTTATGAAAAAAATGTATGGTGTAGTCAAGCTGCTAGCTTGGTAGACCTTTATATGCACACAGTGGAAAAGAGAAACCAGAGATAAGAAAAGATGATGCACTGGGAGAAAACAATGAAAATAGGATGGGAAACTGAAGTCAAGTGAGAATAAGCAAACAGAATGAGTTGGCAAATCAAAAGGGTAGAGGTCACAAGCAAAAGCAGGGTTCCAATAGAAAAGAAGGAGGTAACTGTAACTGAAGTAAAACATAGGACAATGAAAGAAGAATGCCAGCCATGGTGATGTCCCTGTATAGTCATCCGACAAATATGACCTGTAGAGAAGGAAGGAGATTGAAAATGGAATACAAGGGATCCCAAATGAGATTTAACAGATTATGCAATTTTCACTGAAGGTCATGCAAGGGGACATGACCCAAGGACAGGAGGGCTTCCATGGAACTTCTAGTACTCAAAAGTAATTGGACATCATTAAGAGTAAATGAAAGAGAGAATTCAGAACCATCAGCTCCACCAAATGCAACCAAAAAGGAGAAAAGCTGTGTCTGACTAAAGTAATACTAAAAGAAAACCCTGAGTAGGATGAGGTATTGGGTCGGGGTAAAAAGAACTAATCCAATTAAACAAGCCAACCCACATGTGTAGATTTCCGCAAACAAAAAAAGCTTGTGAATATGAGGTGCCTGAAGAGATAAAATTAAAGATAGCCAACCATCCAGTTGGTAAAGAAAACTACAAACTATATGAACACTGAGAATGAGCAAAGTTCATGACCACTTCACTAAACGATAGGGAGTCAAAGTCAGAACCAATGGTAAAGTGCAGAAAAGATTTGATACCACCAAGGACAAGAATGAGAGTGATGTTTGGATACATTCATGTTGATCAACCAAACTCTTGGAGTATAAATACACCAAAATGTGTAAAGAACAAAAACAAAAAACTCTATAGCAGAATAAATAAGGTCAATGGAAACAATCCACTTGTAGAATAATTACAGGATGTCAAAGCTGCTGTAATAATTAATTACAAACAACTGGGAATAGTATCCCAGATAAAGTAACTGACTAGCAAGTTAACATCCTAACTGAGAAGAACTCCTACTGATTCTGACAGATGCTAAACAGAGAGAGAGAGAGAGAGAAAAAGACAAAAGGTTTGAGAGTCCAGGAAAAAGAATGCAGGGCTATGAATGTAACTGGCTCATGAACTAAATTGCATGGAGCATGAAGTCTGTATAGGAAGGGTAAATTAACAATCAGAGAATATTAAATCAAAGAATGGTTGGCAAAAAATGTGGGACCATTTAAAAGCTTAGCCCTTGACTTACAGCAAAAGAGGTAAGTGGCAAAAGGCCATCCAAAATGTCATTATTCAAATCACATATACCAGGAAGTGGAATATCTGGCCCTGGTACAAGAGACATATCAGGCTGAATGATAGGATTCAATTCATTGTAAAAGAAGGCTGAAACCACCTCACTAAAATACCATATTGCAAAAGAAATAGTAATTGAAACACTAGGAACTAAAATATTCTACCGAAGTGTGCTGAAACAAGAAGTGAAAATTAGATTCTGCAGTAATGAGTGATTCAGCTGCGCATCAAAAATTTAAACATATAGAGGGCATTGGTTGTCACAAAAAGCCATTATGTTAAACGAGGTAAGTTATCATACTGCAATTCAGGTATCATTTAAAATCACATAAATGTGCCTTCAATATTTACATTCCAAGGAACCAAAGAAAGAGTATTTTAACTTCAGATGAATTTGCAACACTTATTACTCACTAATTTTGTGTTTTTTCACTTGGTACATATGATACAATTAAATAAAAATATTACACAGTCCTTCTCATAATACTGAGCTGAACCATGATCTCTTTCAAGATAGCTACTGAAAACATGGTATTTGATCACATAACAGTAGAAAGTATAGAAAGTTTAACCGTATTTAAAACATTCATTTTTTATACACGTGTAGTGACAGAAGAATTACTTGAATAATGCATATTATGATACTTTATTGTTGTACATGATAACATGGATGAGAGCAACAAATGAAACATTTAGCTGGTTCTGAAGACCACCCAAGCCACTAGAAATCGGTTGGGCTTACATACTTTCTAATACATTCTAGATCATTTTATTGTACTAAATATTCACCTTATTAACTTCTGTGATAAACAGTAAGCCCTGAAACTTTGCCACTTTAACTCATGTTCTAATGATCAAAATTATGGATCAGTTAACATATATACCAGTAATTTCATGAAATAGTTAAACAGACATTAGTTACAAGTATTTATAATTGCAATTATTAAGCCAGTTTAATACAAACCAGTAATTTCATGTAATAATGAGGCATTATTTGTACAAAAAGTTTCCACTGGGACAAAATTATTGACCAAAGATTTACAAATTACGTTTTAAAGGTAGAAGTGGATTATGAATATTCATTGATGAGCCTCTGTCTATCCTACAGCACTTTCAACTCTAAAGGAAACAGGCATGCTGGAATTTGAATTCATTGAGAAAATAATTTTTTTCAGTAAATTCTGGCTAATAAAAAGGCATGACAATGTAATGATAATTAATACATTAAATTTTAGACACAAAGGTTGTTGCTTTTTTTTCTTTTAATTTTATGAAAATTATTGAAAATAATATATAAATTGAAATTAATTTGAAATATTCCTCACTATTTCATAAAATTTAAATGAAATAAACACTAATTTTAGTTTTTTTTTAATAACAAGCTTTTGACTTAACATGAAATATACTGAAATTTAGTTTGGTGGACAGAACTCACTGATGTAGATACACAAATATAAAGGATAATGTTTCAAATGTATAAATTATGATGTTTTGAAAGTCTTCTGCCTCTCATCTTCAGGTCAGTGTACATATGGTTGGTGGATAACATGCCACCCACAGTCTACCAAAATACTATAAAAACAAACAACATTATACTCACACTAGCCTGAAGATGAAAAGCATAAGACTTTCAAAACATCACAATTTATACTTGCATTTCTACAACAAGGAATTGTCATCCATTCAACTAAATCTCATCATGAATACTGTGCCTAGATCAAAGAATGATATATGCTAAAGATTAATATAATATATTTAGATCTATTAAACCTGTTTTGTAGTATGTTGCCAGATTCTTTGAATCATTGTAAAATAACTTATGAGATGTATATAAGATAACTTTTAAGACTGAAAATAATTTTAGAATCTTTAACCTTTTTTCTCACCAGATTTAAACAAATTGTGTGGATGGCTAGTTTGAAAACAGAAATGGCAGAAATTCCCCAAATGACAGTTTCATCTCTGTGTTAAAACTACTTGTATATCACTGGAAGTCAAAAGAATGACTAATCAGGAAAATAAACAGATTTAATAAAATCAAATGCTCATATGATTCAGAATGGCATTTATATGTATCCTTTCTGTAATGGTAGCACATATTTCAGTATTTACAAGTATGTAAATAACAAATCCATGAGAAGGTTAATAGTCCATGCTTTTGGTAAAATATTAGTCTTAAAAAATATTTGTACTTTTCTAGCTTTTAATGCTGAAGAATCTCTCACCAGCTTTTCTAAGTTGCTATGGCATGCTCAATGAAGATCAACCAAATATCCTTTATCAAACAAGTTTTGATAGAATTAGCTCTGAATAGCTAGATGTACATTTGCCATAAACAATTGTGATTGGTAATACAAAAAAACTTAGTGCAATAAAGTATAAACATACTTGTAATGCAAGGAAGAATTTTGTTTCTTGACAAATATTAAGACAGCATTTACAACACTCATACAATGCACTTTTTTGCAGTTATTCTCACTTTATTTTTTCGTTCTTCTCTCTCTTGCAAATTTTGTTTTCCTTGTTTACTTTGCCCAACTGGTCAAGTTGGCTTTAAGCTTAATTGTTTTAGAACAGTTTTTTTATTTTAATTTAGTTAAGAGTTTAAATATGTTCATCCTACAGTTTATGTGTTTTGTGTTTTTCTTTCAGCAAAACCCACAATTAGCTATCTGCTGAGCCCACTGAGGGGAATCGAACCCCTGATTTTAGCATTGTAAATCCGTAGACTTACCGCTGAACTAGCAGGGGGCTCCTATAGCTTAATTGATAAGCTTTGATACTGATCCCCTTTTATCTCTTTCATATTCCTGTTATTGCAGAAACTGAAGCCATTCTTTATTAAATAAAACATAAAAATTACACTAAAAATTTCATAATTTCTAAAAAAAATTCCTCCATTATGAATCTTTGGAAATAATTTACACAATATGAGTTTGAGCTATTATCAAATTAAAGAGATAACAAGAAATCCTACTTCTACTGACCCAGTCTTATACACTATTATTCCTTTTCTTTTGAAACATGTTTCAGTCACTTATCTTTCCTCCCAATTCTTTGTTACAATTATATGGCTTATACCCAGGTGAATATTATTCTGACCTCCTGGTAAAAAAGAAAAAAACCAGTACACTGTTCAATACAAAATAAAAGTGTATGAACTATAAAAAAATATGAACACATATATATATAATCATTTTGTTTACCAAATCTTTCAGTTCATCTGTAAGTTTCAGAGATCAAAACTCAAGTTAAAAAATTACTATGTTCGACAGTGTTTAAAGACCTGAGAGGTAGATATCAGTTCAACAGAAAAAAAACCAGGCTCATAAGCAAGTTGGTATAGGAAGTAAAAGAAGAACACTAGATAGTGCAAATAAACTATTGTATTAAATATATTGGCTTAAATCAAATGGCATGTGGAAATACTGATTTTGTAAAGGAAAAATCAGATTTATTGAGTTTAAATCAATGTCATGTTGAACACTATAAAAGAAAAGATCAACTCAAACATGCTTGAAGAAACACTAAACAAGGATGCAAGATATACGTGAAAAATTTAGGAAAGTTATATATTGAAAAATTATACATAAAGTTCAATGAAACAATCTCTACTTCTTCAAAAGTTATAAACTATGCATGAACAAAACTAGTAATAAAAAAGCAAGTTTTGGTCATCAAGTTTTGAAAGGAAAAAATAATTTTATAGAAATATGTATTTTCAAACACAAAATACACACTAAGCACATAAAGCAAGGAAAGTATTGCTTAATGTGATTCAACTTTTCAACTGTGTCAGTAAATGCAAAAAACAACAACACAGAAATGTACATTATGTCTCATTGATGGGTCTCTCTCTTTCCTTTACAGCTAGAAAAATGTGGAAGATGGGATTTTTGCGGCCACATAACAACGGTACGATATGAGACATACCATGTTTGTACGTGCCCAGTAAATCATATTTGTGTCATGGTGAATCGCCAAAAAATTCATGCCATGGAACCTCTTTTTGATGGCCTGGCTTACAGAGGGCTCTGTACACCTTACAGCTCATAAATAATACTTTATATTCATTTTATTGAATTCTGTAGACATTTATGTGCAGCATCTTAGATGTTACTTTTACAGCCAATTACAACAGAAAGTCAATTATCAAGATCCTAATGACACTTCTGAGAAGTTGTTGAATAATAACCATAGTATTTCTTGTGAGAATATATTTAAGCAATCTAAATATAATGAAAATAGTTTAAAATGTTACTTCAACAAACTTTTGAGTCACCATAAAATATTAAATAAATTAAATATAACAAAGTTCTTTAGACTGACGTAAAAATGGTATTTATCTGTAGAAACTAACCTGAACATTAGACATGTATTGTATATACTATTAAACATTCAGAATAAGTCTAAACAATCCTGCAGTGCAAGTCAATAACTAATATTGTGAATGAACATTTGCAAAAAATTAAATTCCCATTTGCACATTTGATACTATAACCAAATTAATTAATCTATGTTCATGTGGCAGAATCAAACCAATATAAACATAACTGCCAGTTGTGAAATGACAGTATTCAAGATCACATTACACAGCAAAACCCATACCAAGACCAAACAATAAATTGTGGCTCTAAGTAACACCAGCTCTCCTCCTTCCAGATATAATGAGTAACATCAGCTCTCCTATTATCAGCTACCATAATGAGTAATGTCGGCTCTTCTACTTCCAACTGTCATAATGAGTAATGCCAGATCATTTCCTTCCAGCTACCATAATGAGTAATGTCAGCTCTCCTCCTCCCAGCTATCATAATGAGTAATGTTAGCTTTCCTCTTACAAGCTACCATAATGAATGATGTCAGATCACTTCCTTCTAACTATCATGATCAGTAAAGCAATTTTCTTTCTCCCAGTTATGATGAATGTGGATTTTACTGCTTAACATTAGTTTATGTGTTTTCACAAATCAAGCAAAAAAATCTGAGTACTAAATGTAATTGGAAAGCAAAATAGCCTCAATTGTTTTTTCAGAATGATAGTATAAGGTTGTGTATGTACATCAAGAAACCACACCATATGATTGATAAACTTTCTTTCATATAACACTCACAGCCAAAATGTTAAATTTTAATACTGTATCTTTTTTAACCCACATTCCTACTGATGTAGTGACTGAAATAATGCTTTGTTATATACAACTTACTCTGATTTATCACATATGAATGAAATATACAAATTTTCCATAATAAAACACCATTCTCTCTCTCAAAGATTAATTTTCAAACCAGCTTATTAAATTCAATTTTCTGTTGTTTTTCTCTATCTTAATTCTGCAATTGTCAAGCAAATTAAATTCAAGATGTGTATTATGATGTTAAAACTTTTATGTCAGAATTTTGTTGAGAAAAACTTTCTGTACCATTCCACATTAGGTTCTTTTGTGAAACTGTCAGCTACATACACATTAAGGTATAATATAATATATTTAAAGAAACAAATGATGCCAATTATTCTTTTGCCTATGTAACATGGTTGTGATGACATTTCTTAATTTAAATATTAAATCCAAAACATTTTGTCTATGTGTACTTTTTTACAAATTTATATCGACAGTCCTCATAAATTCTGTAGAACTGCCAGTTTGTTTTAACTTTTAAACAAAAATACTAGGTTTAGATATCCTAGAATTGATTTTAGTAGTAATAGTACATTTTTATTAATAAATTCACTTTGTTTACTCAGGGGAAACCAGATTATAGTAAGTCCAGCAAGCCCATTACAAATAGTTTCCCTGTATTAAGTATTTTTCTGTACATGTATTTTAAATATAGCTTTTCCATATTTATAAGTTCTCATAACATACAAGAATTTTTCTAAAATACTTTGTATGCTTAAAATAAAAATAACATAAATATAAAATAATAACAAAACTGAAAAATTGACTACATTGTTATTATATCACTTTCTATCATTTGATAACGAAGAATCATTATAATGTAACAAATAAAGCTATCGCATGTTATACATAAAAGCAAAAACATATCACATATTAGGAGAAAAGTAATATGTGAATGAATAAATTTAGAAGAATTAATAAATTTTCTAGGTGTAAAAACATATTTTGTCAGTCATTAATTTGTGCAATTTTTTTAACCATATGAACTTCTACTCTGTTTAATTATTTTTTTACATATTTCTGAAGTCAGCCTGGTGATGTTTTGAAACTTGTACAATAAAATACTTTAAATTTGTACAAACACATTTTTTCTCAAAAATTGGGATACAACTTTGATCCATTAAATCAAAATAAATCAATGCTAATGCTTAGATCAAGTAGTTGTGATACATGCACACAAGATTTTATCATTTTATTATATTATTTGTTTTCTTAAACAGTCAGTACTATTAAAAAACTTTCAGGAATTTTCTCTGAAAGGCATATCAACCAACATATTTTTCTTAACAAAAATTACTTTGGCTGTGTTAATTATGACACACAATATATTTAACAGTTGCAAAAGATCAATAAACATCTTCATTGTTTTTACATGCTTCATGCAGTATCACTATTTTTAATAGATATAGAATCACAGGTGAGATTAAAGGATAAGTAGAATACATTTATTTATCTTTTTTATACATGGAATAAAATTAAAAACAAAAACAACTTTGCAAACTTTTACTTTAAGCATGTAAAACTGAGAGAGAGAGAAGGTCTGATATAATCTAGAACCCAAATGCAGATGGACTGAAAATATTCAAGGAATAAGTTTTTGTAAGTAATTTATAGCAGCTCATTCCCTGCACATGTCAAGACAAAGACTTCCCATTATTGCAAGAATCAATAAGATTGATTACAGAGTATTATGTAGAAGACAACATTTTAGAAACCAATTAAAAACAAATCCCATTGTTGATCGGAAAGTTTGTCTCAATTATTTTTATAAGTAAAGCAGTAGTGTCCTTCTTATCTGGTATCCTATAATTTTAGTTTTAAAATATGTTCATTCAATTTATTTTATGTTATTATTTTATAATTTCAGACTAAAAATATGACTGTCAATGTTAATAAGATAAACTTTTTTAACATGCCAAGATATGACAAGTGTTAATCTTATTTATAGCAGTAATGACAAACTAGAAGAATGCCAAATATTAATACCTTATTGATACAATTGAAGTATTAGTCTAGTTATATTGTAATATTAAACATGTATTATTACTAAATGTTATGTCTTTTCAGCTAAGATGTTCTACATCCCGAAATGTATTTAGTTTATATGTAAAGAAAATGTAAACTGCTGTAACATACCTTTACAAATTTGCATACTTCCAGGAAGAAAACTATAATTACCTTTCACAAAAACATTCAACAGCAACCTCCAAAAATATTCTTCTTGGATTTACACTGACATAAAGCACAGATAGCCCTCGAGTAGCTTTATGCAAAATAAAAAAAAAACAACAAACAAACACTGACATAAAAAACAACTCTGGCAACTCATGGATCAATGGAAAATTCCCATTTCCAGACCTGTGATCAGGTTTGACATGTAGTACACAATTATAAACATACATCTATATTTATTTTAATTCCATTGTTTTAGGAATAATGGATTTACAAAGCTTGGGTCTACTAAAAAGAAAATTTAATCTGGCAACCTTCAATTTCTGTTTTTCTTAACCACACCATACTTTAAAACATATTTCTAAACTACTAATGCATCAATTTGTCTGTAGGTCTACAATTTTGTTGATTACAGAGTCCCTTATAACACATTAATTATACATAAAAGTTTAAAGAAAAAAATCACTGTAATTAACATACTTAGTTGTTGTTGAGGTCATTTTTTCTGCACAGAAAATGAATGGTTTCATCCACTTTTTACACATGTGCTATAACAAGTAAAAACTTAAATTATCCAATTTAATGCAATATGTTACCCTGGTAATGAACAATACAAGTGGGAAATTTAAAAAATTAAAACTAACCAAAGTCATAACTGCTAAGCAAAATGGTATGTATTAATTTGAAATATTTGATACAAATGTTTTAATTATCAAGAAAATACTAATGAAAGGCTGGAAACATAAATCATCGCTGTACTTGTGGGCAGATATTTTTATCTGAATTCTGTTGACTACATTTGCTTAATAATTTCACAATTCAGAACAAATTTAATTGGTAATATTGTTAAATACTGTAACTGTTTAAGCACCTTCTTCAAGTAGGATTTAACTTTCTAGACTTTAAGAAGAGAAACATAACTTTTGTGAACTATATGGTTAAATGTGATTTTAATCAGTTTGGCTGATATAAATTCCAGTAAAAATAAGAAACAGAACTAAACTGCAGATCTTGTATACAGAATACATTAATGCATTTTTTTCTTTGTCTTTAATTAAATAACTAGTAAAAAAGGTTAAACGCAAATATATCACACATTTATTGCCTGATAAACTGGATAAACGTGTTATGTGTCTTCAAATATTTATCTTACTATAGCTTCCTCTGCTGTCCATTTATTTACACTTAATTCAATAACTAGTAAACACTGATATTTTAAAAACAAATCAAGAAGTTTAACAACTAACTCCATTCTATTCTCTAGAAAAGATATTAGCAAAACAATTACTTGAGAGTGATTGGCAGCCATAGCTTGGACATGAGGTATAGCTTCTTCCATTAATCTTGTCGGCCAAATGACTTCTGATACTAGCCCAAAAGATTGAGCCTGAAGAGCTGTAGCCCTACAACCCCGTAAAAGCATATCTGATGCCTAGAAAATAATATTTTCTCATACACTGATGTCTATATTGTTAAATATTTATGTATATATACTTGAAACATTTAAAAAATAAACCTAAGGTTATATTAATTATTGTTTCTTAATAGATTAACTTCTGTTTTTTTAGTATACATGCTTTTTGTACATTTCATATTATATAAACTCATGTGAAGCAATAGAGCAATAGAAAGCTTCAGTATATTTAAAAAGATAATCTAACTATTATAAAAACTTTATTCTATTGATCTCTGTTTCATTTATGATATTACCTATTAGTGTATTTAATAAAGTGTCTTATAATGCAGCTCCTTCTATGATATAAAAAGGTATACTTTTGCCTTCAGTGAAACAAAAATTTTAAAAACATAAATAAACATTATTTTAATATTTGATTACAAATATTAACAAAAAGCTCCATTAATTTTATCAATATAAATTTACCATGTAGTTATGTCACAATCACTTTCACGTTGACTTTATTCAGCAACTGTTGCTTAAGACAAATTAAGTGAGACATTAATAACTACAAAAGATTCATAAGATTGAGAATTGGATGTATAGAGATTTGCTCTCCTATTCCATTTAAATGTAAATTTTAGGGTGAAGTCCTAGGTGAAACTGGGAATCTTTACAACCACGTGCGATTAAAAACAAATATTTAATACCATTATGTAACAACAAAAGAACAAAAGTTAATACATTTTAATTTGTATGTTTTGACAATGATACACCCAAGGAAATAAAAATTCAATAAAGGAAAAAAACAACACAATGTACCAAAATTTAAACTACATACTGTTTAAAGAATACAATGGCATCAATCTCATACTGTAACAATTGTGGTGATATTTTTAATACATCCTTATTTAAAAAAAAAGTTCAAGAACTGCAATTGTTCAAACAAACTATTATAATTTCATCATCAATCTTGGTAAGCACTTTCAATAAGTGTCTTTAAAAATTTAGTACGAGATTCTTGTACTGCTTAGTAATAGAATGAACTAGAAGCAAGCAAGAAATAGAACCTTAAATGTTACTTTCACAAAACTCTCAAACAAAATCCATTATATATTAATTAAGAGGAACATTTAAAAACGTTTCAATATTGATTTTATTTGTATTCTTTAAGCATAATAGCATTTCAGTGTGATTCTGACTATCACAGACTCAGTTCTACCAGATTATTTGTGTTAACTGTAAGATCTCTTGGTGTCAACTTGTGACAGACAAAGGAAAACCTATAAAATAATTTACACACTATTTATGAATTGGTTGAGCATTGTAAATTCTATCATAATTATGTATAGTGACAACAATCGTGTAAACTATTTTTTACTTACCAATGTCTTGGTGATTTTACAGTTCACCACCATTAGGACAAATGATAGCAGATATTTCTTTTATGATTTGAACATGCATTCATAATAATCATTGTTGTTAACTGCAATAGTGGTGATGAGTTGTAAAGTTAATAAAACAATAAGATATAATAAAGTAGTTACCTACGTGAATCATGTCAATATGAATTATTATGAAATAGTATTTTCAAACCTCTCATTTGAAATTAGTGATGGATTATTTAAGGAGAATGTGAAAAAGATATCACCACTTAAATGTTACTTATTGTGGCCTTATTATCAAAAGTATTAAACCTTTAATTAAAATAAAGTATAGAACAAGGTTTCGACCTTCACATGTCATCTCCAGATTAACAAAGATGTTAACCTGAAGTTGATCTAAGGAGGTTGAAACATTGTTATGTACTTTATTTTAATTAAAGTCTTAATATCCATACCAGCTGTCTTGAGAATACATTTTTAACTCAAGTGGGTTTCTCGTCATCATGAAAGTATTAGACATCATGCCTGTGGAGAACAGTGAGCTTCCTTAATTAAATTTACTTGAAAAACCTATGGTGCACTAATATGCAGGCTAGAAACAACTAAACAGGGTTAAGATGTTAATATAAATAGGGCTCATGGATTTCAGAAATTACATTCTATATCACACCACATGATGGCCATAAAGGTAACATACAAAGAAAATCCCACAATACTAAATCTAACTTCACAGAACACAAAATTATACAGGTACTTACCACAGTTGATCCAACTACCTGAGGCAAAGTTAAGGTGGCTGCTCCTTCTGGAACATAGCCAAGTTTACAGTAAGGCATATAGAAAACAGCTTTGTCACTGGCAAAAACAACATCACAATATGTTAAAAGAGTAACTCCAAGGCCTACAGTAAGTCCATTCACTGCTGCTACTAGTGGCTTTGGAAAACATGCTAATGTAAACAGAAGATCTCTGTAAAAAGAAACACCAGGAGAAATAATGAACACATATATTTTATTAAAATAATAAGACTTAGTGATGGTACTTAAAAAATTGAAACACTCTGACCACACAGTAAATTATTTGCATGATTACACATTAATAATCACGCCAACTGTATTCCTTGAAATATCAAATATTCTACGACACACAACAGTAATTCCCAACACATAAAATATCACTAAAAATTTTAAAAGAAAGCCTGTGAGACTTACAGCAAAAAACATAAATATTACAGTTTGAGATTAAAAAAATAGTAAAAGTTCTGAGACAACACAGCAAGGAGAAAAACATTAATAACAATATTTTATAACTTAATAAGGTACCATAGTAAATTTCATAAATATTAAAAATTTGTATCCTTTCAGTTAAAATATCTTAAAGTCAGTAGCTGTCATATGATTAAACACATAGTATGTTGCTTTCTAACCAACAGCTAACTAAAAAATAAAACCCTATAATTTTGTTGCTTCTGAAATATGAACCTTTCAAAAGAGATCAGGCTACAGGGTTCACGATGACTAAAAACCAACTTGAGTAACAATATATCTCAAGACAGCTCATATGGGTATTAAAACTTATTAACTATGCTCACCTGATGAAATTTATGATGAAATCAGCAAAATAAAAAACACTTCATCAACATCAACAAATTTCCTCCAAAAAACCATTGAAAAATTATACACACCCCATCCAGATTGATAATATGGTCAACAAAAAACAAACAATAAATCCCAACAAACAACAAACCTTTACACTGCTGCATACCATATGTTTATGACATCTGTGAAAAAATAATCAACATTTAGAAAAAAAGGTTATAACAAAACACAACATTCCAGTAACCACCACAAATTTATTCAAAAACTTGGTACAAAACTAAAGTCCATACTATGTAAAAACTACCCTGACAAACACAACAACAACATAATTTATAAAATACAATGCAACAACTGCCACAACTTCTATATTGGAGAAACAAGCAGAAAAATGGGATCTAGGTTCAAAGAACACAAAAAACACCTTCACATGTTTTTGAACACTGCAAATCAAATAAACAAGACATAAACATAGAAAACACCCAAATAGAAAGTAGGGAAACAAATATAAACAAATGCAAAATCAAAGAAGCCCTACTCATACAGCATCTTAAACCAAAATTAAACAAATATAAAGGAACACTTTTATACCTGTACTAATTAATAACCAAACATATACTGCAATGTCCCCTGCAATCCCATATCTGTTTACACTCTTGTCCCTAAGACGTGTGCCTGGGAACAGTGAGTTACAAACTCTCTTTGTTAACTTGAGGATGAACTAGGAAGGTCAAAATATTGTTCCCTACTTTATTTTAATAAATATTTTAATGCCTATACCAGCTCTCTTGAGATACAGAGGGTTATAGGGCTTTTATGAACCTATGTGTGTGATGGATTTACTATTATATATTCATTTAAATACTGATGTTTGCTTCAGTTAAATATATACATAGATATGTATGTAACTGATATTTTTAAATATGTAATGCAAAATTCCTGCTTATTCACTAAATCTGTAGAAGATTTTTGAATGTAAGAATAAAAAAAATTACAATATGTGTATGTAAATATTAGTAATTGCCAGTGATGTTGCTGTAGTTAAAATTTCTAGAAGCTTGCCTAACAATTATAAATGTAGTCATTGCAACACAGAGAGAGTTAATTTATATTGTTGGTTTACAGCAGACCAACTGTAGTATTTTTAAGATGTCATATAATTTCAGCAGTGAAAAATTAATGTGTGATCAGTAAAGAGCTAGCAAGCTTCCTATTAAAGAATCACACCTATATTAACTCAGTATTAATTTGCTCAATGTGAACCAGGAATAAAATATCTAGTTCCAAACAAAATATAAATAACCATTATTATAAACTGTTTTACTGTTTGTGTATGAAGATATATTCGTATCAAGAAAGAAAACTGTGTACACCAATCTTGTTCGAAAACAATTATTTTGGTACATTTCTACATTTTAATTAACTTCTAAATTTAAATTATACTTTAGCTCAGATTCAGGCTGCTTGAAATCATAATATGTAATATAATAAATTGGAAGCTCATTCAGGATAAATTATAAAATGCAACGTGTTTTCTGATATTATTAAAATAGCAACTGACTAGATGAAATTAGAAGAAAACCTTCTAGATTTGCCATGTGTCAAAGTTTCTAGTATGTTAGCCTAATAACTATAGCCTGACATTGATGGTATAAATTTATGTTGTTTATGTATGCTCTATTATATTTCTGGTTTATCCAGAATATTCCACAGGTTTTCCCTTACTATAAATGATAATATCATTCTGCTAATCAGTCATTTTATATTATTCTACCTCTTAGCATGAATTTTTCTGCTGTAATTGGTTAAGAATACATTAGATGGTGTAAATCAATTTAACCATTTCCAATAAAGCCAGTTAATAAAGCACATCAGTGTTGCCTGGTTGTAAAAGCTATTAACACAAACATTTGGCATTACAGTAGAACTTTGGATGCCAGATTTTATACAGCATAGTTAAAACACACAGATTAATTAAGCCTAATATAAACAATTTGCTCAAAACCTGTTACAAGAACAGGAACACATCTTATGGTATAAGATTTCAATTACTCACAGATGAAGAAATGGAGTTTCATATCACAAGAAAAGCACAATAAGAGTACTCAAAACATAATAAATGGAGCTATAAAAAGTATTAATGAAATATTGCACTGTAAGGAGGATGACTGTGAACAACAGTGTTGGAAATCTTTTCAGCATTCTTGACAGACTTCACACTTAAGTTAGAAAGGTGCATTTTTTATATACTTACTATAATTTGAAAACAAACAAAGATAGAATCCTTTTTGCAAATAAATATTCAATCATAAATTTATTGAAATAATGAAGCCCAATCCTTGATTAAGATAAACAGCAAAAATGCTCCCCTATATGTAAGTAATTATTAATCATAGTATACATATACATACATATATATATATATATGCCTCATTGAAACAAATTTAGAAAAAAGTTGATATTTTCTAAAAGCAGATTTTATTCTGGAAAGTACTGAATGGGAAAAATGCTTGGATTGTACTCTTTAGTTAAATGTAATTAATTTCATCAAAATGATTCAATGAACGAAGCTCAAAATTTTCAGAAGTATTACTAACATAAACTATAATATTTTTATGGATTGAAAGTGGCACCATCTATTGAAAAAATACTTCTTTTTTTCCCAGTACTACATTTAAAAATTACATGAATAAAGACATAATCAAACCCCCAGATAAAGCTTTACTGAAAGCTGATATTCTTGTTGTGAGGAGAGTACTTTCACCTAAAGTTGTTTTCAGTAATAAAAAAACAAATGGTTGTTGAACATATGACAGTTACTTTCCTAATTAATGTTGAATACCCAAAGCATGAAATTTATTTATTGACTTTTTGTTTGTGGTGCCATTCAGTAGATGGTGCCACATATTTATAACTTCAAATACATATACATATATTAGGTCTATTTTAGTTATAATACTTTTATGAAAAATAATTTTACTATCTATAAAATGATCCAATGCCTTTATAGCCATGTTACCAGCAGTGGCATGTATAGGTGAACAAGCTTAGAAGTTAAAATTGCAAATTCTGAAACACAGAAGGTTGTATTTACAACCAAATTCTAAATACAATGAGGTTCCACCTGTAATATTTATTGTTTATTTACTACTGGCTGGTAATTACTATCTCAATCTGTACTTAAGCTTTTTAAGGGAACATCAAATTTCTATAAAAAAAACACACTAGGTTTGAGGGGTAATGACAACATTGATTATACTAAAACTATTATTTTTTAAATTACTAGTAGTTAATAATACTTATTAATAAAAGTGAATATTCCCTTTGAAACTATGTGACCTCATGGAAATTAGTTGACACGATTGTTTTGGTTTTGAGTTATCCCATAATACAAAAAGCAGAAAGAACAATAAAAAATACAAACTTTTTGCTATGATATTTACAGACATTCTTAGAACTTTTGACCCAGCCATCACATATATGTTGTTATAAAAGGAAGGACCATAAAGTTCTCATGACCAACTGAGGAGATTTAAAATACCTTTTTGATGATAAACAATTCAAGCCAGTCCTACAAAGGTAGTGCTATTGCTTGCCTGATATATATTATGTGACAGCACTAATTTCAATATTGGCCTAATTCGAAAAGCAGTGTCTTTAGATTAACAATTAGGTTGCAAAATTCATAGTCACCTTATAATTGTGACTGATCACAGGTACCTTGCCCCTACTCTAAACTTGCACATTTACTGCTAACATCCAACTATGCACATACATCAAACTTTGCTCTCAATGTCATCATTAATTCTTGCAACTAATCCACCTGCAGACTGTTCAGTTATAGTATTAATTTTGCAGATGATAAAATGGTTATTATAATATTAATTTTTTTTCTTTCCATAGTTTCTGAAAGTGGGATTGCCCTTATATTCAAGATTGCCATATAACTGGGCAAGTATGGAAATCTTATTT
Organism: Carcinoscorpius rotundicauda; assembly: GCA_011833715.1. Classification (NCBI taxonomy): domain Eukaryota; kingdom Metazoa; phylum Arthropoda; class Merostomata; order Xiphosura; family Limulidae; genus Carcinoscorpius; species Carcinoscorpius rotundicauda. The sequence continues at coordinate 45,811,486 of CM022392.1, read as the reverse complement.
TAGTAAACCTAAAACACAAGAGGACAAGGATAAACTAAAGCAATTATTAAGTGATTATTTTGAGTAATAGATCATTTGTTTCCCTCATAACCTGAAAATAACTGTTTGGTATTGAATGGGATATTCTCATAAAAAACGAATTTTTCTAAATTTCTCATCAAAAGACAAATTAAATGTTGAAGTAGTAATGGCTTTAGCCCATTATATCCTGTTGCTTCATTGACATACATTATTTCATTGTAAAATGCTAATAATTAAAATTTGATGTCTTTTCTAGCTCATTTGACAAATGCAAGAAATTTCAAATGTCTATTTAAATTTAATCAGAGAAAGCAAATTTCACTTACTTCACAGCAAGGGCTAGTTCCTCAGCTATTTGCTTCTTCTGAAGACCCACAAGAACAGCAAGATCTAAGCCAGAGCAGAAAATACTTCCATAGCTATTTATAAGAAGCACTTTACAGCCTGGATCTTTTCGTGCTGCAACTACTGCTTCTTTCAATTCACGGAGACACTGAATAGGAAAAATATGCCATTACACCTTTCAGAAACTAATTTAATTTTAGAAGATTTCATTTAACAAATGTGAATGACAACAGATTTGCTTGAGAATGCTCATTTGTACTACAGGTTGTAGGAAAATACAGCATATTATTATGATCAGTTTCTATCATTGTACTGAACATGTTTTGAAGTAATTCTCATAAATGGGTTCAGCTATCTTCATATACTCCTGTGTTCCATTATTTCAAAATTGCATATTAATAAACTATTAACCATTAATCATACCTACATTTGTATCATCAAACTAGAATTTAGCTTATTTTTGAATTAAATATAAAATAGGATCAATTAAAACTTCTAATACATTGATTGTTTGTTTTGGAATTTCGCACATAGCTACTCAAGGGCTATCTGTGCCAGCCATCCCTAATTTAGCAGTGTAAGACTAGAGGGAAGGCAGCTAGTCATCACCACCAACTCTTGGGCTACTCTTTTACCAACAAAAAGTGGGATTGACCGTCACATTATAACACCCCCAAGGCTGGGAGGGCGAGCATGTTTGGCGCGACTCAGATGCGAACCCGCGACCCTCACATTACGAAGTGCACGCCTTAACGAGCTAGACCATGCCAGGCCCGTCTAATACATTGAAAGAAACAAAATGTTAATGGCTTCTCACTTATAAATAAATACACAGTGAGTTATATTTTACAGCAACAGATATTTGTGATAAGGACACTCACATTTTAATAGAAATTCAACAATTTTTTTTCTAATATTACTACTATTACTGGTACTTCAATGAATAGTGATTTCTGCCTTTACATTATTATTATTATTGATTTTCTGGGTTCATCAACATAATAATTTTATGGGTAGTTAATGTAAATATTATTTCACTGGTACTGGTATTACTACAAATAATGTTACAATCACATTTACCATCTTTAAAAAATTGTTTAATGAGGTTATTTTGTCATGTCACACAGAATGACTGCTGTTAATCCTGTAAGTACATTCCATAAACTCTTTAATTAAATTTACTTTAAATTTTCAGGGAAAGAAAGTTAAAAAATAACATCCTGAAAAGGTCAACTTGCAAGATATAGAAAGGTTAAAACTACTGTGCTGAATATACATCAATCTATCAAAAAATGGTAAATTAGATTCATGATCATCCTCTATTGTATGTATTGTTTTTGGGTGCTTACTATACACTAAAAATTCTACAAGCCAGGCATTCATATTTGAAAATGCAAGGCAAGTGTTAAGTTTTAGGGTTATGATAACACAACACATCTGAATTGTAAGAAAACCAATTAAGCATTTCTTATAAATAAACTTAAACTGAAACAATCAGTTACTCAACAATTAAAAATTATTGTGTTCTAATGTTACAAATGTTATCAACTGACACAGTTACAAGTACAGTTATACTTTATCACAAAAAAGAAGTTAAAAATATGTACTGATTTATGTCAGTGTAACTGAAATCAGTTAATAAACACAAGTCACATATACACTGCTAAAATGGACAAGCAAAAGTTAAACTTACAGGACTGAATTAACCATACAAAATATGAAATTTAGCTGAAAGTTATGTAGTATGTATATGAAGAACATGAAATTGTACCTGGTGGTCTAATATCAAACTCAGTTAACATACAGTATGAAACTGGTCATTAAATTTTAACTTTGTTAAATTAAAGTTCATGAAAAAATTTAGCAATTTTACATTAAACAGTTTGTGAGTGAAAATGATTTCAATTACAAAGTAGATTCTGAAATATAGTAAATGTAGTTCTTAACTTCTGCAAAGAACATAACAATTAATGACTAAAATAAATAAGTCTAAACATTCAGACTGATGACTTAATATTATATTAAGGTTTAAAGGAATACTAGATAATCCATTACCATTATCACAATTACTTCACTAATTAACCCACTACTTATTCACTAACAGTACTGATGTTATTTTCTGATGTTATTACTGAAAATATTTTCCCAAAACGTTCTTACCTTCTCTCACATTCAGTGCTGTTCTAAATATGCAATAATTTTTTTCACATGCCACAAGCCTTGAAGTCCCACGTATCCCACAATCAACATACTTCAACTGCAGTTAAAATGTAAATCATCATGCAAAACACCCTCCTGACATGTGATTCCCTCTTTTTGATTCTACTGAACTATCACTTCAAACTTCAAGATTAGGCAGAAAAAAAAGCATTAGTTTTCAGTGAAATATATTTTAATTCTAGGAAAACAATAATTTCTTAATTGGTACATAACCTCTACTTATTTGTGTAGCTAGAATTCCACACTGAATAAACAGAGGGACTGGTATGAAGGATAGAAATGAGTATCATATGAAAAAAATCTGAACTATGCCTATGAAACGTTTCCTGTAGTGAGATGAACACATTTGAAAGACTGCAGAATTTCTGTACAAGGTATGCTATGCACCCCGTATGGAAAAAGATGTCACATACATGGACAGAAAGTGGGAGGAGAAAAATTAAAAAGGAAAGAAAACCCAGTAGGTTCAAATCCAAACCACAATAGACTAAAATCTATCAATTAAATCAATTAAACCTAAAGCCACTTATGGAAATTCTTTATGTTGGATGATGGGTGGTAGTCAAATGAAGTGAGAAAACTCCTGGCTGCTTGCAATATCACTATCCTCAGTGAACAAGATTAAATTCTGACAAAACCAACCTATAAAATAAAGGAAAACTATGGATCAACAAAGTAATAAGTATAGTTAATTAATTATACTGTTTTAGATTCTTATTTATCATGATTAAAACACATTATTTCATTTGATTTGTAACTTTACTGTTGTCATTATTTTTTACTATAGCTCCAGTAACTTCTCTTGAGATCTGACCATACAAGAGGATTTTAGTTACTTTTGAAATCCATATCCTAAGCTAACAATGGAGAAAAGTATTTGCAATTGAGCTACTGAAACATAAAGAAAACAAACAAAATAAAACAAAACAAAAAACTGATGTAGTAAATGCTCTAACCAATACTGTTATTGAAATTAACATTAAAAAGAGAAGAGAATATAAATTACAGAATCATGCAACAGGACAGAACACACATTACAAGTGATCAGATTCAATAACTTCAACAATAATAATGCCTTAGAAAAGGAAGTAAAAATAAATATGATGATAAAGTTTTAAATTTTTATGATCAAAATTAACTTAAAACTTCTGAAATACTGAAATCCTTCAATTGTTGTGTTTGAACTCATGCATTACTAATACATGTGACTAAAAATTTCCAAAGGTTTTCAAACATTGCATATCATGTGTCACTAACCATAAGTTTCTAAACATCTCGGACTTTTTCAACAAAATGAGCATTTTTTTTGGAAATAATAGATATACTGAATACTTGTTCTCTTCAAAGAAAGTTCACATTGCTTCTGTTACTTAACATTATTTTGACCTTTTTAGAAATTATCAGAAGCGATCCATCAGGTGAGATTTTAACAAGGGGAAAAAGTATTATTAAAAATAAATCTTAAAATTGAAAAATATAAAACTTGCAATAAAACACAATAAAAATCATAATTACAAATTTGTACATCTACAAGATATGATGTACAATAAGATATCCAGGACTTGGGAATCTTTGGGAAGTCTTTTTCAATAAGTTCTATCTTACTTAAGGTCGTTTAGCTTTCAGCTAAGTGATTGGAAAAATCATGAGCATGAGTTTATATTATAAAAGAAACTGGATATTAAATTCTGTATCATACAAAATGTTTGTTCCAAGAAAAAATAACCAAGTTGAAATTTGGGAAGGACCTTATACAGGTACTGAAGGTGCAGTTGACCTTGTGTGTGTTGACTGCATGTCTAGTATGGAGGAACTTGAACACTTTTTGCAAGTATGTGCTCATAGCTATCATTATTTTGTTCTTTGGTATGATTTCCTTAATCAACCAATATCAAACATTTACAAATGTGTTAAAAGTTTTATATCCAGTTTGCATCATGTAAAATTTAAATCTCCAGTTTCTTCTATTCAACAACTTAAATTAATAAAATCAGAATCAGAAATCAAACTTATGCAACATTTAACAGAAACAGCATATGAATTAGTGACTTCAAAAATGAGATCATCACATCCTGAAGTAACTGAAGCTCAGCTCTTTGTCAAGATAAACTTTGAGTGTAAAATACAGGGAGCAGAACGACAAGCTTATTCACCTGTTGTGGCCAGAAGATTTTAAGCTAATATTATTCACTATATTACAAAAAAACTGAAGGATATTACCAGGGGAAATGGTACTAATGAATGCAGGTTGTGAATACCACTGTTATGCTTATGACCTGACTCGGACATGGCTAAATTAGTGAAAAATTTACCTGTACCCAGTGAGATCTATATGAAGCAGTTTTAACAATTCACAAAAAACTAACTGATTTGTGTTATAAATTTCCCTCTCTTCATAAGTTGTTTCACACTATTTACCAGCTGATGGAAACAAAACTTCAAGAACTGGGTCTTGTTTAAGGAAAATTGTGGAAAATTGAACTTGCATCAAAGGTAGCCTGTAGTTTCTGTTTACATCATGTCAGTCACTACCTTGGAATGGATATAATGACACTAGAATTATTTCAAAAATGGTGAAATTCAAGGCTGGTATGGTTATCACTGTTGAACCAGGAATTGTCAAGTGCTAGCTCAGTTTCAAAAAATGGGCATTAGGATTGAAGATGATGTTTTGATCACAGATGTAGGACCTGAAATACTAAAATCATGTTATTCCAAAACTATAACTGATATTGAGAAGATTTCTGGAATTAGGAAACTTTTTTTTATATATTCACTTTATATTAGCTCTCAGAAGGCAACTGCAAGTCTATATTATAATTCACTTATGTTGTGAAATATGAAAATTTCCTGTTTTCTAGCTGCTTTAATGATATAACCATTAAAAAAATATCAATTATTAATTTCCATGCTATAATGGCAGCAATACATGGCTCAGAAAGTTTTAAGAGTAATCTGGTACTTGTCAAATTCAGAAACTTTCCCAGGCCATTGGAAGAGCAAATCAGCTTCAACTTTGGTTGAGACAACCAGTAAATCGCGGACAGAAACTGCATGATGCTGGTGAATGCTTTCTGCTATTAAAGTTGTCTCCCTGACAGGTGAGACACCCACGAGTAAAGACTGTAATCCATGAAGCAAGGTATCTTTAAGTATGGAAAAGTTACTCATTACACTGACAACAGCTTGCAATGCCCATGGTTATGCACAGCTGTAAAATGAGCCATCATGGATAGCATATTGCTCTGTTGTGGCTTCTACCTGGACCAAAAAACATTAACAGCACCTGTTACAGGATCTTGTAAGCAAGGACAAATGAACAATGCCACTGATTTTCAAGGCCCTGATTAGGTCATAAAACAGTTCATCCTGAGGTTAGATGGTCCAGTCTTTGACACTGTGAATCACCTGGTTAAGGAAGCAACACAACCACAACTAACTGACCCAGAGGAGAATCAGGCAATCAATCCATTTGGGTCCAAGATTTGGAAGATGATTGACACCAAGATACTAACTGCTGATGCAAATGAATTATACCAACTTTAGCAATAACTCCTGCAAATCAGGAGAATATCCTGATTGGTGAATTAACTGATGAACTTCCCAGTAAACTTATACAGCAACTTCTTGGAGAAATGTACATCACTCTCACAGAAGCTCAGCCTATCTTAACATGCCATGAAGCAGTAACTTAAAAAGAGCTATTGGAGAGGTAAAAAAAACATACATTGGCAGCTCTAATTGCAATTCCTTAGAAGGATGGTTCAATTGAGATACTTTCATCATAGTAGGCTAAGCCCAATCAGAGGGTTAAGAACCAGCCACCTCTACAAGAAAGAAATGCAAAACAAATATAATGGTCTTCAGTGAGTGGACAGGTCTTTGGTGGTCCTTTTACAGGATAATGTTGCAGCAAGGTTTTTCCACAAGATATATGATGCAATACAAAGGTACAGACAACAAGGTTTGCCCATGGGATGCATACAACATTTACAACTAATGCCTCTACCTGGGTATTATCCAAAATAGGAAAAGTAAAGCATCTTTTAGACTTCTGAAACACTAACAAACGACCTGCCCATAGTTTGCAGCACACCAAAGGTATCAACCCAACCCAAAAAGCCAGCATTTTGCCAAGCAGCAAAGTATGCAAAAATATCTATCCCAACTAAAATAATCAGGTTCAGATTTTAATAGTAAGAAGTAAATGCAGTGGCAAATGATTCAGAAAACTGACATACAGATTCAGCCCAGAAACAGTGAACTTCTTGAAGGTATGTACCGAGATATAACAGTACCTCCAAATGCACAAGTGGTGATTCTTTTCTTGGATTAAAACAGACAAGGACCAATGTGTCATTGGTGTTAAAATAATTATACAATATATTCATGAAATAAATCGTTTTCTATCTAAAAAACCAGCAGCATTAAATTTGAGAGTGATCTGCTCAGCCATGGAGAAAGTCTTAGTGTTGTTTCATTAATATGGAAAATTGATTATCTAGAACAGTAGTAGGTGTGACGAGCAAAGTGAAAGTAGCCACACTAGTAATAATGCTAGGGTTGAATTTGTAGTAATGCACTAAGTAGGAGCAATTGTGAGATTGCCAATACACCTGAGAATGTTGGGTGACATTTGTAACGACAATTTTTAACAAATGCAGCACAAGCAACTTGGTAATTTGTTGAGTAAATATGCTAATATGTTGGTGGGTCAAAAAATGGTGATTTGGAACAATATGAAAATAAAAAAAGCAAAAAGGCACAGCAACATCCATATTGACTACCAAGAAACAATAGGGAGTTCACATACATTGAAGTACAACAGGTGCTGCATGATGGAGAGTCATACAGCTTTGTGAAGTGCTTTGCCTTTTCAGTTGTGATTAATAGGAAAAAAAGGAAGATACCACAAGATTCTAAGTGGACTTCCAAAAGGTGAATGCAGTAACTTGAATGGATACCTTTCCTTTATTTTGAACAAACTAATGTTTAGAAACACCAAAAGACTCCTGTTGGTTCAACATCTGTATCTTGGCAGGCTGATCTGGATGACAACAACACAGTTAAGACTGCTTTCTCTGCAACGCGTGGTCTATATGAATTCCACATTCTAGCAGACAATCTGTGTGATACACCAGCTAATTTCAAGGAGCTTACATTCAAGGGACTAAAATGATATTTTTTTTTTTAGTGTTTGACTGAGCATTTGAACTAGTATCAAATAACCTTAAATAATAATCTTACAGGTATGTATGACAGGCTTGAAACTAATTGGTTCACATCATACTACTAACTATTTGTGGCTAACTTCTCAAAAATATTATACCATTATTGGCTTTTTGAATGAGCCATGCACTTTGAACAGGAATTCTTATCCCTAAAGCATACTTTACTGGATGCATCAGTGCCGACCTGTCTTTATCAGGGTTGATCATTTCTCTTGTATAATGATGTCAGTGGCAACAGAGTCAGAGGTGTTATCACAGTTCCAGGATAGAAGAGAATATAAAATTGTGTATACCACTCATATGTTCATAACTACCAAATGCAGAAATTTATAACAAAGAAAAACTGCTTCTTAAAGTTACCTTTGTAAGATACAAATGACACTGTATGAGACCAGGTTCTCTTTCCAAGTAAATCATGTTTCATTAAAGTGGCTAGTAGACTATGAAAATATGGAAGGCATGATAACATGCTGGAAAACAGTACAAGAAAAATATGGCTTTGTCATAGTTCACTTCGTTGACAAATTTTTCATGGATTTTGATGCCAATGACAACAAATTTGGAGCAATATTACCAAAATTGCAGGATGGAGTACACATAATCACATACATTAGTCATAACTTCATGGCTCCCAAATGCAGATATGTATAACAGAAAATTTCTATGGTTACCTTTATAAAGCACTAATAAAACTACTTCTATGGTTGGAGGTTCACTTTCCGGTTAGATCATGCTTTGCTAAAGTGGTAAGTAAACTTAACAATTCTAGAAGGCATGATAAATTAGAACATTCCATGAACATTTCTTGGTCATAAACCATCATCTAGGACCATAACATGGAAACATGGATAGAATATCTTGCCACATGAGAAAAATTGTACAACCATGAAACATCCTGACCTTAAACATAATGTTAAAGTTAAATCCATAGCTATTATGACCATAAAGAAAGTTAACTGTGAAGTAAACACTTCATGAATGGATGGATACTAAAGTTAATGCTTCTTGTTTCAGGAACAACCAGAGGTCCTGCCTTAGAAAGGACATTCCTTGCTATCCAACATGGTCAAGCCCCACCTGTATTCTAGTAGAGAGAACTGTAACATGTATGTTAATAGCCTGTGGCACCTTTATGAACAGTTATTAGTACAACAATATGTGCTGAAGTGTGGCATTCTGACAGTGCTGTACTTTTGTTACCAGAGATCTGCAGCATGATTTTGCACAACATAAAGAATAGAGAACAGCAAAGTGTAACCTACAGTTGTGCTAACATCAAAAGGTATTTCTTCTTCTTCTCTGAATGTGAGTGAGTTATGATGTTTAGTGCTGGTGTTAACACTGTATGATGTATGAGTCCTAGAGAAAAACCCATTCAAAATACGATAAACTGTAACAGGAAACTGATGAGATGTCAATGCAGAAGATAATTCTGGAGACTGCAAGAGGTCATCACAACACGCACACATACACACAAATTGTCATTAATTATGAAGAGGTATGAAGCTAATTCACTAATCATTAAACTATTGCTGGTATGTTAGCTGAAAATTGGCTAGCATGATATTGAGTACCAAAAGAAACTGAAATGGACTATTGAATAAACTTCACCATCCAACTATTCAATTAGTTGTGTGAAGAGTTAATGTGGTGAAAACTTGCATCTTACTTTTTCATCCATAATACATGGTGTGACAAAATAGGTAATACAAGCTACCAAACAAGTACTTGTGAATTTTATTAATTCCAAAAAGCAATTAGGACAAAAACTTGCCACACTTGATGATGGCATATGGAGGAACAGAATAAAGAACAGTAGGTTGTCACTGAAGCTTCATGTTTAGATAGCAAATGTAACTGCTTGTGGATGTGATATATAATCCTTAATCATTGAAAGAAGTTTCCCAGTGTTTCCAAGAAAATACATAGTGGTCAAGATAAAAAATGATGGATACAAACAAACTTCACCACAACCAAGGATGACAGCAGGATAACAAGAAGTGCTGTGACTGGATGATGAAATTAAAGATGATCCAATGCACCAGTTGCATTGTGGTTGTCAAATGTGCCAGCAGGGTCGGTCCTAACCTGACATTCCAACATACTGTTCTTTTAATGCATGAGTTGGCAGAAGCAATGTCTGCAAAAGAACATGGAAAATATCAGTAAGATGAGTCCATGCAACACAGTTTAGCCCATAGTATACTAGCTTGACTAGTAGTTTACAGATGAAAGTGATGAGTCAGTGAAGAATTGAAAGCACAATGTAAACACTATGTTGTATAGTTATTGCTTAATCTTGAAAGCAAAGACAACAGACAGTAGAAAGAGAGACCATAAATTGGGGTTACATTTGCATCAGAAAATCTGGAAGTACAGGGAATTTATCACTAAGTCTGTGAAAGGAGGAGGGCACTAGTCAAACACATGTTAAGGAGAACTTATGCAGCTAGACCATTTACAATCAACAACTTAACAAATGGGAACTTAAAACTAGAGGTTGGAAGGAAGGAGAAATGTCTTAGCTGGTGGGTCGAACTGCAATATTTACAGAGATGGCAGAGGCAGAGTACTACAACCAACATCTGGCAGTATCAGGTCTGTGGTAAAAAGAGCATCATACCTTTGACACCAACAAAATCTCTTCACCCTACTCTGAAACAGAATTGTATCATGTACACTTAGGAAAATAGGCTGCTAGGAACTGGTAAGTTGCAAGGATTCCAATACTCTATGAGAAGAAGGGGCAAGTTTGGAAGACTGCAGCACCAAAGACATTGCAATGGGTAACCATAATACTCTATTTTGAAAAGCAGAACGAACTACCACACTGATGGAGTTGATCAACCAACACCTGGCAACATCTAGAATTTTATAACAGGCCTGTGGCAGGAAGATGTTCAATGCCACATCGTATCAGAGATAGGCAGTAATCTCTGTTTGCTTTACCCATTTATATCCATGAGCGTGCAATCTAGAGAAAACACGTTTATGAAGCAAAATACCACAAAATATAACTACGATTGGTCCCAGAGAACATCCCATTTCTATGAAGTATATAATATGAATGTTTGACAGACAATGATTTGTCATACATTAATTCTTGATATAAATGCATACTTTACATCAATCAGCATATAGTCATCTTGCATTGTCACAGGACAGTAAGTGCAGATTTGAGTCTAAGTATATATGGTCAGTAATCACTTATCATACAGTGGAATTTATAGCTGATTTTATATAGGAAAAGAAACCGAGTTCTTACCAGTCACTAAAAAACAGAGATATCAAAATGATGAGTGGAGGTAAGTAAAAACCCACAGAGCATGAAATGGCCATGTGATGAAAGGAGTAAGATATAAAGGTATGCAGGGATGTCTAAATACAGTTACAACAGAAATAGTTTGTACCCCTGTGTCCCATGTCATTTTTTGCTCATAACTTAAAAAGTATTATGATTAAGCAAATAGATGTATGGTATATTATAAATATTATACTAACACACATCTACATAACTTTTTATTAAATTAAACAGCACATAATCTGTTTATAAACAAATAACCAAAAATAGGTGGAGCAAAAATTGTTCGTACAGTTCAGAACATGCAAAAAAACTGGTATTCCCATAAACATTTTGTTTAGTTTGACAAATGAACAACATTAAACCATTTTATAACTAGACACTGGGTTCATAATTATTGGAATTTAGCCAGCAAAAAATGTACTTCTGGCAATTTAGCGCCTTCTCTGTCATTATCTGCTTGGTCATCAAGTTGAACAGGAAACAAGTGTCCAGTGATTTAAAAAAACGAATTATTGTAAAATACAAGTCTTGTGTATCTCTTTCCGGTATTGCTACACAACATAACATATCAAAATCTACTGTTCAAAGCATAATTGTCAAGTTTAAGCTTACAGAATCAACTGCTAACCTTCCTCATTCTAGATGCCCCACCAAAATTCCAGAGAAAACCAAGAGGAAGGTTCTCAGAGAAGTTAGTTGAAACCCTCGTTTAACGTGTAATGACATACAGAAACTGGTAAGAGAAACTGGGGTTGAAGTAAGCACCTCTACAGTTACGAACACGTTATGCTCTTCTGGGTTCAAAGTATGCCGTCCTCATAGAACTTCATATTTAAAGCCTGTTCATTTAAAAGCAGAATTGAGGATTGCAAGAAAGCACGTAGATAAACCCTTTACCTATTGGAAGAGTATTCTTTGGTCAGACGAGACTAAAATTGAACTTTTCGGCCACAATGATGTTTGCTATATTTTCTTTAAGAAGGGGGAACAAAATCTTCCAAAGAACACCGTCCCTACAGTTAAATACGGAGGTGGCTTGATCATGTTATGGGGTTCCTTCGGCTCTTTTGGTGTAGGCAGCCTTCACTGTGTCAACGGAATCATGAAAAAAGGAAGAGTGAGTTGATATATTAGGCACTTATATCAAGAATGATGCTCGGAACTCGTGGCTTTGGCGTCGTTGGATCTTCCAGCACAACAATGACCCTAAGCACACATTGAAATATGTGCAATCCTAGTTGCAGAGGAACCATATAAGTGTTCTGGAGTGGCCATCGCAGTCATCTGATCTAAACCCAATTGAAAATGTTTGGCATGAGTTGAAGACCAGGATTCATCAGCATCATCTGAAAAACTTGAAGAGTTGGAGGCCTTCTGTAAAGAAGAATGGAAGAAAATACCAGTTTAATACTGTCAAATGATCATGAAGGGCTATGAAGAGAGATATCACCAAGTAATTCACCTGAAAGACTACACACCTGACCTTTAAAGTAGGCACATGAACACTTTCTGCCCCTCCTATGTTTGGTTATATGTTTATAAACAGTTTATTTGTTGTTCAATTTACATGAACATTTATGTAAATGTGTGTTAATATAATATTCATAATATACTACACTTTCATTATCATAATCATGATACTTTTTAGGTTATGAGGAAAAAACTACTCACAACACAGGGGTACAAACACTTTCTGTCATAACTGTACCTGTCCTGATGATGCCCTCCACAAGAATTTGGAAATGGACAGTCAAGGACATGGTCAAGTGATGGAACTGATGGACAAAACGAAAAAAAAGGTGACAACAATATTGATGAAAGGAAAGAAAATGACAACCAAAGAATCCAACCCATAATAGTAATAGAAGAAATGTCATGTAAAATGGTAGGATTCCAATGAACAAGCAATTGGACATGGGAGCCATGGAAGGGAGCATTGCATGCCATATACCATCTCAGAGCTCTGACCACACAAAGTAGGAAATTGAGGTTCTAAATAGTTACAAAGTTTTGAGATGGAGGAACGTGAAGAAAAACACAGTGATTGCCAATTGCAGAAACAACAGAACAACAGCAATCACATGCCAACAACAACAACAGAAACAAGAACTTAAATAAAAGTTGAGCCAGAAAGGTTCAAATGAAGGACAAATAGGAATGAGAAGGAAATTCCAATCGAGGATAAAAGCAGGGCAAGGAAAATGAGCAATGGTGAATGAATAGAATAAAACAGATAGGACAGGAGAGTGGAACATGGCAGTAAATATGGTTAACTGAAATGTGAAAGACAAAGCTGACCTGTAACATGCAAAAGAGGAAATAGAGAGCCTTATCCTAAAGCCAACAGAAAATGGACAGTAAGTGATCAAAATTGGTAAACATCCCATTTACGCTGATAAATGACCAATGATGATGGTTGAATTGGATGGGAAATCAAAGAGAATACATACATGGAAATTTTGGATCATTTGGTATGGGCACAAACAAAAGCCACATGTGAATATAGAGTGTAGGTGGGGAATGTTGACACACACAAGTGTATGGCTGGTACAGGAGCATGGAAATAAAGTGAGAGGAACAGGTAATAACACTAACACTTTTCATTGAAGAGAAAATCACAACTGTGCTTGTCAGTACAGTGCCACCAATTTAACTTGACAAAAAATGGTTAGAACTACTCAAAGAAAATCAGGAAAAAAGCTGAATAGAAAGCTAAGCATATTGGTAACAATCATACCATTTCTTACTGAGAGCATCAACTGTATTCACCTGCACATGAGATGATAAATATGTGACCAAAAATTAGAAAGTTGGGAGAAGATGTAAATGTGTCCAAATTGTGGACACCCTCACAAAAACACCAGTAGAAATATTATGGGTCGGGATAACTGATCCACAGCCAAAATATGATACAATAGAAAAAGTAGTTTGGTGGCTGGGCCTAATAAGGTAGATTCAAATTTTGTAAACAAAAGTACCTTGACCATATGCCACCTTGTTTGTTAATGAAGGACACTGTCATTGAGTTATCCAAGTGGATCTTCCCTACTTGTTCCAGAATAGATAGCAGAACGTGAAAGACCTCTTGCTGAGCAGCAAGAAGCTTCAAAATATTAATATGGAGAGAGGATACAATAAAAGTCCACCATCCCAAAATGTCTTAACAGTTGAAATATGTTCTCTAACTGGAAAGAGAAGCATCCATAAAATTTTGACAAGCCCAATGATATAAAGGAAGAGGAACCCCTGTGGTAGCATTGATCTGCTCCAGCCACCAGGCAAAGACCATCAGTAATGGAGAGGGAAGAATAAGAGTAGCATTCAAGAAATCCTGAACAAAGTTTCCCTGTGTGATTAAAACCCAATGAAGATGTTGGTAAGCTGGAAAAATGAACTAGAAGAAAAACCAAATGGAGAAGTAAGCACAACTCCATAATGAACTTGGGAACAATAATAAAGCAATTCAGAGACAACAAACTGATCACTGGGTGCTAGTTTCCTGTATTTTGGGGAATGAAAAAGAGAAAATTCTCATTGTTAGATTGGACCTCTAAGAATTAAATCCCAAATTGCCTCCAAGTAAAGCTGGCATGAAATGAAATGGGGTCCTACAGAGCAGGGCTGATTGAATGGCAACGCAATGAGGAAGATACAAAGTGGAGAGCCAGAGCTTTAGAAACAATCTTTGAATACCATGAATCAACTGTACATGACCTCTGAATGTTGGCAAAGAGAAAAAATCTATTCTCTACTTGTCTTGACCTGAATACTGAGTCACTAACAACAAATGATGATCAACTAATGATCATGCAAAACAGATGGATGAAAGGTTGGGAGAGGCATAGAGTTAGAAGGTGGGGAATTAACCACTGAGACAGGAACAGGTGGGTTGGACAAATCCACACTAAAAAATAAAGAGATTCCAAATATTGGGAGTCTAAATATAGGTATTTTGCACTATGAAAATAAAAAGCATGAACCTCCAATATATTGACCCCCAACTGTAACTCCCAAAACAACAAGCATGAAATCCAATATTCAGTGAAGAAGGAAAACCAGATATTAACCCAAAGATTCATCCTCAAGGAAGACAAATGTAATCAATAGGAATCAGGAGACAAACAAAAATCAAACAAACCAAGTAAAGAAGGAGACCTGGAAAAGTCCCCTGATATGACATGTGACTGAGAACAATATTCAGGAGAGGAAAAATGGTGCCCAAATCCTCATGCCACCCATCAGATGTACCAGGCAATGCTATGACAGAATACTTCTTAGGTGGTGAATGTTGCATGAAATTAGACAGTTTTCTACAGATCATTGAATAATAACTGTGAAAATGACCTCACAGATGTGGTCAGTAAATCTGATGGTGCAGTAACAACAGTGGTAGTTGTAACTACTTGAAACTTTGAGTGTATATTAACAAAGCATAAACTCAAACAAACTAAACAAAAATGTACTAAATGAAAATCACAAGCAAAAAACAAATTTCTTGATAGTAAGACTGCCAATTGAGAAGTAATTAATAAGTGCATTATTAGACAGGGTGCTCATTATGATAGGAGTGGTGTTACACTCTTATTGATGTAGTGTTGCTGCATGATCATTTGCATGTAGATATGTAAAAAAGATTGGAAATCACAAAGCCAGCAGCAAGCAAACATTTGCACTGATAGGGAACAAGAGCAGAACTAACTGAGAAAGCTTTCCGTGAGTGGAGGTAAGATATCATATAAGAATTAATTAGCTGTTTAGTTATACAACTGGATGGCTTGAAACCATTGATATTGATCAATGTAAAGTCAAACCATCATTACATTCAGACACAATATTTCAGTATGATTACACACATTCCAATAATAATGCTGAAAACAAACACTGTTACAGTTGTCTTCTTTATGTATTCATTAAGTTAATTCACTAATTATTTAAATCTAGACCTACATTTTAACACAATACTGGAAAAATTACAATATAGAACAGCAAAGAATGTAAAAAGGATCATCATATCTCTAGCTACATGATATTAAACCCAATACATAATAAAAAGTATACTAAAATAAATATCTGATTAGTACAAATTGGTCAATTAATTGTTAGAAAAGAGTCATAATTAAACAAGTTTTATAATATTATCAATTTCAAATATAGTTAGATAAAACAGAAAATTATTTAAAGAAGAAATACAGTAATATTCACTCTATATCACTGCCACTTCTCTTTTCTAAAACAGCCACACAAAGAAACATATCACATACAACTCATGCATGCAGGTTGGAAAGAATAATTAATATATCTATACATACATGAATATATATATATATATATATAATGAATAAGAAAATTACCAACGAACCCCTTTAACCAAAATGTTACATGAATTCTGCTGTCTGCTTTGTATTTCTTTTTCTGTATATAAGCTTTTCTGTTGTTACTTTTATAGTTGAAAAACACGAAAGACACAGCTGTGCACCTATACTTTCAAATTCTTATACACACATGTATATACGAGTTGTTCATTACTAAACTAAAACCTACCTCCAGATTTAAGGCATTTTTCCGTATTGTGTTTGGCACAAGAATTATTTGGATGTAGTTATGATGTTTCTTTACAGCAATCTCTCTGTATCGAAAGGCACACTCAGTCTGTCTTTTACTGAGTCTTAAATTATCTTCATCTAAAGATTTTTTCCTTTTTGAAATTTTCTCCTCTTCAATAGAATCAACAATAGATTCTTGAACTTCACGAAGCATAGAGATAGGATTTCCTGTGGAATGGGTAAGGTAACTAGAAACTGCGGGAACTCCATGTTTGCAGCTGATTTTTTCTAAATTATTCCATGCACTGTGAATTTTTTTATATATATCTGCTTTTAGACTGGTTTCTGGAAAAAGATCACAAAATATAGCAACAATTATAGCATCTAATACAAAACAAAGCATAACACACCTAAAATACATAGGGTTATACATACAGTAGCCTGGTAAGCAAATAATAATTAGCTGAAGTGAGCTAGTGTGGTTTTGTATTTATTTCTACTAGCTTGTTTTATGTTTGAAGGACTTATTCATCAGAACCACTTTAATTATAACTTCTTTCACTATTTAATTGCCTTAAAAACTGTTTTTAAGTAATTTTGAACATTTATTAGGCAAGAAAGAAGCATAGAAAATATAAAGTATAACATACACACACATTCCTGTTGGCTAGGCAGCTTTAGGTACATGCTGTCTATTTGCTTACTGCTCCTCAACATATATATAATGAAACACAATGTTAATATGTAACCAAGCTAGTAGAAATAAATACAAAAACCACAGTAGCCTGGTAAGCAAATAATAATTAGCTGAAGTGAGCTAGTGATTTATCTGGCATCTAATGAAAACCCTGTGTATATCAATTAAATAATAACCTAAGGTATTATAAGATTTATACTGTGATAATTTGGTTTACAAAAAAAAAATTTAAATTTTAAAAGATTCAAAATAAACAAACAAACATGCAACCAAAATTTGAAATGTCTGACAAAACAAGATAAATTAATATTACACATCTACTTGCATATATTGTGTAAAATGTACGTGTAGTAAAATATAGTTTTATATAACACGCACAATTCTACAACTGTATTAACATAATAGTAAAAACTGAAACACATTATGAATAAAAAGTAGGTTCTTACACAGCCTATGTACAAAAAAAGTGAAAACCACATGTATCTAAACATAAGGACTTACTATGAATTAGAAAATTTACATGTTTGTACAGGCAACAATAATTTACTGTAATATTGTGAAATGTACATTTGACTATGCCACTAGAAATAAGATTTCAATTTGATCATGAAATACATGTACGCAATATGATTGATCACAAGTATTAAACAAGTAAGAACAAAAATGAATGCATGTTTTGGTGTTATTTTTATAGCAAAGCCACATTATACTATCTGCTGTGGCCACTGAAGGAAATCAACCACAGATTTTATTTCTGTAAATAACTAAAGGTTTATTGTTGTCCTACAGAGGTACAAATGACAAAGTAATGCCAAAATAATGCACTTTTCAAATATTTATTACTCACATGCAATTACACAAAATGTTGCTAATAAGTGATTAATTTTTGAAATTACAGCATCAACAAAAGTATGGTATAAATAATAATGATGCAGATGAAACTACTTAAAATAATGATGTAAATGTTTTACATGACAAAAATTGTGAAAACTGGAAAATCATTTCAAATTTCTAAAATTCATATGTTTATAAGTTTACATGTAAATGAATGCAAGAACTGATTACAACCTTATCAAAATTATGTGGAAAATTAAATGCCTAATAAATCATGTACATATACACAAAAATTATGTTTATACAAACACACACATGTCTGAACTGTCATGGTTAACTTTCTTTTGAATAAACATGTTTAAATTTGCCTTGTAATTATTCAAGTTTCTGGAACTCTAGGTTATTCCTGCCATTACAGATTTGCTATTTTGTTTGTAATTCTTCTGAATAATTGTAAAGTTAATTCAAATAAAATAATATAATAAATAACCAACATTAAAAACAAACAATAATATATTATTTTTATCATAAAATCTGACTTGCAAATTGCTTACATAAAATGGATAACATTTAAATTCACTTACTAAATCTATTTCACAATAAAACAATTTGTTGTTTATAAATAAAATCTGATGATATAAATAACTTCTTGATCATTACTATGTCTGTTGTATCCTATCTGGCCTGATAAACCCTGAAAGACATAAATATGGCAGATATTGTGTGGTTGATATATTACTACACATTCTTCCTTGCTTTCACATTTACATCCTTAGAAACAGTTTCATTACTGTTAGGAATTCTGCCAATTATAACCTACTACATTTTATTACCTCCCAGAGGGTTGTAATAAGTTAACATTAAATGGTCATATCTTTTCTTACAACTTACCTATGTGGAAATAATGACAAGAAGGAACTAGCAGCATTTGGTTGGTCTTGGAGCTTCATTTTGGTTTTAAAACTGTTAATTGAAATGCATGTTATACCTCTTTCTGTATTAATACTTTACTAAAATCTATACTGAAGGTGGAAATGACCAAAGCAGAGAAGCTTTCCCTTATTGGAAATAGGAAGGCTCACTTGTCATTCTTACCTTATTTTCAAAATGTCAATGCGAAACACAACATGATCCAGGTAGTCAAAGATAAACTTAACCATTTTATTACACTGACATTCAATAAACTTACAACGTTATATAATCAAGACTCATTTTGAAAAGAACACTTTCAACACGAATCTAAACATATTGAGCATAGTATATGGGGAAGATAAGTTTGATAATGATGTTCACATCCAATAGTTGAAGTTTCCTGGAGGGTATGTCAAACTGATAATGTAATGAAGCCTACTTCTTCATGCATAATTCAGGTAACATGACATGAAAATCACATAAACATCTTCACACAAGTGCTCAGAAAAAATGATCCCCCAAAAAACTCTTGTACCTGCAGCTAATGCATTCTAAAGTAACCTCAGATGATACAGTGGAAATAATAAAATAAAATATGATTATTTAAGTAACCATACAAAATAAATGAATCACAATGCTAAAAGTATCTGAAACAATATCACTCACACAGGTGCACAGCACAACAGACCAATGACACATGTATACAAATAATTTGACTCATCATTTACTCAGCTTAAATGGCTCCACTAATTGGGCACCATACCAAATTATGAAGCAGAAATAATTTCACAGATCAGGGTTTGAGCCTTGCACCCACAGACCACAGTAAAAGGTCCTCTTACAATTGACGAAAATTTGTATAATGGTTAGCAATTGCCCATGGTGAAAACACAAGTGTAGAGGACGACATTTCAAAAGTCTCCACAACAGGCAGTTGCCATCCATTCTACAAAGTTTCATCATGAATACTCTGCCTAAACAATCTATCAAAGAATATCCTTTTACAATTATTTTATCTTTATGCTCAAAGAGATACAAACCTGACCAGTACAATATGAAAAAAGTCTATGTAATGACATAAAAACACAACTGGCAACTCTTCAGTCAGAACACAAAAAAATAGCAACCCCAAAGGTAAGTGTATCAAACATCAAATAAAGTAAGCAGCAATAAGTATGAATTTTAAGATTGAAACTATAGGTTATAAGTGGCTGAGGTTTCAGCTTCATATTAAGACAAAGGTTATAATTTGTTTCAACAGCAAATTTATTTATATCTTGTCTCAGAACTCTTGATACTTCTTTCTGGTCCATCACTCTGAACCTTCATATTTCTAATAGATACTTACCTTCAACTGCAGTAACAGTTATTCCCTTTTTCAATGTTTTCAAGTCCACAAATTTT
Source organism: Carcinoscorpius rotundicauda (assembly GCA_011833715.1). Taxonomy (NCBI): domain Eukaryota; kingdom Metazoa; phylum Arthropoda; class Merostomata; order Xiphosura; family Limulidae; genus Carcinoscorpius; species Carcinoscorpius rotundicauda. The sequence goes on along the minus strand of CM022392.1, from coordinate 45,790,975 downwards.
TCCTCATCACTAGCTTTCAACCTCCCACCTAATTCCAGGTTTATATCACATGGTTCAGCTGCACTTAAGCATGAAACATTCCTCCATCAACAAGTGTGCAACAAAGCCTCCTACTGCAACTGACTCCCTCTATGCTGTCAAATCCAACCTTCACTTTGAGATTAAACATAAAAAATGACACCAGAAGTGGGGAGCAGGATTAAGTATCTATCTGAAATATATTTTCAGAATAGGAAAATATTAACTTCCAGTACAATTACTGACCTTATCTTATATATGCATATATAGTTAAAACTAGAATCTCACACTGAGCAGATTGATGGAACATTGTAAAATTACCTAGATGATCATAATCACCATTTGAAAGCAGCAATGGAGTGAGCCCTCTCTATGGAGAGGAGTATATCATATCTGAACCAGATGTACTCTTTGTTCATGGGGAGCCAACAGGATTGGTATCACAATCAAATAAGATAACAATTCCAAATCTGCGAGGAAGAGGAATAAGTTTAGGCTGACTAGAGTGCATCATACCACAGGTAGAAAGTTAACTGCAGTCACGACCATTGCATAAGGAGAAACTTTATCAGTCCAACATAGGAGGGCAGTTCTCAACCATTCACCCTAAATCTAGAATGAGAAAGGAAGAGAAGCCTCTGTTCCAAAACCTAAACCATTATGTGTGCAAATCTAGCACAACTTGTAGCAACAAATCCCAGAAAGTTGGAAATGCAATGTGGAGGGTCAGTTTCAGTCTAAAATCAATTGACAGTTACCCGAGAAACAATAACATCCATGCAGTGGTAGATTTGTTTGTTTTGGAATTTTGCACAAAGCTACTCAAGGGCTATCTGTGCTAGCCATCCCTAATTTAGCAGTGCATGACTAGAGGGAAGGCAGCTAGTCATCACCACCCACTGCCAACTCTTGGGCTACTCTTTTACCAACGAATAGTAGGATTGACTGTCACATTATAATGCGCCCACGACTGGGAGGGCGAGAATGTTTGACGCAACTTGGGCGTAAACCCGTGACCCTGAGATTATGAAGCGCATGCCTTAACGTGCTAGGCCATGCCAGGCCCCACAGTGGTAGAAGGAAGGGTTACCAACCAGAGGAGCAAACCACAAAAACACATGGTAAAATTCAGTCCAGATAGGCAGCATCTGAAATAAAACATCAGACAGACTCATGATAGAAAAATAGTCATACCTTCAACACAGGAAAAATGCCACCACCCTACTCTCAACTCAGTGTAACTATGCACATTTAGGGGATCTTATCCATGATTCAAAAATGTTAGTGGCTGGGAGCTGAGAAGTGTTAGGGACTCCCATACTCTACTGAAAGAAGTAAGAGAAAAATATGTGTTAGAGAATCTGTAGGAACACATCACTGGAAAAAATGCAGCAGATGACCACAAAACACTATTTTGAAGAGCATATTGTTCTCAACTTTAGCAATCTAAGGAATGTTAGAGATGAGAAGTAATCTCTTCTGCTTCATTTATGATACTTCATGAATGCATGGTCCAGTACGAAACATACTTTTGATGCAATGTGCTGCAAGTAAGAACTTGCAAGTAGTCTTGTGGAACACCTCATTTCAATAGATTACTTTCAAACTAAACTTAGTATGACTTCTACATAACCTTTGCATCATAGTCTGTTTCTCAATGGCCTGATAAGCTCTGGAACTGAATTTGGTGATTCCATGGTTAAAGTGATTCAAAAAGGTCCTTAAGTAACAGATGGCATTGCAATAGTGGTAGTGGATGAAGACTACGTAATTTTTCCTTTTCCTTATCTAACAGTTGATGGCATTCAAGACTGAAATTCTGGAGCTGATGAAGAAAGAAGTATGGTTGTCTTTATCTTTGCATTTAATAATTCATTTTCCAGAAGCATTACTCTCTAAATGATGTTCTTTTCCATTAAATTGATTTTGTTATCACAGCCTTTCCATACTTAAATTTTGCAGTAACCTCTCTGTGCATCCATTTGTTTCACCAATGTCATCTTCAATCACATTTATTTTAATTCTTCATATAACAAGTCTCTTGCTTCTAATTTTCTGTCTGTTTTATTCTGATCTTGTCTTAACAATTCCATCATACCATGTAACAATTTGTTCTCACTATTTGACTTAGTGGAGGAAATCTTCAACAGTTGAAGTTTAGTCAAAGTTTTGTTTTATTTTTCACCAAAATATTTCACTTCTGACACAGTGTTGTAACATATTTCTTTCACTGGCATATTCTTTTAAATCATCTAATGAAATTAATTCAAAGACCAGTTCATGTGATGACAGTAAATTACTTTATTTCCTCCTTTAACATTTCTACAAACTTGAACACTTATACAATTCTGTAAATTGCTACAAGCCTACATCAGAAACATTAATAAATGGTAAACAAATAAATTTACTTGCACAAAGTAAATGTGATAGCTAACATACAAATTGACTGAACTTCTTATCTTGGAAAATTCTAAACATATCACAACTGTCCCATATTCATAATATTGCTTTCCATATACTAGAAAAAAAAATTGAAATTAAATCAATAGAATTTTCTAGGCATTCTACATGCTCTAGCTAATAAATTACAGCACTTAAAATATAGCTTATAAAAATGTAATATCAATTTTGCAGACAATACATAGGTGTGTAATTACTACTATAACAAACTACAAAAATCATCCCTGAGTAGTTAGTCCTTTCATAAAACATCAACACTAAAACACAGGTGTAAAATCAACACAAATACAAAAAGACTAGCAAAATTTATGTTTAGTTAACGAATAAATAACAGAGTATGGACCAGATGACAAACTTCAAAATAATACATTCAGAGAAAAAATTTTGTAACAGAAATGTAAAACACAGTATACTATATATTAAAGTTGTGGTTTGTAATTTTTCAGGTAAATGATACATTTGAATAGATTTTGACTGATTTTTTTTTCCCACTCCATGCTGAATTCAGTTGTCTGATTTTGGTGCTTTGCAGTGGAATTTTTACTTTTCCCTAGTTCAAATAATTTACTACTAAAACACATACTGTTGTCTAGAAAAGCATTTATGCACAGTTTAAACTACTGATGTATTAACCCTTCTGCTATGAACTCGGCATAATATTCAAGAGTTTCTTAATACATTTGCACACATTAATTATTTGGTCTGTAATGTTTGATATAGCATGTGTATCTTCACAACATTTTGTACACTTTCAGTAAAGATAAGTATTTTGTATACATAAAGAGATTTTTAATGAAATAAGCTTACTAAATATACCAAACCTCCTAATTACATTTCAAATATTTAATTCCAATAAGATATTATTTTATGTTATTTTCTATACTCTAACAAGTTGGGTCTGTCACTTGATTAGCATCATAACCATTATAATAAAAATGAAGAAATAAATACAAATTATAAAAAGAAAATTCAAATTTTTACTCAAAAGTAGCTTAAGTCTCATATTTACAAATACATCCATTACATTGGCCTTTCAGTCATGCCTCCCTAACATTAGAAAGCTTGCACTGATGTGGTGCACATGAACTCGTCTTATGTATCCATTGACATGAAACTGACCTTTAGTTTTCCCCATCTTGACTGTGTTTCAGTGGATTAGTATTTTGTAATATACAGTCACATCTCAATTATTATGCATTACATATATGTATATAGATTATTACTATTTAGAAATAAAGTATTAAACTTATTTTTCTTAAAATACTGAAAAATAAATCAATAAGTCAAGTGAACAATCATCTCTTTTAGCTTTGTTCTTTGTACTCAGTTGTTGCTAGGCATAAATAGCATAGTCGTAAAGTTTCACATGTGGAAGATGTCTAAAAAATTTTTCTTTTAGGTTTTGTATATATAGTTGAATAACCAAAAAATTATAAATAACTACACTGATATTTCATTGAGCTTAGTGGCTACAATGTATGTAGATTTCAAAAATATGAAACTTCAAGCAGACTAAAGACTCAACCTATCTCTTTGAAAATTTGGATTGAAAGAATATGGAAACCTTTAAACTAATTAAAATGACTGAGAAAACCATTCTGAAGCAATTCTAAGCTGTCAATTGGTTATTCACATCCTATACTGTAGTAAGAATATGTAAGTGACCACTTCAAAAAATGTAAAGAGTTGAATGGGGCCACCATGTTTGGTTCAGTACACAAGCTATATCTCAGCAAAATAAAAAAATATTAGGTTCTTAGTTTATATTCTAGCTAGCCAATATTAGTAATTTAGGATTCTAACATGTATGAAATTATACTTAGAATTTTGACATCACAAACTTGTAATTTTAAAAAGAGCTGCAATCAATATAAAAACACCTCATTAAATATATATATTTAGAAGTTTATATGTTTAAAAAATAGCTAGTATGGGTAGAGAAAGCACTAGTAGAGAGTGAACATTTCAACCTTCTTTAGCCATTGTCAGGCTCACAAACGATGACTGAAAAAGGTCGAAATGTTGTTTGCTCCTCTACTAGTGCTTTCTCTACTCACACCAGTCATTTTTAAATATATAATTTTCTCTACAAGGGGGTTTTCTCATCATCACAGAATATTTAGATGTGTTCTTTTAGTATTCATTTTTAAATTAAGAAATTAACTCATATATAATTTGGAAGTTTGAAATATAATAGATTTAATTTGATTCCAAACTTATTGACACACATTTATAAAATAGTGGTTAATAACATTTTGAATGCAATTCAACAAATACGATGATTTGATCTTTGACCTGTCACCAGTCAAGAAAAGGTTAAATGGTATCACAATCTAAATCCAAAGAACTTGAAAGAAATATTATCAATATTAACTCATTTAACCAAGTTATTAGTTTCCAAGCTTTATTTACATTATTCCACTTTTACTCTTTTTCTAATTTATAACAGTTTCTGAATGTCAAATTTATGAAAATGTGAAAAATTAAATAGTGTCCATTTACACATTAAAATGTTAATACTGTTACTGTATAGTGTTTCAATTACTGAATTACCATCATTTGCTAGTGGGCTCAACTTTAAACTCAGTTTGTAGAGCACTTGCTTTGTGTGTGTTTTGAGTTCAGCTCTGATCCACAATATCTGAGCGACAAAGTGGAACTCCCTGGCCCATATTAGCTGTCCCATTCATTTTATGAAACACCATCTGTCTAGAACCAACCAACTCCCCCACTGCTCAACAAACTATCTTTTGGACTCTTCCTGTCTTTGACTAGTGTTCATGTATTGTATATTTTCAACACCATCCTTATCAATACTGAAAGCAAGACTTAAAATATCAACACTAGAAATAAGCAATCACATAACACCAAACTGTTATTATTTAATTAAACACTAAATGTTTTGCTTTACATATTCTTTAGGGCCATTCACTAAAAGGAAAACCAAAACTGGCAGTACAAACCTTTGTACTGCTGAATGTCCAATTAAGTGATAACATTTTGATGTTATAAGGTTTTTTGTCTAGTATTAATGTCTTCAACATACCAATGTGTACTACAGAAATTAACTAAGGTCTAAAATATCATTTTTTCTCCACGAACCATATGAACACAATGTCCAATAATCTTGAAAATTTTTTCATCCTCACAAAATAAAAACTGAAGTTTTGATAAACACAGTACATGTACATGAACGGGACACCTCATTTACTTGGCAAAAAATTTAATTCATCTTTTTAACATCCTTATCAGAACACCTGTACAAAATACCTCTGAGTAACATTTTCCCTTTTCTGTCAGTCATTTCAAATGAAACCTTCTTTAGGCTAAAGTATACCTGGGCACTGCACATACACAATAGTAAAATTTCTTTATCTTAGGAGAACGTAAAAGAAAATCCTAATGGTAAATTTTTGCAAAAAAATTGTATGATCTACATTGTTTTTCAAAAATTTACCAAAAGGAAAGTATTCTCAATAGATCTCTCTTCACGTAGTGCATTTCTCCAGGATGTTTTAAACTTCTTTGCTTTGCACTGACAAGGATATGTGTTAGCAGATAGAAATGTTGTCAAAACTTCATGGAAAAATGCAATTCATTAACAATACCTTTCAGAAATAAAATCTTGTACATAAGGCATTTTACCTTGCTGTGACACACATAGGGTTTTGAGGAAACTGCTGGGTCCTTCCCCTCCATCTTGGTTTGCATGTAGATGAGCTCTATCCAGAGGATGAAGTGCAACTCTAAGTAGTGATCCTTTCTCTTTAGCTACTTCTGTTAATGCATGTCGGTCATCTTTCTTTTGTTTCAATCTTGAAATCCTTTTCTTTTTTCCATGTTTGGAACCACACTCACTGCTTTTAAGGCTTGTAGGTTTAGCACTAAGTTTCTTGTGAAGAGAAGTATTCGTTTTATATGTTTTATTACTTGGACTCATCATATAATTCAATGTTTGATCATTGTAACATTTTTCTTTCTGAGCATTACCTACTGTTGCTTGATTTATGATTTTTTTCTCAGAAATCTTCGCCTTACTTTCTCTAGTGATTTTTTGCTTCAAACATTTTGTCACATTCTTGCCAGAAAAATCTTTTATATTTTTTAATTCTGATACTTTAAAAACTGAAATATTTTCAGCATTTTTTATTTCTTTTAATTGTTTTTCTTTTTTTGATTTTGTTTTTTTTTTATTGAATCCTTTTATTTCATTTTTTCTGTCAAATGTTGTTTGATTTTTACTTGCTTTTTGTTTGACAGGAGTTAGAGTTTTCATAAAACTGGATTTATTTCTGTTCAAGAAAGACATTGGATGTTTATGATGAGAAATTGTACATAGGTGGCAGTCTCTACAGAATGAATTAGCGTTTTTATGTTTCAAGAGGTGCTGCTTTTTCTGAGTTCTACTACCACTCTGAATTATCCTCTGTCTTGATGGTTGAACCCGTTTGAACAATGAACTACCTGCAGGAGTAGAATACCTGCTATGTATTTTTAGTTCGGTACCAGATAGCCTCCCTGATCTACGAATGATGCTACGTTTCATAACAATACCAGTAGGACTCCAGTCTTGAGCCCAAGGAATTTCTCGAAGAGATTCGTAGAGTTTTTCAAGCTCACTTCCTTTGCTTCTTTTCCGAAAAGATTTAACATCTGCAAGCTGAGATACATCAGAACATACAGATGAACTATCATCTAATAAATAAGAACTTTCTGACTCAGTTTTTACATGATTTTGAATGGTAACTGAGGAAGAAACAGTTGAACAGTCTCCTTCAGAAAAATCTGGTGTCTGACAACTAGATATTTTGTCTTTTAAGTTTTTTCTGAGCATATTTACTGAAAACTTTTGATCACATGTATTTCCCACACTTGACATAGACTGTTTGAATGAAAAATTATCATTTTCTTCAGCTAATTTCTTTTGTATTTTAGAAACAACTCCTTCCACTAATACATCACCATTATTTAACAAAGAAACAGAACTGTTATTATTGACAGAGGAACAGATACTTTCTCTTTCTATGTTATCACTAGGTGAAACATTACTATGCAGTTCATTTACACTACCTTCTACTCTCTCTTTCTTCACTCCGTCCATTGAAAACTCTGAAAAATCATTAAAGGAAATATGATAATTTTGTACTTGGGAACAGTACTTTTTCTCACTTTTAATGACATCTTTCACAGATATTACTTCGTTCCTTTTAGAAGATGAAATGATTAAATTCTCTGATGTTTTTCTTACAGCAGGACCTAAAGACAAACTATTTTCTTGAATTCTTTTCACTACAATTGGTAAATTTGATTCTTTGACATTTTCATAAAGTATATTGCCTTCTTCATCTTTATTTTCATTTGTTTCTTCTAAGCAATCATCACTACCCATACATGAAGCAACAGAATGTTCACTTTCTGTCTCTATGCCACAAATATCTTGTGACAAAACAATGATTTCTGGCTTACCTGAAGTTCTTTTTGTGTCTGTCTGTGAGTAACTAAGTGAATTGTACATGTCTTTTATTTCATTTCTTTTGTTATTGCCCACTAAATTAGATTTTGTCACTGAATAAGGATGGTCATTCTGAACAATATGAAATGAATGACCTCCAAAATATTCATCATTTTGTAGTATATTTTTACAAAGTTTTACACTCTTCTCATTTAAAAATTTTTTAGATAAAAAGTCTGAAGAACAAGTGTTTTCACTGTTATCAGACTCTTTTGACATGCTTATATCTCCCCTCTCTGAACACTCCATTTGTGCAAACAGCTCCCGAAATTCTTCTGCTTCTTTCAGTTCTTCTGTAACTTCTCTTATAAGAATTTCTATCTCATCATCAACTTTAATAACTGTTTTTTTTGCTACTGGTACAAGCTTTGATAGCATTCCCTGTTGACTTCCTTTTCTTGTCTTCATGACAGTCCTTCAACAGGATGTACAAAAAGACGTGGATGAATTACATACAAGTAGCCGACATATTTCATTCTGTTGCTTTGTTGAATTCCACTGGTGTATAGGTCTATAAAAATACAGTAGAAAAACAAATAAGTTAATGTATAATATACTGCTTTTATTAGAGTACATAAGATACATTGATGGTCAACTATTCCCAGTTTTCAAGTATTCACTCTTACTAATAATATAAAATGAAAAAAGAAAATTAGCACCCTTCAGCCTTATGTATTTACATGCATCCTTTTCTGTGCATATTACAAGATTTTACTCAGTTATGTTCAAAATTTAGTTAAGCAATTTTACTATCAATATATGCCAATGAAATTAGCATCAAAATTTACATTATTGTTTAAAGATTTATATAATCTATATTTAACTTCCTTTATTTCAAAAGAAAGTTTAAAGAAAAGTTCTTTTTTTGTTACATGATGAACAAGTTAATAAAATATTAACTTTTCATCTATTAACTTGAATATCCTTTATATATACTATACTTCCACTTATAGACAGAAACTAGGTTAATTGTTTGCTTTATGCATTCTTCTTTCAAGCTCCTTAGGGCATGCTTGTAGAAATATATTTCTTGGAACTCGTGACAGATGCCATGCCAACTTTCTACCCATAAGAGTTGTGATTTCCCAACGAATTATACCTAGTTCAGCTAGATGTTTACAACAAATAAAAAAGCACATTTTAAAATATGATCTTCCAGTAGTCATTTTAAAATTGTGAAAACAAATTTCAAACAGCATTGTTGCTGTTTTTGTCATCTCTAGCACCTCATCATTATTTTTCATCTAGAAATATGTTAGGTACATAGACAGTTAAATTGTATTTAGAATTTAGTTTTATACTTTACTCAATTATGTATTATGTATGTTTCACGATGCATATTTGAAAGGTTTAATATTTTTTTTCACTTAACTCAATACCACCTTAGTTCACAAGAATTAGGATAGAAAAATAAAATACTAAAAATACCCTTGTGAAAACATAAAGACATGGAATTAATATAACCAAATGAAGATATTCTAATATTATTTGGCTAAATATTAGTATAGACCTTTTCCTATGTCTTAATTTTAAACATATTTTTTGTACTACACTATAATTTAAGTTGGTGATCATAGCTACAGTGAGTAATATTATCTTGAAAACTTTTGATATTCATTTAAAAGGTTCTATGGATTATGCAAAATAAAATATGAAAACTATAAAATGGAGAAAGAAGTATTTTTATAATAATTTTGCTTTGTTGGTTATATGATATGCTAATTAGACATACTCAAATAACCTTATAGTAAATGAAATTTACATTGAAGTATACCTAGATGGGCATCATTTGCCACAAAGTGGAATTTAAGCAAAGAGAAAAGGATCACTATAATTGAAAGAAATTAAAAACACTTACTCTTTCATAGACAAAAGGAAGTTTAGAGGATGGTGATGTGAAGCAATTAATCGCCAGATAAGTAGTTGGCCAAATGACACAAGTATTGAGTTACAAAAGTGTGAGGTATGGTCCACGTGCCAGCCTGTACAATTTCTTCCAATGAGTAACAGAAGTAAGCAGCAGACAAGAGGATAGAATGACAAATCTGTCTGGAGGAAACTAAGAAATAATAGCTAATAGATCTGTTCCAAGATTCAAACCACTTAGTACATGACAAGCAAGAAACCAAAATTGATTAGACTAGACCCATAAAAAGAGATCCAACATTTGAAAGCTAAATGAATGTGAATAAGTGCTCCTTTATTAAATGATGTCAGATTAAACGGACCAATATCATAGGCAGGAAATGATCCAAGGCCTGACATACTGCAATAAATATGAATAAGTTGATGTGAAAAGAAGATTCGAGCATTATTTAAGGACCTGTGATCTCCTGAGAATCTATATATCATCTTCATTCCATAAGAAAAGTGTCTGTAATAGGTACAAATTGGAAAACAGCAGCCAAGATGTTGTCTCTGTTATTGTCAATAGGCAAAGTCTACTTCAGGGAGGGAGAGAGAAAAATGATGAAATCTAAGGGATCCCAAACAAGATTCCATTTATTCCACAACACCCACTGAAAATTATGCATGTGTACATGATACATGACCCTAGGGTATAAAAGTTTCCATGAATTCTCAGGTCTCCAAACAAGAGGATTTGGTTTGGGAAACTAAGAGTTCAATTGACCTCAAACAAAAAGAAGGCTGAGCTATGCTGAGAAAGTAGCCCTAAATGGATTAGATACTATGTAAGGTTGAGATAGGTCTTCTTCAGCTTGACTAACCATTCCACACAAGCAGTCTCCAGTCAGAGGAAATATGTACGAGTGAGACAGACTTATTAAGATGGAGTTAAAAGTAGTCAGTTATTCATATTGTGATAGAACCACAAACCTTGGTAATGATGATGGCAGGCAAAGGCACTAAATGCATGGCAAAAAGACAGAAAATGCTAAAAGTTGACCTTCATAAATAAAATTAAAAAAATGTCTCATGGCTGGAGAGATTGGGATATAAAGATATGCATCTGAAAAGTTGACCTTCATCATCCAGAGAAGCAAAGTGAATACCCATCGAAACGTGAGGAAAGACTTCATGATGGACTAAGGAAGTCAGAAAAGTGGTTAAGGTTATACAAGTCAATAACAGGACACCAATTCCCAGTATTTTTGGGAATCACAAACTGCTAGAAAAAGTTGGGGAAAAGGCACTGGTAATAGGGATGAAGCAGGGGGGTCAGACATGGAAATTGAAGCATGAGAAAGAATCTCAGAGAAGGAAACCATATTTGTTTCATAATGTTCTTGTGCAGAAGTTCTCAAATTACTTCTGAGATATACTTCATGAAAGGGGATCCAGTGGAGGAAAAAGAAAATGAGTGTTGAACAGGGTTAAGGGATGAAAAGAAAGACATTCTGATAGGGATGAAGCAGGGGGGTCAGACATGGAAATTGAAACACGAGAAAAAATTTCAGAGAAGAAAACCATATTTGTTTCATAATGTTCTTGTGCAGTAGTTCTCAAATTACTTCTGAGATATACTTCATGAAAGGGGATCCAGTGGAGGAAAAAGAAAATGAGTGTTGAACAGGGGGGGGGATGAAGGGAAAGACATTATAATGGGGATGAAGCAGGGGGGTCAGACATGGAAATTGAAACACGAGAAAAAATCTCAGAGAAGAAAACCATATTTGTTTCATAATGTTCTTGTGCAGAAGTTCTCAAATTGCTTCTGAGATATACTTCATGAAAAGGGATTCAGTGGAAGAAAAAAGGAAATGAGTGTTGAACAGGGGGAGGGAATGAAGGGAAAGACATTTGATAGAATGTGAAGAACCCAGCAGCCTGTTATGGATTGACACAACAGATTAACAAAGTTGACCAACTGTGTCAGAACCTATGGGATCTTCACTAACACAAATAAAACCAGAAAACATGGTAATAAGTAATTTGGAGGCTCATTGATGAAACTTGGGGAAAAGGCACTGGTAATAGGGATGAAGCAGGGGGGTCAGACATGGAAATTGAAGCATGAGAAGGCTGGGAGTGTTGTCATGTGACCTCCACCCTAAAATACAATATATTAAGATGATTCATGAACACAGATTGGTGCAAAAATGGAGCCAAATTGGGATATCTTAAATAGGAAGCAGGGAGATGTACATGTGAAAAGAGAACATCCGAAGGAAGAAGATCTCAACAACAAAAGAGCCATGTATGAAGAGATATGGTAAAAAAAGATAAGAATACCAAAGTGAAAAAGGAAAGGGTAGGAGTATCCACCAAAAAGCTCTTTGAGAATGGTTGAGAGCCTTGGAAAGAATGTTAATGGAAGAAAACTAGAAGAGGGCAGTGGTTAATGTGAGCCAAAGAGATAAAAACTGGGCAGAAGAAAATCTTAATACAATCTCTGGATCCTATCCTGAAACAAAAACCCCAAAATCTGAGTCCAAATAATAGAAATTTCTATTTATGATAAGTCAACAAAAAAGATTACCTTTATACTACAGATACAAAAACACTGAAATATCAGTTAAAATAAAAGTTATCTTATCTGGAGTATGAAGGCAGTTGTTCCTAACTTTATTATCAAAATGTGTAAATCCCTCCAATATGCTCTACAATTTTAAAAAAAATATAAAACACTTACTTTACCTTTGACTGACATTATGGCAACATTAAGGAGAGAAAACTGAATCATAAGGTAATTGGATGAAAGCAGCAAAGATTTTATTAATGGAATCCAGTCAATCTGGAACCTTTTTAAGTTGTAGAGTGTTCCACAAGTCAGTGTTTAGCCCTTTCCTTTCATGTTTTATACATATAATATTGAAAGGGGGTAAATTAATAAATTATACAGATTATATTAAACTCTTGAGTATTTCAAGATGTACTTAAGATGATGAGGCACTGAAGCATGGCATTAATATCTTAGCTTGATTATATATTAAGTGCAAGCTAATGAATTAAATCACTGTAAGTTGAATTACTTTCAACGTAAATGGAAACCAACTCATAACTGGAACTGAAGAAAATGATATTGGTATAGTGGAGGATGACTCAAGCCATCAAGGCAATGCTTTGTTCTTTGTGAGAATGTTTCATTTTGGATCTTTTCATCCTGGTGTTCTGAGAAAAATGTTTTAACTTACATATTATTTTTGCAAGGCAATATCACATTTAAAAAAAAAGTTCAAAGTTTAAAAGAGCAAAAAATCCTAATGCTGAATTCTTAGATACCCCACTTGAGACATTACTGATCCCATTTGACTGAAAACTATTTGTATTAACCCTCTGCATTCTTTCATTCTTCTATGCAATGAATTAACTTATCCTCCACACCTACAGAGATCATTTTTGTAACAAGCCTTTTAAGTGGCAATTTGTCAAATACTTTCTAAAAATTCAGATGTACCAAATTTGCACCCTTACCCTCATCTACATAAGTAGTAACCTCTCCAAAAATGTCAAAATATTACTAAAACAAAATTTTTCTTAGTGAAACCATGTTGGCTATCCAACAAAATTTTATGGTATGTTAATTAACTTTGCAAACCATTTTTAACATATTTTCAAAAACTTTTGCCATTTCTAATATAAGAATAATAAACTGCTTAACTTCCTGAATAACTCTTAAAAACTCCCTTGAAAAACAGTAACACACACTCGTCAACTTCCATTATGGCCCCTGTACACTGTTTAAAAGCTCACAAAAATAGTGGCTCACTTATCAAATCTTTAAGCTCCTTCCAAATCCTTATGGAAATATTACCTGGTCTAGAAATCTTATCATTATTTAAGCTTTCCATTTTTTTTTATTAACAAGCTCCAAATGAACATAATTTTCTTGTTTATATCTAGCAACTCTTCAAGATGAAATCTTCATTTGTAAAGAGGTTTAAAAGAAAAAACAGTAACAAAGCTATCTCATAATAAATGGTATCTAATGATTTTAGTGCATTCTGGTAAGTTAAATGAATTCCAATTTTAAGTGAAGAAGCACAAGTCATACATCATTCTGTTAAATGAATTAACATTAAGAAGGAACAAAAAAATTATATGATAGCTCTATAAAATATTCAACAACCTAAAACAGAGAGTGAAGCAGAAAGTCAGTGCTTTTCAACAATTAGATATGACAGAGTAACTGGTAGTAATAATTTTACAAATGAGGAAAGTGATGCTGATATTAGCAATTGCAACTCCATGTAATACCCATGCAAATAAATAACACTTTATTGAGAGAAAAAAATGCAAGTTATAAGTCCACTTAACTAAACATTACTGAATGAAATATTCTAAAGTCACTTGACCAATATTACTATATTGTAAATATTAATTATAATACTTCATACTTCTTGAAAACTAAAAAGAAACTGGGTGAAGGAATAGCTGTTGACATTAGTCATAACAAATAATTAATGAAAGTTTTTACTCTAGTATAAACGTTTTAATGTAGGCCCATATAACATACAAATTTCACTAACTTAGAGCAGAGTTATATAAGATTAAGCCGCTATTACAACCACTTCACGCTTTTATTTACAATTAATGCTATAATGTATACTCACTGCATACAGTTATATTGGTATATCATTACTAATAGTAATGACAAGTTACAAGTCTGTAGCATAAACCAACATTATCAATATATTCAGCACTGTTACACATAATAAATTTTGTAAAGTGTAATTCAAGGAAAGGAAGGAGGTTATTGTGATTCGTAAAAGTTAAAATAAAATTATATTTAACAATATTAATAAAGCAAAATTATTATTTCGAATTATTAAAATAAATAATATTTACCCTCAATAGAAATGTATTCGTCCTTATTTTCTCTCTAATCATCAAATTGACAAAAGAAGATAAAATACATAGCGACATTATCACCACCTTCCGGCAAAAATCGAAAACTCCAAAGTGCTTTTTATAGAAATGGTTTATGTAACAAAGGCTGTTCAACTGTAGTAGATTGTACTACTATTAGTAAAAGATAGGTTGTGAGGTACTTATATTAACCTACTCAAGTAACAGATATTTATTGTAATATTTTGATAGTCATTCAGTAGATACAGTATTAACTCACTTTGACCTTTTTCACTTTATTCATTATTCCTAAATCCGCAAATATAGACGTCTAAATCTATAATACGAATAGGATAAAATAGTGTTTGCCATTTATTGTTATGCGAGATATTAAAGTCGCTCCAATTTAATCAATTTACCAAGTCAGTAACAGCGTAAGTAATAATTTACACTATAAATACGTATTTTCTTTACTTTCAGAGAGTACGAGAGGAAATGAAAATTATTATAATCTTTGCTCTAATAAAAGAGGTGAGACTGTCTACCTTCTCTTTCTTGGTGCAAAAGTCGTACTAGTTTCTTCATATTTTTATTGAGACTAACTATGAAGCTAGCTTTTTATCGTTTTAGTGAAAATATTCTTAGATTATCATACCGTGTATATCATCAATCGCAAATACAAGTAGGTGTTTCTTATTGTGTCAAGTTTAACTTCTAAGCTGCTAATTTGGTTTGTCATGGTAAATAGTTGAGAAAATAAGGAATCTGGTCTTTAATTTTACTCTTTCCATAATGATGTTAGTACTATTAGCCACCTACATAAGTATTTTTTTCCACATGTCAGAATCCATTGTTAGATATGGAGATCAAAATTCAGGCTTCAAGTGAAGCCTAATAGTGATTTATATGATTAGATATAATTGTTATAACGTTTCTTGACCTGTAATAAATACATATGATAATTAAGGTAATACTGATTATACTACTAGAAACACTAACACATTAACAGACCATTGCTTCAATGGCTTGAGTAACTTAGCCACTACAATGCCATAATCCCCTTTTGTCAGTAATATGATTAAGATTACAAATTAGTGGGTTTCATCTGTATTAAATATGTGATCCAAATTATGGTATTCCTTATGTATTACCGTGCAATTACTGTAAAGTAATTTTACAAATTCTTAATTCCTCAACATCTTCAGTACAGTTTAAAATTGTGTATTTAATGTTATCAACAAACTTGATCAACTTAGTTGTGTCAGTGGTATAATGCTAAAAACACAAAGAGCAAAGATCCAAGCAATGATAAAGACCCATTGTCAGTAGATATTACTGATAATAAGTTTTTAGTGGTAACAATACCATACAACTATAATGCTATAGAATTTTTTATTTTTTTCACTATATTGTGACTCTCAATTTAGTTGATATTCATATATTAAGTCTGTAATAATTTTTTCAGAGTGCAACCTACTTATAGATATTTATTTTTATCAAGTCATTTTTAAACAGAAATATTACACTCACAGTATACATTATGAATATTAAAGAGAAAATTATAAATATTAAATATATATGAAAATATTGAACTTTAACCAGTAATTGTATTTATGGATAATTTAACAATAAAGAGGACATATGATATGATAAACAAATGAATTTGCTACTTTTTCTTTTCAGGAGAACAACCATACACTTTAATCAAGTATTTTTTGAATGTCATTTCACAGTTCTGTTTTTGTTTTTTTAATCTCATAGTGCCAATGTGTATAGGAACCTAAACAGTCAGTTTGCAAATGTAAAAGAATTAAACACACTAAAAGAAAATCCTGGTGATGAGATCAAACTCCAACTATACAGTTTGAACAAACAGGTTAGTGTATGATACCAGTGGGGTTTTAAGTCCATTTTACCTTGCATTTAGTAACATAAATTAATTTAGGTATCTATAAAAGAAATTTTATACATGTACACATTAGTGTGTAGCTACATATATTTGACTGAAATGTACCCTCTTTATGCATATCATTTGTTTTCTGCCTCTGCTATAACTTTGATGGCACATTTAATTCAGAATAATATGAAAAACAGGTGGAAATAAAGTTAAGATAAGTGTTCACATTTTGCACATACATTAGCAATAGCTTAGTAAGTTAAAATGTGTATTATGTATCTTAAAATTCCAAGTCAGGAAAAATAGTACATTTGAGTGACTGCTTAGTGCCAGTTAAACTAAAAGTTTTGACCTTCATTACCTGCTGAATCCTAATTCAACATAACATAGAGACAATAAGAGAATATTTAGCTCTTCAAGTTTATCTTTGCATACATACACCCGAGAAAAGGGTGGGTATGAAAGGATAACTTTTCAATACAACTACAAGAGAATTGACTGCTAGGACTGTTTCTGATGATGGAATGATTATTTTGTAGTGGTGAGTTAATGTCTGTTATTTTATCTTTAGAAAAGAATGATAAGTGGTGATATTTTTAAGTTTACAAGATTATCTACAGTATCCATAGGATAAGGTGCTGTGATTTCTTTGTTTTATAATATTTTGAAGATAATAGTATGAGAGTACACAAGTTTAAGATTTGGAAAGCACAAGCTAGGTTCAAGTGAAAATAGTTGTATTTTTCTAATAGGGTGATTGATTTACTGAATGAATTGTTTTTGGCAATAGAAAGTCAGTATGCTGCAAGATTTTAAGAGAGAAATTGGTTGTTGACTTCCTAAAAAATAAAAGATTAAATTTCTACTTTTCTTAAGAGCAGATATTTAAGGACAACTACCAAGATGATACCTTTGTTTATACAAAATAAATTAATCCCTCATGCATCAGCATATGAGATTTGAATCCCACTAACCTTGAGCAAATTCCAACCAAATTTCATTTATTTAACTTAAACTGCAATAGCTCATAATAACTTTATCATGCAATGATAGTTCTCCACCAATAGGAGGATAGTATGTGCAGTTACTCTTTGTAAACATTCTTTCTGAAAACGACTTCATTTGTTTCTTGCCATTGTCTCAAAGTGATGCTTTTGAAACTATTTTTTTTCAATTACATGACATTTATGACAATTAATGAAACATTTCATTTGAATGCAGCTGGTTTCTTTCATTACTATAGAAAAATATTTTGCTTTATTTGTTTCTTGTTTTACTGCTTACCCATTATTAATTTGCAAGTGATAGTAACTTCTACTTTGTCCAGTAATGGTGACAATGTTACCAACTTGGAATCTGTGGCTACTGGAGGATTGTTATATATAGAGGATGCAACAACCATTGTTTAATGTGTTATGGGTTCTCTTGTGCACATTGGGTCTTCTTTTCCTGGTCATTTGGCTGATGTTCCTTCTCTACAATTTGAACAACACAACCAGAATGATAAAGATTGTTTTGACTGGTTTCTCCTTCACCAGATTTTGCTGTAGGTGCTGATTTATCTGTGGAAGAAAATATTTAATCTTCTGATTTCTTTCTTGACATGATTTTGCAAGTATGTTTTTCTACTTTTTCAGTGTCTTTCAGTTCCACTTGTTCTTTACTTCACAAAATCTATTTTAAAGAAAATTCTACCTTTCCTCCTTTACCTTATGTTGGTGTTCATGCATACTCATTTTTGAACATCTTTGCACTTGTACCCATGTGCTTCATTTTCCTTGTTTCCTGATTCTTTTGTTCTAGCATACAATGATTCTTCATTTACTGTCCTTGATTCCCAATATTAGTATTTTTCACCTGCTTATAGGCAGACCCTTTAACTTCTTTTTCTCCGACTAGTGCCCTGTTCTCACTTTTTTCTTTTCATCACAACCCTTCTAAGTTATCTCTCTGTACCTTCACCTAATTTTCTGTGGTATTTTATCATATTTTAGAATGGTTTTCTGAAAAGGTTCTTCCCTTTTTACCACTTTATCCTATACTACTAATTCTACTTTATCCTTCCTCACTCTTTTCTTCTACTGTTAAGACCTGTTGGATCAGGATACACTTGTAACTAATGTTTGCTTGTCTCACTTCTATCTCTGCAATCTTTGTTTTGGTTTTTTCTAAAGGTCTTTGAGGGTGTTCCTGATCCTGTGGAGGCCCTAACCTAGCATCAATTCTTGTTTTCTCATCTTTTTCAACTTCACCCATTTATTTCTATTTCTATGCCTGTTCCATTCACACATACACATTCTTATTCAGGCTTTCTTTTCGTCTTTCTACTTCAAGGTTATTTCTTGGCTTGTTGAAAACTACCCTGTCATTTATGGCCCAATAGTCACCTGTTTGTCTTGCTTTGCAAACATTTTGTCTCCATTTTCAACCTCTAGAGAGTTCTTCAGATTCTAATTCATGATCTATTTCCCCATTTCTCTTCTTTCCACTTTCACCTTTTGTATATTTTTCCTTCTCTCTCTGACCATGTTTATCTTTGTCATTTCATGAATGCTATCAAGAGGGGTATTACTCTTAGATATTACTATAGTCTTCTTTTGGTCGACAAAAAACTGTTGACCAGAATTCAGTTATTAACTATCATCTCTTAATCACTTCATTGTCATATCATGTTTCTGGATGGAGGGTTTCTTTTCTCTTCAATGATTCTATTTACTCCATCTTTGGATGACCAGTTTTTATGATTACCCTGTCTTTCTGAGATTTTGTACATTTCTTTTATGATTATAAAATCTTCCAGTTTTGTGCTTTTACTTTTGGCATTGTATCTGGTTCTTACATCTTCAGTTGAATCAAGGTGACATTTGCCTACCAAATTCATGGATTGGAGCTGTATTTTCATTATTATATTGCCACTTGACTTTTCTTTGCCCCTTTTATTACACCTACCTTCTTCTGCAGGAGGCTGCTCAGCTGGACTGACAGATAAAGCATTACAAGTCTATTTCTCATGCCTACCTAACAGCTATTACAACTGTATGTTTTACAACTTTCATCTCAGTCAGATTTAGTCTTTGTGACTTTTCCTTCAAGCAATGTAATTTCTTGTTAATGTCTGCACTTGTCAATCAACACACTTAAACTTCTCACAGTATGCTGGGCATTTTCTTCTTTCTTCTCATGGATCAGTTGGTCATGATCCACTTTGACAGTTCTATGACTATTTTTTATTTGAATCATTAAAGGAGCACACATTCCAGGATTCTGCTTTCATGTACCAGTTATATCTCATACCTTGTCATGTGCTACAGGTTTTGAATCTGGTGGCAGCTTGCCTCTCTCATCCAAACTAGATTATATCCATGGTATAATCTCTCCACTCTCAGGCTTTTTATTGGTTTTTTTTAGTTCAGCATGCCTCTCTTTGTTTGATGCTTTCTCTACCTCTGTCAGTGCCAGATTTCTTATCTTTTGCTTTCCAGTTCCTCACCTTTTAGTCTTGGTAATTATTCTTCTTGTCCAAAACTGGGTTAGCTTTTTTTCTGTATGCTTATCATCCTATCCATCTTCTCAGTTGTATTCTTGTCTTGATATATAACGCTCGATGTCAGGTCCTTTTTGTGACCCATCTTTGGCCTGCTCAACCTTGGTTTCCTTTGCTTGTCAGTTGATATTCAAACATTCACTTCCTTTGTCTCTATATTTTTCTCCATCCATACATGACTTTTTTTTACCCAGTGGTGTTGTCCATTTATTTTCTTATATGGCATTTGTCTGATCTAATACCTTCCTAGCCAGGATCTTTGATAGTGTAGCCTTCTTATCCTGTTCTGGTTGCCCTTATCAACAGAAGTAAGCAGTTTTTTTTTGGCATAAGTTCATGTACAACTACATTTTTTGCAGTCCTGTCTCATACCTCCATGTTTTATTCATTACTGTAGGGTTTTCCTTACCTTGTCCATACTCTTTTGATTCATTCTTTTCAGATATATTGGCCACCTCTGCATCCTGCATTTCCAAATTGGAACATTAATGTTGAATTCCATTCCATTACTTTACCTTTCTTGTTTGAGCCTATTGACTTGTAGTCTTTGTTTCTCCTATCCCTTATAGTATGTATTTTTTCCTCTTGAAGTACACTTTGTACTGGTTAGATATATTCACAATAGCCACCTTTTGCACACTGTATCATGTAATACATCTTCTTCTTTAAACAGATTGTTCCCTTCTTCACATGACTTGAGCAGCTTGTGAAGGTTATTTCTTTTTGCTCATTTCTCTTCCTGCTGTTTCTCGTTTTACCACTTACATGATAAATATAGATTTCTATATCTAGTGTGTGCACTCCATTGTTATACTGCCTGCATGGCTTCTTTCAAGGGTTTCCATTTCTGGCTATTTATTCCATTGCAACCCTCTTCCTTTTGAATTGTTCTCCCTTTATCCATACCAGTTGGGTTCATTGTTTCATCCAGTTGGCTTTTTCATATTATCCTTGTCTTCTTTACTGTTCTTCTGTGTTATCTCACATTAAATATGCCACCTCTCCATTTACCTTACTTCTCATCTCAGTTGGCTTTTAGAGAAGATTCTGCAGGTGAAGATGTTGACATTCATCACATCACAGCTTCTGCATCCTTAGTGTATCATTTACTGTATGAGCCTGTACTTCAGATTTCAGTGCAGCTATGACATGGGGAGTCTTTATTTACCCCTTGACTTGGAATATCTCACATGGTATCGATCACTAATATCTACTTTACTCTTGTTTTTGTTATATTCAACAGCATTGGTGGGTTTAAACTTTTTCTCATGGTAATTCTGCATTTCAACAAATTCATCATTGTGTACTATACCAAGTATGCATACATTTTTTTATCCTTCCACTTTACAGTCGTGATCTTTTCATGATAATAAGTTTGCATTTTGCCCTTTTTGAGTTTACCAGTCTTCATTTGCTGTGGCATGAATTTTCTGTTCAATCTCACAGTTCCAATGGCATAGTATTTGCAGCAATTAGTTGATCAAAGATCGTAGGACTGTTGTAAAAATTGTTTATATGAACATAAGAGCTTGTTCCCAATAGTGGCTGCATCAATGACATCATGATGTGATCAGCATGAGGCATATCAGAAACTGTTGCCTCAGAGTTAGTATCATTTCTGGTGTAAACGATAAAATCCCATATATATAGTCACTTCTGGCTTGACTGACAGACCCACTTCTGGCACATGGAACCAGGATGGGTACTTTTATCATATCAAGGTGCTTAATCTTTTGGCTGTCCATTGGACATGTCCCAATTTTTTTATCCCCCACAGTGGATTATATCATTATGATTCATTCCAAGAACTACAAGATTGTTCCTTACATCAAATGCCAAAGTATACCTTTGAACCCATTTTCAACGAGTTTATCTGATTTCATAATACATGTCAGACACTAAGAAGTTTGTTGTGGACTGTCTCTCTTGACCAGACCAAATTCAACTTTCAGAATGGTCTCTAGCCCATCTGGTTTTCTATTGGGTCCACTCTCAGTTGTGCATACTCCCTCATTGATGCCTTTGTCATGTTTCTTAACTCCAGACTTTTATAATTTTGTCTCCTGTCCCTAAGCCATAGCTGTCATTGTTGTCAGTCAGGACTGGTTTCACTTGTTTTTCTTTTTTTTATCCACTATTCCATCTCCTACCTTAGGTCCTTGCCTTGATTTGGGACACACTTTGCTGGGCCTCTTAATAGTGCATCTTGGACCAGCACAGCCATGTTTCCTCTTCTTCTTAGCTGAAAACCATATTCTTTTTCCCATGCCCAAAATACCTTCTTTCTTGATTCAACTCCACATGTAACTATTTTATCAAATAATATACTCCCTCCGTCTTCATGTTTCAGATTTTTTCAGTCCATCAAGCCAGATTATCTGATTGTATAGTCTTTCTTTTCTCTTTAATGTTACTCTTCTACCTTTTCTTTGTATTAATGCAAGTGACATTTCTTTTCATGTGGGTCCATCCTCCATCAACTTCCTTCTGTATGTTCTGCTATAAGCCATCTTCTACATTTTTTACCTAGTTTTTTTTTATTGCAGCTTATATATTTTATGTTGTGGGTTGATGCTTACAGGTTCTTCCATATTTCTTCACATTCAATTCATCATTCTGTTCATTCTTTCACTATTCATCAGGCTGTGTTGTCTCCTGAAAGCTACAAACTCACTCCAGTCATTCTTTTTCCATCTACTCACCATCCATAGATGGGTTTAATTGATTAATTTAGTGTTTTATGGCACAAAGCAGCTAGGCTATCTGTGCCAAACATCTGGTAAAAAGGTAAAGAGAAATTAAATGTAGTAAAATACAAAAAATAAAATGAAGGTAAAACAAAACATCATTGAAAAACTGAAAAAGGATAAAACCAATGTTGACACCTAGTTTACAATGGTAAGAGAGAAAGCAGAGTAAAAGAAGTTGTAAAGTACTTACTCTAGCAAAATGGTAATGATTAACCTGCTAGGAAGACTAGCAGGTAAGTTCAAGAACTACTGTTAGTCACCTGAATTTGGCCTTTCCAGTCCTGGTTCCTGGTTATGTGTCATAGCAGCCATTATCAAAATCTAAAATAACAGAAGGTATAAAAGACATAAAGCAAAATCGTAATAATGAGTAGCCAAATCTCCAGTTAAAAGGTAAAAGTAAAGTAAATGTAGTAAAATTTGCAAAAGTAAATGAAGGTAAAAACAAAACAGCAATTAAAAACAGAAAATTGCATAAAACCGATGTTGACATCCAATCTAGAAAGGTGTAAAGAACTTCTGTAGCAGAATGGTAATGATCATAACCTGCCAGGAAGACTAACAGGCAAGTACCAGAACCACCATAGGTCACCTGAAGTTGGTCTTTCCAGTTCTGGTTCTGGGTTATGTGTCATTATGGCCAATACCAAAGGGTAAAGTAATAAAAGTTTAAAAAACATGCAGCAAAATTGGAATAACAACACCAGGATGATTAACGGGTAGTTCAAACAGCAACGTTAGTCACCTGAAGTTGGCCTTTCCAGTCATGGTGTTGAGTTATTTAATGATCTGGCCATTTTTCAATGTCAAATTGAACTTGAGAGAATGAAACTGTGAAAAGGGAACCACAATTAAAAAGGTGTAATGAATAAATATTCAACACTTAAATGAGATTAAAAAGATTAATGTCCATTAAAAAACTAAAAACTTTATCAAGGTGGACAGTATCACCATCACCAATAACACTGTCCAATGTTACAGATAAACCCTGGGAAAAAAACATGTTTAAAATAGTGCCATTGTTGAGTTGTTGAGAGTCGTAACGATGGCAAGAAAGTAAAATGTGGCTGATAGGGATTTGAGTGTTACACAAACTACACACTGGTGCATCAGTTCCAGATAAAAGAAAACGATGAGTTAAAAAATTGTGAACAATATGTAGTCTTGTTAGAACAACTTCCTCCTTCCGAACCTGATGGAAGCTGGATGGCTAAAGCCCAATATAGGGTTTTATTTGAAAAAGCTTGTTCTTGTGTTGCTCACTCCAAGTCGACTGCCAGCTGGCATGGAGCCAAGCCTTGAATACAAAACCATAGTCCATGTATGGAATAGGCACAGTGGTGATAGTGCTGGAGCAGATAGATTTAGCTGCAGTGTCTGCAAGCTCATTCCCACGAATACCAACATGGCTTGGTATCCAGAAAAACTGGATAGAAGTAGCAGCTAATGAGAAATGGGCCAGTCGGTTTTGAATATCAGCGAGAACAGGGTGTGAGCCAATGTGTAGCGATTCCAGGGCCAGTATAGAACTGAGTCAGTATAAATAGTGCAGTTGGAGTACTGCTCAGCTGCAATATGATCCAGGGCAAGAGATATGGCATACAGTTCAGCAGTGAACACAGAAGCTGTAGATGGGATTCTGAGCATAATCACCAAACCGCAGCAAACCACAGCACAGCCCACTGAATTACCTGATTTGGAATCATTTGTATAAATGGGAACGGAATGATTGTTTGAAAGATGTTCATTAAATAAATGATGATACTTCCAATCTGGAGTATCTGCCCATTTCAGATGACTGAAAGAAAGGTCACATTTGGGTGCTGTAATAAGCCATGGTGGGATGAGCTGACCTGTGGAATCTGCAATGTTATCCAAGGACAGACCCAAGTGATCCAATTGCGCCTGGATGCGAAGGCTAAACATCCATAGATGGGTGAATACATTTACTTTTTTTTTACAGTCCCTTTTTTTGTTCATGTAATCCTGCTAGGTTGCTGGTTGTGTCTTCCATCACATACTTAACCAAAAGTTACATTGCATCAGAATCTCATCTTACCCAGCTCATCTTCTTTTCTTCTACATATTATTTCAGACTGTACTTTTTACAGACTATCATGGAAAAAGTCAGCACAATATAAATGTGTTCTGCCCACTTCTCTGACTAACACTTATTTGCTGTAAATATAGGGTTTTGTGATAGCTCATTGCACTGTGTCCAGTAAAAGACCTTTCTGGTCTGAAGGACTGGTAGGGACCTGGGTCTCCCCATCACAAATTCTCCATCCTTTTTTCACTCAGTATAACACTGAAGACCATTGTTACTTATCAGTTTCTAGCTGTTGGGATTGTGAACCAGGGAAAACTCTCACTTATTAGAATCAGGTGCTGGAGCAATATACAATTTAGTACCAATACAGTGGGAAGTGGGGCAGTGGTGACACTGTCAGTTTAATTCTGGTAATTCCTTGTATAAATAACATATGCCACTTTTTCCCTCAGCTTGTGTCCATTTAATAGAGTTTAGGTGAACACACACACTATGGTTCTGTGCTATCTTCTTGCCGACAAGAATGTGTTCAGTAGAGTGCAATATATTACTGTATCCTCCTCCTGCAACTAGTGTCTGTTTTGGTAGAGTTGAAGTGAACACTTACTATATGTAACCATAATACATCTTTTGTGCCCTCCTATAATCTCTTCATCCAGTTGAGGTGAGCATACATGATAAGCCACACCAACTACACTACACGTTTTTATTTTACTCATCTCTGTGACACATGGAGCTCATATGCCTCTTCCTTATCATCTGGGTGAAGAGGACACCCTGGACTAGATGAGATCCTTTCTTCTGTGCGCATGCTCTTGTGGGGGTTCTACTCTTGAGTTTCACACTCCATGGATTTCCTTCAGACACTTTGTAAAGGGAGTTCATTCAGGTGAGAGTTGTACAGGCCTCTCCACTACTTCAGTGTGGTATTCTAGTTAAACTGCATGTGCAGGTGAGTAGTTATTTTAGAAGGTAGCATCTTCCTTACCTAAAAATATATTTCTCACAGATACTTCTGCACATATTCCCACCCATCTTCCTCGCTTCCAATGCACCTTTATTTCCTTGCCATTTGTAAAGAATGAAAATTCCTCAGTTCATATGCATAGTGAGAGTTATTGCACATGGAAGCATGTTGTCCTCCTGTTCTTGGAGGGCTTCTGCCTTGTGGTGATATAATCATGCAGAGGTGCACTTCATATAAAATCATTTGAATTTAGATGGGAATTGCCTAAAGAATTGTAACAAGGAAATTTCTAAGGTAGATGAACAGGAATCATAGTTAAACTGTGTGAAGAGGTATCTATGAGAAGTACATTTTCATATTAGGAAAATGCTAGCATAATTTGCAATTTATGTTCAATATTAACTTTGGTTTAGTATTAGCATCGTGAACATTTACATTCTTATAAACTTTAAAATTACTCACATATATGAAGCTCGTCTTTTATACTTATTGTTTATTGAATAATCTCTTTTCTTTGGGAACCTTGTACATTTTTGTGTGTGAATGCGTGTATGTATTGTGTGCATACATACATACACACACACAGGCAAGTACAATGCACTTTTTCAAAAATCACATCTTAGAACAATGGTGTGTTGAATACTGTGAAGTTTATCTTTGTAGTCATATCACTATCAAATAATAATATTTATTGGCCACTAAAAGGCTGATCTCATTTCATTAAGTATTAGAGCAAAAAATACATATTAAATTTGGCTTCTTTTTATTTATACCGGGATAATGCCAGAAAAGAATACATAAAGATCAAAGCAAAACCTGATGGCAAAAGAAGATCACATGTCAACTGGTAGTGAGAGACAAAGTGTATCTAACTCAGGCCAGTATGATGGCCTATTAGTGTCAATATGCAGTGGAATAACTACAATAAAGTTCAATCGTCCAATGAAGAAAAATGCTTTGACTACTCAGGTATTTATTTTTATTTCATTTAGAAATTATTTATTTTTTTTGGTATTTAATCTTTGACTTTTGTTTAGTTCAATAAATAGAAATAATATGTGAATAAATTAAAGGCTCTATTATTATCTTTTCCTTTTACTTTCTTTATAATCGACAAATATCTCTTCCCTTTAATCAAATTCAAGAAAATTAAGCTTTAACTGTATATACACCTTTATAAGAAGTATCAGAAGTAAATTATTCCACTGTAAAATGAAAATAAATAATTTACACAAATTTTTATTAGCTGTACATTGTAAAACATTTGCTTATTTTGTTCACCTGATTTTCCTGGCATTGTCTGGTGAGAAATCATGATGAGGACTATCACAATACTAATCTACAAGCATGCAAATGAGGAATTGCAAACTTAAAAAATAACTTATCTATGAACTATCAAATTTAGGAATATATGAATAAAGCTTTTAAGGCTGAGTCTACGTATTGAAATTTGTTCTGTATACAAGAGTGAAGAAAGCAGTTAAAATAGATACAACCTTTTTTTAGGTAAAATATGAAATTTTTTAACATCAATCTTATAATCTCTGATCATTTCTAATCAGATTTTTTATAGCATGAAAGGGAAAGTTTTTGAAGAATTATATGTTCTATTTGTGGGTTATTTTCAAAGGAAGAAATTATTTTATTAACAACAAACTGAAATTTAAGGTTGTCATTTTCTTTTCTTAAACCATCAGTATTGGAACTAATGATTTTATTTGTATAAATAGCACCTTTTAATATTCCTAACTTTTGGTTTTAGTCATGAAGGGAATTTCAAGGAAGATAAAGTCCATTGTCAGTGTTTTTACAAAATGCAGAGGTTAGAAAACCTATGTCTGTCTTCTTCATCAAGAATATTTGAAAATAACAATTTACCATCAACTTTCTTTATATATTCTTAAATTTAACATTTCTTTGATAAATTACATTATTAAGTTGGCATTTGCTTAATCATATTTTTGTAGGTTGGTATTGTTATAGATTCTCAGGATTCTTTTTTTAAAATCAATTTCTGTTTGCCTCACTTTTTATATCCTGCCTGATGATGCCAGGTGAAACCTTGTGAACAAAATAAAAGTTTTACTATGTGCAACTGATAAAAATTTGTGTGGATTTTCAAAAACAGTTCCTTCTAATAATTAATGAAAATACTGACTGTGTTATTCCTTATTGTGACTTGGAACCTCATGAGAAAAGGATACATTTTCAGTTAATTCATTTTTATTTATTTTATTTTATTTTCAGGATTATGCTTTCCAAGTATGTACAGGATTTAACAAGTTAAGCTTACTTGTATTATTGGGAATATCTATAGTGTGAAATATGTTGAGATGTAAGCAAAAATGCTGAAACATGTACTCTATAATAATGTGATGAAGTTTAAAGTTCTGCTTTTCTTTATAATTGAAATATCAAACATTTATTCTTTGTTTTTTGAATAACTCTTGCTATGTTAATATTCCACGACTTCTCAAAAATTTGACTTCTGATAGAAAAACAAAAATGCTTGAAGTATATTGGTTTTAAAATTAAACAGTTGCCTTTATTTTTATAGAATAAACAATTTTTGCTTGTATTTTGCATAAATTTCTTTTGCTCAAAAATATTTTTTATTATAATTTAAATGATTTTAATCTACTTTTCATTTTTTCATCCTGTGAGCCATGTTGTATTTTTAGTATAAAAACCAACAATTTAAGAAAATGATGTTATCGGATCGATTTACTATTTCCACCAGTTTATGTATTCTTTCCTGGATAGTGCTTACAGACTCCTTCATACTTAATGAATACTTAATACTTTTGGTGACATTTGAGATGATCCTTCAGTTGGACTTGTAAAGCATTCTGTATATGTTTATCTCTCATTAATTTTAGTATCTGGCTTTTTTATCTCCAGAATGATTTCTGACTCTCTCTCTGGTCACTGTTTTTCAGTCTGTACTCCATCTTTGAGAAGTAACAATACACTTTTTTTTTCTTTTATAGGTTTCTGCCTAGTAGCTAGTGTTGCCTTCCAAGGTGTGCTTATTTCCATTTATCCTAGCTCAACCTGTATCAATTGTTGAGATGGAAGAGTTTTATAAGACTGCTAAAAGTATCCTCATTGTATTAAAATTCCTAATTACTCAATCCAGACTATACCTTTTATTGACTTCTTTGGATTGTCTTACCATCTTTTAAAAATAGTGTTGGTCAGTCATTGCATTGTTTGCAGTGAAAGACTTTTCTGGCAGGCATATATATTTGAAGATAATGGGTACAGTTTGATCATGTCATTACCACACAACACTTCCTGACTCTCCTACCAGGTTGCTATGCTAAGATTTTGTCCATTCCAATAATATTTGGGTTTTTTTGCTTTCATTCTTAGGCAAAGAGTATACCCAAGTTGAAATGAGATGTGGACTTTAAAAGGTGTGCCCCTACGGGGCACCTGTCATCAGGTGTCACACTTCATGGCTATTCCCTTTGGACACCTTTAGGGAGCTCATCTAGATTTAATGTTCACACTGGCCTCTCAACCATTTTAGTATGGGATTCTAGGTATGGAAGAGGAAGTGTGATAGCATCTTGGAAGTTAACATTTTCATGTAAAGAAGATGTATTTTTGATAGTTATTTCTGCATGCTTTCCCAACTGTCTATCTTACCTCTGGTATACTTCTTGTCTCATCTATGAATGAATTTAATTCAAATGCAAGTTCTTAGAATGCTATTAAACAGATGGTTTGTTTCATTGTATTATTGGTGGAGAATTATTGTTACATAATGGTGACATGTGTAAGGGTGATTTGCTAAAGCGCAGTTCACAATAAACACATTTTTTAGGTAAAAGTTAGCTCATGGTACATCTCATATGCAGTTGTGTGAAGGAGCCATGCTCTTCTGTGTGAAGAGGTGGGTATCTATTGTAAATACCATTTTAGGTGAGGAAAACATTAACTTTACCATTTTATGTTACTATAACAAATGTTCTTGCCATGGACTCCGCCAGTTTGACTGAATTATTGACTACAAGGTAATCATCATAATTTCCATAATATAGCTTTTAATATGTTTCAGGTATCTCCATGAAATTTTGCAGTCTTTAAGTGAGCATTATATTGCAAATAAGTGTAAATTAATTTTCCTGCTAAAGTTAAAAATATTTTTTCAATCCGAAATTCCAATACAGTACACTATATCTTCTCATATAAATAGCTATTCTCATTCAGTACTGCCCTCTATATGCAAAAAAATATTTTTTGCATGCCACAAGCCTTGAACTCCCATGTAACTTACGATCAACTGATTCAAATGTATCTTGCATGTAAATCATCGTGAGGTAAATCTCCAT
Organism: Carcinoscorpius rotundicauda; assembly: GCA_011833715.1. Taxonomy (NCBI): domain Eukaryota; kingdom Metazoa; phylum Arthropoda; class Merostomata; order Xiphosura; family Limulidae; genus Carcinoscorpius; species Carcinoscorpius rotundicauda. Next base: position 45,760,687 of record CM022392.1, on the reverse strand, counting down.
CAATAACAATGCAACACTCTTGAAGCATGTAACTCCTTTTACCAAAATAGTACTTGAGCCAATATTTTACTTCTTGGTGTCTTTGAATTTCTTCAACTTTGTACATTTTTGTTATTATCCTGAACAGTATATTTTCTTTCTCAGTAGATAACAACCTTACAGATAACGTATTTTTCATTTTTTTTTATCTGACAATTGTATTTGATTATCATTTTTGCTCAATGAATCATGAAGTTTAGGTTATCATTTCAGAGATCATACCTTCTACTATCACACATATACAGACTATAGTGGAAGGGACCTGTGTATGGATTTATTGGTTATCATTTGTTGTGAGATTGTTCATTATATAAATCAATGGGGATTTTGGCAGCCTTTTTGTGCCATCTGCATTTTCTTTATCTTCCTATATTCCTACTTTAAAATCAGCTAGACTTACTATGGATTTCTAGACATGATTTCTCACATAGGTTCTATTTTATCCTTTTTACCAATTTTTGGTGGTCCCTGTCCTTCTCTATCACATGATATATCTTCCTCTGGGTAGTTTTTTTTTTCTCCCTTCCCCAGATATTAAGATTTGTGATGAGCATATTGTTTCACAGATGGGTGAGGGTTCCAACATGCTTTGTCCTCCACTGGTTGTTTGCCTTGGCCTACCATCAGATTTGAATGTCTATCTCTCAATTCTCAACAGTTAGAATCAATTTTGTCCATGTAGGGGATATGCCCTGATTATCTTACCTTATTAGCTCTTTCATGGTACTTGTCTACTGTCCACTTCCTTTCCAAGAAAATACACAGAGATTATGAGGGGTTTTCAATGGATTATCTTTTATTGGTTACCTTCATGTTAGCACATATGTCTTCTTTGGCTCTAGCTTCACACACACAGTTTCTCTGTTGTTAGATCTCCTGGGGAGTGATGCAGCCTTTTCCCAAGTTCATTTACTGCTTTCTTTTCTTCATGAGTTATGTATGGCCATTTTTATTCAGCAGGAGATTTTTATTAGTATTTCTGAAACTTTGGAATCCTTTGTGGAGCTGGTAGAACAGCAAACTATCCTTTTTCTTTGGTGTCATGTTTGCAACATTCCAAGGTTATTACTGTTTCTTAACCAAATTCTCTTGAGTTCTTATCTGTTCATCTTCCCAGAGGTTTTTCATCTTGCTTTGTTCAATGCAGATGTACACATCACCAACAGTACTTGTGATTTTTCAATTTTGTTTCTCTTTGACAACTTTTCACCACAGATTTTTAGGTTATTTAGATTTAATCCAAGTGACCTGGCATCTAATTTCTCTCCTCTCTTCTGTTATCTCAGATACCCATAACCTCAGGATTCTCTCATTATTAAGTGTCTATTGGAGGCAGTACAAGATTTTCTCTCCCAGCAGGTTATCCTTCTCCAGATTTTTATTCCAGGTTGTTTGTATCACCCATAAAAACCAGAAACTAATTGTCTGTAATAAAGTTGTGTCATCTTAATTAATTTTTTTATTCTACTCTAATTTACCACGGTGTCTTTTCTTGCCCTCAAGAGGGTTTTTCCCTGTGTTTTTAAATGACCAAGATTCATATTTTGAATCCTTACCTGCACGTCCAGATATCTCATCAGTTGAGATGCTACCTTTGATTTTTTCATCACATGCTAGGTTATTTCTCTCTTTCTTTTTTTTTTTTTTTCGAGTATGTTATCTATTGAATGCTCAAGACATTCAGCCAAAATTTATGTTCTTGAGTGTTGGACTTCCATTATTGATGACTGATTTCTGTTAACTTGTTTCAAACAGGGGTCCAACAATCATATTCATTTACTACTCCTGAAGGTATTATGTAAACTGGTTGATGAAATTGGAGAGTTCTTTCCTATGCTTTTTTTATTATCTTGTCCATTTGAGTGTTTTTACAACACTCATTTCAGATGAGCCCAGTCGTCTCCTCTTTGACTTAGTTTGATGGAGATTTCAGTCATTCATATTATTGTTGCTCCCTGTCTTACAGTATGTGAGGTTCTCTCACTTTTGGGGATGTGATCTTCCATGGAAGTCCTTATCCCCTTTGGGCAAGCACATGTATTGTCTCTTCAATGGACCATACGCAATCAATACAGAATTTCGTGGAATTATTAAAAGTTTCTATATCCCTTCGTCCTGCCCTTATAAACAAATTACATTGACAGTTGGACAAGGCTCACATGTTAGCAGATGCTTTGCTTCAGGGCTGGAGGGCATGGGCCAATCTGCAGGATGCTTCACGTCAGTGATCCTGAAGGTAAATTTCTTTTTCTTGCTAATATTTCTTCCATTAATTCTCCCCCTCTTTTCCTTGATCATATCCCAATAGGCTACTGTGTCCTGTTCATTAACTTTGTTGGTATGTTGTTCATTCCTACCTATATATTCCTTGGCACACATCTTCATCATCAGGTCATTGTATTCCACCTTTCTTTAGACTTTGGTGATACTGTAACTATTGTTACATGAGGAGAGGTTCCTGTCAATTTGTTTTAAGTGAAATAGTTTACATTACAGAGACATCCTTACAATACTGATCATCAAATTCCCAGGTTTCCAGATCAGTCAATCAATTTCTCACATTGCTTTCACTTGTCTCATTCATAGATTGTGAGATTCAAGATTTCCTCTAGTCTGCTGAATATGAGAAGAATATGGTATGATCCTTTTACGTACCACCATCAGGTGGGTGGGCTTTGGATTTTACTTGATTTGCTGTTTTACAAACTTTTTTTTCCTAGCCCCAAAATATCAACCCCATGGAATACTGGAATGTGCCAATAGGTTTATAGTGTGGTTTGTATTTCTACCTTTCCATTGTTTTTTTCCTGTAGGTATGTGTTCTTTCTTTCTTTTCTGCCCGTGTCTGGTACATTTTATCCAAAACTGGTAGAAAAGTATGCTTGTTGTAGATGTGAAGCAGTCTTCCTTGTGATATTTTCATCTGTTTATGGTGTTCTTCAGAAGCTTTCATGTAATGTTACTTAATTATTTCCTTGTACTGGCCTCTCCACCTATTAATGAGGGATTTTTGCTACTTATGTGAAAGAAGGCAACATACCATATTTAAAGTTATAATTTTCCTGTACTGAAGGTATATATCTAATTGGTACCTACCTCCTCTCACACTTCTCATCTTTCCTCCCCACTGAAAACTGGTGTTTCCATTTTCTGTCAAGATTTGAAGTGATAGTTTGGTAGAATTGAATAGAGAGTTGCATGCATCAAGAAGGTGTGTCTTGCTCTTATTGGTGTAGGGTTCTTGCATGATGATTTACAGCAACATGCACTTGAATCAGCTGATTGTAAAGTACATGGAAGCTCAAGTCATGTAGCATGCGAAGAAAAACTTTTGCACATAAAGGGAATATCGAGATGAGAATACTTATATACATGAGAAGAGATAAGTACCTGTGAGAAATAAATTTTCAGTAATGTATGTAAATACTAAAACTTCCTAAATACATATCACTTTTATTTTAAGAGACTTTATATTTTTTCTACTACCCTGACTCTGTATGCACAAGGTCAATTTGATTGATGTCATATTTACTATAAAAAAAAATCTAAATTACTCATTTTTTTATTTCTAAAATACCTACAAATTGTCATAGGAAACTACAGTTTATTATCCTAAATAACTTTGGTAAATAAATTAAAGAAGAGGAAAGTCTTGATAATTAAATGTCACAATTTTCTAACTATGGAAGATTTAGGATTTTAAAAATATTTCTTTACTGTATTAAAAATTAAAAACCTAACACAGTATTATATTTCTATGTAAAGTATGTTTGAATACAATGGTTAGGGTAATTAAACTTGGAATATGACTCTAAAAGACACAAAGTAGTGCATGTAATTGAATTAGCTTGTGTTTTTGATTGTGTTCAGTATATTCCAAAGTAGAACTTCAGACAAAAATTTGTAAATGTGAAATATATCCAACAGAAAAGTGATATATATCAGTGTGTCAACTTGTTTTTTTTTTTTTTTTTTTTTTTTTTTTTACATTCAGGTCAAGTGTTGTGTAGAGTCATTTTTTTGAATGAAATATTTATTTACCTTAGATAATATGCGAGGCTTGGATTTTAAAGGACATGTGTCTTGCCTTCATGGTATTGTATGCTTTAAAAATGCTTGTGATTTACTGTTGATAAAAATCATTAACCTTAATAGGCAATAACAGTAAAGTTGTGTTTGGCAGAAGAAACACAACTTCCACTTTTTCAAAGCCCATTCTCTTGGCTGTGGTCACTGTCTAACAGTAACAATGCTCTCTATTCAAAACTATTGTCTACATAATGATGCTCCACAACAGGAATAAAATGGTTCACAAACCAGTCAGTAAACACATCTGTCATGATCCACCATCAAGCCCAAAGCTCAACAAAAATGAATGAGGATTTGCTATAAAATTTTTATCAATGCTATAAGTGCAGTTACCAGTTTGTATTTCATTCTTTTAATTTGCATGCCTAATCGTTTTTTTGCATACCTAAGATGTTTTTAAGTAGATATGAATTACCAGTATTTTCGAACTTCAAGAACTTGTGCACATACATTGCATTAACTACAGCAAAATGAAATGCATATCAGCGAGAAATAAGAAACTGCGCAGTGCTAAATGCTTAAGAATCATTTTGTTAAAATACATAGTTTGAAAAAGTTGAACTATTAATGCCTTTTATTCTTTCAATTGTCCATTTTCATTTCTGTTAACCATTCACAATATATTGTACTGTTCTAAGCATCTGTAAAGAACACAGTGTATAATAAATATATATGTGGTGTTTTGATGTCTTTCCCTCACACAGCTATCTTACCTTTATAAGGGTTTTTAGGAATAACAACATTGGTTCTATGGAATTATTTTTGTGAATTAGTCAGCTGTACAAGCCATTTAAAATTATAAAAAAATGTGAAATGCAATCTGTCATTCAGTTTACACTTGTCACTAAGTTATACTGGTTTCAGAGATTTCCACCCTCTTGTCCAACCCAAGACAAGGGAAAATCAACGGAATTAAGATTAGGCTTCACTTAGTGATAAGAGATGAAATTGTCTGAAACCAGTGTAACTCAGTGACAAGTTGGTAATTTATTAGATTAGGCTTCAAGTGTGCAATGAAGTTCTTTGCAGAGAAAAGAAGAAATATTATTTACAATAAAACTAAATTTTTATTTTGTTGATTCATAATGTGACTTGACATAACCAATAATTTTAGTTCTGCATTTATATCCACTTGTCACTTAACTTCATATCAGGTTTTTATCTTTCAAATCTTTAGCCAGAACTCAGCAAAAAACTCTCACTTCTTCACACAGAATTAAAACTGTACAAAATTACTGTTTTAAATGTTGAAAGCTTGGAGAAATGTGTGTTTTTTTACCAAAGATAATTTTTTTAGGGCAACTCTTTTATGAAAACTTAAATCGATTAAATTCAAAAATTGTGACAACTGTTTTCATTTTTAAATTAACTATAAGATTTATGCTGACATTGGATCAATGTTAGGATAGCAATGATTCCCTTGATAAATAGTATAGAAAAGCATAACAGTTCATTTACTCAATAAAAACATAAGGAATCAATTTATCATACATGCAGTTATGATGACCCTCAGAGTTAAATTCATCACTTCTGAAATTGCAAATTTGTGAAATTAATGTAAAAAATTATCCAGTTTTAGAGATTTAACTTAAACTCCTGGATTACATAACTAAGCTCTTCATGTCTAAAGGCAGTTCCAACCATGCCCATGTATCTTGACTATCACAAAAGATTTTTAAAATGTCTATGTTTATAATTTAAAATATTTTTTTAAAATTCTTTTAGATGTATAAAGACATTGTTCAGATCCTATCGGACTCTGCTAAAGATTCAAATTCAGTGATAACATTATTTACAGGTAGGTTAGGTGTGTGCATCATTATAAATTAGAAAGCTAAGAACTTGAAACAAATCATTTAATAATTAAATCAAAGAGAGGTTGCTTATGATTAAAAATGATTGAGCAATATTTAATATTTATGTTGTGTTAATGGTTATTACACAGTGTTCAGAATTGTATTATATTATAACAGTTGTATATGAAAATAAGTATCATATTTAGGATTTTAATTAATTGCTATGAACTTTTGTTATTTCAATATTTAAAAAAATGCAGCAGTTACATCATAAAATTTCTGATATGACATAGAAAAGAAACAAGAAAACTATATATCTCAGAATGGCTGGTATGGGTATTAACACTTCTATTGATAAGAAAAGAACAACATTTCAACCTTCTTAAATCATCTTCTGGTTATGAAAGAGAGAGTTTGCAAGTGCTGAATTGAGTGCCTTACATCCACCACTGTACTGGTACATATATGTTGATGGTACAATTGCTGGATTCATATCTACAGAACACACCCTTAGTTTTTTCCAATCACATTAACTTGATACACCCCAACATTAAATTCACCTGTGAACAGGAAAAACTAACCAAATAGCATTTCTTAACCTCAAGATCACTAGAACTGAAACACAATTAAAAACAGAAATCCGCAGAAAAATCACCCAAACTGGATTATATATTCCCTGGGACTCAGCACATGAAACAAAACAAAAATTCAACATATTAAGAAACCAAATAAACACAGCCACAAAACTCTGCTCACCTGATAAAATTAATGATGAAATCAACAAAATAAAACAACACTTCATGAACATCAACAAATTTCCTCAAAAAACTTTTGAAAAAATTATACACACACATCCAGACCAACAACAAACAAATAACAGTAAATCTCAAGGTACAACAATCTACAAAATCTTATACTGCTGCATACCATATTTTTTAGACATCAGAAAAAAAAATGAACATTTGGAAAAAACTTAAAACACAACATTCCATTAAATACCAAATTTATTCAAAAATCTGGTACACAACTGAAGTCTACACTATGTAAAAATTACACTGACAAACACAACACCAACATAATTTATAAAATACAATGCAACAACTGCCACAACTTCTATATTGAAGAAACAAGCAGAAAAATGGAAACTAGATTCAAAGAACACAAAACACATCTTCACATGTTTCTGAACACTGAAAGTCAAATAAATACAACAAAACCATAGAAGACACCCATGTACTAAGTGGGGAAACAAATATAAACAAATTCAAAATCAAAGAAGCTCCACTTATACAGCAACTAAAACCAAAATTAAACCAATATAAAAGAACACCTTTTTACCTATATTAATTAATAATTAAACATCCAACTGCAACGCCCTCTACAATCCCATACCCATTTATGCTCTCGTCTCTAAGACACGTCGGCAACAGTCACTTCCAAACTCTCATTTTTTAACCTGAAAATGACCTATGACCTAGAAAGATTGAAACGTTGTTCTCTCCTTATCAGTAAAAGTGTTAATATCCATACAAGCCAATTTGAGATACATTTTTATTTCAAGTAGATTTCTCATTATCAAGGACTAGCAAGAAAACTATACTTTAAGAAATATCTTCTATATTTCAGGTTCTGGTGACTCTTATTGTAGTGGTAATGATTTAGGAAACTTTATCTTACCCTCTAATGCTGATATTGCTCAGCTAGCCAAAAATGCCAGTGCCTTACTGAGGTGAGTAAAAACATGTTTAAGAAGTCAGTAGTAGTAGATTTAGCAATATTGGAAGATTTATTATGAAAATAAGGGGATATAAATATGTTAAATAACAGACTTAATAGTTCATGTTTTGTTGCATTGAAGCCATAATTTGTGAATCTGACGATGACCGAAGAAAATTGAAACGTTGTTCGCTCTTCTATGTAAGATATTTTCTCAACCCAAACGAGCCATTTTTGCATATAAAATTCTCAAGCCATAATTTGTTTTACTGTTTTCTATTATTCCAACTGTGAAATAATTAAGGTGTTTCTATCATTATTTTTCAGTATTATTTTTTAAATTAATTCATGTTTGTTCAACTCTGGTCATCTATGCCCTGGTGGTTAAGTGAGTTGCCTCATAAATTGAGAATCTTTGATTTGATTCCTTTTGTCACCAAATTTGTTTTCTGTCAGCTATAAAAGACTGTTTAATGTAGCTCATAGTATTAATTAATTTATTTTGTGTGTGTAATATATTAATGTTGAAGCTATGGAGATTCTCAGAATGGATAAATGATAGATGTATAAATAGCTGCAACTAGCTGGATATATTTACAAAGAACATGGTAAAAAATGAAAATGAGTGACTGGCACTATGAATGTTACTGGCAGAAGAAACAGAATCAAGAAAACATGTCAGATTCACCACAAGAAGAAATTGCAATTTACGTGATTGATCAGTACACAACTAATGGTTAGCTGAATCTAGCAAATGGATGAACACTGTCAGTAGTGAGCAGAACATGCTAAATTCATATATTAAGAGGTGCTAACAAATCATAATGTGCCAGTATGTGAAAGTTATGTTGGGGAAAGAAAGTGAAGGTTCTGCAAGACACTGTATGTAGTATTGCAGCAGTGATAACCAGTCTAGTATCTGATTTAGTACCAAGTACTAAAAACTTGAATGAAGTTTAGAAGGAAGATTCTGTGATGGAGAGGAAACCACAGTCAGAAACACTTCTACAACAAGAAGGCCAAGAGTCAGTATTTCAAAATTAGACAGAAAATATTAGTTCTTCCACCTGCAGCCAACAATAAATTCACTTTGTAGTGGAAGGGACCTTTCACAGTGCAGGAAGTAGTTCATTGAATGCACTACAAAAGTGAAAATTGATGGACATTGTATATATGGCTGTCATAAAAGTAGCATCTGAAGTCAATAATTTTGACACAGAAGATAAAGATCTACTAGGCTTAAGAACACTGGTTGGAATTGAGACATAAGTGAAAAACTGACTGGTCAGAAGAAGAAAGAGGAATAAAATGTACTGTATCTCTATACATGTAGATTAGTATGTACATATCTTAACATGAAATCAAGATGAGGACAAAGGGTCTTGTTAGGATAAAGTCGTATTGGAGGCACTATGTGAGAAGAGATCAGTAAAGGAACTAAAAGTATTAGTGTAGACTATATGAGAAGACTTAGTATATGATCTGAAAACAGTCTTTATATGTAGTGGAAAAAAAGTGTAAATATTTATCTTGAAGAGGGGCTTATTTTCAAATGTAAAAGATTGTTTAGTGTAAGTAATATTCTTAATTAATAAATTTTGTATTTTTAATTCGATGTTGAGGCAATGGAAATTTTGTAGAAGGCCCAAGTAATAAACATGTAAATAGCTGCAATCAGACAAGCTGTAACAGAACAAGTCTCTCTGCAGTTGTTAAGCCATTAAAATATATTTTAGAAATAAGAAGATTGATGTTATGGAATGGCCAGGCTAATCACCTGATATTAATCCAATTGAAAATCAAAGAAGGGTGGCAGTCAGTCACTCAGGAATAGCTGTACAAACTAATTGAAAGCATGCCATGTCTATGTGAAGCAATACTGAAATCCAAGGGAATGCTGATTAAATATTAACTTGTGAAATTGATTTGTGTTATTTTGAGTTCTATTTTTACATTTCAATATTGCAGAGAAACTTGTTTGATCATCTTATAGGCTAATTGGAATAAGAAGATCTAAGAAACTATGGAAAGTGCATGACAGTTTTTATGAGAATAAGTAACTAATATCTTAAAAAGCTCAGGTATTTACAAAAGCCAATGTTAAAATTATAATTTGTGATCATATTTGAACATCTCATTGAGTGAGCTCGAGAAACATATAGTTTAACATGTTTCTGTTATCTTATAAAAGATATAACAAATTAACAACATTTTCAAGGGGTAGCCACTTTTTTTTTTGTCCATTGTCTTATATCAAATGAAACATTAGTTTTTCTTTTCATTACATGATAGAAAATATATTATTTATTAAGTTGTGGTCATGTGGCTAATGAACCAAGGTCAGTAAGAATAAGGTAAACAAGTATTGTACATTAACTGTAATGTAGCAGACTTGTATCAAAATTAAAAATGTATCTCAGAATGGCTGGTAGGGGAATTAACACCTTTATTGATAAGTAGAGAATAATGTTTTGACCTTTCTCAGTCATCTTCAGGTTAATCTGAGATACATTTTTATTTCAAGTAGGTTTCTTATCATCAAGGAGTATGAAAGTTAATCTTAGCAATCTAGTATTTATAATTCTTCATATATCAGTTTGTGTTATTTGTACATATCAAATGTAATCAAGCTCTCAACTTATTAAGAGGAATTTACCCCTCAGATACAATTGAAGAATATAGTCCAGAACACAAGTACGCCTTCAAGAAGTTAGACAATGTATAGTTCTTAGTGTGTTATATTTTTAAAGTTATATTCAAACAATAAATATATGAGTTGTATATTTAAAATAGAAAGTAATAACTGAGAATTGACAATTTCATGCATGTATACTTAGCTTTCTGTATTATTATGTAAGGTGCATGAAGGGATAACTTTTTTTACTGGTGGTTAATCTTGGTGACATACAGAATCCATTCATCATTGTCGTAGTTAAAGTATAGTGAATATACAAGGTATTTTGATTGTGAAGTATGTTCTATAATGAGAGACAGTAGACATTATTAATTTACATGTGAAAGACTATCTTTTATTGAGATATTGAGAACTTGAAATGTTTTGTCAAGGATTGTTTTTATTGTTATCAAAGCTGTTTTTATCTAAATTACACATTTTTACTTTCTAGAATAACTTCAAATTGTAATATGAAACTACATTCCTTAATCCTAAGTAACTTTAAGCTTGTAACAGTAAATATTTGTTTATAATTAAATTTTACAGTACTGTTACTCTTTTAACTGTATCTAACTGCTTTTCAGCCCTTTTAAGTTGTAAGTCACTTATGGAGCATGGGGCTCATGCTACTCTATTGAATTACATTACCCATGAATCACTATGAGTTGTTTGCATGTGTGTGCCTCGTGAAATATTTGTATTATTACTTATTTTACCTAATTTTTAACTAACCCAAAAAGATCCCTATTTTAACACTTTAGTTATTTCTAAAATAGATCAATAAATAACACATGGAAAACAAAAAATAAAGTACTTGTTTAATCTTGTTTCTTGTTGTCATTTGTCAAGGAAATGTAAGTTTGCTATTTTATGTTAATGATAGTAATACACTGATCAATTTTTATTCAATTAAATTATACACCAACAAGCATAGACAAATAAAACTTGTATATTTTTAAAATGTAGTTTATTAGCTAAGATTTTATTCTATACTGGTTGGTATAACATAAACAGTTTGATAAAACTGAATGTAAGACACTAAAACTTTGTGTCATTTACAGTAAAGGATGTTGATGGTGATGGGGTTAATTAGGATGCCTGAACATCAATTCTATTAATAACCCATTATGATCTTTCCATAATTGCTGCAAGTCATTGTAGGCTGGACAAAAATATTAGATGGGCCATATTTTGCCCACTCTTGAGCTGAAAGGAGGCCTATTACAAATTAAATTTAACTTAACTCAATTAATTTAACAGTGGGGTGCCTGAGGGCTTAGTGTTAGGAACTTTGCTGTTTTTGATTTATATCAGTGATATAAATGAAGGAGTGATCAATTGCTTAATCAAATTAGTTTAGGACATTAAAGTTTGGGTGTTGCCGGCTATGAGAAGGATGCTACTATTTTACAAAAGGATTTAAATTATTTGGTGAGTTTGGAAGATAAATGGCAGATAGCATTTAATTATAATAAATGTAAGGTAATGCATGTGGGATATTACAATTTGAATTGTGAGTATAATTTAAATGGAAATAACTTTAGCAGTTTTATGGAAGAAAAAGAAATCTTGGTGTTCATATTGATAATTTTTGTAAGATATCCAAGCGGCGTGCAAGCATACAGGATTTTAGCTTTTAAGTACAGAAACATTGAATGCAAGTCTAAAGAATTTATAATATCATTGGTGAGGCCACTTTTAAAGTGTTGTGTTCATCCCAGAAAGAACACTGAATTGTTGGAAAGGACTCAGAGTTACTGGTATGATACCTCATATGGAACGGTTATCATATGAAGATGAGTTAAGATCTCTGAACTTGTTTTGTCTTGAAGAACTAAAAGTTAGAGGAGTTCAGATTCTTAAGAGAATTGATGTTGATGCATCACATTTTTTCCTGTTTGATGTTGAGAATGGTAAGACTTGATGACCCAAATGTAAATTTTTACAAGGAAAAAGGCATATTTATTTTTCTAACAGAGTGATTGGCCTCCATAACCTACTCGACAGAGGTATCCTTAGGTGATTTTTTTTTTCCATTCTTCTCTCAACTGAGTTAGAACTCCCCTCCTTTGTCTTGGAGTTGTGGCATGTATGACTTTCCAGTTTTTCTACCTGTGCAAAGGTTCTATTGCTTTTGAAAACTCTGGCTTCCCTAGAATCCCTTCTCCTTCTGGGGCTATGCTCTTTTATTTCCTATAGTGGACCTTGCAGACACAATTTTTTTTCTTCAAGTCCATTATTCTTTTTAATTTTCAACTCTTGCCTGTATTACTTTCTGCATTCATATACCATTTTTCAATCCAGACCTCTTCCATCTTTAGTACTTTCTCCTCTGACTGAGATTTGTTTTTAGAGGTTGGAAGGACTTTTGACATTAGGACACTACACACGCATCCCTTTCACATCACTGTGCCTGGCCTTCCTGCAAGAGGATCATTTGGTCATGTTTTACTTATACTGACTTAAGAAAGTTTTTCTAAGCTCACAGATAGAACTTTTGTGAAAACACTCTGCAAAAAATAAGTTTGTTATGTTTACTAAAAGCCTGCCAAATTATATGTAGATACAATTAGTACATTCAATTATAGTATGTATAATTTCATTGTTATATGATATTTGCAAAGATGGTCAAAGTGACAAATCCCATATACAAAGGATTTTAATTATGTAGTGCCCCTGAATTTCTTTTATTACTTTGATAATACATGAATAACCATGAACCTTCTTGTACCCCCAAAATGTACACTACCATTACCATATACTCTCAAATATGAGATTTGATGGCATTGAGAAAAACATATTCAGAGGATTCTCCATTATATCAGTCCCTCCATTTGACATTAGTGTCAGCAAATCTGCAAGAGCTGTTTTTCTCTTGATAAGAATTCACTTATTAGTAATCTTCTCCAAAAAGAAATATGAAACACAGTATCATGATGGAAATACAAAATAGGTCTTAGTTCATCAAAAGCTTCTTCCAAAAATTTATTTATCATCAGTGAAACTGATTTGGTAGTTTCATGACTTGACCAGAATTTTCAGTAAGAGGCCTTAGGCATTACAGGTATAAGAGAGGACATTGTGCTCCAACCCTAAGAAAACTTGCATATCTTTGCAGGTACATTGATGCTATCCCTTCTTTATGTACCATATTATTTTGAATTTAAGATGTACTTTTTCCAATTTTTCCGAAATGAAAATTAGGGTGCATCTTAAATTCAAGGTATTTTTCACTCTTCAAAAGTCTTGAAAACAATTTTCCTTGAACAACAGAGATTTTCAAAAAAATTCTGCATTAACAAAAAGATTAAACTATATTTTAAAAAGAAGTTAACTTAAAAAGAATTAATAAACATACAAAATGTCAAATTTAGCTATGTCAGCACCTCTAGTGGTCAATTAGCTATCACTGTCTTCAGTATTTGTCTGATTTTCCTGGTGTTCCGATGCTATTTTATTATGTTTTTTATTTTTATTGCATTTTTTACCCATGAAAAATCATTTTATGAAGGATACAAAATTTAAAAGAAAAGTTATTTTGTGTGCTGAATAGATTGGAAATTGTGCAGCAGGTAAAAAGTTTTCAGTGAGTGAGACAAAAGTACATTGTTGGCTTTGTATGAAAACCAAGTTGTTTTCTTTCAAGAAAAGTACAAAGTGATTTTCTCGCTCAAGAAGAGGAAGGCATCCTGAAATTGGTGCTGCTGTTTTAACCTATTTTAGAGAGTTGTGAAATAAAGGACTGCTTGTAACAAGAAAAGTCTTAGTGTTAAAGCAAAATAATGTGCAAGAAATAGTGCCATTTCTTTCAAGGCTAGTTGTAGCTGGTGTGAGAAATTTATGAAAAGAGAAGGTTTATCGTTATGACAAAATGCAACAATTAGTCAAAAATTGCCATCAGATTTTAAAGATTGAATGCAAGATGACATTCTTAAAGACAATAGTGAATCAACCAATGAAGAAGCTTCTTCAAAATATAGCAGTGAGTCAGAAGAAATGTCAAAGTAGCATTTCGATTAAATAAAGAAACATTATTGTGTTGAAAATTTTAAATTTACTCTATATGTTATATATTTTTTTATTATATTTCATTTTAAATACATTATTAACATTTTTGATTTGTTAATAAACTTTTTAAACATATTTACATATTCCAATTATTATCCAACTATTTTTTTCTGAAAATTCCCTTTTAAAAGTGGGTACATCTTAAATTCAAAGTAATACAGAGCTTAGGATGATGAGGTATCCTGATGAGAGGAGTGTCTTTTTTTTAGTATCACCAATCGGTTTAGTTTTGTACATGGCTCATTGACTCCTCTGTATTCTCTGATGAATCTTGACTTATTCTTTTGTTGTTGTTTTTTTTTACTCTGCAATTTACTCCAACTGTGCTTGATTGCTTCTTTCAGTTATTGTCATCTTTCTGCATAAATGCTCACATTTTGGTGAACCACTGCTACATATGAATCTCCAGTTCCTTTCTTTTATTTAGTGTTTGTCTTCTGGTATCTTGTATTTCAGGCTCTGCCTGTTTGAATTTTACATTTTTAGAATTAAAATAAATGTCAAACACACACTCACTTCTTAAACATATTTTCACCATCCTCCTCATAAATGGGAGATATGTGATTTTCTTCATAATTGTAACTACAAAATTTGAATTATGGTTGAAAAGCAGATCTTGTGTATCTGTCCTCTTGATCCTGGTATAGTAAGTGATTTGGGAGTTTAAAAAGTGTAGAACTCAGTTACCTGACATGTGGACTGCAAGCTGTCAGAGGCATTCAGAACTTCAGTCACATGGTTACTGAAAACATGAGAGCAACTTGACAAAGAAAGATTTATAGGTAAAGACGAGCTGTTTTACATACATATTTTTCTCTATAAGTGGGTTTTCTCAACATCACTGATTGACAAAGAAAGGCTTTCATTTAAAATATAAAATTCTAAACTGGTGCCTTTCTGACAAAATTACAATTATTGAGGTTCAAAACTAGTGCTCCCTATCATCAAAAGTGATTGCAAATGCTCATTGGATAAGGCTGATATGTAACTAGATTTTATGTAGTTCATCTTAGAAAATGTCTTTTCACAGAAATAGGTAGTATCAAAAACTGAAATGAATCCACGAGCAACATTTTTTAAATGAACATACTGATTACTTGGAAGGTGTTTATAGAACTCTATCAGTTTTCCTTCTTTGTATTTATCTTTTAACATGTTGTTGGAATGCAGATCAATCACTTCCACTTGAACTTCAGGTGGCAGCTCACCAGTAACACAATCATATGGGTTTTGGAAGATCCTTATTTCTGTTGCACTCACATCAGTATCAGAAAAATGCTCCTTGAACTGTATTTTCATGCTAGGAAGAATATCTTTATCAAACCTGCATGGAAATGGGGATCCTGCTTCTTGCTTGAACAATTCACAATGTGGTTAGTGTGTAAAGCAACTCCTCATCAACTGGAACTCAGAATTAGTGTTTTGCCAAAATGTTTTCACCTTGGTATACATATTGCAGATAAGAGCAGTTTAGTCTTGTAGTTCAAGATTAAATTCATTCAGGTACATGGTCAAGGCTACAGAAAAACTCATTTCCAAAACCATTTACTGTTTGTGGGTAATAGTTGAGGGCAGTTCTTTTCATGCAAGAAAATTTCAATCACATTTCTAAGCTCAAAACATTATAACATAACCTTCCCACAGCTAAGCCATCAAACTGAAGTGTAGTAGGGTAAGTTGGGATATGTTGAGTCCATGAGAACAAATGAAGTTCATTATTGAAACTACAGATTCTATAGCACATGAGAGATTTAGATATTTTCCTCACAGTGCCTGCTGATGAATAATGCAGTGAAGAACCATCAACTTGGAACAACCAACACTTTCAACAGCTTTGTACATTTGCCCAACTAAGTCTTTTCCTACACCATCTGTAATAACACACTTTAGCCATATCCATTCTATGTTTTACAGAGTTACTGATTTTCCAACCTCTTTGAAAATGTCTTCACCTGTGGTTTTCCATGCATACTGTGCACAAAAGATAATTAGTATTGACTCTGCAAATAAACAACAGCAACTGTGAAGCATTGCACACATCTTTGATTCATCAAGTTCGATGGAAAAGCACATGAATTCTTTGGCCTTGTATATTTGCTGAGACACAATATTGCTTCCAGTGTCCTTGACTCTACAAGTAACTGAATTTGCCAAAAGGTTAATAGTCTTAAATATGTTTACTTTTCTGAGCACATTTTTTTGGCTGTTTCAATCATACATAAAATTAATTAGCTTACCATTGGTAAATGGTTTTCCTCACTTGGCTAACAGGTATGCCACTTGGAAACTTGCTCTTGTTGCAGTCTCATTCTAAGCTTTCTTCCTTTTGTATATAAACTGATATAATGATAATTTATGTTTCAAGGTTTCAAATTTGTCTGAACATAGCTTTCCTGTTAACTGAGAATAGTTTGATGAGTGCTTGGTTTGGCAATATCTACAAATGTTATATTCTTTTAGTACTGCAACAGTCTCGCAGTTATGGTTTTTACATGATTCAATAACGAAGTAGTCCACTGTTCTTTAAAAACACAATGTTTAGAGTCAACTTTTCACTTCTTCCCTTGTTCTCATATGTTAATTAGGAATAGCTGTGAACTCAAACATAAAGTAAACAGCAGTATTCACTGAGACACACTGAAGTATATGGGGCAGGTGTGGGAAGAAACACACTGCTTCAGGGTACTGGGATTGATAAATGAGATGATGCAATATAAAGTAATGTGACATTTTCCAGCCAATATTAAAATGTTTCACACCTAGATTTGCTACTATTAAGTTATGTTTTGTTTATCTTTATATCATGAAAAATGATAATGATATAATCATTTTATTACTTTAATTAACTGTTAACAGGCTCTATCACAACGAGACTGACTTTTGCTCAGTATGTTATATTTTTGGTTCTTGTAATATTAAAAAAATTATATTATTAATTTAATAAACTGTTAGTGGGCCAGATAAACCAAAGTCATGGATTGGATGCAGCCTGTGGGCTGTAGTTTCAATATCCCTGGGCAAATGCATGGAGGGGTGGCACTGCTGGTTGACAAACAGGTGCCCACCCTGACAATGCAATTCAATATAGCCTTGGAGCTGGTGCAATCTGTGTTTCCTTGGGTTGTACCATCACTGTTTATTTTCTCTACCAGTCTCCTGAAGAGACTTATAATCAGGCAGATCTTGATGCTCTCTTTGAACAGTTACCATTTTCCTTTTTAATTCTTGGAGACTTTAATGGACACAATCTCCTCTAGGGTGGTGTTGATATTGATGGGAGGGGTTGTTCTGTTAAGTGTATACTCTTAGATCACAATCTTTCTCTCTTTAATACTGGTTTTTGTACTTATTTTCATGCAGCTAGTCAGTATTTTATTTTGATCTCTCTCTCTGCTCTCCTTCAGTCTTCTCTCACCATTCATTTTGAAAGAGATTTGCTCAGTGGAAGTTGGACCAAGCCAACTGGTTCTCTTTTAATACTCTCTCAGAACTTGATCCTGTTGTCATCTTTCTGCCATCAATAGACAACTGCTCATTCTGTTGCTAATACCTTGACATGTTCTTGGTGATGTCCATGCCTGTGAGGAGGAGGTACAGGGTACAGGAAGCTAAAAAAAAAAGGGCCTGAGATATCCATTTTGAACCAAATTGCTTTCCAGAGGACCCATACCAGTGCATGGCAGGTTAGACATCAAAGCCATTAGAATTCTTGAATTAAGAGAGCTAGCCTCTCTTCTATCACTGGTTTCAAAATCCTATGGAAAAAGATTTGGAAGGTCAGTGAGAAGTATATTTCATATCCCCTTTCCATCTTGCTCTCCAGTGGCAAAAAGTTGCTGATGTCCAAACTATCACCAGTACTCTAGGTGAGAGCTTTTCTTGTGCATCTAACACTTCTGTTTCTTCCCCTGCTTTCTTAGCCATCAAGTTTAGAGCAAAGTAAATCAATTACTTCCTTTTGGGCTCATCATCTCTATAATTTTAATCACCCCTTTTCACTGGTGGAACTGAAGCTTGCCCCTCATTAGTCTGGTAGTACATTGGTCAGACCTAATGAGATGCTGCAAATTTTCTCTCCCGTCTATCTAGCGATTCTTCTGATTGCTCTTAACCATATTTGGCAGGAAATGTTTTACCTGATACTTGGTGTTGGGCTACTTTCCTCCTTTTTTGTAAGCCTGGGAAGGATCCCTTTTAACTATTCTCCATGTACTATGACTATGTCTCTTTGTATGGTCCTTAAGATGATGGTTAATACTCATTTTGTTTGGTTTTTTGAATCAAACAACCTTTTCTCTCCTACCCGAAGTGAGTTTAGCCAACAGTGCTCCTGCTCCACCATTGACCACCTTATTTGACTTGAAATGGCAATGATGGAAGCCTTCCTCAAAAGTGAACATTTTGTTTCTGTGTTCTTTTATCTTGAGTAAGCTTACAATACTACATGGTGGTATCACTTTTTGCAGGACCTCTACCCTTATGGGTTACATAGCCCTTTACCAACTTTCACCTCTTGGTCAGTCAATCAGTGTTCCATTCTCAGGATTTGTTGTGTCCTCATTTACTCCAAACTGGACTATGGATCTCTGGTTCTGCCAGAACATCAGCCTTGAAAGTGCTGGACCCCATTCACCATCTAGGGATTCAGCTCTACCCAGAGGCTTTCAGCACTTCTCCACTCCAGAGTTTGTACACCGAGTTTCATGAACCCTCTTATTACCTTTTGCTGTTTGCAACTTTATTTTCAGTATATCATTAAGCATTCCATTTGGGTTGTCTTCCTTCCCCAGTGGGCTATGTTGTTACATGTTATAATTTATTTTGTATAAGTCTCCGATTTATTATGTTAATGTAATACTATTTTAAATAATAAGAATTTTAATTTCAGCTTAGTAGTTAATAACATGTTAATATTTATTAAATTTATGTTATTTGCCAAACATATTGTAATTTACAAACAAAATGATAGTTTATATACAAGAGTTTTACAAACTATACTGACTCTTTATATCCAGTCCATAATTAAATATTTTATCAATGAGTCAGGTCCACAATGAACAAATTAATTCTGAGTTGATACTGTTATGTCTATCCTAAGCTAACACTGTCTTTATCTTGGTTGACATCACACCTGGTAGAAGTTAACTCCTTCCAGCAAAGATATTTAATGTCTTTGTAGAAATGCTAACACCCAAAATAATTCACTAAAATTCAACAGTTTGCAATCTATAACAGTCCTGGTCAAATTCTGCAGTTCTTTTCTGATTAATAGATGTTAATTATAATTATAACTTCCCAGGACTACAGCATACTTGTAGCTTTCTAATAATATTTTCGCCCTTTCTCTCGACTAATTGCTTTCTATCCAGATTACATGAGATTAGAACCATCACCAAAGCTGATGACAATACTGTCAAACACTAGCATTACGTACTTATCCAGTACATTGTTGATTCTTACCCACGAGAATGTTTTACAGATTACACTATTTACTCTGACTCTATTAGCTTTCTACTATTCGTGGAATTGCTTAGCATTAGTTCTCACTTTGTTCTCATTGATATTCAAAATTGACTAGCCAATTTTTCTTTATTCTCTATCTGTATCCAGTTTTTCTATCCCTTATTTGAATTATGATCCTGTATGAAAGGCTCTGCTTCACAGCAGTTGACATTTAACTCGGAGTGAATAACATCATAACAAACTTCTCCATATCAAACTTTCTGTTGTTCTCTTGTTTTTGTAAGGATCAGGGGGAAGAGGTTGTCATAACAAGACTATGCATTGGTCACAGTTTTTAACTCATTTTATTTTAACCAGGATTGATTCCCCAATGTGTGTCCTTTCTGTCATTCAAGTAACAATCACTCCCATTTTCCTGTCATGCCATCATTAGGACTGTGAGCTATACCACCATTTTAGACACATTTCTTCTACAAATATACCCAAATTGTGAGCATTGTTTCATCTTAACTATTTATTTTTACAATGAATTTACTTTTACATTTTTTACTAATTGTTTGGTGCAGATAACCTAGTTTCTTTGTGCCATTAAATGCCAAACACTTGTAATCACCCTTCAGCATACATTTCTATACGATCACTAAAATCATTTTGTGCTAATGTGACTGAAATTTTAAGCAAACATTTAGTATATCTAATTCCATGTATTATGTAGATTAATTAAAATATTTAAATGAGAATACCACAATGATTGATATGCTATACTGATAATTAGCACAGTAGAAGAGTCTAAAATTAGCTTTAATGTTGCTTGATTTGTTGTTTCACCTATGAGGGCGTGAAATTCTGACTTTTTAGAACTATTTCGTACTTGTTATTCTTTTAAAAAAATCTTCCTGTACGTGGTGAGGGGACCTCACAGGGAAGGTTCTGTTCTGTCTAGTTACCTTCTTTGGGATCTAAACATTCACCCACGTGTTTGCTGTGTGTGGCGACCCGTGAAGGGGAGGAGAGGATCTTGGTGATTGAGGGGTCCAACCCTAGCACACCACTTTGGCCTTGAATTCCTGTAGACGGGCAGCCTTTGGGTGGCCCCCCTTGTGTTAATCGGCTGGTCCACTTGGGATAGAGTCACCCAAATACCAGTGTTGGAAGTTCTCAGCAGGTGTTGTCGACATTGTGCCTGGTGCTGGTGTTTGAGTATAGTGCTCAAGAAATCCTGGCATCGCTGCATTGTCCTTGCAGGATTTTGTAGTGCATCCCCTTGTAGGGCTCCATGGTGAGTGGGGTCAGTGGGTACCAAAATTTTTCTTTTTTTCCTATGGATCCTACTTCAAAAAATGTAAATAAAATTGTGAAAAATACAGTCAATGGGTAAGCGACCACGTCTTGAAGACTGAACAGCAATCTTCAACATTTGTAACACACATACCTCATTTTCTTATATTACATTCTCTTTCAGAAAAACCTTTAGGGCAATTGTCCCCCTTTTTTATTCAAAAGGGACTAGAGTGACTTGCTGGCTCTCCAAAGTCAGTAAAGAAGCTTCGATCTGGAGACACATTGGTTGAAACATTCACATCCCAACACAGTGAACTCCTCTTGAATTCAAAGGCAATTGGGGATATTCCTATTGAGGTTACACCTCATGCTACTTTGAATTCATCATGACGAGTTATTGTTGAGAAGGGATTTGAAGAATGTTCCCAAGTCAGAGATTCTCTCTGGTCTCTCCACTCAAGGAGTTTCTGCAGTGAGGCGCATCTCCACTTGCAAAGATGGAGTTACACTGCCAACAAATACCCTCATTTTGACATTTACTTCATCATGTGCACCTTCCGCCATCAGGGCAGGCTATCTCATTTGCAGGGTTCGGCCATACATTCCAAACCCTCTCCAACATCATGTCGTGGTTCCCTGACATGTGCTCGTTGTTGGGGCAAGGACCATGATGCCTATGAATGTGACATGGACCCACATTGTGTCAACTGCTATGGTTCTCACCCCTCTTTCTTTCGTTCTTGTCCAAAATAGTTGAAGAAAAAAGAGGTGCAGCATTTGAAAACGACACATAACATTAGTTATCCTAAGGCTTGGAAATTGCTGCCAACCACTCCATCTCGGACATATGCTGCTGCACTTCATTCCACAACTACAGTGGGAGTGCAGACAGATCTCACTGTGCCTCCAAGAGAATTGTTTTCAAAACAAATGAAAAGCCTTTTAACATCCGTGGTTAAAAAGGTTGATGAATTGACTTTCACACCCATCTCTGTTCCTCCCATACGTGACAACAAACCTCAAGATCCACATCCTCCAGTTTCATATACAGTCATTTCTTCTGATACATCTTTTTCTCCCACCCCAAGAGGCAAAACAATCATTCGTTTGCGTCCTCAGACACTGGAATTCCCTTCCAATAACAAAGACCTGCCCACTCGACCCAGGGCAGGATCCATGGAGGTTTATAGACCTCCTCCGACTAAGGACAGTAAGGAAAAAAGATGTGATCATAAACAGAAGGATTCTCCAGCCATTTCACCTACCCATAATAAAAAAATGGTCACCTTGATACAATGGAACTTTCGAGGTTTACGTTCTAATCTCGATGATATCAAAACACTGATTGCTTCCTACCATCCTGTTTGTCTTTCTTTACAAGAAACCTTTCTCAAACCTGTTGATAAGTCTCCATTCAGCAGTTTTCTCTGTACAGAAATGACAGGCTGTGTGATGGACAAGTACGTGAAGGTGTGGCACTATTGGTTGATCAGCCTGTGCCCAACTTGTATTTATCACTCAACACACCCTTGTAGGTCGTAGCCATCTGTGTTTCCTTGGGTCATACCATCACTGTTTGTTCTCTCTACCTGTTTCCTGGAGAGACATATGATCAATCAGACCTTGATGCTCTCATTGAATAGTTGCTGTCTCCATTTCTAATCCTGGGAGATTTTAATGAACATCACCCCCTCTGGAAAAGTGCTATAATTGATGGGAGGGGACGATCTGTAGAGCATACGCTCTCTGATCACAATCTTTCTCTTTTCAATACTGGTTCTTCCACTTATTTTCATGCACCTAGTCACTCCTTTACCACTATTGATCTCTCGGTTTGCTCCCCATCATTATTCTCCCATTTTTCATGGAGGGTTGACAGTAATCCATTTGGCAGTGATCATTTTCCTATCCTTTTGAGAGAGACTGGCTGTGGTTGATGCCACCCTACCCACGTGCCCCGGTGGAAGCTGAATCTGGCAGATTGGTCCACTTTCACTGCTCTTACAGAACTTGATCCTGCCATTGTAAATCAGCTATCAATAGATTACTGTATTGTATAAGCAGCTGCTCAGTGTATTCTTAAAACCTCGACACGTTTTCCACGATATCCTCGTCTGTGGTAGAATTCTGCTTGCCACTTAGCACGGAAGGCTCAAAAATGGGCCTGGGATACTTTTTGTAGATATCCCACACTTCCAAACAGTGTTGCTTTCCAATGAACCCATGCACATGCTAGGTGGGTAAGACGTCAAAGTCAGAAGGAATCATGGATTAAGTTCACAACTAGCATATCTTCTACCACCAGTTCCAAGATCATATGGGACAGGATTCGAAAGGTTAATGGGCACTATAATTCTGCCCCCCCTCTCAATCTTACTCTTTGATGGTCAGGAGGTGGCTGATGTCCGGAGTATTGCTGATACTCCAGGTGAAAGCTTTTGCTGGGTATCTAGCACTTCTGCTTGTTCCTCCACCTTCTTGGCCATCAAGACTCGGGCTGAGCGTTCACCTCTTTCCTTTCAAAGTGACTGTTTCTTTGACTATAATTGTCCCTTTACCCTGGTGGAACTGAAAATGGCCCTTCATCGGTCTGCCAGTACATCTGTTGGACCTGATCATATTCATTATGACATGCTGCACCATCTATCTCCTGCTTCTCTTGATGTCCTTCTGATTGTCTTTAACCGGATTTAGCAGGAGAATGTTTTTCCTGATGCCTGGCACCAGGCTATTATTTTACCTTTCTCTAAGCCAGGGAAAGATCCCAAGATTCCTTCAAACTACCATCCAATTGCTTTGATGAGCTGTCTTTTTAAGACCTTAGAAAGGATGGTTAATGCTCATTTTGTTTGGTTCCTCAAATCAAACAATTTCCTCTCACCCAGTGTGGGTTTCGACGACAGCACTCCACCAAAGACCACCTAATTCATCTTGAAACATCTCTCAGAGAAGCCTTTCTCAAACGCCAACATTGAGAAGGCTTATGACACAACATGGAGGTATGGCGTTTTGCGAGACCTCCATACATATGAGTTACGTGGCCATTTACCCATGTTTATTAAAAAAATTTTCAGTGGACAGGAGATTCCAAGTTTGTGTTCGACACTTTCCTGTTCTTTTGTACAGGAAATTGGAGTGCCTCAAGACTGTGATTTGAGTGCCATACTTTTCAGTATAAAGATAAATGCCATCACTGAACAACTCCCTCTCACTATTGCGAATGGGCTGTATGTCGATGACTTTCACATCTCATGTCAGTCTTCAAACATGAGATATGTTGAGCGCCAACTACAAACTGCCCTCAATCGTGTACGGAAGTGGACTCTGGCGAACGGCTTTAATTTCTCTCTCTCTAAAACCATATGCATGCACTTTTACCGTCAACGGGGTATTCACCCTGATCCTGAACTTCATATCGGTGAAGTTTTGCTGCTAGTGGACCCGGAGTTCTTGGGGCTTATCTTTGACTGTAAGCTGACCTTTATTCCTTTATTATTTAAAGCAGCTTAGGGTCAAATGCACAAGAGCACTGAACATCCTCCGTGTCCTCTCTTCTACCAGTTTGGAGCAGATTGATGTTCAGTGTTAAAGGTATATCATGCTCTTGTTCAATCAAAACTCGACTATGGATCAATGGTCTATAGCTCTGCCAGACCCTTGGCCTTAAAGATGCTGAACCCCATTCATCACTGGGGCTTTCCATACCTCTCCAGTTCAAAGCTTATATGTTGAAACTCATGAACCTTCGCCGTTTGCAACTATCTTTACAATATTCTTCGAAACTTCGTTCCTTAACAAAGCATCCCACCTGGGATGTTTTCATTCCTTGGTGGACAGTACTTTTTCAGAACAAACGATCTGCCATTGCTCCATTTGGCCTTCGCATCCAGTCACAATTGGATGAATTGTGTCTGTACTTGGATAACATTTCAGATTCTACAGGTCAGCCCATCCCACCATGGCTTGTTACAACCCCCAAATGTGACCTTTCTTTCAGTCATCTGAAATAGTCTGATACTCCAGATTGAAAGCACCATCTTTTATTTAATGAACATCTTTCAAACAATCATTCCGTTCCACAGTTCCAAATCAGATAATTCAGTGGGCTCTGCTATGGTTTGCTGTGGTTCGGTGGTTGTGCGCAGAATCCCCTCTCGAGCTTCTGTGTTCACTGCTGAACTGTATGCCATATCTCTTGCTCTGGATCATATTGCAGCTAAGCAGTACTCCAGCTGCACTATTTATACTGACTCACTTAGTTCTATACTGGCCCTGGAATCGCTACACATTGGCTCACACCCTGTTCTCGCTGATATTCAAAACCGACTGGCCCATTTCTCATTAACTGCTACTTCTATCCAGTTTTCTGGATACCAAGCCATGTTGGTATTCGCGGGAATGAGCTTGCAGACACTGCAGCTAAATCTATCTGCTCCAGCACTATCACCACTGTGCCTATTCCATACATGGACTATGGTCTTGTATTCAAGGCTTGGCTCCATGCCAGCTGGCAGTCGACTTGGAGTGAGCAACACAACAACAAGCTTTTTCAAATAAAACCCTATATTGGGCTTTAGCCATCCAGCTTCCATCAGGTTCGGAAGGAGGAAGTTGTTCTAACAAGACTACATATTGGTCACAATTTTTTAACTCATCGTTTTCTTTTATCTGGAACTGATGCACCAGTGTGTAGTTTGTGTAACACTCAAATCACTATTAGCCACATTTTCCTTTCTTGCTATCATTACGACTCTCAACGATAGCGCTATTTTAAACATATTTTTTTTCCCAGGGTTTATCTGTAACATTGGACAGTGTTATTGGTGATGGTGACACTGTCCACATTGATAAAGTTTTCAGTTTTTTAATGGCCACTAATCTTTTTACTCTCATTTAAGTGTTGGATATTTATTCATTACACCTTTTTAATTGTGATTCCCTTTTCACAGTTTCATTCTCTTAAGTTCAATTTGACATTGAAAAATGGCCAGAACATTAAATAACACCAGGACTGGAAAGGCCAACTTCACGTGGCCTTAGCTGCTGTTTGAACAACCCGTTAATCGTCCTGGTGTTGTTATTCCAATTTTACTGCATGTCTTTTAAACTTTTATTACTTTACCCTTTAGTATTGGCCATAATGACACATAACCTGAAATCAGGACTGGAAAGACCAACTTCAGGTGACTTACGGTGGTTTTTATACTTTTCTGTTGGTCTTCCTGGTGGGTTATGATCATTACCATTTTGCTAGAGTAAGTACTTTACAACTTCTTTTACTCTGCTTTCTCTCTTAACATTGTAGACTAGGTGTCAACATTGGTTTTATGCTTTTTCAGTTTTTCAATAATGTTTTGTTTTACCTTCATTTCCTTTTCTGTATTTTACCACATTTACTTTATTTTAACCTTTTTACCAGATGTTTAGTGCAGATAGCCTAGCTGCTTTGTGCCATAAAACACTAAATCAGTCAATCAATCAACTTTAAAAATTTATGTTATTGGCTTGTGTTAGAACTTTTTGCAGAATATTTAAAGTACCAATTCAAACTGAGTAGTGTAAACATTTTGACCTTTACTTATGGATTTTATGGTACCTGTAGTTATCAAACAAAAGAATGTTTAGCTTTGCTTTATTTTGCTGTTACTAAACTTAATATTTGACTTCACCTGTTTAACTTCAGTATTACTGAAGCTTATGGACATAAAAATTAATATGTTTAATGTTTAAAATTTTGTTTCAGAATTAATTTTATCTTCTATACAGAAACTTTGTAGATGCCTTCATTGATTTCCCCAAGCCATTAGTTGCTGCTGTAAATGGACCTGCAACTGGCATATCTGTGACATTACTTGGACTGTTTGATGTGGTATATGCTTCGGACAAGGTATATTCAACATAATATTTTTATAATGGTGTTAATTTATTGCCAATTATGTATTATTGTAATAAAAGTAAAATTTGACTAGAACCAGATTAAGATTTAAATACTGTGTAGTAAGTATACAAACTAAACCATTTTTTGAATAGGATTTGTTTGTTTTGAATTAAGCACAAAGCTACACAATGAGCTATCTGTGCTCTGCCCACCACGGGTATCAAAACTCGGATTTTAGCGTGCAAGTCCGCAAACATACCACTGAGCCACTGGGGGGCTTTTGAATAGGAAATTACGTTTAAAATTATATGTACTGAAAGAAAATGTACTCAAGTCATCATTCATTCCACTTTTTATTTTATCAAGAGTAAATTTAACTTATGAACTTTTGCTATGTTATATTAAATTTTTTTATTATCTATACATATTTAGAAAAATTAATGTTCAGTAGACTTATTGAAATATTTTATGCAATATGAATCTTTTATTGAATATACAAGTTAAAATGCCCCAAAATAATGCTAGCAATAAATAATATTAATATAAAATTACCTCTCTAATGGGCATGATTTTAACAGTAAGTTTTTGTTTCTTTTTTGAAGCTGTTATATGGTTTTTCAATTGAACATTTTAGTATTTCAGAAAAATTGTTACAAACACTAGCTGGGGTGCCTGTACCCTGGACAAAAGTTATGTAAATTCATAATTAATGAAAGGTTATCTTAGGATATGAACATCCATAAAAACAGCAAAACACAAAATGTGAAATTGTAAATTTGCATGTACCCAATGAACCCAACAAACCTTCATGCTAAATTTGGTGAAAGTCCATCAGGAGCAAAGTAGTGGTGAAAAAAAAATCCTGTGAAACAGTCATAAAAACTGCTAAATGCAAAACTGAAAATTTGTGCATATCTCTTCATGGACCTAATGAACCTCAACACCAATTTTGGTGTAGATCCATCCACACCATGCTAAGTGCTTATATAGACATACAACAGAAAGTACTATTATATTTATAAAGATGGTGCCACTGCATTAGATCCATGTGTGATATATTTACGACATCATATCTGCACCTGAGAATGGATATAAATAAAGTTCTTTTTGATGGAAAATGGAAGCAAAATGGGAAAATCATGACACCTATTGCAAATCTACATGCACACAGGATAAAAATTTCGTAAAGTTAGAGGTTGCACATTGTATAATAAAAATATGTTTTCCAGTACTATATAAGCAAGAGTTTCATTTTTACAAACGTAACAAACATAAATGGTTTAGAATGGTGCTTCACATTCTTTTGTTACTTAATAAATTGTTAAAATTTTTGTAAAACATTTATTGACTGTAAAGAGTGTATAAGCTGATATTTTTTGTTTCCTAATTTAGCTTCTTTAAGAAATTTAAATTAAATAAAAGTTATGAGGATCACTTGTTTTATAATAAACTAAGGTGTAAACAAAATATTATTTCTGACACATGTAAAACTTTTCATAAAAAGTGTGTATGTCACAAGACTTTCTTCCTTCTCCATTCACCTCAGATGTTTCTACAGTTTGGAAATGTGTTAAGACAACTAAAGGTATCACATCCATGAGCCACTGGATAAATATTCTCTCTCTGTCTACCTAGTGATTGTCTTAATTGACTTTGTTTTCATTTTTTTTTCTGGTTTCAGTTCTGCTAATGCTTATAATTGTTGCAACCATATTTCACCATTTCTTCCCACTTCATTGTTGCCTTTGCTATTTTCCTGTGTCCAAATCTTCATTTTGGAGGAAGTGAAATTTATATGCACATTAACTAGTTTATTTGTTTTGGCGTGTAAGGTCATTATTTGTTTTTTCATTACTGAGCACATTCCAGTTCCATTTGCACATAACTGTTGTTAATGGAATGTGTCATGCTTGTTTTTTAATTTTATGTAACATACATTCCAAATCAAGTCCTATTGGAAAGTGCAGTGATATTACGTTAGTTTCGTAGAACTTTCCTGCTTCATATCTTGTTTATTTCTGTACTCAGCCAAATCTTGAGGAACTGTAATCGAATTAATGTTGAAAATATGTTAAGCTGCCTTCTTAATTATGTGTATGGTTTCAGATTGCTCATTTTCCTTGAAACTGCAACATTTGTACTTTGGAGTCTAACATACATACTTTATTTGGATAGGATAAAAACAGAAATCCTGGTAACTGGGAAAATGAGATAATTTGCATCATCTTCATTATGTTGCTGCTTCTCTTGAAGCTAGGGGTCACCCAAGGTAGCAAAGATTTATAACTTTTGATCTTTATGAAGGTATACTAGATTGACTGCAAGTCCCAAACCTCAACTCACCTTCACCCAAAAAATTCCATAAATAAATATGTTTTGCTGCTCATTTATTAGTGTACTGACTGGTTTCAAATTCTTCTCGCTGTTAGCAACATTTTCAGATGTTATTTTTTGTCAATTGTTAATTAAAAGCTTTTACTTAATAACATTAACATGTGCTGTGTCATTGTTTTTGTTGGGCTTAGGATTCTTGTAAAGTAGTTATTTATAACTTGCTAGCAGTAAATTTAAAAAAAAAAATAAATGGACAGCACTCACTTTATTTGTTTTCAAAATAATATGTATATTGAGAAGCAGTTAAACATACGTGCAACAAATTTTTTACACTACAGATTATCATAGGCATATAATAAACAATACATAGTTCTCTTTTTGTCAAAAGGCCACTGAGGCCTATTCAGTTGACAAGCCTAACTATTTTTCCCTGTTATTATTGCCAAACTATCCAAGAGCATAATTCACTTGTGTGTCATCAAGTTATTTTGATTATATCCTACACTTCTAAGGTCAGCTGCTCATTTTTTTCATGTTTAGGCTTACTTCCAATAAATGTCCACTTTTTGTCAAAGTTTGCACAGTCAGGTTCAATTATTTTAGAACTATCTTTGGCAAAATATACTATTTTTCTTTCTTCTTTCAACATTGTTAGTGTCAGTCTATCATAGATCAACCATTAGGCTTACATTAATTGTTAGGCCTTCTTTCTCTATATGAATATATTTTCTTTGTTTCTAATCTGCTCTGTCTTTTATCTATCTGCTGTTTTCTGCTAATCTTTTACCATTTACTGTATACCCTTAACCTCAATAAGTTTCACACAACTTTCTATAATCTAGATGTCAATGATTTGCAAACACAACTCTTAATGAGTTATGAAACTAAACTTGTAGTAACATTTACTTTAAATTTATCACTTTAACTCTCTTGTTATGAACAAAAGTAAACAATCTTAAAATAACAACTTGCATAATACATTCATTAATAATATCTACAGTAAACAGTCTTTAATATCATGACAAGCACTTTTAATGCTTGTAGTAACTGATTCTCAATGAATGTTTTCACTGTAAAGCACTCCCTTTTCTAACATAAATATCTTTTGATTACTTGTGAGATGTGTTTCTTCCACCACAGTTTTAGATTCCATTTAGTTATTTCTGTACATTTGTTCAAATAATAAAGTTTGCAAATAGCCTTACCAAACAGGTTCAAGGTATAAGCTTGGCATTCACAACCGTTGAAGTGAGGATATTTCCCTTTAAGTTATGCCCATGGACCTCTTTTAAAATATCCTCAATACATGACTGAAGCATATACCTTCTTTGACACACATACAGTATATAGAATTGTTGCAGTATATGTATCAGCATGAGGTTTGCTTTTTATTTAATTGCCTTGAGAAAAACTGGGGTTCAGGAATTACAAACACAAAGATGAAGAGTTTCCTTCACTTCAGTCTGTCCACTTGGCATCAGTAATCTTGCTGAAGGCTTTTTCCTTTACAAGACTATGCCTATATTTGTACATTTTTGCCTAGAGGAAACTTGAGAGACAGAATCATAATGAAAATTTAAAAGCAGGTCTTAATTCATAAAAAGCTGTCTTCCAGATTTTGTCTGCATTTAAACTTCTGTGTACATCTAGAATTCACAGTTATTTCCACATGTTTTACCAGTTCCTTCTTTTCATAGGATGACATTACTTAATAAAGTTTATACTACCTTTTAGACAGGAAGACAAGTATGGCATTTGGTTGTCTTAGGAGTGAGCAGTCATTTGTGTCATTAGAGACATGACTAATTGATAAAACTGCATTAGATGATTGAGTATGAAAACTAAACTTTTGGTCCTTTGTAAAATCCCTTTCTTTCTCATCCAGTGCAGAAAGAGAAAGAAACAAAATTCATTCTTAGTTTTTAGTAATTATGTGATCTATAACTTTCTTATAGTATTCAGTTAGGACTTTACTCATTATTATTATTATAAATACATATTTTAATCAAACTTGTATTAGTTTTTATACTTTAATGGGGAAAATATTGTGGTATGATGAGGAGAATAATACACAATGTACCAGATAAAAATGAAAACCTCAATCTATATATAATACAACAAAATAAACATGCTCACCCTTTCAGCTATAGGTGCATTATAATGTGATGGTCAATCCAACTCTTTGTTGGTAAAAGAGTAGCCCAAGAGTTGGTGGTGATGACTAGCTGCCTTCACTCCAGTCTTACACTGCTAAATCATGGATGACTTGCACAAATAGCTCTCATGTAGCTTTGCTTGAAATTCAAAACAAACCATTTCTTTTTAAATAGTTAAAGTACTTTAATAAGGAAGGAAAGAATCATACAATTCAGAAGGGAAATTATATGATCAAGTCTGGTTCAAATTTATCAATGGGAATAAGAGGTCTAGCTGAAATGTTTTAAATTATTTTAAGTATTGAAGATGGGAAATGTCGAAATTTAGCTTTTATACTGTATGTGTGAGGAATTTAGTACTGCATCTCAAGTTAAAATTGGCTATATATCTTTTTTTTTTGTAGGATTAAAACTTAAATTATTGCCAGAAAGTGGTATCCTTCCCTATTCTTTAACACATTGGCTCCCATGTGACCCACCAGTGAGTCGTGCTCTGTTTTCTTTTTTTAAAGGGCTATTTGTTGCTGGGACACAAAGGCTACATATACACTCTTCTTTAAAAAAGTAATTGTAAAATGACTGTTGGGATCCTGAAAACTGTTGGCAAAATAGGCTCAGGGCCCAATGTGTTAAATTTGATTTGGTCTTTATATCTTCAAATATGTACTTGAAAACTAACTGCTAACAGTAATAACTAAGACTGTATTAGACTTTTCTTAACTAAGGACAAGTATACTGTAGTTATTACATAACATTTCACACTTTTATCTTTGTCAGGTAGTCACAGAGCAACATCCAGGTAATTGTACTATGAAAGCATGAGGAAACATACAAATAGCAGTAAGCTGCGTCTACTTAAAGTTGAAATGTTAGTATATAATTGAAGCTGTCAGTATTTTTACTGAAAGAATCTGCATCTCAATATATTAAATTATTTTTGTTAAAAGTTAAGCAGACAGGTTAACATTAATGCATGTTAAGTTTAAGTGATAAAAACATGGTAAAACAGTATTTCTCAAAGTAAATTTTGTTGAGGATAAAACGAATTTACAAGTAATACATGTAGGAAGAATTTAGTCTGTAAAAATGAGAGGGCAAGTACTATCACGCTTGTCTCTACTCTGTATTATGCTCCAAACTTATATTTTATAGCTAGCTGAAATAAATAAATAATTTAAAAATCAAGCTTGACCAACAAAGAGGCAGAAAAGTGCAATCAGGGAATCAAATGCTTTAGATTCCTTTGTGAGTCAATCAAAATTAAGATCGTTCACAAAGGGAATTTGTGACATATTCATAGAATAAATATTGGTAATTATTTAAAATATTTATAAAATATTGGTAAATATTAAAATCAATTAGCTTAACTACTACTAAGATCCAGTGTGTTTTGGTAACACAACATTCCAAGAATGGCTTTTGTGTTGTGCCACTTAGCAACTAAAGTATAACCTAGTATCATTGTTAGTTTATGTACCAAAGATATATGTAATAAATTGTATAGACAATAAAAATGTAAAAGTATCTGATGAAAGTATTTTGACAGAAATGATTGGCAATAACTGTTGTAATTAAAAGCATTATTAACAACTGTCTATTAATTTGTTGTTATTATTCATGTCTTTTAAAAGGCCACATTCCACACCCCTTTCAGTTTACTTGGTCAGTCTCCAGAAGGATGCTCATCATATTTATTTCCAAAAATTATGGGACCATCAAAAGTAAGTTCCTTGTTATTTCTTCGTGTTTTTTGTATTTTTTATTATTTCTATATCTAACAAACCTGGCCTGGTTGTTTAATAAAATTTAAGTTTCTTGTTCAAGTATGTAAGCACAGAAAATTAAGTATATCCTTCAGATTTATTATGAAAACAAATCTATATTATTAGCAGTATATTTGTGATGAAAGTCACATTGTACTACATGTGTATTTTACTTACCTGTGACAGAAATTACACATGTAATCAGCAAAATAACAAAGTGTGAAAAAAAATGCAACAGAAGCTCTACATTCTTTCACAAGTTTTATTAGAAGCATTAAGCCTGATGACTTTGAGTGCTTTAGCAGCTTTTGGTACTCAAACCATTAAGTTACTATGACTTTTTATAAATAAATGAATGAAAAACATATAATTAAAATTATATTAGAAACTTCTAAGTTTTATTAATGTCTTTCAGTATAGGTCCTACTGCAAGCAGAATCATAATTTGTAATGCATATCCAGTATTGTTAAATTACTGTGCTTGCAGGCAAATGAAATGCTGCTGTTTAATCGAAAATTAACAGCAAATGAAGCAAAAGCTTGTGGATTAGTCAGCGAAGTATTTCCTGATGCAACATTTCAGAGTGATGTTTCTCTTCGACTGAAAGGACTTGAAGACATGTCTTTTAATGTAGGTAGCTGGAGTTTATGTTTGGTTAAAAATTACTTTAACTTGGTAGTAAACATAGCACAACATACATTTTTATACTTGGTAATATTGAATAATACAGATATTGGAACAAAACGTATTTCTGTGACGTGAAATGTGTGTAGTATTAAAGAGATAGCTGAAGGTGTTGAAATTTTTCTACATTTTTATGAAATCTGGTCTTTGTTGCCAAGTGAGGTTTTCTAAGCAAGTTTTCTTTTAGTCTATCTGTCAGTAATAAGTTATCTCTCAGTCTGTTTCTATAAGCCATTAACTGAAATTGCATTTACTGTGTTAATTAAAGAATAATATTGCTATAAAAGTTGATTCCATGTTCATATTCTTAGTTTCTAGTTTTTATAAAGCTTAACAGAATACTTACATAACACTTGTTTAACTATACTAGAAATAAGAGTATGTATATTTTTTTATTGATATAGTGATCTCTTACTGATAATTAACAACTGTGCCCTTTAAATGGAATGTTGTTAAATTTTCTGTACTTAATAAAGTTTAATTGCATCTTATAAAAATGATTTTCTAGATTCTGTTTTGACATTGTATTGTTGTTGTGCTCATTCTTATGGTCATGAGTATTCACTATAAACCAAACCTGTGTAAAAAAAAAAGGCAATGCCAGTTTTAGAGACCACACAAGGAAGTTTGTACAACCCTTCAGTGCACATGCACATCAACATCTAAGATTGAATCTAGGCATATCAAGGGTGCAAAAATCCATTAGATCTACATTGGGGAAACTTGAGAGATAGGTGGTCAAATTGAAATAATATGATTCTATTTTTATTGGCCATCTTTTTCATAAGGTCATCTGTTTGTTTGAGATTTTCGAATGAAAACTTGTCAATTTTTACTTCAGATACTTAGTACCAGGCCTTTGTTATTTTATTAATGGTATCAGGAATTATGTACATTCTCATTACATTTGTATTTTGAGTAAGAGATTTTGGGATGAGGGTTTTTGCTTCTGATTGAGGTGTGTTTCAAAATCTGTTGCTATCCTCAGTTTTTTTTTCTTGCTTTCATTGAAACATTGAACACTTTCTTCTAGATCATTTAAAAATGTATAATACAAGTATCCTTCCTTAAAAGGCTGTGACTTATATCTTCAGTAACAAACCACTGGATTAATATTTACAAATTGCTCTTGTAACACATGATTAACCCTCTGTATTGCTTTGACCAGATATTGTTATGTTCCCAAGTAACACTTTGCCCACAAAATGCTGTTTCAAATGGCTCATGATAACAATGAACTGTAAATGCTTTGTACTTAACTAACAGCTATGATGTGCTTGGGGATTTTTGTGCATATACCACAAGAATTGCTTGCAGTCTTGTAACATAAAGCCAGTGTCAACAACATGACTGACACCTTGTTTTCAGATTGTTCAAGATGCTTAAAAGTTTGGGAACTTCTTACTTTGATTCTACTCATGAAAATAAAATGTGAGGTTATAAATGTGCATGTAGCTGTAGCTTTAGACCACTTTAAAATATTTCAACTAAACCTTAATTTATTAATAAATTTAATTTATAGGTGTAAAGTGGGTTTGAAAAATTCATTTTTCTCAAAGATCAAGGTTTAGTTTTAAATATTTAAAACTTGATCTAATTGTTGCACTAACTTCCTAAGCTGTTTCTATTAGAGTTGACTTACTCAATAAAGTATCCCAGAAATAAAGTTATTTCTTTCTTATGTTGTAAAAAAATAAAGTTATCCTGTGAATATATGCCAAGAATCTCCCAAGTTGATTTTGATGACTCTTTCCCTAAGTTTGGTATGTTAAAATTTTGTTCCTAAATGCTCCGTAAAAATCAAGATAAACCCCCAGTTGTAATTACATGCGATTGTATGATGGTCTTTAGCTGTAGTTACTTGTGATCAAATAACAGTCTGACATGTTAATAAAAAAACAAAATTATCCAAAGTAACTATTCAAGTGGCACACACATCAGTTATTTTGTTTTTTCTGTTTCAAAACGTGATCATGTAACAAACAAATGGGTTATCAAAATCACAGAATAAATAACATTATTTTATTGACAAAGCCATAAATAACAGCTTTGAATAATAGTAGGGATGACTTCACATATCAAGGCAGATCAATTTTTGAAAGGTTAAATTGCTATTTTGTTTAGTTGTTTTAAAAATTTGGCAATCTGTGAGGCATAAAGATGTTTTACATTTTCAAATGTAAGTTGTGGACTTTGGTTATATTTTAGTTGTGCATTAATTTCAAAATAAAACATTGGACACTTACAAATGATCATACTCTTTCTTTCACTTTTTGCCAAACTTCTTCAAACTACATTAAGAATAAATATTCACACTCTTATAATTGAGCTCTCACAACTTCCAGCTGTAAATAAAATATTTAGAAGAATTGTAAATTTATGTAACACTGCTTCTCAAATCAATAAAAAAGAAATTTAATATACTTTAAAGCAAAAATCTGTTTATTTGATATTAAGTGTAGTATAGGTTGCACTTAAGGTTTTGTCTTTATTTCACTAGTCAATGATATATGCCAAGAAGTTAACCCGTGACTTTGACAGAGATCTTCTTCATGAAGTGAATAAAAATGAATGTGAGAGACTGGTAGAAAGGTGGCAGTCCGAAGATTGTATGAAAGCAATCATGGCTTTTTTTCAAAGAAGAGCAAAGCTGTAATTTTATTTTTGAAGATCATTAAACACTTTCTGTTTCTGGTGATTTTTCTTCTGGCATGTAGTTGCTATAAACATAAAATTTACAAACATTATATTGTTTTCAATCTTTAAGAATGATCCCTTGTTCTTGTTATGAGAAATGGAAACTGTATTTGTGTGTGTGTATATCAAGCTAAAATAATTCTTTTATACCAGTTGAAAAAAGATTCTTTGTTACCTTACTAACAGGGATGAGAATAAATAATGAAAAAAAATATTTTGAAGTTGCTGGAAGTCTAAAGGTCACAGAGAACTACATAACTTGTATTGATAAATGAAAGTTAATAGAAGCCCACCTCACCTCTTTTTTAATACACATCAGAAAACAATAATCATGAATTCTAAAGTACAGATTCACATAGAGACCAAAAGAGAATTGTAAATCACAACCAACGTTTATGGCTACATTTTCTTTAGTTGTCCTGCTTCAAAAATATACTTATCAGTTTGTGAATATTATTCAAATCTAACAAGCATTGTTTCACAGGTAGCATATGTTCACACACATACATGCCTGTGAATTGTACTTCTGTTTGTTACTTAGTATAAATGATGACATTATCATCAGATATAAAAAAAGTATGAATTTTACCAGCATACACTGTGAAGTACCTGTGATTGTAACATTAGTAACACATTTATCTCTTCTTCCTCACTAATTCTTTGTCTGACCTGTCTTTTTCTTCAAGTGAGCCAGTGTTGAACTTTTTCAGTAGCTTATTTCAACTCCTTGAGACTTTCCTTGCTCTCCATAATAGGTTGTCTTTCCTTCATCTTCTGAAGACGTTCTTCTCAAGTAATGTTTTCTCTTACTTGATTTTCTTGGTGCTTCCCTTATATTTTTGCAAAGTCAGCTATCCACCTTATCATGTATGTTCTTGTTTTGCCTGACAGAATCAAAGATATTTGATTTCTTGTTATGATACCATATTTTCTGGTCATGAAAATGAAGGTCTTAATATTCATTAGATTTGTCACCTTTAGTGGCAGAGGTTATATTTTCACCCCCAGGTGTGTTGACGCATTTTTCAGCAAGATTTCTCGAAAAGGGCTTAATGGATTTGGACAAAAGGTGGTATACATTTGGACTACAACCCCAAATTGTAGTAGTTAGTTTTTGTAGGGTCAAGAAAAATCTATTAATGTGGGAACTAATTTTTCACATTGTTTTTATTCATTCAAAATAATCAAATTTTGATAAAACTTGGTGGATATGTGTGAAATATTATTCCTTATTATTTTGGCTAAAAAAATGGTCCATGTCTGTTAATAATGGTGGACACATTTTTGTATTTTGTGAGAATCTAATAATATCAGTCCTGCTTGGCAGAGGTATGCATTCTACTGAGTGTCCCTAAAGTTTTACATGGTTTAGAAGCAACGATGCCAGTTAAAGTCTTAAAGAAAACATTCACTATAGGACTGTGGAAAGAAGATGCAGAAGGTAATTACATTACAGTTGATGTTGCAGAGACGTTATGTTTTATTCGATCTGTGCATCTTGATCATTGTTCTGCAATGTAATTACCATTCAAAAATGCTCCACTCTAAGACTATCATGTCCAAAGTACACCACTCCTTAGTGCATACTGGAATAACACAAATACTGTTGTATTCTTCAGTTAAGGTATGACTGGAAGCCTTATATTGGTTAATGCATAGTCTGTTGTTCCTGTTACCAGATGGGGATTCTTCTTAAATATGTTATTGTTGCCTGAGGCATATGGATAGCTTTTGTCATTGACTTTTGTGTTCCTAGATTCTCATCTGTTACAACACAATGCTGGGGTCCATCTTGTTGCATTTCTCTTTTTGGATGGTCCTAGTGCCCAAAGTAGATCCATATTCCTTTATTTTCCAATGTCAGCATGTATAAGGGATATTCTCATATTGAAAATTCTAAATACCTTGTCTAATCACACCTACAGAGCTTGTACAATTTCCATTTTTTGTTGTTTTGTCCATCTTGAGTGATAATGTGACAAATGGATATGAATAAGATATCTTACTTGAACAGAAAGTGACAGAGTGGTCTGGTGATTGAAGAATAATTAAGTGAAACACAGTCTAAATTAGGAATGCAGAAATAATACCTGCATTGCAAAACTGCTCCAAGAAGATGTATCAAATGGTTGGAGCTGCATCTCTGATGAAGAGAATTGTTTCAGCACTAAAAGTGACAAATTGTTCAAGGATTTATGGTGGATTAATTCTGATGGTAGTATGGGCTAAAAATTTGGTTGCTTGTACATAAGTCATAGTGTTTGATTAAAATGGTGGTTACAAATTCACAGAAACCTCAAATTATTCCAATAACGAAGTATGATTCAAATCCATGTTCATTGAATATTATTGTCAAGTGAATTGTATTTACACAGTATAGATAAATAAAAGCAAATATTTGTAAAAAAAAAATATAGGTGGTTAAACAGTAAGTTTTCTGTCTTCTGTTAATGTAGAAAAAGTGCATGACCTAGAATACCACCATTGTCCTTATGTTGAATACACACACATTATAACATAAAACCCAATGATGATTAAGAAACCACTCGAGCACTGTGAACTTTACTCTAAATATGAATGAATTTATGAAAATTAAGTCTTACATTATTGGATCACTTAAAATCATTTGAAAGTCACCAGCCAAATGCCTGGCGTGACATATAAATGAGGAACAGAACTTCTTTGTGGCAATACAAGAGCCACCATCCATATCTAAGAGCTGGATAACTTTGACTTTACAAATTTTCTGTTCAAGTTCATTTTTCAACTCCATAATTACACTGTAAGAGTCAATGTGATTGGATGCCACATTAGAACATGGTATTCCAATGTTATTGAATGAAAAATCAGTTACAGTTAGTAGACTTTTAATCTCAACCTTGAAAACTTCATTTGTTGATAAAAGTTCCAGCACTATCTTATCCCTTTTGGGGAGAGTAATAATTATCAAGAATTACAAATACTTGTTCATCACTATTACTACAGTATTCATCAATGTTAAGTGAAAAGAGACCAATAAAGTGCATCCTCAATTTATTTCCTCATCTAAAGTTCATGTTAAATGCTGTTGTTAATTCCATTTTGTAATCTTGGCAACTCCAACAGGACAGAAGAGGGGTCAGTATTGATGGAAAAGAATGTTGTGCTTAGTAGCCCAAAATAAGGACCTAGAAATACAATCATAGTATTTAGAAAAAATATAAAAACTATTTTTAAAAATAAGAAAACATTAATTAAAGTAATCTGAATTATTATCATTTATGGAATGAAATAACTTTGTCAGGTTATCCCATAAGTAATGTCTGAAGATTTAGTACAGAAAGTGCATCATCATTTTTGACTTTGTAGAAGGCTTTAATGACTAAAATGTGTAGTAGGATGTGTATAAAAATGTTCAAATAGAAGAAACTAACCCAACTCCACTTTCTCAGATTATTAATGAAGATGGATGTGTCTGAGGAGCACATTAGGCATATAATGCTTTATGAGTTTAAAAAAGGCAATAGTGCAGCAGAAACTACACAAAACATTCAAGATATTTCTGGTGCAGAGTCTCTCAATAAAATAAAATGTTGAAGGTGGTTTCAGAGATTCAGATCAGGTGACTACAACTTGAGTGATGTGCCACATTCAAGTCGTCCTGTTGAGTTTAATGATGACTTGCTGTTGGCTGCACTTGATGAAGATTGTGCTGTAACAGTTGTAGAACTAGATCAGAAGATTAATTCAGCCCAGTTCACCATCATCTGTAACATCTTGGAAAAATGTTGATACTTAGAGAATGGGTCTTCCATGATTTGACAGAAGCCAGCCTTACAGCAAGAGTGAAGATTTGCACTCTTGTGAATCTAACTCACGTTTTTGGACAGGTTAGTGACAGGAGATGAAAATTGGATATCTTATAAAAATGTTAAGTACTGCAGACAATGGCTCAGTATGAGTAAATTGGCTAAAGCACAGCCTAGGAAAGAATTTGTTGGGATATTGTTGGTGTGATCCACTTTGAGTTGCTATCACTCAATTTAACAATTACACCAGACTTCTATTGTCAACAGTAAGAGCACTTGAATGTTACACTGAAAGAAAAGAGGTGTGCTTTAATCAATCATAAAGGTGTTGTGTTACACCAAAATAATGCATGGCCCCATACAGCAAGGATCACATCTGCAAAGACTGAAGATCTAGACTGGGAAAAACTTCCACATCCTCCTTATTCTCCAGACCTTGCCCCATCTGAATGTCATCTATTCCAAAGTTTGCAGAACTATCTTGATGGAAAAGAGCTTGGAACACATCAAGATGTCAAAACTATCCTCTCAACATTCTTTTCCTCCAAACCCCTGGAAGTTTATAGAAATGGCTTTTTCAGAGACTTGTAAATTGTTGGCAGGAAGAAGTTAATAATAATGGAACATAAAATATTGATTGAGTAACATTGAAATCATTTCTCTTTTTCTGAACCTAAAATCAGACATTACTTAAGGGATGACCTGGTATTAAAATATTTTGTACAAAAAGTATGGTATTTGATATGGTGAACATGTATTTACATATACACACACACACATATCATTTAGTTTTAATATAGTGGTATATACTAATCCAGTGTTATATGTTTCATAAGTATTTGAGAGGCTATGTGAACTTAAGTTGATTTTCCACCATAAACATCACTTGAAGTAACCTGGAGATAACATTGGAACAGATAGCACAAACAGATCATACTTGATATGGTAGCGATTTACATAAACTTATGAAAATAACATTTTTCCATATTTTGGCTTCAATTTTTTTAAATAAGAATTTATAAAAACATTAATTGCTATCTGCATCATTTATATAGAATATCTAAAACAGTAGGAATGCTTACCTGAAAAGCTTAAAAAGTATTCTAAGACAAAGTAAAACTAATATGTTGCTTCAACTAACACCTCTAGATGTAAGTGTGTGTTAAACAGCAGAAGCATTACTTCTGGTGAACTTGTTTCTTCTGCTATGCTTTAAATTGCATTATTGTCAGTAAAAAAGAAGTGAATTGGCATGATTGATTTTACAATTTTCCAAATGTAAACAGATGCAGAGTAAGTAATTGACCATGCATTAAGTCATCTTGTCCATCTGTTTTTTTCTTTTGGCATGTTCTTCAAATATTATAATTCCCAGTTCACTGTGTATCTTCGTGTGTGTGAACTTAATGATATAGTTTTTAGAAAAAAAATCATGCAAATTTCATTAAACCAATTTTGATAAATCTTAGCAAAGAAAAATGTTTATATTTCAAGCAAAAATTATCTAATGAAGATGGAAGATGGGAACAAGTTTGTGAAATAATTTAATAATTGAACAATTCACTTACACAAATTAATACACAGCATTAAATCTAAATGGATTTACAGAATATATGTATATTATTACAAGTCAACATAGAATTCATTTATATAACTTTGCTATAATATTATAAAAAATGTAGTTAATACTGATTATTACAGAGCTACTTTGTAAATCAGGTTTTACATGGACAATTTGATGCTTTCAAAAGTGTTTCAAAGATGTTTTCTTTGCTTGATGAAGGACAAAGAGAGTAAGTTCCAAAGCCTTTTTGTAGTAAAAGCCAATGTCTTCATCACTTAGTTTCCTTTTATGCTAGAAAACAAAAGTTTAATAAGAATGTTAGACTTTAATTATTGTCGTTAAATTGCACTGGCAAGGATTATATTTCAAATTGAAAACATTTAACTTGTAAAAAAATTTTTTAACAAATTTATGAGAATAAGAATTTAAAATTTTCTAAATGTGCAAGTGTTTGGGTCCTGCATACTGCATCTCACCCTTCAGTATTGGAAAGCTGTAAAACATAAAAAAACATCTTTTTCATATTTTAAACAAAAGTATTATTTGTATTTTATTCACATATCTTCTGCTCTCACAATAGATGTGAGATCCTTGAACAAAAAACAGTTATTTTATGTTTACATGTTACAGCAACTGGATATAAAAAATTTAATCTAAAATTCTTACGTATTTACTTTTGTATGAAGAGGGTCAACTTCATCAACCTAAGAAGTATGACTGAACTAACTGTATTTTCTCAAATTTTGGCAAACTTTTAGTAAAGCTTACAAGTCTGTCATACAAAAAAGTGGATTTTTAATAAAGTATTTTTGCTGAAAGTGTGCCTATGAATTCAAGGAGTCTTTACTGAGTCAGTCTGAGTAAATGATGGTTTTCTTGCTAAGAATAAAAACACTCCTTTTCATCTTTAATGGTTTTGTATAACTTCTATAATCTCCTAAATGATTACCTGT
The DNA here is from genome assembly GCA_011833715.1 of Carcinoscorpius rotundicauda. NCBI lineage: Eukaryota > Metazoa > Arthropoda > Merostomata > Xiphosura > Limulidae > Carcinoscorpius > Carcinoscorpius rotundicauda. The sequence continues at coordinate 45,717,743 of CM022392.1, read as the reverse complement.
TATTTTTGGTAAAACTTTGTATTTTATCTCTTATCTTCTCTACCCTAACACTAACTGTAGTTAAATCATCAGTGTAATGTGAAATTAAAAGTTTAAAGCATGAACAGTACTTTCTTCTTTTCTGAATGAATCATTCTGCAACAAGATTTACATATTCTTTTATATTTTAAATGGTAATTTTTATGGGTTTTTTATTTTATTCTTGTATTATCATCCTTCATCGAAACAGTAAATCACATTGAGAGCCTTTTAACCATCTGTTGTAAAAACTTTCAGCATAGTGTGAATCACATGATCTTTGGAGTTGCAAGTTGTAACTGTACCAGGCCTCACATTTTCATTAAATTGTTCAAATATAACTTCATGTAGCTTTCAAAGTTGCATTACAGAACACAAGCAAAAATATTACAAAACTTCTTAAATTTTATCTAACTTGATAAGTAAGTTATAATTACATATTTAAAAATCTGTAATCACTTGAAACAAAGAACTATAATTAACAAAACTAAATACTTCTGCTAATTAAAGGTTTATGTGGGAAATAAAAATGACGGCTCCCTAAAATTTCTGTAAAGAAGAAAATGTATTTTCTGTTGGTTGTAAGCATTCCATTGGCCTTGTAAGAACTTTTAGCAAAGAACATAAAAACACAAACAAGAAGGTTGGCTTCTGTTGTGTATGTTATAATTTTATTGATATCACAGCAAATCAGGAAAGTATGAGGTTAAATTTCTTATTTCTATTTGTAAATTCATATAGTTAGTGTTTTATTGCAATGGACACTCTGAAAGCCCACCTAGTAGCTCAACAGTAAGTCTGAAGACGTACGATGCTGCAGTTGATACCTGTGGTGGGCAAAATGCAAATAGCTCTTTGTCTAACCTTGCACTTAACAATAAACAAACACTGAAATTTATAGTAAGAAAAATATGGCATCAGAAGGGAATTTTCAGAGCACAAATGCATCACACGATGCAGATAAGTGAAGACATATTTTTCTTAATACTTTCCTTTTAACTAAATTAAGATTTAAATATTATTAAAATATCAATTATAAAATAACATTTACTGACATAATTAAATAACTTTATTTTGAATGAAACTCTACAGTATTGTTACATTCACATTTTGATTCAGTTGTACAGAAAGTGCCCCCCAGGGGCTCAGCGGTATGTCTGCGGACTTACACGCTAAAATCCAGGTTTCGATACCCATGGTGGGCAGGGCACAGATAGCCCACTGTGTAGCTTTGTGCTTAATTCTAAACAACAACAATGTACAGAAAGTTATCAGCAGTATAAACCATTAAGTGGACTGAAAAGTTACAATCTGTCCCTCACTGGTTTAAAGATGGACAACTCTGATATATGGTATTAATTAACTGTTACAACTGATACTTTTTTCTTTTATATAGTGCAAATGTTTCTGCACTATAAGTGTACTTACTTGTTGGTAATGCAGTAATTTAGTACACATCACTGAACTTTTTGTAGGTAAACAGTATACTGCAAAATACAAAGTTTTACAATAATTATTTCAACACTTTAAAATATAAATATATTTATAGAGAAATTATTATATTATTAATAGAGTTAAGTAAACAAAATCAAAAGTAAGGAATGCATTAAAAACAGCAGATACAAACCTCTGACTAATTATATTAATTTGTTATAACCCAAAGCAAGCTGAAATAAAAATAAAAAATGGAGTACCCTGGGATCCTTTTAATTAGTGCAATATAAAATGTATCTGAGGCTTTAGAGGTGTCGGTGGAAGTAGGACCCACAATGAGCTAAGGATACACCTTCTATCAGTCTTAACCTCCATTTTCCACTCTCACATAAAAAAATAAAGGAGTAGCTATAGAAATAGAAATTAGGACAGTGAGATGTGTGTGCTCAAACCCACATCTATACCACCCTTCACTGCTTACAGACAGTTGTGGAAAGGAAACTGCTTTCCAAAGTAAAGAAAAAAAATTAATTAAAAAATAAGATACTACCATTTGTGGGTAAGTTAAATAAACTTACTTCTTGAAGTTAGCATTCCAACCCCAATTATGGTAGAAAGGCACTAATTGCTAGTCCAGTAAACCTAGGGTATATTTTAAATCCCACATTATAGCTTGTACCCTGGGATCATTTAAATTAGTTCAGTATTTTTTATCCATTTATTTTGGTTTTGGTATATTTTTGGTTATAACAAACATATATATATATATAATAATAAAATTAAATACATTTAAATGAAGTTAAATTAGTAAGCAAAATCATGAAGAGGAGGGACTACATTAGAAACAGCAAATCCCAACCTCTGATTAACTTTATTTTAACCTTCACTTTAATGCCAAAATAAAACACATTAAAGTTAAACAAAATACACTGCATTTTTTTCAAAAAGATTCTAGAGTACAAGCTACAACGTGGGATTACAATATGTATCTTAGGTTTTTGAAGTAAATAAAGAAGTAGGACCCACATTGCAATGGGGATAATTTGTCTATCAGTCTTAACCTCCAACTGGCTAGTCTCACATATGAAATATGCATAATTAGACCAGAAATTAAGAGAACGAGATGTGGGTGCTCAAGTGTACAATGTTCCACATCTGTATCACCCTTCACAGCCTGCAGACAGTTGTGGAAAGGTGACTGCTCTCTCAAGTTAGAATAAGAAAAAGATAATAAGGAGCTAATATTTTGGGGTAAATGAGATGAAACTTATTTCTTGAAATTAGCATTCCTGCTCCCAGTATGGTAGAGGCAATAATTAATACAACCTTGAGCCACATATAAAAGTATGACAGTCCAGTAAACTTAGTGTACTGATATGGTAAAATTATTAGTAATTTCAAGTAAAATTTCTCTTATTTTTATTTCTTTAAAAATTATGGTTATAATGTGTATATATATATAAAGTCTATTTTTAAATATTTACTGTTGTTTTTCAGATTCAACATGAAAAAGGTAGATATGAAAAACTTTAAAGTATTAAAAAACAAATAACAAATTGTAAAATAATTTGAATAATCTTCACTTACTTTCTATTTGTTCCATACTTCAGAAGTAATACTTCTTGTATTTTTATCTACACATAAAAACAATACAATTTGAAGTTAAAATTACAGAACCCTGGAGTAGTATTCTTGTGTATTTAGATATGTTTTTCATATACTCGTTTAGGCTTAGTATGGCAATGCAACTGAGACCACTTACACCAAACTATGTACACATGAATGAAAACAATATTGTATAAAAGTATTGTTACAAAAAAAGCTTTTAAAATTATCAGAAAATAAATATAAGTTTTAAATACTCCCACAAAAAGTAAAGGTAGTACCACATTTTGAAATGACACTCCATTTTAAAAGGCAAATGTAAAAGGTATAGCTCAAAACACTGATACCCTTGAATATCAGCAGTGACAAGAAATGCATAATATGTACAATAATTAAAGGAGTGTCACAGTGCTCACATGCTCAGTTGGGCATTTAGAAATAAAAGATATTTACAAATTCTGGACACTCATTGTTTTACTATAGGTTTATCTAGAAAAGTTTTTCACTCAAATGTGCATGATATATTTGGGGCAAAATATTCAAAGGATTTGGTGTTGGAGAGTATCAGTTGTACCAATATGATGTTTGGTGAAAAAGATCCTAAAGTGACAAATGTTGTGTTTTCCAATGATCCCTGGCATACATTGGGCATTATCAAGGATTTATCTCCTAGTACTGTAGCTATCTTTATAAATGGTTCTGCCCACTGTGCTGATATGTATCCATACTTTCCAAACTTTTTTGAACTCTTTGTGATGATTGTTCTGACATTTTTATAATGATAAAACTTAAGTTGGCTGAGTGCACTAACAAGGTTTCAATAAAAGTATTCAATTCTAATGGTAATTTGTGTAAAACAGGCACATATAAGACAAAAATATTTTTCTTTTTTTTTAACTCTTTACCCTTTGATGTCATCAGAGCCTCTCACACCACTTGAATGAATATACTGATCAAATTTAGGGTCTCAAATAACTTTCATACCCCATGCAGTGCCTTAACTACAGAGCAAGAAGCTGGTGTATGTTGGATGAAACAAGTTGAATAGCAGCATTCCACAAGTAAAACCTTGATTATAACAATGTTCAACACTAAGTATTAAGTTGTAATACCATGACCCAAAAAGGAAAGATTTGTCAGTTCAGCAGAGAGTTCGTATAAAAGCTTTATGTAATGCTGGTTGGCTTCTGTGATAAATTGCTGCATAATTGCTCCCCAAACATTGCCAAGTACACACTAGATCAGAAGATTGAGACAGGTAAATTTTAAAATGGGAAAGAAAACATCTAAACTCAATGATACTGATGTTAAATATCTTCATTATGCAGCCTTTGTAACAAAAGGAAGACTGCTACTAATCTCAAGCATGAGATAAATAACCATGTATCAAATGACATAAAAGCATCTAGATTTATATTATCAAAAAAGACTTAATGAGAAAGGAACATCTGGTCATGTAGCAAATAAAAATACCCTTTAACTCTATCAACAAATATTTTCAGTAGACTGAAATTTGCTAAAAAGTACAAAAGCTGGACTGTTGATGATGGGAAAAGGGTGTTATGGATGGATGAGTACAAATATGAAATATCTGAATGAAAGTGCAGATTGTACCTCCAGTGGAAGAAAGGTAAAATATACTTAGCTCAATGCATAACACCTATAAAGAAGCATGGGGAAAGCAGTTTGATGTCTTGGGAGTGTTTTTCTGTTGAAGCAACTGGATATTTGCAAAATCAATGAATGGATAAGCACAAGTACTGTCATGGTATATCCAGTGATTTGCATATTATTAGTAAAAGATTCTACTATCAAGAAGATAACGATCCCAAACACTCATCCAACCCATGCATAAATTACTTAGCTAAGCAAAATCTGCTAGAGTCATTCAAATGACACAAAGGCTTCCCCAGAGAACCCTGATCTCAACCCAATTCAGTAGATATGCAACTTGATAGATTTTTTTGACTAATCAAAAACTACTTCCAAAGAAACTTTATGGGAGTGTATTAGAGACATGTGAAGTAAACTCCCAAAGAACACTCTAATTAAACATGTTGCAACAATGCCTCAAAGACTATCTGCAGTTATTAAAGGAAAGGGGGACACATAAAATACTAAATTTTTGCTGAATTTAAGCTCTCCCACTAAGTTTATGATGTACTAAATATGAAGATTATTAAATTTTTATGTTTCACCTGTGATTTACCTGCCTTTATTCTTTGAAAGTAGTCTGAAATTTAATTTTCAACTATATCTTAACACATTCTCACAGAACTGTATTTACATAAAACACCCACTGGGGTATTCAAGGTAGTTATTATTCCAACAATAGAGTAATATAACATCACAGTATTTAACACATTATTTTACAAATATTCAATATATAGGTGAGAATAATGTAGTTTTTACTGTTACAATTAACTTTCTGTGTTACTATAAATCAAATGAAATATATTATTTACTAATTTATTTATATTCAAATACTGAATAACAATGGAGCAGGCCAATTCTTAGGTTTGGATCATTGATAGCTACATCATTAATGGCCTTATGTCAGTAGGAGAGTCCAATAGAGTAACAAATATAAAAGTCCATTATTATATAATTCATATGTTTTAGTGTATGTTATTCCTAAATATCACTGCAGTGGCATAGTGAGGGTGTCTGGCACTCTGGAGCAAAACATAACTTGGTGCTCCCTAAAAAATCCCAACTTCATACGCCCTTTACAATTTACTCTCTAACCTCACTTGGCAAGAGTTAAGTAACAGTAACACACATTACAGAAAAGCACTGAATCCGATGGAAATGGTTTGTTTTTTGTTTTTGGAATTTCGCACAAAGCTACTCGAGAGCTATCTGTACTAGCCGTCCCTAATTTAGCAGTGTAAGAAGAGGGAAGGCACCCACCGCTAACCCTTAGGCTACTCTTTTACCATGAATAGTGGGATTGACCATCACATTATAACGCCACCACGGCTGAAAGGGCGAGCATGTTTGGCACGACTTGGGCGCGAACCTGCAACCCTCCGATTACAAAGTGCATGCCTTAACGCGCTAGGCCATGCCAGGCCTCCAATGGAAATGGATTTTGTGATATGTTGAGGGTATTTTTTTAAATAAAATTAATTCTTCACTAAAGCAACTATTTTGTGTAAGCCTACTTTGTAATGGTTACTATAGCTTAATGCATTATTCAAAATAAAACACTGAGGTTAAGTTGGAAGTATTTAGGTAAACTTAATATTCGTGAATACTTGTTACATATGCCCCATTACATTCCTTGTACCTATAAATGAGTAAGGCCTTAATTGAAACTGGCAGACAAACCAATAACGAGCCACATCAATATTTAGAAGTGAGAATTAACAAATAGCCAGGTTAGACCATTTACAGTAGGTAGTTTCAGAATATCTGCTAGCCTTCCCAAAAACTGACACAGTTTTTTATCTCTTGTAAAACCTTCTAGAAAACAATACCAAAGGTCTTATGAAAAAAACAATAGAAATAGCTATGAGGAGCCATGGAATTAATCATGAAAATAAATTAATGGTATCTGGTGGAAAAAAAAAATCAATTGGAAGTAATAGCAAATATCTTGCCAGAAATATGGAAGTTATTGTTTATTTTTTATGAATTTGAATCATTAGTAATTAAGATACCGTGTTGTATAATAGTATGTTGCAAGTTGTTGCATGTTATACCCTACATTAATATAAAAATGCATCACAACTCTCCTGACTTGTATTATTTCATGACAAACAAGTCTGAGATAAAATCATTTGGATTGTCAAAAATCTGTCTACAGCTTGAAAAAGATGGCCTAAAATTGCTATCAGTTACAAGATGTCAGGGTATTTTAATCAATCTAACATTTAAAACCAAAGGATTTTCCTCAGCATAAATTTTCTGATGATATACTAATATTTGATGTTAGGCAGAACAAAAACATTTTAATAAGAAGTCATATGGGAACAGTTAAAATCTGGGTAAACCCGTTTTTAATTAAGATTTACCCAAGCCTGTTGTCCAGGAGCAACTGCACTTCCTACACCACTGATTTATTTCAAAGGCCTTTAAACTATCAGTGAAAATTGCACCCTAGGTAAATTTGAAGAGCGTAACCCAAGTTTCAAAATGGATTATGCTGATTTTTGTTATTTAAATATCTAAACAAATAAACCCTTAAGAAGATAGCCTATGTATAGATCTTGGTAAATTATATTTGTGAAGAGAAGTAATTTTAAACTACAAATATATAAACTCTAGACTGAAACAGAAAGCTTGAGAATCTCAAAAACACATGTTTACCTACCTGTATTGATATGTATAGTAAATGAATAGATAAATTAATTGTTACTGACTGTTACGCTTATTGAAGTAAATATACGTTCTTCATTGTCAAACTTTTGTACAGCTTTTATAAAGTGTATTCTGTAAAGGCAAACAATAAAGGTGTTTGTATTTTTTTCTTGTAAACCCTAACTTTTATCATAAGAACTACGAAAATTGAATATTTTGCCAAGAACATTGACAGATTTTTGTTCTTAAAAGCTTCAATATATGTTAATAGATGCTTCAGTCATGGGGCACTCAGCCCTTCCTGGAAAATGAGAAACATTTTTATCTCTATATTCATTCAGTATATGCATGTGAATCTTTTATTCAATTCGGAATTCAACACTACTTTGCCCTTCCCTGGAAAAATGTAATAAGATGCCCCTAATTTAAATATGTGCGATACCCGACATGTCTGCAATTTTAATTATATATATTGGTTGGTTGTTGTTTAGAATTAAGCACAAAGCTACACAATGGGCTATCTGTGCTCTGTCCACCACGGATATCGAAACCCGGATTTTAGCGTGTAAGTCCGCAGACATACCGCTAAGCCACTGGGGGGCTATATATATTGATGATAGCATAGTTGATTAATATGACACATGTCAGTTTTAAATTGTAGGAGTGAGGTAATGTAAAAGTCAATATTTGATGTTCAGCATGACAGGTGGGCAGTCAAATTAATTACAGATTTTAACTGCATGATAAGTTTGTAGTTTTCTGAAATGAAAAAAGTTTCTCTGATCATATTAAGTTAAATCACTTTGGGAAATGACCCTTATGTTTATTTTACAGTGATTCTTTCTATATGACTAATAATATAACAGAACAAGTGTATATATATTGTAGTTACGATTACATTAGGCTGTAAATTCTTAAGTTTTTTAATACCTGTTTAATTATGCTTGGTATGTGTGTAATATTGGGCAATAATATAATATGAATTTTATATAATAAATACAAATAGAAACTTGTATTAGATATTCAAACGTACTTGTTAGAAACTTATATTCATAGTGTATTATTTATTGTAAAAACTAAACTTGACTTGTATAGGTCAGTGTTTCGTAAACTATAAAGTTTGTAGTTTTGTAAAAAGTATAGATATTATTAATATGTCTTGAAAATTTATTAAATGCTTCAGCAGGAGTGAATACTTTTGTGAGGTACTGTATGTAAGTGAGATCATAGACTTAAGTATCACACTTAGTTTACAAGTCGAACGCTTTAACACACTTGGCTATGCAGGGCCCACCAATATAAGTTATGTTTTCTGAGTGACCTTTTTTGACACATTGCGATATGTCAGACACAGTTTAATTTTATTCAGTCGTGAATATAAGATGTTTTTTATGATTAAGTATAAGAAACTCAGCAAAATATAAAATTTGTAACTAACGTTTTCTATTATAAACTTGGTCCGGCATGGCCAGGTGTGTTAAGGCGTTCGACTCGTAATCCGAGGGTCGCGGGTTCGAATTCCGGTCACACCAAATATGCTCGCCCTTTCACCCGTGTGGGCGTGTTAATGTTACCGTAAATCCCACTATTCGTTAGTAAAATATAAAATAATAGCCCAAGAGTTGGCAGTGGGTGGTGATGACTAGCTGCCTTCCCTCTTGTCTAACATTGTTAAGTTAGGGACGGCTAACGCAGATAGCCCTCGTGTAGCTTTGTGCAAAATTCAAAAACAAACAAACGTATGTTGTCTAATATATTCATATCTACGGTCTCAACCATAATAATGATTACAATTAACTGGGTGACATCAGTGAATCTAAGAACAGGATGAGCCTCAAGGTTTTGTTTTTCACTAAAATACACAACTTTAGAAAAAAAAAAGTTAAAATAATGTGCAAAACACTGGTTGGAAAAGATATAAAGAAATTAAATGGAAATACTTATTACCTTATTTTACTGTAACAATAAGATTAAAGTGTAATATGTTCCATCTTTAAGAACTATTGTTTTTTTAGATCTCCTGTATAAATGTTTAAAGGTTTTAAGCTGTGAATCCTTGAGACAAAAACAATATACTGATACTAAATGTTTGGGTTTAACCATCACATGTTTAATTCATATACATTGAGTAGATAAATATAGCATGCATGATTGCACAAGAAGTGATTAATAATTATGTATAACTTATGCCATGACTGTCTTTAATTAAAACGCTCCGCCCCAAAAACGTATTATCGGAATTTCCATGTTTATTTCAGTTTTAAAATTCGTTTAATTTCTTGTGTTTCACAATACCCGTTTTCGTCAATGGTTAGTAATTGTTGTTGTTTTGAATTAAGCACAAAGCTACACAATGGGCTATCTGTGCTCTGCCCACCACGGGTATCGAAACCCGGATTTTAGAGAGTAAGTCCGCAGACATACCGCTGAGCCACTGGGGGGGCCAATGGTTAGTAAACAAATATCATTTTTAAATTATTTTATACATCAAAGATACTAAAATAGTTTTTTACTGGTACCCACGTTGAAAATATTTTGAGTTGTGACGACGCCTCCTGTACAACTGCACATAAACAAAGTGACAAAAACAATTTCTGTACAAACTAAAAATATCCGATATCGCAATATTTTTAATGATTTTACAACCTACCTGCAACAGTCTTGTTATTTCGTTTGTGAAAAATCTGCATTACATGATTCAGTTAATAAATTTCAAATTATGCATTAAACTAACTTCAGCCATGTATGGGGTGAAGAGAAATAAGTTTATAACTGCCCCGAGTTATTTTGCGTCTTCCTTCGGAGGAAAAAATTATAATTTTGCCTAAATACCTACCATCAAGAAATACACACCGACCAGAAGACGAAAAGCGGAAAACTTTCGAAACGTCGTCCTCTACACTTGTGTCTCCACAACAGGCAGTTGCCATCAATTCTACAGAGTTTCATCTATTGAAACCTAAATTTTCGTTATATGTTCTCCTTTAAACACAGCTTCTTTAATTTTTCGTTTGTTTATGTTTGTTTCTTTATTTAGTATTTGAGTGTTTTCTATGGTTATGTTGTGTTTATTTGACTTGCAGTGTTCGAAAATGTGTGAAGGTGACTTTTTATGTTCTTTGAATCTGGTTTCCATTTTTCTACTTGTTTCTCCAATATAGAAGTCGTGGCAGTTATCACTTTGAATTTTATAAATAATGTTGGTGTGGTGCTTGTCAGTGTAGTTCTTACATAGTATAGACCTCAGTTTTGTGCCTGGTTTTTAAATAAATTTAGTATTAACTGGAATGTTATATTTTGTTACTAGTTTTTGCCAGATGTTGGTTATTTGTTTGCTGATGTCAGGAATATATGGTATACAGCAGTATATAGTTTCGTGATTTTTTGATTCGTGAGATATATTTACTTTTGTTGGTTGATTTTGCTTTCTGTCTGGGTGTGTGCGTATAATGTTTTTTACGGTTTGTGGAGGAAACTTATTGATGTTGATGAAGTATTGTTTTATTTTATCTAATTCATCGTTAATTTTATCTGGTGAGCATGGTTTTATGGCTGTGTTTATCTGGTTTCTTAGTATGTTGAGTTTTTGTTTTGTTTCATGTGCTGAGTCCCAAGGAATGTGTCATAAAAATATTGGCTAGAACTGGTGATACTGGGTTGCTCATGCTTAGGCCATTTGTTTGTATATAGTTTTGGTTGTTGATCATGAAGTTTGTCTTTATTGTGGTGAATTCTATGAGGGTTGCTAACTGGTTACTGGGAATGTCTATGGTTGGGTTAGGGTCTCGGATATAGAGTTCTATATGTTGAAAATATGTAATGCTACTATGACCATTTCCAATAAAAACTGCATTGAAAACGCATTTCAAAATGGCACACCTTTCTGAAATGTACCTTGGTATTTACATTATTATAATTTACCTTCTATACTTCATATTGATGGCATTTTGGGAAGCTCCTCCACAGTTTACCTCAGCCTTCCCTCCCCCAACGAAAATATCCTGGCGTTACCACTCAAAAAGTTTTTGAGCTGTATTCTGCGTCCGTAAGGGTCTTAATCTAGTTTGACGATCGGCTAGCGTCTTACAAGACAACCCGTCGAATCCTCCTGTTCAACGCCGACCACTTGAAATTCTCGTTCCGTATTTCTCAAGGTCTTTTAAAAAATTTGCAACAGCAATCTCACCAGCGATGGCACGTTGAGAAAGACATTACTTTTGCAACTCGACAATTCTGCCAAGTTCAAACTCTGTTAACTTTTTAGCCTTTGCCATGTTTTTACCCAATGTAACACATGAGATGTCAGTTGGAGATGTTGACAGCGCTAATGCTTGAACACAAATGATTAAATTTCGTTACATATTTACCAATTAACGCTTCGTTTCAGTATAGTCTTAAACTTTTGACCAGCTGATATTTAGGTTAATTTCATAGTGTTCACATTTTCCCCATTAAATGCTAAAAAAGTTTTTATTTTTATTTTCCCTTTTCTTATTTTCATCTTTCGAAGCTCTACTCAAATAAGTGGTTGAATCTAATAACGCAAATTACATATTTTCTCTTTATGTTAATTGGCCGTAAGATTTTGGCCAGCATTATATATATATTAAAATATATTTGTATTAAGAAGCAAAACTATGTGTATCAATCCTTTTGGCAAATATCATAAATTTACTACTTTCAAAATTTAATTTACTTTTAAATTAATATTAAAATTTTTCGCTATTTGAAATCGTAATACGTAACATAATAAATTGGAAACCTGTTCGAGGTAAATTATAATAGATAATACTTTACAGTTTTCTTGATATTTTCCATCATATTGTGAGATAGAGTGTTAGAAGGATTTCTTCAGGATCTTATGCGAAGTAAAAATTAAATGTTTCATGAAATGTCTCAATATTACTTCTTTTGGGCCTTTTAGGCTGTATATTTGGGTTAGATAACTTCAGTATTTGAAGAATATTTCGTGTTTTTCGTTTTAAGTGGATGACTACTCTGGGGTAGTGTTAATGTGTAATATATATATATTTGTGAGTTATATAATCGTCAACAGATGGCAATGGGTTCGTAAATTGTTTCGGACTTAATTGATAAATTTTATAGTTTAAAATATTACATTTTTTCATTTCAGGATTTCGTTCTTCCTTTTTGATAAAAGTATGCATTATCTACATTCACCTTCCAGGATCTGAAGATCAATAAAATTGAAAAAGAAATGTTCAAAATCGGTCAATTATTAAAAACCGACTCCATTTTATGACCGTGTACTTTAAAGACTATTTTGTGTCTACGGTGAGCATGTAAAAGGTCCTCAACAATTACATTTTGTTGGTAAAGCACTTGATAAAAAAGTTTAAATATACAACTGTCTTTTTGAATACTAAAATAGCGTATATGAAAATACTGTTATTTTAACCATTTTCTGAAATTATGCTTTGTTTAAAATGCTATTATAATAAACTCAATTCGTGATTTACTCTCTAAGGTCGTTAAAAGTTTTATTTTTAACAGAAAAAAGACGAGTTAATGACAATATATGTTCATTTAATTATAAACAAGTTTTAAAGTGAAAGTGTTTGGTAGATGTTTCATAGATGGATTGATATACCGAGTATCAGTTTTTGTGGATAAATAATAAAAATGAAAACTACTCTTCAAGACTGAGTGTAGTTTATAAGTATATATTATTTCCTTGTTTATCTGTTCACCAGATAGGAGTACAAATTGTACTTAGATAATGATTATTTGTGACTTTTCAATGCACAAATATGGTATTCACCAAAGCAATTTCAGTAAAAATAAATAAATAATAATCTACGTTAATATTTAAGGTACCAAAAAGATTATGTATTTATGCAACACACAGATCTGTTAACATGTTAACTGATGTCTGAGTTTAAACACACCAATTCCTTAATTATTACAACAAAATGTTATATAGTTTTCTTCAAATTATCATTTCGGTTAACTTGAAAGTTATAGGTGAGATTGGGTTCTTATACTTTATAGTTCTGGTAACTATGTTGTTCGTACTAATTGTCATTCTCTTAGCATGTGGAGTGATTTTGAGCTATTTGATGCGTCTTTTCAAAAACATTTTAACGCTATTGGTCCACAATGTAATAAAAAATTAGAGAAACTGAAAAAATTAATATAATATTAACAATCTATGTTAACACTGAATTATAAAAATAAAACAAATATTTACTTATTAACCTGCTTCAGTGAAACTATTGTAAGAAATATGAGAAGCAAGTAATAAAGTAAATTTGCAAAAATTAATTATGGTGTAGGGAAGGTAATGTTAAACCAAAGGAGACAGAAACAAGGTAGGAATGAATACACAAGACTGTACAAACTCCCTTACGTAAGTACTATGTCAATCTTGCAAGGATATGATTATTAGGCACTGAAAGTCTGTGTATCGCTATTAAGATTAAATCTCGTGAATATAATAGTCAACTATTTGAAAGGGCTCGAGTTTTGAGTATCGTTTGAAAACATTATAGCTTTTGTATGTGATCCTGTGTGCTAAATTCTTGGTGCCCCCCAGTGGCTCAGCGGTATGTCTGCGGACTTACATGCTAAAATCTGGGTTTCGATGCCCGTGGTGGGCAGAGCACAGATAGCCCATTGTGTAGCTTTGTGCTTAATGCAAAACAACAACAACAACATAAATTCTTGATCATAATTTATATTCCACTCATGCAATTGTTACTAAAGGCAAGTTACCAATTTTTCACTATGTTTAGAGATTCTATTATTAAGTTTCTCCATCAACGCATTTCTTATATTGATAACCAACGTTTAAATTAAATCAATTAGTGAAGCAACCTTACTTGACCTTTTAGACACTAACTTTAGTACTACAGTTTGTAAGAGATACTTAATTTTTCACTTCGGAACTAACGACGTAAAATGATATGGGACGACGGCTTAATGACTATTTTACGACTTACAAACTTCACAACATAATATGACTCATCATAATGACCTTCGTGTTCTTTTCTCTAGCGTCATCTACCGAGATGTGCGAAGGCGTATCAATTTACTTCTAGGACAGTGGTTCTCAACCTTGTTGGAGGTACCCCGGAAGATTCGTACTTGCATTCACTGAACCCTTTGTAATTGGAAAAATAAAATGATTTTTTTGAAATTCAAAATTTAAGTAGATATTTTATTGGTGCACAAAATGAACCGTGCATCAGTTTCATACAATATCACTCTGTTCAAAGAACAAAACATGAATTTCACACATAAACAAAAACATAACTCAATGAATATTTACTGCAAATCAAAGTGACTTTTGCTGTTGTCTTTCAGAGACAAGTTCAGAAATGCGCGGCTTCACCTTGATAAGTGCCACTCTCATATCATTTACGCAACAAAGTTTGTTCCTTTTTTCGTGTTTATGTCTACCATCCTCGAAAAGGATTGTTTGCAAAGATACGTTGTAACAGACAGTATGACTATCTCAAGGGCTTTCTTAACAATAATGGGTACACTACGATTTGATGACAACAAAACGTTGAGAGCGTTGTTGTTCTGAAAAGTTACTGTTGAACCTAGCGTTGCTGAAGTTTAATGATTTCGTCAAGGTATTCATTATTGACATCTGCTGTCGCAACACTAAACGTGATCGGTTGTCTCACCCATGCTGGATATGACTCTCTGGTGGGGAAGTATCTGTCGAGAGACTTTGCGAGATTATCTAAGTGCATGGCAGTTGCTTGCTTCAGTTCCCCGGGTACAGAAATGTCTCCGATTTCAGACACATCTTCGATCTAACTTATACAGTCGACCAGCAGGGGAAAGTTTGCAAAGTTATCATTCTCTGTTCGTCGTTTCCATTACGGTAGCTTTTTTTGAAAAGCCTTCAGGTTTTCTTCCGTTTCAATGATGTTGACTCAACTACTCTGCATCTGTTGATTGAGAGCAATGAAGATATCGGCCATGTACGCCAAAATGAGAATGAACTCACATTTTTTGAAGCAATCTACACGACAATGTTGGTGCTCTCGCAAAAACAGGGCTAATTCCACACACATGGCAAAAACACGATTCAGCACCTTTCCCCGGGATAACAATCAAACGTTAGAATGGTACAGAAGTACCTTGAATTCAGAGCTCATTTCATTACAGAGCTATTTGAAGATGTGGTGCTTCAGGGCACTATATCGCACAAAGTTCACACATTCCACTACAATTTTTAATACTTCTGCTAGTTTTGAAGAAAAGAATTTTGTTTCCAATGCATGCCTGTGCAAAACATAGTGCGTAACAATGATGTGTTGTGCATCGGCTTTCATTAGCGCACCAAACCCAGAGTTTCGTCCCAGCATGACTGGAGCTCCGTCCGAACAAACAGCAGAAACCATATCCCACGATAAATCGTTGTCTATGAAGAAGTTATCCTCAAGTTTATTCGCGTCTGCTGCCTTAGTTGTTGCTGTAAGAGGTTTACAAAATAAAAATTCTTATTTTATTTCGTCGTTCTTCACATAGCGCACGAATATAATAAGCTGGCTTAAATTGGAAACGTCGGTGGTCTCGTCGAGTTGAAGGCCGAATTTTGCTAAGCTTGAAATCATATCTGCAACTACTTGAACCAAGATGTCATCGCTCAAATCATCTATTTTGCTGCTGATGGTGTCATTTGAAAGAGGAATTTGGGATAACTTGTTTTCAACAGTTTTTCCCAGCATGATATTCACCATCGTCAACGCAGCTAATTTTACGAGTGCTTCACCAATGGTGTATGGTTTGCTTTGCTTTGCGATCACGTACGCAACTTCGTACGATGCTGTGAGGATCGGTTTGTCGATGGGTACACAGCCGAGAATAGGCAAAGTAGTCTTTTCATCTAACCTGACTCTCTTTATCTTGAATTCAGCAAGCGTTGGTTGTGTTCTTTTATTTCCCATCTCCATGCAGCTTTAGGGAGTGTTCTTTTAGTTTTGCCAGTGCTAGAATAGATAAAACTAGTGCAATACACATTTAACAATATACGTTATATGCATTAAATTGAAACAAAAGCAAATATTAAAACAAATGTATAAGAGTAAATCCATTACAATAAGGGCTTCACAATTGTCATTCAAGATAAATCCGACGACATGAACGAAGTTTACTGACAACGTCATGACAAAATCCACAATACAAAGGTAGATTTGCACCTCAACCTAATTTTTTTAAAATTATCGAAAATATGCTTGGTAGTTTACAGAAAAACTAGCACATGAGTCATGAAACGTTACAATTTATTTTACCTAAATCCCCCGTTCCAGGTTGATTTTACCTGTTATCAAAAATACACGAAATCAACAATCCTGGTTGTCCTGTTATTTCTAACTGCCGTATTAAGAAAAATAAAACAAAAAACTTTATTCTTCTGACAAAGAATAATCAACTATCCGAAAGCTCTCAAGTTTTAGGTCCTGTTTGAAAACATTACAATTTTGTATGTTATCCTGTGTGCTAACTTCTTAACCAGAACAGTTTGAATACTTTTATTCAATCCCGAATTCATGCAACAGACAGGTATTCAGAATTTAGTTTTGGATAACAATTATTTCTAGAAAACAATTTGCAATTCATGTAGTGCTTTATTTTATGGTTTTGTGGATTCATCCCTTCTTTGTTTCTGTACTTGTTGACATTGTTTTCTTTACATTATACTTCATTTTTTGCAAAGAAATTGTGTTTACTACTTTTATGATTTTGTAAAGCACAGAACAGTAGTCAACAAACATTAAAAGTTGTGCACAGTACAAACAAGTAGGCAACAAATATCAACACCAAGTATAGTACGGGCCAGCAGTCACTGGTCATTTATTAATATTTGTGTACAGAGTAAAATAGTTGTAAAGAATTATCAAAACCGGTGTGTGGTACAGGCCAATAGTCATGAAGCATCAACTCCTTTGTAAAATACAAGCCAACAGTCTTCCAATATTACTTCTCGTGTACACTGTAGTTCGGTAATTACACATATGAACACCTGTACACAGAAGTAAGCTGTCATCAAGCGTTAACGTGAAGAAGTATCAATACTTTAAGCAATACTAATCGTGCATAGTTCAAAATAGCAGTGACCACGTATTAACACCGGCGTACAGAACAGTCCAGCACTCAAGGACAAGATAAAAATTCTAAAATTGTCTATTTCTTTCTTTGGAATAGGTAAAGAGTATTTTGGTACCAAGTTAAATGTTGAAACAAGGCCATGTGGTTGCCCCAAACCTCTGAAAGTATGCGTTTAATTAACTTTTTGACCGTCCAATAAACAAATTGACCAAAAATTGGCATATCCCACATTTTTGTACATATACATATACATGATGGGACATATAAAAGGTATCTTTGTGCCAAATATCGTGCTAGTTGTACAAAATTTCTTGTTTGTTTGAGTGTTTGCAGTAAAGCATAAAGCAACAAAATTGGTTATCTCTGCTCTGCCTACCATAGGTAAGAAAAACCTGAATTTTAGCATTATAAGTCTGTAAACATAGTGGGCCCGGCATGGCCAAGCGTGTTAAGGCGTGCGACTAGTAATTTGAGGGTCGAGAGTTCGCATCCCAATCGCGCCAAACATGCTCGCCCTTTCAGTTTGTTTGTTTGTTTTGGAATTTCGCACAAAGCTACTCGAGGGCTATCTGTGCTAGCCGTCCCTAATTTAGCAGTGTAAGACTAGAGGGAAGGCAGCTAGTCATCACCACCCACCGCCAACTCTTGGGCTACTCTTTTACCAACGAATAGTGGGATTGACCGTCACATTATACACCCCCACGGCTGGGAGGGCGAGCATGTTTAGCGCGACGCGGGCGCGAACCCGCGACCCTCGGATTACGAGTGCACGCCTTAGCGCGCTCGGCCATGCCAGGCCCGCCCTTTCAGACGTGGGGCGTTCTAATGTGACGGTCAATCTCACTATTCGTTGGTAAAAGAGTAGCTCAAGAGTTAGTGGTGGGTGGTGATGACTAGCTGCCTTCCCTTTAGTCTTACACTATTAAATTAGGGACGGCTAGCACAGATAGCCCTCGAGTAGCTTTGTGCGAAATTCGAAAATAAACAAACAAATTGTAAACATAGTACTATGCTATTAAGGAACAGTGGACAAACTGCAGCAAAGTAATTGTCAAAAACCTTAATACCAAGCTTTTTGTGGCTTCTTGACTCCTCTATAATTATCAAAATTGGCAAGTCTATCATTTTTGTTTGTTGATGTATGGAACCAGTAAAAAATCTTTATATCAAATTAAATTCAAACTGGTCAAAATATGGCCATGTAATTGACCTAAAAATTCACATTATGCTTTTGTTCTTAGCTCTGATCCCTAAAAAGACTCAAAATGGGCAAATACAGATTTTTATGTCAATGTGTTGAGCGTATTAAAATTCATTTTTGTGACAATTTTCGTCTTTTTTGCAGGAAATATTATTGCAAGAAGCCTAAAATATACATTTTTGGGTAGTTTAAGTTTTTACCCTATAAAATCCGTAAAATGCTTAAATCAAAGAAAATGGTCTGAGTGTGTTGGACCAAGGTATAACTCTACCAAGTTTCTGGTCAGTCTGCTAAGAAATGAAAAAATGGTGGTCGATTGAAAAGTGTTTGGAAGAAGAAGAAATAAAAAAGTAGAAGAAACTACAGAAAAACACTACGTATTACTGTAGAAACATAATTATTAGATAATGTTACGTATTTTTTATGTATTATGTTCTTCGTAGACTAAACGCAACAGAAAAACACAGATAACAGCTTGTATAATTTATTACACTCAACTATTAACAAATATAACAGATATAACATAAATTATATGATAACAGTGACAGATATTAAGTTACAACATTCGAAATTAATTACAAAACAAAATAAAACTAGTTTCAAATTTCAAAATTAATCACAATACAAAATGGTACTGGCCTGTATCTAATATAATGATCTAAAATAAAAGTCTCAAATTCCAGTCTAGGGTGTGAATTTGGTCCCACGAAGAAATTCCGAAGCTTAAATGAAGAAGTTCAGAAACAGTTCACAGTTCAATAAATTCGCCGAAGTTCTTTTCACGTCGCCTTTAATTTATTCCATTTTCCCGTAAATTGTTCCACGCGTGTTGACTTACGCTATAACCACTAATTCGGATGAATCGTAGAGATTGACGAAATAAAATCACAGCTTCCGTAGATCTAACTTCAGTCACAAATCCAAGTTGAATAATCACAGCAAACACTTAATCTTTCTCAAATAACTGACTCTCTTCTTTTGAAATAAAACTAATGTCTGACTCCTTTTTTTCTCTTTGAATAAAAACTGATGTCTGAATCTCTCTTGTCTCTCGCATCTTCGTCTGTTTATATATTGTAGGCCTAGACCCCTCGAATAACCGCGAACTTTCTACAGATCTCCTGAGCAATCCGCGCATGTCCGTTCTTGTACGAGACTACACGTCTAGACACGAAGTCACCAGCACTTCATTTACAAACATATGATTAGTCTACTTAATTCAAGAGAATTCTAAATATCACCCTAAATGAATAACAACATATTAGTTTAAACTTCGAAACAATAATATCAATATGGAAAAATGAATAATAGAAATGAAAATTTAAACACAACACGACATGTTGTCTTTTACAAAATATTTACACATATACATAACAATAATGAATTAGCTGTATTGTAGGAGTTACACTCTATCTTCATTATTTTTACGAGTTCACAAATTAAGTCTGCTATTGTTACTGTTAGGCTTATTTTTGCTATATAATATAAAATTATAAGAACCGACACACAATTCAAAACAGAAATCCACCGAAAAATCACCCATACTGGACTATACATTCCTTGGGACTCAGCACATGAAACAAAACAAAAACTCAACATACTAAGAAACCAGATAAACACAGCTATAAAACCATGCTCACCAGATAAAATTAACGATGAATTAGACAAAATAAAACAATACTTCATCAACATCAATAAGTTTCCTCCACAAATCGTAGAAAACATTATACGCACACACCCAGACAGAAAGCAAAATCAACCAACAAAAGTAAATATATCTCACGAATCAAAAAATCACGAAACTATATACTGCTGTATACCATATATTCCTGACATCAGCAAACAAATAACCAACATCTGGCAAAAACTAGTAACAAAATATAACATTCCAGTTAATACTAAATTTATTCAAAAACCAGGCACAAAAGTGAGGTCTATACTATGTAAGAACTACACTGACAAACACCACACCAACATTATTTATAAAATACAATGTGATAACTGCATCGACTTCTATATTGGAGAAACAAGTAGAAAAATGGAAACCAGATTCAAAGAACATAAAAAGTCACCTTCACACGTTTTCGAACACTGCAAGTCAAATAAACACAACATAACCATAGAAAACACTCAAATACTAAATAAAGAAACAAACATAAACAAATGCAAAATTAAAGAAGCCTTACTTATACAACAACTTGAATCCAAAATAAACCAATATAAAGGAACGCCATTATACCTATATTAATATTATAAAATAAATAAAATTTAGCCTTATAAGCCTTACATATTCAACAACTTAAACCCAAAATAAACCAATATATAGGAGCGCCTTTATACCTATATTAATATAATAAAATAAATACAATTATATATTCAAACATCTAACACCGCCCTCTACATTCCGAGACTCAGTTACACAACCCCCTTTCAAATCTATGGTCAGCTTCCGGTCAATTACCTCCTTCTTTGTGAACCTGACGATGACCGAAGAAGGTCGAAACGTTGTTTGCTTTTCTATGTAAAATATTTTCTCAATCGAAACGAGCCGTTTTTGCATATAAATATATAATATAATGTGTATGTACATATATTTAACAGTTTTTTAAATAAAATTACAATTCCGAAAAAAATAATATCATCGAAGGGAAAAGAAAAATGAAATAGTTATATAAGCACAAATATTTCAGTTAACATATCAAACGAACAAATATTCAAGTTTAGATGAAGACCAGCTAGTAATTTTATAATCAAATACACTGAAGCCGGAAAAATAAGAATCAAAGATCAACCAAATACACTTTCCAAAATATTATACAGATTAATATTTCACAACAGACAATAAATGAAAACATATAATACAAGAGAAGAAATTTCAAAAGACTTTAAACAACTGTACAGTAAAATAAAGGCATGAAAAAAAGAAGTATTGATTACATTATTCCACTGGAGAGTTACGAAGATGAAATATCTCGCGACTCTTCTGAGGATTCCTTGGATTTCATGACCCTAATGAAACGACGCAAATCATCCAAGAACTCAAGTGTTTATCCACCTTTCTTTTCGTGCTGTTTTGACTTCTTGGTCTTAATCATGGTATCCACTCTGACATCGAGGGCATTTCCCATAAGTATCGCACATACGCACATTGTACTTACGAGTCATTTCTTCTTTTCCTCTATTAATGTTGGTTTATAACATCCTTACCAAACAGTAAGCATAAAGCTCGTCGAAACGTCGAGTTGTTGTTTGTTATTAAACACACAGCTACACAAAGAGCTATCTGTGTTCTACCCACCACTGGTATCGAAACTCGGTTTCTAGCTGTATAGGTCCGTAGGCTTACTGCTGTGGCACTTGGGGACAGAAACATCGAAAATAGATGAAAGTGTGTTTGTGTGAGAGTTTTTATAGCAAAACCACATCATTCTATTTGCTGTGTTCAACGAAGGAATTGAACCCTAATTTTAGCATTGTGTATCCGTGCACTTACAGCTGTCCCACAGGGGGAAACACACGTATTAAATTTCGTATTGTTTTGTTACTAAAAATTAGTAAAGTGTGACAATTAGAAATTTCTTAGAATGTATAAGAAAACTTAAATAAACATATAATTTTCTATTTGAATAATGTACGCGAGCAGCTTGGTCGTGATGTGATTTGATACTTTTTATTGTAACTTGCACTAACCCGTCAGGTGATTTATTGCTATGTTATATTAATTAACTGGTTAGATACAGTTCAAAGAGCAGGAAAGGAATAACATTTTGTGAAAGAAATTGTGAAAAGGCAAGAAAACTGAAGATACAAGGATAGAAGCTTCAATTATTTTAGAAAAGTTAAAAGTATGTTTGAACTTTCGCTACAGGTAGTGCTTCTTTATCTTTTGTCCAGATGCCGAGTATAACCGTAAAGGCACGTCAGATGCAGATACATCACCAGTGATTGTCTACCAGACTTACCAGATGGTATTCATCTCCTCTTCAAGTAGCCATTCCTAATTTAGCAGTGAAAGACTAGATGGATGGCAAATAGTTAACATCACCCACCCCCATCTCTTGTGCTACGTATTCGTCATTGAATAGTGAGATTGGTAACTATCACATTATAATACTCCCACAGATGAAAGGAAAAGCGTGTTTGATGACGGGGATTTAAGTTCACAATCCATAGATTGTGAATCGAGTGCCCTAAACAGCAAGTCATGTCATGTCACACTTAATGTTAAAATAAATAAAATAAATGCTGTATTTAAAATACAAATGCTCTTAATAAAATTAGAATAATAGTAAGCATTACTATGTGTAGACGAAGGTGGTAGAAGCCACACGCCGTTCACATAGAACAGGAACCAGCAATCCAAATAACCAAAGCCATTTATATTTTTAAAAATTCGATGAAAACTTGAGATACTAAGAGCCGCAATACATGTAATCCAATATTTCAATAACTACACCGAAAGAGTGTTAAAGAGCCTTATATGGCTCCGAAGAAGCAGGTTACCATCCTCTGAGATATAACAATAGTAACAAGAATAGTAATCACAGATAACAGAAATAATGGCAAAAAGTATTATGTGGAGTTTAATTTGAAATTCTGTCCCTCATTGAATTTGAAGAATAATACTTTACACAACTTAAAACAGAAATTTACATAATATACAGATCTATAAATCACTAAACTGCATGAGCCAAGAGAAGGTATAAGGGGGACCAGCCCCCTGAAAAATCTTGGTATATTGATCACATAATTTTTCAGCTTTTTTGTATAATAAACTTGTTTTGTGTAATTTATTAAAAATATAAAACTTCTCTTAACACTATTTGATCTAATTTATTTTAATAATTACTTTATTTCAGCTTTTTACTTTACTGCCCCCACAAAATTCTACAGCTTTTACTGTAAATTAAATTAATTTTAAAACAAATACGACGTTTCAATCATTGTTGCATCATTATCAAGCACACAAGTTTTAACAGTAAAGAACGTCTTCGTGTTTAAATCAACATTAAAAATTCAACAATCTATTTAAATCAATATTAAAAATTCAACAATGTATTTAAATTCTAGAATTGTTTGTAGTTATTAATTCATCTAAATACCAATACATGTGAATTTTACAGATTATTTATGTATGGCTAAACAAAAACAACCAAATATGAGCAAGTATTTAGGCTTGGCATGGCCGAGCGCGTTAAGGCAGGCGTCTCGTAATCTGAAGGATCGCGGGTTTGCATCAGAGTCACGTAAAACATGCTTGCCCTCCCACCCATGAGGAGCGTTGTAATGTGACAGTCAAATTCCAAAAACAAACAAATATTTAAAAACTGTATAATATTGGGAACAAAATGTTTACGTAGACTTAGGAATGTGTGAAGTAACGCTCAAAGAGATATAGAGAAAAGTGCCTGGGTATTTGTTAATTGTAAGAATGTTTGATTTTGTAAATAAAGCTTCTCTGATTTTTTTCTGTAAATGTCAAGGCTAACGTAATAGTACTGTGACGTTCCATTCAGAAAAACGGAACTCGGCATAGCCAAGCGGTCAAGATACTCGACTCGTAATCTGAGCGTCGCGGGTTCGAATCCTCGACACAACAAACTTGCTTGTCCTTTTAGTCGTAGGTGCGTTATAATGAGCAATCAATCCCACTATTCGTTTGTAAATGAGTGGTACAAGAGCTGGCGGTGGGTAGTGATGACTAACTGTCTTCCTTCTAGTCTTACACTGCTAACTTAGAGACTGCTAGTGCAGATATTCCTAGTGTAGCGAAATTGAAAACAAACAAGAAAGAAACTACTTTCACTCGTATGCTCGGGAAGGGAGTTTTTGGTATTCTTTTCACGTGATCTAGAAGTAAAGTTTCAATCGTGTAAAAGACTTAACTATTTCGCTCATATTTTGTAAATGTTTCCTGGTTAAGTAGATTCTTTGTAATAATTTTAACAAGTGTTTAATTTTTATTCCAGGGATGAAAACGAAGCTAGATGTCACATATATATATATATATATATGTATGTGATATTTCTGTAGTAATTACAAATATTGTTTGTTTAATTTGTATCTCTAGATTTCTGATGATGAAGTTATGATAATTCCAAAATGTTTAATAAATGCTTCCTATTATCATGTTTGTGTTTTACTTTATCACTAAATTACGTTTTCCAAAAAATGAATAAGTTAATCATACTTTTTTACATTTCTTAACCTTTTATATGTGGTCAACATGAGTGCTCACACCATCATCCTTTTGCAGATTCACGTTTTCATCCGATGGAGTTGCAACTGTCTTACATTCAGTCATTCCAAATTTCACCAGCGTAGTTTGGATGTACTGTCTTTTATTTAACCATACACAGCCATTATTTTCATCCAGAACAACACTGAGTCCAAGGATGTAATGTAATGTCTTTCATGCGGAAATTTTCCTTCAGTGCTTTCTTTATTATTTCATTAGTGATTATTTCATCATCACTATTAGCAATCAAAATAATGTCATCCACATATACTGCAACTATTGTTAGATTTTCACCCTTCCGTATGTTAACACATGGATCTGCTGAGCTCTGAACAAATTGCAGTTCCATCATCTGTTCATGAAATGATTTGTACCAACAGCGTGGTGACTGTTTTAATCCATACAGTGATTTTCTCAGTTTACATACAAGTTTTTCCTTACCTGGAACAGTGTAGCCTTCCGGTTGTTCCATGTATATCTCTTTGTCCAGATTTCCATTCAGAAATGCAGTTATGACATCCATCTGGTGAATTTTCAAGTTGTTCTGCACAGCATATGCAATCAAAGAGCGAACTGATGCATAGCACACCACTTGAGAGGTTTCCTCGTAATCCAGACCATAATTGTTCAAGTAACCTTTGGCCACCAGCCTACTCTTGAGCCTCTATACATTTCCAGTATTTTCAAACTTAACTTGGAACACACTTACAACCTATAGGTTTTCTTCCAGCTGGTAATTGCACCAGTCCCCAGGTGTCATTTTCTTGTAAAGACTCAAATTCCAGATCTGTGGCTGACTTCCACTCCTTTGCATTGTCACCTGACATTGCTTCACTTAATGTGCTTGACTCTAACATACTGCATAAGTTTGCAGTGTGACAAACTGATTCATTTGCTGCTGCCATATCATCATACTCATCATATCCATAGCATATTGGGGATTTCTTGTTTCTTGCTGGTCGTTCAGCTTTATCTTTAGCTTTAACTTCTGTTTCTTGGTCCACTATCTGTTAACTTGATGAGATATACTCATTTGTCACAGGCTCTTTACCAAATTCTGTTTCATTAGAGATAATATCTCGCCATTTAAAAATTTTCCTGGATTTTTCATCATGCAGTCGGTATCCTGTTGTTGTTGTTTTGAATTAAGCACAAAGCTACACAATGGGCTATCTGTGCTCTGCCCACCACGGGTATCGAAACCCGGATTTTAGCGTGTAAGTCCGCAGACATACCGCTGAGCCACTGGGGGGGCCAGTCGGTATCCCTTGGTGCAGTTATTATATGCAATGAAACGTACTTTCATAGACTTCAGGTCTAATTTCTGTCTTGATGCATCTGGCACATGTGCATATGCAAGACATCCGAACACTTTCATGTGTTCTACATCTGGTTTCTTCCCATACCATCTCTCATATGGTGCACTATCATCTTTTATTGCCAATGTGAATACTTTGTTACTAACATATGCTACGGTAGCTACAACTTCTGCCCAGTGCATTCTTGATAACTTAGCATGTGACAGCATGCTTCTTGTTGATTCCACAAGAGTTCTGTTTCTTCTCTTAGCAACACCATTTTGTTCTGGACAATATGCTACTGACATCTCATGATGAATGCCTCTTGACTTCAAATATTGCTCGAACGCAGTTGACGTATATTCTCCACCATCATCTGTGGGCAGGGTTTTTATGCGCTCTCCAGATACGAGTACAACTTCTCGAATTCCTTGAATTTCTCAAAGACTTCTGACTTCTGTTTCAAGAAATATACTCTGTAGCATCTTGAGTAATCATCAATAGATGAAGTTTGCATAGGACCAGAGACATCATTGTGTACCAGTTGCAGTTTTCTCTTTGATCTGATTCTTCCCTCTGACGTAAATGGCTTCCTGTGCATTTTATCTTCAGTGCATCTCTCATAGAAACTGGCTTCATCAGACTCCTGGAATTTGATTCCACTTACATTTCCACTCCTGACAAGCTTCTGTAACTGTGAAACACTGACATGCCCTTGTCGTTGATGCCATATATCCAAGCCATTCATGCTGCTGTTTGAGGCTACTGAGGCATTCTCAATAACATTGGTCTTACAGTCCAGTTGGTATAGACCATTATCCTTTTTTGTACCCATGCCATGGAGTTGTCCTGATTTACCTCGGATGTAACAGCAATTAACTCCAAACTGCATAATATTTCTTTTTTCAGTAGCACCTCCTACTGAAAATACATTGTTAGCTAATTTTGGTACATGAAGAGCACTGCATTGTGACATGCTTTGAATTACTGGCTTTGAATGTCATTTCTAGTTCATAGTTTCCAACTCCAAGAGTTTCAACAGTTCTTTCATCACCAATCCTAACTTGCTGAAGTGTGCTAATATGTGTTGATAATATGTTCCTCTGGTGTGTCTAGGGATATGACACACCAGAATCCACCAATCATTCCCTATTTCCTTTTCCTTTATCCTGGTTTGTTACAAAGGCAACACCATTGTTTCCATCAGTATAATCTTCCGCCACATTAATATCCACATTCTTAACTTTGTGGACCATTTCCTTCAGTGTTGGAAAACTGCGTTTTATATGTCCCTCTTTGCCACACTTGTAACACTTGAAGCTGTTACCCCTTTTCTTTGTTTCTTGCGTTCCATGTGGTTTGAAGTTGGTGCGAGTGTCTAATACAGCTGATGATGTTTCATTCGATGTGGTCTTTTTCTTCTTTTGTTTTTCATAAATCAGTGCTTTTTGCACAAATTCTGATGAGATATCACCAATTCTGGTTTTCAGGACTGTTACAATTGTATCATAGCTAGCTGGCAGACTACCAAGTAAAGTAACAACTTGATCCTCTTCTGCTATTTCCGCCCCAACCGCAGCAAACTGATCTGTTAGTTCCTTCATTTGTTTCAAATGTTCCTGGACCATCATGCTTTCTTTCATCTCACATCGAAAATTAGCTAGTGTGTTCCTATTAAAGTGAGTACGCAGTACATTCCATGGTTCCTTAGGAGCTGTGCATGAGGTGACAAGATAAAGTTGTGCACTTTGAATATTCAGAACAATTGTTGAAAATGTTCTTTACCTTTTCCTGTTGAAATATGCCCTTGTTTGATGATTGGCTGTCTCTATCAATGCTTCTGTTTCAGTCACATGACCCCATAAGCCTTTTCCTCTCAATAAATGTTCCATTTGAAATTTCCATGTGGCCCAATTATTTCCTCCCAACTTATCAATTGATATTTTATTTTCCATTGTCAAACTATTTCAACCACAACTGTAATATTCCTTTATTTGATTTAGATCTATTTCTCCCTTTATATGACTTGAGAAAATATAGTGTCAATCAATATTTTACTTGCAGTTTATCTTGGTATTTCACAATGGCTTTCAGACAAACGAAACGAATCACCCAGCACTTGTGATAAAGTATCCATGTAAATCCTATGTCATCCAACAAAAATTGTCATCCAAAACTATTCTACAGTAATCCTCAGTATCTCCTAACAATTTTAAAACAGTTTCATCTGTTTAAGCACTATTAGAGCATTCCTGGGCCCTTAACCTGTTGATACGTGTTTATTCATTGAGAGCACATGTACAGAATAAAATGTTCTTTTACAGGTGCAGCACTTATCTCAATATTCTTAATAGTCTTTATCCATATAACTACGTTCTGGACAAAATATATCATTTCACTTACGTCCTTTTTACGTTATTTCAATAGGCAGAATATTATTAAGTACCGTATTGCTCTAGGTACAGAATATTACATGGGACACCTGCTATTTCGCTTTTATAAGTCAAATAGACAACTATAGACATTTATTATGACTAATAATTGACGTTACATACTGTGATTGTCCTGAGAAAGATGCTTATTTTGCCACACTTAAATATGATAAATAAATTATTTACTGGGTATCGATACATTTTCTGTATAAAACTAATTTCAAGATTAAAATTTCTTTTTTAATGGACCTTGAAACTGTTTAACAACAAGACCACTGATTGCTAAAAATCTCGACAACTGTAGATGGAAACCCACTTACACAAACAGATACCTACACTTCCAATTGTATCATCCAACATCAAGAAAACATAATATACTCTAATGCTTAAACAAAAGAGCATAAAACAGTTGGTTTAAGACATCCATTTAAATGGAATGCTAAAAGATTGTGGCGTTTTAAACGAAATAATTACACCTTCTCTTTCATCAAAAACTATCTAAAGAAGACCATAACGGAGAAAAGAAAAGATAAGGAAAAATTTACTACCACTAGCAGTTACATCTTCCACCTGAAAACGTTCAGTGAAAAACCTAAATGCAACATCATAAAATTCAACATAAACGTCCAATGGAAACTCGAAAAGACACTGAGATACGTTTAGATGAAAAACAAACATAAACTTACAATTAAAAGCACAAAAATGTCACTTATGAAATTTCTGCAACAAAACATTAATTGTAGAAACGAGAAGAATACAAAAATAAAATAATGTAAAGACAGTACAAAACTTATGAAAATACACAATTCAGTAACTGCAAAACACACCATGTCAACCAAAGAAAACTAGAATCATCGAAAAACAGATATTTTCGAAGACAAGATTTATTTATTTATTTCATCTTGGCAGTAGTTTTAGTTTTATATCTCGTAAGCTCCTTCGTGGCTTGCGAGACAACCAGGAACAGTTAATTTTATATGCAAAAACGGCTCGTTTGGGTTGAGAAAATATTTTAAATAAAATGACCGAAGAAGGTCGAAACGTTGTTCGCTCTTCTATTTAAAATATTTTCTCAACCCAAACGAGCGGTTTTTGCATATAAAATTCTCAACAAGTGGGTTTCTCGACATCACTGAGGAACAGTTAAATGTTACTGAAAAAGAGTGATGAAAGTACTAGGACGGTACAGTAAATATCGTATTACTTGAGTTTGTCTAAGTTTCCATTTGCATTAAAAAAGATGGGGAGAGCTGTGAACCAAGATGGATAGAAGACTTGGGCTATCAGCAGTGGTAACTAGGTGGTCCATGAAAGGCAAATGAGACCAAAGCTATGGCAAAATAGCAAGTTCTTGGATTAAGATGTTATAGCTCCGAAGATAAAAACTGTGTTTGATTATAACAGTAACTTTAGACAGAAACTGGAAGACGAGAAATAAAGAATCAATTTACCTTGACGCAATAATGGATTAGAGGTGAGTAACCTGTGGCTACCATTGGTTGAAGTAGAGATAAAACAACAAATCGTAGCTTGCCCTTCACAATCCACCAGTTTATTATAAATAAGGAAAATATATAATTTAATTTAATGTTTAAAAAAGCAGTTTATTTTGCTTGTAATAAGAACCAAAATGTAGCTGTATAACATACTACTGAATTACCTAGGTGGGAGAAGGCAAATATCACAACTACTTGAGCCGAGCCAAGGTTTTCTTCTCACATCTCATGGAACAACACACATTTAAGGATTCAGTTAGTTCAGTGTAGAAAAGTTATTGCGTCTTAGTTAAGAGCGTTAGTTTTCCCATTATTATATTAAATTAGTTAGGCTGCTTTTATTAATCACTGCCAAGTGAATTTAGTGTATAACTATTAGCCTTATTAATCATGGTGAACTTTTTTAATTCTTTACTTGCATGTCACAAAGTATCTCTTAGCCACATTCAAAATTTTGTTAAACCATTATACACTCAATTTAGTTTTAAGAAATTATTATTGACAACTACTTTACACATCAAGGTTTTATATTAATTTTGTTTGTATACCTTTAGTTCAAAAGAAATTTTGAAACCAACAATGAAATCTCAGTCAAAATTGGGCGAAGTATAGCGTGAAGCACAAAGGGGTTGTCACGTACATACAAGTCTAGACAAGAACGTAGTTTGCTTGATTTTTTTACACGTATGTTTCAAAGTCCTTTCACTAAATGGAATTAAACAAAAAATAAGTTTTGTTAACCCCTGATAAATGCCACGCCTTTCCTTGATAGTTAACGCTGAGCTTAATAAGTCGCAGATACTTTCAATATGTATTTATTTATAACCGTTAGAGTGCGTAGTTACATCGGGCTACCTGCTAAGTCGGCCGAGGGGAATCGAACCCCTGGTATAATCGTTAGAAGTATCAGATTTTGAATTACAAATCATCAATAGCTATTTTGAAATAGGTGGACATTTTCGTCATTGGATAGATCTAATTGCTTATACTATTGTTGGCTGCATGGTTTATATTTTCACTTCGATTGTTTCCCACCTAAATAAATTACAGTTAGTGAGATGGTTAACTTATACATAAATTTTACTTTTTTATGTTTCAGTTAATCATGCATTACTTGGGTAAGAAAATTCATATTTGAAAGGTTTAATAATTGGGGCCTGGCATGGCCGAGCGCGTAAGTCGTGCGACTCGTAATCCGAGGGTCGCGGTTTCGAGCCCGAGTCTCGCTAAACATGCTCGCCCTCCCAACTGTGGGGGCGTTATAATGTAACGGTCAATCCCACTGTTCGTTGGTACTAGAGTAGCCCAAGAATTGGCGGTGGGTGGTGATGACTAGCTGCCTTCTCTCTAGTCTTACACTGCTAAATTAGGGACGGCTAGCACAGATAGCCCTTGAGTAGCTTTGTGCGAAATTAAAAAACAAACAAAAGTTTAATGATTTTCCAAACATATAATATGGGCTCCCCAAGTTCTAGAACACAAAACGATAACACCGTTCTTTTCTCCGAGGGCACCCGTTGATGTGTGTGGACATTAACAATTATTGGTAAATAACAGGAAAGGAAAATAAAATATTAAAATTAAATTACTATGGAAAATGTGAAGATATGAAATTACTCATAGGAACCAAAGAATATATTTTAAGACTATTCTACGACGGTAAGTATAAAATGTTCATTTCTTAAATTTAAATATTTCATTACACTGCTCTGATGATAACAGCTAGAGTTAGTGATATAGTATCAAAATGAAAAGTTGTTTTTCATGCTTTCACAAATGTTTTTGTCTAATTTCATCTTCTAGTTTTTTTTAATGAAATATAACGATAGTAACGTTAGGTCTTTATAATATGAAGAAATAGTAGCCTCGGAATTTCTGTCGAAATATTGTATTTTGTTTGTTTTTGGAAATCGCACAAAGCTACTCGACGGCTATCTGTGCTAGCCGTCCCTAATTTAGCAGTGTAAGACTAGAGGGAAGGCAGCTAGTCATCACCACCCACCGCCAACTCTTGGGCTACTCTTTTACCAACGAATAGTGGGATTGACCGTCATATTATACACCCCCACGGCTGGGAGGGAGATCATGTTTAGCGCGACGTGGGCGCGAACCTGCGACCCTCGGATTACGAGAGCACGCCTAATATTGTATTTGAATCAAGCGTCAAACTCAGTGGTTCTTAACCTGGGTTCAATCGAACCACACGAGAGGAGTTAAGGTTAATTCACACAACATTGTAAGTTGCTACAGGGCTGCATCTATCTTGGAATTTCGCAAACAATAAAGTGAATCATTCATTGGTTTTCCTTTCAAATCAGTGTGATCATATAAAACTCAAAGTTCACTTTTCAAGTGAAAGAAAAATATTCTCCATAATTATCTTGCAATAATTTCAATGCTAATTCAGGAAATATTTTTTGTTCTATTCCAGTTTTTTCAGTGTCAAGAAACCCAAGGAATGTTATGTTTTTCAAGCTTTGAAACCTAATTTCAATTTGGCAGCAAATTGCATCCAAAATTTTATAAAACAATTTTCTGTATGTTATTTTAACATGTTCTCCGGGACCATTCCTTATTCGCTTAGTAGAGGATTATAATCCCTCGACTGCTACTCAACATTCATCACAATTGTCTCTCTATTTAGCAAAACAGTCACCATTTAATTTACTTTATTCATACAATAGGATATGTCAAATATTCTATTCTGTAGAACATCAAATATATCATTTATATGAGGAAAATATTGGCAATTATATTCAACAAAAAATTGAACTCAAAATATGTGAGATTCAATGAAAGTGCTTGGGCATAAGTAAAGGTTCCAGTATCCCAGTTGCTAAACTTATCAAAAGTATTTTGAAATAACTCAACGAATTCTTTCTTGTATTCAAAGACAGTTCTAACAAGGTAGTGATTGTAATTCCAATGAGTCAAGGCCCCTTTCTGGGATCCTATCTTCAGTTCAGTATCTAAAAGGTGCTCATGCTTTGTTGATTTTGCAAAAAAACAAAGATAATTATTTAAGGTTTACTTAAAAACTGTCACACTCGTTGATCTTCGTCATAGATTGCGACAGCAGTAAACTCAATCTATTTGTCATATAATGAACGAAAAAAACTTTTGGGTTCTTATTTCTTAACTTTTTTAAAACCAATTCAGCTCTCTGAGCAACACGCTTTCTCCATCATATGTTTGTGCAACAAATTTTGACCCAGTATTTAATTCATCATCGAATTAAACACAATTTTGCATGTACATTTGATCTGCACTAACCTTTGTAAACCTCAAAAGTCTATCGCAAATTTTTCCATCTTCAGTCACATATTGAATAATATCAGAAAGCTGAGAAATGGTTCTTGCATCAGTAGATTAATCTAAGATAAGAACCACAAGATATAGAGTTCTAAGGCTATCTTGCAGGCTTCTGTTGTTGGAACTTCTGTAAAGAGGAATATAACATCGAAACTGGACATTAAGACTTTATGATTAAGTTGATTTAGATTAGACTTGAAATTAAAAGAGTCTTTGATGAATGAGCTGGCTGATGTTACATATCTGGAGAATGCCCATGCTATGTATTCACCAAGATTGTAATTAAACGATTCATATGTTGACATTATTGGTCGTAATGGACAATCTGGTTTATGAGGTTTAGGGATGCCGCATATTTGCGGTGTGCGTGAGTCGGTTTTACGTAGGTAGGAATAAAGTGTTTGTGAAATTGTAGTAGTAGTAGTAATTTGTTCAGTTGCGTCTCGTGTGTCTTTGTACACATAAAGCCTTAATGGCCAGTTTCGATGTTATATCCCTCTTTACAGAAGTTCCAACAACAGAAGCCTGCAAGATAGCCTTAGTACTCTATATCCGATACCCTAACCCAACCATAGGTATTCCCATTAACCAGTTAGCAACCCTCAGAGAATTCACCACAATAAAGACAAACTTCATGTTCAACAACCAAAACTATATTCAAACAAATGGCCTAAGCATGGGCAACCCAGTATCCCCAGTTCTAGCCAATATTTTTATGACACAAATTGAAACACAAGGAATTAATAAAGCATTACATCCACCACTATACTGGTACAGATATGTAGATGACACGGTTGGGGGATTCAAATCTACAGAACACATACTTAATTTTTTTAATCACATTAACTCTATACATCCCAACATTAACTTCACATGTGAACAGGAAGAAAGCAATCAAATATCATTTCTTAACCTTAAAATTATAAGAACCGACACACAATTCAAAACAGAAATCCACCGAAAAATCACCCATACTGGACTATACATTCCTTGGGACTTAGCACATGAATTAAAACAAAAACTCAACATACTGAGAAACCAGATAAACACAGCCATAAAACTATGCTCACCAGATAAAATTAACGATGAATTAGACAAAATAAAACAACACTTCATCAACATCAATAAGTTTCCTCCACAAACCGTAAAAAACATTATACGCACACACCCAGACAGAAAGCAAAATCAACCAACAAAAGTAAATATATCTCACGAATCAAAAAATCACGAAACTATATACTGCTGTATACCATATATTCCTGACATCAGCAAACAAATAACCAACATCTGGCAAAAACTAGTAACAAAATATAACATTCCAGTTAATACTAAATTTATTTAAAAACCAGGCACAAAACTGAGGTCTATACTATGTAAGAACTACACTGACAAGCACCACACCAACATTATTTATAAAATTCAAAGTGATAACTGCCACGACTTCTATATTGGAGAAACAAGTAGAAAAATGGAAACCAGATTCAAAGAACATAAAAAGTCACCTTCACACATTTTCGAACACTGCAAGTCAAATAAACACAACATAACCATAGAAAACACTCAAATACTAAATAAAGAAACAAACATAAACAAACGCAAAATTAAAGAAGCTGTGTTTAAAGGAGAACATATAACGAAAATTTAGGTTTCAATAGATGAAACTTTGTAGAATTGATGGCAACTGCCTGTTGTAGAGACACAAGTGTAGAGGACGACGTTTCGAAAGTTTTCCGCTTTTCGTCTTCTGGTCGGTGTGTATTTCTTGATGGTAGGTATTTAGGCAAAATTATAATTTTTCCTCCGAAGGAAGACGCAAAATAACTCGGGGCAGTTATAAACTTATTTCTCTTCACCCCATACATGGCTGAAGTTAGTTTAATGCATAATTTGAAATTTATTAACTGAATCATGTAATGCAGATTTTTCACAAACGAAATAACAAGAGGTCTATACTATGTAAGAACTACACTGACAAGCACCACACCAACATTATTTATAAAATTCAAAGTGATAACTGCCACGACTTCTATATTGGAGAAACAAGTAGAAAAATGGAAACCAGATTCAAAGAACATAAAAAGTCACCTTCACACGTTTTCGAACACTGCAAGTCAAATAAACACAACATAACCATAGAAAACACTCAAATACTAAATAAAGAAACAAACATAAACAAACGCAAAATTAAAGAAGCCTTATTTATACAACAACTTAAACCCAAAATAAACCAATATAAAGGAACGCCATTATACCTATACTAATATTATAGATAAAATTATATATTCAAACATCTAACCCCGCCCTCTACATTGCGACACTCAGTTACACAACCCTTCCAAACATGTGGTCAGTTTCCGGTCAGTTACCTCTTTTTTTGTGAACGTGACGATGACCGAAGAAGGTCGAAACGTTGTTCGCTCTTCTATGTAAAATATTTTCTTAACCCAAACGAGCCGTTTTTGCATATAAATTTTTTTCTATTTTCTTTTGAATCCATATTCAAATCTGAAGAGCAATATTTCACAAAAAAGTATTCATACAAGAAACAACAGTGCCATTTAATAAATGCCCGAAGCACATGCATATCACATGACAATAGAGAAGCAACAGACAACCACAAGTGCGAGGTGCTTGTCATAAAAAAACAAAATTTTCCAAATATCGCAAGAAAAGAAATTATAATCTTTTCTAATTATATTTGATGTGTTTATTGTACATTTCAATTTATAAAATACTTATTACGAAACGCTAACTTATTTATAAATTATTCATTTCGCTTAATTTTTAGTGATTTAAATAATTTAATATGTAGACTATAAAATGTCAGTAAGTTCCCATTTTGAGTGTAATTTGAAGTGGGATGAACTCCTAATTGTTATTTATGTTATGAAAGAGGCCAATATGACATTCAAGATATGTTTTTAATACAAGCATGAATTTTAATTTTTTATTCACAAAATTATTCATGTAAAAAACATTTTATAGCGTGGAGAATTATTATGTAAAAAAATGTTTTAGTGAGAAATAAGGCCCTTTCTAGTTGGGAAAAAGTTAAAATCAGTTAGCTTGCTCAGTGTGGATAGAGTTAACCAAATATCAGTGTTGAATGTACTAAACGAGTGTTGTGGACACTGTATCTGATAATGGTGTTTGAGTACAGTGCTTACGAATCCTTGGTGTTGCAGTGGTGTCCTTGTTTGGCGCTATAGTGCACCCTGCATAGAGATCCATCGAGAATAGGGTCATCGGGCACTGAAATGCAGAATCTTTGTTATGGATACCCCACTTTCTGACAAAATAAATAAAAATGGAAAAATTGAAAAGAAACAGATCATTGGAAAACAACAATGCATGGACGATTCTGTTGCACAGTCAAAAATACAGCCAGATTCTGCACCTCGATTTCTCATTATCCATTCCTCATCTGAGAAATCCTTTGGGTAAATCTCCCCGTTTTTATTCAAAAGGGATTAGAGGGACTTAGTGGATCTCAAATGTCAGTGAATAAGTTGCGCCCTGGAGACATTGTGGAGGAAACATCTTCACCACAACGTACCAAATTCCTCTTCAAATCGAAGGCCATTGAGGATATACCCATTGGGTCACTTCCCATGCAACTTTGAATTCTTCCAGAGAGGGATTTAAAGAACATTCCTAATCGGAGTTCCTCGCTAGTTTCTCCAGGCAACGCGTTGCTGCAATGTGCCGAATCTTCACTCGTACAGACGGAATTATTAACGCTACCAATGTTCTGATATTAATGGTTACATCATTATGTCCTCTTCCAACAGTCAAAGCAGGTTATCTAAACTGTGAGGTTCAGCCTTACATTTTTAACCATCTTAGGTGTTTCCAGTGTCAGCTGTTTGGTCATTCAAAAACATCATGTCATGGTTCTTTGATCTTGCTCGTTGTGGTGGTAAAGACCACTACTCTGGCGAGTGCAACAAGAGACCACACTGTGTTAACTGTGGTGGCCCACACCTCTCTTACTCTATTTCTTGCCATAAATGGGTAGAAGAAAAAGAGGTACAACACTTAAAGACTTAATAATATCACCTACACAGATGCTTGGAAATTATTGTTCCCCACTCCACTTCAGACATATGCTGCTGCACACTATTCCACTGAAACAGTGAGATTGCAGACAGTACTTTCCATGCTTCCAAAAGAGTCATTTGCAAAACATCTTAAGAATCTTGTGCCCTCCATAATTAAGAAAGTTGATGCATCTCTGTCGACTTCTATTTCTGTCCCTACTGTTTCTTTTACTGTCCAGTTCCACTTCCTTCAGGTTCAGATGTGTCCTTGGGTCCATCCTCTTCTGAATCCCTGAAAACTAAATCGACTATTTGTTCACGCCTTCAGTCATTGAAATTTTCGTCCAGGGCAGTATCCATGCAGGTTGATAGATCTTCGCCCAATAATGAAAATAAAACGTAGTCGCAAACAGAAGATCTTCCCCTCTCCAACATTCTCCTCCACATTGATAAAAATGGCACTCTAATCCGGTGGAACTGACGAGGTTTTCGATCAATTATGGATTACATTAAGGATTTGATTGACTTTTACTATCCCATGTGTCTCTCATTACATGAAACGTTTCTGAAACTTGCTGATACAGCCACCCTTCGGCAATTTTCTCTTGTACAGAAATGAATGTTGTATGATGGACGAGTGTATGGTTGGATGGTATAACTGATTGATCAGTATATACCCAACCTGTCTTTTTAACTTGATACAACCTTGGAGGCTGTAGCCATCCTCATTTTCTTGGGTCATACCATCACTATTTGTTCTCTCTACCTGACTCAGACCTTGATGTTCTCACTGAGCAGTTATCAATCCCCTTTTTACTATTGAGGGATTTTAATGGACATAATCCCCTATGGAGTGGTGCTAGTATTGATAGAAAAGGTCGTGCTATAAAGCATATGCTCTTGGACCACAACCTAACTCTCTTCAATAATGGTTCTCATATTTATATTCATGCACCTAATCAGTATTTCACTGCTACAGATCTTTCTACTTACCCCCTTTCACTTTTCACTTACTTTTCTTGGAGGGTCGACACTAATTCACGGAGTAGTGATCATTTTACTATTATTTTTAGAGAGACTGGCCGTAGCCGATGCCATCCGACCTGCGTGCCTCGATGGAAATTGTACCAGGTCAACTGGCCTTCTTTCACTGCTCTCTCAGAACTTGATCTTGTCATCGTGCATAAGTCATCGATAGGTGACTGTTTGGCAGTAGTAACTGACTGTGTTGTCCAGGCAGATGCTCAGTGTATTCCTAAAACCTCGACACATTTTCCACAGTATTCTTGTCCTTGGTGGAATTCTGCCTGCCACATGACAAGAGAAGCTCATAAACAGAATATCTTTCGTAGGTATCTCACATTTTTAAACTGCATTGCATTTCAGTGAGCCCGTGCACATGCTCGGCAGGTAAGACGTCAAAGCCAAAAAGAATATTGGATTAAATGCACCTCTAGGATCTCTTCTATCACCAGTTCCAAAGTCATGTGGGACAAAACTGGAAGGGTTAGTGGCCAGTGTACTTCTGCCCTCCTTTGATCTTGTTCTTTGATGGCTAAGAAGTTACTCATGCCCATAGCGTTGCCAGTACTCTTAGCAAGCGCTTTTTTCATGCAACTAGCACTTCTGCTTCATCCTTATCTTATTAGCCATCAAAACACTGCAGAACGATCGTCTCTTTCCTTTTGGGCTTATTATCTCTATGACTATAATCGCCTCCTTACACTGGTGGAACTATCTTGCTCTTCATTCATCTTGTAGTACATCAGTCGGGCCTAATGATATTCATTACGAGTTGTTGCGTGATCTCCCTCCTTTCTCTCTTGCTATTATTCTGGTTGTTTGTACCTGAATCTGGCAGGGAAATGTTTTCCCGATGCTTGGCGTTATGCTATTGTACTCCCTTTTCTTAAACCTGGGAAGGATCCCAAGATTCCTTTCAACTACTGTCCAATTGCTTTGACGAGTTGTCTCTCTAAGATCGTAGAAAGGATGTGTGATGCTCATCTTGTTTGGTTTCTCAAATCAAACAACCTGCTTTCATCCACTCAGTGTTGGATCCAAATACAGCGCTTTACCATGGATCGCCAGATTCGACTTGAAACATCAATCATGGAAGCCTCTCTCAAGCAACATCTTGTTTCTCTATTTTTTACATTGAGAAAGCTTATGATACAACTTTCGGCATTTTCCCATTCTTTCCCATAGGAACTTGGAGTCCATCAGGGCTATGTCGTGAGTGTCACATTTTTCATTACAAAGATTAATGTTATCAGTGGACAACTACCCCTACAATTGCTAATGGTTTCTTTGTGGATGACTTCCACATCTCTTGTCAGTCATCAAACACGAGGTTTATTGAGCGGCAGCTACAGACTGCCCTCGGTCATTTACTAAAGTGGATCAAAGAAAAATGGTTTTAACTTTTCTCTCTCCAAAACTGTTTGCATGCACTTTTGCCGTGAACGGAGTATTCACCCTGATCCTGATCTCCGTATTGGTGAAGTTGTGCTTCCCGTGGTCTCTGAGGCAAAGTTCTTGTGGCGTATCTTTGACTGTAAGCTGACCTTTATTCCACACATCAAGCAGCTACGTGTCAAGTGTACAAGGGCACTGACATATTCTCTGTGTTGTCTCTTCCATCTTTTAGGGAGCGGATCGATGTTCCATGCTAAATATCTATCGTGTCCTTAGTTGATTAATACTGAATTATGTGTTTCTGATCTATAGCTCTGCCGGGACCTCAGCCTTGAAAATGTTGGACTCTGTTCACCATCATGGGCTTCAGCTCTGCACAGAGGCCTTCTGCACTTTTCCAGTCCAGAGTTTGTACACGGAGCCTCATGAACCCCTCTAAACCTTCTTCGTTTGCAACCGTCTTTAATGTATGTTTCAAAACTTCGATCGTTACCACAGCATCCTACTTGAGGTTATGTTTTCCTTCCTCAGTGGGCCACACTTTTTAATTATAGACGGTCTTTTTTTAGCCTTCGTATCCAGGTGCAGTTAGGTGAATTTGGTCTATCTTTGGATGGCATAGCAGTATCCATAGATCAGTCCATTACACCATGACTAATTACTATTCCCAAGTGTAACTTTTCTTTGAGTCATCTGAAGAAGGCAGATACTCTTGGAAGGAACTATTGCCTTCTTTCGCCGAACATCTTTCGTACCATCCTTCCTTTACCATTTAGAAAGATGTTTCGAAATCAGGTGATTCTGTGGGATTGGCCATGGTTTGTTGTGACTTGGTTGTTGCACACAGGATCCTCTGTACAGTTTCTGCGTTCACTGACGAATTGTACGCCATTTTCTCACCTAGGATTACGTAAAAGCTATGTAGTATACAAACTGTTCTATTTTTAACATTGTTTAACTCCATACGGGCCATTTAATCAGTTCACATTAGTTCTCATCCTGTCTTCATCGATATTCAAAAACTACCAGCCCATTTTTCTTTATCATCTAATGCTATCCATTTTTTTCTGTATACGAAGCCACATTGGCATTCGTTGGAATGAGCTCAGTATCACTTCAGCTAAGTCTGTTTGTACTGGCACTATCACTGCATTCAAGGCTCGGCTCCGTGCCAGTTGACAGTCAAGTTGGAGCGAGCAACATGATAATAAGCTTTTCCATATCAAACCTTCTATTGCTCTTTGGCGATTTTGCTTCCGTAAGTCTCGAAAGGAAGAAGTTGTTGTGGCTAGGATATGCATTGGTCACAGTTTTATAACTCACTACTTTCTTTTATCTGGTAGTGATGCACTAATGTGCGGTCTGTGTGGCATTCAGATAATAATTTATACATCTTACTGTCATGCCGTCGTTAAGATGGAGAGCGACGACACCATTTCAAACACATTTTTATGATGGGTTCACCCTGGACATTGGTTAGTGTCATTGGTGAGGGTAATAATGTCCACGTTAATTGTGCTTTTACATTTTAAGGGCCATTGGTTTTTATAACTCTATTTAAGATTTTAATCCGAAAAATGGACTATGTTCTGTTTTAGCATGATTTCTTTCCATATATTTCAGGCCTGGCATGGCCGAGCGCGTTAAGTAGTGCTCTCGTAATCCGCGGGTTCGCGCCCGCGTCGCGCTAAACATGCTCGCCCTCCCAACCGTGGGGCGTATAATGCGACGGTCAATCCCACTATTCGTTGGTAAAAGAGTAGCCCAAGAGTTGGCGGTGGGTTGTGATGACTAGCTGCCTTCCCTCTAGTCTTACACTGCAAAATTAGAAACGGCTAACACAGGTAGCCCTCGAGTAGCTTTGTGCGAATTTCCAAAACAAACAAACAAACCATATATTTTACGAATTTTACTTTTTACCGGTTGTATGGCGCAGACAGCATAGTTTCTTTGTGTAAATAAACACTAAACAACCAACCAATCATACTTGATATTTAATGTTTTTTTATTCTATATTGGGAAAGTACTGCTTCCCTTTCTTTCATAGATAGCATTTTATTGACAGATGTCTGCGGACTTACACGCTAAAATCCGGGTTTCGATACCCGTGGTGGGCAGAGCACAAATAGCCCATTGTGTAGCTTTGTGCTTAA
Organism: Carcinoscorpius rotundicauda; assembly: GCA_011833715.1. NCBI lineage: Eukaryota > Metazoa > Arthropoda > Merostomata > Xiphosura > Limulidae > Carcinoscorpius > Carcinoscorpius rotundicauda. The sequence continues at coordinate 45,675,704 of CM022392.1, read as the reverse complement.
TTCAAAGCAAACAAACTCTCGCAATAACTCAAAAAAATTTAAAACAAAGTTCTGATCAACGTACATTTATGCAATAAAAACTGATCACATTATTCATTATATATATTTGTACATGCTGATATACTATCTGTGAAAAAATGTGTCGATAGTTGTGATAGCCTTTTATTCTCTATCTGCAGTTGTTAGTATGAAAGGTCTGAAACTAAATGTAATAATACTGTGAATTGGTATAATTATAACGTATTATAAAATAAAATAACAAAAACCGTATTCCTTAGCAAATTCAATCATCATTTGTTTTTGGTGTAGCTCATGGCTAGCAAGTTTATGCTGTGAATTCGAGGATTGTTCATCATTTGCACACTATTGTTGCAAAATTACGCTCCACACTTCGCAGTCGTCGATATGAACTAAAAGTGACAACCAAATGCTTGGTGCTAGCCGTCCCTAATTTAGCAGTGTAAGACTAGAGGGAAAACAGCTAGTTATCACCACCCACCGCCAACTCTTGGGCTACTCTTTTACCAACGAATAGTGAGATCGACCGTAACATTATAACACCCCCACGGGTGAAAGGGTGAGCATGTTTGGTGTGACGGGGATTCGAATCCGCGACCCTCGGATTAGGAGTCGAGTGCTTTAATCAACTGGCCATGCCAGGCCCACAAGCAAATGCCTCTGTTAAGCAGACAGTAGATAGTAGCCCATGTGATGACTGAGTGACTAGCTGATTTCCTTCTAATAAATCAACTCAAAATTACAGGTGGTTACAGGCAAACAGTTTGCGCAAATATTCTCAAGACAATTTGAAAACTCAAGCACCAGTTTTATTTACATATCACTATTTTTTGTACCAGTCGCATAATGAACGTTACTTTCAAAATTCATATTTTTCTACTGCATAGCAATTTCATTTGTTCTATAACGTATTTTCAAATTAATATTGCGGTTTATCCACGTGACATACACTGCTGGCCAAAATCTTAAGGCCGATGAATATAAAGAAAAAATACGCATTTTACGTTGTTAGACTAAACCACTTATTTGAGTAGAGCTTTGAAAGATGAAAATAAGAAAAGGGTAAATAAAAAAAAAACTTTTTGAGCATTTAATGGGTAAAATGTGAACACTGAAATTACCCTAAATACTAATTGGTAAAAAGTTTAAAACCATACTGAAATGAAGCATTAATTGGTTTTACGAAGATCATGCACTGTTTGGAATTGACGTCAATTTCTATAGACTTCCCTTGCCATCCACTCCCAAATACTTTCAATGAGGTTCAGTTCGAGCAAACAGTTCGATGGTCTAAAAGAATCACGTTATTTGCCATGAAAAAGTCCTTTGTCCTGCGGCATTGTGTATTGCAGCATTGTCCTGCTGAAAGATCCAGTTATTTCCACACAAGTGAAGGCCTTCAATCAATAAAGATGCTCTCTCTAACATGCCAATGTAGCCAGCTGCTGTTTGACACCCCTGTATAACCTGAAGCTCCATTGTTCCATGGAAATAGAAAACACCCCAGATCATGATGGAATTTCCTCTACTGTGTCGTGCAGAAAATGTCTCTGGTGGGATATCCTTATAGTGCTGGTAACGTTGGATGTCATCTGGACCATTCAAGTTTTTCTTATGAGAGAACAAAACCTTCATATATTTTTCTATGTCCTATGTTTTGTGTTTCTCAGCAAGGTTTAACCGAGCTGTTTCGTGGTGTGGAAGGAGGCGTGGCTTTGAAGACTTTTACGGTTTTTAAAGCCTTTCTTTCATGGATGTCATCTTATTATTCTTGAGCTACATTCTGCATCCGTAAGGGCCTTAATCTGGTTTTATGATCGGCTGTGTCTTGCCGGACAACCCGTCGAATCTTGTTGCTCAACGCCGGCGAAATTGTAATTTAGCAATGTAAGACTAGAGAGAAAGTTGGTAGCTAGTCATCACCACCCACTCTTGGGCTACTCTTTTACCAACGAAAAGTGGGATTGGCCGTCACATTATAACGCCTCCACGGCTGGGAGGGCGAGCATGTTTGGCGCGACTCCGGCGCGAACCCGCGACCCTCAGATTACGAAGCGCACGCCTTAACGCGCTAGACCATGCCAGACCCCTCCCTTTTCTTATTTTCATTTTTCGAAGCTCTACTCAAATAAGTGGTTAAGTTTAATGACGCAAAATGCATATTTTTTCTTTATGTTCATGTGCCTCAAGATTTTGGCTAGCAGTTTACGTGTTTAAGTCTGCGTTCTTTAATAATTGAAGCACAGATAGCCCTCGAGTAGCTTTGTGCGAAATTCCAAAACAAACAAACAAAAAACAAACTTGATAATTGGTTGTGTTATCGAAAGTTAAATTCCGTTTTGTTGAGCATTTTGATTTGCAACGTACCTCAAAGATAATAATGATCGGACCTAGTGGTTAGGTTTGTTGCTTTTTTTCGTCGTTCAGAAATGTTACATTTTTGTTTGTATTTCAGGATTATAATATTCAACGTTTTTAGGATACATTTAAAAGGTGTTTTGTTTTAGGGAGTTATTTCGTTTTTCTCTTTATGTCGCACGTTTTCTAATAGTTTGTCATTTACAAGGTATGCCGTATGTTTTGGGAATCGTTGGAGTCCATGATTAAAGAAGTAGGTATTATTATTTGTTTTACATAAGAAATTTGATTTTCTGTGTTTATTGACTTTTTTGTTTCTTGTAATTGTAAATTTTTGTTACTATATTAGATACGCGACAACCAACGTGAACTTCATTTTAAAAGTTGTAGACTGAACTAAGTGTTATTTCTAAATTCGATATTTCTTACTGTTAGTGTATTGGTCTGATACATTGATGTGGTATTAATAGAAATTAAATAAATAATTGGGAATTGAATAATCTGCAAATAGGGATCGTATATAAAAGAAAAAAATCAGATACTGTGTGCATTATTTATTCAATGTATTTTGACCTGTTGCTATTGTTACTGTTAGTAACATCTAGAAATTAGAATAGAACTTTGTTTCAGAACAAGTAGAATTATGATTTGGTGGAGTCGAAATACAGGTTTGGACTTTGAGTAAATAGTGCCTCAATATATCCAGCTTTGTTTCCCTTTTTTTAAATCTTAATTTTCACGTTTTAATTCCCAATTTAAATAACATTTGTTTAAAAAATTTATCTTGTCTGCTGTTTTTTATGCTCAATTATAGACAAAGAATTACTTGATTAAGTTGGTATGTAAGGTAACTTTATATATTGTAACAATAAGAAACATAGCCAATTCAGTCATGATTAATTCTGTTAATTGGTAATATTCATCATATTAGTTCAAGGTTATAAATGCTAATCTGCAGCTGGAGTATGTCATGGAAGTGTCTTCGAGAATATAATGAGCATTTATAATATCTTTTTCACCTAGTTTGGTGTATATAATGCATAGTAATTGACTGATGTATGCTGAGACTAAGGTGCAATTCCCACCAAGCATAAAAGAAAAATTACTGGTTGAAATCAACTTTTTAAAATAAAATATATCTAAAACAACACTTTTAATATAGTGTGTCTTTTAAAAGAAATTCCACAGAATTGTGTAATGAAATTTAATAGTATGGGTATTGATACTTGTTTTAACTTTTTCACTTCGTATATAGTGTAGGGGTTAACTTCCTAAAGATATCAGTTGCAATGTACAAACCTTTGAATGTCCCCATGTTACATTCATCTGATGTTCATATATTATCGGCTGGTATTTTCTGTTTCACCTTCTACCTTAAACTTTTTGAAGGAACACCAGATATCTATAAGAGAGATAGTTTCAAGGGATAATCATAAGATATTTTACCACAACATAATGTTTAGGGACAACAACAGACCTGTTGGTCTACCTTGACTGTTTCATCCTCTAAACTAAACTAAAACTATTTAATGAGTTAATTTAAAAAAAAACTTTGAAAAATCTTAAGGCTCTTATAATTCATTTAGTTATCAAACTTTCTTTTTAATTCACAAAAATGTATTACTTCCACCACACTAGGAGGCATCCCATCCCAAAGGTCAGCCATCTTGTGAGAAAAATAAAACTATCTCAGCCGAGATGATTTCTACTTTGGCAACATTTATATTTTTGTCCGTAGTTCTACTGCTCTTACTGTTTAGTATGAAAAAAGTGCATCATCTCCATTAATTCCCTTTATGCTTTTAAATATTTCAATAAGATCCACTTTAACTCCTTTTGTTATTTTTTTAAGATAAAACAATTTTAGAAGTTTTCTAATGACAACCACACCACTCCAAGACTATTTTTTATAACCCTTTTCTGATTTTTTTTAAACAATACAATGTTCTTCTTTAGACAAGGAGCCCAAGACTGAACACATTATTCTAAATGTGGCCTACCCAGTGACCTTTACAATTAAATTATAACCTCTTTAGAATTGTATTCAGTATTTATGTCTATGCAACCTAAAATCCTATTTGCCCTACCACAAGTAATAGTACATTATTTTAATGACACTGTTAAGCTTATTCTCAACAAATTATACTTATAATTCAAATAAGCATCGCATAAATTATCATTTATTTATTCTAATTAAAACCAATCTGTCATTTATTTTCCTAACTCACTAAATGATGTAAATCTTTTTGTAAATTGGTCACATTTTCTTCACAGATAGCAACATCATGACCATAGAATGCACTAGTGTATAACACAAATGTGACTACAAAAACCTGCAGGGTTATTGATCATCTGTGTCATTAATGTAAATATCAAAGGTCCTAAGGTGATTCCTGAAGTACTGTATTTATGATGTTTACACAGTTTATTTGAATTCTATTTGTAACAAGCCTCTATTTTTTCCATCCAGCCACACTTCTATCCTAATTTATATCCCACACCTATAAAGACAGTTTTCAGTTTCACAATCCCTTCATATGGCATCATGTCAAATGCTTTCTGAAAATTCAGATACACCAAATCTGCACCCTTACCCTCACTAACGTAAGTAATAACCTTTTCAAAGATTATCAAAAGATTTGTTTAGTTGATTTTTTAGGAACTTTTCATAATTTACTTATTACAGTCGATGTAACATTACATTAGGAACACCATTCCTGTATTTCAGCACATATTTACTATTAGTATTATCTGTTATTATTATGAAAGCTCTTTCATTTTCAGTCATATAATACTTAGTAGGTTAATATGCAAAAACACTATGGTACTTTTAAAATGTATATGAATTTTAAAAGGGGAAATAATTGTTTAATATAGACACAAGTACACTATGTAATACATGCTCATGTAGTGTGTATTATAACTGTCAATCATTGTAATTTGTAAACTACACAATTCTGATCCGTAATTAAATGTCTTACAGGTGCGTCTTTTTTTAAATGTTAGATATTGAATAGTGAAAAATATTTGTGAATTTGTATTTTAAAAGTCAGTGATATTTTGTTCCAGTTAATGTAATCTATAGGAATGAATCATATTTGTCTGAACTAGCAACTTTATTTCTAATAATTAAACATATAAAAGCTGTACTTGCTAATCTATGTGACAGTATATAGTTAGGGTGTATACAACATAATAATGTGTGTTATATTGTTTTTGTGTGGATGTTATCTTGAGTGTCATTAACATATTGTGTATGTTATGGACACTCGAGATTAGTGCCTAAACATTATTTATATAATTAATCTAATCATAATAAAACACATGAGAGGCTAAAATATTATCTTCCTGATATAAACAGCACACCTCAAATAGGTTTTAAGGATGAATGTGTTGTGGCTGTGTCACTGAAACATTTATATTACTTGTGAACATGAAGGGTTTTTTATGCATGTATTAAGTGAATTACAGCTATTCATTTGAGTGTTGAACATATCTATTCTACAGCTTTGTATTTGAATTATAGTCCATATGCATTTTTACACCAGTATTTGTACTTAAGTTTGGGTATTTTGATGTACATACAGCTCTGTACTTAAAATGCTAATATTTCTGCATATAAAATCTAGTGTAGGTTTAAGTCTGAAATGTTATGCATTAAAATAAAAGAAGTGTTTGATAGTATTTTATTAAAATATGTTATTCTTGTGGAACCAATGTTTTCATCCAGAAGAACATTCTTTGATTTAAAAAATTAAATTGGTTATTTATAATAACATATTTTTTTTATTTCAAGTTTTGAGGTAAAGTGACGATATAAATGGCCTGCAGAACATTAGAAGAAGCAACATCTATTTTTGCTGGAGTGTTTAATCCATTCATTCATAAGTTGGAACTTGCAACTTACGACAGAGTGAAGGTGATGTTTTTTCACAGTATATTGTACTATCCTGTCTTCGTTTGCTGTTCACATATACAGTGCTTGTTTGTTTGTGTTAAAAAATATGAATGAGCTTATAGCAAGGAATGGTGAATTAATGTTTAACATTTTTTCCTAATTTTAGTGAATTGTTTTTCATTAACTACACAGTTTAAAATATTGTAAAAACAGATCTGGAATTTCAGAACCTTTAACACTTCTGATGTAAACAATGAAACATGTTAAACATACTGTTGGTTTCAATGTGTTTTGTAGTCATGCAAAAAACCCCTACACTGGATAGGTGGAGAAAAAGTGTTATTGACCACTATTTGGTTATTCACATTATATAGCCACATAATTTTTCTTATAGTGACTACAAAGCACAGTCATACCAATGATATGGTTAATACTTTTCATAGTGATATAAATCCAGTTTATATCTGTTTAACTTGTGTTCATGGTTATTAATGAGGAGTGGAATTATTTGAAACTAGTATAAACCCATTGAAACAAGTTGATTAAATTGTAGATTAAACTGGACTTACCCATTAGCTTTGACTTCAAGAATAAATAATATCAAAAATATTAAGTTTATTTATTATAATTAAAATTTTTATGTGTAAGAACATATCTGTACATTTTAATCCTACGTGTGGGTGAGGGTCAAAGTGCACATGTCATGAGGTTTTACAGAATTATGTTCAGTAATTTAAACATTGTTATTATTGACTTAGAGCAGCAGGCGTGGTGTCAAAACAGGAAATAAACCATTTTTTGTTATACAAGTTTTACCATTATATAAGATTTAATTTCATATTTTAAAAGGACGTGTTTGAATAAATTCTCAGTCTTCACTTCTGTGTATCACATGGCATTGTGTGTTCCAAATTGCCTATTTAAACATTTTTCTTTTACTATTTGATCTTCTGAGTTCTAACATAATTCCAAGCTTATAGCTTAGATGTTTATGAAATGGCCTAATTTTATAGGTAATAGTCAACATAATTTACAGATACATAAATAAGTTGTTCCATTCTGTCTCATGGTGTCTTTATCCAGAAATGTCAATAATGCTCTTTGACATTTGACAGTGTTTGTTGATGCCAAATTTTATTTTGCAAGTAAGATGTTCTGCATTAGTGTTAATAATTAATCACACTATCATTCATTTTTAAAAATGTGATGCAACTTAAATAACAAAAATGTAGAGTTAACATGTACTATTGTAGAGCAACTGTTAGCAGTACTGAAATGCTCAACAATTACTCTTCATGGTAGGCAGTATAAGTAGCTTAGAGCTTTGGCTCTGAGCAAGACCAAGAGTGCAACATGGTTAACCTTTGTAAAGTCCACAAAATAAATTGAATTGAAAGATTAACTTTTACTGTCACTAAGATTGGGTATTTTTGCTTAATATGTGTAATGATAGCTCATTATTTGACCCATAAATTCAAAGTTGCTGTTGCCAAGTTCAGTTATAGTTATGGAATTATATTAATATGATTACAGGATAGATAAAAATTCTGTTAAATTATAATAGTTATGTTGTATTAAACTATATTTTTGTGTGTTATTACTTTGAATATTTGAAGTAAATAAAAATCATACTAAAAATTAGGATTAATTTTTATGAAGGTTTTGAATGCAGTAAAAATACAAAATCTATGACTGAATAAAAATGTTTCATTTTTATGCATCTTCATTATTTTCATTAAAATGTAAAAATTAGAAACTGATTAAATTAAAAACAAAAACATTTAAGTGTCTCAGTGAGGTATGTAAGAGAGATGTGCATATGTTACTCAATTCAGTATTTTATTCACTGCAACATCAGCTCATCACTCACTGAGTGATTTCTCATTTTTCATGCAGGTTTAGTAGTTAGACATGATTAAGAGAGCAATAAAATTAAATGAAAATAGAAGTAAACTGTTAAAGACTGAAGCTACTTAGGATAAATAACTTTAATGTTCTATTACAATTAGCAATGATTCTGGAAAGGAAGAGTAAGATTTTTTTGTGGTAGTTACATTGTCAGTAAAATGGATCAAACCTATTTAGTACTACATTGAAGAAAATGATGACTGAAACAGTTTTATTGAAAAACTTTTGATTTTCATTTAGAAGGATTTAAAGGTTATATAAATGAAGTGTGAAAACTAAGTTGAAAAAGTGTTTTTATTCTTAACAAAAGTTATCTTGTACCCTGATTAAAGTAAATTCAGAAACAAATTATTTGTAGTAATACTTTATTAAAATTTTTTTTTTATGAGCATAGAAAAGTTTACTTAAAGTCAACTAAATTTTATGTTGCTATGTTAAGTAAATTCAGAACTACAGAATTTATAGTAAGTATTAATTCTCCACTGTGAGCTCACTCCAATAGAGTTATTCTGTGCATGTGGAGCTAATGACATTTCACAAAAGCTTACTTCAGGTGTGTGTATGTATGTTTGAACTGGATTTAGCAAATACTGTTTTGTATATATTTTTGATTGAAGATATTGAGTTAGATAAATTGTTTGATTGCTGTTTTTATATATTTTAAATTGACTATATTTGCCATCATTTTGCAGCCAAAATGTACATGGTACATCTGTTACATTGAATGGTTCATCCTTGAAACTAAGATTATTAGAGTTTTAAGGTGTTTTATTATTTTATTTTTATCCAGTCATTTAATATTGATGTTTATTTTGTTAAAATATAAGTTATTCTTTTGCATAAATTTAGAATTACTTCATGTGATCCTTAAGTTTACATAGAAATTTTATTTTCAAAGTTTTCATTGTGAAAGTAAAACAGTGATATAGATTTCAAGTGTCATGAAATGTATATGTGACGAAATTAACTTTTGTTAAAAATTTGAAATATCTTGTCAAAATAATTTTCCTTTCTTGGCACTTTTAAAATTTTTATTAGAATCATTTTTCTTTGTGTATGTATATTATATACATGCATGTTTTTAGGTCGTGGTGATGACTGTCACAGTTTTTCCTTTTCGACTTCTACTCCTCATGCTTTTTCTCACAGCTGCATGGTTTCTTGCTGTGCTTGGTGTATATGGAATGTCCTCTGAAGAAATAAACAAAAAACCCTTGTCTGGTTGGAGAAAGTGAGTGTCTTATGCTCAAATAGGCATATTGTTTTCCACCTAAATTTCATGGAACCACATCTTTTCAAAACTTGTTTTTCACAAGTGCATCAGTTAAATAATATATGTAACATATATCAAAGGTAAAAATTTGTATCAAAACTAACCAAGTCAATAATGGTTATTCATGATGACGGGAAGAAACCCATTTGAAGTAAAAATGTATTTTCAAGATGGCTAGTATGGGTATTAAAACTTCAGTACCCCAGCTGTCTTGAGAATACATCAATAATAGTTAGTCCAAAGTAGTAATACTAATAATACATTAGCTTGTTATTTTAGAACTAATATAAATATATTGACACATAAAGTTGGGGGAGCTGGGACATTGTTATAAAACTTTAGACTGATGACTAAATTTTTACGTCTGAATTTTTCTAGGTTGTGTAAAAAAATTTGTTTTTGTTTTGTTTAATGCTGTTTGAACAAGAAGCAGTTTATCTGTTGTACTGAATACTACTTGAACTTGTCTGTTTATTTTTAATTTTTTCATACCTAACTAATACACAACTCCAGAAAGTGAATGATCAGAACTGATAAATTTTTAATTTTTGTAATTTGAGACCAGTGAAGAAGTTTAAAGTAAACCACATGCTATAGAATTCTGATATTACCTATAAAGTGTACATTTAAATGTGTAAAAATATATTTTTCAACTTTAACCTTAACATATTATAGTACAATCTTATGAATTTATAATGTAGATGTATATATATATATATATCATATAACATAGTGTACAAGAAATTACTTGTCTCTTCACAGTTGTTTTTATGTGTACCACCCCCTGAGTAAATATAATTTTTTAAACCCATCATTAATTTTTCATGAAGTCGTATTTGTTCTTCTGTTGAATTCTTCCGAGATGCTAGCTTTTATTACTGTTGACAAGTTATTTTCTTTTTGGTAAATACCATGTTAAATTTTTTTTTCTCAGATGCCCAGCTTATATTTAGTAGATCTTAAACTTATTTTTTCTATTCAGAATATTATATAAAAAATGATGCCTTTATTATATCAGTCAACTGATAATCCTGTGAATTTATATAAAATTCCATCTAACCCTAATTTTCTCAAGACAAATTAAGAGGTCTTAAACTTTTATTATAAGAATCATTTTGGTAGTCTGCTTCTGAACCCTTTCAAATTAGTCAGTATGTTTTCCTCATGTAAGGCAACCTAATCTGCAGTCAATATTTGAAGTGATATCAAAACAGTGATTTCTGTAAAGAGTTTATTACCTCTTTTTACTTGTAAATAGCATGTTCATTAATTCTTTTCATATGGATATCCTTTTCTGTGCCACAAGTTTTTAATAAGTTACCTTCCACATTTGACTAAAGTATTTTATCATCATATTATGCATATAAATTTGGCATCACAACATAGTTAGCAACCCAGATTTTAATGTTAAAAGTCTTTAGTTTTGTAATTTTATAAAGTTCTGTTAAAAATGTAAAATTCTCAATTTACCCTTAATATGAGAATTGTGATAATTGCTCTCTATGTATCCACTCTTTTCTAATATATTTACTAACCCTTCTAGAAGTGTGGAAGTTATAAATTACTCATAATGTTGTCATTCAAGCAAAGAATAATTTCTATAGCCTTCAATCTTAATTGGCCAGAGATCTATAAAAGAGAAAATCAGACCCCTGTTGCTATGCTCATCTGTTGCATCCTGTGTTTCATGAATATCTATTAGTTCTAACATATAAGTAATGGGGCAATTATAATCTCCATTTAAATAAAGAGTAACATTAGCCAACTTCCCATTTTCTGGCACCTACTATCCACTGTTCAAGAACTTTTTGAAGCTCTTGGGTGAATATTATATGGCTCAGGAGCTTTATCACTCTCTTCCTTCCCATTTTTCTTCTTGACAACCTCTGGATTAGCATGACCATCTTGTCTCTGTCTAGCAACTGTTCAGGATGATGAATGTTGTCTAAATCTAGATTAATATAAAGTGAATGAAGGGACTGAGGTTTGATTTTACCATATTTGCCACTCATTCTTTTTTCATTATGATGAAGCTACTAAGGCTACTGTCATTAATTTTAAACTGTTGGCTAGAAGAAAGACAACTGGCTGGCAGTACTTACTACCAAGTTGTTTCCTTTATTCTTTGTACATACCATGATTTAAAAAACAATGTTTTTATCATTTAAAATAAATTCATTAACTGATTAGAAATACTACTATTTTATCCAGCTCCACTAATTATATTGTCCTAGTAAAGTATTAATAAAATTCTTGTAATGTTGCCTCAAAACAAACAAGTGTTAATATTATTGTTATGCTTATGTGATAACTTTAGACTTTGTTGGACCTGAAAAAATACAGTTGCGACAGAAAGTATTCATACACCTGCGTCATGAGTAATTTTTCCTTGTAATTTAAAAAGTATCATGATTAGGATAATGAAAGTAGAGTATATTATAAATATTATACTAACATACATCTACATAAATTTTTATGTAAATTGAACAACAAATAAACTGTTTATTATAAAATGTATGGCATGTTTCAAGTGGCATGAACGTTTTAAGGATGGTCGACAGTCCATTGAAGATATGAGCATCCTGGACGTCCTTCCACGTCAACTGATGACCCACATGTTGACAAAATCAACACCCTGGTGTGGGGAAATCGACGTCTGACTGTCAGGGAGCTTGCTGAAGAGTGTGGGATATCAGTTGGATCTTGTTACAAGATTTTGACCGAAAAATTGAAGATGCACCGCGTTGCTGCAAAATTTGTGCCTCAGAACTCATGAGTTTTTGGCCAAACACTCGATCACTGTTCTTCCCCACCCCCCTACTCACCTGACCTTGCTCCTTGCGATTTTTTCTTGTTCCCAAAACTCAAAAGACCCTTGAAAGGTGGAAGATTTGAGACGATTCCTGAGATTAAGGCAAATGTGACGGAGCTGGAGGACATTACAAAAGAAGCATACCAGGACTGTTTCAACAAGTGGAAACACTGTTGGGGAGGTGAGTACTTTGAAGGGGTCCCAAACCTGTAACTTTTAAATAAAGTGCATTTTGTTTTATGATGTCAGTCCACATATTTTTTGAACAGCCCTCGTATATCAACTTATTCTTCTTTTTTCATGATTCTTTTGATGTGGTGAAGGCTGTTTACACTAAAAGAGCTGAAGGAACCCTATAGCATGATCGAGCTACCTCCATGTTTAACTGTAAGGATGGTGTTCTTTGGAAGATTTTGTTACCCTTTACAGAAAATATAGCGACCATTATTGTGGCGGAAAAGTTTGATTTTAGTCTCGTCTGACCAAATAATACTCTTTCAATAGGTAAAGGTTTTATCTACATACTTTCTTGCATACCTCAATTGTGCTTCTAAATGAACAGGCTTTAAATATGGAATTTTACAAGGACAGCATGCTTTGAACCCAGAAGACCGTAACGTGTTCATAACTGTAGAGGTGCTTACTTCAACACCAGTTTCCCTTACTAGTTTCTGTATGTCATTAAGTGTTAAACGATGGTTCCAACTAACATCTCTGAGAACCTTCCTCTTGGTTCTCTCTGGAATTTTGGTGAGGCATCTGGAACAAGGAAGGTTAGCAAACTTGGCAATAATGCTTTGAACAGTAGATTTTAATGCATTAAGTTGTGTAGCAATTCTGGAAAGAGACAAATGAGACTTGTATTTTGCAATAATTTGGTTTTTAAAATCACTGGACAGTTTTTTCCTGTTCACCCTGACAACCAAAGAGAAAAAATGGAGATGGTGCTAAATTGCCAGAAGTAAATTTTTTGCTGGCTAAATTCCAATAATTATGAACCCAATGTCCAGTTCTAGAATGGTATAATGTAGTTTATGTGCCACACTAAACAAAATTTTTACTGGAATATCAGTTTTTTCACATGTTTTGAAATGTACAAACACTTTCTGCTCCTTCTAATTTTGGTTATTTGTTTATAAATAGCTTATTTGTTGTTTAATTTACATAAAAATATATGCGTGTTTCTATAATATTTATAACATTACATATGTCTATTAGCTTAATCATGATACTTTTTAAGTTATAAGCCAAAAACTACTCGGAACGCAGGGTATGAACACTTTCTGTTGTAATTGTAAATTTACCTCTGTGTTTCAACACTGTTGGTCTTCACTTTCACTCTCTATTTCATACCCAAATCTTTTATTTGTCATTCTGTAAGTTGGAGTTGTGTTTATAAAATATTGTTTTTCAAAAGAAAAAAGTTATTTTGGATAAACTTGTACACTATCACAACATACCTAAAACTTGCTTTATAAAGACCATTAAAATAAATCTTGTAATGAGTAATTAGGTATTTAAGTAATTGAATGTGTTAAGTTTTTAAATTATGATGTGTGAAGGAAACTATTTAATGTGTTAGCAAAAACTATGTAGAACAGTGAGAAAAAAACAATCTTATTAAAATAATAGTGAAAATGGAGAGAGAATGTGGTCATTGGATGATTTTCTTATATTTGCAGACAGTATTTAAAGCCTTTCATTTTGTTGATGCTGAGGGTGATGTTTGTAATCGGAGGATGGCATTGGGTAACAGTAAAAGGAAAGCAAGCCTCCCCTAAAGAAGCTCCAATACTTACTCTTGCACCACACTCTAGTCTTTTTGATGTGTTGCCCATTGTAATGCTAGGTGGTCCATCAGTAGTGGCTAAGACTGAAACTGAAAATTCTCCATTTTTTGGAGGTGGGTAGTGAAGGAGACCATGATATATTAGTTTATGTGTACTTGCTGAACTTTGAGAATAAAACTTTATGCTACAACTTCAGTTAAATCTCTAGATTTGAAAACCCAACATGTAATGTATGCCTGGAGTAATTTACTTTTTAGAAATAAGTATTGTTAAACTTTTATATAGTTAATACCATTAATTTGTTGTTTTGATATTGCATTTTAATTACAGTCTTTAAATCAAATATACTTATTTCTATGATTTTTTTCAAATCTGGTGAAACAGTTTTTCATTTGTATATTTTGATGCAGTGTTTTATGAAGAGCTTGATGTTATATTTTTTGTAATATAAAACTAATAAAAATGAAAGTAATATATGTTCCTTAAATTTCATTTACCAAATCATGAAAGGTTTAATATACGAGCTGTGTTATATCTCAGTAGAGAAAAGGTAAAGTTTTATAAATTCTAAATATGAAGTGTGTAAATTTATTGAAGTTTTTTAATTAAATGATTTGTCTAAAAATATCATATTTGACTAGTTGGTAAGCTCATTACACAAGATAAAAAGATTGGTGAAAAGAATTTTTTTCTTTTTACTCATTTGTAAAGTTTCTGTTATAAGTTTTACTGATATGCGAGTCTCCAAATTTGGCATTGTAATTTGACAATTCGAAGTTTTGAAATTTTTCAAATTGTCCAACACTAGTCTGTGTGCAAGCCTGAGTGCAGTAGAAGCAACATGAATCTGAACTTGACTCAGCACCTAGGTAACTCACAATACTATAAAAATTATTTTAATTATACATGTCAATTTTTGCAAAAGTCTTCAGACTTACAAAAATTTTTCTTGTTCATGGGTATGAAGAAAAATTCTTTTTTGCAAAACCACTGAAATATATCCTCCCTATGTGTACCCCAGATTTGCTGCAGCATATCTAGTGGTGCAACAGCTGATATTATTATTGCACTTTGACAACATAATCAAATGAATGTGAACTTTTTACATAGAATTGGAATTAAATAATTTCAACATAAAGTTTGTGTAGATTATTGAAACAATGAAATGTAACCCCCTCACATTTTGCATCATATGTCTGAAATTTTGTTTAATAAAGTTGCAGATTTCAGAAAATTGCATTTGAGAATGGGAGAGGGGTCTGTCATATATATTTCATCCTACTCATGTTTCATGTAATCAGCATTCAGAGACCAGTAAAAAGATACAAACTCTGAGGTTTCTGCAGTATTGAACTGTTCCAGTTGTACATACATATGGTAGTTATTAACTGTTGAGCAACATGTGACTTGTGGAAAGTTCACCTGAGAAGAATGTAATCCGTAGAAACATTCTTCTCGGCTGAAATTATAATTTTGCCAATTTAGTCATGTGAAAATTTCTGTATTTAGATAGTTCATTTATATCTATTGATTAAAGAAAAGGGGAATTCAGTTGCTACAAAGTGTGTAAGTATATTATGAGGAGAATGACTCAATGTTCTAAAAAGTAAAAGAATTAAATAATTTTGTGCATTATGACTAGTCATTGGTCTTAAGTAATTTGTCTTTAAACTATTCTTAGCAGCAAGAAAAGCACAATAGTCTTGTGAGGTTTTCGTATTGAAGTGGTTTTGTTTATGAATTTAGCTTTAATCAACTTCACGCAGCCAGTGTATGTGACCAGAGACAACCCACTCTCTCGAAAACATACTATTGATGAGATAAAAAAACGAGCACATTCTGATGGTGAATGGGATCAAATTGTGATTTTTCCTGAAGGAACTTGCACCAATCGGTCATGTCTCATTTGTTTTAAGTCAGGTACGTATGAAAAAATTCATATAAATATCATGTGGATAAATTTGTTAAGTTCTTTTTTTAATTCTTAATTGCACTCTTGGTGATTGAGGATGAATTTAAAAGGGTTTACATGTATGTAATAAATATTACTGCATATGCTCAGAAAAGTGAATACATTAATGAAAAAAAAAATTGTACATCAATTTTCTTACTACATTCTTAAAAATATCACTGAACAAACAAGTTGTAAAGTTTCCATTCTTATTCTGCTTGTTAAAGCTGGAATCATACCATTAACTTCATGTATGCAACCTAATGCAATTTGAATGACATTTTAATCATCATATGATTGTAAAAGAAAACATGCTATAAATCCAAATGTACTTATTCTATTTTCATGAAATTTGGTAAGCTTTTAGCAAGCAATTCTGTTGTATGCAAAAATATATTTTCAATTAAAACATTTTGACAAAGATTTGTGAATTTATAAACTTTTCATTGAGTTAGTCTAAATGAAAAATGATATTTATCTTACAGCTTGCTTGTTTTATGTGCATAAACTCTATATCTTTATAAATAAATATCAAATGTTTTTGCAAAATTTTTATACATTATTTTATCTTTTCTTGCCTGAACACTAACAGTAGCAAAATCATCCATGTACACGAAACTGAAAGTTAAAAAACAAATACCTTTTTTTTCTAAAATTATTTCACATTTCAGAGACAATTATTTTTATTAATATTAACAGGTTGGGCTTTCTAATCATTTTGTGGATACTTTTTTCTAAAAAATTTTAAAAGAAATATAAATTATCAATTTGTTCTTTTGAGAATGACTCGAACTGTGTCTAACTGCTATTTTTACCATTATAAGATATCTATTACTCAGTGCACCTGCAGCTGATGTTACATTACCCATGTGCTGCTCACATGTTTGCCTTGTGAGACATTTTTATTATTTATTTTACGTAATCTAATCTTAAATAACCTGAAAAGATTCCTATTTTTACATTATAATTTCTCTTTTAATAAACAAGAAAAAAAAGTGCTTACCCAAACTATTATTTGTCGTTAACTGTCAAGAAAATAAGTACTTTTTTTATAATAATGGAAATAATGCACTAAATGTTTATTTAATTAAATAGTGTTTCAAAGAAACTAATCACATGCAAAAAGTAGAGAATTTTCCATAACCCTTATATATTATATATTTAAAAATGGCTGGTGTGGATAGAGAATGCACTAGAGGAGCGAAGAACATTTTGACCTTCTTTAGTCATCGTCAGGTTCACAAAGAAATAAAGGGTTACTGACTGGTAGCTGACCACATATTTGAAGGTGGTTGTGTAATTGAGTGTAGGAATGTAGAGGGCATGCTTAGATATTGGATTATATTTAATAATATAGGTATAAAGGTGTTCTTTTATATTGGATTATTTTGGGCTTGACGTTTATAAATAAGTCTTCTTTAGTTTTGTGGTTGTTTGTTTCTTTATTTAGTATTTTAGTGTTTTCTGTGGTTATGTTGTGTTTATTTGACTTGCAGTGTTCAAAAACGTGTGAAGATGACTTTTTTGTGTTCTTTGAATCTGGTTTCCATTTTTCTACCTGTTTCTCCAATATGACATGTAAATAACCAATCTACAGCTTAGAATGTCCCCTAGTGGTTTTTTCAGTTATTTTAATCTGTGGAAAGGCATTTTAATACTACAACATTTAAAATGCATTGTACATTTGATTTTCTCTTCCATTGTGTCTTGTGTAAAGACTATTGTTATTACATTTTGCAGCTTTGTTATATCTGTAGTCTTATAAGTGAAAAATAAACTAACTCTAATTCATTTAATGTTCTTTCAGTTATTACAAATACTTTTTTCCATACAAGATCACCATATTTTCGTGTCTTCACTGCAACTTCCATGTTTTCATATTGTTTTGAAATTAAAAACATTTTGCTTCTGTTTGTTGTAGGAGCATTCTATCCAGGGGTTCCTGTGCAGCCAGTGTGTATTAAATATCCCAATACATTGGTAAGACTTTGGTTTTAAGGTGTTCTAAAAATCAGTTTATATCTCAAATATGTTTAATATAATTTGATAACTACAATTTTTTTACTTTTTAACTCTCTCACTACAGGCTCAGTTTAAGTTCATCACCCCAAATTAACCTTTATAATTTCCATACTATAACTGATAATGTTTTGTGTATTTTCTAGAACTTTTGCAACTTTTCAGGTCCTGGCATAACCAGGTGGTTAGGGTACTTGACTTGCAGTTTGAGGTTCTCAAGTTAAAATCTTCATTCCACAAACATGCTTGCCCTTTCAACCATGGTGGCATTATAATGTAACATTTAATTCCAATATATGATGGTAAGAGTGTAGCCCAAGAGTTTGTTATGAGTGGTGACAACTTTATAAAAAAAGAACAAACTTAGATACTGTTAAAATTTGCATTATTAGGTATGTTTTATACCAAATTTATTCATATACTATGATAAGAAAGTAGTTTTAATTATATTTTAAATGTAATTCACTGAAGTTTTGTGACATGCACCCCAAAAAAATGCCCATAGTGAAAGTGTTAAGTAAACTTTTTGTATTTATAACTGAACAAACTAAGGAAAGATAATCTTTTTTACATTGGTTATATTTAGTGGAAAAACTTGTACAACTTTATTCATGGTTTTGCTATTGACCATGATTTAAGGGAAGAAGCTTTTAGAATTATTTTGTTTATTATTTCAAAGTTGTCATTACTTTTTGTATTAACTTAATTAAATGTTAGTTTAATTTTTTTATTTTTCTTTACAAAGGATTTTGCTACATGGACATGGAATGGACCTGGAGCGTAAGTATTATTTATTTTGTTCACATTTTCTGGACTAACTGAAAGCATGGGTTATCGACAATTAGATCACGTTTCGTAGTAGCTATGTTTGATGAAAATTACCTTTTTAAGGTGATGCTGAAATTATAAGAGGGCATGAAGTTGTACATGTTCCCTTCAGAGTAGATTCTTCTACGTGTGAGTGGAACTTTCAAGAAAAGGTTTTATACTTTCAGTTTACCTCTGAGATCTGAATATCCTCCCATGTGTATCCTGTCCACAGCAACCCGAGAAGGAGAAAGATCTTAGTGGTTGAGGGATCCAACCTTAACAAGCCACTTTGGTCTTGAATTCCCAAAGATAGGCAGCTTTAGGGTGGCCCCCCATGGTTATTTGGCTGGTCCATGGATTCTAGGGTCAACCACATACCAGTGTTGAATGTTCTCAATGGGTGTTGGTATTGTGGACATTGTGTCTGATGCTGGTGTTTGGGTATAATGCTCATGAAACTCTGGCATTGCTGCAGTGTCCATTTTTGGCATTACAGTGCATCCCCTCATAAGGCGTCATGGTGGTTGGGGCCAGTGTGCACTAAAATTTCTTTCTTTATCATAGATCTCCCAAATAAAAATAGAATAACAAGAAAAACAGATCATAGGTAAATGACCATGTAATGAAGATAATGAACATTAATTTTTAACTTTTTTAACACCTGTACCTCATTTACTTACATTGCATTCTTTATCCAACAAATCCTTAGGGCAAATATTTCTTTTTATTCACAAGGGATTGGAAGGGCTTGTTGGCTTTTTTAATTCAATCAAGAAGGGACATTCTGGGGACATCTTGGTGGAAACATCCACTCCACAACACAGCAATCTCCTTTTACATGTGAAAGCCATTTGAGGTATACTTATTGAGGTTACTCCTCATGCTACTTTAAATTTGTCATGAGGAGTTATTGTTTAGAGTGGTTTAAAAAACATCCATGAGTCAGAGATCCTTGATGGTTTCTCCACCCAAGAAGTTTCTGCAGTGATACATATCTCCACTCACAAAGATGAAATTATGTTGCTGATAAGTGTACTAATTTTGATGTTTACATCACCATTGATTACTTTCTACATCAAGATAGTTATCTAAAGTGTAAGGTATGGCCATATAATATTCCAAACCCTCTTAGATGTTTCCATAATCAGAAGTGCAGTCACTAAAGAGCATCATGTCATGGTTCCTTGACATGTGGTTAATCTTTTTACATTCAGCTTTTAATTTAGTTGGCAATTCTTTCTTATTGTCTTCTTCCTGTAACTTGTACCAGGTGTCTTTTCACTACATCAAGCATCTTACTTTTTCCTTGGTGTTTAATCTCTATCATCCCTTGGAAAAAATTCTTTAATTGGGCATACATTCATATCTCACTGTCTGCATCATATTACTGTATCTTCATTTCTGGGTTATCATCTTTCAACTATAGCCATTATTTAGACTGCTGTGAGATGTGGCATGGTAAGCTAACTTACATATATAGTCTTTTTTTATGAGCTTATACCTCTTTTTTTTATTTTACTCTTTGGATCCCATTATATGGTGATTGATGATCAACTCGGCAGGGTTTTCATGGTTACCTGTTACACAGTCTGTGGTGTTGTCATTCCTCCAGATTCTCCCTTGCCTTTCCTTCCAGTGGAATATCAGAGTCCTCACCAATTTCCCATTTGAAGCTGCTGAGCTGGTGAATCATGGATGTATCCTCTTGAATTTGATAACTATAAACATATAATAATAAACCTATTCAGTTGAGAATGTGGTGGTGTTCTGCTGGTGTGGATGGTAAGATGTCTTTAAGGCTGATACTTCATTTTGGTACAGGTTTATGCAAGTAGATATAGTAGCTTTGGAGTGAGCCATCAAAGTTGCAGTTAATCCCTTGAATTGGGATCCATGATCCTATCCCCCATGTGGATGCCAGTTCCAACTGCTTGGACTGTGGTTTCAGAGCTGGACCAATCAATACAAGTTTTCACTTGTGTATTAAAAGTTTCTTTGTTTCCTCACTCCGTTATACTGTTGTTCCTCCATCCATGTTGTAGGTCATGATGAAGGTACTTGCAGATTAATGCAGTTCTTTTTTTCTTTTAGACTATCCTTCAATCATTTTATTATACCAAGGATGCTACTATGCATAGGGCAGTTTCTGTCAGATTGGTTTTGAGTAAGCTAACTTATGTCACAGAGACATCTTTACAACACTAATTGTCTGGATGTCAGGTACCTGGGTTGGTTAGTCACTTTCTCACATTCTATCATGTGTCCCTTTCAAAGATTGTACCCCCACCATATGACTTGTTTTTAAATTGTAGTTGGACTTACCTGTGTTATAATGTCCATCCTATTCCTCTGTGGATGTTGTTCTCAGTGGCCTGGGTTCTGGATGCAGTCAACTTTCTGTATACAGTTTGTCATGCCTAGCCACTCTACTCCTTTAGGGCACATCGTTTTACTTTCATTCACATTCCAGTACTCTATAGATGGAAATTTGCTATATGATGGTTTGACTTTTTGTTTTGTTTTTTACTGCTCATTACAGAAAATTTTCGTGTCTTACATCCAACATTTCATTAAACTACTTTATGTTGTTTATGTTATGTTGATTAATGTAGCATAAAATCATAGCTTATAATCCATATTTTAATAGTATATAACTTTTATGTTCCTAATTATACAAGGCATTATAAAGAATAAATTTCAACTAGTGGGACATATGAATTATTTTATCTAGTCATCTTGCCATCTCTATTTTATCCATCACCCCTTCAAAATGTAAATTACGTACTATAAAATCATCATTGCACAGACAAACCATACTTTTTATAGCCTTTAATTTTGTTTGATTACAGAGCTATCAAATTGAAAATCATATACCTGCCAAACCCACCTCTCACATCCTCTCTTTCTGGATTTGTTAAAGTTCTTTCTTACATTTAATTGTATATTACTTATAACCAGTAGAAAGTCAAGGTTTTTGTCTATCAAGTAATGTCTAACATTGTGTTCCAAGCGTAATAACACCTGTTTCACTCAGAGTACAACCATTGTTTCCATGGAAAATTTAACAGCTACTTAGATCAATGTTTAGTCCAGGTTTTTGTCTATTAAACAATTTCATCTATGTTTTTATTTTTAGAACAAATATATTTGTGTGTGTGTGTTTTTGTGGCAAAATCGTATTGGGTTGTCTGTTGAGGAGAAATAAACCCCCAGTTTTGTAAAATATGTAGACTTACTGGTGTCCCACTGTAATTTGATTAGTGTTACAAAACACACTTACAATGGATGTAGAGCATCCTGGAAGGGTTAGTTTCTTAAAGAATTTCAGTCACAAAACTTGTACAGTAAATTTTAAGTTTTGTTTTCTAAATTTATTCAGCATTTGTACATTTTTCTGATAGTTTAACCAATATTTTGCAAGATAGAGCATGATTATAATGTGTGTTTCTAGTAGCTAAAACATTAGAATTTGAGGATACCCTTTTTTCATACAATTTTGAAAACCTATAGGAACTGTAGAATGAGTTCCCAATGATATATCTAAATGTTTTGTTTAAGTTAATAAGTTTCCCATTTTAATTGACATAAGTATTTCTGAATTGATATACTTTTAATTGTTGCTTAAGGAAAGATTATTTAAAATGAAAGTTGTGCAAATTAATGATTTTTTAAATTTTATTAATTAAAGACTGTGTGTATTAAAAATTACTAGACCTAGGCTAATTATACTAATAAAACATCTTTCAATTGTTGTCCTACTTACATGAATGAAAATCTTGCTTAGTTATGACAAGTTCAAGGAACCACTGAAAAAGGAAAACAGAGTTTGGTTGTGATATGCTGCCTAAGTAGTGATTAGCACAATAAGCTTTAGTTATTTGATTAATTGATTTTCATCAAATACATCATTTCTAGATTGTTCCAGCTTGTACTCTAAAATGCAAATATGTTAATTACTTATTTTAATGTGTTTTCTTATTTTCTTATATGCATGATTTCTTATAAAAACATTGTAAATCTATACCTCATATTTTTTATTTATAAGGGTTTTTTTTACTTATTAATAATAGAATTAGACAATAATTGCAAAATATCTGAAATTAAAGATTTTTTTCATATCATGATTTTGATTTCTTACAATACTTCAGTTTCCACTTTATAAATCATTTAATCTATACAGAGAAGTTATCTAATACCAACACAAGTTTTCTTGTAGAGTAATAAACTTTGTACTTTACTTTTTGAAGAATTGGTATGAACTTTTCAATAAATAAAATGTAACAAGAATGTTTATTAGTCCTATCCCATGAAACCTAAGAAAATTTGAGAGATTTTGTAGGGAGGAACCCACAGTAGAAGTTTTTTATACTCAAAAAATTGTACCTTTTTAATAAAGTGTTTTTAAATAAATTTTTTCTTTGAATGTCTAGAATCTTGTTACACGTGTTTTACTGCAATGTGTATGATACATTTTAATGTACAACAGTTTAGGGTCAGAAGAAGTTAATACTAAATTGTTTATCTCAAAATAACTCATATTTTATGAAGAGTTGTTCAAAAATGTCCTTCAAAAAATAAAACAAGCTAAAATATTAAAAGATCAGTTGCATATAATTGCTTGATAGTTAACAAATTAGCAATGATTTCCTATCTCTAACCATTACTAGCCAACATTACACCAAATCCCATTTGGGTTGTCAAAAATCTAGTAATGTTCATGCTATGTGCATACTCAGTTGATTTGACTAAGTGCTACCCTGAGTCAGTAAGCAGTACAAGTTTTTTATACTCAGAAAATTATACCTTTTTAATAAAGTGTTTTTATATAAATTTTTCCTTTGAATGTCCAAAATTAGTGTTAACTGTTCAAGGTGTAAAGTGATTTTCATGTTAAGATTAAAAATAAAAAGTTGTCAAACTTCATTTGCATAATTTCTGAAACCTCATAAGCAAATATTACTTTTTTCAGTACAACTTTTGTTTCTTCTTTTCTTTACCCTAACTCTATGTGCATTTGATGACTATGACCAGTTTTGTAACCACCATAAAAAAAAGTATAAAATGAACCATAATTACTTTTTTTTAATTCTAGAATAACTTCAGATTGTTACTGGATACTACAGTTTTTTATTGTAAAAAGATTAAAGATTGTAACAATATACATCTGTTTATGCTCAGTTTTATTGTCCTTCTTCCTGTATCTATTAATAACCTATCTATACATGGTGTAGAGTACCAGGCAAATGTGTAGCTCACATTATATACTATTCTGAATTACCCAACACACAACTGCTCACTAGCATACATTATGAAGAACTTTTGTTTAGTTTTTCATTATATTGTCTGACATAAGTGTTTAATTTTCACATTTAATTTTTTTTTAAATAAACAAAGATATACATGAAAAACAATAAATATTTCATTTACCTCTGACCACTTTTTTGCTGTAGGTTGCTGATGAAATTTGAGCCTTTTTTTTTATTTTTCATGTATAATGCACTTGTGAACACACCATAATATAAAGCACAAAGCATACAATGCCCTGTAATTACCCTAATTTTTCTGGCTTTCTGTCTTTAACATAAGATCCTCTAAGTTTCACCTTAATCTTTTTTTATCTGAAGACTGTGGCAGAAAATTTCAAACTGAAGTAGAAATAGTCAGTTCTCTTGACCAAAAGCAATGTAATATAGTATGTAATTTAATATATTGGAACCTTGAATTTCTGTTGGTCATAAGTAATATAGTATAAAATGTCAGAAAGAATTGTTGACAAATGTGTGTATGGCAAGTGAGTCTTTTTCTAGTGTGTGACTGCAAACAGATAAGATTGAAGGCTGTAAAACTTATTTTTTGCCTTTGAAATATCTATGTTATAATGAGTAATTTACATTAAATTCCATACTTTTTAGAAGGATGGTAAATGAATTGGAGAAGGAAAACGTAGCAAACAATTGTTACACTATGGAAAATTGAGGATGCTTTTAATTATTTGATTTTAAAATTAAGAACTTAAAACTTGTATTAAAATTAGAGTTGTTAAGTATGTTTTATGCCAAGTTTGCTTGTATACACAATAATAATAAAGAAGTTGAATTGCATTTTCAATGTAATTTTATAAAAGTTTATGAAGTGCACATGGCAAGCTGCCTTTAGTGATAGAGTTAATGTCTTACATTTTAATTGGATTAACACTGTAAGGTTTCAAAGTATTAGCCATCTAACCAGTTGAAAAAAGAAGTACATAAATAAGTAGGAACAGCAAATCAGTAATATTGGCCTCATGAAATTTGAAGGTTAGAAATAGTTTTCTGAAAATGTATTAAAAACATCTGGCATAACACCTCAGATAATTTGGTAATTTTTGTATTGCAGTATCAGTTTTGAAAAATCAGTTGTAGGAAGGTCTGATTAGATAACAGATTTCAAGTTATGAGATAATTTTTTTCAGACTAAAGCTCCTGTGGTTATCTCTGTGCCAGTTTCAAAACTACTGTGAAATTGAGGTAAATATATTCTAATCTGCTGTTTACGTAAGAAAAAAGCTTTGTGTTAATTTAGATGGAAGTATTGGCTTTTATAAAAATTGGTACAAAAATATCTTTATAATCTTTATATGTATTTGGGATAGATTTTCATTTATCCCACAGTTTTTAAACAACTTTTATTAAATTAGAGAATATATTTTCACAGTTTTAAGAACTATTTCACATATTTGAAGATAAAAAGTATGTTAAAACTGGAGATACAAATAAGCATCAGCTGTTTTATGAATCGTGTTTAACAGAAAAACATCAATTTTTTTATTAACTACATTTATTAGTATCTTCCTGTATACCAACCTAATGATAAAGAAAAAGAGAATCCTCGTTTGTATGCTGATAATGTCAGGCTTGTAATGGCTCGGTAAGTGGAGCTTTGCAATCATTTAATACTCTGTATACAGGTTGTTTCATTTGTTGGCCTATCTACCTGAAATAATTTTATTAGCCACAAATTGTTTGTTTTTTATTTAAATTATTATTTAGCATTAAAAAAACTTTTTGGATAGTTTGGTCCATAAACCACTCGATGTAAGATTTCTTAGTTAATTTTATAAATGATAGTAATGCTCTCCAATTGTTGTCGTAATGTTTCATAAATGTCACTTATATCTCTGCATCAGTTAGAGCTATCACCTGAAATGCAACAGTTGTGAATTTTCATGTGTATGCCTTGAGTATTGAACAAACTCTTACTCATACATGTGTCTGTGTGTATCGTGCCAGCCTATGATGTATTTGTCATAATGCACAGTAATCTCTGTGAGCATTAGCACATGAATGTTTTGGTATTATTTTCTGTGCTTTTTTATTTTCGAACTGCTTTAGTATACTGCCTTTATTTAGTGCTGCATAAATTCTTGCACTTCCATTCACTTGGGTTCAGTGTTGTTTTATTTCTTGCCATTACATTTTTGCTGTACACTATTTTCAATAACATATTCTACAAAAGTTCACATGTACTAAGGTACAGACATTCCTTTTTGTGCATTTTCTCCAACTCCATCTGTGGCAATTGGAAGCACCTTATGTGTTCATGGAACTGATATTCATATTTTATCCTTTTAGCTCACTTAGTAGAGCAGACTATATTTAAGGTCTTAAATTTTACTCTGTGGTGGGGTTCTGCCACACCCTTATGGAGTTGAAATATTTTTTAGGACAGCTGTGTTTCTTTACAATTGTGGTTTATATTCCTTTCTCTGCTGTCTTTATTTTGATCTTATCCTTTGTTATATGGCTTTCAATTTGAGTAGCCCATCTTTTCCTTTTATATCCATCTTCAAGAGTTGTGTTTGGGCTACATTTGCCCCTCCCTTAGTTGGCTGATAAGTTTTCTAAATATTTTTCCATAAAATAATAACTTTAACAATTAAAAAGGTACAATAATTTATTGTATAGGTTAAAAGTAAAATATAGAATTAAAAACTCTTTGTCATTCAATGGTAAAAAAGTTCCATTATCTTAAGGATACCAGAAAAAAATACAGGAAATTTCATTTTGTTTACTTTTATCTATACCAGAAAGTGCATGTTTACAATTTGCATATTGTACAGTGCCATCTAGAGAACAGATTTACAAATTTTATTTTTGTGGCACTAGGGCATAGATTTCTATTCAAAATCATTTTATGTTTGATAATTTAAAGATATTCTCTTTATGTTAATTCATGTTTAGTTGTAGAATAGGACACTCTTTTGTAATGTTTTCCACGTAGTTCTTGGTTGATTTGTCCAGACAGATGGAACTTGGATTTGCCTCAGGATGCAAATGAGGACTTCTTCCTCCATGTGCCATAACATTATTTCATATAGATATTTCACTGAGATGACATGGCTATTCAGCCCTTGCATTACTTCACATTTTAATGTTACAGATACCTAGGCTGTATATTACCACTAGGACTGAATTCTTCCAGTTTTCTTTGCTGTGTTCTCTTTGTCATGGAAATCATGAATACATAACTCAGTAAAAACAAATTGACAAATCATTTTTTGTTTAAGAAGGACTCCTTGTAATTTGATTTGTTTCTTAACCAAGCATAACTTGTGACAAAGTCTGAGTAGACCTTTGCAAATTTTAAAACATTTGTCAGTCATGTACCATCCATAAACATCTTTACTGTAAATGCATGTTTATTCAAAGAAAATGCATTATCATTAATAAGAAAGTCATCAGCTTTGTTCAGTGTTCTTTTCAATAAACTTTTTATATCATTGCAATGGAATAGATCTACAAAATTTCATTTAAGTTTGAAACATGATTATTTGAACTTTATTTTTAATGGTCATGACTGATTTTAATCGGAATGCTATTTTAAAATTTTTATTTATTTATAACACCAAGCCTTCATCAAGGTTTACACATTTGAAAGATTATATAGAAGATATTTTTTGTCAACACTTTTCAAGAAAAGGCAAGTGAAAATTGCAGACTTGTCAGTTGTTTGAATATTTACCTTCCCTCATGTTCATTACTTTTATATGTTAGGGCTAAAACTTTTGAATCCAACTTTGCAGACTGCACTAGCCAAAAATAAAATAAAACAACATAATGTTACTGTTTTACCAGCAGGAAATAATCAGTTGCTGATAATTATGGCACACAGTCAGCCCAATTCCAGTTATGTACAGTAAAACTGATGATGTCATTGTGTAATACTATTAACAGTTTAATCTTAAAAATTGTAACAGCTACAAAGAATTCTGTTTTAGAACTTCATTAAATTTGAAATTGTTGAAGTTGTTAATAAATATGCCATTCAAAAAATGACAGTCTCTTCAATTTGTTATTTGAATGAGTGAAACAAAAAATAGAGAGTGATCATGTGGCTAGTATTTGATTGATACCTAGTGCTATGTAACTATTCTTAGAAACAAACAAATTGTTGAGATTTCTTGCCCAAATTCACCATTCACTTCAGCCATAATTTTGAAGACTTTACTATCACTCTACACGTTTTTAACTAACTACTTTCTAATCCAATGGAAGTATTCCAATCAAAGGTCAGATACTACAACAGTATTTGTAAGTTTGTATTTGTAAAGAGAGGAATCTTCAAAGGGGTTGTTGAAAAATTTTTAATTGGCCTTATTTAAAAAATTCTCCAAATCATATTTTTATTGCATACCTGATGATCAACTTGCCAACTTTTCAAAAAATCAAAAAGAAATGACAATTTTAAATGCATTATGATAAAGAAGATCTACATATTGCGAGTTGAATTGTTTAATATTTATTGCCTCACGACCTGAAATGTGTCATTTTTGACATTTGTTTAAATTCATGAATTCTTAGCTTTTACTGTTGATAAAGTTTTATATATTCTCTTGTTAGTTCAGTTGCAATGGACAGTATTACAATAGTTGTCCATCTTCGTGATTCTTGTTTATTAACATTTAATGCCTGCTTGAAAAACCCCCAAAAATATATAATTTTACTCATTCAAAAGCAAAGCAACCAGTCAGCAATCTTGTTTCTCAAGCCACAACTGATTTTAAGATAACTTCTTGGAAGTATGCATGTCGAGACATACGATATTGTATCATGTTGTCAAAACAACCTACAGGATACACTTTGGGTTCTTAACAAAAGTGATAGTTTAGCAATATTTTACTTCTGGTAGTTTGGACTGTAGCAATTCAAAATATCACATATCTTCAGTGGATTAGCTCTGTAGGTCCCTTAATTCACATATTAAATTTCAAAGCAGTCCATTAAGAGATACATGAGATATAAGATCTCCAACTGTAATTGTTCTTTTGCCATTGCAAGTCCAGTAACTATATTTCATAGAAAAACATACTTAATTTTTATGGATTTATTTCAGATTCATTGCACAGAAAGATCATTACAATTTACAACTGGGTACCAAATTTGATCTAAATGTAAGCCATACCTACAGTTATTCAAAACACTGCTCAGTTTTGACCAAATGTTTCATGCATGCTTATGCAAAAGGTCATGAAGCTATCAGCTTAAAATTTGTATTTCATCTAAGAGTAAAAGTGGACCATTTTTAGTCTTTTGAAATTTGGATTCAAGATGGCTAACTTAGAGGAGCAAAACTATAGTAGGAAAGCATGAGCAATTACAGAAGTATTGGTTAGACTAAGCAAACTAGATTAGTATTTTCTGACTCACATGTTTGAAAGAATTTTATTGATGGATAGTTTTATTCATTGCTAATGTTTAAGCACAAATTTGCTAAATTGTATGAAATTCTTCTAATTAAAGAGTATTTAACCACATAATATTAATTTAAACAATTAGCTTAAATAATGATGTTTGGTACAGTTGTACTAAGTACACGTGAGCAATGACAAGAAACTGTTAAACTAGGTTCATGGTGTTATGGTGAAGGAAATTATTAACACTATTTTAGAAAATTAAAACTATCACCATATAAATTTTAAAAATATTTTTGGTACTGTAAAGTATAAGTGTGTTCCAAATAATAGGGTTGTGATTCCTAAAGCTAGTGTTGGTTACTATCTTGCTTATTGTGGATTGTGTTGGTGTTTATTGACAAAATGTTGTATCCAATCAAAAACATCTTAGCTGTGCAGAAAAGATGCAACTAAAGAAGGATAGGGCATTTGGTTTAAGGAAATGAAATCAAAATTTATGGCTAAACTCTTACAGCACTGATAAGAATTTAACAGCAAATCTTCGTACAATAATTGGCTAGGCTATGCATTTTATTTACACACCATCATATCCCAAGTTGAACAAAAAATGCAGCCTGATTAACTATTGAGTAAGTAGTTGATGTAAAATGATTTATGTTATAAGAGTAGCAACCAATTTTGATTTCATTTCTTTGAGTCACATGCTCTGTCTTTCTTTGGCTGCACATTTTTTTTGGATTAGATTCATAAATAATGGGACTGTAAAATTATGAAATGGAATGGTTCATAACATAAATGCAAAATTAAAGATGCCCTACTTATACAATAACTCAAGCCCAAAATAAATCAACACAAAGGAACACCTTTATACCTATATTATTAAATATAATCAAACATCTAAGCATGCCCTCTACATTCCTACACTTAATTACACAACCCCCTTCAAACGTGATCGGCTACCTGTCAGTTACCTCTTTCTTTCTTTGTGAACCTGACAATGACTGAAGAAGGTTGAAACATTGTTCACTCCTCAACATAAAAAATTTTCTCAACCCAAACCAGCCATTTTTATATATATTTTTTTCTCTACAAGTGGGTTTTTTCATCATCACTGGTGCATAACAGTTCAATAAGTTAGTGATTTTGTAAATATCTGTATATACCTGTTTACCACTTTCAATTTAGAGTGACATATACAATTCAAACAATTGACAAAATCTCCCTTCTGGAAAATTGGAAATTTGGAATATTCCACTATCACCCTGTTCTCGTATACTCTTTTACAACCTTCCCAAACAATAAGCTAATACATAGTGGGGTACTAATTGGGAGTCACATGAACTTGTGTTTGTAATAGGATAGTTTCAAAGGTGTTTTAAGCTGTATATGATGCATACAAATCAGAATGACAGTTTCCTTACATTTGCAGATTATATTAAGGTCTTGGGTAGTTATAATATGCATTTCTTTCAGTATATCTATATGTTGTGTTAAAGAACTACACAAAACATTCTTAAAACTAATTTTCTGTTACATGTAGTTAAATTATAGTTACAGGTAACATGGGTTACACAGCATGATGAATTAGATGTCAGAACCCAAAAATAATGTAGAGACAGAGAATGTGTAGGTTCAATGCCTCACAGAATTTTTTCCAAAGAGAAATGTTTTTATCTCACTGATGGATTCTAATAAATAATAATTATTACTAAAGATGTTTATTGTAATGTAACACCTCGTGAAGGTTAGTTTCCATCTTTATTGCTTTGTGCATGTCAGTTGTCATGCTTGTTAAGTTTTTGATGCCTCAATCTGAAAAGCACTGTGTAAAATTTATTAAGTGCAGTAAATATCAACGTAAGATATTCTAAATGTGCATATATTTCTAGAAAGTGTAATATAACTACTTCTTTACCATAGTGACACCTCATTTTCATTTCTCCAACTTTCAGTATTTCCTTTAATAATACTTAATAATGTAGTAATGGTAATACCCAATACTACCTTAAAATTATCCATTCAGTAACAATACTCATGTTGTAAAGTATGATTTAATCTGTAACATATACAATTAAGTTTTAAATTTTTATATTCATAAACTAACCATGAATTATGTAGAAGCTAAAACACCAGTTGCTAGTATATAATCTGGACAAGGGTCCATATTGGATTTTTATTTCTTAATTCACCTTTGCCTTCTGGTTTTAAATTAACATCTGGCCATTGAACTTCAACTACACTCTTTTAACCCTCATCTCAAATTTTAAAATCTTCATTCTTATTGTAGTTGTTCACCCAGTGTAAAAGTCTTATTTCCGTATTATTTTCTTCAAAGAAATCAGTTAAAACACATGAATATTTATCTAACAGTAACACACTCAACATCACAATTAATCCTATATTAAAAATTTCTCTTTTCAATGTTCAATATGATTAGCTAACATGTGATCATGTGACTAATGGTAAAATCAGAAAATACCTTCTTGCATTAGTTTTTTATTACTTATCATTGTATTTTGATAAATGTAAAATTATTTTTAATTGTATAAAGATAACATTAAAATTCGTTATTTCAGTTATCACATGCTAGCTACAATGTGGAGTGAGGTTTTTGGTTTGGGAAAGGTGGATGCTTTTATTGTTGACATTTTTTTTAGGTTTAAAGTTCTGTTTCTGTATCAAAAGATATCATCTGTCAAAATTGTTTAATAGTCCATTGTTTAGATTATATTTAGGTAGCCTTTGTTAAACATTGCTGAAAATGTTTCTGAAAGTTAAATAAACTATGTGAATGATTATAAATTCAATTTAAACTGATAAGGTTGAACATTGAGTTATCCAACATCAAGTTTCAACCATGGAAGTTGAATGTCTGACTGTTAGTATTACTATTAGCATAATACTACTGATATACTTTTTGTTATAGCAGTAGCACTATTATTCTTCACAGTACAAAAGATATCTGCATTATAAAAATGACTCAAATGTCGTGCACAACAAGATTTTAAAGAAAAAAACAGAGTTAGGTTCAGTGCAACTATAATATGGCTATGACTCTTTTGAAGAAAATTTTCAACCTATTTTGCTTATGAAATTGAAAATGGAAGTGATCAAGTTCATTACATCATTATAATAGCAACTCATGCCCAAACCATTGACACTGAGAGCAGAACAGAGCCGGAAACAGATTCAGTAAGTGTTAGTTTTCATATTGTCAGAGTTATGTGTAGCTACTAAAATTAAAAAAATATAAAACTTTTAATATCTATTCCTCAAGTTGAAAGTTGAACAATTTTGTACTGCTTAGTTCCAAAGACTAGTTTGATATACTAAGGTAATTTTAGTAAGAGTAGGAAAACTATTAAAGATAACAAAAAAAAATTGTCAATTATGTGGTTGCTTTGACTAAATAAATATTTACTGTAGTACATGTGATTCAAATTACCTTCTGTATTTATGATGTTAACTAACTTTTTAAGTTTATTTCTTATTTTGTAGAATACAATTTGTATCTGTACATTGTGCATTGTCATCTTGAAAGACCTGTAAAGTTTCTTATAATTTTACATTTATATGAAGACAAGCAATGAAGTGGATGAGAGAAACCACAAAAAACAACCAACTAACAATTCATAGGTGGCAAAATAATGACCAAAATGTTACAAAGGAGAAAGTGAGTATTCATTTAAAGACATTTTTGTATTAAACTTATCAAGTTTGTTACTCTTATAGTCATTATATTTACTGCCAGCTCTTTTGTTATTTTATTTACTATTGAGAGTTAAAACTGGAAAGCATCTGTGGAAAGTGCTGAATATTTCTAAACAAAAGTAAAATGTATTTTTTGTAGGTTATGTATGTGTGCAAATGGAAAACTCAGAATTTATGTATAAATTATATTGGAAATTTTCAAGAATATTAAAATTTCTTAAAATGTTTGAATTTTATTTTATGTCCAAAATATATTCAACAATAACTAAGAATAGCCTTTGTTATAAAAAAATTAATTTATTTGATGTGTTTTTCTTTTATTTTCTACAGGTTACAAGTAATATTGAACCATTCTGCTCTGGTTCTCCCCTTTCTACAAAAGAAAGTGCTCTATTAATCATGTCATTTATTATTAAACATAAACTTTCAGATGATGCATTACAAAACATGCTGTGACTATTATCATAAGAGCATTTCCCAAACTATCTAAACATTTGTTCTAGAAATATTTCATTTACAGCAGGGTAACAGACCATTTAAGTGATATTAATTACTTCAGGAAAATTGAATAGAATAGCCAAAGAGTCTATTTTGGCCCATATGATACTTCCATACAGTAGAAATATGATATTGAGTTTCAGTTGTTGAGTAATCTCAAACAAGCATTTGGCAAAATGAAGTTTCAGTCAATGAACTTTTACCTAAAAAGAAAAATGAGAGACATGTGAAAATATTCTACAAACTCATCTATGGTTTGGTTCAAGTAAATCTCCATTTGTGGTTTACTTGAATACATTTATGGACGAACTGAAAGAATGCTATGATATGAGTATTATTCTTTGTCCGAGAATAAAGTGCATTCTGTTGTCTGGTTAACTGATTCAATTACAACACCACAGCTTAGAAATGCAAATCACTTTAATGGATTGAATAGTTTTGATTTTTGTTTAAACCAAGGTAAATTAGTACCAAAATGTAATGGCTTTACCAGAGCTTATTCATTACAAGAGTATGAGGAGTATTAAGTAACATGAACCAGTAGTAGTTGGACATCCTATTAGTAGCATCAAGGGTCCCTTCCCATTGCTGTATATACCTGTTTTCAACAGTATTAGTTTTTGTTTTTCCTTTTACTTGAATACATCCTTTGTATGCTATAAAGTGTTATAATTTTTGTTTTTATGTGGCTAAATATAAAACTTTACGGGGCTCTGTGATATGTAGGAAGATGTGTCAATGAACTTGATTGTCATCTTAAACATAGTACACTACCAAAAGACATCACAATAACTCCAAGGTCTCTTCTTGATAAGAAATAGTGAAAAGCATCTCAGTAACAATCATTTTTATTATATTATTCACTTCCAACCCTTTCCAACAATGACCTGAGAGTAATTTAAGACACTGGGTACTCTACGTGTATTCAATTTACAAATTTCTTGAAGATTTGGTTGCTAAATCCACTGTTGAAAAAAATGGAACTTATCATAAGCAGGTTTATAAAAGAAACTGAAATTCTGTATAGGTAGTGTCATATTACTATTAACATTCATTTTTTGTTACATATTTCAAGAAGTGTTTATTAATACGGATTACTGTGTTCAACTTCTGATTTTATATATACTAGCCAGTTACCTGTGGCACCAGTGCATTAAATTTGCATGTGATGTATTTATGATGTCATATCTGCACTCCAAGAATGGAGAAAAATAAAGTTCTCTATGACAGAAATGGAAACAAAACTAGAAAAACGCTACTGCTATTGGAAATTTACATGCACACAGGATAAAAGTTTTGAGAACTTGGGAGTTGCACTTTACATAATAATTTTTTTTCCAGTATCATTTAAACAAGAGTTCCTATCATAGTATAATAATGATTATAACAGAGTTTAAAAAAAATAATTTTGTAGGAACACAATACATCTACAAGGAGGTGTGTAAGACTTACTATTTTATCTAAGAATTTTACAAATACAAGATGAACTTGTGAGCTGTTTGCTTAACAAATTACTAGGCATTATGAAGATTAAGTTGTTACCCTCTACAAAACTTAACAATGAATGTATTGTTCTTCCAGAAAAGCTTAAAATTTCAGTCACTGAACATATTGGTATTTGTAGATTGCTTGGCAAAACATAATTTGAGGGAAGAGGGTATGTTTTATAACAAATTTATTTTTAAGTGTGTTTTATACCACACACAGAGCTATAAAATAATACAAAATGATCAAATTCTGTAGTAAAAAAATGTGAACATTTTTGATGCTGTTTTAGTTAATTGTGAAAATGATGAAATGTGTGAAATTTGTAGACACTGCTATTTTTATAGTTATAACCATTAGTAAAAGTTAGTTATTAATGTAGCACTGTTAAGTATCTTCACAAATTTTTTAATGGATTTATGAAGGAAGTTAACAAATTGATAGATTTTAAAATATTAAAAAGAAATGTGTCAGAATGAAAATTGATAAACATAAAAGAGAGATTTAAAAAACAACTTGAATTGTTTATGGTTTTCTTTGGTTGTACATAAATATACCTATACAATTACATGTTAAACTAATTAGAAATGCATAATGATTTTAATGTTTAACTAGAAATGCTAGTATAGTGTATGCTGTAACAATTTTCTTTTTATATTTGAAAATAAAATTGTTTAATATCGTGTATTTTGTATTTATGTGCATTATCATATGCGATATTTTTTAAAATAAAATTTTTATTTGAAACTTTAGTATATGTCTGTCATTAAAATTAATTGCTTGATAAAACTAATACTGGTTAAATCTGTATTAAATTCTTATGAACTGTCCTATCACATCATGTAATTTATGTTTAATCAATGTGATAACTATTCCTTAAGATCTAAAATGCTCTCCAAGAGGGTTTAGAATGAACACAAAATTTTAGGAAATTTTTATACATCACTGGCTATGCATACTCTATTTTCTCTCATGTTACATTATCACTAGAAACTGGTAATTCATTGATATAGAAAACTTACTAAGCCCAACAAAAATATTGGTCTGTATCATATTTTTGGAAATGCAAATATGAAAATCTTGAACTTGCAGTGTATAGTTTTTGCTAAGAGTGTTTGAAATCTTGTTAATCCATCCTCTGTATCTTGTAGGATTTTTCAATTTATTCTGAAGATTGATTGAAACCTATTTTGTTTTATAACAAAAGGTTTGAGGATAACCTTGTCTGTATCGTATTGGTCTTTAGTTTATCCTATAAGACTGTCTATACATTTACTTTATATCTTGCAGCATTTCTGTTTGTCACATGTCTTACACCTAAGGATGTAGTGATGTCCTTTAAATATCATATATGATAGTATTGAATCCTTTAGTGTGTCAAAAAAACTTATAAGACTCCTATAGGGCCATTTTATGAGGAGGTTCTGTCACCTTTCTATTTATTGAGGGCTATATCAATATGACTATTACATTACAGACGAAAGGATTACCTGTACATTGGTAGAGATGAGAGTATGTTCAAGACTTGAGGCTTATGCAAGAATTTTCATAGCAGTTGCACACAAGATAGTATTTTATAGTGAAGCATATAAGGTATTTACCTTAAGTACATTTTAATGTAAGGAAAATGTTAATATTTTGGTTTTTGAGTTAAATGACTTAGCAGTTACATAAAACTAAGATTAAGTCCATGAAAAGAAACAACTGCATGAAATTAAAATTTTTATATTCAAGGTATGGAATTTTAACTTATAACTTTTGTGTATCCTCTCCTTTACTACTTTATTTTGACATATGTCAACAGAGCCTTGGACTTGCCAGTATCTTGTTATTCATTTGATGATCTTCAATATATCATGATGGCCCACAAGCAAAATTTACCTCAAACTGCAGCTGTGATCAAACTGTTGAAAATGAGAAGCAGATTAAAGTATGTGTTTTTCTGTTTAATTTTATTCAGTTTATAATAACTTTTTTGAAAATTTCTGTTCTATGCTTGTTTTTAGCTTATTAGATCCAGAATGTAGTTTTCCATTATTTGATTAAATAAATCTGTGTATTGAGAATATTTCACAATTTGTGGCAAAAGGAGTCCTGCTTCATTAAACAAAGTCAGGATCCTATAAGCTGTGGAAAGTAATGGATGGAAGATTTGAACTGAAATAAATTATTGTAGCTATAAGTTGTAGCATTTTTTTTTTACAACATAAGGATCTTTTTAATATTTTTTTTAAAGTCTAGAATTGTTGTTTTAGTTAATTTTATTCAGTTTAGTTAGAACTGGACAATTATAGGTATTATTATTACAGGTAGGAAAAGCTAAGAATAAAGTATCATTAGACCTGCTAGAAAGTAAAGTTTTTGTTTTTCTAGTTCTTATAAATATTAGTATTGGATTAGGATAAGAGAGCTATTTAATATTAGATTGAAATAGTTTTTGCCAGTGTTACTAAATAAAAAGAATTTGTTTAACTTAAAAGTTTAAACTACTGTTCTTGTTACTGTTTGATAACTGCCGAGATTTTGATACTTCTAACTTTCAATATAGTGTATATATCTTCACAGTTTGACAGAGTTTCAGTTAACATTGCAAGTCTTTCACATACAAAAAAAATCATATTTTTAGTGAGTTTTTTACAAATAATAAAGATTTGTCCAGTAATGGATTTAATATTTCTTTTAATTCTTTGTGTGCAAAGTAATTTTCATTTTACATTCAAAAATACTTTTTCGTCTAAAAAATCTTAAGTTTCCTCTTTGTAATCCTTAAAACCTCCTAAATATATTTCAAACATTTGTTTTCAGTAAAACTGCTCCCTGGTGGCTCAGCATTATGTCTGTGGACTTACAATGCTAAAAACTAGGTTTTGATACCTGTGGTGGACAAAGCACAGATGTAGCCCATTGTGTAGCTTTTGTTTAATTCAAAACAACAACAACAGTAAAACTGTATATTTTTTGTATAATTTTTTTTACCCTAACACAAAACAGTGTCAGTCAATTTAACTGCCTTGTAAACAGAGAAAAAAAGAAATAAATGTAAATTACCATTTTTGTTCTTTCTAGAATGACTTCAATTGTAACATGTTTATCCCTAAGTAGCTTTATGCTTGTCACAGTATACATCTATTTATAAATAAATTTTATTGTTTTATTGTCTTTTCAATCATGTCTAACTACTATCGCTGCCATTATAAGTTGTAAATCACTCGGGGGGCATATGCAGTACAGTTCATGTTGTGTTATCCAATTATATGACTCATGTCTCAGGAAATATTTTAATGATTATTGTTTATTTTACCTAATCTAATAATAACTCGCCTAAAAAGATCCTTGTTGTTACATTTCAGTTATTCTTATAATAATAAATGATGAATAAACATGAAAAACAAAGATATAAAATAAATACTTTTTTTTTGCTGTCAGTTGTCAAGGACATTTAACCCTACTTTTTTATACTGATGGTTATAATGTACTAAATAATGATTGTTTAGTTATATAATGCACCAAAGAACATGGACTAATAATGTGCAAAAGTAGACAGATTCTCTGTTTCTCACAATTTTTTTGGCTTTCTAACTAAGTGACAAGAGCCAACACAAATTCATCTAAGCTAAGCATCAATTTCCTTACTAAAACTTGTATTCTGAGTACAATTGACTATTACTCACTATTCTTCACAACACTACATTATGCAATGCATCATTTGATAGATAAAAACCTTGACTTTCTATTAGATATATCTGTTATATAATTAAAATGTAAGAGGAAGCTACAAACATAGACTGAAAGAGTGAAAATGAGAATGGTTTTCTGTTGATAGCTCTATAATGAAACAAAATTGAAGAGTATAAAAATTATGGTTTGTCTGAGCAATAATGATTTTGTAGTGAGTAATCTGCTTTTAATTTCTTGCACTTTCAAATGAAAGTGGAAAAAATAAAGACAAGATGCAGA
Source organism: Carcinoscorpius rotundicauda (assembly GCA_011833715.1). NCBI lineage: Eukaryota > Metazoa > Arthropoda > Merostomata > Xiphosura > Limulidae > Carcinoscorpius > Carcinoscorpius rotundicauda. The sequence goes on along the minus strand of CM022392.1, from coordinate 45,636,544 downwards.
GAGAAAATAAATTGTGTGTGTCACACTAAGGGAAATTCAGGATTTTGAAAAAAATAGTTCCTTACAGAATTATGAACTTGAAACTTGTATTCTATTAAAATATGAATTGTTAGTTAAGATTTAATGCTACAGTAATTGGTATTTCATAAAAAGTAGCTTAATAAACTTTTGAATGTAAGACACTAAAACTTACTGTTAGGCATGGTAAAGGATACCTAAGTCGAAAGAGTTATTACATTGTAAATGTTTAAATTAGTATTTAGTTTTATGTAATTTACATCAAAAGTGTGGTACTGACAGAAATTAGTGATAAAAGCTTTGGTTGATAGTGGATTTGACATTTTATTTATTTTCAGTTTAATACTGCGTAATCCACTGTTTGTTTTAGAAAATGCCACATGACTTTAGCCACAAAATTAAGCTAATTTTACTTACTGGTATGATGTAAATCAAGTTAACTAAATTTTATTACAACATAAATATAATCTAAAGACTAGTTTTTGTACACAGGACTTACCTCCATGGAAAAAAATAGCTATTCTCATTTATTCCTTCTTCTATGTACAAAATTTCTTTTCACATGCTACTAGTTTTGAGCTTCCACATTCCCTAAAGTCAGTGTGGTTCAACTTCATCTTGCAACAGCCCTTCACCAGTAAGAGAGTGATGCCCTCCTGATGTATCTGACTTCCTCTATTCAATCCTACCAAACAGTTACTTCTTGTTTTGGAGTGCTATCATCAAGTTGTTTTTTGTTTTACTCTTTCTGTATTTCTTATCTTTCAATATCATAGAAAGTGTTTTTTATACATCTTGTTATTTTTTTGGCTTTAACTGAAACTTGTGTGTCTGCTTTGAAAGTTTTTTTCATTTATTTCTAGTACAGTTATCTAAGCTTCAGGTGGCAGTACTTGATTGAGGAGTTTTCAGCTGAACATACATACTAAAATCTTTTGCTGCATCCCCTTATAACACCCAGACATGTTAGCAGCATTGTTGTAAGACTGACCTCTATATTTTGAAAAATTAAGTTTGCAAACTTGCCATACATACTGCAATACTTGGTTTGTCATTTCCTTACTGGTATGGCTTTGCAGTTCCAAAAAGGTTATAAAGTGTTCAGTAGGCTATCCATCTTTTAAGTATCGAAATATAGCACTTCACTGATCTATGTAATAGATATGGCATTGAGAAATAACCAAAATAACCAGAAGAATTTGCTTAATCAACAATGAACACATGGACTTTTTGAGCCATTGGTTCAATGAGTTCATCACAGGTGGTTTAGGACAAGTAAAAAGGATTTTCTTTTCCAGAATTTCCATATTTTGAAACGTGTCCTGTCAAAAATAGATCAAACTGACTATGAGCTCGAGCAGCCCTAAAAATTCCCATTTTGCAGTGAACCAAATTTTTCATTTGTTCCTCAAAAAGTCAGGCCATGTTCAGCTAATGTACAAATAACAGCTATTATACACTTTTAGACAGGTTTCCAGTAATGGGACTCTTCTTTAATTTCTTTTTCAATTCTTGTTGCAAGCCTAAACCTTGTCTGCAAGTTAAGTATGTTAGCATAGAGTCTCAATGAGTAGTACTTTTTTCATGATGATCAATTACAATAATATTTTGCCAGTCACTGAACCCTTCTCTTTCAACAAAATGCAAAGAAAATTTAGGGGCAAAAGTTTAGAAACAAAGCAGTAAACTGACTGTTAATGGTAATTATAACAACCACTCTCTCTTGCATTGCTGACCATTGGCTTATATTAACCCAAAGAAAAAATTTTTTTTCAAACAGTACCTTTTTGGTTTGCCACTATTAAAAGTCCAACAAGATTAGCCAAATGGCCCATTGAGGTGTTTGACAGTCAGTGGGTCCATAAGCAGTCCATTAAGTTGCATCATTAGCAGAGAAATTGAACCACAACCCTGGATGTTTTACTTTAGTTTCTTCACCTTTTGTAGACTGAAGCATTTCACCATAGTACAGTAGATTTTCATTTTCAGCAATTATTTCAACTTCAGACTGTCTTGTAAAGCAACTTGCATCAACATTAATATTAGAGATTATCAGGAGAATTTATTGGTAAAGTGAACTCAGTTGTGAGGCTTGTGCCATTTGACAAATCTGTGACACATCAATATCATCATGATATTCTGACCTTGAAGTGGACAAAGTGGAACTTGCAGGTGTGGACCTTGGTTCATCTTCAATCTTGTCAGATTCAGATGCAGTATAGGTAACTTCTGATGGTGGAGATGGGTTTTGATTTGGAAGATCATATTTTGTAAGTTGAGTGAAAAAAAATTAGCTTTCCCGTGTTGGTCACTAAATCCAAAGCCTTTTGTTGGTTCTTGTTTACCACTTTTCTCTTTCGTGCATCACTTAATTGAACATGTTTCATCTTGCAGTTTAAAAATGTAGAAACAAAAAAAAGGATCATATATAGTTATAATGATTAGAAAAAACACTGAAACTAATGAAGAAAAATGTTAGTAAGACAGTCAAACATACTAAACTCCAGGTATGAATTTAGATAAAGATTGTCAGAAAGTTATCCTAGGACCTAGGTCCATCAGCAAATAAACATGAATTTGTAAACATCTCTATTGATTTGCAGTATTCTGATTGGTTGAAAACTATTCAAAACTGACTTCAATTTGTTTTAGGAGAATTAGTTTTCAATTATTTCATTTAAGGTTGTTGCTGTAGTAGCTGTATGCAAGAAGCAATGTCTATGGTAATATGCAAATCCATTGTGAGCCAAAAAGTATTCCAAATTATTGCCTATAGACTACTCCAATCAGTCAGCATTTTTCCATGCTTTTCAGAGCTGTAATAGAACACATACTGATCTAAATTTATAGTCACAAAATAGTTGAATTACACCTAAAAGTCTGTCATCGTTGTTTCTGTCTCCGATTGTTTCTTCATCTCAAAAAATTATCGCCAGATGGCCAGGCATGGCTGGAGCATTATGGCATCAGGATAGGATCAAGGAAGAAGTAAGGAGAATATAATTGTGATATCCATTTTTGGGGCTAAAAATGGCATATTTGATAAACATTTTTTTGGCTATTTATGTGTGGGGATAAAAACAAGGGTGCCCGATCTTAAATGATATTTAAGACTGGGCATCATTGTATTTATCCTCTAAGTAAATCTCAGCTTTAGATCTGTTTATATTGTTATATAATCACAGGGGAATACATGCATGCCCAAATACTCTTATAGGTTACATGTAATCTATGAATGGTGTCATTGCTACAGAGGCATTCCTTTCTAAATATTTTCTTGGTATGATAAATTTCAAAACATGTACTAGCACACAAAGGAAATTTGTTTTTTTTTTACAGCAAGTTGTTTGAAGCAAAAAATTACAGCTCAGAAAGCTTCAGTGAGAAACACTTAGAAAAATTTCACAAAACAATACATGAATAATGCAATACTTACATAGATAAAACTAAAACAAATGAGACAATAACATAAATATAACATGAAAACAGAAGCCAAAAAATAATAAAATTAGACACATCTCTGTGCATGTGTGTCAGCATTTTGTTTAACTTGTGTTTTTGTGATGTAGATGTGACTGAATAAACCAGTAAAAGATGAAATGGTTCCACAACCTATAATTTTTCATAAATAGCCACAACAAAAGGTATGATTGAAAAAAATATTTCATCTTCAAGGTCAGACTCCACAACATAGTAGTATCTTTCACCTGAAGTTTTATTACATTTTGTTCTGCTCTTTACAGTAATCTTACTTTAGATCCATAGATTAGTAGTTTCTCTAAACTTTAGTCACTCATTGAGCCAAAGAAAACGATTTTTCACAATGCAGAGTAAAGTAAAACACAGTGTATAAGGACAATTACAAAAATAAATTCACTAAAGTTGAGTGTGGCAGTGAAAGAGTTAATGGTATGATAATTAGGGAAAACTTTGTGGTGCCCTCCTTCCCTTGGTGTCCTAAGCACGTGCTTATTTTGCCTAATGGTTAATCCAGGGCTGATTAGAAGTTATAATTTTCCTATGTTGAAAATGTATTTACAATAGAAACTTAATCAGTTCATCCTTCCCACATTTCCTCCCCACTAAAAACCAATGTTTTCTTATTCTGCCAAAACTCGAAGTGATTGTTTGGTAGAAAGATAAGTATCTGTTGGAAATACATTTTCAATATAGAGAAATTGTAATATTTGTCACTTTTAATTATTTCTCTGAGAACCTAAATTAGTAATAAATAGTGTAATATACTTAATCTAAAGATAGGAATATCAGTGTTGTCAGCAGGCTATTTGTAGTTAGTTTTAATTACTTATTTCATGGCCACAGTGGTTAAAAGTTGTGTAAATGTAAAGTGCTCACAATTTGTAAATTGTGATAGATATAAAGAGTAGATTTTATTTGGGAATTTGGGATTGACATACACATTTGAGGAAGTTAGTAGCAAAGTTCTACAATTTGTATGAGAATTTATACATTTGGAGACTGTCCCAAATAGCACAGAGGCTAAGAGGAGAATAAACTGGGAAATGGCAGCAGGGTTTAAAAGAGGAAATTGAGCTTTTGCACATAAAGGATATAGTGGATAATAATGAAGAAGCTAAAGAAGCTAAAAGTCTTTGCTAATAGGGCTGGTATAATAGATTAAATTATGATGAGTAGCTTCTGTTGGGTTACAATTTTAAATGTTAGCTTGTGCAGATGATGAACTAGAGAAAAAAAATAACTATGAGAAAGTTGTTATGGGACATTATTTAGTATAACAAAATCATGGGATTGTTTGTGTTGTAAATAGGGAGAAAAGAATTAGATTATATTTGCCAGGAGCAGGGTTGGAGGATGTGACGAAAAGTGCATGTGATATAGTAAAGGATGTTAGCAATGATACAATCTTTGTAGTGCACTTAGGGGCTAATGATGTAAGACCAGAGGTATTAGTTGTTAAGTACAAGACTAATAATAACTTAAGTTTGTCAGGAATACTGACAATACTTAATTGTTAGGATGAAATTAGAGTAAGTCACGAGAGCTGAATGTGAGGCTTAGATTAATATGTAAGAGTGAGTAGATTGGTTGATTGGTTGAAGTTGTAGAATTTGTTCAGTTGGAAAATGGAGTTTTTTGAAATGGATGGTTTGACTTTGAATAGGGAAGAGGGTAACTTGTTTATGAGTGCTATTAATTCAACTTTTTTTGAAATTAAATATTCCAAATAATTTTTCAGTCTTTAATACAGGTTTTGCAATTCTTATAAAAGTTTTGTTGTCATTGCTTAACTCCAAATGGAAGAGATTTATGTAAGGAAAATTGAGTTTTGAATTAGAAATGGGTTGTGAAAGGTTTTAGCTAAAGATAATATCGTTATCATTAAGGTTCCTTAATACCAACCTGATTCAGGATATATTTATTATAATATATTTTACATTAAAGTATACATTTAATTTTCAATGAGTAACCTACCTGAATTGAATAATAATTCAAATGTACAATATAACCAACTTTTACAGGAGGCAAGTTCTGATTTTAATTGATTATAATGTTTCTGTTCATAGTACTGAGTGATTCTTAATGTAACTTGCCTAATGATGGCTTATTACTATGAGTCCAGATGTAATTATTAAAATCAGAACTTGCCTATTTTAACAGTTACTATTATTGTATTTTAATAAACTATAAATTTGTCTCACGGATCTGAACTTTTATGTTAATTTAAGTGATAAAATGTTTTTTCAGTTTCTTTCCTGTTGTCTGCATTGTCAATGTATGCCAGCTAATTAAATTTATGTAATCCTGCAGTTTGGAGATGGAGACAATTCCAGAAGAAATAAAGACTCTAACAAATTACCTTAAAGTTCAAGGTTCCTCTCTCGTAGTGGAAGGGCTTACAAGTGCCTTGGAAGTACCATTTGATGAAATTGTTAAAAATGGATATGATGCCTTTGTTCAGGTTAAATAATATATCACTTTTTCATTAATGTTTGAGTCTTTTGCAACTGGCTTGTGTAATTTACACAACTTCTTAACTAACATGTAAGTAATGTGAACCATGAAAGCATACATACTTTAACCCTTAAAGTTCTCAAGTGTTATGTAGAAGAAATTCAGAATGCTTTCAGCAAACATTGCAGCTCTTTTTGTGGACAAAATATCAGAATATTTAATTTAGTACTTTTACAAAATAAAATCATCTCTAGGTAAACATAGTCAGAATTTTGACTGTTCTGAGCATAATGTGTGATTTCAATTAAAAATATTTTTCTTCATCTGAAAATTTCCAAATTTCATTTGTTTGATTTCTTAAACCTAAATAAATATCAAACTTTTGATTAAATATAAAGTTTTTGCTATTTTCACCACCCTAACTCTATACCCATTTGGTCTACTTGACCAATCTCATAATCACCTTAAAAAATCAGGAAAACACTAAGCCAATCAACCAAGTAAATGAAATCTGAAACTTTCAGATAAAAAGGTATTTTTAACCTTTTATTATAAATCACTTTCTGACAACTTTCCAACTCCATATATTCAGATAAAGTTTTAGTAAAATGCTTTTAATTTTTTTTACAAATTCACATGTTGGTGAAGAAAAAAAAATGAAAAAATAATATGCATTTATGACTACCAAAACTTATAAATGACACTACCAATACCACAAAAATCTTTTGTAATTTACTAGGCTCTCTAAGTATACTGTTTCTTGGTCTAAAAATTTAATTTCAGTTTGGAAAAAAAGAATTGTACATCACTCTTCATGCTCTACAATAGTAAAAGAGGTTTTTTTTCTTCATAAATTCTGACAGAATTATATGGATGAAATATAAAACTCTTGATTGGTTGCAAACTTAATGGTATAAAAAGCTAGTATTAATAAATAATTTTTCTCAAATTATGAAGTGGTGGTCAGAGCCAATATGGTGAATTTAATAAATATTATGATATCTTAGCAAATATAAAAGCTAGTATGTTCTTATTTTATATTCTTACTTGACAGCATTAGAAATTTGAATTTATAACTCATACGAAATTATAGTCATTGTAGTGTTGTCATTATAAAATGTAATCTGACCAAATTTATCAATTTTCTTTTTATATTTACTTTCAAATTAAGAAATCATTTAATGTATAATACTAAAATTTGAATTAATATTTACCATTTGATACCAAGTTCATTGACATACCTTTATGAAGTAATTGTTCAGTAGCATTTGTTATGTAATTCTACAAACATGTGGTATGTCTTTTAACTCAAAATACTAGTGACGATAAGCTGAATTAAGTTTTGAATGTAAGTACCTGAATACCTTGTGATGTGAAGTAATGAGTGCCCATACAGAGATAGGGTATATTATGGAAACTGTGATGGCTACTTTGGGGTCATATGGTTGATGTAATACAACACAATAGCAAGAGGGGTAAAGTCATCATGTTTGCTTACCACAGCTCATTTTGTTGCAAGTCTCTTTATAGATGACCCTGGTTCCCCAGGTTGACTTCTGTTCCTTTGTTTTGTAATACCATTGACTCTCACTTATGCTGTGTTAAAGTGCACTTGTAATGGCCCTTCACAGAGTTATATCAAAAATTTAATTAAACATTTTTATTATCAATCTGTATGAATAAACATGACAAAAATTATAACTTACGAGGGCTGTTCAAACAATACACAGACTGACAAAATGTACTTTATTTAGAAGTTGCAGGTCTGGGCCCCCATCAAAGTACTCTCCTCCCCAACGCGTACACTTATCCCAACAGTGTTTCCACTTGTTGAAACAGTCCTGGTATGCTTTTTTTGTGATGTCCTCCAGCTCCATCATTGCATTTGCCTTAATCTCAGGAATCGTCTCAAATCTTCTTCCTTTCAAGGGTCTTTTGAGTATGTGGAACAAGAAAAAATTGCAAGGAGCAAGGTCAGGTGAGTAGGGGTGGTGGGGAAGAACAGTGATCGAGTGTTTGGCCAAAAACTCACGAGTTCTGAGGCACAAATTTTGCAGCAACGCGGTGCATCTTCAATTTTTTGGTCAAAATCTCGTAACAAGATCCAACTGATACCCCACACTCTTCAGCAAGCTCCCTGACAGTCAGGCGTCGATTTGCCCACACCAGGGTGTTGATTTTGTTGACGTGTGGGTCGTCAGTTGACGTGGAAGGACATCCAGGATGCTCATCATCTTCAGTGGACTGTCGACCATCCTTAAAACGTTCATGCCACTTGAAACATGCCGTACACTTCATAGCAACATCGCCGTCGGCCGTGTTAAGCATAGCAAAAGTTTCAGTCACAGATTTTCCAAGTTTAACACAAAATTTCACAGCAATTTGTTGCTTCTTCATGTCATTCATTTTGAAATCTGCAATCAGGAAATGGCATCGTAATCAGCTGATCTGTGCAAACCTAGCGACACCGAGCGGGTTCTCCTGAAACCGACTGGAGCCATGCAATTCAAACAGTCCACGTATTTTTTTAACAGACCTTGTACAATTCAGTTTTTTATATTATCTAAATTTTAGTTTAATTTCAAAATGCAATACTTAATCAAACAATGTCTTTAGTATGTGCACACTCTTATTTTTCTACTTCAGGATTTACATCATGAATAATACAGCATATATAGTACACAACCAATTAGAAACAAAAATTCATAATAAAAGGAATTAATTATTTGTAGATGTACTCTAATACTCTGAGCCTTTCAGTAATTTTGTTAACCTTTTTATAGCTTACTCAGAAAGCCAGATAAGTTATAGTAATTTTAGAGCATTATTTTCTGAAATGCATATTTAAAAATTGTTTGAACTTTTATGGGAACAACCAATTTAATTATAACTTTGGCCCAGTATAGTTACATCTGGGGTTTATTGCTTTACATGGAGAGAGAAACTGCTGTTCTATTACACATTGTTTAAGTCAATCTTTAATGAAAGAAAATGTGGGAAAATGTGAACAGTTGAAATTCTTAAAATAAGTAAACTGAAAAATCTTGAAGTGAATAATGCATTAATTTAAAATAATGAAAAAGAATAGTATAAATGTTATTTAAATTTTTTCTCCTTTCATTGTAGTTTGTTGATTTTATTAGTTTAATTTTAGGATTAGAAAGTAAGAAATAAAGAATATCTGATTTTCTGAATACAAGAGTTTTGTAATGTTTCTTAACACCAGATTTAATTAAGATACGCATAGTACATTCAAAGATATAGTATTGTAGTTATAAGATAGTTTCAAAGTGAATTTAAACTCGTTTTGTACAAGAAGAGTTAAGTACAAAAGGTATACCCCCAAAAAATTCTAAATCATGATGACATCAAACTATCTACAAAATGTTAATCAATGTCAAAATGTAGTTCTTATACATTTTGTTTCATCACAACTTTATTTTGACTTTGTTTGTCACATCTTGCTATTTTGCATATTCAAAGTTGTTTTAATATAATGCACTGAACCTTGTATTACAACCTTCTGGTAACACTTTGCATTTCCTAGTTTTCATAGCCAGTGTGTGTGTGTATGTTTTGAGATTTATCTCGTGAACTTTGGCAGATTTCAGTTTGCTTAGGAAATTTGGGTTTTTGACAGTATTCTGTAAGTTTTGTTTTTTTTAACCAGTGTGTGTCTGAGATTCATTAAATAGTTTTCTGAATTTGTTTTAATAGTAAAACTATAAATTACCATTCAAATCATTTACTCAGTATTGACATACATAGTATATAGTCTACTTTGTACAAATGTGTTTAAACTATGCATGTAGATCTTTTCAAAGTTCTTCATTTATAGATGGTCAGATCACATTATATCACATCATAAAAGGATAGGAACAAAGCCTATACTTGTCAAAAGTCCAAAACCAAAAGAATATAAATATTGTTTACAGATGAGTTTTTTTGAAACAATGCAGAATTGGAAGTTGAAAACCTTTTTTCTATATGTATATATACATAAAGTGAATATTGCATAAGTGAAAAGAAGAAGTTTTGAAATATTTCAGAGTTAAATTGAAATAATGTTCTTTCATATGCATTTTTCAGATTATTATGCATATGCAGTTTTTAAAACGAGATCCTATTTGTCAGTAGTTGAAGGAGAAGAAAGAATGATAAATAACAAATTAATATGACCTAATGTGTTTCTGTGTGTTTGTAAAGTCAAGTTTGTAATGAATAGATATTTTAAAGAAAATCTTATGCTACATGATCATCAAAGAATTCATTAGACTGTTGTGATAAGTGAAATCAACTTTTTATTCATAGTTTACCATATTTTAATTGCTGTGTAGTTCTGTTATTTTTCCACTATATAGTTAAAATTTTAAGTCTTAAGACTTTGTAACAGTCACATTTCTCCTTACCCTAAAATATTTATGAAAGACAGTTTTGTTTATATTAATATTTAATATTTTTGTTAACTTTTATGTTCTTTCAATTTGCTTGTTACATTGGATGTCATATTTTAAATTCTCTGGTAAGCTGAAGTATCATTACTAATGTGATGTAATCCAAAACATTGTATACTTCATAAATAAGGAAAGTGCATAAAAAGTAATTGTATTTTACTAGAAACATTAAGAAAAATTAATATACTCTGAAGTCATTTGAGATTTTTTCTCATTTTAATAATTTGTAAAGGACAATAATCTAGTGTGTGGCTGTCACAAAATTTTATTTTTATTGTATTTTCTGAAATGTGTTAGTATGGTATGGGTAATAATTGTTCACAAATGTATGTCCTAGGATCTTTTGGAAAGTTGTCAAAATGACATGAAACCTGTGTTAAATATTAAGTTTCCCATGAAATATTAAGGTTAACTTCATTTTAACTTCTATTCTGATACTGCTTAATAATAATGTAGGTATTTAGCCTCAGGTTTACATGTATGTCTTGTCATGAAAATTAAGTTTTCTGTATTTGTTCTGTTATGGTTTATACAAGAGACAGTTTGTTTGTTTTTGAATATTTTTATATACACTGCTGGCCAAAATCGTAACGCCAATGAACAAAAAGAAAAAATATGCATTTTGCATTGTTAGACTCCACCACTTATTTGAGTAGAGCTTCAAAAGATGAAAATAAGAAAAGGAAAAATAAAAATAAAAACTTTTTTAGCATTTAATAGGAAAATGTGAACACTATGAAATTAGCGTAAATACTAGCTGGTCAAAAGTTTAAAACCGTATTGAAAGCATTAATTGGTAAACACATAACGAAATTTAGTCATTTATCTTCAAACATTAGTGATGTCAATATCTACCACTGACATCTCTTGTGTTACGTTGAATAAAAACATGGCAAAGGCTAAAAAATTGACAGTTTGAACGTTGCAGAATTGTCAAGTTTCAAAAGAAGGTTCTCTCTCAACGTGCCGTTGCTGATGAGATTGATGGATAAAGGTTTTCTTCTCTAATGAGAAAAAAATTAACCTGGATGGTCCAGATGGCTTCCAACATTACTAGCACGATAAAGATATTCCACTGGAGACATTTTCTGCACAACACAGCAGAGGATGTTCCATCATGACCTAAGTGCTTTCTCTTTCCATGAAACAATGGAGCTTCAGGTTATACTGAGGCATCAAACAGCAGCTGGGTAGATTGGGGAGAGAGCATCCGTTATTGACTGAAGGCCCTTGCTTGTGTGAATATGACTGCATATTTTAGCAGGACAATGCTGCAATCCACAGTGCCCACGGGACAAAGGACTTTTTCATGTCAAATAACGTGATTCTTTTAGATCATCTAGCATGTTTGCCGAAACTAAACCCCATTGAAAATGTTTGGGGGTGGATGGCAAGGGAAGTCTATAGAAGTGAACATCAATTCCAAACAGTACATGATCTTCGTGAAGCCATCTTCACCACTTGGAATAACATTCCAGCCAGCCTTCTGCAAATGCTTAAAGTTATTTGCAATGACGGTCGTGCAATTCACTATTGAGACCTATTGTTGGTCATTTCTTACCCTGTTTAGGAATTCTTTTTGATGTGGTCTTAAACTTTTGACCAGCTAGTATTTAGGCTAATTTCATAGTGTTCACATTTTCCCCATTAAATGCTAAAAAAAAGGTTTTTATTTTTATTTTCCCTTTTTTATTTTCATCTTTCAAAGCTTTACAAATAAGTTGTTGAATCTGATAATGCAAAATGCATATTTTTAAGAAATTTCCAAAAACAGTTTTACTATGCCCAATCTCATCAGCAATGGTACTTTGAGAGAGACCTAGCTTTTGCAGCTCGACAATTCTGTCACCTTCATATTCTGTCAGTGTTTTAGCCTTTGCCATGTTTTTACCCAATGTAACCCAGATGTCAGTGGGAGATGTTGACAATGCTAATGCTTGAACACAAATGGCTAAATTTCATTACGTGTTTACCAGTTAAAGTTTTGTTTTAGTATGGTTTTAAGCTTTTTACCAACTAGTATTTAGGCTAATTTCAGTGTTCACATTTTTCCTATTAAATGCTAAAAATCTTTTTTAGTTTTATTTTACATTTTCTTATTTTCATCTTTTGAAGCTCTACTCAAATAAGTGGTAGAGTCTAACAGTGCAAAATGCATATTTTTTCTTTATGTTTGTTTGCCTTAAGATTTTGGCCAGCACTCTATGTGTCTTGTTAGGAAAATTAATTTTTCTGTATTTGTTTTGTTACGATTTATGGAAGAGAAAATTTGTTTTGGTAATGTTTTATAATATTTTTGTATGGATAACCTCTATTATGCTGTTTGAACTCTTTAGGTTTTGTAAACCATTTAAAATATATTTAACCTTCTATAATAGGAGACAGTGGAGAAAGTCGACCTCCAACATTATACCTGTGGCCTTTGGGTTATCAACAGCTCTGTAGATCTATGGACAAGAGTGGAGAACATTTTCAAAGTAAGTTGCCATATAGCTAAAATGATTGATCAGATAAATTTAGAAATGTCAAAACTATAAATATATGAAAATAGAAATAATATAAATGGGACAGAAAGTAATTAGGTAAAAATTATCTTTTGTTTTTAATTAGGCTGTCTGAAAGTGTGGTCTTTTTCTCATTAAAACAATCTCATTTAGAATGAAACCAATATAGCAACATCCAGGAATTTTGAATTGTTCCAGAATATTTAGGAGTATGGGTTGTTCACACTTTTTGAAACCTGTAATTGTATGTATTAATGTTATCACATTGGTCAGTCTAAAATATGCCTATGACTACTGATGTCATTTTAAAATTTCTTTTCATATATGTAACTGCATTATATTCAACATTTAATTAAACCAGTTTACTATCAGTATATTTCAGTTAAGGTGATATAAGTACATTCAGATTGGAATTTTTATCTTATCAAAAGCTGCACTTTTTGTGTTATGTGATCCAAGTAATTTGGAAAATTTGGTGTTAGCAGCCACATGCACTGGCAATATGTAGGAGCAGGAGCTCCTGCATACCTACTGTGTGTTTGACCTAACTGACACGTGAGATCTTAAAGCCCTAAAACTGTATTCAACAGAAAAAAGAAATAAATTTCCCAATTTTTGATGGTTGCCACACCCACCTTCTGTATTTGAGATCTAAAATGTATAAGTAGCTAATTGATAAAATTGTATGTAGTTGCCAGAAATAACGTAGTTTACATTATACTCTAGTGATGGTTAATTTGAAATTGGCACACAGATTCTCTTACTGTCCATTTGTAAATGATGTTTGTGTTGTTGTCTGCTTGATTCACTTTGGCACATTTGATGGTTTCTTATCTAAGCATGCTGCAGTTAAAGAGAAAGTTGAATTGTATTTAGGTCTTTCTTTTAAATTGTAGTTAATTATATATTATGTATGTTTCAAAAATTATTTGAATGGCTCGATGATTTTTAGAAATATAACTTTATTTGAATTTTTGAAAGGTTATAAAGAATATTGCATGAATAATTGCCACCTTGTTTTGACAATACATCTCTGCAGGAAGTCTGCTGGAATACATTTGTAAATTCTGTGATATCAATTAACCATGAAATGTATTTTTTGTTTCCCCCATTACTAAATTGTCACCCCCAGTGGCACAAAGGTATGTCTGTGAATTCACACTGCCAGAACCTGGGTTTCAACACCTGTGGTGGGCAGAGCACTGATAGCCCATTGTGTACCTTTGTACTTATTTACAAATCCAAACCCAACAAATTGTCATACATGTGATTTTCGTGGAAAATTAAAAGTAAACTATAAATGAAAAGATATAGATATGAAATTATACATGTAAAAAAACATGACTATTTTGTTGCATTTCTTGTTGGCTAAATTTAACCAACCACATAACCACCATATAAAATTAAGAAGACATATAATTTGTGCATTTTTTGTTATAGAATGTCTAAAAATTATAACAAAAAACAAAACAAATATGTAGTCTAAATAGATTGATTCTCATAATATTATACATCTATATATATATACATATATATTTATTATTTTTGTTTTATTGACCTTTCAGCTGTGCTTCACTTGCATTACAGAAGTTGCAATGATGCAGTGCACTTGCACTCATGTTACCATATACAAAAATATAAAACTTGTCTTTACAAAGTAACCTGCCTTGGCTACGTTTTAGTGGACTAGTATTTTGTGAAGTACAGTTGTAATACGTTATATATGTATGTACATTATTACTATTTACAAATAAGTTCTACAGAGAATGAAAACTAATTAAAATTAAATACAAAACAATGTTTTGATCTTATAAGATCATCTTCAGGTTAAAGAAAGTTTGGTTACAGAGCTATTGAATAGAAAATCAGACACCTCCTGTAACATCCTCTCTTTTATGATTTAATAGTTCTTTCTTACATTTAATTATATATTACATATAACTACTGAAAAGTCAAGGTTTTCATCTGTCAAATGAAATCTGTGTATAATGTTATAGCTTGGATAGTTAAATGTTAGTTTTACTCACCATACCAATATCATTACCTTGAGAAAGTTAATGGCAAGCTTGGATTAATTTATGTTGACTCTTGTCACACTGATAGAAAGTTCAGAAACATTTTGAGAGGTAAGAGAATTTATTTACTTTTTACATGTTATTAGTCTTTATTATTTGGTGCATTATTTAATTAAGTAATAATTATTAAGTGCATTACTATCATTAGTATAAAAAGATAGGATTAACTCTTTGAAAACTCTCTAGAGCAAGAAAAGATTGGTTAAGAATTTTATTTTTTCCTTATCATGTTAATTTTGTGTATATAATTATAAAAGTAACTAAAATGTAAAAATTACAATTCTTTTAGATTGGTTAAGATGAGATGAGGTAAAAATAAAAGATAATACCATAATAAAAATGCTTCACAAGGCATGCATACACCAGAAGTTCACAGCAGCTCGTGTAATTTAATTGATTAGCGTTAAGTGAGCAGCATATTTCTGAGTGATTTACAACTTATAATTGTACAGAGTGTAATAAGACATCATTTAGAGCACAGTTAAAATTTAACTGTGTTTAAAGATGTAAACTGTTAAGAACTTGGTGCTACTTAAGATAAATGTAGTTTCATGCTCCAATTTAAAGTCATTCTGGAAAGAAAAAAGGGTAATTTAGATTTTAGATTTTGTTTGGTGATTATGAGGTTGGTCAAATTCATCTGTTCTGTTTTGTGATAGAGTAAAGATAAGTAATACTAAAAACTATAAAGTTTTACTGAAAAAAAGACGTGATATTTAGGATGTTTTAGAGATTACAAAAAGGAAATTTGAGATTTTAAGAGAAGAGGAAAAGTATTTTAAATTTAAAAATAAAAAAATTACTTTGCACACAAACTATACAGAACAAATGCTCAATATACTCATAGACAAATCTTTATACTATTTAAAATACTTCACTAAAAAAAATATTTTTTGTGTGCAAAAGACTCTAAATGTTAACTGAAAAGCTGCTAGACTTTCTGAAAATATACACACTTAATTGAAAGTTAGAAGTATTAAACCTAAAAGAAATTGAAACAAGTAAAAAGAAAAGTGGTTGGTCAAACTGACTGAGCCCATATTGAAAAGGTTAATAAATATTTTTTCTACATGTCTGAGGGTTACATTTTGTAGAATAGATGACAACTGTCTGTTATGGAGACACAAGTGTACGTTTCGAAAGTCTTCTGCCTTTTGTGTTTAGGAGGACTTTTGAAACGTTGTCCTCTACACTTGTGTCTCTGCAACAGGCAGTTGCCATTCATTCTACATTTCATCATGAATACTCTGCCTAAACAAATTCTGTCAAAGGTCTAAGAGCATTTATGTTTGGGTGTGAATAAGGTTAGGTTTCCATCTAAATAATTGGAACAAGATGTGTTTTAGCCATTGCACTGGCTTGGTGAGGTACATATGCTAAGTAATATGACTAAAATGTATGAATTTAAAGCTCAGATCACAGTTGTTAAAAATGAGTGGAAAATATGTTAACAGCCTTTTTAACTGATGGATTGTCAATGTATTTATTACTTTGTATAACTCCATACATGCAATTTGTTATAACTTTCATATGGAAAAGAAAATTATTGATTAAACTTTAAAAGTTGTTTATTAAATTATACCTGTAATTACCATTTAGTCTGAGAAAAAATATTAAATTATATGTAATAGTCTTCTTTGATGGAAGATTTGATACTGGTTTACTTACTTCTACTTATTTTTAAACACTACAATGAATATTAAGAAAGAACAGTGAGACAAGATTTAAAGTACCCCTAGTATTTTAAAAAAAATCCTTAAAAAAGCTTGTGAGAAGGATTTTTTCTTTTTTTTTTATCCTGAGAGCATCCCTAATATTTGTGGGAATTCTTAAATTTGTATGTCTTTTACCAAGAAACTAGTCATAAAAAGAAAATAAAAAAATGTTTTGTTGCATATTTCTGTTTATATATTCTTTAGTTAGTTTTTTTCTAGTGATATATGTTATGCATGTACTATTTTAAGCTCATTTCTCAATTTTTTCCTTTTCTTCAGCTTCATCATTAGCATACTTTGTAATTGAGTATCTGTTGTCCATGTCATCTTGTTAACTATTAATATGTGTAAATTATGTAATGGTAACCAATGATAGTCTACAATATATAGTCAAAACATTTAAGAAGCAAAACAAGTCTTATCTTTAAGTTTATTCATTGTTGTTTGTTTCAAAATAAAGTCATCTTTGAAAGCAATTGTTTTAATTACAAAAAAAATATCCTGATAAAATAATAAATGCCCCTGAAATTCATAAGTTCATCCCTAAAGGATTGAAAACAAGTCTTATAATTCTACCTAAAGGTGTTTGAAAATCTAGGGAGATAACCAAAATGTTTTACTCAGATATTTTAAGCAATTTGTCTTGTAATCAGCTTCAGCATTCATGTTACAGGTGCATAAAGTCCTTCATCTTCTTGCCATGGATTACTTTTTTCTGTGCATATCATTTGGTTTTAGTGAGGCTCTTTTAAAATCTAATTAAACTGCTTTCATTTTACAGTAGAGCATAAATATAGCATAATTATGTAACTGTTAATGTATATTTTAATAATATGTAATTTTGAGTTCCTACTTTTATAAAGCAATGTAAAGAAATTTAGAATTTTCTCTTTTGTAAGAATTGTGACATTAGTTTCTAGGCATCACCCCTTCTATAATTTATTTGCTACCATTTTAAGAAGTATAAAATTTTACATGAATTTGTTACTGTAATATTGTTGTTACTCATATTTGGTTACAGAGCCATGAAATAGACAAACAGACATTTTTTTTACTACATCCACCTCTGTCATAGTTTGTTCAGAAATTTCCAGTTATTCTCTATGCTGTTCATTGCTATATTATTTATAACCAATAGAAAGTCCAGGTTTTCATTCATCAAGTAGCATTATATTACATTGTTTTCTTGAAAGAGTTAGACATCAGTCAGCTTAGGTGAAATTTTCTTGGCTTTTATTGCACACTTAGAAAGCTAGCCAAAAAGTGATAGTAAAAGAACATTGTTTTTGCATTTTTATTATTCTGTAATCTTTAGTGTATATTGTTATAAGTGTAAAGAAATTTAAGATAAACAAATGTGAATTTCATATTAAAATTTGAAGTCATTCCAGAAAGATAAATTGGATAATTTAGATTTATTTCAGTATTTTTGTGTTTGTGAGATCAGTAAAATTGACCATATAAAGTTAAGTAGAGAGAATAACTGATAAAAGAATTTATTAGAAAATACAGTAGTTAGACAGGATTTACAGGGCATTAAAGCAATAAAATTTAAGTACAAATAGATGTGTACTGCTATGAGTGGAAAGATATTTAGGACAAACAAATGTAGTTTCACATAACACTTTGAAGTCACTTTAGTAATTGAATTTATTTCTCTCTCCTTCTTTCCTTTTTGGTAATTACAAGGTTAGTCAAATTTACTAACCTTTTATAATATTAGGGTAGAGAAAATCGATAAAACAAAGAAAATAATAGAAAAGCATTTCAGATATGTTTAGGAGGTTTTAAAGATTATACAAATGAAATGTGGAATTTTTGAAACAAAAAAACATGTTTATCTTATGTGTAAATCAATTAGCGCTTGGACTACTTAATAGAAATACTATCTATATTCACAGACAAATCTTTAGTAAAAAATAATTTAAAATGTTTAGAGTATGGAAACTAATGAAAACAAAATGGTTATGAAGTCAGCCAAATCAACTGACTTTATAATGAGAGAATTAATAGAATCTCTTAGTATATAAAGAATCAGCACACTAGTTTATAATAGATTATATAACTTTATTGAAATGAAATGTACATTGCTATATCTTACACTTATATTCTGTAACCCATATTTTTGTAATGTTTTTCTTCTTCTGACAAATTATTAATAACTTTGAAACTTGTCATGTTATAACTAAAATTGTTGTGTGTAATTATGATTGATATAGTAATATGTATAAATGATCTTGTGTAAGATTGAAAGACCAGAAAATACTGTTTTCTGCAACTATTATTCATGTTCATTTACATTGAAAATAACTTAATTGGTAAGATTTATTATGAACATTTTTTCTTTAAGCAAAAAAATGTGTTCATTTTCAAAAATATCTTTTTTTATTGAAAGATTGTATTTATTAACATGAATTTTCCATGTAAAATCATATATTTAACAAGAACTAACACTGAATGATTGATAGTTAATCTCAGATGACTGGAGTTTAGCATCAATAGAAATGTAGGTGATGGTGAACCCATTGGTTATTTTCTTCCTGATATCTAGATGTTAAGTCAAGATGGAGTTTTAGCAGTTGGAGAGCCAGAATTCATCTTCATTATGTGGCTGTTGACAGGTATATCTAAAAACACTGCAGGGACTTTGTACACAGAGATAAATCCCTCAGGCAAGGGTGTGGTGACGTTCGGTAAGATTTGTTTTATTTAACTATATTAGTTATTGCATTGAATACAAATATAATAAATTTTATTTTAAATGTTTCTTGTATTTTATTTTTAATAAGCTGACATCAGAAATATTTGTTTATTGTCAAATTACTATCATGTCATTAATATTAAGGTAATAAATTAAAGAAAGTTTTGGCTTGGAATTTTAATATATAAAAGAGATTTTATTCTAGATACTTGTTTTTTATTTTAACGTATCTTAATTTTTTCTGTTGTAGAAACATTTCAGAAATTTGTGTACAAGCTGCCTTACTTAAAAGATCTTTTAGTTTTGCCTGGTACAATGCCTCCAGATGGATTTGCCAGAAAATCTTTCCTAATGGATAAGAATGTTAAAGAGAGTAAAAGTTCTCTACCTTTTCCACAGGAGGCAACTAGAGTAAAATCTGAGTGATTGTTTTGCTAGACTATTTACTTCACATATCTAGTCAGAAGTGTCACCAGAAAATCATGAAATGACATTGGAATCATCTGGTTTAGATCCAACACTGTTCCTGTAACTGTAGTTTTTTTTAGTTGCATAGTTACAGCTTTATTGCATTATGATCTGGTTATTAATTTTTATTTTTTTACTGAAATGTGTGTTTTTGCTTTTTTATATTATATAGTTTTTTGTTAATTGTGCATTGAAAACGTGAGTTTGTGAAGTGTTACTATTTTTTACTATAATTTTTATCAGTCATGTTTGACCAGCTTTTGGTGACATGTTTCTGAGTGACATACTTTCACACCTTGTTTTTACACCACATCTGGCTTTGCTCATGATTTTTGTGGTTTAAGGATTACTTAAATATTTTGTTGTTTTATATGATGAAATGAGTTAAAATGGAAACAAATTTACTGAGTTATTTTAAGGTGAATATTTTTATCTGTGAACTTGATATGTATTTACTTAATTGAGTGAACTTAGCTGATTGCTTAGTAGTTTGCTCATCTCATTTTGAAAAAAGCTCAGACAGGAAGCATACAGTAATATTAATTTGAGACATATATCAAACTTATGTAAATGAAAAAATAATTTCACCATTGCTGCTGAACTATGACCCTCAAGCTAGATATGACGTAGTGAAAGATTTAATCTGGCCTACAAAAGATTCTAACAAGTCAGAAATAGTGTGAATGGCAACACTAAAAAAGGGTTTTTGAATGTATTCACTAGAATATGTATATATTCACTCAAAAGTATAATGGATACAGTATGTTTATATCAGATACATTATCATAAAATTATCTATTTGTTTAGTAGAAAATTCAAAGAATTGATTCTTAAATTCACAATATGATAGGGATTGGAGTTTTTTTTCTGATACTGTTAAGTTCTTAGAAGAGAAGTAGGCTTATCCTTCCTATTAAATTTAGTTTGCTTTTTACCTAAAGACAAGCCAGTGCTTTACCTACTCTTAGCAAACAATGAAGCTCATAAAAAAATGTTACATAAAAAATAAATATAGCTCCTATTCCCAAAATATTTAAGGAATTTTGTTGCAGGATGTAAAAATAATTTTACCAATTTTTTTTAATATCAAATAAGAAAAACAGAAGAAGAGAGCAAAAGATTTTGTATGTACAAACAACTAACTGTTGATATTATAAACAGTGAATACATCTAATATACCAGCTTTATTGTTTTAAATTTTTTACAGCATTTTTCCAACCTCTTACTTTATCTTCTTCTGTATTCTATCTTTTTGTTTTAGAATATAATAAATGTGTGAATGGGAACTTCCATAATATAACTTTTAAGAATTAACATACAAAAAGTTTTCTTATAAAAGAATATAAAATGGCATATTGTAATCCTTTTAGGTTTAGAAAACTCAAAAAAAGCTCTTAATGTTGTAACTTTCCTAGATGATTATGCCTTTTTGTTTAGTTTTTTCATGTTTCCTTTTTTTAATATAAATATAAAAAAGTACAAAATTTGGTCACATGGGAAAAATTTGAAAAGTATGCTAAATATTTTTGTCCAAACTTTGAAAGAGTTCGTTTTCTAAATATCTGCAAGTGCCAAATCATGATTAACTATCAACAAAGATAAAAAGTCATCTTAAACATCACAGTTGCACAGTCACTGCTGTACATTTTCATTACAGTATAAAATGTTTCTGTTTTGACATAACAGTCTAGGGCACTTTGCTTTAATGAAAAAAAATTCTGTTTTTGGAATTTAATGAAGGTGACATTTTGGTGTTATTTTTTTTTAAAGAAACCATTAATAGCAGAGATGAAATAAAGATGGATGGTGATATAAGCCTCAGAATTTGAAATGGCATATCTTAGTTTATCTATGGAACATCCATTTAGTAGGTACACAAACTTTTCATGGTTTTTAATCATCCCCATTTTTACTGTACATGCATACATAGTTTATATATAGCATTTGCCTAATGATTTTCAAACCTTGCATTATTAATAGTCACTGAAAGATATTTTACCATTATAAAGGAGCATAAGTTAATTAATGAAAGTGTGAGTTGTTAATGAATATAGCAAGACTGTGAGCTAAATGCATTCATTTTTTCTACGTGTTTCATTGTTTATGTTTAAAGGTATACCATGCATGTGCAAGATCAGATACAAAGATTTTATTTCATTTTCAAGTTGTATTTTTCGAACAACAAAGAAGTTGACAACAGCAAGTCAAGAATGAAATAAGTAAAAAAAAACGTATAAAAACAACACTGATAATAAGTAAAACCAAAAAGAAAACTCAACTTAATTTAGTTCTATTTATTCTTTGCTTCTGAAGAACACATCGAATGAATTGCAAAATACAGGCATTGATGTTTCTACTGCAATTGTTTAATCTTATGGAAGGGATTCATGACTGTAATCAGAAGATGGGTCAAGATCTCTTTACCACAGCCCTTGCTAGGTCTTGTCTAGCTCTGCACTTAATTCATGAAGAAAACTATATTTACTCATGGAAGCAATCAGTTGAAAGTATATCTTATACATTTTGCACATTCCTTAAGACACATTATTGCAAACCTCTGGACAGTAGATGTCTTAGAGAACCTTTCTGGGGAAAGCTGCATTTGCCAGCATATTTTTTTTTGAGATGAGTCTTTGACCTAGAGTTTAAAATGTAGTCTGCTGATGTTTCAGTACCTTTTTCAGTTCAGGTATCTTGTTTTCTTTTAGCTCTCTCTTTAAGAGGAAATAGAGCCAAAAGGAATCTTCCAGACATGACATCAATCCAGTCTGTACATTGTTTTCTATAACAAGCTTGGTTACCCCATTTAACTATTTTAAGGAAGTATTGTGATTGCTTCACATGCTTTTTTACTTAATCATCACCTAATATGTTTATTTCAAGCTTTGAATACTCAGTGCTTATATACTCTGCCTTAATTGGATGACCATCAATTACCACTACTGATATACCTCAACAAGTATTTCATCAGCCTTCTTGAATTTGGCTATTTCAAGTTCTATATCAGTGATCTTTCCTGAACCATTTAGATAAGATTCAAAATGTTTGTGCAGAAAAAAATAAACCTGACATCTCACAGCTAAGTGATGTTATTCTTCCTTCCACTTGGTTATAGGCTGAGTAACCAGGCACGAGAGAGAGTGTAATATATACATCCAAGGTATGGTTTTTGAAGCATTGTACTCCAATTTGAAAATTTAGGATTTTTATCTGGTTCACAGTAGACATTGAGAATGAGAATAGGCTTGACATCATCCATGGCAGAATTCTTTGTGAAGGATTCCTGGCTAAGACATCTCTCAAGTTCTAGTCCATTCATGTATGCATTACTTGTGTCATGCTGCCTATTACAAATATTAATGAAGGTAAGTCTGCACAAGTATAAGTTTGGAGTTTTGTGCCTCATGCAGCACAAACTTGTGGTATAAGTTTATACTACAGAGCAGTTGTAAAATCATCATCTGGAATGCTTATTTTGTTATTCCAAATGTATAAAGATTAGATGTTAGGCATGTTTTGCGGTAAAACCCAGATGAACATGCATCTTTTGTTGCCGGCGTTTAGGAATTCATTGGCATCTAGACTGAATCATGATTATATTTCCTATGTATAGATTTGTAAAGCAAATTTAGAGTTAACATCTGAATGTGTTTTTTTCATTGTGTTTTTAACCCTCATACGTTTCACTGAAACTATGTTTACATGATGTTTTTCTTTGTTTGTCTTACTTAGCTGAGCACAGAACCCATTTGTTGAAAGTTTTCAGACAAGTTTTCTGGAGTTCATCATGATTTGAATTTCTCATTTCAACATTGTTTGTTACTCCCCTTGTATATGCAATTTCACAGATAGCATTCATCAACTCAGGCTGATCCAAAACAATCAAGGGTAATTCCTCTTTTGTTCTGTTATGAATTTCTTCAGCTTAGGGTTAAATTTGCCAGCTTTCCAATTTTCATACTATCCTGACATTTACACTGGTGCTTAAAATCTGTCTGTAGATGTTTCAGTTTTTCTTTAAGGTCAACTTGAAGCTTTTCAGATTTTTGATTGTCATTGTGAGATAAATACCAGTATATTTTAATTGACAGTACATTGTGATCTCCTTCCTAATATCGGTTATATTCTATTTCATCCTGCTTTGACTCTTATATGTTAATTTTGTAGCTGCTTGTATCATTCTCTTTCACAATAGTGTCATTGCTGGTTCTTGCTTTATTGTTTTAAGGCTTGATTGTGTTTCTTTGTGTCTAATATTACTTTTTGTATTTATGGAAGGTTTAGTAGTCATGCACAGTTGTTTGTGGTGTTTTGCTGCCCTCTGTGGTTTTGTGAGGATGTGATGCCATCTGTAAAATAAACGTGTAAGATCCATAGGCCTAAACATACATCATAATATCATGAATTAAAATGCCCAAAATGTTGTAATTCACTTAGTGCCACAGAACTTTACACAAAAAAAATAGCTTGATTCAAATTACACAAGTTTCCCCTTTCACTTTAATTTGAATGTTTGTCATACTTTAAACTGGGTTTCATATTTGTATTCAAGTCTGATAAGGTTAGTTTTAGTACTGTTTATATTGCCATTATTTCCGTTAGAGTGTTTGCTTTTGTTTGATCAGGGAAGTCGTATCTATAGCCCTGTACAAGACTTGGACACAAATTTTTCATTGTTCTGTATTTGTAGTATTAGTGTCACTGAACACATGAAATGCAGGTTATTACATTATATAACAGTTTATAAGCAACATCATAATCAAAGCACCAGAAAGCTTAATAGCATGCATATATGTTTATATAGCAGAACCCACATGTACCCAAATTTAAGAAAAAATGTTAGGTTGCAACATCATACTGCTGTAAGCCTATTAATATTTGTGAATATTTCAAAACTGCAAGAAGTTTACAGTCACAAAAGTATTTATGTACTTTGTAATGTTTATTGACAGTAAAACCTACACTATTTAGTTTTTACCAACAACTGCATTAATAAGTAGAACGGACAGTAGTTATTCTTCAGTGAATGCAGGGTCTCATTAAAACTTCAAACCCATTAATTCTTTTAGTTTATCTTTGACAATCAAGCTGATTATGACAGTACACTCCTCTTGGCATTGAAAAAGTTGTTTAACCATATTTTGATGACACCAACAGTATCAAATTTAATTGAATTTCATATTACAACAATCTTGAGTATAATTTTACTGGTCCCCATTCAAAGAGTCAACAGTAACTTATTTCATATGATATTTATTAACCATAAAAATTGGATACAGTGAATCCAAACCAGTGAGTATCATAGAAAAAAACATGTTTTTGACTTTAATTTAGAATGTCACAACAACTTTTAATGAAGTTAGTCAAAATCATCCATACAGGGTTAAAAGTAAATATTAGTCAGGCAGACACAAAGGAACTTAAAACTTAGTAAGTGGTATAGGCCAAATGATGATTATCATTGGTTGTATATAATGTAGTTTGCATTGCACATGTATTAAAACACTTCACAATTATCTCTGATTACTGGTAAGTAAAATTTCCCTGCATATGTATTTCTATCAACCCCTCCTTTGATTACAAACTCCCCCACCTCTGTTTATACTTAATAATTGCATGGATACTTTTCTTGCATTATTTTGTGTTTAAAGCTTTTTTGTTATTTCTTCCATATTGTATGTTGTAAAGTACATCCAGAAGAAAGTTTGTGAAAATTAATAAATGTGCAATACCTTGTAAGATGATATAAAGTAAAATTTAGATTCACTATTACAGAACAACAGTAAATGTGTACAAGTTTTTTACACTTACATGTGTCTTAACTTCAACATTGAATTGAAGAGAAGAGCTATGAAAATTATGAAACTTGTATTCATATACATTTGATGATATTTCATAATAGAGGGCAGTCTAAACTGTACTTAAGTGTTTAAATTTCATGATAAATATTGTTGCTTATTGGATAGTTGTTTCATGTGTGCATTAAGAAGTTCTTATAATTGCTAAAATATTTCATTACAAAAAATGGTAACTTATAAAACTGAAGAAATACTGATGTCATAAATTACATGAAAATATTGTGTTTTGAGAAAAACATAAAGCCTTAGTGTAAAATTTGGAGTGTTGTTTCTTCTTGTTATCACATATGCTGCTTTTTGATAATTCTGGAATATGATACTTTTAACCCTAAGTCCTTTATCATAGTCACTACTAATTTCTAAAACAAGTTAAACTTTATGATGGTATTTACCTAGTTTTTTTTATACATTTTTACACTTTGTGTACTCCTTTTCCAGTGATATTTTCATTCTGAGTGATTCTAATAAATTCATGAATTTCAAACTGTGTATAGTTTAATATCATAACCCAGCTCATCTATTGTAAAATTTAAAGAAATTATGTATAAATACACACATGTATATCTATTATTTTGTAAACCTTTTATTTGTACAAATAGATTAATAGGGTCCTTTTTAGTACCAAGTTTTTAATAAACATTTTTATTTATCTAGTTTCTTTAATAGCAGGATACATATTTATGCAGTGTGTGTTTTTTTACAAATAATTGCCTGATTTTATCAGAATTTAAAATATACAGAACAAGAATCTGCTGTGTACTGTCCATTTTTTATGGATTTTAAGTTGTTACAACTGAGTAGTTTTTAAATTCAGGTTTACCTAAAAATATCTTTAATGTGTCAAAGTATTAATAAATGGAAGTTAGGATATGTGCCTTCTTTATTGTACAAAAATACTAAATTTTACCAATGCCTATCGGTAAGTGAATTTTTAACTCTGGTATTCCTCAGGTGTTTTGTTTAAGTTTTTCAACTGTGAATTGAGGTGACAGATGGCACTTATTTTTAGGAAGCCAATATATCTGTAAATGATATATATGTAACATCAAATATTTTCAAAAATGAACTTTTGAAGCAGTGTGCATGTACTTTTGTTTCATGGTAAATCTAACACTTGCAGCAAAGTAATGTTAACAATTTTGTAACAAGAGGTCAATTTTTTAATTTTTGAACATTTGCTTTCACCATTTTTATAAGCAACTTTATTAGTTTTTCTTGTGTTTGAGCATAATTCTCCCTACAGAGTTTTTAACAGTATTTTCATGAAATACAAGACACCCACTACTTTTTAAGTTCCATTGCATTCTGGTTTCTAGAGTTTTTACTCATCATCTTAGTCCAAATTATGATTTATTATTTAGCATCTCTTGTTATGGGAAAGTTGTCTTCTAACCCAGATTACTTTACAAGAATTTGTCCTGCTCTGTTGATGTTTCTTACAGTTTTTCATATGAATACAACCAGTTTTTAGCAGGTTGAAAATAATGTATGTTTATAACTTACATATAATTGTTGAATGCTATGATTTGAGAATTAAGTTTTGTTCCATAGATATAAATAGCTATAGGTTCTTAGCTTTAGAGGGTTTTGTATTTAACTTGTATTTTTCCATTTTGTTATGCATTTTTTTACCCCCGAAATGTATGTATGTTTACATCACAAATGGCCTTAGAACTGTTAATATAATCAAAATTTTAGCTGTTTCAAGTATTCCTCCACAGTTGACATTACAAATGTATCGTAATACTCATATCATAACGTAATGATTACCTTATGTAGAAACCCATCCAAGATTGTACAGCCATGTATTAGAAAGTTTTATGATAAGAAAGAACTATATGAAGAAAGCCATGGCCAATTGAAGGTGAAGTTTTGGAGAACACACCTGTTAAAGTTCATTTAGATAAGGCACTTGGAATTTTATCTGTATATTGAATACAAATCCCAGGACTTTTTTTAAAACAAAGAAATTATAGCTAAGATATGAAATTTCAA
This sequence comes from Carcinoscorpius rotundicauda, assembly GCA_011833715.1. Classification (NCBI taxonomy): domain Eukaryota; kingdom Metazoa; phylum Arthropoda; class Merostomata; order Xiphosura; family Limulidae; genus Carcinoscorpius; species Carcinoscorpius rotundicauda. The sequence continues at coordinate 45,608,822 of CM022392.1, read as the reverse complement.
ACATGAGGTGTAGAAATATTAGAGGGTGTTCAACTCTAGTTAGCCTATTTCTCTTAGGTGTAGAAAATGGATGACTTAGTTATTCATGGTTCATTTGTATGAAATATGATGTTGCTCTCTGAATGTTGAATTCTGCTATAAATAGATGTTACTTATTTCTTCAGATATAATGTAGTTTGCAGTGTGTAACTTGAATGTTTTATCAATTGACATTGCTGTGTTTTTGTTTAACTTTGCATGTAATTAAGCCTATTGCAGTTTATAGGTGCAGTTTGTGGGCAGGATATTTTTAACTCAAATTAAACTTGTAGAGGTTTTGCCTGTGACATCACAGGGCAGGCCTCTGCCATTTTGATGGTCAAACATATGTCAGTCATAGCCTGAGGCCATAGCAAATATTCATGGCATTATTAGTATGCAAGATGCCAGATATATGTGTGGTTGCTTGTACCAATGGAATAAGGCAAAAGGAGTGTCATTTTATGAAGTTCATGTGGAGGGAAAATAATGTCAGAAGTGACTTTTAACCATAAGCAGGGAAGACTGGTCACCCTTGTGAAGCAAACACTTTGCATCAGGTAAGGCCCAATATTTTAGCATCTTAAAAAAAATTAATGCTATTTTAAATTTGTTGCTTAGAAAATTGTTGCAATTATTTTAAAAAATGTGTAACAAAAGTTATCAAACAGCCTTAATTCATGTGTGTCGACTAACTACAAAATTTTATATCAATTATTATGGCTGGGCATTGGTTAGGCCTCTACAGTTTTACCTACATGGCATTTTATGTCATTAAAAGTGAAAAGACCTGATACTAAATGAAATTAACAATTGATATTGATATACACCTTAGCATTTCCATTTTTATTATTATTTATTTAATATTTTTAAATTGTTTTCTTGTAGATGCCAAAAGTGATTACCAACTGAACCCTAGCTTCATTTCATTGATATTTAGTTATGTGTCATCACCAAGAAACAAGAAGCAGGTGAATCAAGTTGTAAAATTTGAAAATTAAATGGCCATGAAAAGAAAAATAGAGAGGGGAAAAAACAGATGTTGTTGCAGGGCTGTTCCACTTATCCTTTGCAAGAGAAACTGCAAATGATGATGACACTGATTGTGAAAACAAACTTCACAGTGTCAGGTTTGGTAAGGTGTAAAAAAACAATTTTTTTTACTAAAAATGAATAATATGAATTCAGAGAAGAAATTAAAGGTGTGGCTTATGATGAATTGTTATTTGAAGACAATGATAAAAATGTTCAAGATCTATTTGGCCTGCCATCCTATTTAAAATGATGGCTTTATTTACATAATTCACCAATTTTGTCAAAGTTGATTCTCCCCTGATGTCATTTCAACAGTATTTTTTTAACTTTGATGCACTTCAAGATGAACTTAACAGTATTTCTCTTTCAGAGACATGTATGATGTGCCAATATCTACAATTTCAAGAACTGTTAATAATACAATTGATGTAACTGAATGCTTAACACCAGTATACTTGTGTTTAAGCTAAACAGAGTAAATCTTTAAAAATGAGGCTGTCTTTTAGCCAGTTTTTAACAGTTTTGTTTATACAACTGATTGTTCTGAAATTTGTATTGAAAACCCCAGTGATCTGTGAGTTCTGATTGAAAAATATTTTCAGTATAAACTCCATAACACAATGAAATATTTAATACAGGTGACTCTCCAAATTAATATTCATTTCTAAAGGGTTGAAAGGTAGAACAAGCGATAAATATGTTATTTGAAATATTTTTTCTTGGACAAAACTGCTGCAATTAATGTTATTTTCTCAGACAGTGGTTTTAATGTAGGCTCTTAAAATAAGACTGTTCAATGTCTCATTCACAAAAGGTAAAAAACAACTTCATTCATTAGAAGTCTACTGGTGTTAGAATATGTATAGAAAGAGTGATTGATGTTGGTAGACAAAAATATATAATGCTGCAGAGTACTTTACTCATTAATCATTTGTGTGAATCAGATATCTTGGAACAACCAACCAAATAAAATAATTTGTGCCATTTCAATAGATATAGTTTTCCCTAAAAATGTGTGTATGTTTTACGTTTCTATTCTTTAGATTCTGTATTTAAATAACTTCAGAAATTTTGAACCAAATGATAACGTTTTATTCATATGCATCTGACTTTTATTTATTTTATTTATTGACTATTTATTAATGAGTTATAAATTTATAAGAATTCAACATTTAACAATCCTAATAAAAAACTACTTTTTAAATATACTATTGTAGATTTTGAAATTAAAAAATTTTATGCTATTAAAGAAATAATGAGAAAATATGTTTTTTGACCAAATTGTGTAAATTAGATAGCAAAATGTACTTTACTGTTAAAAAAAATTACAGAATTAATGCATGTATTTTTATTATGTTGCCTGGTTGCTTCTCTTTAAGATTTCTATGAATGAGGAGAGCAGAAATATTTGATGAGAGACACAGCTTGTTTGGTTGGGTTCATCTTTGTTGCTACACTGAATTTGGACAATGTCACTCTCTCTGCTCTCTGATTGAATGAGATCTTGCTCTTTACTTGTTGCTGAGTCTTTTCTCAACTGTCATTACAACGTAATATGCAATGTTTTAGACAATATTGTATAATGCTAATACACTGCTATTATATCATAATTATATCACTGATAAAATAATGTTTCATTGAAAACTAAAAATTATTTCATATGTATACATTGTAAATTTAAGTAAGTGAACAAATTTGTTCATCAAAACATTTGAACAATATTCCACATGTTGAAAGTAATTATTGAATGTCAGATTAAGTTGGAAAGAGTTAGAAAAAAAAAGAACTACTTTTTTTTTCTCTGGTTCTTGAACTTCACTTTCTTGTAGCTTGAAGCAAAGATCCTTACATTCTTTGTCTACCAGTGGAGCAGCTGTTTTTAATATATGTCTCTTACACTGACTCTAGAACCTTAATCATATTCCACTTTTCTGATAGATCCTTGGCTATACCAATGCCTACACAAATTCACACATTGAAATATGACAATGACTGTCCCTTATCCTGGCTGTGATAAGATACATCTTTGATTTTAAATGCCACATCATTGAATCAGTTACCCAGATACCTCAGAAATTCTTAAAGCTGTCTTGGAGAGTCCTATGTAGGGTAAGGAGTTTTCTAATACTATTGCCAAACACCAAAGTCAGTAGGTTTCCTGCTTGCTTAGGGGTTTAAACAAAACTTGAGGAATTGTATATGGATAATATGTGCCCAAAATGGCCTTTTTCTGCTTGTTTCTCTCAAATTCTTGTTCTATGAGAAGTCTAGTATGATCAGTTACAAAAAAATGAGACTCTTAGATGTGTTTATCTCACAATATTAGTTTATCACATGCAATAAATGAGGCTAGCAAATGAGATGTTTTGACTGTCAAAATGGCAGATATGACTATAAACTCTCTATTGCAATTTGTAACTGAAATGTGTAGCTAACATCTTTTTTTTGTTTAACTTTACCTATTGCAATTTTCTCATTTGTTTAGGTTTCTTAGTTTTATGTTCTTGCCATTTGTTAATTATTTATTATTGTTGTTGTTTTTTTGTGTGTAATGTTTCATTAGAGTTATCACTTATCATTCATGTTTTAGTATTTGCGGGACAGCCTCAGTCTATCCCAAAAACAATTGCAACATTTGCATTGTGCTGTACTGTCCATCCCATGCTCTTGCACCACACCCAGCAGCATTTCATATGTTCTCAGTTATTGTTCAACAATGGTGTTTATCTGTCCTCATAATAACAGCACCAGAAGGCTAAAAGAAAAGAAAGTGATGATTAAATTTAAAAGTTAAAATAATTGATAAACTTCATAATGGACATTGTGCTGCCATAGTGGGTAGGATATACATCATAAGTCAATGAGTCAACCATGTGGTACATCAATAAGAGAAAGAAAAATATAAGAGATAATGTTACAATAGGTGCCCCATTCATTGCAAAAGTGTCTTGTGTGATTTGTGATCCGATAATAGAAAGAAGTGGAGAAAATGTTAAGTGTTTGAACATAAGGCACAGAAGAAAGTGCCTGTGAACATTTTATTATAAAATGTGCTCACTGTATTCTTGTGTGATGGAAACACACACACATTTATATATCCTTTTTTACTAGTAGGATTTGCAGCAATTTTTAGAATCTATCCCCCAAGAATAGCAGTGGGTCAAAGAATAACGGTCTTTACAAATACATATGGTTCAGTGACTCACAAACCATGTATTTTCACTTTCCATTTGTAGATGGAGTTCATTCTTTCAAAGGCAACTATTATTTTCTTGTTTTTTTTCATTGTACTTGGTTAATTGTTTATATTATATGAATTTTGTAACTGTGATTCACTTTTTCTACAGTAAAGTTTCTTTTTTTTTCATTTCTAGATTTCATTCAGTTTTTTAAGAACCAATTGCTGCAGTAATTTTTCACCAGTATTTCTGGTCTTTTTTAGAACTTTTAATTGTAGATTTAATCTCATGCACATCAGTTTATTAAAAACCACTTTTTTGTCATGTCCTTTATTACTTGTAAAAAATCAAGTTAATTATTTTGCATTTGGGTCTTTATCACCATGTTGTCCAGGCTTTCAAAAACAAAGTGTTTAATGTTACTCCTGTTGTTATGTATACATTTTTGACTATTTTATTCTGAACATGCTGATTGGTTTTTTTTACTTGAGCAATAGTTCAATCTTTTAAAAGCATTTTTTTTACCTAGAATTGTGGGCAATTATTTCAACTGTATAAGATATAAAACAGGTAAATGTGTTATTTTATTTTGTAAGTACAGCTGGGATTTTTATAAAAGATAATTGTTTTTTTCATGTATAGACATTGTTTTTAGTGTTTATATTTAATTGTAGTCTTTTTACTTGCTGCTAAATATGATTTTTAGTTTGGAGGATTATAATACTTTTGGATAAAGAATAAATTGACTGTCACCACTATTCTGTTTAAGATCAGAATGTATGAAATGCTTATCTATTCAGGCTTTAATATTATATAATTCATTAAATTTGTGGCATGATTTATAATAGAACTCTTTCTTCATCAAATTGTAGTCTGTCTATCTGTTCTTATATGAAGAATATTAATTATTTAAATAAGTTGAAATTATTATTGCTATACAAATTTCCCACCATAATTTAAAATTATTTTGAGAATTTCATTGTTAGTGATAACATCTGTTGTAATTCAGTTTTTCTCTCACAAAATTGCAAATGTCATTATTGTTGAATAATTTGAGACAAAAAAATTGTATCAGACTTTAACAACTATTTTTAAAGTAATACAATATTCCATATTTGAATGTCTTTATAATCTTGTCCAACAGTATAGAAGATAAAAGCAATACCTTGTACATTGACTTTGTTCATTTCTGTTACAGAATAGCTGTATTGAATTGTTTTGTGACATTTCTCTAACATTTAAAGTTTTTAACTTTATGAGGATACTAAATTTTATAAGAACCACCTAATATGTCTTATATTTACTTTCTCTTTAATAAAAGAATAGCTATCTTAAGAACAAATTACACACATACATAACGTATATATATATATTGTTTTGAAATTATAATTTTTATCTATTGTTGCTTCAGAATTGACTCTTAATGGTCTCCATTTTGCATTATGATTTGGCTTTAATTGAACTGTTTTTGGAAAATGAAAGTCAAGATGATTAGGTGGAGATGAAAAATGTATTTAGTTTCTCTGTTACCATGTGAATAATATCATAATTTGGCCATGCCACGTTTAATTTGCAATTATTCGTCAACAATAAGGTGTCCCAGTTTTAACAAAATCTAATTAAGCTGTGGGTGCCTTTTAATTCCCATATATTGAAAAATAAAGAGACTATTGACAAAATTTTGTTTTTAGGACCAATATAACAGAATGAAGTATTTTCATAAATATTGAACACATCTTAAAATACTAAAATTGAAGGAAAAAAGCAATTTAATACTTATAATTATCTGTAAGACAAAGTTTAAATTTTTGAAACATAGATTTTTTACACAAAAAATCTCATAAATTACAAAAATCACTAAAATATATTTTTGAACAATATAATTAATCTTTTTTTTTGACAAGATTCTTTATGCCCTTCTTCGAAATGCCTTTGTTTAAAAGTTGCCATTGACAGTGAACCAATTTGAAAACATCTTGCCTTTATTCTTCATTAGGGGTTGCTATTATATAATCCCAAATTAGCTTAATAAATCTTTTGGCAGAGTTGTCACTTTAAACTATTTAACTTCTGCACAGAATTTTATATATATATAAATATGTCACATTTGTTATCTTCAAATGTTGGTTTGCCTCTGGCTTCCCAAGTTTCAAGTTGATTCTTTTTAATTCCAAAATGATGAGAAAGAAGATAAGAGTCAGGTGAATGCAGATCAGACAGTTTTATACCCGATTCAGTTTGAAATTGTTTATGATAAGGTATCTTATGAGAAAATTCATCAGGAACATTATACTGAAGAAGGGATTTCATGATAGCTAATCTGCCTTGAGAAGGAAGGTCTTTATCACCTAGAGAAAGGACAATCAACTGAGGAATCAGGTACCATGTATAACACCTAAATCTTTCAAGCATTTCCACGTCTGAGGTTATAGCAAATTCTAAAAGCCTGGATATCTTGAAATGATATGCAACTTTTAAGGTATCATGGGACAAGGCAGCATGAAACAAATGCAGCAGCAGTTGCAAGCCATTTCTTATCATATGATGAAAGGCAGTTCTGTGTTATAAAAATTACAAGAAGGTAGGTGGCATCTGCCATATATCTAGCTTCATAACAAACTACAGGTTAATGAAATTTATAACCAGGCACATCTTCTCCCAAGAAACATGTTACAACCTGGGAAAGATATTTGTAATCTCCTCTCTGAAATGTGTCTACTCTGAGTGTCTGATTACAAAATCTTAAGAGTATTTTATGGTAACTCAAACATCTGAGAATCAGTTTGAGTCAAATGCCAAGGAAACTTGATAAGATTTTCCATCTTATTTACATCATAGCATATTTCGGGCCAAATTTGTTTCAAAACTTGATACATTTTCCTCCTAAAGTCTTTCATCTTTTGCCCTGTCAAAACCTCCATTATGCTGGAAATGTGTACCTCGTATATGTGATGATGCCACATAAGCCACAGTAAAGATTTTTCCAAAATTCTTACCAGGTTGGCAGGTGCTCCATTGTACTGACTTGTGTTGGATAAAATGATGTTGTAACAAACTGCCATGGCCTGAGCTGTAATATAATATTGAAGACGATTGTAAAGGCTAACAGTTAGCCTGCTCATGACCTTCTGAAGAAAGTATTTGAATGATTTCTATAAGTAAATCAGTTGGTTTTGTGAATGGAGTAGAGGCACAAACTGCAAGTCTCTCAACACTAACTATAATTTTTCTCTCCTCCAATTCTCTTACTATCTTTGTGTTGAAGTGAAGGACAGTATTAACACCTTGAATTTAACTTAACACATCTTCTCTGACACTTGCAGCTTCAGATTCTATAATTTCACCTTTTTTCTTTCTTTGAGCATGTGACTGAGAAAGACCGACATTATTAATGTAAATGTTACTGGATTCCAACATAGTACTTATGAGTTCAAAGGTAGGCTGCAACCCCAATTCCAGCCTTAGTAGTAATCGGGACAATGCGGTCAATAAGCTGATTGATAGAGGTCTTCAAAATGAGTTTACCATTATTACTAGATTTTTTTCTTTTATTAGGAGGAAGATGTTCTTCACTGTAGCTGCCACTTTCACCACTACATTTATTTTCCTCGTGTGGATATAAGCATCATCTTTTTTCTGGTGTTCACTTAAATTGGTCTTCTGCTCTTCTTCATTTTTAAAAATTAGTCTTGCTGCTTTCTCCTGTTTCCACTGTTTCATCCATTCCTCCAAGATTTTCATTCTTTTTTTACTGTTTTTGATCTCAAATTTTCTGTCACATTCCAACATGCTACTTTGTTTTTATTTTTTCTACCATATTGGAAAAGAAAAGTGTCTTCTTACATATCTTCACTGGATCTAAACCTGTCATTTTATATTATTTGAACTATATCTTTGGTCCAAGTATCAAATAATTTGCCTGCTTCGATCAGAAATGTAAGAGTTTTCTGAGAAAAGGTCTTTTTTTCAAGTGTAATGTCGTATTTCTTTTAAGGGGTTTTCAGTTTGTTTCTGATTGCTTTTCTGGACAGAATAAAACCTGTTTCAAAGCTTGCCAACTCCCAAATAACTATACTTCCTTTACAAAACAAAACTTAGAATTGCCTACAGCTGATTCACAGCGACCATCTTTGCCTTGACATATCAAATCACTTGAACTGCATGCTTGTGGACAGGAAATTTGCTCTTTGATTGACTTGTACTTTAATTTTTGAACATAACAGTTGACCCACAAATATCTCTTAAAGACAGAAACCTAGTCATCAATCTGTTTTGTGGTAACTGGGCTATAGGAAGGTCTAAGAGGAACATTTATTTTCTCTGTGAATATCCAGGTTTGAATGACCCATCTTTATATTTTAAGATGGCATATTTCTCTAAAAATAAAGTTAAAAATATTAGTTAGCTTGCTTATAACACAAAATCAATAATAATATTTCATGAAATACTTCATTCACTTCTAATCATCACAGAAGACAAATTATGACTTTTTAGTATAATTATGTGCATATAAATAGGAATTAATACCTCACTTAATCTCGGGTTCCATTTGGGACACCCTAATCAACAATAACACAGCATCACAACCTTATTACAGTAGGTTTTGTATTTAGTGTTTTTAACATGAATCTCTAAAGTATGGATGTATTAGATCAACCAGTAGATTTTTTGTGTGATTAATGAGTGAACAGACTGTGAGTAGAGAAGACAGGTGAATCAGGCAGCACGTTTTAACTGAAGACTTGGTACCTGTCAAGGTAACAGGAAGAATTGAAGAGTCTGTGTAGTGTAACCAAGTACTTTAAGGCAATCAAAACACTCTCCCTGATGATTTTCAAGTTTGTAAAACAGTTTTACTTAACACAGTAGATAATGGTCCAAATATTTTAAATTCAATATGTAAAAGAACATACCTGTCTCTCATTTTTAGAAGTACCCAAGACACCAAAATACAACTTTAGATGTGTAATCTGTTTTATTTCTAAATATAGAGACATAATTACTTTCAATAACTGTTACATATTCATTATAGAGTTAGAAGCTGCAATTTAGAAATACATGACACCATTTTAAATCATCAAAGTCAAAGCTAGGAGTGTCCGAATTCATGTTGTCAAGTAAATGCTGTACAAATCAATAGAAGCTCATTTGAAAACAGTTATCGTAATTATATTTGAATAAGTTTTGTGTATGCGTTATAAAATTATACCACTTGTGAATATAAATATATTTATAAAACTTCAAAACAAAAGCTTGTCATGGATCATTTAATACTTAGTGTCACTTAGTTTAATCATCTTAAGTAGGAGACTGCTAAATTTTAAGTTATACATGGATGAAAATGATTGCTCAATTTCAAATGTGTCATGATATTTCAACTAATTTTAGAGTGTAAGTGATCAAATTAAAATGTATTATTAGGTTATAAAACTGATGGTTAAATTGTAAAGTTATTAATTATGCAACCAGCTCTCCATTCCAAAAAATAAAAGAATTTGTGAAAATTGTGATGTTTTTCAAGCTGTGATTTTGTAATAAAGAATGGGAAATATACTGCTTGAATTATTCACCTGATAGCCATATCTATAAGATAAAGACAATTATCTACCAAAAAAAAATTATTTTGCAGAGAATTTTCTGAGGTGAAGAGAAGATCTTATTTATCCTGCACCTGTAAAACTAAGAGAAATGCCCTCTGAAATTCCAAAGATTAACCTTATACTATAAGAAGTTGAATTTATGTAACATGCAAATATTTAGTCTGTTGAAAAGGCTACTACTTTCACATGAGAACTAAAATAGCTTGGGGAGAGTATAATATTTTTTAACTAGGAGTATTTGTATTCATGCTAATCATTGTATTTCAACTGTCAAGTTGCCATAAGGGTTAAAATTGTTCCAAAATGTATTGCATTTATAAGTGTCAAACTGAGTCTTTCATAAATAAAGAGGGGGAAAAAAAAAAACAGAACAGTAGATTTTTACTTGCTTAGCAAGAGTTCAATGGGTAGTTTGTAACAATATTTGCATATTTCAGTTTGCAGAGCTTAGCTGTAACAGTAAACAAAATACAGGGCTATTGTGGATATCTTATTCTTCTGATGTTATAATCAAATATTACAGTATTTGTCATGTGATTAAACTATTCACTTTTTCTGTAAAGTTTTCTATGTTTAATTTTTCAAATTATTTAAGAATTATTAGTGATTTTTATAAGAAAGTCTTTCATATTATTTTTTGAAAGAAACTTCTATAAATAAAATGTTTTTTTCCTCCATTTCAATTATTTTTCTGTTTTAAAATATTTTGTGAAGTGTCTGCCATTATTTCATTACAGTGATTGATTCACCACACAGAAAATTAACAGTATTTGTGTTTCCCATTGATACAACTTGTAGTTTTTCTCAAATGAAAAACTTTTTAAGTTGTTGAGGTCACTTTTTTATCACAACTTTTAACCCCAATTTGCCATTTGCATAAAAAATAATTGCAAGTTTTTTAGTCTTATGTTGAAAGCAAATCATGGAAACATTTTTTACAGTGTTTGTTTTAGTGTTGTTACGTTTTGAGCTGCATAACAAGTTGTTCCTGTTCCACTAATGTATTTTACTGTGGAAATTGTATTTACTTTTTTACATTATCATTATAAAAAGTCATGTTTGATGTAGTATCTCGTTTCTTTTATTCTAATGGCTCTATCTCAAGAGCACTTTTACTTATTTAGAAACCTAATAAAATTTGTCGTTGTTAATAAATAAATTAAAATTCTGTTTGTTTTTTTTATTTCTTTTATTCCATCAAGGGTCACAAGTTGTCAATTAAAAATATTAAAATGAATTTATATACTTATAAATTATTAGTTTATAGAATACAAACATTACCAAAAATGTGACAAAATATTTCTATTAGTTCAGTTTACAAATTACTAAGGAATATGAAAGATTTACTTCTTATTGAGAAGAAAACATGGTGCTACTATATGATTTCCACAGAACATTTAAATTTAAATAATTTATCACATATATGAATTACCATGGTTTCCTTCCATACTCCAGACTTTCAACCTCACAATTATATTTTAGAAGAAATCAAATAAAGTAGAAAATATTCACTTGCACTGAATTACTAAAAAATATTTAAAACTGTTTTTAGGAAATTGAGTATACTTTTAAAGTGTAGAGTTTCTGTACTATTTTCAGTAAAAATATAAATAAGATTTACTTTTTGCCTATTTATTTTTATACTCTTAAAAAAATATTTTCTGAACCCAAACGAGCCGTTTTTGCATATAAAATAATTCACAATCATTTTATGTGAGTAGTCTTTCTTGCATCAACCTGAGACGTAAGACACAAGTACACAATGACTTCCAAAAGTGTCCAGACAGTAGTAGTATAGTGTGATCTTTGTGATTACTGTCCTAATATGGTGTAACTACTAAAGCTGATAATAGTTTGGAGAGTATTAAGAATTGAAAAAAAAATCATGTATATATGGTGAATGAATAAAGAAAGTGTGATAGTTCTTATTTTCCAGATAAGGGCAAATGCCCTACCCCTCAGTAGATGTCAGTGACTAAGTTTGTTGGAATAATAAGTTGCACATATTTTGATTATTTGCTTTTTTTCATGATTTGATTGTAATTTGTATCAGCCAGCTACCTTACATGATACAGCTCTATGCTCATGTATATTTGAGTTAACTGTCCATCTCTGGAAATGTCTACTTGTACCCATATAATGGGACTGGTTTTCACTTATAATGTACCTGCAAAATAGTAGCAAAACTTTATCCAAATACCCCCTGACCACTAGCCAAGCAAAATTTATGATCTTGAATATACCAGCTTAATATGGACTGTATGACTAAACTCTCATATCTGATGGTAAAATCTTCCAAGGTTGTTTATTTTGTGGTGGGTAATTGCCGAAACAATGGGAATATTGTTTTGCTCCTAGAAGGCATGAATAAACAACAAATCCATTTTAATACACGATAACGTGTGAATAGATTTGATTAAGTAATTGAAATTGTAACCAGAAACGGTTTGCCCAAATTAATTTCAGCAAATATTTTTTGAAATGTGGTGGGAGCTTGAGTTTTTTGGGCAAATCATAAAGGGATTAATGAATTCACTTACTGAGAAAACTTACAATTTCCTTAGTAAACGTGTAGTGTAGAAAAAATACTAATTGCTCATTCCAATTTAAGTAGACTGCATTTTGACAGAGATAAAACTTCAGGTGATAATAAGTTGCAATTATTGTATATTTTCCAACTGTAAAGTATTGGTAGTTATATAAAAAGGATGATTTTGCAGATAATTCTTATGGTGTGTATAAAATGGAAATTTTACCCATTCTTTCAACTTCTGTATGTGCATATGTTGTATTCAACTAACCTCTTTAAAAAATTACCAGAAAATTGCATTTACTCTCAGCCACAAAAATGCTACAACAAACATATACATTAGGTTTTCATATACTGCCTTCAATAACTGTGTGATTTATCAGAAGTGTCACTGGTGATATTTATGGAGTCTCAATTATGAAAACCGGTTCTCGAGTTATTTCAGTTTCAGAAAACATTTGCTGACTATTTGTGTGCAGTACCTCACTGATTTTGTCACTGTTTAACGTAGGTAATACCAAACTAGTTATAGTATGGGTGGATAATTTTGACTCTCATGCTTAACTTACAGGGAATATGTCATACTCAAAACATGGCTACACCGAATTTTTCAACAGAGAAAAACCACTCCTTTTGGTGCTGACATACAGGTCGTACATTCCATTCTCACGTAGATTTATGTGTAATCCTACGTGCTTCAGTTAGTATACATGCATATATCCTTCTTTGAATGTTGAAAGTCTACAGCCATAGTAATTACTTTTAGCCTTTTTGCAATTCAACGCCATTAACCTTAAACCCTGTACTATGAAGCTTGTTGGTTGATTCACCAATCATAATGTTTGAAATCAAGACCTTTTTCTATGTCAATTGCAAGTAGAACTGATATAATTCTTTAAGTATAAAGTAAGTTCCCCGATAAAAGTTAAGGTGATCTGATTGTGAAGTATTTGGGATTGCTAAGGGAATTGATAGTATTGATATGTTTGTTTGTTTTCGTACTTAATGAAACTACAAATTTAGGCCATAGCAATTAATATAACATAAAATGTGTGACCCTAACAACAGCCCCCCTTGTGGCATATAGGCATGTCTGCAGACCAACAATACTGGGAATGGATTTCAATGTCCGTAGTAGGCGGAGTATAGACAGTTCATTGTATGGCTTTGTTCTCAACTACTGACAATAATAGCTTAAAAATACAGAAGCAAGGTAGAACTGAATACACAAAACCATAAAAAGTCCTTACATAAGTTGCCAAATCTTTCGAAAAAAAATTTCCTATTTATCTAAATATCTGAGTCATTCCATTTTCATGAACTCGGGTTTGAATAAAAGAATTTAAACTAAACAATGCTTGATAACTTTTGAAAAACTCAGATACGTAAGTTAGCTGTTTATAAATATAGGTTAGATACTTGAGATTATGATGAGCAATACAAAATATGAAGCGGCATTTTTTTTTCCTAGCACATTCCTGCATAAGCACTACCATGCTTACTAATGACTATAAAAAAGTTCTAAATTGTTAGTTTCATTTTGATCTTTTATATTTTTTTTGTAATAATATTTGACGGAATCCCACTAAGAAACAGTAAATATTTAAAGTATATGTACTATTTACATACATTCCAAAGTAATTTTCTGTTAGTCACTAGAAAAATATCGTAATATACTTTATGTACATTGCTAAAAATATAGAAAAATGCGACCTAACTTGAACATTAAACAAGCTTGTTATATAGTTCTTGTAATCTTAATATGTTCTAACTTAATGAATTACGCAGATATTTTAACAGTAATTTTTATTAACTGGAAATGAGTAAACTTCCCCTCTGTTCACATATTTTATAGTTCATCACATTTACCCAAGTGTACTTCCCCTTTGTTCACATCTTATTTTATCACATTTACAGATGTAAGTTTCTGTATCAGGTCGTTCTACTTTCACCTACATTATAAACCATTTTAAAAATTTCAACCTCAAACCCAGAATATACGTTATAGATACACTACTAAGACCAACAACAAAATACAAAAACTTATACTGCTGCATACCGTATGGTCCAGACAACAGCAAAAAATAACCAACATTTAGAAAAAAACACAACATTCCAGTAAACAAATTTATTCAAAAACCTGGTACAAAACTAAAGACCATACTATGAAAAGTTACACTAACAAACACAACACCAACATAACCATAGAAAACACTCAGATATTAAGTAGAGAAACAAATATAAACAAACGCAAAATCAAAGAAGCCCTACTTATACAACAACTACAACCAAAATCAAACCTATATAAAGGATCACATTTATACCTACACTAATTAATAACCTAACGTCCTCTAAAATCCGGTACTTGTTTATACTCTCGTCCCAAAGAAATTTGTCCGTCAACTGTCACATTCAAACACGCTCTTTTTCTTAACATGAAGATGACCTAGTAACGTTATTTCCTTATCGGTACAAGTGTTCATACCCGTAGAAGATACGGGATGCATGAGAGTGACGAAACTACAAAATTACGTATTAGCTGTTTTTAGTAAATGATGCACAAGAGCATTCACAGCAATAGGATCACAAAAGAATATGATTAGCATTACAATAGGGAAAAAATTAAAAAAAAAATTGTTGTCGTTAGCATGAGTTCCACCTAAAAATAAAACTCTTTATTCATGTATTTTAACAACTAGAGAAAGACAAACATCAGCTGTACGTTTATTCAACACACCTAACTGGTAGGCGTGGCTTAAATGACAAATTTCACCATGACCAATAGTTATGTTACGAAGGTGTTTCCAAAAATTAACGCACATTGATACAATTAACTAATTTTGGCTTTCCCGTCACTCGTTCGTTAATTATTTCTTAAACAATGTCAAAAGAAAGACAAGATAATGCATTTCCGAACTTCTTTTAAACGGCCCGGCAAGGCCAGGTTGGTTAAGGCGTCCTACCCGTAATCTGAGGATCGCGGGTTCGCATCCCCGTCGCACCAAACATGGTTGCCCTTTCAGCCGTGAAGGCGTAATAATGTCGTGGTTCCTTGACATGTGCTCGTTGAGATGACAAGGACCACGATGCCTTTAAGTGTGAAACAAGCCGTCAATTGCAGTGGCTTTCACCCGTCCTACTTTCGTATTTGCCCCAAATAGTGGGAGGAAAAAGAGGTGCAGCGTTTGAAAATGATTCAAAACATCACTTATCCTCAGGCTTGAAATTCGTTGTCAACCACTTCATCACGCACGTATGCTGCTGTACTTCATTCTACTACTACAGTGAGAGTGCAGACAAACCTCTCTGTGCCTTCAAAAGAGTTGTTCTCAAACCAAATGAAAAAAGTCTTTTGCCTCCATTGTTTAAAAGTTGATGAATCAACTTCAACACCCATCTATGTCCCGAACATGAATTCCAGCAACTCCCAAGATCCAGTTCCTTTAGTTCCAGGAATGACATTTCCTTGGGTACATCTTCTTTTCCCACCCCAAGATGCAAAACGATCACTCGTGTACGTCCTCAATCGCTGGAATCCTTATTTATCCCTGGTGGTCCACAGACTTCTCATTTGGTTCGACAGACCTTCCTCGAATAAAGATAATAAAGAAAAAAAGATGTGGTCGTAAACAGAAAAGCTCTCCACCAAGTTCACCTACACATAAATAAAAATGGTCACCTTGATACCATTGAAGTGTCGAGGTTTAGGTTTTAATCTGAATGACATCAAAGCACTGATTGCTTCCTGCTATCCTCTATTTCTTTCCATAAAGGAAACATTTCTGAAACCTGCCAATACAGTCACCTTTCGGCAGTTTTCTTTGTACTGTATTTATACTAAATTAAATAACACCTCAGCTGGTGTTTTTATTTCCTTGATTATACAACTCTTGCTTTCTATACAATATATCATGTAGATTTGACCAACAATATTTAATAAGTTGTGCAATGATGCTTCTGTATTAACAATTTCTAACTGGCTCCCAATCGACCCCCCCAAGTGATTTTCGATCCCTGGAAATTTCTCATCTACCCCTGGGGGTTAAAATATTGACCACTTTGGGGACCCCTCTTTTTGATGAAAACAAAAACTGAACACAGTAATGAATAAAGATAATTAAATATATTTTTTTATACTTTAACTTATAAATATTAGAATGCATCGTTTATTACACTGGCAGATCTGAAGGAGTGCTTAATATCCTCAAACCAATAATTAGCATATTACACCCCCCACCCCATCTTGCCTCTCATTTTAGTTTGAGTTTTAACACCGTACAAATATGTAGCATGTTTCTTCATAGAACATAATTACTCATAAAATTATTTTCAATAACTTTAGGGGGAAAAAAACTTGGTTTATAAAAAAAATCACAATTTTTTTAATAATTTGATAATTTTTCAAGTAGTACAACACAGGAATGACAAATAAGGACTATAGCATATATTTATGGAAATTACAAAGTAAGAACTTTATACTGTACCATTACGTATAAGAGCTGTGATAAGCCACACTTGCACAACACCATCAGAGCTTTTCAAAACTGGATGGTACGAAGAGAATAATGTCAAAAATGGCAACTCAAAGATTTTTCAATAATATCAACTGCTGTGTTACTGGTCTGAAGAACTGTTCCAATAATCTTGTTACTGGTGATCTTGGAATTACACCTCTGTCAGGGTGTAGCTATTGGTGAACTGTTACTTGCATTTTGACATCCAACAAAAATCAACTCAATTATTTCTGAAAGCTTTGACATTCTTAACACCAGGCTCACTG
This sequence comes from Carcinoscorpius rotundicauda, assembly GCA_011833715.1. Lineage (NCBI taxonomy): Eukaryota > Metazoa > Arthropoda > Merostomata > Xiphosura > Limulidae > Carcinoscorpius > Carcinoscorpius rotundicauda. Next base: position 45,591,680 of record CM022392.1, on the reverse strand, counting down.
AAGGGGACAAGTTATATTTCCTTGATGTCCACCACCAAGAGCAGAAGAAATGTGTACAAAATGTATTAAATCAGCATAGAATATTTATATGAGCTTCAATTAACAGTGCCTTCAATCATTTATTAATTTAAATGTCCTCATTTCAAAAGTTATTAAAACCAATTTTTCTGAGGTCCATGGTGGGTCTAGATTGACCTGTCCTGTCACTGATGGATGAACCTGCAGAAGTGAATTTAACAATGCACCTACACATTAAATTTGTAGATATATTTTTTACATGTAAATAATTGCAGTGTGTTTTATTATTATTAGTAATAACAGAAATATGCAATTGGAGATAACAGGCTTAAAATTTATGGTTGGTTTTTAAAATGCATATCACTGTTCTTATCATCTAAATAAATATAAGTATATAATTTTGGCTATTGCCAAATGGTGGGTTTTTAAAATGCATATCACTGTTCTTCTCATCTAAATAAATATAAGTATATAATTTTGGCTATTGTTTTACTAATTTAATTTTTTTATTGTTTATTAAATAATGTATGTTTCTTTGGAATTAAGCGCATAGCTACACAGTGCTCAATCCACTTCAGGTATTGAAACCTGGTTTCTAGCAGTACAAGCTCATAGACAGACTGATCTGCCCCTGGCAGCAGCAAAATAACATAACGTAATCAATTCTTTGAGGAGGGGAGAAGATCTGATGAACTGCCAAGTGGTGTTGAGCATAAGAGAGGAAGAACATACATAATAAAATGGCATAAACCATGCAATCTTATTATTTTTTGTTGTTTTCATAATATTTCTTTATTTTCATTCATGCTTTATTCTGAAATTAATTTTTCATATTTTTAAAAAAAAGACAACAAGCTTTCCATTATATACATAAATGACATAGTGGTATTCATGTTTCTACATTCTGAAATTGACTCACTAGCTAGTATTATCAAACTAGATCAAACAGACACAACTTGTGTGAACAATGAATGAAGATACCTTCTCTATAAATCTGATACCAGGAAACTGGCTTCCATGCAACCCTAATCACAAGACAGCAAAGGTTTTTGGGAAATGGAAATTGTTTTTTCAACTGCATTTCCTTGTGTTTGAAAGGTAGATATTTCATGAAGTTTATATCTTATAGTTGATTATATACAAATATATAATCATTCTCAGAAATTCCAAATTTATTTTACAATGGGATTACAGTCATTTCATCAAATAGTGAATTTATCTGCCATCAGTATAAATGGAGATTAGGACTAAATAAATTTGTGAACAACCACAAAAACTGTTGTTAAACAATAACACTTTTCTATTTGCTAAATGATATCTTTAAACATTCAGACATTTTTAGGTACAACTAATATCTGCTCTACACACAATGACAAGTGAACCATATAAAACAATATTCCAATGTAATACATATATATCCATGAAAGAATCAAACAGATTCAAGTGACATTAATAATTTATTAATGTTTTACTTTACAGCTCTGAGTTCAGGACAGGTGGACTATTTGGTGTCTGTCCTGTGAAAGTGGGTTTTCTCAGGGTTCTCCCATTTCTCCCCATATCTAATTCACTGGCTTGTTGGGTTGATCCTAGCCACAGCATTAGATTTATAGTCCTTTGCCACCAAGTGGCCCCACTAAAGGGTCTGTTGATATAATGGTTTGTCTGAATGCTGACGACTTGCTTCTCTTCTACTTCTCATCACCTCTTCTCCAATTAAGTTGTCATCATCAACACTGTTGCCAACAGCCCCAAACTTCACCTAGCCTTTGCATCCACAGGACATTCACTACTTTTCATGGCAGACACTCACCTGATCATTCAATCAGCACATTCTAATCAATAAACTTTTTGAATTTTTTTTACATATTTGTCTGTGGGGTGAAGGGGGATAACCATATCACTAACCATCCCAGTTTGAGAAAGTGAAAAACCTTTCATTAAACTAAATAACTTGCCATAAATGTAATCCCATTTTTAATAACCTGGTGCTACTTGCAGTTATTTTGCCTAATTGGTTAATAAATAGTTATTTAGATTTCTTCTTGATGATACATATGGACTTGTTCTTATGAAGATACATTATCATATGGTGATAAACAACTAATTCTGATGATGATGTAATGAGATATGCTACAAGAAATCTGAGGTGCTTGGCTTCAGAAAATATCTTTACTGGGTGAACAAGTCATTGTTAGTCTGGACCAGAGATCATTAGACTGAGAGAGCTAGTAGTACTATTAACTTGAATCAGGTGTTTTGAATAAATTAAGTGACATACATTTCAATGTTAAAGGAATGCACATTACTTCATTATATACTGTATATTCACTCATTAAATAACCTATAACTATAATTCAATTATTCAAATTTAATACTGCCTCCTCTTCCTTCCACTTATCAAAATTGGAAATTAGTCCCCAACCCCTACCTTCTGTATCCTCCATTGCATCAATTGCTAGGGTAATTAGATGTTAACAATATCTTCTGTTAATCTAATAGTATCTCATGAGGTTGGGAAGCTTATGAGATTTACAACAGTTGTTTCACCATACTTATTGCCCGTTCAAAACCACGGCAACAACCTCATAATTTTGCATAGTAAAACCCTGTCATTATTTCATTAGATGTTCGTAAAGCTGAAGTGAATACAATGTACAGTTTTCAGTTATAAGGCATATATACAATTTTAAAAAGCTATACAAAATATATATTAAACCTTGCATAAAGTTTTTCCAACATAATAAATATTAGATATTTTTAAATACCCAATAAGCTATCAAGTTTCACATGTTAGAAAAGTAAACAATAAACTGTTTCTTTACACACTAAAATTTCATACAGTAGTTCTACTTTACAATCATTTATGCTAAAGGAGAGAGTTATAACACTGAATGACATGCATATTTCAAATTCTTGGATCTAACTTACTAATCATCTACTCTTTCATAGGCACAAGGATCAATCATAAACTGCTAACATAACTTATCAGCTTTTGTCATATTTCGTAAGAAACTTTTGAGTTGCAGATGGGCTAAGTGAACTATGTAGATAAGTTTTTAAAGAGTAATTTTCTCGCATAATGGTTTGCCACAATGTTTCCAGATCCTCTTCAAGGAACCTATGAAAAAGATGCTTACTGTGAATCAAAGAGAAATACAATGTATTTTCCATATGTTTCCAAAAAAATGGGTATACTGACAAAATATGATTTCAATGTAATATTTGACTATACATGCCATAATAATATGTATAAAACACAGAACTACAAATTTGTCTATTTATATATACTAACATTAGTTGTAAAGTGCTTACTCTAAAGTTTTAATCCTGATAACTATGAGCTTGAAAAAGGAAAGAACTGATGACACAGCCTTCTTCACATTGCTACACAGTCTTACATTGCATTTGGCTGTTTTACTATCTTTACTTTTTCTTTCATGCAAACAACTTTGCTCTTAAATTTAGTGATAAGACTGAAATATTTTAAAATAACACAGTACTGATAAATTAAGAAATGCTAAAAAAACAGAAAACAGTTTTAGAGATCAGTCATAAACACTATTGGGCATCTATCAAACTGGAAAAAAAGAAAAATTACTGTCGTGTTTCTGAAACGGTTATTAAATAAATGCATTTGAGCAGTATACATATTTATTAACTGTTGCCCACATCAGATAAAAGTGAAAATATGTTGCATACGAGGACTGTTCAAAATATACGCGGACTGACATCATAAAACAAAATGTACTTTATTTAGAAGTTACAGGTCTGGGACCCCTTCAAAGTACTCTCCTCCCCAACGCACACACTTATCCCAAAGGATTCACCTTTCAAAATTGTTTTTGAAAATATACTACAAATTTAAGAAATGTTATATGTTTTTTACATTAACCCTTTTGCAATGGGTCAGGGGTCAAAGGCCATGTCATTGTGCATGTTGACTTGCATTCAAAATTTTATTGGACAACTATTTTATGAATTTATGTATAAGTTTGGGATCAAATACTAGAAGTAAAACTTCAACATTATGTACGAGTTAATATCTTAATTTAAAAGTAAATATTAAAAACACACACCTAAATATAGATTTTGGTGAGTCATGTGGTATGCTGAGTACAGCACTGTTTAAAATTAGATGTTTGTGATGTCAAAATGCAAAGTCTATAGTTTTGTATAAATTACAAACTAAAATGTTAAATAAGAATCTTATATCTTTTTATTTTGCTGAGATATGGATTATGTACTGAATCAAATGCAATAGCTCCATTAATCTCTTTACATTTTTTTAAATAATTCTGTATACACACTAACTTAATAAATTATAATGGAATTCAATGGTATTCATGAGCATCAAATTTTAAAAGGCTTAGTAACGTATGTCCAGTAGCAACCAAGTTCAATGGTCGTAGCAAGAAGATATAATTGTTTGCTTTACTTTTTTTTATTTATTGCTTTGTATTTTAAGAAAAACAAGTTTCAAAATTTATTTCTAAATAGTAATAATCTACACACACACACACACACACACACATACATATATATATATATAACACTAGTCCACTAAAATACAGCCAAGACAGAAAAGACTAAAGGTCAGTTTTATATTATTGGACACATAACATGAGTGCACATGCACCATTTCAATGCAAATTATGTAATGTTAGCTAGGCACAACTAGAAGTTTAACATAATACAAAATAATAAATATATAGCATTATGAGACTTAAGCTACATAAAATAAACATTTGTACTGGTGGTCATTTTAGCACAAAAAAAAGCATAATTTATATGTATTTCTTAATTTTTTATGATGGTTATGAGGTTGGTCAAGTGAAAGACCCTGCATAGGGCATAGAAAATAACACAAAATATAAAGTCTTACTGAAAATAAACATCTGAAATGTATTCAGGATGTTTTAAGAATTACATAAATAATATTTGAGATTTTTTGAAAAAAGCACAGTTTTTTTTAATCATAACATGAAATTACCTTGCACTCAGATTAGTGTGCACTTGGCATTACCTTTTAATAAGGTAAGCTATGTAAAAACCAGACAGAAAAGAAGTGGTTTCTCATATAACAACTTCTAATATGTAGAAGAGCCAGTGTATTTTGGTAGTAGTGCATTTTATCAAAGACTTTTATCCTAAAATGGGTTTAGAATACATACACACATACTATCAACCTAATAACCTGAGCACCGCTAGGTGTTTTAGCTAGTATATATAAAGAGAATAGTTTGTTAGTGTCTCTCATTATCAAACTCTTACAGCTTTACAGAATATTATGACTGTTTGTGGTTCCCACTATTAACTGGGAAAGCTCTTTCAGGTCAATCAGCACAAGCTCTGTCACCAACAGACACCATGAAACTTCTCAGGCTCAAATCAGATACTGCAGCATTAAAATGGTGAAATTTTTTTACATATATCATACGGTTATCTAGACACATAAATATGGCATTATGGAATTTATTAAAATACATTTTACTTTTATACTGTACATTTAAGTGTACTTATTTTTAGCATAGTTATTATTTACATAATACACATTAAAAATTGCTCTTTTTGATTCTTTATTTTGGCATGCAAAGTATGAAAAATGTCACATTTGTTAACGGGTAGAAATACATTAAATTAAATGAATATGGATTTTTTTAAACTTATTTTAATGTTAATGATTTTTATATGGTATCAAGTTTTCCCTTCCTACTTAATGTAAAGGTAGCTGAGTTTGGTTTCTCTCTGTAACATGGATATTCAATTCAGTGATAAAGTAAGTAGTCTCAAATAAATGGTGCTGCTATATTTTCTTTATTACCTCTCTAATCAAAGGTGGATGGAGGTTATTTTTTCACCCCTGTGTGTATATGTGTCTTTGTTAGCAATATATTTGAAAATGGGCAAATGTATTTAGGCAAAAGTGGTATACATTTGTACCTGACCCAACTTAGAAGTGATTAGTTTACTGAGGGTGAAGGTCACAAAAATCTAAAAAAACCCTCTGATAATATGGGGCCAGACAAAAATTACTGGATGAAATTTGGAAGACATATGTAGATTATTATTCCTCACTATCCTGTAATGTATGTTGAAATACAGATACTTTTTCTATTTTTTGAGAGCCACATATAATAAACAATGCATGGCAGAAAGATACATTCAACTGAATGCTTCTCTAATTTGTTATGGGGTCACAAAAATGGAAAATAGGTTTAAATATGTAGTTCTTATCTTGATAGTGACTTCACATGCCTAAAAAAACTTTGGCAGGGTTCCAGTATTTTCAAGTTTAGCACTACACCACTAGATTCAACTAACTCATGTTCAGTATTTTGGTAATGTAAAATTGTCCTTATAATGATAAAAAGGTAGCTTTTTTACTTCTAGATAAACATGGAATCTTACTATCTACATTATGCGTAATTGTTTAAAGGTATTTATGTGTTTAAGCCAACTTTAAAATTTTGCCATACATTTGGAAAGATTATACTACTTTATGAAAATATATACTTATATATAAAAATAAGGTTTAAAAAATTCCATTTAACACCATAGAGAATGCTTGGCAGGAAATATATCTACCTATTAATAATTTTCGTTTGGCTTTCCTCCTCAATCACTCAAAAGAAAGCAATCAAACAAAGGAAAGTAATAACTAAAAAAATCTATGCATTGAAAATAGTGGTTATTTTAAATATATACAAGTACTCTACTTAAGTATTGAAGAACTGCATTGGTTTCAAATTAAATGATCAAGGACCGAATTTGAATCATAATTATTTTTCATCCTTTAACCCTTAAACAGTGGGAATATTGAAGGTAACAGCATCAATTGATGATGGCTGCTGTTTTAAATTTTTACCTTTTTTCATTTTTGACTCCAACTACTTCTTTTTCCTGATTTTCGATTACTTTATGTAGTTGTGCAATTTCTTGCTCGTATGTTTGAGATAAATCTTTCCATATTTCATCTGTCTCGTGCATTCTGTTTATAAAAAGTTAAACAAGTTTCATGAATCATTTCAAAACTATGCTACTGTAGATAATAACTTATGCAAGTACTTTCATATCTTTTAATTATAAGAGTACATGTTTTCAATAAATAAATGATTAAGGTGATGAAAAGCAAGCCATTAACAGTGATAAAACCGTGAATGAACAAAACTAGGTGATTTTAACCAGTGATTAAGTGACAATATCTGACTTCACACCTTTCTCAAGAAACCTCTACCTACAAGTTTTCAATTTATAAGCAAATTAAAATTGGTAATACTAACACAAACATACATTATAAAGCATTAAAAATATGCTTTTAAGTAGTTAACAAAGTAAACATTTGCTTCTAGTCTAGATAGTTATTTTTTCCACTACAGCCTATGCATAAAGATTTTCCACCAAAAATAACCTACACATTACAATATACAGTTTCAAATGCAATACTTTTCACATTTGAATTTATGAATTAATATACGGTTTTTCAAACAAAACCCTAAAGTTATTATTTCCCTACACTGAAAATATATTTCCAATAGGTACTACTACTACTCTCATTTCTATGGTTATTCTCATTCACTAGTGTCCTCTATACACAAAATATTTTCACATGCCACAAACAATGAATTTCTACATACACCACAATCAACATGCTTTAACTGTGTCTTGCATATAAGACATTCTGCAACAACGTTTCACTAATAGCAGTGCAACACTCTTCTGATGCACACAACTCTCTCTTTCAAATTATATCAAACTACCATTTCAAGATTAGGCAGAAAAGGAAAGCACTGTTTTTCAATGTAAAAAAAGGGTGGGAAGTATCAGGAGTCTTGGAATAGGAAAATAATAATTTCTGATATTGTAACATTACTTCTCACAGGTATAAACTATAATCCCACAATGAATAAGCTGAAATACCTGTGGTATAAGAAGGGTCCACATGTCTTTACTGTAAATTGGGTAGAACAGAATTATGTACAGGCATCAAACTGATCAACTAAAAATGTGTGCAAATCAACATCCACCTGCACAGATGGGAACTTGATATCTGAATAATGATGTGACAAATGGATCTGCCAATGTGGAGGTTCAGATCAAACAAAATTCAATCTGACTAGAACTCCTCAGTGAGACAACACTCTTAGGCAAGGGAAAATTCTCTGAAGAGAAGTATTGAAGAGAGAACCTTTGCCCCAAACAGAAGTAAGAGTGCACAGTGGGCAAAAACAATCCTTGGACCAAGTGCATGAAGGGGGAAAATATGAAGTACTGCTTAAAGAGAAATGATAGTTTGGTAGAATTGACTAGAAGGAGTTGTTTGCAAGAGGAAGGTGTGGAACACCCCAACTGCTGGAAGGTTGTTGCATGATGATTTACATGCAATACACATTTTAACCTCATTGATTTTGGGTTACATGGAAGTTCAAGGCTTGTAGCATTTAAAAACATTTTTGCATATAGAGGGTAGCAATGAATGAAAAACAGTAATGTACCATACTGTAATTCAAAATTGTTCATTAAAAATACCAATGCAATAAGTATACAAACTATAAAAATCAATTCACCTTTTTATAGTTTTCTTTATTTGATTTAATGCTTTGACCTTGAACACCTGTTACAAGTAAAAAAAGTAAATTAATTTTTAAGGATAATTATATCATTTAAGATAAAGAAAAGGTCCTATAAACCTAACTCTACAATGTATTAGCCAGATACTGAATTGAGTAAATAAACAGATTTGCTTAAAAATATGTAAAAAATACCTTTAATTGTAAGCAACATGTTTTTTTATTAAATAGAACTAATAAAACAACGGCAAAAACAAAATGACTCGAAGCCTGATAGTTTTATCAATTTTTTTAGTCAGTAAGTAATGTCTGTGAGGATAACTCAAGAACATTTAATACTTATGTAACAGCCACAGCAATATTTGTTGAATACTAAAAATTAAGTTAGTTTGCTTTGCCACAACACTAAATGGTTTCCCAAGATATGTCTATCTCACCAAGATCAGCAATCAAATGTACCAAACAATACAGTTATGCCTCCCAACCATGAACAATCAAAATAATGAATTTCCTAATTTGGAAAGCAGCAACCATGTACATTAAATCTGCCACTTGGAAAAAAAATTATAACAGAAGTATATATTACTGAATTTTCAAATAAATATATTAAATTTCCAAGGGCAGGGCCAATGCTTTATCTACTCTGCTTATGTGTACATAGCTTTATAAGGAATATAACAAAAGTTAGAATATCAGCAAACCTTAAGTTGATCTTGTAATTTGTCATCCCTCATATTACAAGATTTGACCCAGTTCATCAAATGCTCTTGACTGACTGCCATTTCTTCAGACTATAAAAACACAGGTTAAAAAAAGTAATTTTTTATCACTGTTTAACATATATTCACATTTTCCTTAGAAACATGGGCATAGATATTTACTTTGAAACACAGCAGCATGTTGGGAGAGTTTCAAAGTACTATTTTTGGAATTTTACACATTATTTCTTTCTACACACAGTCATTAGCTTTGGAGTTCACAAAATAAACAAGGAGTATAATGACATTTTAAAGAAATAAGATCACTTTGTATACATTGCACCACAATTCCAGAATGAAAAATTGGGACCTTTTTGTAAGGAATCACATTTTAATAGCTATAAAACAGTTTAAGTCACAATACTTTTTAACACTTACTAATCAATTAGATATATATTACATTGCATTTAAAAACAATAGGCAAACAACATTTGCTAAAAACTAATCTACTTAAGAACAAAATAAAATAGAAAAGTGCCTCTAGTTGATGCTGCTTTGTTTTCTTTATCACAGCGGGACAGACCTTAAAATTCCTATAGAAGCCTAATGACAGGACAGGTTAACAAAACATAGCCGAGATAAAGGAAATGTGTGCCAAGTGATTTATTTCTCAAAGTAAAACTTAACAGGATCATGTATAATGGCAAACTACACATCAAAGTCATGATGAGGTAACTCATGTACAACCACATTTATTGAAAAATTAAAATAAATTTCCTTTTTAAATGATGGTTCCTTATCTTACACTTTGCATAAACCTTTTTCTTATAAGTTAACAACTTGCTCTCAGTATATGCTTTATAAATCTTACATAATCTAAAAATATATATGAAATAATTACATTACAACTGAAAGGTAAGAATACTGATCCATTAAAATGATGGAAGATCAACAGAAATGATTTTTAAAGACAAACTGATAAGTATTTTTCCTGTTTGATGTTAGATTTCTAAAAAAAAATGATTCAACTATCATAAGTTCAACCAAACAGTGACAACAAGATTCTCATGACTTACTTTTCTTGCTAAAATATCTCGTTCTTGAGCTATTCTTTCTGCCTGAAATATGTTAAACAGAAAGATTTAATAAAAACAAGATCAAAACCTAGGATTAGTTATGACTACTTGTTTTGAATAATATGGTCCAAATAAAGAACTATGAGGACCTGTAACTGATGGAAAAACACCTTGGGTTTAACAAAAATATTTTTATACAAAAGCACATATAAGAACCTAAAACCAGCAATAAACACCATCACTGAAGAAAAAATAATAAGGGAATTTTATAAAAGAACTCAACAGGTACTCCAGCAATTATAGTGATTGACTGATTGATTTAGTGTTTTATGGCACAAAGCAGCAAGGCTATCTGCGCCAAACATCCGGTAAAAATGTAAAAATAAAGTAAATGTAGTAAAAGACATAAATGGAAATGAAGGTAAAACAACAAAGTATAAAACCAATGTTGACACCTAGTCAACAATGGTAAGAGAGAAACCAAAGTATAAGAAGCAGTAAGGTATTTACTGAAGCAAAAAGGTAATGATCACAACCTGCCAGGAAGACTAACAGGTAAGTTCAAGACCCACCGTCAGTCACCTGTAGTTGGCCTTTCTAGTCCTAGTTCCAAGTTATGTGTCATAGCAGCCACTATCAAAATGTAAAAGAATAGAAGTTTTAAAAGACACATAGCACAATTGTAATAATGAGAAGTCAAATGTCCAGTAAAAAGATAAAAGTCAAGTAAATGAAGTAAAATTTGTAAAAGTAAATGTAAATGAAGGTAAAAACAAAACAGCAATTAAAACAGAAAATGGTGTAAAAACCAATGGTGACATCCAGTCTACAAAGTTGTAGAGTATTTACTCTAGCAAAATGGTAATGATCATAACCTGCCAGGAAGACTAACAGGTAAGTTCAAGAATCACTGTCAATCACCTGAAGTTGACCTTTCCAGTCCTGGTTCCAGGTTATGTGTCATAGCAGCTATTATCAAAATGTAAAAGGATAGGAGTTTTAAAAGACACATAGCACAATTGTAATAATGAGAAGCCAAATGTCCAGTAAAAAGAGAAAAGTAAAGTAAATGGAGTAAAATTTGTAAAAGTAATTGAAGATAAAAGCAAAATGGCAATTAAAACAGAAAATGGCGCAAAACCCAATGTTGACATCCAGTCAACAAAGTTGTAAAAAAACTACCTGTAGCAGAATGGTAATGATCATAACCCACCAGGAAGACTAACAGGTAAGAATAAAAACCACCGTCAGTCACCTGAAATTGGTCTTTCCAGTCCTGGTTCTGGGTTATGAATTAATATGGCCAGTACTAAAAAGTAAAGTAGTAAAAGTGTGAAATGATATGAAGCAAAAGTATAACAACAACTCACCAGGACAACTAACGAGTAGTTCAAATGGATAGATCAAACAGTAGCATTAGTCACCTGAAGTTGGCCTTTCCAGTCCTGGTGTCGAGTTATTTAATGTTTTTAGGTGACTGAAAGAAAATTCACATTTGGGGGCTGTAATAAGCCATGGGAGGATAAGCCAACATGTGGAATCTGCAATGTTATCCAAGGACAGACCCATTTCATCCACTTGCGCCCAGATGCAAAGGCCAAACAGATCAATGACAGATCGTCTGTTCTGAAAAAGTACTGCCCACTGAGAAAGGAAAACACATTCCCAGGTGGGATGTTTTTGTAAGAATGAAGTTTTGAAGTATATTGTAAAGATAGTTGTAAACAGCAAAGGTGTAGAGAAGGTTAGAGAGATTCAATGTATATGCTTTGAACTAGAAAGGTACGGAAAGCCCCAGTGCAGAGGCGAATTCCTTGATAATGAATGGGGTCCAGCATTTTTAAGGCCGAGGGTCTGGCAGAGCCATAGACCATTGATCCATAGTTGAGTTTCGATCGAATAAAAGCACGATATACCTTTAACATCAAACATCAATCTGCCCCCCAACTGATAGAAGAGAGGACACGGAGGATGTTCAGTGCTCTTGTGCATTTGACCCAAAGCTGCTTTAAGTGTGGCATAAAGGTAAGTTTACAATCAAAGATAAGCCCCAAGAACTAGGTCTCCGGGACCACTGGCAGCAAAACTTCACCAATATGAAGTTCAGGATCAGGGTGAATACCCCGTTGATGGTAAAAGTGCATGCATATGATTTTAGAGAGAGAAAAATTAAAGCCGTTCGCCAGAGTCCACTTCTGTAGACGATTGAGGGCAGTTTGTAGTTGCCGCTCAATATATCTCATGTTTGACGACTGATGTGAGATGTGAAAGTCATCGACATACAGCCCATTCGCAACAATGAGAGGGAGTTGTTCAGTGATGACATTTATCTTTATACTGAAGAGTGTGACACTCAATACACAGCCTTGAAAGACTCCAAGTTCCTGTACGAAAGAATGGGAAAGTGTTGAACCCACACAAAGTTGGAATCTCCTGTCCATTAAAAAATTTTTTAATAAACATGGCTAGATGGCCACATAACCCATATGTATGGAGGTCTCGCAAAACGCCATACCTCCATGTTGCGTCGTAAGCCTTCTCTATGTCAAAGAATATTGATACAAGATGTTGGCAGTTGAGAAAGGCTTCTCTGATAGATGTTTCAAGACGAATTAGGTGGTCTGTGGTGAAGTGCTGTCAACGGAACCCACACTGGATGGGGGAGAGGAGGATGTTTGATTCAAGGAACCCAACAAGACGAGCATTAACCATCCTTTCTAAGGTCTTACATAGACAGCTCATCAAAGCAACTGGATGAAAGTTTGAAGGAATCTTTGGATCTTTCCCTGGTTTAGAGAAAGGTAAAATAATAGCCTGGCACCAGGCATTAGGAAAAACTTTCTCCTGCCAGATCTGGTTGAAGACAATCAGAAGGACATCAAGAGAAGCAGGAGATAGATGGTGCAGCATGTCATGATGAACATCATCAGGTCCAACAGACATACTGGCAGACCAATGAAGAGCCATTTTCAGTTCTACCAGGGTAAAGGGACAATTATAGTCAAATAAACAGTCAGTTCAAAAGGAAAGAGGTGATTGTTCTGCCCGAGTCTTGATGGCCAGGAAGGTGGAGGAACAAACAGAAGTACTAGATACCTGGCAAAAGCTTTCACCTAGAGTCTCAGCGATGCTCCGGACATCAGTCACCTCCTGACCAACAGAGAGTAAAATCGAGAGGGGGACAGAATTGTAGTGCCCATTAACCTTTCGAATCCTGTCCCATATGATCTTGGAACTGGTGGTAGAAGATATGCTAGTTGTGAACTTAATCCAAGATTCCTTCTGGCTTTGATGTCTTACCCACCTAGCATGTGCATGAGCCCGTTGGAAAGCAACACGGTTTGAAAGTGTGGGATATCAACAAAAAGTATCCCAGGCTCGTTTTTGAGCCTTCCGTGCTAAGTGGCAAGCAGAATTCCACCATGGACGAGGATATCGTGGAAAACGTGTCGAGATTTTAGAAATACACTGAGCAGCTGCTAGTATAATACAATCAGTTACCGCTGCTACACAGTTGTCTGTTGATGGTTGATTTACAATGGCAGGATCAAGTTCTGCAAGTGCAGTGAAAGTGGACCAGTCTGTCTGATTTACCTTCCACTGGGGCACGCGAGTAGGCTGGCATCGACCACGGCCAGTCTCTCTCAAAAGATTCAGAAAATGATCATTGCCTAGTGGATTACTGTCAACCCTCCATGAAAAATTGGAGAATAATGAAAGGGAGCAAACCGAGAGATCAATAGCGGTAAAGGACTGTCTAGGTGCATGAAAGTAAGTGGAAGAACCAGTATTAAAGAGAGAAAGATTGTGATCAGGGAGCATACGCTCTACAGATCGACCCCTTCCATCAATAAAATCACTTCCCCAGAGGGGATGATGTCCATTAAAATCCCCCAGGATTAGAAATGGAGATGGCAACTGTTCAACGAGAGCATCAAGGTCTGATTGATCATATGTCTCTCCAGGGGACAGGTACAGAGAACAAACAGTGATGGTATGACCCAAGGAAACACAGATGGGTACGGCCTCCAAGGGTGTGTTGAGTGACAAAGACAGGGTGGGCACATGTTGATCATCCAACAGTGCCACCCCTCCATGTACTCAACCATCACACAACTTGTCATTTCTGTACAGAGAAAACTGCCGAATGAAGACTGTATCAGCAGATTTGAGAAATGTTTCATGTAAAAAAAGACAAAGAGGATGGTAGGAAGCAATCAGCGTTTTGATATCATCCAGATTAGAATGTAAACATCAACAGTTCCATTGTATCAAGGTGGCCATTTTTAAGAACGGGTAGGTGAAGTGGCTGGAGAACCCATCAATCTCCATGGATCGAGTGGGCAGGTTTTTGTTATTGGAAGGGGAATCCAGTGACTGAGGACACAAACGAATAATTGTTTTGTCTCTTGTGGTGGGAGAAAAAGATGTATCAAAAGAAATGCCTGTATTTGAAACTGAAGAACATGGATCTTGAGGTTTGTTGGAAGGTATGGGAGGAACAGAGATGGGTGTAGAAGTCGACCATGGAGATCAAAAGGCTTTTCATTTGTTTTGAAAATGATTCTCTTGGAGGCACAGAGAGATCTGTCTGCACTCCCACTGTAGTTGTGGAATTAAGTACAGCAGCATATGTCCGAGATGGAGTGGTGGACAGCAATTTCCGAGCCTCATGATAATTAATGTTATGTATTGTTTTCAAATGCTGCACCTCTTTTACCTCTAACCATTTTGGGCAAGAATGAAAGTAAGAGGGGTGAGAACCATTGCAGTTGATGCAATTTGGCTTTGAGTGGCCAAATCTCTGACATTGGAAACATTGACGAGGGTTTGGAATGTATGGCCAAACCCTGAAAATGAGATAACCTGCCTTGATGGTGGCATGTAAAGTGGTGAAGTAAATGTTAAACGAGGGTATCTGTTGGCAGTGTAACTCCATCTTTGTGTGTAGAGATGCGCCTCACTGCAGAAACTCCTTGAGTGGAGAGACCAGCAAGAATCTCTGACTTGGGAACGTTCTTCAAATCCCTTTCAACAATAACTCCTCGTGAAAAATTCAAGGAAGCGTGAGGTGTGACCTTAATAGGTATATCCCCAATTGCTTTTGAATTTAAGAGGAGTTCACTGTGTTGGGATGTAGATGTTTCAACCAATATGTCACCAGATCGAAGCTTCTTTACAGACTTTGGAGAGCCCGCAAGTTCCTCCAGTCCCTTCTGAATAAAAAAAAAAAGGGGACATTTGCCCTAAAGGTTTTTCTGAAAGAGAATGTGATATAAAAAAATGAGATACGTATGTTACTGAAGTTGAAGATTGCTGTTCAGAGTCTTCAAGATGTGGTCACTTACCCATTGACTGTTTTTTTTCAAAATTTTATTTAAATTTTTTTGGAGGATCCATAGGAAAAAGGAAAAATTTCGGTACCCACGGACCCCACCCACCATGAAGCCCTACAATGGGACGCACTACAAAGTCATGCAAGGACAATGCAGCAATGCCAGGGTTTTGTGAGCACTATACTTAAACACCAGCATCAGGCACAATGTTCACAATACCCGTTGAGAACTTCCAACACTGGTACTTGGTTGACTCTTGCCCATGGGGACCAGCCGATTGACCCAAGGAAGGCCACCCAAAAGCCACCCTGTGCCAAAGTGGTGTGTTAGGGTTGGACCCCTCAACCACCAGGTTCCTCTCCTTCCCCTTCACAGGTCGCCACACACGGCAAACACATGGGTGGATGTTTAGATCACAGAGAAGGTAACCAGATAGAACAGAACCTTCCCCCTGGGAGGTCCCCTCATCATGTACAGGAATCCACACCGAGGGGTCAGCAAGTATACACATAAATTTTAAACAGCATTAGGTGTGTTTATGTTAAAATTACACATGAAAAAATAGAAAATAAGTGATTTAAAACTTCCATAGAAAAATGATAAAAGAAGATGTTTTCTAAATACAGCATGCTTCTACATTCATGCCTTACTTCGAAAGCTCAGACCAGATTATGAGAATGAAAACCTGAATAATTTTAACTCTGGGTAGCAACAACAGTTTTACCTGTTCCTAATTATACACAGTATGTCTCACTGACAAGGCAGCTGTAACTCAATTTCAGCATAATGAAATAAACACCGACTACAATTTCACAAAAAATATAAAAAGAAGAGGAATACTTTAAATCAGTAATAAATATATGCAAACTAACTTATACTTTCAAATCATGAATTAACTAAAAATTAAAAACTTACCAAAAATAACAATTTGTTCATTAATTTTCTGAGATCATTTTTCTCCAGATGAGTCTTTTCCAACTGGATCTCTAATGTGTGACATTGTTTCAGACTTTGTTTGTACTCTTCTTTCAAAGCTTGGTTGTCTGCTTTAATCTGTTGAGAACTCTCTTCCAGTTGGATGTTTTCTATAGACAGCACACTTCTGTGTCGATGACTTTCCTGTAAGAACCCAGCACAGATATGCTGCTTTTACAAAAAACAAAAATTATCTTATTTTATCATCATGTTATATATAAACTGTAAATTGGCTTTGGTTTATATGCTTCTCTATCTGTGCCAAATATTTTCCATCTTTGTAACCTCTGATCACCATGAAACTTTTTAGGGGTTGTTGGATTTATCCATGAAGGATTGCCCTTGATACTCTTTTAAGGCTTACTTTAAAATCTTGAAACTTACATGGACTTGTTGGTGAAAACAAGATTTTCAAGATACATGAAGTATAAGTTAGATAATAATAGTTACATTACTATAAAGAAGTTATTTGGAGTTGAGAAAAGTGGAAACAGAATCTTGAATAAAAATACCCCAAACTGCAGAGCCATCTAAAAATCTGGAGATAGAAAGAACACTCCATAGGATAAATCCTGTCAGGTCTGGAAAGGTGTTCAGCCACATGGTTAAAAACACCTGGAATACAACACATAAGGAGCTAACCCAAAGCATGTTGGCCCAGTATATGAGTTCAAATATTCGACCATAAAAGGAATGGGTGCTCCCTTGATGACTGATTTAACCCCCAATGCAGATCAGTAAGAAGGAAGGGAAACAGGAAGGGTTATTAAAGAGTCCAAGGGATCTCGAGCAAGATTACATTGATTGTGTATAGTTTACAGAAGAGAAGACTTCTGTGCCAAACTCAATGGGATAAGGACATCTTCTTCCATAAAAGCTCAAATCCAAAAAAGTGATAAAACCTCATGTGGAGAGAGGAAGCAGTAAAATCATGAAGAATTGAACTACCATAAGAAGATGAAGTGAAGAAGGTTGGGCCCAGTGGATATATCCAAATGTTTAAGGTATTATGTAGTCAAAAGGAAAATTTCTCCAACTTCAGAATCCAAACATCATAAAATGCTTCTCTCAGTAGATTTGTATGTTGAGAAGACTCCAGTTACAAATTGGCTAAAATGAGCCAGTCATTCATGTAGTGGTGTAAATGCAAATCTTAAACATAAAAAAATCAGGCAAAACTTTTGACCACCTAACAAAATTCATACAGTGCCAAAGAAATACTTAATGGCATGACAATTTGATACATGACCACATTGTAGATAAACCTAAGATTACACCTGAACTGATGAGAAACAGAAATATGGAGATAAGCATTTAAGATGTCTACCTTGATCATTCACAGTCCTGAAAAAAAAAAAAAGCCCACTTCAGTGTGAGAAAGGACTTCATGATAAAATGGAAAAAATTAAAAATTTGGTTTAGGCAGGACAAAACAGTCATAGGAATTCAGTCCTCAATTTTCTTAATAATTACAAAAAGCCTGAAGGAAGAACCTGGGGAAGGCAGGTTGGCAGGATCAATAGCTCTCTCTGACAGAAGAGTCTGCACAACCTTGTACAGAAATATAGTAACGAGGAGGATATTGATACAGGAAACAATGTGGGTAGGGAAAGAAAAAGAATAAAAAGCCCTGACAAAACTCTGGCCATTCAAGGATTTCTAGCAAATTTCCATCACAGGGGAATAAAATCAGCAAGACAACCACATTGGACCAGAAACTACTGATAGTCATTTCAACTGCTGGCAATAATGGATACAACATCAAAACACAAGACAAAGTGACAAATCACTAGCAGCAGGAATTAGTAAAAAACAGTAAGATACAGTAAAAGAAATGGTTATGGGGAAGGGCATGGGATCAAAATAAGTAAAACAAGCAACCAAATACAAAAGGGTCAAATGTTGTCTTGTAAATTTCAAAGACTCAGGAATATTTCCATGAACACATCAATGCAGAAAAGGAATCAACTGTAAATCATAAAGATAAGTTGAAGATAAACAAACCTGCAACATTATCCCTCCTAATAAGATTACAACAGCAAAGAAACCAAATCTGAAGAAATAGGGTTAATGAAGACAATCACACCAATGTGAAAATGGTTGATCAGTGTGATAAGCTAAAGCATAATGATCAGAAACCCACAAAGAACAACACAACATGCTACTAACACCAGCCCTCAATAGAGAAATGAAATGCTCAACATGAACAATGATGTTAGGTAGAAAGAGGAAAACAACACACTCTAACTTGTAACAAGAACCTGTGAAATCAATACAATGGAACACTTAAGTAACCATATCTACTTTGGTAGGAGTAAAAAAAACTAAAATAATCCTCCTCATTTTGAACAGATTCAGATGCTTAAGAAGGAATCTAAACACTGTTTAGAGAAGAAAACTGACTCATATAACAATCAATCACCCAACAAACAATAGTTTTAAAATCCTCAATCAAGATCCCTCCAGCCTCAAACTCGTGTAAATAGCAGATGAAGTAGCGAGAAGAATATCATAAGTTGTAACATGAACTTCAGAATTCATCATAAACTATGAAGGATTTGAAAAGTAGGAAAAAGAAAAATATCAATAAACAGAATAAGTTACCATGGCAAAATATTACAGAAAATCAAAGTGTATCAGTTAAATGACTATTTTGCCATTTCTCTACATGTTCATTTGTGGAATGTACAATCACTGTCTTATGAGAAGTAACAGCGTGGTAGAATCAAACAGATATAGTCACATGCATCAGGAGGGTGTTTTATATTCCTACTGGTGGACAGTTTTTGTAGTGAACCATGTTGATTATAGGGTACATGAGAGTTCAAGGCTTGTGCTATGCAAAAAAATCTTTGCATATAAAAGCAGCAGTACTGAACGATAATAACTAAAACTGTGCAAGGAGGTAAGATGCCAAACCAGAATAATTATTTTTAAACAAGTAGACTGTGTGGTATCTGTTGAAATTTAACACCAACAAATTACAGAATGTACTGTAAAGAATTCTGCCTGTCACACATACATAATAACTTGACAGCACTATTATATTCTCTTTCCATTGAATTTTCTTTTTAACATCATGAGTCATGAGACTACTGATGAGGATGGTCGAAAAATGGCCATGTCTAACCTTCACTTCGACCACTTCACAAGATAAAATATATATTGATCACCAAACAGACTGAATTTCCTAAAATTATGTTTCAATTTTCCAGATATCATCACCAATTTGCATAATACTCATTATAATTCCAAGCCTTAATATTTATTTTAACACTTTTTACTAGATTTATACACCTGTTTGCATTTAAAAGTTTTTACAACAAATGCTATTTTGGATCACTTTAAAACTTCAATAAATGTCATTCATAAGCAGTTATTTAATAAACTTACAAGTCAAAAGTAAACATGTCAATATAAGTACATTTTTGACTTATATTACTAAAACAATTTGCAGGGAACTATCTTTTTCTGAGACACAACTACAATAAAAAAGGTCACAGAGAAAACTAAAAATGATAGTAGTTTTTGATGCTTTGACGACTGAAAATATTTTTAGAGAGTGACAAGTTTTAGTTCTTGCCACACTCATACATTAAAAAAATGTAAGCAAGGCTTTTGGGAGAATTACACTAACTATCATTTGTATAAAAAACAAAAATTAATTACATAATTCTTGGAAGGTCCAGTAACATAATACTTCTAAAAATATATCACCATATCTAGGTTTTTATTAATTCTTTGAATTTATTTAAAATTTACATACACAGTTAAAAACTCTAAGATCAGGTACTCTTCAGTCTTATGTAAAATAAATGATATATTTATGAAATTGCATTGGTACACACACATTTACACATACACTACAAAAATAAACAATTATTACATTTAAACACCTGTTACTATTGCAAGATCTCAACCAACTGAAGACCATCAATATCTCAGCTTGGCCTATTAATATTATGCTGGACTTTACCTGTAACTGTTCTTCTAGTTTTTCAACTTTGTCTTCATGTTTCCTCTTCAGTTCATTTAGTAACCTGTTGGAAAAGGAATCTAAATCTGTTTTTGTTGAATTTTCATGCAAAGCTACTCAAGAACAACCTGTCCTAGTCAATCCCTAATTTTAAAGCTACAAACTAAAAAGAAGATAGCTGGTCAAAAAACACCCACCACCACCAAATTCTTGGGTTACTCTTGTCCAAGTTAACAATGAGTTGGTCAATACTTTCTAATGTCCTCATGGTTGAAAAGCATACAAGTCTGGTGATATGTTTTGATTGCATGACTAGCAGATTGTAAGTTGAGTACCCAAATCATCTACATAAGTACTAATGAAAGAATACAAACCCTTAACAGTTAATCTAGTCAATATCATTAACTGAAAAACAAAACAAAACAGAATTAATTCTACCAGACAAAGTATCACTTGACAGCATGTAATTTTGAAAACAGTGAACTCAACTCAGGTTAGATTTATTTAGAATTATGTATCTTCCATAATAAATTTTTCCTTAAACATATGCAGGGCAAAAGATAAAGCATAATAAATATACAAAAGATACCAATTTCATGCAATGAAAGCACAGCTTGTCAAAAGCAATGCTTCTGAGCACAACGATGTATTTCAAACACCAAAAAGAGGTAAATGAATGTCTTAATCTAAGAAATTGCTTGCCTAACCATCTTACCCTAACTTTCTGTTACAGTACACAAGACAAGAGTGCTAAATACATGGATAATGATTGCCTTAGTCAATGAAAGATAGAAGCATAAAGAAGATGCCACTGTACATCAATCCATTTGTAACATTTAAACACAGCAACATGAATACTGGCTTTCATTGTTTAACATGCAATAAACTCTTGCTAGAAGAAGGTTTCAGTAATTCTATTATCTGATGTAAAATATTTCTTCGAAACTTCAGTAAGGAACAAAAACTGCAGACAAAGAAGTCTGTAAAAAGTGCTAATTCCAGCTTAATACATTAAAAAAACCATCCTTGTAGAACAATCAGAAGAACTGTAAATTCCAGAAGTTACACCCACAAAGTTGTTACATATACTGAAGGACAGCTTTTTAAATTTAACTATACAGCCTCAAGAAATGAATATAATTTTTCACCTTCATTACTTTGAGAAAAAAAATGTCTTGGAATTCAAACAACTTGTAACAATTAGCTGCTTGCTGAGATTAAAAGCAAAAAAATTAACATAAATGGTAATATGATGTATGAAGGATTAGGAAAAATACAGATGAAAATGAAAGGTCACAACTGTTATCTATATAGTGATCACAATGCCAGTTAATACACAATATGAAGACATACCTTGCTTAGTTACCTAGATGCTTCAGAAATGACAGAAATTTATAAAATAATAATAAAAAAATTGTGATTTCCCAAGTGTGAGGAATGTGATATTTCTGCTCAAGGCATCCCCTGTTCTCTAATTCATCCATAACCTCTCCAATAAGTACAAAATTTAATGTAAATTACTTGCTATTATACTGTCATCATTCCAACAAATCATACTTTTCCCAGCTTTCAATCTTGTTTGGTTAGAGAGCCATCAAATGGAAAGTCAGACCCATTTTGTCACACTCACATATCACATACTCTCTTCAGGATTTCTTAATAGCTCTTTTACATTTAATAGTATATTACTTACAGCCAATAAAAAGCCAAGGTATTCATCTATCAAATGACATATTATATTACACTGATTTCTGAACACAGAATTGCCAATTTCTCCTGTTAGTATAAGCTTTGTTCCCATAAGCAAAGATATGACTATCTTGGATGAGTTTGTAGAGATTCTTGTTGCACAGTTAGAAAGTCAGAACAATTATAATAGGTGTAAAACACCGTTTGTTTTTTGCATCTTATTATTTTATTTTTTGGTGCATTATTTAATAGAATAAAAACTACTCAGTTCACAACTAGTATGGTTAAGTGTCATCAACAATGATGAGCAAATGAAAAAAAAGTAACTAAAATGTTAAAATAAAAAACTCTTCAGATTAGTTGAAGCAAGATTATGCAATATAAATTATAATAATAACATGATAAAAAACTGAGTTTGTAGACAGCTCACAAGCTGGATTTGATTATATTTTAAGAATGGGCTAGATAAAACCACCTCACAGGCAGTGTATGTTGCACTTGATGGTTTGAAAGGATTCAACCCAGTTTTGTGTGCATGCTTGGAAGAAAGCTATTAGCCATTTCCAGAAATCTATTCATTTGGTTCACCTCTTTTACAGTTACTGGTATTCCATTACAAATACATCTACATCAACTACTTTTGAAACAAGTAAAGCACCTTCTGACCTAGCACTTCAGTCATATGAACTAACAAGCTGCATGTAAGCAACAAGCAATTGGACTTGTATGTTATGCAATCAAGTAGCAAAAAAGAATTTAAATTTGTTAGTGTGAATTTTTATTAGAGATTATAAGGTGAATTGCTCATGATTACAGAATAGTTTGTGATAAAAATTTTCCTCACATTTACTCTGACACAATTACTATATCTTCCTCACTTTAACAACATTTCTGAAACCTGGCACACAGTTGGATTCAATATAAGATAATTCTGGAATAACTTCAGTCTAAATGTTCCACTACTGGAAATGGGCAACAAGGAGTCACCTAGCAAAGCCACTTTAACTCAGCAACTCAGTGTTAAATACATCTGTGAAAAAAACAATACAAACTTGAGTTCAAGAAGGAGAAAAAAAATGGAATCAGTTTGAAATATATAGTTAGCATATTTTGGCTGAAAACAAATGAATAAACAAAAAACATCACCATAACAATAAAAACAATGAAGGGAGTGCTTGGAATTTAGAATCAATAACAACAACACTGAAATAAACCATAAATAAAGAAAAATGGGAAGGAGAAAAAGTGGTTTGTTTTTATTTATAAGTAACCTTTGATTTAAGCTGGTACAAAGAATGTTAAAGAACACTAAAAAAATAATTTATTTAAGAAAGCTGATGATGGATACTCATTTCAAGTGCTATCATCATTCAAATGGTAGCAAAAATACTGATCTTCACACTAGATTACGAGAACTATCCACTTCATATTTGCAAGAAGACTTGAATTATATTAGCAGTAAAGAATGAATAGAAGAAATTGTGTCCTGCCTTATCTTGAGTTCATCACTCTTTATTAACAACCTACTATTTCAATAAATTACAAACATTCAAAGGATACAAAAATTAAGCTAAATAGCTGAAAATTACCTGCAGTTGACTTTCCCACAACACCAAAATAGTTTTATAAATAGTACTAACATCAATTTTCAATATTCCCTTCAAATGGTGCAAATAAAGAAAGTCATGTAACAATCGGCATACTCAAAGTTTAAGTAGTCATGCTCATGAGGAAAGCAGTTATACTTAATATCAAGTAATATGCCAATAGTGAGAAACAGCTAATTAAATCCATTAAGAAATTTAGAGTTCTTACGTTCATATGAAAAAAATGAATTAGTTTTGTATTTTTTCACAAATCAAATGTAATATTTCCAAGTTTTTCTTAGAATTTGTGGTATAAAGATTGTGATCATTAACTAAAACTTTATACTTAAAGCTAAAGATGCCCACCATCATGAACATAAATAAGTAGTGTGTAGTTCTATGCAAAATATTTATCACAGATTTGTCACTATTTTTTCTGTAAAAACATAATACTTCAACAAATGATTTTCAAACCCTTAGACCTTCTATGTTTTTACATAAACAAGTGCTGCTTTTAATGTATGCTCATTGGACAGTAATACCACGAAAAGAGAAAAACTGATATTTAACACTTTCAAATTTATTAGGACCAAATTATTTACCAAAATAAACATTTCAATTGTCTTTCTGTGTGCTTTCTCACCAATTCAAGTGTGAAAACTTACTATCATGTTTCCACAATGTTGATTTGTTTATGTTGGCATGATGGTACCAGATAAAGTGTTAACCTGAACAAATGGAAAAGCTTCAGTCTTAAACATTATAGATTAAATGATAAAATACAAATGAGATTTGAGACAAATGTGCAATAACTTTGTTCTGGAACTTATGTCTTTGAATTATGGTACTTTGTTTTTAGATAATCTGTATAGTAGTCTATAATTTGTTGGTCAAGCAGTTTACATACACACCGAGACTTTAAGTGGTTTTAACCAACGCGTCATAACATCAAGGCCAGATTTTAAAAATATTAAATACAACTGACACTACTTCACCAATGCTCAAAACCAAGCATTTAAATATAAAGTAGTTTTGTAAATACAACACAACACTGATCTGACTGGCAAACTGTAAACATATTTACATGTACACCAGTATTTATTTATGGCCTAACCCTTGTTGTATGGCCATTTCTAACTTGATCAAGCTGTACATCACGAAACATACCACTGATACACAACGTTGTAACCTAAACTAAATGATGCCTAGGCAGCCAATAAGTAAGTGGAATTACTTCAGTAAGCAAAGGAACACAACAATGCAGATACCTTTTTCGGATATTTTAATTTCTCTAATTTTTCAACGTTATGAAATATATGTATTCAGACTGGGAAAGTGTCAAATGTGTGGGTACATTAATACATTTCATATTTATATTACATGTTTTTCCACTTAACACAATTATTGTTCATGATGTATAATTTGAATTCTGTACTTTACAGCATTCTAGTTGAATAAAATCAAATTTCAGAATTTTGGATTAGAGAAAGAATTAAAGTGTTCTACATTTCATAAGCTGATAATTGGATCATGTAATGTAATATAACACAGAGATTAAGTATGTTATATTAAAACGATATTGGAGCTTCACTACATTGTTTGCTACAGTTTATGTCACCACATATGATCATGTCATTTCTGATGCTGTGCATTTTTATGATAGCCCTACAGCAAAATAGTTTCTATTACAAAAGGTGTTGTTGTAAGGCTGTCATTGTCAAAAGTACACCCCCTACATGCTTTTCATAAACTATCTAATTTAACAATCCAGTCACAAACAAATCAACGGACAAGATATCTGTAGCATTGGTAGTATGTCTTCACATGAAATAGCATGAATACCCATTTTATTCTTTAACTCTATGGTGCATGAACTGTAGTGCATGTCTCTTTACCTAAAGTGCAAAACTACACATATAGTAGCATATAAATGATATTTGAAAGTACAAAATTGAAAATAAAGAAGTTTTAAAAATTACCATACAAATAACTACTATTATGTAATATGGTAACAGTAATTAACGTGAGAAAATTACACGTACAGTATAATCACAAATAAGTTAAATGAAGTGAAGGCACAACAAAACATGTTTGCAAATGAGGAGTGCCATTAAAAAAAACTTTGTATATCAACACTCCTAACTACTAGAAGTAGGCATAACTGAAGTTGTGGAAACAACCTATATACATGTAATCTATGATGAAGTCCCTACTGGATTACATTACATAATGTTGTTAGAGGTAAATTGGTGTCTTTTGTCACTAATTTTGGTGTTTATGGGCTCTTACTTTTGCCACACTTTGCAATGAGTTATACCCAAGCTGTAGTAAGCAAATATTTTTCTCATGGTTCTGGTTCTCCAAGTTAATCCATGTTTCTTTGTTTTCCAATCCAATTAAATGAAATGTTATTCCTGTCTTGAAAATTCTAAATTCCAGATCTAAACACAACTTTGCAGTATAAATGAATGAATACTTTGAAAATATATTTTTAACACATGCCAAATAACACTGTAATAGCTGTGGTTGTAAAAATCTGCACATTAAAAATAACTTTATTATAACTTACTCAACTGTCTATATAAATTCAATAGTATTTCTCATAATACTGAGAAAAAGTTGTTTTAATTGCACATAATCAGACAACTGATAAGATTAAAAATTTTCACATGTTCCAAACTTCTTTGTTTGACATTTTTATTAACTCGTATAACCTCCAAATTCTTTAGATTTTATGACTTGTCCTCAAGGACTAAAAACCATAGTGGGAAGCATCATAAAGTAAAAAGATTTTATTTTAAAACCTTATTTAACTTCTAAAAGTTAAATGTGCAATATATGTATTTATATTTTTATCACACTTAAATTTGTGCAATAATTATTTATTGTTTTTAAAATATTTTTTATTGATTATTTAATATCATACCAGACACTGCACTTTTTTCATATGATAAATCGTATACATATTTGTTGGTAATAATTTTAATACAGTAAATAAATAAAAAAAAGTTAAGAAACAACTCAAATATTTATATTGTTCTTAACATCTACAAATGTAACATTTAAAAGCAAATTAAAAAAAAGTGAAATGTACAGACAAAGCTCATTTACTTATGTAGATGAAAAAGCAAAAAATGATATAGGAGTGTTGATTTCAAGGCTACATAAAAATTTTCTCATTCAAGAACACTTTTGGCTCATGTTTTTATATTTCGAGTGGTTTGGTATTATTGTTTAAATTTTATAGCTCAAATTAATATATATAATATCAACTAACTTCAACACCCTATTCACAAGTCTGTACTTTTCCACAATTTTATTGACTTTTATGAGCTCCATCTTTAAAGCATTACCTGCGAGTCTCCAACATAGCCTCCATGTGATCTTTGTGTGGTACATTTTTTCTGTTCTCCTCCAACAATATAGCCTGATGATCTTTTAAAATCTTGTGTTCTGTCTTACACTGCTTCAAGTTGTTCTCTAGCTGAACCTTTTGCTGCTGTAGTCTGGAAATCTGATATTTCATTTCTTCCACTATTAAAACAAATATTTATAATTGTGTACTGATTCACGGCACCATGTTACACTTCAGTTTGAATAAATTATATTTAACAGTCTGGTAACTTATTCCTACAGTTGCCCTTTTAACTGATTTGAAAGTTAATATGCAACTTTTAACATCTACTTTTCTTTTATATATGTATAACATTTTACTTAAAAGACACTTGCATTACTACAGGTTTATACAAACTGCTGAGCAGAAAATTTCAAAAGTAAATGTTTTATCTGAATGAAATTGTCAAATTTCCAATGCAGTGATTGGCTATTTAGTAGGACTTCTTTTCAGTAAGATTGAGGCTGCATTACATGTGACATAGACTCCACAAGATGCCAAAAGTGTTTTATTCAATTTTAATTCACTCTTTTAAGAAGTACAGTATAAAACATTTAATAAATATGTTGGTAATAGTAATATTTAAATACATTGCAAAGACAATAAACTGGATTACAATTCAGTGATTGTGTTAACTAGAAATCATGACTGAATTGTTCATAATTAAAATAACTAAGGCAGTATTTTTTGGGAAACTCACTGCTCATCAAGATGAAAATGTGACACCATAAATAGGGCAAGAAACATCATGGATAAAAATTACCATTCTAAAAAATTAGAAGGATGCGATCTTTTCCACAAGTACTTTTCCCACATCTTTACATCACATTTCATGAGACACAATAATAATAACAAAAGCAGGATCAAGCACTTTACATGTTTTTGCTCTCCAATTTCATCCAGTCACTCAACATCTTCAGTTTGTGCATCAAGCATCACTGAAGCTATGCCTTCTATTAAGCACCTGATATTACAAAGTTATTTTCAGACTGGACCTTTCCTGCCATATGATAGTTTTATTCTAATGTCATTTACATTACAGACATGACCTTACAAAAGTCTTCACACAAAAAGTAGGTTTTTCAATTAAGTATTTATTCCACAAAAATAGTCCATAATCATATTCATTAAGAGCAGTGACAGCTCTAAGTGCAAAGTGATTTTCATTTTAAGATTAAAAATATTTTTCTTTATCAGAAAATTTTCAATTTTTTTTCACTTATCTTTGGTTGAGAACATTTAGTTTAAAATATTCAGGACAATTCTTTAACTAAATTTTCTCAGGATAACATATCAGTTAAGCATGGTGCAACCAACTGGTTCCACAGAAATACCACCTATTTTTTTATTTCTTTATGATGGCAACCATTAAGTGACAAACAAAACTTTTTCTTAACAACTTCAAACAATTTAAAGAAAATGGTTTTTTTATACCCCTAATACTATCTGGAATTTGAAAAATTAAGCTACTATTTATTTACTTCATTTAAAGTTACATTTGCATACAATGATTCAATTTTCAAATTAGTAATGTAGACCAGTTCATCAAAAAAATAATTTACAAACATTTATGGAAAAGTCAATGTATTCTTCATTGAAAATTCATTCTGAAATTATGATTTCATAACAATGTTCCATTAGTTCAAATCTTTCATTAGATATAATGATGATATTAAAAAAAAACAGCTTTCACTGAGCTTTTCAGGTTTCACAACAATACTATTCATAGGTTAGTATTCATAGTTACTTATATAGCAAAGTCTTATAATCCATATCAAAGCCATTGATTGAGTTACTTATTGAGTTAATTATGTAACAAGAACATTTATTAATCTGTCATGCTATGCAATAGTAATGAATGACTTCATGAGAAATTTTAAGTGTACAACTATGTTTTTATTAAGATACTTATATTGCCTAATATAGTTAACTCCATTATACATTTTCATGTACACTAATAGCTTTCAACAGATTACTACAGGCTCCCACTGAAAGTATTTTGTAGCCATCTTGGACCATGTACAATTCATTAAACTTGTTTTTCTTTTAGAATTCTTGTAAGAATGAATTACTCATGCTGTTAACATATATACATCAATATACACTTAAAACAAAGAGCTGTCACTACATGCAGAGAAGTTACAGACCATTTATGTGTATCAGAAATAAAAATTATGCAGTATTCTCCATGAGCTATTGCTAGACTGTGAAAGTGATTTTCATAAAACATCTCTGAAGTTTTTGTCTTGAATAGGGATGCAAAGCCCTTTTGACTGTCAATTTGAACTCTAAATCCATTACCTTATGTTATACACGTTTTCATTGTATCAGACATTACATATACTGGTACAAGCTATCCTAAACTGTGTAAATTGAGCAAATATCATCCAATTTCCTGATGATATCTATTACAGTAAAACTGTTCTCCATAGCTCAAAAATTAATGGTTGTAAAGCTATTTTAGTTCCATTTATTTTCTCTTTATAGGTTAGTCAAAGTGTGTGTGTCATGACCTTTTTCAGTTTTATTCAAAATTTAATTTCAGTACTTTATTATCAATGTATATGAATAAACCTGACACATAAACAAAGTTAATAAATCAAATTTTAATATTACACAAGTTTTAAGTTCTTAGTTTTGTAAGGAAATATTTAAATAAATCCACAGTATGACAATCTTGACATTTGTTCTCTAGGTCTTACCCCTTCTCTAGTTTATTTAACCTCTTTCTGAAATAAAGAATTAAGCATAAGTTATACAAAATAGTATTAATATTACTATAGCAAATTATAAATGTTATAGCCTTCAATTCAATTTCTTGTGTTTGCAAAGTCATAAACTAGAAAATCAAACTCCCTTGTCACATTTTCCCTTTCACAAATTACCAATAACTCTCTTTGACATTTTGTATTGAATCATTTATATTCTTCTCATATTTATACATACGTATAAACATGCACAGATCAAATTTAAAACAATTTGACAAATTCCACAGAATTAAAGCATTTTAGAATTCATCCTTTTATCTCTATTTAGACAACTGTATCAGAAATTGTTAATGAAAATCACCAGAAATCTTAAACAAATGAGCCTCTATATTTTGAAATTAAGAACATTATATCCTTACAGATTAAACCAACACTTCAATAATTCTACTTCTTTGAATTTGAATAATAATTACTGTATTGCTAATATTTGTTTTATAAATAACTTATAAATGTAAGAAGTTAAGAAAAAATTGAATTAATTTTTGAAAATTTTGTAGTATTTTAGATAATATTTTTTTATTCTAGTATCAGGATACATAAATTATTTTTCAAAAAGTTTTATCAACTTCATCTTCCTAAAATAAGAACATTAATTAATATGATAAAAACGTCTGATTTTCAAAACAATCATGCAAAACACTTTTCAACAAAATATTGATTAAAAGTCAATGATTTATCAAGTTTTGAAAAAGAGAAACTGGAAATTAAAACTTCATATCTGGTAATCAGTTTTAAGCACGAGTATTGAATGACTAGAAGGTTTCTAAAATTATTCATTAATCTATAAAACAACTATTTTTCCATGTAAAAACTTAAAGCCTACAGTTATTTTTAAATACAAAGTTCTACTCAGTCCACTATTACACAATTCTAAGTTTTTTTAAACTAATCTAAATGTAAATGAAGTCAAGAACTAACCTTGCAACTATGAAAACTTATTTATCAATACTTTCATAAATATATTATCACTGGTAACTTGGAAATTATAAAAAATAAACTATTGTGTGAAATACTTAAAAAAAAAGGATCTAAATACTGAAATGTCACTGAATGTAATAAGCAAAATAGTCTAAGATCTATTAAAAATAATTCTGATGAATATATTTTCAAACTTAACTATACTACATCTTATCCACTTATATGGTTTTTGAAATGGATATTTCATGCACTTAAAAAATAAAATTTAAATTATCCTCTATAAAATTAATAAAATACTATATAGATTTATTGTTTCATCAGCTAATAAGTGAGATTCAAAAATTACAAGAAAAATATGTTATAGTTCCTATTGATAAACCTAAATGGTTTCATTTAAAAAACGTTTTATTCATTAATTATGATAAAAGAAATCAACAGTATACACACATTTAAACATACCAACCAACCCAAAAATATGGTAATTAATAATTTTGAAGCTTATAAAAAACTTTATTTAAGCCAAATGCTTTTGTAGGTTTACCTTTTCTGTATGCTATTCCTAAACTTCATTAATCTCCAATTAAATTTAAATTTATTTTTTGTTCAATAACAGCAATCATTAAAGAACCTGCCAGTTTGTTAAATAAATTACTTAATATGTTATTTCATAAAATTAAGAATAATCAACCCATTTCTGAATATTTAAGGAACAATGAAGAAGTAAAGAATATTCAAACATTTGATTTTATCACACTGTACACCACAATTACATTAAAAGATTTAATTTTTGTTATGAAGTCATTAAGAGAATAGTTCTGTTATCCTTTCATAGTACTGGGAGAAAGAAAAGTTAGCTCCAATAACATGAAAGATATGTTTCTGCACTTATAATAATTATACATTTTTTAATAACCACATATTTTACAAGTTATAAGAGTTTATGAAAATAAGTTTATCAGAATTGCATAAATGTGGATGTCTTTGCCTTAATTTACAGATATATATATATTGCAAAATATGTTGCAACAAATATAATAATGTATTAAATAAAAATAAAGTAAAATAGTAAGGATATTTTACTGAAAGTTTCTGCTAAATATTTTTAATGTTTAATTAGGTCATTTAAACAAGTTGGCACCAGTTTCATGAACATATAAAGGCTTCTTTAGAGTCTTAAAACTGGGAGTGGGTGGGAAATGCACTAGTTAGTTTAGATAACTGGTTGAGACCCTCTCTACAAGCATGAATTGTCTAATCGCTACTAATTAGTCTCACCACCATAATGGAGACTGGAATGCTAACTTCAGGAGATAAGTTTATTCTACTTACCCCCAAGTAGTAGTACCTTATTGTTATTTTTTCTTACTTTGGGGACTTTCTCACAACAGTCTGCAGGCAGTGAAGGATGACACAGATATGGGATATTGTGGGCTTGAGCACTCACATCTAGCTCTCCTAATTTCAATTTCTTGGATTATTTTATTATTTAATTTTGATTATTTCATTATTAATTATGAACTTCATGTGAGACTGGCAAATAGAGTTTAAGACTAAGAGACAGTGTATCCCACTGCAATGTGAATCCTACTTACACAGTCACATCTAAAGCCTGGAGTACATTTTATATTCCACATAAAAGCCTATACCAATAGTCTTTTGATTTGCACATTATTTTTTATTTTTGTTTGGACTGTTTTTGTTTATTAGAAAATATCATTAGTCAAACATTTAGATTTGCTGTTTTTAATTGTTTCATTTTGATTGTGTTTGATTTTACTTGAATATTGAGTATTAAATCTTCCATTTATAAATATATATTTACAAATTTATATTAATATCTTCTATTTAAATTCTGTCCTTCACAAATTGTCAATAACTCTCTTAGAAATTTTATATAATTTATAATGAATAGACAGGCCTATGTGCAAACATTTTCTTTATTTATGCTCAAGCTTTTTACTCCCCCTATTGAAATCAAATAAACATACATCACTTCTCCACAAATAGGAGTGTGACATACACGATGCTGAACTATCACTTTGAAGTTTGGCAGAAGATGTAAGAGGAGGAGAAAATTGGGGAAGAAGGAAGGGAAGTGTGAGGCAAGGAAATTACTTATTAGAAATACATTTTCAGTAAGTAAAATTATAATATCCAGCAAAGTACTTCCTTATGCTCACACAATTAGCTAGAATCCACATTAAGTAGGTGGAGGGACCAGTGTGAGGGAATATCCAATGAATAACTCTAAAAGTGAGAGAACCAGATCCAAAGATCTGATAAGGGGACCTACATCATTTCTGACCAGGCATATTCTTCACTGGTCCATAAAATGTGTAGGAAATAATGGTAGAAAAAAGAAGCACATCCACGTGAGAGAGAATTGAGGGAGGACAGGACAGTGACCCTAATCCCACATAGTACATGGACAGTACTCAATAACTTAACTACATCCAAAACCCATGTCACGAGAGACTGACATCCACGCAGTGGTAAAATGATAATCATACCATCTAGAACCTAAAATTACTCTGACTACAGAGCATGATGTGTTGGTTTTGATCTATCAATCCATGACTAATATCTGGTATTGAAAAAGATGTCTATCAAACATAAATCATCTTCCCCATAATCCATAAAGCAATAGCATCCTTAAAATGAGATACACAAGAGACATCAAAAAGGACAGAAGCAAAACAATCACTAATACCTTTCCTGTGACCCACAACATAGTAGATGTATGATCAAGAGAGTAATATAGACAATCATAATCATATGTGAAGATTTTTGCTGATTGGTTACACTCTAAATCTAAAACCCAGCCACAGGGTAGGATGACAGCTCTCAATTGAAGGGATAAATCTCAATCTGACATCTCACTCTTTAGTGACTACATAAAGCATAATGGAAGATATCATGTCATCTACACCCACAGAACACCACTGTCCTACTTTGCACTGAATGTTTATAGTATCTTATGTGGCACCCAGTCATAAGAGTGTCTCCCTGGTGAAGCCCCTCAGTGGCTTGGAACTGGAAAGCAGTAAGAATTCCTACACTCCACAAGAAGAAAGGGGGTGGGAATGCATTGAAGGATCTGGAGGAATGTCATAACCTGAGACAGTGCAACTGATAACCACCAAAACCTATTTTGAAAAGCAGACCACAGTGATTTATTTAATGGGAAGCTATCCCTTCTGCTTTACTCATGCAATCCATGGAAGGTCCAATCTAGAACAGGTAAGTTTATGAAACAATTATATTGTGAAGTTATTCACCTACAAGCTTATAGAACACTCAATCACAACAGTAAATATTGCATAGCCATGGAAGTTAAAGGGAGAGTCAACATGGCTGCAGAGTGCAGATTTTTAATAGAAGAATACTAGGTAAGTCACCACTCACTGCAGAACAGAACTGATATGAAGAAAAGGCTCCTGAAATGAAAAGAATGTATGAATATAGACTTAACTAGTCAAATTTGCACTGAAGCTTGAAGAATGGCTTCAGGTAGTAGACAAAAACCCAATAAAGAAGGAAATGTGATATGGTGTAAATAATTAAAGATGAATGTATTACGTGGATTCCCCACTTTCGAGAGTAGGATTTTCTTCAATGGCTGCTGAAGATAAGATACAAGGAAAAAGATTAGATGTACAATCTGATGAGAATAAAAACTGAACAAATTCCACTGGGAAGTAAACAAGGAGGAATAAGCCAACTGAATCAAGTATTGAACTGAACTGATGAGGGTAGAAAGGGACAGATCACAAAAAGAAGAAGACTTTCCAAGGATAAAGAGTCAGGAAGAGATACTATGGAAGGAAGCTGCAAGGCAGTACAGCAACAAAGGATACAGTCTGGATATAGAAGTCTATCTCTATGGGGAAAAGAAGGGAAATAGAGGAAAAGGATGAGTTACTTCCCCAGCTGCTGATAGACTGGATGGTTAAGCATACATGAAACATTAATGGCAAACAAATCAGATCTTCAATGTCAATACGCTAAGAGGAGAAGGAAATACATTTTAAGAGTAAAGTGAAACATGAAGCACAAGACAATAGGTTAAACTGAAGATAAAATGAAGGAATGGAGGATCACACTAATATCCCAGTTCAGAAGACTAGGCCACCTGGGAAAGATGAATCCCAAAGAATCACATAGTTCAACAGAATCAGAAAAGTGAAAGATACAGAATAAGGCAGCTTGATAATCTGGAACTGAAGAGAATAAAACCCTTGGTAAAAAAATCCATGTGAGAAACTCAGCCACATGAGGTACAGTAGGTTAGTCAACAGGGAATCTCCAAGTAGCAGACTAAATACCAACTGTGGAATATCATCCATGGAAGGAAGAGGTATGGAACAAACCAAAAGAAGATTACTTGATGGGAGGAAACTAATATCCTTCCCAAGATTTGGTTAAAAGCCAGGTGTGAAAATGAAAGATGTAAACAGAAGAATGTAGAACTGGTGATGGAGGTTGATGAAAAAAAGAGGGCAACAAAAAAGGGGTACTAGATGGAAAAGTTGCAGTTGATGTAACTGTATAAACCACAGCTGAGTTGGCCAATAGGTAGTGATCAAAAGGACTCACCATAGAATGGTATGGATGACAGGGACTACCCACTGAAGTTGTTAGATAGGAAAATAAACATAAAGGAATTTTTGGGACCAATCCTAACTGAAGACATTGCCTACTAGAGCCCAAAAATGATGTACAACAGACCAAAAGAGGGATGAATTTGTAATTGAGGATTGTGGCAAATGCCACTGGAATATGAGGGGATCTAAAGAGCACTATCGGGAAAATTTTGTTCTGGCAGGAAAGATTTTATGACACAAAATTGAAAGTACTCAGAACACGACACAATGAAATGAATGTGATCCAATGCATGAAAGCAAAGAATTTGACCAGGTTCCCCCTTGGTAAACAATACACACAACTATCAGAAAAAATCATCACCGAGCTTGATCTGTTGTAAGGAAGAAAGTGATTCAAAGACTAAAACAGAAGGCTTGTGGCATGCATAAAGAAAACAGTTTGAAAACAGAGAGCAGTATTGGACAAGAATAGTCAGTCATGCGAAAGGAGGGAAGCATTGTATCAGAAGTTGAATCTATCAAATGACATCATACAATTTTCAATACAGAGTATTATCAATTTCAATTTAAAAATATCTTAAGATGCTTAGATTGAGTAGCAAAGACAATTATTTTAAGTCCTTATCTTAGTTATAAAGCCAGTTAAATAATAATAATTAAGAACACTATTTGCTTTTTGCTGTACTGTGCTTTTAAGTCTATTTATATAAATACAAACTCCCTAGTGTAATAGTATCATCAATATAGAAAAGTAGGCTTAAATACCTTCTGCAAAAAAAAAAGACAAAGGTAATTACTAGATTTTTTGTTTTTCATGTTACTTGTTTTTATAAAATTAACTCAAATGTCAAGTTTAGAATCCTAGGTTAGATAAGGTTAAATTAGGTGAGATAATGAAAAATAACAATAAAAACTCTTAACAAGGCACTCTTGTGAGCTTCATTCAATATTATGTTCTCCTACCTGTGATTAAACTGTTAGTTAGACATGGTTTAGAGGGCAATAAAACAATCAACACAAGTAGAAACAGTTGCTATTATGAGTCTTAAGCTATTATGAATAAATAATTGTACTTTTCTGTCACAACTTACAATCACTTTAGAAAGAGCAAAGGTAACTTAGAATATTTTTATGATGATTACAAATTTGGTAAATCTGTTAGAGTTAGGATAGAGAAAATAAGAGATTATATTTAAAATATAATGATTTACTGAGAAATATGCTTGATATTTATTTAGAGGTTTTAGGGATTATGCAAATTAATTGATTGATTGATTGATTGATTTAGTGTTTTATTGCACAAAGAAAAAAGGCTATCTGTGCCAGACATGCGGTAAAAAAGTAAAATAAAAAAACAATAAATAAAATAAATGTAGTAAAAGACATAAATGGAAATGAAGGTAAAATAAAAAAGTAGAAAACCAATGTTGACACCTAGTCTACAACGTTAAGATAGAAGGCAGAAAATAAGAAGTTGTAAGGTATTTACTCTAGCAAAAAGGTAATGATCATAACCCGCCAGGAAGACTAACAGGTAAGTTCAAGACCCACCGTCAGTCACCTGAAGTTGGTCTTTCCAGTCCTGGTTCCGGGTTATGTGTCATAGCAACTAGTATCAAAATATAAAAGAATAGAAGTTTTAAAAGACACAACATAGCAAAATTGCAACAATGAGTAGCCAAATGTCCAGTAAAAAGAGAAAAGTCAAGTAAATGGAGTAAAATTTGTAAAAGTAATTGAAGATAAAAGCAAAACGGCAATTAAAACAGAAAATGGCGCAAAAACCAATGTTGACATCCAGTCAACAAAGATGTAAAAAAAAAAAAACTACCTGTAGCAGAATGGTAATGATCATAACCTGCCAAGAAGACTAACAGGTAAATTCAAGAACCTCTGTCAATCACCTGAAGTTGGCCTTTCCAGTCCTGGTTCCGGGTTATGTGTCATAGCAGCTATTATCAAAATGTAAAAAAATAAAAGTTTTAAAAGACACTCGGCAAAATCATAATAATGAGAAGCCAAATGTTCAGTAAAAAGATAAAAGTCAAGTAAATGGAGTAAAATTTGTAAAAGCAATTGAAGATAAAAGCAAAATGGCAATTAAAACAGAAAATGGCGCAAAAATCAATGTTGACATCCAGTCAACAAAGATGTAAAAAAAAAAACTACCTGTAGCAGAATGGTAATGATCATAACCCACCAAGAAGACTAACAGGTAAGAATAAAAACCACCGTCAGTCATCTGAAATTGGTCTTTCCAGTCCTGGTTCCAGGTTATGAGTCAATATGCCCAGTACTAAAAAGTAAAGTAGTAAAAGTGTGAAACGATATGCAGCAAAAGTATAATAACAACTCGCCAGGATGACTAACGAGTAGTTCAAACAGTAGCGTCAGTATCCTGAAGTTGGTCTTTCCAGTCCTGGTGTTGAGTTATTTATTGTTCTGGCCATTGTCCAATGTCAAATTGAATGAGAGAAATTAAAACTGTGAAAAAGGAGCCACAATTAAAAAGGCGTAATGAATAAATATGAAACCCTTAAATGAGATGAAAAAGATTAATGGCCATTGAAAAATTAAAAACGTTGTCAAGGTGGACAGACTCACCATCACTAATAACTCTGTCCAATGTTACACATTGACCCTGGGAAAAAATATGTTTAAAATATTGCCATTGTTGAGAATTGTAACGATGGCAAGAAAGTAAAACGTGGCTAATAGTGATTTGAGTGTTACACAAACTACACATTGGTGCATCAGTTCCAGATAAAAGAAAATGATGAGTTAAAAAACTGACCAATGTGTAGCCTAGTGAGAACAACTTCCTCCTTCCGAACTTTATGGAAGCTGGATGGCCAAACTCCAATTTTGGGTTTGATTTGAAAAAGTTTGTTGTTGCGTTGCTCACTCCAAGTGGACTGCCAGCTGGCACGGAGCCGAGCCTTGAAGACAACACCATAATCCATGTACGGAATAGGCATAGGGGTGATGGTGCTGGAGCAGACATATTTAGCTGCCATGTCTGCAAGCTTGTTCCCGCGAATACCAACATGACCTGGTAACCAGAAAAACTGGATTGAAGTAGATACTAATGAGAAATGGCCCAGTCGGTTTCAAATATCAGCGAGAATATGATGTGAGCTAACGTGTAGCAATTCCAAGGCAAGTATAGAACTAAGCGAATCAGTATAAATAGTGCAGTTGGAGTACTGCTCAGCTGCAATATGATCCAGGGCAAGAGATATGGCATACAGTTCAGCAGTGAACACAGAAGCTGTAGAGGGGATTCTGAGAGCAATTACTGATCTTAGCAAACCATAGCAGAGCCCACTGAAACATCTGATTTGGAGCCATCTGTATAAATGGGAACTGAATGATTGTTTGAAAGATACTTATTGAATAAAAGACGGTACTTCCAATCTGGAGTATCTGCCTTTTTTAGGTGACTGAAAGAAAGGTCACATTTGGGGGCTGTAATAAGCCATGGTGGAATGGGCCCACCTGTGGAATCTGCAATATTATCCAAGGACAGACCCAATTCATCCAAATGCGCCCGGATGCAAAGGCCAAACCGAGCAATGACAGATCGTCTGTTCTGAAAAAGTACTGCCCACTGAGGAAGGAAAACACATTCCCAGGTGAAATACTTTGGTAAGGAACGAAATTTTGAAGTATACTGTAAAGATAGTTGCAAACAGCAAAGGTGTAAAGAAGGTTCATGAGATTCAATGTATATGCTTTGAACTGGAGAGGTACGGAAAGCCCCAGTGCACAGTCAAAGTCCTTGGTGATGAATGGGATCCAGCATCTTTAAAGCCAAGGGTCTGGCAGAGCCATAGACCATTGATCCATAGTCGAGTTTCGATCTAATAAGAGCACGATATATCTTCAACATTGAACAGTGATCTGCCCCCCAACTGGTAGAAGAGAGGACACGGAGGATGTTCAGTGCTCTTGTGCATTTGACCCGAAGTTGCTTTAAGTGTGGTATAAAGGTCATTTTACGATCAAAGATAAGCCCCAAGAACTTGGTCTCCGGGACCACTGGCAGCAAAACTTCACCAATATGAAGTTCAGGATCAGGGTGAATACCCCTTTGATGGCAAAAGTGCATGCATATGGTTTTAGAGAGAGAGAAATTAAAGCCGTTCGCCAGAGTCCACTTCCGTACATGATTGAGTGCAGTTCAATATATCTCATGTTTGACAACTGATGTGAGATGTGAAAGTCGTTGACATACAGCCCATTCGCAACAGTGAGAGGGAGTTGTTCAGTGATGGCATTTATCTTTATACTGTAGAGTGTGACACTCAATACACAGCCTTGTACAAAAGTTCCTGTACAAAAGAATGCGAAAGTGTCGAACCCAAACAAACTTGGAATCTCCTGTCCATAAAGTTTTTTTTAATAAACATGGGTAGATGGCCATGTAACCCATAGGTATGAAGGTCTCGCAAAATGCCCTACTTCCATGTTGTGTTGTAAGCCTTCTCTATGTCAGAGAATATTGATACAAGATGTTGGCGGTTAAGAAAGGCTTCTCTGATAGATGTTTCAAGACGAATTAGGTGGTCTGTGGTAGAGTGCTGTTGATGGAACCCACACTGGGTGGGCAAGAGGGGGTTGTTTGATTCAGGGAACCAAACAAGACGAGCATTAACCATCCTTTTTAAGATCTTACAGAGACAGCTCATCAAAGCAATTGGACGATAGTTTGAAGGAATCTTTGGATCTTTCCCTGGTTTAGAGAAAGGCAAAATAATAGCCTTGCACCAGGCATCAGGAAAAGCATTCTCCTGCCAAATCCAGTTAAAGACAATCAGAAGGACATCAAGAGAAGCAGGAAATAAATGGTGCAGCATGTTACAATGAATATCATCAGGTCCAACAGACGTACTGGCAGACCGATGAAGGGCCATTTTTAGTTCCACCAGGGTAAAGGGACAATTATAGTCAAAGAAACAGTCAGTTTGAAAGGAAAGAGGTGATTGTTCTGCTCGAGTCTTGATGGCCAGGAAGGTGGAGGAAAAAGCAGAAGTGCTAGATACCCAACAAAAGCTTTCACCTAGAGTGTTAGCTATGTTCCGGACATCAGCCACCTCCTGATCATCAGAGAGTAAGATCGAGAGGGGGACAGAATTGTAGTGCCCATTAACCTTTCGAATCCTGTCCCATATGATCTTGGAACTGGTGGTAGAAGATATGCTGGTTGTGAACTTAATCCAAGATTCCTTCTGGCTTTGACGTCTTACCCACCTACATGTGCAGGGGCCTATTGGAAAGCAACCAGGTCTGAAAGTGTGGGATATCTACAAAAAGTATCCCAGGCCCGTTTTTGAGTCTTCTGTGCTAAGTGGCAAACAGGATTCCACCATGGATGAGAATATCGTGGAAAACGTGTTGAGGTATTAGGAATACACTGAGCAGCTGCATGAATAATAGTCATTTAACGCTGTTACACAGTCATCTATTGATGGATGATTTACAATGGCAGGATCAAGTTCTGCCAGAGCAATGAAAGTGGACCAGTCTGCCTGATCCAGTTTCCACTGGGGCACGGGGGTAGGTTGGCATCGACCACAGTCAGTCTCTCTCAAAAGTATCGAAAAATGATCACTGCCTAGTGGATTACTGTCAACCCTCCATGAAAAATGGGAAAATAATGAAGGGGAGCAAACTGAGAGATCAATAGTGGTAAAGGACTGACTAGGAGCATGAAAGTAAGTGGAAAAACCAGTATTGAAAAGAGAAAGATTGTGATCAGAGAGCATCCGCTCTACAGATCGACCCCTCCCATCAATAACAGCACTTCCCCAGAGGGGATGGTGTCCATTAAAACCCCCCAGGATTAGAAATGGAGATGGCAACTGTTCAACGAGAGCATTAAGTTCTGATTGATTGTATGTCTCTCCAGGGGACAGGTACAGAGAACAAATAGTGATGGTATGACCCAAGGAAACACGGATGGCTACGACCTACAAGGGTGTGCTGAGTGACAAAGACAGGGTGGGCACATGTTGATCAACCAACAGTGCCACCCCACAATGTACTCGACAATCACACAACCTGTCATTTCTGTACAAAGAAAACTGCCGAATGGAGACTGTATCAGCAGATTTAAGAAACGTTTCTTGTAAAGAAAGACAAACAGGATGGTAGGAAGCAATCAGCATTTTGATATCATCCAGATTAGAATGTAAACCTCAAAAGTTCCATTGTATCAAGGTGACCATTTTTAAGAACGGGTAGGTGAAGTGGCTGGAGAACCCTTCAGTTTCTGACCACGTCTTTTTTCTTTACTGTCTTTAATCAGAAGAGGTCTATCAACCTCCATGGATCCTGCTCTGGGTCGAGTGGGCAGGTTTTTGTTATTGGAAGAGGAATCCAGTGACTGAGGACGCGAACGAATAATTGTTTTGTCTCTTGTGGTTGGAGAAAATGATGTATCAGAAAAAATGCCTGTATTTGAAACTGAAGGATGTGGATCTTGAGGTTTATTGGAAGGTATGGGAGGAACAGAAATAGGAGTGGAAGTCGATTCATCAACTTTTTTAACCACGGAGGTCAAAAGGCTTTTCATTTGTTTTGAACTGCACTCCCACTGTAGTTGTGGAATGAAGTCCAGCAGCATATGTCCGAGATGGAAATGTGGACAACAATTTCCAAGCCTCAGGATAACTAATGTTATGTGTCGTTTTCAAACGCTGCACCTCTTTTTCCTCCAACCATTTTGGGCAAGAATGAAAGTAAGAGGGGTGAGAACCATTGCAGTTTACACAATGCGAGTTCATCTCACAGTCACAGGCATCGTGGTCCTTGCCTCCACAATGAGCACATGTCAAGGAACCACGACAAGAAGTCTTTGAGTGGCCGAATCTCTGACATTGGAAACATCGAAGAGAGTTTGGAATGTATCGCCGAACCATGATGGTGGCATGTAAAGTGGTGAAGTAAATGTTAAACGAGGGTATTTGTTGGCAGTGTAACTCCATCTTTGTGAGTGGAGATGCGCCTCACTGCAGAAACTCCTTGAGTGGAGAGACCAGCAAGAATCTCTGACTCTGGAACATTCTTCAAATCCCTTTCAACAATAACTCCTCGTGAAGAATTCAAAGTAGCATGGAGTGTAACCTCAATAGGTATATCCCCAATTGCCCTTGAATTCAAGTGGAGTTCACTGTGTTGGGATGTGGATGTTTCAACCAATATGTCACCAGATCGAAGCTTCTTCACTGACTTTGGAAAGCCAGCAAGTCCCTCTAGTCCCTTTTGAATAAAAAAAGGGGACATTTGCCCTAAAGGTTTTTCTGAAAAAGAATGCAATATAAGAAAATGAAATACGTGTGTAACTGATGTTGAAGATTGCTGTTAAGAGTATTGAA
This sequence comes from Carcinoscorpius rotundicauda, assembly GCA_011833715.1. Lineage (NCBI taxonomy): Eukaryota > Metazoa > Arthropoda > Merostomata > Xiphosura > Limulidae > Carcinoscorpius > Carcinoscorpius rotundicauda. Next base: position 45,548,693 of record CM022392.1, on the reverse strand, counting down.
GACGTGGTCGCTTACCTATTGACTGTTTTTTTACAATTTTATTTAATTTTTTTGGAGGATCCATAGGAAAGAGGAAAAGTTTTGGTACCCACTTACCCCACCCACCATGGAGCCCTACAAGGGAACTCACTACAAAATCATGCAAGGACAATGTAGCAACGCGAGGGTTTCGTGAGCACTATACCCAAACACTAGCATCAGGCACAATGTCCACAACAGCCATTGAGAACTTCCAACACTGGTACTTCGTTGGCTCTAGCCCAAGTGAACCAGCCGATCGACCCAAGGGTTGCCGTCTGCAGGAATTCGAGGCTAAAGTGGTGTGTTAGGGTTGGACCCCTCAACCACCAGGATCCTCACCTACCTTTCACGGGTCGCCACGCACGGCAAACACGTGGATGGATGTTTAGATCCCAGAGAAGGTAACCAGAAAGAACAGAACCTTCCCTGGGAGGTCCCCTCACCACGTACAGAAATCCACACCGAGGGGGATTATGCAAATAAAAGTTTCATATGAAGAAAAGTATTTTTACTCTTAAAATGAAAATCACTATGCACTCAAAGCAGTCAACACATTAGCACTGGATAATTACAGAGAAAGTTTTGGCAAAAGTACTCAATCAAAAATTAAATTTTTTTTTACTATGCAAGATTTTAATGTTTACTGAAAGCTTGTAAAATTTTATGCCAACACATTAAGCAAATTGAGAATTGTTGTGTGTATATCATATAGATATGTGATGGTTATAAGATCACGTAAAATATATGAGCTTGTTGCAAATGTGTTAACCTTTCAAACATGTGTAATCCTTTAAAAACATTTCTGTGCAAGTCATTAATTAATATCAAAAGTCAAATTAAAACATCTTTATTATCAATGTATGCTAGTAAAATTATTCTGTGTGTTAATATTTGGAGTTTTATGTTGTCTAAGTTTTAACTCCTTTGTTTCAAAAGTAACCTTAAAAAAATACTAAAACATCAATTTTGTTGTTGCATGAAAAATCTTAACTTTCACAATCCCTAATTTGAACTAGCACCTTCAGTGTGTGCAAATATATGTTTAAGCAAATATTACATTTACTGCACTATTTACACACGTGTTTCAAAGTTCTTTGAATAAGTTCAGTTGAAATGAGAAGTTTTTCAACCCCTGACTTATGCCTTCTATACTTTGCCTTGAGATTTACAATCCACATGTAATATGATACATGCATTTATATTCATTAGAAAGAGCTTATTTTACACCATAGAACAGTCATTTTGAAACTGGTGCTCAGCCATCATTACTAGTTAAATATAATTGCCAGTAATATTGTTGCCTGCTTTATCCAAGATAGCACTTATGGTTATCTCTTATCTAACTTTGTTATAATTAGAGAGACAGTTAAATTTTATTTAAGTTTTACTTTTATAATTTAGTTAATTATGTATCATTTATTTTTAACTCTATAACAATGAGCACAATTTTTTAAATTCATTTCTATGCATGTTACTGTGTTATATTCAAAATTTAATTAAACCTTTTACTATCAGTGTATTCTAAATGAAATTACTGTCATCATCATCAAGTGGATTATAATAAAATGTTCTATATTTTAAATTAACATTCCTTTATTTTGAAATAAACCTCTAAAACAAAAATTTAAAACTGTGCTTGTTCTTTTATGTAAAGTGTTTATGGTTAGAAACATCAATAGCAGAAGATGCTATAGAAAAAATTTTATATGTAAATGTTCTCCCCTAGAAAAAAAAACTACATGTAAAGGTTGTTTACAAGTAATTTCAGCACATACTAAAAATTTGTCCCTGATGTTTTGACTGTAAGAGTTTTCTCAGTTCAAGCTAATTCACTAATTTGCAAAGTAGAAACTGTGTTGTGAAGCAAAAGTCTGAAGATGAATGCCAGGTTTATTGCCAACACAAAGAATCAACTTCACACTGTAGTTTTTCTAATAAGATTAGAAAAGTTAACGTTCAGTTTCACAGACAAAGTTGAACAAAAACGAAGTGCATTTTTAAGATCAGCATCCCTAGCACATAGATACTTTTTTCTAACTTGTACATATTAGTTTGACAGACAGTTAAATTAAATTTTGATTTTACTTTTATATTTTAGTTAATTATGTATTCTTTGCATTTAAAACTTAATTTGAAAGGTGTAATAATTATTTACGTTTTATTACTCGTTACATCACTAGTCATACATTATAAAAAGAAGTGGGAACAAACACTTTGGTGTAAGCACTCTAGCAAAAATAACATTATATCACCTGTGGGGACCTGTTGTATGTAAACATGAATAAGAAAAGACAAAGAATTGGAAAGAAAATAAAACATTAAAAATAAAAACTTGTGAAAAGGTACAGACTTTAAATTACAATCCATAGAAGATATTTTACTATCATTTAACAAAGAGATGAAATGTAAATGCAAATTCTAATTTCTTAATTTTAACATTTACCTAGAAAAACTTGTGATATTCATTTAACAGGTTATAATGGTTATGTTAGAGAAATGTAAAAACTGTAACATGATAAATAGTATTTTTATACTCAGCATGAAAATTATCTTGCAGATGAGCTATTCAGAGTCTGAGTGCAAATGAAATAACTACATTAATTTTTTTAAATCAAAAACAGTATTTAAAAAAAAATCATAATTTGATGTTTTGTTTTTTAAAAATGCATATTTTGGAAAAGTTATTGTCAAATTGCAAACAATTTTATCAATAATTTTTATTTTTGAACAAAATACAATAAGAGAGAGGTTCCCTAATAACAACGTAAGCATCAGAACATTATCAGGTTAAAATACATAACTTGAAGCTAAAATATATATATATATATATATATATGTAACTGAAACTTTTCCTCAGTTCTCAAGGCTTACAATCTTGCAAAAGTGCAAGACAATTTTGTCAAAGGCTCAATCAATTCTGTCAAAGTTACTGTAATACTCCCTGAGAGGGCACTGTTGGCTTGTGTCATGATGAATAACACACAATTAAGAACAAGGAAGGAAAATAAAATATTAAAAATTAACTCCCTGTGATATGGAAAAGATATAAAATTATGAACTAAGGCCTTTTAAGATATTTTTTGAAAATGTAAAAAAGTATTTATATTATTCTATTTTTAATTTTACACATTTCACTGAATGTATGTTGATAGCAATATTGTCAGTTAGAGATATAGTAAACAAAAATAAAAAAATATTTACCTTAAAAACTTTTGACATTCATTTAAGAGGTTATATAAATAAAACCTCAAAATATTTTTATATTTAAAATAAAAATCACCTTGCACTTGAACTATTCAGTGTTTGAGTGCAAATAACTACAATATATAAATAAATTTTTAGCACAAACACTTAAAATTTTAAAATATCATTCTTTGCATACAAGATACTTATAATCTTTAATAAAATGTTACCAGTTTCTCTGAAACTGTGAATAAAGCTCACAACTAACATGTGTTGTGACTGTATAAAAGTTAATAAAAAAGTAAAAATTACAATATATATGTCTATATATATACATGCACCAAATATACACCACAAAAACTTAACCGAGTTCTTACTTTCAGCCTTATGCTTTGACTGAGATTGTTGGTTTTCTAAGAGTATTATCTTCTCTTTCAAAATAAAATTTTCTTCTATAGCTTGTTTAGCTTCTTCTAACTCTTTTTCACTACAAGAAGAAAGTAAAAGTAGCTTATTTTTTTTATTATAATCCCTAAAAAGCACCACAGAATATTACTGAAAAATGAAATAAAATTTACATTTTACATCACTAATAATGGAGTGAGAAATACTGAAAGATTAATTTCATACAATTTTTTATCACTATATAATAATGTACACATAATTAAAGAAATGCTTTCTCTAACTCTTTAGAAAACTTATCAACGAGTAGCTTCTCCCAACTCTTCATCACTGTGTGTGTGTGTGTGTGTCTATATATACTCTTCAAAAAAAGAAATGCAAAAGGCAAAATTTGAAACATATTGTTAACAAGTTTATTCCAGGTAGTTCTGTATGATATGTGTGAAACTTTGCACATTCACTGCTGAACATCCAAATTCTGCAAAGGCAAAGTCTACGCTCAATAGTTGAAGTTTAACATCACTCAACATCAATAACGAGTATGCCCCCCGTGAGCATCAGTAACTACATGGCATCTCCTGCCCATGGAAGCAATGAGATGACAAAGCACATTCTGTGGAATGGCTGTCCACTCAGCCTGCAAAGCTGCTGCAAGCTGAGGTTGTCGCCATCGCAGACGTTGGTCCAATCCGTCCCAAAGATGTGCGATGGGGTTTAAATCTGGTGATCTGGAGGGCCAGGGAAGAACACTGATGTTGTGTTGTCTCAAGAAGACAGTGGTAAGTTGGGCTGTGTGAGGACAAGCATTGTCATGCTGAAAAACATCATTGAGATTCACCAAGATGGGTTGTACAAATCGTACGCATCCCTGGTATGGTGGAGGCAGTAGACGTCACAGTGGTGGTCCTATCCCAAAGGTGATGTAATTGGATGTAGCAATCTTGTGCTGACATGGCCACACAAGGTTTGCCAGATTGTGGATGGTCACAAGTTGATTGATGTTGTTGGTGATAATTCCATAGCCTTGTGATGGTGCTTGGGTGGACATTCACAGCTCTGGCAACATCTGATTGAGATTCACCTGCTTCCAAGTGACCAATGACGTTGTTGCGTTATGCTTCAGTCAGTCTTGGTGTAACTGTATTGTGTGTCAGTGGCTTAACACTGAGCTATGGAAACCAAGAATCCAACACTTTTATAGGGATTTTGCACATGTTGCATTTGCAGAACATGCTGATAGTTCAAACAAATTTATTGGACACGAATGTGTTTTTGCAAAAAATCCCATTTTTTCCTCTGTTTTGAAAGTGTACAACTTTTATTGTCATTTTGGTCTGACAATCAGTGCCTTAACACATGTAACATTACATACTCTGAGCTTGTAATGTTATTACATATATTTCTCTTTGAAATAACAAAAATATCCCTTTTGCATTTTTTTTGAAGAGTATACAATATTAATATTAAACAGTAAAGTAAAATAACAAAATCAAAAGGAAAAACTGCATTAAAAGAGAAAATTCAGACCTCTAGCTAATGATAATGTTATGAAAAAAAACAGAAGCTCAAATGAAAATAAAAAATTCTGCACAAATAAAAAACATCCGCAGGGTACAGGCTGTAATGTGGGATATAAAATGCTCCCTAGGTTTTGGTGGTGACTATGGAAGTTGTATCCACATCACAGTAGGATACACTGTCCATTAGTCTTAATCTTCATCCACCAAATAATCAAAGAAATAGAAATTAGGAGAGATATAAACACTCAAACCTGCAACATCCCATATCTATATCCCCATTAACTGCCTGCAGACAACTGTGGGAAGGTGAGTGTTCTTCAAAGTAAATATAGATGTAGGATGTCGTGGATTTAAGCATCCATATCTAACTCTCTTAATTTCTATTTCTTTGATTATTTTATTATTGAATTATTGTTCATGTAAGACTGGCAAATGGAGAATAAGACTGACAGATAGTTGAATGTATCCCCAGTGCAATGTGGGTCCTACTTCCATAGCCACCTACAAAACCTATGGTACATCTTATAACCCACATTATAGCCTGCACCCTGGGAATCTTTTTGATTTGTGCAACGTTTATTTTTGTTTGGACTTGTTTTTGTTTAGAACAAATTATATATAAAATATATTTAAAAAGCATTGATTTTATAAACCATTAAGAAGGTTAAGGTGATTCTCTCTTTTTAGAAGTTTAAGAAAAAGTAGGTTCTTTACCACTAAAAACTAATTAGGTGTTTTTAGCTTTAAAATTCAATGTACATACATATATGTGTATACATGAAAAGATATTCCTCTGAAGTCTGAAAATGCAAAAAAATGGAGAATACGAGACTTGTAATTTATTTAGATGCTATGAAAATTTCTATAATAAGTACGACAACAGTTATACTTATTATAGAAAAATTGTTGTAATAGTGTTTGTACAATATAAATATAATTTTGTAAAATCAAGGGCTTGTGACCAGGAAATACAGATATGTAAACAGTTTTGCAATGTGTCAACTACAGAAGTAAAAAAAAATCCTTGTGTCAAATGGCAATAAAAATACATTAATACTAAACAATAGTTTTCTTTTTAGCTTTTTGCTGTATATAAAGTTTTAATAATGTAACTGAATGTGATGACTAACCAGTTTTGTAACCACGACCATCGACTTTCAAATATTTCAAGATTGTTATGAAGTTCCCTGTTCTCAGTAACACATCTTTTCACTTCTTGGCGTAATTCAGCAAGAGTTTTCTATGTTCAACAAAATTAGGTAAGTTTTAAAATATAAACTGAAAATATTATGATAATAATAACAATTCAATGATTATTCTTTAGTCACATGACATAAAATATTAGATAACAATGTTCCAATAAAATTTAGAAATAAAGATTTTAAGTGTTTTGGGATATTCCCTCCCCCTAAAATATTGATCACACAAGCAAGCATTTAAAATGTTAGGTCGTTACATTCTGCCTATTGATTAAACAATTTTCACAGGCTTTTCATCAATCAGTGGAAGAAATGTAGAATGTTGACTAAAGAAAATTAAGGTCTATTCACTAGCTGTCCTTTATAATGAGCTGATATACTAGAGGTAAAACTGCTAGTCAACACTACCCATTGCATACTCTTGTTATTATGAACAATGGGATTTGAACATCACTTCTATTATGCACAACCACAAATGTAAAGCACAACTGTTGTACTTTTGTGGCAGTTATTGTACACAAACCACAGAAATTTAACTACACAGTTCAAGACATTAACCAAGGAACCATGATCAGCCCCCCAAAAAATGAAGGTTTTTAAACAGTGGTTTATTTATAACCAAATTTTTTTATTAATTTTTATACGCGAGTTTAAGCCATCATTCTTCACAATTCTCATTTAGAAAATACTTAAATCTATTTTAGAGATAAGAAATACAGGATACAAATAGATTAATGCAATCAAAACTGATTTTCAAGAATAGCAAATATCAATTAAAGAGTCTACTTCCATATTTTCTTTACAACTATTAAGTTCACAAGTACATTGTGAATGAACAAAATACTGAGATATGAAAAAAATACAAAAACAGTAAAAGTATCTGTTTCTTTCTTCTCTTTCCCAACAGAGTATACTGTCTACATATCAGTAACTCATATAATGCAGTTCTGCCATTATCAACCATTACTTGCACAATAATTGCCATACTGTCAAAGATCTGAATGGCTTAATTTTTTTTACTGGCTTTCCTAATTTATACTTATGACATTTGTATATTCTTAACTGACTTTTCTGTCTTCTTTAAAAATCATCCTGTCTTTTTGACAGATATATCCTCCTCATAAACCTGGTTCTGGTTATGATCTTTTGAGCACTTTCTACAGTTTCAAAGAAAATTTACACAGCACCTCAGCTTGTTCAGTCTCTTCATGCATATATTATTATTATTATTTTAATTACTTGTTTTATACTACATCTAGATCAATATCAGTAGCATTAAGACCATGGTTTCCTAATATTAATCAGAAAACCTAAATACATATCTTAGCAACACTGATAAAGACTTGACAGATGGAAATTAAGATTTATCTCTTATGTTTGGCATAACTGCTAGTAGATATAAGGACTAGAAGTAAACCATGACATATCCACATACAGCACTGATTTTATGTTTACACTCTTCACAAATTTCACAGTCACTTCCTTTCCTTTTTTACAATTAAAGCCTTTCTGCAAATTTCTCTCACTTTAATTTCACCACTTAAATGAGAACCTGGCTTTTTTGTGATGACAAAAACCCAGTTGAAGTAAAAATGTATCTCAAGACAGCTGGTATGGGATTTAAAACTTTTATTGATATAGAGTACAGACACAACTTGGATTTCTGCTCAGGTGTTATTTTTCGTTGAAATTTTGAGAAAAGTTTGGCTCAACACTATTTATTTATTATGTATCATGCAATGTTTCAAGCATCTTCAGCTCCAAACGATAATTTGTTCTAGTTAGAAGCAGCCCTAACCAAATCACCGTTGTGAAATGAGAATCTTGTGCACTTAAAAACATCACTAGTTGTAACTTTGGATTATCTTTCAGATTCCATTATATGCAGTTTCATTTGAATATATAACAGTGTTCTATAACTTACTGTTTAATCAATGATATAATCCTTTGAATGTATTTTCATGTACGAGTGTTTGACCCAGATTGTAAACAGGTTCAAATGCTGCATGTAGTCATACAGTATTGTATAAAGGAGGTGAGGATTTGTACACTGGATCAGATCCACGTGAGATTAAGACTGTTACAAGAAATATTGTTATCATGAAGCAGACATGAGAAACTTTCAAGATTTGGATTGTCCCTGTTTTGTTTTTGTTTTTTAAACAACAACTGTATTTACCCCAAAGTCGGTAAGCAACTGTTTAAGTTTTGTTGATCATAAAACAAAAATATTAATTTTTATGGGAATTGCCCCAATTCACCACGTGGGTTTGGACCTAATAATAGAACTTGCAATTTTGTTCGTAAACAATACATTTGTGTTCCATGAACTGTAATCTGAGAAAGTATGTGTCGATGCTATTCCGAATTCTTCATAGGTTGATGTTTTCAATTCAATTCTGCATTTATGTTTACTGCACTTTGATATGTTTTATGTGGCATTTTTGTGTTTTATATATAAACTATAGGAAAATATGTTGTTCTTGCTAACCAAATCAAGTTATGTATCATGCTACTAAAACGTTTTGTCATATTGCACACTTTCAATTGTTATTTTTCTTCATTATAGTTAACAGTTGCTTATTACTTAGCATTTGCTATTTAATAAAAAGATCAGTAATACAACACTTGGGTTGAGTTATTGGATCAGAATATATAACACAAGACAAATTACATTTGCATTCTTAAGGTACATTCATTTTTCATATTAAAATACAAATTTGACGTGTAAAGGGATCATTAGTAAACACAAAATATTAAGGTATTGATTTGGTAAGTTACAATTAACAGACTTCTCTTTATGTTTAATGTATATACATCTTTATTCAAAAGTGTTGCATTTATTACACATAAAATATAGGAACATAAAAACTAAAAAGGCAAACTGATTAACATTTTTTATTACTAGATAGCCAAAAATGACATATGATAAACTTGATAAAAATATAGCAAAAGTAGAATGTTAAACAGGAGAAAGTAAAATGTATGAGAAATAAAAAAGAAAGAGTGGAAGACATTAATGCATATTTACTATAAAAAACACACACACTGTTGCTGTGTAAGTTTTTACCTCATTTTCTTGAATCACTTTTTCTCTCTCTTCTAACTGAGTATCATATGCTAATAACAATGGAGACAACTGTTTCATGTCAGTCTGAAACAGAAATAATTTCATCATACACATACTAGTATTTACACTGATTACTTATCAACATTTTCAATCACTTACTGGGCAGTCCTTTACACTCTTCATCAGTTGTCGCCAACTAAGAAATGGGAAAACCATGGCACAGCACTTTTAAAGTTTATGCTTATAGAAAAATATAAGCTTAGAAACATAACTTATTAAAATCTATGAAACAACATAACAGGACCATCATTAATTTAATCTTACTTAAATTTAAAAAAAGTCACCAACTTTTACTGTGACGGACATTTTTTACAAAAAAATGTTCTTGTTATTATATCTGTGCAAAAATATCTTGTATTAAATTTGTACAAGCTTTTTGCAATAAAAAGATTTCATTTCTACAAAATATAAAAAACAATGAACTTAAACTTTAGCATCAAAGTTATATTTCTCACTCTTCTATCATTATATGTAGTATTCTTAAACTTAAGTAAATGTTATCAACAGTCTTTCCAAATGTAAAAATAAAAATTACATTATTCTCAACCTAGAGGTTTTTATTTTCATTTCTGTCAAGGCTTCTTGAACCTACATGTTTTTATAAAATCATGAAGAAAAAATAGTTGGGTTAGTGCTATCCATATATGTCAACTTTAGGTTTGCCACTTTTCTTTGCATGACTCAATTTGGTTTTAAACTAACAAAATGTAAAAATTTTTATTCACTATCTTAAACATGTATAATATACAAAAATTAAATGCATGCTATCAGTATATCACACACGTATATACACACATTAAGGACATTTTCTAACTCGCAAAAGAAATATTTCAAGAAATAAGATTTTAGAACTTGTTACACAAAATATCTTACATTTTAATGTGGATTCACAAAAATGAGTAATTACAAAACGGTTTATTTTGGTTTAAATACATAAAAAGACATTTGGCACTATTTTGGAGTTATATTGTACTGTATTAGACCAATGACCTGACTTAAGACCATGAGAGCTAATATGGAGAAATTATCTTACAAATGTAAAGTAAAATGAATTGACAATGAAACATGATTAAAGTGTTCTAGATGTAGTTGTGAATATGTTGGTTTAAGAGTAGCAATTAAGATAAACTATGGATCCAGGTCATACAAGGGAAGACCTTATTTGAAAATATCTTAATCAACTTGACATACCAGCACAGTGGGAGTTTTGTCAGTTGATTAGTGCATTGACAGTAAAACACAAAAAAATGTTTTTTCCTTTAAAAAGTGGGATTGGAATTACATATAACAAATAATTAGTTTCAATACTTTGTGAAAATATTGTCAAGCCCAGAGATACAATGTTGAAACTGAAGCAATTGCACAATGCACTACAAGATGAATTATCTAGCAAGTTTCAAATTAGAAATGCCATTTCTGCAACAAAGAATAAATATAAGAAATATTTTAACGTCATGTTTTTTTTCACAAGTTGTGTGAAGTTTCACTCAAGATTTATAAAAATAACCCTATCCTACACAAAAATTGAAATGATTCAGGTAGCACTAAGTAATAATACAGATGCACAATGAAATATAAAATTTTAATTTTCAAAATATAGCTGTTGGAATTTGGCTGACAGCCTCTGGAGTCTTGAGGTTAATGAACATTATATAAAAGTATATAATTTCTTAACACTTCAATTTTGATACAGGTCATTTAGAATTGCATATACAAACATGAAGTGTTAAGGGATTATACATTTAAAAGGTAACTTCTGAAGTTTGAATTTATATTTACTGTTCAATAATTTTGGAGAAATTCTTTTAAAGAACTGATGTAAAACAATTTGCAATTCAAAAATAAAAAACTGGATACTACCAGCCATGGTGAACAAGATTCTTCTAGGGGCAGGGCTGAGAACTCAGATGGTTGGACATTTGCAAGTTGGTAGTGACCAAGTTCAGAATTTAACCTATAAACACAATTTTGTAAAGCTGCTACTTTTTCTTGGAGTTCCTTGTTTTCTTGTTGAAGGATTACTAACTTGTTAACCAAATCAGGAGCCAATTCTAAAATGAATAAAACTACAGTTAAAAATATCAAAATGCCAAATAGTGAAGAAACAGTTTTATATCTACAGCAATTGATTATTAATGAATAGCAAAAAAGATAATGCTTTCACCACAATCTTATTGTTAAAAAAATATATAAACAGTTATAAAATAGTCTTTATCTTTGGTGCTAAAATACTTCAACATTTAAGTCATACAGTAAATAAAGTAAATATAGAAATACTAATAAGATTGAAAACCTAATAAAACCAAATCATACACATTTAATGATAAAGTGATCGATTATTTTATAATTGATTTACTTGTTTAACAAGAGTCAAAACTTTTATTCTTGTTATCTAATTCACACATGAAATTTTCCTCTTGTGAGAAATTACTTTTGGTTTTATTAATTAATATAAACTACAGTAGATTCTGGTTTGGACGACCCCCGCTGTCGCCGACCACCCGCTGGACGCGACCAGAAACCGCCCGTGTGTGATCAAAAACCGGTCGTTTGGTCGCTTAAATACTGATCTTAACGGTCATTTCATAATACCTCACGTCTGATAATTGACAGTTTTGTCCAATGTACTGATGTAAAATATTGCTAAACAAACAAAACCACACCACACGCCAGCTTTTCATTGATAATTGCTGAATAAACATGTCGCATCTAATTAGTAGATTAGTAGACCAAATCATACCAAAAATGATCAGTTCCGTTAAGGTATAAATAGGAGGCATATATTTATTAAAAATCAGTTTCAATTTGATTCTTTTGCTCTACACATATTCAAAACATCTTTATCTTCATTTTGAAGTCATGGCTGATTGTCGAAAATGCAAAGTGCTTTCACTAGAAGATCGTGTGAAAGTTGTAAAGTTGTTTGAAGGTAGCAAAAGCTGCAGAAAAATTACAGAATCCATGAACATTGGAAAGACACAAATACAGAGCATAGTTGTTTTGAATCAAGCACAAAGCTACACAATGGGCTATGTGTGCTCTGCCCACCATGGGTATCGAAACCCGGATTTTAGCATGTAAGTCCGCAGACATACCGCTGAGCCACTGGAGGGGCACAGAGCATAGTAAATGACAAAGAAAAAATAATGTCACTGTGGCAAAATGGTGCTAAGACTGGCCAAAAATATCAGAAAGCACGGAAAACAGTCTACACGGAGCTGAACGGAAGAGTGTGGGACTGGTTTTGTGCCGCACGTGCCAAAAACCACCCTGTTACTGGCGTAGCCTTGAAGGAATATGCACTGATGAAAGCCACAGAAATGAATCTGGATGACTTCACTGCCTCCAATGGTAATTATTTAGGCCTATGGATTTCCAGCTTGATAACCCAATATGTTTTAATATGCATTCACTTTTGTTTTACTTGACTTGAATAAATTTAAGTTACTTTCGCAAATTTTAACGCGTGTTTTGTTTTCCATATTACAGACTGGCTAGAGGCTTTCCAAAAACGCAACAATCTGTCCATGAAAGTATTGAATGGAGAAGCAGCAGACGTAAATCCTGCAGCAGTCGATGACTGGAACAAGCGCCTGGCAGCTATTACCGAGGGCTAAGAGTTGAAGGATATCTTCAACGCAGATGAGACGGGGCTGTTCTATAGAGCCCTACCCACCCGTTCACCTCATCCCTTTTTTTTAAATCAATTTACTTATTTTTCTTGTACAAACCTGAATAATTTGTTAAGATGCTTTACACAAATTAACAAACATACGCTAAAAATATGTATATTATTTTTTTATTAAAATTAACTTATTGTGAAAATTAAGACACCATACACATTAGAAGGGTTTTGTATTATTATTGGATATTTTCTAAATATTTCAGTAAGCCAATAACTCTCTTTAATAATATGTTCATAAAAGTTAATCACTTTTGTTAAACATGTATTTTTCACATCTTAAACCAAACTGTTGTCAAAGCCAAAATATACAACTTAGGCCTAGTCTAATCTAAACATAGAGATTAGTTAACCAAAAAAACAAACTATGCAACACAAATATATCATACAGCAAAAAACTTAGCTTTCTGGGATAATATCTCTTAAGTGTAAAACTTGCTTCTAAAACAGTAGTTTTCTTTTGTCAGAGTTATGTTTAAATAGGTGCATGATATCACTACAAACTCAGACAACTTTGACAAATTACACCAGCTAAAGAAAAACAAAAAACTAGAAGTCAATATTTTCTTACACAAAAAATGTATTTCCAATAGATAACTTCTTTCACAAAATAGCCTTTTGACTAGCACTGCCCTCAACTAACCCAAATTTTCAATGCACACCCCTATCTTTTCACTTCTTAATAATCATATACTAATGATCCTGTAGCAGTTCTAGACCAACAGGAGGTTAATATCACTCCTATTGTAACCAGTGCCTTCTTAACACCTACACTCAGTTAATAACTTCAAGATTGGTCAGAAGATCTACATTATACACTGCTGGCCAAATTATTAAGGCCAATGAACATAAAAAAATGCATTTTGCATTGTTAGACTCAACCACTTATTTGAGTAGAGCTTTGAAAGATGAAAATAAGAAAAGGAAAAATAAAAATAAAAACTTTTTAAACATTTAATAGGGAAAATGTGAATGCTATGAAATTAGCCTAAATACTAGCTGGTCAAAAGTTTAAGACAATACCAAAAAGAAGTCCTAAACAGGGTAAGAAATACCCAACAAGAAATCTCAGTAGGGTGAACACACTGGATGGTCCAAAAGAATCACATTATTTGCCATGAAAATGTCCTATGTCCTGCAGGCATTGTCCTGCTGAAAGATCCAGTCATTTCCACACAAGTGAAGGGCTTCAATCAATAAGGATGCTCTCTTCAACATAGCAATGTAACCAACTGCTGTTTGATACACCTGTATAACCTGAAGCTCCATTGTTCCATGGAAATAAAAAGCACCCGAGGTCATGATGAAACCTACTCTACGGTGTCATGTAGAAAATGTCTCCAGTGGGATATCATTATCATGCCGGTATTGTTGGAAGCCATCTGGACCATTTAGGGTAAATTTTTTCTAATGAGAGAACAAAACCTTCATCCACTTTTCTATGTCCCATGTTTGGTGTTTCTCAGCAAAGTTTAACTGTGCTGTTTCGTGATGTGAAAGAAGGCGTAACCTTTGAAGACCTTTACGGTTTTTAAAGCCTTTCTCTTGTAGATGCCATCATATTGTTCTTGAGGTGCATTCTGCATCTGTAAGGGCCTTAATCTGGTTCTACAATCGGTTGGTGTCTTGCCAGACAACCCGTCAAATCCTCTTGCTCAACGCTGGCGAAATTTTCTTGGGCTGACCACTTGAAATTCTCATTCCGTATCCCTCGAGGTCTTTTAATAAATTTGCAACAGTAGTTTTACTACACCCAATCTCACCAGCAATGGCACGCTAAGAGATAACTTGCTTTTGCAGCCTGACAATGGTGCCACGTTCAAACTCTGTTAACTTTTTAGCCTTTGCCATGTTTTTACCTAATGCAACACAAGAGATGTCAGTGGAAGATGTTGACAATGCTATCCTTGAACACAAATGATTCAGTTTCGTTACGTGTTTACTGATTAACGCTTCATTTCAGTAAACTTTTGACCAGCTGGTATTTACACTAATTTCATAGTGTTAACATTTTCCCCATTAAATGCTGAAAAAAAATTTTTTTTTTTCCCCCTTTTCTTAAAGTCCTTGAGGGATGACATCTCTGGTCCAAAGTCTGGCAGCTATTGATGTGGTAATTCCAGTTTACAATTCAGAAAACGTGCTGTGTTAAACTACAATTAATACCAGATCTGCCACAAACTGACATCCAGAAGACAATAAGAAAAAGACCACAAACCTGTGATGCATTTCTTGTCCAAAACCTAGCAACAGTGAGCATTTTCATCCACTCCACGGTATGAGGAAGGATACTAGCCAGCAAACACATGAGCACTTAATCAGATGAACCGTTTCCAACCTGCACTGGACCCATGAGGAATGTACATCCATAGGATCGTAGAGGAGGAATGTCTCAGCCTAAAGGACAAACTGCAATAATAGATATATACATATTTGTAACATGGCATAATGCTTCAACTATAGCCTGGCAACATCTGTAATTGTACATCAGGTCCATAGTGGGTAGGGTGTCATACAATCCGTACATGAACAGGCCATCTCCAACCAAAACCAGATCTACTTGTTATATGCATCCAGAGGATGGTAGAAAGGAATAATGCCATGGTAGGAGAAAACAATCTGTCAGATATATAGACATGAATATGACATAGTGTTACAACTATAATCTGGTAGCATCTAGAATTAAACATCAGGATTAAGGTAGGAAGTGTGATATACAAACAACACTTGCACAATGTCACCACCTTCCTTTCAATTGAGTAGTGTGATTCTAACTTAGGAGGACAGGCTTTCATGGTCCACCACTCCAATGGCTATGAACTAGTAAATGCTAAGGATTCCCATAATCCACTAAGTGGGAAAAAGAATTGAAGAGTCTATAGAACAACATTATCAGAGACAGTCCAAAAGGTGATCTGGATACCTTATTTTGAAAGCATAGCTATAACAGATTGAATAAATCAACCAAAACCTCATAGCAAATGGAATTGTACATCACGTCTGTGGAATGAAGATTCTCAGCACCACACAACATCAGAGATAAAAAGCCATCCTTGTCTGCTTTACTCATGTTAGTCTACAAGTGTACAGTCTGAAACAAACACATTTATAAAGAAAAATGACTACAGAACATTGATTCTCTATGGTCTGCATAATTGAAACCTACAAAGAGTTTGGTCCTAGAAAACAATAAAACAGACACACTATTAAATAAATAGTAAAGAAAAACTATATTAGTAGTATTACAGAAAATGTCAATAACTTGAAGAGCAAAAATCAGCATATCTGTATGGTAATACTGTCAATCAAGAATGATTAATGAGTGCAGGTGTGAAGAGGAGGAGGTTACTAGAGAAGTGGTGTCAACAGTGGGCAGTATGAATTGAGAAAAACTATTTTGGGAGAGGATGTAAGACACCATATTGAAGTAAGCCTATAATACAAAACTAGTGGTAAAGAGCTGTATTAGAAACAAGAAGCCCACCTGATGAAGAAGTTGTAGAAGAAACACCACCTCTGGAAGTACAAGGTAAAGAAACTTGTGGAGGAAGATTAGCAGGAAGCACAGAACAAGAAGAAATGAATGCACTTTCCTAGTGAAAAGCAGTGAAAGGACAGTTTAGAACAGAACACCTATGATACATACTGAAATAGGTAATGACAGTTATTAAGAGATTATTATATTTACCAGTCACTAAAGGTGTTGTTACTTCCTTGTTAGTATACCTCATAAGTGATTGAATTCACACCTAACACATTTTTGACAAAGACATATTCTGAAGTGGAACATAATGTTTTCATATGTCCTAACTTTTAAAAGTTCTAAAAACTAAAAAAACATTAAACTGTTATTGCATTAAAATGTTTTTTTCATTTTTGAAGTTATACAATATAAACAACTTCATATCCATTAAATATAATTTATGTTTACTGATCATATTACATATTTTACAATTTGAGTGCAGCTTATTTGAACTTAATTTCCAGGTAGATGAACAATTTCTCAAAAAAAACATAACACTAACTTGTGCATCATGCTTTTAAAGTACTTTACTTTCCAGCCTTGTTCTGCAATTTACGTATATGTTATTTATTATATTCTGTATTTGCCAAGGTACCTTATCCTATTAAAAATATTTAAATAATACAAAGCAATGATGTGCAAATTAATAGCAAACATTAGAATTATAAGACAAATAATTGTGTATTTTGGTTCACCCTTGTCAAGGGCTATTGATGAACTCACCTTGATCACTAAATCCAAAAATAAAGTGCAACTAAGATTCCTTTTTTCATCAGCACAAACAATTTTGTTAACAACCAGTCAAAGAAACTTATCTGTGTGCATGATTATTAATTATTTGCTGGAATAAAATACATAATCTAAAATACCTAATGTGTGAAAAAAGGTGTTATCAAAAAAAAAAAAAAAGATTGAGTGTGCAATTGAATGAAATGAAATCAAAACTGGTGTTCAAATTGGTAGCTACAGTTATAGCACTGAAAAGAATTTTTAAAGCAAATATTGATTTGTTAAGTGGGTAGGCAACATTGTTTTACCAACCATCATGCTCCACATTAAAAAAAGAAAGAAATTCAGTCATTCAAACAGGAAGATTTTATATCTCATGCATTTCTTTACAGATTTTCTTGAGATCTGAAATGTGAAGTAAAGATCCAGTAGAACATACCACCTGAAAATATACAATACTTTGCATTACCACAGTCCAAGCTAAGTAAAGTGGAAAATCACTAAACTATCACTCTTGTTAATACACAGTGTCTCCTGCATGTTGCTTTGGTTACATGACACACAGTCATGTGTCTCAATGTATGAAAATTTAGACAGTTATAGGGCATGTACCATTTAAAATTGCATTACCTGGTAGATATGACACTTTCTATTCACGTTTTACTGCAAATTATATTTTTATTGAGAAAAATGCATTTCACACTTACATTTGATTTTATTCCCATTTATAATATTTTTTACACTAATATCAATTCTATCCTTCACACTTGCTGTTTTATCAATTTATGAATATCAGAAAATGTCTGTCTCAGTTTCTATAATGCAAATATTTACATATTAAGTAAGACATGATAGTAACAGTGCAATATTAATGCTGAAATAAACCTAAAAAAATGTATAATCACATGTCTTTTATAAAGAAACAATGTAAGCTATAACTAAACCATACTTTATTACTGCACTCAACCTGTGATTATTTGATTTAAGCAACATGCAAATAATATTTAAATTTGAATGGTACCAACACAAAAGGTTAATCACACTAAAAGCTGAGAACATTACTCCTTTGACTACATTAGATAACAAGTAGAAACTTACTGTTACAGAGTTTAAATAAGCATACAATGTATATATTTCTTTAACATTAAAACATCATTGAAATCATAACTGTGTCACTATCTACCGAGGTCCAATGTACGTTTCCAATTGACTAGACAAAAATCAGAAATTTCAAAGATACTGAAGTTCTTTTGATGCAACTGCTGTTTGAATAAGGAATCCTTTGAGGGTCATTTATTTTTATGAGGTTAAAGTATTAGTCAATCTCTCATAAAATTTGACTCCGACTAGCCTGAGTATGTATCAATAAATGACACATTTATTACTTTGTAGAAAGCAACTAACCAACTATTGCAAGTTTTCATTGGTCCAATGTCAAAATGTACCCAAATAAGTACTAATAAATAAAAAACTATGCTTTCATTTGCAGCTCTAACTATACTTTCACAACTGCAGGGTGGTCCTAAAAATTGCTGACATAGGGAAGAGAATGTAGGGAGTTCAATTTTTTTTTTTTTTTGTAATGCAGAGCCACACTTTTTGTAGTAATAACAATGATGAAATTTGTATACTTTATAGAAATTTGAGTTTTTACATAGTGTCTTTGAAAAGAAAATGTCAAACAAACCATTTTACTTTCCAAAGATTGATAAATATAAACTTCAAAATGAAGACACAAAAGAAATAGGTTTCAACATTTGGCATTTTACCTCATTTTGTAAGCCAAAAGAACATCCTGTGAATGAAAACGAAAATGAATAATTTAAATAAAATGAAAAATTCACAACTCTAGAATGAAGTTTCTTCTCTGTAATTGATAATAGTGGGTGAAATGCCCAATACTTAGTGGACCTTACTGGTGTAACTCTAAAAAGTAATTCTGTTTCATAATCAGAATATCATTATTTTGGAGTTGTTTTATAGCTGCTAAACTGTGCGATGCCCTTTACTCCTTCTATTGTGTGATTTAAGTTTAAAATATTTCAAAGTTAGGAAATAAAATTTCTCATGACAACTGCTACTTACAATCAGAAGGAATAGTTGGTCACTGTAGGGAGATGGTTTTCCAAGAGAGTCACTGAGTCTAACTACAAAGGTCAATGACTCCAATCTCAGATCCAACTCTAATGTCCATCTGTCCCCATCTCTCTTTCACAAATTGCTAATAATTCTTTTTGATGTTTTAGATTATATCATTTAGAACCAAAAAAAGGCAAAATTTGAATCCATAAAATGATATCCAATACTACACTGTTTTCAATAAAGATTCTTTTTAATTGCATCTTCAGTTTGAAAGTGTATCATGGGTCGCTCAAATCAATCAGCAAAGTTATTTATTTTAAGCACTTATTATCTTACTTAAAAAGCCAATTAAATAATAATACTTATAGTGCATTATTTGCTTTGTGCTTGTTATTCTTATATGTTTATAAGTGTATTATTCAGGCAAATAAAAATATTTAGTGTACTGGTAACTGCATTACAGAAAAGTAGGTTTAAATTTCATTTGTAGCCAACAGCAAAACAAGTCTGAAGTAAGTACTATATTTTGTTTTCCATATATATTCTTTATTTATTGTTATAAAATTAACTCAAATGTAAAACGTTATAATTTCCTTATATTGTAAATATATATCTAATGGGAACTTGCATGATCTCACATAAACAGCTTTATTGATTACTATTGTCTATATGAAATTTTTTTTTTCACCCTTTCACTGGAATTGACCAATTCCAATGTATCTTTCATGCAAATGATTATGCAACAACCTTCTACCAATATAAATACAATATACTATCATTACGCATGTAACTATTCAATTCTACCTCTTACTTCAAGTTTTTACAGAAAATAGAAGCATCAGCTTTAAGTGGGGAGGAAAGGTACAAAGTCTGAGAGGAAGTAAGTACCTATCGGAAAAACGTTTTCAGCATAGAAAAATTACAATTTCCAATAAAGTACATTATCTCCTTTCACATAAATAGCTAGAATCTGATATTGAATAGGAGGATGACCAATGCAAGGGAAAGAAAGAAATATCTTTCAAAAGTGCCCTAAAGATACTCCCCTAAAATGAGACTTGAAGATCTGATGAGGGAGACTGCACCACCTTCACCCATCATGGAAAGATGTCACATATATGGGCTGAAAACAGAGGAGTGCATACAACTGGGAAAGAACTATGGCCAGAGATGGATCTGTACTATGCAATATTTATGAAACCCAACCCAAGAAATTATTAAAATGAGTAACATGAAAAGAATGCCCCAATAGGTGTAGAATGGCTAGGTTGTAATGGACTGCATCCAGCATATCAACTTTGGGCTCGACCTATACAGGTGTTGAAAGAAAAAAAAAAAAGACTTGGATGGACAAGATATTGGATAGGTTGAAGGAAATGCTACTCTGTTTCGATTAATGAGCCCACTCAAGCCTCCTTCAGAAGCAGATGATGAGCATGGGAGGTGGACTTCTGCTTAAAGTAGCTAACAGTAGTCAATCATCTATATACTGATAAAAGCACAAAATAACAGAATGAATGTGATGAGCAAATGCTATAACCAAACAACAAAAAACATATGGGGCCAAGGCAAGCCTGAAGGGCAGTCTGCAAAACTGATAAACCATCATGTGATGAACTAACTGAAGATATAACTGCATATAATAGAATATTGATATACAAAAGTAAGCATTTGTGAAATCCATAACTTTGGAGAAAAAGCTCACCAGAAGGTGAAACATGATTCCATGGTAAATGAGGTAGACTGAGAAATTGATTGAGGCAAGATAACTCTTTTATAGGCTACTAGTCTATAGTTTTCTTTGGAACAAAAAACAAAACAGCTTGCAATAAAAGCATGAAGAAAAATGAGAAACAAATTCAATAGCCTGTTGAGACAAAAGATCTTCTACTGCCTCTGACAAACACTGTTTGTCCCAAGACACAAGGTAGAAAATGGGAACCTGAGACAAAGAAGATGGGGAAAGAAATTGAAGAACAAGTCATTCTGATAAAACCTGAAAAACCCATTGCTTTATGGTGAAAAAATGGGTGTAGGAGGATACAGCAAAATCTGGCAGTGGAATAAGGCTATTGAGATATTTACTGACTCAAACTAGTTCAGCTTGTTCAGTATGAAGTGGGACAAGTTTAGGAGAAGATGGCGGGCCAATACAATGGTCAATCTCTTTGTGGATGATTGCTTATAAATCCAACAACCAGTCACTGCCACATGTAACTTATCAAACAGTGCTTGTAGGAGATATGATACTTGAAGTAATAACATGAGTCCACAATTCATTTCAGAAATAGTGTTTTTCTTATAGCAAAGCCACATTGGGCTATCAGCTGAGCCCACTGAGGGGAATCAAACCCCTGATTTTAGCAGCAGGTCCATCTGAAAATTGGCCAAGTATATTAATAGTGTATAGGTCTAAGTTTCAGGTCTACTGATGAGTTAGAGTATTTAAAGAAATCCATATTATGGGAAATATAATCCATGAAATAATGGGAAATTGTACTGCCAAAGAAACCCTATTACAGTCAATGAGACATGTTTCAAAAATAAGAATATCAAAAAATGAAAAACTCTAATTTATGTTCATTTTAATCAAAGTTGTAACTTATAGTTGAAATTTGGCATCTTTCTTTCTCATAATCGTAAAAATTAAAGACTAAATTATGAACTGTAACAAAAATTTGATATAATAAATGCAAACATACTACAAGTTCATATTAAAACATTTAAACAAAGCAGTCGTGAAGAAATGAGACTTTATTCAATTGTGGATTAGTGTGGATGGATGCAGTGTCTGGATTTTCTGTTCATGTCACAATATTTATAATTTTATAGTAATGTTCAAAATTTAATTAAACAGCTTAATCTTGTATATATATTGTGAGCCTTGGAGTCTATTTCCTGTTTCCATATGGGAAAAAATCAACATTCACTTTTGAAATAGCATGAGAACAAGCATGAATACTGTTGATATCAAATTTTATTTTGCAAGCAAGATATTCTATACTAGAGTGTAAATCACACTATGTTACATATTTCAAAATGTGATGTAACTTAAATAATTAAAATGTAGACTTAACATATGCTATTGCTAAGCAGCTCTTAGCATGACCAAAATACTCAAACAGTTACTTTTCATAGTGGGCCGGTAAAGTGAAACCTAGAGTGCAATACAATTAACGTTTTGAAGTCCATGAAATAGTTTAAATTGAAAGATTAACTTATAACTTTTCCTGTCACTGATGACAGGTAATTTTGCTAGATTAACTTAACCAAGTGAATCATCTCTGTTCTAAATTCTCCTCTTTTAGTTTGTACTACTTCAATATTATTCCAACTACAGGGTCTAACATATCCTAAACACAATCTATAAACTAATACAGAGTCTGATATATGATTTTAATATTGTAACTTTCCCACGTTGTGAAAAATCAAGTTTTCCCAAACTAATACAGAAACCTGTTTATTTTTAACTTTCATGGCAATTTCAAAACTGCTTGTTTTTATTTCATGAAGATATTTATAACCAACAGAAATAGCTTACTTTCAACTTCAAGCTTTAAACAGTCTTTTGAAATTAGTCTCCAAATGTGTTAGAACAGTGTTGGTATCCAAATTGATGCTAATATCATTTACAACTTTAGTCTTAATTAGCTTAGACAAAACAAACAACAAAAAACATGAACTTTTTTTGACATTCTATTTTAGTTACTTACATATTATTTGTTTTTTTTAAATGCACATCTGAATGGTAAATTAAGTTTTCTGCTGATATAGACTTAGACAAAACAAACATACAGAGTTATACAACAAGTGCATAAGTCTAAAACTGTATGCACAAGCAAAGCAGTAAAACTATAAAATTAAAGTAAAATATATGTGAAAAGGTAAACAGTTGAAATTTTGAAGTTAATGACAGTTATAATGTTCCTAAATGAAAATGCATTTGTGTTATGTACTTTCACTTCTCACAAGTTTTATGCTGCTCTCTATTTTCAAACTTTTTTGAATACATGCCACAAAAAATTTCAACCCTCCCTCAGTTAGAATTCCAAGTTTCAACATGTCTCTCGTGTAAATCACTATGCTTTACCTTTCCAACAATAAGACAGCACTGTTATAACATGATGCACATGAATACTTGTGTCACCACCAAACTACCACTTTGAAGTATGGCAGAAGACAAGCACTGGAAGATGGTGGGTAGTCTGAGTGGATGGAAGTACTTATTGTATATACATTTAAGAAAATAATAACTTCTGATATACTACTCTCCCTCACTCCCACATTGAACTGGAGGAAGCAAGCACAAGCGCATCCCCCAGAAGTGTCCAAAAGATACCCATTAATTGAGAGAAACTGATCAGAACCAAGTTCCTCTTTACCATGGAAAGTAATAAGGTCAAGAAGACCAAATATGGCAGAATAAGAAGGCAGCACATCTATGTGGGAGAGGATGGTATAACAAATAGACATAAAAGAAGTAAAATCACTAAGTCTCACAATGGAAAGTGGGTAAGAGATGATACCCACAAGGTAGAGTGGCTAGGATGAGACAGACAACACTCAGTATGTTAATTGCACTCAAAACCACACTCACTGAGTACCAACATAATGACAAGGAAAGAATAAGAACCTATCATAAGGTTCCAGAAACATACAGGTTGGCTTAATGCAAGGGACCTGTGAATATGTCATCTGGAATCCAAAGGAACTCCATTACATTTGCATGACCCGCATAACAATGAACAAGTCTGAAACGAACTGGTGGGTCATCAACAACCTTATAATGAGAAAACACCCAGGACAGAAGTGTAAACATGCCATGAAGACCTTCTATGTCTGACTTCGAAAAGGAGCAAATGAGAGGGTAAGATAGACAACCTAAAACCTGTGTGAGGACTTGTTATCAGTTCACTCAAAATCTCTAAAACCTCAGTTGCTCGGTACCAACATAGATGCAAAGGTAGAAGGAGGTCACTCAATCAGAGGGGTAAACTGCATTTGGTTATTTCAACTCGAGGAAAATCACCCAACCAAAAGATCTTGCAAATCCCTCTATAATGGCAGAGCTCCACCACCCTACTCTGAACTGAATGGTTATATCCATCTTTGCAGTACCCATCCAGCAGGTTGCCTCCATGGTTAATCATTTCAGAACTGATAAGTGGTAAGGATTCCAATATTCCACTGGAAGGAGTAAAAAAAGGTGCACTGGGATTGCAACACCCATTTGAGGCATTGCAGTGATGGGCAACAATCACCCATCTACTTTATCCATGCTGTCCAATGGTTGTGTGGACTGGCAGGTTGGTTGGTTTGGTGTTTTATGGAACAAAGCAGATTTGCTATCTGTGCCAAACATCTGGTAAAACGTTAAAATTAAAGTAAATTTAGTAAAATCCACAAAAGGAAATTAAGGTAAAACAAAACAAAGTTAAAAAAAAACACATACAAGCATTAAAACCAATGTTTACATTCGGTCTACAACAGTAAGAGAGAAACTGTAGTAATACAAGTTATAAAAGACTTTCTGTAGCATAACTGTAATTATCATAATTGACCAAAGGCTAAAAGGTAAGTTAAAAAATCACCATCAGTCACCTGTAGCTGGACTTTCAAGTCCTGGTACCAAGTTATTTGACATAATGGCCATTTTCAGAAAGTAAGGTAATAAAAGTTTTAAAAGACTTGCAGCAAAATTTAATTCACCAGGATAACTATTGAGTAGTTCAAACAGCAGCATTAGTCACTTAAAGTTGGCCTTTCCAGTCCTGGTTTTGAGTTATTTGACATTATGGCCATTTTTAAATTTCAAATTGAATTAAATGGACTTTGATTCTTGTAAGAGAATAATATTAAAAAAAGGTATAGTGTATAAATTAAAAAACTTAAATAGTATTAAAAAAGATAAGCGGCCTTTAAAAAACTAAAATGATTTCCAAGGTGGACAGTGTCACCATCACCAATAACACTGTCAACATATCGACAAATCTTGGGACAAAACATGCTTAAAATGATGCTGTCGTTGAGAGTCATAATGATGACAAGAAAGTAAAATGTGGCTCATTGTAATCTGAGTGTTAAACACTACACACTGGTGCATCAGTTCCAGATAAAAGAAAATGATGAGTTAAAAAACTAACCAATGCATAGTCTAGTTAGAACAACTCCCTCTTTCTGATCCTTACAGAAGCAAGAGAGCAAAAGTCCAATAGAGAGTTTTATTTGGAAAAGCTTGTTTTTGTGTTGCTCACTCCAAGTTGAGTGCCAACTAGCACAGAGCTGAGCCTTGAATACAGGACCATAGTCCATGTATCGGAATGACACAGCAGTGATAGTGCCAGAGCAGACAGACTTAGCTGCAGTGTCAGCAAGTTCTGGTGAATACCAATGTAGCCTAATATCCAGAAAAACTGGATAGAAGTAGATGTTAAAGAAAAATGGGCTAGTGAATTTTGAATATTGTCGAGAACAGGGTGTGAACCAACATGAAGCGATGCAGGGCTAGTAGAGAACTAAGAGAGTCAGGATAAATCATGCAGTTCGACTACTGCTTAGCTTCTATGTAATCCAGGATAAGAGAAATTGCATACAGTTCAGCAGTGAACACAGAAGCTGTAGAGAGGATTCTGCATGCAACCATCAAACCACAACAAACCATGGCAGGGCCCACACAGTTACCTAATTTCGAACAATCTGTACAAGTAGGAATGGAAGGATGGTTTGAAAGATGTTCAGCAAATAATATACAGTATTTCCAATCAGGAGTGTCTACTTTTCTCAGATGACTTAAAGATAGATCACATTTGGGGACTGTAAGAAGCCATGGTATGATGAGCTGACCAGTGCATACAGCAATATTATCCAAGGACAGACCCAATTCATCCAACTGAGGCCAAAAAAAGCAATAGCAGATAGTGTGTTCTGAAAAAGCATGCCCCATTGATGAAGGAAAACACAACTCCAAATGAAATGCTTTGATAAGGAATGAAGTTTTGAAGCACATAGAGGAGGTGCAAAGAAGGTTCATGAGACTATGTGTAAGCTCTGAACTGGGAAAGTGTGGAAAGCTCCAGTGCAGAGCAAAAGTCCTTGACGATAAATGGGAACATGTATCTTTAAGGCCTAGGACCTGGCAGAGCCATAGACCAGTGATCCATAGTCTAGTTTTAATCAAATTAGAGCAAGATATATCTTTAGCATAGAACATCAATCTGTTCTCCAAATAGTGGAAGAGAGGACATGGAGGATGTTCAGTGCTCTTGTACATATGATTCATAGCTGCTTGATGTGTGGTATAAACAATTGAGAGCAGTATGAAGCTGCTACTCAATACACCTCAAGTTTGATGACTGACACAAGATGTGAAAATTGTCGACATTGAGCCCATTTGCAACAGTAAGATGGAGTTGAGTGATAGCATTAGTCTTTATATTGAAAAGTGTGACACTCAAAACATAGCCCTGAGAAACTCCACGCCCTGTAGAAAAGAATAGGAAGGTGTTGAACCCACACAAACTTGGAATTTACTGTCCATTAAAAAAATTAGGTGACAGGTAGAGAGAACAAACAATGATGGTATGACCCAAGAAAACATGGATGGCTACAGCCTCCAAAGGCTGTGTGATGGATGAGCCCATGGAGGGGTGGCACTGTTTTGCCACTCGACACACCCATCATTTCTGTACAAAGAAAACTGCTGAAAAATGACTGCACTGGTAAGTTTCAAATATCTTTACTGTAAGGAAAGACATACAGGATGGTAGGAAGCAATCAGAGTTTTGATGTCATCCAGATTAGAATGTAAACCTCAATAGTTCCATTGTACCAAGGTGACCATTTTTATTTGTGTTGGCAAATTGGATTGAAAACCCTTCTGTTTATAACCTCCATGGATCCTGCCCTGGGTCAATTGGGCAGGTGTTTGCTGTTGAAGAGGATTCTAGTGACTGAGGACGTGAACGAATGACTGTTTTGCATCGTGGGGTGGGAGAAAAAGATGTACGAGGAAACACCTCTACCCAGAAACAAAGGAAGTGGATCTTGAAATTGACTGGAATGTATGTTAGGGACAGAGAGGAGTGTTGAAGTTGATTCATCAACCTTTTTAACCATGGAAGTAAAAAAAGACTTTTTGTTTGGTTTGAGAACAATTATTTTGGAGGCACAGAGAGATCCATCTGCACTCCAACTGTAGAAGTGGAATGTAGTGCAGCGGCATACATCTGAAATGAAGTGGTGGACAGCAACTTTTGAGCCTCAGTGTAAGTAATATTATGAATCGTTTCCAAACACTGCACCTCTTTTTCTTTCAACCATTTTGGGAAGGAATGAAAGTAGGATGGGTGAGAGCTATTGCAATTGATGCAATGAGGGTCCATTTCACACTAATAGGCATTGTAGTCCTTGCCTCCACAACAAGCACATGTCAAGAAACTACGATATGACGTCATCAAGTGACCGAACTGCTGACATTGGAAACGTTTGAGAGGATTTGGAGTGTATGGCCTTACCCTGGAATTAAGATAACCTGTCTTAATGGTGGCAGGTGGACATGGTGATGTAAATATCAGAATGAGAAGATTGGTCAGCACTGTAATACCATATATGCAAGTGGAGATATGGCTCACTGCAGAAACTCTTTGGGTGGAGAAACCAGAGAGAATCTCCGACTTGGGGATGTTTTTCAAATCCCTCTCAACAATATCTTTTAGTGATGGATTCAAAGTAGCATGAGATGTAACCTTAATAGATATATCCCCAATTGCCTTTGAGTTCAAGAGGAGTTAACTGTGTTGAGATGTGAATGTTTCCACCAATATGTCACCATATCAAAGATTCTTCACTGACTTTGGAGAGCCAGGTCCATTTAGTCTCTTCTGAATGAAAAAAGAGAGACATTTGTCCTAAAGTCTTGTCTGAAAGAGAGTGTAGCATAAGAAAATGAGGTACAACAGGTGTTGAAGATTTTGAGTAGCAATTTTCAACATCTCTAAGACGTGGTCATTTACCAATGTACTGTTTTTTCATTATTTTATTTAAGTTTTTATTTGGAGAATCCAATAAAAAAAAAGGAATATTTCAGAGCCTACCTTACATGAAGCCCTACAAGGGGATGCACTACAATGCCAAATAAGGACATTGCAGCAATGCCAGGAGTTTGTGAGCACTATACCCAAATACCAGCATCAGATACAATGTCTACAATACGTGTTGAGAACATCCAACACTGGTACTTGATTGACCCTAGCCCATGTGGACCAGCCAACTGACCCAAGGGAGGCCACCCAGAGACTGCTCATCTGCAGTGTTAAAAAATGTGTGAAGGCGACTTTTTGTGTTCTTTGAATCTGGTTTCCATTTTTCTACTTGTTTCTCCAACATAGAAGTCGTGGCAGTTATAACATTGTATTTTATAAATAATGTTGGTGTGGTGTTTGTCAGTGTAGTTCTTACATAGTATAGACCTCAGTTTTGTGCCTGGTTTTTGAATAAATTTAGTATTAACTGGAATGTCATATTTTGTTACTAGTTTTTGCCAGATGTTGGTAATTTGTTTGCTGATGTCAGGAATATATGGTATACAGCAGTATATGGTTTCATGATTTTTTGATTCGCGAGATATATTTTCTTTTGTTGGTTGATTTTGCTTTCTGTCTGGGTGTATGCATAATATGTTTTCTACGGTTTGCGGATCAAACGTATTGATGTTGATGAAGTATTGTTTTATTTTCTCTAATTCATCGATTTGAAACTAGATTCAAAGAACACAAAAAGTCACCTTCACACGTTTTCGAACACTGCAAATCAAATAAATATAACACAATCACAGAAAACACCCAAATACTAAATAAAGAAACAAACATAAACAAATGTAAAATTAAAGAAGCCTTACTTGTACAACAACTCAAGCATAAAATAACCAATACAAAGGAACACCTTTATACTTGTATTAATAAACATAAATCAAACATCTAAGCACGCCCTCTCCATTCCTATACTCAATTGCACAACCCCCTTCAAAAGTGTGGTCAGCTTCTGGCCAGTTACCTCTTCCTTTCTTTGCGAACCTGATGATGGCCAAAGAATGTCAAAATACTGTTTGCTCTTCTATGTAAAAAATCTTCAACCCAAACAAGCCGTTTTTACATATATATTTTTTCTACAAGTGAGTTTTCTTGATATCAAACTTCTTAAGGAGATTGAAGGAAAATGACAAGCAATAAAATTGATTTAATTTAGAGATTGAAAAAAGAAAAACTATTTGTATGACTGACATTCTGGTTGAAAAAGAGGATTTACAGCCAAGAATTTTACTGTACTTAAGAGAATGAAGAGTAAAAATCTCTACCTGATTTCTGATGCATTTCAAAGTCTGAAGAGCATCCACCTGTGAAGGAGTAATCTCTTGATGAATATCCAAACTTGGTTCACTAGATACTTCTTTGTTCCATGAAACACTTGGCTTCTATTTAATATTAAACAACATGAAGTGAGAAACTACAAATTATCACATAAAATTTATAAAAACCAATTCCATAATGAAAGGATAAAAGTGAGTAAACCTACCTAAAAATATAAAGCAAAAAGTATATCAACATTTTTTTTTATCATCATCATCATTTATTTCTAGATGTCATTGATCCAATTATAATAATCAGGGTAAGAATAGATAACTTGATAGATGAATGAGGATGAAAGACAGTAAACCTAACTGAAAACACACAAAAAAAAATCATTATCATATGTTTATAAATGTCATTGATCCTATTATATAAAATCAGGGTGTGAATTGATGACTTAACAGTTCAATAAAAGATGTAAAAAACACAACGTGTACCTGTTTTTGTGGTTTTGCATATAATTCTTCTAAATTAGTAGGTGGAACAGGTGGTGATAAGCTTAGATCAGTCTTCTGACTTGGCTCAGCTATTGTTGCATACCTATGTGCAGAAACAACAAAATACAACTTTTATAGAGTAGAAGGTTATGTATTACAGTGTAACATTTATGATTCAAAAAAACTTTCTGGCTTAACTGATTTTTGTTCAGTTATTTAAGTAAGTAAATATGTTAAAAAAATGACAGACAGGCAAATAATGTTTACAAGCACGAGTAAAAGCTTAATTGATGGTGAAACACACTACGTTTCAACAAAACATAAGTTTGTCAAAAAAAAGATATAGTAGGATCTACCTTTAATAAAGCACTTCTTTATGCTCATAAATCATTGTTTGTTTGCCTGTTATTATCCTGATCAGTTAATTTCATTTTAAAGAAAAACAACAAAACCTTGATGTAAAATACACACAAAAACTTTGAGAAACATTTCTTTTATACACAAAATATTACAATTAGTGAACAAAAATTTAAGTGATATTTATGCAATACATTTTGTCACTTCTAAACATGGACCTAAAAAATTAAAATCTTAGATGTCTATACGCAGAATTATCATTTCCTACTCCTTCACAGCTGTTCCATATTTACATGACAGTAAAATCATTATAATCAATCAACTAACAAGTCAAACAGTATATAATAATCATTGCATCTCTTTATTTCTGTACTATTTCCATTTTATTCACTATTAATCATTTATTGAACAATAAACAACTAATAAATAATTCATATTAGTGACACATCCTGGATTTAAAAAAATGTTTTAATAGGGGAGTGGCTAAAAATTGAACTTCATAAATGAGTCATAAATAATTCAGTACTATTTATTAACTACAACTTAAGCAGTATGTTTACTGTCTAAAACGGGTAGACAATATACAAAATACTTATTCTAATATTTATAATTAATATAAATATAATGAATTTTTATAGTAAAGTAATGGCAAGGATTTTTGTTGAAGGGCTGAGCAAGTATATGAAAAAAGCTATAAGAACACATTGAAGAAACATTACAAAACAATAAGCTTATATGAAAGAACTAAAATTGTTGTTATCATAATGACACAGTTGCAAACATTTTATTCAATGAAACATGCAATTTTTAATTTATTTTTCTCCTGTTCAAGGGTTCTAGGGCAATTTAAACCCATGGGTAAAACTTGGAACCAAAATTAAAAGGGGTAAAAAAATCTGATTTAATTACTGTGAATCTTGAGTACACACAAGACCCCAGGCATGAAATTGGTGGGCAATTGCTTTCCATTGCCTCCCACGTAATTGCGCTCATTTGCCCTGTTCATAATCTGGCACTGGTAAGGAATGTAATACCCTTTATCCCCTAAAACACACAAAAATATTGAAGGTTTTGAAGAGAGCTTTACAACTGGATATGTGACCACTTGCTAATATTCATTGTTACTTCTTTTAAATGGAGATGGTAAGAAAAATGACAGGTCTTTAACTCTTAAAATCAGCGGGTTTTTTTTTAATCAAAGAATGAAAAAATGCTTTAAAAATAATTTAAAGTTTAAAACTCTGTTGAATAGTCAACATGGTTTTACAAGAAAAAAACTTGTCTTAACCCTTTTACTATGGGTACCCTTTACTGCAAATCACAGAGTTTTAGTGTCATATTCAAACTTTTATTACTCTTTTTTGTTTATTTTTACACCAATTAATATAGCACAAAATTATAACTAATATTTCACATTTTAACAGTATGTAAGTTTCAGTTCTTAATTCTATAAGGCAATATTTAAAAAATCCTGGACATATTTGTTCTAGGTATCTTCTCTATTTTATCTACCACACCTCCTAACTATCAAGTTAAAGAAAAATTACTTACTATAAAAACATCACTGCTCAGATAAACCATATTTTTTATAACCTTCAATTTGTTTGGTTAGAGATTATCAAACAGAAAATCAGACACCTCTTGCCACATCCACCACTTTCAGAACTTGTTAATAGTTCTCTCACATTTAAGTATATATTATCTAAAACTAATAGAAATCCATGTTTCATAAATCAAATGATGTATTATATTTCTTTGTATTTTGTTATATTTGATTTGTAGTACAGGCTTCAATCCCATGGGAAAGATAACAAATAATGTAGATGAATTTGTAACAGTTTTTGTTGCATAGTGAGAAAGCCAGGAAAATTGCGATTCTTAGGAGAAACTGTTTTCTGCATGCTATTATTCCATGTTCTTAGTGCATTATTTAATTAGATAAAGATTGTTATTATTATAAAAGTTGGATTAAGTGTCATCAGTAGAAAAAAAATAGTACTTTATTTCTCATTTTTCATGTTTATTCTTTATTTACTAATATAAAATAACTAACTTGTAAAAATAGGGGTCCATGTAGGTTAGTTTAAGCTCAATCAGGTAAAATAAATAATAATATAATAATATCATAAAAATATTTCACTAAACACACACATACCATTTTGGAGTAAGGGGTGGATAATGTTACATGAGCAGCACATTCCCCAAATGAAATACAAATTATAACAGAGTGAATGGTAGTTAGGCACTATTCACAGGACAATAAAAGGCAATTATATATCTAAGTATACTGTTACAAGTTTAAAGCTACTTAGGATAAACAACGTAGTTTCATATTACATTTGAAGTCATTCTCGAAAGAAAAAAAGGGGAAATTTAGATTTTGTTTTTATGGTTATGAGGTCAATGAAACTGAACAATCTTATGTAGTTAGGATAGAGAAAAAAACAACAGATAAAATATACAGTTTTAGTGAAGACAAACAGTTGAAAAATATTTTGGAGGTTTTAGAGACTACTCAAATGAGATTTGAGATTTTTGAAATGAAGAAAACTATTTTTTAATCTTAACTTGAAAATTACTATGCACACAGACTATTCAATCCAAATAACTTGATATATTCATGGAGAAATTTTTTATTAGTTTGTTAAAACTATTTCATTAAAAAATATGATTTTTTGTACATGAAAGACTCATAATGCTTACTGAAATACTGCTAAATATTGTAAAAATGTACACAAAATATAAGAGTCTGTAGTTTAAGATTTGTGATAATTTTGAATAAGTACAAACAAGTCATGTGGTCATTCAAATTAATTGAGCCTGTGTTGAGAGAGTTAATAATCTTTTGAAATCTTTGATGTTACTTGTTATATATGTATTAGGTTAAGAGAGCGTATCTGGTATATCTGAACTTGTAGAAAGCACCTGAGATGGTGTCAAATTAATAAAGAATTTTTTAAATATTCCCTCTATGAGGGATAGCATGGATCCTTAGACTAAACATTGACCAAAGTGAAGAAAGCCATCCTAAACTGAGCTCAGTGAAACTGGTTTGTTATCACAAGTGGGGTATCTTGGGGCTCAGCAATGAGATTTTTGCTCTTTTTGTTTTACATCATTCACATAAATAAAAGAGCACTCAATATTCACTTAACTTTGCTGATAATATTAAATTTGGGTAGTGCTTGTTGCAGAGAGGATGCAGCTGTTTTGCAAAAGGACTTGAATTATTTGGTAATGTGGCAATCAAGTGAAAAATGGCTTTTAATCAAAATAAATTTCAGGTGATGCATGTAGAGCATCATAATTTAGATTGTTCAAATAATTTTGATGAGAATAATCTGAAATATTCCATGGAAAGAAGATATTTTTCTTGATTAGTACTGCCCTCTATTGACTCTCTACTAGCCTTTCATCTCCGGTTTCTGCATATCCACATGCAAATAATTATGAAGCAGCTCTCAACTAGCATGAGCACAACACAACTCCTATTATAATAGCCTCTGAAATTGTACATGAGATCTGCTTTAGGAAAGGTGTCACAACATTGACACGATTCTACTCTGTTATTTCCAACCAACACCAGACCCATGAGGAATGGAAGGAAAAACAATTGGTCAAATATATATATACAGTAACATGGTGTAGTGCTAAAACCGAAACCTGATGGCATCTATAATTGTACGTAAGGTCTTCTGTAGGAGGTGCTATACGCTATTAACACCTGCAGAATGCAAGTGCAATATTCTCAATTGAGTGGTAGGATTCATCACTTAAGAAGACAGGCCTCCATGGTTTAGTTTACCACTCTAGCAACTAGAAACTACAGACTCACATATTCCACTAGAAGGAGGGAAAAATGCACTGGAGGATTTGAAGAATCATATCACTACAGACACTGAAATGAGTGGTCACAATAAATAATCTTGAAAATCAAAGTTATAATATGTTTAAAGTTGTTCAATCAGGTCTATGATAAGAAGAGTCTCAATGCTGCAAGACAAAGATAGGAACTATTCTCTGTCTGCTTTACTAAAGTCAGTCCATGGTCTGGGACGAGCATATTTATGAAACAAAAAACACTATAGACAGATGCTAGCAGTCCTATAGAACACCTCATCTTTATGGTGTGCATAACCTAATCATGCAACATAATTGTTTAAGTACAGATGACAAAAGAATGGAGACACAACCAATCTCTGGCAGCATCTTGAATTATACATTTATTTCATGGTATGAAGAGCTACAATGTTACTGACATCAAGCATGGTCATTGGATAGACAGTGTGGGTTTTCAAAGAAAAAAAATATACCTGGATAGGCACTAATTGTCAAAGAATGAAATTCACAACACACTAGACAAAAAGCCCTCTGAGAAAAGTAGAAAATGTTGGAAAAAACAATCTTTCCTGTATTTTCATATGCAGAAAAAAATCACACCTTATACATCAATGATCCATTTTACCTAGGTGTTCTTCAATATTCACCCTCTCAGCTATTTCTATAGTAGAAGTTAACAATAAATCTAAAATAGCATAATTTCTATCTAATAGATTTGCTGATCAATTGGTGAAGAACTTCATCTTTAAGTTTTATTAAACCTTTTTCTCTTGTGGTGTGATTCCAGTACTTTTCAATCTGTATGTCTAATATTAAAAATCACCCATGATTATGACTTCACTCAGAGCTGAAATTTTAATCTCACTGTAAAGGTTTCTGACCAATTTCATCACTTTTGTTTGGTAGTCTGTCACAAATTCGTGCTAATAGCTTTTCCCTTTGAAAGCATGTTATTCCTGCAACAGAATTAAACAAGAAGGCTCCTAATCTTCACGTGAACCAATTAGCCACTGGAAGAAGTTAAGAGTAGAGAAAGCTTGAGAAATGCTATGATCGAACCTTGTAACACTAGAAGAAAAATTTTAATGAACTTCTAAACTATAAACTATGAAAAGAACGTAGTGCAGCCTGGTACTACTCAGTGTGGTTGTGTGATAGGTCAAAACAGGATTTTGGTTGCATTAATTGAAATACTGAACACAAGCCTGAAGAAGTTATGATTTAATTGTATAGGTCACTTGCTAGGCCTTATTTAAATTATTGCATTCACTTTTGGGCTCCTAACATTAAGAAAGATATTGAATTATTGGAAAATGTTCAAAGCATGGCTACTAAGATGATAGCTGGGATGGAAAGATGATCATATAAGGACTGTTTAAGGTTTTTAAAATTGTTTTCTCTTGAAAAAAAAAAAGTTAGAGGTAATTTGATAAAGGTGTTCAATATTATTATCAGAACTGTCTGTATTGATGCTTCATCTGTTTTTTTCACATTTAAAAACTAGGATGTTAGAACAATTAGATTACAAATAAACATTTTGGCAGCTAGGAATCATCTTCATTTTAGATTTTTCTTTAAGTGAAGGATGGACTTTGGAATGGGTTGAATTCAGATATGATGGATGCAGTAAAGGTAACATTTTCCTAATCTAAAAGATATATTTCCTATGGATACTCATCTCTACCTAGAGGAATGCTATCTTCCTCATGCATTTGCATATGAGACTTGCAAACCTCCAGCCTTGAAGTAACTCCCACATAAATTCATGTGTTTAACATGAACTGCAGTGGTCTATAATGACCTCTTCACGTGAAAAGAGATCTCTACCAATAGGAGGGTAACACAACCACCATGTGCAGTAATTCTCCTCATGCACTTGCACTAGTGACAACAAAACTTTGCCAAGATTAGCTTCTTTCAGAAAATACCCAAAGAGAAGCCCATGGAATGTGACACACAATAGCAGAAGCTCCCTATAGGCATGCCTGTTAGAGAACACATTTTGTCTCAACCAGCTTATATACTTTTTATCAAGAATGCAAAGTAATTTCTAAAGGGTAAAGTGCATGATAATCAGCATTGAACAACCTGAACAAGTCACATTAACTGTTCATTTCTGAACAATCATGGAGGTAAGAGACGTAGGAAAGAAAGTACAGTCACTTTCCCAAACACCAGGGGTCTTATGAAGGAAGAACCAGTCTGGATAGAGTATATAATGTGCAATGAAAGAGAGTACAAGAAGAATTAATTGCATAGATTTTTAACTGACAAAAACCACAGGTGAGAGGGAAGAAATAAGTCTTGAGAGAAAGATGAAACAGAGTGTGAGGCCAGGGGCTCAATGGATGACATATGGGAGCCTGCAAAACTACATCATTATCTTTGTCTGGCACAAGAATCAAATGATGAGGCCAAAGAAAAAGGAAGAAGCAGAAGAGATACAAGGAAAGGTGATATGTAGTGGATAAAGCAGCCCAATAACCAATAATGGTTACATAACCAAATAAAAAAGGTAAACACATAGTTAACTAGGAAGAAAGTGGTAGATGGATCAACAATAGACATGGTACTCACACTGTGAAAGAGCACCATGAATGTGATAATAAAAAGGCTGCACAATCAGACAGTCCAACTTGAAAGGTGACAGAACACACAAATTTCACACATAACAATGAAAGGACAATATCCCATGATGAAACAGAGAGGAAATATTAGAAAGGTTTGGATACCACATGAAGGAGAGGAAACCAACGTTGAGCTGGCCAAAGCAGCACCACAAATAGGACCCAACAAGATATTTGCTTATCAAGGTGAGGTTGAATGGTCTGGTGTTTTACAGTACAAAACAAGGAGGCTATCTTCACCAAACAGCAAATAAAATGTTAAAGCTAAAGAAAAATTAGTAAAATTCATAAAACAAAATTAAGGTAAAGCAAAAGGAGTATTTTTTTTATTAAATACAATTTTTACATTTGGTCTGCAGCTGTAAGGGAAAAATTACAGTAATACTAATTGTAAAGATCTTTCTGTAACATAATTGTAATTATCATAACTTGCCAGGATGACTTTCAGATAATTTAAAAACACAGCATCAGTCATCTGAAGTTGGCCTTTCCAGTCGTGATTTCAAATTATTTGACATTATGACCGTTTTCAGAAAGTAAAGTAACACTAGTTTTAAAAAACTTGTAGCAAAATATTAATTATTATAACTCACCAGGATGACTAACAGACAGTTCAAACAGCAGCATTAGTCACCTGAACCTGGCATTTTCAGTCCTGTTTACAAGTTATTTTACATTATGGCCATTTTCTAATTTCATATTGAACTAGATGTACTTTGATTCTTAAAAGAAAATCACATTAAAAAGGTCTAACATAAATTTTTAAATAATCTTAAATAGCATTAAAAAGATTAACGGCTGTTAAAAAACTAAAAACATTTATAAGGTGGAATCAAGGTGAGGACCAGTGAGTATATTTAAGATGATAAGAACTAATCCTGGTTGACAGCACTGATAGTTAAAGCCAAAGAATGAGGAGATCTACACCAGAAGAGAGGAAGCTTGATATTGATAGGAGGTAGCAAAATTTTCTACAAGTGAGCCCATCCAAGAGCAAACTCAATAAAGGACCAAAGGGTATAAAATACTTTGTTGGTATAATGCAGTCTGACCAAAAGAGGCAGTCTGCTACCCAATTCATAATTCCTGTTCATCATAGGCAAGATAAAGATGATGCAAATGGACCCAGAAGAGTAGATCCAATGATCAAAAAGTAAAGGATCCTAGAATGTATTCTCAATTGATGGTTAGTATAAGGAATGACTGTAGAATTGTCAGATTGGATCATGAGCAAGCAATCCACCAGTAGGAGCAGGAAATGAGAATGTGAATAATAAATAATAAGAAATTTAAATATGGCAATATGAAATCAACATTTGTCATACACCCAGATGCGAGAAGTCTTGTCATTCAGCAAATTACTCCAATCTGAGAATAATGCATCCATGATGTGAAAGATCTCATCTGGGAATGGTAAGAGAACTCCAGCAACAATATTGGTACAGTCTAGCAAACATAACAATTCCTTAAGTAGATGAGAAAGGAGATTCAAAATTGAGGGCAGTGAACCCCAAGAAGAAATTCATTTGTCTTGCAGAGTCCACTGATAAAGGTGCATGTGTGCATGCCACAAACAAATAAGGTGTTCCAAGAGTATCAGAGTCCCAAAAAGCAAAAGAACCTTCAAGGAGGATGAGAAGAAGAAACTGAAAGTTTCGTGACCAAACTCTACATAACTTACGTGTGAAGAGGAAGAAGCTGAGCTCATTCGAAAAAAATTTGAAAAGACCACCATATGTTCCAAATAATAAGTGGATATAAGAAGGGCTTAGATATCTTTACAAACCTCTCCAAGAAAGTAGCTCCCTGAAAAAAAATGAAGACATGAGAAAAAGATACCTCCTAGAAACGACTTAAAAGGAGCCAATCCATGTAAAAGTGGAATTTCAGTCCCAGGCCACAATGTTATCAAATGAAAGTCCTCATAACACAATTAAAGACATAAGAAAGCTATGCTATGATTAAGAAAAAAAGAGTATAAAACTGGAAAATATACTATAATGGGTGAAAAAAAAGAATATGAAATGTAAATATTGATTATATTCACAGCCTGGATGAAAATAACCACCAGAGAGGAAAAACGTTCTTCGTCAAGAAATGTGTAACAACCATCTGGGAGACCAGAGGCTGATTATTGGATAGTAGTAGATTTAAGGTATCATAAGTCCAGGGGCTTATTTTTGTGGGCCATACATTAGATGTAATTTTACACAGAATAAAATTATCATTGGGCCCCAATTAAGACCATGGTCCTTGGAGCTGAGCACCTACTAGTCCCTACTTAAATGCACCATTGTTACTGGATGTTATTTCTGATCTTTCCATAAATCAGAAAGAAACAAACATGAAAACCCATGAAAGGTCACATGTATTCTCAATGGCAAGCTTGGCAAAAATTTAATGTTGGATTAGCATCATAGAGCACAGAACATGAATAATAATAATAATAAGAAGAAGAAGACATGGGTGAGAAAAAATGATATCTGAGAGACAATGAAGAGTGTTGTTGGATGAGGACTTTCCTCAACCATTTTTGGAGGTATCCAATACCAAACCAGGAGGCAGAAACTCACAATCAATGTTGTCTTCCTCCTGATCAAACTCAAAATAAGGAGAATGATGTCAGAAGAACGGAAAGAAACAGAAGGCTTAGTATGCAAAACAAACCCCTCAATATGTTGCACAATGATCATAATACCTTCCTCAGTTATCAATCCTCACCCTCTGTTGCTAAAATAGATATAGGGCCTGTGTGAAAAAGACCATGTATCTCACAAGACAAAGATTGTTGATTGATTGATTTAGTGTTTTATGGCAAAAGCAACGAGGCTATCTGTGCCAGACATCCGGTAAAAATGTAAAAAAAAATAAATGTAGTTAAAGACATAAAATAAAATGAAGGTAAAACAAAAAAGTATAAAACCAATGTTGACACCTAGTCTAAAACGTTAAGAGAGAAAGCAGAGTAAAAGAAGTTGTAAGGTATTTACTCTAGCAAAATGGTAATTATCACAACCTGCCAGGAAGACTAACAGGTAAGTTCAAAAACCACCGTCAGTCTCCTGTAGTTGGCCTTTCTTGTCCTGGTTCCAGGTTATGTGTCATAGCAGCTATTATCAAAATGTAAAAGAAAAGAAGTTTTAAAAGACACATAGCAAAATCGTAATAATGAGAAGCCAAATGACCAGTAAAAAGATAAAAGTCAAGTAAATGGAGTAAAATTTGTAAAAGTAAATGAAGGTAAAAACAAAACAGCAAGAAAAACAGAAAATGGCGTAAAAACCAATGTTGACATCAAGTCTATAAAGTTGTAAAGGTCTAACTGTAGCAGAATGGTAATGATCATAACCTGCCAGGAAGACTAACAGGTAAGTATAAAAACCACCGACAGTCACCTGAAGTTAGTCTTTCCAATCATGGTTCCGAGTTATGAGTCATTATGCCAGCAATAAAAGGTAAAGTAATAAAAGTGTTAAATGATATGCAGCAAAAGTGTGATAACAACTCGCCAGGATGACTAACAAGCAGTTCAAATGGATAATTCAAACAGTAGCGTCAGTCACCTGAGGTTGGTCTTTCCAGTCCTGGTGTCGACTTATTAAATGTTCTGGCCATTGTCCAATGTCAAATTGAATGAGAGAAATTAAAACTGTAAAAAGGAACCACAATTAAAAACATGTAATGAAGAAATATGCAACACTGAAATGAGATTAAAAAGATAGTAGCCATTAAAAAGCTAAAAACGTTATCAAGGTGGACAGAGTCACCATCACCAATAACTCTGTCCAATGTTACAGATTGACTCTGAAAAAAAAATGTTTAAAATATTGCCGTCGTTAAGAATCGTAACGATGGCAAGAAAGTAAAACGTGGCTGAAAGTGATTTGAGTGTTACACATTGGTCCATCAGTTCCAGATAAAAGAAAACAATGAGTTAAAAAACTGTGAACAATGTGAAGCCTAGTGAGAACAACTTCCTCCTTCCGGACTTTAGGAAAGCTAGATGGCCAAAGTCCAATATAGCATTTGATTTGAAAAAGTTTGTTGTCATGTTGCTCACTCCAAGTGGACCGCCAGCTAGCACAGAGCTGAGCCTTGAAGACAACACCATAGTCCATGTATGGAATAGGCACTGGGATGATAGTGCCGGAGCAGATAGATTTAGCTGCCGTGTCTGCAAGCTCGTTCCCGTGAATACCAACATGGCCTGGTATCCAGAAAAACTGGATAGAAGTAGCTGTTAATGAGAAATGGGCCAGTCGGTTTTCAATATCAGCAAGAGGATGTGAGCCAACATGCAGCGATTCCAAGGCCAGTACAGAACTAAGCAAATCAGTATAAATAGTGCAGTTGGAGTACTGCTAAGCTGCAACATGATCCAGGGCAAGAGATATGGCACACAGTTCAGCAGTGAACACAGAAGATGTACAGGGGATTCTGCATGCAGCTGCTGAACCACAGTAAACCATAGCAGAGCCCACTGTATTACCTGATTTGGAACCATCTGTATAAATGGGAACTAAATGATTGTTCGAAAGATGTTCATTAAATAAAAGACGATATTTCCAATCTGGGGTATCTGCCGTTTTTAGGTGACTGAAAGAAAGGTCACATTTGGGGGCTGTAAAAACCCATGGTGGGATGGGCTGACCTGTGAAATCTGCAATGTTATCCGAGGACAGACCCAATTCATCCAATTGCACCCAGATGCGAAGGCCAAACGGAGCAATGACAGACAGTCTGTTCTGAAAAAGTACTGCCCACCGAGGAAGGAAAACACATTCCCAGGTGAGATGCATTGGTAAGGAACAAAGTTTCGAAGTATATTATAAAGATAGTTGCAAACGGTGAAGGTGCAGAGAAGGTTTATGAAATTCAACATATGAGCTTTGAACTGGAGAGGTGCAGAAACCCCAGTGCAGAGTCAAAGTCCTTGGTGATGAATGGGGTCCAGTATCTTTAAGGCTGAGGGTCTGGCAGAGCCATAGACCATTGATCCATAGTCAAGTTTTGATCGATAAAAGCACGAAATACCTTTAACATTGAACATTGATCTGCTCCCCAACTGGTAGAAGAGAGGACACGGATGATGTTCAGTGCTCTTATGCATTTGACCCGAAGCTGCTTTAAGTGTGGTAAAGGGAGAATTATAGTCAAAGAAAGTCATTTTGAAAGGAAAGAGGTGATCGCTCTGCTCGAGTCTTGATGGCCAAGAAGGTGGGAGGAACAAGCAGAAGTGCTAGATACCCAGGAAAAGCTTTCACCTGGAGTATCAGCGATGCTCCAAACATCAGCCACCTCCTGACCATCGGAGAGTAAGATCGAGAGGGGGACAGAATTGTAGTGCTCATTAACCTTTCGAATCCTGTCCCATATGATCTTGAAACTGGTGGT
The DNA here is from genome assembly GCA_011833715.1 of Carcinoscorpius rotundicauda. Lineage (NCBI taxonomy): Eukaryota > Metazoa > Arthropoda > Merostomata > Xiphosura > Limulidae > Carcinoscorpius > Carcinoscorpius rotundicauda. The sequence goes on along the minus strand of CM022392.1, from coordinate 45,506,164 downwards.
TGATGATATGCTAGTTGTGAACTTAATTCAAGAATACTTCTGGCTTATCCACCTAGCAACACGGTTTGAAAGTGTGGGATATTTACGAAAAGTATTCCAGGCCTGTTTTTGAGCCTTATGTGCTAAGTGGCAAGCAGGATTTCACCACGGACGAGGATATCATGGAAAACATGTCAAGGTCTTAGGAATACACTGAGCAGCTGCTTGTGTAATACAGCTAGTTACTGCTGCTATGCAGTCATCTATTGATGGTTGATTTACGATGGCAGGATCAAGTTCTGCGAAAGCAGTGAAAGTGGACCAGTCTGCCTGATCTAGCTTCCACCGGGGCATGCAGGTAAAGTGGCATCGACCACAGCCAGTCTCTCTCAAAAGTATTGGAAAATGATCACTGCCTAGTGGATTACTGTCAACCCTCCATAAAAAATGGGAGAATAATGAAGGGGAGCAAACTGAGAGATCAACAGCAGTAAAGGACTGACTAGGTGCATGAAAGTAAGTGGAAAAAACAGTATTGAAAAGAGAAAGATTGTGATCATGGAGCATACGCTCTACATATCGACCCCTCCCATCAATAACAGCACTTCCCCAGAGGGAATGATGTCCATTAAAATCTCCCAGGAGTAGAAATGGAGATTGCAACTGTTCAATGAGAACATCAAGTCTGGTCTGATTGATCATATGTCTCTCAAGAGGACAGGTACAGAAAACAAACAGTGATGGTATGACCCAAGGAAACACAGATGGCTACGGCCTCCAAGGGTGTATTGAATGACAAAAACAGGGTGGGCACATGCTGATCAAACAATAGTGCTACCCCTCCATGTACTCGACCATCATAAAGCCTGGCATTTCTGTACAGAGAAAACTGCCGAATGGAGACTGTATCAGCAGGTTTGAGAAATGTTTCTTGTAAGAAAAAACATGATGGTAGGAAGCAATAAGTGTTTTAATATCATCTAGATTAGAACGTAAACCTCGAAAGTTCCATTGCATCAAGGTGGCCATTTTTAAGAACTGGTAGGTGAAGTGGCTGGAGAGCCCTTCTGTTTACGACCACGTCTTTTTCTTTGCTGTCCTTAGTCAAAGGAGGTCTATCAACCTCCATGGATCCTGCCCTGGGTCAAGTGGGCAGGTCTTTGTTATTGGAAGGGGAGTCCAGTGAATGAGGACGCAAACAAATAATTGTTTTACCTCTTGAGGTGTGAGAAAAAGAAGTATCAGAAGAAATGCCTGTCTTTGAAACTGAAGGACGTGGATCTTGAGGTTTGTTGGAAGGTATGGGAGGAACAGAGATGGGTGTGGAAGTCGATTCAACCTTTTTAAGCACAGAGGTCAACAGGCTTTTTATTTGTTTTGAAAACGATTCTCTTGGAGGCTCAGAGAGATCTGTCTGCACTCCCACTGTAGTTGTGGAATTAAGTGCAGCAGCATATGTCCAAGATGGAGTGGTGGGCAGCAATTTCCAGACTTCAGGATAACTAATGTTATGTATCGTTTTCAATTGCTGCACCTCTTTTTCCTCCAACCATTTTGGGCAAGAATGAAAGTAAGAGGGGTGAAAACCATTGCAGTTTATGCAATGTTGGTCCATGTCACATTCACAGACGTCGTGGCCCTTGCCTCCACAACGAGCACATGTCAGGGAACTACGACATGATGTCTTTGAGTGGCCGAATCTCTGATATTGGAAACATCGAAGAAGGTTTGGAATGTATGGCCGAACCTTGCAAATGAGATAACCTGCCTTGATGGTGACAGGTGCACATGATGAAGTAAATGTCAAAACAAGGGTATTTGTTGGCAGTGTAACTCCATCTTTCTAAGTGAAGATGCACCTCACTGCAGAAACTCCTTGAGTGGAGAGACCAGTGACAATCTCTGACTCTGGAACATTCTTCAAATCCCTTTCAACAATAACTCCTCATGAAGAATTCAAAGTATCATGTGGTGTGACCTCAATAGGTATATCCCCAATTGCCTTTGAATTTAAGAGGAGTTCACTGTGTTGGGATGTGGATGTTTCAACCACTATGTCTCCAGATCGAAGCTTCTTTACTGACTTTGAAGAGCCAGAAAGTCCCTCTAGTCCCTACTGAACAAAAAAGGAAGCATTTGCTCTAAAGGTTTTTCTGAAAGAGAATGCAATATAAGAAAATGAGGTACCTGTGTTACTGATGTTGAATATTGCTGCTCAGAGTCTTCAAGACATGGTCGCTTACTCATTGACTGTTTTTTTACAATTTTATTTAAATTTTTTGGAGGATCCATATGAAAAAGCAAAAATTTTGGTACCCACTGACCCAACCCACCATGGAGCCCTACAAGGGGATGCACTACAAAGTCATGGAAGGACAATGCAGCAACGCCAGGGTTTCGTGAGCACTATACCCAAACACCAGCATCAAGCACAATGCCCACAACACCCTTTGAGAACTTCCAACACTGGTACTTGGTTGACTCTAGCCAAAGTGGACCAGCCGATTGACCCAAGTGGGCCAACCAAAGGCTACCTGTCTACATGAATTTGTGGCAAAAGTGGTGTGTTAGGGTTGGATCCCGAAACCACCAGGATCCTCTCCTCCCCTTCATGGGTCGCCACGCATGGCAAACATGTGGGTGGATGTTTAGATCCCAGAGAAGGTAACCAGACTGAACAGAACCTTCATGGGGAGGTCCCTTCACCACGTACAGGAATCCACACAGAGGGGCACAGGACAAAGAAGCAATTATCACTTGAGAATTCATTAAATAAAGTTCTGAAAACAAAGCATGATGAAAAGGTTTTGTTGACAACTGTAAATCTGAAACTGAAACCAGACAAAACTTAACTAGTAGAAATGGCAAATGCACAAAAGAGATAGAATTTCTGTGTATTTTGTTTGTTTGTTTTTAATTTTGTGCAAAACTATATGAGAGCTTTCTGCACTAGCTACCATTAATTTAGCAACTTAAGACTACAAGGAAGGTACTTGTCATCATCACCCACTGCTAAATCTTGGGCTGTTCTTTTACCAATGAATAGCAGAATTGACCATTAAAATATAACACCCCTGTGACTGAAAGGATGAATATGTTTGAAGTGATATGGAATCAATCCCATGAACTTCAGATTGCAAGTCAAGCATCCTGACCACCTGGCTATGCTGGACCTCGTTCCTGTGTGAAGAAGTGAGTAACCATCTCAGAAATAAAGGACATTTCAAAGAAGGTCTGATAAAAATTTAAATAATCAGTGTTGGATTTGAGATTTTTTTAAGTGAATGAGACAGCCCCCAATGACCCAACAGGTTTCTTGTTCTTAAATGTTATGTTTTGTTTCACTTTACTGTATGTACAATTACATAATAACAAAACAAACTCAATATGTACCAGTTAAACTCTGCAAGTCCAAACATAATTTATAATTTTCCTGTACTAATTATGTATTTTTGATAGGTATGTTCTTCTACTAAAAAGCTTAGCTATTCTAGTTTATTGCTGCCCTTTACATATGAATGTGTTATTTTTTATTTTGCATAACACAAGTCTTCCAAACCCTAACTGTAATCAAATGATTCTAGCATGTCTCCCATGAACATCTTCATTGATCACCAACAGAAGCATAGTACACTTACACAACTCCTTCTATGCACCTGTACTGAGCTATCACTTTGAAGTTTGGAAGATTACAGAAAAACTGCAGAGGAAGGGTGGGAAGTGTTAACAGAGGGAAGTATGTATCAAAAATACATTTTCATTAGAAGTTATAATTAACTTCCAATATCTTCCTCTTAATAAATGTAGGATTCTAGCTAACTTTTGTGAGAGGATGGGCTGGGGTGAAGGGAGGATGAACAGACATACCACTCCAAAGCATCCAAAGTTTATCTCTGTAAATGAGTTAAATCAGCAGATCTGAAGAGGGGAACTGCACCACATCTTAATCAGATATTCTCCTAATCCAGATGAGAAATGTGTAAAAATCATGGCAGAAAATGAGAGAACCACTTACTAGTGAAAGAGAATGCAGTAGGAAGTGATACTAACCAGAGAAAGATATAATAACTCAATCCCACAAGATGAAATTGGGTAAATTTAGATGTGTCTCCTGTTGTAGACGGCATAGCAGTCCATATTTAGCAAGTAAACAGAATCCAAAACCTACTCATGGCGCATTGACTTTCACAAAAGAGTAACATGAGTATCATACTGTCTTCACCTCAAACCCAAAAACTGAGGAAATTAAAACTACTCCAGTTCCTAAATATGACACTGGATTAATTTTGAGCAACTGATTAGAGAACATGTCATCTGGTATCAAAAGGAACTCTAAGTCCATGCAATCAACTCCATCTACAAAAGAAAGAATAAGGGAGAGCCAAGGAGAGAAATGGAATAGTCCCATTTGTCTTTACTATGACCCACAATACAAAGAGAGGAACTGAGGGAAGAAGATAGACAACCTAAAACCTGTGTGAGAACTTTTGTTGATTGGTTCACTCAAAAACCAAATTTAGTCACATAAATGCAGAAGAGAGCATCCAATTGAATGGTGAAATGCATTTGGATGTCTTACTACTTTGAATGTTTAATTGCAAATTGGAGAATATTACATCCTCTATAGAAGCAGAACACCAACATCTTTATCTAAACCAAATTGTTACCTATATCATATGACCGAACTCATCTAACAGGGTGCCTTCATGGTTAACCATACCAGCAGCTTGGAACTGGTAAGTACTCCCATACTTTACTAGAAGAAAGGAGGGAAAGAATGCATTGGAGAGCCTGGAAAAACATTGAAACCCAAGACAGTGCAATGAGTAATCACTAAATTATATTCTGAAAAGCAGACAATATCAATTTACTCAATCAAGGCATAACAGAAATAGGCAGCTATCCTCTTTTACTTTACCCATGAAGTCCGTGGCTGATGCAATAAGGTAGTTAAGGGCCAATTTATGAAGCAAACATCATGTGATTATTCACTTACAAATGAAATTGTGAAACACCCTATCTCAAAAGGTGAATGTTTGGAACCATAGAAAGTGCAATTCAATACTATGTAAAGTGTGGATTTAAAATATATCTGGTCAGACATAACTCATCACAGAGTTATATCCAAATAATTAAGATATGAAGATTGGGCCCAAAAAAAAAATATTAATAACGACTTACCAAGTGTGAGAGTCACACCAAAAATCAAAATATAGCTGCAGATGGGAGGCAAAAACCTGAAGAAAATACAACCACAATATAATGTAAATGATGAGAAATGAACATGTCAAGGTTGATCCAAATGCCTGATTGCAGAATTTCTTCTAGAGATTGAAGAAAATCAGGAGTGAGATGTATGATTTGATGACAGTTTACATAATACAAAGTACACTGGGAAGGGAATATGGAAGAATATGCCAGTTAAACAAAATAACAAATGCAATTAGAGAAAGTAAAATGGGAGAGAACCCTTGATGAAGAGAGCTGCTAAAAGATAAAGAAATAATAATTGAAACCATTAAAGAAAGCTGTGCAGGCAATATACCAATGAAGAGTATACATAAAACACAGAAGTCTATCCATATTTAGACAGGGGCAAAGATGAAAAATAGAAGGTAGGGAAATCAGCAGAAAGGAGGAATTACTCTCATAAGCCACTAGGGTTTTGGAAAGAAAGAAACAATCTAGATAAAGAAGAAGGATAGTACAGTGGTAAAGTGTGTATGTAAAGTCATTGGCAAACAAGTCACACTGTTGAAATTCTCAGGTCAAAAGAAGGAAATAAGCCTTAAGGAAAAATTTAAAAAAAATACCAGGATACATGCTCAAATGGAAGTGAGATAAGGGAACTGAAGACCACATTGCGATCTCAACCTGGAAGTGCAGGTCACAAATAAGGTTGATGAATTTAGAAAAACAGATTAACACTTAAACAGCAGCCATCACCAATTAATGTGTTCCTAGAAAAAGATGGCCATCATCAATTGATGATTTTGTGCTTTGCACTCAGTGCAGCTGATACAGGCTAATAGTTGGCAACCTCCTCACACCATAGTGACTGTACCCACTCAAAATATTGTGTCAGAGTTATTTTCTCTGTGTAATTCATGGAGCCAAAAAGAAAGGGTGCATGAGCTAAGGGAATGAAATGAAAACATTTTCTATTAAAAGACAGAATTGAAATATTAGCATGTGATAATTATTCCAATGAATAAAACTTTTGAGATTTTTCATCATCATGAAATTCAACTGTTTGAAGCTCTGAATGCAATTTAGTTAATAGATCAGAATCTACTGGTTAGCCAATAGGTAAGGTGTCAGGATTTTGATCCATTTATTCATTCTTTTGACAGTAGAAACACTAGACTTAAAGTCAAATGAATCTAAAGAATATTAATTGTTTACTACTATCTTTGATCAATATTACGAGTTTTGTAAATTGTTGAATTCCAAAGAAAGTGAAAGTAACATTCTCTCTACTTCACGAAATAAGAAATGGAAAGATACAACTATTGAGGAATTGTATACTTTTTTCCTTTGGTAATGCTTATGCCACACGTAAAAAAAACACATGTTGGCTGATTATTGGAAGAATGATCCCCTTATAGGAACTTCAAATTTTTTCAAAATACATTACTTAGGATTGATCAGGGAGATTCTTAGATATTTGCACTTTGCAACTAACATAAAAATAACTGCAAATGATCAATTATGGGAAGTTTGAGAAGTGTTTACATTGGCAAAGAATAAAGCTAAAGATTCTTTTCTCCATTTCAAAAAGTAGTTACCAATAACTAATTCTTTTCAAGGTTTGCATTGTTTTCAAGCAATACCTTCCAAGCAAGCACCATAGATTTGAAATAAAGATCTATAAATTATGTGATTGTGAGACCAGAAGAGTAATAGATATGATTATCTATTCTTCAAGTGATGCAGATGTCCCCAAAGATCCCCAATTAGTATTTTCAAGATCAATTGCTTGACAACTGATGACTACCTTGGAAAAAGTTGTATATTATATGTTGATAATTATTAAATATAATTATTATTGAAGTTCAGAATTATACAACTTTCTCTTTGAAAATAAGACTTTTTTGTAGAACAGTTAGAACTATTTGGAAAAATATACTTTAAATTGCACTTCTGAAGAAGCAAGGGAATATTTTAACACTTCAGTAAAAAGACGTATGTCCTGTTACTTTGATTAGTACAGTGCAATAAGGTGAAATAAAATACAGTGGGAAGGATGATTATAAAACTAAACAACCAAGCCCAATATGGTAAATCCATATTGTATTATCAGGTTATATTATCAATGTGAGGCTAGTTGACAAAAGTGACATACAAATTGGACAAACGGGCTTTCTTCGTAAATGTGTAAGGTGGTACATAAAGTTCTTTTTCACTCAATTAATATCTCAATTTTGAATTCTTGTAACATGTTTCTAATAAAAACTGACAAGAAGCCATCACTGAGGCAGTTTAGTTACAATGTAATTTACCAATTATTGGAATGGTATGGAATGGTGATAAGACATTCCCAGGAAAATATAGCCTTACTATTTTCAGTAAACTTGTTGGAAAAGAAGCATTTTGAAATAATTCTATCCTCAGGAGCTATAAAAAGTAAACAATGAAAATGTCATGTACGTACGCATACAAACAAGAAATGAAGTGCAAGATAGTGACTACCTGTTGTAAAGAATGTAGAGTAGCATTATGTGCTGAAAAATGTTTTTATACCTTAAAAAAACCATTTGAACTTGTAATAAATAAATAAAAAAATTATGAAAGAAAATTAAAAGAAAGAGATATTCTCTTCAAAATTTATGACAAACATGTTAGAGATTCCTTAAAAAAAAAAATTTCCCAATTTTTTTTTACATCTGTAGTGAGCTGCTTCCTACAACATTCCTACTGCTTAAGGGTTAATATGATAAAGACACATCACAATGTCTAGCAATAGGAAGAAAGTGACTCAAAGTCTGATAAATGGTTAAGAACTTTGGGATGTTGATACATAAAAATTATTCTTATAGAAACATATGGAAACTTTTGGTAGTGTTTCTGCATTGTTACAAAAAACAGCTAGCCATGACATTGTGAAAAGGAGGAGCAGTTAAGGAATAGGAAAGGGAAGGACTCTGATTGAGATATACATGCAAACAGATGGAAGAATATACATTGTTGCTGGGCACATACCACTTAATACTCAAAGAATGCCAGGACTGTATTGAAAAGGAACGATCTTAAAAACAAAGCCACACATAAATCCTGGAGATGAGGAGCAGGTAAATGAGTTGGAGATTTAACAGCATTACAACCCAAAACACCACAACAATGCATAAATTACATTTGTAAAACAAGAACAGAAGACAATAAACGAGCTAACACAAAAGTAACAGGGAGAGGAATTTTCCATAAAACCCCTCAGAATTTCTGTAAAAAGCCTCAGGCAGGAGATGGATTGTGGAGAGGTACTACAATAGAAATGTAAGGGTAAAACAGAAGCTGAAAAATTGGACTTAAATGAGAATAATGGGAGATTCAGGGCCCGTCTTCAAAATGAGTCAAGTTGAACCCAAAAGCTGTTGGTCGACATATGTACAATAAGCTTGATAAAAGACAAGAGTTGACTGGCCTAAAGCCTGTGGAGGATGAAGCATACTTACACCATTGCCAAAGTGAGAGACAAACTAGTTAACACAAATTCAAATGTCTGGGAGATAGGGGAAGCATTAAGTAGAGTTAGGAACTACTGTCATGTAACGATAAAGGAATGCGATTCATATGATATAGCAACAAAGCATAAAACATCACACACCTGAGAAATAATGAGTGAAAAAATCCATGGACAGCCAAAAATAATCCACAGGGAGGATGTAGAATAGCACAGCAAAATCAGGAAGAGGAAACAGGCAAAGTATTTGTTGACCTGCAGAAATTTGACAGATTCAAGTAGAAGAAGGGCAAGGTATGGAGATAAATGTTGACTCATATGAGGTTCAATTTGCAGGTGAATAAACAGTCAAATTTCTTGTTGGGCTGCTAACACCTGAAGCATGTGGTATACCACCTACCAATGGCGTTACACCTTAAGTGGTTACATTAACCTCAGAATTCATATTGAATTAGTCAACAAAGAATTTAAAATAAAAAAGAAATGTAACCAAAAGTAAAAGTACATAAGTGGAAATAATATTTTAAAAACTGAGTATGTGATATTAAATTAAACCACTTTGAGAAAAAATTGATCACAAACACTGAACAAGAAAAAGAAAAGAAAAAGATGTCAAAGTGCAAGTGCTGCCAAATGAAAAGCGACAGTTTGGTAGAGGCACATAGAGAGAGTCATCATGTGAATATACTATGTTCCTATTGGAGGATAGGAGACTATGATGATTTGCATAAGAGATACATCAGAATCATCTGATTCTAGTAGGGAAGAGTGGAAAGCTTGTTACACACATAAAAGTTTGCATATAAATGGCAGCAATAAATAAGAACTGCTAATCTTATGAAAAGAAAGAAGTACCTATTTAAAAACTGTAAGATAATATTTCAACATATTGTGAAGAAGAGCTTAAGCCCAAAACAATAATAAAAATCAAGAACCTTGAAACCTGTTCGAGATCTTTATTTAACTTTTATTAATTTTCTCATGCATACAACTTTTAAACTAAGCAACTGTTTGAATCATGATGATAAATTTCTCATTTCAAATACTGAAAAGATATCACTCATGATGTAGGCAAGTTTCTTAGGCACACAAAGCAACATTATAAATTATGGTCATCTAGGCTTCATGCACTGTAGCAATCCTGCTATATCAATAAACTAAACCAATTTATGTTTCTCATAGAAGAACTAAACCTACTCTTTAACTAATACTAACCTGTAAAAATTTCAATTATCTAGTGTCTTTGTGCCTGAAAAACTAGATTTCTTGTATTCCAGGATTATGCTGGTATTTTATCGCTATAGTAATGAAACATTTAACTATTTTATTAGAATGGACAGATGATGCAGCAGCACAAGGTTAGTTTTGACTATATCAAATAAGAAGTCTCTCTCTCTTTAAAAAACCAAAACTTCTTTCATAACTCAGATTCTCTTTATAGCTGGCCAATCAAAATTTATTTGCAAGACTCTGAAAATATCTTTGCTGCAGGTGATAACTGTGAGGTAGCCTAACATTCATGATAACTTTGAATAAAATACAATTACTTTATGAAACAGCAAGTAAAAATCCTCAACTGATTCACATCATAAATACTAATGTGTAAGGATACTTCCACACTTTACTTACAGTATTTCATGTGTTCTGAACTGAAAATATGGTAAAACTAAAATTTTTTTATACTTATAAAGTATATACAATGAGAGACTATGGTCTTTGCATATGAAAACTATACAGACTGCTTTCAAAATCACCTAGATTCTGGTTATGCAAAATCACAATGCCCTAATTAAAAACCATAATCACTATTTGTAAGGCTCTCAGATGAACTTTGTTAAAAATATTTTAATCAAAACTAAAACAACCCCTTGCAAAGAAACACCCTAGATCTATAAAATTGTGTAGTTTCTCTACTTTGCTCAACCACTATTGAAATTTGTAAAGAAAAATGTGGCCTGGCATGGCCATGTGGGTTAACGTGTTAGACTCGTAATCTAAGGGTCGCAGGTTTGAATCCCCATCACACCAAAACATGCTCACCCCTTTCAGCCATGGGAGTATTATAAAGTAATGGTGAATCTCACTATTTGTTGGTAAAAGAGTAGCCCAAGAGCTGGCAGTGGGTGGTGATGACCAGCTTCCCTCCCTATAGTTTTACACTGCTAAATTAGGGACAGCTTGAACAAATAGCCCTCATGTGGCTTAGTGCAAAATTAAAAGAAAAGAAAAGAGTCACATCTTAAAGCTTTTGCTTTGGGGTAAATTGATGTTATGATTGAAACTAAACCTACCTTTTATCTAGAAACTTTCCATTTAAAATTTTATGTTATCTTATTACATTGCCTTATTCATCTACTATAATTAACCCTTATAAAGAAAACATTTTTCACACAAATGCTTCTATTACGTGATTATGCCACTTTACTCAACAACTTCTAGCAAATGTTCTTGTTGATGCCCAGTGAGATTTATAAAAGTTAACAATTCATTTATATGATTCACTTATTCATTTTATAGCAATTGTGTAAGTAGTGTTTTACCAACTGAAAATAAAAATGGTGTTTCTCTTCTTGTCCTAAGTATGTTAGTAATGATCTAGAGTACTTAGACTGTGTGTATTACTCATGCAATGAAAAAAAACAAACCCAAAGAAATCTCATCAGTACTCCATACAGCCAACCCTACACAAAAAAAGAATCTAAAAGCTTGTGTTATACAGTTATGCAATCTCATTCACAACTATACTCATTCTTTGTAAAGAAAAGCCTTTTATCTAGACGTTTATATTACATGATCATGCTGCCTTATTTATCAACTATAACTAGCACAAAAACCCCTCTGTGGCATATTAAAACTTTAATTAAAATAAAGTACAGAACAACATTTTGAACTTTTTCAGACATCTTCAGATTAACAAAGAAAGTTTGCAACACCTAGAAGTTTGTGCTATGTGATCAGACTGCCTTAATCAAAAATTATAACTACTACTTACACAGAAAAAAGTTACATAAAGAAGCTTATGTCACGTTACACTGCCTTATTCAACAACTGCAACTACTTCTTGTAAAGAAGAAAATTTACTTCTAGAAGTTTGTATTACGTGTTTATGATGCTTTACTCAAAACTCTAACCATCCTTTGTAAAGGAAATCCCTACATCTAAAAGTTTGTTATGTAATTACACTACCTTATTCAACAACTATAAGTACCTATTATAAAGAAGTTTTAAATCTGAAACATTGGGTTTTGTGGTAAATGGTTGTGGTGATTAAAAACAGTTGCCTTTCATATATTTGCATTGCAACATCTTATGCAGTCTTACTACTGTAAATCCACACTATTAGTATAATTTAAGCACCAAATAATAAATTACAAAGATCTCATGTCAGAAGCTTGCAGAAACTCGTTAAAGTTCTCTCTACAAGTAAGAAAATAAACAAAAATGTATCCTTTTTCTTTCTTGAAACATGCCAATTTCTTTTAGAGTTTCTCTTGATCACTTCTTAGTTATGCTAAGACTGCATCATACCACAACTTATTCCCAATGACAAAAGCAAAAACATTTTCTAAAAATCAGCATTATTCATCTTTTATATAAAACAAAAATAATGTTAAAAGTATTTCAATTAACATCAGCAGAATGAAAAATACAAAATTCCTTTTAAAATTTGGAGAGTAAACTATGAAATTCTAGTATTAAAATAAACTTTTACGAAGTATTTTATCCAATATTTGAGATCAAGCTGACATGAAGAACTTTGGTATAATGTAATTTGTAACAAGTCTGAGGTAAAACAAAATGTTTCTTTCAAAACTGTAACAACAGACTCCAATTACCAGGATTCTCAAAGTTTCTTATTCACACTACTAATACTATTTTTAAAATATCTATTCTTCTAGTATCCTCTACCTGCAAAAAGACTTAACAGTACCAGTCATAACTAAGATATTCTACTAATTTTAGTATACACTACCTGCCAGAAGACTACCAGTATTGGTAATAGCTGTGTGGTATGTAGGTATGTCATGCTTCTTTTTTTTTTTATATCTTATTACTTTAATTTAGAATAAATGAGAAAATTAAAATACTCTAAGTTTATGCACTTCTTGCACAAAATGTGGTCAAGAAAGAGTTTGTTTTCATTCTATCTGCCTTTGTTCTATCATAATTCTATAGAAATATAATACTGCACATTGTGTAAAAATGTCAGTAATGAGTGTCCTCTAATAAAACATCAGTTATGAACTTTCACATTATGAATCTTCAGAAAATTGATTAGTAAGAATACGTCAAGGAAAACAGTGAAAGGTAACTATCTAGTGTCCAAATGCAAGCACATACATGCATACACACTATTCTGTATCTTTGATTAACAAAAACTATTTTCATTGTTTGTGACATGTCATGCTTATATTTATATGCTCATTTATTTCTTTATTCAAATTCAGTTAGTTTTGAAATAAATTTATAATCAAATTGTGATACATCTTGCTCTTTCTGTTATACAGCAGATCTAAATGATACTTTTTGAGATCAGTTTCACCTGTATCTACTACATAGGAAATTGGAAACTGTAATTTCGGTTCTGTAAGTTTTCTATTTACCACTAAAGTATTTCCCTTACTTCAACATTTATGTTAAAGTTTAAAGGAATGTTTCTGACTTAAATAATGGCTTTTTATAATCAGTTAGAAGAACTTGTCACAAGAGGGATAGTCAGTCACTGAAGAAAGACAATTGTAAAAAAAGTCCTTTTCAGGACTTTCACCAATGATACAAAGGTGCATGACTTCAATTTCTCCGTTACCATAAAATAAAAAAGGGCAATCTTTACACAGAGCACCCAGAATGGCAGATTGGGTATTACCTCTGAGAATCAATCTCAACACAAAGGAAACACATAACTGAATGTCAGTGAGGTGAATCGACATCAAGAAAAATAAGAGGCTTGATTATGCTGTCTCTACAACAATTTCAAGCTGTAAGCAGCCAAAGTAATTCAACTCCAGCAGAGGTAAAAACCAAATGATAAGAATAATGCAACTATTTCCCTAGCAGATGAGATAGAGAGTTAATAAGTACCAACAAGAAAATCTCCAAACCAAGGGGCAGAATAAAGATTTTCTTAATCAGAAGATATCTTGTAGGGTGACAGAGGATTTCAAAAATACATATGGTCAAAGAGAGAATCTGTATTAGCTGTAGAGAAAAACTAACTCACTGCTCTGTCACTTTGGATTAAGGAATGAGCTCTTGCCTGAGGGTTAAGATCCCTAAGTACACCTACTGTGGCATACACATGACACTGGCAAAATTTCAGTCAGGCAATGGCTGCCACAAAATTTCCCTGTGAGTGAAGCCATGTAAATTTTTCCCTCAGTGTTCAAAGGTGCAATTAAAGATCTGAACAGCTTTCCAATATATTTCAGTCAGGTAACTGCTTGTGATGGCAGGTGTAAGAGATGCCTAATCTTCAGCTTAAATGATCTAGCCCTGAACTCTGTGATGCATTTGAAAGAGGTACAACAAGAAAACTGGAACACAGTAATGGGCAAATTGTGCTACCAATTCAGTCTAGTGGAAAATAAAACAATTCATTTGGTCAAGACTCAGAAGAAAAGTTGCCAACATAGATGAACTATACCACCTACAGACCAAGAGGACATCTTGGAAGTTTACCAATAAACTACCATGCAAGACAATGAGGCACCAAATGACTGTAAGTAATATCCTTGCCCTAACATAGGTAGTTTCCTTGGTTACCTAATAAAAAGTGGTAACTTTGGGCTAGTTGCAGGAAAAGAAGATTCCTGCAGTGGCAGCTGTTGTGACTACAACATGACAGACCACGCAACTCATGTATCTCCACTACATCAAGCTCAAGCCATATCAAGGATTATCTATCAACTCAAACATCTCATTGCTGTCATGCAACCACACTACATTCCAATGAATTGGTAGGGTTATCCTGAACCCTTCCCCTGCATAGTTTACTTGTCACAGTCTATAATGATGATGTCACAATGTAACTTATGTACATTTTGACAAAAGCAAATAAGACAAGGCTCTCAGCTCCAGATGCTGGTTCAGCAAATTCTGAAGAAACAGCAGTACCAATGTTCTGCTGATTAGTATGGTAGGTAAGGCTATCAATTTTGAATTATGGCTCAGTATGTTCAGAAGAATCAACAGCTAGTTGTGAAATTCTCATTTCAGCCTGGCAAAATACTTGGGGAACATGACAAACAGTTTCTATCTAAATGTTTTGTGGTCAGCCTTGTTCTCTCACAGCTGGACAGAGCTTGGTATGTACATGTGAGAGTAGAAGAGAAAGCAGTTAAGTTCTTGATTGACAAAAGACTCAATAACACTGGTAAATATTGCAAAATATCATGATCTCCAATGAGATATCCACTCTTGCAAATAAATACCAACTTCATTCTGGCAAAAAGTAATAGACTATTCATGAGTGGAGAAGCTGATCTCCAGCAGCATCTAAAAGATGTTGCTCAGATAATGAAAGCAACAATCTCTAATCTCAGTCCTGGCATTAGCATCCATAGGATGGACACATTTCTTCAGAATATCAGTTTATCAGCTGCACCGATAGTTTTTGCAGAGTTACTTGAGGTTGGCCATATCAAGCTCTAAAACAGTAAACTGCATGTAATTGAAGAAATAACAGTACCTCTATATATGTGATATTCTGTGACTTACTAGGATGAAGTCTAATGCATAAGTACTGTATAATGTAGATATATAGTTCATACATGAAATAGTTTCCTGTTTAGAAACAAGCAGCATTTATTCAGGCAGTTATATGTTTGAGGAGATAAGAAGCTCCAGGATTGTTTTCCAATTATGAACAACTGGTTGTCCAGCTTTATGCTTGAATGATCATTTATGTGGTTACAAAATAGAGTAACCACACCAACTAAGTTGAGTCTTTTTACAGCCACCAAAACCTCTGATATCATTGTACCATGACTGTGCAAATAATCTGGACCAAAAAAAGTAAAAGGAACATGATGATTTATTAGTTGAATATGATAACATTGTTGTAGGGTCAGATGGCCAACTAGGTTGAACAGCTGTGATTTGCCACAACAAAAATGCAGGCAGTGCTCTTCTCAGAGGATATAGGATGTAGCCATATATGAAATTTTGTGTATGGTGAAGGAAAAACTTATCAAGAATGATTGGTTGTCTCCAGCAGTGACTGCCAAGAAGGGTGAACACATACAATTCTGTGTTGACTTTAGATGGGTGAATGTAGTAAATCACACTGATGTAAACAATTCACCATTTGGATTTTTGGAATATTCAAACTGTTAGAAATGGAAAATTGGACGAGATTACAAAACAAAAACCTAAAACTGCTTTTATAATAAGGGATAACCATTGCAAGTTTCATGTCATGCCAACTAAGAATTTAACTAAGCTCACACTGAAAGAGCTACAAAAGGTGATATGCCTGGTCTACCCCAGCAATGTTTCAGTGTTTGGATGCACACATGACTAAGAAATTAAGTATGGTATTCCAGTGGATAACAGAGCATGCTTGAAACTGATACCAGGAGAATGAGTGCTCATACATACAGAAATGGAATCTCTTAGTCATATTGTAGACAGAGATAGCGTTTCTATATGTCCTGTTATGACAACAGTAGTGATACAATGACCTCATCCTGCAACTAAAGGAGAAATTTATAATTATCTATATTTTGCATCACTTCAACAATAATTTATGGCCAACTTATCCAAGAGAGCAGTACCATTGTCTGCTTTCATTAAAATTAAGGTGTACTTTGAATAAAGCGAGAGATGTAAGCAGGCATTTCTATTCCTAAAGCTTGCTTCAGCATTAGCACATCCATGAAAAGACAGCAAATTTCAGTTAAACACCAATGCCAACAATAACAGATTTGTAGAAGTGTCATCACAGATTTAGGATGATGTGGAACATGTAACTGTGTACTTTAGTCATTAATTTGTAATTCTTGATTACATATACTGTACACAGTTAAGAAACTGCTTGTAGTTTTACTCTTGCCACTACTTGTATGATAGGAGGTTCACCACTTAGGTGGACTAAGCTTTGCTGAGATAGTTAATTAACATTCAAAAACTGGAAGCGATTATGGCACAATGTATAATAACATTGTATAAATGATTCTATCATCGTACATTGCCTACAGCTGCAGCATGGCAATGCAGAAAAATTGATATGAAGTACTATCAGACCTTGTCCGTCCATGAAATTTTTTGATCCTGGATACTCAGTTGTGGATAAAACCATTTTCACCACAGCAATACATTTAAGGATCCCATTTGCTGATGGATGATGTAACTAACATTTTGGGAAGTCCAGGAAGTGCAACTGTAGGACTTGGATCTATTAAGTCACTCCTTGCCACGAAGTTAGCTAAACTTTCTTATTTTAATTCAGAATTATTAAATTGTTTTCATTTATTCTATTATATGTACTTTTATTATGACATATGGTCAAAAAAGTTCTCAAACAGATTTTGATCTTGCTGCCTTTATTGTTTTATCATTCTATGGAAACAACACCTATTTAGCCCATGGAATAATGACTGTAATGCTTCAAATTGTACAAGAATGTTGGCAGCCACAATCTTCCAATGGAAGGCTAGATGATATCTTGAAATTATTTTCTTCCCTGTGTTTAACAGTTAAATAGTTGAGCTATTTGCAAAGAATAGGTATGAATATGACCTAGGTAAATTTGACTGACCATGTGACTTTTTTTTACTTATTCAAAGTCTTTATGTATTTGATTCTACTACCTTTTAACACAGTTTATATATCATCACAAAATTTGGAAGTCTTTCAGTAAAAATTACAACTGTCACAAACAAAAAAATGTATTTTTAGTGAAATATATTTAACAAACTGAAAAAGATTTGTTAGTGAATATCTCAAGTATTTGTTTTTAAAATTGTGTGTGCAAAGTGATTTTTTCATGTTAAGATTAAAAATAATTTTTTATCTCAAAACTCTCAAATTTCATTTGCATAATCTCTAGAAATGTTGGCTTTAAAAATATTCATGAACCAGGTCTTGATTGAAATTATTAGTAGACATACAACTCCAGAGAATACACTAATTTAATCAACCCACAAATTCAGTGAAAAGTGACAGTCAAGTGTCCACAGGCAAGTCCACACACTGTATTTTCTGTGTTCCATTAATAAAGGGTGATTTACCGTGTGTTACATAGCATCCAGTCTATTTTTGTCTTTACTCAAACTCAGTTTATTTTAGCTAAAATCATTATTACTTTATGGTATAACCTGCTGATCCTCTGTTATAAAGTAGAACTATATAATATATTTTGATGAAATGGGTTCCACCTGAAGGTACCTTAACAGACACTAAAATCATCTAAATGGCAATATGCTAACAATACCAATCATGATTGACTACATTGAAGCATCTTGATTTTCTGGCTAAATTCGATTTGAATATCTTTTTAAATAATCTAATAACTTTTTGATATCAGAAATATTTCATCAATGCTTAGAATGTCAGATTTTTAAATAATGATAATAAATAAATGTATGTAAAATATAGTATTACCCATGATCAGCTTCATCTTCTGTAGTTTCTACAAGTTTAGTTTCTTCCTTGGAATCTTCTGTAAGCTCAAAAATACACTGACCTGTTTTTGTAGCACAAAGAATCCCCTCTGCAACAACTGAGAATGAAGTGCTGGCAACTGGAGTTGATGCATGAGGAGTTCTAGTTAAACCAGCTTCTGATTCAGACAAATGGGTTGCATCAGACTATTAAATATAAATCATTTTCAGATTCTATGTTTAGTGAATTAGTCAACCATAAAATATCAAAGGGAAGGTTTTGTTTCTTTTAAGTAACCTGAAGAATTAACATTTTTTTTTGTTTGACTTTACAATATTCTAAATGATTCCAATTTACTGTTGCTTTATCATAACATAAATGTCTATCCACACATTTGAACAGATTAATATGCTATCCATTAAAATGTAAAGTGTTTCAGTACAAGAACTATCCATATCCATAATTCAGGATAGAAACAAGAAAAACAATATAAATAATATCACTTATGATTTTTAAAGTTTAATAAAACCTTTTATGTTAAAAGTATATTTTTATAAAAATGTATGTTGAAATACCTCCAAAGAAAACTAGTGGAGAAGAAAGTACAAATTCCATAAATTTTCTGTAAACTTGTAACAAACCAAAATATAGTTGATACTACACTGATTAACAGATACAAATACATTGAAGTAATTCATTCTACACTGTTCCAATGCCATTTATTTCACCAACAACTTTAGAATGTATTAAGATAATATTCCAAGCACAGTTGTAATGCTAATTTTAATTAAGTTCATGGGAAAATTCCTGAAAGTGTTCTGAAAAATTATAAAAAATAACTTCATTTATTTTGTAGCTTACCCATTTAACAATAGCACATATTTGTTATCTAAAATATAAATCTTAGGTTTGTGAATACAATATCAGAAAGTACTGCTTTATTATGTTTAAAATTTAAATATCTCACCAGTCACTGACTAAATGGAACAAATATTCTCAAAATGTTTTATCATAATTATCATTAAAAAAGTGAGTCAAATTTTTCAATAGATTATATTTAAAACTATTTTCAAATAACTTAATACTGAGTAATTTGTACTCACATATATCCAAGAAGGCCAAAGACTAGGATGTTAATGACCACTTACTTATATTTACATTATGCAAGTATTGATTAACTTTTTTCTTAGAGAGTACAATATGTAACATGTAAAAGAAAAGTCAAGCGAGTATCTGTTTGCTTCTCATACTTCTTAATTTTTATCCATCAGAAATGTTGCTAGCCTTTACTCAAATCTAATTTTATGCTCGATGTACGAAATCTTCTGTTTCCTACAGATATCTAACAGATAACTCGCTGTCTTTGCATGAATAAATAGTTCCTTGCTGATGTTTTCTTTCTACATAACAGATCATCATTCATCGATAACATTGCACTCCAAATGCTTCTGTTGCTTTGTTTCATCACAGAGGATCTATGCTTCTACCACATAAAGTAGAACCAACCACACTTAACATTTCAGTTATCTCTTAAGTCTAGTTTAACATCCCTCCTGAGCAATTCTTTGATGTTAACCTTACCTAAAGAGTGATATAGATATGGGACACTGTGGGCTTGAGCACCCACATCTTGCTCTCCCAATTTCTGTATCTATTCCTACTCTTTTATTTTATTTCTTTATGTGAGACTAGCAAATGTAGATCAAGACTGATGGATAAAATATCCCCATCACAAGGTAGGCCCTACTTCTTCAGTCACCTCCAAAACCTAGGGTGCATTTTACCCCCACATTATAGTTTGTTCCCTGGGATCTTTCTGATTAGTCCAGTGTTTTTTTCTTATTTTTAGGTTATAACAAACTAATATAATTAGTCAAAAGTTTGGATTTGCCATTTTTAATGCATTCCTTCATTTTAGTTTTGTTTACTTAACTTTATCAGTATTAATTTTCTCTAACATATATTCTAATTATGTGATTTGTTACTGAATATGTTGCACCTTTCCATTATACTGTTTGATGTTTATGAAACTAAGTGCAACAGCCTTAACCAATGACATATTTTGCTATTATAATTTAGCTTAGCGAGCTGATTATGGTAATTATATTGCTGCAAACATTATAAAAAGTAATACCAAAAGATATTTCACATGTCCTGTTCTAAAAACTTTTCACTCTATTACTTACACAAATTCATTTTGTGAAATATAATGCAATTTATCTATTTATACATGTACTAAATGAAATATGAAATATATGGGTCAAACTTCAAACCCATCACATATATGTATAAATTTGCATGATCTCAAGTTAAAAACAATTTGATGGATTCTATAGAATTAAAACATTTTAGAATTCACCTCTTTTACCTGAATTAAGATAACTGTATTAGAAACTGTTGATGAAGACACCAACAGACTGGGTTAATGATTACTGCATTGCTATTTTTTTCTTTACAGATAACCTTTTCATAAAAATAGGAAAACAAGAGGTAGAAGAAATAATAAAATTAAAATAGGTTGATATATCAGAATTTTGTAGTCATTTATAGATATCTCAGCAAATATTCTTGCTTTCTTTCCTACCTTCTATCAATATAGGTAACTAGAGTTTCAAATTATTAAGAAACTATAGACTTTATATTTGGACATCATAAACAAATTTAAACCAAAGTTTTATTTAACATACCCATCTTGGCACACCCAAGTAAGTGGTAAGTTGTTATTTCTATTCTCATCCTTTGCTCTTTTTTTTTTTTTCACAGTTATCCTCACTACTGATATTTATCCCTATATAAATACATTCCTCTTCCTGTTCCAACTGTTTATCTTCTATCTTGATACATATTCTGGATTTTTGAGATCATGAACTTATCACGATCTTGGTTTTATTGGTATTTACTCTAATTCCATAGTCTTCTTTTACATCTACAAGCCAGTCAAGTAACCATTTGATCTCTCCCTCAGGTTCATGCATATGCTATATCATCAACATAACTATCACTAGATTGTAGTTCCATTTACATTAATTTCTTCTGCATCAGTAATTAACTTTATCATCAAGCACTCTGCATTCAAGTTATGTGATAGTATAGATAGCACACAACCTTGTCATACTTCTTCCTTAAATTCAAACTAACCAGCTGCTTGACTGTCTATTCAAACTGCTGTTTCTTGACATAAGTACAAATTCTTCAAGATTCTAATGTTTGTCCAACCTACTCCTGCCTGTAGCAGGATCTTCATTAACTTCCCATGATTAACTCTGCCCAAAACCTTTTTCAATCTACTTCATTACAAAGTATCAAAATCAGTACCAGAAATTATGCCATACGAGAAATCTTCTAAGCTAAACCACATGTATGTAATGTACTCACTCACTCAAATTCACTGTTCAGATATAAATAGATCAAGAATGACCAAAAAGACAAACATCATCATATCAGTAAGAAACTTAACTGTATTATATCTATTGTTTTCACTGTGCCAAGATAAAGTTGAAAAATTATCTACAGGCTCCTTTTTTTTTTCTCCAAGTAAACAATAATGTTTATAAACAAAAGGAAGGGTTACCTATGGAATTGCTACTTTCATCATTGTTGTGTGACTTGTACATGAATATATTTGAAACTAAAGCCATAAATAATGGAAAATGTAAACCTAATATTTGAATAAGATGCATAGATGATGCATTCTTGGTGTGGAGATACAGTAATAAAGGCATTAATTGCATTTGCATAACATAAAACCATCTATACAACTTACTTATAAAATTGAGAAAAATAATAGCTTGCCTTTTCTAGATGTATTATTAAAAAGGAATTTATAAGGTAAAATATTCCAAAAATATTTATTTTTTGGAAACCATTTCCTGTTCTTACATTTCCACACCACGAATTATACACCAGATCATAAAAAATAGACACATTTTACACTTATGTTTTACAGAATTACAGTTAATTAAATTTATTTCACCTGAAAGAGGGTTTAACCAAATATTATAGAGGGAATTGTCAAGAAATTCACTTATGTGGTTGGTAATGGCTGACCAAGTATTACTTTAAAACCCAGTTATTAAAAAATTAAAAAGGAAGCATTAATTTTGATCTATATCCTAGGTTTAACTAATAATTTATATAAAGTGCTTAGAAAACAAACTTTTTCCCTATATTTAAACTGATTTATAAGATAAAGCAAGTTTCTGTTAATACAGTTAATGGAAAAATATAAGTCTTTAAAATTGAATGTGGAAATAATTAAATTGGATAGACTAAATATAATTTAAAATATCACTTACTGAAGCACAAAAGGACATACAAAAAATGAAAAACAAAATTTAGCCATAGCAGAAGAAGTACATACAGTATGTGCAAAAGTAGCATTGTTGAAAAAGAATACAATACAATATTGGCTCAACAAAAAAGTATTACAGTCAATAATATTTATCATTCCTTACAAATAATAAAATGTAAATAAGATCATGTATTATTAAATAGAGATAAAGGTTTGGCATATAGCTATGCAAAAATGTAGTGTGAACTACTTCTCTGTAAAGTTCACATGGAAATTTTAAATTATACATATGTCACACAATGTTTTCAATAAAAAAAAAGTATAAAGAAAACATGATTATTTCTTGCAACTTACTACTGAAGATAAAGTTAAAATGTCAAAACGTGTACATTCAACTTCTTACTGGTCATAGATTGGTCTTAAAGTGTTTTTAATTGTATACCTACTTTAACTTTGTGTGCTATTTATTACTTTAAACTTCCTTGTGTTTTTTATTGATGGCAAACAGTAATAAAAACAACTGTTAAAGTGTGAATGCCATTTCCAAAATAGAAAAGGATTTATAATTAATTATATCAACAGTAAGCCTATTGTAGTTTAAACATGAAATTCTTTATCTTGGTCTCTTAGAAATTTTCAAGAATTAGAAGATTGTATACTTATAGTGTTCTAACAACATTATTTTCACCAATTGATAATTCTCACAAGACTTGGACAGTTGCAATAATTAACCAGAGAGGTACTCCCAATACAAAAAATTCACAACAGTCATAACAGCAATAGTTGTTGTATTTTTTAAAGTGGCTTCGGTGCTCTCAAAAAATTACCAAGATCTACAAATACACTGGCCACCCTTCAGTATCCCTTTGGCCATCATGTCCTCCTGAAATAAATTTGTACTGCTTACCACAGTAAAAGGAAAAACATTCAGGATTGCAAATACTGAACCTACAATATACAACCTACAGAAACCACCTTGTTATGAATAATATTTCACATAAAATGAATATTGTAGACGAAGTTTTTGATTTGATCAGCAATAAAACATGCGTGCAGTTTGTTGAGTCACACCATATTACAGCCTATTCATAGTAGTAAGCAGTAAAAATTGGCATTAAAACAACAAATGCAAAAGAACTAACACAAAGATCCACAGTGACAATAGTAGCTGACGATCTAAGCCAGCATATACACATGTTGGTTAGAATGAAGTCCATGACTACAAATACTCCTTTCATTAAAAATGCTGAAAGAAAAAAAAAGAGTTAAGAAGAAGAATATTGAGAAACTTTTTTTTTCTGTAGCAGGCAAGAAAAGAAATAAGAACTTTGTTTTCATTTTCATCAGTATGTATGTAGATTACATCCTAATTTTTGGCTGCTGCATAGTGGTTCATAAAATGTTTCAAACTTTATTCAAATATAGAATTGTAGCTAGTACCTTCATCATCTATTGACCAATTTGAGATCTAATTACAATTTAGGACTCAAGAGATCAATTTTTGTTGATTAATGAATTTGACCATACTAAAAGTCTCAGATTAAATTACTCTAATCCTATCTAAAATAATTTCAAGTGCTGCAGCTATTGAGAATTCCCTCTAGTTTAGAAAAAGAAGGGAAATTGGACATGTCCATAATTAAGCTAAATTAATTTTATAGACAATTCCACCAAAAGGTTTATTTCTACTAAATTAACCAACTGGGAATTACATCAGTGAATTAAAAATGTCAATATGCAATTCATGGGTTAAAAGCATGTAGTGATTTATAGGTTATAACCATGTTTGGTAATCCTAGTTTACTGTTTATAAACACTTGCTTACTTTAGAAATTATGCAATGGTTACTTTCAAACTCTCTTTCTTAACCTGAAGATGATCTAGGGAAGTCAAAATGCTGTTCTCTCTACCAATGAAAGTGTTAATATCCATACCAGCCATTCAGAGATACATTTTTATTTCAAGTGGGTTTCTCGTCAAGAAAAAAATACCAATAGTAGTAGTATTGTTTGGAAATAGAATGTTAACCTCATGTCATGGCAATACGTTTTTCTGTTTTCCCTCAAGACGACTGGTATGGGTATTAAAAGTTTAATTAGAATAAAGTACAGAATAACCTAAAGATGATCTAAGAAGATCTAATACATTTTACTTTAAGTGGGTTTTTCGTCATCACAACTATCTGCTTGTCCATTAAAGTTTTCAAAGGGCTGCTGTTCAATGACAGTAATCAATTTTCCTCAATGTTGATTAAGTAATCAGACATATTGAGGTTGGGTTTTAAACTCCTCCTCCTCCCATTGATATTGTCTAATTGTTCTCAAAGTTAAAGTAATAAAAGTATAGATGTACATAAAAGTTGTATACAATTCTTGGGCAAAGATCATTTGAAATCTTATAAACTACTTGCTCTCTTCAAGTGTAAGTCTGATCTTTAGCAAAGTTGGATAAATTAGCAAGTAAATAGAAATGCCTGAAATTTGTTCATGACTTTAAAGACCATTAGAGACTAAATCCTCAAAAATTTCAAAATGCTTCTGCTCCAGAAATTTTGAAAGATCCTTCTCAAAGTTAGAAAAATTAACAACTGGAAAGAAGTCTCTATAGTTTTGTAGATAATTTTCAGGTCATCTACAGTCATAAGGTGACACAAACTACGAACCTTATTAAGGTAACAGGGCATTCCAGATCAACTTGATACCTTTTATATTTACATATATATTCTTAAAGTTGATATACTGTTACTTCATGTCTCATTTTTTGAAGTTACTAATTACCAATCTGATAAACATAATCTGGAAGGATAGCCCAACTTCACAAGTGCCTAATTAAAAAATTAAAGCCATATTCATTAAACTGACTTTTCGGAAAACTCATTTCAGTTTCATTAACATTAATGTGTACTGTGGCTTTAGTGGCCTCCAGTGAATTTCTTTTTTAGCCTCAGCACCCATGAAAATGACAGAAAATCCAACACCAAATAAATGATGAATTTCCTGGCCTAAAATCAGCAGAGCACGTAACTTCACCACACAACGCTGATCAAATTTAGCTCTCAAACAAACATCAAAACGTGTCCACATGTCTGTTGTTATAAACAGACAGAAATAATTTTTTACACAACAATGAGGAATAACATTCTACACAAGTCCAACAAGTTTCAAAAAAGCTAATCATTTTTGACTGAGCTACAAAGGAATTATTGTGTGAAAAATTGGTATATGTTAACAGACAGTAATTTTCCTTTATAACTTTTTTATGACACATGGCACTAATGAATTAAACTGAAAAACTTTGTATTAATCAAGTACAATAATGAGAAATTATAACAGCAATATTTAGATAATCTATACAGTTGAAATGGATGATTAATAATCACAAATGCTAATTTTTACTTGTTGATTTTTTGTGACAATAAATAATTTAATTGATACTCATATGTAATTGATTATTCAATTTAAAACTGTGCACTGCATCAGTCCATTTTTATTATGATTCTTAGTTCATTATTTGTATTTTCACAAAATATGGCAAGTTTTCAGTAAACTTTAATGCATGTTGTACACAAAAACCTTAGTTTTTAACAAATCACTTCTACTGAAAATCTGTCTGAAATTCATGTTTTAACTGAGTAAATATATGTCTAAGGTGATTTCTATGCTTTTTGCTTTACAGTTTTAATATTTAATTTTCATAACCTATACACAAGTTTCTCCTTGGTAGAAATTTATTTTACTCATATCTGGTTTCATTTTATTTTGTTGCTTTACTGATGTAATTAAACCATCTCAGAGTAGGCTAAAACCACATCTCTGCTTAAAATGTATCAAAGCAAAACAGCTTTGTATAAACAAACAGTCGAGTTAAAATCATGATATACTATGTGAATGTGGTTACATTTATATATATAATACTGAATATCATTTATTTTTTTCATTTAGGTTTTCTTATATACCCTAGTAAATTTCTCATTTTTTCATTTGTCACCTTTATAGGAAAAAACAAAAAAATTCAGAACTTAGATCTAAACTCAAGCCTTTTGCCATCAAGAACTAGGCACTCTAAATCTGTATTTTAGAGTGATGATGTTTAATGTTGATGAAATAACTTGTTTATTTTAAATGTACATTTTAGAACATAAAATGTCAGGGATTAGAACAATACCCCAAAACTATTAGGAAGTAATGATGTGGCAAAACAAAATAACCTGCATAGCAAAATCTGGTAAAGAAAAAGCTGCTTTTTCTAATGATTATAAATAATAACATAGTAATGCTAAAAAGAAATATTGATATTTTTTCAAATACAAAATAGCACAGAAAGAGTGTGTTATGTGGGTTTGGCCTTTCTTTTTTTTACCCTAGTAAAGTAAAAAGACAAGAAGTTCTACCTTTTTATTTTGGCTTATCAATAAGTTAAGTATAATCCTGCAATGCTTTGGGCATTCTGAAACTCACAAAAGGGTAAAAGAGAAAACTTAAAAGGATCAATTTGAAATGCAAAGTCATCACATAAACATGTGAAGATTCATAATTTATTTAAATGTTTTGATTTGAAATTAATAAATTAAAAAAACTTGCATAATGTAAAAGATTTGAATTATAAACTATGTTTCAATGTCAAGCTTTCTGAATATATAGTAATACTAAGGTTATTTCATTAAATTTTGAATGTAACTCTGTAGAAGTATGTGACAAGCACATTTTTAACCTGCAGTGCTCATGTAAGTAATCACCCAGCTCTATACACATGTACATTTAAATGGCACTGTAAATAACAACCATATATTCAGGATAATGCAATATATTTTTATGTTAATCAACACATGGCACAATACTTTGTTCTGTAATTTGTTTTATAGTAAAATTTAAATTTGTGTTGCATTCATTCATATACTGTCAGACAAATACAGTTTGGTGATTACTGATTGATGTACTGGGAAATATATATATATATATGCCAGCCATAGTGAAAAGGTTATACTTCTCCTACATAGTATGAAAGATGGCATAAAATTCAACTATTTTACAATAGCTAGACTAAGAGAAGAGAACTCACTTGTGTTTTCTTTTTCTGCCTTTTTGGAATTAGAATCCATTTGCCTTTGGGTTTTTTTTCTGAATGTGCAGTAGCCATTATGACAATATTCACTTCCACAACTATCAAGAAATAGTCCAATATTGTTAGAAATTAATAAAAACAACAATGTGAATGTAATACACCACTGATTATATATATTATTCTTTTGCTATAAGACACAATAAAATTTGAATTTAAGAACTAAATACATATCTTCCCTTTTACTCAATACCAATATACTTAGTAATTTGACTGTAAGAGTTAATATTTGAATAAATAAATCAGTCTATTTCAAGAAAATCCAGGGCTAGTTGAAGAGCAGAGGATCCTCTATTTAAATACCTTTATTTCTGAAACTAAAATTTTACCTATTAAAATAGCCTGTTATCTAATATAATGCTTTTAAAATGCTATAGTTTCCAACTTAATTTTTCTTTAAATCATCAAAGAATATTAAAAACATCATAACCATCATTGCCCCTTGAGTGTCTACTGTAATCAGTATCATGCCTTTTGAAAATTTGACTAAATTATACCAGGATAGAAACTACAAAATAATAGTGCTTTACAAATAAATTTCTAAATGTAAACTTACTTCACGATGTTACCAATTAACCATGTTATAATGCAATGTAATTAATCTTGAGTATTATTACAGTGTTACGAGTATTATGGGTAGATTATAGTAGCATCATTACTAAATATTATTATTAGATCAAATAAAACTTTGAGGTATTAAAAAACATAAGCTTCACTGATGTTTTTTTAGATTTGAGAAATTTTGTAATATACAAATTCAACCGTTAGTTAAATTAACACTACTAAAAACCATCATTTTAATAATTAGCTACACTTACACTAGCACTTCTACTAGTACCATAACTTATATTATTTGTAAGGACATAGAGCAAACTGGCTAAAAGTGAGCTTGAGTTCGTTTCACCTCACCTTACTTAGCTGATGAATTATTAACACTGTATCTTCTGAATCTACGTATAAATTGCATACAGTTTGTATATATGTAATTTAATCGATCAATTGTTTGGGGTAAAAAATGTAATATTTGCATATGTCTCCCAAAATCCACTGCATTTTTATAATTCTTCAGGAGTAGTTGCTCGCTCTAAACTTTATTCGGAGAAATTCGGATGTAAATGATCAAAATACAATTATTCAATAATCATCCTAATTTTTAAAATCATAACATGAACAAATAACAATGTGTGCCTTTAAGCCATCTAGTAGTGCGATTTTTTGTAAAAGTAAAAACAAAATAGCGTTTCTATTGCACAGTGAAAGATTAAAATTTTGTTAGATAGTTCAGCTGACTAATTTCAGTAACATAGCTAAATAAGTTTCATAAATCATATTTAAATAAAAACATACAAATGAGAAATATGTTGAGCTCAGTGATAAATAATTCTAAACTAGCTGAAATATGCTTGCTTGTCTCCAATATTATTTGTAAAGGTGTAAAGGTGTGGCAGTACAGCGATGCGATACTCTCAGACCTATGTATTTTCATGAAATTTGGAAAGCTTTCATTATAAGTTTTTGAATAAAAAACACCAGAATTTCAAGTAAATAATTTTTGCTAAAATTTAATGATTCAATAAAGGAAGATAAGTATCGAATACTAGATGTTGTCTCCATTTCCTTTATCCAAAACATTATTTACAAAGTAACATCAAATTAGCAACAACAAAATAGGCAAATAAATATTTTTTTTTACTTCTCTCTCCAGCTGCCATTTAGTTGATGAAACCTGATAAGTGGAAAATGCACTATAAAGCTTGAAGTACTTAAATAAGACAGTGCTGGTAATACAGATGATAAATTACAAACGATGATATCAAACTTTGTAACAAAACGCTCACAAATCTTCTGTATCAAAATACCTATCACATCAACTACTATAATGAGATACACATCTCTAATTAATTGTAATAGAAAAGAAAGTAACATTAATATTTTGTATTGAGTTACATTTGTGAATGGGTTGATTCTCACTGATGCCTTAAAACCCATTTCCTAATCAATCGTATGGCCTAGCGCGTTAAGGCGTGCGCTTCGTAATCTGAGGGTCGCGGAGTCGCGCCAAACATGTTCGCCCTCCCAGCCGTGGGGGTGTTATAATGTTACGGTTAATCCCAATATTCGTTGGTAAAAGAGTAGCCCAAGAGTTGACGGTGGGTGGTGATGACTAGCTACCTTCTCTCTAGTCTTACACTGCTAAATTATGGACGGCTAGCACAAATAGCCCTCGAGTAGCTTTGTGCGAAATTTCAAAACAAACAAACAAATCCTAATCAATGGAATATCTTTGAATTTTGTTACGCTAATTATGATAAGTGAATTTAACAGTGAAATAGCGACTTTCTACGACAATTATACACAATTATTTATAATCCATACAAGAGGCACTTTGATATTGGGTCAGATCTATGAGAGAGTGCTCCTCGTAAACATTTCTGTTAAAGTTGCCTTCTTTCGGCACCTACATTTAAGTTCAAACATATCATAATAGACCGAATAACTGACAACAGGCTCAATGGAGAAGACAGAGTGTAAGTGATGTCATGTTCAGATTTGATCAATATGCAATATGCTTGCTACTTTTGAGTACTTGATTGAACTCGTATAATGTGATTTGAAGTATATTTGATGTTTACTTTATGTTGACAGTATTTTGGTGTTTGGTCATATGTTTTAGGTTGCATTTGAAAAATCTAGATCTGATATTTCAAAGTTTGAGATAAGTAGCTCTGATACAAAGTTAGAGAAACATTTTGTTGTGTAAGTGCAATCAGAGTTTCTCAGAAGAAAGTGAGTAGTAAGTAGGGATAGAGTGTTTACTTATTCTGCTAAATTAACAGCAATAGTAGAATGGCCCAAATCTATAAATAAGAAAGAAGTTTGAATCTTTCTCGGCTTTAAATGATATTATAAACATTGTATGGCCACATTTTCAAATACAGCTGTACATAGGAATTACATGAAGTAAAATCTCATTTTAGATTGACTAAAGAAAATCATCTGGATATGTCTGCAAACAACAGCAAATCCAGTGTAGTGATATCACAAATACTTGTTTGTTTGTTTTTTGGAATTTCGCACAAAGCTACTCGAGGGCTATCTGTGCTAGCCGTCCCTAATTAGCAGTGTAAGACTAGAGGGAAGGCAGTTAGTCATCACCACTCACCGCCAACTCTTGGACAATTCTTTTACCAACGAATAGTGGGATTGACCTACCATTATAATGCCCCCACGGCTGGTAGGGCGAGCATGTTTGGCGTGACGTAGGCTCAAACTCGCGACCCTCAGATTACGAGTCGCACACCTCACACGCTTGGCCATGCCAGGCCCATTACAAATACAAGATGGTGTAAAGCATATTATAGTGTATCTAAATCACATGCTCATGTCTGCTGAGCACCATTATTATGTGACGAAAAATGGCTTTTTGCAGTAGCAGTGCTCATTAGACACTTTTGACACAAATTATAGAACCACAAATTTACCCCGCAAGTAAATAATGCTTTGTTGAAGTGGCTAATGAAGGTATCAGAACATTACAGGGGTATAATATCATTGCAGAGTACTGACTGTGTTAACAACATTGGAATGTATTCGAATTTTTCTTTCAAATCTGATATTTTTTCTAATTTTAGAATGTTTCTATCTTGAACACAATGTTTCCATGAAACCTAAAGTAACAAGCGGAACAATGAACCATGTAAATAATGACGTTTAAATATTATCTGTTGTAAGAGCAATTGAAGGACTTGGACATTTCTTGCCATGCAGCAAAGTGAAGCATAAGCTTTAGATTGGCGAATGTATCGGGCCATTCCTTAAGTATT
The DNA here is from genome assembly GCA_011833715.1 of Carcinoscorpius rotundicauda. Lineage (NCBI taxonomy): Eukaryota > Metazoa > Arthropoda > Merostomata > Xiphosura > Limulidae > Carcinoscorpius > Carcinoscorpius rotundicauda. The sequence goes on along the minus strand of CM022392.1, from coordinate 45,474,669 downwards.
GTCCGATGTTATTTAGTCAATTATGCATGTTCCATTATTATTAATTACTTCCTGCCAACGATTCATAAGCTTCTGAATGTCACTTTTATAAAATTATTGAGGTTTGGAAAAGAAAAAATGTTTGGACATCTTCATGTGTTCCAAGCTCTTTTCCATCAAGACAGCTCTGCGACTTTCGGAATAGATAATAATCAGATAGGACATGGTCTGGAGAATAACGAAGATGTGAAAATGTTTCCCAGTCTAGCTCTTCAGTCTTTGCAAGTGTGATACCCGCTGTATGGGGTCGTACATAATCCTAGTGTAACACAACACCTTTACGATTGATCAAAGCAGGCCTCTTTTCGTTCGATGCAACATTCAAGTGCTCTAACTGTTGACAATAGAAGTCTGATGTAATCGTTACATTGAGTGGCAGCAACGCAAAGTGGATCACACCAACAATATCCTGCTAAACACTAAATAAGACTTTCCGAGGGTGGATGTCCATTTTAGGCTATGCTTTAGCCAGTGTACCTGCACTGAGCCATTGTTTGCGGCGTTTAACATTTTAAAAATATATCCATTTTCATTCCCAGTGACTAACCTGTCCAAAAAAGATGAGTTATGTTCATGAGAGTGCAGAGAAGTGCAAATGTCCACTTTTGCTCAAAAGTTAACTTCTGTTAAACCGTGGGAAACCCATTTTCCAAGTTTTGACACCTTTCTAAGGTGTTGTAGATGACGGTGAACTGTTAAATAGGTTGAATTAAGCTTCTGTGCTAATTATTCAACTATTATAGCACAATTTTCATCAAGTGCAGCAAGAAGCAATTGATCTTTAAATTCAACAACACGACCTAAACATGGCACATCACTTAAACTGTAGTTACCTGATCTGAAATTCTGAAACCACCTTCGACGTATTCTTTCACTGAGAGACTCCGCTCCATAAACACCTTGAATGTTTTGTGTAGTTTCTGCTGCACTAATGCCTTTTTTAAACTCATAAAACATTATGTGTCTAATGTTCTCCTCAGACACATTTATCTTCATAAGGGCTTATTTGATTAATTATCTGAAAAAGTGGAGTTGGGTTAGTTTCTTTTATTTATCTGAACATTTTTATTCACGTCCTACTATAAATTTTAGTCATTGAAGCCTTTTATAAGGACAGAAATGATGATGCACTTTCTGTATTGAATTTTGGGACATCACTTATGAAATGGCCTGATATTATGGGAGAACATAACATCTATCAATGATTTATCAATACAGATAAGCTGTTTCTACAGTCTTCATAATATCAGGGCGCAACCTATGTTGCATCTAGTGTTTTCACGAGCTCTGGGAATCAATATTTTATAAATGTTACGTGTATCTGGCACAACACGACTGGCAAGGTATTGGCTTTCTCTGTTCTGGTAATGTAAAAATGGTACAATGAGAAGCCTTCATCAATATTCAAAAGAAATGAACCTGTTAGAAAACAAAGTATCATACAGTGTAGCTAGAAGAAGCAAGATCTAGAGAAACAGTAAGACAGTATACAAACAGAAGACTACTAGTTCTCAGAAAAGAAACTCTCTTCTACCGCATCCAATGAAATTGACCTCCAGGTGATGGCTTAGCCTTTGGCGATAAAAATATCTGGGAAGGGGATTGTCTTACAGCAAATCTCTGGAGACATTTCATTGAAATATAGGGCTATGATTAAGCATTGTAATTTTTGCTTAGCCCAGAAAAAGAGACGGCCAGGTTAGGGAAAGTTTCTTTAAAGATTTGTAGAGTATTCTCTTCAGAGAATAACCATCGAAATTGCTATAGCCCTTTCTAAAATCAATTGTTGTAGTCATTATATGCTGGTAGTATCAGATTATTTCGCTGAGTAGGTTCAAGTAAATTCTTTAACCAATAAACTGACTAAAACAGTCACTGTCCCGTTGAGTAAACTTTAAATAGCTTAATTTGGAGCCCACCAAAGGAGTAAACTATAATAGTTAACTATTTCTTGTTGTTGTTGTTTGGAATTAAGCACAAAGCTACACAATGGGCTATCTGTGCTCTGCCCACCACGGGTATCGAAACCCGGATTTTAGCGTGTAAGTCCGCAGACATACCGCTGAGCCACTGGGGGGCAGTTAACTATTTACCAAGTTGTTTAAGATACTGAGCATGATGAAGATTCTTACTTCTATTTATCACCATTGGTCCAATGGTTTAGTTCAGCAGCTTGTTTAAGCTGTTAAGTAAACGCTTTGTAAATTTGTGATAACAAGTTAACTTAACTCGAATTAACTACCTGCTAGCATATATAATGACGCCACACTGTGTAACAGAGCAGCAATCTGCTGGCTGTTCTAGAAGCTAATTCGTGAAAATAAAGTTATGCATCCTTTAGTTTAATGCACTCTTTTCAACACCCGTTAAATTACTGATGCATCCATAATAATTCATGAAGTAATGGAAATCCACGTTGTCCAACACTGAGGAGTTTGAATGTTCACAAACTGTAAAAGTGACAAACAAACAAAACAAAAGAAAGCGTGATAATATTGAGAAATACCAACAGTTTGAACAAGAAACCACCCACATCTAAAGGAGTGGACCATACAGTGGTCAATTATTTTCCAGTATTTCTGTATTTTTGAATTATTTACCCGTAATGTTTTATTTGAAAAACTCATTATGTATATGTTTACAAAACGAAATTGTAGTTTTGTTTCTTTTCTTTTCTGTTTATATCAATTGCTTATTGCGCATAAAATGTGCACTTTTTATTACAAACCCAGAATGGAAAATTGCAAATCTTTTGCTTTATCCTTTATTATACACTCCTAGAACAGGTTTGGAAAACTTCACACACTAGGTTTGCAATCTTCTGCTTCTAAACCTACGTGAATTTTTTTTTTAAAATTATCAGTACCCATAATCTTTGTTTAGCAATAACAAGGAACTGGTGCAAGTATTTTTGGTAATAATGTAAAAAAAGAAAGTTTAATGAATGCGCTTTTGAGAGGTTTGATTGTCAGAAATGTAGAACACGTTTTAAAGTGGTTTTCGAAATAAGATGTATTTTGCCATTATTCACTGTTAAAAGAAAGCAACTCTAAAAAGTAAGTATGTCAAGTGTAATATAGTAAAATTTGAACTTAACGCTTTGAAAAAGAACACCAAGCGACAACGACCAGAGGATCTTTACGTTATGTTTTTCATAATTTTACAATATATATTAATCTTAGCAAAAGCAGCAGGAAGAAATTAATTTCATCCATGCCTATATCGCTGAGACTGTTATCTGCTTCTTGTTAACTATATTTAAATAATTATTTTTGAAAATATGCCACATAACCAATAAATGAGAGAGAACATTGATGAATAAAAATAAACCATTATTCTTCATTAATCAATCTCTCTTTAAGAGTCCATTCCATAATACTCAACTCAGACGAGAGTTTCATAATTACTGCTTCTTTCACCTTACTGTCACATATTGTCATTCTCAAAGATAATATTATTTCCAATTCCGTGTGATGCACTTAATTACTGCAATATTAATTACAAGTATTCTGAATTATACAGTTCTTTCCTGAAGGATTGCTTGTTTGTTTTGACTTTCGTGCAAAGCTACTCAAGGGCTTTCTGTGCTAGCCGTCCCTGATTTAGCAGTGTAAGACTATAGGGAAGGCAGGTAGTCATCACCACCCACCGCCAACTCTTGGGCTTGTCTTTTACCAACGAATAGTGGGATTAACCGTGACATTATAACGCTTCCACGGCTTCCAAAAAACAAACAAACCATAATTTTAATATGTTGTATTATATGTATAACTTTAATTTATTCTTTTCAGATTCTTGCATCTTAACTACTATTCACTTAGACACTAGTCGGGTTTTATTTGGTCCCGATTAGTGAAAGTGAGTTTTTTCGAGTTACTCCCGTTTTCCCCCACACAAACTTTTCAGGTTTTGGAACTATAGATTCCAGTCAAGGCATCCAGACCTATCCAAGCCTCTGCCCTTTCCTGATAAGCCAGTTTGGTTTGATGCGTTGCCGACATAATTTCGTTTCCTACAACCTGCCGACCCGGCATGGCCAAGCGTGCTCAGGCGTGCGACTCGTAATCTGAGGGTCGCGGTTTTGTATCCCCTTCGTGCCAAACATGCTCGCTCTTTCAGCCGTGGGGGCGTTATAGTGTGACAGTCAATCCCACTATTCGTTGGCAAAAGAGTAGCCCAAGAGTTGGCGGTGAGTGGTGATGACTAGCTGCCTTCCCTCTAGTGTTACACTGCTAAATAAGGGACGGCTAGCACAGATAGCCCTCTAGTAGCTTTGTGCGAAATTCAAAAAACAAAAAACAAACCTACAACGTCTAAACTTTGTTTTTGCCTACTAGTTTCGTGATCGCCACTTCCACGATGATAACATTTGCCAACTCCTCTCAAATAGAAAGATAAAATTTCTGTAAATCTTAATTCTTAGTTTTGAGGGGGATGAAGTAGGATTCTTAATCTCCGACCATCCTTGATGATTAATTTTCCCTGGGGAATAATTAGTGTTATATCAAAACAATTGCTTGGCATCATTATAGTAATCATTCTCTGAACCATTTCCAAAATTTTGATATGCGTACTCCACAAACAGAGTTTATAATCAAAGGACAAACTTTACAAATAAATATTATGACAAATTAAACAAGACGAATGTTCAGTTAATGAAATAACCATAAAAACTGAAATGAAAGTATTGAATAAAATTTGAACACAATAAGTCGAAAACAAAACATGAACGTGTCAGGTGTGAAATCTTAAAGGAGTACTTCTGAAAAAGTAAATACTCAAGGTAGTTGATGTGTATTTCAAGTGTTTTTCATTATGTTATAGATGTTATATGTTTGTTCTACGATTTTGCTGAAAAGAAAACAACAATATTTTAATTTTTGTAATATTTGGTAGAAGTTCTTTAATTTAGCCTTTTTTTGGGGGGCGGGGGTGCTTTCATTTTACTAGAACTGTGAAAATATGTTCCTGGTGTGTAAACAGAAAGACGATATATGACGCTTCCATTGATTTCTATAAGTTATCAGACATTTTACATTTAATGGCATTTTAATACCCAACACTAATCTGAGTACATTTTACATATTCGTGAAGGGGTTTGAATAATGCAATCTTTGGAATAGCTACCTATTTTCTTAGATAGTTTATTTGGCTCGTTTTCTTAAGAGTTTCACAAAAATTAGTGTTCCACGTAAGTTTGTTTGGGTTATGTCAAGAAATCTAAGTTAATTGGTAAACTAAATTTTCATATTATAAAGAGCGAGCTTAATTTGGTTTACTTTTTTCATATTTCTTTAAGGACTTTGGTGAAAACTGTGGTTTGCGCCTTTAATGGATTAAGTATCATGAAGTATTACGTCCCGGATGTTTAAGCACTTGATTATACGATGAATTTCAGGGCGATCTTTCTTGGCTCTATGTGAGGGTCACATAGCGTATTCGATATTGCGATGCGAAGGTTTCAGTGAGATCGGGGAAGTAAATATCGTTTAGAAAGATTGTGTGCAGTAGGGGCCTTAAAATTGAGCATTGGAGAACTCCAGTCTGTAAAGTTAAAGGCTGTGGACAGGTTATTGTTGATTCTCACTTTGGTTGTTCTGTATGTTAGAAAACTAAAGATCCAACTTATAAAGGATATTAGTATGTTGCGTTGACAGAATCTGTTTTATAGGCTATGGTGCCAAACAATGTCGAGTGTTTTTCGACATCAAGAAAAGAAGCTTTCGTTGCATTATTTTGATTAAAACCACGATGGAAAGCTTCTGTTTGTTTGTTTTGGAATTTCGCACAAAGCTACTCGAGGGCTATCTGAGCTAGCCGTCCCTAATTAGCAGTGTAAGACTAGAGGGAAGGCAGCTAGTCATCACCAACCACCGTCAACTCTTGGGCTAATCTTTTACCAACGAATATTGGGATTGACCGTCACATTATACACCCCACGGCTGGGAGGGCGAGCATGTTTAGCGCGACGTGGGCGCGAATCCGCGAACCTCGGATTACGAGTCGCACGCCTTACGCGCTTGGCCCTGCCAGGCCTACTTCTGTTTGTAATTTGACGTTATCTTTCCTCGACATGTTTTGTATACCCGTCAGTAATCTGTTTAACTAAAAATGATACAATAACCTGGTTGTGATCATCTTTTCTAACAGCTTCACTACATAGTTTAACAGAATGTATTCTTTGGACTGATGGTATGGGTAGGTTTCTCGTCATCATGAATGATTTAACAGACTTATTGACTTGTAAGTTGCTTGATTGCTATGATCTATGACATTTTTGGAGATGATACTTATAATTTCTGATTTTCAGGAAGTGTACTTGATGATAGATTGTACAAAGTATAAAGGTGTACGAGGAGTAATTCAGACACGTTTTTTAATACTAGTTCTTAATGCTACCTTCGCCAGGGGATGATATTTTAAACTTTTTAACGGTGCTTTGAATTTCGGCTTAGAATATAAGTCAATTAATTCTGGCATAGGTGGGAGTAATTCATGATGTTCTAGAGTTACGGAAAATTAGGCTTGAAAATATAATTTTGATCGTCAATATGAGGATTTACTTTCGCGTAGTAAAACAGTTTTGAAGTAATCATTATACAGATCGACCTTTTTTTGTCTGTTTATTTATTGTTAATATTATATTTAGTGTTATGGTTAACATTATATTTTGTGGTATGGTAAACTCTGATGATTGAGTCATTGTCAACTAATTTGAATTTGCGTCAGAAAAAGGGACGATTTTCGCCCGTTAATATCAGGAATTGAAATTTTGTTGCCAATTTTCGTTTTGCTGATCTTCTATAAAGTTTTCTTTTTTTCTCAATTTCCAGATTTGTTCTGTTAATCGTAAATTTGAGGTTTGGGTCTTTTGTTTGTGCCTTCTTTTCAGGATTAGTATGTTTATTTGTGGGATGAGCTTCCAGTAGTTAATGTTTAGTACTCTCTCGCGTGGTTACACAGTATTTTGGTTTGGATTGTTTTGTTGTTTTGAATTAAGCACAAAGCTACACAATGGGCTATCTGTGCTCTGCCCACCACGGGTATCGAAACCCGGATTTTAGCGTGTAAGTCCGCAGACATACCGCTGAGCCACTGGGGGGCTGGATTATTTTGAATTTCACGCAAAGTTACACGAGAACTACTTGCTTTAACTGTCCCTAATTTGGCAATGTAAGACTAGAGGAAAGGCAGCTAGTCACCACTATCCACCGCCAACTCTTGGGCTACTCTTTTACCAATGAATAGTGGGATTGACTGTGACATTATCAAAACCCCATGGCTGAAAGGGCGAGCATGTTTAGTATGACGAAGATTCGAACCAGGGACTCTTAGACAATACTGACAATTATTTAACAGATTAAAGCAGTAGCTTGATAATTTTTCATCCCGCTAATTTTCCATCTGACTGTGTTTGGCCTAGTAAAACAGTTTTGTAGCAAAAATTAAACACATTGATTAAACAGAAAGTACACTTGATGACAGACTCTACAAGGTATAAAGGTGTTTAAGGAATAATTCAGTTGTTTTTGCTAGATAATAGATAGGGACAGAGGGAATCTCGTTAATCCATTCATTCGCGTCACTAATTAGATGACGAGGCATTTGGCTGTTGATAAATCAAATTACCCAACTTTATGTCAGGGTTGGTAAAAAGAGTTGCCCAACAGCAGTAATGTATGGCTTTTTAGATCAAGATCAAAGTCAGTTCTAGCTGATGAGTTGACAACAGAGATCAGTTGCTCTAAAAGCATGTCTCTGTATGAAGATGCAACACTGATAAGTGGTCTATATCCTAGGAAATCCTCAAATTGCAAGAACCTTTAGAGATGTTGCGAGTATATAACTGTTAGACACTGTCTTTGACAATTATAAAATTTTGTCTGTAAAGTTCACCACTTGATGCAGGAGCATTAAAACAAAGAAACTCACATAGTCAGAAGGTCAACTCAGTTTTTCAGTGTTATGTCCCATTTACTCACATGTGAGTAAGGTTTTTCTAGCTGTTAATGAAAACAAGATTGAATTGGTTGAGTTCGCTTCAGTGGAAATTTCATAACAAGCAACACAATTTGAAATACTTATGATTGAATTGCAAGAGAGTTATTCAGGAAAGTTAAGTATTTTGAAGCTAATCAAACGTTGATGTTATATTTCCTCGAAGGTGTGAATGAAAGCAAATTCTCAGAAACTTTCCAAATTCATCCCAGTTCATTAACTTGTCTCTGCTATGTCACTGCTATGTACTTTGTCCAACTTTCAGCCATATCCCACACTAAGCAGCAGTGATTCAACAATCTTTTTTGGCAACCATAGGAAGAAATCAAACTTGAAATGTTTTGTCGAGCACAGCGTACTCTTAGGTAGACTTGGCATTGGCTTTTTGAGAAAATATAACGAATGGTGAAATTTTTAAATGTAAAATTGTTGAACTTGCTCTTGAAAATAATAGCATTGACAAAATATGAATGTTTCAGTTAAAAAATGCTCAGAAGTTAAATAAACTTCCTCCAGCTTGTGATTCTTTCAAGTTTTATATCATGAAAGCACACGAGCGGGCTCTTATTTGTATAAAAACACACGTTCCATTTCCAGAGCTTTTCCCTGTGACTGATTATGATGTGATTTCAAATTGACCAAATCAGTTGTTTGCCATGAATTACCCCAAAGTACTTGAACCATCTTTATCAGCAACATTTTTGGAAAAGTGAACCAGACTAATATGTATCAGAGTATTTTCGGAATCATAAGTTGGTTTGGTTGTTCACGCGCGTTAGGTCAAAACTTTATTAGAATTATAAAGAAAGATGATGTGTAATATAATTACCTCTGTCATCTTAAATTTGTTTGGTGATAAAAATATTTATCATTTCAAAAGTTTTAAATATTAGGCACCACATTACCAAGTAACTCAGCTATAAGACTAAGGACCTACGACGCTGAAAATCTCATCTCGATACCAACACAGTGTAGAGCACACAAAGTTCATTGTGTAGCATTATGCCTACCAAAAAAACAAATTAGGAATCAGGTAGTAAAACTGCACATGATGGAAAAGGTAACATCCGTTTCTCTTTTTATATGAAATAGAAGTTTACTGGTGAATTGTTCAACACAAACTGCTATACACGATATTGTGTTCTTTTATTATTACTAAGTTCAATGGCGCTACGTATAATCTAGTAGTCTAAATTCAGTAGGTCTAAAATTTATTATATAAATCACATAAATTGTTTACCTCAAATCACTTACCAGGATGTATTTCATTCAGTACCAACATTTATAATAATACATTTAAAGTATTATTTTTTACACGTGTTTGTGTTCAAACTGAATAAGAGGAATGTGACATAAAGAGCATCTGAAACTTATGTGAATTTTATCACAAATTTTAGGCATATTAATAGATACTACCTGGCCAGCTTTTAACATTTGAACCGCAACTTGTTGTTGGAGTCGACCCTAAACAAAATTGTGACTCGTAATTATCTTGTGTGGATACGTACATTTCAAAGAGCCCATTCTTCGTTTAGTAGTCTAAATTACAGTAATGTATCTTATTTTAAAACTTTAATGTATTGCTAATCACATAAAAATGCATATTTATAAAGATACAAGTTCTCTCTAGCCTTTCATTAATAATCACAAGGCTTATTCAAGATGGTTAGAAAGATGACAATTCGATATAAATACATCAATATGCGATGCTGTGAACGGAAATCATGTAGTTTGATACAAAAACTGTACATCACCATAAATTTTTTCAGTACTATCCTTAGAGCTGTTCGAAGTGTCTACCATTGATATCGTGACACAATGCCATTTTTCTTCTTCGATTATGCTCAGAAAAAAATTAATGAATAAACCCTTTAAGTCAATATTATGTTCAAATGAGCATATGAACAATAAATACAACAATATCATAAGCAAATACAATGAACACTTTACATATATGTTATTATATAGTATTAAGTCACGGATTTGTTTGTTTGTTTGTTTAGAATTAAGCACAAAGCTGCACAATGGGCTATCTGTGCTCTGCCCACCACGGGTATCAAAACCCGGTTTTTAGTGTGTAAGTCCGCAAGCATACCACTGTGCCACTGGGGGACACAATCCATTACCGCTGATCAAAACACCTCAATATGTCGGATAGAATGTGCAAACTTAATTAAATCCGAAACAATAAGTATAATAATATATTCAAGTTGTACTTCCTCTGAGCCTCCAAAAGTGTTGTTTCAAGAGTAACTAAAACAAAAATTAAGAGTACCGAATATTTTTATTTCTTGCTTTCAAGTTCGCTCCCCAGTGGCTCAGCGGTATGTCTGCGGACTTACACGCTAAACTCCGGGTTTCGATACCCGTGATGGGCAGAGCACAGATAGCACACTGTGTAGCTTTGTGCTTAATTCAAAACAACAAGCTTTTAAGTTCATACATCTGCTGTAAACTACAGAGTGCATAAGTTATATGCGACATCATTTTAGGGGCTAAAACAAGTGACCCCTTAAGCCCTCTTTCAGGGAAATAATAATATATAATAATTATATGTATACAAAACTATAGAATTATATAATTAAACCAAGTATAATTATATACAGTATACAAATTACTATTATTTATATTTTCTGTTTGAAGTTTAGTGACTGGCACTTTGCATAGACGAAAATTGGAGTGATGCTACTTCAAGTTGTTATGTATTTTCAAATTTGACGTCGATCTAATAGGTGATTCCAGAAACATAGCGGCGCTATGCGCGTCTCGTATCTTTTGAAATATTACTGTAGTGGCCAGTTGATTGGTGTGTAAGGGCTCGGCATGGTTAGGTGAGTTAAGGCGCTCGACTCGTAATCTGAAGGTCGTGAATTCGAATCCCCGTTGCACCAAACATGCTCGCCTTTTCAGCAGCGGGGGCGTTATAATGTGTCAGTCAATTCCACTATTCGTTTGTAAAAGAGTAGCCCAAGAGTTGGTAGTGGGAGGTGGTGACTTCCCTCTAGTCTTATACTACTAAATTAGGGACAACTAGTACAGATAACCCTCGTGTAGCTTTGCACGAAATTCAGAAAACACACCAAATCTCGGTGGACCCAACAAACAGCCCGATGTGGCTTTGCTATAATAAAATTCACACTCACACGAATCATCTGTGTTTTTTTAATTTTAAAGATAATTTTATTACCTTTATAGTATTTCATTTAGTTATAAAATATAAATAGGCTGTGAGAAAGGAAAATTGTGAAATTGAAACTTTACCATAACTTTTGTTTTAAATAATATATAGAATTACATATAATTTTAGTCATGTGATGTCGAATAGCTAGACCAAACCAATCTTTGTGTGCGGGGATGGGGTAGAAGACATTTGTGCTTGTCGTTTTAGTTAAACGTTAAGATTAATTAAATAGAAATGTTAGAGTGTTACTTCAATGTAGATAGTGGTTATCTTGAAGGTTTGGTAAGAGGATTTAAAACAGGGATTCTAAAACACGCCGATTATTTAAATCTCGTACAATGTGAAACTCTGGAAGGTGAGAAACAATGATATCGATGACATTGATAATGAATAAATGATACTGGTGATTATCATCATACGTCATAATATAAGCAATATTTATTACTGTTAATAATTATAGAAGTATATATATTTAATAAATAAATACCCTAATATTATAATTTTTTATCTAAGCAGTGATAATATTTATAGTTTAATGTTATTACAGTGTGTGTCAATCTATTGCTATTGTATTATGTGAATAATGCTAAACTATGTTATGAAAAGATTATTACATTAACTTTATTCGAATTTCAACTGTTATTCAGTGTTGTTCTAACGTGGGTTGATTTGCAATTTGATTTGAATATCACTTTCATGCTTTAAAAAAAAATTAAAGATGTGCTTATGACTTTTTAAAATCAGTTTTCTATACTTTGAGTTGTAGTAGTAATGCTGTTATTTGTTCCTTGCATGTTAGTGAGAGCTCATTTGTAAGTGACAAAAGGATAATGGAAATGTGAGTAAATGTGATATGGTAGAAAATCAATTTTAATCAGTGTAAAGTTATCCATATGTGGCAAGAAAGTTGGAAAAGACTCCGAGAGAAATAATTGTGGTATAGTAGAAACAAAGAGTATATAAGCAGTTCAGTGTTGGTAAAACCAAATATTAAGTATTTAGCTGTAGTAAAGAGAAATTGTTCTTAATTATTTTGATAGGAATATTAAAGTTAAGAGAAAAAAGTTATTGTAACTTTCTTTAAGGCATATGAAATCTAATTTAGAGTACTATGTTTAGGGACTTTAGTTTTACTACAAGGATAATTACATTGTTGGACATAAAACTCAATGGACTATCAGAATGATGCCAGATTTAATTATAATAGATTTATGCCATTAAGAGAAGCCAAGAGATTTGGGCTTGTTTAACTTGGAGAAAAGAACAGTTAAAAACCTCATTTGGGTCAAACGTACAAAATATTTTGTCAATGGTCTGTTTAATTAGTATAATAGATGTAAATGTTAGAGGTAACCCTCAACATATAAGTTGTCAAACAAATGTATAAACCAGTTTAAAGTTTCAGCACATATTACATAATCTGTAGTTTATAATTCAAATAATTTTGACATTGAACAGTACTTGACTTTATCAGTGATATTTCATAAAATCAGTTAGTTCTTTCAGTACTGGAAACATTAGAAAATTTCTAGTTTCCATAAAGGTATAAAAGTGTATATCAGTTAGTGATTTTGAGTTAGGTACTGTTATTGATCGTGAATTTGGTCTGATTCATGTATGGTTTGAACAAGCAAGTTAATTAGTTAATTCTTTCAGTATTGGTAATTGTAGTAAAGTACTACTGTATATAAAGGTGTAAAAGTTTATTTAAGTGTAGTGATTTTAAGTTAGGTACTGTTGTTAATTATGAATTTAGTCTAATTTGTATATAGACAAAAAAGCAAAATAGTTTCAAACTCTTACGATATAGACTTCTAAAAATTTAAATAATTAACAAATTTTTTTTTAAAAACAAGCATTTGTTATGAAAAAAATGGTATTTGTAAGTGATACTAATGAAACTAATTAGCCATACAACTGTAACTTCCTAAAACTGTACATTTTATATTTTAGATTCAAGAAATATGATATTTCCAGTTTAGTATTCTTAAAACTTTTTCTTAATTTTCTAGGGTTGGTTGAGAATTGGGTAAAGGCCAAACATTACTTCAAAATTTGTACCAAACATAGTAGTATGGCATTTGCTTTACTTGAGTATAAAATTCTGATATTAAAATTATTATATTTCTAACAGTTTGGATATTTACAGTCGGTTCATTTTATTTTGATCTTGTATATCAGCTGTATGTTTATCACCATCTGTTTTGTTTGTAAAAATATATTAATAAACATTTACAAAACAGCAGGAGCTATACTTAATTTTTTAATATGACATTATTTTTGCTCACATGTGTAACTGTTTTTATTAAATGCTGCCCCCAATGTGCAAGAGTTTTTTTAGTATGCCACAAGACTTGAACTCCCATGATTCATGTGGTTCAACATGTCACAACCTTCCACTAATAAGCATGTAGCACACCCTCCTGATGCATTTGGTTCTTCTGAACTATCGCCTCTAAAAAGCAATGATTGAGTGCAGATGTGTTTCAACTGTGCTCTTTTCACAAGCTTATTTATTTTTTGTTTGAAAGTAGTGATTTACTCAATATTTTCAAGTGCTGTAACTGGTTTAAAGTCTTGGAATCTTGTCTAAGACATTTTTGGCAATCAGTTGTTGGTAAATTGATTGTTAGTTGAGTTATTCTTTACCTCCCAATCATGTTTATGTTCATCTAAGATTGTGTGAACCTCCACGGTTATGCCTCATTTAAGATCTGAATCTCGCTTATTGGTGAGTGTTGTGTGTCAAGGTATTCTTTCTACGTATCTTACTTACACCGTACAGCCATGATGAAGTAATGAAAAACAATATATCCATGGCTAATAATACACATTGTTGAGGTGGGGATGTTCTACAAAATTGCTAGGTCTTCTTCTAAACAAGAAAAAGACATCTTGATGAAACTTAACCCTACTTTTTTTTATACCAGTGGCACTACTACATAAAATCATTTTTATTATGGTAGTAGTACATTAAATAATTATTATTTAATCAAATAATGCACCAAGGAACATATATAAAACACAGACAATTCTCCATAACTATAATAGTTTTCCTGGCTTTCTAACTGTGTAACAAGAGCTGTCACAATATTCATCCAAGCTAGTTGATGTGTTTTCTGTGTAAATGAAGCTCATACTGAAGGAGAAAATAACTTTTTGTGTGTGCAAAAAATAATACAATATGTCATTTGATAGATGAAAACCTTGACTTTCTATTGGTTATAAAAATATAGTATCAATAAATTCTGAAAGAGAGGCTATAACAAGAGTTGTCTGATTTTCAGTTTGGTGATTGTGTAACAAAATGGAATTGAAGGCTGCAAAAAAATTGGGTTTGTATAAGTAACAACACATTGTAAAAAGTAATTTACATTGAGATTTGTACTTATTAGAGAGATTGTGAAAAAAATTGGATAGGAAGGAATGCCTAAAGGAAAAATGTCATTTCTTATACATAGGAAAATTCAGGATTTTTTAAATATTGTCTTATAAAATTAAGAACTTAAATCCTATTTGTTATTAAAAATGGATTATTAGTCGTAATTTTGTTCTATATTAATGGTAACATGACCAAAAAGTAGTTAAATCAAATTAGGCTGTAACTCGCCAAAATCCTCATGATACGCACAGTAAAGAAAGCTTGTAGCTTGAGGGATAATTATTGCAGAAAAGTCAGTAGACATTTTCTTCATACAAAAGCAAAGGATACTACATTGTAGAGAGAGTGATGAGGTTTTGCCAAAAAAGAAATATACTAGGTTAATTTGAAAAATATTTTATGACAACCTTGTTCAGTTGCAGTATCTTTTATTCATTTCTTTTTCTGATTAATTGTTTGTTGAATTACTTTGTGACAGCTGAGTGTCTGGTATTTTTTTCAGTTGTATTTTATAACAGGCACTATTTTATTTCTGTAGTACCATGTTTGGTGTAATTAAATATTAAAGTTTGTAGCTAAATAAAAGTTATAAGAATAAGAAACATACAATTTATCTTATATCGTTAGTAGATATTTTTACAAAGAGTCAAGACTTTTAGTGTTGGATTTAGTTGCATAATACGTTCAAATTGTATTAAACAATATTTACTAATTACTAATCAAATTCAGTATTAATTAGCAGTTTCTGCTGATCAAATCCACCAAACTATTTTGTCCCCAGCATAATTTGGATGTCCAGTTCCTGGATGTATGATTGATTAGTTGATTTGTATACATGCCCACTTAGCAGATTGGTTTATACAGTATGCTCTTCCATTTTACCATGGATAAGAAACTTTATTCCCAATAACACTTGGTTTGTGGATTGGGGTTGACAGGCTGTGTATGGTCTGTGGCACCATTATTTATTTACACCTTAGAGGACTATAGATGGTTCTTTCACAGTGTTTGTTTTATGGGATTAATCTTCTGCTATACTGTAAACAGACCCAGCTGTTTACCTTTCCCTTTTTAGTTGTGTTCCTTCCACTTTCTGCCTGTGTGTATGCAACACCTATTTATTTATCGGATGCAGAGAGTGCCTGGTATAGAAGTGGTGCAATCTCCAACATGTATTTCTCTCCCTGTGGAATTCACACCTTATGGGTGTTCTCTGGATGCTTTTGAAGGATACATCTTTTGTGTCTTTCACAACTATCCTTTTTCCTGTTCAATTTGGGATTCTAACTGCACTTGAGAATGGATTTCTTATACCAAACATCTTTTTCTAACAAGTATTTAACTCCTGTAACACTTCCTGCTCTTTCTCCCTATTGAAAACTGCCATTTTTTGTTTTTCTGCCTCATCGTGGAGTGATAACTCCATAGAATCACATAAAAGGAGATGCGTGTGTCAGAAAGGTGTCTTACATACCTATTGGTTGAGGGTTGTCACGTGATGATTTACATCTGGGACTCAACCATATGGGAGTGCAAAGCTTGTGACATATGAAACAAACTTTGCATATAAAGGGCAACAATGAACAAAAATAATTGTGCATGTGAAAGGAGCGAAGTAACTATTGGAAATATATTTTCGGTATAAGAAAATAATTTTTGTGTTTATTTATACATATATTAAAATATAATACATAACAGCTACTACAGCAATGGATAGTTAATGGCTATATGAAAATAAAAATATTTTGGGTTTACATTGATTTTGTAGATCTCAAGTTACATCTGCAGAGCACGGACTATGGTAGTTTCCTGGCAAATGAAGCTAGTCCTCTAACTGTATCAGTTATTGATGACAAACTTCGAGAAAAGTTGGTTATAGAATTTCAACATATCAGAAACCATGCAGTGGAGCCACTCTCAACATTTCTAGACTACATAACGTATGTATGCCTCGGTAATTACATCTTTACTGAACAAAAATATCCATTTGATAATTTTATAGTAAAGAAAGTGAAGTCTGGTTATGAAAACATAAATGTTAATTATGTAAAAAACATTTTCTTTTTTGGATATTTTAAATTTGGAGTACACTTATTACATGATCATTTGAGACCAAATAAGAATGTTTTGATGTTTGCAAAACATCAAGAAACTTAGGTCATATGTGCATATATAGGCTGATGTACATTGCAGTATCTAGTCAGAACATTAGATCTGACACAGTACATTACTTATGCTCACAAAAATAGCTATTCTCAATCAGTGCTACTCCCTGTGTGCAAAATATCTTTTGCACATGCAATAAGTTTTGAATCTCCCACATCTGGAATTAACATCTACTTTTATCCAGTTTTTCTGGATACCAGACCATGCTGGTATTTGCAGGAACGAGCTCGCTGACACCACAGCTAAATCTACCTGCTCTGGCACTATCACTGCTGTGCCTGTTCCATACATGGGCTATGGTCCTGTATTCAAGACAGCTGGCAGTGAATTTGGACTGAGCAATGCAAAAACAAGCTTTTCCAAACAAAACCCTGTATTGGATTTTGGTCGTCTTGCTTTGATAAGAATCAGAAAGAGAATGTTGTTTTGACTAGACTATGCACTGGTCACAGTTTTTAACTCAGTGATTTCTTTTACCTGGAACTGATGCATCAATGTGTAGTCTATGTAACACTCAGGTCACAATAAGCCACCTTTTATTTTTATTCTATTGTTAGGACTTTCAATGACTCTCAAGGTTTTCCCGTAATGTTAGACGGTGTTATTGGTGATGGTGGCACTGTCAACCTTGCAAATGTTTATAGTTTTTTTTAAAGGCCCTTAATCTTTATAATGCTATTTAAGTTTTTTTTAATTTATACATCAAACCTTTTTTTAATGTGGTTCCATTTTAAGAATCACAGTCCATCTGGTTTGATTTGAAATTAGAAAATAGTCGTAACATCAATTAACTCGAAACCAGGACTGGGAAGGCCAACTTCAGGTGACTAACACTGCTGTTTGAACTACCTGTTAGTCATCCTGGTGAGTTATAATTAAAATTTTGCTGCAAGTCTTTTAAAACTTTTATTACTTTTTGAAAATGGCCATAATGTCAAATAACTTAGAACCATGACTGGAAAGGACAGCTTCATGTGACTGATGTAGTTCTTGTACTTACTTGTTAGTCTTCCTTGCAGGTTATGATAATTGTCATTATGCTACAGAAAGTCCTTTATGACTTCTTACTGTAGTTTCTCTTTTAACATTGTAGACTAGATGTCAACATTGGTTTTATGCTATTTATGTTTTTAAATGCTGTTTTGTTTTACTTTCATTTCCTTTTATGAATTTTACTACATTTACTATACTTTTACATTTTTACCGGATATGACTCTGTGAGCTCTGCCATGTTTGTTGTGATACAATGGTTGCATGCAGGATCTCCTTTATAACTTCTGTGGTCAGTGGTGAATTGAATGCCACTTCTCTTGCCCTGGATCTTGTAGAAGCTATGCAGTACACAAACTGTATTGTTTATACTAACTCTCATAGCTCTCTACTGGTCCTGTAATTGCTTCACATTGATACTCGCCCTGTTCTTGTTGATATTCAAAACTGACTGGACCATTTCTCTTTATCATCTACTTCTATCTAGTTTTTATCTTATACCAGTCCACATCAGTATTTGTGGGACACTGATACTGCAGTTAAGTTTGCCTGCTCTGGTACCATCACTCCCATGCTTGTTCCATACATAGACTATGGCCTTGTATTCAAGGCTTGGCTTCACATCAGTTGTCAGTTGGCTTGGAGTGAGCAACATGATAATAAGCTTTTCCAGATAAAATCTTCTATTGAAATTTGGTCATCTTATTTATGTAAGGATTGGAAAGAGGAAGTTGTCCTAACTAAACTGTGCATTGACCACTGGTTTTTAGCTAATTGTTTTCTTTTATCTGGAACTGATGCACCAATGTGTAGTCAGTGTGACACTGAAGTCACAATACCCCACATTTTACTGTTGTGCTGTCGTTATGACCATGAGCAATGGAACCATTTTAGACATGTTTACCCCTGATGTTGGGCAGTTGGTGACACTGTCCACCTAACAAATTTTTTTTAAGATCCATTGGCCTTTCGAAATCTGTTAAAGTTTTTATCATATGTTGGGTCACTGTTCTTGTTTTAATTTTATTTCCATTTATTCTTAATAATACTTTTATTGTTATTTTATTTTTTTACTAGTTGTTTGTGCCATAAAACATCAAACAGCAACAATGACCTTCTCTTTCACTTTATGGATTCTGCTCTGTGGTAAGTGTTGCCTGTTCAAGTATGCTTAAACTGGTAAAAGCCACACTGTGAGGCTTTGATGAGTTAACCATTATAATTCCATGGCCACTTAATGCACACTGCAGAGATGGGATGTTTCATAAGATCACTTTCAGATTTCTTTCAGTAATAGGTTTCCTTCATAAGATTGTCCATCCCAGACAATACTCATTCATGGATTACATGAATAAGACAGAAGAGAATAGCTATCCATCACTGCCATGCCTTCTTTGAACAATCAGTTATGGTATTCTTTTCAGTGCTATGGGTGGCCATAAAACCCTATTCTATCTTGGGTATTATCATTCTTCCAGACTTTTCACCTCACTTTTTTCACTTTTATTTTCAAGTGGAGTTTGAGAGCTCTTACTGCTTTTCAGTCTTAAGCTTCAGTGGAAGCATTCTCCAGAATGTGATAATGAAAACAAAATAATACATAAAAGTGTTTATAAAGCCATTCAGTTGAAAGTAGGGGAGTGGCATTCTGTTCTGGTAGATAGAGATATCATTCATGATATAACATGGGACTGAGCTGTCAAAACTGCAGTTAATCCCCATCCTTTGGGATCTCTTCCTATCCCCATGTGGGTGTCTGTTCCTAGTAGCTGGGTTTTGGATTTGGAATTGAACCAATCAGCATAAGATTTTACACAAGTCGGTATTCCTTCAGTTATTTCTACTCTTGTTACTCCATTATTGCAGTTAGTCATGGTGGAAGTACTTGCAATTACTACAGTTTTTCACCTTTTGCTGTCCCTTGATGATTATTATCCTGAGGATATTTGTGCACCTTGACAGTTCCTTTCACTATATATTTGAGTGAGATTGTTTACATTACACTGACATTTTGTTGATGCCAGAAGTTCCTGGATTCATCATTCAGTTTCTCACATTGTTATAAAACAAAGACAATTCCTTATATTTATCCATTTCATTGTGTTTAGTAAAAAGCTGTTAAAAGGTTTTATTTTTTAACCATCAGTTTTAAAAAACTAATTTTTTTAATCTTAATTTTTTTGTGAAAAAAATGTTAAGTCAGTTTTATTGATTACATCAATTTTGCCTTAAAGAACTTTATTGATGAACAAAAACCAAGAGCAAAACCAGTGATTTCCAAAAATCTTAATTATTTTTCACATTATAAAGTTTCTTGCAGTTACAACAAAATACTTTCAAGTTCCACATTTTTCTCTAACCCTATTTGGACTGGTGAGTATCTTATTGGTGTTGAGAGAACATATGTATGTCAAATTTCAAACTTTAAGCAAAAACAATAATTCTAATTATATTCCAACAATTCTTAGCTTAAAATATTTTAGAATGGATATTTTGTCATAGCATTTAGTTAATGTAATCCAGGAAGTAAAATGAAATAAGGTTCACATTTGTATTTCAGCACAGCTCCAAGGAGTTTTGCATGAACAAAATGTGATTGTAGTTTTATTATACTTTATCTGAAAAAGAATAGCTTTATATTTACTAGGAAGTTCTTATCCATTTCTTAAATTTCAAGCTTTTGTCTTTTTCTTCAAATTTTTTTTGTACATACATTAGTTATTATTCTTATGATATCTCATCAAGTGATTTAACCATTTAATTACAAGACTCAGATTTGGAAACAGTTATAGATAATTTCAGTGTGATTGGGTGCAGCAATGATGACTTTTCATGTCCTAGTAGAGTAAGTAAAGTGGTTTGCACTTTTAGCAAAAGTTTATGGTTTAGTTAGAAAGTTACTAACAAGAGTTCTTTTAGCATTGACAAAAACCATTCAATGGGAATTTTTGAAGGTTTGTGAAATAAATGCAGAGCTGGAGAATTTCTTTGTTGTTTATTTTGATGTTTTTCATTTGAGGAAGTATTAAAATTTGTGAAAATCTGATAAGAATACTTTTGATGAACTTGTTTAGGTTTAGTGATTCCACTTGATGACAGCAGGATATGCTTATAACTCAAATCCTTATTTGTTTAATATTAATTTTATGTTTATCATATTTAAGGAAGTTGCATAAGTATATTGTATAGTTAACCCTAGATGCACTGCTGAGTCAAAGTTCTCTAAAGTTACATTCAGAATTTAATTGAACAACTTTATCATCAAATTGAAACATATCTTGTAATTTATAACATTTTCTGAAATCTATTATCTTAAATTCAAGAGAAAATATTAATTCTAAATTGTCACTCTTCTGTATCATGAAATCTGAGCTTCAATTTTTCCATTTCACAATATTCTAAAATCAAAAATGGGCTGCTGAGGCAATTAGAAAGACAAACTACATATGCTAACAGGGCATAATGTAAAACGTGAACCTCTTTCTTGAATTGCTGATAAAAAAAATATATATTTATAACTCCTTTCAGTAAAGCTCCTCTAATCTTTTCAGCTTTTTATTTTATATTGATTGGCTTACAGTCTATGTTAGAGAAGAGAACTGACAACATTCAGTTGCAAACTTTCTTTATTAACATGAAGATAATGTTAAAAGGTTGATATATTTTTCTGTACTTTATTTTAATTAAAGTTTTAATACTCATACCAACCACCTTTAGAATACATTTCTTTAAGTGGGTTTCTGGACATCACTAAAAAACTATGATGACAATTGTGTAATCGTGAATTTGGTTGAATTGGCTAAGTCCATAGGGAGAGAATTGAAGTCGCACAAAAATAATCAACTATAATAAAATGTCATAGCTTGAGTATCATTCACAATTTAGCATACAGAACCAGTATGCTTGCTAAACATATTGATTAAATTGTATTTAAAAATGTGTAAAGATTTTTAATCTTTAATAGTTTCATTCAAAATATTTCACTGTGAAACAACATTGTTTCTGAAAACATACCTCATTTCTACACACAAAACAGCTTAATTGCCTATGAGTTTTGCATGTTACTAGTATTGAGTTATCTTTCACTGAAAAAATCTGCTTGACGAACGCTACATTATGTAGTGATAGCCCTCCAGCAATAGAAGGGCAATACAACCTCCTCATAGAGTAACTTACCTGAAGCACTTGTAATTAAACTTAATTCATTTCCTCTGTATTGCCAAGAATGAATGTGTTACAAAATTGTTAATAATTTACTTGAGATTTGTGATAATTTGTGTCTGAATTAATTTTTATTTGAGTTCACTTAGTTTAGAGATCATGTATTACATGTACAATGCGTTTTTTGTCTTATTGTTATGAATACTAAAGTAAAAATAACTTGAGCATCTCCATAATAGTGGTGATGTTACTAATACAGGACCAGTGTCTACTGTGGGTTCATTGTTTGTGGAGGATGTAAAAGTAGTTGTTCAACTTGCTATGGGTTCCTTCTTGCATACTGAACATCCTTCTCCTTTCCATTCAGTGGATTCTCTATTTCTGTAATTTAAGATAGCATGGATGTGACAATATATTGACCAACTATTTCTCCTGCCAGGATTTATTTTAGGCACAGCCTTCCAAGCTAATCAATATTTGGTTAATATGGGCATGTTCTGCAACTCCCATTTCAATAGAGATCAACCTTCACTACTTCACTTTCTACTTACGCATTGTACTAGATTCATTTTTGTTTTTTTGATTCTGACTTTTTTAAACCATTCATTCCTTCAGACCTTCCACATGTGCACCTTTTTCAGTAAACATTGTGGGATAAGTGAAAATTTTTTTCTGGATCCATTGTCCTTGATTGTGTCTCCTATTTCTTAACAAAATCCCAATCTCTCTACAGATGTTTTCCTTTGGGCTGGGATAAGTGTCTGAGTGACAACATGAGTTCATGTTTGTGTGTTCTGGAGGAGCAATTTATTTGCTGTCATTGTGGCATATTCTCAATTCCTCCATTCTTCTCATAGATCAGTTGATTGTGATCCACTCTAACAATTCTACATTTATTTTGTATATAAGCTGTTAAGGGATACCTTTTCCATGATTCTGATTCCATACATTGGACTTGCTGCTTCGAGTTTATTTACATCAGGCTCATCTCATGATTTATCATGTGCCAGAAGCCCTGAATCTGATAGTAGATCATCTTTCTCAACCAGACAAGATTCTGCATATATGTCTCTTCACAATCAAGTTTTTTCATGGATTTTCTCTTGACTTGCCTCTCATTGATGTCTTCACCACTCTTCTCAACATCAAACTTGTCTTATTCTCGTTTGCAACTCTTAATTCTTTAGCTCTGGTTGTTGGTGTTCTCAGTCAAGAGTGATCTTTTTTAATCTATGCCTACACTGTTCTTTATCTTATTTTTCATGTCTTTGTTTTAATATGTTATACTCCTGATTAGTTTCTGTTGGTGGCACATCTCTGATTTCCTTTACTTCATAAGTTAAAACCAATGCCCCCTTTTCCTCTAATTTTTGCTTTCACTTGTTCTAACAACACACACATTTCATATTTTTCAACTCTGTTTGTCAACATGAGTTGTGGTTTTTCATTATTGGTTCATTTGCCACTACCATTTTCTGAGCCATTTTTGGTCCACATTTCAGCTTTTTCACATGTTTGTTCAGCCATCAATTGTTTGTTTCCATTATTACTAGTTATTGGGTAGTTTTATGAACTACATTTCACATTTCCTATCATCAAAAGGTTGTTTTTTTATTCTTCTTCCTTCTCCACTTTCTTCAGAATCTTCATCCCCCTTCATCCTGTTCTGTTGTTTAACTGGGACCTTGATATAATTTTACGTGCTCTTATATGTGCTCCATTTAAACTTTTGATCACATGTTCCTTATAACTTCTGTTTTCAAAGATGTATTTGCATCTTTTTCTTGCCTATCATATGAATGTATATGCTGTTAATGCTTCCTGCATTCTCTTTTATCATAATTACTTCTCTGTTGTAGTTAGTCTATTGAGCATATTCAACTTGGCTTTGTAGGTCATTGTTGTGAGTGAGAGACCAACTGTTATCAAAGGTCATTAAGTTTTTTATATATATTGTAATTTTTTGGTGAAAGAATGAAGTTCATGTTTTAATTCACTTGAAATAAAGTATATTGAAATCTGTGTTGAAAAGTTATCACTTCTGCCCAAGATTATAGATTTTTATAACTGGTTAATTTGATTTATTCAGTCTGCAATTTATTTTAACTTTTTATGATTTTCATTTGAGTAAGCTATGTAGAATGATTGTCATGTTTTAAAGAAAATTTTAAATTATGCTGTTAGTCATTATACAGAACTGAGTGATTAAGGTAGTTTGACACTGATTAATTGTTGGGATCATTAGTCATTTATTTTCCAGTGGAACATTTAGCTAGAGAAATAGTGATAACCAAAAACAATAATTTTAATTAGTTATTTCTGTGTGTCTTGACATTTACTTATTAAAGTAAACAACCTAAAATTAACCACTAATAACAGAGAAATCATCATGACAATACTTCTATCACTTGGATGACTGGAATAATTGAAAACTGTATTATTCAGAAATACTAATTTTGATAAACTGATTATTGTCCAGCCCTGAACTCATGAATGAGCAAAAAAGCTAACACATAATATATTCAAATCACTATACTGAAATAAAATTGTAAAACTCTAAAACTCGAATGCTTTCATAAGGTGGAGCTTTATTCATCAAGGGTAAACTGGAGAAGGGATGTTAAGTTTAAATTTGTCAAGAAATTCTCATCCCTTGAGCACATTGTGCTCAGTAGGTTTTATCCTCGTGTAATTTTTCTTTCTCTGATTTTATCACTGCAGTTCCTCTTCCTAGTCTTTTATAACCTAGGAGCATGTGATGTGAACAACTGCTGGTGAAACTCATTTCTTAAAATAGCTACAGGTAAAGCTTAATCCCCTCTGTGTGGATTCCTGTACGTGGTGAGGGGACCCCCCAGGGAAGGTTCTGTTCTGTCTGGTTACCTTCTCTTGGATCTAAACATCCACCCACGTGTTTCTCATGCATGGTGACCCGTGAAGGGGAGGAGAGGATCCTGGTGGTTGAGGGATCCAACCCTAACACACCACTTTGGCCTCGATTTCCTGTAGACAGGTGGCCTTTGGGTGGCCCCTCTTGGGTCAATCGGCTGGCCACTTGGGCTAGAGTCCACCAGTGTTGGAAGTTCTCAATGGGTGTTGTGGACATTGTGCTTGATGCTGGTGTTTAGGTATAGTGCTCACAAAACTATGGCGTTGCTGCATTGTCCTTGCATGACTTTGTAGTGTGTTCCCTTGTTAAGCTCCATGGTGGGTGGGGTTAGTGTGAACCAAAATTTTTCCTTTTTCCTATGGATCCTCCAAAAATTTTAAATAAAATTGTAAAAAAGCAGTCAATGGGTAAGCGACCACGTTTTGAATACTCTGAACAGCAATCTTCAACATCAGTAACACACTTGTCTCATTTTCTAATATTACATTCTCTTTTGGAAAAACCTTTGGAGCAAATGTCCCCTTTTTTTATTCAGAAGGGACTAGAGGGACTTGCTGGCTCTCCAAAGTCAGTAAAGAAGCTTCGATCTGGAGACATATTGGTTGAAACATCCACATCCCAACACAGTGAACTCCTCTTAATTCAATGACAATTGGAGATATACCTATTGAGGTTGCACTCCATGCTACTCTGAATTCTTCACGAGGAGTTATTGTTGAAAGGGATTTGAAGAATGTTCCATAGTCAGAGATTCTCGCTGGTCTCTCCACTCAAGGAGTTTCTGCAGTGAGGCGCATCTCCACTCGCAAAGATGGAGTTACACTGCCATCAAATACCCTCATTTAACATTTACTTCACCACTTTACATGCCACCATCAAGGCAGGTTATCTCATTTGCAGGGTTCGGCCATACATTTCAAACCCTCTTCGATGTTTCCAATGTCAGAGATTCAGCCACTCAAAGACATCTTGACGTGGTTCCCTGACATGCGCTCGTTGTGGAGGCAAGGACCACGATGCCTATGACTGTGACATGAACCCACATTGCGTTAACTGCAATGGTTTTCACCCCTCTTACACAGACAGATCTCTCTGTGCCTCCAAGAGAATTGTTTTCAAAACAAATGAAAAGCCTTTTGACCAATTTGGTTGAAAAGGTTGTTGAATCGACTTCCACACCCATCTCTGTTCCTCCCATACCTTTCAACAAACCTCAAGATCCACGTCCTTCAGTTTCAAATACAGGCATTTCTTCTGATACATCTTTTTCTCCCACCACAAGAGACAAAACAATTATTCGTTCCTGTTTTCAGTCACTGGATTCCCCTTCCAATAACAAAAATCTGCCCACTCGACCCAGGGCTGGATCCATGGAGGTTGATAGACCTCCTCTGACTAAAGACAGTAAAGAAAAGAGACGTGGTCATAAACCGAAGGGTTCTCCAGCCACTTCACCTACCCGTTCTTAAAAATGGCCATCTTGATACAATGGAACTTTTGAGGTTTACGTTCTAATCTGGATGATATCAAAATGCTGATTGCTTCCTACCATCCTGTTTGTCTTTCTTTATAAGAAACGTTTCTTAAATCTGCTGATACAGTCTCCATTTGGCAGTTTTCTCTGTACAGAAATGACAAGTTGTGTGATGGTCGAGTACATGGAGGGGTGGCACTGTTGGTTGATCAGCATGTGCCCACCCTGTTTTTGTCACTCAAGACACCCTTGGAGGCTGTAGCCATCCGTGTTTCCTTGGGACATACCATCACTGTTTGTTCTCTGTACCTGTCCCTTGGAGAGAGTTATGATTAATCAGACCTTGATACTCTCATTGAACAGTTGCCATCTCCATTTCTAATCCTGGGGGATTTTAATGGACATCATCCCCTCTGGGTAAGTGCTATTGTTGATGGGATGGGTCGATCTGTAGAGCAGATGTTCTCTGATCACAATCTTTCTCTTTTAAATACTGGTTCTTCCACTTATTTTCATGCACCTAGTCAGTCCTTTACCGCTATTGATCTCTCGGTTTGCTCCCTTTCATTATTCTCCAATTTTTCATGGAGGGTTGACAGTAATCCACTAGGCAATGAATGATACAGTTTTCAATTATTCCAGTCATCCAAGTGATAGAAGTATTGTCATGATGATTTCTCTGTTATTAGTGGTTAATTTTAGGTTGTTTACTTTAATAAGTAAATGTCAAGACACACAAAAATAACTAATTAAAATTATTGTTTTTGGTTATCACTATTTTTCTAGCTAAATGTTCCACTGGAAAATAAATGACTAATGATCCCAACAATTAATCAGTGTCAAACTACCTTAATCACTCAGTTCTGTATAATGACTAACAGCATAATTTAAAATTTTCTTTAAAACATGACAATCATTCTACATAGCTTACTCAAATGAAAATCATAAATAGTTAAAATAAATTGCAGACTGAATAAATCAAATTAACCAGTTATAAAAATCTATAATCTTGGGCAGAAGTGATAACTTTTCAACACAGATTTCAATATACTTTATTTCATCGAGTGAATTAAAACATGAACTTCATTCTTTCACCAAAAATTACAATACATATAAAAAAGATGCTGGACCCCATTCATCACCAAGGACTTCGACTCTGCACTGGGGCTTTCCATACCTCTCCAGTTCAAAGCATATACATTGAATCTCATGAACCTTCTCTGCACCTTTGCCGTTTGCAACTATCTTTACAATATACTTCGAAACTTCGTTCCTTACCAAAGCATCCCACCTGGGAATGTGTTTAACTTCCTCGGTGGGCAGTACGTTTTCAGAACAGACGATCTGTCATTGCTTTGTTTGGCCTTTGCATCTGGGCATAATTGGATGAATTGGGTCTGTCCTTGGATAACATTGCAGATTCCACAGGTCGTCCCATCTCACCATGGCTTAATACAATTCCCAAATGTTACTTTTCTTTCAGTCACCTGAAAAAATCAGTTACTCCAGATTGGAAGTACCATCTTTTATTCAATGAATATCTTTCAAACAATCATTTAGTTCCCATTTATACAGATGGTTCCAAATCAGGTTATTCAGTGGGCTCTACTATGGTTTGCTATGGGTCCATAGTTGCACGCAGAATCCCCTCTACAGCTTCTGTGTTCACTGCTGAACTGTATGCCATATCTCTTGCCCTGGATCATATTGCAGCTTAGCAGTACTCCAACTGCACTATTTATACTGACTCGCTTAGTTTTATACTTGCCTTAGAATCGCTTCACATTAGCTCGTATCCTATTCTTGCAGATATTCGAAACCGACTGGCCCATTTCTCGTTAGCAGCTACTTCAGTCCAGATTTTCTGGATACCAGGCTATGTTGGTATTCGCGGGAACAAGCTTGCAGACATGGCAGCTAAATCTGTCTGCTCCAGCATCATCACCCCTATACCTATTCCGTACATGGATTATGGTGTTGTCTTCAAGGCTTGACTCCATGCCAGCTGGCAGTCCATTTGGAGTGAGCAACGTGACAAACTTTTTTAAATGAAACCCTATATTGGACTTTGGCCATCAAGCTTCCATAAAGTTCGGAAGGAGGAAGTTGTTCTCACTATGCTTTGCATTGGTCACAGTTTTTTAACTCATCATTTTCTTTTATCTGGAACTGATGCACCAATGTGTAGTTTGTGTAACACTCAAATCACTATCAGCCACGTTTCACTTTCTTGCCATCGTTACAATTCTCAACAACGGCAGTATTTTAAACATATTTTTTCCCAGTGTTAGTCTGCAACATTTGACAGTGTTATTGGTGATGGTGACTATGTCCACCTTGATAACATTTTTAATTTTTTAATGGCCATTAATCTTTTTCATCTCATTTAAGGGTTACATATTTATTCATTACACCTTTTTAATTGTGGTTCATTTTTTACAGTTTTAATCTCTCTCATTCAATTTGACATTGGACAATGGCAAGAACATTAACTAACTCAACACCAGGACTGGAGAGGCCAACTTCCGGTGGCTAACACTACTGTTTGAACTACTCGTTAGTCGTCCTGGCGAGTTGTTATTATACTTTTGCTGCATATCATTTCACACTTTTATTACTTTACTTTTTAGTACTGGTCATATTGACTCATAACCCGGAACCAGGACTGGAAAGACCAACTTCAGGTGATTGACAATGGTTCTTGAACTTACCTGTTAGTCTTCCTGGCAGGTTATGATCATTACCATTTTGCTAGAGTAAATACTTTACAACTTTGAAGACTGGGTGTCACCATTGGTTTTTACAACATTTTCTGTTTTAAATGCCATTTTGTTTTTACCTTCATTTACTTTTACAAATTTCACGTCATTTACTTGACTTTTACCTTTTTACTGGACATTTGGCTACTCATTGTTGCGATTTTGCTATGTTGTGTCTTTTAAAACTTCTATTCTTTTACATTTTGATACTAGTTGCTATGACACATAACCCGGAACCAGGACTGGAAAGACCAACTTCAGGCGACTGACAGTGGGTCTTGAACTTACCTGTTAGTCTTCCTGGCGGGTTATGATCATTACCTTTTTGCTGGAGTAAATACCTTACAACTTCTTATTCTGTGCCTTGTATTTTAATGTTGTAGACTAAGTGTCAACATTGGTTTTATACTTTTTTGTTTTACCTTCATTTCCATTTATGTCTTTAACTACATTTACTTTATTTTTACATTTTTACCGGATGTCTGGCACAGATAGCCTCGCTGCTTTGTGCCATTAAACACTAAATCAATCAATCAGTAAAGCTTAAATATCAGTATTATATATTGGCTAAAGTAGCCATGTAGTCAGTAAAGGGGTAGGAGAAGTAATTTAAAGTGTTGTAGGAGAATGTATGATTATATGTATCTCCTAAAGATAATAACAATGAAAATTTATCAGTGGTTTAAGAGGTTTGAAGTGCATACACACTGGACATGAGTGGTGCCACTTGCTGAAATTACACATAGCTAAATATATATTTTTTTCCTTTACTGTATAGCTTGACTGAAATTAAGCAATCATTTGTAAAATTAATGCCTATTGATGTATCTCAAAACACAGAAGCATGTGAAACACTGATAAGGAAAAATCAAGCTATTGAAGTTTAGCATTATCCTGAGTTGTATAACTGGCTAGTATTTATATGCACACACAGACAATTCCAAGAGGGATAGAGCCTAGCAGAACATTACAGTTGTTTATGGAGTCTCTAATGAATAAAGAATAATTTTTTGTTCATTTTCCTAAATCAATTGGATGATCACATGGCTTCCTAATCACTGGGACACTAAATTCGGAGATTTTTTTATGTTCATTCAATAATAAAATTTGATAGCTCATCTTCAGAGTGTGTGTTTTGGTTGCATTAGAAATACACAAGATCATACAGACATATATGAGCCAGGTCATGTTGTTTTCTTTAGCCTTTGGGGTTGTTTTCATTTGCACCTAGTGCAAATAGACACTGATGCAGCAGTAGCAACAAACTTTCTCTGAGAAGTTACAAGGGGGACAAGGAGCTGACTAGTTATTATGTTTTTGTACTTCTTAAATATTGTTGGTAAAAATAACAGTTTCTTCTTAAAAATTTTACAAATATTGTTTTTTAGACATGGAAAATGAATATCTGAAGGGGTATATCAATTTCAGAACCTCTATATTAAAGATATCCAGATAGTTAAAAAATGTAACAGAACAAACACATTTCATGCAATAAATTTTGTATGGGACACATTTTTAACATTTTGTGTGTGTTATTTCACCAAAGAAAGTTTATTATTTTTTAAGAATAGCTTTGAATTATTAGAAATTTTTCTTGTGAAAAAATAATATACTTATTTTGAAATTTTTCAG
Organism: Carcinoscorpius rotundicauda; assembly: GCA_011833715.1. Lineage (NCBI taxonomy): Eukaryota > Metazoa > Arthropoda > Merostomata > Xiphosura > Limulidae > Carcinoscorpius > Carcinoscorpius rotundicauda. The sequence continues at coordinate 45,443,997 of CM022392.1, read as the reverse complement.
CTACAGTTATATGATTGACAACATCATCTTGCTGATCACAGGAACTCTCCACCAAAGACCAATATCAGAGCTTATTCCAAAATGTCATCCATTAGGAAGCTTTGATCAGATGGAAGCCATTCATATTGCTGCCACTCCTGCTGAGCTGTATAATGCTGTATTAGTAGACACTCCTTTGGGTAGGTATTTTTGTTTTAAATTAAGAAGAGAAGAAGGATCATTCACTGGACAGAAATTCAATGATAGTTTTAAGCATTCAAAATTTCATCAAACAGTATTTAAACAGTGTCAGATTCTTTCTTTTTTTGTTTAGCAGGATCTATTATGTATCACAATTAAATAAAATTTATTGAATGGCTAGTGTGCAAGTGTTTTGATATAAGTATAATACATAAAATTTCTGGTAATACTTACAATTTTAATGGTTAATTAGGGAATGATTTTATGTTAAATAGACTATGGTTATTAACCTTCTTGGAAAATAACCATTACATAAAGATTTATTTTGCTTAAGTCAACTGCATTTCTTCTAACTCTTTTGCTATGGACTCAGTTTATTTGACCCCAAATTGACCTTTAGTTTCCATAATATGTTTTAATGTTTTATGTGTTTTCACAATTTTTTTTAAGCTTTCAATAAACATCAGAAATCTTTTGTACACAAAAAAATTCAGATTTTTACAGCTGTGTATATTTATAGACAAAAGATCAGAATTTTTAATGAATTATATTTATTAAAAATTTATCCTTAAATATATGAAGTCAAAGTGATGACTTATTCAAATGCAAAGTGATTTTCTGTTAAGGTTAAAAACACTTCATATGAAAAAAAAATCCTATACAGTGCATTGTCTCTTTTTACATAAATAGCTATATTTTACCTGTAGAATAAAATGGTTTTCAGTCAAATATAAACCAATAGTTATGGTCAACTGATTGGTGAATTATGAAACTTAGCATTTTTGAAGGTTCAAACACTTATTTGGTAATGTGTTTCATATCTTCAGCAATCAAAATATACCTTCATTATAGACCTATACCATTACCACAAATACAAGCTGTATGTAGTTTTAGTGTAAATAGTTAATTATTCATTGAAGGCATTATTGTGATTTTACCATAATTAATGGATGAATAAATATTGTAATGAAAGCATATTTTGTATAAAGATTATTCATGAGCGTAATCAGTAAAGTATACTCCAGATATTTTGTATATTGTAGCTCCTTTCTTTGTGGATTGCATCTCTGAGCAAGATCTGGATGAAATGAACATAGAAATCATCAGAAACACACTTTACAAGGTACATTCATCATCATGTACACTTAATTTAAATTATTTTACATTAATTAATTGTTGTGTGTTTTGATTCAACATAAAATATTTATTGTATTTTTATTGTGTTCATAGTAATGTTTTATTCTTATTAGATAGGTTGATGTTATTTGTTATACATCTGTCTGCCTAGAATAAGAGTTGGACAGTTTGATGAAAATTACTGTTGGGGTGATTGTGAAAAAACAATGAACTGATTGCAATTATTATAACAACTGACTAAACCAGTTGCTGTGAAAATAGTCAACAAATCAGAATTATATATAACTTGATTATCACCAAGTAATCAACTAATGGAAGTTAGGGTTCCCTTATTACTATTTTCAGTTTCTAAATATCAAAGTTATTGAAATATTACCTTTATGTTTTTTTTGTTAAACACAAAAATATATAATGGGCTATCTGTTCTATTCTATGTGTATTAAAACCTAAATTTTGCATTACAAAATATTTTTCAGCTTTGGACAGGCATGGACTGGTGATTACAGGAAGGGATTTTGTGATTTTGAGGGCCTGTGGTACAATTTCAATTGCCATCAAACTTGTTTCTTCACCCTTTCCATTTATAACAAAGCTACTTGGGACCATTTGCTTCTCACTCTAATTTTGAACTGGTGATTGAAGGAAAGGCAATTGCCTGGGAGTACATGTAACCTGCTTAAGTTTTAAATATACAGGGTGTTTGAAAAGTCACTGTGCACTTACATATTTATTAACAGATATGTTTCAATATAGAATTCAAGAGGTAAATCTGAATGACAATTATAAACAATGTTGAAAGTGATCCTTGTTGGCATCAATACAGGCCTGGATCCTTCTTATTTTGTGTCTCAACACTGCTATCAGTTGCTGTCTTGAAACAGACTGAATAAAATGTGATTACAAAACTGCACAGTGACTTTCTGAACACCCTGTATAATTGTGTGGCTGTTTTTTTCAATGTTATGTAATTAGTTGAAGATCTGAACCATTCTACTTTCTCCAGAAATTAACAAATGAAACATCCAGATGTATATACATCACCAAATACTATTAAAAAGAAACATTAGATACATGTTTTTATTTGATAAAGCAATTAATTATTATGAAAGTTTTTATAGTTTTCTGCAGTCAACACAAGTGAAATCTACAGAAATCTGATTAAGGCCTCAGTGAATAACTGGTATTTTCTAAGATAATAACAATATGAATGTTAATTAAAAACTACAAAAGTAACTTTTCATGCCATTCCTTTTTCCAGATATTCTAACAGTGTATTTAAGAGTGTAGATATGTTTCATCAAAGTTAATATTGTTCTAAGACTTTGACCTCTTAAAACACAGACTTGTTATAGATTAGTTATTGCTTAAGAGTTAGAATTCTCGTATTGTTGGTATATAAAATAAATGTAAGTGCAAGTACTTTAACTGTATAAGCTGTTACTTAACACTCCTACGAAAATTGGGGCCTAATAGGCCCCAGAGCAACTTGAAAGGCTATTAATATTAGGCTAATAATTTTGTATTTAAATGAAATTGCCATTAACTGACCCTATCCCTTTATATTTTAAGGAGCAATAATATTATTGACTTTTCAGACATTTGCGAAATAATATTTAAATTTTTTTGTCAAAATATCCACTAAGGGTATCACTTTAGTGGATGTAAATATTTTTTTTGTAGGAGTGTTAAAAACAATTAAAAAAGGTATTTGTTTATGAATGAACATTATAATTTTTTAATTTTAAGTTTTACATATTTGTGTAAATTATTTTCATATCTATCACATAACTAAAACTGGTTGATTTAATTAAGCTAGCAATTACATTGATTAACATCACTCAAATGTAATCATTTAATGGGTTTATTGATTTATTGATAAGCAGATACAACTGATTGTAAAGCTCTAAATAGAATAGTTTGTCATGAAAATTAAAACACTGGAAAAAATCTTTGAGTATTTCTCCTTTTTATTATTGATTAATGATTTAATTTAGTAATTTATTAAAAAAGTATTTTATTGTTTTGTAATTTAAATTTTCACACATTAACTTGTGATCATATACTGTAAGTTTGATCAGTAGCATTTCAGATTATTTGATTTCTGTAGGGGTTATTGGTGTGTAGAAAACATGTCTACATTAATGCTATTACTTGGAATAAACGCGCGCGCACACACACACAGAGTAATAGTGTTATGCCTGTAAAAAGTCACGTGTTAATGTTTGATTCTCCAAATTTTTTATTTTAGGTTTTGAATGGAATATTAAGTTCAGCAATGAATCATAATTATAAATAAATTTATTTTTTCATTCACTTAAGGCATATCTTGAAGCTTTTTACAAGTTCTGTAAGGAGACAGGAGGAACAACAGCTGATGTTATGTGTGAAATCTTATCTGTAAGTGAAGAATACATTAATTTCAGGTTACCAACTCTTTACATACCACACATAGTGGGGTCTATACGCTGCATTATATGAAGTAATTTTTTGCTTGTTACAACATTCAATTTGAAGAACTTTCAGAAAGGGGGTTGAGATCACTTATTTTCTCTGTGAAATATATAAGAGAACTCAGCAATAACTGGTGGGCTTAATTGTGATTTTAATATGCTTTTGTTTAAATTTTTGTTTGATTCACTTTTTGCTGGGGCCAGTTTAATGAACAAAGTTAAGAAACTACATATACTTTGCTGCATAAATAGTTTAGGAAGTATGTTCAGAAAAGTTTATGGACTTCATCAGTAATTCTAGAGTTAAGAAACATTTGAAACAGTTTGTTATTGTCTGAAAGTTTTTTCTTTTCCAATAGAAAGGTGTTGTGTAAAACTAGGTTTGTAACAAATCAAAACTGTAACATGCTCATTCATTTCTTCTACCTGTAAAGTTGAAAAATAATATTAAGTAAGGGAATAGAGTTCACTTTTCCAGATGCCAAAGGATCACATCAGTACCAAGAATAGTTTGGATTTTGGAAAAATATTTTCTTGTGTAATAAGTAAAAATAAGGCTGGTTTTTTGGGGTTTTTTTAAGTGTACAAAATACTATTATAATCTGTTTGGAGAATTACTATGAATATGGTAAAACTGAAAAGATGTTCATGTAGGATAGAAATGTGAATCTTCTGTTGACAAAGCTAATGTAAGTAGTATCTTAGATATATCATAAAAATGTGTAAATGTGCTTTTAATCATAAAAATTTTGCTTTGCTGAACTGTTAAAGGGAACATCTATGTATATTTTTTTATGAAATTAGAAATTAATCTTTCACATGTCATGTTTAGTTTGAGGCTGATCGTCGAGCTTTTATCATCACCATCAACTCATTTGGTACAGAGTTAACTAAAGAAGACCGTTCTAAGCTTTATCCTCATTGTGGAAAGTTGTACCCAGATGGTCTGGCTGCTCTCTCAAAAGCTGATGACTATGAACAAGTTAGAGCTATTGCAGAATACTATGCTGTAAGTAACTTTGAAATAAGAATTTTCACAATTGAAATTGGAAACATATTCTGCCTAGACTTTTATTTTGTAAATTTGTAACTTTGGATTTGTCTTGCTTGTATGTAAAGTAAAACAGTTCAGTTAAAAGTAGTTGTTAATGACTTGTTGGGAAGAAAAACTTGATGATATAGCAATGTAAAATATTACAAAAATATTTTTAATCCATTATTAAACAATAGATTCAAAAGTGTGAACAAATTGTTTAGTAAAGCAATATTGACAAGATAGTGAGTTATTCGAATTGACTATATATATGGTCATTCCACTTGACAGTTATCTCCGAAAGTAGGATAAAATTACTAAAAAAAAAAAAAGCATTATGGATGTAAATATTTGAAATTGAGGGCAAGGTCCAATTAAATCCAAGTAATGAAATGTTTTATCTGACAATGTTACCTTATTTCTTATGGTGTTCTATAGTTGTAAATAATTAATAAAGTAAAGTAAATTTGTATTTTAATTGATTTTTAAAAAACAAAATAAAATTCAAAGTTGTTAATATAATCATGATATTTGAAAATGAATACAATGCACAACATAACTTTCAAAACACAAGACTTCCTGTGAGATGTATGGTCAAAATTGTATGTTAAATGTCTACAAGCTAATCAAAAAGAATAATAACTATTTGGATTTAACATTTGTAATTTGACAAGTTAACTTTGGTCAGTTGCAAAATGTATGTTGTAAGGAAGAAGTGTGTTTGTTTTTATTACACACTATAAGACTGCCACACTTGCATAGAGTTAATGTAATTACTGCCTCACCAGGAAAGTGGTTTTAAACAAATTTAAAGGAGAACAGTAAATTGCAAATAATAAAACATTTAAGCTCTTTGGCTTGTGGATCATTCATGGTACTCTTTGTGCTCATACTTTTTCTTCTCAAACCCCATTTGAAATACAATACCTAATGGGGCAACAAATTATATTATGAAGTAAACAATTTCTCATTCTTTTCAAATTATTATTAGGTGCTTTTTATTATTAAATTTATTAGAAAATAAATGTATATTTTTAAACCCAACTTTTCAAATTATGGAGAAACAAAAAGTATTTAACAAATATTTTTGTGAAACGTGTTCTTCACAGAAATCATTGAAATTTCTAACAGGATGTCATGTGGAATAAGTTCAGTTGTCCTTCCCATGTTACAGTAGTACAGAGATGAATTAAAAATCTGTTTTCAGGAATATTGGACATTATTTGAAGGATCAGGTAACAATCCAGGAGAAAAGACTTTAGAAGACAAATTCTTCGAACATGAGGTATAGTATTCTTTTTGGTTTAAGGAAATCATTACAAATACTTTTCCTATCAAAATATATTACATTTTCCTTGTTCTTAAGTATACAAAATAATTATGATATTAGGGGCTGTATAATTTTTTGTTTTGATTTTGTAACTTTGTGCAAATACATTATTGAAATTTTTTTTTAACTCTTTCAGAATGAATATCATTTTGTGGGAATGCCAGATTTTAATGAGTTACATTTACTTTTTTCTTATGGTATATAAATAATCTAAATCTATATATTACTATATAGATTTATACTTAGTATATCTACATGTACTATCTAATCTAAATTTTAACCATATACAAGTTTTAAGCTCTCAATTTTATAAGGCAGTATTATAAAATCTTCTCAATTTCCTCTAGTGTAAGAATTATGGCACTTGCTTTGTTAGTATCCATTAATTTATTTACTAACCCTCAAAGTCGTATGAAATATAATGTAAATTGCACACTATAATGCTGTCGTTGCTCAGAGATGGCATAATTTTTATACCTTTCAGTCTTATTTCATTACAGAGCCATAAAATAGAAAATCAGACTCTGCTTGCCCCTTCTGCCACTAATGTCCTCTGTCATATTTAATACTACATTATTTATAAACAGTAGAAAGCCAATCTGTCAAATGAAAGTTTGTTTTCTGTTTATTTCATTTCCAGTTCAAACTTTATCCCACAGGAAACACATGGACAAGTTTAGCTGGAATTTTAACAGCTCTTGTTGCATAGTGAGAAAGCCAGAAAAATTGTGAAAGTTATAAGAAATTGGCTGCTATTTACTTTTTATTATTTTGTGTTATATGGTACATTTATTTAATTGACTTTCTCAATATGGGCATGAATGTGATCTTTTTGTATTTGTTCAAAGTCTATTATAGATTTGATATTACTAACATTTAATATAATATGTATATCTTCATAAAATTTGGTACACTTTTAGTAAACTAAAAAACACAAAAACAATTGTCCATAAAATAATGAAGTATTTGATTTGACTAGTCTGTGTGTAAAGTGATGTTCAGATTAAAAATACTCTTCATGATCTCAAAAATCGCATACTTCAGTTATGTAATCTCTAGAATGTACAACTTCATTTCAAATATGTTTTTGTTTTGTAAAACTTTATTTTATTTTTAATGTTTTCTACCATAACTCTGGACAAGGGTGGTCAGTTTGCATAACTACCAAAAATAAATCTAAATTACTTCATTTTTGCTTTCTACAATTACTTCATAAGTAACAACATTTGTTTGTCTGAAATAACTTTTAACTCGTTATAGTTTGCATCTGTTTATAATGGCATTTTATTGTTTTATTGCCCTTTGAATCATGTCTGACTACTGTTCATGCTATTATAGGTTGGAACTCACTTTGAGAACATGAAGTGCTAGTGAATAACATCATCCATAAACTGCTGACATGCCTCATAAAATATATTTATCACATTATCATTATTTAGATTTGCTTTTTTCTGTGTCTTTCTCTATTCTTTTGACCTCATTGGAAACTATTTTGGGATAATCTGCTTCGTTTCCTTGTGTGATGTTTTGGGTTTTTCCTCAGTTGCTAAACCTTACTTGATGACTGGAAGGTCTTGGAGCAAATACTTATATTTCCTTCTATCCACTGACATTGTGATTCATGCAGGGAAATTTACTTCTTAGTTATATAAAGTTACAACTGTGCCTATTTTCCACAGTTGTTTGAACTATGTGATTTAGAGAATACATCTTCCTCTAGGAATTTGCAATTCTAGAGCAGAAACTGCAGTTAAACTGAATAGATTACAGCTTTTAAGAATTTGTCTTCCCTTTTAAGGTCCTAAGTTATTTGTTATTTATTCGACATTTTTCTTGTTTTTTGTGTCCCAACTTTCATCTGTGAGGGTGTGACTTCAAGAATTTTGTAAATATGGTAAATCATGACCACAGATCTATGGGCACTACAGGTTTTAAGTCAGGATTAGTAATTTGGTTTACATCTTTTCTACCGTGATTTACCCAACCCATTGTGTTTCCTTCTCCCATAGATCTTTGGATTTTAGAACTTTATTTCCATACTATCTATTGGAGGTAGATATAGAGAGATAGATGGTAATGTCAGTTCTTCCAGGATTTTATTTCTGTTTCTTTGTTGGGTCCATGAAGACAGACTGGTGTCCAGTCATCAATCTTTGTCATGTATATCAATTCCCAGTTGGCATTTTGTACTAGGATTATGGATGTCCAAGTTTGTTATCTTCGAGTCTTATGTGCACATTGCCATAGTGAAGGACGTATTGTCACTATAGATGTTTTTGTGCACAAGGGTCAGCATATGAGTTTTGCTGAATTACATGATGTTTTGTTGTCACCTCTATTTCCTACGTCTGTTAACACATTCCATTGAGCAGTTATTGCTGACATCCTTTTGTCAATTGTCAAAACATCACACTGGGATTATACTTTCAAAAACAACTAAGATAGCTTTCATTACTAGAGCTGAGACATCTGTTCGTGCTTCAACACAATATGTCAACAATTTCATTATTTTTTAATCACATATCTCGATCAGCCTCAGCTGACTTTCATCTAGCTATATGCTATGAAACACTAAGTCTGACTCTCACTGCATGGAAGGTTCTTTTTCTCTTGGGAATGTGGACATCACTCAAATTTCTCCTGGCTTTGGGACAAGCACACAAGATATTTCTTAAGTGTTTTTTATGCAACCATTAGATCATAAATGGTGAATCACTGGATTCCCCAGTTTCCTAATTCAAGATAATTTTTTTATTCACAAGGGGTGGTTAGATCGGAACAATACTAATATATGGGATCCTCTGCTGCCAACTCATCCAGAGATCCATCTCTTCCCAAGTGCCTTATTTCTGGGTTGGATGCATATATTAATAATCGGAAGTTTTAGGGGCTGTATGCAGACGATGAGGCTTCCTTACACAATGATTTAGACATTCTTGCTCTTCAAAAGGTGATGTTTCTTGGTCTTGGCTTATTAACCCTAAGACTATTATAATGTGTATTTCCTATCAAGGAGGCATTTAATCCATGGCTCTTTATTTTCAAATTTGGACCTCCTATCATATCAACTTAGTAACTTGCTATGTTCCACTGGTGATCACTTTGGCAGAATGTCAGTTGCATCTACCCAAACAGATTCTCCCAGCAGAATAGATGCTGCATTGTAAGATTTTTATTTTAGATTGGCTGTCATTTTGAAACACTGATTGGTAGGTTGGTCAATCACTGGAACACCCCACTACTTGCTATCTGGTCTCTAGTACCTCACCCTCTGGATTTGACAGTAGATGCAATTAATCAGGACTGGAAATAGTTACAACTCTAGGCCTTCTCCCTGTATTTTACCCAAGGTGCTAGCTGTGATTCATTCCAACCCACTGTGAGGTCCTGTTTATAGCATCAGATTGGTAGATAAACCCTGGTTTATGTTTCTGAAAAGTGACCACCTTTTCAACTTCCTCTTTGGTCATCTCTGTGGAGGTATGGCATGACCAGGTAGTTAAGGCATTCATCTTGTAATCTGAAATTTGTGGGTTGAAATCCCCATCACACCAAACATGCTTGCCCTTTTAGCCATGGAGGCATTATAATGTTCTGGTCAATTCCACTGGTGATTCATTGATAAAAGAGTAGTTCTAGAGGTGGCAGTGGGTGCTGATGACTAGCTGTCTTCCTTCTAGCCTTACACTGCTAAAGTAGGGATGGCTAGTACATATAGCCCTTATGTAGCTTTGTGCGAAATTCAAGAACCAAACAAACAATCTTTGTGGAGGTAGCCATGATCTGATAATGTAAACCCAGCTATGCAGACATAGAGGTTAGGCAGTCTTTCACATGGTCTTGAGGTTTACTTTCTACAGTAGTCGCGTATCTCTCTCAGTCTTTGTGTAATCCCAAGATGGACTTTTACTAATGAAATGGCACTTATACTGGCAGTGGTTGAACCCTCTTCATTTAGAAGTTCTTACCATAAACTCTTAACCTGGATTTTTGGCAAGAGTTTTGTAATTTTCACATTTACCTTAATAAATCGGCCTAATCAGCTACCATTTGATACTCCTAAACAAAATTTATTTGAGTCCTCAGTACTCTCCTACTTCCTCAAGCCACTTTAGATCTTTTTGTCCTAAATGAACATTCCAGTTACCTAAATGGTGGATTAAGGTTATGTTACATACTCTTTCTCAACACCCATTTATGACCTTAGCCTCATGTTCCATGTATCAGCTTTCTCTGAAGTTTTATCTTTAGTTGCTGCTGACCTACAAACATCATGAATCAGAGTGGTTTGTGCTGTTTCTGCACAGGAAGCTTTATCATTCCACCTACATTATCAGACTGGTTTTTCTTCCTTAAGACAATGTCAGCCAGAAAAGGGGCTAAATCCTGTTCACCAATTCATCTGATCATTGTTTCTCGCTTCTACAACTGATCAGATTTCAATTGTTTATGTTGAATGAAGGTTTTGAAGTTTTTGTCCACCTTACTAATGTCTTTAGAGATATGCTTTTATCAAATAAATTCTGCACAAGCAACCACTAATTTAGTATACTTTATCTAAGTTGCAAAAGGCTCTGTAGAAATGAGGTGTTTCATGACACTTCCTAAAGGCTAACAGGATGGTATTACTGTACTGTGCTGGATTACCACTTACGGACATGTATTTCCAAATCAATAAATCGGGGTTGGTTTGCTTCTAAGTTTAGGGAACTTTGTTTGCCTGTTGTACTGTTCCTTTGGGCTCCACAGTGTACATTTACCCCAAGATTAGTATATTACCACACCTAATTTTCAGTCACAGGATAGTAAACAGAAGCTTTTCCTCCAGTGTTACAGTAGATTTCCTCCATTTTTGGACGAGAGGATGAAGTTGGGAGCACTTTTACTTGGGCCCTTGCATGTCTTTTTCTAGATTTCAGCAGAAGAGGCACCAGCCTACACAAGAGCTTACTCTAATGCCAGTGCAGATTTGACACTTGGCTGTCTGGTTAGGTTGAACATGGTCCATGGTTTTGATCAATACTTGGTCAGTAAATTGTTCATGGAAGTGGGTCCATTGCCTCATCATAATTCTGAATGCAGATTGGTCTCATCCCGAGTTCTCAGTTGAGCACAGTTTGTTCCCAGTCTTCCCCATAATTTCAGAGACAAATGTAATTGATCTTATCCACATGGTTGGGAAGTGAGGATGCGTTCCGTTTCCTGAGGTTGAGTAAGGCATACAAGATATTGTTACTCCAACCATAAGATATTGCTTTTCAAACTTCTTTAGGTTGACAGGAAAGTTTTTCTACTTAATTGTTATTTACCTTCTCATAATTCTGTTGTTTCAGAACACATCACACTGTGGTTACAGATTGAGAACCACCCGTGTGTGTATTGCAGTCCAGTTGCCCTAATCATCAGTGTGGGATATTAGGGACTATGGCCTTTTAATTCAAACCTTTGGCAATTGAACCTCAGCTATCTGGTTGTATGCTAGCCAGTAATAATGCTAAATAATGTAAAATTTCACCTGCAAGACATGTGTTCCTGGTGAAGAGCACATCTGTTCTGGATGTAGTGTGGTTTCTCTGTTAGGTGTCTTCTGTTGATAAACCCATGATCTGTGTAGTTGGTTTCTGTATGAATAATGCCCTCACTGGCTTCTCCACCTTTTCAATATGAAATTCTAGTGGTAGTGAGAGAAGAGACAAGTATTTTTGGATGTTAATGTTTGTTAAATCAAATATGTATCTCTAATAATACTTGTCTTTTAATAACATTCTCCCACACTAGGAGCTGGAATTAGAGACTGCAGATTACGTCAATCTCAAAAAGGTGATAACATTATTAGAATAAGGTGCTTATACACTGTACCAGGATAGAGGGTGCATTGAAATAAGTTGATAGTGTCAGAAGAAGAGTATTATCAAGAGCAGTAATGTGAAGTATAAAATCTTCGAGCAAGCAAGAAAAAAGTCAGATCAATTCTTAGATAGAAAAGGAAGAAACCTTGACAATTTAATAATAGCTGTAATGTGAGAGGAGGCAAATATTACTGGAAATACACTTTTGATTTATGAAAATATTAAGTTTAGACATGATTTAAATGGCAATAAAACAAAATGTAACCATAAAAAGATGTATGTTATTACAAGTTTAAAGCTGTTTAGCATAAAAAAATGTAGTTTCACATTTAAATCTGGAATTATTCAAGAAAGAAAAAAAGGGTAATTTAGGTTGCGTTATTACAAGTTTAAAGCTGTTTAGCATAAAAAAATGTAGTTTCACATTTAAATCTGGAATTATTCAAGAAAGAAAAAAAGGGTAATTTAGATTTTTTTTCTGGTTACGGGGTCAGTCAAATTGACTCACCTTATATTTAGAGACAGTGTAGAGAAAATGCCAGGTAAAATATAATGTATTACTGAAAAATAATGTTTTATAATTACTTAAGAGCTTTTATAGATCATGCAAATGAAATATGAAATTTTTTAGATGATTAAAATGAAAATCACTTTGCACTTGGACTAGTAAACAGACAAATCTTGGTAAAAATATTTAACTAAAAATCTAATATTTTGTGTGCAAAAGTCTTGTAATGTTTACTGAAAGTCTGTCAACTTTTATGAAGATGCACTTGCAGTATGAAAAGTTATATATAGTGTGGAAATTGTAATGAGTACAAAATGGTTATGAACTCAGTTGTTTAACTGAGCCTTTGTGGGAAGAGTTAAGAATGTCGGGTATTGAGTGTAATTCTGCATACAGTAACATATACATGCTACATCTTGTTGTATTTTGTCATGAAAACTTTCACGTTTCATGAGGTTGACTTTTCTGTGATTGCTTCTGCTGTTTGTAAATAAATTAGACAACAGAAATCCCAAATCGTTTCCATCTTACACTAAATTTTTATTTAAAAAACAAAAAATGATGAGAATTAAAGCTGGAGAGTGCTAATCAGAAATCTGAAACCTATAGATATCTGTTTTACATGACATAACTTCTACCCACTCCTTAAATAGAAAACTTTGTTTTTCATAATAATTTATGTTTATTAGATTATTTTCAAAGATAATGTTGGATTACTATGGTATGAACATAAAGTAATTACATTGTTTAGATTTGATGATTGTTCATGATCACTAGTATAGTAGTTTCATTGAAATCTACTTACATAATACTGACATAACTTGTGCCATAATAGCATTTATACAAATTTGATTGTCAATGATCAACATTAAAGAGAATGAAAAAAATAATGCATCATACAAGTAGATGTTTACCACACTAACTGTAGGAATTGTTAAGAACCAAACCTACACACCAATTAATTTTAAAATATAGTTGTTTTGGAAATGTGTACCTTATGTTTCTTGTAATTAAAACTTTACCCTAGATTAATAAAGAGGGAGGAGTTCTGGTTGTGTTAAGATTCATAATCTGTTATTTTAGTACTAACTTTACAAAGATAATATAGCTATATCTTCAAGAAGGGGAAAATGGTTTTTTTAAATAAATAGCCAGATCTCAGGACACTTGGTTCTTTTGATGTTAATTTTTCAGGTGAAGTTGAACGTGAATGCATTTCTCCAGCAGTTCCACTTCGGTGTGTTTTATGCATATGTGAAGTTGAAGGAACAAGAATGCCGAAACATCGTTTGGATTGCAGAATGTGTGGCTCAGCGTCACAGGGCAAAGATTGATAATTATATACCCATCTTGTGATTGTTTAAAATTGGATCTTGCAAAAATAAAACTATCAAATACAGTAGTATATGCATGTAATATTGTATCATATATATAAATGTATTCTTTAATTTATACATCTTTGTGGTTTATATTTTAGACATAGGATTTGTTTTTATTTCCTGTTAGTAGTCAAGTTTCTTACCTTTGAGAGAAAAAGAAAAATATTACTTAAATAAGGCAATGTACAGCTTCACAAGAACGATATAAACAATATGGAATACTTAATTTATACAAGAAAATCTTTACAAATGATTCCATCTTAATGAAAGAGACATTATTTTAGTGTTGTGCAGTTTTATGTTTTAAATCTTCCAAGAAATAATAACTTAGAATTACAAAAAACATAAGACTAAGAACTGAATACAAAACCATTACTAATGTACAATATACAATTCAACTGTGGAAGAGAGGGAAATGTACAAGAATTATATTGCAAGAAGGAAAAACAATTGCCTATTTATAAACTGATTAGCTTCAGATACACAAATGTGTGGAAAGTTGAATTTTCTCATTTTTGACACTACCAACTTAAAAAATAAATCTAAGCAACAAACTTGTACAGAGTTTAAATATTTTTACTGTCCCACTAACAATTATAAATGATGTAATGAAATTAAAAATTAGGATAAGTAGTGTGATTTTTTTAAAAACAGATTAAAAGAATATTTAAAATTATGAATGTTTTATGAGATATAAGGTTTCAAACCATATAGTAATTTTGCTCCTGTAACAACATAACTAAAATAAGGTTAAAATAATAGGTTGTGGGTAACAGTTTGCACATCAGTTACCTAACTTTACTTGTATTGATAGCATCAGATTCTGTTTTTGTAAAAAAAAAGTGCTTATGGGTTCTTTTCAAAAGTCAAACTTAATGCTTTTTGTTTGGAAATTTTACTTTATTACTTTTCAAAAAACAAGATTTTTCTCCAATGGTGATAGTTTTGTCAGTTATACATTGAAATGTACAAGGTTCAGTGTGTGAAAATGTAATGTTAATAGCCTGTAATCAACCAGTTGTTGTCTATTAATATGAAAATGAAAGTAATTTATGTGAGTGTTTAGTGCATATTAAACAATGAATGAAAAATAAAATATATTAATGCAACATTGAATCCATCAGTTCATTCATACTACTTAAGTAAACATCAAAATGGAATAATGTGCCAACAAAAGTTCTGACACTAAGATTACATTTTGTGTTCAATAACTTTATCACATTCGTAATAAATGTAAAAGTTTAAATGAACACTCTGAGTATGTTTAAAGGTGTGTTTTTATTGTTTATTAAGCCTAAATAACCAGTAAGTTGCAATGAAAATAATTTGAAATTAATACATGAATGTAGTGACAATCTTTTCTTTAAATTTTTATCCTAGTTTGTATTGTACTGATCCATCCTTTTTATTGGTAATGGTATTGTAGGCACTAGTAAGAAGCAGCCATAATTAAGCAGTATTGGTACACTAATTTGTAGTTTGATACCAGTTTTTTTGAAATTAGAAAAACCTGTATCAACAAGGAGTCTGGAAAACTAGTAGCAATATATAGAGCAGAAGTTATCATGAAGATCTCTTCCAAATACAGAGAGAATCCTAAAAAGGATTTGCTGAAACTGATTTAAAATGCCTTAAAATATATATAGTGATACTTCAGTTCTCAAACGACTCCCTTCTTGAACAATTCGGTTTTTGAAGATATTGTTTCAGAAAAAAATTGTCGCTGTTCCTGAACCAAGCTGTTGTGGCCCAAACCCCCAAAATAACTCAACTGATGACCTGAATGACCCTTCGATTATTTTCGGTCTAGGCCAAGCTTGCCCAAAACATTTTATCCACACCTTTTGCTCAGTCTACACATGCTAAAATCTGCTGTGAACATTCTCGTTTTTCTTTTCTTTTTTTCCTAAATTTTCTGATTAAATAAGCCACTATGGGGTCAAAGAAGGTTAATGAAAGCAGCAAAACAAAAAGAAAAGTTGTTAGAACCAAAATAGATGTGAAAAAAGGTCTCGTAGCAAAGTATGAGAGTGACATTCTCGTGTCTGACCTTGCTACACAGTTTGGTATGGTGAAGTCTACAGTCTGCACCATACTGAAAAATAAAGAGGTCATCAAAGGAGCTGATGTTGCAAAAGGAGTGACAGTGCTTAAAAACAAAGATCGCAAACAATGGAAGAGGTAGAAAAACAGCTGGTGATAGCATTTCTGAGACCATCATTTGTGAGAAAGCAAACCAGTTGCATACTTATCTGCTGAAAATCACACCTGGAATGAGTGTTGATACAAGTGATGCCTTTGAGGCTAGTAGGAGCAGGTTTGAAAAAATTAGGAAGAGAAGTGGCACACGTGTGGTGAGACATGGGGAAGGTGTCAATTCTAACAAAGATGCTGGTGTCAAATTTGTTAGGGAATTAAGGACAATGTAGAAGCAGAGAGTTTTATTCCCCAACAAGTGTTCAACTGTGATGAGACAGGCCTCTTTTGGAAGAAAATGTCACAGAGGACCTACATCACCAAGGAAGAGAAGTCACTGCTAGGACACAAGCCAATGAAGAACAGGCTAACTCTATAGTTATGTAGTAATGCAAGTGGGGACTTAAGCCTATGCTTGTGTACCATTCTGAGAACCCAAAGGTTTTAAGAAAAATAATGTTCTGAAAAGTAAACTAAATGTCATGTGGCGGGCTAATAGTAAAGCATGGGTAACCAGGCAGTTTTTTAAGGAGTGGGTCCATGAAGTGTTTGCCTTAAGTGTAAAGAATTACCTCATGGAAAAACAGTTGCAACTCAAGGCTCTTCTTGTGATGGACAATGCACCTGTTCACCCACCAGGCTTGGAGGACAGGTTGGTGGAGGAGTACAGTTTCATTACGGTGAAGCTCTTGCCCCCTGACACAACTCCTCTCATTCAGCCCATGGCCCAGCAGGTCATATTGAACTTTAAGAAACTCTACACCAAAGCACTGTTTCAAAGGCACTTTGAAGTGACCTCTGACACAGAGTTAACCCTCAGAGAGTTTTGGAAAGATCACTTTTATATCCTCCATTGCTTGAGGATCATAGACTCAACCTAGAAGAAATTGTGACCAGACTCAGTCGCAGATAAAGACTTTGAGGCTGAGCCCGTTGTCGAGGGTATTTTCTCACTAGGCAAGTGTATGAGCTCGAATGTGAGTGGTGATGATGTGGAGGAGTTGGTGGAAGATCACCACAGAAGAACTCTAGGACCTTCAGAAGGTGCAGCAACAGAAAGCAACTGAGGAAGTGTCTTCAGATGAGGAGGAGGGAAGGGAGGATGCTCCTAGTTCACTAATCAAGGAAATGTGTGGAAAATGGGGAGAGGTACAAAGTTGTGGAAAAATTTCAAATGCTGCACCTCTTTTTTTTTTCCAACCATTCAGGGCAAAAATGAAAGTAGGATGGATAAGAGGCATTGCAATTGATGCAACAAGAGTCCATTTCACGCTCATAAGCATCAAGGTCCTTGCCACAGCAATGAGCACACTTTAAGGAACCAAGATATGATGTCTTTGAGTAACTGAACCACTGATACTGGAAACATCTGAGAGTGTTTGGAATCTATGGCCATACCTTGTAATTAAAATAACCTGCCTTAATGGTGGCAGGCGGATGCAGTGATGTAAAAGTTAAAATGAGGACATTGGTCGGCATCGTAATTCCATCTTTACAAGTGGAGATACGCCTGAATGCAGAAACTCCTTGAGTGAAGAAACCAGTGAGAATCTCTGACTTGGGAATGTTCTTCAAATCCCTCTCAACAATAACTCCTTGTGATGAATTCAATATAGCATGAGGTGTAACCTCAATAAGTATAGTCCCAATTGCCTTTGAATCCAAGAGGAGTTCACTGTGTTGAGATGTGGATGTTTCAACCAATATGTCACCACAGTGAAGCTTCTTTACTGACTTTCAAGAGCCAGCAAGTCCCTCTAATTTATTCTGAATGAAAAAGGGAGACATTTGCCCTAAAGGCTTGTCTGAAAGAGTGTAGGATAAGAAAATGATGTACAACAGGTGTTACAGAATCTTCAAGAAGTCATTTACCTATAGAATGTTTTTCACTATTTTATTTGAAGGATCCATATTAATAAAAGGAATGTATTGATGCCCATTGACCCCACCCACCATGGAGCCCTATGAGAGGACACACTACAATGTCAAACAGAAACACTGCAGCAAAGTCAGCACTATACCCAAACACCAGCATCAGATACAATGTCCACAACACCTGTTGAGAACATCCAACACTGGTAGATGGTTGACCTTAGCTAAGTGGGCCAGCTGATTGACCCAAGCCTGCCTGTCTGCAGTAATTCAAGGCTTAAGTGGAGTGTTAAGGTTGGAACCCTCAACTACCAGGATCCTCTCCTCCCCTTCATGAGTCACCACGCATGGTTGGATGTTTAGATCCCAGAGGAAGTAAACTGAAAGAATAGAACCTTCCCTGGCAGGTCCCCTCACCATGTACAGGAATCCACATGAAGGGAAAAGTTGATGCAGATGATTCTCTGAACACAACATTAAGTTGACAAGAATGTTTTAACAGAATCTGATGAAACTGATTTAAAATCTACAAAAGAATTGCAAGATGGTAATAGTGTGAGAGATTCAGCAGTTGAACAAAATGGAAAAGAAATTCCTACTTCATCGCAAGTACTCGTATTAAGTTATATTAATGCTATCATATTGTATGCAAAATTGAAGGGGGAAAATGAACTTCATGAAAATTCTGTAGAATTGGCATTCTCTTTTAACCACATTAGAAAGCCTGTGGAGTCATGTGAAAAAGTTAGGGCTCCCTATGAAAGCCTGTGTATTTTTGTAACATTTTTGGATATACAGATATTTAATCTCAATTTCAACAATACTGAGAGATTATAGGAATATAACTAAAGAAAACTCAAGAAAAGACTTTTCAAGATATTTTATAAATGTAATTCTACAAAAATGCATATTCTAACTGAGGAAAAAGTTTGGACACCCTACCCATTTGGCTGAAATAACTGAAATAAATGCTTCTTGTAGCCATCAACCAGTCTCTGACATCAGTCTGAAGAAAGTTTGGCCCACTCCTCAATGCAGAATTCTGTCAGCTGAGACATTTGAGGGGTTTCTTGCATGTACAGCCCTTTTCAAGTCACCCCACAGCATCTTAATGGGATTAACATCTGGGCTTTGACTTGTCCAATCCAGGTCTTTCCTTTTCTTAGTTTTCAGCCAGTCCTAGGTGGGTTTACTGGTATGTTTTGGGTCATTGTCATGTTGCAGGGTCCAGTTCCACTTCAGCTTTAATTTTTGTACAGATGAACTCACATTATCCTCAAGCACCCTCTGATATACAGTAAAATTCATAGAGAATTCTATGATTGTGAGCTGTTCAGGTCCTACTGCAGCAAAGCAGCCCCAAACCATGACACTTCCACCTCCATGTTCCACTGTTGGTATGAGGATCTTTTCCTGGAATGCTGTATTTGATTTACACCAAACATATCCTCTGTTCTGGTGTCCAAATAATTCAATTTTGGACTCATCTGTCCAAAGAACATTATTATAGAAGTCCTGGTCTTTGTCTACATTCTCTCTGGCAAACTTCAGACTGGCCTTGATGTTTCTCTAAGAGAGCAAAGGTTACCACCCATGCAAGTTAAACTTGTGCAATCTCTTTCTTATTGTAGAGGCATTCACTTTCACATCAACAGTAGCCAGAGACAGTGGAATGGCTGATTTCAAAATCTTTTGGGATCTTTTTAAATCCCTTACTAGACCTATAAGCTACTACAATTTTCTTTCTAAAGGCCTCAGACAGCTATTTTACTCTTACTTCAATAATCATGAGCACACCAAACTAAATGTCTGAGGTTTAAATAGGGCAAGCCTCATTGAAAATGCTGAGTAACAATCTTCTAATCATGTGCAGCTGGTGTGATACACCTGTGTGTGAGGTGAGCCATTTTAAGTGGGAATAAATGTAGAGAAATCCTAACTTTTTCTCAGTTAGAACATGCATTTTTGTAGAATTACATTTACAGAAGATCTTGAAAAGTCTTTTCTTCAGTTTAAATTTAATTGTTTAATCATATTCCTATAATCTCTGAGTATTGTTAAAATTGAGATTAAATATCTATATCCAAAAATGTTACAAAAATACACAGGCTTTCATAGGGTGTCCTAACTTTTTCACATGACTGTATATAGTATTTTGGTTTGACCTTTTGAAGTTGCAAGTTTTTAGTCATGTTGTGTTAACATCATTCACTTAGTGTGACATGGACATTCACTTTTAACAAATACTAGTGTAAGGAGGAAATTAAGCAGAAGTGTAATTTGTGTTTTCACTTGTGTCTGTGGCTAGAGCTTGGTAATAACTTAATTACTTATGGGCATCGTTAATGTTCAAATGATGGAAATCATGATTATACTGTCATGAAAATGATCAACCAATTTAAAATAGTTTTCTATTATTTCATGTACCATAAGTAATCAAAATATTGCCATTATGATTTCTCAGTATTATTTTTGATTAATTCAAGGTTGTTCAACTTAATCAGTTTGTGTTATGATTCATGAAAATAATTAACTGAAATGAGTATTTATTATTTTAAGTATTCCAACTATCCAAGTAAAAATAATAATCAATTAATAAACCCTAAAATGAATGAATTAGAAAACTCCACTGATATACCAAGCTACAGCTATCACAAGCAATGTTTTTAATCTGACCCTTTTGTATTTAATAAGAGAACCATTACAAGTCAGTGAGAAGATCAAAGATTTTTTCTTTTAATTGTACTTCAGCTGTTAATGTTCAGTTGCATAACCTTAGTGTTATTAATAAAGGTGACTTCAAAACATCAATATCTATGTAATCACGATTTAAAATGCAATTGTACAGCATATTATGAAATTAGGTTATATCTGTTTATACTGAGGTAAAAGAATAAACAAAATAAAGAAATACCACAAAAATATAATGTTTTTAAAAATAAAGTTTAAACAAAAAATATTTAAAACTTCAAAAACTGTGTTTGCAGTAAGCGTAAAGTAATGTTTGTTATAATGAAGTCACTTTATCAACAAGTATAAGTAATGTGTGGTACAATAATGTCACTCCATCAAGAAGTGTAAGTGATGTGTGGTATAATAAAGTTACTCCATCAACAAGTGTAAGTAATGTATGGTATAACAGTCATTCACCTCAGCAAATGTTTCAAAATACAATGAAGTAGTTTAAGCATGGGTAAAAAGGTTTTCACACAGTATCTACAAGAAATGATCTTTATTTTTGTTCCTTAAGTCCACATGATTTCTCAAAGTGCCAAGCCTTAACATACCAAACATGAAAATAAAGTAATAAAAACATCATTAGTCAGTAGTACCTTATTTTAAAGTGAACACAAAATAAATTTATTCAAACTGTACACTAACCAATGTCTTCTGTATAAAACAAAATGTTACATTATTTTTTCAGTGTTTACAAAATTACAAACATTTGATGTTTTCAAAATATGTAGTTTTCAGCATAATACTAATAATAATAAAACTATTTTTTTACTTCTGGTGGATGATGGAGAGAGAAATTCCTTGTTTGACTTTTATCAACAAATGCTTTCCGAAAAATGTCCACTGACTGAAAAGATAAAAACTATCCGTTACCATTCACTTCAAACTATTTATAAATGTATATATATATATATATATATGGATGTGAAGACAACAACTATCAACACTAATTTTTGCAACAAATAAATAACACTCACTATAACAAAATACACTCATGAAGAAGAGAATGAAAACCACATTTTCAATTACATGAACAAAACAACAGTAAAACACTCCAACAGTCTTAACATGCAAATTTTCCACAAACCTGGTAATAACAGCAACTATATAAAGTGAGCATCAGCCCACTCAATTCAACAAAAAAATTGGCATGTTATTATGGATTTACTTCTGGGTATAGACAGTGAAAGGTGGCAGAAATTGAGATGTTGTGGGTATAAGCACATAGCTTCGTACCCTTATCTGATTTTTAACAATTTTCCTCGCTGGTTAACTAGACTGGCATTGGCATTTGAATTTTGTCTGACATATGGGATATCCTCAATGCACTTGGGTGCTATTACCACAGACTACATCCATTATGACAACAGAAAACTGGACCAATAACAGTTTTACAGTGCTGATTTAATTAATTATTAACAATTAATGTAATCAATAAGTTTGTAAGCTCTCTCCATGTATATACATCTATGCATTGCTATTATGTGAAACCTCTTTAAGGAAGGCAGTCATAACCCAGTGAAATTATCACTACCAATTCATGTTCTAGCTGAGCAATATAACTGATTACCAATGAACAGAAATTACATCAATTAGTACCTCATACACTAATACATTAATCAAAATTGTGATTCACCAATTAATGTGATGAAAATAATCAGCTAATTGAAATTAGTGTTTTAAATTATTACCTTTCAACATTATTTCAACAATCAAATAATAAAAATTACATTTATTTGTTGTTAAGTACAAAACTACATAATGGGTAGGTGCGTTATGACTTGATGGTTTGGTAATGATTCCCATTGCCACTAAATTTCAGATTCTTGTCTTTGTTATTACCAAATTATTAAAGCTATCTGCCACTGGTCACTAATTTTGAACTTCAGAGTCAAAGAAAAGTAACCACCTGGTAGAATATGACAACAACACTCTGGCCACTTGTGTACTAAATTGTAAATTTAATATTTATAATTTATAACTGCATAGACTTTATAATTTCTTTAAAACATGCTTATAATTACTTAATTTTATTTACAAAATTTTAAAATGTTTCCTTTTAGCTATTTTTACTTTCATATAAATCATGTAAATAAAGTTTTGAAACTGTTGGATTATAACACAATAAATTCACTTAACACAGTTTAAAAGTTTGTTAATCATCCATCTTTTTTTTGCAGTTATTTGCAGAATTCTGAAAATCCTCACATTTTACTTGTAAAAAATATTTTGTAAAATTACACAGCAAACCTATTCAACAATTAAATAAAAACATATTCAAACATGCTTATTCTATGTACATATTCTTTGAAATATAAAAATGTAACAAGTTTTATTAGCATGAAAAGGCAAACAATACTTTCAAAGTTAGCTGTCAAAAATTATGACTTAAAGATTTTGCAGTAGAAAAGAGTTATTTATTCAATTTTACCAACATGTATGGAAATTAACAAGCATCAATAAAAGTTGCTCTTTGTACACCTCACATCTACCCATATATTTCTCTTTCTATTCATATGCAATGAGGAGATAGATACCCATTTTTTAAATATTATTCTGATGAGAGAAAATATCAAAATTCCAAAAGTTATAGTTTTTCTACACTAAAATTATATTTCCAAAAGATACCTACTTCTCACATGCATAGCTGATATTCTTCAGTGCTGCCCTCTATTAGTTAGTTTTCATGCACCACAAACCTTTCACTCACATGTACTCCTCAGTTCACATAGTTTAACTGAATCTTGCCACAAACTTTCACCCACAGGTGCACCCCCCACACACGTGACTTATGCCTGTATGCTATTTCACCAAATTGCAACTTTGAGTTTAAACAAAAACTTAAGCACTGGTTGATGGGTGAAAGAAAAGGTAGGAATCCCACAATGAACAGTTGGAGAAACTGCTACAAGGAACAAAGTAGAAGCGTCACTCAAAAGCATCTGAAAGACACCCTCCTGAGAGAACCCTCTAATAAGAGTATTATATTTAGGAGACTGCACCACATATGTACCAGGTATACTCTTTTATTCAGATGTAGAAAAGGTATGGCAGGCAGAAAATTGAGAGAAGCACATGCCAATAGCAGAGAAAATGGTTAGACAATGATCCTAATTACAATATATTATAATTTGTAGGTCCCTAATGAAGAGAATGTGAATAAAATGAGGGATGTGCCCCAAGATATAGTGTGGCTCATATGAGATGAACTGTACACATACTGCATACAAAACTCAACTACTGGGACTCAATGTTTATGTGGAAATAGGAAAGAGGATCATAACATTTTAACCTCAAGTTCAGCTAACCAGATAGAAATTACACCACTGATCAGGGAAAAGAGCAAAATACAAATACATCCTACTCAAATCAAACCAATTAATATCCTCAACATAAAGAACTTAAAGGGTTAGAGCAACAGAAAGAAGCAAAGCAAGTAAAATGTGCACCACAGCAGGTCACCCAAGACAACATCAGTGAGGTATTAGACACTCCTTGAATACATTTGAGAACTTATGGTGATTGGTTCACCTGCAAATTCAAAACTCAGCATTCAAAAACTAACTTCCTTGTAGGGGAAGGATGATAGTTCCCAATCATTATGACAGTCTATTCTAAAAATACATCCTCATCTTGGATAAGCCCATGCAGAGTGGAGCATCTTTTTGGTGAATATTTGTTAGCTATAACAGTAGAACAAAACCCTACTCTCAGTTGAATGGAGTTATAATTGACATTGTATATTTCTCATTCAGGGGATACATCCATGATCACCAACCCAGTGGCTTGGAAGAAACAGAAGAGTAAAACATAGTGGAAAGTAAAGAGGAACATTTCCAACATAAAAAGTGCAATAGGTGACCATAAAACCATATTTTGAAAAATAGATCAAACCCAATTTATTCAGTTTGAAAAATGACAGAGATGGGAAGGAATTCCATTCTACTTTTTACATAAAGTCCACAGGTCAGTAAGTTTGGGAACAAGCACATTTATAAAGTAAAGATATAAAATGCAAGTGATCTTGTGAAACACTCCACCTCTAGAATATATAATACTAAAGAACAGTATGCTTTTAGTGAGCATGGAAATTATGAAAGTGAAGTCAACAAGGCATTGCAATGCAGATCTGAGTATAATTCCAAATGACTGAAGTATACCTGAATAGGCACTACTCCCCAAAGAGCGGGTACAAGATTGAAACATGGGAGACCTCTGGAAAAATATATAAAGAAAGAAAGAAACTCGTTAAGTTATAGTGACACTCAAGTCTGAATAATGTCAACTGGTAGAAGACAATAGCCTGACAAGGAAAAAAGAACAACATGATGTAGATAGAAGAGAAGAATGCATGCAGAGTGATTGACAAACTTGCTTGAAGAATTTTCTCCAAAAGATGAGACAGATAAGACGACAAGGAAAAAGGTTCTTAATCTGAATTATCATTGATGGGGAAAAGAAGGCAAGAAAGAAGTAGCCACTCAAATTAACTGCAGAACCCAACTGTTGAGGATGGACAGAGAGAGACCATGAATATAGGTTAGTTGCCAATGGATGAGTAGGTGGGAACATTTTTTATGGAAGAAAGCATGTGGATGATTTTAAAACTAAGAGCAAACTTGAAACAGAGCTTAGTAATGGAAGGGAAATCAGAAAGGAGAAGGAATTACACTTCCCAGGTGCTGAAGGCTTGGGAAGGAAAGATCAATCTGGGTAAAAAAGAGGATAAGAGGAATGGTACAGAGTATGTGAAATGTTGATATCAAACATATCTAACCAATGACATCCACAGGTGAAAAGAAAGAAGAAATATGCTTAAAGGGATAATTGAAACATGAAACAAGATGGCTTAGAGTCAAACAAAAATAATGTTAGGCAGTGAAGTACCATAATAACACCCCAATCCAGAATGGACATATGCCATAGAGGTCAACCCATCCAAAACGTAATAAGGTTAGGGATAAGCCGATGAGAACCCATGAATCAAAAACTAACTGCAGAAAACATTTCACTTACACCAATATATCTCCTTGGAAGAGTGTCGAATAAAATATGCCAAGAACAAAGCTACTCACCACAATAAATTGAGTTTTGATAACCAAGGATCAAATAAAAACTAGATGTAAAAATGAAGAGTAGAAATGATGGGATGAACTACCTTGGACTTAGGTTGCCATAGAAGGAACAGAGTTCTAGGGATAGGAAGTGGTGGTGCAGATTGTATACAGAAAAGCTGCAGAAACTGTAGTTTGGCCCAGCAAAGATAAATCAAAAGGGCTTGACATATAATAAAGTGGATGATAGAAATCACTCTGGAAAAGAGTTGGATAGGAGAATATACAAAACAAAAAGAAATGTGTGTCCAATTCTGACTGAACATATTTACTTTCAGAGCAAGTGGATGAGGTAACTTGCTACTGAAGATAGTGGCAAATTCATCCAGATGTGGAGAACCCATCCAGTTGCATAACTATTGAAAAACGTAAAAGATCTAGAGACCACTTCATCAGAGAAATTTTGTCCAAGGAAAAAAGGTTCAAAGCATCTGGAATACGACATAGAATTAGATGAATACTGTGTAATGTGGTCTGAAAAACAGAGGTTCAATGTTCAACAAAGGGAACAAAACAGGTGCCTCCCTGGTGACTGATATATGCCACCACTGTAGAATTGTCTGTATGGATTATAAACAGATGATCACTCGCTAAATGAAGAAAATGCTTTAAAGCCTGATGGACAGCAAAAAGCTCTAAATTATTTGGTCATAGATTATTGATCTGAAGCAATTTCCTGCTACTTCTACATTACTCAGCCAAGAAGCAAAGAGTCCATAAAAACAGATCAATCTGGATGAGGTAGAGAAAGCAGAACTGCCAGCTCTTTTGAACAGAGTTGAAGAGAAGGTTGGACCTGACTGAGTGTTGAAAAAAAAACATTCCAATGAACAAGGATTGGTTGTTTGGTTGATTTAGAGTTTTATGGCACAAAGCAGCTAAGCTTTCTCCATCAAACATCTGGTTAAAAAGTTATATTTAGTAAAATTCATAAAAGGAAATTAAGGTAAAACAAAACAAAGTTTAAAAAACATAAATAGCATAAAACTAATGTTTACATCTTGTCTACAACATTAAGTTAAAACTACAGTAATACAAGTTGTAAAGGACTTTCTGTAGCATAACTGTAATAATTATAACTTGCCAAAAAGACTAACAGGTAAGTACAAAAACCACAGTCAGTCACCTGAAGTTGACCTTTCCAGTCCGGGTTCTGAACTATTTGACATAATGGCCATTTTCAAAAAGGTTTTAAAAGATGTATAGCAAAATTATAATAATAACTCACCAGGAAGATGAACAAGTAGTTTAAACAGCAGCTTTAGACACCTGAAGTTGCCCTTTCAAGTCCTGGTTATAAGTTATTTAATGTTACTCCAGTTTCTAATTTAAAATCAAACTAAATGAACTGTGATTTTTAAAAGGGAGCCATGTTAAAAAGATGTAATGTGTAAATTAAAAACTTAAATGGCATTAAAAAGATTACTGGCCTTTAAAACACTAAAACATTACCAAGGTGGACAGTGTCACCATCGCCAATAACACTTTCTAATGTTATCAACAAACCGTGGGACAAAACATCTTTAAATTGGTGCTGCCGTTAAAATTTGTAACGATAAAAAAAAGGTAAAATGTGGCTCATTGTAATCTGAGTGTTACACAAACTACACATTGGTGCATCAGTTCCAGATAAAAGAAAATGAGTTAAAAAACTGTGACAATGTGTAGTCTAGTGAGAACAACTTCCACTTTCCAATTCTTATGGATGCAAGACAGTCAAAGTCCAATAGAAGGTTTTATTTGGAAAGCTTGTTTTCACGTTTCTCACTCCAAGTTGATTGCCAGCTGACACACAGCTGAGACTGGTATACAGGACCATAGTCCATGTATTGGACAGGCAGAGTGGTAATAGAGCCAGAGCAGATAGGCTTAGCTGCAGTGTCAATGAGTGCATTCCTGCAAATACCAATGTAGCCCAGCATTCAGAAAAATTGAATAAAAGTAAATGTCAAAAAGAAATGAGTCAGTCGGTTTTGAATATTGGTGAGAACAGGATGTGAACTAACATGAAGCAATTCCAGGCCAAGTAGAGAACTAAGTGAGTCAGTATAAATAGTGCAGTTTGAATACTGCTTGGCTTCTATGTGATCCAGGGCAAAAGAAATGGCATACTGTTCAGCAGTGAATACAGAAGCTGTAGAGAGGATTGTGTGGACAACCACCAAAACATGGCAGAGCCCACACAGTCACCTGATTTTGAACCATCTGTATAGATAGGAATGGAAGGACAGTTCAAAAGACGTTCAGCAAGTAGCTGAAAGTATTTCCAATTGGGAGTGTCTTCTTTTCTCATATAACTTAAAGATAGGTCACAATTGGGGACTGTAAGAAGCCATGGTGGGATGGGCTGACCAGTGAATACAGCAATGTTATCCAAGGACAGACCCACTACACCAAACTGTGTCTGGATACGAAGGCCAAATGGAGCAATGATAGACCATCTGGTATGAAAAAGCATAGCACATCAAGGAAGGAAAACACAACCCCATGTGGGATGCTTTGGTAAAAAACAATATTTTGAAGCATACAGTAAAGACAGTTTCAAATGGCAGAGGTGAAAAGAAGGTTCATGATACTCTATGTATAAGCTCTGAACTGGTGAAGTGCAGAAAGCCCCACCCCAGTTCAGACACAAAGTCCTCGATGATGAATAGGGTCAAGCATCTTTAAGGCTGATGGTCTGGCAGAGCCATAGACCAGTGATTCATAGTTGAGTTTCGATCGAATAAGAACATGTTCTGCTCCCAAACTGGTGGAAGAGAAGACAAAGGATGTTCAGTGGTATTGTACATTTGACCCATAGCTGCTTGATGTGTGGAATAAGGTCAGCTTACATCAAAGATAAGCCCCAAGAACAGGCAGCACAACCTCACCGATACAGAGTTCTGAATCAGTGTGAATACTCCATTGGCAGCAAAAGTGCATGCAAATGGTTTTAGACAGAGAAAAGTTAAAGCTGTTTGCTGTGGTCCACTTCAGTAAACAATTGAGGGCAGCCTGTAGCTACCGCTCAATACTTCATGTTTGACGACTGACATCAGATGTGAATGTCATTGATATAGAGTCCAGTGAGTGGGAGTTGTTCGTTGAAGGCATTATTTTTTATACTGAAAAGTGTGACACTCAAAACAGCCCTGAAGAACTCCAAGTTCCTATAGAAAAGAATGGGAAAGTGTTGAATTTACATAAGCTTTTCTCCTCTCCATTAAAATTTTTTTAATAAAAATGGGCAAATGACCATGTAACCAAAATACATGGAGGTCTCACAAAATGCTATACCTCCATGTTGTATTATCAGCCTTCTCAATGTCAAAAAATATTGATACAAGACCTTGTTCTTTGAAAAATGTTTCTCTGATTGATGTTTCAAGTCGAATCAGGTGGCCATGGAGGAGCGCTACCATTGGAACCCGCACAGGGTGGGTTAGAGGAGGTTGTTTCATTTGAGAAACCAAACAAAATGAGCATTAACCATCCTCGCTAAAGTCTTACAGAGACAGCTCGTCAAAGCAAATGGACTTCAGTTTACAGAAATCTTGGGATCCTTCACAGGCTTGGAGAAAGATAGGACCATAGCATGGCACCAGGCATCAGGAAAAACATTCTCCTGCCAGATCTGGTTAAAAATAATCAGAAGAAGAGCAAAAGAAGCCAGAGATGTATGGCAAAGCATGTCATAGTGTATATCATCAGGTCCAACCAATGTACTGGCAAGGCCAATGAAGGGCCAGTTTGAATTCCACTAGTGTAAAGGGATGATAGAGACAAACAGCTTGAAAGGAAAGACATGATTGCTCTGCCCAAGTCTTGATGGCTGAGAACATGGAAAAAGTGCTAGATATCCAGCAAAAGCTTTAACCTAAAATATAAGCAATGATCCAAGTATCAGCTACTTCCTGGTCTTTAAGAGCAAGTTCGAGAGGGGAACAGATTTATACTGCCCACTCATCTTTTGAATCTTGTCCCATATGACTTTGGAACTGGTGGTAGAAGATATGCTGGTTGTGAACTTAATACAAGAGTCCTTCTAGCTTTGACATCCTACCAAAGGAGCATGTAAACAGGCCTGCTGGAAAGCAATGCAGTTCAAGAGTGTGGGATATTAATGGAAAGTATCCCAGGCTCATTTTTAAGACTTCTATGCCATGTGACAAGCTGGATTCCACCATGGATGAGGAAAATGTTTCAAGTTGTAGAAATACGTTCAGCAGCTGCTTGTATAATATAGTCAGTTACTGATGGCTTACAGATGATTGCAGGATCAAGTTCTGCAAGAGCAGTGAAACAGGGCCAGTTTGCCTGAACCAGCTTCCACTGGGAAACTAATGAAGGGGAGCAAATTGAGAGATCAATGGCAGTAAAGGACTGATTAGGTGTACAGAAATAAGTAGAAAAACCAGAGAACAGTTGTGATCAGAGAGCATATGCTCTACAGAGCAACCCCTCCTATCAATATCAGCACTTCCCCGGAGGGAATGATACCCATTAAAATCCTCCAGGATGAAAAAGGGAGAAAATAACTGTTAAATAAGAGCATCAAGGTCTGATTGATCCTGTCTCTCCAGGTGACAGGTAGAGAGAACAAACAGTGATGCTATGACCCAAGGAAACATGGATGGCTGTGGCCTCCAAGTGTGTGTTGAGTGGCAAAGACAGGGTGGGCACATGCTGATCAACCAACAGTGCCACCTCTTACTGTCCTTATTTGAGGGAGGTATACTGACCTCCATGGATCCTGCCTGGGTCAGTGTGGTAGGTCTTTGCTGTGGGAAGAGGATTCCAGATACTGAGAATGTGAACAAATGATTGTTTTGATGTTATCCAGATGAGACTGTAAACCTCAACAGTTCCATTGTACCAAGATGGTCATTTTTACTTGTGTGTAGGTGAATTGGGTGGAGAACCCTTCTGTTTATGACCACATCTTTTTTTTCTTTTTCTTTACTGTCTTTATTCTAGGAAGGTCTATTGACATCCATGGATCCTGCCCTGGGTCAACTAGGCAGATATTAGCTAATGGAAGATTATTTCAGCAATTAAGGATGTAAACAAATGATCATTTTGCATCCTGGGTGAGAGAAGAAGTATCCAAAAAAATGCCTGCATCCAGAACCAAAGAAAGTGGATCTTGGGGTTTGGTGAAATGTATACAAGGGGCAAATATAGTTCTTGAAGTTGATTAATCAATTTTTTTAAACATGGAGGTCAAAAGACTTCATTTGTTTGGAGAAGAATTCTTAAGGAGGCACAGAAAGATGTGTCTGCACTCCCACTGTAGTTGTAGAATGATGTGCAGCAGCATACATTAGAAATGAGGTGGTGGACAGCAATTTTTGAGCCTCAGAATAGATAATGTTATGAACTGTTTTGAAAAGCTGCACCTCTTTTTCCTCCAACCATTTAGGGCAAGAACAAAAGTAGGATGGGTGAGAGCCATTGCAATTGATGCAATGAGGGTCCAATTCACACTCGTAGGCATCATGGTCCTTGCCACTGCAACAAGCACGTGTCAAGGAACCACAACATGACGTCTTTGAGTGAGCGAACTGTTGACACTGGAAACATCAAAGAGGGTTTGGAATGTATGGCCGTACCCTGCAATTAAGATAACCTGCCTTAATGGTGACAGGTGGACGTGGTAATGTAAATGTGAGAATAAGGACATTGGTTAGCACCATAATTCCATCTTTGAAAGTAGATATATGCCTCACTGTAGAAACTCCTTGGGTGGAGAAACCAGCAAGAATCTCTGACTCTGAGATGTCCTTCAACTCCTTCTCAACAATAACTTCTCTTGATGAATTCAAAGTAGCATGAAGTGTAACCTCAACAAGTATATCCCCAATTGCCTTTGAATCCAAGAGGAATTCACTGTGTTGAGATATGGATGTTTCCACCAATATGTCACCAGATCAAAGCTTCTTTACTGACTTTAAAGAGCCAGCAAGTCCTTCTAGTCCATTCTGAATGAAAATGGGAGATATTTGCCCTTAAGGTTTGTCTGAAAGTGAATGTAATATAAGAAAATGAGGAACAACATGTGGTACAGATGGTGAGGATTGCTGCTCAGAATCTTCAAGATGTGATTGTTTACCTATGGACCGTGTTTTGCTATTTTATCGAGATTTTTAATTGGAGTATCCATAATAAAGAGAGGGAAATTTCAGTGCCCCTTGACCCCACTCATCATGGAGATCTATGATGGGACTCACTACAGTGTCAAACAAGAATGCTGCAGCAATGCCAAGGTTTTGTGAGCACCATACCCAAACACCAACATCAGATACAATGTCCACAACACATATTGATAACATTCAACACTAGTACTTGGTTGACCCTAGCCCAAGTGGACCAGCTGACTGACCCAAGGGGGGCCATCCTGAGGTTGCCTGTCTACAGGAATTCAAGGCCAAAGTGGTGTGTTAAGGTTGGACCCCTCAATTACCAGAATCCTCTCCTCCCCTTCACAAATTGCCATGCATGGCAAACACGTGGGTGGATATCTAGATCCCAGAGGGGGTAAACTGAAAGAACAGAACCTTCTTTGGGAGGTCCCCTCAACACGTACAGGATTCCACACTGAGGGGGGTCCAATGGAAGGAATGAGGAAAAATTTCTCCAACTGACCTGACCTGCCTATTAAAGGAGCAGAAACAAGTGTCAGGAGGATTCCAGTTCAGAATGCACCAACAAAAGCCAGTTATCCGTGTAATGGTGGAAGCACAACCTTTGGGTTTGCATGAATCTGGCGAAAGCCTTGAATGCCCTATAAAAGACAAAATGCTGCAAGAAGCCCAAAAGGTAGGGAACAAAACTGATAAACCATTCCATGATGAACAAACTGGAGGGAGCACCTCGATACTCATGATATAGAAGTATGGAGAAAAAATTTGAGATATTGACCTTGCTCATCCATCAATTCACAAAAAAACACCCTAGGGTGTGAAACAACTCCACAGTAAAATGAAGTAGCATTAAAAAGTGGTTGAGTGATAAATCAATCACAGGCCATCAGTCTCAAGCTTTCTTGAGAATAACAAACAGCTTGGAATAAAACCCTGGAGAAGGGTGACCTGCAGGTTCAATAGCATACTGAGAAAAAGCAGACACTGCACTGCCTGGACAAACACTGACAGATGGTAGTTTCCTGAGGTAAAGAAAAGGAATTGAGTATCAGAGACAACAGAAGAGGGGAGGAGGAAGTTGATAACAAGTCCTTCGGATAAAACTTGAAAAACTCACAGATCTTCGGCAAAGTTTTACCACAGATGAACAAACTGAGATAAATGAGCCCCCACAGAGTAGTCACTGATACTGTTAGCAGCATGATGTTCTGCATCAAATTATATAATGAAAGTAAACTCCTCTACTAGAAGGAACAGGTAATGAATTGGAAGAATTAGAATGGGAAATAGACACAGGAGGGATGAAGCTGTATGTGTGACAAAAGATCAACCAACATGGAAGTAGCTGGTTTTTGTTTCACACATTCTAATCAGGACTCCAAATTTGTTGGAAGATCTCCAAACACTGACCGATGTAGAAAATGAGCCAGACATAAGTCCCTAAGATAAAGAGATGAGAAATGAACATAGGACAAAACTGTATTTCTTCTGGAAAAGTTCCCAAAAACATAGGAAACTTGTAAAGAAAGAACTAAAGTTGACAAATGTGCTAACAAGGAAGTAATTAAGATAAGTGTATTATCTCCCCCCCCCAAAAAAAAACAAACTTAGATAGTAGGTGTATGATGGATAAATACTGTAATATAAACACAAGAATAATATGAAGGTGAGAAAACTGGGCTTGATATACAAGAACAAGACAATCAGGATCCACTCCCCAAAAGGCAAGATAGATTCCAGTTGCTGAGAATAAAGGAACAGAAAATCTGCCTGCTGACAAACTTAAGCAAACTGTTTTGAAGCCCACAGATTGTGATGCGTGCCAATATCCTCACATAACTGAGACAGAAATTACTTGGCATGAACCCCAATGTCAAAATATGGAAACAAAAAATACTGAGATGAAATATATAAGTAACAAAGAAGGTAGAATCACAGAAAACTGGGGAGAGGAATGAAACAGATCATACTGCTCTGGAAAATCATGTCCAAAAAAACTGTATTAATGGAACTCACAATGGCAAATTCAACTGTAAAAAAAAGCTGACCATGAAAAAAAATTGGTCAAGCTTACTTCAAATTGACAAACTGACATCAATTTTACCAAATTATATTATTGTATGTCTTGATCTATTTTACTGTCACTTTCATCTGATCTTACTATCTAAAGTTATAGCAAATAAATTTTAAAAAAAAGTTAGCATTTTGGAAAACAACATGGCCAAGCATATTAAAAATAAACAGTGATGTCACAGACAAAAAAAGCACCAAGTTTTGTCTAATGTCTATTTATTTTTGCTATATCCTAAGTATTTCAAATGTAAATTCTGTTATAGGTTTCTTATAAGTAAGTAGCATTCCCTAAAACTTATTTTTATCCGTTAATTTTTTCTTAACATTAGGGTTTCCCCTTGGACAAGTGGATTCATCTCACAACTGGTAAATAAAATCTATACAAAATTCAATACATTTTAAAATATTTGCTTTAAAATGCTCACTCATTTTCCACAAGTTTGAATTAAAAACTTTTAATTGGTAGATGTGAGGTTACTCTTTTTGATGAAAGGTGCAACCCAATTCTAAGAAAAGAATTAAACAATTTAATGAAGTATTTTAAGTTATTCTCACTGCTCAAATGTTACTGTGTTGTTACCTAAATTCAAATGATTATCTAACATAAAGCTGATTAATACAGAAGTTACCACCAAAATTGCTTTTAATCAACAGGTGGAACTAAAAGGTGTTAAAACTGCATCAAAACCATTTGAAATTTATTTGATCTAGTGAAAAAATAATACAAACATGTTTCTGCATATATTAGTGATATCCAACCTCTTTTTTTATTCATTATTGATATAAATTGTTCATAGTGTACTTTAAAACAATATGCTAACAGAATCTTTTAAAATACCTCATGAAGCATTTCTTGAATTTCAATACTTTTGTCCAGCTTCTCCATTGTGACTTTCAAATCAGCAATTACAGTTTCTGAAATATTTTTTATAATGATGATGAAATTTGGTACATTTACACAAACAACTACATGTACAATTGAGAGAAATTAGAAAAAGCCATATTACAGTCTGAAATTGGGCAAGTCATGTATCAGTGCAGCTAAGAAAACCATAGAAGAGGCATGTCCACTGAAAAGAACCAAGAGTATTATTAAGTGGGTCCATACAGATGGCATTAATTTAAAAAAGCTGAAGACTTGCAGTTTAATATGGAGGAAAAGGTTAAACTGGACAACATTAGATACACAAGCAAATACTGAAACTGATCCCAGCACAGGCCTCAACAAATGTTTTCAAATCTAAGAACTATCTCAAACACTTAGGAATCAAGTATAACTAACATAACTACTATTTGTATCAGGAAATGGAAGATATGTAGATTTATTTACTTTCACAGCAATGAGAGTGAATGCTAATAATCACATAATATCACCACTTGATAGTGTTGTCTGAACTAACTGACTTTGGTTCCATTTGAACCTAAACATGCACAATGACTGGTTGAATTGAAAGAGAGAAGAAAAACAAAATGGTGCAAAATTAGTAGTGTTGTGCACTACTAATTGTCAGACTGACAATCATAACAGGATCATACCCTTGGTAATTTCTAAACCTAAGCACAAAATTAAGGATAGGTTTTCCTCAAAAATCTTTTTGAGACTGAAGATTTATCTGATTACTACTACTTTGCAGGTTAGGTCATAATGACAAATCATTCAAATTCAATGGTGTAACTGGTAGGAACTAGATTCTACTAATTTTAATTTCAAAAATTGTTGAGAATATAACAATGAAGTTGGCTTGACCAAAATGTTAATCTCACATTTTTTTATACCTTATAGCAATTTTTACTTTTCTATTTTCAGGTTTGTTCTTCAAATAATTTTCTCTAGTACTTTTAGAAACATCAAAATAATTAGTCAAAAAAAATTACAAAAAACCAAAACCAGCTACTGACAATCAAGAGGCAAGCAAGTAGCTCCTGATAAGAAGTCTGTACATTGCTAAAGAATTATACTGAATTAAAAGGATGAGACAAATCATTCCTGAGCAACCAAAGTTACTGCTGTAAAAGAGCAACTAAGGCTCCCAAAACAGTACAGATGAGGAATAATGGGCATAAATATCCAATTTGGAATATCATCATATTAAAATAAAGTATAAAAGGAAAAGAACTGAAATAAGCAAGTTGTTCAAAAAATAGGTGAAAACTTAGCAGAAGTATGTAGAACAGTAGTAACATTCTAAAATACATGTACACAAAAACAAGATACTCCACTTATAAAAGAAACAAACTGATGAGATATGCAAATTTACAATTTCACACCACGCCTAGTTACATTGAAGAGATAAAATAATCTCATGTAATTCAGTAACATCTGAAGAGTAAAGTATAATATTTTTATAACTTTTTTCTAGCTATAATACAAACTTTTAAAAATCTGAAGTTTAGCTTTCAAGTTGTATCTGCAAATCACATATGAGAGTAAATTTTTGTTTCTTAATTTCTTATGAAATTAGAACTTTAATAATACAAAAAATTGATTACCTATTTTCTGATGCCAAGTTTATTCAAATACACTGATAATAATGTTGTTAACTTAAATTTTGAATGTAATCCTGTAAAATGTTTTAATGTGCACTTTGATCTACCCAAGATAAATGGGTTAATCATCTGGATGTTATTTTCCTATAAGTAATTGTCATTGAAGAAAACTAGTTTTATTGCAATGGTGAACAGCTCTGTGAAAACTGTATGCTGTTTAGTTCATTATGGTAAAATGTTTAAAGCAAAGTATTTGTGCTTGCCTTGCATACAGGGCATTCTGCAGTACCTAATCGATAGCCAGTGGATCAAATCTCATCCATCCTGACATGTTCTCCTGTGTATGGGACCTAAGAGTTAAGGTTAATTAGAACCCTGTGTATTTATACCAAACCAGTTATTAAAAACCCATTTTTGAGAAAAAAAATAAAAGCCAGTAATGTATACATCTCAACATGAAAAATACCAAATTCACAGATTTTTTTCTTTGTAAAACCATACTTGTGAAACAAGCAGCAAACTGATAAAATATTACTACCGGGTCATCAATGGTCTCAGCAATACAACTACATTTAAAATACAACAAACTTTCAGTATGTATGAAGCTGTAAGTGAGCAGTGTATTAATCGCCAATCGAACATATGCTTCATGCAATAATTAGTTAAATTTCTTTTTCAAATGAATTATTTCTCTAAACTTAGATCCCTAATTCTACTTCTAAGTTCTATGTAGTTAAGGAATAATAAATCCAGTGAAATTATTCTTCATTGTTACAATGTTTTATTACACTAATATACTATTCAAATATTAACCTGTAACATCGTTTATTTCACACATTCGGCGACAAATATCTCTCATTACATTCAAATCTTTTGCCATGATAAGTTTTGTTCATAGCGACATCTACTACTCAATAAAAATTCACGAAAATAAAGGGCGTGTTTTATATGCAAAAGGCCTGGCATGGCCGAGCGCGTTAAGGCGTGCACTCGTAATCCGAGGGTCGCGGGTTCGCGCCCGCGTCGCGCTAAACATCCTCGCCCTCCCAGCCGTGGGGGTGTATAATGTGACGGTCAATCCCACTATTCGTTGGTAAAAGAGTAGCCCAAGAGTTGGCGGTGGGTGGTGATGACTAGCTGCCTTCCCTCTAGTCTTACATTGCTAAATTAGGGACGGCTAGCACAGATAGCCCTCGAGTAGCTTTGTGCGAAATTCCAAAAAAAACAAAAAAACAATTATATGCAAAAACGGCTCGTTTGGGTTCAGAAAATATTTTAAATAGAAGAGCGATCAACGTCAGGTTCACAAAGAAAGAGGTATCTGACCGGAAGCTGACCACATGTTTGGAACGGGTTGTGTAACTGAGTGTCGCAAAGTAGAAGGCGGGATAAGATGTTTGAATATATAATTTTATCTATAATATTAATATAGGTATAATGGCGTTCCTTTATATTGGTTTATTTTGGGTTTAAGTTGTTGTATAAGTAAGGCTTCTTTAATTTTGGGTTTGTTTATGTTTGTTTCTTTATTTAGTATTTTAGTGTTTTCTATGGTTATGTTGTGTCCATTTGACTTGCAGTGTTCGAAAACGTGTGAAGGTGACTTTTTATGTTCTTTGAATCTGGTTTCCATTTTTCTACTTGTTTCTCCAATATAGAAGTCGTGGCAGTTATCACATTGTATTTTATAAATAATGTTGGTGTGGTGTTTGTCAGTGTAGTTCTTACATAGTATAGACTAGTTTTGTGCCTGG
The DNA here is from genome assembly GCA_011833715.1 of Carcinoscorpius rotundicauda. Taxonomy (NCBI): domain Eukaryota; kingdom Metazoa; phylum Arthropoda; class Merostomata; order Xiphosura; family Limulidae; genus Carcinoscorpius; species Carcinoscorpius rotundicauda. The sequence continues at coordinate 45,405,774 of CM022392.1, read as the reverse complement.
TTTTTGAATGAATGAATTTAGTATTAACTGGTATGTTATATTTTGTTACTAGTTTTTGCCAAATGTTAGTTATTTGTTTGCTGATGTCAGAAATATATGGTATACAGCAGTATATGATTTCGTGATTTTTTGATTCGTGAGATATATTTACTTTTGTTGGTTGATTTTGCTTTCTGTCTGGGTGTGTGCGTATAATGTTTTCTACGGTTTGTGGAGGAAACTTATTGATGTTGATGAAGTATTGTTTTATTCTGTCTAATTCATCGTTAATTTTATCTGGTGAGCATAGTTTTATGGCTGTGTTTATCTGGTTTCTTAGTATGTTGAGTTTTTGTTTTGTTTCATGTGCTGAGTCCCAAGGAATGTATAGTCCAGTATGGGTGATTTTTCGGTGGATTTCTGTTTTGAATCGTGTGTCGGTTCTTATAATTTTGAGGTTAAGAAATGATATTTGATTGCTTTCTTCCTTTTCACATGTGAAGTTAATGTTGGGATGTATAGAGTTAATGTGAGTGAAAAAATTAAGTATACTTAATCAAATATCATTTCTTAACCTCAAAATTTGTTTGTATAGGAAAGTCATATTGGGCTATCAGCTACATTCACCAAGAGAAATCGAACACTTGATTTTAGAGTTGTAAATCCGAAGACTTACCGCTGCTCCAGCAGGAGACATACAAAAGCTATAGCAAATTTTAGATAATATTTTAAATTATTACGTTTGTTCAGCGTTTCGATTTTACATTTTCTTCAGGAACATGTAGTTTCTGTTATGAATTCCATCACTCAAATCAAAATTGTCGTTTTATAGGAAATAAACAATTTATAATTTTCTGCAAACAAATATAGCACATTTTGCAAACCTATAAATAAATAAAATAATTTAAATTTAAGATGCATGAACGAATACTGCTTTCTTTCACTGAATGCTGCCAAACAATGTAAACATAGTCACTAAATCGAATATAAAGTCTAGTTTTATAAGTACTTCTGATATAGCTTGAGATTTCAATTAATGTATAAAAACTATAGCAAACGTAAGTGTTATACACCCTTAATTTGCTCAGAGAATTGTTTGCGGAAACGAAAATGAGTGTTTGTTTGTTTTTTGAATTTTGCGAAAAGCTACTTGAGGGCCATCTGCGCTAGCTGTCCCTAATTTAGCAGTGTAAGATTAGAGGTAAGGAAGCTAGTCTGGTGACTAGCCAACTCTTGGGCTACTCTTTTACCAACGAATAGTTTAATTGACCGTCACAGTATAACGTCCCCATGGCTGAAAGGGCTAGCACGTTTGGTGGGACCGGGTTTATTAATCCATTTACGAATTCAATAGTCACGTTAGCATTTCTCCTGAGTATAACCTTGCAATCAGTCTTCACTATTATATCGCTTTTCAAGCTAGTTGTGAAAGTACAGTCGTCATTGCAGCTAACTATTTAGAGACTTGAACAAAGATACACAGTACAATCCACTATAATTTATAGCCAACGAATTTCTTCTCCATTAAAAGTTGTAAGCATTTACTTGTTCAGCTCATCACACGTACTTGGTGGATAAGAGACATGCCATGTCATTTGAAAGGTTAAAAGTGCTTTTACCAATTCTTTCTTTCTTCCAAATATGCTGTCATTACTGAAAAATAGCTTGTACACAATTAGTATCCCGAGATCTTCTGTAGTAACATGGCCAATATTAGTTCTGGATAGAAATAAAGCATTGCTCTTCTTTTTGTCACATATTTATTAGAATCTCATCATATAAAAACACATTTCTCTACAAATGTATAGGCCTAGCATGGCCAAGCGCGTTAAGGCGTGCGACTCGTAATCTGAGGGTCGCGCCAAACATGCTCGCCCTCCCAGCCGGGGTGCGTTATAATGTGACGGTCAATCCCACTATTCGTTGGCAAAAGAGTAGCCCAAGAGTTGGCAGTGGGTGGTGATGACTAGCTGCCCTCCCTCTAGCCTTACATTGCTAAATTAGGGACGGCTAGCGCAGATAGCCCTCGAGTAGCTTTGTGCGAAATTCCAAAAACAAACCACAAGTTTACAGTGTTCACACATCCAATGTGGCAGTAACTGTAAAAATCCCCTAAAATAACAAGTTTCGTTGTTTAAACTAATTATCTTTAGATTTTCAGTTTGAAAAGTTTCAGTAAAGCAAAGATGTATGTACATGAAAGTCACATTACTGGCCATGGATGTTTTGTTAATGACGAGTCATGTAACATTACGAAACATTTCACGTACAATTTTCAAGATGTAAGCGAACATGTGCTGATATTGTGGTGTCTTTCCATATTTAACTGGTAGCATAAGCAGTTGGTAAATAGTAAACCCATTAACATTTAGTGTGGATGATGAAATATCAACATCTTTACAAGCTATTGAATGTACACATGTCCTAAAAGTATTGATTTAAAAATTCTTGACACCATCACCAGACCCATTAACAAATGTCTGTGCTTTTTGGCATTGTGTTCTTGATTAGTATTTGCTTTAGTTTATTATGGTAGTTTAGACCTTGCTGAACACTCATTTGATTCTCATTCAATTTTCCAACAATTTCATTCATATCTATATGTTCATCATGGTGAATGATATCTTAAATTCCAACATAGCATTGCTTACTTCACTAGTAACAGAATTCAATGGACAACCTGCAGGAAGATCACTACTATTCTTCAGTTTCCATTTCTGCTCAACATAGTTTAAGTAGTTCATGTACTTCAAGTGTTTTCTTCCTACAAACGTGACAATTGGTCATGGTATTTCAAATCTCCCAAGAAGCTATCTTTACAAGCATTTAATACATTCGTGAATTTGGAACAATTTTCCACTAGGCTATCGCATTTTCCCCAGGACTTAAAAGGTAGCAACAACATGGAACAGAAGTATGTCTCCAGTTCTTGTTGTGAGTTATATCTGTAATGGTTGATTATGTATGGTTGTATCCTTTTTTAAATAAGTTACCAAACATGAGATAAAATGAAGCATTATCACTGAGCTGTTTGTTTACAATGTCATGCCAGACTAGAAAATCATACAGATTAGCATCCTCAATCTTAGGTGGTCTGTTTGAATCATAGGTATTAATCCAAAGAAAATAAAGAGATTTTTAGAATTCTCAGGCAACCCAGTTATGATGTGATGCTCCTTGAATCTACGATTGCAAACCATGTTTGCATCGATCTATCATAATATAGACTGTACCTGGATCTTTGCCATATAGTGGTAAGCCCAATAAGGTGTTACTAGAATTCAAAGCAGCACATTTTCAATGAGAAAGGCTCCATGGTATGACAGTCCATAAATGACTAACTTGTGATTGGTTTGAGGTTAATTCAGAATAGTCACAACTTTTTTTTGCTTTAGTTGTGTACTTTATAATATACTAGCTAGGAACCGTCGACTTTTCTCTTGCAAATTGCAGATTCATATCCCCATACCCGTTTAAACTCTCGTCTCTATAACATGTGCCTGGTAATGGTCAGTTAAAAAATCTCTTTGTTAACCTGAAGATAACCTAAAGAGGTCAAAACCTTTTTCTTTACTTTATTTTAATAAAAATTTTGATATCCATACCAGTCGTCTTGAGATACATTTTTACTTCAAGTAAGTTTCTCGTCATCACGAATTAACTCTACAATGATTACACAAATAACACTGACTCATTTTCTGACAAGCATAATCAACTAAGCTTGAAAATAACTAAAATAATTATTTGTGAACCAAAAATTTATCTTGTACAATGTAAAAATTACAATCATCACAATGTAGAACACACACAAAGAACTATTAGAGAACGTTTCAAAACCCTAAATATTCTATTAACACTGAAAAAGATCTCTGTAGCTTAACACTTTAACCAACCCAGTCATTCCATTAACAACATTACTTTCATTGGTGCTGAAACAGGATCCAAAACTAAAGTAGATAGAAAAAAACGTAAGCTTATTGGATTGTTAATGTAACCATTGTTCAACCTTTTAGAATTAATCTTGATCCAGGAATCCGTGATTTTCGTTCATTGGTTTCATCTCTGCCAGAAAAAACAAGTTTTATTCTTTGCTTATTTTATCATGGGATATGGAAACTGTGTGTGTCTGTTTTCTTAGAACAAAGCCACAGGAGGGTATCTGCTGAGCCCACCGAAAGGAATCGAACCGTTGATTTTAGCGTTGTAAATCTGGAGACTTACCGCTGTAATAGCGGGGGAGGGACGTAAACGCTCAATTTCCTAAAACTTACTATTTGTTTAAGATAATTTTTCTTACTTGTTTTTATAAAATGATTAGTATAAAATATCTTTTTCAATCAATCTACAAGTGTAACATTTATTTTACTTAAACACCTAATTATAGTTTAAATATACATTTATCTAGCCATTTTTAAATTAAAATTTCTCTTACATCTTTCCGTTTGCATTCTCGTCATCGGCCACATTGTACCGGAAATGAGATGCTTACAGGAGTAGGTACGTGTAGAAACAAACATTTGTGGGAAAACAGGATAACATTCATAATGTTACTAAACTTCCTTTATATATATCACTCATTCCATTACACCACCATTCCCAATTTTCCCCTGAAGAAGAAAGATCAACCTCTCGAATGTGCTCAGGTTATAATCATTCATGTTGATGTATATGGTATGCAGTAGTATATGGTTTCGTGATTTTTTTTTGATTCATGAGATATATTTACTTTTGTTGGTTGATTTTGCTTTCTGTCTAGGTGCGTGTGTATAATGTTTTCTACGGTTTGTGGAGGAAACTTATTGATACTAATGAAGTATTGTTTTATTTTGTCTAATTCATTGTTAATTTTATCTGGTGAGCATAATTTTACGGCGGTGTTTATTTTGTTTCTTAGTATGTTGAGTTTTTGTTTTGTTTCATGTGCTGAGTTCCAAGGAATCTATCGTCAAGTATGGGTGATTTTTCGGTGAATTTCTGTCTTAAATTGTGTATCCTTTCATGTATTTTTGAGGTTAAGAAATTGTATTTGATTGCTTCCTTCTTGTTTACATGTGAAGTTGATGTTGGAATGTACAGCGTTAGTGTTATTGTAAACATTTAGTGTGTGTTCTGTAGATATGAATCCCAAAATCGTGTCGTCTACATATCTGCACCAGTATAGTGGTGGATGTAATGCTGTGTTAATTGCTTGTGTTCCAATTTGTGTCATAAGACAACTTAGACAATTTTATTGACATTCAACAGCCAAACTTTCCAGGTAAAATTAAAAATTTATGTTTCCCAGAAAAACTTAAAAACAATATCTTAAACGATTTTTCAAAAGAATGTTCTCACAAAACCATCAACATCATTTCACAAAATTTTAATTCCATTAAAAACCTAAAACAAGACAAAAACATAAAAATTCTAAAAGCAGATAAAGGTAACGCTATAGTCATAATGAATACGAATGAATACATTCAAAAAATGAAGAACATCCTATCAGACACTAACAAATTTAAACCATTACACACAAAACGCAACTAAACAAAATACTACTAAAAATGAAAAAAGCCAACACAATCTCACAAACACTTTATTCCTCTCTACGCAAAACCGACTCACGCACATCAAAGATACACAACATCCCCAACCTCATAAACCAGATTGTCCATTACGACCAATAATGTCCACGTATGAATCGTTTAATTACAATCTTGGTAAATACATAGCATGGGCATTCTCCAAATATCTAACATCAGCCAGCTCATTCATCAAAGACTCTTTTGATTTCAAGTCTAATCTTAATCAACTTAATCATAAAGCCCAGTTTAAATTATAGTTTTTTACATAGAATTTGTTGTTGTTTGGAATTAAGCACAAAGCTACACAATGGGCTATCTGTGCTCTGCCCACCACGGGTATCGAAACCGGATTTTAGCGTGTAAGTCCGCAGACATACCGCTGAGCCACTGGGGGGCCATGGAATTTGTAATAAATTCTATTTTTATCTGGGAATTAAGCTTTTTTGTGTAGATTCTGTAAGGAACAATAATAATTTCTTGTGGTATAGTTTATTTGTGTAGAATTTGTAGGAAGCAGTAGTTATTTCTATGAAAAGTATGTTTCATTATATAGCTATTGTCGGGAAAAGTAGTCATTTCTGGTGAATTTATGTTTTTTAAGTAATTTTCAAAAGAACTATAGTTTTTTTGGGATATCTATATTTTTAATGAATCTTTTGTAAAAAAAATAGTGGTCATTTTTGTAGGATTAAACCTTTTTTGCAAATTTTGTAGAGAATAGGAGTCCTTTATGGGATATCTTTCTTTATATACATATTTAAAAGACTAGTTGTTGTTTTTCTGGGCAAATGTGTCTAATACAGATATTGTAAGAAACACTGGACCTTTCTGGTGTATCCGATTTTCTTCATATGTAAGTATAGGGAAATGTGGTTCTTTCTGAAATATCTGTTTGATCTAAAATAGGTATTGTAGGTAGGGAACAGTTGTCCTTTCTTGGTTCCAGCACTCATTATATAGATATTTGACGAAAAGTATTTCTGGACAATTCTAGCTTTCTTAGGAAACAGAAGATGAAAGGAAAATCATACTTTTCATATAGAACTTGTAAGGAATAGTACTTGTTTCTGGTGGGCCTTATGTAGATTTACTAAGTGATAATAATTTTTTCGAGGATTTAGCCTTATTATGCACATTTTGTATGTAACACTTATCCTTTCTGAGAGATCTAGCTTTCCTTACACAGGTATTTTTTAGGAATAGTAGTCGCGTATAGTGGATCCAGTATATTCTAGAGTATATTTTGAACATTTTTACTGTTTAAGGAGAAACTACAATGGATAGTGTTAATGTAAATTAAGTGTTTGTCCTAAATTTTATCAACAGTGAAGAATTAAACTTCTCTACATATATAATTCTTTTCAACATCCTATAACAGTGAGTAATCCTAAGAAGATGTGTAGAAATTTAAAGTTTCTTAGACTGTTTATAACAAATAAGAAAAGAAGGATTATTACTCGGTTTACATTAATCGACACCCTTCAAAACTTTAACACACCGTTGTATGGATGTTGAATTTTTTAATCTAATTGAACTGACTCTTCACTGTGATCTAAAGGCTAAAAGCATAGTACGTATAGCATGTAAGGCCTTTAAGAAAAGATCGAAAGAGTGCTCAAATATAATTTTCATATCTATATAAGGCACACTTTACATTCAGGCTTAAAGATGCGTCTCAAATCAACCTGTTTGTAAGCTTTGTTTGTTTTTCTTATAGCAAAGCCACAAAGGGTTATCTGCTCATCCCACCGAGGGGAATCGAACCCTGATTTTAGCGTTGTAAATCCGGAGACATACCGCTGTACTAGCGGGGAGCTGTTTGTAAGCAGAATGACAATTATTTAATTGATTTTTAATCAATTCTTTTCAATAATTAATCTACGTACTTTACAAGCAATTCTGTTACTTCAATGAGACATCTATCATAATATTGTTGCATATATCATATTTTTGCATCACGCTGAGAAAACTTAATAAGTTTATAATTCTTCCCAGAACAGCTGGCATAGATATTAACACTTTTGTTAATAAGCAAAGAACAATGTATCGACTTTCCAAGGTCATTTTCAGGTTGTTGTTTTTATTTGTTTTCTTGTTAACCTGAAAATGACCCAGGAAGGTTGAAACGTTGTTATCTCCTTATCAATAAGTGTTTATACCATACCAGTCGTTTTGAGATACACTTTTATTTCAAGTGGCGTTCTCGTCATCAAGAAGTTTATTGTTCATAGCAATGTTCAATCAACGGTATTTTACCTTAGTTACATAAAATACTTTTTACAGTTATCTGTTCTGATAAAATACGGCTTTGGAGTACGGAATATTTGATATAAACAAACTTTCTACATACTTTAATAAAAAAGACAGCAATGATTATTGAGAAATCATTACAGAAACTAACCGTGTATAGAGGTTCATTTAAGACAATAAAAGTGTTTCATTGTAATTAATTGTGCTGTTTTCGACTCTAAATTGATCACTGTAAGTAATTTCAAGAGACGAACAAACTGACTAAAAATAATTTATTATTAAAATGTAACTTAGCTTAGTACTTTAAAACTGTTCTAATTTAAATAATATTTTATAATATATATTTCAATCATTTGATGACAAATCAGAAATCCTATCTATAACCGTATTTTTTTTTCGCTGTAGACACACACACATACTATAACATTTAATATTTTAGTTCACCAAAGCATCAAATATATAAAATAAATCACAATGGAAATGCTTATCGTTATCAATACAAAAGTCTTGACAAAATGTTTTAATTTTGTTGTTTCTTACATTTATTTTGTACAATTTCATAACATACTTTACAAAAACAATATAAAATCACAGACTTAGCAAATATCACTCATACTGAAGCGCAAAAATATTTAAAACAAGATAATACAAAAAATTAATGCAGTCGTTCTGGAATTTTCTTAAATTCCAACAGCAGCATCTATATTTCATAATTGAATTTAAAGAAATTCAGAAACATCCATATTGAAGATGTTTTTAGTATTACTGTGTTTTAAATATTTATTTAAAAACTTGCAAATACTGAAAGGTTTATTTAAAACTTCACGAATTTGATACATTAAAATAATATTTACAAAAACTTCTCAATTTATAAAATACTGGACTGTTTAATTTAAATTAGCTTTCATATAATTTTTGTACGTTAGTTTCTAGAGTCTATATTTTTCGTGTAAATACTGTAATTCATCTTTGTAACAATACGTCAAAACAAACACTGAATTTATCATTAGACATTTTTAACACACGTTACTAAATAAATAAATAAATAAAGGATTCAAACACATGCTTTGTTGTCGAACATAATTATTTTATGATACCAGAAGTATTATTTGTTCAAACTGTACATTCAATACAAACTATACATATACGATTTCAATTTATGGGCTTAGAAAAACAAGTTCATAAAATATATTAATTATTAGTTACGAATAAACATTGATATATATCAGATGCAAATAATAATTGTTGTTTACAACTATTAGATGACAATAGAACATGTTTCTCAAGCTGATGTAATTAATAGCTTTATGACTGATGAAAAATTGTCAGTTTTGGTGGGTCACTCATTCCTATATAAATGCCAGTAATATCAGTTAACAATCAGTTAGAATTCAAGGTTCACACAATTATGATATCTCAGAATTCTACTAGTGATAATTATGGACAACTTATCTATTGTAAATATTTTTCTATTCATTTTACGTTTTCAAATTTAATATTAAATTACATGAAACAGGTAGTGCTAAAGAACTATTCTTATATTGATGACACAAAATGTGTTACCAAGTTACAGTACTTATAACTTAATTGTGTACTTATGTAGAATACGGTCACACTATCTACTAGTTGTGTTGTGCTTAATGAATTAGGAAACGTGTCATACCTACTATTGGATAAAGCTTACTTCCAGCTGTCAGCGATAGCTGTTGAAAAAACTGAAAAGTCAGAGGTTCCGAATAATGTAAATTGTTTTCATATTGTCTACCAAATTATATTGGTATATGATCAATACAATTTTTTGCACTTGTACAAAATTACGACATTCGTTTCATTTTTTTACAGGCATCCTGTGATGAAGTGTCTAATAGCATACAAATTTTCTAAGGTGTAAAGTGTACATCTACCAAGGAAGTGTTAGTTTTCAACATTTATACAAGTGAGAACTTTATTTTAAATTATCTTATCCATCAAGTGATAACGTTTGACCTTATCCCAAACAGTATCAAATTTAAATGATTGCATATACTTTTCCTTTTACAGACAATTTATGATGTTAAACGTCAGCACAAGGAAGGCATAGATTTTATTATTAAAACAATGGGAAATAAATGTAAATGTATACAAAGCAATTGCTACAGCATATAATATATTTAATTCATAATCATATGAAAAGTCTTTTATAAACACTTGGAACACTCTCAAAATATATTGGACAACACCATGTCCACTTTAATCAATTAAGTTATAGTATGTAATTATTCTAATCACATAGAAATAAATAAAGAGATGTTTACAAAATAATGTTTTTAACCTTCTATGATCTCAACTATTGAAAAGGTCAAATGAAAAAGGGTATACCGTTAGACGACTGAGGTCACTATAATAAAGTTATTTCTTGGTAGCAGCAGACGTAAGTTATTGAATATAAGTTTTGATGATCTTAACAAACAATTAGTTATCCATACAAACAACAATGATGATCTTTACTGAGCTAGGGCTATAATATTAGCTTTTTGAAACATTAGACGAAAGATATAAGTCCTTAGCCACATGTATAAAGACTTGTCTAATGTTTCAGGACCTTGTGGAATTGAGGAACTTACAAAATTTGAACATCATCTAAACCTTCAGCTACATATACTTTCTACAGATGATTTCAACCACGTTACTTACAAAGCTACTTTATTTCCTGAAAAAGTAGATTCTGTGTTATAATGTGAATGAAGGGTTTAAAGATTTTTGTGGTAAATTTTACTGTTCAGATTGTGAGAAGATATTTAATACTTTAAACGAAAATCACTCCACAAGTTATTGTAACAAAATGAATGTTCAAAATGTATAGTTTGTGCTGACTGTAACCGGTTTTGTAAATCAGTAGATTTTTTAACCCAGACAAAAAATGAATGAGAAACTAATGGTATCATTATGCGATAATTTTTAACCAATGAGAAAATCTTTTGTTGTAGCATAAGCCATGTTTTCATTGTTGTAGTGAAATAAGGTGAATAAAATGTAGCTCATTTGCTTTATCACCTCATCAATTATGTTTTCCCCAGACCAAAGATGTCAAAAATGCATCCCAGGTACATTCACAAAGCAAATTATTGTATTGTCTATGACCTTAACAATAAGGAAACCGTTTTAAAAGGCTATAATCCATGTGACGGTTTTTATATCCTTACTTTCCAAAGAAAATAATAAAGATACTGCTATAACTCATAACATGAAAATATTGGATTGGTATTATTTTCAATTATCTATCTAGAGATACAGCCTAACCTTTTTTATATGCAAAAACGGCTCGTTGTTCGTTCTTCTATGTAAAATATTTTCTCAACTCAAACGAGCCGTTTTTGCATATAAAATTCTCAACAAGTAGGTTTCTCGACATCACTGAAAGTCTAACCTTATTATAAAAGATGGAAAGATCCTGATTTTTCAAAAAAAATAAAACCTAGGAGTACGAAGTCATATCAGTAGGTGAACATGAGTTTAAGACGATGAAATGTAACAATTCAGAATTGTTCAATTTCATTAGAAACCATAACCAATGTGTTAAGACCTGTGTATGATGTAAGGAGAGAAAAAAGATAAAGTACATGGACTTCTTATCCCAGTACTCATGGATAAACAAATATTATGAGTATCTGGTAAGACATCCTACTCTCATAAAAAAAATCACTAAGTTGAAGTATTTGGTTTATAACATGTAAAATACTAACTCTGTAGAGAATCAAAGTAATCTTCACCACTGTAGTGTCCAGCGTGTGACTACCAGATAATTAAAATATGACATATATCACTTTCCCATTAAAGCCAGAGATCTTTCTAAGAACTAAATTGATGATTTTGTTAAAATAAATCTGAATAGTTCTGGATAGCCTTCTCACTGCGTATCATCAGAGGAATAACAGAATTACGTTGCTCAGCATGATGACAGCAAAAAGCGCAGCCTTTATTCAAACAAGAAGTTCAGTTGCAAAATTTTGTTTTAACTTTTTTGAAAACTTTGGAAAATGCTTGAGAACAAATCACAGTTTACTTATATAAAACCTGCCAAAACGTATCACTTCTTTAAAAGTGATAATAAAAGGCACTAATAGATGTTACTTTAAGTAAACCACGAAATATAAGTTCTCCATTTAAAAAAAACAAGGAGTACCCAATCATAAAAATAAAACCAGCATCTTTCCAGTGGATTTTATCACTGCACACATTAGTCTGAAACTATACCATATGTTTGAGATGATATTCTAATACAAATAATACTGTTTATATTTCAGATGGATCTAACGATCCATGACTAGGAGGCTGTCTTGTTTAATGTGCAGATGAACTCATTAGTTACAATACCACATCATTAATCAATGAAAGTTCCAAGAAATATAGATAATTATGTGACAGTGGAAAGTGTTAATGTAAAATAAGAAGGTTTACCCTAAATTTTACCAACAGTGAAGAATTAAACTTCTCTATAACGAGCAGTAAAATAACAAACATATATAATCCTTTTCAAGATGCTATAACAGGGAGTAATCTTTAGAAGAGTGTGGAAATTCAAAGTATCACAGACTGTTTATAACAAATAAGGAAAGAATAATTATCATCCAGCTTGCACCAACTGACACATTCTTCAAAACTTTGATACTCTACCATATGGATAGTAAATTTTCCATCTAATTGAACTGACTTCTTGCTTTGGTCTAAATACTTGAAACAGGGTATACTCAAGTCTGCTGAGAAAAATCTCAAGAGTGCTCAAATACGATTTTCAAATCTATACAAGGTGAATCCTGTTTCATTCATTTTTTGTTTCAGTTTTAGATGGATAACAGCTTACAATATTGTTTTACGTGTTTATTATAAACAAAGTTTTAACTCATCATGAAGCTATCTATATAATTTCTGAGAATATTATGTGGTTTCATGATGAGTTTCAACCTCTGTGTACTAAAATAATGCAAAATATTTCTAACATTCAATTTTTGAATGATTCCTTGCAAAATTTTATGTCTAATAAACCAAACATTCTTATGATTATTGATCTTATGGGTAAAAGGGGTTAAAATAAACGAGTATCTCAGCTTTTGACATTGGTCGGATATTTGCTGTTTATGGGCGCAAATAAAGGTGTGTAAAAACCAGTAAAAATATATAAAGGTAAATAGAGTTAAAATGAAACAATGTCCAAAATTCGTATAAAATAGGTAAATTAAATAAAAAAGGCCTATTTCTTGTAAAAAGTTAAAAGCACAAGCAAACTGGACAATATCACCATCGCCAATGGCACTGGGCAATGTCAAAACATCGTATAAAATGATTCTGTAAAATGTGGGCGATGGTGACTTGAGTGTTACAAAAGAACAAAGAAGTAGATCATTCCCAGCTAAAAAAAATGATAAGTTAAAAACTATTCCAAATGCCTAGCCTAGTTAGGGCAACTTATTTCTTCTGAACCTTATGGAAACAAGATGGCCATAAAACAACAGACGGTTTGACTTAGAAAAGCTTCTTACGATGTTGTTCATTTTAAGTCAAGCCTATCAATATAGAACGGCATATTAAGTTACAAACTTGAATTCTTTTTAGGATCACCACGGACTGAGTGGATGTGATATTTTTTTTAGGACTGAGGACCGGAGGGTTTCGGCTGGTAGGCCGTAGGTTGCTGATTCCTGATTTAGGGGATAGACACAGCTTTGACAGCACTATAGCAGACATACTTAGCCATGGTTATCAGCGAGCTCGTTTCTACAAATACCGACGTGGCCAGGTATCCAGCAAAATTGGATATGGATAAAAGATAAAGAAAAATGGCGAGTCGATTTTAATATTGACGAGAACAGGACGAAAACTAATGCAAAGCGATTACAGAGTCAGCAGAAAGTTTAGAGAGTCGGTGTAAATAGTACAATTTGTGTACTGCGTAGTTTCTAGGTAATTCAGGGAAAAGTAAATGGCATACAAATTGGCAATGAACACAAAAACTGTTGAAAAGATCTTGTGATCAACCACTAAGTCACAATAAACCATGAACCATCCAATGGAGTTAACCAATTTCGAACTATCCATATTAACCGGATTGTAAGAATGTTTCAAAAGATGTTTGGCAATAAGAAGACGGTACCCCCAATCAATAGTATCTTCTTTTCTCAAATGACTCAAAAAAGTTCACAAGTGGGGATGTTTATAAGCCATGGTGGGATGGGCTAGCCAGTAGAGACAGTAACGTCATCCAACTCAGCTCGCTGCACCTGGATATGAAAGGCAAAGGTAAGAATGGCATACTGTATGTTTCAAAAGAGTATAGCACACTGAGAAAGAAAGACACAAATGCAGGTAGGATGCTGCGGTAAGGATCGAAGTTTAATGGCATACTAAAAAACAAGTTGCAAACAGCATAGGTGGAGATGGGATTGATTGGATTCAGTATAAAACTGAAATGGAGAAGTGTGGAAAGCCCCTACGCATATACAAAGCTACAGATGGGTAATGGGTCCAGCATATTCATAGCCGAAGATCCTGGCAGAACAACAGAACCCATAGTTTAGTTTGAAGAGTATAATTGATCCTGAACATGGAAATCAATTATCTTCCAAAGAAGTGGAAGAGAGGACATGGAAAAAGTTCAGTGCTTTTGTGCACTTGATGCGTAGCTAGTTGATGTGAGGAATGAAAGTTAGCTTAATGTCAAAGATAAGTCCCAAAAAGTTTCCCTCAGGGACCACGGGGGGAACAACATCACTTAGACGGTGATAGGGATTAGGGTGTTTTCCTATTGGTGACATAAATGTATGGAAACAGTTTTGGGAAAAAAAGGTAAAATCGTTCGCAGTAGTCCACTCCAACAAGTAACTGATGTCAATCTGAAGCTATCACTCAAGAAACCTCATGTTTGATGACTAACAGGAGATGTAAAAATTGTCAGCATAGAGCCGTTTTGTTACAGTAGGAGGAAATTGTGCAGTGATAATATTAATCTTCATACTGAAAACTGTGACACTCAAGATACAGCAGAATTATTGTGAAAGTCCACATTGCCAAAGAGGATGTTGTAATGAGCAAATTCGGAACCAAAGATGTAGTGTTAGATGCACAGCGTGAGAAACTCATCATAGACTTTGCAGAAACAAATGTGCTGAATGAGGATAATATGTATAACTTTTAAAAATATCAAGTAGTAAGAACAATGTTTTTAATAATCTGAGATTTACATACAAAAAATCAAAAACATTCTTCCCCAAACTTCCTTTAACATTAAGTTCAATATAAGGTCATATTACACAAGCATTTCAGCCAATCAAAAGTTATTCTTCTCAACTTTAAATATGCTTCAGATAGTCCTCAAGATTTTAGAGATAAGATGAAGAAAATGACATACTGCTTCCATGAAAGTTTCTCTCTTCATTTAATAAGCTAATAACTCTGTGTGTCACCTAAAACCTACAAAATGTCAATTTAGAAAAGCAAGAATGCAAATTTTAAAGTACGTGTCAAAACATTTGTAATATTGGAAACGTAAACAAACAAAATTTTCTACAGGTTTTGTATTTCTAAGTTCATATATATCACAATACTCTTTATATAATATCATTGCTAAACATATAAGATGTAGAATTTTGTGGATTTATTGTATAAATAATAATTTAACCTTTTCTATATTGAGATTGATGTTATTAAATTGAACAGTTAATGAATTTCTTTTTACATGTAGTTATATATTTATTTTCTTTTTCACCAAAAGTAAAATTCAAAATATCATCTATGGTGTAGAATCCTCATGAATTCCTTGATTGACCATATCCTCTGCTATGAATGGCAGTTTTGCTTAATTAAGGCTCATCAGCACAGAGAGAGTCAGTAAACTGAAGAAACCTCTTTTAATGGAAATGTGTGTGTATATATATATACTCTCCAAAACAACAAACGCAAAAGGGATATTTTTTTTATTTTAAAGAGAAATATAAATAATAACGTTACAAGCTCAGAGTATGAGATGTTACACGTGTTAAGGCACTAGTTGTCAGACCAAAATGACAATAAAAGTTGTGCACTTTGAAAACGAAGGAAAACATCGGATTTTTTGCCAAAACGTATGCGTGTCCAATAAATTTGTTTGAGAGATCTGCATGTTCTGCAAGTGCAGCATGTGCAAAATCCTTATAAAAGTGACGAGTTCTCGGTTTCCATAGCTCAGTGTTAAGCCACCGACATCGATTGACTAAAGCACAACGCGACAACGCCATTGGTCGCATGATACGATATGGTTGAAGTATCCACACTATTTGAGAATGATTCGATTATTTACCTTACACACTAAAAACCGGGTTTCGATACCCGTGGTGGGCAGAGCACAGATAGCCTATTGTGCAGCTTTGTGCTTAATTTTAAACAAACAAACAAACAAAATCGATTATTTACATTCTAGACTAATGACTCTCAGATAGAAACAAAAATAATGCAATGCATGTTCGTCAGCATTATGGACAGTTGCAAATCGCAAAGAACCAAACATTAAACAGGGAATGTGAAACATTTTACAGAACATTAAAGTAATAATTTTCTATAGTGATAATGGTTAAATATAGTTAATTACCTAGATCTTTTGAAACTGAACTTTAGAAAGGCGAAACAACTTTAAGCATTGAACAGGAAAGTTAGATTATCGTATTTTATTTGGAGATTTGAATAAGCATTATTTTCATGGTGGATGGATGTTTTATGATATATTAATTATAGAAATTATAACTAATAAATTAGTCACATTTAAAACTTCAGAAAATGAAAGGAAGGGTACTATACAATTTAAATATAGAAATAAATATTATAAACTGATATTACTCTACGTTAAATGTTTTACGAACAATATTCATCTAAAGAAACACCATCCGTCTTTGAAAAACACATGAAATACAATTAAATAATATAAATGAAAACTATAAATATAAATTGAGACAAATTGAAACTTATACACAGCCCAACCAACAGAAGTATCGTAACACTGTGCGCGTGACCAAACACCACTTGCTTATGTATTTAGTTTATAGTGTGTGAGCACTCAAGTAAGTTATTCTTGGAAGTGATAGCTATGGGATATTTACTTTACTTAGGTAACTCTTTATAAATCATTTATTGTGTAGTTGAATTTTAGTGAACTGATGTCACGTGACTCAGATGTTTTAAATTTTTCTGGTTGCCTTTAGTGAGTGTTGTTACATCATAATTCTCGAAGTTTGTGGAAAGGTTTAGGCCTCATTTGGCCAATAAATGTATATATCTAGGCAATCAAGTTAGTGCAAGTAAGTAAGTTAGTGAAAGTAAAAGAAATTAAGTTAGCGAGAGATACAGTCGAGTATATCTAAAGTGTGTTTATAAGCTTAGCCATAAAGTTGTTGTTGTTTTGAATAAAACACAAAGCTACACGATGGGCTATCTGTGCTTTGCCCACTACGGGTATCAAAACCCGGTTTTTAGCGTTGTAAGTCCACAAACATACTGCTGATCCACTGGGAGACTAGCCATAAAGAGTGTATAGTGGCGACTTTTGAAGTTTTATATTCATACATTGTATTGTAATAACACAGTAAAGGATAATAACCACTCAAAGGGTATTATAGGGTAACTGAACCAACCTCTATGGACCTTATTGAAAAAAGAGACATTTACTTAAAACTCTGGATTCAATTGTAACAACAAATATTGTAATCTGTTTTTGTACATACATTTTATTTTTTCAATATATTATTTTAAAACAAGTGTGCTGACCGTTTATTGTTGAAATTTAATGCCAACAACTTACACTACTTTAAAGAACAGCTTCATAAAACTGAAAGTTACTATTTATTTCAATTACATTAAGTCTGTGATTTGACAGCCATATATTAATGATATCTGCATAAAACATATTTGAAAATATACAATATATTTAATTCCCTTATTTATTATAAAGCAAAACTATAGTACACTAAACTCATAGTATATCATTATTTTCAAGCAGAATAATGTTTAATAATTAACAATAAATGTAGAAAAATACAAAACTTATGGAACAACATGCAATGATAAAATGTTTTGAGAACATCCTTTGTATTGTTTGACTACAAACGACATAAAATATACAAAATAGTTACCTTACTTAAATATTATCATACAAAAGTGAAAATTTAATGTTGATGTCAAAAACACATAAATGTTTCTTACAATTGGATAATGGAAACATCCTTTGACTTCTTCAGCTTGAGAAACAAAATGGATACAAGAGATTAATTAAGAAAAAACTACAGAGTCAGTGATAAAAATACAAAATCAAATGTTTTGACAAGAATATTTTATAATTATGCCAAAAATACATAAAACTGTCAGTGAATTAACTGCTAGCTCAAATATTAACATATAGAAGTGAAACAATAATGGCAACGAATTTTATGTGCAAAAACGGCTCGTTTGGGTTGAGAAAATATTTTAAATAGAAGAGCGAACATCACTGAATAATGGCAACGATCTAATCTTATGATGACATGGCCGAGCGCGTTAAGGCGTGCACTTGTAATCCGAGGGTCGCGGGTTCGCGCCCGCGTCGCGCTAAAACATGCTCGCCCTCCCAGCCATGGGGGTGTGTAATGTGACGGTCAATCCCACTATTCGTTGATAAAAGAGTAGCCCAAGAGTTGGCGGTGGGTGGTGATGACTAGCTGCCTTCCTTCTAGTCTTACACTGCTAAATTAGGGACGGCTAGCACAGACAGCCCTCGAAATTGTGCGAAATTCCAAAACAAAAAACAAACATCTCAAGCTAATGATGTTGGTAGTTGACACCTAAATACGAACAGACAATAATATTATTTGTACATCATTTTTTACATGTCTAAAGGATAGATCTTGTACTATTATCTCCATAGTTCTCTTCAGGAAGAAGTAAGAGCATAATACAAAATATTATTAATTTGTTCCGTTTTTTTCATCATTTTCTCTGCATTTTTATTCACTATTTATGCAGTAAAAGTCCAAATAGTATATCAATATTTGTTTGTATTTATCATATATACCTACAGTTTATATTAGATTCTTATATTTACAATGACTTGTTATTGGGATCACAATAATTTCGTTTTCGCTACAAATTGCATTATTTTGTCATATAATCAAACCTGTAAGGTGACAAAATATAATAAATTACTATTAATTTAACTTATATTATAGAGTTAATACTCTCATTTTATAATCGGCATCATAAGACTACAGAATAAAATTTGATGGGTAAATCTCACTGAGTTAAGAAGACAGAAATATGTATTTTTCATACGATGATGTTCGCTCTGTTAAAATATTGCAATGGCTTTAAAGAACTTTATATTATAGTTTATTCATATTTAATTATGCACATTGTTTATTTTGTTGATATGTGTCAAATAATGAATCTATCCAATTTGCCTTTCTTTGACCTCTGTTCTAATAAGTCATATTTTCTATTTTTATTCTCTTCGCCAGTGTTCCTAAAATATGATTTTATTCTCATTTTAGAATTACTGGTATAAAACGGCATAAGGAACTTAGTTCTAGCTATAAAAAAAAGTTTATTGAGATAATGAAAGATGACATAATACACGTGAAGAACATCACTTCTTTTTTTTTATCCCAATGTCTTCAACACTGATGACTTTAGTGTCAGATTCCTCATATATTTGGTATAGCATGGTGTTTAGGGCACTTGGACCACAATCTATGGACTGTGAGTTCAAATCTAGTTATTTGCTACTATCAATAGTGAGGTCTTTGTAAAGTGATAGTCATTCCCCTTTTCGTTGGTAAAAAAATAGCCCAAAATTAACAGTGAATGGTGTTGACTAACTGCTTTTCATTTTATCTGTCACCCCTTATGAATAAGGGTCAGCTTGCACAGATATTCCTCGAGTAATTTTTTGTAGAATTGTTGAAAAACAAACAAATTTATTCCTCTAGGTAAGATAATTCTACATTAGCAGCTACAGTGTCAGACTTTCCCAACCCCGCTCCAACGTCAGCACCTTTAATATCATTTCTTTCACGTCAAAGTCTTTGGCATCAGTACCGGAGCACTTACATCAGAATCTGGAAACTCCTTACCAAATGAAAAATAGCATTCAGATTGAAAGCCTCTCTATATGAATCATCAGCAATTGCGCCAAAATTGGATTTCACTGATCTCTTACAATACGATTCGGCCTGGCATGGCCGAGCGCGTTAAGGCGTGCACTCGTAATCCGAGGGTCGCGGGTTCGTGCCCGCGTCGCGCTAAACATGCTCGCCCTCCCAGCCGTGGGGGTGTATAATATGACGGTCAATCCCACTATTCCTTGGTAAAAGAGTAGCCCAAGAGTTAGCGGTGGGTGGTGATGACTAGCTGCCTTCCCTCTAGTCTTACACTGCAAAATTAGGGACGGCTAGCACAGATAGCCCTCGAGTAGCTTTGTGCGAAATTCCAAAACAAACAAACTTATAATACGAATGCTACTTAGATACAGGTTACTATAGTTGAAAGGACCACAAATAGCATCAAAGTGGCATCCTTTAATTAGACTAGCAATTATCAAAGGAAATTAAATCGTAAAATATACAATTGAGAAAAGTTGGTTCTTAGCATTGCTGTGACTGCAATAATATCGCGAATTATTTGGTTGTTTCTGTTAAATCTGTCTTTTTGGAATTTGTAATAACAAAAAATTTCAAAAGGTTGATACAGTAATTCAGATTTCTTTTCGAAAGTTACATAAAGCTAAAGATAAGAGTGATACATTGACCACGCTTGAACGTATGCATTGCCACATACTTGTACTTGATTCGTTTCTTGCAATCATAATGACTGTTCACAGCCTATTGGCTTTATACTTGATGATTCTACATTGCACAAGGAATATGAAGCAAAAAGAAATGCACTCAACCATTGAAGTGAAAGTACTTTATGTACATAGTATATTTCCCTCAGGTAATCATTGCAACACTGCCCTTATGACAGGTTCCGTAAACGAAGGTGTTTTTATTGTCTTCTCAAACTATAGGTAAGAAATGATAAATTACTCAAGTCTAATTTAGAAATTGCAACAGAAAATGCCAGATATACTTCACGGAATGTATAACATCTGTAGATTGCTGATAAAATAACTAATCATCATGCAAATGTAAAAATTCTTCTTTGCAATTTTATCACTAATCTAAATTTGTTAAGTGCAGATAGCCTTTAAGTAGTTTTCCGCGAAATTAAAAAAAACAGACTAAATTTCTTTTATTAATATATCTCTATTATTTAAGTAAATTACATTTCTATCTTAACTTCTCAATTTTATTCATGAATGTCTGAAACTCAGATAATAAATTTTCAAATTTATATATGAAAGTGTTTTTTGGTCCTTTCCTGGATTTGCTAAGCGTAACTGAAAACTTCAATAACGACTCATTTAACCTTATATAAGTCATGGAAAAATAAACCACCTGTCGGCAATCGAGATCCGTGGAACCTTGTCATTCTAATGTAGAAATATTCTATGCGTCACAAGATGACAAAAAAGAGTGATTTATACAAGGCTATTAAGAAAGAAGGACAGTGACCTCTGTCATTACAATTCTTTACAAAATTTCTATCCGCCATTGCTAGTTTTATTCTGTGGAATCCCTGAAAATCCATATAATTATCTGAACATCGACTTCTTTACGTGTCTATATCAGCAGAAATATTACTACCACTTTTAAATACAGTCGTTTAGTTTGATATACCGCGGAACACAGTCTTGGATTTGTTGTTGTTGTTTTGAATTAAGCACAAAGCTACACAATGGGCTATCTGTGCTCTGCCTACCACGGGTATCGGAACCCGATTTTAGCGTGTAAATTCGCAAACATACAGCTGAGCCACTGGGAGGCACACAATCTTGGAAGTATTGACCTAACTCAATGCTCATACACTTTAATATAGTGACACTACACAATGCTGTGAAAGGAAAATGCAATGTATATCTCTATCATTATGAACAGTTTATTTTCCTAAAGCAATATATTATATAACTGAGTTTAGTGTTTTGTTGACCCTACGCTCCCAGTGGTTTATACCACTAAAAATCGAGTTTTGTTTCTCACTGTGGGTACAGCACGGTCCAATGTCTATCTTTGCGGTTAACAACAAACAAGCTAAGTGTTATGTCATTGCTTAATATAAAACAAGTTTGCAATGTTTTATTAAGATTTTTATTAGTAAGTAATACTAACTGTTATCGTTACTAGTTTATTTAACACATGTATTCTCAGAAATAACTAAAATATCAGAAACACTACATGGTTGTTTAGTAATATCTGTATTTTCGTATCAATATGTATGGTAGAGAAACTTGATGAAAAATAAGCTTGACAAAGTTTCAGAAAAGTTAAATTCAATGATCGCTTGTGATATTTTAACTATTTTTTACATAATATCTAAAACCTCTGAATTCCAATGTTGCTATCACATTTTTTTTAAACTGAAGGAAAAACATAAATATATTTAGGAAATCGTATAAGAGAAAGAAACAAAATACCAAACGACAAAGTTTGCAAAGCAAATAGCAATCTGTTATTATGAGCAGGTGCCAAGTTAATGTGAAAAACCTTTGATTAGTGTAAACATGCCAGTGGTTTGAAAAATATAAAAAAAAATACGGTACTAAAGAACCACTTTACCTTCTTGAAAATTTGGTTTGAAAGAACGTGATGGCCCGGCATGGCCCGGTAGTTAAGGCACTCGACTCGTAATCCGAGAGTCGCAGGTTTGGAAACCCGTCACACCAAACATGATCGCCCTTTCGGTCGTAGGAACGTTATAATTTGACGGTCAATCCCACTAATCGTTTGTAAAAGAGTAGCTCAAGATTTGGTGATGGGTAGTGATACTTATCTGCTTTCCCTCTAGTCTTACACTGCAAAATTAGGGACGGCTAGCGCAGGTATCCCTCGTGTAGCTTTGTGCGAAATTCAAACCAGAAGGCTCTTATGCTTCTGATAGGTTATTTAGCCACACTAAGTCTCCAAACTAGTCCATTCATTCCATTGTGTTTCAAAGTAGCAATTCTCATTCTGTATTGTGATTTCTTCTGGATGTAGAAGTAAAATCGTGTTCATCTACTAACATAGAACGTAAACAGCCCACATATCCTTGAGTATATTGTAAAAAGTCCACTTTAAATGAAGGGCCATACATCACTTTTACAAGGAGCAATACTTCTTGGCTAAAAATGTAAAAAAATGGCGAATAACATGTCGATTTATGTTCATTTGCATGGTATTCCATTATGAAATATGTTAAATGTTGTACAAACTATTTCTGGTATTCGTACGATCTTCCAAATAGTTAACATAACTATCTGCAAGTGGATCTGACACTTAATTGGTTGTTTTTATTGATCATTGTGTAATTCTCAATCCAGAACCCAAACCACTTGTTCATTGGTTGCAAAAAAGTCAGTAAATAGGCAGCCTTCTTACTTGTATTCTTACATGCATTGTTTAAAAGGATGCTACATCAAAGTTCCAATTTATTTCCTTTCTTGACAATTTTGTGTGAGATAACGTAAGCGTTTGCCCTAACTTTCTGAGTGCTATAATGGCGCTAGTCTGTATATAATGATCCAATTTCCATTCTCTAATAAGGGCTTTCATAACCTTTCTTATGACCTCAATGGCGTTGTTTGTGTATTGCATAAACAAAAACGTTTCCTAACATATTTTTCTTCTTGATCAGTTGTTGTTATATAATATTTTATGTCTTTCCAAACATATATTATATATTCTTACTGTATATATTTCCTCAATACTTGGAGCATTTGAAATGCCCAGATATGCTGCAAAGGATTCGAATGACATCTGTGCTGTATAAGCCACCTATATCATAATATTTCCATTTAACTGAAACAGTTATAAATATTTATAACAGTTAGTAATATTTAAGTAAAACATTTAATATATAAAAGACTGTATCAGTTCATACTGACAGTCTAATAATACAGTCTTTACTAACATTTGCAATTCCCTTTATGGCCTTAATGCAGGACTGATACTTCTGAAGGTACAATGCTTACCTTATGATTATTGCATTATCAATTTTGTACCTCTGGATATATGCAAATGACTAATGATCTGTGTAGATGATGAGCTGTTTTCTATGAGGTAATTCTGGAACTCTCATTTAATCACTGAATAGTTCTTCTCTTTATTGAATAGCATTTTATTAGTTTACATTTCTGGAAACAGTCCATCTTAATGTTCTTTCAAAACTATTGCTTCAAATCCAATGTGTGTGATACATCAGCCTAAATGATAAATAGTTTGTTCAAGTCTGATACTCTAAGGATGGGTAAATTTTCTATTCTAGCATAGATTAATTTGAGCTTATTATAGTTTCCTGCTAACCCTAGAAAGGATCTCACTTGCTACATTGTCATCAGAGCTTGTGCATCTTGTATGCAAGTTATTTTCTCTTCTATGATTATTTGATGGTTGCTTTCACTGTGTCCAACAGTATCCAGCACAGAGTAACTAATGTAGTATTTAGATGGTCTGATGTCTGGAGATGCTATTTTCACTCATTGAAACGGCTATTTCAGTTTTTATAATTGGTCTTCCCATCTAGCTGTATTGGTCAGAATGTCATCTACGTAATGCTTGATAATGGTAGTTTTGTGCAACATTTTACTCGTCATATGATTGAATGATTTTGCTGAGTTGACTGATCCAGTAACATTCTTTTGAACTCATTGCATCTATCTGGTATCGCAATAATCTTCTTTTCTTTATATTCTTTCTCCATCTGAATATAATATTACTGCAGTCAATTTTGGTAAGAAAATGTGCTCTAATTAGTTTAACTATGATAGCATATGTGTTGTTCATAGGTTCAGAGTTGAAACTCATCCCAATGTTGTGTTTCTAGAAATCTAAGCAAAAAGTGGTTAGAGTTCCCCTATTCTTTACAATTATTACTGATTAGGTTACTTATCGCATAATGTATTTAGTATGGCTTTAACTTGGCTGGATCCTTGATCATCGTCTTCATCTTATGCTGCACAAACATTGTATTGCCTTATCTATCTATAAAGTCATCTGTAACGTGTTTCATAGTCAACTGCAGTCTTCTTGTATTAATTGTATTTTTCAGATATAGATGCCAATGATTTGATCAGGTTCACAGTTCTTTTATAAGAGGAATCTCACCCACTAACACCATTACTATTCTCCCTTTAAGTACTATCTCCTTTGGCAGATGTCACATCTCCAATGGCTGCCGACCAATGAAAGTTGCTGATGATATTTTTTGCCATCGTTTTCGCTTCTAGTTTTACTCTTACAATTCACTCATCAGTTAACATTATTACTTGAGTCCAGTATCCTGTTGATACTTTGATCTCCTTAACTTCCCAATTAGAATCACCTTGCAATATATAGAATAGCACTCTTTTGTGATATTTTATTTTTTGGTCTTGTGGTCAACTTTATTCAATGCAGTAAAGGGTGTTTATTATGTGTTTTCTTCAAATCCCGTAGACTTACATTCTGGATTGCACCCTTCGAGACATGAAGGGGATTGATATATTGCTTGCTTTCCTTCTCTTGATCTATAATGGTGACTGAATATGCCTCATCACTATTCTTTCTCTGTTTCTCCAAATTATTACTTTCTGGTATGTTGCTAATAACCACGCCATATACAACACCTTCAAACATATGGCCTCATGGTGTCCCATATTGTATGAGGCGTCCACCTTTATTCTTCCTCTGGGAAACTTTCACACTTAATTATCAGTTATTAAACAGAGGTGTACCTTGCCTGTCATCTGGTCATAAGATCCTAGACTGGTTCTTACTGCAGCATTCATTATATTGAATTATTTCCATTTTATTGTCCCTGATATAAGCCTTCACTACTGCCATGTTGGGGCTCATTTGCACCTCTAAATATCTGTCATATTCTCTGATCACTACTGGTATTGATGCTCAACTTACTAAGTTGAGCTGACATCATTCATGCACTGTTTAATCATCGGAGTATCACTTCCCTCCTATGGTAAATCTGACAAGTTGTCTTCTTTCTGTTTATTCTATCAGCAGTACTCATAATGACATTAATTTTCTTCTCCTTTCTTACCAGCAGTATTTCTAGTCAAGGTAGTCCAGCTACCTTATATTGGGATTTCTTCTGCTATTTGTTGGTAAAAAAACTTGTACTCATTCACAATGTGCTTTCTTTATGAAATATCATCATTTCCCCATTTTATCTGTTGTATTTTAATCAGCTTTTGTAGAATTCTACTGCTCGTTACCCACCACCGCTTTCAACTTCAACTTATTATTTCTAAAATTGGCAGTTATATTTCCTCGAAGGGCTTCAATGTACTGTTCTGTTAGTTTAGTCATCTCATTTACGATTTTGGTGTTCTCTCCTTTAGAAAAAGTGACATAAGTTGAGCATGTAATTATGAACTACTCACATATTAGTATATCTACCAGCTTATCAAAACTTTTTACACTTGCTTACGCAAGCTCATCTCGTTAAGTATCACTGGAGACATGCCACAAACATAAATACAATTGCTCCAAAGTGAGATTTGACTTTTTCGAATTTCTGATGAAAACCTTACATAAGTCCACAGTACTTCATGAATGCCTGCATACACTTGTGGGTCTTTCAATATAAGAAGTGGACGAAGACACACTGTCAAGTTGTCTTTCTTCAAGTTCAATCTTTGGATTGATTTTTCATACATATTTAAAAAATAACCCTGTCATGTTAATGCTCATTAAAATCAGTCTGCTTGAGTTGACTGGTCCTTAAGTAGTTGTCTTTCATTGTTTTTGTTTTTATTTAAGATGAGTTTGATAATCTCAGTCGTTGCTTTTATTCTTTCTATTTCCAGTATGTCTTTTCTCTACCTTTATTCTTTCACTTTTTGAGCTTGTATTTCACACTCATATTCTTTATTTAGTCTTTTCTTTCTATCTTTCTTCTCTAGTTCTCATTATTTCTCTTTTGTTGATGTTCTTCTCGCTTTTTTTTGTTGTTGTTTAACAATTTGTCTTAGATCATTATCTTAACTTCAGAACACTTGCTCCTTCCCTATCTGTTTATCAAAATTAGTCAATATTCAACTAATAATTTTGTTTTACTCAATCAAAAGTTATGTTAAGTTAACTGTTTAGTGGCTAAATATTGTAGAGGATTTGTTCTCTACGATATTTTTGTTGCCACAACAGCTGTATGTGTATATATATACTTCTTTGCCGATTTTGTTTACGTCTTCTTCTACCAATGCGTGCCACACGAGATCCCGGCTGGTTCGCCGCTATCAGGTTTAGTAAGACTGGATTCTTTACATTTGATGTCTGTAACGTATTGAAAATAAATTTCAACTGTAACAGTAACACAGCTGGTTTATTTTAAAAATAATATAGTAAAAATAAATTAAGCATTTGTACAAACGTTTTTTTTTACATTATTGGTAACCTCACTTGTATATAGAGCTGTATATAACTGTCTCCTTATCATTAAAATATTCCGAAGCTAGTTCACTTACGTTAAACCACAACTGAAAAATAAATCATTCTTCTCTACTATGTTATCACAATACAGTTTGGGATAATTTCATCTAAAAAATTGCCCATATATACTCTTTATCACTAAAATCACAATCACTTAGTATTGAACTAAAACTCAATAATGATCTTTTAACATGTATATTTATCATGACAGAAGTTAAGCATAAAGCTACACAATGAACTGTTTGTATTCTACCCACTATGGGTATCAAATCTCAATTTTTAGCTTCATAAGTTAGCATACTTTATACTTAATGATGAGCCACTGAGAGAGATAAAGATAGAAAGCATTGCGTCCATTAATTTTCATAAATAAATACAAATTACAACGACAAGATAAGTTTCAACATGTTTTGTTAAATAAAATATTAACTAAAAATAAAACTTGAATTAATAATCCGTGATGATGAGAAAACCCAGTCTCAGTAACCTTTCTTTCTTTGTGAACCTGACGATGAACGAAGAAGGTCGAAACGTTGTTCGTTCCTTAGTGTTTTCTCTTTCCATACCAGCCATTTTAAATATATAAAGAATTTGAATTATTCTGCATCAAAATAGCTTCAGTATTTCTTAAATATTTTATTATTCCTATTGACTTGAAGAACATAGTCGTATTCTCTTTAGTGGTACTTTTCACTTTATTAAAAAATTTGAATTTTCCGACTTCAAAGTGAAAATGTTTCTAAAATAAAAATCGTAATCAAATACCTCACTCACTCAGCTTTCTTTTTGTTTTAAATTTCGCGCAAAGCTACACGAGGGCTATCTGCACTAGCCATTTCTAATTTAGTAGTGAAAAACTGGAGGGAAGGCAGCTAGTTATCATCACTTACCACCAACTCTTGAGCTATTCTTTTACGAACGAATAGTGGGATTGACCGTAACATTATAACGCCTCACAGCTGAAAGTGTAAGCATGTTTGGTACGATGGGGATTCGAGCCGACGACCCTTAGATTACGAGTCGAACACCTTGACCCACCTGGCCATGTCAGACCCCACTCATTCAGAGCAAATCAAATACGAGCTGTTTACACTCTGAAGATTTTATTATATTGACAAAAGGTTTACTTAGTATTAAATTAATAATAGTAAATTTTAAAATGTGACATTCAGTATTATATGATTTGTTACACAATCGTTGTAGTTAAAGATAATATAAATGTTCAAATTACATTTACTCTGTTTGTAAAATTTCCATTCACTCTAGAGTTAATAGTTTAGTTAACATACACAGTCGATTACACTGGGGAACACTCATTTTGTTGCATTTTAAAAAAGACCTTTCTATAGTCAATTTGAGTGTGTTGATTTCAAATCTGAAGTCGGTTTTTGTCTGCAAGCTACAGATTTTATGCAATTTGACATTTTTATTTATTTTTTAATTTTTCGTTATTATAGGAAATTATAGGAATAGCTTATCAATTTGTTTGTGTATTTTATTCAGGTAGGAATTTGCGTTTGTACAATTCATCTGGACAATCTCGTTTAATGCTCCAGCAGTAGTCAGTCGTCATACTTTTGTCCCAGCGCCCTTGGTAGCGTTCTTCCATGACCTTTATTTAGGTCTTGATGGAATCGTTCTCCTTGTTTGTCACTCACAGCCCCCAGGTTGTCAGGGAACTTATCAAGGTGGCTGTTCAAAAAATGAAGCTTGATGCTCATGTTGCACCCGAAATCACGAAAAGCGAGGAGCATTCTGTTCACAAGTTCACTGTAGTTCTCCGCCTTATTGTTTCCAAGGAAGTTCTGAACGACTGCCACAAAGGATAACCATGCTGCCTTTTCTAAAGCGGTCATCTTGACAAACTGATCATCACAAATTAGGGCTCAAATCTGTGGGCCATCAAACACGCCTGCTTTGATCTTCTCAAATGATAACCCTGGTAAAGCTGTGATGATGTGTTGGAAACATTCACCTTCAGTTTCCAGTGCCTTGACAAATTGCTACATTAAACCTAATTTGATGTGAAGAGGAGGAAAGATGATCTTATCTCTGCTTACAAATGGGTCTTGTATGATATTTGGCATGCCTGCTTCAAGGGGGTCACGAATAGGCCAGTCCTTCTGGACCCAATGTCTGTCTCGTGCTCGGCTGTCCCACATACAGAGGAAACATGGAAACTTGGTGAAACCTTTCTGTTGTCCAAGAAGAAAGTTGACCATCTTTAAGTCTACACAAATGATCCAATTGTGCTCATGATATTTTAATAAGTCCATGACCATTCTCATATTATCATACTCTTCCCGCAAATGCACTGAGTGATCGACAGGTACTGATCCATAAACATTCCCATTATGTAAGGTACACCCAGTGCTTTGAGAAGCCCTTGGATGTCATGGCAGTAAACAAACTGTTTGTCTTCTGAAAAGAAGGTCACAAAAAGCTGGTCACGCTTTCTGAAATATGATACTTTAACAGAGTGATCAACAAGATTTCTGCCTTGTAATCATGATGGCAAAAGCTCTGCTGCTTTCTTTAAAAGACCTAAATCCCGCACTAAATCATTCAGCTCAGCCTGGGGAAGAGGCTTGGGGACGGGGAAAGGTTCAGTGTCTGAAGAACAGTACTCCGATTGTGTACACTTTTCTGACAATTCACTATCACAACTGTCTTGTTCGTTTGTATCATGTCCAATGTCTTTATCGTACAATGAAGGCAAGCCTTTGAAAACTGGAACAGGAACTTCTTCAGAGTGCGGAGCAGACCGAATAGCTGAGGAAATGTTCGGATACGTAATCTTATGTCGGTTTTTCTTCCCAACACCCGTTGTGTTTACCATGCAGAAATAACAGTCAGTTACATGGTTGGTGGGTTCGCGCCAAATCATTGGAACACCAAAAGGCAGACCATTGCGTTTTCCTTTGGTCCAGTCTCGAAGCATTTCCTCACAATTGTGGCACACAACATGAGGATCCCATTGCTTGTCTTGATCACCAAGATGAACTTCAAAATATGCCTTGTAGGCACGCTTGACGAACGAGGATATGTTACGTCTCTGACGATTGAGTGTGTAGCATCCACATATGTAGCAGAAGGCATCAGGCTTGTTTCTGCAATCATATCTATTTTTGGAAGCCATGTTTGATCTGAAACAAAAGAAGAATGATCAAAATATTAGAAGCTATCTATATATATGGACGTGAAAATGCTTATGCATGGTTTAAGCAAGTTCACATTTGTACAATTTCATTAATCTCAAATTGCATACAAACTAGAGCTTGTAGAGAAAAACTAATTTTGGATTTGAAATCAGCGCCTAAAACTCCTTCATAATCAGTTAAAATTTCCAATGCAACTCAAAGTTACTGAAAAAGTGTTCCCCAGTGTTAATTTTGCACCCCAGTGGCAGAGTGGTATGCCTACGGACTTATACTGCCAGAAACCGGGTTTCGATACCGGTGGTGGACAGAGCACAGATACACCTTTGTATAGCTTTGTGTAAAACAAACAAACTCTTAATTTTGTGCACAAAAATAACATGTACCTCAAATATTTTAAGTTGTTATTGTTTGTTAATATTGTACGCTTTGCTATTTAATAGATTTTTACTGATAAATGTATAAAAATACGTAAAGACAGAAGCTTAATTTGTAACATTTATTAATAAAAAATCCTCTTCCCGGCATTAAATTTTCATCCAATTTGAAACTTCATGTTTCTCTTCTTTTAATAACAAATAAACAAATCAATTGAAGCTCAATCTATTATACATTTAATCACTTCTTAGTGACATAGACAGTGCAAAATACATTTCAAAGCATTGTACATCGTCTCCTCTCAAGAAAACAAATACATTTATATTACAAGATTAATTAATACTTATATTTAATCTCGAAATTAGTTTCTCAGTTACATTTTGCGTGTAGAAAGAGTAAAATTAATACAACTTAATTAAAATCCACTTTATACGTACTTGCGACTTATTTTCTGGATTTGCAATAATGGTTTAATTTTCACTTTTTGTCACAAACTAGATTGTTTGTAATAGTTATTGTATAATGATTTTTTTCATTAGTAGGAGTAATCTGTCAACGAATTTAAATTTTATAGTTAAAATCGTGATTAATTCAATATTTTAATGTTACATTTTTTAAGTATTAAGAACATTCGCAATTTTTTCATAAAACGTGTCAATAAGAGAGAAACCGCTTGAGTTCGAAAATAATGTCAAATTAAGTTTGTGGACAGTGATCGACTTTTACCGAAAATAAATCTTGGGTAATCGAAATATATTTTTATCATTTCAGTCATAAGTTGATATAGAAGATTATTAAATTTCTTAGATATATTTTTTTGCGTTTATTTTCTTACTATACTTGAAATTGAAGTCACTGAAATAATGTTATCGTTGTTGTGCGTTACAATGTGAAAGTGTTTTGAAAGGAAAAAATGTTATTCTCATTTCTTAAATCACACTTGTCGACTCGTGTTTTATCGCGTTTTTTGTTAATATTGTAATTAAGTACATATTTAACCAAAGTATAAATTGTAAACTGAAAGTTGATTGGAACGTTTAGCTGAGTTTTTGAAAACTTTGTTTCTATCTCGAGTCTCATTAAATTTATACTGTTATCGTTAGTTATAATTTAAACTATATTATATGTGTACTAGCAGTGTACAGGCTAACCAGTCACACATTGGAAAACAATTACGTCGTGGCTAGACACCCAGCAGCAGGAAATTAACTTTTAAAATCTAAGTTATAAATACCCAGCAGCCCCAAAATTCGCACACTGATAGATTAATCACGTTGCTTAGTCTTGAACTTTAAATAATGAATTAGTAATAGTAAATTACGATGTTTATTTGTGTTCAAACTCGGTGGTAATACCTTGATAAATCTTTTGTATTGGAAAAAATGTTTATTTGTTTTCAAACTCAGTGGTAATACCTTGATAAATCTTTTGTATTAGAAAAGTCTGATTATTTTTATATAGTGTTTGTCAGCACGTATATTTGTTACAAACTGCTGGTAACTATTCTGAAAATACAAGATACCCAATGGACTATAATTTCATGATCATAAATATTGATAAATTTATATGGTAATTTAAATTTGTCTAATTTATAGGTAATCTAAATTTTTTTTAAAACATTTATTTTATAAGTTTCACCACCAATAAAACTGTGATGATACAATTTTTAAAAAAAATTATCAATAGAATTTATTGTTATAACTCATTTACATTTTTGGACTGTCGGGTATTTAGTTGCTGGGTATCTGTCCGCTGCAAAACACTGTAACTAATTTTTGTATTGAGTAGAATAAAACAATTTGTGTGAATGTTGAATGTGTAGGTTAGTTCTAGATTATGATGAAAGTTATTTGTATTTTGTATTGAGTAACTGAAATGTATGTAGTGCATACTGATTAAAGGATGATGAAATGCTTAGGATTTTGTATTAGATATCTAAGGCTTAGGATAAAGAAAGTTATGCTTAATTTATAGTTATTATACTGATTTTAAAATAATAAATTGCATTTTATCCTTAGTGAAAAGATTATGAAAAGTGATAATTTTTAATAGGGTAACTTTAGTTACCATTTATTAAAAAACAATAATAACGTACCAAAATTAGTTGTAGTTTAATAATATAAGTTAATTATTGTATTGGTTATTAACATGGAAAGTTGACTACATAAAGCATATACACATGCTAGCTGAGCACTAGTCAGTTTTATTTGTATTGCAGTTTGTGCATTTTTAAAGGTTTGTTATGATGATTTGGAAAGTCTTCCTTTTATATGTATGTGCACAGTGAAAATTCCAATTGCATGGGAAAAACTATCA
The DNA here is from genome assembly GCA_011833715.1 of Carcinoscorpius rotundicauda. Classification (NCBI taxonomy): domain Eukaryota; kingdom Metazoa; phylum Arthropoda; class Merostomata; order Xiphosura; family Limulidae; genus Carcinoscorpius; species Carcinoscorpius rotundicauda. Next base: position 45,372,600 of record CM022392.1, on the reverse strand, counting down.
ATTTTATTTTCCATTTCAGTAGCTAAGTGCAGATAACATTCTGTGTAGTTTTGACATAGTTTCTATTTTATTGAAATTTGGGAAAGGTGTTTATTTTATACTTTTAAATTTACAGCATTTGTTGCAATGTGTATGAAATGTATCTTGCATTGGTTAAAAATGGTTTGCAGTGGGTTACAAAGAACTCTTAAAAACCTTGTGGTTAACACCAATCTCTTTAAGTGCTTTATTTGTATGGTCCTATATACTTTAGATTAAAAGACAGGTGAAGTAAATTTCTGAGTATTAAATTTCATTGTGAAAATCAGTTTTTTTTCTGTTTATTTTCATTTACCCATGCTAGATTCAACAATAGAAGTATGTAAAAATAGTGTTTTGTGTCGATCAGTATCACATATTGTAGATTTATTGGTTTCTAATGTTTTATCAGCTGTTAAATGAAATAGAAATTCTATAACCTGAGCACTTTTGAAAGGTGGGCCTTTCTTCTTCAGTGGCAAACATTTTAATGAATTAACCAAACAGTTATACAGATTCAACCCCCAACTTGCCTTTATCAACTGTACAAGCCTAATACCACTCACTAATTTTCTTGCACTAGATGGACTTCACCTCAACTTTTCTGGTATTTTTACCTTGACCTCAAACTTCAAATACTTTGTTTCTCACAGTGTTCTCCAACTCTTGCCTTTCTCTTCAAAGCCACCCCAATCATCTCCTATTCCTACATCTGATAGTCCTTCTACTCTTCCCTGTTTAAATCCTGCATCTCTTCCTGTCTCAGAAGCTACCAAGTTTTGCATGACATCCATATCACTCAATCTATGCAATTCAAAACTCATTCATTCTCATTCAATGATCTTTCAAGTTCTGCTGGAGGACTAAACACAAATTACACATTCCACAACTAGCAACATTCGGTTTTCTTATGCTTCTGTTGTTCTTTCTGGTTTACTCACGAACCCTTCTACTCTCTATCTCCAAAACCACAGCAAGTTACTACCAGTATAAACCCCACACATTCCACACTATACTCTTTATCAGTTAACCAATCCCTTGTAAAACTATCTTGTTTGGTATACTGTATTCTTTCATCTGTTAGTATAAACTCTCAGAACGATCTTCAATGCACAACACACTCTGAAAAAGATACTTTCCTTTCCTTCCTTTACACCCATACCTTTCAACATTCAACATTAACCGAGCAATGAACCACTTAGTTACAACAGAAAACAACTATTTAAGAAACTTATAAAATTTACTAAGATACGCACAGAATATTATCAACATAAATTGCTAGTATGTAGCATAAAAAATAGAAACGTACTTGAATCTCTGACATTTAAAGCCCTGATAACAATAGGAGCACATGATAAGAACTTCTGCAGATCCTCCTTAGAACTCATAAATGTGACTAATACATTGTCAATATGCTAGAGAAAGAAACTTTCCAATATTATTATCTATACAATCCTTTGGAGGAAGAAAAAGAACTAAAAAATTAAATTAAAAACAAGACAAAAAAACAGCTTTCTACCAATAACACCAAAAAAATGTTTCAAACAGTATTCCTTTTTGTCACAAAGAAAATATGATAACATCAAACAGTCTATCAGAAAGTATCAAAATCCCTTTATTTCCAAATTAATAGCCTGAAAACCATTTAAAAACACTCTATGCTCTAATGTGCATAAGACTTCCAGTTTGCTTCGAAAAAGAAATGTCTGCCTTTTGAAAGTGCTTGAGTTATAGGGTTTCTACTTCATTTTTTATCAAGACTTCTTGAACCTACGTGTGTGTATATATAAACAGTCAAGCAAAATAAAAGCAGGAAATCCAAATCTGCAATGTATGATATTTTAATGAAAAAGAGGAAGCCCACACAAAATCAAGTTGAATGTGTTATATAAATTAAAAGAACCCCAAAGTACAGGCTTTTATGTTGGATATAAATGTGCCCTGATTTTTGGAGGTTACTACAGAAATTGGACCCACATTGGAGTGGGGATAGATCATTTATCAGTCTTAATCTCTGTTCTCCAGTCTCACATGACAAAACTAAAGAAATGCAGGTAAGGAGAGAGATATTTCCAGGCAGTTATAGGATGGTATCTGCTCTTTGTTGTAAAGATATAAAATAAGGAATATATAAATATCTATACACAGTGCTTTTTTGTTGAAAAAAACTGCTGGAACTTTTATATATAAAAGAAATTAAGAGATAAAAACAAGCTGAATTACCTTTCCATAGAAAATTCCAAAATTTCATCACACTCTCATCTGATGCAAGATCTTGATTTTATTCATTACTTTTGACGAGTGATGTTTTCAGAGAAATGATACCTATTTTGTTGGTCAAAGTGTGAAAGGGGCAGCCAGTGTAACAAGTTTTGATAAACAAAAGCGATCCAATTTTTGTCATTAGTGAAGCTCTGGTTGGTGTAACAATCAAATTTACTTGCAAAAAAACAAACTTGTTAACATTTATATTATTTCAAACACTGCAATTTTTTTCTGAACTAATGTTTGTGAACAAATATTAATGAAATCCACAGATCATATCTTTTTAATTTAGCTAATTTATTACTGATATTTTTCTAACCTCCTCCTCACCAAACGTTAAATGAGCATCATTGTTTTCGGGCTAACATTTGTTTATCATGCACACATACACACTGTGCTATTTTTGCTTTTTCACTATCAGACAATCTATTTTTGATCTATTTCTTCAGGGTTCTGTAAAAAGTTTCTAGATTAATCCAAGGATCCTTGTTGCAATATTTATTATGAAATGAAGATTTTTGGCATCATTTATATAATATGGGCCTAGAATTATGTCTCTTACTAAAAATTTGTACAAGAGCTTTATCTTTTGATAAGCTTTGTACAAGTTCAAAGTCCGTTTGTATAATTCTTGGAGAGTATCACACATCATTCCTACATCCAGTAGAAATTCTGTGCTTGCAATTTTTTGCTTTAAGCCTTCATATATACATTGCTCTTTTTTTGTCTCTTTTTGAACCTTGCTTTGCTTTGAAATGTTATAGTGATGCTTCATAGTTTTCCCAAACAGCCAAAATTGACTAGAAACTTGATGCCACCAATTGAGTGATTAAAAAGTTTAATCTCCAGCAAGTTCAAGTTCACTTTTAGTTCTCTTTTATTTTTAGATGATTGAATGATACAAGACATAGTTTATTAAGTAAATAACTTTTCATGTAGTCTTTGTTTATTCCATAATACTGAAGAAAATCAAATAAAGAATAAAAAATTCCTCTTGCATTAATATTTTTAAGTTTGATCAAGTTCAGAAATAAACTGATCAGTGAATTCAATCTATATAAATTTGAATCATGATGTTAAAAAGTGGGATCACTGAGTGATGGATATGACCCGTATCAATTCCATTTAGGTCTGTAAATCTTGATTTGCAGTCCAACAGCATGGTCAGGTGTTGTCAGATAGCTCATGGATACCAGATCAACCAGGAACAGAAACTGTTACTGATGCCATTAATTCTTGTTCTTGGTTCACTTTGTCACTTATTCTAGCTTTATTTACAGAAGGTGAAAAGAAACTTGCAACTTCATTTGTACATTTGGGTATTTTCTAGCATGCAATAAAAACAATATACACTCTCAGCTACAATAAAATCAAAGCACAGTATAATAAAAATACACACCCACTCAAATTGGCATCACTGCCTTGACTGATTACTTGAAATATATTGAGTGTTTTAAATGGTCCACATGGTTTTCTTGTTACAAATATAAGTACTTTTCTACATCTCAGATAATTCTATTTTCCTTTGTGTAATCCTATAAAGTCAAATGTAGTGAATTTGATTGTAACAAGTCTTCTCTGTTGAGTGATATTTTTCAGTCCTTGGCTTCTGTAGATGAAGAACTATTGAATGTAAGGAAGAAAAAAGGTCAAAGAAATATGTAGATGAGAAGGAAGGTATAGTTATACAGTTTTCTCTTCACAGAAATGGCAGGTTGTGTGATAGATGAGTGCATGGAAGGGTGGCACTGTTTGTTGATCAGCATGTGCCCACCCTTTCTTTGCTACTCTACACACCTTTGGAGGCTGTAGCCATCTGTGTTTCCTTGAATCGTACCATTACTGTTTGTTTTCTACCTGTTACCTGGAGAGATCTATGATCAATCAGACCTTGATACTCTCATTGAACAGTTGCCGTCTCCCTTTTTAATCCTGGGGGACTTAAATGGACATCATCCCCTCAGGGGAAGTTCTGATATTTGTGGGAGAGTTTGCTCTGTAGAGCATATGAACTCTGATTACAACCTTTCTCTTTTCAATAGTGGTTCTCATACTTGTTTTCATGCTCCTAGTTTGTCCTTTACTGCTGTTGATCTAGATTAACAATCAAGTTTAGATTCATATGTAAATTACCTGTGCTTGTGAAAATTACTAAATAGTGTTGAACGTTAACTGTTCTGCTACCCATAAGTTCAAAATTAGAATTATTGTTGAAGTTTCATTGTCTTTCAACTACCCAAATAGGGATGTAACTTTCCACAATTTCATGTTGTATTACAGCATTTTTCTCATGTAATAGAATTGTTCAGAAGTAACTAGTTCAAAAATGTTGTAATTTTATACTAGTAATGTGATAGACTGTTCAGAGTTCTAAATTAAAAGAAATGTAAATTAATACTTTGAAGTTGGCCATTTATAATGAAATGTGTATATATACAGGGTGTCCCAGAAGTCGCGCACCATATAAATTTTTATGTTAATACATATGAATAACAATTTTATTGATAATAATCATAACAGATGCTCAAACTGTTCACCCTCTGCTTTGATACATTCATCAATTCTCTTTATAAAACTGTCTTTTACTTTGTTGAGGGTTGCAGTGCTAATCCTTTGACATTATTATATGTACGTATGGTGCGCGACTTCTGGGACACCCTGTATATATAATACAATGCAGGCAGATGTATCTCAGATGATATTGTCATGGTAGGAAATTTGCATATTATGAGCTATTATTTTTACTTACCCTCTAACAGTTTCTTTACTGTTTTCTTTTACATTATCATTATGTTTAAAAAACAACAACATATAAGCTGCTGTGCATTTAATTAGGTAATGACTACAGGTTTTTGATTGTATCCCCATCTCTTTAAAAAAAATTATTTAACTAGATATAACTGTCAGTATGTAGGTGCATTTCATGAAACAAAATATATTTGTAATGATTATTATGGTTTTTGGTAATAGTGTATTCATACAATTAAAATGTTTTGTTAGGAAGAAAGAAGTTAAAGGGTGTTTGGAAAGTCATTGTGCACTTGTATATGTGTATGATTACAAAACTGCACAGTGACTTTATGAACACCCTACACTTTGAAATATTAGTGTAAGAAACAAAATCACATAACTTTTACGTGAGAACTATTTGTGATTATTTAAAGATAATTGTTAATTGAAGTATTTTTTTTATACACTATTAATAAATGTGATTAAAAATTCAATTTTAGTATCAAACAACACACTATAAGCAGCCACTTAAAAATTAACTTCATATTTAGGGAAGTTTTACTTATATCAGAAATTTATATTGTAACTAAGAATAGTTTGAGGTTCATTATTTTGATAATTACTTATGTATGAATAATAAAAATGATTATTACCTGCTCTTATTATCGCACATTATACAAATTAAAAAAATATATATTTTGAAAGATTGAGGCAAAAGTCCACAACAGTGCAGTGAAGAAGCTTCATTTTACTTCTGTTACCAGAATTATAACTTAGACTGTGACTTTATTACCTGTTATCAAAATTAGTACAGAATTTTTACAATCATCTTACCAGTTAAAATTGGTAAAGGAAGTTAAAACAAGTTAATCTTTTGCACTAGTTAGCAAGAAAATTATTTTATAGCTTATATTGTTGTTATTATGAGTACTTGAAGGGAAATTGAAGTGTTACGCTGCATGAAATCTGAATTAAAAATTTGAAACTGTAATAGAATAATAACAAGTGATATTCAAGTATTGTTTTCAAGCTCAGAATATAAATATATATTTTGTTTATGTGTTATATTGATTGTATTTTTTGCATTTTTTCAGATATTATTGTGCTTTTCAGTGAAAAGAATCATTTTGATGAGCTGTGAGGCACTGCACTACCATGTTCTTGTATAATTTAACTCTACAGAGGGCCACAGGAATTACTCATGCTGTTCATGGAAATTTCTCGGGAACCAAACAGCAAGAAATTGCAGTTTCTCGAGGAAAAATACTTGAACTGCTTAGACCAGATCCCAACACAGGAAAAGTTCATACCTTACTTACAGTTGAAATATTTGGGGTGATTCGTTCTATAATGGGTTTTAGGCTCACAGGAGGATCAAAAGGTAAATATTTTGTTTTGAAGCATGTAATTGTTAGAACTAGAACTAATATGTGCTTGCCACAAGTTTTGAAGTTTCATATTCATTTTGTCTGACAGTCATTAGAGCATACTACAGTTTACCTGTTCCCACAAACAATCCTGTATTTTCATATTTAAAACCTTTATTGTTTCAGCACTAAAAAAAATCATTAAGAAGTTGTTTAAGTATTTGACTGTGACATTATTTGTGATAATTACCTATGAAATTCATAGTGAAACAACAGTTTAAACAAGGAATTTAAACTTTTATAACAGTTTAACCTTTCTTTCAAGTTTCAAGTAAGTTATAGCTAATTCCTAGAGCTTCACCTCAAACTTCTTAATTTCTATGTGAGAGTAAAAATTCAAAAACTTCCAAAATTTATTGCTAGTTTCTTGTTTAGAGTAACTAATTTTGATATAATTATTTATTTCTGGTACTGTATCTTACCTCCCTTCACAAAATAGCTCTTCTCAATTATTGCTGGCCTCTCTCAGTGCAAATTTTCAGTGCTTGTCTCTAGCCTTTTACCTCTCTTATGCATATTCATGTGCAAATGATCATGCAACAACTCTCCACCAATAGGATTGTGACACCATACATACCATAACCAGCACCTTCTTCACATTTGTACTCAATAACTTCTAGTTAGCAATAGTACTGCACAGACATGCTGGTTTTTACTAAAGTTATAGTTTTTCTTTTCCATTCTTCTAAATATTCATGTTTTGGAATTGTGAAAGGTTTCTTTTCCAACTTTTTTACTACTTCAGGGATCTTTTTGTCTAGTGTTTTGTGGTGCTTGACCACTTATATTATTTTCTTTTGAAAATATGCACTATTCATCCAATAACCATGTTTGGCGTTGATTATGGTGTATCCCTTCCTGCCACTGACCTATTGTATAATGGCAGGTGCTACTAGGTGTTGGTTGTATATGTTCAGTGGTCATCTGTACCTAAAAATTACCATCACAGGATTAGGTAATGCATACCAGAAAGATGGTGGCATTCTATAGGAGTGCTAGTAGTTCTTTGTAATGGTTTTTTGTTCCATACTTTTTTTTTTTCTGGACTGTATACTAATGGATTAGCATGAGTAAAGCCAACAGAGATTGCTGCTTATCTGTAATGCTTCTTGGCATGATTTTCCCACTGTTGGCCTGATGTACAATTCTAGATGCTACCAGGTTTTGATTGAAAACTCCACCAGGTCACAACTATATATCTCTAATTGGATTTTGTCCCTCAAACTGGATGTATATTCCTGATGGATCTGGTATCAGTTGGAGTTGGTCCAGCTATGCAAGTTCTCATTGCCTGTGATTTCCTTTTCTAAACCTCACTTTTGCTGTCTTTGTGAATTTATTACCCTTCCATGGTGTCTCTTTTCCATTTATTCTTAATTACCAGTGGTTACCAGGTATTTTTTCTCCCCTCCCTTTCTTGGTCCTAATTGCTTTCCTTTCACCTTCCATCTGATCCTGCTTGCATATGACATCTTTGGGTGTTGTTGAAATTATCAGAGAACCCATTGTGAGGATTCATAGTCCCTTTCTGAATTTTCTGTTTTTGCTTAAAGATTGGAGACTGGCATCCAGTTTTGACCTCTCTTACTTCTAATGTTCTTGGCTGTCACATAGTATATGATTGTAAATTCTTTTTTCTATTGGTCATTTAGTATAGTCTATGACAAAGGCCTGTTTCAGACATATTTCTCTACATCCCAATCATCCAGTCTTCATGATCTCTTATCCTACTTGTGTTTTTTTGTTTGATATGGCATTAGTTTCCTACATTAACATAAAGTGGATCTTTTCTTGATCTGCAGTCTCTTCTATTTTGATAACAGGCTTCACTTCACCTGTTTTCTTACATAATCCTCCCAACTTCCCTTCTTCTTCATGACACCAGTTACTAAGGTTGGCACGTCATATTTCTTAACCAGTTCTTCCTTGTCCTGACACTAATTCATATTCACCTGATAACTCCCTTGTCTTTACCCAACCTTCTGCTGCTCACCTACTAACCACATTTTTCACCTTGTATTTTCTTTCTGCTACCCTTCTATTTTAGTTGCTGCACCCATGTGCATCTTCTGGTTGCATGACCAATGGCACTTTTTAGGGTTCCACCACTATCACAAATCCACCTGTGTTTTTCTTTTAAGAAGTTTTTTGTTTGGCAGCTTGAATTCTCTGGCACCACCAATGGTGTTTCCTTATCTCCTTCCAGTTTAGTTCTGTAGTTCTGTATATAGATACTTCTGTCTCTGAGGATGGTATGTATCCAGGATAAATAGTATGACTTTGAGCTGTTTGTTTGTGCAAGGACATTTTCTGCTTATTATGTCTTCCATCAGGCATCCACACAATTTTTTTCTTTTGTTTTGGAACAGTTAGTTCTGCTTCCTTTGAGATCTGCTTTCATGTTAACACCCGTAAAAACACACACACTCTAGATTTCCCTGTTTCTGAACAATAGACCCCTTTTTGTGCTCATTCCATTTGGGTAGGGCCTGGCATGGCCAAGCATGTTAAGGTGTTCGACTCGTTATCTGAGGGTCATGGGTTTGAATCCCAGTCGCACCAAACATTCTTGCCCTCCCAGCCATGGGGGTGTTATAATATGATGGTCAATCCCACTATTCATTGGCAAAAGAGTAGCCCAAAAGTTGGCGGTGGGTGGTTATGACTAGCTGCTTTTACTCTAGTCTTACACTGCAAAATTAGGGACAGCTAGCACAGATAGCCCTCAAATAGCTTTGCATGAAATTGAAAAACAAACAAACAATCCATTTGGGTAAGGGTTATAAATTATAATGATTCAGGTTCCTTCAGACTTTTTCAGGCTGAATTTTTCATTGAAACTTTTTAACAAATGGAAGAATTCTTCCTTTACATGTCTTCCATTGATCTACTCTCAAAGTACGACTACTCATAATTACCTTTACCACATCCCTTAAAACTAGTCTTTATTTTTCTTGTCTCCTGTACCTCAGACCCGGCTTTCTGTACTCTTAGCCAGGTTTGGTGCCTTCTTTTCTATAGGCCTATCTCTCCCTCAGATATTTACTCCAATTGCATAATTGTTGGTTTCCTCTTACTGGTGATTTCAACCTTGATTTTGGTAATCCACCTTTTTGTTCATTTGTTCATGCCTTCACATTTCTCTTCCCAACATACCATCCTTTCTGATGCAATCTCATCTGTTAATCTTTAACTCAGAAGCAACATCCTTCGTCTTCATGTGTAAGATTTGTTTGGTGTATATCTCTGTAAGGCATATTATTTTATCATATGCCATCCTATCCCTGATGAACTCTCCTTTGCTTATCCTACATTATAACATCCTCTTCTGGCTTAAGTGTGTTCTACCATTATGTGTTCTCTCACATGCTATCACGTGGTACTTCTGCAGTCTTTCACCTATTACAGTGTCACAAGAGAACCACAGGATAATTTCTTCCCCAGTCTTTTTTATCATCCTCTCTTAATTTATTATTTATAGAATTCATCATACTCCTTTTTGCCTAATTGAAATCTCACAAGGATTCTCTGTTCTCTTATCAGAAACACTCAAACATCTAACAGTTTGTATCATCATATCTCCATGAAAACATGTCCTCTCCTTTCTTGCCTGTGGTTGCTATAGTTCAGATGTCTGTGCCATGGTTTTCTCTCATGTTCTTTATAACAGCACATACCCTGTGTTGTCCTTTATTCTCTGTTGTTGATACTGTACAGGTTACTGTATTTTCTTCAAGCTATTTGTTGCTTGCCACATCCATTCTCTTTGTAGGGTTCCAATCACTATCCTTTTCATCCCTTCAGTAATTGGGTTCCATCTCTCTTTAATATTCAAGATATATGTACCTTATACCTCTTTGAGGGTGGATAGCTGTAAGTTTTTTAGTGTCACTTCTCATCAGGTTTATCACATTCCACATATCTCTATTTGTTTTTCACCAACTATTGATGTTTTTATCCATGCTCTTATGCTGACTACAGCTCACCTGTTTATTGCCAACTGTATGCTCCATGTAACTGTCTTATTTCCATAAAGATTTGGACTTGTGCTTATAGTTGTCATTCAGTCCAGTTTTCTTGGAATTTTTACTCAACATGTATTTAGTATAGTCTCTTTAGATGACTTTGGTTACCCAAACTTTTGCTCAAGCTAGTATAACAGAAATTATTCATACCATCTGCTCTGACTCAACAAGTGCTCAGTGATATAGGGTGTTCCACAAGAGGTTTCTTCATAGTATTTCTATATTTATATTTATCACTTGTTAAATCCAGATCATACTTTGTCAGTAGACTGTTGTAAAAAAAGCCAGTGCCAAAGCATAGATTCTGCCTACTTCTGTGGCTGATGTTTGCCAGCTGTTAAAAATAGGGTTTTCTGGTCACCCATTACACTGTCTTGAGTAAGATACCTTTATGGAAAAAGGAAATGGATGGAGATCTTGGCATATTCTCTATGTCTCCCACACTCATCATTCAGAGCCCAGGAAACTGGCCACTTACCAGCTGCTGATGTGGAAGACCATGGAGAATTCTCACCAATTGAGACATAACCACCGGAACTAGAGAACAAGAAACCCATATGTGTTGAGCAGTGAGACTGAAATGGCTCTGGGGTGTGATGTGGGTCATCTTGCATATCTGTGATACAACACAAATACAAGGGGATTTATGGTACTGCTGTTACTACTCTGTTTCACATAGTACTCACAAAGAAGAAACATCATACTCCCTCGTATATTAACAAAACATATGAAATCTTTCTGGAGATGTAGTAAATAAATTAAATATTCTGAAAATTGTTTAACATCAAAGTATAAGTTTAAAGTAGGGACAATCTCCATTTTAATCAACATGTGTTATTGGGTTATACTAGTTCCTGAGAATTCCACTCCTTATTCATAATTCTAAACACATGCTAACCAAAGATAAGCTAGTCCAGCATGTAGTGAAAGGTATCAAACATACGTTGGTGTGAATGTGCTTTATAGGCACTTTGATAAAAAAAACAAACAAAAAAAACTGTCAGTTTTATATTACTAGATATGTAACATGAGTACACATTCACCACGTTAATGTAAGCTACGTAATGTTAACTAGATATTGGAAGGTCAATATAATAAAAAATAATAAACATATATGCAAATATATGGCACTTGGATTAGACATTTGTATTTTCATGTTATGATATATATTCATTCTAGCATGAAAAATCATATATTAATATTAATTTTCTAATTTTTTTTTTCATGGTTATGAGGTTGTTCAAGTGACAGACCGTATTTAGTTAAGGTACAGAAAATAACATAAAATATATAGTCCAACTGGAAACGTATTTGAAATGTATTTAGGAGGTTTTAGAGATTACACAAATAATATTTGAAATTTTTGGGGATAAAGAATAAGTTTTTAATGACAACATTAAATCACTTTGCACTCAAACTAGCAACGAAACACTGTTTTCACAAATAAAAATGTTTCATTACAAAAATCTGATTTTTTGGATATAATGTACTTGGAATCTTTACTAAAAGTCTACCAAATTTTGTGAAGAAACACATCTTGTTTCAAAAGTTATAGTGCAGATACTTAACATTTGTAAATGTTTTGCTGAACTTGTATATTATACTAGAAAAAGGGTTAAATTTAACTATCAACCTTTAATTCTACATTTATGAAATATAGTTTCGTACAATATAAGAGTAACACTTTCACAATGTTTGTTTCTTATACTAATTTTATTCACTTTTTCTCTAATTATTTCTAATATGCTATTTTTGACCTATCTTTGAATTACTACTATACCTGTTCTTGGCTGCAGGTGACAAATGGTGGTACTCTACAAGATATTAGATATTATATAAGGGTTTAAACATATAAACTCATTACTTTTTTTTCTTTAACTATCTCTAATTTTTCTGCCTTTTTAATTCATTGACATTAATGAAGATATCTGAATCCTGCCATTTATAGTAAATATTTTGTTAATTTACTTGACATATTAAAATATATCTGCTAGTGATTGATTAAATGATTAAAAGTATAATAATTTTCTATTTGGATTATACATTATTAAAGAAAAGTTCAAAAAGAAATGATGTACATTTTATTTTATCAGATTACTTGGTTATTGGCTCTGATTCTGGGAGAATTGTTATCCTCGAGTACAACCCTCAGAAAAATGTGTTCGAAAAGGTACATTTTTTTTTGTTTATTAATAAAAGATAGTATTCTAGTATTTTTTATTTTAGTTCACAGTAATAAAGTAAAATCAATTTTTAAAACGAATTATATCCAGATTATTTTGAATACCATTGGGTATCAATAATAACATTTAGTTTTAAAGCAAAGAGTATAGAATAAATTGCTTCTAAGATTTTTAAGGTGGTAAGAAATTTCAACTTGTGACATAAGCTAACAATTTTGAGATTATTTCAATTATTGAAAGTGTTTTATTACAGTTAATGTGAAATCCTTATTTTGTTAACTTAAGGTAATTAATCTTGTAATTGAGTAATACAATCTGCAGTAAATATAGGTACTGCTGTTTTGATCAAACTTTAATAAATCGTAATGTAATCTTATTTATCCCTATGTAACTACAAGAGTCGAATGCTAACTTGTCTCACAAGTTATTAAATGCTTTGTACTTACTATATATATGTTAGTCACTTAATGCAATCCTTCATATACGGTGAAACTCGTTAGTAAAAGTGTAAAATTAGTTTACCCTTTGTTAAAGCTAATTTTAATAGTCAGTCTTTTAGTCCAAGTCTTAAGATTTATAAGTATACAGAACACTGTAAATGTTTTGATATGTGGTGGCACTGAGTTGATGCAAGCTCTAGAAACTCGTTAACACAGGAAATAAAGTGAATGTGAAATTTATAGCTTGTTTTTACAAACATTATATTAATTCATATTGTCTGTTTGTTTTTGTCTGCAAACTCTTTTGTCTCCAAACAGTTTTGGAGCTATAAGAGCCAATCTTGGCAACAGTGCTTAGGATGGCCTTGGAAAATGTCCTTGTGTTATAGTCCTTTACCACTAGAGAATGCAAAATGCACAATAAAAATCATCCAAGCATTGTTTGAATTTAGGAGAAGATTTGCATGGTTCTAAACTGAAATCTGCCAGTGGATTTTGTTTTCCTTACCTTCTCTAGATCCTTGTGGCACTATTTTTGAAGCTGCTAATATGCCACAAGTTGGTGGGACCAAAGTTTTCACATATACTCGTGTCCTAACAGATTATTTTTATCTGAAGGGGGATTACCACTTTTTGTACTTGATTGGTACACCTGTGCTTCTGTGAATCATGAGAGAACTTTTGAACCCCTTAGTAGCGCCCTTTGTTTCCAGCTAGTAGTTTTAATGAGCTCTTTTTGTATACCTTAAGATTAATTACCTAAAGAAAACACATTAAATTGTTACAAATTAATTTGAGATACCATCTGATTTTCCATTATTTGTGTATTAAACCATTGTAAATGTTGAAAAGGGTTTGAATCTATTTACTAGCAGAATGTTTTTATATGTTAAAATATTAAAGGTTCACCAAGAAACCTTTGGAAAAAGTGGATGTAGAAGGATTGTACCGGGACATTATCTAGCTATTGATCCAAAAGGACGAGCTGTCATGATAGGTATGTTTACATTAAATCTTTGGCATTTATTATAAATAAAAAATGACTAGGAGTTTGTTATACTAATTTTTTAAAGTAATTTTTAGTCTTATATTGCTAATTAGTAATATTAAATATTGTATGATTTGTAATCTAAGTCTACCACAGTTAAACCTCAAACAATAAGTAGATCAAGGTGTGCATACTACAACCTTTTGAAGAATTAAAGTCAAAAGTTAATTAAACTACTTTATTATCAGTGTGTGTGAATAAATTTGGCATTAAAACATAATTAAAAATATATGAGTTTTAAGTTACTAATTTTATTTACATTTTTTTTTAATCTTCAGTCTTCCCTATTAAAAGAACCATGACTTTTGTTCTGTCAGTCTTCTGCTTCTCTGAAGTATGAAATTTAATATACGGTACTTATTCTAATATAAGCATTATTGAAGGAAAATCCAAGTTTATGGCTTTCTGCCTTACATGTTTACAATTCAGAAACTTGAAAACAAACTCACTTGTCATGCCCAGCTGTTATATTATCTGTTTTCATGAATTGTCAATAATTGTGTCTTGATGTTTTATGCTGTATCATTTATAACCAATAGAAAAGCTGATTTAATTTCTAGAATGACATGTTATGATAATTTTTACAATACAGTTAATTTCATCTTCAGTTTGAAAGCTTGTGCTGTTCAGAACAAGCAGCTAAGGTAATTGATCTGAGACTGTTCTGTCTTAGATGGTAAGTCAGTTACATTATAACTATTAAACATTGTTTACGTTATGCGTGTAATTATTCTGTGTTCTTAGGTTCATTGTTTAAGTATAGAAAATTAATGTACTATTGCCATCATTGTAAAAAAATAAAAATTAAGTTTCATTTGTAATGGGCAGCAAAAAAACCCCAAAGAAATCAAATATAAGGTCTGATTTTTTTTTGTTTCATATTGTAATTTATCTCAGGTGAGTCTGTGATTTATAATATATTACAACATCAAATAGCCATAAATTTATGTCGAACGTCAGCATGTATAAAATTTATGATATTTTCCAACAAATACACAGAATTTTCTTTCTTAACACAAACCTATTTTAATATACAAACAACAATATAATTTATAATAAGTTATTAAAAATAATGATTTACATGCAAGAATTTTACTAACTTACAAACAATACTGAGTCTTCTTCCTGGACTGGAACTGAATCTTTTATCGATATTTATGCACAGCAAATTAATTCTGTGTTGATACACAGGTATGCTTCTTTTGATGTCTAGCTAGTTTCAAGAATATACAAGTTTTTCACTGGCACCAATATTTAATGCCCTCATAGAAATACTAACATTTTAAGTTAATTCATGAAAGTTAAATGGTTTGTAATGATTGATATCTGCAAATGCTCAAAGTCAAATATCTGTAGTTTTCCATTATTAAGATTTGCCACAATAACAGTTTTCAAGACATATAGTATACTGACTGTAGCAACCCAACAATATATTAAAACAAGCAACTGTTGTCCAGTGTGTACCTTTCAAACTCATTAGGAGAGATTCTTAAAAATTCAGCTGGTAATAAAACTGGCAGTCACGTACATGTATGTATTGTTAATTCTTATGCTTAAGAATCTTCTACAAATTTAGAGAACAGGTGGAACTTCAGCAATACACATTTAATAACAAAAGTTACATTTCTATATACATATTAAATTGAAACAAGCATAGATATTAAAACATTAAATTTCTTGCAATATGTGTTTTTTACTTATAAAAGTAACAATGCAAAAATTAGAAACTTGTTAGATTAGAAAAGGTTAGTTTAAAGTAAAATAATGTAAATAAATACTTTGTGATGTGAGCTTGTGTGCATTACACCATTCAACACTAAATACATTCACTGAGTGATATACAATTTATGTGGTGATATTATTAATGAAACAGTTCAAAGGACAATACAATTGTAAAGTGAAGTAGGGGTCATTCCATGTCAAATCATTCAGGGGGCTACAGGTGACCCCCACAGAATGCCTTGAAAAAATTCACGTTCTCATCTACCCATATAATGAAAAATTGCCAAAGATTAGATAAATATCTCTGATAGTTTTTGATTTATAGCCCTGTATAATTTAGTTAATTTTTATTTATTTTTGGCAGCTTCGTTTTGGTCAACTTTGGCTGCTACAAGAGTAATAGTGGTAGAAGACTGAAATTTGCTACACTGACTGAATTAATCTCACAGAATTAAAAAATGGTCTCAAACTAAGTTTATCTTTCATAAGATTTGCATAGTGAGGTAGTAAAATCACCTGAAAACCCAAAATCATAAAAAAACATTGGTTTATGTAATAAGCCATAGCTCTAAGACTTAATATGATACAAAGCTGAATTTTTTTTACTAATTTTCAACATATCAGTTGATAAATCAGCAATTGTTGTAATTAAAAGTGTGCCAGATCTCCTGTAAAAAAATTTAGCTGCATGTCACTTTTTATGATTTAGCTAAAAATAGCCCTACTTCAGGCCACAGTTTGACAATGTCACCAGTTATTCAGCCTTTTCAGATTTTTACCACATATTCTTACATCTCTGACTATTATCTACAAAAAAAAATCAGGATGGTGTTCAACCTACTTTTTGAGTTATAATTTTTTAAACTATTCTTTGATCATAAAAAAATTTCCAAAATCTGGATGATTTGACATGGAATTACCTGTAGATGTATACTGTTACCAGCTTTAAGCTATTTTGGATAAACAGTTGTACTTTTCTGTTACAATTTACATTGATTTTAGGAAGAAAAAAAAGGGTAATTCAGATTTATTCTGTTTATTTTTGTGATGATTACCAGATTTGTCAAATTAACTGAGTTAGTACAGAGCTGGGAGAGAGTAAATAGCAGATGAAATATAAAGTTTTTCTGAAAACAATTGTTATTTATCTGAGAAGTTTTAGATGTTATAAAAATGGAATTGAAGATTTTCAAATGAATCTTTATATTAAAATAATTTTGCCTTTAGAGCAGTAAACATTCTAACTACATATTATTAAATATTACAATTTTAAATAGCCTGAAAGTTAGTTAAATTGTAAGCTCTATTTAGAAGGTGAACAACTGTTTATATGTATACAATTTGATATTTGCCAACAAGATTGATAAACAGTTTCTTCTAATACTGATGTATTTTAATATACAAACAATAATACAGTGATTCATGTACAAAAGTTTCACAAACTAACAGTATCAAGTCTTTTTCATGGTCTGGGATTTACTAGATGTCTTATTGAAAGTTCACATGAGTGATTTAATTTTGAATTGAATACAATTTACTCAAGAGGGAGCTAGTTAGCTTTATTTACTTCATTATTCACTTATCACATGTTGAGTTTTTCGTCACTTAAGTAATATGATGTTTTCTTAATTTCAACATTTGATGTGAATCTGCCAAAGTTAAATGATTTGTAATGTTCATAATCTGTGAATGTTCTTGGTCAAATATCTGAAGTTACCAATTAATAAGCCTTAATCACACTTGTACCTTCTGAAATTTATAGTATATCAATAATATATACTATCTCTTGGTTCATTACATTGGCTACATTTATAAGTGTGAGAAAAAGTTCTAGAAATGTCAGTGTGCGCAACTATATTGACAATACATCAGTGTTTACATATACACATTGTTGATTCTTGCACTCAAGAAGCTTCTACAATTTTAGTGAATAGGTGAGAATTTTGCAGTACAGATTTAATAGTGCGAGTTATGTACGTTTCTAAATATAAATTTAACTTAAATGTTGACATGAAAATATATAGTATATCTGTCACAATATATTCATGGACAAATTTTTAGAAAAGATACTTAATTTAATTTTTTTCTGTACAAAAACTTATTAAATAAAAGCTTGTCAAAATTTCAGTTACAAAAAACATTTAATGTTATAGTATGGAAACACCCTATATGGAAGGAGTCAAAATATAGAAAAGTTGTATTTACTTTAGAATGTAAAGTATTTGTGATTTTTGTTACAATAACCACACCAAGAGATATTGTATTAGCCATTTCTGTATTTGCATGATAAAAATTGGTAACTTACAAATGTCCTTGTATGTTTGAAACACACAAACTTTAAGCATATAGCATGATAACCATTAAATGTTTTAAAACTTAAGTCAGATTTTTGGAGCTAAATTTAAAATTTATAATGAAATAGAATCCACCACTTGATGCACTTTACATTCATGATCATTGACCTGAAAGCAGTAAATCTTTACACATATATATAGTTAAAACTTTATCTTACAAAATCTTATTTATATTAGCTGCCTCTCTACACTTAGAAATGATGTATGACTGTTTGAAACACCATCCTTGTTTTATTCATTATTCCCAGTCATATCATGTGTCTATAGCCACTCCTTTTTCAAAATATTTGATACTGATAATTTATAAACTTGTGCTTAATTAAAGTACACTATACAATATCATCATTTTAAAAAGTTTTTTTAAAAGTACAAAGCAACTGTTCCAGTTATTATTTCAAATAAACATGGGAACCAACAAAATGTATTACCTTTAGATAGTTTAAAAGAAAACATGATTTATAAGATTATTTGAAGGCAGATGATTGTGAAAAGCTTTTTAGGTAGAAAGTCATATATGCAAAGTTACATATGAAGAAGAAAGGGATTTCTTTGGCAAATAGATTTAAGATCTATTCCCAATATTCCCAGCTTTCAGACACAATAATTGTGATTTTGTTTTAAAAATCTGAAAATTTGAAAACAAAGTACAGTTAATTGGATTTCAGGGTTTTTGCAGCATCAGTTTTAAACACTTGCCCTTTTCAATTTGTTTGACCTATAAATAAGTAACAGTTAAAAATATAACACAGTTTCAATGTTTTTATGTTTAAAATTTAGAAATTTGCAGTTCTCTAACATAAGTTACTACTGGGGAGTAAAATTGCAAGTAAGACTAGAAATTTTGTTTAGTTTTGTTGCTTTATTGAAAATAAATATTGGTCAAATTTATAATAAAGAAACAAAATTATTAATATGAACTTTTGTATTATAGTTTTATTGTGTTAGTAAGTTTTGAGGAGATATTAAACAGAATTTCTCTACTTTTTAAAATTTATTTTACCTAATCAAAGTTTTTCTAATATAATTGTGTAATTTTTACATAAGTAAGTAAATAAGGATATACATGTAATATAAGTACTTACTAAGGTCTTTGTTTTATTTATTTTTTGTTTTCATGATGGTTTTTAGTGAAATTTAAGCTTGTTTTTATACTAAAGGTAGTACTATTCTAAGTATTTTTTATTTAAATAAATAATGCACTTAGGGACATAGAATAACAACACACAAAAACAAACAATGCCCAATAACTATCATAAATTTGTTGGCTTTTTATCACTTGAGATAAGAGCTCTTAAAAATTCTGCTAAGCTAGTTGATGTGAGCTCCACAAGAACAAAGTTTGCAGATGATTTTCAGTGTTTTGTAATAAGTAAATTATTTTAGAGTATACAGTTAGAACACTAAAAACATGCTGAGAAAGTTTTATTTACAGGTGCTAATTTTCACAGAATATATTTGCAAGGATATAGTATTACTTGTATGTTATGTTTGTCCATAATATCTGGTCATTCCTTAAGTAATGTCTGATTTTAATTTCAGAAAGGATTTCAAATGTTTTCAATGGTATTTAATCATTAATGTATGTTCCAATTATTAATTACTTCCTGCCAATGATTCACAAACTTCTGAATGCCACTTCTATAAAATTCATGGGGTTTGACATTTTTGTGTGTTCCAAGCTCTTTCCCTTCAAGATAGTGATGCAAAATTTGGAATATATGATAAACAGATGAGGCAAGGTCTGGAAAATGAGGTCTTGCTCTTCAGTCTTTGCAGATGTGATCTTTGCTGTATGGGGCTGTGCATTATCCTGGTGTAACACAACACCTTTATGATTGATCAAATAAGGCATCTTTTTCTTTCAGTGCAACATTCAAGTGCTCTAAGTGTTGACATTAGAAGTCTGATGTAGCTGTTACATTGAGTGGCAGCAACTCAAAGTGGATCACACCAACAATATCCCACCAAATGCTTAACAAGATTTTTCTAGGTTGAAGGTCCATTTTTAGCTGTGCTTTAGCCAGTTTGCCTGCACTGATCCATTGCCTGCAGCATTTAAAGTTTTTATAACAGACTCATTTTTCATCTCTAGTCACTAATCTGTCCAAGAAAGGTGAGTTACATTCACAGAGATGCCAATCATTACGATTTTCATGTATACATTACGACTATATGCTCATACAGACAAATATTGCAGCTTGTTGTTACTCCCAAATTATTATATATTATATAGGCCTATACAATAAAGTGATAAATTGTTCTCCCAGGGCTTGAAAGTGGTGAAAAGAAATTTTCTAGTGATATACAAATAAATTTTGATAATAAATAAAAGACAGTCCACATGGCTACTTGCGATAATCATGTGTGTGCTTGAAATAATAAAAAATATTTGTATCTCCGACATTTATCGATAGTTTGAGTGCAGTGCTTCTCCATACTGGGTACGTGGGGGGAATCCATAGTTACGTCATCAGTGCTTGTCAGCCAGTCAGCACTTGCGAAGATGGGTATTTCTCATTTTCTAAGTGGAATAGAAGCACCAATGCGATCGTTCACAAGATGGAAAAAAAAAGAGGCCTTATTCACCAGATTGTCTTGTTTCTGGCAAATCTAAAAGGACTAAAACTGTGAAAGGGCTCTGTCTACAATCATTACGCTCAGTCATTTGAAATAGTTGGCATCTCTGCATTCATTAGTCCAAAGAGTGTAAAGTGTAAATGTTTACTCTTTCTCTAAGGTTGGCTTCTGCCAAACCTGAGGGATCCATTTTCTAAGTTTTGAAACCTTTTTAACCTGTTGCAGATGATGGTGAACTTAAAATGTTTTACTACCAGTAATAATTTTTTGCTAGTGAATGGCTACTTATGGAGACCTTAAACTCATACAAAAAGTAATTGTATATATGTTCTATATGTGTGTAAGTAGTTTTATCTTTTTTTTTTTCCAGGTGCTGTAGAGAAACAGAAGCTTGTTTACATCCTTAATCGTGATGCTGCTGCTCGACTGACAATTTCATCTCCCCTTGAAGCCCACAAATCTAACACACTTGTCTGTCACATGGTTGGAGTGGATGTTGGCTTTGAAAACCCAATGTTTGCTTGTTTAGAAATGGATTATGAAGTAAGATGCTGCAGTATATTGTTAGATATTGCTTGAAGAATAAAAATTCTACTGCATATAATGTATCTGGAAAGATGAAATGTTTAAATGTGAAACTTTTTAGTGTTGGTAAGCCACAAAAATTTGTTAAAATTTGTTCATGAACTTTATCATACACAATTCTTAGCCCCCTACCTGCTAGTAGGGTGGTATGTCTACGGATTTACAATGCAAAAACCAGGGGTTTGATTCCCCTCCGTAGGCTCAACATATAGCTCGATGTAGCATTGCTATAACAAAACACACATACACACAATTCTTAGGAATTTTACAAAATGAGATTTGTTTTTCTTCTGGAATATATAGATTTAAAAAAATTTACATTTTGCTGTGATGCATGAACATTTACAGCAGACTTGTATGTTTTACCCAACCTTATAACAATTACATAACCATGAAGGTAACGTTAGGATAATTCTGAAAATACTTAATGTAGTTTATTAAGATTTTAGTAAACATCACAACTTTTATAGATGTAATATTAGAATTTTTAATTGATACTTTCACCATGGCTGTCCTTCACTATGCATGAAAAATTTTAATGTTTTACATTCAAAATTTTATTGACCTTTTTACAGTGGGCTTGGTATAATATGCACAAGTATGTATAAACACTTGCACACATCGAGTATTTATACTATAACCTTTGATGCAGTATTTGTACCTTCACAAATTTGGTGGATTTTTAGTAAAGACTGCAATTTTTTGTAAATAAAACTATTCTTTGTCCCTCAAATCTTAAATATTATTTATGTAACCTCTAAAATCTACATACATTTCGAACCTTTGTTTTCAGTAAGGTATTATATTTTGACTGTTATTTTCTTTACACTAACTATATGGCATCTGTCAATTTGACTGACCTGATAATCATAATAAAAGAATTAGGAAATAAATATAAATCATGATTTTTTTGTGATAGAATGACTACAGATTATAACACAAAAATATAATTGTTTAGTCTAAGTTGCTTAAGATTAATTTTTTTTATGTTGGCCTTACAGTTGTACCTGGCTAACATTGTGTAACTTGCATTGATGTGGTGAACATGATGTCACAACACTGTATCCAGTAATATAAAACTGACCTTAGTCCTTACAAAGTGACCTTGTTTTGGCTGATTTAGTGGACTAGTATTTTTTAATAATTGCATTTCAATTATTTTACATTATACACGTTTGTAGATTATTACTATTTGGAAATGGGTTATTAAACTTAATTTTTTTTAAACTATGTAACACAAGTAAATCAAACAATTATTTCTTCTACCTATGGCTTTTAAACTTGTCTGCTATTGGACTTGGGTTACTAAGCTTTTTAAAATTTTGCACGTGGAGGATGTGAAATAAAATATATATTTTTTATATTTTATACATATAGCTGAATAACCAAAATATAAATTGCTATATTGATACCATACAATTGTTCTATAATTTATCAAGCTTAGTAATTAACCTATATTTAGGTTTAAAAATTAGAAATTTTAAGCAGAGTAAAGACACAACTAACCTCTTTTCAATCTTGGTTTGAAAGAATAAATTGGCTTCTAACACATTAAAATGGCTGATAAAACCCATTAAGTGGACATTCTAAGCTATTAATTGGTTATTAACATGACATATATTGAAGTGTATATAAGGGACTACTTTTATTTTATATTCTAGCTTGTCAATATCAGTAATTTAAGTTCCTAATTCATATAAAACTATAGACATTGTGTTTTTTGACATCACAAATATCTAACACGAACCAGTGTTGCATTGAAAACTCCATGTGACTTGCAAAGAAATATGGAATTTAATGTAAATGTTTATTATAATACAGATATTACTCATGCAAGGCACAGCTTTAATAGCCTTCATTCTAATTTATTTACAATAGAAATAGAATAGAAAGTGTTTTCTGTGTTAAGCTTGCATTTATTCATTTGAATTTTTAGCTGAGAGGGAATGATTGATGTATATATATATATATATATGTGTGTGTGTGTGTGTGTGAAGTTCTTTTGGGTTTTTTTTAACCTTATTTATAGCTTTGATTAAAAACCAGTTAAGTGATGGCAGCTTTGAGAAGTGCTGTTCTAACTGATTTATTTAGTTATGTGAAATTCTTATTTGAACGGTATATTAATTTTTGTTTGGACAACATAAGGAGAAAGAAAAAATAAAAGGGTAGGTCCTATTTAACTACATGTTAAGGTACACAATTTGACTTTGCATGGTGCATTGGCATGTGAGGAAAGCTAGACAGTAAAAACTGTAAGATAAAAATATTTATGAAAAGATTAATAGTTGGAATTATAATTATGATTAATTGAAAATCTGGCAATACAATTCACTTCAGTGTATATTAATGAATTAGCTGATTTAATAAGTATTAGGGTAGAGAAAATAACAGTGAAATATACAGTATTACCTTTACATTATTATAGAAGTTTAAGCAGATGAAATATGAAAACTGTAAGATGAAAAAGTAATTTTTATTTTAGTATGAATTCACCTTATACAGAAACTGAGAGAATAAAAGCTTTGTCGAGTGACAAATAAATCTAGTAAAAATACTTCATTTGAAAATATGGTTTATTTTGGGTTTGTACAACACAAGCAGATCAGTGTTCCAGGGTCCACTGCAGTAGACATGTTTGATGAGCATAGTAGCATTGTTGGGCCCACTGCATCTTCATGAGGGTAGGCACACCATTGTATGTCAGGAGGCTGTAATGTAAAATAACACTCAAAGTACTATGAATGTTCCACAGGCATAAACAAAGGTTTGCTTCATGCCAAAACCAGTCAGCATCATAAATGTAGCAGCAGAGATTCCTGCACATGCAAGTGCTGGCAAGCATAGTGGTGCTTGCAATTTCATTGCTGTTTTGGTGGCAAGTAATCCATATAAAACAGTTGTGGCAGGTCCCATTGAAATCAATGGCACCACAGATTTTTTGTTCCTTCAGAACAACAGTTAGAACTAGATTGCAAGTGGCCAGGGTCTTAGATAATACTGTTTAAACCAGGACTGCAAGCAAGAGGTATTTCAAATTCTGGTTCTCTTTGACTGTTTGTAGATCAATCTCGTCTCTGATGTCTTGTTTCTAGTTTTCTGACTCCAGCAGACTCCCTATGGATGAGACATCACCTTGCTTGATCAACATATCCAGGACGTCATTAGAAATGGTTGCAATTTTGTCTAAGATCTCAGATTGACTTGCCATGGTTTGCTCAAGGTGTTTTTCATGAACATAAAAATCTGCTTCTGTTTATAGGGACAGGCATCTCAGTGTATGCCCCAGAACAGCATGTGAAACTATGGAAATGGCTGTGCCACCTTAAATGAAGGGGACAATAGAACCCTTTGCAACATATTTTGTAGAGCTGTGAGGAGCCTATTCCAAAATGCTTCATGACAGGGTTTCCTGAATCTGATCCAATGAAACTTCTTTTCAGGGTGGTTTTGTTTTTTATCTAGGTGAGTACACTGTATTCCAGGTTGGGAAGTTGAAGAAAGTGCTTGTACAATTTTGAGCAACCACAAAGAAGTCTCACCAGATGTAGATTTCCCTGTAGTACTTTCTGCAGGCCACACAACCATGTCTTGGTGTCCAGGGTTTGCAGTGCTTTTGGAGTCCTTTAAAAAGTATAATTAGTGAAAGGTTTTATAGGGTGTCTAGCAGTCAATATGTAGTGTTAAGTATAGTAGGACAATAGAAGCAAAACTGTGTGTCCTAACTAGACTATGTAGGCTTCTACCAGGATGCAAAATGAAATCTGGTTTTGTGCAGGAAATTGCAAAGTTCCAGGCTACTGAGTTTCAAAAGAGAATAGGGCATGTCCTCCAAACTTCTGAGGTTACCCACCCTGTGTACACTTCTTGTTGCCTCTGCTGTTTCCATGCTGGACAACCTTCACTAGCTTCAATATGCTAGAGAGTTGTGAAGACCAGAGCCCTTGAACAAAAAGTGCACCAGGAGCTTTTGAGCTACCTTAAACCTCTCCATACTATTATTGACCTGATGCGTGCCATCAAAGAAAATGAGAAGAAATAGAAATTTTGCTAGGTGAGCAAGTCACTCTTATAAATTCAGAAAGAAGCCAGAATTTATGGCAAGACAGGTTTGCCATGAAGAAGCAAGGATTCTGGAAGAAATTATAGTTTAACTTGAGGAAGGTTAAAGAACTATCTGTTCCTGGTTTTTCAAAACTGGAAGGTGTTATCATAGAGAGAGTTATGAAAAACTGGAAGAAAATGTTTAAACCTGTTTCTTCTCCTTCGCTTACAAGCTTATGCAACATCAAGCATGGTATGGTGATCCTATACACTAAGAATTTCCCTGGAAATTCTCGGTTCCAAGGCTCTTGCTGATACTTGTACCTGTTTAACTGCTCAAAAAGAAGGCCAACTAAATGTGAATAAGATAGAGCACCCCATCATCAAGTGAGCTTTAATGCAATTCACTGTGGTCAGTGTCAAAGTTATTCTTGACTGCTAACCTCTGACAGACACCAGACCTCTGTCAGTCTGGTTGCAGTGAAAAAAAGGCTTTAGAGACCATCTTTGTATCATTAATTGCCTTGTTGTTTTGTGAGTTACTTGACTAGATTGCAGCACAGCCCAGATTTGTGCCCTTGCTGCCAGCTTCTACCAACTTAGTTGTATCAGATGTGCTCAAAAACCTTTTTGGACTAGTTGGGCAATGTAGAGGAGTACTTCAAAGTACATATTTGTGTTTACAAGCCCATTTGCTCAAGAGCTGGTGGGGACTAGCATTTCACAAAACAGCCAGCCCTTTCTCAATCAGGAATTAGGAAGAACACTTCATTGTGAAGGACATCAGCAAGCTGGCCAGTCAGTGTCTACTGCTTTGGGGTCTTTGATGCTCATTTCACACAATCTCCTTATCTTTAATGCCACACAAAGATGTGCATTTCTGGCTGCACCAAAATTGTTTGCCCGAATGAGTGGCTGGAGTTACCTGAGTCTACATTAGAAATAGCCTTCTATCTCACAAGCTCTAACACTAGCATGATGACCCACCAAGTGGCAAGAGTATATGGTAGAAAAGAGTAAGACACACATTTCCATAAGCTCTGGAATTCTCTGGATGGATATGATCCAGAAACATGCATGGCCTACCAGTTTCATGGGGCTGCTGTTGGCGCAGTTGTACAAAACACAGTGAGCAGGATGATGTCAACAAAGAGCTGCACAGAAAGATTTTGGAGCACAAATGCAACTTTGAACTGATCCAAATGGACATCAGCAGTCTATACTTTGGTCTATCTGTCACCTCCTGGGATGATATTGCACGGCTTCATCTCAGCACAGTTTGCTTAGGGTTACAGCTGGCTTGTCTTAAACAAGTGGAGCGGTCACATCCTAGGTCTCTTCATGCTCGACTTCCAGGGTAATTGTACTATTGATTTATGCATGAAGTGCTACTTTGTGGTTGGCAACTTTGGTTCGAGCAAGTACTCCAGGAAGGGGTGTCAAAGAGACACAACAACCTGATCTGCAGTCATTGCCAAGCCTGCCTTAAAGATAGGTTTGACTGGTCTGAAAACAGGCTTCTGCATGTCTGGACTTTCTGTCTACTATGACAAAAACTAATTCTCATAGATGGGATCAACGCAAAACTGATCAAGTTTTATGTTGGTGCCAGCATGGCTGTAGTTGGGGATGATTTAGACTAGGCAGACACTTACCTCTGTAATGGAGTTGCATGTATGCTGTGTCTACCCCACACCCTGGAAGACATAGTGGATCTCAGAATGCTAGCATGCTCACCCCCTGCCTTTACGCTGGGATTGTTTCAGTGCTGCAGCATCCTGATGTAGATCCTGTCTACCACCTGGGAGGTATAGTGGGTCCATAAGTTATTCATTCCTCCTGTCTACCTCTGGGAATATTGTTATGTCATGGCACCCTGACATAGATGCAATGGTCTGTCTATCCCTAGAAGACAATACCCATTAGTTGTGTAGTATCCCTTAAAAAGTCTGCAGGATTTGGAATTCAAGGTGGAACAAGTAGCACCTACTAAAAGGAGGTAGTATTTTGCTAAACCGTATCCTACTACTTTTCTTTTGCATACAAATTAAAGTTGAATGTAGGTTATTTCTATTAATGCTATCATTTTTTGTTGTTAATACTTTTCACATTATTGTTATTTAAGTTCTGTTTGTATTCAGTACTTTTACTTTAGTAGACATCAGCAACAGGTACTTTTACTTTTTGAGTGAATATTTTTTGAAGTATAAATTAAATATATTCAGTACTTAGCTGTGTGTTTCACATGAAGTATATGATTAATATGTAAATTGTGAAAAACATTTACATCAGTTGTATGTTTTTTGTTAATATGTACATTGATTTCATTTTAGGAAGCAGATAGTGATCCTACAGGTGAAGCAGCCCAAACAACTCATCAAACACTGTCATTTTATGAATTAGATCTGGGACTAAACCATGTTGTGAGAAAATACAGTGAACCTTTAGAAGAACATGGAAATTTTCTAATATCAGGTGATAATTAGCTCTTCCTCTACAGGTCATGAGGTTTTACTGAGTTTCATTCAAAATTTAATTAAACTATTAATTATTATGATGTGTTAATAAACTTGTCATCAAAATGTAGCTAATAAATCAAATTTTAACATAACTTTTAAGTTTTTAATTTTATCGAGAAATATTTTTAAAAAATGGTAATCTTCAGTCTTCCCTAGTAGAAGAATTGTGACATTTGCTCTCTAGTAATCATCTTTTTTTTAATTTATTTACTATCTCTTTAGGAACTACAACTTCAATGTAATTTACTTGTTGTAAGGTTGTTATCCTCATGCAAAGCATAATTTTTGTCGTCTTAAATATGATTTTGCTACAGAACCAGAAATAAGGTAAACCAGATCATCTCATCATCTCTTTCATAAGTTGCCGTTAATTCTCTCTGGCATTTAATACTATGTTATTTATATAACTAGCAGAAAGCCAAAGTTTAAATCTGTCAAATGATTTATTAATTTATTTTGTGTGTGTAGAATTGTTTATTTCACTTTAAGTTCGAACTGTTCTTATTGGCCTCTTATCACATAGTGAGAGAATATTGCTTTTTACTTGTTATTCTTCTGTGTTATTATTTAATTAAATAAAGCAATTACTTGGTAGAGTAGTACCATTATTATAAAAAAAAAAAGGTTGGGTTTCATCAACAGTTGACTGAGAATAAAACAGGTGAGCACTGTAATTTTTGTTTTTTATGTGTATTCTTTATTATTATAAAATTAAGTATGATGTAAAAATTTGAAACATTTTAAGGTATGTCAAGATAAAAATATAATAAAAGTTCACAAAGAGCTTGCAAGTAGCTCATGCAATGTGAAATTTGATGGGATAAATTAAGCTACATATTCATAAAGTAGTTTACAATTTGTGTGGCAAGATTATCAGTGAAAGCTTCATATATTTATGGAAAAAGTTTCAGAAAAAAAAGGTGTTAAAAATTTCTGATTTATTATTTGCAAGAGACTTAAAATGTTTTTTGAAAACTCTAAAAGCCAATTTGGGTCACAAATTGACAAATTTGTAGTGAGAGTTAAATTGTGTGTCATGTGGAACTGTTACTATTCTAAAAAAGTTCATTTTCAGTTAATGATAATCAAACACTGTAAATGTAACATGGTGTATTTAAAAATAAAATATCTATATAATTCAGCTCGATCAAGTGAAGAACACAGTTAAAATCTTTAGTATCAAAACATTAATTGAAATTATACATACATTTAATATAAACTTAAACCATTTCTGAATTTTGTTAAATATTTAAGCAAATAGGATGATTTAAGTAAATAGGATTTAACTGTATTGTTTGTCCATGGTATTTATTTATTTATATATTTGAATATAATCTGTATTCTTTTGTTGTCCTAATTATGATAAAATGGAAAATATATACATCCCAACTGCAGTAAAAGAGTAAGTTTCATTGTGAGTAAAGAAAGTTTTTTTTGGGCATGTGCTTTCAAAAATGAAACATCTTGTTCAGTTTGTGTGCGTGTGTGATTATTTATGTATCTTAACTTTATTAAATAGTAAGTATTTATCATCATAAAATGATGTAAAGCTATGAAAAGTAATAAACTTTTTGATTTGAAAAATATAAGTCTGGTTTTTTTGGTACCTAATTATTAATCCTAGAATACAAGTCTGAGGCCATTATAACCCCATGCTTCTTTCTTATGAAATGTTAACCTTTAAAGTTTTTTTCCTTAGTTCCTGGTGGAGCAGATGGGCCTAGTGGGGTTCTTATATGTTCTGAAAACTACATCACCTACAAAAACTTTGGTGACCAGCCAGATATTCGTTGTCCTATCCCAAGAAGAAGGGTTAGTATGAAGTAACTTAAGTGTTCATTCTCTATATTTGTTGTACCTATGGGATATTATGAGACCAGTGTTTTATTTTATAAATGATTATTATTTGATCCCATGTTATTAGAAAGAGTTGTTTTATGCAGTTAGTGGAAATTGAAATATAATCATAGTTTCAGCTTTAAGTATTTCAATATTGCAAGTAGTTCATCTTTTTCTGTTTAAATTGAGGAACTGTATTTGTACACTTAATTTGAACAATGTTAAGATTTAATTATATGAAATACTTCTCTTACAGATCACCTTTTTGTGTAATGTATTTTGGAATATGTTTTAAGATATTTCTGGATTGCATCTTCTATAAATAAACCCTGTCATTTGATATGTGGCTTAAATTACACAATTACTATATCCTTAAAAAATTGAATTTAACAGAGAAGTGTGGCAAAAGCTACAGTGAAATGCTCTTTTATTCATTTGAGAAGTACTTTTCATCAGTCCCTGCAGAATTCTTTGTTGAAAGAATGTCATAAATTTGCATTCTAAAATTACAAATTCTTCTTCCTGTTTTGTAAACCAAATCTTGGTTGCAGATGTATTACTTTAAGAATTATATTTGTTCCTTGTCTAACACCATCTTATGTTTTAAAACTTTAATAAAGTGTGGTCACTGTTTCGTGTTCAATAATTATATACTGCTAGTCTTTGTGTGTACATGTAGCCAGTGATTTGGCTGTCATATGTGTTGTTCTTTCTAACAAAGTTTTTCATTTCCAGTGAGGTGAGGTTATGTTTTGGAATTAAAGCTCACAATAGTTTTTAAATGAAAGTAATACAGTAACACAAGTTAGGTGTCAAAAAGGAAACACTACAAATGGATTTGACTGTGATAAGGTTTTAAAGCTTTAACATCAACAGGAACTGTGCTTTTATTTTGTGTAAATTGTATTATTATCAATAAGTAAAATGTCTGTTTTTTATTTCATGTATATTGGGTTACACTTATTAGGAAATGTTTGTGTAATTTTGTTAAATTACTTAAAATGATGACTGGTGAGAATGTAATTCATGAAAAATAAAGATTACTGAACCATAATATCATGGGTCAAAGGCTACGCCATTTTGTTCATTGACTCGTATTCAAAATTTTATTGAACCACTATTTTATGTATTTATGCTGGTAAATTTGGTATCAAACTATTGAGGTTACTCCTGTTGCTAATTTGAATTCCTCATGAGGAGTTGTGTTGAGAGGGATTTGAAGAATATCCCCACAACTCAGAGATTCTCACTAGTTTCTCCACCCAAGTAGTTTCTGCAGTAAGATTTATCTCCATTTGCAGTGATGGAAGTATGCTGATTACCAGTGTGTAATTTTGGTGTTTACATCACCATAATAACCTCCCACTGTCAAGACAGGTTATCTGTGTTTGCATTAGTGGGGAAGATCATGATACAAACTGGACCCTCACTGAGTTAATTGTTAAGTGTCTCTCACCTC
This sequence comes from Carcinoscorpius rotundicauda, assembly GCA_011833715.1. Lineage (NCBI taxonomy): Eukaryota > Metazoa > Arthropoda > Merostomata > Xiphosura > Limulidae > Carcinoscorpius > Carcinoscorpius rotundicauda. The sequence goes on along the minus strand of CM022392.1, from coordinate 45,341,365 downwards.
TATGACTTTCATTCTTGTGGGGGGGAGAAAGAGGTAGAGCATTTGGAAATGGTTTATAACATTTCTTACCGTGATGTTTGGAAGTTATTGTTTTCACCTCCATCTCGTACATATGCTGCTGCGCTTCTTTCCACTACTTCACTTGGAATGCAGACAGATCTTTCCGTGCCTCCAACAGAGTCATTTTCAAACCATGCTCAGGGTTGTTTGCCATCTTTGGATGAATGTGTTACAAGTCCATGTCTGCTCATGTCTCTATTCTCATTATTCCTTCCAGTGACTGCTCAGGTCCACTTACTTTGACCTGGCTTTTGGCATATGCTCTTGTCCATATTCCAATGCCACAAAATGTTGAGCAATTATTTGTTTTCACCATCATTTGCTGAAATCCAAATCTATTGAATGAGACCTGCTCACTGAATCCAGGGCGGAATCCATAAATGTTGAAAGTAGCCAAATTGATACAGTGAACTGTCAAATTTTAATCTGAATGACATTAAGGCCTTAATTGAGATCTACCATCCTGTGTGTCTTTCTATACAGAAAACATTTCTGAAATATATTGATAGTTACCTTTTAGCAGTGTTTTCTATTCTGGAATTACAGGTTGTGTTGTGGATGAGTGCACAGAGGTATGGCACGACTGATTGGCCAGTACATGCCTTCCCTGTTTTTGTCACTAGATACACCCTTGCAAGCCATTGTCATCCATGTGTCCTTGAGTTGTACTATCATTATTTGTTCTCTGCCTGTCTTCTGGAGAGACCTGTGATCAGTCAGACCTTGATGCTCTCATTGAACAGTCACTGTCTCCCATTTTAATCATAGAGGTCCTTAATGAACATAATCCCTTCAAGGGTGGTGCTGATATTGATGGAAGGGGTTTTTGAATAGAGGGTATGCTCTCAGATTACAACCTTTCTCTCTTCGGTAATGGTTCTTATTGTCGTGCACCTAGTCAATCTTTTACTGCCATTGATCTCTTTATCTGCTCCCCTTCAGTTTTATCTTACTTTTATTGGAGGATTTACAGTGGTTCACAGGGCAGTGAACATTTTCTTATCATTTCAAGAGAAACTGACTTTGGTCAGTGCCACCCATCCCACGTGCCTCAAAAGAAGCTTGACCAGGCTATCTGTCCTACTTTAACTGCTCTCTTAGAATTTGATCCTGCTGTCACCTAAAAGCCATTGAAAGATAACTTTGTGACATTGATTTTCAGTGGGGCTGAGTCCATGCTTAACAGGTAAGATGTTAAAGCCAGAATGAATCTTGGATTAAGTTAACTAGCATCTCTTCTGCCACTAGTTCCAAAATCATACGAGACACAAGATTCAGAAGGTCAGTGAGCATTATACTTCCTTCACCCTTATGATCCTGCTATTCAGTGGTCAGAAAGTTGCTGATGCCCAGAACATCACCAATATTTTTGGCAAAAGTTTTTTTTGTGCATCTAGCCTTTCTGTTTTATCCCCTACCTGCTTGGCCATCAAGTCTTAAGCAGAGCAGTTGTCTCTTTCCTTTTGGACAAATTGTCTTTATGACTGTAATCACCCTTTTATTCTGGTGAAACTCAAGCTTTCTCTTTGTTCATCTGGCAGTATGTTAATCAGACTTCGTGATATTTACTACAAAATGCTGTGCTATTTCTTTCCCGTGGCTCTCTTGCTTCTCTTCTGGTTGTTTTTAACTGGCTCTAAGCTATTGTTCTCTCTTTATCTAAGTCTTAAAAGGATCCCACAATTCCTTTAAACTATTGTCCAGTTGCTTTATTGATTGTCTCTGTAAGGTCTTAGAGAGGATGGTTAATGCTTAGCTTGTTTGGCTCCTTGAATCAAACAACCTACTCACAGAATTAGTGTGGGTTCTTATGACAGTGCTCTACCATAGTACATCTGTTTTGACTTGAACATCAATCAGAGAAGCTATTCTTAAGTGACAACATCATGTTTCCATATTCTTTGCCCTTGAGAAGGCTTAAAGTACTATTTTGAAAGAACTCCACTTGTTTGGGTTGCTTAGTCATTAACTCACTTTTTTCCAAGACTTTCTAATGGACTGGAATTTGGAGTCCTTTATGGGCTGTGTATTCAACGTCACACTTTTCATTGTGAAGATTAATGTTATCACTGCACAACATTCTCCTACCATTGCAAACTATGTTGACAACTTCCAGATCTCATGTCAGTCATTACATGTGAGGTTTATTGAGTAGCAACTAGAGACTGCTGTCAGTTGTTTGTTAAAGTGGACTACAGCAAACAGTTTTACCTTTTCTTTCTCTAAAACCATATGCATAGATTTTGTAGCCAACCAGGGTATTTACCCTCATCTCTAGTTCCATCCCAGTGATAATGTTCTTCCTGTGGTCCCTGAAACAAAGTTCTTAGTACTTATCTTTGACTATAAGCTGACGTTTCCACACATCAAACAGCTATACATCAAGTATACAAGAGCACTTAACATTCTCCATGCTCTCTCTTCCATCTCTTGGGGAGTGGATTGATGTTTTGTGCTAACAATCTGTTATGCTCTCATTCAATCTAACCTGGACTATGGGTCTATGTTTCTGCTAGGACCTGTCTTGAAGATATTGGATCCTGTTCACCATCTGGGGCATTCTGCACTTCTCCAGTCTGGGTTTTATATACTAAGTCTCACAAACTTCCTCTTTGTTTCTGCCACTTACAACTTTCTTTACTGTATGCTTCAAAACCACAACATCCCTCCTGGGGTTATGTCTTAGTTTCTCAGTGGGCTATACTTCTTCAGAAAACACAATGCCATTCTTCCTTTTGATTTTTATGTCCAGACACACCTGGCTGAATTGGGTCTGTCTGTGGATGGTGTTGCTGTCTCCACTGGTCAGCTTATCCCACTTTGTGTTAATACCATCCCCATCTGTCGCATTTCTTTGAGTCACTTGTAGAAGGCAGGTACTCCTGATTGGATGGTTTGAAATCAAGTAACTCAGTGGGCTCTGCTTTGATTTGGTGGTTGCACACAGGATCCCATCTGCAGTTGCTATGTGCACTGCCATGTTGTATTCTATTTCTTTTGTCCTGGATCATGTAGAAGCTTTGCAGTACACCAACTGTACTATTCGTACCAAATATTTTAGCTCTCTGCTGGTCCTGGAACCACTTCATATTTGTTCTTATCCTGTTCTTGTCAATATTCAAAACTGATTGGCCCTGTTTTCTTTATCATCTGTTTCTATCCAGTTTTTCTGGACACCAGGTCATGTTTGTACATGTGGGAATGAGCTCACTGGCATTGTAGCTAAATCCACCTGCTATGGTGCTATCACAGCATCGCCTCTTCCATATGTGGACTGTGTTCCTGTGTTCAAGGCTCAGCTCCATGCCAATTGGCAGTCAACTTGGAGTGAGCAGTGTAATGAGTACTTTTTTCCAGATTAAAACTTCTGTTGCTCTTTGGCAGTCTTGTTTCTGGAAGAATCAGAAAGGGGAAGTTGACCTTGTAAGGCTCTGTACTGGTGATAGTTTTTAACTCATCATTTTATTTTATCTGGGACTGATGCACCAGTGTGTAGCCTTTGTGACATTTAAGTTGCAATAGCTCACATTTTACTCTTCTGCCATCATTACAATTTTAGACACATTTTTCCATGTGTTTACCCTTACACTGGACAGTATCATTGGCAATGGTAAACTGTCTATCTTGTGTTTTTAAATTTTTAAGGGCAATTGGAATTTTTTAATCTTTGTTTTTACTTGTTTCTTGAAGTTTTTTTAGTTTTATTTTGATTAATTTTTACATTTTACAGTGATTTTACTTTTATGTTTTTTATTGGCCATTTGGGGTAGATAGCCCAGTTTTATTGTACCTGTAAACACTAAATAACCAACTAACTTTGGATATTGTCCAAACAAGTGAAGTGAACAGTGTTTGGAAAAGAGACTTTAAACATACTTCCATTAGTTATTTTCATATAAGCAACATTTTTTTGCATTGAATTAAGGTTGTGATGTGGTCAAAAGGGATTTCATTGTCCTGTATTACTTTCATGGCTTGCCTTTCATAGTTACAGTGTCTACAATATTCCAACACCTCTTTTGGGTCATCCAGCTCCAAGGGAACAAGAAGTGCATTTAAGACAAATCTGCTTTCATTATTGGGCAGTATTTAAAAGATGCCATTGAATGACTCTTTAGGTTATCTTTTAAACATCATACAATCATCTAGAAAATTACCTTGAAGGCTTTAAGCTTTTTGTGATTGCATTGCCATTCTTGATATGCTTATTTAGAAATTGTTTGAGCTAGATGATCAGTTTTTGATAAGTAATTGTTGCAAATAGCCCAATCCTGGCACATGGCAGGTTTCTCCCTTGCATAATCTGTGGATAAGAATTCAGTGATGTAGAGAGACTTTTTCTTTTTAACTAGTACTTTGACAGAAAGCAGCTCAAACTTCAAATTCTTCTTCAAGACATAGTAGCCAGTGACAGAATTTCTGTTATAGTCCACAGCAGTGTTACATACTTTGTTAAATAGCCTATTTCCATCAACATAGTAATTATTTTTTTTTTTTTTTTTGTCTTTCAAGCAATTTTACTTTGCCTTCATGTGAAGTATAAGGAATTTGAGGGTTTTTTTTATAAATTTATCCATGATTCTGGGGCATCCAGTGGGAAAATACAATTTTACACTCTTTGTCAGTTCATGACTCTAATAATTATTACATTGTTTGTTGGTTGGAGCCACTGCATGTGCTGTGGTTATTAGTGTAACATGGTGGTGATATTTATTAAAAATATTGTTTTTAATAAAAAGATATCAATGTTCAGAGTTTATTGTTTCTAACTACTTGAGGTTTGCTGAAATTCTGCAGAGAAAATCAGTAGATTGTATTCAGTAGTTTCAGAGGTTTGTTTGTATACATTTGTGTATGCTCAAATATAATTTCAAAATGCTTGGGATTTAGGAATGAGATTGCTTATCTATTATATGCAAGCATAATCTATACCATTCATTCTCAATATACATTAACATGTATCGACCTTGATGTTTGTTGGTTCTTAATGTGTTCTAAAAACATTAATGGTAATGGGATCTTAGTTCTAGTCACTACTACAAGTTTGCTTCCTAGTAAAAAACAATATTTTAACATTTTCTCATGAAAAAGTTATTTACTGCATTCAGGATGTTATTTGTCTGAGTATTGTGAATTTAACTTAATTTTGCAAATAAAATTGTGATGTGATGATCATACTGAGACTGATGTGTATTATAAAATACAAACTTGCTTATCTCTGATTTTTACTTTCTCCTGAATAGAATGACTTGGATGATCCAGAGAGAGGGATGATTTTTGTTTGTAGTGCAACTCACAAAACTAAAGTAAGTTTGCATTCCATAACATTTCAAAATGAATGGTTAAGGCTTACTTAAGTGTAATAATGTTCATATAAAGATGATTAGTGAAACAAAAATGTGAGATTTCTAAATTCTTTGGCCTGTAGATTTTTTGAAAACTGTAATTGGAAAGAATATATTAACAACAGGACATAAAGCAATCAAATATTTAAACATTACCTTGATTTTCTGCCTTATGTTCTTGTGAAATATAGAGCAAAAATTGTATATTAATTACATGTGAGATAGATTTGTAAGGAGTAAAAAGACTTGGGTCTGTTTCACATGATGCTGTGATCAGATATGTATATATCCTGAGATTATAGAAACACACAAAACATTTTTAGTGAAATTAATGCTGTACATTAGTTAAGTTTTTACTGATGTTTTACTATCTGTTGATTAATTCTAGAATAGTTAGTATTCATTGATAATATGCCCTACATTATTTAATATAAGAAAAGTTAACTATTTACCAGTGTTTTATCCTCTTTTGATTAACCATGAAGGGTAGTTTATTATTCACTGCTGATGTGTTTTTGAATGCTTTAAAGGATTATCATATTGTTTGTTAACAAGGTATATTATTCATAAAAAAGAAAAGAAAAAAGCTTTGACCAGTTTTCAAAGCAAAATCTATAGTTTTAAGATATCAGTCATTTTTTTCTCAAAAAGGTAGTTGTTTTATTTTGATATTCTTTTCATCAAAATACACTAATAAAATTTTAGTAGTTTCAAAAACATTCTTAGAATAGCAACTTTTTATTCAGTTTGATAACTTTTTTGTGGACTTTTGCAGTCGATGTTCTTCTTCTTAGCTCAAACTGAACAAGGTGATATCTTCAAAACTACACTGGAAACTGATGAAGACATGGTAAGATTATGAGGATAATTTTACAGGAAATTATTTCATTTGTAAATTTAATATAAGATTCTTTACCTAAAGAATAACAAGATATGCTCTTTGTAAGCACATTATGGTCTTTTTTACAGAATAACATTCAGTATTTAATTAGCTTTATTATCGGTGTATTTTAATAAACTTGTCATCAAAACATTGTTTATAATTCAAATTTTAATACATCAATCTTAATTTAAAAAAATATTTAAATAAGTTCTCAGTTTTCACTTTCGTGTGTCACACTGTGATGACACTACAGGAAGAGGTCCTGTCTATATTTTTTTTTGCCCCCACAGTTTAATCCTATTTACATAGAGCAAATATAATGTGTATTACTAGAAACAGTTCACACGTGCTGTACTGTTTAATTTTTTCATTTTCTTGTATGCTAGAAGTCAACCAGATAACGTTCTACAGTAATAGCCATTTTCTTTACATTTGCTTTTTTATACTAATGGTACATCTGAACCAAATAATTATTTCTTTAATTAAGTAGTATTTGAAAGAATATTATTCATTATTTCTCTTTTAAAGAAACTTGTTATTCCACAAAAACAAGTTACTGGAATGGTCAAAATTTCTGATCATTTCCAAGGTCTGTGAGTACTTTGAGAATTTAAAACTCAGTATAAAAATATCACTTATTGAAACTTAATTTTGAATCATTGCAATTTAACATGGTAAAAAACATTAGCCTCTTTAAAAGTACATGTGAACATAAACAGTTCTTTGCATTGAGTTGCCTATTCTTGTGTTTCTTTGTATGCTTATGCAATCTAAGTCTGACACAAATTACATTATACATAATTAAATTTATATATACCATGCTTCTTGCTTTATTAAGATATAAGTAAGAAAATCAAAAACCACATCCCATGCCCCTTTTATCACATCTGATCTTTCAAGAAATTTTAGCATTCTCTCAGGTATTTAGTATTGTATTATTTGTAACCAATACAAAGAAAAGTTTTTGCTTTACTAAATTTAAGAGGCTAGTGTGTTCATATTCTAAATTTCAAAATATTTGTCTTCAGTTTCATTGTTTCCTTTGTAGTGTTTATCTCAGCTAGCTAACAGAATTTTTTAACCTATTTATAGTTTAATTAAAAAGCCAGTTAACCCTCAAGACAGGTTTGGTTAATTTGACCAACCACGTGTGTGCTCTTTGTACTTGTTTAAATTCTTTAAAGATTTGATACTACTAACTGTTAAAATAGTTTGTATATTTTCAGAAAAGTTGGCAGTCTTTCATTGCACATCACAAGTTTTTTAAATACAAAATATATTAATTTAGAAAAATATTTTTAATAAAGTAAAAAAAATTGTCCATTAATATGCTAAGTATTTGTTTTGAATAATGTATGTAAATTGATTTTCTTATTAAAAATAAAATAACTTCATTTCAACTGTTTCAAATTTAATTTGTATAATTTCTAAAACACACTAAATAGAATTCAGTCTTTTTTTCAGTATCTCCAAACCACCTTTCTAAACACTAACAAAAAATCAAAATAAATCTAAATTACCCTTTTTCTTTCTAGAATCATTTCAGATTGTGACATGAAACTACATTCATATTTTTTATTAGTTTTAACCCTTTTGCAGTGATCTCAGACTAAAGATGGAGAATTTTTTAATTTTTTGTCATTCCTATTAAAAACTGTTGACATACAATAGCAAATCTGTAAGGTGAATCACACGCAGATGTATAAGTCTTGGTTAGGCCAATCAGACTAGTTCAGTAGTTTGTAGCTCATTTTAAAAAGAATCATGCAGATGGATGGGTGTTATTCATTGACAACTTTTAAGCATAAATATGCTAAACTTTTATCAAATCCTTCTAATTAACCCTTTTGCTATGGGCTTGGTTTAGTATGCATGAGTTTGTCTACACATTTGTACAAGTTAAGTATTTGCACTGTAACTTTTGATACAGTGTGTGTACCTTCACAAAATTTGTTAGGCACTTTGTGCACTTGTTGAACATTACAAGTGTTTTGTATGCAAAAAGTCCAATTTTTTATGAAATATTTTTACTAACAACTGATTTGTGTACATAGTCTGTTTCATTACTAATCTAAGTGCATATTATTAAAAAAAACAATTTTTTGACCCAAAAATCTCAAATATTATTTGCATAATCAGTAAAACCTCTTAAATATATTTCATTTTAAATGTTTTTTTAATTTCAGTAAGACTGAATTTTATATTATTTTCTATACCCTGTATGGGGTTTGTCACTCAATGAACCTTGTAACCATCATAAAAAATTATGAAATAAATATAAGTTATGCTATAATGACTACATATTATAACATGAAAATATAAATGTATAACCTAAGTAACTTAAGTCTCATAACGCTATATATATTTATTATTTTTTATTATATTGACCTTTCACTCAAGCTTACCCAAGGTTACATAGCTTGCACTGATGCTGTGCACATGCACTCGATCACATATCCTGTGGTATAAAACTGACACCTTAGTCTTCTGTCTTGGTTGTGTTTTGGTGGATTACTATATTGTAATACACAGCCACATTGCAATTATTGTACATTATATGTATATATATATATGGAGAGAGATTATTATTATTCATAAATAAGTCACTAAACTTATTTTTTAAAAATATAGAATAATAAATCAAGAAATAAAGCAAACAATAATGTCTGTTTGCTATGGCTTTCGTAATTGGTTGCTGCTAGACACAAGTTCCTAAGCCTATTACAGTTTTGCACGTGGAGGATATAAAACAAAATTTTTTTAGGTTTTATGTTTATAGTTGAATAACCACAAATAACTACACTGATACCATAGAATTCCAATATAATTTTTTTGTGTTTAGTAACTGAGATTCATTTAGATTTCAAAAAATGTGAAACTTCAAGCAGACTTAAGACAACCTACCTCCTTGAAATCTTGAATCAAAAGAGCACAATAGCTTTTTCAAAGATTAGAATGGCTGAGTAAATCACTTTCTAAGTTGTTCATTGGTTATTTACGTGTCACATACTGTAGTAAGAGTATATAGAAGGTGATTTGAAAAAAATGGAAGAAGTTGAATGTGTTTGATTCAGTACATAATCCATATCTAAGCAAAATGAAAAGATATGAGGTTCTTATTTTATATCTTAGCTTGTAAATATTGGTAATGTGAGTTTGTAATTTCTTGTAAAAGAAAAAAAGTAATTTAGATTTATTTTGATTTTTTTGATGGTTATGAGGTTGGTTAAATTGACTAATTCTGTTTTGAGATAGGGTAGAGAAAAAAAAGAAAACTTTAAACTTTGCAGAAAAAAGTTTCAAATGTATTTTGGAGATCTTGGGGCTTACACAAAGGAAGTTTAAGATTTTTGAGATAAGAAAAATTATTTTTTTTGTTTTAACATGAAAATTTCTGCATGAGCATGAACTTTTCAAAAGGTATGCTTGATATATTCTTGGACAAATTTTTATTTTATTTTATTAAAAATACTTCACCAAAAAATTTAATTTTTTTATGTGAAAGACTTGTAATGTTAGCTGAAATACTGCCCAATTTTGTGAAGATATACACTATGTTGAAAGATAAAAGTATTAAATCCACAAAGACTTTAAATTAGTACAAAAAATCATGTGGTCAGTCATATAGACTGATTCCATGTTGAAGGAATTAGAGATTGGTTCACCAATGATGTCATTTAGAAATCTTGTTTCTCCAAAATTATGTATAGCACAAGTTGAGTTGTTAAAATTTCACTGAAACATGTTATTGAAGCAACTGATCATGCCAAAGGTGAAGAGGTCTTTATTACAAGAATTCCCTTGCTACCAAGTAATTACCACTGTGGTTTTAGAATGCTCCAATTTCCAGTTACAGTTTGTGTTGTATTGTCAATTAATAAGGCAGAAGGTTGTTAAAGTTTAAAAATTGCTAGATTTTTCCTAAAACAACCTTGCTTTTCACATGGTAAGTTCTATTTTAAAATTTTCAAGGTTAGATATCATAAACACCTGTTACAAATTATAATGAAATTAATACCGCAACATGACAAAATAATATACTAAATTCTTGTACATTGTTTCCACAACCACTAGTCTGGAAACTATGTTTCTTCTGTAATTAGCTTATCAACTACACAGAATTAGTTTATTCTTTCTTTGAAATATTGTTTATTACAAAAACTATTAATTGTTCATCAAAGAAATACAAGTTCAACATGTATATCTTTGCTTACTGCTGTTATTTGTTTCTTTATATATTTTTAACAAACCTGAGGTAAATCTGTATCCTTCATTGCAGAGGAAATAAGTTGCAAGCATCCATTATAGGTAATTTTTCATGTATCAGCTCATTTTATTAAAAGAAAGAAAACTGAGAGACAAAAGATTGAAAGAAAAAATAATCCAGAGTTTCAGAAGAGAAAATAATTGTCAGAAATTTTAGAAACAAGTTTATAACAAAAATGTGTGGACAGTTGATTCTTGGCAACACCTACTTCTAAACATCACTGTTTTTAAGCTGTTTTAGTCAGAAAGTAAGCTTCAGGTTCATTCTAAATTTATGAATTTCTAGCTTTATTTTTTGACAAAGATGTTTCTGCATAGATGGAAAATTAATTTATTTATATTACCTGAATAAAAATTCCAAAAGAGGTAAAGATTCAATTTTTTTTTAATTGTTTTGTCTGAAATGAATATTGGTAAAACTGAAACACAGGATAGTTGAAAATCTCAACATTTCTGTTATTTCATTTAGTGGAAAATGTATCAGGATGCATACAATTTTTCAAAATTTCGATGTTAGACATTTTCTCTATCCAAATGTGACATGGAATGTCCAGGCTAGAAACAACCTGACTTTTGTCTTCTTGTTTTTTTAATCAAACATTATTGATTTCTTTTAATTCAAAAACTTTATTGAACACTGGTTTTGTGCATAAAATTGTTTTCTTCAGTGAGGTGAGAAATAACTATTAATCCATAAAAAGTGCATTTTGATGTATTTTGTTGTATTTAATTTTATGAAGTTCTGTGCATTATTTTGTGCAGGAATCCTTTTGTGTGATTTATGAATACTAATTTATTCAAAGTTTTGAGGAAAATGATGTATTTCTGATGTATTTCTTGTATTGATTGGAATATTATATATTTGAAACCTTTCCATGTGGTTAGGGGTTGAATCTCGTGTCATCATGTTTTGTATACTTAAATTCAGAATTTCTTTAAATTATTATCTTATGAAAATATATCCATAAATTTGGAATAAAATTGTAGATTGTAATTCAGTTACTAATCTTGTACATTATTTAATTTTTTACTTCAAAAGTAAGTATTAAAAAAGCATTGGCAAATTATTTGTGTGTGTATCATACAGTACTTTGTCTTCTGCACTTCCTCAGATCATATTGTGAGCATCATAAAATAAAAAGTGCAATTTTTAACATGTTATAAACTTAAATACCAGTAGTAACAATTTAAAATATAAAATATGAACCTCCTACCTTTTATGTTTGCTGATATATCAGTATATTTAGTGAATTATTCACATTGGCTCTACCCACCTTTTCTTTTCAACTGCATATTTTTAACCAATCTAAAGTTCTTATTTTGAACTTTGTAAAGCTGTTATAACCAATGGAGATTTAAGAATGGTTTTCAAGACAGTATTCCATTTGAGAATGAGATTTTTCTAAGCCCAAATATAACTAAGTTAGAAAACTTAATAAATTGCACAATTTTTTTTTTGGTATCAGGATACTAATTTATAATTTTTTGTTATTTTAAAATGCATATATAAATCCTACAAAAATAGTATTTTGTACATTCTGTGTGTGTGAAATTCAATGATGTTTAGCAGTTACAACATGAGTATAAAAACTTTGAAACATCGTAAGTAGTATAGACCATTGTATTGTATATATTTTTTATTTACTGTATGTTTTAAGAAAAAATTGAGAGTATTCATAAACAGTGATACACACACACACAATATGGGGTAACCAAAATGTTACTGTACTTTCCAAAATACTTGTAGGTTAGTGCTAAGGCTGGAAAAAAGTATAACATTTGTACTTTGTAAAGGCTAGTTTTATGTTATTGGATACAATAACTTGAGCAGTGTATGCTTGTGGTTTCCAACTTGTTTGGTAGGATTATTAATTAAATGTGGTTCAAAGGTCAGTAAAACAAAAATTAATAATTATAAATAGATGCATACTGTTATGAGAATTAAAATATTTAGGATAATCAGTTATGTTTTCCTGTTACAATTTGCAGGCATTCCAAAGAGAAAAAGGGGTATTTTTTACTTACTTGTTTATTATGAGGGCTATGAGGTTAGTTAATTTGAGCAACATTGTATAGAGTTAGGATACACAAAGGTATTTTTAATCATAAAATCAGAAGTACTTTTCATGTTATATAACATTCCAAAAGCAAAATTTTGCAAGCAAATCTTTAGTTAAAAATACTTAATTAAAAAATATGATGTAATGTTTATTAATGTATTGTAACATTATTTCAAAATATACTTGTGCTATTAGTAATGGTATGACTAATTTCATGGTTACTTTGATGGTCACATAGTAGATATAATGCACCTATCCCCACAGTTTAATAGTTAATGCAATCTGAAGCTCATTCATAATTTTGTCATTTTATCTTTGTGCATGTTGGTAGTGACTGGAATTTTGTAATACTATTATCAAGAGATGCTTGAATTATCTTATTTTAATTTCAGGTAACAGAAATCAAGCTTAAGTATTTTGACACTGTTCCTGTAGCAACTGCTATGTGTGTTCTGAAGACAGGATTTCTATTTGTCGCTTCTGAGTTTGGAAACCAGTAAGTATAAACTGCTATTGCAGAAAGCAAAAATGTCAAATCTACTCAAATTAATGTAGCTTGAATACACTGCAACCATTTTAGTATGAATACAAGTTGTGTGAATGGCATTGTTTCATTAAACAATAATTTTAGCATTACATTAAAGTACAGCAAGGGATATGTTAATCCAATTATACTGTCCTATCCACTATATTAAAATAATATATTTTAAAAAAAGAAAGAACAAAAGTTAGCTCTTATTACTCATGTATTTAAGTTTTTGTTCAATGAACTAAACACATGTCAAAGAATGTTGAACTTGTTTACTCACATTCACAATTTTATTGAATTATTATTTTATGAATTTATATCAGTATGTTTGATATCAAACTGTATATTATAATACAAAATTTAGTATGATGCATTAGTTAACTTCTTTATATATAAGTAAATTATAAAACTCTGTAAACTATTGACTTTTATGTCATGTGGTATGTTGAATGCAGCATTAGTTCAGATTAGATGCTTATGATTTTCAAGTACAGTCTGTAGATTCTTATGAGTAAGGATCTCGATTTACCGATGTTGACAAGCTAGAACATAAAATAAGCATCTCCTGTCTTTTCTATTTACTGTGATATTGTTACATTAACTGACTCAATTACAGTGGTTCTGCCCATCCCTTTCCATTTTCCAAAGGAGTTGCTCAGATACACCTACTTCTATCTATGATGTGTGAATAACCAATTGAAAAGTCAGAATGCCTCTTGTGACAGTATTTACTATTATATATTTTTAAAATTGATGTTTGTTTCAGCTAAGTATATATATTTAGAAATACATGTAACTTCTATTGTTAAATCTGTATTGTAAAATTCCTGCCTATTTACTAAAGTTGTAGAAGATTCTTGAGTGTAAGAATCAATAATGTGCTATGTATAAATGCTATTACTAGTGATTGCCAGTATTGTTACTAAAGGAATTTTTGAGAACCTCACTCAACATTAATAAGACAATTCGCCAAGAGACTGTATATATTGTTGGTTTGCTACACACATTTCGTATACTATGAACTTTGAAAGCTATAACTGTGACTATTGTTTATTGATTGGGAAGATACAGGAACATTTATAGATTTCAAACATTACAAACTATTTATCTTCAGTGGGTTTAATATCTGTTACTAATATTTTTACAAAGACATAACTAAAGAGGTGAACATTAACGTGTGATCATTGAAGAGCTAGCTTGCTCCTTGTTAAGAGAATTGTTCCAGTACCAACTCTAAATTAATTCACTCATTGTGAACCCTAAATAGGATATCAGGGAATCTCCAGATCAGATAGAAGACTCAGTCTTGCTTGTAAGTTTGTAAAACTTTTGTATGTAAATTATTATTTGTGATAACTTATTATAAATTGTATTATTGTTTTTATATTAAAATATATTTGTTTTAAGAAAGAAAACTGTGTGTATCAATCTTGTTGGCAAACATAAATTTTATATACATTGACATTTCATTAACTCCTATATTCAAATTTAACTTAGTTTTAGGCTATTTGAAATTGCAATACGTAACAACCCCCAGTGATTTTTCTAAGCCTTTTTGAATTATTTCATATTGAGGACACTTTATGCTAAAATTTAAGCTGTAAGGTCAGGCTTCAGTGAGTTTGGAATTTCATATTTTTTTAAACTCAGATACAGCTTAGTTGCTAAGCATGATAGATTAGGGTAGAATTATATAGTATTGATATAGTAATGTATATTTTTTTTGTTATTTGAAAATATATGTTTGTTTGTTTTTGAATTTCACACAAAGCTATTCGAGGGCTATCTATGCTAGCTGTCCCTAATTTAGCAGTGTAAGACTAGAGGGTAAGCAGCTAGTCATCACCACCCACTGGCAACTCTTGGGCTACTCTTAGTAAAAAATAGTGGGATTGACTATTTGTGTAAAAACATTGAAAAAGAAAAGATTTTGTTTCACAATTTTCACATGCAAAAGTTGATTAGGTTTAGCAATCGCTGACAAATAGCAGATGTGAATACAAAGTTTGTAACTAGAAGAAATAAATGTTTACTCTAGTCTTTATTTACTCTCTCTTCTATGTTTTAAGAAAAGTTCAATGAATAGTTTGTAAATGGCAACAATCTATATACATATGTAATTTAAATGAAATATTTTACAAAATACTTTTCTACCAAAACAGCCAACACAGATCACTTTGTAAAGGACATTTTTATATTATTGGGTACAGTAACAAGAGTGACTTGTACTGTGTTATTTGCAACTTTTTTAATGTTGGCCAGGCATGACTGAAAGCTCAATATAATACAAACAATAAATATATATGACTGTAAAATTTTGTTATTTAAACTATTTAAACTAAACATTTGCTTTTCTGTTATAATTTGTTGTCATTATAGAATGAAAAAACATAATTTATATTTATCTCCTGATGGTTATGGTAGTTACATAGAGAGTCAAACTGATCAAACCTGTGCAGATTTAATACTGAAAATAACAGATAAAATTAAAAAAAATTAAAAATGTTTGTTACTTGGAGGATATAAAGATTTCACATGTAAAATTTCATAATTTTTTGGCCTATAAAAATATTTTATATCTTAAAATCAAATTTTTTTTGCATGTTAGATTGTCAACATTCAAGAAGAAAAAGTTATGTGAAAAACATTACTTAAAAATCTTAAGACTTAATAGAACAATGATATTTTGTGTATGAAAGCCTTTTAATGTTTACTAATCTGTAAAATTTTGTGAAGATATGCTTACTAATTTAAAAGCTATATCATGCAAACTGTAACAAGCACAAGATTATTACTAGTTCAATCTTGTACTGAGCCTGTAATCCACAGGTAATGCATTCCAGAGACCAATCACCCTGTTATAAAAATTAAAAATAAAACTTACATGAAGATAACTCTCCCATGCTAAAATTTATTTTTCCTTCCTTTACGCTTACCATTCTGACCATTAAGTGTATCAACATTATTAATTCTTTTAACATTCTTAAACACCTCAAATAAATCCCTCCTAACTTCTCATTTTTCAAGAGAAAATAAATTCAGATATTTTATCATAACCTGGTCTGAAAACCTTCCCATCAAAGTTGTCATTTTAATACATCTTCTCTGAATACATTCACATTTCGATTTCTTTTCTGAGGGAAGGATCTCAAGATTCAACACTTTTGTCAAATGTATCCTAGGATTCTATGTTGTACAATGACATTATAACCTCTTTAGACTTTTATTCATGTATTTGTAGATACAAAATAAAATCCTAATTACTTTGCCACTAGGAACAGCTTGGATAACTTAAAAGACTGATCAACCTAAACACCAAGATTTTTTTGTCCATAATATCTGTTAAAATTATTCTCATTAAAAGTATTTTCAATTCAAATTGTGATATCCAACATACAGATTTGGCATTTATTATAATTGAAATCCATTTGCAATTTATTTGCCTGACCTGCTAAATTATCCAGATCCTTTTGTAAAAGAACAGCATTGTCATGACAATTCAGTAACACTCAAAACTTTATTTAATGTCATCAGTAAATTTATATAAATTATTCACCTTTCCTTCATTTATGTTATTGAAATAAATCAGAAGGAGTAAAGGTCCTGAAACTGATTGCTGAGATACTTCACTCGTAGTATTAATCTAGAATGATTAAACTCCATTTATATCAACCATCTTCTTTCTTCTTCCTAGCCTGTTTTTTATCCAGCACATACAAAAAATAACATATTTACCAAATGATTTTGCATGTTTTGTAGTACATAAGTAATAGGTAGATTAATAAATCTCAAGAATTAACAAACATTCCATTTACCCATCTTATATGAGCTTGTTTGGATGTTAAGTGTTCCTATTTTGATCTTATAATTTGTCTATTTGCCTATAGTTAGAGATTTTGAAATTTCCAGTCTATGCTGCTTTGCCTGGTTTTCTAACGGCAG
The DNA here is from genome assembly GCA_011833715.1 of Carcinoscorpius rotundicauda. Lineage (NCBI taxonomy): Eukaryota > Metazoa > Arthropoda > Merostomata > Xiphosura > Limulidae > Carcinoscorpius > Carcinoscorpius rotundicauda. The sequence continues at coordinate 45,324,280 of CM022392.1, read as the reverse complement.
TTATGAGAAACTATATCCTTTAAAATATTTAAATTTTTTCTTTGGTTTTTCTATATAATGAATTTTGGATAAGTCTTGAAAGGATATGTTTTCGCTGTTCTTTGAAACTTGTTTGTCTGAAAAGCTCTGTTGTTTCATTTTACTCTGTATACTTACCTGTAATATTGTAATATTTTTGTGTAAATTGGGTTCATCTACATCTGCTCTTACTTTCAATGTATTTTTTTATACCACCATCTACCTAAAATTCTTTGAGATTTTATCAAAAAGCTTTTGCCAAAAGTTAAATTATTTTCAGCTACTTTTAACATGTGTTATCTGTGTGTTTAGTTTGAATGCTAATATGAATATTTTTGGTATAAACTGCAAAGGTAAATGAAAATACTTTATAAAATTTTGAAGATCATAATTTGTATTTTCATGGTTTAAATAATGTATCTGTGTAATAAATTCGTAAGTATTTAAAAATAGTAATAATAATATCTTCTGCCAAAACTCCAATCATAAGAAATAGAAATATAGTGTCCAATTGATTGATGTAAGACCCATTTATCTCTTCAAGAAACTTCTGAATTATAATATAGTGCACATCACTTGACAAGGACTTGGAAGAAACAATACAAATAGAACATATCATTAAATATAAACCGTTTCGTATTTTAGTCAGAGAAAGCTTAAAATAACTGTTCCGGAAGCATGAGCCTTTATCTAGGCTGTCAGTCAGGGATTGTTCATATTCAACTTGCTGTCAGATTATTAAAAGAATCATGCCAGAGTGTACATGTAAGAGTTTTTGCTATGTTTATTTACTTGTGTCCATATAATTCTAAGGACATTACACAAAGAAAATATATGCTTAAAAGTGTGTTTAGACTTCATTTTAAATGAAACATTTTCTATGTACATGAGAAGAAAATCTCTGAAGTTTTGATCTAATTGTATCTGTGTTTAAAATAAGTACCAGAGTAAAAATTAGTGTTGTTTTTTTTTAAGAAAAACTTGTACTTCTCTGATTGTCATGTAAATTTTTTTTTTTTTAATTTCAGTTACTTGTATCAAATTGCACACTTAGGTGATGATGATGATGAACCAGAATTTAGTAGTGCAATGCCACTGGAAGAAGGAGATACATTTTTCTTTGCCCCTCGTCATCTAAAGAATCTAGTTTTGGTTGATGAATTAGAAAGTCTGTCTCCTATCATGCATTGCCAAATTGCAGATTTAGCTAATGAAGATACTCCTCAGTTATATACAGCATGTGGTCGAAGTTCACGATCTTCACTACGAGTTTTGAGGCATGGTTTAGAGGTAAGAATGTTTCTATCATTGAATGTGTTTTACAGTGTTCCCTCGTGTATTGCTGTAGATGCGTTCTAAAACTCCCCGCAAAAGGAGATTTTCCGCGAAGTGGGGTCGCCGATTTTTACATATATATTTATGTGCATTTAGACTTTTAAAACCCTCCCTGTACAACTATTTAACCCTCCCATTACAATACTGTTCATTATTGCTGAAATAATAAGAACAATTATTGAGATATTAAGCCTTAAAATTAAAAATTACATATCTTCAGCAGGTGGTTCTGTTTCCATTTTTACGCTGTTATAAACTCAAATATATGTTTATATCTCAAAATATACCTGTTTTTTTTCTTTGCACTATTAATTATATTTATTTTTAATATTTTAATGGTATTTAATGCTATATTTTAGATTTAATGTTTATTATTTTATATATATGTGGGGGTCGGTGAGCCCGCGAAGTGGCGAGGGAACACTGTATTGATATTAAGAAGTGTTCAAAATCAACCACAGCCCCAAATAATAATATAAAAAAAAATTAAAAATGTAATTATGATTTGCATCTACTCATTACTAACATCTGTTATTTTGAGAGCCTTTAAATTTTTCAAGTGGCATAAAGAAGTTAATATAAATTATATTCCTGTATTTTATAGTGTAGGAATAAAAGATTTCCAGAGAAGATAAGCTACTCAAGTAGAGAATGTGAGAAAATGACATTATCTAAAGTAGTATTAAAATTCAGTACTAGATAAAGTGTGAAGTTAAAAATAGTAAAACTGTTAAAAGTAATTTATTAGTAAAACATAAGGCAGTAGGGAACACTACATATTATTCAAATTTCCAGCAGTAAACATTTAAAAGCAAAATACTCTATGAGCAGTTTTAGTGTGATTTTGCCCACCTGATCTGTTGTATCTGTATTATCTAATGACTAGTGAGATGTTTGTCTTTTTACTTTTACAAATCACCATCATTGTTGTGTAATCTGAGGGTTGCAGAATCAAATCCTCATCACACCAAATGTACTCACCCTTTCATACATGTGGCTTTATATTGTGACAGTGCATCCCACTATTTGTTAATAAACAATTAGCCCTTGAATTTGAGGTTGTGGTGATGACTGGCTGCTTTCCCTCTAGTAAATTAGGGATTGCTAGCACAGATAGCCCTTTTTAGCTATGCAAGAAGTTTAAAACAAATAAAAAACCATCATTATTTAGGTATTTTGGTTTAACACCAGGATGGTCATAAATTTGTATTTCTCTTTGCCATACTCTTGGCTTATCAATTTTCAGATTATATTTGGATTTACATAATGTTGTTTTATCAGCTTTCTGAAAGTGCATAATAGTTTAAATACTTATCTTCACAGACGATAAGAAAATGCTGCTAATATTTTACTAGAAAGGTTCCTTTAATTGTTTTGAAGGTACTCATTGAAGACACCACAACTTAATCCACATGAGTACCCCTCAAGGTGGATTCTTGTACATGGTGAAAGGACCTTCCAAGAAATGTTCTGTACTTTCAGTTTATCTCCTCTAGGATCTAATCAACCACTTTTGTCTTTGACATGCATGACAAAATGTGAAGGGGAAGAGAGAATTCTGGTGAATGAGGGATCCAACTCCAGCACACCTCTTTGGCCTTGAATTCATGTAGATGGGTGGCCTACGCAGGGTCAGTCAGCTGGTCCATTTGGACTGGGGTCAACCAAGTACCAGTGTCGGACATTCTCAGTGGGTGTTGTGAACATTGTGTCTGGTACTGGTGTTCAGGTATAGTGCTCACAAAACCCTGGCATTGCTGCATGTGGTTTATTGAAAAGCATCTACAGACTGTACTCAATTGCTTCCTGAAGTGTTCCACAGCAAATTGTTTTACCTTTTCTTGCTACAAAACCTTATGCATGCACTTCTGCTGCCAATGGAATATTCACCCAGAAATCGAGCTCTTACTTAGAGAAGTTGTGCTTTCCATGGCCCCTGAGGCAAAGTTTTTGGGGCTTATCTTTGACCATAAGCTGACCTTCCTTCCACACATCAAGCAGCCACGTGTCAAGTGTACAAGGGCAGTGAACATCCTTCATGTCCTCTCTTTTACCTCTTGGGGAGCAGATTGATGTTTTTTACTGAACATCTATTGTGCCCTTACTTGATCAGAACTAGACTATGGATCTCTGGTCTATGGCTCTGCCAGCACCTCAGCCTTAAAGATGTTGGACCCTGTTCACCATCAGGGGCTTGAGCTCTGCACAGGGGGCTTCTGCACTTCTCCAATCCAGAGTTTGTATACTTAGTTTCATGAACCTCCTTTGTACCTTCACCATTTGCAACTATCTTTACTGTATGCTTTAAAACTTTGAACCACAGCATCACACCTGAGGTTGTGTTTTTCTTTCTCAGTGGACCATGCTTTTCCAGAATAGGCAGTCTGTCATTGTTCCTTTTGGGCTTTATATCCAGGTGCAGTTGGATGAATTGGTCTGTCCCTGGACAGCATAGCTGTGTCCACTGTTTAACCCGTCCCATCATGGCTAATTACCATCCTCAAGTGTGAGCTTTCTTCGAGTCATCTGAAGAAGGTGGATACTACCAATTGGAAGTATTGCCTTTTCTGAACATTTTTTTAACCATCCTGCTATTTTCATTTATACAGATGGTTTGAAATAAGGCGACTCTGTGCATTCTGCCATGGTTTGTTGTGATTCAGTTGTTGCACACAGAATCCTCTTTACAGTTTGTGTGTTCACTGCTGAACTGTATGCCATTTCTCTTGCTTTGGATCATATAGAAGCTAGGTAGTACATGAACTATACTATTTGTACTGACTTCCTTAACTCTCTGTGAACCCTGGAATCACTTCATGTTAGTTCTCACCCTGTTCTCATTTGTACTCAAAATAGAGTGGCCTATTTCTCTATCATCTACTTCTATTCATTTTTTCTGGATACCCGGACACATTGGTATTTGTGGGAATGAACTAAATCAGTCAGTTATGGTACTGTAACTACTGTGCCTGTCCCGCACATGGACTATATATGGAGCACATGGATCCTGTATTCAAGAGTCGGCTCTGCACCATTTGGCACTCAACTTGGGGTGAGCAACATGATAAGCTTTTCCACATCAAACCTTCTATTGCTTTTTGGTCATCTTGCCTCTGTAAGGATGGAAAAGGGGAAGTTATTCTGGTTACGCTATGCATTGGTCACAGTTTTTTCAGCTCATAGTTTCTTTTATCTGGTACTGATGATCCAATGTGTGGTCTGTGTAACACTCAGGTCACAGTAGCCCACATTTTACTGTTATGCTATTGTTATAATCGAGATTAATGTTATCAGTTTAGACATATTTTTACCATAGTTTCACCCTTGACATCAGACAGTGTCATTGGCAATAGGAACACTGTCCACCTTGGTTGTGTTTTAAAAGCCATTGGTTTTTAACTCTATTTATCATTTTAATTTGAAAATTGGACTATGTTTTGTTAGCATGATTCCTTTTTACATATCTTAATGATTTTACCTTTTTACTGGTTGTACGGCACAGATAGCCCAGTTGCTTTGCACCAATAAACACTAAACAACCAACCAATCCACAGTAGTAGAGATGCAGAGCTGGCATGTGGTAATAGAGTAGGAGAGCCAAATGGTCTACTCCAAAGTGGTCAACGATAAACAATAGTAATCCAGAAATTTGCAATCTTCACAGACAAAGTGATAGTTAATGTGATGATAAACAGGGTAAAAGATGTAAACACAGGATACATAGTACTGAGTTAATTTCAACAGTAGAGCTCAGCACAGTATTACACCAGAAATAAAGTACATAAATACATATAAAGTTCAGTCCTGATTACTTATACAGAAAAAATAAATTTTTGAACACTTTCTTTTGTTGCATAATATCTGTCTTTAAACCTGATGTTTGTGGTTAAAGTGGTTTTCACTGACAGGGAGATTGTCTTAAGCTTATCTTTTTTATTATTGTATATGATATAGTGTATTCCAGTTTGCAGTACTTAGTGATATTTTAATTTTTCAAAAATATAGTTAGTTATCAACATGAGACAACAGTGATCATTAAAATTTAACCCTTTCTTAATGGGTAAAGAATTAAAGACCATGTCTTGTTTGTTGACTCGCACTGAAATTTTATTGAACTACTATTTTATGAATTTGTCAATATATTTGATATCAAGCTATAGACTATAATTCAAATGTTCATATTATACATTATTATCCTATTTTAAAGGTAAATATTAAAAGAACACACCTTTCTGAATGCAGCACTGTATAAAGTTATATGTTTGTAATGTCAAAATACTAAGTTTCTTATGGATTATAAATTTAAATGACCAATATTGACAAGGTAGGATATAAATAAGAACCTCGTATCTCTTTATTTTATTGAGATGTGGCTTGTGTACCGAATCAAACACAGTAGCCCTGTTCAGCTCTTTCCATTTTAAAAAGGGTCTCGTATTTACACTTATTTCAATATATGAAATGTGAATAATCAATTGACAGCTTAAAATGTTCTCTAGTAATTTTTTCAGCAATTTTTAATCAGTTAAAAGTTCACCACGTTCTTTCAAAACAAGATTTCAAGAAGGTGGATTGTTTTTAGTCTGCATGAAGTTTCATATTTTTTTAGATCAAAATTAACCTTAGTTATTAATCTTGATAAATTACAGTGCAATTCTATGATAGCAATACAGTACTTTGATTTTTGGTTATTCAGTTGTTTGTATAAATCCTAAAAAAAAAATATTTTGTTTCACATTCTTCATTTGTAAATTTTTAAAAGGTTAAGCAATCTGTGTCCAGCAACAACTGAGTTCAAAGGTCATAGCTAGAAGAGATAATTATTTAGTAATTTATTTCTAAGTAACAATAATGTATATACACATAATGTAATTAAAATGTGACTGTATATTTCAAAATACTACTCTGCTAAAACACAACCAAGACAGAGAAGACTAAATGTCAGTTTTATATCATTGGGTACAGCAACATGAGTGCTCGAGCACCATATCAATGCAAGTTACGTAACGCTAGCCAGGCACAACTGGAAGGCGATTATGATAAAAAGTAATAAAATTTACAGGAGTTTTGCATTTTTATAAGACTTATAAAGCTGCTTATTCTTAACACTTGTATTTTTGTGTTTTAATCTGTAGTCATTCTATATATGGCACAAATAATATGAGATTTTTGGGTCAAAGAATAGTTGTTGATCATAACATTTGCACTTGGACTAGTAATGAAATACTTGGTATTTTCACAAGCAGTTCTTTAATAAAACAAATACTTCATTAAAAAATGTGTAATTGTAGCAAAAAGTTTACCAAATTTTCTGAAAGTACATATGCTACATCAAAAGTTATAATATAAATATTTTATGTGCAGATGTGTGTACAAATTTGTGTGTATTATACTGAGCCTATTGAAAAAGGGTTAGTAGGCATAGACAGTTGCATAAGCAAATATTTCATGCACATTACCATAAGCAGAGACTGAAGATCTCTTATTACAGATGCGTGGTTAAATTATATTGTTTGTTTGTGTGTAGGTGTCAGAGATGGCTGTATCTGAACTACCAGGTAACCCCAATGCTGTATGGACTATCAAAAAGAAGTCAGATGGTAAGTTTGGTAGACTTGAACTTTAATTATAAGTTCTGTTGCTTGTAAATGTTTTTAATTTAAAAAGAAATGTTGAAAACTGTTTAACCCTATGATTTTAGCTACTAATTTTTTGTTACAAAAATAAAATTAGAGGATTAAATTGTTTGTAACTAAGCATGAAATTTTTTCCAAGTATGTAGTTTTAGAAAATATATAATATTTAATCCTCATAGCCTGGGTATTCTTTAGTGTTTTACATTCAAAATTTTATCATACTACTTTTTTGTTTGCGTTATACCAATTAGTATAGCATAAAATCTAATAACCCATATTTTAATAGGGTACATGTTTTAAGTTCCTAATTTCACAATGCAGTATATTTTTTTTTTGAAATTCTAAATTTCCATTAGTATGACACTTAAAACAAATTTTGTCTAGGTATCTTGTATTGTGTCTTTTCCACTACTATCTTGAACGAGTAAGAAATTAGATGTAAATTACTCACTGTATTAATTATTATTACTCGAACAAACCATAATTTTTATAGCTTTCAATTTTGTATGGTTAAAGAGCCATCAAACAGAAACTAGTGAAATAATTGTCAGTTTCACTCACAAATATAAAATTTATTATTTAGTTATTTGCACTTAATACTTATAACGATTCCCCTGCAGGCTGACTTTCATAATAAAAATAAAAATATTAATTTATATCTTACAGTTTTCATATTGTACTTGCATAGTCTTTAGTGGCCTCTAAATTAATTTCAAAAGTTTTCACGGTAAATATTTATATTTTACTTGCCATTTTCTCTACAACATTACTGACTCCAGCCATTATCGTCATTGAAAATATGAAATAAATCTAAATTAAACTTTTTTGTTCTAAAATAGGTAGGTATTCTAACAAACAATTACACAGTTATAAGTACACTCCTGTCAAACTTAGCACAAGCTGTTATTGTCACAAGCATTTTGCTTGTTTATTTCTTTTAAAACTACATATGGTACTTTACTAATTTTTACATTTTAGTAAATCTTGTAAAAAAACCAAAAAATTTAGAACTTGCATTTAAAATCTTTTCTTCAAGGTTTTGCACTGATACAATTCAATTTAATGTTGAAATGTAATCTCATTTTATGTTTTTTTAATTAAATTCTGCAGTATTTAATGTGATACATTTTCATTCATATAAAATTATTCCTTTGTCTGGTCAAGTAGAGCTTCAAAAGCAGCATACAAATAAAGTGATATTAAATTGATCAAATCTGTTTAATGCAAGACACATTGACCGTGTACCTGTCAGTTAAGTGAAATCATTCGGCTACTGTTGGATATAAATAATACAATAGTAGGTTTCAGATAGAATTTATGACAAGTTTTAAAAGCAGGATGCTCTGTAGGTGGTGTGGCATGTGGTCTTTACTGCTTATATCTCCTTAAAATGAAAAAAATCCTCACTGTTAGTTGTCAGTTTAGCTTGTTGATGTATATACTTTTTCTAATATACAAAAATCAAAACTGCTATTTTTATTTTTATACATAATCAAAATAAATAGAAATTAGGAAAGTAAGTTATGAATGTTCAAGCCCACAATTTCCCACATCTGTATCACCCTTCACTGTCTGCAGACAGTTGTGGTAAGGTGATTGCTCTCCAAAGTAAGATAACTGCACCTCTTGAAGTGTGAGAAATTCTATGTAAAATTATGATGCTTTATATGGATAGCAGAAAATGTAGAAATGAGAAGTTTGGACTAGGAAATTGCAATACAAAAATGAAGATTTGCTTTTAGTTTTAGAATGTGAACTATAAATTATGTTTTATTCCCAAAATGATTGATGTGCATTGATAATAGAACAATTTATATAAGTATTAAATGTGAGTTTTTAAGAGGTCATGATATGTACACTTTGACCTACCTGTAGTGAGAGAGAGAGTTTAAGCAGACTACAAGCTCATCCTTTCATTAATTGAAAAGCCGTGAATTGTGAACTACATAGTTCATTAAAATATTTATTTAGAATTGGTGTATCTGGAATTGAACAGCTCAGCATGATTAAAGGTGGTATAATTGTGCTATACATATCTAAATATCAATAGAATATCAAGTTAAATGTACAAAATTACATGAAATCTTTCAATCAAGGAAAGAAGGAACAGTTCTTAATGTGTGAAAAAATATTTTATGCTACATAGTATTTCTCCGAGTTAAATATATATCAGGCAAAAGGAGAAACTTTTATAACTTGTGTGATCACTTTGCTAATGGATGGAGCACCTGGCCAACTACAACACTTCTTATTGCAGTAGCTCGGAATGATATCTCTCTCACTGAAAATCCTCAATAAAAAATAAAAACTTTTTATTGGTTAAAATATATGAATTAATAGTCTACAAAAAGGACAATCAAGAAGGGTTTTTGTAGCCTGTGGGCAAAGAAATTTGTGCTTATTATCTTTTTATGTCTGTCCTTAATTTATCAACATTTAATAGTTTTTTTTATATAATACACTTTCATCTATTTTAAGATACCTTTAGATTTTGTTTCTCTCTTAACCTTGAAAATATACAGTTTGTTATTTTGTTTATAAAACAGTATTTATTTAAGATAATTTTTTCATCACAATCCTTAAATTTGTTGTCTGCATTTGTGTGCATATGCTGTAGGTTTCCTTATGTTCCAGTGAATATTCCTATTTTTATACATAAAACAGTGACATAGCTATCTTTACTGTTTGTTTACTGTAGGCAACAGAACTTGTGTCAGAAACTAATTATTTGTTAGTGTTTGTAAAAGTTAAGTAAATGAAATCTGGATGTTTTTTCAGATGAATTTGATGCCTACATTATTGTATCTTTCGTCAATGCCACCCTTGTATTGTCTATTGGTGAGACAGTAGAAGAAGTGACAGATTCTGGGTTTCTTGGTACAACTCCAACCTTGTCCTGTGCTCAGATTGGAGATGATGCTTTAGTTCAAGTACGTTTGTGCTTATGTGCAAGTTATGAATATTAACTTTGCGTGATAAATTACTTAGGAGAGGTTTTGTGTACCAGTAATGCTTGTTTCAGTGTCTTTGTTTAGATTTTGGGAGCTCTTATTATCAGAAGTAAAACTTGCATGCTAATCAGCATCCAGATCACTGTTGTCATCCAATTTTAGCTATGAATGTGATATATATCTTTCAAAGTTTGTAATAATTAACACTGAAACATTTAATACCTTCAGTAGAATTGAGGTGGTGAACAGTTTCCTAACACAAACATGTTTATTTCTAAAACAATTAATGGTTAGATACCTTACCCTTATAAACTTTTCACAAATATTTTATGTTGTCTTTAAGGAACTTTAAAAGAAATTAGCAATTGAAAAATTTCACAAACTTTTATGTAAGCTTTCATAATAACCTGCATTGGCAGTGATCGTTTTTTATTATTATTATTTAATATTCTGTGTTTCTACAATAATTTGTGAGTTACATCTTTGTGGTTTTAGATATCTGATTCCTTAAGATATTCTTAAAGTAGAGAATGTAGCTTGTCACATTTCACAGCTTGTTATAAGTTGAAATCCACTTTCTTTTTTATGTTATCTATTGATTCAGTTTCCTATATGGTATTTAAAATAAGGCTATTTCATTATGTGAAATTAAGATTTCATGTGTTGTTAACTTGTGTTTTTTAATCTCAGATCTACCCAGATGGAATACGTCACATTCGAGCAGATAAACGAGTAAATGAATGGCGTACACCAGGGAAGAAAACCATTGTTAAATGCGCAGTAAATCAGAGACAAGTTGTTATAGCTCTTACTGGAGGAGAACTTGTTTACTTTGAGATGGATCCAGTAAGTTTCAATGTAGAAGGTTAAAGTATTCAGTCAACTATGATTTAGATCCATGACTGTTTCTAAATCTTGGATATATAAAGTACCATATTTAATATATTTTTATCTGTAAATAGTATTAAAACAATTTTGGACTAGTTCACAAGTGTTTTTACATTTCGAAAAATTTCTTGTTTTATGACGGCTTGCTATAAAGTATAGAATGAGAGAAGATACAAACAGTTCATACTGTTTTATTATAAATTTGCATGTTCTTCTTCAATTGAAATTATTTTTTAGCTATAAATCTATATTTAATTAATAAGCATAATCTTAGTGTTACAGTCCTTTTGGCTTTAGTTACAGAACTGTTTTCTTTAGGTTTTTATGACATTTACATAGCACAATTTTGTAATTCCATAAAAACTTATCAGTTTCCATGAAAATTATACTAACCCTCTTGTTATGGACATGTCAAAAGGTTAAAAGTAGAAACTTTCAGAGATACTCTTTATGGTCAGTGCTAAAAAGATTGTACAGTACTTTGCATTTTTCAGTCTTTAAAGTTTTATGGTGGTTATGAGGTTGGTCAAATTCACCAATTGGGTATAAAGTTAAGATAAAAAAGTAACAAATAACATAAAAGTTTTTCATAAATAATCTTTATTTATTTAAGGTGTTTTAGGCACTACACAAATGAAATTTGACAATTTTCAGTTGAAAAGTATTTTTGATGTTAGAATGAAAATAACTTTGCACTTGAAGTAGTCAATTCTACCTCCATATAATCAGTGAAATTGTTTAAATAAAAACTTAATTAAATATTTTTTTATGTCTAGAAATGGCTGGTAGGTTATTAAAAGCTTTAAAAGTTTTGTGAAGATATTCAAAATGTACTTAGTTATTTTTAGTTGTTCCAAAACGTACTTACAATCCACCGACAATATAGCTATTCTTCAACCCAAACTTTGCCTACCTAAACATTGGTTTCACATTCTCCAGTCTTTCATAACTCATGTAAATGTTCTTGGTAATATCTCATTTGTAAATTTCTTTATCCTCATTAGCGCACTCTTTATCTTGGTATAAACACTTTACTTAGATAATGTAACTATTTTTTCTCGACAAAACTTTTATTATGGTTTTCTTTGATGAAGTGTTATGGAATGTGATTTTTGCTATCTTGAGGATTTCAGTATAATTACAGTTTGAAAAAATATATATGTTTATATAATAGAAAAGGTTAAATGAGATGTGATGTTTGCAGTTATGAATTCTTATATTGCTGTTGTCAGTAAGGTAGCTAATTCAATTTTTCCTCTTCTTCCTTTGTTATCTAAAGACTATAAGGGGGAGAGTAATTTCCATTAGAGTCATCCATATTTTTACCTGCTGAGAGTTGGAGACATTCATTTGGTCTGGGGTGTTTTCTCCAAGGGCTTTTGAAGTTACACTTTTTATTAATCCTGGAGAAAATTTGGATTCTGTTTTCTGAAACTTTACTATGTCTTAGAGTCCAATTTGGATCCTACTCTTTTTCTTATATTAATCACTTGGATGTTAGAGATTGTGGGGCTTTTCTTTGTCCCCTTTGAGTCCACTTCTTCCTTGGTGGAGGGAGGAAACTATTTAGTTTCTACTCCCTGATTGTTTTTTTAGTTCAGGTTGGGGAATTCACTGTTTTATTTTATGGCAGGATAGATAGGAATTTTATCCTCGTTGTCCATTTTGGTTACCTTGGTTTCTTTCCTTCCGGTTGAATAGTTTTTTTTGGCTGCTGACATGTTGATGTCATAAGTTGGAGTTATAGGACATTTTCTCTCCTTTTAGGCCCTACTATATCCTGAAAGGCTTCAAAGTCTAGCAACTACAGGAGAGGATGCATCCATCTCTGCAATTATCTTGCCATCTATTTCTCACCTCTGCAATCAGATGTAATCTGATAGTTTGATTTTGCCTGTTATGTGATCCACTTTACCTCCTTTTCTAGTGATCATCTTGACTGTGTTTTCATTTGGATTTTCCTGTTTCCTATGATTTTCCCCATTGCTTTAGAGGTGGATTCCCAAATGTCAGTTTTGCATATTTTAGTTTTTAAAAGTGAGGTAACTTCTAATTTACATCTTAGATTCAGCACATTTCTTATTTGCTAGCCATTTCATTTATCTGTTGAGGAACATTTTATGGGCCAGTATTCAGACTTCTCTCAATGCTTTTCTCTCATGTTCTTTATATGATCAATAGCTTTCTTCTTGGAATTTTCCCCTACATTATGACTATTTTGAACACCATCTTCTGGATTATAAGGAAGAAGGAGTACTTTTATCACAGTTTTGTCTCTGTTTTCCAAGGTCTATTGTATCTTGCTGTCACTGGATCTCGCTTTGAGGCAGTTGATGCCCGGAGAGGTGTGCTTTTTTCAATCCAATTCCACACTACCAACCAGTTTAATTATTCTTATTACTGGTTGTAACAGGCTCTATAGAAATTAGATGTTCTATAAGATATATATGTATGAATACCAGATGGTATTACTATATGATAATGAATTACCATGAGTGAAGCTAAAGGGGGTTCTGCCTGTCCCTTCTGATCAATGGATTTGAATATATTGGGATTGATTTGCTTTTAGAAGTTTAGGAAATTTTGTTTGCCTTTAAAATAGTTTCCAGAGCACTGTTTTTCAAACTTGGATCTCCGAATATTTTTTTCTACAGGTATTTGTAGGAGTGGCATCAGTTGCCACTGGAGCTTACTTGTAATTATGTGCAGATCCGACACTATGATTTCTGATTGGGGTGTGCATGACCCTTCTTTTTAATCAGTGTTGGTTTTGTATATTGTTTGTGGAAGGAGGTTCACTATCTCATTGTAATTCTGAATGTGAAGTGGCTCTATCTTAAACCCTTGGTTGAGCACAGATTCCATGTCCTCTTCATAATTATGGGGCAAGGGGAATATATCTTGTTTACAGGGTTGGGGAATGAGGATGAATATATATGTTTCCAGGCTGAATGAGTTCTGTTCCTTCATAGTATACAAGATCCCATCATTCTCAGGTTCGGATGTTGCCTTTAGGCTTTTTCAGGTGGAGAAAAATGTTTGTCTACTTTAGTGTTATTTTTTGTCATGAATTTTGATAGTGCAAAATGCATCACTGTATGACTACAAGTTTGGATCCAATCAAAAGTGTGTTTGTGTATATATTTGCAACATTGTGGTCCAATAATCTTAGCCACCACCAAGGAACCTCTGCTATCCAGTAGGTCTGGCCTATAATGATTACTTGTGTATTGTTCCACTCTTCATGCAGGAACTCAGTTCTGGGTTAAGAGTGTAGATGTCCTGGATGTAGGTGGTTCCCTCACTTGTGTACTGTTTTTATCTTGGTTCTCCATTATTCCATGCTTTCTGTGTGGATCATGCCTGCACCAGCCTCTAAGTGATTGCATTATTTGATTGAGGTGCTTATATACAGTACCAGGGTAAAGGGTGCATAGACGAGGATTTGGAAATTACATATTACCAAAGGCATTTAAGTTGGGCATAAAAGACTAGAGCATGCAAGAACAGTGCTCAGGTAGACAAAGCCAGTTTTGAAGAATAGATATGTCATCAGTAGAGGTAAGCATTATTGGAAATACATTTCCAATTCAGAAAAATGTTAACTTGTATAGTAACTCTGATCACTATCAGATCATGTGATTTGTGTAATCTCTGATGAAATAGTGTGAAAGTTAACTAATTATTCATGGTATTACTTTTAAACTTATTATTGCATCAACTATAGTTGTAGCTGGAACATGAATAAAGTGTTTCATTTGCAAGCTGGTGTGCAGCATGTAGGTTCACTGCAAGTAGTTTGGTTTTCAGTTGGTTTGAAGGATCTTCATACATACAGTTGTTGTGTAGTGGTTACCTTAATATAAAACCCACTGATTTATGCATTGTATTAAAAAATGCAATATTGGTACACAGTCAGAAATATGAAACTGAATTTTTTTTCCTTGCTATGCAGAGTTGTCCAATTATATAATGTTTATATTTAAACTGTATTAAATGCACATTAGTGTTCATCCTTTTATTGATTCTAATTAAAATGACCCTTTATAGGGGTTGTTATATATTTCAAGTTCTGGTTGTTTAGTCTCCAGCAGAAAACAATGTTATGGATTTATAAAAACATTCAGTTGAAGGTACTTCAGCTTTTTCTATCCACTAAGCAATCACCAATGTTGTATGGAGTTTCACTTTAATGATGAGAATTACATTGTAGAAACAATGCTTCCAGAGTAGCAAAGTAAATTCTTTTAAGAAAACGTTTTTTTTTTCCACTATTTTGAGAATAGGAAATAGTTGTTGATAAAAAAGAATCATTTTTTAAAATAAGTTAACCATGCAGTGGCATAATGGTAAATTGTGCAGTGCCTGGAGTCTTCTGCCAGACTTTTTCAGATGAGTTATGTCACCATTAGAGTGAAGATCTTTTATTCAAAGACTAATTTTCAAATTTTTATGATTTCTTTTTAAATAAAGTATATGTAGCATTAATTATTTGAGGCTACTTAAATTAGTACTGAATTGAATACACGTATTCCTGAGAGAAAACTTACAGTTCAGCTTCTCGTAAGTTATGCAGCATTAACAACTTCGACTTTTATTACTGCTTTTCACATATTTCTTTCTGCGAACACAAATGACTTGAAAAGGAACTTTTGTTGTATATTATTTGATAAAATGCCTTATATATGTGTGCATTTAAAAACATACTGTAATTTACCTAATATAATATGTACACTAATGTTCATGAATTAAAAAACAGAGTTAAATATGCATTATCACCATAAATAATATGCACCTAGACTTTTGCAGTATTGCAGTCAAAATAATTTATTGATGACAAGAAGGTTAAGATTGTTTCTCTGTGTCATCTCTAATTGCACATACACAGTAATTTTTGCTATCTCTGTATTTGTAGCCAGGAAATAAATAAGTCGTGATGTTGAGTATCTGGAAAATCAGTTCACCTCAGTACTTCCTGTGTAGAGAAGTTGTGCTAGCTATTTAAGGATAGTGATTCAGAATTGAAAAGTATAAAAATCATAAACCTAACTTCTTGAACATTTTATCTAACAAAATCACGTTCAAAAGATATTTAAAATGAATAAAATAGGAGACAATTCTTACATGTGCCTTAAAAACAGAGAGAAATAAGACAGACCATTGACTTGTAAAATCTATTTTATTTAGAGTTTTAATACTATCTTCACAAAATTTGGCAGACTTTTAATACACATTTCAAGTATTTTGTACACAAAAGAATCAGTTTTTTGAATAAAGTATTTTTACTAAAGCAGAGATGTCAATCATTACGATTTGAGCATAATCATTATGGTTTTGGTGTATACATTACGACTATATACTCATACAGACAAATATTACAACTTGTTGCAACTCCCAAATTATTATATATTATATAGGCCTATACAATAGTGATAATTTTTTTTTCCCCCAGGGCTTGAAAGGAGTGGAAAGAAAATTTCTAGTGAGATACAAATAAATTTCGATGACAAATAAAATACATAGTCCAAATGGCTACTTGCGATAATTGTGTTTGTGCTTGAAATAATAAAAAATATTTGTATTTCTGTCATCTACCAATAGTTTGAGTGCAGTGCTCCGTGCTGGGTGCATGGAGAAATCCATAGTTACGTCATCAGTGTTTGTCAACCAATCAGCACTTGCGTATGGGTATTTCTTGTTTTTTAGGCAGCATAGAAACACCAATGCGATCGTTTGCAAGATG
This sequence comes from Carcinoscorpius rotundicauda, assembly GCA_011833715.1. Taxonomy (NCBI): domain Eukaryota; kingdom Metazoa; phylum Arthropoda; class Merostomata; order Xiphosura; family Limulidae; genus Carcinoscorpius; species Carcinoscorpius rotundicauda. Next base: position 45,307,709 of record CM022392.1, on the reverse strand, counting down.
GAAAAAATAAGAGTCCTCGTTCACCAGATTGTCTTGTCTCTGGCAAATCTAAAAGGACTAAAACTGTGAAAGGGCTCTGTCTACAATCTTTAAGATCAGTCATTTGAAATAGTTTGGCATCTCTGCTAAAGAGTTATATGTGAATGTATCATGTACTTGTTTTGAAAAGTCTATGTACAAAATCATTTTCTTGTTGAAAAAACACAGTCTCACAAATATGAAATTTAATTTGTGTATTCTCTAAAACCTTATAAAAACATTTCAAATGTTGTTTTCAAAACAGGATTAGTTAATTTGACAGACCTCATAACCATCAAAAAAAAATTGAAATAAATGTGTAAGTTAGCTCTTTTTTTCTTTCTAGCATGAAACTATATTTGTTTATCCTACTTCGCTGTAAATTCGTAACAGTATACATCTATTTATATTGTTTTATTATTCTTTATACCATGTCTAACTACTGTTTGCACTATTATAAGGCATGCGCTTTGTGATCTGAGGGTTGCGGGTTCGCGCCCGAGTCGCGCCAAACATGCTCGCCCTCCCAGCCGTGGGGGTGTATAATGTGACGATCAATCCCACTTTTCATTGGTAAAAGAGTAGCCCAAGAGCTGGCGGTGGGTGGTGATGACTAGCTGCCTTCCCTCTAGTCTTACACTGCTAAATTAGGGACAGCTAGCACAGATAGCCCTCGAGTAGCTTTGTGCGAAATTCCAAAACAAACAAACACTATTATAAGTTGTAAATCAATTTGGGTATATTGAATTCATGTTATGTTATAGAGTTACATTACCTATGATCTGCTTGTGAAACATTTTTATTATTTATTTTTCTTAATCCAGTTTTAATTAACCTAAAGAGATCCCAGTTTTTACATTTTACTTTTTTAGTGATAAATAAAGTATAAACATGAAAAAATTAACCCATATCTTTTTTTTTTCTTGTTGTTGATTATCAATGACACCTAACACCTAACCCTACTTTTTTATAATACTAATAGTGATTTACGAAAAATCATTTATATAATTAAATAATACATCAAAGAACATGGACTAATAACATGCAAAAAAGTACACAGTTGCCCTTAATTGATGGCTCTAATGACTTTTTGCATGAGCAAGCACAAATAATGTGTTCAGGTTGGGCAGTTGGCTTATATTTAGACCATATTTGACAAAAAACCGTAGGTTGTCACTGTTCCACGGTTTAAAAAATAAAAATTTATGAAAGTATGTTTTTCTAAGAAATAGTTTCTGCACTTTAGGTACAAAGAAACAACAAAGAAGAAATTCACTCAAAATTGGGGATTTTATATCTTTTATATTTTTTAATGCATTGCCATGAAATTTGGTGTGTTAAGTAAGTCTAGTTGAGCTCATCAGCTGCATGTAAATCTGATAGTTTAGATTGTAATGGTCCAAGCTATAGAACGTGGAAAACTGTTGAACTCCTGCTAATGACATAGTGTGTTCTACAGATTGTTTTAGCAACACAATATTATCATGTGTCTTGATGTCTTGTTTCATTTAGTAAATCAAGTGTTTATATGTGTCCCAGATAAAGTGTGGATAAACTAAGTTTTTGTTGTGTTCCAAGTAGGATAATGTAGAGTTGTTTCTTTTTCTTGTAGAGCTAATAATTGTTTTGTTTTTTCAAGCTTGTGAAGGACAATTTTTGATAACCAGAATAATATTTTATGTTTTAAATTTTTACAGACAGGACAGTTAAATGAATACACTGATAGAAAAGAAATGTCAGCTGATGTTATATGTATGGCACTTGCAGGAGTACCAGCAGGAGAACAACGTTCAAGGTTTCTGGCTGTTGGCTTAGCTGATAATACTGTTAGAGTTATTTCACTTGATCCTTCTGTAAGTCGTCTTTCATTTCTACAGTGTATCCTAACATTAATTATGAATGTACTGGCTGATAGTTATGAGATTCCTTTGGTTTTCCCAATGAAAGTGATGAGGTGTATACACAGTTTTATTCCATAAGCTCCTAGGTGCTTTTGACTGTTCTGGTTTGATGTTATATGTTGCAGTGGAGTTTTATGTGTGCCCTTTCTGACTTGTGTTCATAGCTCTTTCCATGTTATGGGAACATATAAAACCCTTTCCTAGTGCACATAGTGCACACTGCTGTGGAAGCTTGGAATTTTGCACCACCCATTGAGAAATGGTATTATTATTTAAACTTTCTAAATTTACCAGTTTTAAATAAGTGATGATATCTTAAAATACAATCTTTTTATTTTTACTGTGTATTTCAAGAGTTGTTTGTCTTAGTTAGCAGTGACAGAGTCAGTAAACTGAAGGTAATTTGTTAAAATCTAATGGTTAGTTGGTATTAAAACATCAGTACTTAAAAAGTAAGCTGTATGAAATTTAAAGTTATGAAAACTTCCAACTATTCATGAAGGATATTCTAAGACAGAACCTTTACACCTAGCTTTAACTTCTTGCATATCAATAAGGAATGCTTTATAATTCCACCATTTGGTTCAGTAATATTTGATAAGAATATTTTGCACTGAATCTAATGATGTGACTTGTAGGGATTTTCAAGTGTAAAAACAATTTTATTTCTTCGGTTTTCCTGATATACAAAATACTTTATTGTGAAAGGGATACATACCTGCTTTATAAGGGTTTAAAAATCAAAAAAGCATTAATTATGTCATTGTGGTCTGATCTGTTTCTACTTGAAATATAGATTATCAAAAAACAGTAAAGTCTCACTCACATTGGATATAACATAATTATACAAGTATCTAAATGCTTTATTATACCTGCTTTTTTTCTGGTAAAACTTTATTTGTCTGTAATATTTTATTAAAGCATTAATTTCTGTTCAGCCCTTTCTGCGTAAGTTTCATACAGATCTTACCCCTGTATTAGAACAAAACACACACATGATAATAGGAAGCATTTATTAAACATTTTGGAATCCTCGCAGTTCCATCATATTTAATCTGTAGGAATTAATTGAACACTATTTGTAATTACAACAGAAATATACATACATAAAAGTAAACAGCTTGAGTATGCAAATATAAGTCAGAAAACCCTGTTATGATGAATGGAGTGTAGTGTTTCAGTGTTATGTGCATTCTTTTGTATCAAACTTCAAAATTCAAGTAAAAGTACTAATTCCAACTGTTATTTCAACAGTTCTTTTTCTCAAAAATATTAAAAAATAAATAACATATAGATTTGCAACATGTATTTAGTTTAATTCATAAAGACAAAGTTTCAACTTTGATTTCTCTGCAACTCTTAGAATTATCACTACTAAACAATGAACTGATTTTTAAGAAATCTGATTACCATCACAAATTATGTTTATATTTACTCAAAAACTGCCTTTCTTTGGAAACCGGCTTTTCTCTTTTTCTTTTTTTTCCTCATGAGATTTTTCATTTTCTACCAATAATTTTATTTCTACAGTCTTATGTGATACATTTTTTGATGCCACATGAAGTTGGTTGGATCATAACTAATAAGCCTCAGCTTTGAAGAAGATAGAACCAAGAGCTAAAAACAATTGGATAGAAAACATTGTCTATCAGTGTGAATTCAAATCAAATAAAGTGAATTAAGCAGTAATTTATGGCTTTTTAGATAAGTTAATGACTAGTAGAAGTTCCCATAGGGAAGAATAAGGGGTTCTAATATGAAGTTAACAAAATTTAGGCAAAAACCTAGAACTTTTTATATATACTTAAGAAAGCTGCATGAATGTTTTTCTGTGGTAAGGATTTTTCATGAGTATTGCAGTTGCAAGCCAGGAGTTTATGATGGCACTCTATTTGGAAGACACAATATTTTGTTGTTGTGTGTATTAGTAAAATTGTTATTGCTTAAACAAGAAGAACTGCTTAGTTAATGAAGACAGGTATTAATTATTGAACAGAAATTTTGCTTGATAAAAATATAGTTGAAAAAATATTGATGGATAAAGGAAAGTAATAAATATTTATAACTGATGAATGTTAATGTTAATAAAAATAGTTTTATTTCTGTTATATTTTGCATTCATTGTTTGTCAGATGTATGAACAGAGAAGTTTGTCTTTACTAGAACAAACACATAATTTGTCACTTTATTGAAAAATTAAGACTTGGATAAATGTACAGTATTTTAGGAAATACAAAACAAGCTTAAAGAAAGTTTTTTTTTAGAAACAGTTTCACTTCAAAACTTCAGAAAATTCACAACCTACAAAATTAAATACTGAATCAAATTTTATATATATATATATAATGGTTAAAAAAAAAAGTAAAAGCCAGGAATAATAAAATGTGTACATGTTAAGCAGTTTAGTTAAACATTTTGAATTTGAGAACAAAAAGAGATCATCAGTGTCACTATACTTCACCTTAAAGAGGTTAAACATAGTTTTGCTAGATTTTGAGGTGTGTTTATTTTGTTTTTTTAAATGTTAATAATTTTGAGAAAATTGCTATATTTTCATAACCTTGTTTATTTATTAGATATTAGAATTTTATAAGAAATGTATATAGTGTAGCAACAATATGAATTATTGTGTGTTTTTTGTACTTGTTATGTATTTGTGAAAAGGACCTTGGAATCAAAATGAGCTGTATTGATATTACTGCTTTATGCCATAAACAGATTCTTTGTCAATGCTTTCTGCAATTGGACCTGTTTTGCAATTTGGTTTTTCAATTTTCACAGGACTGCCTGTCCCCTCTGAGTCTTCAAGCCCTGCCTGATACACCAGAATCACTGTCTATAGTTGAGATGGGTGGGTCTGAAGGTGGAGGAGAATCACTCCAGGGAATGTTGTATTTGAATATTGGACTACAGGTACGTGCCACTTACAATGTCCAGCTTATATTGTGTTAAAAATTATTTGATAAAGACTTTTGATTAACACCACTGCAGCTTTACATTTTCCAAGCACTTAAAACTTACAGAATTATTTTTGAAGGTACAAGTAGAAAATTGATTTATGGTTAAAGTAGAAATTCTTATTTTTAAACCTCAAAAATAGTTATTTTATATTTTACAACTTATTTATAAGTTGCGATGTTACAGTGAAAATTAACCATACTGAAAACTAAATTAGAAATATGAAGTACATGTCATGCATCATTGTTTATGTGTATGTGTAAAACATATTTGTATCATTATTTTATTCCATTAATCTGTTTTTATTTTGCTACAGAATGGTGTACTTTTACGGACGGTTCTTGACCAAGTAACAGGTGATTTATCAGACACTCGTACTCGGTACTTGGGCTCTAAACCAGTGAAGCTTTTTAAAGTTAGAATGCAAGGCACTGATGCAGTGAGTGAATGGTTTAATTTCGTAATACACATTAATGTGCTGATCACGTTAACATGTTCATAATTCTGTTTTTTGTGTTGAGGAAACAATTAGTTTTTCTTATTTGTACCTTTTCTATATAAAAAAAAATAACTTTTAAAGATTTAACTGGTTGAAATATAGTTTTTTGCAGTTTGTGGATTTAGTGCTATGAATAGTATTGCCTGTTGTAAGCCACAGTGGATTTAGTACTGTATAAATGTTTGTTTCTGTCCACAACAATAAGAAGTTACAACAGTTATACCAGACTGTGCCTTTCACCTTTTGTTGTTCTAATGGAAGTAAGAGCTTTTTCTGCAGTATAATATTAGTTGTTATTGTATAATGGTAACTTTGTATTTAGTTCCTACATAATTTAGTGATTCAGCACAAATTCTCTTAGAATGGTAGTTTTGTTTTCAATCTCTGCTTTATGTAAAGTGATTCAGCAGTAATATGTCTGTGGTGTTAAGTCGCAATAACCATGATGGTAATTTAAATCATTTCTTAATTTTCACCCACAATACTGGTTCCCAGTAAGTAAATTGTATATAATAACATTTGAACTACAGTTGTTTTATGCTTGTGTAGAGTGGTGCATTTAGTTGAATGTATAAGTAGCTGGCAGAAACTTGTATTTTTTCATGGTTGTAAAATGAACCTAAATATGAGGCTTTTTATACATGCTCATAAATTATAAAAGTGAACTTGAAGAATGAAACTTTTTTTTTATCTTTTCAATGAGTTTCAGAATGAGCAGAAAAATATTCTTTAGACTTTTATTTCCATGAGACTTCCTAGATAAGGTTATCAATTCTAAAATCTTGAGGTTTTCATTCTATAGATATTACCATTGAATTGGTTTATTATTAATTTTGTTGACATGGGCTCAATGAATTTAACTGACCATGTGACCTCTTTGTGATCATTTGAAATTTTTATAGATTTAATGCTTCTAACTTTCAATATCGTGTGCATATCTTCAACAGTCTTTTAGTTAATATTGTAGGTCTTTTACGTACAAAAACCATATTTTTAGTGAATGACTTGAACTTATGAAACTACCTTTTTTATGCTAAGAAGCTTTCAGCTCATAACATTGTACATCTATTTATTGTTAATTTTATTGTTTTCCCCCTTTTTATTTCCTTTTAAACCATGTCTAACGACTATCCACATGCTAAGCACAAATTTTGTGTATTAATAGTTTTATATTTGTAAATCAAACTTCTTATTAATGTATCATCCACATCATTTTGAAGGTAAACTTACAATTTGATTTTCAATATTTAATTAAAAAATATAATTATTTCGAGTTCAACAGTCTTGTACTAAAATATTGTGTCATTAATATTTTAACTATGTAATGCTTATATCATTTATTTCATGAATGAAACCTCAAAGTATAGCAGCTTTCACTACTAGCTTCAGGGTATCTCAATGTAAACGTCACAGTTATAAAGTTTTAGATTTTTGTTTTTGCTAGTTCTTAAAATTATACACACATTTAATCAACTTTCATCTATTTTTTTGCAATTAATTTGATGTATTTTATATTTCTCTGACTTGTTTATTTAGCTGTGAATTTGTTAGTTAAGTGTGCATTTGTTGGGCTACTAGTGGCAATCTTAAAAAAATGAGTAACTCTTAACTTTGAAAAGAGACTTGGTTTCATGGAAATAGCCATATAAAAAAGAAGTATGATATTTATTGTTCTTGAGTAGTGAGTGGACATCAGTTACTCTTTTAAAATAAGTAATTTTGTGTAATCAGTATGCAGTAACTTCAAGAAAGCTTTAAAATACTTTATAAGAAGTTAAAAACAATAACGTTTTTAAAGTTTTTTCATGTTGTAATTTTTCATTCTTGATAATATATTTGTTTTCCTATGGTCATTTTTCACAAGGCATAAAGTTCAACAAGTGTGGTAAAGTTGGCTTGTGATGGTGAACTATTTGATTGATTAAAATTAATAATTACGTATAAATTAATCTCCATTAAAATTATGTAAAACACCTAATGACAGTAATAGTAATGTTGGTTCGTAAAGGAGTGGTCATTTTTCTTTGTCAGTGTTGGTGTTTTGTGTCATTTCTGGCAGGAAGCCATCTGCTTAAGTTGGGAAAATAAAATTTGAAATATGTTAATGAATATCAGACAATGTGAAGCTGATTAGATGAATAAAGTAGATCTTTTGGATCATTAATAATAGAAAGTTTGTTTTTTTTTATAAGAATTTCAAACTCAGCTTCAGATATTTTACAACCAAAATGATTAAACTAGGTATCATTTACATATTCTTACCATGTTTCCAGGCAGTTTTAAAATATTTTTTTCTGTGAGAATATAAATGACTGACAGTGGTTTCAGCATCCATAATTTTTAAACCTTTAAACATGGGTGGATGAAATTACTATCCACTTTATTATGGAAGGACATTTATACAACATTTGTGTCTAAGGGAAAGAAATTATTGTCAGTGTAATTAATAATCCACTTGTACATAGAATAGGATAAGTTCATGACAAGATTACTTCTAAATAAATTATCATTTGTCAAAAATCTTGGAAAGACATTTAATGAAAAAAGTTGTCTGAACTTGATATTGAAATTAAACTATTTAATGTAGTTTTCTAAAAAGCTATAACAAGTATAAAAGAATTTTTCTGGATGTAATTTGTTTTTATTTGTTACATTATTAAGAAGTTATTCTGCAATACCATACCCTGGCAAATTCAAATTTAAATAAATTATTAGTTATCTCAGGAATATTCATTAACTTAAAGTTTGAATTACAACCTAAAAATATAAATTTTTGGCTAAGCATAGTTTTATTTTTCAAGTGAAGGTTATCAGCAGCGTTTGAGTGTTCTTGCATGATTGTTAACCAATATATAAAAGTTTAGCAAGGGCATAATTTGTTGATGTATTTGAAGTTACATGTTGCTGGTGATGGATTTCAGTTTGCTCTAGCCATTTTATATTTTTGCTAGAAATACAGTAGATTTTTCAGAATTTTCACTTTCAGTTTCTTGTGCTTGTTATTTATTAAGTGTTGAATTGTCCATAAACAGGAGTTTCACAATGTTTTATTTGTATTTCAGGTTCTAGCTATGTCTAGTCGATCATGGTTGAGTTATTATTACCAAAATCGTTTTCATCTTACTCCTTTATCATATGAAACATTGGAGTATGCTTCTGGATTTTCTTCAGAACAATGCCCTGAAGGAATTGTAGCTATCTCTACAAATTTCTTGAGGTATTTTGAAATGTTTACTAATGTTCCTACATGTATATTTTTTGTATTGAAATTACTTCCATTATTATATATATAGTGAAAAACATGAGAAAGAGTAACTTATTATGCTTGTGTGTCTGCACTTTAAGGATGAGACTACTTCAGATATTAATCACAAAACTATAATGATGAAGCTTTTGCAAGAAATTTTCCTGCTTTCATTTTTCAACCTCACAGATCTCAGACACTTTATTTTGTGTTGAGAATAACCTGCTTGTTTAATTTTATCTGATACATCAAATTTCAGTAGGTTTGAATTTAATTTTAAATCAAGTACTTGTGTCACTTGTTACCTCTTCCACATCTGAATGTGTACATCACACCTTAAGGTTGTACCATTGAATTCCAAAATATAGAAAATAAACTTTAATCAGTTTTCTACAAATTAAAAAAAATTAGATTTGAAATTTATTCATTGGAACATTAATTTTATAATTTTTTTTTCTAATATTGCAAATTTTGTTTTCAGATTGATTTTAGTATCCTTCTAGTTTTCGTTCATATCCTAAATTTTTTCACCATATGTCGTACATACACAAGTAGGAAGAAAGACACAATACTTTTCAATAAAATAGCATTAATTTGCCTTGTAACTTTAATATTAGTTTTGAAAAGGCATAGGTTACTTGCCTGTAAATACTATGAGAGCTCTTTTTCTTGATATAGTACTTTCCTCACAAAGTTAGTTTTTTCAGTTTTTTTCCTGATTAACGTTTTCCTTCTATATGCAAACTTTGTTTCTTAACACATGCCACAGGCTTTTTACACTTCCCTATGGGAATAAGATATATCAACATGTCTTTTGTGCAAATCCTTGTGGGTCATCTCTCTACCATTAAGAGAACACTACTATCACATGATTATTGTGCCTCCCATGTGGCACTTCATTATCTCATTCTGTTTGCCTTTCAACCATGGCTATGTATTAGTGGAAGTGGAATGTTTTTTTTTTTGCACCTGGAACCTGGCTTGGGGTATCCCAGTTTCTCGTTCTTTTGTTGCTAGTATTTACAAATTTCTTACATGGCCTTTTGAGAAAGGATATTTGGTCTCCATTATATCAAATTATAGGGCAGCCCTATCCTATGCTCTCCATTCTGTTACTGCAAGAGTTTTCTTTCCCCTAGCCTTCCCATTTTAATCCATTCTTTCCACATACATTGGTTGCCTAGGCATCCAGTACTTCTGAACTGTGACATTAAAGCTGTACTTCATTTCCTTACTTTATCTCTGACCCATTTCCTCATGCTCTTTGTTTCATGTATATTTCATTCTATTTTCTACTACTTTTAGCCTGCAATTGATTCTCTTGAAGTCTGTTTGCTGTTGACATAACTCTCACCACCAAATTTATTTTCATTTTTATTCAGATTGTTCCTTCCTTCCCAAGACCTCAGCAGTTTACAAGAATAGCTCCTCCTTTTTGCTCATTTCTCTTTGTTGTATTGACTACATGGCTTTTTTCAGGTATTCTCCTCTCTTTATCCTGCAGCAATCTTCCAACTGAGTTTATTATTTAATCAGGTTCCTTTTGTTCCTTTCCCATTCTGCTTTGTCTTGTGTTATCCTTTAATTAAAGCTGACATTTCACCTTTTTCCATGCTTCTTGTCTTTGCCAGCCTTTGGAGAAGATTCTGCAATTGGGCATGTGGACCACTTCTCAAACATTCATCTTCTATTACTTTCATCATGAAGCAGTTTTTGCTTCCTCAGGCTATCACTTACAATCTGTGGCTATATATCAGGCTTTAGCATAGCTATGACACTAGGTAAATATTTTTAGTGCTTCCTTTTCTTTCAGAGGCTTTTTCTTTAAATTTTGTCACTTGGATCTGCTCTGTGGCAAGTGGTGCCTGACCAGATATTCTGTATGTACACAAAGAAATCTGCACTGTACGCTTTGTTGATTCATGTGCTTTTTCCATCTCCCGACATACTTATGTTTGAGGTGGGGTACTCTGCAAGATCACTGGATGGTTAGTAACCTTGTGGTACTTGCTTCATACATGGACCTGTCCTGGGCTGTACCACCAATGAACAGCATGGATAAAGCAGAAGAAGATAGTTTCCCATTTTTGTCATCCTTTGATTGAATTAATTTGTATGGTCTTCTTTTCAAAATATGGTTTCATGTTTGCCCATTGAACTGTTTCAGGTGCAGCCATTTCTCTGGACTTTCCGACACTCATTCCCCTCCCACTTCCAGTAGAGTAAAACAAGTTTTTATCTCTTACCAGTTCCAAGCTTGTGGGGTAGTTAATCATGGAGGCATACTGCTGGATGGGTTTTACATAGAATGCTATATCTATTCTGTTCAGAATTGCACTTTTGTGTTTTGCCAGTGTAAAAGGCATATCATCCTCTAAAATGAATGACATAGCAAGATTTTCAGTGCATTTAACCCTTTCAATTGGGTGTTCTCATCCTAACCTCACACAGTTGTCAGCAGCCAGTGGGCTGGTTTTGGATACTGAGTGAACCAATAAATTTAATTCCTCATGCAGGTTTGGGGTTGCCTATTTTCCTCCTGTGATTCTTCCTTTTGTGTAGTGGGTCATGAAGGGAGATGTTTTCATTTCTTTCATGATGATGAGAAACACACTTGAAGTAAAAAGTATATTTCGGGATGGTTGGTGTGGGTATTAAAATTTTAATTGAAAAGAACTTGCATAGCAATGTCTGAACCTTTTTAGGTCATCTTCAGATTAACAAAGAGAGAGTTTGCAACTGACTGTTACTGGGCACATCTTAGGAACGAGCATGTAAATTGGTATGGGATTGTAGGGGGTGTTGCAATTTGATATTAGGTTGTTAATTAGTATAAGTTTTAGGGTGTTTTTTATATTGGTTTGAATTGTTGTATAAGTAGGGTTTCTTTGACTGCATTTGCTTATATTTATTTCCCTCCTTAGTATCTGGGTGTTTTATATGGTTGTGTTTATTTGATTTGCAGTATTCAAAAATGTGTGAAGGTGTTTTTTTGTGTTCTTTGAATCTGGTTTCCATTTTTCTGCTTGTTGCTCCAATATAAAAGTCATAGCCATTGTTGCACTGTATTTTATAAATAATGTTGTGTTGTGTTTGTCAGTGTAGTTTTTACACTTTAGTTTTATACCTCATTTTTGTATAAATTTGGTGTTTACTGGAATGTTGGTTATTGGTTATTTTTTTGCTGATGTCAGGAACATGTGGTATGCAGCAGTGTAAAGTTTTGTTGTTTGTTGTATCTTGGGAGTTACTATTGTTTGTTTCTAGGTGTGTGCATATAATTTTTTCATTGGTTTTTGGAGGAAATTTGTTGATGATGAGTTGTTTATTTTGTTGATTTCCTCATTAATTTTATCAGGTGAGCATAGTTTTGTGGCCGTGTGTATTTGATTTCTTAATATGTTGAGTTTTTGTTTTGTTTCATTTGCTGAGTTTCAAAGAATATACAATCTAGTGTGGGTGATTTTTCTGTGGATTTTTGTTTTGAATTGTGTATCGGTTCTTGTGATATTGAGGTTGAGAAATGCTATTTGATTAGCTTTTTTCCTGTTCACTAGTAAATTTTACGTTGGGGTGTATGGAGTTAACATGGTTGAAAAACTAAGTGTGTGTTCTGTAGATGTGAATCCAACAGTTGTATCATCAACATATCTGTACCAGTATAGTGTGGATGTAAGGCTGAACTGATCGCTGGAGATTCAATCTGTGTCATAAAAATGCTAGCTAGAACTGGTGGCATTAGATTCTCCATACTTAGGTTACTTATTTGTCAGTAATTTTGTTCATGAGATGAAACCATTATGGTTCTCATTCTACCCTCATGCAGATGTCTATACCCATTGAGGTTTTTGTATGTAGCTGACATCCCGAGCACAGGCTGCCATGTCCCACCCATTCTAAATGATGGGGCACATCCTCTATTATCTACTTTACTTCTGTGGGACTGAGTTTCAGTGTTTATTTGTTGAGATCACTTTCTTGATTTATCCTTTCCCATTATTATGTGCTCTTTTTTTTCTACCATGTTTGTTTGTAGCTGGTTGTGGTGAGGAGATACCTGGTTATGAAGTAGTGCAGTGCCCCTTCTCCAATCATCTGTTCTGTTTTGCTTATCTTTGGGATGCTTTAGGGAGGTACATCTGTTCTTCCCTCTCACTGGTTCCCTTTGGTGTTCCACATAATCTTATGTGAGGAGGGAAGTACTGTATTAGAAGTTATAATTTTTCTTTTACTGAAAATGTATTTCTTATGGGTACATCCCTCTACTCTCACTTTCCACCATAATTTATTTGAGACATGTTGGAATGTTTAGTTCCAGTAGAGAGGTATGGAAGGCATGTGGCATGCATTATAAAAAAGTTTGCACATAGAGGGCACCACAAAACAGGAGAAGCTATTCCTGTGAGTAGAGAGAAGTAACTATCAGAAATAATTTTCAGTACAGGAAAACTATAACTTCCACGTGTTTGAAATATAAAAGCTAATAAGGTGTCTAGCTCAGAAGAGTTTTGTGTATAGAATGCACCAGTGTGATGAAAGCTTAGCTTGGTTATATGTTAACCCTTTCAGAGCTGAATAACAACTTTAAATGTTTGGCATGGTGCTGAATATATATGTTTGATACTTCAACTAATTACAGTATCAGTACTAAAAGCATGATATCTCAGCAATAACTCAACAAAAGTCCCTGAAATATTCAGTGATTGTACACAGTACTATGTATGTTAAAATTAATACATAGGAATAAAGGAAAGTTGCCTGCTGCGGCTGAGCCTTCAAGTCGACTGCGTTTGTCAACCACGCCGAAAAGGTTAAGATGTTTATGAAGAACTTCTGCAGAAATTACTGTTTGTCTTTAAAGCTTTTGAAATGCTTCATTTTTATTTTATAGCTACTATAATTTATGGTTTTGAATTGTGATAGAGAAAGTTTTTATGTTTTGTTGTTTCTGGGTCAAGATGGGGTAGGCTTAGGAAAATTATTTTTCATTCTTTTATATCAAGTTACATTTCATTAACAAGGCCTCTGTATTACTCTTTTTCTGTTTTATATATCATTAAAACTTATTGGCTTAAGAATCTCGATGAATGGATGAAGAAAGTTATGAACAAGAAATAATAAAAATTGGTGTGTGCATGAGAGAGAGATAGAGAGTATAAAATTTAAAAATTATTACATTCATTACATGAAACCATTTAATAATTTTAAAAGTCAGCTTTTTATTTTTTTTTATTGTACACCAGTGATTGTAAACATAGTTAACTAAATTAATTTTATGTTATCAAAAGAAAGATAAATTTAAATTTTTGTAAGTTTTAAGAGAATTTTGAATGCATTTTTAGTTGCTTCTTTGAAAAAATTCCACAGTAAAATTTTAAAATTTTGTGATTGATAATTTGTAAAAATGTCACACATAAGAATAAGATAATTTAATGTTATAAATAACACAAATTTTTTTTTATTCAAACAAATATATATCCTCCAAAATATGGACTCTACATGTTTGAAATTTTATAATTTCATCATCAGGAGTGAACTTGAAAAATTTAATTGTAATATTTATTCCTTTTTTAGGTAGGTCATGAGATCTGTTTATAAGTTTACATTTCTGCATAAATCTCAGAAGAGTTCTAACCTTGTTCTTTTATCAGTATTTGCCAAATCTTTATTTCTGTTTAACAATTTGTAATATAATGGGAAAAAACAGTAATATTGGTTCAAGCTTATAATATTTGCAAATTTTTAGAAATAACAAAGTTTAAGAAAAATCAGAAATTATTAATCTTTTTGCAGTGGGTGGTAATACGTTTCACTTACCTTCACTGAGGAAGGACATTTATGCAACAGTACATATAATGATTGAAATGTCCTCACAAAACCTGGTAATATTTGTTAAAGATATTTTGAACGCAAGACTGATACTATTTTAATAGTATCTTTTTAATAAAAATGCATCATTTATTTATACTAGTTCTTTTAACTCAAACTCTGAATAATTCAAATGCAATGTGATTTTCGTGCCAAGTATAAAAAAATGTTTTGTTATCTTAAGTTTTTATGTTTAATTTGCATAACCTCTAGAAGCTTCTAAATGAATACCAAAGTTCTTAAGGCAAATGCTTTTATTTTATTTTGCATTTTCTCAGCCATATCAATAAATCTATCTATTAGCATCAGCATACAGTTCAATGAAATTATTAAAATTAGTAAATAGAAAAAACATATCCTTTAATTTGAATAACTTATATTTAGAGATGTTGTTTTCCTTATTTGTAAGTTCAGTTATTTTTCTTTTCACATTTAACTAATTTTTAATGTTTTTTTTATTTTCCATTCTCATTCCTAACCAGTTAGTTTTTATCTTGATATGAATAAACAATGCCTTCAAGGCATGTTACAGTTTGTTTGGGAGACATGCAAAACCATTCACCAATATTGTTGTTCAGTGAATAACATTGTAGGCTTTAGAAACTGGTGTAAAGTATAATGTATATATTTAAAAAATGTTTAAACATTTTAATTATGCATTATTAACTAAAATATAACAGTAAGGCCTAATTACAATTTAAACTGTATCTTTAAGTATTGCATATTTAGGTAAGAAATGAAAACGTGCTATTGTCAGTCAAACAGCCAACATTACTGCAAACAGTTACTTCATGAAGAAGAATGCACACCAAAATGAAATTAACTGTTGGATTATAGTACTGTTTCTAATGGCTGTATGTGTATTGTGTGTCTGGACTGGCTAAAAATGAATAAATAAGTATAACATATTTTCCAAATTCACTCCTGATGATGAGGTGGTAAATGTTGATATATGTAGAGTTTGTATTTTAAAAGCCATAGATTAGCTTGAATTAAAATTTTAAAATTTAGTTTACTTGCAGAAATCCAGATAATCTGTGGAGATAATTTTGAAGTTTCAAGCTAATTTTTGTAATAGGTATGTTTAATATTTGTATTTAAAAAGTTGAGAGAATCTGTTTTTTCCCTAAAGTAATTTCATATATTCTAATTAATTTAATTGCATTTTTTAAGGATCTTAGCTTTAGAGAAGTTAGGAGCTGTCTTTAACCAAGTCTCAACATCTTTGGAGTATACACCCAGAAAATTTGTTATTCATCCAGATACTGGATATTTGATTCTGATTGAAACTGACCATAATGCTTATACAGAAAAAACCAAACAGGAAAGAAAACAACAGATGGCTCAGGTAGAAACAAGAACTTTTTATAATAAAATTTGTATCATAACTTATAGTTGTTCCTTTTAACTGACCTGATTAAACTGCTTACTACAGTTACTCAGGCTGATATGTGTGTATATGTTGTCATAGTAAGCTTGGATAGTCAGTGTTTAATTATTTAAATGTTAATTTTATCTAAATAGGGCTTAATAATTATTATATGACCAAAATACTAATAATAGTGTGTCTGGGGGTTATAAGGATAATTGTAACTGTTACAGATATTTCTTGGCTTTTCCTGTTCCTCATGTGATTAATAATGAATTAGAAGTTTTTTTTGTCATGTATATAGAATCTTTAGTTTGTTTATTAGGAAATGATTGAGGCAGCTGGGGAGGATGAACAAGAGTTGGCCAATGAAATGGCTGCTGCTTTTTTGAATGAAAATCTTCCAGAAACAACATTTAGTGCCCCTAAAGCAGGTCCAGGGATGTGGGCCTCAGTGATTCGCATTATAGACCCAATTGAAGGAAAGACCATTGATAAAGTTTCTTTAGAACAGAATGATGCAGCATTTAGGTAGGTGTTCAAAAAAGTGAGTTACTTTTGGAGCTTTAAAGGCTTATTTTAAAACAACCTTGTTTCAGAGATGCTTGAGGCCATTCTTTCTTTTTAACCTTCTTGCTCCAGGCACCTTTTTCTGTACATGTTACTAGGTTTTGGTGAATTAATTCAAAATTTAATTGAACAACTATCATATTGTGACATACATAAAATAAACAATAAAAATAAGTTTTCTTGAGGTACAGCATTAATAGTTCATTTGTTTATGTAATTCAATACTGTAATGTAAGATGCACATTCACTAAGTAATTAACAGCTTGTTTGGTGTAGGTAAATAGTTGTTAGAGGTGGTCCAAAGGGCAATAAAATGATAAAACTTAAGTAAAAACAGGTGTATACTGTTGTGAGTTTAGAGTTATTTATGATAAACATATTAGGATTTAAAGTTATTCTAGAAAGTAGAAACAAAGAGTAATATAGATTTATTTCATTATTATCTGGTGGTTATGAGGTCAGTCAAGTTGACCAATTTTGTACAGAGTTAAGGAATATAAAATATAAAGATTTACTGGTGCAAAACATTTGAACTTTATTTAGGAAATATTAGAAATTAGGCAAATGAAATTATTTTTTTGACACAAAGAAAAGTTCTTTAATCTTAACATGAAAAATACTTTGAACTCAGGCTTTAAAAAAGACTTACTGTATTCACAAACAGTTTTAAGTGAACTTCATCAAAAATATCTGATTGTATTTGTGTGCAGAAGGCTTGTAGTATGTTGTGAAGATATCTGTTTTGTATTAAAAAGTTATAGAATGGAAATTGTAGTGAATAGTTATGAACTTGAAAAATTCCACTGAACCTGTAGCAGTAAAGTTGTTGTAGTAACTAATTGTACAAATTACTCTGACTTTTAGTACAAAGAATTTAGTGAAATTGTGTATGTATGTTTTTTTAATCATGTTATAGATTAGAGTGTTGTTGCTTATCTTTTGAAATCATGGAACAATGAGATAAAAAATGGCCACATTAACAGTTTGATTTCCAAATAGGGTAACTGTACTAGTAGTATCAAGGTAATGTTTATAGGATATTGAGTATTAAAATTTGGTGGGTGTTTGTAATTTTATAGAGTTAAGAATTCATTTAATTCTAATATCAGTGGCTATAAACGAACTTTGTTGTGGGAATTTGAACATAATACAAGTGCAATAAAATTTAAATTTTGAAGAGACAAGTAGGGATTGATATTATAGTAAGCTGTAACTAAGGCATTTTGTGCTGTCTATTTCTTTGGAGAAATCACTTAGATGAAAATTCACTGAAATATTGAAATCTTTATTCACTCCATATAAACACACATGTATGATGACTTGGGTGACTTTATAAACTTTGGTCTTATTGTGTGAAATAATCATTGTTCATATTTATACATTTTAAAGGTTTTAATTCTGAGTTTATGGGAGTGTACCCAAGTAACATCTTGCATAACCAATAAAACTACATGAATGTAAAAAATACTTGTTTGAAATGTGTACATTTCAAATTTCATTTACATAACCCATAGCACTTCCAAAAGTGAATATCAAAAGTTCTTTTTTGTTTAAGTTAAGTATTT
The DNA here is from genome assembly GCA_011833715.1 of Carcinoscorpius rotundicauda. Taxonomy (NCBI): domain Eukaryota; kingdom Metazoa; phylum Arthropoda; class Merostomata; order Xiphosura; family Limulidae; genus Carcinoscorpius; species Carcinoscorpius rotundicauda. Next base: position 45,289,717 of record CM022392.1, on the reverse strand, counting down.
CTTTATATATAGTTTCACTTTATGATATTTCTAACTATTACTATTAATGCTATATGGTCTGTAGTTCATTACAATGAAATGATAAATATTAGGATGTGGAAAACATGTGTTTCTTGTAGTATATGTTGAAATAATCTTAAAACTTATTTTGTGTTTGCATTATATTGCAGAGATGCCAACTATTACGATTTGAGTGTAATCATTACAGTTTTGGTGTATACATTATGACTATACGCTCATACAGACAAATATTATGACTTGTTGCAACTCCCAAATTAATATATATTATATAGGCCTATACAATAAAGTGATAAATTGTTCCCCCAGGGCTTGAAAGGTGTGAAAAGAAAATTTTTAGTGAGATGCAAGTAAATTTTGATAATAAATAAAAGACATAGCCCAAATGGCTACTTGTGATAATCATGTTTGTGCTTAAAGTAATATAAAATATTTGTATCTCTGATATCTACCAGTAGTTTGAGTGCAGTGCTTCTCCATACTGGGTACATGGGGGAAATCTATAGTTACGTCATCAGTGCTTGTCAGCCAGTCAGTGCTCGCGTAGATGGGTATTTCTTGTTTTATAAGTGGCATAGAAGCACCAATGCAATCGTTCACAAGATGGAAAAAAAAAGAGGCCTTATTCACCAGATTGTCTTGTTTCTGGCAAATCTAAAAGGACAAACTGTGAAAGGGCTCTGTCTACAATCATTATGCTCAGTCATTTGAAATAATTGGCATCTCTGATATTGTTACATATAATTTGTGTTATTAATATATTATACTTTTGTATCCTTTATTACTTTCATTCATTAGAATGCACTTCAATGAGCATCCTTGACCAACAATACTAGTAGTATAATTAGCAGAAAACTTCAACCTTCGAAAGAAAGTGATAGCATTAATATAATGCACTACTTGTTGTGAATGAAGCAGGCATTGGCTTATATGAAAAAATTATTAAACCTTTCATATATTCATCTTAAAACACAAATAATTCATAATTAAGTAATGTGCTAAACTAAAACCTAGATACAATGTGACTAACATCTATCTCTCTAGATGCGAAATAATGCTAAAGTGGTATGGACAAAGCAGCAACAATGCTTAGAGCAGTTGAAGTCGTTATCTGTATAATTCTTCATGCCAGTTTTAAAATAACAGTTAAATGAACTACTTCATAAAGCACTCTTTCCGTTGGTTACAAACATGTAACTCAACTAAGTGTATTTGACTAGACTGTTTCTATATGTGGAAAGTTAGTGTGAGTCAAGAATTGTTCAAAATGCAAAGATTTAAATTAATATCTTGTGAACTTGTTTGTCACAAGGAGGTAAAATTTTAAGAGTTTCTTTTAGATTACTTTTGAAGTACAGGAATTTAAACTTAGATAATATAAAACTTTGAACTACAGTGTAAATTTTAAAGCTGATTTCATTCACAGACTAATCATAAAGTAGCTTAATTAAATTAATTAATTAACTTTTAAATGTAACTAAATAAAATATTGTAACAAGATGATTTTTATATTTAATCACAATCCCAACTATTAAGTATTATTGTAGTTAATTATGAGTACCTGCTTAATATTTTTCCTTCAAAATACTACTCTGTGTATTCTTGTTTCTCAGGGAAATGCAAATTTATTCTCTTCTGTAAATAAGATGAACTCTTGTCTATAAAATTGGGTTTATGTTCCTGTATTGAGTTAGTGGTTGTTTAACAATGAAAATTTGCTGATGGAACAATTTTTTGAAATTACAGTCATTGATCATTTGATATTAACACCTGAAATACTTCAGTTATTAAAACTAAAACCTAGTTCATTGAATTATTGAAAGTGTACAGGGTCTTGTTATGAGTGTTAAACATGATTTATGTGAACTGTTTTGCACAGCATTTGTTTGACCAAGTTTGCTAACCATGGTGATGAGTTATTTTTGCTGGTGGGAGTTGCTAAAGAGTTCCAGTTAAATCCTCGACAGTCCAATGGCGGAAGTATCCACGTGTACAAATTTGTAGAGGAAGGGCGACAGTTGGAGCTTGTTCATGCAACACCTGTAGATGAAGTTCCAGGAGCCATTTGCCCCTTTCAAGGTCGTATTCTTGTTGGTGTTGGTCGTGTGCTTCGTATTTATGACTTAGGAAAGAAGAAGATGTTGAGAAAGTGTGAAAACAAGGTATTTAATTTTACAAAAAACTGAGTAAATGAAGCCAGTTAAACTTTGTAATTTAATAATTAAAAAAGTAATGTTAAAAGTTTTTCCTTTTAGTTTCCAAGTTGATTTCAATTTTCAACATGCTGTCAATAATAAAGTTTGTGTATTTTTTAATAGTTCTGTACTGTTAAATATACTACTGAAAGTTTGTTTGAGAACATCTTTGAAATACATTACCTGTATACATTCTTTCTTAATCCTTTTGCAATGGGCTCAGTTTAATATATACAGGTGTTTCTACATACTTGCACACATTAAGTTTTTGCATTATAACTTTTGATACACCATGTGTACTTTTAGTAAAGATTTGTTTGTGAAAACGCTGTTTCATTACTAGTCTTGAGTGCAAAGTAATTTCTTGTTATGATTTAAAAATTATTCTTCATTCACAAAAATCAAATATTATTTGCATAATCTATAAAGCTTCTTAAATACATTTCAAAGAGTTTTTTTTTCCAGTAAAACTTTATACTTTGTTATTTTCTATGCTCAAAATATATGGAGTCTGTCACTTGACCAACCTTGTAGCCATCATAAAAAAATTAGAAAATAGATGTAAATTGTTATTTTCATGCTAGAATGATTACATGTTATAACAAAAATCCAAAGTTTAATCTTAGTGGCATAAGTCTCATAACACTGTACATGGACATATATATTTATTATTTTTTATTATGCTTACCTTCCAGTTGTGCCTACCTAAGATTACATAGCTTGCACTAATTCTGTGCACATGCATTCACTTCATGTAACCAGTGATAAAAAACTGACCTTTTGTCTTCCCTATCTTGGCTGTCTTTTAGTGGACTAGTATTTTGTAATATACAGTCACATCTCAATTATTATACATTATATATATATATATATATGTGTGTGTGTGTGTGTGTGTGTATAGATTATTACTATTCAGAAATAAATTATTAAACATATTTTTTAAAAATGTAGAATATTAGGTCAAGAAGTAATGCAAATGGGAACATCTGTTTGCTATGACCTTTGTACTTGGTTGTTGCTGGACACAGGTTGCTAAGCTTTTAAAATTTCACACATGGAGGATATCATACAATTTTTGGGGGAGGATTTTGTATATACAGTTGAATAACCAAAAAATCACATACAATTATGCTGATACCGTGTACTTCCACTATTTTTTTTTAAGTGTAGTAACTAAAGTATTTTAATATTTATAATAATGTGAAACTTTAAGCAGACAAAAGTCACGACCTACTTCCTTGAAAACTTGGATCAATAGAATGTGAAAGCCTTTTCAAAAGTTAAAATGGCAGGAAAAACCACTCTGGAGACAGTTCTGAGCTGTTGATTGGTTATTTACATGTCATATACTGTAAGGGTATATAAGGGGCCATTTAAAAAAAGGAAAGGGTTGAATGGGGCCACCATGTTTGATTCAGTACATAAACTGTATCTCAGCAAAGTAAAAAGATATGAGGTTCTTATTTTATATTCTAGATTATCAATATTAGTAATTTGAGTTTTTAATTTGTACAAAACTATAGACTTAGTATTTTGACTTCACAAACATCTAATTTTAAACAGTGCTGCATTCAACATGCCGCATAATGCACTAAAATCAATATTCAGATGTGTTTTTAATACTTTTAAATTAAGATATTAACTCATATATAACATTAAAGTTTGAATTGTGATATATAATTTTATTCCAAACTTATTGACGTAAATTTATAAAACAGTAGTTCAATAACATTTTGCATGCAAGTCAACAAACGTGATGACTTGACTTTTGGACCGTAACCCTTTGTGAAAGGATTAATATAAATATTTGTTGCATCTGTTTTCTTACTAGTTTTCCAGGTGTATGATTTATTAAAAAGAATATTTTTTTTTCTTTTGTTTTATATTGATAATAATTAGCCCATTCAATGAACTGGTTATTCTTCAACATTCACAATTTTATTTTATTTTGTAAACTGGCTTTACATTTGAAATACACTTGTTTATTTGTGAATGTAAATCTGTACACTTGAGATATTGGCTAACTGTTTGGAGCTCTTCACAGCCATAATCCTGCCACAATGCTATTGCATCTTTTATATCTCAGCCCATCTGATAAACCCTGATATCAGATGAAAGGTCCTTATATGGACAGGATGTGGTAAATATCGTGTCTATTTGACATATTGGTACATATATATTTTTCTTTTTTTCTTTACATTTACTCATAAATGTTTAACATTCCAAAGAGACATGATGTTGGGTTTCCATCTTGTTGGAATTTGTATTTAAAAATAAAACTTATTGCATACATTCATTCCTTTTTTGACAAGCTATTGAAAGACTTGTCATGTAGCATCATTTGTTTCACTGATTGGTTAAAGATAGGTTGTACCTGCAAAACAAGAAGACAAACAGACAGCTGTACCTCAAGTGAAATTGTACACAACTTCTACCCAAATCCATTGTGACTGAATGTAATTCCTTTTTGCATCCTGACAAACAAACAACACATCAGAAAGACTGAAATCAACATTAGCTTCTGTAATAACATTATCACCAGCACAAAATGGGGGTCTGACTGACTAACCATCTGCTACTCCTGTGCTAAGCATGCCTGCTTGGTTTGAGAATACTCAAATTATGCTAAAATTTGACTCCATTTTCAAAGATAGTTGCAGAATCATCACAGGCTGATTTGAGACATCAGGAGGGCAATCACCAGCAGAGCAGTATGAATTTGACAGATGCAATACAGTAAAGGCATCTATATGGCCACATGGAAATGAAGAAGCATGGGATATCATAAATTTGTTTCTGTGGTTCAAGTCAGATTTGTATAGCACAGTGTTGAAACTATATAGGGATTGGTAGACACTACAAAAAGTTGTAATTTAGTCAGAGTCAGAGGTATTTGTCACATACAACCATTCATTTATTTGCAAACTGGCTGTTCAATAACATTTGTCAGACTATCATCAGCAAATTAATAAAAATAATAGACTGCTGATAGGAAAAGTGTAATTGTCAACATATGTAACAGATTTATAAAGTGCGATATATGATGGGCTGTGTTTCATTTCAGCCATTCCTTTAACAGTGGCTAGAGCTCAAATTTCAAACCAACCATGTGAGAAACATTAAAAAAATGACAAATATCATTAAAATTGTTAACCTGAGATTGGAATGCAAACTGCTATTGGTGCTTAAGATATAAAATGTGGATGGTTTTTGATTGGGAGTATATGATGTAGTCTGTTGATTCAAGTTTCATATTTTTGTTCACTGAAGCCAAAGTAAAGATACTAAATCAACTAAATGATACAGGTGATTCTGATTCAATAATACTATAATGATATAATAAATGTTCTTGGTAGTAGGTTGTATCCTTTACTAGGGCAAATAATATTCACATTGTACATGAATATCATTCAATATGTTCAACCAACAATGGTTTATTTTCACCACCTTTTGTCCATAAGTGGCTCAAAGAACAAGATAAGTGATTTTAACTTGCATAATCACCAAATTTTAATGTGGGTATGTTCTTTGAAATGAATTTAACCATTGCATTTTCTAATAATGTAATTGTCATCTTCTTTTGACATCTGTCAACTTATCAAATTCCATACTTCTTATTAAATGATTACAGAAACACAAGACATCATGCATTTTGTGGATCCTTTGCTTTGTTAGTTGTAGGCTTTTAGAACAACTAAACTGACAATATGAGACATAAGTTCTGATAAAGCTACCAATTTGATTCTCTATATTTTGTTCCCTTTCAGAAATATTTAAAGGGAAGGAAATTCACAGCAAGAATTGCCACAGTATTTTTTAAAATGGCCATGGCACCCTAAAAAAACAACACAAATCCACGGCTATTATGTTCACCCTTCATTATCCCTTTGGCTGTTGTACCCTCACAGTTTCAGTTTGTACTGCATGCCGCAGTAAAGGGAACACCATTTGGAATCATGAATATTGGGCTTGAAAAGTATAAAAACTATCTTGTTATAAATAATGTATCACATACAATGCATGTACTTTTGATTTGATTGTCAGTATAACGTTTGTGCAGTTAGTTCCGTCATATTATACTGCAGGCTCTTAGTAGTAGCAAACAGTTCATAATTATTGCTCAAACAACAACCCTGCAGAACTTACACAAAGATCCACAGTGACAGCATCATGTATATACTCTGATCAGAGTGAAGTGTGCAACTGAAAATACAGAGATCCTGATGAGCAGTGAAGTGGAATCAGCTCCATGCTTGGTTTTGTCGGCACACAAAAATATAGCTGGTAAAGAAGAAAAAAAAGGTCTAATAGATTAATTTACTCTTGTATTGCCTAAAAAAATATTAAGTGCTTTAGCTATTGAAAAGTCTTTCATTTAGAAAATAAAGGGAATAGCTTCTCTCAATACGTTTTGTGTAAACCCACCGAAGGCTCAGGTCTACTACAATGGCTAGCTGAGGTTAACATTATTGACTTATAAGCAGTGAGTTGCACAATGCAGCATGATTTATAGGTTGTGACCATGTGCTGTACTGTAGTGTAAGCTCAGTTTATTGTTTATTAACACTAGCCTGCCTTAGAAATTTTTAAAAAAGGTACCACTAGTAACATTAAACTTAATAATGTACCCTGTCCAGTAGTTTGCTGCAGATGGAATGTGTATATTTCAAAACATTGAAAAATTAAATGTTTGTTTTTGTACATGTGTCACATATTTGTTGAAGCTGTCATTATTCTGTTTTTCATCATTAAACTTCAATTACTATTGAATGAATTGGTTGCTAGAAGTAGTAGTATTGTTTAGAAATAGAACATTGACCTTGTGTCATGACAATTTGTCTTTTTTATCTGTTTGTCATATTTTTCAAAGGACTACTGTTTGGAGATGAGTGCTGTAACTTATTTCTTTCAATCACGATCAAGTAGCCAGACATTTTATTAGAGAAATTAGGCCTTTAAACTTCTTCCAAGGATTTTGTCTGATTGTTCTCAAAGAAAACTAATAAATAGATAGATGTGATGTGTGTAAAAGCTCTATACAGTTTATAGGTAAAAGGTCATTTGGGATCAGGAAGGAGCAAAGCAAGAAATATTATAAAACTTGTTTCCTTTATGTATAAGGCTGATCTTTATCAAAATTGTACAAATTAGTATGTGAATAGAAATGCCTGAAATTTGTTCTTGATTTTTTGTGAGATCACCAGAAGTCAAATCCTGGAAACCTTTAAAATGCTATCATCTTAGCAAGTTTGTTTGATCTTTCTTGAAATTAGGCAAGTTAACAAGTAGAGAGAGGTACATAAAAGCTGTATATCATTTTCAGATCAAGCATCAGTTGGGGTCAGGAAGTGGCAAAAATTTCAAATCTTAAAGCTAGTGAACTGTTACTTCATAAGTTTCTTTGGTTAAAGTTAATACTTGCCTACCTGATAAACATAATTTGAAATAATAGGCCAGATTCTTAAGCTATATTGGGAAAAATGAATGCTATATTGACTAAACTCATTTGGAAACTAATTTCTTTTTCATTAACATTAATGTGCCCTGTGGCTCTTAGTGCATTCCAATGAATTTTTTTTTTAGCTTTGATGTCCTTGAAAATGAGAGAAAATTCAAGGTCAAATAGCCTTGCCCTGAAAATGATTTACCTGGTCTCTGTTTTTTTTACTTTTATATCAGAATGTTGAAGAAGTTTTTTGCTGCGACAGTCATTTTCATTTGTTGTTGTATCTATAAAATGTTATCAGAATCCTGTATTTTAAATTGTGATAAAGTTTAATTAGTTGATTTTATTTATTTTCAAGCCTTTTATTCTTTGAAGATTTATTAATTTGCTTATTCAGCCTTCTTCACAGACAGTTGTTTTGCAGAGGAAACGTGTGGAAAAAAATTTTACAAATATTTTTTGGCAATATATATTAATGAAACAGAAGTTCCGAGATGATAAACCCCAGTACATAAACAGTGTTTCCAATGTCATCTATTAAACAATGATTTTAATACATGATAATATGTGGGAAAATTTAGGAAAATAAATAAACATATGGCAAGGAATGGTTTGTTTGAATTTTTATAAATATGAAGGGAGTCCATCTTATCTTGGGCAAATCATAGAAGGGGTTAATGTGTATGTAGTTTATATGCTAGTGTCAATTAATTTAACCCTTTTGGCACTGAATAAAAATTTTTAATGTTTGGCGTGGCACTTAATATACATATTTGATATTTCAACTAATTACAGTATCAGTACTAAATACTGATATCTCGGCAATAACTCAACAGAAGTCCCTGAAATGTTTAGTAATTATACCCAATACTATATATGTTAAATTCAATACATAAGAATAACAGGAATAAAGGAAGACACTCTGATACACAATGAAGAAGTGCCATGTAAAACACAATAATTTATTATAAATTGTATACAATTTGTGCAGCAGCCCGTTGATAGTCTTTGTGGTTATGATTTATCTCATGGCATGGTAAAAAGCACATGGGGATATTGCACTATTTGCAGAAATATGAAAAGTCTTTTGATCTCTACAGTTAAAAAAAGTTGATGAATAAACTTCAACACCCATCTTAGTCCCTAACATACATTCCAGCAAACCTCAAGGTCCACTTCCTTTGGTTCTGTGTATGGGCATTTCATCAGGTACATCTTTTCCCACTCTAAGATGCAAAACGGTCATTTATTCACGTTCTCTGTTGCTGGAATTCTCCTCCAACAGCAAAGACCTGCCAAATTGGCCCAGGGCAGGGTCCATGGAGGTTAACAGACCTCTCTCCAATAAAGACAATAAAGAAAAATGTTGTAAACAGAGGGTCTTACCACCCATTTTACCTACACATAAATAAAAATGTCCACCTTGATACAATAGAACTGTCAAGGTTTGTGTTCTAATCTGGATGAAATCAAAGCACTGATTGCTTTCTCCTTTTTGCATGCCTTTACTTACAGGAAACATTTCTGAAACCTGCTAATAACACAGTCACTTTTCAGCAGTTTTCTTTGGTTCTGATCAGCATATACCCACCCTGTCTTTACTTCTCGACACACCCTTGGAGGCTGTAGCTATCCGTGTTTCCTTGGGTCATACCATCATTGTTTGTTCTCTCTACCTGTCACCTGGAGAGACGGGATCAGTTAGACCTTGATGCTCTCATTGAACAGTTATTGATACAAGATAACATCTTGTATCAATATTATTTAAAATTTAGAAGGCTTATGATAAACATTGAAGTGTGGCATTCTGTGATACTTTCACATATATGGTTTACCTAGCCATTTGCCAATTCTTATTTAAATTTTTGTAATGGGCAGGAGACTTCAAGTTCATGTGGGTTCGACACTTTCCCATTCTTTTCTACAGGAACTTGGAGACCTTCAGAGCAGTGTTCCGAATGTCACACTTTTCTCTATAAAGATTAATGCCATCACTGAACTACTACTTCTCACTATTGTAAACAGGTTCTACACTGACAACTTTCACATCTTATGTCACTCATTGAGCAGCAGCTACATACTGTCCTCAATCTTTTACTGAATTGGACCACAGCAAATGGCTTTAACTTCACTCTCTCTCTAAAACCATTTGCATGCACTTTTGCCCCCAGTGGGGTATCCACCTGTGCTCCCTGAGATAAAGTTCTTGGGCTTGTCTTTGAATGTAAACTGACCTTTACACCACACATCAAGCAGCTACATGTCAAATTTACAAGAGCACTGAACATCCTCCATGTCCTCTCTTCCATCACTTGGGGAGCTGATCGATATTCTATGCTAAAGATATATTGTGCTCTTGTTTGATCAAAATTAGATGATGGACCATATGTTTATGGCTCTGCCAGGACCTCAGCCTTAAAGATGCTGGACCCCATTCATCATCGAAGACTTTGGCTCTGCACTGGGGCTTTCTGCTCTTCTCCAGTTAAGAGCTTATATACATAGTCTTATGAATCTTCTTTGCACTTCTGCCATTTGCAACTCTCTCTATTGTATGCTTTGAAACTTTGTTCCTTACCAAACATCATGGAGTTGTGTTTTCCTTCTTTTGTGAATCGTACTTTTTTAGAACAGATGATATGCCATTGCTTCTTTTGACCTTCATATCTAGGTGCAGTTGGATGAATTGGGTCTGTCCTTGGATAATGTTGCTGTATCCACTGGTCAGCCCATCTTATCATGGCTTATTACAGTCCCCAAATGTGACCTATCTTTAAGTCATTTGAGAAAAGCAGACACTCCCAATTGGAAATACTATCTGTTATTTGCTGAACATCTTTCAAACTATCCTTCCATTCCTGTTTATGCAGATGGTTTGAAATCTGGTGAGTGTATGGGCTCTACCATGGTTTGGTGGTTGCACTCAGAATCCCATTTTCATCTTTGTTTACTGCTGAACTGTATGCCATTTCTCTTACCGTGAATTACATTTAAGCTAAACAGTACTCAAATTTCAATATTTATACTGACTCGCTTAGTTCTCTACTGGCCCTGGAGTAGGTTCTTGTTAGTTCATATCCTGTTCTCGCTAATATTCAAAACCAACTGGCCCATTTCTTTTTAACATCTACTTCTATCCTGTTTTCCTGGATACCAGGCCATGTTGGTATTCGCAGGAATGAGCTTGTTGACATTGCAGCTAAATCTGTCTGCTTTAGCACTATCACATCTGTGCCTAATCCGTATAAGGACTATGATCCTGTATTCAAGGCCCAGCTCCATGACAGTTGGTAATTGACTTGGAGTGAGCAACATGAAAAAATGCTTTTCTGAATGAAACCGTGTATTTAACTTTGGTCATCTTGCTTCCATAATGGTCAAAAAGAGGAAGTTGTTCTAATTAGACTACGCATTGGTCACGGTTTGTTAACTCATCGTTTTCTTCTATGTGGGACTGGTGCACCACTGTATAGTCTGTGTAGAAGTTAGGTCATAATCAGCCACATTTTACTGTTTTGCCATAGTTATGATTCAATGATGGCACCATTTTAAACACATTCTGTCCCATAACATTTGACAGTGTTATTGGCAATGGTGACACTGTCTACCTTAGAAATGTTTTTGGTTTTTTATAGGCCATTAATCTTTTTAATGTCATTTGAGTTTTTAATTTATGCATTAGATTTTATTTAATGTGATTCCCTTTAAAGAATCAAAGTACATCTAGTTTCATTTGAAATTAGAAAATGGCTGTAATGTTAAATAACTTGAAACCAGGACTGGAAAGGCAAACTTCAGGTAATCAATGGTAGTTTTTGAACTTACTTGTTAGTCTTCCTGACAGGTTGTGATAATTACAGTCATGCTGCAGAAAGTCCTTTACAACTTGTATAACTGTAGTTTTTGTCTTACTGCTGTAGACTAAATGTAGAAATTGGTTTTAATGCTATTTATGTTTTTAATTCAAAAATTAAACGTTGTTTTGCTTAATCTTAATTTCCTTTTATGAATTTCACTACTTTTACTTTAATTTTAACCTTTTACCAAATGCTTGATGCAGATAGCCTTGTTGGTTTGCACCATAAAACATCAAACCAACCAACTAAAACTGAGTGTAGATGGATGTTTTTGTATTCAATTTATTCTTTTCTCTGTTGTTCTTAAGCCCATGGATGTTCTGGCAAAGTGTGATACAATCGTTTTTATTCTTGTCTAGGTGTAAACATACAGTTTCAAGTTAACCATACTCAACTGCATTTGAAACTAAATCATGTAGTTACTTTGGAAGTGCTTTTACACCGACCATTACTATATTCTGTTATTGTAATAGAGTTAACTTGGTCAGTCACAAATCTGTGTACTTGAGATACACTGATTTAGGATTTGTTGGTAATGTTTTTAGCTATCTACCAGTACCAATAATGTGAAAATATTTGATTTTTTAATCTGTTCTTTGATACTCTGCATCATCAGTGTAGATAATGCCATTATCAGCACCAGTAATAGATGGATCTACACTATTTACTCACTGAATCCTGTTATTTTCTGTCCTATCACAGTAATAGTATGAAATTTGAATTCATCTGAGCTGCTTTTAAAGCTTTTGCTAATTTACTCTTTGTTTGTCACCCTCAGTTTTCTGGCACTGAAATTGATTCTCTTATGTGGCATAAAAAATTCAAATTTCCAGAATTAAAATATATATGAGTTGTGTTTTGCCATATGACAAGCATTATAGGAAAGACTGAGATTTTATTTTGTTTGTAGAAAGTAATAGAAATACTGTTTCTGTTTCAAAAACTAATTTTAATATAAAATATGTGAATAATCTAGCTTTTATATATATTTCCAAAACAGCTGAAATTCTATAAATTTTATTTTAAAAATTCTTTACCTTTTTTTTGTACAGTATATTCCCAACTTCATTGTCACTATTCATGCCATGGGAAATCGTGTGATTGTAGGAGATACCCAGGATAGCTTTCAGTTTTTGCGATACAAACGTCAAGAAAATCAGTTGATTGTGTTTGCTGATGATACCAACCCACGCTGGGTGACAACTGCCACTCTGCTTGACTACGATACCATTGCTGGTGCTGATAAGTTTGGAAATATGGTTATGGTGTGTAAAAACAAAATCTGCTGATTTGTTTGTGATTTATTATTTTCAGATATGATGGGTAATGTAGCAGTACAAAGATACTTTACATCTTTTATTGTTTCATTTGTTTCGAAGTCGTGCAGTAAAATGCTTGATACTGAAATTGACTAACACTCTCTTAAACATACCTTGTTATTATTTAAACTTGTATTAAAGAAAATTGCTATAAATAGTTTTGCTTTTAGTTTACTTTCTCATAAATTATATTTGATTACAATTTACAACCTCTACAGTTTGTAAGATTAGTTTTTAAAACGTACAATGTTTTAATCATGGATGCAATCATTATTAGATATTTGGTAATAATTGTACTAGTAGTCAAAACAGTGTACTTGTTCTAAAAGCTAATGTTACTTTCTGTATAGGTTGTAAATTGTAATAAAATATAGTAAAATGTTTAACTTGTTCTTTAAAATATACAATACTAGGCTGAACACTTGTATGTTTGTATCGAATATGCAAGTCTAACAATAAATTGTCATTTTTTCTAATGTAAATAACTTGTAAGGCTAACTTAAAAGTTGAGTAACAGTTTTTGCTTCAAAAAACAGTTTGTGTTTGTTAAGTGGTTATGAGGGCTCTTTTGAACATAAACTCCTTATTCAATTAAGTTAAAAGTAGGGTATTATTTATACATCAGTGGATTATAATGTATTGTTTAAGTTTTCTAATGTCGGCTATTAAATGTGCTAAATGATAAATGTTTTTCTTTAGCAGAAGTTTCAAGTTCTTAATTTTATAAAGCAATATTTTAAAAAAATCCCAATATTCACTAGAATGAAAATTGTGACATTTGTTATGTAGGGTAATCCCCATCTTGTTCTAATTTACTTTCCACTCCTCCAAGAAATATAAAATTGGATGCAAATTGCTCATTGTGATGTTGATATCATTCAGATAAAGCAAATTTTAGTAACATCAATCTTATTTGGTTAAAGAGCCATAAAAATCACACTTCTTTTGTCACACTCATCTGTCACATTCTCTCTCTCTCTTGTGTTGAAAATAGTTCTCTGTGGCATTTAAAACTGTATTACTTATAAGCACTATAAAGCCACAGTTTTATTCTATTAAATGATTAATCATATCTTTTTCTATTTCATTACCTATTCATACTTTATTCCCATGGGAAACACACTGATGAAATTTTAACACCTCTTATCAGATAATTAGAAAGCCAGGAAAATTATTATAGTTATAGGATACTGTCTGCTTTTTGCATGTTGCTATTCTGTGTTCTATGGTGCATTCTTTAATGAAATAAAAACTTAATATGGTAGTATCAGTAGTATAAAATAGTGATAACTTTAATTGATAGTCAGTAGCAAAAAACATAAAACAATATGTGTGTGGACTTACAGTACTAAATTCCAAAGTTTGATTCATTTGGTTGGATTTGGTAGATAGTCCAGTGTGGCTTTGCTCTAAAACAAACTCTCAACAAGGGAAACTTATGAAAACTAATTTGTGTATTTTTAGATTAGACTTCCACCTGCTATCAGTGATGAAGTAGATGAAGATCCAACAGGAGTGAAGGCTTTGTGGGACCGAGGCTGGTTAGGAGGTTCTTCACAAAAGGTTTGATTACAAGACTGAGTTGTATTTCCTAAAAGTTTATCTGCAGCAAATATATAGTTGTAAAGTTGTCGTTATTGTAACATAAAGTTTTCCTACTAAAAGGTATATTTGTGTTTAAGAGCAAATTGATCACCTTGACTTCACACATCTGTTTACTTCTCCAGTAACTTGTATACACTGGAGAAGTAATCCTTGTGACAAAGGTAATGAATAGCATTCCTAAAACTTGTAAAATTTTAGACTTTATATTTTATTGAAGTTTAGCTAATCTGAAAAGTTTTTAATTTCATAATTTACTTACTTTTGTTAAAAATATATAATTATAAATATAAAATATAATTATGTTTAAAAAATCCTATTAACTGTTTGGAGGTATTCAACAATACTGATGAAATGAGAAACATCCAACAGCTGCCAGAACCACAATATTGTTAGCTTTATAAAGAAGAATCTGTATTTTGTATTGGTTGTAAACATATCTACCAACTGTGTAAGGTTGCTTAGCTAATGATCTCAAAAATCAGATGGGGGCATCTTAGGTACTTTACCATTTGACATATTTATTGATATCTTTGCAAATAAAGAATCAGGATTAGGATAGATTATTTCTTCTTATTTTATATAGCTCGTGTTTCTCATTGGTTGGAAACAACAGCAGCATAATTTTGAAGTTACAGCTTTTCCAGTTGAAGAAATAAGAGCTCAGCTGTATTACTTGACTTATTAAGATGGATAATTCATAAAATATTGTTTTAAAATTAAGTTAAAATTTAAATAACCATATGAATTTTAAACTACATTTTATTGACATACATTGATAATAAAGCTATTTAATTAAATTTTGAATGTAATACTAAAAGGTCAGAAAGTACAAACGTACAACACTGCTGTTAGAAAAGTTAATAAATATGAGCCTTTGTTTTCTCAGAAAGCTGCTTCAAAGAAAGTATGTTTGAAAGACCAATGTATTATTTTCAAAAAGCTCCCTTATATTAAATAAAGTGCCAGATGTGTATGTATTTTGTATTGGTTGTTAACATATCTATCAACTGTGTAAGGTTGCTTAGCTAGTGATCTCAAAAATCAGACGGGGGCATCTTAGGTGCTTTACCATTTGACATATTTATTGATATCTTTGCAAATAAAGTTGTATGTATGTTGTATATATGTGTGTGCACACACACACACACATATATATAATTACACAGGATATTTAATATAGTGATTATGTTTTAAATTCTGAGATAAGTTTCATTATTACAGGCAGAAACAATAGCCAGCTTTCACATCGGTGAAGTGGTTTTATCACTCCAGAAGGCCACTCTCATCCCTGGAGGCTCAGAATCATTGGTGTACACAACCCTCTCTGGAACAGTGGGGGTTCTTGTTCCATTTACTTCACATGAGGTATCTGTAATCTTTTACATCAGTCCATAGTTTATTTTATTATACTGTGGTGACAAAATTTATCTATTTACATACAATTTATTTGATATAACCAAAGCTAATGTAATGAATGTACTATTATAAAGAGTTTTTCCTGCATTTGTCATCAAAAGTCAAATTTATAAAATGCTGTCCAGTTTCAAATGGCTATTTTTATAAGCCTAGTCTTCTGGTTTGTGGGACAGGAATGATTTAAATGTCACATACATTATTTTTACGTAATAATAAGTGCACTTTCTTTAAAATAGTAGTTTATTTTCACAAAAATTCCTGAAAAAAATGTTTATATGTATATATAATTCATCTGCATTAATATGAAGTCATTGCTCATTATGTTAACCTATTCATGAAAGCCATGAAAAAGGTAAAATATATTTGTTCCTCGTTGCTTACAAAGTAGAACACCTTAATAGTAGAATTAACATCTTCAGTCTTTGTGATTTTCAATATTTCTAATGTAATATTTTGTCCACAGGACCATGATTTTTTCCAGCATTTAGAAATGCACATGCGTTCAGAAAATCCTCCACTGTGTGGCCGTGATCATCTGTCCTTCAGATCATACTATTTCCCTGTCAAGGTAAGGAAGTCTTTAAAGCTTAAGACAAACATATGCATTGTCAAAAACTGTTTTGTGTGATTTTTCAGTTTTCTTCTTTAATACAGGTTGATAAGTAGTTGTTTTTTTAACTTGTTAATAGAAAAGTTTGACTTTTCGGTTTGAATATGTATACAGTATTTAATGGTACCTCTGTTATCTTGTAAGATCTATTTCCTTTCACTTCTCAGTTTTATTTTATTGTTAGTTTTGGACAGCCAAATACTTGACATGTAAGATGTAATTTTGTTCATTAATATGTCAGTTTTCAAGTCTGCTATCTTTTTAATTGTATATAACATGGTTGTGTCCCATGATTTTTCAATTTTCTTATGAACATTAAACTTGTTTTTTTCTGGGATTTTTTTAGAATGTGATTGATGGAGACCTATGTGAACAGTTTAACTCTTTGGAACCTAGTAAACAAAAGAGCATTGCTGAAGATCTGGATCGAAATCCAAGTGAGGTGAGCTATCTTTTGGCAAAGCTGTGCATCAGTATAATTATTGTTTTACGTTGATGTCAACAGATAGTTTTATAGTTTGCATTATTTCAGTATTCTTACATTAAACTAGATTAAAGTAGATAATATAAAGAATGTAACTCAACTTTTTTTTGATGCAAAGTGTTTTTTCTCTCCAAGTTTTGTTTTATCTAGTTTGAAATATTTTTTCTTAACTTTTTAATCTTTATCAGAGAAGTTTATTTTTTATTACTTACTATTTAAAAGTTTGTTGTTTTTAAGTGTTTTTTGTATTCTTTTTCCATGTGTGGATAAAAATGGAATTCTATATTTTAGGTCTCCAAGAAGTTGGAAGACATCAGAACAAGATATGCTTTCTAAACCTTTGCCCTCATTTGTGTTGACTTGTTTTTGTACATTATTCATGTTCATGGAACTTAGACCTTACAAACCTTCATGTAATATCATTGATTTTTAGATTTTGTGTTGTTAATTTTAAGTAAATACATGTACATTTAACAATGGTCAGTTGTCTCATTTTAAGAACAAATCTGTTTCTCACATTGAATTCTAACTTGAAAATATGATAACCCTTTACCGGGGATAAAGAACTGTTATAATCATTTAGATTGTAATTTTAAAAATAGTAGACAACTTGCACTATCAATGATAGATAAAAGATTTTGCAAAATTTCTTCTCTTAGGTTTTGCTTATTTTTACTACAGTATGTATATAGCATACAAGTTTGAGGTTATATATACTGATATTCAAGTGTTGCTGTCTTGTGCATTTTGTACATAAGGAGCTATGTATGAAAGTCATTGTTATGAAAAACAAAAAATACCAACACACAATCTCTACTGTTTAATGATAATAACTGTGTAATATTCAATTTTAATGATGATTTAATCATATAAAAGTAATCATAATTTATATACTTTTGACAATAAATCTTAATATCCCCTGGGTAACACGAGTCTTAATGGCTCACATGTTGAAGTTTAGATTCTTCATATTGTAATATAACAGGCTACACTGGTAAAGTTAATCAAAATGTTTATCAAAAAGTTGACAATATTTAGTAGGAAAGCACAATTTTACTGACATGTCAGTATAGTGTGGTGTGAACACAAGTAGTACATTTCCTCACTTTTTTTTTATCTTTGTTTTCCTGAATTTCAAAAATCATTTCTGTTTTGCTGAGAAATTGTAATGTATAATTTCATATTGAAAACAAAAGGTGTCCACTATTAGTTATGTTGAATTTCATTAGAGTTAAGAGTGTGACTTTTTACAGAATAGTTGTTTTCTTATATTTAAGATTTTTTTCTATGAGAATATAATATTTCAACTATTAATATTCTAACTTGTTGCTTACCCAGGTGGAGATTTTGATAGATATCATTAAGTACTGCTGTTAGCACATGCTAATCAACAAGTTATTCACAAGAAAAGAAGAAAATATTTACATTTAACATTTCCTTACATCTTATAATCCAATTATTTGCCAGTGGAAACACAAGTTCCTGCAGTGTCGATTTTGTTTACCTTGGCAAATTTAGGCTGTGGCATAGCCTCAGTTTTATAAACTTTAGTGATGAATATCACAGGTTAACCAAAGAATTATGAATGATTTATGAAACAAACTTTGTTTTGGGGTATATTTTTGATTTGTGATACCACATTTTTTAGATAATCCATGTAATAGACTGCTGTTTGTCCCACCTAGAATTCATACACATGAAGAAGAGTGGAAATGGTTTCAACTTGGCCATCGTAAAATCTATGCCAAACAATCCAAATATTGTCATTAAATACAATTCACATTAAATTAATCGATGCTCTAATATTGAGTAATGCATTATAAGAGTTATTCAAAGACATGCCTCATAATTACTTGAAAAATGTAAACACTTCATCAACCTAGATAGCAAGTTGTGAAGTGCACAAATTAACCAACATCTGATAATAATGTAGCCCTTTGTATGGCTCTTTCTGATTGGATGAAGCTGTATGTAGATTGATGGTAAACATTGAACAGTCTGCTGGTGGTACAAAATGTTGCAACTTATTTGCATAAATAATGCCTAGTCAGCTAACAAGTAAATGAAATTATCTTGGTAGGCAAAGTATTGTGCAAAATGCAATTTGCAGTACAGTTAGGAATAATAAAATGTATTGAAAGAACAAATTTATGTTTAATACATATTTGTATGACTTCTATAATACCTTTTCATTGAGTTGATGAGATTGTAAACATCGAGTCTTTAAGAGAAATTTTATGAAATTTAGTTTTATGGCAATCTTTATATTCCAAACTAGGGCTGAAGCATAAAGTTTAAATTCATAAATCTCAAATAAAGAATTACCGTTGTTACGTATTATAATTTATTACAATTTCAAATAACTGGAAATTTGAATTTAGAAGTTAAATTTAAATAATGTCAATATGTATTAAATTTATGATATTTACCAACAAGATTGATACACACACTTATTTTGTGTAACACAAACATATTTCAAAGTACAGACAACAACACAATTTGTAATAACAGTTATTACAAATAATGACTTGTATACAAAAGTTTTACAAACTTATAAACAATACTGAGGCTTCTATCTAGTCTGGAATTGAATATTTTACCAACGATTCACAACAAACAATTTATATTGATATTGGTACAGCTCACTTAACGGGTAAGCTATCTTGTTGCTCATGCAAGTTTTTCACAGGTAGAGATACGCATTGTCCTCATAGAAATTTTAAAATCAAGTTACTTAAATGGTTTGTAATATTTGAAGAATATAAACTTTCCTGGTCAAGTATCTATACTTTCTCGATTATTAAGCGTTAATCACAATTATAGTTTGCTAGGCTTATAGTATAAGTGCAGCAAACCAATAAAATTAGCTGTCTCACCACATGCTGTGATAGCTACCTCTAACAGTCATTAGGTAAGTTTCTTGAAAGTTCAGTTGTCAACAGTGTAAATTGTATATTGTTGATTCTTACACTCAAGAATCTTCTACAAAAGGAACATGTGAGACTTTCACAATATGTATTTAACAGTACAAGTAATACACATTTCTAAATATATATTAAATTGAAACAAACATAAGTATTGAAAAAAATATATAATATTAAATTTATTAGTCTTTAAATGTACACAATTTTCTTAAATCATGCTAGATTTCAAGTACATTAAACAGTTTCAGCATTATGTAGATAGAAATGATGTCAGGTTCTTTCCACCGTTTTTTAAAAATTGAATGGGGATGAGAATTGGTCACAAATGTGAAATTTGCCATCCATCAAAATAATTGAAATTAGTTAAATTTTGAAAGGTTCAGTGTGCTGAAGCCAAAATACTTGTACTAATAATCTCAAAAGTACCTTGTCTGCTTTGTTGTTAATACTAAACCAAAAACAAAGGGCAAGCTATAATACTGCTTTTTTAAAATATCTAGTCTTTATCAATGTTATATCATAATTTGAAGCAAAGGGGACAGGTATATCCTAGTTGATAGCATGTCAGGCTGAAAATTTGAAGCACATGATTAAAACATAGTACTTGACATTATTTGTTGTGAAAAAAAAATGAGACTTTTGTGATTAAAACTAAATTCTGTAATTGTAATTGAATGGAAGACGGCAATCCAACTGATAAGTTGTTTCACAAGTTCAGTGCAACAGCTGTTTATAGGACGTCTGTAGTTTTGATTAATGCCTGTGACATACTAGTGTTGTTGCTTACAACGGGGTTCTTGGTATGTTGTATTGAAACAATTTTGAATATACAATTCAGGTGACATTTCACAACAGATATAAAGTTGCCTTGGAATGGGATATATCAGAACGACATTTTGACTTTTTGTTTGGTGTTTTGTAGGTGATGTCATATGAAATTGCTGTTTATAGGATAAGTAGTAACTTTTTCAATACAAACTATGCATGCACTTAGATCATAAAGGTGTGTTCAGATAGATGATTTAGAATTTCTAAGAGGGGGGTATTACTTGTACTTAATAGTATGGATAAACTTGTGACCAGAAAAAGACACAACAAGTACACTAGCAGTGGCAAGTAGAGTGTGACATCTGGTAACAGGTGAGAATTCAAAACACACTGTCATCTATGAGTCTCAGGCAATAGAACATTGCATAACATTTAGGAAAAGTTTGCTTGTTCAAATTTGTACTAGCCATCTCTAATTTAAGAATAACACTATGTAATACAAAATTTGTTCCTGGATAGTCACTATATGTGTTATTTCTTAATTGCTTATGTTGTAAAAGTATAGAAAATGGTCATTATTCCCTTCAAACTTTGCTCTTGTGACCTGGATAATAATTAATTTTAAAAATTAATTATTTTCTATGTAAAAATGAGCAAATTTGCACATTTTTATTTACAAAAGGTTTGAAGAAACAACATATGAATCAAGATTTACATGTATTTATACTAAAGTTATGCAAAAATGAATAGAAATGTTTAGAAGTGAATAGTTTTTTGAGACCTGCAACTGTAACGTAAATCACTTTCATGTATAGGCCCCCAAATACAGTCTCCCATAGGAATACTCTCCTTGGTAGCATCATTCAAAGTCCAGTATTTCTTGGTGGAAGTGCTTGCCTTGCTCCTCTGAATATGCTCCTATGTTCTTGAATTTATCAAGATGAGCATCAGGGATATGGACTTTCAGGGACATCCTGCAGCCCATTTTGCTGTAGTTCTTCACCATTGGCTCAGCGGTATGTCTGCGGACTTACACGCTAAAATCTGGATTTTGATACCCGTGGTGGGCAGAGCACAGATAGCCCATTGTGTAGCTTTGTGCTTAATTCAAAACAACAATCTTCACCAGAGCCTCAACCAGTTCCTTATAATTTTTGGCCTTGTGATTGCCCAAGAAGACCCGAACCACTGTGACAAAGCTGCCACAAGCTTTTCACTTTCCTACTGTGCACTCCAGGATCTTCTTTATTTGTGGTCCAACAAATACACCAGCTTTGACCTTTGCCTCAGACAGCCTAGGGAAGAAGTCTCATAAGTACTTGAAGACTGCAGACTCCTTATCAAGAACTGTGACAAACTGTTTCATAAGACCCAATTTTATGTGCAATGGTGAGAATAACACTTGGAGGTCCACTTGACATTTTGCCTCCCCACAGAGAACTCAGTCCATTGTGGTCAGTGCTTCCTGTTGTAATGCTCTGCGATGTCCCTATTGTTCCAAAGGCAAAGATAACAGGGAAACTTGGTAAAGTCCCCTTGCAGACCCATCAGGAATTTCACCATTTTGAAGTCTCTAATAATCTCCCAGCCATACTCATCATACTTCAAGGCTTCTAGCAAGGTCGAACCTGTTGTATTTCTCATTCAGATGTACTGAAAGATATTTAAATTTTAAAAGGTCTAAAATTTGTATAATATAAAATCTTGCTATTCAAGCAAGCAGATATTGTCCATCTTACCTTTTTAGAGTTTTTCTGCAGTGCTTGCAGGTAAAATTGAGGTACAAAGGGTTTGTTTTCATCCCCAACATGCATGCTGAAATATGCCTTGTAGGCTTCACACATTTTAGCAGATGCTGTCACAGAGTACTTTTTTGCTCTTGTCTTGATAAATTGGCCAGTACAAAGCAAAATATGTCTGGAGAATGTTTGCAGCTTCTTGGTGTTATCTCTGATAAAATCGGACAGGTTTATATATTCACTTAGGCAGCTACAAATAAACTGGAATGGTATATATATGTATTACTTTGGAAAGCTCTTTAAAAATTCTTGTAAGTTTGAGGAAATTCTTTATCAGCTACTCAGCACTGAATCTACCTGGAATGTTTTGGGAAATAGTTTGAAAATTTCGTTACCCAGGTCACAAAAGCAACGTTTGAAGATAAAAATAGTTTTTTTTATTATTTACTTTAGACAAGCAAATGGGAAATAACACTTTCTGCACAGGAACAAGAAAAAGTAAAATTTTGTTACATAGTGTAATAAATTAGTGGGCAGGCATGGAATTAACTGTTTATATAATGCCTCCATGGCTGAAAGTGTTAGTATGTTTGTTACAAAATTTAAACTTGCAGATTGTAAGTTTAGTAACCTAACCACACCTCTTCATTAGGAAAAATTAATAGTTATAAAAATACAAATACACTTTTGAGCAGTATTTTATTCTTAATGTAGAAAAATGAATATTTCTTGTTTGCCAAAGTTTATTTTTTTGCATTTCTCACGTATATGATACTTTCAGCAGCCTTTTGATATGTACCTTATCATATTCTTAAAGTTCCATGGTAAGTTTATGGACATACAACTCTTAAAAACAAATGTATTCTTAAGCTATTCACATACATTATTAAATGTTTATTTTTTGTATTTTTTAACTTTTCCATGGATATTAATTAGCTTTAGAGAATTGTTTATACTTTTGATTAAGTGTATGCTTAGGAAGTCGGTTGTGTAGAGGTTTAGAAATTCCCGAAGACACTGTTTTCTCTATCTTTGTTAATGAGATGACCAAGTGATGATATCAGATGCACCCTGAAGAATTTTACTGTATTCGAATATGTAGATAAATGATAATTCTCAGTATTGTTCAAATTTGCTTCTAATCTATGTTACTTATGCTCTTCATGTTTAAAGTGAAGTGTGATCGAATTTATTCGAATTGAATAAATTTTTAACAATTTATCCTACAACTGAACTATCAACACCTAAAATTTTAAATTTGTTAAAAAGGTGATGCTTTTATTAAGCAAAATTTATAGAGTAAATGTTTAAATGAAAAAGAGATCAAAACTCAAACATTTTCCCATCTTGAACTAAATTTAATTCAGGTAAAAGAAAGAATTAGAAACTCAACAGGTATAATTCTTATAAATGCATGAATTGTGCTGATTACAGTAACTTATAACAAATCATTTAGTTCTGAAGTATAGTTATGTTTTATTCAATGTGAAATAAAATATTTTATGTAACGGACTGTGAAAGCTCATCCCAAGAGATAATGATAATCCATAAATACAGACACTTTTCATATATCATAATTGCAATATAAACACATTACAGTATAACTATAAAGCAATGCATTTTAGGGGTTAGTTTTTGCCTCAGATCACACAGACCAACTTAATGTTTTAAAAAGCTGCAAACAAGAAAGCAAGGAAATATGGAAAATTGTATGTTTGTGAAATATTTGAATCTGTATGATTAAATATGTCGCACAGAGACAAACAACAACAGGAAAAAAAAACGTGTACCAAGTTTTACTTCGACATCACACATAAGCTATTTCCAACAACTTTCACTTTTTCAAATAAATTTCTTTACTGAATGAATATTCAAATTGATGATTTAAAACAATTTTCTTTTACGTTACCGGTCCGGCATGACCAAATATTTTTAGTAAGAAGTAATGAAATAAAAATAATTATTTCAATTAATTAATTTATGTAGAGACGAGATGTTTCAAAGAATAATTTTACAAAACGACGATAGTAAAACTTTAAATCCTCATACTTCATGCAAGTTCTTGGGTTTTGACCTCTTACAGATTCGACTGTGCATGAGTCTGTAGACATTCCCACTGATGAATATTAGTTACAGGAACCTCACCTGTTTGTTGAACAAGTCGCACTTCTTGATGTTCAGCTTAAGCTTCTGTTTCCTCAACTGTTCCAGAACTTTCCTTATCCATCATAAGTATCGTTGAAGATCTTCCGTTATATGACTATATCATCTAAATACGTGGGTATGATACTGCAAGAGAATGTATCAAAGAGAAAATATTACATTAGTCTTTAAAATTTAGTAGGTGCATTATACATTCGAGGCAGTAACACAATGTTTATAGAACTGGACTTGCCAATATCCATGCTTTAGATACAATGGTAAAAAAAAATTGATTTTTAAGAAAATAATCGAAGTACAGTTAATCCCTGACAGTGTATAGGAATCATCCTTTTTAATGTAATTCAACTTTTTACTTGTCCATGGAATGGATTACAACTTTCATAAGCCTTCAATATAACCATATGTTTGATAGCTATAACTTTTACAAGAATAAATTTATAAAGTATAGTATTTACATTAGCTTACATATAAGTCTAATAAAGCTGCCAAAGTAGGAATTAAATTCGTGATTGTTGTTTTAATTTTTATATCAGGATCCCTATTTTTATTTAAAACGCATACTTTTTAATTTTCTTGTTTTTTTACAATCTTCAGAAACTCGCATGCCTATCCTACAATATGTATCGTCATCTGGGCCTGGCATGGCCGAGCGCATTAAGGCGTGCATTCGTAATCCGAGGGTCGCGGGTTCGTGCCCGCGTCGCGCTAAACATGCTCGCCGTGGGGTGTATAATGTGACGGTCAATCCCAATATTCGTTGTTAAAAGAGTTGGCGGTGGGTGGTGATGACTAGCTGACTTCCCTTTAGTCTTACACTGCAAAATTAGGGACGGCTAGCACAGATAGCCTTCGAGTAGCTTTGTGCGAAATTCCAAAAACAAACGTATCGTCATCTATTGGGTTGAAAGTATATTTTAAGAGCGCGCTTTTTATGTTCATAAAAAAAAAAATCTCTGTGCCTTTACTGGAATATCAAAAATGGATATCCACAGACCACTCAAGTAAGCTAGGGAAATCTTGTAGTGATATTCTGAGTCATCTAGAGGCTAGACTCGCTGACGTATCAGGATGATAGATGGGTAGTAAAAGAAATACTATTTTAGGAAAGTTATTTGTTTTACAAGAAATGTCAGCTAGCTTTTTACTTTATTATTAGTATATATTCGTATAATATAGCGTTAACAATATTTCGAATGGTCAGTTTTTCTCTTCAGAATTGAATGGAGTGATCCCTAGTATAACGTACTGCCGTATTAATTCCTCACATTAGTGGCTGAAATCACTGGTTTTCTCATATGCATAATATTTCCCTCATTTTCACATCTTTTGATAGGATTTTGTATTCCAGACAGACTTTCATCTGCAGTTCTTGGCAAAATGTCTTTTCATTTGAAGCAAATATTATCTTCTAGTTTATTTCTTCAATTCTGTGTAAGTAGTTTTTTAATTAATCTTTTAAGTTTTCTACGCTGTCTGTTTGTTTTTTTGTGTTTTGGAATTTCGCACAAAGCTACTCGAGGGCTATCTGTGCTAGCCGTCCCTAATTTTGCAGTGTAAGACTAGAGGGAAGGCAGCTAGTCATCACCACCCACCGCCAACTCTTGGGCTACTCTTTTATCAACGAATAGTGGGATTGACCGTCACATTATACACCCCCACGGCTGGGAGGGCGAGCATGTTTAGCGCGACGCGGGCGCGAACCCGCGACCCTCGGATTACGAGCGCACGCCTTAACGCGCTCGGCCATGCCAGGCCCTTCTATGCTGTCATCAGGGGGACTTTATAATTCAGCATTACCCAATATGATGATACTTATAGTTGTTTAATTGTTACTTTAATGGATTCAAGTTTCATCACTAGGTGGAGAGCTTTCTTTAAAGATACACACTTACTTTGTTTCAACGTAATTCCCATACCCTTGTTTGTTACAGCATCTATAAATTGATTGTGTCACAAAGATTCTCCCATTATATATTTCATAGTAAGTAGTTTTAGATTGGAATTCTTGAGCAGATGAATAAAAAGATGTCTTGTTTAATCTCTGTATTCATCCATTTCTTTTCCAAATGTTTTATTCTGTCAGTTATATTCATTTCAAACTTATTCGATTCTGTCGTTACAACCTTTCTTTACTTCTATTTTATTGTAAACCTTCATTACATCTACAATAGGTTAATCAGTCTTGGTTTTAATCGGATTATTTTTTCCCGCTCAATTCTTCTTTAAAAATTGGGTTGGCTTTTTTGTTTCTTTCTTTATTTAACTTCGCGCAAAGCTGTCCAAAGGCTATATGCGCTAGTCATCCCTAATTTAGCATTGTAAGATTAGAGGAATGACAGATAGTCATCACCACCCTCGGACTACTCTTTTCCCAACGAATAGAGGGAGTGACCATTACGTTATAATCCTTTTCTAAACTCCCGTTTTAACTTGCTATGTCGTTATTCTAATTCTCGGTTTCTCCCCATTAGGATCTTGTGTAGCTTTGTAAAACTGTTGTATATGAATCATTATTTGTAATAAACATTATTATAAATCCTATTGTTGTTTATTTAATAAAATATGCTTGTGATAAAAATGAAAATAGTGTGTACCAATCGTGTTGGCAAATATTAGAAAGTTGATACGTACCGAAATTCACTTAACTTCTAAAATAATATTGAATGAATGTCGGCGGTGTTTGGGCAATAAAAGTTCATACCCTGGAGGGTCAGGTTCTTTTATGACCTCTTCCTCCCCCCCGTACTTATATTCTTGGCTAATTGATATTTATGACTGTTAACTGAATTTTTATTTGGTCCTTTTCAGGGTAATGTCCATGTATTTTCGCTCGTATACAGTTATTTATTCTATTAGCAGAATGTCAAGTTTGCTGGTTGCACTTTTTTAATAGATAAATAAATAAACTATAAGAAATTATATATGTATTTTTTAATTATTATTTAAAGTTTATATATATTTATTATTATTATTATTATTTAAAGTTTATATATATTTTTTATTATTATTTAATTTTTTTAAATTTTTTCTTTTTTATTTATTTTTATATTTGAAATATAAATTAACTGGGAAGAGGTGTTTAGGACTGGCTTCATCATGTATGAGGTACCTGTCTAGTTCGCATAGTAATTCGTTTTTCATCCAGTTCTTATTAAAGCACATTATTGTAATATGTAGGAGTCTATCTGGTATGGTTGGTATGTCCGAGTATTTGTGAAGGAATTGAAATGATATTGTTCTTGGAACTCTGTATGCAGTTGTGAGGAGTGTGTTTTGGATTGTTTGTAGTTTAGTTTTAATTATTTTATTGCTTACAGTTATCCATGCTGGAGCTGCATAGTCTATTACGGGTCTAATATATGTTTTATAGATTTTTAACATATTATCTGTAGATGCTCCACTGTTTTTCCCAGTTAGACTCCTAGCATTGTTAGTTCTTCGCCAGACTTTGTTTTTAATTTCGTTCACATTATTGATCCAAGTTAGTTTTAAATCATAGGTTAGACCTAAAAATTTTGCCGATGGGGCAATCTGGAGTAGAGTGCCATTCATATACAGTTCTGGCTGTTGTTTTTTGTGTTTTGTCGATTTCGTAAAGACTACGAGTTGTGTTTTTGCCGTGTTTATTTTTATTCTATATTTTTGACAGTATTCACTTATTCTATTTAGTTGTGGTTGTATGTTCGTGGCTGCTATTGTGGGTGTTAAAATTTCCGGCTTGTTTGTTTTGAATTTCGTGCAAAGCCACACGAAAGCTATCTGCGCTATCTGTCCCTAATTTAGCAGTGCAAGACTAGAGGGAAGGCAGCTAGTCATCACTACCCACCGCCTACTCTTGGGTTGCTCTTTTACCGATGAATAATGGGATTGACCGTCACATTAAAACGCCACCACGGCTAAAAGCATGAGCATGTTTGGTGAGACGGGGATTCGAACTTGCGACCCTCGGATTACGAGTCGAACGCCTTAACACATTTGGCCGTGCCAGGCCAAATTTCCGACTATTTGAGATCATAATATGTAACGTACATAATATAACAAATTGGAGACTAGTCCTAGATAAATTACAATACGTAACATAATAAATTGGGGCTCTCTTCTGAGATATGAATCACAAACAAAATTTGATATAAATTCAAATCATAATTTAATTTATTATTATCAGTGCCAACAAAATTTGATCATGTCCGATCATTAACGTTTTCTTGAATCACCGTCCCTCGAACAGGTAGAGAAAAATAACAAAAGTGAATTGCTGAAGTTTTAGAACTAAATGTTAAAAACCAATGAGAAAAATGTTGCTAAAAAGCGCATTGTTGAAATATTAATCAACGATTATTTGCTGTCTGAGGAAGGATTGTGGGAATACTCTTGTGTCTCCATTAGCCAAGCAAAGTTGAATGATAAAGATAAGTTATGAATCCAGTTAATTCTCAGAAAAATCGAGATTGAACAAGCCCATATTTAAGCCCAGAAAAAGCAAGCTCACAATAAAGTCCATAGTGAGCAAGCCTGTATTGAAGACAAGAAAGAAGTTAAGCTGAAATAAATAAAACACAACTCCGATTGATCACGCAAAATGATAGCTTTTAACTCAATTGATATATTAAAGTACCGCTATTTAATGAAAATGAAGTTGATAAATATTTTTAACATTTTGAGAATATTCCCTAAATTATGGAATGGCTCAATGAAAAATGATCACTATTATTGCTCAGTGTTTTAGCTGGTAAAGCCCAAAAAGTTATGCTACTCTTTTTCTTGAAGATTACACTAGTTATTACAAGGTTAAAACAGCTATCCTCAAAGCACAACGGTCATCAAGACTCAATTCCTCGCCCGGCATGGCCAGATGATTAAGGCACTCGACTCGTAACCTGAGGTTCGAATCCCCGTCACACCAAACATGCTTGCCCTTTCAGCCGTGGGGGCGTTATAATGATACTATCAATCACACTATTCGTCAGTAAAAGAGTAGCCCTAAGAGTTGACGGTGGGTGGTTAGTCTCATATTGCTAAATTAGGGACGGCTAGCGCAGATAGCCCTCGTGTAGCTTTGCGCGAAATTCAAAATAAACCAAACTCAGTTTTTATCGGTGTGAATCTGTAGACATTCCGCTGTGCCACTGTATATAAATCATTATTTGTAATGACTGTCATTATAAATTGTATTGCTATTTGTATGTTTAATTTGATTTGTGTTAAGAGAGAAAATAGTGTATGTCAATATTGTTGCCAAATATCTTGGATGTGGTACATGTTGAGATTCAGGTAACTTCTAATTTAAAGTTAAAAGTTCTGGCTGTTTGAAATAGTAATATGTAACGCACGTAATTTCAAAAAGCGGAAACTTGTCCATGATAAATAATATGTAACAACACACTTTCTTCATTAGTATTTAAAGATGTGTTCAGTATTTTATTTCTTAGATTCATTTATTCAGATATTCAGCACTATTTCGCAATAAATACCTTGTCCAGTGCACGTATTATCGATACATTGCTTTAAAACTTAATTTAGTTTAATCTGAATATATTAAAATCACACCAAAAAGAAAAGCATTTGTTTAATTTTCAAAGTTAAGCACAAACCTACAGAATGAGATATTTCTGCTCTACTACCGTTGATATCGAAAGCTGGTTTGTGAGGTTGCAATCGTGCTGCTATGCCACTGGGGTGCAGCAAAAGTTTTCAGTTTCCATTTTAAATGATATTGACACTACAAAAAACAAAAGTTTTAAATTGTTTGATTTGTTGTTATAAAATTAACTATTTAGACATTGCATAATATGTAGTTATTTTTATTTGAATTGGTGGAATAAATTTAACAAACTAAATTATTCTTATGTTCTTTGATTAAATTTCTAATCTAGACATGGAATTTTGCACTTAAAGATATTTTTAAAGCATCGATAATAAAGTTTGTGGTTTGCTAAAGTGTGTGTGTGTTTTATAATAACAAAATCACGTGAGGTTATTTGCTGAGTCCAGGGAGGGGAAGCGAGTCCCTGATTTTAGCATTGTAAATCCGGAAACTTATCACTGTACCAGGGGGGTTACTTTTGCTAGAATACAAAGAAAGAAAGCTATCAGGAGAAATAAAAAAAAACTTTTCACGAAAATAAATCTTGAGGACAAGACTAACATTTCATATGTATTTATTTATTTTGTAATATCCTCAAGCACAATGATGACATTCAGGTAGGAATAACCAACAAGTAGCTAGATAAAATTTATCACAGAGCTAATAAAACTCTCTTATTCTCTGACTCCTCAGAGTTGAAAAACAACAAAATAAAACAAAAACAGATGAAGAGAATTGCAGTAAAACAACTCCTTCAACTGTTTTTAGCGTTATACGTCCGCAAATTTGCCACTGTGCTACTTGTGAACATTGAACTAATAGTTTGAAGAGAAGACAGCTAGTAACAGCACTATCATGGATATACTTTTTACTGATCAAGTAGTGGAATTTCATTGCCAGTTATGGAAGTCTGTTTGTTCATGAATTTCGCGCACAGCTACACGAGGGCTAGCTAAGCTTGCCGTCCCTAATTTAGCAGTATGAGACTAGAGGGAAGGCAACTCTTGAAAGTTTGCTATTCTTTTACCAATGAATAGTGACTGAAAGACGAAGCTTGACGTGATTTAGCAACATAGTGATGACTTAAATAACGCACGTATTCAGAGCTAATAAAAATAAACAAAAACTAGGAGTAGACAGAGCGTTTTTTATTTTAACATTGATTACATTTGCTGTTTTTTTTATGTTTTAACGATGACCGGACCTTGAGTACACCGGCATCTATGACATTTGCCAGATGGCTAGTCCAGGCATGATCTTGAACTTTGAATCAATAACACCGACACATTACCCGTTACGTGCACTGTTAACATATTTTCTGATAAGCCAATGAAATGAACGTTGGATTTTGGGTATTCTAGACTCATCCTGAGTTCATCCTTGCTGATGCAAATTTCTCCTCTTCGTAATTTTCACCTTTCGCCCCCCCCCAGTGGCTCAGCGGTATGTCTGCGAACTTACACGCTAAAATCCGGGTTTCAATATCCGTGGTGGGCAGAGCACAGATAGCCCATTGTGTAGCTTTGTGCTTAATTCAACACAACAACAACAACAACCTTTCCGTCAAATATAGAAACAAGGAACGTATCTCTGCCAATAGTTCTAAAAGAATTGAATAGGAAAGATTTACCAGAAAGATTTTAGTGTTGTAAAGTTTCTACATATTTTTGTACTCAAATTATTCCATATAAAAATGTTATTACTGTATAGTTATCATCAATGATTGTTTTTTAAATGTTATTATATTCTTATTTTTATGTTATGTTTTGACATATTTACTTTTATTCGATAATACCATAGAGTTACATATCTGCCGGAAGTCGTTTTTTCTTTTGAGGCATGCGTATGCGTTATAACTATTAATACTCGTAACCTAGGTTTTCTTTTAGCTTTAACTACAAACACGTTGTTGTAGTACAAGTTGTAGTAAACTGTAAAGTATAATTTATAGACATGTGATGAAATTTAAAACATTTTACACATTTTTTTAAAATGGCAGTATATAAAGTGTTTTCCCATTGCATTGTACAAACATACAAAACAAGTATTTGTTCGAAGGTTACACCCATTTATATTGTTTTTTTGATTTTGACATTTGTACCTCCGTTTTTAATCGCATACAGAAGCCAAGGTAAGTTTAACCATGTTAAATCTAAGACTTACCAAAGGGTGAGATAATTTTATGCTGTTGATATGAATCAGTAAAAATTATACACAACTGTAAAATTGTACCTACTAAAGCAAAGCTAGAATTTTTAATTTCAATATCCTTGACTTGGAACTGAAGTTTCATGGTGATGTTGATTCTCAGTGACAGCTGAACTTGAGATTTGTTACAATTACCAAATGTATGTGTGTGTATATTGTGTATATATAGCTATATATATATATATAAACTACAATCTAGATGTGTATTATGAGACTAACAAAAACAACAGCAAAGAAAGCTGTCTGTTGCCAGTGGCAATAAATTGTAGCTGAAGAACAGCCCCAAAAAACTATATTTATAGAACCCAAAAATGTTGCTGATATTCAGTCTGTCGCTTAAGTTATAATAAAAATGGAAATTTGTAAAGTTATCCATTACAGAATATGAAATTAGGGATAAGGAGTTGAGTGCTTTGACCCATGATGCCATAATTCTGCATGTAGGGCACTTTCTTATACTTATGACAGTATATTCTTGTGTTGGAGTGTTAGGAATTTATAACTCTAGGAACAGGATTCAGAGTTTGAGATGTTTCTTGCACCAGTTAAGTCAGTATAGTATATGTGAAGCTGTAAATATAAGTTTAATAGGGTCATTTAGACTGGCCAATATTTTAAAACAATTCAGTAACAGAAGTTTAAGTTAACAAGTGACAACTGAGATTGAGTGCGACACATTCATAAAATTTTTCTGATACGCATAGCAAAAACAAAATGAGACTTGCAGTGTAGATGTGTAAAGTATGTAAAGAAAATCTGTAGTGTAAATGGTTGGTCAGTCTCTACCTGTTAATATTCATTTGAATATTTCTGAGTGTATTGTTTTACAAGTGGTTTCAAATTCAGATATGAAGCATTAGTTGGTCTTGTGGTAAAGCTCTGTATTATGAAGCTGTTGAACTGGGTTTAAGTCTGTACAGTACCGCAAAATATTCCCCACCATACTTTAAGCTGTAGATGCATCATAAGAGTAACAGTCAATCTCTTAATGAGATTCTGAGTGGTAGGGTTTTGTTGGTTGGCTATCCTCCCTTTAGTTTCTCAGTTCAAAATTAGAGGTAGTTGTGCATATCAGCTCTTTGTATGTCATTACATGAAATTTTGAAACATACTAAACTCATTCACTTTTAAAAACAAATTCCAGTTCATAACTTTGGTTATAATAAAAGTAAACCTGAAGTCCTGTAACTAAAAGTAATCATTAAATGTATCATCAGCTTGTAAGACAGAAGTAAACATTTAAATGTATTTTTTTTTATGTTAACACACATGAAGTAATATTTTCTCTGCTTAATACCAGGTTTCTGGAAGAAAACTGAAGTATATCAAGAACAGCCAGATGTACATTTTAAACATCAACTTATAATTATACTAGAAAATAAAAACCATGGAGGAACTCTTGTGTGGAGTACATTTCCTCAGCTTAACAACGTTGTTCAAAATAACCTTCGAATACCAGTTATAAAGGTTTGTCAACATAAATATCTCATCGTTGTAAAGCTTAAACTTTTGGAGAAAACAAATATCAGATAATATGAAAGAGAAGGGGATAGATGATTTAGGGGATTACCAGCATTGAGATGTCTCCAGAAAACATTCTTCATTTCTTGTGTCAAAAAAATGTTGATAAGATGTTGAGGTAATGAAAAGAAAGGCATGAATGAGCTCATGATAATATTATGTTCTTTCTCTTTATTTAATGTTGTGTCTTGCCACATCTGTTTGGGTTTCAAAATATATTGGCCAGACATTTATACTGCTTAGGTTGAGATGCTATATACAAACTGATTTGATCTGACTCGAATAGTATTCAACTGACTGGCATTACACGAACTGTGTACTGCAATTAAAGAAACAGATCAACTAAAACATGTTATTTTGATCTTATTAAAATTCATAAAGGACACTAATAAAAATCTGACAAAAAAATGTTTTTCTAGAGGTTTTATAGGAGGTGAAAGATCAGATGTATGAGCACATGATGTCCCTTCAATACCGGTATATAAGTAGCAAGTGGGTTCTGAGGATTGGAAAATTACTTATGTTACACCTAGTTTCAAAGGAAGTAATGAAAGTTTCCATGGAAATTATAAGCCAGTTAATTTAACTTCTGTAGTGGGTAAAATTCCTTGACTATACATTCCATGGGACTCAGTGCATGAAACAAAACAAGAACTCAACATATTAAGAAACCAAATAAACACAGCCACAAATCTATGCTCACCCAATAAAATTAAAGATGAAATTAATAAAATAAAACAACACATCATCAACAAATTTCCTCCAAAAACTGTGGAAAAGATTATTCACTCAACTACGTCAACAACAAACAAATGATAATAATTCCCTAGATACAACAAACTACAAAACCATACACTGCTGCATACCATATGTTTATGACATCTGTGAAAAAATAATCAACATTTGGAAACAAACTTATAATAAAACACAACATTTCAGTAAACACCAAATTTATTTAAAAATCAGGTACAAAACTAAAGTCCATATTATGTAAAAACTACACTGACAAACACACCACCACCATAGTTTATAAAATACAATGCAACAACTGCCATGATTTCTATATTGGAGGAACAAGCAGAAAAAAGGAAACTAGATTCAAAGAACACAAAAAACACCTTCACACGTTTTTGAACATTGCAAATTAAATAAACAAGACATAACCATAGAAAACACCCAAATAGAAAGTAGGGAAATAAATATAAACAAATGCAAAATCAAAGAAGCCCTACTTATACAGCAACTAAAACCAAAATTAAAGCAATATAAAGGAACACCTTTATACTTACACTAATTAATAAACCTGTCATCTAACTGCAATGCTCCCTGCAATTTCATATCCGTTTACATTCTTGTCTTTAAGACGTGCATGGCAATGGTTAGTTGCAAATTCTCTCTTTGTTAACATGAAGATGACCTAAGAAGGTTGAAATGTTCTCTGCCTTATTAGTAAAAGTGTTAATACCTGTTTCAGTCACCCTGACAAACAAAGTTCAAGAGAGATTGATGGAAGAATCTTTTTGAAACCTACTAGTTAAATGTTAGAAATGTGTTTATAAGAGGAAAATTTAACCTTATTAATTTTTTACCATTTTTCAAGTATGTTATTTGTCATCATGATAGAGGGAAAAGTGTGATGGTTGGATGGGAGAGAGAGCTAAAGACTGTTATTAACATAGTCTATTTAGACAAGAGTTACTTGACCCTTGTACACTGGGGGGTAAAGCTTGGTAATTAATTGTTTGGTTTTCTGATAAATTAGTCTCATATGAGATGGTTAAGTGATCACATAATGTGGATAAAAACAAATTTACTATGTTGAAACTTATCTGAATAGATATCAACTGCTTATTATTAAAATATGAGTGTAAAGTCTGATTTTCTTTTTCAGGTCACTGTATGTATGGTGTTATCAGTTTTTATAGTATTCTGGTGGATTGTGAATTCTGGTAGTGGTGGATTGTTCTGATTGGTGGAGTTTTCCTGTAGATTCAACCAATAGTAGACACAAGGTACCTGTAATCTGTAATCTCTGTTCAGTGAATGTTTTATTATGTTAATGTAAAATGATTCTTTTTTTTTCACTTTTAAAATTTGTTTGTGTTGATAATTCTAATTTTTTTCTAGTTTATTTTGTGTCCATTTCATATGATATTCTGAAATGGCTGAATTTTATGTTTTCATGAGTCTTGTACTGTCTTTATGTTCTTTTATTTTGGTTATGAGTCTTGTTTCCATTTGTCCATTGTATGTTTTATTGCAGGAATATGGAATTTTATAAATGTTTTTGTCTTTCTCATTTGTAGTTTTCTGTTTATTTTCAACAAAATGGATATTAATGTCTTGCAGGGTTTCTACTGGATGTCTGTGTTGAATTTCTTTACTTTGTATTTCAGTTTTTCACTGACATTTTGCATGTAGAGGGGAGGTAAATGTTAGTAGTAGTGGTGGTAGTATTTTTCTTATCTTGTTTTTTCTGTTATTGCCTTCTTCAGGGTGTTTTTGATGGAGGAGGAGGTGTAATTATTTTGTTCAAAGCATTTTACAATATTTTGGTATTCAATTTTGATGGCAATCTTATTGCAAATCTGAACATGCTCTTCACAATCCACCAGAATACTATAACAACTGATATCACCATACATATAATGACCTGAAGATGAATGTTGAAAGTCTTTCAAAATGTTATTCTCTACACTTGTGTTTCCATAACAGGCATTTGAGGTCTTTTCATCTAAGTTTCATCATGAATATTGTATCTAAACAATCTATCAAAGAATTAACTGTGCTAAATGTCATGTTTTGATGCCATTGGTAGGCAGAGCACAAAAAACTAATTGTGTACCTTTGTGTTTAAAAGAACAAATGTAATGCAATATTTTGATCACTTGTTTTTTTTGTTTATCATTTCCACGAGTAAGGACACTAGTCAGTTGAAGCTGAAGAAACTTGAGTTAATCAAAAGTAATAATGAAAAATTATAATGGTTAAATTTAGTTTTCTGGCAAGCTAGCTGAAATAATCAGAAACACTAATTGATGATAATAGGTACCAATTATTTTGATTAAGTTAATTTTTAAGCTGTAATCATTGATTATTCTTGATCTTTATTATTATTTAAATTAGTATTACTAATAGGGGCATAATTAAAGAATCAGTGAAGTTTTCTGAGAGCATTAAACTTTTTTTAATTTTTCTACTTGTATTAAGGATGTTAGGTTATTACATAATGGTTTAGTTTGATTGGTAATTTGGACTACATATTTGAATTTAGATTATAATAATCTGGATTTTGCAGTTAATATAGATGTAAACCATATTGTTATTATCAATGAAGAAAAGAATTTTAGCATAGTAGTCAGTAAGTTCTTCAAGCCGTGAAAACTGTAATATGTTTCTAGTAGTAAAGCTAATAAAATTGTATAGTTGTATCAAAAATTTTTTATAGGTAATTATTATTCTGTACAAAGCATAAATTGATAGATAGTGTTTAGTTTTTTCTCCTCTAAGACAGGATATTGGCACATTGGAAAAAGTTCATAGCAGAGAGGCTGAATTCTGAGGAGGGAAAAGTTATATTACAGGCAAATGTTAAGATATGTTTTTTTTAATAAAAAGTAAATGGTGATGTTATTGATGTTTAAAAGATTGTCTAGGGTGGAGAGTTGCAGTAGATTGGATTTTGATTTCTTCATATTGTATTTTGAAGTTAATAGAATGAGTGGATAAAAAGCCAGACATAGAAAACATAGGAAATTCAATAAGATGGTTTTATTTTTCTGTGAAAGTTGGCATATGGAAAGACTTGCTTTTAGCAGTAGTCAAAGTCAGCATTTTACAGGATTTTGAGAGTATTGACAATTTCTTTAATTGTAATGGGGGAGTTTAATTTTTTTCCATTTCATTATGATGGGTGACCAAGGACAGTCTTGAAAAATTCAATTATCTTTTTTTGTCCACAAGTTGTGTTATTCTTTCTTTTTTTTAACAACCCTCAACACTATTTTACTTAATTTGTGTTGTGTATTTTTTAGATAAGAAATATTATTATTACTTTAAGTGTACATAATCGTGATAATGAACATTTTTAATCATCCACAAAGAAAAAAATAAGGAAGAATAATTCAAATTTAGATTTATCAATTTTTTTCACCTTCAAAAATTTTGGTATTTGCATTATGGATTGATGTATTACAGAAGTCATTG
The DNA here is from genome assembly GCA_011833715.1 of Carcinoscorpius rotundicauda. Taxonomy (NCBI): domain Eukaryota; kingdom Metazoa; phylum Arthropoda; class Merostomata; order Xiphosura; family Limulidae; genus Carcinoscorpius; species Carcinoscorpius rotundicauda. Next base: position 45,251,654 of record CM022392.1, on the reverse strand, counting down.
AGGAATGTTAACACATATGTATATATGGAAGTGACTTTAAAATAAATATTAATAAATTTTTTAATTTTATAGTGTGTGGAAAAAACTGTAAAACATAGTTGTGTACAAGCAATACAAGCATTGTATGTGATGTAGCTGAAACATTTAAAAGTGAAATTAATTTAAATATATATTAACATTAATTTTGTAATTATTCTAACACAGTGTACATTAAGACTAATTTAAAGTTTATTCGTGTGCTATACACGCTTTGTGATTCACAGATTTAGTGGTAGAGATTTGCAGTTGATCATTTGCTGACTTTAACAAGTAATATCTGACTTAACCAGGAAGAACCAGAGTAGTTTGCTAAGTGAATAGTTTTATTACCAAAATTTGGAAATTCAGAAAAGCATATATAGTGCAATCTGCCAAGCATTTTGCTAAAGCTGCAATATGTTGAGAGCTGTATGGGTAAAAAGTAACACACAGTACCAATGTTGAGCAGCTTTGGATGATGGTCTACAGTAGAACAAGCACAACACAGTAGAAAGTTCACTAACATAACTGATTATCGACACTCCCCTCCATAATCTGTTCTCACACTCATCATTTTATGATGAGGGACCTGCATTGAAACATCCTTGAAAATACTGGGTGAGAATGTTATTGTTATTCATAGTAGAATAATGTATGTTTTCAGGGAAATATTTCTCTTACTAACTGTATAATCATGGTATTTGTATGTGTAGTTACTACTTTCAGGATAGACTTGTGCTATTTGATTCTTCATGAAATAAACTCTATTCTGAAAAACTTCCAGGTAATACAATAAATTCCTGGATTTAAGTGGATGAGAGCAGTTTGGCAAATGCTCTTTTGTTAAGTTGGAGATCTCATGTTAAATAATGGTTTAACAAAATATTCATCTTTTTTTTTTTTAAACATGCATGGAGAAGACCAACTGAAGACAAAAATGAGCAGATATGTCAGTATTTTTTCCACAGATATTAAGTAAATAAAAGGAACATTAAAAAGTAAACTGAAAATTAAGTAATGCAATTTGAGGAGAGTGCAGACCTCAATAGTAAAAACTACTCTTTGTGATTTTTAAGAATCATGTAAAGTTAATTTAATGTAACTTTTGAAAATAACATGTTTGTGAGCATTCTGTAAAAATCCAGGGTTTATATATAATGCATAGATGCATTAAAAGTATTTTAATTACAGTAATTGAGACTTTTGATGAATGAGTCACAGTGCAGTCACTTCTTGGTGACATTAACAGTGTTCCATTTTTTGTCTATCATTGCACGTAGGGGCATTTTATTTATGAGTTATTAAATAACTTAAAAACCTCTCATTGTTTAAGGCTTTATATCAACCAGTATTTGAATGAATTAAAAATTTGTTAAACGAATTAAGTTAGGTATCTTTTTATAGTTCATGTTGTAAATTGTTTTGTTTGGTGTATTCCATTTAAATATTATTTATTAACCCTTTCATTATGGGTTCAGTATAAAATACACGAGTTTATATACACATTTGCATACATTAAATATTTACCCTATTAACCCTTCATACATTATGTGTATCTTCACAAAATTTTGTTGACTTTTAGTAAAGATTACAATTTTTTCGTACAGAAAAAAATCAGATATTTTAGTGTAATATTTTTTCTAAAGATTTGTTTGTGAAAATGTTGAGTTTGTTTTATTACTAGTCCAAGTGCAAAGTGATTTCATGTTGTGATTAAAAAACTATTCTTTATCTAAAAAATCTCAAATATTTGTGTAATCTCTTAAAACATAAATATGTTAGATGCTTGTTTCCAGTAATGGTTTATACTTTGTTATTTTCTATACCCTAACTATGTTAGGTCTGTCAGTATACCAGTCTCACAACCATCATTAAAAAAAATTAGGAAATATAAATGTAAATTGTTATTTTTGCACCAGAATGAGTACATAATATAACATGAAAATTCAAATGTATAGTTTAAGTAGCTTAAGTCTCACAACATTATATATTTATTATATTGACCCTTCAGTTGTGCCTAGCTAACATTACATAATTTGCATTGATTCAATGAATGTTCACTCATGTTACTGTATCCAGTAATATAAAAGTGACTTTTGGTTTTTACAAAGTGATCCCATCTTGGCTGTGTTTTAGTGGACTGGTATTTTATAATATACAGTCAGATTTCAATTATTATCCAGTATATATGTATATAGATTGTTGCTATTTCAAAATAAATTCTGAATTTTATTTTTCTTAAAATATAGAACAACAAATGAAGTAAGGCTAACAATTATCTCTTTTAGCTACAGCTTTTGAACTTGGTTGCTGCTGGACATAGTTTACTTAGCCTTTTAAAATTTTGTATGTGGATGGTATCAAACAAAATTTTTTTTAGGTTTTATACATATAGTTTAATAACCAAATAATAATAAATAACTATACTGATACCACAGAGTTTCATTATAATTTATTAAGCTTAATAACTAAGCTGTAATTAGGTTTACAAAAAACTTCGAGCAGACTAAAAACACAACCTACCTCCTTGAAATTTTGGTGCAAAAGGATATGGTAGCTTTTTCACAGATTGAAATAGCTGAGAAAACCACTATGGCACATACTAAACTGTTGATTGGTTATTCACATATCATATGTTGAAAATGTACATATAAGGAACTGTTTCCAAAAGTGGAAAGAGTTGAATGGGGTCACTGTGTTTGATTCAGTACATAAGCCAAGCCACATCTCGGCAAAATAAAAAGACAAGAGGTTCTTATTTGATATTCTAACTTGTTAATATTAGTAATTTGAGTTCTTAATATGTACAAAACTATAGACTTAGTATTTTGAAATCACAAACATCTAATTTAACCAATGCAGCATTCAACATACCATGGGAGTCACTGAAATCTATATTTATTTATGTTCTTTTAATATTTACTTTTAATTTAAGAAATTAACTCATATATAATATTAAAGTTTTTATAATAATTTACAATTTGATTCCAAACTTTCTGAAGTACAATTATAAAATAATAGTTTAATAAAATTTTGAATGCAAGTCAACAAATGTGGTGAAATGGCTTTTGACCCGTGCCCTGTCCCAAAAGAAGGAAAGTTAAAATGAAGTAACTGATTCCTTATAATTCAATTGCAATTTTTGATTGATGTTATTCTTCACACTTGCCACTCAACCTCATTTCAAACAGCCATCCATAATTTCTGAAGTCTGGATAATCATTGCTCTTAATTCTAAAGGTATCATAAGTTGTAGCAGTCCACTTTATATCGTTCTTGGGTTAGAAAATATAGTTATTTTTTTCACATGATGTGTATATATATATATATATTTATGTGTGTGTGTTCAATTTATTAATTTTCATGTTTTACTAATTGTTTTGTTTCTGATATACTATACAAAAATTGTAATTTTTTTACCACAATTATTGTCAGTGTGATAACTATTTATGATATCATTTGCATTTGAAAATATACATGTGCATATAAATATGTGTAATTGAGATAGTATTTGTTGTAGCTTCATGAAAAATTATTTTCTGTAACTTACTGTAGATGTTACAGAATACTTTGATTGTGAGCTACTATCTTAATTATATTTAATAACTAAGTTTGAAACTGGGTTGCATGTGTTTGTTATTGTTATTACAGACAAAAGAAGAGGATGTAAATAAAGATGGAAGATTTGATTCACTTGAACTGAAGGTTGAAATGCCATTACGTGATGACGAGGAAGTCTATTCTGTAAAGATGTTGCTGTTTTTTGATTACGAGTTATATGTTAGTATGCTGTTTTTTTTTCATTTCAATGAACTGTTAAAATTAGAATGGTGAACAAGTGAACTACAGTTCAGTTATAATATTGCTACATAATAATCATTGAAAAATATAATTGTCATTGAAGAAAAGTTTAGTAAATTTGTATTAGTAAATAATCTGAGTATTTAATGTTTATTTCTTGTATATTTTTTTTTCTTCTAAAGAAATTAATGGATTTATTTGTAGTGTCTTTGGATTATTTATGTAGTGACTTGTGTTTTCATGACTATTTATACATGTTATTAGTTCATCATAATTTTCATTAAATTTTGTCTTTACTCTTTCTTACACACCTCAACATATAGTTAGAAGTTCAGTTTAAAAAGATATTTTATTTGTATTTGTCATAGTTTCCTATATCTCTAACATGCTATTAAAAGAACATTGTTTCCTATTTGAAGACTTATTCGAATCTACAAATGGAGGGATTAGGATATTTCTTTTATAATAGCCCTCTTCCTGGCTCCCAGTTGTTTATTGTTGGGGAACTTCGACTTCGTCAACGAGAACCACTTCGTCACAAAGGACGTGATGAAAGATTTAATGTAAGTAAGATATTAATATTGTGTTAAAAAAGTGATAAAAGGAAGTTTGGTCTATAAAAGGCAAAGGCACTAGACGATCATTCTCTTTTTATACAGATATTGAATTGCTCTATAAGATGCTTATAAAATGTTAAGAGAACTATTTGATGCATTATTTTATTAAATAAAAATTATTACGTGCAATACTATGAGTAGCATAAAATATTAAGCTTAACTCTCTTTGACAATCAAGAGTAAGAAAAAGAAGATTGGATAAGTATTTATATCTTTTTTTGAAGTTTAATTTTTATTTATAATTATGAAAGTAACTAAAATGTAAAAAAATAAGGATCTTTGTTGTTTTAAAAAGAGTAGATTAAATAAAATAATATAATAAATGTGTTTCACAAGACATGCATGCAAGCAGCTTGTTGGTAATATAATATGTTATTATTGAAACATCAGTTGCACATTCCCTGACTGAATTACAACTAATAATGATGCAGGTAGTCCTTAGACATGGTTTAAAGGGCAATAAAACAATAAACTTTAATTATATGTATGCTGTTAAGAACTTAGAGCTAGTTTAGATAAATGAATGTAGTATCATGTTACAATTTGAAGTCATTCTAGAAAGAAAAAAAAAGGGTAATTTAGATTTCTTTCTTGTTTTGGTGATTATAAGGTAAGTTTAATTGAACAATTTTGCTTTGAGATAGGGTAAAGAAAATAAAACTTAATGTTTTACTGAAAAAAAGATATTTGAACTGCATTTAGGAGGTTTTAGAGATTACACAAAGAAAATTTGAAATTTTTGAGACAAGGAGTAATATTTTTAATTTTAACAAATTATTTTTCATATGGACTATTCAAAACAAAAACAATTTTATTAAAAGTATGTTTTTGTATATTAAAGACTTATAATGTTAATTGAGAAACTGACAAATTTTTTGAAGATATACCCACCATACTGAAGTATTAAACCTAAAAAGACTAAAGAAGTACAAAGAGGTCACATGGTTAGTCATTTAGACTGAGTCTGTATTGAAAGAGTTAAGTGGACTGAACTTTCAATTCTTTATGCCAAATTAAAAATTGAAAGTTCCCATTTCACTATATAAATTATTATTATATTGTTGCCAGAATGTTTTATTTTAGTAGAAGTTAGAATCTAGACTGAACTTCAATTTCGTGAGACATGCTCAAAGTGAGATTAAACATTTGCTGAAAGTCTAAAGCAATGGAAGTCATTCAAGAAGAAAGATACAAAATATGTAAATAACAGGAATAAAGAGAAAAAAAATTAGGAAAAGGGACAGAAAGTTGAAAGAATATAGATAAGAAAAAGCAGTAAACTGCAAGAAAAATAAAAAAGGTACAAAGGACATCAAAAAAGTAAAAGAAGTAAAACTAAATGGCATGAACAAGGTTAAAAAGAAAGTGCCAAATGATTTTGGCAAAGTCTACGGAAGGATTATAACACCAAATTCAAAGGAGCATTAAGAAATATAAGAAAGGACATCAACTCTGGGACAAAATATCTAGAAATTTCATGAAAATGTAAGAATGAAACTAGCTACACCTTTCTGTACAAGTGTTCAAGAATTTCAGCTTCACACACCTATAACTATAAAATATAGAAAAGAACAGGTCAGTTTATCAACACTACACGTTTGACAGACAAACTGATATAAAGATATATAGGCATAGTAGGTACAATTTGAAATAAAAGCCCAAGGTGAATGGAGGCAGAAGTCAATAATAAGCAAGTAGTCTTGCTGCAACTTCAAAAAGACCAACTTTATAAATATTAACAAACCTTCAAACAGAGAGTGATAATTACCAGGCAGTAATAGTTGTCTTATTAATTTTTACATTATAGGCTGATGGAATTCACTCAGCTCATGACCATTAAAACAGTTATGATTTTTTATAATGTGTGCATATTCTTAAAAAAAAATGCAGGTTATTGGTAATATTACAAGGCTTTTGAACACAAGCTTTCTCATGCTCCCATTCCAGGGTTTAAGTGATGAATTAATGTGTTGCTCATTGCCGAATTTCAGCCACCAATAATTCTGGTGACCATCCAGTAGGTATGGATCCCATTGGGACCAGATAATCCAGCTTTGCTTCTCTTTGGTGCAGCTTTACCTCAGATCACTGGGCACTTTAGGTCTTGTCAGAAGGACTCTTGCTTTATTTTCTCACACCTCCACTGTTATTACTCTCTCCTGTTTCCTTTCATTCTTTTTAGGATCCGCTTTTCAGCCGGTGTCTTTTCAAGGTGGTTCAAGATCTTTTCAAGAATACTTTCAAACTCATGAGTCGTTCTCCTCTGGGATTTTGTTTGTCACTTCTGTCTAATAGACTGATGACTGTTATTCAGTGATATACTGTTCTAAGTTGAACTGTTACATATGCCTTCCTTGTTTCACCGTGGAGTTTCCTTTTTTGTCTCTTTCATAAGCCTTGTGTAGGATGCACAACATCTTTCTGTGGTTCCTGTTTCCTCCATTAGAATATTTCTTCCTGTTCTCTGAATATAAACTTACAGGTTTGGTTTTCTAGTCCTCTCATTTGTTTTCTTTTCTTGTCCCCCATTGGTACAGTGGTAAGTCTTCAGATTTACAACATTAAAATTAGGAGCTCAATTTCCATCAGTGGACACTGCAGATAGCCCAATGTGACTTTGCTATAAGAAATACAAATAAATGAATAAGCCTTTTCTTCTTTGTGCTTTGATTTCCATCATATTTTCCACATCTCTTCTCACCATATCTTCCATCTCACTATGTCCCTGGGTGTTTGTTTCCTTTATTTGTCAGGTAAATCATCCAGGCTGGAACATGGGTCATACAACACTCTTTTTGATACTCATTTTCCCATTAGTAGGTTCATTTCTGTGGTATGTTGCATTATAAATATGCCTATCTCAAACAATATGGACCTGTAGAAGTACAGAAGGGATCACTACCAATTCCTCTGTTCCTTGTTGAATTCTTCATGTTTGACATGCTTTTCAAATGGAGTTCCATAGTCACCCATTGCACTTTCTTTAATGATATATTCTTTTGGACTTTTCACTGTACTCCTCTTCATTTGGAGTACAGGAACTTTTAACAATTTATAAGCTCCTATCTTCTGGAGCAGTGGATTCTGGAGGTTTCCTCTTGAGTTTGCTCATTCTCACTCAGTTAAGAGAAGGGCAGTGTTATTCTATCAATGTATACTATGAACCTGTGGATAATCCCAGAATTTGTTTGGTTTAATCTACCACATGCACATGCTTTTCATCCCTCCAGCTGGGGACCTTTCTTACTACTGTCATGGGCAGGTGTTTAAGGCACTAGACTTGCATTGTGAGGATGGTGGGTTTGAATTCCCATCCCATCAAGCATGCTTGCTCCTTTAGCCATGGGAACATTATAATGTGATGGTCCATCCCACTCACTCACTATTCATTGGTAAAAGAGTAGCCTAAAAGTGGGTGGTGATGATAAGCTGTCTTCCCTCTGGTCTTTCACTGTTAAATTACTGATCGCTAACACAGATTGCTCTCATGTAGCTTTGCATAAAATTCAAACCAAACTTACTGCTACCTGGATGTGTTCGTGTTGTTTGGAGCTAACATGACCAACATAAGACCTCACAGATGTATTTGGGCTGGACTTTTTTCCTACCACAGACTGGACAATATTCCCAGCACTGCTTTATTTTGGGCTGAAGTTGTTTTTCCATGTTGCATTTAATCTTTTCATCACCTGTATGTTGAGTTCCTGGATGGCTAGAGTTAGTTGTGCACTAGAATATCTGTAGCTTCTCTTTGTGAGCATTTCCCCTGAGTTTATTTGATGTTATTCCTGACTCTTAACAATTGTAAATGAAAAGTCTTAGATTGGTTGAATTTTATAAGTAAATAAAAAAGTTGACTGTCATGATTGTAGGTGGCAGTACATTATAAGCCTGCAGCTATTATATTTGTATACTTAGAAAGTAACTGGAGAGGGGTAGTGAAGTAGTTTGGATAGTCAGTTTTAAGTTACTGATACATGTGACCATATGTAATGGTGATATATGTATATGACAATGTCTGTGTATAGAAATAACTGTATGTATATGATCTTCCATGTGTATTTGAATATTATATAAAGTAATTAAGTGTTCTGTGAAAAAATGTGTAAGTTACAGAAAGAATACCACCATAAAACAGCTTGTGATTAGAACAAAGGATAAAACTTTGTGACATGAGGTTAACTATGATTACTGACTTGTAAGGTATTATTTCAAGAATTAAATCATGCTTGTTATTTTTATCAATACTTTTATGAGAATGTCAATTTTGACATTGAAACAGTTGGCAGATATTGAACTTTTCATGAAAGAATTACAGTAATTGAGTGACTTCTACTGTCTGTAATTAAACTTAAATTTTACTTTGAGTTTGTTGGTAATTGTAGTGCAACATACTTCAAGTGGATGAAATTGAAATGTATATGAGCAGGTGAAATTCATGATAAGAAGTTTGATTAGTCTAAGAATGTTTTGAGTTAAGTAGATTGAAATATTTTATAAGCACACAGTTTTCTAAATATTTTGCATTAGTACAAGGTGCAGTTAAAGATTCTGGAAAATGTAGGCTGTAAGTACACTGCTGGAAGCATAGAAAGTTGTGAGGAAAAGGTGGTGTAATTATTATGGAATTTTAATGGTCAAAAGTAGGGCCTGACATCTACAAACTCAAATCAATCAATTTGTGCATGTTGGAACCAGTTTTGCAGTCCTTGTCTCATTTTGTTTGCTACAGGACTGAGGCTATGTTTACTTAACCAGGTGGTGATAAAAGGAATGTGTCTGGGTGAGAAGGATTGCTATGCTAATTATTTTCATGCAAATGCAAACAGAACTGAGAAAGTAACAGTTGTTATGGCTACATTTTGTATGGAAAACATAATGTGTCATAAGTAAAATAAATAAACTTAGTATTCCAAAAATTATTTAATTTCAAAGTCTAAGTTTATGGGAGGTCCAGTTCAATTTACATTTTGATCAACATGTGTTACTGAATTATACTAGTTGTGGAGAACTCCACTGCTCATCAGCAACCCTAAACACAAGTTAACCAGAGATGAGCTGGGCCTATGTTGTAGGGAAAGTATAAAACATATTGTTGGTGTAAACATGCTTTGTATAGGTTTCCTCATAGTGTATACAAATTACATTCACGCCTCCTGTATGTTTAAACATAGGGTGTGAATATTTATAAAACTAAAATAAATGTCACATGATCTAGGTAATTGTTTTATTGTTTCTAAAAGTATTTTTAGAGAAGCTTGTGGTTGTAATTGGCAAGCTAATTCCCTATTTATAACCTACACATCTGACTAATTTGTTGAATTAGAATTTTCTGACCTTACTTTTTCAATCCATACATTTCCTCTCTACAGCAAGCCTTATCCTGTGTGGCTACATGGTGAAAGACTGTTATGAAAAAAAACTTGTACATACAAAAATTACTGGCTAACAAAGGCTAATCTTGGACTCCTAGGTGCTGGCTTGACATTTAGTGCAGTAGAATACATGGATGAAGATGTGTTATTAGCTGTCTTGTCTGGCATTCATGATCTTGCTACCTCAGTTGTAATCAGTTAGCTTGAAGGTCTTCTGGGGTCAGGCAACTAATGAATTCCAAAAAACAACAACAGCTGTTTAGAAGCAAGCAGGCTTATCAGTGGTAGAAAAACTGATCTTGAAAGCAATCCAAAGGTTAAAGATGCTCCTAATGTCAACCCAAACTTACATGAAGAAGGACTTAGTGTAACCTGTATGACTCTGAGAGCCATCCTTTATATCTCCTGGGTTTGTGTGATGTTAATGTTTAAAAACATTATTGTAGATATTTTCATTTTAAATTGTCTTTCTATAGGTTGTGCACATGTCAAAATAATTTTATTTAGTTGTGAAATTACGTGAACTTGTTTTCTAATACCATAATCCATTAAAATATAGCCAGTCTAAAAGGTCTCCTAAATTTAGAATACTTTGTATACACCACAGAAAATATTGATAAAGAAGTTGCACACTTAACTAAATCTTTCACCAATTCCTTACTGCAGTAGTTACACAAATTATTAACAAATTAAAAAAATATCTAACATTAACAGGAGAAAAGTCAGAGATTTGCTGATAAAATCAAGCAATTTCTTAATTAACATATACTTAGACACATCTCGATATTTCTTTGTTATTTTCCCAGGTATTCATAACCTTATGCAAATAATTCACACAACAACTTCATATTCGTTTACTTTTCATTTATTTAATATGTTCATACATAAATAAAGCTGTCAGTTCAAGTGGATTGATATGCATATATGTAAGTGACCACTATCAAATCTAAAATTTAAATATGTTGATATATGGCATTAGAATTTGTATTTGTATTATTTGGGACCTCTGTTTCTACAGTACATTGAAACAATACGTTAGTTATTACATAATATTCTAAAAGAGAAAGTTATAATTCTAATCCAAATTTTTATTCTTGGTAATGCAAGTAATGATTCTTTTATTTAATGGACTTGTGTATATAATTTGTTTACTAATTTCAGATACCTATTATTGATCCAAAAGAGCTTAATACTGAGAAGTATACTATAGAAAAAATACTAAATTCTTACGCTAGACGAAATGGTGAGTACTGTTTTCTCTTATTCTTGAATATGATGGACAACTTTTTGTTTGTGGTATTCACCTTTTTGTGTTCAAAATATAATTTAGAAGAGAAGAAAAATTAGCACTAGTTTAATATGCTCTAGACTGACAATTGAAAATTTAAAAGTCATTTAATATCATAATATTTGACATTTTGCTTGTGAATGAAATGTGAGTACTCCAACTTAAACTAGTAAGTGAAATAATTGCTATAGTTTAGTAAGAAAAAAAGTCTTAGGTGATTGTAAAATATTCAGTTGATATTTTGCTTATTTTAAATACAGGGTGTTCGGAAAGTCACTGTGCACTTATATATTTATTAACAGACAAAATTGCACAGTGATTTTCCAAACACCCTGTACAAGCATTGTCATGCAGTATTTCATAATTTGGTTTGTTAGTACATCTGAGACTTAAATTATTAACTTATAAGCCTGAAAATGTTATATACTACAGACTTCATGTGTTTTTTATTTCCTAAAAAATTATTTTTACAGAATAAGTATTTACAGAATAAGTTCAACTAATTTTGTAATGCAAAATAATTAATAGTACAACATAACTTTCAGTCATGCATATGCTAATAATGTCCCTTAACAACCATGAGTGTGTTTGAGAGCAGTGGTCTTCAAAAGTTTTTGTTTGTGAGTAATGTTTTTTGTTTATGTAAGGAGAACATTATGGTATCTGTACAGTATGCTGCCATTTTCTTTCTTTAATTAAGAAACCTTTCCATGAAACACCTGAATAAAAGCTTCAAAACATATATTTAGAACTGCTGTTTTAGAGTTAAAGCCAGGTAAACTACCAGAAGCTGTAAAAAGATCTCTCTGAAACATTTTTCTGAAAATAAGTGTATGTATTAATTAGTTTTAGTATTGTAATTATCTCTGTAGCTTCTGTTGACATCTTATATTTCTTTTCCTAGTTACTACTTACTTTGGGAATGACTATGTAGATTGGAAAACAGGAAGAGGTGCAAAAAAACCATTCATTATATCTTTGAACATTCTTTACCCAGAAGAAACAATTATGTATCCTTACTGCTGAAGTAGAATTTTGTATTAAGGATTCAGTTTTGTAACTAATTATTGTTATGGATTGATTGATTTTCTTTTTCAAGGAATAATTTCAACAATAAATTTGTGATTTACACATATCCAGATTTGTGAATAATTTAATTATTTAAATTTCAGACAATTTTCAGATTTGCTACAAAAATGATAGCTCTAGAAAATTATTCAACATTCTTTGCCCTAAATTTTACCATAAGCTTATCTTTTTATAATTTATATTTTTAATTAAAAGTCGGTTGCTTTTTTCTATGTAGCTTTCTTTCTTTATGAAAGCATATAAAAGAAATGTAGAAGACTATGGAAGCATCAGAAAACAATCCTGTATGTCTTATAACTTAAATATATAAATTTGAAAGATGTTTAAAGTGCAGTAAATACATTTGATGTGACTTTGGTTGGCTATCCATTGTAAGAAAGTTACCAAGGAAAAATGGGAGAGTTTAAAAAAAAAAAAAGAATATAAAGAAAACTAAGTAAGAAAAGTGGAAAGAAGCTTTTTTGATTAATTATTTAGATGCAAAAATTTTTTGTTGTTTTAAATGTCAATGAAACTTACCATAAAGTACATCTTTATTTTACCTTACTGGAATAGTTTCTAGATGGTATTTTATGCACTCTTTGTTACTGCTGTTATTGAAATACTTCTGGTAATTTTTGGGTAAGCTTACAAGGAAGTTAGCAGTCAGTTCTTATCTAAATAGGTCATTAACAACCATTTTGAAACTTGCATCAAAATCAGTTTCAGTTTTTGTGCTGGTTGTGGAATTTTTAAAACTTGTTCTAAATAAGACACCAACTAAACTTGAAAAAATAGTACTGCTGGATTTGATCTGAGAATTTATCACTAAGTAACAGAGATTTTTTACCTGGTTAAGCTGCAAACTTAAGGTTAAATATATCAGAAAATTATAATGGTTTCTTTATGTTTACTTTCACCTTATTATTAAGTTGTCGAGCATTTTTAAATGCTCGATATTTCACACCCAGGAAGGGTTCTTTTTATTTTTATTAAGCATTTGATGAAATTAATTCAGAAAAAAGTCCTACATTTAAGAGTAATCAATCTATTATATGAGACTGAGAAGTTTTTTATATTTTTTTATTATACATAGAGGAATCAAAGAAAAATTATTGTTTGCATATTGCATTTGAGTTTGTAATCCAGTTTGTCTTTTTAATATTGAATTAATTATGTCACATGGGCATAATAATGGATATTTTAGGTGCCAGAAGAGATTTTTGAGTTACAGAAAAACTAATTTCCTCAAAAAACGACACCATCAATAAAAACAAATTCAACTCTCCATTTATTGCATTTTTTCTCTTCTAAAACATGAATACTTATAAAAAGCACCTAATATTATCTTCTGTTTTAGTTTGTTTCTTATGTAGGAACTTTGCTTTTGGCAAAAGCTATTACATGGCTGAAACCTAAAGCTTAGTAAACTAACTTATGTCTAAGTAGGTCTAGATTTGGGTCTAAGCATCAAAGTTGACAAACTTCTTTCTTATAAAATTGACATTTTTCCTCAAATGTATTTGAAAATTTCACAAAATAATAACTGAGATTTGGTCAACGTGTATTTATTGGTTTCTCTGATATTTAATTTCTTTATACCAATATGCATTTACCATTTGGACATTATTTTCCCAGTTGGTTATAAAGCTGTTAAATGTAAATAATTTTCAGTTTCTACAAAACACAAAATCTCATTCAAATCTAATTAATAGTTAAATTTGTTATTTTATTAAATTTTTAATATTAATATTTTGTGTTATAATGAAAGTACAAGTGTGAGACCAGTTAAGGTTGTAGTCTTTAAAAGTTTGGAGGTCTAAGACAAGCCTTGAAGTTATATGTTGATTTGACTTTTAGTGATAATAAACAACAGATCAAAGTGTTTGTTTTCTTTTGCTTGAGTGAATGATTTATTTCAGTTTTTTTATGTTTAAATTTGGACAAATATTCTTATGTCATATTTTAATTTTCAACTTATAAAAATCCATTTTTCATGTATTTAACAGTGTTTTATGATAACATTTAGTGAAGTAGACTTGGTGAGAATGGTATCTAAATCTTAGTTTGATGTTTATTATGCTTAATAATCATTAAAGATATCAAAAGGTGAAATAATCACCCTGTAAAACATTACTATAACATTCTTAACAACTTCTCAGCTATAAGACTGGATTTTGGCAGCTTTTGAAATGGGCTTGGATTCAGTACGTAGCTGTATTGTTCATCTTTGTATATGTCATTCACCAGATTAAAGATTTTGTGTTTAGAAATCAGCTCTTCAGCACCATAATTGACAATCCTCTGAAGAAATGCTAATAATCATTTTAATTAAGAGGAGAAGTTTAGACATATGAAAATTAAAGCTTGTTTGTATTTCATGTATTTCTCTGTTGTTTTTTAATGATCTTTTAAAGAAGCAAATTTTAATACAAGCACAAATAATAACTCATTTATTACTCTCCTGTAAGTTGCATATGAATATAATTGTGCGGTTTAACAAAGATATATTTTACAGCATTCTTGCTTTTATTTTATCTTCTTTCATTCATGTGAAATTGTAACTTGACATCCATGTTTATGGTTAAAACAAAATAATTAAAAGTCAGAAATAAATCTTTGTAGTGGATATTCAACATATTATTTCTTCCATATTATACATATAGATGTGTGGAAATCATAGGAAATATACGTTTTAGATATATGTTTGTTTAATCGATGATTTGGACAATTTATCATTGTCATTCAGATCAGCACCAGAACCACTTCATCAACCAATGAAGAGTAAGAAACACCTAATCATCCAGTGAGATTCTAACACCACCAACCAGTCAAATCGACATCAAACATCACCACGAAATAACTTTAATACAAACATTTTTAATTCTGAAATAATGCTATTTTTGCTTTTTGTGTTAAACCAGTTTCTGTAACATTCTGCTGCCTGTGTAAGACAGTTAATACCTATTTACATTTTTGTTTAACACATTTTGTTTGGCTTCTTAATAGCTACTCAGTGTCAAGTCTGAGGGCTTATAATGCCAAAAATCAATTTTCCATACCAGTAGTAATTACAGCAGCTGATGTTTTTCCCTGAAGCTCAGTTGCTGAAAGTCCGACTCAAGACGGAGTAACAGTTTCTACCTGGCCTTACCCAGTATCTAAAAGTATGACATTGGTGCCTACTTGAAAACAAATTAACTTCAAACAAGGATGATGTACTTAATGACAGTTAATGTATGCTGGAAAGAAAAGGCCAAATGACTGGGCACAGGGACTGGCACATGGTATAAATTGGTCCTAGCCGAGAGCAGCGGGACACAGAAAAGGTGGGCTGCCCTTTCCTAGATCTCCACTGACATTGGACAGAGGACCAACCCATGCATGACAGACTCCAACTGTGACACAAAGGACACTTCTCAGTACGAAACTTCCACAGGAATGTACACTTCACCACTGGAAGGATGTTATGTACGATGCACAAGTTGAAAGCCTGGAGGTAGCTATCAACATGACACAGCACAACGAGGCCCCAAATGATGTCGCATGGCAGGGCAGGATGGTGTTGCTCAATCCTGTGGGTACATTCAGTGATCAGCAAGTGGTAGAGAGAGTGGGAGTCTGTCAGAGCATTGGCATATGTGACATAACATCATTGGATCAGTGTAGCAGTGTCCACATACCAGGAAGGAGGGTCAAAACATATTTGTGGTTGCAGGCTCAATAGAACACCAAAGCGCCTGCACACTGTGCCAACCAAGATTCTAGTGAGGTGGCTTTCAAACAATCTTTCAATTCCAATTGATATGGATGGTTCCAAATCAGGTAACTCTGTGGGCTCTGCCATGGTTTGTTGCGGTTCGGTGGTTGCACGCAGAATCCCCTCTACAGCTTCTGTGTTCACTGCTGAACTGTACACCATTTCTCTTGCACTGGATCATATTGAAGCTAAGCAATACTCCAACTGCACTATTTATACTGACTTGCTGAGTTCTCTACTGGCCCTGGAATCGCTTCATGTTGGTTCACACCCTGTTCTCACTGATATTCAAAACTGATTGGCCCATTTCTCTTTAACATATACTTCTATCCAGTATTTCTGGATACCAAGTCACGTTGGTATTCGCGGGAACGAGCTTGCAGACAAGGCGGCTAAATCTATCTATTCTGGCACTATCGCCAGTGTGTCTATTCCATACGTGGACTATGGTCCTGTATTCAAGGCTTGGCTCCGTGCCAGCTGGCAGTCGACTTGGAGTGAGCAATGGAACAACAAGCTTTTCCAAATAAAACCGTACATTGGACTTTGGCCATCTAGCTTCCGTAAGGTTCGAGAGGAAGTTGTTCTAACTAGACTACGCATTGGTCTCAGTTTTTTAACTCATCGTTTTCTTTTATCTGGAACTGATGCACCAGTGTGTAGTTTGTGTAACACTCAAATCACTATCAACCACATTTTACTTTCTTGCCATCATTACGACATTCAACGATGGCACTATTTTAAACATGTTCTGTACCAGGGTTTATCTGTAACATTGGACAGTGTTATTTGTGATGGTGACACTGCCCACCTTGATAAAGTTTTTAGTTTTTTAATAGCCATTAATCTTTTTAATGTCATTTAAGTGTTTTTTATTTATTCATTACTCCTTTTATATTGTGGTTCCCTTTTAAGAGTCACAATCTCATTAAATAACTCGACACCATGACTGGAACGGCCAACTTCAGGTGACTAACGCTGCTGTTTGAACTACCCGTTAGTCGTCCTGGCGAGTTATTATTACAATTTTGCTGTATGTGTTTTAACCCTTTTATTGCTTTACTTTTTGATACTGGCCATAATGACACATAATCTGGAACCAGGACTAAAAAGACCAACATAGGTGACTAATGGTAGTTTTTGTACTTACCTGTTAGTCTTCCTGGCGGGTTATGATAACTACCATTATGCTACACAAAGTCCTTTATAACTGCTGTTACTGTAGTTTCTCTCTTAACATTGTATACTGGATGTCAACATTGGTTTTATGCTTTTGTATGTTTTTAATTGCTGTTTTGTTTTACTTTCATTTCTTTTTATGAATCTTACTACATTTACTTTATTTTTACTGGACGTTTGACGCAGATAGCTGAGCTGCTTTGGTGCTATAAAACCAACCTGAATCATGGAGCTACAGGTGCAGGCACCTTCTCAGAGACCCCACCCTGGCAGCTGTTGAATCTGGGGACGGAACGGTGGAAGCCACACACCTTTCCCTCCAATCTTAGTGCGCGACTTCCCTGATGCCACACGCCTCGGGCAGTGCGAGGACGTGTGGCCACCATCACACTTAACAATACAGTCACTGTCTGTATGTCCATATGCCTGACATTTCCCCCACCGTGGGGTCTAGCAGACACTCAGTAAGTGGTCTTTCAGCTTTTATATGCAAAAACGGCTGTTCTGGGCCCAGAAAACACTTCAAATAGAAGAGCGAACAACGTTTCGACCTTCTTCGGTCATCGTCAGGTTCACAAAGAAAGGGTTACTGGTCGGAAGCTGACCACGTGTTTGGGAGGGGTTGTATAATTGAGTGTTGCAATGTAGAGGGCGCGGTTTGAATATATAATTTTGTCTATAATATTAATATAGGTATAATGGTGTTCCTTTATATTGGTTTATTTTGGGTTTGAGTTGTTGTATAAGTAAGGCTTCTTTAATTTTTCGTTTGTTTATGTTTGTTTCTTTATTTAGTATTTTAGTGTTTTCTATGGTTATGTTGTGTCCATTTGACTTGCAGTGTTCGAAAACGTGTGAAGGTGACTTTTTATGTTCTTTGAATCTGGTTTCCATTTTTCTACTTGTTTCTCCTATATAGAAGTCGTGGCAGTTATCACATTGTATTTTATAAATAATGTTGGTGTGGTGTTTGTCAGTGTAGTTCTTACATAGTATAGACCTTAGTTTTGTGCCTGGTTTTTGAATAAATTTAGTGTTAACTGGAATGTTATATTTTGTTACTAGTTTTTGCCAAATGTTGGTTATTTGTTTGCTGATGTCAGGAATATATGGTATACAGCAGTATATGGTTTCGTGATTTTTTGATTCGTGAGATATATTTACTATTGTTGGTTGATTTTGCTTTCTGTCTAGGTGTGTGCGTATAATGTTTTCTACGGTTTGTGGAGGAAACTTGTTAATGTTGATGAAGTGTTGTTTTATTTTATCTAATTCATCGTTAATTTTATCTGGTGAGCATAGTTTTATGGCTGTGTTTATCTGGTTTCTTAGTATGTTGAGTTTTTGTTTTGTTTCATGTGCTGAGTCCCAAGGAATGTATAGTCCAGTATGGGTGATTTTTCGGTGGATTTCTGTTTTGAATTGTGTGTCGGTTCTTATAATTTTGAGGTTAAGAAATGATATTTGATTGCTTTTTTCCTGTTCACATGTGAAGTTAATGTTGGGATGTATAGAGTTAATGTGAGTGAAAAAGTTAAGTATGTGTTCTGTAGATTCGAATCCCGCAATCGTGTCATCTACATATCTGTACCAGTATAGTGGTGGATGTAATGCTGTATTAATTGCTTGTGTTTCAATTTGTGTCATAAAAATATTGGCTAGAACTGGCGATACTGGGTTGCCCATGCTTAGGCCATTTGTTTGTATATAGTTTTGGTTGTTGAACATGAAGTTTGTCTTTATTGTGGTGAATTCTATGAGGGTTGCTAACTGGTTACTGGGAATGTCTATGATCGGGTTAGGGTCTCGAATATAGAGTTCTAAGGCTATCTTGCAGGCTTCTGTTGTTGGAACTTCTGTGAAGAGGGATATAACATCGAAACTGGCCATTAAGGCTTTATGATTAAGTTGATTTAGATTGGACTTGAAATTAAAAGTAGAAAAATGGAAACCAGATTCAAAGAACATAAAAAGTCACCTTCACACGTTTTCGAACACTGCAAGTCAAATGGACACAACATAACCATAGAAAACACTAAAATACTAAATAAAGAAACAAACATAAACAAACGAAAAATTAAAGAAGCCTTACTTATACAACAACTCAAACCCAAAATAAACCAATATAAAGGAACACCATTATACCTATATTAATATTATAGACAAAATTATATATTCAAACCGCGCCCTCTACATTGCAACACTCAATTATACAACCCCTCCCAAACACGTGGTCAGCTTCCGACCAGTAACCCTTTCTTTGTGAACCTGACGATGACCGAAGAAGGTCGAAACGTTGTTCGCTCTTCTATTTGAAGTGTTTTCTGGGCCCAGAACAGCCGTTTTTGCATATAAAAGTTCTCAACAAGTGGGTTTCTCGACATCACTGATTGTTATTTCACCACGGCAATTGTTCGAGAAGTGTAAGTTTTTTGTGTTTTTTCTCAGTGTATTTGTACTTACCTGTTTCCATTATGTCTGAACAAGCATACAGTACACCACCATTAACAGTACACGCTCACACGATTGTTAAGAAACTAAGAAATTTAAACCTACGTATCATTAATAGAAGAAATGACATCAACTTTATTCAACAATGTAGAAAAGAACAACTAACCCCTAATTTTGTAAAGGTAAAACTTTCAAAAGATTTTAATAAATACACAAACATTATCCAAAATTTACAGAAAAAACTTCTTAAAGCCATGTTGAACACAAAATACAAAGAACTACATGACTTACAACAACAAAAAATGAACTTAGACTATCAACTAGCATGCTGCATTAAACCAGAGATTTTACGGACTAATACAACGAAACATAAACCAAATCAATACTAAAAACGATAGAGACAAAAAGATCCGCCACAACAAAAAACTTGAAAAACTAAGATGTAAGCAACAGAAAAGACATCAACATGACAAACCGTTGACCAACCTCATAATTAACAGATCTGACCGACAATTAAACACAGACGAGATACATCTACTTAACAAAGGACTCAACTTCGCAATAGCACCAAGGTACATTCCAACCATAGAAATCAAAACATGTTTAGAAGACCTAGCCAGGAGACTTGTGATACTTTCTACAGAAAACAAAAACAACAAACAGAAAGAAGACAACTTAGATAACTTTATTGACATCCAACTGCCAAACTTCCCAGGTAAAATTACAAATTTATATTTTCCAGAACCACCTAAAAACATTATCTTAAACGATTTTTTCAAAGAATTTTCTTACAAAACTATCAACATAATTTCACAAAACAGAAAACTAAAAAACAACCTTACAAAAAGAGACATTAATTCCATTAGAAACCTAAAACAAGACAGAAACATAAAAATTCTAAAAGCAGATAAAGGTAACGCTATAGTAATAATGAACACGAATGAATACATACAAAAAATGAATAACATCCTATCAGACACGAACAAATTTAAACCAATACACACAAATCCAACAAAGACACATGAGACGCAACTAAACAAATTACTACTACAAATAAAAAAAGCCAACACAATTTCACAAACACTTTATTCCTACCTACGTAAAACCGACTCACGCACACCGCAAATATACGGCATCCCCAAACCTCATAAACCAGATTGTCCATTACGACCAATAATGTCAACATATGAATCGTTTAACTACAATCTTGGTAAATACATAGCATGGGCATTCTCCAAATACGCAACATCAGCCAGCTCATTCATCAAAGACTCTTTTAATTTCAAGTCCAATCTAAATCAACTTAATCATAAAGCCTTAATGGCCAGTTTCGATGTTATATCCCTCTTCACAGAAGTTCCAACAACAGAAGCCTGCAAGATAGCCTTAGAACTCTATATTCGAGACCCTAACCCGATCATAGACATTCCCAGTAACCAGTTAGCAACCCTCATAGAATTCACCACAATAAAGACAAACTTCATGTTCAACAACCAAAACTATATACAAACAAATGGCCTAAGCATGGGCAACCCAGTATCGCCAGTTCTAGCCAATATTTTTATGACACAAATTGAAACACAAGCAATTAATACAGCATTACATCCACCACTATACTGGTACAGATATGTAGATGACACGATTGCGGGATTCGAATCTACAGAACACATACTTAACTTTTTCACTCACATTAACTCTATACATCCCAACATTAACTTCACATGTGAACAGGAAAAAAGCAATCAAATATCATTTCTTAACCTCAAAATTATAAGAACCGACACACAATTCAAAACAGAAATCCACCGAAAAATCACCCATACTGGACTATACATTCCTTGGGACTCAGCACATGAAACAAAACAAAAACTCAACATACTAAGAAACCAGATAAACACAGCCATAAAACTATGCTCACCAGATAAAATTAACGATGAATTAGATAAAATAAAACAACACTTCATCAACATTAACAAGTTTCCTCCACAAACCGTAGAAAACATTATACGCACACACCTAGACAGAAAGCAAAATCAACCAACAATAGTAAATATATCTCACGAATCAAAAAATCACGAAACCATATACTGCTGTATACCATATATTCCTGACATCAGCAAACAAATAACCAACATTTGGCAAAAACTAGTAACAAAATATAACATTCCAGTTAACACTAAATTTATTCAAAAACCAGGCACAAAACTAAGGTCTATACTATGTAAGAACTACACTGACAAACACCACACCAACATTATTTATAAAATACAATGTGATAACTGCCACGACTTCTATATAGGAGAAACAAGTAGAAAAATGGAAACCAGATTCAAAGAACATAAAAAGTCACCTTCACACGTTTTCGAACACTGCAAGTCAAATGGACACAACATAACCATAGAAAACACTAAAATACTAAATAAAGAAACAAACATAAACAAACGAAAAATTAAAGAAGCCTTACTTATACAACAACTCAAACCCAAAATAAACCAATATAAAGGAACACCATTATACCTATATTAATATTATAGACAAAATTATATATTCAAACCGCGCCCTCTACATTGCAACACTCAATTATACAACCCCTCCCAAACACGTGGTCAGCTTCCGACCAGTAACCCTTTCTTTGTGAACCTGACGATGACCGAAGAAGGTCGAAACGTTGTTCGCTCTTCTATTTGAAGTGTTTTCTGGGCCCAGAACAGCCGTTTTTGCATATAAAAGTTCTCAACAAGTGGGTTTCTCGACATCACTGATTGGTCTTTCAGCTGTTTCTTCATGTCAATACACACTCAACGTTTCCTTGTACACACTCTGAGACCAGTCTTGTACGTTTTGAACCTGATATTTGGCAATGATCCATTCGCCGATAACACGTCATTCACTGCGTCAAGGGTCAGCTCGAAAGGTACCGACTGGAGGGTAATCCATTTGATTTTCCACGGTCACATGCTGGTCTCCAAAGTGAAACTCTCCTTTGTCCAGCAAAGTCCAGAATTTGTGGACGACGCCAGAGTGCCACATAACGCCCTTTTCCAAAGTGTTGGAGGCACTCTACGTGGTATTCCCTAAGTTGATGTTCACGGTGTCTATCACCGCCGATGGTTGCGAGGCCGCGGGCACCACATGGCGGATAGACCGCGACCGAACGGAATAGGGCCATTGCCATACTGACCTATTGTCGGGTTTTACACGCACACATAAAAAACACGGCATAAAAATCAGCGTCGTAGATCACTGACAATTGGTACGACCGTTGTACTTGACAATTCTGAGTTTGTGTGGCTGTATGATTGGTATTATGTACCTGTTAGTAAAGTGTGTGGCTGAAATAGCCAAACCCACTAATTAAAAGGGGTGTCCACATACGTTTGACCACTTCTAAAATAAAATATCCCTAACACGTTTTAACATGCATTCTCGCCATCAGCTGTAGTGTACCGAAAATGTGACACTCACAACAGAACATAGAGTAATAGAGATTTCATGGAAAACCGGATTACTTTCATGATGTCACTAAACTCCCTTTATTTATATGTTACTCATCCGTATTCTCCATCATTCCCAATTTGTCCCTTAAGAAGAAGGGATCTACCTTTTGAAAGTGCTTGGGTTACAAGGTTTTTATTCATTTCTAACCATCTGACGGTTATAATGTATTTAAGACTTGATACTTAGTAGTTGTTATATACTGAATAGTTGACAATTAGAGTGTGTATCAATAGTTAACAGTTACAGTTCACCTAAACTTTGACAGTGATGTCTATACACTCGACATAAAGTGTATTAAATTTTCAACTTAAAAACTGAATTTATTTAAAATATAATACTAGTTGAAATATTTTGGAAATTTCTATTCAAACCATCTCAAAGGTAAAAAGAATTAAAATAGCAATTCATTGTAATCTAATCGTTTCGAAAACCTAATTATATTACTATTTATAATAGCATGACTATCGTTTATCTTATGTTGAACTATGATGTTTAAATATCGGCCCGGCATTGTCAGGTGGTTATGCACTCGACTCGTAATCCGAGGGTTGCGGGTTCGAATTCCCTTCACACATGCTCTTCTTTCAGTCTTGGGTGTGTTATAATATAACGGTTAAACCCACTATTCGTTGGTAAAAGTGTAGCTCAAGAGGTGGTGATGACTAGTTGTCTTCCCTCTAGTCTTACACTGCTAAATTAGGAATGGCTAGCGCAGATATAGCCCGCGTGTAGCTTTGTGCGAAATTCAAAACGAATCGAGCTAAGTATTCTGCAGTGATGAATTCGTATCAAATGGGTAATAAAAAGTCATTAATTTATTATTCAATAATAAGCCAGCGTACAATACGGGCTAAGAAATAAATATTTTATGAAACTACTTTCATTTTCCAAAATATGTCTGACAGAGAAGGAGAAGATAAATGTAATTAAACACACAACACTTCAGCGCAAGTACTAAGAAGTGCGAGAATTTGAGTAAATGATACCAGATCTATAAGTATACTTCTCGTTTCATACAAACCATACAAATAAACCACAAGTATGTGTATTTTCCCGATCAATAGGAGTTTATCACTATTATAACTTCCGAGGTTTATAGTATATCAACTGTGGCAAACCAACAATGTGGGATGTGTAGCCGCGTTTCGCGATGGCTACCTTTTATAATCGTTAGGCGAGTTCTCGAAATTTCAGTTCCCAAAAAATACTAGGATTTATATAAGTATATACTCTGTTGATTCTTATGCTCGAGAATCTTCTACAGATTTAGGGAATGGGCGTGTATTTTGAAATATGCTCTGAAATACTATATAGAAGGAAAAATGTTTTTTGTTTTTGGAATTTCGCACAAAGTTACTCAAGGGTTATCTGTGCTGGCAGTGTAATACTAGAGGGAAGGCAGCTAGTCATCACCACCCACCGCCAACTCTTGGGCTTCTCTTTTACAACTAAAAGGACGAGCATGATTGATACGACGGGGATTCGAACCTGCAACCCTCAGAGTACGAGTCGAACGCTTTAACCCACCTGGTCATGCCGGGCCACACATTTATATAATCTATGTTCTATTCCTTTATCTATTTTATTTGTGTAGAGCGAGCGTTCTAACACTGAGCCTTGAGTTACAGGATATAATATTCCAGCTTGGGAGAAAAATGACAAGAGACATTAAATAGAAAGTATCTAGCATATTCAAGAAAAGTAATGATAATTTTTCGGTGTTCATAGCTTATTAATTCTGGACACATGAAAAAAACCTTAAATAAATCAAAAGAAAAGAAAAGGACACTGAAGAAAATAACTTTTGTAAGTCAAAACAAAAACATTGTAATTTATTTATTTTATTGTTTGTCTGTTTTAAGAGCAATGACGTATTATGCTATATGCTGTATCTACCGTAAGAATTCAGTTTCAAGCTTTTAGCATTATAAAAAGAATTACTGCTGTTGGATGAGGAGACTGTAGTTTTATCATGATACCATAATTTGTATATATTGCTTACAACACTTAAGAACCTTACGAAAATTTCATTGTTTTAATAACATTTATCTCTAGCTTTATTGATTGATTTTGCAGTCCAATGATTGTGTTGGTGCAAAACGTAAGCTTAATGATCAAGGTAGAGACTGTGATACTGTTAAAATGCATGCAAGTTTCTTTCTCTCGCATCTGTTTTTTTCCTTTTTACTATTTCTCTTCCCTCCCTTTCCTGGTCCATTTTAGTCCCAGACCATAAAATGGGGACCAGGAGTCCCCATTCTCTGACAGGACTTGTGTAGTAGTGTTTAAACTTTTAGTGAGATGGTTTGAGAACTATTTGTTGACTACAGAATTGTGATGCTTTAAAAGTTATTTTACAGGAATGATTTTTACTAATATCTAGTTGTGACATATTTCTTTTACTTACGTTACATTTTAAAGTCTTCTTAAGAAAAAACAAGTTAATAACAGAACACCAACTCCGTATGATTTTGTTGTAGTTAAGTGCAGATCTATACAATTAACCATCTATACTCTACCCACTATGGTTATCGAAACCCAGTTTTTAGCGTTGTAATACTTCAGATGTGGCGCTGATCCACTTGGGGCTGTCTATTTATTAAAACTAATATTTACAAAATCTGCCTAGTTTTAAGCTAGGAGGGGTAGACTGTTTGAAATATAACTTTCAAGTTTTTATCAGCATTTGCTTACTGACAGTTTGCCTACGTGCGTTGTTTAATGAAAGCAAATGTTAAATATAACTGCCAAATTAACACAAAATTACAGTTACATTCATTGCAATCAAAATGTTTAATTTCAATGCAAATTTTAACACTTGAATGAATAAATATGAAGAACTTTCTAGATTCTTACTGCTCGTTTTTCTCGGTGTGAGGGACGTTCGGAGTGAATAAATAGCACGAAAAGTTGTACATTAAAAATTCATGTAAAACTTGTGTATGAGTTGTATATAATGAGGTCCAGATGAGAACGAGCTTATTTTATCTTCAACTGAAGAGCCTCGTTATAAAAATGATGATCTGTCCTTGAATTCTTTCTGACTTCATTGAAGGTGTTATTTACTTTAACTGTTTTGTTTGTTTGTTTTGGAATTTCGCACAAAGCTACTCGAGGGCTATCTGTGCTAGCCGTCCCTAATTTTGCAGTGTAAGACTAGAGGAAAGTCAACTAGTCATCACCACCCACCGCTAACTCTTGGGCTACTCTTTTACCAACGAATAGTGGGATTGACCGTCACATTATACACCCCCACGGCTGGGAGGGCGAGCATGTTTAGCACGAACCCGCGACCCTCGAATTACGAATGCACGCCTTAACGCGCTCGGCCATGCTAGGACTTACTTTAACTTCTTTTACGTATGTACTTGAAACTTCGTTTGCATAAAAGTGGATCTAAAGGCTTTCGCAAAAACAGTTTCAATCTTCAACCCCACAAAATGTTGCTCCTCTTTCCATTTTAACAAACCTGAGAAGTAATTTTACAAATATATTTAACACAGATGAGAGACGAACTTACAAAATAACAACTACTAGTGTGTTCATAGCTTATTCCGCACTGTGGTCTAGGTTGGGTTCTAAAATCTTGTGTTTCTAGTTTTATGGAGGTATGCTACTTTGGGTCAGGAGAAGGTATAAAATAGTGTTAAAACTGTAACTACTTTATAAAGAACTCTATAGACATAATGAAAGAAGCGTGCACTAAATGATGTTATTATATATTTGTATATACCTTCAATTTATTTGTCTCTTCAATCAGTCACTAATTAGATCAGAAATGATATTTGAAAATACCTGTACACGAAACACACACTTTTAGAACAAGGAAAACAATAAGAAACAAATTTACCAGTGGTTGAGAAAGGTTATATTTGGAACATGCAGAGTCAGTATAATTATAGCTATACACAAATGCCTTCCAAGAGCCTGAACATTCTCCTATACTTCCACGTACATGTTTTGTTTTTCAAATAAGAAGCTGAGATTGATATAGATTATAATGATTGGAAAGGCGGCCTTTTCACTTGTAGCACTAATGTAAAGCTAGAAGCAACGGTTTAGTCTTATGAAGATTTATCAAACATATACTGTTTGCTTTTTCATACTCGACGTTCCATTTCTGCATACATTTCTTATATGTGTGAGGTTAAATATATGATGTATTAGTAGATGTACGGTTAGAGATTTATTACTAAATTGGTCGATATATACTGAATTAAATGTGAACTCAAACTTATTCAAAAATGTCGAGTCTGTGCAGAATTTATTCCAATATTGTCAGAGACGTATTTAGGATTTCGGCGCCCCTAGGCACAAGGTTAGGTTGACACTTTTGCCGCCCCCCCCCCCTCCGTGCCACAACTTGCACCAAGCATCACCATCACAACAACAGACAAACACAGTTGTTATCATTCAAAATCAACACAACGTTTATTTCCCAACACAATAAAAAATGAAACATCAAAATCAATTATCGCTAAATATTATTCTGCGGCTGAATATACAGGCTTTCTCCTGGCCTTCTGTTCCGAAATCATGTTTATTGCATCGTCATAGTTTATTCTACAAACAATATCACTTTCAATGGCGAGGAGTGACAGGGCATTTAGTTTATCTTCTGCCATTCTTGATCTCAAGTAATTTTTCACACGTTTGAGAGCCGAGAAAGATCTCTCTGATGTACAATTAGTTGCTGGAATGCACAGAAACATGCGCATAGCAATATCCAGGTTTGGATATACAGTTTGAAGTCCTTTAGCTCGCAGATTTTTGTATACTGCTAACGCAGAAGAGTCATCATTTTGCACTTTCATACTCACAAGATGTGCGCGGAAATGTAGACATTCATCTACGAAGCTCACTTCCAAATCATTGGGGTAGAGTTTCAACAGTGTTCCAGCTTGACTGATGACATCAGTGGGTTCAAGATTTGTTATCTTGAACAAATACCCAAACCTTGCGTGGATTTCTACATAAGCGGTTTGTCTTCGCTGTAGTTCTGAGCAAAGTCTGTCAATGATCACATTGAAAACACTTACTCTAAATGCCTCTCTGCCTTCTTCCACTGCCTGGGTGTCACCATCTGAAAATTTTTGCTTCCTTTTTCGCTTAATTTCATACGTCTTCATGCTGGACTTCAACATCGCCTTGTCTTCAAAATGATCGAACAGTTTTCTTGAATCTTTCACAAACTGCAGCAAGGAAGCATAAAGCTCGACTACAAGTCCGATGTCCATATCAGCACTTTGCAACTTTTTACTGGCAGCATTGAATCTTTCGAGTATTGTTCCCCAAACTGTGGACAAAATAGCTGTTTCTAGCGTTCCTAATTTGGAAAGAAGTCCAGCGGCCTCATTCCTAGCGGCTGGTTTTTCCATAGCATTTCCCTCCATGGTGGTGAGGGCATCAAACACTTGTTGCCAGTTTCTGTTGAGGCTTTGATAAGCATCCTCACGAGCGGACCACCGAGTGTCACTGAGTTTCTTCAAAGAGAGACTTTCTTTATTAGCGGACAGGTTTTTTTGTAGAATTTTCCAACGATGGGTTGAAGCATTGAAGAAAACATAGAGACTTTGTAAGAGTTCGAAGAATGAACATGCTACTCTGCAACATTCAGCAGCACACGTTCCTACAAGATTTAATGAATGTGCTGAACATGGGATATACACAGCTAAAGGATTTTTCTCCATGATACGAGCCTGGAGACCACTGTACTGACCAGACATGTTGCTGGCGTTGTCGTAAGACTGTCCACGACATTCAGAAATGTCAAGCTCATATGACTGAAGCAAGCTAAGTACAACTTCTGCCAGCTGTTCAGCTTTGTGGTCCGGATTGGGTATAAAAGTCAGGAAACGTTCCATAGGTGAACCATCACTGTTCACGTACCTGATGATGAATGCCAACTGGTCAACATGGGATATATCTGGCGTCGAGTCCACGCTGATTGAGAAATATTTTGCAGTTTTGACGTCCTTTAAAATGTTCTTTAGAACAAGGTCTGCCATAAGCTGGATGAATTCATCGCAAGTACTGAAAGACAGGTGAGACGTGGATCCCTTGCCAGCATTGCCATATCGGTGAATGTGATCAGCGAGGAAGGGGTCAAACTCCGCAACTAGTTCTAACGACATCATAAAGTTGCCGTTGTGTACTGAGCCAAACTTATCATCCCGACCTCTGAACGGAAGCCCACGTGAAGCCAATCTTTTCGCTACAGCTACCACACGAGTGAGTACATTTCTCCAGTATTTGATTTCGTCATACAGCTGTATGGCCATCTGGAGATCTACACGTCCCAACATGTTGCCCCTTGCTACTAGAGATAAAACTGAAGACCGATGCACAGGAGAATTTTCATGCTCATTCAGCCGGACAGTAGCATTTTCCCAGTCATCAAAGCCTTCGTCAGTCAGTTTGGATTTTTTTCCAAAATCAAATAAACGACAAGGAGCACAAAACAGTCTACCTTTGCTCTCTGAATAAACCAAATATGTCCGCTTACTTTTTTCGCCATTTTGCAGTTTTCTTTCAAATATGCCTTTGGTTACAGATCTGACTTTCTCTCCGTCCTTTTTCACAGAGTTCTTGAAATCCGAGTCATCGTTTTGAAGGATGGCATTTGTGGCAATATAATCTTTTGTGTAATCATCTATTATCCACTCTGCTGGATCTGAACTTACTTTGTCTGAAAAACTTGCTGGAACCATTGACGTTTCAGGCACGCAACCGGCAGATCTTACTAGGCCTGCTGCTGATGACGTCACTTGTTCAAGCTACAATTCGATATGTTCGGGTCGTTCAGATTGTTCAAAACTGCTACTGCTAGGCCCGTCATGTGTATTCCCTCCATCACTGTTGGTTTGAACATCATCGCTAGTAGGCTGTTCTTGCCTTTGTTTGGCAAAAAAGGTCTCCATCGTCGGTGTCTTATCCAAAACATCACGTGTGTTTTCATTTTTTAACTTTGCTATCTTCCTATAAGCTGCTCCACTCAATTTTCGGCGTATGTTACTCGTGACGATATCACTAGAATCCACTGATCGTATATTGAGTACTGACAGTGAATTTGTTACTTTCACATCTCAGATCATCAGGATCTGAGTCATTTTCGTGGGATCGAGCTATTTATGGCAGCCGCGCGAACCTCACAGAGATCCGTGAGCCGTTTGACCCCCAGTGACCCTCACCCTCACAAGAATTGTGCTTCTTGTGGAGGTTTGGACACTGACAACACGATATAACTTACAGTAAGATATTGGGTGACGGAGGAATAAGTAAAAGCATAATGAACTCTACATTTTAACACCAATATCGCTTACCACGTTATTATCTATATTGTCGATTATATTATAAATATGTTGGTGAACCATATATTCGTTCGGCAGATAATGAGTTTTATGGTAGTTGGTAAAACAATTATCGACTTGCAACCATAAGTCCATAACAAAATATACACGAAAAAGGGGAGCTTCTGCACTACTGAATTATATTACTGCCGATGTATCCATGTTAACGGGTGCTGGGCTATTGACAATCAAATTATAAATTCTAACACACTTTACTATTTCAAATTCTATACTACCAGTAACAAATACCTGTATCGCCCCAAACTATTCAGACCCCGTGCGGTACAACCGCGTCCCCTGGGAGTCAACTTCATTGATAGAGCGCGGTCGGCGGCCTGCAAAAACGATTATGCGTGACACCCGCAGCCGATTCCGACGACGCTCACCTGCTCCAGTGACTGTGCGCCTTTCTGTTCTGGTATTCTGGAGTCTGCCACTACCCCTTCTTTATTCTAACAAATGCCTATAATTCCTAGGGAATTTGAAGGAACTATTCTGTAAGGACTACATTGGAATCTAGACAAGCGCATATTCAATCAATCAATTAAGCTAAACTGTGAATGATGAGGAAGAATATTTCAAAATATATATTTCCAGATAATAGCCTGAAGCAACCGAAAATCCGAATTTTCGTATATGCAGTTTCACAAGACAAAATACGTTATTAGGCCATGATAAAATATTTTTTGTGTAGGCGTAGCACACTGAGTAGCAGGTAATGCATTGTTTGGTGTGTCAACATGAGTAAAAAACATTTTGGGGTTTTTGAAAAACACAAATAAATAACTGAGGTGCGGGCGGATGGGTTGATGATGTGGGGGAGGGAGAGGGGAATTAGGTGGGACTCAGGGAGGGAAGGTTAGAAATCTTTTAAACTTGAAGCGACCGACCCGACGGTGTGGTGGAATAGTGAGTGTGTGTGTGTGTGTGGGGGGGGGTCCAGATTCAAGAGGTTATTGGGGCGGCATAAATGGCAGGGAGAATTAATAACCAGGGACTACATTTTAAAATGGTGTCCATTCTTTTTCTTTTGGTCAAAATTTGCCGCCCCAGGCACGTGCCTCGTGTGCCTATGCGTTATACATCCCTGAATATTGTATATGTTAATGATAGCATTAATAGTTTTGCTTGTAGACAATAGGTGCATATATTAACAAAAACCGCTTGTCGTTTTGCATGTCACGTGGGGGATAGTGTAACATGCGCAGTGAACGCGGCGGACAAGCAAGCAAACTGAGAGAAGTTGACATTTATATATAGATGAGTCGTGCATTACATTTTATCATAAATTGTTCTTCATCGAAATATAAATTCGTCTGGCATGTTATATTAATGAAAGTCTCATAAGATTGAGTTTTGCTTTTACAGCAATAATATAACTTTTTACATATTTTTGTCATCTCACTAATCAAAATCAGTAAAACTGAGATATAAAAAATAAGAACAAAATACCATTATACTTTAGATCAATACAAAATAATATGTAACCTGTATGTAATATGTACATTAACCTGAAGAATCCTCAAAGGTGGAACGTTGCTTTAGTCAAGATCCTGGAATCAATGATCTCTGTTCGTTCATAGGTTTCATCTCTGCCAGAAATATAATTTTTATTCTGTGTTTATTTTATCATGTGATATGAAAGCTGAATTTTTTAAATCTTACTATTTGTTTAAGAAAACTTTTCAAACCTGTTTTCATATTTTGATAAGTAACGTATCGTTTTCAATTAATCTCCAGGTGTCACTTTTATTTTACTTATACACTTAAGTACAGTTTTAAATATCGATATATTTAGCTACTTGTAAAGTAAAATATTCCTAACACCTTTTAACATACATTCTCGTCATCAGCTATAACGTACCGAAAATGTGACACTCACAACAGAACATAGAGTAATAGAGATTTCATGGAAAATCGGATTACTTTCATAATGTCACTAAACTTCCTTTATTTATATATCACTCATCCGTTTACTTCACCATTCTCAATTTGTCCCTTAAGAAGAAAGGACTCACCTTTCAAAAGTGCTTGGGTTATAAGGTTTTTATTCATTTCTAACCATCTGACAGTTATAATGTATTTAACACTTGATACTTAGTAGTTGTTGTATACTGAATAGTTGACAGTTATAATGTGTATAAATAGTTAACAGTTACAGTTCACCTAAACATTCACAGTGATGTCTATAGACGCGACATTTATAGTGTATTGAGATTTCAACTTAAAAACTTAATACATTTAAGATAGAATATTAGTTGAAATATTTAGAAAATTTCTATTAAAAACATCTCTAAGACCAAAATAATTAAAACAGTAATTTATTGTAATATAATCGTTTCGAAAAACCTAATTACGTGTAATAGTATTTATAATATAATGACTATAGTTTATCTTACATATAACTGTGATGTTTATTCCATTTAAATTATATGTAGTGATGAATTCATATGAAATGGGTAATAAAAAGTCATCATTAACTTATCTTTCAATAAAAAGCCAGCGTACAAATACTGGCTAAGAAATCAATATTTTATAAAAATTACTTTCTTTTCTCATGACATATCCAACAGAGAGGGAGAAGATAAATGTAATTATTTCAATTTTTCCTGTTTAAACTAATTAGAGTATAGATAGTAAGAATGAGAAAACAATTAGAAGATATGAAGACAAATTAAGTACAGACAGTCTTTCACTTCAGCGCAAGAACCAAGAAGTGGAAGAATCAGAGTAAATGATATAAGATCTTTGAATGTACTTCTCATCATACACAAACCATGCAGTATTTCTTACTAATTAACAAACGTGCGATAATGTAGAGAAGAAAAAAAAAGGAGTCTGAAGTTCAACATTTTTAAGAAAAATATTTCAAGGACATCATATGTCAAAGGTCATTCTACCAATCACCAAGTGTGCAAATTACCGTAGATGTCTTATTCAAGTGCATACGCTACAAATTTGAACCATTTTAAAATAAGGTTTGCTTGAGAAGGAACCGTCCAATTCCCGTGAGCTTGTTGCTCAAACTGTTTCAGGTGAGAATTCGGGTTAAGAAATCAAAAGCACCCTTAAAAAAGAAAGATTTCTGTTTTCAAAAATTTAAATGTATACCAACAAATTTATAGAGAAGCAAAAAATGTGATAATAATTTTAATGTTCCACTTAGCAAATGTTAATATTTTTTAAATGTGGACCATTAAGACATTTTTTAGTGATATTTGCTCTGTTTTCGTTAATTGAAATATAGATCATTATAGTTAATGTTTACTTCTCGTTTCGGCTTTAACTGAAGATTCAGTAGTTTTAATGTTCTAACGTTTCAAGAAACTTTGTATATAACGGGCTAGTCAGCACCGCCCTCAACTACTGATTTTCTGTTCTAGCAGTGAATATCAGTTGATAGTGAATAACACAAGTGTAATAAATATTTAAAGATTTTATATATGTAACTTAATTAATTATACTAATATAGAAAATTTTAACTCTAGAAAAAGTATTGAAACTAAAAAGTCAAAATTACAAAACTGAGTTACTTAAAATTATAAAAAAAATCCTTTTTTGGCAAATCGATATAGTTATTAGATTGACCAGAAATAAATGTTAAAATTCTCACGATGACATTAGAAGCTGAATATTGAGTAACTTATCGTTGGTTGGTTGGTTTGGCTTGTCGCTTACAAGGTGTCTTAATTGTCTGCTGTTTCAACTCTACTCAGAGCAAATTTCATAGCCCCAAGGCAGCATGTGTAAGAAGGACTTTCGTCTGATTTTCTTCTACGACTTCAAACTTGGATGAGAAGCTTCCGAAACTACACGGAACATCGACCAGATATTTGGCCACGAATATGTTACTGAACGTACATTCAGCATTACTTCCAAAAGTTTCCACATGGAGATGAAAGTCTTGAAGATCACGAAGGCCGTGGAAGGAGGTTATCCTCAGATGCAAACATATTAAGGAAAGCAGTTGAGAAAGATATTTGCACTAGAGTACATGAACTTGCAGAAAAGCTAGGCACAAGCAAATCAAGCATTGCCAACCATCTGAGTGCGATTGGAAAGCCAAAGAAGTTGGATAAATGGGTTTCTCACGAGCTGACTGAAGATCAACAAAATCAGCGTTATGAGATTTGTCAAGGATGACGCTCCAAAAATTTAACTTATTGGGTATCGAGATTCTGCCTCATCCACCTTATTCCCCAGACCTTTTCCCTACAGATTGTTATTTTTGTCAAGCAATTTTACAACCTTTTGAGCAATAAACGCTTTCAAAACCAGACAGATGCAGAAGAAGCTTTCAGGGAGTTAAATGACCACAGAAACTCTGATTTCTACAGCAGGGGAATAAACAGCATTAATACGTGTTGGCAAAAGTATGTTGAATCAAATGTTGCTTACTTTGATTAAAGCATGTTTTACAACACTGGTTCATACTTTTCCAAACTTTGCAGTTCAAAAACGACGTTTATTTCTGGACAACCTAATATGATAGTCTAAGCCACAGTAGGGATAGAAATATTAAATACTAAATAACTTGTTGTTTGTAGTATGATATGGTGTCGGGGGACTCCAGAGGAGAACGTGTGTAGCCCTTATCATTCACTGGAAGCCACTATGATTGCCCTACATTTTTATTCTATTGTGGTGGCTGGTTGACACTTTGGTTTAGGTTAGCACGTGGCCCGGCATGGCCAAATTAGGGACGGCTAGCACAGATAGCCCTCGTGAAGTTTTGTGCAATATTAAAAAATAAACAAACAGATTAACACGCTTTTATAGTCCATTCCTTCCAGGCATTAACTTAGGGCAACAACCACCAATGACTGTGGTCTTAATAAGTTAAAAGAAATAAAGCAGACACTTTATTTAGAAGGATACAAATTTCCTGCCCTAGCTATAGACTCGCACTACTAAACGCTGGAACTCGATTCCACGCAGTGAACATGGCAGATAGCCCAATGTAGCTTTGCTCTAAACAAACAAAAAAGTTTCTTTTCCATCTTGTCTTCGCTGTGACAGCGGTAAGTGTTTCGATTTACAATGCTAAAATCAGGAGTTCGATTCCTCGCGGTGGAGACAGAAGATAACCCATCTGTGTTAAACATGAAGCTTTTAGTGTAACCAAGTATGTATTTTGTGACGGATTTACTATCACATATTTATTTGAATATTAACGTTTTTAAAGATAAATTTATATTTAAAATGTACATAACGTATGCAGTTAAATGTGATTGCAAAATTCCCGCCTATTGACTAAAGTTGTAAAAGATTCTCAAGTGTAAGAATCAACAGTACGTACGCGAACGTAAACACTGGTGTATCGTTTATATTGTTGTGCCATCTGAAATTTTAAGGAACTCTCCTCAAGCCTATAAATATAACCAATGCGACGTGCCAAGATACAGTGTATATCATTGGTTTTAAACAGTTGGAATGCAATAATCCTTGGAAGCTATAATTGTGATCGATATAACGCTTAATAGTTGGGAATTTCATATAGTTCTACAGGGACATTTATAGAATTTGAACATTACAAACAATTTAACTTCAACGGACTCGCATCAGACATTAGTATTTTTGCAAAAACATTGCATAACTTCAGTATTGGAATAATTCGGCGTGTGGCCGGCAAAGAAAGAAGAATATAGATCTTTATGTTAAGTGAATCGTACGTACATCAACTCGAAAATAACTTGTTTCTCATGAACCCATGATAAGACATCAAGGGAATTCCAAACAGAAAGAAAATGCAATAGTATTTATAAAAGTTTTGTACATGGATCATTATTTGTAATAATGTTTATTATAAATCATATTATTGTTTTCATATTAAAATAAATCTATATTAAAAAAGAAAACTGTGTTCATTAATCTTGTTGGTAAATATCAAGAATTGGATATGCATCGAGATTTACTTAATTTTTCAGTCTAAATTATCCTTTAATTTAGTTTCAAGTGCAATTATTTTACAGTCTGTTTAATTTAGAGCAAGGCCACATTGAGATATTTGCTGTGCCCATCATGAGAAATGCAGTACATAGGTGCATAAAAAGATTATAAATAAGTGACTAAAAACGAGTGAAAAGGATATTTTAACAAATTGGAAGGATGAAATTTTATCTACTCTATACTAAAAAGTTAATTTAATCAGTGACTTGTTATCTCACGATATCAGGAAAACTGTAGATTAGAAGCCTCTCCCGAGCGGCAAACCAGATGAGAAGCATAAGAAGAGTAGACGAGGAGATGAGTTAGGACGAGATTCATGAATGATGATTGTTTAAAATGAACTTATTCTTTAATTTTTTATTGCTAGTAAAGATTGTTAGCCTTTATTAAGTAAACAGTCTTTTCAGAAGGGCTAGTATACATAATTCCAATGCTCTGAACAAATTTTGAGGGGAAATGTGAGTACCCGAAGAAAATTCACTTTTCACTGATAAGTTGCCAAATAATTTACCCTGCAATGCCCAAGGTTGTTAAGGAGATCAGCACATTTATGGTTAAATATTTTGCTTCAGAGCATATATCATGTTTAAAGGTGAAATGTGATGTTTCCAAATTTCATGGGTAATGGCTAGTGATGAAAATGCTTTGTTAATTCGATAGAGTACGATCCTTATCAGAGTATGGCATTACATGATTTATATAACGTTACAAAGACAATAGAGCTTAAATGTGACTGAAATGATGTCAGCAGGTGAAAGGTTATAGGTAGAGATCAAGTCTTGTCAAGTGTATGAACGATAAATATACATTGCTAAATACAGCTTATTTTAATATGGCTGTCATCACGGTTCAGTGAGAATTCAGCTACTTTGATTATTTCTGTAGTTTTTAAACAGTCTCTTTCTTTTTTTTTAGTTTTGAGTTGATGTAGGAGAAGAATTTCACCGACAAGTCACTTGTGACCTGTTTCATATTGATGATGGAAGTCAGATAAGAGGAAATTACCTCTACGCATCTGACACTGGCGTTCTTTGAGTCTTGTTTCAAAGGAACAAGACATTTGTCGCATCTATTTCTTTCCACACACAAAATGGGATAAGGGATATACCTTATTTTATTGTTTTAATAGTGATTCTCTTTGCAACTTTTTTAAAAGGCGTAAAAAAGAGGACGGATATTAATGTGTGGAACAAATAGTGTGTATGTGTTGTATGTGTGTTTTCTTATAGCAAAGTCACATCGGGCTATCTGCTGAGCCCACCGAGGGGAATCAAACCCCTGATTTTAGCGTTGTAAATCCGGAAACATACGGCTGTACTAGCGGGGGGGGAAAGGAAAAAGACTTTTTTCTTTAGTAGTAAAGATAGAGCAGCCTTAAATATTTTTTTAATGTTTTAATAAACTCTGAGTACGACGTTAGATGAGTCGTTTAATGAGATTTTGACACTTGCCTTATAGCATGATTTAGCTATTCTTATTATGTGTATCGTGTTAAATTTGGCCCAGCATGGCCAAGCGTGTTAAGGCGTTCGACTTGTAATCCGAGGGTTGCGGGTTTGAATCCCGGTTGCACCAAATATGCTCGCCCTTTCAGCCTTGGGGCGTTATATTGTGAAGGTCAATCCCACTATTCATTGGTAAAAGAGTAGCCCACGAGTTGGCGGTGGGTGGTGATGACTAGCTGCGTTCCCTCTAGTCTTACACTGCTAAATTAGGGACGGCTAGCAGAGATAGCCCATGAGTAGCTTTGTGCGAAATTCAAAAACAAACCCACTTCTTAAATT
Source organism: Carcinoscorpius rotundicauda (assembly GCA_011833715.1). Classification (NCBI taxonomy): domain Eukaryota; kingdom Metazoa; phylum Arthropoda; class Merostomata; order Xiphosura; family Limulidae; genus Carcinoscorpius; species Carcinoscorpius rotundicauda. Next base: position 45,213,517 of record CM022392.1, on the reverse strand, counting down.
TTAATTCTTTTAGGACATTAAGGTTACGTTTTAATATTTTTTTCCTTATACGCTATAAGTCTAGAGTGTATATTTATTCTGACTGAGATTCAAACCTGAAAAGTTAATGACAGATTCTGTAGTAACAATAATTTGTTCGGTAGATAATTTTCTAGGTTTCACAGTAAAGTTTAGGCCGGAGTTTAACATAGTAATCTGATTATCAATTAACGATTCACTTGAGATATTCAAAACTGAAGAAGGAAAATTAACGGGTTGGAAAATTTTCATCTCTTCTTTCTTGTTCTCTGTTAGCTTCTTCAGTTTCATATTTTAGTTGGCTCTTTTTGTTTGCTGTAACTTTGGTTGATCTAAACCAGCTGGCGTAGTCGAGTTAGTTACATCCTTCGGTCATGAATTTGTTAGCAAGTTTTAAGTGTTTTAAGTAAAGTTATACTTCTAACTTAGAGATATTTTTTCACATGTCTTTCATGATGGGTCTTAAATTGCAAACTTGATTTTTTAATTACATTGAAATGTAATCTTTTGATTCCAAAACAATCTTTGTAAGCTCAAAACAAATTCCAAGGACTTATTTGTGCTTTGTTCTACATAAATCTTTCTTTAGAATTTTCATACAGTTTTTTGCTGGAAAATTGGTATTATGCGTATAGCCATCCTGCAAGACCAAACTGGTCTACAGTTGTACCACTGCTATGTGTGTTTTGATTATGTGAAACTTATTAGTAACACAAGTTCGGGTTGTATGTATTCCTTAATTTGTTGAAGATGCTTTGCAAAGACTGGCTTAATTGAAATCCGCATTAGAAATTGTATTTTTAAGCTCATCATTATTTTCAGGAGATCAATCATATTCCAAATGGATTATTTAGCATTCAGTCGTTTTTGAGCTGTACGCGGCTGTATTCTAGACGACTCACAGTGAATAATCAAAGAAGGAGAATGCTCAAGAAACGAAATGCCGAATTAAACTCTTCTAGAGTTGACGCAATAATCATGAGGTCAATCACATACATTAAATATTTGCAAGCTCTTTTATCCTGCACTATTGTTGTTATTTAGTAATTGTGCAGAATACGTGTAAATAGTCATCTTATTTTCCCATTCACGTTCCTTTCGTAGCACTTCCCATGAACGATAAATGTAGTTTTAGATATGTTCTTAGTTGAATGAATTGCAACTAAAGTCAACTTCTACGTACTCATGTGATTTCGTTTGTATAAGAAAGTAGTGACTACCTCAGCAATAATTTGGCAGTTATCGATCATTTCTGCTATTGGATGTGATGATTAACGGTTCACTTGTTTTTTAAGCAGTATTGAAAAATACACTATTCTCTTTAATTATTTTGGAATATATAACTATAAGTGTACCAGTAGCATTAAGATACATAACTGATTTCTTATTAGCAATTTTATCTTAAAGTATCTCTAACTGTTCCTTTCCATATAGGTTAATTTCAAGTGGGAATATAAACAGAATCTGGATGCTACCTCTTGATGAACAAGGTTAATAATCCACATTCTCACATGTTTCCTTTAACAATGCAGCTTTTAAAAGGACGTCTTTATATAATCTTCCCAAAATATTATTTTTGTTTCTCTTATTCAAAGTATGGCTCCTGATTCACGTTCACTTATTCAAAAACTGCAAAAGAGATAAGAGAGAGAGAACGAACCAATTCGTTTTTCATTATTTGAGAAACAAACAATAATCTAGTTTGTTTATCAGCTATGTTAATTTGAAAATTTAAGCTCCACATATTGGTAACTTTCTAAAATTTAGAAGCAAACTAGACGATTCTCCAGCTAATTAGCTTTTGACAAAGAGACAACACACTTGAGGAGTAATCCAGTGGCGTATTTAAACTAGGGGCCAAAGAGGTCCAGCTCTCAGGGCCATAGTCTTTTAGGAACTCATTGATAATGTTATTCTATATAAAAGTATATTAGATGAAGGGCCTAGAAAAATTATTATACCCTAGGCCCACACAACTTTAAATTTGCCACTGGACTAATATATGACTACAAAAATTTGAGACTCCATTGTCTAGAGATTTTGTTGTGAGGATATTGAAAAGCCCCGGTAACTCCTTTCTGTTTGACCTCAGAGAATATAAAGGAGAAATATAGTACATGTCTAAATGCCTTATAAATATACCTTTATATGAACCTTGAAACTTAATGTCTGAGATTACATATATATTTTTGGGTTTTGTTATGTAGTTGAAGATTAGTTTGATGTTAGCCTAGGTATGAAAAAAAAAGATTGTTTTGATACTCGGTCTTTAAACTAATAAAAACAACCAGCAGAAAAAATCACATAGACTTATTTTCTACATTTCATTAGGTCAAAGGTTTCTTTAGGTTAATGTGCTCTATGTCACCAAACACAATCTCTGCTCCATTTAGACTAATGAGGAAAATGTTTTCTTCAGTTTAGCATGTTTTCTGTCACTTAACGTATTCTTTGCTGTACTTACAATTATGAGGAAAATGTTGTTGTTATTTTGTGAGAGCATTGTATGTGTATGCTAATACAGCGTTTACCATACTCATATCATTAGAGCAATGTTTTCTTTAAGTTAAAATGTTCTGTGTCACCTAACACAGTTTTTGTTCTATTTACACCAGTGGATAATATTTCATGCTGGTTATCCTGTTCTGTGTCTGCTTCTATTATACTTACATTGTTTGGGAAATTATATGAAACTGTAAAACCCTTTAGGTTTGGGAATCTAAATAAGCACTTTATGAAAGGTCATGGAACACTAGTGTTGAAGTTGAAAACTTTGATGATTCATTTTTTGAAAAGAAATAACTTGAGGTTTTTATATTTTTCATAAAGTTGAACAGCATATTTTCATTCTATACCTGAAAATCTTACGCGAGTTCATCATATAATATTATGCACGATTTTAACCCTGCACACCATAAGTTCTTTTCCTCAAAGTAAAATATGTCTTTTATAATTATTGACACTAAGTTACTCTTAGAGCACCTAATATACGTCTAGATTACCATTAGTTTATTTAGACTTTACGTGTAGTATATTCATTTACATTTCTGAGTTCTTTACTTCTTATATTTGTTCCTATGCCACAGATGTTGGACACCTGTTTATTTACCACTGCTATACACATGGTTATTCCTCATATTGGAGGAATCGCCGCTGCCATCATAACAAGACCGGAAATACGTCGCTGGTATAAGGTACAGTACCAAAAAAAGAGATTGTGAATTTATTTTAAACGAATTAAATTATGTAACATTACTTTTATATCAAGCTTGAAAGTGCGAGGTAGAATTATCAATTTTTTCACAAACATTAATGAGAAAGTTAATAATTTGTTTTAAATTTTATTCTACAAGAAGCATAGCAGAATCTTTAGATCAGAGAATCAAGTTATTTTCGATACAAAATATCCACTTTATTTCACTGGTTAGCACTAATCCAACTTAGGCTTGTAAATTACGATTTAAATTTGCATTAATGTAATCTAGACTCCAGTACATTCTAAGGAACGGCTGACAAAATAATAGTAAGATAAAAGTGCAAATGTTCATTTACTCTAAAGAGAAAATCTATGAAATTTCCATTTTAACGAATCTTGAAAGATAGAAAACTTAAGAAAACAACGACCACATTTTCTAACACGACGCAATCTAATAGTTTAAAATAGTTAATCTTAAGGTCATTTCAGAGAAGTACAACCAGTTTTTCTCATCGTAATAACCCCCAACAGAAAGAAATATTTGAAACGTTATATCACACATCTACGACTAAAGCATACAATATAAATAACATTTTAGAATTTGAATATAATTATAAATTGGGATCATGAAAATAACAGAACGCGAGGCTTTCATGCAGAGTAAGATATGTGAAATAAATAATTGTGCTCTTTGGTTTTACAACACAACAGTTGAATAATATAAGACAAATAAACTAGTCTATCAGAACTGGGACAAAAATTGAAAACAAAACTATACAACTATAAAAAATAATAATGGTATAATGTAATATATAGAATTAAAAAATTATCAAGATGGATATTGTTTTCCTTATTCTGTACACACATCTCGAATTCTGTCCTTTTTATGAGCTCGGTTTTAATTGCGTGTATTTGTATATCATGCATTAAAAATGTTCTCTATTTTGTGTGCGTTTAGTATCCAAGCTTGACGAAAACCAATCGCGTGAAACTTCAGTACTTTTCAATGTCATCCGATTGTTTTTTTACTGTGTATAACTCGGATTTTACGGTTAATAGTGACACATATAAGAGAAAATTCCCAATAATATTTTTTACTTAAATTAAAACTGAATTTTCTTTGGTTTTATACCTAATTTGTGTGGAAAAGGATACATTTACCACTTGCACAAACTTGTCTCATAAATTTCATTCCTTACCTTTATGAAAACTCACAGATTTACCAGATACAGTTTCATACCTATGCTGTATGGTTAAGCATAAGTTTATCCGATATATTTTCCCTTCTATCTTATAAGAGATGGTCATCTTAAAATCCTTACAATTTCATAGGTAGGTTGTATGGATTTGTTTCATTTGAAGTTAAGCACAAATCTGCATAAAGGGGATATTTGTGCCCTGCCACCACGGGTATCGAAACCTGGTTCTTAGCGTTACAAGTCTCCAGATATACCGCTGTGCTACTCTCCAGTGAAGGAGGGAGAGCAGGATGTTTGGCTATATAGAAGAATTAAACTTGACATTTTCAGTTTCATAACTTAGTTTTTACGAAATGGTTCAACGTGATCTCTTTTCACCCCTCATTATAGTATAAACGTTTTTATGATCTCTTAGCTGGATCAGTATTTGTTTGTGTGGAAACGATGCTGGCAGAATATTTTAAGTGCCAAACCTATTGTATATGCGCAGTTATTATTGAATTAAGTTTAATTATTCGTATCATGTATATTGTCAAATATTTTCAAAATATCAACCATAACAATGTATTATTGTAATATAAATTATTGGTTTCTTCTTCTGCAGATTGTAGAATTTAAGATATTTCATTAATGCACGACTTTAATTCCACTTGAGTTTGTTTTTCTTGCTTAGGTTTTGAACCTTCACTGACCTTCGGTTATAGCTGAAAATTACTTTTATTTACGATATTTATTATTGTTATACTTTCCATATGATATAGAACATAAAACATTTTTGTCTCAATTATAAAGCAGAAGGAAGGGATTTCACATATTTATTAATAAAATTTTAAAGATTTTCCAACCCCTCCCGCAGTCTCTACTTTACTTACGAGACTCTTTTGTTGTTATTTTTGTTTTAACACAGTTACAAAAGCATTAATTAATTTATTAAAATGCATAATCTTAATTATCTAAAAACAATGAGGCTACGGTTTTGTGTTCAAACACCCCATTGTAGAGCACCCATTAGTTCCTCGAAGGTTCAACTATAAGTTTACGAATTTATATCCGGGTCTCTATTCTCCGTGACGGAACATAAGGCAGGTAGCCCACTGTGTACCTTTATTTTTTAATAACAGAAACAACTACAACCATCATATTAATGGTATTTGAATGTATTTTAACCTTTGTTTTCAGATATAGAAAGCTTGCAGAGTCATTTTTCCGTCAAACTTTATCATAATGGGATTCCATGGGTACCACTTTTCTAATCCATCTTTCTAGCTTTCGGGTTTCCTTATTCCTGTGTATTTCATGTTAAAAGAAAAATAGAAACTGATCTGCGAAAAACATCATATGTAATGTAAGTTATCCGAAAATGGTTAGTTCTGCGATTCCACAAGTCATATGAGCGGACATAGAATTATTTCTATCCTGCTTAATTATTGGCTCACAATCACCTTACCTTTATTTTTGTTGCGTTTATTGTATTTTGACACGACAGGCCAACTGAACTGCATTTTAAGGTTAGTCTTGACAAGGGCTGTTTGTAATGTAATGTAATTTTATGGAGTCAGAATTCAACATTTGAATCGCCGCATGTCTACTACGGTGATCGGAAAATTGTTAAATACATGTCAGAAATGACTACAGCTGTTTAAGAAACACCCAAAATATACGTCTCTTTGCTATGATGAGAATCAAAGTTTGGATAATTTCTGAAATACCAGTCCGAATGACAGAGCACTTTATTCTTAAAGTGGAAATATTTTCTCTAAGATACGATTTCAATTTTAGAAATGTGCAAAAATAGCTGTTAGCAATTTCGTTATATCAAAATAGGGGAAATGGTTAAAGTTGCACTTTTAAGGTTGTGAGTTGTTTGTCATTTTGACAAGTCTTGTTTATTATTGAATATCCGACAGTTCCTTAAGAAACCAAAATGGCACCCACCAAAGTGGATATTCCAGACAGCTTGGGGAATCCTCTACACAGAAATGGGTTATGCCTCCTATTTGGTCTGGCGTGATGGAGGCGGCTTCAATGGTGATGCACGGCTACCTTTAATGCTTTATGGCACACAGCTAGCTCTAAACTGGATATGGACACCAATATTCTTTGGATCACATAGTCCAGGGATGGTAGGTTTTTGTTTAAAGGAAAATGAAATTTATGATTTTTTTATATTAAAAAAATTACTACGTTATGTTTTTTGTTTTTGAATTAAGCACAAAGCTACACAATGGGCTATCTGTGCTCTGCTCACCACGGGTATCGAAACCCAGATTTTAGCGTGTAAGTCCGCAGACATACCGCTGAGCCACTGGGGGGGGCTACTACGTTATGCATACTGCAATATTGATAACTGGCTACAAAAGAGTTAAACTATACTTGCTCTTCTAAAATAAGTTAATGCAGAGTTTACTGAAAATTTATAGGTTTTGTCTAGCATAGTGTGGTATTTTGTTTCTCACAACTCTCAATAGTACCGTTATTCTGTATAAAGTTATTATATTCAAATAACTTGAAATCGGAAATGTCAGTTATATAATAACTTTTAATTATTTTTATTTGCATATTCATAACACGGACGAAGATAAGGTTAAACAAAAATGTTATAAAACAATAAAAAAAAAATCATAATGTGACCAGTCATCTTTAAAATATACATAGAATTGTTTTCCTTGAATAAGTGGAAAAGTGAAATTTCTGGAAAATAAATGAATTATAAAGGTGTGTACATTAGTTACAGTTTAATTCAGATATTTATGCTACCACATGGATAAGTAGTAAACGTGAACGCTTCTAACGATAAAAGTAATGTTTCGATAACCACGGTGGGACCGTACAGAGTCCATTATGTAGCTTTGGTTTCAAAATAAATGTATCAAAAATTGATACTCTAACTAGCTCACTTTAACTGTAGAAAGAATTACTTATTATTCAAAATATGTTTTGTTTACATAGCTTTTCTTTTCTTTTTGAACTGCAGCTTGTTTTTTAAATGTTTCAGATTCACCGTGTATTTTTATTACGGTATGCAGTATAGTTGAAATAATTTCTATTTGTTGAACTCTTGATATTACATAAGTCAAGAAAGAATTTTGAAAGTTTATCAATTAATCATATTGCATGTCGCATCTTAAAATACTTCCAAATGCTTCGTTACATATGTAATTTTACCATATTTTTCCACATTTGTTAATTAACTTTAAGTTCCAATCATTTGAGAAATTCAACCAATAGTGTATAAATCAAATACGATATATATTATTCAGATAAGCTCCATTCTGCAAGAGTTTAGTATATTCTTTTAGTTGTTTCGACTTGCTTCTGGAACTAGACGATGCTTTGGCTTTTATATTGAGGCTTTCTTCTGATTGAGGTTTAATTCTGCATCTTAATCATTGAACAGAATTTGTGTGTTGCTCTGGCTGTTAGAGAAAAAAATGGTTTGTATTGAACCTGCTGATTGGTTAGAACGGTCATGTGTTAGTTTCTTTGTGTTAACTTGTTTCTTTAATATGTCTACTTTTCTCCTTTAACAGCAGTTCAATGTCTAAATGTCACAAAACAACTAAAAACAGAGAGAATATTTAGATTAAATTCTTCTATCCTTTCAACTAAATATATATATAACAATACTGTGATAAAACATACCATAGAGAACAAAATACTTATTTAATTATCCTGAAGTAAAAAATAGCTTGTAGCAATCTATGATTTTGATTTGCTGAGCATTAAGAATCAAAAAGAATAAAAATCGTTGCCTTCTAGCTCACCGATAAATATTGTTCCTTTGTGCTGGTACAATTGGAGTTCAACTTTACATTAATTTGATAATTTTTATAAGGACGTAATTTAGGTGGTAGGAGTGAGTGTAAATGTTACGGTTAATAAATAAATAAATATAGTTAGGTATCTTACTTATTTAAAGGATAAAGTTAAAATATAAAATATTTACTGAGCTTAAACTAAAAAAAAATATATTTCTGTCATTCACATCGAATCACATAAAATCTTATTTTCTTTCAGGCATTTGTTGATATCACTTTATTAATGGGAGTTATTACTGGATGTATCCATACCTTTTGGTCTGTCAATCGTTATGCATCTTGTCTTATGGTACCATACCTGGCCTGGGTAACATTTGGATCGGCTTTAAATTTTCGAGTATGGAGAGATAACTTAAATAACATGAAATGATTTGCATGCAAACATAAACTGCTTCTGGTTTCATGGAATTGAAAACTACAATTGCATATTTTAAACTCAAATAGTTTGAAATATTGTATTATTATACTTCTCTCCTGACATTATTTTCAAACTGTGGCTATTATTATTTTTGTGGAATATATTTGAATGAGAAACTTGAAAATTAAAATTATGAAAATACTATTAAACTTAAAACATTAATAAAATATGGTAATCTGCACGTGGTATGTAGTTTAAATACAGATTATAGAAATTGGTACCAACTCGTACGTATTTTTTATCAAATCATTTGTCAACTAGAAGATATATATACAATAATGTTGATTTAAACGAAGTAAAAATGTTTTTTATGACATTATAACATGAAAGTTGCCTAGCCTTATGACTGGAATAAAAGTTGTTTATCTATACGAAACTTCTAACTTGAGGAAAGCACACGACTAATTTTGAATCCTTCAAAGAACACGACTGTTGTCAGGAAATTAATAGATAAACAAAGTGTTAGTTATTATTTAAAAGGAAAATCGTGATTTTTATTTTTTAGTAATGTTTGAATTGACTTTGGTTTTTAAGAAGAAATGTGTGTGTGTTTTTTTCTTATAGCAAAGTCACATCGGGCTCTCCGCGGAACCCACCGAAGGAAATCGAACCCCTGATTTTAGCGATGTAAATCCGTAGACTTACCGCTCTAATAGCGGGAGCTTAAGAAGAAATGATGACATGAACATTTATAATGTGCTGAAACTTGTTACCGATGTTGAAACATGATTATAGCAAAATCGCAACTTGAGCCAAAAAGTAAATACAGAAACTTTAGCATATCACTTCACGTAGGACAACTATTACAGATAATTAGCTAACTATAGTGAAATTCATATATTCTGTACACATGATAGCATGTTTTCAGTTGGCAACATATCAAAAATTTGATCTTGCGGCTTGCTTAGCTTGCAAATCATTAATTAACCGAAAAACATGAAACTTGTAAAGAGGAGAGGTATTAATACTGTTGATATAAGGTAAATTACTTCCTGTCGCTACTTGTGTAGAAGTTCAAAGCAATATCAATCAAAACTCTTTCAAGCAAGAACATCACTGCCTAAGACACCATTACCTTCCAGTAGAATGTGACATGTCTACGGACTTACAATGCTAGAAACTGGGTTTCGATACCCGTGGTTGGCAGAATGCAGCTAATTAAGCAGCTTTGTGCTTAACTATAAACAACCAAACCATTTTATTTGGAACTACATAAAAAATCTTCGAGGTTTGACTTATCGAGAAGGATAGTTCACATAAAAATGCTATAAAAGTATATTTTTTTCTCCAAAAATGTGATATCACATTTAACCATTTATTTAAGATTATTTAACCATTAGATTGACAGTTTTTGTAGTTAAATATTAATGCGATGAAATGATATTTCGTACCAAAATCGGCCACCACACACGCTCTACATCATAAATAATTAAAATTTGCACCAACACCAAATTTAACAGCTCGTTACAAGATATATTTACATTTTGGATGAATAAAAGTAGAAAAAATAGGGCTATTTCTTTCAAAGTTAACACTGGTAATTCTTGAAAGCAAACCTCAACACATCAACAATAAACAAATATATTCTCTTTACAAACAATTGAATAAAATAGCATAAATGAAAGCAATCAGAGGTAAGATAATTTAAATTCTATAATTTAGTTATACAGTCTTTAACTAAAGGCTGATATTTATTTTAAATATAAAAGACAGGTGGAACAAAACACAAATATATGAAACAATTATTAAAATTACAATTCTAGTGTTATATTATGATTATCATTATTCCTGTACACAAAGATAGTATCATTCATTTCATCATGGTAAAAATGTTAATACTGTTTATATATTAAATGAAAATTAGCGGTTCTGTAAGTTGACTACAAACTCTAATGGTAAGTTAGACATAAATATTTGAAAGTTCTAGGTTCCACACTTATAAAAGTACATTAAATATCCAAAATATTGGTAAAGTTTAGGTGTAAATTATTTCACCACAAACTCATGATTTGTTCATACGATCGGGTCTCTAACTATGAATTACATATTTTTTGACAACACTGGATTTTAATCATTAATTAGTTTATATTTTATGTTTCCTAGGATGCAGTTTACAGTAAAAAACTATGATGGTGGTGGTAATGGTAAGAGTCATAACGAATGAATACCACATCAGAGTGTCTCTAAAGGAGACCCATACTTGAATCCTAGATTAAACCACGACAAAAATAGTTTTTCTTTGGAATTTCTTCCGTGTTAATAATTAGTACCAGATAAAACTAAAAATTAGATATTTAATTATCATATTAGCTAATCATAACATAGGACAGATATCCAATTACCAAAACCTTACCCTTAGAACGTTTTTACCATTAAATTAAAAGGTATTAAAAAACATTATATGACATTATAAATAAGACAAAGAAAAAGACATCATTCCAAATCCGTTGAAATACAGGAGCTACAACATTTCTTGCTATAAAAATCATGAGAACAAACTTTGTATTTCACCACGAGATGACACCAACTGTATATGTCCACGCAGTTTTCATCTGCAAAAGAAAGTAGTGCTGTAAATACAAAATTCATTTATTGACTAAACAAATAAGTCTATTTTCAATAAAGTGGTATTGTTTTGCGCCCTTTAACATACACTATATCATAACACTACTTTTTTGATGACGAACTATATTGTTGTCATGTTATTTTAGGATTTCGCTTTTAAGTTTAAAATTTCAAAAATATGTATAAATTAAACAAAACTTCTAAAATATAAGAATCGATACAAACCTATTGATTTGAGTACTGGACAAGGGTGATTCAAACAAGAACGAGTAGTCACAGGTCTCAGAATAAAATTGCAATTTATTGTATGAACATGTCGACCGAAGAAATGAGAAAATAGAGTGACACTTGTATTGCTTTCTTGTCTCCTGATGACACATGTAGCGTTCCTTGTTTGACGACTTTCACCACAATTTACACTACACTGGAAATAAAACGGATACAATTAATTATTGTATTTATGTCATGGCATAAAACGTCACAACTTTGTTGTTATATTATGGTCCAACTTCAGGACGCCTAACTAACCAGTTCTCTGCAATAGTATACTATTTGATGTATACTTAAAGAACAATAAGAATAAATAGTTCAGTCATTGATACAACTTCGGCTAAAATAATTCAAACTTATATTCGTTCTGTGTAAAAGCAATGATCTGGGTCTTGTTTATAAAAGTTGAATAATATACACATTTTATTTAACCAAACCTAAAACGGAATAACTTAAAAATTCACATTTAAAGATTAATTACTCTGTACAAATTCATGAAAAACGGTAATAGTACATCAACATAATATTGCTCAAGTAGTTAAATAATCTCACATAAACAACAAAAGCCGACTATTTTCGACAGGTAAAGCTTGCCATTCCTGAGAGACAAAATAAAACTTTTCCCAGAATCTTGTACTTAGGGGTTCGAAATGGTCAAGAAAAGTCAACATTCACTAATGATAGTAGTACAGCGCAAACGCTAATTATGAAAACATAATTACAAACAGGGTTGGATTTCAATATCATCTAATTTCCGAGCATTTTTTCGTTGTTTAAATACGTCTACAGATTTTCTTATGCTGTGTTAATGAAATAATTTTGTTTCAGCAATAATTTTGATAGAACGAAATTAATTCCTTGTTGGTTGTATGGACATTTATATGGATTAAATGCTAAATTTGATTTTTTAAAAACATTTTTCCGAGAACACTAGCCTTCATGTTCCTGTTGTCTCATTGGCAGAAACTGTTGTTTTAACCAGTATAAGCACCATTACAAGAATATGAAAAGAAATAAATACCCTTTTATTAGTGAGCGTCTGTTTTATTTTTTCTTTTGTTAAGCTTATTTGAAAGCTCGTGCAACCAACCACAAATTAATTTCGCTCCGTCACAAACTGAGAAAAGCAATAAGTTGTCTTAGAATGAAATAAAGCCAAACGAGTTTAAAACAAAAAAATAGAAAGAAAAGTCTGAGAACACCATCCATTCGTGAGATAGTTTCATTCAAAAATGTCAACATATAAATTCAGAGATACAAGATATATATACAGAGTTAAAATAGAAATGTTTGAAGTTGGGTACAATAAAGTGGTCTACGTAGAAAAGGTACAAAAATTTAGTTTGAGCATAGTGAAACATTTAAACTTCCCAGAAAATTAGAGAATTTGGCATAACGAGTGAACAATACGTTGCGAACTCTAAACTTTTCAAACTTCCCAACAGAGTTTTGAGGAGAAAAATAACAGTGAAAAGTTTAAATAAAAGCATTTCTGTGTCCGAAATACAATAAGACAATAATAATTCCAAATGGCGTGTGGTATTCTTCTATTGGAAAACTGAATAACAACAAGATTGATAAGTTCCACAGCATCGGGATTCACCAGGAAGCCTAATTTCACAAAGTAAAATTTTGAATTTTAGCAAAATAATGATTTAAAATATATTTTCTTGCTGAATATACGAAGGCTTGAAGGACAAGAAGGGAGATGAAACGGTTTGTTTGTTGAAATTCACGTGAAGCTACCCGAGGCTTATATGCGATAATCGTGTTTATTTTATAAATGATAGACGAGAGGGTTTGTTTTTTTGAATTAAGCACAAAGCTACACAATGGGCTATCTGTGCTCTGCCCACCACGGGTATCGAAACCCGGATTTTAGCGTGTAAGTCCGCAGACATACCGCTGAGCCACTGGGGGGCAGACGAGAGGGAAGACAACTAGTCAACGCTATCCACCACCAATTCTTGGGCTATGTTTTAGTCAATGAAAAATGGGATATACCGTCATATTATAATGCTTTTACTGCTGAAAGGGGGAGTATGTTCTGTAACAGAATTCGAACCCACAATTCGCATATCGCAAATAGAGCTCCCTAACTGCCAGACCATGAAGATAAAACGGATAATTACTAAATATTATTTATTTATTTTCCTATTATAACTTCTTCTTGTAAAAGTCGTTCAAAGCTATAATCTGGATTTAGACTTTTGAAATTCTAAAATCGGATCTCCATGTGTTGGGTTAAAAGGGCTATCAGAATCTGTTTGGAAGATATACGTGAAAATTCGTATGACCACTTAAGGGCTCATAAGCATTTTTGTTTAGGACTTTAAGATGTTAATAATGTGACCTTTTAGGATTAGCTGCATGGATTTGTTAGAAGAGAAACCAGGAATATGTGGTTATTGAGGTTTTACATATTTTAGTAGTTGTTACTATTATAACAAGGAATGTAAAGTATAAGTGTTGAATTTATACCCAGCTACATAAGAAAACATAAATAAACGAAACAGTTTGATATAATAGCATGCTACACAGTTAATACCTTTGTCCAAGGTCCAGTTTCCCATTTGACAGAACATAAATTCAGGTTACATTTTTCCTTTCTGACTAGGTAACTGTTCGGTGGTTAAGTTTTCGGGCACATTTGACACGTGACGTAAACCGATACCACAGCTTCTGCCCCATTTATCAGTTTCCCACCTAATGTTTGAAAAACAATTTAAGAATCCATAAAAATATACACTCTTGAACAGAAAGGAAATTTCTAATCTTAGCTATCAGTACTAATAGACATTTTTGAAGAATATTGATGTCTTTCTTTCCATATTAGCTTAGCGTCTAGGAAGATCTCTTTAAGGAATAATAGAATATTCCAATTACATATTATTTATTTTTAAACTAATGCTTTAAAAATAGTAAAAAATGAAGTAAAAGTATTTGGATTTTACTTTAAAAATTAATATCAAGAGTACTGTGAAATAGTATAAGTAAAACTGAAACATTTTGTTATAGGTATGTTATGTGAAAAAATATTCCGCAAAGTACTTTATTCTCTAGACATTAATAACATGTTCAACCCAAGTGCTGATGTCTCTAGACAAGAATATTTCTATTTTATTTTCTTCAAGGTAAAGAACTGAATTATTAAACTTACGTTGGGGGGCAGGGGTTAAAATTACACTGCGTTATTTGAAACAAACATTGCTTAGAGGAAAAGCTACACAAATCATTGGGTACAAGGTTGGCCATCTCGTCAAAACAACTGTAGTTTTGGTATCGGAACCCTAAATACAAAGATTGAAATCATCGTCAGGGTATGCAGAATAGTTAAGTTTGATCTAAACTTCATTAGTTATTCTTTGTATGAATGTAATATAACAAACCTTCAAATCTATGATATAATAGGAATGAAAATTGATATCCCTTTAAATTGAAACTATGATATTACTTTCAAAGTAATTTAACTTCTTACGGCTTTTCATTGCAAAAACAACTGCGTGTTTTCAAAAATAACTTTTTAACAAAGATTCGGAACAATAATAATGCGTGCAAAGAAAGATTAGGATAAAAGTTGTATAGGTGCAACAGTGATTTTGTAGATTCTATCAATGATTTGGAATAAAGATTAAATAGTTGCAAATGGTATATGAATGCAGAAAATGCATAAGAACTAAATTTCCTGGATGCAAATATGAACAAAGACATAAAAAATAATTAGGAAAACAATTTTATGCCTATAGAAAATGTGTACTAGAAACAGAAAAACTTTAAAGAATGAACACTGCTTTCATGCAAAAAACAACAAACCTTCCAGAAATGAATCACGGGCAAGCAAGGGAAGCAGTGCTTCCCCAATATATACTAAAAAACTAACTTTTAAGAATCAACTAAATATGACGTTAAGAACGTGCAACTGATTCATAGGGAAGCACTCTACTATACCATACATAATCAGCAATCACCTTGTATTGGCAAAAGCACTGTTGAAAAGAACCTAAACTACAACTCGCAAAATGCTTCCTTATTTTGAGTTGATTTTAGCTTTTTTCCTACCAGAAAATGCTTTGTTCCTAACTAAAAACATTTTTGTTACACAATATATTCTGTAAATAATAAATGCTTCTTACATGAATAATTTTGTAACAAAAAAATTTAAAATTCATACTTGTATTAAAACATATCTTGAATGTTATATTTGCCTCTTCTGTTATATAAAGGAAGCAATTACGAGTTCATCTTATTTCAGATACGGGCAATATTAGAATTTATTGACATTTTATAGTCTACATATTAAATTATTTAAATCACTAAAAGTTAAGCGAAATAAATAATTTATAAATAAGTTAGCGTTTCGTAATTACCATTTTATAAATTCAAATGTACAATAAATAAATAAAATATAATAAATAAAATAATTATAGTTACTTTTGGAAACTTTTGTTTTTGATGACCTGCACCTCGTGATCGTGGCTGTTTGTTACTTCTGATTTCACGTGATGTGCAGGTGCTTGAGGCAGTATATTAAATGATATTGTTACTTTTCGTGGGTCTCCTAGTGGCTCAGCGGTATGTCGGTGGACTTACACGCTAAAATCCGGGTTTCGATACTCTTGGTGGGCAGAGCACAGATAGCCCATTGTGTAGCTTTGTGCTTAATTAAAAAAAACAACAAGTTACTTTTTCTATGTGTAAATGTTTTTGTGAAGTGTTATCCTTCAGACATGAATATGGATTCAAAAGATAATAGGAAAACTTATTAGTGAACAAATTTGGTACAAAGAGTTTTAGTGATAAAGAAAGCATCGTCAAAAATGGTAGACTGAGTCTGAAGGGAAGAACAAATCAGCGCGTTCAAAATTTCAATATAAACCAATATGACAGGATATCGTTTGTCCTAACATGTAAAAGCTTTTCTCCTGTCCATATTTATTATCTTACAGTGAATTTGTGACATGAAACTTAAGTGAATTTGATGATTTAAATAATATGCATAAGGCCATTAAAAGATAGGAAAATTCCTCCAGTCACGTATTTTCAACTCTAGGCCTAGCTAGATTTGGAAAATCACAGATTTAATTCTAACTAAATAGTCAACATAAAATAAATGTGTGAATGCACAATGAAAAGGTTAAAAGGAACAGAGACATTTTAAAAAGATTAACTGACGTATCACGATATTTGTGTGACCAACAGTTAGCATTTAGAGGTCATGGTGAATCATTAGAGTCTATTAATCGAGGAAATTATGTGGAATTGGTAAATTTTGCAAGAATTATAATCCATTATTGGAATCCCATTTAAAGAAATCGAGTGATGTTTTTTTCTTGCCTGTGGAAAAGAATTCAGAATGACCTCATTAATTGTGTAGGGGAAGTACTGTAAAATAAAATTAAAACAGAAATAAGTAATTCTGTGTTTGTAGTTCTTATCTTAGATTAATCTACTGATGCAAGAACCATTTCTCAGCTTTTTAGTGTAGTGTAATATGTGACTAATGACGGTGAAACTTGCAATAGATTTCTGAGGTTTACAAATGTTAGTGCAGATCGAATAGATGTAGGTACATGCAAGATAGTGTTTAATTCAGTCGAGGAATTAAATACTGGGTCAAAATTTGTTGCGAAAAACTATGATGGGGAAGCATGATGTCCAGTGAGCTGAATGGGCTTCAAAAGAAAGTTAGAGATAAGTATCTAAAAGCTCTTTTCATTCATTATATGACACAAATATTGAATTTAGTGTTGTCACAATCTATGACGAAGTTCAAGGAGTGCGACACATTTTTTTGCAGAACTTAAATCATTCTCTTTCCTTTTTTAGAAATCAACAAATCATGTGCACCTTTTAGATATTGAACTGAAGATAAGATTCCCGAATGTAGCCCCGACTCATTGGAATTATAATCACTGGCTTCAAAAACAAGGAAGAACTCGTTGACTTATTTCAAAATACCGTTGATAATTTTGGCAACTTGCATGCAGAGATTTTGAGTTCAGTTGTTGCTGAATATAATTGCCGGTATTTTTCTTATACAAATGATATATTTGATGTCCTACAGAATAAAATATTTGACATATTCTATTGTATGAATAAAGTAAATGAAATGGTGACTATTCTGCTAAATGGAGATACGATTGTGTTGAATGTTGGGCAGTTGTCGATGTATTCTACTCACCGACTAAACAAATAAGAAATGATCCCAAAAAATACTTTAAAATGACATACAGAAAATTATTTTATAAAATTTTGGATGAAATTTGTGGCCAAATTAAAATTAGGTTTCAAAGCTTGTAAAACATAACATTCCTTCAGTTTCTTAACACTGAAAGAAACTGGTAGAGAACAAAAATATTTCCTGAGTTATAATTAAAGTAATTGCAAGATAATTATGAAGAATACTTTGATATTAATCCCTTGAAAAATGATCTTTCGGTTTTATATGCTGACTCTGGTTTGAAAGGAAAACCAGTGAATGAACTACGACTAATAAAAAGCTTTTTAATGAAATAAAGACTGATAGTTTCTATGAAGATGTATTAAGATTTATTCAGTCAAAAGGAAAGGAGGATGGAATTAACATGTAAATAAAGTGAGTTGTCGAATGTGTCTTGTTTTTATCTTTAATTAGAAGTACTTTATCTTAAATACGACTAACGACTAGAAGTAATTAATTTTATCTTTAATGGCCGTCCTGTAGTTTTTTAAAATAATTCACTTTTTTTTATGTTTTTGCATCCCCATCGGGACAAATCAGCGCACGACCTTGGAATGAAGACGTCAAGGGCGCACATCGTGAGCAGGAGTGAAACATCATAAACACAAGTAGTAATCAAGAACAAAGACTACACATTCAAACAGTGATTTGTTTAAACAAATGATTATTCTTCTACCTCACCTTTAAACATCGCTTTGTTTGTTTGAATTTCGCGCAAAGCTACACGAGGGCTATCTGCGCTCGCTGTCTCTAATTTTGCAATGTAAGATTAGAGGGAAGGCAGCTAGTCATTACCACCAACTCTTGGGCTACTCTTTTACCATCAAATAGTGGGATTGACTGTCATTTTATAACATCCCCACGGCTGAAAGTGCGAGTATGTTTGGTGCAACGAGGATTCGAAACCGCGACCCTCAGATTACGATTCGAGTCCTTTAACAACCTGGCCATGTTGGGCTGACTTTATGCAAGAGACTTGTAAAAATGAAAATGAAATCTACTTACGGTTTAGAAAAACGTTTGCATTGTAGTAGAACTTTGAATCAAAAGTCAAGTTTTTAATTTTTATAAAAACTTAAAGTAGATAAAAATAAACATTTCTGACTGAAAATGTTATAAACCTTAATTTTTATTAAAACATTCAATTAATCTTTCTATCTTCCGAAAATTCCAAATTAATACCAATATATCGAGATTATATAAACAACTAATTATAATAACTTTTGACTTTGCTGTACTCAGTTTAAGCTATTATGTATTTTTATTTTCACATAAATCCACAATGTACAGAAATTAATATTTACCTTCTCCACAGGACACTGAGCATGGTGACGTCACTAATCGCCATTCATAATGTTTTATCATTGATTTGCGAAGTTCTGTATCTATGCTATATTTGTTCATTTCAATATCCAACACATAACTGAATTTCACCGTCATCTCTTGGCCGCGAAGTAAAGCCTTAGAATTTAGAGAAAAACAACAATTTAAACCAAGATGATAAACCGTCTCAAGAAATATTACAGATGCTGAAGATGTCTGTCTTGTTTGACTATGAAAGACCTTAGTACCATAATTTTTGGTTAAAGTGGTGTACAGAGTACCACTAAGTCTGTTGGTTAATGTTGTGTCCCTGTGCACTATTCATACTTATCCCTTAATAAATAAATAAAACAAAAGAACTTGGTAATGGCTTATAAATAAAATATGATGGTTTAGAATACTACAAATAATCGGAATTAAGTTTTCTATGAGTACGATGAGAATAAGCAATATTAATGTAAAAATGTATTTTACAATCGAATGATTGAATTAAGTTACACATTCCGAAACAGGATTGACATATAACCTAAATTTACTTACTTCTACACAAGATTTTCATTTGTGGGACCCTCGGCTTGTAAAGATTCAGGCTGTTTGTACCATCTCCTGTACGAAAATCCTGTCGAAGCTACACGGTATCGCCCTGGCCAGTCTATTGTCTAGTTACCAGTAATGTAGTAATGACCAATCAAGTTTCGTAAGGCAAGATAAGATGGCGATTCATTAACCTCACTGATTCTTATGCTTCGTGCATGTTTTGGTATATGCGTAATGGTATAGTAACCTAAGGAAATGACGAAAGGACTATTTGTGTAGTACCCAAAAAGAATGATAAAATGAACAATAACATAATACCCCAAAGGAATGATAAAAACAGCAATTGTTTAAAAACCGAAGAGAGTGACGAAGGAAAGAAGAGTCCGATGATAAACCATGATGAAGTGATGAACAGCATAATTGTATGGTATTATAAAGAAATGATGTAAAGACAAATGGTATAATAACATTACAATAATATGGTAATTTAAGAAAATGGCGAGAGGAACAGTGATATAGCAAATCAAAGATAAAAATGAAGAAAACAATGTTATAGCAACTAATGAAAAGAAGAATCGTATAATAGTCCAAATATAAAAATAGGTAAAATTTGATTTTCTAATGTACAAGTCATTGGCTGTAATATATACATAATGTATATGTTACATAACACGCTCTATCCGAATAATTCACTTTTTTTAAAATTGAATGACCAGATTTGCTGATAAATATTAAAGTTGTGAATCTCTTAAACTTAATGTAATCAAATAAAATTAAAGATAAAATACAGCCTAACGACGAATGAAACGAATGTTTTAATTACGATATATATTGTTAACAGTTTTCATTGGAGGAAGTTCGAGATCACCTTTACATGTTAACAGCAAATTAGTCAAAAGCTTTTTTCTTATCGTCTGTTTGACTTGCAGACAATTAACTTATATTTACGTTGAATGTCTAAAATAGTGTCTCTAAAATATGTATTATGTATGTTTATTATATACACCAAGTAAAACAGTAAGAGTTACAATGACTAAGGTTAATAATTCATATAGAAGATCATTTTCAAACTTCTTTCACTGGAGGCAGTGGAAATTAAAGCTTAAAATTATGTTGTTCTAGGCCTTTTTTTCTTCTTGATCAAAATCAAGGCTCTATGTAAACGCATATTAGAGGTATAATTACCATATTGGTAATGCCACAGTGATGTCTTCATTGGTGTTGTAGCTGGGATTATCACATTTGGAATGTGACAGTGATGACCACATTTGTAGTGTTAGTGTGGTGTCTGCATTTATAGTGCTCCCCACTAGTATAGCGGTAAGTTTACAGATTTACAACGCTAAAATCAGGGGTTCGATCCCCCTCGGTGGGCTCAGCAGATAGCCTGATGTGGCTTTACTGTAAGAAATACACACAAGTATTAATAGTGTTATCGTAATACCGACATTTGTAGTGCTACAATGTTTATACATTAATAGTGGTACTGTTGTGTCTACATTGGTAGTGTTACTGTAATGTCTACGTTACTAACGATACTGTGACGTGTACATTATCAGCGTTCCTGAGATATTTATACAGTAGTATTACAGAGTTGAATATGTTGGTAGTGTTACTGTAATGTCTACATTGGTAATATTCCAGTATTTAACACATTAGTAGTATTGTTATCAAATCTACATTAGAGCTTCGCATGGCCAAATGGCTAAGGCACTCGATTCGCAATCCGAGGGTCGCGGGTTGGAATCCCCTTCATACCAAACATGCTCGCCCTTTCAGCCGTGGATGTGTTATAATACGACGGTAAATCCCACTATTCGTTGGTAAAAAAGTAGCCCAAAAGCTGACTTCCCTCTAGTCTTACACTGCAAAATTAGGGACAGCGAGCGCAGATAGCCCTTATGTAGCTTTGAGCGAAATTAAAAACAAACAAACTATATAGATTGGTGGCAGAGTAGTGCTGACATTGGTAGTGTTACTATAATGTATGTATTAGGGGTATTACTATAGTGTCTACGTTGATAGTATTACTTTGACGTCTGTGTCGGTACTGTAATGTCTACATTGGTAGTGTTACTACGATGTATATTTGAGCTGTATTACTATAGTGTTTAAATTTAAAGTATTACTTTGACGTCTATGTCGGTACTGTAATGTCTACATTGGTAGTGTTACTACGATGTATATTTGAGCTGTATTACTGTAGTGTTACTATGATGTATATTTTAGCTGTATTACTGTAGAATCTATATTGATAGTATTACTTTTACGTCTATGTTGGTACTGTAATATCTACATTGGTAGTGTTACAATGATGTATATTTTAGCTGTATTACCGTAGAATCTACATTGATAGTTTTACTTTGACGTCTATGTTGGTACTGTAATGTATACATTGGTAGTGTTACTATGATGTATATTTGAGCTGTATTACTGTAAAATTTACATTGATAGTATTACTTTGACGTCTATGTCGGTACTGTAATGTTTATATTGGTAGTGTTACTACGATGTATATTTTAGCTGTATTACTGGCCCAGCATGGCCAAGCGCGTAAGGCGTGCGACTCGTAATCCGAGGGTCGCGGGTTTGCACCCGCGTCGCGCTAAACATGCTCGTCCTCCCAGCCGTGGGGACGTATAATGTGACGGTCAATCCCACTATTCGTTAGTAAAAGAGTAGCCCAAGAGTTGGCGGTGGATGGTGATGACTAGCTGCCTTCCCTTTAGTCTTACACTGCTAAATTAGGGACGACTAGCACAGATAGCCCTTGAGTAGCTTTGTGCGAAATTCCAAAACAAACAAACAAACAAAATAGTATTACTTTGACGTCTTTTTCGGTACTGTAATATCTACATTGGTGGTGTTACTATGATGTATATTTTAGCTGTATTACTGTAATGTCTACATTGACAGTTTTACGTTTATGTTGGTAGTGTGACTGTAATGTTTATATTGGTAGTGTTCTATGATATAATCAAGTGTAATATGTCTGTGATCTTTACACGAGTATCGGTACTTTACTAGCTAATAGATACAATCAGTTTTTACTCTTTTTTTTCAGAGTGGGTTTCCGAACTATAAATAATTTTCAAAAACACTTTATCTACCAGAAATATTCCTCTGAATTTTCAACTGTCCAGCAGTGAGGTGACAGGTCGAATTGTCTCCATCACAAATACCACACACATCAGGCTGGATCGTGGAGTCAATTATCCCATCACAACCTACTTTCTGTTCACGTACACAACAAAAGGTGTAATTAGAAAAACTATTATTGACTTATTATATTAAAACGTTTTAAGTTGAAACTCTAAGGATAAAAAAATTATATTTTTTCAGTCATTCTTTCTTTACGACGTTTCCTCATAATTTTGTCGAAACCTCGTACATTCATAATAAAGCTTTATTATTACTCAGTCAAGCCGTCTCCAAACTTTTATTTTCTAAAGAGTGCATTTCTCGTCATCGATTATAAACATGTATTTTGCAAGGTTAAAAAAGGAAACAATTTCGACAATTAAGAATATACCAGTTAGACACATCTAGAAGTCAGCCCCAATTTCGATTATTTTGTTTGTTTTCATAATTGATAACAGAGGTACCCTCGCCTTCGGCGAAATTTTTTTATAAGTGGAAACTGATGAGCACTAAATGGCCACTGTGTAGTAGAATGTTGTAGTTTGTAGTGTTAACTAAATACCATTTCTGAATTGTAATTCATATTCAGTGGCATAAACGACATTAATGTAAAAAGAGGAAAGCATAAACTACAATAAAATAATAAACATAATCAGTACTCTGTTCATCATCTACTAATGAATGACCTTATAACACTAAATTTATTGTTTTTCTTTAACAAGACACTCAGTGTTTCACGTTACGGTTTCTTCAGTATTGTTCCACTAAACTACAAGCTGTATCTGAAAGTACAAAGCCTTAGCTTGTTTAAGTAATAGTCTACTCGACTGTATAGCGTGCATTTATATTCCGTGGGTTTGACGTATTAAGTAGTAAAACGTATTGTGGAAATAATTGTATAGAAGCACAGATTCTGTTATAGCAAACTAAACAGTGTTTTGCTGATAGGTAGAAACGTGTTGTGAAACAAGGCATGCCTCAAACTTTGACTAAGAAAGTACCTTTGTCATACTTAACAGTTACGAAAGAAGTGTCACATCTCTTCTACACTGGCATTATATATGTAAAAACGGCTGATTTGGGCTGACATTTTTCTTATGTAGAGGTGCGAACAACGTTTCGACCTTTGGTCATCGTCAAGATCAGAGAGAAAGAAAGCTGACCACATGTTTGAAGGTGGTTGTGTAATTGAGTGTAGAAATGTGGAAGGCGTGCTTAAACGTTTGATTATATTTATTAAAATAGGTATAAAGGTGTTCCTTTGTATTGATTTATTTTGGGTTTGAGTTGTTGCATAAGTAAGGCTTCTTTAATTTTGCGTTTGTCTATGTTTGTTTCTTTATTTAGTATTTGAGTGTTTTCTTTGGTTATGTTGTGTTTATTTACTTTGCAGTGTTCGAAAACGTGTAAATGTGACTTTTTGTGTTCTTTGAATCTGGTTTCCATTTTTCTACTTGTTTCTTCAGTATAGAAGTCGTGGCAGTTATCACATTGTATTTTATAAATAATGTTGGTGTGGTGTTTGTCAGTGTAGTTTCTACATAGTATAGACCTTAGTTTTGTGCCTGTTTTTTTCAAATACATTTTCTATTAACTAGAATGTCATATTTTATTATTAGTTTCTGCAAATGTTGGTTATTTTTCTGCTGATATCGGGAATATATGATATGCAGCAGTACATGGATTCGTGATATTTTAATTCGTGAGATATACAGGGTGGTCGCTAGAAAAGCGGAAAATTTGAGGGTCAGATGAGATCATGAATAAAATGCGTGTTTACTCATTTCTATTTTGATTTCTTTACATCATGAATAAAATGCATGATTTTAATAATTTTGAGCATCTATGAGTGTAATATAACATATGCCTTTAAAAAACTTTGTAAAAATAAATAGCTGTTTGACAAATTTTCCGCTTTTCTAGCGACCACCCTGTATTTACTTTTGTTAGTTGATTTTGCTTTTTGTCTAAATGTGTGCGAATAATATTTTCTACGGTTTGTGGAGGAAACTTATTGAAGTTGATGAAGTGTTGTTTTATTTTGTCTAATTCGTTGATAACTTTATCTGAGCCGCTGAAGCCTGCAAGATAACCTTATAACTCTGTATACAAGACCCTAACCTATCAATAGACATTCCAAGCAATCCTCATAGATTTCAACAACCAAAACTATATACAAACAAATGGCCTAAGCATGGGCAACCTAATATCACCAGTTCTAGCCAATATTTTTGTGACACACAAATTGAAACACAAGCAATTAACACAGCATTACATCCACCACTGTACTGGTACAGATATGTAGACGACACGATTGCGGGATTTACATCTACAGAACACACACTTAATTTTTTTCAATCACATTAACTCTATACATCCCAACATTATCTTCATATGTGAACAGGAAGAAATAAATCAAATATTTACCTCAAAATTTCAAAAACCGATACACAATTTAAAATAAGAAATCCCCCCAAAAATCACCCATACTGGACCATACATTACTTGGGACTCAGAACATGAAACAAAACAAAAACTCAACATACTAAGAAACCAAATAAACACAGCCATAAAAATGTGGTCGAAAGTTGTTCGCTCCTCTACATAAAAAAACAAAACAAAACCAAACCAACCGTTTTTACATATATATTTCTCTGCAAGCGGGTTTTCTCGTCATCACTGATTACTACACTGGCATTGTTTGTGAACAAAGCCCGTTTGTACGAGTCTGGTTTTTCAAGTCAAATTACTTTAAACTGATATGAAACCACACCTAACAATGTTCCTTATTTGTAGTATAACTTGTATATTATTTATTTGATAATCTCAAACACGTAAAGCTGAGAACCTAATAGCTTAAAACGTTTAAGAAACATTTAAACTTTGGTTTCAGGTAATGACGTCCATACTTTTAAGCAGATAGATTAATGTAATAAACTATTTTTCAACAACTAACCTTACATTCACCACCAACACACACGAATGAGAATCTAGGCTTACAAGCTACGCCGTCAGGAAGTTTTGTTGATAATACCAATATGATCCCAGCTTCTCGAGGCATACAGTAAATTTTGCACCGATATAATGCTGTATTTAAAGAAAAGACAAAAAAAGTTAATTAGTGTGTTGCAGTCAAAGAAATAATAGTCACGAATTTAATTTGTTTAATTTTTTATAAGTGGATTTTTTTTATCCCTCGACCAATTAAACTATTAAAACCTCATATTAAAATTTAAAAACTAGATAAGTAATGGCAGCTTAAAGTTTCTTTTTTTTTGGTTTAAAACTTATTTCCATTAATAAATATTCGCATCAATTAATCTCTACCTCCAAGGTTCTTTTTATAAGGTTTCCATAAAAATCGCTTTCCATTGAAAGTTCTGTTGTTGAAAGCCTGACACTGTTCTGCCTGCAAATCGGCACTTCTTTGGAGACAAGGCTATCAATAATATTAAAATAAACAAGCTTTAGAAACATTGACTCGGAAATAAGGCTTATATATAAAATAAACAAAAATAATAAGACGAATTTATATTAATAAACAAAACTTACAAATATTGAGTTAAAAATTTATTTTGCACATTAACTGAACAACAAGATACACAAAGTACTTATTATTAATAATTATATCTTCATATTAAAGATTCATAACTGAATGAAAACGGCACCTTTTAGGCTTGCGTTTTAATTTTTCGTTGTACCAAACACCTTCGAGACTGTATCCTTGGGTTGTTTCAATTTAAAATGAATAACAGCCTACTCAGTGTGTTTTATACCTCTATTTTATTACTTGTTTTCACTAATAATTATAATTTATTTAAGAAATTCAGTCTTCCACTACAGATAGTCTATTTTAATAATATTTGATCTGACTATTTATGTGTGTGTCTAGGAAAAGAATCAACGAAATAGATTTTTTTGTGTATATAGAAAAGATCATTTTTTAATCAAGTGGAAGTGATTACGTGTTAAGGAAAGAATACATTTGAGGGAGTGATACGATTTTGATGTGTACATGAAAGAACATCTTCAAAGAAGTTAATATTATTTGGTGTGTGTGTGTGTATATAATATAAAAATAATTTAATGAAGCTAATGTGACTTGGTGTATATAAGAAAATATATTTAATGGAATGTTTGTGATTAAGTATTAGGTATATGTGTAGGAAAAAGTCTTTGAACAAAGTGATTATGGCTTAGTGTTTATAGGAAACAAGTATATTTAACAGAGTGAATATGATACGCTATGTAGAAACTAACAAATAGAATGGAATTATTGTAATTAGGTACGTGTGGATAAATAACATACTTAACACAGCACATGTGTTCAGTGCCTGTGGAAAAAGACACATTTAATGTAGTAAATGTGACAAGGTGTGCATAAGAGACAATACATTTAAGAGAGTAAATAAGAGTAGGTGTTTTAAGGACGGTAACACATTTAATTGAATGAACATATTAGGTGTATATGAGAAAATAATGTATGTAAATGATGATTACGCATGTGTAACAATTGATGTTTTCAATATGAGCAGCATCATGTCACTGAATGACCAACTCGAAGTCACCATTCATGTAGAATTACTGACAACGTGCCAGCAGCATCAGACGAGACTGGTTGCCATAATTATAACATACCTAGAGCTTACAGCACTGAATACATTCAGCGGTATATCGTGGCTTAATCTGGAATTTTCTGATTCAAAACTCGGAGGGTTTATCGCTAGACAGCTCCAATGTAGTAAAATAATACATTTATTTGAGTACCTGGACATTTGTGTTTTGAATAGATTTGTGTAAGTTAATTGTTCTATATGCAAGAACTTTACCTGTGGTATATGAGGTGGTTTTGTGTCATTGTGTTTTTTGATGTGTAAAGTAGTTATGTATTATAAATTAGGTGTGACATATTAAATATGTTTGTTACATACTTTCGTTTATGTATATATATATATATGTATACCTGAACGATTTTGCCACTTATGTTACCCCTTTATGTTATCGTTGTACGTTGTGATTACATTAAGCTTGATAACCATTACCTTTTGATTGCAAACTTTGTATACACGATCTTTCCCTTGACAATTTCTCCCAAAATTTCGTGGTCTGCAAAAGGAAAAGGCAATTTTATAAAATCTTGACGAAAATGTTTAGCAGTTAATAAAACGTTAAACTTATAACAATAAACCATAACAAACTTAATGGACACTTACATGTATACAGAGATAAATAATGGATTTTTAGCTTTTTATTCTTTACTGTTGTATTTCTAAATATTCTAAGTTGTTGTTTAGTGTTAACTCAGACCAAAAACAATAATTTAATATTTAGCTACTCTCTGATTGTTGTTTGGAATAGCAACACGGAATTTTCCCCTAAATGTGGTATTCAAGACCCTTTACTACAAACTGAAAAAAACAGATACATAATATAAAATTTCAATAACCATTTCATAATGACGTTTAAAAACATGGTAACTGAAAGTGTTTTAATTAAACTGTAATAATTATAATAGGATTAGTAGTCGAATTATCTAAACATACTTTGGTCGATCACAGTATCTTTGCTTAAAGGAAATACCTCCACCACAAGTCTTAGAACATGGTGACCACGCAGAAAACAAACTCCATCCGCCATTTACTGGTCTAACCCCATTAGTATCAGCCATAACACAATCTCCCTGTTTGCACCACTGAGATAGAAGAAAATGTTGAGACATTACACGCTGTCTTTGAATTGAAGAAGAATATGACACTAGCTGTTAAACTTTATAGTTTATGTACACTTCTATCTGAATGTACCCTGCAATAAATGCTAAATAACTAACACTAACATTTTCTATAATATTTAGTTAAAAAGATATATGTACTAAACCCTTTTCAATAACTGAACTTTAGTGACCATTAAACTATACTGCTTTATGTTTCGGGATATGTTCTATTCTTTCCCAAAAATAATCAACACACACAATTCACTGCTTCATTGTGACTTTTACTGTTACATATAGCAACATATAGAAATTAAAATTAAGATTTATTTTATTGTATACCAGATTATAGATCAGAAAACGTTCTATTGTTTGTTATTATCAGGTCATCCGATAAGTAATGTCCGAAAATTTAATACATAAAGTGTATCCTCATTTTTGTCTTTGTAGAAGGCTTTAATGACTAAAATATGTAGTAGGACGTGAATAAAAATGTTCATATAAATAAAATAAACTAATCCAGCTTTACGTTTTTAAATTCTTAATCAAATAAAGCCTTATGAAAATGGATGTATCTGAGGAACACATTAGACATGTAATGCTTTATGAGTTCATAAAAAGCAATAGTGCAGCAGAAACTACACGAAACATTCAAAGTGTTTATGGTGCGGAGTCTCTGAAAGAATACGTCGAAGGTGGTTTTAGAAGTTCAAATCAGGTGACTACAGCTGAAGTGATGTGCCACGTTCAAATCGTCCTCCTGAATTTAATGATGACTTGCTGCTGGCTGCACGTGATGAAGATTGTGCTGTAACAGTTAAAGAACTAGAACAGAAGCTTAATTCAACCCATTCAACAGTTCACCGTCATCTGCAACACCTTGGAAATTGGGTCCCCAATGATTTGACAGAAGCCAGCTTTATAGCAAAAGTGAACATTTGCACTTCTCTGCATTTTCGTGAACGTAACTCACCTTTTTTAGGACAGGATAGTGACTAGAGATGAAAAATGGGAAAATTATAAAAATGTTAAGCGCCGCAGACAATGGCTTAGTACAGGTAAAGTGGCTAAAGCACAGCCCAAAATGAACCTCCTCAATAGGAAAGTCTTCTCAAGCGTTTGGTAGGATATTGCTGGTGTGATCCACTTTGAGTTGCTGTCACTCAATCTAACAATTACCCCAAACTTCTATTGTCAAAAGTTAAAGCGCTTGAATGTTGCACTGAAAATAAGAAGACCCCAAACCCCAAGGATTTTATAGAAGTGGCATTCAAAAGCTTGTGAATCGTTTACAGGAAGTAATTAATAATAATGGAACATACATTATTGATTAAATAACTTTAAAAGGGTTTGAAATCCTTTTTCTTTTTCCAAACCTAAAATTGAACGTTACTTAAGGGAAAGCCTGTTAGAAACAACGAAGATTTGTATTTAATACAACTACAAAATACTCTCTTAACCATGCTCCTCCCACGTGAAGTTCCTTCCGCTGCAGGCATAAAATTTGTTACACATTCTCGCCCTCGTGTCTGACACCATAAAGATTTACAGACGTTGTGTTCTTGTAGTATATCATTCTAAATCCAAGAAGAGAAAAACAGAAGTTAGATGACTGTTAATTGTTTGTGTATACAATAATTACCAACAACGTACGTGTGTTCCGTAGATTTGTACCCAGGAAGTGACAAAACAGTGTATTATTTACTCATACCTCAGTCTTCATTTGGTCAGAAGAATATCAAACATTACATGGTACTGTATAATGTTATAGGAACTGATATTGTAATCCACACTCACCAACTATAAGCGTTCAAATGTACTATTTCATAGAAACTAGACTGATGTTGTCAGTTTCAGAACAGCAACTACAATTACCAGCAATGCATGAACATAATTATTTCAGGATACTGTTTTAAAATTAGTGTTTTATCACACATGATGTGTAATTCTGTAAGTAATACGTATTTTAATATATCTTAGAAAAATATTGTACAAAATATAGATTGTACCTTTTCATAATAGAGTTTGCATAGCTTGGACCTTGTTCCAAACTGGAGCTTACACTGTAAGTCTGTGTTATATCTTTCTCCAAGAAGTACGTTCGGAAACTTTAGATATTCTATTTGTTTGGGTTTGTTGTTAAGACAGAAGGATCGGGGAGACCTATAAATAAACAATGTGGCCTTTTAATTGAATCAAATAAATTTAAAAATGTGTGGTAACTATTTATAAGGTTCATTATTTCAAAAGTAGCCTACACCAGTTTTTAGATTAAAAAAACATTTTAAAAACTTGTAAACGATGTTTCTTTTTTATCTGAACAACCACAAAATTATCTACATCTTTTCTGTTCACTGCTGAGTATCCATCTCCCACTTTTATCTTTGTAAGTCTCACCAGGGGACATATGGTATTTATATAGCCCTTTATTTCAGAAATAGCCGACAAAGATTTTTGGATTAAACAACATTTGTAAAGGTAATATTAATTATTAGTTATTGCACAACGAGCATTCTATTGAAATACTATGATGTTTATCACCAAAATGGTATAATTTAGCAAAAAATAAATGTAAGGCTCAGGCCGTCTATGGATTTGTCACTGATTTAAATTGGTTTCTGTCCCCATCCTTCACCATTAACACTGGACAAGGACAAACCGAAAACCAAAATCAGAATTTTTCATAGTTTTGTCTATAATGTCTCTTATTTACCACAATTAGCCTGTGTTAACATATTATATCACTAAACCAGAATCAATTTTTGTAGTGTATCTCGGTCTTTCATTCCGATTGAGAAATCTGACTAATGTGTTAAACCTAAATTTACCTCACTTTGTGTTGGACAAAATAGGCAAGTGAGCACCTACAGACTGTACTAATGTGTCTGACAAACTAGTTTAACTAGCCCATACATATGCAAGCCCATCTCAGGTTAGTTTTAACAAGTCCATATTAACTCTATGTGTATGAATATACAGCCTAGCTAGTCCGTATATTCAAGTTCTCCTCAAACTTAAGCGCCTGACGTTACAACATAGTTAATCCACATCAAGTTAATTCTGGTAAGTACAGCTGAAAACTACGCGTCTAACACTAGAATACAGCTAGTCCATATATCCAAGCTTACCTTAATTCTCTGTTTAGTGATACAGCCTAGCTAGACCGCCATTAAACAAGTTCACACCAAGCCTGCTTTCTTTACGACTCAGTTTAGGTAAACGAAAAAATCAAGCTAATATAAGACTTTTTCGTCTGATGATACACTGTAGTTAGTATATATACCGAAGTCCATCTTAAACCTATATATTTAGGGATGACAGTCTAGCTAGTTCATATACCCAAGTCCACTTCTAACCCACATGCTTGACGATACAGTCTAGCTAGTCCATATACTTATGTGTCCAATCATACAGTCTAGTTACTCTATATACTCCCTCAAACCTATGAATTAATTTATCTATCCAGTCCATCCTAGATCTAAGATGGCTCCCTTCTCCAAGAATTTGGTGAGCTTCTTCTTGCTACAAGCTGACCATTTGAAAGTTCCATCCAGTCCACTTAACACAGGTGACATGATGCTCCCTCTGGTGTTCTTACATTTACATCCTTTTCCATCATGCACCATACCGAAACTGAGCAAAAAAGAAATTATTTGTATACATATAGTGGACGTTTTGGCAGTGTTTATGTGTCTAAAAGTTTTTAGTTGAAATAATTGTTCTTTTATCTAATATTTTTTTTAAAACAAAACTTTATAAACTTCTGTTTTAATTTTTAAAATATTAGCAAAATATTCTGGAGGCCAGGATTATTGGAGATTGTTCGTGTGTTGTTAGCTCACCTGTGTCCAATTTCGTGAGCAACTGTGAAAGCCAAGGCTAGTCCATTGTCCTCGTTGATCGTACAGCTTCTGTAGGTACTGCACATACCACTTATAGGCGCAAACCCTGTTTCAAAAAGGTATGTTATAATAACGTATTAATACATAAATACGTTTATTTTTTGGAGCTAAGAAGCTATATAAATATTGATTTAAACTGAACTCTAAAATGTCCATTCGTTATGTCTCAAAAACATGATCTTTACACTTTAGCCCATAATAAATAGGAAAAACCATATTATGTTGTGAGAGGTGTAACTTTGAGGAGTTTAGTCTGTTACCATCCCAGAAAAAAACGGTAATAATCATTGCTACGCAAAACTTTGCAGCACAAACAACAAATATGTCGATGGTTTTCTTTATTAAAGGCCCGGCATGGCCAAACGCGTAAGGCGCGCGACTCGTACTCCGAGAGCAGCCAGATAGCCCTCGAATAGCTTCGTGCGAAATTCGAAAACAAACAAACAAAACAATCTTTATTAAATTATTTCGTTCATTTAAAAATATTATTTCCTCATTCTGTAAAAAAGTTATTTTTTTTCTGCCCTTTGAATTATGTAGTAGTTCTCAATTAAATCACTTATAATTTTGTTTCTAAACAACTGTACTGTAATATTAAATTTAGTAACCTTACCATCACGTTCACGTATTTAAAAAACGAGGAAAAGTAATATAACAAACAGTTTAACTAAAATTTAGCGAATATTCTTCAAATATCTAAAGCCCAAAAGGCAACAAAAGTTCTGAAAAAAAATGTGATAGTAGAGCCTTTACCTTAAAATGTCTTTAGTTATTGTTAATGAAACAGACATTCTCACCGTTAGTTCAACAAGATGTATAATAGATGGGCACAAAAAGGCTATTAAAAGTCTTAACGAATACAGTAAATCCTGTCTAAAGCGGAAACGCGCGGGATCGAGTAAAATTTGCGGCTTAATCAGGTTTTCTGGCTTAGACGTAGTGAACACGCATTTTCTTAATTATATATAATTTTTGAGCGGAAAGTTATACTTGCTTGACTCAACGAAAGTAAGACGTTTATGAATAAAGTTATTATACTGTTTATGTTATACATATTAAAATAAAAACAAAAATAGACATTTAAAATATACATAAGCACACGAAATCTTAATTAAATTTATTTGAAGAAAGTGTCCAGTTTCAACTGATTCGTATTTTTAATGGGCTTTTTCATGTAGTTAAACGAGAACACCAATTCTACGGACTTTTTTCATGAAGTTCATTTTCCCCTCTTCATTTTTACATACAATTTGATAGCGTTAATATAACTAAGCACTTGTCATCTTGTTTCCTCAGTACTTTTTCCACTTTGTTCATTTTCTGAATCTCTTACACTGTTACCATCTTGCGATTCTATTATAGATTTTAAAACATTTTCATCAGTTTCTGTTAAAACATTCATGTCAACGTTTACAAAACTTTCCACATTCACAGAATCAGCTGCATCAATCTTTTCAATCAGAGTTTGGATTTCACTGGAATTGTCATAACAAACAACTTCTCCACGATGTCCGCCATTATCAAGAATAAATCCACAGTTTCGAAAGTACTATATTACGCATTTAATTGAATGACTTATAAAATTGCAATTGTATCTAACACATCAATTTTTATGGTCATTTCAGATGTTCTCTTACAGTCGTCCATGTTTGCAATAATATGTTGAAACATCAATTTTATACACTGTGTAATTCCATTATCTAATGGCAGTAGAACTAATGTTATACATGGAGGTAGAAAGATTAAATGAACATTTGAAAGTTGAACTTTTGAGAGATAAGTTGTATTATCTAGAAAAAAAATAGAATACTTCTATTTTCTTGTTCCATTTTTTTTGCCTAATTTGTTGAAAAAATGCTTTGAATATATTATTCACTTTCCATTCTACAAGAAGTTGATTCTTCCTTAAATTTTTGAAACAGCGCTAATTTTTATGTTTACCTATTACCCATGATAAATTTCCCTAAATTTTAAAATCAAGAAAGATAGTAATTTATTCTTTTCGTGAGAATTATTCAACGAGTATAATTTTGCACTTAAATGACAAATATATTTCTACAAATTGTGAATCTAATTTAACTGCAAAAATAATGATGACATAAAAAGTACAGAATATATTTAACCAATACTTACAAAATGTCCGCGAATTTATTAACATTTAAAGAAATTATTAATATTTAATCAAAAACTCTTTTCTGCCTTACTCAGGTACTAATCCTACTTGTTCATAGATGAGGTAGGTGAAAGATAGTTTTCTGTCTGCGTTATGCAGGTTCGCCGTATAGAGGGCCTTTTATAAGAGAAATCTTGAAATAATGATGTAAAATTTTGATATTTCCTGTTTGTACAGGTTTGTATGTAGTTTACAGTTTAGACAGGTTTTATTGTATATTGCAACTGGTTTACCTCAACTGTCATAGGTAAGTCAGTTAGTTTTCATGGTTACGTAAAATACGTAGAAAACATTTTCATGATTGAAACCAACCTAGAGTATCACAAGGTTCATCCTTCCAAGAACAGATGTCCAGTCCACTCAACAGTACAGCGTGATCATAGTAAGAGCCCTTGGTGTTATGTAACGTTGATTGCCATTGGCAGAAGCTAGACAGGGATTTTTCGGCATTGTAGGTCAGAGAAAGTCCAGGCTAGTGAGAAAGATTTGAAATATCTAAGTTATTAACACAATTTTTTCCCTCCACATTTATTAACGCTTATTTGAACACAGGTTTAAAAATATAAACATTCCGAGTGAAATAGAGGGAAGTATACAGGTTTGTATACTTATGTAATTATTCGTTGTTAGCATTTTGGTCTTAAATACAAATATGAAACATTCTTTCCAAGACATTTTTACAGACTTACTTTCATTACATTTTAAAACATAATATAGTTTTTGTTTTTTGCTTGGTTAAGAAGTGAGGTTCCTTCAAAATACCCAATTTCTGACACAAAATCTTTTTATTTCTCTTTATGGCCCGGCATGGCCAGGTGGGTTAAGGCGTTCGACTCGAAATATAAGGGTCGCGGGTTCGAATCCACGTCGCATCGAACATGCTCGCCCTTTCAGTAGTGGGGGCGTTATAATGTGACAGTTAATCTCACTATTCGTGGGTAAAAGAGTAGCCCAAAAGTTGGCGGTGGGTGGTGATGACTAGCTGCCTTCCCTCTAGTCTTACACTGCTAAATTAGGGACGGCTAGCACAGATTGCCCTCGAGTAACTTTGCGCGATATTCAAAACAAACAAACAAATTTCTCTTTGTTTTTCAATAGTATATTATGTTACTTTGGTGGTTCTGACTACGTTTTAATGAAAATATAGTTTAAGATATTTTGTAATCAAAAGAAGTTCCAATTTTTTCTTTAAAATAATGCCATCGAGTAAAAAAAAAAAACTAAAATGAAAGTTTTAGTTTGAATGTGTTAAATCATTTTAAAGACCTCGTTGCAATCGTACTTATGTAATTATTTGAACTAATAGTGAAACGATGATGTTAAGCCTACCGTTGTGAGGAAGAATGTGTGTGTGTTTTTATAGCATCGGGCTAACTGCTGGGTCCATTGAGGGAAATCGAACCCACTGATATCAGCGTTATAAATCCGTAGGCATACCGCTGTACAAGAAACTTGTGAAATATAGTTGTTTTTTTTAGCGCCAAACTTCACAGTAGGATATCTACACTATTTCTCTCGCGTG
Organism: Carcinoscorpius rotundicauda; assembly: GCA_011833715.1. Classification (NCBI taxonomy): domain Eukaryota; kingdom Metazoa; phylum Arthropoda; class Merostomata; order Xiphosura; family Limulidae; genus Carcinoscorpius; species Carcinoscorpius rotundicauda. The sequence goes on along the minus strand of CM022392.1, from coordinate 45,177,508 downwards.
GTATCAAATTCCGAAAACTTACCGCTGACCCAACAGATAAAAGTATTTGGAGAATAAAAAACAACAGATGAAGCTATTTGCAAAAATCTTATTTTTTATGTGAGAACTGTGTGAGAAAGCAAACCATCGATCCATATTTATTGTTCATTCTTTAAGCTGTTAAAGACTTATAAAAAATTTTCAGAATTATGTATATTTTGAAAATATCAATTTATTATTAACTTTTTATATCCTCTAGTGACACAGCGATATACCTGCGGACTTACAACGCCATAAATCAGGTTTTGATACCCGTGGTGGGTAAAGCACAGATAACCCATTGTGTAGCTTTGTGTTTAAATTACAAACAAACCTTTTATTTTTGAATCTTTTGAAAAATGAACGAGAAAAAATAATTATCAAATTTATTGGAAGTTTTACACATGTATTAATGTTCGAAATGATTTTACAGCAGAGTACACATTAAAACTTTTTATAATACTGCTTTAAAGTAATTTAAGTGCGTTTGAAATATTAAAATTATGACGATTTTGACATAGCAGTCGTAAAAATTTCATGACTCTTTTAGTTTCCTTTGAAAAAATGTTAATTACGTTATCAATAAAAACTGATTTCTTTATGTTTTCTATACCGAGATGGAGAACTTGAAAGAATCTATTTCTAAAGACCTCAGGGTAAATTATGTCATAAAAAAAAAACCCCTCAAAAACGCATTTTAAAAATGGAGTGTTAACATTATAAACAATTTTCTTGTGAATTTCTAGCTTCCAGTTTTTCAGTTATAATTTCATTGCTTGTTATACAGTATAAATTATTTCGTACTGTGTTCAAGGTTATTTCTGTGAAAGTGAGGAAATTCTCAAGAGTAACTTAATGTTATTATTTCCTGAAGTCGAACGGATAACAAACAACCCAACTGATAAAACTGCATATTAAGAAATTTTCTTTTTTTGTTTTTAGTGTAATAACTTAGTACTATTTTATCTCTCACGATGTGTGGTTCTGTTACTAACACAAAAATGATATTAGTTTCTTGACGAAAACGTTTTTAAATGAATGAATGACTAAAATCGGTGCCATGAATTTTGTTTCATATTTGTGTGTATTAGCTTCAAACTACTTTTAAAATAAACATTACATTTGTTCTTACTCCTCGAAGAAGGGGCTACCATCATACAAAACACCTCACATACTGTGTCCAGGCTAGTGTAGTGAAAGGGGGTTGATCAACCTAATATTACTTAGAGTTTTAATAAAGTATTCAACAAGATTGTTATCAAGTTATATTTAAAGTTTGTAAACAAGTTTAATAAAATGAGCTAGTTTTATAACTATATATGAAGGTAATGATTGACAAGATAATTGTTTGAGTAGAAAACTCACCCTTTGAACTAAGAGTTTTTTGTGGTTGTTTTTACTTGATATTTTGGTTTGTTTTTTAAAATTTCATTCAAAACTACACGAGGACTATCTGTGCTTGCCATCCCTAATTTAACAGTGTATGACTAGAGGGAAGTCACCACCACTTCCGCCAACTTGTGTGTTTCTCTTTTACTAAAGAATAGTGGGAGTGACTGTCACATTATAACGCCCCCACGGCTGAAAGGGCGAGCATGTTTTGTGCGACCGGGATTCGAATCCGCCACCCTCAGATTACGAGTCGAACGCCTTAATCAACATAGCTATGACGGCCCCTCGATATTTCGAAGATACGCCTTTTAAGTTCAATAAATCTTATTCTGTTCCTACATGAGAAGCTAATCCTGAAGGAAAACTGGTCAAATCTAATCTTAATATGGAATTATTTTAAAATTTCACCAACAAAGAGCCTCAAAATTTCAGAAAAGTAAAAAAAAAAATCATTTTTAGAAGTAAATTTGTCAAATATTTATAACTCAGATATATAGTTCAAGTTTTTATCATAATTTCGTGGTTACAGATAAAAAGTTACACTTACTTCATGACCATCTAGTAATACCAGGTTAACTAGGACTAGATTGATTTTGTTATTGATTGTTGGATCCTGATAGAACGCAGCAACCTTGAAGTAAGAAAAAAGCAAAAAATATTTTATATAACAGGCAACAAAATGTAAGAACATAGTTATTTAAAATATTGAAGATTAGTTGTTACTACAACCTCCAATTATGGTGAATTATACATTTTGCTTGTGTAAAGAAAGATGCTAATACAGCAGTAAATTATCAAACAAGGATTTGTAAGCACAATGATATTTATTACAAAAAACGTAATACATTTAAACGCAATGATATTTATTGTTAAAAGTATACTTCGCATAAGCACACGGGTGTTCTTTGCAGGAAACATCCTACGCTAAAGAACAATGATGTTTATTTCAGAAAACATAATGCATATAAGCACAAGGATATTTATTGTAGGAAATATATTACATGTACAGACAGGTACGTTATCAAATAACGATTACAATTGTTGTATCTAATTTACTACACAATATAAACTTCAGTCTTAACTGTACATATTTGGGCTAATTATTCATTGAAAATTCCGAAAACAGTTAGAACCCAAGCGAATGCCTGACAGTGGATGAACAACTATGTAACTTCAAAGGAAAAGTTGGCTTCAGAACATACGTTCCGACAAAGCCAGGCAAATACGGAATAAAGATTTGGTGCCTAACAGATGCAAAGACAAGTTAACTCCTCAACGCTCAAATTTATATTGGAAAGGTTGGAAATACGACAGAAACAAATCAAGGAGAAAGAATAGTCAGAGAACAGAGTCAGCCATTTCTTGGAAAAGGAAGGACAATAACGACATATAATTTCTTCACAACAATGATACTTGCCAAGTACCTACGAACAAAAAGAACAGGACTTGTTGGAACCATACGGAAATCAAGAACCTTCCTGCCTCCTGAAATAAATGCAAAATCTAGAGAGTTATAACCAAAGTTTTACTTCCATAACGACATCACTCTTCTCAGGCACTCAGACACACCAGGAAAATATGTGCAACTACTGAGTTCTCATCATCAGTCTGGTGAAGTGGAAGAGAATGGAAAGCCCGAAATCGTCAATCTTTACAATGCAACGAAGGCAGGTGTCGACACTCTCGATCAACTGGTGAGATATTATACAACAAAGAGGCGATCAAAGCGCTGGTCAGTCTGCATATTCTATAACATTCTAGATCTTGCTGCGTACAATGCTTTCATTCTATACTCGACAAAACATCCAGAATTTCTTCGTCAACATAAATCAAGAGCCAGAAGAGAATTTATTCGGCAATTGGTGCTTGAAATCAAAGAAATTTACTGCAAAGATAATGACAAAACAACCTCATGTGAACCGCCTGCAAAGGGTCAAAAAGAGGACGATGCCATTTGTGCGGCAGATCAAAAGATAGACAGTCGAAAATTGTTTGCTCAAATTGTAAAAAAAATGTTTGTCAGAGCCATTCTAAAGTTGTTTGTAATGAATGTTGCTAAATCACTGTGTTTCTATCGGGGCCTGATAGGCCCCAAACTCACTTTAGTGGATGTAAATATTTTTTTCGTAGGAGTGTTAATTGTTTGTTTTGAATTTCGCGCAAAGCTACTTGAGGGCTGTCAGCGCTAGCCGTCCTAATTTAGTAGTGTAAAAGGAAAGCAGAGAAAAGACAGCTAGTCATCACAACCAACCGCCAATTTTTGGGCTACTTTTTTAACAACAAATAGTAGGATTGACACCCCCATAACTGAAAGGGCGAGCATATTTGGTGTAACCGGAATTCGAACACGCGACCCTCGGATTACGAAAACTACGTTTCGTTCACTAACGCGATCGTTCTCAAGCACATAATGTGATATCTTTAACCTCTTGACACAAATGCCTTACTACTATTTTTACACATTTACTCTGGTTTAATATATTTAAGATTTTGCCACTAAACAGCTCACAGTTTGTGTGTGTGTGTGTATTTAACACCAAACATAATTACTGAGTCACTTTATAATCACATTAGTTGTTTATAATATATTGAGTTTTTTGCCAAAAACTGTCTTTTGTTTTCTTTTCCACACAATTAATTATACTTCTGACCACAAATGTTTTATTATGTTTTACACAATTTTTTTTGGTTGTGTATAACACATTTCACTTCTTTACACAAAATGTCATTCGTTTATTTCAAAAAATATTTTCTGTATATAATATACTTAAATTCTTCACAAAATGTATTACGTTTATTCCACTTTTTTCTTTTTGGCCACAAAATGTTTTAAACTTTTTTACACAATATTTTCGCTCCATGCAATATTCTTTCCTTCCTGCACTAGAATATATCACGTCTCTCTCTACTTTGGTTAACAAAAGTATTTACCGACTTTCCAAACACTTAATTTGGTTGAATATAATAGCATTAACTACTTTCTACGAAACGCTTTACAAGTTTTTCCTGCACTTTTAATTGGGTATATATAAAACCTTTACTTCTTGCCACTTCTTGTCTTACGATATTTTATATAATTTACATGGCTTTGCATAATCCCTTTAAACTTTAATGATAAAATGTACGCTTTTCCAAGAATTTTTCTGGCCACACGTAATACTTTTTACTTAAAATATCCATTGATTTCGTTGTATATTTTCTTCCATTGTATACTGTTTTATGAGATAAAATTATTTGCCTACTATTATTCACATTTTACTGAGTGGGTGTTGAGATATAACGGTGCATATAAAGTTCCTCAAGATATTTTTACATAATATCATTTGTTGAATTAAATGTATGTTACTCTCTATATAACTAGGATTCACATCGTTCCAGTAACCCATAAGAGTGGCTTAATAATTATGCCAACTGTGCTGTTCTTAGATTCTGAACCAGAGAATTCACAGTTAGCTATAGTTAGCTGCCTATTACCGCAAAATATCATTATGCACTTTCGGGTCGCGGATACGCAATCCGAATAACCGTCAAATTGCTCTATTTAGTCGGAAACTTGTAGCTATCGACTAGCTTTCTTTTCCCTAAGAGCCCAACATGGCCAGGTAATTAAAGCACTCAGCTCGTAATCCGAGAATCGCGGGTTTGAATCCCCATCACACTAAAACTGGTCGAACCAAACATGCTTGCCATTTCAGCTGTGGGAGTGTTATAAAGTTACGGTCAATCCTACTATTCGTGGGTAAAAGAGTAGCCCAAAAGTTGGCGGTGGGTGGTGATGACTAGCTGCCTTCCCTCTAATCTTACACTGCTAAATTAGGGACGGCTAGCTCAGATAGCTCTCGAGTAGCTTTGCGCGAAATTCAAAACAAACCAAACTTCCTCCTAAAGTATGCGATTAGGTATGGCCAAGCGTAGGTCGCTCTTTTTGTATCTTTGTCTGAGAATTCTGAAAAAATAAAACAAAAAATAAAAAACCCTCACATCATTTTGGCAGGATGAGCAATCTTATGTACGCTTCCAAACCTTTATGATAGTTTATATTTTAAAACAATGGAAGAAATACCGATTATGAATCTCTTTCCGATTATACGCGCTGATTAATAAACTAACCCATAAGGGAAAAAATACCTTTCCTTTATGGTACTGTGATGAGTTTCCTGACAGAAATGCTCTTATGTTTTTTCCACATTTATTTGTTAGTTGTATTGTTAAGGACCACGTGCTATTGTATTGTCGGATATCACAGACTATTTTTAAAAGTTAGATTTGTAACGAAGTCATTTCCCGATCTAAAGTTAATTAATCCCGTAATGTATGCAATTACAGCACAGATGTTGTAATACTCAGAAATGAATATTTTGTGTTGAATTACTTGAAATTAAGCGTAAGTCTCCACAATGGACTGTCTGTGTAACGCAATGCCACTAGGTTGTTGTTGTTTTTAATTAAGCACAAAACTACACAATGGGCTATCTGTATTCTGCCCACCACGGGTATTGAAACCCGGTTTTAACCATTGTAAGTCCGCAGACATACCGCTGAGTTACTGGGGGCTTACATTTAGTAACAAATCCATGAAGAGCGATTTGTGACTTCAGTATTTTATCTTTCTAAGAACATCAGTTTCATTTTAATTATTTACCCGATTTGAGTTGTGTTGTACTATTAATATGATTGGTAAATAACATACTACTTTCACTCGTGCTTCTGACGAAGCTGTAATTATAGTGTCAAATATATTATGACTGAAATGTGTTTTTGGCATATTATCTTAATGAATTTCTTTTTGTTTTAATTGTGTACCCATTTTAACGTTGTCCTTTACTTATCATAACCTTTGTTAGTGAGATGTGACTTACAATATTCTCCTAGCGAGGACGTTTTATCTTTAACAACAAATACATGCAAAGGGAAATACAACTACAGGATGGTATCTCACTGGGAAGTCTTGTATATTTACACTTGTTTATCCATTTGATTATCATGTGTTTTTTATTATATCAATAGTTAGTAATACGTGACTTCGGTATATTATATTATTGGGGATATTTTTTATTTTTAAATGTGAACGTATTTTGACTGTTGTGCTATTCATTATACCTACGTTGTCATGATATTGAGTGAGTAGTGAATAGAACTTACTATGGATATGTTACTTTTTATAACAAATTCAGTTGTTGTTTTTTGTTGTTTTTTGAATTAAGCACAAAGCTACACAATGGGCTATCTGTGCTCTGCCCACCACGGGTATCGAAACCCGGATTTTAGCGTGTAAGTCCGCAGATATACCGCTGAGCCACTGGGGGGTAACAAATTCAGGATGAGTGAAATGTGATTTCAACAGATTGTCTTACTAGAACTTTTTACTTTTATTTCCAAGCCTACGACAGATGTTTTGTGATTTTAATAGATTATGTTACGAAGGACCTTTACTTTTAGCATCAAATCCATATTGAGTGAAATGTGGCATCAATAGATTATCTTACTAAGAAAGTTTTACTTTCAGTAATATATCAATACATATATGATTTATATAGATAATCTTACTGATAATGTTTTAGTTTTAGAAACAAATTAATGGCAAGTAAAATGTAACTTCAGCATATTGTCTTATTAAAGAATGTTACTATTTGTAATATATTCACAGCGAGAGAATTTTAACTTTCTTAGAGTACCTTTCATTCCAAGACTTTTTTCTTAAATATAAGACCAGGCTTATATCAATAATTAGACCACTTCAGATGTCTTATCGAACTATGTAATATAAATATTTTCATTCTGTTATGTAAAAACACCAAACACAGATTTTTGTTTCTTCGAATGCACTTCAGAAAAAGAAACATCAACGCACTATTGTATCTAAATAATGAAAGTATGTTGAGTTCTGTTGTTCTTATGCAAATAAAGAATTACTTTAAGTATTTTCCATTTACTATGTGTATAATATACTACATATCTGGAAATATTACTAATATTTATATTTATTAACATCTATTTCGCTCGGCAGCATGTCTGCGGACTTAAACGCTAAAAAAAGTAGTTTTGTACTTATTTTAAAACAACAACTACGAAATGTTGGTGTCTCGCATGACACAATATGCTGAAACTACATTTCTTACTAAATGTAGGTTTCCAAGTAATATAATAATGCTGAAATTAATGTCACTTACTATAGATTTGTTACTAAATTTAATACGTTATTTGTATGGTGATATTTTGAAGCCACATCTGATCCAAATGGATACTTTACAAAAAATAAGACAACCATAGTAAGATATCCTTCTCAAGTTTTATAGGGCCGGATGGGCCAGATTATTTTCAGTAGGTGTTTTTGACTTGTTGGTGATACATTTCAACAATAAACGCATAATATAATCCACTTTTTCTGAACTAACATAATAAGTCGAACTTTTGGTTATCACAATTATATTTATAGCTTTAAATAATTGTCTCTTTCTCGTCAAAGTTTACAGGGGTTTATTTAATGTCTTTAGAATACTCTTTGACACCAGAGATTATTTTCCTCCATCTCTGTAATTACAATAAAATTTGTAAAGTACACTTTAGAAATCAAGTGCTTAAAATGATAGTCATCTAGTCTAACTTCACTTTTACATTGACTTTCACTGACGTAACTTGATTGCACTATTTTGATCAACCATATATGTATTTATGCATAGATATGTGTATGCATATATAGACCATCTGAGGCTAAGAACTTTTTGCAAACTATGGGATGTTATAATGTATCAATAGTCATTTAAGACAATGAGAAGAATTCAGAAGGTACCAGTAACAATATGTTAAATCATAATAATTGAATTATACAACAAATGATTCATAAACAGTTACATAATCAAAATTATAATTTCTAAAAATATATTTAACACTAGCACTTTATAACCATCTAAATTATCATTTTCTTTTTATAAATTCGAGGCCCGGCATGGCCAAACGTGTTTATGCGTGCAACTCGTAATCTGAGGGTCGTGGGTTCGCATCTCCATCGCGCCAAACATGTTCGCTCTTTCACTCGTGGGGGCGTTATAATGTTACAATCAATTCCACTATTCGTTAAGAGCAGCCCAAGAGTTGGTGGTGGGTGGTGATGACTAACTGACTTCCCTCTAGTCTTACATTGCTAAATTAGGGACGGCTAGCATAGATAGCCCTCGAGTAACTTTGTGCGAAATTAAAAAAACAAAGAATTCTATAAATTTAAATTAAACAGTCGTATACATTTAACAATAACCCTCTCTTCGACAAAGAACACAATATCCAATTTTTGGGGTCCATCTGTGAAGATAATTGTGTTCTGGCACAGTCACTTTTATTAGTTTTTCTTTTGCTTGCCAGTCAATTCTTCATTTATGTTGACGTCTTATCTCTACCCAGTAGGCTTAGGCTTAGTAGGTATTCATCTTCTATGACAAAGTCAATGCTTTCTGTTTCTGCTTCTATGACAGCTACACCTGCAACATCCATTTGTTCTTCAATAGCTGCACACATTAGTTTTTCCCTTTCCAAGTACCTTAGTACTTTTTAATCAGGTTGACTTGATAGACGAGGTCTGTTCAAAAAATACGAGGACTGTTTGAATTGCGCGGCTCCAGTTTGTTCCAGGGGAATCCGCTTGGTGTCGCTAGGCTTGCATAGATCAGCTGATTACGACGCCATTTCCCGATTGCAGATATCTTCATTTGTGTATTAGCTACGCGGTTTTAAGTGAAGTGCGATTTTTTCGTTTGGCGGATTTCAGAATGAATGACCTAAAGGAGCAAAGACTTGTTATGAAATTTTGTGTTAAACTTGGAAAATTTGCGACTGAAACTTTTGCTATGCTTAATACGGCTTACGGTGATATTGCTATGAAACGTACGGCATGTTTGAAGTGGCATGAACGTTTTAAGGATGGTCGACAGTCCATTGAAGATGATGAGTATCCTGGACGTACTTCCACGTCAACAAAATCAACACCTTGGTGCGGACAAATCGACGTCTGACTGTCAGGGAGCTTGCTGAAGAGTGTGAGATATCAGTTGGATCTTGTTAAGAGATTTTGACCGAAAAATTGAAGATGCACCGCGTTGCTGCGAAAGTTGTGCCTCAGAACTCGTGAGTTTTTGGCCAAACACTCGAGCACTGTTCTTCCCCACCCCTCATACTCACCTGACCTTGCTCCTTGCGAGTTTTTCTTGTTCCCCAAACTCAAAAGACCCTTAAAAGGAAGAAGATTTGAGAAGATTCCCGAGATTAAGGCAACTGCGACGAAGGAGCTGGAGGATATTACAAAAGAAGCGTACATGGACTGTTTCAACAAGTGGAAACACCGTTGGGATAAGTATGTGCGTTGGGGATGAGAGTACTTTGAAGGGGTCCCAAACCTGTAACTTCTAAATAAAGTACATTTTGTTTTATAACGTCAGTCCGCGTGTTTTTTGAACAGCCCTCGGATTCTTGGTTTTCCGCATCTATTTTCGTATTATAATTCATTCTGTTAACCACTTCCTGAACTTTAAAAAATCCTTTCAACTGATATTTAGTTTGTTGTTGTCTGTGGGTAACAGAATTAAGTCCTTCTATCCGACTTTAAAACGTCATGGAAGTGTTTCTGACTATTTTCAGCTGTATACAAACTCTCTCAAGTAAGTTTACAGGTCTCCTACATTTGGTTTTGGAGGTCTAACACATAGTCGTATGTGTTTCTCACTTCTAGCTTTTCTTCTCCTGTCCATAGTTCTTTCAATACCTGCATTGAACCACGTACTGTTTTTATATAGGGTAACTTGAATGGTGAAAATCCTGTCCTTCTTTGTAGGACTTCTTAGTCAGCATTGATACTGCCTGCAGGTGCCTGTCCTTGGCATGTGGTAACTCCTGGCACGTATTCTTCAGCATGTTATTAGAGACTTCACCGATTCTCTCACAAAGTTCATTAGAGGTAGGATAGTAGAGGGTGGTAAAAAGTTGCCTAGTACTGATGAGTCCACACACTGCTATAAACCGCGTTTCGATACCCGTGGTGGGCAAAGCACAGATAGTCCATTGTGTAGCTTAGTGCTTAATTCCAAGCAAATACACAAATAATAATTGTGCAGAATAACTCCAGAAGGTCTTGTGCTACTCTCTTTCTCTCTTCATCTTTGGCTATGGCTTTTGGTAATGTGTTACATAACTGACTGCTTTCAGAATATACTAGTTGCCATGATCATATACAAGAGATAATAGTTCATTCAAGTCCACAGATACTCTGATGAATTGAGCTTCTGTGAGAGGTATCACACCAAGTGGCACTTTGACTACCTTCTCTCTCTAGGTATTGTCCTCAGTCAGGTGCCACATGACCTGAAGAATCTAGCCTCATCTCCAATGACTCTTGGCCCATGATAGTTGCTGGTAATTTTGTCTGTTATTTTCTTAAACCCAAATTTCATTCTACTCTTGACTAATGAGCTAGTTTTAATACTTGCGTTCAGTGTTTTGTTGGTACTATGAGCTGCTAAACTTCTCCAGTCTAACTGCCTTGATACATCTCTTACAACAATTGTTTGCGACGCATCATTCTATGAACCCTTTTCGCCTTTGTCTTGTACTCTACTTTCTTCTAGGCACTGTTCCAAAGTTACTGCAATGAATGATTTTTCTTCTCTACCTTCTTCATCTCATGTAAATCTACATTCGAGATGTCAGTCTTTTGAGATTTACATAAGTTTGATGTCTTGCTTGATTTTCCTTTCTTGAGTTGTAGTTGTAACTGCACATACTTCACCAGCCTTCTTTCTAATTGGTTTCTTGAAATTTCTACTGTCTAGTGTATTAACAATCACCAAATCATTGATGGGTGCCTTTATTCACAATGCTTCATGGTTCCATACGTAATATAGAACGTCCACCTTTACTCTTACTATGTGAAATTTTGTTGCTGTCCAACTAATAGGGACATACAGACGTGCCTTGACTATCATCTGGTCATCAAATACTAAACTGTTTCTCACTGCTGTACATTCGTAGGATCTTCACTTTCTTGATCCCACCATAACCTTAACCTACTAGCATGTTGTGACTTGTTTTCCACCCCTCAATGTTTTTCACATTTTTTAATCATTATTGGACTCTTGATACATTTTCTAATTTGAGCTGACCATCACTCATGTACTATTTATTCATATCAATAACACTTTCTTCACGTGATGAATAGGACCTATTGTCTGTATTCTGTTCCTTTCCAGTGCTATCTATGTAAATAGCCTCATTTACTTTATGATTCATAGAGAACCTCTCTCACTTCTGTTTGTTGACTTCTTGTCGCCTTTGGTAATATCTTGTTTCTGTTGGTTTCAACTTTAAGTGGTTAATCTTGGAGCTGTCAGTTATATCCACTCCACTTATATCTATATACTATTTTGCCAGCTTAATTATTTCGTTCACATCTTTTGGGGCTCTTCCCTTTAGGACAGTAACAAGTCAGTTGAGTATGTAATAATGAACTGTTCATGCATTAGTATATCTTCCAGTCCTTCAAAACTGTTTTCACTCTTGGCTATGTCAATCGATTTTGTGAAGTACCCAGCTTCACAAACGTGTCATGAATTGATATGCAGTTCCTGCATTGTCAGTGTTGACTTCTGTGAACTTTCTGCGAAAATCTCCCACGGTAGTTCATGGCATTTCAGCTAGATTACTCTTACCTTTTCACAATCAACGTCATTCTCTGTCGCCATAACTGTATTTACTTGTAGGACTACCTTTGAAAGGTAAGCTGAGACAGACTACCCAGTCAACTTTGTCTCACTTTTTATTTTGGGCAAATCTTTTAATATTTCTCCATGAAAGCATCCATGCCATCTTTCTGTTCGTCTTCCTTTTTCTATTGAATGAGCTTGGCAGTCTCAGTTTGCGTTTTTATTTTTTCTATTTCTAGTTTCTCTTTTCTCTTCTCTTCTATTCTTTTTCCTTTTTTTCAGCTCTTGTTGTCTCTATTTCCTCTCTCTTGACATAATATACTCATGTTAACTTTTAACCGAAGTCGCACACTTCTCTATGTATCCATGTACCAAAAATCTGTTAACGTTGTTATATAGCGTGATTGCAATCTTTACTCTATTTTCGCTGCTACAACAGTTGTGTGTAATCTTGCTCACTTCCACTTCCGTTCACATTTTTCTTTTCTTGTACTATTTACCACTATAAAATTCTAGCTAGTTAGCCAATGTCGATCTTAAAGTGTAGAGACAAATTTTTTATAGTAGGTGTCTGTTACTTGTTGATGATAAATTTCAACAATAAACAGACAGCACATAGTCCACTTACTTTAAATTAACATAATCCAAATAAGTCAATCTTGTAAAACAATTCGTCACACTATTGATTATCACAGTTGCATTTATAGCTTTAAATAACTGTGTATTTTTCATCAAAGTCCACACAAGTGGGTTCAATCGCTTTAGAAGATCATTTGATAAGAGAAAAATATTATGCTGAAAACACATTTAACTCAGTATGGTGTTATTTGTGTTCCTTTCTCAGTTGAATAATATGCGAAAGTCTCATCTCTCTTGTCATGGATATTATCAACAATACACAACTTTAAAATCGGTAAACGATTGAAAATAAAATAATTTGCTGAAGTTGCATTTCAATCAAAATATATTTGTGACTGAAATTAAAATGTCCTCTGTAAGATAATGTGCGGAAATCACATTTCATTCAACATTCCTTTCTTACTGAAAGTAAAACTTCTTCAGTATAATAAGTTATCCCATGACACAGTGATATGCCTGTAGACTCACACTAATAGAAACCGGGTTTCGATACCCGTGGTAGGCAGAACACTGTATAGCTATGAACTTATTTTCCAACAGTCACTCACTGCAATAATATACTAATGTTATATTTAACTCACTACGTAAACGAATAAGTAAAAAAACGCAAAGACAATGAAATAAAGAGATTAGACTTTTGGAAATAAATCATCTTAAAAACTAATCTCTAGTTACCTTGATTTCATTCTAACTATTTTAGTTCATCAACGTCGTCTTACAAAAAATTGCGATTTATAATTAAAACCAGATTTTATTATTTTATTTACGCTTGACATTCGTTTTGTATACTTTTCCTCCACATGAAGATGGGCTGAAGGCCCTAACATAATACCTTGATAAAAGGGATACCCTAGAATTACCTACTGACACATCGAATAGATTAGCTAAACATAATTTTATTGTTAAATGTGTTTTCTTTTGATAGCACATTTTACAAGCAAGTGAATGGTGTAGTCATTGGAACTAAAATGGGTCTCTCCTACTTTAACCTATTTTTGAACACACAGAATACCGTATATTTTTGTAACAACACAGGTACAGTCCCAGCTTTATGGTGTAGATATATTGAAAATGTTTTCGGTATAGTCACATAAACTAATGATAAACTTGATACTTTTGTTCATTTCGTTCAATCACTCCACTACACATCGTATACTTTCCACCAAAACCATTATTGGCCTTAAATATTTCCGTGACTGATAGTTGTTATCTCGTGACATTTATACACTGAAAACCAACGGACATACATAACTACTAATATGTTCACTGTGGTTGTCCTCAAGACATCAAGAGAAACAATCCCAAATAACAACTCACCAGTTTACGTAGTCTCTGCAGTTATGGTCAATATTATAATAGCAGATCTATCAACATACTCCACTCTTTCTAGAAACATGGCTACACTATGTCATCATCCCAGTAATTATAACACCAGTACTGTAGATAATTCTAATTTTCTAACTACACGCGACCAAACTCGCTTCAACAAACGCACTGTTACTTCCATTGATCACATGCTCCCTAATAAAGCTATAAGTTCTTGTAAGCAAAACACTAACATAAAATATTTACTCATTTACAGTCAACTTTCGAAAGACATACACCCAATATCTGCTACTCAAGTTGATCAGAGGAGCAGATGTAACACTTACCATTATATCGGTCATAGAACATCTGCTACATGTTCTAAGTCAGCATACTGCGTGAAAATTCATTTCAACTGCACATCTAAACGTTTAATTTATTGCATTTCTAACAATTGTGTCCAAGTCTATGTAGGAGAAGCCAGCCTATGCTTACTGAACGCTTACGAGAACACTTACGTAGCGTCTTAATTTACATATCAAGTAAATCCGTCATTTGGCATTTTAACAAAGTTAATCATTCTCTTAAGTATTTTAAAGTACTTGTCCAACTAAATGCCTCTTTCAACCTCAATCAAAGAACCACAATAATTTTCAAATTGGTTTGTTTAAGTTCATTTGGTATTAATGAATTTTCCAGTTTTTAATGAAATGTTTAAAATAATATTCATTTATTACGGTAAAAGTTTCTTTCTTTCCTTACTTTTTAAACTTTTTTTATATTTTAAATATTTTTTTATTACCATTAACCGAAAGTTTGTTTCTAGCTTCATAAAGAGCATTTACTCAAAACAACTCAAAGAAAATGAAAGATAAAAATATTATTACAAGATACTTTAATTCGCCATTGGTTTGTCACTAAAAGTGATACATTCTGAGTAAAATAATATGCAAAAGTCACATCTCATTCACCAGTAATTAGTTACGAGGAGTAAAACATCTCACTAATATACACTGCTGGAGTTACATTTCACTCATCCTGTATTTATTACTGGACGTACAATGTCCTTAAATAAATAAAATGCGAAAATAACGTCTCACTTACCATAGATATTATTAATAAACACAACGTTAGAAAGGGTAAACAATTAATAAGGAGAATCTCTCAGTAAGATGATATATTGAAATCACACCTCACTCACGATACATTTGTATACTATATTATTGAGGAGTCACATCATATTTGCCAAGGATATAATAAATAAAACCCAACTTTAAAATAGTACACAATTAAAATGAAAACAATTTATTTATTGAATATATGTAAGCCACATCTCATTCATCACAAATTTAGCAGTAACTATAAAACAACTGAGTAAGATAATCGACCGAAATCATCTTTAAATCACCATATATTTGTTACTAAAGAAAACGTTCTTGATAAGTGAGATATGACACCCTCATATCCATCTATCTATCTATATATATATATATATATAAAGCACAAAAAATCTGTGTTTTTGTTTATTTGTCTGTCCGTTATCTTACTACTCCTAGATCGTTGGGCTAATTTCAACCAAACTTTATGAGAAAATGGTTTGTAACAAAGGGTACGTTGTTTGGGGTTTGCAATCCCTCCATCTTCATTATTTTTGTTATGGAACAGCGTTTCCGAAAGTGTGGCTGGCGACACGGTATCGGTACATAAGAAAAATGCTGATCCACAAAATCTACAAAAAATTAAATTAATTTTAATTCTTTCACTATCAAACCTCATTTAAAACTTTCTCTAAGTCCTTGTTGTATATTGAAGAAAAACGTAATTAAACCAGTTAATATAGGTCTGGCATAGCCAGGCGATTAAGGCGCTCATTCGCAATACGTGAGTCGCTAGTTCGAATCCACGTCACATCAAACATATTTGCCTTTTTGAGGCCCCAGTGGCTCAGCGGTATGTCTGCGGAATGACAACGCTAAAAACCGGGTTTCGATATCTGTGGTGGGCAGAGTATTGTGTAGCTTTGTGCTTAATTCAAAACAATAACAACAACCAGCTAATCTATATATATATTCTAATAAAATTGACATTTTCAAATTTTCATTTCATCTAACTTGGATTTCTTAGTATTTCAATTAAGCTAATATAACAGAAAGGAAAAGTGCAAGTTTGTACTTAAGGCTATAAAACTGTATAATTCACAAGCTGACGGCTGCCTTTATATCTTCAGTTCATTAGTAATTAAGGTATCCTCACTCAGTGCAATTTGGAGGACCTAAAATACGTTTTAAAAAAATTACGGTGTTGATATTCTTGAGGTTCTTGTGAAACGCCGTAATTTTAAACCACGTGTTAGCTATACATATCCCCCTTCTGATTCCAAGCTGATCTTTTCCTGTCTGAAAGTAAGATCAAAAAATGGATTCTGCTACACGTAAAAGGACCATTTGCTCATTCAAGTTAACTTGTTCTTCGACATCAACATCTCAGGAATTTTATTCCAAATGTGTTAATTTTGCTTACTGATTTATGGAAATTGACAGGCAAGTGAGACCTGAGTTTTACGCCTAGTAGCGTCAGGTTGCAGCAGACAAGCAGATAAGTTGCTGGTGGCTGGTGCTAGAAGCGTCAGTTTCTCATGCGAAGAGAGAGAATTGTTTGTAACTTAGTTTGTACCAAATATTTTTTAAAGTTGTTCGTTTTTAAGAAAACACCTCTTTAATAGGGACAAAAGCTGATGAAACATGCACCACACAAGAAAACCTCAAGCGATGCGAAAATGCAGCCAGATTCTAGTAAAATTGAAGTTAATGAAAATAATAGGCCTAATTGTAAACGTTTGAGTGATGTGCAGCTTTGTGTCAAAGAAAAGAATACAAATACCTATTGAACAGTATTGTGATTAAGAATTGAAATAGGGATTTATAAGTGATGGTAGTAATAATGACTTGCTGTTATGTCTTCTTTGTTATTCAACATTATCAAATGAAAGCATGAAACTATCGAAACTGAAATGCCATTGGAATACCAGATATCCAGAACACTCGAGTAAACCAATAGATTTTTTCATAAATAAGAAAGATGAAATAGTTTTTTCCAAACAAATAATTTCACACTTTTTCCATGAGATCCAATGAAGACTTGGTTTTGGCCTCATATGAAATGCCAAAACTAAGAGCTGAGACAGGTTATCTGCATACTATTGGTGAAACGTTAATACTTTTTGAAGTAAAATAATTACATCTCATGTTTATAAAAAAACAAGAAAATAAGTTAAATTTACTGTCTCAATCTAATAATACAGTAAAGCGTGGAATTGTGGACATATAACGAAAAATATTGAAGAAACTATTATAATTCGAATTCACTGTAGTCAGGATTTTTCCATTAGAAGGTGATATAAAAGCGAAGACATAGTTGATAATGCCAGCTTAAGGTACTTTGTAAGTTATTATAAGGATACAATTCATGAAGATTTGTTTGTAAACTACTTCCAATAGGAACAGCAGCTGAAGAAAGTTTTAATTTAATCAATAATTTTATAATCCAGAGTGGTATTGAATGGAAAGAATGTGCTATTTTGAGTTCCAATGGTGCTAGCTCAATGGCAGTTCCAAAATAGGAGTTTTTCAGAGATCCGAGTAGTGGCACCAGACTGTGATTTGGTACATTGTAGCATTCACAGAGAGGTATTAGCTGTATTATTCTCTCTATATTGTTACGTTTTTTTTAATGTTTTATGGTCTTCGTAGACTAAACGCAACAGAAAAACGCAGATAACAGCTTGTATAATTTATTACACTAACCTATTAACAAATATAACAGATATGACATAAATTGTATAATAACAGTGACAGATATTAAGTTACGACATTCGAAATTAATTATAAAACAAAATATTATTTTCAAACTTCAAAATAAATCACAATACAAAACGGTACTGGCCTGTATCTAATGTAATGATCTAAAATTAAAGTCTCAAATTCCAGTCTAGGGTGTGAATTTGGTCCCACGAAGAGATTCCGAAACAGTTCACAGTTCAATGAAATCGCCGTCCCTCAGCACAAGCGGTAATTCAGAAGTATCGTAGAGATTGACGAAATAAAATCACGGCTTCCGTAGATCTAATTTCAATCACAAATCCAAGTTGAATATTCACAGCAAACACTTAATCTTTCTCAAATAACTAACTTTCTTCTTTTGAAATGAAACTGGTGTTTGAATCTCACTCTTTGTCTTCGAATAAAACTAATGGCTGAATCTATCTTCTTTTTTCGAATAAAAACTGATGACTGATGACTGAATATCTCTCACGTCACCGTCTTTTTTATACCGATAGGCCTATTTCTCGAACAATCTCGCAATTTCCATACAACTCCAGAGCTATCCACGCATATTCGTTCTTGCACGAGACTACACATCTAGACAGGAAGTCACCAGCACTCATTTACAAACATGTGATTGGTCTACTTAATTCGAGAAAGTTCTAAAACGTTACCCTAAATAAATAACATATTTTAGTTTAAACTTCGAAACAATAATATCAATATGGAAAAATGAATAATACAAATGAAAATTCAAACACAATACGACATGTTGTCGTTTACAAAATATTTACACATATACATAACAATATATATCTATATAAAAATATATATATTAATAATACCTTGCGTTAAATGGATACAAAATTAAAACAAAAGTAATTTAACAAGGTGATATGTTGAAGTCCCATTTCCTTCACCATGAATTTGTTGCTAAAGGTGAAACGTCATCAATAATATAATATGTTGAAGCCACATTTCACTCATCATGAATATGACAAATAACACAGAACGTTAAAATAGGGTACGCAGTTGAAAGTAAAAAAGTACTTAGTAACATGATACGCCGAAGTTACATATGACTCACAACAGTCTAGTTACAAAAAATAATTGGTCCTCGGTAAGATGATATGGTGAACGTATAATTTATCCCACTTAGATTCGTTACTAAACTCAAAGCATTTGCTGTAAGATAATATTATCAGAATTTAGAATAATAAATCATCTTCAACGAGAAAATGCGCTGAAGTCACATCTAACTTACTAAGAACATGTACTTTCAAATCATGAAAATTTGATCATGTCGACAAATAATTGTTTATACTTTACGATAATTCCATATTTCACTAAAATTCTGAGTTTATGTGGGACACGGTTTGTACGGCTGTCACTTTGGTAAACTTGCTTAATTTGAAACATTGGATAATTAATCTTTTATAAAATATAGCTTTTTTGTCGGACATCTTATATTTTTCAGAATAATTTTTATGCACATGTAAAATAAAAACAGTTCATCATAACTGAATGTGTTGACTAAACACATAGTTCACAATCATTCCCATTTTCATTAGTTTCAACTTTCATTAGTTACATGTAGCATGCCACTCACTGTTGCTCAGTCTGCTAACACTGTTGATTAAGTTTCTAATGGAGTAGAGCGTTTAAAAATGCCTGCATGTTTCCAACTAAAGTTATTTAAAATAATATACACTTTTTAATCGTGATGTTTTACATGCTATCGTCTATGTTCTTTAAAATAGTCTAACTTTGAGATTTATGCATGAAACTTTTTACATTACATTTACAAACAACTTAGCACTCCAGGTTAAGACATCAACATTTAGTAAAATTAAAAAAAAAATTCAACATGCTCGTGAATGTTTATGAATTTTCAGTTTTATTTAATGCCGTTCTTCCCGAATGTCTCTTTCTCTATAATAACTTTCTGTTAGAGTTACTCATTCAATCTACTGTGGCATTCTAGCAACTGGAACTGTCATAAGAATATGGCAGAAGAGTCATAGCAACCATAGTCTAATTTTGTTACCAGTGGAGCAGTTAAGGCATGTGTGGTTACTAATGGTGAAACGTTTACTCCCAGTTAAAACATGTTTATGAGTGGATTATTTGGATGTATAACTTTAGCTATTACGAAATGATATATACATCTAGGTTACCAGGTGGTTCTGATTAATTTCTATACATGTATATGGGAGAAGTGTGCTTGATCAATCGAAGTCAGGTGAGAATACGGTTTGAAGGATATAATACCCGTACACAGAGTTAAGCTTTATCTTTATCTTAGGTTTATCATTAACCTAATTTTCGCCATAGTTTTTTTTTAATTTAAAGACCAAATTCCATCTCAACAATCTTCTTTAGCTGTGTATTAATTCCTTTGGCATTGCTGTCAGCGGAGTTATACTGATGGCATTAGCAGAAAGTTAATAACTCATATAAATGAATATGTTAATTGTAAGTCTTCAGTTAAGTCTAGCATACTCATTCAGACGTACTTGTCAATTCTAAACTTTTTGAGATCTTGTCTGAACAAAACTTTATATCAAAGTGTTTCTGCTAATGTATAGACTGAGATCCAAGATCAGTGTTTTCATTTTGATTTATAACTTATAGTAAAGTTTTAAAATATAACTACTTTTTATGCAACTTCACTAGACTACTTGCCATTTATTTATCTGTATGGAATTGAGTACAAAGCTTCACAAAGGGGTATCTGTGATCTGCCTACCACGGGTATCGAAACTCAGTTTCTAGGCGTTGGAGTCCGCCGGCATACCGCTGTGCCACTGGAGGACGTCTATTTATACTCGCTGTTTCTAATTTTAAAGTAACAGACTGGAGAGAAGGTTGCTAATCAGCATCGCTTACCGCCAACGCTTGGGCTACTGTTTTTCCAACGAATAATGTGATTGATCGTACATTATAACCGAAATACCAGGTCATTAAATTATTCTGATAAAATATGTAACTATAAAATTTCTAAATTGCAGTTAATAGAGAACTAAAATATATTTTTTCTTCATTAGTACAATGAAAGATAGTACATGTATCCTCATTTGCATCCACATATGCAGTAGTTCAATTGTTAAATGCACTGTATCGCAGGGCCCAAAACTTAAATTTCAAATAGATTTCAAATACTACGTTACCCCACATTTCGCGGTTGAACCTTTATCTTCAAGATGTGTTTTTGACAAGTAGGTTGGGCAAAAATATCAAACATTACAAAAATTTTAGCGTCCTGTTTATCAGTGTTCTTCATAAAAGACTAATAGTTAATGACATTTTAAATAATGTTATATGTACAAAAATATAACCCGGATATACTTATTAATTTGGTCGAGCTGTTGATTTTGAAGGAAACAACAGGATTTTCGTTAATGTGTTTAACCTTTACACAAATTATTCAATAATTAAGTATGCTAGCCACAGTTATATCTTCAAATATTTCAGAAAAAAATTGATGTTGTGTTCATTAAAGTGGAATATGTTTCACACGGTTCATTAAGAAAACAAATTTAGAAAGGTATATATATCTGAAAGCACAGACACGTAGTTATGTATACCTATCTTGTTTTTTTTTGTTTTTTGAATTTTTCTTGGCATATCTAATGGAAAAAAAACGACGAAGAATGAGTTTGGTTTGTATAATTATGTATTTCGTGATGTGCAAGGTAAAATTATTGTACTTACATTCTCTCTTTTGTCCACAGTAGTAAGTTTGGGTTTGGTGTGAGAGAGTTCTGTGATAGAACCAGTGTTGTGAAAGACGGACCTCTTGGATAGTTTGTGAAGAATACCTTTACTTCTATATGAACTGTTACGATTAACATTAAAGTTTTCTTCTCGTATGGGCTCTATTAGGAAGTTTTCATCCCTTGTCTGGATTAAGCCTCGCTGGAATAAAGTAACAAGCACATCATATTTTAATAAGTCAATTTTATGACAAATGAATCGTTACAGACAATTTATCTCCTCAATAAGTCTTTATAAAAGTTACATTAAACAAAATAAAACGATAGAAAGTATTATAGATAACATTTATATTCAAATAATTACTTCAGTTTATTTTACTTTTGATTTATTTTAACTTTGTTTGTTTGTTTGTTTGTTTTTTTGGAATTTCGCACAAAGCTACTCGAGGGCTATCTGTGCTAGCCGTCCCTAATTTAGCAGTGTAAGACTAGAGGGAAGGCAGCTAGTCATCACCACCCACCGCCAACTCTCGGGCTACTCTTTTACAAACGAATAGTGGGATTGACCGTGACATTATACACCCCCACGGCTAGGAGGGCGAGCATGTTTAGAGTGAACCCGCGACCCTCGGATTACGAGTCGCATGCCTTACGCGCTTGGCCATGCCAGGCCCTGTTGGCAAATAACAAAAAATTAATACGTATTAATATTTAATTAACTACTAAGCTGTTGTTTTGGAATTAAGCACAAAGCTACACAATGGGCTATCTGTGCTCTGCCCACCACGGGTATCGAAACCCGGATTTTAGCGTGTAAGTCCGCAGACATACCGCTGAGCCACTGGGGGGCCACTATAAGAAAGGGTATTCACTGTAAAGTTTGTGAAAGTGATAAACAAATAGAAAAAAAGGTCGTTAGCAATTTTTTTTTGTAAATTCTTAAAAACTTATACATCATTTGCGTCAAAAGAATACCAACCAATCACCAAGACTCTTCGCGCAATACATTCATGTTGACGAGAAACCTACTTAAAGTAAAAATTCATTCTAAAGACATGTGGTGTGGTTATTAAAACTTTAAATAAAATAAGGTGCAGAACTTTATTTTAATTCACATTTTAATATCTATCCAGCTGTTTTTAGAATAAATTTATGCAATGATAACATACAAGAAAATAGACAATTTATTGAACCCGAGCGGTGCTTAAACATCGTTTCAACCAAACAATTAATTCAAATACTCCAAGGTTCAGACATAGCAGTTCCCCGCTGGTGCAGTGGCGGATTTACAATGATAGAATCAGGGGCTCAGTTACCCTTGGTGGACTCAGAAGATAGTCCGACGTGGTTTTACTATAAGAAAACACACACACACACAAACGAACGTGAAGCTTGAAATGAGAGGAACATTTGTGAGGGATTTACTAAGATATCTCTTTTAATATCGTTGTTTGTTTAAGTTAAATTTATACTTAAGAAAACATAACTTACTCTGTTAAATATGTATTGCGAAACTCCCGCCTGTTCACTAAAGTTGTAAAAGAGAATCGAGTGTAAGAATGAACAATATATGTGTGTACGTAAACACTAGTCTATACAGTAATGCAGGCTGAAATTTCTCGAAACTCTCCGCATGCTTATAATTATAACCAACGCGAAGCATCAAAATAATTATATATTGTTGATTGCTATACTTGCTGTTCGATAAATCCATGATTATTGCTTATTAATCGGGAAATTTAGATATCTAACAGGGAAAGCTTATGCACTTCAAATATTATAAACCTTTTAACTTCGGCGGATTCACGTCGGACTTTAATATTTCAAAGAAATCATAACATGACTTCAGAGTGTGTTCCGCGAAGAAGAACGCAAAGCTAACAAACTCTCTGTTTGTTAGACACGTATTCAGAGGAATATAAATATTTTGGATTCGACGGAGTTTTTGTGCATGATTGTCCTCCTGACGATTTCTTTGTGAGTGACAACGATTGACGCCAGAGACGTGATTCAACTGATAGTTTTGTTTGCTAAAATTTAACTGACAGCTGAGCAAGAAAAGGATTCCCAGATCTCTTTACTATTTAAATACGCGTTCCAATAAGATAAAGTGGAGAAAATTCTAAATAGTTATTATACCAAAAATGATATGGTTATGAGGAAAAGAAGACAACCAGATGTTCCAGCTTCAGAGGACTAGGCAAAATTTTAACAAATCGTTGTTCTCAAACATATCGTTCTGAAATATTGAAAATTGCCTATAAACTTCGCCCACTATGTCAGTAAAACATACGAGAAGATTATGAGACAAGGCGTTTCTAAGATTTGTAAAACTTGTAATACAAGAGGTTTTAATGTCACAGCATAGGACACTGGTTAATTACATAAAATTATTATATACAGTCTTGGGCATTTAACCTCAAAAAGGAAGTTGAATTATTGAAAAAGGTCTAGAAGAAGCCTTCCAGGAAGATACCTGGGAGGAAATGTTATTGTATGTTATTTTATTTTCGAGACTCTAGTCTAATGATTATAAAAGATATCCATCACAACACGCAAAGAGACAATATATATTACTGGTTTGCTACATTTGGTATACTATAAACCTCGGAAGCTATATCTGTGCTTAACGCTTATTAAGCGGAAACTTCATATATTTGACCAGGAAAATTTATAGATTTCGAACATCACAAACCATTTAACTTCAATGGATTCGCATCAGACATTAGTATTTTTTTACGAAAACGTTTTATAACTTCAGCGGCGTGTAACCAGGAAAGGAAGAATGAATTGCAGCTTCATTAACTCGAAATTAACTCACTCATCGTAAAGTCTCGATAAGTCATCAAGGAAGTTTCAGACCAAATAGAAAATCCATTAGAGTTTGCAAGTTTTTAAAACTTCTTTGTATAGATCATTTCGTGTAACAACCTTTATTGTAAATTATTTTATTGTTTGTGTATTAAAATATACAAAAATCTATTTAAAAAAAACTTTGAGTATCGGTATTGTTGGTAGGTATAATAAATTGGAATCATATTGACCTTTATTTAACTTATGAACGTAAATTGTTATTTAATTCAGTTTCAAATTATAGGTTTTTTGAAGTCGTAGTACGTTACATATTATATTGCACGTATTCGAACAAGTCTTGCCAGCCATGGAGTCCAAAGCTGTACTGCAGGGTGAATTTGCCTGTTGAGGTATAGGAAAATTGTTTGTGATATGAATGAGGTATTGTATAAGCATGAGTTATTATAGCTGTAAAGGACCCAGAATTGAAATATGATTTCTAAATAAAAGCTTCATATATGTTGTTGCTGCTTCTGAATCGTCTAAATAATAGTACATCATCCAGTTAAAGAACAGTTTTTAATAGGGTCCTATTGTATTGATAGTGTCACCAGATATGCTCTGGTGAACATATTTATATGCTCAAATTTATACCAAACGAGTTTTAACACATTCCTAAGGCTGTTACGATGCTGTCTTCATTTGCATTCATGTCTAATTGTAACTGATATAAAGAATGTTTGGTAAGATTTCATTTTATTTTGCTGTTATCTACGGCTTTGCAATTCATAGGATTTCAGGGACATGTCTCACAGTAGGCTTACAATACTTCATTCTATGATTTTTAACAAGTATTTGTACGTACCTCTCCATTTCTGAATTATTTTTCTGTCTGTTCAAGGATTTCTGGCCCCCCAGTGGCTCAGCGGTATGTCTGCGGACTTACACGCTAAAATCCGGGTTTCGATACCCGTGGTGGGCAGAGTACAGATAGCCCATTGTGTAGCTTTGTGCTTAATTAAAAAACAACAAACAACAACAACATCAAGGATTTCTGAATCACTTTGTATATAAATAACTAGAGAAATATGGAGTAACAAATTAGATTTGTAAGTTCAAAATAGTTTAAAATTACGCTTACCTGTTAGAGGATCAATCGATTTTTCCTTTTGCTGTAAGGACAGGGAGTCTCCTAGAGCCTATATGAAATTTAATGGAAAGAAAAAATATGTTACTACAGTATGCAACATATCTATCACTGAGACTAACTAACCCAACTCTTAACTCATATTTCACTCAGACTAATTCAACTCTCTGCAGTTCAGCTTGGTAAAAAAAGAATGAATTCAAACAAATGAGTATTTTATATGATCGTTATTTCACTGTGTTAAGGTTACATAATTTGTCTCCTTACTTAATACATATCCAACGGGATTGTTCACAAAACATGGTTTGGTTCCTAATGACAAACATCAGGTATTATTCATTGTGGTTTTGGTTTGTTTTAAATTTCACGCAAAGCTACTCGAGGGCTATCTGCGCTAGCGGTCCCTAATTTAGCAGTGTAAGGCTAGAGGGAAGGCAGCTAGTCATCATCACCCACCGCCAACTCTTGGGATACTCTTTTACCAACGAATAGAGGGCCTGACCCTCAAATTATAACACCACAAGGCTGGAAGAGTGAGTATGTTTGGTGTGACGGGAATTCAAACTCGGGGTCCTTACATTACGAATCGAGTGCCTTATCCACCTGGTCCTTGTGAAAGAATGTTTGAAAAGCCGTGTTTTTACATTATTTCCAATACGATTAGATTCATCACTTGCTTACTTCAAGGGTTAATATTTCCCTAAAAGCTAAACCATTGATAATTTTGTTTGAAAAACAAAAAATATTAATTATTACTCTTTGATTAAAGAACAAAACTTGTTCTGATGACACAGACTGCTAATTTCATCAACGGTCAACATTTTACTTTGAGATGTATATAATATTGATTTCCTGCACTTAAATTGGTTTATAATACAGCCTACAATAATAAATAAACAAATAAAAAATGCACAGTTTATAGATGCTAGTAAAACAGGCAAGGCTAGATACAACACATAAACGGACAAAAATCATGTTTTGTGAACAATCCTGTTGGGTACGTAGTAAGTAAGGAGACAAATTATGTAACCGGAACACAGTGAAAGTGTTACATATAAATAGACATAATGATTGTATACTATACAGAGAAAATGACTGTTTTTTGTACAGCACAAGGAACTATCTGCTTTCTGCCCACCATGGTTATTAATATTAGAGTTTTAGCGTTTTAAGTTATCAGACTTACCACTGAGGAAAAGGAAAGGAATGTTAATAAATAAGTGAGATTTTCTGGCAAAACGTTTTTTGTGTTTGGGCAAACTTTGAGTCTTTGAAAAGTTTGAAGAGTGTAATTGCATTTATGAGTATAAGTTACAGAAAAAGGAGTTACATATTGATTTTCTAGTCTTAAAAAGCTATTACAAGAAGTCGCTGACATCTATTTAACTTATATTTAACGGTTCTGTTAAGAAAACGAAATACCAAATATACAACTACAAAAATAAATATTTTAAGCGTATTTTAAGTTTATTCCAAGAAATGTAATTAATCTCTGTAATATACAATTATTAAAATGTAAAACGATCAATTTAATTTAGAATTATTCCACTTAAATTACAAGTAAGACTAATTTGAAATTATTGTAAATAATTTTCATCCAAAATTGCTTGCTTTTTATGACCTCGTGGTTAGAGAGCTCGGCTCGCATCCTACAGGCTGTAAACTCGAATTTCACTATCGTACATGCTCTCTCTCTCAATCGTTGGAACATTATAACGTGATGGACAATCTTACTTTTCATTGAAAAAAAGGTAGCTGAAATTTTTGTGGTAGGTGGTGTTAAATATTAAATAGCTGCTTTCTATTTCGTCTATCGTTTCACAAGTAGGCACAGCTAGCAGAGATGGTAGTCGGGTAGCTTTACACGAAATTCAACGAATACCTATAAATTCTGGCAATTAATCGTAAAATAGGTGTACATGTGAAAAGGCTGTAAAACTGAATTACGTAGTTCCGTAAAGCATAAATAAACATACATACCAGTTATCCGTTACTTCTATGACTTAGATATAGCCTTTCTGAATTTTAACCTCTGACCAGAGAACGTGATGAAACGGTCAACCAGTAGCACATGCCATCATAAAAGCCTTCTCTATCACTTTTATAACACTCTTATTGCTAAAGGTTAGGAGCGCATTCATCAACGTCAGAACCTCAAAGATATTTTTGCTACGCAACTCAACATGCTAATTAGAGTTACATGTCAGTTTGTTCTTTGCCAGGTTATAATCGAAATCGGTATAATTTACTTTATCAAATTTTAGCTTATTCGTTTCTGTGATATTTTAGTTCAACTAGGTAAACGTTAATTACAATAGGTATTATTAAACCAGTTAGAGTTGAAAGTGAATCAACATATCTAAATTCATGTTTTGTAATTTTCCATACGACAAATTTGTGTCGTAAAATATTATTCGTAAATGAAAAACATACATATTTTTTATCTTTGAACTTTATAATTATTAATCAAAGAGTATTTCTCACTTGTTTACACCAGTTTTATTGGGACTGTTTTAAAAATTATATTTAATGCATCTTAACTGCTGTTGTTGTTTTATAACACCTAATCGCATAGTTTTCAAACTAGATATTTATTGTTCATTATTACTAAAATATCGACTAATTGCATACGGTGAGGACTGCAATTAAGACATTTTGAGATAGGGTGTATGTTTTTCTTTTTGCAAAACCACATCGGGCACCCATTATTCTAGCGTTGTAAATCCGTAGACTTACCGCTGTACCAGCAGGAGACTTGAGATCGTTTACAGTGTTCCCTCGCCACTTCGCGGGCTCGGCCGACCCCCACACATATATATATATATATATATATATATAATAATAAACATTAAATCTAAAATATAGCATTAAATACCATTAAAATATTAAAAATAAATATAATTAATAGTGTAAAGAAAAAAACAGGTATATTTTGAGATATAAACATATATTTGAGTTTATAACAGCGTAAAAATGTTAACAGAACCAACTGGAAAGGCTATAGATGTACGCATTGTGCGTCTGCGAAGGCTATGACTGATGACTCCTTATCAAATTATTTTCGATAGGCTAAAGAGGCAGAGAAAACAACTGCCAATAACAATGTTTTTCCAGCCGAGCAAGAAAGAAAGGGTACCGGTGGCAAGTACTGTTCCTGAAGTTGTAACGAACGACGAAGAAATTGCCGATTCACCTTCCACAGAAGAGGAAGTGGTGTCCCCCGAAAAGACACCACCTGCTGAAGATATGTAATGTTTAATTTTAAGGCTTAATATCTTAATAATTGTTCTTATTATTTCAGCAATAATGAACAGTATTGTAATGGGAGGGCTAAATAGTTGTACAGGGAGGGTTTTAAAAGTCTAAATGCACATAAATATATACGTAAAAATCGGCGATCCCACTTCGCGGAAAATCTCCTTTCGCGGGGGGTTTTGGAACGCATCTACCGCGATACACGAGGGAACACTGTAGTACGAAAGAAATCAAATATTGAATATATTATTATGATATAACATTTCATATTCTGGTTCACCTTATGTTGCTACACATTTTATTATACTTCTTATTTTGAACAAGTTATTTCGAGAGTGAATGTAGACGGTCCTTTAGTATAAAAGTACATAAGTTTCTGTTTCTACAAGACTACATCCTCTATTATTGTTATAAAAATGAACTTTATGCTAACATGAATAAACTTTACCTCAGGATTTCCTTATATCATAATATGCCACGAACTAAACTAAATCTATTATAAAGAACGGAAGTCCAGCCAAGAACATAGGTTCAAAGTGTGCTTTTTAACGATCCTAAAGAACCTGCTACTTCGGCTGCAACAACAAAAAAAAAAAACAGGTATAATTGCAACATTATAATGAATGGGTTCGGGTCTGTAGCTCAGGAAGATCTGGGTTAATAGGTTAACAAGATACCTTGTTACAACAGCAGGATAGCTGATCCTTCAAAATTATATCTTTTCCACGACCTTATCTGAGGTAAGTGGACGTGTATAGTTCGCACAGCAGTTATATAGAGCAATTCGCACAACAGCTTTGTAAAACCTACAAACTGTTTGCGTTCTTTACTGTTGTTTCCAGCAACAGCTAAATTAAAATCACTTAATCAAGATAAGTCACATTTTCACACTTAACGATTCTTTTTAAATAAGTCTGATATAAAACTTATTTGAAGAAAATTAATAGTATTTCAACATTCATATACCATAAAATAACTCACAATTTAGTACATGAAAGAAACCCAGGGATAACTTGAACAGTTTAAAACAGAAGTAATGTTTAAATTTTGTTTTTGAAAGTTTACTAAGAAACAGCGAAGTATTCCGAAAACTGCAATATTTAAAACTTAATTATTATACACACACTAATATTGTTGTTATTGTTGTTGTTTTGAATTAAGCACAAAGCTACACAATGGGCTATCTGTGCTCTGCCCACCACGGGTGTCGAAACCCGGATTTTAGCGTCTAAGTCCGCAAACATACCGCTGAGCCACTGGGGGGTCACTAATATTGTAAACCAAATTTTATTCCACCTGGAAACAATTACCTCAAATCACCAACCGAATTTCATCAGTATTACTTTTTTTCTTTTTCTCTCTTCCATAATGATAGTACTGAAACTACCTAAAAAAACTATGTTTATTTTTCTGTCTCTTTCAGGATTTGCCGTATACTTTCAGCGAGTCGTTTTATGAGTTTGTCACACAATATTATCAAATACTTATAATAATCTAAACCCATTTTAACTTTGAAAGAAATTGTATCCGGGTATCGAAACCCGGATTTTAGTGAGTAAGTCCACAGACATACCGCTGAGCCACTGGGGGGCAAATATTAAAGTATCGAGCATTAAACGGTTTTTTTTTCATGAGACGCAATTATGTTAAGGTCCGCACAGTCATAAACCAAATAAGACATGCGCAGGTTTTCATTTCGTTGCATCCATAAAACACAAAAGCTAAAGTATAATGAACAAAAAAATTAAAACATAAGAACATGTGCCACTGAGTTAAACTGAAGCCAACCCTTTAAAGCCAGAAGCAAAGTATAAGACTTGAAAACCTGATGTAAGCTTCGAAGTTTCAAAATGGAGCTGATATATCTAATCAAGCATATTTATACAGTAACGTGTACTCAGTAGTAAATCACTTTATTTCATCTTGTACTTTGAGTCAACAGACTGTATTGCTTTACTAATCCATGTTTCACTTTTCTTTCATTCCACAATTATTTATCGTGATTTTATTAAAATGAGGTTCTCATAAAGAAACATTCGTGACGATAATGAAATATCCATATTCAATTGTTAATTTAATATTAAATATTTTATTTTCTGATCGGTAATTATAAAATGAACATTATATACAGTTTTAATGACTTATAAGTGTATATAGGTGGCAACATGCCAATCGTGAGTTTCGCTACTCTTCGATTGACCCGATTATTGTGTTTACTCTCCAAATCGTTTTATCTATACCTTCGCTAACTGATGACAGTACTTATAAATCTTTCCTCTGGCGGTGGTCTCGAGATTAATGATAGAGCTTCACCTTACTGCCTTTTTCTTTATATTTAATGAAGTACAAAACCACTTTTTCCCCAGTGTTAACAATATTACATGTAACCAGTGGCTGAATTTATATTTTTGAACAAAATTCAAGTAGAGAGAGCGTGGGTTAAGATTTGTTTGTTTGTTTGTTTTGAATTTCGTACAAAGCTACTCGAGGGTTATCTGTGCTAGCCGTCCCTAATTTAGCAGTGTAAGACTAGAAGGAAGGCAGGTAATCATCTCCGCCCACCGCCAACTCTTGGGCTACTCTTTTACCAATGAATAGTGGGATTGACCGTTACAATATAACACCCACACGGCTGAAACGGCGAACATATTTGGTTTGACCGGGATTCGAACCCTCGATCCTCGGATTACGAGTCGAACGCCTTAACCCACCTGACCATGCCGAACCGTTTTCGTATGGGTAAAAACAACAAAAACAACATCCCAAAACTATTTCTGTAACTAACAGCAACCAGGTCATACCTTTCATACAAGTGCCTTTATGATGTCTAAACGAATAAATATAATATAGCTATCATTGTTTTAGTTACAACAACCACTAATCAGTCCAAGTAGACATATTAAAATTTTATAATAGAGCACTAAGTCGCAGGAAATTTGATACACCAAATAAATTTATTATACCTTTAAGTTTAAATTTTCATACAGCATGTGGCGTCAGTGGTACAGGTTGAAACATATTGAGAAACAGATGAAATGTTATAAGGTATGATAGCAAAAGAAAGTTTAGGATGTATGTTTCATATTTTCTATGTTACACATTTGACATTTAAAATTTAGTTGAGTTTGCAAGCTCGTTATTTCATATTATATAAATAAATGAGGTTGAAATGCTGTAAAATGGACACTTACCAGAACCTTTGTTAAGCAATCCCCAGTTACATACAAGCATTGCAAGAAAAACAACAGCTTCCACATCTCGTGAAGTGTAGCCTGTGACTCTAGCTATCGAATATAGTAGCAGATTGGATGAACAATTTCTCTACATTGCTGGTCTTTTAGTGGCGCCCTCTCGTGAATTATGCAAATCGTTTTTTTATAACTATTCCGAATAACTCTTTTACTGAGACCTGCAAGTAACACTTTCGCTTATAAATTTACTTTTAACATTTCTTCAGCCTCAATTTCCTCAGCAATGGCAATTTATCAGGGATCTTGTCTAACAAATGAAGTCTATGGATCTTGTCTAACAAATGAAGTCTGCTTTATTTAAGTACGAGATACTCAAAATATGTGAAACATATTCAATCATCTTATAATATTGAGTAGTATTTAGCAGTTTGAAACCTATTGAGACCGTAGTTCAGAAGCGGTTTTCTCTCATAGATAAAAACTCTTCCAGAATTTATAAAAACGTGGCTTTTCCAGTCTATATCCTTACATCTAAATTTACACATTCAAAACTTTAATAATTGTTTTTAAAAATACAACAGTATGTTAACTATTTATATGAATGAAAAAGATGTATTCGAAATTTTCAGAACTGTTGATTTTGTTTAAAATGAATGCATTGTTAATAAGATTTTTCTCCCTTGAACTGTTTACACTATTAGGTTTGAACTTATACGTTTTCTATCTATATCTTTTGTATCACAGTCGTTACAGTGCTTTAATATAGGAAGAGAATATGATAAGGATATTTCTCAACGTCATCTTTTCGACATGCCCACATTTTCATCATTCACCTACTCGGTTGTTTATTTAGTTCGATAGTTTAATGAATCACCTTCTTTCATCTATTTACTCTCCAGTTAACAACT
Source organism: Carcinoscorpius rotundicauda (assembly GCA_011833715.1). Lineage (NCBI taxonomy): Eukaryota > Metazoa > Arthropoda > Merostomata > Xiphosura > Limulidae > Carcinoscorpius > Carcinoscorpius rotundicauda. The sequence goes on along the minus strand of CM022392.1, from coordinate 45,144,641 downwards.
TACGCCTCCACACATTAATTAATTAATATTTTCAGTGATGTCGAGAAACCCACTTGTTGAGAACTTTTATATGCAAAAACGGCTGTTCTGGGCCCAGAAAACACTTCAAATAGAGTATAGTAATAATGAACACGAATGAATACATACAAAAAATGAATAACATCCTATCAGACACGAACAAATTTAAACCAATACACACAAATCCAACAAAGACACATGAGACGCAACTAAACAAATTACTACTACAAATAAAAAAAGCCAACACAATTTCACAAACTATTTATTCCTACCTACGTAAAACCGACTCACGCACACCGCAAATATACGGCATCCCCAAACCTCATAAACCAGATTGTCCATTACGACCAATAATGTCAACATATGAATCGTTTAACTACAATCTTGGTAAATACATAGCATGGGCATTCTCCAAATATGCAACATCAGCCAGCTCATTCATCAAAGACTCTTTTAATTTCAAGTCCAATCTAAATCAACTTAATCATAAAGCCTTAATGGCCAGTTTCGATGTTATATCCCTCTTCACAGAAGTTCCAACAACAGAAGCCTGCAAGATAGCCTTAGAACTCTATATTCGAGACCCTAACCCGATCATAGACATTCCCAGTAACCAGTTAGCAACCCTCATAGAATTCACCACAATAAAGACAAACTTCATGTTCAACAACCAAAACTATATACAAACAAATGGCCTAAGCATGGGCAACCCAGTATCGCCAGTTCTAGCCAATATTTTTATGACACAAATTGAAACACAAGCAATTAATACAGCATTACATCCACCACTATACTGGTACAGATATGTAGATGACACGATTGCGGGATTCGAATCTACAGAACACATACTTAACTTTTTCACTCACATTAACTCTATACATCCCAACATTAACTTCACATGTGAACAGGAAGAAAGCAATCAAATATCATTTCTTAACCTCAAAATTATAAGAACCGACACACAATTCAAAACAGAAATCCACCGAAAAATCACCCATACTGGACTATACATTCCTTGGGACTCAGCACATGAAACAAAACAAAAACTCAACATACTAAGAAACCAGATAAACACAGCCATAAAACTATGCTCACCAGATAAAATTAACGATGAATTAGATAAAATAAAACAACACTTCATCAACATTAATAAGTTTCCTCCACAAACCGTAGAAAACATTATACGCACACACCTAGACAGAAAGCAAAATCAACCAACAAAAGTAAATATATCTCACGAATCAAAAAATCACGAAACCATATACTGCTGTATACCATATATTCCTGACATCAGCAAACAAATAACCAACATTTGGCAAAAACTAGCAACAAAATATAACATTCCAGTTAACACTAAATTTATTCAAAAACCAGGCACAAAACTAAGGTCTATACTATGTAAGAACTACACTGACAAACACCACACCAACATTATTTATAAAATACAATGTGATAACTGCCACGACTTCTATATAGGAGAAACAAGTAGAAAAATGGAAACCAGATTCAAAGAACATAAAAAGTCACCTTCACACGTTTTCGAACACTGCAAGTCAAATGGACACAACATAACCATAGAAAACACTAAAATACTAAATAAAGAAACAAACATAAACAAACGAAAAATTAAAGAAGCCTTACTTATACAACAACTCAAACCCAAAATAAACCAATATAAAGGAACACCATTATACCTATATTAATATTATAGACAAAATTATATATTCAAACTGCGCCCTCTACATTGCAACACTCAATTATACAACCCTTCCCAAACACGTGGTCAGCTTCCGACCAGTAACCCTTTCTTTGTGAACCTGACGATGACCGAAGAAGGTCGAAACGTTGTTCGCTCTTCTATTTGAAGTGTTTTCTGGGCCCAGAACAGCCGTTTTTGCATATAATTAATATTTTATTCCTGTTCTTATTAAATCTTCTCTCGTATTCAATTTTTGGTTCATTCAGTTATAATTCCTCCATTTATTTATACAAACTTTCACATATTCAACTAGCTGTTTTCAATCATCCAGAAATTGAACTACTACGGTAAGTGTAAACCAACATACACATTTCTTCAACACGTTTCATTCACAGTTTTTATTCATAAAATGTCATCATTGACTCTTGGATCCCTGACTAACACTTGTATACATTTGGAAAACAGACAAACAGACTTAAGGATTCTACAATTAAAATAAAATTATTGGTTGTTATCATTGAAGTTCCAAAATATGAGTCCATGGTTGTACAAAATACTAGCGTGGATCTGAATTTATCTATCACATGCCACTCACAAGGTTAGCTTTGCTTGTTACATTGCATGTCCCTGACTTAAATCTTAAGTGACATGATACGTTCAAAACTTCCAGTTTTGTAAGAGAAAAGTATTTGTTCAAGAAAACCAAGTTTATATCAATCAAGTAAAACTACCAAACATGAACGTAAAATTAATACTTGTTTGTAATATTATTAGTTCCTGTAGTCCAGAAGTGAAAGCAATTTAGCTACGTTGGTAAATATCATGTAAGACATGCTGCAGATTTTGAAGTTATCTTTAATCATGAAGTAAATATCACCTGTGACCCCGATGTTTAACTACCGCAAATATGGGGAATAATGGCACGTTTCTTACAGCAAATGAGAGCAAATATTTCAAATGTACAGTACTTTGACTTAGAGAATCCATGTCAGCAATATCCATGACAAATATTTCGTGTGAAGAAATAGAAATGTGTGTTCAGTCTATAGAATTTACGAATTAATAATAATATTTTCTGCGAAAATAACAGCCCATAACAACAATAATAATAAAACATTTTTTCTAAAACATTTTCTTCAGTTTCTATTGTCTGTAACAGAACTTCTATGACTTATAAATTAAGAAATGATATTTTAGTAACAATGTAAGTGAAAGTTTAAAGTTTCAATATTCTTCGTAACTGTAAAAACCTTGAACTACTCGTGGCTGAAAAAACAACAATCTACTGCAAAAGCCCGGAAAAAATGTTTAATCTAATATTCACTTCTAAAACAGCATAGAGTTTTTACTGTACTTAGGGAAAGAGGGTATGTTCTAAATAAAGAAAAGCTATGAAACATGGCCCTATTTGCTTTAACAACATAACTACTATTTTAGTCTTGTTTGTTTGTTTGTTTTGGAATTTCGCACAAAGCTACTCGAGGGCTATCTGTGCTAGCCGTCCCTAATTTAGCAGTGTAAGACTAGAGGGAAGGCAGCTAGTCATCACCACCTACCGCCAACTCTTGGGCTACTCTTTTACCAATGAATAGTGGGATTGACCGTTACAATATAACACCCACACGGCTGAAACGGCGAACATATTTGGTTTGACCGCGATTCGAACCCTCGATCCTCGGATTACGAGTCGAACGCCTTAACGCGCTCGGCCATGCCAGGCCTACTATTTTAGTCGCTGGTGAAATAAAACAACGTTCAGCAAGGTAAAACTTCATAATGTGTTTACGAAAACTAGTATTAGATCTACGGAAATCACAATTTATCAACTATATCTTCAATTCCCATTAATATTGAAAATTCAAATTAGGGCGTGCGTTTTTTTTATAAAATATTTTATTTCTAAATACTTCAGTACCCAGAAAGTGCATGTGATGGTAATGTTTGTGGTTTTAATACATATCAGACTATGTGATGACTGAAAAATTCGATACAAATATGTTTAATTTGTTTGTTTATCAAGATAAAGCCCCATTAGGCTATTTTTTCTGTCAATCGCTGGGAAACGAACCCCGGAATTTAGTGTTGCAAGTACGCAGACTTATAGCCCTCTCATCGGTGACCAAGTATATAAACTCAATCGATTCAATGTCCTGTAGTTATTACGCCTAAAATTATAGAAAACAAAGTAAAGTTATGCTAATACATTGGTTTATTAAACATAAAAAAATACCTAAAAATACGTAGAACAACAAATGCTTGAACATAAGAACTTGAACGACCTCCATACATAATGAAAAAAAAAAGTTTCAGTGTCCTGATTCTGACGTTGGTAAGTTTACAAAAAGTTAGTTAAGCTTGAAAGTACTTTTCGTTTTTTAATAGACTCCGACATATGAAATACTGATTTTGAATTTATTATGCAAAGTAATAATCTTTCTAGAATAACATTTCTATTTCTCTTCAAAACAATTTATGAAATTAAGTGCAAAATACAATTCCTATAAAGTACAAAGCCGACAATTTATAAATATATACATATAATTCTCTCTCCCACGCGCACACAGTATATAAACCAGAGAAAAAAATATGCTTATAACCGGGAGAGACATCTGCATATATATACATTTATCGTGTTTTGAAAGTAATAGTCAGGTTGCTATTTAAAACGTAAATACTGTTGTAATATACGAACACTAGTAGAATAATTAAGTTAATATGTTTCAGAGAAATAAGAATAATATCTGTCATTTGTTAGTCACAGCGGAAACAGCCTCAATTTTCTTTAATAATTTTATTCCATGTTTTATAGTTTTATTGTGAACACCTCGTGACCAAATAAAAGCCGTTTCACGTGTCGCCATGAGTAACAGTCGATGACGTAACAAACATTATCCTTATTTTGTTATTAACACAACTTATTTGTCTGTAGAATCATCGAAATGATTATAAAATATACGTTAGATAAGCTCTGATTATGATTAATCTTCATCTAGTCGAAAAACTGTTCAGTCCTGATTATAAGCTTTATCCGCTTTTAAAAAATTGTCTAACATTCTTAGTGACCACTTTTCACCCTAGTATTTAAATATGTTCTACAATTAACAAAAGTTTCAAAGGTTTTTTCTCTCAAGCAACGGCAACAGAACATTTTTACTTATTTTCTTTGATTTGTTCAAATATAAACACCAAATAAAGAATATACAATTTATAGATTTTATTTTAAAATACGTTTCAAAGTTCATACTTATTTGCGGTCATGTGGTCATAACAAAGCTCTAAATTAGTACACCTACTCATTTGTTGGGTGTATTTTTCGGCAAGGGACTCATGTCGCAAGAAGATCAGAGGATGGCGCAAAGCTGCCGGTAGAGGGTTCAAGTTTGTTTTGTTTTTTTGGAATTTCGCACAAAGCTACTCGAGGGCTATCTGTGCTAGCCGTCCCTAATTTAGCAGTGTAAGACTAGAGGGAAGGCAGCTAGTCATCACCACCCACCGCCAACTCTTGAGCTACTCTTTAACAACGAATAGTGGGATTGACCGTCACATTATACACCCCCACGGCTGGGAGGGTGAGCATGTTTAGCGCGACGCGGGCGCGAACCCGCGACCCTCGGATTACGAGTGCACGCCTTAACGCGCTTGGCCATGCCAGGCCTAGAGAGGGTTCAAGGAAAACTTAAGTTCAATGCAACTTAAAGACAAGTGTTAGTAAAGTGAGGCAGGATGTATAAACGTTCAGATTCTCAAAAGATATTATCCTACGGTATAAATTACCCACCTACGTGTTTCGTAGTGCATGTCCACTGTTAGATTACATAAGTCAGTTCAATAGCTAACATTTTATAAAATGGAAGAAGCATACAAATAAGTATCAATATACACCCACAGCACGAAATCATTTTGAAACTATTTTTATTTGGACTTTTTATTTATTCTTGATTTTAGTTTGCTCTTTCTTTGTTTGTAGTTTATGACTGTTAAACAAATTAAATTAGCAGTGGAAATGCTTTTAATGTGGAAATAGACGAAAGTTTTACACAAAATTCTGAAAACTGTCAACATTAAGTTTGATACAGGATCACATTTCTAAAAAGCTCTTTTTGACTCTGAACTTACAGCGTTAACTAACAAACTTATGGACGTCTATAGTGTTCAAAGTTTAACTCTGAGACTAAGTCCAGTCAATCTACAGCTAAACATTCCGTCGCTAAGATAGAAATTTTGTGAATATAGTTACTCTTGTTTAATGACTTTTTAAAGCAGAGAAAATAAGTCATTAATGCAATACTAATTGATAAAGGAGCAATCGTGAATTTCTAATTACAGCAACCGGAATGATCTACACAGAATAAATATCTTTGAACCTTTCTTACTTGTTCGAGGTCAAACATAAAGCTACAGAAAGGGATGATCCGACATGGCCAGGTGGTTAAGGGATTCGACTCGTAATCTGTAGATTGTGGGTTCGAATCTCCGTCACATCAAACATGCTTGTGGTGGTGTTATAATGCTATAGTCAATTTAATTATTGTTTGGTAAAAGAGTTGCCCAAGTGTTGGCGGTGGATGATGATGACTAGCTGCCTCCTCTCTTGTCTTACACTACTAAATTAGGGACCGCTAGCGCAGATAGGCTTCATGTTCCTTTGCACGAAATCCAAAACAAACATATTTAATACATTTTCTGTGTCCTTGGTAGAATACATTATACTAGTGTAACACAAATTTCGTTCCTGGATAGCATGTGTTATTTTTTAATGTTAATTTGTAAAAGTACAGAAAATGACCATTATTTCCTTCAAACTTTGCTTTTGTGACCTGGATTATGAAATTTAGAAAGTAACTTATTTTCCATGAAAAAACGGGCGAATTTGCACATTTTCATTGACATAAGGTTTGAATAAAACAACACATAAATCAAGATTTATATGTATTTATACTTAACTTATACAAAAAATGCTTAAAAGTGAGTAGTTGTTTGAGATTTGTGACTGTAATGTAAATTACTTTTACATATTAGCCCCCAAATATAGTCTCCCATCATATTTTCGTTATACGCTCCCAGATCTCAAAAGCAAAGTTTGAAGGGAGAAATAGGTCATTTCCATTTACTTTAGGCATAAGCAATTAGGAAATAACACTTTCTGCCCAGGTACAAGAAAAAGTAAAAATTTTGTTACATAGTGCTATTGACGTATTATTAAAAGTAACAATTTACACAGACCTACATAATAGATATTGTCAAACCCACAGGTACCATATTTTTGGTAAAACCTTTTCGTATGGTTCCCCGAAGGAGGAGCGGTAAGGTTTTAAGAATTTATGACTCTATATAATTATGGCTCCATTACTTATTGTGTAGCTTTTGGCCGTTATGAATTTGTTGTGATTATATTTAGATTAGACAATACTGAAACAACCTTTATAAGTGTCATGAATGATTTATTCTGTGCCACATAGATTTTTGTGCCTCTTTAAACCCATACTACAAATAAATAAATAAAACGTTTAAAAATAAGGAAGTTGTATGGATGTCATTGCCGAAAACTGTAGAAACAATGTAGGTATGAACACACAAAAACGTACAAAAGTCCTTACATAAGTAGCAAAATATTTAAAAAACTGTTTAATTACAACTAAATGTTGAATTCCTTTCATATGCTTGAATTCAGGCTTAAATAAAAACATTTAAACTGAATAATGCTATAAAATTTTGCAATGAATAATTCCAATAAGTTTGTTACACAGACTTAATGGTTACTTGTTTGTATTGTTTTGTGCATTAATCCTAACCTAGTTTCTGTACTTTTTAACATTGTCATATTTACACAATATTTATGTTTTGCAATCTTTTTATTATTTACTTCCCCTATTTCTTTAAACAATCAATATTAATTAATGACAATCACTATGAAGGTATTAGTCTGGTGTGATGAGTTGTCTTGATGGACATCAGTGTTGAAATTAGTGAAACGCTACACTTTTTCTGAGCCCCCTAACTTTAAGTGCAACATTTTCACGTATCTATTTTATCAACAATTTGAAACATTGGTGAGCTAGACTTTCTACCACCTTAATCAGATCAACCAGTGGAAAATTTGGCTATTAAGCTACTTGCCAGTTCTTTACTTTAACGATGTTTTTGAGTATTAATAGATTTTGAAAACCATAGTTATTTGCTCATTAAAGACTCGTAGATTGTTATATGAGTAGTTTGAGACTATTATGAGCAACACATAATAGGCGTTGGCCATTTTTTCGATCCATTCCTAAATACTAATCACTATCGTGCTAAGTGAACATCATAGTATAAAATTGGAACATATTTTTCAACTTTTGAATAAACATAAATACTATGTTAAATTTTAAAAAAATGTCTTTTTTTCTCAAGACGTCAGTACAATACTCAGGCTAGAAGAACCGCAAATAATATATAATGTTTAATAAACAAAACGTGCATAAAATTATGTAACCCAAAAATATAACTAAGGTGCATCCATTTATGGGTATACGTGGATACTACCAAAGTTTTATTAGTAGTTTTAATCACTGTGATAGCATTGATAAATAAGACAAAAAATGCTAGTTTTATCTATTTCTTTGAAATATAACTGTATATTTCAAGAAATAATTTTCGTTTATTATCTTTGTTATGCAGTCATAAAATAAATCATAGTTTAACACTCTATACCGATGCTTCGGAATTCGCTAGCCCAGAGGCTGATACATGATTTCTTTTGCAATCTTACCGAACGTAAAATAGGCTATTCCGTTTATCATAAGAAAATCTTACATTTGGACTTCGTACCGAAGTCCTGTAGACCATATTTATCCAATAAAAAGTGTATTGTTTGAACTAACAGCTTGGTTAACTACTAAGCAAGGAATGTTGATTATATACAGTTCTTCATAAATAAGATAGAGTACATCATTAAATAAAAGATCAGTAGCCAATGCTCTCTGGAGATCAAAAAATAAATTTAACTCAAACAGAACTGTGTAATGAAATGAAAGAAAACAGCAACATGACCCAAATATCCTATTACACAGAAATACTTTCAAAGACACTTTAATGAAATTGGATTTGGGGTGAAAAGTTGGTCTTACATGGGATATCAATAATAACAGTGAGGTCAATTAAACTCCGTAATCAATGATTCAAAAAAAGAAATTCTTTCAATTTGGCATGAAGTTCTTATCACAGATCACCATGACACAAAGAAATTAGTGTAACATCTTTTGTTAATTTGTTTTGATCCAACTTGGGATCTGCAGTAATGAAACTTGTGAGTTGTAGTCTGTGTTTGACATGCAAGGTTTTTCATTAAAAACCTAATGGATTAATGCAACCTACTGAAAATCCAAGTAAACTATGTGGCATCATTATAATAAATTTTGCCGATTAACTTACCAAAACGATTTACAATAATATTTCATTCATACATATATTGACAGTTTTCTAAGTCGTAGTTTAATATCGACTATAAACCAGCGATTCCAAAAAAATTAGTTGACGTTTCCCAACATACAGCTTTTTGATACGGACTGACGCATGGTTGATTACATCTGTGAATGTGTTCACCTTTAGGAAACATGACTACTGAGAGAAGTAAAAAGGTTATAGTGTTCAGGAAGACACAACAACCTTCGCCACTGTTGGACATTTATTTACCAATTTCATCGACACAGATTGCCACGATGTCATCCATAGTTAATTTTTTCTACTTTTTTTTAACACATTCAGTTTATTTATTTCAGGTAGGAGATCAACGTTTCCCTTTTGTTGTACAGCCGTGCATGACTGTGTCGGATGCGCGTCCAGCTTGACTATTCAACTTCTTTTCTAGATGGTTTGTCTTCAGTGGTGTGGTTAAGTATGAACTCGGAGTGTTTGTTCAATGTTGAAAGTGAGTTTTGTCTGTCTCCTGTGTTTTCTGTATATAGTATTACAAATTGTTGTTTTACTGTAGAATATGATGAATTTGTAGCATTTTTATTATGTGTATAGAAAAGTATTTTTTCAGTTGTTCGTGTTCGAAGACAAATCATTATATAATATATAATATACCTGTGTATGTAATAAACACCTGCTGCTCGTTTATCTTCATCAGAATTTAAACGCCATATAGCAGCACGCATGCTATTACAACAACATCATTTGTCACATGATATAAAAGTATTGGACCCACAAATTTGCTAGCTCTAAACCTACGCCCAAACTCTCTTATTCACCTGATAAAGAAATATCCTTTTTCACATTTTATAAGATTCTTGGCGAACTTGCAAGTAATGCTGCGGCATGAGCTAAAAGATAATTCTTGGATTCACCAACACACTTCTCAGAGTGATCAAGTTCAACAAATGCTGGTGGTTAACATGCTACAAACAGATCAATGAGCATACTAGGCATGACAAGAATAGTCAGTTGTTACAAAACTAATGGTCTAACTTGGTAATATAACATTCGATGGTTTATACGCTAAATATCGGTCTAACATTGCAATACAAAAGCTTTCAGTTCACATGCTTAGACAACCTTCCAGGACTTACCTTGCTGGACAAGGATACTTGTTGTAAACACTAATGTCTACTGAAGGTAATAATGCTATTCAACAAAGGTTCCTCACTTTCGGAAGTCCTTTTTCATCCACGCAGCGTGGATTCTGATGCTGATGACCTAACAGTAAAACGTAAGGAACGAATAAATACGCTGTTTTTAATGATTGATGAAAATAATATAAAATACAGCATATGACTTAACGACGCTTTATAATAGAAAACAATTATCTGTTGGGAAGCCTCTCAGTAATTAATAATTTAATCACATAAAACTGCTTATTTGTTATACTTTTGCAATTGGACAATATTCCATATTTGTACAAATCAGTATCAACCTTCTGAAATAGAAACCAATTTTTACACTGTAGAGGCTTCTTTATAAAAATTCAATTCGTAGACTATTTTATTATTTAATTTTTGGTTCTATTTTTAAAAATTTTCCAAAATTACCTTCATAGAAAATTATCATGTAGCTGAACGAAATAACAAAGTAGTAAATCATGATAATTCTAGGTTTGTTGTCACATAACAACAAAATAGTAACTAATTATTCTTTTTTACTGCAAAATATTACTAACCTTTCTGTGTAAACTAAAGATACCATTTTGACAACTTTTTCAAACATGTTAACAGTTAAAATTTCTGGAAAAAACACCAACAAGTGTTGGACAGGTTTAGAAAAATATTTATTATAACATAACAATATTAACAGGTACTTTAGAACAACTATTTGATCTTTACAAGCGGATTTCTCGTAAGGATAATGACGTTATTTGACGTGAGTTTAAATATGAATATTAATATACAGTTTGTATATAGCTTATCATCTATTACCAAATAATGCTATGAAAACAGCGTCAAAGAATTTGTAAAAATAGTTAGAAATTACAAAAATAATCCTGAAATAACGTATAAACATGTTTATTAGATAATAAGAAGTGTTCAAGTCATCATTATTTCCGACATTTTGCATTCACGATTATAAGAAAACCATTTGTTCTCCAGAAGATGCGCTAAAATTGATTTTGTAAGTTATTTTGTCTTAGGATACGTAAAACAAATTCGAGTTTGTTATTACTTGCACCTGACAATATTAGCTATTTTTGTACGCTGTGCAATGAGATGTTAACAAAACAAAATTACATTTATTCGCAATACTATTCATAAAACAAGAAGTCTTTAAGTTAAAAAAATTTCCGAGAGTTTACTTGAATGGATAAATGAAATTTTAAACAACTTATCAATACTTATAATAATGGTTTTAAAAGTTTATGAAGAGCTCAAATACTTTACAGTAGTTGAGTATAAAATTAGTGTCTGTAGAATTGCATCATCTTTCAGATTATATATTTTTGACAATAACTATTTAAATAATTATAGTAAATACTTTTCAAGATAAGTCAGATATTTTTTTAGAAAGACTATTAAAAATTTCACAGAATTTTTGTCAGATGAATTGTTATCCGTTATCCACTAATGTAAAGATAATTTGTGTATTTAATAAAACTAATAAAGTTACAGAATATGCGGGTATCGAAACTAGATTTAAATAAAGCCATGTTAAAGAGTGAAATTCCGAAAAGAAAAAGGTTTGAAAAGAAGAAAAGAGAAAGCAACAGAATTTAATAACGGATTTTTGAACATATTCACTGATTGGCTTGACAACAATCCGCATGCACTTCAAGAGCTCTTAATTTTACCAAGCCCTAACGATCATGCAGATTTTCACCATTTAGGGTGGCCACCATACAAAACTGTGTTAATCACTGCATACACATGAGTTACAGTAACATACTTTATCGTATTGAAAATGATCAAAATATATAATCCATAAGTTTGTTACTTTCCAAAATTTGAAATAGAATGTATTTAAGGCATTGCAACCTCACGTAATTTCTGTCACCCAACTGATTCGGCAAAAAAAAAACAAAAAACATTTTTACTTCTTCCTAAGAATCATTCATAACTTAAGTTCCAATCATTTTCCCCTATCAATAGAAAAGTATGGCTTAGCATGGCCTAGCGCGTAAGGTGTGCGCCTCGTAATCCGAGGATCGCGGGTTCGAATCCCCCTCGCACTAAATGTGCTCACCCTCCCAGCCGTGGGGCATTATAATGTTACGATCAATCCCACTATTCATTGGTAAAAGAGTAGCCCAAGAGTTAGCGGTGGGTGATGATGACTAGCTGCCTTCCCTCTAGTCTTACACTACTAAATTAGGGACGGCTCGGTGCAGTGGGCTAACAACCTACTCACTTAAATACTTGTTGAAGAATCCACAAGCGATTGTGGCCTTATGTTTCTAGATGGAATCTAATGGTGATATCAAACTAATAGAAAAGTATACTGACTATTATTTTTATCTTAGTGATTTGCTAGAATAATTATTAAGGGTTTTCTTTTACCCTTTAATGAAGAATTAAAAAGTTTATCGGTCCATTTATTTTCTCCATTCAATGAGTAGAGTTCAGATTTTCTGGGGCCCGGTATGGCCAGGTGGATAAGGTACTCGACTCAAAATCCGAGGGTCGCGGGTTAGTATCTCCGTCACACTAAATATGCTCGCCCCTTCAGCCGTGGGGACGTTATAATTTACGGTTAATACCACTATTCGTTGGTAAAAGAGTGTCCCAAGTGTTGGCGATGGGGGGTGATAATTAACTGCCTTCCCTCTCGTCTTACAGTGCTAAGTTAGGGACAGCTAGCTGTACATTATTATAGTATTTGGCTTAATAACACACTGTATTATGATATAATGGAGTTAGACAGGATAATTTTCTATCACCTCTCTTGTTCAGAATTGTTATGAATTAGATTATGAGGAAAGTTGATCATACAAATGATGGTACTGAATAGTTAAATAGCATTTCTTTGAAAAATTTATAACATGCTGATCATTTATATTTATTGTGCCTTGACACATCAACAATGGCTATAATGACCAAAGCACATGCACATGAAGCTCAAAAGTACAGTTTAACGTTTAATATTGGTAAAACAGAGACAATAAGGTTAAAGACAAAGGATTAGGATCAGGTCATTGTGGATGGAGAGGTAAATTAGGATGTATAAATCTTTACACGTATTTTTAGTATTGGTTATGTGATAAATTAGAAAAGTAGGAATTGTTGTAGAGAATTGAATGCAATACGGAATATTGCAGGTTTATCTACTAAGATGAAGCTTTTGTTGTTCAGTAGCTTATTTGCTTCGGTTTTGTTGTATGGTTTTGAGATATGGAAAGGATTAAGGATTTGTTTTTTAACTTCGCTATTTGCGCTAGCCACCCCTAATTTAGCAGTGTAAGACTAGAGGGAAGGCAGCCAGTCATCATTATCCCCCACCAACTCTTGGGCTACTCTTTCATCAACGAATAGCGGAATTGGCCGTAATATTATAACGCTCCCACGGCTAAAAAATTACGGTTCGAGCGCCTTAATCACTTGGCCATATCGGACTAAGTTAAAGGAAATAGTCTAGAGTAAGACGTTTTGAGAGTAATTGTTTAATAAGAAAGTTAAGGAAAATCAAGTGATTTGATCATATTAGTGAAGAAAAATTAAGAGAGAGAAGTGGGCAATAATCAGTCACAGAAAAGCTTAAAATTGCAGGAATGAAAATACTACTCAGTATGTTCTAAAAATAAAGGAGAATACATTGTCAAAACAAACAATGATCTGGAGGCGGGGAGAAAACTGGAAGATGTGAAAAATAAAGACCTGAAAAAGAAAAAAGAAGTTGAGAGCCTTTGTTGCTACCATATGGATCAGTTGAGATCTGTAAGGGACTGACGATGCTTTTCATGTTTGTGTATACTTATATTACATACAGTAATTTGTATACCTTGCTTAAACTGTATCCTAACATTTTTATACATTTTCATTTACATATCTTCTGTGTTGTGGCTACGTGATATATCATTAGATGCATTATTAGCGACTTTCACCGGCCATGCCGGGCCGTAACGTACAGAAAATCGAATAATTTGTTGTTAAGTTTTAAGTATATTGGAAGCTATATTATATAAACAAAATAGATTAGAAGTGTTCAGGATTATTCCAAAGTAGTGAGTAATCTAGTCAGTGTAAGTTATCACAGATAATTTGCAGAACCGAAATAGTTTGTTTTACTTTAGTCAGTGCTATTTGTAACATTGACCTACAACCAGTGTTCAAGTGTATACAAACGTTAAAGGACGAAATAAAGTATTTTATCTTCGTTTCATGGACTGGAAATCAAGTTACTTTCAATAGATAATTTAAAAAAACCTAACAAAAGAAAAGCAATACTATAATACTATATATAGATTAAATTATGTATTAAAGAACAACAGACAGGGAACAAAGAACTATTTTTAATCGAATTTAAACAAAGGGTCATTAATATATACATATAACAGTGGTAATCGGATCACAAAAAATATGATAAACATTTCAAATTTGAATTTATTAAATCTTTGCTTTGGTAAAAGTACACATTTGGTATTATAGCTCAGTTGAAACTTGTCGGCATATAAATGTTCTATAGAAACAGTATCGTAAATGAATAAAAGTACATTTTAAATATGGGTAAAATAGGTATTTTATTTAATGACAGAATTAATAATTCCTTTTATTTCATCCTTGATAGTGAGGACATTTTATCAGAAAATATTAATACTGGGTTTCTTTTGTGCGAGATGGTTGGGACTTGACTGCAAACCAAATTCGAACACATGCTCGAACAACACAAGTCGCTAATGTAATTATTAAGTTATTCGAAAAATAATGACGTTTTTAAAATTTTAACTGTAATACGAAATAAAAAAGTCAAAAGCAACTTTATTAATCAAAATAGGAACCCAGTAAATCTGTACATTTTTCCAACGAGAAACAAGATTATTTATGCCATGACGATAAAACTCTAAAGTCCTAGAACTAAAAAAATATTTAAAGCTGTTTTCTGCTGCTGCTCAGTTAAATATTTTATTCTGTAAAAACTTGTCCAAATACTTGAAAAAGGGACTCTAGGTAGGCGACAGTTCGGAGAGTAAGGAGAATGAGGCAATGTTACGTAGCCTATTTCGTTGAACTTCTGCGGAGTAATTTGAGTAAGATGTGGCTGAACATTATGAGTAAGTAAAACTGGTCCTCTTCGGTTGACTAATGTTAGCATTTTTTCACGTAACGTTCAATGAATTTCTTCCAATTTTTGACATTTAATCGCCGCAGCGATATTCTGACCTTGGTTGAGCAAGATGTAATGGATAATACCGACACAGACTATCATACAGAGACCATAATCTTCTATTGGTGCAGCTTTGGCTTTGGAAAGTGTTTTAAAGACTAGTCGCAGTTGAGCCGTTGCGCAGATCGCTTTCTGTTGTTGTAAAAGTTTCACTTTTTGTCCCAGGTAATAATTCGATCAAGATATGGTTCATTTCTGTTGCGCAAAATCAACATAAAGCACAGTTCAAAACGGCAGTTTTCCTGATTTCCACTGAATGCGTGTGAAACCCTCTTGTCAAGATTTTTCAATTTTTAAAGTTGCTTCAGATAGTCCAAAATTGTAAAATTCCAACATTCAATTCTTGTCCTATTTCTCGAACAGTTTAGCGTGGATTTCTTTCCACTAATGCTCTCCGTTGGTCGTTTATAACAGCAGAAGGACGTTTCTGCTCTTTTTTCGTCAAGACTCACATCTCCATTATGAAATTTTTTTGCAGACAAAGCTGAACTATACGTTCGGAGATGGTACCTTTGCCCCATGCTGGTTGACAATGCAAGCTGTTTGTAACGCATTATGACCAAGTTTGAATTCATGCGAAAAATGACTCGCAACTTTTTTCATCATTAAATTGTAATGGTTCTGTAATATTGGAAATAAAGTTTTAGAAAAGAATAAAAGCAGCAATAAATAGATGAAAACTTTAGTTTTCAATGGTACATATGAAGTAGTAAAAACGACAAGTTCTTATTCCTGTAAATGACTAAATATTAAGTATAAGAACCACCATTATTTTTCGAACAACCTAATAAATTTTTAAACAGATTTTCAATTGAAGCATAGAGCTGAAAAATTCTATTGCCATTTGTCATCCACCTAGAATTGGTAATATATATCATATTTTTTATGGCACAAGGACATTTAAATAGTATTATGATGTACTTGGTTGTGCTATTTTGTACAAGTGCTTTCTTTCTGACGCTCAAATTAGGGAAATAAATGGGAACTGTGATAAGATGGAAATCAATACCTTCAGGGACGTGTAATAACTTTAAAGCTTTCCCTATTACCCCCAACTAGTACAGCGGTGTGATATGTCTCCGGATTTAAAAAGCTAAAATCAGAGGTTCGATTCCCCTCGTTGGGCTCAGCAGATAGCACGATGTGGCTTTGCTATAAGAAAAACACACACTTTCCCTCCTGGACTTGAAAACAAGTTTGAACTAACAGTTACACAACTTGATATTTCACGTAAATAATGGAAAATTTTGTTCATGGGTACAAAATGTTTCAGCCATTAAAATGGTTTCTTGAGATAAATCTTTAAGTGCCAGATTGTTCAGTTGTTTAAACCTATATTTACATCTGTTCCATTACATCCTACTGCCAGTAAATTGTCAATTTGAACATCATTGGATGCCAAAAAGTCAATCATGCTCATCTTCAGAGCTTCTGCAGTTGACGTAGAAGGTGCAATGTGACCAACATACTTGGATCCAGGTTCTTAAACACGAACTAAATGTTACTCTTTGAGTGTTGATGTATGACACTTTCGTTTTTCTTGGACTTAAGTTCTATCTTGTCTTCAATCAAAGTATAAAGTGAGAAACTCACTTTTTCACATTGAAGTTTCTTTACTAGCAGCTCTCGATAATTTACTTTTATTTTTAATACTACAAGATGTAGCATCTTTAACAATCAATCTAAAGCCTAGAATAACAATACTTGCAACAGCTGCGGTTAATATATTACACAATTCTCTTTTACCTCACTATCTGGTATGACTTGATAAATACAACTTCATTTGGCCCTTTCAGCCGTTGTAAAGTTACTATCAATCTCACTATTCGTTGGTAAAAGAGTAGCCGTTGGATGGTGATGACTAGCTACCTTCCCTCTAGTCCTGCACTCCTCAATTAGGGACGGATAGCGCAGATAGCTCTCGTGTAGATTTGCGCAAAATTCAAAAGAAACTAAACCAATCATTTGAATTGTAATTAGATATAGAGGTTCAAGTCATTCAGTTTTATCATTTCCCTAATTATATAATTATGTGCCAAAGGCTTGTATTTCTCGGCAAAATAAGAATTTCACATATAATTTTTCAAAATTACGTCCTTCATTCTGAGAATCATTACACGATAACCCAAAAGAATTGTTTTTCTCAAGCAATGAGTCTTTTTCTCGTATACTTAGTGTAAGTGCTATCAAGAATTATAAAGCAAACAAATTCAATTTTAATCTAAAATTATATTATTTCATTTGATTATATAATGTTTGCTTTTATGTAGAACAAATATATAATCTCCTAATTCGAAAGTGCATCGTAAAAGAGTTTTCTTATATTTAATATAATTTCAATATATTTCTATAAATGTTCAATTGATTTAAATTTTGAAATTTCAACATACAGATATATTAGCAGTAAAGAAATAAGTAGAAGAATGCGAAAGTAATAAAATAAAGAAATTATACTTTTAGAGAAAAATCGCCTTTAAAAACTATGGCAGTAATAAATTACTTGGTGACGTTTCAACAAACGCTCTTTTTTTCAAGCCAGTAACTGAAAAACATCACCAAATAAATAAATTACTACCATATATTGAAAGGTGATTTTTTTCCTGTAAACGTCTAACTTCTTTATATAAATAGTATATTACTTTAAAAAAGCTCTTCAAATAATCTTTTCATTTTTTCCATACAGTGTTATTAAAGAAGCCTTGCTTGATCTTAGCCTTTGACAATCTGCTTTCAACATTCTACAGTATTCTTCTCATCTAGTGAAAATTTTCCAGGACATTGTAGACCCTTAAAATTTGGCCTAGCATGGCCAAGCGTGTTAAGGCGTGCGACTCGGAATCTGAGAGTCGCGTGTTCACATCCCATCGCACCAAAACATGCTCGACCTTTCAGCCGTGAGGGCGTTATAACGAGATTGTCAATCCCACTAATCGTTGGTAAAAGAATAGCCCAAGAGTTGGCGGGGGGTCGTGATGACTAACTGCCTTCCTTCTAGTCTTATACTACTAAATTAGGGACGGCTAGTACAGATAGCCCTCGAGTAGCTTTGTGCGAAATTTAAAAAACAAACAATATTGTTGTTGGATGAATTATTTCATGACATTTACTTTATGATAATAATTACGAAACTGATGAATACAACATGCAATAAAAATTTCAAACAGCAGAACTTGATTACTTACACACAAAAAGTATTGTTTTACTTAATTTTGAGCAAATAGTAAATAATCATCCGTGCTTATGTCAAAACTTCTGTAAGCTGAATTGTGCAGATATCGTTCAAAAAAGGCACTCTAATATTACAACGTATGTGATTAAATTTGAAGGTATCAAGCACAATAGATGCAATTACAGAGACACCTTTTTCAACTGTAGTTAACAACCCTTATGTGAAATCCATTAATCTACACATAATAAGTAATAACACTTGCTTCTTCCTAACTTATTAATTCCAACACCAAGGCGAAAAAAATGAGAACGTAAATTTATTATATAATGTACGTTTGAGCTTATAAACAAAGCTATAATAAAACATGTGTCAGTGTAGCTTTTCACGAACTTACTTGTATTATTTTTCTTTTAATATAAAGTAAACAATGACTCATTTATAAACCATACTTTAAAATAATATTTAAGTAAATACTTCTCCTTGTTAACAAAACTGTAGCCATCTACCAAGATATGCATGATTTGTTCGGCTTTTTTTATATTTGCCAAAAATTCCAAATTATAGCTAAAATTTCTCTATGAAGAACGTAAGCGCCCAGACACCGGAAATCCAGTTTATCTACACTTTATGTAAGTAGCTTACAATATTCAGAACAATTATTACAACATAACGAAACAATCAGTGATGTCGAGAAACCCACTTGTTGAGAATTTTATATGCAAAAAACGGCTCTTTTGGGCTCAGAAAACACTTCTATTTTTTGCATATAAAAAACATAACGAAACGTTTTGGGACAATATGTGACTGCTTGGTTCTTTTAGGCTGTTCCGCAATCTAAACCAAATTCAATTTAAACAATCTTAAAGACAACTTTTATAATTCATATACTTAGTTTTTCTTAAAATAATTTAGATATACTGCCCTCACGACATATGAAGACAACTCATTTCAAAGGCTGACCACCCCGTTAGGAAACAAAAACTATCTTAGCTGAAGATGACTCCAACCGTGTCAAAGTTTATACTTGTGTTACCTAGTATTACTATTCTTACTGTTAAATATGAAAAAGTTTGATGCATCAACATTATCAATTCCTTTACAGTCTTAAACATTTCAATCAGATTTATCCCAATTCTTCGATTTAAAAAACAAAACATTTTAGAGGTTTTAGCTTCACTTCATATAACAACTCCTCCAACCCAGGCAACAGTTTAGTAACCATTATGTGATGTATTTCCAACAATTGGACGTCTTTCCTGAAGTAAGGAGCCAAATACTGAACAAAAATTTATTTCAAATGTGACTTATACAATGACTATTTTTCAATATATCTGTAGATAGAATCTAAAATCCTGTTTTCCCTATCACTATCAGCACATTACTTGGATGGCTTTAGTTTGATTGTTTGGTTGAAGCTAAGCTCATAGCAACACAATGGGTTAACTGTACTCTGCCCATCACAGATATCGAAACTCTGATTTTAGCGTTGTAAGGCCGTAAACATACCGCTGTGCCACTAGGGGAAATAGCTAGCTTTAGAGTGATTGACTATAACATAAAAGATCCCTTTCCTTTTTGATGCTGTTAAGGTTGTTCCCATTCAAATTATACTTATAGTTCCCATTATAATAATCTACATGCTCTATCTTGCACTTATTATAATTAATACTTATATACCATTTTTTGCCAAATTCACTAATTGATCTAAATCCTTTTGTAAAGCAGTAGCATCCTCTTTAAGGCTAACAACAATTAAGATTTTTAAGATATATAATATACAAATTTTAAGCAATTTATTGACTAGTCATAAATTTATGTCATTAATGTAAATCAAAAAAGCGGTGGTCTTAAGACCTGTGACATTAATCTAGTTTGAACATATGCTTTTTCCATTTAGCCATTCTTCTAACCAATTTGCTATCTTATTTCTCACACCTGTAGAGATAATATTTTTACAAGTCTTTTATGTAGCATCTTGTCAAATGCTTTCAGAAAATCTATAATCTCTGGGACAATTTTTATCATCTCACTTGAAAAGAGGAGTTATATTAATTCACATATCCAATCTTTAACCTCCTTCTAAGCCTTTGGGTAAATATTATCTGGCCCAGGAGCTTTCTCGTTTTTTAAGTTTTCCAATTTTTTCAACTAACTTAGAATTAATGCAGTCATCTTGTTTGATCTCGTTTCCATTTATCAGTTGTTCAAGATGTGGAATACTGCTTAAATGTTCGTTAGTAAAATCAAAATGTAATAACTCAACCATCTCAATCATTAGGTACGATAATTTCTTTATCATCCCTCAAGAGTCCCTCCTTTCCCATTCTAATATTTTATTTGCCCTTATTGTGTTTAGAAAAAAAACACATCCGTCTTAATTTTTACATTTGCAGTTAACCGTTTCTCACACATCGCCACTTTAAAAATAAAAATAACCACAGCCAATTTTCGGAAACTTAACCCTTGTGTATTGACTTACAAAAACAACAAATATAGATTACTTCCCCTGTTTTTTTTTTATATAATCAAGTAATGATAGATTGGGTTGTTACTTCGCCTTTTATATGATTTTTAAAAATAAAATGTTTGACATTAGCTGAAAGCTCTTTGGTCTTTTTTCTTTACAAAACATTAATTTTCTGAATTTCCAATTAAATCGTAAATATGGCACCAGCGATAAATAACCAATTTGATAATTAAATGTTCTGTTATGGGGGAGAGTATTGCAAGGTATAAATGTCGTCGGTGTTTGGGTAATAAAAGTTCATACCCTGGAGGGTCAGGTACTCTACGACCTCTTCCTCCTCCCCGTACTTATATTCTTGGCTGATTGATATTTATGACTGTTGACTGAATTTTTATTTGGTCCTTTTCAGGGCAATGCCCATGTATTTTGGCTCGTATACAGTTTTTATTCTATTAGCAGAATGTCAAGTTTGCTGGTGGCATTTTTTTAAATACATAAATAAATAAACTATAAAAAATTATTATTCAAAGTTTATATATTTTTATTATTATTTAAAGTTTTGGCCTGGCATGGCCGAGCGCGTTAAGGCGTGCGCTCGTAATCCGAGGGTCGCGGGTTCGCGCCCGCGTCGCGCTAAACATGCTCGCCCTCCCAGCCGTGGGGGTGTATAATGTTACGGGCAATCCCACTATTCGTTGGTAAAAGAGTAGCCCAAGAGTTGGCGGTGGGTAGTGATGACTAGCTGCCTTCCCTCTAGTCTTACACCGCAAAATTAGGGACGGCTAGCACAGATAGCCCTCGAGTAGCTTTGTGCGAAATTCCAAAACAAACATTTAAAGTTTTTATATATTTTTTATTTTTTATTTATTTTTATATTTGAAATATAAATTAACTGGGGAGAGATGTTTAGGACTAGCTTCATCATGTATGAGGTACCGGTCTAGTTCGCATAGTAATTCGTTTTTCGTCCAATTCTTATTAAAGTACATTATTGTAATATGTAGGAGTCCATCTGGTATGGTTGGTATGTTCGAGTATTTGTGAAGGAATTGAGATGATATTGTTCTTGGAATTCTGTATGCAGTTGTGAGGAGTGTGTTTTGGATTGTTTGTAGTTTAATTTTAATTATTTTATTGCTTACAGTTATCCATGCTGGAGCTGCATAGTCTATTACGGGTCTAATATATGTTTTATAGATTTTAAGTATGTTATTTGTAGATGCTCCACTGTTTTTACCAGTTAGACTCCTAGCATAGTTAGCTCTTCGCCAGACTTTGTTCTTAATTTCGTTCACATGATTGATCCAAGTTAGTTTTGAATCATAGGTCAGACCTAAAAATTTTGCCGATGAGGCAATATGGAGTAGAGTGCCATTCATATACAGTTCTGGCTGTTGTTTTTTGTGTTTTGTCGATTTCGTAAAGACTACGAGTTGTGTTTTTGCCGTGTTTATTTTTATTCTATATTCTGGACAGTATTCACTTATACAATTTAGTTGTGGTTGTATGTTCGTGGCTGCTATCGTGGGTGTTGCGGCACTTTTCCAGACTGCTACATCATTTGCAAACTGTGAAGATAATCCGTGATTTGGATCTCTCAGTGGCATATTGTTTACATACATGATGAAGTATATAGGGCTAACCACCCCTCCCTGAGGGACACCAGCTTGTGGAGTAAAGTATTCAGAAAAAGTTCCTTCAACATTTACTCTACATTTTCTATTTTCCAAAAAGTTAGATAACCAGCGAATAATTCCTCGCGGTAGTTCCATTCCATTCATTCGGAACCTTAGACCATCGTGCCAAACTATGTCGAATGCTATATTGCAAGGTCGATTGTGATCACCTTTCAGTTTTAAATTTAGCGCTATGGATAAGAAGCGATAATTTCGTTCACAAAGCTGTCCTTGCTAAGCCATCTATAAGAAAAAAAAGAAATTTAAAATATAATATACTCTTAACTTTTACTAGAAGAAATTATTCAGTATTCGTTATCTCGTCTTCTATTTTTTTTCGAGAAAAAACTAGTTTCAACTTACACAAGCATACAAATATACACATATATAGTTTGCACAGTAGATGGTGTTGTTGTAAATCACTTTTTGGACACCAGAAGATATTTACGTTCTTCGGTGGTTTTGTGTTTTCGGTAATGAATTTTAGTTTTAAACATAGAAATGTGGTAAGTCGAATTTACTATAGTTAGAGAATGTAATATTGCCTTGCATTGACAATCTTTTATAGAATTAGCTTATATTTAACATTTAAGGTACTTTAAATTCAAAGGGAAGTTTAATATCAGTAAAAAAACATGTAACATGCTATTTGAAAATTTATGCTTTAATCATGCTTAATGTAATAGTTGTTTACTTGAGCCCGGGGCTTTGGTCAGGTAGACAAGACAATATGACAATCTCTTGAAACATGAAATTCACAACCAGAAATTTCATTTACTTCATAACAGTAGGCTAAATTGTTACTGTTCTAATGCTAGAAGTATAACAAATAAAATGGTTGATTACAGTTCTAATCAAAACAGAGGAGCAATCTTGATATAATGGGATGACTAAAATATGGTTAGATGTAAACATTTATGATTACACTTTGAGTTATATCTTTGAAATACAGGATCATGTGTTAGTGGAATAGAGTGATGCAATAAGAAGGAGGATTGGCTTTTTAAAATTTCAATTGCATCCTGTTATTGCCATAACAAGTAATTTTGGAATCATCAGGTCATTATCATTTTTAAAGAATCCTTTAGGCATGCTCATGAGAAAACCTATGAAAATGTGATGCTATGGGATTGAATCTTTAACTATTTTAGCTACAAATATTGCATGCACACCACACAATGTATTGAATTAAAAGAAGCAAATTTTAACACGAGTTGTAGTTACACATACCATTAAAAGTGTTCTGTTGATATTAAGGATATCAAATATAAGAGCAACAAGAATAAATCTTTGGTTTCTTTTACAGGATATAGGGAGAAATCTTTTAGTTGCACTTTTATACAGACCACTGGATAAAACTAATAAAGTTAACACATTTCACAGTGAAATATAGATTTCATTTGTTAATGTCATGATTATGGGGAGATTTTAATTTCATGAGAAGTTTTAGAGACCATGCAAAGTAGCTTTCTTCACCAATTAATCTGAACAATGATATTTTAGATTTTTAATTTCTATTAAAACAATGATTGATAAGTGAGGTTGGGAAACATTATTGCTCAATTAAATTTGTTTTACTTCATACAGAGATCAGAAATAAGATTTTTGTTACAAATCTTAAAATAGCTAATTTTTAAGGTATTCAACAAAACTTATCTGTTGTGGATTGGACAACAGAATTGATTGGATATACTTATCAAATTTGAACATTTTTTAAAATTTTTAGGTATTCAAGATATGCTTGTTCCTTACACATTCAAAAATGGTTATAAATAAAAAATCAGATTAGCTCATAAAGAGTATGAAGGATAACATTAAAGAGAACTTTATACATTTAAGTTTAAATTGACTGCTGTGACAGCAGACTAAGTTGACTATAGAAGATTAGAAAAGTTAGTTAAACAGGACATATGGAAATCAAAAAGTGTTTAAAAATAGTGTAACTAAAATGTTAAAGTTAAATGAGAATTTCATTAAGTAAACTTAAAGATAAACAAAATGCTAGGATGAGAGTGGTTCATTTGAGGCATGATAAAGGAAGGCTCATTTCTGATATTTTATAAAATGGCTGCTGGATTACTAAATTGTAATTTTTACTAATTACATTTAAGCAATATTTCTCATCATGAACATTGTAAAGTAATTAAAAACAAGATTATACAAGATGGTCATATTAATTTTAATCTTGGAAAGAAACTGAGAAGTTTAAAGAATGGTAAACTCTTGGATCATGTAATAATACCTCAAATATTTTCAAGAAGTTTAAGAATTTTATACACAAGCCATTTGCTACTATGTTTTGTTAGTACTTGAACAGCGGGTAGGTATGAGCAAATTGGAAGAGTCTCATTGTTG
This sequence comes from Carcinoscorpius rotundicauda, assembly GCA_011833715.1. Taxonomy (NCBI): domain Eukaryota; kingdom Metazoa; phylum Arthropoda; class Merostomata; order Xiphosura; family Limulidae; genus Carcinoscorpius; species Carcinoscorpius rotundicauda. The sequence continues at coordinate 45,119,472 of CM022392.1, read as the reverse complement.
TAATGTTCTGGCCTTCAGATCTTTCTCCTTCTGCATGCAGTTGAATTTAATTTAATTTCCCTAAAAGTTCTCAGAGTTACTATATCTACTCTGTTTGGTAATGCCAAAGTATATTTTGGGGTTAAATTTTGGTCATTATTTGGAATACAAACTTTTTTTTGCTATCTTTGTCATAATTGTTACTCCAACATAATCCCAAGTCTTTTCCATCTGCAAAAAAGTTCTTTATTCCAAATTTAAGTCCTGGTTGTGTGATCAGAGGTTGATAAAATCGTACTGTTTTTGTATTGGTGATCACAGCTATCTCTATATATAGACATGGTAAGAACTACATAAGTGCATTGAATGTCCTGTGGAATGGTTGCTGCAGAAATTTAAATTGTAGAAAACTATAATTAACTAGCAATTACAAATGATAATGAATTTCAAATCATGCTTAAGAGATTCAAAGCCTTACATCTTCATGTGAGTAACACTAAATTTAATTTCCAAGGGATAAACAAGACACTATTTTATATGAAATTTCAGTTTTACTGTGTCATTGTAAAAAAACTGCAAATGGTACCAAGGTAATTTGTGTACCACATACCTTGCCAAATGTTTCCACAAATTATTTCATTGCATGTGGACTTCAACTTTTCAGGCTACATTTAAGGAGACAGAATCTGTTGGAGTCGATTTGGGAGCTTAATATTTATGTGGTAAAACAAAATTTCCAAAATGTACTCATTAACCCAGTGGTTCCCAACCTTTTTATGCCCTGCACACCTAAAATATTTTAATATGTTCTAAAAATATTACACACATAGGCCATCTTAATTAACCAATGCAAATTATGAAACTTGTTTTATATAGTTTATGAATTTAACACATTCTTGGATAGTTGAATTAGAAAGTAAGGACACTTTCTTTGCATCTGATGCCTCTGAATGCTACAGTACATCTATTCACAGACTGGTGCCACTGCTTGGATCCTCTGGAAAACTCCTGTTTTGAAACCTGCCATTGAGCAAGCACCGTTGGTACTCAATTCAACACATTATTTTTCCATTTAATACCACTCTGAATTATAAAATTATTGATTAAATTAAAACTTTCTTCAGTTGTTATTCCTATTGGAAGTAGTTTACAAAACAAATTTTCTTGAACTGTGTCCTTATAATCATATCTTACAGAGAGCATTAAATTGTCATTATATGCTACGTCTGGGAAAAACTGATTTCAGTGAACTTGGCATACAAGAATTTTTTCATTATTTTTTGTGATATATTCACAATTTTATACTTCACTATATCATTAGATTAGAGCCAGTAAATTCAACTGATTTTCTTGTTGTTTATAAACATGAGATATAATTATTTTTACTGCAGGAAGTATTAACATTTTCACCATTAGTATGTTGGTAACCTGTCTCAACTATTAGTTTTGAAATTTCATATGAGGCCATAACCAAGTCTTCATTGGATCTCATGGAAAAAGTGTGAAATTATTTGTTTGGAAGAAACTAATTCATTTTTCTTATTTATGAAAAAGTCTATTGGTTTACTCAAGTATTCTGAATATCTAGTATTCAGGTGGCTTTTTAGTTTTGATTGTTTCGTGCTTTTATTTGCTAATGTTGAATAACAAAGAACATGTAGTAGCAAGTCATCATTGCTACCACCACTTGTAAAACTATACTTCAATAGGTCTTTGTTTTCTCTTCTTTACTAGAAGAAAGCTGCATATCATTTAAACATTTATAATTAGGGATTATTTTCACTAACTTTAGTTACACTAGAACTAGGCTGTAAGGTTATCAACACTTTACAACTTAATCTTAGGCTTTTTAAATTGCACAAAGTAAGAAAACTTTAATTTCTGGGAGACTGAAGGTGTGAAGGCAACTGTCAACTTGTGAATTTTAGTTTTGTAACCTTGAGTACAAACTTTCACTGTTTCTTTCTGTTATATTAGCTTAGTTAAAATATGGAAAAATCCAAGTTAGATAAAATTATAATGTATTTGAAAATATTAATTTTATTTGTGTGTGTATGTTTATATTAACTGTTTTAATTACATGTTTCTTTAATGTACAAGAAGGGCTTGAAGGAAGTATAAAATGGTGGTAGGTAATAAAAGGGTTAAAATTAATTTAATTTTTTTAATTTTCTGCAGATGCATTTTTTTTTTGTTCATAGACTGGTACCAGGTCACAGACCACACTTTGGGAAACACGGTATCAGAATGTTTGTTCTTTGTATTTTTCAGCATTATAAAACAAAATATTTGAAAATAATTACAGGAGAAATTTGCATTTAGCAGAGTGGAAAGAAATTGTTTTAAGATGCATGTGTCTAACATAAAGTTGATTTTAAATTATGTTCGACAAATGAATTCACTCCAATGGAGGTAGAGTGATCATATTAAAACTATTTCATACTTGTGGATCATGAATTTCTTTTTGTTGCAAATTATACTTTACATATAATTTTGGTTTTTATTTTAATTTCAATTTATGTAACTGCAGTGTTTTTAAAAATGTTTTGTTTTGATTTGTAGGAGTGTAGAGGGCTTTAAGCTGGTGTTCAATGTGATCAAGCATCCACAACTGGTTGACAGTTATAAACATTTTAAGAAGCTTTCATATACATGCAGACTCTACTGTGTCAAGGCATTAAGGAGTAAAAAACCAAAATCTGAGATTCTAAGGGTGAGAGGAAGAAAAAGATGTATAATCTTTTTACCTTCTACATATAAAAAGTTATTTATCATTTGTATATCAGTATCTATTCTTGTAAGTCATTTTAAAAAATTCAGTAGATATGGAAAATGTCAGTGCATTGAACATTTAACTTTGTTTTTAGTTTTTTCATATATTAAATTCATATTAATTTTTTAATGATGACCTGCTACTGCTTATAATGTTCAGTAGAAGGTTGAGGATGTAACTGTTTATCTTGCAAAATTTCTTTGTAGCAACAGCTGATCCAACTTGCTATTTGGAACTCCTTTTTTTCATCTTCAGATTCAAAGATGAGAAAAGGGAGTCAGAAGTCAGTCAAAACTTGAAGATGAATTAACCGTCACAATCATAGGCTGTTGCTACTGTTGATTTTTACATTTGCAAGATTACTTTTGTTTATTTCTAATATGAATATGTTACAGTAAAACACAAATTATTTAAACTCATTAAAGTTGTAGAAAATATCCTGATTTCTTTATTATACAAGTCTTAGCTGGTCTTTCAAAACAGCTGTAATTATCATAAAGTTGTGATTCCAGATAGTCAGGATAAGTTTTTCATTTCCTTTTTTTCCCTTTCAATATAAAAGTTGCTTATTTGCAAGAAAATTAAAATATATATTTAAATAACAGACAAATTAGTTATGTTTCTCAAAATGTTTTTTCATTATTTTTTGTTTATTCCACTTTTCACATTATATTATTAATACACAATTTCTTTTTAGCTTATGTTCTTTTTATCAGACCAATCATTGCATTTTATTTTAGTGTGACTTCTGTGGTAAAAAAATTACAATTTAATTTTTAATTTCAGCAACGGTGTCACTTTATTGATCAATGCCAAGTGAAAGTTATTGGAGGAGATGGGGGTAATGGGTGCATCTCATTTATGAGGCTTTTTAAAAACCCTAATGCTGGTCCTGATGGTGGTGATGGAGGAAATGGAGGTCATGTTATATTTGAAGGTAAGAAAGAATAAAGTCATTATACTTCTCCTTCTCCAGAGGTAGAACTGGATGATGAGTGCAATTTGCTAATCAGTTAATCTTAGGGTTTGTTAAATAGTAACATTCCACTATTTAATTATTGTTATCAGAACAAAAGAAAAAAGTTAGTGAATTACTATCACATAAATAAAAAAAGAAAAAAAAATTATAATTCCAACAATTGTTTTAATACCTATGGTGCACAGATAACTCATTTTGTAGCTTTGCACTTAGCAACAAATGAATATAGTGGGAATGTTTTTTTCAATTACTTGGATTGTTGGAAATCTTAATTAGTTGAGTATTTTTGGCAGTTATAAAACTAATTAAGCTTAACAAATTTGAATTAATCAAAATAGTAATGAAAAATCCCAGTGGCATTATTTCAATTACTGAATAGTTAGGTTAATCAAAGGTACAAACAATAATTAGAAACACTAATTTTGATTAGTTGAATATTTGTATGACATTAATTACTTTAATTGTTATGCTGATTAATTAACACAATTTTATACCAATTGGTATAATCACTGATCATAAATAATTGATTTTAATTGCCTAGCTGTATCCACAGATATCTCTGTGTTCTTGTGTTTTAACAAACTTAACATTTTATGCAAGATAATAAGTGGTCTAAAATTTAAAGCTTGATTTTTGTTTCTGTATTTTCCTAAACATTCCTCTTAAAGTAGCAAGATTAATCAAGGGCTTTTTTTACTTTTTTTAGCCAGTGACTAATGTAAGATGTTTAGATTATGTATTTTAATTTGAAATGTTGCATTTGTGCTATTTATTTGTTAGCCAATTTGAATAAAAAGTCTTTGAATCATGTGGAGGCCATTGTGAGAGGGGAGACTGGTGAGAATGGGAAAAGTAAAGATATGCATGGAGCAAATGGTGAACACACCATAATCCAGGTAAAACGCTTAAATATGATGTGTAAATAATAGGGATATGACAAGCATCCAATGAATTCTGATCCAGTCTTTTAGTTTTTGGATAGCATTTCTGTTGATGAATTATCAAACAATATTAAGCAACCATAGTACTAATTGTATACACACTATATATTGCATTATATAAAAAGCAAGAATAGTTAGTGTAATTCAAACAACTTTTTTAATGAGGAATCAAGAACATACATCATTATTTCATGCTTCTATTTGTAATAGTTTATTAAAAATAAATAGAATAGTCTATCACTTATGTAGAATTATACATTTTTGAAGAACAATAAAGTAACTAGTTTAATACTATATTATTATAATGTAGTAGCTTATGTATACTGCATATTTTCCATGTGTATGGCCATGTCTAGTATCTGATCTCAAAATTTAAGATTGAAACTACCACGTTTCATACTCGGTAAATATCATTTTTATGTAGTATAGAAAGCTGTTTATAATTTTGCTGAAACATCCTGTGATACAGAATCATTCTATACAGACAAGTATGAACATGAATTTTAATAATAATTCAAACCACCATAGGTCTTTAAAAAATTCCTGAAGCCAACAGTGGATCACTGTAATATATCTTAATTAACTTTAGAGCAATGAGTCAATAGAGAAAGGTCTGCTTAATAACAGGAGATTTAGTCAGAATACTGATTACAAAGTGATGCTAAATCTTTGTAACTGATTCATGAAATTCAATTCAATAAAGAGACTTGTCACAAAGTGAAATACAAAATTAACAGGTTTTATCACAGACATAAAACACAAACACCACATGTTTTTATTTTATTTACAAGAGACCAATACATAATAACTTCTACTGGATTCTCTATATTTAAATGTTCAAACTGGATCTGTGGAACAGACTGACAAAATCCAGTATTCCTTAGCTTACAAGAAATGTTGCATTCACAGTGATAATGATCTCTACACAACAGCTATCTAATATCTTGCACCACTGCTGAAAAGTTTTGGCATGTGCACCAGCTCTGAACAAAAGTCCCATTTGTACACGTAATATGTACTGTACAGTATGTGATACAATCAATATTAGACTGTACCATTCTATCAGTAGGAAGGCTATACTCCATTTTTCAGTTCTCTCTTGAGCATTTTTGTATATTTTAAAGCTTATTCTAATTCTCAGCACCTACAGGTTCAGCTGTGTTCTTTTCTTTCCTAACAATTATAGAACTTTAGTGCTTTTCAGCTTTTAATTAACATATATAAAGTTTGACTTTCTTACATTCAGTTTCTTCATTTTGAAAGAAAAAAAAACATAATTTTTAAAAACTTGTTTCTGTTGGAACTTTTGATAAAAATGGTTCTTATATTAAATTGATTTTTTAATTAACAAAACTAACTTTTTGGACATATGTTCCAGGGTCTGTGATATGGTGCCTTTGATAAGAATATTCCCCATCATCATTAGCCCAGTGCTTGGGTTTTATTGGTTAATCTCAGAAAATAAAAGAAAAATGATAATGTTACTTTTTATGAATTCAGTTTTGAGGATCTTAAAAAATGCAGTTTCTCATATCCACATTTTAGAAATCTCCTGAGCTCTAGACTCCTCAGTTGGAATTGTCCTATTTTCTTGAACTCTATGGATAATTAGTTCAGTCATTTTGACTAACTTCATAATCACCATAAAACAATATATGCTCTAATTTAATGTACTAAATGTATCTTCAAGAAAAGTCGTGTTGTACACAAAATTTCATTATTTGTTTTCAGTAAAATGTTTTTACTAAAAGTTTTCTGCTCTGGGGATATTCTAAGCTGTTGATTGGTTATTCACATGTCATATACTGTAGTAAGAATATGTAAAGGATCATTTCTGAAAATGGTAAGAGGTGAACAGGGCCATTGTGTTTGATTCAGTACATAACCCATATCTCAGCAAAATAAGAAGGTACAAGGGTCTTATTTTATATTTTAGCTTGTCAATATTAGTAATTTAAATTCATAATTTATACAAAACTATAGACTTTATATTTTGACATCACAAACATTTAATTTTAAACGGTGTTTCATTCAAAATATTGCATGATTTATTAAAATCTATATTTAGGTGTGTGATTTTAATATTTACTTTTAAAATAAGAAATTAACTTGTATATAATATTAATGTTTGAATTATAATCTTCAGCTTGATTTCAGACTTAGTTATATCAATTCATAAAATAATAGTTCAATAAAATCTTGAATCTGAGTAAAATAAAGAAATGACAGCCTTTGACCTATGGCTCGACACAAAAGGGTTAAAGAGATAACAAATTTTGAAATTTTTGGTTTCTTTATTGTTTGCTAGTGTGGAGATCAAACTAAATAATAGAAATCTTTTTAACCCACTTATAGCTCAGTTGAAAGTTAGTTAAATTATAGTCTTAGAATATTCTATTTATTGTGCACGATAATAATCTGTATTCTAAATCACTTTTAAAATAGTTATTTTATGCAAAACTGGAATCATTATAAGAAAGGCTTAGTTTTCATCTGCTTTGTATTTCTGGTGGCAAAAAAAAGCAAAAGCCCAGACCAAAGTTTCAAAATTCTTGTTTTTAAGTGTATTATTTATTATTTCTATAAAAGGAACTAAAACATTAAAAGTAGAAACAGTTTAAATAAGAATTTAAATGAAAATGATAATAATTTTGATGCACATAAGGCTTATAAACTACTATTTTCTGTGATACTTCCAGTACTCTACTTACCATAACTGGTAGTAAGATCTTGAGTGATTTATTGCTTCACTAACCAGGTTAGACATGGGTCAAAGAGCAATAAAAAAGAATTAAATAACGGGTATTAACTGTTACAGTCTGCAATCATGCCAGAAATACAAAATGTACTTTTGACTTTGTTTCATGGTTTTTCAACTTGTTCTACAGTTAGTGTTAAAGTAGAGTAAATGATAAAGTATAAAGTTTTACCTGTAAAAACTTTTGATATTCATTTAGGAGGTTTTAGAGGTCATGTTAGATGAATTATGGAAATAGTACAATGAGAATATTTGTATTCTTAATTTAAAAATCAATGTTCACTTAGATTAATTATACTGATTCAGTAAATTAACAGACAATTCATTGGTAGAAGCTCTGAATATTTTGAAAATTTACAATATATGTGTAATGTTTACTGAAAGCTTACCCAAATTTCTGTGAAGAAATATTTAGTAAACTTGAAATTAAACATCCTGTGTAAAACTGATTCATTTGAAAGTTTTTATCACTCAGTGTGTTGAGTGGAATGAACTTTCTCCATTTTTTATGCAGTTTACTGGGTGGATTTAGCCTCTCTAATTCATTTTTCAGATGTGGAGCTTATGGTTTTCAAAGCTTTTATGCCTCCATTTCATCCTATGCAGATATTGTCATTTTTGGAATCTTTCACTTTTGTATTCCATTTAGTAGATTTTGGCATGTACCCTGTAATCTGTTTTCTTTTTCCTCTTCTTTACCTCTCATTATTAGGGTAGCTCAGAAGTTTCCACATGGCTATGACCATCAGTTTTCTTCGACCCTGTCTGAACTTGTACCTTTTCACAGATGCAGGTCAGTTTTGAATATCTTCAACAATTTTTGAAATTTACTGTCATGTGGTATGGTCTTTCTTTTATATAAGCAATCCAACAGATATGTCACTATCTTTCATTACAAATGTAATGACATAGTGTTTTGATCTATTTAGACAATTACACTGCCATTTAATTCATCAGCCAATAGGGAAACAGTGACTCATAGGAATAGTGCTTTTTTGTTTTTGAACTCGTAACATCTGGTTGTTGGTCTGTGTTCTGACAGCAAATTGGCTGTCCAACTCAAAACAACCACAAAAGGAATTAGCTTTGTCTTCTGTTGTTCCTGTGGATTTGTTCTCATTTTGCAAAAACCATCTTAACACCAAAATTTTATTTTTTGTGGACACCATGAAACTGACAGTATTTTTTCCAAGTCTTGTTTTGTACTTTCAGTTTACCTACTTTTGTTGAACAGTTGCTGTCTTCCTTTTGAATCCTGCTAGACTAAGGGCACAGTGTACATCTGGAGTAATGCTGGTATTGACCAAAAGGGTAGTTCTGTAAAGCATAGTTTCTAGAATCACAACAATTCTATCTTAACTACTGGCTCTTATACTTACTGTCATGCACCTAGTCAGTCTTTTACCATTGTTGATCTCTATCTGCTCTCTTTACTTTTCACTCACTTTTCTTGGAGGGTTGATAGAGTTCCTGTCATTTTGAGGGAGACTGCCTGAAGTCAGTGTCACCTGACCTGCATGCCTCAGTGGAAGCTAGACAAAGCCAACTTGGCCTTCTTTCACTGCTCTCTCTCAGAAATTGATCCTGCCATTATCTGCATACCATCAATAGATGACTGCAGGGGAGTAGTGACTGATTGTATTGTCCAGGCAGCTGCTCAATCTATTCCTGAAACTTTGACACCTTTTTCATGGTATCCTCATCCAAGGTGGATTCCTGCCTGCCAGAAGGGAATGAAGGCTCAAAATGGGCCTAGGATATCTTTTGTAGTTATTCCACAATTTCAAACAACATAGGTTTTCGGCAAGTAAGACATCAAAGCCAAAAGGAATCTTAATTTAGTTCACAACTAGCATCTTTTCTACCACCAGTTCTAAAATCATATGGGACAAGATTAAAAGTTAATGAGCAGTGAACTTCCTTCCTCCTTTCAACCTTGCTCTTAGATGGCCAGAAAGCTGCTTATGTTCAGAGCATCACTGATTCTCTCTGCAATAGCTTTTCTTGTGCATATAACACTTCTGTTTCATCTTCCACCTTCTTGGATATCAAGTCTTAGGCCAAGTGTGTGTGTTTTTCTTATAGCATTATAAATCTCAAGATTTACTGCTGTCCCAATGGTGGGACTGGGCAGAGTGGTTGCCTCTTTCTTTTCAGGCCAATTGTCTATGATTATAATAACTTTTTACACTGATGGTACTCAAGCTTGCACTGCATTGGTCTGGGCTTGCGACTATTCTGCTTGTTTTAACCAGATCTAGCAAGAGAATATTTTTCTTGCTGCTTGATCCTGGGATATTGTCCTCTCTCTATTTGTTGCTGTTAAGGATCCCAAGGTTCCTTCTAATTATCATCCAATTGCTTTGAAGAGCTCTCACTGTAAGATCTTACAGAAGACGGTTAATTGTTTGGTTCCTCAAATCAAACCACCACCTCTTACCCATCCAGTGTAGGTTTTGATGACATCCCTTCACTGTGGACTTAAAATATTGAGCACAGAAGCGTTTTTCAAGGGATGACATTTTTTTTTTATATTCTTTGACCTGAAGAAGGTTTTTGATACCACATGGACATATGGGATTTTCCAAGACCTCCACTTGTGGGATGCATGGCCATTTACCCAATTTTATTCAAAAAATTTTAATAGACTGGTAATTCTAAGTTCATCTAGGCCTAGTACTTTTCCATGGGGACTTGTAGTCTCTTTCGGTTCTGTCTTGAGTGTCACATTTTTCAGTGGGAAAATTAATTAATGCTATCACTGCATTTCTCTTATCGTTGCAAACAGGCTCTATTTCAACAACATCCACGTTTTGTGTCAGTAATCGAGAATGAAGTTTATTGAGTAACAGCTTCAAACTACTATCAATTATTTGTTGAAGTGGATCACAGCAAATGGTTTTACCTTTTCTTTCTCTGAAACTGTTTACATGTACTTTTGCTACCAATAGGGTATTCATTTTCAATTCAGGCTCTGTCTCAGTGATGTTATTCTTCCCATGGTCCCTGAGGTAAAGATCTTGTGGCTTATCTTTGACTGCAAACTGACATTCATTCCACATATCAAGCAACTATGTGTCAAGTGTACAAAGGCACTGAGCATCATCTGTATTCTCTCTTCCACCTCTTAAGGAGAGAATCGATACTCTGCTGAAGATCTATTATGGCCTCATTTGATTCATTCTGGATTATGAGTCTCTGTTTTTTGGTTTTTCTTGGACTTTAAACTTGAAGATATTGGACCTTGGTCACCATCTGGGCTATGCTTTCTCAGAGTAAATGGTCTTACATTGTTCCTTTTGGCCTTTGTGTCCAGGTGCATCTGGCTGAACTGGGTCTTTTTGGATGACCTTTCTGTCTTCGCTAGTCAGCCCATCTCACCTTGGCTTACACTGTCCCTTGGACTTTGGCAATCCTGCTTCAGTAAGGATCAGAAGGAGGAAGTTGTTCTAATTAGACTACACATTGGTCACAGTTTCTTAACCCATTGTTTTCTTTTATTTGAAACTTATGCACCACTGAGTAGTCTGTGTGACACTCAGATCACATTTTACTTTTTGGCCGTCTTTACTACTCTCAACCACGGTACCATTTTAAACATGTTCTGTCCCAAGGTTTGTCCATAATATTAGACAATGTTATTGGAAAGGTTCTGTTCTTTCAGTTTACCTCCACGTGTTTGCCTTACATGGCAACCCGTGAAGGAGAGGAGGGGTCAAACCTTAACACACCACTTTGGCCTTGAATTCCTGTAGATGGGTGGGCTTTGAGTGGCCCCATTCCCCTTGGGTCATTCAGCTGGACCACTTGGGCTAGGATCAACCAAGTACCAGTGTTGGAAGTTTTTAACAGGTGTTGTGGTCATCATGTCTGATGCTGTGTTTGAGTATAGTGCTCACGAAACCCTGGCGTTGCTGCGGTGTCCTTGCTTGACATTGTAGTGCGTCTCCTCATAAGGCTGTTGTACTTTCGTTCTTGTCCTAAATGGTTGGAAAAAAAAAGAGGTGCTGTGTTTGAAAATGATTCATAACATTATTTACCTTGAGGTTTGAAAGTTGCTGTCCACCACTTCCTCTTGGACGTATCTACTGCACTTCATTCCACCACTACACTGGGAGTGCAGACAAAGCTTTTTGTGCCTCCAAAAGAATTATTCTCAAACCAAATGAAAAATCTTTTGACCTCCAAGGTTAAAAACGTTGACAAATCAACTTCAACACCTATCTCTGTCACAAATATACATTCCAGCAAATCCCAAGATCCACATCCTTTGGTTACAGGTACGGGAATTTCTCCTACACCAAGATGCAAAACATTCATTCACGTCCTCAGTTATTGGAATCCCCTTCCAACAGCAAATACCTGCCCAATCGACCCACGGCAAGATCCATGGAGGTTGATATACCTCCCTCAAATAAAGCCAGTAAAGGTTTGTCCCTAACATTACAGTGTTATTAGTGATGGCGACACTGTCCACTTTGAGGAGTTTTTTTAAAGGTGATCAATCTTTTTAATGCTATTTATGGTTTTTAATTTATACATTAGACTTTTCTTAACATTATTCCCTTTTAAGAATCACAGTTCATCTAGTTCGATTTGAAATGGTCATACCATTAAATAACTTGAAACCAGGACTGGAAAAGCCAACTCCAGTTTACTCATGCTGCTGTTTTAAACTACCCATTAGTCATCCTGAAGAGTTATAATTAAAATTTTGTTACAAATCTTTTAAAACTTTTATTACCCTTTTAAAATGTCCATAACATCAAATAACTCAGAACCAGGATTGGAAAGGCCAACTTCAGGTTGACTGATGGTGGTTTTTGAACTTACCTGTTAGTCTTCCTAGTGAGTTATGATAATTACAATTATGCTACAGAAAGTCCTTTATAACTTGTGTTGCTGTAGTTTTTCTATTACCGCTGTAGATTAGACGTAAACATTGGTTTTAATTTTATTTACATTTGTTTTGTTTTACTTTAATTTCCATTTATGAATTTTACAACATTTACTTCACTTTTACCTTTTCACCACATGTTTTGTGCAGATAGCGTAGCAGCTTTGTACCATAAATCACTAAACCAACCAATGAATTGATGCACCTTTACAAAAAAAGAAAAGATCCTTAATGAAATTCTTTCCCTTCACTTTTGTCAGCAGCGTATCTACTGTGGGTATAATGACTCTCTTCTTACTTTTCAAGACTGCTAATAGTATCAGAATTTTTTGTTGGATTTTTTTATTCCTTTTTCAGGTACCTATAGGTACATCTGTTAGACTAAACTCCAAAGTTGTAGGAGATCTTGATATAGAAGGTGCACGGTTTGTTGCAGCAAGAGGAGGAGCTGGTGGTAAGGGAAATCATTTCTTCTTGAGTAATGAGAATCGACATCCCAATGTAGCTGAACTTGGAGCTTCAGGTGAAGAACGTGTTTACATATTAGAATTGAAGATAGTAGCTCATGCAGGTTTGGTAAGTTAAACATTTAGCTGTTTCATTAAAATCCTAAAACATAAAAATTCTAAAAGCAGATAAAGGAAATGTTATGGTCATAATAAGCACGGATGAATATGTCCAAATAATGAAGAACATCCTGTCAGACACAAACAAATTTAAACCAATACACACATCCAACAAAGACACACATAATGTAAAAAACAAAATACTACTAAAAATGAAAAAATCCAACATAATTTTGAAAACACCTTATTCCTACCCATACAAGATCAGCTCATGCACACCACAAATAATACAACATCTCCAAACCTGATAAACCAGATTGTCCATTACAACCAATAATGTCCACATATGAATCGTTTAATTACAATCTTGGTGAATACATAGCATGGGCATTCTCCAAATATGTAACATCAGCCAGCTCATTCATCAAAGACTTTTCATTTCAAGTCTAACCTTAATCAACTTAATCATAAAGCCATAATGGCCAGTTTCAATGTCATATCCCTCTTTACAGGAGTTCCAACCTCTGAAGCCTGCAAGATAGCCTTAGAACTATATTTGATACCCTAACCCATCAATAGACATTCCCAGCAACCCTTAGAGAATTCCCAAGATGAAGACAAACTTCATGTTCAACAACCACAACTATACACAAACAAATGGCCTAAGCATGGACAATCCAGTATCACCAGTTCTAGCCAACATGTTTATGACACAAGCAATTAACACAGCATTACATCCATCACTATCCTGGTACGGATATATAGATGACACGGTTGCAGGTTTCAGATCTACAGAACACTCACTTAATTTTTTCAATCACATTAACTCTATACATCCCAACATTAACTTTGCATGCAAACAGGAAGAAAGCAATCAAATATAATTTCTTAATCTCAAAATTACAAGAACCGACACACAATTTGAAACAGAAGTCCAATGAAAAATCACCCATGCTGGACTATACATTCAATGGGACTCGGCACATGAAACAAAACAAAAACTCAACATTCTAAGAAACCAAATAAACACAGCCATGAAACTATGCTCACAAGATAAAATTAATGACGAATTAGACAAAATAAAACAATACTTCATCAACATCAATAAGTTTCTTCCACAAACCGTAGAAAATATTATATGCACACACCTAGACAAAAAGCAAAATCAACTAACAAAAGTAAGTATACCCCACAATTTAAAAAATCATGAAACTGTATACTACTGCATACCATATATTCCTGACATCAGCAGAAAAATAATATTTGGAAGAAATTGTTAACAAAATATGACATTTCAGTTAATACCAAATGTATTCAAAAACCAGGCATAAAACTAAGGTCTGCACTATGTAAGAACTATACTGACAAACACCACACCAACATTATTAATAAAATACAATGTGATAACTGCCACAACTTCTATATTGGAGAAACAAGTAGAAAAATGGAAACCAGATTAAAAAGAACACAAGTTACCTTCACACATTTTCGAACACTGCAAATCAAATAAACACAACGTAAGCATAGAAAACACCCAAATACTAAATGAAGAAACAAACATAAACAAACACAAAATCAAAGAAGTTTTACTTATACAACAACTCAAGCCCAAATTAAACCAATACAAAGGAACATCTTTATACCTATATTAATAAATATAATCAAACATATAAGCATGCCCTCTATATTGCTTCACCAAATTACACAATTTCCTTCAAACGTATGGTCAGCTATTGGTCAGTTACATCTTTCTTTCTTTGTGAACCTGAAGATGACTGAAGAAGGTCAAAACTTTGTTTGCTCCTCTTCATAGAGTTTTCTCTACCCATACCAGCCATTTTTACATGCAAATGTTTTTCTACAAGTAGGTTTTCTCATCATCACGGATTATATAGTTGTTCAAACTTTCAAAATAAGTTATTGAAAACTTCATGAGGAATAATAAATAAAAAATGGCAGCTGCTCCTTTCATTTCTGGTTTTACTACTTTTCATTATATTTTGACTTATCTGTGTGCTAAATTATCGAGTATATCACAGTGGTAAAGGGAATAACAGAAATATAAAGTTTTATATGTATATAGGTTTTTGAGGTTATACAAATTATGTTTCAGGTTTTTGAAAGAAAAATATTTTTAATCTTACCATGAAAATACCTTTTTACACAGACTGATCAAAAAGAAATATTCAATATATTCACAGACAAAGCTTTAATACAAATCCTATATTTAAAATTCTGATTCTTTTATGTACAAAAGATTTGTAATGCATGCCAAATTTTGGCATATATATATACTGTAGTAAATGTTATGGTTTGGAAACCAAAACAAGTACAAAGTAATTACAAGATCAGTCAGTATGAACAAGTGGGAACAGCAATTAAATTTTTCATTGGAATTGTGGTAAACAGTTTAAGTACTTGTTTAATAAAATGGCCAGTTTGATACTTGTTCTTATTGAAGTAGAAATAAATCTGAATTTAATTAGACTTGTGTAGTTCAGAATAGCATACAGAAAAGGTAAATCTCTCTTCTTGTTTTCATTTGTTTGATGGTTTAAGTATTAATTTTCTGTGCATATGTATCTTACATGCACTAAAAATTGAAAATGACATCCTTTCCAACTTGAAGGTAATTGGCCAGAAAACAAAGATGTTGTAACCTAGAATTGTTCTTTCACAGTGGCAATGATTAAAAGTTCTTTAAAGTTTTAAATACTCTTTATGTTAAATAACTTCAGGCTGTTTTGTATGAATGTGATATTCTAATTGCCTCACCTGTATAAAATGAAACTTCTGAACTAGTGGGAATGATAATTGTACATAATGAACAGTACAGAGACAATAGTATTGTAAGATGTTACCAAGTCTTATCCCAGAAAACTACACAATCTTTACATCACAAAAAGATGATAACCACAATTTTTGAAATGATCAAATTATTAATTCACTCCACTTATTTATTGGTTACTGCTGCACTTAGTTTCACACAGTATTAATTATTTTTTACAAATACAAAACGTGTATTTATGGATGAGGGTATTTTTCAGTTGAAGCCATGCAAACTTGTATTACTTCAGCTAAGAGGTCACTTTTCAGATAAGATGTGTGTGTATGTTGGTTTCCATGGTAGCTCTTTGTTTTTTACAGTAAGATCTCATTTTATTAATCTCCATTCTATTTTTCCAAGCTCTTTATATACCTTACATGATGTTGCAGGTGGGATTTCCAAATGCAGGTAAATCGACTCTTTTACGAGCAATATCAAGAGCAAGCCCAAAAGTTGCATCTTACCCATTCACAACTCTTAGTCCACATGTGGGCATAGTTCATTATGATGATTATGAACAAGTAGCAGGTAAGATTGAGTGAGTTTTATTTAGAGTTTACACATATTTTGTTCCTGGATAGTATGTGTTATTTCTTTGTTGCTTATGTTGTAAAAGTATAGAAAATGGCCATTATTACCTTCCAAGTTCGCTTTTGTAACCTGGGTTATGAAATTTGAAAATTAACTTTGCACATTTTCATTTACACTTTTACCAAGATATACTGGACTTTCATGGACATACTGCATCCCATTTTGCAGTTCCACATAATTTTCGGCCTTGTGATTGCCAAAGAACCACTACAACAAAGCTGCCCTAAGCTTTTTCTCCCTTCTTACCAAGCTTCTTGGAGAATTCTGTGCACTCCAGGATCTTCTTCATTTGTGGTCCAAGGAACACATCAGCTTTGATCTTTGCCTCAGACAGCTTAGGGAAGAAGTCTTGAAGGCACTTAAAGGCTTAAGTATCTTCTTATAAAGAGCTGTGACAAATTGTTTCATAAGACCCAATTTTATATGCAGTGGTGGGTACAACACCTCCTGGAGGTCCACTAGTGGCTCACACTTGATATTTTGCCTCCCCACAGAGAACTTGGTCCATTGTGGCAAGTGCTTCCTGTTGTGTGCTGTGGTCCCTGATGTCCCAAAGGCAAAGATAGCAGGGAAACTTGGTAAAGCCCCCTTAGAGACCCATTAGGAATGCAACCATTTTGAAGTCTCTTATAACCTCCCAGCCATGCTCATCATACTTCAAGGCTTCTAGCAAGGTCGTGAAGCTGTTGTATTTCTCTTTCAGATGTACTGAAAGATATTTAAATTTTAAAAGGTCTAAAATTTGTATAATGTAAAATATTACTGTTCAAGCAAGCAAAAATTGTTCATCTTACCTTCTAGAGTTTCTTTGCAGTGCTTGCAGGTAAAATGTGAAGTGCCTAGGGTTTGTCTTGATCCCCGACAGGCCTGCCGAAACATGCCTTGTAGGCTTCACACATTTTAGCAGATGCTGTCAGAGTATTTTTTCTTCTTATCTTGATAAATTGGCCACATACATAGCAGAATGCATCTGGAGAGTGCTTGTAGCTTCTTGATGCCATCTGAGAAAATTGGATAGGTCTGTGTTTACTTAGGCAGCTAGAACTAAACTGAAGTGGTGAGTAGTGAGCTTCTGTATATATATTACTGTGGAAAGTTATAGAAAATTCTTATATTGTACAACTTTATGGAAAGTTATTGAAAATTCTTTATCAGCTACTCAGCACTGAATTTACCTGGAATGTTCTAGAAAATGCAAACATTTGAAAATTTCTTTACCCAGGTCCCAAAAGCAAAGCTTGAAGATAAAAAAATAGATCTTTTCCATTTACTTCAGGCACAAGCAATTAGTAAATAGTACTTTCTGCCAAGGAACGAGAAGAAGTAAAAATTTTGTTACATAATGTAAGAGATTACACTTTGCAGCATTTATGTCTTAAATTATCAAAAGTAATTGTTTTACAATGACATCTTACAATAAGGTTTCAGTTACTCTTAAAAAAAAGAATAGATATCAAAGTTTGTAACAACTGTTAAAAAAAGACATTTTGTTAACAGCTACACTTTTAAAAAAAAATTGCATAATTATGAAAATTTGGCCCAGAATGACCTTTTGAGAACAGTATAAAATAGAGCTACTACAACCTTATTTATCACTTTTTAATAAAATATTCAAGATGGAATTTCTAAGAGCATGAATTTCCACATTTGTTACAGTGGCAGACCTTCCAGGGCTAATACCTGGAGCCCATCAGAATCGAGGGCTGGGAATATTTTTTCTTCGTCACATTGAAAGGTGTATTTGTCTACTTTATGTAGTAGATTTGTCTCGACCTTCTCCACTTGATCAAGTATTTAGTCTAAAGTTTGAACTTGAACAGTACCAACCAGGTTTGTCCAACAGACCACATGCCATCATAGCCAACAAAATTGATTTACCTGAATCTGCAAGTAAATTGAAAGAACTGGAACAGGGTGCCAATATCCCAATTTTTCCCATTTCAGCAAAACTTGGTACAAACGTTGGTTCAGTGCTTAAACATATAAGAGAACTTTATGATAAACATAATAAAGGCAAGTTGCAGTGGTAAATGGTGAGGACTGCCTTACCTACAGGTTTATAGTTTGAAAAGTTAGTTATTTTTATCTAAATACTAACATGCACCATACAGGCCAGAGGAGAAAATGAGGCATTTTATTAATTTGTGTTATGACTGTAGTCATCTGAGAAGCAACTTTTGTGGGAAAAAACAATAGCCAATACCATCTTAGAATTGGTAATAAAATGGAAGAAATTTTGCCAGTATTCTAGCCTTAATAAACTGTATAGACCACGAAAGGTAATCATTTTGTTTTGTAGAATGATTCTACATTTAGAAAACCAATAAGAAAAAATTTATTTATGATATTTTCTGTCACATAAGTTTCTCTTTGTTTGACAATTTTATTGAAAGTTGGAAAACTAAATATATTTTTGAGATACGTTTTTTTAAAGATTAAAAGAATAAGCTTTTGACTCTTTGTAACATGCTTTATGTTCTGCTAGACATAGAAATAGAATATAAAAATATAGTTTGTGAAAAATCTTGCAACACTTTCGATTCCCAAGTTGATTGTAAAACATTTGATATTACTCGTATAAGGCCAATCTGGCTAGGTGGTAAAGGCACTCAACTCATCTGATGAATTCAAACCTACAACCATTACATCAAATATGCTTGCCCTTTCAGCTGTGGGAGCATCATAATGTGACAGTCAATCCCACTCTTTTTTGGTAAAAAGAGTTGGTGATGATTAGTTGCCTTGCCTCTTGTCTTATGCTGCTTGATAAGAAAAAACTGGCACAAATAGCCTTTGTGTAGCTTTGCGTAAAATTCAAAAACAAACTCATAGTGGAATTTTCTCATTAAAGTAATTTGATAGCAACATAATTACAATACACATCTGGTGGAGAAAAAGAGAAACACAAATTATTAAATTCTGAGAATATTTAATTATGAAAATATCTTTAACAGTTTCAAAGTTCTCTGTCAGTTCACTTTGAGCTTCTCAAACAGTTCATAATCATAAGTACTTGTAGATGAACTATTTGTCAAAAACTGTTTTAAATTTTTGTAGCAATTTAGAAGGGTTGGCTGGTCGGTGGTTTCCAAGACGTATTAGTAAAATTGGTTGTTACAAGAGGTAACTGCAGTGTCAATTAGTCCATAGAAATACTGAGCTTTGAAATGTTTTTGAGGGTCATTGAAGTTTGTATTATAGCTATTTTCTTTGAAAATCTCTTCTCTAAATTTATTGTTTCTTCATTACTTAATTTCCCAAGTCTTTGTCTGTGCCTTTACAGGAGTCACTTAGCTTCTCTATTGCATCTCTTTTTAAATCTAGTGTTTCTGTACTTATAAGAACTTAAGCAAGATTTCTAGCTAAACGTGAGCTATCTTGATAGTTTGAATTTTTGCTACTTGAAACAACATTGCAATTTGGCATTCCCAACATGGGTGTAATATTATTTGTACCATTAAATTATGTACAAAAGTCTAAATTTTCCATCACTGAACATAAAAGGCAAATATTGTACAAGTTTTGTGTAGTACTCCAAATAATTTGACTGTATTACTGAGCACCAACTTCAAACTAAAACTCAGAGCAAACATTAAATGCACATAGTGTCGAATGCAAAGAGTGTAGCTTGAACCCCCCTTTCTGCTCTTCACCCATTATCATACCCCTAACCTTTACTATTTTGTAATTTGTAACAGCTGACCTTGTTCAATGAAAACTTGCAGGAATGAGTTTGCCAAACATTCACCAAACAATCTCTAACAACTAATAAGTCAGTGTTTCTGAATTTCAGCTGTATTGTCCTAAAACCCTACTCTTCTAGGAATCATGGTTGTTTGCTCCTGATGGCTGATGAGCAAGCAAGCAAGCATCACTGAGTAGTACTTTTTTTAACCTTCTCAACAATTTTCTTCATTTTCTCACCTTTTAAATGAATCAGTTCATTTTGTACTTTTTTTTTTTACCAAGGTAATGACCATAGATTAATTCTCCATATATGTTTCTGTATGAGAAGATCAAACCTTCTAAGAAGTTTGTCCAGTCTCAAAGAGTTGTTATTTTGAACCGATGTTTGCCACCACTCCAACAACATGCTGTTATATTCTACTAAATTAATGAATAATTTATCAATCACTCTATAAAATGTCTCTAGTGATGATTTTTGTGCTGATTAGTGGTTGCACGATCTAATCTTTGACTCAGCTTTCACCCATGCGTGTTAGTTATTACAATAGCAAGGGAAAGTATCGTGCTTTTCTAGATGTACTTTAAGAAGATCTGTACCCAGGTGTAGATAGCTGAGTCAATGCTCTTTGAAACAACTTATTATATTCAAGAACAAATAATTATGTATACTGTTTTCGCTGTACCAGCCATCTTTTGTCTACACGTTCTTCAAGTAAGATTTTGCACGTGTGGTTGTGAACTGAAAAACAGTTGAGTCATCTTTAGGGAAGCATAATGTTATGTCATTAATGTTATATATGTTGATTAGAATTGGTTCTTATTTCTAAAGAATTCCTAAAGTGTGTTTTTCCTGGTTGGTCATATTGATCACAAAGTTTACTGTTCATAATCACGTATGTACATTATTGTGACTAATATGTAGAAATATTTGTATCATATATACATATATAAAATCATTGTAGCTAAGATACTACCTTCTTCATGATGAAATTGTATATTTGTGTAATTTATTATGAAACTTCCTACATTTTGCTTGTGTAGTAACCTTGTCCTTAAGTGCTATAATGGTACACTTTCTAACTTTTATCATATTCATTCTAAAAATTAATTTCTAAAACAACTACCTATCACCACTACTATCTACACATTAAAATTATATAGGAATCCTGAAAAGAACTTGTTACACTTTGAATTTCTAAAAACATCATATTTTAAAGTTTTTAACATCAACCCAGAAAAATTAATTATATATATAAAAAAATACAAATAACTTGAGTCATCTTTTCAGGCTGTTAGTGTTAAAACAACATGATAGACACTTGAATTATATATATTTAAAGCAGGTCATTGAAACTCAAGATGAGCAAAAATTATTACAGTACAAACTAATCAGGTTAAAGAAATTGCACAAGTTAAAAAGACAAGTATCCCAGAACCATGTTTTATATGAAACCATCAGAAGTCATACATAACCTATTTGATCATATTTTGATCGACCCTAAGACGTGTTTTGTCATGTGGTTTAAACTTTACTATCACTCCTAAGAAAACCAAATCTACCAATTTCTTTGCCAAGTTTGAAAAATTACTAACACTTGTTAAACTATTAATCATTTGGATTAAAAACAGACACTTTTCATAACTATGTCATAGAAATATCAAGAATAGGTGTATTCCATGCTTATCAACTTAAAACAAATAATCATAACCGGTCAAATGATGAAACAACTGCTTGAATAATATAAACATTTAAATAATGTTGTATCTTCAAAACAAAGGAAATGGTATTGTCATTTTTAACAAATAAGACTACACAGATAAAGTCTATCTTAAAAACTTTAAACTAATTTAAGATGGCATAAAGATCCCACCAGACAAAGAAAAAATAAGCTTCAAAAGCTCTTATTAAAATTAAAGAAAGACAATGCCATATCTGATAGTTTACAACCAGACTAGACTCGTTGGATTGCATATAGTCTGTCTAAACTACATAAAGTAGATGTACTGACCCTACCCATTGTATCTAACATGAGAATATGCAGTTAAAAATAAGTTTTCAAGCAAATTATTTTCATTTATTAAAAGTAACTTCATTAAAGACTCTTGATTTCTCTAATTTTCTAAAATCAATGGAATTTGATTCATCTGTATACATCACAAGTTTGATATTAAGTTGTACACTAACATTTTACTTGGTGAAATAATCAAATTAAGTAGTAAGTTGGTATTTCTTGATAACACTAAAGTCAAGGGCTTAAGTACAAAATGAGATTCTTTGGTCGTAATTTCAAGTAGTTTTGTAAACTGCATTTTGGTTAAGACATTCTCAAATTGATAGTGTACTTGTGGGCTCGCCAGTTACTCTCACACTAGCTAATTTATGCCTGTCTCATCATGAAACCAATGGGTTACAGTTAAATCCATCCAGCTTTAAACCTTTTATTTATAAGAGACATTAGTGACACTTTTGCTTTCTTAATACAGTAAAAAAAACCCCGTTAATAATATCAAGTTCACTGTTGACAGCAAAAAGAATCTAAGATGCCTTTCTTTTAGATCTAGAAGTCATCAATGGTAATAACAGGTTTGAAACTAAGTACTACCCCAAAACCAACATTTTCTGATATGTACTGTCATTTCAGCACATTTAAACCTTACTGTTGCAAAACTAAAGTATTTTATTTCATAGGGCATGTAAATTTACTAGCTTTTATGGTTATTTTCATGATGAAATTATTAATATTACAAAATATTTGATTAAAAATACCTTCCCTCTGGTACTCATCAACAAAAGTTTTTGAATATATCAAGAGGGTTTACAACCACAAAAATATCTGACCTCAATGTTCTTAAATGTCCTATCACCTTTCACTAGTTCAAATGGCATCAAGTTCAAAATAAAAGCATTCTGCAATCAACTTATCCCCAAATCAGCCTGAACAAATGGATACAGTGCTTTTTCCTGTATAAACACAAATACCTCCTTCAAAAACATTGCTGGTAATATACAAATATTTGTATCCTTCCTGCAGGAAAGTCTATATTGGGTGAACAATTTGAACTTAAGCTATCAGAATTGAGGAGCATGCACATAACAGTCCTTTCAATATCTCTGGAACTTACAACCATCTCAGCAAAGACTGTAGCATAAAACCAAGCAGTTAACACTTCAGAATAATGGATTAATCAAAAGATGAATGGATGCTAACAATAAAACACTCCTAATTCATAACTTACAACCTAAACTGAATAATCAGCTAACGATGCCATTGCATCTCAAACTGTTTGATTCATCATGACTGAGATGGGAAAAAAGTGGAAACTTCATCCAACAAATGACAACATAATGGTGGACTGTCTTTCTTTGCCATTGCATTCTACCCTTGCAATGGTCTTTACCTCCTCAGGTCAGTCAGTGTAGTTGATCTCTATTGAGCATGTTTTTGACTCCCTTTTCAACTCCAGGTTTTTTCCATGGTGGTAACTGCCCTTAAATAGGATTTGTCTGAACTTTTTCTACATATCTATTCTTCTCTTCATCTCCTTTACCAGCTCTTCACCCTGATATGTGATGCTCATTGTTGGGTCCTATGGTTGGCACCTCTTTATTCTAGCTCTGCCTTGATTTCCACCCCCTTCCTGTGCCCAATATTTTATCTTTTTGTTCTCATACATTGCAGAATATTATCCATTGTATTTTATTTACCTGGTAATTCATCCACTGGACTGAACTCCCTAATCATGTGGCATTCTTTCTGTCATCCCATTTGCCACTTCTGTTTTCCATGCCATTTTACTGTGAACTCCTTTTCTACCTTTTTACTTGTTTATTGGTTCATGCTTTGTTGATCTCTGCTGTTGCTGGTTATACATTATACTTAGCCTTCCTAGTACCACAGGGTGTTTCGTTCTCAGTTCTCTCCTTTTTGTTGTATCCCTTCATTGTTCACTGTCCTCTTCACTCAACTCCCATGCCTGACTTGGACCTTAAAGTAGTTTTTAACTCTCTCACATGTACCCTCTTGAAGCTATTAGCTTCTTCCTCATTATTTTGTCCCTCTCTCTCGTCCTCCACACTTACTTTCTCAAATTTTTGTGTGATGTCCAAGTTATGTTTCATGGACCTACTTCCACCACTTATATGCTTTTACTGCTTGAAAAGAAAACCATACATTTTCTCTCTATTTTCTCCTTCTGTTTCTTATTTATTTCACCCTTTTGGAATCCCCACATTGTTTACCCCTGCCATGGAACCTCTTTTTTTGGCACTTATTTGATGGGTGTGTTTGTTTCAAAATGTAGATACTTGTAGGTTAATATAAATTTCTTCACATTGCATTTGGACAAGATATTCTATATGGTTACATGGATGACTTTTCACACATTTGTTCCTCTATATCTATATACACCTGGGTGTTTTGTCTCATGCTGGACTTTGGCTTCTACAAACTACCATTCTTCAATCAACTTATCTTTCAGAAGAATAGGTACAACATCTTTTCCAAAACCCCTTTATAGTTTCATATGATCCTACCAGTGTTGCCTCCCAGAGATTATTTACCCAAAATCCACACAATCAGGAAAATGTGCACTCAAAACATTTGACTTTGCTCTACCCGTGCCTAGTACACAATGGGGTGTTCCATAAGATTACTTAAGGTATCCTTATAGTTTACATGTTTAGGCAATAGTCTGATACAGACCATACCTATTCTATCATGGTAAAAGCCAACAGGAATTGTTCTGCCCACCTTTCTGGCTTGACCCCACTGGCTTTCACACATAGGGTTTTGTGGTCCCCACTGCATGGTCTTTAGTGAGGATCTGGGTATTTCTGATCTCACAAATTCTACCCCTTTCACTGAATGGAACATGGTAGACCTTTCCCACTTACAGGTGTGGTTGACAATGGAGAATCCTCACCACAATATAGTGAGAAGTAGGTTGTTGTGAAGCTGTCAGTGTAGTGTTGTAACCCCTCTAAACCATAACTTATACCACTTGTGCCCCCTTCAACAGCTAGAGCCTGTTCAGTTGATTAAATATGAATACACAATGTACAAAAAAATGCATCCTCCTCCTGCAGCAAGCCTGTTTAGTAGAGTTGAGATGAGCTTACATAATATACAAAACTATATTACATAGCTGGTGTGCCACTTGCCTGCAACTAGTTTGTACAGTAACATGTATGAACTGATGAAGAATGCTAGTTCAAAACATTGTCCTTCTTTAAATAGAAATATAAGAAACCTTAGTTTCTTGTTCAACCTTTTCTTTAAATTTTTTACAGTAGTCAAGGTAAACATTATAGGTAAAATTATGTGCGGGGTCCTCAACCAATCAATGTAGGATTAATTCTGTGCACAGATGGGTTATTGTCTTAGAAGTTAACATTTTCCTAATATGCAATTGTATTGCCAAGAAATATGGACCTTTGGATACATATCTACCAATCCCACCTACTTCTGCTACACATTTCATCTAGCCTTGTCAAAGAATGAAGTTATTAAGGGGAAGTTATTGCACATGGAGGTTGTGTTACTCTCCTATTGATGTATGAGCACCTCATTTTAAAATACATAAAATTGAAGTGGCATGCAAATTTCTTGGCAATTGTGCAAAATAGTTTTTTTGTGTGAATAGTTATTTATTAGAAATACATTTTATGATAAAAAAATGTTAACTTTTATGCTTCAGAGGCATAGTTACACCTCTTATCCCTATCTATACTTACACTACTGATTTCTAGTCCATCTGCAGTTAAAGTAAAATCAGTAAGATGTAACCTCTGTAGCAATTCACTGTGACTTTCTTTGTATTGTTGTAATTTATTATTTTTATTTAAAACAATCACATTAACGAATGCTAATTTTGGTAAAATATGACTGTGTGGGGTTTAAGTTTGCATTTTAAAATTTGGTTTACATTATATTAATATGTAAACTAACATGTCTGTTAATTTGTGTAATTTTGAATTGCTAGTTATTCAATAATGAGTAAGTTAACTTGTTTTATAAATTATACAGTTTGCTTACAGTAACATACAGGGTGCAAAATAGAATATAAAATAGTGGTGAAAAATTCACCAAATTAAAATAACTTTATTAATAAAACAAGAAAACTTTTTGGGCAAGAGCCCTTCATCAGGTTAACAGTGATAACGAAACTGTTAATGGAAGGGTTAGGTTGAAAAAACAAGTAACACCTGGCTTGAAGGCTCAAGAACATGTTCTTTAAGCTACAAATGAGTTAAGGGCTATGACATACAATAATAAAATTATACAAACACAGCTAATTGTGGTAAATAAACTAAATATTAAAAAAATTAAAATGTAGAACAAAAATACAAGCAACAATAGAAGAAAATACCTTTTATTACATGTTACACCTTTTTATAAGTAAGACATTTGATCACTAGTGCAAGCATTACCAAGAAAATGAATGAACATTTGCAGGGGCTAATACTGTTCACCAGTTTTGTTTCTTTTTTTGCCTAGAGAATTATTTTAACACTTGTAAAAGAAGGAACATCCAGGGTGCAACTTATCAACAGATAGCATCCCTTACTGAGTGAAACAGTATTATGCACAAATTAATATTGACATTTGTAATTGAAATGAAAAGAGGCAGGCATTATTGCAAGTAATTAGCTTAAGTAATAATTTAGCAAGTAAAATATTTTAGCTAATGTATGTGAAGTAATTGTAAAACAACGAAAATTGGCTTGAATGTACGTGGAAAAAATCACAAATTACGTTTTTTTATTAGTTACATTTAAGTATTGTAAGAATATTTTAATGAATGTTCTTTATTGTATTCATTTTCTGTGCAAAAATAATAAATTGTTGAATTTCCTGTTGTTTGGAGAGACATAATTAACTGTTTTCACTCATTTTACAAAATCATTTAATTTGTCATTTCATGCCATACATAAACCACAGTTTCTCATATACAAACATCTTTGTACTTTCAGTGGAATAGATAAAGGTATAACTACAAATACGTTGCAGAAGTCAATTAAGTGTTCTTGTATTGTCAGTGTTCTGCTACCACTACATTAAAAAAATTTTCAAACAATGTGAAACCAAAGAATTAGATAGTTGCTTGTACTTACTGCACATTTCCACTATCATTTCAAAAACCAATACTGTTTTACACGTGTACATAAACTATAGCAATAATTTAAAAACAAATATCCAGGAAAGAAGGTAGAGAATTCAAATAGTTTTGGGCTTGTTTTCTTATAGCTTATTTATAAGATAAAAAACAATCCCTAATTTAGAAATAAAACATAAGCAGGTCTGATATTTACTTATTTTTCAAAAGTGGCAAAAAATATTTTCAACATTGAAAAGTATAGTTCTTTACCAATAAGGAATTTAAATTAATAAACCTGTTGAAGTTTTTTTGTTTTGCAACTTACCACATTTGTTGCACAACTGTATAGACCTTGTGGTCACTACAGTTGAAAACTAGTTATAACTGGGATAGACACTTATAATCAACTTCTTTCACACTTAACTAAATGTTTTTCAAAAATGAATATCCACAAACAAGAACTTACAAAAATATAAATTGCCACAAAAATTCCTGAGTTACACAAACATCTGATTTCATTTCTTATATGTAAAAATGAGTTTCATAGTTATGTACAATATATATCATATTGTTACGTTTATCTGGTGTTAATACTAAAACTAGTTATTTCTATATACAGCATACTATACCAGGTTTTATTTTACACAATGTTGTTTCTGTACATTTAAGTTATTCTGTCTTTCAACACAGCCTAAATATGAAGTAACTCTAAACTTATACTTAGATTAAACAAACAGGAAAAAAAGTATTGTTTAATTTTAGAAGTATCAATGTAGAGTAAGACTTTATAATTACAGTTTGTGAATTAGGAACGAATACAGCTTGATATTGGGTACACAGATCACACAACTGTAAGGGAAAAAAACTGGGATTATAACCATGTAGAGGAGGGTGGAAATCTTCATTAAATACAGCACTAGACTGTAACACTACATAATGATGAAAATTATACCTCTGTGATATTCAGGTTTTGAAATGATGGATATGAAATATTTATTCTTCACATTGCTAAAATGTTTCTTCACAGTTTTACTATCTAAATGTTCAACTGACAATGATGATTTTCAATAAAGCATATCATTTTGCTAGTGTATTTTAATATGACCGAGTCTATTCTGCAATGGCAGATTTTCTTTTCAAGAAAATGTAGTGAGAGTGAGTACCAAGTGATGGAGTTTGCATCCGTATTTGCACAGGGTCTCCACAATGTTCAGGAACCCTATTTCCAAGATGATGAGCAGAGCAACTTAGTTCTCCCTGTTCAGCATCAAAATTAGTTTGTTGAGTGATAGGCTTCCGTGGAGGTCGGTTTGGTAGAGAAACAGAATGAACTCGAGTCCGTTCAGTAATGGCAAGCTCAATGGAATCTGTCCCTTCAACTTCCACACTGGCTACTGGAAGATCCAGACAAGGAGAGATCAGTTCTGGTTGTTGAGCCAAAATCTCTACTATTTCACTAGCTCCTGGCCGATTCTGAGGTAATTTTGACCAGCAACTATGCAGCAAATTTTTCCTGAAAAGGTTTCAGTCAATGAAAAAAAAATAATTTTTTTGTTACTCATTAATGTAACTGCAATTCATTGTTAACTAACTACAGTTTGAAAAGCTCAATACTGAATGTTTTTGTGCTGAAACTTGACATCTTGTATTTCTGTTAAAGACATAGATGGAAAATATTTTAGATTTAAATATATGTGTTATTTTATGATATACTTTTTTTATTTTCACATTATGTGACTAGTGATTTTATTACAAACACACTTAAAATAAGGAAAAAATTCTATTCAAAAATGGACTTTTATTCTTTCAATAAAATACTTTATATTCCTTAATTTTTATGAACTAGGTTTACACAATCAAATACTAGATATAACTTGAACAGTATCTTTAAATTTTTCCAAAATCTTCTCAAATAGGTTTCAATCTTTAAATAATACTTACAAAGGGTCCATGCATCCTTTGGGCACTGCTAAAGTGTTGAATCCCTTTACAAAATCTAGAACCTGGTTATTAGATAATCCCTGGTAAGGAAAACTGCCAAATGTTATTATCTCGTAAAGTAAAACCCCATAACTCCAAATGTCAGACATTGGTGTGAACAATCCATCCAATAAACTCTCAGGAGCCATCCACCGAACAGGAAGCATTCCTATCAAAAATAAATGCATATTTACATGAACTTACCACAGTTTATAACTAAAATAATATTTCTCAACACTGTTCTAGAGCTAAACAATTCTGATGGCAATCAGTGATGTCGAGAAAACCCACTTGTAGAGAAAAATTTTTATGTAGAGGAGTGAACAATGTTTTGACCTTCTTCAGTCATCATCATGTTCACAAAGAAAGAGGTAACTGACTGGAAGCTGACCAGATGTTTGAAGGTGGTTGTGTAATTGAGTGTAGGAATGTAGAGGGCGTGCTTAGATGTTTAATTATATGTATTAATATAGGTATAAAGGTGTTCTTTTGTATTGGTTTAATTTGGGCTTGAGTTGTTGTATAAGTAAAACTTCTTTAATTTTGTGTTTGTTTCTTTATTTAGTATTTGGGTGTTTTCTATGCTTATGTTGTGTTTATTTGACTTGCAGTGTTTGAAAATGTGTGAAGGTGACTTGTGTTCTATGAATCTGGTTTCCATTTTTCTACTTGTTTCTCCAATGTGGAAGTCGTGGCAGTTACCACATTGTATTTCATAAATAATGTTGATGTTGTGTTAGTCAATGAAGATTTTACTCAGTATAGACCTTAGTTTTGTGCCTGGTTTTTGAATACATTTGGTATTAACTGGAATGTCACATTTTGTTACTAGTTTTTGCCAAATGTGGTTATTTTTCTGCTGATGTTGGGAATATATGATATGCAGCAGTATATGGATTCATGATTTTTTGATTTGCGAGACATATTTACTTTTGTTGGTTGATTTTGCTTTCTGTCTAGGTGTGTGTGTATAATGTTTTCTATGGTTTGTGGAGGAAACTTACTGGTGTTGATTAATATTGTTTTATTTTGACTAATTGATCATTAATTTTATCTGGTGAGCATAGTTTTATGGCTGTGTTTATTTGGTTTCAAACAATACAAAAACTCAACATACTAAGAAACCAAATAAACATAGCCATAAAACTATGCTCACCAGATAAAATTTATGACGAATTAGACAAAATAAAACAATACTTCATCGACATCAATAAGTTTCTTCCACAAACTGTAGAAAACATTATATGCACACACCAAGACAAAAAGCAAAATCAACTAACAAAAGCAAATATACCCCATGATTTAAAAAATTGTGAAACCATATATTCCTGACATTAGCAGAAAAATAACATTTGGCAAAAACTAGTAACAAAATATGACATTCCAGTTAATACCAAATTTATTCAAAAACTAGGCACACAACAACTAAGGTTGATACTATGTAGAAACTACACTGACAAATACCACACCAACATTATTTATAAAATACAATGTGATAACCTTAAAAAGCCTTACTCATACAACAACTCAAGCCCAAAATAAAACAATACAAAGGAACACCTTTATACCCATGTTAAATATAATATAATAAATAAAAATAATTATGAAATAAATAATATAAAATTATATATTCACATTTAAGCACACCCTCTACATTCTGACACTCAGTTACACAACCCCTTTCAAACATGTGGTCAGCTTCTGGTCAGTTACATCTTTCTTTCTTTGTGAACCTGACGATGACCGAAGAAAGTCAAAACGTTGTTTACTCCTCTACGTAAAAAATTTTCTCAACCCAAATGAGCCATTTTTACATATATAATTTCTGATGGCTAAGATTTTGTGATTTGTATTATATTTGCAACAAACCATTCCCTTGACTGTGGTTTTATTAAATGGTAGATAGGGAAAGTGGGAATCTAATTATTATTGTAAGTTTGTAATATATGTTATTTGATAGATGAAAATTTTAGCTTTCTATTGGTTATACATAATATAGTATCAAGAGTAAAAAAGCAGCATCAAAAGCTATAAAAATTATGGCTGTTATTAGCAATGACAATTTAGGTGAGTAATTTACATTAAATTTCACACTTACTGGAGGAATGGTGAATGAAATAGAGAAAATGTGCCATGTTAGGGGAAAATCAAGATTTTTTTAAACATTGCTTAATAAAATTAAAAACTTAAAACTTGTATACTACTAAAATACAGACTAGTAGCTCCAATTTTTTTATAGTATACTAACTGATGTAACAAACAAAACATAGTTTAACTAAAATTTGATTGTAAGTCACTAAAACCTTGTGATGCGCAATAAAATGAATCCCAAGCAGAGAGGGTTAAACAACATACTACAGTTTAAAATAAACACAATCTACACACCTCTCTTGTTAAACCGATAGTAATCAGAATCATACATAGGTCGACACATTCCAAAGTCTGCAATCTTGACAGTTCTGTAGGCATTAACCAAGCAATTTCTGCAAGCAAGGTCTCTATGAACATATTTCATTTCAGCCAAATAACTCAGCCCTCGAGCAATATCTGAGGCCATGCTAGTCAACCTCTGATCACTCACTTCATCAGAAGAGGACCGTTCTGTAGCACGAACCAGGTGACGGCGAGCCAACAAGTATGTCTTCAAATCCCCTTTATCAAAAATAACACCAAATTTAGTTGGTGAAATACAGTTTCCATTTTTAAACTTCATCACTTTCCAAATCACAACTTCAAAATAAAGAAACTGTACACATAAAGACAGGATATTAATTACACATTTCTGTTTATCAGATGTAGCATAATTTTAGTAAGAAATTAGTTATAAAAATAACTGAATGCTATTGTCACTGCAGAAATAAAACTTTGAATAAAAGATTTATATTATGTTTAAATGTACTAAGATGAATGTACTTAAAAGTCTATAACTTAAAAAAGTTTGATAATCACATTCCTTGAATCATGAATATTTAACCCAGAAATCATTAAACAAATTAATTTAGTTTCTCAACTAGTTCAGGTATAATAAATTATTTGACAAAAATATTATTAAAGATGGGCATAAATGTTTTGGTGATATCGGTGAATGGTGGGTTAAAATGAGAATTCTGCTTATGAGATGAGAACACTAATTTCAAAATGCAAATCCTAGTTTTACAGTGAAAATTACATAACATTTTAGTTGCTTTTTCATACTGAAATGCAATTTGCTGTAAAT
This sequence comes from Carcinoscorpius rotundicauda, assembly GCA_011833715.1. Taxonomy (NCBI): domain Eukaryota; kingdom Metazoa; phylum Arthropoda; class Merostomata; order Xiphosura; family Limulidae; genus Carcinoscorpius; species Carcinoscorpius rotundicauda. The sequence goes on along the minus strand of CM022392.1, from coordinate 45,087,179 downwards.
TATTAATTACTTTGATAGATTGTTTAGGCAGAGTATTCATGATGAAACTTTATAGAATGGACAGCAACTGCCTGCCATTAAATTTTATACATATTGTATTTAACTCTCATATACACAAGCTATATTTTCAACACTAAGTGTATTATTCCATTTTCCCAAATTTCATGAACCAAATATTTCAAAATTGGATTCGTCTGTCAATAACACTCTTTTTCCAATCATCAACAATCCAGTTTTTCTACTTTTTAACTTTGGTGGACTGTTGAAAGATTTTGTTGCTAGAATACAATGTGGACCTGAGAACACATCAGAAGCCAAAACCAAAGGAAGTGGATCCAGGAGTCACTGGAAGGAGTGGTGGGAATGGAGATGGGAGTAGATGTTGACTTGTCCTTTCTTATAACCATGGAGAGTAAAAATACTCTTCACATAGTTGCCACCACAATGAGCATATGTTAAAGAACCAAAGAACAAAAGATCTTTGAAAGACCAAATTACTGTCAATGGAAACATCAGAGAAAGTTTGGAATATGTGGTTGTACTTCACAGCTCAAACACTCTACCTTGATGGTAGCAGGAGAACATAGCAATGTAAACATCAAAATAAGAATGTTGGTAGGCAGCGTTATTTTGCCTTTATGAGTGGAGATGCAGTGCACAGTAGAAATGCCTTGGTTAGAAAAACAAGTGAGGACGTCCAATTCAGGAATGTTCTTTAAATCCCTCTCAACTATCACACCTCTTAAGAAATTCAAAATAGCATGGGGGTAACCTCAATAGATATACCCCCAATAGCCTTTAAATTCAACAAGAATTTAGTGTTTTGTGATGTAGATGTTTACACCAAAATGTCTCCAGAGCATAACTTCTTAACTGAATTCAGGGAGCCAGTAAGCTCCTCTAGTCCCTTTTGAATGAAAAAATGAGACATCTGTCCTAAGAATTTTTCATACATTTAATGAGAGATGGGATATCAAGGCATGGAATAAGACTGTGATGGTGACTGGACAATGAAGTCATCCATGGATGGTCGTTTCCCAACAATCTATTCCTTTTTCACTTTTATTCATTTATTTTTCATGGATTGAGGTATCCATATCAAAGAGATTACATTTTATCACCCACTGACCCCACCCACCATGAAGCACTATGAGGGGATGCACTACAATGCCAAACAAGGATAGTGCAGCAATGCCCAGGTTTCCTGAGCATTATACCCAAACGACAGCATCAGATACAACACCCAATGAAAACGTTAAACACTAATATTAGGTTAACCCTGGGAAAAGGGGCACCTAAGATTGCCCATCTACAGAAATTCAAGGCCAAAATGGCATGTTGGGTTGAACCTCTCAACTTCCAGGCCTTTCTTCTCCTCTTCACGACAAACACATAGGCAGCTGTTTAGATCCCAGGGGAAACAAACTGAAAGTACAGAACCTCCTCTAAGAGGTCCCCCCTCACCACAAACAGGAATCCACCTGGAAGAGAGCTAGTTTTGAATTGACAGTTACTGAAAATTTATGCTAGTTTTCACATGAAAATGTCACATTTGACATGGTAGTACTGGGGTTGACAAGGAAATTCTAATTTTAAGATGGTAATGCCAGTATTTTCAGATGTGGTGGTTAACTTTGAGCTGGAAAGTTTTGCAAAGTTTCAGGTGGAAATACCAGTTTAAAATTAGAATACAGACTTCGAATTGAGATATTTAAAAAATTAAGCTGTTTTTAAGATGGAAATAGTAGCTTGAATGTGAATATCTTGGACAGTTTATTGGTTTTCAAAATGATAAAAATTTGTTTTGTGATGAAATTGCTGGTTGTCAGTTGGGAATTAATTACTAAAACTTCAGCTTGTTTTAAGATGGAAATACTAGTTTCCTGTTAGGAATTCTTGGAAAGTTAACCTTGTTTTTGGATCAGAATATTAGTTTTGAGAGGGAGATGCTGGTTTTGAAAGTTAATTTGCTAGATTTACAATAGAAATGCTGGTTTTTCAATGGAAACTTAAAAATTGAAAGTATTTTTAAATAGGAATGTTGGCTTTAAAGCTGAAATTAGGAACTGTAGTTCTGAGATTGGAATGCTGAATTTGTAATATACATGCTAGTTTATAAGTAGAAATTTCTAAAAATCATCATTTGTTTGTAAAGAGAAGTACTGTTTATGATTGGAATGGTGGCTTTTAAATGTAACAATTCTGTTAATATTAGATGTAATTATCAGCATTAAGATGCCAATACTAAACTTCAAATGGAACTACTTGTCTTGAGGTGGGAATGACAGCTTTGAACTTAAAATTGCTGGAAATTTTAACCATTTTTTAAAGCTAGTTTTATGATAAAAAATTCCAGTTTTCATATGAGAATGCTAGATTGGAGATAGAAAAACTGGTCTTATGATGGAAACTTATGCTAGTTTTGAGAAATCAAATTATAGTTTTTTAAATAAGAATGCTATTTTGGAGATGGAAATTTAAAGTTTTAGCCAGTAGTTGCTGTAAATTTTAGCAATGTTTTAAATGCAAGTGCTGGTATTTTGATATAAATGCAAGTTTGTGGATGTAAAAGCTAATTTTGAGATTTCTGGCAATTTTTTTCCCAATGGAAATGATAGATTGGAAAGCTGGGTTTGAAATAGGAATGTGGGTTTTCAATTTAAAATTGCTACAAATATAGGCTTCTTTTTCAGATTGAAATTTTAGAGATAAAATTACTGATTTAAAGATGATAATTCTGAATTTTGGTTTTCAGGAAGAAAAATGAATTTAGAAGGCCAGTTTTGAAATGAAAATGTTGGTTTTCAGTTAAAATTTGCTGAAACTTCAGCTGGATTTGAGATGGAAATGCTAGTTTAAGCTGGAATTGTGGAAAATTTTCAATTGTTTTCAGAAAGGAAAAGTGTGTTAGGAATGTTGCTGGTTCCGAGATGTAAATGTCAAATGTGAGATGGGAATGCTAAATTTGGATGAATTTGGTATTTTGTGATAAGAGTTTCTCCAAATTTAAGCTTATTTGAAGATCGAAATGCTACTATTGTGATAAGTATTGCTGGAAATGTAAAATGGTCCAAACAAAAAAGTGACACATTTGAGCTTGGGGTTGTCGAAAGTTTTTGCTGATTATCAGGTAGAAATGCTAGCTTGTGATGGAGTTGCTGGAAATTTAAACTGATTTTGATGTGGATATGCTGGTTCTAAAAGGGGAAAGCTTAGCTGGTGTTCAGACAGAAATGTTGGATTTGTGATGAGAATGTATGTTTTTAGTTGAGATTTTCTGGAAAGTTAAACTGGTTTTAAGCTGTGAATTTTAGTTTTGAGATGAACAAGTATTGTTGCTGTGTTTCAGGTGAAAATGCTAGTTTAGAGACTAAAAAGCTTGGATTTGAAACTGAAATGCTATTTTGATAAAGAAATTCTAATTCTGAAATGGGAATGCTAGTTTTCATATGAAAAGTACTAAAAATTTGTTGAATATAAAGCTGGTTATGTGATAAGATTTACTAAAAGCTTAAGCTAATTTTGAGATAGAAAAAAATATACTGAATTTCAGATAAAAATGCTAGAAATTCCACTGGTGTTCAAAGAAATGTTTTTTTATGATCGAAATACTAATTTTGTGATTGAATTGTTGGTTTTCACTTAAGAATTGAAAGAGATTTTTTCAGACTAAAATTTTTTTTTTCTTAGATGGGAATACTAGTTTTGAGATGGGAATGTTAGCTCTTTTTATTTGTTGTTGAATACAAAACTACACATTGAGCTATCATTGTTGTATATGTATTAAAACCCAGATTTTAAACATTATAAGCTAAGCCACTGGAGGGGCCACCAGTTTTAAGATTAGAATGCTACTTTTGAGATGGGATGATAGTTTAGAAACAAATGAAATTAATGACATGGAAATGCTAGTTTTTAATTGGAAATTAGTGGACATTTTTGCTGGTTTTAGATAAAAATACTACCAATGAAATGAAAATTCTAGATTGGAGATGGGGATGCTAGTATGATATGGAAATGCTGCTTACAACATCAGTTATGAGGCTAACCATACAGCGTAAACTGCTGACTTACCATACAACATAAACTCCATTATTGTGTATACAGGCTTGCCAACTGTACAGACACCCAAAAGTTGAACAATGTTCTTGTGATCAAATCGTTTCATCATCTCTGCTTCACTCAAAAAGTCTAACTATAATTTATAGCAAAATGTAGTAGAATAAAAGTGAATTGTGCTACAATGAAATTTAAACAAAAGAAATGATATAAAAATGTTGTTTTACATTATTTTAGAACATCCAACTAATTTAAATATTTCATGAACATGCACATTAACTTGCATTGATAAGCATTTAACATATCTGTTAGAGAAGTGCAATTCACTTGAACAATATAATCAATTACCCATGTACATTGGTTATAAAAATTAGCCACATAAAATACTAAATTAATTGAAATTATATCTGAATTATATCACAAAAATAATCAATATTACATTCCACTTGTTACTGTGTGTGTAACTTGTACATATATTATAGTGAAAATTAATACATTTTGATAAAATAAAGTAAACAAAATCGTAAGGAAGAACCAAGTTAAAAACAGCCAATATTAACTTCTGACTAATTATATTAGTTTGTTATAACATAAAAATGATTGATCGATTGATTTAATGTTTTATGGCACAAAGCAGTGAGGCTATCTGCACCAAACATCCCGTAAAAATGTAAAAATAAAGTAAATGTAATGAAAGACATAAAAGGAAATGAAAGTAAAACAAAAAAGTATAAAACCAATGTTGACACCTAGTCTACAACGTTAAGAGAGAAGGCAGAGTATAAGAAGTTGTAAGGTATTTACTCCAGCAAAATGGTAATGATCATAACCCACCATTATTATAATGATAATTTTTAAGTCATAAACAAAACAAGTTACAGTTAAACAAAATGCACTGCATATTTTTAAAAAGATCCCAGGGTACAAGCTACAATGTGAGAATATAAAATGAATCTTAGGTTTTGGAGGTGAATGAGAAGTAGAACCCATATTGCAGTGGGGATACACTGTCTCAACCTCCAATCTGCTAGCTACATAAGATAAGAAATTAGGAGAGAGAGATGTGGGTGCTCAAGCCTACAATGTCCCACATCTACATCACTCTTCACTGCCTGCAGAGTTGTAGGAAGGTGCCTCCTATCCCAAGTTAAAATATGAATAAAAAAAAAGGAAAATAAGGTACTACCATTTGTGGGCAAATAAGATAAAACTTACCTCTTGAAGTTAGCATTCCTGTCCCCAGTATGGTAGAGGCACTATTTAACACAACATTGAACCACATCAGTATACTAAGTTTACTGTGACTGTTGTACTTTTACATGCAGCTCAAGGTGTACATCTGCATAAAGTTGTGCCAAATTCTTAAATGACCTTATTTTCAACTAAAATTAGTAAAATTTCTCTGATTTAATTTTCTTTGTATTTATTTAAAATCAGTACTTTATTTTTTTGTCTTTTTCTTATCTTAACTTGGGAGAACAGTCACCTTCCCCCAACTGTCTGCGAGCAGTGAAGAGTGATGTAGATGTGGAACATCATGGGTTTGAGCACCCACATCTCTCTCTACTAATTTCTGATCTTCTTACATGAGACTAGCAAATTGGAGGTTAAGGCTAATAGACAATGTATCCCCACTGCAAAGTGGGTCCTACTTCAAAACCTAGAATACGTTTTATAATCCTACATTGTAACTTGTACCATAGGATTTTTTCAATAATATGCAGCATATTTTCTTTAATTTTGATATATTGTTTCTTGCTGGCTATAAAGTAATTAATCAGAGGTTGGGATTTGCCATTTGTAATGCAGTTCTTCCTCATAATTTTGTTTACTTATTTAACTTCATTTAAATGTAATTATTTAATTTCACTAATATATGTACATATAGATACACTAGAATGCAAAAGTGTTAGAACAAAGTCTACTTTGAAAGAACAATGGAAGATAAATCACAGATACAACATCAAAATTTTACTAATTTTCATATTTAGTACAACAGAAATGCTTGAGTTCAACAAACAGTTAATATTTTGTGTCCCTCTTTTGCTTTAATAACTGCAGACAGCATTTTCAGCATTGTTGCAACATATCTAATCAAAGTTTCCTTTAAGCTTCTACTCCTAATGTCTTCTCTAATACACTCCCTTAAAAGTGTTTTTGGAAGTAACTTTTGATTTGTCAAGTTTCTGATCAATTGGGTTGAGATCTGGGCTCTGTGGGGGCCATTGCGTCATTTGAATAATTCCAGCAGCTTTTTTCTTACCTAAGTAAATTCTGTACAGGTTGGATGAATGTTTGGGGTCATTATTTTCTTAGTAGTAGAATTCTTTACCAATAATATGCAAACCACTGGGTATATCATGACAGATCATTATCTGATGGTACTTAACATTTGCCCATTATTCCATCTTCAAATATCTCCTGTCACCTCAGTAGAAAAATATTCTCAAATCATTACACTGACTCACACATTTCATGGTAGGTGCTATGCAATGAGGCAAGTATCATTCACCTTTCTTCTGCTGGATGCACAACCTACTCTTTGAACAAAATATTTCAAATTTGAACTTGTCTGTCAATAACACCTTTTTTTCAATCATAAACAATTTAGATTTTCTACTCTTTAGCAAATTTCAGTCTCGTGGCAATATTTAAATGTTTTTTAACTGCTACAGTGGCAGTCTTCTTTCTGTACCAAAGGCTGCATAATGAAGATACTTAACATCAATATCACTGAGGTATTCTGCCTCTTCCTTTTCTAGACTTATCTGTCTCAGTCTTATATCTAGTATGTAAATGACAGTGTTTGTGGAACATTTTAAGTGTGCAGCAATTTGTTGGAGAATCCAACTGGTATCATAAAGCTTTCATGCAAAATCTCTGCTCTACTGGCAGTTCTGTGCTTTTAGGGCCATGGCAATGACAACAAAACATAATATGTAGTGTTAAACATTGTTTTTATCAAGGTTTATTTGTGGAATGCTATTATATTTATTTATTCCAGTATATACCAGCATCATATGTTAGCTTCTTTCTATATAAATAAGACACTGCATGAGGTACCATGACACTTCTTTCAGTCCCTAAATTCGATCAGTATGTTTACTCAAGCAAAATTCTTATGACATACCCTTTGTACAAGTTTATGGAATTCTAAAGAACGATAAGTATTCTCACCTTGGATCATCCAGTTGTAAAAAGGATCACTGAAACATAACCATAGTATTGAAATTTACATTCTCTAATGGCATAGAGAAATTAGCCCCATAAATTGGAAAGAATGACAAAATATTCTCTTTTTCCAAACACTTTTGCATATTATTCTGTGTATTTAATCAAAATATTGTTACTATAACTTCACAATTTTTTAATATTCCATTTTCCCAAATTTTATGCAAGGATAATCAGTTTAATAAATGTAATCAAGTAACAAACCTAATGGTTAACCCTTTTGCTATAGGTTTGATAAAACATATACACAAGTTTGTCTACAAAATTACACAAGTATTTGGACTATAACTTTTTATACAATGAATGTGCCTTCCCAAAATATGGTATACTTTTTGTAAAGTTTATAAGTACTTTGAATACAAAAAATCAGATTTTGTAATGAAATATTTTTACAAAACATTTGGTTGTGAAAACGGTCTGATTTATTACTAGTCTGAATGCAAAGTGATTTCATGTTACGATTAAAAAACACAAAAGTCTGAAGTATTATTTGTGTAATCTCTAAAACCTTCGAAATACATTTCAAACCTTTGTTTCCTGTGAAACTTGATATTGTATGTTATTTTCTATACTCTAACTATGTGGGGTTTGTCACTTAACCAACTTCATAACCATCATAAAATAATTAGTAAATAAATGTAAATTATGCTTTTTTGTGCTAGAATGGCTACATATTATAACATGAAAATACAAGTATTTAATCTAAGTAGCTTAAGTCTCATAACACTATATATTTACAAATATATATCTAACGATGCTAATGCCATAGAATTCCACTATAATTTATTAAGCATATTAACTAGGATATATTTAGATTTTTAAAAATATGAAACTTTGAGCAGACTAAAGATGCAACTTTACCTCATTGAAATCTTGGATCAAAAGAATGAAGAAGGCTTTTAGAAAATGCCATGTGCTGTAGTAAGACTATATAAAGAACTGTTTGAAAAAATGAAAAGAGGCAAACAGGGCCACTGTGTTTGATTTGGTATATAAACCATATCTCAACAAAATAAAAAATGCAAGGTTCTTATTTTATATTCTAGCTTGTTAGCATCAGCACTTTGAATTCCTAATTTGTACAAAACTACAGAATTAGTATTTTGACATCACAAACATTTTATTTTAAGCAGTCCTACATTCAACATACCATGCGACTCACTAAAATCTATATTTAGATGTATTTTAATACTTTTAAATGAAGAAATTAACTTAATATAATATTAAAGTTTGATTTATAATTTACAGTTTGATTCTAAACTTACTGACATAAATTCGTAAAATAGTAGTTCAATAAAATTTTGAATGCAAGTCAACAAATGCAATGACATGGCCTTTGACCCATGATCCATCCTGAAAGAATTAATTCATTAGCAAATTTTACTAATTCCCTAGTTCTAATTATACTGTGCATTATGTCATTTTAATTATAATTATTTAAATGCATCAAATAATGTTGAACACAACACTAAATAATGTTTGAAGTTGCCATTATTATATATATTAACTGGACAAACATTTAAGCTACATATCTGTCTATTCATAAATAAAAACTTCCAAATTTGTATCTACTATTTCTCTTGATCACACTGAACAAATGTCTAAAGCCACATATAATATTAAATATAATTATTGAATATATCTTACGCCTAGAAACATGACAAAAAATACAGATTCTAACTGCACATTTAATTTTCAGGCTTATTCAAAAAATGTCAGTTCTTCATCAAAAAATGAAAGCACAAATTTGGCCTTTTGTATTACTGTTGCAATATTGAAAGACAGTGAATATTTCTTATAACTGACAGTAATATTCCTCAAAAATCATGTTGGATAGTGAAAAATAATAATTTTAAACAACAAACGGAGGAAAATTAGAAGAAAAGTATCCTCCAGTAAGTGGCACAAACAGCGTTAAAACTAAATTAAGATATGAACAATGAAATAATTGTAAAATCTTGTTGCATATACAGTAGAATATTCCCACATGTTGCAGTTGAGTGAAAAGTTTTTGTTTTTATTTCCTTTTTTATAACTGTAGTATTAATCTGAATTTTGAAGTTGTTGTATATGAAAATTTATTGAGATGTATCTGAACTACATAGCAAAAGAATTAATGGAAAAAAAAAGGTTTAATAATTAAAAGAGTGATATCTCAGTTTAAATAGCTAATCTGGTAACATTTTAAACTAACGAGTCCTCACTATAATTTCAATACAACCATATTAATCTCTATTGAGAATTGTATCCTCTACAGTACAACACAAAGTTTTAGTGTATCATATTCAAAATTTTATTAAATTACTTTTGTATAAGTTAAAGCAATTAGTACAGCATCAAACCTTCTCTAATAATCCATATTGTAACAGTATTTAAGTTCTTAATTCTATAATATTTTTACAAAATCCTGAATCTCTCCTAGTGTGACACAAGTGACATTATCTCTGGGCATCTTTTATTATTTTATCCACCACCCCTTCATAAAATATGAAATTAAGTATAAATTACTCAGTATAGAATTGTCATTGCTCAAACACACAAGTTTATAGCCTTCACCCACATATCGCATCCTCTCTTTAAGGATTTGTTAACAGTTCTTTCTTACATTTAATTACACATTACCTATAACCAATGTTATATAACGTTGCATTCTGAACAGGTAACTGTCAACTTCACTCAGAGTACAAGCTTCATACATATGGAAAGCCAACAACAAGCTTGGATGACTTTGAGACAGCTCTTTTAGCAGAAATATTTTAAGAGTTAGTGAAAACTGTCTGTTTTTTACATGTTATTGGTGTATGTTCTTAAGTGCATTATAACCAATAGTATAAAAAAGTAAGGTTAAATGTCAATAACAGACAACAAGAAAAATATTAGGTAAGTACTTTATTTCTTGTTTTTTGTGTTTATTCTTTATTATCATAAAAGTAACTAAAATGTAAAAATAGAAATTTTTTCAGGTTAGTTAAGATTGAATTTGGTAAAATTATATCTCACAAGGCACACATGCAAGAAGCTTGTGGATAATTTAATTCAGTAATGTGAGCTGCACATTACTGGAGTAATTTACAAATTATAGTGGCACAGAAAGTAGTTAGAAATAATTCAAAGGATAATAAAATAATAACATTTATTACAAGTATATGTATACTGTTACAAGCTTAAAGCTACTTTGTAGTTTCATGTTATAGTTTTAAGTCATTCTAGAAAGGTCATAGGGTAATTTAGATTTATTTCAGTTTGTTTGTTTTTGGTGGTTACAATGTCTGTCAAACTGACCAATCTCATATAGAGTAGAAAAAATAGCAGATAAAATATAAGTTTTACTGAAAAAACGTTTCAAATGTATTTAGAAAGTTTTAGGGATTATAAAAAGGAAATTTAATATTTTTAGGATAAGAAGCCTAATTTTAAAATCACTTTGAATACAGCCTATTCAAAACATACTCAATATATTCACAGCTTAATAGCTTAACAAAAATACTTTACTGAAAAATATAATTTTTTATATGTGAAAGGCTGCCAAATTATGTGATAAAACTTAGAAGCATTTAATGTATAGAGACTTTAATATCATTCATCTTGAGAATTACCATATTAAATGAGTAACAAGTTATTTGATTTATGAAAGGAATCATTAGTATGGTATATATAAACTAACATGTATCATTTAACTTTTCACATCATAAAAAGCATTTTTCCAAAAAAGTAACAAATTTAAATCATATTTTACTTACTTTTTCTTCAACATCAGCTTCTACTTTCAATGTCTTTACTGCCACTGCCACCCATCCATCATCTAAAAGAGCTTCTCCTCCATATACTGTTCCAAATGCTCCTTCACCAAGTTTACGATTGATTACTATATGGTTCCTTGGAATTTCCCAGCCATCCAAAGCAGAAAAGTGATTCATATCCATCAGTCCCAATTCTCTCATTCTGGCTTCTGTTCTTTTTACTTTTCCTTCATATCTGATACATAAAATGTATAACTGTAACTTACAGCCTTTTAATATGCTTACCATTAAACCAATATACATAAAATCATAAAAATGCAACTTAGCATATGATTATTTGTAAATATGGACTGATTTTGTACTACTTTTAAAACACAAAATTTCAATGGAAGAAAACTTTTTGTATTAAGTCAACACAAAGGAAAGGTTGTTATTTTCTTACACCAAAAATAATTTCCAATAGGTACATATCTCTACTCATATAATAGCTATTCTTGTTTATTGCTGCCTACTACGTGCAAAATGTTTTACATTTCAAAAGTATTAAAACTCACACCTACCCCACAATCAATGTAATTCATAACATCTTTGCACATAATGTATTATACAACAATCTTTCACTGAAAGAAGTGCAACATATTCTTTTAATGCACATGAATTCCACTATTTGATTTTACCTAACCATCATATTGAGGTTAGGCAGAAGTTAAGCACCAGTTTTAAGTACAGAGGAAGGCTGGGAAGTGTGAGAAGAGGTAAATAGAAGTCAGAAATATATTTTAATTGTAGGAAAATAATAACTTCTCATAATGTACTTTTTCTCCACTCACATAATAAAGTGGAGGGAATGGTGCAAGGGATGTAGATAAGTATCCTTCAAAATCGTCTGTATAACACCCATGGAGTGTAAATCCCCATTTTGAGAGGAACACCACTTCTATACCAGGTATATTCTTTGCTCAGAGTGGAAATCTGTGTTGCATAAATTATCATGAATTGGGAGGAGTACATCCAATAAATGAGAGAAAATATCCTAGTAACCCTGACCCCACATCCAACTGAAATCTCCAAAATCATAGCCCAAGAAAAGATTGAATGTATGGTTCCTAGGCATACATATTACAATTTGTAGTAGAAGGAAAGTCCACATCATCTCGACCTGAAGTTTAACAGAACAGAAAAATTTCATACCAATCAACTAAACAGGGTGCACTTGCACAAATGCATAAGTAACATCAACCATCCAAGAACTCAACATCTGAACAATGATAGGAAGGAACATGCCACTGCAGTTGTGCACTTAAAATCCAAAACCAATTAGACTTGTGCCACTCTGTGCAACATCTGTCTTAAATAATAAACCTCACTGATGTGTAGTTCTAGATGAACTACATTCCCTCATCCAATATCATCCTCTAGATCATAATGCACAGAAGTAGGAGTGCATGGATAACCATTCAATACCCTGAACAACCACGGAGCTGGGGAATATCAAACCAAATCCTTGCAACATCAACCTTCATAACCCATCATACCAAGGTGGAGTATATGAGGCAAAAACTTATGACTAAGGTAGTATGAGGTAACCCATGTAAAAATTTGTGTTCAATGGTCCTGCTCAAATCCAAAAATCACTCACTGGGAATACTAACTTATAATTAGATCTCAAGACAGTGGAAAGGATATTGAAGCTGTATAGAAAGGAGGTAGTGATAGGAATCATAAAAAAAATTTGTTTGACAAACCCCTGGATTAGATATGAACAGCTGTGACAGGTAAACACATTCAAACAAATATGCCCTTACTGGGTCAAAAACCACCTGATAGTCACAAGAACAGTTCGTAGCACAGAGTACAACAGATCTCTGAAGTATAAAAATGGAAAAGGTTGGAAAGGTGAAAGATGGAAATAGGTACATATTGTGTGAAGTATGACAGCAGGGTAAGACAAACAAGTAACCAAAGATGAAAAAATTAAATATTGCCTTGAAGATTCCACATATGACACAGAAGATTCAGAAATATTTCCAAAAAGAAACCCATAGAGAAGAGTTGTCCACTGGTCATGAAGATATGTGGAAAAAAAGTGATGGAAGGTGAAGACAACGACAGGAAGTTTGGGCTCAGGATAAACATATAGAATTCACAGGATCTATCCTTAAACAGCAAAAATTATTCCAACTGCTAGAAGACAAGGAAATCTAAGGCCTGAAACAAAGCCAATATGTAATGATCAGAAGTTCGTGGTTCAATAAAAATCAGGCTGACAAGAGCCCTCAGTTGAGAAATGAAATGCATAGCATATACTCTAAAATTGGAAGAAGGGAAACCTAGGTAACAGGAGAGGTACAGGATTTCAAAACTGCTATCAAAATTCTTCTAATCATGAACAGCTTTGCTGCAGCAACAGGAAAATACCAGGCAACATTGGAAAAACAGGTAAAATACAAGTAAACTTCAAACAATGGCCAAAAATCCTCAGTCAAGATTCCCACACTTGAACACTTGAAGCCTCTGTCACAAAATTCTGAGTTCATAACTGAGAAACAGCATGAAAAACTAAAAACAAAATAAAAATAAGTTTTTTCTACCACAGAATACAGTGGATAAACTGTAAAAAAAAGTTATTAAAAACTTGAAAACCATATTTAAAAATGAAATAAAAAATTTGTGACAAATGAAACATTTGCATAAGACGTTAGTTAAAAATGAATAGAGGACTTGCATGGGTTAGGAGGATGTGTTGAACACCTTCTGGTGGAAGATTATCACATGATGACTTATACGAAAAATGTAGTGAACCACACTGATCAAGGAACAGGTGGAAATTTCAAGGTTTGTGGCATGCAAAATAATTCTGCATATAGAAAATAGCACTGAATTTGAATAGCTATTGCATGGAAGGAGGTAAGTTACCACATTAAAATTTATCCAGTGTTCTTTTTTCTTAAATTAAGTTTGAATCAACTAAAACTTGTAAGCAAGAGTTCTTCTAAGAAATGTAGGACTTACTTGTGCTTGAAAAAAAGAAATCCAGTAAACATAATTAGAACAAAAAGAGTAAAACCCATAAGGTTGGCTATAACAATAGTTAGCTCACAACTAACTCCAAGAGCCTGACGAAAACTCTCTAGAGGACACACGGTGACACCTGGCGGTAAAAAACGTAAATGGTATATACCCAATACCATTACAATACAAAAATTATAGAATAAATTGTTATAATTGGAAAACTTTTGGTTAACAAAATTTTTAAGCATGTACACATTGTAAAGCTATTTTCAAGATAAATATTTATTAAAGAACATTACTACTGTATATATTTAAAAGAATAATAAAACAGACTGTGCAGTTATAAGTGGGTGTCAAGCTCTTTAATCAATTATTGTTAGATGAAACAGTTAAAAACAAAAATTTAATGTAAAAGTCAGGTTTCAATATCTGTAGCAGGCAGAACACAGACAGCCCATTATTTAGTCTTGTGCTCAACAACAACTACATAATAGCAATATTTTTTTTTTTTTTTTTGGATGAATGGACTTTTCAGAAATAGTAATAATTGAAACTTGCCAATTTCAATTAGTTGGTTATTTTTGTAACAGTTGATATAATAATATTTTTGACTATTGAATAGTTGGAATAATGAAAAGCAAATATAATCAAATATACTAATTTCAATTACTTGGCTTCCTGAAATTAATTGATTTAATTGTAATTTTGATTACTGAATAGTTAAAACAATTGAAGAAAGTATTAATTGATAACATTAACTCAATATTTTTTATGAAATTATTCTATTCAATCATTGTTGTTTTTTGTAATAAACCAAAAAAGAGGAAAGCAGTATATTACTAACTGTTTGACATAGCACATACTTGGTTCCTGAGTCCTATTGTATTATACAAGATATCTAAATGAGAAAGGTTGCCAAGTTTATTAAGCTTTTCTTTCAACCACATTTAATTTCTAAAATATTTCTTTCAACATTTATCATAAAGTTATTGCTTAGCAAATATTAGGTTAGTTCAGTAGAGAATTTAATTTTTCCTAAGTACTCACTTTCTCCACCATCAGTAGGTTTCTTCCTGTCAGGTGTGAGCCACACAATAGCTGTTTGATTCAATTCTAGGAAGCCAGAAAAGGTTGAGTTAGGGTAATATGTACCAATTCGATGAGTTCTATGTCCATACCACTGCCAAATATCAAGTTCTGACAATCGACTAGATCCAACAAAGTTTACTCTTCCTGACACACCAGAAAAGTCTGTCTGGTTTATCAGAGTCACAAACCTTCTATATAAGAAATTTAAAAAAATCTAAATTAATTGTTGTGATTGTATTCCTCAGCTTTACAATTTTATAATTCCTTCACAATATGAATATGCTCAGAAGGAAAAATAAACACAAATATTGAAGATATTTTGCTTTATCAACAATTTACCCACAAGTCAGGATTATGATTTCATGCTATTATTTCATGGATAAATTGTAAAATCTTGTTCGCATTAATAGTTACTATATTTCTTAAACAGTTTTCTGAAATAAGATGAAGATATGAACTCCAACATCATTACAATCAAATTATACAGAGTATAATTATGATAATATACATTAATAGTTTGGTATAATATACACAACTATTCCTACTATAATTTTTGATACATTTTGTGTACTTTCACAAAATGTGGTAGATTTTTAGATACAAAAAAATTTTTTTTTTCTTCTGAAGTTTGTTTTACGAAAGATTTATTTCATTGCTAGTCCAAGTGCAAAGTAATTTTTTTTGTTATAAATAATTATTTTTCATCCCAAAACTCTCAAATATTTGTGTAAACTCTAAAACCTCCTAATTACATTTCAAATGTTCATTTTCAGTGATACTTTGTACATACTTTATGGGGTCTGTCAATTTGATCGACCTTATAACCACCATAAAAAAATTAGGAAAATATTAATTATGCTTTTTTCATTCTAAAATGACTAAATTACAACACGAAAGCACAAATATTTTTGCTTAAATAGGTTAACTTTCATAATATTATACACATTTATTCATTTTTTTTTTATTATTATAATGACCTCTCAATAGTACCTGGGTAGCCTTATACAAGTTGCATTGACATAGCACAATTGCACTCTGGCCTTTACATAGTGACTCTGTTGTGGCTGTGTTTTAGTGTAAAGTACACTCATATTTCATCCATAATATATTACATATGCTTGCATGTTACTATTTACAAACAAGTTCCTAAAGTTTTTGTTTTTCTTAAACATGAAACAGTATATAAAGAAGTTTAGCACACTATTGTCTCTTTTAGTTACAAACTGCTTACTCATTTGCTAGTTGCCATAGGTCGTTAAGCCTATCAAACTTCATATGTGGAAAATGTGGAATAACTTTTAAAGATTTTAAATAAATATATACATTTGAAATAACCAAAAATCATAAATTACTACATCAATACCATAAATTCCACTATAATTTATTAATTTTAGTAACTATGTTGTATTTAGATCAAAAAATTAAACTGAGTTGACTAAAGACAACTTGAAATCTTGGACTAAAAGAACAAGTTAATGTAATAATATTTCAAATTGGCTCAGAGAGCCACTAGAGGGACATTATGAACTTCGCTTGATGATGAGAAACCCACTGGAAATAAAAATGTATTCCATAATGGCTGGTATGGGTATTAACACTTTTATTGATAGCCAGAGAACATTTCAACCTTCCTTGGTCATCTTGAGGTCAACCAAGAAAGGTCGAAACATTGTTCTCTGCTTATCAGTAAAAGTGTTAATACCCATACCAGCTGTTCTAAGATACATTCTGAGCTTTAGTTTAATTATTCATATAAGATAAACAGAAGTACCTGTACATAAGTAAGTGTTTCAAAAAGTGGAAAGAGGTGAGAAGGGACAGTGTGTGTTTTGGAACATGAGCAATATCTCAGCATATAGAAGAGATAGAAGGTTGTTATTTTATAATCTAGCTTGTCAGTATTGGTAATACGAGTTCCTAATTCAAACAAATTATAGACTTTGTATTTGGACATCAAAGGTATATAATATAATCAATGTTATATTCAACCTACTATGTAACATGCAAAAATCATTATTTAAGTGTGTTCTTTTAATATTTACTTATCAATTAAGAAATTAACTGATACATAATACTAAAATTTCAGTTCCATGCTATAAGTTAATATCAAAACTACTGGCATAAATACATAAAACAGAAATTCAATACAACTCTGAATGCAAATAAACAAACACAAAGACATGGCCTTTAACATGTGATCCATCTTGACTGGGTTAAAATATAAGAATATAGATAAAACAGTCTAAAATTGGATACTTTTTCACTTACTCTGAAGTTTTCTTTGTGTGAAGAGAAGCAATATAGTTATGATTTTCTTTAAAAAGGCTGTCTAATGCCAAAGCATACACCCACACAGCATCATAAGCATAGCCTCCGTATTGACTTATGTCTCGGTCCTAATAACCAGAGACAAATAATGTTACATTTCTTGCACAATATTATCTAGGAATGATTTTCATAAGAAAATATTCACACATTACTAAATAACAACAAAAAACATTCAATTTTTTTTTAATACTTTAAATATCATTTGCATGTCAATAAAAGCATTAAAATTTACCATTTACTGTCCTATTATCTAATATACCCTGAAACTTCAACTCACTGGAAACCTTGCACGCTTGTTGTAAATTTCCTTCCATTCTTTGATTTTCAAGCCTTCCTGCATCAGATCATTATCCTCTCCATAGAATTTATAGGCAAGGCTCATATGGCCCTCTATGGCTTCTAACATCTGTTTGGTAGAGCAGGGAATGTATTCTTTATGAGGATTAGATTGGCTATTGTAATGGTCAGTGTCATACCAATTAGCAGTGAACCATCTTGGCAAAAACCATTGGAAACCATTATGGGCAGTCATACCCTAAAAATTAAAACAGCATTAGTCTCATCATGAGCTAAAACTCAAACTATGAAAGTTTAATGATTTTCCTCCTTCACACATTAATTGTTCATAAAAAATTTATTACTTAAAGTAAAATCAGTGAATGCATTGAAAAAATAATATTCAAAAGTCAGTAATGAACAGCATCTTTTCTTTAAACTTAAAACTATAATTTTAGTTTTCTTTTATTATTCAGTGCAAATAATGCAAAATCCAATCAATTTAAGAAAAGTAAAACATTTTATTTATTTAACTGAAAATTTTTACGTTTAACTCAAACTAATAAAAATCAAGCTGGACAAATTAAATTATTACTTATAAGCAGTGATTAATCAAATTTAATGTTTAGGATTAATACTGTTTGCAGTTATTTCAACAATCAATCAATCATAAATATAATTAATTGATTAATGTCACAGAGGGAAGGCAACTGGCTCACTAATATAATGTTAAAAATGTAAATTCATCATTTTTTACATTATGTTTGCAATTTTATTTGTTAACTTTATTATTTAGTGTTGTACAAGTAGGGGTGGATCTTGGAGAGTGGGTCTGGCCCTGTTCAATATTCTAAAATTAAGATTTATTTTGTAAATTTTGCATAATAAGGTGTGGATCTAGGGGGAGTGTTGCAAGTGAGTCCAAACCCTCCTCCATATGTAACAGTACTAAAGTGGCATCAATGAAAATTTACAAATATTGCTTGTAAGATTTAGTTAGACTTCTCCCCAAAGCCCTGTATCCATCCCTGACAAAAATGTACAATGTAACACCTGTTTTTTACATTCTAATTTATAATTTGCATTACTTTATTAACTAATGTGAAATAAACTATAATGCTTGTTTTGTTTACATTTGTCTGTGTTGTGTTTGTAACAATGTAACTTTCACTTTCTAATTTGTGTCCTGTTAGAATTTGTGAGAGGTATAGCATGTCTGGAACTCTACACTTTCTGATCTTGGAGGCAAATGCTAAGGCTTCTGGAACTCCTCCTCAAATTCTGTAGTAGTATTATTCATCCACTTTTTCATACCAGCCTTTTGACAATGTGATAAATTAGAAAGGTAAATTCATAAGTTTATTTTCCTTATTAAACATTGTCTTACCTATATTTTATAATGCTCTAACAAATCAATAATGTGTAGTGCTGTTAACATGTGTTAAGTCATTAGCCTATTTATACCAACAGAAGTACTATAATTATCACTAGCTCTACTTCATGCATGTTGTAAGAAGCACATAAAAGTGAAAAAAACCAAAAACTGGTTGCAGTCACTTGTAATTTAGACAAGTCCTAATGAGTAGTAATGCTAATGTATACAATTTGTTTGTTCACTGATCCTCAGCATAAATGTTTCACAGTTCATTTCATCCATTATTGTAAAATACAGGGTGGTCGCTAGAAAAGCAGAAAATTTGAGGGTCAGATGAAATCACGAATAAAATGCGTGCTTACTCATTTCTATTTTAATTTCTTTACATCATGAATAAAATGCATGATTTTAATAATTTTGAGCATCTATGAGTGTAATATAACATATGCCTTTAAAAACTTTGTAAAAGTTATTCTTTGTAAAAATAAATAGCTGTTTCACAAATTTTCCGCTTTTCTAGCGACCACCCTGTATATGCATATTAAATTTATGTCACATTTTTGCATACTTCCTTGTGTTTCTAAGTTGTAGGTGTAACAAAATTATCAAGAGTTTATTTACATAGTAAAAATATTCCAATCATCCTTACGTAGTCCCTAACAATTTTCAAATATTTTTACTTTGGCTAAGTATGTATTTCTCAAACATAAATAATAATTATTTTACCTTGGTTACAAACCATCTGAATAACAGCGTAGTTATAGGTAAAATAAAAACTTATGAACATGTAAAATAATACTAAATTGCCTGAAAAAGCATACACTCCACACAGTATTGTTGCAATACATGACTGTGTCTTTCATTATTTCTAAACAAATGTATAAGCTTTACTTCAGAGGTATTCTTTATCCCATATACTAATACACATCATGTTTGGCATCAAATACTGCAGGCAACTCATTTCCATTTTGGATATTAATTTAACACGGAATGTGAATTATTTTGATGCAACATGTAAAAGAAAAGGGTGTTATGGTGGATTTTGATTGTTACAGTTTTGTAAAAGCATGTGTTAAAAAGTGAAAGTTTTTACATGCTTGTGTGACAATTGAATTATTTTGATGTGTTTCAGATTCTATATTTACATTTGTAACAACTCACATTAGCATATGGTGTTCATAAAATTATTCATTGTTAAATAATTTAGAGTTTGTTATTTGTGATGGATTTGAAAAATGAAATCCTAAAATATTGTTGATTATTACAGTATGATTGTTTTGTTTTTATACTATGATTTGGGCCCAGCATGGCCAAGCTCGTTAAGGCGTACAACTTCTAATCCAAAGGTCGCGGGTTCGCATCCCCGTTGCGCCAAACATGCTCGCCCTTTTAGCCGTGGGGGTGTTCTAATGTGACAGTCAATCCCACTATTCATTGGTAAAAGAGTGGCCCAAGAGTTGGCGGTGGGTGGTGATGACTAGCTGCCTTCCCTCTAGTCTTACACTGCAAAATTAGTGACGGCTAGCACAGATAGCCCTCGAGTAGCTTTGTGTGAAATTCAAAAACAAACAATTATACTATGATTTTCACCTTAAGAATCATTTTAAGATCTTCAAAAGTGACATCTAGTGTCAATATCATAAGTTTTTTCAATTTCTAGCCAAATAGTAAATGTTGTAGAATCTGTTTTGTTAATAATGGAATGAATTAATTTTCACTGAGATATATACATTTACACATTATAACAGCACTGAAAAGAATATTTTTGAAACTAAGGACAATTATGTTTTAATGAAGAATTAATTTAATAAATAGAGGACTACATTCAAATATCCCAGCTGTTTGTAACAATGCTACACTCTTTTCTTTAACAACAGTGATACATTTCAATGAAGAATTAGTCTACTAAGTAAATAAGAAAAGTCAAGGAAAATTGAAAGATCCCAATGAAAACAAAAAAGGTAAAGTGGATCATTCAACACTAAGTCCTGAAAAACCAAAACAAATTAGACCATAATCAATAGCAGATGTGAGAAATAAGATGGCAAAAGAATTGCAGATGTGGATGCATCTCTTTCCCTAGTTGCCAGACTCAGAAAGAAAGGACTTACCAGGATATAGCATGAGCTTAGTGGAAAGAGAAAGTCCTACAAACATGAAAAAAACTCAAACTTATGATATTATGTCAGAAAACATAATATACATTCTCCCCAGAATCAACAACAACAACAAAAAAAGGAACTGCAGAAGCCTTAGTGGATAAAAACATGGACAGTTCCAACCAAAAATACCCACCCCTTCACTACTCTCGAGATACTAAATACCAAAAAAGAAATACGTGTGGTTGGATTACCTATCTTGGTGACAACAATAATAAGGGAATTCATACCAGAAACATCATGCCTTTTTTTTTTTTTAAATTATAATTATACTCAAATTCACAAGACAGCATGAAAGTAGCAATCCATAATGAGTTGACAACATTTCATCAGAAAAATCATGACCTACACTTTATTGAGTAAAAGTGACAACATTTTCTGAGTGAAATGTTTATATACAGTATAAGGATAAAAAATGCATTGATGAGGATGGAGAAATCTGCAAATTAGATATTGCCAAAAACATTTTAAAGAGGTGTAAAAGACTGGACGATGTGAGACCAATACTTAAACAGTAAAAGCTGATACTGATAAATAGCTATATTTACAGCAAATGATGTTTTGGAAGTCTTAAAACCTTAACATTGTTATGAACATGCATACAAATAAATAATAATGAATTGTATGGAATAACAAGAGTGGAAAAGTTTACACACTAAACAGTAATGTTATAAAAGGTTACCAATAAGTGAATAAGTATTTCATTGTTTCTAAATTTTAAACAATGGAGTTGCATTGTACATATGACATTTCACTGGATATCATGACCACATCACATTCACTATGCTTCAAACAAGGATCAAAATGTTCCTTTATGTGTTTAAGTATTTTAATAGTTGGTCTGATGAAAGCTTCCCTACATAACAGGAAACATAATTCATAAATAACGTTACTGTTGGGAAAACGGGGTATAATCTTCAGACCTGAAACAATTCTGAATTTCCAATAAAGGTCTGAACACATATTGACAGAAATTGTGAATAGACTATTAGTTCTTTAATTTTTGGATACTAATATGGTTATTAGGTTATGCTGTTCTAGTCATATTTCATTCCAAAAACAAAACAAGGAGAAGAAACTGTTTAAAGGTGGACAAGCATATTCCTAAAGCTGTATAATTAAACACATTTTGTACACATTAGGAACTAAAATTACCAATACTGACAAGCCATAATATAAAATATATTCTATTGTATTTTTCTTTTTATGAGATATGGCTTATGTACTGAATTGAATACAGTGGCTCCATTCAGCTCTATTTTCGGAAGTGGTTCTTTATATTCACTTACTTCAATATATGACACGTGAATAACCAACTGACAGCTTAGAATGTCCTCTTAGTGGTTTTCTCAGCTATTTTAATCTGTGAAAATGCTACCACATTCTCTTGAACAAAGATATCAAAGGTATGTTGTGTATTTCATCTGCTCAAAATTCCATATTTTTTTCAAAATCTAAACACATTTTAGTTATTAAGCTTTATAAATTATAGTGTAGTTCTTTGTAATTATTTTCTTAGTAGATATAAATCTAGACTTTTGAATGGGCACCAAAAGTAAAAATATTTCATACATGCACCGTTTGTGAGCAATTCTTTGGAGCTGTAGATGTATGAAATTTGAAAGAATTTTCATTTCTTTGTAAACTAAACCAAAATGTCACAATATCAGCCATAATATATTGAGTTGAAAAGAATTATCATTAGTATTTTTACTGAATTTTAAAATTCAATCCAGGTTTGCACTTGACATCTTACTGGGTCTTACTGATCTAATCATATCAGAGATGTCATATTATGGTGCTTTTGAAACATGGAGGTAAAAAGGTTTCATTAAATATTCAGTATTGCTTGCACAAGTACAAATCAAACTGATAATTGGCATTTATTTCTTGAAGCTTTAGTTGAGAATTGTAGATCCAATTTTATTCCAAAAACAAATGCTACAACGTCCTAATTTACTTAATTTTAAAAGATACAAATGCATTTCTGTTATGCTATGTAAATATTTAATACAATAACCCTTTCACAATGGGTAATAGGTCAAAGGGTATGTTATCACATTTGTTGACTTGCATTCAAAATGTTATTGAACTAACATTTTATGAAATTATGTCATCATAAATGTTATCACATTTGTTGACTTGCATTCAAAATGTTATTGAACTAATATTTTATGAAATTATGTCAATAAGTTTGGAATCAAACTTTATTTTATATATGTGTGTGTGTGTGTGTGTGTGTGTGTGTGTGTGTGTGTGTTAATTTCTTAATTTAAAACTAAATATTAAAAGAACACAAATATACATTTGAGTGAGTCATGTGGTATGTTGAATGCAGGACTGTTCAAAATGAAATCTTTGTGATGTCAAAACACTAAATATATAGTTTTGTACAAATTAGGAACTCAAATTACTAATATTATCAAGGTACAATATCAAATAAGAATCTCATATATTTTTCTTTTCGTGAGAAATAGTTTATGTAACTGAATCAAACACAATAGCCTTGTTCACCTCTTTCCATTTTTGAAAATAATCCTTTATATAAGCTTAATACAGTATGTGGCATGTAAATAACCAATAAACACCTTATATTGTCCCCAGTGTGATTTCTCTGCCATTTTCTAAAAGGCTTCAGCATTCTTTTGATACAAGATTTCAATGAAATAGGTTGCATCTTTAGTCTGCTCAAAATTTCATATTTTTTAAAATCTAAACATATCTTAGTTACCATGCTTGATAAATTCTATGGCATCAGTGTTATCTATGATTTTTTTGTTATTCAAATGTATATATAAAACCTAAAAAATTGTTTGATATCCTCCACATACAAAATTTTAAAAGGCTTAGTAACCTACGTCCAGCAGCAACCAAGTATAAGGGTCATACTGAGAAGAGATAATTGTTTGTTTTACTTCTTGATTTATTGTTTTGTGTCGGACAAAAAAGTTTAATAATTTGTTTCTAAATAGTAATAATCTGTATGCATGTATAAAAACTCAAATGTGCATATTACAAAATACTAGTCCACTAAAAAACAATCAACACAACAAAGACAAAAGGTCAGCTTTATATTACTGGATACATAATGAGTGCACATGTAGCACATTAATGCATTGACTGGAATGTCAATGTAATAAAAAAATGATAAATATATAGCATTATGAGGCTTGAGCCACTTAAACTAAACATTTGTACTTTGTGTGGTATGGTCATTCTAGCATGAAAAAAGCATAATAGATATTTATTTCCTAATCTTTATGATGCTTACAAGGTTAATCAAATGACAAACTCCAAAGAGTACAAAAAATAATAATATATAAAGTTTTACTGAAAACAAACATTTGAAATGTATTTAGGAGTTTAGAAATTATGCAAACAAGATTTGAGATTTTTGAGATGAAAAATAGTTATTTATTATTTTTATCAAATCACTTTGCTCTTATAGTAATAAAAGACTATTTTCACAAACAAATATTTCGTAAAAAATTTCATTAAAAACCAGAATTTTGGTATATTATATGCATGTAATCTTTACTAAAATTCTATTAAATTTTGAAGATACACATGCTGTATCAAAAGTTGTAGTGCAAATATGTAATGTGTGCAAATGTGTAGATAAACTGGTATATATTTTATTGAGTCCATTGCGAAAGGGTTTATGATGTACGTCTTTAACACAGAATAAGTAATTGAATTCAGCCATAAAGACTACAAATATGGAAGCAGTGCAACATCGTGCTTAAACTACGCAATTATTAGAAGTAGTGTCTTCATATAAGGATTC
This sequence comes from Carcinoscorpius rotundicauda, assembly GCA_011833715.1. NCBI lineage: Eukaryota > Metazoa > Arthropoda > Merostomata > Xiphosura > Limulidae > Carcinoscorpius > Carcinoscorpius rotundicauda. Next base: position 45,062,123 of record CM022392.1, on the reverse strand, counting down.
ATCTAAAAGGATTAAAGCCTAAAGACAAATTCAGTGATTCTTACTTACAATACCAGACAGTATATTTCACGGTACAGTAGATCTTAATCAGTATACAAAAATTAATTTAATATATTAATATAACACTTTGCACAAGCATAAAGAGTTAAGAAAAATAAAGATTAATCAATCATCATCAAACATTTCACACTTTGACCCATATCTTGCAAGTTCAAAATATTCCATCAGTTGTACAGAAAACTAATTTTAGGTGTATACATTTTTCAGTTTAAGAATATGACTACTCAATTGCATGGACTAACAACATACAATGTATGTCAATATGAAGTATGAAAACAATTGTTTGATTATTGTTAGAATTACTTATATTAGAAGATAACAATACCATAATACTACTAATGTCGTAAATTCTTGATGAAAGATCTAAAGCATTGAACAGAAAGAACAAATATCCACTAATTTAACTATAAGTCTGATATTTCTTTAAAGTTGCTAAAATCAGTCTTTCAGCATATTTCTACAACACCTGACTATTAGGTTCTATGTTCTGTCAAAGTCAATAAGACAAAGCTATAATCCTACATAACAAATATTAATGTGTGCAAATGTGTAGACAAATTCGTGTATATTATATCAAACTGTTATGTGAGGGTAACTCAATGCTTTACTAGCATAACACATTACCCTGCTATAGTAGTTACATGTAGTATTAATGAATTTACAAAAGTACAGATAAGATCCATTTAATAAAAAAACAAACTGTAAAAAAACACTCCATAAAACAAAGAAATTTCCATCAGTTCGAACCTACTGGTGGCAATTAACATACTTTTATTATAAGTGTGAATCGACTATCACATAAATACAACCTTAGCATAATGACTAGATTGATTTTCATCCACAGAATGGAAATTACACACATAAGGAAATTACATTATGAACCTACCCAACCAGAAAACATTTTCAAAATAAAATGTAACAATTTCCCAGCCTTTCACATTAGTGAAACAGAAGGTAACTTGAATATTAGGTTAAAAGAACTTCAAAATCTCCTTCCCAAGTCTATAAACATATGAAGAGAAGCAGAATGTAATCATATTAAAACATGAATTTGACATTAACGTAAACAAGATCAGAAAAACTTTATTAATAAAATCAAATAGTTTCAAAGAAAAATACCCAGGCACATTTCTACCTGATTTCAATTATTATTTCCTCAGACATTCCTAATCTTGTGCAAATATTTCACATAACATTTCTACATTTTCATACTTATTTATTTTTTGCTTTTTCTGGTCAACCATAACCAAAGAAAACTGTTAATTCACTCACACTGATAGGCACATGCATAAGTAACCACTATCAATTGTAAAATTTAAATGCATTGTTAGGTTGTTGGACTGTTATATTTAACACCTTACCATTAAAATTTGTGTACTTGAAAATATTTACATCAGTAATCAAAATGCCATATCCACTTTACAATTATTCTTTCTTACTGTAAAAGATGAATTATGTAATAAAATATGCAATGCCAATGTTTTAACTTCTCTACAATAATAATACTTCAATTTTACAATGATAACAGGATAATGATTTTAAAATTTAGCTGTGTAATCTTAACAAAATTTCAATACCTTTTTTTACACACAGATTTCCATTATGATATTCTTGTATTCTGGATTAATCAATATTGACCATATGGTTCTAAAATAAACTAAATAAATCAAAATGAAAATAACATTAATATCTTCTGTAAATTATTAGCTGAGTCAGATTATAATTTAATGAGTTGCAAGTTTATACCTTTATTTCTAGTATTGTAATTGATATAAAAATAAGAAGAGCTAAAAACAAAAACTTTTATTTAACATTGAGTTACTTATAATTATATGTAATATGCTGTGGTCCATGGCACTGAATTGAATGCACATTTTTTTAGTTATTGATCACTATTTTCAGAAAATTTACCAATGAATTGTTTCAATGAGCACCTTCTAGTAATGGAAATATTTAGATTACTTGGGTAGTTAGAATAATCAAAAACAATAGAGGCTGGAAACAGTAATTTTGATTACTTGATTATTTTCATTACATTAAATCAAATTATTAATCATAATTTGAATTAACTGATTCGCTTACGAGACACAAGTCAAAGCAATCACTGCTCATAGGTAACCAATCATATTGATTAACTGCCCACTTCTAATAAATGCTATCTTTTACATATTTCTAATCTATTTACAGAAACTAGTTTCATTACATTAAGCAAGACCATTAACACATTTTCTACCTGTTTATAAGCTTCACACATGATGGCTCTTGCTGCATAGTCATAGAAATCTCCAATAATGATTCTAGCATTTTTACTTTTCAGCCCTGCAAGATACTGTGTCATATTAAGAGAGGCCCGCTCTCGTGGAAATTTGCGATTAGTGATGAAGTCCATGCCATTGGCTTGCATTAAGTCTTGGAGAAGAGACAGATATTCAGGGTACTTTTGTCCGTCCTCAGTCAGTGCAGCTACTCGCTGCCAGCCTAGTTGCCGAAAAAGCTCAACATACACATATCTGTAGAGAAACATTTCTTGATAAGAAGTGAATGCTACAAACTTAAAATACCAATTTAATTTAAAAACCAACTTAAAGGCTATAGTATGAAATTTTCTTAAGGTCTGATCAGTAAATATAAATTGTTTTGATCAAACTACTTCAATCGATAATAAACCAATACAAATCTAATCATAACAATAAAAAAAATTAAATTAAAATGCAAGTGTGAAATAAATGAAGCTAATTATGCTCTATAACTGCAGAAATCTTGATCATTTCAAGTCTGTTCCAGCAAAAATAGTTGTATCGGTGTACATTATTTCTTCTCTTTTTATAATTCACAGTACAATTATGTTTAAGGGACATTAAGTAATTTTAACTGAAAGCACTTTGTCATATTTAACATTCGATACATCATTCAGAAACTTCTAAAATTGTCTTTGTACATTATATATTAATTATTATTTCTGATATTAATAATTTTTACATGATAATAAAAGCAACTTTCAACAAACGAAATTGAACACTTGTATATGTATATAATTAGAATATCACAAGCAATTAATCCTCAAGAAGCAATTTCAAACTAATTTCATTGCATCTGCATGTATCCTGAAATTTATTCCTATTAATTAATCCAAGCAATATAAGGTGAGACCCATAAGAAATAACAACATAAATAGTTTCTGTTGGATAAGTTATGATAAGCTGTGATTACAGCAGATCAAAAATTTACCCTGGGATCTGTCTGCTAAATATGTTTCTTGAGACAAAAACTGAAAAAAACAAAACAGAAAAGAGTACAGATGGCTAATAATTTAAATAATTCTACAAACTAACATAAATAATTATTTTTGAATTCTTATTTCTAAAATTATGTATTTTTGTCTTAACTCTGAGAAAACAATGTAATTAGTTAATGTTTTTCACTGACTTTTAGGGTAAATTTTGAAAAAGATGACAAAAAAACAGTTAATTTCTAAAACAATCCATGGAAAAAATTAATTTGATGCATATTTTTTTCTGAATTTTTAATTTGAATTTAATAATACCATAATTTTTTAGTCTAAGAAAAAGTAACAAGTTACAGACTTTCCAAGAATTTTTGGACTATAAAGTTCACAAGTTATTAAAAAGACTGTTGGAAAAGGGCATGATAATAAAAGATGGGCTTTGTAGCTTAAATTTCAGTAAAACGAAATTATATTTAAAAAAGAAAGAAAGATTGAATGCTGTATAATTACATGACTTAGTAATAGTTATAATATTAACCTATACACTACATTCAATTATATTCCATGTAATAATGGTATAACACAGTTTTTAATACTTTCTTCTGAATTAACAAATCACAACTTACATAGTGTTAAAATCTGAATTAAGAAATATATTAATATCTCAAGTTCATTAGTATAAGTTTACAATAATTATTTCATTAAATTCAGAATGCAACACTTTAGAAAAGTATTTACATACACATTTACTAACCCATGTCCAGAGAGTTAACAGAACAAATGCTATACTGGAAAAGGATTTTTTATGCACTTTTCTACTGAAAGGTGTATGAAAATTGTTTAATGTGAAATTGTTGTTAATTTGATACTTAAGAATATGATAAAATATGATTACTTTTCAATCAACAATCACTCACTTCTGATATGCATGTTAAGCAAGAAACTGTTCTCAGTCATGCTGCCTTCAAACTGGCACAACTTTACAAATTTAGTTATAACATTCATATAACATTAAAATATCATCAAAAGGCCTAAAATATCTTTTTTTACATTACCTAGATACTTCAAAGCTTGTAGTTAGTTGAAGTTTGGAGAGTAAGTGGCACTTTATGGCCAGACTCATCTCCTCAGCAGATAGTTATAATGATGCAAAAAAATGACAGAACATTTTACCATTTTCTTAGAATTAAGATGAAAATAAATATCCAGAAAATCGTGTCTGCTATAGTTTACATGTAAAGGAAAAAAATTAAAAAAAGCAATTGTAGGGATGGCTAATATCAATTTTAAAAAACGATGTAAACAAGACAGTAGAGATGGCATTTGCATGTTTTCAGAAAACACATGTAAAAAAAAAAATATATACCATCCCTACTATCTTTTTGAAATTTTTTTTTTAATTTCTTTGTTTGCTTGTTTTTTATAATGCATGTTTCAACAGACAAAGGAAGGTCTTGTTTATAACCAAGTTCTAAATACAATGAAGTTACAACTGTAATATTTCTTGTTTATTATTGGTTGGCAATTGCTATTTCACCTTGTACTTAAACTTTTTAAAGAAACACAAAATGTCTGTAACAAATGTAAGTTTAAAGAACAATGATAAAGTTGTTTACACAGGAATTATGATTCTCTAAACTACTAACTCTTATAAAATCCATAATCCATAGTCACCTGAGCAAAATTGACTGACATCAGTTTTGTTTTTTGAGTTATCATGTAATACAAAAGATACAGAAGAAAAACAATAAATTCAGACTTTTTGTCATGATATTTACAGACATTCTTAAAACTTAACTCTATCATTACATAGATATTGTTATAAAAGGAAACACTTCACAATATTATAAAGTTCTGATGACCTAATAAGATTTTTAAAATACCATTTCAATGAAATATCCAAGCCAAGCCTACATAGATAGTGATACTGCCTGCCTGACAGAATTATTTAATTTTGATTATATTTTTCTCACATCTTGTGTTAAACATTTAACAAGCAGATCCCAGTATGGAGTTTTAATATGTTGTATGCACTGCTTATCACAAATGAATACAACAGAAACTATTTATCTTGTAATTTATTTTTGATGAGCTGGGTTTGTTGTTTTTTAAATTAAATTAACTTAACTAAACCATATTTTCTATTTATGTCTTGTTAATAAACTATAATAAGTGCTAAATAAAATACACTTTATCAAGTACAATGGTGCAACCTTCTTGCACTTAAATGAGAGAACAGATCATAAACAAAAATATCAGGAAAAAATACCTAAACTGATTGTTTTCTGGGATTGTGCGAAAGAAATATGGATATTTTTCTCTGTTGTTGATCAGAGCACCCTCAGCACTGTAACTGATGATAATAGTATTGAAGTGTTTGGCAACTCCAGCAATAGGTTCAACAGTGTCAGAACATGCTGGACCTATATGAATAAAAAAAAAAGACATGTATCAATACATGTAAACAAAAGTCTACAGAGAAGAGTTTTGTTTTATTGCTTTTATATGATAAGCAGACTGTTAAGAATAAATAGCTATTTTTATAATAATAATAATAATAATAATAACTGTTTACTTGCTATTTAACAACATTAATCTCAGGCCTATGCTTGTGAATAAGCAAGCTCTTTTTCTTTTTATTTCCTCCCCAGAGGATCTCTTCATCACTGGTCCTTGGTAAGATTTTCAATTTATTAGAATGAACAACAGTGCTATATTCTTCAAGGGCACATTCATGTACACTTGATTTAAAATGGAATCTTAAGTTAACATGTTTTTAAACTGACATTCACAATTTTCTTTCAGTAGAACCAATATAGCCCTGCTAACAGTAAGGATGAGCAAATTTATAAACTATGAATGATGAATGTAAATTAAATCAGTCATTGAAAATAAAGTAAGAAACAATTAGGTTTAAACAGATATCTCAACTGTATCTGCAAATACTCTTCTAATGACATATCTAACTAATTTTAAAAATTAAAGAATATATCACACGTGTGGTTGACTGATAACAAGGTATTTAAAAACTTCAAATGTAGTTGGTATACTAATGTTTTTACTTATTTAAATAACTGTAAGATATTCTACCAATTACAAAAATCAGAAAATTATTTTTATATAAGAGCTCATTAATGTTTTTAAATATTTTATAGAAAACCTTATAGGTGCTAGATACTTTATCACCACAATAAAACAGTATTTCGAATAAATTTTCCTTAAACATACTTGAAATAAAACCTTCAAAAATAAAATACAAACCTGTAAATGTCTTTTAAGATACATTTCACATTCAAAGTTACCATTATTATTGGTAAATGAAGTATCCAAAAACAAATTATCCTGATATTCTACAGCATACTTTCTACTGTTATGTCTATTGTTCAAATGCTTAAGAAATTGATATGAATATGACAGGTTTCAAATAAGTTAAAATTGTCATCAACGTACAAATGACAATACAGAACATTTAAGCTGTTGCAGATAGTGTTTTAATTTTTGTTTTACATAAATGGAAAAATGTTGTAATCAGTGAAATTAGATGATGTAAATGTGAGGTTTTATTCCCATTAAAATCCTTTCATTTGTTAATTCAACTCAATCTTTCTCCATTCTGATTCCAAGACCAATCCAAACCTGACCTTGGTTTCTGATTTGATGAAGAAAAGACCATCTGTAGTCAAGGAGGTACATACACTGTTTGTATGCTAAATGTTTTACTGAAGACTTCATTTTGTTTAATGCTCTTTGTTCTGTCATTTTATATAATTTAAAATAATATTAATTACTATGGTTTTCAGCTTCAATTTGCAATTCCATGTCATGATTGAATTTTCTGTATGGAGGACTTATTCAATAGTTCCAGAATATATTTTACATTTAATCTAAGAACATCACAGAGCAGATAAAGATTGAGAAATTTCAGTGCTGTATCCAGAATATTGGTTATTGTAGAGTTTCCTATTAACTGTGAAGAATGTACTGCTCTTTACTTGAACACTTGTGTCAAAGTTTATAAAAGCATGTGTTTGAGGACATGAAATTCTTCACAATTCAAAAGACTAATGACCTACAACAAGTCAGTCACCTATAGACAATAATCCATTGAATGAAATGTTGGTCAAAAGAGAAGGTCTCTCCCAAACATTGTTCTTTATGTTGCTGTGAAGGTACATGGCTGCAATCCTACAGCAACCTAATCAGGTGAGGGAGCTACCAACATCTGATGTTTAAGGCCATAATGATTGAGTTCTACATTGAGAGTCAACCTTGGTACAAGAAAAACACAAGTTGAGGTTCAATGTAGTCTTGGCATCTGAAGTTTTCAAGAGCAATGCCAGCCAGAGTACAACCTCTGCTCTTGTTATATCATCACAAAGAAGAGGATTGAAAACACCATAGACAGACATTGTCTACTAACCTCGCCAGACAGTGAGTACTAAATGAATTTAGGGTCTGTGGTGAACCTTTTTGAGTTGGAAAACACAACCCCAACATCACTACAACCCATGATAGAGAACTGGTTCCAGAAACCAGAAACTAGCTGTCAAATATATCTCATTTTTCTGCACTATTTAACTTCAAAAGCCCACTGCCTGTTGAAGTACTATAGCTAATAACACCAAGAACCTTGGCAACCAGGTGATAATTGGAAGATAAGTAAGAAGGCTCTTTAGTCATACCCAAAGAACCTCTCCCCATGAGTGAAGCTATATAAATTAATCTGTTAACAGTTAAATGGTTGGTAAAGGAATGTATAAACAATTTCCTTCACCATTTCAGATAGATTAGTGTATGGAATAAAAAGATTTAGGGACAGGTAATGTAGCATCTATTGTTTAATGTGTTTATATAGTAGTCAACTTGATTGAGCATTTAGGTGATGAAAAAAGATCTAAGAATACAAACCAAATGAAAAAATGTCAGATTCAGAGACAAGAGACACTTTGTACCATAAGCCAAGTGACCACAGCTAACATTCCAATTAATAAACTTAATGATAGTCAGCTGGGATTAACAGGTAGTAGAAAAACTACTTAATGAAAGTGTCCTAAACCTTGGTTTCCAAATTCCCATATGATATGAGGCACAGGTGCATTAAATAATACATTTTGTGGTCACTACTCATGTAACAGTTAAATGTTCAGGCAATCAGGGATTGAAAAGAGGTAGCATTCTTGCTTCCTGAACTATTAGGTAGTAATATACAGAAGAATGTTTTGATTACATTTTACAACTACTACTTAATTAACTTTTTCCATATGAAGTAACCCTCATACAAAAAATGAGAGTATTCATAAAGTACCTTTTAATATAATGTGTATCCTCAAAAATTTTACAAACTTTCAATAAACACTAAATCCAGAAGTCTTTTGTAGATAAAATGTCATTTTTAGTCAAGTATTTTAAGTGAAGATTTACCCAAGTGTTGACTTGTCCAAGTGCAAAGTGAAAATTAAAAATACTGTCATTAATCTGACATTTTTCAAATTTCATTTTCTTAAATCTAAGACTTCTTAAATAAATATCAAACCTTTTTTTAGGTAAAATTTTACATTTTGTATGTTATTTTCTCAACCTGAACTCTATACAGGCTCTTCAGATTTGTCAAACCTTGTAATTACCACACACACACTAGCAGACAATTTACTTTTACAGCCTAAACTAACAGATTTTTCATTTAGTTTTACTTTACAGTTGAACTTTAACCCTTTTAGGCAACAACAAGAACTCCAAGTTATGCATAAAAGCTTTGTGTAAACTACATATTCAATAACAAGCACACTCCTCTTACAATTCACAACCATGCTCAAGCTTTGTATGTGTTGTCATTGGTCACAAGTATGTTGTTTATTTTCTCAGAGTACATTCAACAATTTCCTAATTTTTACTTTAGTTAATTTTATAAAACTACAAAATAAATATACACATAACATAAGTAAATGTATTACTTACATCTGAAATATTGTCTTCAAGATTTTGAACTCATACAATACAATGTTGAAAATTACACTCTAAATCAAGGTAACAATAATGTGATCTCAGAAATGATTTTTTTAATTCAGTTTTCAGCTTAAATGGCAAAATATTTCCATTCATATAAAAGTAGAATATTCTAAAATTTATCTGGCTTTCTAACTAGCATAATAATGACTTAAAGTAATTCCTATACCTGGTCAAGCAGAGTTCCGACAGAAGCAAATCAAAGAAAATGGTGCCAAAATGTTCCAATCTGCTTAACCAAAAACTTTTAGACCTTGTACATGTCAGTTAAGTGAGATGTTCACTTTCTATTGGTTATAAATAATACAAAAGCAAATATCAGAAAGAATTTATGAGAAGTTTTGAAATCAGGAAACTAAGTTGGTAGTTTTTAGTTTATTGCTTTAATCTTCATAAAATCAAAAAAAAGCTTTCTTCCACAAACTGACAGTTTAAATCAGTGACATATATAATACAAAAGAAAGTTACACTAGCTTTGAGATATAGCAGAAAATGTTGAAATGAATAGTTTAGACTCAAAAGGTATCAACGCAATATGGAAAGTGAAGCTTGGCATTTATTTATAATATATATATACACACACATATAAACACACATATGTACATTTTTCAAAAATAAAAATTTAAAACTTGTATAATGTTGAAAGCTGAAGTATAATCTACATTTTAACGCCAATTTTACTAACTGATACATATTGACAATAAAGTAGTTTAAATTAAATTATGAAAATACTGACATACACACTTTGACCTACCTACCTACCTATAGCAAAATGGTTAACAGTTAAAATGACTGGTGCACCAGTAGATATATTGCCTAATGCTCCAATAATTCATGTGACTAAAGTTTGTAATTAGATGTTCAAAAGCACAGTTTAATGGGCTTTGCTACCCTTGCTTACTTAGATACTCAGTAATTTTGTTTAATGTTTTATGAGAACCACTTATCTAATCTACAAGAGTACTGAAAATCACTATAATCTTTCTTTCAGAATTTTATTTCTTATTGTTGTGTAGGCTGAGAGAACTTCCTTACATACAATGATGGAGTTTTGTTTTTTATGTGTATTGATATACACTATAATTAAAGCAAAAATAATTAAACATGATTAACAAGTTTTTACTTGAAAAGTCTTAGTTAACCTGAGACCAGTCTGTGCTTATTTTGTCAAGAAAGTCTGAAAAGAAAAAAAACACAAGTTTGATTACTTGCAGACAGGTGCACCTACACTCAACACTCAGCCAAACTACTGACCATAGCTTTGTAAATGACCCCAGATGGTGACATACGAATTAAGCACAAAGCCAGTGGCTGTCTGAGAGATATTAACATACATGATGTTGTGTAAAGGAGGTAAAGGTATATGGGAATATAAACATCTAATAAATGTCCCATAAACATGTCAAAATATTATACCAAGTATTTTATAACACAAAGCAGCTAGGTTATTTGTGCCAAATTTCCAGTAAAAAGGTAAAAGTAAATTAAGTAAAATTCATAAAAGGAAATTCAGCTAAAACAAAAAAAAGTTAAAAAAAACATAAATAACATAAAACCAATGTCTACAACGTTAATAGAAAAACTACAGTAATTCAAGTTGTAAAGGACTTTCTGTAGTGTAATTGTAATTACCATAATTCACTAGGAAGAATAACAGGTAAGTACAAAAACCACCAACAGTCACCAGAAGTTGGTCTTTCCAGTCCTGATTCAAAGTTATTTGACGTTATGGACATTTCCAAAAAGGTAAGTGATAAAAAAGGTTTTAAAATATGTGTAGCAAATTTATAATAATAACTCCCCAGGATGACTAATGGGTAGTTCAAACAGCAGCATTAGTCACCTGAAGTTGGCCTTTCCAGTTTAAAATACGTGTAACAAAATTATAATAACTCTCCAGGATGACTAATGGGTAGTACAAACAGCAGCATTAGTCACCTGAAGTTGGCCTTTCCAGTTCTGGTTTAGAGTTATTTAATGTTACAGCCATTTCTTAATTTCAAATCAAACTAGATGGGCCAATTTTTAAAAGAAAGCCACATTAAAAAGATCTAATATATAAATTAAAAAACTTAAATGGCATTAAAAAGATTAATGACCTTTAAAATCTAAAAACATTACCAAGGTGGACAGTGTCACCATCACCAATAACACTGTCTAACATGTTTAAAATTGTGTCATCATTGAGAATCACAACGATGACAAGAAAGTAAAGTGTGGCTTATTGTGATCTGAGTGTTGCACAAACTACACACTGGTGCATGAGTTACAGACAATAGAAAACAATGAGTTAAAAAAACTTTGACCAATGCATAGTCTAGTTAGAGCAACTTCCTCTTTCCGATCCTTATGGAAGCAAGATGGCCAAAGTAAAATATAGGGTTTTTTTGGAAAAGCTTGTTTTCACAATGCTTACTCCAAGTCCACGAAGCCGAACCTTGAATACAGGACCATAGTCTATGTATGGAATAGGCACAGCAGTGATAGTGCCAGAGCAGATAGATTTAGTTGTGGTGCTGGCGAGCCCCTTCCTGAAAATACCAATGTGGCCCAGTATCCAGAAAAACCGGATAAAAGTAGACGTTAGAGAGAAACGGACCAGTTAGTTTTGAATATTGGCAAGAACAGGGTGTGAACCAATTCCAGGACCAGTAGAGAGCTATGCAAGTCAGCAAAAATAGTGCAGTTTGAGTACTGCTTAGCTTGTACATGATCCAGAGCAAAAGAAATGACATACAGTTCAGCAGTAAACACAGAAGCTGTAGAAGGGATTCTGCACACTATCACCAAACCACAACAAATCACAGCAGAGCCCACTCAATCACTTGATTTCAAACCATCTGTATAAATAGGAATGGAAGGATGGTTTGAAAGATGTTCAGCAAATAACAGACAGTATTTCCCATTGGCAATGTCTGCTTTTCTCAGATGACTTAAAAATAGGTCCCATTTTGGGACTGTAAGAAGCCATGGTGGGATGGGCTGGCCAGTGGATACAGCAATGTTATCCAAGGGCAAACCCAATTCATCCAACTGCACCTGGATACAAAGACCTAAAGGAGCAATACCAGATTGTCTGTTTAGAAAATGTATGTCCCACCAAGAAAGGAAAACACAAACCCAGGTGGGGTGCTTTGGTAAGGAACAAAGTTTCAAAACATAAAGACAATTGTAAATGGCAGAGGTGCAAAGAATATTCATGAGACTATGTATAAGCTCTGAACTGGGAAAGTGCATAAAGCCCCAGTCCAGAGCCAAAGTCCTTGATCATGAATGGGGTCCAGCGTCTTTAAGACTGAGGTTCAAGCAGAGCCACAGACCAGTGATCCATGTCGAGTTTCAATCGAATAAGAGCAAGATATATCTTTAGCACAGAATGTTGATCCGCTACCCAACTGGTGAAAGAGAGGACACAGGGAATGTTCAGTGCACTTATACATTTGGCCTTTAGCTGCTTGATGTTTGAGGCCAACATGTCAGTGAAAGAAAAACCCCAAGAACTTTGTTTCAGGGACCACAAGCAGCACAACTTCACTGATACGGAGTTCAGGATCAAAATGAATACCCCATTGGTGGTAAAAGTGCATGCAAACGGTTTTAGAGAGGGAGAAGTTAAAGCTATTTGCTGTGGTCTACATCAGTAAATGACTGAGGACAGTCTGTAGCTCCTGCTCAATATACCTCATGTTCAATGACTGACAGAGCCCATTTGCAACAGTGAGAGGGAGTAGTTCAGTGGTGGGATTAATTTTTATACTGAAAAGTGCGACATTCAGAACATAGCACTGAAGGTCTCCAAGTTACTATAGAAAAGAATGGGAAAGTGTTGAACCCACATAAACTTGGAATCTCCTGTCCATCAAAAAAAATGTTTAATAAAAATGGGGAAATGGATACATAACCCATATATATGGGGTTCTCACAAAATGCCATACCTCCATGTTGTATCATAAGCCTTCTCAAGGTCAAAAAATATTGATACAAAAATGTTGTTGTTTGAGAAAGGCTTCTCTGATTGACATTTCAAGTCAAATCAGGTGGACCATGGTAGAGTGCTGTAGTCAGAACCCACACTGGGTGGGCAAGAAGAGGTTGTTTGATTTGAGAAACCAAACAAGATGAGCATTAACCATCCTCTCTATGATGCCAGCTCATCAAAGCAATTGGATGGAAGTTTAAAATAATATTGGGATCCTACCTAGGCTAAGAGAAAGATTGGACAATAGCCTGGCACCAGGCATCAGGAAAAACATTCTCCTACCAGATCCAGTTAGAAACAATTAGAAGAATAGCAAGACAAGCAGGAGATAAATGGCACAGCATGTCCAACTGATGTACTGCCAGACCGATGAAGGCCTAGTTTGAGTTCCACTAGTGTAAAGAGACAATCAGCTCGAAAAGAAAGAGGTAATTGCTCTGCTTGAGTCTTGATGGCTAAGAAAGTAGAGGAAGAAGCAGAAGTGCTAGATACCCAGCAAAAGCTTTCACTCACAGTATCAGCAATGCTTCAGGTATCAGCTACTTCCTGGCCTTCAAAAAGTAAAATTGAGATAAGGACAGAATTGTATTGCCCACTGACCTTTCAAATCTTGTCCCATGTGACTCTGAAACTAGTGGTAGAAGATATTCCGATTGTGAACTTAATCCAAGATTACTTCTGGGTTTAACGTCTTACCCACCAAGCATGTGCACTGGCTCACTGGAAAGCAATGCAGTTTGAGAGCGTGGAATATCTGTGGAAAGTATCCCAGGCCTGTTTTTGAGCCTTCTGTGCCATGTGGCAGGCAGTATTCCACCATGGATAAGGATATAGTAGAAAATGTGTTGAGGTTTTATTTTAGGAATACATTGAGCAGCTGCTTGTTTTATACAATCAGCTACTGCTGCCACACAGTCGTCTAATGATGGCTTACAGACAGTGACAGGATCAAGTTCTGTGAGAGCAGTGGAAGAGGGCCAGTTTGCCTGATCCAGCTTCCACTGGAGCATGCAGGTCAAGTGGCATCGACCATGGCCAGTCTCTCTCAAGATGATAGGAAAATTATCACTGCCTTGTAGATTATTGTCAACCCTCCATGAAAAATGAGAAAATAACAAAGGGGAGCAAACTGAGAACTCAACAGCAGTAAAGGACTGACTAGGAGCATGAAAATAAGTAGAAGAACCAGTACTGAAAAAGAGAAAGGTAGTGATCAGAGAGCATATGCTCTACAAAGCAGCCCCACCTATCAAGTTCCCAAGATAAAAAAAGGGAGACAGCAACTGTTCAATGAGAGTATCAAGGTCTGATTGATTATATGTCTCTCCAGGTGACAAGTAGAGAGAACAAACAGTGTGGTACGACCCAAGGAAACATGGATGGCTATGGCCTCCAAGAATGTGTTGAGTAGCAAAGACAAGGTGGGCACATGCTGATTAACCAACAGTAACATCCCTCCATGCACACACCATCGCACAGCTGGTAATTTCTGTACACAGAAAACTGCCAAAAGGTGACTGTATCTGTGACCATTTTTATTTACATGTAGAAGAATTGGGTGGAGAACCCTTCTGTTTATGACCACATTTTTTTTCTTTACTGTCCTCATTCGAAGGAGGTCTATCAACCTCCATAGATCCTGCCCTGGGTCGACTGGGCAGGCGTTCACTGTTGGAAGGGGATTCCAGTGACTGAGGACATAAACAAATGATTGTTTTGCATCCTGAGATGGGAGAAGAAGATGAAGCCAAGGAAATGCCTGTACTTGGAACCAAAGGATGTGGATGTTGGGGTTTATTGGAATGTATGTAAGGGACAGAGATAGGTGTTGAAGTTGATTCATCAACTTTTTTTAACCATGGAGGTCAAAAGATCTTTCACTTGTTTGGAGAATGATTTTTGAAGGCACATAGAGATCTGTCTGCACTCCTACTGCTGCTGTGAAATGAAGTGTACCAGCATATGTCCGAGATGAGGTGGTGGACAGCAATATTTGAGCCTCAGGAAAATAATTTTATGAATTGTTTTCAAATGCTGCACCTCTTTTTCTTCCAACCATTTATGGCAAGAATAAAAGTAGGACAGGTGAGAGCCATTGCAATTGATGCAATGAGGGTCTGTTTTAGACTTGTAGGAATCATAATCCTTGCCACTGCAACTAGCACATTTCAAGGAACCATGACATGGTGTCTTTGAATGACCAAACTACTGACACTGGAAACATCGTAGAGGGTTCAGAATGTATGACCGTACTCTACAATTAAGATAAACTGCCTTGATGGTGGCAGGTGGACATATTAACGTAAATATGAAAATGAGGACATTGGTCTGCACCATAATTCTATCTTTGCTAGTGGATATATGCCTTACTGCAAAAACTCCTTGGGTGGAGAAACCAGTGAGAATCTCCAACCCTGGGATGTTCTTCAAATCCCTCACAACAATAACTCCTCACAATGAATTCAAAGTAGCATGAGATGTAACCTCAATAAGTATATCCCTAATTGCCTTTGAATGCAAGAGGAGTTCACTGTGTTGAGATGTGGAGGTTTCCACCAACATGTCATGAAATCAAAGCTTCTTCACTAACTTTGGAGAACCAGCAAGTCCCTCTAGTCCCTTCTGAATGAAAAAGGGAGATATCTGCCCTAAAGGTTGTCTGAAACTGAATGCAATATAAGAAAATGAGGTACATAATAAAGAAAGAAAGTTTCAGTGCCCACTGACCCCAACCACCATGGAGCCCTACGAAGGGACACACTTTAGTGTAAATGTCAAACAAGGACACTGCAGCAATGCCAGGGTTTTGTGAGCACTATACCCAAACACCAGCATCAGATAATGTCCACAACACCTGTTGAAAACATCCAATACTGGTACTTGGTTGACCCTAGCCTGATTAGACCAGCCGATTGACCCAAGGAGGCCAATCCAAGGCTGCTCATCTACAGGAATTTAAGGCCAAAGTGGTATGTTAAGGATGGACCCCTCAAGAACCGGGATCCTCTCCTCCCCTTTGTGGGTTGCCATGCATGGCAAACATGTGGGTGGATGTTTAGATCCCAGAGGAGATAAACTGAAAGAACAGAACCTTCCCTGGGAGGTACCCTCACCATGTACAGGAATCCCAACTGAGGGGCAATTGTTAATGTACTCCAGAATTGGAGTAAAGAATTTCACCCCTAATATTTAGACATTGTGATATGAAGTTTACTCTTATTAATTACCTGCAAGGTATTTTCAGAACAAAGTGTACCTTATTTTCATTAAAGCTCAAAAGAAAGTATTTCACATTTGACTTTGAAATGTTTAACAGGAGAGAGATGTTTATATAAAGGTAAAGGTGAGATTCCTAACACTTTTGAGAGAAGATGCAGTTTCAATGGTTGTTTTACAAGTAGTGTCAAAGGTGGACTGACCTCATTAACTGAGAAACATTTCTTAAGTACAAATACTTTTGTAACAAATCTGAGTTTTATGTGTACAACAAACATTTTCAAAGCTTGCTACATTCTGTACAGGTACACATTGCTAGTTCAGAATTACAGTCAACATTCCTTCTCCAATAAGCAATCGGTTTGATACTGTGCATATCTGTTAAAGGCAAGTCTCTGCTGTTTAAAAATATTTACTTCCAGTATGCAACCAACATTTTATTGTTTAAGGGTTGAGATGTCTGTGACACAAGTTTTCAGAAACCAGAAAGGGTGAATTTAAGTTTCAACTGGTGCAATATTAAAGTTTATTGGTTTTAAATTTCAAGTTAATTATTGGTTTAGACAAGGCTAAGGTAATGAAGAGAACTGTGGTATAATTTACAATAACTTTCTTCTTTGTATAATACTAACATTCTAAATTTATATTTAATTATGAATATGAGGAGGTTGTCACACAACATTTGGTCAGAAAAATCATAAAATTGCTGTTGTTTTAAATTATCTTTGTGCTTTTTTTATTTTCAAAGTTGGTAATAACTGTTATTATCCATGGATAATATTATTTACAATGACCTTCTTTCATGATAAAGGAAAATGCCCTTCAATGGTTGTAGAAACAACTATCTATTAATTTATTAATCTTACCAATATGAAATGAGAATAACCAGTCAAATAACAGTGCAACCTAGCTTTTTAAATGTGAGATTGACTAAAACTCTTTTGTTAGTTGATTATATGTAATTCTTCAAGTCTGATTCTATATCTCATCCAAGCTTGTTCTTATCTTGACTTTGTGAAGCAATAGTCTATTGTAAGCAAGTATACACATTACATTTTTAAGTTCCAATAAAAACTGTATTTATTGTGCATCACAATTTGATTCGTTTTTTCTTTAGCTTAAACTTGGACAGTAGACACTTTGCACTCTTCTCTAATACCAAATCTTGTTTGAATCTCCCATTATGCATTTATTCTTATCAATTAAAATTCAAATCTAAATTCAGTTCACCCAGATACACTACATTTATAAATAACTTTGTCTAGATCAAAGTGCTTAAAAAACTTAATAGAACACAAACTTGGCACCTTTAAATTGCATACTCAATTACTGATCATTAAAAACATATTTTGCGTAATGTGCCCATTCTCTTTTCTCAAGCACTGTGAAATAGTTTCTTAAACCAACTCTTGACTAGAAATTCAAGTAATGATAAAATTGTTCTTAAAAATATAACTTGGTAATGTGTCAGTTAGCTATTTTTATTCATAAATTAAAGCTTAAATATAACTATAGTACTCTGTACTGATGTTATTACTATTATTAATATAGCTGCAGAAAACACTTATCATATGAACATTCAGTTACATAATCTCAAACACTTACGTGAAACTCAACAGAATTATTCTAATCCTTGTTGGAAATATAGTTAAAAGCATTAAAATTACAAATGATGCGAAAAAAAAACATCCAACACTAGAACTTACCTAAAATACCAATTAACGTGCCATATATGGGGTTGGTGACATAACTTATAAAACTCTTCATCACCATGTCAGCCATGCACACCCCATCTTGTATCAAGAGCTCTAGTCTATAGTTGTCCAAAACGGATGCATTGCGATTTATTGCTTCCACTGCCATCTGAGCCGCTAGAAACCATAGAGAAATAATGAACTGATTAAGTTGCAACTATGTTTTCTAAACAGTTTTACAATCATTTTAAGATTATTAGGCAGACTATGTATGTCTTATTTTTGTGAAATGAAAGAGTTAAAGACTGTTTAATTATTAAAATTTTGTTTTCCTAAGAAATTTGTAGATTAACTTCTTTTCACATATTACAGTAACAAAGGCAATTGTTGCACAGGCTTCTGAATAAGAAAATTTTACTTCACATTATTCTAGATATTTTAGGACAAGCTTATATCAAAAGTATGTAATATGTTATTATTAATTAGAGAAAGCAAAATTATTTATCCTCGAACACACTGTGCTATTCAATAACATCTTTAGTTAATTTTTAGGACAGAAATTCATCTTGAAGTTGGTACTTTTTCCTTCTTAATTATAATGACTGTCTTTCTTTAAAAATTATCTATTTGAATTGATAGTGAAATAAATACGACTTTTGTGTGATACACTCTGAAGTACTATGCTAGGCAATCTTTTTTTTTAAATGACTTAATTTAAAAGTTCAGAGTTGAAGAAATCTTTCTTCATTCTGAACAAGAACCTGCACTACACAATTTTCTACTTCTAAAAGTCCAGTCACCATCAAAAGTTTCAGCTTCAATATCAGAATAACTTTCATCATTTGAAATCTCCAGTGAAGTCTTATTCTCACTAACTTCATGATATTAATATTTTAAAATATCAATAACTGTGCTTTTATCCATACCTTGCAATACCCATGTTTCATGGAAGTGACCATACTTGTTGACATTTGTCAAAAAATTATGAATTCAAGATGTCTTTTAGAACAAAAGTAAAGATGTGTGTCATTTACAATTGAGCAAAGGAATCAGGAACAAAGAAATATCTTGATAAATGTAAATAACAGGCCAAGATTTTGAACCTAAAAATTAGTATGTCACACACTAAATAAATCACATCTTACATTATCCCTGAGAGAAGTTTCTTTTCTTAGGCAAATATATATACATATGTATACAAGTTCTGCCCATTTAAGGGGTTAAACAACTGCAAGTACTGATGTCATTCACTCTTTCTATTAATTAATTCAGGATGTATAGTGAAACTTAAATCTTACCTGGGACCACAGCACTCTGTCTCCAATATATCCCTGATAGAGGAAAAATACCACCTATGTACAATGGTATTCTATGAGACAAGTCATCTGGAATCCATTTACTCCAGATGTGTTCATTTTGTAGCAACCAACTACAAGCTATTTGTTGCATACTCCAGCCATTCTGTAGTGCCTGTTCATACTTCTCCAACATACTTGTTAATTGTGTCTGGCTGAAGAACATGGACTGAACTACATGGTAAGCATCATGAGCATTTTTCTTGAACACTGACCAAGTCACCTGTACAAAACTTACTTCATTATACGTATCTGTATAAAGTAGTTTAGGTAATCAAGCTTCTCAAATTAACTTGTAAAATATTGCTTAAATCATTAAATACATATCAACTTATGAGATAATCTTTTGGACAAACCAATAAATATTAACTAAGTCATCTAACAAGTATATTGTTCAAACCAACAAAACAAAATCAACTAATTCAATGGAACATTATATTACACAAATTAATAAACACGTGTCAAAATTCCACTAAATACAAAAATTTTAAGTCAATAAACATTATTCATGTCCCTATACAAATTGAAATAACTCATTGTAAGTAGAATCACTCAAACACTAAATTTGACATAAATATATAAATTAATCAAATAACTTAAACCACATACTGTTTAAGTCATTACAAACATGCAATTTCTCTTTGTTTAAATCATGTAACATCCAAGTTACCTAGATAAATATAGTTTCTCAAATTACTCAGGTAAGATGGTTTATAAACCACTAAATACAAAACAAATTACAAACAAGTTTTCATACATTATTAAACACAGAATTGATAACCTAAAGAATATAATAATTAAAATGTTAACTGTAAACTACATAGCACAGGAACACTGTTGTTTAAACCATTAAATAAGTCAGCTAACATAACATATTTAAATAATTCAGTTTTAATCACCTTTCACTTAGTAACATGTTAAACCATTTTTATTGTCATTCAAGTTATTGTCTATGGAATTAAATCTATAAATTTAAACAAATTCAGCAATTCTTACAACATAGTTTGAATTATTAAATATCAATTAAATTACACAAGACTTATTACTTAATTTGTTAGCTTAATACCTAGGCAATATACAATTTAATAAAAAACAACCTGTTGGCCGAGACAATAAACTCATGAAATTCTTAACTAATAAGCAAAGCACCAATAAAAATAATGTATAACAAATGGTAACACTTCAGTAATTTTCATTTCTTGGACAATATTAATTCACCTTCTATAACTAAGCAGAAAAGAACAGGTGAATGTATAGTTCATTACAGCATGGCAGAGAGAACATTTTATAAACTAATAAATAATTAGTATAGAAGCAATAGCCCGATATATACCTATAAAAGGATAACTACAAGTCTACCTATTTGTGTGTGGATATGACGTTACAGAATTGCTCCTATATACTGATAATAAGACAAAGAACCATTCAAAACATATTTTATCTGGTTGTCAAAATTGTTAAGAAAATATATGGGCAAATATATTAACATTTCATCTTGATATAGATTAATTGTGAGGAGGAAAGAGCATTACAAATAGAATATGTTTTAAGTAAAATCTACAAGACTTTTGTATAAAAACCATTCAGATGTGCTAGAAAAATATTTGTACATAGGATATCACTGTAAATTGATGCAAGATGTTGTTCACATTAAATTAAAAAAATACTTTTATCTATCATACAATTTGCATGTTGTATTTTCAGAGCCTCTGGAATCTCCAAAATCTATATCCACAGGTATTTTTTGTTGTTTTTTTCAGTATATTGTATTTGGTATTTACTCTTCTATACCACAAACTGTTGCTACATCAGCAATGTAGGGTAAAATGAAATATTGACAACTGACATTAAACATATAATAACATGTTGAATGATACCCTGTAAAAAATTATGACATGTGCACTTTGACCCCAACTATATGCTCAAGGTCAAAAAGGGTTAGAATTCACCCCATAAACAGTAGTGGCACAATAAATCCAAAAACAGACTGTACCTCACATTTCTTTTTCAACTTTTGTAATTTATAATTTGATTAAATGATAAATTACAAATCCTATTACAAATTACAAATATGTATGCAATATAATAGGTAGTATTTGGAAATATAAAAATTAAAAAATATTATATGAAAATAAAAAATCTTCTCTTATTGTTTGTACAAACACTAAGTTAAAATGATATAGCATGCATCATACATTTATTTGCATATACAAATCAAAGATTGCAATGAGAAATGTAATAGTTAATTACCAGAACTTGCAAAAGTTATGCTTAACTAAAAAAAAAAGATATTAACAGAACGATTAATTTTTCTTTACACCTTGAATTACCACTGAATATATAAAAATGAACCATACTGCACTTGAAACTAAAATCAACACAAGAGAAATTAACCTTTTCTAGTTGGTTAATTTCAAACTCGCATGGTAAAGCCGGATGAGATACAAAAGGCTTGTCCTCACAATGAGGAAAGGCTACATCTGTGTAGTTGTCCACTGATGTCAAAGTGTTTGGTTTCCAGTTAAAAAATAATGTTGGTTTATGGTTTTCAGTTCTTGTTGTAACTAGTTGATCAAGGTGTGGTCCAACCCAAGCAACTCTTACTAATAAATGTAATCGTTCAATTTGTTCTTTCAACAGCATAAAAGTTGCAGCTGGATATAGAATGAAAAATAAAACCATCAGCCTTCCAAACAACTGGCATCCATAAAGGATGAAGTTCTATATAATAAGAACAAGTAAAAACACTTCTCAGATAAAACCTTCCTTCTTGAGTGACTGAAATAACCATACATATCTATTATGATTTGGATTTTGACAAAACTAATATCTTATATGCAAAAATCTTATATTTAAAATATTTTCTGAACCCAAACGAGCCGTTTTTGCATATAAAATTCTCAACAAGTGGGTTTCTCGACATCACTGATTGAAAACTAATATCTGCACAGGTTTAATAGTAAGAGCATTTTTTTTTATTTAGAAAAGCATCTATGGATTAAATTAGTCAAAATTAGTTTATGAATTTTTAAGAAACTAACACTTGGACAGATTTAGTAGTAAGAATTTCTTTTTAACTTAGAAAAGTAACTGTGGATTAAAAGACTCTGCCAGAAGAAGTTATGAAAGAATAATTTGCTAAACACTGTCATGAAAATATATAAAAATTACTTATGATCACTGGTAGTTTCTAATTTAAAACACTTTTTGTTTCTTTCTGTACTAGAAAACTTATGAATCACTTTAATTGTTATAATCAATATGCTAAATAGAACCCAAAAATATTTGACTTAACATTTAAAAATTGTAACTTAACCAGAAATGCATTTCCAACACAAAACAGAGATGATTTACATTGACATCTATCTGATTATCTTCAGTGCAAAAAATGTGATATTTTATGATTAATCAGTAGATAGATTTAATCATTACAACTAAAAAATAATGATCAGTTTAAGCAATAACTTGAGTCTACTTTTTACCTGGGTAGTCAGCCAAGAGAGTAGCACACTGTGTGTCTCGATCATTACACGAAGTTGGAAAATATATACCATCAACACAGAGATCATCATCACAGAAGTTCTTTCCTGTATGTGTATCAAATGTCCATGAAGGTAGATCAACATTTTTGGACAAATCAAAGAGTACAGCAATATATGGGTCTTGAAAAGATCTCCAATGATCCACTACGATACCTTCTTGCTTCCATTTATGGTGAACATATTCTTCAGGAATGTACCACCCAGATCTGAAACATACAAACACAAGATAACAACAAATGAAAATAAACAGCCATAATTACCTCCAGAAAATTATTCAACCACTCTGTATTATTTTTAACATGGTGAACAGATTTTCACTTTGAGTATACCTAAAACTTATTGTAACCATACAGTATACTTTGAAATAATTACACAAACTAAATTTGCATTTTAATACAAATTTTCATTCTTATTGAATTAAAATTCAAATTTGGTTTGAATTTCTTTAAATGCATTTATTAAAAATTAACATCAACATTACTAAACTCCAAAAGTCATCAGAAAAGCTCCAGTTTCATACATATACATGAAATTAATACACACACATATCATTTTTTAAAACACACTATATACTAACATGTATTATAATTTTCTTAGGCTAGTCTCCCATTTATTATGTTGCATATGCTATGTATTAAGATATCAAATTAATATATATATATATATATACACACTGACCTGCAATATTCTTTTAACTGTGTATAATAGCATCAATTTATAAACTTTTTGGAAGACATTATCAAAAGTTCACTTGGCAACAATACTGTCAATCATTAGTATTTCACACACACCTAGCACATTGTTGATTCTTATACTCAAGAATCTTCTACAAATTTATAGAACATGCATGGCTTTCTATAATACATATTTAACATTATATGTTTCACACATTAAACTAAAACAAATGTAGATATTAAAATACATATTCAATAGTAAATCCATTACAGTATTATCACAAAAACCACAATTTCTAGCACACTCTAGAGGTAAATATAACATCCACTTTCAACACACATCTTTCACAACCCCATTTTTTCTTTCTTTCACACACACACACACACACACACACACACAACAGAATATAATATAACATTTGCTACTTTCTGTAACAGCAGTTTCTATGCTAAAAAGGATTTCCTACCACTTTAAACCCCAAAACTTCAATTATATAAGAACGTAAAGCTTAGCAACAAGTTACATTGGCCAAATTCAATGTAACAATAATAACAATTAATTTGAATGCAAAGTTCTTCATAAAACATTTACAACAAAAAAATTAACTAGCTTTTCTTGATATGCTTGTGCAAAATAAAAGGATGTTTCAATATGAAATGTTTAATAAGAAAATATTTACAAGTTTATAATTTAAACTTAATACTATTATTCCATGGTTCAGCAAGTAATTTGTTAGTGAGTTGATAGAGGAAACTTTTAACAAGTTAATTTTTTTTATTTAACATCCATGTGATGAAACTCAAAAATAAATTATCTGTGCAATGTTTTTATAAAAGTAAATGTAGCACCTAATACAATTACACAAACTTTAAATAAAACATGTCTACATGCAGTACCTGCTAAAGCACTGAAAAGTAACAATTATTTCATTAAGATGCAACACAAAAATACAGCACTGCAATAAACTGATTTTTCAGAGTTTCTTAGTTCTCAATCTAAACTGGTTACTCTCAGCTTTGGAATGTCAAAAGCTGAAACAAAATCAGTGTTTACTGTAATTTACCAATAAATGTTGCTTTTTGGTCAAATGCAATATAATAATTTTTTTTTCTTTATATACTCCACACACTGATAGCCCATGCAAGTCAGTATGAATAAATGTAAATAGTCAGTATTTCTGTCCTTAATCAAATCATTTATGTGCACAACTATTGAACTCTGTCCACTTAAAGAAACCACAGCCACCCATTATGTTTCTTCTGACAGCAATGCTGTATATTAATTCATTTTGTATTATATTGTTACATTACATACTGATCAATAATACTGACTAATCAGTTAAGGTACTTAAGTGGAATACCAAACTCAAAATGAAATTCAAGCAAGTATTACATCTTTATGAATTATAAAATGTGCTCACAAAACTTGAAAGAGAAAAAAAACAACATATGAATAAACTCTTTGATCACTATGAAAATCCAACCAGATTTGGAGGCAAAGCTAACAAAAACATACTTATTTATGAATTAGTTTTTTTTTACAAGCCATAAAACTAAGAAATGTGTTTTGTGGCTTTGAGGTTTATTACTGAATTTGTATTTTCTGTGTTAAACATTTTGTTCAGAAACTAATTAGCTAGGTACATTCATCTTTTTATATTACTAGCTACATTTTTGTATTTAATGTTCATACTATTGCATGCAAGAACTGCCACAGTCAAGGATTAACTCCAATTCAAAAATTCATCCTGCTAATTATCTACAATATTAAAATGTTTATACAAGTTAGTTTCGTGGAAATTCAGGTTTTCTATAACTTTTCAATACTACACATAAAACTGCCATTTTTCCAGTTTTTGTTTTTCTTTTATGAATTACAAAACTTCACTTTTTAGATTTTCCAGAAATTGTACATGAATACTAAAGTGTTCTAAACCAAGAACACTTAACTGAATATTAAACCAAGAAAAAAACAGTATGATTGGAAGAAAAATCTTAGAGTTCTGGTGAACAAAGTTGAAACAGTATGTATACAGTAGTGTTGCTGTTGTTTTTTTATATTCAGAGATTTATTTTTAATCTTTAATTCATACTAAACACACAGTCAATGTTTCATGAAGTTGTACAAAATTCCTACAAGTATCAGTTTCTTTGTTTAAGAATAAAGATGCACAGTTGACTGACTATCTGTACTGTGCCCACTGCTGAAATCAAGCGCCAAATTTTACCATTATGAACCTTTATATAGTTTTAAATCATATCAAATATCATACATGAACTACACAAAACATTCAAAGGATAAATGCAATTTATAATAACTCAGCTATGAAAAGGAAAATCATCAGTTATATAATAATTACAACAATAATTCAATTTCTGTGTTCATCAAGTAAGTCATCCAATGATCCATAATGTTTTGGTCATTCACCTATAGTAAATGACAATTTTATGGCTTTATATATTAATAGTTCATAACATTTCAATGTGAATCATAGGCCCCAAGAATAGCACCAACACAAAATGCAGCTCAATGCGAAAATAAAAATATGAGGGTCTTGAGAAATACTTAACCACTCTGCTTCAAACATCTTTTTCAATGAGTCACATGGAGTCTCTTGAGATAATGTAACACACCTTCAAAGTGCAAACCATGCATATTCAATGCAAGATTGAAGTTCAACAAACATAAAGACTATTAAAATTAAAAAGGAAACAATTCCAAATATTCCATATGTGTAAATGCCTATTATCCGATTACAGATTGAAACACAATTCAGCTTTAAAAAAAAACTACTCCACATGATTGATCTTAGCACCATTGCAGAAAAGCCATTAAGCATTTTATAAAAAGAAAGCATCTCCTTATATGTCTACATGTTAACATGTGATTAAATCTCAAAGCAAGAACCCTATGATAACAGTAAGCCACAATATTGTTATAAATCATCTGTCTTGCCCACATATCCAAGCAACTGTAAAATGCACCTTTACAATCTGCTAATGACATTTGTACCCAACCTTCAATAGCTTGCTAGGATTGTTCAGTTTTCATTCATACCATGATTCTTTAATTACATGAAAAACATTTAAATATTGTTCTATTATTTTTAGCCATGGCTCATAAAATACTTTAAACTTAGTTTTTGGGCAATTGTCTTCAAATCAAAGATTACTATATATCAAAGGCTGAATGGTGAAACACTTCTGTTTTGGAATAAATATTTATTCATTAAATTTACATAACAATAAACTAAAGGGAAAGTGACATTATATGTTTCATTATAACTTACAAAATTTCAAGTTCCAGTCTTTTGTTTTCTGCAGCTTATTATCTGTAAACTATATACAAACAAATTAGCTGTCTTGTTCTCTTTAACTGATTTAGATCCAAGATATTAAAATAAAACTCATACAAAAATGGATGTAATATTTCATTACTCACAATATTTACAATAAAAAATCCACAAATTCCAGTTAAAAGAAAAAAAAGTACTCACCTGCCTATAGGACCCAAAGGCCCAGCATCTTCAACATAACCAGTGTTTATCCAGTCTTCCAAGTTGAATCCAGGACCTAACCACATTTCCAGATTTATCATATTACTTGGCACATAGTCAGCTGGTCGGCTAGCACAATTTCTATGCCAAAGAAAATTGCATTGTACATGGAAATGACGTTTTACAACTGCATTTTTTGTAAAATCACAAGGATCTTACATTTTTTTATTTTGCAGTACAATTTTTTTACAAAATCAGCAAGTATTCATTCATAGAAAAGCTGCTCATATCATTATAAACTAGCAAATGTTCTGACAAAAAATAATAATCATTCTTCTAACATTTTAAATTAAGTGATATTGAAATAACATGTAGCTAGGCAAATGCATCACAAAATGTGAAATTTGTTTTTCAGTAACTACTTATTCTGTTTCAAGCCACACCACTTACATAGAATTCAAAACATTACAACTTCTCTTAAAACATTTAACCTGTTTTTAAATCACATGATAAACCATCCTAAACTAACAAATTATGAACACTTTAGGACTTTAAAAAGACACTGACTTTTAAACATGATAAACGAAAGTATAAAAATTTGAAATTTTTATTTCCAAGTACAAAGTCACCATAATTTATATCAAAATCAATATAGGACTATGAACAGATTAAAACAAATTTTATCAACAATAAATGTGCTGTAAATTAGCAATATCACAGTAATTTCTTACTATCTTAACCAGATGATTAATATACAATATTTATGAAAACTATATGATCTGTGATATCAACATGAAAGAAATCGAGTTTTCAGTGGCTTCATGTTGCATTTTCACATAATTCAAGCAATTCCTCTTTGTATAAAGCCTTGATAAAAATTTATGTATACTAAAAGTACTAGTTTTGTGATTTTATAAAATTAACATCTGTTACAAATCTTAATGATTTGATAAGGCTGGTGGAAGAAACGATCTAAACAAGTTTCTCAACCTTTTTACCCACTCCATCCCCTTTAGCAAACAATAAGCACTTATGTACACCATCTAATACATTTTCAGGCCATTAAAATATTTTAAGGAAAATAAAATGAAAATTGTCAGACAATAATATTGAATTATTATGGCTTAATCTTAACAAATATAACTCTAAAACCCTCAAAACTTTTCTGTCTACTTCTGCTGCCCTGTCAAAGTGGACTGACTCTCTTTAATTTTCAAAATACCCATGTAGGAGCTGTACCACTAAGGTTGGGAAACACTGGTTTAAATCAAAGCTGTGAAACATCAGAAATCATTAGGCCTAAATTTAATGATGAAAATCACAATATCTAGAGATTTTTCTACATTCTTCCTAATTTGTCTACTGCAGAATCAAAACAATGGGTGTGTAAAGACCTATTTTTGTCTCCTGCACATCTGTGGTCAATCTTTATCATTTAAATCAACTGATGAGTTAATATTTAACAAAAGGCTTCTAACTTCTAAGGAAGTGACTTGTGAAAAATAAAAGATAGATCTGAAATGCTATTTTTATAGATCTCTTAATTTTGAATATTCAATGAACAAATTAAGTAAAATATAAAAATCACCTAAGAATATTAAATATTAGACTAATCAAGGAATATGTTCATTCTATTACTTGTCAACTTTATAAATCAATACATCCTCTTCAATGTACAAAGTCACATATGTAACAAAAATAAAATTATCTTATGCATATTTATGCCTTCAGTACAACTGACTTCAAAATTTAGCACAATGAAATCAGAGCTTTATAGTAATAATCTCCCTATTAATTTCATCATTTTCAATAAGGTCACCTTATAGTTTATATCAAAATCGTGATTTCTTTTTTTCAAAAAAAAAAAATCTTAGTCCTGTAAAATAACTGTTTGATACCTAAAATAATTTAATAGTTAACAGCATAGAAACAGCAGAGATGTTCTGAAATAAGAAAAAAATATAAAATATCTTTTGGCTAAAATATTTTAATCTGTATTTCAATTTTCATCATACCCTTTACTTAGCCCCCCAGTGGCTCAGCAGTATGTCTGCGGACTTACACGCTAAAATCGGGGTTTCGATACCCGTAGTGGGCAAAGCACAGATACCCCATTGTGTAGCTTTGTGCTTAATTCAAAACAACAACTGCGGACTTACACGCTAAAATCCGGGTTTCGATACCCGTGGTGGGCAGAGCACAGATAGCCCATTGTGTAGCTTTGTGCTTAATTCAAAACAAAAACAACCCTTTACTTAATGAAGGATTAGGAAAAATCCTGGCATGGCCGAGCGCTTTAAGGCGTGCACTCGTAATCCGAGGGTCGCGGGTTCGCGCCCGCGTCGCGCTAAACATACTCGCCCTCCCAGCCGTGGGGGTGTATAATGTGACCGTCAATCCCACTATTCGTTGGTAAAAGAATAGCCCAAGAGTTGGCGGTGGGTGGTGATGACTAGCTGCCTTCCCTCTAGTCTTACACTGCAAAATTAGGGACGGCTAGCACAGATAGCCCTCGAGTAGCTTTGTGCGAAATTCCAAAACAAACAAACAAACTTAATGAAGGTTAATAATAATTGACATCATAGTATTCGATTAACCTAAACGCCAAGGTGTGCAAGTACTATTGTCAATTTTCAAACTGGTATTATTGTGGTTCCTAGTTTTCAAATGTTGTTAATTTCATATTACTACACATTACTCCATTAAACTTACTTAGGTTCTTTACATCCCGATATCCTTTGTAGTGTGGCGGTAGAGTTGCTATTGGTGTCTACACGTACAAGAAGAACGTCGGCGTAACCAACCACCTCCTTCAATAACAGACTAAGAATATTGGAGATCAAGCGATGTGATACACGATTGCTTACTTCAATCGTAATATTAACAGCTCGTTCGTTTACATAAAAATGGCGTTTTGGGTTTGCTTCTGTAATAACATGGTTACACAAACATTGATGAGAAGCTCAATAATTTTTATTAAAACACAAAATATAAATCAACAGAGCTTAAATACTGATTTTTAAAAAGACTACACTAGAATTACAATAATATAGTATATGTTTAAAACAGAAAGCAGTGCTTGTAATATACGGGATAACTATAACGAGAATTGCTAAGTTTGAGTCATATCCCATAAACGGTATTGAAAAAGAGGATGAAATTGCAGAGTAATATTAAGGATGTAAAATAAATGCAAACAACACATTGTCACCAGAGGCGCTACTGAGACCTAACGTCTGATTAGTCACAGCAACTGTTCAAAATTTTCTTCTCAAGTGTCCAGAACTTAAGTATTGCTAATGTACGGCCTCATTCTCTGCCGTTAAAGAAAGTTCTATAAAGCAATAAAATACGTTAAATATTTGATATTTTGATGAATGACAGCTGTATAATTTATTCCTTTTGAATTATTTTCATTTACTAGGTTTTATATGAACTTTTATATGCAAAAACGATGACCGAAGAAGGTCGAAACGTTGTTCGCTCTTCTATTTGAAGTGTTTTCTGGGCCCAGAACAGCCGTTTTTGCATATAAAAGTTCTCAACAAGTGGGTTTCTCGACATCACCTGACGATGACCGAAGAAGGTCGAAACGTTGTTCGCTCTTCTATTTGAAGTGTTTTCTGGGCCCAGAACAGCCGTTTTTGCATATAAAAGTTCTCAACAAGTGGGTTTCTCGACATCACTGATAGGTTTTATATGATTTAATTTTAAAAAATTGTTCTTATTGAAATCGGATAGTTAAGACAAACGAGCAACTAAAACAGTAACCAGAAATTTTTAAGTGGTTCATTGATTTAGAAAAGAAAAATAATATTATACCAATGTTATTCATCTATACTCCTCTTTTTTGAAGGAACTTGATATTTGTACCTCTAATTCATCTTTACTTTCGTGCTTGTTAGTTAGTTTTCTCCCACAGGTTTTTAGCCTACAGTCATGTGAAAAAGTTAGGACACTATGAAAGCCTGTGTATTTTTGTAACATTTGTGGATATATAGATATTTAATCTCAATTCAACAATACTGAGAGAATATAGGAATATAACTAAACAATTAAAACTGAAGAAAAGACTAAGATCTTCTGTAAATGTAATCCTACAAAAATGCATATTCTGAGGAAAAAGTTAGAACACCCCTACATTTATTCCCACTTAAAATGGCTCAACTCACATACAGGTGTATCACACCGGGTGCACATGATTAGAAGATCGTTACTCAGCATTTTGAATGAAGCTTGCCGTATTTAAACCTCCGACATTTAGTTTAGTGTGCTCTTGACTGTTGAAGTGAGAGTGAGCACCATGGTGAGAACAAAAGAGCTGTTTGAGGCTTTCAAAAAGAAACTTGTAGCAGCTTATGAGTCTTTACTTCAGTTGTAATTGCTTAGTTATATTCCTATAATCACTCAGTATTTTAAATATTGAGATTAAATATCTATATATCCAAAAATGTTACAAAAATACACAAGCTATCATAGGGTGTCCTAACTTTTTCACATAACTGTACATTGTCTTGTAATCTTAAACAAACATTCGCGATGTGAGAAAAATACGTAGATTCAAGAAGTTTTAATATAAAGTTATAAAAATCCTTTAACCCAAACGATTTCAAAAGGTGCATCTTTTCTTCTTCACTTTGCCCCTGAAGAAAAAAGATCCACCTTTCGAAAACGATCGGGTTATAGGATTTTTATCACTTTGACTTAAAAAATACAGCTAGTTAATATTTTGTTCTAGAACGTATTTCGTAAATATTTGTAGGAATGAACATAGTAAAATATATTTTTTGTACTTGAATAAATATGTGTGTGTGTGTGTTTCATATGTTCGCTACGTACATACATCAGTATTTGAATACATGTTTTGCAAACTGGCAAAAATAATCTTACAGACATCATGTGAAGTGTCAATATCTTACTCTGTCAACAAAATTTAAATCACATAAATTATGTTTTACCAAGACGGAGATAATTCAAAACCTAAACATACCAAAATGCAAAAAAACATTAAAATTCCAATGTCATAACTTTAAAACAAACCGAGTTGTTCAAAATACCTTTTATTTAATGACTAAGAAACTCGATGAATATGCCTAAGGACACCAACAGTATTAATATTTTACTTAAAATTCCCACAGCTTCATTCACAGTAGCGTCTCAGTGGCTCAATGGTATGTCTAGGAACTGACATTGCTAGAAACCGGATGGTGGGCAAGCATAGTTCAGCGTATTATAATAAGCACTTAAAGCAGATTTTTAACTTTTACCCAGTACTATTTACTCTTAGTTTTTCAACCATTTTAGTGAATCACGTTAACAAATGTTTATTCTGTGAATGAAACTATCACGCACTTCCCAACTTCAACCATACACTTCTTTGCCCTTTCAGTTATTATTACAATCTACACCTTTCGATCTGGAAACGTTTTGGTACTAAATAACAATGATATTTTCTACATTTATTAATGTAATACTACAAAAGCAGACATATCACTTTTTATTCTGTAAATAGTTATCGAGAGCCCTAACTGTTCACACTGTTTATTAAAATGTCTTACTCTTTCATACAGCTGTGGCTTACAAGTGAAAGCTAGCAAGTTTCATTAGTCTCGACCAATAACACTACATGATCGTTATCTAATAAAAGTAGCTGCTTTTTCTTCAATCCATTATCACGTTCACTTTAGTTACCAAAATATCGTTTACTTTACTTTTACTGTGCGTCTATTTAGTTTTCTAACGTAAATAAATCTTCGATATTTGTTCTTAATTTTCTGGTAATTTTAGGTATTACTATAATTTTATTCACAAAATTATGACATTATTACTGTAACACCGGAAATGTTAAAGTTTACACGTGAGGTTTGCAACAGATTTACTGTTAAACATTTATTTTAATACCTACGTTTGTTTCGGTTTGAAAGATGTGACGTATACTGTTGTATGTGTATTGCGCAAGGTCCGCCTGTTCTCTAAATGTGTAGAAGACTGTCCAGAGTAAAAAATAAACAATATACGTTTTACGAAAACACAAGTGTATTTTCGAATATTGTTGAACTTTCGAGAATATCGCCTTAAAATATATACAAGTAATACAATATTGTTTGGTCGCTCTAGTCATTATAATATGCGCCTCGGATGATATAACTGAAACAAACACGAATTAATACGAAAATTACAGATATTTGACCAGAGCTTTTTATAGATTTTGAACACCACAAACCGTTTAAATTCAGAGAATTAACTTCAAACGATGATATTTCTACGGGGACATTAGATATTTTCTTCGGTGAAAAACATACGTGTGCTTTAAGTCATCAAGAGAAATGTACCTGTGTATCAACATAGAATTAATTCGTTCACTGTGAACGTAGATAAAAGGTTCAGTTCACGATCAAATAGAAGACCTAATATTAATCCGTGATGACGAGAAACTTACTTGTAGAGTAAGGTATAGTTCGCTCTTCTACATAATGCTTTCTCTACCCATACCAGCCGTTTTTTACATAAATAAGACCCAATATTGTTTGTAAATTTGTAAACTTCTTGTATATAAACCATGAATTGTAATAACCGTTATTATAAATTGTATTATTGTTTATATATTAAAATATACTTGTGTTAACAAGAAAATTGGGTGTATTAATCCCGTTGGTATATATCGTAAATTTGATACACACTGACATGCCGTTAACTTCTAAATTAAAATTTCGGGCAATTTGAAATAGTAAAATGCAATGTACGTAACATAATACATCGGAGCTAAATTATAATACGTAACAAGATAAATTCTGATTTCACTGAAAGCATAATTTGAGCTAATTAAAGTTAACAAGTCCCAGAAAAGGTACAAGTCAGAGTTCTTAACAGCTGACTCGTATTATTTTCGGAAAAAAATTAACAAGAAAAACTGAAATAAACAAAACATTCACCTGATTGTTGACGACATTTTCCACTAGATGATACTGCAATAACAGAAACTGTTGCAATGCTGGTGAAGATCCACAAGATCGGATTTATCAGCATATTACGTTTGACCTCTGGTGTAGACGAAATCTATTGTTTCGCCATGCCGACTATAGAGAAACAAAACTATATTAATAATTACATAGATTGTGTTGTATTTTCTTCGAAATACATAATTATATTTATTTTAGACACACGTGCGAAAGTTAAAACAAACGTTAATATCTATGCTATCCGCAAACACAAAACTATAAAAACAATTAAGCTCTAATTTTGTCGAGGGTAATATTTATTTTGCTAGTAATGTGCCTCAATCTCTTACTTGCGTCTGAGTATAGCTGCGAAAGAACGAGATTTGCAACAGAAACGGTCTGGTTACAGAGCACTAAACTGAAAGTTACGACTGCATGATGAAGACATATGGAAAACTGGCATATGCTTATTGCATTATTAAATATAATAAAAACCACAATTGTGAAGCTGCAGATAAATACATCATTTGATCTATTAATTTCGTAGACGTGCCCTTTTTAGATTCCAATCACTAAACTCTTCTATAAATTGGGTGGTCGATTTGCATTTATTGGCGCAAAGTAACTAGGCTATCTGTGCCAATCGAACGGTAAGAAGCGTAAAAATAAAATTATAAAATGTAAAACTAAATCAAGTTAAAAACAAAATAATATCAAAATTTAAGTTTAAAAATGAAATGGAATTTAAAAAGCCAATGGGTTGTAAAAAATTAAAAACACAAGTCAGTTGTACAGTGTAACCATTGTCATCGACACTAACGTCAGGGGTTAACCAGTAGAAAATACATGTATAAAATAATGTCGTCATGCTTAATCGTAACAACAGAACGACTGTAAAATATTTACTATTGTGTCTTGAGTGCCACAAAGTCCATACATTGGTGAATTACTCCCAGATGAAAGAAAACGATGAGTTAAAAAAACTGATCAATGTGTAATTTAACTACGACAACTTCCTCCTTTCAATCCTTACGGAAACAAGATTACCAAAAAGCATCAGAAGGTTTGATCAAAAAAGTTTGTTACGATGATACTTGCTCCAATTTGACGGCCAACTGGTGTGAAGACGAACTTTCAATATGGGACCGTAATGCATATACGGGCTAAGCATAGCTGTGATGGCAACAAAGCATACGGACATCCAGAAATCTGAATACGAATATAAGACAGAAAAATTATCCAGCTATTATTTAATATCGATGAGAACAGGATGAGATCTAACGCTAAGTGATTGCAGACCTAGTAGAATGCTGAGAGTCAGTGTAAATAGTACATACAATGTACTACAGCATATCTTTTATGTGATCCAGAGAACGAGAAATGGCATACAACTTTGTAGCGAACACGGAAACAGTAAAGGGAATACTGTGAGCAACCACTAGTCACAATAAAACTTGAAGATCCTACAGAGTCACCTGATTTCAAATCATCCTTGTAAACTAATGCAATAATGATTCAAAAGACTTTCGGCAAAGAGAAGATGGTACTTCCAATCAGGAGTATCCACTATCTTCATGTGACTCAAAGAAGGATGACAAGTAGGGACGGTAATAAGCTATGGCAGGTTAGGCTGATCAGTAGAGAAAGCAACAACATCCAAGGACAAACCCAATTCAGCCAGCTGCACCTAGATATGACGGCTAAAATGAAGAATGGCAAACCAGCATTTTAAAACAACACAGCCCACTGCGAAAGAAAAACACAACTCAGGTGAGATACCGTAGTTAGAATTGAAATTTAGAAGCATACTGCAAAGAAAGTTGCATGTGGCAGAGGTTAAGAAAAGATTCATAAAACTCAATGTACAAATCCTAAACTTGAGAAGTACAGAAAGCAAAATCACAAGATAGTGAATGGGATCCAACAACTTCAAGGCTGATGTTCTGGCAGAACCAAAGATCATAGATTTATATTCTTATTTAGATCAAACAAAGACAATAGATCTTGAGCACAAAGTATCGATCCGCTCCCCAAGAGGTTGAGGATAGGACATGGAGGATGATCAGTGTCTTTCCACATTTGGCACAACTGCTCGATGTGAGGAATGAAAATCAGATCAAATATAAGCTTCAATAACTTGGTCTCAGAGACCACAGGAAGAGCACCATAGAGATGGAGCTCAGGATGAGGGTTTATACCCCACTGGTGGCAAAAGTGCATTCAAGTGGTTTTGGAGAAAGAAGAGGAAAAACCATTTGCTGTGATCCACGTCAATAAGTGATTGAGAGCAATTTGAATGAAGCTACTGTACAAGAAACCTCATATTTTACTACCAACATGAGATTGGAAGTAGTCGACATAAAGCTCTTTTGCATGAGCAGGAGGAAGTTCTGTAATGATAACATTAATTTTGACACCAAAACGTGTGGTACTCAAGACACAACCTTGACAGACTCTAAGTTTCTGTACAAAAGAAGTGTCAAGCCCACATGAATTTAGAACTACTGATTCATTAAAATGTTCCAAATAAAATGGGCAAGTCTTTGACAACCCAAATTAGTACAGATATTTAAAAATACTGTTCCTCCACATTGTGTTGTAACCGTTATAAGGGACAAAAACATGGAAACTAGATGTTCCCTCTTCAGGAAGGCTTGCCTGGTCGACATTAAGTCGAATCAGGCAGTCCATGGTGGAGCACTATCAACATAACTCACATTGGGTGAACGAGAGAACCAAACAAGAGGAGTATTAGCCATCATTTTTAAGACCTTACAAATACAGCTAATCAAAAAACTGGGCAATAATTAGAAATAATCTTGGGATCCTTCCCTGGCTTAGAGAATGGTGGACAATAGTCTGGCATCAAAAATCAGGAAAAACCAGATCTGGTTAAACACAACCAGAAGAATAGCAGGAGAAAAATGGCGCAGTATCTCATAACGATCTCGTCAATGTACTGCTAGTTTCAATTGTGTAAAGGGGTTGTTATAGTTATCGAGACGATCGGCCCTAAGGGAAATAGGCGATCGCCCTGCCCAAGACTTGATGGCGGCCGAGAAGGCGGGAAAAAAACATAAGTACTGGATACACGAAAAATGGTGCAAGAGATTATTGCTAATATTCTGTATGTCAGCAATCTCCTGGCCTGAGGAAAGCAAGATGGAGAGGGGATGAGATATGATTTTGGAACTGATTGTAAAAGAGATGCTAATTGTAAACTTAATCCAAGATTCCTTTTGCCTTTGATACCTGACCTGCGAAGCATAAGCATGGGTCCGATGATGCAGTTAGAAAGAGAGATATTACTAAAAGGTAGGCCCGGCATGGCCAGATGGATTAAGGGTCATAATCTGAGGGTCGCGGTTTCGTATCCCTGTCGCGCCAAACATGCTCGTCCTTTTAGCCGTGGGGGGATTATAATGTTACGGTCAATCCCACTATTCGTTGGTAAAAGAGTAGCCCAAGAGTTGGCGGTGGGTGGTGATGACTAGCTGCCTTCCCTCTCGTCTCACACTGCTAAATTGGGGACAGCTAGCGCAGATCGTCCTCGAGTAGTTTTGCGCGAAATTCAAAAACAAACAACAATACTAAAAGGTATCCCAGGCCCAGCTCCGAGCTTTATGTGACTCCTGGCAGGCAGGATTTTACCATGGAAAACGTGTGGAGGTTCTAGGAGTAGATTAAACAGCTATCTACATATATGATACAGTCAGTCACTACTACTATGCAGAAAAATGGCAACAGGATCAAGTTCCAAGAAAGCAGTGAAAGAGGGCCAGTTGGCCTCGTCTAACTTGCTCTGAGGCACACAGGTAGGGTAACTCCAACCACGGCCAATCTTCCTCAAAATGATAAAAAAAATGATCACTGCCTTGTGAGTTACTGTTACTCTCCAAGAAAAGTTAGAGAAAAGTGAAGAGAAGATACATATATCAGTAGCAGTAAAAGATTGATTAGGTACATGAAAATAAGTATAAGAACCACTGTTAAAGAAAGGAAGGTTGTAATCCTGGAGCATAAGCTCTATGGAACGACCCCTCCCATCAATATCAGCACCAACCCAGGTGCTCCCAGGATTAAAATGTGAGACAGCAACTGTTCAACAACATTATCAAGGTCTGACTCATCACAAGTCTTTCCATGAGACAGATAGAAATAATAAAGTGATGGCATAACTCAAGGAAATATGGATGTCTATGGCCTACAAGGATATATGAAATGCCAAAGACATGGAGGACACGCTGGTCGACCAGAAGTGCCATTCCTCCATGCACTCATCCATCACACAATATAAAAAAGTCTACTGAAAGGTAACTGTATCAGCAGGCTTGAAAAATGTTTCCTGTAAGGAAAGACACACAGAATGATAGGAATTAATCAAGACCTTAATGTCATTTGAATTATTACCGAAACCTCGACAGTTCCATTGTTTTTAGACGGTAATTTTTATTTAAGTGGAAGAGAACTGGGAGGAGAACCCTTTAGTTTACCATGACGTCATTTTTTCTTTATCAGAAAGAGATTTTTCGATTTCCATAGATTCTGCTTCGAGTCGAGTGGGCAGACCTTTGGAAAAACTGGTATAAGCTTCTTGGAAGAAAAGTAGTGTGTACTTTTAGTCAGCTCACTCCTACTTCTGTCTTTCAAAATTACTCTACTTTTTTCATTATAAAATAAGAAGCTGCAATTTGATTTATTTGAAGGAAATTTAACAAAATCCTCTTCTTATCTGGCTGGAACTGGTTTAGTACAGATCGCTTAATCAGTAGTGGATACAGTTACTAGATAATTATAATTTTATGAAGATTTGAATGATATTGCATAATTGCACTAATAATTTCATTTCAAAGAAATATCTTTACAAAGCCAAAAATTATATAAATTCTATAATTATACGAAAGTAATTGCCCCCCAGTGGCTCAGCGGTATGTCTGCGGACTTGCACGCTAAAATCAGGGTTTCGATACCCGTGGTGGGCAGAGCACAGATAGCCCATTGTGTAGCTTTGTGCTTAATTCAAAACAACAACAACAACGAAAGTAATTACGAATAACTGTCTAATTGGAAATGAACAACAAAGTGGTGTAAATCAAAACAACAAATACCAAAAATTTAGTTAAATACTTATTTTAAAAATAAATTACATTTGCACTTACGACGATTATAGAATATTTCTTTAAATAGAAATTACTAAATTTGCTCGTCACATTATTATCACTCCAGCTGATTGTGAATAAAACATAGAACACTTACTTGTACAATCGTGCAATTACACGGAAATTTAATCATACACAAAAACTGGTAAGAAATGGAAAATCCAAATGATTGAAAGAATATATCTAATTCATTTTAAAACTGTTACGATTAAATATCTAAACCTGGAATAGATTAACAGTTTTATTAATAAACCAAATATGCCAGTGTATTTCAGAACGACTGGTATGGGTATTAAACAATTATTAATAAGGAGAGAACAACGTTTCGACCGTCCTAGGTCTTCTTCTGTTAAAAAAACAATTCCACTTTTGTACTGACCTTGAATCACTATATAACAATCAGCACATTTCCAATTTTTTAAAGATTTGTGCTGGATAATTACTACCGTGGCTTGTTCGAATGAACCGACTGTTTTCAACTTGTAACAACGATTTGCGGAAAAGTGATGAGCCGTGCCTGGACAAAACCCGAGTCCATGTCTCTTAAACCGTGACTAACTATTATTAAAGTTTTAACACTACGTGTTTAACAGTTTTATTATGTCCATTGCCACAGTTATTTGCGAGACAATTTTCTTAATTCCGTTTTAGGGTTTAAAGTTTTTTCCGCCAAAAGCAAAGATATAATTTTGATTCTTCTCACACAATTAGAAAATATTTAAAACTTGTCCCTCATGATAACAATACCCCTAAACTTTCACCAGTCGAAATTTTATCTACATTTAAAGTACCATTGTACAATAGTCAACAGGTTGGCTAAACCTCTATTAAATATATAATTATTCTCATATCGTATATAATTGCAGAATTAACTCGTGGGCAACTCTAGATTCATCTACTCTTCTTTTTCATATATACATCCACCTCTTCTGTAGCTATGCCTTCTAAAAATATTATTGTAATATTAACTTAGTTATATCTGAAGAAGCAATTTTTTAATCTATCTTCATATGAAGTGTAACTGTGCTTCTATTTAAACTATTTTTACATAATGCTGACGTATTTCGAATCGGAGTTACATGATTTTTACTCATATCCATTTCTTGACATTAAAACTGTCTGGACTTAAAATGACCAAATGAAAGCTCTACTGTTGTACGTCTTTTCTACAAAAAAAACAGTAAATGTGTTGTATTTAAGTAAAACTAATTTCGTGACAAATATCAGACAGGTAAATCCATAAGTAATAATTTACGATCAGGAGATAATTTATGTTTGATAATGTAGATGAAGTTTTTAAAGTGGGAGATAACGAGACTATAAAAATGTAAATAAATAAGCAAACTATTTATTACGGCAAACAAACAAAACACAGTGTGTATACTTGCACAAACGGAATTATAGTCACTTATACCATGCTGTATTCAGTTCTACAGCTTTTTCCCCTATGAATTAAATCCTATACAACTAAAATACTGTTATCTTAAAGTGAGTCTTCATTCGACGATCTTACATAGCTGTCTCAATACAGAATACCTGAATTCAACACGTAAACTCTCTTTCATCGTTCATTCTATGTAATCACTTCGTGAAGTTTTATCTCTCACAGCATTAGTTGACGTGTTACCTTTATTTAGCGAACGTCATCTTGACCAACAAAGTAAATTATAATATCGATCATTTTAAAAACCTGGGTGCCATTTGTTACTGCTATATCCTCTCAGACAAAAAAAGATATTAAGCATAACAGATAACAGAGAAACAAAGCGACTAGATCAAAGCTACCTTAACCATTTTATGAATCATGTTTATGCTAAAACTGTAAAAAAACAAATAGCCAAAAAATTTTAAAATTCTGTACACTATACAGTAAATCAGACAGAAAAACGTGTGTATATGACAAATACATAGAAACAATACTCTTTAAAAAAGTTATTTGGCAATCAACACATTGA
Organism: Carcinoscorpius rotundicauda; assembly: GCA_011833715.1. NCBI lineage: Eukaryota > Metazoa > Arthropoda > Merostomata > Xiphosura > Limulidae > Carcinoscorpius > Carcinoscorpius rotundicauda. Next base: position 45,020,825 of record CM022392.1, on the reverse strand, counting down.
CCCGAGTCAGAAAAATACACGTTAATACACACCTTTGTAGATTTACTTTAAATGCCAAATTCTATTATTAGCCTCTCAAGACAGTTGCTGGCGAGAAAAATAGTTCTCAGAAGAGTTTGTAGTCTACCCACTGCGAGGAAGAATCAAAAATAGTTCTCAGAAGAGTCAGAGAGAACACTGTTGTAAAGTACGTGTATCCTTACTTTATGCTCTTTAGTATGAATTTGTTTTACATAGTAAACGTAAGTTATTCGATTTCCATACACCTATTTTCCAGCACAAACACAACAGAGCGCTACTTTTCCGGTACTTCCCAACATATAACTAATGAGATGTGTACTTTACACACAACTCTTTTCAATGCACACCCAACAAAGTGAGTACTACTTCTTCAACGCTTTCTGCTACACACTTAATAAAATGAGCGCTGCTTGTTCAACGCTTTCTACTACACACTTAATAAAATGAGCGCTGCTTGTTCAACGCTTTCTACTACACACTTAATCAAGTGAGTGCTGCTTGTTCAACGCTTTCTACTACACACTTAATATAGTGAGTGCTAATTATTTAGCATTTTCTACTACACTCCCTTCAACGTACGCCTTTTTCAGGGCTTTTCATTGCATAATAAATAGCTCGTACTATATTCATAGCTTTCCATCATAAACTAAATAAAATTTGTTCTAGTTCTTCGGCATTTTCCACTATATACCCAAAAAAGTGCGAACTACTTATTAAGTACTTCCTACTACACACCGAAAGTGTGTACTGTTTGTTCAGTGCATTCCCCGGCAGACTCACCAATGTGCTACTTGCTCAGCGCTTTCCACTGTACACATGTAATTCGCAACTCACAGACTTTACTATTTAGTCAATGAACAAGTGAATGTTACATAACAACGCTTATTTTTTCACGTGGGGTCGTGTAAGCTTATCAATGAAAGTGTACATGGCCTTGAAAGTTCCTTAGCTTTATACATTGTACGAGTATATTAAACGAACAGTTTATTTTATATTTTTCCATTAGTAACCAACTGACATTAGTCATTACAAACCGAAACCTAACAAGTTCATAAAGCATGCTTGTTTAAATTACGTGTCTACAATTCACAAAGTGTTGCGTTTGAGGAGAATATCGTAAAACACATTTAAAAATACTTCGTTAATGACAGAAACTAGTTATAAATAAAACTATTTCATTGCAAAGTTTTGTCTAAAATTTTAAACTTAATGTAATTCTACCTTTACTTGAAAAAATAAAAATATTTTATAAGAAAAAATCTAAGGAAGAACAGTTTGTGAATATCTAGTTACCGATTCTTTTCGTACCTTTTAGCAAGGCAAAATTTTCCAGTTCCTAACCAAATATCGAAACAAAAGAAAAAATATTTCGGTTAAGGTGATAAGTGAAACAATTGTACCATTATCTCTTTGGGTTCAATCTGCGTTTGAGGTAAATCTTCAGAATACACACATGTTTATGTAATACTTGTAACACTGGGATCGTCTAGACAGTGATGGTGAACCTATGGCACGCGTGCCAGAGGTGGCACGCAAGGCCACGATTGCTGGCACGTGATAGGATTCCCGCATCTTTGCTAAGAAGTATGTAGAATTTCAGGAAAACTATACTTGGATTAATAAATTCTGTGCCCTGCGTAAAACACTTGAGAAAATAGAGAGTGGAGGGATCTTGGAAGAAAACATTGCAAAGAGTTGTGAAAATGAAATTCTTAAAGTGTGGAATTCTTTGCCAATTAATTTTAAGTCAACGAAATTACTTGGAATAGCTCTTGTTACTTTGTTTGGATCATCTTACGCTTGTAAGCAGCTGTTGTCAACTTTGAATTTCATCAAATCAAACAGAAGAAACAAGCTTACAGATGAACTGAGTGCTGCATGTGTTGCTCTCAAATCAACAAAATATGAACCATCAATTAACAAGTTATCCGAGTGTTCACAACAGCAGAGATCGCATTGATTTAATAAAATTCAAGACAAAATATACAAATTTTAAGTCAAGGCAATTAAATAGTTTCATTGAAACTTTTGTAATTCGACTGTTTTTAAAATAAAGATGCTCATCAAAAATTCGTTTTTTTATTGGAAAGTAACTGTCATTTTTACGAAAATCCTGGCACGTTCGGAGAGATAAAATAATTTGGGTTACAATTGAGGCACGCAATCTCTAAAATGTTCGCCATCACTGATCTAGTATATGCCTCAAAACAAAATGTATAAGAACTTAGATTTTATCTTTAAGAAATCTTGTTTCAATGACCAACTTAAAAATAGTTTTATGCTGTTTTTGCTTTTGTGCCGACAACAAAAATCTTTTTCTCAAACAAGTCCGTTTTTTACTTAAGTGACATACTTTCGGGCTGATCTGTGTACACCACGATGTCATCCAAAGATAGACCCAATTCATCTAACTGCACCTGGTTACGAAGGTTAAAAGGAACAAAGGCAGACCATCTATTATGAAAACGTGTGACCCACTGAGAAAGGAAAACACAACCCCAGGTGTGATGCAGTGTTAAAGATAGAAGTTTTTAAGCATACGTTAAAGACAGTTGCAGACTGTTATGTATAAAGCGTTTGGAATGCCATGTCGTGTTGTGTTTGGATTTCCATATCTATAGGTCGAAATTTTTGTTATTGTTGTTGTTGTTTATATTATTGTTTCGAAGTTCAAATCAATAAAATATGTTGTTATTCATGTAGAAATTTCTAGAATTAGGTAGATCGATCATTTGTCTATAAATAGAATGTATTTTGGCCTGGTGTCTGTACGAGACGAATCCAGATTACTCTGGAATTCTGTGGAAGTTACGCGATTGTTCGAGAATACAGTTGGGGCCTACTAGTATATAAACAGACGGCGATGCGAGGAGAGTCAGTCAGTCATTCGTTTCCATTCGATTCAAGAGATGTTGTTGTCGTTTGAGAATTTTTCAACGTTTGCTGTGTGTTTATTCAACTTGGATTTGTGACTGGAGCTAGATCTACAAAAGCTGTGATTTTATTTCGTCAATCTTTACAATTCATTCGAATTGCTGGTTATACTGAAGGTCAACACGTATAGGATTGTTTAGGGGAGACCGGGGCAAGTTAGAAAACGACAAATTTGAGACATTCATAAAAAACATCGTAAAAAGAACTTCGTCAAATTTATTGGACTGTGAATTGTTTCTGGACTTCTCCATTCAAACTTCGGAATTTCTTCGTGGGACCAAATTCACACCCTAAACCGGAATTTTGGATTTCTGATCTGAAATTTTGGACTTTCATTCTAGATCTTTTTATTGGACACAGGCCAGTACCATTTTGTATTGTAATTAACTTTGAAGGTTAAAACTGAACATCTGTCATTGTTATTATATAATTTATTTTATATCTGTCACATATATATAATAGTTTAGTGTAATAAATTATACAAGCTGTTATCTGTGTCTTTCTGTTGCGTTCATAAAACAAAAAAAACGTAACAACAATTCAAATAACCTGTTTTGACTGTGGCAGTAGGATGAGGTGATGCAAAAATTAATATCAGAACATTGGTGGGATCCATAATTCCGTCTTTTCGAGTGAAGATTCGGTGTATTGTATTAATGCTTTGGCTGAAGAAACCAGCGAAGATTTTCGACTCAGGAATGTTCTTTTAATCCCTCTCAACTGTAACTCTACTGGAATAATTCAAAGTTGCGTGAGGAGTAACCTCAACGAGTATATCCACAATTGCCTTTAATTTCAAGAGGTGTTTGGTATGTTATGGTGAAGATGTTTCCACCAAACTGTTTATAATTTATTTTATATATGTCACATATATAAATATATAATAGTTTATTGTAATAAATTATATAAGCTGTTACCTGTGTCTTCCTGTTGCGTTCAGTCCACATAAAAAACGTAACACAGACAAAGAAGGTGTAGAGGGGTTTCATGGGACTTCATGTACAAACTCTAGACTGGATAAGTGCAGATCCAAAACCCCTGATGATGAACAGCATCCAATATTTTCAAGGCCGAGGTCCTGCCAGAGTGAGACCAATACTACAGTTTTGATTGAATAAGGGCACAATAGATTTTTTTTAGCATGGAACATTAGTCTGCCCCAAAGAGTGCCCTTGTACAGTTGACATGTAGCTGTTTGAGGCGTGGAATAAAAACAAGGTCAGCTTATGGTCAAAGATAAGCACCAAGAACTTTGCTTCAGGGACTACGGGAAGCACATCTTTGCCAATACAAAGTTTAGGATCAGGGTGGATACCCGTTGATGGCAAAAGTGCATGCAAATAGTTATGAAGAGAGAAAGGTTAAAACCGTTTGCTGTGGTCCACTTCAGTAAATGATTGAGGGCAGTCTGTAGCTGCTGTTCAACATACCTCATGTTTGACTACTAACACGAAATGTGAAGTCGTCGGCAAAGAGACCATTTGGCAACTGTAGGGTAGTTGTCCATTGGTGGAATAAATCTTTATAAGTGTGACATTCAAGACACAGCCCTGAGGAACTCCAACTTCCTGTTGAAAAGAATGGGAAAGTATCGAACTTACACAGACCTGGAATCATCAGGTCATTAAAAATGTTTAATAGAAATTGGTAAATTTCCACGCAACCCATGTGAGTGTAGGTCTTGCAAGATGTCATAACTCCTCATTGTATCATAACCTTTTTTAAGGTCAAGAAATACAAAAACAAGATGTTGTCACTTGGGAATGAGATCCCTGATTAATGTTTCAAGTCGAATAAGATCTATGGTAAAGCACTATCTTCAGAACCTAAACTGAGTGGGTGAGAGTAAGTTGTTTGATTCAAGGAACTAAACAAAACGAGCATTGACCATCCTCTCCAAGATCTTAGAGAAAGCTCGTCAAGGCTATCAACAGTAGTACAAAGGAATCTTGGGATCCTTTCCACGTTTAGGAAAAGAGTACAATAGCATGGTGCAAAGAATAAGAAAAGATATTCTTCTGCCATACCCAGTTAAAAACAACTGGAAGAAGAGCAAGAGAGACAGTAGAGAGATGACACACCATTATCTCGTAATGAGTATTATCAGGCCCAACTGATGTACTACTAGTCCAATGAAGAACAAGTTTAAGTTCCACCAGTGTAGACGGAATGATTACAGTCATAGAGACGATATCCCAATAAAAAAAAAGATCATTCTGGCCGCAATTTAATGGCTAAAAAGATGGAGGATGAAGCAGAATAGCTAGATGCATGAGAAAAGCTTTCGCCAAGAGTATTATCGATGCTCTGTGCATTAGCAACTTCCATAAGAAAACAAGATTGAAAGGGATCAGAAGTACACTGGCAACTAAACCTTTTGATTTTGTCTCGCATTACTTTGGAACTAGTGGTAGAAGAGATGCTAGAGGTGTATTTAATCCAAGATTCTTTCTGGCTTTGACGTCCAACCTGCCAGGCATCTGCACGGACTCGTCAGAATGCAATGTAGTTTTGAAGTATGGGATACCTACAAATGGTATCTTAACCCCGTTTTTGAGCTTTCCTTGTCATGTGGCAGGCACAATTTTATCAAGGACGAAAATACAGTGCAGCTGCCTGGACAATACAGTCAGTTACTACTGCCACAAAGTCATCTATTGATGGCTTACAGACGATGGCAGGATCAAGTTCTGAGAAAGATGTAAAAGAAGGCCAATTAGTCTAGCCCAGCTTCCATCAAGGCACGTGGATCGGATGACATCGACTACGGCCAGTCTCTCCCAAAATGAAAGGAAAATTATTACTGCTGCGTAAATTACTGTTGACCCTCTAAGAAAAGTGAAAAGTGAAGAGGAGCAGATAGAAAGATCTATATAACAGTAAAAGACTGACTAGATGCATGAAAATAGGTATAAGAACCAGTATTGAAGAGAAACAGGTTGTGGTCCAAGAGCATATGCTCTGTAGTACGACCCCTCCCATCAATATTAGCACCATCCCAGAGGGGATTATGTTCATTAAATTCTCCCAAATGTACAAAGGAGATGACTGCTCAATGAGGACATCAAGGTCTGACTGATTACAGATTTGTTCAGAAGTCAGAGAGAGAGAACAAATAGTGATGGTATGACCCAAGGAAACAAGGATGGCTACAGCTTCCAAGGGTGTAGCAAGTGACAAAAACAGGATGGGAACATGCTAATCAACCAGCAAGGCCACCTCACCATACACTCGTCTCACGACCTGTTGTTTCTGTAGAAGAAATTTTTTGCCAAAGGGTAATTGTATTAGCAAGTTTCAGAAACGTTTCCTGTAAGGAGACACACATGGGATGGTAAGAATCAATCAAATCCTTAAGGTTATCTATATTTGAAAAAAAGCTTGACAGTTACACTAAATCATAGTGGCCAGTTTAATTTATATTGATGTGAATGAGGCGGGGAGATTTTCTGTTCGTAACCATATTTTTTTTATTAAACGAAGATCTATCACACTTCATGGATCCTGACCTGGGTTAAGTAGGTAAGTCTGTCTGTGAACAAAGATTACAATGACTAAGGGCATAAACGAACAGTCGATATACCCTCGTGGCTGGAAACACTTGAACCTAAAGGAAGTGGAACTGGGCAGTCACTGGAAGAAGTGGTAGGGACAAAGATGGAAGTAGACATAAATATGTCAACTTTTTAATTATTCTTACGTTATTCTTAAGATGTTTTACAAAAGACTGTTGGAGGCACAGACAGATCTGTCTGCATTCTACTGTAGCAGTGAAATAGAGCACAGTACTATGTCCGAGATGGAGTTGGGGACAATTTTCGAGCCTCTGAGTAGGTGATATTAGTAACAGTTTTCAAGTGTTGCATCTCTTTTTCTCCTACAAATCCAGGGCAAGAAATAAAGTAAAAGGGGTGTGGTTCCAGTTTGCACTCGTAAGCATCGTAGTTTTTACCACCACAACGAGCATATATTAAAGACCCATGACATGATGCTTTCGAGTGACCAAACCCCTGACACTGGAAACATTTGAGAGGGTTAGAAATGTAAGGCCATACCTTACAATTGTTATGTAAATGTCATGTAAATGTTTTGTAAACGACAACATGTCGTGTTGTGTTTGGATTTCCATATCTATTATTTATATTTCCATGTTTATATTATTGTTTTGAAATTTAAACCAATAAAATATGTTGTTATTCATTTAAAATAACATTTAGAAATTTCTAGAATTAAGTAGATCAATCATATGCTTATAAATAATTTGTATGGCGGCCTAGTGTCTAGACGTCGAGTCTCATGCAAAAACAGACATGCGCAGATTATTCTGGAATGTTGGGAAGTTATGCGATTGTTCGAGAAGAGGCCTACTAATATATAAACAGACGGAGATGCGAAGAGAAGAGTCAGTCATTAGTTTTATTCAAATCAAATCAAATTATTTTCTACGTTTGAGAAATTGTAAACGTTTGTTGTGCGTTTATTCAACTTGGATTTGTGACTAGAGTTAGATCTACAGAAGCTGCAATTTTATTTCGTCAATCTTTACGATTCATTCGAATTACTAGTTATACTGAAGGTCAACACGTGTAGAACTGTTTAGGGGAGACCGGGAAAATTGGAAGGCGATAAGTTTGAGACGTTCATGGGAAGCATCGTGAAAGGAACTTCGTCGAATTTATTGAACTGTGAATTGTTTCTGGACTTCTCCATTCAAACTTCGGAATTTCTTCGTGGGACCAAATTCACACCCTAAACCGGAATTTTGGATTTCTGATCTGAAATTTTGGACTTTCATTCTAGATCTTTTTATTGGACACAGGCCAGTACCATTTTGTATTGTAATTAACTTTGAAGGTTGAAACTGAATATCTGTTATTGTTATTATATAATTTATGTTATATCTGTTACATATATAATAGTTTAGTGTAATAAATTATACAAGCTGTTATCTGTGTCTTTCTGTTGCGTTCATAAAACATAAAAAAAACGTAACAACAATTCAAATAACCTGTTTTGACTGTGGCAGTAGGATGAGGTGATGCAAAAATTAATATCAGAACATTGGTAGAATCCATAATTCCGTCTTTTCGAGTGAAGATTCGGTGTATTGTATTAATGCTTTGGCTGAAGAAACCAGCGAAGATTTTCGACTCAGGAATGTTCTTTTAATCCCTCTCAACTGTAACTCTACTGGAATAATTCAAAGTTGCGTGAGGAGTAACCTCAACGAGTATATCCACAATTGCCTTTAATTTCAAGAGGTGTTTGGTATGTTATGGTGAAGATGTTTCCACCAAACTGTTTCTAGAATCCAACTTCTTTACTGACTTTGGGGAGCCAACAAGTTCCTCTAATCCCTTTTGAATAAAAAATAGACATTTGCCCCAAGGATTTTTCAGAAAGGGAATGGATAATCAGAAATCGAGGTGCAGAATCTGGCTGCAATATTGACTGTACAACAAATTCGTCCATATGTGGTCGTTTCCCAGTGTCCTATTTTTCAAGTTTTTAATTTTTATTTTGTCAGAAAGAGGAGTATCCATAATAAAGAATTTACATTCCGGTGCCCAGTGACCCCACCCACCATGGAGTCTCATGAGTGGATGCAATACAATGCCAAACAAGGACACTGCAGCAACGTCAGGATTTCGCGAGAACTATACACAAACATAGATATCAGATGCAATGTCCACAATACCTTTTAAGAACATCCAACACTGGTACTTAGTTAATCCTAGCCAGTGTAGACCAGCCAATTTACCCAAGGGGGCCACCCCCAAGCCGTTCGTCTACCGGAATTCAAGAACAAAGTGGTGTGTTAGGGTTGGATCCATCAACCACCAGAATCATCTCCACCCCTTCACGGGTTTCCACGCACGGCAAACACATAGGTTGATGTTTAGATCTCGGAGGAGGTAAACTGTAAAAACAGAACATTCTCTGGGGTGTCCCCTCATCAGTTACAGAAATCCACACCGAGGGGTTATCATTTGACGCAGAGTACTTGCAGTTTGTTAGTACGCCACGTCATTTAAACAGAAACTGCTCTATGATCCAAACACAACGTATGCTTATCCTTGCAAGTGCAAAAAAATAATCCAACGCATTGATCAGTTAAGCAAAATAAATATTACTGATTCTTTTTCACCTTTATGTAGGTGGTTATCAAATGACTTTCGTGATTTCACAGAATTTCTTGTTTCGACAATCTTCAGACGACATTTATATTAAACCGTCATGCTGATGTGCGTAATAAGGCGATCGACCTTCTTAACCTTTTTCTCTTTCTTCGAGTTAGTTCTTTATTGTTTTTTAAGTAAATTTCTGTTTGTTGTTCATAATTCTACTCATAATTTTCATTAATTTGTGACATGAACATTGGGGCCTGGCAGAGCCTAACGCGTTAAGGCGTGCGCTTCGTAATCTGAGGGTCGCGGGCTCGCGCCCGTGTCGTGCCAAACATGTTTGTTTTGAATTAAGCACAAAGCTACACAATGGGCTATCTGTGATCTGCCCACCACGGGTATCGAAACCCGCATTTTAGCGTGTAAGTCCGCAGACATACCGCTGAGCCACTGGGTGGCCGTGCCAAACATGCTTGCCCTCCCAGCCGTGGGGGCGTTATGATGTTACACTCTAGACGCACGTGATGATTGGTTGCTTCATGGCAGTGATCTCAAAGAAGATGAAGTCATACTTGCAATTTTTGTCACTTTATAATGTAACGTTCAATCCCACTTTTCGTTGGTAAAAGAGTAGCCCAAGAGTTGGCGGTGGGTGGTGATAACTAGCTGCCTTCCCTCTAGTTTTACACTGCAAAATTAGGGACGGCTAGCACAGATAGCCCTCGAGTAGCTTTGTGCGAAATTCCAAAACAAACAAACAAGACATGAACATCCAAGAACCTTCAATTAGGGGGGGAAATCCTGTAGTTTTGTTTTTCAACTATTATTTTCATTTCTTTGCTTCGAACCTTAGGAGGAGCATTATAGTTTGGTTCACTTGTTTTTAAAAAACTTTGATTAAACAAAATATAGAGCCAAGCTTCTTATGTTTTGTAATTTCCCTGACCATAAAATTCGGTCTTAAAAACTTGATATTTCGACTGACTACTTTATTACCCTACAGCAACTCTGATTTTTTCCCATCACGTTTTGGATGTTAAAGGGAGGAAGTTCATGAGGATCAACTGTCGTCACAAAATACCAATCAATGACATTTTTAGTTAGTGTTCAGTTTACAAATATAGTCGCCACTTGACGCATTCGTGGGTCTGGAATTTAGTGCAAATAAAAAAAAAAAGCACGATAATAATTACGTTGTTCATGTATGTCTATCCCAATCACTCTCGTAGAAATCATTCCATGACTTTTATGTCAAAGTATTGACTTTAAAAGCAGTGTATTTTTAAATGACATTTATCCAATAAGCGAGTGCCAAGTTCCAGGGTTGACTCAGCTTGCCTAAATATCGCTTGAGCAGTAAGAACACAAGACATGTTCGAAACAAAACTTTACCTACCTTCCATAAACAAAATACAATGCAAATTTATGTTATCCCACCCAGATCTGACATTCTTCGAGAGATTACTTCTACAGCGTTACAGCGCAAATTCTTGTAATTCGAATTGATTATGAAATAAGATACTGTGACACATTTAATAAACTTGCTTAAGATCAAACTCGTACTTTCCAACTACTAATGTACGTGTACTGACAGTACAGTTATGGCTGAAATAAATAGCTGGAAGAGTAAAGTGTAATGAACATTTTTTTTCAGGTTTGTAAATCAAAAACAAGATTCTCCATTTAACAGAATATAAAACTGTTCTAAATTTAATAATGTTTTCTCAAATATTTTAGTGTGTAAACCCGATTACAAGCATATGAAATAACATGATCATTAGTAGCACAAAGGCACCTTTCATAATCCACATTTCTTCTTTAGAATTTAGTAATATTTCCACATCATATGACAGACACAAAATAGTCTCGTACACAGTGTTGTAATGCTAAATGCAGCACATTCTACTCCATGTGATAGTACACAACACCGATGACTCAGACCTGCAACAGAGTAGTAACACCGACGGATAATTTAATACCCTGATTAAACATATTTTCGGGTTCCAAACTGCACTTTAATATCGCGTCACATATATTATGCAAAAGAAGTGAAACTGTATCACAATCTTACCAAAAACTGCTATCTAAACCAATGTAAGTCCCACAGGAAACAAAAGTCTTCTATTTTAATACTGAGACAGTAATAATTTTGTTTGCTTATTCTGAAAAACCTAGATATCCTTTTGTGTTAACACAAAGTATTTGCTTGGAGCTTTTGTTAACCACGAAATCTAATTATTTTAGCTTTATTAGTAGTAGTACAATGAAAGGTCTAGACATTTTTTTAATTCAACAGAAAATTAAAACGAGACTGATTTAACTTTCAGAAATCAGGCAAGTGTTTGGCTTGTTATGAATTTTCCACGAATTTACTCGAGAGCTATCTATGCTAGTCGTCCCTAATTAACAGTTTAAAAGGAGGGAACTTGTCAACAAAACCCACCGTAAACTCTTGGGTTTACTAACGAATAGTAGGATTGTCTGTGATTTATAACGACCCTGCGGATAAAAATTCGAGCATGTTAAATGAGGAAGATTCGAGCCCACGACAAATAGATGGTAAGTAAATCACCCTAACAACAAGGCCATGACAGGCTTAGGCAGTTGTATAGTTTCCAATCGGTCATCCTAACCAATAAATCATGCTAACTCAGAGAAGTATATAACATCGAATTTCGAAATCTGCTTCGGCCATGACCTGAAAGAACTCCTCAACTTGACCCTGTGTGTGTGTGTGTGTGTGTGTGTGTGTGTGTGTGTGTGTGTGTGTGTGTGTGTGTGTGTGAAAATCCAATGAAAACGGAAACTTTTGATGTTTTTCCTTTTAAGCCGCTTTTCTTATTTCCAAAACCCGAAGAAAAAAAATGGCAAAACTCAATTTTCTCATCATTTTCAAAGTCCGAAGTTTTGGACACATGACGATGATTATACACAGTTTAGCTATCTTATATCTACATACAGGAAATTAATGCTTATGCAGAAAGACGTTTTTCCAGAAAAAGGCTAAAATAATTTTACAGGTTTATCAAGAGTATTCCTGCGGAAAACATGTACAGCGCAGATATTTTATTGTGTAACAAAAAAAAAAAAAAAAGAGAGACACTAAAACCACCCACTGGCTTAGGACCGTATTGATATTCAAGGTCAATGAAACAACATTAATGCAAAACATGCTTTCTAGTAACATAAGGGCGATAGGTGTTTCACCCTTGTTCATTTCATAATTTACAAAGTTTTTCAGCTATTGGGGTTTGCGGTCAACATGTTCTTGGTATAAAATTTCCACTTTACTTGAGTTTCTTTAAACACGAGAGCTCGTTTTTTTTGTTTTTTTTGGATAATTAAACATTTGGCTCTGGTATATAGTTTAACTTAAAATTATGTAGTTCATTTATTTCTTAAAACATATTTCTTTCGGAAAAGATGTGTTCGAGGTGAATAACGCAGATTGATATTAAATATAAACTACTTAATGACTTGTTAATGAATTTTTTTTTTGCCACAGTAAACGCAACTTTTAGTCAACCCTTTCAAAATGTGTTTTAACCTAGAAAAATGCAGAAATTTGCAAGCTCTCTACAGCCTATAAAAACGTAAGAATAACATTATGCCCCCGTTTAAACAATAAAATATAATAAGTTATTCTAATAATTATCTAAAGATATAATTAATATATCATTCACTCAAACGATGTTAAAGTATACTTTGATAGATTGTTTAAACAGAGTATCCATGATGAAACTTTGTAGAATGTACGACAATTGCCTGTTGTGGAGACTTGGTCAATGGTATCTGGGTATGTTGCCCTGGAGGGTCAGGTTCACTTTGACCTCTACCTCCTTCCTGAACTTATTTTCCCTAACTGTTTGTATGTTAGGTCCTTTTCAGGGCAATGCCCATTTATAGTCTATTATTCACAGTAGTCAAGCTAGCTTGTTGTGGAGACACGAGTGTAGAGGACGACGTTTCGAAAGTCTTCCGCCTTTCGTCTTCAAGCCAGCGTATGTGACGCAGACATAAACAAACTCGACAGGGGTTTAGTTCAGAGAGAGAGAGAGAGAGAAGTCTGATAAATTATCTCCCCAACAGGGGTGGTCAGGAACGTTGTAGTTTCTCTTTGTCCCCTAATGTGAAAGATTATTTAACTCTAAGTGGGAGTTTACCTGTATTTTGCTTTCACTTGTTTATGTTGATAAAGTGAGGTGGGTTAGTATGAAAATAGCGCTTGAGGAACGAGAGCGAGACAAAGGCGGCATAATGGAAGTAAGCCACGCCACAGCACTAGTCAGAATAGCCTAACGGCCGACTTGACTATACGATACATTAACTCAAACGGCTCCATTCAAGGCCAGGCAAGAAAGTTGCCTTGACTAGGAATCTAGAGATTCAATGCCAAAGAGTTAGGTGCGAGGGGAAACAGGAGTACACCGAGAAAACTCACTTTCACGGCCTGGGTGCCGAAAAATCTACTCAGAATCCAACGTGGCCTGGTAGCTAGTAAAACTTGATAGATATAGATATTGAAGAGAAATGGGCCAGTCGGTTTTGAATATCGGCGTGAATAGGGTGAGAACTAACGTGAAGCGATTCCAGGGCCAGTAGTTAACCGAGTCAGCATATATAGTGCAATTTGAGTACTACTTAACTTCTACTTGACCCAGAGCAAGAAGAATGGCATACAGTTCAGTAGTGAACACAGAAACTGTAGAGAGGGTTCTGCAAGCAACCACCAAACTACCACAAACCATGGAAGAGCCCACAGTCACCTGATTTTAAGTCATTCGTATAAACAGGAGTACTTCGAAAGACGTTCATCAAATAACAAACAATATTTCCAACTGAGAGTATCTGCTCTCTCAAATGATTTAAAGAAAGGTCAAATTTGGAGATTGTAATAAGTCATGATGGGATGGGATGGACAGTGGATACAGCAACTTTATCCACCTGCGCCTGGATTCGAAGGCGAAAAGGAACAATGGCGAATGGTCTGCTCTAAAATAGCACATGGGGCCCACCAAGGAAGGAAAACAAAACCCCAGGTGGAATGCTGTGGTAACGATCGAAGTTTCAAAGCATACAGTTGTAAATGGGAGAGGTGTAGAGGATGTTCATGAGACTGTGTATAAGCTTTGAGCTGGGGAAGTGCAGAAAGTCCAGGTACACAGCCAAAGTCCATGATAACACTGGTTTACAAAGAAATTGAGGCAAGCACAAAAATAGCTGTTTTAACCTAATTTGGGGGTGCTGAATTCAGATTTGAAATCCATTTTTACTCATCACCTCTAATTTTTTAGATATGCATACTGTGCATAAAGGCGTATATGCATTCAGGGTTAATTTCTAATATTGTGTGACTTGTGTCTTCTTTTTTAGTTATTATGCAATAAATGTAAGTGATAGCATTACATTATATACATACAGCTATATATCAAGACGGATTTTGGCAGTTAAGCGTAGCCAACACGTCGCAATCAACAGCCAGTAGTGCACTGGCAGTCAGCGCAGGAGGTTGGTGTCCCTCACAATTGTGTTACACAATCTTTGGGGTATATATTTGTATTACAATTTCCAACGACGCACGTAATTATCATTGCCTTACATATGATTTAATTTTACTCTGTTTTTTTACAGATTCTCCAATGGCTTCAAGCTCGTCAAAATACCGAGGATGCCTCAACAAGGCCAATTCTTTCTGCTACGTGTGTGGGGACTTCACGACAGTTGCACAGCGTCGAACCATCACTTTCCTCCTCAGAACTGCCTACTTTCATTATTTTGACTGTAAAATTGGTGATCAGGACAAATCTTGGGCTCCACACATCTGTTGTAAACTCTGCTACAATGGATTAACTACTTGGTTTTATGGCAAAAAAGCGGCTTTCAACTTTGCAGTCCCGATGGTTTGGAGAGAGCCACGAAGCCATGCAGATGATTGCTATTTTTGTCTAACAAATATTACTGGTTTCAATGCATCTTCTAGAAAAAATATCAATTATCCCAACCTTTCATCTGCTATGAGACCCGTTCCCCATTGAGATGATCTTCCTGTCCCAACACCTCCAGTAAATAAGGATCTTCTTTCCTCATCAGATGAAAAAATGTCTCATATATGCAAGCGAGCTTCACAAAGTACTGTTGCTTCCTCTGTCTCTGGGATAGTCGAGCTGTATCCCAGCATTATAAGCAGAAAGACTGGGGGTCTAGAAGCACTTTCGTTCCTGGCGAACACAGCGTCAAGGAGAATCCTCTGGTTGACATGAAGAAGGGGCTTCTTCCTCCTCTTCATATCAATCTTGGTTTGATGAAGAATTTCGTGAAGGCCATGGACAAAAATGGTGCTGCCTTCCAATACTTGTCTACTGTGTTCCCAGGTCTCAGTGCTGCTAAGCTCAAAGAGGGCATCTTTGCCGGACCTCAAATCCGAGAAGTGCTGAAGGATACTGATTTTGAGGAGCTTCTTACCTTAAAGGAACTGAGAGCATGGGAAGCATTTAAGTCAGTCTGTAGTGGCTTCCTTGGTAACACATGCGTACCAAATTATCAAGCCTGTATTGAGAAGTTGCTAAAGACTTATGAGGATATGGGATGCCGAATGTCACTCAAAATTCATTTTCTCCATTCCCACCTCAACTTCTTCCCTCCAAACCTTGGAGCAGTGAGTGATGAGCACGGAGAAAGATTCTACCAAGACATTACGAAGATGGAGAGCAACTACCAAGGCAAGTGGAACCCCAGCATGATGGGAGACTTCTGCTGGATGCTCTTGCTCCTGGAGGCAAAATACACCAGATCATCTAAGAAAACACACTTCTGTCTGCGGTACTACGAATTGTGCACATTGTGTCATCTAAGTATATTTATTCCGTCAATGTTCTTTATCTATCCTGTTTTATCTGTAATAAGCTGCTGCAACTGTTGAAATAAGCACGTATATACTCTGTATATACTAAAATGAGACTAGAGAAAACTAGAGGTGATAGAGCAAAACTGTTTATAAATTTCAAATGAGCACACCCAAATTAGTAAAAAACACCTATTCATATTCTTGCCTCAGACAAAACATATTTTTTTGTAAACCAATGTAATGAAAGGGGTACAGCATCTTTAAGCCTAGATCCTGGCAGAGGCATAAACCAATGACTCATAGTCTAGTTTTGATCGAACAAGAACACAATATATCTTTAGCACAGAACATCGATCTGCTCCCTAAGTGATGGAAGAGAGAGCACTGAGGGTGTTTAGTGCTCTTGTACATTTGACTCTTAGCTGCTTGAAGTGTGATATTAAGTTCAACTTATGGTCAAAGATAAGCCCGAAGATCTTTGTCTCAGACCACAAATAGCACATCCTCACCAGTACAGAGTTTAGGATCTGGGTGAAACTTCCATCGGCAACAAAAGTGCACGCAAACGGTTCTAGAGAAAGAAAGAAGTTAAAACCATTTATTTGCTGTGGTCCACTTCAGTAAACGATAGAGGGCAGTCTATAGCTGCTGTTCCATATACCTCATGTTCGATGATCGACATGAGATGTGAAAGTCGTTGACATAGAGCCAGTTTGCAACAGTTGTTCAGTGATGGCATTAATCTTTATACTGAAACGTGTCACACTCAACACAGCCCTGAGGGACTCCAAGTTGCTGTAGAAAAGAACGGAAAAATGCTGACCCACACAAACTTGGAATCACTTGTCCATTAACAATTTTTAATTAATATAGGCAAATAAACACGTAACCCATATAAATGGAAGTCTTGCAAGATGACATACCTCCACGTTGTATTACAAGTTTTCTCAAAGTCAAAAAATACAGAAATAAGATTCACTTGGGAGAGACTTCCCTGACTGACGTTTCAAGTCAAATTAGGTGGTCCATGATATAGCACTATCATCAGAACCTACAATAGGTGAGCAAGAGGAGATTGTTTCATTCAAGAAATCAAACAAGTCGAGCATTAACCATCCTCTCTAAGGTCTTACAGAGACAGCTCGTCAAAGCAACTTAACGGATGTTTGAAGGAATCTTGGAATCCTTCCCAGGCTTTAAAAAGTAGGACAGTGGCCCAGTGCCAGGCATCAGGAAAAACAGATATTTGGCGCAGCATCTCGTTGTGTACATCATCAGGTCCCACCAATGAACGGCCAGTTCGAGTTCCACCAGTGTAGAGGAGTGATTATGGTCATAAAGAGAATCAGCTCAAAAGGAAAGAGATAATTGCTCTGCCTGAGTCTTAATGGCTGAAAAGGTGGAGGATGAAGCAGAAGTGCTAGATATCTGGCAAAAGCTTTCACTTAGAGTATTGGCTATGCTCCAGATATTAGCTATTTCCTGGCCATTACAGAGCAAGATCGAGAGGGGGACAAAATTATATTTTCCAGTGACCTTTTGAATCTTGTTCAATATGACTTTGAAACTGGTGATAGACGATATGGTGATCGTAAGCTTAATCCAAGATTCCTTCTGGCTTTGACGTCTTACTCACTGAGCAGGTGCACAGGCCTGCTGGAAAGTGATGTAGTTCGAGAGTGTAGGGTACCTACGAAAAGTATCCCAGGCCCATTCTTGAGCCTTCCATGCCATGTGGCAAGCAGGATTCCAACACGGACAAAGATATCATGGAAAATGTGTCGAGGTTTTACGAATACATTGAGCAGCTGCTTGTATAATACAGTCAGTTACTGCTACCACACAGTCGTCTATTGATGGCAGGATCAAGTTCTGCGAGAGAAGTAAAAGAGGGCCAACTGGCTTGATGCAGCTTCCACCAGGGCACGCGGGTCGGATAGCATCGACCACGGCCAGTCACTCAAAGTTATAAGATAATGATCACTGCCTCGTAGGTTATTGTCAACCCTCCATGAAAAGTGCAAGAATAGTGAAAGGGAGCAAACAGAGAGATCAATAGCAATAAAGGACATACTAGGTGCATGAAAATTATTATAACAACCAGAGCTGCAAAGAGAAAGATTGTGATCAGAAAGCATACACTCTATGGTACAACCTTTCCCCATAAATATCAGTACCTCACAAGAAGGAATTATGTCATTTAAAGTCTCTCCAAATTAAAAATGAAAATGGCAACTGTTCAATGAGAACATCAAGATCTGATTGATCATGGGTCTCTTCAGGAGACAAGTAAAGAGAACAAACAGTAAGGGTATGACCAAAGGAAACATGGATGGTTACAGCCTCCAAGGATATGTTGAATGGCAAAGACAGTGCCATACCTCCATGCACTTCATTTCTATACAAAAAACTGCTAAAAGGTAACTCTATCAGCAAGTCTCAGAAATGTTTCCTGTGAGAAAAGACATACAGGATGATAGGAAGCAATCAGTTCTTTGATGTCATCCAGATTAGAATGTAAACCTCGACAATTCCATTGTATTAAGGTAGCCATTTTTATTTGTGTAAACTAATTGGATTGAGAGCCCTTCTGTTTATGATCAAGATAAGTGAATCAGCCAACTGATCCAAATGGGGCCACCTCAAGGGCGCCCGTCTACAGGAATTAAAGTCAAAGTGGTGTGTTAGGGGTTAGACCCCTCAATTACCAGGATCCTCTCCTCCCCTTCATGGATCACTACACACGGCAAACACGTGAGTGTATGTTTAGATCCCAGACGATGTAAACTGAAAGAACAGAAACTTCCTTGGAACTTCCTCTCACCACGTACAGGAATCTATACTGAGGAGGTTTATAGCTTAACCAACTAAACACTTAACGGGAAATTGAAAAGTTTGTTCCAAAGTCTGGCCATTCCTGGGTAGTTATTCGTCTAAAATGTCTTTTAATGTGTGTATAATAATACGCTTCACTTCACTTACAAGAAAATAAGCATTGCCAGAACCTCTCCTTTGAAGCTTTCTGGTGCTCCCCTGTATGAAATGTCTTTTACATCGTAAAAACACTATTACATGCACTCTGACAAAGTCTAGAGTAGGAAAACGACAATATGAGGTTAACAGTTTCAATAAGAGTTGGGTTACTGTGGCTAGCATGTTTGAGAGTTATTTATACAAAACTGCTTTCACAGTCTCAGACTCACAAGACAATACAAAATCACACCATCCTCAATCATACAGGTTGTACTTTCACTGAAGTAAATCCTTAGGGAAAGAACCCACACAACTGCTCTGGGTACCCCAAAACATCAGGAGCTCTTTCTCCCGACTCATTTGTTGCAACAAAAATAAAAGGATATTCGATTAAGATATGTATTATGGGATAATACTTAATTTCTGAATAACTGAGTCTAAGAAAGAAAGTGGGTGGTCGTAAGGTAATACATAAAAACAACAGTCTTTACTTATTCATAATCTGCGAGTGTACTTGCTGTTAAACAATGAATGACAGCTTTTACTTCCGACTACTTAGTCTTCAAGATCACGTATGAAATTGATATATTTTAATATCTACATTTTTTAGTTTAATATATACTTAGAAGTGTATGCAATTTGTACTGTTAAACTTGTATTGCACAAGTCACACTTATTCTCTCTATTTGTAAAATATTCTTAAGTGCTAGAATCAGTAATACGTTTTACACTGTTTCCAACTGAACTTCCGAGAATTTTGCCTGAAAATTATAAACAGACGTGCTAAGAGACAGTTAAGAGAATGTTGTTAGTTTGCTACAGTCCATATATTATAAACTTCAAAAGTTACAATTGTGATAAATACTTATTAATCAGAAAACTACAGATATTTAAGGACGAGCGTTCACAGATTTCGAACATTACGAACCGTTCAACTTCTACGAGAATATTAGATATCTTCATAGGTGAAAGATTAGCTTGTAAAACCACATGATACCAGCTAAGAATGGAGCTAGCTAGCTGACTTCCGTGAAGTGAATTGTATCTGTGTGTCAACATAGAATTAATTCACTCGTTGTGAATGTCGATAAAATACGTAACACGGAGAAACGTATTTGTATTGTTGGTTTGCTAAAGTTAGTATAAAATGTAATAAACGCTTATGAATAAAAAAACTACAGATGTATGACCAAAAACGTTTATATATTTCGAACATTACAAACAATTTAATTTAATGAATTAACTCGAAACATTCATATTTCTAGGAAGACATTAAATATCTTCGTCGGTAAAAAGTCAGCTCTTTAGCGGCGTTGGGTCACCCAAGAATAGACAGTTGTTATCTGGCTTAAGCAAAGTGTAATAACAGCAATCAAAATTAATTCGCCCGTTGATAAAATATGCAGTTCCAGACTAAAATATTGTTTGAGTTTGTAAAAGTTTTGTATGTAAATAACTATTTGTAATAGCCGTTATTATAAAAGGTGTTGTTGTTTGTATATTGTAATATATTTGTGCTAAGAAAGAACTGTATGAAGCTTGTTGCAATATATCATAATTAAATGTCGATATGTATTAAATTTAACTTCTAAACTTAAATTAAAATTTTCGGCTGTTTGAAATCGAAATACATAATGTACATAATATAACAGAAAATCGTCCTAGATAAATTATACGTATCCCGTACCAAAGTGTTTAAATCCATTTTTTGTACTTTCCAAAGAAATGGATCCCATTTATCCATAATGATTAACACTAACCACGTTACTAATCATTCTTCTTCAAGCAAAGTGTTTGTTTGCTTTTTAATTTTTCGCAAAGCTACACGACGTCTGTCTGCGATAGCTATCCTTAATTTATTAATGTAAGACTAAAGAGAAGGTAGCTAGTCGTCATTACCACTACAAATTCTTAGGCTACTATTTTACCAACGAATACTAGAACTGGCCGTCACACTAAAGACCTCCACGGCTGAAAGAGCGAGCACGTTTAGTGTGACGGGAACTCTAACCACCGACCCTCAGATAACAAGTCAAGCGCCCTAACTATCTAGTCATGCCGGACCTGCAAAATGTGTAGCATTATCGAAAAACAACGCTTAAACAGAACAAGTATCTGACAGAACAGTTTCTCAGCTATGGGTTCCGGTTCCGGTCTCCATGATTTAACAAAAACTGACAAAATCGTCGTAACTAAATCGGAATGTTTTTCTCTGTACTTGCATATTAGTGGTCCAAGACAATTTAGGAAGGCAGTGTGCAGGTCCCTTGCATTAGAAAGACTGAGAAACGCAAGCCTAAAGAATTTCAAAATAGCAAAGGCAGCTAAAACCGTGATGAACTCAACAGTTTTCTCGACCACATGTATATGAAATCTGCACTTGTATACACAATAAACGATAAAAAAAAGAGAACAAATAAAATTATAAGAGAAGAAAGAAATGCACGGAAAATCACACTGCCTGTAATAAGCTGATTAACAGACAATCGAGAACTTGTTCTACGATATTCGAAAAGTTTCTTATACAAGAAATATATGTTTTTGTTTATTTTTCTGAACATCACGCAGATTGAAAGTCTCACGAAAATAAACCTTTCTTATTTTTGGTTTAACCACAACTTATTTTGTAAATATTGCTGAAACTATGAAATTAAATTTCTTAGATACTGTTATTATGGGTTAAAAATCCATACAATAGGCAAAAGTGATTTGTACATGTGCCAAGTAAATGAGCAAAAACACCATTCTTACCGTGCTAAACTATGATGCAATCAACATTAAACTGTTCTCTTCCAATTATACAAGTGCGACATTTTACATATGCGCTTTGTACACACCAAAGGTAATCCTTGACAAGTCAACGAGACGCTAGAAGGAATGAAGGGTGAGCGGTTCTGTGAAGACGAAATTTTCTGGTAAAGAAAACGTTAACTTCAGAAACACTAATCATCCTTCCACAGAACAGACAGCGAGAACCTCATATTGAGAAAATGATGCAGGAAATAAAGGGAAACTCATGACTTGCGTCATCTAACAGGGAGGAAAGAAATTATTGGAAGTATCATTCCTTAGCATATTTCATCTCGTACCAAAAATACTACTTGCGTAGTACATGTGGTAGTGTAAAAAGATACAAACAATAGAATCTGCTACATTAAAGCAATAAAGGCTACAAAACAGCTAGAGAAGTTGTGCTATTTTTGAATTCTGAAAAAATTAGGTCAGAAATGCTGTCTAAACCATTAACAAAGCGTGGTTCGAAGTTAGCGAGAGTAACATGAGAACAGTGTAGAAGCACGTTTTGCCTCGTTGCACAAGCAAGCGATTCCTGACGCTTTGAATCCGAAATTAAAGATGTTTCCGAAGACGTCATCAAATTTGGACATAATCTTGAATTCGAGTCTTTGGAAGTGGCTAATGTTCGAAAGTGCATTGACGCACATCCTCTAGCTCTCAAAAATGACACACTCCTTAATTTAGACCAAGATCGGCATATGAGGAAGAAGAAAGTCCAGAGTGTAATGAAGGTACTAGTGAAGAGCGGGAAAAAGAATTTCTCTTATACAAACTTAAAAAAAATCTTTAGAGCAGTGAAAACTGCTTCAGACTTAATTATGAATCATGATCCAGTCACAGAGAACAGCATTAATCCTCAACAAGCGTTAGAAAATGCCATTCGATGTTAACGAAACTCTATGAAGAAAATAGTGCAACTTAGATTCGATAGATTTTGCTTTAATTAGTAAATTTTACAGTTTTAATTTTTTCAAAATAAAATTGTCATTGTTTAAATTCTTCAAAATAAAGTTTATCAATTAATTTCGTTTTTATTTCACCTCATAACTGCTGGTGTTTATTATTTGTTCTAACTAAGCAGGCTTAATTATTTCTACTGTGAAGAAATTCCTTATGATAACCACGTATCATTATGTTTCCTATTGAAACTATTCCTCGTTCAGTGCTGATTCAAAAAATGCGGTAGTTTGTTTTCCGACGCATGAACCGCACTGTGCGAGCTATTCCTGTAATATTAAAGCTTAAGCTTAAGATGAAATTTCAATTTTATTCACACTAAAAATAAAATCGTAGCACTTCTCACTTTTACCACATTTTTGGTTTCATAAAGAAATCCTCTCTTACTGTTAAACAGACAAACTCTTTACTTCAACACTAGTCTAAATCTTAATCTCAATAAAAAGGTCTAAAGCTGTACCTGTTACCTTTAACTGTCAAGTTTTATGCCAAAGTAGCAGAGACCCGCAAAACATTTGTGATCAAATTACTTCTTTTTTCATAAAATTTTATATACAAATTATAATCCTAAACAACAATCGATTATATGCCCTTTTAACTGATTTAACAGGGAACAAATGAAAGCCAAGCACTAAGCTGATGCATCAGCATTTTCAATTTCAAAATACTACACAAAAGGTCTAACCTCAGACACCGAAATCTGCAAGTCCACTGATTTTAGATCTAACATTGGTTAAGCCTTTATTAAGTGAGGTCTATATTTAAGAGATAAATTACCATTAACACGTGTATTTTTTATTTTTGTTTATGAGGGTTAAACTTTATACTTAATATTATCATTAAATATATTTACTCTTATAAAATGAAACTGATATACGTTTTAATTAATGACTTTTATGTTACATTACTCACAAACAAAGATTCTGCTTTTACCGAGTTGTAAACAGTAAAACTAATTTGATTCATAAACGTTTCAACAGATTTAACTAGCACCAAGAACCGAAGCTAACAGAAATTAATTTAAAAAAGAATAACATGAAAAACTATAACAGTAATAACCTACAACCATGCAGCTGACAACTGCAGACAATTATTTGTCAATAAACTATTAGATTTAGATACGATGAATAAAGCTCTAAGTCTAAGTATTTAAATTCGTTCTATATACGAAAGAAAAGAGAATAATTGCAAGATATAAATGAACACCTTTGTATGAATAAAGTTATGTTTTTTTATAAATACGACTTCTTTTATTTTTAATCCATTACTGTTTTATTCTCTGTAAAGGATTTTTACCTTAGAAGAATCAAATGAATGATTCATTCTAGACATGCAATGAATAACGTTAGATGGAAATTTTAAATGTTTCAGCAAACAAGTAGAAACTTATCTGCTTGTCTCGTAAATACAACAGCTTTTGCAATCAGTATATTCAATTTTCATATCCGATTGCTTTTTAAAAAACATTTTGACACCATGAGATACGTTTGGAAAGAATGGTAAAATGCAAGTGACAGGGACGCATTCAGATGAATAACTGTGTGCAAACATGGGGAAGGGAAATTGTTGTGTACACAAGACTGTAATCTAATGTTGTTGTTTTGTTTTTCAATAATCAACGTCGGAGTTTATAATTCTATTTGTATGAATATAACATTTTTCATATACCTGGTTTTTGTCACTGGTCATGAAGCGAATATTAGAATGTGCTATTCCTACAAATAAATATCATATGATTATAATGTTTTGCAACCAACAATCAATAATAATCCATATTATTAATTCATTATTGTAACAAGTAAAATTTTCCTTTCTACCTGTAGATTTCATCAAAAGTAGGTTAAAAATACATGTTACAACATGCTCACTGAAGGTGTTTTTTTTCGAAGTTTGTACTCTCACACTAACACATTATCTGGTGCAAATAATGCATTTCATTAAAGGGGCAAAACGACTTTATGCCAGATAAATAATTTTCTTTTTAGGATGCAAACGAAAATCCTTCCATGCGTTTTTAACTTTAGAGGTCCGCAAAACTAATAAACTGGCCAAATGTTTAGTTTTAAACATATTTACTCATTATTTCAAAATTTATTACGTATTCAAGATAGAAAAAGATCATTCCCATTAAGTAAACTGTTAACTTTATACTTGACAACTTAATAAAGTATACGTATTATTCGTTTACATTAAAATATAAAGTAAGCGAATCTCTACTTTGATATAACAACAAAGTAAATTTACACAAAACTTATTATTGTACATACTTAAAGCTACTGTTAAGAATTTTATTGGCTATGATAAAGTATAGATATTCTTTATCCAGAGAATTATTCTAATTAGATTAAAAAGTTTGTTTGTTTTGGAATTTCGCACAAAGCTACTCGAGGGCTATCTGTGCTAGCCGTCCCTAATTTAACAGTGTAAGACTAGAGGGAAGGCAGCTAGTCATCACCAAGTTATAAATTT
Organism: Carcinoscorpius rotundicauda; assembly: GCA_011833715.1. NCBI lineage: Eukaryota > Metazoa > Arthropoda > Merostomata > Xiphosura > Limulidae > Carcinoscorpius > Carcinoscorpius rotundicauda. The sequence goes on along the minus strand of CM022392.1, from coordinate 44,995,706 downwards.
CTAGACATATATTTAATTGAAGCAAACAGATATTAAAATAATATTAAATCCGTTAGATGTAACATAATAAATTGAAGGCTCGTCCGAGATTAATCGTAATACACAACAACATTAATAAAGCTCACTCAACGTATGCTGAGTTCTACACTTTTATAACTAAGCTACCTAGCTTACATATTGCAAGCCCTATTCTGGTTTGTGTCGAACTTTTACTTATTGAACATACAAGGACGTTTAATATATGGTATGCATACTAACATTTGGGTATATTGCGAATTTTGTACACAACACATTCTAAATATAAATTATAAGAGGTTTAATATCTTATTCTTAGGAACGTACATCAGAATATCCAATATAAGGGATGATAAAAGAAGCTAATACTTGGCAATTATTCCATATAATGTAAAAGTATTCCGCAGCTTTCTCGCCAAGCAGTACGTTTGACACATCTTTATTGTTCTACTGATAGTTTGCTATATACAAGTATATAGTACAAGAATGTACTATTTTTACCTTCATATTAACCTACAAACATGCCTTTTGTATCCAGGCTTATCATACAGTCAGTGATAACAGTATCACATGAGGTTATTAAATACCTTCAGGAAGTGGAGATATATAATTGAAAGCTAATATTATATTATACATGAGCGAGCGAGCGCGCACGCACACACACACACACACACACACAGAGAATAAAGAAAATAGCTTCAAATCTGTTATTATATTCGTTGTATTATTTGTAGATAGGCGATTAAAATCAGTAGTATTAAACAATAGTGAATTTAGTACAAATTAAGCCTAAAATTATTTTTATTTAAAAATTCCATCGCAATTTTTCAGTCAACCTGAAAGTCATAATAAAAAGCGTTAAACAGATTTCAAATGCAGAGGAAAACTAGTTAGCAGTCGTGTAAACAAAACAAGTTTGCGTAGTTGTGAGCTTATACCCACATTGTTTCAGTTTCTACTGCCTTTCACTGTCTGCAGCCAGTTGTGGAAGGGCACTTACCCTCATATTAAAAGAAAACAGCAATAAGACTAGCCTAAAAATATTTGTACGAAAAGTTCTTCACAACCTTTACCCTTAAAATATTGAACAGTTCATAAAGTTGAAAAATAACAATAAAACCACCTTAAAAATTCTATAGTTGATTGTTCCAACCTCAAACCTTGGTATAAAACATGACGAAGGTACTCAAAGTGTAAATAATCTTAAAATGAACTACATACTCTAACCAAACTTTTCTGTAAAATTATTCAAGTATAGCATGGGACAGCTGGGACCAGACCAGCTAATTGAAATTAGTCCTTCAAGTCCCTGCTGTAATTAATAAATTTTAATATTAGTATTAACTGATAAAGGGTCAGGAGACTATCTAGTGTCAAAAAAGTATTTTTCTTATCGAAATTTATCTATTATATAACAATACATTACTTTCTGGCTTATTTATGAATAATGTAACATTATCCATTGTTACAAAACAATCATTTTGATACATAATGATGCATTTAGGCATGATACGTAGCATTACATAGTGGGTAAAACTTGGGCAAAATTGAAAGCCCTTCTCTAATCAAAAATAGTCAATTATATTTTGCTACTTACTAACATAATATTCAAATCTAAACAGCTTATAAATGATTGGTATTACTTCTCTCCGTTATAAGATATTCCGGATATTTTCGAATTTTGTCTGATAGATATCCCAAATGCTTTACGGTACTATCACCACAGAATTTCCTTTATGACTAAGGTTATGAATGAAAATTTGCAATTGCATTTTAAAATAAAAAAATCTAAGGCTTATTATACATATATATATTAATTTCTTGCAACTTAAAAAAAAACAAGCATAAAAAAACGCTGCATCTAGTGAAAAGATCCCAGTGTACAAGCTACAACGTGGGATTATATAGTTACCCTAAATTTTAGAAGTGACTGTGGAAATAGAACCCACATTGCGGTAGGGATACACCGTCTATCAGTCTTAATCTCCATTCGAGACTGACGAAACTAATATAATTAGTCAAAGGTTTGGATTTGTTGTTTTTAACGCAGTCCTTCCTTATGATTTTGTTTACTTAAGTTTATCAAAATATATTGATTTTCACTGAAATATACACACGAGCGCATTACATGTTCAAAAGATAATGCAATATCGATAAAATTAGCATAACTATTAAGTTCACTGTCTTTATTCGGAATAAAACTTGTGCATTTTTGCTTATGACTCTCGTGTCCATTTCTCAGAAGGTTTAGCCTTCAAAGCCAATATACAGGCTTTTTCTTTGTGGGTATTTGGGTATGTTGGATTTTAGATACCCAGGAGGGTCAGGTGCAAAAGACCTCTTCCTCCATCCCTAACTTTCATGTCGGCTACTACTATGTTGTAGTTGTAGTGTTTTAGGACTAATGTAACCCGCAGTACTCTAGCCTTTTTCAAGGTATTGTCTTGAATTGCTTTTTTATTTGTTTTTTATTTTCTTCTTTCATATTTTATTCATTATTATTTTTATTTATTTTTTAAAATCTATTTATATGTATATTTAACGGAAAATAGAAAAAAGAAAAGAAAAAGCTGTGAATATTGTACTATTTCTAAGCGTCTAGTGCATGGGGGCCAGCTTAATACATATTTCTTAAATATAGTTATGACAAAGTGTTTTTACCCCTGCATCGTGAGCAATTTTTTACTCATAACTTAAAACATATCACGATTAGGATAATGAAAGTAAAGTATATTATAAATATTATACTAACACATTTTTTTATGTAAATTGAACGACAAATAAACTGTTTGTAAACAAATAACCAAACATTGGAGGGGCAGAAAGTGTTCGTGCGTCTACTTTAATGGTCAGTTGTGTAGCCTTTCAGGTGAATTACTTGGCGCAATCTCTTCTCTTAGCCCTTCATGATCGTTTGACAGTACTCAACTGGTATTTTCATCCATTCTTCTTTATAGAAGACCTCCAACTCTTGCAAGTTTTTCGGATGACGCTGATGAACTCTGGTCTTCAACTCATACTAAAAGTTTTCATTTGGGTTGAGATCGGGTGACTGCGATGCCCACTCCAGAATGTTTATATGGTTCCTCTGCAACCAGAACTGCACATATTTCGATGTGTTCTTAAGGTCATTGTCGTGCTGAAAGATCTAACGACTCCCAAGCAACAATTTCCGAGCATCATTCTTGATATCAGTGCCAAATATATCACGATTCCGTTAACGCGGTGAAGGCTGCCTACACCAGAAGAGCTGAAGGAACCCCATAGCATGATCGAGTCACCTCCGTGTTTAACCGTAAGGATGGTGTTCTTTGGAAGATTTCCTTCTCCCTTCTTACGGAAAATATTGCGAACATCATTGTGGCCGAAAAGCTCGATTTTAGTCTCATCTGACCAAAGAATACTCTTTAAATAGGTAAAGGGTTTATCTACATGCTTTCTTGCATACCTCAATCGTGCTTCTAAATGAACAGGCTTTAAATATGGAGTTGTACGAGGACGGAATGCTGCGAACCCAGAAGAGTGTAACATGTACGTCACTGTAGAGGTGCTTACTTCAACCCCAGTTTCCCTTACCAGTTTCTGTATGTCATTACGCGTTAAAAGAGGGTTCCTAATAACTTGTCTGAGAACCTTCCTCTTGGTTCTATCTAGAATTTTGGTGGGGCGTCCAAAACAAGGAAGGTTAGCAGTTGATCTAGTTAGTTTAAATTTGGCAATTATGCTTTGAACAGTAGATTTTGGCACATTAAGTCGTGTAGCAATACTGGAAAAAGACACAAGACTTGAATTTTGCAATAATTTGTTTTTTTGAATCACTGGACAGTTGTTACCTGTTCGCCATGATGACCAAGCAGATAATGACGTAGATGGCGTTAAATTGCCGGAAGTAACTTTTGTGCTGGCTAAATTCCAATAATTATGAACCAAGTCTCTAGTTCTGGAATGGTATAATGTAGTTTATTCGCCAAACTAAACAAAATTTTTACGGTAATATTAGTTTTTTCAGACATTCTGAAATGTACGAACACTTTCTGCTCCTCCTATTTTTGGTTATTTGTTTATAAACAGTTTATTTGTCGTTTAGTTAACATAAAAATTTATATAGTTGTGTATTAGTATAATATTTATAATATACAATAAGTCTGTTAGCCTAATCGTGATACTTAAGTAATGAACAAAAAACTACTCGGGACGCAGGGGTACGAACACTTTCTGTCGTAACTGTATATATTAATTGGAGAGAGGTACTTAAGACTATGTTCATCATGTACGTAGTAGCTGTCGAGATCACACAATAAATCATTTTTATGCAAATGTTTATTAAAATAATTTAGTGCATTATGCATATGTATCAGATACCGTCTCTACGTTTGCATACTTGTGCATAAATGTGGATGAAGTACTGCGTGGTACTTTATAAGGTGAGGTTAAGATAAAATTTTGTATTTTTTGCTCGTCTGTTTTTGTTTTTGAATTTCACCCAAAGCTACTCAAGGGCTATCTGCGCTAGCCGTCCTTAATTTTGCAGTGTAAGACAAGAGGGAATGCAGCTAGTCATCACCACCCACCGCCAACTGTTGGGCTATTCTTTTACCAACAAATAGTGGGATTGACCGTCACGTTATAACGCCCCCAAGACTGAAAGAGCGAGCATGTTTGATACGACGGGGATTCAAACCCGCTACCCTCGGATTACGAGTCGAACGCTTTAACCCACCTGATCTGTCTTCGGCGTTTCCTTTTACCATGGAATACTAACTAAAATATTTAACACCTGACAACTGAAAACGAAAGAAAGTTCATTTTTTTGAGAAATCACTTTTCCGAAGAACATTCACTTAAAACCATCATATGATTTATCAAATTTCAGAAAACGTTCACAAAGTACTTAACCACATCTTATATTTTAATGATCAGTTAGAAACGTCACGACTTATAAAATTTTTAAAGGTCTCCGTAGATAATCGGTCATATTTAATTTTAACAAACGATCGCAAATAGATACATTAAATTTCTTAAAATGTGTTTTACCTTGTTTAACCATTACGAAATAAATCAATTAGAATTATCACGTGACTTAAATTTCTTAAAACGTTCATTAGATATCTTAACTTCCCTAGTCAGCTCAAAATATAAAAAGAACACACTGCATTCACTCTACCACTTTGAGACAGAAAAATTAAGGATATGATTTAAAAGTAAATGTTATTACAAATACTTTCTCACTCTCTGAACTCAAATACTATTACCTTCAGATTTTAATACATCGGGCTTGTGTTTGATTCGTTTCCTGGGTTTAATAAAAAGGTGGTTTATATAAAAAAAATTCATTCAAAAATAGTTTTCTTCTTTACTTCTTTCAGAACACTATTAAGAAGTATTTCAAGACTTTATACATAAGAATATCATAAATTGTTAACTTTTAAAGGAGAAATTGGGGTCGTCAAAACTTCAGAAATAATCTTGCCATATTTAGGTGAAAATGCAATCGCAAATAAATTAAAGCAACAATTTCAAGATTTGAGACATAGCTTAACTACGTGTAGGGCCTGGCATGGCCTAACGTGTTAAGGCGTGCGCTTCGTAATCTGAGGGTCGCGGGTTCGCGCCCGAGTCGCGCTAAACATGCTCGCCCTACCAGCCGTGGGGGTGTATAATGTTACGGTCAATCCCTCTATTCGTTGGTAAAAGAGTAGCCCAAGAGTTGGCGGTGGGTGGTGATGACTAGCTGCCTTCCCTCTAGTCTGACACTGCTAAATTAGGGACGGCTAGCACAGATAGCCCTCGAGTTGCTTTGTGCGAAATTCCAAAACAAACAAACAAACTAGTAAGTGAACAACGCTCTCAGGAAAGTGTTAATCTCTGGATTAGCTTCGTGCTGATTGGACGGCTACTGCTCTCGTTATCGTTGCTAGAATCATTGATGTTGGTATTGCGTGTACAATCACCGTGATAAATGGTGATCAACGTACCACATATTATGTAAACGTTTGTAAAATATTCGTTGCTACTATACTTATATCTTTAGATGCGAGTCTGTAAATAGTGTATTGGAGGGGGCAACTAACTGTGATGAAATGGGCTGGATTTTGTAGCCGAAAAATAGTTAAAATGAAAGAAATTCGTGAATTCGGAAGTTCTGGCTTCATTAACACACCAATGTCCTTTTAGTGTGAGTGTGCGTGCGCGTCTTTGATTCATGTTCACCGTTTGCAAGATTCTCCATTGGTTACGTTAAAAGCATTTATTACAATGCCTTGCTCTGTGTTTACTGTTTATAATGATGGAGATTGTTTAATATCTTCATCTACTGCTTGAGCTTTTATCCCATCATTAATATGATAGGAGGCTTGATTTTCCCTTGGACACGTGTTCGCTGGTCAAAAGGTTTTAATGTATATGTGATTCACCTTCATTATTTAGGTTTGGGGAAAATATTTCCTCCATGTTTATAGCTTACGAGATTAATATTTCACATTTTAATGTTCAGAAATGACATTTACTGTCTTTGTTTTATCTCAGTTATCTCTATAAAACAATATCAGAATACCATGTTTGATAGCTTGATATCAGCGAGGTACCTGTATTTGATTACCAACTGTCCTCAGCAAAAACTGTAATCGACTACTTGTGTTCCAGTAAATCTGATGTGTACTAAAAATGGCACATATTTCACATTATCAATCACTCCATACACCCTACTATAGCCTATACTTATGAAATATACTATCACCCATACATGTACATGCTATATTTTTATAAAATAACCATAACAAAAATATATTGGATTTTAGCAGTGTTACGCAAATGTCTCTTTAATAATAAAAAATCCTGTAAACTTTAAAACGTTTGTTATGTAAAGGATTGTAAACAATTGTATCCACTGCTTAAGTAACCATTTACTAACTATTGTAGGATAAATACAAGTCTTAACCGAAAGGCGTTTTATATAAATCATTGATCAAACTGATATAAAGTATTGAGAAAACATTAGTTGCGTAGATATTCACCACTAACAAGTTCCATTAATTAACATTAATAAAGCAATTTATTAAAATATAACACGTGTTTCTAATTTGAAATATTTGGGCATTACAACTGTAAATGCTTTATTTTTGCATCTTTCCAATTTCGGTATAAGATGTTACACCTAAAATTACATCTTAGAGGATAATAAAACAGCAGTAAAAGAAGTTTTATTCATAATTTTTTATTGCAAACCTTCTTAAAAAAAATTATAACACCGTCTTTACATTTAGCATAGTTCGTGTACTTCATAGCTTCTATGTGATCCATGGAAAGATAAATGGTGGACCTCTTTTTCTTCCAACCATTTAAGGCAAGAACAGATTTAGGATAGCTGAGAGCCACTGCAATTGACACAATGAGAGTCCGTTTCACCCTAATAGGTCCTTGCAACTGCAAAGAGCACACATCAATGAACCATGATATGGCATCTTCGAGTGGCTAAACCTCTGGCACTGGAAACATCTGAGAGGGTTTTGAAGATATGACTGTACCCTGCAATTAAGATAACCTGCCTTGATGGTGGTGGCAGGTGGACATGGCGATGTAAATGTCAGAATGAGGATAATGGTCAGCATCATAATTCCATCTTTGCAAGTGGAGATACTCCTCACTACAGAAACTCCTTGACTAGAGAAACCTGCGAGAATGCGAGAATCTCCGATTAAGGAATGTTTTTCAATTCCCTTTTAACAATAACTCCTTGTGATGAATTCAAAGTCGCCTGAGATGTAACCTCAATAGGTACATCCCCAATCGCCTTTCAATATAAGAGAAGTTCAATGTGTTGAGATGTGGATGTTTCCACCAATATATCACCAGAGCAAAGCTTCTTTACTGACTATGGAGAGATTGCAAGTCCCTCTAGTCTCTTCGGAATAAAAAAACGAAACATTTGCCCTAAAGGTTTGCCCTGAAAGAGAATGTTGTATAAGAAAATGAGGCACAACAGGTTTTACAGATGTTGAAGATTGCTTCTCAGAATCTTAAAGATGGGGTCATTTAACTAATGACTCTTTTTCACCATCTTATTTAAGTTTTTATTTGGAGGATGCATAATAAAAAAAGAATATTTTAGTGCCCACTAATCACACCCACCATGAAGCCTTACGAGGGGACGCACTACAATGTCAAACAAGAACACTGCAGTAATGCCAAGGATTCGTGAATACTATACCCAAACATCAGCATCAGATACAATGTCCACAACACCTATTGAGAACGTTTAACACTGGTACTTTATTGACCCTAGCCCAAGTGGGCCAGTCAACTGACGCAAGGGGAGCCACCCCAAGGCCGCCTGTCTAAAGGAATTCAAGGCCAAAGTGGTGTATTAGGGTTGGATCCCTCACAAACCAGGATCCTCTCTACCCTTCACGGGTCACCACACACAGCAAACACGTAGGTGGATGTTTAGATCCCAGAAGAGGTAAGCTGAATGAACAGAACCTTCCCTGAGAGGTCTCACCACGTACAATAATCCACACCAAGGGAGCCAATGAGGAAGAAAAACACAACCCAGGTAGGATGCTGTGGTAAAGATCAAAGTGTTGAAGCATACAGTAAAGACAGTTAAAAATGGCAGAGGTGTAGAGAAGGATCATAAGACTCAGTATACAAATGCTGAATTGGAGAAGTGCAGAAAGCTGCTGTACAGAGATGAAGCCCTTGGTGATGAGCAGGGTCTAATATCTTCAATATCAAGAACCTGGAAGAGTCAAACCAAAGATCCACTATCCAATTTCAATCGAATGAGAGCACGGTAGATTTTAGCATAGAATATCGATCTTCTCTCCAAGAGGTGGAAAAGAGGACATGGAGGATCTTTAGTGCCCTTCTATAGTTCACACGTAACTGTTTGATGTGTGGAATAAAGGTAAGCTTACAGGCAAAGAAACTCCAAGAACTTTGCCTCAGAAGTACGGGAAGTACAGATTTTCAGATGGAACTCAGGAATTGGGGGTCAATACCCAGTGGCGGCAAAGGAAGGTGCGTGCAACCATTTTTAGAGCGAGAAAAGATAAAACAATATGTTTCGGTCCATTTTAGTGCCACTCAATATACAGTTTACAACTGTAAGGATGATGGCATTAATCTTTATAACGAATGTGTGACCCTAAAGGCTAGCCCTGAAGAACTTCAAGTTTTTGTGGGAAAGAACAAAAAATTGTCAAACCCACGCGACATAGAACCGCCTTTCCATTAAAAACTGTTTAATAAAAACTGGCAAATGGTCAGGCAACCCGTATGAATGTCATGAGCTTTCTAAAAAAAACACAAGTCAAAGGTAAAAAAGACAGAAACAAAATGTCGCTTGAGAAAGACTTCTCTGAGTGACGTTTCAAGTCAAATCAGGTGGTCCATGTTGAACTACCCTCACTGGAACTCACACTGGGTAGGCGAGAGGAGATTGCTTGATTCGAGGAGCCTAATAAAATGAGCATTAACTATCCTTTTTAAGATCTTAGAGACAGCTTATCAAAGAAAATGAATGATAGCATGACTTAGAATAAGGGAAGATAATAGCCTGACACCAAGCATCAAGAAAAGCATTCTCCTGCTAAATCTGGTCAGAAATAACAGGAAGAATAGCAAAAGAGAAGCAGGAGAGAAATAGCACAGCATCTTATAACGAATATCATCATGTCCAACCAATGTACTGCCAGACTGATGACGAGCAAGCTTGAGTTACACCAGTGAAAAAGGACAATTATAGTCATAGAGAGAAAAATGGCTTAAAATGAAATAGACTTGACAGCCAAGAAGTCGGAAGCGAAACAGAAGTGCTAAATGTTCGAGAAATGCTTTCTCCAAGAGTGTAGGGGATGCTCTGGGTATCATCAACTTCCTGGCTATTGGAGAGCATAGGGGATGGAGGAATACCACCCACTGATATTCCGAATCTTGTCCCATATGACTTTGGAATTTGTGGTAAAAGAGATGCTGGTTGTAAACTTAATCCAAGATTCCTTCTGGCTATGACGTCTTACTTGCCAAGCATCTGCACAGACCTGCTGAAAAGCATTACCGTTTGAAATACCAACAAAAGGTGTCCCAGACCCATATATGAGCCTTCTAAGTCCTTTGGTAGTGAAGATCCATATACAGCAGTAAAAGACTGACTAGGTGAATGAAAATAAGTATAACTAATATTAAAAAGAGAAAAGTTGTAATCCGAGAGCATATGCTCTACAGAACAAACCCTCCCATCATTTTAAAGACTACCCCAGAAGGGGCTGTGTCCATTAAAGTCCCCAGGTTTAAAAATGGAGACGGCAATTATTCAAGGAGAGCATCAAGGTCTGATCGATCATAGATCTTCCCTGACGAGATATATATAAAACAAAAAGTGATGGTACGACTGAAACAAACACGAACGACTGTGGCCTCCAAGAGCGTATCAAGAGGCAAACACAGAGTGGGCACATGCTGATCTACCCTGTAGTGCCACTACTCCATGCATTTATCCAACGAGGCCTAGCATGGCCAGGGGTTAAGGCGCTCGATTCATAATCCGAAGGTCGCGGGTTCGAATCCCCGTAAAAAAAAACGTGCTCGGTTTTTCAGCCGTGTGGGCGTTATGTGACGGTCAATCTCACTATTCGTTGGTAAAAGAGTAGCCCATGAGTTATTGGTGGGTGGTGATGACTAGATACCTTCCCTCCAGTCTTACACTGCTAAATTAGTGATGTCTTATGCAAATAGCCCTCATATAGTTTTGCGAAATTCAGAAACAAACAAACAAATTTATCCATCACACAATCTGTCATTTTGATACAAGGAAAACTGTCGAAACACGACTGTATCAGCAGGTTTTTAAAACGTTTCCTATAAGAAAAGACACATAGAATGAGGAGGAATCAGCACCTTGATTCAAACCAAATGAAAACCTCGATAATTCTTCAGAATCAACGTAGCCATTTTTACTTAGGTGAAGGAGAACTGGGCACAGAGACCTTTCGTTTTAGGCCACGTCGGTTGTACTTTAGTAGGAGGAGGTCTATTGACCTCCATGCATCCTGCCCAAGGTCAAGTGGGCGAGTTATATCAGTGGTGTGGATTTCAGCGACTGAAGGTATGAACGAATACTTGTTCTGCATCGTGGAGCGAAAGAAGTAGAATGATATGAGCAAACGGTAGAAACCGAAGCCAAAGGAAGTGGATGAACATCCTAAGTCATTTCTCTTACCATTCAATTAAAGATGCTAATGGAATGTTGCAAAAAGTTTTTACTTTACTATTTTCTTTTTTTTCCTATTTTTATTTTTCTTATCCCTATTTCGACGTAATTTATGTTGCTTTAATTTTATATTAAATAAATCGTTTATTCTCAGCTTTAGAAAATAGTATGAAGTATATGTCTATGTAACTAAGTGGAAGCGTGTGTATTTTCTTATAGCAAAGCCACATCGAGCTATCTGCTGAGCCCACCGAGGGGAGTCGAACCTCTGATTGCAGCATTGTAAATTCGTACTAGCGGGGGGCTAGTGGAAGCGAAAGAAAATATTCCACTGTTGCACCTGATGATTAAAAAAAAAACATTCTCACTAGTACAGAGAAGAAAAGCAAGATGCGAGTAATGGCTTACCATGCACAATACTTTTAAAAATCGTCCTCCTGAAACAGTCAAAGTAAAAATGTTGAAAGACTAGGAAGGAACATATTTTTTTCTGTATATTAAACCACTGGCTTAATGACAAAGTGATACGAGTTTTTTAAATTAATTTTAGTAAATTAAACTAAAATAATTTATAGAAGTATGTTTAAACTGATACTATATTGTTCTATTTTATTATAGTAAATTAAAAAATTACTTCATGAGTAACCTGCATAATTCCGCTAATTCAATTCAAGACAAATTATCCGACTGATTGAATTCTTTGTAGGCACTATCTTTTTAGTATACCATTTGTAAGATTTCACACATAAAATGAAAACCTTTGTGAAAGTTTATTTTCTTTCTTCACATTATGAATCGATGGAACAAAATTAAATTACGTTTGTATTCATTTCTAAAATTCATGCTGTGATTAAACTTGAATAATTTATAGTTTCGTTAGAATTTCGCGCAAGTCTACACAAAGGTTATTTGCGCTAGTAGTCCCTAATTTTGCAGTGTAAGACTAGAGGGAAGACAGAGTCATCACCACCCACTTACAGGCTACTACCAACGAATAGTGGGATTGACGTTTACATTACAACACTCCCTGGCTCAAAAGGCAAGCATGTTTAGTGTGATGGGGATTCGAACTTGCGACCCTTGTATTACGAGTCGAGTGCCTTAACCACTTGGCCATGCCGGGCCTTGAATAATTTATAGAAAAACTTGTCAATCTAAACTGCTTTTTTTACTTACGAATAAAGAATAACCATGTTTTAGAAATTTTTCAGAAATTGCTTGTTTATCCGTTAATCAATAAATAATGTGATTAAACATGATTTTCATTTACTATTGCACAGAAAATGAATCTACCATTTGCCGATTTCTTCACAAAGTTGCAAGATGGAGAATCTTGAAATAAATACTGTTCAACTTTGTCTGTACAGATTTATACGCTCAAGCAAATATTCTTTTGTGATGTTTTTTGAAAAAATGTTGAAACCATGTCTCACGATTACATTCGTGATTAAACGAAGAATAGAGGGCGTCCAAAGTATATTCGATGCGTCTAACTTCAGTTTCACTTTTCAAACTATGTAAACATATTTAGATAAACCGTTACTGGGGTTCTAATATGATTTATTGTTGGCTTTGGTGTGTTATTACACTGTCGTGTAGAAAAGAGATATCTCGTTAGGAACATTAGTGATGGAATTTCCGTCCATTCTACAAAGTTTCATCATCAATACTCTGCATAAACAATCTTTCAAAGAACATTCGTGATACTGTGCATTTATTTTAAACTACGGGCGTTTGTCTATCTTTTCAAATATTTCAGATTCAGAGGACTAAATTTCTACAAAATAGAATGGAACTCTTGTTTATAGCTAAATCTGAATTTTTTTTTCCAAAAAAATACCATTTTTATTAAGGTTTATTCTGTGGAAACGCATAATATAAAGTTCGACCCAAAATAATTCTTTAAATGGAAGCTTTGAATTCAAATTTATATACCATAATGTTAAAAAATGCGAAAACATTTAAACTTTAACGTAGATACCGAATAACACAAAATATACTATAAATATTCTTTGTCAGTTGGAAACTCCCTATTCTTCTATTCGACATAAGCCTTAAGAATAAAGATTTTCTGAGAAATTACAGTGAAATAGTATAACTAGCCAAAGAAAAAAACCAACAGCGCCACCACATGGATACAATAAAAATTTGAATCTACATGAGATTTTAATGTAAACAATTCTGAACTACAATAAAGTGTGGGTCAAAGCTTTACACATATACGCATTATTAAACTTTAATAGTTTATTGTAATGCAAGATATTTTAGAAGTTATTTTTATTGTAATTTTGGAAGCTACAGTGGTCTTTTGTAATATCAAAATTTGCCGCACTTCACCTCATAGCTACTAAGACAGTTGTTTATAGTATATTAACTATAAAATACAGAAATTATGGCATTGCTTTAATAATACTCGATCTTAAAACAACCGTTCTAATAGCCTAAAAAACTGACCTAAATACCAGTATTTCTACAATATTACGCCTAGCTCGAAATTTGTTTGGCTGTTGGGTTGACTGTATACTCATTTCTTTGACACCGTTAAATCTCTACCCACCAGTTATTATTATTAATAACTCCCATATTATGGTTATTATCTTCTTATTTTTACAATCAAAGTAAAAATACTACAACTTTTGCTTTATAAACGTAGGTTATGGTTAAAAGCAAGTTTGCTCCCAGTCTCTATTTTTTTTTCCCGAGCATTAAATACTTCTAATGAAAGTTAAATTTATTGAACCAAGATATTACTAAGACGTAAGTGGTTAACTACTCATTAATAAAATATTTCATTTCCGTCAGTTTACTAATCACATATTAATATTGTTTCTGTTACCAGATTTATGTCGCTGTTTACCCCCTACTCTTTATATACATACAACAAAATCTAGTAATCAGAATAACGTTTCATTCAGATATCAATATTGGAATAATATGAATCGATCTGTTGTAGTTGATCCAATTACTAACACTTGCATATTTCAGTCCTGACCTGAAGAGGAAAGGCGGAAGACTTTTAAAACGTCGTCCTCTACACTTGTGTCTCCACAACAGGCAGTTACCGTCCATTCTACAGAGTTTCATCATTAATACTCTGCCTAAACAATCTATCAAAGAACCCTCTTGAAGTTTCAATACCATATAAGACGACCTGAGATACACAACACGCATATTAAAACCAAAACTCTTATAATTATCTCCAGCTGAAATTATTACCATTGTTGACTCGATATAAACATGGGTACAATGTACAGATATCTTCGAAATATGCAAGTGTTATTAATTAGATCAACTACAACAGAAAGGCAGAATACTTTCGAAACGTCGTCCTCCACACTTATGTCTCCACAACAGACAGTTGTCGTTCATTCTACGAAGTTTCAAGGGGGTTTCTTGTTATCATGAATAATATGCGTACGTGTAGAGCTAACACAGTATTTTGACAGTTTTATATGCAATGTCCAATCATTTTTATTAGGCAAGATAATTAGAAATATTTTAATTAATTGTATTTTTTGTAAGAAATTAAGTTTGGGAAATAAATTAAGGATAAGATAAAACATGTTGTAATGTTTGCATGTATCGAAAACTCCATAACGAAATGGACCATAAGTAAACAAATCCTACGATACATATATATATAGATACACACACACACATCTATTTATTTCGAAGAGAACTTAGAATTGAAATAAAACGTATTATTTTATAAACCATTTTTTTACTATTACAGGTTTATAGATAAAAGTTTTAGTGGTAAAATATTTTACAAAGTAGTACTCTATTAGAGACGGTATTATTAGGGCTTGATTGGGATAGTCGTTAGGCAATTTTTACATATAAATCCAATAGAAAAAACATTCATATATGTTTATCCTTAAAATTTAATGACAGAAATTCCTAACGATTTTCATACCATTTTATAAACTAAACTTAGTAATTAATTCAAATCACATTAGCTAAACTAAATTATAGGTTAGGTCACTTCACCTTCTCTTGTCTCTTTATTAGTTTATATTCGCCTGAACTATTCGGGTTATGAAAGCAATTTCATCTAGTTCTTTTAAATGTTAGCACTTGACCTACGAAAGGCAGGCGCTTGTAACTTAGGATTAGCGATATTTGTTGTTAATTAATTAATTGCATTATATTTAGCATTTAAAATATCGAAGCACTTTCCTTGTAAGGAGAATTCACTAGTCGAAACATTGTGAAAATAACAATAGTCCGAATAATTATACTATTAGGTTACTTTATAACTAAATTTCCAGTTATAATATTAGCAACCAGACATAAAAGTACAAATAGTAATACCACTATTACAAGAGGAACTTAAGCTCAAGTTCCAGAAGTTCTAGTGCCACACAATATCAAGTCAAACGTACTCACGCCTTACTGAATGCTAAATTAGGAAATGGAGCTGGAAAAATATTCGTCAACAAATGAAGCTTGTAACACGATATAGTTTTTGCTCGAAGCAAAAGATATTTACCGAGTCATACTGTAAGAACAGATAAATTAACGAATATAATCCAGAACTCACCAATCTAAAGATCCGGATATCTGTGGAGAGAACGGCTTGGCAGACAATGTAATCACAAACTAAACAAAATCTACATTAATTCCACGTTCTTTCTCCTTCACCAGGCAATTCAGACATTAGACTGTGCTACTCTCTCGAATCTACCAAGGGTTTACCGCAGCGTCCTCAGACGGCCTTGATATGACGTCTTGTGACGACACGTATGATAACTGACAAGGCTACAAAAAGTTTTCGAGGTGCAATAACAGTCACGAGAAATGTTAGTGCTGTTATTTTGGATGCGATCGTGATTAGTATTTGTTTACTCCCATGTTTATAAATTAACAAATATAAAGTCAACACAAGTTTAAAAACTATCATAATTAGATAAAAAGAAAAGTGGCAAATTATTACGAATATTTTCCATCTAGTGATCTACGTTGCTGGAATAACATCGTTGCTCTCTGGTTTCTCAATAGTATACTTGAGGGCTTACAATGCTGAAATTTCGGTTCGATATTGTGGCGGGCATGGTGCAACTCAATAACAAATAATCAAACAAAGCTATATTTTCAAAAGGTCCCTGCTGGCTGAGGGATAAGCGCTTAAACGCTAAAATACAGGGTCCGAATCTCAGTAGCAATAGCTTGGATGCCCTATTGTGTAGCTTTGTGCTGTATAGTAAATAAATAAAATCTCAAAAGTTCTAGATTTAAATTGTTATATGACTTGTTAGGAACTATTAAAACGCTCTTAACACTTCAGTATGTAACACAGATAGCTTAGAAAAGTTGTCTAAATATTATAATCTGAATTACTTGATGATTATCAGTAGTAAAACCATTAAACGGGTATTAAAACATTTATACATAATAGCTAAAATAGTTTATCAGAATTCTCCAACGAAATATTAATATTATTTTCCTTTATATAATAAAGGGGTTTTGAAAGTTTCGTTTTCCCTTCATTTTCTTTGACATGACCAATTAGCGCAGGTAGAGACATGAACACGTGAATGACTTAAAAGGACGCAACTCTGTGCTCTTTTACTTTAAAGGTAATCAAAATACGCATACAAGTATGCAGAAACTTTCTTTTTGTTTTGTTTTTTAATTTAGTGCAAAGCTACTTGAGGGCTATCTGCGCTAGTCATCTCTAATTTTGAAGTGTGCGTGAAAGGGAGGGCAGCTAGTCAACACAACCACCGTAAATGCTTTGGCTACTCTTCACCAATACAATGTAGGATTGATCATCACATGATAACGCCCCCACTGCTGAAAAAGCGAGTAATTCCGGTGACGGAACCCTAATCCGTAACCCTCAGGTTGCGAGTCGAGTTTGTTGGCCATCAGGTCTAATCAAGCTTAAAAAATCTGCGAAAATTATAAACAGATATCTACTGAGAAACTTGAAATTCTGCGCTATGTTGTGAAGTATTTTCTGTATTTAATATCTAGAGTAATAATGGATTATTACAAAATGCAAATTAAATAGGCATAACTATATGAAACAATATATTTTCAAAATAATTTCAATTTAATGTACGAAACAATTTGCTAATCAAATCTAAACAAAACTACAAAATGTAAATTGTTCACACTTTGCAAATAGTTCCATGTCATTCTGTTATAAATAATATATGCTTCTCAGTGGCACAGAGATATATTTGTATACTTGCAACACAAGCAACCAGATTTCGATACCCATGGTGGGCAGAACACATATAATGTTGCAGCTTGGTGCGAGGCTTGGCATGGCCGAGCGCGTTAAGGCGTGCGCTCGTAATCCGAGGGTCGCGGGTTCGCGCCCGCATCGCGCTAAACATGCTCGCCCTCCCAGCCGTGGGGGTGTATAATGTGACGGTCAATCCCACTATTCGTTGGTAAAAGAGTAGCCCAAGAGTTGGCGGTGGGTGGTGATGACTAGCTGCCTTCCCTCTAGTCTTACACTGCTAAATTAGGGACGGTTAGCACAGATAGCCCTCGAGTAGCTTTGTGCGAAATTCCAAAACAAACAAACAAACAAACAAGCAGCTTGGTGCTTATCTGTAAACAAAGCAACAAATAATATATTTTAGCGAAAATTAATTTGGTTTACAAATTTTATTAGTATATTTTCTTGTATGTTTCTGGTCTAGCATTAGACAAATAAACTTGTTATTATAAGATATACATGTGGTTTTCTGCCTGTACTGTTTTGTTCACCCCTTTAATTTTCTATTAGCTACTCACATATATCCTCCTCTTGTGAAAAACGTTTAGCAAATTAACCTCACATGCTCACTTCTCTCTATTTTTTTAATTTTTCTTCATATCAGTCTTCACAGTGAAATAATTTTTTTCTCTTGTTCTGCATTTAAATCCCCTGTTAAGCTTTTCTTTCCAGTTCACTTCCTCTGTCTTTTGACACATACATGCACACAGTTGATCAAATATATCTAAAACGGGCATCTTAAAGCATTATCATCAAATAAAAGTGAGTGACAAGATAGGTCCGTAAAATAATAAGAGATACGTGAAGAAAACTAATGAAAAACTACAGTAAACGAAACAAAAATGTCAGAAATCTGATATTAGAGAAACTAGTTTCAACGCATCTGTGCATCCTCTTCTGTTTAGCGTTTTGTTTTGGCAGAAAAAACTGGTCAACAAACGCTAACGTGACCTTGGTTTGTTTTTAATTTTGCACAAAGCTACACGAGGGCTATTTGTGCTAGCTGTTCCTAATTTAGCATTGTAAGACGAGAGGGAAGGCAGTTAGTCATCACCGCCTATCGCCAAATCTTGGGCTACACTTTTACCAACAAATTGTAGAATTAAATGTCACATTATAACGCCCCTACGGCTGAAAGGGCGAGCATGTTTGGTGTGACGGGAATTCGAACCTGCGTCCCTCAGATTACAAGTCGAGTGCCTTAGCTACACGACCTAATGAATTGCTTAACTAGTGCATGATATAATAATAACAAAAGTGACAACTCATCCTCCCCCCCACTGTCTTTCTGAAGATATAAGGAATTTGAAGTTAGACAGCGATATTGTAGTCATAAATTCACAGAAAACTAACCAAATCGTTATCTTAAACAAAATCATGTTTGACTTTAACGGACAATTATGTACAATTTTTGCTGATGTTTTTTTTAAAAAAAGTTAATATGTATTTATTCTTCCTTACTTTCTAAGTATAGTTTACCTAAAACACACAACGGAGACTGTCCCCTGTGATATAATTTATAACGTGAGTTTTGTCACATATTCATTATCCACTACCTAAACGTCAGCAGAACATCTATCCCCATTTAGAAACACCTCATCGTCGGACGTCCAAAACTAAATTATTTAGAATTTGCGAACAAAATTAAAAACACTGATATAAATAAGGGGAAAATGTTTTATTTACTAACGTACTAGCTGAAGAAACCACAGAATTTCTTAGAGTTACCTAAGCTGAACACATCTGTCCCTGCTCTCATTCTCTTATCAAAATCTGTGTAAAGAACAATGTATTTAGTTGTCTTTGTCAGTATTTTTGAAAAAAAATTATAGAATGGCCATGTTAAATTCACTGTCACTAATATTGTTAACCTTTTCATGGAATATGAAACCGTATTAAACCTTTCCATAAATAAAAGGCTTTAAAAAGTTCTGCGGTTCCATTATATTGATGATGTGGCCAAACAGAATAAGTGATTTTGATAAGTCATCACCACTTATCACCAACTCTTGGGCTTCTCTTTTAGCAACGAATAGTAGGTTTGACCGTCACATTATAACGCCCCCACGGCTAAAAGGGCGAGCATGTTTGGCGCGACGGGAATGCGAAACCGCTTGTTTGTTTGTTTGTTTGTTTTGGAAATTCGCACAAAGCTACTCGAGGGCTATCTGTGCTAGCCGTCCCTAATTTTGCAGTGTAAGACTAGAGGGAAGGCAGCTAGTCATCACCACCCACCGCCAACTCTTGGGCTACTCTTTTACCAACGAATAGTGGGATTGACCGTCACATTATACACCCCCACGGCTGGGAGGGCGAGCATGTTTTAGCGCGACGCGGGCGCGAACCCGCGACCCTCGGATTACGAGTGCACGCCTTAACGCGCTCGGCCATGCCGGGCCCGCGAAACCGCTATCCTCGGATTACGAATCGCACGCCTTAACGCGCTTGGCCATGCCAGGCCATATCAGATTTCAGACGGTTTATTCAATTTACTGTGGTTTTTCATTAGTTGCTATCGTGATAATGTGTTATGTTATTATTATCATCAAGAAAACATATTGCAAAGTAGTGTTTAATGTGGCTGAAATCGTTAGAGAAAGCGACAAAACAAAATTATAAAAGTACAATAAATACAATATTTTATTCACAATCGTAAACAGCATGTGTGTGTGTATTTGCAAGATAGACAGTCAGTTTTACTTGAAAAAGATCTCTAAATAAGGTCGTATTCAATGGTTAGTTCCAAGCTGTTCGTAAAAATAGGATATTTTCGCTAAATGCTTTCGAAACTCTGAAATCATATCGCTAAATACATAAGGCTAATGCGTCATTCGTTTCCATGGTCTCTCACGCTTATCAGATGACTGTTGGTTATTCCCATTGATAATAAATCATGACATAAATGTATCTCAAGACGGCTGGTATGGGTATCATAAAAGTTACTTGTCATCACGAAATCAGGCTACAGCCTCAAGATATTGAACAGTGGAAAAAGTTACTTTTCACTTTCACATTGTCTTCTTACGGGAAGACAAAGATAATAATTTAGTGAATAGCAGAGAGCAGCAGGTAGCTGGAGCGAAAGGAGTTTAACGACTTTATTAACCGCACGTACCTGAAAAAGTGAAAAATGTGCAAAATTTCCATACGATAATCAGAGAAGAGCATACAGAAGGTATGCCTGCATTTCACACTATGCAATATTGAATTTATCTGTTTACCATTTTCACTCTAAATGTGCGTATCAACTGCTATATCAGTTCCTAAGAAGGTTGTAATTTCAGAGACAACTTTAAAATCTTCTGTTGAACACATCAAATAGTGTAACGTAGCTTTACTCTAAAACAAACGAATGAATGAACACTACCATATGTTTGCACCAATGTTTACCACAGGAAGTTTATGTAACACCAATGACGAATATGACTTAAATAATTCACCTAGCGTAAAGTTTATTTCTTGTAGATAAGAATACATTTTTCAACAATTTGAATACACTTAGTACCAGAATTGGTTATTTTATTATATTCTTTTTTTTATAAACAAATAAGTGTCAGTTTATTACTCAAGTATTTCATGAAATTAAAGAGCTTAAACTGCAGTACCTAATTTTAATTGAATAATATTCATTATTTGAAAATTTCTTGTTTTTTTCTTTATTGGCCACCCAGCAGAAAAGCGGTAGTCTGAAGAATTTACTGCTAGAAACTGGGTTTTGATATCCGTGGTGACAGAGCACAGATATCTCTTTATGCAGCTCTGTACTTTATAACAAATAACAACCCTGTCTTTCTCTATTATGTTTTTCTCATCCTGCACTTTGAAGAAAATATGTGGTGTAGTGTGTTGTGCCAATTTGTGATAAAACTAATACAATATTTTTGATATTGGAAGCAAGTACTGCGGTAATACCATAGGTGGTAGATTAGGCGACCTTGTCAAAGTGCGGTGTTGTCAGGACAGCAGAATTTGGCAACATAGAAAATATATCTGCACGAAACATTCAGAAATCGTATTTAGCTACTTGTTAAACTATTTTTAACAGATCGCGTGGATTTTTGAGCTAGATTTAACGTTCTTAAATAATGGTGAATAACACAGTCATAAAATTAGTTAAATGTTTCCATGCATTTAAATTTAAGTGAGACAGTAGGTACTATTATCATCTAAACGATGTCTAACAAGGTTGATGTTTTATATTGAACTACCTACGTATATTCGTGTTTTTGTTTAGAATGGTATTCTGATGAAGGTGTCAAAGTGCCGGTATTTTAACAATAATAAAAAAACACCTTTGAGGAGTACTTTTCAGTATGAGTTTTTTTTTCCTTATTGAGAAAATTATTACTTTACCTTCTTAACTGGCACATTTATTTCTTGGTATGGGGATTTTTTAATTATTTGAGATATATCAGCATTATTGGTTTAGTAAAGGAATCACATCGTAATCCGCTTCCTCGTACGAAAGAACTATTGAACTGAATGTGCCTTCGAAGCTTATTTATGAAAGACTAAATTACATATATATAGTTCCAAGCTGGTACAGCGGTAAGTCTACAAATTTACAACGCTAAAATCAGGGGTCTGATTCCTTTCGTTGGACTCAACAGATAACCCGATGTGAATTTGCTACAAGAAGATACACATACAAGTATAGATCGATTGATACTGAAGTTTCTGCGTTTTTTTGGTGTTTTTTTTTACGTTTACTCTGAACGTTTCTCTTTGTGTAAAAATCTTTCGATTTATTTTTGTTGATATCGAGTATGGTTTCAGTTTAAACAATTGGGACTTAAATATTATAGAAATATGTTAACATTGACACAGTTTTAACAATTACAGTTTTTCTTAGCCAGATTTCTAAGCAGTTTGTTCTTAAGGAGAGCTTGGCAGATTCTACTGGAAATATTTGAACGTTTCGAAAAGTTACCATTTTTTTTTTGCTTCCAAAACAAAAATTATGATTTTAATAAATATCTCAGTGTAATGACTAGATGAGTTTTAGCTCATATGCAAAAGATTGAGGGAAACGGTATGCGATTTTAGGTCCTGTATAATTCTGTAATGAACTCTTTACGTGAGCGTTTTCATTAGTTGGGGCCGCACACCAGTTTCATTCTCTGAAGGTTTCCAATTGAAACTTTCAGAAATGTGCACAATGCTGACCACTACCGGGGTTCAATATATGTAGCATAATTTGAGTAATGTTGAAGAGTGGCTCATCCTTCTATGAAAAATTGAAAATTTTGTGGCAAGTATTTAGATTTTAAAGGAAGATGAACTTCCCAATTAGGATGTTCAGGAATATTTATATCCCCCTTCGCCCCGCTCGTGTTAGAATATTAATGCTGTCATAGATTGTGTTTAATTTCTCCTGATGATGCAGTATGTCGGATGTTTGAGAAGTTGACATATTGAAAATAGTTTCAGAGAAAAGTAACGAAAAGGCCGATCGAGTGAAGGCAACAGAGCGGAAGTAGTCCAGGCTGACACGAAGAAGAACGAAAAGAAGCGGCAAACCAACAACATACCAAACGCCCCCTGTTCAGGGCCACCAAGTGGCTGGGATTTATAAATCTAAATGCCTCAGAATTTGGTTTGGGGGGGGGGAAACGGGAGTACCCCGCATCCCTCTATTTAGACTTCTTGCCATAGACATACGTTAAGTTACTATATATATATATAGTAATCGTTCAATCTCATGTTCCTTCTTCCTTGAAACCTTATATTTACACCATTTCTTCTAAAATGTATAGGTAACAAGCCATCGTACGAATAAAGCAACTGATGCTCTGACGCAGGCCAGAAATTACTTTCGTCAAGCAATTTCTACAAATATGCAAAACTGAATACTGCAGCTTCAAGAGCTTTGAATGCAAATTTACACCACATGTATGTAAATCATATGTGTTACAGGAGACGTTTTTTGTAATAATTTTTATGACTGGTCTTGAATATTGTTGGTACAACACAAGAGTGACATATTAGGGAAAAAAGAAGAATAGCTCAAAAAAGAGAACTTATAAGAACCAACCTGGCACATTTGTTATTAGATTGAAAGTGTTATTGCTTGAAAAATCTAAAATATTAAAAATCCTTGTAAAATAATACATTTTTGAAAAATGAAACTGTAAGACTCAAATGTTTTTTTAGGTTTTGAAATATAAGTATAAAATACAATGTTTATGTTATCTTTTCCTTAAAAAGAAAAGATATCATAAACTTTAATTAAGATGAGATAAACTTTTATTGAGATAAGATAAACGTTTATTTCTAAGCTTATAAGGTAGGAAATAAAAGAACCCACTGGGCCTTCGGATTTACAATTCTAAATTCAGGGTTTCAATTCTCCTTGGTAGACAGAGGAGATAACTTAATGTGGCTTTTATATAATAAAAGCACCTTTCCTTGCCAGTAGTTAAATGTAGGTATAAAATACCTGTCTTTTTTATGTGGTATGAAATGTAGGAAAGGAAAAATAAGTGTAAATTAAAATGTTTATCATTTAATTTCATTTTCTAATATGTTTGTATTTTCTTTATCAGTTTGAAAAAAAAAAGCTACTTTAATGTAAACTATTTCTTCTTTCCATGAATTTTTGATAAGCAGGTCGGAAATTATTTGTCCGTCCATTATTTAAGTGTTTTGGAAAGATACATTTAAAACAAAGTGTTTATCTTCTATTTTTATGAGTTCGAATAAATTGTGCTCGTATTTCGTAAATTAAAACATATTCAAAGTAAGCATTTTATCGTACGCTTTGTAAACTTGGAAAGACAAGTTTCAATTCATCATTTTCCAAGCGATAAGGACCCGGCATGGCCAGGTGGTTAAGATACTCGATTCGTAATCCGAGGGTCACGGGTGCAAATTCCCGTCGCACCAAACATGGTTCCCCTTTCAGACGTGGGGGCGTTATAATGTATGGTAAATTCAACTATTCGTTGGTAAAAGAGAAAACCAAGAGTTGGCGGTAAGTGGTGATGACTCGCTGTTTTCCCTTTAGTTTTACACTGCTGAATTAGGGACGGCTAGCGCAAATAGCCCTCGAGTAGCTTTGCTCGAAATTGAAAACAAACCGAACCAAGCCACAAGATGCTCCCCAGTGGCACAGCGGTACGTCTGCGGACTCACACCACTAAAAATTGGGTGTTAATACCCATGGTGTAGTTTTGTGCTTAATTCTAAACAAATGGATAAGATAAAGACAATTTTGAATTGTATTACACTTTCCATAACTTCTGTGAAATCTTAAATAGATTATGTAGAATTAATTTACCCTTTCTTTGTGAGCCAGAAACACAAGCAACAAACAAACTGCTAATATTTCTATATGATGCATTTGTGAGAGGTCAGTTATTGCTAACTAGTACTTTTTTATCATAATTATTCCTCTAAGAAAATTGTTTGATTATAGTTGTAATGCATGTATTTGTTTTTGATGTTTTACTCTAGTGAGTTGTTTTTGGCCCAAGAAAAAATATGACTCACTTGAACAGTTTAC
Source organism: Carcinoscorpius rotundicauda (assembly GCA_011833715.1). Taxonomy (NCBI): domain Eukaryota; kingdom Metazoa; phylum Arthropoda; class Merostomata; order Xiphosura; family Limulidae; genus Carcinoscorpius; species Carcinoscorpius rotundicauda. Next base: position 44,970,743 of record CM022392.1, on the reverse strand, counting down.
AGACTTCATTTCCGCGAAACATCCGAAAACCACAGTTGTAGCAATATAACTGCTGTATTTATCTTACTACTACCAATAGTAGTAATAGTTTAACACAAAGCTATATGACGGATACCTGTACTTAACCATCTCTAATTTGAACTCATAAGACAACAGGGAGAGAAATCATTCATCAGCATCCACAACCGGCTCTTTAGTTACTTTTTTGTAGTCGAACGTGTTTTGTTACTCTTGCTATTGTATATTTTGATCATGAAATGATTCATTCTGAGACAACACAGTACATTTGGTGAAAAGTAAGAAGTTTTAGTTTAGACAGGGAGCTTATATGAGAGTGTAGCAAGAAATAGGTGAGATTATATCAGCGACGTGGGACATCTTTTCAGCAAAGGTTAACTATATTGGTATTCTCAATTCATCCTTGGAATCAAGAATTTAAACAGTGGATCTTAGACGCCGTGGTTGCTGCACCAAATCAATTTATTTTCTGATATGCAAGAGCACAAGGTAGTAAAGATATTTCATGATATAACAACCAGTCGGGGTATCTTGAGAACATCTAGGGGCAATTATAGGTTGTTGTTTTGAATTAAGCACAAAGCTACACAATGGACTATCTGTGCTCTGCCCACCTCGGGTATTGAAACCCGGATTTTAGCGTGTAAGTCCGCAGACATACCGCTGAGCCACTGGGGGGCCGGCAATTATAGGACTTTTAGACATTTGTTGAGAACTATCTGTGCCATGTTACATGTGGCAAGGGAAAGGGGCTAGTTGAGTACGGTGGACAAAGTCTACCAGGAAAAATTATGAAACCATCAAATGGAGAAGCTCAGATATTTCAGCTCGTTGAGGCCAAAAAGACTCACTGACTTTAAGACCATGTCTGACAGCTGAAATAACAATGATGGAAATTTCCAAATGCATTTGATTGCTGACCTCACCAAAAGGCACTGTATTCATCAAGATGTACATATCATTGGTTTGAAGGAAGATAGAGATAGCCTCTCTCACGCACTGACATAATCGCAACCACAAAGTTGAGGTACAGCGCAACATGATAAATCTAAATTTGAAAAGAGACATCAGAATCCTTTTTTTGTTGTTGTTTTGAATTAAGTACAAAGCTACACAATGAGCTATCTGTGCTCTGCCCACCACGGGTATCGAAACCCGGATTTTAGCGTGTAGGTCCGCAGACATACCGCTGAGCCACTGGGGGGGGCATCAGAATCCTTCAAAAGATCTCAGCCAAGTGGCAAAGGACCTCTACAGTCTTCTAACATTTTTATCTTAAGTATTGTGAAAATATTACAAACTATAACCATGTGTTCGATATTTTTTAATTTGCATATTATTCAACTTTTCTTTTACATTTAATTCTGTATTTTGTTTTGAATTGCATTTTACTTTACGAAATTCAGTTAATTTCAAACTTAATCGAATTTTACATTCAGTTTTATTTATTTTTATCCAGTTATCCCATACTATGTTACATTTTACTTTTTTCATTTGTTCTATTTAGAAGTAATTAAGATTAGGTATGGAGGGGTGATTAGGTGTAAAGAGGTGGTTAGGGCGCTAGATTTCCTATCTAAAGGTTGTGAGTTCGACTCTTTATTTCCTCAAACACGTTCCTTTTTCAGCGGTGGAAAAGCTATAACGTTTTTTTTCTGTCAATTACACTCTTCACTGGTAAAATAATACCCCAAAGGTTGGCGGTTGATTTCAGTTATAAATAATTTATGTTGTTCAATGAAATGCATAATTTTGCAACATAGGCTTTGAATAAATGTGAATGTCCAGTAGGAAAATGCTATTAATTATCATTACATAACAAGAAAATAACGTATAGTGATTATAGGTTTTGAGCCTTTCCATATATGTGTTCTACAACTACTTTTTGTCTTATTTTACTGGGTTTGAATAATTGTAAACTTGCGTTAATCCTTACTTTGGGCTGAGGCTACATAGTACATTGATAATTCTATAGAGCTTGTACTTGCTTGGCCATGTTTATGTGTCATCACTCAACTTGGGAGTGAGCAAATAAAATCTTAATTTATCAGTTTTTTGTAACTCTTGGAACAGCACTTTATCAAGATGACTTTGAGCCACGTTTGAATTGTGACAATTCATTTTACTAACTCTGAATGTGCGACTTTCCATGGAATGGTGGTATAGAGGTTTTCACAATTTAATATGATCCAGGATGTCAATGCTCTTTAAATATTTGAAGTTTAAATGATAAGTGACATAGGCAGCGTATCATTGATTGGTACTTCATTAGGACTTTAGGCACTGTTGCATAAGCTTAATTTGTTCTGTCTTTATTTTGGTGAAGAAGTTTGTAATTTGGTTTTCGTTTCAGCAGCCAGACTGTTTCAAGACTAACCGAAACCTTCAAATAGTAAACATCAAGAAAACTTTTGTGCAGGTAGCAGACTTGTTCTTTTTAGAAGAAAGCTTATTTTCGTAATGACTAGAAACTCACTTGAAGTAAAAATGTATCTCGGCATGATTGGTATGAGTATTAATACTTTTACCAAATAAAGCAGAGAAAAACGTTTTGGATTTCACACCAACCATCCTGAAAAAGCTTGTTTTAATTTCTCACAATGGAAGTTTTTCAACATGTTCTTATATACATACTGTTGACTTGTTGAACATAAATAAATCGAAGCAACAAAACTCTCTTATTTTTTATTTTTAAATTCTTTTAAGTTTTCATTCAGCTGCTAACTGAAGGGTATCTTTCATGCTAAATTAATATACTGTAAATTGGGGTGTATTTTTCATGCTAAATTAATATACAGTTAATTGATGTGTATTTTTCATGCTAAATTAATATACTGCTAATTGGTGTGCATCATTAATGTTAAGTTAATATACTGCTAATTGGTGTGCATCATTAATGTTAAGTTAATATACTGCTGATTGGTGTGCATCATTAATGTTAAGTTAATATACTGCTAATTGACATAGAAACATTTACTGAACTCTCTACTTGAAGTTATGTGAAATATTTAATCTGGTAGTAAACACGAGTTATTGTCCAAGACTGTAGAGTTCTATAATGTAATAAGGTTAAATGTTGGTTTGGTGCCTAAATTTTGAATTGGAGTGAAATATTTTGTTTCATCTATTTTTCATGTGCTTTGAATTTTCTTATTAAAAAGACACTCCTCAATTACAAAAAAATTATGGTAGAAAAGACAAAACAGCTACAAAGGTAAGGCTCCGAATTTAAGATATGGTACAATTTAGGAGGAATTATTCTCATGAATATAACCCTTTCAGTAATCGTACAAACAGCAATGCCCTTCTTCTTCTTTTACTTTCAGCCTTACGACAAGGCCTGGCATGGCCGAGCGCGTTAAGGCGTGCACTCGTAATCCGAGGGTCGCGGGTTCGCGCCCGCGTCGCGCTAAACATGCTCGCCCTCCCAGCCGTGGGGGTGTATAATGTGACGGTCAATCCCACTATTCGTTGGTAAAAGAGTAGCCCAAGAGTTGGCGGTGGGTGGTGATGACTAGCTGCCTTCCCTCTAGTCTTACACTGCTAAATTAGGGATGGCTAGCACAGATAGCCCTCGAGTTGCTTTGTGCGAAATTCCAAAACAAACAAACAAACAAACCTTACGACAAAGGTTTAACGAGCAGTCTGAAATCTCCCAACCTGTTGATCCATCTCTCACTTGTATGTTTACTTTAAGCTTCTAATAGAAGTTAATCATTGGATATGATATCTAGAGTTATGAATCGTCCACGCGTTTTATAACAGAATGGATGGTCTCAATGTGACTCCAAATAGTCACCAATTAACATAACTAGTTCCCGCTCCTTTTGCAGTTTCCAATAAAAAGAAAAAAAAACTAAAAATGTCCTGTGAAGAGTAAGCCTAGCAGGAAGAGATATCCTACAGTCCAGTAGAGCATAAAGCTTCATGCTGCAATAGTGAAGCTACTGTGTAGCCAAAAGCTTTTCTAAGAGTTAAGAGTTAAGGTAGACTTCCTGAGTTGCCAGAAACCGCCTGATGGCTCGTGATAACGCGAAAAACTAGGCATCATGTACAAGAACACAACTGTCATTCCCTCTTGTGTGACACTACTAAATTAGAAACGGCTAGCGCAGATAGCTCTCGCATCACTTTGTGTGAAATTCAAAAACTAACAAACAGTGATAGAAAATCTGGCTAACACTATTCTTCACATGTGAGTTTTTTTCTGCTGAAGTTATGTGATGGCTACATAGCAATACTAACGTCCGTAATTAATTCACCTGAGATGAACGGTTTGTAATGTTCGAAATCTATAAACGTTTCTGGTCAAATTCTGTATTTTTCCGATTAATAATCGTTGATCACAACTATATCTTTCGAGGCTTATAGTATACTGACTGTAACGACTAAACTACATTCTATCACTTCCTTTTGGTACGTCAATTTATAAACGTTTAGACGAGGTTCTAAAAAGTTCATTTGGCAATCACTCGCTATTCGTTGTTAAAAGAGTAGCCCAGGAGTTGGCGGGGAGCAATGATGGCTAGTTGCCTTCCCTCCCTCTTGTCTTACATTGTTAAATTAGGAAATGGTAGCGCAGATAGCCCTATTGTAGCTTTGCGCAAAATTAAAAACAACACAAAAACAAACAAGCATTTGACAACAATAATGACAATTACTAGTATTCTACATACACACAACGCTGACTTTTACGCTCGAAAATCTTCTACAAATTTAGAAAACAGGCGGAACTTGTGCAATACATATTTAACAGTATATGTTACATGCATTGAACTGAAACAAACGTGAATATTAAAATAAACGTATAGTAGTAGTAGGTCCATCACAACTGTTACATTATGTGTCGAACATGATCAGGTGGTTAACGCGCTCGACTCATGGCTTTATTGATGTGGGTTCCATTCCTCATTACACCAAACAGTGAGAAATAAATAGCAAAACTTAAATATATTACCATGCCCCCCAGTGACACAGAGGTGTGTCTGCGAACTCACTCCGCTAAAAACCGGGTTTCGATGCCTATAGAGGGGAGAGCACAGATAGCCTATTATGTAGCTTTGTGCTTAATTCTATACAAACAAATAAATCTTATAACGTCATCACGGCTAAAAGAGCAAATAAGTTCAGTGATGGAGATTCGGACTTGCGACCCTCAGACTGTGAGTTAAGCGCCCTAAGTACTAGGCCATACTCGTCCATAACCATGTTGTAGGCACTGCACCATATACAGATTCTGGCCACTTTATCAGGAACTATATACTTTGTACAAGTAACAGCCACAGTACAAAGTGGCGCAGAATTCCCAGGATGCTAAATGTTGTCGTGAGGTTTTCCATATTATTTCATTAATATTGTTTCTAATTGATGGACGAGAGAGGTCAGAAGCTATGTTGACGTGAGCTATGACATTCATTCTAACTTCTAAAAGAGTCAGAGGGTCCAGGTTATGCGAGGAAAGCATGCCACAAGCTATGATTCAGTCACCCAAAGTATAGACACTTCAGTTCATAAACGAAGGGTGAGTTATTTTAAGTTGCATTGTAGTCTCCGATTTATTATGTTACGTATTACGATTTTGAATGGACTCTTAACGCAAATATATTTTAATATATAAACAATAATTCAATTTATAATAATAGTTGTTACAAATAGTTAATACAAATAATTATTTGTATACAAAAAATTTACAAACTCAAAAACAGTATTAAGTTTTCTATCTAGTCTGGAACTTAATACTTTATCAATGATTCAGGTTCACGACAAGCAAATTAGTTCTCAATTGATACTATTACACCAGTAACACCTTTCTTGACTAACTTCATACCCTTATAAGTTGATTTTTTACCAACGAAAATGTTTAATGTCTTCCTAGAAATACTAACGTCCAAAGTTAATTCACTGAAGTTGCAGGGCTCGTAACGTTCGAAATATATAAAAGTTCCTGGTCAAATTCTGTAGTTTTGTGATTAAACTCCCAAGGCTTGTAGTATACTGACTGTAGCTAAGCAACAAATGTAAAACTGTCTCTCGGTAAGTTAGTTTATATAGTTTAATGCGAGGTTCTCGAACGTTCAACCATGTTAAAAAATACGCTAGCATTTTCGTAAAACAAAAATTGTTGATTCTTACTCTCAAGAATCTTCTAGAAATTCAGAGAACAGGCGGGACTTGCGCAATTCATATTCAACAATATACGTCACATGCATGAAACTAAAACAAACGTAGGTATTGCGATAAACGTATAACGGTAAATCCGTTACAGCATCTATAACTTAGGTCTGAAAGCGTAACTAATTCCTACAAAAAGTCAAATCCGTTATTATGCCTAAATGAAATACTGATAATAGCAAGGAAACTTGGCAAGGTGTTGTACATTTTTCACTGTAGTGAAGCACTGCAGATATTGCTGGTCCCCTCACTAAAGCTGAGGCACGTAATTGGTAAGTAGATAGCATGATTCGAAGTAGTTGGAAGAATCCACAAAGACAAAGAACTGTCTCAAATGTTTTTTCTCTCTTTGTAGAGTCGTGTTAAATGTTGAGTTTGACGAAAATACACTCTTTATATTATCATACTCATTCTGATGGTTCAGTTGAATAGATGACACACACTATCAGTTGTATGTTTCCTGAGTTTCTGAGTTTTATTCAAAGCATTGTGGACAAGCATCTAGTCAATCAACATTTATTGTCGTGTTTCTCCAAATTTCCTGATGTTCTGACGAGAATTAGACATATCAATGGATTTGGTGTATAGTAAGATGACCGTATATCAAAAACGTTATGACAGCAAAACATTACTCGAATGAAAATTCGGTCTGGTAACTAGGTTTGATAGTGATATACAGTTACAGTGCCTAATGAATTTGATTCTGGCTAAAATGGTCATATTTTGTATATAACCAGCACAACATGGTGATTATGGCTTGAAGTAGTTACATCATGACGTAAGTGCATGAACCTGTCAGTAATTTTGATTTTGGAGTTTTTGATAGTTTGGCACTTGAAACATCGGTGACGAATACCGCTGTTGATTCTAATACTAAACGGAATGCGCTATATGATCTTTACTCAACTAATACAGAAAAAAGTACTGGAATTACGTAACAGATATAAGATACCTTCACGAAAATTATAATATACGATAACTGCTTTATTATAGTACTATTAGAGCAATTAATTGATTTGTTTTGCAGTTATACGTGCTTTGTCCACCACTGAAACCCGGATTTCAGCGCTTTAATACCGCAGACATATTGTTGTACCACTAGGGTGCACATTGATCTGTAGCTCGACATCTTTAAAAAAATTGTTACGTTTACTTTCCAAGATATCCAGTAACATTTGATAGTAAGACATCTGTCAAAAGTCTTGCAAATCTAATTGATATCTAGTGATATTTCTAAATAATAGTACACATGATTCTTGATAGACAAACATTTACAGCATACGAAATGGTCAGAGTTGAAGAAATAGGTAACTGATTTGGCTTTCTTGGTATCTGGGAGCTTGTGTCTACGTGCTAAATTGTACATGATGGCCTGGTGATCTGTGCAAGTCTTCCCAAAGTACGTTAAGATTGTTATGGTATAAAATAAAATAACAAATAAACATTTATGACATTAATATCAACATAAGGGTATGATATAATTTATTTTGTTAAACTTAACAATCAACTTTGTGAGTTTCTACAACCCCTAGATAGCAATGGACATTCTGTGATATGCCCATCATGAGTATCAAAACCTGGTTTTAAGCGTTGTAAAGATACAGACTTACAGTTGTGTCACTCGTGGACAGTACAAATGAGAAAATCAGTAAAGTAAACTAATTTGTGCGTTATGATGGCGAAAATAATTCTATCTGCTCTCCCAATTCTGCTACATGAGAAGAAATAAATGACAAAATAGAATGTGATCTAAATTGTGGCAGAAACAACCTTTCTCCTTATTTCCCTTTGTGATTATTTTTATTCATTGATATTATTAAAGTTAGTGTTGATTTAGATTGGAAGTGGCACCTGATAACCATACATATACTTTAGCATGTAGCAAAGAGTTTCTGACATAAATTTCAGTTACTATAGTTGTAAGATTTACCACTGAACATTGACCTCGGGTGCTACATTTGTGAAATGATAAATACAACATATTTAAATAGAAGTATGTATTTAAATTAGTATATGTCTCATGATGTATGTATGTATATATATATATATTAAATAATTTGTGTATATTTAATTACGAACATGAATACAATGTATACAATATACAACAGTGTAATTTCCTTAGTAAAAACGTTTTTGTATGTATATGTATGACTGAGAAAGATCTCGATGATAAGGACTGTGGGTAACACAGTGTCCTATGTTTTTACTAATGCTGTTAAACAATGTTTTGGTTTGTTGTTGACCTAATATTTTTTTTTACATTTAATTTCTCACTGAGAGAAAGACGTAAATTTAACCGATAATTTACACTACTCCAGTGAGAAACATAATAAATTCAATGTTTCATTGATAATGGAACAGTTTCCAGTTGACACAACTTGAATATTTTTAGAAATAAATTTTGATATTGTTTGCTGTTCGTAAGTAGAGTGATGCCGTCAAGAATTGGTTGCTTCTGGCGAAGATACGTAACAGTCATTTCAAATAAAATATATTTTTAGATTAGCTCATAAAAATGTTATCAGAAGGGATTGACGGTATGAAAAACAAAAGAGTATGGACAAATATGGTGTGTCAGGACCATCCAGAAAGAGACCTGCAATAAGTCTGATCCGAGCCATGATACATAAAAAGAAGCCTCACCGCGTCATTGTAGTCTATGTCCTACGTCAAGTCACACTCTATTTATTTTCTGAGAGCTCTAGAAACAACAAAATAAAGTAAGTAAAGTGTTTTATGTCTTTTACTTACCAAATAGTTATGTTAAGCTGTTTACAAAATAATAAACCGTTTTGTGTAACTTTGGAATTTTGAGTTTGATAACCTTTCATGGTTGTTTTGAATTTCGCGTAAAGCTACTTAAGTGCTATCTGCGTTAGTCGTCCCAGTTTAGCAGTGTGAGACTAGAGGTAATGCAGCGAGTCAAGACCACCCACCGCAAAGTCTTGGGCCACTCTTTCACTAACCCACGCCTAAAAAGGGCGAGCATGTTTAGTATAACGGGGATTCGAACCTGCGCCCCTTGGATTACAAGTCGACTGCCTTAACCATCTAGCTATGCCAGGCCGATAACAGTGTGGTAGTACCGTGAAAAATATTATTGCTACTAAATTGACACAATTGACACGGTAATATGTCTCATCAATTGTCACAGATGTCATTTGCCCTTGATATTATAAAATGGGGTGACTTAATAAGCTTTTCATTGGTAAAGAGACGTTTTAAGAAGAAGTAGGATAAAAACCAATACAGCATTCTCCAGCTACTTCTATGATAATATTTCAAACTGACGATAAACGTTTCTGTGTTCCCCAAGTAAAGTTTACTATATTACTTCTTTATTACCTACAATCAACAATCCCCCTTATTTTATCGTTTTCATCTCGCCATTTTAAGCTATATTTTCTTGTAGGCGTTATGTTTCACATCAATAAATCTTGGTTTCTTTGAAGGAATATTACTCGGCCAGACAAACAAATTCAAGTAGATTTAACTACATTTAATTAAACTACACGTAAATTAAACAATAAAACATATTAATGGTATTTATGATTTATGGTTATCTTTTAAGTTGTTTTATGGCCTGGCATGGCCTAGAGCATTAAGGCGTGCGCTTCTAATCTAACGGTCGCGGGGTCGCGCCAAACATGCTCGCCCTCCCAGCAGTGGGGGCGTTATAATGAACGATCAATCCCACTATTCGTTGGTAAAAGAGTAGTCCAAGAGTTGGCGGTGGGTAGTGATGAATAGCTGCCTTCCCTCTAGTCTTACACTGCTAAATTAGGGACGGCTAGCACAGATAGCCCTCGAGTAGCTTTGTGCGAAATTTCGAAAAACAAACAAGTTGATTTATTATTATAATTTTCATGATAAGATTATTTTGCATTATTATCTTTATACATGTATTTAGGATGAACCTAAATCGTTTAAGGTTGACAAATATGATAAGATATCACTGGAATAACTGCCAAAAATATTGCCGCAGTGAGAATACTCATTTGGAAAAGCAATGCACTCTAGACGTCACAAGCAGAAATGTAAGAAAATTATATTTAATTTGCTATACTGATGACCAGGTTAATTTTTAGTTTTCTACGTTGTTTGCTCTGATCCGAAGTTATTATTTTGCTAAATTTATCCGGTTTTGTTCCATTGCTCATCTTGACATGCATATTACATTGTCGTAACAAGATCAATATATAGAAGTATTAATTGATCATTTTACTAGCTTTATAATGTAATATTTTTTGAAACAAAAAATACATGATGTGCAATAGTAACGAGACTGAACAACGTATGTTATTACTAGTAGAATATTTTAGGAGCCATATATGTCTCCCGCTGGTACAACTGTAAGTCTACGGATTTACAACGTTTAAATCAGGGGTTCGATTTGCTATAAGAGAACACACACTAACCATATATTGTATTATCCCTTGACAGAAGTGTTATGTACACATCACTTCATTGTTTGTTTTTGAATTTCGCGCAAAGCTACACTAGGGCTATCAGCGATAGTCGTCCTCAGGTTAGCAGTGTTAGACTAAAGGGAAGGCAACTAGTCATTACCACCCACCGCCAGCTCTTTGGTTACTCCTTTACCAACGAACAGTAGATTGATAGTAACATTACAACGCCATCACGGTTGAAAGGAAGAGCATGTTTGGTGTGAAGGAGATTTAAACCCGTGACCTTCAGTTACAAGTTGAGCGTTCTAATCACTTGGCCGTCCCAGTACTCACTTTATTGTAATGAGGCCTAACAATGTATATCATTACTTACAAATTATATTCATAACGTTATACTTTATTTTTCCTCAGTGGAAACGTGATATACAAATCATGTTATTATAACGAGATTTACTTGATAATTTTATTGGCTTTATATTCTATTATCCAAATATTAAGTTTGATGTGCATATCAACTAACTTTACAGGGTACTGTTTCTTTCCTTATTTTGATCCCTGTAACAAACCGTTCGAAAATATTTGTTTCAAAGAAAAAAAATACAAACAGCTGAACATGGAATTTTTAAAATTTATTTTGCTAAATTATTGTGGAATGGATTTTATTTACTTATATTCATAGAGTAATTCAAAGAATTACATGAGCAAGCGTAAGATTCAGACTTTATTGATTTAATTATTTCTATGGTATGTGTGTTACTTTTATTTTTAAGTCTAGTGTCCTTGATGGTGAATTTGTCTATTCTCTCCAGTAGGTTGTTATAGGGGTACATTTCATGTGCAACAAATAAATCATTTTGTTAAGCCAGCGTGATAAACACATACTTTTATTCGCGAAGTATTTGCTGTTAGCATCGTCTAGTCCTAAATTTTATGTCTAGTTTAATATGACATGACTTGCATTGGTAAGCTTGCATATTAATTAGAAAATAAAATAAGGTTTAACATTAATATACTGTTCTCTGACTGTTTTGTTTATAATAATTAAGGATGTATCCAAGTCAATCAGAATGCATTTGAGGGAAAATGATCTTTTTATGAACTATATCTGTTTGTTTGTTTGTTTTGGAAATTCGCACAAAGCTACTCGAGGGCTATCTGTGCTGAACTATATCTAATTAATAATTATTGTTCAGACAAATTTTATCAGAGTGAACTTAAGTGTGTATAAAATTTCGTAATCTTGCAGATCTATTTATAGAACTGAGGTAGGTTATATGTATGGTATTTTCAGGTATATTATGAATAAAATATATACGATGTACAGTCCATCACTATCTGAAGCCTAATCTTTTATTTTTCGATTTGTCCTGTGACAAGTGGTAGTCTAGTGAGAGCTAATGAAATATCGTGTACAAAGTGGTCCAACGGTTAATTGTCACACATTTCAGATTATTTGTTGAATTAAAGTGTTCTCGTTGATTATTTATCAGCCTATGTGCCTTGGTTATGAATTGTTTACATATGTTATGACACTAACACACAATAATCACACACAAACAATAATCAGGATACCACTAATTTTTGGACAAACCAGCAGTTCGACATTTCTGAATCCTTAAAGAGGGTAATTTACTTAAATTTTCTATGTTACTAGTACCTCTTGGCAATCATACCTTAAAAATAAATCACGCATATCAATTGTATGCTCAAGTTCAAAATAAAACTATAAAAGAGAAGCTTCTCAACTCCATCGAATATAATAGGTTTTTCATTTTCAGTTACTGTTTCTAACATGTTCTGGTATCATTAAAACTAAGTCATTCAAAAAGCTGTCATCAAGTGTAACTAAATAATCAATAATTCAGTATGTACCAATTAATACACACACGTCGGGTATCAGGAAGTGTATTTGATTCTTAAAAACATGACTTTCATTCTGATAGAATATATCATCACTGTGGCTCTTATCTAGTTGGTATACATAACAAAATTCAACTAATCTAGTTCTTTTTTTTTAAACATTGATTTCTGGGCAATCCTATGATACAAGTAGAATAAATCAATGCCACTTAATGCTTCCTTTAAAATTGTGCATAAAACATATGACAGCTAGTTTGTTTGTTGTTTCTTGGTAGTTTTTGCGAAACGAAGATGTTGTTATTCATAATATATAAATCAACAATAAACAACACGTTCCTTTAGAGATCAAGAGTTTACGATACAGCTTAGAATAGTATCAAGTTGTTCATCGTGTTCGATGATGGTTGCACATATTTCCGCTCTTATTTCACCTCTGAAAGTGCATATAGTTTCGGTTACCAAAGCTTTATGTGCCTGTTCTTGCACAATGAAGGCAGGGAGAGTCCATTGATTTAGAAAGAGTTCTTTGACACAGCTTTCTTGAAACTTCCTGGTGATATTTTCCAATTGTCTTTCAATAGTTGATATGCATTCATCATGAGAAACTGTCATGGAAGCCTGTCCATAGCTGACTAATCAGAATTCTTTGGTTTTAAACTATAAAGCTGAATATGGGTTTTCAAACGGTGTTTGCAGTATTTGAAAGGATCTCCCTGTTTACACTTCACTTCTTTCAGTCATTCGTAAATAATCTGCTTGGGAAGATGATGCTCATTCTTTTTTATCATGAAGTCAGTCCACCATAAAGTAATTTGGGTTTTTACAAAGACTTCCAAGTTTGTAACTTTGTCCCACAATATAACGTTGATGACAGATTTCAGGGATGCATGTGAGCGTGCTTAAGATTGATGTACAGAATTTCCTTTTTTAACTCAAACATATTTTAATATAGAAACATAATACCAGTACAATTTATAATAACGGTTGTTATTAATAGGTTCACAAACTTACAAACAGTATTAAGTCTTTTATCCGGTATAGAGCTTAATATTTTATCGAGGGTCCAGGTCCACCACTAACATATTAATTCTGAGTTGATATTGTAGGACAAAGTTACAAACGTTTCGAAAATCTTCCTCTAAACTTGTGTCTCTACAACAGGCAGTTGCCGTCCATTCTATAAAGTTTCATCATGAATACTCTACCTAAATAATCTATCAAAGGATATTGTTACACTTCGCCTTAACTAACACTGTCTTTTCTTGGCTGAACTCATATTGGGTGCAAGCTGATTTCTTCCAGCAAAGATCTTTAATGTCCTCGTAGAAATAATAATGCGCAAAGTAATTCACAGACATTGAAGGGTTTGTAATGTTTGAAATCGAAAACATTCCTGGTCCAATTCTGTAGTTTTTCGATTAAGAGACGCTAATCACAATTATAGTTCCTGGGCCTCTAGTACTCTGACTGTAGCTGTCCAATAACATTTTCCTTCATCTCTCGGCTAGCCGATTTTTATAGGAATCATGCAAGTTTATAAAGATTTCATTACTGTTTCAGGGCGCTTTCGTTTGTTTGTTTGTTTTAGAATTTCGCGCAAAACTACACGAGAGTTATCTGCGCTAGCCACCCACCCACGCAATTCTTGAGCTACACTTTTACTCACGAATAGTGGGACTGACAGTCATATTATAATGCCCCCTTGGCCGAAAGGGCGAATATGATTGGTGTGACTGGAATTCGAACCCGTGACCTTCGGATTACGAGTCGGTGCCTTCACCACCTGACCATGCCGGAACAAACGCGCTTTTGTTAAATTTGTATTGTTGACTTTTACACTCAAGACCGTTCTATAGATTTTGAGAACAGGTGGGACTTACACAATACACAGACAAGAATATATGTTACAAGCAAAAAACTATACAGAAACAAGCGCAGGCACCAAAATCAATAGTAAGTCCGCCTAACGCCAATTTTTAACCGAAATATCACGTATGCGATTACAAAATTATATAGCACGTTAAAGTACTTAAGCATACATTTTTTTGGCTTAACGTAGTTAATTATTACATAACTGAAATGTTCTTCGAACGATAGGATATGTTTTAAAAGAGTAACAAAAATTTTCTTATTAGGTTTTCTAGCCAATTGACATATATGACAAGTTTTACAAAAGTAAGAAATATCTTGCCTGATTTTTGGCCAAAATAAATGTTCCTTCATTTTGTCATATGATTTGTTCACACTTAAATGACTTCCGATGGGGATTCCATGGGCCATTTTCAACATATAAAACTGATATATTTTTGGAAAAACAGTTTGATAAATTACAGCTCAGTCCTTTGAAGCTGATACATTTGAAGGCCTCCACTTTTTTTATGAGCACATCACTTTTGCAAAATTAACCATCTGAAACTTTCTCCATTTCAACTTTTGAAACTGCATATTTAAATACTAAAGAGTTTGTAGATCTTTTTCTTGCTCATGGATCAATTTGCTTTCAGCAAACGGAATTTTATTAGGTGAATCTGATACCTCACGTCCCTCACTGCCACTCACCAAAGCCTTGTCAGTAAGATAATCATTTGCAAGATTCATGCTAGACCCAAAAATGTTTGTAACAATTCTACAAAATCGCCGTCTGAACATATGTCTATCATATTTTTCGCTTCGATGCGGACTTCTTCTTTATGGGCTTCGATGTGGGTTTATTCAAACTTGATTTTTTTAAGTTTTAATTGGATTTCTAACTTATCTTTATCACTAAGATCTAGTCAGCCAGTTGAGCCACTAGAGAATTTTTCTAATGCTTCCTCAGATAATAAATCATCATAGACTAATACACTACATGGCCAAAAGTATGTGGACGCCCAACCATCACACCCATATATGCTTGATGAACATTTTTTTCCAAAACCATGGGTATTAATATGGAGTTGGTCCTCCGTTTGCTGTTATAACAGCCTCCATTCTTCTGGGAAGAGTTTTCACTAGATTTTGAAACATAGCTGCGTGGATTCGCTCATATTCAACCACAATAACATTAAGCCTTTCCCAAACTGTTACCACAAAGTTGGAAGCACACAATTCTCTATAATGTCAGTGTATGCTGTAGCATTACGACTTCCCTTCACTGAAACTAAAGAGCTTAACCCAAGTCATGAAAAACAGCCACAGACCATTATTCCTCCTCCACAAAACTTTACAGATGGCACTATGCATTCACGGAGGTAGTGTCCTCCTGGCATCTGCCAAACTCAGATTCGTCCATCAGACTGCCAGATAGTGAAGCATGATTCATCACGCCAGAGAATGTATTTCCACTGCTGTAAGAGTCCAATGGCTGAATGCTTTACACCACTCCATGCGACTCTTGGCATTGCGCATGGTAATCTTAGGGTTGTGTGCGGCTGCTCGGCCATGGAAAATCATTTCATGAAACTCCCAATGAACACTTCTTATTCTGAATTACTTCCAGAGACAGTTTGGAACTCAGTAGTGAATGTTGCAATTGTGGACCGACGATTTTATGCGGTCCCGTTCTGTGAGCTTGTGTAGCCTACCGCTTCGTGACTGAGTTGTCCTTGCTCCTAGACATTTCCACTTCACAATATCAGCACTTACAGTTGACCGGGCAGCTCTATCAGGGCAAAACTTTGAAGAACCGACTTGTTTGAAAGGTAGCATCCTATGATAGTGCCACGTTGAAAGTCACTGAGCACTTCAATATGACCCATTCTATTGCCAGTGTTTGTCTATGGGAATTGCATGGTTGTATGCTTAATTTTATGCACCTTTTAGTAATAGGTGAGGCTAAAATAGCCGAATCCACTAATTAGAAGAAGTGTCCACATAGTTTTGGCCGTATAGTGTATCTCAAGAATAAACTTTTTGAGTTCATTTTTTCTCATTTATTTTTTAATTTCTAATTCTAACGTTTTGGCAATTTCAAGCAATTCAGTTTCCTTCGAGGGCGGGCGATTTAAGAAAACTCTGATGATTAACCATGACCAAATCTTGTTTGCACTGATAAATTCAAATCATTTTATGATTTGAATTTATTTCGAATTCTGTCTCTTATTCAAATCCCGGAGAAGCCCTCAGTTTATTATATTAAGTATTATTACTATACTTCGAATAGACATCCGATTTATTATGTATTACTGCTTCAAATAACCGAAATTTTAGTTTGAGCTTAGTTGTTGCCCCCAGTGGCTCAGCGGTAAGTCTGCGGACTTACACGTAAAATCCGGGTTTCGATACTCGTGGTAGGCAGAGCACAGATAGCCCATTGTGTAGCTTTGTGCTTAATTCCAAAACAACAGCTTAGTAGTTAATTAAATATTAATACGTATTATTTTTTTGTTATTTGCCAACAGGGCCTGGCATGGCCAAGCGCGTAAGGCGTGCGACTCGTAATCAGAGGGTCGCGGGTTCACGCTAAACATGCTTGCCCTCCCAGCCGTGGGGGTGTATAATGTGACGGTCAATCCCACTATTCATTGGTAAAAGAGTAGCCCAAGAGTTGGCGGTGGGTGGTGATGACTAGCTGCCTTCCCTCTAGTCTTACACTGCTAAATTAGGGACGGCTAGCACAGATAGCCATCGAGTAGCTTTGCGCGAAATTCCAAAACAAACAAACAAAACTTGCCAACAAGATTGATACACACAATTTCATTTCTTAGCTCAAACATATTTTAATATACAATCATAAAAACAATACAATTTATAATAACTGTTATTACCAATAGTTATTACAAATAATGGTTTATATATAACAATTTTACAAACTTAAAAACTATATTAAGTCTTATATCCGATCTAACTGAATATTTTATTGATGGTCTACATCCACGACGAGCAAATTAATTCCGAGTTGATATTGTTATGCTACGCCTAAGTTAACGCTGTCTTTTTCATGGCTGGGCTCATATTGGGTACAATCTGACTCCCACCAGCAAAGATCTTTGATGTCCTCATAGAAATAATAAGCTTCAAAGTAATTTACTGAAGTTGTACGATTTGTAATGTTCTAAGTCTCAAACGTTCCTGGTACAATTGTGCAGTTTTCGATTAATAAACGCTCGTCACAATTATAGCTTCTCAAGCCTATAGCACACTGACAGTAGCTGTCCAATAATATTTTCCTCTATCGGCTAGGTGCTTTACATAAGCATCATGCGAGCTTGTAGACATTTCTACACTGTTCTCGTAAGCTCTCATCAAACAAGTATTGTTGATTTTTACTCTCAAAAACATTTTACAGATTTCGAGAACAGGTAAGGCTTGCGCAAAACATAGCTAAGAATATACGTCAAATGCAAAAAATATATATATATACAGAATAAGCGTATAACAGTAAATCCGTTAAAATATGGTCCAATAGTATATAAGAAATAAGTTTCCATTGCTAGAATGTTTACTGTAAATTTGATGGAGAAGTTGATGTTGTGCTGATTGAGCATGCTGGCACATAGTCTTCCCAAGACTGGAGCTGTTATAAAAAGATATTTATAGTTTTCTACATTTTCCAGTTTTGAATGAATATATTGTAGGCGAGAGTATCTTAGTTTTCAAAGGCGAATGGAAAAGTCAGAAAGCTGTGGTGGTTCAGAAAACGTATTAACAATGATTTAAAGGTCACTCTGTTTCAATTAAAATAGGATGCAAAGTCTCTTGAATGAGTTGTTTCAGGCTTTCTTGAAGCCACCAAAGACAAAAGAGTAAATCATCATGGTGATATCTGAAGTAATCACACTTTTTGGTATGGCAGGAATTTGAAACCGAGACCCTCTGATTGCGAGTGAAGAAGGCTTTAGACACTGTATGGCATAACGGTCTCCGGTTCCGAATGCAAGAAATGGGACTACCGAGGGTATTTATTCTCTGGCTATCAAACTTTCTGGAAAACAGAATATGTAGAGTCAATGTTGAAGAGACCTTCTCAGAGCGTTTTGCTCCAGAAGATGGTATCTCTCAAGTGGTGGTGGTTAGCCTTATCCTATTAAACATGTACGTGAATAATATATTTTTTAAAATTTCCACACTTTTTCTCTTTAGGTTTCAATTTTCCAACTCTGTACAATAAACTTAGAAAGATCTTTCTAAGGAGCAAATTGCTCGTAATAAGAAAGATTCAAAAATTCAAAAATCCAAAAGCATGAGAAAACAAATAACAGACAATATAAAAATACTTAAAGTAAGAAAGAAAAATCTTTGTACATATCTGAAAACAAAAGCCATTTTTTCAATTGTTTCTTATTTTTAACCAAATTTGGTTCAAAAATTATATAGGAAGGTAAAAAATTAATTAAGTGTTTAGAAATTAAAGGAAATTGATGAAACATAAATGTATATTTTGTATTAGGAATTTCAAAACTTGAGCAAAGAGAAGATCGCGTAGTGTAATCAATTTGTTTTTTAGGAAAATTATTTAAATTTTTTAAACAAAAGCAACCAAGTTTATACATATACAATTGTTGAAAAGACAAAATTTTAAAATTAATTATACAATTTTTATCACGGAAAATATTATAAATAACTTTAGAATGCAAATTTTTTATCCGAAGCAGGTGAGATTTGTATGCACCACCCCAAACAATCAAACAATATTGTAACACAGATTGGAATAAACTATTTAAAACAATACTTAAAAAATATATAGGTAAATAATGTTTCAACTCTCGTAAGTATAAACTAATGAACTGCAGCTTCTTAGTAATACTCAAAATATGCTCGGCCCAGGCTAACCGAGAATCTAAAATTACACCGAGATATTTAAAAAAATTAACAAAATGAAAACATGGGCAGTTACAATTTCTTTTGGAACAATTAAACTCGTGATATTTAAGATAATTCAAATTAAAATATGGTTTAGTAAATCCAAATCTCATACAGAAAGTTTTCTTTGCATTAACAATAAGCAAATTTGCATCAAACCACTTCCGAAGGATTCCCAAATCAGACTCAGCATCACTTACATTTTCAGAATCAGAATTTGAGTAAATCAATGCTAGATCATCAGCATAACCAATGAGCCTACCTTTCAGAGGCAAAGAGAAAATATCATTTATATAAATTAAAAAAAGTATCGGCCCAAGAATCGAACTTGAGAAACACCAAATTTAACAAAAGCATCCGAAGATTTGTTTTCCTTAATCCTAACAAACTGCCTTCTATTTAACAAATAAGAACGAAACCAATCTAAAACAACACCCCTAATTCCACAGTGCTTAAGCTTAGCAAGTAAGAGAGTATGAGAAACAGAATCAAATGCTTTTTTCAAATCAAAGAAAATAACTAAAGGGCACATCTGTTGATCCATTGTTTGGACAATATGGGAGACAAGCACACAAATTGCTTGCTCAGTACTTTTACCACAACGGAAACCAAATTGCATTGTATGAAAAAAATTATGTTTTTTTAAAAAAACCATAAGCCTAGATTTCATGGCAGATTCAAAAAGTTTTGAAAAGGTACATAACAACGAAATAGGCCTATAATTTTCAACATTTTCCCTATCACCACCTTTAAATATCGGAATGACAGTAACAAGCTTTAGTAAATTTGGAAATTTGCCCTGAATAAAAGATATTTCAATTAAATTTGCCAAGGAAACAGAGAAAAAATCAACATGTTTCTTGACAAAAGCAGACCTGATACCATCCCATCCAGGACAACAATCCTTAAGTAAAAGAATATAAGACCGAATTTCAGTGACAGAAGGCGGATATAGAAACATACAGCTTGAATTTACATAGCTAAAAGAATTTAAACTTATACTAGTATCAGGAAACAAAGTGGCACAACAATTAATAAAATAGTCATTAAAAATCATAGGTAAATCAGGTAAGGAAGGCAAAATGCTTTGTTTGGTTTTAGAACCAGTCAAATCATTAACCAAAGACCATCTTTGTCTTAAATTACTACTTTTAGAAAACTGAAAAGAAAAATAATAAATCTTCTGACTTCGAATCTTCGTAACTACAAGATTTCGAAACTTCTTATACTTGTGCTTTAAAGACAGATTTAAAGGATATTTTCGAGATCTGTTTGCTAACCTATCACGTTTTTTTATTAACCCAATTATTTCATTTGTAATCCAAGGTTTTAGCTTCCTATATTTCTTAAAAGTAATTAAAGTGCTTGATTGACTAATCACCAATTGAATAGAAGAGACAAATCTCTGATAAGATAAATCAATAGGAATATTAATATCTAAATAAGAATAATCAAAAAGTTCAAACTTCTCAGCAACCAACTGATTATTAATTTGAGTACGTGAAGACAAAGAAGAAGTTGGACCACAATAACTAGAAGAGAAACTGACCAGAAGTGGAAAATGGTCCGTAATTGCGAAATCCAAAACAAAAGATCTAAAAAAACCTCCGAGCCTCAAAGGGTATAATAGCATGATCAATACAAGTTGAAGAGGTCGAAGTTATTCTAGTAGGGACATTAATAAGATGGAACAGCTTATGATCAAACAAAACATCTAAATAATGCAATGCAGTATCAGTAGGGAGAATTGCCAATAAATCTATATTGAAGTCACCCAACAACAGTAACTTCTTGTCATGAAATGCAAATAACTCATCGTTGAGTTGTGAAAGAAAGACATTATCAGAAAACACTTTTGGTCTATACACAGCAATAATGAATAATGAGATATCATGTGGAAAAATAATTTCAAGAAAAAATGAGTCACAGGTAATATAAGAAAGTGAATGGGTTTTCAGAACCACTGTTGTCCTTACAAAAACAGCAATTCCACTCGCACGATTTAAATCACTAGATTCAGTAATTAAAACATACCCAGGAAGAGAAATATTCAATAATTTTTCTCCAGATAACCAAGCTTCAGTTAAAATAATAATGTGGACGGGAAATTGAAAGGTTTGCAAATAAACAACTAACTGATCAAAATTTTTCACCACACTTCTAATATTTAAATGCATAATATTAAAAGATGAATTACTTAATAACGGAAAAATACTATTGGGAGATATGACATTTTGACAGTCCAAATCCTGTAAAGGATTAAAATCAAAATCAAACATATCAATATAAAGAGAAAAAAAAATATCAAAAAGAAAATCAAAATAAAACAATTACAACATCTTTAAATCACTCTCCGCTTTAATTGGAATAGCTTGAGAGCCATCATCTTTTCTAACATAAATCAGACCGTTCAAAGTCCAGACATACTTGAATTGCTTAGTTTTCTTCAAAGATCTAGCCTTCTAGAACAGCTCACTAAAATATGGTGACAAATGGTCGTTCAAGTAAATTGGATAAGTTTCGTTGCAAACACCAACATCCTGAGTAGAAAGCCTCTGGAAATGCTTCCTCTTTTAAAAAAGAAGGTCAACTTTTATTTGTTTCCGGTTAAACTTCACAACTATGGTACGCGATCTTTTCATAGCTGCAGACTTGGGTCCAATCCGATGAGCAACAGAAATGTCCTGCTTTTCAATTGAAACTTCTAGTTTACAACCAATCTTTTGCACAATATCAACTAGATCCTCAACAGGAACCTCGGGGACCCCATCAATTAGTAAATTTGAATTGTAAGAATATTGTTCAACAACATGTACTTCCTGCTGTACTGAAGCAATTTGGGCCCTGAGACTTAAATTTTCTTTCTTAAGTATATCATTCTCAGCAACACATGCGCGAACTTCCTTTCTCACTTCAATAAAAGTTTCTTCAAATGAGGAAAGTTTTTTCATAATGTCATCAAAAGTATCAGAAAAATAATTCAGTGAGTCCTTCAACTCCTTAATATCCTTCTTAATTGGTGAAAGGCATCTCAATTCTTCCAAAACAGTCACCAACCTACTATTTATCTTGTCTATTTCCATGCTTGACATAGTAGATTCAAGCTGAATATCAGCAACACACAAATTCGCCTGCTCACCCTCAGAAAAGGAATGCACTATTCCAACTAATGGAGAATCATTTGTCCCATTTTGCTTATTTAAAGCAATACATGAATTACAATGAAATGGCTTTTTGTTAGCAGACAGAAACTCATAATCAGTTTCAGTTAAAGCAGCACATCTTAGATGATATAATTTCTCACAACAGCCAGCACAAGACACATTATGTTCACCTACCTTGATGTATATTTTACAGACACCACACCGGCGAGTACTCATGCTTGGCAGCCATTTGCCATATGCCTCTAAAAGATCCAATTAATGGATACTCCTCACAGTTCGCAGACGATGTAGCAGTCTGGAAAAGTGCACCAACACCAGCAATAGCAGCCACAAATGTAAACTACAAATAAATAGAAAAAGTTAATATTGTTAAAAATAAACACAAGTAGTAATATTCACAAAGTTATTTAAACATAAAAAATCACATCCTCAGATCTATATGAATGGAGCACTCTTTCAGACTGCTACATTTGCAAAAATTTTAGCACTAACATTTGACTCTAAATTAACATGGATAAACCACATAAATTGTATTAAAATAAAAATTTGGAAAAGAGCAAACTATGCTAGAAGTCTAACTGGTAAAAATAGTGGAGCAACGGCAGACAGCATCATACAGATATATAAAACATGCATTAGATTCGTCATTGACTATGTAGCCCCTACATGGATAAATGAAAATAAAAAAAATTAACTAGTACAAGCAAAACTACAAAAAAATACAAAATACACTACTTACAACAGCTTATAAAATACTCAGAACATCATCATCTGAATTTATGTATAAATACGCACACATAGAAACTACAGCAGATAGACTCCTAAATAGTATAATAAATTATTTTGACAAAATTTGAAGAAAAAAAAATGAGCTAGTAAGTAAATTGACAGGTACTGCATACATGATTAGGATAGTCTAAACACCTTTCACCAGTAAATATATATTTTCAACACAAAACAAAAAGGCCACCCATAAATTAAACTTCATATTAATTTAGGGGTTTATTAATAAACACTGAAAGGTATAATTATAATTGTTATATAGTTCATACCAATATAATGAAAGTGCAAATAATTATGGAACCATAAAGAGAAATAATTTATTTGCACCAAGTATATATGTAAATAGTGCATGGACATTGCCGTGATAGGGACCTGGGCAAGTGCGGGTTACTCTGGCCCTCGCGTACAATGTAGAAATACACTTGACAGATGCTGAAACAAATACAAAGGAAGTAGGAAGAGGTCGACGAAACCTGACCTTACTGGGTATATAAACACTAATACCCAATTAACTATGAGAGAGAGAGAGAGAATCGAGCGCCATAGCCACCTGGCCATACCAGGCCTAAAATAGTTGTAACTGACTGTTTTCTTTTCTATTTAACATCACAAAATTAAGTAAGGATATGTTTAAACATTAAATGTAACTATCCTGAATACTGATGTGATATGTCACAAAGACTAATATATTATTCAGTGGACATACTCAGTTGTAATATTAATAGTGGCTATTTTTGGCTAACAACTACAAAACTGGCATGAAACTGGTGAATTATTATTATTTTGGAGTAATTTATATTTTTCGTGAGTGATGCGAATTACTCAGTATCTCTTGTTTGCGATTTTTACACAAAATGTCACATTACACATAGACACATAAACGTTAAGTTTCATTATTAACGGTACCTAAACAAACATATATATTAATTAACTTATGAAAAGGTTATCTGGAAAATCCTATAACCATTCCCCAAGTTTCTCTAAGGGGTTCAGCTCCCCCTTAGCTTTTCTAATATTTTTACCTTTGTCTCAAACTTCAAACTCTTGATTTCCTGTAACACTCCAACTATTGTCTTTCTCTTCATTTAAAAACCAACATTCGCATTTTGGAAAATGCAGTAGAAATGCTTCATTATATCTAATATTTAAATTTTACATAAATGTACTCTATATGTGCTTTGTATAATGTTTATCCGAACACGCTCATTCCATTCTGCTTGCTGTTTAGGTTTTTACTTTTTTATTACTGTTTGAATTTGTTCTGTTTTTTTACCATTATCAATATATTTGCTGTTGTTTTCTGACATTAATATTACGAAAAAATATAAGTATATTTTACATATGTACTTCAATATATCAATAGGTAATTGTTCATTGTAATCATTAACTAGAAATATGTCAAATATTTATTAATTCTATCTGAAAACAAAACAGTGTTAACAATCATCCCAAAATGTAAGCGTTAACAGGTGTAATGCACTTTATTTTCTATTTGAATGGTCATTTGGAAATACCAATCTTTGCTAAGACAATGAACAGCGACATATTGCTCATAATAATAACTTGGCTCAATCAAATCAATTATAGAACTGCCACTAGTTGATATGTATAGAAATATTTTCCGGAAGTTTGGTATATTTCATAAGTTTCTAAGTATAAATGAAATTATGATTCCATATCATGGTCACCACAATTCAAAAACATTTTATTAAAAATAAGTTTGTTTTGCTTGGATATAAGTTGTGAATGTTGGCTGTTCTTACATTTTTTTCCATCTGTTGTAGAAAAGAAGGATACCAAAGGTTGCCTTCTGAATTCCATGTTGTCAAGATAATACAGTAGTCAGTACATACCAATATGTAGTGTTGTTTAATAATTTTTTAGTACTCAAAAGGACTCAGTGGACTTAGCAAAACATTTGTGCTTGTGGAATTATCCGCAAGAATCGAACCAGGCATATCAAAGACGCATACTGAAAAACCGGAAAGAGGATCCCTTAATTTCAGGCCGTATAGAATAGTACTGAGCGCTACGTAGAAAAACAATAACATTGTAACTGTTTCAAGTAACTAATACGATATCAACTCAGTTCATAATGGTGAAAGGCGAGCAAAGAAAATTAAAAAAAGATGATAATCAAACTACTATATCTCATCAATATGCACAACAAAGGAATAATGAATAGTGTTGACATATGACCGGATGTTATGGTAGAATATATTTTCAAATATCTTGCACTTATTTGAGTTGCTTCTTTAAGTTTTACTAACATGTTAACCCTACTTTAAGTATAGAAACAATGGTAAATGTTAAGCAAGGAAGCCATCAACATGGAAGCCCATCTGCACTGCCTTCCAAAGCTGTTAAATATGACAAAATATATTACTTTCTTGAACCCGACTTACATGGCAGATGTTTAGTGTGTTTGTGTGTGTGTGTGAAAAATACCAAACTCAGGTGCACTAAGTGTGAAAAAAGACCGCACAAGGCATGCACTAATTTGTCCCTCAGAAAATAAAGTGCAAATTAAATGGTCTGTTTACATATAAAGGCAGAAAACAAATTTACATCAATATAATGCAAAGTTTTCTTTACTTCTGTTCAATGAATAAAAGGTAAAAAAGGTCTCAGAGTTTTGAGTATTTTCAATAACATTTGTTTAGTTCAATAACTGAGCAGTAAGTGTTCTATATTTTACTTGCTTATAAGCATAAAAATGTATTTACATAGGTATAGTACCTAAAAATATTTGTTTGTGTTGAATAAACTAAAAAAAATTCATTTTGTTATTTCTAGGTATTTTTAATAATATTTATTGTATTTTATTCAGTAAGTAAGAAGTAAAATCAAGAATGTTAAATATTTATTATTACATATAAAACACACTATGACAGGTGCTCTGTTTCTATTTTGGAAACATAAAAATCAGAGAACACATATCTATCACACAAGTTAGACTGGTTACTCAAAAGTGAATAAAGTGAGCTGCAAGTCCAATTTTTATAGGTTTTCCATAACTGGGTCATACAGCAACCTGTAAACAACTAAGTTACCTCAATCATTTCTTATTTGTAACAATTCTTCAACTCTTTCTTGTCCAAATTTTATATTTCTACATATTTCCAAAGCTACCAACGTCTCACACAATAATACCGTTATCATGCAATCTACCCAACTAAAAACTCATTAATTCTCTAACACTAATCCTAAAATTTCTTCTGTATGTTCTACTATGGAACTAAAGACAAATTATACTTCTCCAGAAAGTTAAACAAGTAAAATTAAAACTCGGAACTTGTGAAAATGCAAAAATTCAATATTGTAATTTCACCAGTAAATTTTATGAGCTCTATCTTCGTAGTGCTGTTTCCTTTATTTTGATATTGTGTTTGTTGTTAAGACGTTTATTTGTCAACTGTACTTATTGAACAAGTAGCGATAGCGCAATAATTTATGGTCTTGATCTCAATGCAGTCTTCATCTGAAATAACTGATAAACCTTGTAATTGTATAAAAATTACTTTGATATTTCTTTGTTACACATTGGCATTTTTTTCTTTACATTGAATATTGTTTAATAGGTAGAAGTAAAAAATTGCTCAATACCACGCAGAGTCCCATAGGTAATGAACAATGTATGAAGCAGTCGACAGTCTGTGGGATTACATGACATCTAATCGCAGATAGATAGTGATATAATATACATTTTATCAATTGAGTTAAATAAAATATTTATTTGTAATTTGCAAAGATACGTACAAAATTAATGAATGATGATTTAGATGTGTGTTACAATGAATTTTACGTGTAACCATTTTCATAATTTCAGTTCAACTGGAAAACGTAATAGTTAGCGTTACTGGGCTGTGAATCTGAGAATTTGTAGCTCGCATCCTGTTGCCATAAAAAGGTATTTTGCACTTTGGATGCAATGTACGAATGCCGGTCAAATCTCATTATTCTGACAGATAAGAGTAGCTTAGGAGTTAGTGGTGCGTGCTGTTAACTAGCCGTCTTCCTTCTAATACGTATGGACAGCTATGACGAGATATTTCTTTATGTAGTTTTGAGCGAAATTTTGAAACAATCTTTAAAAAAAAAGTGCAAATCGAAACTGACTCTTTTCATGGCTCTCTCTCTTCTGGTACTCACTGTCGCGTTCAAATATTTGAATGCTTGTCCTCATGAAAATATTATCGATGGAACGATCATGTTCAACCACAGTGAATCATTACATGTTTATAGAATCTTGTAATATGTTAGTAATATTTTATTCTAATATACGGTAGTCTCCACCGTACCTTCTATCCTATACGAACACAGTAAACTGTCACGAAGTGGAGTTTATTTCTTGTCGTCTCTGTATATTTGAATAAACTTAATATATTAATAAAGGGTAAATAATACTTTTATTAACCATTTTAGCAATTAGATATTTATATTTTTGGATTAATATTGTTCTGAATACAATGAAAAAAGAGTTAACACGTGTTTAGAATGAGTAATTTTCTCTTCAAAGTATGAATTTGAGGTTTATCTCATTGTTTTCTTAAATTTATTACAACAAATTTCAAAACAAAATTATTTGATAATGTTAATAAATAATTTAATATTTTAGAGGTTAAGTAAGTGGAATATCTCTGTTATCATTATACATATTTTACTGTGCATAAACCATATCTTTTTTTTAAAAAAAAGGTCCCGGCATGGCCAGGTGGTTAACACACTCGACTCTTAATCCGAGAGTCGCGGGTTTCTAATCTTCGTCACACCAAACATTTTCGCCCTTTCAGGCGTGAGGGCGTTATAATGTGTGGTCAATCCCACTATTCGTTGAGAAAAGAGTAGCCCAAGAGTTGGAGGGGGATGATGATAACTAGCTACCTTCCCTCTAGTCTTACACTGCTAAATTAGTGATGTCTTATGACGGCTAGTGGAGCTAACCACTGTGTAGCTTTGTGCGAAATTCGAAACAAAATAAATCAATTAAAAAAAAATGGGGTTGGCGAGAACAAATGAAGCAATAGTAAGATTGAAACCTGACAAAGGCATTAGAATGATCATTAAGGAATAAAATATATTTGTAAAATTAATAATTTTCAAGCAAAAAGACAGAGTTAATTAACTTAGAAAAAAATCTTACATGTACTGGAGAAAGAAAGCTGCCGAATTATTTATTAAAATTAAAAATGATAATCTAATTAAATGAGTAATATATAAATATAACGTTATCAGATAATCGTCCAGGTGTCTTATATAGTGTTTGAACACCTAATAATATATATATATATATATGTAAGGTTGTCTGGTTAGATCAATCATTCTTGGAGCATTATATTTATAATGAGTGTATTTTAATAAACAGTTTAGTATTTTCTAATCAAATGCAGGTTCTGGTGCACAATCGTTTTATTCAAACATTTCTTCAGAAGTGACTTCAAAATTATCACTTTGATCGTTTTGTGAAAATGAAGATGTAAAATTTTCAAAGAACGTTTTTAAGAAATTATTAGGATTTGTCATCAAAATATGTTAGTTTCTTTTTTAATAATTACATCCATTACCAAAATGATAGAATTACAAAAGTATGAAGGTTACACTGTCAATTACCAAATTATTCCTTTGCAGTTATGAAAAACAAAAGCTGAAAAAATCCCCATTAAACTTCAAGCATATATATATATATATATATTATAGAAAGTATGTTGATTATAAATTTGCAATTTTTTTTTCTCGCCACACTAGTTCATAACGATAACGGTAATTTTGAATGTGAAGATATAATAAAACATTTACAAATTTATATTTTACTCTTAGTAGTTGGTATCCAGATTTATTTCGCCCAGCATGGTCAAGCGTGTTAAGGGGTTCGACTCGTAATCCGAGAGTCACGGGTTCGAATCTCTGTCGCACCAAACATGATCGCCCTTTCAGCCGTGAGGGCGTTATAGTGTCATGGTCAATCCAACTATTCGTTGGTAAAAGAGTAGCCCAAGAGTTGGCAGTGGGTGGTGATAACTAGCTACCTTCCCTCTGGTCTTACACTGCTAGGGACAGCTAGTGTAGATAGCCATCGAGTAGCTTTGCGTGAAATTTAAAAACAAGCAAACAAACTAGATTTATTAAAAGTAAATTTGGTTAACATGCAAATTAATCGCGCATAAATAATTAAGCGATATTAAACAAAATCGCGTACCACAACACTTGACGTCACATGTTCCTATTTTATTAAACACTCTTAATTTAACATCATCATTAATACCCACGGCTCCCTACAACTTCCTCTAGTTAATATTTAAGTTACAAAAATATGTTGCTAATTTTTCTTCTGAATTATTTCACAGAAAAAGTGTTAAAATGACTGATATTAATGATACATATTCTTCAAACTATATTCACATATAAATTCACAGTGACAAGTAAAATGCAATCCAATAGTTGTAATTAGTTTTATACTAATATTCCATTCACCGCAACATGGCGTCATAGACATTACATTATAAAAAATTAAAGGACACAACAACGTCTCTTACGTGTAACAACCTATACAGAACATATTTATGCTTGTTTATGCTTTCGCGTTTTGAAAGAAGAAAGAGCTTTTGAGATGTAAGGAAACAGTTCAATGAATAATTCATCTCTTCCCTTTGGCTTTTCATTAAGAGGCAGGAAGAGGAAATTTTACTCTCTTTCCTTTGTAATTTTAGAACCTATTCATTGTGTCTTAGTTTATATAAGATTAAAGTGATGTGAACACCAGACCTTACAATGAACTAACCTTTTCCATTTCTTCTACTATACATGACAGTCATTACGGGCAGACCCAAATAACTCGCACGTGATAAATGTCTGGAAAAAAATATTCAAAACTACAAAACAATTTGTGAAACTAAAATATATCCAACTATAATAACAGAAAGCGCCTTGAAGACAAAAAATACTTGGACTACCTATAAAGTTCTGACAGCTAGTAATCCACAAACTCTTGAACTATTTTTCTCTATTCTTTAATCTCATAAGTAGGTGAAAAGTTAAGATGCAAAGCCAAAACACTTTTTAAAATATTCTAACTTGTGTGAAAAATGATAAAAAGAATAAACCTTACTTCGTTACAATGCACCCTAATTTACGTTGCTTTATTTCTTCTTGGTATATTCGTAAGCTATAACCATGATCCTCGCCAAAATTACGAAATTTCTTTGCAATTAGCATACAAATGCTCCAAAATGGAAAGAAATTATACAAGCTAATGACTTGTAACATTCACATTCATTATCCCATGTTTTAGCTTCTTTAGCGATGTGCTCAAAGGTCATACATAATGGTATACATTACAGTCTCTATAAATAAGGCTGAAGATACGCTTAACACTGGAAGAACATTAAAAGTAAAAAACTCTTTCAAATGGACTCAAACCTCTACAGTAGAAATAGTGAATTGTATAACTTTTCTAAAGAATTTAACCTTATAACATCACTTTCAGCTATAGTTTCTTGCTGCCAATTATCCATAAAAGCTTTTACCTACGTTACTATACAGTTAATATTTAAAAAAGCTCATATAACTATCTTCTTAGTATCGATTCTTCTATCGTGTTTATTTTAAACATAGTAGCATTATACCTTTCGATGCCTTTAGAAAACGGTATGTGTGTGTGTGTGTGATGTTTCAGGTTTTATTTCGAGTCTAATTACCAATATTCATTTCCAAGGAATTTCTATTAATCCCACCCAGTCCTTGTTTACATTCATTTTCAAGAATGACTATTGTACAAACAACTTAACGATGGGAAAAAGAATAGACTTTGTTGTTGGTGTCTTATTTTTATGTATTTCTGAAATAAATTATTCGAGCGAATAGAAAACAAACGCTACTTCATCTGAAATCTAGCTAAAACACATACACTGTTAAAAATGTTTGCGGGAAAATGGTATAATATTACACAAACGTCTTTAATCATGGAGAAAATAAATTACACCAGAATGTAATTGATAAATTATACCATTAATAGTTATCATTAAATCAATCAGAAAATGCCACATTAATATAAGATCTATAAAATTATAAGACGCCATACCATTCGTTTTATATACTAAGTAATAACAGTGAAAATCAAAGTATAGCTTCCAAAACTGAAATACAGCACAAATATGTGTCAGGTCATCCCATAAGTAGTGTTCAAAAATTTAATACAGAAAGTGAATCATCATTTCTGTCTTTGTAGAAGGTTTTAATCATTAAAATTTGTCGTAGGACGTGTATAAAAATGTTGAGACAAATAAAAGAAACCAACCCAACTCCACTTTTTCAAATAATTAATCAAATAAACTCTTATGAAGATAGATGTCTCTGAGGAGCACATTAGGTACATAATGCTTTACGACTTTAAAAAAGGCAATAGTGCAGCAAAAAATGCACGAAACATTCAAGATGTTTATGGTGTGGAGTCTCTCAATGAAAAGAAATGTCAAAGGTGGTTTCATAAGTTTAAATCAGGTGAAATGTCATGTTCAGGTCATCCTGTTGAGTTTAGTTATGACTTTCTGCTGGTTGCACTTAATGAAGATTGTGCTGTAACAGTTGAAGAACCAGCATGGAAGCTAAATTCAACCCATTCAACAGTTCACCGTCATCTGCAACAGCTTGGAAAGGGGTCACAACTTGGAAAATGGGTTCCCTACGATTTGACAGAAACCAGCCTTAGAGCAAGAGTGAACATTTGCATCTCTACACTCTTATTAACGTAACTCACCTTTTTTGGACGGGTTAGTAACTGGAGATTAAAATGGATATTTTACAAAAATGTTAAGCGCCGCATACAATGGCTCAGTGCAAGTAAACTGGCTAAAGCACAACCAAAAATGTACCTCCACCTTAGGAAATTCTTGTTAAGTATTTGTTAGGATATTGTCGGTGTGATCAACTTTGAGTTACTGTCACTCAATGTAACAATTACACCAGACTTCTATTGTCAACAGTTAGAGCACTTGAATGTTGCACTGAAAGAAAAAAAGCTTGCTTGGATCACTTGTAAAGGTGTTGTGTTACACCAGGATAATGCACAGTCCATACAGTAAGGATTGAAGAACAAGACTGGAAAAAACTTCCACATCCTCCTTATTCTCCAGATCTTGTCCCATCTGATTATCATCTATTCCGAAATTTGCAGAACTATTTTGATTGAAAAGAGCTTGGAACACGTG
The DNA here is from genome assembly GCA_011833715.1 of Carcinoscorpius rotundicauda. NCBI lineage: Eukaryota > Metazoa > Arthropoda > Merostomata > Xiphosura > Limulidae > Carcinoscorpius > Carcinoscorpius rotundicauda. The sequence goes on along the minus strand of CM022392.1, from coordinate 44,938,355 downwards.
AAGAAGTAAAAACTACCCTCTCTAGATTCTTTTCCTCTAAACCCCAAGGATTTTATAGGAGTGGCATCAAAAAGCTTGTAAATCGTTGGCAGGAAATAATTAATAATGATGGAACATACACTATTGATTAAATAACATTAAAAGCGTTTGAAATCCTTTCTCTTTTTCTTAACTTAAAATCTGACATTACTTGAGGGATGGGCAGATAAAAATTCAACTTGGGCTAGTCTAACTATTCCACGTGAAAATATGCGGCAAGATTCTGTGCTTGAGTGAGGTGTGAGCTGGATTCAAGAGGGTATGTGATTACGTTAATGTTATTGATAGAAGTGACCGGGAAGAAAACCAAAGGTCTTCAAATGTATTGTTAAGTACCTCGGGTTATGTTTTTGGTTATTCAGACAGTGGTTGAGTACACATCTTGCTAACAACCTTGCTGTACATACAACAAGATACATTATAGCACAGAGTGATATCAAGGGACGGTAACTGTTCGAACAATGCTGCTAAGAAGAGGTAAACCCCAACAAAAGACTTTATTGGCTTAAGTTGACATTATACGATAATCGTTGAAATGATCAAGGTTGGGGACGTGTGCTCTTTTCGGGTGAACCTATTTTTTCAGTGATCATAACGTCCATTTATCTGACGATGCTAAAAAGAGTGTCAATGTACAGCATTTACAATAATGTATACTGTAGGATTACTTAACCAACAACGTCAATGATCTGCATAAAACTGATGGTCTCCTGATAACTAAAAACTACGTCATATATTTTCCTTACAAACACAACTCACCTGGCGAAATTCGTCTTCTAGCTAGATGGTTTCAAATATACAAAAAATGCTGTGAAACAGTATCTTTATGGTAACGATAACGATAAAATACTCATAATTGTGGCTTGGCATGTACAAACTTTTGGTATAAACATTCTTGAAATTACATGTGGTTTAGATAAAATTGAAGAGGTCATGAGGCGACCAAACAAACTAGCTAAATTATGAGAGCAATGCAGGTCATTTGGAACAAAACTTTACAGTTGTAGGTAATAAACTGTATGGTAACATAAAAAAGATGATGTGATAATTTATATAAAGTAAAACCTTACACACAAAATGCTAATGCGTTGTAGAAGTTATTCGTTTTTTCTGTTTCTATCTCTTCTGTGACAACTTTTGTTCCATTAACAAATTTATTATCTAATTGGCATTAATGGTTACTTGTGATATCTATATGTATATCATTTGTGTGTTTCCTATTATTTCAGTTGCTACATAATAATGAATTATCGGAATATGAAATAACAGAATAAATCCATAGATAACATATAAGTTCTCACCAACCTACACCAGGGCTATCTGCAACGACCGTCCCTAACTTAGCAGTGTAAAACTAGAGGGCAAGCATTTAGTCTTTATCAGCCACCGCCAACTGTGTGGCTAATCTTTTACCAACAAACAGTGGTATTGTATTTTGTTTTTATTTCGCACAAAACTACTCAAGGGCTATTCATGCTAGCCGTCCCAAATTTAGTAGTGTAAGACGAAAGAGAAGGTAGCTAGTCATCACCACCCACCGCCAACTCTTAGGCTACTCTTTTACGAACGAATAGTGGGATTGACCGTACCATTATAACGTCCACATGGCTAAAAGGGCGAACATGTTTGGTGTGACGGGGATTCGAACCCGCGACCTTCATATTACGAGTCGAACGCCTTAACCCACCTGGCTATGCCGGGCCTAATAGTGGTATTGACCATCACAATACAACGCCCCCACAACTGAAAAGGAGAGTATGTTTGGTGTGACTAGATTCGAACCCGCGACTTTCATATTACGAGTCGAGCGCCCTAACCACCTGGTCATGCCAGTTCTATTTGGTCTGTAACTGAATATTTTGTCAACGGTTCACTAGTCGCAAAAACTGATACAAATCTCAGACACGAGCCCCAAATTTATTATTTTACGTATAACTTATCGCGGAGGGGTATCCGATTTGTTGTGTTATGTACGTTATGTATTACAATTTCGAAAAGCCGGAAATCTTAGTTTGAATTTAAAAGTTAATTAAATGTTAATATGTATCAAATTTATTATATTTTCCAACAAAATTGATTCACAAAGTTTTCTTGTTAAAACAAATATATTTTAATATACAAAAAAGAAATTATAGTAACGGGTATTACAAATAATGATTTGCATATAAATGTTTTATAAACTTACAAACAATACTGAGCCGAGTATCTGGTTTGGAACTGAATACACTACACAACAAAGTTTTTGCTTCTTGAACACTGTTGTGTGTTCCTCATGGGTTGTTGGCTGCCTATCACGTACCGTTTCATCAAAATCTTTAGTTTCACCAGGACATTACTACAATGAAAAAACGATATCAGGGCAACTGGAATCCATTAATACTCGCTGACTGCTGTTGGACACTGCAACGTGATGCACCGGACATTGAATACAAACGTAAATGAGGAGCAGAACACTTTTAATTACGTTGAACTTAATTAATAGCGTATTAGAAACAAAAACGCAATTAAATACGTTATTGTCGGTAAACAACTAACTGTCTATTTCTCAGAGTTCCTACGTGATGAAGCAAAACCAAAACTATATTTATGTATACCCACCAGGTACCTATCACAATCAGAAAAAACTTTTCAAAAAAATTGCTGTTAAATTTTATTTTGTCTACGGTTCACGAGGTGTAAATTATTTTCATGTTGATACACTTTACCTAAAGGAAATGCTAACTAGTTCTAATCTTCACACATAAGTTTTTCTCGACGACAATATAAAGTCCTCGTAGAAATACTAACATCCGATGTTAATTCATTGAAGATTATAATGTTCGAAATTTATTAACGTTCCTGGTCAAGTATCTGTAGTTTTCAGATTGATAAGAGTTTGTCACAACTATATTCTTCAAAAAAAAAAAAAAGAAACGCAAAAGGGATATTTGTTTCAGTTTAAAAAGAAATATATGTAATAACGTTACAAGCTCAGAGTATGTGATGTTACACGTGTTATGGCACTGATTGTCAAACCAAAATGACAATAAAAGTTGTGCACTTTGAAAACGGAGGAAAACATCCGATTTTTTGCTGAAACGCATTCGTGTCCAATAAATTTGTTTGAAAGATCTGCATGTTCTACAAGTGCAACATGTGCAAAATCCCTATAAAATTGACGGGTTCTCGGTTTCCATAGCTCAGTGTTAAGCCACTGACACGCAATACAGTTTCGCCAAGATTGACTGAAGCACAACGCAACAACATCATTGGTAGACTGATAGCAGGCGAATCTCGATCAGTTGTTGCCAGAGCTGTGAATTTTCACCCAAGCACCATCACGAGGCTATGGAATCGTCACAAACAACATGGATCAACTCGTGACCGTCCACTATCTGGCAGAGCTCGTGTGACCACGCCCGCAAAAGATCGCCCCATCCGGTTATGTCACCTTCGGGATAGGATCACCACTGCGACGTCTACTACCTCAACCATACCAGGACTGCGTAGGATTTCCGTTCAGGCCGGACGCAACCGTCGACGAGATTCTTAGGCTCCATGTACAACTCATCATGGTGAACGTCAACGACGTTTTTCAACATCACAACGCCCGTCCTCACACAGCCCAACTTACCACTGTCTTTTTGAGACACCACAACATCAACGTTTTTCTCTGGCCCTTCAGATCACCAGATTTAAACCCCATCAAACATCTTTGGGACGAGTTGGACCGACGTCCGCGACAGCGTACACCTCAACCGCAGACTCTACCTCAGCTTGCATCAGCTTTGCAGGATGAGTGGACAGCCATTCCACAGAATGTGATTCATCATCTCATCGCTTCCATGGGCAGGAGATGCCAAGCAGTTATTGATGCTCACGGGGGGCATACTCGTTATTGACGTTAAGTGACGTTAAACTTCAACTAGTGAGCGTGAACTTCGCATTTGCAGACTTTGGATGTTCAGCAGTGAATGTGCAAAGTTTTACACATGTCATACAGAACTACCGGGAATAAACTTGTTAACAATATGTCTCAAAATTTGCCTTTTGCGTTTCTTTTTTTGAAGAGTATATATTTTCCAAGGCTTAAAGTACACAATGACTGTAGCGACGGGACGTATCGGTTGGTCAACGTTAAGACGAGGTTTTAGAAAATTTGGTTGGCTGAACAATACACTAGTGTTTTCGTAAAACATATTTGGTTGAGTCTTATTTTCGAGAATCTTCTATAAATTTATAGAACATTATTTTCTAAATATATATTAAACTGACACAAACATAGATATTAAAATAATATTAAATCCATTTGATCCTGAATCGTTCAATTGAAAAGAGAAACACGGACTATCTTGACGTTAACTTTAAGATTAACATTAACAATACTATACAATATACTTTGTTTCACAAACCAATGAGGAAACCTCTCTTTCTTAAATACAATTTCCATCATCGCAAAGTTTCCAAGAAAGGCGCAGCTATTAGACAATTAAACATAACTGATCGCAACTGTAGTGAAAAATCAGTGCAAACTTCGAACTAAAACTAATTATTCTGAGCAACGAATATCCGTCTTTTCACAGCGAACAAATTTTCAAAGACAATGACGCGCAAAAATCAACACCGCATTTCTAGCATGAGAAAGCACAGATAAACAAGGAGGAATAAAAAAAATTCAATGATAACACCTGTAATTGACTATGCTATCTTAAAGGAAATAAAAAAACAATACTTAGGAAATCTGAATTACCAATTAAGGTTATAGAAGTGCCAGTTCCAACATTAGAAAGCCGATTATCAAACTGTCGGTACACTACCCTACAACGTAATAAAGCCAGATGTCTTATAAACACGAGTTTAGAATCTAAAGGTAATTGTCTTCTCTTCATTGTTGTTTTCCAGCTTACCTGCATCATACGTACATAGGAGAAACCGGAAAAAGCCGACGCACGAGGATAATAAAACACATTGACTGTATTTATAAACAACAACATGACAGAAATACAATTCCAGATCATTCTTAATTGATTATACACAAGCATTGTTTGTTTGTTTTGAAATTTCGCACAAAGCTACTCGAGGGCTATCTGTGCTAGCCGTCCCTAATTTTGCAGTGTAAGACTAGAGGAAAGGCAGCTAGTCATCACCACCCACCGCCAACTCTTAGGCTACTCTTTTACCAACGAATAGTGGGATTGACCTTCACATTATACACCCCCACGGCTGGGAGGGCGAGCATGTTTAGCGCGACGCGGGCACGAACCCGCAACCCTCGGATTACGAGTGCACGCCTTAACGCGCTCGGCCATGCCAGGCCACTATGCACAAGCATCACCTGACTTTAAACCACTATTTTCCGTACAAATCTCACCAAAGCCACTAAGTCCACCGAAAATTCAAAGCAGCTGAATAGGAACAAAGAATGGCGCTTACAATTTTATTTTCACCATTTTTTTTTCACTCATTAATCTTGAGAGACCTTTTGTTATTATTTCAACAACAGTTTTCATTCAACAAAACTTTTCTTTGAATTGTATGCTTTACTACTTAACATATAAAAACACGCTGTAAAAATGAATGTTGTAGATTTAAATAGAAGTTATTATATAAATGATTTGAAGCTTTGTGGTGTCAGTTTCGGTTTGTGTTACACTGAATGCTCCTAAAGAAGTTGTAAAGTGAAATTTTGAGTATCTATTTAAATAATAACAATATTTTGGTATTATAAAATCATTTATTTCTTTTCGTTATTGTATGTATATGTTTTCCTCATAGGAAAGCCACATTGGGCTGTGTACTGAATTCATCTAGGGAAATCGAACCCCTGATTTTAACATTTTAAATCCGTAGACTTACCGTTATACCAGCGGGGTACTTTATTATAATACACCTTTCTTTAAAACACCAATATGCACTACAGAAATTAAATAATAAGTTGGTTAATTGAATATTATTTTTGTTTTATTCATTTGAATAACAGATAACATTTATGCAAATGTTATTTTTGAAGAACATGGTTTAGTAGTTAGGGTGATCGAATCGCAATGTGTTAGTTGTGGGCCCAACTACGTAAGGGCAATCATATTTGTTCTTTTAGACGTGAGTGTTTTACAATGACACAGAGTTATTCAAGAATGAATGGTGTTGATGAGCTCCCTTTTACTAGTCTACTGCTGCTGCATGACAAGCGCAGGTAACCCTCGTGTAGCTTTACGCGAAATCAAATTTCCCTTGAGATTTAGTTTGACTATTAATTTACTAACGTTGTTTACATCAAAATACACATATATCAATTCTTATCTTCTATTTTCAATAGACTTTCCAGATACATAATTTTTTAATGATTCGTGTTGTTGTAGTTTTTCAAAACCATCAGTGGCTTTAGTTCTAACTTATTTGTCTAGATTACTATATTTCTTAAGCCAATCAAATTGTTTGAACTCTACACTTTATGATTTTTTTCAGTTTCTTCTATAATTACAAATATTGTTTAAGATTTTTATGGTGAAGCACATAATTTTTCTTATAGCTTAAGGTTATCATTAAATTTATTTCTTTGGTCACTGTTCTGTTCTCTGATGTTAGAAGTATTTCTAAATAACAGTCATGTAGTTCATTTGGACAGTCCAACTCTACTTCTAAAATACGGACTACTTTGCATTTAAATCCTCTATAGAGTATTACTTTCAAAATCTCTCTCTGGTAGTTATTTTGGGATAAGGTTAAATGTTTCTCAACGAGAAATTAATCTCCAAGGGTGTTCAAAGACTAAACAATTCTCCTTGACCCAAATTATTTTCAAAATGAACCGAAGAATTAAATTTATTAGGATATACTAACCATTTCGCATTTATGATGTCAGAAAAACACGTAGGTTCGAGAAGTTATGATGGATATGAAATAAAAAACCTATAGCCCGAACGTTTTCGAAAGCTGGTCCTTTCTTCTTCAAGGGCAAACTAGAAGCGGTGGTGTAATTGAACAAGTGATATATATATAAAGAGAGGGAGTTTAGTGGCACCGTGAAGGTCATCCGGTTTTCCAGGAAATGTTTTTTTCTCTATGTACTATTGAAAGCATATCATTTTCGGTACAATGTAGCTAATGGCAAGAGTGTATATGAAAAGTGTTAGGGATATTTTAATTTAGAAATGGCTAAATATATGTATGTTTAAAACTAGAATTAGGTGTTTAGGTAAATAAAGGTGACACCTGGAGACTGATTGAAAAATATATGTAGCCTAATGTACTTAAAGAAATAATTGAAAAGGCAGTAAAAGTGTATAAATCTTCAGGTAATAAATATACTAAAATTTAAATATAGAATAAAAATGATGAGTATCCAGGAATATTTGTTTGTTTTTTAATTTCGCGCAAAGCTACACGAGGGCTATCTGCGCTAGCCGTCCCTATTTAGTGTAAGACTAGAGAGAAGGCAGCTAGTCATCACCATTCACCGCTAACTCTTAGGCTACTCTTTTACCAACGAATAGTGAGTGGGATTGACCGTTACATTATAACGCCCCCAAGCTGAAAGAACGAGCATGTTTGGTGTGACGGAGATTTAAACCCGCGACCCTTGAATTGCAAGTCGAGTGTCTTATCCACCTGGCCACACCACGCCTGGTCCAGGAAGAAGTGAATCATTACAAAGATAGCAATAAATATTGGTAGAATTTAAAGTAAGAGATAATAAATAATATCAAATTATATATCGAAAAATGGAGTTTTGAAAACTACGTCTAAAGTTATAATGAGACGGTTAATCCCACTATTCTTGGGTAAAAGAGTAGCCCACGAGTTGGCGGTGGGTGGTGCTGACTAGCTGCCTTCCCTCTAATCTTACACTACTAAATTAGGGACGGCTAGCACTGATAGCTCTCGAGTAGCTTTGTGCGAAATTCAAAAATCAAATAAACAAACTAGACTTCGTAAAATTTTCACCACTTTATACGTTGTTGTTTTGAATTAAGCACAAAGCTACACAATGGGCTATCTGTGCTCTGCCCACCACGGGTATCGAAACCCAGTTTTTAGCGTTGTAAGTCCACAAACATACCGCTAGGCCAATGCGGGGCCACCATTTTATATAAAAGAATACATTAAATAGAACAAATTACAAATGTGTGTTTTCTATTGCAAAGCCACATCGGGCTATCTGCTGAGTCTATCGAGGGAAATCGAACCACAGATTAAATGTGCATCATAAATAAAACTTGTGAGATCCTAGCTACAACATATCTCACAACACTGCACCTATCTTTGCACAATCTCAACACACACGCAAACTTTTAATTTAGATAATTAGTAATAAAGTCACTATTTAAAATTAACAAACATTACTATTCATAAATATACACTAGATCATTATTTAAATATGTTAAGCAGTGTACAATCATAATTTTTATCGGTAAAACAAATTCCTCATAAAATTGCTTATTGTCTCTAAATATTCCATTCACCAAATAATTTTGTTGGTTTTACTTTTTGTGGCTTACCATACACATATTGTATGACCAACCCCTTTCGCTTAGTGTCTTATCGCTAGGGGATGCCGCTTTAAATAAATGTCCGAGAGAACAAACTGGTGGCTCTATCCATTGTAATATTCTGAAAGTGATAGCAGCAGGAACAGGATCAAATTTCTTATCTGAAGTTGTTTTGACCACATGTTGTAGTGATAAATAATCAACGGTATGGTTCACCTTAGGCTTTTAGCATGTTGACTTACCACCTTCCTGAAACTAATCAGATGGCCATTTTCTCTCTCTCAATGACAAACTTACACATCTTTCCGTATTCTGTAAAGCATATCATTGATTATTTTCACTACAACACGTGGTCTTTCCCAACACTTACGTAACTTTGAAATTCATTTTCTCTTGCAACAGGGACTGTACAGTCACACTATGTCATTACGATGAAATCTAGATTTATTAGCTTTCACATCAAATTGACTTTTCATCTTATCACAAAGGACTCACGTCTCTCTAAGGAAATTACTTAAAGCCCCTCTTGTTTTAGTTAGGTGTAGGTGTTTTTCTTACAGCAAAACCTTATCAAGCTATCTGCTAAATCCACCGAGAGTAATCGAACCACTAATTTTAGCACTGTAAATTCGTAGACGTTCCCCTATATCAGCGGAGGACATAAGTTAGAAAGCAAGTTGAATTTTAATTTATTAGTCATTGTTTGCTTTGTGTATGTAATTAAGTTCTTAGGTGCATTATTTAAGTAAATAAAATTACTTGGTTTACTAAATCCATCATCGCCCACCGGTAGTAGAGCGGTACGTCTCCGGATTTACAGCGTTAAAATCATCGGTTCGATTCTCCTCCGTGGGCTCAGTAGATAGCCCATGTGACTTTGCAACAAGAAAATACAAACAAACACACAATTCCACCATTATAAAAAGGTACGCTTACATTTCGTTGGCAATCAACAGAAAAAAACAAGAGGTCAAAAGTAATTATTTATTGTTTTTCATGTTTGTTACAAAGTTCGTTTAAAATACTTGTATCATTAAAACCATACAGTTTTAATGAAATAAAACAAAAGCTTGTGATTTTCGCTTTCTACAGTTAATTTAACCTGCTCACAAATATTACAATTTGATGTAGTTAAAATAGCACTTGCTACCACTAGCGAATCAACACCTCAGTTTCATTAAACTTCATAAGCATCCACTCGATAATTTGTTAGTCACTTTATCAAACCTTCAGATTAGGAGTGATAAGGTGAAGTACAAATTTTTACACCTAACACTTTCCACAACTCGGATCATAGTGGGATAAAGAAATTATCTCTTTAATCTGTGTGAATTTCTCATGACCAACGAAACAGTTGATTTAATATTCCACAGTTCACTTAGAGAAATAATTAATAATGAGTAGTACTTTTCTCAATCTACTTTGCCCATGCGTCATCTTACTACACAACAACTGCTAGTTTGAATCCTCCATTTGCTTCCTGAAGCATTAATCATGGCTTCTAGTTACTAATGAAATCTTCTACTGTATGGTTTTGTATCACTGACGAAAACGGTTTAAAATCCCACAAGATGAACATGTTATACTCCTACAACACTGTAAAATAATGTGTTCCTATCTCCTTTAGATTTTTAACGTTCACAAACCACTTCAACAACGCATTATTCACCTAAAGATTAATTTTTTGCTCTATGTGTTAACAGTTCTTAACAATGGCCACAATTGCAAGGTGTTCTTCCTTCATTTCGCAATAACAGCATTTCAGAAAACGTGTGTATAAACTCGCATTTTCTATTTAAATTTTCATTCCATCTTGCAACTATGATAATGCTACTTGATTTCACTGTCACACAAATCGGTATTGAACAAAAACCTGTAGTTTTGTCACGGATTCACCAACTTCAGTGATTCCATTAAAACATACTTTATATTAAAATATACTTTATTTTATACTCCTTTGTCGTGTAAAACGTGCATCAACTTTAGTAAGAGTAAGTATTGACGCAGTAATATCAGAGACTAAAAGCATCAAAATTTAGTGGATGACCAAATAAATTGCACACTTTTCGTCTTTACGTGTGTTGAGGCCTGCCTAGAATCACAACAATATTTTTAGCATCAGCATAGTCTCCATCTTTTACCAGGCTAGCTTGAAGACGACCTAAAAAGATCGAAACGATGTCCTGAATTTTATTATAAAGTTCTAATACCCATACCAACCGTCTTGTGAATACAAGTTAGCTAATTCTTCTTTATAACTACTTTATATATATGGAATTAGTGTTAATAATAAGTAAAATGACGATAATACATAAAATTTAGTTAGTTGTGTAAGATAGTGGGAGAGGTGTATACTTGTGCTTCACCTTATCATCATTAGTTCAATGACTTGTTTAGCAACTTGTCGAGTGTAGAATTTGTAATTTTGGATCCAAATGACATGTATGAACATCTGCTGCATCTAATAGCGTATCATATAACTGAATAACAATTTACTACCTGTTCTCCAAATTCGCTAATGTTTAGATATGAAGTTATATTAGGCTAACCTGTATCTCATATATGGTCTCCACCAACTGCAGAATGTTAACAAAATGTATGGAATGGGTTGTAAATCATGAGCCTACATACCAGCAGTTGGGAAAAATGGCCAAACGACTGAAGAGAATGTACAACAAGAAAGTAAAAGAATATCAGTTTCAACAAAACAGGAACACAATAACCACTCAAACACAAATTGTTTTCTGAAGAGTTAATTCATCGAAATGTGAAATTTAGCATTCACATGGTTCACGAAAGCAATAACCTGAAACTGTAATATCAATGAGCCTAGACTTGACGAAAACACGTGTGAACAGGTCGAACCCGCAGCGCGAGCACTGTTATATATCACTTCAGTGATGTCAAGAAAACTCGTTTGGGTTGAGAAATTTTTTACGTAAAAGAGCGAAAAACTTTCGACCTTTTTCGGTCATCGTCAAGTTCACAAGGAAAGAAAGAAGTAACTGACCGGAAGCTGACCACATGTTTGAAAGGAGTTGTGTAACTGAGTCTCGGAATGTAGAGGGTGGTGTTAGACGTTTGAATATATAATTTTATTTATTTTATTATATTAATATAGGTATAAAGGCGTTCCTTTATATTGGGTTTAAGTTGTTGTATAAGTAAGGCTTCTTTAATTTTGCGTTTATTTAGTATTTGAGTGTTTTCTATGGTTATGTTGTGTTTATTTGACTTGAAGTGTTCGAAAACGTGTGAAGGTGATTTTTTATGTTCTTTGAATCTGGTTTCCATTTTTCTACTTGCTTCTCCAATATAGAAGTCGTGGCAGTTATCACATTGTATTTTATAAATAATGTTGGTGTGGTGTTTGTCAGTGTAGTTTTTACACAGTATAGACCTCAGTTTTACGCCTGGTTTTTGAATAAACTGGAATGTTATATTTTGTTACCAGTTTTTGCCCAATGTCGGTTATTTTTCTGCTGATCCCGGGAATATATGGAATGCAGCAGTATATGGTTTCGTGATTTTTTAATTCATGGGATATATTTACTTTTGTTTGTTGATTATGCTTTTTGTCTAGGTGTGTGCGTATAATGTTTTCTACGGTTTGTGGAGGAAACTTATTGATGTTGATGAAGTATTGTTTTATTTTGTCTAATTCATCGTTACTTTTATCTGGTGAGCATACTTTTATGGCTGTGTTTATTTGGTTTCTCAGTATGTTAAGTTTTTGTTATGTTTCATGTGCTTTTGTGTTTATTCCATTTCGTAATGTTTTAATTTCGCGCTTTTTTCTTTTTGTATTTTAAATAAGGATCGACTTTATTTAATATAACATTTGATTTCGTTTTTGTTTAATAGTACTGAATATAACCTGAAGATAGCCTGAGAATGTTGAAACCTTGTTCTCTGCTTTCTAACATAACCATAGAAAACACCCAGATGCTAAGTAGGGAAACAAATATGTATAATATTAAGAACGACAAGGAAAAGAAGGCCCGCCACAACAAGAAACTTGATAAATTAAGGTGCCAACGACAAACCTCGTAATTAACAGATGTCGACTGAAAATTAAGCAATGAAGAAATACATCTACTCAACTTCGCAATAACACCTATAAATATTCTATCCATCGAAATGAAACTCTGCCTGGAAGATCTAGCAAGAAGACTGGCGATCGACTCTACACAAACTGAAAACAACCACCAGAAAAATACAACTTCGACTACAATTCCACCAACAACCAACAACCCATCTTTTCAGGTAGAACTGAAAACATCTATTTCCCTGAAACACCTCAAAACAATACCTTAAACAACCCTTTCAACGAATTTCCACACAAAACTATCAACGTAATTTCACAGAAAAGAAATCTAAAAATATATTAATTCTATAAACAACTTAAAACGGGACATCAAAATTCTAAAAGCAAATAAAGGTAATGCTAATGTTATCATGAACACAAGTGAATACATTCAAAAAATGAACATCTCATCAGATACAAATAAATTAAAACTAGTAAACACAAATTCAACAAAAACACATGAAAACCAGTTAAACAAAATACTACTACAAATGAAAACAACAACACAATCTCAGAAAACATTTATTCTTACCTACGAAAGTTTGTTTGTTTAGAATTAAGCACAAAGCTACTCAATGGGCTATCTGTGCTCTGCCCACCACGGGTATCGAAACCCGGTTTTTAGTGTGCAAGTCCGCAGACATACCACTGTGCCACTGGGGGGCACCTACGAAAGACCGACTCAAACACACCACAACTATACGGCACCCCCAAATACGATTGTTCACTACAACCCATAATGTTGACATATGAATCATAACTACAACCTTGGTAAATATATAGTGTGGGCATTTTCTAAATATGTAACATCAGCCGGCTCTTTTTTCAAAGACTCTTTTAAACTTTAAATATATTCTTAATCAACTAAATCATAAAGCCTTAATGGTCAGTTTTGATGTAATCTCCCTCTTCACAGAAGTCACAACAACTGAAGTCTGCAAGACAGCTTTAGAATTTTACATCTAAGACTGCGACCCATTGATACACATCCCAAGCAACCAATTAGCAACCTTTATACAATTCACTATCACCAAAACTAACTTTATGTTCAATAATCTAAACTATCTGAATATAAACAGCCTAAGTGTGGGAAATCCCGTGTTACCAGTTCTAGCCAACATTTTTATGACACAGATTGAATCTCAAACAATCGATTCAACCTTATACCCACTGGTACATGTCTGTTCATTATACAATTGCTGGATTCACAAAACACACACTTAGTTTTTCAATCACATTTACTCGATACACCCCAGCATTACGTTCAACTGTAAACAGAAAAAAAAACTAACTAAACAGCATTTGTTCACCTCAAGATCACCAGAACTTACACACACCTCAAAACAAAAAAATCACACATACTGGATTGTACATTCCCTAGGACTCAGCACATGAAACAAAACAAAAACTCAACATGTTAAGAAACCTAATAAACACAACCACAAAACTATGTTCACCTGATAAAATTAACAATAAAATCAACAAAATAAAACAACACTTCGTCAACATCAAATTTCCACCAAAAATTGTTGAAAAAATAATACACACACACTTAGATCAACAAACAAACAAACAATAATACTCCCAAGAAACAACAAAGTACAAAAGTTTACCCTGCTGCATACCATATATTCCCAATATCAGTAAAAAAAAACAAACTACCATTCTGAAAGAAACTTGTAGCAAAACGCAACATTCTAGTAAATACTAAATTTATTCAAAAACCAGGTACAAATTTAAAATCCATACTATGTAAAAACTACACTGAGAAACACAACACCAACATTATTTGTAAAATACAATGCAACAACTGCCACAACTTTCATATTGAAGAAACATGCATAAAAATGGAAACCAGATTAAAAAAAAAAACTCCACGTCTTCAAACACTACAAATCAAATAAACACAATATGACCATAGAAAACACTCAGATATTAAGTAGGGAAGCAAACGCAAAATCAAAGCTCTACTTACACAACAAACTCAAAGTGAAATTAAACCAATATAAAGAAATGCCTTTATTTCTGCACTAATTAATAACCTGACATATACTGCAATGTCCCCTGCAATTCCATACCTGTTTACACTCTTGACTCTAAGATTTGTGTCCGGCAACAGTCACTTGAAAGCTTTCTGTTTCTTAACCTGAAGATGACTTAGAAAGGTCAAAAAATATTTTCTCCTTATCAATAAAAGTGTTAATACCCATACCAGCCATTCTGAGATGCATGTTTTATCCTCAATTTGAAAGTTTCTATCGTGGTGTTCTGATTAACTAAAATTTTAAAGACCAGTTAGAAATCCATGCAAATTATAACACTTACAGGACATTCTGGTGTGTGTTTTATCATTTTTGTTCTTAGGTGCATTATCTAAGTAAATTGTATCATTAGTACAAGATAAATAGGATTTAAATACTTAATCAAAAACGAATTTTTGTGTACAAGAAAATTTGTAATGTTTATTAAAATCTTGTGAAATCTAGTGAATATACACTAACTGCATTAGAAGTTATAATGTCAAAGCTTTTATGGTTATCTGGTGGTTATTACCTAGCGGTAACAAGGTATGTCAAAATGAACAAAACTCGTGAATACATTTTTGAAAGAGGAGAAACAGAGTTGTATCAAAAGCTTTAATTCACAGACACTAGGATACAGAACAATGACATCACAACAATCAAACACACGAATATTCTATTATCATGGGACAAAAACCAGAAATACACAGAAATGTACTGATTGCCTAGTGACATTGCATACAGGTATGTAAAAACGAGACAAACTATATAATAAATATGTATTACTAACATTGGCCCTAAAGCATTGAGGTGTCTGAAATGTGAAAGCGATCAACTGATATGTAACTGACTTAAAATGGGGAATGAGGTAGTGAAACAATAATAAAAAGGAAAACATGACTACCTAAAAGCATTCTATACTCTCTTTCACCTGTTTTTCAGATACCTGCAATCACTTTTTTAAATACTGGTTAAGTACAAATCAAGCACTGGCACATCATCCTAGTCATGTTACTTATTGTTAATTTAAGCAAATTATTGAAGTAAAACCAAGATCAACAATTAATAAAAACACAAGAAACATGTAAACTATAAGCCATTCAAAATGCATAAGACAAGTTAAATACATAGTTTAAAAACTTTATCTCATGCTTGGATTTATTCAAAGACTTACAAATGTTTTGACGTTTTATTTTCAAATACACTTAAGTGTTACTGATTAAATTAAAATCTGGCAACTAAATTAATAAATAAGGTTCAATAAGGGACAAAAATGAAAAAAAAGGCAGTAAGGAAAATGTCTTTCTTGTGTTAAGAACACCTGAAAACAGCAATTAAATTTCACATCCCTTAAAAGGATACTTCAAGTAAAATAACGTTATCTACAATTTGCATTTCTTTTATGCATAATGTTTATTTGACTTAAATTGAATTTTTTTGGATAAAGCATTATAAAACTCTTGTTTTACAAATGATTCTAAACATAGTAAAATAAAAGGCAAATGAACAGAAGATTGGAAAATTTGAATAAATACGGTGTGTACTTTTGGAACCAAGAATAAAGATTATTTTCTTTTTAAACTAAGGTGTATACATAATTTTTTCTAAGAAAAATGGTAACACTTGTTTTGGAATGAAGATGTGCAAGTTTTTTTTTTTATGTTGACATAACTCCTTCAATGAGTTTTACCCTAAAGGAGTAAATGTTTACAAAAATTGTATTTAATGCTGACACACACAATTTCACCATTTTATTTCTTGAACTCCTATCTCTAGTGCCCACCTGCATAGTTCATTTGTCACTCAAGAAAATCATAAATCTTCTCATATTCATACTCATACCAAACACATAATAAAAAGAAAAAATACATCTTTTATCTACATTATAACTAAACAACATGGGATTAAAATTAAACCCAAAAGATAAAAAATATTCATAGACTGGTCATTAAGTTACTTTAAATAGTTAAACCTGGAATTGTTTCTCATTGTCTGAAGAACATTATAATTTTCAGAAATAAAATTTACTATAAAGAAGTTTATTAGTATTTCATATTTAGAATTAGTGAATATGAACATAGTATTTTCAGTATCAACCAGTGAAGCATTCACAGCTAAATGACATTTTTTAAAATCAAATCTGAGTTCAGCTGATCATCCAATTCTCATAATCTAACCACACAGATGAAGTCCAAAGAAGTGTTTAATATATCTGTATTAATACACTTAACAACAAATTTGTAATACTATCCACACAAACTTTTCTTAACCTTTACAACTGGAATTTTTAGATTATTACACATACAGAACTAATAAAGAGGTATGCACAATACATGCACCTACAAAACTATAATTTATACCTATTTTCAAGGACAACCTAATACCATTTAAGCTGGTTTTTGCAGCACTTATTATTGCTTTAACATAAAAGTTCACAATTTACACTTAAAAAAGAAGCACTCATTGATAATGAATTAAACAAAAGCACTCTTTCACTTGTTGACTTACATATACATACATATTTATTAGACATTAGTGAACATCAGAAAAGGTTATACTTTTGAACAATCAGATCTTCCTATGTCTTATTTTTATTAAATATTTGGTAAAAAGTAGCAGACTGGTCTTAAAAGCACAGAATGTAAAAAATATGAAACTGTTTTATACAGTAAGTAACAACACTGAATATTGTTAATGTTTCTTCAAAACAGCACCTACCACATTAGTTTTATGAGCATTTTATTGGAAAAACATAGCCACTATTCTACCTTTAGTAAACACAACCCATCACAAGTTGAGTGCAAAAAGAGCAAACTACTTAAAAACAAATTTATATTTGGCACACACCACAAAGGATCTAATAATCTGTGGTACTTTTAGTAACACATTAATTCATATACCTTTTATAAAAATACAAAATGTCAAATGTTACCTCGCATGATAAAGAAAAAAAACCACAAGGCCAAATCATAGAGAACAACTGATTGAAAAATTCTTTTATCTTATGAAATGAACTACTGAGGTTTTATCACAACAGACCAGCAGTTGAAACCAACAAATAAGTCAACATATAATTTTATATATATATATATATATGCAAGTACAGAAAGATAATCAAAGTCACTTATTCACAATATTAAAATGCAAAATAGCAGACTATGGTAAGTAATGGCTGAATTCTGTTCTGAAACTTTAACTGATAAAGTACAGAAGACATTCCTACAAAACTGTTCACTGAGGTAGAACACCTATTGACAAACCCCTAAATAAAAAGTATATTTTAGAAAATGACACACCTTATATGTTGAATAGTGAAGAGTTAAAGAAAAACCACTAAACATCTCAAATTCAAGCAGTTTTTCTGTTTCTTAAACAAAATGCTCTGAATAGAATTGTGTAAGTAGAAAGGTATAAACAAATCCTTGGAAATGAATAAATCATAATTTTTAGTAACATCTCTGCATATTTTCAGTTTGCCATTACATTCATAAATGGTAAATATCAAATTAAAATTGCAAATGAAGTTTGATATATGTCATCATGTTGGATATTTTTTAGTTCAAATTTCTACTAAACTGTAAAGACAACCTGAAACTTAATTCAATACATGAAACTAATCAAATTGTGAGTGAATAGTTTTGAAATTCATGAAAGATATTCAAGATGTCATACTTAGTTTAGGAATGTTAAGATTACATATTTTCTGAATTTGAAAGCATAAGTGTTACTAAAGGAAATTAGTAATTTTTAAAGTTTAACTATTAATGAATTTTATATGAAAAAAAGAAATGAAAGTATAAGAATATAACAAAGTCCTATCAGTGGTCAAATAGGAAGCTTTTCAAACAAGAATCCAGAATGCAAGTTATGCAAGCAACATGCACCATACCTCCTAAGATCCACCAACAATTAACAACAATATTCATGGTAATATACTATAGAGGGAGTGAAAATGAAAGTAAGGTTAAGACCTTAATCATGGTTCTACACATTTCTGGCTTCTTGTTATGCTAAAAACTCTACATAAAAGGAAAAAAAGCATCAACAGAAAAACCTTCAATATTCACAGCTAGTTCATAAAATTCATGTATTTCACATTTAAAATCAGTGAATACAAACAGTATTTTCACTGTCATCTAGTGAAGCATTCACAGATGAATGACACTTCTTTAATAATATGAGAGTTTAGCTTATCATCCAATTACCATAGTCTCACCACACAAATGAAGTCTAAAGAAGTGCTTAATATATCATATAGGTAATCTGTATTCCCCCATATACACATACAGAATGAACTCAGGGGTGTAAAACCAGTCATTTTATCAAAACTAAACAACTGTAGTATGCAAAATTAATTTAGTTATTTAGATAATTTCTGCACTCATGATAATATTTTTTAAAGTTGAGAAATGTAATCAAATGGAGTTGAAAAGAACAATTACGTCATGATAAGTCTCCACACAAAATATCTTATAAATCCTGTTTTATTTATATATTAGTGTTTGATATGATGACTTTAAATAACATGAGTTATAAATGTTCAGAAGTTTTTAATTATTTATGCTTACTACTTTCTTAGCTTGTGTTTTATTGAAAATTTAAGGTTTTGGTAATTGTTTTTACGTGAAGGTTTTACTTCCCTTATGTGATTTTTATGCCATTTAGCTTTTTTTAAAATAATTTTGAATATTCTATTATCCCTGTACACAAAGACGACATTCACCATCAATTATTTTTACTTTTCTTAATTATCTAATCAGTTTTCTACCTCTCCAGAATCTATGTATTTTTATAACAGAAAAAACTATACAATCATCTATATCTTCCCATGTTGCTTCACCAACTGGTTAATCTAAAAAAGCGTGAACAGAAAAAATAAAATATTACAACTGACCATAATCACAAAATCTTTTCTTGTACAATTAGAAATAAAACAAAAACTACAACTGTGATTTCCATCACCATGACATAAAGTTCAAAAACAAAACAAAACAAAGTACATCTGCAGTACTATTAATCAAAATTATTTCAAGCTAGATTTACAGAAAGAACTATACAAAATAATGAAGTTACCTTTCTTATTACAACCAAATGAAGTTGGTTATAAATATCACAACTTATGCAAAAAGTCTTTTACCATCCATAGCATCCAGAAACAACAAAAACATTATATGAATTACTGTCTAGTTGCAGTTGCACAAACATTTGTGCTTATGTGTTTGCATGTGTGCGTGTTGTTAACTGACCTTATATGCTAAAAATTAAAATAGCCCAAAACAAATTATATATATATATATATATATATTTACAATCCACATCTAAGGTGAAAGTTTAGGTTTCTTTGGGGATTTCTTGCGGACACTATTCTTGTGACTCTGAGCATGTATCTGTTCAGTAATCCTCTTCACAAGATCATTCAACTCTGCCTGCAATAATATATTTTCAAATTATATTTTAAAAATTTCTCACATTACTTAATTGCAAATGCTTCTACTGCAACTACATGTCACACTTTCAATGTACAAGTTTTCACTCTTATTATTTTATTTACAAATGAAACAACAGACTAAGCTTTCTATTTTTAAACGTTTCTATAATTTAATTTGATCTTATATTGTAACACACCCAATTTATTAACCCTACATTACCTTCATTACCACCAGAGCCTTAAATTTAACCTTCCAAAGCAAGAAATTAAAATACTTCTTTTTTTATATCTAAGTTCAAAACATTTTACTCGCCTAAGAGGACCTTCTGATTTGAATAGAACTAAACTTTTACCATTGATACAAGTGTTAGATAACCTACCTGATCATATGTGTACATAAGTTTGGAAAACCTCAAGTTCTTTTTCTTCTGTACATGCTGAATTGCATGGTCAAGGCAATAGACACTATCCTCTTGAGTATTCACAACCTAATTGTGTAAATGCGTAATTTCATTAGAGCTATATGAAAATTACATACACAAACATCAGATAATAAAAATACTTACAAACAAACACACTCCAAAGCAGAAAATCACATTTTAAACACTAAAAACAAATTCATATAAATTTTCAAACATTGTCTGAGTATCATAAATGCTGACAAAGAAAAAAGTTAATAAAGAATGATAAAAAGCAACTGCAGTTTCCTCATAATTTTAAAAGCACCTGAAAAAATTAGGAAGTATCATTTAGGTTCAATCCCTACTGTTTAATTACTGGTCTTCTTTATTCAAAACACAATATTCCTTTATTTTCTGCTGAGTCAGGAATGTTGAAGTTTTTATTACAAGGTGTCTCATTACATATTATTGAAAGTTAGTAAAAGAAAGCATAACTTATACTTTACATGAAAAAAACTATTTCATTTAAAGTGAAATCTTTAAATAAAACTCCCCATTGAAATATAACAGTGTGCTCTGCAGACTTCACATTCTTGTTCACTCTCATCTTCTGTGCTACGAGGACGACGTTTCTTGTCTCGAACTTCCACCAATGGAAGTCTCTCAGAGGTTTTTAGACCCAAATCATACAATTGCTTCCTAAGCTTAAGAGTTTGTTCTCTGAAAATAGAAACCAAATGCTTTTTTGTTACTGACAAACAGCTGTAGAACGTAGTAAAACGTGTAAAGTTTTACATAAATAATTTTAGAGGACAAACAAAGTTTCAAAATTTAGAAACAAGGGGCCATAACAAATGTTTACTATTTTATTCAATTTAACTTTAATATTAAATGAGATGATTAACAAATTACTACATACAATTATTTACAACACAACACAGAATTAAAATTATGTTTCTTTAATACAACATTCCACATAGTCTGTTTCTCAATCCTTCATGTGAAAGTGAATCAGTTCAACTTTATACAGTTAAGCTCAAAATTACATAACTAATCCTATCTCATCTTGTTCCTAAAGAAACGTTTATTTTTCTACCATACAGCAACATCATAATCAAAATGAAGTTTAAAATGGTAAACCATGTTTTACAACCTTTTAACAAAAAAATTAAGGAGGAAACTGTGACAGTTATTCACAAAAATCTTTTCTTCTATCAAAATTTAACTGAACTAAGTATTATTAATTTATTTCTAGCTCAAAACAAGTCTTCACTGAACTGTAAAAAAATGGGAACAAAATTAGAGAGAGCTTTCACGAGGTGTTTAGATCACTAATCTATGACTTCTCAAAGCAGACATATAGGCAATTATGTCAAGCAAAGGAAAATGAGGTTGAAAAATTAATAACTAAAATCAATAAAACAGTAACAAGGTACAAATCTATTTCAACTTTTCTATCAGGAGCAATAAGTGCCATACTACGTTCAGATAAAAAATATTAGGGAAATCTGAAAATCTATATATATACAGATAATACTGAATTCAATCCAAAATATAAATTTACATGTTTTCTTGAAATCTTTATGTACAAAACTAAATAAAAAACGTTTTCATTAAAAAATTTTACCCTTAAAGTAGGATTCACCCACCTGAGCATGACAGAGTTAGCAAAACATTCTACAATTCTACCAGAATTTCTTTAACACAATATTTCACACATCCAGATAGGTATGGTTTTAACAGTATATATCATAAATTCTAATTATCAACATAACAATAACCCTACATGTTCTAACTAGCATTAATATTATCTCAATAACACTATCTTAATAATTTAAATGATTTAGTAACATTTCTAATTCAATACTATATAAATTTCTATTTGTATCTTGAAAGATACTTCTATGAAATAATATCTTTCAGGTTCTGACTACAATAAAAAGTACTATGTAGTATTTTATATTTTTATAACACAATAATAATTACAGTTTTGCTTCCATAACAGTATTCTACACATTTGCACTTTTATAACAATATCTCATACACCTGTATGTTTACAATGCAAAAACATTCAAACTCTGGCAAAAGAGATTGCACACACAACAGTTTTGAATTTAATAACAAGACCTATATTCAAAAAAAGACAGTTGGAGGGACAAAGATAACACCAAACTATACCAATATTATTATGCGAGACTTACAGACAAGATTGTTGGAAAGCTATACAGACAAACCAATCTTGTAGAGATATTACATTGGTAACATTTTTTCACTTGGGTTGAAGATTTCTTACTATTTTTTTATAGGCATGCAAACTCCTTCCACACTTCTATTAAATTCATTCTAGATTACTCCACTACTCAAATACATTTCTAAGATGTAAACCTAACATAAATAGATGGTGTTCTAAATACTGAATTGTACTGAAAAGCAACTGATAGACCACTTACAATAATATATTCAATCAAACACACAGATTAAAGAAAATTCGCTCTGACACTGAGAACTATGACCATCACATCGTTCCTTTGAAACATACTTTGACTAAAGAAGGTTTTCAGCAAAACATTGTAACTCAACAAGTTTTGCATTTTGTTTTATTTATATTTACTTTTTATTCTGTTTTAACATCTTTTAAACTATTATCACTCTTTATACCTTTAATGTAACATACACATTTTATTTGAACAAACTAAGCCTGATACCAGTGTCTCCAATTATGATTCGTTAGTCTGCAAGGTAATCTCATCTGAAACATACAGTTTATGTGACATTGACATCTTTTTCCATATATTACACTGCACTCACTAATCATCACTTTTTATTTTCCTGAGGAAAAATAGTCAACTATCTGAAAGTGCTTAAATTCTGCATGATTTTTTTTGAAATCCATTATAAAATTTAAGCCTTTATTCTTAAAACAAACAGTATTCTCCAGACTTCTATTTTTGTAATAAAATGCCCTTTGAATTTTTTAATTACACAGTATTATAAAAATCTCCCATTATATTACAATATCTTACAATGTGAAGTGTTATTTTGAAATCACAACTATTTTTATCATTTTGGCTAGCATTTTATAACAAAGAATCCTTCAGATTCTCTTTTATAGCAAAGTATTTTACAAATTTATATCTCCACAGCAATGTTTGCATTTTCAACACATAGTATCCTATACACTTGTACTTTGACTACCATATTTTTTAGAAATTGTGTAATATTTTGAACATTGAAAAAGAACATAAGAGTCAAGCTTTTGCAACAACAACAACAAAAAATCATGGACCTACTATATGGAATGACAAGTGTACTACTGATTTACTGCAAATGGAAAGAAAGAAGCAAGAATCAGTGTGAAGATAAAGATTTACCAAAAATGATGAGGGCAACAGTGTTATAATTAAAGTTTAAAATTAAATTGTATTTAAATGATGATTAAACAAATAAAACTGCTTAAATGATGAAACATTCAAATAATAATACATTTTATAAGCATCTGCAATTGCCAAAAGAGAAGTAGTTAAATAATATATGTGTGTTGAAAAATATATGAAAGAAAAATTATACCTCCACAATATCTCTTCAGTCAGAAACAATACAGCTGTGTTAGATATAAAGACTGTTTATTGTAGAAAGTACTAATTTATTTATTTTGCGAGTAATATGTCATAGTTGTTTAGTTTGTTTTTTTCATAATATGAGAGTTTAGAGCAGATGACTGTTGGAAGTTGTGTTTGTAAATTAATGATGCCAAGGCCACAAAGATTTCTAGAATGACCCTGCTAGAAATATAAATAGCAGCAACCAGATAAAAAATTACAGAAATGGAAGACAGCTATAAGTAAAGTCAAAATGAAAAATAGTTTTGGTCATAGAAAAGTTAGAACATGTAGAATTAATCACTGTAGTAGTAAATAGCCTTAAAGTTAATATATTAAAAGTGAGGTTAACACTTTTCTGACATTTTAAAAAAAGTAATCTGTTTCATCAAAGGGAGTTCAAAAGCTATTGAACCTGCTCTGTGGACTTTTGAAGAAAAGTAGTTGATTGTTTGAAATAGGCCTAAATGTGAAAAAGAATACGAGTATTGGAAGTTTTGGATATAACTGCAGTGACTTGGAAGGCAATGTAAGTGAATTACACACTAATGCTGTAGTGATAAACTAAAAAGAGAAAAACTAAAAGAAAATGAAAGAGAGGAAAAATTAGAAATAAAGAGAATAAGAGACCAAACTAAAATTGCAAAGCTCACCCAAGCAAAGGAAGATGGACCCAAATATGACAATGGTTTCAGAGAAATAACTTTGAGCCAAATTGAACAAATCTGATGAACAGAAAGATGACATGGATGCTTTATTGGACAGATTTAAAATATTTGTCCCAGATCAGAACTGGTTAGTCTGTCTTAGCCCACTTCTCACGGGAAAAGGCTCACAAATATATACATGCATGTCATCAGAAGATGATATGGACTATGACAAATTAAAAGTGCCTTTACTGAAACAATACGAAATTACTGAAAGTTTTTTGCTAAAAATTCAGAGAAACTAAAAACTGGAGAAACTATTACTGTTTGTGGCACATCTATGGTGAAATATCAACAGATAGGTTGCCATGGAAAGAGTTTTGAGAGACTGGTAGATCTATTAGTATGAAAACAGTTCACCATTATGTGTCCAACAGACATGTCACTGTTCCTAAAGAAGAGAGCACCAAAAGATGAAGAAATCATCAAGCTGGTAGAGCAGTAAATGAAAGCCATGGGGGAGCATAACTGGCAAGTTAAAAAAATATCCTGTCAAATTCAAAACCAGTGATGGCTAACCACAAGCAGGAGGCTACCAAAAGTGACACAAAATTAATAGACAGAAGGAAGAAGTGTTGCTATGTTCGTTATAAAATGGGGGACATTTGAAAGCAGTGCACGTCCATCACCAGCAACAGCAGAAATCTCAAAATGAAGCAGCTGTAGCTATTTACAAAGATAGTGCTGGTAAGAAACAAGAAAAGATTGACTCACTATACATGCTGCAGCCAGAAGAAACAGAATCAAGAAAACTCATCTGACTCACTACAAGAATAGGTGCCAATGCCATGACTGATCAATGTACAACCAATGGTTGGTTCAAGTCAGAAAATGGATTAACAGTACCAATGGTGATCTGAGCATTTTACAATATCAAGAGATGCCAACAAATCACAATATGCCAATATGTGAAGGCTATGTTGGAAACAAGAAAGTGAAAGTTCTATGAAACACTGTGCACAGCAGTGAGAACCAGTCTTGTATCAAATAGCCAGATTAAATACAAAGTACATCTGAATGTGCTAATTAATGGGACAGTGAGAAAGGTTTCCCAGAGCAAAAATTAAGGTGAATACTCCCTGTTATGTACGAGACCTTGATGCCATGTTTATAAAGGTACTAATATATGGCTTGGAAATGTAGACTGAAAATACACTAGGCAGTTAAAATTTGTAGGGCATGCAAAATATCCATCACCCCAAAAACTTTGGGACATCATCTGAGAGGAAGTCAAGCACTAGACAAAAGGGAAAGAGACGTAGATAATAAAGGACCATAAAGGAGTACTGAACCAGAACTATCAAAACAGTTTTACTGGAAAAGCCAAACCCAAAGGCAGTCAGAAACATTTCTAAAATAAGAAAGCCAAGGATCAATGTTTCAAGATCAGACAGAAGGTTTTAGTTATGCTACCAACAACAAAATCACCTGGCAGTGAAGAGAATCTTTCACAGTACAGGAAGTGATCCAGAGAACGCACTATGAAGTAAAAGTTGGTAGAACAATCACGTTCTAGCATGCCTATCTGTTGAAAAGGAACTTCGAGATAGAAAAAGACCTTACAAGCACAACTACTGATGTACATAGGGACATGGTAAGTGTAGCCGTCATAGAAACCAAATCTGAAGACAATTACTTTGTTATAGACAATAAGGACTTACAAGAATTAAGACTATTGGACAGAGATGAGAGGTACAGAAATGTTAACAAAAGAAGTGACTAGAAAAAGGAACAAGATCTACTGTGTCATTATACAAATAGTTCAGGAAAGGCAGATCTCACACAACAAAAGATCAAGATGAACACAATGGATTTGATCAAGATGAAGCCTTCCTCGAGACTCTGTGTTGGGAGACACACACAGAGAAGAATTGTGTTAGTGTAGGTTATATGAAAAGATTTAGTATACAACCTGAAATCAGTCTTTGTACATTGTGAAAAAAAGTATTTTAAATATTTCTTGAAGAGGGTCTTATATCAGATATACTGTTTAGTGTAAACACTATTCATTAATTTATCTTGTGAGCTAATATGTCATGATTATTTGTCATAACAAAAGAGTTAAAAGCAGACAATAATCAGAGGTTGTGCAGGTAAGTTACTGATGTTAAGGCTACAGAGACTTTTAGAATGCCTCAGTGAGAGATAAAAATAATCAAGCAGGTGATAGACCAAAGAGTGGGAAGAGAGCCAAAAGTAACCATGAGTGAAAAAGAGTATTGATCAGAGAAAAGTTAAAAACCACAAAGTTAAAAATTGTAGGAGTGAAAAGCCTAATGGTTGATAAGTTAAGGAGAAATTAATGGTTTTCTAACATTTTAGGAGAATAATATGGCTTGCCAAAAGGTGTTCAAAAGCAACTAAACCTGCCCATGTGGACTCAACCAAAATAAAAATAAAGAAAGAGGGAGGAGGGAGATGATTATTTGGAAGTAGGCCAAAGTATAGAAAGCAGACAAGTATTGGAAGGTCAGGATATGAGACTCATTGAGGCAGCATAAGTGAATTATAAACCAATACTCTTCCAATAAATAAAAAGAGAGAGAGAAAATGAATGATAGTGTTTAAATTAAAAATAGTTCAGCTTGTTAACTGAATTCTAAAACAGGTGAATTGGTTTAAGAGGACTTTTGACTAGAACTGTACAGTATTTAAGTTACAACTATGATACATGTATTTTATTTTAAATATATTGTTTTAAAACAACTGAGTATGTGTTGTTCATTATTGTCAAATTTATTGCCAACAAGTCACAAACACCTACTGCTGAAGAATCTTTAGCCCAGTAAATAAATGTTTAATTTTTATATATTACAAAAACAAGTGTCTAACAGGCTGGAAATGCCAATACTGCCCTCATGTTCTCATCCTTCCTGTGGATCAAAAGTATCTAGAAAAATACACTGGTTTACAAAGAAATTCAAATTAGAATTGTAGAAAAACATAAATATCAAAAACGCAATAGCATCAAGAAATATTTTCAATTAGAGATGTTTTAGAATTTCATCAAATTCCATCATCAGCATTAAGACCTCAAAGTTGATTCAAAATATTCTAAGTACAAAAAAACAACATTAGCAGCTGAGTGACTGCATATTTAAACAGATTTTAAAAAACACATTTAAAAGGTGACAATGTAATGGTGTATACAATAAAGTGTGTTGTATACACATTTTAATAAATAACATTAAAAGAAAACATTATAAAAAATTTTATAAGTATAAACACTGCATCTTTGAAATAATAATAATTATCAAATACCAAAAATCTGAAAGTGATTAAGTTAATGACAACTGGGAAAAATTGGTTTTATTTTTTTAGTAGACTTCATAAGCTGTGGTTCCAATGTCAAGAATTTTAAAGGTGTTGTGTCATTTTATCAATATAAGTGGCTTTACAGCTACAACAAATATATTTATACATGACCCACAGCCACATAAGAATGTGTAATGTTTTTGGTTTTAAACATTTTTAACACTAAATCTTGACATAAATACCAAATGTAACCTAATTTGTAAGTAACTTGTTTTTATTATATTTTGACTTTGAAGATTTGGATTGAAAACTATTTACCAATGAAGGCAGTGATAAGAACTAGTGAATATTTTAAGACACTGTGTGGCTTTTTTAGTATGTTCTACTCAATTTGTTAACAATTTTTTTGTCACAAAGTATAACATATTAAAGGGATAACTATTACTACAGAATATGTTATGAATTTTTTTTAAATTTCCAAGTGACAACAGAAATTATGTGAGCAGATACTATACTCTCCATTTAGAACAGGGATCACTAAACTACAGCCCTTGAGGTAATTTTGTCCAGCCCACCAACAGCTAGCCATTTGGAAATAAAAAGTGACATTTCATAAAATGTCCAACTGTCATAACAAAATTAATCATACCGATGGTCGCTTTAAGCTGGCAAACACAAGATGTTATGATAAAAAGAAACAAGGCTACCATGTGATTTTTAACCAATACAAAATTTCTTCTTTCTTCTTTGCAGCCTGTTTATTCATATCGAGACACGTATCTATGAAAGCACTAGGATTTCAAAAATAAGTAGAGACTTAATCGTCGTCCTATCAACTCCTCTTACAAATTCAGAGGCCTAGGGTTACTGTTTCAGCAAGCTCATTTCTCTTAGCAGTCGGGTTATGCGCTTTTCGCAACTCATTCTTAGGTAAGTGTTATGGCAAACGTACGTTTCAATATATTTTGTTTGTGCATTCTTGGAACAGCATAATACTTTTCTCAGCATTGTGAGTTTTTCATTTTCAGATACTGTTTTTTTTCACCCATTGTTATGGCTGCTTTTAAAAGAAGAAAAGTGGACTCTGAGAGTTGTGCTTTCAATGAAGAATGGAGAGAAATGTACTTCTTTGTGGAAACAAAAAAACCAGAAAGCTACTAGTGTGATATGCACTGGAAGTGTTGCCGTTTTGGAAGAGTACAATCTTCAGCGTCACTATGAAATATAATATCTATCAACATATTTGAAATTTTCAGGAAAGTTCTATTCTGAGAAATTTGAATTAATAAAACGTGTTTTTGAATCTCAAAAGAATCTCTTCACGAGAAGCTTTGCTGAAAATGAATCTGTCACTCGTACAAGTTACAAAATAGTGCATAGGATGGCAGAGAGAGGAAATCCTTTTACTGACGGCAACTTCATCAAAGAGTGTATGATGGAAGCAGCAAATGAGCTGTGTTTTCCAAAGATGAAGCAGTTCGCATCTGGTATGGCATCAATGTTTGGAACAACTTATGTCTGTGAACAGGCATATTCCAAAATGAAGTATGTGAAGTCGGTACATACTGATGAATGTTTGAAAGCAATTCTAATGGTTGGATGCAGCAATTCAAAACCGAACATTCAAGATATTTTGAAAGCCAAATTCATAAATCTCACTAACTTTATTGCGGCTCAATGAAATTCAGGTACGTACTCACTATGTGCGATGTGACAATTGTTTTTGCAAATGCCACCTTCTTTGATAACCTTTTGGTAAATAAAAATGTTGGTTGTATTTCTGTTTGTTTTTTATTAGATGTGTGTATTGCATGCTACTCCCACATGGCTAATGTGGTATCCTAAACTTAAGTGTTAAATCTTTTACAGAGAGCTTTCATTCTAACTTATTAATATTGAGCATAATGATCATGCGGCCCACACTTATCATTCCCCAAGTTATCTGGCCCCTGTGTAAAAAGTTTGGTGACCCCTGGTTTCGAAGATTTACAACTAGGTTATGTTTGAAGAAGTCTTGTATAAAAGTGTTCAAATTGGTGTATAAGCCTGTAAATACTTTCTGACAATAAACAAAAGTGGTACAGATGATGTTAATTTTGTTTACTTGAACATCTGACAAAACTAAATTATGATCTTCTTTCATCTCACATATAAAGTTAATAAGTGAACATTGTGCATTTAGATATTCTAAAAACTTCCCACTGCTCTCCAAAGTAAAGAAGAACAATAAAAAAGAAAAATAATAATAATAATAATGTACTACCCCTTTCAGGTAAGTAAGTTAAACATACCTCCTGAAGTTTGCATTCCAGCCCCATTTGTGATGGTAAAGCACTAATTGGTAGCCCAGTAGAGAAATTATACTTGTACGAAGTGTCTTAGCCAGTTATCTGAACCAACTAGCATAGCTCCCAATCACAACCCAAGTTCATTGTACATACCAATTTTTAGACTCTAAACAAGCTTCTTATGTAATAAGGTATTAATCTACATAAAGTAGTACCAAGTTGTTTAACCCTTTTGCTATGGGATCAGTGTAATATACACCAGTTTGTCTGCACATTTGCAAAGGTTAATTATTTGTACTATAGCTTCTGATACAGAATGTGTATCTTCACAAAATTTGGAACACAATTAGAAAGATTACAAGTATTTTGTACACAAAAAATTAGATTTTTTTATGAAATATTTTTGCTAAAGATTTGTTTGTGAAAATAGAATAAATTTTCTTATTAGTTTAAGAGAAACATGATTTTATGTTATGATTAAAAAAATACTCTTCTTTACAAAAATCTCAAATATTTGTTTAATTTCTAAAACTTCCTAAACACATTTCAAATGTTTGTTTTCAGTTGGACTTTATATTTTGTTATTTTCTATACTTTTAACTATATTGGGTCAGCCACTTAACCAACTTCATAACCATCATAAAAAATTAGGAATATGTATTTTTTGTGTGTATGCTAAAATGACAGCATATTACAATGTGAAAATAGAAATGTTTAGTCAAAGTAGCTTAAGTCTCATAATGCTATATGAACATATATATTATTTCTTATTATACTGACCTTCCACTCATGCTTATCAACATTACATATCTTGCATGACGTGATGCACGACCAATCATTTAATGCATCCAATAATATAAAACTGACCTTTAGTCTTCTCTGCCTTAGCTGTGTTTTAGTGGACTAGTATTTTGAAATATACAGCAACAATTCAATTATTATATTATATTATATATATATATATACATATATAAATTATTAAAGTTATTTTTCTTAAAATCAAGAAGTAAAGCAAACAAATATTTCTTCTTGCTACAACCTTTATACTTGGTTGTTGCGAAGCCTTTTAAAATTTCACATGTGGAGGATATCAAACAAAAATTTTTAAGGTTTTATATATACAGTTCAATAACCAAAAAATGAAAAGTAGCTATACTGATACCAAATATTTCATTATAATTTGTTAAGCTTAGTAACTCAGTATTTAGATTTTTAAAAACCATGAAACTTCAAACAGACTAAAGACACAACCTACCTTCTTGAAATATTTGTTCAAAAGAACGTAGTAGCCTTTTCACCAATTAAAATGGCTGAGAAAGCTACTCTGAGGATGTTCTAAGCTGTTTATTGGCAATTCACATGTCATATAATGAAGTGAATATAAGGGCCATTTCCAAAAATGGAAAGAGGTGAACAGGGCCACCATGTTTTATTCGGTACTTAAGCGATTTCTGAGTAAAATAAAAAGGTATCAGGTTCTTACTTTATATTCTAGCTTGTCAATACCAGTGACTCGAGCTTCTAATTTGTACAAAACTACAGAATTAGTATCTTGACATTACAAATATCTAATTTTAAACAGCACTGCATTCAACATACCAAGACTCCCTAGAAAAATCTACATTTAATTGTGTTCTTTTAATATTTACTTTTAAATTAAAAAATTAATTAACATATAATAAAGTTTGAATTATAATATGCAATTTGATTCAAAACTTATTGACATAAATTCATAACTTAGTAGTTCACTAAAATTTTGAATGCAACTCAACAAATGGCCTTTGAGCCCTGAACAGTTGTGAAATGGTTAAACATAACTGGATAATGCATTTAAATTCAAATAATTTTCCCGGTGCATTTATAGATTAGAATTAAACTGTTTAAAAAGAGAGTCATTTTTGAAACAATTTTACTTGTTTATAGCATGCAAATTATTACTGTTCTTATATTTCCAACCAAGTTTAATAGTAGTCATTCATATCATCTTCTGAATATTACCTGATATGATCAATCATTGGCAAGATTTTCTGTAGCGTTTCAACTTGTGTGCGTCCATCATTTGCAATACAACAGAGAAGTCTCTCGAGAGAAAAGGCTGGAGGTTCACAACTGTTCCTTATGTCCTTAAACGGTATACCAAAGAAATAATAATATGAAAATGTTGGAGATTTCCAACCATTCCTATTGTAAATTAAAAATACTGAAGAAGGTTTTCAACTATTTCTAATGTTCTTTAACAATACATTGGAGAGTTAAATAAAATAAAGTAAAATGAAAAAGCTGAAAATTTACAAATGAATGCACAACGATTCTGCACAGAGAAAAAAAATCATAATGACATAAAACAATTTGTTGGGTTGTTAGAAAAACTTACAATAAACAAGAGAATACCAAGTAATGTACATTATTTATCAATTATTTTCACAAATAAACACTATATAGTTTAAACAGGCTAATTAAAAACTAAATTTCCAGACCTTTTCCACAACCAAAAAGTCATTTTTAAAATGTAATTTACCAAATTTAATAGATCATTAATTCCAAATACATGAAATTTCTTATGTTTTATTATATTTTATAAAAACATGCAGTAACAGTTGAGCCTAGCATAACAACAAAGCATATGCAATAAAAACACTTTATCTTCATGCAAACTTTGCGTCATGCATAGTAAATATTCTGCTCACTTTGACAAATTTTGAAATATAGATAAAAATACTTATTCAAGAAGAAGCTATGAGAAATTCAAAATGGTTGCAAATTAGCATATAAAGCACTATTTAATTTGTCACTTACAACCCTTTATATACAATTCAAATTTTCTCTACTCCAGTTGGATAGCAAGTAACAAGCCTTCAATCTTTCTCCCAAATACTGAGCTTTGGCTGAAACTAAAACTTCCTATACTGTGTTAGCAAGACCAAAAACAATTACATATGTCATGACATGACATTAAGCAAGCCAAGTCAATAAAGCAAAGATCACACTCACATTGTTATTCATATCTCACTTTGATAATTGTAAACAATGTCTCTAGCCTAACTTATTTATCACTTATTGCCAAAATTTCATTAATGAAAAAAAAGGAAATGTAAAACCTAATAATAATAATATAACAGAATAAATGTCATAAACCTAACAGTAATGCATGAAATCATTTATATTAAAGACAAATCATAAGCTTATACCTGACTAAGTCACCCATCATTTATAACAATAATCAATCTAGGTCAGAATATTTTGAGTGAGCTTTTGGACACCTTAACTAAATATTTCTGGGACAATCTACTACTTTTAAGGGATAATCAAGACTCCTGATGACAAGAAACCCACTTGAAATAAAAATGTATTTTCAAGACAGTTGGTATGGGTATTAAAACTTTAATCAACTTCTTTGTCAACCTGAAGATGACCTAAGAAGATTGAAATATTATTCTGTACTTTTTTATTTTAATTAAAGTTTTAATACCCACACCAGCCATCTTAAGAATAGGGATAATCAATACTGTAAAAACAGTATTGTTATGTATTTTATCAACATTATTTCATCTCTTATATTTTTTAGTTCTTTTCTTCTTTTCAGATCTCAAATGAATAAAATCGGTTCGAGATTTTACTTGCGATTGTTTTGCCATATGATGACTAATATGTATGACAACCCTTTATTCAGAACAAATATTGTTTTAAATACCATTTAAATGTGGGCATGCGTTATCATGCAAGAAAACTTACAGACTGAATAAAACATCCAAATTTAAAGGTATTATTGAGACAACCCACAAGATTTGCAGTTCCTTGAAGGTACTTTTTGTAAGTAGAATAGAACTGACCAGTTAACTGGAAAAGTTAAAAAATTAATGGAATGCACATTTGTGTAGAAACCATAACATATTGTTAACTTAAACAACAACACAAGAGTAATCTCAATAGCAATAAATGTGTGAATCTTTGCTATGTTGGCAGGTTGGCATGGTGAAATGTCATGATGTATGTTTAGCAGCCGCTCAAGTAGAAGTTAACTTGCTTAACAACAAATGAATTACATGTTCATAAAACATTATACGGTTTGGGTTATAATTGTTTTAAAGATGTCATTAGGATAATTCATGTCAACAATTTTATGATGTTAATATCTTCCAACACTAAAAATGTATTTCTGATTAATACTCACCACTCACACCATATAGCCTTCCTGATTCAGTGCTATCTTCCATATGCAATTTTTTTTTGCTTGCTACTAGCCTTTTCCACATGACACTGCTGTATTGTTGCATGCAAATTTCTGACACAACACAATCTCCAATCACACATTCAACTAGGATCCTACGTTGAAGTGGTGGAGGGAAAGGTGCAGATGAGACCCTTTTAAAAAGCACATGAATGGGACCCATGGAGTAAGACACCCTATACCTTAAAAACATATAAGAACATGCTCATAGGAGACAGCATCTCATCTGCATGATGATATAATCTTTGCTAGGCATTAAAAAAAAGGAAATGTCACAGTTATGGGACGAAGATACATCAAAATCCAACACCAGAAAAACACTTCCAAAAGTGTCCTATCTGTAGTGTTACTAAGGTGCATCAGAGCAAACGTGTGTCAACTTCCGTTCAAAACTAGATGATGCTGGGAATTCAGCTTCCAAACAATAGGAGGAGGAGAATACCTACCATCTTTGCACCATACTCAATGAGACAGATCAGGAATGTTACATTCAAACTGCAACTTAGTGAGAACTTATGTATAGATGGTAAATGGTAAAAACATAAATGTAAAAATAAATTGATTTAAAAATTAAACAATGTCCAAGAGTCAGCTAAAAGATAAAAAAAGAATTAAAAAGGCCAATGGTTCACAGAAAGTTAGAAACACAATTAAGTTGATCAGTGTCAACACAGCCAATGTCAGGCATAAATCTGTAAAAAAAGCATAATGTCACCTCTCATGATAATAGTAAGAGCAAAACAGTAAAATTTGGGCCATTGTCATTTGAGTGTTGCAAAGGCAAAACCTTTATGGGTCAGCAGTACCATATAAAAAAAACTACGAGTTAGAAGAAAACTGTGATCAATTCTAAGCGTGGACCACAACAAATTTTCCTTTCCAATCCTTACTTAAACAAGACAGTAAAAATGAGGAGGGGAATGGAAATAAAAATATTTGTTATAATATTGCTCACTAAAAGTCAACTGCCAACTGGCATGAGACCATCCCTTGAATACAAGAGTGTAGTCCATATATAAGACAGTCACAGATGTGAGGGTATCAGAGCAGAAAGACTTTGTTGTTGCGTCAGCCAGCTTGTTTCTATAAATACCAACCTGGCCATGTATCTAGAGAAACTGGATATTAATGGAAGATAAAGTAAAATGGGCCAGTTGTTGTTAAATACCAATAAGAATTGGGTGAGAACTAATTTTATTCCATGGATAGTAGCAAAATAAGAGAACCAATGTAAATAGTACAATCTGTGTACTGCATAACTTCCACATGATCTGAGACCAGAGATACAGTATACAGCTCAGAATTAAACACAGAATTTGCAGAGGGAATCCTGCAAGCAATAACCAAGCCACAACAAACCATGGCAGAGATCACCTGAGTCATTTGATTTTAAATTCTCTGTATACACAGGAATAGAAGAGTGGTTTGGCAAGGAGAGGATGTTACTTCCAATCTAGAGTATTCACTTTTCTCAGTTGACTCAAGGAAAGGTCACATCTGAGTGCAGTAAGAAACCATGGTGAAATG
This sequence comes from Carcinoscorpius rotundicauda, assembly GCA_011833715.1. Classification (NCBI taxonomy): domain Eukaryota; kingdom Metazoa; phylum Arthropoda; class Merostomata; order Xiphosura; family Limulidae; genus Carcinoscorpius; species Carcinoscorpius rotundicauda. Next base: position 44,902,307 of record CM022392.1, on the reverse strand, counting down.
GGCTGATAATTGAAGACAGTAATAGCATTAAATGCCTGGATACAAAGGCTAAGGACAGGAATGGCAGATTGTTCTGAAAGAGCACAACCCACTGACAAAGAAAGACAAAATTCTAGGCTGTAAGGATCAGAATTTGGTAGTATACTACAGAGAAATTTCAAATGGTGGAGGTGAAGAGGTTTGTGTTGTCTCAGTGTACAAGCTTTGGACTGAAGAAGAGCAAAAAGTCCCACTGCAAATCCAAAGCCCCAGATGGTGAATGGGGTCCAGCACCTTCAAAAAGAGGTCCTGGTAGAACCATAGGTCAGACAACTGTAGTCCAGTTTGGATAGAATGAGGACATGATAGATCTTGAGCACCAAACACCAATCCACTTCCCAAATGGAGGAAGAGAGGACATAGAGAATGTTCAGTGTCCTTGTACAATTTGACACAAGCTGCTTTATGTGAGAAATGAAAGCTTACAATTAATGATAAGCCCCAAGAACTTTAACTTAGAGACAATAGGCTGAATAACATCACTGACACAAAACTTGGATCAGGATGTACACCCTGTTGGTGGCAAAAATGCATGCACACAGTTTTGGAAGAAGAAAAGATAAAACCATTTGCTGTGGTCATTTCAACAAGTGATTGGGGACAATCTATAGCTACAGCTTGAGATGCAAAAGTTGTTGATACAGAGCTTGTTTGCAGCAGTAGGAGAAAGTTATGTTGTTCTAGCATTGATCTTGGCACTGAAAAGTACAACACTCAAGACACAGCCCTGAGTCTTCAAGTTCCTGTGCAAACATAAAATGGTCAAATCCATACAAACTTAGAAGTGCTTGTCAAATAACAAAATTACAAATGGTCACATAACTGATATGAATAGAGATCCTGCAAAAATGCTGTACATGACACATGGTGTCATAAGTCTTCTCAAGATCAGAAACAAAACTACTCTCTTTAGGAAGGTTTTCCTGATCAATGATTAAAATAAAATCAGGTATTCCAGGATGGAATGCTGTTGCCAGGACCATATTGGGCAGTGAATGGAGGATTGAAGGTTAGCCAAAGCAACTGGACAATAATTAGAAAGAATCTTGGGATCATTCCCAGGTTCAAAAAAGTGGGATATTAGTTTTGCACCAAGTGAAAGGAAATACGTTCTCTTGCCAGATCCAGTTAAAAACAAACATATTCAAGCAAGATAAGTATGAGATAGATGATGCAGCATCTCAGAGTGAACACTATCAGATCCAACCAATTTATTGTCAGACCAATGAAGAACAAGTTTGAGATTCACCAGCATAAAGGAGTGATTAAAGTTGTAGAGATAATCAGCCTGTAAGGAGAGAAACAATTGCTGTACCTGAGGCTTTATGGCCAAGAAAGCAAGGGAGCAGAAGTACATTAGCAATGCTCTGTATATGTAAAAATGGCTGGTTTGGGTTGAGAAAATTTTTATGTAGAGGAGCAAACAATGTTTCGACCTTATTCGATCATTGTCAGGTTCACAAAGAAAGAAAGAGGTAACTGACAGATAGCTGACCATATGTTTGAAGGGGGCTGTGTAACTGAGTGTAGAAATGTAGAGGGCATGCTTTGATATTTGATTATATTTATTAATATAGGTATAAAGGTGGTCCTTTGCATTGGTTTATTTTGGGCTTGAGATGTTGTATAAGTAAGGCTTCTTTAATTTTGCATTTGTTTATGTTTGTTTCTTTATTTATTTGGTATTTGGGTGTTTTCTATGGTTATATTATGTTTATTTGACTTGCAGTGTTCGAAAATGTGTGAAAGTGACTTTTTGTGTTCTTTGAATCTGGTTTCAATTTTTCTACTTGTTACACAACCCCCTTCAAACACGTGGTAGGCTATCGGTCAGTTATCTCTTTCTTTCTTTGTGATCATGACAATAACTGAAGAAGGTTGAAACATTGTTAGCTCCTCTACATAAAACTTTTCTCAACCGAAACAAGCTGTTTTTACACATATATGTTTCTCTACAAGTGGGTTTTCTCATCATCACTGATTATCAATGCTCTGTATGTCGGCAACTTCCTGGCCATTGAAGAGAAAGATGGAAAGGAGATGACCTCCCAATGACTTTCTTAAACTTGTCCTATGTGATTTTGTAACTGGCGGTAAAAGAGAAGTCACTTGTACAATTAATCCAAAATTCATTTTGGTTTTGACATTTGGCTTGCCAAGAATAAACACATGCCCACTCAAAAGAATGCAGTTAGATAATATCTAAGTACTCAGGAATACCTGAAAAAGGTATTTCAGCTCTGTTTCTGAGACTTCTGTGCCTGCTGGTAGGCTAAAGATCACAATAGATAAGGATACTGTGGGAAAAGTCTCAAGATTGTAGCCAAAGAAAAATCAGCTGTATAAATGATTCAATTGGTTAATGCATCTCTGCAGTCATTAACAGATGGAAGACAAATGACAGCAGAACTGAGTTTCAAGAGAGAGAGATGAAAGAGAGCCTGTCAGCCTGGTTCAACTTTGTTCAGGTGGCATTTTCTGCTCCATGATCTCTAAGATCTCCATGCCAATTTCTAAGAAAAATGAGAGAAAAGTGAAAGAGCATAATCAAATAGCTCAACAGCTGTAAAAGACTGATTACATGCATGAAAATATGCAAAATAATAAGCACTGAAAAGAGGCAGGTCATGATCTGAGAGCATATGCTCCATGGTATGACCCATACAATCAATATCAGCCCCATCCAGTGGAGATTGTGTTCATCAGTCTCCCAAGATGAAAATGGGAAATGGGAACTATTCTTTGAGAGCATCAAGGTCTGACTGATCACAACTCTCCTCAGGAGACAGGTAGAGAAACAAGGAGATATGGGTAGCTACAACCTCTAAGGGTGTACATAGTGTGGCACAAACAACATGGGCATATGCTGATTGACCACCACGGCCACCCTACCAGCCAGATGCTCATTCATCACACATTTGTCATTCCGATATAATGAAAACTGCTACAAAGTGCCAGTATTAGCATATTTCAACAATGTTTCCAGTAAGGAAAAACTTGCACAGGAAGACAGGAATAAACCAAGACTTTAATGTCATCTAAATTACAATAAACACCTCAACAGGTACACTGTATCAAAGTGACCTTTTTTATTTAAATGAAGGAGAACTGGGTGGAGAATCTCCTCTTTAAAAAAGTGTGCTGAATTTCTTAACTCGCTGAAGATCTGTTGACCTTCATAGATCCTGCTTTGGGTTGCACTGGCAGCTCTCTATCATTTAATGTAAATTCTAGCAGCTGTGAGTGTAAACAAATAACCATTCTGCATCTCAGGGTCAAAGACGATGAACTTGAGCAGTCATCAGAAACCTAGGCTGTTACTGGAAGCAACAGTGAGGACAGAGACAAGAGTAGAGGTTGAGTTGTCAACTGTTTATGCACAGAAGGCAAATGATTCTTCAGGTAATGGAAAAAAAAAAGACTGTTGGAGGCACAGAAATATATGTCTGCACACCCAATGTAGAAGTGAAATGTAGTGCAGCAGCATATGTCCAAGTTAGAGTGGGGTGAATAACTTCTGAATGTCAGGTAAGAAATGTTACAGATGGTATGTAGATGTTGTACCTCCTCCTCCTCCATCTACTTTGGGAAAGATTGGTAGTGAAGGGGGTGGGAATTACCACAGTTAACTCAGGGAGAGTCCAGTCCAGTTAACACTCATAGACATTATGATCTAGATCACCACAATGACCACACATCAAAGATGTCTTTGAATGTCTAAAATTGCTAACACTGGAGACACCCGAGAGGGTTAGGAATGTAAGGCCACATCTTACAATTAAAATAAACTGCCATGACAGAGACAGACAAACATGACAATGTAAACGTCAAAATTAATATATTTTTCAGCAACATAATTCTGTTCTTGAGAGTAGAAATACAGTGCACAGTAGAAACTCCCAGGCTAGAGAAAGCACCAGGAATCTGATCTGTGGATGTTCTTCAAGTCCCTCTGAACAATTACTCCTTCAAAGGAATTCAAAGTAGTATGGGGAGTAACCTCAATGTATATATCCTCAATAGTCTTTGATCAAAGGAGGAGTTTGCTATGAGTAAATTAAAATGTTTCTGCCAAAATGTCTTCAGAGTGAAACTTCCTGACAGACTTTGAAGAATCAGCATGCCCCTCTCATCCCTTCTGAAAAAAAGAGATATTTGCCCTGAAGATTTGTCAGATAAAAAATAAAAATCATGGTATAGATTCTGATTATGGTGCTGACTGCATAACTGAGTCATCTATGCATAGTAATTTACTGATTAGCTGTTTTTTTTACAGTTTTATTTTTTAGAGGATTTGTAGATCTAAAATAAGTATAGAATGATTCATTGCCTACTGACCTCACCTCACAGATTCCACTGAGGGGAGCTCACTACAGTACCTAACAAAGACACAGCAGCAATGCCAAGGCTTCATAAGCAATAGACTCAAACACTATATTCAGACATAATGTCCACTACACCCACAGAAAATGCCCAATACTATTACTAAGTTGTCTCTAGTCCCAAAAAACCAGATGACTGACCCTGGAGGACCACCTCAAGGTTTCTTGTCTACAAACATTACAAAATGATGTGTTGAAGTTCCCCAGATACCGCAAAAACATCAGGATTTTCTCTTCTCCTCTCCTTCACAAGTCACTATGCATGGCAAACAGGTGAGTGAACGTTCAAATCCCAAAGGATTAAAGACTGAAAATACAGAACCTTACCTGAAAGGTCCCTACACTGTGTATGGATATCCACCTTAGGAGAAATTTGTTACTCACAAATGCTGTTGAGTCAACATATTCCCAGTTTTACGAGTATTATTTTTTTAGATAAATTTTTTTTCTGAAACTGATGTAAACTCAATGTTATGGCTGGTTAACAATAAAAATGGTGAATGTGAGAAAGATGGAATCAGACTTTCAGGACTTTCTCAGAATATTTTTTGAAAAAAAACTTATTTTCCAGGAGTTTAAATACTAAATTCTTTGTTTGGTTTTTATAAAGTTCCATGATTTTTCAGAATTTTCATACCCTATGAGAACCAGATATTAAGATGATTTGGTGGATTGATTTCAATAAGTTTTCACAAACTGCAATTACAAAAAAACAAAACAAAAAACACTGAGGCATAGACTTAGTAAATTTTAAAAACTAATATAAGCAGTACGACAATGTAATCTTTCAGTTCAAGATCTGGAAAGCTATCACAATATGCATTATAATATACATAATCACAAGATGCAATTCGTGTAAAACACATTACTGAAATAACTAAAAACATTCGATTGTCTCAAATATTCACATGCAAAAATAATTATTTTAAAGCTATGAAAACACATTTTACTAAACCAGATTTTATTTCTGAACAAGTTTCAAAATAAGAAATTTAATTCACTAGGTATTTTAAAAAGTAAAATTGTGCTTAACTGCCCAAGTAGTAAGTCAACAAAATTAATAATACAAAAGTTACAAATTTGTAAAATAGACCTGTACAACTAAACTTCTTGAAACAAAAGAAACACAATGTTTATTTAAAGACAAAGTCCAAATACCATGAAGGCTTTCTCAGCTAGATCCAACCAGTCAAGAGTAGCAAAATAAACAGATTCAGAAACGCAATAACCACAGCAAATAGTTGATGTGAAGACACCAGGAAAAATCACAATAAACTGACCACTATCTTGAACAGTTCTACTTAAAGAGGCACCATGTTCAACCAACAGGTCTGGAGGAATCTACACAAAAAAAAAATTTTTAAAAACTGTGCTTTAATGTTGATAGGAAGTGCTGCTAATCAGCAATTCAAGAAACAAGGATGATTGTTGTTATGATTTTGGAACCTAAAGAAAAATGTCAAAACTTGTTACAACAGTAAAGATAAATTATTAAAAACAAAATAACTTATTTCAGGAACATATCATAAACCATTCCAATTACACCAGCTACTCACTTATAAATTTTCAGAAATAAAAAAACAACAACAAATTTCTAGCCTTTCAAATTTTTTATGCCCTTGGTAACAAATTGTAATTAATTCCATAAAAATACTCCCTTTCATATCTAGCATTCTGTTGTATAAATTTAAATTCTGTTGACAGAAAGTTATCGTGTTCACATTTAATATGTCATCCCTGAACATATACAAATAAATAAATTTCAATTAGAAAAGAATATTAGCAAAACACGTATATGCAAACATATACAATATTATTATATTTCATCAGGACTCTAAATTGAGATCAGTAAATCACTAAATTGTTGACTGGTGTTCTACTTCTAGAACCATATCATGAAACTTAGAAGATTTTAGTAAAGAACTAAACCAGTTTAGTTTAAAATTCAATAAAAGATAACCAGAAACTTTTATTGTCAAGTATCCATATATTCTTTATATGCATTTCAATGATTTCTGTTGCAAAATTCTATAACTATGGTTAACAAAACTCATTGTTTAATTTACTCATGACAATTTGGTTTTGCAATCTCCAGTTGAGTTACATGGAATTCCTGGGTTAAATATCAAGATGTGAGGATAGTCAGATCACAGTTCACAAGACTGATTGCCAAGGCATTTAAATACATAGACCAGCCAGTTATATTAACATCACCTGACCCCAGTGTAGTTTTGCTGGCAGCATGGTTAGAAATAATGTGTTCAAGTGGTTAGTCATTATAAGTCAAAATCAAATACAACTCATGTTAACTGCATGTTGTTGTTTTTTCTCATTCCTCTTAATATGATTATTATCAAAATATAATGAATATTATGTTACACCTATTAGTTTCTTAAGTTTACAAACTTTTGATGCTTAAACCATAGCTCCTAATAATACTTTTTTAGTATAGGATGGCCTTCAAGAGACAATTTTTTTCTTCTGTTTTTTTTGATGCCCAAATCCACAACAAAAATGTTGAGTTCATATGTACTCCACATATTTTTTTTCCTCTTTATATACTATCCATAGTTTCTTTTAGGAAACATGGGCACAATCAAGACTCACTACAAGGATGGAATGAAGAAAAAACAACTGGCAAGCATTATTCACATTACAGTTGCCTTACAATTCCAGTTAGAAAGTCTGAAATGTGGTTACCAGTTATCACAAAATTTGCAAAGACATAAAAAAAAATTCCCAGCAGTTGCACAGATAACATGAGTTTACTCACTATATACAGTCCCCTTTTCATTCTGTTTAGAAAATATAAAAGCATGAGACACTCTTAAAATATACTATGTAACCTTATTATAACATTTCATAATAAACTAATGGGTCCAAGTTCATGTAAACATTCATTAAATATCATATTACATGAACCTTATTTAACAGTTTTGGGCTTCAAAAAAAACTTTTAATCATATTTTTCTTTAACCATTTGAATTCTCAACTATTTTTTTACATTTGAGGAAACAAAACAACTAGACATTTTGGTGAAATTGACCAGCATTAAATTGAGACAAGTTTAGAATACAGTTTTCTGACAAATCAATTATTTAAAACTTTTTTTTTGGCAAAACTGCTTTTATAAGTGAACCATATCTTTATCTTGACTTCACAAGAGGGTTACTGCAAACTTTGTTAAATCCAGATGCATGTGGGCTAGGTACACAAGTATCCACCAAAACCAATCAAATTTTAAATTTTGTGAAATCCTCAAAATTAAAACTCTTTGAAATTCAACATATTTGAAAACAAAAATCTTCAAAAGTTAAAGTTGATACCTGGTCAAGGCAGCATTTTGACACAAGTAACTCTTCGAATTATTAGTATGCTTCACAACAATGTTGTGAAATATACAATTAAATCTACCCTATTAATATTTTACATGAAAGTGTTGTAACAAAAACAAGTTAACCTAATTATTATCAATATATTTAACACAAAAGTATATTCAAATAAAACTGAATCCTATATACATTATACACTAAATACTTTGGTCAACACCTAGCAGTTACCTTTTGTTTCTACCTCTTAATTTTATAAGATAATGTGCAGAAAATGTTTTGACTTTAACGTAATTTTACAAAGTTTTGTTCTCTTAGTCAAATTATGAGTTACTGCTATTCTGTGGGTACTACCCTAACAGGTGACAAGACTGGATGAATAATGAATAACGAACTATCACTGAATAGTGTTTTCAAGTTTATTTTCCCTGAATGCAATTTTAACATATTTAATAACCTGGAAAATAATGCTGTACCACACTTTACACATTTCTGGTTCAGAATATTAAAACATATATACTGGCTACTGATTGAATTCAACACGAAAGAAAGACATTTATTACCCTGGATTAACTTAAATGTCCATGTCTTTAACACTTGTTTCAATTCCAGATAATCCAAATGATTTCACTCAGGTCTTCTGAACTACATGAACACTATCACAAGAGTGTCAAAAAGATTTCTCGGGGAATAATATCAATGATGGTCATCACATAATCAACTTAAACGTGTCAAATGAATCAAGACTTTGAAAAGCCAAACAGATCATCTGTGACCTTGAAAAAGGTATTTCTTTGTCTTCAAGATATATATTAATTACTAATTCCAACCTTCCCCTTAACCCTTTCCCAATGAATCAAGGGTTATTTGTTGACTTGCAATTAAAATTTTATTGAATTATTATTTTATGAATTTATGTCAATAAGAGTGAAATCAACTTGTAGATTATAATTCAAACATTAATATTATATACAAGTTAACAACTTAACTTAAAAATGAATATTAAGCAGACACACCTAAATAATTGAATTTAGTGAGTCATATGGCATGTTGAATGTAGCAGTTTATTATTAGATGTTTGTGATATCAGAATACTAAATCTATAGTTTTATATACAAATGAGGAACCCAAATAACTAATATTAACAAGCTAGAATATAAAATAAGAACCTCATTATCTTTTTATTTTGCTGAGATATGGGTTATGTACTGAATCAAACACAGTGGCCCCATTTACCTCTCTCCATCTGTGGAAACAGTCCCTTATATACACTTACTGCAGTATATACATTATTTCAATCAATAAACAGCTTAAATGTCCCCTTTGTAGTTTTCTCAGCAATCTTCATCTTTGAAAAGGCTACCACATTCTTTCCATCCAAGATTTCATAAAGGTAGGTTACACTTAAGTCTGCTCGATGTTTCATATTTTTTTAAAAATCTAAATACATATTACTTGTTAAGGTTAATAAATTATAGTGGAATTCTAGGTATCAGTATAGTTATTTATGACTTTTTGGTTATTCAACTGAATATATAAAACCAAAAAAAATTTTGCTTGATATCCTATGCACGAAATTTTAAAAGGCTTAGCTACCTATGTCCAATAGCAGCCAAGTTCAAAGGTCACAACAAAGAGAGATAATTGTTTGGTTTACTTTTAGATTTATTATTCTATATTTTACGAAAAATAAGTTTAATAATTTATTTCTAAACAGTAATAATCTATATACATATATAATGCATAATAACTGAAATGTGATTGTATATTACAAAATACTACTCAACTAAAACACAGCCAAGACAGGTAGAACTAAAGGTCAGTTTTATATTACTGGATACGTAACATGAGTGCACATGTACCACATCAGTGAAAGTTATGTAAAGTTGATAAACATGAGTGCAAGTTCAATATAATAAAACAAATAACAAATGTATAAATACAGAGCATTATGAGACTCAAGCAACTTAGCCTAAGCATTTGCATTTTCATGTTATGCTGTCATTTTACCATGAGAAAAAGCATAATTTAATATTTGTTTCCTAATTTTTATGATGGTTATGAGGTTGGCCAAATAATAGACCCCCACAGTAAGAGTACAAAAAATAATATAAAATATAAAGTTTTACTCAAAACAAATGTTCAAAATATATTTAGAGGTTTTAGAGATTAGTCAAATAATAATCAAGATTTTTGGGATGAAGAATAGTTTTCTTACTTATAACATGAAATCACTTTGCACTCTGACAAGTAATGAAACAGACTATTTTTACAAACAAATGTTTAATAAAACTATTTTAACAAAAAAATTTGATTTTTTGTGTACAAAAAACTTGTAACCTCAACTAAAAGTATACCAAATTTTGTGAAGATACACATGCTGTATAAAAGGTTAGAGTGAAATTATTTAACATGTGCAAATGTGTGACAAATTTGTGTATACCATACCGAGCCAGTAGCAAAAATGTTACATAATTCCATTGTATTCCAGCCTTGTGAAAGTAGAGAGGATATCAAATTCCATTTCATCAATTCATCAGCTAATTTACCATCACTCCCAATTACCACTCTTTGCTGTTAACTCTGCAGGCAGCCCACTATGGCCAAACAAAGTGTGCATATCATGACATTTTAGAGTTACATTCAAAATTTATTAAACTGCTTCATTATAAAGGTATCATACTATAATGGAACTCTTCCTCACATGATACCAATAACATTTTTTTAGTACACAATGTTTAACACCTAATTTTTATCCTGTACGCATGTAGATTTGTAATACAGGTCACAATTTTCTCATTTCATCTGCATTTAACATCAATGAGATTTTTTTTTTTCTTCTGCATTCTCAGGGTGTACATATGAGGTCATGAATATGTCACATGTGGATCTAATGCACTGGCACCATCTATATGAATATAATAGTACTGTTTATTGTATGTCCATGTAAATAATTTGCAAGGTATAGAAAGATTTTCACCAAAATGTTATGGAGGTTCATTAGGTCCTTGGGGAAATACACAAATTTTCAATTTTGCATTTCACTGTTTTTATAAGTGTTTTTGGTGTTTTTTTTATCACTACTTTGACCCTGTTGATGGATCTTCACTAAATTTGGCACGAAAGTTTGTTGGGTCTACGAGGAGGTCCATGCAAGTTTATAATTTCATGTTTTGTGTTTTGCTGCTTTTATGAGTATCTTTTGTTGTTGTTTTTAAATAATATATAAAGGAAACAACTTTTCATGTTCTAATGTAACCTTTCATTAATCATGAATTTACATAACTTCCATCCATAGTACAGGTACCTCAGCTAGTACAAATAAACTTGACAAAACACCATTAAAATCAAATTTTAATACAAGTTATTAATTCTTACTTTCATTATGAAATATTAAAAACGTTCTCAAATCTCACCCAAGAGTGAGAATTGAGACATTTCATTTCTAGGTGTCTCCTCTTCTCTAACATATTTACCACCCTTCCAAGAAGTGTAGTCTTTAAAATAAATTACTTATTATAACATAGTTATTACTCAAGCAAAGCAAAACATTTTTAGCCTTCAATCTTATTTATGGTACCATAAATTTGAAAATCAGATACCCTCTTATTCCACAAACCCCTGTTACAATCTCTCTTTCACATACTGTTGGTATTTCACTAATATTAAATACCAATAGAAAGCCAAGGTTTTAATCCATCAAATGATGTATTATGTTATTTTCCATGAGACAATCATCTATTTCACTTACACTTCAAACATTATTCACACAGGAAACACACCAGTAAAACAGATTTATTTTTAACAGGTCTTATCACTTAGAAAGCCAGAAAAATTATGATGGAGATAAAATATTGTCTGCTTTTTATGCATTATTATATTGTGTTCTGATGTACATTATTTAAATAACTATAATATAATTAAACAAGAAATATGCCAAGTCCTCAAGTGGACAAAGCAAGCAATAACAGTACAAGCAGTCACACCTATCCAAGAACAAAATGGTGCCAATTTCAAAATAACAATTGCTGGATTATGATGTAAAATGAGCTCTTTCTAATGACAATGAACATGTACATGTTGAAAGTACACAAAACTTGTTAAGATCAACATTAAACCATAGAAGGTTTCAACTGCATTCAGAGAAAGTACTTTGAACAATACATGCCAAAAAGGCAAGAAAGTTCCATTCTCATCTAGAATCACACCTGCATAACTATTGCCTTAAGCTTCAACAAATTTTCATGCATAATGTGACACAAACCTGTGAGGTTTCATTATTGTTTTTAATGTTTCTTTTGAAGTTAAGGAATAAAACTAAGATAATATAACAAAATGAACTATAATGTACAATAATATAATATACATTGGCAAGAAAGTGGTTTAATTAAATTCTGAATGTAAATCAGTAAAATGTGCATCTTTCCAACTTTTTCTTCTCCTGTTAATTTAAACACATCAATGGACATTCTTTCGTTGCAACTGTCACAGTTGTATTGATTCGCGTTATACCAAAAGGACTTCATCATATAATGAGCAATGATTATGATAGCACTGAATGTAATTTTATACCATGTGTGTTGTGTGAAGATAAATGGAATTGAAGGGCAAATTCTACTCTTTCTATTGTTATAAGCATGCCATTCAACTTAAAACAGTCACTTGGGAACAGTTTGAACTCAAGAATGTTTATAATGATTTTATTTTGAGAGTAGTTATAGAACTTTGTAACATGTTACTGGTTTACAAACTGTTTGTACATGTAGTTTATTGCCAGAAAGAAAGATGTTTTTAACTGTAGTTATTTTTTGTACATAAAAGTCTGAAGTTCATTCACTCTAGCTGTTTGCACTTAGAGTAAGACCATCATGAAGTTTTTAATCATTTTATATTATTTTTTAAACCAAGGAATACAAACTTGAATAATATAAGCCTCCTAATCATAATGTACTTCACAATGCTAGCTTCAATAAAATACATTAATAGTGAAGTGGTTTGATTAAATTTTGAATACAAGTTGGTAACACTTTGTGACATGCACAGAAAGGGATTTATATATGATACTGCCATATAGAATTAAAATAGGGCCTCTTAGAAAATGTTTTTACAGTAACAGAAGATGGTTGGTACATTTTTACACAGAAACACACAATGGTTGACAGAGCTAAACAAAGTAAACTATAATTCATACTGAGTACCTTAAACAAAAACAATTCATCTAACATAATAAACTCATTTAATTGTTACCTTAAAACATACAGGCTTCAACTTAATTGCACACATTTTACGTTTATTTTAAATTATTGTCTTAAATGTACATGGTAGCACAATGGTGCTGTGATATGTTCATTCATTTTACTTGTCTGAAAATGAAAAGTGAAGAGTATTTCATAAAATAAATAACCAACTAATGCATTTCATAGAATAAAAAAAAAGTTTCCAACAACTTTCACTTAACATCACCAAATCACTCAACTTACTTCAAGAACGGATTTTATGTAACTTACCATAGCAGTATCAGATGACAACCAAATTGGATTATTGGTACAGAATTCTGGCATAATTTTCTTCATAGCAGAACAAAAATTTTCTGTCTGATATGCAGGAATGCTGTACCTGAAGAATAAAAATATAGTACACAGATTTCATAGGTGATTTTAAGATCCGTATTGGCTAAGTTGAAAGCATAGTGATAATGGTAAACTTAAAATCACAGGTAAAATTATATATCTGTAAAAAATTTTAAGATATTCTTACATATGAAAAAAAATATATTATTAAAATTTAGAGAATTCTGGCAAGAAGCAACATCAAGTTTAGAAAACAGTAACATGACTGAATTACAAATTCAACAAAAATGTAATCAAGTAGCTTTTCTATCAGCAAAATACTCAAAATGGATTTAATAGATTATTGTAGCAATTTCATTGAAAATATAACATGAAAAAATAAAGGCTAAAAATATTAAGTATAAACAGAAGAGTAGCTAAAACTTAGTATAAAAAAAAAGCATGCAAACTCTTGTTCCAAATACAAATGTATAAATATAAAGTAAGGATAGATAAAAAGTATTACCAAAAAAGAGGAGGTAACATACCAGATCTTGCTGGCACCAGTATGAAGATATTCCAACCATGGAAGACAGTGTGGATCACGATACCAACATCCAGTTGTGAATAACATTCCCACATGCAAAGTTGGAATTGTCACTCCTACACATGAAAAAACAAAACAAAAATGCACACTTACAGCAAATGATTTACTTTTATTCCTAAACATCTCTGTGTACTTTAGGCAGTTTCCTTTAAAGTAGCTTTTAACCTAAAAATGAGAAAAATGAGAAAATTGACAAATGAAGTTCTCATTGACATTTATCACCAATGGAATTTACTTGGACTTTGTTCATATAACTACACTAGTGTGCACGTTATACCACTATAAATATTTATAGCAATTTTTGTCTTTTGAAATAATTTGCAGTATAAAATGTGTTTGATACTTGCTTAAGTAATATAAGGGTTTATATACAATATTTCATTTCCTATGTTAACCCTATCGCTACAGGTCATGGGTCAAAAGCCATTTCTTATTGCACTTGTTGATTCACATGAAAAATTTTACTGAAATGCTATTTATGAATGTATGTCAGTGAGTTTTGTATAAAATTGAAGGTTATAATTTCAATTTTAGTATCATCAATTAGTTAATTTCTTAATTTAGAAGTAAATACTGAAAAAAAGAAATCCTAATATTGATTTTTGTGCATCACCTGATATGTTGAATGCAGCATTGATTCAAATTAGATGTTATGTGTAAATACCAAGTCCAGTTTCTTACAAAATATAAACTCAAGTTATAGATACTGACAATCTAGAATCTAAAATAAGAACTTCCTATCTCTTCAATTTACTGAAATATTGATAAATGTAGTGAATTAAATAGTGGGCCTACCCATCACTTTCCAATTTTAAAACACTTACAGCTACTTTTGTCTGCAATGTGCAAATAACTAATCAAAAGCTCAGAATGCTACCCACGTTGTTGTTTTTTTGAGCCTTTGCAAAGCATTTACTTGGCAAACTCATTCTATGGTAGATCTGAAATCATAGAGGTAAATCTTTAGTGAGCTCAAAATTTCATATTTTTAAAGCCCAAATACAGCATAGTTATTGAGCTTGATAAATCATAATGGAATTACATGGTATTGATAGAGAATTTATGATATTTAATTATTTCAAAATGTATACATAAAACATAAAAATATTATTCTGTTTCATATTCTCCACATGGGAAATTTGAAAAAGCTAAGCAATCTATGACAAGCTGCAAACAAGTTCAAAGTTCGAAACCTAAAAGAAAATTATTTCCTTTAATTCCTAATTTTCCGTTCTATATTTTGATAAAAATAACCAAAATTGAATAAAATAGTAATAGTGTATATTATACAGGGTGTCCAAATAACATATATACACACTTTGAATGATTATTACTCACTCAAACTTTCTTTTCTGCAAATGCAACTGATTTGAAGTGATGGCAGAAGTAATACTAAGCTTTGAGAAAAGGAAATTTATCTTAAAGTTCCACTGGAAGTGCAATAATGTAGCTGAAGTGCAAAGATGGTTTAGAAAGAAGTTTCAAACAGATCCAC
Organism: Carcinoscorpius rotundicauda; assembly: GCA_011833715.1. Lineage (NCBI taxonomy): Eukaryota > Metazoa > Arthropoda > Merostomata > Xiphosura > Limulidae > Carcinoscorpius > Carcinoscorpius rotundicauda. The sequence goes on along the minus strand of CM022392.1, from coordinate 44,886,906 downwards.
CAACACGACTCACCGTTACTCGCATCAAAGATATGTTTGGAACAAATGGAACTGTTCAAGACATCCCATAAAGGGTGTTCTAAAAGACCAAGGTTATCCACCAGTCCCACACGAGAAGTAGAGCTGTTGGAAAGTCTTCACTGATCTCCAAGAAAATCTGTTCAACAAACAGCATGAAAGACAGGAATACCAAAATTGATTATCCATCTAATGTTGAAGTGCATTTATTGGAAAAGTTTTATTCCAACATTACTCCATGCTTTCAATGAAAATGATCCTGACCAGAGAGTTGAATTTTGTGAGTGGTATCTCATGAAATATGCAGAGGATACATAGTTTCCAAACAAGATTGTCTGGAACAATGAGGCCACATTTAAGTTAAATGGTTCAGTTGATTGCAACAATTGCATCTACTAGGCACCTCAAAACCTGCATATTACAGTTAAACACCACGTAAACTTACTAGTGGTTACAGTGTGGTGTGGATATCAGCATTTGGCATAATTAGACCATTCTTTTTCGAAAACACAGTCACTTGTCTCATTTATCTGAACCTGTTGCAAGAATCTGTCATGCCACACATTTAAGAACAATTTGGAAATGAAGAGTTTTATTTCCAGCAAGCTGGAACATCTCCCCACTACCATCGTAATGTGAGGACCTATCTTGACGAACATTTGCCAAACAGATGGATTAGGTGAAGAGATAGCATTGAATCTTCCCCATGTTCATCAGACCTCACACCTCTGGACTTCTTTTTATGGGGATATATTAAAGTTTATAGCACAAAACCTGCAACAGTCAAGGAGCTGAGAACAGCAATTGAAAGAGAATGCACCCAAATACCAAATGAAATTATTCGTGAAGCAAGAAATTTTATCTGTCAGCATTATCAGCAGTGCCTGGATCAAAATGGTCATCAGTTCAAACACCTGTGATAATGATAACTCAAAAGATTCTTAACTTGGCTTCTTAAAGTTGGATTGTAAAACCTAGACATATCTTAATAAACATTGTATTTGTAATAATCATTCAAAGTGTGTATACATTTTTGGGACACCCTATATTAAAACTGAAATGTGGCTGTATTTTACACACAAAAAATAGTCCATTAAAGCATAGCTAAGGACAAGTTACTTTGTAAAGGGCATTCTTGAAGATGGGAAACCCACTTGAAATAAAAATGTATCTCAAAATGGCTGGTACTGGTATTAACACTTTTACTGATAAGCAGGTCCTGAAGATGACCAAGGAAGTTCCAAACATTGTTTTCTGTTTATCAATAAAAGTGTTAATACTCATACCAGCCATTCTGAGATACATTTGTAAAGGTCAGTTTTATATTCTTGGATACAGTACCATGAGTGCACTCTGCACAACATTATTACAACTTCTATGATGTTAACCAGGTACTGATGAAAGGTTAATATAATAAAAATAAATATATATATATTAATGTATAATGTTATACAATTTAAACTATTTAAATTAAACTTTTGTAATTTTTTGTTATAACTTGTAATTATTCTATGACAAAAAAAGAATAATTTATATTTACTTCCTAATTTGTTATGGTAATTATGGTGTTGGTCAAACTGACGGTTCCAGTACAGAGATAAGTTTTACTGAAAACAAATGTTTCACGTGTATTTAGGTTTCAGAGGTTACATAAATTATATCTGAGATATTTAGAATGAAGAACAGTTTTTTTAATCACAACATGTAAATCAAATCACACTCAGACTAATAATGAAACAGACTCAATATTTTCACAAACAAATCTTTAATAAAAATACTTCATTAAAAAAATTACTTTTTTGTGTACAAAATGTTAACAAAAAGTCTACCAAATTTTGTGAAGATAAATATACTGCATTAAAAGTTAAGTAAAAATACTTAAAATACATATATGAATTTGTGTATTTTATACCAACCCTATAGCAAAAGAATTAAGAAAACTTACTATTTTATTGACTTACTATTAAAAAAAACAGTGACATAAACACAGGAGTGGTTGTGACCCACTTAAATACATAAAAAAATGGTTAGCAACTATCAAGAGATATACCTGATCTAACAATATCCTTGCTGCAAATTATCAGGCAGAAAAAAACATTTCAGCTTTAAAATTACTGAAAATAAGGTACTTTTAGATCTCTACAGTAACAAAAAAAAAAGAACTTACACGCTATTAAGCATAATCATGCAAGAGCACACTGTCTAGTTTTAGATTTATAACACCAACTAAATAGGAATAAAAGAATATTTGTTTACTTCTTTTATTTGTTTTACCTGATGTGTACCAAAGTCAACCAACAGTCCCTATAGTTTTCTAAACCCCAAAAAGCTTGTCTTACAATGCTTGAAAAGAAACCTTTTTGATAATGACCCCAGTTCTTTTAATAATGTTATCTCACTTCTCTGCAAACTGCTACTGAGAAGTAAATCTACCATTTACAAAGAAACTTTATTTGGAATATGTGACCTATGATATGGGCATCTGGAAAGTACTACAGTCATACATATTAGTTCCAAGATTTGTAGATTTTCAGCTCATTTTAGGTTTCATAATACAAGTTTTTTGTTTTTTTTAACATCAACCATACATCATCCTAACTTTAGTCACCAAAACACCTACATTTATAATTTTTCTATATCATGAATATTTTTAAAAATGAAAATGAACAAAATAGGCTTTAGAAAGTTATATCATAAAGTAACTGAAACATTAACACAGGACACTAAAAAATTACAGAACTGTTTTATTATTTGGTCAAGATTTTTTTAATGTGTTCATTATTTACCAGAAACTGGGCCCATACACTTCAAGATAGAACCTTGGCTGTTAGTCAGAATCTTCAGGTTCCAAGGATGTCTGAAATATAACAAATATCAACACTCTCATGTTCAGGATATTCATGTAGAAAAATATGGACAAAAATAACTATAGAAACCTTATTAATTATACCAATAAGGTTTGAAATTATTTTATTGCATATATTTACATAATCCTAACACATAAAAGATCATGTCTTCAAGTGACGAAGTCAAATTAGACTGACACAATAAAGTCTGAAAATCATTAATAATATTAAGGAATATTAAATACTTAAATTTTATAACTGTGATTAAAAATAAAAAGTGTTTCTACACAAATTTTATTTCCTGTTTTCCAAATATAATCTTGTAATAATACATGATCCTGTTAAAAGATGTCCTTCAAAAACATCCTCTTGTCAGACCATACAACTTATAACTCCAGCTACAAAAAGTGGATAACCAGCAACTTTCCAATTCATACAGTGTTGACTTAGCAGTCTTGAGACTTTCAGCTATCTTGTCCTGTCAAAGAATCTATATGGACAGCATTTCTCAATACTTTCTTGTTGTTTTTTTCTAAAGCTGTTGAGAAGGAATGTTAATTGCCACATCCTCCACACCATTGGTGTTTGTCAAAATTAGATATAGTTTTCAAACAACCCAAAAATATAGTACATATTATGTTCATATTTAAAGCTTTACAATGTTTAGTATAGTTGAAAACCTGTTGAAAATGTTTGTATCAATAGCACCTCTTAATAATTCAATATTAATTCTGAATGTTATTTTTGGTAACCCAGTAGCGAATAACAGTATATAAATTTAAAGTTTTAAAATTCATATTAAATATGGCTGAAAACTGTCACAATAATAACAATGTTTCTCATACTCGTAAAGTTAAAACACAACAAAAATTGTCAAAATTAGTATTAAAAATCACATTATGCCTAATATGCAGAAAATAACAACGAAACAATTTAGGTTGCATACTCTAATCCATTTCAAGATTCATTAAAATATGCTTTTAACATTTCCTTCTTCAAGCAATACAGAAGGATTACTAATATTGTTCTATTAATGAATTTATATCAAATCTTTCAAAACAGTGTAGTAAAATAAAACATTTAAACATTTATTTGTCCATAATTACTTGTATATATTCTAAAACAGGTTTATTATTTCTTATTATGAAAAAGGTACTGCAACTGCTTATGTTTTCAGTTTTAAAAGTAACACTATATTATTCTGTTATAAATATTACAAATTCACAAGTACTTAGACTCTGTAGAATTTGTAACCAATTAATAACTAATGAAATTAAAAATAAAACATTACATAAATTGATTAAAATATTTTGGAAAAAGTGTGTGTGTGTTTTCTTAGAGCAAAGCCACATCGGGCTATCTGCTGAGCCCACCGAAAGGAATCGAACACCTGATTTTAGCATTGTGAATCTGTAGATTTACCACTGTACTAGTGGGGGAATTGGAAAAAGCATAAAATACACCACATAAATATAACAAAACAAATTTTTTCAAAAATATACAATTCTTTTTAATAAAGTTATTTAAAAGCATCTTTGCACTATTTTCATATGTATATTATCATAAATAACACGCATGAATGAATAGTCTCTTACAAAACATAGGTATAAGATAATCTAGATATTAGTAACAACAGTAGACTGTATGGGTGGAGCATAGATGTTATACAAGTTCAGACTGTACCACCTGATGTGAACTGCAGTTTCATCTATACAAGGTTTATCAACACATCTCAAGTCAGCAAATCAAAGAAATGTAGTATGGTATCTTAATATGCTAGTATGTATATAATATTTATGAAGATTTTACAACCTTTCACACTCATCATTTAGTAACCGAAAGAAGTCTGTAATACAAACATCAAACAGTTGGTCCATTGTATAATACCAAAAAATACATTTGGTGCAATGTCACAATATCATTCACATACCTGAAATCATTTGTGTTACTATCATACATAATGTGTTAAAAAGATGTCAAAATGCCACAAACATTGTAAGTTTGGAAGTATGAACACAGTATCTTTGAAGGAGGTAACTGAAAACAGTAATCAGTGAATAAATATTTCATCCTTTCTAATTGTAAAATAATGCATTTGAATAATGTACATAACATTTTCATGAACAAAGTTTAGGGTAAAAAAGTAACCTACTTTCTCTAGTTTTTGCTTGCTTTTTTTGCTACTTAAAATTTTAAAATCAATTTTGTATGTTAATTTAACATAATATAACCTTCAGGAACAAATACAGACTTACTACTGATCCATCTAGACTGTCCCATTTTCTATAATCAAATTATCAAATAAATAAATGTAAAAAAAAAATAATAAAATTTTAAAACCAACCCTTATCATTTACATACTTTGACAGTTTTTTCCTAAATTCACTTAAATTTACCAAAAGCCAATCACTCTGTTAGAGAAATAAAACTTTCTAAGCTGAAGATGAATGACTTCTACCTATTCCTATTATTCCTACTATTATTACAAGAGAAAAAAGTTATGCATCAATACTATCAATTCCCTTTACAATTAAATACCTCAATCAGATAACCAATTATAACTTATTTTCTCAAGAGATCTCAATCTCTCCTTCTATCATAATCCCTCCATCCCAAACACCATTTTAATAACCCTCATCTCAACCCTTTCCAACAATTCAATATCCTTAATACCTGAATAATAATATAAAAAAGTGTGTATTTTCATTTCTGCACACTTGCAAACAGCTTTGCTTTCAAGCAAAACAACTCACTAGTAAATTATTTTTTTGATTTTTTTTCCCCATTTCTTCAAAGAACAATTTTTTTGCTAAAAATCTTAAGAATATATTAACTATTTTTCAATTTTCAAGCATTTCTCTAATTTTGAACAGGCTTTGATTGAAAATTCATATCAAATGACTTGATCATTCTGTCATAAAAAACAACTTTGATAACATTTAATAAAAAATGTAAACATGATTGGACAGACTTAAACTATTATGTAATACAAGTTTAAATATATAGGTTTAAGAGTTTTTGTATAATTTTTGTAAATGTTCCTTTCATTTGTAAACTGTAAAACTATTTATGTGTTAAAGTATATCTGTTTGAAAGCTATAGAAATCATCTTTGATAAGATGGCATCATATCTTCAGATAGGGTAACCTTATATGGTTTACAGATGTGTTGACTGGGTAACTAAGAAAAGTAAGACAAATTTAACACTGTTTGGAAAAAGTTCTCATCATCAACTACAAGTAGTTTACCTAGACACAGGAATATGTACACAGTATGAAACAAAGAAGTAACAGGACTGGAAATTGCTTAAGGTTTAATAAAGGTATTTCTTTTATGGTTGATTTTTATTTAACACTTGCTATGGGGCTTGGTCAAACTGATCAATTTGTGACCTCAAAATGACCTTTATAGTTTCCATATTATAACTTCTAATATGCTTTGTGTATCTTCATGAAATTGTGCAAGTTGTCAGTAAGCATTAAGAACCTTTTATTGACAACAAAATCAGAATTTTTAACAAAGTATTTTGACTAAACATTTTTTATAAATATATGGAGTCAAGAGTCGACTTCACCAAGATCAGATATTTTTCTTCAACTGAAAGTTGTTAAATTCCATTTATTTAATCCTTAAAAACCTTCTAAATAAATTTAAAACATTTGTTTTCAGTAACACTTTATATTTTATGTTATTTTCTCTACCCTAATTCTATACAGGGTTGGTAAATTTAATCACCATTAAAAAAATACGAAATAAATTTTAACACAAAACTACATTTCTTTATACTAAATAGCTTAAAATTAGTAGCAATATACATCTTTTTATACTTAATATTATTGCTTTAATGCCTATCTAATTAATAATCCTGCCATACAAGTTATATATCACTCAGTGAATGTGCAACTCATGATACTGAATCAAATTATTTGATGCACAGGCTAATTGCAAGTGCACTTGAGAAAAATTATTTTTTTTTTATTTTTTCCCTAATCTAACTTTATCTTGCATAATATGATTCTGATTTTTACATTTCAGCTACTTTTATGATTACAAATAAAGGGTAAATATCAGAAACAAAAAATATATTAAGTCTTTTTTTTTTCTGTCAACTATCAATGAAATTTAACACAACTCTTTACCTTAACAGTACTACAGCACTAAATTTTATTTACTTATTTATTTAGATAATGCATCTAAGAACAAAGAATAATAACATGTAAAAAACAACAACAATGTCCTCTAACTATCATAATTTGCCTGGCTTTCTAGCTGTGCTATAAGATCCATTACAAATTCAGCTATGCTCATCAATGTGCTTCCCATGGGAATAAAATTTGAACTGGAAGCAAAATAAACCATTATATGTTACATATTTTAAAAACAAGCAAAATGATAACCACATTTGGTCAACATCAGTCATTCACCAAATATGAAGTAAGCAGATCATATTTCAAATAAATCTGGGACAAAATTGTTTTTTTTCTTGTTTGGGAGGGTGGGTTGGTGTAGGGCATGTGCTGATTGATTAATCTAGTATCAAAATACACTAATCATCCAGCTTTACCCACTATTGCAGTAACCCTTTTGGAAACAAAGCAGTAAGAATCAGTGAATTACAATAAGAGCAAGTAGTTGTTTCATATAGACCATAACATAAGCAGGGGATGAAACATTGCAAACTTACAAAAATAAGACAATTTATTTCTTTTGGGATAAAAGAATAAAACGAATTTCCACTAATATTTCAATAAATCTGAGTAATATCTCAAATACTACATGTATTGCATTTTATGATTTATTAAAATACAGCTATATTGGGCATGTTTTGTAAAAATCATGTAGTTTATTTGTCAAAATCATTGGAAATAATTCTATGTAAAAAAATCATTTTTTACCCCAAAGTAAGAAAAAATAAGAATTTCTTAATTTCAATTTTTAAATGTTTTTTTTTACAAATAAATTATGATTTCAACAAAGACATTGCTGTTGTTACCTGAAATTGATTAGTCACAACAACAACTGTCCCCAGTCAAATTTCAATGGCTATTTATACCTAGTACTTTTATTTTATAACCATCAGCCATGATTTATATAAGCTTATAATGGGCTTATGCCTCTACACATTTTATGAAAACTGGAAATTAGTACGTTACTGTACGAATTTATTGTTCTGTTATTGTCCCAGTACTGCATATAAAATCATTCAATTTTTTAATTTTTTTTACACAGTACATACTTTTTAGATGCACTCTAAGTCACTCAGAGATTAATCACATCATAACAGAACAATATAAAATGCAATAAATTATATTTATTCTAACACACTGATAATGTAAATATTTATGTTACTTTATTGAGTCCAGCATGGAAGGTAAAATTAAGTTCTTTTTAAATAGTTGAAAGTTAACATTTTCTAACACCTAAAATGTATTTCTAACAGGTACTTATTTCCTTCACACAAAGTTATCTTAGCCATTATTTATTCTCAAAGCATTGGTAAAACTTTAAATAGCACATCAGTTTTTTATACCCCTTCATTTTTGTATTATTGCAGCAATATGTGCTGATCATGTGACTACCTTTTACCAATCATACTCCACCAACTATATTAGCCTAGATAGTGCTATTGTAGCCAAATCCTCAATCTTAAGAATTGGCAAACACAAACCTGAAACACCTACAAATCAGTGGGGAAAAATAGAATGTACTAGGTAAGTACAGATCAGAAATAAATTTTCAGTTTTATACAATATTACCTTCTGAAATGGTTCTACCTCCTCTCACTCAAAGCTAGAATCCCAAATTGCAAAGGTGGAAGGGCTGATGTATGAAGAAAAAGAATCAAACAATAACTGCCATGAAAGTATAGGAGTGTTACACATAAAATAGAAAGCACACTGTGGGGTACAACACTACTTCTGAAACAGGTATGCTATTCACTCAGTAAAGAAGAAAGAAAGATACATAGAACAGAACAGAACTGAACAGACTACATGGCTAAGGCTAATGGACCATAAAAGAATATGAAAAGACCAAGTGCAATCTATATAGGCAAAAAACATCCTGTGGAAGCATCTTGCACAAGACTGATCATTATATATTGTGATTAAAAAGAAAAAGAAAAAAGAGAGATCAACAAATGAGGTCTCCCCAGGCTAAACACATCCAGGGAAAGCATCTTGTGATAGCGTAGTTCATTCAGGTAAAAAACATCTAGTAAAAGTAACTTGCACTAACAGTGTAGGTCATGATCAACATGTATGGTTGACCTGAGCAAAAAACATTCTTGGAGAAGTGCCTTAGATTAAGAATATCATAATGGTGAAAGGGGTAACGCATTATCCTATTTTGAAAATCTGAAAGATCCTGATTCTAATAGTCATGGGCAAGTAAGAAGTGGTAAAAAATCCTATCTGCTATACTCAGTGGTCTTACAAAAACACCCCCATCTCCACTGTGAACATTAGAAAAAAATGAAGAGTTAGTGCTCAGATAAAAAAAATCCAGTATACAAAACAATAGGTGGGATCCTGAAATGCAATGTAAAGCAACTGCTAAAGGGGGAAAAAAGGATATAGTATGCTAACTAACTTCATTCAGAAATGAACAGATATTACTCACCACAAGAAAATTCTAATTCACAAGTCAACTTTTACTTCCAAAATAAATGTATGAAATGGTTGAAAACAAAAAAATATCAAAAATTAAGTAATAACTCATAACTGTTGAAAATGGCAAAAACCACACATGAATGAGTAGTATTCACATGTAAAAATACAAAATAAACACACATATACACATTGTAGTGCCAATCAAGAAAGTAAGATTGTGATACTATGGCAAATGGAGCTACTTTCAATATTACAGGTGGCAAGGTATAATTGGTGGAGAATAGTCACATGATCAGTATATGTTGCAGCAATGATACAAAAATGAAGGGCTATAAATAAGTGATGTTCAAAATTTTAGCAATGCTGAGATGACAAATCAAGGTTGAGACAACTTGAGAGAGGGTAGTACTGTTTAGCAACTTAAAGTACCCAAAACAGATTCCAAAATGTACACTACTTTTAGTAACAAGACTAGAATACAATACACAAAATACTCACTTTGCAAAAGGGCTGTTTCGTGTACAAGGAAACCCGCTTCCATACACACTGCTATCTATATTCCCAGCATGCACCACTATATGACTTTCTCGCTCCTTGACATGCTTCCAGTAATCATTCTGTTAAAATAAAATCCTAACATTATCACAAATTGCTTAATTTTGCAAAATTGCAAAAATAAGTAAAAAATCTTACATCACAATACTTTGTGAATTGTTTGTGTGCTTATGTGTGTGTGTGTGTGTATTTCCAAATACCAAATTAAGTGCTAAGTGATTTCCATGTTAACATTAATAATACTTTATTCATCTCTAAACTCTCAAATTTTATTTGCTTATTATTCTCTAAAACCTCCTAAATAGAGTTCAAAATCTTTTTCAAAAAAACTTTCCACTTTATCTGTTATTTTCTCTACTCTCACATAAAAAGTTGGTCAATTTGACTGACCACCTAATCACCAGAAAAATCTTTCTAGAATGACTTAAAATTGTAATGTGAACCAACACTTTTTTATCCTAAATAATTTCACATCCACAACAATATACATCTATTTATACTAAACTATATTATTTTATTGCACTCTGAATCCTGACTAATTACTATTACCACCAATATATAATTGTAAATCACTTGACAAACATGCAGCTGATGTTACACAATTGGATTACATTAACCACAAACTACTGGTGCAGCTCCAGCACTGGATCATATTATTATTCATGCTACCTAACTAAACTTTAACTGATCAAATGAAATTCCTATTTTTACATTTTGGTTAATTTCACAGAAAATACAGAAAAAAAGAGAACTGGTTTATGTTGGTTTTTTTTGTCATTGACTGTCAAATGACACTTAATCGTACTTTTTACATTAATGGCAGTATTGTACTATATTTTCTACTTTGTTACACAATGCACCAAAAAATACAGAATAATAATGTGCAAAAGTAACTACCACAATTTTTCTAGCTTTCTAACTATGCGACAAGAGCTGAAAAAGCTTCTTTCAGGCTCATATGTTTTCCATGGGAATCAAGCTTGAACTGAAAGTGAAATTGACAACGGGATTGTATGTGAAACTGCTAATGCACAGCAGCACCAGTGTTGGTGCAGCTCCTGCACTTGAATAGTACACATTGCAATTCAGCACTTGGTAATTAATAATCTTGTTTGAGCAATACATACATTTCAGGTTTTTCTGATATTTATTTTCCCAATTCCACTAAAATTAGTGACAAATGTGAAAATTAGAATCTTAACATGATTAAGACGCATTGTAGCTGAAACTGCTGCCAGGAAAGCAGATTTGATCAGCAGGTAAACAAAATGTTTGCACTAATAGTGTCAGACTACTTTATTTGTTACATGAAAACAACCATAGTTTCAATATCTTGATATGAATTTTGTTTTAAAAAGCTGAATATAATAATACAATTGTAGCTATTGAATGGAAATAATGATTAACTTTTCTTCATGTTTAAATACATTTATTTGCCATATTTTACAGACTAAGGACTAGGACAGTTTCCTTTGGTATGTCAACTACAGCCTTGTTGAAGAATTTTAATCATTTCAGTGCTCAATCAGTTCTTCTCATAGACTGTGATGTGACTATCTTAAACCAGCTAAATAAATTTAGAAAAACACCTGTTTTTACTTTTCTTTGGGAATGATGGTCATGACAAAGATTGCCTGTGGTAATAAGCCCCCATGTCAGACAAAATCCAAATAGCAGATGAGAAATCAGTTAGCAAATACTGAAAATTAATTAAGGGTGAAAAGTTAAGTGCTTATACCCACAATGCTACAGCTCCTACTGTCTGGAGCTAGTTGTGAGAAAAGTTAAATAATATTTGAAACCAATATAACACAAAATAATTATATATTTTATATCTATGAAACATATTACAATAAATATATGTCTCTGTGTATACGTAAATATTTCACTTTATAAATATCTTATTATTGTGATAGTTCTATGGATGCACAAATATTTCTGATAAACAGCCACACATACAAAATGTCTGCAAATAACTTTTATTTGAACCTATATAAAAAATTAAGAAGTCAAGCTTTAAATAAACTATTTACTTGTGTGAAAAAAAACCAACAGAAAACCAAGTGCTTTTTCATCTTTCAATCAATAAAATTTACACCACTGTATATAAAGCAAAAAATTACATAAAAGACAAAAAACAACTTGTGTATAAAATTCACATAAAAAATAAGCTGGTGAAGAACAAGAAAAAGAAATAGATATTGAAAGACAGGAAACCTGAAAATTATAAAACTTTTTATAGCAAATCATAAACCAATACTGACATGTCACATAAACCTAAATTTCAGCTAATAATTTTACTATTAAATGAAATAGTAAAATGCACAAATAACTAACCTCAACTGAAAATAAACTAAATAAAACTTGGGTGTTTGCATATTTATTTAACTCTGGTTATTTTACTTTAAGCATTATAAAATGTGACTATATATAAATATAGTTGTAAAAAATGTGTTAAAGTTGAAAAGGATATAAAATAGCTAAACAAAAAACTAAGTTATTAAAAACTTCATTAAACATAGGCCGACCAAAGCTAGTTTCAGATACAAAAATGAAGTGGTTATGATAAACAGCTCCTTGCTTCAGTTTCCACTGATCCTGCCTGACAATTCCAGATTTAAAGGCCACAAATGACCACTTCTTTCAGAACATCCACATATACAACAACAAGTTATTTGAAGCACACCTAATTCTGTCTCGAACACGTGATTAACCAAACAAAAGCCCAGAATTTCCCCTTAGTGGTTTTCTCAGGCTCTTTTAAGTATTCTGTCACCAAACTCTTTTCATGCTAGATTCAAAATGGCATGGCAAGCCATTTTTGAGCTTGAAATTTCATATTTATTTAGACCCACATACAGCTTTAGTTACTAAGCTAAATAAATTATTGTAGAATTATATGGTATTTATACTGTACTTTATGATTTTTGGTTATTTCAAAATGTATACGTAAAACCTGAAAAACAATTTCATTTTTCATCCTCCACATGCAAAATTTGATACGGTTTGGCAAACAGCAAATAAGAACAAAGTTCATAACTAAAAAAAAATAATTATTTACCATTCTTCTTTATTTATGGTTCTGTGTTTTAAGAACAGCAAGTTTAAAAACTTTTGTAAATTGTAATAATGTGTACATACATTTACATATATAATGTTCTGTAATTTAAATAAAACTATATTTTACAAAATATTAGTCCACTAAAACACAGTCAAAACAGGTTACTCATGCAAAAGTCAGCTTTATATTCTTGGATGTGGAAACATGAATAAACATGTGCCACATCAATTCAACTTCTGTAATGTTAGCCAGACAAAGCTGGAAGATCAATATAATAAAAATAATATGTATACATATAAATTGTGATGAGATTTAAGATATTTTGATTAAACACTTGTGTTTGAGTTACAACTTGCAGTCATTCTGGACCAAAATATTCATAATTTATATTTATTTCCTTATTACTTTTGTGGTTACAATGTCAGCCAATTTTACAAACCCCTTATAGAGTTGGGATAGAGAAAATAACAGATAAAATATTAAACCTTATTGAAAACAAATGTTTAAAATGTATTTAGGATGTTTTAAAGATTACACAAATTATATTCGAGATTTTTAGGTTGAAAATTAGTTTTTAATCATAACATGAAAATCCAACTTTGCACTCAGACTTGTAATGAATAAAACTCGATTCATAAATAAATCTTTAGGAAACATACTTCATTAAAAATTCGATTTTTTGTGTACAAAAGACTTGTAATGTTTACTAAAGTCAGCCAAATGTTCTGATGATACACAAACTGCATTAAAAATTACAGTATAAATAGTTAGCATTTATAAATGTGTAAACAAACTCATAAATTTAATACTAAACCCTGTGAAAGGGCTTACAAGGAAAGGCACATTACCAAGATCCCTACATTGAAATATTACACAATTCACAAAAGGTCATTTTAAAACTCCTAAGCACTACACTTCTGATTCAACAATGAGTGCCATAAACATTTTTTGTAAGAAATACAATCTTGTCAAAATTAATATTGAAACTCGTACCTCTAGCTATAACCAACTCATTTCTGAAGAATAAATGCCTCCTTTACAATACCCACAAGTTGTAAGATTATTTTATTTGTGACTTATCTATTTTCTTTATCCCATTGTGTCTCTTAGGTATCTTCAAAAAAGCTAAAATTACGTTAAAAATCTATTTTACATCTACAAGTTATAATCACAATTACAAGAAAACAACAAAATGATTAGTTCTTGTAATAAGTATCAAACTGTAAAACTATTATAACTATATTCTTGTACAGTTCAAGATAAAAATTATACCTTACAAACATTACAGTAAAGAATCATTCAACTAATTCAATGAGCTATAATGAAAGCACACAGACTCAATATTAAGCTTATAGCTGCAAAAGTTTTATATGATAGTGGCATAGTATCGCAATACATTAATAAGTTTCCCATAAAGTCTAGATGTTAACATACCTCCACTTCATCTGGTGAAGGCTCATGCTTATAATACATAGCCATAGTGTTTCGAGCAATCCTGTAAAAACCACTGAGAGACATAGAGCGGCCCTTTAAAAAAAAAAAAAGAGAGAGAATAAATCATACCAAACCTACAAAGTATTTGACAATAATATTACACATGCTATAAAATACTGGCCTATCAACAATAGTCATAAAATGTTATAATATTTTTGCAATTTAACTATTTAAACTTTTCATCCAAAATGAAAATGTCTAATAAATATAAAATTTATAACAAACACTAATATTTGGACCAAATTGGACTTTTAATTAGAAATTATGATTATTACACCATATTTTTGATAAAAGATAAGTTTAACAGCCTGCCTATGCTCCACGAAAAACACAGCATATCATTTTAATGACAAAACCTATTCTCTTATTCTAATGACAGAGTAATTACACTTACTAAAAAATAAAATAAATTTTATGTCATGTTAAATATTTACTGTACCACTATAATCCCTAGTAAGTCCACAAAAAATAGGTTTTAAGAAATCTCACATCAGCTAAGCTCCAAAACAAAGTATTCTGAAAATTATTGTAGTTTTCTTTTCCAAAAAGTCACAAAATTAGTATGCCATAAATTTCATAAAATGACAAAACACACCTACTTTTGCAACACAATCAATATTTTCTTCTTCAGAATCATCTTCTCCAGCTTCTTCAATCTCTCGTCTTTTCTGCACATATCTGTTGTGTTCTGAAATGACCAGTTCTTCAAGTTTTTGTTTTTCTTCAGCAGGAAGAGTATCATAAGGTACAATGTATTTACAGTAAGCATCATACAGCTTTGTTACTCTGTCTTGTGCCTGAGAAGAATAAAATACAAAGCTTAAATAGTAAGATCCAAATTTAAATTATAACAGTTTAAATTTTCTCACACTCGTAGTATGATTATTACTTTTTATAAGCTTTTTAACCATACAGATTATTATATTTGGACTCTTTCTAAATTCGAATGGTATATATAATGTTTTTACACACTGAATGATCAGGATTAAACAACAATTCTTAAAGAATTACAAGTAGTGTATGTACTCAATGTAAACAAGTTTTAAAAGATCCAGCTAATTCAACAGGATACACTAAATGTAGTTCTGCAAGACCCCAAAAATTCCTGTTTCAAGAATTAATAAAACTATAATTAAGAGTAACAAATAATTTTATTTCTTGTTGAATTTCATGTCACACTGTATTATAGTTTACAAAATACATAATTCTTCTCATGATTCAAGGCATATACATATTTTACATATGTTACAACATTACAAGTTGCAATGTTAAGCACCCCTTATGTAACGTCATTTTAGTGTCTACTGACTGATAGAAAGCATAATTCCTGTTTAGTGGCGTGAGTCTTTAAAACAGGAGATCCCTATAAGTAGCTTTCTGTCTCCTTTCAAGGAAATAATGGTCTTGAATATTTTATCCACTAAATACTTTGAAATTAAACAAAACTTAATCAACTTTCAACTTTTAATATTCATAGAAAAAAATTACTGTTCTTACAAGTTTGTAAAAATAAAAGAATGTTTCAATTTAGATCATTTCTTTTAAACTTCATTGTTATGATAACAATAAATACAGCAAATAACTAAGAAACAAAGTCATGGTTCCTTGCTAACATTAATTTGAAGTTACACAACAATATACTGTTAATAAGTACATGAAGTATGAGTAACCATTAGATTACATTGGTTCACAAGACCTACTGCTTTAGGAATATGCATAGCATCTGCCACCCTCTGCCACTTCTTCTTTTCTATGACCTGTTTCAGTCCTCCAAAGTGTTGCACAGTATTGTAAAGCTTTGAAAGATCTAGTTCTACTCCTCCTATCTTCAAATTCAGAAGAACATTTTTCTTCAGGTTTCTCATTAAATGAAGTACTACAATATATTTACTAATTTTCATTATAGTAAAGAATACGTACATTAATAATACAAAGAAAATAAAGTTTAATGAATATAAATACAAAATATATCTAAATGACAATTGTACGTATTTTAAAATGTTATTTAGCTGCTACACAAAATTTCCATAATATTTGGAAGATAAACAACTACGTCATGGTTTTCTACCTTGTGTAATTCAAAATATGAAGTCACTTAAGACAACTTTTGCAAGTTATATAAAACTAAATCTATACAACTCTCAAAACATACACAAATAAAAAAGTTAAGTTTATATCAACACTGACAAAAAACAAGAAACTAACTGTCAACTATATATGAAATTATAAGGAAGTACTAAACATAGAATTAGTAAAAAGGTTCATATTTGCTATTATGATGAAAGTTAAATTATGTACATTTACATTTTGCTTTCAGTACTTTCACAAAACATCATGCCTTTACTAATTCATGGTAATTACTATTTCCATGTTCAGTACATTGAAAGAATTAAAACAAAAACATAACTCAGCAGCATAAAACCTGAACACTTTCTGACAATGGCTGAAATGATTTACATTTCATTAGTTCATTGTGTTGCTCAGTACTGTGAAAATTGTTGTAATTATCAGATTTAAAATAAATAATGAAATTATAACTTTCAAAGCAATATAAAAATTCCTATAAAGTATTTCTATAAAAAAAAGCTCCATTAAAAAATACAGTAAAGTAATGATGAATTATAGATGTTAATATTTGTGTGTGTAAACATACCAATGGTGCATGTTCAAGTGATACACCCTGTGCTTTCAAAGTTTTCTTTATACACGAAACATGCTGAACATTAGGTCCCCACCTGGAAAAGAACATACATATCAGTGCTACGCATATATATGTCTTTCAACTGCAGATATGCTCTTGTTACCTTTCACACGATAAGCATCAGAAACTAATAACTTGAAGGGGACTTAAACAAAGTAAAATTTGAATTTGCTATAACAGTTTGCTCTTTTAGGTACTTACAATTAAAAGAATAGGAGAGGGTATCATATGTTTTAACAATCACAAACATTATATCATGATATGTACATATCTGTTTATATATAGAGATTGATGATAAAATATTATTAAATCCTTTACACTCTTTGTGATAATATATCAAGCATTTGGCTTCATTGTAAGCCTTACCCACAAATAGTCATGCTTGTACTGGTACAAAGAAAGCTATAATTACTATGAAAAAAGTTGTTATAATGATTCAATGCTAATGTACACAGGGTATATATACAGGATAATGTATAATGTACACAGGGTATATATACAGGATAATGTATAATGTACAGGGTGTTCGGAACTGTGCAGTCTTGAAAACAGCATTCATTCAGTCTATTTCAAGCCAGCAACTGATAGCAGTATTTAGAAACAAAATAAGAAGCATCCAAACCTGTATTGATGCCAACAGGGGTCACTTTCAATATTGTTTATAACTGTCATTCATATTTAACTCCTGTACTCTATATTGAAACATATCTGTTAATAAATATATAAGTGCACAGTGACTTTCCGAACACCCTGGTATATATGTACGTGTAGGCTTGTGTTTACAAATGCACAATAACTAACAAAGAACATTTACTTATAATAATTCCAGTTTGGACATCAACCATAACTCAATGAGTTACATTAATTAAGTTTTCTGAAAACATTTGATACAAAAACAGTCAGCTAAATAAAATACAAAGAAATAAGACTGTTAAACATGGTAGAAATTTTTTTCAATTCCTATTCTACCCGTAACTTATTTTTCAATGTCATGTTTCATTCATAATCAATTCATTTGTTGACACTCCAAATGGCAGTTGCTAAGAAATAGTTTCCATGGGTTTTAAATACTGTTCAGCTATGGGATTTGTTATGAATAATAGTCTCCTACTATGTTTCTTTATAGGTTATTGCACTGATTATATTATAACTTCTAATACAAACTGACTGAATGGTGATCACTGACAAGAGTTACATTTTTACAAATAAAATTATAATTATCAGATACTTTTATATATATAGACACACAATAAATTTATGCAAGTATAATATTATAATGGAAAAACACACACATATATATGTTTATTATAAACAAAAACATGATGTTTGACTGATAGATAGTGTATCACCATCAATCTGGGTCCCTTCTGCGGTCACCTCCTAAAACCTAGGGTAAATGTATATCCCACAGTATAGTATATTCTCTGAGGGTCCTTTCAACTGTTGAAGCATTTTTTATTTTGTTTCAGCATGTTTTTGTTTATAACAAACTAACATTAGTCAAGTGTTGGATTTGCTGTTTTTAATACAATCCTTTGTTTTGTTTTTATTTTACTTAACTCTTCAGTGTTAATGTTCTCTCTACATTATATGTGTGTGTGTATAAGTAATGTAATAATAGTTACAATACTTAGATTAGCTTACATCTACCATGTGCTGCAACTAACTAGTCAAAAATTAATCAAGCATAATTTATGTTTAAAACACAAAATTTTTATATAAATAGTTATATGTTAACATTCTTGCATATTTTAACAAAATAGGATGTGATTTATAACATTTACCAATGAGCAGTCACAATTTGTCATGGCCATGGTCATTGTATCAATATTTTGCTCTCGTATAAATTAATGAAATTATTTTGATATGAACAAAAATTGTTACATAACAAACAAATGCATGAAAATTATGTCAGCCATTGAATCATACACACCAATTTTAGTTTTAAAAATGATAAAATATGACACTATAGCCATTCATAATGTTGGTACATTTAGTAGCTCAAGGACAAAAACATGAAGCTACATATATGTATTAAGATGTACATTGAAAAACAACATTATTGGACCCAGTATATATAGTCATTACTATGATTATGCCTTTTGTTTATGCACTTCAATAATTTTACAAAAATCTTACCTATATAAGACTTTATGCACATATTGGTTGTGTGCAATGAAACGCATATCATCATTAACCTTACATTCCGGCTGAAATTAAAATTAAATACATTAATTAATCAGTATATTTTCATAATGTAATAAACAAGTAAAGTTAAATAATAAGATATAATAAAAACACTATTATGTTCTTTAAATGTCCAAGTTGCTAATTTTTTTTACTATTACTTTTCTGTTCTAATGTAGGAAATTATTTATCAATCTAGCTTTACCTAATTTGCCAAAAGGTTAATTTAGTGGGTACACAAGTTGTATATAGTTCTTTTAACAAATATTAAATCATGTAATATTTTCACTTAAAAAACTTTAATTCTTATTGAAAACAAAGGTACAACTTTTATGTCATCCTCGCAATTGGGCACCCATGTCAAAATTTGTACTTCAAATAATTTCAGCTTTAATAGTAATATTATCTAGCTACTGAATTTTCTGTATGCATTTTATGTTTTCCCTTTAGTTTTATTCCAATTTGCATAATGTACACATTCAAACAATGTAACATACTTTATGCACAGGACAATAGAGCAACAAAGATTTGTTCACTGTGTTGCAAATAGAATCTGTGTTCACATCTGTTGCGTGCACTCAGAGAAAGTGATTTTTGTTATGAATAATGTTTTTTCTTTCTTTATGAAGTCTAACACAGCTTACTGGTCACTTCCAGCACTCAAGCAACACTTTATTTACTTATTCATAAAACAAATATATATGCGCTGTAGTTGAAGCTTTTTCATTCTGGAAATAATTTCAAACAACTTTAGTAGCAATATAAAATTATTTATATATATAAACAGCCTGATTATTAAAAGAAGCAAAATACAATCAAAATTCCACGATATCTCTCTAAACACTGCATAGTTACTTACTTTAGAACCAGCTCAACTTGCAAAGAAAACAACTTGTACAGATATCAGTTTTATTTTTGTTTCTTGAAACAGAATATTTTCCCCAATTTTTATTGCTATGATATGAAGACTAAATCATATAATTTCTTAAATTATGGTCTTTCCAACTACATAAATTAATTTCAGAAAGAATGTAACCTACGCCTGTGAGATAAAAGGAGTCAAGAGTTGTTAATATCATCTTGTAACGAAATGAAAGTTGTAATCAAAAATCAACGTCTTACTTATCCCTAAGTATTTGGGCAAAGACATTTTCTATGTTTTGCTTATATGTGTAACTCTTCCAGCTTATACAAGTATTGTAGAACAATAAACTCTATAAATTTACTACTGACTGTAAAGTAACAATGACAAAAGTGACTTAAGGTACTTTAGTTATTTGTTTACCCAGACATTCACATCACTGGCTGTCCATTTTATTTGACATGAATGGATGCATAGTTTAATTTCAGCTACTCATGTCACAAAACTAATTAATAGCAAATTATGTAAAATATTATTTTAAATTATAACAATTATCTGAAAAATTAGAGGTATATGTTTGAGCTTCAATGAGCACTCTTACAACAGAATCTTAATTTAAAATCAGTTTCAGTAGGTTTCCTGAAATGAACTATGAGAGGCCTGTCACTTGACCAACACTGTAACCATCATAAAAAAAAAAGAAATAAATATAATTTTTTTTTTCTTTTGTGTCAGAATAACTTCATATTATAACACAAAAATACAAATGTTTTGTCTAAGTTGCTTAAGTCTTATTATGCTATAGATATTTATTATGTTTTATTATACTGATCTTCCAGTCATGCCCAGCTAACATTACACAACTTGCATTCACACAGTGCAGGTGTACTAATGTTGTGTATATAAAATCGACCTTTAAGCTTCCCCATCTTGACCATGTTTAAGTGGACTAGTAATTTGTAGCATACAATCACATCCAATTATTATACATTATATATATTAATACTACTTAGAAATAAATTATTAAACTCATTTTCCTTAAAATGTAAAACAATAAATCAAGAAGTAAAGCAAACAATGATTTCTTCTTACTATGACCTAGTTACTTGGTTGCTGCTGGACATAAAATTGCTTTTGCTTTTGAATTTTATGTAAAGCTACAAGAGGGATATCTCCACATATAGGTTGCTAAATCATCTAAAATTTTGCAAGTGGAGGATAACAAACAAAACTTTTTTCAGGTTTTATATATACATTTGAGCAACTAAAAGAACACAAATAACAACAATGATACCACAAAATTAAACTATAATTTATTAAACTTAGTAACTCAGATGTATTTAGATTTTATGAAACTTCAGGCAGACTACATACACAACCTACCCTTCTGAAATTTTCATTTCAAGGAGCATGACACCATTTACATAGATTAATATGGTTGTGAAAACCACAAAGCTGACAATTGATTATTATATTATATATTGAAGTGTATATAAGGAACGATTTTCAAAAATTAAAAGAGAAAAATGGGGCCCACTGTGTGTGATTCAGTACATAAGCAATTTCTGAGTAAACGAAAAAGATATAAAGTTCTTATTTTCTATTATAGCTTGTTAATATTAGTAATTTAAGTTCCTTAATTTGTATGAAACTACAGACTCAGTATTTTGACATCACAAATATCTAATTTTGAACACTGCTGCAATCAACATAACATTTGACTCACAAAAATCTATATTTAGGTGTATTCTTTAAATATATATTTTTAAATTAATAAATTAAATCATACATAATATTAAAGTTTAAACTGTAATCTACAGTTTGATTCTAAAATTATTGGCACTACATCATAAAGTAATACACCAATAAAATTTTGAATGAAAGTCAACCAATGTAATGACATAGCCTTTATCACTAAAGGGATAAATGTGTATAAATAAAGAGTACTTCTGTGTTTTACATGGTTTATTCCAAAGAAATAACACTTTCAACTTTTATTCTGAACAGGTAACTTAAAATATAATTGATGCCAATATTTGTTCATTTTAGATACAAAGAATAATTAATGGTATGTTTGTTGACTTAACAATGAAGAGAAGTCACAGTTACTAAAGCTGTTATATTTACATGTAGTTTCAAGAGTAGATAAGTGAAAAGAATTGCTACCCTGTGATACATTTGAATATTACCTAGAGAAAGAACAAATTAATTATTATGAATTATGTTATTAATCAGTTTTTATGTTCAACATAACATTTTGTAAAGAGTTAAAATTTAATCTTCAATTATTCAATTTTAGAGCTGATAAAAATACTGTCTCTAAAGTTTTAAGTGTCTGCAGGTGTATTAACCAAACTATTTATACATTGTTGATTTTTTTTTGTTGTTCCTTCCTTTGGAACTTTTTTCTAAGATGTTTTATTGCAGTCTTATTACTACATTTAGTATACAGTACTTTGTAATTTTTCACTAAGTCAGTCATATCTTCAAATGTCTAGGGTCAATTTCATACATTTAAATGCTCAGTCAAGTATTAAATAAGTAATTCATATAAAATCTCACCTTGAAGGAGTCTGGAGGAATTATCTTACAAATACCATATTTTTCTGCTTCTGGTCTAATTTTCTCTATAAATTCCAAAGGGTCCTGAAACTCCTCTGCAGTAGGATGATAAACTGGTGCTTCAACCATCTTGGGAGGATCACTTTCCATTGGGAAAGGTTCTTTTTTCCATGTCACTTTTTTTGCATCACTTTTTTGTTTTTTATTTGCCCCAACAAGTTTTAATTTTCTCTTAACTGTTGATGTTCCTACTGGTGTTCCAGGGTGACCAATTTTTGGGGATAATGTAGTTTTTGTTCTTACAGAACTAGATGTCTGAGTTTGATTTGATATTGATTCTGTAGATGTAATTAATGACTCTGCTAGCTGAGTTACAGGTTCTGGAGACACAGCAGGAGTGGTAGTCTGTGTACCAACAGAAATATCTTCACTTTTTTCAAGACTCTCACTCAAAGTAGCTAAAATATCTTCCTCACAGGTGTTTGTAGAAGCATCTGCTACAGTTTTGGCAGGAGAAAAGTCCTGAATAAAATGATAAGGAACATGAGTAAGAGTTTCACGAGTAGTAGTTAAAAGAATAGCACCAGCTGGGAAGGAATCATCAAAAACTCCTGAAAAATCACTGGTCATTAGACCTTGTATTTCATCAGAATTCCCAAAAATTAGATCATTTGGTATGGTGTGGGCCATTTCTCCTGTCATCTCAGCAATGGCATGATCACCTTCTGACATATTTTCAATGATGTATGATGCAGCTGCTGCAGTATCATCAGTATTGTTATAGGTTCCACTCCTTTGGGAGGCCATTAACTGTACATTGCGTGTGTTACTGGGCACTTCCATAGAGTCTCCTTTAATGGACCAATCAGACTCCTTTTTTATTTGTAATTGTTTTTCACATTCTAAAGTTTGGTTTTTTCTTTCACTTTTTTTTATGCTGCTATCTGTTTTTAAATTTGACTTGTATTTTTCTTTATCTTTTAATTTACGCTTCTTTAGCTTTTTTGAAAGTTTATCTTTGGTTATTATTCCATATTTCTTGTGAGATTCACTGAAATGCTTGCTTTCTTTTTTAGATTTTTTTAGTTTTTTCCTTTTTTCTTCTTTATTTCCTGACTTCCCAAGTTTTTTCTCGTGGTATTTCCCTTCACTTTTCTTAGGGTGTTTTTTAGAAACTTCAATTCTGTTGTCAGAGTTAATGTCAAAAGATTCATATTTTTCACATGATTTTTTACTCTCTAAGTCTCGACAAGAAACATGTTTTTCCTTCTTCTCACTCTTCTTTAATGATTTACTAGAGATAACATGCTTGGAGGACTTGTTTGATTCCTTCAGTGGAACTAACTTTTTCTTCTTTTTAGGAGGTTCCATTTCCAATGAAGTTACAACATCAAGTGATAATGAGGACTGAGGTCCACTTTCACTTTTTTTTTCTTTTTTTTTTATTTGTGGTTTGCTTTCTTCTAAAACATAATGATCTTTTTCTGATGATTCTTTAACCTCTGGTGTCACAGAAAGCTGATTATCTAAAGAATCTATCTGAGGTTTTGTTTTATCTTTTTTCTTAAACTGTTGCTTTTCTTCTTCCAGAAACTTTGGTTCCTTTTTGTAAGATGAAATTGCCTCTACACTTTCTGAGGACTGACAGCCAGTTGATTCAAGATGAATTTTTGCCTTCTCCTTTTTCTTGGTATGTGGCTTATATTCATCTGACAGACATGATTCTGAAAGACTGACTCCTTCAGACTTTTTATCTTCAGAAATTCTTATTTCTGCTTTATCAGATTTCACTTTCAAATCCCTTTGTAAATTCTTTTGTTTCTTTGAAACTAATCTTAATGTTTCTTCTTTTATATTTTTGGGTTCTTGATTATTTTTTTCTTTTCTTTGTTCTTTAACTTCTTTTTCTACCTTATTCATTTTAGTCACATTTTTTTCAATTTTTTTTGTTAGAATGCTGGTACTTGATTCCATATACTTATCTTCTATTTCATTTCCATCTTTCTTTACTGTGTTCTCTTTAATTCCTTCTTCCCTGTTCTTGGCACCTTTTTTCCCCTTAGACTTAGAGACTTCTGTTAAAGGCTTTATAACCTGAGAAAAAACACCCATTGTCAGTGGAAGATTATCAAAATACTCTGTTTCACTTTTTTGTGTAATTCTTTTTCCTTTTGTGTTCTTTTGGGACTTCACAGAGGACACAGAGTTTCCTGAAATATTCCTTTGACGTAAGGATCTCCCACTGATGCCTGAAGAGTTCCTCGTTCGAGGCCTCTCCAAGGCTTCAGTAAGTTCTGCAGGCTTTCCTATACTTCTTGTTACTGGCCTGCTTACTTTGAAAACTTGAGGAACCTGCCTTCTTTGCTGAGGTCTTGCAACAGGTTTAGCAAATTTCTCTAGTTGTCTAACAGTTTTTCTGCTAACTGCTTTGCTAGTTGCTGATCTCAAAACTTTGCTAGAAGATGCAAATATTTTTTTTGTGACTTCTCTACTTTGATCACTTCTTCTCTGCTTCCTGTTGGAAACACATTTTAATGAAGTAGAGTTCTTTGCTCTTAGTCTGTCACGCCATTCTTGAAACTTTTTTGAACTTGCTGTAGATCTTAAAGTAGTAGTTTTTGGCTGAAACTTTGCTTTGTTTTCCTCTGTTTTGGATTCTTTAGTAACTGGCTTTGGAGACACAAGAACAGATTCTGCTTCAAAATCACTTTCTGAATCAAAATCAACAATAGGAGGTACCAATTTTGCTTTACGAAGATGTGGTGTTATACCCTGTGGTTCTGGATTAACAGGGGATAGAACTGAAGGAAGAGATTCTCCTCTAAGTCTAGCAGACCGAATAGGTTTTTGTTTGTCAGTTACTAATTTTAACCTTGTTTGCATACCCTGGCTAGTAAACCTTGAATTCCTTGAAGAAGAAGTGACAGTTAATCTGACACTTTTATGCCTGTTACCTCTTCTTTTCGTTTTCTTATCTTCCTGAGAATTATCTTTGCTTGTATTCCTTCTTGTGTCTTTTGATTTTGATGTTTGCTTTTCTTTGGCAAGTCTCTGCTGTTTGTATTTTTCTCGAAGTTGGCCAACTGATGTTAACTTTGAAGAAGTTTTTAATCTTCCTGAAGTAGAATTTGATCGTGGCAAACTTTCAGAGTTAAATGTTGCTTGTTTGGTTCTGGTAGATGAATCTCTGGTTAATAGTTTTCTTTTATGAGTTAGTGGTGCCTATAAAGACAAAGCACAATGCATTATAAAAGGCTAAATACAAAAATAATAATAAAATGTTATAATATACTATAAATCTCTGCATAAAAAATAAATTTTAATCATAAATCTGTTATAGAAACAAAGGATCCATTTATTAGAAAGCCATGACTTCTGTCACCTACATGCAATTTAAAGACATAAACCATGTACAATAGTTCTTCAAAAATACCACCTGTTATTGAAGCAATATACCAGACATCTAACTATTTACATTCTTAGGCAATATAAAAGTAGTGTTATCAATACTATAAAACAGCTTAAGTGTATTAATTTTGAGTCTAACAAAAACTTAAAATTTATTCTAGCAAGAATAAAAAAGTTATTTGAAAGAAAGAAATAAAGCTATAAAAATATTTTCCCTTTAAATATTTTTAACTCTCATATGCTTATCAAAAATAGTTATAGCCCCAGCTTTCAAAATCTTATAATCTACAGTAGTTTCAGAACAATTTTAAGAATATTTTGAAAATATAAATAAATTAATATTTTGGGTTTTCTCAATGACTAATTTAAAGCAAGCAATTTCATACCTTACTCCAAACAAAACTGTCTTAAGTCTTCAACAGTATCATTGCAATAAATTTCTATTTCATATAAAAATTCATTAATGGTAATTATATGTCAAAATAAAACAAAACTACATAAAAATGTATAATGCAGCAATTTATGTAAATAAAACTGAATAAAAAGTTCCTAAAATTTTCAACAAAAAAAATCACAAAGCTTTATTTTTCACACAAAAAAATTCAGCTACTCTGATGACTTTCAATTAATGATAATACACTGAATATTTAATTAAACTTTTTAGTAAATTGTAAATTCGTCAAAAATGATATTTAGTCCCAAAAACATTAATGTAAAAATGTATATATATACTCTTCAAAATAAGAAATGCAAAAGAGAAATTTTTGTAATTTTAAAGAGAAAAGAATGTAATAACATTACAAGCTCAGAGTATGTGATGTTACACGTGTTAAGGCACTGATTGTCAAACCAAAATGACAATATAAGTTGTGTACTTTGAAAACGGAGAAAAACATTTGATTTTTTGCCAAAATGCATTCGTGTCCAATAAATTTGTTTGAGAGATCTGCATGTTCTGCAAGTGCAACATGAGCAAAATCCCTATAAAAGTGACAGGTTCTCGGTTTCCATAACTCAGGGTTAAGCCACCGACACGCAATATAGTTATGCCAAGCTGACTGAACCACAACGCCATTGGTCGATTGAAAGCAGGCAAATCTCGATCAGATGTTGCCAGAGCTGTGAATGTCCACCCAAGCACCATCACAAGGTTATGGAATCGTCACAAACAACATGGATCAACTTGTGACCGTCCACGATCTAGCAGACCTTGTGTGACCACGCCCATACAAGATCGCTACATCTGGTTATGTCACCTACGGGATAGGACCACCACTGCGACGTCTACTGCCTCAACCATACCAGGACTGCATATGATTTCCGATCAGACCGGACGCAACTGTTGACAAGATCCTTAGGCCCCATGTGTAACCCATCATGGTGAATGTCAACGACGTTTTTCAACATCACAACACCTGTCCTCACACAGCCCAACTTACCACTATCTTCTTGAGACACCACATCATCAATGTTCTTTCCTGGCCCTCCAGATCACCAGATTTAAACCCCATCGAACATCTTTGGGACAAGTTGGACAGACATTTGCGATGGCGACAACCTCATCTGCAGACTCTACCTCAGCTTGCAGCAGCTTTGCAGACTGAGTGGACAGCCATTCCACAGGATGTGATTTGTCATCTTATCACTTCTGTGGGCAGGAGATGCCAAGCAATTATTGATACTCACGAGAGGCATACTCGTTATTGACGTTGAGTGACGATAAACTTCAACGAGTGATCATGGACTTTGCCTTTGCAGATTTTGGATGTTCAGCTGTGAATGTGCAAAGTTTCACACATGTCATACAGAACTACCCAGAATAAACTTGTTAACAATATGTCTCAAATTTTGCCTTTTGCATTTTTTTAAGAGTATATATATCATAAGAAAGTGCAATTTAACAGATTTCAATAATATTATTTCATTTATAGTATGCAACTTTTCACATTACATATGAACAAAGTTACAATGTAGTAAAAACCTGAATAAAGCTCTAGATCCTGAAGTTAAGTCAAAGTCAACTGACAGAATTTTTTAGTAACATGCAGTTCATGCACAACATAACTTTTCAAACCTACACTTTTTTCTTTTCCACTGCTTTCTATGCTACTCTCATTATACATGTCTCCATTTTCTGATCCTGTAATGCTTCCTCTTTCTCTTTTAGACACCCATGTTCTTCCAACTGGTTGTTTAACTGGAGTTAGTCTATCCACAAGTGAGGCTTTATATGGGTTTTTTTCATGGAGTCCAGTAAATTTAGAGAGCTGTTCATCTTTTATTCCACTTATATCTGCTTTCCCCAGTTCAGGACTTGAGCTACGACTTGATTCAGAGTCACCATGAGCACCTTGGTTCAGGAAGTCCAGAGCAGGAGGAAGTAAAGGAGTTCCTGAAGGTAATCAATATGTCAGCCATTTTATAGAAAACAAATTACATTCCTGTACACAAAATAAAATCTTATAATGAATCCAGCCTCAATTTTCATAATAGTTAATTTACTAAAGTAACCTACTTAAATTCAGCTACTTTGGCAACTTCCAATCAATGATAATACACTGAATATTTAATAAGATAAATGAACTACTCTTTAAATAAGCAATAAAAGAAAGTATAAACATTAAAGGAGTTTATTAGGTTACTTAAATAAAATACACAAAATGTGATTATTCTTAACAGAACAGTTAATTTCAAAGATGATATATACAAACAGTCTTATAAAAATAGTCTGAACAGGAAAAAACAAAATCTTAAAATGTTATTGTTAAAAAATCTGTGGAATGGAGAGCTGTAAATCTGCAAGAAAAAAACAACAACAAAAAACTCTACCACCAAGATCTCACCCATCCTACTACCACACATCATATAAGCATCTACACAATGATCTGATGTCAAGATGCCATCCACAATACCATTCATGGCATGATTGATGCTGGGGTACTCCCCACATCAGCTATAAATGTAATGGTACAAGCCACTAATGCAAGAACTTTTATATTTTACTTGTTAACAAAAATCCATGTACTTACCAATCCAAATTATCCCATTATATCCATTTGTAATTCCATAACTAAAATTATCTCTTCTTATTTAGTCATTATAATAGTATCCCATATTAACTTTTTTCTCCACATGCATTAAGGACATCAGTGATACCCTACATATACTAAGTGGCATTAAAAATGCAACAAGTAATAAAATGAGTTGTTTCATACAAGTTGAGCAATAACATGCAAACATACCTGGGCTTTAATCATGAGTATTCTCTGAAAACAATTCAGTAGTTCAAATCATTTCAACCAGTGTGATCACGTGTCAATATTTAAACCAGTCAAAACTTACCCATCCCTTGCTGTTGTACATAATGCAAGAATACAGAAAAACTTTTAATGGTACACACTGTTACTTCAGCCTATAAAATGCTGGGTTTTAAAAGTTTAATTTCACCACAAAAAAAGATGCCTCAACTGATGCAAAGAAAGCAGGGATCAGGTGGTTGGAATGCTAATAAAGGGATGACACAAGCCAGGGTCGTGGCACACTTTCGAGTGCAATTTCATGCACGACAATGCACATCCGCACATGGCAAGGGTTTGTACAAACTGTTTGAATGAAAACAATGTGAATGTTCTGGACTGGCATCATATTCCCCAATATTAATCCCAATGAGCATCTCTGGGATATTTTGCATCAGTGCATCTGTCATGGGGATTTTGCCCCCAGCTCTCTCTCTCTGAACTATGTGCAGCACTTCTGGCTGAGTGGGACATCATCCACCAAAGGTAGATTGACTATCGTGTGACATCTATGCCAAGCAAGATCCAGGGTCTTCTGGTAGAGAATGGAGGACATACCCATTATTGGCGTTCTGGACAATGAAATCCTGATTAAACTGTTTGTGTGCAGTTTCTGATCAAATTCTAATATTGTGTAGTGCAAAAACATGATGATTTCATAATATGTACATTCAAAACTTACAATGAACCTGGTATATTAAAATTATTTAACTGTATGTACGTTGTTGTGCTTTTAATGCCTCTCAGTATATGCATATCAGACGATGATGGAACCTACTCCACTGTGTCATGCAGAAAATGTCTCTGGTGGGATATCCTTATCATGCCAGTAACGTTGGAAGCCATCTGGACCATCAAGATTAAATTTTTCTCATCAGAGAACAAAACCTTCATCCACTTTTCTATGTTCCATGTTGGTGCTTCTCAGCAAAGTTTAACAGAGCTGTTTCATGGTGTGGAAGGAGGCTTGTCCCTTGAAGACATTTACGGTTATTAAAGCATTTCTCCTGTAGATGCCATCTTATTTTTCTTGAGCTGCATTCTGAGCCATAATCTGGTTCAACAATCAGTTAGTGTCTTGCCGAAGAACTCGTCGAATCCTCCTGCTCTATGCAGGAGAAATTTTTTTGGGCCAACCACTTGAAATTCTCATTCTGTATCTCTCAGGATCTTTTAAGAAATTTGCAACAGCAGTTTTACAATGCCCAATCTCACCAGCAATAGCACATTGAAAGAGACCTTGCTTTTGCAGCTTGACAATTCTGCCACTTTCAAACTCTGTCAACTTTTTACCCTTTGCCATGTTTTTTACTCAATGCAACACAGGAGATGTCAGTGGGAGATACTGACAACACTGATGCTTGAACACAAATGACTAAATTTTGTTACATGTTTACTGATTAAAGCTTCGTTTCAGTATGGTCTTAAACATTTGAACAGCTAGTATTTAGACTAATTTCATAGCGTTCACATTTTCTTTATTAAATGCTAAAAAAGCTTTTTATTTTTATTTTCCTTTTTCTTATTTTCATCTTTCGAAGCTCTACTCAAATGAGTGGTTGAGTCTAACAATGTAAAATGCATATTTTTTCTTTATTTTCATTGGCCTTAAGATTTTGGCCATCAGTGTATTTTACATTTCAAGAACATTTTTCATCTGAAAACATCAATGGTACAAGAACTGGGCAATTAAACCAAATGATATCTAAGAACATCAATTATTGCCAAGTAAAATAAGAAATTAATCAAACTTGGCATTTCTCATTATCAGCATTTTCAAATAATCCAAAAAATTAAAATATTAGCATTAGAAAATGAAAATAGAAGGATTTTGTTTCATGATTACGATATGGCTGAAATTCTCAATGTTTCTTTTTTCTCATTAGTTTGTACTAATGAAGATGTTGGGTTGATTCCACAATCATATCTTCTTCTGAAAGAATATATAATATCCTTGGATGGAGTTGAAATCAAGACAAAACTATTTGGATTTAACACTGGAAGACTGGAGAAATATGATGATGAAAGAAACAGGCAAGCAGCTTTATAGGTCATCTACCTTAATTATTAATTAACCCATTAAAAGCTGTTAGGTGCTAAAAGCTTGAAAACTAATCATCATTAGAAAGATTTTTGAAGTAGGAGGAGGATAGACATTATACAAATAATTACTAATACCTAATCTTACTTTTGTATATGGGAAATTATTAGAGCCTTAAAAGTAAAGAAATTCTCCTACAACATTTAGCCACAATTCATGTTTTCGTTAACTCTAAATGACTAATATTATTACCAGTGTACACTGACTGCATCAGTTACTCTCATGCAAAATAAACGATCAACCAAAATTACATTTAAGCATAAAAGGTCATAAAAACATATAATGAACTAATATTTTTGATTATTTCAAATATCCAGTAACCAAAATTAGGATTACACTGATTAATATTTCTCATTAATATTGTTTTCAATTATACACATATCCAGTAATTATTATTTTGCCATTACAACTTTGTTCGTTTTAACTTATTAATGTCACAATTAACAAAAACAATAAATTAATTTTTGATTAACTTTACTAATCTAGTAATCAAAATGTTGCCATTATGATTTCTTATTCTTATTTTCAATTAATTCAAATTTACTGAGCTTAATCAATTGGTGTTATGACTCATAAAAACAACTAACTTATCAAAATTAGCATTTTTTATTAATCCAACTATCCAAGTAATTGAAATAATGCTGTCATGACTTTTTACTATTTTCCATGAATTGAAGTTTCTTCAGCTTTGGGCCAGCATGGCCTGGTGACTAGAGAAATCGCCTCACGACATGGGGGTGTGTTTTGTTTGATTCCTGTGCCATCAAACATGTTCACTTATCAGTCACATTAGCAACAACTTGTTTCTTAAGTTATTATAAAGCTTCTATGGCTACTTGCTACTGGCTGGCAACACCCACCAATGTAATGTTTTTTACAATGTCCCATGTGTTTCTTTATAACTGCATAACTGTATTCTTTAATATTAATAAATAAGGTGTAAAATTAGTTTTTACATTGTGTTGCAATTTATAATTTGTAAAACAGTTTTCTGAAGCTTTAAATAAACTAAAAATTTACTTTTTCTACATTTATTGATGCTACACCTTCTACTATCCTGAATCTGTTCCAATAGTTGTGAGAAGAACTGGCAAAACTGGATGGATTAATCAATTAACTACAAGAAGCAATTATGTAGATTAATGTCTCTTATGCTTATCAACTAACACCATGAAAACAATCAAGAAACCAAGACTTGTATCTGAATTAATTGAAATCACACTTAAATCAACTGTCCCAAATATAATCAACTAATGCTTGGTTGGTTTCATGCTTTATGGCACAAAGCAGCTAGGCTATCTGTGCCAAACATTCACTAAAAAGTTAAAATTAAATTTAGTAAAATTCATAAAAAGAATCAAGGTAAAACAAAACAAAGTTAAAGAAAACATAAATATTCTAAAACCAATGTTTACATCTAGTCTACAATGTTAAGAGAAAAACTACAGTCATACAAGTTGTAAAGGACTTTCTGTAACATAATTGTAATTACCATAACTTGCCAGGAAGACTAACAGGTAAGTACAAAAACCACTGTTAGTCACCTGAAGTTGGCATTTCCAGTCCTGGTTCCAAGTATTTGACATTATAGACATTTTCAAAAAGGAAAGTAAAAAAAAGGTTTTAAAAAACACATATAAAAACTATAATAATAACTCACCAAGATAACTAATGAGTAGTTCAAACAGCAGCATTAGTCACCTGAAGTTGGCCTTTCCAGTCCTGGTTTAGAGTTATTTAATTTTATGGTCATTTCCTAATTTCAAATCAAATAGATGGACTGTGCTTTCTTGAAAGGGAATCACATTAAAAGAGTCTAATATATAAATTGAAAAACTTAAATGAAATTAAAAAGATTAATGGCTTTTCAAAAACTAAAAACATATCCAAGGTGGACAGTGTCACCAATAACACTGTCTAACATTATGGAAAATCTTGGGACAGAACATTTAAAATAGTGAGTGAGGGATAACTATGGAAAGTATCCCAGGCCCGTGTTTGAGCCTTCCATGCCACATGGCAGATAAGATTCTACCACGGATGAGGATATCCTTGAAAATTTGTCGAAGTTTTAGGAGTACACTGAGCAGCTGCTTGTATAATACAGTCAGTTACTGATGGCTTACAGATGATGGCAGGACCAAGTTCTGCAAGAGCAGTGAAAGAGGGCCAGTTTGTGTGATCCAGTTTCCACCAGTACACAAGGGTCGGGTGGCATCAACCACAGCCATTCTCTCTCAAAATTGTAGGAAAATGATCACTGCCTCGTGGATTATTGTCAACCATCCATGAAAAATAAGAGATCAACAGCAGTAAAGGACTGACTAGGAGAATGAAAACAAGTAAAAGAGCCAGTGTTGAAAAGAGAAAGGTTATGATCAGAGAGCATATGCTCTATGGAGTGGTCCCTCCTATCAATATAAGCACTTTCCGAGAGGGGACAATATCCATCAAAGTCCCCAAAAATTAAAAAGAGAAATGGCAACTATTCAATAAGAGTATCAAGGTCTGATTGATCATACATCCCTCCAGATGACAGGTAGAGCGAACAAACAGTGATGGTATGACCCAAGAAAACACAGATGGCTATGGCTTCCAAAGGTGTGTCCGGTGGCAAAGACAGGGTGGGCACATGCTGATCAACCAACTGTGCCACCCCTCCATGCACTCATCCACCACACAATCTATCATTTCTGTAGAAAGAAAACAGCCAAAAGGTGACTGTATCAGCAGGTTTCAGAAATGTTTCCTCTAAGAAAATACACACAAGATGGTAGGAAACAATCAGTGTTTTGATGTCATCCAGATTATAACGTAAACCTCAACAGTTCCATTGTGTCAGGGTGGCCATTTTTATTTAAATGTAGGAGAATTGGGTGGAGAACCCTTCTGTTTACTACCACGTCTTTTACCTTTACTGTCTTTATTCGAAAATCTATTGACTTCCATGGATCCTGCTCTGGTTCGACACGGCATATCTTCACTGCTGGAAGGAAATTTCAGTGACTGAGAACACGAACAAATGATTGTTATGCATCTTTGGGTGAGAGAAGATGTAGCTGATGAAATGACTGTACCTGGAACCAAAGGATGTGGATCTTGAGGTTTGTTGGAATGTATGTAAGGGACAGAGATCGGTGTTGAAGTTGATTCATCTTTTTTAACCATGGAGGCCAAAAACCTTTCATTTATTTGGAGAATGATTCTTTTGGAGGCACAGAGATATCTGTCTGCACTCCCACTGTAGTAGTGAAACGAAGTGCAGCAGCATATGCCAAAGATGAAGTGATGGACAGTAACTTTCGAGCCACAGGATAAGTAATGTTAAGAATCGTTTTCAAATGTTGCACCTCTTTTTCTTCCAACCATTTAGGGCAAGAACGAAAATTAGGCATATGAGAGCCATTGCAGTTGACTCAATGAGGGTGTGTTTCACACTCATAGGCACCATGGTCTTTGCCACCACAACAAGAACATGTCAAGGAACCATGACATGACGTTTTTGAATGACCAAACTGCTGACACTAGAAACATAGGAGAGGGTTTGGAATGTATGGCCATATCTTGCAATTAAGATAGCCTACCTTGGTGGGAGCAGGTGGACGTGGTGATATAAATGTCAGAATGAGGATATTGGTCAGCACTGCAATTCCATCTTTGTGAGTAGAGATACGCCTCACTGCAGAAACTCCTTGATTGAAGAAAACAGTGAGAATCTCTGACTTGGGGATGTTTTTCAATTCCCTCTCAACAATAACTCCTTGTGATGAATTCAAAGTATCATGAAGTGCAACCTCAAAAGGTACATCCCCAATTGCCTTTGAATGCAAGAGGATTTCCCTGTGTTGAGATGTGAATGTTTCCACCATTACATCACAAGATCAAAGCTTCTTTACTGACTTTGGAGAGCCAGCAAGTTCCTCTAATCCATTCTGAATGAAAAAGGGAGACATTTGCCCTGAAGGTTTACCTATGGACTGCTTTTTCACTATTTTATTTGGAGGATTCATAATAAAAAAGGAAATTTTGGTGCCCACTGGCCCCACCCACTATGGAGCCCTACAAGGGTATGCATTACAATGTCAAACATGGACACTGCAGCAATGCTGGGGTTTCATGAGCACTATATCCAAACAATAGCATCAGATAGAATGTCCATAACGCCTGTTGAGAACATCCAACACTGGTACTTAGTTGACCCAAGCCTAAGTGGACCAGCCGATTGACCCAAGAGGGCTACCACAAGGCCACCTGTCTACAGGAATTCAAGGCCAAAGTGGTGTGTTACGGTTGGATCCCTCAATCACCAGGATTCTCTCCTCCCCTTCGTGGACCGCCACACACGGCAAACACGGTGAGCATTCAGATCCCAGGGGAGGTAATCTGAAAGAACAGAACCTTCCCTGGAAAGTCCCCTCACCATGTACAGGAATCCACACAGAGGGGAATCAACTAATAAAAATTACTTGTTTCAATTATTCCAACAACCAGTATCGTGAAACGAAATAATTACCATTTTTTATTATTCCAACTGCTCAAGTAATAGAAATCTAGCCATTATGTCTTGTTTTGTTGTTATGCAAAAGACTACCAAATAGGTTGCATTAATTTCAATCTCCATTGCCAATAAACTTGCTCATCCTGCTATTTCAAGATTAATAAGGCTATTTTTGAACTGATAACTAGAAAAATGGCAAATAATTGGCAACATTCACTGCTAATTATCTGACAACTTAGATAAAGTATAAATTTAAGTGTTTTTTTTCACCCTCTTATGCTCCTGATTCATAATTGTTTATCTATATTCTTCAATACTGAACAAATAAATGGGTCTAAGATGTCAAGGTCATCAACTATTTGTGTTGTACAAATAACTATTGTGTGTTGTTGTATAAGCAAAGGAAGGTTTACAGTTGGATCAAGAATACCAAATCCTCATATTTTAAGGTATCGATAACAATATTATTTTATGTTGTATAAACAGGTAATGATCTTAGGCATCCAGACAGCCATCTCTTTTCTGGTTTTTTTTTCCAGAACTTAGTAATTACATGACATGATGTTGCATAATCAAGTGTGAACATGCAGGAGGGGTGGTCCAAGAAGGTTAAACTTTAACGTCTCTCTCCACATTTGGTTTTTAAATATTAATAATTAAATTATTTAATGCTTTGTAAATAGGTGGAAATTTTGGGATAGTCCACATATCCTTCCATTTTTGTTTTTAGAAACTAAAGAAAACAATCCAACATAATACCAAATATGGTATCAAAATGAAAAATCAGATGTCAGTATTTTTAATTATTTACTACTCTAAAAGTTATTTTCTAGATTTTCTGTTGCAGCCTCAACCAATATCTGATTATTTTTAATTGAATACAACTATATAAATATTAAAGCTTTTGAGATTTATTTTTCATCTATGTTAGTATTACTTAGAACAATGTTTTTCAACCACCAGTCTAAGGATCAACTTCAAATCATCATGACTCTCTTGCTGATCCATGAAATTTAATAAAAACAAATAAACAAAAACAAACAGAATATTCATGTGGAAATAATAATAATTTTTCATTATAGTTAGATTTCACTGGTCTGAAACAGTTTAGGGAGACAGCAAACTGGTCCCAAATATCAAAAAGGGTTGAGAAACACTGACTAAGAACACCTACAGCTCTCATAACACATTTATTACAGAACAGATTTTTCACTATTTAGAAAGAATACTCAACATATATTTTTCATATTGTTGATGCCCAATATAAGTGAAAATTCAAGTGTATGTATACACTTATTATTTTATATGTTTATTGTTGTTGTTTTGAATTAAGCACAAAGCTACACAATGGGCTATCTGTGCTCTGCCCACCACGGGTATCGAAACCTGGATTTTAGCGTGTAAGTCCGCAGACATACCACTGAGCCACTGGGGGGCTTATATGTTTAACTGTACAAGTAATGATATTTTAAAAATATGAAAACATGCATCTTCTTTATAAATTTTAGGTGTAGACTTTATAATTCATCCCAAATATTATTACAACTATTTAATTTTATCTATAAAATTTGAAATTTTCATTTTTTATATTTATCAAATCACTAAAAATAAATAAATGCATGATAACCAAACTCAAACTTTACTAGGCTTTCTAATTAATTTTATTATTGAAGTTACTTATAGAGTGTCAACAGTGAAATTAAGACAAATTTATTAGTATTGCTAATATAGATCTTATTGCTTTCCCCTCCATTCTAACGTATTTGATCTGTTCCTCTCCTAAGTAAGTTTCCTAAGGAATGTACTGCTAACAATGTTTAACATAATTTAAAATATGCATGAATCACATCTTGGAAAATGCCAAACATAAATACTCCCATCCAGTAAGTTTTGATATTTATTTTTAACAAACATCAATGTTCTGGTAAAATCTTGTGCATTAATCTTATTAACATTTTATTTCCACCAAAATATTCAACTAACTGACATGACATACACCTGTAGCTGAAAAAGTTTTTACGTTGATAAAATTATCAACTTTATATAGAAACTTGATGTTCGAAAACATGGCAAAGTATTATGTTTATTTTCATCAATTAGAATTCAGTAATTTGAATATAGTATTCACATGGAGAAACAAGGAGAATACTATTAATCATATTTTCAGATTGTTATAAGTTTTATTACTACTTTGTAAGTATGATTCATTTCACATATAACAAGGATAGATAAACATAGTGACTTACTCCTAAATTTATTGTATCTGAAGATGGGATTTCCTCTCACTTTTCATATATTTTTGCCACAGATTTTAAGACAATATTATATCAATACAAAATCCATTTAAACAACTAACACAAAAATATTTACAAATCATCATTTTCTCATTTTGTGACCTTTATTGAGTGCAATTTGAGAATGCTTCATATCATTATTACTAAATAACTATTTGAAGTTCTGCCTGTAAACAACAAAATAACCCCACTCAAAGTCTGATACTTTAGAATTTTTCTACGAATCCAAAGAATATCTGTTTTTGCTCAGAACTTTCCACCTTTTGAGAAGTATATTATCCATTTCTTGATTTTCAAGTATTTCCCTTAGTTACTGGACTAGCCTTAACTGTCACCTTTTTAGGATTCCGCGTAAATGAAACACAATAAAAATTTAAATACAACTGGGTAGAACAAGAATTAAACAATCAAGAGTTGAAAGTTATATATATGTTGAAGAGTTATTGTTCTCATAATTTCTTTCATTATAAATAGTGAAAGTATTTGTGTGTTAAATTATGTCTGTTTGAAAGCTACATAAAATCTGATTAAAGAGAAAAGGCATAAACTTGGAGACCAATTGGGTAACAAAGAAAATATAATTAAAGGTTTAACACACTGTTATACGTACAATGTTTGAAGAAAGTTTTGACCAAAGTGAGCATAAATCTCACATGCTCAAACTGAGACACCATTAAGCCATGTAACATACCAACTAGACCTAACAGTCCAAAATTCAACAAACAAATCATCAAAACCTGAAAACATCACATCCTTCACTGACCATGTGATTGATTAAGTTCTGTGATGAACACCACAGTACCATTTCTTACTTTTAATACCATACTTCATAAACCAAATTTTATTTTTCTTCTTCAATTGAACACTCAACATTTTACTTTAAAGCTTCTTTGGGAGCATTATAATGAAACACTAATAGTATTAACATAAATAAACTAGCATACTGGCTACTTATAATTATTTTCAATTGCATTGAAGTACATTTCAAACAAAAAGTTACTACTCTTATTGGTGGCGATAAATTTATTAATTCATTTGATTTGCAAAAAATAAACTTGGGATTACTGCATATTTGAAAAAACAAACAATGGTAACCAAATGAAGTTATTTAGCCTTATAACAATAACATCACATAAAAAACAATCTTTATCCCTCATGTAATAACAAAATTATTGATTCGCTTGTGCAAATTTTAAACTGGGTTTACTATTCAATAGATGAGCAAATATCACTTATCTCCCAGCTCTAATGACAACACACACGCAACCTCTTAAGAAGCACTAATCAGGAACCATGGTAGTAGTTCAAAATGAGGATCAACCTTTTATTGTTCTTTATTATAATATAATATTGTTCTGCCATCCAATAGCAAAAATGGCTCTGAATATTGTAATAAAACAGAAGCAATATTAAAAGCATCATTATGCAAGATAGTTTTCAAGCTTATTTTACAACCTAACAAATAAATGGCAGCTGTATAAGAGTTGGCATCCAATTGTTTTAATCTAGCATGGAGTTTATATGAAACCTTCTAATCTACTGCATGCATATAATTGTCTGCAAGCTGTAGACAAAATTATTTATCTCAGGACAGCTGGTATGGGTATTAACACCATTGCTTATAAAGCAGATAACAATGTTTTGACCTTCTTCGGTCATCTTCAAGCCATAAGATGACCTAAGGTCAAACTTTGTTCTCTGCTTTATTAGTAAAAGTGTTAATACCAGCCATTTTTACTTCAAGTGAGTTACTCGTCATCATGAAAATTAAATGTTTACGTAGCATGCATGGCACATATACTGTAGTAATTATTAACTTACTGCTCAGACTGTACTGATTTTGATGTTTGTGTATAGAGTTCCTGTGTTTTCAGATACAACACTGTCAATAAGATAACTTTTTTTTAACCACTGCATGCTTGATTTTGGCCATGTTACATAAACTACATTAATAATTATACATAAATATATTAAATGTAAAATATTTTATGTATACATTAAGCATATTTACTATATCACAGTCGATATTTTAAATGTTTACGAGTTTGTATTTTAAGTTTCCAATGTTTTATTTTAAATTAATGTACATATTCAAAACAAACTATAACGTTCATCAATAACAATTCTCCATTACATCACTGCAGGTTTAATGCATATTTTTACCTCTCAGTAGTGATCTTTACTGTTTGAAATATTATTATGAGGTTTAAGTATTTGATTCAAATAACCGTTTCTACTGTTTCTAAGTGTTCCCATTTCATTTTAGGAATTTGTAAACTTCAAAACTGTTATGCTCTCATTTCAAAAACTGATTTCTTTTTTGAACATTCAATAAAACTTTACTAAACCTATTTAAAGATTCATAAACATAAAATTTCCATAATAAATATATCATAAAGACAGATATGTTCTTATTTCACCATTATCATGTTAACCAGCCTTACTAAGTAATCCGATGTATGCTGCTTCCTAGTATCTTTTTATAAATTTCTTGGTTTCACTTTCTCCAGAAACTGAAACTTTCTTTTTACAGCATTCTTGTTTCAGCTTATTGACAGAAACTATAACAGTATCCTTCATTGAGTAACAGTTTTTCCAAGTGTCAATCCCTAACGATACTATTCAACTGTCTATTCAATACTAATAAGTGTAGAATCTCATTATGTTAGGAAATGTATTTCTTACTTTCAAAAGAAAAATAGCTGTGATGTTTTGGTGTTACTAAACTTTTCATATCAATGCTTTTACATGTATTGAGGGAGAATTTTCTTGTTGTTTATCAAATTCCAAAAAACAATTTTTTGTAACAGTGCATAATTACCTATCTGTTCTGTGGAAGAGCTGAACTTTAACATTTCAACAACACAAACTTTCGAAATTCCAAGAAACTGGGTAGATGGTGCAATACCCAGAAATAACATTGTTTTCTGAGTTGGAGAAATTAGGGTTTATTTTATTCTGCTGATAGTATAACTAAAATTTGTTGCATAAGAACAGTTTGTTTTGAAGATTCAGGTTTATCTTGTACATATTTATTCTTGTCTTTCAAAATTTGTAATGCATACTGGATGGATTTAGACATTTTAATAAAATTTAAGAAAAAACAACTTTAACACTCCAGATAAATATAAAAGAATACATTTCTATGTAAAACCAGCTTTTCACCTTTGCAGCTTCTTCAGAGTTATTATGCATAACTGCTTGTTATGTTCTATTTCTCAAGACTGTGGTAACATTCACCTAACAAGGTATAAAATATTATTATTGTTTCATTCTTGTTCTAATATTATATTATAGTTACAATACTATGTTTATACAAATGTATGACAATGGTGGTTTAGTTACATGTATCACCTATTGTCTCTGTTAATTTTGGAATTTTTTTATTATGAGTACAGTTTCAACATGTTTTCTTTCCTTAAAATTTTTAGTTCTTGTAAGATAGAAACTTTAAACAAGCATGAATTTTCCGTTTTTAAGGTTCCATGTATGTATAAGAAGTGGTTTGCTGTAAAAGTTTGGTGTTGGTCATGTGTATAACATTGATGTGTTCTGGTTTTTCATACACGTCTCTCCACACTTTACAAATTATATGGTAAAACATTTTTTGATGCGACACATTGTGAGAAAGAAGAATAAACTAATAATTCTTTCACTGTTTTACCTGGTTTTTTTACATTATGTTGACTCTCTGCTGAGATTGTTTAATAGCTTCATAAATCTTTTAAATCATGTTTTTATGACAGGAATGTTCATTATGTGCATTTTTGTGTTGTATTGTTTTTTTTGTATGTGTGATTTAAAACCACTCTCAATATAATATTCGAGATATCCATTTCATAACAAGTGTTTTAAAGTAATTTTGTACTGTTTGTATGGCATTCTGAAAGAAGCAGTTTTGGTTTATTCTCATTAGTTTTTCTATTAGGGTTCACACTTTGACTTGTTCCAAATGGTGTGATTTGTAATGGAAAAATACTGGTTTCTTGCATTCTTTGCGATACATGGAGCTCTGCATTTCTCTTTCTTGGATTTTTAGGGCTACATCTAAGGACGTTAAGTATCCTTCTGTATTGGATAGATTTCGTGTAAATTTAAACGATGGATAGTAGTTTGTTTTTTGAATTTCGTGCAAAGCTACATGAGGGTTATCTGTGTTAGCCATCCCTAATTTAGAAGTGTAAAACAAGGAAGAAGGCAGCTAGTCATCACCACCCACTGCCAACTCTTGGGCTACTTTTCACTAACAAACAGCGGAATTGACTGTCACATCATAACACACCAACAGCTGAAAGTTAGAATATGTTTGGTGCAAGGGAAATTCAGACCCAAGACCCTTAAGTTATGAATCAATCACCTTAACCACCTGGCCATGCTGGGCCCTGTGCAAAAGTTGTTTCTTCTAAGATTCCAAAAGAACAAATATGTCATTGATGTATCTGTACTACACTCTTGGTATTAAGCCTGTCTTTTGTTTATATATGTCAAGAGTATTGATTTCTAATATATGCATGAATATTATGGCAAATGTGACTGCTGCTCTGTTATCCATTGCTATTCCTTCATTTTGTTAGTACAAAGTCTCACCAAATTTAAAGCAGCTATTGTGTGGAACAAAATTGAGCATTGTGAGGATGGTGT
This sequence comes from Carcinoscorpius rotundicauda, assembly GCA_011833715.1. Taxonomy (NCBI): domain Eukaryota; kingdom Metazoa; phylum Arthropoda; class Merostomata; order Xiphosura; family Limulidae; genus Carcinoscorpius; species Carcinoscorpius rotundicauda. The sequence continues at coordinate 44,843,771 of CM022392.1, read as the reverse complement.
ATAATGTTATGTTTGCTTGAAACATGTTGATCAACTGAATATATGAAGTTAATGATATTATTTATGCCTTCTTCTATCAGTATAGATGGGTACAAGGCAATTACATCTAAGGAAAATAAAATGAAATCAGTGCATATTACTTGTGTAAAAGGATATTCATTTCTAATAGATCTATTGGTTCAGCTTGATGGAGCAAATTTTAGACATCATTTAACCCTTTTGCATTGGGTCATGGTTCAAAGGCCATGTCATCATGTTTGTTGAGTTGCATTCAAAATCTTTTTGAATTACTACTTCATGAGACTTAAGCAATTTAGACTAAACATCTGTATTTTAGTATTATGATATGTAGTCACTCTAGCATGAGAAAAGCATAATTTATATTTCATTCATAATTTTTATGATGTTTGAGATTGGTGAAGTGACAGACCCCACAATTATTATTATTAATAATCATTACAAAATATTCAGTCTTATAAAAAAGAAACATTTGAAATATATTTAGGAAGTTTTGTTGTTGTTGTTTTGAATTAAGCACAAAGCTACACAATGGGCTATCTGTGCTCTGCCCACCACGGGTATCGAAACCCAGATTTTAGCGTGGAAGTGCGCAGACATACTGCTGAGCCACTGGGGGGCTAGGAAGTTTTAGAGATTAAACAAGTAATATTTAAGATTTTTGAAACAAAGAACAGTTTTTCTCAATTATAGCATGAAATCATTTTGCACACAGACTAGTAACAAAACTATTCTATTTATTTTATTCACCTGTTACATATACTGGATTATTCCATCACGATACCAAATATTAATTACAAAAATGTTTATAATTTTAAGCAAATAACTTTCAATTCTATTATCAAATTCAAAATTATCTGTATAATGTATAAAACCTCCTGAACAAACGTTAGTTTTCAGTCACACTTAATATTTTATTTTCTATACTATAAGTATGTGAGGTCACTTGATCAATCTCATAATCATCACTAAAAAATTCATGAAATAAATATAAATTGTTTTTTTCATGCTAGAATGACTACATATTATAACACAAAAATACAAATTTTTAGTGTAAGTAACTTAAGTCTCATAATACTATATATTTACTTATATATTTATTATTTTCTATTATACTGATCTTCAAATCATGCCGAGCTAATGTTAAATAATTTACACTGATGTGGCACACATGCACTCACGTTACATTTCAAATAATATAAAACTGACCTTCAGTCTTCCCTGTTTGACAGTGTTTTCATTATCTAGTATTTTGTAATATTCAGTCACATTCAGTTATAAAACATTGTTTTTTATGTATGTATAATTACTATTTTCACCTCCAAACAAAGAACTTCCTAAAATGTTTAATTTTTTGCCCATCCCAAAGAATAGTTTAATGCTTGCTAAAGCAATCACTATTTGAAAATGTATCACCCACTCCTTGCTTTTTACAATTTTTCACTTCTTTTCCACTATATTTGCACTGGGGCTTGGTTGCACTCCTTTTCATGATGTCACATCAAACAACTTACCTGTTAGTAAAGAACAGTTTAGATATAGGTATAAAGCAAGTTTAAATATGATTGGATAGAGCAAGAATTAAGACTTTTAACATTACAGTAAAGTCAATAAAGCTGGGAGGAGTTTATGATTTTGTGGGAAAGCTTCAAGACAGATATCAAGACAATATTATTGACCAAAGGCATTTAATGGAAAGTTTGAGAAGTCTTAGAAATTAGTTATAAAACTCTGAATTTTTTAATGTATTTTCAGACAGGATTTCAAGAGCACCTAAAACAAGGAGCATTTTAGTTGCACATCAAAATGCATAGTAAATCATATAAACAATTATACAAAGTAAAAATAGGTAGATTACTATGTGAAAGTGCTAATGAACACACCAGTTAACTGATGATAAACCAAATAAACCAGTACACCACAATTTCCATTGTCAAGGTCATATTCTTTAACAGTTTAAAACTATGGTATTAATTACTGCCCAAATAAACAAAGTACAATATTGTATGACCTCAGGACTACTATCTCAAATGGCAATAATAAAGCATTTTTATCTTTTACCATTCTATGATTATATCTACCATAAAAATGGACAAAAGTTTAATTTTTCCCATGACGTGTACTTTTAAATTTTTTTAAACATAAATAAATATGTTTGTTTGTGTATGCCTTATACAATGTTCAAAACAAAACCTCAGGTTCTATAATTTCATTATACATATTTACATCTTAAATTGTTGCTCATTTTATACCTTTAATCTCTTTTTCATTTATGTAACCCTCAGATTGTTGTCTTGTATTGCCAACACAAATTATTTTACCATCTACTTTGTTCTAAATTCAAACATAATAATTCAAATCATCCTGAATTATTCATAAATTTTACCACAGGAAAAGCTCTATGGATAAAATTTATATATATATATATATATATTTTTTTTAAATCATAAAGTAACCTATTCTTTTATGAAACTCTTATAAAGTGCTGGCTTCTACTACTCTGCTGGCAACTCAATACATAACCCAATCACCCAGTAAGACCTCTTTAACTAGATCCTAGTTTGTATTTTCCAAATCTTCAACTTGTGCCCTCTCAAGATATTGTGTTTAGAACTCAGCACAATGAAATCAGAAGCTTTATTCCTACTGATCCCTCAGACAATCTTATAAACTTTAATGAGATTACTTTTTATGTTCTTCATTTAAGAAAACATTAAAATATTTTAACTTATCCACAAAAGATATCTTGTAATCATCCGAGTATCCCTCTTCTGAAACCCCTCCAACAAATCATTATTCTTTCTTAGATAAGGAGAAAAAGACTGTACACAGTATTCCAAGTAAGACCTAATAAATCTGTTGAAAAGACAAATAATTAATGAGTATGATTTTTAATCAATGTACTTATGAACATGCACTAAAATTCAATAAGCTTTAAAGCTAGCAATAGAAAACTGTTCTAATGGCTTGAATGACTTATCCACCACTATGCCAAGATCTATTTTTTCAGTCAATCTTGGATAAAAAAGGCAGTTCATGTGAAGAGAATGGAACAAAGACTACAGGACCACAAAACAGAAAACACATGCATAAGTCATCCACAGAAAAGAAGTGAAAATCCAATGAAGAGCAAGGTAGGACTTCACAGTGAAATATATGAGCACGCAAAAGTTGTTCAGAGCTGACAGGTCAGTGATAGAGCAATAGCCTCTTCTTTTTGAGGACAGCAAACAGACAGGAATAAAAACCCAAAGAGGAGTTTCTTATTCAATAACAACCTTGCAAAGCAAATCTCAAACTACTTCTAAAAGATGCTAACCAGCAACAGGATCCCAAGAAGGAGGAAAGGAAACAGGATGCAGATACAAGGAGGAGGAGAGTCACAAAGGAAGACCAGACTCTTTGAAACCATCTTCAGAATCCAAGGTTCCATGGTAAAGTCTCTGTGGATAAAGCTGAGGAGCCTGGCTCACTGGTTCTGAACCCACAATGTAGTTACTGAGGCTACCAGCAGCTCTCAAAATGGTTACCCAAGGAGAGATGATAAGCCTCAGAAACATAAGAGGCCAGAATTTACAAAGGGAGGGGAAAGAAGAAAGCAATACACAGAAACAGTTACAGGAGGGGCTTGGGATAAATTGGAGGTTAAAGAGAAATAAATGCAAGCAACTGTATTGAACCAACCCTTGACTCCAAAGAGTTGGGAATGCCTTCAAACACCTTCTGGCACAGAAAAGGTGTCATGTGCAAATCATGCAAGGAGGAAATAGACAAAATGACACAAGACAAAAAGAGCATCCCAACCCAAAACATCTCAACAACAGATCAATCACATTTGTTAGCTAGGGCTAAAGAGGAGAGGTGTGCAAATGTGGAAAACCAGGAACTCCAAATCTCCACTGAAAAGCTCTTGGGAGTGTGATGAATAGCCTCCAAGAACAGGTGTAGAGAGAGCAAGGGATGGATACAAGCAGATAGGTAGAGACAAATATAGGAAGACTTGAGGCTTGAATATGAAAACTGAAGTACTGCTGTCAGATCTCCACAAAGGGGCAAGCAATTCCAAATGTTGTGACTCTAAAAAAGGAAAATCAAAAAGCTCATGTGCAAGAGTATGGTCATCCAGAGTATATGAGGGTGAAGAGATACTGACACCTGAATGCAATTGGCCTCTAAACAAACATTACGAACTCCAATATACAGAAAGGGCAGAAACACTAAATACTGACCAAAGAGCTCACCACTGAGAGATGCAGGAGTATAACCATAGGAAACTGATGCAAGGATAAAACATAACAAACCTGTTTGATTAATCTGATAAATGAGGAAAGAAGCCTTGACATAACCCTTAAAATTATAGAAAACTGTAAAGCATAAGTAGAAGGAACAAACAGGCTCTCCAAATCCTCACTGTCATGTTCAGGAAAATCATAACTTGGTATGTAAAGACAACCATCAGGTGTTTCCAAAGACTACAAAAAAGAAGCCATCTCTCTCTAAGAAGCAGAGCTGTTACTTCTTGAGATAAAACTTGCTCAGACACAACTGAAACAGCTGGAAATTCAGCTATAGTTGTGGCAGTGGCTATGGTAGATGCATGGACTTGTGAGTACTTGACCAGGAGTTAACAAGCTTAAAAAAAGAATTCTCCAGCTCTTTTCTCAAACTACTTGAAAAAATAAAAATTATGCATGGCTTAAAAATCAACAGGACTGCAAATTAAGAAGCAATTCCAGGCTGCATGGAAGAGGGGATGCTAGTGACAATAAGAGTTTTACTGCACTCCCACTGGTAAAAGGTTGCTGCATGACCATTTACAAGATGGCATTGCAGATGTCTCACGTGAATACATGATTCTTGTTTGAAGTATCAAGGTTAGTGGCAGGCAAAAATACATGCACACAGTGAGTAGTATACATCAAGGAAAGCTATTTGTGAGGTAAGATATCATATTGGAATTACAAGTTTTTACAAAGCAAGGATTTTCAAAACTCAAATACATTTGTTATAACTGTGTCCTTAACTATGAAAAAACATACACATATTGAGAAAGTACAAGTAACTCTACAGTTACACAAATGTTCAATGACTTCATTTACCAACAATTTCAAAATGCAGGGTCAGTATACTGGAAGAAAGATTATATGTAACAAAAGTCTTTATAGTTTAAATGTTTCCTTACCTCGTAGGCACAAAAATGTTAAAAAATCTTCTGTCTTAGGCCTTCGACATGGAAGCAAGTCAGAAGCAACATTACTTGTCTGAAGAATTTTTACAGGAGTTACTGCTGGGCTATTTGGAGTTGAACCTTGGGCAAATTTTCGTTGCGCATGAACTTTTGCTCTAAAAACAAAATTTTTTTTCACCATTAATAACTACAAAGTATACATAAAAATGTAAAACTGATCAAACTCATAACTTCAGCGAGAATGAAAAACTACAGTAAACAGAACTAACTATTACCCATACATATGTGTACGAGGGCTGTTCAAAAAATACGTGGACTGACGTCATAAAACAAAATGTACTTTATTTAGAAGTTACAGGTGTGGGACCCCTTCAAAGTACTCTCCTTCACAATGCACGCACTTATCCCAATGGTGTTTCCACTTGTTGAAACAGTCCTGGTACGCTTCTTTTGTAATGTCCTCCAGCTCCTTCATCACATCTGACTTAATCTCAGGAATCGTCTCAAATCTTCTTCCTTTCAAGGTCAGGTGAGTAGGGGGGGTAAAACAGTGAACGAGTGTTTGGCCAAAAACACTGAGGCACAAATTTTGCAGCAACACGGTGCATCTTCAAATTTTTGGTCAAAATCTTGTCACAAGATCCAACTGATATCCCACTCTCTTCAGCATGCTCCCTGACAGTCAGACGTTGATTTGCCCAAACCAGAGTGTTGATTTTGTCGACATGTGGGTCGTCAGTTGACATGGAAGGACGTCCAGAATGCTCATCATCTTCAATGGACTACTGACCATCCTTAAAACGTTCATGCCACTTGAAACATGCTGTATGCTTCATAGCAACATCACTGTAAGCCGTGTTAAGCATAGCAAAAGTTTCAGTCACAGATTTCCCAAGTTTAACACAAAATTTCACATTAACCATTGCTCCTTCAGGTCATTCATTCTGAAATCTGCCAAATGAAAGAAATTGCACTTCACTTAAAACCACGTAGCTGATACACAAATGAAGATATCTGCAATCGGGAAATGACGTCGTAATCAGCTGATCTGTGCAGATCTAGCAACACCAAGAGGATTACGCTTGAACCAACTGGAGCTGCACAATTCAAACAGTCTGCATATTTTTTTAACAGACCTCGTACGTATGTATATAGGAGTCTCAAGGTATTTTAACTTTTACAAATTGAACAAATAAATATTGGTAGCACATATAATTAAAGTTTTTTAAACTATCAATGCAAAGATAATCCTTCATTAACATTGCATAAAATCATTAAAAATCTTAAAAATAAATATGTTTAACATTGCTGCATATGCACAAGCTTATGGGTGAAGTTCTGAAGAATGTTTCTCCATTCCCTCACAAAGTTGTTCCCCAGCTGATTAACTCTCTCTTTAAAGTTGGTTCAAAGTGCTTTCTTGAGATTCACAGACATAGAGAATAAGTGTAAGAGAAATATCAAGCCAACACTGAGTAAAGTCCTCAGTTATGATGATTACACAGGGCCACAGCGCTTTTACTGTCTTGAAAACTTTACATGCCCTTCAGCAATTCTTGTATTCTGAATCCAAAAATGATATCCACTTTTAATCATCATGTACATATTTTTCACAAAATATCACACATACTTTTACATAAATGAATTACTTTCAGTGAAACTAGGTCATACTTTGTCATACTCAAAATGTTGATAATAACTGCCAATAAATTTCTCAAGACCAATTGCAACGTCAGTCTTATCAACCATTCTAGAACCTACACACAAAAAGCATAACAACAAAAAACACTCATTATGGCAAAGTAGTAATTTGATCTAAGTGAGAGATTTTTTCCAGTTTGTAAAAAAATCCTTACATGATGAAAAAATAATATTTAAGCATTCACTGAATAGTCCCAAAAACCTAAACAGATTATCCAGCTCAGGAAAGTTGTTTTTAATTTTAGACACTATAAGATATTTCAAGATAAATTTATCTTGAAGTATTTCCACTTCAAAGCAGAAAAACCACTCCCAAGAAACAAAAGTATTGTCTAAAAACAACACTGCAGCTTAGTATACTCCTACCAAAAATATGTCAAACCCAAACTCCACATTAATCATAAGACTAGAATAAATTCAATAAACTCAAATAGCAGCCTCAGAAGATAAAAACACAATCAACCAACAAGTCAAAACTATAGTCACTAAGAAGAATATAACAAAATGCCAGCAAATTCAAACACAAATTCAAAAGGTTCAGAGTACAGACACATCCTTTGACAAACCTTCAACCTCAAATCAAAGCAAACACCCATAAGATGATACAAGCTGAGATACCACTTAATCCTGAGATTGAACACTACCACTCTCACCCAAATATCTTCTAAAGAAATTAGTTATTCCAGCATAAGCTTAAACTTTCAGAAAGCACCTCTGCCAATTACCAAAAAAAGTTCCAAAGATACTTAGCCTGTTGGTACCAGCTCTTTTGAGCATACCACAGCCAAGCAAGAAACCACAAACAACAACTCCAATGACACTCCTGATGACAAGCCAATTATTTATTTTTAAGTTTTTATTAATAACTCCATAATTGATTAATTGCAGATATTTATGCATAACATGTTATTTACTAATCAAATATTTTCTTTCAATTTAGCCTCACGGCTTGAGCACTAGGTGGGTAAAACATTCAGCACTTTACTACAAAAAATATATTTTCCTCAGGCCACTCCTGTTTTTCTATCACAGAAAAATTCTTAGGTAATGGATTTCTATCTCCTTCCAGTTCTTTTGGACTCTATGATTATTTTCGTTTCATTTAATCCTATTTAATTTTTCAGGATTCATTTTATTTTATTTATTCCATCCACTTAATTTCAAGAATATAATACTAAGATTGCTAAATTACTCTCCACACAGGATTGATCAACGGTTGGTTTGAATCTTTTCAGCTCCCTCTGCATCTTGAATCTAATTGAGCCTAAATTCACTTCAAGCTGAAGTTGCTGTTTTTTCTTTCTTTCTTTCATTTTTTTTTAGCTACAAGTGAAGTGAAAATGAATTCTTAAATTTCTCATTGCCCTTTATTCCTTGTAACCTAAACTTATACCAAACAATGATGCCTGAGGGTTAGACATGAAGAAATTTTAACCATTCCATTTTCAAAAACAGAGGTTGAGTACATTATACCAATTTTAAATCCTCACTACATTATTGCCATCAAGGCAGCCATGTATGATCATGTTATATCTCATGTCAGTACATTTTGATAATGACCTTGTAGCATAGATTCCACTGCAAGAAAACTCCATCATAAGATGTCACTCCCAAAGTATCACTGCTCCACACTGTTGCTTTTCACGGTCTATTTAATGCAGGCAAAGAACTATTTCTTATTTTCTATACTATTGCTGTAGTAAAATCATCAATGTACAATAAAATGAAAAGCAGAAAAATATGAAATAAATTAAATAATACTATGTTTATCTCTGCACGAACCGTAAAATTGTATAAAATCATAGTAATTATTCTCATCAAAATAAATACATTACACAACGAATCCATTAAATGTTTCCCATACAGCTAATGTAAATAATAAAGTCATGCTACACATATTTAATCTTGATAAATGAGTCAAGTGTTATCCCTGTCTTGGAAAATGTAAATTAATAAATTTAAATGCATCTTTATAATCTTTAGCACATGATCACCCCCCAAAAGTGATTAATCTTCAGTGACATGACACTAGCTACAAAATTGTCAAAGGTAAAATGTAGTTTTGATATATGCTATTCCTCAGCAACTTTATATGATTTTCATGTGATTTACTAACCTGCATATTCAAAATCATTTTAATATAATGTACTCAACCCTCTGTCAAACAGCTTGTAATTATTAGGTCTAAAAATACAAAAAACAAAACACACTTTATTAGAAATCTAAACAAAAAAATTTCAAATAACTGTCTCATGGAAATCAAGAGTCCATAGAAACTAAGATATTTAAATTACATTTGTGTAACTAAAAAAATATCTATATTACTGATGATAGTTTTTTAAACAGATTGTCTTTTGTTCAAATGTGTGTGTGTGTGTGTGTGCATGCAAATTCTTCCTTATAAGCATTAGCCTCCAAATCCTCACTTGCAGAGTTCAAAGTATCAGGTCTTCCCTTAAGTAATATCTGATTTTAGGTTCAGAAAAAGAGAAAGGGTTTCAAATGCTTTTAATGTTATTTATTCAATAATGTATGTTCCATTGTTATTAATTACTTCCTGTCAATGATTCACAAGCTTCTGAATACCACTTCTATAAAATTCTAGGGGTTTGAAGGAAAAGTATGTATAGAAGGTAATTTTGATCAGATGGGGCAAGGTCTGGAGAAAAAGGAAGATGTTGAAGTTTTTCCCAGTCTAGCTCTTCAATCTTTGCAGATGTCATCCTTGCTGTATGGGACTGTGCATTATCTTGATGTAACACAATGTCTTTACAAATGATCCAAGCAGGCCTCTTTTCTTTCAGTGCAATGTTCAAGTGCTCTAACTGTTGAGAATTAAAGTCTGATGTAATCATTACCTTGAGTGGCAGCAGCTCAAAGTGGATCACACCAACAATATCCCACCAAATGCTTAACAAAACTTTCCAAGGGTAAAGGTCCATTTTGGGCTGTGCTTTAGCCAGTTTACCTGTACTGAGCCATTGTGTGCATTGCTTAACATTTTTATAAAACATCCCTTTTTCAACTCCAGTCATTAACCTGTCCAAAGATGATGAGTTATATTCATAAGAGTGTAGAGAAGTGCAAATGTCCATTCTTGCTCTCAGACTGGATTCTGTCAAATCATGAAGGACCTATTTTCCAAGTTTTGACACCTTTCCAAACTGTTGAATGGATTGAATTAAGCTTCTGTGTTAGTTCTTCAACTGTTAAAGCACAATCTTCATCAAGTGCAGCCAGCAGCAAGTAATCATTAAACTCAACAGGAATACCTGAATGTGACACATCATTTAAGCTGTGGTCACCTGATCTGAACTTCTGAAACCACCTTCAACACGTCTTTCATTGAGAAACTCCGCAACATAAACGCTTTGAATGTTTTGCATAGTTTCTCCTGCACTGTTGCCTTTTTAAACTCGTAAAGCATTATATGCCTAAAATGCTCCTCAGACAAACCCATCTTCATATGGGCTTATTTGATTGATTATTTGGAAAAGTGGAAATGGATTAGTTTCTTTTATTTGTCTGGACATCCTACTTCATAATTTAGTCATTAAAGACTTCTACAAAGGCAGAAATGATGACACACTTTCTCTATTAAAATTTTGGATGTTACTTATGGGATGACCTGATAGATACAAGCAAACTAATTCAAAATATCATTTTATTCTGCACAGAGATCCAACAAAATTTTTCCCCACGTTAATTCTATGTTAATTATAAGTAACAATGAAGATTAAAACTTAATGACAATATTATAAATAGGGGAGGAAGTATTTAGTAAAATAAGTAAGACAAAAAATGCATGCTGTGAAACATAGATAGTTAAAAAGGTTGAGGCATTTATATTTTAACAGTTGAACTACGAATACTAAACTGATGTGCATACAAATTATAATACTACAAAGAATAAATAAAAAAAAAACAGTTTTAATTGTGCAAATAAATGGAAACATAAATCTAATAATTACCAAACAAAAAAGCTTGCCCAAGTGCCTTCTATCACCTTAAAACCAACTCTAAAAATCTCTTAATAAAAGGCTATTTCTAAGTTAATTGCAGACACAGTTAGGACTTAGAACAATAAAAGATAAATATCAGATGAATATAAAATTTTATTAATCTTCATATTTGGTACAACAGAAACTTGTTGGAAGTGACTAAGTTCAGCAAACAGCTAATATTTTGTATATCCAATTTTTTCTTTAATAAATGCAAATAGTCTTTCAGGCATTGTTGCAACAACGATAAAATATAATCTTGTCTTAACAGTTTTGCACAGTACTGAATTTGGATCAAACATAAATGAACAAGATGGATCAAATGACCCCATCCATTCTTGTTTATCAATCCTGATCCAGTCCATAGCTGAGATTATCCAATGTTGTTTAGACTTTGCTGAACTGATTGGTGGAGGTCACTGTGCTTGCTCATTGCTTCTTTTTCCTGTCTTCTAACTTATACTTTTTCCAGAGGTATTTTATAAACTTGCTTAGAACTTTAAATGATTTAGTTACTTAGCTTTTCAGAGAATAATTTGGCATACCACTTATCTTTCATTTGTTGATAACAAAGGATTCTTGTCAATGTGTCTGATATGCAAGACTATTTAGTGTATTATCATCTCCTAAATACATTTCATGTTTGTTTTCAATAACACTTCATATTTTACGTAATTTTCTAAACTCTACGAGAGGTCTGTCGCTTGACCAACCTCATGAACATCATTAAAAAAAAAAGGAAATAAATATACATCATGTTTTTTTTGTGCTCGAATAGTAACATTTTAACAAGAAAATACAAATGTTTAGTCTAACTAGATTAAGTCTCATAATGCTATATATATATTATTTTTTATTATATTGACCTTCCAATCATGCCTAGCTAAAATTACATAACTTGCATTCACATGTTGCATGTGCATTAATGATACATATCCAATAAAATAAAATTGACCATTAGACTTCTCTGTCTTAATTGTGTTTCAGTGGACTAGTATTTTGTAATATACAGTCACATTCAATTATTATACATTATATATGTATAAAAATTATTACTATTTATAAATAAATTATTAAACTCATTTTTCTTAAAATATAGGACAATAAATCAAGAAGTAAAGCGAACAATCACCTCATCTCACTAAACCTTTAATTCTGTCAATGCTGGGCACTGCAAAGTCTTAAAATTTTGCATGTAGAGAATACCAAATAAAATATTTTGAGGTTTTATATACATATACAAATGAATAAACAAAAAATGATACTGATACTAAAAAATTCCATTATAATTTCTTAAGCTTAGTAACTAAAATGTATTAAAATTAAAAAAAAAAAATGAAACTTCGAGCAGACTAAAGATACAACAAATTGCCTTGAAATCTTTGTTTGAAATAACATGACAGCTTTTTCACAGATTAAAATGGCTGAGTAAACCACTTTGGGGACATTTTAAGTTATTGATTGGTTATTCAAATGTCATATATTGAAGTAATTTTATATAAGGAACTGTTTCCAAAAGTGGAAAGAGTTGAATGGGGCCACTGTGTTTTATTCAGTACATATGCTATATCTCAGCAAAATAAAAAGATACAAGGTCTTATTTTATATTCTAACTTGATAATATTAGTAATTTGAGTTTCTCATTTGCAAAAAAACTATAGACTTAGCATTCTGACATCACAAACATGTAATTCTTAAAAAGTGCTGCATTCAATATACCAAGATTCACTAAAATCTATGTTTGAATGTGTTCTTTTAATACTTACTTTTAAAGTAAGAGGTTTACTCATATTTAATGTTAAATTATAATTATGATTTACAATTTGATTCCAAACTTACTGACCTAAATTCATAGAACAGTGATTCAAAAAATTTTGGATGGAAGTCACAAACGTGAAATGGTTCTATTATAGCATTGTGTAGTTCATAAAAGTTCAAGATCTATTTGTGTCTCTGTCTGTCTGTCTGTGTCTCTGTCTGTCTGTGTCTGTGTGTCTCTGTCTGTCTGTGTGTGTGTCTCTGTCTGTCTGTGTGTGTGTCTCTCTCTGTGTGTGTGTGTGTGTGTGTGTGTGTGTGTGTGTGTGTGTGAATAGTGAGTACAAATTAAGTAAAGAAAAGTAAAGACAAGCAAAGATAATTAGACAGATTTAAACTGAGTGATCGGCAGTTTAGTCATAATGGACAATATTTTAAAGTGAGTTTCACTGTCCAGCAGAGATATGAAGAAGATTCTATCTTATCAAAATAAGTTCTAAATTAAATGAACCCATCTATGTTGACTTTAACAAAAAAGGAGACAATTATTTTGTCTGAAATACAACTGTCGTAACTCCTGGAGTAGCGTAAGTGAATCTATTGCAGATTGTACAGGAAGAAACAGTAGAGAAAAATATTTCACCTTCTTATCAGTTGGCTTCTAAAGTAATAGAATCAGCATGTGTGTACTTTTGACACAAAAAGAGAATTATTTAGTTTTAGATACAACTTTGATATCCTGTAGTGGAAAGATTTTTGTTTTTTGGTTCTTTTACAAATGTTTGATTCGTTTTGAATATATTACTTTAAAACAAGTGGATTGTGCTATCTCTTTATTGTTCAAATTTATTGTCAACGTGCCACAAACACCTATTTTAAAAATCAAAGCCCATATGTACAAAATCCTGACATTTGATGAGCCAGCGAGGATTATACAATAGCAAACAAAGATAGAGGAAGACATTAATGATAGTGGAAATATGTAGGCATACATACAGAAAATGTTAGAGATGTTGAAAATTGTGTAGATTACAATTATGTTCTTTAACCATATCATCAGATTTTAATTAATGGATAAATATTGGGTTAAAAAATAATGAATTACAAAAGTATGTTAAAAACAACATGAGCAAGAGAAAGAAGAGCAGCAACAGAAGAAAAAATTGAAGAGACAGAGAAGGGAGGAAGAAAGAGAGAAAGGAAAGACTGGAAAGAGGGGGAGAAAAAATAAGAGCACAAACTGAGAATGCCAAGCTCACCCAACAGAAAGACGAACCCAAATCTGTAAAAAATTAAAAAAATGGATGTTTTCATGGAGAACTATAAAATCTTCATCCAAAGTCAAAACTGGAACAAAGGTGCCTGAGCAGTCTGTTTCAGTCCATAGAAAAAGGCCTACAAATGTACACAGACATGATGTCAGAAAATGCCAGGGACTGTGACAAATTAAGTGGTCTTGGTTAAATGATACAAACTTATGAAAGAAAGTTTTCTTTAAGTTTAATTAAATAAAGACAAACCTGTATTTATGTTTGTAGTATGTCTATGGATACTTTTCCAGATAAACTGACATGTTGAAATGTGACAACAGTTTTGAGAGACTGACAGACCTTCAAGCATATGAAGATTTCATGATCAAATGCTCAAATAACAGGTTACTTTTCCTTAAAAAAAGAGTGACAGAGAGAGAACCAAAAGAAGGTGGACAAGATAACAAAGCTGGCAAAACAGTTAAGAGAAGCCCATGGAGAAAGAACAAGCAAGTTTAAAAATATCCACTTAAAATCACAACCAGAGGCTGACAGAAGCAGGAATATACCAAAAATGACAGTATGTCAACAGAAAAATAACAAAAAGAGATGCTATACTTATTGTAAAATAGGGTACATTGTAAAGGAGTGCAACTCCATCATCAACAAGCAACAGCAGAAATATTAACATAAAGAAGCTGAAGTTACTAACAGATGTAGTGTTGACAAGAAACAAGAAAAGTGTGGATTGTCACTATGAATGCTACTGCCAGAAAAAACAGAATTAACAAAAAACAAAATATACCATAAGATAGAAGTGTCAATTCCAAGAGTGATCAGAGCACGATTAATGGTTGGCTCATGTTAGCAAATGGAACAGCTGGAGCATGTTATATATATTAAGAGGTGCCAACAAATTACAATATGCCAATAGGTGAAGGTTATGTCAAAGACAAGGAAATCCTATGTGACACTATGTGCAGTAGCGAGAACCAGTCTTGTATCTGAAGGCCAGTTGACAAGTAAGGTATGTCTGTGTGAACTAATTGATGGAACAGCAAGAAAGTTTCTTCATGACAAAAATTAAGGTTTACACTCCATAGTAAGTAGGAGAAGTTGAGGCTATGTATATCAAGAAAACAATATAGGACTTTATGGTTGAAAACATACCATGCAGTTGAAATCTAGAGAAACTAAACAGAAAGAAGACTGATGTTGCATCTCCAATCACCACTACAGTAACAGAAGGAAAATAAAGCAAGATGCAAAGCCTCTCAATTAAAGTCTTGAAAAGTGACATCTCAAATGCATTTTTAAAGGAGCTAGAGCAAAAAAACTGCAGAAGAATGACCCTTCGGCACAGACATTTTGGGACAGTGCCCAAAAGAAAGTGGAGTACAAGACAAAAGAGAGAGGAAAAAAGGCTTAGGAAACTGAACCAGACTTATGAAAGCAGTTCTACTGGTGAAGCTAAGTACAAATGCAATAAGTACTTATTTAACATAAAGGTTAAGGATTGCATTTCAAGGTCAAACAGAAGGTCTTAATTCTGCTACCCATAACCAACAACATATTCACTTGGCAGTACAAAGAACCTTTCACTGTACAGGAACTGGTCAACAGAATGCACTATAAAGTAAAAGTGGATGGGAAAATCAAGGTATACCACACCAAACTGTTGAAAAAGTTGTCTGAGGGGAAAGAAGGCCTAACACATGCAGCTATGGAATTAAAGAGACATGGCAGGTGTGACTGTCATAGAAGCTGAAGACAATGACTTTGTTATAGGCCTAAGAAATACAAGAGCATCAACAGAAGAAAAAAGAAGTACAAGATCTACTGCACCAGATGTTAGAAAAACAAGTTAGTTCAAGAAATCTTGATAGAAATGAATAAAAACCCTATAATTACAGGTATACCTTTCAAAAGTGTTGAGATAAGATTTTTATTCATTTCTATGCCAGTATAAAGACAGGAAAGACAGATCTCAGGTAACATATGATCAAAATGAAGACAAGGGATTCTGCCTAGATGAAGTCCTACAGGAGTACCCTATATGCAGAGAAACCATCAAAGGAATTGTAAATGCTGTAAACTAATGAGAAGACTTAGTATAAGAACTAAGTATAGTTTTGTATATTTTTCTTGGAGAGAGGCTTTTGTTCAATATCAAAGACTATTAGCATAAGCATTACTATGCAGTTTATTTCGTGACTTAGTATTTTTCATGACAGGAGTGTTGAGGTTGATTGTTCTGAAAGCTTTAGCTGTGACAAATTTCGTTTCATAACTCTTTACAAGACATATGCTGAGTATGTGATTAGACTGTTATACTATACTTTACTGATATTGTTAACATCACATATTCCATTTTTTATGTTTTTCTTGTCACATTAAGTTCTTATTGTTCCACTACAATATCACATAGATTACAGAACATTCAAGGCCTTAGTCAAAAAGGTAATATACACATATAGAGGTGACTAGCAAGCATAAGTTCAGTAAATTAAAAAAAGGAAAGTCTAGCAAGAAATAATTAGATCTAAAGTGAGTGATTGGGAGTTGCTGTAGCCATGATGTACAATTTATAAAGTTAGAAGTTTAGTTAGAAAATGTAAAGTTCAGTCACACACACATAAAAGAAGTGAAGTTAGGTGTTGTGCAAGTGATTAGCCTTAATGAGTGATTTCTGTTGTGTGTTTCACAGCTGTGTCATAATAACAGCAACAGGAAATATAATTTGTTTTGTCAGTTGGGTTCTAGCATAACTTATATGGTTTGCGTGGACTTTTGGCAAAAAAAAAAGAATTATTGAAAGTTACAGTAACAACTTTGAAAACAACAAAAGTACATCAGAAAATGTTAAGTTAACTAAAGTGAAGTTAGATTGTGTGGTTGTTAGTTTAGTCATAATGGGAAATATTTTACAGTCAATTTCACAGTTTAACACAAATAAGGAAAATATTTGTTCTTGTCAAAGAGCGTTCTAAAGTAACTTAACCCATCTGTGTGGACTTTGATTAAAAGGTGACAACCATTTACAGTTTGAGATGCAACTGTGGTAGCCCTAGGAGTAGAAGTGAGCAATTTCAATCACAGAATGTACAGAAAGAAACAGAGTAGAGAAAAATAATTAATCTTGTCAACAGGATTCTAAAGTAACTGAATCAGCCTATGTGAGCTTTTAACATGAAAAAAGAACTATCTAGTTTTAGATACATCTGGGATATCCTAAAGCATAAAGAATTTTTTTTTAAATGTGTTTGACTTGTTTTGAATATATTATTTTAAAACAAGTAGATTGTATGCTATCTGTTTATTGTTTGAATTTGTCACCAACAAGTCACAAATGCCTATTGTAAAGTAGCACATATAAACACATTATTTCCCTTATTCTAATGGCAGTTATAAAGAACTGTTCATGAATATCTATTTTCCATATTCACCAATCATACAACCTACTTAAATAAAATCTTTCTTTATACCATTGCCAACATAATTTATTTTTCATAAATTTACCAGTCAGATCCATATTATCCAATATTTAAAAAAAAAGTTGTGATGAAACACATTCATTACACAGTCAACGGTAATGCAGGTATAAAAGAAGGGAACAAATGAAAAACAGCAGAAATCATGTTTGATACATAATGGAACTGCAGAAAACTGTTTCATATGGTTTATATCTATAGTAATAAAAGAAATGTTCTACTAAGTTTTACAGTTTCTCCAACATTTCTAAGAAAAAAAATATAAATAAAAACAGAAAACTCTTACTTCTGTAAAAAAAAAAAAAAAAAAAAAAAAAAGTTCACCTTTTTGGACTTTCATCTCTATTACCCACACCATTCTGTCCAGGACGCTGAAACTGTCTGTATCTTGCATTAGGGCCAGTTATGTCACCACCGGTCTCCCATTCACCCGAGTCCAAAATTTTTGAGCGTCTATTCTCATTCAGTGAAGCATATAGGGCTTTTTTAAGGTCTTTTTCTTCCTTCCAAAGCAACCCATTGTTGTAATCCTGAAATATACAGAACAGAAAAGAAGTGTTAAAAATGTCTAATGTTCATTTGTTTACATAATATGATATGCTTTAAGCACACAATTTATCAGCCACAGAAAATGATATGCTTGATTTAAACAAAGTTAATCTTGAAGAATTGTGAGGAGAGATAATGGTTGCATTTACTTTGTCTACACATAATAATGCACATTATAACTTGAAAAATCATAGAAGTGTAGTTCATTAAAAATTATATATTTGATATAAAGATATCACAATTATATTTTTTTAAGTTCCACCTGGGCACAGTTATTAACATTTGTAGGTGCCACAAGAGATTCGTAGGAGTAAAAAAAATTCTAAATGTCTATTAACTCCCAGGTATTTTTCTTTTCAAATAAAGAAAAGTTTACAACTACCCAACATCATTTTTTATTACCATTACCACTTTCACAATCTTTCTTTTCTTTGTTTTTATTTCATATATGTATAGCATAATACCACAACAGCTGCTTATTGAAAGAAAAATAAATAAATGATAAATTTCATAAAAGTGAATATATATATCTGATCGATACTATCCTCCTCTCACATAAATGGTTATTCTCATTCAGTGCTGCTCTGCATGCATAAATTTTTTTTTGTATGTTACAAGCTTTGTGCTCCCATGTATTTTAAAATGATTCATCCGCATGTCATGTGTAAATCATTCTGCAACAACCCTCCACCTATAAAAATGCTAAACACTTCCCTGGTGCATGTGACTTCCTCTATTCAATTTTATTAAACTATCACTTTCGAATTTTGCAAAAAGATAGAAGCACCAGTTTTAAGTAAGAAGAAAGAATGAGAAGTGTGAAAGAAGGTAAGCATCTATTGGAAATATATTTTCAACATGGGAAGTTATAATTCTGTAAACAGTACCTTACCTCATCTCACATAAACAGCTAGAATCCCCTACCTAATAGGTAAAACTACAGACATAAAGAGAAAGCAAATAAGCATTCCTCCAAAATGCCAAAAGATCATCCTGAAAGAGTAGATCCTCACAGTAGAGGATCATACATAAGAGACCATATCACAACCACACCAGATATATTTTTTCACCTAGTGTGGAATGAAGTGTTGCAGAAATGAGCAGAAGAATTGAAGGAACACATCCATACAAGGAGAACAATGTTGGAACAGAGATCTGAACCACCATCTAACAAATCTCAACCCATAAAGCACTAAAATATGTGCTCCTAGGTTTGGAATGGCTAGAGCATGATGGACCATACATAGCAAGTCAACTTCATCCAAAACCTCACCACCAGGAACCAACATCTATGTGAGGGTACAATAAGGATCATATCATTGGTAAGTCATCTACAACCCAAAACCCAGCCATCAGGTGGGGGTAGGAAATAAGATCATACCATCTTCATCTCAAATCCAGCAGAATGAAGGAAATCTCATGCCCATACCTCCATTAATTTGGCAAATTATTTTAATTTAATAAATTGTTTAAATGGCTCTAGAACCTGACATTCAGTCAATCAGCATAAGAAAGAGGTCTTGATAATGAAAACTTTTCAAAACCATCCAACAAGACCTATTCCCAATGTAATAACATCCTTGGTATAATGAAGAGAAAGAACCATATTAACATAGAAGTTCAACCACCATGACCCACAACCTAAGTGAAGGGAAGAGTAAAATGATTGAGTGAAGCACAGTCATCTGTAAGACATGTGAGAACTTAAGATGATTTGTTCAGCTCTGAATAAAAAACACAGCCACTGAGAACCTGACATCCATGCAAATGTAGGGCAAAGGATCTCAGTTAAAGAAATCAACTGTATTTTGACAGCTCACTCCAAAGATACACCATCCCCCATAGAAATGGAGCATTATATTGGAGGAAATTTCCTCATCTAAACCAACAGAACATCACTACCCTGTGCTCAAGTGAATGACTCTAGCATTATTTGTGTCTTATATCAATAACAGGCAGATGTCTTCATGGTCCACCATCCCAGTGGCTCAGAACTTGAAAGTAATAAAGACTCCCATACTCCACTGGAACCAAATTGCATTGAAGGGTCCAGAGCAAGTGTAAACACCAGTGACAGTGCAACAGGTGGCCACAAAAACCTTATTTTGAAAAACAAACCATAACTGATTTATTCAACTGAAGGCACATCAGGGATGGGCTGCTATACTATTCTGCTTTATCCATGAGGCCCACAGGCAGGTACAATCTAGAACAGTCATATTAATGAAGCAAATATGTTTTGAGGGAAACCTAGAGGAAATTTTGTGGAACATCCCATCTCAATGGTAAGCATTTTATGGTCATGGAAATTAGAAATATGCAGTCAACCTAACCTGACAGTGTAGATTTGACTATAAGTAGCACACTTAGTCAGGCACCACTAGCTAAAAGCAGGATCCTTACAGTAAAAAAAAACAGAAAATGAGAAAAACTAAAATCTAAAGAATGGCTACAGGTAGAAGATAACCTGAAGATGAAGACACAGCAATCCAATGCAGATGGTGAAATATAAACATACGCAAGTCAGTCCACATGCCCAGTTAAAGAATATCTTCCAAGAGTCAACAGGAATGAGACACCAGAGAAAAGGTAAGGCCTCATGAGAAAACACCTGAAACAAATTACTGGAAGGAGACAAGAAGAGTAAGCCAATCAAATTACAAGCTGAATCCAAATGGTCAGGATGGAGGAAGGAAAGTCAAAAACAGAATATGTCTGCCAAGGGATTGAGAGGCGAGGATCAGCACTGCAGGAGAAAGCTAAGTGGACAACACAACAATGAAAAACATAAACAGAAAATAACAGCCTACCCAGAAATGAGTGATGCCAAAGGTGGGAAATGAAAAGAAGAGGAACTGGCAAAAAGAAAAATTTACCCTCCTGAACTGCTAAAGTTATAAGGAAGGAAAGATTGATCCAGATAAAGGAGAACATATGTTGAATGATAGAGTATGTGAAATGTAAATGGCAAATAAATCTGATTTATGCTGTCCACAGGCTAATAGAATAAGTAAATAAATATTAAGGGATAAGTGAAAAATTGAGCACAAGAACAGAGGTGCAAATGGATAACAAAATATAACCGTAAAGAGCCATATTAATATTCCAATCTGAAGGGACTGCATGCCAAGTTGGATGACTGATTTGGAAGGAACACAACAATAAGGGAATAAGAGAGACGTAAAACAACTTTATGGTACCTAGAAAAGAGTGAGATAAGATAGCCTGATAACCCTCTATCAGGAGACCTCTGGACTGAGGAATAGTGGGTTGAGTAGGGAAAAAAAACCTTAACCCAAAGACCGATGTCAGAAATCATTCCTCTTATAATTGATAAACATCCCTAAGGTGTGGGTGAAAAAAACAAGCTAAAAATGAAGTGATCCAATACAATAAAAACCAAGCATGAAGAGAGAGAATATGAAGGGCTGGAAGAAATGCCAGTGATCAAGGTTGGAATAGAAGCAATGAAGTCAAATGGAAGATGTAATACAGGAGCAGATGAAAGCTAGAACAGCAGGAGAAATGAAGTTTGTGCTTTCCAGCACAAAGCAACAAGGATTCAACACAGAAGCATGGATGATCAAAATCACAATGTGAAGAAAATAGAAGGATAAACATACAGGTATATATTGGTCCAGTCTTAACTGAATGCATTGACATCCAGATCAAGAGGATAAAGAACCAGAGACTAATCAGAAGTAAACTGGCATTGAGGAATGAGGTGAGCATCCAAATGAGGAGTATCCCAATAAAGTCATAGTCACTCTGTCCGATAAACTTTTTTGGGGTGGGAAGAATGATCTACAACAAGACTGAAGGTGCCTAAAACATGGCATGAGAGGATTTAAATACTGAGTGTATGGACCTGAAAAAGGAAATCCAATGTTAAACCACAAATAAAACAAGAACATGTGCTGTCTTTGTGATTGATAAAAGCCACCAATGTTGAATTATCCAAATGAATCATGACCAGACGATTTCTGACAAGATTAAGAAAATCATCCAAAGCCAGAAGCTCCAGGATATTGATTTAGTATGATCTTTCAGACAAAGACCACTGATCTGAAGTTTCCTGCTGATTAACTCATGCCTCCCCAAGTTCTAAAAAGAAGGATCCATGAAAATATGCAAATTCATACAAAAAAGAGGAAGCAGAACACCTGATGATGTGTGAGCCTTTGTCCAACCACCAATGCAGGTCACCTACAAGGGAAGGAGGAAAGGAAATAGGAGCATCCAATGGATCTCATGCAAGATTCTATTATTCATACAAAGCCCAATGAAGAGACCTCATATACACTCAACCCAAGGAAATAAGGACTTCCATGAAAGAACACACTTTTAAAAGTGATAGAACCTTGTGAGCTGTAAGAGAGGAAGCAGTAAGGGTGTGGAGAAATGAAAGCTCCATCAAATGAGACACAGCACAGGTATAAGGAATAACTTCTCCAATTTGATTAACCATACCAGGAGGAGCAAGTGAGTGTGATGGCATACTCTGTTTGGAATTAGCTAACACCAGCCAGTCACCCATCTAATGATGGAAGCATAAAATCTGAGCATGCAAATAGAAAAGAAACCTTGATCACTTGATAAAAAACATACAGAGCCAAAGCAAGCCCAGTGGACAGGGTACAAAATTGATAAATTACTCCATAATGAATAAACCAAAGGCAACACCTTGACTGACAAGATATTTGGACTTGCAAGTAAGAATTCACTACTTCTGCCTTTGTCATCCACAAATCCAAAGAAAAGTATGCCTGAGGTTGAGAAAATAATTCCATGGTAAATTGGGGAAGAACCAAAACTGATTGAAGTGGAACAAACTAATCAAAGGCCACTAGTCCTCGGTATTCTTTGGTGCCATAGAGAGCCTTAAATATAAACCTGGAAAAAAATTATTGACATGTTCGTTGGCCTACCAGAAATAAAGATAACGTACTGCTTCAGATAGATGTTGACTGGCAATGGAAAATAAACAGGTAACTAAAACAATGAAACAGAAAAGAAAAATGATGACAATTTTGGATAATACCCAAGTTAACCCAAGATCTGTAGCAAAAAATTACTGGACTGAAACTCGCCTGGTAGCCACCAGTATAACTGGCAACATCTCCATCTACATCAAATAAAATAACAAGGTGAAGATCGAGAGGTAGGAAGAGGTATGGGCTAAGAAGGAGCTGGTCAGGAAATAGTAATAAAGACATGTCTGGGCTCTAAATAAGACAAATCAAAGAAGAAAGAGCAGATTGTTGTCATACTAGCTCATCACAGGATTCTTGTTTGTTTAAAAACACACCTGGTATGAAAAGAGAAAGCACAAGTAGAGGAGCAAACAATGTTTCAACCTTCCCTTGGTCATCATCAGGTTCACAAAAAAAGAAAGGGTTACTGACTGGTAGATGACCACACGTTTGAAGATAGTTGTGTGATTGAGTACAGGAATGTAGAGAGTGTCCTTAGATGTTGGATATATTTATTAATATAGGTATAAAGGTGTTCCTTTGTATTGGTTTATTTTGGGCTTGAGTTGTTGTATAAGTAAGGCTTCTTTAATTTTGTGTTTGTTTATGTTTGTTTCTTTATTTAGTATTTGGGTGGTTTCTATGGTTATGTTGTGTTTATTTGATTTGCAGTGTTCAAAAATGTGTGAAGATAGCTTTTTGTGTTCTTTGAATCTGATTTCCATTTTTCTATGTGTTTCTCCAATAAGGAAGTCGTGGCAGTTGTTACATTGTATTTTATAAATAATGTTGCTGCTATGTTTGTCAGTGTAGTTTTTACATGGTATAGACCTTAGTTTTGTGCCTGGGTTTTAAATAAATTTGGTATTAACTGGAATGTTATATTTTGTTGCTAGTTTTTGTCAAATGTTGGTTATTTTTCTGCTGATGTTGGAAATGTATGGAATGCAGCCACATGTCGTTTCGTGATTTTTAATTCTTGGGGTATATTTACTTTTTTTTTTGTTAGTTAATTTTGCTTTTTGTCTAGATGCATATATATTTTATGTTTTCTACACTTTGTGAAGGAAACTTGTTCATGTTGATGAAGTATTGTTTTATTTCATCTAATTTGTGGTTAATTTTATCTGGTAAGCATAGTTTTATGGCTGTTTTTATTTGGATTCTTAGAATGTTAAGTTTTCGTTTTTTTTCATGTGCCGAGTCCTAAGGATTGTATCGTCTAGTATGGGTGATTTTTCAGTGAATTTCTGTTTTAAACTGTATATCAGTTCTTGTAATTTTGAGATTATGAAATGATATTTGATTGCTTTCTTTTTGTTTACATGTGAAGTTAATGTTGGGATGTATAGAGTTAATGTGATTGAAAAAAAATTAAGTGTGTGTTCTGTAGATGTGAATCCTCCAATCGTATGATCTACATATCTGTACCAATATAGTGGTGGATGTAATGCTGAGTTAACTGCTTGTGTTAACTTAAGTCATAAAAATATTGGCTAGAACTGGTGATGCTGGATTGCCCATGCTTAGGCCATATGTTTGTGTATAGTTTTGGTTGTTGAACGTGAAGTTTGTTTTCATCGTGGTGAATTCTCCGAGGGTTTCTGGGAATGTCTATTAATGGGTTAGGGTCTCGGATACAGAGTTGTAAGGCTGTCTTGCAGGCTTCAGTGGTTAGGACTTCTGCAAAGAGGTATGTGGCATCAAAACAGTCCATTAAGGTTTTATGATTAAGTAGATTAAGGTAGGATTTGAAATTAAAGAAGTCTTTGATGAATGAGTTGGCTGATGTTACATATCTGGAGAATGCCCATGCTATGTATTTACTAAGATTGTAATTAAACAATTCATATGTGAACATTATTGGTCATAGTGGACAATCTGGTTTATAAGGTTTGGGATATCACCAAAAACATACCACCACAAAAAAAGAGGCCATATACATGTCCCAGAGATAAGTAGACAGTAAATGAACCTGGGACCTAGGATGAAGTAGCATCCCTCCCTGGAAGATCCCACCATCAAAGAAATCACAAGTTTAAGAAAAGATATGAAAAAGACAAACATGCCATTGGGGAGGTAATCAGCCTGATGGTACACACCAAGGCAGACTGATCTGAAGCTCCTGAAGGATGAGGTGTGCTGGCACTGTCAAGTTTCTCAGGAAAAAAAAGCTCAGTGTGAACTATATTATCCAGGGAAGAGGAAAATCAAGTAATGAAAAGAGGAGTTATCATGTAATAAAGAAAGACTTGAATCATACAAAATTGGGAAATGGATAAAATAGAACATACATGAGAAATTATGTTTTAAAAAACTGCACAAGTCCTATCTGATTCCTCAGTAGGGGCATAGGAATACACGGTAAAATCAGTTGGGAGAAAAAGTCTGTTAAAATTATTGTTAACCCAAACAAGTTGGGCATGTTCAGGTGAACCAGTTGATTGTTAGGTACATGAGAGCTCAGGACTTATGGCATGCAAAAAAATTTTGCATACAAAGGGCAATATTAAATGAGAATAACTGTTTATGTCAGCTACAATAATGTTCTACACGAGAAATTATGATGAACAAATAATGTATATCAACCAAATGCCTTGGATCATAGTGTACATGCAATATCATTGTCTGGTAATTCATTTATGACCACTTTTTCATTCCATGCATTATGTTAATATAGGAAATTGTGCTGCATGTGTTTTTAGCAAGGAAATTAACTGTAATACTTTGTTCACAAAAA
The DNA here is from genome assembly GCA_011833715.1 of Carcinoscorpius rotundicauda. Classification (NCBI taxonomy): domain Eukaryota; kingdom Metazoa; phylum Arthropoda; class Merostomata; order Xiphosura; family Limulidae; genus Carcinoscorpius; species Carcinoscorpius rotundicauda. Next base: position 44,818,105 of record CM022392.1, on the reverse strand, counting down.
TTTTTGGGTTTCAATAAAATGGGTGCATCCAACACAACAGAGTACTCAGCTTTACTAAATAGTTGTAGGAATTCTTTTTTTGCTGGATGTCACTGTTTGTTGTCATTTTCCTGAGGACAAGAAATACTTCTTTTGAAATTAGTGTTTTTTGACAGTTGTCACATCTATCAGTAGTGTCAAAGGGGAGACACTCAACTGAAATTATTTATTCTACACTATAAAATAAACTCATAGAAAGAAATATTGTTGGATGTTGATATTGATTTGAAATTTTAGAAACTGAAAAAAATAATTTTCCTGTAATGTACTATTTAAAAGAAACATTGATATATATATATATATTTATAAACACATTGTTTTTATATGATTAATAATTCATGAGAAATAAAGCATGGCAGGCAAAGATCATTTGTTTTGTTTTGGATCTAAAAATATGCAATCTTGTAAGAAAGTGCTCTGTTCAGAGTTTAATTCACTTAACTTAAACAAATTTTAGAAAGTTGCAAGATCTAAAAATTATTTATGAAATCCTCATAATCATAAGCATCTCTAGATGTAAGATCTGGGGCTGAAGCCCAATGGCAAAATAATTTTGGGCATTTCAGTATGATATTATGCTTTACTGATCTGATTTTTCAAGAAAACAATGGGGGATTTAGGGCAATGTTAAATATAAGCATGACATAGACTTTATATACCAGTGCCTAACAATACCTCTGATCATAACAAGTGTGTTGTAATGGACTAATGGCAACAGCAGAGAATTATCTCTGTGTTTAAAGTATCAATGTCATAATATTGTAATGTAAGATGAGGTTTCTGCATTCAAAATAAAAAATACTGAGTGATTAATAATTGTTAAACAAATACAAAATAAAAATAAAATGTTAAGCTTAACAATTTATATACAGATTCATTTCCAAATGAGGACAACTTGCATTCAAGTATCTTAAGTGTATAAGTATCTTACTACATATTTTTCAACAATGTTCTATTAGAATCTGAATAAAAACTTTAAAACCTGAAAAAAGTTTAAATAAAAACTCAATTTTGCTATATTCATGTTCATTAAGTTGAAATATATTTAAGACTCACTAGACTTTTTGCCATCACATTTCTCCTGGGTCTCTGGGAAGACGGGCTATTATCTGAAGAGGCTGCTTGAGGACTGTCATTTTTTGAATCCACCTTCATAACAGTAACCTAACATATAAATATGTATTTATAATTCCTACACTCAAAACAATTTTTGTTAGATATGCCATGCTCATTAAGACAAATACAACAGATATCAGTCCTGATAAAGTCTGTAATTAAATCCCACCAGATACCCAATTTCATCAAAATTTTTAGTGAGTGAAGATTACTTCCTCAACTAAACATTTTTATATTTTGTAAATAAATAACTTATTTGTATTTTATTAAAAGAACTACAGATGCACATAAATACTCAAAGAATCCAAGCCATACTAAATATAAACCTTCAAATACCTAATAAAAGATGTCTGAATGTCAGTTTACAAAAATAACATTTCTATCTTGTAACCTACTAACAAATTGCCCAAGCTTACAAAAACTTTCTAAACATGAATCTTTTTTTTCATCCTTACATACAAGAGAAAATATGTTCATGATTTAGTATCTTAGAACTTCATGAAACAACTTTTTTGTGAAATAGCTCACTTTTAAACTCTTTCAAACATTCTTATGTTCTTCCAATAGTAAAAAACACAAAACTTCACACAATACTCTGAAAGGAAGTTGCATATTTAGCAATATCATGAGAACCAAACAAATATTACAAATTTTATCAACAACTATTTTTAAATACCACCCCTCCTCTGGTTAAACACAACCAGAATGTTAATCTTAAAAAAACTAATTTCTTATGGTACATTTTGAAAAATGGAAAAACTAATCTTCTAAGCAGTGATAAAGTACCATATCATAAACAAATAATTGAACTACTCAAGAAATGATAGAGTCTTAGCAAATATAAAGCCAATCTTTGGAATGGGAAAGAAAAATTCTTATAAACATTCACAAGTTCATTGCTTACAAATGAAACTTTATAATGCACAAAAATGGCAATCGAAGTTTTTCACTTTTTTTCATAAATTCTGCTAAATAAATGTTAAAAATTAATTTAACAATATCGTTACAAAATGATTTTAGTTATAATTGTTAAAAAAAAGGTTAAATTAAATCAAAATTTAATTTAAAATTGTATGCAAAAAACTGAAAGCTAAAAGAGACCCTATCCTAAGGTACATAAATTCAGTATTAAGTCACACCTAAACTGTTGTAAATAAATATATGTCTGGTTTTAGGTTCAGAAAAAGAGAGTGGATTTCAAAAGCTTTTAAGTTATTTAATCAATAATGTGTGTTCCATTATTATTAATTACTTCCTGCCAACAAATTCACACCCTTCTAAATGCCTCTTCTATAAAATTCTTGGAAAAGTAGTTTGACATCTTCATGTGTTCCAAGCTCTTTTATTTGACAGAAAAGTTTTGCAAACTTTAGAATAGATGATAATCAGATGGAGCAAGGTCTGGAGAATAAGGAGGATGTGGAAGATTTTCCCAGTTTAGCTCTTCAGTCTTTGCAGATGTAATCCTTACTGTATGGGGCCACGCATTATCCTGGTATAACACAACACCTTTACCATTGATCAAAGCAGGCATCTTTTCTTTCAGTGAAACATCCAAGTGCTTTAACTATTGACAATAAAAGTCTGATACAATTGTTACATTGAGTACCAGCAACTCCAACAATTTCCTGTCAAAAAAAAGGTGAGTTATGTTCATGAGAGTACAGAAAAGTGCAAATGTCCACTCTTGTTCTTAGATTGGCTTTTGTCAAATCACGGGGGACCCATTTTCCAAATTTTCACACATTTCCAAGCTGTTGAAGATGATGATAAACTGTTGAATGGGTTAAATTAAACTTCTGTGCTAGTTCTTCAACTATTACAGCACAATTTTCATCAAGTGCAGCCAGCAGCAAGTCATCATTAAACTCAATAGGATGACCTGAATGTGGTGCATCACTTAAGCTGTAGTCACCTGAACTGAACTTCTGAAATCACCTTCGGCATTTTCTTTCATTGAGAGACTCCGCACTATAAACACTTTGAATATTTTGTGTAGTTTCTGCTGCACTATTGTCTCTTTTAAACACATAAAGCATTATACGCATAATGTGCTCCTTAGACACATCCATCTTCATGAGGGTTTATTTGATTAATGATCTGAAAGAGTGGTGTTGGGTTAGTTTCTTTCATTTGTCTGAACATTTTTAAACATGTCCTACTACATATTTCAATCATTAAAGCCTTCTACAAAGACAGAAACGTTGATGTACTTTCTCTATTAAATTCTTCGTCATTACTTATAGGATGGCCTGATATTATACATGAAAGGTAATACAAAACCTATAAGATGAAAATGCAATTAACAGTACTTATTATGTTTTTTCCTACAATACCACTTTTCTATAACTTCTGAATATTTGTTGATGAAAATAAACATCTTACTTCATAACATTTTCAAATAAATTTTTATTTATAATTATGAGAAAACCACTTCAAGGTGACCTGAGAGGTCAAAACGTTGTTCTCTACTTTATTTTAATAAAAGTTTTAATATGTACACCAGCCATCTTGAGATACAAGTTTTTACTCAGCTGATAAGCTTTGTTACCCTAAGAAAAACTGTCTCAGATGTCATGTAACTCAAAACATTTTTAATTTCTGGAAGTAAAATCATTTTTGAATACCCATGAAGGAATACCTGAGATTTAACCAACAATACTGGTCTTAACCCAAAAAATAAATATATATCATAGCATGCTAGATGAATTACTCATTTTAAACATTTTTCAAGAACAAAAATATATATATTAATCATAAAACCTCTTCTTTCAACAATGAAAGAAATATTCAATTATCTATCACATCATAGTTGTGTTTTTTAAATATTTTGTCAGTTTTTACAGTAAAAAGTGTTATCGTAACAAAAAAAACCTTTAAAATGATTTGCCTTAGAATGACTTTACGTGACTTATATGATATATTTCACAATATTAATTATTAATCTGAAAAATACCAAATATATGACACACTAGCAATATTACTAGTAGGTACAGGTAAATGTAGATTACATACTGTTAATTGCTGAGATAAAGTATGCAATTTTATATTAATATAATTATATTGCACCTATATGAAACAGTAGTAGTGAACAGAATGTACACAACTACATTTAGGCAGTCGATTGTGTGAAAACCAGGTTAATCTTCTCTTTACAAAAGGACAGTAAACTCAACATACACTTTCACTTGTTTAATTGTCATTGCACATGACACACCCACAAAAAAAAAATTGTTTATGGTAATATTGCCAAGAAAAATTGTGGTAGGTGGTCATGATATTTACTTTTACTGAACAATATTACACCGATTGTTAAAACAATGAAATCTAGTTTATGCATTTTATCAAAGTAAGAATTAGGTTATATTCATTTGTTTTTAGTTTCTATCTAGCTTTCCTTTTGTATAAATATTTTTATTACTCAAGAGGCTTATAGAATATAGCATCCTGGGCTGAAGGCCTTGTTTCTGATACACAGTTGTCAATGGAAATAATTATAACTGATTTATTAGTACTGTGACAAATCCCCTTCTTAAAAACTTTTAACAGTTTTAAAAGAATTATTAATCATTATTATATGCCAAACATATACACAAACTATCAAAATTCAAATTAATAATATTAAGATCTTAAGGAGTTCATTCTAGTGTTATGGTAATTTAGAGGCATTGTTAAACTTCAAAACTCTAAAGTTATACTGAAAGAAAACTATTTTTGTATGTAAATTTATATGCTTTTGATATGTTTATACTATCCAAATGTTCAAAATTAGGCCAATTTAATAAACAAATTTTCCACAAGCAAGTCTTTAATATATTAATACAATTTCAAAACCAAACAGCCCATAATTTTTCACACTTTCCAAACACTATGTTATTCACATCTACACATGATATGCATTTTAAAATTAGCAAAACTGAATTCATCCATATAATAGAACAAGTACTTGTTCTTGCAAAGGAAATATTTAGCTGGTTGCAAGATTTTCTAAATTAAAATAAAAACATTCCCTCATTCTTTGTTGTAGGACAAAGAATAGATCCAAGAAGAATAAAGGAGTGTATAAACACCTGAACAAAAAGCTACTTGTATGAATAAAGAAGCACATTCACCCTTTTGACATAGGTCAAAGGTCAGATCACATTTATTGACTCACTTTTTATGAATCTATGTAAGTAAGTTTTGTATCAAACCATGTATTATAATTCTAATTTTAGTACTGTACATTGATTAATTTCTTAGTTGAAATATATATAAAAATAAAAATATTGATTTTTGTGTATCACATGTTGAATGCAGCATTGGTTCAAATTTAGATGTTTGTGATGTCCAAATACAAAGTATGAATTAGGAATTCAAATTACTGATACTGAGAAGGTACAATATAAAATAAGAATCTCATATATTTTCTAATTTCTGAGATATTGCTACATTTACTGAAACAAACAGTGACCTTTCAGCTCTTTCCATTTTCAGAAACACTTGCATACACCTACTTCTGTCTATGACGCATGAATAACCAGTTAAAAGCTCAGAACTTATGTCCATCAAGTAACTTTTTCAGTCTCTTAAATATTAAGCTAGCAAACTCTTTTCATGCTAGATTTGAAGTGGTAAGGTGTTTTTTAGCTCAAAACTTCATATTTTTTAGACCTTAATACAGACAGTTACTAAGCTAGACAAATTCTAGTAGAATTATATGGTATTGTTTTAGTAACTTATTATTTTTGTTATTTCAAAATTTATATGTAAAACCTAAAAACATTTATTTCATTTCACATTCTCCAGCTGCAAAACTTCATAAAGCTTCACAACCTATGGCAAGCAGCAAACAAGTAAAAAATTCGTAACTAGAAGATAAGATTGTTTGCTATGCTTCTTTATTTAATGTTTCATTTTTTAAAGAATAATAGGTGTAGGAACTTATTTGTAAACAGTACTAATGTACTATAACTGAAATTATGACTTTTACATCACTTGGTAAAGGCCAAATTTTAATTCTGATTACACTAACATGACTGCATGTGCACTACATTGTTATAACTTCTATAATGTTATAGCCAGACATGGGTGGAAGACCAAAAAAATGTATATAGTGTTTAATTTTGAGATTTAAGCTATTCAAGTTAAACATTTTTGTTATAACATAATTTATATTTATTTCCTAAGTTCTATGGTAGTTACAAGATTAGTCAAATAAACTTAACCCATAAAGATATTTGATGGAGAAAATAACACATAAAGTATACATTTTTTCTCAAAATAAAATGTGATAATTACTTGTAGCTTATAAATATTTTGCATGTAAGCTTTGAAAATTTCTTATACATAAAATGATTTGTAATATTAAAAATAAAATTACTTTGCATGTCGAATAGTCAACATTAAAAAACAAAAGGCACAAAAAACCTTTGCATAGAAATTAAAACATAATTTAAAAAATTAAACAATAAAACCTTTTAATACTTACTGATAATTTACAAAATTTTGTAAAGACACACTTAATAATTCAAAGATTATAGCATAAAAGCTACAACAAGCACAAAATGTTTACAAGGTCAGACCACAGAACTAAGATAGATAAGTAGCAATAACATCAAAAGTGAGACATGTTAATAAATATGAGCAAAGTGCTACTATACTGATTAGTAGTAAGCAGATTATGCATGTTTACAGTCAGGTTAAACAATGTGATAGTACTTTCAGGAATTCATACCTGAGGAACTGTTAATCAAAAAAGGAAATGGTATAACTTCTGTTAAAAAACTAAAACAAGTATGCTGTGAATAAGAACAAGTTTTACATTCTGTGTGTCCTGGGAACAGAAGAAGCAAGAAATTTATACAAAAATACCAGAAAGTAATGTATACTAAATTATCCACTAAGGTGAATCAGCCTTACTAATTACTACATTTTATTAATGCATCATAGTCTATTTATACATAACAATCACAGTGTTTTTATTTTATTGTATTAGTTATAAAGGTCAATACAAAAGTAACTATTTAGTGTTTTTTACTACCTTAAAATGTTAATAATCAAAATAAAAAATATCAGTTTCTTGATGACAAAAAACTCACTTGATATAAAAGGTTGAAACATTGTTCTTTGCTTATCAGTAAGTATTAATACCCATGCCAGCCATTTTGAGATACAAAATATCAGTTTACTGACCTCACTCTTGTTTAATGAAAACTGAATATTACATTTGTAATTAATCACAATATTAAAAGGCTAATATAAAAAAATGGATAAAGAATATTGTTCCATGAGTGTTTGTTCTAGAATCACAAAGTAGTAGGTTGAAGACAAGACAATGCCTATCAATTGTTACTAGCACACAAATTTAGGAAAGTATTATATGTGATGTTGAAAATCACACCCATACAGATGCAAAAAAAGGGAAAACAAATTTGGTTTAAGCACTGAAGAATAATGGCACACAAGTTATAAATTACAATAACATACATTACATATTATTTAGTATTAAATAATACAGCTATAAGCAATAGTAAATTAGAAACATCACACAGTGCAAAAAAAAAGCAGAGAAGAGAATAGATAAATCATTGTAAAATATTTTACTCTGTAAATTACAGTATCTTACATATTATTTAGCATTAAATGATACAGCTATACACAATTATAAGTTAGAAACATTACAGTACAAGAAAAAGCAGCATTTTTATACAAAAAAAGCAGAGCAGAGCACAGATAAATCCTTGTAAAACACTGTATTCCATAAAGAAACAAAACAGCAATATTTTAACTTCAAGAGTTGGGATAATAGAAAACCTTGAATTTTGGCAATTGATTATTTTTGTGACTCATGACACAAATCATTCAAACCAAACAACCCAGAATTAATCAAAAACGTTACCTGAATATTTTACAAAATATTCAACCCTTCAAGAATCCATACATGAAAGAAAAGGCCTGTACGTTATGACAACCATACTATATTTGTCATATCGAGAGCCAGAAAGGCCTTTCATTCAATACCATGACTTATCAGACAAGTTGGTGATATAACAGATGAAGCAGCAGACTAGGTGAAAAATAGTTTTGTAAATTATAACTTATAATACAACCCGATGCAAAACCTTATTAACTTATTTGGAGCATTGTATTCAACCTTGGACTCATTAAGGACAATAAATTGTTGGAAAACCTCCAATGGAGGGTCAACAGGATGATACCTGATACAGGATAATATAGAATAAACATTCCACAAAATTTTCTTCTCTCCAACAAATAATTGAGGTGTTTATGACTGCAAAAAATCTGATAGTATCAATGCATCACCTTTCTTCGTACTTATTGGTAAGACAAGAAGACACACACTGTCAGTGTAGAAGCCATCATCAGATTAGACTGTTTTAATTTTCTAACAGGATGACTGGACTTTAAAGTAGGTTGATTTCATACACTAATGATATAATTAATTTAAGGGAAAGCTTGAATGACAGTTATTTAAATAGGGGCTGGTTTTGAAATTTTTGTGTGTAATTTGGTAGATGAGACAGCTTCAATGTACAAATACATTGCTGTCTTTAAATGTTATGTTACAGCCAAACTGTACATTGCCAAAAAAAATTGAATCTTCAAAATAAATTTATCTTTATTGTTACAGTAGATGAAAAACTTTTATGTTTTCTTCTTCAATGTTAATATATTGTACCTCCATATTGTTCTTCAACATTTAACATTCTCCAACATGGAAAAATGTAATTCCCTGACCAATTAAAATTTTCTTGATTTTCCAGTTTTTGAAAAATCTGGATCTTGGGATACTTGTTAAAAATAATTCTTAAACCTTCAGGACAATGTTGAATTGCAAGTAGTAAAGTCAAAGAATTTTGCTTTGTATAAACAGAAATACTGACAAAAATCTAAAGAGACCATATTTTCAATATATATAGTCCTCATTTGGAGAACTGGAGGCAGTTTTGGTCCCTCTTGCTTTAGGAAGGATGTTAAGTTATGAATTGTGGAGAAGGTTCAGAGGATGGCTACTAGCACAATTTTAGAAAGTAATGGTTTATAAAATTAGGGTAGTTAAAGCTCCCTAATAAAAGGAGGTGGGATGATCTGAATGAAGCAGTTAAAATTAATAACAGAATTGATGAAGTTAATGCATCTGGTTTTACATGTTTATTTCTGAGCATAATTGTATAAGAGGCCATACGAGATTTGGAAATGTCAAAACATGTTACCAATTGAGAATATTTTATTTTGTCAACAGCGTGATAAGCCTATGGAAAAAAATGCTGTCTAGATTGATCACTGTTGTATTATTAAAGAAATTAAAAAACAAAAAAAGATCACAATTAAAAATATATACTTGGTAATGGCCATACTTAAATCAATATTTTCAAACTATATTACTTTTAAGGCTTAGAATATATTGTTTCATCAGTTAGGTTCCTTTGTGTTAATATTTTAATCAAGTTATTCCAAACCTCCAGCAAACCATAATTTATAGTTAAAGTATAAATGACTATTTTCAAAAATAAGCTACTATTTCTTTTATACTTTTATGTCCTAGTTTATTTACAGGCATGACTTCAGACTTTTCATACTGAAATTGAAATACATTCTCTCCAACTAACAAAGCAATACTTTTAATAACATCCTGGTACAGTGGTAATTAACTTATATTTACATATTATGCCAAGGTAAACCAAGTTGGTAAAGTCAACAAAATTAGAAATATTAAGATATCTTTGGAGTAGTTTTCCTCTTCAATGTTTTACCTGTATACTATATTCACCTCTTCAGTCTTCAGGTCTACAGTTCTAGTTTTTAACTTCCACCTTAATGTATTTTTCACTCCTGGAAAAATACGTCATCCTATAAAGCAAGAATGATACATTAATAATAATTACTCTTATTGGCACAGGAGAATAAAGTAAGATCACAGAAAAAACACTTTCAATAAAATACGAAACAACTGCGTAAGCCTAAGTTATTAAAAACACTGTTCAGGAACACTATCGCCGACTCTTCCACTGGCTAAACTTTTGGCTAGCACTTAGTTACTAACTTTGTTAACACAAACTTTGCGTCTTGTATCATATAAAATAAAAATATTCAATAACCGTTACTTACAGAATTAATCATGAATATTACTTTCCAGCGATCTTTATCAGAAACCGTTTTTTTACAAAATTAAGTAGTGCATAATCATGCTACCAAAATAAAAGCAAACATTCCATTCAACACCTAAGACATACAAACAAACATACATATAATAATACATCTTCTGACAATGCATTGTCCATGTGCTTATAGTAGCAAGTTGTGACGCCTATTTTTTATTGGATCAAAAACTTAATTCCGTTCTCGAATATACGAAAATTATATGTTCAAAAATAATCCAGTATGATAATTAAATAATATGTTAGTAATATGAAATCTTAAAAAGGCTACAAAAACCTACTTACTCTGTGCTTACATTTTATTTTATTATTCTACAAAGTGCGGTGCTAATGTTTATAGATGGCGTTTTTAGGAAACTGAATGTAAAGCTTGATAACTATTGTTGGTTATTTAGTTATGTTTCTTAAATTTCTTGGTAAAAAAAAGATAAAATGTATATTACTGAATCTCGTCATAGTTTTAAATTTTATTTATGGCTGTGTTGTAGGTCTAAGTAATGATAATTTTGTAGAAGAATTGGAAATTCAACCATTACCAAGTGGGCATGTTTATACATACATGCAGTTCACAACGGTGTGGGATGTAGACAAAACGCCTGGTGAGTTTTAATTCGTAACAACGGTGGTTGAAAAGTTTATTACATGACAGCAATAGGATTACCGTTATCTCATCCACACAAACACTCAAAATACTTATCCAGTCTTCCTGTAAACTAAATAAAAAAATTTAGTTTAATTTATGCTGTATCCATCATGTCTGAAGTAAATGTGAAAACAACCTATTCTAATACTAGTAACAGCCGCCCACCCTCTTACTCTTAGAATAGTAAAACTGTCTTGGCTGAACATACCCCCTAGCATGCTTCAATTTATATTTGTTCCCTTTGCATACCATATCACCATTAAGTATCTGAAAAAATATACCTCAACACAGTAATTGGATATATTGGCTAACAATCTTGGAAGTGTTAAATCGCATTCATATGACAAAATTTTCATCTAACGTGTCATCCTATCAGCACCTGTTTGAACTCTACAATGCTTTAATGTCCTAAAGTTAAGGAGTCCAAGACTAAAATATTTCAAATGAAGCCTAACCAGTGACTGAAATTTAATTTTTAGACTTATATTCAATTTGTATGTAAGTAGAATTTAAAACCTTATTTTTCTAATCATAAGCTTGTATGGTTGTCAAACTTAGATACTGTAAAGCATAATATATTTGAAAATTAGTTAATTAAAGAACTGCTATTACTTTTATTTTTAAGAAAGAATAATAAGAGTTCTGAAAATTAGAGCTGGGCACATAATCAGTTTAACTTATTACTTTTGAACAACTGTAAGTTTTGTTTAACCAAAATTATTATTAAATCTGCCCCTGTTATGATATTAATTTACTGATCAGCATGGGCATTTCTTATTATTACTGTTTTTGATTGTTCCAATTATCCAAGGCTTGTATCAGAATAATGGATCAGTTAAATGTAATAAATGAGTTAGGTGATTAAGCAAATGGAAAGTTATACTGGAAATAATAGCCTGATCAGTCTTAGAAAATCATGTTTTGAAATGTGTTTATAAATGAAAACCAATAGATTTGCAAGGGAAATATTGCTTTATCAAATTTTCATTTTACAAAGGTGAAATTTGATGTTCTTTAAATGTTACATAGATGATGGAAAGGAATGTAAGCATAAATTTTCAAAATCTTTTGATATAGTTCTATGTAAGAGATTATTAAAGAAAACCACATTATAAGGGGGCTCAAGACAGTCTAACTGTACTGTGGAATGGATAGATAAGTGAAAGCATGAAGTTGTTATTAATGGAGTTCAGTCATATTGGACTCATATTGCTATTGGTGTAAAAGTGCCTAAAAGGTGAATACTTGAGCATTTGTTTTTTCATGTTTATATTAATTGTTTTGATAGGTGTATAATTCATAGAACAGTAAAGTTTGCTGATGAGAGTAAATTCTTTGGTATTTCTGTCAATATCAAGTAGAGTGTGGCTTGGATCATTTGGTAAGTTGGAGAAATGTTTGGCAAGTGATCTGCAGTTAAGTGTAAATTGATGCATTTGAATCAAACATTAAAAATAGATTGAAACCAACTGTAGAGAATGTTTTGGATAATTTGCTTTAGTTATTGAAGCAACAATTCTACAAAAGTCTTCAGTAATTTGGGTAATCAGAAATGCTAATATTTATTAGTTGATTAGTTTCATAAAATGATTCATTTTAATTGTAATCTTGATAATCTGGCAAGTTCTAATTTCCAGAGCATCTAATTTAGTATCCTCTTTGAAAACAAATGTAATATTAGCAATTGTTCCACTAATTAACTTTAAAATATATCAATTATTATATTACAGTGTCTTCTAGGTGGGCTTAAGTTTTATAGTCATTCAGCAATTGGGCACACAGAATTTTAGGTACTATTAGCAAAAATACTGGATGTAAGGAAAGGATAGAATATGATTTTATAGAGCTCTGGTTTGTTATTAAATATTACAGTGTCTTGTAGGTAGGCTTAAGTTTGACAGCCATACAAAGATACAATACAGTGATTGGGCATACAGAATTTTAGGTACTATTTACAGAAATATTAGATGTAAGTCTAAAGGATAAAATTTGATTTTACAGAGCTCTGGTTTGGTACTATTTACAGAAATATTAGATGTAAGTCTAAAGGATAAAATTTGATTTTACAGAGCTCTGGTTTGGTGCAGCAGTATTAAGTCTGAAGCAAAAAGACTATAATTCAGAAATGCCATTTATCTCTGCAACACAGAGAGCTGTTACCTAATACACACACACATTATTGTGTAATTTTCCTGCAAAAACTACAAGTCTAGGACAAAGGTCTTACTCCTACGGGTATACATGTGTGAAGCTTTAGCTTATAATGTAATAATTATTAGACTAGATGTTTCACCAATATTAGGGTGACACATCTTTTATGTTCTGACATGTGTTTTTTTTTATTATTCTTTCAAATATTGTAGAGTTGATATTTGAGGTATTATCCAAGTTTCTTTACTTTCCATATTGGATTGTCTTATGGTTTTTTCTTTTGGTTAGAGTTTGAGCACTCTCATCTGTAGAACCTCCTTATATATATACAAATTAGACTGTCAGAGAAAAATCACTTTTAAAAGCTATACAAGTAGTTTATTAACTTGATAATGTTTTGAGCAAATATTCTTTTTCAAGCCAGAACTAAATCTGAAGCTTTTATCCTTTGCCTTCCTTAACTTCTGATTCTCTTCATTATGAAGAATATGTACCTCCACTGTCTTCATTTACAGCTCTGATTATTCAGCTATATGATATTTGTTTCTCTCTCCAGTTGTTTGTGACGATTTTCCACCTTCTAATTTTTGTTTCATTCCCTCTTCTTAGATATTTGTGTCACATGTTGATGCTTTTTCAACCTAAACCTTAATCTCCTTGCCATCATTATTTGTCTTCTATGGTATGATCATGATCCTTCTGTATTTCTTGAATTTCATTCTCTGGAATCTCGCCTTCCTGCTTTGGTTGCCCACTTTGTCTTTTACATATGCTCAATCTACTTATTTTCATCTGAGCATCATGCTACTTCTTTGCTATATTATCCATGATTTTTTAAGCTTGTGTTTCTATATTGACATGGTTTTTTTGGTTTCCAGATTTGCTTGATCAGAATTCCATCATTTCAGATGTGTACCTCTCTCCCTCTTATCTCCAAGACCTCTGTCTCATTCCTTTCCTTAATGACAAAGACTTTGGAGGTGTTCCTGATTATATAAATATCTGAACTGAAGCTTCTTACCATATTACAGATACTCCAATAATTTCTTCATCCTCAGGTGTTATCTGAAATTGCTCTACCATCTGTTCCTCATTGTTTTGCTCTTTCTTACTAGCTTCCCTCTCACAGGGTTTTACATCATGGCTCATGGAAGTGTCTTAGTGCTTCATATCATGTTGGTGCTCAGCTCTTTCTATTTGTGCACTTCCTTTGGAAAGATCTTTAAGTTATACAAGTGGTTTCTCATAGTTAGTGTTTGAGTTTTCATATTCCCATTTTTCTCCTGGTCCAGTTGTTTTTCAATATTCCTCCAGTCTTTTGTGTCTTTATCATTTCCAAGAGGTTGTATCCTCTCTTGTAGCTATAAAGGCTATATAAGGTGTTCACCACTCAACTCAAAAGTTTTTACAGAAATAAAGAAGACTGTGGATTAACACCCTGTCATAAGTTTTTGAAACTGTTTCATCACATTTCTCAGTTTGTGACTGTTGTTCTCTCCCAGATTTTTTATGATCAAAATCAGTTTTTCTTGTGCATTTCTTCACATCCTGATTTATTTAGTCTCATTTTTCCTCTAGTTTGTTCATAGGAATTGGAGTTTTCAGTTCTGGGTCTTTACCTTTGGGTTACCTTTCATTGTGGATTCCTGTACATAGTGAGGGGATCTCCCATAGAAGGTTCTGTTCTTTCAGTTTACCTCCTCTGGGATCTAAACATCCACCCATGTGTTTGCTGTGCATGGCAACCCGTGAAGGGGAGAAGAGGATCCTGGTGGTTGAAGGGTCCAACCCAAACACACCACTTTTTCCTTGAATTCCTGTAGATGGGCAGCCTCAGGGTGGCCCCCCTTGGGTCAATCAGCTAGTCCACTCAGGCTAAGGTCAACCAAGTATCAGTGTTGGATGTTCTCAACAGGTGTTGTGGACATTGTATCTGATGCTGGTGTTTGGGTTCAGTGCTCACAAATACCCTGGCATTGCTGGAGTGTCCTTGTTTGATATTGTAGTGTGTCTCCTCGTAAGGTTACATGGTGGGTGGGGTCAGTGGGCACCAAAATTTCCCTTTCTTTATTATGGATACTCCAATTAAAAATCTTGAAGGTTCTGAGCAGCAATCCTCACCATCTGTACCACCTGTTGTACCTCGTTTTCTTATGTTGAGGTTACACTTCATGTTACTTTGAATTCATCACGAGGAGTTATTGTTGAGAGGGATTTGAAGAACATCTCAAAGTCAGAGATTCTTGGTGGTTTCTCCACCCAAGGAGTTCCTGCAGTGAGGCATATATCCACTCACAAAGATGGAATTTTGATGCTGACGAGTTTCATCATTCTTACATTTATGTCACCACATCTGCCTGCCACCATTAAGGCAGGTTACATTTATTGCAGAGTACAGCTGTACATTCCAAACCCTCACTGATGCTTCCAGTGTCAGCAGTTTGGTCACTTGAAGACATCATGTTGTGGTCCCTTGATGTGTACTTGTGGTGGTGACAAGGATCGTGATACCTATGAGTGTGAAATGGACCCTTATTGCATCAGTTGCAATGGCTGTCACCTCTTCTACTTTCAGCCCCAAATGGTTGGAAGGAAAAGAGGTTCAGCATTTGAAAACGATTCAAAAATTGCTGTCCACCACCTTGTCTCAGATATATGCTGCTGCACTTTTTTCCACTAATACAGTGGAAGTGCAGACAAATCTCTCTGTGCCTTCAAAAGAATCATTCTCCAAACAAATGAAAAATCTTTTGACCTCCATGGTTAACAAAGTTGATGAATCAGTTTCAACACTTATCTCTGTCCCTTACTTACATTCCAACAAACCTCAATATCCACATCCTGTGGTTCCAGATACAGGCATTTCCTCAGATACATCTTCTTCTCCCACACTAAGATGCAAAACAATCATTTGTTCACATTCTCATTCACTAGAATCTTCTTTCAACAGCAAAGACCTGTCCAATCGATCGAGGGCAAGATTCATGGAGGTCAGTAGACCTCTCTCAAATAAGGACAGTAAGGAAAAAATCATGGTCATAATCAGAAGGGTTCTCCACCCAATTCACCTACACTTAAATAAAAATGTCCACCCTGATACAATGGAACTGTCGAGGTTTATGTTCTAATCTGGATGACATCAAAACAATGATTGCTTCCTACCATCCTGTATGTCTTTTCGTACAGGAAGCATATCTGAAACCTTCTGATAGAGTCACTTTTGGCAGTTCTCTTTATACAGAAAAGACAGGCTGTGTGATGGATGAGTGCATGGAGTGGTATCAATATTGGTTATTCAGTACGTGCTCAGCCTTTCTTTGCCACTTGACACACACCCTTAGAGGCCATATCCATCATATTTCCTTGTCATACCATCACTGTTTGTTCTCTTTACCTGTTCCCTGGAGAGACATGATCAATCAGACCTTGATGCTCTCATTTGAACAGTTGCCATCTCCCTTTTTCTTCCTGGGGGACTTTAATGGACATCATCCCCTCTGGGGAAGAGGTGATATTGATAGGAGAAGTCACTCTGTAGAGGGTATGCTCTCTGATCACAACCTTTTTATTTTTAATGCTGGTTCTACTTATTTCCATGTACCTAGTCAATCCTATACTGCTATTGATTTTTCAGCTTGCTCCCCTTTATTATCCTCCCATTTTTCATGGAGGGTTGACAATAATCCACGAGGCAGTGGTCATTTTCCTATAATTTTGAGAGAGACTGGCCATGGTCAATGCCACCCAACCTACATGCCCAGGTAGAAGCTGGATCAGGCAATCTGGCCCTCTTACACTGCTCTCGCAGAACTTGATCCTGCCAATATCTGTAAACCATCAGTAGATGACTGTGTGGCAGCAGTAACTAACTGTATTGAGTGAATGTGCCTTTTTGTGGGAAATAAGGCTGGGGTGTTAACTGTTAGAATAGTAAATGACTCCCACTGTGCTATAAACCAAATCATTCCTAATAGTTAATTCAGCTGGATTGGCCATGGGTTTCATTTGGGACACAAGTCTTAAGTACTAATTCCTGCACCTGATTTTTATATTGAGTATTTCACATAAATATTTCTCCAATGTTGAACAGCCTGACTTGTTGCTGTAGCTGTGCTAAATACTCATACTATGAGAATGGAAAACTCTGCTTGGCCACCAGAAGATTCTTATGACATTATATTTTGCTCTTCATTTCTTGTGGGTAAAATATTTTCCCTTGTTGAGATGGAAGAAGCAATCCACATGTGCTGACTCACAAGGTTACTTGTATGCTTTGTGGATGTCACACACTATGGGCTTGCTCTTTCTGGTGCTATTTTCAGAAAAGAGTGTATCTTTGTAATTTCTCTGCACTTGCCTCTTCTTAGACCACACTTAGAAGATTGTTTCCAGTCTTGAGCTTCTTACCTTAGGATGTATACTGATTTTTTGGAAAAGGTTAAGTGAACAGGTTGTTGCAGAGTTTGGGGGAATTTGTGGTATTTACCAATTTCTGTCCCACCAATCAGTAAGTTTGGTGTTCCTTAAACTTTAGTGCATAAAAGTAGAATATAAAAGGGTTATCCATGGGTGCTCCTAGACAGTTGCCTTCCCTTTTATCAACCATACAAAATTAGTGGTATTGATAGATAGCCTAAGAGGCTGTTGTAACAAAGACAGGATGAGCAAGCTAAGTTGCTATGAAAATCAAGTACAAGGCCATCCCTGCAAATCACCAAAAGCAAACTTGAAGTAGAAAAAAACAGTATGCAAGGGCTAAAATGGGGCAGAACACCAGTAAATCATTATGTAGTTTTGTGCTTAAAAAGCAAATATACATAATGATAATTCTTTAATTACTTAGAAAATTGAATTATTCAAAAACTAATAATCATGAAACCTCATTTTGATTAGTTTACTATTTGTGTAGTAAATAATTTAATCATAATTTACTTAGAAAATTGAATTATTCAAAAACTAATAATCATGAAACCTCATTTTGATTAGTTTATTATTTGTGCAATAAATAATTTAATCATAATTTCAATGAATGGAATAATTAAAAACATTAATTTTGGTTAACCAAGTTAATAATAACTTGTATCAGTTGATTAGTTTACTTGACATTGATCAGTGTAATTACTTTTCACAGATGATTAAATCACCAAACTCATTGTACAAGGGCAGGCTAAGATCCTTTTTTTCTTTTATTGCTGCTAAGTTACTCCCATCAAAATTATACTTATAAATTAAATTATGATAATCCACACATTAATTTGACTCTTGTATATATATTGCAAGCCATTGTGCCTGTCTGAGCAACCATCTGTATCCCATTTGTGGCAGCTGCTTCCTGTGCTGTGTTTCAGAAGTTGTTTGTGCAGCAAAGCTCAACATTCAGTTTTGGAATGAATGGAGAGCAGTCATGAATAATGTTGATGCCATATTTTATTTTGCAATCTGGATATCCAACACTAAATTGTTAAGAATTAATCACACTATCATTCATATTTCAAAATGTGATGTAACTTAAAGAATAATAATGTAGATTTACCATATATTATTGTTTCTTAGGATAACTGAAATTTCCAACAATGACTTTTTTTACTGGTCATTGTAGGTACCTCAGAGCTTAAGGTTTGGTTGTGAACAAAATGATTCTGTGTAAGGAAATTTTCATTGGTAAGATTTTGTACCAATGAAGTTAAATAAAATCACAAGTTTCAAGCATCTTATAACAACCATAGATTTCATGAGCTGAAACTACTTGTGTAGTTTGTATTTAGTTGTTCAGAGAAATGTTTGTGCTATATATTTCAGTAATGTTCTTAAAAGAGAAAAGACATGGTGGAAATGTAAAGCTGTTTTATATTTGTTCAGCAATTAATATATCATAGCTTAAAATATAATTTTTTTCTATGTAGCTCAACATTTCAGATATTTTCCACTGTCCCTTGGAGAGATATTAGGTCGTCATTCAGTGCAAGAATTACATCTTCGTTTAACTCAAGGTTTGTGGAGGCATCAAAAATGGGGTTATCCATACACCATTGCACCTCCTGGTGCTGAACTTTGGACATGGTTCAAGGAAGAAACACATGAGTATGATACAAATATTTTATGTTTGCTCTTTATAATATTTTAAAAATACATTTTTATTTCAAGTGGATTTTCATCATCACAAAGCATTTTGACTAGTTATGTGTATTAATGGCTCTTTGTCCAAATTAAATCTGTTAACAGAGCACCCCATTTGTTAATTTTAATTTTGATTGTAATTAGTTATTGCTTTCTACAAAATAAAAAGATCTCATTGAGGACTCTGTTACTATTTCATTTATTTCACCTACTTGTACATGTTGAATTTTTTTCATGTGCACCACTATTAAGGTAGTAGGCAGATATGTGCCACCATCTTTCTTTAAGGGGCTGGTGATGTTTTTAGACCATCAACCCAATTGGATTATTAGACTGTTTTGTTAGGTTGTTTAGCCTTTATTTAATTGGTTGTTTAGTGTTGAATCCATTATTGTGGTACATTTAAAGTTTAACCTTTCTTCTATGATTAGGTGGATTCTACTCAGTCCATATCCCCAAACTAGAAAACAGTTATACTGCAATTTTTAAATGTACATGCATCTTCATGATTTTTTTTTTAATTATTAGTAAACTTTACAAAGCACTTATATGTAAAGTATCAAATTTTTAACCCTATCCAGGTGGGCCATGGGTCAAAGGCTGTCCCATCACATTTGCTCATTCACATTCTCGGCCATTTTCATATATAATGACATTATCTCTCTCTTCAGGACAAATTTTCACACCAGTAAGTTGAGACTTGAATCTGTTCAATATTTCAAAAATCTTTTAGACACAAATACAATTTATTGGTTGAACTTAATAAATTATAATGTAATTATATGGTATTCAAATGTGCATATAAAACCTAAAGGAAATTGTTTTGCTTTATGTCCTCTACATGTGAAATATCTGAAGGGTTATCATGCTACAGCAACTGAGCACAAAACCCATAAATAGAAGAAATAATTGTTTGCTGCTTTATTTATTTTATTGCATGTCATGTACCAGGTGCTTTCAATCTGGTTACAGATAATTTTTTGCACCTTGGCCAAATCTCTTCCAAAGAGTGATCATTCAATTAACTTGTTTTCAGGGAGCTTTACTCCAATGGATTTGTCATGGGCCTCAAGACATGGTTACCTCTCTTTTTGCTCTGACTGTCGATGACTTCAGCCAGGATTAATCTAACATGTATTTTTATGTCTACCCTCCTGTCTGATTGCTTAATCGGGTGACTTCTCTGTTATTCTTCACTCCTTGTGGGGTCCTCCAAGTTGTGCTCCAATGGTCAGCACAACCATATTTTTTGACACTTCATTGTTTACTCCTCTTAGCACCTGTCCCTTTTCTTCTATTTTCTTCCCTTCTACATTAGCTTTGATCCCCTGATCTACATCCTAATCTCCCTGTTCTGCATCTTTATTCCTGGTTTTTGTCAGGTACTTGGTAAGACAATCTGGCTTTATGCATGAAGTCACCTCCCTGTTAGCTTCTTCCATTTATCCATCTTCCTTTGCAGAATACCAGTGCAGGTGGAATTTTTTCCACTGTTGGTCAGCTGGCATGAGATTTCCTGCCAACTAGCCTTCTGTGGATTGGGTGGAGAATTTCTCACTTGGCTCTTCGATCATGAGCCTTCAGTCTCCTTGATTCCTGGTTTTCAGGTAGCCCTCTCACACACCTTCCATTTTTCCAGTTCCCTATCCTCCTCTGCTTATACCTATCTTCTTGTTTCAAAGGCCATCTAAAGTTGCATCATTATTGTGGACCTCCATGTTCTGACTTTACCTCTGTTTAAAACCAGGTTTATTATGCTCCTTTTTTCATTTGTCCCTTAAGAAATACTTTCTTTTTCTCATGGCCTGCAGGCATTGCCAGTCTGATTTGTTAGCTGTTGAAGTTCAGTGTACCCATTATCACCCTACCAATCTTCTCCTTTCTCCCCAAGTCTATAGTGGTTCTGAAGAGTTGTTCTTCACTATTTTTGCTCCACTACTTCATCTGCAATTTTTTTCCCTTCCTCTCTAATCTGTTGGGTTTATATTATGATTCAATTGGCCTTTTATTCCTTGTATTTTTCTTTCCATCATTGATTCCACACCTTCATTCATATCAAGTACCTTTCCTTTTCCTTGCATATCCAACCTGTTGTTAACTGGAGGTACTTCATTTGTCAAGCACTTGGATCACTACTCATACAATCATCTCCATGCTTTGCTTTGGGTAGCTATTTCTTCCATATCAGAGTTTAGTCATTTACATGGTACCATCCTTTATTGTTTTCTGTGAATTTGTCTGGATATGTTAACTTTAGTATATATATATAAATAGAGAGAGAGAGAGAGCTTATTTTCAGCAGCATCTCCTCTGTTTCTTTATGGATTCCACTCTGTGGTGAGTGATGCCTGTTTCAGGTATACTTAAACTAATAAAAGCCCAACTGTAAGGTCATGGTAAGTTAACAGCTATAATTCAATGGCAATGCACACTGTGGTGACAGAGTGTTCCAAAATATTACTTATAGGTTTATTCTCATGGCAGGTTTTTTCAAAAGTTTGACCCTCTCAAACTGTACTCACCCATAGATTACATGGGTGAAGCAAAAGGGGATGATTGTCCACCCCTACCGTACCTTGTATTGAATAAATTGGTATGATTTGCTTTGGAAAAGAAGGTTTTATGGTCATCCATTGTGCTGTCTCAGGTGTTGTCATTCCTCTGGACTCTTTCCTAAGCTTTCTTACCCCTTTTTTTCTAGTAGAAGTTGAGAGACCTTACCATTTTTAGTTCCAAGTTATATGAGTGTGGACTGTAGAGACATCCTTTTTAGTTTGATAATGGAATACAAATAACATATATAAATGATTATAAGATTATTTAATTTATTGTATGATAATAGTTTTCTGCTGATACAGATGATATCCTCCACTATGTTAGCTGTTCAAATTGCAGTTTATTCCTTCGATTCAGATACCAAATTCTACCCCTATGTATATGTTGGTTCCCAGTGCCTTGGTTATGAATTTAGTTTTATTCAATCAGTGTAAGTCCTTACACAAATATAACATATGTTTCTCTTCACTCTTTTCTACTTTTGTTACTCCATCCATGTAGTGAGTCATAGTGGAAGTACTTGCAGATTACTGCAGTTCTTCCTTTTCTGCTATCCCTGAATGATTATTATTCCAAGGATGTTCCTGCAGTTGGGATGTTTCCTGTCATTATATATTTGAATGAGATAGATTACATTATGCAGACATCTTTTCAATGCTGGATGTTAGGTTCAATCAATAATCCAGTTTTTCATGTTGATATAAAATGTGCCCATTCATGGATTAGAAGGTGCAAGATTTTCTCCACTTGAGGAATTTGAGATGAAAATGGTATGATCCTCTTTCCAACCTGTACTTGGATGTCTGTACCAGGTGACCTAGGTTTTGGATTGTTGTTGACTTACTGATGGTTTAATCCTCATTCTATCTGTGCTTCAATATCTGTTCTCAGCAACGTGTGTTTTGAATTTAGCTGAGTTATTGTTTATGGCCTGTTGTGCCCTAGCTACTCTACACCTTGGGGCTCATCCTTTAATTTTACCCACTTCTGAGTTTTCTGGGATTGAGTTTCATAACTTTAATGTATGGTTCAGATCACTAACCTTCCATAGTTATTTCTCACTTGAAGATGCTTCTCTGATTTTCCATTTATGTTTGCAACATTTTTCCACAATTGGCAAAGAGTATACCTGGTTCAGAAGATGTGTGGTTTCACATATGATCTTCGACACCAAAGATATCTTTGGGAGTGTACTTTGGACACTTTAAAAGGATACTTCTTTCTTAACCTTGCATTGATCCCTCCACCTGATCAGTGTGGGATTTTAACTTTTTATGTGAGAATAGGTAATTGTACCTGATCAGAAGTTATAATTTTCATATACTGAAGATGTATTTTTGATAGATACCTACCATTCTCACCATTCCTCTTAACTGGCAGCTGGTGCTTCCATTTTCTGTAAAACTCTGAAGTGACAGTTCAGTAGAATTGAATAGAGGGAGTCACATAAGTCAACAGTGTATGTCTGTACTCCTATTGGTGGAGGACAATTGCATGCAAGATGCACTGGAATCAGTCAATTTCAGATGTGGGAGATTCAAGGCTTGTAGCACACACAAAAGCTTTTTGTATACAGAAGACAGCATTGAATGAGAATAGAAATACACTTTCATGATAGGAAAATTACAATTTTAAACTTATCATAATGTGAACTGTCACACCTTTTTATAATGAGATTATAATTTTTCTCTTGCAAAATATCATAAGATGGCTACAAAAATATTTAATTTAAAGAGCTTTATTAATTGTTTTGTTTTTCTAAAATTAAGGATATACTAAATACTAATAACATTATTTTTCAGAGTGAATGTCTCAATATCAGTTTCTACTTATTAGAAAATTTTCAGGAAATTAACTAAAAACTCTTAAAAGCATTCAAAAGTGGTGTTATAAACTTGAAGGTAAAAATGTATATTGTTAACATAATTTTTTTATGTTTTTACAGCGTTACAAAGGCCTGGTCTGATTTAACAAATGCTCTCTCTGGTCAGTTTTGTGCATCTCTGAATTTTGTAGACACAACTAACACCATCAGCCCAAGATTTTCCTTCCTTCCTCAAGGAGTAGCATCTGAGAGTTATGCAAAAAACCATTCATTATTGAGATACTCTGCACTTCCTAGGGAAGCAGTATGTACAGAAAATTTAACACCATGGAAAAAACTTCTTCCATGTAATAGCAAGGTTTGTAAAAGATATAAAACAGTTTTTCACTCTCATGGAGAAGCTTACTTAGGAGTAGTAAAGAGAGATAGTTTGAGTCTTTTATTTTTAATTTACCAAAAAATAAAAATGTAACTTTTACTGAAACAATAATTGATGTTAACTTATATTGTGATTTTTATTAGTTAGGTTAAGTAAATTAAAAAGTGTTTCAAACTCATAATGCACAAGAATGTAAAAATCAACAAACAACTGTTTTGTCTATCAGTCTTTATCCTATTTCTTAAACAATATATCCTTTCCTTTTAAAAAAAAAAAATTTATGGAAGATACTACTTATTCATAAACTTGTCAAACAAAATTTCCAAAGAATTATGTTAAAGGCACAAAATCACTTCCTCTAGTGAATTCTTGTAATAGTAGTTTGGTTAAAAGAAAATTATCAAAATGAGGTTAAACATACATTTTGTTTTTATTATTCATAAATGTTTTTGTTTGTAATGATCCCTTTTATAATCAGTAGTGCAGCATTGAAAAATTTATAATTCTAATTTATCCAAAATTGTATGTTTCAGTGTTTAACTTGTTGAAGTTCCTAATATTTTTCTTACTTTTTGGTTTAAACTTTATTCCTACTAATGGATCAAGTTACTAATACAGAAATGAATTTTGTCCTTAGTTCTGAATATAGCCCATTATAACTAGAAGTATCATTAGTGGGCTTGGTTTTAACCTAAGGTTAATGTACTCTTTTTTCATTTTTATTTCATGTTGGTTTATATATTCTGTACTGTAGTTATTTGGATTACTTTTTATTTCAGTATTTCTGAAATATTTAAATTTTTTATCTTAGAATTCCAAATTTCAGGCAGTGATGTAGTCGCTTATTAGATTTTAGGATTTGTTATTTTTAGACTTATGCTCAATTGTCCGAGCCCTGTGCTTTAATTCCTTTAGAAAAGATTTTCCATACAGACAGACTATTGATGATATTTCTCTTATTCAAAAATAGCTTGATGTTCTTAGTCACTGGTCTAATATTTTATTGTTGGAAAGTGTAAATGATACATTTGTAGAATAGTAAATTAGAAATAGCTTAAACCTTGATTGACAGAAACAATGGTGTTGTTAAAAAAGAGAGTGCTTCTCTCTGTTGAAAGAAGTTGATAAGGTTTTGAGCTCTTTTAATGTGAATTTTGAATGTGAGAACAAGTTTATTTTGTTTTTTGTTGAGATTTCAAATGATGTCTAGTATTCATGTTTAGTCCTCATATTGCAGAAAGAATATCAAAATTTTGGAAGAAGTACTAAAATGAGTCTTATCTCTGAATCAATGTCCATTTTTCTAAACTTTTTTTCTTTATAATGTGAATTTTGAATGTGAGAACAAGTTTATTTTGTTTTTTGTTGAGATTTCAAATGATGTCTAGTATTCATGTTTAGTCCTCATATTGCAGAAAGAATATCAAAATTTTGGAAGAAGTACTGAAATGAGTCTTATCTCTGAATCAATGTCCATTTTTCTAAACTTTTTTTCTTTATCATAGAAGAATTGGAGATGATTTGATTTAGGTTTTGAAGTCATCAAATTTTAATATATTTTTCTGTGAATGATCTACCAGAGTGACAGCATAAAAACAAGTTTTAAAACCAGCAGAAAATTTAATTTATGTTTAGCTTTCTTTGATGAAACAATTTGATTAATGTTGCAAACTTGTGAAACATTTTGGCTTGTGATATAAAGTGCTTGTTGACAAATAATTCCTGTGAGTGTGGGGGATAAAATGGAGTTAGAAAGGAGCAGATTGAGGTATATAAGATTATTAAGAGAATCATTAATGTTGATGCAAATATAAATATTTGACTGTACAGAAGTCATCTTCAGCTTAGGCAATTTTATTTTTCTAACAGCGTAAATGATCTTTGAAATGTGGTGGAAACAACTAATTTATGGAAGTTTAAGAGAAAGCTTCATAAATATTTGAATAATGATAATTGGCTTTGAGCATTTTTTTATAGCCCAGATGGACTAAAAGGCATCTGTTGTTTTTAAATTTTAAATGTTTTGCAGAAGTCCAGAAGTAAATTTATACATTCTAGCTTGAAGCTTAAGAAGAAAAATTGCAGTAAATAAATTTAACTATATAATATGAAACATCCAGGCAACATAGACATGATGAAGTTCATGCTGTAATTGCATAAAAATTTAGAATATTATCTAAATATATCTGATTAATGATATATTTTATATACTACTTCTGGAAAGATCAAATTATTGGCTGTTTCAGCTTTTACACTATGATCTTGCAGATGTCTTGTCCTCCTCATCTCTTTTCTCCTGGCTTACATCAGTTTTTTGTTTACATTCCTCAAATGCCACTTTTTGGAATTTCTTTTACCTCATTTAGAAGCTAGACCATTAACTTTTATTTCCCTTTCTAATACAATTTTTTTGCATCTCTGTCTCTCTCTTACCACACTCTTTTGTGCTAGTTTTAAAAACTTCATACTCAGGTGGGGTTTTCAGGAAATGTTTGTTTTTTCCATTCTCATATTTTTCTTTGATTTTACTCAGTTGGACACACTTCTCATCAGTGCCTTTGTCACTCTTTACACTAGGCTTCCATTCTTTGGCTTGAAGTTCCTCATCCTTTGACCTGATAGTCAAGTCTTAATAATACTGATTTGACATTTTTTGTTGTTGTTTTCTCTCTCTCTGTATGCTTATCCACTTGTCTTTCTTCTTTTTTTTTCTCCGTTGGTTTGATATGCAACACACTTTATCAGGTTCTGTTTAAGGTGCCTCTTTGGATAGTATAACCATGATTTGTCAAGTTCATTGCCCTAAGGACTGGATTCTCTAATCTTAGTCTTTTTCTTATCCCATTCCTTTGTCATACTTAAATGCTTTGCTGAATTTTTTGACTTCATGACCTGTATACCTTTTTTCACCATAACCATGTTTTCTTCTTCTCACCTGTGGTCATGCCTATCAGATGTATATGCTTTGTGCACTCTCTTTTGCTACACTTTTTTCCTCTTCTCTTCAGACTGGGCCTTTTTCATGAGAATCTGGTTGCTTTGGAGAGTTATTTTTCTTCAATATTTTGTTGCATCTAATTCATCAGCTGTCTTACTCCTGCATTTTATTTTCACTAACTCTTGGATGAAATCCTTCAGGCTGGCATTTTTATCATTTAACTGTTTCATCTCCTGCAAGATTTTGACTCCTTCCAGTTGTTGTTTTTTAATACACCTACATATAGTCTTTAACAAGATTATGTACATTTTCTTTTTCAGCTCTCTTTTTCCCCTTTATAGGATCTTGTCAGTTAGCTGGTGGTATTTCCCAGGGTGTGCTTATTTCCAAAAATCTACATCAGGCCAAGGTAAACAAAAAATCACTCAGCCCATCAATCTGGGCTCTAATGTTGAGATAGGGTGTTGTGGAAGACTACTACAGGTATCCTCTTGTAATTAAAGCTGTTTAATTGACTAATTCAAACTGTACTCTTTCATGAACTACCATTAAAAAATCCATCGCCAGAGAAGTATCTGTCCACTTTTATCTGTCCTTGTTGTCTTTTTTTGAAAATAGAGTTTTGTGGTAACCCATTTCAGTAAAATGCTTTTTCAGCAATCATATGATGGAGATACAGGGAATTTACTGGGTCTCCTTACCATTAAGTTTCTCTTTTTTTTTTTCAAGGGGAACATGGGAGACCCTTACCATTTACCAATTTTTACTCACTGGACCTTGAAGAATTCCTCCCTGATTGCGCACAACAAAAATTGAAAGTAAGGGGATAGAAAGTTTTTTGTGTAGTGTAGGGCACTTCTCGAACACTTGGTGTTCCTTCTTCCTGCAACAAGTCTTTCCAGTTGAGTTGAGAAACACATTGTACTTTCTCACTACATTGCACTTCTTCGCTTGTCAACCACTTTTGTGCTAATGCTCAGTTAATCATTATCAAATTTTATCCATCCCTATGACACTTGGAACTCTTTTACTTTACCCTCCATTTCCTTCTGAATGAAGAATATACACTGATTGAGATGAGATATCATCCCCCACAGGCATAACCTTTCTCTTCTAGTGCTTTATGCTTGTAGCTCATCTAGGTTTAATGTCTACACCAGCATTTCCATAATTTCACTGTGGGATTCTAATTATTGCATCTCTATAAGTGAGACATTGTTTCACATGAACATTTATTTCTAATAGATACCTCTTCACACCTTCTCGCACATCCTCCCTTCTTCCAATGCACTTTCTCTTTCCTTGTCTAAGAATGAAGTTATTTTGAGTGCAAGTGCCCATGGAGAATTACTGCACAAAAAAGTTGTGTCCATCTCTTATTGGTAGAAAACTATCATCACATCTTGTTGTCATCTTGCACTTGTGCACTCACTTTAACACATTATTTTCAGGTGGGAATTGACTCAAGGCTACTGGTATGCATATTTCATAAGTATATGTATATGAAGAGATATATATCAAAAATACATTTTAATGTAAGGGAAGTGTTAATATATATATTTAGTAGTATTTATAGCCTCATTTTATCCAGCTTGGGCAATCAATAGCAAGATAAAGCTGAGTATAAAACTTGGATTATGGTTGTTTCTCACATATGCTTCATACATATTAAGCCATCCTGATGCTATGCAAAATCAAGAAAAGTTTTGTTTATCTTTGTATGCATTTTCTTCTAAATGAGTTGACCCATCCAGACCAAACTTGTCATGCTAACCTATTAGTTATAAAAGCGAACTGAATACCTATTAAACTTTACCATATGTTGAAAAATAAAATTATTTTACAGAAGAATAACACTAATGTCATTACTGCAGTAGCTGTTGTAGATAGTCTGAAGAAACCTCCCATCACAATAAAATTTTGCAAGTCAAAAATTATAAAAAAAAGTTTTGACATTTTGATTTTTTTTCTCTTACTGACCAAAATATGCAGTAATGAAGCATCCATCTGCACCAATGCAGAATATTGCTGCTATTTATGTTTCCCA
Source organism: Carcinoscorpius rotundicauda (assembly GCA_011833715.1). NCBI lineage: Eukaryota > Metazoa > Arthropoda > Merostomata > Xiphosura > Limulidae > Carcinoscorpius > Carcinoscorpius rotundicauda. The sequence continues at coordinate 44,789,133 of CM022392.1, read as the reverse complement.
CTGTTTTCTTATTAACACCATTTAACTTCCAGCTTGTACTAGGTTTAAAATAAGTGCATAAGCCTAAGTTAAAGAAATATTTCATAATTGTAGGATATTTGTCTCTTCTTTATCACAATATTATGTTGTAGAGAAGCAAAATTTAAGATTATTATAAAATTTAATGCATTAAATGTACAAATTTTAGATAGAAACTTTGACAACATCTCTTCTTTGAAATGAGCTGTTTTGAGCAAGAAATGTCAAAACTGCTTTACCATTTCTGCCAAGTTTCTTGGTTCAACTACTACACCTTCTCATTTCTGAACTACTTACCCTGTTTTAAAACAGTTTTCTAGGAAAATTAACACTACAGAAAATCCTCACAGAAATTTTACTTGTAAAGTGCATTAAATTAAAAGAGCTTCAAAAACGAAGTCCATTATAAATTGAGAGTTCACTTTTACTGGTAAACTTTCACCAGATATGTTGGGCTTTCACTATGGGCAGAGCAGAGTATGTAATTTGCTACTCAAAAATTAGTTGAATTGCAGAGCTACTTAATTATTGTTTTTCATTTTAATGTTGTTAATTATAATTTAAAAATTCTGTAATATTTTTTTACTTTGATATTTTCTTTTTTTACTAGTAGTAATAAATAACTTTCTAATGTTGAATATTATTTTATTGTTTGTTCTAGCACTTTCCAAATTTTGTTTTCTTATTTTATTCACAAGGCTGGGCTGTCGATGTTGCTGAATGCAATTAAGGTTTTTAGTGCTACCTATGTTTCGCTAGCTGTTGATGTAAGACCAATTTGTAGGGTAAGTTTTTTTATATGTATTCCATTAAAATTGTAAGCTGAAATAATCATTTTCTGATAAATCATTTAACATTTATCCATGTATTGAAAAACAAGATTATTCTGAAAAGAATTCCTACATCTTAATTGCACCAATCTGTTATGGATACACAATGGTTGTTTTTCATGATACTTCTAAATGATTAATCGTATTTGTTACTGGAAATTTCCAAATTTGGTAGGTAGTATATTATAAATCATCTGATGATTAAAAAAAATATATATATAACATTTTGGAAAAAGGTCTTGATTATAAAAAGTAGTATTTGATGCGAATTTAGAAAGTCAGTTTATGAAACAAATTGTGTCTGCACCTTCAAGTTCACTCATTATCAAAAAAAATGTCCATTTAGTTTTATCTAAAAGAAGGAAGTAGCTTTTTGTTGTTTTTTTTTACTTGTTTTATTTCCCATATAGTAAGTTTAGAGTTGTGCATCTACTTTACCAGTTGGCTTCTGGTCTGGTGCCAGTCATGTAAAATGAAGTGCTATGTGTATGGTAAAGTACAGGAATTATTTTGTTTGATTATTTAGCTTATAAAGATGAAACATTGACCATACCTTTGCCAAATCATAGATTTAATCAGTGTAAAATTTTGTTAGACCTTTTGCTTGAATTTGACATTGATTGAAAAAATGCTTGGAGCATGCATCTATTCATAAACTCCAATAAGTATATATATATATTTTTTTTTCAATATACATTTCTTCCAATGGTTATTCAATGTTGGTTATTATTATAAAACCCTCATAATTATTTATAGTTAGGAAATGTTTTCATTAAGTATGATGTCAGATGTTACCAAAAAATTAGTTTGTCAAACTTCTTTGCCTAAATTGTATGCCATTACTTATACCCAACAAACACAGTTCGTATAATCGATGTGAGCTTTGATTAAATCATACTATCTACATAGATTTGAACTGAAAAACAACTCAGTAATGTTCTTAGTTTCTTATAATGTTTAGAATTCATTGTTTCACCGGTTGGTAGTACCTTAGCTATGAGCAATATTTTCAGCCATAATCCTAAGAATTCATGTGTCATAACATTATGTCTATTTGGGAGATTTAGGGTTGGCATAAATTCATATTCTAAGCTCAAAATGCAAAATAATCTCATAATAAAGATATGAAATAGAAATAATAAAAATAAATATATTAAACATTTTAACCAAACTGTTAATTAAAATATCAAACAAAGGATAGATTATAACTTAACAGAACACATAAGTACTGGTAGTTTATATCATGTATAATCATTAAATTTTTGCTTCTAGAAGAACTTGACCATCACTATATGCAAAATTTATCATCAGGGAGTATTAAGTTGTCTTGTGATCAATCAAAGCCCATGACAAGTTCTAACAGGTACTTTCAGAGTGGCTTAAAATCTGAAATAAGCAATCATGACACTGTTTATAAAAGTTTGAACGTATTTTGTATCAACTGTTCTTGCTATAAATGTTTGCTAACAGATTTGTATCAGTGAATTGTTTTGTCTGTTATTTTTTCTCAGTGGTACTGTGTCAGGTTTGATTATAGACATTATTCTATATCACAGGATAATAACTGTACAGAAACTTCTCTTGAACTGAGACTGTCCATTTCTATTGTGTTTGAGCCACCTGTGTCTCAGAAGGGAAAACAAGGTAGGAATTTCTTGTATGGATTTGAGGCAGCATTGGAATGCCTTTATGTAATGCAGGAGTTTCTACTCAATATTTACCTAAGTGGTGAAGTTGAGAACATTATCCAATTTATCATAATGTCAACTAGTTGCTAGAATTTTGAGAAAATTTCCCTTATATGTGACTTAATTGAAAAGATATGTGTTTGTTAGCAAGTACAGAGAAAAGTTTTCAGAAACAACATGTACAATAATCAAATGCTAAAACTTTATGTAATAAAACTTAATTTTTCTTATGTCTTTTGAAACATATATGATACTAATCTGAATTAAGCTCATATTATTCAAAAATTTTATTACAAAAGACTTTAAAAATGGTTGTATTCAAGAACTGACTAAAAGTACTGCTATTTGCAAAATGGCAGAATTAAATTATTAAATGTTAAATATGACATTGATCTGTATGTGGTATTTTCTGCTTAACTGAATTCCCAAAACAGAATGTTTGGTAGGTCTGCTATATAACTGGAAACATGTATTTCCATTGGAATCTGGACTTCTCCTTTACTGGGATTATGATTTGATATGTTTTTTGTACATAAGGGTTTTGACCTTTACACTAGCGTCAGCTTCACTTGGATTCTGTCAAATTATACAAGTTTTGCTTCTATCACCTCCATTCCATAGCTCTGTGTATGCACCATTTCAATGGACAACTGGTTACTGCTGGCACTATTTCTTTAATGGTCAGAATATTACACCCTGATTCTACTTTCAGGCTTCAGTCTCAGAGCTGAGACATCTATTCATACTTCATTTAATTCAGTTTGTCATTAGTCTGGGTATTTTTTTCATCACATTTATTACTTGGACTCACCTGACTCCCATCAAGCACCACACTATGCACCAAGAAGCCTGACTACTACTCACCTCTTATTCTTCCACTGCATGAGTAGTTCCTTCTCTTCTGGAAATGTGGACATCACTCAGAACTTTCATGTTTTGAGGATAAAAACACAAGAGATAATTCTAATGGCTTTTATACAAATAAGGGATTCTAAACATTGATTTACTGAATTCCACAGCTTACTTAGTCAAGATTCTTCTTTGATCACAAAGGGTTTTTAATTTAGGATACTACTAAGATATGGGTTCTTTTGCTGCCACCTTAACCAGAGTTTCACCTCCTCGAGAATGCCTCGGTTTGGGGATGGAGTGCAGATATCAACAGTAAGGAATTCTAGATCTATGCAAGGATTATGATGCTTCCCTACACAGTTTTAGCTACTCTACCTAGTGCTTTTTCTACCCATACCAGCTGTTTTTTACATGTATAAGTGTTGTAGTCTACCTTGGTTTTTAAAAACAGTGCCTCATGATCTGGGCTTATAAAAGGGAAAAATCACAAACTTTGCCCTGACAATTTTGTGGTCGTGTCTTGTGTTTTTTATCAAGATGACACTTGTTACAGGGTACCATGTTTTTAAAAAAACAATTTGCATGCATTTTTGCCACCAACAAGGTATACACACCAATCCCAAACTCTTAGTGATATTGTTCTTCCAGTTGTTCCTCAGGAAAATTTCTTGGGGCTTATCTTTAACCATAAACTTACTTTCATTCCTCATAATGCAGCTACTTGTCAAGTGTACAAGGGCACTGAAAATCCTCCATGTCCTCTTTTCCACATCTTGGGGAAAGGTTCAATGTTCTATGCTCCAAATTTATTGTTCCCTCACTCAGTCAAAACTGGACTATGGGTCTATGGTTCTGCCAGGACTTTGGCCTTGAAGATGCTAGTTCTCATTCACCATCTGGAGAAGCAGTTCTGCATAAAGGCATTGGATGATCTTGCTGTCTCCAGTGATTGGTTCATTCCAAATTTGACATTTCTTTAAGTCATTTGAAGAAGGCAGATACTCCTGATTGGAAGTATCATCTTTTCCTTACTGAAAAACTTTTGAACTGTCCATTTATTCTTACTTACATGGATGGCTCAAAATCAGATGACTTTATAGGCTCTGTCATGGTCTTTTGTGGACCAGTGGTTGCTCACAGGACTCTGTCTACAGTTTCTGCATTCACTGACAAGTTGTTTCCCATTTCACTTGCTCTGAACATGTATAAGCTGTGGAATACACTGACTCTCTTTGCTCCACATCAGCTTTTAAATTGCTTCATGTTTATTTTCACCCTATCAATGTTCCTTAATGGTTCACCTATTTTTCTCTATATTCTTTTAGCATCCAACTTTTCTAGATGCTTCACCACATCAATATTGGTGCAAATGAACTGGCTGATGCCTCAGCTAAGTTTGTCTGCTTTGGTGCCATCACAGTTGTTCCTGTCTCATGTATGTTTTATGGTCCTGTATTTAAGGGTTGCCTTCATGCCAGTTGGAATTTGATTTAAAGTGAGCAACATTATAGCAAGGTTTTTTCAGATCAAACCTGTTATTTTCTTGGTCATGTTGTTTACATAAGAATAGGAAGGAAGGGAGGAAATTGTTCTGGCTATGCTACACATTGGTTAGTTTTTTAACTCATCATTTTCATTTATTAGGAATTGATCCATCAGTGTGTGGCCTTTATGACACTCGTGTCACAAATGCCAACATTTTAGTGTTGTGCTGTTATTATGACTCTGCACAACAGCACCATTTTTGGCATGTTTCTTCTCTCAGTACAGCCCTGACATTGGATGGCATCATTGGCAATGGTGACACTATCTAACTTGATTGTTTTTTTAGCTTTTTACAAGGCATTGGCCTTTCTAATTTAATTCAAATCTTTTATCTGAATTTTTGGCATTGTTTAGTTTTAACACATTTTATAACAATTATACTTTTTCAATTTTTACTAGTTGTTTAGCACAGATAGCCTAATTATTTTGTGCCAATAAAACACCAAATAACCAATTTCCAGTACCTTATATTCGGGCTTTGGCAGTGGATGCTGTCAAGAAAAGTCAGTATTCCAACCTTATACCTTCTCTCCACTTCTGATGTTACTCAAGGTATTGAATATGACTCATTCTAACCCATTGTTGAGTCATTGCACTAGATTGGTAGCTGCACCCTGGTTTCTGTTTCTGTGTTTCCTTAAGTAGTGTACAACTCTTCCACTTCTTTGTAGGCCATCTCCATGGAAGTAGCCATGATCTGACATGGTACACCTGGTTATCCAGAAGCTCAGCCTTCAAGCATAGCAGTTGTGCAGTCTTTTGCATTGTATTGAGGTGTAATTCCTGAGGTTGCCATGTATCTCTCTCTCAGTCTTTACTTAATTCTGCAATTGTAATGATCACTGGATATGACATACATATTAGCAATGGTGTACTGAGAGGAGCTTGAACCCTCTTTTATCAGAAGTGCCAACCATAACTTTTTTTTTACCTAGATCTTTGGCAAGGGTTTTCATATCTTCTGTAGTCTTCCTGTATGAGACAGTCTTATTGACTACGGTTGAATACTTGCAACAAAACGTTATTTGAGTCCCTGATACTTTTCAATTTCTTCAAGTCATTATGGGCCATTTTTTTTCCAAATAACCATTCCAGTTAACTCCCTGGTATGTTAACCCTATTGTCACTGGAATCCTTTGCTATGGATCACACAAGGTTTTACTGTCTTACGTTAATAATTTTATTAAACTTTTTGTTCTTTATGTCATACCAGTGAGAATTACATAAAGTGTTAACGAATATTCCATATTTTAGTAGTATATAAGTTTTAAGTTCTTAATTCTACAAGGCAATATTTAGAAAATACAAAATTGCTCCCAGTATTACATAAATGACATATTTTCTTTTTGCATGTCATCTTCCCCATTTCTTCACCACTCCTCAAAAAAAAAATGAAATTAGACATAAATTACTCTCTATAAAATTGTCATTGCTCTAACAAACGATGTTTTGATGGTTTTCAATTTTATTTGGTTACAGAGCTATCAAATAGAAATTCAGACCCCTTCTTCTGCACCTACATGTTAATCCTCTTTTCATAATTAGATAATAGTTCTTTCTTTTGTTTAATTATATAGTACCTATTACTAATAGGAAGCCAGTGTTTTCGTCTATTAAATGGCATACAACTTGTTCTGAATAGTTAAATGTCAATTTCACTCAGAATACCAACATTGTTCCTGTGAAAAAGTTAATGACTGGCTTGGATTAATTTGTAATGATTTTTGTTGCATAATTAGAAAACTACAAAAAGTTTGAGAGATATGAGAATTTATTTACTTTTTTGCATATTAGTAGTCTATATTGTTTGATGCATTATTTAATAAAAAAATTAAAGTGCAATACTATGATTAGTATAAAAATTAGGGTTAACTCTTCAACAGTCGAGAGTAAAAAAAAAGAGAAAGTTGGTTAAGTGTTTTATTTCTTGTTTTACATGTTTATTCTTTATGTATAATTATAAAAATAACTAAAATGTAGAAATAGAGATCTCTTGTAAATTAATTAAGATAAGATTAGGTAAAATAAATAATAATGTTTCACAGGGCATGCACTGGAGTAGCTCATGGGTAATGCAGTTTGATAGTGTAATGTGAGCTGCATGTGCTTCAAGTGAGTTACAATTTATAGTGGTGCTAATATTAGTTAGACATGGTTCAAAGGGCAATAAAACAATAAAGTTTAATTATAAATAGATGTATGCTGTTACAAACTGATAGCGATTTAAGATAAACAAGTTTAGTTTTATTTTACAATTTGAAGTCATTTCAGAAAAAAAGGGGGTAATTTAGATTCATTTCAATTGTTTTTTGTGGTTACATGGTCGGTCAAATTGACAAATTCCATTTTAAGATAAGGTAGAGAAAATAAACGGATAAACTTTAAAGTTTTATTGAGAAAAAATGTTTGAAATGCATTTAGAAAGTTTTAGGAATTACACAAAGGAAATTTTTAATTTTTCACTTGAGGAAAAATATTTTTAGTTTCTGATGACCTATAGATATCACCATTAGGAGAGATTTGTGCTGTTTGTCCACATACTACTTTATTATTTTACCTATATCATCCAATTGATTCTTCTTACCAAAGATACTGTCAGACAGGGATAGGGGTAAATCCTATTAACTGATTAATATGATCACTATTTCTCACTTTTGTGTCTGGTCAGATTTCAATTTTGATCTTGTTCAGTGAGGGTTTTGAAGGTTTTGTTGCACTCATCAATGCCTTTGAAGATAATACACAATGACTTTTTATACTGGGCATTTTTTATGGCAATAGATCTTCAACAAGTCACATCTAATCAGAATTGTTACATTTCTGTATTTTTAGCAGCCTAGTTGAATTTTTCACTGGAGAACATTGGATGGACTGGTATCTGGATCTCACACCTTATTTGTGTAATCTGGCAGTATCTCCATCTGAGGTTTTTGCTTATCCCCTTTAGATTATACACAGAAGTATTTTCATTGTTACATTTCAGGGTTCCTTACCTCAATTTAACAGGATCTCACCCTGTGGCAAGTGTTGCACAGACAGGCATGCTTTTATCAAACTAATTTCACATGAGCAGCCAGTAGTTCAGTGTATTTTATCTAGGTTGCAACAGGCTTTGTAGAAATGAAGTGTTCCACTAGACTACCTAAAGGCAGACTGGGTATTATTATTGTACTGTGTTGGACTGCCACTCATGGACTATCATATGTAAAGCATAAGGGGATTCTGCTCGCCCTTGCTGATTCTTGGATTGAATTAATCAGGGTCAGTTTGCTTTTAACAATTTAGGGAACTTGGTTTAGATATTGAACTGTTTCCAGATCATTATTCTTCAGGACTTCCCAGTGTACATTATCTTTTCATATTCCATTACTAGAGAAAGTGAGTCCTTATCACACTCAGTTTGTAGTGACTGTAGTGGTGGACAAATATTATTCCTCCAGTGTGTTTATGTGAATTTCCTTTACGTCCAGAGAATGTTGTGAATTTTTATACAATCTACCTGAGTCCCTGTATGCTTCTTTTTCACAGATGTTGGTAGGAGAGGCACCATCTTCTTATGTGGGAACCTGCATGTAATACCATTTCAAATTTTATGCTTAGTTATTCAGATGAGTTGAATGGAGCTCTTCTTTTTGATCAGTGGTTCAGAATATTGTTTGTGGAAGAAGGTCCATTGTTTCCTTATAATTTTGAATTCAGAGTGTTGTCATCCTTAGTCCATAGATGAACCTTATTGTTTCACATCCTCTCCATAATTCTGGGGGTAAGTAGAATCGACCTTGTCCACACAGTTTAGGAGTAAAGATGGATGTTTATAATTCCACACTGGATGAGTCCTGTCTTATCAGTTTGAGTAAAGAGTGGCACTAGTCTACATGAGTGCAGGTTTAGAGTTGACACAAATCTATACAGTTTGGGATTTATGGACCTTCTCTTTGATAAATGTTGGTTTTGTATATTGTTCTTAAAAAGAGGTACTATCTCCTTGTAGTGAGAAGTGGTACCATCCTAGGTCCTTGGTTGAATACAGGTTCCACCTGTTCTCCTTAATTCTTGGAGCAACTAGAATACCTCTTGTCCATTTCGTTAGGGAGTTAGAATAAGTGTTCATAATTCCAGGCTGGATGCATTCTTTTCTATGGGTGAGAAAGGCATATAAGATCCCACCATCCCAGCTTGAGGTGTTGCTTTTCAGACTTCTTCAAATTAAGGAAAAAGTTTGTCTACTTGAGTTTTGCTTACTTTTTCATTTTAATTCCAGTAGTTCAGAATGGATCATTGTATGGCTGCATTGAGATCCACTCTTAAGTTTGTGTGGGCATGTGTGAGTATATATATATATATTTAAACTGTGTTCCAATTTGCCTGAGCCATCAATATGGATGTAGGGACCATGGCTCTGTAGTTCCAGCCGTAAACTATATGCATAATGAAAAGATTTAAACATTTTAAAACATAGCTAATACATAATTAACTAAAGTACAGTGCTGTGTAAGTAAGTATTAGAGTATTAGAAGAGGGGAATATTTTATTATTTTTTCCACTTTATGGGACCAATTCTTCCATCCCAGTACAGAATAAAAGTCTCATCCCTGTTGACAAGGGAATGAGCCAGGGTGAGAATATTTATCATTCTACAGAATATCCCTATTCTTGTACCAAGGGCATGCTATAAGAGTTCTGCTTGAATGAAGACACTGATCATATTTAAAGTTTGAAGTAACTGTCATGATACACCTTATGCCGTGTCTTAATTATATAAAAAGAAGCTATCAAGGAGCTAGCATATGATGCTGGTATATGGTAAAAGAAATCAAGTTGATAACACACCACAAGTAAACCTTGATAAAAACATTGTTTAACACTGTATAAATGTTGTTATGTCACAGCCCAAAACAGCATAGAGAATTGTCAGTAAAGGAGAGAGTATACATAAAACCTTTACATGATGCTGGGTGGAATTTCTGATACTTTGCTGCAGGCTTGAAATGCTCCACAAACACTGTGAAGTACTCTCCAGACCATGATATCAAGACAGGTAAATTTGAAAATAGGAAAAGAAGAGGCAGAACGCTTAAATACAGTGATACTAATGTTAAGTATTTTTTCATACATTCTTCAGGACAGAAGAAAAACTGCCAATGATCTTAAGCATGAGATAAACAAGCATATAACAAAATGTCCAAATTTACAGTATCAAAAACCTTTACTTCAATCTCCAACTATTGTCAAGAGGCTGAAAGTTGCAGAAAAGTACAAAACTGGACTGTTGATCATTGGAAAAGGATGTTATAGATGGATGAGTTCAAGTTTGAAATATTTGGTTCAAAACATAGGTTATGTATCAAAAACACATCCCCAAACCATCACACTGCCTCTCTCATACTTTATGGCAGGTATTATGCATTGAGGATGTGTTTTTGGTAAAACAGCAGGAGATATTTGGAAAATAGATGGAATAATGAACCAGTGCAAATACAGTGAACTCTCATTGTAACAAAGTCATAGGGACCAAAGAGAATTGTTTGTTACAAAAGAAGTTCGTTAAAAAGGATTTTTTTTCATTCACTAGCTAAGTCTGGTAATGGTAGGCCCTATAACTGATGGCTGTTGCAGTACCAGTAATTGGATTAAAGACTTTGAAGTCACACGTGTGTAAACACTTAAAACACATTTAATGAAATTCAAAAGGACAATTAACAGCACTTGTAAAAAAAAACACGTCAAATTTGACTGTGATTAGCCTTTTATAGGCCACAGCATGGAGGCTGCCCAGGCATAATCCACTCAAGCTATAATCTGAAAATTTTATATCTAAGCTAATTTTTGCTGGAAGGGCTGGTGAGTTGGGGTGGGCAGGGGTTTAAAGTGTTATTAACCATAATTGTTGTAAAAACATTGCTAGGCTAATCTACTACCCCATCTGCAGTCTGCTATTTCTCAAGTGTAAGATTTTGATGGTGGCACCACACATTGTTGCTCAGAGACTGACTAATTGCACTTGCTAGTGGCATAGCGGGTGGTCGGCAGCTGGCAGCGGTGACAATTAATTTATGCAAGAAGAGAAAAATAAATATCTTCATACTTGGTTCGATACAAATGATGTAATATTGATGCTTTTCACACCCTAGAGACTATAATTATACATTGTTACAAGCCGACACTTCGATACAAGTGATATATTCGGTTCTAGCGACTTCGAAACAATGAGAGTTTACTGTACCATCAGATACTGATTTGTCATGATGTACCCAGTTGTTCACATATTATTTGTAAATGGTTCTTCCTCCAAGAACGTAATCACTTCAAACACTCATCCATCCTATACAGAAATTGCTTAACCAATAAAGAGAAAGAAATTGCAGGAGTCATTCAAATAATGCAATGATCCTGATTTTTTTTATTTTATCCTAACACTTTTGCACAGTACTATATAATAATAAGACCCAATTAAAAGTTAAACTGTATCTTTAACTAGAGCATATTTAAGTAATAAATAAAAAGTTAAACTGTATCTTTAACTAGAGCATATTTAAGTAATAAATAAAAAGTTAAACTGTATCTTTGACTATAACATATTTAAGTAATAAATAACTATAAATGCTACACTCAAACAGCCAACAATATTCTAGTAAATTTCATATACTCTGAAATGAATGCTTGGTGCCAATTTTAAAATAATCATTATTGACTTATATTGTAAAATTAGTTCTTTGTAACTGTTATACATTCATAGGTGTTTACTATCTACATAAAAGGAATAAAACTGTAATTTTATTAATTGATTATTTTTGTTATGATTTTACTAATAACTTTGTTTTGTCTGTCATTAGGATGACTGAAAACTGTAATGATTTGAAACTAGTTTTCTTCAGTCATTTAATGTTTGTGACATTAATCAATCTGTTTCCTTCTCATAAGTAATTGATTAAATTGTCCAGCTCTAGTGAATGTGATACAAAAAGAACCTATCACAGCACTGGAAAATTGTTACATTTGTATCTGATTTGCATTCACTAATACATCTTACTCTGTTCAGACTGGTCACTCACAAAACTGTTTGGAAGTGGAATTCTCAAGGCCTGTCCATTGGCTACTAGATCAACCATACTTGTCCACACCACAAGTAACCAAGTGAGTTTAAGCTTATTTAGACTACTCTCATAAATCAAAATTTTTATTTTAGTTGATTTATTACAAGGCTACTTAACAATATTGAGAGTGTACCTGCAAACTTATGAACTCTCAGACTCTGATTTTATAATTGTTTTTAAGAGTTAGTTTCTTAAGGACTACAGTTTAGTAACGTATATTATAGTTTTGTATCTTTATAACATTCTGTTTGATGCAAGTCAAAACCTGACAGTAGGGCAAATTATATTTTTCCTTTGAAAGAAAAAAACAACAAAATTTCAGTTGTAAAAATATTTAAGTTATGATGAAAAAAATCAAAACTGTAACTTGCTGTCTATAAAGCATGGAAGAACTGAATAGAACTTTGCAACTTTGAAAACCTGGTAATGAGAGATTAGTTGGTTGGAAATGTCCTGAATATTGAAGGAAATAAATATAAGATGTGGAAGTCCAGATTCAGGGTAATTAAAAAAAAAGCAAATTTAATTTCTTGTTAGAATTCTTAATTTTGTAATGATTTATAAAGTGATGTAATGTCAGGCCTTAACTTTAATTTTTGAAAGCAACAACAAATTCCTATATAGCACTCACACAGTGACAGGATTAGCTATTCATGTTCATTGCTGCCCCCTACATGTGAACTTTTTATATGTGCATGCCAGAAGCAGTTTGGCAGTGTTTGTGCTTAGACAATTTTCTTTCTTATACTGTACTTTTTCATGTTTATATTTAGTATAATAACGGTAGTATTCATTTATTATAGCTTCTAGATTTTTTGGAGTTTGAAATTTACCTTCAATTATCCCAGCTGTTCCAGTTGCATTTCAAAGTTAATGTTACCACTTCAGGAGTCACACCTGTGACTGCTGCCATCTTATGTGAGCAACTTAGCATGGGTTTTTGTTGGTATTCACCGTCTCAGAGATTGAACATTAAAAAGGTCAGGCTTTTTCGTCGTTTCTTGCCCACAATTCCTCCTGTAGATGCCAACCTTGTTTGGCTTTTTTCATCATCATATTTCACGTGTTTGGTTCTTTATTTCTATTATGTAGTCTCTACTCCCAATACAAAGATTTTATGTTCTTTTCACTTGTTTATAATTGTTTTTATTCATGTTCCTCCACAGACAGTTTACACCTTATTTCACTAGGAGTTTGATACTCTACTCTCCAGACTTTTGTTGGACCACACTTCATGCTTCATGATCCACCATTTGCCATACAGTCCAGACTTTATAGAGAGATAAAATGTTTTCTAATTTGTTGTTAACATTATTATCTGTAACTATTTGGATTCCATAACATACACTTATTTAGATTAGTTTATACTAAGTTATATCATGAATTGTAACTAGTCTTTTGTTGCTTTATCTTTGTACCCTTTGATTAGACTCAACTTGGTATGCCATTCATGATTTTAGCTCTGCTATTTCCTTAGTTTTACAACATCATTTCTATTTACTTTCATTATTAATATTTTTCTTTACTTTATTTTAGTGGAACTCTTGGATTTGTTGAAAGATGCTTCCTTTTTCTTTGTTCCATCTTCAATTCACTTACTTTTTGCATGACATCTTTGGTTTTGGGTTAGTATTGAGTGTGATACTCCTGTTTATTTTACTTACCATTATTAAGAGGGTTTTGTGGTCTGTTCCTTTTCTTCTTTGTCCATTGTTTGGTGGAAATATTATTCCTTTTGGTGACACATATTCATACATCCTCTTTTTATATATTAAATCTGCTCTTCTGGGCTAGCCTACACAATATTTATATCCTTGCATGTCATTTTCTGGGTGTTTTTGCTCAGAACACAGCTCATTTTGCTCATCCCAAAATATTCTATCCACTAGACTGTGGTCGTTCAGTTGTCTTTCATAGGATTCTCCCCACATACATCTCTTTATGACATCCTTCTATAAACCTACATTTATCTTTATTTATATCTGGTATTTTCTCTGTCTAGGGCTGTTGTTACCTTGGACCAGGATTGGTACTACAAGTTCCTGTATGTTCATCCCCCTTTCATCCTCTTACTTCCAAGAGTGATTTTCCTCATCTTTACCATTCTGTATTAAGTCCTTTTGATTACTTCATAACGACCAGTCCAACCATGATTTCCTTTACAGTGTTTATTTCACTGTACTTTATCTGCTATGTTATTTGATGGTATTCCATTTTGGATATTCACATCATTTACCTTCATGCTTGGTTGTTATTCAATCCTTGATTGGAAGATCAGGTTTATATGTGCAGCAGCTTCCTTTTAATTTATTGCATTCACTCTTTTCTGTGGATCTTTTTTAGAATAAGTGGAAAGTGTTCCTTGATTTCCTGCAGATCAAACTCCTGTATCTTGGATGATATAGTGTTTCTCCTGAAGTTTCATCCATGGGTCTTCAGCCCCCTCGATCTTTGGTTTATCAGGTACTCCTGCACCTTGTTGTTTTTTTTTCCCTAAAACCATGGAGTTTTTACATTACCTATCCTAACTATGTTCATACTTTTCTGGATTAGTTGTCCTCCCTGACTGCTTACCATTCCAACCTGGAATATTCATGTGATTTTTTTTTTATCTCATTTTACCTTTGTTTTCAACACTTTTCTTATGTTCCATGTTTCCTCATCCTTTTAAGTATACTTCCTTCTCATCTGTGCTTGTGTAATTCAGAGTTCATATTTGTTTTCCATAATGTTTCTCGTACATATTTCCCATTGCTTATCTTCTCCTTTATCTGACTCTTTCTTTCTTCCCCGAAATATTGGCAGATAAAGTAGGTAACTTACCCTTTTGCCTAATTCCTTTCATTTCCCTTCTTTATTTTCATGATGATCCAGATCAACTTCTATGTATGGTCTGTACTCTTTGTTGTTCTGTTCCTCTTACAGCTTCTTTCCATGATATGTGCTACCTCCTCTTTATTCCTAGATAGATTTCCTTGAGTTGGAATCTTTCTCATTCTGCCTTCACCAGTTGTGCTAGGTTTTCTTTTCCATTGGCCTACTCCCCTTTATCATCTTCTTCCCAGAGTTTGTTGCAGGTGTCTTTTCATCAGGTTCGACATCCTTACATTTTCCCTGCATTTCATCTTTGTCAACCATTGGGAGAACTCCTACATTCAGGTACAAGGACTACACCTGAAATGTTCATCTCCCCTTATCTACACTGTGTTACAATTTCTTAATTGTTGAGTTTTTGTCTATCATCCGTGTTTGTTTTTCATACTTTGGTGTGACTCTGACTGGATAAGTTTCTTTTCATTACTTCTTTTCTTTCAGAGGCCTTTGCTTCATTATTCACTATTTGGATTTTCTTTTGTGGCAAGCTGTGCTTGACCAGATATTTTAAAACTGTAATTCATGCTGTATAGCAGTTCAGCATGGCTATACTTCACAATGCTCACTAGTGAGATAGGGTGTTCTACAAAATTGCTTGAAGATGAACAACCTTGCAATTTGTTTACTTCATAAACATTCCTTTTCCAGACTGTACCAGTCACAGAATGCATGGTTAAAGCAGAAGGGGATAGTTGCCCGTCCCTGTCGTACTTTGATTGAATAAATCAATATGTTTTGCTTTTCAAAACAGATTTTATTGTCAACCATTGCAATATTTCTAGTGATAGCATCCTCCAGACTTTACACCATGTATTCACACTCCTTTCTTCTAGCAGAGTTTGAGTGTCCTTACCATTTTCCATTTCCAAGTTGCTAGAGTGGTTGATTGTGAGGCACCCATCTGAATGGGTTCCACAAATAAATGGATGTAACTATTCAATCGAGAGTAAGGCAGTTGTGCTCAGCTGATGTAGATGATATGTGTCCTCCAGAGGAATTGAGCTATCATCTTGGTGGATAGCATGGCCTCCTGATAAAATTTACACAACTACTGGAGTTGAGCTGTCAAAAATGCAGTTCACCCCTTCAGTTGAAATTTCTCATTTTCATCCTAATACTTGGATGAAAAAAAAGATGAAGCAATACAGGAAGCAGCTGCTTTTCCAGTGATTACATTTTTCTTGAAAAATAATTCCTACCATTTCAACAAAAATATCTCTATTCACACCATTAAAGTTCAGGGTTTTTTGTTTTTTTTAATAATCCAACTCCTCTAGTTGAATATCATATTATAGATGGGATAAAATTTTATCAAAGTCATCAAGGTCTGTCTGCCATTTTTGTGAAAGACCTGGTCATGTTATGTTCGATTCTTGATGTTTGAGAAAAAAAAGTAAACGGAGGTAATGCCTGGTGCATTTATGTCAATGCATGAACATAGTTTCACCATATCACCCAGTGTTGTTTGATGTGGCCAGTAATAAAAAGGCTGATATAGTTAGGGTAGAATTTACACCTTTTGTTTCTGTTAGTTCTATGGTTTTGACAAATGACACTGCTAATACCATACATATTTTACATGATACTGGGGCAATTCAGTCATTGTTAGAAGATATATTGTCCTTAGATTCAAGTTCTGTTACTGGCGAGTCCATTATTGCTCAAGATATTGAGGATAGCCATGTTATTTTACCTCTTCATGTCATATATTTAACATCAGACCTAGTTTTGGGCCAGTTTTGGTTAGAGTAAGAACTGCTCTGCCAAATAAGGGAGTATCATTATTGTATGGAAATTATTTGGCTGGGAAAAAAGTTGTTGCTGAACCCAAAATGGTTAGAGAGCTGATCACTCTTTCATCTAAAGATGACAATGATTATGTTGAGAGGAATCAAGACTTTTCCCTCGAGTGCTGTGACTTGAACTCAGGTGAAGAAATTGAGCCAAAAACAAAAGATAGACACTTGTTCAGAAGATGATATTATAGATTTTTCTCATCCGAGATAAATTATAATACGTAATATACTATAAATTCAAACTAACTTTCAGTGTCCTAACTTTTCCAATGTTTGATATATTAATACATTTTTTTGAACTTATGACAGAAGTGCTACCCTTCTATCCTTGATTTTGAAGTCAGTTTTCAAAACCAAATGTTCTTATTTGATTACATGTTTGTAACCAATAACAGTAGCTTTTCCTATTTGGAGCATTGCAACTGCAATTTTGAGTTTGTCAGAAATAGACATTGGTTAAGAGCAAGTGATTGATGTGTGTGAGAGAGAAGCTGTTGCTTGTAGCAGAAACACTGTTTTTACCCTATTTATAGCTCAGCTTGGAAGCCAATTAAATTATGATAATTGTCGGACATTTTAGTGAATAATATTTTTTATCCTAAAATAAATATTTGAAAGGTAAATGAAGTTTTGTATGAACAATGAACAAAGCCTATTTAATTATGCTTTCAAATACACATATTTCGTGCCTCACAGTATGCTGGCATATGAAAAACTGCTTATGAGTTTCCACTGTTTTCATAGATGAATAAATTGCTCTTTTGGTACAAAATAGGCAATAAAACCATGTAATTAAAAGAAAATAGATTTTAAGGCATTTGACTGATGATGTGGGAACATGTTTTGCATCCAGAGATAAAGAAAATGGGTAATGTTAATTTTATTCTGTGATTTTCTATTTTCATCTCATTATAAATTGATGATTTACCTACAATTAGTGTTAAAATATAAAAATGATGGTTAAAACATGAAGTCTTATTGAAAAAAGCTCTGGAGGCTATGCACATTAAATAGGAAAACTGTAAGAGGAAACATCACAGTCAAATCATTAATAAAATACTTTATTAAAAACTCTGATTTTTCTACACAAAAGACTTGTAATCAATGTTTCCTCTAAGTTTGCCTCGTACTTAACTCATGTTTTACACTTGAATGTGATCATGTTCAAATTGTTAGCCTATGCCTTCCTTACAAAACTGTTACCAACAGAATAATTTGTGAGCAGTGTGCTGTTTTTATTGTGTGATAACTGCTGTGTTACTCTGCTGCTGCACATGTACACTGCTTTGAGGAAACATTGCTTTTGTGTTTACTACAAGCTTACCAAATTTTGTGAAGAAATGCCTAGTGAATTCAGAATAATTCCATTCAGCCAATAATCATGCTTATTAACAATTGTTCTAATTATTTATGATCAACTAGTCCTACATTTATCATTTGAGAGGTTGGCAGCAATTCCTCATTTTGCTCATTATGGACAGACAGATAAATACTTTTAAGTTATTTTTGCTTTGTCAGGTAAATCAGAATGACTCGAAACAATATTCTCACCCTTCTCTGGCATCTCAGTGTCAGCTTTAGATGTCTAGTTTAGTCATTGTATTTGAGATTTCTTTTGTGTTGTACAAACATAATTCATTGATGTCAATTGTTCAATCTGCCAAAGCATGAGATAGAGAATGATCAACCAGCTGGATCTAAGCTGCTTCTGGCACACACTACAACTTCACACAATCTCCAGATATATACATTCAATCCTTTAGTTATTTATACTTCTCCAGTCTTTATGTTATTGGGAAAACCCATGTAAAACTACTTTTATTGGCCTAATCAACTCCATATATTCCTGTCAGAGTAGACCATACATCAGGTCATTGGAAATAGTATTTTCTCCCCAAACATAAACACGCTCAATAAAAGCATGTAAAATTCAGTTCAGTTTAGTTGTTTTGTATGCCATCATTGTATATGATAAATGTTAATCTCATTTGATCATTTGATATGGCTGGGATTAACATCAAATTGGAGAAAGATGAATTGAATCTTCACCACATCTTATACTTTATACAATTGATCATTGAAATTGGCTCCTTCGTCCATATGGATCTCTTCTGGTACTCCAAACATTACTAAGTTAACAAATCAACAAGAGATCAGTCCTATTTAGGAGCCATCGAATAAACTTCAACACAGTTTGTGAAGTAATTTATGATATAGAATCTGCCAAAGACCTCTTTCAATTTCCAGGAGTAATCCAGCTGTATCTAAGGCCACTCTCAGCTGAGGAGAACCAACAGTTCTCTGTTGGAGTTCATCTTGTCTTGGCTGATTTCTTCTTTAAGAACATACACCGTACAGTGTTCACACCAGTATTAAACACCTCCACTTGAATATCTACCAAAGAATGCTAACACAGTGGGAGTAATATTTTGGTGTCTCCAGTTGTACTTCATTGTGACAGAATTAATAGTATAGACTTACAATGCTAAAATCTGGGGTTCAGTTCACTGCAATTGACACAGTAAATAGCCCATTGTGGTTTTTCTTCACAAAAAACAAATCATCCTGTCTGTGTGTTATGAAAAACCTGGAGAATCTATTTATGTAAAGATCTATGGGACACTTAATACAGCATAGTTGAAGAACTACCAGTTACATGCATCCATATTGTCATCCTAGATTAGTGCTGTTGAATTCTATATGGCAACTCTATTAATTATGGCACCCATCCTAAAACAAAATCTTTTACTTCATAACTTGACTGTGATCCCAACTCTCACACATACAGTGTCCACAAAGAAAACATTAATGAACATACAAGGTCTTATTGTGCAGCAAAATTGTTTATCAGTATTTCCATGCCATAGACTGAGATGATGCACAATGACAAAGTTATATTCTTGCATTGTTGTTACCCAATGTGTTATCATCCCTTCTGGATTTTTAAAATTCATTAGCCATTTCAGTGGAGCATGGTTTAGCCAGATAGTGAATCCTCTACCAGACAAGTAATGATGGCAATGTTTTATGAAGAACCACAACTGCAAGCAATTCTTTCTTCATCATATAATATCTTAGTGTGAATGATAAGAGCACACAAGATTACATGTTCTACCTTATCTTGCAGCTGTGATAACACCACCCTGATTTTGGTGTTGCTGGCATCTGTGTCTAATTGGAACTTGCTGTTGTATCATGGACATATTAGTACTGGAGCATCTACTAGAACAAGCTTTGAGGATTAATTTGAATGGTTGTATTCCTTGCTACATTCAAAGTACATCTCAGTTTATGTGAAAATGATATTTGTGCTGTTATATTGATGAAATTGATCCCAAATCATCATTAATACAATGTGAAACCATGACAACAACAGACTTCTTTCTTGATCAGGAATTAAGATCAGTATCTGAACATGGCTGTCTTAGCCAAGATCACTGAGAATCCATCTCTTCCTACAGTGTGACCAAAAAACTCCACCTTTGTGTGCATTAATGATATCTTTACGAGTTTCAAGCTTGATTTATTTATCTGCTTTTGTTTTCTTCGGTTTAGATTGTTTGAATAATTCTGAACCAGTTACTTTGGATGTTTTGGTAGAAGCATACTTGTTTTTTGCCATGATTGGACAAATACAACCAATGTTACTCACTAACATTGGTTACTACCACTTTACTAACCGAATCTAAAAAATTTCATAATATAGATGAATAACTGTTTGCTCATGAAGAAGAAATGGCTCATTTCGTATGGGGCTTCTGTGACTGTATTTCAAGGTCCTGACACAGTATACCTCATCTGTGGCAAACCATGGAATACCACTTTTGTGCAATCCACTGTTCCTGGGTTAGATTTGACTTTGATCAAAAGCTATCTCACAGAACATCAGTGAGACATGATGTGCACAGTAATATGTTTCTTTGATTTAAGTTTCAAGCAAAATTGATGGTTAATTTATGCATCACTTTCATCTTGAGAATGCCAAGGTCAGAGACAACTACTACATTTTTTACATGAGCTTCACTTTCTAGATGTAGGTGGAAATCTTTCTCTCCTATAACATCTCTCACCAACTGTCAAAATGTCAGTATCCACTAACCAAAGTTATGGGTTCAATTCAATGGCTTGATATGTCACAAGATCCACCAGTGTTCTGGCTGCTCATGTCAACCAGGAACTCAGTCTCTTGCACTTGTACACTCACAGTACATATCCATCTTACCATTAAAGTCTGGTGCAAAATTTCACTGAGATTCTGTAATCAGGAGCCCAGACTCAACTTGAGCTTTGTCAGTTTTCCAGAGCAGTTATAACAGTATCCACTGTTTCCTGCTAATTGTTCTAGGCCTACCGTCAGAATGTACCAGTAATCTTGCCTATGTTGATGCTAGACAAAATATAGGTCTGTTACTTAGCATCTCATGAGTAATCAACTAGAACCAATAATCCTATTGCCTTTGCCAAATAGCAAAGTACAGGCCATTCTTGCACCATTGTCCCATCAGATCACAAGTAAAGCAGATGCTTTTATCTTACCATGAACAGTATCCAATTAAAAGCACTGTAGTGCTAGAATGTAAGATTGGCTTATTATTTCTCATTATGACTAACTCATCTTGACTGAGATGCGTAAAAAAGTCACAACTTTTTGTTAAGTGGTGATGGAAACTGCCTTGTCAGGATCCCCTTCACACCCAGATGGTAACTCAAAGCTTCACCAGGGAGTCTCTTAATGAACTTATCCATAAGAATTTCCTCTAGATCTGATATTGCCATTGCAGCATATGCATTACTTTGTTATGTAAGCTGCCAGGCCGTTGGTGTGAATCCTCTTCCAAGCCTTAAACATGGCTTGATGAATTGCATAATCTCCATTTGGTGTTGAAACATAGTTAACACTTTGTTCCAATCCTTTTGTTTCCATTTTACTTGTGCATAGGCATCCAGGCTTGGACAGACCAATTTCATGATAAGACATTGAACAGTCTCTTTCTGGATTTAACCTATCTGAAATGTTTGATGAAACAGTGCAGTTCATATTTGTCACTCATTTTAACATTGAGGCTGAAATATAATTTGCCTTGCTCAAAAGAAACATCTGTGATGTTTGCCAAACCTGTTCTCTTTTAGGTTTTTAGTTAACTCTTGCTGTGGGCTTGGTTAGAATGCCTGAGTTTGTGATTCTAAATTCACCTTTAGAGTTTTTGTACTATTCTTAAACTTTTTGTGTATTTTTTCAAAATTCTCCAAGCTTTCAGTAAACATTAAGTCTTTTGTAGTTCAAAAAATCAGAAATTTTAATCAAGTATTTGTACCAAAATTTTCTCCATGAATATTTGAAGCCAAAATGTTGCCTGCTTCAGGTACAAAATAATTTTCATGTTAAGGTTAAAAATACTTTTCCTTCTTTGGAAATTGTCATCCTAAATAAATTTTAAAAGGTTTCTTCCAAGTAAAACTCTATATTTTATTTATTACTTTCTCTATCCTTACTCTATACAGGGTGGTAACTTTGACTAACACTTGGTTGTTTGTGCTAGTAGCTAGTAATAGCAGTATTTATACCTCATTTTAAGAAATTGTTATAAAAAAATAGAATACAGTTCTTAATACAAACCCGTATTAAGCAGCCACCTAAGGGACTGTCAAAAATTGGCTGCTAAAGACAGGTGGTTTCTTATTAAAGGTTCAAATATGAAGAAAGTTTTTTTCTTTTCAGCATAGTGATTTATTTACTCAAGCAAACTAATAGCATAATTATAAATATTAAAATAAATGCACAAGTTACATTATTACATAATTATAAAGTCAGTACTTTAAAATTAAAAACACAAATAACTAAAAATTCAATAAAATGACTTTAAAAAAATCTGTGATGTCTGACTTCATAAAGGAATTGTATTTTTTGTTTAAAAAAGAGCCTTCATTAGTTGCAGTTTCAAGGAGTTCTGTATAGCCATGTTTCAAGTATTTCTTTTATTATATCTACAACATTTCTACACTGAGAAATTTTTTCTTCCTATATCATTTCAACATTATTTTCATTCCTTACATGTAAGCACGTGTTAGTTCTTAAGCTTGTTTACAAAGTTTGTTGGTATGGGTGTTTCAGTCAATGGTAGATGACTCTCCTTAGGTTACCAACTGACTGTCCAAAACAAATTTTGTGAAACTACAACCAAAACATTCAATTCATGAGCCAGCTTGACCATTGAAAGTGGCACATCATCATCTTGAGCTTCAGGTTCATCACAAACATTTGCAGAAATTCAGTCAAAAGTACTGTTGTTGAAGATGGGTTCTGTTTTAAAACATTTCATGATCGTTGAATCATCAACTTACTTCCATATTTGATTCCACTAATATATAGCTTTGAGAATTCTGATGTGCTTCAGGATATCACTGCTGTTAGCATATTGGTTGTTTCTCTCCATTTCATTAATCAAGTGTCTGAGCTACAAGAAAAACTTCATAGTAAAATACTTTTGTGATTTGATTGGTGTTAAAACAAAAATGAAAAATTAAAATAAACAATGTAAATTGTTCAATTAGAAGACACAAAAAATATTTTCTGATGAAAATGTGTTTTAAAATTTTAGAAAAAATCTTTCCTGTCATTTTTTTAAATTTTACCTTGATGACTGACATGCATAAAAAGGTTGTGTGTTGGGTAAAAGAAACTAGCTTTACATGGTCTGTTTTTATGTTCTGGTGTGAAGTGACATTGTTCACAAAAAGAATAACTTTCCTATTATCTCTAATCATCTTTCTGTCTGGGTATTAGTCATAAAAAATGTCACCTGTTATCTGAACTCTGTTGTTGTGTTTGTAGGTTACAGGTAGATTGGAAATATTCAGATTCTTAAAATCTCTGGTTCTCTTGATTGACAAGTAATGATAGGCTTGAACTTTTCTCCAGTTATTGAAGCACACACACACACTCCAACATTTATTCTAAGTTTGGAAGCCTTTTAACTAGCACAGTCATTGTTTCTGGCACCAAATATTTTATTTCTCCTGTCCCAAAAAAAACAACAACAGTTTTATTAACATTACCTCTTTTTCCAGTTGCCATTTTATTGATTTTGGTAACTATTTGTAGTTCTGATATTATTGGGCTTTTCCTTATTTCCTCCCCGATTTTGTAAGACCATCGAAGCTCTTACCAGATGGTATTACTATATTATCATGGACTATCACTCATAGACTGTCTTGAGTAAAGCTAAAGGGAGTTTTACCTGTACCTGCCAATCATCAGTTTGAATAAATCAGAATCTGTTTGCTTTTAGAAACTTTGGCTTATTGCATTGTTTCTAAAGCAATGTTCCTCAGGACTTAAATGTACATTACCCCCTCTTTCTAAATTCTACTAGTGAAACTAGAGAGTCCTTATTGCACTCACCATCCAGTCATTGGGATGGTGGACAGAATCTTTTTCTCCAGAGTAGTAAAGTGTATTGTTCCACTCTTGGAGAAGAGGGCAAAGTTGGGACCCTCCTACTAAGATCCCTGGTTGTGACGAAATTTTCAGGAATATTACGTCATTCAAAATTGCATTAGAATGGCAAGGAGACCAGTCAAAAAACAACTTCTTACCAACTCAATGAAGAAAAATGGTATCATTTGGGTCTGAAATACAAGAACTGGATGCAAAAACAATGGAGGAAGGTGTTATTCAGTGATGAGACTCATTTCTTCGTACAGGGTCAAAGAAGTCTGCATGTTTGCAGATCTCCAGGTGAGAAACTTCGAGAGTCTCACATCAATCAATTTGTAAAACATCCTTTGAAGAAGATGTTTTGGGGCTTTTTCAGCTACTATGACGTCGGAGGCTTACTTATCATAGAAGGTATGATGCAAGGATCACAGTACATCGAAGTTTTGCAGAGGAGAGTCGTTCCAGAATTGAAAAAGAGATTTCCAGGTGGATCTGGTTCTGTGCCACACATCAAAACTTGTGAAAAATATTATGACTACAACTCAAATAAACGTGCTGAACTGGCCTGGAAACTCTTCATACTTAAATCCTATTGAAAATCTTTGAGCGATTTGTAAAGAAATACTTTGGAAAAAAGACTGTATTATGAAAGATAAGCTAGTTGAAGTCATAATTGAGATGTGTTACTGCAATCCAAAGATTGCAGTCAACTCATGGACTCGATGCCAAAGCAGATTAATGATCTTCTGAAAAATATAGGTGGTCATATCATGTATTAATTTGTGAGTAATTTTTGGATTCTCAGAAATTAAATGCAAAATATTGAAAAAAATCGTAGTTTTCCTTCGTGTTTCAATTAATTTGGACAAAGATGTAAGTATTATTGGAAAAACATTTGCAGTTTAGGGGAAATTATAATTTCTAATTTGCCAATTTTTCTGTATTATTAATCCTTACACTAAAAAATGATTTGTAAATAAACAAATCTGACAATAATTGAGTCAGTTTAGTTCTTACCATTACAGTTGTTATTTCATTAAATAAGTAAGAACATACATTTAAAATGCATAATAATTTAATGCATAAGTTAAGGTAAAGTATATGTTTAAAAACTGTACATGTTTCAATGGAAAATGTTCACCATCTTAAGGAAAATCAGAAGAAACAAAGAAAATTTCATTTTTATATCAGCAAGTACACATATAATTTGCATATTATGCAGTGTAATCTACAGAGTAGTTTCCAAAAAATCATAAAATGATTCTGAATAGAAATGTAGGCTGTGTTGACTGCATATTTGTATTTTCCATAGTTATCATATGTTCACTGTTGAGATAGGTGTTCCACAAGGTTTCTTGCAGGTTTGTCTTCATATCATTTGATTTTTTAATTTTCTTGTACTTTACCATGCTCACCCATGGACTTCACTGGTAAAGCAGAAGAGGATAGCTATCCATCCCTCTATTATTCCCTGCATTTGATTGGATAAATTGGGTCTTATTTTCATGGTCATCCATTGCATTGTCTTTGGTGTCATCATTCCTCTGGACTCTCTACTGTATTTTTCCACAGTTTTTCTTCTAGCGGAACATAGGAGGCTTTAACACTTTCCAGTTCCAAACCACTGGATTAGTGGATTAGCAAAATATATAATAATAAAAACAATCATTTCAGGGTAGAAATTTGGTGCAGATGATGAGATATCCTTCAATCTGATATTCCATCTCTGTATAGGTTCATTTAAGGGAATGTAGTAGCTTTGGAGTGAACCATCAAAATTCCAATCCAACTCTTCGCTTGAGATAATTCATTTTACCCCCACATGGTGGATGTTGGTTTCCAGTGGTTAGATTTTGGATTCACAGCTAAACCAAATTACATAAGCCCTCACAGATTATTATAGGTATCCCTGTTTTCTCAGTCAATTATACTATTGTTTCTTTATTTATGTTATGGGTTATGGAGGTGGTACTTGCTAATTAATGTGGTTCTTCCTTTTCTGCTATCACTAAAGGCAGTTTCTGTTGAATTAGTTTTGAATGAGATACTTTGCATTACATTAAATTACAGAGATATCTTTACTATACTAGTCATCCATGTGTCAGCTTTTTAGACCAGGTAAATAATTAATTTATCACATTGTTAGCATGTGTTCCATTCATAGATCAGGGCATACAAAATTCCCTCTGGTCTACTAATTGGAGGTGAAGACAGTATGATTCTCATCCTACCCCCACATGGATGTCAGCTCTCAATGGCCCAAGTTTTGAATACAATTAACTTGACATTTACAGTCTGGCATGTGCTAGCCACTCTACACTTAAGATAACATCCTTTTATTTTCACCTACATACCAGTACACTGTGGAATTTAAATTTGTTATATCGTTGTTTGGATTACTCTCCCACCATTGTTCTCTCCCATAGGAGTATGCTCCTTCCTTTTTTTCCACTCATGTCTGCAACACCTCATTCCATACTGGTATTAGATGTGGTGTGGTCTTTTCTAGTGTGAGGATCTGTTCTTTTAGGATATTTTTTTAGATGCTTTTGGAGAATATTGCTTTGTTTTTCTTTCACAGCAGTCTCTCCACCTATTCAATATGGGATTCTAGCTATTTATATGAATGGAGATAATATGTTGTATTAGAAGTTAAAATTTTTCTACACTGAAATTATATTTGTTATAGGTACTTGCCTCTCTTTCACACTTTCCACCCTTCCTCTCCACTGAAAGCCAGTCTTTCCATTTTCTGCCAAAACTCAAAGTGATAGTTTGGTAGAATCAAATTGAGGGAGTCACATGTATCAGGAGAATGTTTTGCACTCTTATTGGTGGAGGGTTATTGCATGATGATTTACACAAGACCCATCTGAACCATTTAATTGTAAGGTATGTGGGAGCTTAAGCTTTGTGGCATATACAGTGCATACTGAATAAAAATAGCTATTTATATGAGTAGAGGTAAGTACATTTCAAAAATATATTTTCAGTACAGAAAAATTAATTTAATTATCACATAGACTACTGCTATGTCTGTCATATCCCTGCCAGCCCAGTGAATTTGGTTAATGGGCAAAAGACTTCTTTAGCACTGACTGTGGCAGGTGTAGTGTGGTCAAGATATGATAAAATATTTTTCTTTACTCACAAGTTCTTAGAATTGTAAATATGTGATCTAGTTGTGTGATGAAAAGAATGGTGAATTATTTATGTGAATGTGTTTTTTATTACTGATTTCAACCAAATACTATCATTACATTCTGTGCCACAATACCATGATAGATTTAGATTAGGGTTTTCTATAATATCTTACTATAAAATATTGTCATTGCCATGGTTTTGCTTTTAAGTCTTTTCTTTCCAAATACATACGCCAAAAGTACAGAACTAAAAATGCTTGCAAAATCTAAACTAACAAGATTCTTATGGAAGTTATTTCACATTTTGTTTCAGTGTAGTATATTATCTTCCATATTCCTTATGACTTGCACACAATATGAAAAAGTTTAATCTAACCATTTTTAACTAAAAGAAGGTGAAACAAATTAGGATTAGCTATAGTATATCTACTCTTATTTGATGAAATATTAAAGTTGTTTTTGTATATATTGGTTCCTTCTTTTTCTTTATCTTTGGAATATAAGAAGAACCAATACGTAAAGAAGTTTAAGATGTGACACTGAGCTGAGGTTTATCTTTTATGTTTATAAAAGAAATGTAATGATTCATTTGTTACTCATGATCATTGAAATACAGATTGTTTACATACAGAAGCAAATGAGACATCTTAACATATTCATAATGTTATATGAACAAAGTGCTATTATTATTTCTTGTTTCTATGAAGTTCTGTCTTTATTGTGTCAAAAAGTGAAAAATCTGTTGTTACAGGTTATGTTTTTTCTGCAAATATTGAATGATTTAAATTAGATATACTTTCACTAGATTAACCAAACTTATTTCATCATAAACTTTCATTTATTTAAATTAATCCCTTCACTTATGTTTCTTACAGACACTTGGAAAGTTTTTACTTTCACCAGAACCAAATCAACTTATTATCACCTCTCATGGTCAAGATGAAAAGATTTATGCAATGTATGATGTGAAGAAGATTTTACAGAGTGCTGAACATCTCAATATTGTAGCTTCCTACAAGAAAAGCCATGTATACTGGATCATTCCACCTCCCATAATATCTGCAACAAGATTCATTACAGGTAGCAAATAGGATTTAAAGGTTGAAGTTATAGATACAATTTAAAATTTAGTGAGTAGATAAAGTATTTGAAGTAATTACAGATTTTAATAAAACACTTTAAAAAAAACCCTGTAGAACCATAATCATTTGTTTGAATAATAAATTAATGTCATGGAAAATAATGTTTAATTTGATATGAATGTTTCACTGGAATACCTAAAGAATAAATAATTTATCTTTCACGTTGTAGATAACATAAAAGTATTGTATGTTTATATCATAGGTTATCAAATTGAAATATCTTTCATGTTTTAAGTTATGGAATTGAAAATATCTTTTTTTTGTGTATAAAACTTTACAAGTATGACATCATCAGGTAAACCCTTCTATTTGAATAAGAAAGTAAAGATGTTGGAAAAAATATTTTGCACACTAATAGAAATAGCATATGGTAAATTATTTATTTTTTAAAATCATAGCATATGTGGGAAAAATATATTTTCTGTACTTCAGTTTATTTTTATGGGCCCCAGCACCATTTTTAAATTCCTTTCTTTATATGATACTGCTTTAATATTCAGAATTAAATTAAACTACTTTACCGTCAATACCTAAAAATGTAATTACCATTAAGTTCTGTGTTATAATTTGAATATTTATATTTTCTAATTGTTAATTACTTTATTTTAAATGAAGTATTTCAAAAACTATTTTAACTGCAGTTTCCATGAAGACTGCAGTTTAAGTAATTTTTGAAAGATTTCCTTTAAAATAATTAAAATTTAGAAAATATAAATATTCACATTATGACATACAACATAATGGTAATTACATCAAGGGTTTCTCAGATAACCCAACATGCAGACTTTAGATCTCACATGACAATTAGGTCAAACGTATGTGCTTAGTATGTAGAAATAGCTGTACATGCCAGCTTGTGTATCTGAGAAAGAGATATAAATTTTCCACCTCTTGCTGTTTGTCATACCCACTTTCTATAATTTATCTTGCAATCTACAGTGTACATCTGGTTAGTTGACACGAATGTATAAAGCTGCTAGAAGGAGCATAGTTTACACTATACCATACCAATTGTTAATTTAAATTTAACATCCAGTTTTTCTTACAGTGTATGTGTAACTGCTGTTTATATTGTCATCTGCTTGGTTTACTGTAACACATACAGTGGTTTCTTATCTGTAATTATACAAATAGTTAAATTATGTAGGTCTTATTTTTATATTTAATTACATATTATGTTTGTTTTAAGAATCATATTGGAACTGTTTAATGGTTTAACTTGTCACCTGGACTTTGAAAGGTTATGAACAAGACGGTGTATAAGTGCCATCTTATTTCAGCAATGCACCTCTATGGGGTGTCTGCCAAAATACCTTCATAAAGACCTGTGAGCATCATATATGGACATTTATGATAATAGACAAAACATCTACCCCCAGTGACATAGCAGTATGTCTGTAGACTTAGTGTTGGAAACTGGGTTTCAATACCATTGGTGGGCAGAGCTCACTTAGTCCATTGTATAGCTGTGTGCTTAGTTCAAAACAAACAAACCAAGCTTTTTAAAAAAAAATTTAAAAAGCTATAAATGAAAAGATAAAGACTTGAAATTATGCATATAAGAAATATAACTATTCTAGTGGATTTTTTATAAAGAGTTGAAAGGTAAGTACGTAGTTCTATTTGTTAATTTTAAACAGTTCATTGCATTGAATGTTTGATGATAATCAAAAGTGAGTGATATAGTATAGAAAATGTAAAATAAAATACAAATATTTACTTTAAAAACTTTTGATATTCATTTGTGAAGTCCTGGAGATCATACAAATAAAATGTGATAAAAATATTATGATCATGAGAATCCCACTTGAAGTAAAAGTGTATTCTAAAGATGACTGGTATGGGTATTAAATCTTTAATTACAATAAGGTACAGAACAGCATTTGAGCTTCTTAGGTTTTCTTCAGGCTAACAAATAGAGTTCGCAACTGACTGTTTCTGGTCTTAGGGACAATAGTATGAACAGGTACAAGATTGTAGAGGGTGTTGTAGTGAGATGTTTAATTATTAATTAGTATAGGTGTAAGGTGTTCCTTTATATTGGTTTAAATTAGTTTAAGTTCTTGCATAAGTAGGGCATCTTTGATTTTGCATTTGTTTATATTTGTTTCCCTACTTGGTATCTAGGTATTTTTTACGGTTATATTGTACCTATTTGCTGTGCAGTGCTCAAAAACATGCAAAGGTGATCTTTGAATCTGGTTTCCATTTTTTGCTTGTTTCTCTGATATAGAAGTCATGATGGTTGTTGCATTCTGTTTTATAAATAATGTTGATGTTATGATTGTCAGTGTATGTTTTACATAGTATAGATTTTAGTTTGTGTCTGGATTTTTAATGAATTTAGTGTTTACTGGAATATTGTGTTTTGTTGTAAGTTTTTTCAGATGTTGATTAATTTTTCACTAATATCAAAAATATATGATATGCAGCAGTGTAAGGTTTTGCAGTTGTTTTTTGGAATTTATTATTGTTTGTTTGTTGTTGACTGTGTTGGTCTAGGTGTATGTATATAAATTTTCAAGAATTTTTGAAAAAAATTGTATATGTTGATGAAGTTTGTTTTATTTGTTGGTTTCATTGTTAATTTTGTAGATTAGACATAGTTTAGTGGCTGTGTATATTTGGATTTTTAATATGTTGAGTTTTTGTTTTGTTTCACGTGCTGAGTGCCAGGGAATGTATAGTCCGGTATGGGTGATTTTTCTGTAGATTTCTGTTTTGAGTTGTGTATCATTTCTTGTGATTTTGAGGTTGAGAAATGTTATTTGGTCAGTTTTTTTGTGTTCATAGGTGAACTTAATGTTGGAGGTATATGGAATTAACATGGTTGAAAAGATAAAAATTAGTATTTTTCTACTTCATATAAAAATCACTTTGCAGGTGAACTATTCAAAGTGCAAGTGCAAATAAATATAGTAACTAACACATTTTTTATTAGAAAAAATAGAAAAACTTCTAAATTAAATGTTTTATTTTTCTGAAACTGCATGCATTTTGGAATGTTTCTGTTAAATTTTATACACTAGTATTCTGTTTGAATAAAATAGAATGTGAGTAACCTTATATGCTAAGAATCATAGCATGCAGTTGCCATGGGGTTAAGGAAGAAAAACCTTTATATAGTAAAGTTTTGTGGTAATAGTGTAATGTTTTAAGCTGTAGAAGTAAATGTACCTTTCATATTTAAATAAATATATTTTGTGCTTTAAATTATTGAAAAAAAGAAATTGAACAAAGATGAAATGGAAAGTGACTGTCTGGTTCACAGAGTGATACTTAGAGAAAATCTTGCAGGACTAATCTATAAAAGTAGCTAGCTTGTGTTCAAAGGACGAAGTTTTGAAAGATGAAAGGGTTTTAAAATGAATACTTTGCTCATGGATTAAGGAAATCACTAAGTTTTATACTTTGCATTTTCAACCTGAGAAGTTTTGAAAAATTTCATTTTACATACAAAAACTAGGAAATGTCAGGATTTAATGAAATTGTAATTATAGTATAAGAATGGCAAAAAAACAACTTATTAATGATAAAAATATTTGAAGTTTAAAATATCAGTATGTATATTTTATGCACAAAAGTGTTCTGTGTATATTGGTGAATCTTTTTTGTTTACCATTAATTGTCAGAGTATGAAGGTAGCCTTAACATACATTAAAACATAACAAGGTTCCCACCAAAATGACACATAAAATTTACTTAAGGCTCTAGACAAGACTTGTTCTTGTCTTCCTAGATATATGTCAATAAGGATCATCCTAGTAACTTCATAATAATTCTGAAGTCCCTTAACAAATTGTTACGGGTGCATTGCATAAGATTTACTTAGTTAATATTGATGGCTGATGATTGGCCAATCATATTTACAAGAGTTAGGTAGAATATCACCAGTGGCAATTAAGGAAAACCCATTTAAATAAAAATATGAATAACAATGTATAACATCAATAAATTGAGATAGCAAGTTTTGGAAAAGTCAAAAGAAAAATTGAAATATAAAACATTTTATGACACTCATAAGGGTTTTTGAGAAAATGTCGCCATTAATTATCACTGCAGTTT
This sequence comes from Carcinoscorpius rotundicauda, assembly GCA_011833715.1. NCBI lineage: Eukaryota > Metazoa > Arthropoda > Merostomata > Xiphosura > Limulidae > Carcinoscorpius > Carcinoscorpius rotundicauda. The sequence goes on along the minus strand of CM022392.1, from coordinate 44,756,648 downwards.
TGTGGAAACAGTTGAACTTATGCTGCTAAGTAACTGAATACATCCTGTTCATTAAGTAGTCTATAATTTAATGTATTAAATATCTGAATAATATATGAAGAAAATTGACTGTTTATCATGCAATAAAGTAGATGCTAGGACAAGAAGGAATAAAGATTGACAGTAGAGATGACATGGGTACACACAAGTGGATATAATTGGATCAGTAGTTTCTGAGAAATTTTGGGATTTCAAATCACAGTATATATGTTCTTGAGGTCGATATTAATTACCAAATGCATAGGTTAGTACCGTTAACTGTGGGTGATGTTTGTTTTTGTGTCTAAATCTTAGGAGAATAACAAAATAGAAGTAATGTTAGTCTTTTAATAATAGTTTTACTTAGTAGCAGTCTTTGTTTAACGTTGAAGTAACATTATGTAAGAACAAAATAAAAAATGTGACCCTTAAGTGATTCAAATGGTGTAATACTATTTTGCAGTATCGTTGTCAATGATGAACCTGTTTGCATACAGTAATGTTTGTGTTCTGTGCCAGTTATAATAGTCTCCATAAGGACAGTTGTACATTGTAATTCCATAGGAATAATGCAACTATGAACATTTTAGTTCTTTTACCAACATTGTGATTAAATGTGTTGAGTTTCATGTATGTATAATTAGAATTTACAACTTATTTATTTATAAATATAAGTACAAATGAATAAAATGTGATCTATCCATAATTGTATGGGGACATTAATTTGAAGATTTCAGTGCTACTGATAAAGATAATAATGATAAACATAGTTTCAAAGAACATTCAAACACAATACATTATGCTTGGGAACACAGAATGATTTCATTAACATTAGAAACTTTTTTTATATATATATAAATGTCAGAAATATGAATTAACTGCAGTGTTACAGCTAGAGGAAGCTAATATAACCACAAACGTCATAATACACAAGATGTGTCTTTCCATTTCTGTTGTTTCAGGGCCAATTCCCAGAAACCATTCATTAAAATATATGATTACGCACATGTAAAAGTGTGAGAAAATAATTTCATACAACGGCCTACAAAGCACCTCTCAACAGAATCCCTGTGGTTGTAACTCTGATGCTCATGTGTATAGTTAGCAGATGAAAAGTTTTTTGCACATTTTTGTGCATCTGTGCATACCAAACAATATTTTACATATGAGAAGTGTATTTGTTTAAGAATATTCTACTTAACTACAACAGTGATCATGAACATGATATTTCCCTGTTTTAATAGTTGAAACTTAATAATCACAGTTGTTAAAATTTATAGTGTTGTTTCTGTTGTGATAATGTATTTGAAGTTTAAATTAAAAAGTATATTCAGTATGCACTATCATAAAATAATGGATAAACTACCTTTGTAATGTGTGTTTTGATAAAGCATAAATTTGAGAACAATAGGAGCAATTACATTGGTTGAAACTGCAAGATAACATTCCAGCAAATTGTGGCTGTTAACATACAGTGTATTTTGTCTTTATTAAAACTGGGAGTAATCATCTGCACTTTCACATAAGTAATGATATATCACAATCATAGATCAAACATTTGAGAAATAATATTTTGGTCAGAGAATTTCAATCTACTTATGCTATAGAACCATATCTACTTACATCATCTATGAAAGAAAGTGTTTATGATTTAAGTTACAGAAGTAAAAACATTGTATTTTTCAGGTTATGGAATGGAACAAGGAGGAATTAAAACTCAACTCTACAACAATCATCCTACCAAGTCGATGAAGATTGTTTATTTAGAAATTATTCCCTGGTTTCTTCGGGTTTATCTTCATACCTTACAAATGAAAACCTCAGGAAAATCATTAAAGCCACGTGGGTCTTATCTATATGTATTATGTAATGAAGTTATTTTCTATTTACTGAAAATTACAAATTTTCTAAAGCAGCTAGAACCATTATAAAAATTACCGTGACAAAGATATAGAATGTGATACATGTTTCCAGTTTCCAGAACATGGAAGTTATATAAGAGAGGAACCTGTCAAGCATATGCTTTCTTTGACAACTAGTTTAAACACTAGTGTTAAAGCCAAAAAGTATGAAATTCTTGTATACTACCAGTGTTTATTACATCACTAGCATATAGCCTATCAAATATGGCAAGACAAGTACTACCACTCCCATCTCATAGTATTCCCATACCTCATATTTCATAGCTAACAAATAAATAAATGTTGCAAAAGTAGGCCTGATCAACAAAGAGGCAGTAAAGTACAGTCAAGTCAGTCAAATATCTGTAAATTCATTCATGAACCAAACAAAATTAAAATAATTCGTGAAATGAATTTGTGTTGTATTCATATAATAATTGCTGGTAAAAACCAGGCAGATTAACAATTCTTAATATATAGAAGAGTCCGTGTATTTTGGTCACACCATGTCCTGACAATAGCTTTTATATCATGTCACTCAGCAACAAAAGAATAACTTAATACTGTTGTTAGTCTACTTAATTAAAGTATAAAATTAAATGTGTAGTCAACAAAACTGAAAAAGTATTTGTTGATTTTTTAATTTATAGTCTGCATTGATTTAAGAGGTTTGGTTTTATTAAAAACTTTGGTGATATAACAGCAAATAGCATAATTCAGAAACAATTTAAGTTTAAAATGAAATCAGTATTTTTATTTTATTTAAATCTTTTAAATTTAAATTACTTTAAAGTTTATAAACTTGACTCACAGCTAAGTGATCCCACACCATGTCTTTGCTCTAGGCTTATATTACCAACACTTACTATATTTATAAGGTTTCATAGCACTCCATATCTTATGTTATGTGATGTGGCACACACTGGCTTTTATCTAAGTTGGATTTATTGTAACAACTATAAGAAAGTAAGTTGTTGTTGTTTTTTTCAATTAACTGGCTGGAAATATTTTAAAGTAGATATAGATACTACTTTAAGTGTTTGAACATAACTATAATAAATCTACATCCTATGATTTCTTTGAAAGATTTGTTTTACACTGACAGTCATATATTTTGTGTGACTGTTTGGTAGTTTCATTGTTATGTAAAAGTAATATCATGCAATATATATTTAAAGGTTGCTGTTAGAAAACTTTTACATAAAATTCTTAATATTATTTGAAGTTTTTTTTTGCATTTATTGTTTTTGACTGATGCTGAAAAGTATTCCTCTCAAAAATATAATCATTAACACAGAGGTTGTGCATTTCCGACCTGGGAAGGATCGCACTCATCCGTACCATTTTGAAATTATTGCTACTCTTCCACCAGCTTCTGTAACAGAATTATCATTCCAATTTGATCGAGCTTTTTTGAAGTGGACTGAATACCCACCTGATGCTAACCATGGCTTTTATGTCAGCTCTGCTGTAATTAGCACATTGTTAAACTCCACAAGAAACTGCTCCAGGATTCCTTTGCATAAATCTACTATTTTGGAAAGGTATATTAAATTGTAAATATATCGTTTGTCTAAGAAATATGCTGTATTGAAACAGTATTTCCAGTTTCATATAATTACAAACAGATAAATGTGTTTGATTACATTTTTTCTTTTACTTTTTAATGTAACCATTGTCAAATAGATTTGGTGTATTAAATGTATAATATTCTCAAATAACGTGATTTATGTACAACCGTTAGATTTGTCTGCTTAATTACCAGAGACTGAGACTGGATTTTAAGGTGTATGACAAATAAGTAAACTGAACATGTGATTTAATGTAATAACAAAATAGTATGTTAACGTGTGTGTGCGTGCTTGCATTTGTACAGGAATGACTGACTGTACTGGACCCATGAATGAATGAGCTGCTTTCTTTCAAAACAAATTTATTTTGAACTAGTCACATTGAAAATCAAATTGAACTGAATGTATAACTAAACTTCATTCCAACATTCTTGGGTCCTGTTCATTTCCAGTGGTTTCACTGTATGACTTGTCTCATGCGATGTAAATGAGCTGTTTTCTGGACCAAGTATTCATTCCAAAACTATATCAAATATACCAAATGAAAAAAATTTATAATTCCTACATTAATAAAGATGGTGGAAAATATGATATATTCTTGTAATACAAGTGTTTACCTTCATTTTTAAATGTAAACTCTGTCAGATAAACCTAGTCTGTCAAATGTGTCTTCAGTTTAGAAATATATTCACTATTAGGCAAATATTTTTTAATAAATTTCTATCTTCAGTTTTAAATGAAACTACCAATAAACATGTCTGTTTTATTAAAACATATATCTAGTTTTATACATAACCACTGATAAACAAGTTTATTGTATTACAAAGATGTACCTAATTTAGGATACAACCATTTATCTTCACATCAACAAAATTGTAAAGTTTCTTCATATATATATTTTTATTTTACATGTCTATTGTTCTTTTTCTACAAAATGAATTGTTTTAATCAGATCATAAAGTTATAAAGATTACTTGAGTATAATTGTTTTTAAATTTTATTGATGTTATTTTTAAGAGAAGTTATGATATTTGTAGTATCTTGTTACAGTAATGTAGGAAGTAGGAATGACTGTAGGTTTTTAACCAGTAACTATCATAAATCTTTTAAACATGAAATACTAGTTTTGGGTTATTTTTGTGGTATAGCTTAATCTTGTATCATTTTTGTCTTACAGTCTGAATGACAGTTCTGCAAATTACTTCATTAGACTACACACAGAAATACTTTTAGTGTCTCTGCCAACACCGGATTTTAGCATGCCATACAATGTCATTTGTCTGGCCTGTACAGTAGTTGCTTTAGCTTTTGGCCCTATTCATAACATTACAACAAAAAGGTTAGTGATTTTCTAAAAAATTACTTAAAGAATCCCAGAACTGATTTTTTTTTTATTAAAAGAAATTCTTTCAGGTTCCAGGAAATATTGGTGTACTCAGAACTTTGTAGCTTATTCTCTCACATTAATTACACTACATTTTTAAGAAACTCGCAACGAAAAATAAAAAGTTACAATAAACATAGAAAAAAAGAAAAACCTTTCTTCATATATTTATCATCTTTCTAGATTTTATTGAGACATTATGCTGGCAACCTCTATGTTTGTGTTTTACCTCTTTTCACTACCTCCACTGTTTTCCTGTAGCTTTGCCATTACTTCTGTCATTTTACAGTTGATATTTTTACCACACTGTTTATGTATATCTATGTGTGTGTGTATGCTTCCAATATGGTATTACCTCTTCTTTATATAAAGCTGTCTCAATCTTCTTTTGCTCTTTATACATTGCTAAAAAAATTTCTCAGTCGTTTTAGTAGCCATTATACCCCATCAATTTCGTGCCTTTCCTGAACATGTGCATATTATTTAAGTACTCTCCACCATATTATTGTGCCAACCGTATTGGCACAGCTAGTTCCATCTACTATTTCTGCTCAATCCTTACTTTCTGTATTGGCATAGCATTGTTTTGGTATATGTTTGTTGCATGTGGCTACTGTTTATGAACATAATTTTTTTACTTTTACATTTTTTCTTGTTACTAAGTTATCAAAGATCTAGTATGGATTTTAAATCAGCATAATGATATATTGTGGGATTTTAGCTGAGTTAAAATTTTTCTTGCACTTAAAATGTGTTTCCAATAGGTACTTACCTCGTTTTACACCCTTCTCACAACTGGTATTCTTTAGAGATTGTCAGTTCTCAAAAGTTAGGATTGAGTGGGAATAGTAGAAGTAACTAGCTGAAACAGTGTGGGTGGTGCAATACTATTTATGGAGAGTAGTCGAGTGATACGTACATGTTTAGTAGTGATGAGGTATAAAGACTTGTGCACTGATCATAAAAAGTTTTTAACAATTCCTTAAAGGCCGAAAAAGACAGAGATAGCTCTGTGTAAGAGGAGGTAGGTGCCTATTGGAAATACATTTTCTATGATCTTGTTAATTCCTTCTGCTTACCTGCTTTTATGCTGGGTTTTTTTCCTGTTGGATTTAGATCAAGGATCTTATATCTTGACTTTTATTCAGTTTAAATCTTCTGTGCATCATCTTTTTTAAACCTGTGCCACCTTCAATAGTTCTTACTGACACATTTGAAGCTTTTCAACTATACCTCTCTCTTTCTTCTTTGGTACATTTGGTTGATTTTTAGTCTTTGTTCAACCTTTTGTCTTCGTTATTTTCTTTTTCACTTTAATTTTAAATATGTTTTACTTTTTGCAACATCTCACTAATTATTGTTGGTATATTATTATTTCTTATTGTTTCTCATAAAACATCTGTATCATGCCCATGTAATTCATTTTCATGTAGTATGTGGGAAAGCTTCACAACTTGATCACTTCACGCTTATGATGTTTTTAAATATTTTACTTTAAAAATCTTACTGATACAATTTATTCATAAGCTGTACTCCCACTTCTGTGATGCTTTGCACAGAGAATCTCTGTAACATCCATTGAAGTTTAATACAGTGTTGTTCCACAGCAGCAGTTGCGGGATCTGAAATTGGGATTATGCATGTTTTTATCATGTTGCTATTTTTTGCCCTTGGTTTTCCATCACCTCTATTAAAGCTTTTGCAATCTTGTTAAAAATCCTGTTATTGACTTGAGTTTAGTAGTGGCATGTTTATGACATAGAAAGGTGTTTAGAATAAAGCAGCACAGTTTATGAAAGACTTGAAACTATAAGTTGAGCCTTTTGTCATCATGCCACCAACATTGCCAATATTTTCCTCAGTCATCCACTTGTACTTTTTAATATATTTTTTAAACTTTAAATAAATGTAAAGACAAGTAACATCATAACATTCACAGCAGTGGAAAGAAAGAATTTAATTCAGCCATATCTTTAGCCAATACTTAATTTGTTTAACCCTATGGATACAGAAGGGTCAAAATGTACATGTCATGACATTATTACAGTTACTTTAAAAATTCAATTAATTGAATTTAATTTTACATTCAAAATCATAGCTTTACAACAATTGTTTTCCCTCCTTGAATTTCATTATATTATTTTTTAAATCTGGTTGTAAGATTTCTTTGTTATGTGTTAAGTTGCAAAAATAAAAATACACGTTTTTTTATTACTGTTCTTTTAACTTCTCCCAGAATGTTAAGATTAAACAACAAATAATGACCAGATTTCTCATTATGATGTTTCAGGTCATGATTAAAAAAGAAAAATTAAATTAATAGTGCTTATAGCACTATTTGTTTAATATTTTTTGTTTTGAAAGTTGTTTTGTGTTAATATGCATAAGTATTATAATCCTTAAAGTGTAATTTAGACATAAAAAAATCAAACCTCTTGTCAGTATTAACATAAGCTAACATGCATCTATCATAGGCTTCAGTTGGTTGAGAAAGACAAAAATCAAGGCTTGTTCAGCAAGATTGAAAAGTTCTTTTGGAGGAAAAAAACTATAGAATGTGACAAAGAAGAAACAAAGAAAAACAAATAGGATACATTTTTCTTAAAATTCATTTTTCCATATGTCAAATTATCTCAAGTTGTAAAATATGCTTACTTTAAGATCATATTAGTATATTTAGTCATTGTGTGTTTTAGCAACTAACAGGCTGTGATCTTTTGTTTTTTTACTGTATTCTCATAATGCCAGTAATAAACGTATTTCAAAAGTAAACAAGAGTTTAATGGAAAGTCTCATTAGGCTATTTCAGTGTCTGTAACAAATACTCCATCTCAAAGATATTTTATCATTATCATTAAGAACAGAATAAAAGTTGTTCATCATGTTTCCACATTAAACAATATTAAACTTAAATTTAGAGAATATTTTAAGGAGTTTAAAACAACAAATTACCAAAGAATCTTGATATATATGCATCCTACTTTAAAAGGAAAGGGTTGCAAGAATCTCGCTGACAAATTCACCAAACAAAGATGAAATATTTGTTTATCATGACTAATATTTAGTTATAGAGTGTATCAAGGAGTTAAGAACTGGATGAAAGACCTAAACAAAATACATTCTTGAAGACTCAATATTTATTCTAACTCAGATTCAGGTGGAAAATATTTATCAGTAAAGGAAATTTGCTAAATCAGAAGAATAAAAGAGCAGCAACACAAAAGTATAAAGAAGCTCAAGAAAATTAAATTTTTGAAGAGATTTTAATATATCATGTCCATTCTTACAACTACAAGAATATAAATGGTCTTTGAAGAAAGATAATTTTCATAGTGAAGTTATAAAACTCAAGAAAAATATGAGGAACTACATTAACAGGAGATGCACACAAGATCATAAAATGAAATGTCTTTTATTTGATATGATTATACAAATGAAGTTATCAGTCACCTTTTTTTCTGTCACCTTCTCAGCTGTGGGTGTGTTAGTATGTGATGGCCAATACCAGTATTCCTTAGGAAAGAGTAGCTCAAGAGTTGGTGATGACTACTTGTCTTCTCTCTAGTCTAAATTATGGATGGCTAGTGCAGTATCTTTTTGCGAAATTTAAAACAAACAATCATCTATCCAGTGTTTTGGTTTTTTCGTGTTGACTTTTAAGCACGTTCACACCAACAAAATATTTCAAATGATATAATGTTGGAAAATCGTATTATCGAAATATATTTGTGAGTTTTGTTTTTGTTTTTTATAATTGTGTTCTATTCGTTTGCTAGTGGATGTAATAGGAAAAATCAGAGATTTATTGAAGCCTAAGTTTTATAATGGCTAATCATTTATACAAAAGAAAAACAAATTTAATAGTGTGTGAATTCATATTAAAGATACAAAAGTAAGATTGCATAACATTAAATCTGGGTTCAAAATAAGTAAAGTTAGAACCTGTGACTGGATAATCCGTGCATTAAAGCACATACGGCTTTAGATTTTGCTTTTTTGTTTGTGGTCATGTCACTTAGGTGAAACCGATTTACTTCATGAGTTAATAACATGGGTCCACAAAATAACAGCAAATTCAACAGTTAAATATTAACGAAGTAATTTGAAATATCCAAGTTTGAGAAAACAAGGAACAATATGTATTTAAATTATAATTCTCTTAAGTAATCAAGTGAACAAGATGAAATACAAGACTTTACTTGACAGTCAACCTCTAATTTCTTCCAAGAATTTACTGAGAGGCTTATGAATAATTTAATAACTTTAATTGTCAGTTAGAATAATATTACTCTTTAAAAAGACAACTTAAACTTGTCAAACTGAGGGCTTGAGACTGAAAGAGGTACAACTAAGATATTGTAGTATTATATGTCAAATGTTGTTATACTTTCCCTCTCAAGATGGGAGCTCTACCTGTAGTGCTTTGGTTAATTATCTTTCAAACCTTAGGGAAGATTTTGGCTTGAGATATCCTCTGATGAACAAAGAGAGAAAACAATTATCTACTTTGATGTTCAAAGTGCAGAACGACACAACAAGGGGTAGCTAAAGAGATAACTCCATAGCTTTTTTTACTATGTGTTATGTGAAAAGTACAAATACACCTGAACGACTGACAAATATCAAAAACTTCAACATTAAAATAGAAGTTTAAAAATGCGTGGTATATTTTACATTTGTGTATGCTTAAAAATTAATAGGAGGTTTTGTTTTTTCTGTTTGAAAAGAGATATATTCACAGTGTGGCTAAATAATTGTAACTGTACGTTATCTACCAATTTAAAAAAAAACTTAATTTCTAAGGTTAAGAATACATTTTGGATTTATTTTAATATTTTTTAAAAGATTAAACTTGAACATAGCTCATCTCAATGATGTAGGGAAGAGTCATAAAATAAGAGTGCTTGGGGACAAATGCAAGTTTTTCAATGAGAGATTGAAAGTGTAAGAAGCTGCTAAAAGCAACTCTCATGCTACTCAGCTCATTCTAAGGGGTCTGAGAGCATGACTCTCAGAAAATGACTATGATAATATAATTTACAATTGCAGTGTAACTCAAATATCTAAAAGTGGGCTTCCCTACTGCATCATGGGTTTTGTTACCTCTGTGTTTGTGAAAGTCAGTGATTAGTAAAAACTGTTATAAACAGAAATAATAAGTTTCCAGGCAGATGTAAAAGAATATGAAAGGGGGTGTGACATTCTCAGTAGGGCCCATTATTTACTGTGGGTCCTATAATTTAAGTATGAAAACGAAACTTATGTGTGTTAAGGAATTTAGAAAACAAAAATATAAAGCGAAAATTATGCTAAAAAATCAGCTTTCATTAGTACTCAGTAACTCAAATACCCATTAAAGTAGCATGACGCAATTCGAGAACTCTAGTTTGGAACAAAATGATTGAATATTACAAAATGTAGTTATTGATATCAATAAAAACTAATTTACTTATACAATTAAAAATGCCTTAGTTTAGACAATAGCGAAATCTACAAATAATTAATTACAGTGAAAACAAAATATATTTTTGATTCTCACAAACAACCAAAGATACACGAGTACAAAGGACGAAAGATGGCACCTTTATAAGTAAACTCCCTAAACTATTCGAATAACTTATTGAGAAGCTTATGTATAATTAGTTAACTTTAATTATTGTCCCCTAGCAGCACAGCAGAATGACTTTGGATTTACAACGCTAAAAACGGTGTTTCGATACCTGTAGTGGGCAGAGCACAGATAGTCCATGGTTTTTCGTCTATATTATTTTTGTCAATTTGTTTGTAGTTAAGCATATAACTACATAATGGGATATCTACACTTTGCCCATCATGGATATCGAAAACAGGTTTCTACAGTTGTAAGTCCGAAGCAGGGGCGTAGATTTTTTAGACACGATGGGGGGGATGATTTTTGCAACCACTTATGTGGACTGTTTAATTTGGAAATTGGTAATCTCTGATTACATGAACCTGAAAGCTGTAAAAATGTAGTCACGAATAATCCTGTTGCTACGATACTTCAACGTTTCCATGTAGGTTTGTATAAGAGAGGTATTGTGAACAGTTTTCAAAATGTCAATAGAATGAAAACAAATGTGTCCCAAATTAACTGCCACATGAATTTATTCCTGCACACTGCACAGTATAAAAGATGGACATTAAACTTGACAAGGTTACTAATAACTCACATTGCATAAATAACATTTTCAAATATTAATAACATTAGTAATTACCTTTGATAAGTTTATATCTACCGAAAAACTGTTCATGTTGTTTGATAAAAATAATTAAAATGTCTTTGCGAACTCTTTAAAATTACACATCAATACAATATAGCACATAACTATTCATACTTTTCATTCAAGTAAAATTCATTTAGTCCTCTAGTCTACATGCTCCCAAACGTAGACCTCCTTCGTGATGATCCGTTTATAAATTGTTTCATAAGCTTTTCCATATTATCTTGTCGACATCATCTTTGTGAGTGTGACAAACTGCCACATGGTTGAGGCGGCACTGAGATATAGGTGACCTTAACCACGTCTTTAACTGTCTCGCTGCAGAAAAGCTGCGTTCACATTTTCAGCTGGATACTGGACATACAAGCAAAATTTTCATGAGAAGAAACAATTCACTAAACATCTGCTGGCTTGTTTCATGCATTTTACAGTAAGCATCTTTGTTGTAATTTTCCTCTGTTTGCAGTACCCGAAATTGCTCAACTGTCATTGCAGATGCTTCAATCATGCCAGATACTGTCGCTGATGTTGCTTGGAATGCACGATTTAGTTCCTATAATGCAGTTAATGGATGCTGAGCCATCAACAATCCTAAAACTGTCTTTCCTTTGTCAAATCTGATTAGCATACCTTATGATTTCACTGCTACATCTGATTTTTCATTTTCTAATTCAGACAAAAAATTAACAATGTCACTGTAGTGATCATTAGCACATGTTGTTGCAGATATGCGGCACAACCAGCGTGTTGGACACAGTGGGTGGATGTATTTAACTGAACCATTGTGGCTGTTTGACAATACAATATTTTCAAAGATTGTCTTGTATTTGCCTGACTTTTGAAGCAAGACACAAGTTCATGTACCCACTGGATAAAATCTCAAACACATTCACAAGTTTCAACTGCATGTTGCATTATTAAATACGCCTTGTGTGCTCTGCAGTAAAATAAAGCTGACCGTTGCTTCTCTTTTATTTTTGTCTGGCATCCACTGTACGCACCATTCATGGTGTTCGTTGAATTTCTGTTTTGCCTTTTTTCAGTTGCAAAAACTGGTGTATATAAAGGTATACTCCACTAGCTTCTCCATTTTCCCTGTAAAAATGCCTCTTTTTTTCTGCCTTGGCACAATGAAAGCATATGATTTTTTAGTCTGATTGTCGAAGTGCTGCCATGGGAACTAATCAAACCACTTGCCCTGGAGGCTGATATTTTGCTTTCTGTCGTGGTATTAGTTGTGCATCTGGATGATATGGCTTTCCACACTGTATCTGGGGAGTGTCAGATTTTTCATTACTGCACAAACTTGTTTCACAACTATCTGCTGGTTCATGATGTGTAATAGTTGTACAAGCATTTTCAGACTTGTCCTCTGATGTACATGGTATTAACTCTGTATTCTCTTCTCTGTATTCCTTTGCTTGAGGTTATTGGATTATCTGCATCTGCATTGTCACTTGTAGTACTGGTAACTGGATTACAGAACTGTCTAATATCGGAAAGTTTCAGACGCTTGCTTGTCATAATTGGAATCTGTTTCCTAGATGACTCAACAGGCTAAAATACAGTTTTTGTTAAAAAACTCTAACGTACAACGAACGAAGATAGAACAGAATGGAAGTTGGATTGAACTGTACAATGTATTTAAGTCGAACGCGCGAACCTAACAGTGAATACCGAGCTGACTGACCACTTGAGCATCGCTAGGACAATAATGTGTGATAGTTACAACACAAGTAATTGCAAGGTTTTCGAAAAATACTTAAACAATCACAAATATATTATATCACACGTTGTGATATAATGTCTATAAGCACGTCTATTAAATAAAAACACCTAAACAAAAACTAGCAATACAATTCGAATAGAGGCATCAAACCGTTGAAATCGCTCCTTTTGTGTTCTAATAATACAAGAAAATACAATATTTTTACTATCTATGATAAGAGAATATATTGTTCTTTTACCATAAAGCACAAGCACTTTATTAGAGGGGGGTGATAATGTGAAATTTTATGAATTAATGAGCCCTGTTGTAAAATCGAGGCTCAAACTGAAGGAGCGGAGGGTTGTGATGTAGGGCGCGTCTGGATCCGAGTGGCCAGAACCTGCCGTTAACTGTACAATAAACGTGTACTATGGTCAGAGGCTTCGGCAGTTAAGGAGAGTAAGGCGTTTGACAATAAAACCAGCTAGACATGCATAAGAACAAATGGCGTAGGAAAACCGCACAATATACACATAAGATTGATCCAGCTACAAGCTACAAATGACCTGCCAGATCTTGATCACAGGAGTTTACGCTTGGGAGTAATATTTTCGAATTTCATGCTCTGTTAAACCCGTTGTGATAAAAATATTAATTAATCTTATACTACGTACAAGACGTAAGTAGATTCTGTAACAGTGCTTGCAAGCCTTGCATATATACGTAGGCCTACTGACTGATACTTACGAACTGTTGCTTAGATCGAAAAGCTTAGAAGCACGCCTATATTAAAGATGTACATTTCGGGTCCTGAAAAAAAGTTTTCATCTAGGCCTAATTGTGTAATTCGATTGGTAAGAACACGAGAATTACAAAAACAAGCAGAGAATTTGTAGGCCTGTGATGCAAACTGTAGGGGAGATGATTATATGCTCCATAATCCTCACCTAAAATGAAGGGGAATGTATATTCCTATCCCCCCACGATCTACACCCCTGGTCCAAGGACATTCCCCTTTGCCATTTGGGGCTTCTTTATGTTACAGTTAATGTTTTTGGCTTATTAACAAATTATCTGGCACTATTTCTTTGTAAATAATAATAGTGCCCCTAAATTCCGGAAGAAAATTCTGCGGTTTCAGAACAGATCGGTTTGTTTGCACAACCCCCAACCAGGAGAACTATTTTTTTAGCCCACCGCGGGGAATCGAACCCCTCATTTTAGGGGTGTCAATTTGGAGACATACCGCTGGACTAGCGGGGACCTTTTTATATAATTGCTATATTTTATTTCTAACCTTTCAAGATGTATGTTTGGAATACCCTACCACATTTTCAAAGATAGCAATTTAATTTATATGTGATTTTTTTATTTCGTTAAAAAAGAAATTAGTTACTTTGGAAGTAACTAAGAAACGGAGGCATTTATAAAGTTTCATTGAATTAAATAATACAGTTAACAGAAAGTACTTAATTTTGATCTTGACAAATGAGAGTAAAATGTACTGTTAAAAGAAATTTAAAATGTAATTTTTGAATTACTGGTTGAGTAAAAGTGCTTTTATTGAATCAGCATGCTTATCATACCTTAAAACCTTTTCCAAGACAATTATGTAGATCTTGTTCATTTAGTTTAAGTAATTGCATTTTAATTTCGTGTATCTTGCCATAGAAAAAACTAGAAAATCTTGCTTTGATTTGTATAGTGTGGTATTATCAGATGAAACTAATTTTCATAAGAACATTAAATAAGTTCGCTTGACCAGCAAAACTGAACAGGAAATTTAAGGAATAATAAAAAATTTGACTGAATGTTAATTATGTGTGAAAAATAAAAGGGCTGGATAAGTTTGATAAAAATGAACAATCGTTATTCAAATCAAATAATCACAAAAACAAAACAAAAAATGGCAAGCATATTTGCTCCAACAAATGCCAAATCGTTTCTACGTGATCAATGAGTGGATCGTCCGCTTCCCTTCTAAACAGATAAAATTCTGGTGAACTAGCCACGAAAAAACCCACAAAAACAGGCGAAACTGGAAAAGAATAAATGCATCCATATTATAAGAAAGTTTACATTTTTCACTTAAAAGGATGCCATAATGTGATTGTTTGTCTTCAATAGTATTCACTCGCCGCAACACATAAACATCAGCCATTTGTTAATTCTTCTAATATTTAAAGAAGTATACAGCAATGTTTGTGGACAAAATCATTACTCTCTGCTATAAAGAAAGGCTATCATAATTTGAATGCGAATAACCTTAACCGTGCCATGAGGAAGAAATCTTCGTGTAATAGATGATCAGTCTCTAAAGCCATCCAAGCACTGTGCTGTCGCTGGTAGTAGGGCAAATAGGATTTTAGGTAATGTTTACGGTAGTATTTAATACGAGTCTAAAAAGGCTATAATTTCATTGTTCAGGTTATGCCACATTTGGAATATTGTGTTTAGTCTTGGCTCCTTACCTTAAGAAGTACATGAAATTGTTGGAAAGAGTTCAGAGAAAGGTTACTAGAATGTTGCCTGGAATGGAAAGTGTTGTCACATGAGGAGAGGATGAAATCTCTAAAACTCTTTTCTCTTGAAAAAAAAAAGAGTTGGGGGATCTGATTGCAATGTAAAAGGAATTGTTAGTGTTAATACATCATTTTATTATTCATATTTAACAGCGAGAATAGCAGGACTAGACCATATTTTTTGTAGATATTCAGTTTGCATTTCGTGTATATTTCTTATTAAATAAGAAAAACCCTTGCTTTTTCGAAACTTTTCGATCAAGATGTAAAGTTAAATGTTTAACATAAAAAGTAGAAATGTTTTAAGCTATACTTAACACTCGATATTCACTATAAATGTTAATTTATGTATAATATTTAGATTTGTTATATATAACAAGTGTAATTAGGTTGCAACATGTAATTTTGAGAAATTCGCAAGATGCGGAAACATTTGTCATGTTTAACTGAATTAAATAAAAAAATCAACCACATGAAACAATAGGTAGCTAAAGCGATAGTAGCTCGTTGTTTATTATTAAGCTGCACAATTTCTAACAGTCTGCAGACATACCGCTATAACAATTCAGTGACTTTCTTAACAAAGTTGTTTACTTTTTTGTTGTTGCCCCCCAGTGGCTCAGCGGTATGTCTGCGGACTTACACGCTTAAATCCGGGTTTCGATACCCGTGGTGGGCAGAGCACAGATAGCCCATTGTGTAGCTTTGTGCTTAATTCAAATAATAAAAAAAACAAAAAAATCTACTTTTTTGTTAAAAGAGATAGCTTGAACCCAGTTCATTTGTGAATACTGGTGACTGGCAAAAGTTGTTAAAAATGTATATTTTTTACCATTTTTATGTGACTTTTATTAGATTACTTATGTATTTCTTATTAGACAAGACCCTTTCTTTTTCGCAAGGTCTGGCATGGCCAAGCGCGTAAGGCGTGCAACTCGTAATTCGAGGGTCGCGCTAAACATGCTCGCCCCCTCAGCCATGGGGGCGTATAACGTGACGGTCAATCCCACTATTCGTTGGTAAAAGAGTAGCCCAAGAGTTGGCGGTGGGTGGTGATGACTAGCTGCCTTCCCTCTAGTCTTACACTGCAAAATTAGGGACGGCTAGCACAGATAGCCCTCGAGTAGCTTTGTGCGAAATTCCAAAACAAACAAACAAAACTTTTTCGCAACTTTTCTATCATGATGTTGCTAAGGCAAGTTAATTTGTTTTGGTATGACATTCCGTGCTATAAAATATTATCACAAATGCAAATAATTATTTCAAACGTCTGTAACATAGTAATTTTTTTATTTTCAATAATATTATTTCTGTCTACTTCTTGTATGACAAATCAGGAACTGAAACACATTTGATTGTTTTAGTTGAAAGGTGTATTGTATCTTCCGCGGGGATGGAAACTAGAATTTCATTGGTACAGACTCTAAAGGAGACACTAGGGAACCCCAAAAATACACAGCGTGTTAGATGAATTAATCAATAAATGTGCGCTCCGATAAAGCCATTAGACGCTTGTAGGCAGATAAAAGGTAATAAAAAGTTCACAAAATAACTTTATCAACTGAATTCAGTAGTGTTTGATGTCTTTGCTATTTTAGAGAAAAACATTGTGTTTTGTGATGTGTCTGAGACTTATTTTTAAGCATTTCATATTTAAAATATAGAATAATAAACATCACAGCTTAAGACTTATTATTTAACGTTCCCTTATCGTGGGTTATATTTATCTTCGAACAAAATTGGGTTAAAGCCGGTTGGTTGAAATATTCTTCCTCTATCATAAAGTTACTCAATAGTAATACTGGCAGTAAAAGCGTGAGAAGTTATTAACTAAAATCCTTCGGTTAAATCCAGGTAAGAATTTTAAAAGAATATAAGTCCGGTTTAAATAAGAAGCACATATATATCTCTTTAATTTCTTCGTGCCACTAAAGTACAAAATTACGTTTCAATCCCATATTGTTCTGTTTTGCTTAAATTAGTAAAAGTAAAATGTGTATGAGCTTAAAGTGTAAAACACTTGAAATTCTAAAGCGGAAAAGACAGACCAAAGTCTGTCGAAACTTTTAGTATGTTCTCACTACTACCATTAATAATACACTTCTTTATAGTTATAAATCGATATTTGTCTACTTGTTATTGTGTGCTGAAAGATTAATAACACTAATATATAATGTGAATGGAAGTTTGGGCTTTAAAGCCTTATCAGTATGTGTGACCATACTATTAAATATGTAAATATAAATGCAGAGGATAGAATTATGTATCTTGAGAGTATAATTTTTTTTTTTTTTGAGGAAGAGTTTTTTTTTATTAGTAACTCTTTGAGCTCATAAAATGAAGTTCAATCAGGAAGTGTGTGTTAAGTGGTGGTAGAACTAAGAATTTGTTGTTCAGAAGTTTATAAGTTAATTTAATTAAAAAGTCCAGGTGTATTACCATTGTTTTACCATTTTGCAACAGGCTGTGTATAATATAAGAGCTCATCTGTACATTTGCATGTGTAAAGTATTGGTACTATAACTTTTGATAGTGCATGTGTATCTTCACAAAGTTTGGTATACTTTTAGTAAATATTTAAAGTACTTTGTGTATAAAATATATAACAATAAACCAAGATTTAAAGCAAACAATTATCTTTTCTTACTACGACCTTTGAACTCTGTTGTTGCTAGACATAGGTTGCTAAACCTTTTGAAATTTCACACGTGGAGGGTATCAAACAAAATTTTGTTAAGTTTTATATATTCATTTTAATAACCAAAAAATCATAAATAACTATTGTGATACCACAGAAGTTCACTATAAATTGTTAACCTTTTATGCAGGTTTTTGAAATTTTTTTGAAATATGAAACTTCAAGCAGACTAAAGACACAACCTATTTCTTTGGAAACTTGGATTAAAAAATTGTGGAAACCTTTTCAAAGATTAAAGTGGCAAGGAAAACCACCCTTGGGACATTATAAGCTGTGTATTTGTTATTCACATGTCTTATACTGTAGTAAGAGTATGAAAGGGATCATTTCAGAAACATGGAAACAATTGAATGAAGCTACTATGTTTGATTCAATACATAAACTGTATCTCAGCAAAATGAAAAGATATGAGGTTTTTATTTTATAGTCTAGCTTGTCAATATTAGTAATTTGAGTTCCTAATTTGTTAAAATTATAGACTTTGTATTTTGACAAAACAAACATCTAAATTTAAACAATGCTGCATTCTAGATGGGTGGTTTAAGTAGGTCAGAGTTTTAGTTTTTATGTGAAATTAAGAGTGCAAAACACTTAATCTTTTTAAAGTCCATGAAATAATTTAAATTGATAGATTATCTTAAACTTCTACCCTCACTGGGGAATGGTACTTTTGCTTGTATTTTATGGTATCCATTATCCAGGTTATATGAATATTTTCTATTTCTAGTTTAAATTATAAGTTGTATTTGATACATTTTAATTAATTCTTTTCAGAAGGTTCACTTAACAGGTAAATGTTCATCAAGTATACTTTTATAACTTTGTTCTAATGCAACTTGATATTCTGCTACTCTAATTGCTGCTACTTTAATCTGTACAATTCCTTCTTTTTAACTCATAATTGAATATCTCAAGTGCATTTATGACATTACTGCAATATTATTTAATAAAATAAACATATTGTATTTTCTGCCTAATAAGCCAAATTTCTGGTTCTAAATTTTGGACCTGATTTTTGGGGGTTGGCTTATTGGCCGATCACCAGCTTTGGACCAAAAAATACCGAAGACCAAAATCGGCCCCAAAATCATACCTTTGATCTCACAGTTACGGCAGAGTTATTTCAATTGAATAAACTTTATTAACAGAAAAATGTCTATACATAACGAATGACATGTATTCATAGAAATAAAATTCATAAAAAAATACACACTTTAATCTTCAGTTGATTTTTCTGGTTACATTTACTTGTTTTCAACATTTCTTTTAGCACACATTCTGCTTTTTTCCATTCACAGACCTGTTTTTCATTCACACAGTAATGGCGAGCGGCATTCCTATTTGAGGTTTTTAAGGCTAGCTCTACTACTTTCAGTTTAAAATCAGCATCAAAATGCCTTCTTTTTTTTGCAGGTGTAGACATCTTTGGCTTTTGACGGTACAATGATAAACTCACACTACATATCCCTGGTATTTATACCCTGGGTTAGTGATTTTAATTACTGAGTAAAAATTCTGGAATTTCATTGGTTACCTAATTACAGTGAATGGAGCCAATAACGAATAACATATTGATTCCATCTCTGTCTCAATACGACACACTCTGCTTTACTACAGAATGCCAATGGTCACACACAACATGCATGCTGACGCTGAAACGAGACTAAGAAATCATTTTGAAGAAACTTGTCACTTCTTAAAATTGGCCTCGGCTTATTGAGCAGTAATAAGCAAAACCCCTCATTTTCAGAGCTGAAAATTGGCCTCAGCTTATTCGGCGATTCGGCTTATTAACAGGAAAATATGGTAATTATAATGCTACTTTTAGATTTTTCCAAAGGTTGAGTAAGTTTATTTTAAACTGTTTGAAGCTTTTGTAAATAAAAATGTTTTTCATCTTATCAAATTTAAATTATTTAGTATAGGTAGTAGATTTTTAGTCAAACACCTTAAGATGCTAAGTCAATATTTTCTGCCAAAACTAGAATCTAAATAATACTCTTATTTTTCAAATATGTAACTAACTAACTGGAGCCAGATTTAGCAGTTAGTGGGTCATTGCTCCATAAGGCAGTATTTTGTAGTCTCACTATCTGTGCTGGATGAATATTTTCCTTTCTGGTTTGAAATTTATACTATATTTAATGAAATTTGTTTTAATCAATTTTAAGGAAATGATCAGACAGCTGGTACTGTTAGTATTGAAATAGTAAAAACCATTAATAGTAGTTTAGGTTACTGATATTGATAGAATTTCCAGGCCTTAGAAATTCCTCATCTACTTTTATACACAGTTAGTAGATGAATAAGGACTATTTAACTTTTTCCATGAACTCAATCCACAATATAAATGTATTAATTTAGCTGGCTAATAGCAACCTTCTTCTAGACTAAACAAATTACTGAAAATAAATGGGCAGACTTCAGTAAATACCTTCTCTTTTTTCTAGTTATCATTTAACTGTCACTGTTCTCATTATGTCAATGAATATGTTTCAGCATAATTTTTCCTTATGCTATTACCTAAGTAATGAATGGTGTAGTTAGGACCATGGTGGCAAAAAGTTTAGTTGTATATAACAAATAGCTGGCATTTATTTTTTCCATAATTAAAAAGCATCTTTGCAAGAGTGTTTTCTTTAACATCACATCCTAATTTTATTTGCTATCCAAGAGCATGTGAATTTATATCTGGTCAGCTGCATTTCTTAATACATGCTACCAGCTGTATTGTTTTCTTTGGCTTCTTCTGACCTCTTATGGACATCTTTATGTGATCTTATTTAGGGTGAAAGGTCAAACAATCAATAATTGATACATAACTCAAAGGCCTTTTATCATGAAGTTGCTAGAATTGCTCAGGTAAACAATTTTTAGCTGAAATGACTTGTAAAGGTTTGAAAATTGTTTCTGAAAATAAAATTACTGTCTCATGTTTTATACATTTCTTATATAACCTTGGATGAGCAAATTTGTGCAGAGTTAGATAAAGTTTTATTTCATTTGCATTGTGTAAGTAGTCATTTAAAACATTTTTGAAGCATAGTAGTTGAAATGTATTGTAGACTCTGGCATGTCTCATGATTTTAATAGGTATTTTATGATGCAATCATGTTAGTAAGGTACTAATATTAGCTTCTGATTGAAACAAGCTACATGCAATTTATTTCCATTTGGTAAATCCCACTGTTCATTGGTAAAAGAGTAGCCCAAGAGTTGGTGGTGGGTGGTGATGACTAGCTGCCTTCCCTCTGGTCTTGCTCTGCAAAATTAGGGATGGTTAGCACTGACAGCCCTTGTGTAGCTTTGTGTGAAATTCAAAAACGAATGAGCATAACCAAACGAAGTTACATCCTTCATATATCACCTGATCTTCTAGTTGTAGGCATTTTATTGTCATCTTCAATCTAAGAAGAATCCTGAACAAAAGACTAATAGAGTGAAAAGAAATCTAGAAAACTTTCAACAAAAACCCACTGTTGTTAATGCTACA
This sequence comes from Carcinoscorpius rotundicauda, assembly GCA_011833715.1. Lineage (NCBI taxonomy): Eukaryota > Metazoa > Arthropoda > Merostomata > Xiphosura > Limulidae > Carcinoscorpius > Carcinoscorpius rotundicauda. The sequence goes on along the minus strand of CM022392.1, from coordinate 44,735,111 downwards.
CATCTGGAACCTTATGTAATCTAACATTTGTCAGAAATTCCATCAAACTTTAATAAGAGTTCCCTACACTGGGTAAGAAATAATCATATGCCTGCATACTTTTTGATAAGACTCAAGAAAGTTTGTATTAATAGTGAGATAAGACCTAAAAAGGAACTAACAAAATGTTTAATATCAAAAATTAATTATAAGAAACAAATATAACTTAACTCATGATGTAACATTATACTTTACACTACAGTAAGAACTTAAAGGTTTTGAAAGATAAAACTCATGGTGGTCACAATGTGATAGTGATCCTTTATTACTGGGAATAATTATTTTAAAACCTAATCTGTAGATATGATAATTTTGAAGAGTTGTGATATGTGGTAAAAACTATAAAGTCCATAAAAATAACATTTTAGATAGGAACATGGTGTAAAACTGGTGATAAAAGTAGTGTATAACCAATGGTGAAATAAAAATATTTAAAGGTGTTATAAATATAAAAACAGTGTTGCTAAATACACAATCAACAAATGCTTGTAATGGAGGTGCAACTCATTCTTTACAGATATGATAAATTGTTTTTTGCTGAAAATTAATTAAACCTTGGGATTATTGCATCTCATTCTGTTTGTATTAGTTTGCTGTTGCAAGTAGTAGAGCAAATAGGATTTTGGGTTTCTTTGCAGAAATATTGACTATAAGCATAGTTGATCAATTCATTGTGTCGGTCACTAGTGAGGCCCTTTTTGAAGTAATGTGTCCAGTTTTGGGTATTCTACTTTAAAAAGGACAATGAATTGTTTGAAAAAGATTTAAAACAGGGCTGCCAAGCTGATGCCTGAGAATGAAAATTAAGCAAGGACAAGTAAAGATCTATGAAATTATTTTACCTTATAAAATGAAAAAGATTTAGAAGAGCTCTGATTGAGGTGTTCAAGTTAAAAAGAGAATAATATCAGTGTACTTTTTATTTAAGGTGAGAACGACAGAACAAGGGAACACATTCAAGTTTTGAAGGGATAGGATGGATCTTTAGTGATCTTTATCTTTGGCTTTTTTATATGGATATGTTGTTTAGGAGTTAACCACTTTGGTTATGGCTGCCCAAGTCTTGAAAGATTTCTGTGAACATATTCGGGTCTGCATGAAGACATGCTTCTCTTTAACCATTTGGCAATCTTATTAGCAACAATAAACTTCTCCTCTAGCCTCTTTTTATGGCACGTTTTCTCTGCAGCTTGTATGTATGTGTTTTCACCTATATTTTTACAATAACATAGTGACATAACACAAAGTTCAGTAAATATTTTCTCTGTATATTTCACTGTATCCATTACAAATCTTTTTAATTTTGGGGTTGATAAACACTGTTGGATTTCTCAAATGACAGTGTATATTCCATAAAAATTTCAACAAAGTTTTGGAAATACTGAATGTTTGCAGGAGTATCACTGAAGGATAAGCCATCTGCCATTGCTCCTTCAGGCCTTTGTATCCAGGTGCAGTTGGATAAATTTGGTCTGTCCGTGGATAACATTGCTGTATCCACTGGCCAGCCCATCCCACCATGGCTTCTAACAGTCCCCAAATGTGACTTATCAAGTCATCTGAGAAAAGCAGACACTCCTGATTGGAAATACTGTCTGTTATTTACTGAATATCTTTTGAACCATCTTTCCATTTCTATTTATACAGGTGGTTTGAAATCAAGTGACTGTGTGGACTCTTCCATTGTTTATTATGGTTTGATGGTTGCATGCAGAATCCCCTCTACAGCTGAACTGTATGCCATTTCTCTTGCCCTATATCACATAGAAGATAAGTAGTACTCAAACTGCACTATTTATACTGACTTTCTTAGTCTTTTCTGGTCCTGGAATTGCTTTACATTGGTTCACACCTTGTTCTCACCAATATTTAAAACTGACTGGCCCATTTCTCTTTAACATCTACTTCTATCCAGTTTTTCTGGATACCAGGCCACACTGATATTCGCGGGAATGAGCTTGCTGACACCACAGCTATCTGTCTGCTCTGGCACTATCACCACTATACCTATTTCATACATGGACTATGGTCCTGTATTTAAGGCTCGGCTCCATGCCTGCTGGCAGTTGACTTGGAGTGAACATCATGAAAACGAGTTTTTCCAAATAAAACCCAATATTGTACTTTGGCTGTCTTGTTTTCATTAGTGTTGGAAAGAGGAAGTTGCTCTAACTAGACTACGCATGGGTCACAGTTTTTAACTCACTGTTTTCTTTTATTTGGAACTGATGCACCAGTGTGTAGTCTGTGTAACACTCAGATCACAATAAGCCACATTTTACTTTCTTGCCATTGTTACAACTTTCGACAGTGGCACCATTTTAAACATGTTCTGTCCCAAGATTTGACCATAATGTCAGACAGTGTTATTGGTGATGGTGACACTGTCCATCTTAGAAATTTTTTTAGTGTTTTAAAGGCCATTAATCTTTTTAATGCCTTTTAAGTTTTTTAATTTATACATTAGATTTCTTTTAATGTGATTACCTTATAAGAATTACAGTCCATCTTGTTTGATTTGAAATTAGAAAATGGCTGTAATGTAAAAACACTGAACCATGGCTAGAAAGGCCAACTTCAGGTGATTGACACTGCTGTTTGAACTACCTGTTAGTTATCCTGACTAGTTATGATTAAAATTTTGCTACAAGTCTTTCAAAACTTTAATTACTTTTCTTTTTGAAAATGGCCATAACGTCAATTAATTTGGAACCCAGACTGGAAAGGCCAATTTCGAGTGATTGACATGGTGTTTTAACTCATCTGTTAGTCTTCCTGGTGAGTTATGATAATTACAGTTATGCTACAGAAAGCCTTTTACAACTTGTATTACTGTAGTTTTTCTCTTAACATTGTAGAGTAGATGTGAACATTGGTTTTATGCTAATTGTGCTTGTAAACTTTGTTTTGTTTGAATCTAATTTCCTTTTATTAATTTTAATACATTTACTTTAATTTTAACTTTTTACTGGATGTTTGGTACAGATAGCTTAGCTGCTTTGTGCCATAAAACACCAACCAACCAATTCTCTATCTCCTTCACTTTGTTCCACTCCTGTTTTCCTTCAACACCCCCTTATCTGACTACTCTGACTGACTTGCAGCCTTAATTGTGGTTTCAAACACTCGCACGTGCCCTGTTTACTTCTTGTTTGTTTATACCATCCTTTCTTGGAGAATTTTTTTTCTCCTTGTTACCTGTGGTCACCATCATTTGAATGTAGATGCCATCTACATTTCATCAGAGCTCTCTAAATGTACATATCTTCTCTTATATCCAGACCAGGCTCTACCTCCCAGGAACTTAGCTGCTCTAAGAAGATGAATATTTTTTTCCTGTCTCTCTACCTGATATCTCATATTGGTATATTTATTTGGATCCAGATTGCCTTCTATGTCTGTTTGTGGCTATGCAATATCATTTTATACAAATGTCTACTTTTAGAAGTTTATCATTGTACCTGCCTTGGGACCATTCTTCATCTATTGAGCTATCACCTACTTCTCTTTCTTGATGAGTCTTTTAGCTCATTTAGTTAACATATACTCTGGATATTAAGCCTTACAGGCTTTTTCACGTTGTTTCATTAGATTTATCACTTATCTCACTCTCTTCTCGTTTTCACTAATTCTTGGGTGTGATTCTTCAGGCTGGCACATGGATGAATCTTCACACATTCATTATTTGCTTTCTGTGGGTTTTTAGTTCCTTCCAGTCAATACTATTTAATCACCACACTAAGTTTAAGAGGATAAGTACATGATATTTTTCATTACTCTCTTCCCTCTTACAGGATCCTTTCAGATGTTTCCCTCCAGGGTATGCTTATTTCCAAACAATCTGTACTGAACCAGGGGTAACAGAAAGTTCTCAATCAATCTGCCATGGTTCTACCAGTATCCACAGTCAACATGAGATGTTCACCAAAAATATTAGAGGTAACCTCATGACATTAAACTTAACCAATTGCTTGTTCCAGACCATACCTTTCCATGGACTATCATGGAGAAAGCCAGCACTAAAGAAGTGAATGGTCACTTCTTTCTCTCATTTTTACCAGCTTTTCAAAATAGGTTTCCTCTGTTCTATACGCAAAAAATGGCTCTTTTGGGCTCAGAAAACACTTCAAATAGAAGAGCGAACAACGTTTCGACCTTCTTCGGTCATCGTCAGGTTCACAAAGAAAGAGGTAACTGGCCGGAAGCTGACCACATGTTTGGAAGGGGTTGTATAACTGAGTGTCGAAATGTAGAGGGCGCGGTTTGGTGTTTGAATATATAATTTTATCTATAATATTAATATAGGTATAATGGTGTTCCTTTATATTGGTTTATTTTGGGTTTAAGTTGTTGTATAAGTAAGGCTTCTTTAATTTTTCGTTTCTTTATTTAGTATTTTAGTGTTTTCTATGGTTATGTTGTGTCCATTTGACTTGCAGTGTTCGAAAACGTGTGAAGGTGACTTTTTATGTTCTTTGAATCTGGTTTCCATTTTTCTACTTGTTTCTCCTATATAGAAGTCGTGGCAGTTATCACCAGATAAAATTAACGATGAATTAGATAAAATAAAACAATACTTCATCAACATCAATAAGTTTCCTCCACAAACCGTAGAAAACATTATACGCACACACCCAGACAGAAAGCAAAATCAACCAACAAAAGTAAATATATCTCACGAATCAAAAAATCACGAAACCATATACTGCTGTATACCATATATTCCTGACATCAGCAAACAAATAACCAACATTTGGCAAAAACTAGTAACAAAATATAACATTCCAGTGAACACTAAATTTATTCAAAAACCAGGCACAAAACTAAGGTCTATACTATGTAAGAACTACACTGACAAACACCACACCAACATTATTTATAAAATACAATGTGATAACTGCCACGACTTCTATATAGGAGAAACAAGTAGAAAAATGGAAACCAGATTCAAAGAACATAAAAAGTCACCTTCACACGTTTTCGAACACTGCAAGTCAAATGGACACAACATAACCATAGAAAACACTAAAATACTAAATAAAGAAACAAACATAAACAAACGAAAAATTAAAGAAGCCTTACTTATACAACAACTTAAACCCAAAATAAACCAATATAAAGGAACACCATTATACCTATATTAATATTATAGATAAAATTATATATTCAAACACCAAACCGCGCCCTCTACATTGCGACACTCAGTTATACAACCCCTTCCAAACATGTGGTCAGCTTCCGGCCAGTTACCTCTTTCTTTGTGAACCTGACGATGACCGAAGAAGGTCGAAACGTTGTTCGCTCTTCTATTTGAAGTGTTTTCTGAGCCCAAAAGAGCCGTTTTTTGCGTATAGAATTCTCAACAAGTGGGTTTCTCGATATCACTGAAGGTTTCCTCTGTCATCAGTTGCATTATCCTAAGTAAAAAACCTTTCTATCAGGTGCTAGATGGAGATCCAAGCACTTTTCCAGGTTTTTTCAATGTGAATTCTTTTTCTTTCTTCAGTCTTACCACTGGAGAACCCCTTGCCACCTACCATTTCCTAGCTGCTGGGGTGGCAAATCATGAAGAATTTCTCAGTTTGTGTGTGTGTGTAGCACAGTACAGTGAGAAGTAGGATGGTATTGGTGGCAGCACTGTTTGTATAGCTTGAACCATCTCTCTAACAGCTTGAGTGCCCTCCTTCTGAAGTAGGGTTGGTAAGACATGTACAGTATATAGTCTGATTGCTACACTTATTGGCCAACTGATCACTTGTGGATGAGAGTTTGGTTGGTCATTCAAAAATATCCATCCATTTCTGCAACACTTGAGCCTGTTTTGCTCTTTTCTTCTTCCTGCTTGGCAAAGAGTATACTCTCATAGAGAAGAAAATGTGGTCTCCCACAAGTATTCCTCTATGGATTCATGGCCATTATGTGTCATAAACCATAGGTTTTTTACTTTAGGCATTTTCTAAAAATTTTCACTAAAATGTAATTTTCTATCGACCTGTATGTGATGTTTCAAAAAGTACAACTCCAAGTACAACAATGATCAGCTTTAGATTGTATATGTAGTAATTTTCAATTCAAATAATTTGTCTTAAATTAGTGCTTCTGCATAAATTCATCTGTGAATCAAGTACAGAAGTAGTAAGGTTAATGGTTGGCAAAACTATTATTATTATATTGTTAGAAGTATAAGAAATCAAATGGATAACCTTAGATCACTGGTTGTAAAAGAGAATTCTGATGTAATGGGAATAACTGAAACCTAGTTAGATGTAGAAAATAACAAGATAATTGATGACAGGAATTTCTTTGAAAAAAAGAGTTATAAGTTCTGACATTCATTATAGTTTCACAAAATTTTGCATTCTTTCACTTAACATTATAAGTCTTTCCCAAATAAAAAATCTTGCTTTTTTAAAGTATTTTTAATAAACTAAAATAAAAATTTGTCCATTAATATATTGAATATTTGTTTTGAATAGTTCATATGCAAAGTAATTTTCATGTTAAGATTAAAAGCACTGTTCTTTATCTCAAAACCTTATACTTCCTTTGTGTAATCCCTAAAACTTCCTAAATATATTTCAAATTTTTGTTTTCACTAAGACTGTATTTTAGCTACTATTTTCTCCACCCAAACTTATGTACAACATTGGTCAATTCGAGTGACTTCATAACTACAAAACAAGAAGCCAAAGTTAATCTAACTAACCCTTTGTTTTTTTCTAGAATGACTTCAGATTGTTACATAAAACTACATTTACAGAGATGCCAACCATTATGATTTGAGCGTAATCATTACAATTTTGATGTATGCATTATGACTATACACTCATAAAGACATATTACAACTTGTTGCAACTCCCAAATTATTATATATTATATAGGCCTGTACAATAAAGTGATAAATTGTTCCCCCAGGGCTTGATAGGGGTGAAAAGAAAATTTCTAGTGAGATACAAATAAATTTTGATGACAAATAAAAGATGTTGTCCAAATGGCAACTTGTGATAATCATGTTTGTGCTTGAAATTATAAAAAAAATATTTGTATGTTCGACGTCAACCAATTGTTTGAGTGTGGTGCTTCTCCATACTGGGTATGTGGGGGAATCCATAGTTGCATCCTCAGTGCTTGTCAGCCAATCAGCGTTCACATAGATGGGTATTTCTCCTTTTCTTAGTGGCGTAGAAACACCAGTGCGATTGTTCACAAGATAGAAAAAAAAAGAGGCCTCGTTTACCGGATTGTCTTGTTTTTGACAAATCTAAAATGACTAAAACTGTGAATTAAAAATTTAGGAAAGAGTACAGTGCAAAATATCCAGACATTGCATCAAAAGTCAGTGACAGTCATGCGTTTTGTACAGTTTGTCGCATCAATTTTTCTGTGGTACATGGCAGGATAAACGATTGTTCCACACATACAAAATTGGTATCTCACCAATAAAATGCTAAGGCAAAGACAACAACAATGCAGATAACATCATTTATGAGTAAGAATTCAGAATATGGAAAAGAATTTCAAAAGAATTTTTTAAATTAATTTATTAAATACACAAAACTAGTCGTAAATGAACAATATGTAGCAGTAATAAATAATAATAATATAATAATAAATGGCTTAGAGACATTGGTTAGGCTTAGTAGCCACAAATGATAAAGGGCTCTGTCTACAATCATTGCACTCAGTCATTTGAAATTGTTGGCATCTGCATTAATCCTAAGTGGCCTTTAAACTCCTAAAAGCATTTATCTATTAGTAATTATGCTCAGTTTCCCTTTGAGTCATGTCTAATTATTAGTTGCACCATTATAAGTTGTAAATCACTTAGGGAACTTTGAGGTCACATTGCAGTATCAAGTTACATTATCCATAAGTTGCTCATATGCCTCATGAAAATATATTATTATGTTGTTATTTATTTTACCTAATGTAGCCATAACTAACTTAACGAGATAATTAGTTTTATATTTTAGTTACTTTTATAATAATAAATAATGAATAAATACGAGAAACGTAAAATAAACTTATTTGAATCTTTTGCCTTGCTGTTTAGGACACTTAACTCTTTTCAACCCATTAGTATGGAAAAAAAAATGCATTAATTGCTATTTAATTAAATAATGCACCAAAGAACATAGGATAATTACATGAAAGAAGTAGACAATTTCCCCTAACTATCACAAATCTTGTAGCTTTCTAATTATATCACAAGAACACTTACAAATTACTCCAAGCAAGTCATCTTTTTCTTGGGAATGAAGCTTTTACTAACAGTGGAATTGTCAATCTTTCATTCAGAAAACAATGTTATATATCATTTAATAGACAAAAACCATAATTTTCGATTAGTTACAGATAATATTTAATTAAACGTAAGAGAGAACTATTAACAAATCCTGAATGAGAGAATGTGACAGGTGGGTATGGTAAGAAGTGTCTGACTTTGTTTGGTTACAGAGCTATCAGATACAAAGTTCAATACTATATTACGGTTTATCTGAGGAATGGCAATTTTATAAAGAGTAATTTATGTTTAATTCTTTATTTTTTCAAGGGGTGGTAGATAAAATAGGGATGATAACATGCTAAGAGAAAATGTCATGTGTCACACTAGGAAAAATTCAGGATTTTTTTAAATATTGCCATGTAGAAGTAAGAGCTTAAAACTTGTTTGCTGTTAAAATATGGATTTTTAGCTAAGATTTTATGCTATACTAGTGGATATAACATAAAGTAGTTTAATAAAATTTTGAATACAAGACTAAACTTTTGTTTCATGCTCAGTAAAGGATATCTATGGCAACAGGATTAATTTGGAAAGTGCTAAAAAAGAGAAGGAACAGTCGCTTCATGTGTAAAATACAAGCTACATTCTGTTCAGTAATATAAGTGTAAATAAAATTGTCCAATATCTCCAGAGTATATTGTAAAATATGGGGTAATAAAGTTACATTCTGGAAATATAGGTCATGATTTTATTTGTTTATAGAAATGTTTCATAATAACTGCATTTCGTTCAAATTTAGAACATTAAACCTAATAATAATGAGGTTGAAGCTGTTTTGCTTTCTGTTTGATGGTTATAAGAGAAAGCTTTTAGTGGAATTTATAAAGACCACCAGACGAATGTGATGGAGAAATGAAATGAGAAATTCTACAGAGTACTCAGGTTATATTCAAGACTAATGTAAAAAATTATTTTCAGTTAACATATTTTTTGTTACATATTTTGTGCTGATATTTTATTTGTGTTAAATTACTAGGAGAAAGTAGATTCTTTTGTTTTTAAATACTAATCTTTGTTCAAAAACATATCTATCTCTACTGACAGTTGTAGCTATTTCTCAGTCTCCAGTGTTTCCACTCGTAAACCGTCAAAGCATTGAACATGCTGGCTCTAGTCTTTTTTACCCCACTTGAATTCCTTAGGCAAATTCTAATTAAATTCTCTACCAACTTCAATACACCTTCTGCCTAAGTACTGTAAATAGGCACCTCATTCAGGTAATGTAATCACTTTTTCTAGATAAATTGTTTTTCATGAGTTTTCATAAACAGAAGTGTTGTGAATCATGAATTCTAATTCTTTGGATCATCCTGCTTCCTTACCAAGGAGCAACATTGTCAGTTATGAATGATGGTTGGATGGGAGCAACACTACTATTGAGGAACCCATTCTATAATCTCGTCCCAACATCCTGTCACAATCAGTAAAAACTTTTCAAAAAAAAAATTTTTGTGCATTGCTATTCAAGCCTGAGGTGTTGTTTTTTGGACATCTTGGTGGATAGAGGAGATAGTTTGTTCATTTCGGTGTCTCTTACTTCTTCATAGTGATGTTTGATGGCTAAAAATGCATCACTCTATGGCTAGTTTGAAATCTAATCAAATGAAATATACACACACACGCACGCGTAGCCCTAGCCACTAATGTAAGATATAGATACTTCAACCTTTTAGTTCCAATTCTGAGTTTTGGAACCTTGGTTGTCTAGTTGGGGTTGTTCTTTACTGACTATCACTCTTATCCTATTCTAATTTTGATACCAGAATTAGGTTCCAGGTGAAGAGAATATCTGTTCTAGATGTAGTGTAGTTTCTTTCTTTTTCTGCCATCTTTATCTTGGTACTATACAGACATTTTCTGTATGAACTAAGCATGCACCAGCCCTTCTACGTTTTCAGTGTGGGATTCTAGCTATATTGTCAGTGGAAGTATGTATGCTTTGGAAGTTAACATTTTCCTAAACTGAAAGTGTATTTCCAGTAACACTTATCTTTGCTGACACTCTTCTACTCTATCTCCCCACTAAAACCTGGCTTACTTATTTAAAAAAAAAAACAATGTAAATGAGGTACTTATAAACAGCACCTTGATGGAGTACACATTGAAGTTGGTGGAGAATTTTGTAAATTAAAATTTGCCAGTGGAATTCAAAAGTGGCTTAAAAGACTTCAACAAGTGTTAAATGTTTAGATGAGCAAAGAGTGGAAACCCAAGAGTTCAAGAAATAACTATATTGTCAGTAGAGTTAAGCATTATTGGAAATACATTTTTAGTTTAGAAATATGTTAACTTTGTTTCAGAGGTCCTTAGGTAGTGCCCACACCCCATCCTGTTTTCACTTTTCTGCATATCACAGTCATATTGTGTTTGTTTAATAGTAATTACACTTTTTTTAATTACAGTACATCAAGTAAGACTTTTCAGGCTTAGAGAGTAATACAGGTAGTAAAAAAATATTCTGGTTAGTGGCATTGTCATTTATTTGATGTTATTTTTGAGTTTATCTTATTCAAAGTCATCATCAACTGTTTCCAAACCTGAAACTGATCTTAGGGCAACTAGGAAATGTCTCCATTCCTTTCAATCATATGCTCCTTCTTCAATCTCTGTTATGTTCAGGAATTTATTTCTTACCCCTACTTCTATTGTTCTATACCAAGTGTGTTTTGGTTTTCCTCTGTGTCTTCTTGCAATTGGCTTGCAGCCTGTAGCCCAATATTTGTCTTGGTAGTCTTCTCAGTTCTTTCATTTGAACATACCTCTACTATTTCCATTTATATAACTTGAGGGTTTTTTTATTACTGGTTGTTTTCCTCTTCCCTTTACTTAATATATTTTCACCCATGTGATAAAAATGTCTGATCATCATTCTTTTTTGAACAATTTAAAAATTCAGTCTACACTCGAGTCTTCTTGTCTTTTCCATGCCTTGCAACAATATAACAAAACATATATAAACATAAGAAAGTTTTATTGGAAGTGGAGCATAGTACATGTTTTGACAGAACATTGTTCTGTCTTATTCATGTCCATTGTTTTAAATGTAGCCATCCATAGTGCATGCATACAGGTTTTTCCTGTCTGTAAAAAAATATACTTGTTGCTGTATACAGGTCTTTTTCAGTCAATGCATTTTCCAAAATACTTTTACCTAGTATTTGCTACCAGCTTCCATGACTTGTAAATGCCTTAAGTATATAACTTTTTGTTATTACTTCACCTGCTGTATACCACAACTATTATTTAAAACTAGATTTAGTCGTAATACCTAGACAATTTTGAACTTCAGCAATAGTTGTGTATAGTTAACCTTAAATATTTTCGCTTTAAACAAATAGAAATTGTAAACATGCTATTGTGTTTGTGAATGTAACAAATGTTCGACAGAACTTCAGAAATTTTCTTAAAGACTTTTGTTCATAGTTTTTTACTTTTATTAAAATTTTGAATTTCTATTCTTTAGTTGACTTTGTTAATTATGTTTTTGGAAGAGGAAGTAAATAAAACTTAATTTTCCTTTATCATATATATTGTATTTTGTTATTTGATTAAGAAACTAAACTTTTTGATTTTCAGATATTTCAAGGATGGCTGGTTATTTACTTAAAGTGGCAACGAAACATTTACCTTATCGATGTGTAGTTTCCAGAATAGTCGTCCCTTCAGTTGCATACCATAAAGAGAGAATAGGCAACCGGGAAGTTGTTGGATTTGGCTTAAATGGAGAACCAAGCTATATAGACAGGACAGATTTTCCAATGCCAGCCATACGTTTTAAAGAGAATTCTCAGGAAATAACAACTCTTAGGGAAAAAGAGAAAGATGACTGGAAGAAACTTACAATGGATGAAAAAAAAGCATGTAAGCTTGAGGAATTTAAATCTTCCATTTCAGAACTTTATTTAGTGAAAAGATTAAGCATAGAATTTTTTATTTTGTGATTTGTGGAGCTTGATTTTTAATTATCAGTTTTGTTCCTGCAACTCTTTCTTCACTGCTGGTTAAAAGTGCATGTCACAACCTTTTACTGATTACATACAAAAATTCACTTGAATTTATTATTCATGTATGTTGATAAGCTTGGCATCAAAATTTGATTTATAATTTATATTTTAATAATATCCAAGTTTTAATGTCTTAATTTCTAAAGTAATTAGTAAGAAAAAATATTTTATTCTCTGTGTCCTATGACACATCCGTATTCTAAACTCCCTTTTTAGATTTTCTTTCTAATCTTATATAATTTTCTAGGTTCCTAAGTAATTAGAAACAGATGTTATAGAAATTGACAAGCTCGGTTATAAATTTATAACCTCTAGTATTCTTAATTTATTGAGATATTAAAAAAAAAATTGCCAAAGTCCACATGACATGCCACTCCCACATGATTTTGTCTTTCAAAAAATATTTGTAATTTCTCCAAGGTGGAAAATGGATTATTTATAACATATTGAAAAAGCTTTTTGTTTACAGAATTCTGTATGCTATTATTTCATTTTGACATCTTTAAGTGAGATAAAATAGCCTCAGTTGCATTGTTTGTAATCTTGTTTTCTGCTCTGAGCAATTAGATTTTTTAAACCTATTTATAGCTATGTTAGAAAGCCATTCAATTTTAGTGCCTGATGTTTTTGTTTTTTTTTGTCATGCAGAATGCATAGTTGAAAGGAACGTAGTGGTTCTTTTGGAGAATCAGTAATGTATTTAAAAACAAATAATGCTAAGGAAGTATGCTCTCCAGTATAACTTGCATTTCCTTGGCTATATTTTTTATTTCTTGTTGTGTGTTTTTATGTGTGTGTGTGTAGAGGAAACGAAATAAACTAAACAAAAAAATGACCAAGGCCTGCATGAACTAACTTCATAGGCTTGTAATTATCAGCTGTTTGCATCAAATTCTGCAGTTGTGGGTAATTTATTTGTCATGGTTTTAGATAAGGTATAAAGGGCATTGTAAAGAAATAAAATTGAAACAAAATGTCAAAAGGTTATGTACTCAAGGCTGTTACAATAAATAATTGTAGTTTTCAGTTGTAGTCTGTGATCATTTTAGAATATGCTTTTACTTATGCTGTTTATTTAGTTCTTTTCTGTCTTATCAATACTGACAGGCAACACAACATATAAAGAAAATTAAGGGTACAAAAACCATACACGAAAAGCATAACTAGTTTGTTAGTAATAATGAAATGTCTTTTTCTATGCCTTTAATCTATTCAAGTAAGATACTTACGTTTGTTTGCCCTGAATTTTTCTCAAACACTACAAATTTCATATCACCAAATTAGGAGTTCAGATTGCTTATTGGCTTTTCAATTCAATAGCACCTTATTTTCATAGTCGAACATTTCAATGTAATGATCATAGTACATGATAGCACAATATCATTCTCATCACAAGATGACTATCTTTAATTTCAGCTTTAGTTTTTTTTATTTCAAAGTATTTAACACAAGCAACATTTATCTACAGGTAATTTCTTTTATAAAAATTAACTTCCAACAAGGTATCTTATTTTTGCTCACATACCTTTCTTGTTCAAAGCTACTCTCTGTTTGGATTTTTTTTTCACTTTTCATGATTTAACTGATTCTTTTATGCAAATTACAGTGCAACAAACCTTCATAAATAGTAGTACCACACACCAACACGACTTTTTCTATATTATTATTCTTAACTATCACTTCTCAATTGGCAGTGTTTGTGTTCATGTTTTCCTTAGGCTCTTTTCAGTTTGTTTTTTTTCTTCTGTATCTCTAACCAATCTTTATTAATTATTATATAATAGTGATATTTTTAAGTTATTCTGATGTGGAATAATTTCATATTTCTACCCAGTTATAGAACTTAATATGTCGTTACAAACATGTTTCCACTTTTTATTTATCAGGTTATCCCATAAGTAATGTCCAAAAATTTAATACAGAAAGTGCATTATTATTTTTGTCTTTGTAGAAGGCTTTAATGACTAAGATATGTAGTAGAACATGTATAAAAATGTTCAGACAAATAAAAGAATCTAACCCAACTCCACTTTTTCAGATCATTAATCAAATAAACCCTTATGAAGATGGATGTGTCTGACGAGCACATTAGGCACATAATGTTTTATAAAAGAGGCAATAGTGCAGCAGCAACTACAGGAAACATTCAAGGTGTTTATGGTGCAGATTCTCAATGAAAGAAAATGCCACAGGTAGTTTCCATAAGCTGTCTAGTGGACGAGGGCGAACGCTTTCCAGTGCCCTTTTCAACATTCTTATCATAGCTGAAGCATATTCACATGAATACCAGTTTCATTCTGTAGCTGTTTAAGGTATGTGATACTTAACGGATATGTTGTGGAAGTAGTATGTGTACATGTAATTTGTGGCACTCATCCAAACTGACCTTTATTCTCGAGGAATCTCATTTGTTACAAGACGCCGCATTATGTTTACACCTACTGGGTGTAAGTAATATGCCATGTTCAGGTCATCCTGTTGAGTTTAATGATGACATGCTGCTGGCTGCACTTGATGAAGATTGTGCTATAACAGTTGAAGAACTAGCACAGAAGCTTAATTCAACCCATTTTAACAGTTCACCATCATTTGCAAACAGCATGGAAAGATGTCAAAACTTGGAAAGTGGGTCCACCATGATTTGACTGAAGCCAATCTGAGAGCAAGAGTGGACATTTGCACTTCCCTGGACTTTTGTGAATCTAGCTCACCTTTTTTGTACAGTACAATGCCTGGAGATAAAAAATGGATTTATACAAATGTTAAGTGCTGCAGATAATGGCTCAGTGCAGATAAACTGGCTAAAGTGCAGCACAAAATGGACCTCCACCCAAGGAAAGTCTTGTTGATCATTTGATGGGATATAGTTGGTTTGACCCACTTTGAGTTCCTGCCACTCAGTGTAATTATTACATTAGACTTCTGTTGTTAACAGTTAAAGTGCTTGAATGTTGCACTAAAAGAAAAGAGGCCTGCTTTGATCAGTGGTAAAGGTGTTGTGGATAATGCACTGTCCCATACAGCAAGGATCACATCTACAAAGATTGAAGAACTAGACTATAAAAACTTCCAACACCCTCCTTATTCTCCAGACCTTGCCCCATCTGATTATCATCTATTCTGCACTTTGCAGAACTGTCTTGATGGAAAAGAGCTTGGAATGCATGAAGGTGTCAAAACTACTCTCTTTACATTCTTTTCCTCCAAACCCCAGGAATTTTATAAAAGTGGCATTCATAAGCTTGTGAATTGTTGGTAGGAAGTAATTAATAATAATGGAATATACATTATTGATTAAATAACATTAAAAGCATTTGAAATCCCTTCTGTTTTTCTGAACCTAAAATTGGACATTACATAAGGGATGACCTGATATTTCTCCCAACATTGTTGTTTGGTTATTCCTTTTGATTGCCAGTGTTAATGTCCATATAAACTTACTTAATTTTACAATATGACATCTATTTCATTTACATTGTTATTTATCATTTATGCTTCTTCTATAAACATTGTTTACGTGAACTCTTGGAGCCAGGGTATGAACAAATTTCTCCCAATGTTGTACACACTGTTGTTAAGTTATGGTTTTTAAATTAGAACGTAGTGATCTACTTCCTGCACAGTTCAGTTAACCCATCACAAAACATTCCATCCACTTAATCATGTACTGCTTGTACTTTAGTGGTAGAATAACATTAAGGTTTAGTAAATCCTAGCTTTTCCTTCATGCATGGCTGCAATACTATGTTCACATAAATCTGTGAGGCTAGGTTTATTGTTAAAAATATTGGTATATTTCAACACAAGTTTTTTTAATTTTTTACAGTCTTTATTTACTCTTAAAATCTGGGCATTGTAATTCTTCAATCAGTACCCTTCTAATCTTAAAAGTCATGACACATTTAATTCAAGAACATTTGTGAAGACATAAAGGGCTGCTTTGTTTTCCTGTATGAAGCCTACTCTAGTAGGAGAAGATATAGTCAAACCTTTCTAATGACAACAAACATTGGTCACACACAGTGACTTGCGACATGTAGTTTTGTTTCAAGATGTCCTAAAAATTTACGGTTTATCATTTCATCTGCAAGATACGTTAAATTTGCTTTAACTTTTAGTAGAAGTGTTGGATAAGAAGTTTTTAATCAGTTCAGTATTATCTAACACCTTTGATACAAATTAGTCAGTGTTTCTTTAATTTCTCCCCAGTTTTCAAAAGTAATTGCTGAACTCAAAGCCTTCTACCATTCTGGTATCCCCTCCCTCAAACAAGAACCTGCAGTTTCCACCCATTTATTCCAAGTCTCTATTAATCTTATCCATTTTATCCCCACCTTTTTTTACTGTTTTTCATATCCTATTGACTGTCGTATGGGGTATTATTATTTATAATAATATAAAGAACTATTATTTGCCTGGTTTTTTAAGTAAGGTATAAACATGTTTTAAAAAATCTAAGTGTTTGGAAAAAGGATCGTGATCACCAAAACAAAAGAATTCTGTTAACTAATGGTTTACATGAATAATCTACACAATAGCTGTCTATGGTTAATTGAGAAGAGAAAATTATTTCTGTTGGTTATATCTCCATCATCCTAGTAAAGACTAAGAGCAAGGAGTACAAAAAGAAGACAGAAAGAGGGAAGGGGCTTCACTTGTAGGTTTGACAAATTTATTGATATTGTGGCAAATTGCAAGGAGAGGATTCAGTGATTTGATTTGTACATTAATTATCTGTCGTGTTTCTAACAGGTTGACAATGGTATCAGCACTTTAAACACAAGCCTATGCATGTTATGTTTTTTGTAGTTTTACAAAGTTATATTCAGATTTAATTACACATCCTTTGTATTACTGTATGTCAATAAAATTAGTGTCAAAATGTAATGGACATTTATATATATATATTTTTTATTATTTTGTTATTTGAAAAATAAATATTTTTCAAGAAATTTCTATCTGTTGTTTCATGTGATGCATCTGTGTTCTGAATTCTCCTGTTTTAGTTTGTACAACCACATTAGCAATGTAACTGTACTGTCCAACTTACCGAGTAACAATCTAAATAATCCAAAGGTCCAGTGTGCTGTTTCAGTGTCCTAATTTCTCCACATAACAAAATATCAATAAATTTTCTCAACTTTCAAGGCAATTTTGAAAACAATGTAATTTTAGTTGATGTACATGTTTATAATTAATAGAAAAAACTTATTTTTTATGGCAAAACTGCAATAGTCTTTTTGAAATTCATGGCAAAAGATGTTAACTTTAACTTAATTATATTGTTGTTAGAAAGACAGGTAAATTAAAGTTATTTGTGGATACACTGTTTTAGTGAATTAAATATTATTTGTAATCTAAAATGCATACTGGAAAGGTGCACATTCTTTTTTCTGTGAAAGAACAGAAAATTTTAACTAGACTAAGCTTGCTAGGCAATAAATGCACACAGCAAGTAAATGTGTGGAAATCTGTTAAGGTATTTCCACTATGATTTATTGCTTTTTAGAAATAAATAAACTGTATGTCATAGAAACCAGGCAATAAAATTAAAAAATAAATTACCTGTGAAAAGAAACCGTTGTTACAAAACTTGTCTAATGGAAGAAGAGGAAAGGTATTTTTGAAAAGATATACTTGCATTTCTCTACAAAGTAGTTGCTCTTTGTGCATCTTTGAGAGTTTGTGCATGCCACTAGCCTTAAATTATCTCCCATCTAAGACAATTTACAATTTGAACTGGAGACTCACTGACTATGGAAGAAATTGCTGCCATAGTTCATCATGCTCTGGTAACTTTGATGCATTTCTTGTCTCTCTACGTATTGAGACCAATTTTTCTCTTCCACATCTCTTTGTGAATTTAATTATTAAGGTTTGTTTTTATTGTCCCTGTTTCTTATATGTTTTCTTCTCATTCCTTACTACATGACTGTCACTCTGAAAATTTTTTGGTTTTTCCTTCTTTTCCAAGTCTGAATTCTGGGGATATATGGCCAGACTTTTTCAATACCTTTGTTGTGTTTCATCTTCTGCCTTATCTCTGATTGTTTGGTTTCTCTTTTCTAGGATATGTTGCTCTTCTCTCTATCATTTCTCTTTTCCATTCTCCATTCCATGACCTCCATCTTGTTCTTTTTCTTTGCCCTGAAGACTTTGCTAGTTGTTCCAAATACATTGGTGACTTGGGCTGAGGCTGCCTTACAACAGTCCTCCCTTTCTTCCTTTGTTTTTTGTTTCTCATAACTTCATGGGTCCACTTTCATTCCTCAACCTCATGAACCCTTCATTTGTCTATTTATGTTTTTTTGTCCTTCTATCACTTATTGCTATCTTCTTGCTTTTTAGAGTTAGGTGGAGTCTTTTTCAGTAGCTTCCTCCCCATTCATCTGTGAGATGCAGATAATCTCAACACATTAATTATTTCTCTCTGTATTTCTTAAAGAAGAGGTATATTTTGGTGGCTCTCAATTTCTGGAATATTTTGTTGTCCTTGTATTTCAGTCACGCATGACGCTTCTTCAACAAAATTTTGAACAACCAGTAGAAAATCTCTTGTGATCCTCTGTCCTCTCTTATGATGTGCTATCTTCTTTTCTCAAGGATTTATTTTTGTTGCTGGAACATGCCAATTTTATGACTTGTATCCAATTGCTACCCCTGTTTATATTTCCACCTCTTCTTTCATACTTCTCTTACTAGTTTTGGTGTATCTCTAGACAACTACCTCAAAGTTTGGTCTTCTGTGGAACATTTATTCCATACTACTGTTCTGGAAAAATAGGTTGCCTTTTAGTTTGTGTTCATGTCATCTGCTTTGTCCTGAAGACTACTTGTTTATAATTCACTTTTACAATTCAGTGGTTGTTTCCAATATCAATTATCAGGATTGGAAGTGTTCTAGGTTCCTTTGCTTCTGCACATTGATGTTTTTGTTTTGGACCAAATCACATAAAGTTCATCTGATAGCTTTTCATGTCCTTGGAGCTGTAGACTTGGTAGCAACTCTTTCATCTAGACTGGATTTTTCTTACAGAGTGGTCACTCTGCCTTTGAATATTTTGTAGCATTTTTCCTATTTGGGTATGCCAGTAATAATTGTTTTTGCCACTCTGCTATATCAAACTTCCCTCTCTTTCAGTCTCTGATGCCTTACCAAAAATTCTGGCTGTGGATGCACTTAGCCTGAACTGCTGTGATCTTTATGTATATGTACCCTCCTCTTTGCCTTCTCCTATGTATCCTGGCATTAATTTGTGACACATTTTGTTGGGTCCTATTGGTAGAGCACGGTCTTGGTTTCCTCTTCTTCACTGCCTGATATCCAAGGCTCCTCTTCCTTTACCTTCACCTCTCAGTCACTTTTACTCAGACCATATAAATCTGTTTTTCACTTAGGAATGTCATACCTTTATGTTCTTGTGGAATTGTCTGGCCCATTTCTCATTAGTCAGGTTTATTTGATTTTATGGACCTTCTTTTATGTCACTATTGTATTCTCTCTATCAATGAAAGTAGCATTTTTTGACTCTGGTTCATTCCTTTCTTTTTACCAACAGACCATTTTACTATTGTTTATCTTTCATCCTTCTTTATGTAGTTCTTTACTAAAGTTTGTAAATTTCTAATCTTGCAGGCTATCAAGAAGCTTTGTTGATAATTTTTTGCTACAGCTCTGTATTTTGTTCCTTGTATTTTCCTCTTCATTTCAGACCTTCCTAATTCACTGTTCCCTTGTCTGATTTCTTTGTACAGCTAAAATATTGATGTGAATCTACATGCTCTTATGTAACTTGGCCATTTTTTTAGTTCTAAGCCACTTGCTTCTTCTACTATATCATCTTAAAACCATGATTGTATCATGTGTTATATTTGTTTAACAGATAATGCAGATTTTATTTTCTAACTGTTCACTTCTATTTTTTTTTGTTAGATTTGGAGGAAGATCTTATGTTTTCTCTTGTATGTCATTCATAATTCTTGGTCCTCTCTGGTTGTATTGACTCTGAACACTTTCTATGTTCAGTTCAGGTATTTAGGTATTACTTGACACACACAGTTTTATTTTGGGATTTATGCATTTATTTTTGCCATGGGACTTTTCCCCAGGAGTCTCCTTTCTTCTACACTTACTAGATGGATTCATCAGTTCATTTGGGCTACATATTTCTCACTAAATGGAGATGCTTTTTGACATGAAATCTACCACTTGACTCATTCGCTGGCTTCGTACTCTTGGAAATACCTGGAAAAGGTCCTCCAGGCTAAAGTATGGACTATCCCAAGACCTTCAACTCCTATGATCTCTACTTTATGATAGGTTCTTGTCCCTCAGAATATTACCTTCATCCAGTTGCCTTTCTCTCCTCTACTTACCATCTTTAACATATAACTCTATTATTTTCTTAATGTTTTTGCTGTTCCCCTAGCCACTTTTTATGGCTAGTATTACCTCACAGAATATACTCACTTCCCTAAAACTGCATCATGTGTTAAACCCATTTGCCATAAGTCATAAAGTGCTCACTGTTGAGATGATGTTTTCCATATAACAACTGTAATGGACTATCATGGAAAAAAACCAACACTGTGAGACTGTCTGCTCATATTATTGGCTTTTCTTATGTTGGATTTTCAAATTAGGTCTTGCTGAAACCCATTATGTTTTCTCTAGTAAAATACCTTTGAGATGGATAGGTCCAATCAGGTCTGGGAATCCAGTGTCTCTTCAGTTTTCCATTGGAGTATAGGAAACTCTTGCAACTCCCAGTTCTTAGCTACTTGAGTGGTTGCTTTGGAAAACTTCTCACCAGTTGTGAAATTCCTTTAGAAGACAAAACAGTGCAATGGAAAGTAAGGCAGAGGGTGTCTCTGTCAGTGCAGTACAAGTCAAGTCCCCAGTAGTTTGGCCAGCTGGAATGAGAAGTGTTCTCCTTAATCCTTTTTATGTAGGTCACAGGTCAAAAACCATGTAATTGCATGTTGACTAGAATTCAAAATTGTATTGAACAATTATTTTGTGAATTTATCTCCTTAACTTTGGTATCAAACTGTAAATTATAATTTGAATTTTTGACATTATACATTATTTAATTTCTTAATTTAAGAGTAAATATTAAACAAAAATATCTAAACATTGATTTTTGTGTGTCACATGGTATTTTAAATGCAGCACTGGTTCAAATTAAATGTGCCCTCCTCCCTGGTCACCTCTGCTTTTCTTTTAGAAGCAGTCTTTTATATACACTTCTATATATGACATGTAAATAAATCAGAAGCTCAGAATATCCCCTTAGTGATTTTCTGAGCTATCTTCAAGTATAACGCCATCATCTCTCTCTTTCAAGACAAACTTTCATTACTGATAAGTTGAGTCTTTAATTTGTTTGTGATTTTGTAGTTTTTTAGATGCAAATGGAGCTTGGCCATTAAACTTGATAAATTTTAATATTGTGATATTGATGAAGTAATTTATGATTTTTTAGTTATTCATATATATATAATCCTAAAAACAGTTATTTTATTTTACATCCTTTTTGAGACTTAGCAATCTAAGACAAGCAGCAATGAGCACAAATATCATAATCAGAAGAGATCATTTTGTGCTTTATTTCTTTATTTACTCTTCTCTGTTTAAAGAAAAGTTTATGAACTTGTTTCTAAATAGTAGTAATCCATATGCATATACAATTTAGAAAAAATTGAAATGAAACTATAGTTTAATAAATACTTGTCCAATAAAACACAGCCAAGACAGGTCACTTTGTAAAAACTAAAAGTTAGTTTTATATTATTGGATACTGTAACATGAGCGCACATGTGCTGCATCGTAGTAACTTCTGTATTGTTAGTCAGGCACAGCTGAAAGGTCAATATAATAGTAATAAGTCTGTACAAATGTATTTAAGCTATTTAGTCTAAACAGTTGTGTTTTCACTTTATAATCTTTACTCATTCTAGAATGCAGTTACAAGAGCAGTCAAATCGACTGAACCTATACACAAAATTTGTTTGTGAAAATGTAAAATATAATGTTTTTTCTTTTTTAAGAAATGTTTGATAAAACTATCTGGATATTATAAAGATTTTTGCATGTTTAATAGGCAACATGAGAAAATAAAGTGTGAGCAAAACATTGCTTAACAAACCTTAAGACTTAATAAAAAAAAAAACATATTTTGCATATGAAAGACTTGTATTTAGATAATTGGCCAAATTTTCTGAAGTTAGGCATATTAATGTAAAAGAAAATAGAATGAAAACTATAACAAGCATAAAATGGTTATAATATTGGCCCCGGGAGCCAATCCTGTACTAAAAGAGTTAAAGGACAAAAAGGAACTATATTAAGGGGTGTTCCTATATGTAAGTTAACTTAATTGTATGACAGAACGCATACAAAACTGTATGATCTGATCATTGCTCTAGCCATACTATTTCTCATGACCATCCAACTGCTTGTGCACAATTATTTTATTAGTTGCATCTTTTTCCATCTATCCTGTGACACAGTGGCTCATTTTACCTTTTTCTTTCCATATTTCCATCTGGGTAAGGAATATACCCTGAAATAGATGAAATTATGATACCACTATAGGAATTTCCCTTTGAATCACCTTCTATGAAGAGAACTTGTATATATTTTTTTGCAATTGCACCAGCCATTTGACCACATCAGTGTGGGATTCTGCTTTCCTAATTTGTGTGTCACAATATGCAAAGAGTGGTAAGCATATTGTTTCAGACATTAACATTTCTAAGTACAAAAATGTATTTCTGATGTACACCTCTCTTCACACCTACCTGCCATTTTTCTCCATTACCAGTACACATTATTCTTGCCTCATCTAAGATTAAAGTTAATTTTAAGTGCTGATAGGGATCTACTGGCTTGGAGGATACGTTGCCTTCTTGTTGGTGGAGGGCTTGTCACATGATGATTTTATCATGCACTAACAGAGTTCAAATTATGGCATGTCTTAAGTGAGGGATAGCTCAAGGCTGGTGACATACACAAAATATCAAAGAGAGAAGTGTAGAGAACAGCTACTGTATGCAGAGAGGCAAGTATCTTCAGAAGGTATGTTTCCAAGTAAAGCAGGTTTTAAATCTTATTATCTTCATGTTTCTCAAGCACTTTTAGAAATAATTTGTAGTTGTCCTTGATTTCCATATAATCATGTTTTGATAATTCAACTAGTTTGTGTTTTTTGAAAAAAATAACAGATATAAATTTTTGTTTTAAAAATACTTTTAATATTTATTTAGGAGATTCTATAGATTATGAAAATAAAATATAAAAAACTACAAGAAATTAATTTTATTCTTAGCATGAAAATTATTTTTCTGTACAATGGACTATAATGTTTACCAAAAGCTTTTCAGATTTTAAAAAAATACATTAAGTGAGTTTAGAACTGTAGTCTTTAGAGCATCATGATTTTCAAGGTTGTGGAAAGAGGGCTAGAGAAGATTTATTTCTATAAAAGAGAATTCAGAGTGCAGACATATACATGTAAAAACAGATGATGACTGAAAAGGTCAAAACATTGTTTGCTCTTTTATATAGTTTTCTCTACCCATACCAGCCGTTTTTACATATATTTTTCTCTACAAGTGGGTTTTCTCATCATCAAGGAGAGTTCAGACATGTTTAATGATATGTAAAAGAAAGATCAAAAATATGTTTAACTTATTTCTCTTTCATAATATTAAAATTTGAATTATAAACTACATTTTTACCAAGTTTATTAATATACATAGTGTAATTTTGAATGCAACTGTAAGAGGCTGTGACATGCACACTTTTACAAGAAATTTGATATGGTGGTTAATCATAAATTTTCAGGTCTCATTTTGATTGTTGTGCAATTGAAAATGTTTCCAATATATATAATATGTTCAGTGTGAAACACCATTACTTTCTTTTTCAGCTATTCATCATTATGTGGTAAAATGTCTCATAAGCTATTGTAATAATTGCTAAATTTTCTAAATTCTCAGGTCTATATATACTAACTTCTTTTTACCCCATTCTCACAAACTTTTTTCTCACTTCCTCACACACTAAGATAATTGTTTTGTTTTTTAAACATTTCTTAATGTCTTATGTCCCTCAACAAAAAATGGATTGTCTTCTTAACTATTGTACACTTTTATATTTTGTAACTTTCTATGAACAACTTCTTATGTTATTCATACTAGTTTTTCTTACCAGTCAGTCACTCCTTGTCCTTGAGTGGACTGCAATGTTGGTATTCTATTTAAATAGATATTTGTAATGACAACTCAACATAATTTAATTTTAATTTGTAAAAGTGCAGATGTTGAAGCATGCTTTGTTTTATAGGTAACTAGTGAATGGTTTCAAGTTCATTAAAATAAATTGCTGTTTTTGTTCAACCTTTTTTGTAATGATCAAGTATACAGAGCCAGCTTTTGTCAGACCTTTGCTGAGATGAAAGCTCCAACTGGTGAATGGAAATCTGTACTTGCAGGTACTCTGGTGGCAATGTCTTTGACTATATGGATTTATGTCTGGATGAAGAAGTTTGGTAAGTTATAATAGCATTCAGTTGATAACCATTAAAAGAAGTTGTTCTAAATCTTATTCAAATGTATTTTATTGTTGTGCAGTACACACTAACCATTACTGGATTGATTTGCCACTTTCAGATTTATAATGCACTTCATATCAAGTTTCAAAATTTAAGTAGTAATATTTATCTTTCAACAGTTTTTAATCAAAAATATTTTAAAATTGATATTTTGTCATTTTATAACATTTATTTCTTATGTGATTTTCCTTCTCAGTATAACAATTTATGATTAAAGGCCTTCATTCACAGCACATCATATGTGATCATAAATGGGTGGGTATGACTACAAATAAAGAACAGCTTTGAAAGTAGCTGCTTTTGTATAGAACAGATTATAACGTACTTAACTTAAAGTCAGCTGAATAAATTAGTTTGTATGACTTTGTGAGAAGTAATTAGATGTAGCTCCTGTAAGGAAGAACAATGGAATTCCAAACCCTATTTACCTCCTTTCCCACTTGTAGCTATTACTCGACCTATAGGGTTTCCTCTTTTGTCCATCTAAGTATTGGTCTGATTTTTTCTCACTTACTCCAGTCTTTTATACCCCACTTAATTACCCTTGATGGTATTTATCTCACGACTTTCTTCACCTGCATGAACGCATCTCCCACACAGGTACTGAATATAAGCACCTAATTCACTTAATGTCATAATTGATGGGTTTCCCAGTATTATGGTTGTTCAGAGATACTTTTAATGGTATCCCTGTTACCTAGTTAATTTTTGTAAAAATAATTAAAGAAAACTATTTTATTCCAATTGGCAAGCCAGTTTACTGTATGTTACCCTGGATTATTATCTCCAGCATGGAGACAAATCAGGTCTCTCCTAATCCACATTTAGCATTCCACAATAATCAGGGAATCACTCTCAGTTAAAACTGTCAGGGATCTTATTTGTAGTGAGGAATAAATTTAGTTCTGTGGTGGTCAATCCTCTATAGTTGCAATTGATGTACACCCTCAACATTCTGTAAAGAATTTAGATTTGCTTTATCTTGGCTTTTGTTTAGTCTGTAGGTGTTTCAGTACCACTACAGTCTGGTAATTAATGGTGGATGCAGAAGAATGTCCAATGTGGCTTTGCTTTAACAAAACAAATTTACCAGACAAAATGCAATTTCAATCAGTGTCATTCAATAGTCTTTAAATGACCTACAGAAGAGGAAGAAGGATAGGCCATTTTTGGACAAGCTGCCTGTTGTTTGGTTTCATCTGTCGGTTCTTCAAGAATGTGACCCCTTGGTGTGGATTCCTGTACATGGTGAAAGGACCTCCCAGGGAAGGTTCTGTTCTTTCAGTTTACCTCTTCTAAACATCCACCCATTTGTTTGCTGTGCATGGCAACCTGTGAAGGGGAGGAGAGGATCCTGGTGGTTGAGGGTTTTGACCCTAACACACCACTTTGACTTTGAATTTCTGTAGATGGGCTGCCTTGGAGTGGTTCCCCTTGGGTCAGTTGGCTGGTCCTCTTGGGCTAGGATCAACCAACTACTAGTGTTGGATGTTCTGCAGTATAGTTGTTTGGCATTGTATTGTATACCCTAGTGGGTGGGGTTAGTGGGCACCAAAATTTCCCTTCCTTTATTATGGATACTCCAATTAAAAATCTTAATATAATAATGAAAAAACAGTCCATAGGTAAATGACCACATCTTGAATATTCTGAGCAGCGGTCCTCACCAAGTGTACCACCTGTTGTACCTTATTTTCTAATATTGCATTTATTTTCAGACAAACCTTTAGAGCAAATGTCTCCCTTTTTCATTCAGAAAGGACAAGAGGGATGTGCTGGCTCTCCAATGTCTGTCAAAAAGCTTTGCTCTGGTGACATTGGTGGAAACATCCACATCTCACTCACAGTGAACTCTTCTTGCATTCAAAGGAGATTGGGAATATACCCATTGAGGTTATGCCTCATGCTACTTTCAATTTGTCATGAGGAGTTATCGTTAAGAGAAATTTGAATAATATCCCCAATTAAAAAAACTAACACTGGCTTCTCCACCCAAGGAGTTTCTGCAGTGCGACATATCCACACTTGTAAAGTTCGAATTATGATGCTGACCAGTGTCCTCATTTTAACTTTTACATCACTGCATCCACCTGCTATCATAAAGACAGGTTATCTTAATTGCAAGGTAAGTTCATACATTCCAAACCCTCTCAGATGTTTCCAGTGTCATCAGTTCAGTCACTCAAATACATTATATCATAGTTCCTTACCATGTGTTCATTGTAGTGGCAAGGCCCACGATGCCTATGAGTGTGAAACAGACCCTCATTGCATCAGTTGCAATGGTTCTCACCCATCCTACTTTCATTCTTGCCATAAATGGTTGGAAGAAAAAGAGGTGCAGTGTTTGAAGACAATTCAAAATGTTACTTACCCTGAGGCTCGATAGTTCCTGTCCACCACTTCATCTTGGATGTATGCTACTGCATTTCATTCCTTTATTATAGTTGGAATGCAAACAGATCTGTCTGTGCCTCCAAAAGAATCATTCTTAAACCATATGAAAAGTCTTTTGACCTCCATAGTTAAAGGAGTTGATGAATCAAAGTCAACACCCATCTCTCTCCCTAACATTCATTCCAGCAAACCCCAAGATCCACTTCATTTGGTTCTGAATATGGGCATTTCCTCAGATAGATCTTCCTCTTCTCACTCTCCAAGATGCAAAACAATCATTTGTTCATGTCCTTATCCCTGAAATTGTCTTCCAACAACAAAGGCCTGCCCAATTTACCCAAGACAGGATCCATGGAGGTTGACAGACCTCCTTCGAATAAAGAAAAAAGACGTGGTAGAAAACAGAAGTGCTCTCCACCCAGTTTGACTACTCATAAATAAAAATGACTATCTTTATATAATGGAATTTTCGAGATTTATGTTCTAATCTGAATGACATCAAAGCACTGATTGTCTCCTACCATTCTGTGTATGTCTTTCTTTTGATATGAGTGAAAGGGGTTGTTCCATAGAGCATATGCTCTCAGATCACAACCCTTCTCTTTTGAATACTGTTTCTTATACTTATTTTCATGAATCTAGTTAGTCCTTTACTGCTGATGATATCTCCATTTGCTTCCCTTCACTATTCTCCCACTTTTCATGGCGGGATGACAGTAACCCACAAGGATTGATCATTTTCCTGTAATTTTGAGAGAGACTGGTTGTAATCAGTGCCATCTGACCCATGTGCCCCAATGGAAGCTGAATCAAGCCAACTGGCACTCTTTCACTGCTCTAGCAGAACTTGATCCTGCTGTTGTCTGTAAAACTGCACGTCAACTGCTTAATGTATTCTTAAAATCTCGACACTTCTTCCACAATATCCAAGTTTATGGTGGAATCTGGAAGGTTTAAAAATGGGCCTGTGATAGTTTTTTCAGGTGTCCCACACTGTTAAACCACTTCACTTCCAACAGGTGAGTAGGATGTCAAAGCCAGAAGAAATCTTGCATTAAGTTCACAATCAGCATATTTTCTACCACCAGTTCCAAAGTCATACGAGACAAGATTTGTAACGTCAGTGGGCAATATAATTTTATCACCTCTTGATTTTGCTTTCTGATGGCCAGGAAGTAGTTAATATCCGGAGCATTGCCGATACTCTAGGTGAAAGCTTTTGCTGGGTATCTAGCACTTCTGCTTCTTCCTTCACCTTCTTAACCATCACAACTCAGGCAGAGTGATTAACTCTTTCCTTTCAAGCTGATTGTCTCTATGACTATAATCGTCCCTTTACTCCAGTGGAACTCAAACTGACTCTTCATTGGTTGGACCTGGTAATGTATGCAATGAGATTCTGCTCCATCTATCTCCTGCTTCTCTTGCTAATCTTCTGATTTGTTTTTAACCAGATCTGGCAGGATAATGTTTTTCCTGATGTCTAGCATTGGGCTGTTCTCCTATTTTTCTCTAAGCCTGGGAAGGATCACAAGATTCTTTCAAACTACAGTCCAGTTGCTTTCAGTGATGTCGAGAAAACCCACTTGTAGAGAAATATATATGCAAGAACGGCTCTTTTATATAAAATATTTTCTCAGCCCAAACGAGCCATTTTTGCATATATAGTCCAATTGCTTTGATGAGCTGTCTCTGTAAGGCCTTATAGAGGATGGTTGATGCTCATCTTGTTTGGTTCCTTGAATCAAAGAACCTCTCCTCACCCACTCACAATGACATAGCTTCACCACGGACTACCTGATTCTACTTGAAACATCAATCAGAGAAGCCTTTCTCAAATGACATCTTTTATTGATATTCTTTGACTTTGAAAAGGTTTATGATACTACATGAAGGTATGGCATTTTGCAAGACCTCCATTTATATGGGCTACATGATCATTTGCTCAATTTTATTAATTTTTCAATGGACAGGCAATTTCATGTTTGTATGGGGGTTTGACACTTTCCCATTTTTTTCTAATGGAAATTGGAGACCCTCAGGGCTGTTTTGAGTGTCACACTTTTTAGTATAAAAATTAATGCCATCACTAAACACCTCCCTTTTACTGTTGCAAATGGGCTCTGTATCGACAACTTTCACATCTCATGTCAGTCATCGTACATGAGGTATATTGGGCTTTAGCTACAGACTGCTCTCAGTCATTTACTAAAGTGGACCACAACAAACGGTTTTAACTTCTCTCTCTATAAAACTGTTTGTATGCACTTTTGCCCCAATGGGGTATTCAACCTGATCCTGAACTCTGTATTGGTGAAGTTGTGCTACTTATGACAAAGACAAAGTTCTTGGGGGTTGTCTTTGACCATAAGCTGACCTTTATACCACACATCAAGCAGCTACAAATCAAATGCACAAGTGTACTGAACATCTCCCGTGTCTTTTCTTCCACCACTTCGGGAGCAAATCGATGTTGTATGCTAAAGATATATCCTGCTCTTATTCAATCAAAACTGGACAATGGGTAACTGGTCTCTGGCTCTATCAGGACCTCAGCCTTGAAGATGCTGGACTCATTCATTGGGCTCTGCACTGGGGCTTTCTGCACTTCCCCAATCTCATGAACCTCCTCTATACCTCTGCCGTTTGCAACTTTCTTTACTGTATGAGTCTAAACTTTGATCTTTACCACAGCATCCCATCTGGGGTTGTGTTTTTCTTCCTCTCTGGGCCATGCTTTTTCAGAGCAGATGATATGTCACTATTTCTTTAGGCCTTCATATTTGGGGCAGTTTGATGAATTGGGTCTGTCCTTGGATAACATTGCTGTATCCACTGGTCAGCCCATTCCACCATGGGTTATTACAGTTCCCAATGTGACCTAACTTTAAGTCATCTAAGAAAAGTAGACACTCCTGATTGGAAATACTGTCTGTTATTTGCTGAACATCTTTTGAACCATCCTTCCATTCATATTTATAGAGATTGTTCAAACTCATGTGACTCTGTGGGCCTTACTATGGTTTGTTGTGGTTCAGTGGTTGCACGCAGAATCCCCTCTATAGTTTCTGTGTTTACTGCTGAAATGTATGCTATTTTTCTTGCCCTGGATCACATAGAAGCTAAGCAGTATTCATTGCATTATTTATACTGACTTGGTTTGTTCTCTACTGGCAGTGAAATTGCTTCATGTTAGTTCTCTCCATATTCTTGCCAATATTCAAAACCAACTGGCCCATTTCTCTTTAACATCTTCTTCTATCCGGTTTTTCTGGATACCAGGCCACATTAGTATACACATAAATGGGCTCACCAACACTGCAGCTAAATCTATCTGCTTTGACACTACCACTGTTGTGCCTGTTACATACATAGACCATGGTCCTATATTCAAGGCTTGGCTCCATGCCAATTGACAGTTGACTTGGATTGAGCAATGTGAAAATGAGCTTTTCCAAATAAAACCCTGTATTTAACTTTGGCCATCTTGCTTCTGTAAGCATCAGAAAGATGTTGTTCTAACTAGACTTCTAATTGGTCACAGTTTGTTAACTCATCATTTTATTTTATTTGGGACTGCTGCACCACTGTGTTGTCTGTGTGACACTCAGGTCACAATAAGCCACATTTTACTGCCTTGCTGGCATTATGACTTTCCACAACTGCGCTATTTTTAGCATGTTTTGTCCCAGGGTTTATCCATAATGCTAAATAGTGTCATTGGCAATGGTGACATTGTCCACATTTCAAATGTTTTTAGTTTTTTAAAGGCCATTAATCTTTTTAATGATATTTAAGTTTTTAATTTATAAATTCCTCCTTTTTTTTAATGTGATTGCCTTTCAAGAATTAAACTACATCTTCTTTGATTTCAAATTAGAAAATGGCCACAGCGTCAAATAACTGGAAAGGCCAACTTCAAGTTACTAAATGCTGATTTTTAAACTTGCCTGTTAGTCATCTGGGCAAGTTATGATAATTCCAGTTATTCTAAAGAAAGTCCTTTGCAACTTGTATTACTGTAGTTTCTTTGTTACTGCTGTAAACTTGATATAAAAATTGGATTTAATGCTATTTATGTTTTAAATTCAAAAATTAAATTTTGTTACGTTTTACGTTAATTTCTTGTTATGAATTTTAATAATTTTGCTTTAATTTTAACTTTTTATTGGATGTTTGGTGCAGATAGCCTAGTTGCTTTGAGCCATAAAATGCCAAACCAACCAACCAACCAAGAATGTGATGTTTTTGGTCTGTTTGCCAGTTCCTTTTGATGACTGAAAGGTCTAGGAAGAAATTTTTAGTTTTTCTTCATCTGCAGATATTGTTTGTGGTTTATGTTAGAAGGTGTACTTCTCAGTGACATGAAGGGACAGTTTTGCCTTAACTGACACATTCTTGGAACTTCTTGATTTAGTCTACATAACCAGATCGAAGCATTTTTCATCACTTTAAATAATACATCTACTCCTAAAATTTCATGCAAAGTTTGTAGTTAACCTGAGTAGATCAATGACCCTTCATGGAACAGGATAAATCTTGTGACTTATAACTCTGGAATCATACATTTTGTTTTCCTTTAATTTCAATTTCTTGGAAGATTCTCAAGATTATCAGTTTCATTGATAACAAGCTAGATTGACTGTTAGCATGCTTGTTGGTTCAAATTTTGGCTTCTACATTCCTCCCTGTTGTCACTGGAGTTTCAAATTTTATCAGCTCTTAAAGGGGGGTCATAGTTTTGCCCTGAAAGCAATGTAGAAGGGGCAACTAATGAAATATTTTCGACAAGTAATGGTTGGTTCTTTCATTTTAAATATATGCTTGGGGACACATAATGTTCACATTGTAGATGAAAGTTCAAGTGCAGACAAAGATGCTACTGAAAAATTTCCTTATGAATTTATAGAAATTATTGAAAAAGGTGGATACAAAAATTTGTAACATTAATCAAATGGATTTATTCTGGAAAAAAATGTCTTCTACAACTTTTCTTACAGAAAATGAAAAACTCAGCTAGGTTATAAGGTTTTATAAGATCATTTGACATTTTTGTTAGGTGGAAATGCGTCTGGCAATTTTAAATTAAAACCCCTACTTGTATATTGTGTGGAAACCTCCCTGAGTACTTAGCGGGTATGTAAAGAAGACTCTTCCACTTGTTTGGCAATCAAATAAAAAAGCATGAGTCACAAAACCTTTGTTTGAAGACTGGTGAAATAGTTATTTTTGTCCTGCAATTGAACATCACTGCAAAGAAAACAACTTGGAGCTAAAACTTTGTTGTTATTAGATAATGCACTGGGCCATTCAATGGGACTTTGTGTCTTTAATGAAAATGTTAAAATTCATTTTCTTTCACCCAAAACAACATCTCTACTGCGACCAGTGGATCAATGTGTCCCTGCAATGTTTAAAGTTTATTATTTGAGGTAAACTTTTTACTAAGCAATCAAGGCTACAACTACAGAAGCTGCACTATCTTTGGCTGAATTCTGGAAAAACTACAACATCAGAAATGCTATCAAAAACATCAACAAGGCATGCCATGAAGTTAATGAGAGTAACATGAGAACAGTGTAGAAGCATATTTTGCCTCATTGCACAAGCAAGCGATTCGTGCAGCTTCGATTCTGAAATTAGGGATGTTTCCGAAGACGTCATCAAATTTGAGCACAATCTTGGATTCAAGACTTTGGAAGTAGAGTTCTAGAGTGCATTGACATACATTCTTAAGCTCTCAACAATAATACACTCCTTAATTTAGACCAAAATTGGGTATATGAGGAAGAAGAAAGTCCAGATTGTAACAAGGGTGCTAATGCTGATTCAATCAATGCAGTAATTTTTCCAACACATTAATCACACTGTTTGAGGTATTTTTGTATTTAACCATTTCTAAGTCAAAATATCCTTGATGCCTTTTCACATACATTGTTGCCATCAGCTACATTGTACTAGACATGAGATGCTTAAAATAGTACATAAAGAAATCAACATTTCCTGGAAAATCAGATGACTTTCATGATGTCACCAAACTCCCTCTATCCATATCACTCATTCAATTACACTACTACTTTTAGTTTACCCTCGAAGAAGAAAGATCCAACTCTAATAAGCATTTGGGTTATAGGGTCTCTGTTTCTTTTCTGTCAAGACTTTTTGAACCTACATGTTATTGTAACAACAGCTATGTTAAGTCAGATGGGAATTGAAATTCCCCAGGATGTAGATGAGTACTCCTCTTCCCTTGACCCATCACTATAGCATTTATCTCATTTGACTAAGATGGTACAGTCTAAAGCCTTACCTGCGCTATACATTTCTGAGGTTTTCTCCATCTTGGCAGTGGGTAACCATCAGTGCTGGATTTTCTTGATATCATTTGCTGTACTGTCTCAGTCCAAAAAAAAAAAGGAAAAGAGTATTCTCTGCTTGAAAAGAGGGCAGTCTCTCATCAGATGCTGCTTCATGGTTTCATAGAAGCCATATCCTATGGGCTTTCCCTTTCTGTTCGTTTTCTTATAATTGATTGGCACTGGCTTCTCCACCATCTTCAGTATTGGATCCCAACTCTTAGTAATGCTTAGAGGTAATCAACATTTCTAAAGTTACAATTTTCCTTTTATGAAAATATATTTCAGATAAATACTTAATTGTTTTCATCACCTCCCACCCTTTTTCTCCTCTTCTGGTTCATTTCATTTGAAATAGATTTTCAGGTAAGGAAATTGTTAACATTTACCCATAAGCTGAGTTTTTCCATCTATGAATGATTGGAGTTGATTTTTGACTTTTAACTTGTAGTAGATGGCTGGAAGTGATTTTATTCATAAATTAAGGTTGTAGCTGTACAGTGGAGACAGTTTTTCTACTCATATATTGAGGCTGTAGCTGTAAAGTGGAGACAGTTTTATTACTCTCATGTATTCACACTTTTATCTCTACTTATAATTTTTTGAGTTGTTAAAAGTTTGTAATTATTACTATCATGTTTTAGGTATTATTGATTTAAGTAGTTGTTCTGGATGTTTTTTTTATTATTTTAATTATTGCTGGTATGTTCTGAAAGTATGGTTTTGGGTAGCTATTCCAAGTAATTCTAAAGTTGGTAATTGCTACGTTAAGGTAGCTATTTTTGGCTAGTCTGAGGTTGCTAGTTTTGTTCTCATGTACCAGTGTTGTGATCTAAAATTGAATAGTAACTTTCCAATAGAAAGTATACTTTCAACTTTTTATGGCTGTTTTGAGATTAACTGAAACATTCTTAAGTTTGTAAGATCTAGAACCATTCAAGTTCATTTAATTATATGTGTTTCACATGGTTGGTAAGCTAACACTATTAGTTTAATCTCACTTCATATTAATATGCATGGTAACTTGGTATAAGAAAGGTTTAAGTAATTGTTCTATTCATATTGAAATTTTATACTAATTCTACAAATACTTGTATGAAATTGCATCATTTTCTCATGAGGATATAAAATTGTTAACATTGTAATAAACTGTAAGCAGTTTTACCCTAAAATGGAAAAGTGATTATTCATTTTTGCTCAGTTGATAATGTTCAGACTATGTTATTTGCATACTTTGTGCATAAACACGAACTCATTTAATGTGATTTTCCTTATTATGACTTGGACATATTGTTCTTAAAAATTTAAGCTCAGATTGCTTCAAGATTCAAACAAAACTTTATTGAACTAATGTATTAGAAATGTTAGTGTGGTGTAATTTTACAGCTTTTAATACTGTGGATAGTACATGTCAGTACACTTAAAAAGAAAAAAGTATGAAGTAAAATGACAGTTTTATCTTATTTTTTTCATTGTTTCATCACAATAATAATGAAGATACTTTCCTATGCCATTTTAGAAAATAGCTAGCATAAAAACGCTTTCAAACTAATCAAGTAAAATGGATTTTTTTCCCCATGCATATGAAGTTTAACAGACATATTGTGTTGTTTTTTCTTTTTGTTAGTGTACCAACCCATGCCTGAATCTTTTTCACCAGAAAGAAAAGCAGCCCAGCTTCAGAGAATGATTGATCTACGTGTAAACCCTATTGAAGGTTTATCATCAAACTATGATTATGAAAACAACAGATGGAAAGATTGATAATTAATACTATAGCAACAGTCACACTGAAATTGTTATAAACATTGATGTGATGATTCAGTTACAGTTTGTGTTATTTTCAATTCTACAACCATTATTTGATTTTACTGCAATTCTCTTTACACTGAGTACTTATGAAGTAACACTTTAAATATTTTATTAACTTATAATTCTTGTTACATACATTTATGTGGATGGTAGAAATTTTTGTTTCATGTGATCAGAAATTTATTGTTTGTTCATGTTAGATATATCATGTTCACTTAATGTTTTTCCAGAAGTCATACTAGAGCACATGCACATTGCAAAATTGCAATAAATAGAGTTGTGACTGTATGCAAGTAATTAAGTAATAAATCTAGAGACAGTAGGTCTTAAGGAATCTTTCCAGCTATTAACCAGGAAGAAGGTTTCTAAATGTATGTATAAGTCGTTCATGTGTTTTTCAAAATATTCATGGACCTGATAATGTTTTAAACATTTCCTGTGTAATAAAATATCTATTAACCAGGAAGTGAATGATGTACTTTTGAGCTCATTTTTTAACACATTTTGATTTTTGGTAGTTTGAAGTATCTTCAATGTACAAGAATATATGATGTTAATAAGTAAAAGGTAACGCCTTGTTTTAAGATAATTAAAAATATTAATAAACATTAGCTCAGTTATGTCAAATCTAAATACAAAGCTAGTCTTCATTTCTTTATTTTTTACACTTTGGCACTGCTGAATAAATTCATACTTCTGCATTTTCACCCCATAAAAATATTTAGGTATTAAGATGTTTGAATTATTTCAGCATGTTTTAATTTTCTTTGTATCAAATAAAATGCTGCACATAGAGATGTTAGACTCATTATGGGGTACTTACAGTTTTTACATTTAAAAAAACTACATCAAATGTTTTGTGAAGTACTCTTCAGAGTTATCTCGATTACATACAGATGTCAAGAGATTGTGGTAGTAATTTGTTTTTACACAAACATTTTGGCATACTGTCAAGTGAATAACTTTTTAGAATGTTCTGTTGAACATAGGGCATGTATATTATTACCTGTGGAAATAAGTAATTATTGTGGCTGCCTACTAATATAATAAATGAGAGGGCATTATTGATTGTTATAATATGAACGATATGAGGATTTACTCAGTTTAGACTTAATTAGTTAAAATGAAATTGATTCATATCAAGGAACATTGTTAAATCTGGAGCAAAAGAAAAAAGAGCAGTTTTGGCATAACTGTGGGAGCTTAAGTAGAATGTTTAAAATCAAAATGTGATTTTGCATATGTGAACTGAAAACTGAGCAAGGTTTAGCTAAATTTAAGATTAAAAGCGGAATATTCATTCTTAAAATTATGATTTTAAGATCAAAGTGAACTTGCCATTTTGTATAAAAACCTAGGAAGTTGACTAAATGATATTCATTATAATCAGAAAATGAAGTATCTCAAATAGTAATGATGCCTGTTAATATGACAGCAACAAATAAATGCTTTGACCTAAGGAAATGCCATTTGTAAAAGGAAACTAATAATACTGACAGATGAAAGAGTGAAAAATCTTTCAAGTGCACTTTTTAAAGTTTATGTAGTTTGAAGGTAACGTACTTATATTTCATGCTGGATAAACAAGTGTTTTGTGTTTCATTACATTTTGATTTAAAAATTTTATTCCTTTCATGTTAGTTTTGTATGTGGCACAGTAGTAACTATGAAGGCTTATTACACTAAAACCTAGGATTTGATACCAGTGGTGGGCACATCACACGTTGCCCATTATGTAACTTTGTGAACAAGTGCAAACAAACAAATGTTCCACACCTACAATACGTGTAGATCCATAACAGATGAATCCAGTCTGTGAAAGTTTAAAGCATTTTTTGTGGCTTGGGTTTTGGGAACTACTCATGCCCCTCAGTGGCACCATGATATGTATGTGGACTTTCAAACCTGGAAACTGGGTTTGATGCCTGAGGTGGACAGAAAACAGATAGCCCATTGTGTAGCTTTGTGCTTAACTGTAAATGAACCAGCCACTCTTGATGGCC
Organism: Carcinoscorpius rotundicauda; assembly: GCA_011833715.1. NCBI lineage: Eukaryota > Metazoa > Arthropoda > Merostomata > Xiphosura > Limulidae > Carcinoscorpius > Carcinoscorpius rotundicauda. The sequence goes on along the minus strand of CM022392.1, from coordinate 44,697,596 downwards.
TGCTTTCATCTTAAATACAGCTATAAAAATATTCGTATCTAATGGAATTTGGAGTTATCAATCCCCACTCAAATTTGTGCTACTCCCAGAATTGGAAAATGAAGTCCATCATGGCATACCTAACAGTGTGGCCCACTTCTTTTGAAATACTTTTTTGTTTACTGACCACACACATTTTTTTCTTTTAAAAGTTAGACAATATAATAGCCAAGTAAGCTTTAATCCCATCATGACAATTTATTAGATAATAATGTTATATTATATTCTTGCTGAGGTAAAGTGAAACGTTCACATTTCAGTGTACAGCTCGTTGCTTTGATTCACTGTCAAGATTATTTTACTAACTGGAAACTCTTAACATGTTTAATGAATTTGGGATGTAACATTCGTTCTTACAACACTGCAGAGTAAGGATTTTTAATGTCTATTCTCTCAAAAGAGTTAGATTCCCAAATGCAGTCATGAGACACAAATGTTTGGGCTGTGTAACTAACACAATATGCATAGAAGAGAATAACATCGGGGAAATGATGACAAAAAAAACATGCATGCATTTATGAAAAATTACAACCTTTTATGTGATATCCGTGGGTGTTTTTCTTATAAGATATTAACTGATAAAAATATTCGGAGTAATGGACTGTGTGACTGTACAAGATGAGCATGGTGCAAGAAGTTTTATGAACCGCTATCGTTCAAATGTATTTTATTAAAATTTTGTGCATTTGATTAGCTTTGTGGTAGGCTCAGGCAAATGAAGTTCTCGCCCCACAGAATATAAATAGGGCACAAATTACTAAAATGATTTTATTAATCGCAATAAAAATTACCACGTTTTTAATCGTTAAACCTTGTTAAGATATTAGTAGAACTTACCTTCGATAATTTGTATAATGCCAATTATACAAATGCCAACACATTTATGTTGTGATTTTAAGAAAAGGTGTCACAATTTACACTACCGTAAAGAATGATCGTTTTATGATATATAAATAAACCTTTCTATTTGTACACGATATTATTACAAACTTATTTTTTCTTCCATATATATACAGGGTGTCCCAGAAGTCGCGCACCATACGTACATATAATAATGTCAAAGGATTAGCACTGCAACCCTCAACAAAGTAAAAGACAGTTTTATAAAGAGAATTGATGAATGTATCAAAGCAGAGGGTGAACAGTTTGAGCATCTGTTATGATTATTATCAATAAAATTGTTATTCATATGTATTAACATAAAAATTTATATGGTGCGCGACTTCTGGGACACCCTGTATATATATAACAGAGGACTTAGCCTGGTTGACTGATTAAAGGTTACGTATATAGTAGAAGCTACCTTATGGTGTTCAATAGCAGGTACACCAGTTGCGAAGTGAATAAATATTTATTTGTGCATTACTTTATTCAGTCTGTTTCCACACTGCGATGACTTGGAAGTGAGAGGTAATACACTGTGTATCTTTATACAGTGTTCCCTCGTGTATCGCGGTAGATGCGTTCGAAAACCCCCCGCGAAAGGAGATTTTCCGCGAAGTGGGATCGCCGATTTTTACGTATATATTTATGTGCATTTAGACTTTTAAAACCCTCCCTGTACAACTATTTAACCCTCCCATTACAATACTGTTCATTATTGCTGAAATAATAAGAACAATTATTAAGATATTAAGCCTTAAAATTAAACATTACATATCTTCAGCAGGTGGTGTCTTTTCGGGGGACACCACTTCCTCTTCTGTGGAAGGTGAATCGGCAATTTCTTCGTCGGTCGTTACAACTTCAGGAACAGTACTTGCCACCGGTACCTTTTCTTTCTTGCTCGGCTGGATCTCGCGTAGCCTTCGCAGACGCACAATGCGTACATCAATAGCCTTTCCAGTTGGTTCTGTTTCCACTTTTACGCTGTTATAAACTCAAATATATGTTTATATCTCAAAATATACCTGTTTTTTTTTCTTTACACTATTAATTATATTTATTTTTAATATTTTAATGGTATTTAATGCTATATTTTAGATTTAATGTTTATTATTATATATATATATATATGGGGGGGGGGTCGGCCGAGCCCGCGAAATGGCGAGGGAACACTACTTAATAACAAACAGTCTTAATATTTAAGATTTACATATTTAAAAAATGTAGGTTATCCAAGGTCAGCCATATAAATAGTGAAGTTTTAAAAAATCTTGAACATAATTTTTAACTTAAGTATTTGTTTCTTACTTATTTCACTGTCAAAATATCTATAAGTCGTTTATTAGCATAGCTCTAAAGTTCTGGAAAATATTAAACTTTAGTATACCGTTGTTTTGAAATAGACTTCAAATTTAATTCATTACGAAATAAATATCAGTAAAAAAACATTAAAAATTGCGAAATTAGAAAATCGGTTTCCCGCTGGCGTAGTGGTAAGTCCACGTATTTACAATATTAAGATCAGGGATTGATTCCTCTCGGTGGACATAGCAGATGGCACGATGTGGCTTTCTATAAGGTTACAAAAGTAAACATGCATGAAAGGTGTGTTATCACGATGAAATGCTTTCTTAGAAATTTAATTGTTCAGCAACCTTTGGTTGTTTAAAATTTTGTATTCTAGCGGCATTTTTAGATTAAACTAATTTCTTCGAAGAATTTTAGGTAAGGCTACTTTATAACGGGAGGAAATGTTATGAAGAAGTTCTGTATTTTAAAACTCATTATGTTTTAAGCTGAGAAAATATGCTTGGTACAAAATGAGAAGATTTAATTAAAGATATAAAACACACTGCATACCTACTTTTGTACACTAGACGGTCGATTCTTTTGCTTCAAGTAACGTTTTCTTTCTTCGAGATGTCTTCCCGTCACTCAACTCATTTGAGATCCCATAAAGCGATATTTACATTATGACGTTTTATTCAAAAATTTTAAATTAGTATTTCTTAACTAATTTGAAACATTGGAATTAGACCATAGCTACTAGACTACCCACATCACTGATCATTCTCATTCAACAAAATATTATTAAATATTGTTCATTTAAAAATGCTGAAATAGGGGTCTTCAAAAAATTACAGAAACTGAGGATACGAAGTTTGTATTTGTTATGACAACTAAGCTATTGTCTATAAGGTTCATTTACTACTGGATATTTTACCTTCTCATAAATATTTCAACTCAATCTAACTGAAATACCCTGCACTACTCTTAAGAAAAACATCAAGTTACTTTGTTACTCTTTTTTTTCTTCTTCTTCTTCTTTTAAAATTTACTCTCTGCCAAATTTTTAGATTATCTTACTTGTACTGGTGAAATACTAGATGAAGTGAATAACTAAACGATACGTTTAGGTTAACAACACATTCCTACAAATTTAAACTTCATTAAAGTTATTTTGGTTTTAATTGTTTGTTTGTTTGTTTTGGAATTTCGCACAAAGCTACTCGAGGGCTATCTGTGCTAGCCGTCCCTAATTTAGCAGTGTAAGACTAGAGGGAAGGCAGCTAGTCATCACCACCCACCGCCAACTATTGGGCTACTCTTTTACCAACGAATAGTGGGATTGACCGTCACATTATACACCCCCACGGCTGGGAGGGTGAGCATGTTTAGCGCGAACCCGCGACCCTCGGATTACGAGTGCAAGCCTTAACGCGCTCGGCCATGCCAGGCCTTTGGTTTTAATAATGGATTTTCCATACTTCAGACACCCAGTATTTGAGAATAATGTTCTTTTATAAATCAGAAAGCAAAAATAACACATTATTACATCGTTTAACACAATAAACATTTTTATTATTATTATATTTGGGCTCTAGAATGATCGATAAGACTGTTACGTCTCGATTTGTCTAGAGACATTTGGTTTTTGTTTGTTTTTTGGAATTTCGCACAAAGCTACTCGAGGACTATCTGTGCTAGCTGTCCCTAATTTAGCAGTGTAAGACTAGAGGGAATGCAGCTAGTCATCACCGCCAACTCTTGGGCTACTCTTTTGCCAACGAAAAGTGGGATTGACCATACATTATAACGCCCACACGGCTGGGAAGGCGAGCATATTTGGCGCGACGCGGGCGCGAACCCGCGACCCTCGAATTACGAGTCGCGCGCCTTACGCGCTAAGCCATGCCGGGCCCGAGAGACATTTATAGCCAATAGTTGTCAGCATTTTAAGCACAACAAAATGATTCACTTGTGTAAAAGTACATATGACGTTTTGTGAAAAATTTGTACGTGATAGAAAAAAGTGGATATTATTTTCGGATTCTTGTTTGTTTGTTTTGGAATTTCGCACAAAGCTACTCGAGGGCTATCTGTGCTAGCCGTCCCTAATTTTGCAGTGTAAGACTAGAGGGAAGGCAGCTAGTCATCACCACCCACCGCCAACTCTTGGGCTACTCTTTCACCAACAAATAGTGGGATTGACCGTCACATTATACACCCCCACGGCTGGGAACGCGAGCATGTTTAGCGCGACGTGGACGCGAACCCGCGAACCTCGGATTACGAGTGCACGCCTTAACGCGCTCGGCCATGCCAGGCCTTTTCGGATTCAGTCTACAGACGTTAGTTACTGCTGGACGTGTAAAAATTTCAAGACAATTAATCATCGCTAGTTTGTGTAATGACAATTAACTTCATGCCACACATTTATAGTATCTTAAACCCAATCCTTTGTTTTTATACACATGTTGTTTATTCCACGATCACAAGAAACCCACTTGAAGTGAAAATGACGGCTTTTATTGGTAATAAAACTTTAATTAAAATAAAAATACAGAAAAACGTTTCGACGTTCTTAGGTCATCTTCAGGTTAACAAAGTTAAGGTGTTGTTTACTGTTCTATCTTTCGTGCAGTTGATCCATTTGTGTTGTAAAACACTTATTAAGAACTTTATGTAATGTTCGTATACCTTTAGTGGCAAGGGTCTGGAGTGGTGTTCCACTCCTTGTGAATTCCAGCCATTAGCATTTCTGGTTTTCTTATTAGAATGTCATAATGTACCACAAAAGAATATTCTACCTCTATAAAAATCTCAGTTTAATCCCTACTACTGGTTTAGCTGTAAATCTGAGGGATTATAACACTAAACATCAAGTTTACATACCAACAGAGTTCACAGTACAGATAATCCATTCTAGAGGTCTACACTTAACAACACTGCCACATACGTATATCATTATTAGAAATTATTTATACTCTAGCACATTGTTTGAGATCAGGAACCTACTGATAAACAAAGCCAACTTCCAAAGAATCTTAGATGATACTGTAAAGTGGATACAAATGTTTCTGTATATTCTCTAGTTAATGGCAAAGATGGAATCAAGACATTTAAAGGATTTACAATCCCTCAGCAGCGCCTAAATTATATTGCTCTTCAACATACACACTCAGTATGAACATAGTTATTAGATGTAAAAAGATTCATTACTGAATTAATTTGCAACAACCAACAGGGAAATATTTTTGCCGTATTTTAAAGTAAAAAATATTTTATTTGTTTCAGTGATTTAAAATTAAAAAATTAAAAAAGGAAAACTTTGTGAGTACATTAACTTGTTAATAAAGTTATATATGTGTATATATAGTTTTTGATCCAATTTAAATTTTTGTATACGATATTATTATAGCACAAATTAGTGTGTATAATAGTTATACTTCTAAAACTATTACTTTATGTTGTATAATACTTCTACTTCTAAAATAATATGGGCACGATTTTGTTTCTCGACACCTCTCTCTAGTACGGGACTACTTCTGCTTTGTAAATATGGCATGTATTATTTTAAACACATGCTACTCAAGAATTCAACCAGTGACCAATATGCATATCAACAAAGAAAAAACACACAAAAAATAAATAATGTGGTCAAATAATTAAAATATATTCTTCTTATGCAGCTGAGATATTCTCGGATAACCCAATAATATTAGTGGTTCAGTTGGTAAGGAAAGGTCAGGAGGTGAATTTGCAAAGTGGAATGAATTTCAGTAACAATTGAATTTTAAACTATGTAAGAAAGAAGTGGATTGAATAGGCATGATATAAATTGAGAACAATCTTTACTTGTGACACAACAAAGGACAGAGCAAATTATAGCTCAGACAAAGGAATGATTTCCTTTACATGATATAAATTGAGAACAATCTTTACTTGTGACACAACAAAGGACAGAGCAAATTATAGCTCAGACAAAGGAATGATTTCCTTTACTGGATTAATAAATGAGTCAACAACTATATTTATATCGAACTAATCACTATAAAAGCTAGAGAGAATTGATGGTAGAACTAAAGTTTCAAACTAACAGATAATCCCAGTCTTATTCATTTATGACTCGTTGTTTTTGTCACAGTATTCACACACTTTAACATGCAGACATTACCAACTCAGTCAGTAAAAGATGTTGCTTTGTTTAACATATTCCAACACAAAAGGGGAAGTTGGAGCAACGTTCTCACAGGAAAAGTAGGTGTTACCTTACTTCTCAATGGCGCAGCAGTAAGACTGCTGACTTATAACATTAAAAAACTGGGTTTTGATACTCTTGGTGGGCAGAGCAAAGCTACAATAGTGTAGTTTTGTGTTTATCTCCAAACAAATATACCACCTGTTATACATAGAACAACAAAGATGTGAATGAAACTAGAAAGAAACAATTTCCATGCTTTATCAAGACCATGTGCTTGTATCAAAACTACATACAACAGTGGCGGCGCCAGTATATTTTTGTTGGGAGAAGGGACTGAGATAAACTGAGGAGAGGCTTTCCAAAATGCCATTAATATGAAGTATAGATGGTAAATTATAATAATGTAAATACCAAGGTTTGTTTGTTTTGGAATTTCGCACAAAGCACTCGAGGGCTATCTGTGCTAGCCGTCCCTAATTTAGTAGTGTAAGACTAGAGGGAAGGCAGCTAGTCATCACCACCCATTGTCAACTCTTGGGCTACTCTTTTATCAACGAAAAGTGGGATTGACCTTCACATTATAACGCACCCACGGCTGGGAAGGCAAGCATGTTTGGCGCGACGCGAGCGCGAACTCGCGACCCTTGTAATACGAGTCGCGCGCCTTGCACGCTTTGCCATGCCGGGCCATATACCAAGGTACATTTCAGAAAGGTGTGCTATTTTGAACTGCGTTTTCAATCCAGTTACATTGGAAACTAATACTCTGATTAATAATTCATTATTACAAATTAGAAATAATCTGTTTATGAAAATATGCTTATATGTAAAAGAGGAAGCTCACCTAAATTCCACCCAATGTAATAAATAATAATAAAGAAAATCAAGATTAGCTTAGATTGAACATTTAATATACCATTTAGAGTAAAGCTACAAACCAAAAGAAATATAACATAAAGACATAATTTACACAGCAGAAGTTAATACACTCTGTGGAAAAGTAAGATCACTATCAGGCTAACTATCTCTCATCATGTTGTGTTTATAGTTAATATTATTTCAAAACAATGCGCCTGTTCTGGTGATTGGCAGCAAATATGTCTATAACAGTATCAATATCAAGTTGTTTTGTCCTCCTGGAGTTTACTGATTTGACAGTAAGGTTGCTGTTACGCAAGTATGTCTTGAGAAACTTCTCTCACAGTCAGGTGAAGTAACAGGCAGGGTCACAGCGATGCATACAAGTTTGTAGAGGTTCATAAAAGCATCCTTGTATGGCTCCAGCATGGTTGCAAGCTCCAATGGTGTGAATACTTCTTGCCCCTCGTCTTTGTTCCTGGCAATTAGCTGGGCTAACTGGTGAACTTCCACTGCGAGGTTATTCCCTGCCACACCATAGTTTGCTGCCATTCCTAAGAGTGCTTGCTTGTCCAGAAATGTGGAGTGTTTGGGGTTCAATGCAGTTGCAGCCATCAGAACACTGCAGGCATCAGAGGAGAATCTTCTATTCAGCTCGTTGAGCATCCTGTCTATGATGCATAAAAGGTGCGTCTCCTGGCATCCGTTGCTGGTTCATCTCTTTGGCCAGTACTAGATGTGATTATGAATTCGTCCAGGTGTCTGGGGCAGATTGCTGTCCATCTTGACGCACCGTCTCAGTGCGTATTCCCACTTTCTTACATATATCCTCAACAGACTGTCCTCCTTACTTGCCTCGCATGTGTTTGTAGGACCATCTACTCGCTGCCTCTTCTTGGGTAGCAGGTAATGTTGCATAATCAACCCTATGTGCAGTATGACCAGTTTATGTTTTGGTGGGTGATGTCTGACTTTTATTTTGTGTGTTGGTGTCCTTGTTTGAAAATGAGTAGTTGATTTTGATTTCCTTTTATTAATCCAAACTGAGTGTGTATTTTAATGTGAGGCCGAGTACCAGACAGAGTGAGAGCCGTATAAACAATCATAATTCCCTTTCATGCAGAGCGCGCGAACGTCAAAGTGACCCCCGAATTGGTGAATTGGTTGACTGCTAGTACCACTTTTTACTTCCAAGTTGTGTTAGTTTATATGAAACGAATGGGAATTTTTCTCCTTATATTAGCATTAAGGCTAACAAAGGATATTCATTTTAAACATCGAAATCTGAGGAAAACGATATCACATACATACTAATGGGTCATTTCATGAATAAGGAACAAATAACAACTAAACATAGTTCAACATTACGAACAACTGCTCTGCGGTATTGAAATCACCAAAGTATATTAATAGTACATGAAAATCCAGAACATATCCGTGAAATACTGTTAGAGAAAGTGTTTATCTTTTACCATATAGCACAAGTACTTAATTAGAGGGCAGTGATAATGTAAAATTACAGGGCAAATTAGGGAACACAAACAGAGTTTTGATAGGGCATGTTGTACAACTGTGGGCAGCTAATGGGAGTGAGCGGGGAGGGGGGTGCGGCGCATCTGGATCTCGATCGGGCTAAGCCGACTGATAGCCGTTCGCAGAGCATACACCATGGTTAGCGGTTCGGTGATCACACGCTTAAGGTGTTCGAGGAGGGAATAGCGCGCTTGAACAAAGCAAACCCAGCCTGGAGATAGAATGGTCATAGTAACACCAAAATAAAATGTTTGAATTGCAGTTGACATTCACAAAAAGGCTGGTTTCTAAATAAGTTCACATTATTCATACAAGCCAAACTGTGATTGTGGCATTGTTCTTATTATCATAAGTGTGACAAGCACCTGTTACAATAATGTAACTATCACATTACATTAAATTAGGCACTTCTAAATAGCCCAATGACAATTTAAAACTCATTCTAGAATTGTTTAGAAATATTATTTGATCAGTTAGCATGTGAGGTTCTTATCTAACCATAAGTATAGCATTAATTGGATTGTAAGTCACAATTTTAAGTGTATGCTACAATCATCAGTACAATTTTGGATGACTGATACACAATGCAAAATGATCTTACAGAGGACACAACACCGGTTAAATGCTTCATAGTTTTAACCTGTACACAGTACACTTATAAATGCATGCTATGTTTTACTTTTCAATAAAAGAAAAATGAAATTAATGGGTAAATAAATACCTGTGAAACCTTTGGTTTATCAAGTGAAATCCCTGATGATCTGTTGTAACTTGAAATAAACATGGTTGTCTAATCTTCGTCACAGGGAGCGCCAATACAGCGCATGAGTTTCAGTGCATTCAGTATGTCTTTTTTATGTTAATTGTTAAGCAACAACGACGATTGTGTTTTCCATATTTTATGAATATATGTAGGTAACAATATTTGGGGGGCTGAGGTGGCTCAATCCCCCCTTGGCGCCGTCACTGACATAGAAACAGACGAGAGTGTTTGTGTGTGTATTTTATTATAGCAAAACCACATCGGTCTATCTGCTGAGCCCACCGAGGGAATCAAACTCCTGATTTTAGCGTTGTAAATCCGTAGACTTGTAGCAGAAACAGACAAAACGAAAACGTTTTAAGAGTTTTCAGTATTAATAAAGGTGGCGAAAAACGTGACATTTACATATATTACCCAAGTTTATATCGGTTGAGCTTTCAATAAAATGTTCTCCAATTCTCAATTCTTATATTTTATTGATATTACAAAATAACTGGTCGTTTATCACAAAATCAAAATAAGAAGTAGAAATTTTTTTTCAGTCTAAGTAAGTAAGTGAGCCTGTAAAATGAAAAAAATATACAATGGTGCTCAGCCATAAGCAACAGAAACTAGTCATAGAATATAAGTATAAAAAATAAGAAGCAAGTTATTTAATTTAGGTTTAAAAGAAACCGCCGCATCCTTTGCAAAAGTTAATGAACCTAGGGTGTCCGAATGTTTAACTCAAAATTAAACTCTAGAACTCTAACTCAGTTATTTGCATAAAATGTTTGGACTCAATCATGGTGTTAGAAAAACGTGCAGGTTCAATAAAAACCCTGTAACCCGAGCGCTTTCTTCAGGTCCAAATTGAAGAAGAAAGATCCGCCTTTCGAAATCGCTTAGATCAGTGATGGCGAATCTATGGCACGCAAGGCCACGATTGCTGGCACGTGATAGGATTCCCGCATCTTTGCTAAGAAGTATGTAGAATTTCAGGAAAACTATACTTGGACTAATAAATTCTGTGCCCTGCGTAAAACACTTGAGAAAATAGAGTGTGGAGGGATTTTGGAAGAAAACGTTACAAAGAGTTGTGGAAATGAAATTCTTAAAGTGTGGAATTCTTTGCCAATTAATTTTAAGTCAATGAAATTACATGGAATAGCTCTTCTTACTTTGTTTGGATCATCTTACGCTTGTGAGCAGCTGTTTTCAACTTTGAATTTCATCAAATCAGACAGAAGAAACAAGCTTACAGATGAACTGAGTGCTGCATGTGTTGCTCTCAAAATCAACAAAATATGAACCATCAATTAACAAGTTATCCGAGTGTTCACAACAGCAGAGATCGCATTGATTTAATAAAATTCAAGACAAAATATACAAATTTTAAGTCAAGGCTATTTATTAGTTTCATTGAAACTTTTGTAATTCGACTTTTAAAAAAAATAAAGATACTCATCAAAAAGTCGGTTTTTTATTGGAAAGTAACTGTCATTTTTATGAAAATCCTGGCACGTTCGGATAGACAAAATAATTTTGGGTCACAATTGAGGCACGCAATCTCTAAAATGTTCGCCATCACTGGCTTAGATTATAGAATTTTTATTCATTTTTGTCAATGCCTGGACTCAAGTAGCTTCAGAACACAAAGTAAAGTAACGCGTGCAAAATGGAAATCTTTCAGCTAATAAAACATCTAAAATGATTGTTGCATTATACTTCCAATTATATTAATTATTAGTTTATGATAAAACTTAACAAGTTAATACATTTAAAAATAGAAATGATAATTTAATTTCAGGAAATCTAGTTAAATTATGTTAGCGAACTTAGTTGAAAACAGGTAATTTAACAGTATAAAAAACAAAACATACCTCCCAATATTACCATTATCCATCTGTGAGTGGTATCACGTTTTCGAACAACAGAGCATCCTATTTTTTTCCGGAAAAACATGATAAATTTTACGATATTTTTGTACACAATATATATAGATAGATAGATAGATAGATAATATAATTGTGATACAGAACCAGAACCTTATTCTTAAGTTACACAAAATATAAGTTTTGTAGATATTGAACTTGATATTTACACCACATTCTACTTAAAGTTCAAAACGTGTGTAAGTATTATATTAGTATTAATGCGAAAATTAAGTTTAGTCTTACTAGTTCTAAGGTACATTAATGCTAATAATACAACTTACAAGCTTTATTATTGTTTGTAAATTTTGCTTATAAACTACAGTGGTGAGTTTTAGTTGTTTTGATAAAGCTTTTTTTTTCAACAGAATGACAGTTTTATGTTTTTTTGCTGAAACATTTGTTAATAGTAATTGTTTGATAATTCACCCTTTTCTGTTTTCAGATGTCACCTAAACTGTGGCTTTGACAAGGATGAAAAATTATACGTTGACGCAGAATTTTGAAAACTTGACATGAAAATTAGTGTATCGTAGAGTTTGCAAAGAAATATGGGTGTTCGAGGATTAAGCTCATTTTTTGACCTGAATCCAGATTTATCCTTACAGCATTATCTTCACGATACAGAAATTGTTATAGATGGGAATAATTTGGTTTATTTATTGTACTTCAATTCCCGTTTGGAGTGTGTTTACGGTGGCGATTATAATAGGTCTTGTTCACACTTATAACTAAGTGCCTACGTAAATTTTTATGAGTTCAGAAATTAATGAATATTGTAATTTAGATTAATTTCTTATATTTGTTTAATAGTTTACCTATCTAACTCGATTATTAACGATAGCTGTACATAACTAATGTAATGAAAACAAAAGTTGCAGGAAAAGATTGTTCAGTTATTTCAGAGTATTAAAAGTCCATTAAATTGTATGCAAATGTTAAATAAATGTAGAGGTATTAATTGATAAAAAGCTTTGGAGTTATTTTCACTTTTTAAAAATTCGTATTTGCAAAATTGAGTGATTTAATAAAAACTTCAAAATTGTTTGCATAATGTACTCGGTAGTTAACTCGTTCTTTTTTTACCTATGTGTAATAGCATTATTTGTTGTATATTTAAACTTCATATTTCATGAATTATAAAAGAATTCACAGTTTGTAACATGTTTTAACGTGGTATTGATCTGTTTCTTTCAGATATGCAGATGTTGTGCGTGATTTCTTCTCAGTTCTGTTTAAATGTAACATTAAACCATTTATTATCTTTGATGGTGGATATGACTTGTCAGACAAGAAGCTTCGAACTGTTCAGGAAAGAACAAGACAGAAGCTGTCTATTGCCCTACAAATAGCTAAACACGGTCAAGCTTCAGAAAAAATGCTTCCCATTTTAGCTCATGGTGTCCTCAGAGATATTTTGGTGGAATTAAATATTCCACATGTTCAGAGTGACTTTGAAGCGGATAATCAAATTGTAGCAATAGCCAATCATCTGCAGTGTCCTGTTCTGAGTCAGGACAGTGATTTTTACATTTATGATATTGTGAATGGATTCGTACGACTAGATTCTGTTGACTTGAATTGTATACAGTCTGTGAAACCTGATGGAAGAACATATTACTATTTAAAATGTAAGATTTATTATGTGAGTAATTTCCTTTCTAATTTTCCTGGTATAGACAGAGCAGTTCTGCCTCTTTTTGGTACATTAATTGGAAATGACATTGTGAATATTCAGACATTTGAAACATTTTTCTTAAATATGAAACTTCCAAAGATGAAGTCCAAAACGTTAAAAGTCCATAAAAGACACATTCGAATGGTAGGGCTTCTCACCTGGTTACAGTATCGAAGTCTTTCTGAAGCAGTCGAGTTTGTTCTTGGGTGTTTGAAGAAATCTCACAGAGATGCAGCAAGGGAGCTTATCTATGAATCAGTAAATGAATACAAGAAATGTAACACTAACCTGATACATTACTTAAGTGACAAAATCTGGGAAGTGGATACTCCAAAAATTGAATCAAATCTAGTAACTTATGAAGGATATGTGCTACCTGAATGGTTCATAAGGCACTTTCATAAAGCTTTTCTTTCACCATTTTTTGCAAATGTTCTAGGCTTGCATCGTGTATTTCTGCAAGTTCAAGTGGAAGATGCAAATGAACCAAACACTTATTTATGTTCTTTGTCTTTAAGGAAAGTGTTATATGGGATTATGTTTTCATTTCAGTCTTTGGTAGTAGGAGATCATGAATCTCGGAAACAAGACAAGCTTACTCGATTGAAATATGTAGAAGAACATGGACGAAATGGGAAAAATATTCAAAAAAGCTATATTGAACCAAATTTTTACATTGAAGGATTTGGTTCAGTTCCTACTTTTCTTGACCTTCCAAAGTTGGACATTAAACAAAAAAGACATTTACTGGTATCTGCTTTAGGTGTTAATTATGATAAACTTGATAATTTTCCAGGCTCTTTACAGTTATTTGTTGGAACTGTCTGGTTTTGGATAAGAAATGCCAGTCCACTGATAAGTGAAAATTTTCTGAATGTTTTTATAATTGCTTTAATTGTTCTTGATGTCATTAAACCATATTGTTCAGGCCAATCAAACTGTAAATCTAGTATTTTATTAGACAAATGTGTATCCTTACAAGATCATCCATCATTAATTAATATCCAAAAATTCAATCAAGATTATGGGTTAGCAGAATTGTTTCTAAAGCCTGAGGATGTGAAAACAGTTGAAGCAAAAACAAGGAAATATTTTCGAAAACCTCAACATAGTAATGCTCACAAGTTTGATGTTTTGGTTGTGCATAGTCTGAACCAGTTTCAGACTTGTTTGCTTTTTTCGTTATACCTTAACAAGCTTTTATTGGAGCCATTCTTTAGTCCTCAGGCTGAACGGTTTATTAATGGTACTTTTATGTACAACCTAACAAGAGAACTACAGAGCAGGTCAGCACCAGAACTTTTCATAACAGAGCTTCTTGGTAAGAATTCTTCAGTCTTGAGTGTTTTTCACACCCTGAGATATAAAATTACAGAAGGTATATCCTCAGATTTTCTTGTTAAGGTGAACTTTAAACAAAGAGGATGTCAGAGTTTAAAGAATAAAAAAACAAGGCACAAGAAACCCCAAATAATGAGTAGAAGTGGTGATGTAAGTGATGTAAATGTTGAAATTCCAGATCAATTCAGTCACTTTGAAATATCGTTACAGGACGGTACTGATGTGTTTATCTAGTAATTTGTTGAGATAATTTTGATCATTTTTACCTGAATAGCTTTAAAGTATTAAGGTGCCTTAACTGGTAGTGCATTACATTTAGTAATAAAATGTAATATTGCATTGTAGTAAGAGTGATTTAACTTATTATCAGGTTTATTTTGATATAATTTACACATACCATTCAATTTCACATTGTACTGAAATATTCCAAGTTTTCAAAAATTTTAAGTATGACTTACAACTTGTTAATTTAAGATTATTCTTTGTTATCTTTGTAAAACTTTTGTAATTCTTTAGTTTTTTTCCCACTACCTCAGTATTTAGAGTATACTACAAATTTTCTAGCTGACAGCTTTATTTTTTTTTTTTTATAGAGTTAAAACAATTTTAAACTCCAATTAACATATTTTTACATTACTTTGTACATAATGTAAGTTTTTAAAAACAGAAGTTTAATTCTTAGGACATCTTAAGGCTCAGACTGGGTTTCATTCATCAGTAATGAAGACAAATATTTGTACACAGATAGTGTAAGAAGAGTACATTGTCTACTTATCAGGGAGTGGGTATGTTGGTGATAAACATCACTACCAAGTTTAAAGTTGACTTTGTTTTTTCAAACCAACATATCAGAAAGTTGAATTAGCTAACTTGCTCATTTTGTAGTTATATATTTGTAAAACAATAACTGTTTATAAATATATTTGTACAAAATACTAGATTTTAAAAAATAGTTGTTTTTGTTTCATTTAATAACACAACCACTTTTAGATTCTGTGTAATATGATAAGGTTAATGTCATTAGCAACTTTTCAGTTAAAAGCCAGAATAGATGCAAGTTGACTTACTTTTGGGATATTCTTTATATATATATATATATCTATTCTGAGTCTGTGGTTTTAATTTCTGTAATTTTATTTCGTGTTCCTGGTATTTTTGTTTTTTTTAATGTTATATACACTACTCATGAAAGTTAAATTGTAATGAGATTTATTTAAATTTGTATATTTTAAGTTATCAATATTTCTTAGAATTTAGCATGCTTATTTTAGAGGGTTTACATCAATTTTACCTAGGGTTTGCATACCAATGATTCATTATGTAGTAGGCCTTTTTGAGAAATAACTCAAATTCTGCAAATCACAAAGCAAGTTTTAATTGATTAGGAAAGATGTTTACTTTTGAGATTATGCTAGGTTTATGTTTTTTGTTACTGAGTGAGAGTGTGCAAGCAGTTAGAAATCAACTAACTGAAGTTGAAGTTTCCGGAGCATCACACTGCTACAGGAAGGCTACACTCACATTGTAGTTGACAAGTATCTGCAGAATTAAGCCATGAGAAATTGCAGCAGCAGTACCATGTGACTCAAGAATGAGCTTCAGTAAGTCACTGGATGTGTGCCATGCTCAGTATACCAGTCAAGAGCTTGTAGGTACTAAACAGCTCAGCTGAGATCATGTTTTGGTACCTTCAAGTGATTGATGTGCAAGGGTGTGGATATGTGGTGGTCTGGGGTTGTGTCTGCATACAAGGTTGTACAGATGTTTGTGTGGTGGATGAAGATCCCTGACAGCAAAACATCAAATGAATAATATCCCGCTATGTATTGTTTATCCTTTTCTGATGCTGTCAGAGATGAATTCATATCAACAGGATGATAGTCATCTTCACAGTGCCAGGATCATGCAGCAGTTTTTCAGGATGAATGGAGTGGCCTTCTAAGTCAACAGACCTGTATCTGAATGAGAATGTGAGAGGCTTGCTGAGCAGTGCAACTGAACACAGACAACCTGCTCCTATGACTGTAGGAGCTCAGAGCTGCTCTTTTCCAGCAGTGAACTGTGTTGCCTTAGTAAGTCATTCAAAATGTTAGCATTATGGAGAACAGGTGTAGAGAAATTGTAAACAATAGAGGTGGAACTACCAGCTACAAAAGACATATTTTCAACTTAATTTATTTTTCCTTAATATTTGTGCAGCCAAGTATTGTCACTTTTCATTGATTGTGCTTTTTTATTTTATAATTTTTTTTACTTGCTTGGTATTGTTTACATATATATATTGAACATATTTCATCAGTATTGAAAATCTCTTGTGTTTGTTCCTTGAAAGTTTGAAAAAAATATCAAAACATTATTTTCGTGTCTAAATTTACTGCATCCATAAGCAGTTGTTTTATTGAGGTGAAATTACCCTATAGGGTTGAAAACCAAAAGGAACAAATCAAAATTTACTATTAAAGAGTATATATAGCTGCAAATCCATTGTATGACTTCAACTAAAGTTCCAAATATGAAATCTGATTCTGTGAGCTTGCATGTTTTCTTGACTGTAATGCCAAAATTTTAAAGCTATTGTCCCTTGATTTTGACTTTGCTCCCATCTTTCCCCATTAAAATTTCTGCAGACACCCATGGTGAAGTATAATGTAGTATAAAACATGTTTAGAAAATATTATTAATGCAGCTTATGTATGTTTATAACTTACTAAAACTTGGAAGTTAAATTTAATTTGTGATTCAATATTTAAATGTTTCTAGAATTAAAGTACAATCTGTTTTGTTTTTTTGGAGGTGAATGAATGGTGAACTAGTTTTTAAGTTGTTGATGACTGTAATTTACTAGAAAAGCAAGCATCATATAAAGATATAATTTTGATTTGATTCACAAGTACCTTGATAGATTTAAATAGTGAACAAGCATGTGTTTATTTTTTTAATGTAAGATTGAAATCAAAAACTGTTTTTTGAAAATATTTGTACATAAAACTGGATTTTAAAAATGAATCCCAACCATCTAAAACTAAACTAATGGAAAATATGATTTTGGTATGATTGTGTAGATAAGCACGAAGATAGCGTGTCTTCATAGTGACAGTTGTTGAGAATGTTCTGGTCCATACATTCATGTATAATTACTTTAAGAATGAAATACTAATGTTATTTTAATGTTTTTTAACTTCTGTTACTTAGAAAATTGTGCCAAGGATTAATTTTTGGAAAATGTGTATAGATGAGCTACACTAATTATCTTGGGTTTAGAAGTAGTAGTAAATCAACCATGTTTATTGAAGCATGAAAGAACCAAGGTGGTTTGATTCAAGTGTTAAAATTTATGGATTTTGGTAATTTAAATGGTTATTATTTATACCATTAGTTTTGGAAATCTTGTTCATGAGATAATTTGAGTTCCTATCTTTTAGTTTAACCTATGGATCAACTTACCTCATGATTAATATGTAGTCCATTGTTATAACTGGTTTTTGTAGTTTTGCTGGATAGTACAAGAATATGAAGAGGATAATGTAGGTGGACTGGTGAATAGTGTTAATATGTTTGGGTTATAAAGTAATTACTTTGTGTAAAATGTGGCATGTTTGTTTGTGTATTTGTCATAATAAATTTTAAATGCATCAAGTCAAAAGTATTAGGGGTGAAATTGAAATATGGGAGTAATTCCTTTAAACAAATACTTTTAAAGGAGGCATATTAGCTAAACTTTAAGTAGTTTTAATTATAGGAGGGAAAAAAAATGAAATTACTTCATGCCAGGCCATTATTAGAAATCAGAAGTAGGCCTAACGTATTTTACACATGTAACCTAGTTTGGTCCATTCAGCTTGCATTTTAGTGTAAGTATATTTAAATTTGTTAAAAGTTTAATTACTCATCTCATTCCACAGTATCATACTGTAAAACACAAGAAACCTATGGTATAATCCAAGTGTTAGTAATTGTTTAAAGTATTAAAGAAAAAGCATGTTATAAACTTTTTATATGGTTTTTAAGCATAATATTAACAAATTATATTTATAATAATAAAATATTTTACTTATCTTTAAAAGTAAAGCTAATAAATATAAAATTGTATTATTAAAATAATGCTTGTAGATTCCCACAGTTCTATACAAAATGAAAATTAGAAAGTATAGTGTAAGAGAGTACAAACTTGAAATTTTGAAATCTAAGATATATTCTTGGGAAAAAATGTAAAAATATTTGAACATGCAATAAAAAAAATATGAGGAAGAATATTGGAGCTTTAATTTGAATGGCATAAGCCCATAGAGTGAAATGTTTTTTATTACATACATGTATATTGTGTTTATCTTAACTTGATACTGAAAAATGACTATTAAGTCATTTTAATGGGCTTATAACTCAGTTATAAAAGTATTGCATTTTTTATACTATATTGCAAGATGTGGACACAGGACCAATATAATGTACCATCAGTGGAAGCAATCACTGTCAGTTTCACTAGTGGCCGATACTAGTGTATATTGTAATTCTGCTGTGAAATGCATACTTAGATCTTTTCTGCCCATACAAATGTATCATTTAAAACTAACATGGTGACATAATTTCTTCCTCTTACCAAATTGTCTCAAGCAAGATGACAAGTGTGATTAAACATTAGCTAAGATATGAAAATCCAAAACACAGAGGAACAAACTCCATTTCAGCAGAATTAAATAAGTGCTTACAGCAAAAGTATTTTTCATAAATAGAATTATGTTGAATAGCTTATTTTGAAGTGGAACAAGAGATCCACAAGTAGGTCAGACTTATTTCCCTTGGTATGAAATCTGGAAAATAGATCATCATATTGAAACCTAGTCAGTCCAGAAAAGGTAAAAATATTCAACATAAGTTAATTTGTAAATTCTATCAAAGCCTATGCTGCTGTTCATGTGTTCTTTAAAAGATTGGTTGTATATATATTCTGCAAATCTGGGCCACATGATACAGCATTTCATGTCTGTGATTGGTGCAAATTGCTTTCTGTCCAGATAAAGATCCTAACAGTACATTGACAGGAATGGTAGTACCATGTATGACAAATACCTTGTTCAAGTGGTACAACGGTCAGCTGAATGTATTCGAAGAGTGCAACACCAGTTAATCTGTTTTCAGTTTTAAAGGTTATGAAATTATACAGTTTGGTTTGCCCAAGGATGCACAAAGAGTAGAGGATATTAGGTTAGATTGCTTCTATGTTGATGGCAAATAGAAAATTTGTTATATTAAAAATAAATGAAGTACCAGAGCCAGTTTGTCTAGTTTTAAAGAAAGTAATGTTTTGCAAGTTTCTCTGTCATGTTTTGTGGTAAATAAATAAGGATGGTGCCTGGGGATTGGAGAGTGTCTTATGTTACTCTTATTTTTAAGTGTGTGTGTGTGGGGGGGTATATTAAAATTATAAGCCAATTGATTATACTTTTGTGGTGGGGAAAAATGCAATGAATCCCATGAAAGAAGTTTTACAAAATGATTTAAGGAAATATGAAGAATATTGGAATACATTATTTCATAAATTGGGTAATCTTATTTTAACTATGTTTTTAGTTCAAACCCAGCAGTATCACGCAAGTTTGGACCATCTTGGGAATTTTAGGTTAGTCCTAGTCCTAAACATACACATGTTAATAAAACAATCATTATGATAAAAATATGCCAGTAAGAATGTAAAATAAGTAAGTATTGACATTTAATACACTAGGTAGAATGTTCAACAGTATTAATAAAACAGGCACTAGCTGTTGATTTGAGCTATTGTTGAAGTAAATTTCTTTGTAAAACGTGATCTGATTGTAATATTACTATTTGTAACAGGGTCAGGTTTTATGGCATCTCTTTTTTTCCCCCCCACTTGTGGATGGTTTCTATTTCGGGTGTATATAAATTTAATTTTGCATAATTGGCAGATAATCCTGCACTTACTTTGAGTCTCTTCAGGGTTTTGTCCATGTAGTTTCTTAAATGATAATCTATGATAAAAAAAACAAAACTGTTTACACTATCACATTACATTGACGTTATCGCTGATCGAGAGTACGTATAGGTAGCATTCGATTTATGCGATAGTTACGTTCCAGGTTGTGTAAATGAAACACTATTTTCTGTAGTGTACTGCACGGTGCGTGACATCCCAGTAGGAACGCAAACGAACTTGGCAGGTTTAGTTTGGAGAGAGAGAAGTCTGAAGAATTTTCTCTCCAGCAGGGTTAGTCAGGAACATTGTGGCTCCTCTTCGTCCTCTCTCGTGAAAGATTATCAAACTTTGCGTAAGAGTTTGTCTTTATTTTGTTTTAATGTATTTAACGTGAAGAAGTGAGGTCGGGGATATGAAAGTGACGCGTGAGGAAGGAGACCTGCACGAGGACTGCATAAAGGAAGTAAGCCACGCCAGAGCCCGTGGTCAGAATAACCTGACGCACACGACGCATTGATAATTGTCATGTGAATGGCCTGAGTCTAGATGGTGGTTGCATTCCGTGAAACTGGAACTGAGGTCTGGCAGGAACTATCACTTGTCTTCCTTGGATTGTTGAGTCTTGACGTGTTGTTAACAGTGGGAGTTGTCGTCTTCGGAGATGAGTTGCCTGAATCCGCATTCGTGTTCTTTCTGGCTGGTTTTGGACTCGGCGGTATTTCTGTAGTTTTCCGTTGATTGTCTATGTTGTCTGGGCACTTTGTTTGACCACGATTTAAAGGGTCGGCGATTCGGGTTTCGGCTCTAAAGTGAAATATGTGATAGTAACACCCGTTACGTAAAATACAGTCAGCATTGTACTTTGATGTTGTCACTATCTTCATGAAGTACGTAGGTAGATTGGTTTGTCTGGAGAAAATTCGATGTACAGCATGTAACTTGGCCTGGATTTGAGATTCTATGGCTTGTGCCATACTGCGCGATAGTTCCATTTCTGACATGGAGGACCTCATACTTACGCCAACATTGCTTGAAGCCTTCCCTGTACCAGGAAAGCATGCAACATTTCATTTAAAAAAATTAAAACTTATTTTTGTGTATAGGAGTGAACAACGTTTCGACCTTCTTCAGTCATCGTCAAGTTCTCATCCCAAACCAGCCGTTTTTATATATACATTTTTCTGTACAAGTGGGTTTTCTCGTCATCGCTGTTTATTATATTTTCAGTTAGTCTTACTAGCAGCCCTGATGTCTGAATTTTCTGAAATCATTTTGTGTTTCAGGTAATTCTAAAGTCATCTTCAATAATGTGAGAGCTGATTACTGATTATTCTTTCTAAACTTTTTCGCATGCAACTGGCCTGGCATGGCCGAGCGCGTTAAGGCGTGCACTCGTAATCCGAGGGTCGCGGGTTCGCGCCCACGTCGCACCAAACATGCTCGCCCTCCCAGCCGTGGGGGTATATAATATGACGGTCAATCCCACTATTCGTTGGTAAAAGAGTAGCCCAAGAGTTGGCGGTGGGTGGTGATGACTAGCTGCCTTTCCTCTAGTCTTACACTGCTAAATTAGGGACGGCTAGCACAGATAGCTCTCGAGTAGCTTTGTGCGAAATTCCAAAAAAAACAACAACAAAAAAAAACATGCAACTTGTAAGGTAGCTGTTCTGTTTACTCACTGGCCTTCTTTCTTTGTAAAATATTAAAACAATTTTTTAATTCCAAGAAACAGATATGTATCCCTAATTTAGCGATAGTTTAAAAAGAACTGTTAGATATTCAAACAATTAACGAGCACATTTCTTGAGGAAGATAGCCTTACTTTTATGCCGTCTTCTCTCGAAGCTTCGTTTTTGTTGCTTTTGTTTTTTATGTCAATTTCTGTTATAATTCTCGTCATTTGTTGTGTTTCAGAATTTATGTTATTATCATAATTTGTTTGCTCAATGCTTAAATTTGGTAGGTACTATGATATGTAAATATTTATCTTATGTTTTATATAGTTATTTACCTTGTTATAGAAACGTGTATCAAGAATGGTTCATGATGGGTCTAGAATGTGTGCTTTATATTTGTTTGTGCGTGGTGTTGTGTGTTTGTAGTAGTGGATAAGTGTGTGGGGTTTCCTGCATTTTTAAATCGTTTTAAGTATCTTCATTATTTTGGTTTGTGTTTCATTTAATTTCAAGCAATGTTGGTCTCAGTTTTTTGTTTTAGTGTCTTCATTTTTGATTTTGTTTCCGAGTGTATTTGTTTGTTTTATTGTTTGATTTTTATTTCCATGAATTTCTTTATGTTTATTATTTATCTATGTTGCTTCCATGTGTAGGCATTTGGTGACTTTTTGTGTTTTAGTATTAATTTTTGGGCGGCTTTGGTAAGACACTTGGTGATTGTTTGACAGTATGCATTTTTGTCTTGGAATAATCTGTACTCGTTCCAGTTTGCTTTATTATTAATATTTA
The DNA here is from genome assembly GCA_011833715.1 of Carcinoscorpius rotundicauda. NCBI lineage: Eukaryota > Metazoa > Arthropoda > Merostomata > Xiphosura > Limulidae > Carcinoscorpius > Carcinoscorpius rotundicauda. The sequence continues at coordinate 44,674,701 of CM022392.1, read as the reverse complement.
GTTTGTGGGTTTGCTTTGACTTATTAATATGGATGATGAGACGGAAGATACAACAAAGTAAGTGACCGGTTTCTAAATCAAATCCAACTTTAAAATCAGTACATTTTTCGTTCATATTGTAATGACATAGGTACGGGTCAAGTAACAGTTTCTCTGCATTTAAAATATCGGTGCTTGCCACTTAAATCTCCTGTCTTAATGATTTTTGATCATATGAGTGTGGACAGTTTAAATGTTTACATCTAAAGTTTTCGACGGTGAACAATAAATTTCTGCCACCGTCACATACCTTGGATTGTTTATATAAACATCAACAGCTATACATTCATTTGAGGTGTTTATTTACACGTCTTTTATTCGTAGGCTTGATTTATATAGTAATATATATTCTATTACAATATTTTAGAAAAATATGGCCAAGTGGTTATGGCGCTCGACTCATAATCCTATGGTTTCGGGTTCGAATCCCCGTCACACCAAACATCCTCGCCCTTTCAGCAGTGGGGGCGTTATAATGTTAAGGTCAATCCCATTATTCGTTGGTAAAAGAGTGGTTCAATAGTTGGCGGTGGGTGGTGATGACTAGCTACCTTCCCTTTGCACTTGCGCTGCTGAATTAGGGACGAGTAGTGCAAATAGCACTCGAGTAGTTTTACGCGAAGTTCAGAACAAAATAAACCAAACCAAATCGTCCTTTCCTTAATCTAGAGTATCTATAGCTTAGTACTTTCTCTCTCCCTTCTTGCAGGCGTCGGCATTTAAATCGTGAAGTCCTCTTTTTTCTTTTTCAACTGTTGTAATTCACATTCTTTTTGCTGATTTCATGTTTTTACGGGTTTTTTTGTGTGCTTGCTTATTTATTATATGTCTCTTTAGCAGGGCTATGTCCAAGTATTTTATCTAATTTATGTCGCGATTAAAGTTGTTTCAGCAAACATTGCATACAACGAATGGTTAGTGTTGGTGAAACTGAAAGAGCCCAATGATTGTTGAGAAGACAGTGTCAAGGTGTATTGATGATGCTTTCAAAGTCATTTTCGATTGAGGAAGTCTACAGTTAAAGTAGACGTAAGTTTACAGCAGTTACAGAATCGCTGTCATATTCTATTGTCTAATTTTATACCATTTTTCAGGCATAAAATATACGAAATATGATGCTGTTTTTTTCACATTAAGACAATCTTACCATTAAGTGTTTACAGAATTCACGAGTGTAACTGGTTGTATTATAACAATTATTATTATTAGTAATAATAATAGTATCACTACTAGTAGTTTAAGATGAATTCCTGCTTTCTGTTTAAATTTCAGTGATTTGGAATTAAGGTAATTTAACTAGTGGTTTAATGAGTTGAACAAATGTGTTATGTGAATAAGTCTAATTAGACTTGTGTTAAAAGCATGCTAACGTACTGTTGTTAATGGAATCTATTTCTAATCGTATTTTTAAATACCTCATTAAAATGGCATAACTGTAATTGTTAGTACGTTGTGTGTTCTGTTATGTGATTCATTTTATTTGCAGTATGTTTTTATTCATTCATAGGTTTCGTGTAACAAAATATGAAGGCATATTGTCTGTCGCTTTTGTTAATTTATTTTGTGTATACATGCATATCATGGGCAGATTTCTTAACATATTTTATTTTTTTATTACAAGAAGTTATTAAACTTATGGCCACGAAAAACTTTAGAGTACTGTAAGCAGGTCTAAAGTCACAACAGAAAAAAAAGTTTTAGTATCTTTTTGGACACTTTAAAACCAGGAGTCATACAGAGACGTTTCAGATAGCTTCGATGTGTCAAAAGATCATTTGTTTGAAATAGTAGCCATTCTGCAATAATTAGTGTGACCTGATAAATCAGTATATTAAGAGGTCATCGGGCCATGACACCGAAAATATTGTTGTAGACTTTAACATTTTGCGTTAAAATAATTCGTTTTCTGGAGTGTTTGGTTGCGCTAATGATTCACATTTACATCAGCAAAGTAGGAGGAGACACAGCTAGTTATTATTAACAGGAAAGAATTTTGCTCTGCAAGTTTACAAGCAGTTTGTGACTTCAAATGTAAATTTTGGATGTGTTTGCAGGTTTTGAGGATCATTCAGTGAAGCATGGGTGTGGACAAACAGTCCAGTCTTTTCACATCTTATCTAATTAATAGTTGTAAATATTCATTTACTTAGAGACAGTGACTATCCATTACATTCATTTTTAATAGTACCATATAAAAAATATGGAAATATGACAATGCAGCAAACACAATTTAATTTGCAACTCAGTTTCACACAAACTGTGATTGAGCAAGCATTTGGCTTGTTAAAAAATAGACGGTTATGTTATAGTGCACAAAATATACATGATTCAACAATATCATATTATTGTTGTCCCCTTCCCCACTGGGACAGTGGCAAGTCTACAGATTTACAACGCTAAAATCAGCAGTTAAATTTCCCTCAGTGAACACAGCAGATACCCCGATATGTCTTTGCTATAAGAAAACTCATACACTATTGTGGATGACGACACTCAACAACTGCATGTTGAAGAAACAGGTCTAGTTACTCACAGAGAAGTTATTGCAAAGAGAGGTTTTTAACAACTACTTTTCAGTGTTCTGTTCCCTCCCTGTTATATTAACAAATTTTGACGTGCTATTTTTACATTTATATTCAAATTTAATCAGGCCTTGTTACTTTTTATTTAATTGATCTGTGTACATCTTGTGGTGATATTCAACTGTCAACACTACTTAATGTGAAATAAGTTGTCACAGGAGTAATGATTAAAAACAGTGATATTTAACCCCTTAGCAGAGTGAATGAATAGCAGTTATAAATATAAAAGTATTAAAATATGATGTACAAGAAATAAAAACAGACAAGTTTTTTATTTATTATAACATTTTTAGTTTCTTGACTTTCACTTTAAACATGAATTAATAAAAACGATATCAGTTCTCACCACTTTTTTCTTCACCAAGTTTTAATATTGCATCTGCAAGTCCTTTTGTTGTTCCCTTACATCCCTTTATTGTTTCTCTTCTTTTTTTTTCTTGTCTTCCTTTCTTCTAATAAATTGGTAAACCATAAGCATGTTTTACAAAATTAAATTAATTCATTATACTTATTGCTTCATTATTTGTATTTAATTTCTTAAGTTAAGCTGCATACAGTAAAAGTAATATAAAATACAAAGAAATTATTTGATCCAAGGCCTTTGTGTATCCTTACTCAAGACAAGTAGGAAAATAAATAAATTTGAAACTCTTTCAAAGCGTTTGCAACTGCTACTATTGTTACTAGCAATATACTACACACAGTTATAACCAACCCTTTCAGGATCAGTCTCAGTGTGTATGTTTTCTTATAACAAAGACACATGGGGCTATCTGCTGAGTCCACCGAGGGGAAGATCAGTTTCATATTAATTATTTGTGTTTACAATAAAATTCTAATTTTTGTTCAAAATGTTATTGGCAGTATAAGAGAAAGAGTAATATATAACTTCCGAAAGCTGTTTCCTGCTAGGCCATTTCAGCCTCGTTATCGATATCTCTATTGTTGTTTGGTGGTGTCAGAACGTTTAATCATCAATAAATTTGGCCAGGTGGTTAAGGCACTCGACTCGTAATACGAGTGTTGCGGGTTCGAATCCCCGTCACATCAAATATGCTCCCCCTCTTAGCCGTGAGGGCGTTATAATGTGTCGGTTAGTTCCACTATTCGTTGGTAAAAGAGTAACCCAGGAGTTGGCGGTGGGTAGTGATGACTAGCTGCCTTCTCTCTAGTCTTACACTGCTAAATTAGGGACAGCTAGCGCAGATAGCCCTTGAGTAGCTTTGCGCGAAACTGAAACCACCAATTAATAATTTTTTTTAATTCTGTACATGCCGGACCTGGAAGTGAAAACAAATATTGGAATTTAAAACTCAATTACTACATTCAATTTCAGTAATACTTGTTTAAAATATCTATAAATATGAAGTACATTAACTTTATAAGCCTTTTGAAAGCTACACTTGATAGTAACCATAAATGGCTTCATGCAATTATAATAATGCTCTTATTTCATAAATTATTTACAAGTAACACGCTTTGTTACTGTTACATCAAAACACAAATACTATTAAACATTTTGTTAGTGTGAATGTGCTTTATAGTTACTATGAGAAAAACCTATATACCAGGTACATGAAGTGAATTAAAAGTATCATTGGCCACTATTCAGGTCTTGACATTATACAGCAGCGAAGTAACAAGTATAACAAATACACTTTTAGTATTCTGAAAATTATTTAATCTCGAAATTGAAGTTCAAAGGACACCCCAGTTGATATTGATCAAAGTACATTATTTTAACGGAAACTTAAGAATTTTAACATTTTAATGAATTTTTATGATAAAAACTAGAAGAATTGGATTGCAAATAAGTGAATAAAATACACTAGACACTCAAACTCGTTCACAATACCAATTAAAATTTCAGACTATTTTTTACCGTTACAGTGTTTTTCAAAATGATGATTAACTAGGATAAGAATAGAGGATTTACTGCAAATCATAACAAAAACAGACATACAAATCCATACATTATCCTGACAAAATATTTTTCCTCGATTTAAAATCTTTTATTATTTTATGGTACTTTCGATATTTATGTTTTTGAAAAAGTCATTTTCTATAAACAAAACTGCTAAAGAATTTGATTTTTCTTGTACCATGATGGACCTCAAGTATGTTTTTATTAGTTTTAGCTTACTAAAAATTTTTTTTCCCATTAGGTTACAGTTATTTCACTCGTGAGCAGTATTTTTACAGCAACCCACAGATTTGGCATAACATCCTACAATTCATAAGTGATAACAACTAACTGATTGTATTAGGAATGTTACGTCTTCGCGAAATACTACAGTTGCGATGTCTAATTTATATAGTAAGTCACTTCTCTCTTGATACCTTAACTTATTCTCCAAACGTGGACATGCACTCGTCAGTTCTTTTTCACATGGTAAATCTTTTAGGTTACTTACTTAAGTTATTCACTGAAATTTTGTAACTTTTCGTAACTTTCTGATAAAGGCTTTGCATATTTTTTGCATTAGTTTGCTTCTTTTGAAATTTCGCGCAAAGCTACATGAGGGCTATATGCGCCAGCCACCCTTAATTTACCAGTGTAAGGCTAGAAGGAAAGCAGCTAGTCATCACCATCCACCGCCAACTGTTAGGCTACTCTTTTATCAACGAATAGTGGCATTGACTGTAACATTATAACATCCCATGACTGAAAGGGCGAACATGTTGGGTGTGACAGGGATTTGAACCTGCGACCCTCAGATTACTAGTCGAGTGCCTTAACCACCTGGCCATATCGGGCTTTATTGCATTAGAAACTCCGTCATTACCAATACTTAAATAAGTTTCTTGCATTTTACTTTTGAACATAGGTTCTTCACCTAGTTCTACAGCTAATTCTTTAGTTGATGTTAATGCTCTTTCATAATCATTTGAACGATAATCAGGTAAGTAATTAGTGACACTACTTATTATTGAAAATGCAATAGACAGTTCTACAGAGGCACTCTGCATAGTTTTATTGACAACATTTATTCACAGTAAAATATCACACCAAACATTCATCATAATTAAAAATTTAAAATCTTCTGTATGTAATACAAGAATTTCTGTTCCATATAACACTGCAAGGTCAGAAACGGGAATTTCAGAAAGTAAAAAAAAAACCCATCTCGGATTCTAATGATTTCGTATGTAATATCCTTGAAAAGTTTATTTTCAATTGCAATATAGTTTTGCATAAAGCCTTTGGGGTGAGACATATAACGTTTTTTTGTTTTTTTAGCATATGGCATCGCACAACACAGGCACAAAACAAACCATATATGTGCTAGATAGTTACGAAAAATGAAGTCAATTATATGCAACTTGAAGCACTATCCTCACTACTAAGTTTAGGGAATAATATTCACAAGGCATATAAAATCCTATTAGATTTTCTTTTATGATCCGTGTCAGAACCCCTTTATTTTTTTCATTTCATATTCCTGTGCCCGGCATGGCCAGGTGGTAATGATACTCGACTCGAAATCTGAGGGTGGCGGGTTGGAATCCCTGTCCCACCAAACATGCAAACCCTTTCAGCCGTGTGGACATTAAAATGTTACGATCAGTCCTACTATTCGTTGGTAAAAGAGTAGCCCAAGAGTTGGCGGTGGGTGGTGATGACTAGCAGCTTTCCCTCTAGTTTTACACTGCTAAATTAGGGATGGTTTGCACAGATAGCCCTTGAGTAGCTTTGTGCGAAATTTCAACACAAACAAACAGAAAATAGTGATATTGTAACTATTGTAACTAGGTGTTCTAAGATCGGGTAAGAGATGTGTTTAAGGAATACGTGGTTGATTCCGTCTTCTCATGGTGCCTTAAGTTTGATATTTAATTTTAGTTTTATTTCCATGAATTATGTGGAACGTGTGAATACATTTCGAGGATGATAATTTTGCTGAACAGAAATATGGAACCTTGGTGTGAAAATATCTGAATTATTGGCCTCTTAATTGTTTACGAGACTAAATTGCAATGCATCAGATGATGCCAGAGTGGGTGTTACAAATGTGCTTTCAAGGTTTTGTTTGTTTGTTTGTTTTTGGAAATTCGCATAAAGCTACTCGAGGGCTATCTGTGCTAGCCGTCTTGAGTGAATATTTCTGCTTGTTCGCTATCGGTCGAAACTATGGCGTTATTATATTTAATTGCATCAGTGCTGTTTTTAAATCTGTTGTTAGTGATTGATTTATATTACCTTTTTCAATCTATGTCGCATGTAATAAATGGCTCTGAAGAGCAGCATTTTGAAGTGAAATAGTTACTCGCATTCTAAGCATACCTGAATTAGTAAGTGTTATTGGAACTGATTATTACCAAAACTATTTAAAACGATACAATAGTGGCTATGACAGTGTTGAAACAGTATTGTACAGACCCAGATACATATTGATAGAACATGGGGCACTAATTATGAGATGTCTGTATTAGATCATCTTTTCAATACAGTGGCGTGTTTTTACAAGTGTGTTTAATACTAGATGCATGTTTTTCTCATGGAATTGACAGGACAGTACCAGTAAATGTACATTTTAATGTACATATATTACAAAGGTATTCATTTTGACGAAGTTAACAGAGCATATGCATCATTTGCGTGGTCTTCTATAATTTGCAAGTTCAATTTTTGTAACATTTTTAGTGCATGTGCAATTAACTAATATTACTGGAGAAAATATTTGTTTTCATATTGAATGTTTTCTTCAAATGTTTCCATAGTTTCTTGGGCTGCACGACAGCGCAGTGTGCTATATTGTTGGAATTTTATCATCTAACAGAGGGTTGAAAGATACCGTGTGTCTGTTTACTGTAAAGATTTTAAAAAATGTCTGGGTAGATAATTAATGGTGAATTCGATTTGATATACATTCTGAGATAAATTGTTTTTTTTTTTGTAAATGATATGATATCTGAATCAAGATTATGTTCGGTTGTCAAAAAAAAACAACAAAGCTAAGATAAAAGCTCTTTGATAGATCTGAAGATGAAAGGCGGAAGATTTTCGAGACATTGTCATCGACGGTTGTGTCTCCACAATAGGCAGTTGCCGTCCATTCTACAAAGTTTCGTTCAGGCTGAAAGTTATTTGTTTTACCAACAGTCACTAAAATAACTGATATCAGGGTACAGACAAGCCAATCAATATTATTGAATTTATAGTTTAAAAACTGCTAATTAATCAAACTGTATAATTAGTTTAAATCATTTTATTATTACGTTTTCAATTTTATTGATGATAACACAAGTGAGGAGCTAATCATAACTTTTCTGGCGTAGGTAGAAATGTGTTGTAGTAAAACTTTGAATCTTGATTCACCATTGACACAATAAAAAATGAATCTTTATTTCATATGAGTCACAGTTTTAAACTTACCCCACTAGCCATGAACTTTTCAAAATGAAAACAGCTGATCATGTCGGTCTTTGATTCCATCTTTCTCACCATCATTAAAATCGTGATCGTCAAAACTACTTGTCGTGCTTTTTATTAACATAGATGATGTCAAATTACTTCTATTATTTGTTTTCACTACACCTCAATAAAGCTTCTCAGTACACTTTATAGGGATAAAAATTATGCAAAGAAGGAATGATATTGGTCAAGACTTGCCTTAAAATGAAGTTGTTGTTGTTCTAAATTAAGCACAAAGCTACACAATGGGCTATCTGTGCTCTGCCCACCACAAGTATCGAAACCCCGTTTTTAGCGTTGTAAGTCTGCAGACATACCGCTTAGTCACTGAGAGGAGCCTTTATATGAGATATAATTGTGTTAAATCTATGTATTCATTTCCTAATCCTGATATAAAAGATAAAGGATAATATTTGGTCCACCAACCCTCCTTAATCATGGTTTACTGAAATGGAGAAAAATAAATCAAGCTCAGACTTTATATAAAGACAGGACTTTTTGTAAGATAGGAGGTTCATAATTACTTGTCAAAAAATATGAAGTCAATGTTCTTCATCAATTGATTTTACGATATGGATCATGGGATCTTTCTGTTTTTTATTTTCATTAGGTTGTACAATCTGTTTGACACCTCGAACCAGGTTTTGAGCTACCTGTTTCCCAGCATCAACTAAACATTTTCCTTGCATAACATTTGATACTACATTCATACCCGACTGGATAGCTTCTTTTCCTAAGAATAATGCCTCCAAGTAGCACAGTGGTATGTCTGCGGACTTTTACTGGTAGAAACCGAGTTTTGATATCCATGGTAGGCAGAACATAGATAGCCCTTTGTGTAATAGTTTTGTGCATAATAACAAAACAGACAAAAATTGTTATTGTGAAATAACCAAAAATAATAAATAACTGTATCGATACCATAAAATTTCACTATTATTTACCAAGCTTAATAACTAAATTGTATTTTATCTAAAAATATATGTAAGTTTGAGCGGACTAAAGACACAAACTACTTGCTTGAGATCTTGATTCAAAAGAACGAAATGACTTATAAGGACTTTAAAATGACTGAGAAAACAACTAAATGGACATTCTTAGTTTTTCGATGTTATTCACATGTCATATTTTGAAATAAGTGTATATAATGGATCCTTTCTAAAAATGGAAAAAGGTGAGCGGAACCACTATGTTTGATTCATAACATAATCCATATCTTAGCAAAATAAAAAGATGTAAGGTTTGTATTTTACATTATAGCTTGTCAAGATCAGTATTTAGAGTTCCTAATTCATATGAAACTACAGACCCTGCATTATGACATCAAAATGTCTGATTTTACCAGTGATGAATTCAACATACCATGTGACACACAAAAATCGATATTTAGGTGTGTTCTTTCAATATTTACTTTAAAAATTAAGAAATTGACTGATATATCATACTAAAATATAACTTATAATCTACAATTTGATACCAAAATTATTGACATAAATTCGTAAAATAGTATTTCGATAAAATTTTGAATGCAAGTCATAAACGCGATGATATGGCCTTTGACCCGTGAGCCTTCGCAATAGGGTTAAGTGAGCATTTCTCCATCCTAACATTTAACTTGAATGATGAATCACTAGAACATCTCCACCACCAACAATAATAAATTCTACAGTATCGGAGTGAACATAGAGTGAATAAAATCCACCATGCTTGTTAACAGTGTATGGAGTTATAGTCGGCTTGTTATCACATGATTAACATCAAACCTAAGTAGTACTAACGGTACAGGATCGAGTGTTACATAAACTCCATTATTTACATTCATATTTACCTTTCTGGCTAATGAATTGTATGTACGTATAACTACTTTGCTGGGTTTCGAAAGTGGTTCTTCCACTTGGTTTATGATTCTAATAAAATATTCAGGTTTTTATAATGACTTGGTCTAATACAGGTTTGAAAGGTATGATAATCATCACATAGCATCAAGCATGTTATGCCAACTTCGTGAATACTGTAATTCAGCCATGGTCACTTCCCACGTGCCCTTAACATTGATAAGTCTTGAAAGACAAATAACTTAATTTGTCAAAGTTTTTCTGGCTATTTAATTCATTGAACTGTTGCTAGGCAACTCAGCATACATGTAATCCATTTTGAATAATAACAAATGATAGAGTTTTGCTAAACATTTTATGATTGTAGGTAATTCAGATCTGTTTGAAGAATCCAACTTTTAAATTTATAAGAATGTCCTTTTCATTTAAGAAATAATGCTTGTTTTTGCCGCTTTATCATTCATGTAATATTTCTTCCATGGCATAGACATCGTTAAGGGACTTGATAACACATCGTAGTTCTGATGCATAAAACGTTTCATTTAATTTTACTTCAAGATACTTTTTGCACTTTATACACTGAGATGTCTCTCTCTATTATCCTATAACTCGTATATATTTTATCTATTGATCCACCCAGGCATATAATCTTTCTTAATTCGATGCTTTTCTTTACTAATAAGTAGGCAATGAAGCACATATTAGTAAAGTTAGTACCTATTATGAGACGTATCATTATAGCATCAAAATGAGACCAATAGACTTAATCACTCAAATTAGTTTGTGGTGTGAGAAACATTTTACAAACTTGTTACCAAATGTTTTAATATGATGATATACCTGTAAGTTCTATAATGATTAAAACAACGCGACATTCTAGCTTTGAGTATACAATTTAATCTTTCTACTGTATATCCTTTTGTTTCGTTATATGTAGTAAAGAAGTAAATGTGTTGTTCCTTGAGATAGCATTGAAATAAATGATTAGAAAGTTCTGTCCAGCATCAGTTTGAAATTTACAGGATTTCTAAACCTGTTTGAAATTCTTTAGGAATGTTGCACCTTTTTAAACCTTAAGTAGAACAGTCCATGTATATTTAGAACACGCATCAACACACCAAAGTAAACGTAAAAACTTATTGTTATAATGACTAAGGTTATAGATATCCACAAAATCAGTCTACCATTGCTAATATATTCCAGAAATAATCACTCTAATTTGTGTAGACTTAACATTGATGTTAAAACCCAATTTTTTAAATAAACTCCTTGTTAAATAGTTGTATTATCTGTTCCATCGATCTATGGTGCTGTGGAAGTGTTTTACACAGTTCGTCAACTTACTTCAGCTTCATGACTAACACGTGGTTTTCGCTTTCTTTATTTTGATTGGTGAAGCGGAGTGTATTGTTCAATAATACTAGATATGTGAACACTTAGTGTTCACCAAAATATGAGTGTATTTATCATTTATACTGTGTAAGCCATATCTCAGTCAGCCTGAAAAGTACTGGTCATATATGAAAGGCCTCGTCGGCAACAGATATAGCAGATATATTGTTCTCTCTTATTTCATTTTCACTCGAAAGCTATTGTCAATAATTATTCACGAATTTCTCATTAATGATATGGTTCTGGGATCAAGAAGACTAACTATTTTGTTTGTCTGAATAATGAACAGGTTAATTAAAGAAAATAATAATTACTAGGATATTGCGCAGAATAAATAAGAACATCTTTGCCTTAATTCTCAAGTGTTGTGCCATAAATAAAACTGATGAAAAATTACACTTCATCACCTCAGTCCAGTTCATGTAATAGTTTTCTTCGAGCAATTTACTGACATAAATTGCCTCAAAAACTATTCAAACTAACATATCCAAGCCATCCTGAAGACTCATGGTAGGCCTGGTATGGCCAAGCGTGTTGAGGCCTGCGAGTCGTAATCTGAGGGTCACGGGTTCGCATCCCCGTTGCGCCAAACATGCTCCCCCTCACAGGTGTGGGGGCATTATAATGTGACGGTCAATCCTACTATTCGTTGGTAAAAGAGTAGCCCAAGAGTTGGCGGTGGATGGCGATGACTAGCTGCCTTCCCTCTAGTCTTACACTGCTAAATTAGGGACGGCTAGCACAGATAACCCTCGAGTAGCTTTGTACGAAATTAAAAAACAAACAAACAAAGACACATGGTATTGGATAGAAGGTTATGGTTAGGGCACGACTCTGGTAGCCAAAGAATGCCACCTTACTGGAGAGTTACCAGATGAGTGAATGGATATCAATGATGCCGTTTGAGAGTTACATAATTAATGCATAATTTGCAAATTATGTCGATACATTAGGATTACGCAATTACTAGATAACATACAAAATATGAGACACTTGGGGGCGACGTAACTATTAGTTAATATACAACAGAGGGTGATGGTGTCATTGTACATAAAGTTGCACAAAAGGACGTGTTGCTAAGGCCAAGAAGTGCCACGAGAGGGAGAGCTGGTATGATGAGAGTGCACCACTCCCCAAGTGGGCCACAAAAGGGTGATCAACGTGTCATCAACTTTGAATTAACAAAGTTTTTAAATTATTGTTTTGTTTATTTCACGTTACATCGTTTTAGAATTATTAATACTAAAAACATCTATTACAATTAGTTTTTTGTAATTACATCAATAAAGTTGTTATTTTTATCTTATAAACTATATAACATTTGTCTTAAAAAAAGAATATGCATCTCTACAGGTGGATGATCTCATTGAGCAAAGTATTTCTATGGGCCTAAGATGCAACTGAGGACAACCTTACCATGGTTTGTGGATGGGCGAGTAATGATTAATCAATAGTATTTCATCTTATTTGCATAATATACGTTTTACAAGTATTTGTCCTGTAAAGGACGGATTTTTCTTGATAACATGTTTAAATACCATGCAATAATTTAACACAGTGGTTCTTAACCTGGGTTCAATCGAACCCCAGGGGTTCGGTAAGTCAGTCTCAGGTGTTCGGCGGAGGTCAAGACACACAATGTGTCTGAACATTGTCATGTAAATTGTTTCAAAAAAATTGAGTTCATTCTCATTTTGGTGTACATGGCCGATATCTTCAATGCTCTCAATCAACAGATGCAGGATGGTTGAGTCAACATCATCGAAACGGAATAAAACCTGAAGGCTTTTCAAAAAAAGCTACCGTTATGGAAACGACGAACAGAGAGTGATAATTTCGCAAACTTTCCCCTGCGGACGACTACGTAAGTAAGATCGAAGATGTGTCTGAAATTGAAGACATTTCTGTACCAGGGGAACTGAAGCAAGCAATTGCCATGCACTTAGACAAGCTCGCAAAGTCTCTCAACGGATACTTCCCCACCAGAGAGTCATATACAGCATGGGTGAGACAGCCGATCACGTTTAGTGTTGCGACAGCGGATGTCAATGATGAATTCTTCGACGAAATCATTGAACTTCAGCAACGCTAGGTTCAACACTAACTTTTCACAACAACAACACTCTCAACATTTTGGTGTCACCAAATCGTAGCGCACCCATTATTGTTAAGAAAGCCCTTGAGATAGTCATACTGTCTGTTACAACGTATCTTTGCGAGCAATCCTTTTCGAGGATGGTAGATACGGAGAAAAAGAACAGACTTTGTTGCGAAAATGATATGAGAGTGGCAATTGCCAAGGCGAAACCGCACATTTCTGAACTTGTCTCTGAAAGGCAACAGCGAAAGTCACTTTGATTTGCAATAAATATCTACTGAGTTATGTTTTTGTTTTTGTGTGAAATTCATGTTTTATTCTTTGAACACAGTTATATTGTGTGCAACTGATGCATGGTTCATTTTGTGCACTAATAAAATATCTACTTATATTTTGATTTGAAAAAATCATATTTTATTTTTCCAATTATGAAGAGTTCATTGAATGCAAGTACAAAACTTCTGGGGTTCAGTACCTCCAGCAAGCTAAGAACCACTGAATATTAACAGAATCTTTCTGCTTTACTGTATACACACGTTTCATTAATCTGGCTTTATGGATTAAATATATTTCTTAAGCTATTCTTTTATTTTATTTGTTCTATCGTGTAAATTATTTTTAGTTTATCTAAAGCTCCCAGAAGTACAAATCATGTTTCTTAATGGGTTAGAACTCCAGACTTAATGATGAATGATTTTATTCTACAGATTTACATTACTAGAAACCAGATTCTTATTCCTGTGGTGGGCAGAACATTGTGTAGCTTTGTGCTTAATTACAAACAGTTCATTTCTACGATTAATATATTGCGTAACACATATTCGTCCTGAAAAAGACGCTTATTTAGATCTCATGTTTAGATTTATATATTAATGTATATATTTGTTCAACTAAAGTTTTGATGTAAGTAGCTGTTTCTACAACTATTGTAGAAACATTATTCTCACCTTTTTGTTGAAAAAATTATCAAAAATCATCTTTCTTGATGGATTAGAGCTTTATCAAAACATATCCATACATATATGAACAAACTTCCTTCTGCAACAAACGTTCACAAACAACTTCTTTATGAGATCATGTGCTCGCCTATCTGATTGAACATAGTTGTCATTGCCTACATTCAATGCCAGTCTAATTAGCTAAAAGTTTATCACTAAATGAATCATTGAGCGTATGTCATTCTTAAAACTGTTACAACACAGGGTTAATAACATTGAAAGTATGTGTAAACACCTTTTGGATTTAGGAAGTTTTGTAACACACAAAGCACTTCTATGTGGAAAATAACATATACAGTATAAATATTAAGGAGATTTAATTTTATTTCTACTTTAGGGATTATTAGAACTTTTAAAAGTAGAAGTTGGAGGTGGCATATAGTAGAAATATATCAGGGGGTTTCATTTCGATAAGACATTAAAAATTGGAAGAACTTTTAAGGGTATCTACCTTTCCACAACTGGCTGCAGACCGTAGGAATTGAGAGATTATACGTGTAAGCTTTAATTACTTTTTCCATGATCAATGGCTAACTCAACATCAGTGTTTTATTTTATCCGGTAAATAGGATATAATCAACGCATTTGAGAGCTGTTACCACAGACATTACCTGTTATAACTTTAACATGACAACTGGGATTTAAAATGGATTTTTTCAAAAACTTTAATGCTCATTATACATTAAGTTAATTATTGTTTTATAGTGCTGATTTTAATTGCCTATTAACAATTAATGTAAATAACAGTTTTGAACAAATTTATTTCATTATATATATATTACTAGTTTGTAATGATATATATGAAAATGTTGTAGTAAAGCTATGAAATTTTCAAACATGTACTAGTTTAAATATTTGACAAAACAGATGGCCTCGCACGGCCAGGTGGGTTAAGGTGTTCAACTTCTAATCCGAAGGTTGGTGGTTCGAATCCCCGTCGCACCAAACTTCCTCGATCTTTCAGCCGTGGGGACGATATAATGTTACGGTCAATCCCACTATTCGTTGGTAAAAGATTAGCCCATGAATTGGCGGTGGGTTGTGATGATTGGTCTTATACTGCTAAAATAATCCTTTGTAGCTTTGCGCAAATATCAAACATAATTTTTTTTAAATGTTTTAAACTTTCAAAGCCAGTTTATATGCACTAGAACAATTAAACTTCATCTATATACAGTTTCACATATTAATGATCTTAGTTTATAAATAATATAGTGAATTATTACATTTAAACTGTAGGAATCACATTTTACAATTGAGACTGTTTTTATACAGTGGTCATTTACAACAGGTCATGTGTCGTCTAAACTTTGCGTCCTTCATTACTTACATGTGTTTATACATAACACTTTAAATTAATACTTTTTCTCATATTTTATGAAACTAAGTTTGCTTACATTAAATATTGACTTTTTAAACTTTAATTTTATTGTTTAAGTACTAAAAAGCTTCCGATCTCACGTTATGATAAATTGTTGTTGTTTTAAACTAATCACAAAGCTACACAATGGGCTATCTGTGCTCTGCCCACTACGCGCATAGAAACCTGGTTTTTAGCGTTGTAAGTTTGTAGACGTACCTCTTAGCCACTAGAGGGCGTTATGATAAATATATAATTGTTCATGTGTTCACAACTGCACACGCATTTTACACAGAAGCAATGTTCCGCTTGTCTATTAACATTTATTTTTCCTTTTTTTGATAACGGGTGTATACACTCAGAAATAGCATTTTTATACCATTGACAAGTTAACGGAGGGGAATTAAGTATATTTTAACCTAAATCCTAACCACATTCTTGTCGGTATCTTATAGTTATACTAGCGATAATTAATGAAAACTATTTGCTATATGTATTATTTATTCTATGTTTCTTTTATACATTACTGAACTAAATGAAAGTAGTAGTGCTCCAGAACCATTTTGACATTGATAACATATAATCCAGATAGAGTAATCATATTCTTGCGTCAGATATGGTCCCACTATCCACTAGCTGCAACAAGTTAAACGGTATGATGAAAAAATACGTGTGAACAGTGAGGCGGAATAGAGTTCCTTCCATGGCATCTCACTGCTGAGAAGACTGAAAAGTTAGAGGCTCTGAAGCTGCTTTCATATAATTTACAAAATTATATTATTTATATAAAATTATCACACTTGTTTATTTCTTTTACAGATGATGAAGGCACTAGTAACATGCGGACTTCCCGCCGGGGTCATACGTGCATCTAATGAGGAAAAGGTAAGTTTCAAGGCTTGTACGAATTTAAATGTTCATATATCAAAAGTGTGTAATTATATTAATATATGATTAATCAGGACCTTAGCCACAAGGTTGGGTTCAGAGGGTGCAAATTCAAATAAGTGGTTGAGTCTGACAATGCAAAATGCATATTTTTTCTTTAAACTTATTGGCCATAATATTTTAGCCAGCAGTGTATACATAAGAAATTAAAACATATTGAATTACATTTTAATTGAACGTTCCTAATTTTCATCATATTCTCATCTGATGCAATGTCATGACTTCATTCCTGGTTTTTGGTGTCTACCACCAGGTGATATTTTTGAAGCAATCATAAATACGTTTTATTTTTTTTTATCAATGTTTCTTGGTAATATAAAAAGAAAAAAATGAAATCTTATTAAACGACATATGCTTCAGTGGCGATCTAACATGGAAAGATCGAGGAGAATTAGTGGTTAGTGTAAGATCAGTTCTCAACAGAAACGACATGTTATGACAATGAAAGAATTTTAATCCTATAGGATGAAAAAAAATTGCAGAATGATTATAGATATAAAAATTCAACAATAAGTTGCTGAAAATGTAGACAGATGGTTGTATATGAGCTATGATACACGTGTTAAAATGTCTAAATGTATTGTATTTAAACGCATTCAATTTTAATTAAGTGGAATTGTATTATTTACTTATTTGTTTCTTGACTGTTGTCAACTTTTTAAGTTTTGTAATGTCTTGAGCAGTCTAAGAATTAGCATTGTCTGTTGCAAAAGTCGACTTATTGCTCTTGTTTTAAACAAAGTTGATGTGTGTGTTTGTTTTGATATAGGAAAGCCACATCAGGCTATCTGCTGAGTACACCGATGGGAATCGAACCCCTGATTTTGGCGACAAAGTTGATGGTAAAGTAAAAAGTTTAATGTTATAGGCATAGTAAATAATATCCAATAAATACAGTAAGCTATCTATTACAATCCTGTACGTTATGCTAGTTATGGTGGAGTACAACTTTTAGATATGTGACAGCATTAGGTTAATCAGTTTTTCTAAAACAAGTCAAAGACTGGTTAAGTCGTCGTAATAAATATGTTCCACACATATCACAGTGATTATTTCTGAAATGGATAAACAATGGCAGACTGATTTTGTGACTACAAAACAACGTTTCGACCTCATGATGACCTAATTAGGTTGAAACGTTATTCTGTACTTTATATGAATTGAAGTTTTAATATCCATACCAGCCGTTTTGAGAATACAATCAGTTTTGACATTAACTTAAGTGTAATGGTGTATTTTCTAAATATGCATAGATTGATCTGCTTAAGGATTAGAAAAGTGAGACATTTCTAAAAACTTTCAAGCAAGTTTAGAAACCCTGTAAACTTCAAATTGATGCTGGACAGATATTTTAAAACTTGATAACGAGGAACCCACTTTTAAGCAAATGGAAGTTTCTAGATGGCTTGATTGCGTAAAAAATCTTAATTTTAACTGTTTAGACAATATTTTTGAAATGTCATACATTTAAAATAAAGTTTTTTTCATTATCCAGCAAGCCACTTTGATCTGGCGTGACCAGCTTGTTAGGGCATTTAACTTCCAATCTGAAGGTCACAGGTTCAAATTCCAGTCTGACCAAAAATGCTGTCCTTTCAGTCGTGGGGGCGTTTATAGTGATGGTCAGTCGAGTATTCAGTCGTGAAAGCTGATGAATAGCTGCCTTCCCTCTAGTGTTTCGTTGTTAAATAAGCCTGCAAAAGTTTTGCTTGATCAAATCAATAGTTACAACACTGTCTCTCAAAGTAGTTTTGGAGCAAAGCATTGATGTAACCAAGTAGTTAAATTTACAACTTACACACCTGAAAGAATTTATGATCAATTGGATTTTTCTGACTTTATATTTTGAATCCTGAATTTTCCACTTGAAATAAAACTCTTAGCTCTTCTTAGTAATTTGTTATTCAACTAGCTAGTCATGTTCTTCTTTATCTTTTTAGCTTTTCTTACACTGTATAAAGGAATGAGATTAATATGAAAGTCTATATGCAAAGAATATTCTCTTCAACGAGGATTAGTAGTTCACATCTGAACCCCAAACTCTCATACATCACCTGATATTTGATTCAGCAGAGCACAAGACTAAGGATACATTTTTGGATGATGCAAGGTACATATGGAACCTCAACAATCGATTCAACAAATTGTTGGTAAATTCTTTTAAGACCAGCTGCTCCATTGACCGTTGAATTTCCAACATAGGTCAAGTATTCCTACGATGCTATCCACCATCATTATCAGCCAACTAACTAGGCATCATATTCAGCTGCTAAAGAGGCACTGTCAGGAGAAGACCATTAAGCGGACAGAGATCTTGGTATCACTGTTTGGTTTAGAAGGACAGGTTTGCCAGGTGTGGGCAGAGCTTGCATGTAAATTCATCTAAGTCACTAGTGTAGTCAGGTAACAGTCAATCGTTATTTTAGAGGATGTGCTCGTTATATCTTTTGAAGTATGTCTCTTTAATTTAAGAGTTTTTTGGTTTTTGTTTTTTCTGCAAAGCTACACATTGCAAAGATTGTATTAGCTTGAGATGTTTATTGTATCATATTTTTATTAAGGGTTTATTTTTGTATTGCCATCAGTGATTTTTTGTTAAAGAGTATTTTTGTCTATGTAAATTTTGTCTTCATTAATTTTGTTAAAGAATCGTGTCTTATGTGTTGCTTTGTGACTGTTTTATTAGACACGGTAACACGAATTTCTTGAATAATATACTGATAAATTTTGATTGATTTTAAAAGTTACAGTTACAAATGTCTAAAATAACATAAGAAATGACAAGATGAGAAAAAGTGTTAACATGTTTTTGTTACTCCTTATTTTTAACATAGATTTTTTTAAAAATGCCATTGTTTCAGGTGCATCTGTTAGTTCTCACAAAATACAGTGATTAAGAAATTTATTAATCTCCTTTTACTCAGTATCTTTTATATCATATTTATCTTTCTTTGGAAAATGTTTCTATAAGTTTGAACAGGAATAGACAGACAGAAACTTTTCTAATGTCAGATCAGGTAATTTTCAAAAAGTATAACCCCTTATGTAATTAATGGGAATAATGACTAAACAGGGTGTCTTAAGTTGACCTAAAGAAGTAAGAAGTTAGAGTTTTATGTAAATAATATGATGTCCGTTAATTTTCAGACAACTTTTTCAATATATTTAGCTTATATTTCAATATATAAGAAGCCTAGAAATAATAAACAGTTTTAAATCTTCAGATATTTTGTGTAAACTACAAACATTTTTGTTTGTATTAAAGATTATTTTTACTGCGTGTTTGACAGTTCTGTTAACTCTCTTTCTTTCACAAACTTAGCTAGGTTCAGAAAATTCAGAATTATTTCTGAAGATATATATTGTTTGAATATCCTCTTATTCTATGGACCTTGGAGGAAATCAGGATATCACATCTATTATCCCAGCATTACAATGTAAACATGCAAAGTATTTTATTTTTGTTTTACATTGCTGCTCATTACGTTTCCTTTGACACAAGTTTTATGCTTTAGCTCACAAATTATCTTTCAAAAGAATTTCCCTGCTGAGGTCCCTTTGCGTTAACTTGCAAATAAATTTGTTTACAGCTACAGAATTTCTTTATTAACTGGTTGATTAACTTTTTTCAGAAATACTGAACTGAATTGCTAACTAAATATTTCATTGAATTCGCACGGCCTCACGAGCTGATTAATCGTATTTGAAAATAATGTACTTTCATTTCTTGATATTAGACCAAATTCTCGTTTATTATATCATCATATTTAATTTCTGTGGTGCATAAATTTATGTATATAAGACACTAATTATAGAGGAAAAAAACATTATAACACCGAATTGATCTTCTGAAGCTTTATAATGTCAGTTACACTTTGTGTTAAGGAGGAACACATCTGAAGAGCAGCAACTGAAATACTGGGAGAATAGTTGAATTAAGGGAAAACAATAATTTGGTGTCAAGGTGCTCGACACTCTGAGGGTTGCTAGTTCGAGTCCCCGTTACACCAAATATGCTCCCCCTTTCAGCCGTGGAGGCGCTATACTGTTCGATCAATTCCACTATTTGCTGTTAAAAAGTAGCCCAATAATCAGGGTGGGTGGTAATGACTAGCTGCCTTCCCTCTAGTTTTACACTGCTAAATTAGCGACGGCTAGCGCAGATAGCTCTCATGTAGCTTTGCGCGAAATTCAAGCCAAATTATAATTAAATGAAAAACATATACAGTGGCGTATTTAGATAGGGACTAAAGAGGGCACACAAAATTTTTTAGCCACTGGGCCAACACAAACTTAAATCCGCCATTGGACTGACATTTAATTTTCCTTGTGATTCTTATAATCTTAAAACCGCATAGTTATTGTATTCCAATTATCAATACAATATGTACACTTTTACGGTAACAGAGGAACAAATCATTATCAAAAAGCGCATTTACTCCACTCTGATTAAATTTGCGATCTTGATCAATTTTAGTTGGTTGTTTTATTTTTTGTTTGCCCGTGGCGGATTTTGAGTTTAATTCGTATACAAACACGACGTGACAGAACTATCTTCTCATTAAACTAAAGTTACAACCTATTTTTAAAAAAATAGTTACATAAACGTTTCTTTCAAATTTATAAAGATTGTGATGTAGTCATACGTCATTAATGTTTCAAATAAGTACATGAATATCAAGTTGACTCTTCATACTGATAAGTAATCTATCAAAGTGTTTTATAACGTCTGTTATTACTGTGGATTAATGTGTGAAACGAACTTATTTGTTATGAACAAGACTGACACTTCGTGTTGTCGTTACGAAGTAAAGCCAAAGTTAATGCCCTTATCAAACTCAGCCTGAAAGAATGTGGGAATATGAGAGGTTAAATATATGAATCTGGAAAGAATGTGGGAATATGAGAGGTAAGATATCTGAATCTGGAGCGCATATATACGTTTAGCATTCCTTAGGATAAGGCTAAAACGATTTACTAGCAGAATTTAGTGGGAATTGTATGGTCTGTATTGATAAATCATTATGTTGTGTAAACTATTTATTCAAAATTCATTATTAAAAAGATAGCTATATCTTTTTACAATTTCATATTGTTTTTAGCGGTAATTAAAAGATGAATATCAATTCGTTCTTACACCTTTAATGGTTTTATGATTAATCATGTTATGAATACTGGTACAGTAGTTTACCAAAGAAATGTAAGCGCAATGAATGGAACAGCCCTAGGGAGCGAACTGTTCTGTTTTCGTCAATCACCTTTGATGTAAATAGAAACCAATAATCAACAATGAAACTGTCAGCTAATGTGTAATGTATGTTTCTTTATAGTATGTTGATAATAAAAATGTTCATCTTCTAACTGATACAAACATTATTTCACTGATATCAGCTGATCCCAAACTAGTTGATATTAAAAATCGAAAAAAACCCGTTTCTCTCAGTACTTGTCCTATGTTTTTTATTTTTATTTTTCACCGCGTACGTTAAATATGTAAATCATTGTTTTAGGTCATTTGTAGTGAGCTACATGTGCATATACAAGTGTGTTTGTGTGTATAAATACATGACTTAATTTCATCACTGGTATCAATAATTTTTTTGTATTTCTGAGGGAACAAGCATAAGTTATAATCATTCTCTAATATTTTTAGACTGCAATTTCACCTTTGCTTGTATGGGAAGCTTGGATACTTTCATAATATTGTTAAGTAAGTTTACAGTGGTTCTGAAGAGTACTTCCATTGATTTTGATATTCATTTTGTTTACTGATGGTTAACTGAGGTCCATTTCTAAGAAAAAAATAATTTATTTAAATCCATCCTTTTATTTTTTTTAGATAAATCATCTATACCTGTCTTAAGTTCTTGTAAGTTAACATCTTCCAATACTACTGATAACAATTCATTCCATAGGCTAGGAGATCAAACAATATGACAATATTAATTCTGAGCTTGTTAGAAAATTGGGAAGTTTAAAAAAATGATAAGGCTCCTCGGCCAGGTAGTATTTCCCCATGGGTTTTAATAGAGATTAAAGATTAGAAATACTACTGTTTTTTTTTTGTCAGTTCTTGAATAGTGAGCAGTGAGAGATGATTGGAAGACAGCTAAGGTAACAACCTTTTTTAAGGGAGGTGATAAAAACTGTCTCAGTAATTATAAACTCATTAGTTTTACAACAGTCATGGGAAAATTTTTGAAAAGTCCATTTAAAGATGCTTTTCAAAGTCATTTAAGAAAGTTTAGAATTTTATTGGATAGTCAACATGGTTGACCACGGGAAAAGTGCCATACAGATCTTTTGAATTCCTTGAAAAGGTTACTGATTATGTAGCTGAGGGTAAGGTGTATCTGGATTTTCTTAAAATATCTGATAAAGTGTTACATTAAAAGCCAAGGTGTTGGGGATAAGTTAGTAAATTGGATAGAAGAGTGGTTGGATGGCAGAAAGAAGAGAGTTGCTACAAATAGAGTTCAGTCAAACTGGATTAATGTTTCAAGTGAGATACCTCAGTCTTAGTACTTTTGCTTGCTTTTTTTATAGCAATTATGTAGATGAAGAAATAGTCAATAAATTACTTAAATTTGCAAATATTGAGTGTTGCTAACTGTGACAGAGATGTTACTGATTTACAAAAGGATTTAGATCATTACTGAGTTGAGCAACTAAGTGACATATTAGTGATCAGTGATGGCAAGAAAAGTCACTTGTAGAGAGAAATATATATTGTTTGCTCCTCTACATAAAAATTTTCTTAACCCAAACCAGCTGTTTTTACATATATAAATGAGAGATTACTTTTAATTATAATAAATGCAAGTGGATTATCATAATTTGAATTATAATTAGGATAGGAATAATGTCAATACTGTTATGAAAGAAAGAAATCTTGGTGTAATAGTTGATTGGTTTCTAAAGTTATCCAATCAATGTGCTATCACAAGTAGGACAAATAGAATTTTAGGTTGCAACTTCAGCAATACTGAATACAAGTCTAAAGAAGCTATAGTTTCATTGTACAGGACACTGGTTAGGCCACATTTAAGATATTGTGTGTAGTCTTGTGTTCTTTACATTGAATTCTTTGAAAGGGTTCAAAGAGGGTTATTAGAATGGTGCCTGGGATGATGAGGTTATCATTCAAGGAAAGGCTGAAATTTTTGAAATTGTTTTCTCTTGAAAAAAAAGGAAAAAAAAAGAAGAGATAGAGGGGATGTGATTGATGTGTTTAAGGTTTAAATGGAATTGGTTGTGTTGGAGCAGCATCTTTTTTCATATTTAGCAGTAAAAATAATAGGAACATGGGACACAAATATAATTTTGGCAAGGTAGGAGTCATTTAACTAAGATTGTTTCATTTTTTTCCTGTCAGAGTGGTTGACCTTTGGGCTTCCTTTGGATGTTGTAGAAACAGTAAATTTAAAAGTTTAAAATAAAAACCTTTTATAAGTGTATGAATGATAAGGGCTGGCTTTAAGATTTTTTAAAAATTTACTTTTGATTAATTTAGTTTGGAGGATGGATTGGGTAAGATGAACCAATAGGTCCCATGTTGTTCCAAAACATTGTCACATAATTAAAACTGTTGTAACTGAAACTAACCTAGTCCTTCTTTTTCAAATTCTCATTTTATTAATGAGGGTATCTGTTAAGAATTCATAATACAAATAACAGTATTGAATGTTTATCTTTCTTTCTTCTACTATCAAATCCCTAATGGCCTCATTAGATGCTAATTGCATACTCTGCTTTGTGGAAGGTGATAATTGACTCATTTAACTGATTAAGTACTTGAGTGTTTAAATTGAAAGCCAAAAAGATATAGAAAAATGGAAATGTATGTTATCTCATGGTGTTCTTTCATTTATCTTGTCAGATATTTTAAAGTGATGAAGCCATTGTACAACATCTGACTGTTTCAAACTACCATATCAAAAATTACAGTGAAGAAGCCAGTCAGCTTTAGATGATGGATTCTAATACACACACACACACACACACACACACACACACACACACACACACACACACACACACACACACACACACACACACACACACACACACACACACACACACAATAGATTATCTGTATAGTAAGATGAAGATCTTTAAATATTTTAGTAAACATAAGCAACAAAAGTTTAGATAGATTTATAAATTATATATTAGATTTCCCCTAGGTAATTTTTATATTCCTGTACATGATGTAGAGCCCTCCCAGGGAAGGTTCTTTCAGTTTACCTCTTCTGGTATATGAACAACCACCCACATGTGTGCTATGTGTGGTGGCCCATGAAGGGGAGGAGAGGATCTTGAGCCCAACCCAGATACATCACTTTGGCCTTGAAATCCTGTAGACAGGTAGCACTTGGGCTATAGTCAACCAAGTACCAGTATTGAATGTTCTCAACAGGTGTTTCTGATGCTGATGTTTGGGTATAGTGTTCATGAAACCCTGGCATTGTTGCAGTGTCCTTGTTTGGCATTGTAGTGCATCCCCTTGTGGGTGGGGTCAGTGGGTGCCAAAATATTCATTTTTTCATGGATCCTCCAAATAAAAACTCAAATAAAAATAATAAAAAAAACAGTCCATAGGTAAATGACCATTTCTTGAAAATTATGAACAGCAATCTTCAACATCTGTAACACATTTTCTTGTATCACATTCTATTTCAGACAAACCTTCAAGGCAAATGTCTCCCTTTTTCATTCATGAGGGACTAAAGAGACTTGCTGGCTTTCCAACATCATTAAAGAAGCTTTGATCTGGTGACATATTTGTGGAAACATCCACATCTCAAGACAGTGAACTCCTCCTCCACTTAAAGCTAATTGGAGATACAGTTATTGAAGTTACACCTTATGCTACTATGAATTCATCACAAGGAATTACTGTTGAGAGGGATTTGAAGAACATTGCAGAGTTGGAGATTCTTGCCGGTTTCTCTACTCAAGAAGTTTCTGCAATGAGGCATATTTCCACATTCTGACATTTACATCACCATCTCTATTTGCTACCATCAAGGCAGGTTATCTTAATTGCAAGGTACAGCCATACATTCCAAATCCTCTCAGAGGTTTCCAGTGTCAGTGGTTTTGTCACTTGAAGACATCATGTTGTGGTTTCTTGATGTGTGCTTGTTGAGGTGGCAATGATCATGATGCCTGTGAGTGTGAAATGGACCCTCATTGCATCAATTGCAATGGCTCACACCTGTCCTAGTTTCGTTCTTGCCCTAAATGGTTGGAAGAAAAAGATATGCAGCATTTGAAAATGATTCAAAACATTAATTACCTTGAGGCTCGAAAGTTGCTGTCCATCACTTCATCTCGGATGTATACTGCTGCACTTTATTCCACTACTACAGTGGGAGTGCAGACAGATCTCTCTGTGCCTTCAAAAGAATCATTCTCAAACCAAATGAAAAGACTTCTAATCTCCATGTTTAAAAACATTGATGAATTAACTTCAACACCCATTTCTCTCTATCACATACATTCCAGCAAATCCCAAGATCCACTGGTTCTGGGTATGGGCATTTCCTTGGGTGCATCTTCTTCTCCCACACCAAGATGCAAAATGATCATTCATTCACATCCTCAGTCACTGGAATTCTCTGTCAACAGCAAAAACCTGCCCAGTCGACCCAGGGCATGATCCATGTAAGTTGAGAGAATTCACTTGAATAAAAACAATAAAGAAAAAAGACATGGTCATAAACAGAAGGGCTACATCCAGTTTGCCTACACATAAATAAAAATGACCACCTTGATAAAATGGAACTGTCGAGGTTTATGTTCTAATCTGGATGACATTAAAGCACTGATTGTTTCTTAACATCCTGTATTTCTTAAACCTGCCGATACAGTCACCTTTTAGCAGTTTTCTTTGTACAGAAATGACAAGCTGTGGAGGAGTGGCACTGTTGGTTAATCAGCATGTGCCCACATTTTCTTTATCACTTGACACATCCATGGAGGATGAAGCCATTGGTGTTTCCTTGGGGTGTACAATCACTGTTTGTTCTCTTTACCTGTTGCCTTGAGAGACATATGATCAATCAGTTTTTGAATCTGTTATTAAATACTTGCCATCTCCCTTTTTAATCCTGAGGGACTTTGATGGACATCATCCTCTCTAGGGAAGTGCTTATATTAATGTGAGGGGTCGCTCCTAAGAGGGTATGTTCTCTGATCACAAAATTTCTCATTTCAATAGTGGTTCTTACACTTATTTTCTTTTACTGCTTTTGATCTCTCAATTTGTTCCCCTTCACTGTTTTCTCACATTTCATGGTGGGTTGACAATAACCCAGTGATCATTTTCTTATAATTTTGAGAGAGATTGGCCATGGTCAATACCACCCAACCTGCATGCCCCACTAGAAGCTGAATCAAGCAAACTGGCCCAATTTTACTGCTTTCACAGAACTTGATCATGCCATTGTATGTAAGCCATCAATACATGACTGTGTGGCACCAGTAACTGACTGTATTTTACAGGCAGCTGCTCAGTGTATTCTTAAAACCTTGACATGTTTTCCATGATATCCTCATCTGTGGTGTAATCCTGCCTGCCATATGGCACGGAAGGCTCAAAAATGGGTCTGGGATACTTTTCATAGGTATCCCACACTCTCAAACCTCATAAATTTCCAGCAGGCCCATGCACATGCTTCGTGGGTAAGAAAACCAGAAGGAATCTTTGATTAAGTTCACAACTTGCATATCTTCTATCACCAGTTCCAAAGTCATATGGGATTCAAAAGGTCAGTGGACAATATAATTCTGTCCCCCTTTCAATCTTGCTCTCTGATGCCCAGGAAGTAGCTGATACTAAGAGCATCGCTAATACTCCAGGTGAAAGCTTTTGCTTCATCCTCCACCTTCTTATTCATCAAGTCTCAGACAGAGCAATCACCTCTTTCCTTTTGAGCTTATTGTCTTTGACTGTAATCATCCCTTTACACAGGTGGATTTCAAACTGGCCCTTCATCGGTGTGGCAGTACATCAGTTGGACTTTATGATGTACACTATGACATGCTGCACCATCTATCTCCTGCTATTCTTCTGATTGTTTTTAACTGGATCTGGCAGGAGAATGCTTTTCCTGATGACTTTCATATTTCATGTCAGTTGTCTAACATGAGGTATATTGAGTGGGAGCTACAGACTGCCCTCGATCATTTACTGAAGTGGACCACAACAAATGGTTTTTAACTTCTCTCTCTATTAAACCATATGCATGCAATTTTTCCACTAACTGAATATTCACTCTGATCCTGAACTCCGTGTTGGTGAAGTTGTGCTACTGTGTTCCCCCGAGATAAAGTTCTTGAGGCTTATCTTTGATTGTAAGCTCACCTTTATACCACACATTAAGCAGCTATAGGTGAAATGTACAAGAGCACTGAACTTCCTCCATGTCCTGTCTTCCACCACTTGGGGAACAGATTGATGTTCCGTGCTAAAGATATACTGTGCTCTAATTTGATTGAACTAGACTTTGGATCATTGATCTATGGCTCTGTCAGGACTTTGGCCTTGAAAATGCTGGACCTCTTCATCATCAGGGACTTTGGCTCTGCACCAGGGCTTTCTGCACTTCTGAAATTTAGAGTTTATACACAGTCTCATGAACCTCCTCTGCACTTCTGTCATTGTCTTTGTTATATGCTTTGAAACTTCAATCTTTACCAAAGCATCCCACCTAGGGTTGTGTTTTCCTTCCTCAGTGGGCTATGCTTTTGCAGAACAGATGATCTACCATTACTCCTTTTGGTCTTCATATCCAGGCACAGTTAGATGAATTGGGTCTGTCCTTGGATAACATTGCTGTATCCACTGGTCAGCCCATCTCACCATGGCTTATTATAGTTCCCATATGTGACCTATCTTTAAGTCACCTGAGAAAAGCAGATACTTCTAATTGGAAATACTGTCTGTTATTTGCTGAACATCTTTTGAACTATACTTCCATTGTTATTTATAGAGATGGTTCGAAATTTGGTGACTCTTCAGGCTCTGCCATGGTTAGTTGTGGTTTGGTGTTTGCACACAGAATCCCCTGTACAACTTCTGTGTTCACTGCTGAATTGTACACTATTTCTCTTGCCCTGGATCACATAGAAGCTGAGGAGTACTGAAATTGCACTATTTATACTGACTCGCTTAATTCTTTACTGGCCCTGGTATCGCTTCATGCTAATTGTCATCCTGTTCTCGCCAATATTTAAAACTGACAAGGCTTGACTCCATGTGAGTTAGCAATCGCTTTGTAGTGAGAAATGTAATAACAAGCTTTTCCAAATAAAATATTTTAATGGACTTTGTTCGTCTTGCTTCCATAAGGATGGAGAAGAGGGAGTTATTCTAACCAGACTATGCATTGGTCACAGTTTTTTAACTCATTGTTTTCTTTTATCTGGGAACGATGCACCAACGTGTTATCTGTGTAACATTCAGGTCACAGTAAGTCATGTTTTACTCTCTTACTATCATTATGACAGCACCATTTTAAACCTATTTTGTCCCTAGGTTTATCCGTAACATCAGTGTTATTGGTGATGATGACACTGTCCACTTTACAAATATTTTTATTTTTAAAGGCCATTAATCTTTTTGAATGCTATTTAAGTTTTTTAATTTATATATTTGACCCTTTTTTTAATGTGATTTTCTTTTAAGAATCAAAGTACCTCTAATTTTATTTGAAATTAGAAAATGGCTGTAACGTCAAATAACTTAAGAACAGGACTAAAAAGGCTGACTTCAGATGTCTAACACTGCTGTTTGAATTCCCATTAGTCATGCTGGTGAGTTAATAATTAAAATTTTGCTACAAGTCTTTTAAAACTTGTATCACTTTACTTTCTGAGAACAATGATGTTGGCAGATAACTTGAAAACAGTACTGGAAAGGCCAATTTCAGGTGACTAACACTAATTTTTGAA
This sequence comes from Carcinoscorpius rotundicauda, assembly GCA_011833715.1. Lineage (NCBI taxonomy): Eukaryota > Metazoa > Arthropoda > Merostomata > Xiphosura > Limulidae > Carcinoscorpius > Carcinoscorpius rotundicauda. The sequence goes on along the minus strand of CM022392.1, from coordinate 44,645,073 downwards.
CTTACCCGTTAGTCATCCTGGCAAGTTATGACAATTACAGTTATGCTAGAGAAAGTCCTTTACAACTTATATTACTGTAGTTTTTCTCTTACAGCTGTAGACTAGATGTAAAAATTGGATTTAATGCTATTTTTGTTTTTGATTCAAAAATTAAACTTTGTTTTGCTTTACCTTAATTATGTTTTATTAATTTTGATAATTTTGCTTCAATTTTAAGTTTTTATGGGATGTTTGATGCAGATGACTCAGTTTATTTGTGCCATAAAACATCAAACGATCCAACCAATTTGTCAGTGTCCACTGTTAGTTATTGGGCTGTCCTATCCAACACTTTTCATTTCCCCATTTTCATAAATCCTTCTGCTCCTCAACTGTTTCCTTCCTTTTCTATATCTTTCATGTAGTTCATCCTTCCTATGCTTTTATGCTTTTTAAAAAAATGTCCGAGTGTAGTTCTTCTCACCCTTCCTGGTTTTCCCTGGGAATCCACTACTGTGTGTGTTCTTTGTACTGTCTTTCTCATAAGACCTATTTTCTCATCCTGGCTTGTGATCATCATCATTCTGATATTTACAATGTTAATGTTTACTACACTCTTTACCATTCCTTTTAGGCTTTCTTTTATCTTGAGTGTGCCTTCCTTTCTAAGACATTTGCTTCCCATATAGACTTAATTTTCTCATTTTTTCTTATCATATACTTCCCATTATTACTTTTGTTTGGATCTATCCAAATGGTTTTCTTTGTCTTGTTCATTTCCTGCATTATTTTGTCTCTCATAATGATTTCTTTTGGGGTTTCTGTTCACACCTCTCTTCCATAGAAGCTCTCCATTTCCCATGATCTCTCTGCTATTACTCTTACCAGCTAGATTTGTTAACTCATATGGCTGGATTATTATTACTTGTTCATTGAAAGCTGATGGCTGCACAACATTTCTTTGCATAATATATGTCATTTAACTGTGTTTAGCTGCTCTGATCTACTGTCCTGTGGAGGAGATTATTCAAGCAGGTGTGTGGAGAACTCTCAGTACATTTGTTGAGCTGTGTTGTCTTTCTTGGCTATCATCTTCTTTCTGCGGTAATATTTCACACACGTTTGCCTCTAACTGGGCTAAATTGACATATTATTATTATTTTTTGTCTTTATCCATTGCTTGTAATTGCATACAAGGATCCAACTTAGTGGCAGTTGTTGCCTGGTCAGGTGTACTGATTTCTATATAATAGCATTACATCTGTATACATTTATAATTCTCACTGTGAATATGGGATGTTTCTGTAAGACCACTGGTTGATTTTTTTAGTGGGATGTATATTTAGATTTATACATACATATATAAGATTTATTGTTACTTATGTATATTGTGAGTGTCGCTCATTGGCTCCATGAGTAAAGTGGATAGGGATTTTTGCCCATCCCTACTGAGCTTTGCTTCTTTAAATTGAGTCTTTCTGCTTTTGAAAGTAGGGAAATGCAAATGTCTCTTGCACTCTCAAGTTTGTCGTTCCTCTGGACTCTCCAGTGTGTATCCTCCCCTTTTCTTCTAGTGGAGAATGGGAGTACTTGCTATTGCTGGTTCTCAGTTGCTAAAGTGGTGGATGGACCATGGAAGCTTTCTGAAAAGTGAGTTTTCTGTGATTTACCAAATCAAAATTCATTGTTCTTGTGTACCCACTCTGAGAAAAGAGTATAGTTGTCATTCTATTTAACACTTGACATTACTCAATGATATCCTGAGGCACTTTCTCTGGATGTTTTCTGCCTGGACAGACTGCACTTACCATACTCAGTAATATCACAAGGTGCTTCTCCTAGATGTTTTTTGCCCTGGCAGACTGCTTCTGTTGATCTCTTGATATCTTAAGAACAAGAGTGAAAATGAAAACTTTTATGCATGACTCTTTGATTGGATGTTTTCTGCCAGGATGGATCATAATTAACATAATCAGACATATACAAAGGTGCTTTCCCCAGATGTATTGCTCAGATTTATCACTCTTTTTTTATCATAATATATATCAGTATTACAAACTTATGCAAAAGGCTTCCTCTGTTTTTGCCCAGATGACCTGCTTTTGGCATAAAACCTCTTATCCAAAATGTGCTTCCATTGAATGTTTTTTGCCCATGTGATTCATTCATGGCTTATTGTTATATATTTGATAGCCCTTTAGCTTTTGCCACATATACTTCTGTCTGATTCTTAGGCATCTTCTTCAGTTCTACCTATCATTGTATCATATGTTCACTCTTGATATGTACATGGATGACTTAGGTGCTGTCTGTTGTTCATCAGGAGAAATGATATTACATGACATGGTGCCTGGCTTCCTGTATTCATTACTGAGCAAAGAGCATACCTGTTCCAGAAGCAGTGCTATAACACTGTGTTTTCTTTTCTAATTATGGCAAACTTGTTTTTTTGCAGTGGTTGTTCTCATCTTGTTTGACTGATACTGAGCCTTAACAAGCCCCTTCCATCTTTACAGTTTCTAGCCTTGGGTGAGTGGAGGTAGTGTCATTTCAGAAGTTAATGTTTTCTAACACTGAAAATATATTTCCAGTAGTGACTTGCCTCTTTCACCTATTTCATGCCCTTTCTTTCCATTCATATGTCAGTGTTTCAAGTTTGTATCTACCAATTCTCAAAAATGAAGATTGTGCTAGTATAGGTGGCACAGTGTAATTGGTGGAGCATAATAACATGATCAGTACATGTTGCTGAAATGCCACAAAAAGTGGAGGAGTATAAAAAAAAATTGGTGTGATGTTGGAAATTTGAGAAATGCTTTGAGGACAACTCAAAACTGAGATAACTTTTGGTGAGAAAAGATAGGTATCTAGCTTAACTACATTTTCAGCATTAGAAACTATTAACCTTAGTGATTAAGCAATTCTGTTCACTCTGGTAGAGGGGTATTTACTGTTATTTTCAGTGTCAGTTTTGAATGGTGTGAGTGAACCATCACTTTTTTCATTGCTGAGGCAGCAGAGAAATTTGTTATGAGAATTAAAAGGTTTGTAGAGATATAATTTAGGAGTGAATGGGTCGATGGTGGATGGAAATTTTGCTTGCAGTGATTTGTATCGGTTTTCTTAAATTTTTTGCAATAACAGCAAAGTTTAAAAGTTTTAAAGTGTTTTTTGTTTCACTGTGCTAAAGCATTGCCATGTATTATAAGCTTATTTATAGGAATATAATAATTTAAATATTGTTGTATAACTATACAAAAAAGAATCAGTTTACATATGTTTATATTTTAATGAACTCCTAAGTTCAAGAAATGATATTTTTTTAATGTTTTTTTTCTCTGTAGATGAAAAGAGAATTATAATCCACATAAAATGTGATGGAGCATGAGTGAACTTATCCACCAACGGAGATTTTTACTTCTGGTTGACTGTCTTGCTGAAAAACTAAATGCTGCACATGAAGAATCTGCATCTTTAGAAGTTGGGAAGTTCCATTTAAAAGAAAGAGAGGTGCAGATACACCGGGGTACTCTGCTAGCAGAACTTAACCCTCAAGAATATCTCAAAAATTGTTGTTCTCAAAACATGTATTGCCTACAATCAGTTGATGATGACATGGTTGCTGTGACTTGCCTTTCTCCTGAGATTGAAGAACTCACATCCTTTGAATCTGACATTTTACTTCCAGTTAATCCCATCCAGGAAAGAATTAAAGTTTTCTTCAACAAACAATGGCTTAGAGAGGCTGCTATAATCTCTGAAGGTTCATTTGTCACTGTTAATTTTAGTGAAGAAAGTGAGCTAGCAGTGGGGATTGTTAAATATAAAGGCATTGTAACGGAAATAGGACAGGGAATAATGTTTGGGGTAGAGCTTTTGGTATGTATTATTTTTTATTAAACAATCTTAACTTAAAGTAGATGTTTAAATATTTTGTGGTTTGTAAAATTAAAGCTTGTGCTCTTAATATATTCATAAAAAAGAGTCGCAGTATTGACTGTTGTAACATGTCATTATATGGTAAGATATAACAAACTTAAATGTAGGAAATTATGTTTCATTTCAGATACAGTAATTATAAATATTCTTATGCTGAAAGTACCTTAAAAGTTCTGAAGTGAGAAATTTTTTGAGGAACTGCAACAGATTATTAAAATAAGTTACGAATACAAGTTTTTCTAACAAAATTACAAAAGTTTTGTCATTAAATCCTACAATTCAGAACAGTCAGATGTATCTTTGAAATATGAAAATCTTTTCATTGTTAATTTGTTCTCATACCGTAAACAAACATGTAAGTGTAGTTCTTAATGATCTTGAAACAATGCAGAGCATGCATCAACTTATCCATGTTTCTCCACTCACCTACATTTCATGCTGCTTACTGCAATTGCATGAGGAGGATGTGTATAAGCACTACATTTCCATCATAATTCAAATTTCATAGTTGAAGTCGTGCTATAAACCATATAACACCAAGTTATGGATTATGAAGTAAAAGTAATGCTAATATACTTCCTCCTTATGCAAGGTGGATGAGTAGAGAATAATAAGTAAGTTGACACCTGCTCTTCATGGTGTCAGTGACATTCAGATCATTAGTTGCATGTTTGTTGACAACATGAGAGAAACTCAACAGAGACAGGTTTTTTTGTATTGGAAGGTAAGTATCTCTTTAAAATAAATTTTAATTCTAAATATGTAAAACTATATATCACAAGTAAGTTTAAACTTTAACAAATATTATACTCATAGGTATTTGAAATGTTATTCCTACCAAGAGAACATAAGTACATTGTTAACTGTATATCAGTGCCAGTAATTGGAAGTACATGTGTTGTCAATGTTTTTAAATGTTTTATGAATCATAATAGGATTTATTTATTTTGTATGAATCAAATAAATCATGCACTTAATCAGAGCTAGATGATTAACTGGATTAATTGGTATAATTTAATACCTATATTTCTCATTATTATTTTTTTTATTAATTCAAGATTGTTCAGCTCTTTTAAGTAGTGTAGTGACTCACAAAAATTGACAAATAAAAATTAGTGTTTTTGATTATTAATATTTTCAATTATTCCTTCTATGCAAGTCTTTTGTAAGAATCACTGATCAGCTCAAAATAATTGATTAATGAGCCTAAAGATTAATTGTTTAACAAAAATACCACATCATTTACCTCTACATATAATGATATTCTGAAGTTACAGCTGCATTATGACAGGAAAATCAAGTAAGTAAAATACTCTAAGTAAAGCTTTGAAATTGTATATCTTTTGCTGATTCAAAATTAGAGGTGTTTACAATAATTAAAAAGAATGTTGGAAGCATTTGTAGTAAACATGATTTTTATTATAAAAGTTAGGCTTATTGGTTCGTAATGCTATAGCTGTTTTAGGGATTTAGACCTTAAGCCTATTGTAATAGGTACCCCTTTAAATTCCTTTCTATGCAATTTATTGTCTTACATTCAAAATTTAATTAAACAATGTCATTGTATATCAATGAAATTAACATAATTAATTTTTTAGTTTTAAGTTACCTAAGTTTTAATTCATTTTATTTGTTTAAATTTTTAAAAAACAAGTTAAATTTCAATTTTGTTGTCATGTGACTCGTGAACTAAGAAAAAACCTCTGTTTTGAATAAGATAACTCCAGTCTTGTAGAAGTATGTTTAGACAATAAGTGCATTTACGTATCTCTATGAAATTACTTATGAATACCCTATCCTCCATTGAGCCCTATATAGGTTGGTGATTTCACAATCTGCCAATCATTTTCCTTTCTATCCCTTAAGTGTACAATATTGACCAGTGAAGACTGATTTTACATGTTTTGTTCATGTCTTTGAAGTCACAAGATTTTTTTTTCTCTCATTGCTTTATTTCTTCTTTATAAATATTAATTTGGATTATCCATGAATGCATCTTAATTATGCACAACAAACAACAAATCTTTAGGACATTGCTTTCATCCATACAACATAAATAGTTTCACAGTGACATTAGCTTGTCATGCTAGTAAATAATTTTGAAAAAATATGTAAAAACTGAACTAAGACAACCATTTACTAGTTGCTTATTATGAGATTTATTTAAACTTGCCTGTATGTGTGTATCAGCATTTCTTCTCATTGATTAACAAGACTTTGTACAGTAATATTATAACAATATGTTAAAGCTTATTCTCACAGCTGATTATCTGTAATCATAGTGCACCACACATTCTACAGGGTGGTCGCTAGAAAAGCGGAAAATTTGTCAAACAGCTATTTATTTTTACAAAGAATAACTTTTACAAAGTTTTTTCAAGGCATATGTTATATTACACTCATAGATGCTCAAAATGCATTTTATGATATTAAAATCATGCATTTTATTCACGATGTAAAGAAATCAAAATAGAAATGAGTAAGCACGCATTTTATTCATGATCTCATCTGACCCTCAAATTTTCCGCTTTTCTAGCGACCACCCTGTATATACCTCTAAGCAGCATTAGTATTTTCAGTCAGCAGATGGTACAGTTAATGGTACATTTCAATAATTAAAACTAAAGATTGAAATTTACAGCTTTATATTTGTGATTTTTGTGACTTCAGCAGTGCTTCAGCAATATTATTCTGTTGGAGGGTTAGTTGGATCAATATTAAAATACATACATGCTTCTAGGTACAAGAAACCATATGAATGTTAACATACAATAATTCTCAATAATTATAGAACTAAGTTTTGACCTTCTTAGGTTAACCTAAAGATGACTGAGAAGGTTGAAACATTGTTCTCCACTTTATTTTAATGAAAGTTTTAATACCTATACCAGCCATCCTAATATACATTTTTACTTCAAGTGGGTTTCTCATCATGACACGATAGAAAGTCTTATAGCTGCAATACATTCTATTGCTGGGCTTTCTGCAAATAAAAAAATATCTCCAGTCAATGAGAGAGTCTACATGTGTTGCTGTGGTGAACTTTTGGTGAATATTGTGCATGTAAGCAGGGACTGCTTTAGTTCACAAAAAACTGGAACTAAAATTGTGAAACTCAAAATTTTCAAAACCAGGAGCCAACTAGTAGCCAACTTTTCTGATGTGTATGTACCCATAAGAGTAGTATAAAGATTTTCATGAAGCACTTACTTTTCAAAACTTTTATCTGTAATTTAATTTTTGCTTAATTTGAATAAGTTCAATTTCTATTTTATATTTGTGAAACAACAGTTGAACTCTTTTAGTGAGAAAATGAAAAAGTTGTAACCTTACCCTAAAAATAGCAAATTAATTGTTTTAAAGGCAATGAAAAATATGTAAACGTGTAACTGATGACTCAAATTTAATATAAATTTTTAATTTGAAATTAATTATTTTTAAAAACTTTTCCAAGAAATGGATGAAAATATGAAGTTAATGGGTTTAAGGAGTATTTGGTCTAATTGGAAATAAACATTATTTTACTAGAACTGAGTTGGGACAATCTACATTTTAATTGAAAAGATACAAATAACATTTTTTTGGGATAAAAAATTCATCCTTGAACTGCAAAGTGTCTGAGAATAACAAGGTATGCTTATACTTAACCTATGGTGAACTGGTTACAATCAACAATGAGGTAGAACTATGAACACAGCTTTAACTTTGCTATTATATCTAGGCAGCAGACACCCAAATTTCCAACTATTTAAGAATTTACACGTACCTGTCATTCATGGTGCATTAGGTGTTGTGTTATGTTGTTGCTGATCAATGGATAAAGTTTTCGAAAGAGGTTTTAAAATTTCAGGAACATTATCACTGACTAAGCTATCTATGACATGTAAATGAAAGTGAAAAGTGGAGTTTAGAAAGCTTTTACTTTGCTAAAGAAGAAAAGTTTAATTTACACTTCCAGTGACAGTGCTAATACATAGAATTTATTTAATAAATGACAACTGGATTAACCATTTTCCAACAGTTGCCCCTTTAAATGTTTTTCTCCACAAGTAACTATGTTACATTCAAAAGTTAAATACTCTCTCTATCAATGTATGTGAAAGAAATGAACATTATAATGTATGTTGTGATTTGAAGTTTTATGCTATTTATGTTTTTAAGTCCTTTATTTCAAAAGAAACTTTCAGAAACTGCTTAAAACTCTAAATGTATTGTCACATAACCAGTGAGCTAGGAATATTTTCTACTTTGGCTCTCTGTATCTGCAGTAATACAGTAGTAGTTGTGTAGATGTACATCTAGATTTTAATATGCTTATCTAATCTTCCAATAAAGTACATGTTTTTATTTCACATAAATAGCTGTTATTCTTTAGTGCTGCCCTCTATATGCAAACTGTTTTTGCATGCCACAAGCCCTCAGCTTTCACGTACCTCATGATCAACAAGATACAACTGTGTCTTGCATGCTAATCATCGTGTAGCATCTTTCCACTAATAGGAGCATAACATACCCTCCTGATGTATGTGACTCCTTCCGTTTTATTTTCCTGAACTGATTCTTCTAGTTTGGGAGTGCTATTACCAAGATGTTTTTGTTTGTGCTCTTTTCCCATGTTTTTTTAACTTTCATACAAAGTGAAGATAATTTATTTCTACTTCACTTGCTTTTATTGTTCTTCAAATGTTTTTTTTTTGGTTTTCACAAAAGCTTATGTTCCACTTAAAAAAATGTTATAGTTTACTTTCAGCACAATAATCCAGGTTTTGGATGGCAATATTCGACTGTGAAATTGTTCACTTTAATACATTGGGAGATTGATTATTATACGAGTTGACCTTTGTTGGGCATTGAGTTTGGGGGCCCACACATTCAGAATACTGTTATTGCTCTGTGGATAGTTTTGTTATTAATATTATTATTTGTAGTTCTTTGCGAATAACAACATGCATGAAGTTAAATTTATACCTACTTTTTGTAATGTTAGGATTTTTTAAAATTAATGCTTAGTCATATTCTTTGTCCTACAGTGGTAGATTAGGCTTAATATATGTCTTTGTTATTTTATGTTTACATGTTATTCATCTCACTGCATAAATAAGGTTAGATATATTCTTTCTTCAACAAATACTTGCCATGCTGTCTTGGTTTTGCTTAATGTGGCATTAGGTACCAGGTCTAGATGTCCTTTGTCTCTAGTTCTTCATCTACTTGCTTTGGCTGTCAATACATTTAGGCAGGATTGGGATCTGTTTATATCTTTATCTCTTATCCCATTCATTTTCTTTCCAAGGTGATTTCATTTGTCATTGCCACTCTATGTTAGATCTTTCTGATTACCACTACTTGGCTGACACAGATCTAGTTTTCTTGGCTGCTTCAGATTGAGCTGTTCTTTTCCTTTCTGATCTGTTTTTGTTTTCCTGTCTTTCACTTTGGAGGCTCATGTGGCATGTTCTTCCTTGTCATTTCCTTTCATCTCCCACCCTTATTCCTGGTCAGATCTGGATTGTCTTGTGTATCCGATATATGCTCTCTGTTGTTTCATTAACTTCAAGGCTTCATTCTGTTGGCTCATGTGGCATGTTCTTCCTTGTCATTTCCTTTCATCTCCCACCCTTATTCCTGGTCAGATCTGGATTGTCTTGTGTATCCGATATATGCTCTCTGTTGTTTCATTAACTTCAAGGCTTCATTCTGTTGGTTCTCATTATTGCTGTTTTATTCCTTTGCATCATTCCTCTGCTTATAACTTTTTCCTTCCCTCTTTACCATTTTCATTCAGTTTTTTATTCATTTTTTCTCTTCCTTCTTTCCTATTTCCAATAATCAGTTTTTGGTGTCTTAATGCTGATCAAGCACCTTCACTTTTACCTGCAACTTGCCCTTGTCGTGCATAGGAGTTACTTCTTCCATTGAGAAATTGAACTACACTGCATAGGTTTATCTCCCATTTTCTAATTTGGGTAGCTGTTTCTTCTTTATCCATCTGTTACCATTTTTCACTCTTTGGTGAGACTATGACTGGGTAAGATACTCTTTTGTATGTATACCTCTTATTTTTATAGGCATGTCCATTTTTATTCTTTATAAATCCTGCTCTCTGGCAAGTGGTGTCTGTACAGGTATACTTAAAATTGTCAAATCTGCCCAATAAGACCAGGATGACTTAAAATTATAATTTTCATGGTCACTAAATGCATGTTGTTGAGATGAGGTGTTTCACAAGATTGCTTGTAGGTTTCATTCACAATGTATTTGCTATATTCATATGTACACTCTGGATTGTACTAACCAATGGACTTCATGGATAAAGCATAAGGGTAGAGTTGCCCATCTTTGCAATTCCTTAAATTGAATAAACCAAAAGTTTTCTGTTTATCAGAATGAGGTTATTGTAGTTTCCTGATGTGTTGTGTTGGCATTCTTCCAGACTTCCCACTGCATTTTCTTCCCTTGTTTTTTCTTTTAGTGCAATATGAGATTCCTTACTACTTTTCAGTTCTAATGTGATTGTAATAAATGATACAAACAATAATGAATCCATGCAGTTAAGAGTAGGGTGGTGGTGGTGGTGTTCTGCTGGTGAAAATGATGAGATTTCTTCTAATCTGATGCTTCATATTTATTATTCCAATCATCCAGATATTGGATTCCCAAACTGGTCAAACATTATATCATTTTGCTATCATGTTGTGTTCAAAGATCAGTGGAAATGATATTTTCCTGTGGTTTGCTGAGCTTGAAGTGAAAACAGTATGATCCTCTTTCTTACCTCCACTTTTATGTATTTTCATGGTGGCTGTATTTTGGTTTGTAGTTGACTTTTCAGCAGTATGATTTTCTTTCCAATCTCCATCTGGACATTGGTTTCCCATAGCTCAATTTTTTAATGAGCTTGACTTACAGTGTACAGTTGCACCCTAGCCTCTCTCTACCTTGGTACAAATCCTTTTTAGTGTCACCCACATTACTATCATCTATGTGATTGAGATTCAGATATTAGATGGTTCAGATCCTTATCTTGCCATTGTTCTCTCCCCGTTGAATGTGTTCCTCCCTTTTTCTCTTCATGTCTGCTTCACCTCTTTCCATACTGGGCATAAAGTATACTTGATACAGAAGTGGTGTGACCTCCCATGTATGATCCTTTATTATGTGGATACCCCTTTTAGGGCATTCTTTGCATGCTTTTGAAGGATCTTTTTTTCTTTCCCTCACACCAGTTTTTTTCACTTATTCTTTGTGGAGTTTTAGCAATTTATGTGAGTGGAGATAATGTATTTTATTGAAAGTTATAATATTCTAATACTGAAAATTTATTTCTGATAAGTATTTACCTCCTCTAGAACTTTTCCTCCCCACTGGAAACTGGCTCTTCATTTTTCTGCCAGAACTCGAAGTGATAGTTCAGTAGAATTGAATTGATAGAATCACATTTGTTTGGAGGGTGTTTCATGCTTCTATTTGTGGAGGATTGTGATATGATAATTTGCTTGCAAGATATAATTGAACCATGTTAATCATAGAGAACTTGGGTGCTCAAGGCTTGTAGCTTGCAAAAAGCTTCTTTGTATATAGGTGGCAGCACTGAACAAGAATAGCTATTTATATAAGTGGAGGATAAGTACCTATAGAAAATACATTTTTAGTATAGGAAAATTATAACTTTTGACTTGTACATTTCAAAAATATCTGAATGAATTGAAACACGTAAAATATTTTTTTAGTTACTTAAAGGTTCAATGCCCATTTTCAGTATATTTATTATGAGCTTTATAACCTAAATGTATGTCTGTACAAAATGTGTATATTCATTAGAAAGAAGTTATTTTATACAAAAAATAATTAATGGTTATTTTGAAATTGGCAAGCAGTTCTTATCATGAGTTGTATGAATTGACTATAATGTTGTTGGTTGCTTGATGAACTATAGCACGTATGGTTCTTTCTTACCCAAATGTGTTTGAGATATAGTTTAAATTGTTTTTACCTCTTACTATTATATTTTAGTTAATTATATAATAGTTATGTTTCATAGTACGTAATTAAAAGATTCAAATATATATCATACTTTGTTTGAATTTTTCACTATTATGCAGTGCATGAGAATTTTGTACATCTGCTAGAGATATATGTAATATCCTTTGAGGCCACTGTAGATATTTTCAAAATGAATATTAATTGGTAAAGGTCAAGAAACGAAATAAATACAATAAAACACCTGAAACTGAACAAAATGAAAATCTTTAAATATATTTTACAAAAAAAATAAAAGGGATGTTTTTTCTTCTGTTTCATAATTGCTTTTTATTTCTTTGCATTGTACATTGATGATAATAGCTTGTATTATATGGAAAATAAAATAGAAAATGACATATAAATATTTACTTTAAAAATCTTTTTACATTCTTTAAGGAGGTTCAAGAGATTATGCAAATGAAATATAAAAACATTAAGATGAAGAAAAATATTTTTATACTTAAAAATCACCTTGCTCTTGATTTATTAAGAGTTTGAGTGCAAGTAACTACATTAAATAAGTAAAATATTTTTAGTAAAAAACTTGATTATAATACCTTTCTTTGCATGAAGGATAATTATAATTTTTAACAAAATTCTCATAAAAGATATGTATTGCACATGGGAAATTGCTGAGTTATTGCCTATTTCCTATAAATTTACAGGAAATGAGAATTTTGGTATTCTTCACCTGTATGAAGTTTATCCAAATTATAATGATTTTAGGTTTTAAATATCTTTCATATATATAGATCTAATAGTAGTTTTATATCACATTCATAATATAAGCCAAGTTTGCTTTGGTGCAATATGTAGTCCTATATTTTGTGTAAGTTTTGAATTTAATATTATCTACAGTACAACAGGTTTAACTCTATCTATCCAGTATAGTTCATTGATTTCAGCTGATTAAACATGTGCACATCTGCAAAAATCACAAAGAACAAGCTAGTTGAATAGATTATGAGGTCAGTAAAAGAGAACAAAAGTTTCAGACCAACTGAAAGATGGACAGATTATGGCTTGAAACTGAACAGAATAAAAAATGATGTTCCTATATTTTTACATATTGCAATCAGGTTTTCATGTGAAGCAACAGTAATGTTTTCATGAGGGAAATAACAACTATAAAGCTATAGCTTATCAAAATCCACAAATCAGTTATTCTAGTGATATTCGCAGGCAATGTGAAGTTGCAAAAAATTGTTCAACCTGAAAAGCAGCCTACAGTTAATGTGACATCAAAACTACATAAAGCCAACAAATAACTGACATTCAAAAGATTTGTGACTGCATTCAAAATTACAAAATGTGCTCAGTCATATAAAACTTTCACTAGTGATCTTCAGCTTTTAAAAAGGTATGGTAGATCTCAGCATGCTAATATTACATTAAGGTATTCTTCTGATAAAGGATTTGCAGAGTTTGTGAAATTAATTGCTGAATATTTGAATGTGGCTTTGTTTATTAATATTCAAGACAGCAGTGTTATGTGTTGGTATTATAGATATTTTTCTTTGGAGAAAGAAATTGTGTATGTAGCTCAATGTGAAGAAAAACTGAAATTAAACACACTGTAAGGATTGACCTAACAAACGTAGATTTACCTTGAGAATTTTTGTCACTAGAAAGAGGACAAAAAGTTGAAAGCACAATTGACATTTTGGTTAAAAGTCTGAGTATTTTTGTCAGGAGCAATTTATTCTATTCAGAAAAGATTCAGAGATGTGCTTGAAAAAGAAGAAAATGTGTCAAAATGCTCAGATTTTCAAAGTGAAATCTTGGGATATAAATAAAGAAATATTCAGGTAGCTTTGGTCAGTATGTTGTTAAATCCTCAACAAACACATGTAGTATAAAGGCATTTAATAGGATTTAATTTTCCTTATGTGTAATTAAATGGGACCAGTTCAAACATGCCACAGAAAACACATTGGTGAATGAAAAAGTTAACTAAAAATATACTAAGTAGAGTATTGTAAGCTCATAAAAAGAGGTCTACCTATCATGTTATTATTCTTGACGCTCTTCTTCCAGTTTGAATATTTTATTCTGTTTTCACCCCCCTTGGTGTGGATTCCTGTACGTAGTGAGGGGACCTCCCAGGGAAAGTTCTGTTCTGTCTGGTTACCTTCTCTGGGATCTAAACATCCACCTACATGTTTGCCATGTGTGGTGAGCCGTGAAGGGGAGGAGAGGATCCTGGTGGTTGAGGGGTCCAACCCAAAACACCACTTTGTCCTCCAATTCCTGTAGACGGGCGGCCTTTTGGTGGTCCCCCTTGGGTCAATCAGCTGGTCCACTTGGGCTATAGTCAACCAAGTACCAGTGTTGGAAGTTCTCAATGGGTGTTGTGTACATTGTGCATGATGCTGGTGTTTGGGTATAGTACTCACGAAACCCTGGCATTGCTGCATTGTCCTTGCATAACTTTGTAGTGCATCACCTTGTAGGGCTCCATGGTGGGTGGGGTCAGTGGGTACCGAAATTTTTCCTTTTTCCTATGGATCCTCCAAAAAATTTAAATAAAATTATAAAAAAAACAGTCAATGGGTGAGCGACCACGTCTTGAATACTCTAAACAGCAATCTTCAACATCAGTAACACACGTACCTCATTTTCTTATATTACATTTTCTTTTGGAAAAACCTCTAGGGCAAATGTCCCCTTTTTTTTTATTCAGAAAGGACTAGAGGGACTTGCTGGCTCTCCAAAGTCAGTAAAGAAGCTTCGATCTGGTGACATATTGGTTGAAAGATCCACATCCCAACACAGTGAACTCCTCTTGAATTCAAAGGCAATTGGGGATATACCTATTAAGGTTACACCCCATGCGACGTTGAATTCTTCACAAGGAGTTATTGTTGAAAGGGATTTGAAGAACGTTTCCGAGTCAGAGATTCTCGCTGGTCTCTCCACTCAAGGAGTTTCTGTGGTGAGGCGCATCTCCACTCGCAAAGATGGAGCTACACTGCCAACAAATACCCTCGTTTTAACATTTACTTCACATTTACTGCTGATACAGTCTCCATTCGGCAGTTTTTTTTGTACAGAAATGACAGGTTGTGTGATGGTTGAGTACATGTATGGGTGGCACTGTTGGTTCATCAGCATGTGCCCACCCTGTCTTTGTCACTCAACACACCCTTGGAGGCCGTAGCCATCCGTGTTTCCTTGGGTCATACCATCACTGTTTGTTTTCTGTACCTGTTTCCTGGAGAGACATATGATCAATCAGAACTTGATGCTCTCGTTGAACAGTTGCCATCTCCATTTTTAATCCTGGGGGATTTTAATGGACATCATCCCCTCTGGAGAAGTGCTATTATTGATGGGAGAGGTCGATCTGAAGAGCGGATGCTCTCTGATCACAATCTTTCTCTTTTCAGTACTGGTTCTTCCACTTACTTTCATGCATCTAGTCAGTTCTTTACTGCAATTGATCTCTCAGTTTGCTCCCCTTCATTATTCTCCCATTTTTTTCATGGAGGGTTGACAGTAATCCACTAGGCAGTGATCATTTTCCAATACTTTTGAGAGAGACTGGCCGTGGACGATGCCACCCTACCCGAGTGCCCAGGTGGAAGCTAAATCAGGCAGACTGGTCAACTTTCACTGCTCTCGCAGAACTTGATCCTGCCATCGTAAATCAGCCATCAATAGACAACTGTGTAGCAGCTGTAATTGACTGTATTATACGAGCAGCTGCTCAGTGTATTCCTAAAAATTCGGCACGTTTTCCACGATATCCTTGTCTGTGGTGGAATTCTGCTTGCCACTTAGCACAGAAGGCTCAAAAATGGGCCTGGGATACTTTTCGTAGATATCCCACACTTTCAAACCATGTTGCTTTCCAACGGGCCCATGCACATGCTAGGTGGGTAAGACGTCAAAGCCAGAAGGAATCTTGGATTAAGTTCACAACTAGCATATCTCGTACCACTAGTTCCAAGATCATATGGGACAGGATTCAAAAGATTAATGGGCACTACAATTCTGTTCCCCTCTCAATCTTACTCTCTGATGTCCGGATCATCGGTAACACTCTAGGTGAAAGCTTTTGCCGGGTATCTGGCACTTCTGCTTGTTCCTCTACCTTCCTGGCCATCAAGACTTGGGCAGAGCGATCACCTCTTTCCTTTGGAACTGACTGTTTCTTTGACTATAATTGTCCCTTTACCCTGGTGGAACTAAAAATGGCTCTTCATCGGTCTGCCAGTACATTTGTTGGACCTGATGATATTCATTATGACATGCTGCACCATCTATCTCCTGCTTCTCTTGATGTCCTTTTGATTGTCTTCAACCAGATCTGGCAGGAGAATGTTTTTCTTGATGCATGGCACCAGGCTATTATTTTACCTTTCTCTAAGCCAGGGAAAGATCTCAAGATTCCTTCAAACTACCGTTCCAATTGCTTTGACGAGCTGTCTCTGTAAGATCTCAGAAAGGATGGTTAATGCTTGTCTTGTTTGGTTTCTTGAATCAAACAACCTCCTCTCGTCCACCCAGTGTGGGTTCCGTTGACAGCACTCCACCACAGACCACCTAATTCATCTTGAAACATCTATCAGAGAAGCCTTTCTCAACCGCCAACATCTTGTATCAATATTCTTTGACATAGAGAAGGCTTACGACACAACATGGAGGTATGGCATTTTGCGAGACCTCCATACATGTGGGTTACATGGCCATCTACCCATGTTTATTAAAAAATTTTTGATGGACAGGAGATTCCTAGTTTGTGTGGGTTCGAGTCCTTCAAGGCTATGTATTGAGTGTCACACTTTTCAGTACAAAGATAAATGCCATCACTAAATAACTCCCTCTCACTGTTGCGAATGGGCTGTATGTTGAAGACTTTCACATCTCATGTCAGTCGTCAAACATGAGATATATTGAGCAGCAACTACAAACTGCCCTCAATCATGTACGGAAGTGGACTCTGGTGAACGGCTTTAATTTCTCTCTCTCTAAAACTGTACGTATGCACTTTTGCCATCGACGGGGTATTCACCCTGATCCTGAACTTCATATCAGTGAAGTTTTGTTGCCAGTGGTCCCGGAGACCAAGTTCTTGGGGCTTATCTTTGATTGTAAAATGACCTTTATACCACACTTAATGCAGCTTTGGGTCAAATGCACAAGAGCACTGAACATCCTCTGTGTCCTCTCTTCTACCAGTTGGGGGCAGATCACTGTTCAATGTTAAAGGTATATTGTGCTCTTATTTGATCGAAACTCGACTATTGATCAGTGGTCTATGGCTCTGCCAGACCCTTGGCCTTAAAGATGCTGGACCCCATTCATCACCAAGGACTTCGACTCTGCACTGAGGCTTTCCATACCTCTCCAGTTCAAAGCATATACATTGAATCTCATGAACCTTCTCTACACCTTCACTGTTTGCAACTATCTTTACAATATACTTCGAAACTTCGTTCCTTACCAAAGCATCCCACCTGGAAATGTGTTTTCCTTCTTCGGGGGCAGTAGATTTTCAGAACAGACGATCTGTCATTGCTCCGTTTGGCTTTTGCATTTGGGTGCAGTTGGATGAATTGGGTCTGTCCTTGGATAACATTGCAGATTCCACAGGTCAGCCCATCCCACCATGGCTTATTACAGCCCCCAAATGTGACCTTTCTTTCAGTCACCTGAAAAAGGTAGATACTCCAGATTGGAAGTACCGTCTTTTATTCAATGAATATCTTTCAAACAATCATTCAGTTTCCATTTATACAGATGGTTCCAAATCAGGTAATTCAGTGGGCTCTGCTGTGGTTTGCTGTGGGTCAGTAGTTGC
The DNA here is from genome assembly GCA_011833715.1 of Carcinoscorpius rotundicauda. Lineage (NCBI taxonomy): Eukaryota > Metazoa > Arthropoda > Merostomata > Xiphosura > Limulidae > Carcinoscorpius > Carcinoscorpius rotundicauda. Next base: position 44,627,327 of record CM022392.1, on the reverse strand, counting down.
ACACAGAATCCCCTTTATAGCATCTGTGTTCACTGCTGAACTGTATGCCATATCTCTTGCCCTGGATCATATTGCAGCTGAGCAGTACTCCAACTGCACTATTTATACTGATTCGCTTAGTTCTATACTTGCCTTGGAATCGCTACATGTTAGCTTACATCCTATTCTCACTGATATTCCAAACCGACTGGCCCATTCCTCATTAGCAGTTACTTCAATCCAGTTTTTCTGGATACCAGGCCATTTTGGTATTCGTAGGAACGAGCTTGCAGACATGGCAGCTAAATTTGTCTTGTCCTGCACCATCACCCCTATACCTATTCCGTACATGGACTATGGTGTTGTCTTCAAGGCTTGACTCCATGCCAGCTGGCAGTCCATTTGGAGTGAGCAACACCACAACAAACTTTTTCAAATCAAACCCAAAATTGGAGTTTGGCCATCTAGCTTCTGTAAAGTTCGGAAGGAGGAAGTTGTTCTCACTAGGCTACGCATTGGTTACAGTTTTTTAACTCATCACTTTCTTTTATCTGGAACTGATGCACCAATGTGTAGTTTGTGTAGCACTCAAATCACTATCAGCCACGTTTTACTTTCTTGCCATCATTACAATTCTCAGCGACGGCAATATTTTAAACATATTTTTGTTCAGAAGGGACTGGAGGGATTTGCTGGCTCTCCAAAGTCAGTAAATAAGCTTTGATCTGGAGACATTGGTTGAAACATCCACATCCCAACACAGTGAACTCCTCTTGAATTCAAAGGCTATTGGGGATATACCTATTGAGCTTACCTCTCATGCTACCTTGAATTCATCACAAGGAGTTATTGTTGAGAGGGATTTGAAGAACGTTCTTGAGTCCAAGATTCTTGCTGGTTTCTCCACTCAGGGAGTTTCTGTAGTGAGGTGCATCTCTACTTGCAAAGATAGAATTACACTGCCAACAAATATCCACATTTTGACATTTACATCACTACGTGCATCTGCCACCATCAAAGCAGATTACCTAAATTGCAAGGTACGGCCATACATTCCAAACCCTCTCTGATGATAACAATGTCAGAGGTTTGGCCGCTCAAAGATGTCACGCCATGGTTCCCTGACATGTGCTCATGGTGATGGCAAGGACCACAATGCCCATGAGTGTGAAAATGGATTCTCATGTCAAATGCAATGGTTCTCGCCTTACCTACTTTCATTCTTGCCCTAATTGGTTGGAGGGAAAAGAGGTGCAGCATTTGAAAGTGACTCATAACATTACTTTTCCTGAGGCTTGTAAATTGCTGCCCACCACTTCATGTCGGACATATGCTGCTGTACTTCATTGCACAGCAACAGTGGGAGTACAAACAGATCTCTCTGTGCCTCCAAGAAAATCATTCTCAAAACAAATGAAAAGCCTTTTCACCTCCATGGTTAAAGTTGAATCAACTTTTACACCAATCACTGTTCCTCCCGTGTTTTCAGTCACCGAACTCCCCTTTCAACAACAAAGACCTGGCCAATCGACCCAGGGCAAGATCCATGGAGGTCAATAAACACCCCCTGAATAAGGACAATAAGGAAAAAAGACGTAGTTGTAAACAGAAGGGTTCTGCAGCCAATTTGCCTACATATATCATTAAAAATGGCCACCTTCATACAATGGAACTGTCGAGGTTTATGTTCTAATATGGATGATATCAAAACACTGATTGGCTCCTACCATCCTGGATGTCTTTTTTTACAAGAAACATTTTGGCAGTTTTCTTTGCACAGAAATGACAGGTTGTGTGGTGGACAAGTACATGGAGGGGTGGCACTATTGGTGCAGAGCGACCACCTTTTTCCTTTCAAACTGACTGTTTCTTTGACTATAATTGTCCCTTTGCCCTGGTGGAACTAAAAATGGCTCTTCATCAGTCTGGCAGTACATCTGTTGGACCAGATGATGTTTATTATGACATGCTGTGCCATTCCTTTCCTGCTTCTTTTGATATTATTCTCATTGTTTTTAACCGGATCTGGCAGGAGAATGTTTTTCCTATTGCCTGGCACTAGGCTATCATTTCACCTTTCTTTAAGCTTGGGAAAGATCCCAAGATTTCTTAAAGCTACTGTCCAATTGCTTTGACAAGCTGTCTCTGTAAGACCTTAAAGAAGATGGTCAATGCTTGTCTTGTTTGGTTCCTTGAATCAAACAACCTCCTCTCACCCACCCAATGTAGGTTCTGATGACAGCACTCCACTATGGACCACCTAATTAGACTTGAAACGTCAATCAGAGAAGCCTTTTTCAAACAACAACATCTTGTGTCAATATTCCTTGATATTGAGAAGGCTTCTGACACAACATGGAGGTGTGGCATTTTGCAAGATCCCCATATATATGGGTTGCATGACCATTTACCCATATTTATTAAAAGTTTTTTTTAACAGACAGAAGATTCCAAGTTCATGTGGGTTCAACACTTTCCCGTTCTTTTCTGCAGGAACTTGGAGTCCCTCAGGGCTATGTTTTGAGTGTCACATTTTTCAGTATCAAGATTAATGTCATCACTGAACAACTCTCTCACTGTTACAAATGGGCTCTATGTCGACGACTTTTACATCTCATGCCAATTGTTGAACATAAGATATATTGAATGGCAACTACAAATTGCCCTCGATCGTGTATTAAAGTGGACTCTGGTGAATGGCTTTAATTTCTCTCTTTCTAAAACCATTTGCATGCACTTTTGCTGCCAATGGGGTATTCACTGTGATCCTGAACTCTGCATCAGTGAAGTTTTGCTGCTTGTGGTCCCAGAGACCAAGTTCTTGGGGCTTGTCTTTGACAGTAAACTGACCTTTATACCGCTCATTAAACAGTTATGGGTCAAATGTACAAGAGCACTGAACATCCTCATTGTCCTTTCTACCAGCATTGAGGGAGAAAATTAATGTTTTATGTTTAAAAATATATCGTACTCTTATTTGATCAAAACACGACTATGTAACACTGGTCTGTGACTCTGCCAGACCTTCGGCCTTAAAGATGCTGGACCCCATTCATCATCAAGGACTTTGACTCTGCACAGGGGCTTTCTGCACCTTCCCAGTTCAAAGCTTATATGTAGAATGTCATGAACCTTCTCTGCACCTTTGCCATTTGCATCTGTCTTTACTATATTCCTTGAAATTTTATTCCTTACCAAAGCATCCTACCTGGGGATGTGTTTTTTTCCTCAGTGCGCCGTGCTTTTTCAGAACAGACGATCTGCCATTGCTCCTTTTGGTTTTTGCATCCAGGTGCAATTGGATGAATTGGGTCTATCCTTGGATAACATTGCAGAATCCACTGGTCAGCCCATCCCACCATGGCTTATTAGTCCCCAAATGTGACCTTTCTTTACGTCATCTGAGATATCAGATACTCCCGATTGGAAGTACCATCTTTTATTTACTGAACATCTTTCAAACAATCTTTCCATTCCAATTTATACGGATGGTTCCAAATCAGGTGACTCTGTGGACACTGCCATGGTTTGTTGCAGTTTGGTGGTTGCACACAGAATCCCCTATACAACTTCTGTGTTCACTACTGAACTGTATGCCATTTCTCTTGCCCTGGATCATATTGAAGCTAAGTAGTACTCCAACTGCACTATTTATACTGACTCTCTTAGTTCTCTACTGGCCGTGTAATCTCGTCACATTGGTTCATACCCTGTTCTCACTGATATTCAAAACCGAATGGCCCATTTCTCATTAACATGTAATTCTATCCAGTTTTTCTGGATACCAGGAATGAGCTTGCAGACATGGCAGATAAATCTATCTGCTCTTGCACTATCACCACTGTGCCTATTCCATACATGGACTATGGCTCCGTGCCAGCTGGCAATCGACTTGGAGTAAGAAATGCGACAACAAGCTTTTCCAAATAAAACCCTGTATTGGAGTTTGGCCATCTAGCTTTCATAAGGTTTGGAAAGAGGAAGTTGTTCTAAAGACTATGCATTGGTCACATTTTATTAACTTGTTTTCTTTTATCTGTAACTGATGCACCAGTATGTAGATTGTGTAATACTTGGATCACTGTAAGCCACATTTTATTTTCTTGCCATCATTATGACTCTCAATGATGGTACTATTTTAAACATGTTCTATCTCAAGGTCAGTCCATCACATTAGACAGTGCTATTGTCTAATAAGTGTCTAGCTTTCATAAGGTTTGGAAGGAGGAAGTTGTTTTAACTAGACTAAGTATTGGTCATCTTTTTTAACTCGTATTTTTTTTTATCTGCAAATGATGCACCAGTGTGTAGTTTGTGTAACACTGGGGTCACTGTTAGCCAAATTTTACTTTTTTGTCATTGTTATGACTCTCATTTCACTGTTTTATATTTATTTATTACACCTTTTTATTTGTGGTTTCCTTTTAAGAGCCACAATCTCTCTAGTTTGATTTGAAATTGGAAAATGGCTGTAACATTAAATAACTCAACATCAGGACTGGAAAGGCCAACTTGAGGTAACTAATGCTGCTGTTTGAACTACCCGTTAATCGTCCTGACAAGTTACTATCACAATTTTACTACATGTCTTTTAACACTTTTATTACTTTACCTTTTGTTACTGGCTATAATGACACATAGCCTGGAACCAGAACTGGAAAGGCAAACTTCAGGTGACTGACAATGGTTCTTGTACTTACCTGTTAGTCTTTTTGGCAGGTTATGATAACTACCATTATGCTACAGAAAGTCCTTTATAACTGCTATTACTGTAGTTTATCTCTTAACATTGTAGACTAGATATCAACATTGGTTTTAGGCTTTTTATGTTTTTTAAAGCTGTTTTGTTTTACCTTCATTTCCTTTTAAAAATTAAGTGTCATTTATTTGAACCAATTTCCTGTCATTTTTCTCTTTTGTTTCTTCTTGCTTGTGGGATACATCATTCTGATATTTTTTACTTTGATACTTTCCACATAGGTTGATTTTGTTTTCGGACTTTAGACTGTTTTTTCACCCCAAGACCCCTTGGTGTGAATTTCTGTACGTTGGTAAAGGAATGTCCCAGAGAAGGTTCTGTTCTTTCACTTTATTTTCTCTAGGATTGAAACATCTGCCCACATGTTTGCCATGTGTGGCAACATGTGAAAAGAAGAAGAGGATCCTGGTGGTTGAGGGGTCCAGTGCTAAAACACTACTTTGAACTTGAATTCCTGCAGAAGGGCAGCCCCTCCAGGATCATTTGGCTTGTTCATTTGGTCTTTGGTTAACCGAGTATCAGTGTTGAATGTTGTCAACAGTTGTTGTGGACATTGTTTCTGATGCTGGTGTTTGGGTATAGTGCTCATGAAACTCTGACATTGTGGTGTATCCCTCATAGGGATCTAGGGTGGGTGGGGTCAGGGTGCACCAAAATATTCTTTTGTTATTATGGATCCCCAAACTCAAAATAAAAGTAGTAAAATGACCGCATCTTGAAGACTGAACAGTAATCTACAACTTCTTTAACACCTGTACCTCATTTTCTGTTGCCTGAGAGACCTATGATCAATCAGCCGTTGTAGCTCTCATTGAACACTTGCTATCTCCCTTTTTAATCCTAGGGAAGTTGAATGGATATCATCTCCTGTGAGGAAGTGCTGATATTGATGGGAGGGGTCACTCCATTGAGAGTATGCTCTCTGATCACAACCTTTTTCTTTTCATTACTGGTTCTTAAACATATTTTCATGCACCTAGTCAGTTCGTTACTGCTACTGATCTCTCTGTTTTTTCCCACTTCTCATGGAGGAGGGTTAACAATAACTCATAAGGCAGTGATCATTTACTTGTAACTTTGAGAGAGACTGGCTATGAACATTGCCACCCAAGTTCTGTGCCCTGATGAAAGCTTGATCAAGCAAACTGGCCCTCTTTCACTGCTCTTACAGAACTTGATCCTGCCATTGTCTGTAAGCTATCAATAGTGACTGTGTGGCAGCAGTAACTGACTGTATTTTACAGGCAGCTGCTCAATGTATTCCTAAAACCTCAACATGTTTTCTATGATATCCTCGTTTGTGGTGGAATCCGTTCTGCCAAAAGGCATGGAAGTCTTAAAACAGTCCTGGGATACTTTTTGTATGTGGGTAAAATGTCAAAGTCAGAAGGAATCTTGGATAAAGCTCACAACCAGTATATCTTCTATCACCAGTTCCAAAGTCATTTGGGACAAGATTCGAAAGGTCAGTTGGCAATATAATTCTGTCTCCCTATTGATCTTGCTCTCTGATAGCTAGGAAGTAACTGATACCTGGAGCATTGCTGATACTCTAGGTGAAAGCTTTTGCCAGGTATCTAGCACTTTTGCTTAATCCTCCACCTTCTTAGCCATGAAGACTCAAGCAGAGTGATCTCCTCTTTTCTTTTGAGCTGATTGTCTCTAGCTCTGTAACTGTTCCTTTACACTGGTGGAATTAAAACTGACTCTTCATTGATCTGGCAATACATCAGCTAGACCTGATGATGTACACTATGAAATGCTGCTTCATCTGTATTCTGCTTCTCTTGCTGTTCTTCTGATTGTTTTCAACTGGATCTGGCAGGAGAATGTTTTTCCTGATGCTTGGTGTTGGGCTATTTTCCTACCTTTCTCTAAGCCTGGGAAGGATCCCAAGATTCCTTCAAATCACTGTCAAATTGCTTTGACAAGCTGTCTCTGTAAGACCTTAGAGAGGATGGTTAGTGCTCATCTTGTTTAGTTCCTGGAATCAAACAACCTTCTCTTACCCACCCAGTGTGGGTTCCAATGACAACTTTCTACCATGGACCACCTAATTCGACGTGAAACATCAAACAGAGAAGCCTTTATTAATCGACACATCTTGTATCAATATTCTTTAACATTGAAAAGTTTTAGTATCCAATATGAACGTATGGCATTCTGTGGGTTACTTGGTCATTTGCTCATTTTTATTGAAAAACTCTTTAATGGACAGGTGATTCTAAGTTTATGTGAGTTCAATACTTTCTTGTTTTCTTTTACAGGATCTTGGACTCTTTTAGGTCTTTGTTTGGAGTGTCACATTTCAGTTCAAAGATTAATGCTATCTCTGAACAACTCCTTCTTACTGTTGCAAATAGGCTTTATGTCGACAACTTTTACATCTCATGTCAGTCATCAAACATGAAGTGTATTGAGCAGGAGTTACAGACTGCTCTCAGTCATTTACTGAAGTGGACCACGGCAAATGGCTTTAACTTCTCTCTCTCTACAACAGTTTGCATGCACTTTTGCTGCCAATGGGATATTCACCCTGATCCTGAACTCTGCATTGGTGAAGTTATGCTACCTGTGGTCTCTGACACAAAGTTCTTGAGGCTTATCTTTGACCATAATCTGACCTTTTATACCATACATCAAGCATTTATGAGTCAAATTTAAAAGAGCATTGAACATCCTCTGTGTCCTTTCTTTCACTACTTTGGGAGTGGATCAATGTTATATGCTAAAGATATATTGTGCTCTTATTCAATCGAAACTAACTTGTGGATCACTGGTCTAAGGCCTCGGCTTTGAAAATGCTGGAACCCGTTCATCATCAGGGTTTTTGGCTTTGCTCTAGGGCTTTCTGCACTTCCCCAGTTCAGAGCTTATACACAGAATCTTATGAACCTTCTCTGCACCTTTACTGTTTGCAACTGTCTTTGCTGTATGCTTTGAAACTTTTATCCTTACTGCAGCATCCCATCTGGGGTTGTGTTTTCCTTCCTCAGTGGGCCACACTTTTTCAAAACAGATGATCTGCCATTGTTTGTTTTGGCATTTGCATCCAGGCACAGTTAGATGAATTGGGTTTGTCCTTGAATAACATTGCTGTATCCACTGGTCACTCCATCCCATGATAGCTTCTTACAGTTGCTAAATGTGCTTATCTTTAAGTCATCTGAGAAAAGAAGATACTGAACATCTTTTGAACCATCCTTCCATTTCATTTTATATGGATGGTTCAAAATAAGGTGATTCTGTTGGCTCTGCCATGGCTTGTTGTGGTTTGGTTGTTGTGCCCAGCATTCTCTCTACAGTTTCTGTGTGCACTTTTGAACTGTATGCCATTTTTCATGTCCTGGATCATGTTGAAGCTAAGCAATACTCAAATTGCAAATTTCATAGTGACTCACTAAGTTCTCTACTTGCCCTGGAATCTCTTGAAGTCGGTTCTCACTCTGTTTCTGTTGATATTCAAATCTTACTGGCCCATTTTTCTTTAACATCTACTTCTATCCAGTTTTTATGAATACCAGGGCATGTTGGTATTCACAGTTAATTAAATCTGTCTGCTCTGGCACTATCACTGTTGTGCCTATTCCATACACTGAAAATGATTCCATGTTCAAGGCACAGTTGGCTGTCAACCTGGAGTGAGCAACATGAAAACAAAGCTTGACCAAATAAAATCCCGTATTGGACTTTGGTTGTTTTGCTTCTGTGAGGATCAGAAAGAGGAAGTTGTTCTAACTAGACTATGCATTGGCCACAGTTTTTTAACTCATCATTTTCTGTTATCTAGGACTGATACACCAGTGTGTTGTCTGTGTAAAACTCAGTTTACAATAAGCCACATTCTACTGTCTTACCATCTTTACGACTCTCAACGATGACACAATTTTAAACATGTTTTGTCTCAAGGCTTATCCATAACCTTAGACAGTGTTATTAGCAATGGTGACACTGTCTACCTTGGAAATCTTTGTATTTTCTTAAAGTCATTTAGCTGTTTGATGATATTAATTTAAGTATCTAATTTATAAATTTGATTTTTTTAATGTGATTCCCTTTTAAGAATCAAAGTACATCTAGTTTGATTTGAAATTAGAAAATGGCCATAACCTCCAATAACTTGAAATCAGGACTGGGAACACCAACTTCAGGTGTCTAATGCTGCTGTTTGAACTACCCATTAGTCATTCTGGCAAGTTAAAAATAATTAAAATTTCCTACAAGTCTTTTAAAACTTGTATTACTCTACTTTCTAAAAATGACCATAATATCAAATAACTCAGAACCAGGACTGAAAAGGCCAATTTTAGGTGACTAACATTGTAAGTTGAAAGTCACGTATTTCTTTGACATAACTTTGAATGATTTAGGGAAGTCAAGAATGAAATAGCAATTGTTTCCTTTAACATCTAATCTTCACAATTCTTCCTTCAAGAGCTAGGTAATCTGAAAAATGGGAACCAGCAGGAATGGCTCATCTACTGGCATGAAAGCTGGAGGAGCATTTGCATTTATAAAAAAAATCCTTTAGCTCAGTGATAACCTAGAGATTGAATAAGTTTTTTATGGAACATCAAATAAAAATTTTTGTTTCTAAACTGAAGAAGAATTTCAAGTGTGGTTTAGCAATTTAACTCAGCAAAGAACAATAGTTAGGTGTTTCCTCCTTAGTCTGACTCTTATTCTAAGTCAAAATATGGGAAGTAGTGATGTCTCGCACTATTCCTCTTATTTGGAGAAAAGACAGGAGTTCAGGCTAATACTAAAAGTAAATGACATTATAACACTCAGTATTTTGTTTTACAGCTTCTTCAGGAACATTTCATTAAAAAAAGTAACCATAACTGACAGTACAAAGCTCAAAATAGCTTAAGTAATAAATTGTAATCAAATCTTATAGTGTATATTTGGCATGTTAAATTGTGAAGCTTATTGTTGAAAGAATTACACTGTTAAATACAATTTTTTTCAACAATAAGCTTTACTATTTTTAATCAACACATTCATTTACTTGTATAGAAGCTAAAGGCTTGTTTTCATGTACAGTTAAACATGTTAACTAAGTGTACAGATTTTTCAGGTAATTTATTAGCTACCCAAGCTATGCAGTTTTTTATTTCTGGGGTACATGGCAGAAACATTTTATTTTGGAAACATAGCTCACACCTGTATAGTTTGTTATTTTTTAATCAAAGTACATTACCTCTTGTTACAGACTCATCAGGAATGTGGGTATTCTGATGGATCAGTGAAAGGTAGAAGATACTTTGACTGTCCATGCAATATTGCTGTTTTTGTTGCTATCAATTCTGTCAAACTAATGCCACATCAACAGGCTCAAAAGTACATGCCCACCACCAGGCAGAAGAATTATTCTCTCTTATCTATCAGTAAGTTTTTATTTAATTTGCATTCTGGTGAGTTACACACTTCTGTAGTAATAAGATTGAGTAATAACTATCATAGATGAGTACTTCATGTTTAGTTTTATGATAGACATATAGTCAGGTCTGCAACCAGGAATGTTGTGGCCTGGGGCTACCCTTCTAAATCCAGTAAGTGTACCTTGACAGGATTTTTTTTGTCAAAACCCTTTTGATTATTTTTATTCTCATTTTTACAAAACCTTGTTTACTTGTACAAAAGAAAAAAGTGAATAAGACATGTGTTCACCATGGTTCAAATATAATAAACATGTGGGTGTCATCCATTTTCTAGTTATTTAAGTTTACTTTTTCATCATAAGTTCTTTTATGTGAATTTTTCTTCCAATGATTACTAGCTCATGTAAAAGAGGAATAAATAATTTTTTATGGATATATATATATATTGTATTGTCTGTTAATAACCCTATTACTGTTTCAAATGTACTTTACTCTCATTGTTTGATAACTACATGTCTGTGTATTTGAGACTTTTTTCTATGATTAGAGAAAAGAAACAGAAATTAATCTAGGCCTAAATCCTCTAGCAACCTGGGCTTAAGACAACTATCCTTGTTATCCATGTATGACACCACTCTTGAATGTATAGTAATTGAAAGAACAAAAGACATTCTTCAAGAAAATTTTGATGTGTGAAAATGCTTATCAACCTCATTTACTTTCACTTAAGTAGATTATTAAGGTCATTTAATCATTTGGCTCAATCATAAGCATTTATGTGCATTTGTTAAAGCATTGCTGTGTAGCTGTTCATATTTGAAACATAATAATAATTAATATTTTCAAACATTTACACATGTTTTTAAATGCAGGTATTAAATATTGTCAATATTCTATGTTAAGCAAAACAGAACTGAATAGTAAGTTAATCATTAGCATGTAAATTAACTGTTCTACATGCATAAGTTTCACTTAGCACAGTAATTTGCATTTTGTTTAACTTTAATGACGATATTAGTCTAAGACTTAATTTACTATTCAAGGATTTAGTTAAACTTGATGTATTTGAAAATAAATATTTTCATAATTCATTATCATTGTATGTAGTTTCTTCTTTATCATTACTTGTGTAAAATTAAAAGACTTAAGTTTTTTATTTTCACTTGCTAAGATATTTTCATTTGCTTCGTTTTCTGCCTAATAAACTATTTTAAAAGCAAAACAATAAAAGAAGGAAAAGTTTCATTTTGAACCTCTAAAATTGCCTTTCATTTTTATGAATTAAAGGACAAACAAACTAAATAATATCATTTTACTTTATTTCTTATAGTAAGTTCTTGTGTTGGTTACTGGAGCTTGTAATGTGACCATGGAAAATATAATAAGAATGTGATTCCAAATTGCATACTGTTATTTATTTACTGTAAATATATTAACAAGTTTGAGTAGTATATATGAGATTCAGCTTCCTTAGGAGACTTAAGTTAATCCTAAATCAAGATTATGGAAACTAAACCTTATAAGTAAAAAAAGAAAAAAAAAGGAATATATTTAGCATTTTAATCAATACTATTAATGAAACTTCAAAACATGCAATGGAATATTACTTTACTCACCCATCAAATCAAATGTCAAAGATAATTCATATTTAAGGATTGTTGTTCAAATAACAATATTTAATTTATAATTTACCATGAATAATAGTAGCATCCAGGCAGTCTTATAGTGAGGACTTGTCTGACACATCTTTCTCTTGATAAAAGATGTCTAAATAAAGATAATAATGACATCATTACTCTTCCACAAACATGTCATAACTTCTGATCAAACAAAAATCACTTGTTTTGTTAATACATACTAGTTGCAGCTGGTTTTTAATGGTCATGGGGAGCTTTTCTGTGACTCTTCCAATACAAATACACAACAAATTAGGAAAAAAAATCCACACTGATTGATAGTTGAGTCTAATTTAAAGGCATTCTATCATGCTAAGTAATCATTCTTTAGTATTTCACAGAACTTTGATTTTCTTTACTATAAGTTTAGAACCTGAGATATTTTAGGTAGGCATTTATCAACAAAATATTTTGGAAAATCAACTAACTACACAGTGATTTTGCTTACATTTATGAGGTTTTGCCTATGCCACAGATGTATATATCTATACAAGCATAACCTGGACTTGAGTTTAATTTTTATTTTAATGAGATTCTTACTAAAAAAGATGTATTTGTGTGGTTCATATTTCAAGTGAAAATGAATTGAAGAAAGAAGATACTACTGATGATGGTTTGATGATAATAGCTCTAAATAAATTTATAATCTATAACAATGATGGATATGGTACTCTGAGAATAAAAAATATAATGCAAAATTTGTTACTGTTAAGAAAGGAAATATTGTACAAGAGATTCTTTAGTTTAATATCTGTTTAAGAAATCAACATGATAATGTTGAAATAGATGCAAACAACAAATTGAGAAGCTGATATCACAAGAAGGTGTGTATATCCAGTGAAGTTAATACGTGTTTTGTGAAAAATGTTTGCCTTGTATTAAAACACAAAAGTAGAGAAAAAATTTTCAAAAATATAAACATTCTGTCAGCTGCTTAGGCATGACATATTCACCAATTTATCAAAAATAAACTTTGTGATCAAGTTGAAGTCCAAAAGGTGGACTAAAAAGAAGAAAAATAGCTATTGTCTGTGATAAAAACTACTTACCATCCTAGTAGTGGAATAATGCATCAGCACATAGTAGGATAGCATGTCAGGTGCACATTACTGATCATATTAATGTAGCATATGTTAGTACCAAGATAATTCTGTAACATATCATTGTCTTACTGAGATGCTAATATTTAAATATTCACTAATTATAGTGACATGTGTCACTAATTATATTGACAGAGTGTTGTGACATTTTTACAGTATGTTATAATAATGATTCTGAGTTTGTACAATAAAAATTATTTGCAATTTATTTATTGCACTTTGAATCACACACTGTACCCTGTTAATTGTAAATTGAATTTATATTTTTTGCACGAAAGTACACAGCTATGAATTGGAATAGAACAGCTAATAGACAGGAATAGGTGTTGCAAGCCAACTAGGGAGCAATTTTTCCAAAATTTGATGTAATGGTGTGTGCAATGTTTGACTCATCAGCATAATTTTGTCAGATCATGTTTGTATACAAAGCCTGGCTGTCAGGTTTTATATTAAGTGATATAGTCAACCACGTACAAAACTGTACAGAATGAACTTTGTATGAGGAAACATCCCAAATTTTATATTATTACTAGACTGGATTTGAACCAGTGGTGTAATTTCAAATTTTAAAAAGTTCTTTATTGTACAATTTTAATATGTGTGAAAGTTGTGTGTTATACATTTTGATTTTCAAAAGCTACTGAAACACCTTGTATGTATTGTGATTGTTGTAAAGTGCATACACATTCATAGTAAAATTTTACTATGTTAGGATTTCCTTATAAATATATTGTGAATTAAAAATGTTTTTGTATTTTGTGTGTTTAAATATTTGATCAAAATGTGAGCAAATGATAGAAACGATGGTGCTTTAGAACTGCTCAGTCTGAGATTTATAGGAATCCTTGATGTATATTTATATAAAGAATCATTTATTGTAATTAATATATTGCACTTGTGAAACAATAATTTTTTTCATCTTATATTGTGTTGAATTACCTACTTTCCCGTTTTAGCTATGAATCTTGTTCAATCCAAGAATAACTTATTACACAGAAATATGCAGACTTACGGATTGTACGTGTTGCAATATGGCAAAGTATTAGTACCTTGTGTAATACATTGCTCCAGATAGAGATGCACCTGTGTAGTTTTTAAACAAAACTCAGTTATTTGTGTCTGTAAAAAAGTATTGAGAAATTGTTTGTTAGCTGTGGAAAAACAAATATGGCTTTTTACCACTTTAAAGGTAGTACAGTGATTAATGGGTATACTTTTGTAGTTTTCTGCAGCTCTACTGAAGATCTGAGCAGCCACACAGTAAAGCTACAAAAATAAGCACCATTTTACTGCCACAAGTTTCCATTGTTGCACTTGTGAATGATCCAGGTATTCTATCAAATTTTACACTCCTTTGCAAAATTGAACTTTGCATAGGCCTCACAAGCACAAAGTGTACAAGAGGTTTAGTTCCTCATATAAAATCTTGGTGGTCTGTGTCAACAGATAAATTAAACACATTAATGGGAATTGTTTTGCTAGGTCCAGCATTAGAAACACATCTTTAACAAGGCTGTTGCCCACTGTAATGAAAAAAAAAACGGAGAGAGGGAAGATTGTTTTAGCCCTTCAAAATCAATCTGGTTGCTGCCAAAACACTTTAATTTTAATTTAGCTTTTTTTAATTTTATAATTCATATTTTTGAGCTGAGTTTTTATTGTAGTGTGTTGTTTCTTTGTAGTGTGTAATTTCTAATTTTCTAAACATACTCAGGCTACTAATAGAGGAAAAAAATAATGCACTGTATAGGTAGGCCTAAATATATTTTATATAAACCCTTAAATTCTGATTTTCTTAAAATACTTTGTTTAGCTTACGTAACAAGTGAAAGAAAAACACCTGCTATGTAAAAACATAAACTGTTTTGCTTTAATAGGCCTATACATTTTGAGTAGAAAAATAAAAAGTTGTACTGTTATGACTTGTGTTTGTTATGTAACATTTAATACTCTAAATTAATTTTATGCCAAATTTCATTTTTAGATGTACTAAAATAATTTATAATTAGTTAAATTACTCTTTATCACAACAGTTTAGTGCTGCATTTTTAAAAACATTAAAGGTACTCCTGTTGACAAAATTGTGAGAGTAATTACTCTTGACAGAAAATAATTATCTGGAGTACTGTTATATATTTTTATATCAGTAAATAATATGTCCTCTAAACAATTAAATTACATTTATCAACACAAATGTGTATTTGTCACAGTAATTTTTTTTTATTGTTATAATCCAGTGTTTGCAAAATGTTTTTTTTTCAAAAATCCTTTTTTTTTTGTTATTTTTATGTATATATGCTTTGAGATCTGTTAGTTTAATTGCTGAGAAGATGCTACTTGAAAATAGATTATTGTTTTGGATGTTAAACATTTGCAGCAGTTATAAACCACAAAGAAACAACTTTATTGAACCTTATTAAAGGTTTCTTATAAAGAAGAATTGTCCTTCTAGTGCCATGCATATAGATATAGTAAACATATATGTGGTATTCATTATAAGTATATTAAAACAAGTGCAGAGGAGAGGAGTTTGTTTTGGTGTCCCACTCTAGCATCAAGAAGTCATAGTAACGAATATACAACCCAGACTGTACATGTTAATAAATTTTACACAAATATGGTATTGCTGGGAACTTAACACGTACTGTGTCTGGCTTGTATGCTTGTTACTGTGACGATCTGGATGCTATAATGGGATACTGAAACATTTTTATGAGACATGTAAAGGAATCAGAGTAATGATGACACCATAATTTCAAATCATACAGAAGTCATAATGCAGTTTCCTTTATGCTTTGGTTACAAACATCAGTGACATACCCATTATATTCTTTCAGAATATATAAAGCCTCAAATCACATTAACTTGTACACACTTTTTCACCATCCTTTGTGTAATAACTGGAGATGTGGTGGGTTGTGGTTTGACTTCCACTCGTTACAAATGAATATTTATAACCAGGATATTTTTAGGCAGTCATGGGTAAGGCTGACAGGCCACTAACTTAAGGAAGTTTACATAAAAAATAAAGACAACAAACAGTAAATTGAAAGTAAATGTATATTTATTCCTGAACACTTTTAACACTAATATTAATTCAACAGTTGCTGTTCTTTTAGAAGTTCTTTCATGATACTCATTAAGATTTCTATTACATTTAATATCTTGTCAATCATCTCAATTCTTAATATTTTTATAAACATTCTAGAGAAGTTATGCTGCTGGAATAGGTATAAATATCCATTCACTTTCCACAAAGCTGGGACTGTGGAAGATCTTGATCGCAGCTAGTGCAAACATCATCAGTTGGGCATTAGCAGCAACTGCAGCTTGAATGTTGAATCAACTTGACTGTGAAGAGCATTATGGGTTAGAACAACTGACACTCTTGCTACCTGTAAAGCCTCAGTCTTTATAGTTGACAAACAGAATGTTGGTAATTTTCTATGTAGGACCAAATTCATAACTCATGATTTTAATTTTGTCTCAACTATATAATGCACAGTGCTATGATGTCTTTCTGGTTCTCATTGTTCTGTGATTTATCACAGCATGTTCTTCTTATTATAAATGTCTGTAATTCCCATGTGGTCTTAGGATCTATGACACATGCCTTTAGCCCACACATGTTCCTTTAACATAAGTATCCACTTTCTGTGGCTTGAGTTTCCTTTTCGTTTTCATTAATTCTTCATTTCTGAACTCTTTTCCCAGATATAGTATCCCGTCTACTTTTTACTAACTGTATCTCAAACTTCATAGGCATCCTGCCAACTCGTTGATTTACACCCTTACACAAATTAATTGAAACAAAACAGAAAATTATGATTTTTTCAATTTTTTGTGTTTTATTTCTGATAATCCAAAAATAACTCGCAAATTAATACATGATATAACTGCCTTTATTTTTCAGAAGATCATCAATTTGCTTTGGTATTGGGTCCATGAGTTGACTGCAATCCTTACTAATTTTTGGATTGTGATGCCAAATGTTAATTATGGCCTCAATTAGCTTATCTTTTGTAGTACTGTCTTTTTCTCGAAGTTTTTCTTTACAAATTGTCTAAAGATTTTCAATAGGATTTAAGTCTTGAGAGTTTGCAGGCCAGCTCAGCACCTTTATTCTCATTGTAGTGATAAAATTCTTCACAATTTTTGAAGCCAGATCTTGCTGAAAAATGCCAGATCCATTTGGAAATTTCTTTCAATTCTGGAACGACTCTTCTCTGCAAAGCTTCGATGTACTGTGGTCCTCACATCATACCTTCTATGATATGTAAGCCTTCAATGCCATAGCAGCTGAAAAAGCCCCAAAACATCTTTTTCGATGGATATTTTGCAAACTGATTGATGTGAGATTCTATAAGTTTCTCACCTGGAGATATGTGAACGTGTAGACTTCTTTGACCCTGTATGAAGAAATGAGTCTCGTCACTGAATAACACCTTCCTTCATTGTTCTTACATCCAGTTCTTGGATTTCAGACCCCCATAGATACTAGTTTTTTTTCAATGAGTTGGTAAGAAGTTGTTTTTTGACTGGTCTCCTTGTTCTTCTAATGCAATTTCAAATGACGTAATATTCCTCAAAATTTCGTCATATATCCCAAAAATGGATTGACCATATTGCAAAACACAGCTAATGATGCTGTCTCTGTGAAAAAATGACTATTAAAGGAAATCAGCAGGTCCAGCGAGCCAACACCAGCCGCAATGCTGAAAATATTGTAAAATGACCATTTTTAATCAATTAATACCTATACCAACCATTTTGAGATACATTTTATTTTAATTAAGTACATATTTTTGTTACCTGAATTTTTTCATTATCTTATTTGGTTATCCAGCATATTTATTAATGATAGTATTGAAAATCTTCATTGCGTGTTTGGTTAGCTAATATATATTATGCTTCTCTATGACATTCAATTCACTATAATTATAGCAAACCCCACTTACTTGATATTAGAACTTTCTTTAAGCTTGAAATGTAACATCATAGGCAAAAATGGAAGTATCTGATATGGTTATAACTATGTGTATTTATCTCCATAGATGATGTTCAGTAATGGCTTAACAATTATATGCTAACAACAAAGGGAAAATGTATTAAAATGCAAGTTGCCAACAGTCTTAAAAAACAAAAACAAATAGAATTGATCTGAATGAAGTGAAACTTGCAAAGTTAAATATGTAGAGCAATGTTAATTGAGAGAAACAGTAAGTACGAGACAAATCAATTTTAAACATAATAAATTGACATAAATTCAGGCAGAAACACATTAAAAAGTAAAAGTTATCTGTTAAAATAATAAGACAAAATAAATTCATGGTAAGTTATGAAATAAAAGGAAAATTACAAAATAAAACAGATCAATTAATTTTAACAAAAATGAAACATAATACAATATAATACATTACATAGAACCAGAGATTCAGAGTTCAGGTAAGTATGGAATATAAAATCAATATTAAACGTGAAATAATGAATGCAAAAATTGAGAGCATAAAATTAAATAATTTGTACAATCAGTGTAAAGATATGAAATTGATCAAAGTCTGAAAATATATTATTGCACTTAAGTAAACTTAATAGAAAAACACAAAATTAATTGAAATTGCAATACAAATCCTAAATACAAAGGAAGAGTATAATACTACAGTAATCTTGTTTAAATTTAAAATACCAAATTTAAAGATAAATAACAAATAATTAACAATGAAATATATTTTTCACATAAACATTGTTTTGATGGTTTTTACGATTGGATGAGATCCTTTTGATTGTTCAGTAAAAATAATGCAAAGTCCAGGCCATTTGACAGAAATGAAGGTGTTTTATTTATTCAACTGAGAGATTTATGGCATAAAGGATTTTGGAAGCCAATAATAATGAAGGAATAATAAACCTATGTTACAGATAAAACTTAACAGCTGCTTAATTTTTAAATTTCTTCTTGTATTGAAAATTCCCCTTGCAAATGTGGCTGACAAAAAATAACAAAAACCTCTTAACTAAATAAGTGTCTGTCTAACTTATTTATTAACTAACTGATTAACTACTAATTCATTTGCTCTGATTAACTAACTATGCATGGTGCTGTTTTTTTGGTCTTACCCGATATTGAAAAAGTTAACTATAGTTTGAAAATTTCTATGTGTATCAAAATGAAATATGGCAAGCTTTAAGTAATATGTGTAGGACTTGTGTACACCAAATATTAGATTTGCTACAGAAATTATTTGAACTGAAGATATGTTTGTGAATATACAGTATCAGTCTGACTTGGGCTTTGACGAGTAAAAATGCAAAGTTATGCTCATATGAAGAACAAAGATACTCCTTTTTTTATAGTGGTATTTACCTTGAATGGTTGGTAAATATACATTGCAGAATTAATTGAAAATCTGATAACTCTAATTTCAAATAAATAATACCATGGTGAATAATACACTATGAAAGGTAATGATATGTGCACTTTAACCCCAACCTGTGCATATAGGGTTGGGAAATATACATTGCAGAATTAATTGAAAAGCTGATAACTCTAATTTTAAATAAATAATACTACAGTGAAAGTGAAAATACACTGTGAAAGGTAATGATATGTGCACTTTAACCCCAATCTGTGTAAATAGGGTTAACACCTCAGCAACAATTATGGTGCTCTTATAAAATATTTTATTAAGTCTAGAAACTTTGAATGCCACTTTGAATTTAGACAGTCAAGAGATTTCTAGGTTTTGTATATTATTATGTCATTTTAAAAACTACCTCTGGTAAATGATACAGAACATCTAAATTAAATATTAAAACTACAGCCTACTTCAGTATCATCAGAAAATGAGGAACAAGATGTTGTACTTGTTATCTTCAACTTGCAGTAACCAATTTGACATTGAAATTCTCTACTTTTTCATCTGTGAAGGTATTATAAGGTGATGATTAATCCTACTGTTTGTTGTTAAACTACAGCTTAAACATTGGTGATGATAGTGTTGAGTTGCTGCCTTTCCTCCAATCTATCTTTTCAAATATAGGAATAGGATGCGCATATAGCTTTGAAGTAGCTTTTAGTGAAATTCAACAAACAATCTGTACTGTTAAAAAGTTGAAATTCAAGGTATTTTGGTAAATATAAATAATTAAAACATTCAAATATTCAATGATTTTTATGTACACAATTAAAGAACTCTATTCTGAGATCATCAACATTTTTAAAATAGACACTACATATTTCATCATCCACTCAGGTGAGAGTGACATGAATGGATGTCAAAATATGTAGTGTCTGTTTTGAGATCACTGACAGTGAACATGTTTGTAGGTCTGGGATGGATTATTTGATTGAAACCTTTTTCTAAACTTGCTGTATTAACCTTTTAGCCAAGGGTAATTATAATGTGATGGTTGCTCATACTATTTATTGATAAAGAGTTGCTCAAGAAGTGTTGGTGATTTACATTGACTAGCTGACTTTTCTTCAGTCTAACACTTCAGTACAGTGAACTTTCTAGTACCTTTGTGTAAAACTCAACAAACCTACAACCCTTTATCTTTTGACTTTAAAAGTTCAGTAAATTTTGGAAATACATCAGATGCTTTTAAATATATCTTGTACATTACAGAACTGGCACTTCAATCAATCAACCAATAGTGCCCTTCCTCTGGTTCTCAGTGCACTGGAACTGTTATTAAAGATAAGAGTAATTGTGATGGTTCTGGTGTAGGTGAGTTCAAAGTCAAGATAACCATTCTGTGGCCATGTTATCTCCTTTCAGTATTCAATCTTTAGAGACAACACAGGGACAAGCGCCAATAGCAATTTTTCAATCTGTATTGCTTTATACTTTAATACTGAAGCTGCCAGAGTAAAAGTTAAGTTAGAAGAGCTGTGTAATTTGTGAAGTAGAGGGTGTCTTCCTTTTTAAGTCACAGTGTAGGGGTCAGGTTGAAAGAGGAATATAATAATTCTCAAAGATTTATGTCATTAAACAACTAGAGTAAAAGATTGTAAAGTATAAGTCAACTGAATATCTGATAGGCAAAAATTCAATAGGATGACATGTTGTTCTGATTATTATGAACCTTAGTAATAAAGGTAATCACTATGTTTAAGAATAGTCAGTGTGGTTGCTTATGATGCTCATTTTCTTGTCTTAAATCATTCTAAAAACAGTTGGATCTTTGTTAATTTGCTTAAATTGACAGTATATAAATGTAGTTTTCTCACATTTAACCTTTACTAATTGTTTGATCATTCTCCTAGGTTTTGAGATCATTGATAGCTGTGTTGTATCACTTGGGATTGGAGTTGCACCTACATCAAAAAGATGCATTTCTGATTTGATATTTTTAAAACTTCTTTTTTAAAGTGATTTCCAAGCATTTCATTTGTTTTATATCTGTGTTTAATAATCTTGCCATTTAAAAAAAAAAATTTTTTTTGTTTGTTTTGAATCTTGCACAAAGCTACACCAGGGCTATCTGCACTAACCGTCCCTAATGTAGCAGTGTAAGACTGGAGGGAAGGCAGCTAGTCATCACCATCCACCACCAACTTTTGGGCTGCTCTTTTACCAACAAATAGTGGGATTGACTGTAACATTTTTATGTCCCCATGGGTGAAAGGACAAACATGTTTGATATAATGGGGATTCAAACCTATGACCCTCACAGGTGCCTTAACCACCTGGCCATGCTGGGACAAAAAAATTTGGTTATGTAGTTTATATGCAGTTTTAACATAGCCATATAATCCTGAAAAGCACTGAAGCAGCTTTATTTCAGTTGCTTTGTTTCATTGTTCTCTATAGTCGATAACATGTATTTAGTTTAGGAGAATATTGCATTAATGTAACATCTGATATAAATAATCATTTACAGTAATAGCCTTTCATGCCAATATTGACGGTGTCTGTGTGTTATAGCCAACCAAGGTGTGTAAGAGAACAAGAGTTATGAAGTAACACTATTGACTAGTCAAAGAAATCAATTTGAAATGTATTTACTTATATAAGTTGTAATAGAATTTCTTCAAATAATGATTGCAATCTAAGATCATTATGTTTCAATTTTATTTTTATAATAAAGATTATGTTCTTTTGTTAAAAATGCCCACTCTTGATATTTCTTACAAAAAAACTCAAATTTTCAAATTGAGACTTATGGCTGAATATTCTGTTGTTAGCAGATGTAACTATATGGTGCTCTTAGAGAAATTAGTTTACTTAAAAATACCACAAGTAATTAGGAAGTAGAAAGTTTGATGCCATGAAAACAAGATTTATCACAGACTTTATGTTTTGGTAACATGTACTAGTCATAGCCTGGTTCCTTGTGTTTAAAGGAATGTTTTTGCCTTTAAAATGGCATTAATAAAGTAGAGTACCCACAACCAAGGAGGTAGTTTAACAGAAAAAGAAAAAGAGAAGCCTTCTGCTGGACATAGAACTTCTGCTTATGTTCCTTTACATCACTTAACCTGCAGGGAGATTTGCTCATATAGCAAGTACCCAAACTATTCAAGCAAACAAACAACCCTAAGAATCAATTTTGGAAGGATGGAAGTGAGATGACTGAAGTTGATTGAAGTGGAAGGGTTCATGATTTAGTTCCAGATTATATAGGGAGGTGTCTGCAGAACTTTTAGGCTATTGCCACTAAGAACACTATGCTCTGTTCCAGACTGGTGGAAAAAGACTAGATATGCTGCTGGTTAGTGTTCTTTCCCTAACAGGTGAGACAATGAACACCTACAGGAGTTGAGGTGTATCTTGGGACTAAAAGGTTTGTTGCAAATATGGTGGTAACTTGTGATACCTGGGGATAAACAGGGCTGTACAATGAACCATCCTGAGTAGTTTTTGGCCTGTAACCTTGGGCAAAAGGCTGATCAACTGTGTGTCAGAGTCTCTATAAGCAGCCCTTTGCAGAACTGATTATCTCAGTGGCATCTCCTCTTAGCATGATTAGGAATCCTGTAAACAAGAGGCTTTGGCCAACTACATGAGACTCTGAGAGAGAGGTCAAACATATCATACTTTGATGTTCAAGGGGGTGGTAAAACAAGACTGATATTGGTTTCAGACAGTAATTAATTACTGCTTGTAATTAATGGATTTAGGAATAGGTTGTTCAGTGTTTGGTCCTGAGCTTAGACAGTCTGATCCTTTATGCACATTAATGACTATGAGACTGTTGTGTGCAGACTGTCTTGCCAATTTGATGCAATGGAGAATCAGGTGATCTATATATATATGTAAAAACAGCTGGTATGGGTAGAGAAAACACTATGTAGAGGAGCAAACAACGTTTCGACCTTCTTTGGTGATCGTCAGTTTCACAAAGAAAGAAAGAGGTAACTGACTGATAGTTGACCATACATTTACGGTTGTATAATTGAGTGTAGGAATGTAGAATGTAGGAATTGAAAATGTATATTCTGAATGCAAGTATCATATGAAAGAGCTGCTTGCAGTAGTTATCTTATGTAAACACTCACCACTATTTGCTTAGTGGTAAGTTCAACATCTGTATAGACCATATTTCATGAAATGGTCTAAACACCCAAAGGAGATAATAGCACATTGGATAACAATGTTGCAAGAATATGATTTTGCAAAAGATACCCCCTGATGTCACCAGTCCACATTCAGAAACTGCAAGAGGTTATTAATATGCATTTATCATCATTGATTTCTTCACAAAGTGGGCTGAAGTGCAACCACTGGTTAATATACCAGCACAGACCATTGTGGATTAGTTAGCTAGGAATTAAAAAACAAAGACCATTGGAAGAAAGCCACACAGTTCAGGGAGCTAACTTCAGCCAACTGTTTGTTGAGTTGTTTAAAGTTTTAGGTGTGATGAAAATTCCTTAGTCACCCTTTTACTTCCATTCTGATAATTTGGCAGAAAAAGTAATACATACTATCATACAGGTGCTTGTAAATTTTGTTAACATAGACAAAATCAAATGAGATGAACACTATAAAGGATGATACTGTTTAGAGTAAGAGAACAAGGAACTACAGACTACTTGAATGGCTCATGTTTGAATGGAAAGCATTGCATATTGTGAAGAAATATATGGTCCTCCACCAGAAGAAGTTCTTCAGTGTCTTCAAGAGTATGTAGAATGGTTCAAGCTGATGATGAATTCACTGACAACAACTCAGGAAGACAGCAGGTTAACAAAAGTGCTGTAACTGAACAGTAAAATAATATATGTAAAATGGTGAGTGGATATAGTATGTGCTGATGGCACAAAAGCAACCTGGGTTTGGTTAATTTGGTTTATAGCTATAACTGTAACAAGTTGGTGCTCTGATGTACAAGTTACAGCAGATATGAGAGACAAATATGCTTGTCAAAAATGTGATGAGATACGTTCACAAGTAATAGATGAGACTGTTACACTGGAGTTGGGAGTGGTAAGTTGTAGGAGAATGAGATCACTTCTTTGAATTATGTGATGTGTGAAACGAAACTATAGAGATTTATATGTTAGTCTTTGACAAGTGAGATATGGGATAAGGAGTCAGAAATGGAAGTGATTACCAGCTCCAGCTAGCAGACAAAACACCAGTATCCTCCTCTTGATCGATGTGAGATTAATTTTCCTTGCTATGAAAATCATAAGGTACAACACTTGATGATTTAAAGGAAAAAGAATTTCTAACTTTCCAGGTTATCAAATGATACAAATTGTAATGTATACACTACATTGTGTTGCATATATTGATTAAAATCTAATGTGGTTATGTGTTTAAGTAACCAATCATTAAAAAAGTAGTATTTCTTGGTTTCTAAGCCATTGGTTAATTGTGTCCAATAGAATATATGACCTACACAGGTGCAAAGCCATTATTATAGCATAGTGGGGGATTGTACAGAAAATAAAGTCTGTTTCAGTATTTCCATAGGATTCTCAAGAAAAGGTAGTAGTAGTATTTCTTATCCTTCAATTTGAGCAAAAATATTAGAAGTGGTATATGATCTTTAAAGTTTGCTGATAACAAAGTTTTGTTGAAAACCATAAGATAGCTATGTTTTTAAATGTTCACTTCTGGTCTTCAACAAAACTTTGTTATCAGGAGCTTTTGAAGGTCAAATACCCCTTCTGACATTTTTGCTCATTTTTGGTATTTTAATTCTTACTGTTATTTTTTATATTATCAACCAGCTGTTTTGGATTTCATAATTTCATTTTTAATTTAATCCCTATATTTTCTGTAGTCCTGTAAAACCTTCCAGTCTGTCAGTTTAAACTTCTTAAGTTTCATAACATTTGTTACTTATTTAGTCCTTACTATGTTTTAATGAACTCTGTTATCATTTTCTTATTTAGGACCTTGGATATCTTGCCTTAAAAGAAATTTATTTAAAAAATTTCCATCAGTGTTCCAACATCATTTAGTAAGTCATTGTCTAAATTCACTAATGATAAATTCTGTCTCTTGTCTTCAAAATTGGTATTATGAAAATTGGGAACTAAATTTTCATTTTTGCTTTATATAAATTTAAAACATCAAATCTAAGTATAAAGCATTCACTTTTTCTCATATTTGTTTTCTCTAATTCATATCTTGCAACCATACCTTTGGTTAACAGTAAATTTAGGTGACCATTCAGTACAGGTTTATATTCAGTATCACTTGAACAAATCTCTCTTTCTCACTGTTTAATTCCATATATTCCAACAATATGTTAAAATTAAAATTTCTCACTGCAATAGCATTCTCATTGATAACAACGTTGATATTATTATAAATGTTTTCTCTGGCCTTATCTATCTTGCTAAATGGCCAATAACATTTCTTAATTTAAATCTTTCTATGATTAAAATTTCTGACTTAACCCTATTAGAATCAATCTTCTTGACAACCATTTTGTATATATTCAATCCTAATAATAATTCATATTATCAGTATTCTTAAATCTATCATTTTCAGAATTCATTTCAGTAACTTCCATTATATCAAATTTCCATGTTATCTAGAACATTGAACTCATCCATGTTGTTCTACAACCTAAAAACAATAATTTTAAAATAATAGCATTTGTGTTTATGCTTAGATTTAATATGTTTATCCTTTAATTTGATAGGTTTATCTTTAAAACTATTATTTTACTTGTTATAATCTAAATATCCTATTTTCAAACCACTTGCCATAGCTACCCTCTCAATTTATTTATTGATTATTTTCCTAAGGCTCCTCACCACTTTTTAAGTGTAGTTTAAACTATCTGTGATGGAAATAGTTAGACATTCCCTAAACATCTTACTGTACCAACTACCTTGCTTAAGTAGGACCTATTTATAAGTTGTTATCCATATTTTCCTTGAAAACTGTTGCACAGATTCAACTAGTGCACCTATTTTATTAGCACATCTCTGACGATCTTCCATGCCCTGGGTTATGTAAAATAATTCATTCCTTTATCAATCCTGAGGTCAGGTGTATTTCTATCACGAAATTTTCAAGTTAGTTCTTTGTACTTTTTAAGCAGCTCTTTTGATTTTCAATTTATAACATCTTTTGCTCCTAATGCATTACAAAAATAAATACTCTTTGGTTTGTGAAATTAAAGTTCTAACATGTTCTGTAATCTTTTTTACTTTAGCAACTAGTAAACTATTATGAATAACTATTATGGAAATTATTGTAGATTAGATTAGGTCAGGAAAATGTCAAATCAAAGTATCTTTAATATCTGACACAAAACATATCTTATACAAAACAAATAAATAAATACATACAGTATAAAGTTTTCCAGAAAATATGCCTTAAGCTAGTACCTTGTGGTCAATGGGGCCAGACTTATTCATGGCTGCAGTGTTTGACATTCAGATCAAGCACCTGGATCTGTTTGGTTGCACTAAGGCTCCACGTGGCTGAGAGGATGTTGGCTTACACACAGGTTTTCTTTGTTGTTGGAAGAAGTCTACTTTGGTTTGATTTTGACTATCTGTTTTCTTCATACTTATTTTTCTGTTTTTTTATTGATAGAGGTGAGTATTATGTATACTACCAGGGCTAAACAAGCCCAACATTTGGATTGTGTTGCTTGGAATAAATATAAACAAAAGCTATGCGTATCTTTGATGACTAAGACTCAACAATTAGACATGGGGCAATAATATCAGTAATGTAATCAATTATGAATACTTGTAAAATGTATGATTATGAGTAGTTTTTTTCTTGTGATAAAAAAGTACCAGTATACATATAAACTGCTGGCCAATGATCATAAAGAAAAAATATGCATTTTACATTGTTTCAGTAGCACTTCAAAAGATGAAAATAAAAAAGGGAAAATAAAAAAACATTTTTGGTATTTAATAAGGAAAATGTAAACACTACGAAATTAGCCAAAATACAAGGTGGTCAAAAGCTTAAGACCATACTGAAACAATGCATTAATCGGTAAACACGTAACAAAATTTATCCTTTGTGATCAAGCATTAGCATTGTCAGCATCTTCTGTATTACATTGGATAAAAACATGGCAAAGACTAAAAAGTTGACAGAGTTTGAATGGGGCAGAATTGTTGAGCTGCAAAAGCAACGTCTCTCTCAATGTGCCATCCCTGGTGAGATTGGGCATAGTAAAACTGCTGTTGCAAATTAATTTCTTAAAAGACCCTGAGGGATATGGAATGAGAATTTTAAGTGGTTGGCCCAAGAAAATTTCACCGACATTGAGTAGAAGGATTTGATGGTTTGTTTGGCAAGATACCAACCAATCATCAAACCAGATTAAGGCCTTTACGGAGACAGAATGCAGATCAAGAACAATAAGACTGCATTTACGAGAGAAGTTCTTTATAAACTGTAAATGTCTTCAAAGGCCATGCCTCCTTCCACACCATGAAACAACTTGGTTAATCTTTGCTGAGAAGCACCAAACATGGGATGTAGAAAAATTAACTTTATGGTATATATGGCTTCCAACATTACTGGAACAATAAGGATATCCCACTGGAGATTTTCCTACACAACACAGTGGAGGAAGTTCCATCATGACATGGGATGCTTTCTCCTTCCATGGAAAAATGGAGCTTCAGGTTATACAGGGGCATCAAACAGCAGCTGGCTACATTGGCATGTTGGAGAGAGCATCCTTATTGACTGAAGGCCCTTACTTGTGTGGAAATGACTGTATCTTTCAGCAGGACAATGCTGCAATCCACAATGCTCGCAGGACAAAGGACTTTTTCATGGCGAATTACGTGATTCTTTTGGATCATCCAGTGTGTTCATGTGAACTGAACCCCCATTCAAAATGTTTGTGGGTGGATGGCAAGGGAAGTCTTTAGAAATGGACATCAATTCCAAACAGTGCATGATCTTCGTGAAGTCATTTTCACCACTTTGAGTAACATTCCAGCCCGTCTTCTGCAAATGCTTATATCGACCATGCCAAAGTGAATGTTTGCAAATATTCACAATGACAGCCGTGCAACTCACTACTGAGACCTCTTGTTTGGCATTTCCTACCCTTTTTGGAATTCTTTTTGGTATAGTCTCAAACATTTGACCAGCTAGTATTTAGACTAATTTCATAGTGTTCACATTTTCCCTATTAAATGCTAAAAACGTTTTTTTTCACTTTTCTTATTTTCATCTTTCGAAGCTCTACATAGATAAATGGTTGAGTCTAACGATGCAAAATGCATATTTTTCTTTATGTTTATTGGCCTTAATATTTCAGCCAGCAGTGTATATATATAAGAAATTAAAACATATTGGATTGCATTTTGATTGAAAATTCCTAATTTTCATCTGATGCAATATCATGACTTCATTCCTGGTTTTTGGTGTCTACCACTATGTGATATTTTTGGAACAACCATAAATACGTTTTTTTATTTTATTTTTATCAAAGCAAGGAAGGGGTGGCCCAAAAAGTTAAATAATCAAAAGTGCCAAAATAGTTTTTGTTATCAGTGAAGTTCTGGTAGGGTTAACAATGAAATCCATTACCAAAATAAAAAGTTATTCAAATTCTCTTGAATAAATGGGAATGGTAATTAGAGCATGTTTCAAGTGCTGCAATTTTTTTATTACATTCTGACAAAATCCACAAATTATATATCTTTAATGTAGCTGAAGTCTTATTGATAATTTTCTGACTTTCATCTCACCAAAAGTTAAAATGAGCATCAATGTTTTTAGGCCAACACTTATGCTAACCGTGCTAAGTGCCATCTTCACTATCCAGCCAAGTATTCTTGATCAGTTTTCAAAGGTTCTGTAAAAAAGCTTCCAGATTAATTAGAAAATTTCTATTTCAACCTTTTGGTGAAGCAAAACTCCCTGGAAGTGAAGATGTGCAGCAACTTTGGTGTCATTTTTACAATATTGGTCTGGAATCATTTGCTTTTTTTTTCACAAATTTGAACAAGAGCTTCCATCTTTTGATCTGCCTTGTACAAGTCTGTATGAAGCTCTTGTAAATCCAAACTCTGTTTGAATAATTCTTGGAGAGCATCACACATCAATCCCAGATCCAGTAGAAATTCTGTGTTTGTAATTTTTTGCTGTAGATCTTCATGTGTACATTGGTCTTATTTATATTTTATTGCATCATACTTCACTTCTTCAAAATGTTGCACTAATACTTCATAGTTTCCCAAACAGCTGAAACTGACCAGTACTTAGATGCTACCCATCGATTGCTTAAAATTCAGCCAGTTTTTAAAAGGTGAATCTCCAGGAAATTCACACATTCTTTCAGCTTTCTGCTATTTTTATGCAACACATGATATAAGACATAAAGTGTATTAATTCGTGAATCTGATTTTACAGTGATGTACAGTTACAGAAGGAAATTTGTCTTTCATCAGTTTTTTAATTCCACTTTTATGCCCCAACATCATGGCTGCACCATCACATCCCACACAAAGTAAATAGCTTTTCAGGTAGTTTTCATTTATTCCATAAGACTGAGGACAGTGGAGTAAAGGATAAAAAAACTTATTTTTCTGTAATATTTTCAAGCTCTGTCTGGTCCAAAAATAAATTTACAAGCAAGTTTATTTCACTATCTTGGATACAGAATCGAACATACACTATTATGATAGATTTTTTACTGAAAGAATTTGACTCTTTGATTATCAAAGAAATACTACTTATCAATTTAGTAAATAGTTGGTATTTTTTTAAATTTCGTCACTTTGATGCTCCCTATTAATAGCATGCTAATCCTACCTGATGCTACACACCTCATGCTGTACTGATGATCACACAATCATATGTACATAATCAAACAATCTTTTAAACTTTTTCATGCATAACACTTCATTTTGGTGTCTCTTTGGTTTTATTGTGAACAAAAGATTTGTTCAAAGTGAAAAATTCATACATTTATGTACATTACTCTTTCAAGTTTTGTTACTCTTCCCTCTGTTTTGCAATATAAAAAATGGAGCTGGTATACTGTACTGGTGTGTATCATTTAAAAAAAAAGCCCTTATTATGAATATACAAAAAGCAATCTGATCAATTACTGTTACAATTACATTGCACTTAATCACGATTACTTTGATTTCTAATGCATTGCAAGACTTCATAAATAACTTGTAGTTTGATATTGTTTAGGTTTAAACATATATCAGTATAATTATCATCAGTATACACATTTAAAATTTTTATAGATATTAGCATACAACAATACAGAAACATAATAAGTAAAGGGGTTTTCATATAATGGAGATATTTTTCTAATATTTAAACTGTATGTTGCACTTTGAATATTCTTAAGCATAAAAAATACAAATACCTAATTCTCAGGCATGGGTATCATACAATAGAAACAACCAATAATGTCATAATATAGCAAATTATTACTGTCTGTCTACTTTATACATTAGTTCAATACTACTTTACTAGAGATTAATACAAGTTTGTCAGTGCTGCACATATTTTAACAGTGTTGTCACTGTGCTTTTGTAAAGTTCTTGGAAAGACAGCACTCAAAATATTAAACAACCTCTTAATTTCTCTCTCAACATATATTCAAACTAGCAATTTTTCTAGACATTTCAACCCCCTGTGAACTCTGTTTTTTGGCTTTTGTAAAGAAAGGAGTGATAAGTTTAGCACCTGCATTATAAGATCTTCTGCTATTGAAAGTCCTCTGTCATCAGCATTTTGTCTGACATAGCTATGTGGGTTTTGCAATAAATTAGAATTTAGAGATCAAGTCTCAGATGAGACTTGTGTTGTAGTGCTTATAATTACTCCATGTTTAAGTCCTTGTTATTAAATTTGATAGTCTTTCAATTAAAAAAATTCAAACAATCAGTAATGACCCTGTATTATTGATAGGTATTTGTTAATACCGATGGTTGATATTTAATTTTTTTTTTTGATCTGGCCACATAACTTGGATAAGATAATCACATACTAACTTCTAATCCATTTAAAAATGAAATGTTAAGTAACTTCAGTAAAAGGGTTGAAATTTATCAAACTTTTCATAGTATTTTTGAGTCGCAACATTGAAGAAAGATCTACTGAGCTACATTTTAAGCTTATCATTCTCTTGTTGAAGCATTTGTAACTTATTGTATAATTTCTGGTTTTGAATGTGTAAGACCTCATATGCTGTCAGTAATGGGTCCTTGTCTGGGTTAGCTTCTGAAAAAATATTGTTACTTCACTAAATTTAATAAACTTGAGTGATGTCACACAGTGTAACTACAGATTAAGAACTGGTATTTTGTTTAAGTTTAAATTATGTGTGTATTGAACAGGCATTATTTTTAAAATAAATTTGTTATATAAGAAAATGTATTTATTGCTGTATAATCTATGATCACAACCAAAGTTTTTTTTTACCTTTATCTATGAATCATGACATCTGATTAGATAATGTCTGACAATGCTTCAGCACATTCAGACTCTTGTTGTTGTTTCTTTTTTTAATTTGTACTCTGTTTCAACCCCTTCCTTTCTCTTATGGCTCTTGCACAATAAGTTTTCTTTGCAGAAATTACAGAAGTACTTGGGGTACAATGAATAAATATGGCTGAAACATAGACTGGATTGATTTGGTCATCTAACTGTCATCCTGAAATAAAAATAATTAAAGAGGTAGTGTATATACATATATACATATGTATGTGTGTGTGTGTGTGTGTGTGATATGCAAAGCATAACCCTTCAGCAACAAATAATATAACTTTTTTTAAAGATTATTGAATATTATCTACAATATTTGTACATGGAGTTCCAATAACTATGCCTTGAAAGGGACTCAGTTTTTTCTCTTTGTTAATATCATATATTGTTTTGTCCTCCAATAAAAAAGAAAAAAACTTGCAAGCTTCTTCTGTTTTTATCATCAAGATATGACTATTTACTATGAATCATAAATGAGCAACAGCTGTTCTACAGTCTTCTTCCCTGTTTTTATAAATAATCTTACCTTGAATAAAAAGATCACTACAAATCCTTGTGTTTATATTGGGATCCCAGTGGTGTTTATCCACTTTGTTGTTTTTTCTCATATTTTTGGGAATACTGAAAAATTTCTTTCCACTTTCATTCTGAAACCTGTTTGCTTAACTTATGGCACAGCAATTGGCATATTGATAACATTTGGTTGAGAAACTTCTAACACAGCAGCACAATGTTTTTAGATCAGTTGTGTCCTAATTTCTGCCAACTAGGCACCTTTCATGTGATGCTTAATGAGATGCATAACATCGTTTTTCAGCCGTGAGTGGTACAAAACTCATGTAGCACCTCAATGAGGAAATTGGGGTATTTACTCTGTCAGAAGTTGTAGGAAGGTACTGAGAACGGCAAGCACCTCCATGCTGTCATCTATTGATAATGTTACTTAAAATTTTCAGTCAGACATGAGACATTATGTGACTGATAAAGGGTTAAAGTACATCACCTTGAATTATATAAGCCATTAGCAATGAAAGAAACAGTTCTGGGATTATTAGTTTCTTTTTGTACTACTTGCTACTAACCAAAGCTACATTAACCATTTGCAATTTTCTAAGCTTTTTAAACACTCATTCATCTAGAAAACTGGAAATTTGTCCATTGCATAACAGTGTTGATCATTGAAAAACTCACATAGAACCTTGGTTTATTCTTCTTTTTATTATTGTAATTTGAATTGTTTAAACATTTCTGAGAGCTATGTGAATTTCTTCCAAATTTTTATATACATTATGTATAGATGATTCAGTGATTCCTTTATATAATCTATTGGATAGTTAATTAATGAGATAAACATCTTATTTTGGGGTTGTTATTCTTCTAGCAATTGTTTCCATCTGGTTCTACAGAGATGGCTTCTTTTTTATATGCAAAAAATGGCTCTTTTGGGTTCAGAAAATATTTTAAATAGAAGAGCGAACAACGTTTCGACCTTCTTCGGTCATCGTCAGGTTCACAAAGTGAAATATTTTCTGAACCCAAAAGAGCCGTTTTTTGCATATAAAATTCTCAACAAGTGGGTTTCTCGACATCACTGAGAGATGGCTTCTCACTATTATGAAGTGAAGATCATTTTGTAGTCTCATACTAGTTGATGTAAGTGTGTCTTATAAATCACCATGCCTTTCTACTTTTTTATTTTATATACAATTTTTTAAATTAATTGCTCCTAGCTATGTACAGTTTCCACATTACACATGGTCAATAAAATATTAGTGCTTTCTTATAGCTACCTTTTTATTTTTCATTCCCTTTAGATAATGCCAGGTTATCCTATGAATGCTCAAATGTGGTTCTGTGTATATTGTGCAGGAATGTCAACAGCAGTATCTTCAAAATATAGTTCAGATAGCGTCTTGATGTTACAACCTCCCTTATGTGTGAATGGGAATGA
The DNA here is from genome assembly GCA_011833715.1 of Carcinoscorpius rotundicauda. Lineage (NCBI taxonomy): Eukaryota > Metazoa > Arthropoda > Merostomata > Xiphosura > Limulidae > Carcinoscorpius > Carcinoscorpius rotundicauda. Next base: position 44,593,564 of record CM022392.1, on the reverse strand, counting down.
CTGATTGTAATAGTACTACTATTCACTCTTAGTAATTTATTATTCTCTTTTGACTTAGTAATGAAAGGATTAGTCATTCTGGAATAGAATCTCAGTCAAGGCAGTTTAGAGGGAAAATAAAATAATTCACAATCCATAAACAAATACACACATTGTGTTTGTGCACATTGAATAAAGATTGTTTATAATATTTTTTCTTCACAAACTTATTTATTCTCAAAACAGAATTACTTGATAATAAATATCTTGATCAGATGCACTGTTATTCTGAAGACCTATCTTGTCTGTAAGAAAAATTGGTTTGTTGTGGAAATACCATAGGTAGCTTCATGACACTTCTTGTGACAGGCCTGGTGTTGTATGATGAAGGGACATCTTCTTGAACATTACTGTTGGTCAAATTCTACAAATATTGCCAGCAGCCATTGCAAGATGAATCCATAATTGTAAAACAGTGTGAGGCCTTCTCTGCTTCCACTGATCCAGTGATTTTTTCACCATACTGTTTTCTTTATATCCATAAACTCAAACTTATTTTCCATAACTGTGAATTCTTACATTATTAGACCTGGCTGTACTTTCATCAGTTTTACTTCCAGCACTGTATTACTTAGAGACTCACTCATTTACTCCTAGTTTCATTTTCAAAATAAAACAAATGCACTCTGAGTAAATGACAAGTCTTGATAATAGAACCAGAATTATCTACATAAAGGTATGCTTAAATAGAATAAATAAAATTATCAGTGCATTGTTTTATAATCAAAATTGTATGTGTAAAATTCAAAATCATCATAGAATGGTTCACATTGTTAAGAGGTAATACTGCTGTACTGTTGTTTATTATTCATTTTTGTGTACTAGTTGAGTAATTAAAATTTTTGGCAGCTGATTAAGTTTTTGTACAGTATTTTTAAACATTTTGGGTAAGTTATTTCTGGCTGAAAATAGGCTATGAATCTTCAATTTAAAATAAATTTCTAGTAATATTACAGATATACATTTCACTCTAAGTTTCATTCACAGTGTTTACAAATCTTTAATATAATGTTTAGAACCTGTTTTGACCCAAATTTAGAAATAAAAATATTAAAATTGGGAGTTAGTATTTTCTTTAAATTCATATACCATACTTGTAATTAATATTGTTACTATACTTTTGAACAGAGAAGTGTTTTATTAACACTAATCAAATCAAGATGTTCTTAATATAATGTTTAGAACCTGTTTTAACCCAAATTTAGAAATAAAAATATAAAACTGAGAAGCTAGTATTTTTTTAAATTCATATACTATAATTGTAATTAATATTGTTATCATAGTTTTGAGCAGATAATTGTTTTATTAACACCAATCAAATCAAGATGTTCTTAATATAATGTTTAAAACCTGTTTCAACCCACATTTAGAATAAAAATATTAAAATGAGAAGTTAGTATTTTCTTTAAATTCATATACCATACTTGTAATTAATATTGTTATCATACTTTTGAACAGATAAGTGTTTTATTAACACTAATCAAGATGTTCTTTATCTCAAGATGGAAACTTGATGTGCTTCATTTGCAAGGCATAGTATTCAGAGTCCAAAATCTTTGTTTACTGGATATATAACAGAAAATAAGAGTGTATTTCCCATGCCTTGAGTGTATGTTTAATTTCTTCCAGTTTTCTTTGGGCTTCATCATTAAGGTTTTCTTAACTTAATGATTTAAGTGGCAATTCTTTCATAAGTCTTGTAATATAAATACATAGAGGATTGTTCAGAATTAATGGTAATGATTAAGATGTATATTAACTTTTCTATTGCCCTTTAACTACACAGGTAAAAGTCCTAATGCTCATGTTGTACTTCATCTGAAGTGATTTGCAAATACAGATGAGTTACATTGCAAAACTTTCTAATGTGAAGCTCTTCTATTTTGCAATTATAAATGCATACAAGGCACAAAATTCTAATGTTTCAAAGAAAGTTACTGCTGTGATGATGTACCATATCTCTCAAACAAGAGAAGGTATGATTCCAACAGATTTGAAAATATACTGCTGTAATACCTCACTGGAGATAATGAAGAAAGTAAAACAACTTGTCTTCAGAAGCAACCCATGGATAAAATGGTCCAATAAAGTGGAAACCTACCTTTGAATTGTAAGAGAAATTAGTGTACAAAATGAAACCTAAAAACCATGCTAACAATCTTCTCTGAAAGTACGTAGCGAAAAATAGAAGACCAACTGATGAATGTTGTTGATGAATCAAGTGTGTGACAGATAACATTATGTCATCATATAAAAAAGATATATGCTTTTTGTTCAATGTCTACAAAACATGTATTATTTGTTAACATCTTTGCTGGTGATACAACTTTTCACAAATAGTATGGAGTATGTTTCAGAACTTTTTTTAAATGATAAGTTAAATATACATAGATTTGATAAAAATGCTGAGGGTGAAATTTTCATGCAATCAGGTTAACATGCTAGCACCACTTTACAATCTTTATATAACTGGGTGCCAATATCATTATGCTTGATGATGACAAAGCCTCTGGCCACACATCTAAGTCAAGATGCCATTTGCTCTGAAAGATGGAAGTTCAAGTGACAATTTATGCAATATAACTCACACATCTCTCATAGTCTTCTATGCCCTTGGGTCTTTAAAATGGTCATTGTCAGAGCATTGTTGGCATGAATTACATGAATACCATACGTGGTGGAAAGAGAAATGTAAACTATTCTTAGTCACTTATCCTTCTATTATTACCATAGATTATAAAATCCCTTTGTGTAATTACTTTACTTTGAATGAATCATCACAAAAGTATAAATATTTTTTTATTCCTGTTCTCTAAGGAGTTAATGTTGTGTTTTACAAAGATGAAAACTCTTATGGAAGTCAGAGAAAAAAATTCTGCATATTTACATGTATTTGTGTGTCTGCATGAATGTCCACTAAATTATTTGGTACACTCTAGAATGCTATATCTAATACAAGTTCTTTTTTGATTTTAAATTAATGTATCTTCCCACATTGCACATATTATTGTTCACATTACTTTCTCTTCTGTAGTTATGAGTTTGAAAATGTGAAAATTGTTGTCACGTGTGAAATGTATCTTTATTCAGTTACCTTTATTCTGAGCTGTAAAGTTATCAGAATCTTGTATATTAAATTTGAATACATTTTTTATGTTTTCATATATAACTAGTAATATGTTTTGCCAGTTTGAAAATGCTTTGAACTTTAAATAGTTAAAAATACTTAAACCCACCAAAATTAACATAAGAATATACCATTTAAATACAGCACAACTTTCCAGATCTTTTTGGTTTCAGTTAATTTATTTTAGGCAAGATATTAAAATATTAGAACTTGTTTCTTGTTAAAGTTCATATAAAAATATGACTTCTTTCAATTTCTTGTATAGTTTAATTTTATTGGTGGGCTTAGAATTCATTGAACTATCACAGGTGCACATAGAAAGTTTTGTTCAGTTAAAATATGTATTATTACTCCACAAGATCAGATTGTTAAAAGTTTTTACAAATAATAAATTTATCAATGAAAACTTTGTACATGTTGGTTTTTTAGAGAGCCAAAAACCCTTGAGTAGGTCTGGATCTAGACCCATTCCTCTGGAATCTGCCTATATTAATGACACTTTAGTTCCTCAACTGAAGTTAGGAATTCGTGTTGTGTGGATGAGTGATGATGGACCAGAATATGGTTATGTAAGATGGTTAGGAAAACTTCCTGATGCAGGAAGTGAATGGATGGCAGGGGTAGAATTTGTAAGTAGAGAATCCGTATAAGTACTTTATAATTTGCTTCTCTCTGAATAATGTAACTGATAATAACTTATCATAAAATTATAACAAAAATAATTTGTAGGTTTATTGATTTTAATTCTGTATAACAAACTGGCCAGAAGTGCTTCATAATATAAATCAATACACATAAGGAAACTAAAACCTGTAAAGATTCTGTTGTCTATGGTCAGTGAGACACCTTGCTACTAACAGTACTTTTTGGCTTAATCCTAACCAGTTTTTTAAAAATTTGACCAGCAAAGGAGATTTAGTTAATCATCACACCATTAAGTAAGTTAATGCAAAACAGTAATTATTAAACATTAGAATCATGGTATTTAATGAAACTAAGAATAAAATGGAGTAGGGAATCAGTCATAAAATATTATTTGTTTGCTCTTCCAGAAACCCACATTTCTTAACATTGCATATACAGCATGCTAACATGCTTGTAACATGCTAACATTCAATTATTGCACATGCACCAAGAAAACCTAATAGAAGTAAAAAAAAGATATTTTATCACTGTTAGGTATACACAACTGTTTCAGTTTAATGCAAATTTAGATAGTTTATATAGTGTCATATTTAGTTTTTTTCAGGAGCAATATTTTATGGTAAGTTGTTTGTGTAACTGTTTATGAATCATGTTGTGTAGTTCAATTGTTATGAATTATTGATTGTTTACATGGTAAGGTTTTTGCTTCATGTTGCTAGAACTTTTAGATATGTTACTTCACTCGTGAGATTAGCTAATCTCATTCATTGCTTCTCCCTTACATACAAACTTTTTAAATTATGCATCCCCCAAGCATTCTGCTCCCCTCTGTTGGAATTAAGTAAATTCAACTTATCTGTCATATAATTCATTATGTGACATGTGTGACTCCCGCTATGCATTGCTTTTGAATTATCACTTCTAATTTAACAGTGCTTGTCATTCTTTACTGTTTTATGTTCATACTTAGTACTCACGAAGTGGTCTTTCTGATTTTTTGGAGTGTGAAATTTGCCTTCATTTATCCCAACTTATTCCAGTCACATTCTAAATCTAATGTTACTGCTTCAGGGATTACCTTATGAGTAGTGTTATCTCACAGGTATCAAATGTGGGCAGCCTAGCATGATATGTTTTAGGTCTTTGTCTTTTGAAAGATTGAATGTTAAAAAAGTGGTCTCTTTCTTTGGTTCTTGCCCATAATTCTTCCTGTAAATGCCAACCATGTTTGGGTGGATGGAAATCTTGATAGTCTTTATCCACCACTTGATTTCAAGTGTTTGATTTTTCATTTCCATTATATAGTATCCATTCCCAATATGGAGGTTTTATGTTCTTTTTGCTCATTTATAACAGCTTTCATTCACTTCCTCCATGGGAAGTTTCTGCCATATTTCATCAGGAGTTTCATTGTCTACTGTCCAGACTTTTGTCAGGCCTCACCTTATGCTTTGTGGTCCACAAGTTGCATACAGTCCCCTGGCTTTTGAGAGATAAGACATTTTACAAATTTATTGTTAATATTATTATCTGAAATTATGTGTACTCCATAACATACACTTCTTTAAATTAGTTAATACCATTTTACATTATGATTCTTAATTAGTGTTTATTGTTTTTCTTATATACCCTTCAATTAGGCTTAACATGGTATGTCCTTCATTACTTTAACTCTGTTATTTACTTACTTTTGTATCGTCATTTCTGTTTCAGTGCATTTATAATATTTTTATTCACTTCATTCAGAAGGAACCCTTCTGAATTGGGGCACACTCAGGCTTTTCCCAGTATCGTGTATATCTGTTGTTCAGTTTAATTTTCCTTTTTGTTCTTTACTGTTTGATTAGCTTAACTAGTTTTTATTTTCCATTTCACTATAGTTCTAGTTTAGATTTCCTTGTTAATTATATTCAGTACCTTGTTTCATTCAGCTTCATTACTGTGTTGTGTTATTTATTGGTTTATCTCTGGTTTTAGTGATAAGCTAATATCTACTTTAGTTCCAGTTTTACTTCACTACTACATCATACAGGATTCATTCACTACACTGTTTTTTCTCATTTTAATATGTCAGCTAATTCATTTTGTTTTTCTTTATAGCTTATCCTGTTACAGTTAATTTTATTTCATCTTTACTTAATAATTATTACCATTAATTTTATTTAGTTTATAATTTAGTCTTCTTATCATTAATTAATTAATTTGTTTCCCATAGTTTCATGTCTACCACAGTTCCTGATTTTCTTTAACTTAACATCATCAGGTATGCATTCCCTACATGTTTTTCTTCCTCTTTCGTAGTACGTTAATTATTTCATGTTTATGTGTGGTTTATACTTTTTTAGTGTAAATTTTGTTTAATCTCTACTTTATTCTCATTACTATTAGTTTTGTTTAGTTTATAATTTATCCTTTATGCCAGCAATTTAAATTTAATGTGTTTGTCCCTGGGAGACCAAGTCTGCCATATTTGTTTACACTATTGCTCACCTTCCCCACCTAACAGCTGAACCTATTTTCTAAAGTCCTAAAAATGTCAGTTTTCCCTGACTTTATTATGGTATGCCTTCCATACTTCTATCACAGTATCTATTAGACTTTCTTTACACGTTTTAATACACATTTTGCAGAATATTATCTTCTTGTCTATTGTGCTATTCACTTTGTCTGTTTTCAAGCTTTCAATTTTTACCATAGTTTAATTTCAGGCAGAATTATTCCAGCATTTGTCAATTTTTCCCCAACAATTTGCTCCTACCTTTAATTTTTCATGTTTCTCTTTATATTCTGTTCTGTTTACAGTTCAAGGTTTTTGTTGAGGAATACCTCCTCTTCCCTCCATATTGTGGTTTTTGCCATCTTTGGTTCACAACCTTCATGCATGACTTCTTGGCTTTGGGGTTAGTATCAAGTGTGACATTGCTGTTTGTTTTCCTTTCCATTATAAGGATTTTATGGGCTGTTTTTTGTACATTGCTATTTTAGGTGGCATCTATTTGCACTTCTTTTCTTTTCACATATTACATCTTCTCTTTTGGGCTCCCTCAAATACTATGTATCCCTGCATGTCACATTGCAGATACTCTTGCTCAAATTGCAGTTTGTTTTTCTTGTCCCGACACTTTCTATCAATTAGAATTGTTTCTCAAATCTCTTGTTTTCTGGTGATTTTGTCTTCCATGTGTTCTCCCCACATAGCTCCCCTTACTACACCTCTTAACCTCCCATTACTTCTACTTGGTGCCTTTCATCTCCTCCTCATCCTCTAGCTAGGATTGCTGATGCTTTTGTCTAGGATTGGTCCTAAAGGTTCTTGTAAGTTCATTTCCCTATTCTCTCACTTCCATGGGTGATTTTTCTCATCTCTGACATTTTCTGTTAGAGACTTCTGATTGCTTCTTAATGCCCAGCTCAACAATGATTTCTGTGGCTTCTTCATCGCCAACTTTTATTTCTTTTGCTTCCTGCCTTTCTTCAACCATGTCATCTACTGGTATTCCATCCAGACACTCGCATTGTTCATCTTCATGCTTGGATCTTATTCAGTCCCTGGCTGTGAGATTAGGTTTATACCTGCAGGTAGCTTTCTTTTAGTGTTTTCCATTCTGTGTTCTTCAGTGGGCATTTTTGGTGTAAATGGAAAGTGTTGTACAGTTATTCTACATGTCAAGGATTTCCAACATATTGAACACCTGTATCTCAGGTAGCAGTTTTTCCCCTGGTTTTTCTTCTGTGTCTCTGTAGTTCCCTAATTTTAGATTATCAGGCAGTCTTTTTCTCCCAAAACCATGGAGTTTTTACTTCAACTATTGTTACTATTTTAATGTGTTTTTTTCTGGATTAACTCTCCTCCCTCATTGCCTACCATTCCAACCTAGGATATTTGTGTGATCTTATATTTCCTCACTTTACCTTCATTTGCATCACTTTTCTCTTATTCCATGTTTCACCTCCCTTTAAAAATTAATTCCTTGTCATTTATGCTTGTGCACATTGGAGACAAGATTTGTTTCCATGATGTTTCTTGTATGTTTTCTCACCCTCCTCTCTTCTCCATTATATGGATCTTACCTTCCTACCCAAAACATTGATGGCTAGAGGAGTTAACTCCTCCTTTTTCCCAATTCCATTCTTTTCATTTCCCATCTTTATCTGCATCCCCATCTAGAATGATTCACATAATGGTTTGTGCTCTTTGTTATTCTATTGCCCATATGGCTTCTTTCTGTAATGCCTGTTCCTGCCTCTTTATTCCTAGGCAATTTTCCTTGAGTCAAGATCTTTCTCCTTCTGCCCTCACAAGTTTTGGTTGGCTTTTGATCCCTTTAACTTAACTCTCCTGTATCATTTTCTTCCTGGACTTCCTCCTAGGTGTCTTTTCATCAAATTTGACATCCTTAACCTTTTCCCATTATCTTGTTTTCATCAGCCATTGGGGGAACTTTTACATTTGGGCATGAATACTGCACCTAATATGTTTGTCTCCCTTTATCTACACTATATTGCAGTTTTTAGCTACTATCTGTGAACATTTTTCATACTTTGGTGCAACTCTAACTGGATAACTTTCTGTTAGTTGTTTCTTTCCTTTCAGGAGTCTTTGGTTCTTTATTCACTATTTAGGTCCTGCTTCACTGGTAGCAGTGCCTGACCAGTTATTCTTCAATTCAAATCTGCATGTAACATCTGTGTTGAATTAAGCTATCTTCCAGTGAGATGGGGTGTTTCACAAGATTGCTTGAAGCTGAATACCCTTGCAAGGTTTTTGCTTTGTAAACTTAGCTATTCTGGATTGTGCTCCTCATGGACTTCATGGTTAAAACAGAAGGAGATTACTGTCCATTCCTGTCCTGTTTTGATTGAATAAATCAGTATGGTCTGCTTTTCAAAATAAGGTTTTTGTGGTCACCCATTGCACTGTCTCTGGTGATAACATTCTTCCATATTCTCCATCATAATATATCTCTCTCCTTGAGTTCTTACCATTTTCCAGTTCTAAGCCAATGAGGTGATTGACCATGGAGGCACCTACTGGAACTGGTTCCACAAAAGGATGGCTATAACCATTCAGTTGAGAGTAGGTTGAGGTTGTTATGTTCAAATTGAGTGAACCAGTCAACATTAGTCCTCATGCATGTTTAAAGTTGTCTATATTTCTCCCTCAGTTGTGCTTCCCCTTTGGTGTGGGTCAAAACAGGGGACAAGAGAATTTTCCTGGTTTTTTTCTTTTCCTGTCCCTTGTGTACCTTTTTCTGAGATTGTTATTGCTTATTGGATGATTTTGGTCAGTTTCATTGTTATGGAAGTAAGTTCACATAGACATCCTTTTGATATCAGATGTTGGGTTTCTGGATTGAGATATTCATCAAATAACACTTGTGTAATACTGTGTGGTTGGAGTAGTTCTACAGGGTGTTCGGAAAGTCACTGTCACATATATATTTATTAACAGACGTGTTTCAATATAGAATATATGAGGTAAATATGAATGACAAAATTTAATTTTAATATAGAATGTTGATCTATATGAATGTTGATCTATATAAAATTTATGATATTTCCCAACAAGATTGATATGCACAGCTTTCTTTTTTCTAACACAAATATGTTTTAATATACAAACAACAAAAATTGTCACAATGGTTATTACAAATAATAATTAATAAACAAAAGTTTTTCAAACTTACAGACAATACTAAGTTTTCTTCTCGTCTGGAACTGAATATTTTATTGACAGTTCATGATGAGTGAATTAATTCTGTGTTGATACAAAGGAAACCAACTAGCTTTTTCACACAAGTTTTTTTTCCTGAGGAAAATATCTAATGTTCTCTTAGAAATACTCACATCCAAAGTTAATTCACTGAACTTAAATGGTTTGTAATGTTTGAAATCTATAAGAATTTCTTATGAAATATCTGTAGTTTTCCAATTAATTAGCATTCATACTTGTTATAGCTTTTTAATATACTAACAATATACAACTGTCTTTTCACGTAATATGATTTATAAACTTTGTGGTGAGGTTTTGGAAAGTTCAGTTAGCAATAATACTGGCAATGGTTAGCATTTTATGTTCACACGGTATTCTTTTTATGCTTGAAAATCTACAAATTTTGAAAATATATAGGAATTTTGCAATACGCATTTAGCAATATGTGTTGCATGCATTTCTAAATATACATTTTACTAACATAAACATGATTATTTAAATAATACACATAATAAATCTGTTAAATATGTGTAATGTGATTGTACTAAGTTCCTATTAGTGAAGAGGTCGTACATGATGATTTACAAGATACATGTAAAATTTTTCATATAAGGAGCAGCACTGAATGAGAATAGCTAATGTTATGAGTGGAGGGAAGTACCTACAGAAAATATATTTATAATACATAGGAAATAATAATTTCTTGGTTTCTCATTTGTTTAAATTAATTTTATTTCCACGTAATATCTAGAATTGCATGGAATGTTCTATACTTTTGGCAAGGTACAAACACACATCAAACAATTATTGTCTCGTTCTAGTACTAGAAAGCATGATCATGAGTTTAACAATAAAAAGTGTGTGTTGGTGATTTTTAAAGTGAAATTATCAGACTGTATTGTAATAACAGAGTAGAGAAAAATATTTTGCCTTATCAATTGTGTTTTAAAATAATTAAACCAACTTGTGTGCCTTTAGATGAGAACATTTGTATATACATTTGATTTTTTCTTAATATATTATTTTTAGAATTAGCAGACTGTGATGCTGTTTGTTTATAATTGAAATTTATTGCCAAGAAGTCATTGATAGCTGCTGTAAAAAATCTGGTCTTACAAAATTTGACAGTAGCAAGCAAATCAGGATCTAGAGTAGTAAACGGTGATAGAAGAAGACATAAACAACAGTATCAAAGAGGCTTGTATATACACATAGCTGTGGTGGTGGCAAAAATAATGTAAAGATTCTCATTCACAATATGTAATCATGTTGATTGACTTTGGTAAATGGATAGAGAAATGAGAGTAACTTGAGCTCAAAATAACATTCAAAGAGAGTTTGGTAGATAACAAAAGAAACCTAGAGAGAGAAGAGCACCAACAAAAGATAGAAATAATGTGAAAAACTGGAAGAAGAACATGAGTATAAAACTTATGATCAAAAAGAGAAAGAGAAAGAAGAAAAGGACAAAAGAATGACAATGTGGTCAGGGACAGTCAATCAAGCTTTCCAAATTCGATTAATAGAAAAGTCACAGAGTTACTTTCCTGGAGAGGTATGAAAGATTTGTCCAAAGTACAAATTAGGACAAAAATAACTGGGCATAACATGAGAAGAAGCAATAGACTATGACAAGTTAGAAGTAGCAATATGAACTTACCAAATAAAGCTTCTGCCAAATGTTCAGACACGTCAAACCGGACACATTAGAAATTTAATTTCAATTTGTGGCATTTCTACAGTGATATATTACAAAATGGACTGATATAGCCAAATGTGAAGATAGTTTGGAAAAACTGTTGGACATACTGATATGTTAACCGCATATGAGCATGTGCTCCATTGATATGTCACTGCTCTTAAATTAGAGAGCATTTAAAGACATAGGTGAGATGACCAAGCTGTTAGAACAGTATATGGAATCTTATGGAGGTAGTTTTGTTGGCAAGCAAAACATAACCACTCAAAGTCAAAACCAGGGTTTGGCTGACCAGAAGCACAGTGCCACCAAAGATGACCAGAAATCAACAGACAAAAGAGATAAAAGATGCTTTGCTTGTCATAAAATGTGGAAAGTTGCAGGAGAATGCAAGTCTGTCACTAAAAAGCAACAACAGAAATCTCTACATAAAGCAATTGAAACTTCCTACAAAAAGAGTATAGGCAAGGAATAAGAAGAAAGTGAATGTCACCATGGGTACCGAAAGAAACAAAATAAAGATAACTTTTCAGATTTACCTCAAGGAGGAAGTACCATAATAAAACAGTACAGTAAAGGAACCTCAAAGAGCATGCTGAAGAAGATGTGTCAGGATCTTTCCTGTAACTGATAGCAGCATTCTTACTTACCAGAAAGTCCCTAAAGCATGTTTAGGGTTTTTACCCTTTGAGTTGCTGTATGGAAGAACCATACAAGGATCAATGCAGATATTAAAAGAATTATGGACAGGAGAAGAAGATTCAGAACATCTTCTATGCCAATCTGTTGAAGTAGTATTTCTAGAGGGAAGAAGACCTAAAAGGTGTAGCAGTTGAGGTACAGATAGGAATTGCAAACGTGGCTTTCATAGATACAGAACTAGAAGACAGTGGCTTTGTCATAGAAAATGGAGATGTACTAGATGTATGTCCACTGAATGAAAATGAGAAGTATAAAGATTTTAACATCAGTGAAGAAATGACTTGCAAGCAGAAGAAGGAGCTATAAGATCTATTGTGCTAGTATGCAATGTCTAAACAGGTTGACCAGGCATTAAAGACATTGTACCATGTACAGCTCATGTTTCAGATGATGACCAAGGATCTAGTTAAGGTAAAGTCCTACCAGATGCCCTATATGATGAGACACCTAATCAAGCAAGATGTCAAGGCTATATTAAAAGCTGTAATCATTAAGTCTTTGAATTCAGTCTACTGTTCACAAGTTGTGATCATGAAGAGGTTTGACTTAATATACTTATGCAGAGATTTCTAGTAACCTTGTTATTAAATCTGAACCTATGGGCAAACCATAGGTTGTTAGAGCAAAAATAAATCAGGCCAATTTCTTTATCAATAAATTTGACAAAGGAAAGGTTATTGGCAGTCTTGATGGATACAAAATCTAAGGTAAGGGCAGTAGGTCTGATGACCAGAACATAAAGTGCTGGACTTTGTTGGACACAAAGTAAGCAACTGACAGATTGCCATAGATGAAGAGAAGTTAATGAGCATAAAAAATGCACTAGCTTTCATGACTAAGCAGCAGGTAAGAACCTTCCTGAGATTAGTTGGACACTACAAGAAATTTATCTTGACCGACATTGAAGTTGCTGCATTGTTAATGGTTTTGACCAAGATAGGCCAACTTTACAAGATATAGTGGGAACAATCACAGATATGTCATTTCAGAAGTTGAAAACAAATTTTGAAGTTTGACAGTTCTAAGAATGTCAGACTTCAACAAAATATTCATTGTTCAGGCTGATGCATCTAACATTGGATTTGGAGCAGGATTTCAGCAACAACATGAAGACTGTAACCCATGTTGTACATAAGTAAAAAACTGTTCAGTAGTAAGAGGAAGTACTCTAGGATTGAATAATAGTGTCTTTCCATCACATTTACCATCTGGAAATTCCATGATTTCTACAGGAAGAAGTTCATCATCCAGAGAGACTGTCAGTCCCATGCATACATCCATTTGCATCTCCAAGGCTACCGGTTTTAGATTTAGGCCATTAAAAGAACAATATATGTTATTGCAGATTGTATGGATAGACTTTGTGAATGAACTGAAGACAGTCTTTGTATAAAGTAGAAAAAAAAATACTGTAAATATTTTTCTTAAAGAGTGGCTTATTGTTAAATATATGTAACTATTTACATTTACTGTGAGCATTATGATTTAGATAATTTATGTAGTGTGGGTGTTATATTTAGTTTTAAGAAGTGACATTTTATGATAAAATTATTTGTGTAACTGGTTGCAAGTCATACATCATGTACTTCAGTTGTTGTGAATTATCAGTTGTCTATAATAGTGCAGTTATTTCAGGGGCATGGCCAGGGGGCTTAACCCCACATGGATTCAAATTTTTTTAGACAAGTTCAGTTGCCACCTGTGAAGATTCATAAAGATCCGTGATTGCATGGCAGATAATTTCACATACAACAAATGGTCAAATGCAAATTTTTGATTGAACACTCTTTTAATAGAGCAAGTTTTGTCAGAACTAGAGAAATACAATTGAATATCTATGAAAAGCTTAAACACCTGTTTGTTCTTGCCAGAACATCTACAACACAGTTTGGTTCAACTTTAATATCACGGTGAATGTGTAATGAGGCCAGGCCATTCAGTCAATCTTCAGTAGTGGTATTTTTCAAATATGTTTCAAGTCTTCTGAGAGTTGAAAATGAACACTACACAGGCAGCATGGCAAATACTTCCAACAGTCTAGAAATAACTGGGAACATTTTTGCATTGCATATGCATCTATGACATTTTTTGGTCTGTTGTTCGCAATTGATTTGTACCAAACCCTAAGCTCACCTACTGCAGCTAGTGAAGTGCTGTCAATGTCAGCCTTGTATATATTGACCAACTCTTTAATTTGATCATGTTGTTGTGCTGTAGGTTCTGACCGTTTTGTGGTAGATCCTAATGGTAGTAGACACATGAAGTTTTTAAGGAGAGTTTTGTGACTGGACAGATGGTCACATATTTGTGAAAGAAAGTGATCAACATATGGTACAAATACATCAAGTACTCCTCAGGGCTAGTAGTTTGCAGGTTAGCACAGTACATCTGTCATTTAGCCTGCCTTGGGATTATGATGTCAATTTGAAGCTCACTACATAGAGTTTGAGCCTCACAGAAAATATTGTGAAATTCATTCACAGTATTATTTCTGAGTGAACGGATTAAATCTTCCACTATTTTTGCATGATGCATTGCAGCACCTAAATCGATGTTCTGTTGCTGCAGTAAGCTGTGCAGAGGTAAACTGCAGGAAAACAATTTAGCAAAGGTAAGTAGAGTGGTGATGAATTCTGGCTGTGCTATGGAACACATTTGATTGGCTTGCATGAAAGAATCTCTGTCTTGCCAACCTAATATGGTCTCAAGGGCATCTGCAACTGCATGGATTAATTCTGGAAAGACAATGACTGAGTCATGCCTCTCAACCTACCAGGTGTGGCAGAGAGCTTTCAAACTTTTTTGATAAATCGTGATGGAAAAAATTTCTTTATTTATCATCTTCAGGTATAAAAAATGTTGTTTTTCTTAACTTTGCACAAAGTTACACAAGGGCCATCTGAGCTAGCCATCCCTAAGTTAACAGCGTAAGACAAGAGTGAAGGCAGCTAGTCTTCAACACCAACTGCCAACTTTTGGACTATTTTACTGACAAATAGTGGGATTGACTGTCACATTACAATGTCCCCATGGTTGAAAGGGTGAGCACGTTTGGTGTGTGATGGGGATTCAAACTTACAACCCTCACATTATGAGTTGAACACCCTAACCACCTTGCCATACTAGGCCTGCAATAGAAGTTTATACAGTTCTTAAAAATTTTCATATTGCTTATTTTAATTTTTTGCATTAGATGAATGTAAAGTAAAATAAAAAAATTGTGTTTAAAAGAAATATATTTATTTTGTCTGATTGTGACTATCTAAATGCTTTTGAACATTTTCCCATTAGAATTGCAAAAGAGAGAGTTTCTCTGAAAGAATATGCCAATAACTTGTGCCTGTACATTGTTTTTGTTTATGGTAGTAGTATTAAAATGTACTATTGTTTTCAAGGTGGTACTAAACATAAATTTTACTTTAAGCTTTTTCTGTTATAAGTTGGCACATGACTGTGTTCCTTTTATATAGTGTTTGTCTCTCTCTCTCTCAGCTGGAAATCTTTTGTCTTCCTCAAATTAGGACAATCCAGTTGGCACTGGAAATGGAAGATATAACAATCATCAGTTGTTTGTAACTAAGCTTAACCATGCTTCATTAGTGCCAGTCATAGGACTTATAAAAGTAGAGGATTTTGAGGAAAACAGAGCAGGTACTGTGTTTTTTGTTGTTTTTTTAATTTTTGTATGAATTCAGCATTCGAGTCATTAGCTTAAATGTTGCTTGATAGGTTTCCATTTCCAGTGTATAGAACTTTTCATTATCATTGTTTATTTTTGTTTTGTATTTTGTATTTGCTATTTTATTTTCAGATTGTTTTATTCCAGGTTTTCATTGCTATTTTTGAACTTTTATCATTTTAACACACTCTCTCTCTCTTGGTTTCTTAGATTTTTGGTTGTTTTAAGCATTGTAAGAATTTACTTTCAGCACTGTTTTGAATGCCATAGCTTGGATTATGTCTCATTTGTTTTATATATTGTAACCATTTTTAGTTAGCTCAATGGCTTGTTGTATTTATCTTTTATTTTTAATTTCCTCTTTTCATCATAAATAAAGAATGATGTGGTTTGAAGCCCTTATCTTTTGTTTTTAATGTTTACTTTCACTGTTTAATGAATGGTATAGAATGATGCACTTTTATTTTTCATTTTTTCATTTCATCATACTTTCAAATTGTTAAGACATATATCATTTAATTTATACTTTCTTCCTTCACTGAACTTTAGACTGTAATTTGATGAATCATGTAACATTCAATTAGTAAATGTCTTTTGACACGGATATACCACTGCTATAAACATTTAAATTTAGTTTTCAAGTCAAATTATTGTTGTTTTACCATTTCAGACATTTGTTAATTGTCATAACTTTTATATTTCATAACATTTCTCTTTATTATTGTTTGAAACATGGAACAGTTATATATTGGCATTCTTTGTTATCTTTATTTTTTCTTAAAATGTGTTTGTGATTGTAAGATGTGCTTCAACCTTGGCTTTTGATTCCATTACTGGGGGTATTTAACAGTTTTTATCTGTCATAATTTTGAGATATTTAATATTTATTTTAAACTAAGTTTTTACCTTAACTTTAGAATTTAGTATATATCTGTAATAGCCTTCTTCTACCATGAATTTCAAATACATTATTATTTGTGTTCCTTTGTTCTAACATGGTTTTGCAAGTCATCACTTATATTACATTTGTATGTGCTTTTAATTATTTTGTTTTATAATAATTTAGAGTATTTTATCATAAGTTTGTAATTTTTTAAAAATTAATTCTGGTACATTTGTCTTTGCCACAAAAAACATTAGTTATTTTGGGTTTTACTAAATATGAAATAATACATACATTGTCCATTATTGTTGTTTTATTTTTGAAAGCAACCTCTGTTGGAATAATTCCTTACATAAATGTAAAGATATAAACAACATGCTTGATACTGAATTATAAAAAACAATGGAAGTGTGTGTTGAATTCTCTATGCATCATTAAATTAATGTTATATTTGAATATTAAAAAAAAACATTTTTTATCTTATTATATTCATCTTGCATATTGCTAATGCTGATAACTTAGCTTAATTTTTTATGATTGTATGTATATTCTGTGGTGTTTATCTTTGTGTACATGACTCACATTCTCATACAGTGTTGGCAGTTGGCCCACTTGGCAGCCAGCCTGTGTCTCACCTAGATGAGGAAGGGAAGTGTCTTTGCTGAATCTATGTGTTAATTATTTTTGTAGGTTTCATTGCTTTAACTGCTATGATAGATATCTTGAATAATTGTGACTGTAAAGGATTCTGTTTCTCCAGCTACAAATAGTCAGGTTTATAGTTGTTCAACAGTAAAGTGTGTAAAATTTACTTATTTAGCAGCTAAGATTTAGCAGTAACACTTTGGTTTTAACAGTGTTATACTGTCAATTTTGTAAAAGTAAATTAGTCAATAACTGAGGCTTAATTTTTTTATTACTAACAGTTTAGTATTACAAATTTGCTATAGTTAATTTTGTAAAATTAAGCTATACAACAGGTGAAGATACCATCAAAATTAAAATTTTAAAAATGGTAAATAAGAAAATTTGTTAAACTTTGCTGTGCAATAAATACTTATGACTTAGTGGAAATTGTATTATACAATATTTGAGGCTAAGTAGTCATGTTTTGATTTTTTTTTAATAGTCAATTCTGTAAAACTGTTGTACAGTAGTTATTTATACTCAGAAGAAGTAATTAAGTTATATCAGTAGTCACTAACAAATTTTGTAAAATTAGATTGTATAACAGCCAACTGAAGTTTAACTTAATTTTACAGTATTTATTAAAAGCTTAGTAATAACAGTCAGATATTATCAGTTTTTGTAGTAATGTTACTTATAGTGAAAATTATTTATTTAAGTTAAATAATAACCAACTGAAAATAAAAATAAAAGTTTTTTGTGAATGATACTTAGTAGTGAGTATAAATTTAGATTGTGTACTAGACTACCATTGTGGAGCAAAATTAGTTAATTTTGTTCAGTAGTTATAAATACATACAAATTTCTGGCTGTTTAATAGATGGAAAGAAATTAGACCAATAGTACTTTTCAGAATTATTGATTCTACTTAGGAAATACTACTTTATCACAAACAATTTACTGTTCATTTTAGCATTGAGAGATAAAGAAGAAAAACATATATTTGTTTATTATTTAATTATGAAGATTATAATTAAAAGTGAATAGTAGTAAAGTATGATCTGTTTTAAATAGTGTAAATTTCTAATTAAGATAAAATATGAAGTTTTAAAGTTAAAATATAATATAGGTCACTAAAAATCAAAATCAAATGAAGTTGTTGATAATTATTAGTGAAAACTCTGTAGTTTTGTATTTGTACACTAGTGAAGCTTTTAAGAAACTTTTTATCAACATTTGGTAATAAATTTATAGAACTTTTGACATTGATATATGTAATGCATAATAATGAAGTAAGTAAGCTGCATGTGTTATTTATTTTGTATTTTTTTATTTTGTAGTTATTATCTAATTACTGAGAATTTAATGTTATGTTAAACTTAAATTTCTATTAGTAATATATAACAATGACAATAAATAAACTTAAAATCTTTTTAAAGTATAGAATAGCTTACCATAAATGATAAAGGAAAAGCAAATTTTTCATACCATTTTACTATGTATTGATTATGCCTAACCTTTAACATTATCATTTTTTCTACCAACATTTTCTCTTGTGTGTTTATCTATCAAGCATTATTTGAGGTCATTATGCATATAACCCTCAACATCAAAGCCACTAAACTGCAACTTATTTTGGGTAGTTGCAGATACCTACATAACCATTTACAGAGAACTTGGTGAACCACTCCCTTTTGTGTGTATTTTTGTAAATAGAACAACTGAGATGGAATAGAAACAGCTTGATAGTTTGCCAGTTTGTGTAGTTTACATAGCATACAAATAGATGCAGTAATATAATTTTACAAGGTTAAATCACTTTGTCAAAACACTGAAATATCAAATGGAAAATATTACTGTCAATTTTATTAACTTACCTGTTAATTATATCTTTATAAACAACTTTATTTATTAATCTGTTTGTTTATTTATTTATTTGTCAATTTATTACTAATATTTTTAGTTTTATTATTTCATATATATATTGTTTGTAACACTTTTAATACTGAAAGTGTTAATGTTTAATCAGAAATTCTAAAGTATAAGATTGGCCAATGGAGTCAAATGACCAAGCATTTAATTTTCCACAATTATAACTAATTGCAGTATTATTTTTCAAGGAGATATCATTTGTAAATTTATGTTTTAACCTTATTTATTAGTGTTATTACACATGTTTTTTGTAGTAAACTTAACATAACTAAGCTCAGAATTCTCATTGTTTAAGAGTCACCAATCCTAAGTTTTTGTTACAAATTAAAGGCCTGAGACAGTTCTCAGAATTCATTCTATCTGAAACAAAACTAGGATGAGCCTTTTGGATGAAAATTATGTTGTTGAAAATAAAGCTTAATAATATTAAAATAACAAAGTTTTAAACTCTTATGTTTTTGTGTTTTTCTTTTCTACAGATTTATCCTGAACAGTGAAATATATAGAAACAGAAAAAAAAATTAAAATGAACAGAATTTTCAATATTTTTATTTTTATGTATTGAAAAATAATATTTCCATTTGATAATTATATTTCAACCAATTCCCAATGCTAGTTAATAATTTTATTCTCAATTCACTTCATGTTATTCTTCTTAGTCAGTAAACTAAGTTAATTTTAAAATAGATATAAATGTACACAGTACCTTAGCCAATAAAAATTTATTACTTTATAATTATTGTAACAGTTTTATTATAGCTTATTTGCATCCATTGGAACATAGTGTATGCATAAGAGTATATTGTGTTTACACATTTCAAAAATTGTCTTTGAAATTTGGTTGATTTGTATGTTGCATTTTATGAATTTGTATTTGTAATAATTAGAAAAAGTGCACTTATGCAAGGTTTCATGGTGTGATTTAGTTATTTTAAATTTTATGTTCTTTATGGAAGTGTCTAATTACTATTACAATACATTTGCTGACAATTTTGTACTGAAAGAAACATTTACGTTAAAGTTGGTAACCTATTCATTGCAAGAGTATGTGATTTACCGTAATGATTTAATGAAACATTAAATAAAAGGATCAGATCTGAATAATTTTTACATGTTTTAACTAAGCCATCCAGTCATCAGAGCATCAGTAAACTTTTAACTTAATAAGCTCATTCCCTTATTGTGGTTTCTGAACGTGGTGAGGGGATCTCCCAGAAAAGGTTCTGTTCTTTCAGTTCACCTCCTCTGGTATCTAAATATCCACCCATATGTTTGCCATGTGTGGCAATTCATGAAGAGGAGAAGATCCTAATGGTTAAGGGGTCCAACCGTAACACACCACTTTAGCTTTGAATTCCTGTAGACAGGTGGTCAGTTGACTGGTGTACTTGGGCTAGGGTTAACGAAGTATCAGTGTTAGAGTTTCTCAGTAGTTGTTGTGGACATTGTATATGGTGCTGATGTATAGTGCTCATGAAACCAGCATCTCTTCTATCACAAGTTCCAAAGTCTTATGGAACAAAATTCTAAAGGTCAGTGGGCAGTATAATTCTGTCCCCTCTCATTCTAGCTCTCTAATGGAACAAAATTCTAAAGGTCAGTGGGCAGTATAATTCTGTCCCCTCTCATTCTAGCTCTCTAATGGCCAGGAAGTAGCTGATATTCTTCATAAAAGTTTTTGCTGAGTATCTAGCACTTCTGCTTCATCTTTCACCTTCTTAGCCATTAAGACTTAGGTAGAGCGATCACATTTTCCCTTTTGGGCTGATCATCTCAATGACTATAATCACCCCTTTACACTGGTGGAACTCAAACTGGCCATTCATCTGCCTGGCAGTTTATTGGTTTGACCTGATGGTATGCACTATGAGATGCTGTGCTATCTAACTCCTACTTCTCATGTTGTTCTTGTGGTTGTTTTTAATTGGATCTGGCAAGAGAATGTTTTTCATAATGCATGGCACCAGGATATTGTCCTGCCTTTCTTTAAGCCTGGGAAGAATCTTAAGATTCCTGCAAACTACCATCTAATTGCTTTGACAAGCTGTTTCTGTAAAACCTTAGAGAGGATGGTTAATGCTAATCTTATTTGGTTCCTTGAATCAAACAACCTTCTCTCGCCCACGCAGTGTGAGATCTGACAACATTACCTAATTTGACTTGAAATACTAATCAGAGAAGCCTTTCTCAAATGACAACATCTTGTACCAATATTCTTTGGCCTTTAGAAGGCTTATGATACCGTGTGGAAGTATGGCATTTGCCCATTTTTATTAGCAATTTTTTAATGGGCTGGCATTCTAAGTTTATGTGGGTTTGACACTTTCCTGTTCTTTCCTACAGGAACTTGAAGTCCCTCAGGGCTGTGTTTTGAGTTTTCAGTATAAAGATTAATGTCATCAATGAATAACTTTTTCTTACTGTTGCAAACAGGCTATATGTCCATGACTTCCATATCTCATGTCAGTTGTCGAACATGAGGTTTATTCAGCTGCAGCTACAAACTGCCCTCCATTTGTTACTGAAGTGGATCAGAGAAAAGGTTTAAAGTTATCTCTCTCTAAAACCGTTTGCACATACTTTTCAACCAGTGGGGTATTCACTCCAATTCTGAACACTGTGGTCCCTGAGACAAAGTTCGTGGGTCTTATTTCTTACCATAAACTGACCTTTGTATCACACATTAAGCAGCTACAAGTCAAATGTACAAGAGCATCGAACATCCTCCATGTCCTCTCTTCCACCACTTGTGGAGCAGATCGATGTTCTATGCTAAAGATATATCATGCTGTTATTCGATCAAAACTATATTATAGGTCTATGGTGTATATCTCTTCTAGGACTTTGGCCTTGGAGATGCTGGACCCCATTTGTCATTAATAATTTTGGCTCTGCACTAGGGCTTTCCCCACTTCTCCAGTCCAGAACTTGTACATATAGTCTTATGAACCTCTGCCATTTACAACTGTCTTTAGTGTATGCTTTGAAATCTCAGTCCTTACCACAGCATCTGATTTGGGTATGGATTTTTTTTCCTCATTGGGCAATGCTTTTTCAGAACAGATAATCTGCCATTGTTCCTTTTGGCCTTCATATCCAGGTGCAGTTAGATGAATTGGGTCTATACTTGGATAACATTGCTGTATCCACTGGTCAGCCCATCCCACCATGGCTTTTTACAGTTCCCACATGTGACCTTTTTTTAACTCTTCTGAGAAAAGCCGATACTTACGATTGGAAGTACCTCTTTTATTTACCTGAACATCTTTTGAACCATTTCTTCATTCCCTTTTGTACAGATGGTTCAAAATGAGGTTACTCTGAGGGCTCTGACATGATTTTTTATGGTTCAGTGGCTGCTCACAGAGCCTCCTCTGCAATTTCTGTGCTCACTGCCAAATTGTATGCCATTTCTCTTGCCATGGTTCACATAGAAATTAAGCAGTACTCAAATTGCACTATTTATACTGACTCTCTTAGTTCTTTACTGGCTCTGGAATCCCTTTACGCTAGTTCTCACCCTATTTTCATTGATATTCAAAACCATTTGAACCATTTATCTTTAACATCTACTTCTGTCCAACTCTTTTGGATGCCCGGCCACATTGGTAATCGAGGGAAGGAGCTTGTCAACACTACACCTAAGTCTGTCTGCTATAACGCTATCACTGTTCTGCCTGTTTCATAGATGGACTATTGTCCTGTATTCATGACTTGGCTCCATGCCACTTGGCAGTCAACATGGAGTGAGCAATGTGAAAATGGGATTTTCCAGATAAAACCTTTTATTGGACTTTGGATTTCTTGTTTCTGTAAGGATCGAAAGAGGAAATCATCGTAACTATACTATGCATTGATCACTCATCATTTTCTTCAACAGGGACTGATGCATCAATGCATCAAAATGTGTAACACTGATGTTACAATAGCTCACATTTTGCTGTCATGCCATCATTATGACTCTCACTGACAGCACCATTTTAGACATATTTTGTCCCAAGGCTTATCCCTACGTTTGGACAGTGTCATTGGCAATGGCGACACTGTCCACCTTACAAATGTTTTTAGTTTTTTTAAGGCATTGGCCTGTTTAATGCTATTTAGGTTTTTATTTCATAAATAAAAGTTTTTTTTAATATTATTTCTTTTTATGAATTCAACTAAAATTAATTTGTTACAAAATTATAAAATTGCTGTGATATCAGATAACTTCAAACCAGTACTGGAAAGGCCAACTTCAGGTGACTAATGCTAATGCTTGTACTTACCTGTTAGTCATCCTGGTGAGTTATAATAATTAAAATTATGCTACAGAAAGTCCTTTAAAACTTGTATTACTTTACTTTCTCTCATACTGCTGTGAGCTTGATATAAAAATTGGATATAACACTGTTTAAGTTTTTACTTAAATTAAATTTCATGTTGTTTTACCTTGAATACTTTTTACAAATTTTTAATAATTAAGGGGTTTTTTTCCAGGTGTTTAGTGCAGATTGCATAGTTGCTTTGTGTCATAAAACACCAAACAAACAACCAGCAAGCTTATCTTCCTTTTCTAAATCTGTTTTTCTCTGCATTTTCCTTTCATTATCAGACTTTTAATTGTGTATTTGTGGCTTAGTAGAAATATATGTTAAGACATATAAAATATTCTGAAGTTTAACTTAAGTGAATTAATTTAACCACTGAAAAAGAATAGTAATAAAGTGTGATCAGTTATTAATGGTGTAAATTTCTAATCTAAAATGTATAACAAGTGATACAAATTCTTTTCTGGACAGTGAAATACATATAGATAGGAAAAGTTGCAAAACAAACATAATTTATAATATTTTTATTTCAATTTATTGAAAATAATGTTGCTATTTGATAATAAAGAAATGTGCCAATTATTTGGTAACGTAGATCCTTAATTTAACTTTAATTGTCTTAATTAATGTTTATCCAGCTTCATATAAAGAGTATATAACAGGTAAAATATCTGTTTTGTGTGTGTCTTTGTAAATATTTCAATGTTATATTATATAACATCTACTTATTATTAGTTACAGTTTTATTTACTTTTATTTCACATTAATGTTTTCCAAATAACCATTAATATGGTTGTTAATTGTATGGTACCATTGGTAGTTTCATTTATAACTCTTATGTTTTCTGTGGCCCGGAGATTTTTTGTTTTTGGGATAAATATTAAATCATAGCTACACTAACATTTGTTGTTTGTAACAGTTGCGATGTCTGTCTAGTACCATGATGAGTTAGCATTAACTAAATGTAACAACCAATCACTGCCATGAGAGAAAAAGTTGATGGGGTGGCATTGTTGACTGAACAAAGAAACTGAGTTTACCTGTTGAATTTAGGCTTGCTTTCTTGGTTAAGTTCTACAAGGAAATCATGGAGTAAATTGGTTCAGCAAAACAACTAATTTTTGTGCATGACACAAGGTTTTAGTGTCTTACATTCAAAATTTTATTAAACTACTTTTTGTGTGTAAAGACAAAATATATGTATTGCTGAACAGGGGGTAATGTGTTTTTTTCTTGGTAGAAAGGATTAGATTAGTGAGAGTAGTAGAATATTAATAGTTATTATAGTGATTAATCAACATACTTATTGAGGATAATACTCAGTATTGTTGACAACACTTTATTGTTTAGTGGTTTTATTGTTGTTTATAATCCATACAAGCAGTTAAATGTTTTCATTTCATTTATTGTTTATCACAATAAATTTCAAGCAAGAATTTTTTCTAGTTCTTTAATTTCATATTTTTTTCATGCCCATTTACATAAAGACTTCATAGTTAGAGCACCAGTAATAGCACAAGTTAACTGGTTTCATGTGATTTTTAATAACATTATAGAAATTTTGAAATCTTAAAATACTTTCTTGAATTTCGTATTTATTGTAATATTTTATTACAACAAGATAATAATTCATTGGCATTGCTAGATACCGGCAAATGGAGTCTGTTAAATGATTCTATTTGACAGTGGCCCAAATCCACTGTGGTAGATTTGAGGTGCTCTTGAAAAATCAGAATAGAAAACCATTATCAGTATCATGCTCAAAATTTCTTTGAGTTCTGGGCCAAAGTATATAGTGATATGTCTTTAAAATAGACAGATGTATGCATTTTATGTTTTAGAAATGTATGTTAACTTATTTGTACTTGATTTTGTGCATGAATGCAAAATATATGTATTACTGAACAGAGGATGATGTGTAGAAATGTGTTTGTGGGTATATTTGGTTTTTCATATATTTTATATAATGCTACAAGATGCAGAAGTAGTTGGTGATAGAAAATATGTTCAGAAGATTATGTGTTATTTTATTATTTGGTTACAGAATATGGTAGTAATTGACTGTAGAAGATTTCTTGGCATTTGTAGTTCATAAATCTTTGTGGAGTCAATATGGTTTTGTATTGCTAAAAACCAGTCATAGTTTGTATTTGAAAAACAAGTAAAGAACTTGTGACACATAGGCACTTTTTATACCTGCTGTAAATATATATAAGAAGTTTTTAGATTTTTCTTTGTTTAGCTTGTATGTAATTTTAACATTAATGTGTGGTTCAAAACACCATTGAAATTGCCTTGCTCTGGTGGTTTTCTTTTTGTTCTCTATAGTACACAATGTCTGTTCTATTCTAGATAATACTGATGTTTGAAACTTTAATATCCTTTGTAGCCTGAGTATACATTAGCTAGATGTAACAACCAATCATTGCCATGAGAAAGAAAGTTGAAGTGGCACTATTGATTGAAAAAATAAACTGAGTTTACTTGTTGATTTCAGCTAATCTTTCTTGATGCAATTCAACAAGGGGATGTTGGAGAAAAATCTAACAGCAAGATCATTGTGCTTAATTCTAGAGAGATCAATCTCAGTAAAAGAAATATGTGAAACTAAGTACAGTCTAGTAGAAACAGTTGTCTTTTCATTTGTGTGGAAATGTGTATTATGTTTTTTTTTTCATTTGTTGGAGAATATTGTTTTAATTTTTGACAACTTCATTATTTAATACTCATTATTCACATGTACATGCTAAAAGGACTCAGTCATCTTGTCAGAATCAATTCACTCTCTTTAGTTTTTGAATTAATTTATTGTTATTAAGAGGTCTGTCTATTTGATACTTATTGGGAGATCAGCAATTTTTACCTAAAAATACTACATTTCATTTACTGAACTATCATTTGAATGTAAAATGTTAATGATAGAAACTTTTACTGCATTAGTAGGTCTATTTTGTTTTCATTTCAGTGAAAGTTTTTTTGAGTGTGTTGAGAGGTGTTTGCATTAGTAGTCTGGAGTACTATATATATATCTAAATTAACAATTAATGAGTAAAATCATGAAATCATTTCAGTTAGTTCTTGGAATATAAATACACTGATGTTTGTGTTATAGTGCTTAATTATTGACCAATAGTTATTATTATTGTACTACTTGAGATAAAGAACTTAGAAGAATGTTTATGTATTGAATTGATATCTGTGTAGTATCATACATAAGAATTTTTGTGAAGCTTGGTTTAACAGTTGACTAAAGTTTGATGTATTTTCAAAATTTTAGTTACTATGATGAATTATTACAAATTTTTGGATTGAAAAAAATCAAAAGGTTTAACAATGAAGATTTTTATATATGTTTTCCCAGTTTTAATTAGTTGTTGACATTATTTCTAACTATTCATCTTTGTTCTGTTTTGGATGGTTCAGTAAAGTACTGGAATGGCAATTAATTTTTTATTATATTTTGTGAAGTAGTTTTCTTTTCATTTCCACGTTATTACAAATTTAAGATTTTAGAACAAATAATAAGTTTTTTATTTGTGATGTTTTTCACTTCTCTTTTTCTTATGTACACCTAGGCCAACCAATTGAAGAATTCTCAGAAGATTTATTGTCAGGTGATAGTGTAGAGGCAACAACTAGATATTCTTCACAGCCATCCAGCTATGTATTTCACACTAAAATGATGTCATCAACAGAAAACCCTGATGCACGTGTTTACTCTCTTGCTGAAAAGCCCAGGAAGAAAAGTGTACCCCAAGCAGTTGAAAAGAACAAACCCTTTGATTCATTGTTAAAAATAAAAAACTTAGCCTGCCAAGTAAAAGATTCTACTTCTAAGATTCACAATAAAGAACAAACTAACATTTCTTCTGCTTTAGTTTCAAGTGGGAAATCTGGTCATAAGATTAAACATAAAACCAAACTTGAGGAAAATAAGGAGTTTTTATTGCCACTTAGAAGTTGTGAACTACCAAACAATATTGAAACAAGTACATATCAGGTCATTTCTGTGTCACAACCAGTTGTATTTGAGATTCCAGTCTCACAACAGAAAGTTTGTTCACCATATAAACTATCTCAAGAAATATTTGGTAAGAAAGTTGACAGGACAGTTTTCTTGGATGTAGATTACTTTTTTTATATTATGGGATGTTTTATGTCTAGTGTGCATGATGATTAAGTTGGAAAATAATAAACTGAGTTTTTTTTCATGGTAGAAATTATTAGATTAATGAGAGTGGTAATCTGGTGATGGAAAACATTAATGGTTATAATAGTGATTGATCAATGTGCTTACTGAAGATGATACTCAATACTTTTGTCAACACTTTATTTACAAGGCTCAAATGTTTAGGAATAACTTGCTCCATCTTCAACAAAATCTGAAAGTCATGTTACAAAGATGATTATTACTAAAATTATAATATAATCATTTGTTTACTAAGTTATTAGCTAGT
This sequence comes from Carcinoscorpius rotundicauda, assembly GCA_011833715.1. Lineage (NCBI taxonomy): Eukaryota > Metazoa > Arthropoda > Merostomata > Xiphosura > Limulidae > Carcinoscorpius > Carcinoscorpius rotundicauda. The sequence goes on along the minus strand of CM022392.1, from coordinate 44,565,751 downwards.
TAAGAAAAGCTGTAAATGGACAGATAAAATGTTTGTGTATATATGTATATATTATACAACAGCTGAGTTAAGTATGAAAATTTAGAACAGTTTTAGATCTTAAGAGCTCTATTCCATTCCCACCAGTGCATATTAATGATTGAAAATTAGATATAAAATGGAAAGAAAGACAAGATATTCTCTGATTCTAACACTCTTACACAGTACTATAACTTTCAAAAGCAGGGAGACCAAATTTTTTCTTTATTTCTGTTTATTTGGTTTAGTTTTCAAAGAAGTGTTTGTACCTGTTCCAGGAAAAACAATCAATGGTACACAACATATTTGATCAGTAGTTAAAAGTTTTCAAGGAGTTACTTTATTGCTTCATAATGGCAGAAAAACTGTCTTTCAGAGCAACCAGGGAAGCAGGTTCATTGATGAGGTTGTTAACCATATTGCCATGGTTATTCTTTACTGCACATAACACAAGGTTTTAGTGTCTTACATTCAAAAATATATTAAACTACTTTTTGTATGTTATAATTATTATAATATAAAATCTTGGCTAGTAATCCATATTTCAATAGTATACAAGTTTTATGTTCTTAATTCTACAAAGCAGTATTTAAAAAAAATTTTCCCTAGCATGACACATGTAACACATTTTCTCTTAACATATCATCTTCCCTATTTTATCCACCAAATAATTTATGAAATTAAACATAAGTTACTCTGTAAAATCATTAATTCTCAGATAAACCATATTTATTATAGTCTTCAATTTTGTTTGAATAGAAAATCAGATGTGATGTGCCACACCTACCTGTCACATCCTCTCTTTCATGATTCATTAATGGTTCTTCCTTACATTTAATTATATATAATCTATAACAAGTAGAAAGTCATTATTTTGATTTGTCAAATGACATATTATGTAACATTATGTTTTGAATGGTTAAAGGTCAATTTCACTCAGAGTACTAACATAATTCTAATGTGAAAGCTAACAGCTAACTTGGATGAATTTGTAATGACTTTTATCACATAGTTTGAAAGCCAGGAAATATTTGAGAGCCAAGGGAATTTGTTCTATTTTTGCTTATTATTAGTCTAGGTTGTTTGGTGCATTAATTAATTAAATAAAATTTATTAAGTGCAATGCTATGATTTGTAAAAAAAATTAAGATTAACATTCTTTGACAACAGAATTTTACATTTCTTGATCTCCAGTCTCATTTGTCCTTTCTTTTTATTTGAAGTACTTCTTTTTCTTCTTCTTATCTTTTCTTTCCAGTTATGTATTCGTTTTTTTCTGTTTTTACCCTACTTTTTATTTCTGCCTTTCACCTTCTCTCTGACATTTCGTTATTACCTTAGCAGTTTTGGTTTAATATAAACTTGCTTCAGGATGTAGGTAAGAGCTCCTTCTCTTTCCACCTGTCATTACAACATATTTCACCAAGATGGAAATACCTAGAACCCCAGCCATGCTATATGCTCTAATGTTATTCCCACCTTTGCAACATATTACTACAGACACTGAATTTACCCAGTATCCTTGACTGTAAATATTTCTGTAATGTGCATGAAATGTATCAATAAATAAATAAAAAATTCAAGAGAGAATATTCCCTGCTTCATAAAAATGTAACCTCCAACTGATGCTCCTCTTGTAGGTAATCCCTAGTTTAACAAAAGTTGTTTTTTCAGAAAGAGCTTATCAACCCCTTCACAACTTTCAGTGTGGTATTCTAGCTATTAGTGGTGCAGATAAGTTAGTAGCATTTCTGAAGTTGACATTTTCCTTATTTGAAAATGTATTTCAGTTAGGTTCCTACCTTTCTGTACCATCTTCTCATGCTTCTTCTCCATTTGCAGTGAATTTTATTTGCCTAGTCAGATACAAGCCTGTGATTATGTTGTAAAGGTCATTAGTCTTTATTGTTAGTAAAAGTATTTTCTTAATGAGGCGATACTTTATGATATTTCTAGTTCTGAAGGTTTTTAAGAGTTAGAAAATATATGTGCTTAGTACAAATGGTACCTTATAGTAGTGACTGTGTTTACAGTGCAGGCTTGCAATGGTGCTATTGTTTTGAAATTTTTACATGTTCAACAGTAATTCTTGTATGCTAAATCTGAGAAAGATATCCATTTTTGTCCATCATGTACATATTTTTATCAAAATATCAAATGTACCTTTACATAAGTGAATTATTTCTATTGAAATCAGGTAACATTTTCTTATGCTTAAAATGTTGACAACAATTATTATAGATTTCTCAAGAACAATTATGACATGAGTGTTATTGATCATTCTAGAACCCACAAGAAACACATTGCTGGCATATAAATGTTTAATAGGCTATATGATGTGTAATATTTGGATAGTATTTGTTTGTGCTTGCACTTTGACATTATTTTTTTCTTTTTAATATTATTTATTCATCACTATGGCAATTAGAGGTTGTATAAATGGTCCAAACAGGTTCTATTTGTTGTAAGTTTGATCTAAGTAACTGTTTTTTTTTATCCTGATTTGTAAAAAAAATCCTTATGTGACAGAAAAAAATTCATATTATTTTCTAAAGCTACATAGATAAATTATTATTATTAAAACCAAAACAAATCTTATGAAGTTTAAATTTGCAGGCCTTTGTTGTTATTTGTTGGTAAAAAATAAAGTTAAATGATGTTATAAAGTATATGAGCTCTTTGTAACTATTTTCTATTAGGTTTTTGTGATGGAGACTAAGTAAATTCAAAGGTATAGTGGTAAGAAATAGATCATTTTCATTTAGTAATTAAATCAGTATTAAAGCTTTAATTGGTTATCTTAAGAAAATAACTTTAAAGTTTCAAATTTAAAAAAAATTTTTTTAGTTTCATCATTTGAATAAACAAACTTAGTTTCAGAATGGTGGTTTTCCAAGGAATTTAGTTCGTTGTTGTAATTTTTTTTGTTCTTTGCATTCTTGTCTTGTCAGCTAACATACCTATAAGATGATAATGTTTATTAAAAAACACACAAACTATTCAGATAATGCTATAACAATCTCATTAGGTGGAATGAATGGATTATTCAGGTGACCTGATCTGAAGATCACCATATTAGCTAAAACAGTTATATAGGCATTCAAGCTTCAAAAATTATTACATTGGTTAACAGCAATATACAGCGTAACCAATCTCACAATCATTAGGATGGATAAAAGTGATAAAAGGGAAAGAAACAAAAGTAAAAATCTTGATTATGTGTAAATGACCATCAATAAACAAAAAAATACTTTGAAACACCATTATTCTTGGAATTTTAACTAAAAATGGCATTAATATTTTAATACTTTTACCATAACAGCTGATGTTTTATTTTGACAGGGATACCAGGTCAAGGGCAAAGGATAGAAACTTCTAAAGAAAGTTATAACCTTTTGACAAATACATCTGGTAGGAAGAAACAACCAACAGGAACAAGAAAACAGTCATATGTAGATAACCTGGAAGTTGGTTCTGTTGTGGAGGTACTTGTTGATGGGTTTTCTCATTATGGTGTCATCAGATGGATTGGTCATCTACCAGAAGACATGAATTTGACTGCTGGTGTTGAGATGGTGAGATTATTATAGCTGTCCAACAAACTACTTCTTGACTTTAGAAAACACAAAGTGCAATCAGATATGCTCATTCATGTATATGTAACAGTACACTGAGGTGCATAAATATTTTATACATGAAACATTGGGAAATACCATTATGCCATGCACATATTTTACTTGTTTTTTTGTTTTTTACTCATTATCATGCCTACAGCCAATTTTCAATACCTCTTAACAGCAGAATATTAGCATTATATATGGAAATCATCCTATTTAAAACCACTTTTCAATGACATCTCTGAACAATAATTTTTTATTTTATTATACGTGGAAATTAAGTTTAAAGCCAGTTTCAATTATATCATTAAGCAGAAAAATTAGGATTACATATATGGAAATTATCATATAACATTTCACTCTTTCTTGGATAAGAACAAGTGTTTGTCACAGTAATTAGATTTAAAATATCAGTCCAAAGATGGGGACTGAATGCAGATATCCATCCCTTCAGTAGGTTTATGCAAATAATCTTAAAACTAACAAAGTTTGGTTTTTGACTGTTTTCTATTAATATATATTTAAACTTTCTTAATCCTATGGTTTTTTTCAGAATAACTTTAAAATAACTCATATGAAAGAATTTTATAGAATATATGTTATCAGAATAAATGACAAAAATTTGTAAATAAACAATCTAATGAAGTTAAATTTTATGAATCATATCTACAATCTCAATCAGTTTGCTATTATTATCAATTTTTACCTAAGAAAACATTGCTTGCAGCTTTTTGATTTTTGTATATATTACTTAAGTTTTAGTCAACTTATTCTTAACAGAGTATGATATGATAGGATTTCCTGTCACTAAATGCATGAAATGCCTTGAAAGAAAATTTGCATATTAAAGTGACCAAGGTAATCGATCATTGACAGGTTATAATTCCAAAGATGGTGTGACAAGTATAATAGGTATCATTACAACATGACAGATTTTTACCAGGTTGTAGTTCTCAAAATGGTTTGACAGCTTTAATAGATTACTTGTAATATGTTCTGTCATTATGTGATCATAAGACTAATATAATAGATCACTTATAATGTGTTGCATTATAATTTTCAGGCCAGGTGGTTCAGGTACTTAATTCATAATCTGTGGGTTGTGAGTTTGAATCCTCATCCCACCAAACATGCTTACTCATTCAGCAGTGGGGGCATTATAAAGTGAAAGTCAATCCCACTATTTTTCCTAAAAGAGTAGCTCAAAATTTGGCAGCGGGTGTTGATGACTAGTTGTCTTTCCTCAAGTCTTTCATTGCTAAATCAGGAATGGTTTGTGCAGATAGTCTTCATGTAACTTTGTACAAAAATTTAAATAAAAATATAATTTTTCATGATACCAAAAGGTGATAGATGAAGAATTTTTGCCATCATTATTAATAGTGGGACTGTATTACTTAAATTTCTCCAGTACTTGGTTAAGTTTGCAGTGTTAGTTATACACAACTGTTTCTCTCAGTTTTATAGGGACCAAATTCTTTACAGTATGTGTCTGTGACTTGTTGGCTCTAAATTTCAGTATTAAACAGACAGCACACATTTTGTTTGTAATAAAGTAATATATTAAAAAAAAGCAAACATATGTACAAAACTGTTACACTCTTTGTTATCAGAGTTATATCCAGAGCTCAAATAATTGTATCTTTTTTTTTTGTCAAAGTCCACACAGTCTGATTCAATTTCTTTTGAACACTTTTCGAAAAGACAAATTATTCTCCTTACTGTGTTATTACATTACAAGCTCTGAAATTCACCTTAGAAATTGCTTGTTATCACTAAATTGATATGCAGTGTAACTTCACTTTTACTAACTTACTTAACTTCCTTGCTTGATTGTCTGTGTATGTGTATGTGTGTGTGTATATATATATATCTATTTTACCTGGCTGAAACCTAGAACTTTCTACAAATTATTAGACTTTATGATCTAATGATCCTTACTCAAAGCAACAAGAAAAATTCAGAAGGTCCAAGTAATATGATGTCAGTTTGCAATAACTGATTCGTAAACAGTTACTTATGTAAGCAAATTTATGACAAATTATTACTTTAAACATGCTAAATTTAATACTTGTGCTTTATAATTATCCAAATCATAACTTTCATATTAAATTCAAATTGAAACACTAGTGTATATTTAACAGTTTTAAGTTCAGTGTGAGCTTTATGATATAGATAGTTTATATAGCACAGGTGTCATATTTAGATATTTTTAGAACTGATATTTTAGGGAAGTTTGTTAATGTAACAATTTATTCATCATGTGTTGTGTAGTTTAATTGTTATTAATTAGTGTTTATTTACATTAGTGAGATTGTTGTATCAAGTTGTTAGAACTTTTTGAGTATCTAGATAATTTAATTATTATTTCATTTAATGTACTAGACTTCTAATGGGGTAAAACTAGTCAAAAAATTTTTTTTTTCAAGATTTATACTGCTTGATTATGAGTTTTACAATAAAGAGTATGTGGTGGTGATTTTTAAAGTGAAATTTTCACATATATTATAATAAAAGAATTGGTAATGATAGCTTGTCTTCTCAGCTGTATTTTAAATTAACTGAACTAGCTAGTGTTGACTTTAGCAAAATAGAGACAATTATTCAAAGCTCTGGACAAAACTATGGTAATAAACATCTGTATATATGTTTGATTTATTTTTAATATATTATTTTAAAACAAACTGTGTTGCTGTTTGTTTATAAACAAAATTTATTATCATTAAGTCACAGACACCAAATGTTGTTGTTGTTGTTTTGAATTAAGCACAAAGCTACACAATGGGCTATCTGTGCTCTGCCCACCATGGGTATCGAAACCCGGATTTTAGCGTATAAGTCCGCAGACATACCGATGAGCCATTGGGGGTTGACACCAAATGTAAAGAACCCAAACTTACAAAGCACAACAATGGTAAGCCAGCCAGGATCTTCAATGGTAACAGTGGTAGAAAAAAAAGACATAAAATGTATTGGCAAAGAGGCCTTTATACACACAACTGTAGTGGTAGCACAGATATTCTGGAAGTCACAACCAAACTTATATAACTATGTCAACTGACTTTGGTAAATGTATAAAGAGAGGCAAGTGACTTAAGCTCAAAGCTGACAATCTATGAGAGTTTGTTAAACCACAAGACATAGAGAGAATGAAGAGTATCAAAAGAAGAGAGAGCGATAGAATAAAGAAAGAAAACTGAAAGAAAAATTTGTGCAATAAATAAAAGCCCAAAAAGAGAAAGAAAGAGAGAGAAGAGAGAGAAGAGAGACTGGAAATAAAGAAAATAAGAGCATAAATTGGGTTTGCCAAATTCACCCAACCGAAAAATGGAGGACTTGAGAATGATACTGGATGAGAGTCAGCTGACCGAAGCTGCTCAAGTTTGATGAACAGAAACAAGTCATGGATGCTTTCCTGGATAGAATAGATTTACCATAAGTCAAAATTGGAACATAGGTTACTGGGCAGTTTGTTCCAATCCACTTTTTAAGGTAAAAGGCCTAAAAGTGCATGTGGGTTTGACATCAAAAGACACAATGGACTATGACAAGTAAAAATGTCAAACCTGACACTGGATAAATTGAATATTTAGTTTGTGGTATTTCTAAAGTGACACTTCATAACATGTCCAAGTGTGAAGATAGTTTTGAAGAACTGATGTCATAATGATATTTTAACAGTTAATCATCAGGTGGTGCACTGACATATCACTGTTCTTAAAGGAGAGAGCATTTAAAGATGTGAGCAAGATTATCAAGCTGTCAAAACAGTATATGGAAGTGCATAGAGACAGCTTAATAGGCAAGTCAATGAATAACCACTCAGAGTTGAAACCAAGGGTGGCTGACCAAAAGCATAGTGCCACCAAAGATGACTGGAACTCATTAGACAAGTAATAAGAAGCATAGGCTCAGAAGTAGTTTTCTACATTATAAACAAGAAGTTGCAGAGAAAAAAAGCAATCCACTCTAGCTTGTATGATTTGGATCTTTCAGATATAGCAAAATTAACTAACAATCTACAAAGCAAAATGTAGCAAGCAATCTCTGACTCAGTGGCAGCAGAAATGGTAGGACCCTTTATAGGAACCATATCTGGCATTTAGTCTTTTTTTGTTCATGACATTTTTGTAGCACTTTATCTATGGAACACTCACAATTCCTGAACTTTTTTATGAAACCTGTGAGGACGTGTTGAGACAATAAGCCAGAATCTTTAAATATTTGTTCTTATCATCATAGAAATGAAATAGGATTAATGCAAAAGTAATGTAGCAAAATGTACAAGGTGTTAAAAGTATAGCAGATGTGGTTGCGATCATGATGGCACACCATTGCTCAAAATATTACCTAAAAGAGAACTTTGAGAATCTTTGGCAGAGGAAATGCTATCAAGTATCTAATGGGAAGCATGTGTATTTACAGGAGCTATAAACTTATTGATGTATCTAAAAGTTTGTCCTCAAACAGAGAAGAAAGCAAAGACAATTTAGTGTTTTGTGCATCTCATCATGGGGGTGGAAATGATTTAAGTTTGTATAAGAATGGAGAATAAGAATACTTCTTCTGAACAAAGTAAAAAAGATGTTACAAAGATAAGAGAAAATTAACAAAAATAATGAAATAGCATAATCATAATGTGCAGGTGGTCCACTTTAGTTGGATATAGCCACCTTAAAGACTACTCAAGTGAAAGAAAACAGCAAAGCAAAATGCTCTCTGTATCATGCTCTACACGGTAATGTACCTTACTATTGGGCTTCCAGATTTCTGGATCTGATGGGATATCTCGCAACATACTGAAATAATCATATTTTCTGTCATCGAGTGAAGTATTTGTTGTAAAAATAGGCAATATGTTAAACCTAACTTTGTTATTTTGACAAGCCAAAATCTATAAAAAGCAGTGACACATTTTTACGTTACTGGAATTTAGCTCCAGTATTAATAATTGTTCACTTTTTAATTTTTTACCTTTTGGACTAGATCCAAAAACATCCAAGACCAGAACAAAAACTGTGGCTGGTTTTGATATGCCTAATAAATTTGTTAGTAATACTAACCTGTTTTGACAATGACTTACCTCTGTCTTCAGTGTAAATTTGGCCAGAAACTTGAATATTTCAGTGTTAACAATAATTGTAAGTATTTGAATAAGAGAATTAATAGAGGTAACCTTTAAAATGTTTAAGTAAAGGGAACAGTGAATGAGTTTCATTAATATCTAATTAACACAGGGAAGACTTCACAGGAAAACTTAAGATTTATATTTTAATATAAATTTGGAAACTGAAACTGAGAAGAGCACAGGATGCAATCTTGTTGGGAAGGCTCTCTTAAGTTTTCCCATCAAGATTGCATCCTGTGCCCCTCTCAGTTTCAATTTCCAAATTTATATTAAAATATATTTGACAAATAAATCACAATTAAAATAGGATACATTTTAAGCTGAACATAATAATAGTAAGTAGCTCAAACATAACATTTTCTAATCATAATAATAATAAACCAATAATTTTAAAAAATCTTAAAGGTTATTCATGCAAATATTTCATAATAATGCATTGCAATATAATTTATCAATTAATATATTGGAAGGGAGTACAAGGTAAATGACTTTGGTTATCTTTTTAAAAATCTCTACTTTACTTCTATAGCACTTAGGCTGCTGATAGGATTGACTCACCTTCTTCAAAATGCAAGATGACAAGAACTTTTGTTTTAAAAGAAAAGGCTTTATTCTTTTTATGAAACTCTAGTTTTCTTTTTTTTTCTCTGGAAACTTATCCTCTTCTCCTTGATAATTTTCTTTAAATGGATATCTCATTATTCTTTGATAGATTGTTTAGGCAGAGTATTCATGATGAAACTTTGCAGAATGGACAGCAACTGCTTGTTTTGCTTCCATGTTTTGTCTCCAGGTCATTGTTTGTGTAGGTGTTGTCAGTCTTTTTTAGTGTCCTGGTGGATTGTGGAGAGTATGTTATAATTAGTTGGATTATCACTGTTTCTTTCTAATTGGAGGAGAGATTTCCTGTAGATTCAACCAATGGCAGCCACATGCTATACATCTCTAATCCAGAATCTTTGTTTAGTGAAGGTTTAATAGTATTAATATAAAATTATTCTGTGTCCAGTTGACTTAGTGCTCTGCAATGGCTGAATTTTGCATTTTTATGAGTCTTGTACTATTTTTCTCATCATATTTATATCTGAATCAACTGTTCTTAGATCTTAAAATCTCTTTTCACTTTGCTGTTCCAAATAATAAGAATCATAGGTTCAGCAGAATGTTCCTACATTTTAAACAAGAAATTGCAGAAAAATAGAGCAATCAATTATGGTCACAAAAATGGAAGCTATTGGTCAAACAGTGTTGAATAACTACTTAATTTAAGAATGTTACTGATACTTTGACTTTATAGCATGAAAGCCTTAACACACAGCTATTAATTTAGTATAGTTTTAATAAATTATAAAATTTTGAGAATGTTACATACGTATCGACAATCTAGACTTGGTTGAGTCATGAATTTCAGGTTAAATATTAAACTTTGTTTCACATCTTCTTAAAATATTGTAGAGGCTGAGTATATTTTAAAGCTATAATAAAGATGAATCTCCTGATATTTGCTCAATCATACGCTTTCATATTTTATCTAAATAAATAATATTTTCCCAAAATTATCATTCTAGGAAGAAGAAACTCATATTGGTACGGATGGTATGTGTAATGGACTTCGATACTTTCATTGCCCACCACGAAAAGCTGTATTTGTTCGACTGAGTCAGTGTAAAAGAGACAGCCGATTTTTGGATATGGACAAAAGAAAAAGTGCAGGTTAGCTGCTTTGTTTCCAATGTTCATTGTAGTGGATTAAACTGCAGCTGCTGATGATTCAGTTAGAGGTGTAGATATTATTTCCACACACAGGTTTTTAATGTATGAAAATATGCTGTTTTATAAGTTTTAACTTTTTAATTTTTTTTTTCAAATTGCATTTAATTTTTTCTTTTGACTGACAACTTTCCTTTGCCTTCATCAGAAATTGCCATATGCGTGCACACTGATATTTGATTTTTACATCTTGCATATTTTATTGTCATCTTCAACTCTTAATGATATTTCTACTTTCTTTATTTCTCAGCATGTGATTAATCATTGAGAGTTTTATTAATGTTTTGAGGAAAAAAATGATATATTCTGTTATTCCCAATACTATTTTTCTTAATTCCCATCATTCTAAGGGTTTGGGGCTTTTATCTTTTTTTCTGATAGATACTGCACACATTTCCAACCCCACTTTAACCTCTCTTTTTATTTTCATTCAAAAGACCAGTACTTTTTAGGAAGCAAAATCTTCTTACTCTCAGAATATGTCAGAAACTTCAGATGAGGATGTTTTTTGTTTTTTTTTGCTTTCTGTTAGTTTCTTACTTGTTTTAGTACACATCTTTGTTCAGTAAGTCATGTTTGCTTCATGGGAAACATTTTGCTCCATCTATTCGGGTTTTCCTTTTCCTTTACTTTTCTAAGCTATGGAAACATTTTAACAAGTATTTTAGAGAGAGTTACCATTCTACCTTTTATTTTCTTGTTGTGTATTTGACTGCAAGTTTTCCTGAAATTCTGATATAGTATCTCACCTCCTTTCAAATAATAGCTTTCCTTGATTTGTGCTGCACTTTATGTGCAAATCTCTGCTTACCAATGGTTGTGAGGCTCCCACTAACTTTACATCCTTTTCCTTTCTCCACATTGGTATATTTGTCTTTTACAGCTCTGTCACTCCATATGTGATGGTTTTGTATTTGGGTTTTCATTATCTTGTTTGCATGATCATTGACTGGTTTCTTTGCTGTTCCTGTCTGTTTTTGGAGATGTTCCTGATTCTTTAGAGACTTGTGTGGAGGTGGTACACCAACATTAACCTGTTTATTTTCTTTCTTCCCATATTTCTTAATCCTTTCTTATTCTTGTTTCTCGACCTCAAGCTTCCTCTACTATTTCTGTATCACAATTCTGGGTTTCAGCACCTAGTCATCAAATTTCCAGTTGTTCCTTTTTAAGATGTCACTATCATTGGGAACTACTCCATAGGTTCTGGTTTAATGAGGCATGATTGGCCCAATTTACTTATCTATAATGCCCTTTCACTGCAGATTTTTGGTTCTTAAGATGTTGACAAGCAGTCTGATTCTTCATTTTTCCTCCACTTTTTATTATTTCTTTCCCTTCTCCTTGAGATCCAATTTCCTTGCAAATGGCTTTCTGAGGTAGTTTTGGATGTTATCAAATAATTGTTTAACCCTTCTCCAGGGTTTTATTCACATCTACTTGTTGTCCTCAAAGGCAAGATAGATGTCCAGTTATTGATATGTAAAACTTAAACAGCTTCATCAGCCTTCCTCATTTCACCAAGTAGCCTTTTCTTAACCTCAGTTGATTGTTTGCTACATGTTTCTAGGTGATCAAGGTCAACCTCTTGGATGCTCATATTTATATTTCTTCTGCATTTGGAAGTTGGAGTTGGAAATTTCAATTTTGTGCCCTACCAATTTGTTTGATATTAGCTCTATAAGTCTTCTGTCCTGTAGTTAGAGCCTTTGCCCATCATTTTCACTATCTGGATGTCTGATTTCTTTTGGCTCCTTCCCAGCAAGATTCTTGTATACATATCCATCTACTTTTTTCAGGAAATGATTTATTTGGTGTGGCCTTGTCAAACTGGAGAAAGTACATCAAATTACCATTTAATAACTTATTCCTTTGGAGGTGTTTTTGACCCCTACCTCAGGAGGACCCAGTCTTCTTCTCCATTTGAGTGATATGGAACACTTGGTATCCAAAAACAGGAATTTTTTTTCCCTGAATGCAATGTTCTGTCACTTTGGGGGATTTGGGCTTTCATAGAATCCCCATCTCACTTAGGGTCAATGGGTGCCTCATGATCAATCTGTGACAGGAGGGAGAGGGCATATTTGGATTCACAGAAGATTGTTTGTCTGTGGTTGAATTGACTTTAGACCACACTTGTTTGGAGCTTCTGGCTGGTCATTTATCAGTTTCTTTCTGTGGTGTAGGTGCATCTTGTCATGATCCATTTCAACATTTCTACCATTGCTCTATTATATCAACTGTCAGGAAGACACCCAATTTCATTTGTTTTGCATTTGAATGTTTAATTTTATTTTTTGGACTCAGCCAGTCTCAATGCATTTGGCTTATTGCTTGTCACATCTTAGGTGCTCTAAATGTTGTTGCAGATTAGCTTTCTCATCCTAATAAGATTCTACCACTGAAGTGCACTTGATATTCACCTCAGTGTCAAATTTTTTCTCATCTGATTATCTGTTATGCATTCTTCAGCTCTTGCAGTGGATGCATTCATTGAGAATTTGTCCAATCTGTATTTCTATTTTTATATTCGTATTTTTCTCCTTGGATCCTTCTCATTCTGTTTGAGACAGCACAGCCATTGTTCCTACTCAGTTTTCTTCAGTGATCTCCTCTCCTGTCAAATTTTCTTTCCCAGTCCCTTCTTTGGCAGTTTCATTCCTCCCTCACTTACCTAGCAATGTTAAATTCACATGAGGGCCTTGTCCAGACTATCTTTGCAAATACCCTTTTTTCTTTCTTTGTTTTTTTCTTTGCTTGTTTCTCAGTATTTTCTGTCATTGGTTTCTGTATCATTGGTTCTAATTTTCCCAGTCAACTGTTATCTCTCTTTTCACCTTTTTTACATAATTCTTTGACATTGTTTCATCCATTTCTACATTGCAGGCTATGAGACAGCATTGTCTATTTGTTTTTGTAATTTTTGCAATCTCTTTTCCTCTCCTGTTTTGTCGTTCCACCTTTTATGTCCTCCTCAACCAATTGTCTTACTGTGTTTGAATCTAAGTTTTGTCCTTCATGCCCTTATCCTTCATTTCTTTGAGCCTTTAGCTTCTTGTTCTTTGTACCATTTCTCTCAAGATTTATTTATGTTATCCTGTATCCTGATTGTGCTTTCTTCTACAAAAACATCTGGAGTAAGAGAGGGAAATCACATTCACACCTATTTTCCCTTCCATTTATTGTTTATCTTTATTCTTTTTCAGATCAAAATCCTCTTTATGCTGTTTAGTTTCTTCATTGCAATGTCACCTGCATGGTTTCTTTTTATTGTTCTCATTCCCAAATTTTTATCCCATGCAACTCCTCCTCTACCCAAATTTTCTTTCTTGTTACTCTTACTTTTTGGCTCTGTCATCTCATTTGTCTGGCTTTTGCTTCAGTGCATCTTCCAAACTTCCTTTCACTAGCTGCTTACTTCCACTATCCATTAGAGGAAGCCATGCAGGCTGGCATGTGGACTACACCTCACTCATTTGTCTGTAATGGCCTGCATCATGTGGCTGTTTCTTCTTCATCTGTATATTATTTGCTGTCTGTTGCCATTCTTCACACACCCCCATACAGGCTCTGAACAGGCAAGTTCTAATAATTTTTTATCTTTTACAGTTGCCCTTTCTAAATCCTTGGATCCCACACTGTGGTGAGCATAATTTGTGTAGGCATATTTAACTTTAAATTTGTACTATGAGATTTCTAGAGTTTATAACACTCACTGATGAGATAAAGTGTTCCACAAGACTATTTGGGGTTTTCATACAGTAACACGCTTCATATATAATGTCTGAGATTACTGCCCATCTTTCTGGTTCTAGTTAAATAAAGTGGAACAGGTGTTCTTTTTAAAATAGGGTTTTTGTGATCACCCATTTTTCAGTATTCAGGTATTGCATTCTTCTGGACAACCTACTGCATGTTTTGCTCATCTTTTCCAGTGGAGTGTAGAAGTCCTTGCCACTTACCAATTCCTAGTTACTGTAATTATTGACTGTGGAAGCATTCATCTTAAGTGTGACCATTTCTGCTTAGTCAAGAGCATGACAGTGGTATTCTGTTGGTGTGGATAGTGAGTACTTTTGTACTTTGGACCACAAAACGAATACCTGATGCCACCTGGTTTTTGTAATGAATGATCCCACCACATGCAGTCCTCGTTTTGGCTGCCATTCCCCATTCTACTGCAGCTTGGAGATTATTTTCAAGGTGGTCTGGTGTTGAATCACTGTAAGACAAACCAACATAAGTCCTTACCTTGTTCCTACCATGGATCAAATAAAAATTGCTAATGTTGCATAGTTTTGGACTGGTGCTCATCCACTAGTTTTGTATTCCTCTTTTCTACAATTGCAAAGATCTCATGTTACCAGGCAGTTTTGTGTTATTTGTTTACTGTGTCTACCTTTTTGTCAGAATGTAAGTTGCTTGAGGTAAAGAAAAGTTGTGGCCTTCCTCCTGTCACAGACCAGAAGATACATCTTATGCCACCTAGGTTTGTACTGGAGTTGATCCATTGATAATGATCTGATGTGCTCTAGCCCCTCCACACCATCTTGGCACATTTATTCATAGATTACACTTGTCTTTTTTTTTTTTTCTCAGATTAGCCACATGTACCTTTACAGTGGACAAAGAGTATACCGTGGTACATATATGGTGTGTTCTCCCACAAGTATTAATGTACATATTAGGGAACCACACTCTATATTTTCTCTTCATACACCCTCTGAAGAGCACTCATCTAGGTAACCTTTGCACCAGTTCTTCCACCATTTCATTGTGGGATTCCAGCTGTTATGTGAACAGCGTTAAGTATGTTAGAAGTTAACATTTTCTTACACTGAATATGTACTTCTTATTGCACTTCTCACTTGTACACTCCAGTTTTGGTGTGCAATATTTTTTGCCTAATCTCAAAGTACAGAGGGAATCAGCTGTGGTAGGAGGGTATGTTGTTCTTTTATTGAAAGAGGATTGACATATTCTCAGTTTCATGCAACAATATAGCTGTACCATGTGTAATCATATGAAGTTAAATGGAACCTCAAGATTACTAGTGATAAAAAATATGTACACATAGAGGGCACAACAAATTGAGGAAAGTTATTATGTGAATGAAAGCATTAATCTATCAGAAATATATTTTCAGTGTTCAAAATGTTAACTTTTGACAGAGATATGTAGCTATTCTCTTTCAGTGTGGCCCTCTATTTGCAAAAGTGTTTCACAAACCATAATCCTTTCACTCCTATGTACTCTGTGGTTCACTTGGTTTAACTGATTTATGAATGCAAATTATTGTATAACAAATCCCCTCTAATAAATGTGCCCCACACGTACATGAATCATGTGATTCTCTATATATTATTTGACCTAAGTGTAACATCTCTTTTAGCAGTGCTCATGTTTAGATGTTTTATTTAATGATCTCTTAAAATCAAATTTGAATTTTTGTAGCATTCTAGTTTAACACCTGTAATTTCCCATTATATTATTTAGTTGTGGTATTATTTTGTTTGAAAAACTCAGTTACAAAATTTAGTTCATTTTCCATTTATTTCATTCTTTACGAACATAGTTGTATTTGATTTACATTATGAATTCTTAAGTGCATATTACCATGTTAGAAATTACACCTCCTATCAGCACGTTTGCTCAGGTTTCAGGTGGAGGTGACTCATCTTTGGAATTATCAGTAATTATTCTTCTAGAGATTAATCATTATTTGAACCAACCTTTTCCTGTTGCCTAACTTCCTTTTGAACAAGCCAAAACCTCTTAGGGATTGTGACAGATCTGAAAGCCTTTTTCTTCTACCTGAATTTGCTACAGCTTCTCCAGTTTATGCTGTGTATTCTATCACCCATGATATGTTTTCTGTTTGTTTGTTTTTTGGACACTGATGGCCTGTGATAGATCTATTATGCCTCAATCACTTTTTAGTGTTACTTATATTTCTCACTTTCAGATAGGATTTTCCTCCATGTTTATTAATAACCAAGGTCAATGTCTCATATGCTTATTTCCTTATTTCCATATCAAAACTATTGATACACTATCTTTGGTTTGTTCATCATAGGGTAGTTTATAAATTTCATTATCTTTTTTTTTTTTTTTGAATTTGCAACATTAATATGTATCTTTTGTTAGAGGGTCAAGGCTTTTGCTGGACTTACACATACTTGAGGGTTGCATTTTCACCATTATGTGGATTACTGGTTTTAGTTGGATAATTACAAACTGGAGTTTGCCAACACACTCACCTGCTTTCTTTGGATACAGCTCAAATCAGTTGATTGATCAAGTTGGAGAAATCCTTTCTTTCACCTTTCCAGTATTTATACATTTGAGTGTTTTATTCAACACTCTTCTTAGGCAGGTCAAACCTCCTCTTTGACTCTTTTTGATCGAGCTGGCACTCATCATTGCCCCTACTGCTCACAAAGTCCTACTTCTTTTGGGGATGTAGGCTTCTATTGTGGCACTTATTCCTGTAAGTTGTGTTCACATGAGGTCCCTTCAATACTTTTTTTGATCATTGGAAGAAATTCTTAAAGCAGGCATGTGGATCACTCTGTACACTTTTATCTCTCATTATCTGCATCATATTATTTTTCTCCCTCATTAAGTTACCGTCTTCCACCTTTTGTTATTCTTCAGGCTTTAGTGTGAGTATAACAGGATAAGTTTTCTTTTTTCATTCTTTTACCTTTTTTAGGTCCCTGTCCTATGTTTTGGTCTGAACCTGCTCTTTTGTGAATGGTGCTTGACCAGGTTTATCTCTTTTACTTAGATGTGTACTCAAATCCACATTGTAATGCCATGTTAATTTTTCATATTTTCATGTCTCTTAAATGTACATTGTTCTTCATTGTTCCATATACTAGAGTTGAGTGTTCTGCAAGATCACTTGTGTGTTACTCCATGCAATATATTTGCTTCATAAGTATGCCCGTTCCAGACCATACTCACCCTTGGATTTCATGGGTAAATCAGAAGGGTATCCCCTGACCATCCCTGCCATTCCTTAGGTGGAGTAAATTGGGTTTGGTCTGCTTTCCAATATCTGGTTTCATGCTTGCTCACTGCACTGTCTCTGGTATGTACATTCCTCCAGTTACTTAACCTCATTTTTGAATAAGAAAACCCTTCTCTTTTTCCAATTCTAAGCCTACCATGGGGTGATGTACCATAAGGTATACCTAAATTAAAGATATGCAGTATAAATAATAATGCCTCCATTCAGATGAGATTAAGATGTTGGTGTTCTCCTGGTGTAGAAGTGATCAAGATGCCTCATCTTACTCGTGCATGAAAATCTGTTCCTGGCAGTTGAGTTTTGGATTTAGAACTGAACCGATCACCACATGTCTTCACATGCAACATGATTGTGGTCCCATATTGTACATTCCACATGGATGTTGGTTCCCAACATTTTGGTTTTGGATTTAGAGCACAACCAATTGACATGATGTACACATGTTGAGTGCTAGCACAAATGCAACCCCCTCCTTGATTCAATCCCACTTCTTACTCTTTCATGGATGTTGGCTCCCAGCAAATGAGTTTATGATTTAGAGCTGAATTATTCATCATTACTTCTTACACGAGTTCAGGGTGTCTCTGCTTCCTCATTCAGCTCATTTCAGACGTGCATTCCTGCATTGGTAGACAGTAGAATCACTTGGTTGTTGCTCCACTTCTTCCTCTTATACTACTGCTTAATGTCTTTATGCTGATAATGTCACAGCTTTTGAAGTGTTTTTAGTCTGTTTGAGTTGAGGAGGGTTATATCCATATTTCATTCTGCTCATATGTGTCCTGTTCACCAATTGGTGGTGAGAATTCTCCTTCTGCTTGGTTGAACTTCAGGTGAAGATGGTATGATCCTTTTTTCAATCTTTGCTTGGATGTCAGTCCTCAGCAGTTAAGCTCTAGATTTTCATTGGCTTATCAAAGGTATGATCTTCTCCCTACCCTCATTTTAATGTTAGTTCTCAGTGGTCAGGTTTTGGATGCAGTTAACTTCCTTTGTATGTAGTTCTGTAGAAGTACTCTAGCCATTCTACATCTTGAAGCACATCCATTCTTTTACCTGCAATGGGATATGCTCCACAAATTTATCCATTCAAATTTGTCTCAACTTTTCCATGTTTGAGTGAAGATTATATGCAGTACACAGGTGTTGCAGTTTTTGATATATCATCCTCTTCTTTGAAGGTGTGTTTTGGATAGTTTTGTAGGATGCTTCTTTTTTCTCTCTTTCACTAGTCCCTCTATTCAGTGTGGGATTCTAGCTATGTATGTGAGTGAAAGTAAGATACCTTGTTGGAAGCTATAATTTTCTTACTTTTAAAATATCTTTCCAACAGGTACTTACTTCCATTCACACTTCCCAGTGTCTACTGGTGCTTAGTTTTCTGCCAAAATGCAAAGTAATAGTTAGTAAGAATAGCATAGAGAGAGTCACATGGGTCATGGATGTGTGGGTCATATCTATTGGTGGAAGTTTGTCTTATAATAATATACATGTATGAATCAGTTAAACTAGGTGAACCAAGGGCTATATAGGCTTGTAGCATTCAAAAATGTATACAAACAGAGGGCAGCATTGAATGTAAATAGCTACATATCTAAGTGAAAGTATGTGCCTATTGAAAATATATTTTCAGTGTAGGAAAATTAAAACTTATTTAGGTCTTGGAGTGTTTGTTTCTACTCCAAAATTATTTGACTTCAAGTTTTTATACTTTTCTTGTAGCAGTTATCCTGAAATCAATTTTAAAGATCTTATTTTCTTCTGTCTCAAAAATTTCAATTAGCATTGTGTTTCTTTAGCAGATAAATAGAGTATTTAACAATTAACCATAATTCTGAAATTTTACCTATGACAGGTCACTTTTGACCACAATGTAGTTAAATGTTACTGTTAATGGCTTGTTTTTAAAGTCAGCAGGATAATACTTTCAGAAAGTACATAAACAAAAAGTTCCTCAGATCAACTTGATATTGTGAAAATTTAATTCATGTTTGAGGTTTAATTTCTTTTCTCTTAGTGTCTTCAATAAAATTTCAATAAATCTTCTAAATTGTGCTGTGATGCTGATAAAGGTTAGCATGTTGCAGCAAAAGAGCTGTGTCACAAGTTTTATTAATGATGAGAATTGGTTCTGTATCTAATCACAGGAGAAAACAGGTGATATGTTTTGTGTAATGAGTAGTGTTAAAAATATCACATCTGGAGGCTAGTTCATCACCTGTGAAATAATATGTAACAGAATTAGGTTATATATTTGGGTGACAAGGGTTATTGGAATAATTAGTATAATTCAGATTATATGTTTAAAATGTTTTAACTTGTGTGCATTACGCATTACTTAATACTGAAATTTATAGTCATTTATCTGATTTAGAGGAATTAATTTTTGATATTTGTATCTGTCAATTCCCTATCTAATGAGATGTATCATCTGAAGCTCATTTTTCATACAAGTGGACCTTGGGATGGGTAATGAGTGAAATTGATTTCAAACCTGGTAAACTTAGTTCTAAAATGCTAAGAGCTTTTCCTTGTTGAGTTGCTTGATGCTCTCAGTAACCATATAATTTTCAATTTTGAATGTCTTTGGTGCAGTGCAAAGCGAACATCAACCTACCCAGAATTCTCCACCCTCCTACTTCCAATGCGACTTATTCCGTATACATAAGAAGAATGTAAGAAAGTCCTACTTTACCACCCCTAAGCAAGATTATTTTGGTTACTTTCTTGCTGTCTCCTTGACTCATTATGGATTCTGAAGTCAATTTTAACTGCTGATGCTAATGTTTCTACCAAATATTGTGAATTTTACAACTTCTTTGAAGATCTTACTCATGTAGTTTGTCTTTATCATGCAAGGTGATCATGTAGCTGAATAGTATTTATTATATCCAGATAGGGCTGTTTGTTGTTAACTCTCATATGCTGAATCTTTCAGGAAGTCATGAAAGAGGTTATTTATACTATACAACAAACTGATGATATTTTTGGGATCCCAGTTGCAATATTTTTAGAGGATGTCTTTCATGCTGTTGTGTTGATAAATCTGTGTATATTCTTGAAATTTCAGTTACATTATATTTCTGTATCTTTAGCTTCAGAATTCTGTTTACATTTGGTTTGATTTTTCAAGGTAGGTGAACCACATAGCATTTGAGTTATTTTCTATTATGTGCTTGTTTACCACTTAGGTTCACCCCTATGTTTTGTATGACAATTCGAGTATTTCTGTATCACCCTACACCTCTCCTGAGGCTAAGTAGTTACTTGATTAGAAAACAAAAAGAGCAATAACAATAAAATATTTCAACTTTCTCTCATAATGTGAGAATGGATTAATTTTATTTTGACTCTTATATGTCACATATAAATCTGTTCTTGCCCTGAATAGAATTCTGCCATCTGGAAGTGGACAGAAGATGTTATCTTATGATTTATGATGTGTGCATATCTTTGCATAGGATTCAAGACATTGGAGACATGATGCCTTTTCTCCATTTATTGTCTCATAGCTCCAAATATAAGGATGGGAACGGGAACCAACTTATTTATTTTTCGTTAACTCTATCAACCCAGGTTTTGTTACTGTGCATGACACAAAGTTTTAGAGCCTTACATTCAAACTTATATTTAACCACATTTAGTTTATGTTATTCCCATTAGAATAGCATAAAATATTAGCCAATAATCCATAGTTTGATAGCATATAAGTTTTAAGTTTTTAATTCTACAAGGCAACATTTTAGAAAATCCTGAATTTCTTCCAGAGTAATACACATGACACATTTTCTCGTAGCATGTCATCACCCTATTTTATTCACCACACCTTAAGAAGTATGAAATTAAAATTAAACATAAATTACTCTATAAAACCATCACTGCTCAGATAAACCCCATTTATTATAGTCTTCAATTTTGTTTAGTTACATAGCTTTTGAATAGAAAATCAGACCTCCCCTGTCACATCTTCATTTTCATAATTTGTTACTAGTTCATTCTTATGTTTAATTATATATTACCTATAACCAATAGAAACTCAAGGTTTCTATTTATCAAATGATATGTAGTATAACATAATGTTCTGAATGGTTAAATGTCAGTTTCACTCAGAGTACAAACAATGGTCTCATAAGAATGTTCATGGCTAGCTTGGACAAATTTGTTACAATTGTTGTTGTGAAGTTAGGAAACTAGGAAATTTTTGAGAAGTAAGGGAATTTGTCTACTTTTTGCAATGTATTTGTTTATATTGATTCAAGCATTATTTAATTAATTGAAAATTATTAATTGCAATACTATAAGTAGTATAAAAAATTCTCTTTGACAACCAACAGCAAGAAAAAAGATTTGATAAGTATTTTCTTTCTTGTTTTTCATGTATATTCTTTACTTATAATTACAGAAGTAACTAAAATACGAAAACAAGGATATTTTAGATTAGTTAAGATTAGATTAAGTAAAATAAATAATAATAAAATAAAAATGTTTCATGGGCCACACACACGAGCTGCTTGTACAAGTTGTAGTAGCTCATGGGTAATGTAATTCAACAGCATAACATGAGATGCATGTTCTTCAAGGGATTTAAAATGTATTAATGTATGGACTGTAATTAGTCGTAGTTCAAAGGGTAATAAAATGATAAACTGTAATCATGAATAGATGTATTCTGTAATGAACTTATAGATAATTAGGATAATGTTATTTTATATTATAATATGAAGTTATTGTATAAAGAAAAAGGGATAGTTTAGATTTATTTTAATTTTTCTTTTGGTGGTTATGAGGTTGGTTAGATTTACCATTCTCGTTTTGAGTTAGGTTGGAGAAAATAACATATGAACTATTAAGTTAACTTAAAAAAAAGGTTCAAATGTATATAAAAGGGTCTTAGGGATCACACAATGGAACTTTGAGATTTTTGAGATAAAGAAAAGTATTTTTAATTTTAACACGAATATTACTTTTCACAAGGACTATTCAAACCAAGTGCTAGATATATTTATGAAAAAATCAAATCTTTATTTCATTTTATTAGAAATACTTTACTAAGAAATGTGATTTTTTTTGTACATTAAAGACTTATAATATTAAGTGAAATACTGCCAAATTCGGTGAAGATATACACTATATTGAAAGTTATAAGTATTAAATCCACAAAGAGGTCATGTGGTCGATCATATAGACCAACTCTGTGTGGAAAGAGTTAATCTCTTAACCTTAATTTGTGTTTCCAGTTCACTGTTTTAGTGTTGTTGAGACCATTCTTTGGTTCAACTAAGTTTGTTTTTGTTAAATTCTCATTAGGTTCCTTTAACTACGCCAGTATCATGAAATATCTTGCATTTTCAGAGTAGTCCAAGAACTATGTCTAGTATTTGGTTCTTACTAATTCTCTCCCTTGATAATCCTTCACTGTAGATTCAGGACAATACATAGAACTCTAACCTTGCTTTATCCATTATGGCATTCTCTAATCACATCTCAGAATGTGCATTGCTCCACAGGTTTATTATTACTGAACTACCCAATCACTGTTTTCACATACATACACATATATGTGTTTGGAACCTATTTTAATTCTAAAAATGTAAAATTTCTTTTGATCTTATCTTATGCTACTGTAAATGATGTTATGTCTGTGGATCCAATAACATTAAGGAATTTCTCTGTGCTAAAAGTCAACTTGGAGATTTTTAAACCTCAAACAGATTTTTCCATCATTTCTGTTCTTTTTAAGCTTTATGTCATAATTTCTCTTTTTGGGGGGTAAGGTAAAAAATAAAAAAATAAGACAATCTTGAAAACAATGATTACTTCTGGTTACAATATTTTACCTTTTTTTAAACTCCAAATCTTAGATTGTGTTATATAAGTTTCTTAAATTTCTTAAGAATATCTTTGTTATATCTTGCATTTTGTTTTAGAGAGATTATAATATAATATACTTATTACACCCTTGTGCAATAAAATGAAACAAAAAATATCAGGAAATTTGAAAAGTCAAATTATTATTTCTGTTGTGATGTTCTGGATACATGAGGTTCAGATATATTATCAGGTTTCCTATGTATGTATGTATGGATGGATGGGTAGGTTGGATTCTTTGCAGCAGGTGTATGTGATTTGTTTGCAATAAATTTCAATAATAAAAAAATAGCACAGTCCACTGTGCATATATAAATATTCATTACACAGTTAATTATCACAGCTGTATCTAGAGCTTTAGATTATTGTCTCTTTTTATCAAAGTCTTCACAGTCTGGCTCAATTACTTTAGAACACAATTGACAATATGAATTATTCTTCCCAACTCTGTTGTTATAATAATTGGTAATTATTTCATTTACATTACACTGTTTGTTCCCACAAGGACCCTTAATTCTCTTTTCATTATAGTTTACACAGGTTGGTTCAGGTATCTTATAATATAGTTGACAAATAACATTATTTTTTCTTAACTATCTTATTACAATACAGTCTGTGATAATTTCTCTTCAGAAATTTCCACATTGTGGCCTTTGTGGCTGAACTCACAATCATGCAGTCTAGACCTAGTTATCTATCTAACTAACTTTGTTTAACTTAACTTGAACTATATTATGTGTGCACATTTATACACTAGCAGAAGCCTAAAACAGTCTATACACTACATGATATTATAATGCAATAAGGCACAATTGAAACAAAAAAAAAGCTTAGAAGCTTTTAGTCATATAAAACAATAATTTAAACCACCTTAATCATCACACTCTCATTAACTTAAACAGTTATATATATCTAACTTATATCTTCTTTAAAGATATGATAATCCAGGTTCATTTGCTTATTTTTATTTCCTCTGCTCATTTTGAAACTTCTCTCACACCATATTAATATTTAAAACTTAGCTGAAAAGTTAACCTACTAGTAATTTCTAATTTGGGTAAGTATAGACAACTTTGATGTAATTTCTTTAATAAAAAGTTAACTTACTAGCAGTTATTAATTGGGGTAAGTAAAGATAACATTGATGTAATTTGATTATTTTTATTTTTCTTAAATTCTCTTCCTACATCTTTTACCATCTTTGTCTTATATAGTTACAACAATCTTGTGTTCCTTGATTATTTTATGACAGTGTTTATGTCTGTGATGCTATTCTATTTATTTTATGTGATTACTTAGCTCATTGAAAATATGAATTCCACAAGTCACCATTAAGATTATTTTACATTTTACTTAGTTTTTGGAAGTATTGACTCTCCTTCTGTGATGGGTGATATTCCCCCTCTTTCAAACCTTGATGAGCTTCAGATGATGTGTGGAAAGTTTAAAGGAATTCAAGGGCACCACAATTCATGTTACTTAGATGCCACTCTCTTTGCCATGTTTGCTTTTACCAGTGTCTTTGACTCCTTACTTCATCGACCTGCAAGATTTAATGATATTGTTGAATATTCTCATGTTCAAAAGGTTCTGAAAGAATCAATTGTTAATCCATTAAGAAAGTAAGTTTATCAAATATTTTGTAGAATGATTAAGTAATTTACTGTAGATTAGTTATTATAGAAAGAAAAAGGGATAATTTATATTTACTTTGATTTTTCTTTTGGTGGTTATAAGGTTGGTCAGATTTACCATTTCCATTTTAAGTTTGGTTAGAGAAAATAACTTATAAACTATCAAGTTTTACTTTAAAAAAGTTTGAAGTGCACTTAGGAGGTCTTAGGGATTACACAAATGAAATTTATAAATTTTGAGATAAGGATAAATATTTCTAATTTTAACATGAAAATTATGCTGCACATGAATTATTCAAACCATATGCTAAATATATTTATGGACAAATCTTAATTTTATTTTATTAGATGTTCTTTACTAAAAATATGATTTTTTTGTATGTTAAAGACTTATAATATTAAGTGAAATATTGCCAAATTTTGTGAAGATATAGACATTATATTGAAAGTCAAAAGTATTTAATCTAGAAAGACTTCAAACAAGTACATTGAAATCACGTGGTCAGTCATATAGACTGACCCTGTATTGAAAGAGTTAATGACTAAGGACTTTTTTATTTTTTCTACTTTAATTCAGTTGTCATAAACAAATTGTTTCTTAAAGCATATTGTCTACATTCATTTCAGGAATATGTATGTTAGAGCAGACAGAGTAATGCAGCTTAGAACTTTACTTGACGAACTGGGGTCAATTAGGGGACTGACAAGTGAAGAGAAAGGTTGGATTTCAACCATTTTAAGTACTTCAGCAATAATCACTTTATCTAACTATACTCATGAGTTCTGTTTTTTTATTAAAATAATTGCAAAGTACACCTTGAGTACTTTGCTTGAGATTGACTCTGTACAATGATCTTATGAACAAGCCTTAACTTCCAAACATGTGGTAAAGTATAGCAATCTTTCTGAAATCATTTTGACTGTATACATGTAAATTATTATTTCAAGTTTAAGAAAAAATATATTAAAAAATTAGCATTTTTCAGTCACTAACATTAAGTTAATTAAGTAACTTTGATTGTCATGACTTTTATATTACAAAGATATGAACTGGAGTTTGTATGGTTCTTTAACAGTCTTGAGTGATTTCTAGCTGTATTTTCTGTAAGATTGAAATGTCTTTAAATGTAACTTTTAAATCACAGACTCAGCATTCTGCCAGATTAAAATTTCACTGGATGTTCAAGAATTATTTTTATTTGCTCAATATTGATTGTATTTTAATTTGTTTTGTATTTCAAGAGAGTATTACATATTTGGTCTTTTATAGAAGCTAATTACAACTGACATTATTTAGTTTTACATGAAATCTCTAACAGTTTACTTTACAGAATCTTATTATCCTGCTTTCTGGTAATATTATTCAACCTTATGGTTAATGAAATTATGTTTATTTATTGTTTTTATGTTAAAGTTGTAATAAATGTATTTTAAAAAACTGAGTTCATCACACATGATATTCATTGCAGCATTGGTCCAGAAAATGTTTTGTTTATTTCAAATTGAGCACAAATCTACATAATGGGTTGTTTGTGCTCTGCCCACCACAGGTATCAAAACCCAATTTCTGGCATTGTAAATCTGCTGTGCCACTGGGAGTCCAGAAAAGGTGCTATAATAAATGTAATCCCAACTTGTAGATTGTGTGCTAGTAGAACCAAGAAGTTCAATACTTATAATGATAAATATCTTTTGCTACATTTAAAAATTGTAGATTGGTAGAGGATCACTGTATAGAAAATGTTACATTAATACTTTATATACAGTGTAATTCAAAATTATCTAATATATAATTTAAAATTTTGTTATTGTTGGACATGCAGAGTAAACTCCTGATCAAGTTAATGTAAAAAATTGGAGTTCAGTCCTTGTAGTTGTTCTACTGGATGATGCCAAATTAATCAGGTGAAACATTGCAGCCACAAATATTATATTTTGTATATCCAACAATAAAGAAGTTTTAAATAACTGGGTACTTCCTTAAATTATTTATTTTATTATTACCTAGTATTATGTCACTGAATTATAAAATAATATTATAACTAGATTTAAACTAGAAAGGTATAAATATTCAAAATATTTTCCACTGTTTTTAATCATAGAGTGACACATTTTTGTTGTGTAATATTTGGAGAGTGAATAAAATTCCATGTAATTTTATTATAAAAGTTCTAGTACATTGTATGATTTAGTTTTGAACACTCAACCATGAATGAAATCCCAGCCAAAGACATTCACGAAATTAAGGTCTTGTGACCTTGTTGGCTACTCAGTTTCTCTATGACAACCAATAAATCATTCTGTAAATATCTTACATATGAATTCTTGAACATTTAGAGGTGCAGATCTTATTGGTGTAGCATGGTGCCAACATTAAAGGATCTAGGTAAAATTGTATATTCATAAAATTTCCAGATATAATTTCCCAGTTACCATTCTTTCATTAAAAAAGAAGGGAAAAAACCAACCGTTGAATAATATTCCAACCCAAGGCATAACTTCAGTTCATTTAATGGTTTCACCTGAAATTCTTTAGAATGAGCCTTAGTGATGAATATATCAAGTTATGTTTTGTAGATAATTGACAGACTAATTTTTCCAGGTTTTGTCTTATTACCATAGCAACAAGTTGTTTATTATATCATGTCATCACTGTCATTTGTGTACTTGTTCCTGGTGCTTGTATTCTAGAACTAATTTTGTTTTCAAATTTGATAGCGTTAGTTGGCTCAGGACTTGGTGCTGGTTCCTTCTACTGTTAACAGATTTGTGATACAATTGTGTGAAACAACTGGATAACACTTATTCTTTTGGATATTATTCATATTGAAAAGTAGATACCAAGGTAGCAATGAGACTAAAAATGTTATAACTGGTTCTTTATTCTCTGAACAGAGATGATTTCATACACTTCTTCTCAGCACATAACTAAAAGTAAAGACAGGTATGCCATTAGACTTATTTCTGAGGGCATTATGGATATGCAGTCCAGAATTATTAGATCATGAAAATGAACAGATAATGGAAGCTTAAATGAAGCTGCAATATCTTACAAGCATGTTATAAGGTGAAAGGAGAAGGTGAGGAACATTGTGGAAAGAAGCAATGACAGTAGACATGATGAGAGAAACGAGAAGTTCTTAGTCTCTATAATGCCTGGGATGCAAGTCCCATGAACAGAATAATGAGACACACAACCACAGAGGTGGTAATGAAAACAAGAATATGAATAGGAGAGATGGTAAAGGACAGAATAAAGAAACACACAACAGACAGCAGCATAGTATACCTTATTCCATGTTGTGGGTGAAGTAAATGTTATAGAGGTGAAACTGGCAGAGGACTGACAACTAAAGTAAATGATCATAAAGCAGATGTCAGAAGACACAATGCAACTAGTACAATAGTAACACATACAGTGGAAATAGTGCACCTGTTTAAACGGAAGAAAACTAAAGTTTTCAACAAAGGGATGGAAAACCTTAGAAGCTGTTTACATCCTCTTAAAAAAGAACATAAACACCATAGTAGGAAACTATAAGTGGGCAGAAACAGTAGTAAGCCTAGCGACATGACAGAAAAAGATCCGGTTGTAGCATTCTTAGTTCCATTGCTACCTTAATATCCACCTATTTTCTTCTTGAGTAACATATATGCAATCCACAAGCCTTATCTGCTAAGGTCATTGAACAGTTTTGAAAAAAAGGGGGGTACCTTCCAGAGCATACTTGGTAATTTTGGATCACTTATTGTGTGTATTCCATAAAAGATGTGTTTGGTTATTGTTTATTTTTCATTTGTAAATACTATAATGTTTACTTTTGTTCAGATCCTGAAGAGTTTTTGAACTCCCTTCTCAACCAGATATTAAAAGCAGAACCTTTCCTCAAACTCAGGTAATACATTTCAGTATTTTAGTTTTTAAAATAATAATTGTAATTTTTACACCAGCAACTATGGAACAATCACTATTGAGGACTGGATATAGCAATACTTGTAATTTGCATTTGAGAAATATTTGTGAAAACAAAACCACAACCTCACAAGTGTTAAAAGTTAAAAGGCCAAGAAAAGAAAACCCTTGTGTAATTTAGCATTCATAATGTAACACAGACGTTTTTTTTTGTTATTGGTAAGTTATTAAGCCTGTTGTAGAAGGAGATTTGTGTATCATGGAATAGTTAATTTAGGAAGTCGAAAGTTAATATATCTCAGACAGCTTCCACAGTATATTGTAGTAGTGCATTTTAACTGCAAGAAGTATGAAACAAAATGTGAGAGTGAGTGGATTGTTCAACTTTAACAACTTTTTATGTCAATACTATTTTAACATATTGCATATGTCATCAACTCTGTTTTAAATCCAATTATTTAAAAGCATTTTCAAATAAAATATTACTATGACCTATTTTACATATTGTCTGATGTTTTTATATAGGTGATCATATAAGTAAATCATATGAGTATGTTTATGCTTAAAATGTGCTTAAGAAATGTCTGTATCAAGTAAGTAAAAACAAATCCTTGGATGATTAAAAGTAAAGAATATTGTTTACAATTAAAACGAAGAAATAATTAAGAATAATTTGTATAACTGCAAAATGCTTAGAGGAATGAAAGTTGTACAATATACTCCTTACTCACATTACAAGAGTAACAGTCAATCAACATGACTACTTGATGACAGGGTGTTGTAGAATTGCTGATTTCCCTCTGGTTAGTAGATTAAAATTAAAAAAGGCAACAAATAGCCTAAATAGGTTTGAGGTACATGCAAATACTTTCTATCCACACAAAAAATGAAATCAAAAACTCCAAAACAGATAAGTCAATTTCATTTTTAAATAATATCAAAAACAAATTAAAACAAAAGGCCATACATTTTTTTAAAAAATCAATACAGTTATTTTTAAATGGAGTAAACTCAGGAATAGAGGAATTACACTAATTCTTACTCTTAACAAAATTTTGAGCCTTTTTTGAAAGTCGGGAAAAGAGCCAACATCCACTGTATTCTCCACTGTTACAAATACTTGCTTTTATTTAGTATTATTCCCTCTTATCATTTGGACTCAGGAGCTGTGCATTTTATATAGTAGGACAAGGGAAACATTATTTCTTCCTTCTTCTTCTTCCAAGGAATGTTGATAATAGGAATATAAAATCTATAATGGAATAAAATACTTTTCTGTTAATTACTTTTATTCTCCTATTAAAGTAAAGCTTAAATATTTTTGTTATTTATAATAGTGTTTTATGTGACATTAAATCACATCTAGACATCATAATTTTGAAATACATTTTATTTACTGAACCAATGATATCATCTTTATGACACATTTTCTGTGTCACATGTTGCTGAAGAGGCTTTTTTCTCAATACCAGTATTCATCAAGTTGACTTGGCATGCAATACCCAAAGCTTAGATTAAAATACCATTTATTTCAGCCATGTATAACATTTCAGTTATTTTGGTATAGCATTTTATACCAATGACGCATGTTCTATGGGTCATTGTGCTATTTGACATTACACTTATCACAATAAGACTGCTAATAATTTAAACAAATTTTGTTCTACTGGCTATGTGTTGGTTTTTAGTAAGAAGAAGAACTCAGCATTTTGATAGTGCATTTTGTGTGCCAGAATAACCCACCACATAACTGCATGAATTTCACGTAAACCATTCATCATTACTGTCAAGCAAAGTGGCAGTATTAAATGTCTGGATAAACATAAATTAAGAAAATGTTAAAACATTTAATATTAAGGGTTAAATTTGATACATGATATGTCTTTATTACTGTGTGTTTCTTAGTTCAGCAAATAAATATCCTTCTTTCACCAAGGTAAGTTTTATTATTCTAAAACTGTAATTTGCACTATTTTTCCTATATATGCAATTTGGTTTAGGTTAAGCCAGATTGTTTAACATTAAAGTCAATATTAAGTAATATTCTGGTTTTGCTAATTTAGTAGTTCTCTATGTTTATAATTTTGCAACTTATTAACCAACTGGTTTTTACTAGTTGAACAGTGTTATGACCTTGTAATCAACAGTATTTTTTTGTTTTTTACCTAACTTGGTACTTGAGTTATTGCCTGGTTTAGCTATTTATTTTATTTACATACAGCAAATTGTGATATTTATAATGATGAATTTATTAGTTCAGGTCAAGATACATACTTGTACCAGCTGTTTGTGGAGAAAGATGATAGATTGAGACTACCAACTGTCCAGCAATTATTTGACCAGTCATTCTTGGCATCTGACATCAAGCTACAAGAGGTTCATATATAGATGTTTAAGTAGCATTACTATCTTTATTTAAAAATAAAATTCTATGCCTTGAGTTTTTATATACAATAAACATGCTAATTGATGACTTTACATACTTAAAACCAAGTTTAGAATTGCTTAAAATATAATCCGATACCATTTTTGTGCTAAAATGTTAATTTATCAAACACTAGTAGAGATCATATATTGTGTGTTTTTCTTTTCCAGTACTTTTAATTGGAAATTTTCAGTGATAGTTTTATACACTTAGTAAATTTTAAACTCTTGTTGCTTGTTTGAGCTGAGGATTTTTTTCAGGTAAATTGTAGTTAGTTTTTTACTAAAAACAGTAAGTTTTGTTACATAATGAACAGTTTTATACTTTAAGAAAGGAAATAATTTACTCTAGCTCATTCTTTCTTTTCATTAGGACTTCTCTTTAACCATAAAAAAGTAATATAAAAACTATTGCTTCTTCACCACTGATGTATGCTGTTCTTATGTACTGTAGTTTGAAGATCATACATTCGTGTTTGAATTCATAACTCAAGAATCACTAAATGCATTGATTCAAAGTATCTGTTGTATGGCTTGTTGGATTACAAAACAAATTTATTGAAGAAAATTGTTTGAAATTTGAGATTAACTCTCTAAAAAGTATATAGCATATTCAAAATAAAGTGTCATTGTTATGTGCAGTACTTGTTTAAATTTGAAGCTCTTAGAACTCAAAGATTTTATTGTGTCAGTTTAATATTGTTCACTTTTGTAATTTCATTTACCAATTTTTATGTTTTCCTAAATTCTTTCTAATAAAGTTGTTATTCTACAAAATTATTTACTTTCTCCTTTTTTTTCATAAACATGCCATGTAGTTTCTCCATGTTTACAATTACCAAACCAAAATTATAAGCAAGCCAAATTTTTTAATCAAAGGTTTTTTTTAAATGTATAAAATAAATTTTAAAACTGTTTATTTTCATGCTTAAATTTTCTTTTACATTTTGATGTTATGATTTTCTTTGCTCATTCAAACAAGCAATTGGGTCAATAAGGCTTAATATAAAAATAGTCCTGAAATAAATATATGTTTCCAATAATGTACACTTCCTCCACTCACAAGAGTAGCTTTTCTCATTTTGTGTTGCCCTCTGTATGTGAATTCTCAGAAACATGCAACAATCCTTCATCATCTTCCTGTTGGAATCCAAAGTTCCAGCACATCTCTCATGCAAACTATCATAAGTCACTTCTCTGCCAATAGAAGACCATTACTGTTACGTGACACACACATAACTTTCTCTTCTCTTTTGTCAGCTGTTAAGTTCAAACAGTTTTCTTTGCTTCGTTCAGTTACCTTGAGCTGTTAGTTGTTTTGTTTTCTTATTTTTTCTACTTTTCTTAACTTTATTTACAACATTTCATAGTTGTGGAGTCAATATTCTTATTAAAACATTACTTCCTCACGTTTGCTGCTTTTCCTGCTTATGGATTCTAGAGTTACAGTCACCAGCTCTGATACTTTACCAGCATTTGATACTGTATTTTCAGTTACAGTCAAAAACAATTAATTGGGGATGTATTGTCAATTTTTTGTCAAGATATTGAGCTGCGTATGAGCTGCAAATCTTGTTTCCTTTTGCCCCACTTCTTTCTAAGCCTCTTAGGTAGGGCCAGACTGACAAAAATTTTCATCATAGACCATAGACTGACATCCTGTCTCAATCAGTATATTCACACTTATTACTTTACCATGGGGACATATTTTTCTCTTTGGTGAGCATTTTGTCCAGGTCTATGGATGACCAAGATGACATTTCCAATGCTTACTTACTTATTCCTGTGGTGAAATATTTGTACATATATCTTTAGTTTGTCCATCACGGGTTGTGTACACATTTTGCACTTTATCTTTCAGTGTAGCCTCAGCATCATTTGTGTTTTGTCATGTGATCCACTCCTTGGCCCAGCATATTCATGCCATGGAGTTGCACTTCCACATTTATATGAACAATTGCTCATTCTTAACAGCTCCTGGCTGAAACAGTGCAGATGGACTGATTGGTCAATTTGGAAAAGTCTTTCCTTTGTCCTATCTGAAACCTTATCCCTTTGGTTATTTTCTTCATCACCCACCTCATCCAAGTGCAACCTTCTCCTCTCCAAATCCATTCTATGGAATAGGCTATTTAGAAAGTACTGTCTGTTCTTTCACTTACAGCTCTCCTCCTACCTGTGTGTAGATGTTTAGTACCTTATGAGTGATGTTTTGGAAATCAGGTGAACCAATGACATAAGTAAGTCATCACACAAGTTTTGGGTTGTTCATCTTGTCCTCTCAACCTGTATTTTGTATTTTGGGCCACAGAAAATTTGCATGGCCTGTTTCCACTTCTGTCTTGAATTTTACCCCATTTGGTAACCAGTTTGTTACTAACCTGGGGTTATTTTGGGCTGATTTCATGGTAGCAGAGGTTTAGTGCATGAGATGGACTTCTCTCAAATTCAAGATAACACATTCCTTGATCCCTGGCATTAGAATACCTCATAAGTACCAGGAGTCAAATATTATGTTCCCTCTTGACTCTAGGACTTGTAGTGATGATGGTATGACCCTTATTCTACCTTCAAAAGGAAGTTGGTTCTCAGCAAGTGAGGGATGCACTTCTGGATGTAACTGACTTACCAAATACACTCTGTTGCACTTTAGCTACTCTACACCATGGATTCTTTTTAACATTTTATTGTTCAACTATCCTCCTCTCTCACACAGGGGTGCAATTTCTTGTTCCACCATGTCTGGTCCTCCTAATTATGTCAATGTTCTTAGCAAAGAGATACCTGGCTTAGATTTGTTGTAGTACTCCTTGGATCACCTGATCTATTCCTATCATTTTGGGAATGCCCTTCAGACACTTCTGGGAAATATACCTGGTCTTTTGTTGTACCATTCTCTATTCCATTGTAGTATAGGATTCAAGTTAATTTTGTGAATGCAAAGAGAGTAAATTATCAGAAGTTATAATTTGTATAGAAGAAAATGTATTTCTGATAGGTACTTCCCACTGCTTATATTTCCCACTCATCCTCCTCATAATATTTCAGTGCTCACGTCTTCTGCCCAACTTTGAAGTGATAGTTTGGTAGAGGTTTGTAAAGGAAATAACATAATAGTAGTGCTTTCTCATTGGTGGAGAAATTATGCATGATGATTTTCAAGACAGACATGTTGGAACTTTGAATTTCAACAAAAGAATGATGAAGGCTTGTGACACGTGTTTATAAACATTTGAATACAGAAAATAACACAAAAAGAGAAAAGCTAGTCTTGTGAGAGGAGGGAAGTACCTATTGGAATTACATTTTCAATTAAGAAAATTATAACTTTCATCAGTGATTTGATATGCAAAAGTTTGGACTAACATATGTAACTAACAGAAATGAAGAGGTTTCTAATCATGAAAACAATTATATACATATTTCTAGAAGAAAATGTTTCAAGGTAGCAAAAGGTATAAAACGTAAAACTAAAGTGCTTGTTTTCCTTTTACAGAATTTCACTTTTTTCAATCTTGTATATCATTGATTTGTATTTTTAAATATTTTTAATTATTTGTAATTTTATTTCTTTGCCTGTGCTACCTATATGATTAGTTATTTGTGATTTGTGTGTGTGAATAACACATAAAAATAATTAAAAAGACATGAAATGCTACCTCATGACTTTTTAAATAATGCTTAGACTGGAAATTATTTTTCCTGAACCTTAAGCTCACACCTTTAAATTATATTGATAGTTAAATTGTCCTTCAAGCAATGAACTGAAGCAACATATCTTGCCAAAAAAGAATCTAGACAAAATGAAAATATTAACCTAAATTCACATTTTGATGCATGAATTAACTAATCAAAAGTCAAGAGCTTAAAGTAGCAAGAATAAGGAGTTTACAAGAATAATTCATGTTGCTTAATTATGAGAATAATTTGGAGATTCACAATGTTAGTTAACAAAGGAGAATAATGTAAACATTTATTGGAGCTCTAGAAAATGTAAAATACAAAATTTTATTATTTTTTTAACTGCAGAAAGTTTCTAGCATCCAATTTATTTTGTCAAATTATTACATGGGTTTTTTACTCACAAAAAGTAATATTTAATTTTAAGAAAATAACAAAAAGCGTTTTTTATTCAGGTTCCCCCAAGTCTTTTAATACAGATGCCAAGATTTGGGAAGCAGTTCAAGATGTACCCACGTATTATCCCCAGTCAATATCTGAACATCTCTGATGTGCTAGCAGATTGTAAGTCTGGAGTTATTTCTCTTTATGCAAATTGAAATTTTTAAATAATAGATACAAAGTCAGTTTTTTTGTTGTTTTTTTTTCCTTTCAGTTCCTCGACAGTGTATTATTTGTGGCCAAGTTGCTGAATATGAATGTAAAGAATGCTTTGGTCAGTTTGGAGATGGACTTGAGAGTACTGCATTTTGTTTGAGGTGTTTAGACAAAGTAAGTGTAAATAAACAATATACATCTAAACACAATGATATTATTAAAATACTTGAACAAGTTTGTTGTGTTTCTCACACTATAAACCTTTCAAGTTTGTTGCTTGCTTGTAGAACTTACAATAACATTAACTATGACAATAAGTTAAATCTGATGCAAAGTTTTAATCAGGTTACATAGAAAGTAGGTGGTTGTTCATGTGTTGTTGTTTTTTTATTATTTTACCTTACAGCATAGCATTAAAAAAGAGTCAACATTATTAAAGATGAATTTTCAACAAATTTAATAATTGTCTTAGAAACTATACTTTTGTTAGGTATAATTCCTGTGTGATTGACATATTTTTAAACACTTTAGTTTTTGAGTAAAAATTGAAACAAAATATGCAGGTTCTCGAACTCAAGTTTCTTTTGGTTGCTCAGCTGTTTCCGTAACGTTTTACAACTATGATGTAATAGTTGCCAAACACGCTTCATTGCACGCTGACCATTGTGTTCTTTTCAGTGTTGGTGCTTTTTTCGGATTACATACTTTGTGAGACTACTTTTTGTCTTGATATTGCTACTTTATGTTTGTTTTATGATGAAAGCATGGTTTAGTGCATTGCTTGTGGTTGTAAAAAAGGTTTGGCATCGGGCAAAAGCTTCTTTTCGTTTCCGTGCAAGGAGAAGAAACCGGCAAGGTGGCAACAGTGGGTGTGGATGGTCAATAGAAAAAACTGGACTCCTTCACACCATGCAAAGCTTTGTCAAGATCACTTTGAATGCTCATGTTTTGTGTCGGATCCCACTGTTTTGGATTCTGTGGGTTTCAAGCTAGGCAGGTTAAGACTGAAAAAACCATCAGCAGAAGACAGAATTGTCCCCGCCATCTTTTCTCATATAGAGCTGAGGATTGATCTCAGCTTGCAGCATACAGATTCCACCCCTCTAAAGTCATCCCTTGCCATCACGAAAAGAACAAACTTAAAGGTATGTGTGCAGTAATAAAGCGATAAACAATAACTAGTATAATATAAAAATTTAAAAGTGCAAGTTTTTGAAAAATGTAAATAGACATAAACATTTCACATTCATGAGCATGTTTTGCATCTGTGGCACCTGAAAGTCAGTGAAATCCTGATTTCCTAGCCTAGACAGTAGACAAATCTATCCCAAATAGAGTATATTTCAAGTTTAAAAACTGGTAGATCATTCTGTAGATTTTTTGTATCATTTTTAAATGTGGAAAAGTTTGAAGAATTCCATTTTTCAAATTTAACATTTCAAGATAAATTAACTATTCAGACTGCTACATCTAGTTTGATTTTATAGACAGAATTACAGACGTATAATTGAAGTTCATTTTGTTACGAGTCATAAATACCCAGTACAATGACTGTGGAAGGGCAGAGTAATACTTACCATAATCGGCATAGTATAAACAAATAAAACCCAGTCTGTGATACCAATAATTTATAAACACAAAACAGGTTTCGAAATGGTTAAAATTGCATGTGAAATAATACAGACCATATTTGTTGTCATGACTTAGACTTACCATTCTTTCACTGGAGGTATGACCGACTCGCAACCGGCCTGGGCGCTATCAGTATTACTCACATTTCCACTGCTCTAGCTTGTGGAACTGTCTTCATTACTAGAACTTGTCTGATCTGTGTCAAAAGTAACTGTTCTAGGTTCATTCAGAGTAGGTTCGAATTGATGTGGCACTACTTGACACTGTTCAGAACACAAAGTCAAAACAGACTTTGCCTCTGTTTCTCCGTATGTGCTGGCCATGTTTATTTACATTCATTGTGCTGGCATTGGCAGTTTGTTTGGCAACTATTACATCACAGTACACAGTACTTTTCCTAGTGGCAAGAGTAAAAACTAAAATGTTCGGATTTTCTGCACCAAGTTCTATGTTTCATTTATTAGCACATATTTTTTATAAATCATGTGAACCTGCAAAATTAATCAGTATGAGTAGTTTTTTTGACTGCAAAGTTTTCTTTTTTCTGTAAAATTCACCTTTAACATTTTTGCATTGGGGAAGTCAAAGTGTGTATGTTACTACATTTTGCAGAGTTTCATTTGAAATGTAATTTAAGTACTTTATTATAAATTTCTTTGAAAATACTTGGCAACAAAGCATAGCTAATAAATCACATTTTAAGTTCTTTATCTCACAGTCTCCTCCAGTATGTAAATTGTAACACTGTCTGTGTGGAGATAGCTTGAATTGTTCATGGAAATAGTATTTTAAATGTCTTCTGAATAGGTCATCAGAACTTTAAAATTCTACATTGTGTTTCCTTTTATAGCTATATCAATGTAATAATTGAGTCACAAGTTCTAAGAATATCTATAAGTATTATAATAGCAAAAAGTTTGGATTTCTTGTAATGGTTTCAAACAATTTTTACTGAGGTGACATAGTTTCAAACAGAGTATCCTCTTTGGTAAGTATTATTAACCCTACTGAGATGGGTAAGGGTCAGAGGATGTGTCATTACATTTGTAGCCTTAAATTCAAAATTTTACTGAACTACTGTGAATTTGTGTTGATAAATGGCATCAAAGTGTTGATTATAATTAAAATTTTAGTACTATATACAAGTTAATTTCTTATTTTGAATGTAAATATAATAAAGAAAATTGGTGATGCTTCAGAAATGTCCTATAAAATTGTTTAAGCCATCCTAAAGGATTCAGTAGGAACGTATAGAACATTTAAAAGACATCACTTTTTATTTTAGGTGTATGACCATTAGTCCTCTTGGACAAACTGACATTCTGTAGGATACAAAACAGGTTTGTAGACAGTCTTATAGGACAAATTGACATGGGATCCAAAGCGGGTTTACAGACATTCTTATAGGACAAACTGAAATCATATGTGATATAGACAAGGTTAAGCCCAGTCCTAGAGAACAAACTGAAATCCAATAGGAAACAAAATATGTTTAAAGTCAATTTTATAGGACAAACTGTAAAATTCTACAAGATACAGAGGACACATTCACAAGACTTGAAACACTCTTAGTAAAATCACACTTGCAAGTTTAAGATTTTCAACTTTGTGTTTCCATAAATGTGATATAGAAATGTATTTCTGTTCACCTTAGTGGTTTTTTTGAGTCCTTTGATAACCAGTTTCCACTGATAAGAGAAAATAAAATATGCATAATCAGTGCTATGTAGAAATTGTGCTAATTCCAACCAATCTTGGAGATGATTTTGAATAGGCCATTATAACTGTAAAGAATAGTTATCACATATTGTTTAATACGTAAGTCACTTAAGGTGATATTTCATAAGGATTTAATAATATAGAATTAACTGGTATTAGTTTTACTTAGCAATTTAATATTGTACAAATTAAAGAAACATGAAAAAAATGTCAAAGGAATATTTTATTTTCAAAAATATCAGTATGATAACACACATTTAGAGGCATGTATAAAGTTAAAGACATGGTATTAAACAATTTTATTTTAAATATAAACAGGAAAGTATGACCATATACATTACACTAGCATTTCTAATTAGCTTAATACATAATTCTGTAGGTAAATTTCTGTGTAAGTAAAGAAAAATGTAACAATATTCAATGTAATCTTTTTTATTTAATATCTATTTTATGATAGGTGTTAAACATACATAAAGTTTGCTATTAGTTTTCATTTTGATGCATTTCTGTGAAGTGTTTTTGACAAAAAATGCATCAATTTATTGAACTTCTTTCATTTTCTTGAAAACACTTGTGGAAATATTTATAGGTTCTATATGAATAAAACTTTTAACTTTTATTAATGGTTCTACTGGGACAATAGCAATGTCTTCAGGAATTCCACATGTTTCATTTTGACAGTTAACTTCAATAACAGCAACAGTGTCCACAATTCTACCATTTTCAAACTCTGATAGTTTTATATTTCTTCTATAGCTCTAAATGTAGTATAAAACATGTTTAAAAATACATTTTGCCCTCAAATTACATGTTTTATCAAGTAATTTACAAATAGTAATGTGTTCAAGTAACTGAAATTTTATGCTCTTCTTGAAGACCGAGGGTAATAAATTCAATATAAAGTTTTCTAGAATGTAAAAACTGAATTCCCACAGAACCTAGTAATTAGTTAAGCAAACAGCTCACATGTTCATTTTGTGTTTGCAAAATTCTTATCTGTTTCTGAATTCCTTAGAGAATATAGTAAGCCTCATAGGTCTGCTTGGAAATGTATTGTGTTCATTTAAAATTATTTTTAAAACTATTGTAATCTTCATATGTAAAAGTAGAAGTCGACCACAGTGGTTCCCAGTAATGAACACTTCTTGAAATGTGTAACAAAAAAATGAATGCTAATAGTAATATGACATTGTCCACATTGAATTTCAATTTCTTTCTAAAATCTCCTTGGAACAAGTTGTACTTTATCAACAGTTGATTTAGCTATTGACTATTCAAGAAGTTTGTAAATTGAATAAACAAGAAATGACAATATCTTAAACTCTGGTAAAGCCAGTACTACTTTACCTGGATATAAACAAAAAATCAAACTCATACAATCCATTGAACCGATTGTATTTCTATGGTCTTGCAACTCAGTTAGCTTAGCCAAGAAAGCAAATGCACTTTTTCTTCTTGGGAACCAAGAATAATGCCTGTGTCATGGAGTTTTTTAATATATCTACAAATGAATTCAAGTAAATCTCCATACATGATCTACCTAAACCAAACCACAGATGAGATAGTAGAATACTTTCACATCTCTTTTAAGGTGCAAGTTCATTAACTTTATGTAACTTGAATTGGCCAGATGCTTTTTCAGAATGACTCAAAGATTGAAATTCAATATTACAGCTCCACTTGTATGGAAATATGACATGGACCATAAACAGACTTCTTGACTATTTTCATACAATTATTTTGAAGTCATATCACTTAAACTGTCTATTGCCCTGCTGTCATTTGTGGCACTAATTTAAATATTAATTTTGGTGTGTTGATATGTCATCTTCTGGGTTTGGTCAGATTATATTTTATAACACCAGCAATACAACATTTAAATTAAGCTTCGTGTGAATTGTAAGCTCAGATTTCCTTTATTGGCAAGCTAGAAATAAAGTAGGAACTTCCTACCTTCTTTATTTGCTAAGATACAATATTCAGCAAATTCATTACGTTAACTCCACCAACCACTTCATAAATTGAGAAGACTTGTCTGTCTTTGCCTATTTTTCTATACCCATAAGTTTATAACCAGTTGAAAGCTTTGCATTTCAACTACATAATTCTGTTAGTCTTCCTAAATGATTTACAATGGGAAAGCTTCAATGTCATTGGAGAGTTTGAAATGTAACACACACACACACGCAAACATATATATATTATGAGTGGCAACTGAACTACCATTGTATTTTATGCAGTACTGGAGAAAGGATATTCATAAACACTTACACACTTTTACACCTACACCACCCAGAAAGATAACTAACATCCAAATACCTAACAAGTTTATTAGATTTGGTATAAAACTTTGTACAATCTATATCATAAATATTTTCTCTCACTTTTATATAATACTTTAGATAATTGTTGTTCAACTATTGTACTGTAAAGTAGCTAATAAATCCTCTGTTCTTGGATCCAAAATTTGAAGAATGTCTGTAGGAAATGTCATTTTATCAATCGTATCAAAAGGTTCACATTCAAATACCTAACAAGTTTATTAGATTGGCCTGGTCTTTCTACAAAGCCATAAAATAAATATTTTATAATATTTTAGTCAATTCTTATTGCAGCTATTATACTGTCAATAAGTTGATAAATCTTATCCTACTGTTTTTTCAACGCAGGGAAAGTACTTGATATTGTGACACAAAATCTTATTTGATATTAACATTGTCAGAGTACTCAAAGTTAGATAACACCTTCTAGTTTAGCAGCTAATAGTAGAATAAACATAAGAAATAGGTGTGAAAAAATTAAAAAGTGCTCTCAAGAAATTTACTTTGGAACTTTAAGTGTAAGTGATGTTATCATTTTGCTTTCTTATGGAACCTTGGTGTTCTTTTAATGTGCCTAGTTATGTAAAGGCCTTCCTATGTCTATTGATACATTGCATTAAAAAACAAGCAAAGTACAG
This sequence comes from Carcinoscorpius rotundicauda, assembly GCA_011833715.1. NCBI lineage: Eukaryota > Metazoa > Arthropoda > Merostomata > Xiphosura > Limulidae > Carcinoscorpius > Carcinoscorpius rotundicauda. Next base: position 44,523,755 of record CM022392.1, on the reverse strand, counting down.
AAAACCTTTTCAAAGCTTTAAGTAAATGTAGATATAGCTAATATCAATTCTTCAAAATCAATGCAAACAAGATAGTACGGATGACATTTACATCATTCCTACATGAAAGCACAAGCACGCAATGTAGTATAATGTTAACAGACAAAAACAGGATAAATTAAAGGCTGATTATAAGGTCGTATAAAATACAAAAGCCTGTTGCAATAGAATATTATGTGTTCTTAAGAATATACATGATTAATTATGTATTTTGAAACTAATAATACTAACCAATAGGATTATTCTTGACATCATTTTCACTTTGAAAATTAAGAAGGATTGATGTATTTTAACTTTAAGCTTAAGAAAGATTAACTTAAATTTACTAATTGATTTACAGTCTTTAAAGTAATGGCTTAATTTATTTTTATTATAGGTGATACTGTATATATAAAACCAAGAGAAAATAAGGTATTCATTGGTAATTAAGGATAAAATTTGGCAGAAGTCTTAATGGCTTTTACTTCACAAATGGTGTGCCATCCTTGAAACTTCAATAGTTATTCTAGATAGAGTAAAATGCTTTTTTTATTTCTAATGTTTTGTTTTTGCAATCCATTCATATATGTCTATGCCATAAGCATAGTAACTCAGATGGTATAGAAGAAAGAATGAATTCATAATTTAAATATGGATCACCTAGTAATGTTCTTTGTATATTACTCTTAACAGAAAATACATTGTTATAATAGATACTGTAGAACCTTTTTCAACACAAAATAATGTACAAATGAAACAAAACATGTCTTTTTCATGAAAGTTATTAGATTCCTTCATGCTAGCCCGGCATGGTCAAGTGGTTAGAGCATTTGACTTATAATCTGATGGTCAAGAGGTCCGAATTTCTGTAACACCAAATATGCTCTCTCTTTCATCCATGGGGGCATTATAATGTAATAGTCAACCACTATTCATAGGTAAAAAGAGTAGCCAAAGAATTGTTGGTGGTTGATGATGACTAACTTATTGTATCAGGTATTATCAGCACTGAAATCAAAATCAACTATTCTCAAAATGAAGTAGTTTTTTCAAAATATGCCATGGCATCCCCAACAAGGAAAGAAAGATAAGATTGTTTTTAAAATGGAGGGATTACTTTCAGCAATATTCCAAAAAAATGAAATGAGATTCAAACTGTATTGTTAAAGCTCATTGCTAAGAGTTGATGCTCAAATTATGAGTTAACAGAGTAATTGTTGGCATCTTGTTTTGTTTCTTCCATGACCAGTTGCCTTACAAGCTTCCTACATTGGTTAAAAACATAATATATTATTTGGATAGTCAGCTATGCTGACTGATTAACTGTCATCCATCAAGATGATATTTATAACTACCTCCAGCACTTTAGCACTTTGTGATGATGAGAAATCCCCTTAAAGTAAACTTGTATCTCAGGATGGCTGGTATGGGTATGAACACTTTTCCTTATGTTAACCTGAAGATAACCTAAGAAGGTCAAAACATTGTTCTTTGCTTTATTAGTAAAAGTGTTAATACCCATACCAGCTGTTCTGAAATACAAAGTTCGGGAATATTCTACCTGGGTCACTGGATGTTTATCCCATTTGTTGGTAGGAGTGGCACCAACCTATAGAGAAGGCTACTTGTAATACCAGTTCATATTTGATGTGAAACTTTCTAGTGGTGTGTGTGTGTGTGTGCTTGGCCCTTATTTTTGGTCAGTTTAGTATATTGTTCATGGAAGAAGGTCCACTATCTCCTCACAATTCTGAATACAAAGTGGTCCCATTTTCAGTTTCTGATTAAGCACAGTGTTCTATGTCCTCTTCATAATTCTGAAGCCATATGGAATTCTTCTTGCCCAATCATTTATGGAATGAGGATGAATGTTTGTTATTCCAGACCAGATGAATTCTGTTCCTTTGGTTGAGTAATGTATACGCAATCCTGTCATTCTTAGCTCGGGTGTTTGTCTTTCAAATTTTTTCAGGTGGAGGACAAAATTTGCTCTTTTTAGTGTAGTTTACTTTTTCATCATGATTCCAGTGGTTTGGAACACTTCACCCCTTGACTATAGGTTGAGATCAGATCACAAGTATATGCATATCTAACACCGTGGCCCAGTTGTCCTGTCTACCAGCATGAATTATCCTATCTGCAATAATGTACGTGGAGAGATATAGTTTACCAAAAGCATTTTAGTGGGATGTAAAAGACTGGAGTAAGTAAGGTAAAAATCCAGTACTTAGATGGGCAAAGCTAAAACCTGGAGTGTCAGCAGAAGTAAGTATTATTGGAAATACAATTTCAATTTATACACATGTTAACTAGTAATTTGTAGGCTAAAATCTTAACAATAAATGTACAGCACACACAGTACACTTAATTTAGAAGGATATAGTCAAAACATGTCCAATGTATAAATAAAAATTAATTACACTATTGGTTATAATATTTGTATCCAGAACTACAAATACTTGTCTTTTTTGTCAAAGTCCACACAGATGGGTTTGATTACTTTATAATACCTTTTGACAAGACAAATTATTCTCTTTTATCTTGTTGTTGCAATACAAGTCGTGATGCTCACTTTAAAATCACCATTGTAATTATTGGTTACCACAGTTGTATCCAAAGGGGTTATAAAGTAAATAAGCTTGTCTGTATGGACTTTTCCAAGAAATAAGACAGTTAACTGCAGCTATGGAGAATCAGTGATGTTGAGAAAACCCACTTAAAGAGAAACATGTATGTAAAAATGGCTCATTTTGGTTGAGAAAATTTTTTTTACATAGAGGAGTGAACAATATTTTGACATTCTTCGGTTATCGTCAGGTTCACAAAGAAAGAGAGAGGTAACTGACCGGAAGCTGACCACATGTTAGAAAGAAGTTGTGCAATGATTATAGGAATGTATAGGGCGTGCTTAGATGTTGAATATACAATTTTATATTATTTATTTTTTATTATTATTTATTGTATTGTATTTTAATATAGATATAAAGGAGTTCCTTTATATTGGCTTCTTTTGGGTTTAAGTTTTTGAATAAGTAAAGCTTCTTTAAATTCGCGTTTGTTTCTTTATTTAGTATTTGAGTGTTTTCTATGGTTATGTTGTGTTTATTTGACTTACAGTGTTTGAAAATGTGTGAAGGTGACTTTTTATGTTCTTTAAATCTGGTTTCCATTTTTCTACTTGTTTCTCCAATATAGAAGTTGTGGCAGTTATCACATTATATTTTATGAATAATGTTGGTGTAATCTTTGTCATTGTAGCTTTTACATAGTATAGACCTCAGTTTTGTGTCTGGTTTTTGAATAAATTTAGTATTAACTAGAATGTCATATTTTGTTACTAGTTTTTGCCAAATGTTGGTTATTTTTCTGTTGATGTTGAGAATATATGGTGTGCAGCAGTATATGGTTTTGTGATTTTTTGATTTGTGAGATATATTTACTTTTGTTGGTTAATTTTGCTTTATGTCTAGGTGTGTGCATATTATGTTTTCTACAGTTTATGGAGAAAACTTATTGATGTTGATGAAGTATTGTTTTATTTTGTCTAATTGATTGTTAATTTTATCTGGTGTGCATAGTTTTATGGCTGTGTTTATTTGATTTCTTTGTATGTTGAGTTTTTGTTTTGTTTCGTGTGTTGAGTCCCAAGGAATGTATAGTCTAGTATGGGTGATTTTTCAGTGGATTTCTGTTTTAAATTGTGTATTGGTTGTTGTAATTTTGATGTTAATGATATTTGATTGCTTCCTTATTGTTCACATATGAAGTTGATGTTGGGAAGTGTAGCGTTAATGTGATTGAAAAAAAATTACGTGTTTGTTCTGTAGATATGAATCCCGTAATCATGTCATCTACATATTTGTACCAGTTTAGTGGTGGATGTAATGCTGTGTTAACTGCTTGTGTTTCAACTTGTGTCATAAAAATATTGGCTAGAACTGGTGATAGTGGATTGCCCATGCTTAGGCCATTTGTTTGTATAGAGTTGTTGTTGTTGAACATGAAGTTTGTTCTCATTGTGGTGAATTCTATGAGGGTTGCTAATTTGTTGCTGGGAATGTCTATATTAATAAATATATCCAACATGTAAGCACACTCTCTACATTCCTATACTCATTGCACAACCCCTATCAAGCATGTGGTCAGCTTCTGATCAGTTACCTCTCTTTTTCTTTGTGAACCTGACGATGACTGAAGAAGGTCGAAATATTGTTCACTCCTCTGCGTAAAAAAATTTTCTCACCCCAAAGAAGCCATTTTTACATATCTGTTTCTCTTTAAGTGGGTTTTCTCGACATCACTGATTCTCCATAGCTTTAGTTAACTGTCTTATTTCTTGGCAAAGTCCATACAGACAAGCTTATTTACTTTAAACCACCCTTGACAAATTATTTTTCTCTTTGTGCTATTGCAAAACAAGCTGTCAAACTTGCTTTCAAAATCACCTGTTATGTCAATTTTTACTTTCATTAATTAACTTCTTCTCTGTATATGTGCATATTTATAACATATAACAGAAAAATCTAGAAATGTCTAGCCCTCTCATAGCAGCTGGATAAAGTATAACAATAAAAATTTGAAAGCTTTTGAACAAGGTGACATTAACAGAATTACAAAACCCTAGTACAACAATTAAAATAGAAAGCCCTAAATTAAACTTCATACATAACATACAGTTCTCACAGAATTACATAACAAAACTTGTCATAACTATCACTTTCAATAAAATTAATTTTTAACACTTGATATAAAAACTAAATAATCATTGAATATTAAATCAGTAAATAAACTTAATAATAACTCTTAAACTGAACATCCTTGTATATCCAACAACATGATAATATTATAATGATTTAATTACCTTCAGGCTTAGAAAAACTGTGGCATTTGTATTATATTACAAGCCCAAAACCTATCAAGTGTTTTGTTCTTTTAAATGCAGAGTCATGGCCACCAGAAAAGAGCTAACCACACCACAAACCAACTATGTGTACCTCAAGAATTCAATATGATTAAGGACCACACTCCCATTCCAAAGATATTCATGGAATTATTTGCAGTTGTTTGTATTGAAACGAGCCACTATGTGTGTTTTGTCAAGTGTGGCAGTGGTCCTGATTCACCTTGGTGTTTCTTTGACAGTATGGCAGATAGAAAAGGTATAATGAATTTTAGCAAATGTTTTTAGACTATAAACAAGTATAGCAAAAGCATATAGGTTTAAATACAAAAAATACTTAATTTTGCATCTTATGTATGACTGCCAGTAAATCACATCGATTGTTACATTGCCTACTAATTAGTAAATAAGCACATACTCTAGAAAGAAGGACATTTTTTTTTAAATTGAAGAAACATGAACTCCTGGTATCAAATTACCATTACTGTTTGTTGAATCTGCTTTTTGCAAAATTTAAGACAGAAATATAACTATATATTGTATTTACAAAATCTGAAGTATGAGCTTATAGTTTTATGATTGATTGAGTATAGTATGAAAAGTGTTTGTGATGGAGAAGCCACCAAATACATTATGAAAGCATTTTAATTGGCATCATAAGATGATTATTTTAAATTTATGTAACAAATTTACTTTTATATGTTTATCTTGATACCTACACTTGTTTCAGTATAGTTTGTTTTTTTTGCATGTGAAGAATATTGTTGATTGTGTGTTACACAAGTTCTGCCTGTTCTCTAAATTTGTAGAATATTCTTGAAAGTAAGAATCAATAATATTTGATTTATAATGAATATTGTGGAAACTTTGAGAAACTTGTATGACACATATAAAAGCAGCTAGTCAAGAAATAGTAATAGAAGGTTTTTATTAGTCGACTACAGTAAGTGTGCTTTAGGCCTCAGAAACAATAATTCCAATTAATACCTATTATAGTGTTGGAAAATTACAGAATTTGATCAGGAACATTACAGCCCCCTGCTAGTACAGCAGTATGTCTCCGTATTTACAACGCTAAATTCAGGGTATCCCCTCGGTGGGCTGAGCAGATAGCCTTATGTGGCTTTACTATAAGAAACATAAATAAATAAATTGAACATTACAAACCATTCAACTTCACTGAATTACTTCAGATATTATTTTTATCAAGACCTTAAATATCTTTGCTGTAAAAAATCAGCTTGTAATGATGTGAGGCCAAACAAGAAAAGAGCTAGCTAGCTAGCATTCCCAACAACTGTAATATACCTGTGTATCAACATATGAGTAATTTATACCCTGTGAATCCGAATCATTGATAAAATATTATGCTCCAAACCAAATATAAGACTCATTATTGTTTACAAGATTGTAAAACACTTCTATGTAAACCATCATTTGTAAAAGTGATAACTATTATTTTAAACTGTATTGTTATTTATATATTAAAATATATTTGTGTTAAGAAATAAAATTCTGTGTATCAATCTTTTTGGCAAACATTATAAATTTGATACATATTAGCATTTCATTAATTTATAAATTCAAATTCAAACTTTCAGTTATTTGAAATAGTAATATGCAATGTACATAACATAATAAATAGGAGACTCATCCCAAATATGTTATAATACATAACATTTAGGATAATTTAGTGATATTTTTGTGCTGTAATGGGAAATAAAGCATACACTGTTTTCCACATTTCGAAGCACAAATCATGTTTAATTATAATCTTGTTGAAAATCTGTATAACATAATGGATATAATAGTTTTTCATATAGCGATGGATATAAAAGAGAATGAAAAACTTCAGTAAAGCTAAGTGGGTCAATAAAATAATTTAGCAAAACATTGTCAAGTAAAGTAATGTAACCCATATTTAAGGTTTTAAGATTACACAATAATGGAATGATAAATGTCTTGAGTTTTACTCATTAAAATAGATGTGAGAATCATGACTCGTGTAAAAAGTCTTGAGCAACACTATCCCTTTGCTAGAAAACCATGCACCTTCTATCACTGTCCTTGTTTTATGGAAAACTCACCTATTAGCCCTGTGTGAATGGGTGTGGATCGAAGTTTATATATAATGACCTTTTACAGATTTACATCCAAAATTTAATTCGAAAACTTTATTATCAATGTATGTCAATAAACATGGCATTATAATGAAGTTTACAATTCAATCATTAACATTATATAAGTTTTTATTTTACAGTTTCAAAAAGAAATATTCAAATAAATTCTTAATATTAACTTTTCTGTATCATATGATGCTTCTTTACTCTGAATTACCAATTGTAGATTTTCCATATATTACTCTATGATTTCTAGAATTCCTAAGAATTACACACAAATCAAACTAAATATAAACTTTCATCCTCTGGGTTTCTTGCTGTCAGTAATTCTCTGTTACTTTTGCATTTTGATTACACAGCCCTGCACAGTGGTTTTATATTCTTGACATTTTCACGTGTTCTAGGGTAATTCCTGTACATTGAATCTAAATGTGATATCTTTTATTCTCTACTATACACAGATTTTTCACAAAATGTTATATGTACTTTCAAGTAAATGAATTATTTTCATTGAAATTGGGTCACAGTCTGTTGTGCTTAAAATATTGAAACCTGGCTAAAGATTTCTTTAGACCAATCTCAATATGAGAGTCTTATCAATTGTTCTAGAACCCACAAGAAAGACATTGCTGGTATATAAATGGTTAACAGGCCACACCGCATGTCATTTCTTGATAGTTTTTGTTTGAGCATGCACTTTAAGTTTATATTTTCTTTTCAATATTATTTAATCATTGCTATGGCAACAGAAGATAATATAACTAACCAAGATATATTCTTTTATAATTTTACATAAGAAAACCATTTTATTATGCTTAAAGTGTTGATAACTGGCTGTATATTTTTCTAGACCAATCACAACAAGAGAATCTTATCAGTCCTTTTAGAACCAAAACATAATAAAATATGTTCATTATGGTGAACAAAAGAATAATTTAATCTAACTAAGAGTTTTTTTTATTCTTCCTTATTTATAAAAAATCCTTCTGTGATGGAAAACATATACATTTGAAATTTGCATAGCTGAATAATGCAAAATCCATTACTGAAATCATAAACAACTTTTATGAATTTTAAAATTTCAGGTCCAAGTCATTTATGACCAGTGAAAAGAGAAAATTCAATTTTCTGATTTTTCAATAAGGCTAGGTCTCTCATCCAACACATTTTGAAATATTTGACCTAAATTTTTGTTTTATATTGTCTAAATTCAATCAATGAGTAATGTAATTTTTAACCAATTTACAGCTTAGTTATGAGAAAGGCAGTTACATTATATTAGTTTCAGGGCATCTTTTTTTGTGCTTGACAATAGTTTGTATTTAAATTGTATATGTGAATTTTTAAGAAAGCGTAGTGGGCTTCTGGGACTTAGTTGTTAATGGTACAAAAACTTTAAAAGAGACAAGATTCCAGATGCCAATACTGAATGTCTTGTTTTTATTAATAGGCTGTTTCGTTGTTATAAAAGTAATTAAAATGTAAAAATTAAACTTATTAGGTTAGATAGAAAAATCAAATTAGAAATTTCTCTACAATGGTGTAATTTGATACATTTTTATCATAATTTGTTGTGACAGGTGATTTATTGCTTTGTTACATAAACTTGGTTCACAGAGCAATAAAGCTATCAAATTAAATGTAAACAATTATTAAAAAGCAAAGACCTGAAGCTGTCATGATAAATTATTGTAATTTTCTGTTAGAATCTGCTATATTTCTCGAAAAAAAAGTGCACATAATTTTATTTCATATTTTTCAATTTTCACTGCAGTTAGTGTTAGGGTACAGAAAATAAGAAGATAAAAGTGTAAAGTTTTACAAAAAACAAACAAATGTGATATTAATTTAGTCATGTATGATAATAATTATTTTGAAACCAGTGGATATGGTGGGTACAGGAGCAATGCTCCAGTGGAGGGTTTCTACTCATCCTAATCTCAATGGGGTTCAAAGCCATTTCCCGAAATAATCTGCTCAAAAAAATCATAATGAAACTTATTAACTTTAACATAAATGACCAAGTGTACTAGATTAAGTAAGAGAGAGGTAAACTATATACCTGCTCCACTAGACATGTACATCTTGGTGCAGTGGAAATACTGTCACACATCAATGCTGGTAGCACTGGAATTGTTTGGATCTGCTGCCTCATATCAGATATAATGATAGCTTTTTCATCTGTAGTAAGTTGTTCCTTAGAAATTAACTGTGCAAAATTATGTGTTGTGTGGTGGGTAGAAGTGGTGGTTTTCAATGACTTTTTGTGGCATTTCAACAATACCATTTATGCCATATAAAGGAAATTTCTGTACCAGAAGTTTGGGTTTCTGAAAAAATTAACCAAATACATGTCATTCTCCTACTATCTCACCCTTCATATTTTTCAGTGCTATTTCAACATTCTTTTCCATCCCTGCCCTCCTTGAAGTCTTTCTACCATTTTTATCAATGTCTTAAACCTTTTGATGTTCCTCGTAATCAATTATTTTAAAATTCAATCCATTTTAGCAGATACTATTAATACTTGGAAGTTACAACAGTATTTACTCCCTAATGCATCTAGATTAGAAATGATTCAGAATTTAATTTACCCTAAAAATCATAAGCAAAACAAATTCATGCAAATAAAGTTAGTAAATGATCGTAATAAAAATAGATCAAAATATAAAAACAAATCAAGTTTAGTACTTGTAAAGATTCTCTGAAATCTCCTCACCTCAATGAAATTTTCTCCACAAATTTACACAATTCACAGAATTACACATGAAATACAAAAATTCTCAGAAAACCTTAGATTCATGTGAAATTCTCAATCCTGTTTAATAGGGTTTAGAGATTATAAAAATTGAAATATGAAAGCTAAGATAGAAAACGTTTTTCTTCTTAATTCAGACTAGCTGGTGTCTGGGTTAGATTGACTCTGTAAGTTTGCCTACAAATTTTTAGTAGAAATACTTCTTTAAAATATCTTAATTTTCAATGTACAACATACTTGTATTATTTACTAAAAGCTTATTAAATTTCCTGGAGATGCACAGAGTAAATTAAGAGCTTTATTAAACTCTACTTTTCCATTTAGGTTGATTCATTGACCATCCCATATATGTAGGTTTAAGGGTGACAGCAACAATTTTTTTGGAACTGCCATGAGAGCAGTTCTTGTAAGTTTTCACTTATATTCATGACAGCAGTTACGAGTAACATTCTTTTTCATATTATAAAATATGTTTTCTGTTTTCCAGGTGAACAGAATGGATATAACATACCGGAAGTAATTCCATTCCCTGAGCTTCATTGGTGGCTATCAGAAGAAGGAAAGAAATTCCTTCTTACTGCTAAGGATGATAAAATTCTGCCAGATATAGCTCGCCGTCTACTGTGTGATGCTTACATGTGTATGTACCAAAGCCCTGATGTCATGATGTATCGATAATATTTATACATTTTTCCTACTGTGCCATTTCTTTACCAGTGCTAATATCATAACAAAGAAAGAAAACAGAGCACTGTGTTTGTAGCTGTATACCAGTCTTGATTTCATAAAAGATGGTATTGTACTCTTTGTTTACATTATAATGCCTATACCAAAATGCTGATATTAAGGAAAGAAGAAGAATGTACCTCCTTTGATATACACTACTTATATGAATATAAGCTACTTTATCTAAAAATATAATGTGTAAAGAACATAACTATATGGCAATCAAACTCTTTATATCTAACAGAAAGAAATCAGTCTTTGTTATGTACACTAAAGCCCAGACTTAGTTCTCATTGGTTAACCATAGTGTTTATACAAATCTCATGACATTATTAAGCAATGTATAGAATATATAAGTGTATCTAATTCTTTACATTGTGGTTTGTGAATGATAGTTAATATTTATTGTATACATGTTTACTGCACCTTTTACATCATGATGTTTTTTGATAAAATGAGCACTCTTTCACTATCTATGTACCTCAGTCTTGATATTTTAAAGTACCATGATTACATCATGCATATATATGCATACCATCCTAATATCATGAAATGTAGAAAGTTTTTCTTATCTCATGGTAAGAATGCAAGTTGAGTGCCTCAGCCATACAGTTCCTTCTTCCCCAGTTGATGTTGATCCTGATTTTGGAATATCACTCTACAGCATAATATCAGCTGCAGCAGACTCTTGCACAATACACTAGGTTACTGTTATACTACCTCCTTATATATCTTTCAATGTTCATCAGTGATGTGTGAATAATGACTTCTGAGCAATCAAAAAACACACAAGTTAATGGGTGATGTTTGAAAAATAATGAACATGAATTTCTGTTGGTACTTCCATCTTCCAGAGCAACTGGCATGTTGATTTCAGTGTGGCTCAATGCTTTATTACTGACATACAAGCTTAGTATCTCTGTGCAGTATAGTAGTTTTAGCACATTAGTGCAGTAGTAATTGGTATTCATTATTTTGGCCTTTTTTTATTTTTTTATATAGCTCTCTGGACGTTTAACTTAACAATTATAGTTGTAACCTGCAAGTAACATAAATACTTATGAAAATTTTTTATCAAATGTTCTTTTCTATTTTTTAGATTTTATATCAGTGGCAGGTTGATAATAAAATGCCTAGATATTTGCAAATACATAAGTAGACACATATTTCACCCATTATGACAACATGCTTCTATTTAGCTAAATGCTTAGGGAGAAGCTTGTACTTTGGGTTTTGTATTAAATTTGTAAAAGTAAATCTTTGAATTACTCAGTTTACAGTTTAGGTGAGGTTTTTATTACTCCAGCAGCAATGAACCATTGTGATTTGGAGTTATTTCTAGTAACAAGCTATCTTCACTACTTTCATTGTATAATTAGTTGCTGGTCATGGAATAACCTGTTTTCATTCTGGTATTATACCTTTTATTGCTTTAAGGTTTATGTTTTAAAATTGTTAATCTTCCATTCTTCAAAATGTTAAAATTTCATGCCATGTATGTTTTAATAGTTGTAGAATAGGAAACTTCACTTTGGAAAACCTTTTCAGAGTAACTGTCCCAGAAAAAGTCAATATTAAGTGCCATATGCACTTGCAAATCACCATGCTTCAACTGAATTGCGGTAAGATGGTCAAAGTTTATGCCCAGTGTAGTCACAGAACAAGTTGAGTGGATATAGAGTCTGATTACTTAATGCATATATATATGTGTGTGTGTGTATATGTCTGTATATCAGATCCAATATATGAAAGTGATAAAGAAGCAATCTTTGAATATATAATACCTATATGTATGTACTAATCCAGATACTATGATGTAATAGACAAGCATCTTTTGACTGTATGCCAATTCCAATACCCTCTTCCCTCTCAGTGGTACAGCGGTATGTCTATGGACTTATACTGCTAGAAACTAGGTTTTGGTACCTGTTGTGGGTAAAGCAAAGGTAGCCCTTTGTGTTGCTTTGGGCTTAATAACGAAAAACAACAGGCAGTCCTGATGTTATTAGGTGTTGTGAAATTGAACAGTCTTTGAATACGTAGTACTTTAATATGTTTACCAAAGTCTTGACCTAACAGATGTACTGATATTTTAAGAGTGCTCTTTGTTTTAGTTATACACAGATACAGTATATTTATCAAGTTAAGATGTACTGGACAGGAGGTTGCTGGTTCATGCATGGTGTGATTTTCTTGAAACCAAAATGTAATATAGATAAACAAATGCTTTCTTACTGTTGTCGCTCCTATTTGAATTTAAAGCAGTTTTGATGGTAGGAAAGTGGATTTATTAGGTATGGATGATAATAAGGTACCAATTGATTATTGTAGTTCATTTTCATACTTAAAGTAATCTTAAAGATAATAGTGAAGTGGAACTGTTTGGTATTGATAACAAGACTGTTTGATGCCAAATTTTGGATATCACTGTACATTAATGATAAAATATAACACTTAGATTAATATGGTATATACACTGATATCATCAAATATTGCAGGAAAAGGACATAGAACAATTTTTAAACGTGTAGTATACACGTGTGTGTACCAACCCTGATACTCTGATATGATAAACCAACATCCTTTGACTATGTGCCACTCCTGATATTATTATGTATTGTGTATACCAAAATTGTGGCATAGTGAATGTACAACTATTGCAAGAGTAAATGTGTAAAGTTATAATATGTTGGACAGAAAGTTACTGATTAATGCATGATGTGCAAGTGATTTTCCAGAATCCATAATGTAATAAATATATACAAATACTTTTTTATTATTGTAGTTCCTATTCATACTTAAAGCAGTCCTGATGGTATAAAAGTGAATAACAGTGCCACACTCTTGATATTATGATTTATTGACAATACATTAGTGGCTACTGTTATTATGTATTGAAATTTTTTATGAATAATGCTGTTTTGCCTTCTTTTGTTTGTGCTAATGTTGGATATATTTAATTTCATTAATGATGTTTTTTGAATATGCATGCATATATCACAGTTGTATTGCCATTGTATAGTGGAAAATAACACTATTTTTCTACCATATACTACTTTTTGTTAGACTTTCCACCATATTGTTGAAGACATCTGATAAATGTGTGCTTTTTTACTTGTATACATCACAGATCATGACATACTTATAAGAGAACATTGGCTTTTAATTGATATCTAGTACGAGCAAGTACATTTTACAGCTTTAATAATAAATTTTGGTTGCTATGTTTTAAAAATAACTTCTGATAAGATGAACTATCAGTACAACACAGAAACCTACACAAGTTAAACCTCTTTATAGTTAACACTTTTATACACTTGCATTCAATCCCCACTGTAATATGTAATTATAAACTTACAAGTGCAAAATTGAAATGAAAAGCACTGAGGAGTCCTGTGGTGTAATTATTAGTTGAGGTAAAGTTTTGTTTGAGTATGCATCTCACAGACAACTGGTATAGAAAAAGGTTGAAACATTGTTCTCTACTTTATTTTAATAAAAGTTTCAATACCCATACCAGTTCTCTTTGATATACATTTTTACTTCAAGTCGGTTTTTTGTCATCACAAATTTGTTGGTGTGTGTGTGTGTATTGTCATCATTAAGTCATAATGGATAATGTCTATGGCCATAGCACCCAAACATATTTGGAATAGTCCATCTATCAGACAAGATCCAGGTGTTGATGTTAAACAAATCAGCAACTATGGATAATCAGTTAAGGGTCAGGAGTTGAATGCTTAAACCCACAACCACTCAACTTCTACTACTTTTTGCTATCTTGAAGCCAGTTGTGGAAAAGCAGTTGCTTTTAACATTTAGATAAAACCTTAAAGTATAAATAAACTACCCTAGAAGTTCCATAATGTAAAACACTGAACCTCCACCCTGTTTTTATTTTAATATTATGAAATGTGCAAAAAGGCAAAAATATACTTGCCGTAAAAATAATAATTTCTACAAGGCTTCCAACCTCCACCCTTTTATTTAATATTTACAAAATGATGTTAATGTATCCGATAGCATTAGATTGATATATTTATCTGAAATAGTAGTGTAAAAATGTATATATATGTGTGTAATTAATTTCTGTTTATTGGACAGTTGATAAGTAGAGAAGTGTTATATTGATTTATGGTTGTTTTTCATAATTAACTTCTTATAGGAATTGTGAATCAGTTTTTATAAAACAAAAATTTTGCAATCAGAAGTGATCATAATAACTTTCTTTAATAATGGCAAGCCTGGACATGTATGTGTGTATAATGTCATATGCAGGTTAATTTAATTTCTGTTTATGTCATGGAATATGTCTGCAAAGTAACAGGAGGTTCTACAGAATATTTATTACAAAGCAATACTGTTTTTGTATGAATATCTGGGCTTTTTATAAGGAAATGTAGTGAACAGACAAATGTGAGATGTAAAGTATAATGTTTATTAAAAAATAGCACAATAAATGTACTTGCTTTGTATGGTAAACAGTTGCTTGTTCCATATTAGAACTATTCTCTTAAATGATCAGGTCAGTGATTATATAGGATACTGTAAATTCACCATCCTTACTTCATGAGTAATTTTGGATTTACTATGAGCAATTAGCATTACACAGGACAAGTCATTCTTACTCAAATACTTTACTACCATTAAAGTAAACTGCTGTCTACATTCTTCCTTAATGTGCAGCATTATAACCTACCATCCAAGGGCAGAATAGGTATGATCTCAATAGAATGACAAATGTGAAACTGCATGTAGTCAGAAATAATTGATAAATTTAAAATACTAGTGTACTAAAATTCATTGGCTGTTGTGTAAATACTCAATGTTAAAACTCACCATTCAATAAACAATTCCAAATATGAGACTGTTCTCACTCTCAAATGTACAATAAAATACAAAAAAAAAATTGAGATTTGAAACAGTTTCTCTTTTTTGCTACCAAAGTAAAATGTTATGAATAGATAGATATTACTTTAGAGCAATCTTTGAATATGTAGTTGCCCTTATTCGCCAAGTCAGTAACTGTGAAGTATCAGTTAAGGATTAGACTGCCCTTAAAAGACTGTCCTGACCACTTTCTTACTGCTGTAGTTCTATTCATATTTATAGCAGTCCTGATAGTAGCAAAGTGGAATCATTAAGTATGTATGACTGTTAGGCACCAGTTGATTATTGTAGTTCATTAAGCTGTTTAAAGATACTTGGTATCTGTTTTTGAACTGCTTGTGAATATTTTGTTTGTCCAGTTCTGGACGTCAAGATAAAAGATAATTTCATTTGTTGTTGTTTCATCCTAAGAAAGAACACCTGTTTTTTAACAATATGTTAATATCACATTTTTTACATTAATAATTAAATATACTCTCTAATAAAACTTTGGCAAAGGTATCTTGAAGCTACATTTTCTTTGATAGAAGAAAAATTTTAAACCTACAGTTGTCCTGGCAAAATGGGCATAAAGCAGGATTTTCTAAGTTTCTGATAGTTAAAATCAATTCATAAAATGCACGTTTATCTAGCAGAAATATTTTCTATTTAAAATCCAGCCAGTTATATGGCTGATTATGTCGCTAAAAAGTTTCTAAAATAATCTGGGAACTAGCATGTAAGGCTTATTTCTGGACCTCACAAGACTTATGCAAAAACATCACTTAAAAATAGTCCTGATAGTTAATTTACTGCTGGTGAGAAATTACTAAAAAACGTTACAGATCAGAACTAAAAAAATAAATTACAAATTAATAATATAATTGTGTATAATAATCTGATTAGAAGTACTAACTGCCATAAATCAATGTACAAAAAGAACTAAAACATTTATTAATTATAATTCATTTGTAGTTTTCAGTAAATTTTTGAGCAATATATCAGAGACCAAAAATATTGTAGTTATATCTGTACTATAGTTATAGAAATGGGCTGGTTGTTTTGGACTGTTTTATAAAGGTCTTGTTTTTAAGGTTTTAGTTAAAGTTAATAGCAAAAAAAAATGTTCTTTTACTCATCTGTACTTACTTAAATTGTTTAGATAATTTATCATTATATTGTTGTTGTTTTGAATTAAGCACAAAGCTACACAATGGGCTATCTGTGCTCTGCCCACCACGGGTATCGAAACCCGGATTTTAGCGTGTAAGTCCGCAGACATACCGCTGAGCCACTGGGGGGCTTATCATTATATCTTAACTAACTGTTTGTAAAGATGAAAGTACTTCACACTAGGGATAAGAGACAGCCCCTTGGTTATAGCAAATTTCCTCTGCAACAATGATACAAGCTCCATCTGGCTTGTTTTGACCATCATGGTGGTGGCGCAGATAGCCTTGTTTCTTTGTGCCATAGAATGCCAAATCAACATTCCAAGCAACCAACTATCATGTTGGTGATGGCATTTATAATAGAAGTCATAATCATAACTCTGGAGGTACCAAATGTTGTTCAAGAACTCCCTTGGAATTTTTTTGACTCTCAATAGGATCCAAGCTCTGAAAAGGGTTTCTTTGTTTTTGAGATGTAGTAGGTAATATATGAATTTTGTTACCTAAATGTGCTGGGACATTTACACCAGTCTGTATTTCAGAAAACTGGGAGATGTTTAAAAGGACATTAGTCTTACTTAGTCAAAAGAGGTTCCCTATAGTCAGGAATTCATAGACAGTATAATAGAATAGACTTCAACGTTTTCCTCACTTAATCAATGAATAAAATATAAAAATTTGTCGCAGTAAAAATTGTGTTCAGTATAAACGTGTGTCCCATTGTTCTACTCATTATAGTGTAATTTTGATATTGTATACCAGGATCTACTGTGAAGTGCATTGTTTGTAATAACCTTTATAGTTTCTTTTGTTTAATAGTATTCATTGATTATAATATTATTAATTTGAATATTAAATACTTTATACAAAAATCAATAGTCCTTACTTAGTATTTTAGTTTGTTAGTGTTAACTATGAATGTTTTCAGAAATTTTCATGTAAAGTTGGAGTAAGTGACTTACGTGCTCACACAACTTCTACATTTCCTTTTGTATTTTAATAAACATTTATGATTGATTGTCCTAACCTGATTTTCGTTATAATGTCATCCTAGTATTCCTCCTTTATATGTTCAATTACGTGTGTTTGTTAATGTAAGCAGCTTGAAAGTTAAATACCTTCTTTATTATGTTCAATATTTCTTTAATTCATCTTAAATCCCTGTTTACCTTATTACAAGCCTGGATGGGTAAAGAGACTGAATAATTGAAACACCAAGATCCATTTCTTTCATAACATTATTAAGGTCTTTCCATCAAAATTAAGGTTATAATTTAAATTACCCTGTACTTATTATACTTAAAACCCAGGGCAATGAGGTATTCAATAAATTATTCAAAATAACCTTTTTTTTGCATTGTCTTCAATAATGCTACACAAAATACTAGTAAAGAAAATTGTTGCTGTTAGTGTGAGAGTTAAGTTAGCTCAACAGATTAAGGATTGGTTACAAGAAATGAAGCACAGGGGTGCAATGAATGAAGGTCAGCCAATTTGAATTGGAGTTCCAAGTGAAGTACCTCAGAGTTATACTGGGACCCTTACTTTTTTTAAAACAGTGAACATATGGAATGATTGTTGGAAACAACCAACATTTCTGGCAGACAACCAAAACTTTATAACTGAGGTTGTTTTTTGGACAACCAAATCATTTCAGCTGTATTGTGCAAACATTTCAGCATTGATTTTGGAGTATTGATATTGCCCATCCAACATTTACTTCCTTTTTTTTTAATGTCTTTCTTTATTTGTATTATAGAGATCTGTTGTAGATTTGTTTGTGAGTTAAAAGTATATCTGTTGGTGACAAGATGAAAACAAAGGTTCGAAACAATACAGTTCTTAATTTTCTATAGTACTTATCTTTGAAACTTATCACTAGGTTGTCTAATTTCTAGCTTTTTAATTTAAGATAACTCTCCTGCTCCTGAAGCATAATTCACACTGATGGAAGAGAACATAATTAGGAGCTGCATACTCTCCAGGAAAAACTGCATTTAAAAGTAGTTGTAATACAATACTGTGCAAATTTGTTGGTACAAAGGAATATGGTGTTAATTCTTCCATGACATTATAAAATGTAAATTTCAAGAATGTTGACAACTGGATGAGTCGAGGTGAGAATACTTATCGTTTTTTAGAATTCCCATATACTTGTGTCAAGGGCATGTCATAAAATATGGTTGTGTTTATTGGATTTGGAGTGTTCAAAAACGTGTGAATATGTTTTTGTGTTCTTTGAATCTACTTTCCATTTTTCTGCTTGTTTCTCCAATAGAAAAATCGTGGCAGTTGTTGCATTGTATTTTATAAATTATGTTGGTGTTGTATTTGTCATTTTTTACATGATACAGACTTTAGTTTTGCATCTGGTTTTTGAATAAATTTTGTGTTTACTGGAATGTTGTGTTTTGTTATAAGTTTTTTTTCCAAATGTTGTTTATTTTTTCGTTGGTGTTTGGAACATTTGGTATGCAGCAGTATATATTTTTGTAGTTTGTTGTATCTTGAGATTTACTGTTATTTGTTTGTTCTTGATTTAGATTTGTGTATATAATTTTTTCAACATTTTTTTGAGGAAATTTGTTGATGTTGATGAAGTGTTGTTTTATTTTGTAAATTTCATCATTAATTTTATCAGATAAACATAGTTTTGTTGTTGTGTTTATTTGGTTTCTTAATAGGTTGAGTTTTTGTTTTGTTTCGTGTGCTGAGTCCCAGGATATTATAATCCAATATGGGTGATTTTTCTTTGCATTTCTGTTTTGAATTGTGTATCAGTTCTAGTAATCTTGAGGTTAAGAAATGCTATTTGGTTAGTTTTTTCCCAGTTCACAAGTAAACTTAATGTTGGGGTGTATCGAATTAACATGACTGAAAAAAACTAAGTGTGTGTTCTGTGGACATGAATCCAGCAATTATATCGTCAACATACCTGTACCAGTATGGTGCTAAGTGTACGGCTGAAATGATTGCTTGTAATTTAGTGTGTCATAAAAATATTGGCTACAATTGGTGATGCAGGATTCCCCATACTTGGGCCATTTGTTTGTAGGTAATTTTGGTTAAACATAAAGTTAGGTTTGGTGGTAGTGACTTCTTTAAGGGTTGCTAGGGATGTGTATCAATGGGTTGGGGTCTTGGATATAAAGTTTTCAAGCTATCTTGCAGGCTTCACTTGTTGGGATTTCTGTGAAGAGTGAGATTACATCAAAAGTTTTCATTAAGGCTTCATGATTTAGTTTATTAAGAATATATTTAAAGTTAAAAGAGTCTTTGGAAAAAGAGCCGGCTGATGTTACATATTTAGAAAATGCCCACACTATATATTTACTGAAGTTTTAGTAAAATGATTCATAGGTCAATATTATAGGTCGTAGTGGACAATCAGATTTGAGAGGTTTGGGGGTGCTGTGTGTAAGTCAGTTTCTTGTAGGTAAGTTAGTTTGCTTTTGAATTTCATACAAAGCTACTCAAGGGCTATTTGCAGTAGCCATCCCTAATTTAGCAGTGTAAACTAGAAGGAAGGCAGCTAGTTATCTCCATCTGCCATCAATTCTTGGGATACTCTTTTACCAACAGATAGTGGGCTTGACCATCACATTATAATGTCCCCATGCCTGAAAGGGTGAGCATGTTTGGTACAAAGGGGATCGAACCCGCAACCCTCGGATTACAAGTCAAATGCCTTAACCCACCTGGTCATACCAGGCCTTCATAGATAAGAATAAATGTTTTCTGAGATTGTGTTAGTTTTTCTTCATTTGTAGTATTATTTTGTTTAATTGGTTGTCATGTGTTTTTATTGGACTTGTGTTTAATAGTTTAAATTTGTATCTGACAATATGTTCATTTTTTGAATGTATTTATTTGTGTTCATTACAACTATAGCATTGCCTTTATTTATTTTCAGAATTTTGATGTTGTTTTGTTTTAAGTTGTTTATAGAATTAATATATTTTTGTGTGAGGTTGTTTTTAGATTTCTTCTCTGTAAAATTATGTTGACAGTTCTGTGTGAAAATTATTTGAAAAAATTGTTTAAGAAACTGTTTTGAGATATTTCAGGAAAATAGATTGTTTCAGTTTTATCTGGAAAGATAGGTTGTTGATTGTCAATGAAATTGTTGTCGAAGTTATCTTCTTTCTGGTAGTTGTTTTTCGTTGTTTCGTTGGTGTTTTTAGTTTGTGTGGAGTGGATCACCAGTCTTTTAGCTAAGTCTTTCATACAGGCGTTCATTTCAATGGATGGAATATTTCTAGGTGTTACTGTGAAGTTGAGATTTTTGTTGAGTAGATGTATTTCTTTATTGCCTAATTTTAGGTCGGATTTGTTAATTACGAGGTTTGTTGTTGGTTCGTCGTGTTGGCACCATACTATGTAAAAACTACGCTGACAAACACAACCCCAACATAATTTATAAAATACAATGCAATAATTGTCATGACTGCAAATCAAATTAACACAACATAACCACAGAAAACACCAATATGTTAAATAGGGAAACAAATATAAACAAACGCAAAATCGAAGAAGCTTTACTTTTACACCAACTAAAACCAAAATTAAACCAATATAAAGGAACAATTTTATGCGTATACTAATTAATAACTTAACGTCCCCTACGATACCGTACCCGTTTATACTCTTGTCTCTAAGACGTGTAACCATCAACGGTCACATTCAAATTCTCTCTTTCTTAACCTGAAGATTACCTCGGAAGGTGAAAACTTTGTTCTCTTCTAATTAATAACAGTTTTAATATCCATAATAGCCGTCCTGAGATATGTTTACAAGATTCAACAACTTTCATCGAGTTTCTGTTGTACTAAATATGAAGATTAATCAAATTTATGTTTCACTTCTGATTAACCTTCTATCGTTCTTTGAAAGTAACCAGGAATCCAATTTTTCTGCTTTTTTTCCTAAGTTTTGCACAGTACTGTATGTGGTTAAATAAAAGGAATATATAGACTGTATTAGTTAACAAGATGCGTTACTTCAATTTTCATTCACAAACTAAATTTCTTTTCCTGAAGATATATTTCCGATAGATATCTCTCTTTACACACTGATTATTTCTCGGGAATGGCGAGGATGTCCAAGGTTCCATTTAAAGACTGGGAGAGATTCGCGTTGGTGAGATTCCAGTGATATGCCAAGATCCAATGGACCTATCCATCACAGATATCTTTTACTAGAGAAAGTGAAATTGTTTACCACGAAACTTTTAAAAAGGTGGCGTATGGGAGACAGGGAAGTGGGCAGGCGTTCCCGAGATGCTGACTTTTTCGATGATTGTACATAGCAGGTCCAGTTTAAAATGGATATATATAGTGATTTTTTTTGTGGAAAACCTTACTTCAAGACCTGTTTCCATCGTTTGTGTCTGGTGACCATATTAACTCGGGAAAATGAGAGGCATTAATGAAAGTAAACTAAAAAAAATTTTTTTTTGATATTTATTGGGGACGTTTTCCTTAAAACCGAAAATCAAATGTCACACGCACACACATAGATATAATTTGATATATTTTATTTGCCATATTGTATAAAGTACGTTAACATTAATGATTAATAACGTGACGTACATATCAATTTAAAGTGTATCTAGTAGGACTCATACTCACTATTTCTCATATCATTTGCTCTAAGTCAGCTCAAACGAAACTAATTCCCGTTCTTTGATCGCGATCTGTTGACTTTAACCACAGTTTATTAAGCATAAAGGTGCGCTGGTGCATCTTGTTCGAAACGACAGCGATTTATACCGCGACAAGTCTAGCTGCCTTCCCTCTAGTCTTACACTGCAAAATTAGGGACGGCTAGCACAGATAGCCCTCGAGTAGCTTTGTGCGAATTTCCAAACAAACAAACAAAACCGCGACAAGTAACTTTGTCTTTTTAAACATCTTCCAGCCATATAAATGTGAAACGGAAGATGCGTTACTTTGGGCAAACAATTAGATTTGAGCGTAGATTTAGAGAGATGGTGATGAATAATAAAATCAAATAAAGTATATGTACACACCATACTTGGTATTGCTGGTTCACAAAGATCATAATCATTGGATGAGATTCCTCATTTCATTTACTTGATTGTCAAAGAGACACGCTGACTCAACATCACCGAAATTTATCCAGTCAGAACCCTTGGCTACAACGTTATAATAACCCGTCTGTTTTACCTGCAGCATATTTCAGTTTTAAAAATGTTTTTTTTTTTAAAGTAAATAAAGTGCATGAATCAGATATTAAATTTTTGTATCTAACCTTCTGTAATAATACTTTCTGGACATTTGTTGTTTTATCTATTTAATGGAAAAATATATATTTGAAGTCCTGTTTTGATAATTAGAGCATTCGATTCGTAACTGAGGGTTGCAGGTTTGAATCCCTGTTACCTCTAACGTACTTGCCCTTTCAGCTGTGAGAGCGTTAGAATGTGACAGTCAATCGCACTATTCGTTGGTAAAAGAGTAGCCCAAGAGTTGGCGGTGGACGGTAATGACTAGCTGTCTTTCCTCTAGTCTTACACTTCTAAATTAAAAACGGCTAACGCTGATAGTCCTAATGTAGTTTTGCGCGAAATTCAAAAACCAAACCCTGTAGTCTTGCACTGATAAATTAGGGACGGCTAACACAGATAGCCTTTGTGTAAATTTGTACGAAATTCGAAAACAAACAAAACCTTTTGTTGGGATTAGGTTAGGGAAGTTGGTTTTTTTTTTGGTTTTTTTTACTTTGCATCACGCAGTAATCATGAATATGAAATTGGTTCATATGGATTTCCACCCAGTGAGTTATTGTTCGCTCTGCCAGGTATCATTAGAATCTATCAACTACTTAATTTTTCAGTGTGTTAAAGTTTTAAAAAATGTGGGATTTTGTTTTTTTTAACTTCAAATATGGTAGGCCGGGAACTTAAAGATCGTGAGAGATGTCTATATGCTTTAGTGGAAACCCGGGCTCCCTGCCCGGCGCGGGACACATATCTTTTGGGCCTGGCATGGTCTAGCGCGTTAAGGCGTGCGCTTTGTGATCTGAGGGTCGTGGGTTCGCGCCAAACATGCTCGCCCTCCCAGCCGTGGGGGTGTATAATGGAACGGTCAATCCCACTTTTCGTTGGTAAAAGAGTAGCCCAAGAGTTGGCGGTGGGTGGTGATGACTAGCTGCCTTCCCTCTAGTCTTACACTGCTAAATTAGGGACGGCTAGCACAGATAGCCCTCGAGTAGCTTTGTGCGAAATTCCAAAACAAACAAACAAAAGCTTTAGTGGATTCATTTGAGGGTGTATCTAAGTTTACAACGTAATTATGTCATACTTTTAGTTCATTAACAAAGTGAGCTTTTTTCTTATTTGAGGAAATGTTTTTAACAAAAGCTCAGTTTATTCATTTGTTATGTTATTTCAAAGTAAGTTTTTAAAAAAGAAAATTTTCTTTTATTTCTGTAAGTATTCACCAAAAGTAATTTGGATGGCTTTTACTTTTTATATAGTACGATTGGTATGTTGGTGAAGAGTGGATGTCAAAGGCAAATCATTGTATCACGTTTTAATTAACAAACATAAAAATAATACAATTTATTATAACGGTTATTACTAATAGTTATTACGAATGACGTTTTATATACAAGGGTTTTACAAACTTACAAACGATACTGATTCTCATATTCAATCAAGAGCTGAATATTTTATGTACGATCCATGTCCATGACGAGCAAATTAAGTCCGAGTTGATACAGTCACATTTCTAGCTAGCTAACTAGTTATAACCATCAGCTTTCGCCGACGAAAATATCTAATGTCCTCGCAAAAATACTAACGTCCGAAGTAATTCACTGAAGTTGAACTGTTTGTAATGTTCGAAATCTACAACGTTCCTGGTTAAATTCTATTGTTTCCCCATTAATAGGCATTGATCACAATGATAGCTTCCGAAGCCTTAGGATACTGACTGTAGATAACCGATAATAACAGTTTTATGTCTCTCGGGCGTGTCCATTTTCATACAACAATCACTCCAGTTTCTCGAAGTTCAAACGATATTCTAACGCGTTTTCGTATAACAAATACTGTTGATTCTCACTTTCACGAATTTTCTACAAATTCCGAGAACAGTCAAGAATATACAACACATTTAAAAAATAAAACTACACAGGAACAAATGTAGGCACTAAATTAAATGTATAGCAGTACATCCGTTTCACTGTATAAAACTCTTTACTTGTGAATAAAACTAAATGGAGAAACATAACAAAAACTAAAAATAACCAGCCAGAAATTATTTTTGTTTTCTTGTAATTTACACTTATGTTTATTCGTAGGGACCTTTTTCAAAATAGGAATTTTGAAATGGTCAAGGGTATGTTTATGCAATTTGAAGTGTCGGGCCACTGGTTTAACTGCGTTACAATTTATTATATCTCTTAGATGTTTTCGGGTACGTTCTGATGATAATTTACTGGTTTCTTCTATGTGTTATTTTGCACAACATGATGAGCATTATTAGTTTTATTCACACTTAAATGGTTTTATACAATGAATTATATGTACATATCTATTTTTATCAAACTGTAATACATACATATACACATGCACGCATGAGTGTATATATTATATCTGGATGTATCTATGCATATATGTGTATATTTACAAGCAGAGGTATGTGTGTGTGTGTTTATACAATTTCCAGTTGTTTCAAGTGTCTATTAGCATTGTTGTACAACGTTCATTTCTTATACTGTCACGCGACCTTCGATTTGGAGCATTTTCGTTTACGGATTACTACTTGGTTAGTGATACCATGAAGAAAGGAAGTAGAATATATATATGTGTTTGTGTGTGTAGTTAACTTCTTGGTGGTTTGACCTTCAACATTTTTATCTCTTTCAACAACAACTAGGCATAATTTCCCACACAATTTAATATCATCAATGGTTGCTAGTTACGCTTAAAAAACAACAGAAATGTGCTTGTTCTTTCTTGAGGTTGCTTATCGCTTTTTGTTATATTTTGGTCCGTTTTCAATCATGGTCGATTATGGTGCAAATTGAAAACACGATAATAGAGTGAACTATCAATTAAATATTATTTTCAGCTAAGCAAAAACTTAAACACATAATAAACAGTGATTAAATTAAGATTATATAATGTTCACATGACCGGAAATGAAACCTAGAGGTAATTGGGCTTGTTTTCAAAGTTCTGTTTACTTATTTTGTAACTGAAATTTGGCAACTCTGTATAGTTCAGTTGTCCCACTTTGTTTACTCGTAATTATTAGTAACATAAAAAAAATATTTACAAAGGAATGACGTTAGTAAAAACAACTGTTAACTATGGGGGGTAAATAAAGAAATCTTAGAATATATATATAGATATTCTTGGTTTGTTACTTTTTGTTTCTGTTTTGACGGTGTGTATTTTCTTATAGCAAAGCCACATCGGGCTTTCTGATGAATCCACTGATGGGAACTTGTTGTTGTTTTGAATTAAGAACAAAGCTACACAATGGGCTATCTGTGCTTTGCCCACCACGAGTATCGAAACACTGGTTTTTAGCGTGTAAGTCCGCAGACATACCGCTGAGCCACTGGGGGGCCCACTGATGGGAAACGAACTGTTTTGATGGGTACTAGCTTTATGCTACCGGGTTTACTACAAGTAATAGTTAGACATAATATCAGTGAAACTAGTTAAATTAGATATATCTTGCGAAAATGTAGTTATAGCCTCTCGCTCTATGTAAAAGAGAAACTAACAACCCAACTGCATTGAGGCTCAGTATCGCTGTTAGCATTATACTTAATGTCAAGTAATTTTCAAACCAGTGTGTAATTACAAAGTTAAGTATTAGCATAAGAAAACTAAACCATTAAGTAATATATTTATGATCAACATCTTGCTGCTATGCGCACAAAAGTTCAATTCGCTGTTTCACACATAATAACTTTTAATTTTACATTAATCATTCTCTTCGATCTTTGCTTTTCGTTTTTTAAGTACTCTTGTTTACAGTTTCTAATATTTAAGATCAAAATAGCTTTCTCAGTGTATAAAAATACTTATAAATGTTTAAACCTAAGATAAAACTAATATAATTTTAGTTACAATGTTCATTCGGAATTGTTTTAAATTGAAGATTAATTTAGACACGAGTTAGTCATATTTTTGGAAGTTGCAGACGACGCGAAGTCTGACCACACCTCGATGTGATGGGCAAAGTAGGGGTTGTCAAGTAAATATACAATTTTAATTGAAATATAATCGAATAATAATTATTTGAAAAGTTATAATTTAAATTAAATTTTAAAACTGTAATTTTGGTTTCTGTAGGGAGTGGTGATTAAGATACATGACTATATAATCAACTTAGTCCAACTAGCGGTTGTACTAGTAGTTTTCAAGTATAATTAATACTAGAGTTAGTATTAAGCCTAGTAATGGTATATCATATTTGTAACTATCTTACATTGCCTTACCTTTAGTTGTATTAGCAGTTTAACTTGCTAAAAAATGTAAGTGTGTGGGTTAAGATAAATCGTAGGATAGAAAAATGTACTTATGCAAGTTTGTTTAAAATGGGATTCAGTCCAACTGTATTAATCTAAATTTTATATCAAGAATGAGGTGTACCTCAAGTCTCAGTGTTACAAATGTCCAAATTTCCTGAAGTTCAAAGCAGGATGCCAAACTAATGAGTAAAAAATTGGTTATATTAAGAAATTAACATTACTTTTCATGAAAAATGCATACCATCTTTTACTTTTTATTTTATATTTTATTTAACAGATCAGAAGTGTGTTTTGAAAACATACAATAGACAAGAATGACTTATGAAAACTTCATATCATTTAATTTTCTGTAATTATAATTAACCAGGACATGAGAATTATTAACAAAATTATCTGAAAAACTACAAAATAATAATGGTATATTTGTAAGTTAAATGCCATTTTAATTGTTTGATGTCGGTGTGAACGACAAAAACTTGAGACATGAAAAAAGTTTACAATAGACTTTCAAAGGAGTTTTGGACATTCAGTGCATGCTTTGAAATAAACTAATTTCATGTTGTTTGTCAGTTATACCAATATTACTATGCATTGGGGCCCATCATGGCCAGGTGGTTAAGGCATTTGACTCATAATCCATATGTTGGAATCCCTGTCACACCAAACATGCTTGTCCTTTCAACCGTGGGGGCATTATAATGTGATGTTCAGTACCACTATTCATTGGTGAAAGAGTATAGACCAAGAGTTGGTGGTGGGTGGTGATGATTAGCTGCCTTCCCTCTAGTCTTACACTGCTAAATTAGGGATGGCTAGTGCAGATATTCCTTGTGTAGCTATGCGTGAAATTCAAACAAAGCAGTAATATCTACTGAATGCTAATTTTCAACATTTCAATGAATTAATTGTACAAAGGTCAATGGCTAATGCCTAAAGTGTTTTATGAGACAATAAACTAATTTTACATATTGTGACCTCAATAAGTATATGATTATATATTTAAATATCAATATATGAAAACAAAGTATATTATATGATTAGAGGAAAAATGTTATGTACAGTCATAGTGTGGTAGTGCTTACTTACTGTTATTAATTTTGATATTTTAAGGTATTAAGTTAATTTTCTTCCAAAGTAAGACATTTTTTGCATATCCTAAAGTTTTTGGAGGATATTTGGAGAGGTAACTTTAAAAATAGGACTGTCCTGCTAGGATTGGAATGTCTGGTCATAGTATTTACTCTGTCATCAACTAAGGAATTATTAATATATTGCTTAAATTTTCTAGTGATATTAAGGTATTGAATATTTCTGACTGAAAGGAGGATGCTGCTGCTTCACAAAAGGAATTTAGATTTAATATTTGGTGTGTTGGATGAATAAATGGCAGATGGCTTTTAATTATAATAAATGTACAGTAATGTAAGAGGGTTATCATAATATAAATTATGAGTATAATTTTAATGGGATTAATTAGTTTTGTCATGGAAGGAAATGATCTCTGTATTCTGGTTGATTAACCTTTTTGGGAGCATATCTGATCTTACATTAAAAAGTTTGAGATAGCTTGACTGGGTAATGAAAAACTTTATTATAGATGTTCAGAAATAATGAATATTTGTCTAGAGAGGTTATACTTATAATTTGTTGTATATGCCACTGATCAGACGTGATTTGGAGTAGTGTTCAGTCATGGGCTCACCAAAGGAAGCCTAATGAATTGGGTTACTAATATGGTATGCTCAGGTGAAATGAATATATTTTCAAGCTATTGGATAAGTGCACTCAATAACTGGAACATGAAAATAAGACTGGATGCAAATTTAACACAAACACACTGTGTGACTCTGTGTGTGTGTGTGTGTGTGTGTATATGTGCAGTTTTTATACCAAATGATTGCTTTTACTTACATTTCTGTAGCTGACTTTTCAAGTTGAAAATTTATATACCAAGCTAGTTAGGTCAAAACAAAGTTCAAGACTATAAATACCAGTTTCTTTAATTTACAGGAAACTTTGTGTTTGTAATATGATACTTTCAGTTGCTCTCAAGATTAGTTATTCTTGTGTATTTCTGCTCTTAGTATGCAAACATTTTTATTACACATGCCATAAGCCTTCTACAATATTTTATTGATTCTGACATGTGTCTCATGAAAATCATCATGCATCACCTATACATTTGTTCAGTGTTTAAGATCATATTTTACTCAAAGTGGTTTAATTTCACATACTGTTTTTTTTACATTATTTCCCTTTGTTTTGGTTGCTGTTCATCTATATCAAATGCTTTTGTCAATTAATTTGTAATGAATTCTGAAGTTAATGTTGGCACTTCAGGTGTAACACCACTGACAGGTACTATACCACAGATTTCAGGTGCTGGTGACCTGTTAGGAGATACCTCTACTTCTTTCACATGAAGCAATAGACACACATTGACAGTGAAAAAGAATCTCCAATACAGTAACAAGCTTGTCAGAGATTCACAAGAATCCATTTTCATAATAAACTCTGAAAGCTGTCAATATCTCGACCTCTTCAATGCTGATTTTGGCAGCTTCCAAATGTCTCTGAAGTTTTATAATCTCCACACTGATGTCTTCATCAGAGAATTAATTGAAAATCTGAGTCAAATTTGGAATATACTTCCAAAGTTCTTCATGTGTTGCAACCAACTAAAGTGTTTGGCTGAATAACACTAAAGAATGACAGTTTGATCTGTTGCCTTAGAACAAACCTCCAATTCTTGATGAAAGCAATCAAGACATTAAAACATAGTCCTTTTTTCTTTCCCTGGGAATGTGAGACCAGTATCCTTTGTCATCTCTCTCGACATCCTTTTTTGGAGATTTACTCTCTCTCTTCTTTCCATAGAAATCTTTATTTCCTCACATTTTGTAGTTGTATAATGAATGACTCTCTTTGCAATGTAATTGCACTTTTTTCAAGAAACAATTTTAAAGCATGTAGCTTCACAATGCACTTTTCAAGGCTGATTTCAAATGTTTGCAATTACTTTTGTGTGAGATTAATTTCTTCCAGGATTTCATACCAGAAAGAAAGGTAACTCAAAAAAAGAGAAATCACATTAAGTATGCAAGCATTAACACATATCCATGCAGTCACGCCATCACTCTTTCTGTATTAACTTCACTATGCAGTTGCATTAAAAATTTTGCATCCATACCACCACCATCATCATAAGATTACCACATAGTCATCATAAAAAAACTTACATACATCATTGTCGTGATTGTAGGAAAAAAGTCAAGTCTGAAGTTAAATGCATACTGTTATTTTCTATGTCTTTTTACTGAACACAAGTAGTCACAAGAACCACTATTCATAAATGTGAGTTTCTACAACATCACAATGATCCATTTATTATAACTTCATGATAATGCATTCATAAACTTAAATATCACTGTGATACCACATTGTCAAAAATTATTGGAATTGGTATAAGTACCATGATATTGTTATAAACACCAGCACTTTATGCTTTATCATAATTATTTAATGAAACAGACCTCATGTATGTGGAGTCAAAGTGTCAAGTGAACAAGACTTGGATTGTCAGTTGCAGCCAGCTGGTTGGGCTCAACAAATTGTAATGGTAATTTTTATGAAATACTTAAATTTTTGTTTCTAAATTTTTTAATGCCAATTAAAAAAAAAATATTTTGTAATGGAAATTAACATTAAGCTGTTGTAATAGTTTGAACATTTTTATTTATTTTTTATTACTTTGACAAATTTATCATTTGGTTTGAAACCTTGTACTGGTATTTCAGCTCTCCTGATAGCACTCCCCTCCTGGCTGTAACTGGGGCTGACCACCTTCCTTATTACACCACTTGGGGGGTAAATGAGTTTGTGTACAGTTGTAAGATTCCCAGATGACTGATTTTGGTGTCTTTTGCCCTTAGTATTGATTTATTAAAATATATCACATTATTTTCCATAACATTTTTAATGTAATATATGTCATGTATATCTATATCTAAATTACATTTAACAAAATTAATAAATTGGGATAAATGTATAAATAATTAAATAAGAAAAAAAAGATCTTATTGCAGTATATGATATATTTGGAACTGTTAAGTATATGATCTATAATATAAATATATTATTATTATCAACTGTGTGTATAGTTGATATATATATATTATTTATCAACTATGTGTATAAAGGTCTCAGTTTTGGTGGATTGAAAATGTCAACATGTGTTTGAATAAGACTTGGAATGTCAGTTGCAACCAGCTGGTAATGCTTAACAAACTGATGATTAAAATAGTTGTACACATGTTTCAGGCTAAGATTGTTTTAATGAAAAAGTCAGTTACAGGAAATTGATATTCTTTACTTTAGCAGGTTCTTCTAATTGCCCAGATCTAGGATCAGTTTTAAATCTGATTTGCAAGTACAAGGCCACAAAATGTTTCATATGTTACCAGAACAATAGTTGTTGATGTTTTTAAGACAAAATGCTCTTGATTGAAAAAGAAGTAGAAAAAAAATTCCTGAAAAGATTATGATGCAAATAAATGCCTGGGGCAAACAGCAATATCCAAGTACTTACTGGGTGTATTTATGGAAGTTCTCAAAGAAATCATAAAATGAGTATGAAGAAGGATTATTGGAGAGGGAGGGCAATAAACAGTGAAATTGAGCTGCTCTTTACTATGTTTGACTTATTTGATAAATGACCATCATTCAAAGCTGCTTGATATTGGCACTTTTCACCTATACAGCCTTCAACCTTTCTATCTGGAGTGAAACGCTTGGCAAATATTGGCCCTAACCATTTTTATTATTTACTTATGATTTTATGGATTTGATAATCAATTTATCCACTTAGCAAACTACTGTAATTTTCTCTTGCATGTTAAATACAAAAATAACATATTCAATGGAAGAAAACAAGTATATTTTCATTTGAAAATGAATTAAAATGGTTGGATTTTTTTTCAGGTAAAAGTACAGGTACAACTGATCAAGAGGATGACAAACAAAGACATTTGCTTTACAAAAAGTTCTGACTCTTTTAAGAAACAAATTTTTCATTGTACATTTTCCTGTAACTGTCAATCAGAAAAATTGAACCAGAAGTAACTGGGCATAGCTTTGCTTCATATGAAGGTATGAAGTAAGACATGCAAAGATTTCTCTTGAATCTATAGATAACTTCATTGATAAAATTATGCTTTAGAAAATAAAAACTAGGATTAAATTGGCATACAACTGTGGTTAGAGTTAGGATGTTTCAATTTAGAAGTTTAGAAAAAAGAAAATTTTGTAAGTGTGAAAGAGGTACTGTTGGAAAGAAAGAGAGAATGTGGTATATGCAAACAGCTGCCCTCTTCTTTCTTTTCTTAGGCTTGTTCTAAAGCAGATTTAGAAATTAAAGCCAGTTTTAGAAGTTGCCGCAAGATTAGCTCATATAGTATGAAATCACAAACCTTGGTGAGAGTTAATATTAGCATGTTGCTATAATAGAACAAGTATAACATGGTAATACATGGAAATGAACCAATTTATATGAGACTAACAAATTTAACAAATGTCATCAGTATCACATTAACTGCTAACTAAACATATAACATGAACGAAAAGTAATTTTAAGATATTATAATGTATTTATGAGAAGGTAACAACTCTAGTAATAATAAGTCAGAAAAAGAAAAGGTAAAATGTTTCAGAAATCTTGCATATAAATCTATTTTAAGTCAGTTGGCTTTGAATCCTATGTGGCAAACTGACCACAAAGCTAACCTTATTATTTGATTTGTACATTAGGTAAGATGTGTTCATCATTTGAACCTAGAAAAGTATTTCCTGGTGATGTCCAGTCTGTGAATCATCCTCATAACAAGTGGAGTATGCCAAGATTGATATGTTCAGGTAAATGTAAAGTGTACAGAAAAACAACAGTAACAACTGAAGGTTTAGTAAAGATTAATTCTTCATTGATTATTGAACTTTACAAAATTTTAGAAGACAAAATATGAAATTTTATTTGAGATTAATGTGTTGATCTTAAAGTGTTTAGTTTTGTTTTTTACAGTATTTAATTTTTATTATATCTACAAAATATAATCAGTGCAAGAAAAAAAGAACATTGGGATATTAAAAAGGAAGTGTTCAAATGAAACAAAAATAATAAAAACTCTTTATATATACAATAATCAATTTTACTGCAAAACAAAAAGTAATAAAATAAATTGTTAAAAGTGTGTTACTAGTATTGTTTTGTTTTTTTGAAAAGAACTTAAAGCACAAATTCATTTTTATCTTCAAGTTCTTACATTTAAACTCATAATTTTTTTGAAAGGCACTGCTTCTGTGGGGAAAAATGTGAGATCTCAGACAGAACCAGAAGCTCCTACTCTGTCTCTTGGAGAGAGAGTTGTTTGGCTGAATGATGAGAATCCAGAATTTGGCATAGTAAGATGGATAGGCCGTATTCCTAACATTTGTTCTGACTGGACCATAGGAGTGGAGTTTGTAAGTTGTTGGGAGTATTTTTATCTGCTTTTATCAAAACCACAGACATGCATATACGTTTTTGAACGTTTTTAGATGTTAGAAAATATTTTTGATTTTATTTTCATATAATATGGAACATTTATTGGTACCATAATGGAAAATTAAAATCTGGAGTTTTCATGAGAAGATGTGTTTAAAATGTATAGGTATGTATGTAGAGCAAAGTGGTTAAATTGATATAATCAATTTGCAATGAGTACCTCTTACATTGATTAGTGTCTCATTAGATAATCAGTTAATCAAAAATTATGATTGTATAATTAAATGAAAATAATCAACTGATCAAAGTAAGTTTCATTTATTCCTGTTTTAGATTATTTTGACTGTTGATTTACTGGAATTATGATTAAATTTATTGTCACAATAATAATCAATTAACTAAAACTAGTGTTTCCAATTATTTACTATTTTTGATTATACACATAATTAAAATATTGCCACAATGTTTCCATTTGCTATTAATTCTTTTCCTACTGTTTTGGTGGATTAGACCAATCATGTGACACTGAAGGAATCATCAGAGTGACCATACAATAAATCTTAACTTTTAATGTTTTTTGTGTTTTGCTTTTCACAACATTTTTCATGCTTTTAGTAAATATTACAAGCTGCTTGTAAACAAAAAGAATCAGGATTATTAATTAAGTACTTTTACTAAAACTTTTATCAGAATTTGGTGGTACAGGTGTACAAGATAAGAACGTATGTGTATACATACATATAAACACACACACACACTATTACTACTTACACACAGATGCTTAATTTTTAGCTATTTTTCTTAAGACATTGAACAATAAATAAGAAACGTAGAAAAACTGATTTATTGTATTTATGATGTTATGAAATTGACTTGTACTTGTGAATTGTACTTGCTAAGTTTCACTGTAAGTCTTGTTCATTCTTTTTAAGCGGATAGTGAATACATATTAATTTTTGTATATTTAAAATTAAATTTTAGAAAAACAAAATTATCAGATTAGTGGTACACACAAAACCAGTGTATTTTATCTGGTTTTCTAACTAAGCTATATATGAGTTTAAAAACCTAATTTCTATTTAAAGTAATAACTTAGTCAGCATACTTCCATTTGTAGTGAAATTACAAGTTTCCCTTTTCAAGCCAGTTATAAATGATGGTCAGGTTTACATTGTTTGTATTGTATACTTTTTATTTGATCTAAATATCTCTCGTACAGCCTCTTATCACCACACTTTGTGAATTTTATTGACAGTGCTCCACATAACAAAGAAATCTTATATTTTTGTTATTTTACTTTGAGAAAGCTCACAATGCTATGAGGAGGGTATGCCATTTTGCATAATCTCCACTCTTATAGGTTGTGTGGCCATTTGCCTATTTTCATCCAAGATGTTTTAGTGGGTAGGAGATTCCAAGTCTGTGTGGATTGGAGACTTTCTAGTTTTTTTTCTATGGGAACTTGGAGTTCCTCAGGGCTGTATCTTGGGTGTTACACTTTTCAGTTTCAAGATTAATGCTGTCACTATGAGACTTCATCCTACTATTGCAAACAAGTTCTATGTTGACAACTTGCGCATCCTGTGTTGGTTATCAAACAAGTGGTTTCATGAGTGGCAACTTTAGACTGTGTTCAGCCACTTGTTGATGAGGCTGACCACAATGTATGGTTCTACCTTTTCTTTCTCCAAAACTGTTTCAATGCACTTTTGCTGCCAACAGAGTATAAGCCTGGATCTCAAGTTCTGTCTTGGTGATGTTATTCTTCTAGTTGTTTCTGAGACAAAGTTTTTGGGACATGTCTTTGGCTGTAAGCTGACCTCATACACTCATTTGAACTAGAATGGATTATGTGTCTCTTGTCTGTGGCTCCACTAGAACCTCAGCCTTGAAGATTCTAGACTCTATACATCATCTGGGGCTTCAGTTCTGCATGGGGATTTTCTGCACTTCTTCAGCCTCTTTAAAAGTTTATACACTTAGTTCCACCAATCCATTTTTCATCTCCACTGTTTGCAATTTTCTTTGCCATTAAATTTTGATTCTCACTACAGCATCCTATCTTGGGTTGTTTCTTTCTCACTCATTGGCTGTGCTCTTTTGAAATAGATGGTTTAGTGTTCTTCCCTTTGGCCTTTGTATCCAGGTGCAACTGGCTGAGTTCAGTCTG
The DNA here is from genome assembly GCA_011833715.1 of Carcinoscorpius rotundicauda. Lineage (NCBI taxonomy): Eukaryota > Metazoa > Arthropoda > Merostomata > Xiphosura > Limulidae > Carcinoscorpius > Carcinoscorpius rotundicauda. The sequence goes on along the minus strand of CM022392.1, from coordinate 44,487,969 downwards.
TGTCACTGAATGATGTTGCTGTCTCCACTGATCAACTTATCTTGCTTATTACCTTCTGCACCTGTAACCTATTTTTGAATCATTTGAGGAAGACATATTCTCCTGATTCCAAGTACAATCTTCTCTTTGCTCAACATATTTCAAACAATTTTTCCATTCCTGTTTATACAGATGGTTCGAAATGAGGTGACTGTATGGGATCTGTCATGATTTATTTTGACTTGGTGGTTGCTTACAAGATTCCCTCTGCAGTTTCTGTGTTCATTGTGAAGTTGTATACCATTTCTCTTGCCCTGGACCATGTAGAAGCTATGCAGTACACTGATTGTACTATTTACACCAACTCACTTAGCACTCTACTGGCCCTGGAATCACTTAGTTTCAGTTCTCACTCTGTTCTTGTAGATATTCAACCACGACAGTGGGTCAGTTTTTTACTATCTTTTATTAGTATCCAATTTTTCTGAATACCTGGCCATATCAGAGTTCATGAGAAAGAGCTTGTTTATACTGCAGCTAAGTCAGTCTGCTCTGGTGTCATCACAGCTACGTCTATCATGTATATGGATTATGGTCCTGTATTGAAGGCTTGGCTTCACACCAGTTGACAGTTGACATGGAGGGAATAACAATGTAACAAGCTTTTCCAGATCAAACCTTGTTTCTCTTTGGCCATCTTGTTTCTAAGTTGAAAGGAGGAAGTTCTAACTAGGTTATGCATTGTCACAGTTTTTTAACTCATTATTTTCTTTTATCTGAGACTGATCCACCAATGTGTGGCTTTTGTGACCCTCAAGTCATAATAGTCTGTGTGTTACTGTCATTCTGACCCTGAGCAACAACACTATTTTAGAGATGTCTTTTCTGATAGTTTTCCCCTGAAGTTGGACATTGTCATTGGCAATAGTAACACTGTCTGACATGTTTGTGTTTTTAACCTTTTATGAGCCATTGGCTTTTATACTTTTATTTAAATTTTTTTTCTGAGAGTTGGACATTGTTTTGTTTTAACTTGATTTTTTTTTTTTACCTTTGTAATGAATTTACCATTATACATTTATTTTAATAACTGCATGTTTCACTTTGATGCATGTGATTTATGTTGTTGGATGTGCATTGAGCAAGTCCTGACTGTTCTCTAAATTTGTAGAAGATTCTTGCGAGTAAGAATCTCGCAATGTCTATTTTATGAAAATGTTTGCGTGTTCAAACTTTGTTGAATGTTTTAAGAATTTAACTAAAGCTATATAAATCAATGGGTCAAGAGAAGAAGAATATTATTGTTCAGCTCCAGTCAGTGTGCTGTAGGCCTCAGAAGCTATAATTGTGATTAGTTTGTTAGTCAGAAAACTACAGAATATGACTAGGAACGTTTATAAATTTTGAACTATAGAAACTGTTTAACATCAGTGAATTAACTTCAGATGTTAGTATTTCCATGAGGACATTAAATATCTTAATTGGTAAAAAATCAGCAGTATGAGGCCAATAAAACTAGCTAGCTTAAGCAAAATGTAATAAAATCAACAAAGAACTAATCTACTCTTTGTAAATGTTGATAAAAGATTTAGTTTCAGACTGGGTATAAGACTTGGTATTGTTTGTAAGTTTGTAAAACAATGGTATGTAAACTATCATTTGTGATAACTGTTAGTAATAACCATTATTATGAGTTGTATTGTTGTTTTTATTTGTATATTAAAATATATTTGTGTTAAGAACAAAATTGTCTGCATCAATCTTGTCAAATATATGGTTTTTAACATATAATTAACTTCTGAATTCAAATTTCTAATTATTTAGTTATATGAAATAGCAATACGTAAAGGATGCAACAAAATAAATCATACTCATCCAAGATAAATTATAGTACATAACCATTTTTTATAATGCTTTTCCTTTTTAACTAGTTGTTTGACATGGATAGCCTTATTGTTTTGCTCCAATAAATGCTAACCAACTAAATATCTACTCAAGAGAAGTTGACCTGAGAAGATAAGAGGTTTCAAAAGAATAAAATAGTGGGTGGAGCTTCCCTGGTAGGTTTGCAAAATATGTTAATATTTCAGCAATAATGAAAGATGATAGGTTCTAGCTTGTTTGAGTTTCAGATTGTTAACCACAATGGACATTGTATGGTAGGTGCAATACAATATAAACTGAGTAATAAGACAAGAAGAGAGGCCATATAATACATATACAAAAAAATCAGAATTTAATAATATCTTTTTTGAACCAAAAAAATAAGACATGGGTCATGTTTAAAATTTGAGCTATAAACTGTGTTCTGATACCAATTTATAGACATATAATGATAAGTTGTTTAATTAAATTTTGAAAATAAAATGTTATGATGTGCCCTTCCAACTATGCATAGTAATACAGTTAAGCATAAAGCTACATAACAGGCAGGTGGGGTTAGGCTTAATTGTTGCTAAATTTGTTTGTCATATCTTTATTGTTGCAAAGCTATTAAGGCTATCTCCCACTTTTAACAATTTTGAACAGCTGATTAAAGGGATGGCAACTGGCTGATAATTTTCAACCCCAACTCTGGTTATTTAAGTGTTAAATTGAGTACTAAAGGTAATTCATCTATGTTGTCAGTTGTGTTTCTTAATCTTTACCTATCAGAGATGATGGTATGTTACCAGTAGTTTCACTCGGTTTCTTCAGTGACGATAGAAGATTTTGATTCTGTTTTCTTATGTTCATCCACATATTTGGCTAATTGATTTATACTTGTATTTGTATTTTTCCATTATGTTTGGCAAGTTTCTTGTTTCAACCTGTGTCCTTGCTGGCATGTTGAATGAAAGTTGAAGTTATTTCAAAATTTCATTTTCATCAAAAATGTTTTTTCTAATACCAGTTGTTAAAATGTTTTTTTTGTCTCATTTGTAGATTCATTTATATTATCTGATGAAAAAATTCAATGCTGATTCCACGTGAAAAGAAAAATTATTTCTTCCTTTAACATTTCCAATTTGAACACTTGTACACTGTCATACGTTATTGTTGGCCTATCTTTTTAAATTTTCTGATCTTAATGCCATCATTAAGATCAATGACTCCCTCTAACTAGAATTTACATTACAACATTGTAAATATAGCTTATAACACTATAGTAGAGTGTAACTTATAACTATATATTCTTACATTCAAAGTGCATGTAACTTTTATATCAGTATGCTTGCTTTAAATGTAAAAGTAGCAGGAATAAATGTTGCATGCTACAAAGCACTATCAATAAATATGATATTTAACTAAGTACAAAAAAAGAGGTGAATATAACCAAAATGTATTAGTGGAGCCAAAAGGAGTTTTTTGATGTCTATCTGTATATATGCTTAAATACTCTTTACAATTTAATAATCAAGTAGTAATATTATTTCAGGACAATCCAATTGGTATTGGAAACGGTAGTTTTCAGGGAAGACAATACTTTGTTACAAAACCTAAACATGCATGTTTTTTACCAATACTTGGGCTTATCAAAGCAGAAGAATTCCAAACTGGCTGTCTTAAAGAAAAAGGTTTGTGCATTTTCAAAATTTGATTTTTCTTTCATGTTTTGTACTTTCTTTTTTTTTATTTAGTACTTATCTCACCTGTACAAAAGCCATTGTGTGTCATGTCATGTCACACTTGATTCTTGAAATAGGAGGAGTCATAAAAGCTAAAATGCATTTATCTAGATATGATTTTAGTGATGGAGGTGGAAGGGAGTCATAAGGAGGGTGCTTTGAAACCTTATTAGTGTAGTGAGTATTGGTATAATAAGCTTAAAGTAAAGATGTAGAGAGGGATCACCTGGTTCAGAGCCAAGTGTACAAAATTAAACTTGAAAGTATAAATATTGATTCAAGTCTTAAACTTAAATCATTTCTGAATCAAGCTATTTTTTTGATAAATTCCCAATGATTTAGAAAAAAACAACAAAAACTCTTTGAGCAGCAGAGCCTCTAAATTAAGAAATTTACAAATATTTTCCCAGTTTTGTTGTCTATACATTTCATTTTATACTTTCTATGCATAGATTAACAACAGTGTTATGTTATGCTTTTGTTGTTAAGTGACATGACATAAACACCATTGTTGGAATATAGTTTTACCAATGTGCATTGGCTTTTGTATGTAATAGAAGTAATTAATCTAATTGTTTCTAATAATTACTCCATAAATGTGCCACATGTTCATTTCTTGAATGATCTTAATTTTTATTGGCTCACAAAATAATTTACTAATGTTTTACTGCCTTGACTGCACTTTTCTACCTCTCTGGTTGTCAAGCTTCATTTTGCAAAATGTATGTTTTGGTTAACTACAAAATATAAGGTTATTATACTCTATGTGGTGGAGGTGTTAGTACATGCTCATAATTTTTTATATAAATTTTACAAGTACCGTGGTTTTAGCTTGGAAATTCAAATTAATTAGTAAAAAAGTTAATAAACTAGATATTCCACTACATAAAATTAAATCATAAATTAAAACATTTCATAACCCTATATTATAAGTGTTCTTGTATGCAAAAAATTATGCACCACAAGGATGTGAATTATGCATAAATGGTTTATTGTTTTAATCACTTATAGATATTTGTTGATGAACTGTAAGCAAATCAATAGGTAAGAGGATTAAAACAAAAGTTTGGTGAACAATATGGTGACTAGTAGAAATGTTTGTACAGTGGTGTCAAGCAATACTGAAAAAGGTTTATTCAGAACTATGATAATTGTATTTGGATTTTGAAATTGAACAATGTATATTTGCTTTATACTCATTTTTGCATTATTCATGACTTGTTTTCTTTACCATGTTTTATTTTTTGAAGTACTCTGATATTAAATAAATTATTATGATAATGCAATTTATGCTTCAACTTAAATTGTATTTGTTATCACTAATACTTACTACTTTTCAAACAGTTTTCTCTAACTGTCTTTAAGTCTACTAAAATGCTTAGTATTCCTACAGTTCATACTGAGTGATTCCATAAGGGGTGATCATGTTGTCTGTAATGAGTATCTGAATCTCTTGGTGAGTCTAGACTTACTGATGAGCTTAACAATACTTAGTTGTCCATAGCAGCATGCATTAGAACAAGTAGTAAATAAAACAACATATCTATATGTTTGTATCTTAATATTGTTTGTGATGTTTTCAGTACTTCATTCTGTCTCAGGCTATGTTGGTAATATAGATAAATTTTAACTCTTTCATTTTTAAAACACTGTAGTGAAATTATATTGATAATGATTTTATTTTATAAAGAATGTGGAGCAGAAAGGTTGTACAAAGCTAAGTTTTGACTCTGTTAGTTTGTGAACCTTACCCTATATTTGTACTGAAGAATAATAAAACTAAAGAAGCTCATTTTTATTGTTTGACCTTCCATATCTAAAATATTCTTTTACAAAGGTGTATATGTGTGTCTACTTATAACTGGAGACCTGCTAGACCAGTTGTCACCAAATGTGACATGTACTCTTAGGGCCAGTTGGGAGTGATGTGAAGGGAAAATGTCTTTCCTGTATACTGAATGGCAAAATTAACTAGTAACTAATATAGAACATAAAATTCTTATTCTGAAGAGTAAAAATGTATTTCACTTTGATGTACAAAAATGAAATGTTTACTAGATTTTTTGATTTTTAAAAAATGAAATGACATTAGTAAAATATCATATGTTGAAAACTTTAAAGTTATTACTTATGCCATTTCACAAAAGTTTAATTTTTGAATAAAAAATAATTTTAAAAGCATCTCACTAAGATGTGAAAATGCATTAATAATAACATATCTTTCTCCAGTATTTTAGCTTTGTTGAAGTTTTATGATGGATGTTACACATTTTAAAATATTTTTATCATATAAGTCATTATAGAATATTTTTCAAGTCGGAGAAATTCACAAGGAATTCAAATGTCACCTTTTTTTTTGTAAAGTGGCAACAGATGCCATCAATACAGCTTACTTGGAAGCACTTCACTGTGTATGCAACTAATAATATGAATTGTATTAATTAGAATTTAAAAGAATCATAGTTCAAACCATGCTTACTTTTATATAATAATAATCTCTTATTTGTTTAGCTTATTTAGTATCATTTTGTACTGAATATTCTGAAGATAAAACTTTATAAATATTTCAAAACATGGTAAGAATTTTGTTTTTTAACAGTGAAAGTTGTACAAAACTGTTTATACATTGTTTGTGAATATGTATACATATATAAAATTTTTAATATGTATGTAATTTTGTGGTAAGGTTATAGTGATGTGCCTACATGCAAATAATAATTTTTTTTCATTCTAGTACAACTGTTTATTGTTATGGGACATTTGTAAAATAACACTGAGTGAAAAACGTTTGATAGTTTGAAAAATATATAATTAGATATGTAAGATATTTAAATACTTCTAACAAACAGATTTAAGTAGCATTATTCTGTTTTGGTCAGTCTTAAAATATTCTATGCTTCAGTATAATAGTAGGAGATATTCCAGTTGAAGTCACAGGTGTGAACTGTTCTTCTCTTTTTTTGTAATCAGAGTTGTAGCAGACATTTAATATCACTTGGAAAATTACCCCTAAATGCAGTTCTAAAAATCTATTTCTCATTAGTTATGTACTTGTTATGTTGAATGTACCAATTCTATTTTCAGTGCACTACATTTTGCAAGTGATACTTCTCTTAAAAGACAGCTTGGACATTTTGTCTTTTGGTTTGATTTTTTATTGTTTTGAATAGTGTTTCAGTATTTAGTATCCATACTGAGAGCAAATATCACTAAGACTTTTCTCCGTTTTAGTGTTTTTAAGAAATAACACTCACTTGCAAAGAAGATGACTATCATTCATCATAATGTGCAAACAACTGCCAAAACTATTAAAGTAAGGATAATGTTTTAAATTGAATGGTGCAAATACTTACTTGCCATGCTATTAGATATATGTATCACAATTAAGTGTTATTGATGAACAACAATTAAATCCATTTCAATAAGATTAAGAATTTTGTCATTAGTCATTTGTTAGCGTTTAAATTATCTTTTTTATTTATTAAATTATCCAAATAGAAACATGTCAACTGAACATCCTTAACAAGAAAACTTTAATTCTTATTAGGTATTAATGGAATGTAAATTACAAATGTAATTACTTGTCAGTTGCATTTATATTAGATTTTGTTACTTCAACTTCATTGAAAATGGTAAATTGTTGTTAAATGCTTATTGAATATCAATGATGATTATTTTAATATGATGCCAGGTGAATATCATTGCTATAGAATTTAAATAATTATCAAAATAATTGTACTTTATTTAAATATATTTCTATATTTAATTTTAATAAGCACATTTATTAATGTTGCTATTGGAAGTCTCTATTGCATTATTTGGTTAGCTGATGTGTGTTATGGTTTTCAACGGCGTTTTCACTATAATTATTGCTGACTAATTTTTACCAGAAAATCATAAACTAACCAAAACAGTTGTTTATCTATTCTATGAGGTAACGATATTTGTATTCACAAATACCTTTTATTCTAGCAACAGATGCCAAGCTAAGTTTATATCACTTTGTTTCAGTCTGTTTATGTCTGTATAAGCGTGTTGAATTGAAAGCTTTTTTGGTTTATATTATATTACACATTTAGCTCAGCAGTTTATGCTTTCTTTGAAGCTGAGATATAGATAATTATGTAACACCATGACAACCAAGGTTGATAAATGGTGAAAAACTAAACAAATCAATAAAAATACAGTTTTATTCAAGTTACAGAACAAATTAGCACTATTTTGTATAAAACTATCATGATTTATTTCTTGGTGGGCTTCAAGTTTCATATTTTTGCACAAAAGAAATTCATGGATTTCACAAATCCTTATGATGACATTTGGAGCACAATGAGATCAACCCAAATTTAAAATTTGCAGTTTATTTATGTTTGAATTCAATTAAAACTTTTTTATAGAAATGACTTTGAACTCTTGAAGTTTTTTAATGTTTAGAAAAATTATTATAAGTTTATTTTCAATACATCTTTTAATCCATTATTACAAGTTTGCCCTTGAGACAGACTTCATCCATTTGATCGTGAAAGAGTTAGTAACAGTATTAATGTACCTACTGCAGTCTTTGTAAATTATGCTGTTTATTTTACACTTAATGTCATTTTAATAATGACTATTGTTTGTCTGATACCTGATGGACAGAATAGTTGGGACTTGTATTTACTTTGTACCTACTGTAGATTTAATAATAGGATTTGTTTTTATTTAATATTTAATGTTATTTTGGTACCTATTTTAGAATTAATAACATTGTAAATGTTATCTTCTCACCAAAGTAATCTATCTGCATATAAAAAAAATAAAACTATCTACCTGATAATAAACATAACTAATAAAGTATAACATTTAGAATGTACTACTGATAGATCACATCGTTTTATTAACTGGGTATATTTTCCCCTAGCTATTTTTCTGCTTCTAAGTGTCATATGTTTGACCATTCCAAGAGCTCTATAACCAGTGTTTATTTTGTACCTAACATGTACTTTTAGGATACCAACAGGACCAGTAGTGATTTTGTATCTACTATTAATTTGTTAACAAAACTGGAATTTGTTTTAATCTGCCATGGATTTGTTAACATGAAGTTACCCTTTTCTAATAAAGTTAAGATCACTAATTATTCATTGAAGAATATAACAAGATCTTTGTGTTCATCTTATATTTGTGGTAGAATTATTATACTGGGTCTTTGTTTTTTCGTTTATTAAGAGTTAAGAGCAAATATTTTTCTTTCAATTTAATTTCTGTGGAAACTCAGCTTGTGGGCATTTCACATGCTGACTGCTATTGTGTGTGGTGGCCATTTTACTTAATTAAAAGCAAAAATGATTTCTGAAATTATTGTTCATTTATATTTCATTTTTATACTAGTTTATGTTGATGCCCTTTGAAATTTGTTAATAATTATTGTTTTCTCTGTTGTATATTATAGAGTGCTACAGCCAGTGGAAGAATTCTCCTGGTAGAAAGATATGGCAAAAATCAAACAAAAGCCAATGTAAACAATGTGATTACAACCAGGTTTGATATATTATTGTTTGATCTGGCATCACATTTAAATGTGGGAAAACATTGATTGAAATCTAAATTCAGATCAATAATTATAATATTGTTTTTGATTTTTAAAACATTTTTATTGTATGTATCCTATGTATGTGCTTCAAATCATATCTTAATGTAAATATAGTGGTGAATGTCATATTATGATCTGTTGTTTGAAATAAGCATATTGCACACAATCTATGTTGTTAAGGTATTTGTAACTTTAAACACACTAATGTACCACTGGGTGAGCATTAAACATAACTAATATTTTAAAATCTGTTACTGTGAGCCTTTCTTACACCCTTCTGTTGTCTCTGTGAGTAAATGCTTAAAAATTGCAATTATTTTTATTGTTTATTAGGATGACTAAGCCCTAGTTTTCTATTACATTTGAAGTTTAAAAAATATAAGTCTCTAAAACTGTAGGTTTTTTCTTTTTTATTATTCAAACCTGCAAATATTGTAAAGATAAGGATCATTTTGATCCAGTTCAAGATTTAATTGAATAGTATGTTTAACAATACAGTTTCACTTTCATATTGAATGCAGCTGACTTAAAGTGAAATATTACATGTTGTATGCATATTAATTATTATACATGTAAGGCAATCCTTTATTTAAAGAAAATGTAATATAGATAAAAATATTAAGAGAAAGTTTAGAGGCTCTGTAATATTAACCTTTATCATCACATATATGTATCAGCTCTAGTTATTGCACTGAATTGTGTATTAAAGCAATGAGAATAAGATGTACTATTTTATACAGTTATACATAAATACTTCTGTTGGACATAAAACAGCAAACATTTGTTAAAAAATGTACATCATACAGGTTATGTAACTGAATTTTGAATCCCGAATCCTTAAAAAAATAAAATGGTATGTGACTCTAAATTAAGAATTCTGAATTATGCATAAACTTCAGATCTTTTAAATCCTTATAAATATATGTGTGGGTATATATAAAAGCATGGATAAACTTGGTATATGTAAATTTTTGTGACATTTAAATTATACATTAACTTTACTCCTATTAATTCTGATAAAATTTGAAGTATATATAAATTCTGCAACTGTAAATCTTTATTAAATCTAATCCATACAGAAAATATATTTACTGCTTTAAATTTTGATGAAGTACTACCAAGTCAGAGCTCGACTGTGTAACTTGGTTCCTCTTTGGTGATATTCCATCACATATCAGTGGGTTATTCATGTTTTAAGTTCTTGCAGATGGACTTGTCTTACAATTCCTTTCCCTTCCTCCTTTGTCACAGATGCATATTTCCCTCTGCAATGGGTTTCTCTTGTCAGCCATTCTCTGTCAAAAGCAGTTTAATACCTTTTGTCTCAACAGGCCATCAAACCTGTGAATCATCTTTCTCCTGGTTTTTATTCCAGGCTATTTGTTGACTCCCAAGAAAACTAGAGACTGATGATATGTCATGGATTTTTCGTGCCTCAATCAATTTCTCCATCTCTCTTGTTTTACAATGAAATCCTCATGCCCTGTTTGTCAATGATTTTAATCAGAATTGAACAAACAAATATCCATATGTTTATCCTTCACTGAGTAGTTTTGATCATTCGTATCATTCTGTGTCAGAACCTTCTGATTGCACCTTACTGACCAGCTCAGCTGTATTTTCCTTGATTTATCCATCTCCAACTTATCCACCTACTACCTCTTTCTTTGTCTTGGTCATTGGTTGTTAATTTGCTTTTCCATTGCATCACTTTGCATTTGTTTGAACCAATTTCTACATGCTCCTTGTTTCAGCTTACCATTAAGACTTATATCATTATCTTATTAGTCCATGACTGTTGGCAGTCTGATTTATTTGTCATCAATCTTTTCTGTACTCTTTATTATCTTACATATCTTCTCCTTTAAGCATAGCATTTTTTCCTCTCTAAAATTGTGGCATCTAAGGAGAGTAACTCCTCTTTCTTGCTAATTGCCCTTCCTTCCAATTCCCACTTTTATCCTTGGACTGATCCAAATATATTTTTGTCATATATGTGCTTCTTGATGTTATATTGCCTGCATGACTTCCATTCATGGTGCTCTTTACTTTATCTTTTGGCAACCATCCTCTGTGATCTTTCTCCTTCCACTTTCACTAATTGGGTTCAGGTTTTGAATACATTGGCTTATTCCTCTCTTTTTGATGTCCTCCCATATTTTGTTGTTGCAAGCATCTTCTCATGAACTTTAATACATTTTCTCTAGTGTCTTATTTTCATTGTTCTTTGGAGTAAATTATTCAGTTGGATATGTGGATTACACCTAATACATGCTTCTCTCATTCTTTGAATAGGTTTGCTGTCTCTTTCTCTTTGGGATATCATCTTTTGTCAGTAGCCATTTTTCAGACTTTCATGTAACTATAAGACTAGGTAAATTCTGTTTTGCAATTAAAACATTTTTCAGGGCCTTGTTTCCCTTTTCATCATAATTCTGATTGTTTGGATACTGCTTAATAGTGAGTATTGTCTGACTAGGTATTCTTTAACCTTTAAAATTCACACTGCTAAGCCATGTTGATGTGTTTAATAACAATGCAATGCACACTGTTGAGATGGGGTGTTCCACAAGATTATTTAAAGTCTATCTTTGTGATGAAATTGCTTCATAAATATGCCTGTCCTGGACCATACCATCTTTGGAACTACTTGGTAAAGTAGAAGGGAAAAGTTTCCCATCCCTGCCATTTATTATATTGATCAGATCAGTATGGTATGCTTTTAAAAATATGATTATCTTGGTATCTATTACACTGTTTCAAATGTTGATGTTCTTCTCTGGACTCTTCACTGCATTTCAATCCCCTTGTCTTTTAGTAGAGTCTGGGAGTCCTTACCACTTTCCAGTTCCAAGTTTCTATGGTGGTGGACCATTGAGGCATCCTTCTGAATGATTTTAATTACATGAAATTCCAATACAGAAATATCATTCAGTACAAAGTATAGTGAGGTAGATGATGTGATATTCTCCATTGTTAAACATATGTAAATCAAAGAAGTGAGATGTTATTTTGCAGTTCACCCCTTTGGTTGGGGGCCATCATTGTATCTCCACATGAATGTTTATTCCCTTTGGCTGTGTTTAGGATCAACACAATGTCTCACACGTGTATTATGAATGTCTGTCCGTCTTCTTCCCTCAGTCATATTCCATCTGTGTTGTGGGTCATCATGGTAAAGATACTTGGGATTGGTATAATTTTTTTCTGTTTTTGCTCTCCTTTAGTGTATTTCATTTCTAAGACGTTACTGCACCTGGGTTAGTTCTAGCTCGTTTCAGTTTTGAGGGAGTTCTCTGTGATAAACATCTTTATGATTCTGGATATCAGATTCCAGTGTTGATATGTCATTTTCTTTTCTTTACATATGCCCTGTTCCAGAGTCAAGGGAGTTTGAGATCCCCTGTGGTCTCTTAAACTTGAGGTGAAGAGAGTATGATCCTCCTTCTGCCTCCTTGTGGATTTCAGTTCCCAGTGGTATGCATTTTGGATGCAGTTGATTTGCAGAGTATGCCCTAGCTATTCTACACTTGTAGGCATTTGCTTTGTTTTTTTCTCACACCAATTGGTTGTACTTCTCTGTTTTTTGCCCATATATATACTATACTTTTGTCAAATGAGCAAAGAGTATACCTGGTTCAGAAGTAGAGCACATTAAATCTTTAGGTCAGACTTTCTAGTCTCAAGGTGTATCCTTTAGATGCTTTTGAAGGATGATTCATTTATTTCCTGATACCAGTTCCTCAAACTATTCAAAGTGAGATTTGTATTTCTGATAGGTACTTACTTATGCTTAAGCTTCTCACCCTTCTATCACACTAAAAACTGGTGCTTTCATTTTCTTCCAAAACTCATAATTTGGTAGAACTGAATAGAGAGAATCACATATGTAATGGAGTTTGTGGTACTCTCATTGTGGTATTTGCACAATGATTTTCATGAGACACACATTAGAATAAATCATTTCCAATGTAAGGGAGGCATGCGTAACAATTTTCTTGCATATAAAGAGCAGAACTGAACAAGAATAGCAGTTTATTTGAAAGAAAGTAAGTACCTATTGGAAATACATTTTCAGTAAGAAAACTATAACTTTCATAAATATTGATGAAATCCACATCATGCATATATACAATGAATGGTAACTCTTACATGTTCTTATGAAATCCAAATCAAACAGTTTTACTTCCTTCTGCGAACAGAAATTTTAATCAAGTATATTTTCTTGCTTTATGACTTTAACATGTATATTTTACACCTATATGTTGTTACAAATTTTGAACAATACATTTGCTTGGTATATTTTCATGTAATCTAAATCACATATAAATTTAATCCATATATGCTTATGAAACCTAAACCATACATGTGTTTACTATATTTATATTGATGTGAAACTCTAATTCTATATTTTGAAGTATACATCAGGATAGCAAATAAAAACATTTAATTATTTCTGAACGAACTTGTTCCAAAATGTAAATTTTCTGTATATGGGTTTGTTTTCCTTTTGTTACTGGGCTAGGCATGGCCTAGTTGTTAGGTTTGCTTTAAGTGTGAATTAGAGGATTCATGGTTCATAACTTGTTGCTGAAAATGCATTTTGCAACTTGAGATCATAGATATGTTATAAAAGTAATAGTCAACTTTACAGTTTTCAGTCAGACAAGAATAGTTATTAATTTATTGTTTTTCCTTTAGTCTGTCAGTTCAAAAATTGGGATGGCTGTGAGAAGATAGTTATTTAGCATAAAGTAATGCTTGAGGACAACAGTGGACATTATCTTGATTGTCACATGCTCTAAACTGAACTGTTATAAATTAGAGGAAAAAACATCTTAAATCCAGCCTTTATCATTCATGTAGTTATTAAGTTTGCTCTTATACACATTTATATCTATTGCCTTTACAACATTCAAAGACAACTCATTTTGGAGGTCCACCACCCTGTTAGACAAACTGTCTTAGCTGCTTGCCAAAATTTATACTTGTATTCCTTAGCCTTACCATTCTGCCCATTGAATAGGAAAAAATATTGCATCATAATTGTCAATTTCCTTTACAGTTTGAAACACCTCAATTGAAAATCTGCTTACACTTCTTTCTTTCAAGAGAAAAGCTCAAAGATCTTAAACAATTTCATAAGATAGTATTTCCATCCCAGGCATCATTCTAGTAGCTTTTTTCTGAACCCTTTTCAACAATTCAGTGTTCTTTGTAAGATAAGGAGCCCAAGACTGAATGCAGTACTCCAAATGTGTCCTAACCAATTATCTACACAATGAAATTGTAACCTTTTAAAACTTGTATTCAGTATTTCTGCAGATACCACTAGCAAGAGCAGACTGATTGGATGACTTAAAGAGACTGGTTAACCATTACACCATGATCATTTTAATTCATTACACTGTTAAGGTTACTTCTATTCAAATTATACTGGTAATTCAAATCACGACTCTCACATGCATAAACTTGAATTTACTACAATTAAAAGTCGTGCCTTTTATTTGCTTAGCTCACTAATTAATCAAACTTCTTTTATAAAGGAGCAATACACAAAACTCAATATCATCAGTAGATTTAAGTAACTTATTGACCAGAATGTAAAGTGAAAAAGAATGTTTGCTGTCATGTGAAGAAAAGCATTAGATAGTTTAAGCACTCTTACAGAGAAAAACAGAATGCATGTTTGTGGTGGTTTTATTGTTTATATATTTGTTTTCCATCAGGCTTTTTGGAACTGACAACTCCATTCATTAACACATTTACAAATGAAAATAATTATGCATAGTGGTAAATAAGTTGCATTACATATTTTGTATGTGTAAGGTTTGAATTTAATGCATTACTTGTACCTTATTAATTTTATATTTACACTTTTGTAGGATAGTTCTGCCTGCTGTGATGTATGTGTATGATGACTTATTATTGACAATGCATGTTTAGTCTAGAATTGTACTAACTGAAGAGAATCATCTATTTTGGTGCAAATTGTAAGTATTACTTTTGTATCCTGTTTGTGTTTTCATGACCTGTGATTAGAGTTAATGACTTGTAATTCATCAATAGTGTATATTTTTGCCTTGTAATCTGTACAGTTATAAAATAGTACTGTAGAAGTGGGGTAAATATTCAGACAGGTCAATTGTAAAATTGTTGCAATAATTTCTCTAAAGTGGATACAACTGCTTTTAAAGACATTGAATAAACACAGACCCAAAGGTTAAAATTAAATTTAATATGTTCTGTTAGAAACTAATGATTTATCTTATCATTTAGAACACTGTTTTGAGCACTGAATTTTTGCTGCTATTTGTAACAGACATCACTTGGGATGATAGAAAAAATAGTCTACATATCTAGATTTTTAAGTATAATATCAGAGATTAAACATAATTTTGAAACCAGTTCATCCTGTGGACAGGTGGAATTAAGCTTTTCTGGTCCCAGAATGTAATTAATCTGATAATATCACAATATAGAAGATACTTCTACCAGTTCATGCTTAATGGGTCCCATTATTAGTTATCTATGTTACAAGAATAATGTGATATATAACATAGAAGTATCAAAACCATCTGTTAGAAATGTTCTTTTTTTTGCAACAAGTTATAGTTAATAAGGTCTCAAAATAAGCATTTATTATATAATGAAATCAGTAGTTTATGATGCCTCAATAAAATCTTACAATGCAGTGTTAACCCTTTCGTGACAAGTCATATGTCAAAAACCATGCCATTGTGTTTGTTGACTTACATTCAAAATTTTATTGAACCACTGTTTTATACATTTATGTCAGTAAGTTTTGCAATCAAATTGCAGATTATAATTCAGACTTTAATATTGTATTTGAGTTGATATCTTAATTTAAAAGTAAATATTGAAAGAACATGTCCAAACACAGATTTTTAGTAAGTCACAAGGTATGTTGAATGCTACACTGTTTAAAATTAGTTGTTTGTGATGTAAATATACTAAGTCTGTAGTTTTACAGAAATTAGGAACTCAAATTCCAAATATTATCAAGCTATAACATAAAATAAGAACCTCATATTTGTTTTATTTTGATGAGATATGGCTTATGTATTGAACCAAACACAATGGCCCCCATTTACCTCTTTTTATTTTTGGAAATGGTTCCTTACATACACTTACTTCCATATATGACTTGTGAATAACCAGTAAACAACTTAGAATGTCCACAGAGCAGTGTTATCACCCATTTTAATCTTTGTAAAGGCTTCCATGCTCTTTTGATCCAAGATTTCTGTGAGGTATGTTCTGTCTTTAGTCTGCTTGAAGTTTCATATTTTTTTAAATCTAAATACATCTTAGTTATCAAGCTTAATAAATTATAGTAGATTTGTATGGTATTAGTGCAGTTATATTTCATTTTTATGTTATTGAACTGCATGTACGAAACCTAAAAAAGTTTATTTCATATCCTTTCTGTGCAAAATTTTAAAAGGTTTAGGTTTAACTAAGCATCAATTTTAGTACAAAGGCCTTACTGAAAAGAGATAATTGGTTGCTTTATTTCTTGATTTATTAATCTATATTTTAAGAAAAATGATTTTCATAATTTATTTCTAAATAGTAGTAATCTATATATATATATATATTTATCCTTTTGGGATGGAGGTTGTGTGTTGATAAACTGGAAGAGTTTTTGTTATGCAGCAGGTCTTGTCATATCAATATTCAGATGTTTCTTGATGTATGATGTGTTTTGGTTCATTTTCTTAGTCTGGGCAGAAACCATCTGGAAATATTTCATTCAACTTTTTTTCCATGTTTCCTTATTTCAGTCAGCAGGGCAACACTCATTCTCCATCCCTCTGTATTTATACATTGGATATTTTTTTTGGGCCCAAATAGTCAATTCTCTTGTCATTACGTCATGTTCAGGGTGCTTTTGTTCTTGTTGCGGATTGGATTCCTGTCTGGATAACATTTGTTCAATACGGTGACCTCTCAATCCATTTGTTTTCTAGTTGTTGTTTTTTTTATTTAAGTGGAATACTCCTTACATTGAGAATTTTGCTGTGTCTCTTAACTACAAATTGCCTTGATTTTGGTCTTCAGTTTATTTTCTTTTTGCTCTGTGTATTGATTGGACTTGCACACTTGTCTATTCTTCCATTTTCCTTTGTGTCCAGGTGAGTTCATTCATCCTTGATATTCTATGTTTAATCTCTTTGATAGCTCTTTTCCCGGTTATTTTAACTGTGGTTTGCATAGCCTCTTAGCTGCATCTCACTCCTTCATTACCTTTTCACAGTTACTGTTGTTTCATTCAGACTTTTCTGTTCACTATCTTCATACCTGGTTTTCCTCTGACTATTGGCAAGGTTATTTGGCTACTCCTAACAGTTAAATCTTTTCTTGCTTGTTTCATTTTCCATTCCTACAAAGAAGTTTCTCAGTGAAAATGAATTTTTTTCATTATTTATTTCTGGGACCAGGGTTGATCTGTTCTCAGTCATGTGGATTTCCTCACTTTTGGATCAGGGATCTCCATAATCTCAGATTTTCAGGCATTCTAATTCTACACCTTTTGTTTGTTTTTTCTGATCCTGCTAGTATTTACCTCTTCTACACTTTACCTATGGATGTGTTTCATCCAGATTTGTTATTTTCTGTGGTGACGTGCCCTTCTTGATGGGTATATTAATATGGTTTTGTACTGCCCTCACTTTATCTATGTTCAGACCACTGACAATGTTCAGACCATTGCTTCTTGTTAAGCCTTTGTTTATGTTTTCCTTCATTTTTCTATTTACCTATGGAAGTCAGTGGTGTATTTATTTGCCATTGATGTTTCATATACTCTTTATGTATCTTTTCCTTTCTGTGGACCATTTTTTTTCTCTAACATTGATGACTCTTGAAGGTAACTCCTCCATTTAGCTGTTTTTTTTTTTTTCTTCCATTTCACATCTTTCTCCTAATCAGAATATACTTATATGTCCTATGCCTGGTCTTTTTTTATCTTGTCTGCATGGTTTTCTTTACTGGTATCAGTTCCTGCCTCTATTCTTCTATAGCAACTATCACCTGTTCATGCTCTTTCTCTTTCTTCCTTCTCTAATTGAGTTTGGCTTGACTTCTTCCTCCAATGTTTTGTTCTCAGGGTCTTCTCACCAAGTTTTACCCCTTAACTTTTCAATGGCATTTCATCTTTGTTGACCTTTGGAGGTATGTCTTTAGTCAGGCATGAGAACTATCCATGATATATTTGTCTTTCTCTATTTGCATAAGATAACTGTTTTCTTCATTTCTGGCTTATTTTTTTCTGCCTGTAGCCATTCTAAAATATCAGAATTCAGAAAGTTTTCTACTGGATAAGTTTTTGTTTCTTATTTTTTCCTTTTTAGGAGCTTTTTCCCAATTTATTAATGCTTATTGATTAATCCCACTTTATGGTGAGATTTGCCAGACTGCTCATTCTTAAGCTGTTCAAATCCAAACTGTTAGGCCATGTCAACTTGCATGTTTATAAGTATATGACCATACAACACACACTGCAGAAATGGGTTTTCCACAAGATCACTTGTAGGTTTTTCCTCATGATGAATTTGCTTCTTAAGTTTGCTCATCCTGGACTCTGCCCATCTATTATTGACTGCATGGGTAAAGCTAAAGTGGAAAGGGATATTTGGTCATTTCTTTCAGGCCTTGTATTGAATAAATTGGTAAAGAAAAATAGAGTTTTGTTGGTACCCATTGTACTGACTTGGATGTTGTCTTTCCTCTGAAATCTCCACCACATTATACCTTCAAGTGTAGTTTGAGAGTCCTTACCACTTTCCAGTTCTAAGTAGCTTGGGTAGTGGACCATGGAGGCATCTACCTGAATGGGTTAATGAAATACAAACAAAAAA
Source organism: Carcinoscorpius rotundicauda (assembly GCA_011833715.1). Lineage (NCBI taxonomy): Eukaryota > Metazoa > Arthropoda > Merostomata > Xiphosura > Limulidae > Carcinoscorpius > Carcinoscorpius rotundicauda. The sequence goes on along the minus strand of CM022392.1, from coordinate 44,468,926 downwards.
TAGAAATGATTGTAAAGTAATTCAGTTGGAAATAGGGTGATGGTGGTGGTCTGGAGGTGTGGATGGTATGATATGCTTCAATATGAAACAACAAATGTGAGTGAGATGTTAAAATTGCTGTTTATCTCTTCATTATGAATTTCTCATTTATACTTCATCATTGTTGTGGGTCCTGCTAGTGATATTTGCAGATTGTTAGTAGTTTTATTCTGAGAATGTGAATATGTGTGGGGTGGTTTCAGTCAACTTCATTTTTGAGGGAATTGATTTACATTATGTAGACATCTTTTTGATACCAGATATCTGGTTCACTGATTCAATTTATTATATTCACATGTGCCCTTTTCATGAGTCAGGGGTACTGGATATTCCTCCGGTCTCATGCTTTTCAGGTGGAAACAGTACAGTCTTCTGTCCTTCCTTTGCCAGCTAACTATGCTTTGGATTGTAGTTGACTTACCAGTGGTATGATCCTCATCCTGTCTCCATGTAGATGTTTGTTCCCAACAGCATGGGGTTTTGATGTAGTTGATTTTTTGTGTAAGGCTTCATAATTCTTGCATGGTTCTGATCACTTTTCAGGCCATAGTCCTCTCTCAGTTGGAAATACTCCTCTGTTTTTTGTCCACATATGCAACAATTTTTACGATGGGCAAAGGGTGTACCTGTATAAGTTTTATAGCTTGCCACATTAGATCTTTGAATCTGACTGTCTAGTCTCAAGGTGAATCCTTCAGATCTTTTAAAGGATGCTTTTTTCTTTCTCTTGCACTGGTCCTATCATCTATTCAATGTGAGGTTCTAGCTAACTAGTTATGTGAAAGGAGGTAATGTATTGTATTGGAAGTTTGTATTTTTCTATACTGAAAATATATTTCTGATAGGTATTTACCTCCAGTCACACTTCCCACTTAAAACTAGTGCTTTCATCTTCTGCCGAAACTCAGAGTGATAGTTTGATCAAGAGTTAAATTTCAGTTTGTTTTAATGGATTGTTGGCCCATTGGGAGTTTTCTTAGTGCCCCAATTTGCCCTTGGAAATTTGTATGCATTTTTGTAACTAAGAGAATTTATGTAAGCAAAAGTTGTGCATTTGACTGTTTATTTACATATGCATATTATGAGGTAAAAGGGTGAAATATATTTCATTAATTATGGTTTAAATTTAGTTATTACTTTTAAAGTTTGTTTGTGCTGTATAGACAACACACAAGCACACCACATCAGTAGATCATGCTCATGATACATTTTCTTTTGTTTCTTATTGAGGCTAATATTTGTATTGTTTGCACTTTAGGGATATGTAAAATAATTATTTAATCCAATCATTAGTTGTTTGTTAATATTAAAAAATAAAAATAAACAGTAGTGTCCATTCTTAAAATTGCTTTTGTTTGATACATGCAGCAAAAACATAAATAGCATCTCTGTCTTTGTGCTTGAAAATCTTGAAATATAACTATCACTAAATGTGGTCTTGTTGGAAGCTCAATAAATTATTCAGTGAGATAAATAAAGGAAGCAAAGATTAACTTCAGCTGACATTTTTACATAATGTGATAAACTTGTTCTTGTTATCAAAATTAAGAACACAGAAATGCTAAACAGATAATCTTTACAAAATGTTAACTTATTTAATTTGTCTTGCTGAAATTTAGTGTAAAAATGCTTATGTCTGAAATTTATAGTTATATGTCAGCATAATCTGTTTAGGGAAGTGTTAGTTTTTTTGTTTTCTGACAAGTTTTATTGGCATTTTATCAAAATACTGAACACAATAGCTCCTACATATTATAACGAGCAAGTTTTACACTGTATACAAATTTTTATGTTCATTAACATTTTACGATTTTAATATTAATTTATGTGAATACTTTCAACTTATCCAAAGTAAAGAAGGAAAAACTGATCATTGGAGGCAGATGTTGAATTAGTATCAACTGGCCTGAGGACAGGTCATGTTTGAAACCCACTAGTCTGAAAAGTAAACTTTTTGACAAACAGTAATAGCCTTGGATGGTTGATGTTATACTATTTTGTTTACTCTTGTTCTTACCATGACTTATTTTAAAAGTTAGTTTGTTTTATTATGTGTAAATCATATCAAATGTTTATATTATCTGAGTTCTTAATTTTAAAAGGAAAGATTGAAAAAAGTATTTATTTTGCTGTGCCACAATGTATTTGAACTTTAACTTTTCTTTGAAATTGTGTATTACCAAATATAGGTTGCTGCAGATTCCAAGCAATTACAAACATGAATACTATATTATAAACAAGAATGTTTGCATTGCATACTTTGATTTACTGAGATATCAATACACTACTCAAATCTACCATTGAAGTCTTTTTTTTTTCCCTCCAACTTTCAACATTGTTGGTATTAAACTGTAGATATAATTCAAATTATATTATTATACATTAGCTAATTTCTTAAATACAGCTTAGTTACTAAAGCCTAATAAAATATACTAGAATTCTATGGTATTGACACAGTAATTCATGATTATTTCAAAACCTAAAAAAAAGATTTTGTTTCACATCCTCCACATGTAAAACTTGTTTAGGCATAGCAAATTACAGCAAGCTGAAAAAGAGTACAGTGTTCTTGAATAGAAGAGACAACTGTTTTTTGTACATCTGTCTTTACTGTTCTATGTTGTAAGGAAAATAACTGAAATTTAAGAACTTATTTATGAATAGTAATAATGTATACACATATAAAATGCATTACAACGAAAATGTGACTGTATTTTAGGAAATACTAGTTCACAAAAATAACAGCCAAGACAGATCATTTTGTGAAGGCTAGTTTATATTCTTGGATATGGTAACATAAGTGCATGTGTGTGCTGCATTGTTGCAGCTGAATGGTCAATATAACAAAAATAATATATATAGATGTATAATGTTATGAGATTTAAGCTATTTAGACTAAACATTTATGTTTGTATGTTATGATATGTAGTCATTCCAGAATGAAAATGGCATATTTATTTCCTAATTTTTATGATAGTTATGAATTCTGTCAAATCAACAAAGCCTCTACACAGTTAGAGTGGAGAAAATTTAAAGTTTTGCTGAAAACAAACATTTAAAACATATTCAGGAGTGGTTTTAGAAATTACATAAATTTATTTGAGATTTTTAGGACAAAAAGTAGTTTTTCAATCATAATATGAAAATCAGTTCACACTTGTACTAGTAACAAAACAGACACATTATATTCACAAGCAAATCATTAAAAAAAATACATCATTGAAAAATTAATTTTTTTGTGAACAAAAGACCTGAAATGTTTACTAAAAATTGACAAAATTTTGTGAAGATATACATCATTAAAAGTTAGTGTAATTATTTAATGTGTGCAAATGTGAACATGAACTCAAAGGGTTAACTTAATCAGAAGGAAAGCCTGAATCATCTTTTGAACAATGTGAATTCTGTTCAACCTGTAGAATAAAGTAATCAATTTTTGCTTGACACATAAAAAACAAAAAATTACTATTTTTTAATGCTTCCAAGTTAGTTAATGAGATTATTAATGACTGAGTAATTGTACTACTTAACAATGGGGTTTGACAGAATAGCATAGTTTGCCTTTTTCTCATTCATTTTATCAAACAATATTTACAGACCTTTTATTCTTATTTACTTTAAAATTTATGTGTGTTTCCATTGTTATCAGTCTTAAGAATCATGTCTCTCTCTAACACCTAAAGAATGGTTTTGGTCCATTGGCTTGTTGATTTTACTACACATATCTTCATAAAATTTGGCAAACTCTCAGTAAACATTAAGTCTTTTGTGCACAAAAAAATAAGGTATTTTAATAAAGTACTTTTTATGAAAGATTTATGTGTGACTTTTCAAAGCCTTTAACTGAGTCAGTCTGAGTGAAAGGTGATTTTATAAGCTTAGAGTAAAAATTCTTCATTTCATCTTATAGTCTTTAAATTTCATTTGTATAGTCTCTAGAACTTCCTATATGAATAAGTTTTTTGCTTTTTTAATCTCTTTTATTTAGTTCATATTATAAATAAATGAAGGACAAACCTTCTAACAAGCATTACTGTATGTGAAAAAGCTAATAAGTGAAAAGAAACTCCAGAACTGCAGCTTAAACCCAGGATCTTTGACTTAAAAGGACCATTTCTGTCAACCTGAGCTATTAAAGATGGAGAGCCATCTCCATACCTCTTTGCTAATCTTTTTTAATCTCTTTTATTTAGTTCATATTATAAATAAATGAAGGACAAACCTTCTAACAAGCATCACTGTATGTGAAAAAGCTAATAAGTGAAAAGAAACTCCAGAACTGCAGCTTAAACCCAGGATCTTTGACTTAACAGGACCATTTCTCAGTCAACCTGAGCTATTAAAGATGGAGAGCCATCTCCATACCTATTTGCTAATGAGGCTTTTTTAACTATGAGTAAAGCTTGTTATTGCTTTGTTTTGCCAGTAGTTGTGACAGCTGAGGTTCTGACTTCCAGAGTTTAGCTTTTTGTATTTTCACTTATGATAATGGTTGACTAAAAATTTGCTTTCATTGATTCATAATGTGAATCAAATATAGTAGTCATGGGATTTAGATGGGTGATAGTAAAGCAACTCATTAATTGCCTGATCAGAACAATACAATGTAATAAGAAGCTTCATACTCATACTTAAAAAAAACTTGTGAATGAAGAAATATTGAGATACCTTTCACTCTTTGTAGCTCAGATTCAAGCCCCAGTCATTATTTCTTTTCATTTACCAGCTTTTTCACTGAAAATAATGTTTGTTAAAATATTTTATTTCTTATATTTTATCCTCCCTAACACTAACTATAACAAAATCAGTGTAAAGTAAATGGCATAATTTTTATTTATTTCTTAATTTTTTATTATGGTTATGAGGTTTGTCAAATTAATACAGTCAGAGAAGAGAATATTTACATACCACACTTACTGATATAAATTCATAAAATAGTAGTTCAATAAAAGTTTGGATACAAGTCGACAAATGGGATATCATAGCCATGCTAATAGGATTAAAGGTCTTAAAATATTTGTTATACTTCATGAATGAACTTGGCATTAAAACATAGCTGATGATTCATATTCTAATATAAATTTTAGGTTGTTAATTTTGTAAGGAAATATTTTTTTTTAAATCCTCAATTTTCTCTTATATGAGAATTGTGACATTTGCTCTGCAAGTACCTCCTCTTGTTCAATGTATTTATAATCTCTCAAAGAAGGTAAAGTGTTCATTATAATGTTGTAGTTGCTCAGGCAAAAGCATAATTTTTATTGCCTTTAATCTTATTTGGTTACAGAGTCATAAGATAGAAAATGAGACTTCTCTTGCCATATCCACCTTATCATATCCTCTTTATCACAAATTATGTCACTCTGATATTTAAAAATTTGTTATTTTTAACCACAGTAAAGTTGAAGTTTTAGTTTATCAACTGTTGCTTTCATTACATAATGTTATTTTCAATACAGAGATTGTCTATTTCACTACCAGTTCAAACTTTATTTCCATGGGAAATGCATTAACAAGCTTGGGTGGATTTTTAGTCACTCTTGTTACATGGTTAGAAAAATTATAATAGTTATAGAACATTTTTTACTTTCTATGTGTTGTTACTTTGTGTTCTTTAATGCATTAGTACCATTAGTATAAAAACGTAGGATTAAATTTCTTAGCAACAGAAGAAAAAATAAGACACAAAAAAGTGATTTTTGTTTTCTATAAGTATTATTTGTTTATTATTAAAAAAAATACCTTAAGTGTAAAAATGAGAAATTTTTTAATGAGCTCATGTTAGATTTAGAAGAAATGAAGAAAATTAAAAATAAAAAAATTTCCACAATGTACACCTGTTTATAACTCTTAAGTAGCCATGCATTATGTAATTTGGTAGGGTAATGTAAGCTACACATTTGTCAACTGTTTTGCAAGTTGTGTGATGGGATTATTAGTTAGAGATGGTACAAAGGGCAATAAAATAATTAAATGCTGTTATGAATTTAAAATTATGTAGGATACACAAACATAGTTTCATGTTGCAGTTTGAAGTCATTCTATAAAGAAGAAAGTGGAAATTTAATTTTTAAAAATGTTTTTTATGATGATTATGAGGATGATCTAATTGACCAGCTTTTTGCAGAATGAGAGTAGAGAAAGTAGCAAGTACAATATAACGTTTTACTAAAAACAAACGTGAGATGTACTTAAGTGGTTTTAGAGATTACACATTAAAATTTCTGATGTTTTGTCTACAGAAAGCTTAATGATGAAACATTGTAACATTGTATTATGGATGCAGAAGTGTAGAGGACAATGTTTCAAAAGTCTTCAGTCTTTCATCTTCAGATCAGTGTGTGTGTGTGTGTGTGGGTGTTGTCAGTTTTTTTATGGTGTGGTGTCATGATGGATTGTGGAGAGCGTGTTGTGATTGGTTGGATTATCACTGTTTTTGATTGGAGGAGAGATATTCCTGTAGATTTAACCAATGCCAGTCACAGTTTACTCACCTCTAATCTGGAATCTCTGTTTAGTGAAGGTTTAATAGTGTTAATATAAAATAATTCTTTAGTTTTTGTTATGTTAGTTTTTTGTTAATTAATCCTTGTTTATTTAGTTTGTTCAGCATTCTATTGATGAGTTTCTCTGTCTTTTCTGTAGGACCATTGGTGACTTTTTTATATTGACGTTTGTCTACTAACTGTTCGATCTTTGTGTGATAATTATCGACGTCGAGAACAACTGTACTGTTTCCTTTGTCTGGTGGTAGAATCTTAATGTCGTTGTCTCATTTTAGTTGGTTCAGTGCACTGCATTCATGTTTAGTGATGTTCGATTTTGGTTTCTTGGCTTTCCTGAGGATGGTGTAAATTGATATCAGAATTGTTCAGCCATCGAGTTTGGGAGGCTTTGTGTAGCAGATTCTAAGGTTGCAGCTGTGAAAACCTAAAATTCAGCCATTGCAGAGCATGCCACATCAACTGGACACAGAATAAACTGGGAGAAAACTAGAATCATCAACACAGACAAATTTTGGAAGACAAGAAAAATCAAAGAATTATTTTATATTAACATTATTAAACCTTCACTAATCAGAGATTTTGAATTACAGGTGAGTAACCTGTGGCTGGCATTGGTTGAATCTACAGGAAATCTCTCCTCCAATTAGAAACAACAATGATCCAATGAATCATAACACGCTCTCCACAATCCACCAGGACACTATAAAAGACCAACAACACCTACACACAAACTGATATGAAGACGAAAGGTGGAAGACTTTTGAAACATTGTCTTCTACACTTGTGTCTCCACAACAGGCAGTTACCATTCATTCTGCAAAGTTTAATCATGAATACTCTGCCTAAACAATCTATCAAAAAAAAGTTAATGTTTACTGAAAATTGTTGAAGATACACAAGACATGTTAGAAGTTATAGTATGTGAACTTTAAAAGTTCAGTATGTGAGTACAAACTTGTCTGATTTAACTGATTTTGCAGCAAAAGTGTCAGTGAGACCTAAAATTCTATTTCTTCATTGATAGAACATTCACACAGTGAATCAAGTTCTTTCATTTGGTCTTATTGTACTAAAATTTTTCTGTTAGTGTGATGTACAGTTTTTGTTGTTATTGTACTATTATACTACTTCACAAAATTTTCCTTCATGCTATTCAAGATGCTGTGTTGTTTTGGCAAAGTTGAAAGCAACATTAACTCTTTTTTCTTCCTTTGTTACATCATATCTTGCAATTCTGTAAGCCATTATATTTAAAGTTTATTTATAATCACTTCAAACTCTCATAGTTGTAAAATAATATAGTTCATCAGTTTATCTTTCAAACTTCTATTAATATTTTCAGTCAACAAAACAAAAAACAGTGAAAGAGAGTCCACATTGTCATCACTGTGGGTACTTCATGACGGACTCTCAAGACCCTGCAACTACCTCTTCAGGGCCGGAGAACTCAGATGGTGGAGGCTGGCGAATTGATGGATATAAAAAACACACAGGTAAACAGAATAGGAGCAGGACTCCTAAGTCATGTTTGACTGATGGCTTACCTATTAATCCGCATCACAGAAAATCTGTCACCATCAAGGAAACTGTTTCCAGCATGTCTGCTTTTGGCCAGTGGGCTGATAAGACAACTTTTCCTGATAAAACTTGGCAATCAAGTAGTCACTCAGTTGCCAGCTGTCTGCCTGTTTTTATTCCAGGACAAGTAATATACGCTCAAGAAATTTCAAGTGATACTTCTGCAAGTGATATTGAATACAAAGGAAGCTTTAGGTCTTTAGTATCATGTTTTACTCTTGGTCATCCTAATAAGAAAAGAAAAAGGAAAAAGAAGAAACTGGTTCTTACCTCAGAAGAAAAAAAAGTGATTGATTTAACTCCAGAAGTACTAGTAACTCATTCTAATAGTAATTCAAAAAGTATTTGGAAAGATTCTTCAGAATGTCACAAGTCTTTCTCAGGTTTTGAATATGCAATAAAGTCAACAAACTCAGGGTTACAAAAAAATGCCAGCTTTAGTTCTGTTAATACTTCAAATTTATCTACTTCCATGTCAGGTGGACTTCATCGTCGCTGTGCTTCTTTTGATGCTGCTGCATCCCATTTTGATGTTGAACAATTTTCAAAAAAGAAAAAGAAGGCTCCTCCTCCACCCCCTCCTCCAGATCCATTTATTTTGGAAGAAAGAGGGAGAAGAAAACATGAAAGTGCATCTGCCTACAATCTTCTGTCAAAACAAAAAGTGGAAAAAGATAAAAAGTTTGGAGTAATGATGACAGCTGCATTAAGGACTTCATCTTCAAGTACAAGAAGGCCATCTAATAAAAAACCAGCTCCTCAGCCTCCTATCTCAACTATTGTATCAAAACGTTTTGATCCTACTCTAGATAAGTCTCCAGTGACTTCTTTTGGAACGTCTCAAAGTAACATTCAAGGATTTTCTCAGGGTAACCATAGAACCCGGTTACCTAGAAATGAAAACTCAGTTTTTCGTCCAGTAAAAGAAGATTCTGCATCTCCTCATTTCTCAAGTAGTATTAATGAGAAAAAATGGGAATTCCTGAAGAAAAATAGCTCTGGGAATGTACAAATTTATTCTTGCAGAAGAAATCCAGAAAACTTATCAATAAAAAATCAAAATATTTCCTGTTTTTGGAGTGATACTCTGTTGCAAAAACCAGAACCAATTAAATTTGATATACAAAACTCAGTTCTAGATCTGTTGAATTTTTCAGACAGAACTTCAGACTGCTCTGATAATAAAACTGGAATTTGTCCTGCCTTGCCTAAGAAAACTGTACCACATGATACTTTAACCTTATTTGGATTTTCTTGGGAAAATAATAAAAATCTTAAGTTGGACGAGCAACAAAGTAAAACTCCTTGTGAAAGTAAAATAGTTTCTCAGAAACCATTTGAAATTTATGAAAATAAAATAGAAGCTGACAAACAAGATGAAATAACTTCATGTGAAAAAAATCCTCAGTCTAGAAAGCCTTTGTATGAGAACCTTGTTAAAAGCACCATGGCATGTGCTCTGGATTCTACTGCAATAAAACAGCTCTCATTGGTTTGTCCTGATTTTTCTGCTACTTCTGATTCAATGAAAACCATAGAGAATGGTATAATAGAAGATAAGTCTACACCTGGTGAAGAAATGCTTGTAAAACAAGACTCAAAATGGAATTCAGTTTCTGTTCAAACAGCAGTTGGTGTTTCGAAAAGCAATCATACCAGTGCATCTGCTACACAGATATACTCTAAAAATTGGGATTCATTAATCCATAAAAAAGACGTATGTGATCTAACAAATGCAACATGTACTTCACTCTCTCATACTGAGAACCCTTCACATGATTTACTTCCCAACACAACTGGTCTTGTTACTAATTCCTCTGCTATTAAGGTTGAAAACAGTGTTTTGTTCAATTGTGACAAGGAAAAAAAACACCAGATTTCCAAACTACAAAAGGATTGTTTTGCAGGACAGGGAGAAAATACTGAGTTAGAAAAAGAGTTTGAACAAATGTTAAAATCACGTCCTTGTGTAAAAGATTTGGTAGCTGCTTTTAATGATCTCACTCAAAAGTATCAAGTTATAGATAACATAAGCTCTTTACCAAGAACTGAGGATAAGTGTAAAAAAGAATTTGGGGGATGTAATTCCATGTTTTCTGTAATTGAAAAAGAAGGGAAACCTGGTGAAATACCCATGAAGTCTTTTCCCACTAAGTGGAAGTTCACTGTTTCAGGTTGCATGGACAATTCATTGGACTCTAAAAAGTCTGACGACAATGTGCTATGTCCTTTGGATACTAATAAGCATGAAATAGTGCCTGAAAGTGTTAATATATCTGAGGAACAATTATTTTCTTATAATAAAATTTCTGAAGAAAAAAATGTAAAAAGTGATGAAATTAATAGTTTCCGTGAGGTACCAAAATTGAGTAAAGATCAAAGCAATTTTTATAACACATCTCCTTCAGCACTATCATCCTTACATAAATCAGGATCACTAGCAGAAACAAGAACTTCCATACCGTTTAATATTTCAAGCAAGCCACCTTTGTTATCTGGTAGAGCTCAACAAGACAAAATTGTAGGAAAACAGGATTTTGCTAGCAAGACACACCATCTGTCGTGTAACTCTAGTGCTAAAAGTGCTCTAGAAGAGAATGACAAAAATATCAAGTTTAATTCTCTAACTGCTGATACTGGTCAAAAAGGAAGAAGCTATAGTCCCATAGTTGTTGGAAACAGTACTACAGCTAATATTATTAAAGCTAAGCCTAAAGAAAGTTCTTCGGTATTGGAACCTGAGGTGACAACAAAAATGGAATGTAATGGTATGTAAAGATAAATAATAAGAATTTACATTTTTCACAAGTAACTAAACATATGATTGATAATGCAACATACACAGTAAAAATGGAACCAGAAAGAGCTTTCCAAGTATCTAGAGTTGGTAAACTATATACATGTAGTTAGATATTTGTACCTTTCTCAAGGCGACAGCTGGAACTAGCTTGTGATTAAAAAAGAAAAGAAAAACTTATCAAAATACTTGTGAAAGAAAACCAAATAAAAATTGTATTTAAACATTGACTCCTGAAATGTTTTGATATGAAGCAAAATTTAATGTACTTGTTACTTTATATTTACAGATATAGTTGTACTTATTTTGTGCATATTTGTGCAAATTGGATTAATTTTAATCCAATATAATATAATACTATAATAAAATTAAACTTGAAAATATATATGATTTTTTAATAAAAGATGCTTCAGTGGTGCAGAAATCCCAAGTTTCATCATTGTTCAAGTTATTAGAAGAAGCTATAGCAAGTGGAGAACATAAAAGAGCAGCAGCTTTAGCTCGAGAGTTAGCCTTGCGAAAAGTCTCTTGTTCTTTAAGTAAGACAAGAGAGATGAAAGACAAAACTTGTGAACATCCCATAACGTAAGTAGCATTTGATGTTTATGAATTCAAAACAAAACAGAATCAAAGTTGGATACTTTTACTGTACTTAAAATTATGATAATTGAAATTCTATCTACACTGTTTTTAAATGTTTCACAAGAATTTTAAGTGTGGTAGTTTAGCTCAAAATTAGCCTATTCCAGTCATTTTATGTGAACAAATATTTTCAGTATTTCCTCACTTTTTATTTTATTGATAGCTCTGTAATCTCCATTTTGTAGACTAAATTTATTCGTAGAAGATAAATCATCCCATCGAGGTCCTTTACCTTTGAGAGTCCTTCCTGGTATGACACTAAAGATGCTGAAAAAAAAGGTTTGTTTTAATATATGAATTCAGGTAAAACATATTATGGTATGTGATATCTGAAATCAAAGGAGTAGCATGTGTTCATGGGTGGGAAGCTTTTTAAACTTTATTAAACTATGAAAGAATAAAATTAAGAGTAAGGAACTATGGACAACGTGTGTGAAGTTTTTAAATTTCATTAAATTGTTAAAAAATGAAATTTGGAGTAGGGAAGTACATAAAACATCATATATGTAAGGGAAAGGTATTGGAGGAATGGATCTGTCATCCTTCAAAGTCCCATCTCAGCAGTGTTTATGTTTTAAGGTTTTGTGTGTGAATTTATTCATTTGTTCATAAACACTGACACGATCATTCTTTTGTGTTTTTGGATTTGTGCCTGATACTCAGGATTTGAAAGTATTACTAGGTATGGTATGTTTTACTAAATAAGTCGGATAGTTTTGTACTTTCTGATTAGTAGTGTAACAGAACCATCTGCAAGTTTTTACAAAGAATAAAATCTTGGACACATTATTGGGAGGAGTGCGTGTTTATTTTGTACATTAATACTTGAGAAACAGAAAAGTTTCTCAAATGAAAAATTAGTTTTTAATGTTATATTATGTTCTTAGGTTGAAGCAGTATTCAAATTTCCTGTCCAAGTTCAGCGATGGATTTTAGGTAAAAGCCTTGCCACCAATGATGGAGCTACCCTAGCAAGCTATGGCATAAAAACAGAAGGTTGTCCAGTATTTCTGTACTTGGTAAGTTTGTGTTCAAAAGATAAGGAGGGTCAGCCACAGACAATTTTACCAGAGACAGAAGTTTGTCCACGCATTGCTCATCCAAAAGCAGGACTATGTTTATTACCTGGTTCGTCAGAATACAAAGCTATTAATGAACTTCCTCAGATGGGTTTCTACACTAGTGACAGTGACTCTGATCATCCCATTGTAAACCATGGTAATGAGGAAATGGCTGATAATGAAAGTGATAAAGAGAGCAACGACTCAGACACATTAGAAGGTAATTTTAGATATGCATGTAATATCTTTTTTTTTTATCTCCTTTAAATTAGAACTAAATATGTATTGACTGCTGTCTCCAACATGTAGTAAAATGTTTTTGTTGGTTTTCATTTGAATATTTCACAGAGTTGCATCTCATTTACCTTAACTACTTTGATAACTTTTTAATGTGAGAGAAAAATGGCATTTGAACCTTCTGTATTTATTTAAGAATTACTTTTTATTTATTAATGAACTATAAAATTTTTTAGTGCTTGTCAACAGTAAGTGTACTACTTAGTTTGAATTGTATATAGTTTTTTAGTTATTAGAAAGATTTGTAGTGACAATTCAGTATATACTCTCTTACATTCAGTGCAAAATTCTTTAATTTTTTTTTCTTCTCTAATAGATGGCACATTTTCCTTTCCAGGCTCACTAACCTTGTCATTATCATAGTGGCTTGCATAAAATACTTGAGGCATTAAACTCTAGTATATAGTATTGTAATATAATAAGGAATGTCTTTTTTTTTTCTTTTTTCTTTTTCAGTATCAGCTAGTTCACAAAATCAGTGGTTAAGAAAGTCTAAGGACAGTTTGAACACCTACAAAGAATTGTCTTCTATATCTCTGTAATTTAATTGTTAAGAAATACTTCAGTAACACCTGAAGCATTAAGGCGTTTTACCACTATTTAGTTCTATCTATAAACTGTTAATGTCATCTGACATAGAGAAATGCTCTTGGACTGAAGATTCTGCCTTGGTCCTTTCTTTCTCCATATTTTCATAGTCTAAATAACATCTTGGCTTAAATTATTAGATTTTGACTTTTTTTTTCTGTTGTGTTTGTGAAACACAAATTTTTGACCTTCCAACTCTTAAGATTTAGGGGTAATAGTTCTGATATTCATTTATGTCTTCACAAATTGTTGTGCTATTTTTCTACAAAATTCGATAATTTTTTCAATAACCATTTTTTCTTCTACTAATAATTTTCCCAGAAATAATTCACCACTCTCCATTTTGCATTTCAATCTTACAAACTCTTGAAATACTCTAACAAAACAAAGTGTGTAGGTAGTAAGCAGTTAGGGTGTGATAATCATATTTTGAGAAGAAAATGACAGAAAGACATGGTTCTTCATCTGCAATGACTCCAACAAAGAAATCTTTACAGTGAAGAGAAGTTTAGATATGAGTATTCAGAGAAGTTCAATGAAATTGTATCATTCGAAAAGGGAATAATACAAGATGTACAGTTTTTGTTTGTGATTTTTCCATTGTTCCCAGAGGTGAAAATTGTATCAAAAACATCTCAACACCACTAAACAAACCAAAATCAGAAAATGATGTGATAAGAGCAGAATAATCATTTCCTTTCTCATTGTGGAACACAATCTTCCTTTGATAATTTTGGACTATGCTTCAAAAAATTTTACCAAATTGTTTCAGGACTTAGAAATCACCAAGACATGTGGATGTTCTAGCCAAAACCTCTGCATTATTTCAAGAAATGGTCAGAAGTGCAACTAAGCAACATTAATGAGTAACATTAAAACAAAGGCTTTCAGCTTGTCTACTGATGGCACTGTACCGTACTGTAGTGACATACTTCAATGACAACAAGGAAAAAGTGATAAATACATTAATTTTGTAATCCCACTTTAATTGTAAAAATCAGTTGGTGAGAATATTGAAGGATTTTTTCAAGAAGAATTAGCTTTAAAGTCCTTAAAGAGGGAGAAAAATAAGGACTTGCAGGTTATCTTCTGAAACTTAATTTTCAAATAGTGATTAGGAGATATCTGTGTAACCACCTTCATTTGGTAGCAGAATAAGCAGCAATGAAGTGGCACTATCAGTTTGATAAAATTCTTATTGACATTTATTACTATTGGATAAAAGTGCAAATAGGAAACAAGAACCTAGAGAATTACAGAATCTTTGTGGTGTGCAGACAAACTGTTCTCAAGCATGCGTGTATATGATGGGTGTTACTAGGAAAATGATTATACAGTTTAATTCAACAGTGGAAACCTTTGAAACAATACTTTGTAATTAAGCATGATCAAAAAGAAAAACAAATAATTCATCTGAATGCAAAGTCTGTTCCATGCATACTAGAAGTAATAGTGGAGAAAGAAGGTGATTGTTTAGAAAAATGTTCCAAGTAGAGACAGTCTGTCAGTGCATTTCTTGGAATAGAATCTGGATCTTCTATGAATGGTTTCTGTGAAAAGTTAGCAGACAAAATTGCAAAGGGAAGTGAGAGGGTACAAATGCACCTGATATAAATAAGAAAAACTTATTTGCAAAAGGAAAGGCTTTACAAGTTACTTGCATCAATGAGATATGTTGTATATGCATTATTTCTAAACAATTGTATTCATATCTTTGGTAAGTATAATTTGAGATTACAGTGAGGACCCACTCATCCATTGCTTACAGAGAATCATGTTTGCTTTATTCATGGATTTGTTAAGCAGACTTGTGACATTACTTGCAATTTTGAATTTAAAAGACAGAAAGCTTCAGTTGAAACTTAGCAAAGGAATCTTGCTCTCTTTCTGGGAAGATGCTAGAAATTACTATGAAACTGCATTGGAATATATGAAGGCCAAATTCTATACCAGGATACAACTTTAAAACATGCAGAAATAACAGAACATATCTGTCAGAAAATGATGTTGTTTGGAATCAGAGTATTTTGTTGGAAAATTTAAGCCATTCACTGCAAGGTATGCACTTTAACCTAGTACAGTGGATTATTTTCAGTAGTAATTTCTCACCTACCAGTCTGATCCATTGACTGGTGTAGATCTCATTGAGTCAGCAGACAAGTGTTGGTATAGTATCGGAGGAGTGAAAGATGAGCTGGGTAACTTTAGTTATGATAAACTTTCGGAAGTAATGAAGTCTAAACTTCTAATACAGCAATATAGGACACAGTTTGAGGATCAGTGTCAAACTACATCTCAGAATCAGTGTTGTTATGGAAGATGAGATGGCACAAAAACCATGTTTCTCCAAAGTAATTGTAGATTATTTTCTGAGAAAGCTTAGAGTGTCACTTATGGGGTTTTTAATCAGTAGTACATTGTAATTAGTAAGTTTAGTAAGTATTAAATAAAACATAATTATTAGTAACACCATTTCCATTTATTGTTGTTTTCCCCTGTACCAGTAGAGATTACTATTTTGCAAAATTTATTGTTGGCAGGTCTGAAATTCTATTTTTTATTTTTTGGGAAAACGTAATTATATTGTGTAAATCAGTCCTTTTTGTGAGTAGAAAAAATATGTGCAGAGATTATGGGAGCTATTATATGTATTATAAAAAAAACGTGCTGAGACTGTGGAAATCAGTTTTTATTTTAAGGCAAAACCTTTTATGAATATCATAATCAAAATTTGATGATTTATTTTTTCTTTGTATCTTAGCAGTGGACTTCACTGGCTTTGAATTTTCTTTTTGTTCTAGGTAGGATTTTTTTGTCTTTTGTAATAGGAGTTTGTTGCTCAAGTTTTCAGCAAAACATTCATTGTGTATGAAAATTATGTTATCTTTTGTATTTTAAGATAAGATGTGCAGTAACTGTGGAAGAAGTGGTGTAGAAGTAAAATGCAAGAGGTGTACTTCAGCTGGTTCTGAAGTCATCACTTCAGCATTGAAAGAATTGGTGGAAGAACCAGAGGATGATTTAGTGAGTCATGGATTTACAAATAATACTGAACTTGTGTTTCAAATGCCCATTATATAATTAGTTAATCCAATAATTCTTTGGAAATAATTGCAGACTTGTATTGATTAAACTACATATTTTTAAAAGTTATTTAAGTATTCCTCATCTTATTTTATTTTAAAAAAAGGCTCGAGAAACTGCTCTGCAAAAAATAAATTGCACAGCAAATGCATAAAATGCCCAAGAAATGTGTTTATGGTCGATTTATTTTCATGTGGATGGAGTGTTTTAATGTTATGATAAAGAAGAGAGTAAGTGAGATGTTAAGCAGTTTTTATTTACTTAAATTAATTTTGATGCATTAATACATTAACCAAATCAGAACAGTGCTACTATCCAACCATTTTTTGTGCGTGTTATTACCTTAGATTCAAAATTTTATCAAACCACTTTTTTGTTGATGTGTTTTCTGTGATGACAAGAAAACTCACTTGTAGAAAATTATATATTTAAAAATGGCTGGTATGGGTAGAGAAAGCACTTGTAGAGAAGCAAACAATATTTCATCAACATCAACAAATTTCCTCCACAAACCATAGTAAACATTTTATATGCACACACCTAGACAAAAAGCAAAATCAACAAACAAAAGTAAATATATACCCCATGATTTAAACAGTCATGTAATCATATACAACTGCATACCGTATATTCCCGACATCAGTGGAAAAATAACTAACATTTGGCAAAAACTAGTAACAACATATGACATTCCAGTTAATACAAATTTATTCAAAAACCAGGCACAAAACTAAGGTTTATATTATACAAAAACTACAATGACAAACACAACACTAACATTATTTATAAAATACAATGTGATAACTGTCACAACTTCTGTATTGCAGAAACAAGTAGACGAATGGAAACCACATTCAAAGAACACGAAAAGTCACCTTCACACATTTTCGAACACTGCAAAGCAAATAAACACAACATAACCACAGAAAACACTCAAGTACTAAAGAAAGAAAGAAACATAAACAAATGCAAAATTAAAGAAGCCTTACTTATAAAACAACTCAAGCTCAAAATAAACCAATACAAAGGAACACCTTTATACCTATATTAATATATATAATCCAACATATAAGCAGACCCTCTATATTCCTACACTCAATTACACAACCGCTTTCAAACATGTAGTCAGCTACCGGTCAGTAATCCTTTTTTTCTTTGTGAAACTGTTGATGACTGAAGAAGGTCAAAACATTGTTTGCTCTTTTACTAGTGCTTTCTCTACCTATACCAGCCATTTTTTTTTAAATGTATAGTTGATGTATTTTAATTAAATTATTATTATCACATACATTGTAATACAAAGATTTTTTCTCTTATTTAAAAATAAAGCTCTAAAAAAATAAATGAAATTGCAGTTTTGTTTGTCATGTGATGTACTTGCTGTTACAAATTGCAACTTTAGGAGCTGGTATAGAAGAAATTGTGTTTAATGTAGACATTCAAACAACACTTATGCACGTTGTTTGTTAGTAATTTGAGTACTTTACAAGAACTTGTCCCAGAGAAAACCTTTGTAAACAGTCCTCAGTCAAAGATAAGCCATGCTCACTTGTATTGTAGAAGCTGTTTTGTTAAGTGACAGTTCTAACTTTAATGGTATTTACATAACTAATAATAAGAGCAGATTTTGAAGAATCTTTCCTGTATATTATCTTCTACCTGCTCTGATGTAAGTGTTGACAATGTAGGCATACAATTCATATGTCCCTAGAGCTTGGCTGTTTTTTCAGTGATGTTGAGAAACCCACTTGTTGAGAATTTTATATGCAAAAACGGCTCGTTTGGGTTCAGAAAATATTTTAAATAGAAGAGCAAACAACGTTTCGACCTTTTTCGGTCATCGTCAGGTTCACAAAGAAAGAGGTAACTGACCGGAAGCTGACCACATGTTTGGAAGGGATTGTGTAACTGAGTGTTGCAATGTAGAGGGCGGGGTTAGATGTTTGAATATATAATTTTATCTATATTATAGATAATATTAGATAGATTATATTGTCTATAAAATTATATATTCAAACATCTAACCCCGCCCTCTACATTGCGACACTCAGTTACACAATCCCTTCCAAACATGTGGTCAGCTTCCGGTCATTTACCTCTTTCTTTGTGAACCTGACGATGACCGAGAAAGGTCGAAACGTTGTTCGCTCTTCTATTTAAAATATTTTCTGAACCCAAACGAGCCGTTTTTGCATATAAATTGGCTGTTTTTTCTTGTCTCTGGTATATTACAGTTACAGCTCTTAACCTTTCCTTCAGTTTGTGTGTTACTTAAGATTACAGCTATGATTTATTACAACTCATTATCATGTCCTGTCATTAGTTTCAGTTTGGCAGATAAACCCTGGTTTATAATTCTGCAGTACCATCAGACATACCCACCTCTTCCAATTCCTCTTTTGTTATCTCAGTGGAGTACACTTGCATATCCAGAAGCGCAAGCTTCAGGCATGGAGGTTATCTAGTCCTTTTTATGGCTTTGGAGATTAATTTTGAAGGTTACCATGTATTTGTCCAAGTTGTTGCTTGGTCCTACAATGGACATTTAATAAGGGAAGTGGCATACATATTAGCAATAGTGTACTGAGAGAAAGTTCAACCTACTTTGACAAGAAGTGCAAACTACAACTCATTTTGTAACCTGGATCTTTAGTAAGGATTTTATATCTTCTGTGATCATTCTGTGTGAGGTGGCTTATTGACTATTTTTCAATACTTGGGACAAGAATTTGAGTCTTCGATACTCTGTGGTTTCCTCAAGTTGCTTTGGGCCCTTTATCACAAATGCCTATTCCAGTTACTTAACTGATATATTGCACTTAAATTCCATGTCTTTACTCAACACTTATTTTTTACCTTAGTCTCATGTGCCATGTATCACCTTTCCATGAAGGTTTATATTTTTGTTGTTGCTTCCCTACAGACTTTGCCAGTCAGTGTGGTTTGTGCTGATTCTTCATAGCTGTGGATGTTTTATCATTCTATATATGTTCTCTGAATGATTTTTACTTAATTCACTATCAACCAGGGAGGGAAATAAATCATTTTCGTCAGTATGTCTGATCACTGTTTTTCACTTCTGTGACTTATCAAATTTTACTCATTTGTTATGTCCAGCAAGGGTCTTGGAAAGTTTTGTTGTCCCTGTTGATATCAGCCTTTAGAGATGCTAGACAATGACTTTTTTATTCATTGGGATCATTCTATTTTTCAGGATTTACCCCAGTTATCTTGATGGTGTGGATACTGAATTGACCCATATCACTTATTCTGGGATCTCTTTGAAGATGAGGAATCTTTTGAGAGTCCTGTAATCAGATTTATCACATTTTAATGCTCTTAGCAGTCCAGTTGAGTATCTACTGGAAGAAATTCTGCATGCTGGCATGTGGACCTCCTCCAATACTTTTATTTAACATTATTTGCATGACCTGACAGCATCTTCATCTGAGGGTTTTTACTACCCCCTGTAGTTCTCTTAACCACTTTCACTAGATTGTACAGATGGGTGAGTATTTTCATTGCTATCCTCATCTGTACATTATCTTTCAGGGTCCCTTAACTCATTTTCATAGGATCCCACTCTGTAGCAAGTGTGCTTTTATCAAATCAATTCTGTTGTAGCAGAGATAATTCAAAATACAATCTTTATAGAAATGAGATGTTCTTTAAGATCACTTATAGAAGCTGGCCAGGTGGCATTGCTGTTCTATGCGCTGGACTGCCACTCTTGAACTATCATCAGTAAAGCATAAGGGAACCCTGCCCATCCATGTCAAACTTTGTATTGAATAAATTGAGGTCAATTTGCTTTCAATAATTTAGGGAACTTGGTTCACTTATTGCACTGTTTCCCACTGAGTCCCAGGACTCCTCAACATGATTCTACTAGTGAAGCTAGAGAACCTATATCACACCCTATTTCCAGTCAGTAGGGTGGTGGCCAGAGGCTTTTTTTTCCAGATTGTTAAAGTGAGTTTTCCTCACTTGGAGAAGAAGGCAAAGTTGGGGCCCTTTTATATGGGAGTCTATTCATAAATGCTAGGCTATCAGGTTGAGCTGAGTGGTACCCTTCTTTTTGATCAATGTTTGTTCAGCACATTGTTCATGGAAAAGGGATTACTGTCTCCTTGTATTTCCAAATGCATAGTGGTCTCATTCTGCATCTTTGGTTTAGCACAGTTATTCCACATTCTTTCTGTAATTCCAGGGGTAATTTAACTTGTCTACATGATTGGGGAATGAAGATGAATGTCCATAGCTCCAGATTAAATGAGTTTTGTTTCCTCAGGTTGAGTGAGATATACATAATCCTGTCATACAAAGCCTTTTGGACTTTTTCAGGTTGAGGAGAAGGTTTGTGAGACATTGTTGCTTACTTTCTTTCCATAATTTCCAGTGGCTCAGAATACATCACTCTGTAGTTACTGGTTGGGATCTACTCATAACTATACATATTGCACTTCAATTTCCCTAGTCACTAATGTGGGATAAAGAGACCATGGCCCAAAAATTCCAGTCCTGAGTAGTGAAACCTCAGCTTTCTGGTTAGGGTATGGATAATAGTAATTATAGATCTTGTAAAATGCCAACCACAGTTCATGAATTACGTTCTATGTGAAGAGCACACCCATTCTGGATGTAGTGCAGATCCCTCACTAGGGTCCCAATCTTCTATTGACACACTCTTGACCTATGTAGACACATCTCTATCAATGAGGGAATCTAGCTAAAATGTAAGAAGAGGGTATGTATCCATGGGAATTTCCAATAACACTTACCTCCTCTCATATGCTCCACACTAAGAGCTGGTAGAATAAGTCAGTTTTGAAAAGTGATAACATTATCTGAATAAGTTGCTTGTATATATAGTACCAGGGTAGAGAGTGCATTTATGTGAACAAAGATTGTGATGAGACAAATATTGCTAAGGGCAATTAAGTGGGGTAGAGACTGGATCAGTTGAGAAGAAAAGCAGACTGTTGTTCAAAATGGCAAAAAAGAAACTGTGACAGTTGAATAACAGTTGTAGTATGAGTAGAGTGTGTATTATTGGAACTACATTTTCACTTAAACACAATGTTAAATTTCATGCAGTGGTACTCAGAGCTTGTCATTGCAAACTTCTGTGCAATCCTATCTGAAGGATGATGATACTTCAAATCTGGAATGCACATCAGCATGACATTAACCTCCAGGATCCACCATACTAAGGTAGAGATTATGAGGCTAGGCTACCAGAGTGAGGTATTAGGATAAAGAAACACAACCAACACATGTGAAGATGTGTGTTGATTGGTTCAATTTCAATCCAAAACCACTGACCATAATCAGACATCTAGGTGATTGTAGGATGAGTGATCTGAGTCAGAGGGGTGAACTGAAACATGATGAATTTACTTCCTATAGAACCAGTTTAGTACCTGTCCAATGGGGTTTGGATTTGCTGTGATCAGCTACATTGGCACAGTTTTTCCTCTTGTCATTTGGAAATCAAATTCCTGGATGACTGTTTGTGGTTGTGGATTTGTGCTTATGTGTCCTGTTTTGTAGATTGGTTTGGTACATATATTCTTTTATTCTGCACAACTTGTGGTAAAAATGGTGTGGACCATGAGTCAGAAAATTTATGTTCAATGCTGATTTGCATCATACTGGAATTAACTGGTCATCTATGGTCCATTGTTTCCTTGTCATTCTACATCTTTGGGCTCATCCTTTTTTGCTATTTTTTTGTGCTCCTTCTCTTTTTCACTTGTGTATGCAACACTTCTTTACATACTGGCAGTCAGTCTTTCAGGGTATTCTTCAGATGCTTTCAATGGATACTTCTCTATATCTTATTCACTGGTCCTTCCACCTGTTTAATGTGGGATTCTAGCTATATGGGGGAGTGGAGGGAAGATATATTGAAAATTATTTTGCTGCATCAAAAATATGTTTGTGATAGGTACTTGCCTTCTGTTGCTCTTCCCACCATTTCCTCCCACTTAAAACCAGTGCTTTCTTTCTTCCTAATCTCAGTCAAATGAAGGGAACCACATGCTTCAAGAATGTCTATTGTGCTCTTACTGGATAAAAATTGTTGCATCGTGATATACATGTGAAGACACTGTGAATCAAATTAATCATAGGGTAAATGGGAGTTCAAGGCTTATGGCACATGAAAAAACCTTTTCCATATAGAGGGCAGCACTGAACAAAAATAGTTATGTGTTGAGAGGTAAGTGTCTAAAGGAAATGTATTTCTAGTATAGGAATATAATAACTTTAGTGGTATAAAAGTTTTTTTTAATTTGTGTTTGAAGTCATAATAAAATTCAGAAGTTAGTTGAGTACTATCACAACCATCAGTAACAGACACTGTATTAGTTCTAGTTTTTTTTTTAATATTTTAAAAATTATGTTAATATGCATGTATTATTTGACAGGGTCTTTCGGATCATAATGAAAAAATTCAAGACTATCATAAATTAGTAGAACTTGATGAACAAGATCTCGTACCTAATATGGATGCTTTTGAATGTCCAGTTTGTTTTATGAATATAGAAAAGGAAAAAGGTGTAGTACTACGAGACTGTCTTCATTTGTTTTGCAGGTGAGGACAAAAGTTTTCTGTATCTTTATCTTTTAACTAGCAGATAAAATATATTCAAGACTGGTTAGTTCTTGAAGGTTGAACTTGTTTTTATATAAAGAGCACCAACATTACTGTATAAAGCAAAATTTAACGTTTTTAAATTAAAAATATGTTGAATAATATTTCTTATGCAAGGTGAGACAGAACTATTACCATGAATTGGTTTCAGTTGTTTTCATAATATTTTATATAGTACCAATTAAATAGTTACTTTTAGCTTCATCCTGTGTATAAAATCTTAGTCGATAGGTTTTAATGTTTTTTTGCCATATGCCATAGTAGATGTTTTATATTATATTGTTGTTTTAATCTCACTTGGGTAAAAGCTATGTTTAGTAAACTGCCAATTAAACATTAAAATACATCAAGTGGTATTTATTTTCCTTAATTTTTAAGACATTTTTGTTTTCTTGTTACACATTACAATACTTACTTTTCTTTAAATCGATAGTTTTTAATATTATCTAATGCTTTGCTTGGCAGTATTTATTGGCAGCATTTTAAGTTGTTTATGTTGAATGGATATCTTTTGTCTTTTCTCTTCAGTCTCTATACTATGAATTTAGAATTCAATTCCTTAAGTAGTCATCTGCATTCATTGGATCAAAAAGATTTTGACTGTTGTTGATGCTTGTCTTTTGTTTAGATTTATCATTTTCATAAATGTTTGAAATATATCTTAATTGTTTTTCTGAGGTTACGTTTATGACAGGTTTAGAAATTTTTTCTGTGGCTGAAACAAATTGGACATGTAGGTACAAGAAAATGGCCATTAATGAGCTACAGAATTTGTTTAGAGACTTAACAAAAGTCATATATTATAGAATTTTATATAGGATTGGTAATAACAGCTAGTACAGTTGAATATGATGTTGCTTAAATTTCTAGCGAATAGCTGTTAGTAATTATGTAAATTGTTTGAACTTTGTATTCCTAGCATATTATGCTTGATTTCTAATTCTTTTTAACTTATAACACCACATAAATTAACATCTTTTGACTTTTTTGTGATAAACAGTTTATGCTTTTAAAGTGTAATATTGTTTACACAATTCAGTGTTTCAAAGGTTACAACAACAAAAAATATCCATCATTTTACAAAAATATTTATAAACAAGTATTTTCACAAAGGTTTTCTTTTTTATGGCAGTCTGAACTTTAATAAATTACAAATTCCTGGTTGTAAGCCAGTCCAGTACCATTTTGTGTTCAGTTTAAAAGGAAGACTCCTCACTAAATTGTCATTATTTTTTTTAAGATTAGGTCAACAAAGTAATGGAAGACTAAACTTAAGAAGAAATATCTAATAATCTCTCTGCTATGGTTTTCCATTAAGCACATCATTTATGTACATTCATCAGGGTATTGATCATTAAGTACAAGATTTATTATGTGGCATGCCACCGAACATGCTGTGTACTTTTAACTTTGAGGGAATTATAAAAAATGTCATAGCCAATTTCACTATTTGGTTAAGAACAGTCATGTAAGCATTGGATCTGCAGTCTGCTTGCCTTCATTCTGATCAGTAATCCTAAAATTAAGCACAATTGTATATCTGAATCATCGTATCTCTCACCTGGCTATTTGTTTTGTGTTTCATAGTACCATTTATGTTTAAAATGTTTGAGGAATTAACTTTATAAAATCCATTAAAATTATTGAATTTTATTTATAAAATGAAACGGTAATAACAACAATCAAAGGTGTTACAGACTTTAAACGGATATATGTAACTATTTATTTTGAAGGACTCATCAACATATCTGTGTGGTGATATTTCATCACTGCAATTGCGAAGCATTAAAATACTATAGAAATTATTGAAAACAGCATATTAAAATAGATGAGTTGTCAGTTCTAAAGGATATGAAAATATATTTGAGAAATTAGAATGGCTAATACCTATTTAAAGTAATTCAAGCCAACAGGAAGATCCTTGAACTAAAGTTTTATTTTGAAATTCTCATTATCTGATGGTCAGTATACAACATACAGAACTGTCTGTCACCAAATATTACTGGCCTTGTCTATGATTTAGATTGTTTTGACTGGTGCAACATATACACAAAAGTAAATAATCATGGTAATTTAACTTCAGTAATTTTCAGTGTTTGTCTGACTTATTTCATACAAGACAGAGAAGCTATTGTCATTAAGTGTTTTTAATTTCTATAGGATTGTTTTAAATGTGAATGTGGTCAAGTGTTTTAATCTATACAATTTTCAGAGATTGCCTGGCTGGTGCTATTCACCATACAGAAGCAGCTACAGTCAAGTGTTTGTTTAGGAATGAGGATTATTCTTGTGATAGCCAGTTACAAGACAGAGAAATTAAAGCAGTAAGTGATTGCTACTTATTTAACTATAGATATAATTGTCATTTCTGTATGTGTACCTCTAAGTTGTTTATTCACTTACTCATCAATATTTGTTTGATAATATTTGCAATACTATTCTATATTAATATCTGAGTAGTATTTTTGGATACATACACTCATACACATGCATCATAGTTTTCTGAATATAATACACTCCCAGTTATAATGCACACATTAATCTTCATGAACAAAGACTGAACTTTGCCTTATTACCATAAATGATACAAATCTAGACTTCTACAATAGTGCAGTCAGAGTAACTCTTTGATTACAAGATTGTTAGAGTGTCTATGTAATATCTAATTGTACTTTCCATTTAATGCTTACTATTTTGTTATTGTGACTGGAAAATAAACATTATCAAAATGTTAGAGTAATTGTAAAATTGCTGAAAGCAAGTTCCTCTGCAACTAACCTTTCAAACAACAAATGTATAAAAAATGGAATGAGTGGCTCAACCCTGGAGCACATGCATTTACACGGTTAGGTAACCAGACCTATTTTTCATTTCACAATGGATCAAAGAAGTATGGGATGTCTTTGATCCAGTTTTGCTTCATTGTGGCTTTAGCTCATTAACTGCTATGCACTGTTTAAATTCCTTTCTACTCATATGATAATGTTTTACGAGTTACATTCAAAATTTAATTAAATCACATTTCTTTATTTAGAGTAAAAATCATAAAGAACATTTCCTGAACTTTGGTTTTGTTGCCTTGTGACACACAAACAATCAAGGTCTTAACTTTTTGTCGCTATTACATGTACACTACACATGACCTGTATGTTCTGACTGAATTCTATTGAATTTACCTGTTCTTACTTCAGATTTCTTAATTTTTTTTGGAGTCAGTTCAGAGATTAAAAAAACATCCAAATGTTACAGGCCTTGTCTATAATTTAGTTTGTTTTGACAGTTGCAAGACATATACAAAAGTGAATAATCATTGTAATTAATTTGTAGAATCATTTTAAAACTAATGCACAGCATTTGCTACCAATTACATAAAACAGCCTAAGCATTGTTTGCTGATTTTTTCCTCACTAGCACTTAACATTGTTTCTTGCCTTGATACATATTAGCTAGATAAACAGTTAAGTTGTATTCAGGATTTACTTTTATATTTCAGTTAATTATTTATTATTATTTATGTTTCAAAATTCGTAGTTGAAGGATTTTATAATTTTGATAATGTAAAAAAAAATTTGCTTTGCTGTGCAAGGTTTACTTTACTAAGTGAGACCAAAAATATTTTGCCAGAGGCAAAACTACCTCTCCCAATGATTTCACTTAAAGGCAGCCATTGATGTGTGTCGAGGTAAATATTAAATGATAAAGGATAGGGAGAAAAAAACAAAAATCTTAATTGAAAAGGTAGAGATGTGTAATTAGCCATAAAACCTCAACAAATAATTTATGATTATTTGACAAAGAAGTAAAGACCTGGCATGGTCAGATGGATAAGGCACTCAACTTGTAGTTTGAGAGTTGCTGGTTCAAACCCTTATCACACCAAACATGCTTGCTCTTTCAGCTTTGGGGGCGTTATAATGTGATGGTCAATCTCACTATTCGTTGATAAAAGAGTTGCCCAAGAGTTGGCAGTGAGTGGTTATGACTAGCTGTTTTCCCTCTAGTCTTACACTGCAAAATTAGAAATGGCTAGCTCGAATAACCCTCGTGTAGCACTGCACAAAATTCATAACAAACCAAACCATAGAATGAAAAGGAGTATATATATTTCCATTTCTTAATTTCAAATACTATTCCACTGTACATTAATCACAATTTCTACAATCAGTGATATAGCAAAAGAAATGAATAATAAAATATAAACATTTAAAAAAAACTTTTAGTGCCATTTAGGAGGTTATAGAGGCTATGTTAATTAAATTTGAAAATAATGAGATTAGAAAAACATTTTTTATATGTGACATGAAAATCACTTTGCACTTGAAGTTTGAGTGCAAATAACTACAATGAATAATGAATATTTAAAAGAAATAGTGTAAGAAATCAAAATTAAATATTTTATTTTTTGAAATAACTTATTTTTAGGAAAGTTACTTCAATATGCTAAAGAATTTCATCCACCAGTTTTATTTTTCAAATCAAGTGTTAAAAAGTTGCATTATGTCCTTGCAATAGAAGGGCCAAGTAACCAAAGGGTTGCTGTTGCCTTGCAACTAATGTGGATGGTTCAATAGATGACATTCTCTGGGATAACATGCTGTGATAGATACTGAATATGAAGAACATGTTAGTAGTAATGCCATTTATGGCAATAATGAGACAATAGAGAAGCTATCCTAACTATTAGGGGCAATGATTCAGACTCAAAATTGTAAGGTTTCATGAAAAATTATTTTTAATTTTTATTATCAAGTGTAATATAGCGATAACTAGTTTGTATTTCCAAGCATTTCTAAATGGAAATAATTCTTAATAATCACAAGAATAAGCACCTTGATCATTTTATTTTAAAAAGTGTGGTTAAAGGTGATGAAGATGATTGAAAAATTGAGACAAATTTCATTTATGTCTTATAATTATATATAATTAAAGAGAGAATTAAAAGATATACCATTGAAATTCATCATTTTAAGTAAGTATGAATTGTAGTTCACAATACATGTTTGAAAAGATTGTCTGGACTGGCTGTTTAAAAAAAAATTAAACAAAAATATGTACATTTATTATCATGATAACTATCATGATACAATTTTTGGGAAGAAAATGCACATTATTTTCAGAAAATTACAATACATATATATATGTGTGTGTGTGTGTGTGTGTGTTACAAAATCTTACATCAAAAGAAGGAATATCACGAACACATGTTAAAATACTAAATAAAATACAGTTATATATCATTTTCTTCAGAAAACAAAAATAAATGCACTCACAAAACAAATATCCATTGCTGGGGTGCAAATCATAAAATTGGTCATTATGTGTACTGGCTTAGTCTCAATTAATTTTAACTCAAAGGCTTAAAAAATAAAAGAATAAGAGAGAGAGAAGGAGCAAATGTGGATGCTCAAGTCCAGAATTTCCCTCATTTTTACCAGCTGTCACTGTCCACAGCCAGAATGAGACTGTGATTGCTATCTTGTTACATTTAAGTAACAAAATGAAAAATAATGACAATAAAAAATAGAGTAAATTACATCAATGGGTGAGAAAATAAACCTTTTTTCTTACTAATGTTGTTTTACTTAAATGTAACAACAGAGCAACCACCTTCCTACTCTTTGTTGCAGATGAAGAAAGGTGGTAAAAATGCAAGATTTTATGGGCTTGAACTCACATCTGCTCCTTCTTCTCTCTTTATTTCCTCTTTTTTGAAGCATGTTAGGCCACCAAAGTTGAAGCTAAACTGAATAGAATGGGCATCACCAGTACTAGCTGGTGATCCACTAGTATCTCAAAAACCTGGTCATGTTATGTTATGGTTTGTACTCCAGTATTGGATATTTTTGTAGCTGCATATGCTTCTATGAAAAGTAAAACCTACTCATGTATGGATATCCATTTATCATATTCGTTAGCTTGTCTTTTTATTCATTTCTTTCTTCCATTATTCATTTATGTATATGCTGGCATGAGTATAAGTACCTATATGTTCTTTTTTTTTTAAATTAATTACTACTTTCTCTTTTTCTTCTGTGTAATGCAAAGTTTAATTTTGAAATGTTGCATAGTTTTGCCTCATCTCTTAATACTATGCAAAAATTTGGGAAAAGTAAATTTTATTGTTTTATAAGAAATAAGATATTTTGTGGACTAATAATATGTGAGTAAGTGGTGTTACTTATGTTTTTCAGTTGGTTTCACTTGAAGAATATGAGCGCTTTCTCCAAAGAAGTATTGCTACAGCTGAGAATGGTGCTGATAACAGTTTCCACTGTAAGACTCCTGATTGTAAGGGTTGGTGTTTTTATGAAGATAATGTTAATGCTTTCCTTTGTCCTGTGTGTGATCACACTAACTGCTTGACTTGTCGAGCTATTCATGAAGGTCGAAACTGTCGACAGTATCAGGATGAATTAGAATTTGAAGCTGCAGGAAGTGAAGAAGCAAAGAAGACTAAAGAGTTCTTAGATGTATGATTTCCAGTCATATCTTGTTGAAGCTCAGATTGTCATTTTTAAGCTGGTCTTCAATGATAACCTGTTTGGTTATATATTGAGACTAGCACAGTAGCTTTCACTTGCCTTTAGCAATTGAACTTGTCTTATTGTTTTGTATGTGTATTTAAGATCATACTACTATATTAAGGCTTCAGAATTGATTGTATTGTTTATGTTGCAGTTGTAGTATTGCATAAAAACTTGTGCAATAATTAGATTTAATACAGCTTTGTAGTCATGGGAGCTAAAATAATAATGACTGCTAAAATATTAACTTGTGCTTTAAAATTACCTAAATTTCATGTTGGATGGTAACAAAAGCAAAGTTATGGAAAAAAATATCATTATAATTCATTAATTCAGTAAGGATGAAACTCCCTGGTAGGAAAACAGTAAGTCTACAGATTTACAATGCTAAAATCAGGGGTTTTATTCCTCTCAGTGGACAGAGCAGATGCTCTGATGAGGCTTTTCTTTAAATGAAGAAAACGATACACAGTAAAGAGAGCTAATTTCATACTTCATTTACTGTCTGTAAACAAAATACACCTTTGAGAGACTTTCACTATGGCTCTATACTTTTCTTGTATTTTTGTGAATGCAATAGTAGACATTTCACATTTTTAGAAAGTGAAGCGTGAAGCTCTAAAAAAAGATAAAACAAAACTGATTAAGATTGTTGATCAAACATAAAGCATAAACTTTTGATTGAAATAAAAATTATTTATTTATTGATATTTAAAATAAATTTGAAAAAATGCTGAAATAAAGTGAACTTTTTAGTGCTTGTATTTTTGTTTTTTTTTCACAGAAAAAATAGCTAATTATTTGTGACATTTTTGTATTTTAGATCAGCTTACATTTTGTAACTGTGGGCTATATGTTTTTCGTAAAATATCAATTAAGTTTTTTACATATCCAGTTTACTCTCAGCCTCACTTGCATTACAGTTGTTAGGTGAGTTGACCATAGACATTGAATTTAAGTATAAATAATTTGCTAATAATCCTGGATAGTTTCTACTTTATGCTTTAAAAAATGAAGTTGGTAAGTAATTTTTTTTTCTCTATTTATTTTGCATTTCCTGAGAGTATTTACTAACATTTACCAGACAAATAGGGCTAAACTGTTTTTTTATTTATTTGCAGAGCATGTTGTTACAAGGAGATGCTATGAGATGTCCAAAATGTCAAGTGATTGTGATGAAGAGATGGGGATGTGACTGGTTAAAGTGTTCTGTTTGTCAAACTGAAATTTGCTGGGTTACTAAAGGACCTCGCTGGGGACCAGGGGTGAGAAGAACTTTTTCTGTTTAAATTGTTGTAAATGGATTGCTGTGTTTACAGGATACATAATATTAGTAGTTATAAGTATTAAAAATGTGGTTCAATTATCTTAAGTTGGAAGGTACCTTTCAGTGTCCAGTGGATGAAACTATGATTTATTGTGGCATATCTACATGTGGCATAACAAACTCAAATGAAAACTTTCACAAAAAACTAAATGCTGTATTTTGGGAATGAGTCATAGCTCGCTTTTACCCCATGGGAACAATATTACATATCAGGATATTTTCTTGTATACCTAATATGTATACTTTGATATTTTCTTATTCCAGAACACCAAAACCAAAGAGAAATTTCACCTATGTGGTTAATTCAGTCTTTATTGCTTCTTTCCTCATTTTTCAAGTATTTATAGAACATTTGAACTTAGAATTAATACCTAGGAAATATGTTATGCTATTGCAGGGCTTTGGAACTCATGTTTTTGCTGTACAGTAATGTCTTTTGTTAATAAAGTAGATTTATTTCATGATGCCTAATGTTTACAGAAACTTTGTTAAAAGAGGTAGATTTAACATAAGAAATTGAGGAATGTATTTCAGGACTTAAGAAAAGAGGATGCAATTGATATACTTCATTAAATACAAACAAAAATAAGGTTAAAATATGCCTTAACCCATGAAATATGCATAAAAAATACATATTATAAATGCTGTAAATAAAATAATGAACCAATAAAATAACATTCCCTGTCGACTTCTCTTGGAGCTAGCATTATGTTACGCTGCACTTTTTGCACAATTAAACCACAAGCACTAGGCAGTCATTTGGGTGATGTAATGGGGATAATAAAACTACTTTACTGTCACAAAAAAACACAATCATGTTACCAATACAAGCCCAGGCAGCAGCAGGATAGAAATGGAAGACTTGCAAAGCTCTTCGCTGATTGGTTACTAATAGCACTATGTAACACAAATTTTGTTCCTGGATTGTATGTGTTATTTCTTAATTGCTTGTGTTGTAAAAGTACAGAAAATGGCCATTATTCCCTTCAGACTTTCCTTTTGTGACCTGGATAATGAAATTTAGAAATTAACCTATTTTCTATGTAAAAATGGGCACATTTGTACATTTTCATTTACATAATGCTTGAGTGAAACAACGTATGAATCAAGATTTACATGTATTTATACTAAAGTTATACAAAAATGTTTAGAAGTGAGTAGTTTTTCGAGATTTGCAACTGTAATGTAAATCACCTTCACGTATCAGCCCCCAAATATAGTCTCTCATCATGTTTTAATTATACACTCCTTGGTAGTGGCGTTTAAAGTCCAGTATATTTTGGTGGAAGCACTTGCCTTACTCCTCTGAGTATTCTCCCACGTTCTTGAATTTATCATGATGAGCATCAAGGATATGGACTTTCAGGGACATCCTGCAGTCCATTTTGCTGTAGTTCTTCACCAGAGCCTCAACCAGTTCCACGTAATTTTCGGCCTTGTGATTGTCCAAGAAGTCTGGAGCCACTGTGACAAAGCTGCTCCAAGCTTTTTTTCACTTCCTACTGAGCGTGGGAAATTCTGTGCACTCCAGAATCTTCTTTATTTGTGGTCCAATGAAGACACCAGCTTTGACTTTTGCTTCAGGCAGCTTAGGGAAAAAGTCTCAAAGGAACTTGAAGGTTGCAGATTCCTTATCAATAGCTGTGATATATTGTTTCATAAGACCCAATTTTATGGGCAATGGTGGGAACAACACCTTCTGGAGGTCCACTAGTGGCTCATACTTAACATTGTGCCTCCCCACAGAAAGCTCGATTCAGTGTGGCTAGTACTTCCTGTTGTAGTGTGTTGCAGTGTCCTTGCTATCTCAAAGGCAATGATAACAAAGAAACTTAGTAAAGCCTCCTTGGAGACCAATCAGGAATGCCACTATAAAATTTGTGTGATATGAAATCTTAGTATTCAAGCAAACAAAAATTGTTCGTCTTACCTTCTAGAGTTTTTTTTGCAGTGCTCAAGGGTAAAACGAGGTGTTCAGAGTTTGTCTTGATCCACAATACGCATGTTGAAACATGCCTTCTAGGCTTCACACATTTTAGCAGATGCTGACAACCAGTACTTTTTCACACTTGCCTTGATAAATTGGCCACATACATAGCAGAATGTGTCTGGAGAATGCTTGTAGCTTTCTGATGCCATCTCTGATAAAATCAGATAGGTCAGTGTGTTCACTTATGCAGCTAGAACTAAACTGAAGTGGTGAGCCTTTGTATATGTATTACTATGGAAAGTTCTAGAAAATTCTAAAAGGTTTTTGAAAATTCTTTCAAGTTCTACAACATTCTAGAAAGTTTGTTATTAGCTACTCAGCACTGAATCTTCTTAGAATGTTCTGGAAAAAGGGTAAATTTGAAAATTTCACTACCCAGATCACAAAAGCAAAGTTTGAAGAGAAAAATAGGTCTTTTTTTTTCTTTACTTTAGGCACAAGGAATTGGGAAATAACACTTTCTGCCCAGGAACAAAAGTAAAAATTTTGTTTCATAGTGTAATGTAAGTAAACCCTACTCATTTGTATTTATAAAATGCACATAGTGTTTGAAATTTTACTCTTGATGGATATGTAAATAGATCTCTTGGCACACCAAACAAATTTTGACAGTTTTTGAAGTGGTTAATCACTAATTGCTTATATTTGAACTTTGTGTATAATTCCTTATTCTAATTTCTAAAATGTTATCAAGCTGTTTTTCTCTGTTTTATAAAAATCAGAGACTTAATATATTGAATTTTGAAAATGATTTTTGTGCCATCAGAAACACTGCAGTAATTTTATCATATGAATGAGATACCAGACCACTCATTTCAGTTTGAGATATGGTACAGAAAAGGTTAACATTTGTTTGTGAACCTCACTCATCAGTTTAACTTCCAGCAGAATAGATTATAGAAATATAATTAATTTCTTTTGAAAAACCAAAGTAGCCCCATGTTTCATACAGGTATTTCCTATGGATTCATCTAAATATATTACATTTTAGCAGTTAGTTTTGGGAAAATATACCTCTAACTGAAGGTTTGACCAGTATCAGAACATACTGCCATTTAAAACGATTAGTTTACATGTTTTTTGAATATTTTTGCTGATTATAGTCAAATGTATATTAATTATGCAGGTAAGAATTCTGACAACCTCTAACTTGTGTTTATGAATAAATAACCTTTCTTCTACAGTATCTCAGACTGGTATATCACTGTTCATGTTATAAAATTACTCCAGTGTTTCAGTTTACCAACAACTGTTATCAAAACTCAAGAGTATTGATTCTTTGATGTCTGTAAAAGAGGGCTAAAAATTAAAGTGGCCTGATACTGTATGAAGGAATAGGTTAATGAAGCATGCAGTAGGTTGGCATCAAAGCCTGAAGTCACTGACTACCCAAAAAAAGAGCTAAATTTGTTAAGTATGCCATGAAGTGTATTGATACATTGTAAAATCATAAGTACTCTTATTCTAATGCACATAATATTTTAGATTACACAGATTATGGGGAAGGGCTAGCATTTGTGAGTAGAAAAGTAGAAATATGGATTCAAGAGTCTTCTAGTAGGGTTTTAAATGTTTCAAGTTACCCATGTATCAATTCCAAATGTATAAAAAATAGAAAGACTAACCCTTTTGCAACAGGTCACATGTCAAAGACCATGTCATCTCATTTGTTGACTTGCATTCAAAATGAATTTATGTCAATACATTTGGAACCAAATTGTAGATTATAATTCGAGCTTTAATATTATATGTGGGTTAATTTCTTAATTTTAAAGCAAATATTAAAAGAACACACTTAAATATATATTTTAGCAAGTCACATGGTATATTGAATGCAGCACTCTAAAATTAGTTGTTTGTGCTGTCAAAATACTAGTTGTGTAGTGTTATACAAATTAGGAACTCATATTACTGATATTGATAAGCTAGAATATAAAGTAATAAACTCATAACTTTTTATTTTGCTAAGGTACAGCTTATGTACTGAATCAGACATGATGGCTCCATTCAACTCTTTCCATATTTTGAAATAGACCCTCATATATCATATACTTTTACTAGAGTATATGACGTGAATAGCCAACCAAAAGCTTAGAATGCCCCCAGCTTGGTTTACTCAGTCATTTTAATCTGTGAAAAAGTTACCTTGTTCTTTTTAACCAAGATTTCATGAAGGTAGGTTTTGTCTTGAATCTGTTCAAAGTGTCAGATTTTTTAAAACCTAAATACATGTTAGTCATTATGTTTGATAAATTATAGTAGAATTATTTTGTATCAGTATACTAATTTATGATTTTTTCTCTCTCATTAAACTATATATATAACCTAAAAAAGTCTGATATCCCCCAAGTGTGAAATTTTAAAAGGTTTAGCAACCTATGTCTAGCCACAACCAAGTTCAAAGATCATAGCAAGAAGAGATAACTGTTTGCTTTACTTCCAGATTTCTTATTCTATATCTATGAAAAACAAGTTTAATAATTCATTTATAAGTAGTAATAATTTATATACATATTTATATCATATAATTATTGAAATGTGACTATATATTACAAAATACTAAATCACTAAAACACAGCCAAGAAAGGGAAGACTAAAGGTCAGCTTTATATCATTACACCACATCAATGAAAGTTATGTAATGTTAGCTAATCATGAATGGAATGTCATAATAAAAAAGTAATAAAAATATATGTAAATATACAGCATTATCAGGCTTAAGCTATTTAAACTAAACATTTGTATTTTTTTTGTTATAATATGTTATTCTAGAATGAAAAAAGCATAATTTATATTTATTTGTTTATTGTTTTAGGATGGTTATAAGTTTCATCAAGTAACAGACTCCATGTAGTTAGTGTAGAAAATAATTTAAAACGTATTTGAAGTATATTTAGGAGGTTTTAGAAATTATACAAATAAGATTTGAGGTTTTTGGGACAAAGTATAGTTTTCTAAATCATGACATGAAATCATTTTGTACTCAAGACTAGAAATGAAACAATATATTTTCACAAAGAAATCTTTTGTGAAAAATATTTCATTAAAAATGTTTTTTTTACAAAATACTTGCAATATTTACTAAAACTCTACAAATTTTGTGATGATACACATGCTGTATCAAAAGCTTTACTGCAAATATTTAATGTGTACAAATGTGTAGAGGATATACTGTATATTATACTGGTATATTATAAAAGAGTTAAAAAACTCAATGGGTACTATAAAGTTTGGAAACAAACAATACATGCAGTGAAAATTTGCAGTTGAGGCTGTAGGAGTTCTCTTTTGGAAGCTTCTATTTATTATGTAGGTGAAATTTCTATTTGACATCTTTGGAATCGGGAAATATCAAAGTATACAGACTAATTGCACAAAAATATCTTGATACACCTTATAAAAATTTCCAAATGGTTACAGCTGGTTAGAAGTTATTAGCAAAACGTTATTTTGAAATTTTTCTTTGATTTTATATTACTGTTGCAGTACATTCTTGCAGAAAAGCATATGGTGACTTCAACTTTCTTACTTGGGTATCAGCAGTTTCATTTTTTTACTGGTCATTGTGAAGCTCCAGTTAAATATAAGTAAACATTTATTGAAATGAGAAGATGCAGAAAAAAAAAGCATTTTAAATTCTTATCTGTAAAGAATGATCAAAATAATAAATTCTTGACAAATAAATTTTACATGACCCGATAATATTTATTACTATGAGGAAGAGTCAAAGGAGAGTATGTTAGAAAATTAATATAATGTAGATATTTTGTTGAGTTTAAATTACCATCATGAGCATGAGAGATTGAAATTAATATTTTTTTTCATTTAACTTTACTTTGGTTACAAACTAAGTGACAAACAGTGAAGTTCAGCTGTGAAACAGATGGGAAATATGTGGCTTTAAAATGAAAACCAAAACAGTGTTTCATTTGTGCAGTAAAAGAGCCAGTCTGACTGACAGACAACATTATAGGATTGTTTTACTAACTTTATGCTGCTATCATTAGGAGTAGAAATAATTTGTGACAAATATGTAATTCTGTAAGGAACTTATTGTAATATTTAATGCTAGCCTGAATATTTTTTTTAAGGTTGTGTTTTAGCACCAACTAATCTTTCATCTTTATTCATACCTTGAAGTGAATTCTGTATGTGGTGAGGGGACCTTCCAGGGAAGGTTCTGTATTTTCATTTTATTTCCCCTGGGATCTAAACATCCAATCTTGTGTTTGGTGTGTATGGTAATCTGTGAATGGGAGGAGAGGATCCTGGTAATTAAATGGCCCAACTCCAACATACCACTTTCACCTTGAATTCCTTTAGACATGTGACCTTGGGGTGGCCTCCCAAGATAATTCAACTGGTCCTGTTGAGATATGGTCAATCGAGTACCAGTGTCAGGCACTCTTAGCAGATTTTGTGGACATTGTGTCTAATACTGGTGTTTGAGTGTAGTGCTCATGAAACGTTGGCATTTCTGCAGTGTTTTTGTTTGACATCTTGGTGCATCACCTCTTTGGAATCTGTGGTTGGTGGGAGTAGTGGACACTGAATCTTCTATTTATTATGGATACTCCTATCCTTGAAAAATAAAATAGTGAAAAGAAATAGCATATAGGTAAACAGTCATGCACAGCCAGCACCATTGTCAGATTCTGTACCTCGATTTTTAATCCTTCATTATTTATCTGACAATTTCTTTGGGTAAATGTTTCCATTTTTTATTCAGAAGGAATTATAGGAGTTTATTGGCTCTCCCAAGTTAATTAAGAAGCTACATTCTGAGGACATTTTGGTGGAAACATCTCCAGAACAATGAACTCCTCTTGAATTTGAAGGCTTTTAGAGATATACCCATTAATATTACTTCCAATGCTACTTTGAATTCTTCATAAGGAGTTATTGTTAAGAGAGATTTGAAAAACATTCTTGAGTTGGAGATCTTCACTAGTTTCTACAGTTAAAGCATTTTTGCAGTTAGACGCATATCTCCACTTATAAGGACAGAATTGTGCTGTCTACCAATGTTCTAATTTTGACTTTTACATCACCATGTTCACCTGCCACTGTCAAGGCTGGATATCTGAACTGTAAGGTATGGTCATATATTACCACTCCTCTCAGATGTTATTTAAGGCATAATATTGTCATGGTTCTGGGATGTGCACTTACTGTGGTGGCAAAGACCATGGCATCTGCAAGTGCAAACTGGATCTTCACTGTATCAATTGTGGTGGTCACACCCCACATTCTTGCCATGGGTTGGTGGAGCAGAAAGAGGTACAGTGTTTGAAAATGGTTAACAACATTTACTACCTCAAGGCATGTAAGTTATTGTCCCCAACTCCATCTCATACATATGCTGCTGCACTTCACTCCACTACTACAGTGGGAATGCAGACAGATCTTTCAATGCTTTCAACAGAGTTGTTTTTAAAACATGTTAAGAACCTTTTGCACTGTATGGATTGTCAAGTTGACAAGTCAACTCCTGTCTCTCTCCTCATCATTCCTTTCAGTGACTACCCTGTCCACTTTGGTCTTGTCTTCTGGCACCTGCTTGGACCCACTTTCTTCAGTTAAGAAATGATAATGATTGTTCATTCATGCTGTTAGTCATTGGAATCTGTGTCTGTTGACATGGACCTGCCCACTAGACCTAGGGCAGGATTCATGAAGGTTGACAGACCTTCTTCTAATAAAGAAAAATGGCATGATCCTAAACTGAAGGCTATGTAAAAATAGCCACTTTTTATATAGTGGAACTGTTGAGATTTCTGTTCTAATTTGGATGACATTAAGGCTTTGATTATTTCTGTCACCCTGTGTGTCTTTCATTACAGGAAACATTACTGAAACCTATCAATACAGTCACCAGTTTTCTTTATACCAGAATGACAGGTCATGTGATGGAGGAGTGGCACTGCTGATAGACCAGAATTTGTTCACCTTCTTCAATACACTCTTTGAGGCTGTTGTAATCTGTATTGGGTAATACCATCACTGTTTTTATTCTCTACCTGTCTCCTAGAGAAACATAGGATCAATCAGACTTTGATGCTCATGTTTTTAATCATGCTATTTTCTTGTTATAATATGTAGTCATTCTAGCAGGAAAAAAAGCATAATTTATATTTTTTCCTAATTTTTTTATGATGGTTACAAGGTTGGTCAAATGACAAACCCCACATAGTTGGAGTAGAACATAATAACATGAAATTTTAAGTCTTACTCAAAACAAACACTTGAAATGGATTTAAGAGGTTTTAAAGATTATGGAAATAATATTTGAGATTTTTGGGATTAAGATTAGTTTTTAATTGTAACATGAAATCACTTTGCACACAGAAAAGTAACAAAATAGAATCTATTTTCACAAACGAATCTTTAGTAAAAATATATGTCATTAAAAAAACCTGATTCTTTGTTTACAAAAATCTGGTAATATATTTACTAATTGTATGTAAAATATTTGTGAAGGTATACGTGCTGTGACAAAGGCTATAATACAAATATTTAATGTGTAGATAAACTTGTGTATATGATATAGATTCCATAGTGAAAGGGTTAACCTAAGTAGCTTAAGTCTGATAATGTCATATATTTATTATTTTATATTATATTGACATTCTACTTATGTCTCTTTAATATTACATAACTTGCATTGATGTGGTGCACATGCACTTATGTTACCATATCCAATTATATTAAGCTAACCTTTAATCTTTACAAGGTGACCCTGTCTTATCACATTATCACATTTCAATAATTATATATATATATTATTAATATTTAGAATTAAGTTATTAAACTTGTATTTCTTAAAATATAGAACAATAAATAGAGATGTAAAGTAAGGAGTTATTTCTTCTAGCTTTGACTTTTGAACTCACTGTAAGATGTAGTCTACTAAGCTTTTAAAAGTTTTGCACATGGAGGATATGAAACAAAATATTTTTTAGGCTATATAGTTGAATAACAAAAAATAATAAATTAGTATGTTAATGTCATGGAATTCCACTATAATTTATCAAATTTAGTAACTAAGTTGTATTTAGTTTAAAAAAACACAAGAAATATCTATTAGGCTAAAGATACAACCTACCTCCTTTTTGAGATCTTGGTTCAAAAGAACATTGTGGCCTTTTGACATATTAAAATGACTGAGAACCCTACTAGAGCACATCCTAAACTGCTTGTTCACATATCATACATTGAAGCAAATGTATATAAGGGATTATTTCCAAAAATGTAAAAAAGCGAATAGTGCCACTGTGTTTGATTCAGTACATAAGCCATATCTCAGCAAAATAAAATTGAAATAAAAAATAAATGAAGTTCTAATTTTATATTCTAGCTTGTCAATATTGTCAATTGAGTTCCTATTTCATACCAAACTGAAGACTTAGTATTTTGATATCACAAACATATAATTTTACCAGTATTGCATTCAACATACCACATGAATCACAAAAATCAGTATTTTAGGTGTGTACTTTTAATATTCACATTTAAATTAAGAAATTAACTTATATAATATTAAAGTTTGGATTATAATCTACAATTTGGTACCAAACGTATTGACATAAATTCATAGAGTTATAGTTCAATAAATGTTTTAATGCAAATCAACAAACACAATGATGTGGTCTTTAAGCCCTGACCCATCATGAACAGGATAAAAGTTGCTAAAAAGTGAGGAAAGAGATATACATATGGCTAATCCAGTGTTACACTTTTTATTATACTTTACTGTCAATAATTTCAGTTGGAAAAAAATAGAAGTTTGAACTAATCTTTCCTGAAAGCTATTTATAGAATCTTCTACTGGGACTTTTGTAAATGATGAAACTGTATCCAATTATACTAACATAACAAAAGGATTGGATTTTGGCCAAATTAAGTTTTTATTGTGTATTTTAAACATTGTTCTTGCTTCTATTTTAATACTTCTAGCATAAGCTGTCTTGATAATGAAATTTCATTGTAGACATAATTTTAGTTTTTGTATTTTTGTTTTATTACAAGAACTTCATATTTTGTATAATTATTTTAAACAAAATTTAAATTATTGTCATACAATGAGTTTTATTAGTTTTAAGTGTTTTTGATTACATAAAATAATCAGTAAATTTATTTTTAGTAGTATTAATTAGTATTATAATGGGTTGGATCAATTATTTATCATACTATGTAGGGAAAAGGAGATACATCGGGTGGATGTGGCTGTGGAGTCAACGGTATTCGTTGTCATCCTAAGTGTAATTACTGCCATTAGATGGTGCTATATAACCTGAAGGTAACACTTTTTGTAGGTTTATTTAAACATAATGAAAAAAATCTACTCTAAATGTTAATTAAAATTCTTTTTATTAATACTGTTTTTAGCAGTTAAGAGTTGAGTGAATAACTGTTTTCATGTTATTTCTCTGTTTATGTGCAAGCATCATAAATTAATTAATTATTCATAAAAAGTATCATCCAGTGTCATAACAAAATCAATGAAATTAGTTCATTGATGCTTAACATCAAGAGAAAAACTAGAATATCAGATGCTTTGGTACATGATTTATATCTACTTTTGTTCTAAGTTTGTGTGAACATTAACCTACAATAATAAGAAAAAATCATAATATTTCTGCTAATATATACTCGTTTATAACATATTTGATTCTTACATGATCTATATCTGCCTATTAGTTTTATTGCATGTAATTTTGAAATTGTAGTTTGAGGTAATAATGCCATTCATTATTGCAAGGTTTTTCTAGATGGTTTAAACTTAGAAAATTATTCTCAATTTTCATCTTTGCCAATCCCTCAGTAGAACAGTGGTAAGTCTGTTGACTTACAGTACAAAAATACAGGATTTGTTTTCCTATGGTAGACAAAACACAGATAGCCAGTAGTGTAGCTTTGCACTAAAAACAACAACTTGCTGGTAGTTCATCATTACCTGTGTCCAGCTGTATTTTTATTAAAGGTATTTGTATGGAAACTTGCAAAAAATTTGTATGTACTATCTACCAGAATGATTAAAAAGATTATGTCATAGAAAGATCTTGTGATAACATGTCCACAATTTTTTTTTATTTTAGCTAGATAGAAATTAATTATTTATACAATTCAACAGCTTCTTGAATAATTCTATTGCCGAGAAATGTTTTTAATTGATTTTAATGTTTACACATAGTTAGGAAAATTGTGTTAATATTCTTTGGTGAAAGTTAAACAGCTTTTAGATATGTCTTTGTGTCTACACAAAGTCAGGAAATGTCAAACATCTTTGAGATATGTCCACTCAATTAGAACAGATAAAGGACAAATAACTTTTGTTATCAAAGTTGTTTTAACATATAGCTAGGACAGAAAATTATTTTTCTATTTTTGCTCACAAAATCTGTAAAATTAAACAGCTTGAAAACTGTTTTTTTCATAGTCAAGGAGCTCTAAAAGGGTAAAGATTCCTAATAAATGCAATTTCAAAATGTAATATCAATATTTTTTTGCTTTCTATTTAACTTCAGTGATATTTCTGTTGGATTTAATTTCATTCTTTGTTTTAATTTTGGTTAGAAGTTGTTTTAATGATTCAAGTTCAAGGAAAACTTTATTTAATCAACATACCTGTTTTCAAAGGTATTCTTTCTGTCTCAGTTGTTGTCAGTGCTTACATGTTTATTTTTTCATTCTTGCTGATGTACTTCTGCCTAATATTGTAAATATTTTAGTGGATATGTTTACTGACAGTGAAACCTACATGTGTGTATGTATACATGTATGTGTATGTGTGTGTGTGTAACAATATGTTGCAGCATTGTCATCTAGTTAATGTTTAACAATGTTTATATGGTGAAACTTTCATGTGTAAATTCTGTACTATTGAAGCAATTTATATCAGATATTTTCCATTTAAAACCATTGCAAAATTACAATTCAGCAATTCCAAAGCTAGAAAAATATTGCACAATTGTGTATGTCACATCAGTTGTTTTTTGCAAAGATTTGTTGACATGTGAACATGGGTTTTAGTTTGAATGTTCACTTGTATTGAGCACTGACATTTTAAAACTATAAAAAATGATGCCATTTATTGAAAAACATTCTGTTTCTCTTTCTTAAAGATTGCAGTTCCTGAAGCCTTATATAAGGTGAAGCCATCTACAGTTGCTGATGAGATGCTTTATTTTGGTCAGAATAATGTAGTGAACAATCTAATTTAATATGGTGTGTTTATTGAAACCTGGTAAATATGGTTAACCTTTTTATCAGAAAATCATACATAGCTGTGAGATCACTGATTTCATGCTTTATTGTAATAGATTAGGACTCTTATTGTACCAAAATCTGTGTTGCTATTTATCAGAAAAATATCAAATTGTCTTAAGATCTAAGTTTGTAAAATTTCTTTAGATGAAGCAGTTGTTGACTCTGTGATCTTTAGAAAAATTACATTTGTAGATACTGCATTGAATTGTGGGATATGTATTCAAGATATTAGATTTAAACTAAGTCATTAGAAAATGTTTAATTGAAAGCAGTAAGGAATTTTTATTTGTACTGAATGACTCTAGTGTTTACTTTTACTCTTTTATGATGTTTTGTTGATCAAAGTTATTTTTTGATCTAAAAAATAATTCTTAAAATGTCTCAGTTGTTAGCATGCGGATCTAAAAGTCTGTTGTTCATTTCCCATTACCACCAAAAATAATTATGTGGATGATGGTCAAATCTTAATATTCAGTCTAAGAAAAGTACCCTTAAGGGTTGGTGATGTGTGCTCTTGTCTAGCTGCCATTTCTCTAATGAATCAGTTCCCAATTAAGGATTGGTAATGCAGATAGCCATTGAGTAGCTTTGCACAAATATCAAAAAAGAAACTTAAGCAAAAGAAATGCAAAGTTGCAATAAATATTCATTTCAATTATATTTACTTAAACTTGTATTTGTAGTTGTTTGTTGTATTGTTCTGGGGTATTATTTTCAGCTTAGTCAATTGTTTCTTGCACAAAAATATCATTACAATAATTAAAATAAAACATTCTTGAAATGTTATATGAAATTTTCAGAATATATTTATAATCTGTTTGTAATTACATCAGTTTTCTGAATATTACTTTTAAGATACAAGAATTTCAGGTGACAACTGATAATTTAAATATGGCAGGAATTTAATTTCAATGAAGAAAAAGAAGCAACTTAGTTGCCTACTCTACCAAACTGGGATGTTTGAGAACAATTGTTTTCCTTTAACCCTGTGCATGAGAATTGTTTGTCTGTAACAGTGCTCAGAAACACTAATGGGAAGTTTTGGAGAGAAATTTGTGAAGAAGGTCAGTGAAGGTCGTCTTTTCCAGTGGTGAT
The DNA here is from genome assembly GCA_011833715.1 of Carcinoscorpius rotundicauda. Lineage (NCBI taxonomy): Eukaryota > Metazoa > Arthropoda > Merostomata > Xiphosura > Limulidae > Carcinoscorpius > Carcinoscorpius rotundicauda. Next base: position 44,424,471 of record CM022392.1, on the reverse strand, counting down.
GGTGAGCAAAGATGGTGAAACTTTCATTTGCAGTAATGCATTTTTATAAATTTTGTAATCTGTGACAGATTATATCAAGTATAGAGCAAGGTTATTTTAGATACAGGTGACACTTCAAATGGTGAAAAATATGAAAGTGTCACTGCAAACCTTCAAATGTTTTCCAAACAATCATACTATGAACATTTGAGCTTAAATGTAAAAGTTTAATGATAGAGATTTTATTTCCTGTAATTTAAAACTGCTAAATGAATTTATTTTGCCACACAGCTATTTTGATTAAAAGAACTTGTACGAATAAAAATAATGCATTACAATACTTTATATTATACAGTACAAGAACTTAAAAATTGTTCAGTTACACATTTATACTACTGAGCTCATGGACAAAGAATTTACATTTTTATAACAATAACCATCTAGAGAAAGTGAAAATATAGAGAGTATTTAGTTATTTTAATATTTGTTGTTAATTTATGAAGAATTACATACTCATCTGTTCAGTAATGGTAATTTATGAAGTGTGTGTCACACCTGCTTTATGCATGCGTTTTAGGTATTGTTTAACTGATTCATTGTCTGCAAGGGAAGCTTATTATTTGGATTGTTTAAACTTGTTATTATTCTTATACTTGTTCTGTATGATTAGAGTTTTATGATACATTTGGAGTAGCCTGCTCTGGTATATGTTCCTGATTAAACAAGTGTCTGGACTGTCCATAAAGTACTGTGAAACAGCTCTGGTAAAGAATTGTACAAGTAATCCATGCTGCAAAGACAAATGTTTTAATAAGTATATTTATATTAATCACCATATAAATGCATAAAAAGGTTAATAGAATAATATTGGGGTGTCAGTAAGAAGGACAACATAACTAATAGCAGAGTATATTAAGGATAAGAGGAAAATACAGCTAACATTAATAATATGAGAAGCTAGCAAAGCTGAGGTAAGTTGTTTAGCAGTCTAATGGACAACTTGGATCTTTAACAGTAGTGTTGATAAGAGTTTATGTTTGCTAAAAATATCTTCAAAAGGTAATTTTACATTCATATTTTGCTTTGTATATTAAAAAACATCTATCGTTTGGATAATAACCATTATTTTTTTGTGGGGCAAGTGCTAACTAAGTTTATTAAAGGTATGGATAAGCAATTTTTTGGTGCCATCTAGTGGTGGTAATTTTTGTTATTATTGCTTCTGGTCAGTTTATATTTATTTATGTAAGGAGCTGCATGGAATAACTGTTAACTGCAGTAACACAATATTGCAAATAAAAATTCCAGTTTTAGTTTTCATTAGTTTCAGACTGGCCCCATAACTGAATAATGATATGGCATTAGTTTTAAAATATTTTAATTATGCAAGTCTTGATAAGCTGATGAAAAACTGTTTACAAAAAGAAATAGTCAGTTTAATACTGCAAACATAATTATTAGTTGGATCTTCGTGTGTAAGATCTGGATTATTTAATTGAGAGAAACTTGACATGTTAAAGCAGCTGCCTTAACTTTAGTTTTAATTGAACATCTGGATACCCATGGGCAGATGCTATGGAAGTAAGTTTGTTTTAAGCATGCAGTTTAAACACATTTTCAGTTAAACATGTAGTTAACTAACTTTAAATGTATAGATTAAGTTGAAAATTACGAAAAGGTTTATTAAAGGTGAAAACATATGCAAGTGTTTAACAGTTTGCAGTCAAAACAGAAGTACAAATACTGGTCTTCAGTGTTATTATTACACTTTTGCAAAACAAATAAATAAGCGTCCTTAAGGTACTTGTGTATTATATTTATTTTGTTAACTGAAAACAACATCACACGTGCAAGAAGTAGGAACAGGCGACTGTTATTTTATTCAGAAAGACTGCTAATAACAATTAACTGACGATGCACAAATAAAACATTGTTTTAAATTTAGAAGTTTTTCTTTATTTTTTGTGTACTGACTAAAGTTTGTCAGATGCTGAGCAAATAGTTTAAGCTTTGTTACTGTTTTTAGTCTGTATTAAGCCCGTATTAACAGTGCCAGTATAACTCAGAAGCAGTGTTTGTTTTGTTTCTGAATTTCGCGCAAAGCTACACGAGGGCTATCTGAGCTAGTTGTTCCTAATTTTACAATGTAAGACTAGAGGAAAAGCAGCTAGTCATTACCACCCACCGCAAACTCTTGGACTACTCTTTTACCAGCAAATAATAAGATTGACCGTAACATTATAACGCTCCTACGGCTGAAAGGACGAGCATGTTTGGTATGACGGGAATTCGCCCGCGACCCTCGGATTACGAGTCAAACGCCTTAACCCACCTGGCTATGTCGGGCCAGAATTAGTGTTAAGAGTGTTTATTAGACCCTCTTACCGTTTTACCTAAATACGTGTTTGTCAACAATCAGCGTGATACCAGTTTTTGTATCGCCCACACCGTTGACCTAAACGCAGCATCACACGCACGGATTCCCTACTGCGCTTCACCAAAACGTTGGAACAGAACAATTCAGCTTTTATTTTTTTATATAAAAAATACACGTCTTCATCCTTTCTCATTGCTGTATTTGTGGTACAATGCCCATTTAAACATTTTTTGTTTGGTTATCCCTTCTAATCGGTAACGTACGAACTCGTTCATTAAGAGAACGAGTATATTACTTTCTCGAAGTGACATTCACCCATATTTGCAGCAGATCCGGCTAGATCTCTATTCGACGTAATTTGTTTCGTAAAGAACTAATCCTAAGATGCTTAAAATCACTTTTGAATAGTTCCAAGATTTCTTTTTCTATTATTAACAGTACCAGTTTTACGTACCCTGTGCAGTCTTGTTGCAGTTTCTATTGAAACATGACTTAACGCCATAAGTTCTCACGTGGTGTATCTATTCTTGCCCTACTGTAACTTTGATTTGTAAATTCTCAACACGTGACTGTATTTCAGTGCAGTTCACTTTCGCGTTATCTTTTTTTCTTTTCTTTTTCTTTTTACACTAGCATTGTTGTAGTACCTGCAGTTTATACCCTTTTCCCCATCTTTCCATAAGTATTTCAGATGTAACACACATACTGCTAACTAACGGTGTAACAACACGAGCCAAGATATTCGAAAATTTAAAATCTTCTCAGCACTTTACACTCTAAATATTTTTGTAATTTCTCAATTAATCAATACTCTCTTCAACTTTGCATCTATTTTTATCGAAAGTCAGTGAAATGTGAAAGTGGTTGATGCGCTCGTGTTTCAAATTACTTTAAAACGTATTGTACCTTAAATAAACTTAACAGTGGGATTTAGCTCTACCACACGTGGTGTTTGTCTCTGTGAATTATTATTAGGCCGGCATGACCAATCGTGTTAAGGCGTGCGACTCGTAATCTGAGGGTCGCGGGTTCGTATACCCGTTGCGCCAAACATGCTCGCCCTTTCAGCCGTTACGGTCAATCCCACTATTCGTTGGTAAAAGAGTAGCCCAAGAGTTGGCGGAGGGTGGTGATGACTAGCTGCCTTCCCTCTAGTCTTACACTGCTAGATTAGGGACGGCTAGCACAGATAGCCCTCAAGTAGCTTTGTGCGAAATTCAAAAACAAACAAAAAAAGAATTATTATTAACGACTCTACTAGTCGTTACCCGAAACAATTTATTCTATGTTTAACCAGCTAGTAGCATAAACTTTGAATAGCTTACTGTTTGTTTAAAATGCATTATTCTATTGTTATTAATAGATGACATGATAAGCATGTGGATTCTGGACTATTCTATCAGATAAAACCCTTATCTTTCTTCACTAAAAATATGTTTATGAAAATTTGTTTGAATCATAATAAAACTTTATGTACTGTTTTGTTTTGGAAAAGTCCGGACCTCACTTTACATGTGAGCAAATTCGTTTGTCGGTGGCTGTGATCGCCATTGGCTCTGGCCAAGATCTTAACCAGATTGGTAATCTTAGGTTAGTTTGCTCTTTCACATACAAAATGTTTCTTTTGGTGGAACTAATGTAATAAGATGACAGCAAGGAGAAGCTGTTGTTGTTTTGAATTTAGCATAAAGCTACACAATGGGCTATCTGTGCTAACAGCAAGGAGAAGTAAATTTATAAACAACAAAAGAAAACCATAATGCTGGAATTTATTAATTTTGCTGATTTTTCGTAAAAGAAATTTAGGTGAGAAATATCTTCACTAATCCATAAAAAGGCTGTACCTATTTCAGCTCACAAAATACTATGCATTGTTAGTAAGCTTTGGAGTATCCCACTGCCATGCTCTTCAACAGACCTTAGGCCTCGCCCTCTGTCGTCAGCCCTGCATAATATAAGTTAAGTACAGTATATTTGCACATTCTATAGGTAAATGCGACGTTCTTATCAATTATAATTAAGATTTTGGTCAAGGACAACAGTGAGCAGGTCCTACGAATAAAAGAGTTTTCTTGTATATAAATTATGGCCTGAAATCAACGTTCTCTTTTATGCTGGTAGGTACAAAAATGTAGTTCATAGTACTATTGACGAAAACTTTAGACGTGCTACTTCTTAAGATTTTTTTTGTAATAATTACGAAAGAAAAATTTAGAAGTGATTACACACTATGTTTGAATTCAATGAGCTCCGCTGGAACTGTTATAAGATATAAAAATAAGAACAAGCTACTCGAGGGCTATCTGTGCTAGCCGTCCCTATTTTAGGAGTGTAAGACCAGAAGGAAGGCAGCTGGTCATCATAACCCACCTCCAACGAATAGTGGGATTGACCGTCACATTATAACGCTCCCACGGCTGAAAGAGCGAGCATGTTTGGTGCGAACGGGATTCGAACCTGCTATCCTCAGAGTACGAATCGAGGGCCTTAATCACTGGGCCATCCCGAGCCAGAGAGCAGCTACCTTTATAATGCTTAGATTCTTTAGAACACTTACAAGGTCCTTAAATGTACTCTCACAAAGTTTAATAGCTTTACTGATTTTTATTAATCTAATCACGTTCGGGGTACACACAATAAAACAAACACTGCTTTAAAAACTGGATTGTATTAATCTAAAGCCATGCACTCCTTTTTCTGTTAATTAAACTTATACTTGTTGAAATATCGCGTTTCCTTCTTAGCAGTGAATGAATAACACTAACAATATTTCTTGTCTATATACTAAAAAAGATTGATTATGTCTCTTGAGAAACCGCCTTCAGTAAATTAAAATTTTAAAAATATTTATTAATAATAAATACACAAATTTAATAACATTAACTCAAATTTTTAAATCTTCTGAATACTTCCTTATTTGAATTAGTGTGTTTGTGACTGGAAGAGATGATAAATTGTAAAACTTTGTCTATAAAATATCAAAATATCTAACAAGAGGCTTGGCGTGGCCAGGTGGGTTAAAGTGTTCAACTCGTAATCTGAAGGTCGGGGATTCGCATCCTTGTCACACCAAACATGCTCGCCCTTTTAGCCATGGAGATGTTATAATGTGACGGTCAATTCCACTATCCGTTGGTAAAAGAGTAGTTCAAGAATTGGCGGTGGGTGGTGATGACTAGCTGTCTTCCCTCTAGTCTTATACTGCAAAATTAGTAGGAATGGCTAGCGTAGATAACCCTCGTGTAGCTTTGCGCGAAATTGAAAGCAAATCTAAAGCAAAAATCTAACAAATTATTAAAAAAAAAAAAAAAAACGGAGATGTATGGCTTTTTACCTATGTCAATTTTTTTGGATTATCGAACACGTACTTTTATTTTTCACAAATATATGTAGTTTATTGTAAACAAAAACAAGCCAATAAACAGAAATAAAAAAAACAACGATTGAAAGGATTTCCAGGATACAGACTGTAATGTGGAATATAAAATGTATCATTGGTATTGGAGGTGACTACGATAGTAGAACCCATCGTGTTGTGGAGATAAAACATCTATCAGCTTAACCTCCTTTCATCATTCTCACCTAAAGAATAGTGAAACAAAATAAGAAAAGGGATAGATAGAAGAAGAGCGAGATGTAGATACTGAAGCCCACAACGTCCCACGTCTGTATCACCCTTCACTGCCTCCAGACTGTTGTGGGAAGGTAACTGCTCTCCAAAGTAAAGAAGAAAATAAAAAGATATATATATATATTTATAGTACATGATATTATTGATCGTTTAGCTTTTGGTTCTCTTCTAACATCTCACGAGTTAAAATATATTTGATATGTGCTGCCGTTACTTATTTTGTTATGCTGAATACTTTGATCTCTGCTATTTTACAAGCATCTTTTCCAGAAGAACTTGATAAATGGTCTACCTTCCATTGGTCTTATCGATGCTCAGTAGACAAATTTATAGCAAAGATTACACCAGTGAAGCCAAGTTGGCCCATAAATATTTCTAAGTGTCAGACATACAAAACCACAAGTTCTGAGTTTACGATCTTTAACAACGATGGCCCTTACAGATCGATTACTAGACTATTAGCTCTGAGTTGTAGTATATCGATGCTGGCCAATCAGTTTCATGCTATAGGCCATTTAGGGAATAAAAGAACAAACGGACATTTCCTTAGGTCTTCCTTACTCTTTTCGACATACCCTCCATAACCAAAAGGTTGCAGAAACACTACGACAATGGATTGTTAAAAGCCAAAAACAAAACTTTGACCTTCAATCAAAATAAGATGAAAAACGAGCATACAAATAGCCATCTTTCATACATCGACTTCATTAGTACATCAAAACTGATTATTTATTCTAGATTTACAACTTCAAACCAACATCACGGTACTTTCATTATATTTCTGTGGAGTTGTAGAAATATCTGGTCGATTCTATCTGAATGCTGTATGTGCCATATGAAATATCTGTGAATACTCTAAATGTGGAATTCTATGAACTAACTTTCTTACTAGCATAGCGTTCTTGTGTGATACATTTCACATTATTATTTAAAAGTGTGCTTACATGTATTTCTGTATAAATATTTATAACTTCTTTTTCACAGCATTTTTGGCACATATATGTAATCATTCCAACTTTATAATATATACACAGGGTTGAAAGTTTTATACTAAAACGATTCTCAGTATGCAAATTAACAAGTTACATGGCACATATAGTCAATATAAATTTGCGTTCTCATGGATTCTTTCAATACTACATTTTGTTTTGTCTGACGGAGGTAGTGAGATGCCACCGAAAAACCGAACGTTTTGGGAAGGATTTGTTTGTTTTTGAATTTCACGCAAAGGTACTCGAGGGCTGTCTGTGCTAGCCGTCCCTAATTTAGCAGTGTAAGACTAAAGGGAAGGCAGCTAGTCATCACCATCCACCGCCAACTCTTTTACCAAAGAATAATTGGATTGACAGTCACATTATAACACCCCCACGGTTGATAGGGCGAGCATATTTAGTGTTTCGGGGATTCGAACCCCGTCGAGCAGTGTAAGACTAAAGGGAAGGCAGCTAGTCATCACCATCCATCGCCAACTCTTTTCCCAACGAATAGTGGGATTGACCGTAACATTATAATGCCATCACGGCTGAAAGGGTGAGCATGTTTGGCACGACGGGGATGCGAACCCACGACCCTCAGATTACGAGTCGCACGCCTTAACATGCTTGGCCCCATTGGGAAGGATATTTAATAGTCTCTTCGGGAATACTTTCTTTAAATAGGTGATTTATAATTTCCTCCTGGTCAGGTGGCTAAGGTACTCGTAATCCGAGGGTGGCGGGTTCGAATCCCCGTCACACTAAATATGCTCGCCCTATCAACCGTGGGGGTGTTATAATGTGACTGTCAATCCAATTATTCTTTGGTAAAAGAGTAGCCCAAGAGTTGGTGGTGGGTGGTGATGACTAGCTGCCTTCCCTCTGGTCTTACACTGCTAAATTAGGGACGGCTAGTGCAGATAGCCCTCGTGTAGCTTTGCGCGAAGTTAAAAATCAAACAAACAATTTACGTGAAGTATATGCGAACAAAATGAGGCAATGTGCATGTATATGAATTATAATTCCGAGGCGTGATTTAACAAGATTTTACACGTATAACTGTGTGTACTGATAACCAAGTATGAAACAAATTCTTATTAAATTTGGAGAATATCAAAACTTGTGTGAATCTAAATGTATCATAAATTGGTGTTAACATCTACCATCTTTAGCGAATTGTACTTTTATCGTGATATAACAGTTTAAAAGGAACGCGTCGCTACAAACATTGTTCAACTGCAACAACAATGACAAAAAAATCACAATATGAACATTTATCTGAACATATTATCAATAAACAAGTTTCTGGACTCCACGCCAATATTATTAAATCAAAAATAGTAGAATCATGAAATGTAAAACACTTTATTCTCAGAGACAGTTTCATATTATAATGAATGTGAAAGCTATACTGCTACTTTAATAGTATCTGTATATCACCGGTAGGGAAGTTGGTGCCAATTTCATCATGCACAAATATTTACTTAAAATACAAATGATTGCTTAGAGCAGTAGTTCCCAAACTGGGGGTAATTTAACAATTTATCGGGGGTAATGGAGGGGTGACAGAAAAAAATGTTAAAATTCTGAAAATCAAGAAAACATTGAGGTAGCTGGTGTTAGTATTAATGTTAACTTAGTGTGTAAAGTTGTAAATTAAACCTATTTTAAGTATGTAATAAAGTTAAACCAAATAACAATAAACATCAAAAACTAATATACAGTAGTAGAAAAGAAAAAAAATATGTATCTAAGTGTGTGGTAATCTAAAAGTATTTTGACAAGTATGCTTCAGAACACTAGTCACTCAGTAACCCTGATGACTCATCGACATGTCCAGTACGCGTCACTCACTGCCTAAGGTTGCCTCTATTTCACACTGTCAGTTTCTATGTGAGCATCAGCCGAGGTGGACAAAACCTGGTATGTATGTGTACTGCCCTGTGCAGTATAGTTAGTATTTACCTACTATTATATCATTCCTATGCTGAATAAACTCTTTTAATGCTATCTAGAATGTCATGACAAAATAAATAATAAGTTCACATTGTTCACACTTTTTTATGCAGTTTTTCTTTTTCTTGTAGATTAAACAATAAAATGTCTAAAAAGCGCGCCTACTCTGACGCCTTTCTTCGCTATGGCTTTGTGAATTTACCTTCTGGTGGAGAGGATCGGCTACAATGTGTAGTATGTCACAAAGTGTTGACAAATGAAAGCCTCAAGCTATCAAAATTATCAGCTCACCTCCAGAAGTGCGATCCAAATCTTTAAAATGAGGATCAGGCTTATTTTCAGCGCCGGGCTGTAGCACTGAATAATATCCAGTTCGGTTGATCTGGAATTCAAGCCCAATAGCTTCAAGCTGCGGTCGAAGCATCCTTCTGTTGCATATAAAGTTGCCGAACAACAAAAATGCCACACCATTGCAAAGAATCTGATTATGCCTTGTGCATACGAAATGGTAAGCAAGGTATGTGGGGAGGATCAAGTGAAGAAATTGAGTGTCATATCTCTATCAAACAACACAATCCGCTGACGAGTCGATGACATGGCATCAGATATTCTGTCCCAAGTTACAACAGAGATCAAGGAAAGCTCATATAGCAAATTCTCTTTGCAATTTGATGAATCTTGTGACGTAGCTAGTTGTGCTGTTCTCCTTGGGTTTGTTCGTTACGTTCACCAGGACAAGATCAAAGAAGAGTTCCTATTATGCGAAGATCCGCTGACAACCACGAAGGGAGAAGATATCTTCAATATCATCAACAGTTTCTTTACCACGAATGGATTGGATTGGAACAGCGTTCTACAGGTAGGGAGAGATGTTTATATAAAGTTTAGATTTGTATAAATACAATGAATTACATGGCATATAGTCATATAGTTTTATTTATTGTACAAGTAGCTGTAGTGTAGCTAATATTTTATACATGATTCACAAAAAAGTATCGTGCCTGTCCTACTGAAATACTAAAGTACCAAAATAAGTTAAATTAAATTAAAACCATATGATTATAACGCAAAAGATAAGTAAGAATGACTAACTGACGCAATATATAATAGTTTTTCTTTTTTAATCTAGGTCTCCGACGATGATGGGTCGTAATCGTGGATTACGGGGCCTCCTGTGAATCCAGAAATTTCTGAAGATCATTGCATCATTCATCGGCACTCTCTTGGATCAAAAGGCCTGCCTGGTAATCTGAAATTAGTGTTTGAAGATGTGTTGAAATCGTCAATTTCATCAAGTCCAGGGATGTCAATTCGCGCATATTCAGGGAGTTGTGCAAGGAAATGGGAGAGCAGTATCAAGTTCTGCTCTACCACACCGATGTTCGCTGGTTGTCACGAGGCAAGGTTGTACGTCGAGTCATTGAGCTCCGAACGGCTCTTCAGGAATTTCTGAAACAAGAAGAATTTCCTTTTGCTACCAAGTTCACTAATAAGGAGTGGCTTGCTCGACTTTGTTACTTGGCTGACATATTTGCGGAGCTGAACAGTGATAATCTGCAACTCCAGGGCCAAAACACGACTGTCATTGATGCCCATCACACTGTGACTGCATTTCTGGGAAAACTGAGACTCTGGAATCGACGCTTGGAGAAAGGAGTGATCGCTCAGTTTCCCACCATAGACCAGTTTGTTGAGGAGAATAGTTATGATACTTGATCACTTTTACAGACCATCAACAAAGAGATGAGCGACCATTTGAAGGGGTTTGAAAGAAGCATGCAGCACTACTTTCCAGAGAGTGACCTAAAAACAGCCAGTCTTCAGTGGATCATTCATCCCTTTTCTGTACCTGATGAGGCCATTCATGATGATGATTTCCCTGCAAAGGAGGAGTGGATCACAGTGCGAGCAAATGAAGCCTTGAAAGTCAAATTCCAAAACCAAAATGCAGATTCCTTTTGGATTTCACAACTAGCTGACTCGCCAATTCTGTCCAAGAGAGCCTTGAAGTTGTTAGTCTCATTCTCAACAACGAATCTGTGCGAGAAGAGGTTCTCAACCGTGCTGGGGATGAAAACAAAAAAGAGGACTCGCTTGAATGTTGCAAACGATGCCAGGCTGGCACTTTCAACCACAAAGCCAAGAATTCCTTAACTAGCTTCAAGTATGCAACTTCATCCATCCCACTGATGTTCTTGACATCTTTGGCAATATTCATTAGAAATGCACAATGATTAAATACAATAATTAAAAGCGTAATTCTGTGTAAATAAATTACATAAATAAATTGTAAATAAATAAAGTGCAATATATCTCTAGTTTAATTTAGCCATATATATCAATGTTGAAAACATTTTGTGAAAGGGGTAACATGTTTAATGTGGCCTGTGAAATTGTGTAACAAGCTGAAAAAATTTGGGAACCACTGGCTTAGAGGGTTTAATGCAACTAAACATTCATAGATAAACGACAGAAGGAAATAATAAGTGAACGTTAAACATGACTATAATGTAGCACAACATTTATTTTGTGACATTAACATTAATTTAAAATGATAAATTGCTCTACACATTTTTACACATTGTATAGAAATTGTAACTGGTAACTTCAGTATGTAATCCGTATACTAATTTTGAAAAAAAGTAATAAAAAACAATTCTGAATGAAATGGAACATAATGAAGAATGTTTAAAGTGGCAATGGAAAAAAAGGTGTTTTTATTAGATAAAACTAATCAACAAGATGTTTCACCTGAAAAGGAAAAGCTAGCTGTCACAATCTACACTTAGAAGTGTCATGTTCATGCCAAGTTACAATTAAGTTTCATTACATGTTTGTAGTTTCACAAATGAAAGTTTTCTACGTAGTGTTACGTGCAATAGTTCATCGCGGTCGAACCCCCAGTTTATCATGTTACGTGTAATATATCCCGGAGAAGATTCCTACTTATTATGTTACTACGTTACCTATTACGATTTCAAATAGCTTGGAAATTTTAATTTGGAAGTTAATTAAATGTTACTATGCATTAAATTTATATTTGCCAACAAGATTAATGGACAACATTTTCTTTATTTTTAACACAAATGTATTTTAATATACAAACAAAAAATAAAAATTTATAATAACAGTTATTAGTATGAGTTATTACTAATATAGTTTATTTTACAAGAGTTTTGCAGACAATGCTGTGTCTTATATCCGATCTAGAACTGAATACATTATCGTCGAGCAAATTCTCAATTGATACTATCACACACCTGTATAAGTTATCTAGTTTGGTTCTTGTTTGGCCTCACGCCTTCACAAGCTGACTTTTCTCGGCGAAGATATTTAATACTCTATTAGAAATAATAACATCCGAAGTAATTCCTTAAAGTTCAACCTTTGTAATGTTCGAAATTTACAAACATTCCTAGCACAATTGTGTAGTTTTCTGAGTGTAGGCGTTAATCACAGTTATAGCTTTCGAGGCCTACAGCATACTGACTGTAACTGGCTCGTAATATCTTAACTGTCTCTCGGCGCGTCGGTTTTTATATACCAATCACGCGAGCTTCTCGAAATTTCAACAATGTTCTACGCGTTTTCATAAACAAATGTTGTTGATTCTTCTTCTCAATGGGCCCAGCATGATCAAGTGGTTAGGGTGCTCAAATGATAGTCTGCAGATTCAAATACCCATTACACCAAACGTGCTTGCCCTTTCAGCCATGGGGGCATTATAATGTTAGTCAATCCCACTATTCGTTGGTATAAGAGTTGCCCAAGAGTTGACAATGTGCAGTCATGACTAGTTGCCTTCTCTCTAGTCTTACACTGCTAATTTATAGATAGCTAGTGCAGATAGCTCACGTGTAGCTTGTGTGAAATTCAAAAACAAACTTGCTCTGAAGAATTTTCGACAAATTTCGAGAACAATCGAGACTTGCACAGTACACAGTCAACAATATATATTAAATTGCAAAAAAGAAAATTACACTGAAACAAACGTTGGCACTAAAATAAATGTACAACAATAAATCTGTTACACTTCCCTGGACCCGGCCTATCCAGGTGGTTAAGGCGCACGGCTCTTAATCCCAAGGCAGCGGACCACAGATTCGAATCCTGGTCACAGCAAACATGTTTACCATTTCAGACGTGGGGGCGTCATAATTATTCGGTCAATCCTTCTATTCGTTGGTTTGTTTGTTTTTTTTATTTTGCGCAAAGCTACTCGAGGGCTATCTGCGCTAGCCGTCCCTAATTTAGCAATGTAAGACTAGAGGGAAGGCAGCTAGTCATCACCACCCACTGCAAACTCTTGGGTTACTCTTTTACCAACGAATAGTAGGATTGACCGTAACTTTATAACATGTCGCACGCCTTAACACGCTTGGCCATGCCCGGCCTATTCGTTGGTAAAAGAGTTGCCTCAGAGTTGGGGTGGGCAGTGATGACTAACCGCCTTCCCTCTCGTCTCTCTGCTAAATTTTCAGACAGCCATCGCGTAGCTTTGCGCGAAATTAAAAAAACAAACAAACACACACTTTCTTACTTGGAGAACACTGTATCATCCAGTGTAAAAAAGATAAAGAAACACCCAAATGTTGTAACTGGGGTCACAAACTCACACAGCCAGTTATAAAGGATGTTATAAATACAAACAATTAAAACAACGTATTTATCAGATCATCATCAGAACAGAATCAACCAAATACAAACAGACAACCAAAAACAGACATATCAACAGAATTTAATGAAACAGGTAAAACCACATATGCAGAAATGTTAAAACGAAAGAACCCCACAAACAGCAAGAACAAAACATTATTACTCAGGATAATGTAACCTTAACACAAACACAAAAGCCACAAAAAAACAGGACCATCATACAAGAAACGAATATTAACATACCAGATGATAAAACAAGCCTTTTCAAACCATAATCAAAAACATATTTACAGAATTTGTAACAGAATACACAAAACCAAACCAAACAACCAAATGCTTCAAATTACTGATTAATAAGAAATTAAACTGAACAGTAACAACGAACATGTCACTGTCGATATCCTGCAAAGAAATAAAAAACAAAAGTAACTGTAGTGGGAATTTACTGCTCACCTAATAAACAACTAGATATAACATTACTCAGCAACATCTTTTTCCACAACCAAAACTCCACAGTTATGGGTGACTTAAATAGTAAAAATGTTAACTTTGGATGCCGGAGCTCAAACCACAATGGTATAAGTCTGTTAAAATTCATAGATCATAACAATATAGTCTTATTAAATGGTACCACCCCAAAACTCACAGCGTATGCCACTAACTCCAGTGACATACTAGACCTGTGCATGTGTACATATAATCTGAGCCAAAAAATAATAAAATTTCAAGTGGGAAAAGATGTTGACCGTGATCACCTTCCAATATATTGTGTCTTTGATCTCGACACCCATAAAAATATAACATTTAGGAAAGAAAAAAATTATTAACAGAAAAGCAGAATGGCAAAATTACAAACAGGAATTAGACAACCTATTACCTAATAAAGTTATAAAAGAAGTTAAAAACCCACATTGAAATGGATAACTACTGTCAAACAATTACGGAGTGCCTTCAGAAAGCAACCAAGTTAACAATACCAATTTGTTGTTGTTGTTGTTGTTGTTTTGAATTAAGCACAAAGCTAAACAACGGGCTATAGGGTGGTTAGCCCTATACTCTTCACCATGTATGTAAACAATATGCCACTGAGGGATCCGAATCCTGGATTCTCTTCACAGTTCGCAGATGATGTGTCAGTCTGGAAAAGTGCGGCAGCACCAACAATAGCAGCCACTAACATACAACTGCAACTAAATAGAATAAGTGAATACTGTCAACAATATATAATAAAAATAAACACAGTAAAAACACAACTCATAGTCTTTACGAAATTGACAAAACACAAAAAACAACAGCCAAAAGTTTTAGGTCTGACCTATGATTCAAAACTAACTTGAATCAATCATGTGAACGAAATTAATGATAAAGTCTGGCGAAGAACTAACTATGCTAGGAGTCTAACTGGTAAAAACAGTGGAGCATCTACAGATAACATACTAAAAATCTATAAAACATATATTAGACCTGTAATAGACTATGCAGCTCCAGCATGGATAACTGTAAGCAATTAAATAATTAAAACCAAACTACAAACAATCCAAAACACACTCCTCACAACTGCATACAGAGTTCCAAGAACAATATCATTTCAATTCCTTCACAAATACTCGGACATACCAACCATACCAGATAGACTCCTACATATTACAATAATGTACTTTAATAAGAACTGGATGAAAAACGCATTACTATGAGAACTAGACAGGTACCTCATACATGATGAAGCTAGTCCTAAATATCTCTCCCCAGTTAACTTATATTTTAAATATAAAAATAAATAAAAAGAAATATATATATATTTTAAATAATAGTAAAAAAATAATAAAATATATATATGTATGTATTAAACAATAAAAAATGACACCAACAAACTTGACATTCTGCTGATAGAATAAAATAATCACTACATATGAGCCACAATGCATGAATATTGCCCTGAAAAGGATCAAAATAATATTCAGTTCTACAATTATAAATTCTAATCTGTCAAAAACATAAGTACGGGGAGGAGGAAGAGGTCATAGAGAACCTGACTCTCCAGGGTATGAACTTTCCTTACCCAAACACCGACAGAGATTCTTACTTGGAGAATTAAACACTGACGTCAGACAATTTTTAACCAAGTTGTTATGTATATATATATACACACATTGAGACTTAGCAAATTTACTGTTGTAAATTTATTTTAATGCCTGCGTTTGTTTTATGTGACATAAATTATTGATTGTTTATTACGCAAGTCTTGCCTGTTCTCGAAACTTGTAGAGAATTCTTGAAAGTGAGAAGCAACTATATTTGTTTGAGTAAATATGTTAGCTCACTGTTGTTAAGCGAACTCTGGTGAAAGTTCAAGAAACTCAAGTGATTTGTACAAAAGTAAAGCACCAAGAATAGATTATTATTGGAAAGCTAAAGTCAGTAAGCTCTAGGCCTAAGCAGCCATAATTGTGATTAACGCCTCTTCATGTGGAAAACTACAGAATTTGACCAGAAACCTTACAGAATTCGAATATTACAAACCATTCACTCTCAGTGAATTACTTCTGACGTTAAAATTGCCACAAGAACATTACATATCATCTACGCTACCCTGCGAGAAGCAAGCAAGAAACGGTAGCTAGCTAGCTTAAGCGTGTGTGACAATAAGAACTCAGAATTAATGTTCGTCACGAATCTGAGTCGCCCATAAATTATTCGGTTCTAGACCAAATAGGTTGTTTTTTTGTTGTTTTGAATTAAGCACAAAGCTACACAATGGGCTATCTGTGCTCTGCCCACCATGGGTATCGAAACCCGGATTTTAGCGTGTAAGTCCGCAGACATACCGCTGAGCCACTGGGGGGCAAGACCAAATAGGAGATTCAGTATAGTTTGTAAAACTGTTGTATATAAATTAGTATTTGTAATAACGTTTACTAATGTAATAACTAATAACCGTTATTATAAATTGAATTATTTTTATGTTTGTGTATTAAAATATATTTGTGTTTAAAAAAAAAGGAAATTGCGTGTATAAATATTGTTGGTAAATAACATAAATTTAATACATATTAGCATTTAACTAACTTCGAATATCCAATTCAAATTTCCGGTTTGAAATAGTAATACGTAACATAATAAATCGAAGACTTGCCCGAAATAAACTGTCATACATAACACGACCAATACATTAAATACCATAAATTGTCAAATAATTATACAATTTCAATCATGACTGTATGTAACACAATAGAAATAACTTTATGATAATAAAATTACTCATCACATGAAAGTGTGTAAACACAAATGTTACCTTTTGACCTAACAATCAATTATTACATGACTGAGATATTCTTCAAACGTTGCCATGCGTTTTTAAGGAGTAACAGAACTGTTTTTATTAATTTTTCTAACTAACTGACAACTTTTACAAAAATGTGAAACATTTTGGGTAATTTTTGGCCAAAAGAAATGTCTCATAATTTTGTCACATGTCTTGCTAACGCTTAAATGACCTCTCGTGGAAAGTTCATAAACAACGATTTGACAAATTACAATTCACTCCTGTGAAGTTGGCACATTTGGTGGTTTCAATTTTCTCATGAGGACACCATTTTTGAAAAGTAACCATTTGAAACTATCACCAGTTCATCCTTTGTGAGTGCATATTTAAATTGTAAAGAGATCGTGGATCATTTTCATGCTCATTGATCAGTTTGCTTTTCTGCAACTCATCACAGACTTGTCAGTAGGACAATCATTCACAAGATCTATATTGTACTTAAAAATGTCTTGAGAAAGCGATAATGTCGTCCTCTGAACAATGTCTATCATTTCTTTTTTGGCTTAATTTATTAGCGTGAGCTCGAGTTACAGCAGATGAGAGAAACACCTTCAGATTCTCCTTAACAACATTATCCTTAGATGAAATACTGATTGGCTCGCTATTCATTTCGTGTTTGGTAACAGCTTTTTGACCAGCCAGCACATTTCCCAACAATAATGATGCACTCTTAATTGGGAGAGTAGGTGTCACTCCAACAACAACTGGTCCCGAAATTATAACTGATGTTAAACAAATGTTATGAAGAAGAACATTAATTAATCCACCCTCAATACCCTGAACACTAACAGACCCATTAGCGGCAAAACTCAAACCTAAAGGCTGCATGCACCTTCTGACAACAATGACTGAGTCGCCCCAGCAACACACAAAATACGTATGGCTATAAGATTACCAGTGTCATTTGTCAAATATACAGGATGGACACACACATACACACAACCTCTAAGTTCCCCTCTATCTATATCAGCCTTTTTCATCAGTGGTAGAGCCTGGCATGGCCTAGCGCGTTAAGGCGTGCGCTTCGTAATCTGAGGGTCGTGGGTTGGCATCCTCGTCGCGCCAAACATGCTCTCTTCCCAGCCATGGGGGCGTTACAATGTGACGGTCAGTCCCACTTTTCGTTGGTAAAAGAGTAGCCCAAGAGTTGGCGGTGAGTGGTGATGACTAGCTACCTTCCCTCTAGTTTTACACTGCTAAATTAGGGACGGCTAGCACAGATAGCCCTCGAGTAGCTTTGTGCGAAATTCCAAAACAAAAAAATTATCAGTGGCCAAATCAACAACATAAGGTGATCTGGTGAAACTGTGTCCATACATGGACACAAACGCACTGTGTGTTGCCTCATTTTCTTTTTTTTTGAAACTCCAACAATCGAAAATAACACGACCAAATTGTCTTAATTTGTCGAAACTGTTGCCACTATGCATAGAATTACACCATTAATCAAAATAATTTCGTATACGTTTGACTATCTAGCTTGTGATAACTTCGGAACTTTTGGCGATAAGCCTACAATACTAACACGTATGCATGGAGGATAGCTGCTTTAACATTATCATAATCTGTACAGTTTTTTAGAGAGAGAGTATAATAAACTTTTTGTGCTTTATCAGTCAAAACACTTTGCAATAATAATGACTATTTTTCGGTGGGCCACTCCATGGTTTAAGCAACTTTCTCAAAATGCTGGAATATTTGCGACTTTACTTGCGTTAAAAAATGGTACTTTAATATATCGATTGAGTTCAAAGTTCTCATTTTGCCTTGGACGATTGGAGTTCAATAAAAATTCTGTTTCCTTCAGTCTAATTTTTTTTTCTCGGCTGGATTATGGGTTTGTTTGGCGTCTATACATTTACTCTTTCTATCAGTTTTAATATGGGTTTGCTCTCTCAGGACTTCGATGCAGGCTTAATGTTTCTGGAACTTTTAATTATAATTTAGTAGTTAATTAAATGTTAATATGTATTAAATTTGTGATATTTACCAACAAGATTAATACACACAATTTTTTAACAAAAATATATTTAAACATACAAGCAAAAAGTAATACAAGCATTAATAACAGTTATTACTAAGAGTTATTAGAAATGATATTTTATGTACAAGAGTTTTATGAATATACAAAAAATACTGAGTCTTATATCCAGTCTTCAACTGAATACTTTATTAACGATCCAGGTCCAAGACGAGCAAATCAATTCTAAGTTGATATTGTCACACATCCTGCATGACCTAACTAGCTTGCTTCTTGTTTGGCCTCATGCCCTTACAAGCTGACTGTTTTCGGCGAAGTTATTTAATGTCCTGTTAAAAATAATAACGTCTGAAGTAATTCACTAAAGTTGAACGGTTTGTAATGTTCAAAATATACCAACGTTCCTGGTATAATTCTGTAGTTTTCCAATTAATAGGCGTTAATCACAATTATAGCTTTCGAAGTCTGTAGCATACGGACTGTAGTCTCCAATAATATCTTGATTGTCTCTCGACGTCTCGGTTTTTATATACCAATCACGCGAGCCTCTAGAAGTTTCGACAATGTTCTGGCGAGTTTTCATAAACAAATATTTTTGATTTTTACTCTCAAGAATCTTCTACAAATTTCTAAAACAGGCGGGATGTGCGCAATACACATTCTACTGAAACTTTGGTTTATATATTCACTCAAGCTTCTCGAACGTTCAACAATGTTCGAAAACACGCTAGCGTTTTTATAAAACAAATCTGTTGATTCTTACTTTCGAAAATCTACAAATTCAGAGAATAGGCGGTACTTGCGCAACACACATTTAACTTAGTATGTTGCAAGGATTAAACTGAATCAGACGTAGGTATTACAATAAATGTGTAACAGTAAATCCGTTACAGTACTATCCGGTATGGTAAACAACTAGTAGTTTCATTACAGAAAAGTCAGTTAAACAGTACAATTGTAACTGGGCAGAATGCGTGCAATGGCAAAAGAGCTGGGCCTTGGAGCTGAGATTCGCATCCAGTTGTTCGTTCTCTGGTGCCAGATGTCTGTCGCATTAGGATAGTGACAGCTAAATCTCACTATTTGGTCTGGTCAGTGACGATTGGTGGTGGTGACTATCGGCTTTCACATCAGTATTAGGAACGGCTAGCAAAGATAACATTCGCGTAGCATTGCACGAAAGCCAACAATCCACAGCTTTTTTTTTAAGTTTCTTATGTATATCAGACTGTTGCATATGAAATGTTGGATTTTTGAAAAAAAAATGTGAAAGAAGCATATTTTTCTATTGTTTAATTTATTTAATCAAAATAAGCTATATTAGACCCAATACACTTCTGCCAATAAGTTGTAAAATTTTAAATGCCATATTTAAAGATATAGACATCCTGTGGTGCAATGAAGTAAGTCTTCGAAGGCAATTTCAATTGACCTTGGGTTTGTAAACATTTTCTCCTTTAAAAATGGGTTAAGGCGTTCGACTCGTAATCTGATGGTCGCGCGTTCGAATTCCCTTCCTACCAAACATGCTCGCCCTTTCAGCAGTTGGAGCGCTATGATATGACGGTCAATTCCACTATTCGTTGCTAAAAGAGTAGCCCAAGAGTTGGTGGTGGATGGTGATGACTATATTCCTTTCCTCTAGTCTTACACTGCAAAATTAGGGACGGCTAGCGCAGATATCACTCGTGTAGCTTTGAGCGAAATTCCAAAGCAAGTTTAAAAAATGCCCAAATATTTTTAAAAATTGTAATCTGTAATGGAAAGATCTGGTGAATATGGTGAATGAAATATAGTTTCATACTAAAGTTCATTTAGATTTTGGAAAGTAACGCGTGAGACACGAGGTCAAGCATTGTCATGAAGCAGTATTGTTGGATGTTTTCATGACAACTTTTAATGCATAATTTTAAGTTACAACAATATTTATTTGCTGTGTTTGTTTCTTCTGGGCTGAAGAATGAATAATGGATCACACCTGCTGACGACCATCAGACACTGACCATAAGCTTCTAAGGTTAAGAGCTAGTTTTGGCATATGTTTTTGTGCCTCTTCATAGCCAAGCCACTGTTTGAATCATCGTCGACTGATATAAATAATTCATTTTCTATTACAGGCGAGAATTCTGTGGAGAAACGAGTCGTTTATTTTGCGAGTGAGGAACAAATTTTAATTCGCATTGTTTGATGGTTTTCAGTCAGTTCGTGAAGTACCCATTTATCGGGTTTTTTCTCCTTACTAATTGCTTTAAGATGTCGGCAAACTGTTGGATAATGAACACTAAGTTTGCCGGCAACTTCTTTCACGGTTTGGCGGATGTCTGATTTAACTAAGGTTTTCCATTCTTCTTCATTAATGGTTGTCTGAGGGCAGCCCCGAGGCATTTTGTGTCATCAAAGCAAAATCTCCTAAACCAACGCTGTGCTGGGCGCTCATTAACTGTACCATCACTAAATGCATGATTGATATTACAAGCTGCTGTCGCCGCGTTGTGATCAAACTTGTACTCGTATAAAAAATTACATGAATATCAATATCAATATAAATTTTATCCACGGTGGCAAAAATTAACATAAATATGACTTAGTTTATAAAATAGGCAAAATAAAGGGGTGAAAAGAAAATTTCTAGTGAGATACAAATAAATTTTGATAATAGATAAAAAACATAGTCCAAATGGCTACTTGCAATAATCATGTTTGTGCTTGAAATAATAAAAAATATTTGTATCTCCGACGTCTACCAATAGTTTGAGTGCAGTGCTTCTCCATACTGGGTTCGTAGGGGATTCCATAGTTACGGCCCCCGCTAATACAGCGGTATGTCTCCGGATTTACAACGCTAAAATCAGGGTTTCGATTCCCCTCGGTAGGCTGAGCAAATAGCTCTTTGTGGCTTTGCTATACGACAAACATACACACACACTCCATAGTTACGTCGTCAGTGGGCTGAGCAGATAGCTCTTTGTGGCTTTGCTATACGACAAACATACACACACACTCCATAGTTAAGTCGTCAGTGCTTGTCAGCGCTCACGTAGATAGGTATTTCTTGTTTTCTAAGCGGCATAGGAACACCAATGCGATCGTTCAGAAGTTGGAAAAAAAAGAGGCCTCGTTCACCAGATTGTCTTGTTTCTGGCAAATCTAAAAGGACTAAATCTGTGAATCAAAAATTTAGGAAAAGAGTATAGTGCAAAATATCCGTTCATTGCATCAAAAGTCAGTGACAGTCATGTGTTTTGTACGGTTTGTCACATCGATTTTTCTGTGACGCATGGCGGGATAAACGATTGTTCCAGACATACGGAATCAGTATCTCACCAACATAAGACAAAACGATGCAGATAACGACATTTATGAGTAAGGATTCAGAATATGAAAAATAATATTTTAAAAATTTATTAAATACACAAAAGTACACAGTCATAAATTAGCAATCTATAGCAGTAATAAATAATAATAGTTATAATAATAATATAATATTAAACAGCTTAGAAACATTGATCAGGCCTAGTAGCCACAAATGACAAAGGGCTCTGTCTACAATCATAACGCTCCGTCATTAGAAATAGTTGGCATCTCTGCAGTTACACTTGAGAGTCTGTCAACATATGGGAGTATCAGGTAAAACTGGTAAACTGCTATCAAACCCACCAGACTCACAATTCGCATTCATCGTGAAAACGGTATTCAACCCGTTTGGATTAAAAAGTTCAGTTATCTCAATTGGATCATTTAATATTGAACTTTTAATGAAAGAAAGTTTATTTATTATGAAAGAGCTCCCAACTCTAAGTAATGATAAAACTTCGCTACAGTTAAGCCTATTTTAAATAACTTCTATTTTTACATTTGTTGTACTATCATACTCTTTCTTACTTTTTAATTAATTGATTTCTTCCTTTTACTTTGTATTTTAATTAATCTTTACAAAATGCTAAAACTTTACAAAGTTTTTGTACTTAATATTTTAACTTCTTAATGAAGTTTGCTGAACATTCCGAAAAGCCCAAGAATTAAATGTTTCTTAACGTCACACTCGTATCAAATTGTTGTTGTTGCCAAAATATTTTATTATAAGAGGTGAAAACGAAAACGATAAAGAAGAACAGGTTGCTTGCTTTTTTTTTTTTCTGGTAATGAAGAGTTTTTTCTTTTTACAAAAAACAAAACAAAAACTGTGTTATGGACGCATCGAGCGTGCGAAATTCTATCAATGTGCGTTCCAAGCGCGTAGTGCTTACACGTGTATCTACTCTTGGGTAGCGCTCAATCAGGCGTGCAACCTCTGCCCACTACTAGTCCAGAGATCTCGTTCGAAATTCTGCGTGAAAGATTTAATAAGTTAAGGTAGAGAGAGTCGTCTGAAGTAATGCAATTAGAAGATCAGAACGAAACTTCAGCTATTCGGACATATTCTTATTACTGATAGACCATTGCCCATCGTTCTGTAACCAGGACAACGTTGAAAGATATGTGTCATGGTCGCTAAACGTCTCAGACATATATAAAGTCATAAATACAATAACAAAGCTATTCGCTTTGCTGAATTGTAATCCCGCTAGGATCGTCAGGCTTATCCTTTATATCCCATGTCATGACATTTCTTACAATCAAACTAAGGGTTTTCAAAAGTTTGAAGATCGTTATGGAACATTGGATTACAGGAGTGGTCATTGTACTTTCAAACTTCATCATATGTTATTATGTACCTGTTCTGAAACGTTATACGCTGCACGACGTGTTGCTGTTTCGTTGGAGCACAGAATACACCTCAGGACTTTTTGCCGTTAAACTTTATTTATGTAGGTACTTGTTATCAATTGCATAAATTATACAAAAAAAGTTACCATTAGCAGCACTATTAAAAAAACGTAAATTTTCTTTAAATTATTCCTGCACAATAATCTAACGTAAAAATGAAACTCAAAATAACACAAACTGGTTTCACAAGTTAATATCTAGTCGGCATTCCCTTGTACATCAGTACTGCTCCACATGTATGTGGTGTGCTATTGATGAGTTCGTGCAGGTATTTCTGTGATTGACTGAAATCATTCTTTGAGTACTTCTAAAAGTTAATATTCCGTGTTTGGTTTGTGATATTTCGTTTATCGATTTACCTCAGTTTATAAATTTCCAATCGGATTGATATCAGATGATTGATCTGACCATTCAATAGTATCAGTTCTCTCAGTTCTGCCCCCCAGTGGCTCAGCGGTATCTCTGCGGACTTACACGCTAAAATCCGGGTTTCGATACCCGTGGTAGGCAGAGCACAGATACCCCATTGTGTAGCTTTGTGCTTAATTCAAAACAACAACAACAACAACTCTCAGTTCTAAGATATATTTTAACGACTCCACAATTTCAGAGAAACTTGTTTGTTTATTTTGTAGATTAATTGTAATAAGAAGATCTAATAAACTGCAGCTTTTGAAGCAATTTCTATTCTGATTAATGGAAAATACAAAACTAGCGTCATCACAATAATCAGTAATATGACACCACTTTAACAAAGTACATTGGATTATGCTTGTAATTGAAGGAGTCATTATCATTAGGAGATGTAACAATTCTGACGCTGGGATAGTACATCAAAAATGATATATACACATGAAACCAAGGACACTCTTCTTGTAAAGGAAATTTGAACTCTCAGTATTTTTATTCTGAATAACTGCTCAACTTGTATCATTTTGTTATAAAGAGACATATTGACCCCTAAGCCAGTAAAACCTATTTTACAAAAACGTTATTGTCACTAGACATAACGTCGAAACAAAAAGATAATAATCAAAAGCAAGAATATTTTTGTTATGAAAGAACATTTAAATGACTAAGAAAACACTATTTCTATTCAAGAATACCTTTAATTAAGTCAGAAACATTACAAATTAAAACTCTAACCTGAAAAACAATGTTTTGGTTCACACAGGTCTCATCAAACTTGGCGATGATGCGCGAATTGCTGGGGCAAGATGGCGCATCCATATGGAACTTTATAGTGAAATGTCTTTGCACTTCAGCTTTGTTTTAGACTTTCCAAAAAGTTTTGAGAATGAATAATTTGAGCTCGATTGTAATCTGATTATCCTCCATCCTTGGACACAAGTCTAATCTGAAACAAAATAAACGGTTTATTAGGTATACACAGTCAAAGAGTGTAAACGTTAATTTGGGACACCCTGTATATATACTTTACACATTGGAATTCTTCCATTTTATATCTGCACAATACATACATGAAATAATAAATGTATGTGTCTGATGCTTGTGTGTATTTACGGTATCTAAAAATCTTAATTCAATACATCAGCAGCTGTTTGGGTTCATCAGATGAGTCTGAGACCATGTCTACGATTAGACTGTTTGGTATCTTACCTACAATTCTGGTTTCAACGCTTAAGGGAGGGAGAGCTTCAAAATGCTTAGCTCTCAACAGGCTCCGCAGTCTTGTTTTTATTATATTTAACTTCGAGAAACATTTCAACAGTAAACCTACGTGATGGAAAGTGTCAGAAAAGAGTGATAAACTTGAGGTTAATTGTCACATGTTTTTAATGTAACGTAGTTCTCAAGCAGCAAAAGAGCCCGTCTCAAATCAGAGCTTTTGTACTGACCATGACAAGCTGCCGCTCCATCAGTGTTTTTGAAACATACTTGTTGGTATGAATTTTGTAATCTATAAATACGTTTTTTATTAGCTTAAACAGTCTTTATCCACTACCAATAACTTTTCCACCAAGAAAATACCGCTCAATTACAGCATATTGGTCAGTTGTAGTGAGTTTGTTCTGAGAACATACCAGCATTTCTAATTATATCAGATATTTTGTTTTGAATCATATTCTTAATTATAACAAGTTGCTTCTTGGCTGTTCTTTTTCTAATTAAAGAAACTGAAGTATCTTTACCAGTTGGTTCAGATTTTTTTGTATTTCTTGGAGTAAGTAGTTATTTTGTTCAAATCTTTGATAATGGCATGTTATAGTAAATCAGAAGTTTTATCAGTCCTTAGAAAATGGCCTGATTTATATAATCTTTTTTCATCTCGTGTGAAGCTTCATCTCTGTGTTCTTTGAATAGAAGGTTAAGCTTTGCAATAGCCCTAATAACAGTAATAACTGTATCAATAATTATATGATTCTCTTGAACTTCAAGTTTTCGTTTATTCGACAACATGTTATGTACATAGGGCATAATGTTTACACTTCTTATATTCATCACATGCACTTCTTAATTTTGTGTGTGTTCCTTAAATTCTTCATGAACATGGTACTGCATCCACATGTAAATCAAGACCTGATATTACTGCTTGAAAAGTATAAGCAAACAGTGCAGAAAAGCTTCTGCTGTTGATTGAATGAGAGAACTATTGTTTGTTAATTGCTTCGCCATTGGCTGTTTTCCGGAAGTACACATCCAAGTTTTGATATTTTCAATTGGTTAAACCAGATATCGGGGAAAACATTTGCTGTGTATATTGTGACTTTATGGTTTAGAAAATATGTTCACATGACCAGATTCTTTACTTGTTGAGAGTTATACGCCCCTGTTTCTGTGTCATTTTCCTTACTGTTTGTGGTTTTTTGTGTTTGTTGCAAGAGTTATTGTATCATCATTATTTTTGTCGCTATTTTCATAAATTACTTCATGATTTGCTGCCTGTGTAACCTGTTGACTAGATTGGATGTTCAGCATGGGAAGTGATTTTATAATTATCTTTATAAGTGAATAGATGTGATAGTGTCCTTGTATCTTGTAAGAATAAAGCGTGTAAAATTATCATGTGGGAATAATCTGCTTACTAATCTTATAACAGTAATTCAGTCTATTGTATTGAACAAAATTTACTGAATGCACTGGCAAACTTTGCAGATATTAGGTAAAATTCGCCAACGCTATGTACTTACTATGTACTATGACAGTGTTCGTACTAAGCAACCAGAGTGGTTGTTATTTCTTCATGACACTTGGCATAGGGTCTGAAGTGTTTTAGAACAACTGATGAAATATATGTTTGTCATAGAAATTATTATTTTTTTATAAATGTCTAAACGACATTTAACGTGATATGATTTATTTGTTAGAAATATACATTACTCTATTGTATATGAAATATTGACAATGAAAAAAATAATTATACAGATACGAGATTGTTTTCCACTTAAGTGATTTTCCTGCGACATTGTTTCGTAATTTCGAATATTATGATTTATCAACCGCAGACTCTATAATAAACATTAATCTTACTATATGAAGAACTGTTAAACATTATACTGGTTATGTTATATGCACAATAATTATTTACATACGAACTATTGGTAATATTACAATTTAGCAGCTGAAATACAAACTAACGTTCAGTTGTCCCCCGCTGGTACAGTGGTAAATCTTCAGATTTACAACGCTAAAATCAGGGATTCGATTCTCCTTGGTGGACTCAACAGCTATAAGAAAACATGCACACACACATATGTTATTCAATTCTGTTATTGCAAGTGTGATTTGCCAAATTCAGGTGAGATTCGCCTGCAAAATTTCCAGGCACAACAAGTTTAATTGGTTGAGTATATAAAAGTGCATTATTATTGTCTATTATACAATCTGAAGACATATAATTTGTACACAAGAATAATTCTTGTATCAATTTTAGCTGTAAATTTTAATATTTTCGTGGGAAAAAATATCTTAAGTTTATCAGGTAGGCCTATCTTAAGTACGGCGGTATGCTGAGAATGGAGCTGATACATAATATTGTTCGCTCATATGTAGCCTCCAAATCCAAATAATAAATCTTTAAAAGTATCTAAGAGATATCCTTAGATGACAAATACACCACATGCAAAATTATAAATCATAGAGTCACTTAAGAAAGTTAGTAGAACTAGATAGAAATATTCATAAAACCATAAATTTCTAAATCTTGCTGACCAACATTATTGAATGCTTCTAGCTGTGTAACAATAAAACTTACCTTACCAAACAGAACAATAGCCCAGGAATTACGTATTTGTGTTGTGCTAAAGTTTTTCTGTACTAAAAAAGGATAACTAATTTATCAACCCTTAACATATGCACACAGACACAACTCATACTAGATAACTAGTTAACAACAGGTTCTATCTCGCTTTACACACCCTCCATTTTGTGCAATGAAAATTAATAACAAAAATATCTTACTGAAATAATTTATTTAGCATGCTTTAAATATTTCCAACTCGCCATTTGATTATGATCAAAACCTTTACTCCTCCCATGTTTGACTCTGTTGTCATCAGCTGTGTGGTTTTTTTCTCAGCCACTTTTGAACTGGAGAAGTGAAATCCCTTGAATCCAATGGGAGACCAATCAAATTAATTGTCATCAGATTTACTACATTTACAACTGTAAAGCGGCCTTTTTATTTTAATATATGATATTCATTCTTGAAAACACTCTTTTTGCCTCTACGAAACCAAGAGCAACAGTATTGATAATATTTTTAGCTTTTTGTACAGTTCTTGGAATCTCATGATTATGGTGATTTCGTAGAACATTTTCCACATAGTCACGGAAATCATACGTACTGATTTCACGATGAAAGAGCTTACTAAATTCATACATTTTTTTTTCTTCCGCGGCTTTTCAAGGGACAACAACTTCATCAATATTCCAATTTTTACCAGTTAATGAATTTTATTGTCATTTTCTTGTGCATTATTTTTTTATTTTAAGTGAACAGTTTGGCTCCAATAGTTTTTATTAGTGCTTCCAGTAGTTTTTAGCTTACACGTCTTTGGTTTTCAACAAACTCAGTATTCCTAAAGGTTTGCAAAGGTTCCCCTACTTTCTTTGAGTATTTTAAATGCTTTAATGGCCCTTTCTATTAATTTTTTCAGCTTTTGCTAAATTTAAATTTCTGGCTTTAAACGCATAAGAAAGTAAAGAAATTTCTTGTAATATATCTATCAGTATTACTAAATCCTTCAGAAAGAAGTTGTTGCAAAGATTGGCTCGCCATTCCTGAAAATTTTTCTTAGTAGAAAAATATTTGTATAACACTGGATGAGCACACCATATAGCAAGTGTTGATCTTAGGCTGCAAGCAGCCCATCTTGGTCCCAACACTCTACCAATCTTCAGAATTTCTAGTCCAATTTCTTCCAAATTGTGAAAAGTTCCATTTTGATTTTGTTTGATTGGTGAAAGATCGTGTAGCTTTTATCTATGAACACTTTGAAGTGATTTACTTGTTTAATATCAGTGACAGAATAATCTAAGATCAGTTGTAAGTGGTGATTTAATCAATGTCCAGTTTAATGTAAGGAAAACCATTTTTAAGTTTAGTGCTCGCCTCTGACTTGCGGCCAAGCATTACACTTTCACCATCTGAGCAGAATACGACCATACTATTTTTCAAATATCCACTATCAAATTCTGCATTATGCAAGCTTTTTTATACAAATGTGTATATAGTTTCAGCATCATTGGCTTTTCAACTCAACCAAAACAAGAAAAATTTTAGCGAAAGATCACGATCTTCAACCTTTAGAAAAATTATGATTATTAGTTTATTAGATATGGTTGAAGCTTCATCAATGATAACGCAGAATTTTAAATTTTGTTCAGTTGTTTTAGTAAATATTTCATTTTTAATTTCCTTTGCAATGTGATCAATTGTTTTAAGAGCAATTTTCCGACAATGGAGTCCAACCCATTTTTCATTTGTAGCTCAATTTCATCTTCAACGTCAGAAAATGGTCTATTTCGTTTTGCTACACTGAAGATTGTATTAAAACATTTACACGTAGAGCTGATATATTTTTAGCTTATCTAAACATCTAGGCATTTGGTAATTGCATCGTTTGCACGATCCTTCAATTGCATTCGATAACAAATGCTCATTCTTTTTTTTCTTCCGAGAGATGCTTCCTGGACGGTTCTATTCCATCCTGATTCTTCAACACTGTAGCTTCTCCATTCCATCGATACGAGAATTATCTTCATGTTCGTGGAATCAAATTTGAAGCAGTGATCACAACCAAGTTTCTTGCTGCGAACAACCAAACCATGATATTTTTTATTGAACTCCTCAGCCTGCTTTAGTCCAGATGAGCAGTTGCTGAATCTTCATCATCTCCAGTTTGTGCAGTATTAGAAGCGAAAGTTTCATCGCTTCTTGAAGTTGTTGGTGTTAGATGTTCAATTGGATCTTGCTTTGAAGTTTCAGTTCTTTGGGTTTTTCTTACAAACTCCAGTGTATCATGTTGCCGCTTCATTTTAAGGGCTGAAGCCTAAAATACTAAAATTCCTTTATTCAAAAATAGATGTATTAATATAACTTCTTATTAAAGTTTCACCACAAAATCTAGAAATATAGAATTATTTTTATGTGAAAACTATTTTTATAATCATCTTTTAATTTTTGGGCAGCGTATGTGTGTGTATGTTTTCTTATAGCAAAGCTACGTCGAGTTTACTGAGGGGAATCGAGCTCCTGATTTTTAGCGTTGTAACTCCATAGACTTACCGCTGTTCCAGCGGGGGACATCTTTCTTGGTGGCATATAAGTAAAGAAAAGTAATTTCTTTTCAGAAAACTGAAAAACAACCTTACAAAAAAAGAGAGATTAATTCCATTAAACATCTAAAACAAGACAAAAACATTAAAATTCTAAAATCTGATAATTTGTTTGTTTTTGAATTTCGCACAAAGCTTCTCGAGGGCTATCTGTGCTAGCCGCCCCGAATTTAGTAGTGTAAGACTAGAGGAAAGGCAGCTATTCATCTCCAACCACCGCCAACTCTTGGGCTACTCTTTTACCGACAAAAGTGGGATTGATCGTAACATTACAATGCCCCCACGACTGGGAGGGTGAGCACGTTTGGCGCGAACCCGCAACTCTCAAGTTATGAAGCGCACGCTTTAATGAGCTAGGCCATGCCAAGCCACTAAAATAAGCTAAAGGAATCGCTATAGTCATAATGAAGATGAATGAATGATCCATAAAATGAAGAACATCCTATCAGACACAAACAAATTTAAACCAATACACACAAATCTAACAAAGACGTAAGAACCGCAAGTGAATAAATCACTACTAAAAATGAAAAAAACAACACAATTTCACAAACACTTTATTCCTACCTTCGCAAGACCAACTTACGAACACAACAAATATACGGCATCCCCAAACCTCATAAACCAGATTGTCCACTACGACCAATAATTTCAAATCAAACCTTAATCATAAAGCCTTAATGGCCACTTTCGATATCACATCCCTCTTTACAGAAGTTCCAACCGCTGAAGCCTGCAAGATAGCCTTAGAACTCTATATCCGAGACTTTAACCCATCAATAGACATTCCCAGCAACTAATCAGCAACCCTTAGAGAATTCCCAAGATGAAGACAAACTGCATTTTCAATAACAAATGGGCTAAGCTTGGGCAATCCAGTATCCCCAGTTCTAGTCAATATTTTTAGGACACAAGTTGAAACACAAGCAATTAACACAACATTACATCTTCCACTATACTGGTTCAGATATGTGGATGACACAGTTGCAGGATTCACATCTTCAGAACACATACTTAATTTTTTCAAATCACATAAACTCTATACATCCCAACATCAACTTCACATGTAAACAAGAAGGAAGCAATCATATATCATTTCTTAACCTCAAAATTACAAGAACCAATACACAATTTAAAACAGAAATCCACCGAAAAATCACCCATACTAGACTATACATTCCTTGGGACTCAGCCCGTGAAACAAAACAAAAACTCAACGTATTAAGAAACCAAATAAACACAGCCATAAAACTATGTTCACCAGATAAAATTAACGACGAATTACACAAAATAAAACAATACTTCATCAACATCAATAAGTTTCCTTCAAAAACCGTAGAAAACATTATATGCACACACCTAAACAAAAAGAGAAATCAACTAACAAAAGTAAATATATCCCACGATTTAAAATATCATGAAACCATATACTGCTGCATACCATATATTTCCGACATCAGCCGAAAAATAACCAACATTTGGCAAAAAGTAGTAACAAAATGTGACATTTCAATTAATACCAAATTTATTCAAAAACCAGACACAAAACTGAGGTCTATTCTATCTAAAAACTACACTGACAAACACCACACCAACATTATTTATAAAATACAATGTGATAACTGCCACGACTTCTACATTGGAGAAACAAGTAGAAAAATGGAAACCAGATTCACAGAACACAAGAGTCACCTTCACACGTTTTCGAACATTGCAAATCAAATAAACACAACATAACCATAGAAAACACTCAAATACTAAATAAAAAAACAAACATAAACAAACCAAAAATTAAAGAAGCCTTACTTGTACAAAAACTTAAACCCAAAATAAGCCAATACAAAGGAACACCTTTATACCTATATTAATAAATATATCCAACATCTTAGCACTCTCTCTACATTCCTACACTCAATTACACAACCCCTTTCAAACACGGGTTCAACTATCGGTCAGTTACCTCTTTCTTTCTTTGTGAACCTGACGATGACCGAAGAAAGTTGAAACGTGTTCATTCCTCCACATAGAGCTTTCTCTATCCATACCAGTCGTTTTTACATATATATAAATATGTAATATCGCCCTTCAGACTTGTGTCTGTGACTCGTTTTGGCTTAACGTTTCACCTGAGCTCGAGTCACAGCACACGAGAGAAATACGACTGGATTCTCCTCAACAACAAGATATGATGAAACAGTGATCGGTTTACTTACCATCTTGGGCTTGGAAACTACATTTTTCCCAGCCAAATCGTTTCCCAACAATAATGATACACTCTTCATTGGCAATGTAGGCCTTACTTCTATTACAACTGGTCCCGAAACTACGCCTGATGTCAAATAAATGTTGTGAAGAAAAACATTAATAAAATCACCCTCAATACTCTGAGCAGTAACAGACTCATCAATGGTAGAACTCAAACCTAAAGGCTGTGTGCATCTTACATCAACAATGACTGAGTTGTCTATTATCACGTAGAATAGATTCGAGTGTCATTTGTCAAAAACACGGAATCAACAGACACAAAAAGTCTAAATTCCTCCCTAACTACATCAGATTTTGTAAGAGACCAAATCAACAACATTGGGTGATCTGATGAAAATACGTTCATTGATACACACAATTTTCTTTTTAACACTGATATATTTTAATATACAAACAAAAACAATACAGTTTATAATTACGGTTATTACTAATAGTTGTTATAAATGATGGTTTATTCACAAGAGTTTTACAAACTTACTGACATCGGTGGAGAACAAATTATTTTTTTGTTCATATAACTGTACATTTCTTTCGCCGACAACAATATATAATGTCCTTGTAGAAATACTAACACCAAAAACTAATTCCCTGAAGTTAAATGATTCGTAATGTTTGAAATATACAAATGTTTCTGGTCCAGTTCTGTAGATTTTCTGATTAATAGACGTTAATCACAAGTATTGTTTCCGAGACTGTAGTCGACTAATAATATTCTTCTCGGCGTGTCGGTTTAACTAATTTAGAGCGAGTTTTCTAGAGCATTCAACAATGTTCGAAAACACGTCAGCGTTTTTATGAAACAAATATCTTGATTCTTACTTTCGAATGTCTACAAATTTAGAATCCTGATGGGGCTTGTGCATTACATTTCCAATGATATACGTCACGTGCATAATAAACTATACTGAAGCAAATGTAGGTATTAAAATACCTACGTAATCTTCTGCAACACACACCAAAAGTGAAAATAATGCACATTACACACACATTCTCATACTATAAAATTATGGTACACACCCATACTGATGACATGCATGCAGGAAATCAACTCTAATGACTGATGCATAAGGTCGTATCACCTTGTTTGAAAAAGTGCATGAACGAGTGGAAAAAAATGTTTGGAAAAATTAAAAGTATTTAAAGGGGTGCATCTAAAAGTGATGAAAGGTAAAAATCAGTATGGCGTAATTATGCTTACATTGCCGATTTCATAAACAAAATTCTGAAAATTGACTAATGGTTTATAGAATGTGACCCGTTTAGCCATTTAAAACACTTGCCTCAAGAGGCTCTGAATGTATTTTATATGTTTGTAAGGCAATACCTGCAAGAATGGGGTATAAATACTGGATGCATATTATAGATCTAAATATATTAACTTTTTATTATAGTACTACGCATGAATTTGACCATTCGAGATAGATAAAGGACACCGGTTTTAATTTATAAGCACAGATGTAAATGCAACGAAATGGTAAAGCATAACATTCACATCTGTGCTCATAAATTAAAACTAGTGTCCTTTATCTATCTCGAATGGTCAAATTCATGTGCAGTACTGTTACTGAAAGTCGTCCTCATTATCAATTGGCAATTTAAATTGAAGAATATGTAGTTGGTATACGGATATTTCAAATTTAAACCAAGAAAAAATATATAGAATATAATATTTCACTTCAAAGTTAAGTTTGTTTTTACTACTGATGTATAATGTGTATTTGATTCATATATTTAACACTTCACATATATATGAAAAGAACTATCTTACTTTGATCATTTTATTTTGATCTTTTCATATAAGCAGGATACAGTATTACATAAAACGTTTTCCTTATATTTTTGATAGGTCGAACTGTTCATTGGGTAAAACAAATTAATTGTTTGTTTGTTTTGGAATTTCGCACAAAGCTACTCGAGGGCTATCTGTGCTAGCCGTCCCTAATTTAGCAGTGTAAGACAAGAGGGAAGGCAGCTTGTCATCACCACCCACCGCCAACTCTTGGGCTACTCTTTTATCAACGAATAGTGGGATTGACCGTCACATTATACGCCCTCACGGCTGGGAGGGCGAGCATGTTTAGCGCGACTCGGGCGCGAACCCGCGACCCTCGGATTACGAGCGCACGCCTTAACGCGCTCGGCCATGCCAGGCCTAAAAACAAATTAAACAATGGAACAGTAAAGAAGCATCATATAGGTTTCAGACAATGCCATTTTCTCATTCCCATTTTGTAAAGACATACTTAACACTTGAACAATTTAAGTATTTAAAATTTGTTGCTTTTTCTGATATTCATTATTCAGCACCAAATCAAGAATAAAAGAATTAACATTTCTTTGGTTTTTGTAGTCGATTCTACCTGTTAAGTATGATTTTTTTAAAATAAACTATATGTAGCTAAGGGAGTCGTTACGTCTGCTCACTAGAACTAATGATTAACCTCCTTCTAGCCATATTGTTTGAACCAATTAAAAAGTTGTTTCACCATCTCTTTGAATTTAAATATGCTGTAATAATGTCTTTTTATTTATGCGTGGCTATCTCTACATTGTATTCTTCCTATAGTACTTTGAAATTATACCCATCAAGAGATAAACTAAAATACGAACCAATTTAACATGTCTATAAAATGTAGTTAAATAAGTGAGACGCGCACAATATAAAGAAAACTCACGCAGGTTTTCATGTTTTATTAACGTAGCTAAGCAGTTGATGCCAACAGCAAAATCAAGAACTTCGCTTAACTGTTGGTATTTGGAGGAAGAAGTCAATACGAACCCGACCCTCTCGGATCTTTGTACCCAAATTCCGACAAGAAAAAGAGAGAAAGAGAGTTAGTATTTAGGCCGTTAGAGTGTCGTAAATAAACATGCGCAAAACATATTTAAAACTTGTAAAAGAAGAGATCTGAAAAAGTATGTTTTATGGATGTTGGTCAAGAAATTTAGATCTAACGATTTGAAGATATGCTCAGTTGCCTTACGATATCTTATTAACTTGTGGCTCGGAATACACACATCTCTTAAATTTAATTTTACTGTGTGAATGTAGTTTTTAATTTTGGACCAGAAAAACTATTGTTGATCGTAAATGCGTACAGATATTGCTGTTCTGTGGAAACTCCATCTTAGGCTCAGGTTCTTGTTACTGATATGCTTTTATAGTAAGGATAACAGGACAAACTTTTTACTCATTGAGTCGTGGCTGGATATTATACAATACATAAGGAGTACAGGTTTCGGTTAGATGTTGCTCATATTACAGGCATGCTGCTTTTGTACAGATTATGTCAAAGAGCCACTTTATATCCTGTGTAACGACTAGATGTATTATAAATACATAGTGTACCAACGTTTTCTTAGTCTTTGAGTCATGGTAGAGACACATTGTTATATCCTGAATCAGAGTATAGGTTTGCTTTTTATTTTCAGTAATAGTATAGATATATCGTTATATCCCAAGTCAGTGTACAAGTTCATGTAACTTTCCGATGACGGTACAGATATATTTTTATATCTTGAATCTTTATTATTATTACTGGATTACGTATAATAAAAGTACAGCTACAACTGTATCCTGAATCAGAGTATACATTTCCTGTTTGATCTTATATCGTGGCGTAGCAATACTGTCCTAAAAATTACAGAACAGATTTTGATTTTTTTTTTTTGGTTTTTGTATCGTGGTCCAGTGGAATTTGTTCTGACCGAAGTACAGACGTTTTGTTAGACACTGCATCATGATTAGAAGTAGATTACTAGCCTTAGGTGTATGCTATTAAGCTGCATAGTAGAAACTATAAGAATGTATTGTTAGTTTTGTGTTAAAAACAACTGATGTGTACTATTCGAACGTACTTACAAGCTCAAGAGTTAAATGATAGGATACATAAGTTCATATATATATGTGTTTGTTTTTTTAAAGTTTAAGTATTCCAATGAGAGATGCTACAAATATCGGTTGTAAGGCCCTATAACAAATTCTGCAGCTTATATTTAAACTATAAGTTAGTGAGTGTCTTCCATTAAATTTACAATGTTGAATTGATAAGCTGTAAGTGTTGTGCATTATAATTTGTCTCGGACGAGTTTCCGATTTATTATGTTACATACGTTATGTATTACGATTTCAAATAAGCGGAAATTTGAATTTAGAAGTCAATTAAATGTCATTATGTGTTAAATTTATGCATACAATTTCCTGTCTGTACATAAATATATTTCAGTATACAAAAAATAATAAAAATACAGTTTATAATAACGGATATTACTAACACTTATTATGAATGATGGTTTATATGCTAGAGTTTTACAAACTTATGAACAGTACCGAGTCTTATATCTGGTCTAGAACTGAATCTTTTATCGACGTTCACGGAAAGCGTTTGAATTCTGTGTTGATACACCTGTACACTTCTCTTGACGGCTTGAAGCACACGTAAGTTTTCACCGACAATATCTAATGTTCTCGTAGGTATAGTAGCGTCCACAGTTAATTCCCTGAACTTGAAGAGTTCGAAATGTTCGAAATCTATAAAAGTTCCTGGGAGTTTTCCGATTACTAAGCGTTAATTACAATTATTGCTTCTGAGGCTTAGAGTATACTGACTGTAGTAGACCAACAATATTCTTTTAGAGGCTCTTGGCGCGTCAATTCATAATATTTAGGCTAAGCCTTCGAAAGTTTATTTGGTAGCAATGTTGTTTCTCACACTCGAGAATTTCCTACAAATTTAGAGAACATGTGGAACTTGTGCAATACATATTTAACAATATACGTTATATGTATTAAACCGAAACGAATGTACAACATTATAATAAATGTATAACAGTAAATCTCTTAAACAGGTCACTATTTGACTCGGTTCAATTACACATTTGTGTATAAAAATAAAATATGTTTCGTATAAATATATGTGGTTCACAATGAAACAAGCTACACGATTATATATATATTTTTCTTTTGTGTGCGTGGAGAAAGTATCTGGCACGCTGTTCGTGAAATAAGTAAATTTTGTTACACGGTCAATCCGGTAGAGATCTATTGTTGCGTCGCCGATATGGATAATTTGGTTGCCAACGGCAACCATAGGAAATGAGAACCTCTTGCTTGTTACAGTTTCCAACTGCCGCTTCTTTGTCGGCGACTTCCGGCAAGGAAAAGCCGCCTTAGTTTAACCACCGACAAACTTTACTTTTTTTTTTGTATTTATCTATGAAATTTTACGAAATACACCCAGGCATAGTCGCTACTATCTAATTTAACATTGTTCAAAACAAAGAGAAACGCTATGTATAAGCAGATTAAAAATAAATTTTAAAGTAACATAATATTATGAATCTTTAAATAAAACTCCATATTTTCATAAGTTGCACTTATCAAACATGAAGTTTTCTTATATAGTAAATGTTTCATGCTTAATAAATCTCACTCTTTTGCTTGCAGTATTTATAGATGTCTTAAAAGGGTATTTACAAATAGTATTTACATATAATATTGTCTATAGTTATAGCTTAAACATCGAGAAATCATTTCAAGTTGTTTTGTGTGTGTGTGTGTGTGGTCAATAGAGACATGAAAATTTTGATAAACTTGCAGAGCTAATGGAATGCAATTTATATAAGTTCTCCTTAATAATAAATGGTTGCAGATGAAATCATTATTTCGATAGCTGTTCGGATTTCTTAACATCTAATGTCTTAATATATATATATATGTATACACACATATATACTGTTAACCTTAAAAATCGAAATATCGGTAAACGTGTCTCTTTGTTCCAGTGTTCCCTGCGAATTCGTTAAATCTAGTGCTTAATGATAAACTGTGAAGGTCGACTAATGATCAAGCCACTAGAAATTAAGTGTACATTTAACGATGCTTGTAGACCAGAGGGAAGCAAGTAATGAGCGAATATGTGAGCTAGAACTGTGGGAACCAAGACTTTGGTAATGTGGTCAATGAGAAAGAATGAAACAGCCTGGCGATAATAGAGGGCGTTATGATAAATTTGTTGAAACATAGTTGTTGAAGGTAGGTTGAAGTGGACAAATAGCAGTTAAAAATCAGACGAATACTTAAAAAGAAAAAAAAGGTACATACGACTGCCCTGTTAGGGTTAGACAAATCTACATTTTATGAAATAAAATTACATTACATTAAATATAATCAATAATATCCAATACTAAAGTTATGTCATAATAATTTGGTTTAATTTGTTTTGAATTTTGCGCAAAGCAACACAAAGGCTATCTGTGCTAGTGATTTTAGAGCAATATGTTATTAATTTTTTATTACTCCTTTACTTTTTGAGCTGATTTTTCATCAATAGAATCTCAAAATTACTATTATGTTGATATGGGCAAACCAAGTTTAAAGTTTTGTTCTGAAGCATAAAATCTAAGCTTGTTTTCTTGCACATTTGAGAAACTTCTGTTGCACTAAATGTTAAGGATAAGACTGCAACTTCATTTCTATACAAGTATAAATGAAAATTGATAAAATGTTCCAGTAAAAAGCATAGGTCTTAAATAATGAGCTAGTTTTTCAGTCGTTCCAAAGTGGTCTTATGGTCTGATGTTGAGAGTCTGGTACCGGAAATCCTAGTGTCTGTATAGATAATTATTCTATAAGTAGTTATGATGTTATACTGAGGTAACTAATATTGATAAGTAAAACTGTAATGAATAAGTAATATGTAACTGTTATTTTGAGTTTATTGTTATTAACAGTTGCAGTTACTTGTAAGAATAGCTAACTCTGTCCTGGGCTCGAATCATTTCTCCAAAATACTCTTCTATCAGCCTTGAGGGTCGTTATACTTAGATCGTCAATCTCACTTTTCTGTGGTAAAAAGCAGTTCAAGAGTTGACGGTGGGTAGTATTGACTAGCTGCCTTCCATCTAGACTATACTTCATAAATTAGTGCGCCTAACACAGATAACTTCAGGAAATATTTTTCAAAATTGTATAAAGGGATTAAATTGTGTTGTAATTTCAGAACTTTTAGTAAATTAAAGCGTTAATTAATCATACGATGCTTTAAGTAAGCTCTTTACCTATATCAGTTATTAAACTTTTAATGTATAAGGCTTACAACCATAGTCTTCCAAAGAGTCAGTTCCCTGTAAACTTCTTACTGTCTGAGTAATTTTAGTACTTATACTATGGCATTATAGAAACTACTGTATAGTTGTAGAACTTGTAATAAGCCCGTCAGCATGAGTTAGTGATGTAACATTTATGTAGTGGTCTTGACGCAGATTATATTGTAACAGCTTTCATGAATTGTTTTTATAAATGCATTTAGATTCACATAGTAAATATGTTGTTCAATAATGCTGAAGAAACATCTGAAAAAATACTATTTAATTGTTTTTTAAACAGTGCATAACAAGTAATTATATTGTAGCAATATAGTTATATACATTAAAGTGTCCAGGGGGTTAATACTAAGGACTGAACTGAATAACTAATAATTTGATAAAACAAACAAAATTAATCGATCAATTAAAGTTATCAAGCTTTCTCTTAAGATCACTTAAAGGTATTGCGGCTACAAAAATTCGAAGGCAACACGTTCCAAAGGCCAACCATCCTGCTAAAAAAAAAGTTATATCCTACCCTGTTAAAATTTATATTTCTGTTTCCTACTCCTACAATTCTCTTAATTAAGTATGAAAAAACAATGATGCATAAATGCCGTCAATTCACTTAACACATTTAAACACCTCTATTCTTCATTTTTAAAGAAAAACAGTTTCAGTTATCTTAACCTCTTATTGTATGACAATGCCTTCTTCCCAAGCACCATTCTGGTAGCTCTCTTCTAAACCCTTTCCAACAATTTAATTAATAATTAACAATACTCGAAAAGTGGTCTAACCAGTGACCTATATAATGAAATAATAGCATCTTTAGGCTTTTATTCAGTATATCTGTA
This sequence comes from Carcinoscorpius rotundicauda, assembly GCA_011833715.1. NCBI lineage: Eukaryota > Metazoa > Arthropoda > Merostomata > Xiphosura > Limulidae > Carcinoscorpius > Carcinoscorpius rotundicauda. Next base: position 44,383,819 of record CM022392.1, on the reverse strand, counting down.
CATAAAACATAATATCCTATTTGCCTTACCACAAGCAACAGCACACTGCTAGGAGAGCTTAAGAGACTAATTAAACACTGCATCGAGATAACTATCCTTCATCACACTGTTAAGATCCAAATTATACTTACAGCTTAAATTACGATAATTCACGTGTATGATTTTCCATTTATCATAATTAAAACCCATTTACCACTTATTTTTTCAACTCACTAAATTATCTAAATTCTTTTGTAAGTCAGCAGCGTCATCTTCACTGCCAGAAACACCCAAGATTTTGATATCATCAGCAGATTTAAATAATTTGTTGATCATTCCTTCATCAATGTCGTTGATGTCAATAAAAGAAAAGATCAAAGGCCCTAAGATTTACCCCTGAGAGACTCCAATTTTGACATTAATCTATTCTGACTGAACTCTATTTTTCCATCCAGCCACTCTTCTGTTTAATTAGACAAATTATCTCTCACGCACATATAGAAATAATTTTTGTAAGCCTTTTGTCAAATATTTTCTGAAAATCTAGATATACCAAAGCTCTATCCTTGCCTTCATATATATAAGCAATAACAACGAATGTCAGAAAGTTTGTAATTAAATATTTTTCTCATTAAAACCATATAGCGTATCCAATAAAATTTTAAATTTTGTTTTTTTTTTTACTTTGCAAAGGAGCTTTCATCAGATGTCCCAAAACTTTTCCACAGCTGATGTAAAACTAATAGAATTATAATTACAGGGAAGATTTTTATTACCTCCCTTGAAGGAAGGAGCAGCATTAGTCACCTTCTAATTTCTGACACCTGTTCACGGTCCAAAAACTTGCAAAAAATAGTATTTCACATATCCAATACTTAACTTCGTTCAAAACTCTTAGGGAAACATTTTCTATCCTAAAAGTTTTGTCCCAATTGTTTTCCAACAAGCTCAGAATTAATGTGATTATGCTGCTCGATCTTGTTTCAATCTATTTACTATTCGATGAGAAGAACGTTGCTTAAATTGTTATTAGTAAAAAATAAAAATATATCAGAATTTAATAACTCAACCATATCAGATAAGAGCCTTCCATTAAAACTTTCAATGGTCTTATCGTTATCCTCTTTTTTGTTTACTCTTATTATATATTTAAGAAATCTTTACTGTTTGTTTTGTTTTTGGAATTTGCATAAAGCTACTCGAAGGCTATCTGTGCTAGCCGTCCCTAATTTAGCAGTGAAAGACTAGAAGGAAGGCAGCTAGTCATCACCACCCACCGCCAACTCTTGGGCTACTCTTTTACCAACGAATAGTGGGATTGATTGCCATATCATAACGCTCTAACTGCTGAAAGGGCAAGAATGTTTGGTGCGACCGGGATGCGGACCCGCGACCCTCAGATTACGAGTCGCACGCCTAACACGCTTGGCCATGCCGGGCCATCTTTACTGTTAATTTTAACATTTTTAGCGAACCTTTTTCAAGCAACCTGTTTGGTGTCCAAATTTTTTTTCGGAATTTTTTTTTTATCTTCTATAATTGTATAAATTTATCGTCATAGCCGTCAATTTAAATGTTTTAAACTTGTGATGTCTTTTTACAATTTTATCTCTTAAACCTTTGTAGATACAACTTCTTTTTTATTTATAATCACCCCTTTTTTCAATAAGGAATATGTTTATCTCGAATATTTAAGGCTCTTGACTCGTAATCTGAGGGTCGCAGGTTTGAATCCCCATCAAACCAAACATGCTCGCCCTTTCAGCCGTGGGGGCTTATAATGTGACTGTCAATCCCATCTTGAAAAGCTTCCAAAAACCTTTTTCTTTAACAGATTGATTCTAATATTTACCAATCTATATATCCTAAATTAATATCAGCCGTAACTATGAGGTAATTAACAGTTGGAATCTTCATATCACTGTAAAGTTTCTCATTGATTTCATCAGAACCATCTAGTGGTCTGCAACTAATTCCTACTAACACACAGCCTTTTATCTTTATATTCGCTAAAGTATTAGTATTATTATCTCTGACATCCTGAACTTCGACATGATGTAACTCACATTTTAATATAAAGTCACCACCTCTCTTTTATACTATATTCCTATTAAGTAATCTATAATTTTGTATTTCAAAGAAATTTCTATCATCCAAATATTTTACGCTTAACCGTGTTTCACTTATTCCAAGTATATCGAAATGCTTTGTTTCTACCAGCGCTCTTAATTCGTTTATTTTACTTTTTACATTTTAACATCACACCCTACGTAACATACCTTTACAACTGCGTCTATACTTCGTTCTTATGCTAAAGATTTCTCTACATCTTATTTTTTTTTACATTTAGTTTATCCTGGCCTTCACTAATTCTTAGTATTGGCTCAAATGTTCCCTTGCAACTGAGTTAATACCCCTTACAAACAACACAACTCTTACCGTATTTAAATGTAATCCATCCATTCCATAAAGTTCTCTTATTCCATTAAATTGATCCTATAAGTCCAATAGGGAATTCTGCTTATCCTTAGATATTACCTTAAGCCTAGTTAGAGAAGTTGGTTTTGTTTGAAAGTGAGGAAAAAACACTTTTGAAACTATTTAAAAATAAACTTAATAAATTTTGATAAATTTATAAAAATATCTTTAAATCTGTTTATTTCTACATAAAACACTTTGTTAATTCCAATCATACTATATACTAAACGTTTATCCCAATGTTTTCCGTCATTTTTTTACAGTTAACTAGTTTTTCGTTCTTTTTTCCTTGTTTTACATATTAATGTATATGTATACTTCTCTTTGTATAACATGTGTATGTCAACAAGTTACATAATGCTAAACTTCCATCTTCCGTCTACATTCTCTGATATTACGATATACCAAGACACACGGAATAGTTACAGACGAGTTTAGTAACTTGTATAATCGGTTTTACAACAAATACGTAGTACGGCATATATCTGTATATTATCCAACTGGATAAGAGAAAACTGAAAACAAAGGCTTGCAAATAATCAAATTACCTTATTGATTTACACAAGACAAAATAGCAATGCCACATTAATCTAATGGACGTAACATGTTCAGATGATGCTGAACAATTATTAACTCGAATATATTACGAGTACAATATGAAAGTGAGTTACTCCTAATCAAATTCAGATTTAATGTTTTCATAATTTTTTACGCAGGTATTTTTACATTGGGTTATCGATCTTGGTTTGGCTTGCTTGTTTTGAATTTGAGCAAAGTTACACGAGGGAAATCTGCGTTAGCCGTCCCTAATTTAGCAGAGTAAGACTAGAGGGAAGGCAGCTAGTTATCACCACCCACCGCCAACTCTTGGGCTACTCTTTTACCAACGAATAGTGGGATTAACCGTGCATTATAACGCCCCCAAGGCTGAAGGAACGTGCATGTTTGGTGTGACGAGGATTCAAACCCGCGGCCGTTAGATTACGAGTCGAACACCTTAACCCACCTGGCCATGCCGGGCCATATTATCGAAATTGTACATATTACATATTATAGCGGTTACTTGTCTTTGGACATTTGAATTACTTTGTTTGAAATCAGGCTGTGTTAAAAACTGGGATTAAACAGTGGTCTTGCATCAAAACTCTGAATTAACAAACTTATAGGAAAATATTTTAAATCTTATTCAGACACATCAGTGAAAGAGTTTTTAGTTTGCGTTACATTTTATACATTTAAGCATGTTCTTTTAAAGCTGATACGAAATACTCTATATTTGCACGTTGTATGTAGTAACGTTTTTAAATTTGAAAAATTTAATTTGGGTTTTACTCATTCAGACAAAAACTTAAACTTTTAAGTTTTATGTGGCACTTGTTTTAAGCATACAAAATATTGCATTTTTATCATGTACATTTTCATATTGTTACACATAAAAACTCATCGTTTTTTACATTACATATGGAACAAGTTTAAAAAATCTTAGTTATTACATTTTAAAAGTTTTTAATATTTTTCATTTTATCACTTTTATAAAAGTAAAAAATATCTCATTCAGAACTTTCATCTATGATCACAGACTCTTCAGGGTAACTGTAGACGTCTTATTGGTGTAAATAGTCTTATTTATCAATTTCTTAACCTTTTCCAGATCCTTCTTTGTTCGGGTTAGTTCCATATGGACTTGATGAAGTTTTTGAGCTATCCTGGAACAGTAATTTTGGTGTTGGTCCCCTTCTTATATTCATTGTTTGGTCATATGGTTCAAACTTCAGTCAATTTTGCCTGTCTGGTCTGCTAGATGAATCGACGTGAGAGTTCCAGGTAATGCTGATGTCTGTAACATGATATGACATTGGCCTCTTCATTAATGCTGTGAAAGAGACACTTTCATAATATGCTAATAATCTGCACTTAAACTTTTATTTGATGTATTATACACTAACTGAAAAAAATCAACTCTGTGTAGCTTGCTATATGCAAAACCATATGAACTCGGTTGATTCTCCCCGAAGACCATTATCATCAACAATAATGGCCACTTTAAGAGAGAGGAGAATAAAATATTAAAATAGACAAAAAATATATTTTAAATTGGCTTTACTTAACACTGATGCAAATTTTGTCTTTAAATTTTGCGAGCAAGTAAAGATTTACCTTTCTAAGTTAAAGGAAAATAAACCATCAAGTATTTTTATACCACCACCGCAAATTGTTTCATTTCACAGTATGGTGATCATGGAAAATTATCATACATCGATATCACAATGAAGCTGGAGAACCTACAGCTAAGGTGAGAAACATGGTTAAACATAAGTGAGGCCGAGGGAAGATGTTTCATACATCAGGGAATCACATCAGTAGTAGCGAGCTTTGTAAACATTTTCAAACTGGCTTCAAACGAGCAGTTAGGGGACATTCAATTTTTTACCCCCACGGCAACTTTAGACTGAGCACAGAAATATATAGTTATTACTTCATAAAGTAATTCTCAACATGTTGACTCGACGGACAGGTGTAATTTTACGAGGAAACAGAGACTGAAGCCGAAAGTTAAATTTCCCTTGTGTATGCTTGAAGCAACTGTGTGGAGTGTTAAATCGTTCTGTAGCGCTAAGCGTTAACCAATAAAGGATACGAATCCAAGTCACATGACTTGTATAACTACGTGTAAAAAACATAAAATATGGCTGCGACCAGTGCAACCAAATGTTTGTATCACACACAATGAAAATCTAACTCCTTTTAAGGTGCATAGCTGGCAAACTTTCGTCAACAGTGCTACTCAGTAGAACGAAATAAACACAAGGCAAAAAGATGAAACAGCTCGATAATAAGAACCCCAGTGGAAGACTGCCAAGGAGGAAAACAACTTCTACACGTTCTACCATTATCGATACTACCAAGATTTTATCAAATAATTCTTAGTGATATATAACTTTTCTCAATCATAAAGCATTAGCTAAAGCATAAAAGAACCAATAATCGCCGTGTGTGAACCAATAACACTAGGCTCACATAATGTATAGTTACGCTGTTACCTAGTTTAGGCTAGAGGTTACCATCACCAATTCGAGTGCGAACAAGTTAGCCTGTAGATTCCAAATGTGGCGCATATGAACGAACCTTTCGATTTCAAAAGTCTCTTAAAACGAGTTGTAAGCATAAAATGATATACTTGCGAAATGTGTTATTTTTAAACAGGAATAAGTAAACATATCTACTTCAGAGGGAAATTGTGGGCCTAGGTGACCTGAAAAGAGACAAAAACTCTGAAGCAGTGGGAAGTGAAGATTTCTTTGTTTCTGAATTTTGCGCAAAGCTATACGAAGGCTATCCGCGCTAGCCGTCCCTATTTTAGCAGTGTAAGAAGAGAGGGAAGGCAGTTAGTCATCACCACCCACCACCAACCACCAACTCTTGGACTACTCTTTTTACCAATGAGTAGTGGGTTTACTGTCACTTTATAATGTTTCCACGGTTGAAAAGACGAGCGTGTTTGGTGTGACAAAGATTTAAACCCGCGAACCTCATCTTTCAAGTTAAATGTCTTAACTCCTTGAGTTTTAAAACATACAAAATACGAGCCAACTGAAATTATGCAAGAAGATGAAGTTACCATGGGTGATGCTCCCCATTTTAGTGATACTTCTGAGAAACTTGCAAACGAAGTTGAGAATACAGTGGCTAACAATGGAGATATTTTGAAGGAAATAAGGTTAAGAGAAAAATGCATTCAGAGTTTAGCCACAAAATTTTTTATCGTCTGAAAGAGGTAATTAATCAAAAAATTGAGGTAGAAAACTGGTTCTTGTCAATCAAGAATAAAGTCCAAACGTTAAAGTAAATACTCTGATCTGATACCGAAGAGAGAGGTACAAGAGTAGAGTAAAACAGAATAAGCCTCTCAAATTCAAATGCTTGAACTCTTTGTTATACGTGACCGGATGTGTAATACCCTTTTCAGAAGGAATTAATTATAAATGTATTAGTGTTAAGCATCCATTTTAAGACGAACTTATTATATATTAATCACTGTTACACGTCCTTTTGGGACGAATTAATTAATTATCAACATTATCAGACATGTATTATGTATTATGTAATTGTTACTGCCTATCAATACGACCTTAACGACGGTGGAACTTTGAACTATGACTGCGTCATCTTCAATGACATCACACCCTCTCTCTCTCTTTCCTAGCCCGGCACGACCAGATTAAGGCACTCGACTCGTAATCTGAGGGTCGCGGGTTCGAATCCTCGTCACATCAAACATGCTCGTCATTTTAGCTGTGGGGGCATTATAATTAATGTGACAGTCAATCGAGTAGCTTTGCGCGAAATTTTAATCAATCAAACCTCTCTTCCCAACTCCCTTCTTCATGTATCATACCGTGACGTCACTTCCGTTTGTAAAGTGTCATCCTAACTACTTGCGAGACTTTTATATCAAAACATAAGAAAGAAAGAGCTGTGTCCTGACTTTATTTCACAGATGTGAGTTTGTTTTATTATATGCAGAACACTTTTTGATTTTCCAATTACTTATGGGAATTATAGTTTGCCTGTCGGATATGAATGTGTCAACTGAGTTATAGAAGCGAAAATCTCCATAGTCCATGTACGTTCAATTCATGTCTGTGTTTCATGCGAAATGTAATACGCGTTTCAAATTTGTGGGCGATATATAATTAAAATGTTTCGTGGTTTTCTATTAATCAATATTACCATAAAAATGTTATATGGAATAACAATACCAACAGTGACATATTAAAGCTTGCCTTCCTATGGCATTATATCTATGTATGTACATTATTTATTTTATTTTTTTTGTAATTTGCAAAATGCTAACTGAAGTACGTTATTAATGAAACATGCTTTATAAAAAAGAAATGCCTTTTAACTTCAGAAAAAGTGATACTTTATTAACAATATAATTTTTGCATTGTATTGTACCTTCGAAAGTCGAACATACGTTTAAATAAAATATTTTTGCCTTAATGAAAGAACAAAATTTGTCAGTACAGGGAATACTTATTTACCACTTGTTTGCATAAAATGAGTACTCGCTGAGTTAGCGTTAACATTACTGATTTACAATGTTAAAATACGATGTTAGATTCTCCACAGTGGACAGAATAAAGATAACCCATTTATAACTTTGTGCTAAAACAGCAAAGTGTGAAGTGATTACATACAAAAGTCAGTCACTAGCTTATAAAGATATCTGTTTTTAAGTTTGGACTATTTACGATATTTTCAGACTATTCTTGAGCTGTGTCCATTGAGGTATTTCAGTGTTGTGTTTTCACGGAAATTATAATATTGTTTGTTTGTTTTTGAATTTCGCGCAAAGTTACACGAGAACTATCTGTGCTGGCCATCCCTAATTTCGTAGTGTAAGACTAGAGGGAAGGCAGCTAGTCATTATCAGCCATCGACAACTTTTGAGCTACTCTTTTACCAACGAATAATGGGATTGATCGTAACATTATAACGCCGTCATGGCTGAAAAGGCGATCATGCTTGATGTGACGGGGAGTTGAACCCGCGACTCTTGGATTACGAGTCGAACGTCTTAAACCACCTGGCCATGCCGGACCGTTCAGACTCTTATGACGTCTTCTTTAATAATTATTCCCAATCCCTATTTCACGCAAATTTTAATTTAAATCTGAACTATTATATCAAACAGCTGGATAAGTGACCCATAGTTTTTGATACATATTATCAGTAAATATCATGATATAAACTTTGCAGTAATTGAAATACAATTTTGTAGCAATTGTCAAGGCAATGAAGTCGAAGTTCTTAAAAAAACAAGTGTCTGTTTCAAAGTGTTCTTATCATTATTAATAGTTTTTACCAGCCATATTGTTTCCCGAGTCACTAAATATGGTCGCCCTTTCAGGTGTGGGGGCGTTATAACGTAACGATCAATCCCACTATTCCTTGCTAATAGCTCAAGAGTTGGCGGTGGGTGGTGGTGACTAATTGCCTTCTCTATAAATTAAGGACGGCTAGCGCAGATAGCTTTGCGCAAAAACAAACAAAAAATAAGCATATTGCTGCCGGTGATTCAGCGTTAAGTGCCTTAGGACTTGTAAGGCTACAAACTGAGTACTTGATACTCGCGGTGAAAAAAAAACACAGTATGCTTCACACCAAACAAATACATTATCTTCATTAGCTATAATATTGCAACCTGCCTGACCTCTGTTGTTACCATAAGTAATATTGCTTCTTGTGTTTCGATAAAATGTTGATTCAACATTTGTGTAGTTGTTACTTAAGACTGTTGCTTCCATGAAGTACTTTTTTATATCGTTCTCTTGTACGTAAAGTTCAAAGAAAGAATTTATTACTACGTTCTGTTTGAGCAAGCATACTAAATGCCCGGTTTTAAATTCTTTATTCTAAGTGTAAATGAAATTGATAATTCTTTCAATGAAATTTGAATTTTAAACAATTTTTTTGGTAATTTTACTTTAAAAATTAATTCGCAAGGTTGTTGTTTGTTGTTTAGAATTAAGCACAAAGCTACACAATGGGCTATCTGTGCTCTGCCTACCACGGGTATCGAAACTCGGTTTTTAGCGTTGTAAGTCCGCAGACATACCGCTGAGCTACTGGGGGGGCGAAGTTATTGAGTGATTTAATAAATAACTTTGACCACGCTCAGAGGTGTTAACTTTTATGCGAATTACATTTTTTTGGGGAGACATTAAAAACAGAGTAAAATGTTAAGATTTTCCTTAAATTTAAAGAAGGTTGCTTATACCAAGGAATGTGGGAGTTCGATATATTTCTTGTCAAATCAGCTGTGCCACAAGTTGCGAGATGGGAGATATTTAGCAGAAGGTTTCAAGGAACAAGGTGTTGCCCAACTTGTCTTTACGACAATTTAATATTTGACGGTTAATGTTATCATGAGATCGAAGGAGTTGATGAAAAGTCATTATTTGTCCAAGAGATAAAATTGTGCTACGCCTAGTCTTATAATGATAAGACGTACATCTAGCAGAGATGTGAATCAGAATATTTCTGTCAAAACGGCTTAATATTCGCAATGTTTGGTAAGTCAAAGTTATACATTTATGAAACCCAGTTTTCTGTTCTCGCATATTTAATAGAAAACCTTTAGGTAATAAAATTTCACACAATTTGTTCATATTGTCCGACAAGTGTGTTTATACCATAAACTGCGGAGCCGATTTGTACACAGAAGGTATTTTTTCTTTTGGAAATTCGCGCAAGAACTATCAAACCAAAAAAAGCATTTTAGGTCTGGAAAGTGCAGCCGAAAAATGATGGGGTGTGTGACTTAAAGAAATAAAATCATAGTTAGCAGCTCAACTGATAGCTACAATTATAGCACTGATAAGAAATTTACAGGAAATATTCATTCAACTTGGGTGATGATGGCGGGTAAAACAAAATATCAACAGGAGCTTTAGAATCGCAACCTTATTCGGAACAATTATTTAAGAACCAAGCATATTCTGTAAGAAATATCTTGTTGCTTTTCTTTTCTAAAACATAGTTAATACCTTCCTTTATAGTAACGCCATGGAAACTAGACTAACAGTTGCTTGTCGTCACCCTCGTGCACTCGGTGTAATCGTATCAAGCGCCAGTACTTAGGCTTATTTCGTGACGCTAAACGCTTCTAATTGGGATAATTTCACAAAATTGAGCTAATTTACACTTAAACGTTGGCAATGAATAACACTATGTAACACACATTTTGTTCCTGGATAGTCACTATATGTGTTATTTCTTAACTGCTTATGTTTTAAAAGTATAGAAAATGGTCATTATTCCCTTCAAACTTTACTTTTGTAATCTAGATAATGAAATTTAGAAATTAACCTATTTTATATGTAAAAACGGGCAAATTTGCACATTTTCATATACATAAGGTCTGAATAAAACAACTTATGAATCAAGATTTACATGTATTTATACTAAAGTTATACAAAAATGTTTAGAAGTGAGTAGCGTTTCTAGATTTGCAACTGTAACGTAAATAACTTTCACGTATCAGCCCTCAAATATAGTCTACCAGGTCACAAAAACAGAGTTTGAACAGAAAAATAGGTCTTTTCCATTTACTTGAGGCACAAGCAATTAGGAAATAACGCTTTCTGCCCAGAAACAAGAAAGAGTATACATTTTGTTACATAGTGTAATCAATAATAACCATCCACTCGTATGAGTCTTTTGAAACCTTGATCTGGAAACTGCTCGTTTAGTTTGCTTGGCCTAAACGATAGTTAAATATCTGTACGTGTTTTCAACCTATATTTTTGATACTCTTAATTAACTGTCTATAACTGGAATAATAGAAACTAAAAACAGTCCACCTTTACTCTTATGTGAAACTGCAGAAAAATTTCAAATCGATAACTTCCGTGTTTTTTTTTTTGTTTTTTTTGCATGCAGGTGCACAAAGATATTTTGTCAAACTTGGGTGTTTTTGTTGAATAATATTTTATTTAGATGAAAGTGGACACCTAATGTAGGTTGTAAAGATATATCGACGTACTAAACTTGAAAAAACATCCATGCATGTTGAATGTGTTTTCTTACCAACTAATGTTTTCGTACTTTTGGTGTGAAGTACAAAAAAGGGGGAGGAACTAAATCAAAATCAGATATTTTATGTCTTTTGTACTTTTTAATGGACTGCCTTGAAGTAAAGATCCAGCAGAGCACATACGATAACAATTTTTAATAGTTTAAATTACCAGTTTCTGAGCTACAGGCCCCCCAGTGGCTCAGCGGCATACCTGCGGACTTACACGCTAAAATCCGGGTTTCGATACCCGTGGTGAGCAGAGTACAGATAGCCCATTGTGTAGCTTTGTGCTTAATTCAAAACAACAACAACTGAGCTACAGAAAGCGGAAAACGGCAAAAACTGTCACTTTTATTAGTAACACACTCTAGCAGGTTGTGTTTTTGGGCTTTAGGTATTCTAAGTTGCAGTCACCAACTAATAAGGCCACGTTTGCGTGTGTGTATATTTTTGGAGTTAATGGGGAGGTCAATTTCTGGCCCAAAGAGTAATATGTTTTTCGCATATTTTGTTTTAGCACTACATTGGACAGATATAGTTGGAGAATCAATCATCAAGACCTGATAAAGCGGAGGTGGGAAGGCTCCTAGATGGTGACCCTGTTTAAAACTGCCTGTAGACTAAACGGCAGGTAGATAGTCAATAGTACCCACCGTCACCTCTTGGACTAATTTAATCAATCAGTGGACTTTGACCGTCATTTTTATAGCATATTTCATGGCCCTATAGTGCTGAATGTTTTGTGGACAATGGACAGGAATAACAGTTGCTCAGATAGTAAGAAGACAAACAAATCACTAAACCATACCCGACTCACTAAAGATAGGTGAAAACGTTATTCATGATGACATTTGAAATGGATATACTCAGGATAGAGATTAGTTTTTGATAAAAGTATTACATTATACTTTGCATATTGTATTTGGATAATAAAAAATAGAATGATTTCTAGGATGCATATTATTTGATTTTGTTGATAAAGGAGAGTTAAAAACCTGCATTTTATCATATAATATCTTTAGGAAAAATTTAAAGAAAAGAGGGCCAAGTCTATCGTTAATTTCCGGCCCGGCATGACCAAGCGTGTTAAGTCATGCGACTCGTAATCTGAGGGTCGTGGGTTTGCATCCCGGTCGCAACAAACATGATCGTCCTTTCAGCCGCGGGGGCGTTATAATGTGACGGTCAATCCCACTATTCGTTGGTAAAAGAGTAGCCCAAGAGTTGGCGGTGGGTGGTGATGACTAGCTGCCTTCCCTCTAGTCTTACACTGCTATATTAAGGACGGCTAGCACAGATCGCCCTCGAGTAGCTTTGTGCGAAATTCCAAAACAAACAAATCAAGTGGCTTTTGCTTAAACAAATTAAAATATTTTTAACAAATACAATTCATTTGACTTTTTATTGTCTGCATAAACAATAAATAAACATATTGCTATTGTTAGACGTATATGGGTTATATCAGTTTTGAGCACAAGAAACCTTTTACTTAGACATCAGAACACGAATATATTTCAATCGTTCGTGCCACAAAGCGTAATTTATAGGGTTATTTGCTTTCAGATGTTTTTAGATAGATGGTGGAAGTGTAGTGTGAATGGACAAACAGACAAGTCTCCCCCGCGTTAGGTGAAGTTAGAAAGGGACATTTTAAATTCTTTATAGTTTCTGTTGCTTTTTGCTGTTATTCTTTAGTTAGTGAGGATATGACGAGTGAAGTTTAGTTATATGAGCAAAATCGTTGTATGTGAAAAGCAATTTCAAATATAAATACAATGCATTTTCTGTAGTGAACTAAAAAAAATTCCTTCAGATAATACACATTGAATTTACTTACAAGGAAGAGTAAAATATCATTAGGTATATTTGTATTGATGCAATGCTTAATGTACGGACAAATATTACATCAGAATATCCTGTGAAACATTAAAATCTAATGATCCAAAAACAATGACAACGAGAGGTTATGATTCACACCCTAATTAAATCCATTGGGTGCTAAAGCTGCAGAATATTTAGTCAAGTGACACATCTTAATGTTTTCGTAGAAAAATGTTGTTGTTGTTAGAATTAAGCACAAAGCTACACAATGGACTATCTGTGCTCTGCCCACCACGGGTATCGAAACCCGGATTTTAGCGTGTAAGTCCGCAGACATACCGCTTAGCCACTGGGGGTTATGATTTGCTTTGTTTTATGTATGTATGTGGATGTACGGCAGACCAAAGTCTGTCCACCCATCGAACATACTTTTTTCGTCGAAATTCTATGCCAAAATCTAAATTTTCTTATATGGGTAGAGAATTATAACAACAGGATGGAATTTCCAAAGTTTCCTTAAACTTATACTCTCTTATTGACTTTCCTGATCAATTTATTCAAGACTGCTCCACGCGCGACCACTTTTTACTAAGGCTGATATACAATTCAGATGTATCAAGGAGCAAGAACACTTTACAAGTGCTGTAGAGACAAGCAGCTGCAAGATTTTATTTCTGAATGTCCGAGTGGTTCTCCTCACGAAGGCTGCCACCATTTTAAGATTGTTTGTTTGTTTTGTTTTTGAAGTTCGTGCAAAGCTACACGAGGACTATCTGCGCTATCCGTCCCTAATTTAACAATGTAAGGCCAGAGGGAAGGCAACTAGTCATCACCACCTACCGCCAATTCTTAGGCTACTCGTTTACCAACGAATAGTGATATTGACCGTCATATTATAACGGCCCCACGGCTGAAAGGGCGAGCATGTTTTGTGCGAATGGGATTGGAACCTGCGATCCTCGGATTACGAGTCGAACGCCTCAAAACACTTGGCCTTGCCAGGCCGACCATTTTAAAAGCAGCTGCAGTGGTGGGGTCTCATAGGGAGTGCTTGTCCTTATATTTAATTATTTTTGTCCTCCCCGTAAAGAATGAAGCAAACAGTGAATTGAATGACTTGAACAATTTTGCTGTTTTTGAAATTCCTTTAACCCGGACAACACGAATGGGCTGATTTGTTTTAAAACAATACTGTGGCTCGATTGTCCACGTTTGTAGCCAGTTGGAGCAATTAATGTTCATTTTTACGAATTATAATATATTTCGGACGAGTCTCCGATTTATTATGTTACGGACGTTCCGTATTACTGTTTTAAATAACCGGAAAGTTAAATTTAGAAGTTAATTAAATGTTAATGCGTATCAACTTTATGATATTTTCTAACAAGATTGATACACACAGTTTTCTTTTTTAACAAAAATATAATTTAATGTACAAACAAACAAAAACAATGTAATGTGTTAAAAAGGTCATAACTAATAGTTATTAAAAATAATGGTTTATATACAAGTTTTACAAACTTACAAACAGGAACAGAATCTTTTATCGACGAATAGATTAATTCTGAGTTCATACTCGTATTGTCACACTTCACTTGAGCTAGTTAGCTTGATTGGTCTCACATGACTGACTTTCACCTGTGATGATATTTAATGTCTTCGTAGAAATTCTAACGTCTGAAGTAATTCAATGAAGTTGAGAGGTTTGTAACGTGGAAATCTATAAAGAACATGGACAAAATCTGTAGTTTTCATTAATGGGTATTGATCACAATTATAGCTTCTAAGTCCTATAGCACGATTACTGCAGCTAACCGATAATAATAGTGTTATGTCGTTCGGGTGTGTCCGTTTTCATACAAAAATCACGCACGTTTCTCGTCGTTTTAACAATGTTCTAGCGCATTTTCCTGAAACAAATATTGTTGATTCTCGCGTTCAAGAATCTTTTACAAATTTTGAGAAAAGGCGGGACTTGCGCAATACGCAGTTGACAATATATGTCACATAAAGAAACAACAAAAAACTATACATAAACAAGCGTAGGCACTAAAACAAATGTATAACGGTAAATTAGTTACACCACTTATTGTGGTCTGATGTATTTAACCAGTGCTGACAAGGAAGTGTACTAATATACAAGGTAGCGATAGTGTAGGTAACACACTTAGGTTGAATAATCTATTTCAGCTTAATTATGTAGGAACGAGGTATTTGAAATATTCGAATTAGACCACTCATATCTGTATTCCAAATGACAACACAGATAATCACACACACCTAAAGAAGGTCTCTTCTGAGCGCCCTCGATTGCTTTGCATCTCTTCTTGAGATGTAAAGTGTTAAATCGAAACACCTGCCACGAATTTTATTTTAATAGATGGTTTAAAGGAGCTCTAACCACCATCTCCACTTCAAGTACACAGCTCAGGCACTCCCTGGAATAATCAGAGTCCAGGGAATGAAAGTGGGTTTTCTCGGGTTTCTTCCATTTCCCCCACATAAAAACCTTGGCATAGAATCTGTAAATCCCTCGCCGCCCTAAAGGACTCTCATTACCTTTTTGTTTTTTTAATAAAAGGGAACGAAATTATTTTAATTCTTTTTGTTGTTAGTAAGAAAGACTGGAGTTATCATAATGTTTTTTTTATGATTCTGAAGTTTAATAAAAGTTGTATTTGTGACACTGGGGTTGAAACCTTTAGATTGCGCTATTTGTTTTAAGTCGATCAATTCAATTTATAAGACATTTTTTTTGCTACAAAATTGTATAGCACAGTTTACATAGGCGAAGTGGGAGCACGCTTTTCGTGAGATGTGGTAATTAGATCTTGTGTGTGATGGCATAGGGTTTCGTGTATTATAGTAGAGATCACTTTATCATTTTCTTCTCTTACATTAGCATTTTAAAAAGTATGACAGTTGTTAGATTATACTTCATGAGTAAATTTATTTACTTAATAATGTAAATAAAGTGTTTAATAATTCTATGAAATTAAATAAGTTATTTTTCTTATGCCGCCACATACAATATCGTCAATGTATGTTAACTAGACTTCAGGTTTCTTGATGTGTTAATTTATTCTCAAACAGTTATTCTTCTATAACAGACATGCAGAGGTCACTAAGAGGAGAAGAAAGGGAGAATCCCGTTGCAATTCCATTATTTAGTTTATTAATTTGGGCTTTGTCGATAAAATAAGTGTTGTTTATGTAGTAGTCTGTTACAGTTGAAAAGGTGATCTGTTACACGATTGTTTTGTTCTAGTTTTCCTCTTAAAATAGTGTAAGGCCTATTCAGTAGTGATTGAGGTAAAGAAAGATTTTATGTCGAAAGATATTAAGATTTCTTGGTTTAATTGAAACTTATTATTATATCTATAAAGTTTTGAGAACTTATAAGGGAATAAGAGTTAGTTTCGAGTAGAGCGTTTAGTGTTCAGCATACTATCACCGATACAAAACATGGCTAACTTGTTAGTCCAAAGAGTATAGATGTGAAAGGAATGTTATCTTTGTCGATATTAAGAAGGGCATAAAAACATGGGGACAAGAAAAAAAATTCATTATTACCAGTTTTTAATATTATTCGAAAGAACTTTGTTGGTAGAATTACCTTTGAGTTAAGTGTAAGATCCATAATTTGTAGACGGTTGTTTTGTAATGGGTTTCATCTACAATGACAGAACAATTGTTTTTGTCCGCTCTCGTTTTATATTTACATATATATTATTGTTTGAGATAAATTATTTAAAGTGGTTGACTTTTCTCATTTTAAGGTTGGATTTTAGTTTTTATATCCTTATATGTTGAATGTATAGAGTATGTGTCAATTTTGATTTCATTTGCTTCATTGAGATTCAAATTTAAAGATTTAATGTCGGATTCTGTGGTTCCAACTATTTATTACACGAGTAAAGTTTTAAGTTTGAAAGCAAAATCTAAGTTTAACACAGAAATGTGATTGTCAGTTAAATGGTTCACTCGAGATATTTGAAAAAAGAAAGATTAACAGCTGGGAAAATCTTCACATCTTTTTTTTCTTTTCCAGTTACCTCTCGAGTTTCTTATTTTGGTTGGTATTTTTCATGGTGGCTCTTAAAATTGCAAACGGATATGTGTTTTAATCACAGTTTCGACCCATCCAGATGTTGTAGAAAACTTAATTTGAATAAATGTGGGGATTAGTTTAGAAGGTATACAGTTTACGAGAAAGTAAAAACTGCAAAAATTCGAAGTTCGTTCGTTGCTTTGTTTTGAGCTTCTTGCTTCTTGATCTGTTGATAGCTTTGATATGATGTTAGTCACTCTTGTGGGTAACCATTGCATCCCCTCCCCATACACACATTTCATACGTAACAGACTTGCAATCCGTTGGTTTATAATGTAGTATTATTTGTAATGTTTAGAATGTAGTGAGATTGGTTAAATGAGAACCATAAACCATCATCACAACCGTAATGACATAAGAAACAACTAACTTAGGTAAAGCTCGATATTCAAGAATGCTTGCATCAGTCTAGCTGATATAGGGTAATAGGGATTGTGTTCTAAGGCAAATTAAGTATAATCACACATACGCCTGTAAACAAAAGAGCTTGAACAAAGTTCATTTTTATTTTTCACATTTCTGTAACTTATGGGATTTTTCAGGGCTATGAATTTAATCCACACTTGGGCATGTTTTTTTTGACCATCAATGTTTTTTAGCTTGATGTTAAATTGGAAAAGATAGATTCATATTCCAAGCTCAAATAGGATTCTGGCTATCTAGATCTTTCACTTTCCCATTTGGTGTAATTGATTGTTGTTACTATTCACTCCAAAAAATTGCTAAGGTGAGGTGATTTCAGTGATATCGCATTTTTTGGATCTACCTTCCATTCCTGTGGCAAAGCTGACATTTATATCACTGACACCCATGGATTAATGTACTTTACTTTACATGTGGGTTGTGAAGACAGGGATGGTAGGTTTTGCAATTCAGATTTTAGAGCATCACACAACCAAAAATACAGGTTTAGACAAGCCTACAATGACGCCTAGTGCAACAGTCGTTCCCATGAAGACTCTCATAACATAACTATCACCTTCGGGCCAAGAAGCAGAAGGATGGAAGAAAACTACTTGAAATCAATGTTTGCGGAAAAGAAGAAAAGTAAAGGCACAGTATGATGATATGCTCTTTTTGTAAGGTATTGCTCTAGTAAAAATAGAAGGCACGTTACGTGTAGATAACTTCAGCATAATCATCCAATCTTTTGGCCAGGAAAGACTTCCCTCATAGTGAAAGCCATAAACCAAAATGAACAAATGGACAGTTCGATAGATTTGGCTCCCAAACATTCTTCAAGTATTAAGCACTACTGTTAATTCTTTTGTTTCTGGTTATAGCAATAATGATGCTGATGATAAAAATACAGTACATTAGAGCATTAGCTTCAACATTAATAGCAGCAATTTTTAGGATGGCATCAGAGGTGGAGGCTCAGAGAATGGAGCTTCTCCAAAATATCTGACCCAGATAAAATGGTAAATCATGCTGAATTAGAAAACGATATTAATATGCCAATTTTAGGTTTATAGAGCCATATGGATGAAGATTTTGACATCTTGTATTGCAAAGAATATCATTTGTTGAAGCAGCGAGATCTTTCGGCACAGTATGAGGAGGATATGTCTTTTCATGAATAGATCTGTATTGTACTTGGAAAATGTTTTGAAACCACAGAAATAATTTGCCAGACCACTAAGGCATATTGGAAAACTTCAACCATATTATAGCAGGCCTCTTCTAGGTGAATAATACCAACTTCTAATTTTAATTGTATATAAGGTATATATATGTGTGCAGTTTTTTACTTCATGTTGTAGTTTTTTTACGGTAACTGTACAATATTGTGGAAAAGTGTTACGACAAGAAAATATTTTGTCAATCTTTTTGGTTTATTGGACCAATTCTTCCATGGTATTACATAATCTAAATTTCAACACTATGGTAATGCTTCACTGATCCTTGTTGACAGCTGAATGAGTCAAGGTAAGAATACTTTTTACCATTTCGAATTCGCATATACTTGTATAAAGGGCCAAATGTTCTGCTTGAAAGAATATACTGATCAAATTTAGGTCTGAAATAACTTTCATAGTTCTCTATGGAGTGTTGTACCTATATAGAAAAAAACTACCAAATAACTAGCGTATTGTACTGGTATATGTTAGAAAAAATAAATTAAATAGCACTCCACAAATAAACTTTGATAAAAACAGTGTTTAACGCTATAGATTACTTTTTTCTCATGCCATGGATCAAAAATCACAGAGAATTGTTAGTAGAGTAGTGAGCTTGAGTAGTGGCCCGAGCCAGATAAATTTGAAAGCAGGAAAAGAAGAGGCAGAACGTCTAAACTCAGTGATACTGATGTTAAGTATCTTTGCTTATGTAGTTTTGGGTCGGAAGAAAGACTGCCACTGATCTCAAGCATGAGATAAATGACTATATACCATGTAGCAAAAAAGTGTTCAGAGCTACAGTATCAAGAAAACTCAACTACTCGAGTCGCATCTAAAAAGTTTCACTTCGATTCCCAGTTATTGTTAAGAGACTGAAATTGATAAAATACAAAAGCTGAATATGAAAAGGGTATAACAAACAGATGAGTCTAAGTTTGAAATATTTGTTTCAAAGCCTAGGTTGTATGCTTTTGAGAAACAGTGTGAATGATACTTACCTCAATGTATAGCATCTACCAGTTATGACTTGAGAGTGTTTTTCTGCTGAGACAACAAGAGATATTTGCAAAGTAGATGGAATAATGGAACAGCATAAGTACCTTTCAGATATTAATCCATCATGGCGGTTTGATGATTACTGCTAAAGGATTCTATTACCAGGTAGATAATTATCCCAAACACTAATCTAATCTATGTAGAAATTACTCAGCTAAGAACGAAGCTACCTGAATCATTCAAATGATGTAATGATCTCCACAAAGACCCAAATGATCCAATTGAGTAGATTTGGGATTTAATATATCAAAAACTTTATAAATCGAAAATAACCTCAGAAAACCTTTGTTGGAGTGCATTAGAGGTATATGGAGTAAAAACATGTTTCAACAATACCTGAAAGTTTGCAGTTGTTAAAGCGAAAGGGGAAAACAAAATATTAACGCTTTACTGAACTCAAGCACTTCCATTGAGTTTCTGTTGCACCAAATATAAATACTATTAAAACTTTGATGTTTCATCTGTGATTTACCTTTCATTGTTCTTTGAAAATAGTCTGAAATCTAATTTTAATTTTCATTAACGCTTTTGCACACTACTGTATAAACATAATCATATGTTGTTACGAAGACAACATGGATTAGATATGACAGAAATGGTGTCAGCAGATGATATGATATGGGTAGAAATCAAGTCTGATCAAGCTTATGAAATTAATAAATTTTGCTAAATATTATTGATGCTGCTGGGGCCATTATCTCGGTTTAGTGAGAAATCATTTATTTTGATTATTTCTGTAATTTCTAAATAGTTACTTTTCTTTTTAGTTTTGACTTGGTGTAGGAGAAGAACTTAATCCCGTGGGATCTTGCGATCTGTTTCTTACTGATGACATGTTCGGAGAGATACTAAAATTATTAAAATATCTAGTAATTTTGTTAGCAATTTCTGGCACAAAAGAAAATAAAACAAATTTGTCGTATTTTATGTTGTTGATATGTGAAAGGTTAGAGTTAGTATAATATTTTTTGATATCTTAAAGTTTGATACAAGACCTATCTATGATATTAGAGTTAAAACCTCTAGCTAGCACTATGCTCTTAAGTAAGTTGAATTTAATAAGTATGTGGGTGTAAACCTATATAGCACGATTTTTATAGGAAAAATGGAAATATATTTTCTCTTGTAGGTGGTGATGACGAAATGGGGTTTCCTGTACATACTGATGGTAATATTGTTATTGTCTCTTTCTACAATCACATCTAAAAAAGGAAGGCAACTCTTTGTTACATCTGATCAATACATCTATTCCATTAATTAAACATTTCCTTATGCTTATAACGCGTCATTTGTCTACCTATTAGTATAATGTGCTTCCTTTCTTAAGTATCAAATTATTTGTTATTAGTATTATTCAATTTTACTTTACCTAATTTTTAGTATAATTCAGGATAACTGGCAATTCGATAAGCTAATCTTTTTTTTTTCTTATTCTGGAGCAAGTCAAGTGACTAAGTTAGTCATTATTCGAAGTTACGAGTGAAAGCAAATAATAATAATGCAGGTATATATCAAACACATTATTTTTGTAATATTAATCGTTCGTGAAAAAGCAGTTTTAAATTATCTGGTGAAAATATATTCAAAGTTCTGTGCATTTAATGATAATAAATTACTTTATTTCCACTTTAGTATTTTGATAAACTTGTTGGCTGTAGGCCTACTTATTTCCTGCAGTAAAGTCGTTTCTTTATTTGCTTTATCGTCTTGTAATGTTAATACCCAGCTTCAGATCTAATTGAAAATTATTTTAAACAGGATAAAGCAGACTAAGTAGAACCAGTCTTGACAATTCTATCACCTATTGTCCTCTTACCACTCAGTCTGGCGGGATCAGGTGGTTAGGGCACTCGACTCGTAACCTGCGGTTCGCGGGTTCGAATCCCATCATACCAAACATGTTCGCCCTTTTAGCCACGAGGGCGTTATTCTGTAACAGTATACTCACTCACTATTCTTTAGTTAAAGAGTTTGCATTGGTGGTGATAATTAGCTTAAAAACGGTTAGCGTATATATTCCTCTTGTAGCTTTACGTGAAATAAAAAAACAACAAATAAACAGACTATTATTACTTTAATAGGCTCCGGCTGTTTTGCAAAAGGAAGTCATCTAGCCAACTGATATATTGGGTTGCATGTCCAGTACCATTTGTACATCACATTTATTTGTTTGTCCTCAGTCATGAGGTTCAATGGAGAAGGTATCTTGATTTTTCTATAAGCAGGTAAATTATGACACTTTTCACATTTACAGCTTTTGTTATACAGTTCTTGTACATGAGCTGGTAAACTGTTTGTACGTTAAAACTTGATTACAAACTTCCTACATCTTGATTCAAAGGTGACTACTTTGATATTCTTTGAGATTGAAGTATTCCCTCCAATTTTGGAATCTTACAGTTACAATGTTCATGTTCCCAATGATGACATTCTTGTTCTTCTAGCCCTTAATTTCTGAGGGCATACTGTAGTTTTGGTTCTACCACGGCCGAATTTACTTCTACTAAGTCTTAACATAAACATTTCACTTTTTGTACTAAAATTGCTGATCTTCTTGCTGTTACTAGAGGTCCAAACTCTTGTATAGCATTACAATTTATAGTGCAGAAATTCACTGATTTTAGGGCTTTTTGTAACTAGCGTAACCTTGCATAGATTTATCCATATGCAATCAGTTCTCAATATGCACTCTTTTTTATTATCAATTATACATTTTTGTTAATAAAAACATTTTTAATTTAATTGGAAATACAAGTACAAAATACAAGTTTGTTAAGAAATCTAAAATCTAAAACTCTATTACAGTATTTTAAATGTGTACTAAACCAAAACGTAATTCATAAAAACACATTAAAAATAGCTTCCAGAGTAATTAAATTAAAAACTATACTTATTACCATCAAATTATTACCTCACAACACAAAGCCCTCAAATAAAAAAATGTGATTTCGTGTGTATTTGTATCAAAGACTAGACAGACAAATATCAAACTATAATTTCAGAATACGATAAAATATTACAAATAATATAAAAATATAGCTTCAAATGAGACATGACTTTTATTTATTGAAGTTCAAAAACTACTAAAGGGTTATCTGCATTAACTTTCCCTATTGGAGAAGTAATAGACTAGAGAGAAGACAGCCAAATAGTTGGTAGCTACTCAATACCAACTTTTGGATTACTCTTTATCAACGAAAAGTGTGATTTACCATTACATTATAACAACCTCCACGACTAAAAGCGCGAGCGTGTTCGGTAACAAGATTCAAACTCAAATCCGACGTCAACAGATAAGTCACTAGAGAGCGTTAACCACTAGGTCATGCCAGGTCTTTTCCGATGTTCACATAAAACAAGAGAAACAAGAAGTTTTTAAAATAAAACTCTTGTGCTTATATATTGACCAAAATTCTTATTATTAGTTATGTTTATATATATATTCACAGACGAGTATTTTGCACTTTACGTCTATTCGAATTCTTATCTTTAACTATTAATGCATCCATTACCTTTCTTTTATCATCATTTTTCCAAATTAAATTCAATTGTTATATAGCGTTCTCTGGGCCTGTAATACTGAAATGACAATGAATTATCTCACCACTTGGTAGGGGACTCAGCAGATAGCCCGATGTGGCTTTGCTATAAGAAAACACACACATATATCACTTTGTAAGACCCTGTTCAAATCATGGAAACCATTTCTGCTGTAGGGTAAAACAAGTCATACAGTTAGTTAGTACATTAGTAGATGGAGGTTTCAATTAACAATTCAGGTGATCCAAAATCAGCGACTTAAGGACCTAAATATAACATCAGAATTAGGATGTAGAGAGTGTGTGTACGGCCAGAGAAAAAGCTAGTCTAAACAAGATACATTCCATCTGAGTATTTTTTGCTCTCTTCTATGGAGAATATAATTGGATATTTTTGACCACTCAAAGAGCTCGAATGAGATTAACTGTATATACTTATTGTCATTGGATTCTTTCAGAAATGGGTCACGACTTTACCATTGATGGAAATGAAGTATCAAAGACAGTTATAAGTTTCTCTGAGGTATCCTGCCAAGTAAGAATGGATCATCTTCAGTTTCTCAGCTGTAGACTCTATTGTTTGTGTGACAAAATATTAAGATGGTCTTTATCATGTAAATGGTGCAAACTGTTTACATAAAGCTGTCACGTTATCTGTAGCGCCCTTTTTCTGAGTCTTGAACTTGACGTGAATGATTTCTCAGTTTTTTACAAACTGTAAAATCTATGCTCGCCGGATTTATTAATCTCTACCAAAGTAAGTGGGATGAACATTTACTTTTAGCGTGACTGTTTACCACTCAACTGAGCAGTCAACAAGTTATTTACCAAATATGCTCATGTTTCGCCAAAAAGTCTCGCTCAGTGTAGATATGGTGTATGGTTCTTATCTTAGAAAAAAACTTCTATAATTTCCACAAAAAATTGACCGAATTAGTTGTTACATAAGTGTCTACCTCAACAGCAAGGAAAAGCTGCAACATGAAGAGCGTGGTGCTATTAAAAACAGTGAAAAAAAGAATGTATCACTGTATAGAAAATACTCGTGCGCTGAAACACGTGTCCAATGATGCATGAATTACAGTTATAGAGAGGCACAGGAAACCATTTATTGCATGTTGATTAGTTGTGTCACAAATATTACTGATGAACTTAAAAGTTAGAGAAATGAATTGATAAGTCAGGGAAAGCTGAGAGTGCTGTCTGAAAAGAGTTTAGATATAACCTATATGGGAAAGTGCTGGATCTAGTCACAAGAAACAGCTCTAACCGTTGGCCAACTTGGCTTCTCAGGCTTCCAGTGAACGTGACTGTGATTAATCACACTCGTTAGTACGCAGGATGGTCATTTGATTCAAGATTCAAAGACTGAAGTGGAATAGCATCTGTAACCTTCTGAGATATTGGTACAATAAGGTATAACGCAGGCACTAAATTCTGTGATGACGTCTCATCTCAATTGCGTAGGACGTTTTATTGTTTGTAAGACCAACTGAACTGAAAAGGCTGTTTTGAACCAGCAAGCAGGTTTTACTGTAAGAAATATCTATAGATGCTCGGTTGACACATCTCAGGACAGTATGTACCAGTAAGATGTAATGCTTAGTACATAAAACGTTTGTAGAACTGAAATGATAGCTAGGAGTTTGAAAATTCATTTGAAAGGACATCATGAACCTTTTAAGTTAATTAGTGATAGTATTTACTGAAATGTTGTTTGAGATTACGTGATAAAATCTCACCTGATTTAACTTAATGGCAAAAGTTCTATAGAGCATACCAAAGGATATTCACTAGATCTTTCCTAGTACGCATGAAAAGTCTTTAACACCTCAGTGTGGACAGAAATGGATGTGTTTATCAGTACATGTTAGTACATAATATAGTAAGAACATGATAATTAATGTTGGCTTATAAAAGGTTTAGCCGAAAAGTCTTGGTTTGATGGAATCCTGCTGATGATTTCGATTTTTGTGATTCCTATAAAGAAAGACAAGTTGACTTTGACGATCCTAGATGGAAGCAGGTTAGTTTATCGCGGGTCTCGATATAAAGCTGATATAATGTAACTATAGAAGGTTACCAAAGTAAATTGCAAGGAAACGAAACTGTGTAATATATATATGAACATTACATTTAGTCATTCATGAGTGTTGAATAGCATTACTGGATCTATTATCCAAAGAACACAACTGTTAAAAAACACATGAATGGAAACAAAGGATTTGATGTGGATGTTAAAACATTATGATATGAAGTTAAATATAATTAATGACATGTAAGATATCATCTGAAAGTACAATACACTCATTAATTTCATTAATACTTGTGATAGAATATTTCAATTTTGACATTAAAATAATTGTTAGGTAATGAATTTTTATGGAAGGATATCAGCAACAGAGAAACCGACGACATTATGCCTGAGGGAATATATATTTTAAAAGGATATTTTGTTAAGACTGGATCAAATTTAAATAAAATAATTAGTGTTAAATTTGATACACATACAACAGCTTATATATGTTACAAAAATGTAAAGGTGATGTACTTACAAGTTCTATTTGGTTATAATAAAAAAATTTTATTTATCCAAATTAAAATATTTTATAAGTACACAACTTCCTGAATATTGTCTTAATGTTACTTCAGTTAGCTTTTGGTCGTGAATAAGGTTGTAACTTCTCAATTACATCCATACACTTCTCTAAAAACTATCTTTAAACCAGTATGTAACCTGGTCCTAGTACAGTTTTTACTGATTTCGTGTATGCTATGAAGCCCATAGAAAAAGTATTCCTAGAATCTATGGATATCTTAGCACTCCAGACTAAATTGGGTCTCATGCCCGACTGATACTTGTAGATTTACTGACATGTTACCATTCTTGTAATAATGTCCAATACAGATTACCCAATAATTCATACGTATTCATAAGACTACCATTTAGTTATTATGTATACAAATTCGGGGTCCGGTAAGAAAATAATGGGTTGAGACTGCAAATTTGTTCCAACAAACATAACCTAACTTGAGTTAGTAAATGTCAACTTATATGTTTGATTCTTAGAATCCACTAATGCTTATATTGCAGCCTCTTTGGATCTATCTTTCAAATACAAGTTTAGTGCTAGCTAATTGCAAATTACGAAGTTTCACCATGCATTTTAAATAAAAACATAACCCATAGTTAAACATTTTGTATTTTAGCTTCACTAGTTGAAACATAATTGAATTCTAAAGTTTAATCTTACAACTGTTATCACAACTGAATTTATAGTAATATTACGAGGGTGTGTCATAGTTTTATCTTGAGTAAACACAATGTACAATGTATATTGAATTCAGAAGTAATAACAAGCCATATTTTCTTGACTAACTTTTAATTGTTTATCCAATATTTGCAATGCCGGTAAAAAATATCCTTAGAACATTAACGTGTAATTTCAAGAATAACCGCGAGAAAGTTTTTAAAATCCATCATACCGGTTATAAGATTGAACTCAACAAAAATCGCTATTTGGAAAATTGGAAGGAGATGCATTAAGAGTGATTCTTATCGTATCTCTTCGTTTTATAGTCAAATATAGTTTTTAAATTACAGAAAATACAACTATTACCCAACTGTTTAATAAATGTTATCATGGCATACTTACACAATAGACACAATTAAATGTTGCTACGTATTATAATTTATCTGAGACGAGACTCTGATTTATTATGTTACGTTTTACGATTTTAGATAGCCGAAAATTTAAATTTTAACTTGAAATTTAATTAAATATTAATATGTATGAAATACATAATATTTGCCAACAAGATTGATACACACAACTTTCTTAACAAAGATAAATTTTAATATACAAATAAAAATACAATTTCTATTAATGATTATCACAAATAATTTATGTACAAAAGTTTTACAAACTTAGAAACTATACTGAATCTTCTATCTGGTCTAGAAATTAATATTTTATCGACGGTCCAAGTCTACGAGTCACTTATTACTTTTAAGCTTGTTGGGCTATACCAGTCAAAACACTCTGTAATAATAATGACAATTTTTGGTGAACCATTCCATGGCTGGGGAATCTTCTCAAAATGTTGGAAGGAGGGGCGTAGATCCTGGGGGGATGGAGGGTATATATTTCCCTTCATTTTAGGTGGGGGTACGGTGCAAACAATCATCCCCCCTACAGTTTGGTTTGTTTAATTGTTTTATTGCATCACAGGCCTACAAATTGTTTGTTTGTTCTTGTGATTCTCGTGTTCTTACCAATCGAATTACATAATTAGGCCTAAATGTAGGCTATTTCAGTTGCCGAAAGGTATATCTTTAATATAGGCGTGCTTCCAAGCTTTTCGATTTGAGCGATAGTTGGTAAGTATCAGTCAGTAGGCCTAAGTATACATGCAAGTATCGTGGCAAGAAGATTACTCTGTGACTGCATGTTTACAGCTGTCAGGTTTAGGTAATTAGAGATACCAATTTGCAAATTGAACATTCCACGTAAGTGGTTGCAAAAATCAAACCCCCCATCGGGTGTAAAAAAATCTACGACCCTGATTGGAAGTATTTAACAACTTAATTTTTGTTAAATAGTGGCACCTTAATATATTGATTGAGTTCCAAGCTGTCATTTTGCCTTGGTTGATCGGAATTGAATCTAATTTCCACTTAGTTCAGACGTTCCATGTTCAGAAGGTACGTATTGCTTTTATGTTGATACACAGATATGTTTCAATTGAGGTGAATGCTACCTAGCTTATATTCTTGTTTGGCCTTACGCGATTTAAAGCTTATTTTTCATAGAGGAAGAGAGATAAATGATGCCCTCATGGAAATACTAACGTTCGAATTAATTCTCCGAAGTGGAATTGTTTGTAATGTTCGAAATATATAAATGTCCCTGGTCAAATTATGTAGTTTTCCAATTCTTAAACGTTAATTACAATTGTAGCTTCCAAGGCTTATAATATACTGACTGTAGATGACCTATAGTTTTTTCTTGTCTCTTGGCGAGTCGGATTAGGTACTCATTTGCGAGATTCTCTAACTTTCAACAATATTCAAAGACACGCTAGTATATTTGCAAAACTTATATTGCTGATTCTTGCTCTCGAGAATCTTCTACAAATTTACAGAATAGGGAGGACTTGCGCAATACACTAACATTATACGTCACATGTATCAAAATAAAACACAGGTAGGTATTAAAATAAATGCTTAACAGTAAATTCATTACGCCTTCTTTCCTTGAAGAATTAAAAATTGTCTAACGCCAATGTTTTAACTAAATTATATATATATATATATATGTGTGTGTGTACATTGATAACAATACAGATAATACATTGTCAAATAATTACACATTTTCTAAAACCATGACAAATGTATTATACAATTAATAAAAAAAACCTATGAAAATAAACACAATCAATAATCACACGAATGACGTGTTCTTCAAAAGTTGGGATAAATTTCAAAGGAGTAACAGGAATATTCTTATTAATTTTCAGGGCTATTGACATGTATGACAAGTTTTAGAAAACTGAGAAACATCTTGTCTAATTTTTGGCTAAGAGAAATGTATCATAATATTATTACATGTCTTGTTGACACCTTGGTGACCTCATATGGGAAATTTATGGGCACTTTCAATATTTCTGAAGCTGACATATTTGGTGGTCTTCATAAGCACACTATTTTTGACAAAGTAACCATTTAAAACTCTCTCCAGTTCATTTTTGGGAGTGCATATTTAAATAGTGAAGATATCTGCAGATCCTTTTCTTTTTCATTGATCAGTTTACTTCAGATCTCTCATGCTCATCATTGTCACTTACCAATGAATTGTCAGTAAATTATTCACAAGATCGCTTTCGGATCCAAAAAAAAATGTCTGAAACTATTCTATAATACCGTTCTCTAATACATGTCTATCATTGTTTTAGGTTTAGTTTCTTAGCCTGAGCCCGAGTCTCAGCACACAAATGAAGCACATCGGGATTCTTATGAAAAACATCACCATCCTTAGATGAAACAGTATTTAGTTTGCTAACCATTTTAGGTTTGGCAATAACTTTTCCCCAGGATAAATCGTTTCCCAACTATAATAATTGGCCCTTAACTGGCAAAGTAGGTTTTGCTCTAACCACAACTGGTCCAAAAACTAGTCCTGATACTAAATAGATGTTACAAAAAGGAACATTAACAGAGTCTCAATACAGTAAACAAAAACAGACTTATCAGTTATTGAGTTTTGACAATGACTGAGTCGTTCCAGTAAGACACAAAATATGTATGGGTTTGAGATTGCAGTTTTATTTGTCAAAGATACAGAACCAACAAACACAAAAGGTCTAAAGCTCTTGCTAATTATATCAGCGGTTCTATGAATGGCAAAATATATAACACCTGGTGATCTAATGAAACTACGTCCATATGTGGATACAAACGCAGTGGGTATTGCTTCCTTTTCTCTTCTCATTTTCAAACTCCAACCGTCTAACATAACATGACCAGATTTTTACAAAAGTAACACACATAACTGTCTGAAGATTTCACACCATAGGAGCTGGATTTTTTTTAGAGAATCTTAAACTTGAGTCGATTGTACAGATATTGGTTTTTCTTGAGATGGCAAGAAGTTCTTTTTATGAAAAGTGGTTTTATGTGTTAAAGTGTAATCATCAGAAAGAGAAGCTGCTTCGCGTAGTGTTTTGAATATATTTTCATCTAAATAAAGTTTTGATGTTGTTGTTGTTGTTGTTTAGAATTAAGCACAAAGCTACACAATGGGCTATCTGTGCTCTGCCCACCACGGGTATCGAAACCCGGATTTTAGCGTGTAAGATAAAGTTTTGAGCTCGTCACTTGTGCAACGTTCAAATTCTTTAATTAGACATAACTGTCTTAATTTGTCGGAACTGTTGCCAATATGTATAGAATTACATTATCGATAATGTATATCGATAAATAAACTTCTTTATCTTGGTCGAATTCCATTTAACTTTGACTATCTTGTTTGCGATAACTCGAAACGTTTAGCGATAAGCCTGCAGTACTAACTCGCATGCTTTGAGGATAGCTACTTTAATCTTGTCACAATTGGTGCAGTCTTCAAGGAAGAGAGTTGCATATACTTCTTCGGCTATACCAGTCAAATAATTGTAACAATAATGATAATTTTTGGTGGGCCGTTCCATGGTTTGGGTAAACAGCGCATTGTGTTGTTTACTTTCAATAAGCGTTAAGCAAAATTCTAGAATTTCAGTTAATACAACAATTTTGACGATCACTATTATTTACATACACACGTAGTACATTGTTGATTCTAACGTTCAAGAATATTTTATAACTTTAGTGAATAGGAGGGAATTTCGCAATAGTGATTTAATAGTATAAACGATGTAAATTTCTGAACACATTATTTAACTGAAATAAACATGATATTAAAATAGATATTTAACAGTAAATCCGTCTCATAGATTAATTTAAACTGAATGAGTTAAATTTGTATTAATTTTAATCCACTAAAGTTGTTTGATTTCATACTTAAATCAGCGATAAATGCAAATCAGGTCAGTTGACAATTCTTGGGTTAAATAAAGTACCAATTTTTAAGTACTTTAAATTGTGTTTAAAAAGAGTACTTGGTAGTTCAGAGAAATCACAGTGAATAACTCCCTTCATAATTTCCTGCATCAGTTTTCTTTTACGCATTCGTAATCGAATTGTTTTTATGAATTTGCGAATCTTTAAAATGTTTGATGTGCAATTAAATATCATGCATATGTAAGAGTTGTAATCTTTTATTTGCACATTTGCCGGGGCCGAGCGTGAGCTAATAACTGACATAATGAACTTAAATCTAAAGGTTCACGGTTTGCATATATTCATCGTATATTCGCCTATCTCACTTTTTGAGCAATGGATATGATATAAGGGAAAATAGTGAAATCTCGCTATTCGATTAAACTGGCCCAAGAGTGGCGGTGGACGGTGTTTGCGACTATTATTTTATTAGATGAAAACTAAAGATGGATGTGTACGAATAATCCCTGTGTAGCTTCGTGAGAATATCAGAAAGAAACAAATAAATATAACATCATGTATATGAACTATTTTTACTTGGTGAATTAGTTATGATCTACAGTCGCAGCATAATAAGTTCTGTAGCTGCCAATAATAACTTTCAAATTATTTGAATAAGCGATATTTATGAAAAGTAAATTACGAATAAATGACAGAATAACAAACAAGAAGCCTACTACATTTAAAACTGTCTTATACAAAAGTATACCAAATGCTGCACAGATCAAGAAGCACATTTGTGTGTAAAAAAGAGAGCTGTGTATTATAAGATAAAATGATTCCTTTGGAGTAGCTTTAGCTGCTTTAAATATACAGCAACTTACTTTACTGCGCACGAATAATTAATAAACAACTATTCTTAAGTGTGTGTATATATATAGGATTATTATATACATACTTTATCATACGACAAAATAAAAAATTAAATATATGTTATGTAAATGTCGTGTAAATATTTTGTAAACGACAACATGTCTTGTTGTGTTTGGATTTTCATATCTATTATTTATATTTCCATGTTTATATTATTGTTTCAAAGTTTAAACCAATTAAAAATATGTTGTTATTCATTTAAAATAACATTTATAAATTACTAGAATTAGGTAGATCAATCAATTGACTATAAATGGAATGTGGCGGCCTAGTGTCTAGACAAGTCTCGTGCAAGAACGGACATGCGCCTATTGCTCTGGAGTTCTGTAGAAGTTACGCGATTGTTCGAGAAGCCTAGGCCTACTAATATATAAACAGACGGAGACGCGAGAAATGAAAAGGGTCATTAGTTTTTATTCGAAGAAGAGAAGAGTCAGTCATTAGTTTATATTCAATTCAAAAAATAGTGTCTTTGTTCGAGAAGTTTTCAACGTTTGATGTATGTTTATTCAACTTGGATTTGTGATTAGAACTAGATCTACAGAAGCTATAATTTTACTTCATCAATATTTACGATTCATTTGAATTACTAGTTATACTGAAGGCCAATATGTGTAGGACTGTTTTAGAGAGAACGGGAAAATTTGGAAAACAACAAGTTGAGACATTCGTCGAAAACATCGTGAAAAGAACTTCGTCGAATTTATTGAACTGTGGATTGTTCCTGAACTTCTCCATTCAAACTTCGGTATTTCTTCTTGGGACCAAATAATCACCCTAGACTAGAATTGTGGATTTCTGATCTGAACTTTTTCACTTTCATTCTAGATCATTATATTAGATACAGGCCAGTACCATTTTGTGTTGTAATTAATTTTGAAGGTTTAAACTTAATATCTGTCATTGTTGTTATATAATTTATGTTATATCTGTTATATATGTAATAGATTATTGTAATAAATTATACAAGCTGTTATCTGTGTCTTTCTGTTGCGTTTAGTCTACGAAAAACATAAAACATAAGAAAAACGTAGCAATATACAACATAAATTAAAATAGAAAATAGCTCCATCAATATACTTACATTCAATTATGTTGTACTTCTTTTTATTTGTACTTTTGCTGGTTAATTTTACAACAATTTTTACAAATACACACTTTATTGTGTTTCCATTTTATCCACGTTCTTAACTCAACGTAATAAAAGATAAAACAAAACACTCTGCGGACTTGCACGCTAAAATCCGGGTTTCGATACCCGTGGTGGGCAGAGCACAGATAGCCCATTGTGTAGCTTTGTGCTTAATTCAAAATAACAAATAACAGAAACAAACAATAAAAAATAAACATCAATATTAACACACATTTATTATTTTGACCTTAAAGTATAATTGTGTGTTAATATTTATGTTTATTTTAACACACATTTATTATTTAAACTTTAAAGTATAACCGGATCCTAATGTTTACCTTCGCCATAAATCAGAAATTTAGCCTTGCAGAAATCGCAAACAATTTTTTCAATGGACGTTCTACATCAGAGGCTATATTCATTTTTTATTTGTTAAAAACGATATTTTTAGGGTTCATATTTGTGATGGCAAAATAGCTAGATACTTATAGTTTTGAAGACATATTTTCTGCACGCTGTCAGAAAATGTCAATCTCGGGTATGGTGCGCGTCGCTTCTTGTATGCATTTTGTGGCGTGACGTCTATTCGTGTGTGAAATTGCGGCTGGATATCAAAAGGGCATTCTTTCCATAATCCTAACTTTTCAGCGCCACCAACGACATGCAAACGAGCAATCACTGACGAATTAAGTATTCAAGAGTAGCAACGAAGGATGTGGAGATGATGACGAAAGGCTGTGAAATGTCAAGTGTAGCAATGTTTCTCGTTTAATTGCCTTCCTATAGCCGGTTTTTGCAATATAAATTGAGCTTAGGAGAAAAAATACATCATGGCCACCTTAAAAATTGCACTAATAGGTACGCCAAGAGACTTGAATGCCTACACGGGTTTTCTATGTAAAGTTTAGCTATGGGCATAAGTTCTTTATGTGAAACAGTTAAGTGACGAAAATAACTAAAAACGAAGATCATTATCAAATAAATATTTAATAGTCATTCTGCAGAAAGGGACAACTAAATGAAGAGATTGGGTTTATAAGCTACTTGGATGGAATGAAACAACAACGACAATGTAAAACAAAATGTGTGAAATAAAGACGGTCTGTTGCAAACTACGCAACAACAGAGAAACAGTTTAAACGAGGACATTCATAAGATTTATGAATCAACGTTTTATGAACGCGAAAACAATTTTCAATAACTTTTAATAATCTTTTCCGGACATTCACAACAAGCTATTTGATGTACATTAGGTGGAAAGTAGTTAATTAAAAGTACGCACTGCGAAGTATTGTACTACTTTTTTCTGACCGAATAGTGGGATTTGATCGCCCCTATTATAACAAATTCTCGACAAATATTGGATTACGCTCGGCTCCTTCCTGGAAACGATGTTCATATGTTTATTTAACCTTTGTAAATTAACACATTTAGCTAAGTAAATGAAAGAGAAAATGTGAACATTTTTGCTGCTGGATCTCCCTTGTACGTTCGGAAGAAGTACTGACCACCGTTTTATCTCTTATGAATGACTCTTCACTGCAGAAACTCTGGAACAGTGCCAGATGGAAAGTGGAGCAGTACCATCTACCTGTATAGCTGAACACATTTACCAGAGAATGACTGTATTTACATGTACAAGTACAAGATATGAAATTCTCTCAGCTACACCAGTTATAACAGAAATTTCACAGAAGGAATATCAATATTTACCAGCAATACAGCACTTTACTATTTTTTCTGTTAATCTTTGATATTTATTTTCTAAATATGTAACATAATATTTGGCTCCATCAGATTGATTTGTTAAAATTCTTCTCAATTATGATAAACACAAACATTATTCTCAAAGTATAATCTTAAAAAAAACTGTGAAAACTTCCAAGAAATCAATACCGTCAAGTAACGCGACAATCTGTCACTAAAATATCAGATTTATCTCTCTTAAAGCTACTTAAAAATCTGTCGAAACCAATCCAGCTATAATTTACGTTTCCTCTTTGTGGCGACCTCGGAAGTTCTGGACTCAGGTTAATTCTTAGCATTTTAAAGCTATACTGCATAACTCGTGTTCATTTCCCAATGATACAAAGATAATTCACCAAATTCTTAAACAAACTAGCTTAAAACTTTCGTAATATAGCCTATTTCGTTTATGCAATAACTTCTATCGGAAAAGCTGCTAAAATTCTACAATAATAATTATAATTAATAATACAGTAGCGTAAGAAGACATAAAAGATTCATCAAAATCTGTAGGAAGAGCAGCAGGATGCATAGGATTTAATCCAGGGATCAAGACCATCCATGATCCAAAAGCGAGTTCTGAAACTCGGTCGTAATGGGGTGTTCCATGGTGCACATAATCTCTCTTCGCTTGGTCAAATAAACCTTGCGCCTATCATTTTTAAATTGCTTTATTTTTCCTATATTATAAACATTTTTAATAATTAGTGACTGAAAAATAAAAAGTCTCTAGAACCGTTCTTTATTAGGTTATAAGTTGGGTTGTTTTGACGCTAATAGCGGTGTTTCCAGAATTTAACACAAGAAAATCTGACAAGCTGTACCTGTGTAGTAATG
Organism: Carcinoscorpius rotundicauda; assembly: GCA_011833715.1. Lineage (NCBI taxonomy): Eukaryota > Metazoa > Arthropoda > Merostomata > Xiphosura > Limulidae > Carcinoscorpius > Carcinoscorpius rotundicauda. The sequence goes on along the minus strand of CM022392.1, from coordinate 44,348,444 downwards.
TTACCAAGGATGAAAACAAAACTGTCACATACAAAACTTCGTATACATTTGACCAATTAACTATTACTGTTTAAGAAATTTAATGCTATATACTAATCTAACTAATAATATAAATAACTAAAGTATACATTGAATTATTTAAATGTTTTGCTGCAAATTACTACAACGTTTATGAATACAACTAGGCAAAAACAAAACTGATGAAGCATCTGCAGTTACTAAAAGGGCTCAAGAAAAAAACCCAAGCATGACATCAATCTCCTTGAAGTCTTGAAAAATGATATTCCAAATTTAGAATTACGGGAACTTAGGAAAACACTGCAGAAACTCTGGGACAGTGCAAGAGGAAAAGTTGAGGAAGACCAAAGGGAAGGAAACCTACAAAAAACAAAACCATAATATAATGCTGTAATGGATTTATTACTGCAGTTCATCTGGATAAATTAAAATACCGGTTTCAAATGATAAGGCTGGTTAATGAGTCGATTGTGAGAAGACACCAAAGAGCAAAGAAGATGGTAGATGGGAGATCACCAGTTACTTTCATTGGCTGGGAGGTCATCAGTAACGTGACCAGATCCTGGATAAGGACAATATCTAGAGAAAAGGTAGTCAAGGTGCCACTTCTCATAGAGGAGCCATTTCACCAGAGTAACTATGAACGTTACATACACATATATACATTGTTCATTCTTACACTTGATAGTTTTTACAACTTTAATAAATAGGTAAGAATTTCGCAATGTAAATTCAACAGTTTAAATTATGCACATTTCTAAATACAAAATTAACTTAAACAAACGTCGAAATTAAAATAAATATTTAATAATTAATCATTCGTATTATATTTATTCGTCTATGAGCCACGGCAGTTAAGGTGTTTTTCTTCTAAATTAGCTCAAGTCAAAGTTGTTGAAAGACATGTGTTTATTTTTATAGCAAAGCCACATCGAGTTATCTGCTGAGTCCACCGAGGGGAATCGAACCCTTGATTTTGGTATTGTAAATCCGAAGACTTACCACCGCTTTAAAAAGATATAACGGCGCTTTCAACTTTCATACGGACTTTTATAACATAACCAGTGTTTAGGGAAATTTAAAGGCCCCGGAAAACTTAGTTAAACTGAAAATTTTACTCGGTCCCGTGCGATTCCGCCTTAGACAGTGAACATGTATTTTCTTAATTATATATAATTTTTGAGCGGAACGTTACACTTGCTTGAATTAAGAGAAGTAAGGCGTATGTGAATAAAGTTATTATACTGTATATACTATATTTATTAAAATAAGAACAAAAAAATTCAAAATACACATAAGTACACAAAATTTTAATCAAAATCATGTGAAGAAAGTGTCCTGTTTCAACCGTTTCGTTTTTTTAATGGGCTTACTCATGAAGTTCATTTTCCCTCTTCATTTTGCATACAAGCTGATAGCGTTAATATAACTTAACACTTTGGATGAAGGATGAATTTTTACTTCCTCACTGTCTTTTCCATTTTAGTCATCTTCTGAATCTTTCACACTGTCATCATCTTGCGATTCTATTATAGATTTTTAAATCAGTTTTTATTAAAACATTCTTATCAACGTTCACAAAACTTTCCGCGTTCATAGAATCATCTGCATCAATCTTCTCAATCAGAGTTTGGATTTTACTAGAATCTTCATAACAACTTCTCCACAATTTGTGCTATTATCAAGAATAAATCCATGGTTTCTAAATCACTTTATTATGCAAATGATTGAATGGCATAAAAATGCAATTCAATCTAATGCGTCAATTTTCATGCTCATTTCAGATACTTGTTTAAAATTTCGCACAAAGCTACGTGAGGGCTATCTGCGCTAGCCGTCCCTAGTTTAGCAGTGTAAGGTTAGATGGAAGACAGTTAATCATCACCACCCACCACCAAGTCTTGGGCTACTCTTTTACCAACGAATAGTGGGATTGATCGTAACATTATAACGCCTCCACGGCTGAAAGGGCGAGCATGTTGGTTTGACTGGGATTCAAACCCTCGACCCTCGGATTATGAGTCGAACACCCTAACACAGTTGGCCATGCCGGGTCTCATTTCACATGCTCTCTTACAGTCGTCCATATTTGCAATAATGTACTGAAGCATCATTTTTATGTATTTCAATTTTATACACTATATAATTCCATTATCTAATGGCTGTATAACTGATGTTGTTCATGGTGGTAGAAAGACTAAGACTAAGCGAACATTTGAGAGTTGAACTTTTGGGTGACAAGTTGCATTATCTAGGAAAAGTAGAATATTCCTATTTTCTTGTTCTATTCTTTTGTTTAATTTGTTAAAAAAATTCCTCGACTATAGATAGCATTTGCCATCCACACTTTATTATTAGCTTTCCATTCCACAGGAAGTTGATTCTTCCTTAAATTTTTAAAACAGCGCAATTTTCATTTTTGATTAGCCACGATTTATCTGGTTTCAATCAGAAAATGCGACCGAAAGTACAGTCAATCATTCTTTCGAATGGCGACCTCCGGAATGATGACGACAGAAAAAAGAATAGAAATATTTCATAAATACTAACTCAAACAAAATGTCCTAGAATTTATTAATATTTAAACAAATTATTAATTAAATAATAACTTATTAATATTCAAACAAATTATTAATTCAGTAAGATATTAATATTTAATCAAAAACATTTCCGCCTCACTAAAGTTCTAATCCTACTTGTTGACAGATGAGGTAGGTGAAAGATAGTTTTCTGTCCGTGTTATGCAGGTTTTACCATATAAAGGGTCTTTTATAAGAGAAATCGTGAGATAATGCTGCCAAATTTTGATATTTCCGGCTTGTACACGTTTCCGCCTTATGCAGTTTCTGACTTAGACAGGTTTTACTGTATAAACAACAAGTACTGATAAGTTGTACATTTCTTTTTTGCAGCCCTATAGTCAAATTATTTTCGCTGCACGCCCACCTATACCATCTTTTCTACAACGAGAGATGTCACTGACATGTTATTTATATCATCCTTATTGCAACCAGTGGTAACTAACATATTCACTTACGTCAAACTTTTATTGCATTTAGGTATAACTGTGACTTGTACACCTACCTTTCTTATCACTTTACAGTGACTAAAATGTACGACTCTCACTACAATCAGGAGAGTCAACGACATGCTAGCCTATATCCATTTCGTTCCAACCAGAGAAGACGTTAATATGCATAAGTATCATCATTAATGTCATTAGAGATTATACTAATATAATGATCTTTCTCACACACAATATAATCGAAGCACACATTGATATATTATGCTATTTCTGGTTTCAAATGATATCCATTTCATTACAAATTAAGTGGTTTCGATTTTCTCAGAGGTATCCAAGTTTACCATATAAAATTAAAATTGATTTTTTTCTAAAAATAATCAATTTCAACTCACGCTATATTTTAGATACAAAGGATATCTAGTTTCATGTTATAATGTATTTTGATTTCAAATTATATCTACCATTAATCTTTATTTTGAATGTTCAATAACCTTCAATTTTATATCTTGCTGTATTCTGGTTGAACATGGCAACATACCATTCTTTACATGATTTACCCTTTCGTTGTACCACTGTGTTATGTATAGTTGCTTGGTAATTCGTTTCGCAACTCACTGTCAGTACTTGTTGCCTCATAAGTCAATTGATCTTGCCTCGTTTTAGAAATCAAACTATTCAATGTTTTGAAGTAAAAGTCCCCACAATTTGCACTTTACCGAAGCATTAAATCGCACAATAGCACATTTAGTTGAAATATAATGCTTTGTAACTAACGGTTGTAAGTTTGTATAAAAAATCGGAATTTAAGTATTACAGTAGAGCCGTATGTCGTCGCTTTTGAACAATTCCTTGTGATATTGGAGAAGGATGAGAAATTTAAAGTGAGTTTTTTACTCCGAATTTGAAGATCCTAAAAGTTCCATTGTATTTTTTGGTCAACTTGATCCACTAGGCGCCCTCAATAGCTCTTTTGTAGGTTTTGTGTGTAATCTTCTCATTAAACACTTACTTTCAAGTTAGAAAGTCGTGTGAGATGCGCGTCCATGTGAAGTAGCTTTGGAACAGATCCTCATGAAAGCTTCGTGCATCGCACGTGATGGAGGAATAAGTACCAGTGTGTAAAAGGTTTGCCGCTGAAATTTTATTGTCATTGTAGAAACGTAAGTACTTTTCCAATGTCTCCACTTTCCTTCCGTTTTGTTTCGCTCTAGAGCACGCTTAAAGAAATTGAAGTAGCCGGCTCATCAGCACAAAGATCACCATGATAAGGGTTAGCTTGTCCTTATAGGCCTAACGAATTAGATAAGACCAAATTAGACAACGTATTAGTTTCAGTAGTAGTACAGGTGGTAGGTACCACGTCTATACATTAGTTTGTATCTGGTCTAGAACTCTACTTAACCTCATTCCACATTTTAAAATGAGAGAAAAGACTGTAACTCATGTTTCTAGTTTTTAAATTGGATTTATTTATTGAAACAGATTAATGATTCCGACTAATATTATGTTACTATGCCACAGTTTTGGTAGAAAGCTAGGTGTACATGTTAATATATTTAGAAACGACACGAATTGGTGAAACAGAATTTGTGAGTGACTGACCACCTAGAAATTGCAATATCTTCGTTGGTTATGAGTACTTAACAGGGTATATGAGATTTGATCAAAGTGCGTGAGTCAATGTTGACAGAGAAAAGTGCCAAAGATGTAATTATGACACGGGTGTTATATTTGAGATACAATTTGCATACTCTTCGTAATGACTGAGTGTGAAATTGCAGTAGACTGAAATGGCAATGCGTCATTTACATTTATGGCGCACTGGTGGTAGTATAAAAGCTTGTTAGCAGAACTTAATTCGTGACTTAATAATTTGTGAGAACTTTATCAAATTGCAATTTATAGTGTACTTATATATTGTCAGACTACGAATGAGGCATTTATAACTTCCAAAGAGAAATAAAAATCTTACAATGATAATTTTGCGTTATATTATAGACAGTTCTTAACAGTACTCTGATAGAGATACGATAAAGAAAAATGGCCATGAATGTGTTAGTGTTCAAAAGTATTTCATGCTGCTTCCATCATTCCTCCATGTGACTTTGAATCCTTCAATGTAACTCACACTTGATCAGGTCTAGAAAAAGGAGTTCTTTAGTTGCGTGTTGATGACTCAAACACAGCTTGTTTTTCTTGATTTTCCTAACCAGTGTGTTTTACCTACTAGCCTAATTCTCATCTCTATGTCTGCTCCTAACTTGCTCTCAGTTTCCTTCATTTAGATATCCATTCACTTGAAATAGTTTAAACGTAAATGCTGGCTTTTTGCAACCGACTAACTAATGATGTTGCTGCAACACATAGTTTTTTGGAATCTATCAAAAGTAAACTGACTAAATGGCATAAATGTTTGTATCCACACTATAAGAGAGGTTTGCCTGAAAGCTTCTGTACTGACATTGGCAAGCTGCTGTTCAATGTGTGTTTTTGAAACATACGTGTTAATATGAATGTTGTAATCTACAAATACGTTTTTTGTTAGATTAAACAGTCTTTGTCCACTACTAGTGTGGCCGTGGAAATGAATGATAGCTTTTCAAAAGCTTTCCCACCAAGCATATATCGGTCTACTGCAGCGTCAGTTGTAGTGAGTTTGTAAAGAGAATATACCAGCATTTCTAATTACATCTGATATTTTGTTTTGAATCTTATTCTTAATTATAACAAGTTGCTTGTTGGCTGTTCTTTTCCCAGTTGAAGTAACTGAAGTATCTTTACCAGTTGGTCCAGATTTTTTTGTATTTCTTGGAGTAAGTAATTATTTTGTTCAAATGCTTCGATAATGGCATGCTATAGTGAATCAGATGTTTTATCAGTTCTAAGAAAATGTCCTGATTTATTTACTCTCTTTCCATCTCGTGTGAAGCTTCATCTTTGTGTTATCTGAATGAATAGAAGGTTAAGCTTTGCAGTAACCCTAACAACAGTAATAACTGTAACAATAATTATATGATTCTCCTGAACTTCAAGTTTTTGTTTATTCGACAACATGTTATGTTCATAGGGCATAATGTTTACACCTCTTATATTCATCACATGCACTTCTTAATTTTGTGTGTGTTCCTTAAATTCTTCATGAACATGGTACTGCATCCACATGTAAATCAAGACCTGATATTACTGCTTGAAAAGTATAAGCAAACAGTGCAGAAAAGCTTCTGTCGCTTATTTTAAAAAAGAGAGCTATTGCCCCGAAATAGTTTTTAGTTATATGTAACACATTTTCTGACTTATACTAAATTGGTAGTTGAAAGTGATGAAGATCTGATTAATTTTCTACCTAAAAACAAAAACAGCAAAACGGTTCACCAATGTATGAAAGTGTGGCTGATCTAATTTCTAACTAATGTAAGTGAAAGTGTTAGAGATTTAATTTCCGTCTACTGCAAATGTTTATTGATTATTGAAATAGGGATATGAGCTACAACTAACACAAACACTCATTGTCTGTTTTTGCAATAATTGTCCAAGCTAGTAATCACCCGTATACAGATGTATTAACCACGTATATGCTCCTTGATTATCTTTTTAAAAGTTATCTTTTACGTAACATAGGAGGATAAAAAGTGTTTTGTTCTTTTAGTCATCAAAGGAATGATCTAATCAGCGGTTGAAGAGAAAACAAATAATATTTTTGTAAGTAACTATTCGTTATGATCCTGCTGGTTGAGGGTGTCATCTCTGTGTATCTAAGAGTCAAGCATGTATTAACCGTATTGATATTATAACATTGTGGTTTGAAAGTTGTGCAGCTAAGTCTCTTTCTTATTATAGTCAAATTATTTAAGGTTTTAAAACTACCACCAAATATAATTGTTTTTTGTTGTTAGAAGTGAGAAATAATTTATAACTATTCCATAATAATTATAAATACAATTCTATACAAAGTCTCTCAAATCGTATTAAAACGGTACAAAATATTTTGCATTTACTGTACATTTAAAATTTATGATAATAGTTTAAGTATAAAACATTGAAGTGTATTGCTACAAATAAAACAAAAAAGAATACATTGAAGAAGTTTCCACTCCACGTGAAATACAAGAAATTTGATTCAGTGTTTAACTGTTTATTAACTGATGTTTGGTTATGTTTACAAACTTAAGAAATTTGTATACATATCAATTGGACGTCTGGTAGCTTCATTAAATGTAAATCTATTTGGAAAGAAACATAACTCCACGTGAAATACAAGAAATTTGATTCAGTGTTTAACTGTTTATTAACTGATGTTTGGTTATGTTTACAAACTTAAGAAATTTGTATACATATCAATTGGACGTCTGGTAGCTTCATTAAATGTAAATCTATTTGGAAAGAAACATAACTTAAAATTAAAGCATCAAAACAAGAATTACACCTTGAATTATGTGCTTGTCACAGTTTGTTTAGAGAAGAACTTGCGTTCATCGTGGTAGATTTTCTGTATCTTAAGGTGATGTAATCTCGTCCTGTATTCTATTTTGATGCTTGAATTTGTAGCTAGAAATATTCTTTCTTATCAATAAAGAGAAAAGTGATTGATTTTGTTCGATAAATAATAAATTGGCTTTTCATAAGCCATTGGACGTTTTAGCAGTGGAAACTGATACTTATTAAACTATGTTTTGACATTTGAAATAACATATACTCTTGAAAACCTTCAGCTTTAGGAAATCTCTCAAGTGTGAAGAGAGAAGAATAACGTAGAAGGAACAATTTTCAAGTTTTAAACAGGAACTATTTGCTTATAGGCTTCGCGAATTTTGCTTCTGTTCTCTACAGGCGTCAAACCAGATCTAGAGGAATAGAGAAACTGAGACTTTTGCTTGTGATTGCTCATTCAAAATCACAGGACGTGACCAGTGAATAGGGATGGGACAAGTACTACAGTTTACTCCATCTGTATAAGGTTTGTCGTGAATAGACTTTAATCAGGAATGTGTAACTTTGATTTCTGGAAGAATGCTTGAAGGGAGAAACTCCCAAGTCTTCTGTCCACCGTTGTTTTAGTGATTTTCAAGCCGCATCGCTATAGCTCAATGCCTGTAGCAAGGGACAGTTCTTTTAAAGATCGATTTTTGTAAAACAGACTCTTTGTAAGCTCACGACCCTTGTTAAATTTTCGATTTAGGTAAATGTAAGACCGAACGTGCAAACCTGGTTTGCGAGAGAGCGCAGAAAAGCAAAGCCCTTTTTTCTTGTAGAAAGGAACGCAGTTCGCAAACAGGCAGACATGGGTGGCAGCTGGTCTTAGATTAAAAATTCATGAAGCCACAAGTTTTGACGTATAGAGGGTCTGAGTGGGAAAGAGAGTCGCACGAAAATCAGAGTTCAGATGTGTAAATTTTGGTAACTGTTGTATAAAATATTAGAACGACAAGGAATGAGAATACGGTGGCTTTCAAGCTACAGTGAAAATGATTTTCTAAAGACATCGCATATCAATAGTAATTTCAAATAAATATTACCAAAATCAATTTCAAATGTAGATTGTATATATATTTATATATTTAACATACAATCAAAACACAAATATTTTATTTAAATAAAAAAGTGAGACATGTTAAGGAAACATCATGTGATATTGATATAACACTTTCAAATATGAAAATTGAATGCTGAGTTTTAAGAATGTTTGACATTGAAACTGCTTTAATGAAATTCAAAGAAAAAACAAGAGAAAACACATTAGGATTAGATGATATCAACAAATGTAATTGCTTTATTTATGTCCGCATTTCACGCAGAAAGGTTTGTCTGATAAGAGAATTGCAGATATTAAAATTATAAAATATTTTATTGTATATCTGAATTCTTTGTTTATGCGTAATGTATATATCAGTTTTGGAAACTATGCTTTCCAATATAACACTAGAAATAATAAAATGTTTTTTATAATGACCTACTTCTTGTTTAGGATCTCTACAGTATTTCCGCCCATTCATCCTCTCTCGGGTATTTTATTTTAGATTAAGGCGCAACTCAAGCAAAAGGTTTATTTTTGCTAGCAGTTTCTACAAGTTCTTCGGCTAGACTTTTCTTCAATGAGAAAACTTTAAACTGTCAATCACATGATTGTTTACATTTAGAGGAATCAAAGCTTATGCGAAAAAACACAAAAAACTTAGTAATCTTTCGGGAATAAATATGAAATTTCATTACAGCTTAGTTCACGTAAAATTCGATTTAATAAATAAGAAAAACAAACTTTTCTTTTCCAAGACGGTGAAAGTGAACCTCGTGATATCATACCAACATATCTGAAGTATGTTATTCAACAAAAGCTAAACTTGGATTACCTAACTTTTTCATAAAATGCTTTATCCTCAAAGTTAGAATAGATAGAAACAAAGAAGCCATCGTTTATGGATTACAAAAAGAAAAAGAAAGGCTTAACTGATTATTTAGATATTACAAATACTTCTTTTGTTTTTAGTTCAAATTATTCTTTTAAAAATTATAACACGCATAATGGTAACCCAGATCAAGAAAAGTATGAAAACAGTGTAGTTTAAAACACCTTTAAGCAGAATGAGTGTGATTAGGGCTTGTGCTATTGATGTTTTCCAATAAAACCATATTAGATTGCAAGATACTGTGTTGTATAAAACATGTTGAGTTCCGTTTGTTCTTGCACTTGTATGGATTGAAGTTATCAACAGGTATTATTAAAAACGCTAATTGGTATTTGTATTTTATTAGCAATAAATTATCATGCACTTGAGAAAGTAGCCAATCTATAATATATCAGCTTCAAGATCCACAAAGGATTTCTAGTTGTTCATTTAGTACTGTCGTTACACATCTTCCATATCATGTAAAACATGGCTGTTTTTGATATCTCATGCTGCAATATCTAGTTTTAAGTACTGAGAGTGAATAGTGAACATTAAAATACATGATGATATAGATATTTTTGAAAGAGCGTAACACAAAATCAAAACATATTTTATGAAGTTTAGAATGTTTGTGAGTGTTTTATCAGAGAACAAATAATACACAAGAGTGTATTTACTAAAGGCGTTACAGTTTTTGTTGTTCTCGAAAAAAGAGAAGACAGAACTTAAGGCTAAATTTTTAACGCTTTTTATTTCAGAAGGAAACAAACCTACACGACATGGTTACTAAAACTGTTATTAACTTTCTTACAAAAACGCACCAGTATATTGTCTTTATACTTGTAAATCTTGAGAGACAAGAAAATGTTAGGTTTTGATTTCTAGGAATTAACAGTATATTAATACATTAGTGATGTAGAGAAATATATATGTAAAAACGGCTCGTCGTGTTGAGAAAATATTTTACGTAGAACCTGATGATGACCGAAGAAGGTCGAAGAACGTTGTTCGCTCCTCTACGTAAAATATTTTCTCAACCCAAACGAGCCGTTTTTACATATATATTAATACATTGTTTCTAGACTTCATAGGCACTCGATACAACAGATGAAATGTGGTTGACACATATTCTTCTTGGCCTTTAGTCATTAGATTTCAGAATTTACAAGTATAGAAATTTGACTTTGAGGGGAGAGAGTTATTTCTAAGGAAAAATATCTCAGTGTATTTTATTATAACCTTTCTTACAACGGATCGTTTAAAGTTAATATGAATACAAAGCAAGAGACACGTTTTTTGTTTATAATTTATTGTTCTAATACACTTATGTGGAGAGACAAATTAGAATTCTTTTGTGGTTATGAATCTAAAAACACATGACATTAGCGGTTTATACATACGTTGCGCAGCACACTGCCATGTCGAACTTAGGCAGTACAAAGGAGACAATGATGTCATCAAAGATGATGACGTTACAGTTCCATGAAGTGTCACTGGTGGCGCCTTGGTAATGACATAGTTCCAACAGATGGAACCACAATAATAGGATTGCATACAGATTTCAACTTACATTTAATTGTGTGTGTGAGTTACGAAGCTGTTTCTATACTTCCCTGGGACAGCATGCAGGTTTCAACATGTCACACCTTATTTTTCATTTATTCGTGTTTCTGCAGGTTTATAATGCTACTTATACATTTAACTTACTGCTAAAAAATGTATCATATCTAACATTTATTTATTGATACTGAACAAAAAAAGCCGAGTTTGTTTTAACATGGTGATCATAGATTTAGTTTATTTGTTTAATCAAACTTTTGTTTACAATTACTGTACTAAAAAAGAATCTTGTTTAAATATCACGCACTTTCACTAGTTTGATTTTATGTTATCCACACAACTATGAATTTTTTATTGTTTTTGATAAAATATTTCATTTCACTTACAAAGGTTTACAATGTTTCTGTGAGCTGATTTTTTTTAATAATTTCTAAGAACAGTGTTAATTTCACCATGATTGTGGTTCTACTTGGTGGAACTATGACAACATGACCTCGAACGTTTCGCTGTAGTGTCTGCCTGTCAGGACCTCTCTGAAACTACAACGTAATCGTCTCTCCTGTGACGATCTCTGGTGGCGTGCTACACAACTGGTATTTTATAAAGTTACATGGAATGATGTTAAAAATGTTATGAACAGTGTTTATGTTCCTAATAATTAATTACAATAAGTCCTATGTATAGATAATATTTGCATTATAACAGAATTAAGTATACGTCTTTATTAATGATGTATTGTGTCAAGATTTATTTTATTTCTTTATGTAAATATTATAAGGTTTGATTAACAAGTACCTCTGTTTCATGAAATGTTTTGTAAGGACTATTTTGAATATTTTCATGTAACAGATGCTTCTAGATGAAGTTCCATACAAAAATATAACATGTTTAATTATGTTGATCAAATATGGTGGCTTAATATATTATTGTATTTTCCATTCATGAACAGACTTATTTATCTTTGTTTTTTCCATTGCAGTTGGAGTTCATTTGTGTTTAAGTAGTAGGAGAATTAATGTTAGGAGGCCTGAAACATCATTTAAGTTAAAAAAGTAAATAACATTACGTATGTTTGATGTCATGTGCTTAAACTTTGAATTTTACAACATGACTAGTATTTTTATTGGCCCACATGGCCAAGTGTGTTAAGGCCTCATAATCTGAGGCTCGTGGGTTTGCATCCACGTCGCGCCAAACATGCTCGCCTTCCCAGCCGTGGGGGCGCTATAATGTTACGGTCAATTCCACTATTCGTTGGTAAAAGAGTAGCCCAAGAGTTGGCGGTGGGTGGTGATGACTAGCTGCTTTCCCTCTAGTCTTAGACTGCTAAATTAGGGACGGCTAGCACAGATAGCCCTCGAGTAGCTTTGTGCGAAATTAAAAAAACAAACAGACAAACAAACTATTTTTATTTGATAATCTACGATAGAAGCAACACAATAAAGGAATATTATTATACATATAAATACTTATAAAACTTATAACAAACAAGAACTTTAATACACGAAAATACAGAATCATCGATATTGGAACTGAAAATGTAGCATAAGGCTTTACAAGTAACATAAATCCCCAGTGTTTAGTCAGATAAACTTTGTCAATATTAAATATTTACTTACACTCGTTATTTTACTGTATTAAAAACATGCGCATTTAGAAAAAAACTGTACGTTTCAAATTACATGGCACAACGATATAAAGTTTGGACGTTTAGCATTACAATGATTTTTATTAATTTTTGTACATATATTACTCTTAAATTCAAAAAGCTATGTTAGTTTAAGTGTAATACGAATATTATGATTAATGTAGTTTATAAGGCATGGGTGTTATATTTAGTTACATTTAGAAGCATTATTTTACGACGATTTGTTTACATAAGTATTTACGAACCATACGTTTTGTAATTCAATTTTTATGAGTTAATGGTTGTTTACAGTAGTTAGATTATTGCATAAATGTTGAAAGAACTTATTGAGTTTCTCGTTGATTTAACTACATTAAAATATCTAGTATTGCATGGAATAATTCAGACTTTTGCCAGGGTATAAATATGTATTGGAAAATAATTATTTAGTTCAAGTTGTAGACTGAGTTGTGATCGTGAGTTTCGCGCTAAAGATTATATAGTAGCGAATTTTTAAATGTAATTGTCACATACTGTGTTGTAGTAATACAGTAGAGAAGAATAATTCGTCACGTCAGTTGTGTTCTAAAGCAACTGAACCACTCTGTGTGGATGAAGTAAGAGACAATTATTTAAAGCTCTGGTTATAGTGTAAGAAACATTTGTATATGTATTTGGTTTGTTTTTAATATATTTTTAAAACAAGAGGACGTTTTCCATAGTTAAAATTTATCATCAACAAGTTACACACACCTACCATAAAGAATACGGTTTCATAAAGTATGACAATGACTGATATAATTTTTAAAGCAACTGTGCAAAATTATAACCGCTATACTTAAACATTACCAGCAAAGCAAACAAGCAAACTCACGTGGCAGGGGTAAACAGTAAGAAATCGTAAGAAATTCTATCTCCAACCGGGGTGTTCAGGAACGTTGTGGTTCCTCTTCGTCACCTTTCGTGAATTGTTATTAGGATTAGTTTTATTTATTTATTAATTAAATTATTTTTGACTCTTTTTTTGGGTGGAGGATGTCACTGTGAATGTTATCTTGGACGGAGGCAAAGGCAGCACCGGAGAGAATGGCCAAGTCCCGTCCCGTGCTTAAAACTCATAAAGTCAAAAAGATCGATAGGCCCCGCTTTCGCGGTCCGTATTCGTACTGAAAATCAAAATCAAGCAAGCATTTGCCCTTTTGCTCTACGCGAAGTTTCTGTCCTCGCTGAGCTCGCCTTAGGACACCTGGGTTACCTTTTGACAAAGTAATTGAACATTACCTTATTCTGAAGTTGTATTCGTATGCAAAAACCGACGCATGCTTAATAGTGTCGATTTATGTTACAAGGTTTTATGTTATTTTACCAATTATAACCTGTATGCTTAATGTTGAAACTTTAAAGCACAAAATTAATAAACAAGAACTTAATTTTTACACTAAATATTTCTATTCAAGTAATACTGCAGTTATATGGAATAAACTTTTAAATAGGTATTTGTGTTTTCTTATAGCAAAGCCACATCGGGCTATCTGCTGAGTTCAAGGAGGGGAATCGAACCCCTGATTTTAGGGTTGTAAATTCGTATACTCTTGAATACGATTGTTAGAATAATATAATATAAAATTATGCGTTTGGGTCTTTCATCCACACGCATCTCAAAAACCGAAACATAACACATAATTAACCACCCAGTAATTTGTACTCCAGTGTTGAATATTTATTTTGTGGTTACATTTTATTATCTTTTCAAGTATATTTTTGATTTATTTTTTCTTTGCTATAAAATTAAATTTAAATATATTTTTGAGGTTTGTGTACGCTGTAGAAAATTCACACTGTCCTTCCTCTTGATGTAACCTAGCACAGATAACCCTCGAGTAGCTTTGTGCGAAATTCCAAAACAAACAAACAATATAAAGGTGTGATCTTAAAGCAGAAACTCTCATACACGTAATGATGTGGTGTTTTAATATATATCGTATATAGATATATATTAATATATTGTTGTATTAGAAGGATGCTATGTAAATTCATGATTAATAAAAATTATCTTAGGATACGAAATATTGCTTCCCTTATATGTAATTGTAAAACGTGCAAAAATGCGATAAAACTTCAAAACATAAGATGTGAAACCGCAAATTTGCATGCATCTCCGTATGAATCCAACAAATCTTTATGTGAAATATGGTGAAGATCCATTTAAAAGGGTGAGTAACAGTAAAAACAACAACAAAAAACACAGAAACATCCATAAAAACTGCGAAACAAAATGCAAAAGAAAAAAAAACTTGTATGTATTTCCCCATGGAACAAATGAACTTCCATACTAAATTTAGGGAAGATACATCTATAGGGGCGAAATAGTGGTGAGAAACCCCCATAAAAACGCAAACTGCAAAACTGAGAGTTTGTATGTGTATCCTAATTGGCCCAATGAGACCCCTTACCAGAAAAATTTAAAATGAAAATGAAATTTTGTGTGTATTTTCCTATGGACCTATTGAATCTTCATAACAGATATGATGAATTCTCATCTATAAGGAGCGAAATAGTGGTGAGAAACGCAAAAACTCCTTTACAAACTGAAAAATGCAAAACTGAAATTTATATACCCTCGCGTGGACCCATTTTAATGTTGGGGAAGATATATCCAGTGGAGGTGCAGTAGTGGTAAAAAATGCAAAACCACCAATAAAAACTACATTAACCCCTACATTAACAAAATGAACCTGTTAACCAATTTTTGTGAAAATCTATTTACATCCTGCGAAGTATTTACATGGACATGCAGTAAAGAACAGAGAGTAACTGTTATATTTATATAGAGTCCTTGGAGTATCAGTCTCTGGATGGAAGTTATTTAAAATCATAATTAATGAAGGTTATCTAGGGCATGAAATCTGCTTCCCTTATAAGAAATTGTAAGAAATGCATGAACCCCCATAAGAACTCCAAAACTCAAAATGTGAAAACACAGGTTTCCATGTACTTTTGAATGGATCAAACAAGACCTTCATACCAAATGAACAAGAGACAAAGTATTGGTAAAAAAAAGTAAAAATGCAAAATCACCCATAAAACCTCAAAATTAAAAATAAAAAACTGAAAATCTCTACATATTTCCCTATGGACCCATCAAACCTTCATACAAAAGATTGGGAAGATCATTCAAAGGGAGATGAAGTATTGTTAAAAAATCCCATAGAAATGAAAAAAAACTAGTGGCACAAAAGTATGTATATGGACTTAAAACTCTAGAAACAAGGTTTCGATATTAGTGCTAGGCAGAGCACAGAAAACTCATTGTGAGATTTATATTAAAAGTAACAAACGAGTGACTTATTACTTATCCATCCGTTATCTTATACGTATTTATCACATATCCAAATGTACACAAGTTGTTTCAATGTTCTGTAGGATAGTGTTTCACAAGTCTTGCATAACCTTATGTTACTATTTAAAATAAGAGATGTGTCTAAGACACCATCACGAAAAATACATACAAATTTTTAGATATTGTTTCACTAGACACATTGACGCCATCAACCCTTGACACACAGTTTAGTAAACATGATTATTTCAAGATCAAGCGGCCCGGCATGGCCAAGCGCGTAAGGCGTGCGACTCGTAATCCGAGGGTCGCGGGTTCGTGCCCGTGTCGCGCCAAACATGCTCGCCCTCATGGCTGTGAGGGCGTTATAATGTGACGGTCAATCCCACTTTTCATTGGTAAAAGAGTAGCCCAAGAGTTGGCGGTGGGTGGTGATGACTAGGTGCCTTTCCTCTAGTATTAGACTGCTAAATTAAGGACGGCTAGCACAGATAGCCCTCGAGTAGCTTTGTGCGAAATTCCAAAACAAACAAATAAAAAAGATTAAGAATGATAAAAGGGCACTTCCAATAATTGACCGTGTAGTTTGCAATACGTTGCAAAGTAAAGTTCATAAAGTTGAGCGTTGTATATGAAGTCGGTGACAAAAAAATCATGTCTAGAGTAAACAAATACATTTTGCAATACTCATTGCTAGTTCTTCAACTATGTAATTAAAGTTTTGATAACAATTTAATGTTTGTAATAAAAAACATCAGTTACATCAGTTTGTAATAATAAACTCTTATTAATATTTACTTTACACAAGCAATCAAAGTTATCTTTCTGAAGGAGTAATCATTTAACCGTATAAAAAATATTGGTTTCCTCTATCAGACAGTTTCTATCTGACAGTATGATACTATGAATAATGTACGAGTTAAATTCGTAATTCATTCAAGTACAATCTTTGTTATACTTCTGTTGTTACTTCGTAAAGTCAATCCGCTGAGAGTAAAATGAAATATGAATTCTTCTTAAATGTGTGAACGTTTAAATGAATATATTATTATCCAGCATAGATTATTCTATAATGTACCGGTAAAACTGTTAGGAATGTTTCAGTCCGCTTAAAGCAAAAGAAAAGTTTTAGTATACTTAAACACGTGGCATGTACAATATATTTAATAGACGGAAATATTCTATTAAAATAGAAATGAATCGTAACACGTTGTTGCTGTCTGCGTAATGTAGAATACTTTTAATGTCTATGGAAAAATTTTGTTAAAATAAATATCAATTATAATATACAGTGACTATCTACGTATTTACCATATACTTAAAATAGATGGTTCACTTTACAGTCAAATATACTTTTTGTATTTAATGGAACTGTACGCTTCTAAAATGTAATTATCAATGTCGAAACATTGTCATTATTTATGTAAGTTCGTTACATAATCCACTAATTCTATACTCTCAGTATTTGACAGGCTAGCATATATCTTTTGCATACTGTGCCCTACATTCAGCAGATGACCAGACTGTATCAGATGGCTTAGCAAAATAAAATATGTGAGATTTTATTATTACTTTAATTGTCTCATGTCTCGAAACAATTGTACTATACATTAGACGAATATTTCAAATACTATATATTAAGGTCATTAACAATGACAAATTACGATTTATCTAATACCACTGATAAGTTTATTTTACGACAATTTTTAAATAAAAGAGTTTGTGTAAACATTCCCATCATAATTTATTACACTGACAATCAGTATCATACGAAATACATACAGAACATATTAATTGCCTAAAATATATTGAGGAACACCAATCACCATGTCGGCATTCTATGTATTCTGTTACAAACTTCGAAATTGTCGTTTTTACACTAAAATATATACGAGTCATATGACTAGATTTAATTATGTCACAAGTCTAATATAATTCATTTTTGCTACAAGTAAAAGTAATAAATTACTAACTTTCTCTTTGTTAGTATATTTGTTATTAAAAGTTCACGAAACTTTGAAACTGAGATTGTGTCCAAGATAATCACGTAGTCACAGAACGAAACCTTACTGTTGCAACACAACATCAACAATTAGAAAGAAGAGACCTTTACTAACTTATAGAAAAAACAGAACTTATCATTTTCTACAGACTTCTCACTTAAGGTTAAATCATACCATACAAATAAAACACGGAATTTACATTCAGATTTCTACGTAGTTGAAAACCCCTTTATAACTAATATTTCAGGCACACCTTGATAATGCTCTATTTTTAGGTGGTTATCACGTAATTATTGACACAACAGTTGAAGGCAAGTTTGCCCTTGTGGCTAATAGCTGCTGTATATTTTTGTTTTG
The DNA here is from genome assembly GCA_011833715.1 of Carcinoscorpius rotundicauda. Taxonomy (NCBI): domain Eukaryota; kingdom Metazoa; phylum Arthropoda; class Merostomata; order Xiphosura; family Limulidae; genus Carcinoscorpius; species Carcinoscorpius rotundicauda. Next base: position 44,330,134 of record CM022392.1, on the reverse strand, counting down.
TTGTATGATTAGTCACATATAAAAATCACAACAATTGCAGTTGTAAATCAAGTGATTATTCTTCGACTAGATTGCATATTTACAAAGCATACTTAAACATCTGGAAACAAAACTTCAAGATATTTTAATGTTCTATTTACGAAAACGTTTGACATACACCGCAATATAATAATACCTGTCATACATAGTTATTCTACCAGGTTATTAGTTACCATAAACAAAATATAAGAGGGAAGTAATCAAAGTATCTGTATTTTAGAAACTGTACAAAATATATCACACATTTGTCAATTAATGTGTCTTCTCCCCATCGTGATGATTTCTACATCCACTCCCGTACAGCTTAAAACTATCACCTTATATTCAGTACGTGTAAAATATCATACAGGGTGTTCTGAAAGCTACTGTGCAGTTGTGTAATCATATATATACATATAAGTGCACAGTGACTTTCCGAACATCCTGTACTAACATTGAGTTTTCTGTCTATCATTACAGAATAGACTTTGCAAGCAAAATACATTATGTGTCCACTATACATTAACTCTGACAATGATTTTGTATCAAAATAAATTCACATATTATTATAATTTATAATATATAAAGTCAAATATACTTTTTCAGTAACTGATGGTTCAATAGGAAATTATTTTCTATTTCCAGTTTACTCTTTTATTTTTTCTGACATAGAACTCACATTTGTTATGTAAATATAACACAAATTTATATATACAGCCTGACTTCTTGAAGGTGTAAGCATTCAGGCACGTACATAAAAAAAATCAATATTGTCCATCCTACAGTATGATCAGTTTTTTTAACTGATAGCATAATCGTCATTGTTATTTACAAACAACAGAACTGGCTAACCAAAATTAAATTAGCTTTCATACAAGTTTGTGTATAATTCTTGTCATAATTCTGTTGTTTACAATAATCTAGAAAAGTTCACTGTAGTAACAGGAATAAGTTGTATCACATTATCACACGGTCCTCTAAGCTACAATTATCTAAATTTTTATATTTGAGAATAAAAAGGTAACTAGAAGAGAAGGGAGACACTTTTATATTGGTTTTGTGATTGTTTATATATATCTCTTGAGGGTAAATTGGTGTACGTATTGACAATACAGCGTTATTTCTACCGGTGAAAAGAAAAACATAAGGGACAGAATGTTTGACAACATTCTCGAGGCCTCAGTCTAAGTAAAAGTAGCAGAAAAATACTGAAATAATCGGAGTTTCTATTCGTACAGAACTACAAAAATTTTATTCTAAATATACAACGACTTTCTTACATCCGAAGATATAAGTCTATCATTGATGGAGGTCTTAATCTCCAGTACTTTAGTTTGTAGATCAGCTGAAAAATATCCTACCTAAAGCTAATAACTGGTATATTGTTTTAACATATGCTTTGGCACATTTTAAACCTGCTAGAAATGTGTCGTGAAACGCTAACTAAATATTGTAACATTAATAACTGACATGCTATTTTAAACAATACTTTGAATAAATATCCAACTAACACTACAAACTAGAGTAATTTCGGCCGGGTATCTACCCAGAAATACGAATGCACATGAAGGAGCACAAGTTTGAAAACTTGAGCCAAACAATAATGGTGGATGACTATACTCTTACGTACAAACTTAGTTTAGGAAAAGATACTCAAAATTATAACCTACTTACAAGTTGGATAGGACCGAGCAAATGGTTTTCTTCATCAGAGGATCCAAAACAAAGCCAGAATCAAAGAATGCCAACAAGCTCCAGTTCTGGTTGTTCTTGGTCAAACAAATTGGCTCCAATAAAGGATGTACTTGTGTGTAATGCTGTAAAAAAAAGGAGAGTACATTATATCTGAGTGCTCAGTTCTTCAGAGAAACAAAGGAAAGCAAGTAGGCTTTACCTTGGTGAAAGGCTCTGTTAAGCCATGGAGTGTTAAATATGAGAAAATTAGATCTTGAAGTTCTGGAAAAATATGTCCTTTATCTGAGGAGGATTTGTATTACTGTTGATTAATACCAAATAAACTTTTGAAAGATACTGGAATCTCTGAGTTTTTGTTATAAGAGGGCATTCTGCTACCATCTGAGAAGTCTTAAACTGGAGTCAGAATGCTTATCCACGGTATAGAATTAAGCATTGTGAATGTTCCCCTCTATATTGTGAAGTTGAAATTAGGCATTGTTTCCGGAACTGGAACAATGGATGTCCGACATATTCTTCAAATATAGGGCGTTTCATTATTGTTAAGCAACGATCTTGCTGGCGAGAAGTCATTATTCCCCCGATTGTGTCCTTGGAGTCCTGTATATGATTGTGAAAATGAGGAACTTCAGGATACTTATCTTTCGTGTGCAGTTACCAGGGCTATCCAAAAAAAATCTCAGTTCGATATACTCTTGATAACATCAAACTTGTTGAACATTGAACGTTGGCTTAAATGAAGATCTAGAAGATATCTTCTTCACTAAGCTCAATGAAAATGAGCTTACTTCTCCTATGCCTAACAGTAAGAAGAATTCAAATGAGATAAAGAAGTCTTCTTCTACACCTGATATGGATTCCGAAGTGGAACCATTGAATGTGACTTAGCTTACTGCTGCGCATGAAAAGAGCCTTGAAGTGAGTAGCACACGCGAGGGGTCACTGTCTTCTAAAAAAGCAGAGAATGTTGCCATAAAGGAGTGTTAATGAGAAAGTGGTAAGCACGTGATGTGTCAAGTGGGGATGAGTAGAACATTGCTCATCAGATAGTTGCTCCATAGCCTTTTGTTTTGTTTTGAATTTCGCGTAAAGCTACATGAGGACTATCTGCGCTATTCATCCCTAATTTAAGTGTAAGGCCAGAGGGAATGCAGATAGTCATCACCACCCACCGCTAACTCTTGGATTGCTCACATTATAACGCTCCCACGGCTGAAAGGGCGAGCATGCTTAGTGTGACAGGGATTCGAACCCGCGACTCTTAGATGACGAATCGAGCGCTTTAACCACCTGGCCATGCCGGACCTGTTCCAAAGCTGTACCAAAAAGAAGTTATGAACTTATCCAGGATGCACTCATGGCTAGAAATTTGAGAGTGCTGCAAATATGCAACGGTTTGTTTGGAATTAAGCTCAGAACTACACAAATGTCTTTCTGTTCTTTATCCACCACGAGCATTGAAACCAAGTTTCTAACAGTGTAAGTCTGCAGACATACCTCTTTGCCACAGGGGGCAACCTGTAACAGAACTTTGAATAATTAATATTAGCCAACATTACGAAAGGATGTGGTAGAATATTGCAGGTCTAGCCATACGTGCAAATTAATGGAGAAACGAAATCCAAAATTGACGGATTGACCGTCACATTATAATGCCCCCACAGCTGAAAGGGCGATCATGTTTGGCGCGACTCGGGCGCGAACCCGCGACCCTCAGATTACGAAGCGCACGCCTTAACGCGCTAGGCCATGCCAGGCCCAGACATAGGCCCGGCATGGCCAAGCACGTTAAGTCGTTCGACTCATATTCCGAGGGTCGCGGGTTCGAATTCTGTTCGCACCAAATGTGCTCGCCCTTTCAGCCGTGGTCGCGTTATAATGTGACGGTCAATCCCATTATTCGTTGGTAAAAGAGTAGCCCAAGAGTTGGCGGTGGGTGGTGATGACTAGCTGCTTTTCCTCTAGTATTAATTACACTGCTGAATTAGGGACGGCTAACGCAGATAGCCCTCAAGTATCTTTGCGCGAAATTCAAAACAAACAAATTTGGACACCTAACCGACTGCCGTCCCGTTGTAGTCTAGTTGGCTAGTAGACCTGGGGAAACTTGGCATAAACCCAGGAAACCTGGGCTCCCTGCCCAGCGCGGGACACATACCTTTAAGGGAGGAAGAGGTCAAAGAGAACCTGACCCTCCAGGGCAAAATACCCAGATACCATTGATCCATGATCTAACCGACTGCCGAAAGTCATCACGCTCGAGCTTTTACAAAACTTTTAGTTGTGTGTAACAAGAATTAAAAGAAAAATTGTATTGTATTTGATAGTGAAATTGAACTTCTGAGGTATATTCTGTTAAGAATTTTTTGTTGTAACTTGGTCAGTTATTTTTTAGTATTTTTGCGATTATGTCAATAGGACTTCATAATTATGTAAGTATTATTAGATTAATAATTGTGAATAATTATTATTTTAAAATAGCGCTTCCTTCTTTGCTAGTTTGATGATCGATAATTTCTACCATAACATATGTTTGGTATAATTTACTTAAAGTGAATAATGTATAGAAAATTGTAGGCTTTGCTTTTTTTTTATAATGTTAACTAGTTACCTGAAGAACAGTACATGACGACTACTGAGATCGTGACAGCTACTTCTTTCTTGTTATTTATGACGTGTTGAGACAATGATGTTATCATCCTTCGCTTATATCATAAGTGTCTGCGTAATTATCTTTCATACAAATTCAAGATAGTATATGTTTCTGAATTCGATGCAATGTTTTGTAAAGTTTTGTATAAAATGTATTATTAAACAGTAAGTCAATTATTTATTGCTTTTATTTGTAGCAAAAATGAATTATTAGAATTGTAATATTATTAAATTTAGTTTGGTTTGAATTAAGTACAAAGTTACTCGATAGGCTGTCTGTGCTCTGCCCACCACAGGTATCGAAACCCGTGTTTTAACGGTGTGAGTCTGTAGAGATAATGCTGTGCCACTGGGGTGTTAAAGTTAGTCATATGACTCATATATTTTTAGTATTAAAAAGATAACTGCGAAGTTTGTAACGCAATACATGTGATGCAGGCATGGTGATTGGTGTTCTTTAAAATAATTTCTACAATTAATATGTTCTGTGTGTAATTCTTATGATATTGGTTGTCAGTGTAACAAATCACGATGGGAATGTTTACACAAATTTTTTGATTTAAAATTGTCGTAAAATAAACTTATCGCTGCTGTTAGATAAATCAAAATTGGTAATTGTTAATGACTTCATCATAGTGTATTTGAAATATTCGTTTAATATGCAGAACAATGTTTGGTAACATCAGATAATTGAAATAACCATGAAATATCACATATTTAAGTAGAATCGATCTTTCATTTTCCTAAGCCAACTGACACACTCTGGCCGTTATAAGTGGAGCACATTACACACAAATTGTACATCAACCCATCAGATACTGAAAATATAGAATTAGTGAACTATGTAATGAAATTACACAGATTACGCCAATGTTTAGTCATTTATAACTACTTTTTAGAAAAGTAGAGTTTAAGTAAGTGCAAAAATTATAGTTAACTGATATGCGCCACTACATATTTAGTTTTGTTAATTGAATCATCTATTTTAAGTACACTGCTGGCCAAAATCTTAAGGCCGATGAACATAAAGAAGAATATGCATTTTGCATTGTTAGACCAATTATTTGAGTAGAGCTTCGAACGATGAAAATAAAAAAAGGGAAAATAAAAATAAAAACATTTTAGCATTTAATAGAGAAAATGTGAACACTGTGAAATTAGCCTAAATACTAACTGATCAAAAGTTTAAGATCATACTAAAACGAAGCGTTAATTGGTAAACGCGTAACGAAACTTAGTCATTTGTGTTCAAGCTTTAGCGCTGTCAACATCTCCCACTGACATCTGTATTACATTGGGTAAAAACATGTGTATTGAAAATACATAGGAAGCGACACTGTATCATAATTTACTTTTATTTTAGTACATTTTTTCTTGTAAACATTAAATATATTGTAAATACATAGACAACAGCAATATGTTATGATTAACTTTTACTTTAATAAAAGATTTCCATAAATGTTAAATGTACTGTAAATGTTACACGTTTAAGGGAGAACAGAACTTTTACTTCGCTCTAAGTTATGTGAAACACATTGATAATTTGCTGGTATGTTATAAAACAATCTATTCTGTGCATTAACATATTCATTTAAACGTTCAAACATTTAAGTATAACTCAAATTTCATTTTATACTAAGAAGTATGACAAATATTGTACTCCAATTCATATGAAAAGTAATTTAATCCTACGTATTTCATGGTATTATACTGTTAGATAGAAACTATCTGAAGTATGAGATGGTCGAAACCAGTATTTCTTTATGTGTTTAAATTATTACGACTATGTATCTGACACTGCGTATTATATCTAAACGACATATATGCGAGATCGAGATCTAAACTAGTGTAATGTACTTAACAGCTTATTTGGATTATAAAGATATTGGGTATGTAAAATATCAAACAAGAGGTATGTCTATATTTTATCATAAGAAACTTGAAAAATACTGAAATATAATTTCCAGATTGATTGTCCGTTTTTCATGCATAATCAAAATACTTGATATTTTCGGCGCGTTTACTGCCGATTTATGCCTAATCGGTCTGTTGTATTTACACCGTCATATGAGTAAACATTTAAATATTTTCTGATGTTTGGGTGTTTGTGACACTTTAAAAGTCCTGACTTGTATATTGAAGGCCATTTTTTAAAACTTTAATTAAACTGTACGACTGATTTATATTTCAAATGTTTCGTATAATTTTTAAAATAACGATAACTTTGATTGCTTGTGTAAAGTGAATAGTAATTAGAGTTTATTATTATAAACTGATGTAACTGATGATTTTATTACAAACATTAAATTGTTAAAAGTTTAATCACTTGGTTGAAGGACTAGCAATGAGTATTGCAAAATATATTTGTTTATTTTAGACATTACTTTTTTGTCACTGGCTTCATATACAACGCTCAACTTTACAAACTTTACCTTGCAACTCATTGCAAACTACACGGTCAATTATCAGAAGTGCTCTTTTATCATTTACGTGTAGTAAGCTGTGCGTTAAGGATTGGTGGCGTCAATATGTCTAAAGTGTTGTCACAATCTTTTCTTCTTACGTGTGAAGTAATATATTAAGATGTATTTGTACGTGTGTGTGTCATTATGTAATGGTCACCTGTCATAATATATTTTCTGTTTCATAGATGATTTACGAGTAATTCTGATTTGTTAAATTACTATGCAGTCATTAAAAATGTTAACGAATCTAAGCTTTCATGTAAACACGTCTTTAATAGACATAAATGTAGATCAGATTGCAAAATTCAGAAAATTAATAAATTATTAAAAATAACTGTTTTGTCCAGAATTTTTAATTACATCCATTTTACTAAAAATCTTTAATCGTTTGATTGTGTAAGATATCGTCCTTTTAGTACAAGAAATGTAATTAACTGGTAAAATAATACTGAAAATTTTAATTGAGTAAGTTTCAAACAAGATACTGTTCTTATAGAACTATTTAAATGGTAAGGAAATGTAATTAATTTAATGAAAAGTACCCTTTTAAACCAAATTAATTATAAGAGATCCAATGAATTAGTGGGAATAGTCTTTACGTTATGATTTAGTTGTAAGGATCAATGGTATCTGGGTATTTTGCCCTGGAGGGTCAGGTTCTCTTTGACCTCTTCCTCCTTCCTGAACTTATTTTCCCTAACTGTTTGTATGTTAGGTCCTTCTCAGGGCAATGTCCATTTATAGACTCTTTTACTGTTTTAAATGTTTGTATAATTCACAGTAGGTCAAGTTAGCTGGTGGCAATTTTTTTAAGATACATAAATATGTAAACTATAAATATAATATTTAAAGTTTATATACATACATATTTTACTTTAATTTATTTATCTTTATATTTAAAATATATGTTAATTGGGGAGAGATATTTAGGATTTTCTTCATCATGTATGAGGTGCCTGTCTAGTTCGCTTAGTAAATCATTTTTCATCCATTTTTTATTAAAGTACCTAATTGTAATATGTAGGAGTCTATCTGATATGGTTGGTATGTTCGAGTATTTATGAATGAATTTAGATGATATTGATCTCGGGACTCTGTATGCAGTTGTGAGAAGGGCGTTTTGGATTGTTTGTAGTTTAGCTTTGATTGTTTTATTACTTACAGTTATCCATGCTGGAGCTGCATAGTCTATTACAGGTCTAATATATGTTTTGTATATTTTCAATATGTTATCTGTAGATGCTCCACTGTTTTTACCAGTTAGACTCCTTACATAGTTGGTTCTTCGCCAGATTTTATTTTTAATTTCGTTGACATGATTGATCCAAGTTAATTTTGAATCATAAGTCAGACCTAAAAATTTTGCTGATTGGGCAATCTGGAGTAGAGTGCCATTCATATATATTTCTGGCTGTTGTTTTTTGTGTTTTGTCGATTTCATAAAGACTACGAGCTGTGTTTTTGTTGTGTTCATTTTAATTCCATATTTTCACAGTATTCACTAATTCTGTTTAATTGTGGTTGTATGTTTGTAGCTGCTATCGTGGGTGTTGCAGCACTTTTCCAGATTGCCACATCATCTGCGAACTGTGATGAGAATCCATGATTTGGATCCTTCAATGGCATATTGTTTACATACATGATGAAGAGTATAGGGCTAACCACCCCTCCCTGTGGGACACCAGCTTGTGGAGTAAAGTATTCGGAAAAAGTTCCTTCTACGTTTACTCTACATTTTCTGTTTTCCAAAAAGTTAGATAACCAGCGAATAATTCCTCGCGGTAGTTCCATTTCATTCATTCGGAACCTTAGACCGTCGTGCCAAACGGTGTCGAATGCTTTCTCGATATCGAGGAAGCAAGCGACTGTACATTCATTTTTGTTGAAACTATCTATTATGGTTTCTGTTAATCTTATTAAATGGTCTGTTGTTTGTCTAAATTTTCTGAATCCATTCTGTTCTTCTGGTAATTTTGATGCTATCTCCAAGAATGTGGAGAGTCTATTACTTATTATTCTTTCAAGAATGTTGCCTATACAGCTGGTCAGGCTGATTGGTCGGTAGCTATTTGGTTTATTCGCTGGTTTTCCTTCCTTATGGAACATTAAAATATTTCCTAGCTTCCAAGAAACTTGGATATATCCTGAAGATAGCGATAAGTTAAATAGTGAATTTAGGTGGTCAAACAATTTCGGAGTGCCCTTTTTCAGGAGAACAGCTTGTATTTCATCTTCTCCTGGTGCTTTGTTTTTGGTGTTTTTTATTGCTTCTAGTATTTCATGAAGGGATATTTCGTTTGTTAGTAATGTGCTTTCATAGTCAGTGTTGGAACTTGTATTTGTATCAGTTATGTTTACTGGAAATATTGGTTCATATTGATGTTTATTATTTGCTATGTAATTAGTGACTTTATTGTAGAAGTTTGTATTCATATCTGGATCTGTGTGAGTTTTAAACGTATTTTGGAGTTGATCTTTGAAAGCTTTGGCTATTTCTTTATTTGTGTGTGCAGTGGTGTTATTATGTTCAAGTGGAGGATATTTCTTTGTGTTTGTGTTTTCACTTGTGAATCTTTTAAGATGTGACCAGAATTTTTTCGGGTAAGTTATGTCGTTTAGTTTATTACAGTAATTGTCCCATTTATTTTGTTTTTGTTGTTTTATTTGAGTTCTGATGTGATTTCTAATGTTGTTTATTTGTGTTTTAGTTTTTCTGTTTCTTGTAATCATGTACTGTCTTCTCAGTTGTCTGCGTTTTTTGATTAGGTTGATTATTTCTGTGGTGGGTTTCCATGTGTTGTTTGTTGTTTTATGGTGTTGTTTTGGTATTGTTAACTTGGCTGCTTTCTGAAGGCAATCCGTGATTGTTTGACAGTAGTTGTCCATTTCAACATGTGTTTTAATTTCTTTAATAATTTTTTAGGTAACAGATTATCTAATTCTTGTTTATAGCATTGCCAATCTGCTTTACTGTAATTAATTTTTTCTTTCCTATATGTTATATTTTCATAAGGGGCGAGATCGAAGACACAAAAAATTGGGAGATGATCACTATCTACATCTTTTCCCACTTGAAATTTTATTAATTTCTGACTTAAATTATATGTACACATACACAGATGTAGTATGTCACTAGAGTTAGTGGAATAGGATGTATGTGTTGGGGTGGTATCATTCAATGAAGCTATGTTATTATCATCAATAAACTTTATTAAATTTCTACCATTGCAATTAGAACTTCGGCATCCAAAGGTAACATTTTTACTATTTAAATCTCCCATAACTATGGTGTTTTGATTGTGGGAAAAGATGTTATTAAGCAAAGTTATATCTAATTGTTTATTAGGTGAGCAGTAAATTCCTGCTACGGTTATTTTAGTTTTATTCTTTTGGAGGATATCTACAGTAACATGTTCATTGCTACTGTTTAATTTGATTTCTACTACTGATAAGTCCACTTGGTGGAGCAGCATAATGCCTCTGTTTTCATCATTTTTATTTTTTCTTTCTTTTCTAATAGTTGAATAATATGGTATTTTAAATCTATTATTATTGTATGTTAGAGTTTCACTTATTATTATAATCTGGGGGTTTAATTCTTCTATTAGGTCTTCGATCTCATGTTTCTTGGAAGCTATTGCACCTTGGATGTTGATATACAGTACTGTGAACATTGTGCTGTGATCATGTAACCTGTTAGTGTAGTTATAATGTAGGGTATATGAGGTGTGATGTGTTTTATGGAGATAGTGATCAGTAGTTCTAGAAAGTTAGTTGTCTGGTTTGGTTTGGTATATTCTGCAATAAATTCTGTTATAACGTTTTTGAAAACTGTAGTAAACAGGCTTGTTTTGTCTGTTGTGTTAATATTCGTTTCTTGTATGGTGGTGTTGTTTTCTTTTGGTTTTTGTGTTTGTGTTAATGTGTTCTTGTTCTGTGTATTAGTGTTCTGTTCTTGTTGTTTATGTGGTTCAATTTCCTTTTAGCATTTCTGCATACGTGGTTTTTGTTATTTTATTGAGTTCTGTTGATGTGTCTGTTTTAGGTAAGCTGTTTGTTTTCGGTTGATTCTGTTCTGTTGGTTTGTCTGTTTTAGGTAAGCTGTTTGTTTTTGGTTGATTCTGCTCTGTTAGTGTTCTGATCTGATAAATACGTTGCTTTATTTGTTTATATTTTTCACAACCTTTATAATTTGCCGTGTGGGTTTGACCACAGTTACAACATTTAGGTGTTTCCTTTTCTTTTTTACTTTGGTTGATATGGTGTTCCCCGCAACATCCGCAGCACCTCGGTGATGCTAAGCAGGCTGCTGAAACATGTCCATATCTTTGGCAGTTGTAACACTGTGTTACAACAATTGCCGGAGTTTTTAATTGCTCCACTTGGTATTTATTATAGCAGAGCATTATTCCACTAGTTATTAAATTTTGGACATTGTAACTGTCGTCGATATCTATTCTGATTAGATTTGTGGGTGCCTGTGTTTTCTTAGATGTTATTCTTTCAATTTTAGTGTGTGGTATGTTTTGTTCATCCAGTGCTTGTTTGACTAATTCCAGGTCAATCGTCTGATGAACCCCTCTTACCACAATGGCTTTTGGTTGCGGCTTACTTCCTGGAAGGTGGATTTTAATGTTTCCAGGTTTAAAGGCATCTGTTGGCCATTCTTTGAGTAGTCTGTTAAGATCGACCACATCTTGCCCTTGTACAAGTACACCGCCTCTTGGCAAACGCTTAATGTTAACTATATTAACATTAGGTTTACATCTTTTCACCTCTGTGGCAAGCAGGGAATGCCTTCTATTATCACCGCATATTGTGGTGGTCTTGTCTTTATAACTGTACTGTGGTTAGTTGTTTCTTTGTTTTTTAATGGTTTTTTTTTATACGAGAGTGATAAAGCCTTGGTCCTCCAAGTCTTGATCACTGTCAGTGTCATTTTTTTGTTCATTATTCACAGGAGTAATATCAACATCCTTGGTTTTTAAGTTTTGTTGCATTACATTACCGGGACTTAAACCTACTTTAGTTGCAGGGGTAGCTACCTCTACCTCAGTATTAGTAGCCATCGCTGCTTCTTCTTCGAATTCTGAGTTTTCCGAAGAATTAATTTCTTTTATCAACTTTCTCTTAACTTTACTTTTTTTATTACATTTTTGTTTGTTTTCTTAACAGAATTTAATTCTTTTTTTGCTATACTACATAGAGCTAGCAATGGAGAATTACTTCCATTGTTGCTACCAACTATACTTGAGTTACCTGCAATCAACATTTGCTGCGAATTAACGGTTTTTCCTGCCATATCCATTGTTTTCTTTACTCGTGCCGTTCTTAGGCTTCTCGCGGTTTCCCGCTCTGCTGCCGTTGACTTGAGTTGTACTCTGTGTGAGGTCTTTGATCGGTGTGCTGTGTTAATTAGAAAATAAATAAATTCAAGTTCTTCTTCTTATATTTTCAGTAGAATTTCAAGCCCAAACTGCTTTTAATCAGAGCTAGACAAAACCCGTCTGCTTTATCTCGAGCCTTAACAAACAATCACCCATTTAGTTGTAAGTGCTAAGAATGACCATCGTTCCTTGGTCAATGGTATTTGGGTATTTTGCCCTGGAGGGTCGGGTTCACTTTGACCTCTTCCTCTTTAGTTGTAATTGAATTAGTTTGCTTGTTTTTGAATTACGCGCCAAGCTACACAAGGGCTGTCTGCGCTAGAGGTTCCTAATTTAGCAGTGTAAGACTAGAGGAGGGAAGGCAGCTAGTCATCACCACTCACCGTCAGCTCTTGAGCTACTCTTTTACCAACGAATACTGGGATTGAACGTTACATTATAAAGTGACAAAAATTGCAAGTATGACGTCATCTTCTTTGAGATCACTGCCATGAGGCAACCAATCATCACGTGCGTCTAGAGTGTCTCCCTTACTTCTTATGTATCTTTTAGTGGAATCAATGCCATCCACAAAAGGTGAGGTAATGGAAAAAAATGCAAAACACCCATAAAAAGTGTTAAATGCAAAATGAGAAACAGAAAACTTTTGTGTAGTCTCATAGTGAATTTCTGTATTGATTTTAGTGATGATCCATTTACACTTTTGCGAAGCAGTTTCACGTACGTACAACAGAAAACAGATAGTACTGTTATATTTATGTAGCCTAGTTGGAGTATCCACTCCTGTTATAATGTATGTAAATACAGTATTAATGAAATGTTATATTAGGTGATGAAATTTGCTTCCCTTATATGTAAAAAATGGAAAAACGCCCTACAAACTACAAAACACAAAATCGAATTTATCTTCATGGGGACAAAACAATCGTCCCAAATTTTAATGTTGATGTTTGCTTCAGTTTAATATATAAAACACATTTGTCTGTATCTGTCTTTCTGTTATGTGTATATCTATGTACCTGTCGTATCATAAATATAGTTTATTGTAATATCTATATCTTTCTATTTGTTTGTAATGTTTATATCTATCTGATGTTATGTTTGTAACCATATACTCGTTATAAATGTATCTGCCCGTAATGTCTATATCCACCCATGTGTCAAAACTATATCTATTTCCCTGAATAGTTATATCTATCAGCGTGTTATGATCATAAGTATTTATCTGTCTCTCTTGCTTATATTTGTCTGTATCTACGTATCTAAACCATACCTATATGTTATTCTGTAATGTATAATAAATTCAGCTGCCTATAATGTCAATATCTATATGCATGACTGTAATATATATTTGGTTTTTCTGTAATATCTATAACTATCTATCTATATTTTGTCTGCCATGTTATATCTATTTATCTATGTCTTTAATTACTACATCTGACCATCATTTATGTCCATATTTATTTATTTTACTGTGATGCCTTCATCTATTTGTGTATCTGTAATGCTGATATATATTTCCTCAAAGCTTGTAAAATATATATATTTCCTGATATTTATAGCTATCTGTTCGTAAAGTTTATATCTCTTTGTCTATATTTGTCTATGTATAATGTCTATATACATTTGTCTGCCTGTGTAATATCTATATCTAGTTAACTGTATTGTCTATATTTATCTGTAATGAGAATATTAAGTATCTAAGTGTATAAGTGTATCTTTATACAATACCTATACGTATCTGTCTTAATATTTATATATAATTGTTTGTAATGTTTACATCTACCTATATGTCAAGTCTGTATCTCTGTGTCTGTCATGTCAATATTCACCTGTCTGTAATGTCTATATATGTTTATCTGTAATCTCTGCATTCATATCACTGATTGTAATGTGGATATTTGTATTTCTTTAATGTACATATATCTCTGCCTTTTCTTTATCAATCTGTCTTAAAGTTCATGTATTTCTGGACTTTAAACTATCTTGTCTATTCGTCTATAATCTCTTGATTTGTTCATCTTTATGTAATTTCTATATATATATATATATATATATGCATATGTAGATTTATCCATCTGTAATGTCTTTATCTGTCTTTCTGTTACGTGTATATATATTATGTTTTCTTTGGAGCCTAGATCTACATCTATCTGTTAGTAATGACTGTATATATGGATTTAATGTCTACAACTACCAGTCTGTCAGTAATATGCATGTCTATAATACTTATAATTATCTGTCTGTAGTACCTATATTTGTATACCTCTGTGTTATGTTTATATCTATTTCCTTGTATCCGCCTCTCTCATTCCTATATCTATTTCTTTTTCTGGGATGTCTATATCTATTTTTATCTCTAATGTCTGTATATATCTATGTGTCATGTCTTTAATTATTCATGTATCTGTAATTTATATATGTGTTTGTAATGCCTAAATCTGTCTGCGTATAATTTGTACATTTCGGATCTAGAATTATCGATTAACGAAGTATTTCACATCAGACAGCATTCTCTAATCCTAAATGACACACAGATTTCCTTTAAACTTCGCATTTTTAGTCTGTATAATAATATCGATAACACTCCAAATGTTTTCTTGTTCTAAATTCTTCTTTTACTCAGTTTGCATGTGTATTTTCTTGGTTTAATTATTATTTAATGTTGCATTGCAATTTTAATGAGGTTGAAGGTTTGTTTGTTTTTGAATTTCGCACAAAGCTACTCGAGAGATATCTTTGCTAGCCGTCTTTAATTTAGCAGTGTAAGGCTAGAGGGAAGGCAGCTAGTCATCAAAACCCACCGCCAACTCTTGGGCTACTCTTTTACCAACGAATAGTGGGATTGACCGTCACGACTGAAAGGGCAAGCATGTTTGGCGCAACGGGGATACGAACCCTTGACCCTCAGATTACGAGTCGCACGCCTTAACACGCTTGGCCATGTCGGGCCGAGGTCGAAGGAATGTTGTAAATTGTTGATATATAGAATATATATAGAGATGGAATATATAGAGTTCTGGAATGCTTGTCTGTATCCCTTTTTAAATAAATAAACATTATTGTTGAGGATAAGTGTATTAATCCTTCTTGTCATCAAGAAATATATATATATTTCTTTCTTTAGTTTGTATAACTGTCTCTTTTACTCTCTTTGGAATTTCTATAACTGTCTGTGAGCTATGTCTGTATTTGTCTATCTATCATGTTCATACCTTTCTTTCTTTCTCTCACGTCCATATCTATCTGTCTGTTTACGTGTTTATTATGTAGTTGAATATTCTTTTTTCTTTAGGTTCTTGTTTTCGCTTCATGAGTGTTACTGTTAACAAGACTGATGAAAATTAGAAAGTATTGAAGTTTGTGGATGTTATCGTTGTTAATGAAATAAGAGTGAAAGAAACTCGTAAACTTGAACTTTTTTGTTAAAGTAGTTAGTGTTTTTGTATTTTTCTGTGTTCTGTTCTCTATACACTTCCTCTCAAAAATTATACTGTGTAAAATTCACGTTTTGATTTAATAAAATAGCTACAAAACACATCTACAAATTCAATTATATGTACCTTCCAGTAATAATTTACAGTTTGAAGTCCTTCAGAACTTTTTAAAAATAAGTTTTTGACAGACATAAACCCAGTCGCTGTGTATAAGATCCATATACCTTTAAAGTCCTGTTTATTTGTTGTTGTTTTTAAATACAAGTCTGTTTTATTCAAAATGGTCTCTTTAAACCTAGAAACAAAATTTCAATTTAATATTCAAGCAATCGCTAACAAGGGTTTACTGCTATTATTCTTTAGAACTCCATAACAAGTTAACTTACTGTAATATATATCTAATGTTATATTAATCAAAGCTGATTAATATTAATTAAGAATTTTTTGTTTTTTGAATTTCGCGCAAAGCTACACGAGGGCTATCTGCGCTATCCGTCCTTAATTTAGTAGTGTAATACTATAGGGAAGGCAGCTAGTCATCACCTCCCACCCCCAACTGTTGGGCTACTCTTTTACCAACGAATAGTGGGATTGACCGAAACGTTATAATGCCCCCATGGTTGAAAGGGCGAGCATGTTTGGTGTGACCGGAATTCGAACCCACGGCCCTCAGATTACGAGTGGAACGTCTTAACCCATCTGGCTATGCTGGGCCAACTGAGGAAGGAGAAGCAGGAATCGTCCGTCTATCTCGAGCTAAATATATGGTTTCAGATAAAGTTTGATTAATTATATACATTATTTCACTGTTGTAATTCTTAAATAGTAAGTATATGGACAAGAGGATCTAACCGTAGAAAGTGTTTGATTGTACTGTAAGAGTACAACGACAAATGAAGAATATTTTAAAACTTGTAAGAAAAACTGTAGGATAGAAATCATTGATTTGTTTTTAGAGAAATGTTTTTATAAGATAAATGGTTATGTTTTTGATTTTATTATGAGATTATTGTTGTGCAACTAAGTATGATCAGGAAGTAAATACAATTTTTGATCACTAAGGTATAAAATAATTAAGACATGGCAAAAGTATTGTTGAAATATATTCATCAATTTATTGCTCAAAGGAATGATTTTTATGCATGTCACTATTGTGAATATAAGTAAATAAGCTTATTGTTCAAAGTGAAGTGAATGTGAGAAGCACAGTAACTGGACGAATCAAAGATATTTGCAACTAGGAACTCGGATAAGCTAAAAGCATTTAAAAAAATGGTGAAATTGTTTACTGCTAACACTAAAGAGTTAACAAGTTCTCACTCTCACACATGCAGTAGACGTTCATAATGTAGATGTAAAAGTTAGTAAAGTAACAGCAAATGTTTCATTTCTATTTTAGTGAAGTAGGCTGTCGTTTACCTGGCTATTCCGTGAAATAATAAGTAGTACGTTAATATATCTGTTATTCCCAAAAATTGATTTTTTACAACCTGTGAGGTTTGAAAGACACTGTGTTCTTCGACTGTTTTAGCTGCATGTGGAATTATTCTCGTTTAATAAATTAAGTCCATGTAATTAAAATTACTTTTCCTCCTTTATTAAATCTTAAGAATATTAAACATGACAAGCATGTTTGAATTAAAAAGACTAAACAAGTAACAACATTTCGACCTTTTCAAGTTATGGTTTGGTTTGAATTTTGCGCAAAGCTAAATGAGGACTATCTGCGCTAGCTGTCCCTAATTTAGCAGTGTAAGACTAGAGGAAAAGCAACTACTCATCATCAGTCACCGCCAACTCTTGGGTTATTCTTTTACCAATGAATAGTGGGATTGACCGTTACATTATAGCGTATCCACGGCTGAAAGAAAGCGAGCATGTTTTGTGTGACGGGGATTTGAACCCGCGACCTTCAGACTACGAGTCTTGTGCCTTAATCACCTGTCCATGCCGGTTTAACGATTTCAAATTACCCCCGTTTTCAAGTTACCCTCCGGTAATATGAAATCGTTTTCAGAGTACCGGGGGAGTAACATGAGATCAATTTTAAACTACCCCTTGATCGTAAGCTACCCCCCTTCTAACGCCAAAATGACGAATATAATCATTGCTTTTAATATTTGTAGATGCATTTGTAAGTATATGACAATAGGCAAAAGGCAATTTTATTAAAATTGATGACTTATATAAGATAAAAGGTATTTTAAGGGCTCGTCCTCTCCAGACCACAATGTCTACATACTGTCTTCATTCAGTATATTGTAATTTATACGTATTCATTCTTTTATATTTCTTTATGCACTTTGAAATAAAAATGAGTGATTGATAGCATGAGATATAGAACATGATAAATATTCGAATTTTTAAATTATTATTAATGTGTTAATTTCATTTACACACCCTGAGTGTGATAAAAAGTCTAGCATCTTAACAAACCGTTAAAACGAGTCTATTGGGAAGGGCTAGTTTGAAATCAAGGAGGATAAGATGAAATCGATTTCAGACTACCCCTGGGAGTAACCTGAAATCGGTTTTGTCATACCCCCCGGTAATATGAAAACGAATACAAATTACCGGAGGATAAAATTTACAGGGGGTAATTTGAAATCATACACCGGGCTCTTTTCAGGTTATGAATGAGATATTAAACAGTGACATTTATTAACTACGTGTAAGTTTGTAGAAAGCTCTTACTATATATATAGTAAGTAACGTTAATAATAAATAGTACAGGATCCCTAGTGGCACAGCGGTATGTCTGTGGACTCACATCGCGAAATTTTCAATACACGTGGTGGTCATAGCACAGATGTGTAGCCTTGTGATTAATTCAAAACAAATTAATAGAGGTGTAAAAGTGTTCCTTGGTGTTAGTTCAATTTAGATTTCAGCTAGATTAAAATTCAAATATCTTGTGTAAATGTTTAAAATATACTACAATACCCAATAACAGTTTTACTTAAAACCGATTAACTGTCGTGAAAACACTCTTCATATTTCGACATCTTTCATATTATCTTCTGGAGTGTAGAAACAAATGCTGTGCAACATATAAATGTAAAACGCCATGGTCGGTTGACTACTAATTTACATATTTAAAGAATAAAACATTACACCATTATTTCTATGCTTTATCTAATATTTCTTGCTGTCGTATTATTTGGTTTAACCAAAATAACAGTTTTTTTCACTTCATAACATGACCAGCATAATTTGCGTGTTCAACTACTGAAGAATTTTCACCTTTGTTTCTAATTTTTTTCTCTTATGTTCGTTTACTCTAACATATTTGGCCAGGCATGGCCAGGTAGTTAGAACAATTGACTCGTAATCTGAGGATCGCAGGTTCGAATTCCTTTCATACCAAACATGCTTGCCCTTTCAACTGTGAGGGCGTTATAAAGTTACAGTTAATCCCATTATTTTTTAGTAAAGAGTAGCACAAAAGTTGGCGGTGGGTGGTGATGACTAGCTGCCTTCCCTCTCGTGTTTACACTGCTAAATCAGGGACAGCTAGTGCAGATAGTCCTCGCGCAGCTTTGCACGAAATTCAAAAGAAACTCTAAAATTTAAACTTCTTGTAATTGAACGTATGTACATGCAACCAGCTTCACATATAATATTATAAATACCTGTTTCCTTCAGTTGATTCACTTCATCTGTAGTTTCAGTCTAAAATGATTTACAAACAGGTGTTAAAGAGGCTACTGTGTATCGGACGCACGGGCTTTTGTTATGTTCCTTGCGGTCCTCAGGCATCTGGGACAATGTCTTCTGTGATTTAGTATTATTTGCAGTGAGTTCACGAGTTGGAGCCCTTGTTTGAAGAAATGAGAAAATTTCAGGTAATGTAATGTTCAAGACTATAACTAATACCTAAGCTTCTTTAACATCACTGTGTTATTGTCTAACCAAATTTCTAATCTATGTTCTAAAAAACTATTCATTTTGTAACCTCATCTACGTTTGGTATATTTATAATTGTAATATGGATGATTTACACTATAATCTTACTTATGATTCATGTAATTAGCATTGTAGCCTATAGCCTTATCTTAAGATCTCGCTCATATAATATGTATTTAGAATTTTAGCATTAAAAGTACTCGTGTACTTAACTTTCTTCTTTGTCGATCTGCACTATAAACTTACCTGTGTGTGATATATTATGATTGTAGCATAGATGACTTACCGTGTAATTTACTTATTGTTGATGTGTTTAGAAGTGTAGACAATCTCACTTACTCACCATATGTTTCCATTTGTAGCCTGGAAGATTTATTCAGTAAATACATTTATGCTTTATGGATTAAGAATTGTAACTTAAAGGAATTGTTGTGTGATACCGTTTTTGCTTGATATATATATGTTTACAACTGCAGGCTGAAAGACATATTTCATATAATCATATCATATAATCTCACTTAAATATTCTGTATTTCGACTAAAACATTATGGAATGATTCAGTAATTTAGACAAATTTCTGTGTTCAGGTGTCCAACTGGTTGATGCGTGCTATAAACTCGTTGATATTTGATGTATTAGAATTGTAGCATAGAGGACGTATCATATAATCTCATTTATGCTTGTTGTATTTAGAACTCTAGCTTATAAGAAATATTCTATAATCTCACATACTTCTTATAAACTGTCACTTTTAGCCGGGAAGTCTTACTTGACACATTCAAGTACTCAATAATATCTTTGATACTCTAAGGTTTACGCTGAGGACTTATCATATGATGGCATTTATGCATTATGTATTTACACTTATAGTATTAAGGACTTACATAGTAATACAAACATTCTGTGTATTATGGTTTCTACTTAGTCAACTGCTCTATAATCTCAGTTATGTAAGATATACTTAGAACTGAAGCCTGGAAAACATATCCTACAATCTTACTTGCCTGAGGTATTGTAAATTGTAACATAGTTCACTTAACTTATGATATATTTTGTTGCTCATTGCTGCGGATTCTTCTACGTGGTGAGGACCTCCTATAGAAGGTTTTGTTTCTTCAATTTACCTCTTCTGGGACCTGAAGGTCCGCGCATGTGTTTGCTGTACATGGCAACATGTGAAGTGAAGGAGAAGATCCTGGTAGTTGAGGGGCCCAATCCTAATACACCATTTTGGCTTTGAATTCCTATGGATGGGTGGTTTTGCATCAATTCCTGGTAGTGTTTAGCTAGGATTATCCAACTAGTGTTGTAAACCTTGTTTTTGATAGTGGTGTTTGTGTAGTCAAAAACCCTTAGCATTGCTGCAGCGTCTTTGTTTAGCATTGTAGTGCGTCCTTTCGTAGGACGCAATTTTGGTTGAGGTCACTGGACATTGAATATTTCTTCTTTCATTATGGATCCCCCAAATCTGAATAAAATAATAAAAATCTGATCATTGGTAAACCAAAATGCAGTCTTCACCTGTACCTTATTTTCTCATGCTACATTCTTTGTCAGACAAACCTTTAGAGCAAATGTTACCCATTTTGTATTAAGGAGGGATTAAAGTCAGTGAAGAAGCTACGTTCCAGAGACATTTTGGTGGAAACATCTACTCCAAAACACAGTAAACGCCTCTTGAATTCAAATACCTTTGAGGATATACTCACTGAAGTTACTCGCCATGCTACTTTGAATTCCACACGAAAAGCTAGAGAGATTTAATGAACAATATCCGAATCAGAAATTCTCGCTGATTTCTTCATTCAAGCTGTTTTGCAGTGCGGCGTATCTCGTAAGGACAAAATTACGCTGTCTTCCAATGCTATAGTTTACATCACCACATCCACCCACTGGTGTCATTTCGGGTTATCTGAACTGTAAAATACAACCAAATATTTCCAACCCTCTTAGATCTTTCTAGCGTCAGCGGTTTTGTCACTCGAAGGCATCATGTCACGTTCTTTGACGTGTACTTGTTGTGGTAGAAAGACCATGATGGCTTCAAGTGTGAATAGGACCCTCAATGTGTTAATTGTAGTGGCTTCCACCAATGTTACTTTTGTTCTTGCCCTAGATGGATTAGAAATAGGTAGAGTACAGAATTTGAAATCAATTAATAACATTTCTTATCCCGAGGCTCAAAAGCTATTGTTCCCAACTTCATCTCGGATATGTACTTCTACATTATATTCTACAGCTACACTAACAGTGCAGTCATATCTTTTTGTTTCCAACAGAGTCGTTGTCCACCCAAAGGAAAAGTTATCTGCCCTATATGGACAAGTGAGTTGACAAGTCAACACTTATTGCTGTCTCTATTCCAACCCTTCCTTCCAGTGACTATCCAGGTCCACTTACTTTAGCCCAAGCTTCTGGCATCTGCTTGGGTCGACCTTTTTGGCCACGATATGTGGAAAAGTTATTCATTCACGGTCTAAGTCGCTAAAATCTACATCTACTGACAGAGATGTGCTCACTCGACACAGCATAGAATCAATGAAGGTCGACAAACTTCTTTCTAATACATAAAAATGATGTGGTCGTAAACTGAATGGTTCTCCACCAAGTTCTTCTTCACCTAAATAAAAATGGCTACTTTGATACAATGGAACTGTCGAGGGTTCTATTCTAATCTGGATGACATTAAAGTTGTGATTAATTTCTATCACCCTGTGTGTCTTTCCTTATAAAAAAGTTCTGAAGCATGTCCGTACAGTCTCCTTTCAGCAACTTTCTTTGTACAGAAACAACATGTTATGTGATGCACGAGCGCATGGAGAGGTGGCACTGCTGGTCGACCAGCGCGTACCCATCCTGTCTTTGAAATTCTATTCCTCCTTGGAGGCAATCGCCATTAATGTTTCCTTAAGTTGTATTATCACTGTTTATTCTCTCTAGCTTCATCCTGAAGAGACTTATGATCAATCAGATTTTGAAACTCTCATTGAACAGTTACTGTCTTCCTTTTTAATCTTGGGATACTTTAATGAGCATAATCTCCTCTGAGATGGTGCTAATAGTGATAGGAAAGGTCGTTCCTTAGAGCTTGTGCTTTTTGATCACAACCTCTCTTTCTTCAATACTGCTTCTTAAACTTATTTTCATGCACCTAGTCAGTCCTTTACTGCTATTTTTCACTATTCTCTCACTTTTCATGGGACAGTAACTCATGGACCAGTGATCATTTTCCTATCGTTCTGAAGGAGATTAGTCGTGGTCGATGCCACCTGACCCGTGTATCTCAGTGGAACGTGGACCAAGCCAACAGACCTTCTTTCACCTCTTTCTTGGAACTTGATATAGTTGTCGTCTGTCTGCCATCGATAGACGACTGCGTGATAGCGCTGACTGACTGTATCATCTAGGGAGCTGCTTAATTTGTTCCACGGTATCCTCGTCCATGATGGAGTACTATCTGCTTGGAGACACCGAAAACTCAAAACGAGCCTGGGATACTTTTCACAGGTATCCACTCTATCGAACCATATTGCTTTCCAGCTAGTACATTTCTGTGCATGGCAGATTAGACATCAAAATCAAAAGGAATCTTGACTTACGTTCACAACTACTATTTCTTCTACCACCACTACCAAAATCAAATAGGGCAAAATTTGAAAGATCAGTTGGAAGTACACTTCATCCCCATTTCCATTTTTCTTTCTAACAGTCAGGAAGTTGCTGATGCTCAAAGCATCACCTGTATTCCCGGCGAGACCTTTTCTTATGCATCTAACACTTTTGTTTCTTCTCCCTCTCTTATTTCAGGCTAATCGTCTCTATGACAATTATTGTCCCCTTACATTGATAAAACTCAAGCTTGCTCTTCGTTGATCTGACAGAACGTCAGTCAGACCTGATGATATGCACTCTGAGATTCTGCACCACCTCTATACTGTCTCTCTTGCTACTAGTCTGGTATTTTTGAACTGGATCTGTCAGGAAAATGTTTTTTTTCTGATACTCAGAGCTGAGCTATTGTCTTCCCTTTCTCTAAGCCTGGGAAGGATCTCAAAGTTCCTTCTTACTATTGTCCAAGTGTTTTGACTAGCTTTCTCTGCAGTATTTTATAGAGAATGGTTAATGCTCGTCTTGTTTGATTCAGGAATCAAACAATCTCCTCTCACCCATCCAGTTTCAGGTTCGTTAACATCCCTCAACTACCTCATTTAACTTCAAACGTCGATTAGGGGAGCCTTCTTCAAGAGCCATGACTTATTACTATTCCTACTTGTGAACTTTCTTTGTGTTATCTGTTCAGAAATACCGTCTTCTCTTTGCTGAACATCTTTTGGACGATTTTCTTCATTCCCATTTATACAGATGGTTTGAAATAAAGTGACTCTGTGGGATCTTCCATGCTATGTTGTGACTCAGTGGTTGCTCACTGGATCCCATTTACAGTTTCTGCGTTCACTGCTGAGTTGTATGCCATTTCTCTTGCCCTGGATCACGTTGGAGCTATACAGTACACCAATTGTACTATCTAAATTAACTCTACTGGTCATGGAATCGTCCTGTTCTCATTGATATTCTGAAATGACTGGCCCATTCTTCTTTTTTCTTTTTGCTTCTTTCCGGTTTTTCTGGATACTTGGCCACGTCAATACTTGCGGGAACAGGCTCACTGGCCAAGTCTGTCTGCTCTAGTGCCATCACAGCCCTGCCTATCATGTATATGAACTACGGTCCTGTGTTCAGGTTCACGTCATTTGGCAGTTAACTAAAAGTGAGCAACAATGTAACAAGCTTTTCAGAACAAATCATCTGTTGTTCTTTAGCCATCTTGATTCTACAAGGATCAGAAGAAGAAAGTTGTCCTAATTAGGTTACAGATTGGTAACAGTTTTTTTAACTTATCGTTTTCTTTTACCTGGGACTAAATCGCTGATGTGTGGCCTTCGTGACACTCAAATCACAATAGCTTACGTTTTACTGTCATGCAATCGTTATGACCGTAAGCGACGGTACTATTTTCTTAATGTCTTTCCTATGGGTTTACCCCTGATGCTGGACAGTGTTATTGACAGTGGTGATATTCTTCACCTTACTTGTTTTTAACTTTGTACATGTCATTGGCTTTTCTAATTTTATTTAGATCTTTTATCAAAATTGTGGACATTTTTTTGTTTTAATTTGATTTTTATTCTTTTATAATACCTTTATTTTGCCTTTTTCACTAGTTGTTTGGCACAGATAGCCTAGTTGCTTTGTATCCATGAACACCAAATAGCAAACCAACCTCGTTTGTCGTTAACGTATCTAGAATTGAAGCTTTGGGTTCTTTTGTATAAACACATTTATGCTTAACGTTCTGAGAATTATATATTAAAAGACTTGTTATATAACAAAATGTTTGTTTGATTGATTTAGAATTGTAACACATGTCTTATTGTACAATATCATTTCAGCTTGATGTACTTAGAATTATGGCGTGTAAGACTTATGCCAAACCTCCCTTCACCTTTATGCATTTAAAGCTTTATTTTGGAGTATTTATCGTGAAATCGCACTAATAATAGACATACTTAGTACTGTATGCTGTAGAGCTTACGTAATAACTGTTCTTATGCTTGATATATTCAGAAGTATTGTTTATTAAGTATATTATATGACCTCGTTTTTATCTTGTTTACTTAGAACAATACCTTGAGATCTTACTCTATAATCTCTCTTATGCTCGACGAGTTTAGAATTGAGCCTGGAAGATTTCTTCTAGAATCTGATTTATGTTCGAAATATTATGAATTGTATCTTGTAGTACAAATTATATAATCTTAAATATGCTCGATGTATTTATAATTCTAATCTAGATTCCTTATTATATAATTTCACATATCCGCCGCTGGAACAGCGGTTAAGTATACGGACTTATAACGCTAAAATCAGGGGTTGGTTTCCTCTCGGTCGTCACAGCAGGTAACCCGATGTGATTTTGCTGTAAGAAAAAAAAACACTATAACCTTACTTATGTTTAATGTAGCATATATCCTGAAAGCAAGAAATTCTAAATACGTCGAGCAAAAGTAAGGCTATAATATAAGTCTTCTAGTCTACAGTTATAAATACATCAAAGATAAGCGCAAATAAATCATCAGTCTTACAGAATATAAGTTTAAATGCGTCAACGACAAGTGAGATTATAGAATAAGTAACCCAGGCTGTAATAAAAAACATAAAGAACAGGTAAGGTTATAAAATACCTCTTTCAAGCTTTAATGCTAAGATAATAAAGTTTGAGTGAGATTGTACAAGAAATCTTCCAGGTTAAAAGTATATGAAGTTTAAATAATTATTACAGAATAAGCTCTCCAGCTATAATTCTAAATAGGTGGATCATAATAGTAATTATAAAATAAATCCTTCAGGATTGCATCATAAACATGTCAGGCATGATGAATATTATAGAAGATTAATCTAAATAAATATTAAATACATGATGCATATGTGAGATTGTAGAATAGTTTATTTAGAACATAAATCTTATTACGCCAATCTTAAATGATGCTATAGATTAAGTAACCCGTGCTACATTTCTACGTACCTCAACCATTAGTGTGGTTATAAAATATATCTCAAAGTAAACCATTCTAAGAACACCAAATATTAGTGAGATTATATGATAAGTCTTCTAGACTAAACTTTTAGTATATTAAAGCATAAATGAGGTTATAAAATAAGTTGTTCAAGCTATAGTTCTAAATACTTCGAATATAAGTAAGATCAACTATATCTCAGACACAAGTACAATTATTAGAATAAGTCCCCATAGTGGTTTTTTTAAGTACGTAGACATCACTGAAAGAATAGAATAAGTCCTCCAGGATGCAAATTTATGTACATTAAACACAAGTATCTTTAATTTAATTAATAAATCCCCAGGCTACAGTAGCAAGAATTAATCATGGAAATACTCCTTTATGATACAATTTTATATACACGAAAGGTGAGTGAAATAGTAGAATGTGTATTACAAACTAATTCTATGTCAGTTATAAGAGAGATTATAAAATAAGTTCTTCAGGGTGGAATTTTAAATGTACCGACTAGAAATACGTTTGCAGTATATCTCCTTTGGCTGCAATTCAAACTATCTTAGACATCAGTGAAATTGTAAAATACGTTGTCCAAGCTGAAATACATGAAGCATACAGAAATTGTAGAAAATATTGTGGAATTTACATTTCTAAGTACATCAAGCATTAGAGAGGTTATAATATAAGACGTCTGGGGTGCAGTTCTAAGTTAATCAAGCATAAATGAGGTTATAGATTAAGTCCTTCAAGCGACAGTTTTAAGCACATCAAGGTTAAATATATGGTTATAGAAGGAGTCGTTTAAGCTAGAATCCTAAATACGTGAAACAAATATTTATTACAGCATAATTCCTCCAGATTACATTTCTAAAAACACCAAGTAAAAGTTTTTTATAGAATTGTATAAATTGCAGAATAAGTCCTACAGTCCCAATTCTAAATTTATCAACTAGATACTATGTTATAGAATAAATCCTTCAGAACAGAATTCTAAGTAATTAAATCATAAGAGATATTATAATAAAAATTTTCCTCTAGGCTACAAGTAAAACATCTCAGACACAGATTGTATTATATAATAAATCCCTCTGGCTACAATTCTCCATTTAACTATTAATGAGATTTTATAACTCTTCAATACTAGTATTCCAAGTACACCAAGAAGAAGGGCTTTTATTGAATAATTACTCCAGGATACAATTCTCAGTATATCAAGCACAAGTACAATTATAGCGGTTTAGTTTTTCAGAATACAATAAAACAAGATACGTTAGACGCATGAGGCAACAATTCAAAATATCTGACATGAGTCACACTATAAGTGTTCCAGGCTAAAATTCTAATTACATTAAGTATTAGTCGGGTTACAGAATATGTTCTATAAGCTATAATTCTGAAAAAATCAAGGTTAAATATAATCATATAATAGGTCCTCGAACTAACAGCTCAAAGACGTTGTTGTTGTTGTTTAGAATTAAGCACAAAGCTGCACAATGGGCTATCTGTGCTCTGCCCGCCACGGATATCGAAACCCGGATTTTAGTGTGTAAGTCCGCTGACATACCGCTGAGCCACTGGGGGGCATAGCTCAAAGACAAAAGAGGTTATAGAATAAGACCTACAGAATAGAATTATATATATGTTTCGGTGATTAGCTAAATACTATAACAGGCCCACAACATATAAATTCAAAGTATATCAGACATAAGCGTGACTATAAAATATGTCCTCAATTTTACGTTTCTAAATATATTAGGCATTAGTGAGATTATTTAACAAGTCCTCTTGGTGATAATTTTAAGCACATCGACTTTTAAGGATAGTGTAGAATTGGTTTTTTTTAATTCTACACTTCTAGTATATCAAGTATTAAATCACAGAAAATATCCTCCACATGAGAATTTCGAGTAACTACAGCTTAAGTATGTTTATATAATAACTAGTTTGGTTTGTTTGCAATTTCGAGCAAAGTTACAAGGACTATTTGTGCTAGCGGTGCCTAATTTAGCAGTGAAAGACCAGAGGGAAGGCACCCTTCACCCGCCACCAAATACTGGGTTACTATATTACCAACAAATAGTAGGATTGATCAATACATTATAACGCCCCCATAGCTGAAAGGACCAGCAAATTTGGCGGGATATGGATTCAAACCGGCAACCATCAAATTGTAAGCCGATTGCCCTAACCTTCTGATTATGACTACCTGACATTTATACACCTTACTTTGTAAATGTCAAATTAGTACGCTTTGATATATTGCTTAGTAAACGTGAGATATGGGCTTATTTTCATACAAGTTCATATAAACCATATTTAAATATTTAGGTGTGTATCTTAATGAGTGCAACACCTACGTGATATGCTTCACAAAAATAACACCAATACATTAATTAATTCATTTAGATGAGTAATCTAAGAAATATTACTCTTGTACATCTTCACAGACGCACTAATTGATTTGTGGTCTAATAACGATAGTATTTATACCACATATATATTCTCATAAATCTGCTTAGAAGTAAGATTTGTACATTTGGATGTATAAACTAATAAACGTAGCTTTAAGGATTTTTCAAGTAACTTTATGGAAATCGTTTAGTTTACTTTTTAATTTTTCAAAACTTTATACATCTGGTCTCGGGAAGCAAGTATTTCATGTTTTAGCTTCCATTGGAGAATCAGGCATATTAGCTGGCTTTTTTTTTCAGACATATCTCAACGATCATCAAAATGAGATTTTGACATAGTATCGAAATAAGTCTTCAATGGTTAGTATGGATGCGTTTTGTATTTAGGTGAATACTTTCTTCTGCGGCATACATATGAACGTAGGCTTGTTTACGTTTTAAAAAATACATCTGTTAATCCTTTGAAAATAATATTTATAAGGAAAATGACGTAAATATCGATTATGCGGTATCCACATTAAGAGCTTTTTAACTTTCTCTGTTACTCAGGGTCCAATGAAAGTTCATTTTTCAACTGATATATAACAGATAAAAGGGGATCTTTCTTCTACAGATATTTCACATAGAGAAAAAGTTAATTTTCCATGGCTTCTTAAAGGGAAGTCAGGATGAAACAATTTTTTGAGGACCAATACTTTACAAATGACAACTCAAAAGTAAAAAAATAAATAAATAAGAAACAAATGAAATATAATTGTAATTGGAGGTGTTAAAGGTACCATATACTGTTTATTGTTCCAAATATAAAATTATGTAATTTCGACAAATTCAACGTATTGTATGATACAAATTTTCCTGGTATTGACAGTAAATTGGTATTATATTTTATTATTATGCTAAATTTGTGTACCGAAGTAACTACAATTGGTATCTGAGAGCTTTAAGTTTTCAATTTTTTCTCTTTCGCTGCAATGGTTTATCTTTTTTCTAATCTACATTAGTATATTTAAGTCTAATAAAAAATACCTTGGGATATGATGGTCGGTTAAGACAAAAGATCTACCAAACTAATGAATGAATATTTGCTTTAAAATTCTTATCAATATTATAAGTGTAGCTAACAGTTTGGCTGTCAATTTTGATTTCATTCCTTTAAGTTTCACTCCCATTCTTTTTTCACACGTAATGTGTTTTGATTACATACACACCGACAAATTACACCAAATAGGAAAGTGACACTCGACAGTAACCAACATAAGCTTTTGATTACAAACCTATTATTCAGAACATGAGTATACGTTTTACAAATCCAGTCAAGTTCTTAAAAATATATGATGGTAATTTTCCTCTGTAAAACAGTAGCCTTCTGGAATTAGATTAACAGTTTCTTGTCATCACTGGCATGCAGTCAGTACAGTCATATCAATCATTGTTATTTAAGGTTATTTCTTAGATGCTAAACTCTCTTTAATTAGGGTAATTTCATAAAATTTTGAAAAGTTATTCCTTTGAGTTGGTAATGAGTAATAAACCTCCATTCCTATGAGTCTTTTGAAATTTTGAGCTAGAAACTGCTAATCTAGTTTGCTTGGCCTAGTGAATTTGGGTATCTGTACGTGTTTTAACGCTATAGCTTTATTATTCTTAATCAGTTGTCCTAAATTTGAATGTAAAAAACAAACTGAAGGTAATCCATCTTTATTCTAAGGTGAAGTTATGGTAAACTTTTCAAACCGATTGATCCCGTGATTTTTGCAAACATTTTGGCCAAAGTTGGGTAGTTTTTATTAAATAAGTTTGCAAAGGTACAGGTGGAGGGTAAAGGAGCATATTTAGATCAGACTGGACAATTAACTGTATATTATAAATATTTGTCATTATACTAATTTTTTTAAAAAAACATGTACAGATTAGATATGTTGTTATATCGAATTAAGTTTCCATACTCATAACTAGTGGTTTTATATTTTGCATATGAAATATCAAAGCAACCCATCAAGAAACAATCCATCAATACTGTATGTTATTAACAGAAGTAATAGTTTAACAATTGTCCACTTTTCGTTACTTAGACTGTGATAATCCAAACAGTCACCCCTGTTAAAAGATTTATATTTTTGCCCCTAATCCTATCATACCCAACAATGAGTTCGAAAAAAACATGATACGTCAGTACTATAAAAATTCCCTTAATGATCTTAACACCTCAATCAGATCTATTCTAACACTTCTTTTTTTCAACAGAAAACAGTTTCAGAGACCTTAACTTCTTCTTGAATAACAACCTTTTTATCCAGTATATCGTTTCTGTAGCCATCCTCTGAACCCTTTCCAAAATTCTATATCCTTCCCATTATAAAGCACTCACAGTTGAATACAGTACTCCAAATATGGCCGAATCAATAACCAATAGAATGAAGTTATAACCACTTTATAACTTGTATTCGATTGTAGTTGTCCAGCTTCCGCAATAGCGCATTTTTTGTATATTTTTAAGTTAAAAGTAATCTTCTATTTGTTCACTCAACGAATAATCCAAACCCTTTTGTAACGCAACAACATTCGTCTCATAGCCAGCACAAACTCAAAATTTTAATATAATAACCTTAATATTTCGTTGGTGTACATAAATTAGAACAAAAGACCTAGTACAGAGCCATGAGGGGCCCCATTTGTGACATTAATCTAGATTGACTAAGCTCCATTTATAACAACCTTTTGTTTTCTTCCTACAAAGTTAACCTGTCCATCCCATCTACAAAAATAAGTCGTTTGCCTGGCATCTTGTCAAATGTTTTCGAAAAATCAAAATATATCAAATTTACATCTCATCTATATAAGCTATCTAAAACGATTTCAATCTTTCTTAAATTACCTTGCAGGGTATCTTTTACCAGACTTGTAAAAACTTTTATCCACACTAATATAAATAGGCTTACAGTTACAGGAACAGTTTCTATTACAGTGTTTTCGTTACTCCCAATCATATAGCACGTGACCATTATTAAGGACCTTTATTTGTAATCACCTTTTTTTTTCGATAAGGGATAAGGGCTAGTATGGCCAGGTGGTTAAGGCACTCGACTTGTAACCTGAGAGCTCTAGGTTCGTATCCATGTCACACCAAACATGCTTGCCCTTTCAGCCGTGGCGGCGTAATAATGTTACAGTCAATCTCATTATTCGTTGGTAAAAGAGTAGCCCAAGAGTTGGCGGTTGGTGATGATAACTAGCTGTCTTCCCTCTTGTCTTACACTGCTAAATTAGGAATGGCTAGCACAGATAGCTCTCGTGTAGCTTTGCGCGAATTTCAAAAACATACCAAACAAACAATATAAGAAACGGAGTGATATCGTTCATTAAAATTATTTTTAAAAGTTTTACACACTTGGTGAATATTTACAATTGATTCAGTTACCAAATTAAGACAAGTACTTTTATCTTATGTTTTAAACTCTCTCACTAAGTCTAGACAAATCAAACGCCTCAAATTTATATTGTCTTTCTTTACTTTTATCCTTTATATCATCTGCGAGCCAACTAGAAAGTTTACTTGCAACCACTGTTTTCTTTCTATAAGGGACATGGCTGTCTTGTATATAAAAAATTATTTTTGAAATTGTTTCACAATTGGACAATATATTCAATTAATTTAGTTCCGAAATTCACAACGTATACTTTTTTCCTATCCTTTAAGTTGGTTTAGAAATTTTGAACAAAAATCTCAAAATTTATCATCTTCAAATACAGTAAGACATCATATTTAATTAGGTTACAATAATGTATACCCAAATATTCACTAATCTTCATGCTATCAACCATTTATTTGTTATTAGTTAATAAGAAGTCTAATATAGCATAGGTTCCCTAACCATTGGTAACAAAAACATCTTGAATAATTTTTAAATCTTGTTTCCTTCACGATTTGACTTAAATATGTCCCAATCTGCACATCTGAAACTAAAATTCCCCGTATTATGATCTCACTAATTGCTAAATGCTTTATTTCACTGTAGATTTTTCATTAATTTTATCAGTTTCATCTCGTGATCTGTAACAAATTACAACTATAAATCTTTTTAGTTTGTTACCGTTATGTAAATATCATGTAAATGTTGTCGAGAGTGTCATGTAAATGTCATGTAAATATCATGCATATGCTATGTAAATATAATGTAATGTCGTGTTTGAATTCCCAGATTTATTATTTGTGATTCTATATTTATATTGTTGTTTTGAGGTTTAAACCGGTGAAATTTAAAATAACATTTTAGAATTAATTAAAATTCATTTAGAATTTATCATGTAGAAATTTTTAAAACTAAATAGATTGATCACTTGTATTGGCCTGGTGTTTGTACTGTGGCATTCTGGGAAGTTACGCGATACAGTATATAAACAGACGGCAATGCGAGGGAAGTCAATCATCCACTTTTACTCGGGTCAAGAAGTAAGTCATCCATTCTATTCGGATCAAGAACTTTGCCTTGTTTGAAAACGTTTAAACTGAATTTGTGAATAGAGCTAGATCGACTAAAGCGGTGAAAATTTTATTCCGTCAACCTTTACAATTCAGTCAGATTACGGATTATATCGAAAGTCAATAGGAATTTGACTGTGAACTTTTGTTTGAAATTATCCATTCAAACTTCGAAAATTTCTCCGTGGGACTGAATTCAACGCCTAGATTAGAACTTTGGATTTCGGATTTGGACACTTATCCTGGATCATATTATTAAGCACAGGCCAGTACTTTTTTGTATTGTAAGTTGTTTTGATGGTTGAAACTGGATATCTGTTATTGCCATTAGATAATATATTTTGTGTCTATCACATAAGTAGATAATTATAATAAATTAAACAAGCTGCTATCTGTGTCTTTCTGTTGCGTTCAGTCCGCAATAAAAAACGTAACAGTTACCGCTGACAGAAAACCAAGTAGATTCAACATGTTTGCTATTAGCTCTATCCTCAACATCAACAGGATGAAACTCACATTTTACACATAAAGTCTTTCCTTCTCCTTTTGTGAATACTCAAATACTTTTATCTCAGATATGATAAGTTTATTCTTGTTTGAGATACTGTGATATCACTTTGTTAGTCACTTAGATCACGTATATTTTAAACAAACCACGAAGACTCCATTAAAGAATTATACAAAATAAAAGAAAAGACAAGTATTCCCATAATTACGTTTGTTGAGAACTCATTTGAAGTCGTACATAACCTCTCTAATCATGTTTTAACCAACTCTGAGGAAAGTTTTGCCTCGTGGTTTATACTTTATTTATCTGATTTCTACACTTATCAGTGTATATAATATCATACATAATAGTAATCAGTCAAATGATGAAAAGCAGCCCAATACTTTAAAATGTTTAAATAATTTAATGCTCTTAACTCCAAACAAAGAGAATAGAGTTGTCACTCTCCATAAGCAACACTACCCTGATAAATTCTATGCTGTCTTAAATTACTCCAGTAAGTTTAAAGTATTGGATAAAGATCCCAGAGAGAAGACGAAATTCAAAGACTCGTATTAAAACTAAAGAAAGATAATGTAGGATCATAGTGTCATTTTAGGTATTCCATAGAATTTGCTTAAAATACATAAAGCAGGTGCACTCAGACCTATTTAGTCGAACATAGGATTGCACAGTTATAAATTAGCTTGTTTTTAGTTGTTACTTCCATTTAAAAAAAATTACTATGTGTTACGTTTGTTTTATGTTTTTCGTAGACTAAACGCAACAGAAAGACACAGATAACAGCTTTTATAATTTATTACAATAAGCTATTATATATATGACAGATATGACTTAAATTACATAACAACAATGACAGATATTAAGTTTAAACCTTCAAAATTAATTACAACACAAAATGGTACCGGCCTGTATTTAATATAATGATCTAGAATGAAAGTCCAAAAGTTCAGATCAGAAATCCAAAATTCCGGTCTAGGGTGTGAATTTGGTCCCACGAAGAAATACCAAAGTTTTAATGGAGAATGACGAAGTTCTTTTTACGGTGCTGAACGTCTCAAACTTGCCGCCTTCCAATTTTCCCAGTCTCCCCTAAATAGTCCGTACGTGACGACTCTCAGCACAACCAGTAATTCGAAAGAATCGCAAAGATTGACGAGACAAAATCACAGCTTCTGTAGATCTAGCTTCAGTCACAAATTCAAGTTGAATAAACTCACAGCAAACACTTAAACTTTCTCAAACGAATGACTGACTCTTCTTATTCTTTTCTTCGAATAAAAACTAATGACTCTTCTTTTATTTCTCGCGTCTCCGTCTGTTTATATATTAGTAGGCCTCTTCTCGAACGATCGCGTAACTTCCACAGAACTCCAGAGCAATCCGCGCATGTCCGTTCTTGCACGAGACTCAACGTCTAGACACTAGGCTGCCATACATTTCCGTTTATAGTCATATATTTGATCTACCTAATTCTAGAAATTTCTAAATGTTATTTTAAATGAATAACAACATATTTTATTGGTTTAAGCTTTGAAACAATAATATAAATATGGAAATATAAATAATAGAAATGAAAATTTAAACACAACACGACATTTTGTCGTTTACAAAACATATGACATTTACATAGCACTATAGCATCAAATATTCCTTTGATTTCTCTAAGTTAGTTTGTGACAAATTTACAATTTTGTATTTATTTTAATATCAATGTTTGTTTCAGTTAAAATGTTTATAAAGCAATTTAAAAATGCATGTAACTTTCAGTGTTAAAAATGTACTGCGAAATTCGCTCCTATTCGCTAAATTTATAGAAAATTCTCAATGTAAAAATCTGCAATATATGTTTTATGAAAGCACTAGGATATTCTCATTGTTTTTGGGTATACTGAAATTTCTAGAAGTTCGCATAACGCTCGTAAAACGTAACCAACACGAAGTGCCAAGCGACTGATATATTCTTGGTTTAATACAGTTGATATACTATAAATTTCGGAAGTTATAAATGTGATTAATCGGGAGCTACAGATATTTGAACAGGAACTTTAACATTAGTTCTTTTATAAAGACGTTATATAACAACTTCAGCTGTGAAAAACACATATATGATCATCGAAGAGCTAGCTAGCTCACTGTTAAGTGATTTGTGCTGATACCAACTCCAAATTAATTCTCTTATCGTGAAACCTTGAAAGGATATCAAGGAATTTCCACATCACATGGAAGACTCAATATTGTTTGTAAATTTGTAAAACCTTTTAAGATAAATTATTATTTGTAATAACTGGTTTGGTGTATTTTGAATTTAGCGCAAAGCAGTACGAGGCTACCTGTGCTAACCGTCCCTAATTTAGCAGTGTAGGGAAGGCCGCTGGCCATTATTACTCACCCCAACTGTTTTACCAATGGATAGTGGGATTAACCGCATATTATAACGCCCCCATCTCTAAAGGGTATGTTTGGGGTAATGGGGATTCGAACCGCGACCCTTGAATTAGGAGTAGAATGTCTTAACCTTTTGCTCATGCCGGGCCGTGCAAGAAGTGTTAATATATAATATATTACTGTTTGTACACTACAATATATATTTTGTATTGGGAAAGAATACTGTGTATCAGTCTTGTTGGCAAATATCATAAAGTTGACACATTAAAATTTAATTAACTTCTAAATCAAAATTACAATTTAACTCAGTTGTAAGCTATTTGAAATTATAAAACGTAAGATATTAAATCAATGAAACTTGATTAGTCTGTATACACCACTACTTTTGATAGAGTCCTTATACGTTAACATTTCACTTGATAAAATAATAATATCGAGTAGCAAGTTATTATTTCATGATTACATAAATGTCAATGGTTTAATTAAAAATAAAGTTACGAAAATACTTGAAATTATGACCAAATAATCTCATTTTGTGTATAAGACCCGTGATTGAGTTAACGATGTGGCCATATTAGCTAATTTATTCTTGTTTTATCATGAAACTAAATGGTTAGTCCTATTCATCCAACTGAAACTCTAGTTTATAAGAGATATTAACGACACTTTTATATTATCCAGAGAACAGAGTCATGTTAAAAGGTTAAGATTATCTAAATGTAAAATACAGTAATAACAAGTTAACAGCTGAAAAACTAGAATAATCCAAGTTACATTTTTAGAACTAGAAGTCATCATCATGAGCAATAGGTTCGAGACCAGATACCAACTATCTTAAGATACCAAGCAATTTTAAGAATGATCCCCGAACTTAACAAACATATATGTTTTTCCTTTTTAAAGCCAAAATACTTCCAAAAAATCGCTCAACAGGTCGTTTTCCAAATATCCTCATATTCAGACTGAAAATCTTGCTCTCTATAGATGTGATATACAGTTCTTATTCTAAAGCACTCCACGATATATACAAACATATGTGGTGTCACATCTCGACAGCTAGGAAATATTATCATGTAACAGAAAAGGTAATATATAATATAACAAGACAAGAAAGGGATGAATATATCTGGATAGAGATTGTGTACGAGTGTTGTACATTTAAGCGGCATGTAAGCTGTTTGGCTCTGACTTTAGAGTACTTCACTTTGTATAGTGATGAACTGTTCAATCGACATGGTGCACAATGGAGTATAGGATACATCAACAAGCTACACACAGCAAACTGAGATGACGAAGACGAAGAAGAGAAGAATAATGAGTCATAACACAATGCAAAGAAGAATGACCTGAGAGTACGTATGAGGACTATGCAGATAAGGAAGTGCTGATTAAGAGGCTAAAAATTGTCCAATAATTGGACAAACCATTATCAGTGTTATCCAGATCATTATGGTTGGAGATGAACTTAATTACTAAACATGTTGGAAGGTCATGCAATTGAATGATCAAGTGGCATTTCTTACTTCCCAAGCTTGCAGGTGATATTGCATCACAGGATGTAAACAGTATTTTGCATGATTATTACTTGATTATAGTGGGACAGAGATTTAATTGAGAAACCAGTGATTGAAAGAAGTAATATTTCTTTCTATTTTCTGAACTGTTACTTCACGTTGTATTATAAAGTAAAATGTATGCATACCATATGCCCACTGCTCAATTACTTAGAGCGAGGAAAATATGTTCACCATGAGATCAGTTTTGTGATCTTTACTTTTTTGCTGTCAAATAGAATTTCC
This sequence comes from Carcinoscorpius rotundicauda, assembly GCA_011833715.1. NCBI lineage: Eukaryota > Metazoa > Arthropoda > Merostomata > Xiphosura > Limulidae > Carcinoscorpius > Carcinoscorpius rotundicauda. The sequence continues at coordinate 44,292,412 of CM022392.1, read as the reverse complement.
CCAATAACAGATATCCACAGGATATTGGATAATAGCCATTTGATTAACTTGGAAGTGCATTGCAACTTTTGTTTTCCAGTCTACCTAGTAAGTTTCTATGGCACGATATCATTTGACGTGTTACGAGAATGACTCACCTGAATGTTGAGAGCTCTATAAGAAATACGGCGTCAGCCATAATTAATATTTCCTAGTACATTTTAAGAGTATATAACGTCTTCACATGTGATGGAGTTGTGTTTCCTGTGGGTTATATTTATACATCTTGAAATGACATCATCAATATTTATTTTTAACTGAGAAAAATTTAACTAAAAAAGTCTTAGCTACAGTGAATGTTTTGAGATTATTTGTTTTGTGGCTTTTTAGAAGAAAAACAAGTTTCGTTCATAGATGGCAACACTTTACCATATTGCAGTTAATGAAGTACAGGTTGCATCAGAAAGCTGCACAAATTAATAATGTCTGTAATAGTCAGGTGCAGCCTCTTTCAATGTCTTAGCGTGTTTAATGATATCTAATGAATATGAAAATATTTGTGGATACATAAATATGTTTGTTGTCTTGCAAGCACGTTTTAAAATTACAGGATATTTTTATTGATACCACTGAGAGAATGCTTCAATTTAAACAGTGAAATGGACCTAACATCATTAGATCATAAGGGCGCTCGACTCGCAGTCTGAAAGTCGCGGTTTCAAATCCCCATTCCACCACACATGCTTGTCCTCTCAATCATGCTGTTGGAAGAGTAGCCCAAAAGTTGTTAGAGCTAAACTAGAGATGAGTAATGCAGATATTCCTTGTGTATTTCACATATAAAATAACGTTTTGGGGCAACATGGGACCTATTGGTTTATCTCAACTGTTCCACAATCTTAACTTAAAAATTAAAGCCAACTTTTATCATTCCTATATTTATCAAGTTTTTCTTAAACTCATGTAAATTTACTGCCTTGCAATATTTGTGAACAACCCATTCCAAACATCAACCACCCTATCAGAAAAAATAAAGCTGTTTTAGCTGAAGTTGACTCCTATTGTGCTAAAATTTATGCTTGTCTTCCTTGATCCTGCTATTTTTACTACATGTTAAAAGATGATGCATCAACACTATCAAATGGTTACAACTGATTTTTTTAATGGGGAAATTATCATTAGCGAATAAAGTCACAGATAGTAGATAAAATATCATAAAATATAGAGATTATGTATAGACTATTTTATTTGCTTATGATAGAATGGTTTCAGTCATACAGGCTGAGTAAACACAAGATGCGATCTATAAGTGTACTAGAAAGGAAGAAGAAAGTAACATTTGCATTGTGAAATAAATGTATCAGAACGAAACTCGTGAGAGAGAGATAACAAAAACATTGGTATTTCTTAACTTGCAGAACTATTAACAACTGTTAACCCAAACCAGTCCATGTGTGTGTGGCCACTGACGAAAGAAGTCCTAGCAGTCTTCCGTGGATGTCTGACTATCTTGAACAATTACCTCCAGATGTATTGCAACATATGAAAAGACTGTAGTATACAAAGCCTCCCAAAGAAATTTCAAGTCCGTTGAAGTTCAAACTGAGCTGTAGTATTTTATAGCCAAGTGATAAAGGCCAGTTTTAACAGCAATGACTTCACAAGTGTTGTGTAAATGTTATGTAAACGACAAGCATGTCGAGAGTGTTATGTAAATGTTATGTAAACGACATGAATTCCCATATCTATTATTTATATTTCCATATTTATATTATTATTTCGAAGTTTAAACCAATAAAATATGTTATTCATTTAAAATAACATTTAGAATTAATTAGAATTCATTTAGAATTATTCATGTAGAAATTTCTAGAACTAGGTAGATCGATCATTTGTATTGGCCTGGTGTCTGTACTCTGGAATTCTGGGAAGTTACGCGGTTAGTATATAAACAGACGGCGATTCGAGGGAAGGAGTCATCCGTTTTTACTCGGGTCAAGAAGTTGGTTTCGTTTGAGAAAGTTTAAACGTTTGCCGTGTGATTATTCAAATTGAATTCTTATTAATTCTAAATGTTATTTTAAATGAATAACATATTTGATTGGTTTAAACTTCGAAATAATAATATAAATATGGAAATATAAATAATAGATATGGGAATTCATGTCGTTTACATAACATTTACATAACACTGTGCCTTTCTCATACTGATTTCCTTATCAGCTTAAATGCGATCTATTTGTATTTCGGCATCAAGGTGTTTGTTTTCTTTTTCTGCCTCAAGAACAAGGCGTCTATTTTCCTGTTCTGCCTCAAGTCGTTTGGTTTCTTTTTCTAAACGAAATTTCATTTCCATTTCCATTCTTTTTAATTCAAAATCTGGGTCAAAATGACAGGCAGGCAATTGTTGTACAACTTTTTGAGGTAAAACTTTTTGGTTGGCCAAATGTTCAACAACAATTCTTTTGATATTTGCTTTCTTTATTGCTTGCTTTACTTTCAAATTGAAATATTTTCCAACATCAAGCAATTCAGATTTTTTTAACTCACTGATCAATTCGAAAGAGGGATTCTGATTAAATTTGTCAATAAAATCTTCAAGTTGGAATGCCATTTTGAATACACAAGCTGTCTATCTGTATAGAATATAAATCGAATATTGGAATAGGATTAAACTGTTTGTTCAATCCCGGACGAGCCCCCAATTTTCTGTTACGTTTTTTATGTTTTATAAACCCAACAGAAAGACACAGATAACAGCTTGTATAATTTATTACAATGATCTACTTATATGTGACAGACATAAAATAAATTACCCACTAGCAGTAACAGATATCCAGTTTCAACCTTCAAAACCACTTACAATACAAAAAGGTACTAGCCTGTGTTTGATAATATGATCCAGAATGAGTGTCCAAATCAGAACTCCAAAATTCCAATCTAGGCGGTGAATTGAGTCCCACGAAGAAATTTTCGAAGTTTGAATGGGTAATTTCAGAAACAATTCACAGTCCAATAGGTGTTGACTTTCGGTATAATCCGTAATTCGACAGAATTGTAAAGATTGACAGAATAAAAAAATTCACCGCTTTAGTTGATCTAGCTCTATTCACAAATTCAATTTGAATAATCACACGGCAAACATTTAAACTTTCTCAAACGAAACCAACTTCTTGACCCGAGTAAAAACGGATGACTCCTTCCCTTGAATCGCCGTCTGTTTATATACTAATCGCGTAACTTCCCAGAATTCCAGAGTACAGACACGAGGCCAATACAAGTGATCAATCGATCTAGTTCTAGAAATTTCTACGTATTTGCATAACACTTTATACAGACACCAGGCCAATACAAGTGATCGATCTATCTAATTCTAGAAATTTCTACATGAATAATTCTTAATGAATTCTAATTAATTCTAAATGTTATTTTAAATGAATAACATATTTTATTGGTTTAAACTTCGAAATAATAATATAAATGTGGAAATATAAATAATAGATATGAGAATTCATATCGTTTACATAACATTTACATAACACTCTCGACATGGTTGTCGTTTACATAACACAAGTTACTGCCAGCACCCACAGGGTGACGTCCAAAAGTACTACAATTGCCCAAATCCTTCTTGAAGTCCTGTCACCAACATAATTGGCAGCCAGAGGGTTTGGAATGAAATATGAGACCTTTGGCTCAATAATAGGTAAGACACTACTGTCCCTAAGGCTCCTGCAGATCATCAAAATGGCAGCCAACCAACAGATTTACTAGCACTTATCACCATCACTATAAAGTTAATGTTCTAGCAGATTCCAATGTTGAAGTTGTATTAACAGCAGATGAATGCAAAGTGGATTATACAACTAATAGGAGGACCATATGTTTTAGAGAGACACCTTGTCTTCCTAACTGGAAGATGTCTAGTAATTATGCATGAGGCTGTCGCAGATGGTAAAAGCTAATTTTAGGTCAATAGTTGCTTTAGAATATCGTATTATAGAGCTGAACCTCTTGTTTGGTATATACAAGATGTTAGAAAAAACGCGTAGGCTCAAGAAGTCTTAATAGAAATCAAATGAAAACCTATAGCCCGAGTACTTTCGAAAGGTGGACTTTTACTTTTCAGGGGCAAACAGTTTGGTATATGTACATAGGCTTCTCGGCTGTTTCTGTATTTTGTTCTATTCACTTTCTAAATTTCTCCATAATTATATTAATTCATCCTTGTTTGTGGTTCGCACTTGGTAAGTATTAAGTTTTTGTTCTGATTGCTTATGAATGTATCTTTTTATATATATTTTTTTCTATAATTTTCAAACATTTTTGTTTTGAATTGTGTATAGTTTTAATTTATTACAATTATTATTTCCATGTAGCATACATTTTAAAATGATATCATATAAGTTTAATGTTACGGAGTATTTTTATTATTATAATTTGATTGTTGTTGTCTCGATATTAAAAGGTAATACTTTGATTTAAAGTGTTTTTACAGAATAAATTATATTTTCGTAATTTAGTAACATTTAGTAAGTTTAAATTATATTTTCTTATGTAATCATGTACTGTTAGTATAGTTATGTTCAAGTTGTCCTTTGATAGATTGTGTAGGCAGAGTATTCATGATAAAACTCTGTAGAATGTACGACAACTGCCTGTTGTGGAGACACAAGTGCAGAGAACGACGTTTCGAAAGTCTTTCGCCTTTCGTCTTCAAGTCAGTGTGTGTGCAAACGCAAACGAACATGGCAGAGGTTTAGTTTTGAAAGAGAGAAATCTGAATAATTCTCTCTCCGACTGGGGTGATCAGGAACGTTGTGGTTCCTCTTCGTCCCCTCTCGTGAAAGTGTATTGAAATTTGCATGGGGTTATTGCCTTTCTTTTATTTTGACTCTTTTTAGGGGAATGAGGTTGGTAGTAATACTGATCAACAAGACAAAGGTATCACCGGAGAGACCAGCCAGACCAGATTCCAAAAAGCAAATGTCAAAGCAAATATGAATATGCAAGCGAGACGATCCGATTCAGGGCATGGCAGTATGATGACATGGCGTTTGTATGTGTGTATAGGTGCTGACGATCTTGTATAGTATCTTGGTGTATTATGAAGAACGTGTTGTGATTGGTTGGATTATCAGTGTTTCTGATTTGAGGAGAGATTTCCTGTAAATTCACCAATGGCAGCTTCTTCACCTTAAATAAGTTAAAACAAAATAAAGACAAACTCCAACGTAAAGTTCAGTAACCTTCCACAAGAGGGGACGAAGAGGAACCACAACGTTCCTGACCATTCCTGTTAGAAAGAGAATTCTTCAGATTCTGAACTAAACTCCTGCCACCTTCGTTTGTGTTTGCATCTTGTCTTTTAGATTTTGTCTGTGTCGATGATTCTAGTTTTCTCCCAGCTTATTATGTGTCCAGTTGATATAGCGTGCTCTGCAATGACTGAATTTTGTGTTTTCACGAGTCTTGTACTATCTTTATGTTCTTTTATTCTTGTCGCGAGTTTTCTTCCCGTTTCTCCAATATATGTATCGCTGCAGGAACACAGAATTTTATAGATGACGTTTTTGGTCCAGAATGGACCTTAAGGTATTGTAGGATTTCTACCGATTTTTATGTTGAATTTTTTTTGGCTACGTGTTTGAGTTTTTCACTGAAATGTTGTAGATATGGTAGGAAAATGGTGGTATTGGTGGTGACTTTCTGATAAAACGTTAAAACGTGGTTGGATGGTAGGACTGGAAGTTCAGGTGGGTGGATTTTCTGTATACAGTTCTGGTTATTTATCTTGCTTGTTTGCTGAAGATTTTTGAAACGTCGTTTTCTACACTTATGTCTTCACAACAGGCAGTTGTTGTCCATTCTACAAAGTTTCAGTGTCAAAGTTGTCATGTCTTGCTTCACAGAATTGCACGTACACAATTTTTATTAGAAGATTTGCTTCTTTTTTGTTTTCCAATGTTTAATGACAAATGACGTGTTTGTATTTTGTTGAATGAAGGGTTTATATCGTATATACTTTATTTTTGTATTGTAGTGTATATTGTGCATGGTACCAGTATGCAGTGGTATGTCTGAGGACTTATAGGATGTTAATGCCCAGTGGTGGAAAGATGTAAGATAATCAATTGCATAGCTTTGTATTTAATTACGTACAAAACCATATGGCATCGTATGTTATAGTTCTTTGTTAAAGAGTTGTGTTATCTGTACAAGTATTAATGTTAACAGAAATGAGAGTATGACCAGGATATGATTATACAGCTTATTAACTTTCAAATTAAAGGCAAACCTTGTCTACTATTTGTATCGTTTTATTATTAATTTATCTATTAGAAATGAATATGCCCATGGTAAGTTGTAAGTTAAGTTAAGCTGCTCGTGTTCTAACTATTTTTATTTATTTGACATTATAAAGAGGCCATATCTGTTTTGAACACGTAAACAATTATTCTTATATTGCACAATGTGCAATGTAGCGGGCTCTTTCAGTGGTAGATCAAACGCTATATCATGATTTAATGTGAATATCCAGTCATGTGAGAAGGACTTCTGTTTTGAGTGAATCCAATATTAGACTAAACACTCTGGTACCTGATTTCGGCCTGAAACCTGGAGTGAATAGTTTTAAGCTAGGACAAATGACGATCAGTTGTTTAAAGCAGATAGACATTTTGTCTTTGTGTTAGATTAATTTAAAACTGTGCTTTTATAATTTACATTATATACAATGTTCCTTCTCACTCTCACAAACTTAGATATTCATATACACGCAGTATTATTTTATAAGCATGTTGTTAAATCACATTTTGTTTTGTAAACATATTCCTTTGCTCGAATTGGAATCAGTTTGACCTAAAATATCACAATCCCATTTTAAAAAATGTCTTAAATTTAAATACAACAAACAAAATAATGCGTAATAACAAAATAAATGCGACGATACAAAATCAAATTTGTATAATAAGAAATATTTATTATAAACCCTCTAAGAAAAAATAAAGAGCTTAGCTCTTTAAACACATTAAGTAGTTATCCCAGCACTCTGGACACTCGCACTGATTGGCTGCCAAATTATTATCAGAAAGCACGTTGGTAGAAACGCTCTGATAGGTAATGATAGTAGTCGGCCATGACGTCATTGTTCCATAGTTTGTCACCAGAGAGCGCAGTTATCTTAGAGAGGGTTGAAATTACAGTCCGATACTAGATGGACGGCAGTTCTACGAAAACGTGTTTCTTGGCCGTCATGATAGGCGTAAAAAACAACAGTTGAAATATTTTGTCAAAAACTTTTCATCGTCATTACAGTTGTTTTACAAGTTTTATTTGTTCTTAAAGTCTTGAAAGATAGCATACGTATATATTATATTTGAAAACTCTTGGAAAAAGTATCTTTCCTTACAAAAATCAAAGAAAGTTTCATTGATAGAACATGCTAAATTTAACTCTGAGTAAATGCACACTGAACAATAAAAGTATTTACTTTGTCTATGCTAATCTTATTAATTAACGTGTTAAAAGAATAATGAATTTAACTTAGATCGTCGATTTGACACTGTTCTTTTTCAGTACTTGTAAAATAGGGTACACTTGTTTATCATGTATATAATAAGCTTTTGTTTAATCTATTTATTCAGCTACTTCTTATTATGAACTATTGTACCTAAGTAAGTATGAGAAAAGTGTGTACATAAATTCTGCCATTCTGAATTTGATAAAACAAAGAGACTCTGATCATATAACACCAATACCATGATGATAAATTGGTACATATACATAATAGAGGAGATTTATCAACCATATACAGTACGCATTATATGATTCCATCCTTGTCGGGCACATTTAATGATTTTACATCTCAGTGACATACAGGAATTTTAGTTAAAGTACGATGAATATTAAAATTATGTAGAGCTTATTTTCAATATTAAATATAATGTAAATGCACAGATAAGGTTGTTGTTTTTGTTTTTGAATTAAGCACAAAGCTACACAATGGACTATCGGTGCTCTGCCCACCACGGGTATCGAAACCCGGTTTTTAGCATGTAAATCCGCAGACATACCGCTGAGGCATTGAGGGGCCGTAGATAATGACAATGTAATATAATTGACTTAATACGTGCTCTCTGGATTTCCAATCGAAAGTGTTATCTATTTTAGCTAACGGCACAGGCCAAAAAGGTTTTCTAGACCTGACGTCCAGCCCTGTATGTTTCATAACATTAAACACTAAACTTCAGTGACCTTGAATATGAAAGATGTCAGACTGTTATCAAGTTAAATCATCTCTTATTGTTTAAAGCTTGTTTGAAGTGTGAATGGTATCGTAATAATGACAGTATTTCCAGTGTAGTTTTGTGTGCAATAGAATCAGTATGCAGGTGTATGACAACTTGGTGACCTTCGCAATTCTTAAAAGTCTGGGTCCAGCTTGTAGGCACGTGAATTCCAAATAATCATCTTACATTTGCCAATATCAAGGTTTTACACAATTTTGTATTCAAAATAATAGTAAAGTTAAACAGTAAGTCACTTATTTATTATATTTACTTGTAGAACAATAAAAGTAAATTATTGTTTACAGTAACTATATCATTGTAATAGTATGCGTGTTTTACTTGTGAAAGCAAAACAGTGAGTGTCTTGCTGAGTCTGAGAGAATCGATGAACAGTTTAGAAATGAATTTATATTTTTACAAGGTTTGTGTGTGTAAACATGTTTGGAGGCGTGTCCGCCTATAATAAATTCTGATAGCATTAAACAATGTGAAAGATTTATCACAAAACCATTTTTAAAAATATATATTAAAATACATATTAAAATAAAATATTCAATACAAAATACAATAAAACAAGGTGAAGCATAAGCTACATATTCTAATAACAGAATAAGTTCAGCTATAAATAAAAACTAAAATAAAGAAGAAACATAACAATAACAAATTACAGAAATACAAATAAAATATACGATAAATACACTTAAATTATTAAACAAAGAAATATTACACAAATATAATCACTCACACAGTATCCAGCAAAAAAATTCTACTCCCATCAACCTAGCCTTGGGAGCAAATCCTTAACATCGACAATTGTTTCCATTTGAACACTACTGTTGTCATTTTTGTGTCGTGGGTTTTGGCCATAGACCTCTAGAACACAAGTATTTGGTTTGTTTTGAATTTCGAGCAAAACTACTTCAGGGCTATCTGCGCTAGCCGTCCCTAATTTAGTAGTGTAAGGCTAGTGGGAAGACAGCTAGTCATTATTACCCACCGACAACTCTTGGGCTACTCTTTTACCATCGAATAGTGGGATTGATCGTAATATTATATCACCCCCATGGCTGAAAGGGCAAGCATGTTTGGTGTGACAGGGATTCGAACACGCGATCCTCGGATTACGAGTCGAGTGCCTTAACAACCTGGCCTTAGCGGGCGTGACACAAGTAACATATATTATTTCTTTGCTGTTATAGTGGGCTTAGGCTTTTGACCATGTGATGACTATATTTTAACAATGCCACTTGAATATATGGATTTGATCAAATGTCGTCTAGGTCATGTTTACTTTCAAAAGACACAGACTATAAATGTTATGAAGAGATGTATAGATAAAACGTTACAAATATTATCAATAAATGGAAAGACGGCGCTAAAACTGTTACGAAGAGATCTAGACATGACGCTGTAAATCAAGAAAGATGATTTGGCAGATTTATCAAAATATGTAGACAGAGCTGTACTGACATTAGAAACGATATAAAAATATTTTACAACTCTTAAGAATTATTCACACAAGTTTATTATTGTTATCAAGAAATATATACATAACTATATATAAAGCTTATTAAAATGTATAATTATGACTAAAATGTTTTAATGTGATATAGACATGGTTTGGGAAACATTATATGGATATGAAGTCGCTATTTTACAAATGTCCTGATGAAATATAAACTAAATTCTACTAAAGTTATTAAGATATATAAATATTACTATGCAAAGCTTAACAACAATCGTGATAAAATTAAATATGTTATCAATAGCTATACAAACTATTCTGAAACAGTATAAAATGTGTGCCGACTTTATAAATGTTATGAAGTTGTAAAGACAAAACTCTACAAATACTATCAATAGTTATAAACAACAATTTGCACATTATATTAAAATGTATAGACAAAAATTTACAAACGTCATGAAGAGATGTAAAAAGTAAAATGTTGTTACAAAATATAGGTAAAACTTTTACAATGTTTTAAAGGGATGCAAGGACGACTTTACAATGTTATAAAAAACATAGACTCCAATCTGAAGTTTTGTCAAGAGATATAAAGTTTTTTGTATAGTATAAAGAAATATAATTATAACTTTACAAACAATACCAAGAGATAAAGATGCGACATAAAAAATGTGAGTACCGTTATGCAAATAACATGAAAAGATATATATATTTTAACGAAATGTTTTGATGTAGATATTAGTAACAGAGATATACCTGGACTCTACTATTAATTAAAAGAGATTTATATAATATGTGAATATTATCACAAAATACAGATACTACTGTGCAAATGTTATTAAAAGACGTAAATACAAACTTGCGAGTGTCTATCTCACTGCAAAAGTTAACAATTGTATGCAGACTGTATATTGAAAACGTTATCACGAATTACTAAACTGTCATTACGAAGTTTTTAAAAAGATATAAATACTTCTCAAATGCTATAAGAAATCATAGGCACGCACTATTTCTGCAAATATCTAGTAAACACTATTGGTCAATATACTGATAAAAAAACTGGTGATTATATTTACTATATAATGGGTGTAATTGTATCAATTATGTGACAAACTATAACATTTCTTATTTAGCACGTTTTGTGACTTATGTATGCAGAATTGTTTGTAAACTTTATTAAAAGATATAAACAGTTTTCAAATGTTATCAGGAGTCATACACATTATTATGCAAATATTTTTGAGAAACGAATAGAACAATTTTAGGTATTACGATAAAAATACAAATGGGATTTTAGAAATTTTGGCATTTATAGGTCTCGTGGCATCAGACAAACAATTTATTTTGCATGTGCAAATGAATGGAGTATTCTAAAGGTGTTCCTACTGTTGTGTGTGGGGGATCCTCATATAGAAATTGTGGTACATGTTGTGAAAAGATAAAGCTGGATAACATCTTGAAAATGCTATCATGGCTTATTAAATGTCATCATTAAGTGATATAGAATTGACTTCATACGTGGTATCATATAAGAAAACACCTAAACTACTGTACAAATATTTGTATATTATTCAGAAATGTTACAAGTACATATAGATAACCGGACGTTTGGCGCAGATAGCCGAGCTGCTTTGTGCCATAAAACACTAAATCAACCAACCAACACAGATATTACTCAAGATATGTTTTAAAAGACACAGTAATATATTTCTGTAAATGTTACCAAGAAATCTTTACACGTCATTATGCAAATCCTATCATGAGTTATAAACACCTTACTTCAGGTACTATCAAAAGATACAGACGGGAATTTACAAACACTTGTTTGTTTGTTTTGAATTAAGCACAAAGCTACACAATGGGCTATCTGTGCTCTGCCCACCACGGGTATCGAAACCCTGATTTTAGCGTGTAAGTCCGCAGACATACCGCTGAGCCACTGGGGGGCTTACAAACACTATGATGAGGTTTATACACAACACTTAAAGTATTATGCCTTTCAAATGGTAGGAAAAATATATAGAAAACTTTACAAATATTACCTGAAAGATAAAACCACTATCAATTAATGTTACCATGAAATATCTACAAAATTTTAAACTTGTTAGTAAATACTATATAATCACGACTTTAAAAAGATATTTAAACGTCATTCAACAAATTTTATCAAGAGATGCAAATACGACTACATATGCATTGTGAGGAAACATAAGAAGATGGATAGAGATGTTACGTAAGTATAATTAAGAGATATAAAGAAACAGAATACTAATTCTACAAATTTTATCAATGTATTCAGATAATCATTCTGAAAATATTATCATAAGTTGTAAAACAGAGAAGATTTTACAAAGAGACGCGTACAAAAGATAAAGACGCAGCTCCATAAATTGTTAAGATATACAAATATATATGTATATAGCTTTAAAAAACTATCATCGAACAATACATATTATAAGTCCTACTAGTTACTACCTACTCGTCCATAAGGAGCTGAATCAACTGTTTAAACGGGTTCAAGAGAGGAGTGCTCGGGTTTTGTTGACTATCATACCAGGTCGCTTGAGTTAGTTAAGTGGATGTAGGAGGCTTCGTTTATATTTCGTTTACTCGTGTGTTTCATTAGGTAGTATTTTTTATTTCAGTGTTTTGGCTTCTTCTCTGACAGAGTGATATATTATTGAATTCTAACTTTTGTTGGTATTTCTTTATCTTACTCTGTTGTACTGGAATCCCCTTAGTCTAAAAACATTTTAAATATTTTTTTCACTTCATTGCATCTTGAGGTGATTTATTACGTATTAAATGCAATAATATTGTGTTTTGACTTCTAAATATTACTTTGAATTATGTTTGTAATTCTTCTGTACGTTTTCACTATAATGATTAGTATCCGATTACCATAGTCTTAAAGTAGGTGCTTCATTCTGACAGTGGTATAAGTAGATATAAACAATCTTTAAATTTTTTAGTTAAAACTATGAAGACAAATCTACGACGTTATCAAAGGATACAGACTGAAAAATGTGGTAATGATTGGTATAAACGATTAAAAAAACGTTTCATGAAGATATATGGGAACCAATCTACAAAAAGAAATGAAAAGATATGGACTTCATTCTGCAAAAGTTATAAATACAGATTCACAAATTTATATAGTGGTATTAACATATATCTGCAAGTATTATCAATAGATATGAATATACACTATTATCTTCTGTTTTCAGAAGATATAGAAAATGCAAAGGTTAACAAAAATAAGGAATATGCAGAGATGTATTTTTGCTTATATTATTAAGAGTTATAAACACAATCTTTTAAACTTTCTAAGAGGTGTAGATGTTATTCCAAAAAATTCAGATCTATTAGAGAAATGACATTCAGAGAATACAGACATCATTCTAAACATTTTTATCAAAATTTTCATATTTTTAAATGTTACCAAAAGAAATAATTCTGAAAGGACACAAACATATAACAGTAACTTTTCTGAAAACAAATGGAATTATTTCTGCAAAGCTTATGAAAAAATTCAAATAATTTTTGTATTTGTTATGAAGAAACAAATACAATCAGTACATATAGACAATTATTGAAATGTTTTCATGACCCTAGAAATCTATCTAGAAATAAATATATTGCCCAAGAAATATTAACTATATAAACATTAGACTTCATTCTGTAAATGTTGCAACTAGATGTAAGCGTGGATTTACAAAATTACGACTCGACAAATATATCTGGAAATATTCAAATTACAGATACTAACAGTAAATATACATCACTCCAAATTACAGATACTAACAGCAAAGATACATCACTCCAAATTACAGATACTAACAGCAGAGATACATCACTCCAAATTACAGATACTAACAGCAGAGATACATCACTCTACAAAAGATACCATGAGAAACAGATTCCACCCTGTAAATTATTTCAATTGATTTTAATAACCTCTACATTGGATGACAGTAATGATAGCTACAACTTTAGAAATGTTAAAATTTATAAATAGATATTGTAAATGTTTTCACGTCATATGAAATATTATCAAGAAAATTGGAGAGATAACCATCTTATAAAATTATAAAGTACTTATAAATACCCTTTTTCTCTAGTTGCTTATAATACTAAAATTCGTGTTTCTATACATATAGCCCATTATATAAATTTTGCTTAACAAAATCTAAAATTTATAAATTTTAATAACTAGTTAACAAGAACTTTCAAATGTTATTAACGTTTATAAATATCAACTATTCTCTGAATAATGCTTTTTAAGGCACATTGTACTTGTATATTAAGAGTAACAATTACGAAAAATAATTTTTTGGCACAATAATAAGTAAAATTATATAATATAACTTACAGTCAACTAGTTTCGGTAAGCGTGTTACTATCATAAAGACAATAGAGAATGTTTATTCCACTGTAACAATGGGATAAATCCTTGTATTTAACCATGAACTTATATAATAATCAAACTACAACAACATTTTAGCATTTATAGGTCTCGTGGCATCAGACAAACAATTTATTTTGCCAGTACAAATGAATGGAGTACTCTAAAGATGTTCCTGCTGTTGTGTGTGTATGTGAGGGATCCTCATAAAGTGACTCCTCAGAAGGTACAGAAATCTAAAAGCGTTTTATTTCATTGCACATGAAAATCATGCTCATTTTTCTGTCCAACCAATGAAAAAAACAAACAAGTACCTAACGAACGTCTTTTCAAAATGTACGCACCACAGTAACATAAACGAAGTGGGTAACTTATTCAAAGACGTATACAGATATGTCGAAAGTGGTCCGGATTCGAACTAGTGTGAAGCTTACTCACACAATGAACATAAGGTTTTAGGGTTCACGGTCCGTTGCGACAAAAATGTGCCCCCTACATTTAGTGGCTATGTTCTGATCTCACTATTCGGTCAGACAGAAACATCTCAAGAGTGTGTCAGACTGAAATTAGTAACGACTATGTTGCGCAAATAATTGTTGTATAGTTTTAGCGAAAATTCTGTACAAACCGACTAAAAATATTGGAAGTACACTGTTTAGATATTTAAAATACAAACATATCCGATAAAGAGAGACGTAAAGCATTCACCAGTACATATGCGTATATCAGCTTAACATATAAAATGTATTCGCAATTCACGAAATATGTCTACATATACGTGTCATATATACAGAAATACAATGATGTCTAATAGTGGGATACGCGTAACATAGTTAAAATACATTTGCAAATATTAGCAAGAAACGTTTATAAATACCCTATATAAGTAGGTTCGCAAACGATATAATTAACGAATTCATGTTTATCAGTAAAACATAAAGGATATCAATGTACGTGAGCATATGTATAGTGCTTTAAAAGCATATACGCATATGAGCAGCTAGGATGTATATAAACGTTGGCAACATTTACGAATAAGAACATATATGTCAAAAGCAATCCAACTCTATGTTAGCAGTCGCTCATTTCCATATACATGTGAAAATGTCAGTGAGACTCATGTTGCGAATTCTTATATAAGCTCAAGAATATCAGTGAGATTGAAATGAAACATTCCCAAATATACACTGTACGTGTTGCAATTAAACCAAGCGCAGTGACTCTATCAAAATTTGTTTAGCATTAACCTTTTTACTGTGTGGGGTAAAGAAAACAAAATTTCCTGACCACTCTGGATTGTCTTTCAGACCACAAAATCTGTTATGAGGCTTGAAAATTTTTAAGCCCTTAATTCCTCCCACGAATTTGATTTGACTTGATCCCCAAGATCACCAGTACGGCTCGTGTAATGAATTTGCAAAATCAAAAATATTAGTAAAACTTACACTGTTACATGCATATTAAAATGGTTCGATTCGCAATTGTAAAAACGTGTGTCAGCAGGACAAAAATATAGTAACCACGGACGTGTATACACCTGTATATCAATAGGACGATAATTTGTGTTCATCATTACATAAGCATGTATTAGCAAGAATAATCTACAAATACATACACATTTTAATTGGTGACAAGAAATTCTCACAAATACACTTATAAGGAAGTAATCGGATAACATCAAGAGAGTGACTGGATTATCGACATTACAAGTGATGCATGCTAGCAGAGATAGGGAAGGATAAGAGCCATAGCTGCGAATCACCGAAAGAGAGAAGGTTCCCAAGACTGACTGACATTAGCTGACAATACGTAGGAGATCAAAATGTAGAAATACACATATCAACAGGACACGAATACACTTATAAGGTACGAAAAATTCTAACACGTGTATCAGCTGAATGTACCTCAACATTGAGAAAAAATGTTTCAATAGGACAAGTGAAATATATTCGTAAACATAAACATATTTCAGTTTTCATAAAAAACATTCTCACAGTCCGTGAGTAAAATAACAAGAAAAACATGACGTACAAGAAACGCGTACATCACAAATAGCCGCAAGTATATCAGGAGGCGATTTTAAAGACATTCAGAAATGCCTACGCATTAATATGAGCCATACAGAAGTGACATGTTCACAAATAAATGTTTACAGAACACAATGTAACATACTGAATTCAAATACCGACGGGCAGCGTACAGTTAAAACAATTTTAAATAAATACACATATACTAGCAGAACATAAAAAGATATTCATATTAGGGATAGCCAAACATTTGCCAGATATTTATAAATCAATTGAAGTATATCATCATGACAGACGTAACATATTGAGAAATACAAGCAAATATATCAGCAAAGCTCTTGTTAGTTAATGTATTCACATATCATTAAAACGCAAACATATTAGATGTACATGTATATCAACAAGTCTTATATCATACTTTTAACAAGAAAACAGATATGAACAGGACATTAGCAACATACACCTGTAACTTCACTACTACCTACACACTCACACTTATAAAAGTTATTGAGAAAAAACGGCTTATTGATACTTTAGAATGCACGCAATGTAAGAAATATGCGAATCAGATAAGTAAAGTATTCAATGAAACGAAACGGGCACTGGTTGGATCATTGATAGAGCTCTTGGTTTCGAACTGATGAGCCGGATTAGAATTCGTATAACACCACGAAAGATTCCACGCACTTTGAACTATATATGCATTTTGAGAGAGCCAGACAATCCCGTGGATTGGGTTCTGCTGACTGGTTTCCTACCCTCTGAACTAGCGGTATATAGTTTTTCGTGATGACAAAAAACTCACTTGAAGTAAAAATGTATTCTCAGAACAACGTTTCGATATTCTTAGGTCATCTCCAGGTTAACAAAGATCAAAACGTTGTTCTGTACTTTATTTTAATTAAAGGTTTATGGTGTTGTTGTAAATACAAACCAAGCATTTGAAGCCCAATTTGTCAATATCAACTGAATATATATGTGCTTGGAAATATGCATGTATGTTGTAGAAAAACGAGAAGGCAGTAAAAAGAACAAAAATGTTTGAAAAGTAATACCCTTAATGTAGTAACTAATAACTATACTGGATTATCATAATTTTAGATAGTTTTCAGAAGAATGAATTTTACTATATTTAATGTTTGTATGTTTGCAGATTAATGTTAAAAGTGTTTGAAGTGCGAGAACAGGTTGTAATAAATGTTGTCTGTTTAGATTTCGAATCTTGAATATTTAATATAGCATTGACATGCTAACATGAAAACCACGTTGTTACTTCAAATTTTATGCAAAGAGTCGATTACAACAAAGATTTAAAAATTAAACCGAATTTAATGCTTACATATAAAAAAAATCAAATTGTTTTTCACTTTTAGAAGAAAAAAGGAATTATTTTGACGTAAAACTCCGTAGTTTTGGGTGCAAAACTTACCGCGTTATTCTGGGTCTTCACTACACCGTCTTGAGTATTTAACTTTCTATGCTTGTTCTCCTAGTTTTCCATTACACAGAGAAGTTGTTTTCTTCTGTCATTCTGTTTTAAGACTGGAAGATACCATGGAGAAGTGTGAAAAAAATATGTGACGTCACTTTACGTCATTCCTTCCCGATATATACCTGGATATATGGAGGCAACTGGTTAATACATTTGAAATACTCGTGGCAGATAGAGCTGTGAGTGACACGCTGCTGTCAGCACATCACACGCGACGTGAAACTGAGAAGACAAGCTGTTCTTGAGAAGATAGGCGGCGTAAGGGCTGAGAAGTATAGAACATTTAACTAAATTATTGAAACAAATATTCAAGCGAATAATTTGTTTATCTGTTTTTAGCACCGTGTGTCACGGAGAAACATTACGCTGAGTGATTGTACATGTGAAAACTGGATGTGCGCTCCGATGCAGGACTCTGGAGCGTCGGAACTCGGCAGACCGAGCTGGGGCGCCATGACTGACGACTACGTTCACGACTTCGACTTAGATCAGCTAGAAGAGGTCGTGAAACAAGAAATGGAATCCAGGGCGAAATTGGGAATGACACCTTGTGTAGTAGAGGATAGTGGTCACATTGCGGCTACTATAGGGCCAGCTTTGACCCCCAGTATTAATCATATAGCAGCAACCAATCCTTTGAGAGGAATAGGTCTAGGACCAAGGAAGCTCATGACTCTGGCAACCAGCACACCAGGAACACCCCCTGACACACCACCCTCCCCAGCGTTTGCCACAGTACCCACGTCAGCACTATCGAGTCCAGTTATGCCGTCCTCCACTATCGACCCTAAATCACCAAGCCTAGTGGAAGACAGCATGATGTGGTTGACTCAGACTTTACGCTATGGAGGATTCACTTCTCAGGAGCCACTTGACCTGCGACCACAGTGTGGCCAAGAGGTGGACACTGCTTGGTTCATGCGGCGAGAATTTCCAGAAGCACCGACGTCCGCAGTGCACTCTTATCAACCACCTCCATCTGACCGTGCTCTCATCAGCTCAAGTCAAATACCCAGCTCTACACCGTTCCAGTCCCTCAACGGAGCTCCCGTGTCGGAATCAGGGGTTTATTGTCCCACATCCACAACTAACCATACCTCTCGTGACCTTCGTTTCAATGACGATATGCTTATCAGCATGTCAGTACGTGAGCTGAACAAGCGACTACATGGATATTCGCGCGAGGAAGTGGCCCTAATCAAAAAGAAGCGACGAACGCTCAAGAACCGAGGCTACGCCCAGAACTGTAGGACGAAGCGGTTGTCTCAACGACACGAACTGGAGGGAAAGAATCGGGTATTGCAAGCAGAGGTGAACCATCTGAGACAGGAACTCGATCGTCTTTGTCAAGAAAGGGATTATTACAAACAACAGCTCACCGGGTTACGAGGCCGAGAATGTTCTCAAGGGTCCATCTCTAGTTTCTCCAGCGGAGGAGGAAGTAATCCGAGTTCTCCAGAGTTTTACTTATAAACTTCGGTTCATTGCGGCTAAAATTATAGACCTCTAAAGTAATGGTTTAATAAAAACTTATGTGTTACTATTACAACCGACTTATTAGAGAAACACAGGAACATCCCAACTCAAATATGTAACTGTTGATTCCCTACCGTTTGACCTTTCTTAAACTGTCTTCAAGCCACACGTATGCGGACTGTTATGATCAGGAATCAAGAAATGACTAGATCGTTTCAGCCTAGGTATGATTTTAGGAATATATAAACTAAAGGGGTGACTCTATACATATTCAAAAAAAAAGGTTTCGGTTTCTTTGTAGGTTTTATAAGATTGTACAGAACTAGTTGAACTAGTGAGATAAACTTTTCTTTGACATTCTTATTGTGTTTTATTAGCAGTGTACAGATGGAATGTATCTATCAGAAATTAAAGAAAAATGACCGTACAAAATTGCATCTTTCAAACTGTATATAACACATTAATAACGTAGAGCAAGGACTATGTGGGATTACAGAGACTTAAGATTAATCTGTTTTATCGTTTGAGCAACTCGAATGAAAGATCGCTTTGTGTAAGGTTGTATAAGGAATAACGTTATTAAATAACTTTCATGATTTTTGAAGTTTTCCATCTTCTATATAGTTACTAACAACGTTCTATATGAAAACCTAATATTTTTGTGACATCCGGATTGTGTCATCAAAATGAGGAACAATTCACATTGAATTTCAATATTATTACATTGACACAAATGGTGGATGTTGTTAACCTTGTTATTTGTGATTAGACTTATCTTCTACTCTAGATCTATAACCAGGTAAGATAATTTGAGAAACAAAGAAATTATCACTAATATAAAAGAAAACTGCCAACTTTACAGGCACATTTGTTTGTAAGTAAGTATCAAACTACACAATGGGCTATCTCTGCTCTGCCCACCACAGATTTCTAAACCCGGTTTCTATGGTTGTAAGCTGGTAAACATACTGTTGCACCGCTGGGAGGATTTTAAGACGTCATTAGGTTTTAAATTTTGTGGGTGTTTGTTTATAGAGCAAAGCCACATCGAAAGCCAGGGAACTGTGCATTTTCTTGTGTCACGACCTTTTTTCATGTGTATGTGTGTTCAAAATAATGTAAAAGGGTTCTGTGTTATTTGTTTCACAGACATTTTGCGTAAGTTGTAATAACCTGTATAATTTATACGTTCGTTTCAACATTGGAAAACATTTTTTAAATCAAACATAATTTCAGTACATTCATTTCAACATAACATGATGAGATTGTTGTTGTTTTGAATTAAGCACAAAGCTACACAATGGGCTATCTGTGCTCTGCCCACCACGGGTATCGAAACCCGGATTTTAGCGTGTAAGTCCGCAGACATACCGCTGAGCTACTGAGGGGCAACATGATGAGGTTACGTTTCTTAGTGTTAAGTTAAAAACTCGATATTTTTGTATATTTGGTTTAATTTTACATGTTGCTAATGGAGTTTCACTTTGATTTTAAAAATACCCTTTTCATGGTTTGTTCGTTCATTAAAAACTATTACATTACATTGCTTAATTTTCATAGAGTTTGTTTAGAAACCTTGTTTGAACACTTATTTATTTTGGTTTGTTTCATATTTTTCATATAGAAACACCGTATTTTTGTATATTTGAACACTTACAGTTATGGAGTTAATTTTGTTTAGTTTGCTTTAAAAATATCTATTATTTGTTTCAACACTGTATAATGTTGGAGTTGCATAGTTTCAGATTTAGTTTCAATGGCTTAACTACCTACTCATCTTGCTAATGCTTGGTAATGCTATTTTTACCAAGTTACCTATCTAATTATCTTTGTTGCTTTAACAACCTACTTACCTATAAACTTGTATTTAATGTGCTGTAACTATATGTATATCTAACCACCTAACCAATTACCTCAACTCCATAGTTAGCTGTCGACCCACATTTAATGCCTTAGATATCTACTAACACATTTTTATTGATTTAGCTACCTACTTCCTATCTTTCTAAGTTTAATATCTCAACTATATATTTATCTATCAACTCATCTTTAACTACTAATTTATCTACACGCACCTATCCATTGTTAATTCTTTACTTACTTTACGCCCTTCATTAATGCTTTACTTACTGACTTATCTACCCAGCTAGAATTGATGCCTTCTAATTAGTTCTTTACCTATCTTTAATGTCTTAATTATCTGCGTATCTACTAAAACATATTTAATCTTGTTTATATATTCATTTAACGTCTTAACCCTCTACACACCTGTAATGTGTTAATTATCTACTTATCCAACTTTAACTTTTTAGCCACCTGTCCATCTTTAACGGCGTTAATATGTGCTTACCACCTATCTGTCAGTTTTTAGGTCGTAACTACCTCTAACTTATGTATCCATCCTTAATGGCTTAGATATTTACCTACCTATCTATCCATCATTATCCCCTACTGACCATTTATCTATCCATTTTACACCGTAATAATCTACTTACTATCTATGGAACTTTCTAACAATTATTATTCCACGATAAGACTTCTATATCAAAATTAACTGTTTGCCTATCCCTACCCATTCATGTTATTGGAAATACCTTTATATCTTCATCTACTTATCTGTGTTTCTATTCTTTTTTTTTCTCCTGTCTTATTCCATATTTGACTTGAAAGTTTGAAAATAAAATTTAACGTTAAATTTATTACGTTTTTTTCTACTATACTGTTCTGGGTGAACGTGGTTTTCAAAGAGATAATTTGCTTTTTTAAACATTTTTCCAGTAGGACTTTTATTATTGTGTTTTCAGTGAATATTAATGCGTTTGCGTTCCTGAAAGTTTACTTCATTAAGACCACTACTATTACACTCCCTGCCCACCGCGGGTACAGCGGTAAGTCTACAGATTTACAACGTTAAAATTAGGGGCTCGATTCCCTTCGGAGGGACATAGGTAGTCCGATAGTGTTTGACTATAAGAAAACCCACACGCTTTCTTACAATATCTATTTTATTTAATAGAATTCATATTTGT
Organism: Carcinoscorpius rotundicauda; assembly: GCA_011833715.1. Classification (NCBI taxonomy): domain Eukaryota; kingdom Metazoa; phylum Arthropoda; class Merostomata; order Xiphosura; family Limulidae; genus Carcinoscorpius; species Carcinoscorpius rotundicauda. The sequence continues at coordinate 44,270,248 of CM022392.1, read as the reverse complement.
GATTTCTCGTTGTTGTTTTGGGAAAACGCGATTTTATCTATTCGTTTAAACACTAAATATAACTAGTTATTAATTTAAGTTAGTGTTTGTGGTGTAATTTCTTGCTAGAGGTTTGACGTGTTAATAACAGTATGTGATTGAAGAGGTTTGATGTGTTAATGACAGTATGTGATTACGAGAGGTTTGATGTGTTAATGACTGTATGTGATTGAAGAGGTTTGATGTGTTAATGAGAGTATGCGATTGAAGAGGTTTGATGTGTTAATGAGAGTATGCGATTGCTGGAAGTTTGATGTGTTAATGACAGTATGTGATTACGAGAGGTTTGATGTGTCAATGACTGTATGTGATTACGAGAGGTTTGATGTGTTAATGACAGTATGTGATTACTGGAGGTTTGATGTGTTAATGACTGTATGTGATTACGAGAGGTTTGATGTGTTAATGACTGTATGTGATTGCTGGAGGTTTGATGTGTTAATGAAGGTGTGTGATTTGATGTGATGCTATTCTACATCTACCTATATAAATAAAAACTTCTGTTTTAAAAATTCGATACAAGTGAACATGACAAACGAGCATGCTTTGTTAGTATCGAAGAGGACCCTGACAGGTTTGGAGAACTACCCAACCTGCGGTTCATTAGCTTGCCACATACATCGGGTGAACATGTCTGTTGATCGGACACGTGAATCTATGATGGTTATATAAAGCAAAACAACAATTTGCGTCATTAGGTGTTATATATTTGGTACAAAAACAGTTCTATGATATATCGAATAAGTGAGTTTTTTCGTTAGAAATGTAGTAATGTTGATTTTTGATTTAATTAAGGTAAATTATTTGTTGAAAAAGTTATTTCTGAGACTCATAACTTTACTGACTTATGATAATTATTGATCTTAGTTTAACTCGGATTAGTGACTGCTTGTAACTATAACAGATTAGAACCCAAATGTCACTTATAAGATTACTTTTTAAAAACTCAGTGTGATTCACTGTGTAACAACAAGTCAGTATTTAAAAAGACAACTTTTATTAACATAGGAAGCGTTAATTTAGTACCCATATGGTCATATCGAGAAAAATAAAGAAAAAAACTATTATACGAATGTAAAAAGTAGAATAACATTTAGACCTTAATGAAATCTGTAATATCGATCATTTATTACACTTTGAAATAACATAAATATATAGTAAAACTTTTATCAATCGAAGGTGTTGATCGGGTAACGATGTAGCTTTTTTGTAAAAACAAACTGTTATATGAGTTGAAGATAGAACTGACAGATCATATGATATAAAATATGCTAGCAGTAATCCAGTCTTTGGACACACAGAAACTACTGATGTAGTCAGAGTGTATGTCAGAGGAGCGTATTTTATTAAGTACTAGGCATTAAAAAAACGGGTCATAATAACTTAACATTGCGAGAGTTAAATTAGAATTGATGAGTGGGTTACTAGTTGGATTTGTAAGGTATGAAAAAAAGGGCTATTTGGAATAGATAGGGAAGCGAAGGGTTTGTTTGCATGTGCAACTGTAGCGATAACTTTAAACTATGACTAGATTAGTGGAGACGGTCTGAACAGAAAAAGAGGAGTAAATTGTGGAAGTAGAGTAAAAAATTAATTTTTATTGTATCTAAGCTGTTATTATTACAATGCTAAGATTAAAATTCATGAGTTTAGAGCATTGGTTGGTTTGATTTTGTACTTCCCGCAAAGCTACACGAGGGTAATCTGCGCTAGCCGTTCTTAATTTAGCAGTGTAAGACTAGAGGGAAGGCAGCTAGTCATCACCACCCATTGTCAACTGTTGGGCTACTCTTTTACCAACAAATAATTGGATTGAGCGTAATATTAAAACGTTCCCACGGTTGAAAGAGCGAGCATGCGAGGTGTCACGGGGATTCGAACCCGCGACCCTTGGATTACTATTATACTGAAACAACAAACTATTATTGAAGTTGAAGCTGTTCACTAGAAAACGACATGACAATATCAGACAAAACTGTTAGGTAAATCATAAATTAACTTTGTGTAATGTAACTGCTATATCGTGAAAACTATTAAAGCGTTATATGAAACAATGTGATAGACTGTAACAACATTGGTACATCTTAAAAACTGTTACATGAAATGGTATATTGAGTAATAATAAGGCTATACCTTAAGAAGACTCTAATATGAATTATAGGATAATACAGAGGTTACCTCAAATTTCTTTCATACGAATCATTGTGTAACAACGTGACTGTAATAAAAAAGCTGTTATATGAATTGGAGTGGTGCGTTGTGTAACAATATGGTTGTATCGTAAAAACTAATATATTATGGATTAACGTGATTAACTGATAGATTAAGAGATTAACGTGAGTATATTATAACAATTGTCATAAGGATCGAAATAATACATTGTTTTACATCATGAGAAGTAAAAGAAGTAGTAGTACAATGTACAACAAATAGGTTAAACAGCTGCAAAACTGTGATATAATTAATAAGGTGCATAGTATATGAACGCGGCTATATTGTATATAATTGTTACATGAATTACGTGAATTCATATACAGTAAATAAGAGAAAGACGGTAATATTAATTAATGTAATATGATAAAATGATATATTAATCAATGTAATTACATCGTGGCAAACTGTTATGCTAATTTCCACGATATTCCTAACAACGGGACTAAATCGTAAGAGCATTACGATATTAAACATTGTAACATATTTTGAAATTACATGACTATATTGTAAGATCTCTAACACGAATCATTAATTGCTATATCAGACAAAAACTGTTATACGAACCTCTTGTGGTAGGCTGTGCAACATTGTGGATGTATCATAAAGACCGTTATATGAGTCAGTGTAGTATATTTTGTAACGCATGGCTGTATTGTAAACGCTGTTATATGAATTGAAATTATACATTATTATTAACAACGTTGTTATTCAATAAAACCTCATGTAATCGTAATTCACGCTGTATAGCAACGTGAGTGCACCGTAAAAACTATAACATAAATCATTGTGGTATATTATATAACAACATTACTACCGTACATCTTAAAAACTGTAACATGAATCAGTGTGGTATATTATACAACAGCGTTACTACCGTACTTCTTAAAAACTGTAACATGAATCACTGTGTTATATTATATAACAACATTATTATCGAATATCTTAAAAACTGTAACATAAATCATTGTGGTATATTATATAACAACATTACTACCGTACATCTTAAAAACTGTAACATGAATAACTGTGGTATATTATACAACAGCGTTACTACCGTACTTCTTAAAAACTGTAACATGAATCAGTGTGGTATATTATATAACAACATTACTATTGTACGTCTTAAAAACTGTTACATGAAACAGTTGTAGTACATTGTTTATCAACGTGGATATATTGAAAAAATTGTAATGTTATTGAGCGTGACACAATGTCTAACAGGTAATGTTATTTAGCGTGATACAGTGTCTAACAGGTAATGTTATTTAGCGTGATACAATGTCTAACAGAGTGGTTCTATATCAAAAACGTAATATGAAAAAGGATAGAAACTTGTTTAACAACATTGTGGTTTGATGAAGATGATGCAATATAAATCAACCAGGTATACTATGTAATAACACATGACTATACCTCAAAAATTATATGAATCGAAATGGTATATTATGTAATAATGTGACCATATATTTGTAACGTAAAAGAGTGTTATACGAACTAATGTGGTACATTGTGTAACAAAATAACTGTACTAGTAACTATTCTGTAAATTGGAATGATACTTTGAGTAATGATGTGGGTACATCATCAAAAACAACTGTGTGAATCAGAATAGTAAATTATGTAATAACGTTGATAGACCATAAAGAAAATGTTACATCTGCATTTGTGATGAACTATCAAATAAGACGCCAGACTGTAGAAACATAATCTCTTTATACGTTTAATTCTTAAGATGTTGTGAAGAGAAACACTATAAATTGTAGAAAAGTTAAAACTCTTTTTATCAGAAAAACAAACTATTATTTCTTTCCCTTTTTCTCTACACAGCAGTTGCTGATATTTATTAATTCATTGTTTAATAATACAATATTATTACTAATATACTGACATTGTAATATGACAATTTAAGACGTACAATTTTATTTATAGCTTGCCATTTCATAACGCAGATAAAAGTGTAAAAATGTAGCGATTTTAGAAAAAAATAATTTTAAACTTACTAACTTATTCGTCTATAAATGAAAAGAAAAATATAATTAACCAATTTTAATAATATCTTAATATATATATACAACCAAGAAGCAAAAATATAATGAGATTAACATTATGTGCAATACGTCTGTGTACTTACCACAGATAGTTCATTGTGTAGTTTTGTACTGAATTCAAAACTACAATCAACATGATGATCCTTGGTGATTATACTTACTTTATAAAGTTAAATAGTTAACAAACCTTTTGGCGTATTATGATAAATTTCTGCCACTTTTTAGATTTTCACAACGAACATGTAATAATTTGATAAGATAATTCCGGTATCTTGTGGCGAATTGTTTCAAGATATTTTGACACGTAAGATTTTTCATGGGAAAACAAGAAAATATTGCTTGAGTGACAAGTGTTGTTTTTTTAAAATTACACAAGTTACGTTAACACGTATTTAGAATGTAATTATTGTAAGACATATCCTATTTAGGAAACTCCGATAAGAAAATCACAGCTCCATGTTTTGCCATATCTAAACCTGTTCTTTGATTAAGCTGTAACAAAAGGACGTCAAGCCCTTTTTATAAAATTCCTATAAAAATCACAGAAATAGCTCTTACTTAATGATTACATATTACTAAAATGTTTGGAAAGATAGTATAAGAAAATCACAGTTCCAGTGATTTTTTCCATAGAACAATGTTTTACATAATTTAGAGCTCATGGACTACAAATACTGAGATGACAAAAAACATACTAAACTCATATTCTGTATTGTCTCCAACTTTAGCATTTTGTGTCTGTGTTGCCCCCCGCCAGTACAGCGGTATGTCTCCGGATTTACAACGCTAAAATCAGGGGTTCGATTCCCCTCGGTGGGCTGAGCAGATAGTCCGATGTGGCTTTGCTATAAGAAAAACACACACGGTGTCTGTGTTATAAATGTAATTCAGATTTCTTAAAATTTTTAAGATAGGCTTCAAGCCGTCATTTTTAGGTTTGACAGTAAATATTTACATGTAATTCTTAATATTCATGGGGTAATAATCTTCTGTGTCTTAGGTTTTTTAAAAACATTTCACTTTAAAAATGCGTTTAACGTAAAAGATTCACTGAAAGCAATTTTAAAATACTCAAGTTTCACAAATCATTTTGTAGAAGTCATGCACAACATACAGTGAACTCTTTTGATTTCAAGTATTATTTTAGTTATTATTTTTCCTTTGTGTAACAACATTTGTGTAGAATTCCTTATAAACCTTAATTCTTATCACAAAAGTGAGTCTATATGTCAGGATTTGTCTTGCTTAACTTTATCCTGATTTTCATTTTGGTTACGATTAATACCATAGGATGTTGCAATAATTATTTAATTTGAAAGGTTTTATTCAATCTATCTACAGAAAATTGCAAATACCATAATGCTTCTAATCGTACAGACTGTTACTATTTTTGTGTACGAGTACCTAAAAGTTTTTGTTTTAATTATACACAGTTTCTATTGACATATATTTCACGATTCTCATTCATTAACGGCTAGATTAATACAATTGTTAAGTGTAAGCTTTCATTTCTTATTAAAAATTTTCGTTTTTGATTCGAATTAATAATAAAGAAAGAAAAAAATATAGAAGAACAAACTAAATTAAATGTTAACAGATTAACAAAGAAAATAAGAAGCATTCAATTCGTAACTGATAATTCAAATGAACTAGAACTTTAGAAAAAGTGAAGGACTGGCTGAACTGAATTTATACCTGGTTGACTAATGAATAAACTAATAGATAGTAACGATTATTTTAAACTGATTTTAAGATGGTAGGTTAGAAACTACATTTACAAACAATAAAAACAATATTGGCTTAATATTATTTAATATATCAAGGTATAATCAAACAAAAACATTCTGTAAAGGTTAAGATAGAAATACAACTTAAGCAACCATAACAAACTTAGCACTGTAGAAACTTAGGACCGTACAAAACAATTTAAATTAACTGTAACTCTGGTGCAGTAACTCAAACTTTCAGAACAAACAATAGGATAAAAACACCAAATAATTGTAAGTTTGGACGGGTGACACAGAACCAAGCACTAACAGATTAAACTGATTTTAAATCTGAAAGGTTAGGATAAAATGTTAAAAAGGGTAAGAAAATTCAGGTAAAAATGTTAAGTGAAAAGTAATAAAGCACTCGTGATAACGAGAAACCCACTTGAAGTAAAAATGTATTCTAAAGATAATTTTAACTTTAAATCTATTCTTAATGGCTAGTTTTGAAGTAATTTCCCTTTTCACAGAAGTCTCAACTATCGAAACCTACAAGATGGCTTTAGAACTTGAGATCCAAGACCTCAACACATTAATACACATCCCCAGCAACCAATTAGCAACCCTTATAGAATTCAATACACCAAAACTAACTATGTTCAATGATCAAAACTTCACTGGTCATTTACTTAATTGATTGCTTAAGCATGGGCAATCCTCGCCAGTTCTAGCCAACCTTTTCATGACACAGATTGAATCTTAAGCAATCAGTTCAGCCTTATACCATTATACTGGTACAAATATGTTAATGATGCAACTGCTGGATTCACATCTACAAAACACACACTTAGCGTTTTAATCACGTTACTCCAAGACAACACACTTAGTTTTTTAACCACGTTAACTCCATAAACTCCAATATTTAGTTCACGTGTAAACACAAGAAAATCAACCACATAGCATTTCTTAACCTCAAGATTACCAGAACCAATATACAATTCAAAACAAAACAACAACTCAACATATTAAGATACCAAATAAACACAGCAATTAACGAAGAAATCAATAAAATAAATCAACACTTCATCAACATCAACAAATGTCCTCCAAAAACCGTCGAAAAAAATTATACGCATACACCAAGATCAACAACAAACAAAAAACAATAAATACCAAGATACAAGAAACTACAAAACCTCACACTGCTGTATACCGTATATTCCCGATATCAGCAAAAACATAACCAACCAAAAATGTATAACAAAACACAACATTCTAGTGAAAACCAAATTTATTAAAAAAACAGGTACAAAAATATAGTCCGTACTACGTGAAAACTACACTGACAAACACAACATCAACATAATTTATAAAATACAATACAACAACTATTACGACTTCTGAATTGGAGAAACAAGCAAAAAAATGGAAACTAGGTTCAAAGAACACAAAAAAACACCTTCACACGTTTCTGAACACTGCAAATTAAATAAACACAACATAACCATAAAAAACACCCATATATTAAGTAGGGAAACACATTTTTAAACAAACGCAAAATCAAAGAAGCCCTACTGATACAACAATTCAAACCAAAATTGAACCATAATCGAGGAACACCTTTATATCTATACTAATTCATAGCCTAACATTCAACCGCAGCGTCCCCTACATTCCCGTACCCTTTTACACTCTCGTCCTCAAGACATGTGCCCTGCAACGGTCATTTGCAAACTCCCTCTTTGTTGATGACCTGAAGATGACCTTAAATGGTCGAAACGTTGTTATGTACTTTATTTTAATTAAAGTTTTAATATCCATACCAGCCGTCTTAAGAATAAGACACTCGATTTAAAATTGGAGAATTTATGGTAGAAACTCGGAACCTCACGGTAACAACTTCAGCCTGTGAGGTTAATATAGACCATTTGAACCACAATGTAATATCTCAAAATAATTTTAAATCTGAAAGATTAATATAAAAACATAGAATCACACAGTAATGACGTCAGACAACTTTCACTTTGGAAGGTTAACTTAGAAACTTTTAACAACAGAAATAAGCAGTAAAGAACATCCGATTTTAAGTTCTACATGTTTACACAGAAGCGCAGAAACACATAGTAACAACATCGACCTATTTGAAATGTGTAAGTTTAACTTAGAAACTTAGTAAACATAAAATCGACATGAGTTGATTACAGACAGAATAACACAGGAATATAGAACACAAAACAACCTCAAATGATGCTAAACATGAAAGGTTAGCACAGAAAAATAACAATTTCAAGTAATTTTTATATAGAAGCGCAACTTAGTAACCACCCAGTAAAAAATCAAAACGACAAATGTGGAAAGTTGACGTAGGAATTTAGAACTATGCAAAACATATGAAAAGTTAGTATATAAATCGGAAATGACATAGTAACAACTTGAAACGACTTTAAATCTAGAAGGTTAAAGTGCACTCTCACAATAACACAGAACACAATAATTTCATTGAAAATATTGTAGATTAATGTAGAAACTAAGAATCGAACAGTGAGGGCCTTAAATTATTTAAACCTGGAAGATTAACATAGAGCCGCACAATGATAACTTCAACCGCTTTTCAATTTCAAAGATAAGGAACGAAACCTGAAACCAAGCACTAATAGTCTCAATCGATTATAAATCTCGAAGTTTAATTCAAAAACTATCAAACTGATATGAACATACAAAGTTAACAAAGCAACTAATAAAAACATAATTTGTGTCAATTGTGAATGTAGTAGAATGTCACCTGCTAGTACAGCGGTATGTCTATGAATTTAAAACGCTAAAATGAGGGGTTCGATTACCATGAGTGGGCTCAGCAGATAGCCTGATGTGGCTTTGCAATTAGGAAACACACACACACACACACACAATGTAGAAGAATAACATAGAGAGTGAAAACTTGATATTAGAAGTTTCAAATGAATTTATTTTAGCAAGGTTAGTAAAAATAGAAAAAAAATGAACAGTATTAATAGAGAAACAAGAACACGAAACAATTTATTGTAAAAATTGTATTGTGATGTAGAAACTATGAAGTACTACACTATAAAAATATAAATTGTTTTTATCAATGAAATATTAACGTACAAATCTAATAGTTACACATCTATAGCCTGGACCTATTTGAAATATTGAAGATTAACAAAGAAATTTAGAACTATCCACTAATAGCTTCAATTAATTTTCAAGGTTAACAAGGAAACTATATATGCAAAGTAGCTACCTGGCCAGATTTGAATTCTGAAACAAAAATGTAGCATCTATGAACCCGCAATATCAACTTCAACCAATTACAAACCAAGTAGACTAATGTATAGACTGACAATCACACAGCAAGAAACATCAATTGTTATAAATTTGTATGTTAAGTGTAACGGATTTAATTTTAAATATTTATTTTAATATCTATGCTTGTTTCACTTAATGTATACTCAGAAATGTATCTAACTTATAGTCTTAATATAAGTTGCGAAAGCTCCACTTACTCTCTAAATTTGTAGAAGATTTTTTAGTGTAAGAGTCAATAAGAATCAACGATGTGTTTTGATAAAACACCAGTATTGATACCTTAGCTGAAGTTTCTAGAACTCCTCCACTCAAGGTTATAAAAGGTAACCAACACAACGCGAAGAGACAATTTCATTTTTTTGGTTTGTTATGGTAAATCCACTTCATACCTCGGAAGTTATGGCTGTGATAATTGCTTATCAATTAGAAAACTACAGATATTTGACCAGAAATGTTTACAGATTTCGAACATTACAAACCGTTTAACTTCAAAGAATTTCTATGAGAATATTAGATATCTACCTCGGCGAAAAGTAAGCTCATAAATCGCGTGAAGCCAATCAAGAATAGAGCTAGCTAGCTCTCCGTCATGTGAATTGTACCTGTATGTTAACATAGAGTCAATTCTTTCATCGTAAACTGTCGATAAAATACGTTTCAGACCAAATATAAAATGTTTGTTTTTGAAATTCGCGCAAAGCTACTCTAGGGCTGTCTTCGCTAGCCGTCCCTAATTTAGTACTGTAAGGCTAGAGGATATCCAGCTAATTCTCACCATCCACCACCAAATCTTAGGATACTCTTTTACCAACAATATTTTTTTGTAAGTTTATAACACTTTTGCGTATGAGATCATTATTTTTAATAACAGCTATTATAAATTGTATTGTTGTTTGTACATGAAAATATATTTGTGTTAAGAGAGAAAATTGTGTATGATAATCTTGTTGATAAACATTATAAATTTGAAACATACTGAAGCATTCAATTAACTTATGAATTCATATTAAATTTTCGGAAATTTGAAATCATAATACGTAACATAACAAATCAGATAATCGTTCGGGATAAATGATATTACTTAACATAATAAAAGTGTGGGTTTGTGTTCGATTTATGAATCAGAAACAAAAATTGTTCTAAATTTAAATTCAATTTATATTTTTCATTGCCAAGAAGATTTGATCATATCTGATGGTCAAGGTTTTCTTGAATTACTCTCCCTCGAACAATTAGAAAGATATAACAAAAAGCGAATTATTCAAAAATACCAAAAATGGTTTTATTTACAGGTTAAGAAATCAAGGAAAATTTAACTAAAAAGCGTATTATTGAAATAATAGTCTATGATGATTTGTTGTCTGAGGAAGTATAAGAAACATTCTCTCGTGTCTCCACTAGCCAATCTGAGATGCATGATAAAGATGGATTAGAAATCCAGTTAAAACTCGAACAAATAGAACTTGAACAATCTTGTATCGAAGCTGAAGAATAAAATAAACATTTGGAAAACGAATAAGTCTGTATCAAAGCTCAGTCGAGAATAGATTTCCATAAAAACTTCAGCTAAAGCAATAGCACTGATATTCACCTCACACAACGCACATTGTTGATTTTTACACTTGAGAGTATGCTGGAATTTTGCAATATACATTAAATTACATGCATTTCTAAATATATATTCAACTACAAAAGCATTGATGTTAAAATAAATGTATATTAATAAATCCGTTACAAATAACAAAGACATCTGTAACTATAAAAACAGTTTCGAATTATCTTAAGCTTGGAGGGTTAGCATTGAAACATATAAGTAAGGTTTAACAGCCTCAGCCGATTTTTTATATCAGGAATGTTAACAAAGAAACACAGAACCGCCCATTAAAAATTTGAAATTACTTTAAACCAGAAAGGTTTACGTCGAAGTTTTAAGTTACACAAAACATTTTAAATTTATTTTAAATAGTGGAGAATAGCATAGGAACTGAAAACTACGTTGTAACAACTTCAAACGAAATTTAGAGCCATAGAAATAAGCAATACTTTGGGTTGATTGCAAATATCCCTGACCCATACAGTAGTATTAAACGATTTGAAACTCGGATGATTAGCTTAGAAACTCAGAACACACAGTTCCAACTTTTAAATTGGGAAGGTTAACATAAAATTTGAGAATTGCATAAAACAGCCTTAACCGATTTTAAATCTGGTAAGCAAACGTAGAAGCTAGGAAACTTACAACTTGAACAACTTTAGATATTTAAGGTTTATGTTAACAATTCAGAATCATACAAAACAATTTGATTTGTTTGTGCATAATGCAGAAATTCTGGACCACAAAGTATAAACCTCAACCGATTAGACTTAGAAGGTTGACAAAGAAACACATAAACAGGTTTGATGTATTGCATATATGGTAGTATAACGTAGAAACTCCAAACAACAAAAGTACAGACTTGACCGAGTTCAAATAAGAATGGTTCACATAAAACCTCTCTAACGTATACTTAGAATCTCTACAGATGTTTTGAATCTCCAATATTAAGTATAAAACTTATAATCAAACCTTAACAGCGCTAGTCGATTTTATTTTTCGAAGGTTTGTGCAAGAAACTAATAAACACAAACAAACAGTTTCAACAAATTTAAAATCTGGAAGCAAAACGTAGCTCTTCAAAAAAAATCAACATCATTATATTGTAAGTCTGATAATAACCTACATAACTAAATATAAATAACCTACAACTACACAGTAAAAACACGGGCGAGTTTTACATAATCTAAAAAATGACACCACATAAGATCAAAGAAAATATTTTCAAATCTAGGCAACTAAGGTTAAAATTAATGAAGCACTCAGTAATAGCAATAATCGTGCTTCAACGTAGATGATAAAGGTTTTGTCTTTTTAAAGAAACAGTAAAGGATGTGTTGGTCGTAAATCTACTAGAAAAACAAAGAACCTCTGAACTCAGTAACAGTTTCAAATTACCTTAAATGTGGAAAATTAACATTGAAACATAGATGAACACAAAAATTTGAATTTATTGTAAATCTCGTAGAAATGCATAGAAACTCAGCACCACACAGTAACAGTTTGAAACGAATTTAAATCTAGTTTTATCTTATAAACATGGAAATAACACAATGTTTTTCAATTTGATTAATAAATATTTTAGAATAATGTTAAATATAAGTAAAAGTCACAATTCATTTTATGTTCGAAAGGATAATGTAACCTCATTCGATGTTAAAACTGAGTAATGTCATTAGACAGCTTGAAGCTTGGAACGTTAACTTAGAAAATAGGACAACAGTTAGGCCGCTCATAATTTATTTAGGTGTGGGAATAATATTATATCCTTTCATCAAATCTTTTAATTTCTATTATACAGCAGAAAAACTATTTAATGATTATTTTAGAAATCTCTTTTCTTTTAACTACTGACAAAATTCAAAATAAAATATTTGACGTAGAGGTCTAACGTATTTCTTTGCACCATGTTGTGTGGATGTAGATTCGCCTATTCGTTGCTGATGAACATTGCATGAATCAACAAACCAAAAAAATACAGATATGCCTCTAGTAATGGTTATGAGTATAAAATATTTTAAAATAAGATTATGACTTGTTTGTTTGTTTTTTAATTTCGCGCAAAGCTACTCGAGTGCTATCTGCGCTAGCCGTCCCTAATTTTGCAGTGTAAGACTAGAGGGAATGCAGCTAGTCATCACTACCCACCGCCAACTCTTGGGCTACTCTTTTACCAACTAATAGTGGAATTGATCGTCATATTATAACGCCCCCACGGCTGAAAGGACGAGCATGTTTGGGGTGAAGGGGATGCGAACCCGTGACCTTCAAATTACAAGTCGAACTCCTTAACCCACCTGGCCATGCCGGCCACTAAGATTATGACATAATGCTTCATTTATTATACGATATTATTCCTGAATACATTGTTTAATTAGCACGCTACAGATATATTTTCTTTTATATACAAGAAAAATGGAAAATATAATTAAAGGCTCATTACTAGTGGTGGGATTCAGCCAGTTCTTAAGAACCTGTTCTCAAAATTTCACGAGTTCGCCAAATCGATTCCCACCGTATCTTTGCTCCCTGATGATAGATGTACAATGTATCGAATGTCACTATGGGAATTCTTGCTACTTAAAGTCACGCACAACAACACAATAGTAACTTAGTACGATAGCGTTTGAGGCCGGATTTGCATAGGCCTCTACAAGTGACAGATCAGCCATCTTGAAATAAGGGAGAAGACCCCTGCTGTAGACTAATCTAGGCCTACCTTTTCCTGCGTGAACATTTGATATCAGTCATCTGTCATATTTGGAGCAAATAGATAAAACAAGGTGAGTTTGAAAAATAATGTAGTTTATGTAGACTTTTACGCTATTAACGTTAAACTGTGAGGCTTAATGTTATTATGTAGGTTTTACTGTTCTAGACCAAAGTTAAAAGTTCATGCATTGGAGATTTCGCTTTGATTGACGTTTTTGTTGTCGATCTTTTCAGTACTGGCTGGTTAATATTGTTACCCCTTACCCTTTCAAAGCCAAATTGTGCCAGTTAAACATTTAATTGATTCAGACACGGACAAATTCTATTAATATGCATGTTACCAAAAATGTTAAACGTAGTATGTTATGGCGTCTGTCCCTCTAAGGGAATAAAATAAATCTCATGCTTTTACTCGGGATGCTGAATTTCTCTTTGCTTGCATTTTCATACTGACAGGATACGAAATTTGTATTCTAGTGAGTACAAATGAAAGCCTGTGTATTTTTGTAACATCTTTAGATTTTGTTTGTTTGTTTTGGAATTTCGCACAAAGCTACTCGAGGGCTATCTGTGCTAGCCGTTCCTAATTTAGCAGTGTAAGACAAGAGGGAAGGCAGTTAGTCATCACCACCCACCGCTAACTCTTGGGCTACTCTTTTACCAACGAATAGTGGGATTGACCGTCACATTATAACGCCCCAAGGGCTGGGAGGGCGAGCATGTTTAGCGCGACGCGGGCGCGCCTTACGCGCTTGGCCATGCCGAGCCTAACATTTTTAGATATATAGATATTTAATCTTAATTTCAACAACACTGAGAGATTATAGGAATATAACTAAACAATTAAAACTGAAGAAAAGACTTTTCAAGATCTTTTGTAAATGACATTGTATCATACACCAGCAACACTTTAAATGCAACTAACATGTGTATGTAAGCTAAAGAACTGGCGAATGTATCTAATTAAGATTAATTCGACGAAAATGAATATTTAATCTACCCTTATCTCCCACTCTTACAAATTGACAAGTAACGGCTAAGAAACGGCAATGCGTTTAATAGGTATGTAAAAGTTATCCTTTCATTCCAGTGTTTACAGAGCCAGGGAATGGTGATTAACAGTCAGTCCAAGCAGTCTTTATGTACAAATTACTCTCATCTTTCGACGTTTATAAAGCTGACGAGGTCAGTAAGGGAGGCACTATTGCGGCCAAAGAATTTGGGGTCACACTGATTGACTGCGTCACAGAAAATGACAAGACTGATGTCATCAAAGATGACTAAGTCATAGTTTCAAAACCTACTACCAGAGGCGTCGTCATGATAGTAGGCCATGATATGTGATTACGTCACAAAGTGGAGAGAGCTTACACTCAGCCATGGCCTGCTGTCATGTCTCATCATGTCGATAATTAACTAAATTATCCTGAAAGAAAGCTTCAAAGTAATTAATTTATAATTATTTCGTCCTAAAACCGAGACTTAACACTAATTGATTATATTATTTATAATTAATTGTTCTGAAGAAGATACATAACATTAGTTGATTAAATACTATTTAATTAGTTAACTATCGCATTTATAATCGTTAAAACGACACTTAATACTAATTCAGTCAAAATTAATTCATTAAATTAATTAAAATTAGTTTGTCATAAATAAGGACGCTTAGCTCTTATTCATCAGTTAATTAAATTTCATGCCCTAAAAAACTATATCTTACTCAAGCGATTACAGATTTTCAGTGGCATAATGAAATGTCAAAATATTATTTAATGTAACATATTTTAAATTATATACATTTTTACCACTCATACAATACACGTCTGTAGGTTTTAATCGCCTAAAAATGGCAATATCATATAATATTTATAATTTTAACTATATGCAACAATTTAAATGTCCCCCTCTGATTCAGCGATAAGTCTACGAATTTACAACGCTAAATTAGGGGTTGGATTCCCGTCGTTGGACTCAGCAGATATCCATATGTGGCTTTGGTATAAGAAAAACACACATACACACACAATTTAAATACTCAATAAAACATTTATTATACAATAAAGCTTTTACTAACTTGTGACAAAATAATTTACACGTTTTACACAGGCGATCTTTCACATGTACTTAATCTTCATTAGTATCGTAGTATTTTAACAAACATACTGTGACAATACTTCTACAAATCATCAACGTATCGATTTAATTATGTGCCGCAATGACAGGTATTCATTGTGGATGATTAGGTCAGAAACAAAGAGAACATATTTTTAGGCCGCCATAATTCATACAATAAATGTCTCATCATGCTGAGAATTAATTAATTAAATCGTTCTAAAACGGGTACTTAACACTAATCCATCTATAAGTAATTCGTTCTAAAAAGGAAAATAAAATAATTAAAACTTAATTAATGAAGTATTTTCAGTGACAAGAAATATTATTTAATATAAATATGATCACAATATACGTTCTATCAGGCGCGCAATATATGCATGTCTGTAGATTTAAATCGATATCATGCAATAAATAAACCTTATACTTTTACTAATTTGACTTTATACATTTTATATCGTCAATAAAACATTTATTATGCAATAATGGTTTTTATTCGTTCGTGATAAAATAATTTACTCGTATTATAATGTTACTTCATCATATTTTACAAAGGCGAAGTCGTAAAAAAGAAATTAAACTTCCTAACCTAAAATATGTCCTAAAAGGATATCTTACTCAATCTCACGCATGCAGTACATGGATGTATGTTTAAATCTTCCTAAAACTGCCGATATCATACTATAATTTAAACTTATAGAACAATTTATATCGTCTCTGTGTGTTTTCTTACAACAAAGCCACATCGGGCTATCTGCTGTGTCCACCAAGAGAATTTGAACCGCTGATTTTAGAGTTGTAAATCCAAAGGCTTAACGCTGTCACATAGGGAGATATTTTTTTCGTCAATACAATGTTAATTATTCCTTTACAACATAAATACTTGTTTAATTAGCATAAATAACACTGTAGTGGCAATATGTACACGACTTTAAAAACAATCTATAGCATCGATAATGACAAAACTATTGTAAAAGTGTCGAGGAATTAGTTTTCAAGTATTTTTTATTGTTCCTAAAATAAAAAAACTTATTATCTACTCCTTATGTTTCAGTTATGGTAATGCAGTTGAGAAACTATTAGTACATAGATATGTATTTTATAAACTAAAAAGTTTTTTAATCGCATATATCTTGAAATTTTGTTCATAAAAGGTTGAATATGCTTAATATATGCGTAATTTTACCTAAACGTATTAACAACATTACTTATGATTATGATGACACATGATTTTCTATATCAAATAAAGATACGTTAAAAACTAATATTCACGGTGTGTAATTTAACCATAGCGACTAATTTTGACTTTTATTTATAAATTAAGAATTTTTGTAATTAGTATATTTTGAAGTGTTTTTTAAGCAAACGTGCGTTACATAAGTCCAGGATTTTGCTTATACACACCAGAAATAGTACATTAATCTTTGCTAAGAAGTGGATTTAATAAGTTGTTGTTGTTTTGAATTAAGCACAAAGCTACACAACGGGCTATCTGTGCTCTGCCCACCACGGGTATTGAAACCCGGATTTTAGCGTGTAAGTCCGCAGACTTACCGCTGAGCCACTGGGGGGCAGGATTTAATAAGAAGATCATTAAGCTCTAATTTCTAAGTGATTTTTTGATATATTGTTTGATATATTTGTTTCAAAATCTAAGTGAAGTAATATACAACAATCTAACGTAAAAATGAAATTCAAAATAACACAAACCAGTTTCACAAGTTAATATCTAGTCGGCATTCCCTTGTACTTCAGTACTGCTTCACATGTATGTGGTGTGCTATTGATGAGTTCGTGCAGGTATTTCTGTGATTGACTGAAATCATTCTTTGAGTACTTCGAAAAGTTCATTTTCCGTGTTTTGGCTTTCGATCTGTCGTTAATCGGTTTAACTCAGTCCATAAATACTCAATCGGATCCATATCAGATGATTGACCCGATCATCCTATAACATCAATTCTCTTAGTTCTAAAATATCTTTTAACGACTCCACAATTACAGAGAAACTTGTTTGTTTATTTTGTTGACTAAATGTAATAAGAAGATCCAATTAACTCTAACAGATGTACAACACTTTGTATGAGATTGTGTAACTAAAATTATGAAAAGTTCATGTATTTACGAAATCCAGTTTAAAATTACGATTTCAGATAATATTTGAACAGAACTCGTACAATGTGTTCTAGTTTTAAAATATATAGTTTTACATAGTTTTCTGTTATCTAATAAAATATATAACAAACTAACAAAATTTCAAAGGGTGCATCTTTATGTTCACCTCCGTAATTGTTTTAAAATAGTCTAAAATAATTACAAGGATTATAACTAAAGTTTCTTTTGTGATTATGATTTTCAGCTCTAACTTGTGAGCGAGTTTATCAACCCTAGCCCCCCAGTGGCTAAAATCCGGGTTTCGATACCCGTGGTGGGCAGAGCACAGATAGCCCATTGTGTAGCTTTGTGCTTAAATTCAAAACAACAAAACAACAATTATCAACCCTATCTGGAAACGATTAACTTTGTTATTACACAAGTACATAAAGTATAATTAAATCTAAGCAGGTATAAATTTGAAATGAATCTATCTTTCATTATTAATATGATTCTAAACCGACAGAAGAAGTCTGACTATTTACCGTTACGTTATGCAATAATTGTATTCTAACTGAACAACTTGTTCAGATTGTAAACAGGATGAAATTATAAAATGTGAAGTAAAAATATTATCTTTATTATTATCTTTCACTCTAAGAAACGTGAAAGATACGAAACAGAATTTTTAGTTTATCTGTCCGTTTTGTAGAAACGAACGGAATACTTGTTTTATCAATTAACTTATCAATATAAACACAATATGTTATTAACGTTACATCATTTATTAATAAAAGCGAAATTTCCAACCAATACTCTGGACTCGAGTATTGATCAACATGTGACGAATGAAGGAGAGTCAAAATACTGATTACCATTTTGTCTCTTCTTTGAAAGGTCCAGCTAACAATTATTAGTAAAGCCAATATGTACTGCTAAGCAACTTTTATTTTCAGATACTTGAAGGGATAGTAAGAAAGAACTAAGAAAGATCATTTTAGTAAACGTGTGATACTCTTGCTAGATAATCTTCCGTTTAACAGCTGACAAAGATCGGTGTACCCAATATATAATTGTATACTTATTTTTATAATTCGATCTCTAAAGCACTAGTGAGTGATAGTTAACAAAATTTCTGAATAAAGTGTGTACATTTATAAGCTACCTTCATCTTCCGTTTGTAAAAAGTATTAGTGATTGATAAATGATATAAGTCAGTTCAAGCAACCTTTATATTTAAGCAATCCTCATCGGTATTTTACGTAATAAAATTCAGTAACTAATATATGCCCGGCACGGCCAGGTGAGTTAAGGCGTTCAACTTGTAATTTAAGGGTCGCGGGTTCTAATCCCCGCCACACCAAACATGCTCGCCCTTTCAGCTGTTATAATGTAACGGTCAATCCCACTATTCATTGGTAAAAGAGTAGCCCTAGAGTTAGCGGTGGGTGGTGATGACTAACTGCCTTCCCTCTCGTCTTAAACAGATAGCTCTCGTGTAGCTTTGCGCGAAATTAAAAAAAACAAACAAACTAATATATAGAAATAAGTTGCATCATCATCTACTTTTTATAGAACTAGGAAGTGAAAAAATAACAAAAGATCTGTAAGCATATATATTATAGGCGTAGTTTACAGAGCACATAACTGACAGTTAATGAAAGTTGGACCTGGCATGGCCAGGTGATCAAGGCACTCTACTCGTAATCCCAGGGTCGCGAGTGCGAATCCTCTTCACACCAAACGTGCTCGCCCTTTCAGCCGTAGGGGCGTTAGGAAGTTACGGTTAATCCCACTATTCGTTGGTAAAAGAGTAGCCCAAGAGCTCGAGATTTACAGAGCTAGCAAATGAGGTCAGCACAATCAACTTGAATATATTTAAGCTACGCTTATTTTCCTATCTTTATATGGATAGTAAGGTCATCGTAGAAATATTGGAGCTAAACTTCAGATGTAATAAGTTACAACTTACCGAGTCTGATCAAATCAATATGTGTAGGTAAGTTAGGGTAAACTTTTTATTTTTTACTGAGCTAGTGACCAACAACCAACAATATAAGTAAACTATTTTCTTCTTCAGATCTATACAACGCTAGTAAGTAACAGCTAGCAAAGGTCAGTACAACCAATATTTTTAGATGAGCTACTCCCATCTTTGGATATATCCAGAAGTATTGAAAGGTGATAAATAAAGGTTAGTTTAACCAGTAAGTCTAATTATGTTAACTTGAGTATGATTAAGCTTTCCTTATTTTTCACTGTTCAAAAATCTTGTGAAGATCAAACATTGTAGCATGCAGACAGCGGTTGTAATAAAATATTTTCGGTATTTTATATTTAAAGTGGTGAAAAATAATAGCCAACAAATCTACCATACAACTAGCAAGTGACAACTAACACAGGTCGGTGCTGCCAATTTGTAAAGATAAAACACTATCATTTTTCTAATATTTACTGAGCTAGCGAGTGACAGCTCATAAAAGCTGGTGCTCACGTTGTTGTTTTTTTAAATTCGCGCAAAGCTACTCGAGGGCTATCTGTGCTAGCCATCCTTAATTTAGCAATGTAAGACTAGAAGGAAAACAGCTGGTCAACACCACCCACTACCAACTCTTGGGCTACTCTTTTACCATCGAATAGTGGGACTGACTTTCACATTATAACGTCCCCACAGCTGAAAAGGCGAGCATGTTTAGTAAGACGGGGATGCGAGCCCGTGACCCTCAGATTACAAGTCACACGACTTAACCTACCTGGCCATGCCGGTGTGACGATTTCAAACTACCCCCTGTAAATGTTACCCCCCGGTAAATTGTATTCGTTTTCATATTACCGGGAGGGTAGGATAATAAAATCGATTTCATCTTACTCCCCTTGATTTCAAACTACCCACTTCCCGATAGACTCGTTTTAACGATTTTTTAAGATGCTAGACGTTTTTATCGCATTCAGTGTGTATAAATAAAATTAACACATTAATAAAAATGTAAAAATTCGAATATTTATCATGTTCAATATCTCATGCTATCAATCACTCATTTTTATTTCAGTGCGCATAAAGAAATATAAAAAATTAATATGTGTAAATTACAATACATTGAATGAAGACAGTATGTAGACCTTGTGGTCTGGTGAGGACGAGCCCTTAAAATACCTTTTATCTTATACAAATCATCGATTTTAATAAAAGAAATAAAATATATTTGGCGGAAGTAATAATTATTTTTGACCGCGAGCGGACGCAGGAAATGTTTCTGATCGATTGTATATATATTGACTTTGAAAGGAACAAAGAGTGTTTAATGGTGTAAAAAGTGTAAGTGTCAGATTTGACCAAATAAAAACACTGTTCACGAAAAAGACTTATTTATTTATTTGGAAAAAAAACTATTTTCACCTACTCCCTCCCTCTCCCCCCGTATACTTCGCATATAAACTCTTTATTTTATGTAAACCCCGTCTGCTTTTTGCCTTTTGCCTATTATGGTGTACTTAGATACATACTCGGAACGCACTACAAATATTAAAAGCAATCATTATGTTTGTCATTTTGGCGTTAGAAGAGGGGATAATTTGAAATCAAGGGGGGTAGTTTAAAATCGTTACACCGGGCCTAGGTGCTGACATGGATACCAGATTCAAAGGACAACTTTATTAATTCATTCTATTAATTCTTTACAAAAATATGTATCGTGTCATTTCCGTAAATATCCAGATTTTTATACATACGTATTTGTAATTGTTGGAAAATTTAAAAATATAATCTTTCATATAAAGTAAAATTATATAAAATTTGATTCACTTTAAATGAGTAGAATTTCTTTTGGCTCTAACCTGTTTGTCACAAACTTTATTCAAGTTTAGATATTTTTACAAGTGTAACTCGGGGCACGCGTACTTATTTTAAAGCAGCATAGTGTTAGCTCAGTACCATCACTGACCGAATATGTTACGAGTTAGAACTGAGAAAAACACACGCAATTAGGTTGATCAATTAACGTTTCAGGTAAAAAAATTCTGCTCAGTGAAAAATCTCAACAGTTTGGATGACAAAAAAATAGTAAAAACTCTCAGTTGAATTCAGGTACCAGTTATAACATAAAAGAACAAATAGGGAATATTGAACAATTACTCTTGACTTCTCTGTTGTATCTGTTCTTCCAATACCTCAAATGTCCATACAAAATTTCGTGTTAGATAATCGGTGTATTCTCGGAAAACAGAAAAAAACAACAACTAATGCACAATCTTTGTCCCTCTAACTCTCAACCATAAAAAAACACACAAAAATATAACAAGAAACAAAACAAACACATTCACAAACTCTTAGACTTTTCTGTAGATCCAGTTTTCTATCTGATGATTGGAATGGAGAAAGGAAAGATTTGCTATGTAGTAAATGAAATCCGCCAAAAATCTAAAGAGTGCAATCAAGTTTTCTCTCGGCAAATAGTTTGTCCAAACTTTCTCTGCGAAATCAGATTTCACTTTTATTTACTCATACATTATGCCAAGTATAGTTTCATGCCCTTCGCATAATACAGTTGTATAACCAAGGTAAAAGTGAAATTCTTGTGTTTTTCATTTTCATTAAACTGAGTTTCTTATATACAGTTTTAAATGGGGCAGCGTGGTACAGGTTTATAGTCTCCATGCTAGGCTTGTTCTTTAGTTCTGTTTGGTTTCACCAGATTGAGAGAGAAAACAGTTATCTACAGTATAATTATAAACACTTTCGGTCTGGATAATTTTAAATTAATTGTGTGATTTAATGTCTTTAATTATTTTCAACTGTATTGAATCTTGTCGCTTTTTTCAACTTTGTGAATATTTTCTATCAGAGTATGGAAATGGAGACCAAAGAGATCTGCTATACAAAAAAATAAAATCCACATTCGTAAGTTGTGCAAAGTTGTTATAAAGTTTTATATGATTTAATTGAACACAGTTTTATAAACTTGATTTTGAAATAGTTTTGTTTCTGGTTTCTCTGTCGTGTTCTTTAACTATATTTGGTTTACTAGATTCTGTGAGGTGCAAGTATATATATATTTTATAATATAAATTTATACTTATGATGCAAATCAAATTCTTGAACACCATTCAGTTTTATTAGATTTAGTCTGATATATATATATATTCCTGTAGAGGGAGATGTAGAGAATAACGGACGGAAGATTTGATTGTTTGTTTGTTTTGGAATTTCGCACAAAGCTACTCGAGGGCTGTCTGTGCTAGTCGTCCCTAATTTAGCAGTGTAAGACTAGAGGAAAGGCAGCTAGTCATCACCACCCACCGCCAACTCTTGGGCTACTCTTTTACCAACGAATAGTGAGATTGACCGTCACTTTATAACGTCCCCACGGCTGAAAGGGCGAGCATGTATGGCGCAACCGGGATGCGAACGCACGTCTTAATACGCTTGGCCATGCCGGGCCTCGGAAGATTTGAACTCTGAGACAAAAGAAATAATCTTAGCGTTCTTTTAGAGAATAGGTGTATAATTTCAGTATTTTAAAGTCTAGAGTTGTTGTTTTAGTTTATTTGAGGTTTCACTACCAGTGTACTTCAGGTATAGCTAAGCATGAAGTTAATAACTGATAACAGGTTTAATAACTGATAGCTATTTTTATTTAGTTTTTGTATCAGGTCATCACATAAGTAATGTCGTGTTTTGGGATAGTAGAAGTTTAAATGCATATTTCTTGACTGAAAAAAAGCTAATCTCAAAGTCTTGCAAGTTGTATGGGATGACTTGATTGCATTAAGTGTGAGCCAGTTTTTTTTTTGTTTACCAATTTTTGTTTTATTTATTTGAGAAGCCCCAGTTATCATGGAAATGTTGAAGGAGCACATAAGGCATATAATGTTTTACGAGTTCAAAAAAGGGAAACGTGCTACAGAAGCTACGCGAAGCATTCGAGAGGTGTATGGTAATGTCATTCTGAATGTGAGGAAGTGTCACAGATGGTTCACTGAGTTTTGGACTGATGACTGCAATTTGACAAATGCAGTTGGCACTGGGCACCCTGTTGAGTTTGATAATAACCTGCTTCTGACAACACTTGAGGAAGATTGTGCTGTAATTGTTAAAGAATTGGCCCAGAAACTCAATTCATCTCTTTTCACTGTTCACATTTGGAACAACTTGGTAGAGTTTCAAAGTTGAGAAATGGGTACCACATAAGTTTACAGCTGAAAATCTGAGAGAATGAGTAAATATCTGCACGTCTCTTCACTCTCGTGAATTTCAAATTTAGTTCTTAAACCACCTAGTAACTGGATATAAGAAAATGGTTACTCTATAAAAATGTTAAGCGTCGTGGATAGTGTGTTAGTGCAGGAAAGCCAGCTACACCATAGTCGAAAGCAAACCTGCACCTCAGGAAGGTTTTGCTTACTGTTTGGTAGGATAAAGGTGGTGTAATACACAATCACTGCTGAGAGATACTATCAGCAACTGGATCGAATGAACATTGCACCAAAAATAGACCTGCTTTGGTGAATCGGAAAGGAGTTATTTTCCGTCATGACAATGCACATCCTTATACCGCAAGGAAAGGACTCAGCATGGCCAAGCGTGTTAAGGCGTTCGACTCGTAATCCGAGGGTCGTAGGTTCGAATCCGGTTGCACCAAACATACCTACTCTTTCAGCCGAGAGGGCGTTATAATATTACGGTCAATCCCACTATTCGTTGGTAAAAGAGTAGCCCAAGAGTTGGCGGTGGGTGTTGATGACTAGCTGTCCTCCCTCTAGTCTTACACTGCTAAATTAGGGACGGCTAGCACAGATATCCCTCGAGTAGCTTTGTGCGAATTTCAAAAACAAACAAACACTTCCAGAAAAATTGAAGAGCTTGGCTGAGAGAAACTTCCCCATCTCCCTTATTTTCCTCATTTTGCTTCTTCGGATTAATTGTCATCTATTCAAGAGCTTGCAATATCATCTGACTGAAAAACAGTTTACTTTTATGAATGAGTTAAAAATAGCCTTTGTATCTTTTTATCTTAAAACTATCTGATTTTTATAAGCATGGCATTGAAAATATTTTGAGACCTCAGTAGCTTGTTATTGAAAGGTATGTAAAATACATAATTGATTAAAATTTTTATGTGAGTTCTTTTTTCCCCTTTTAAATCTTAGTTCTACAAACGACATTACTTATGGAATGAATTAATATTACTACTCTACTAGTACTGAGTAATACGATTAATAAAGTTAACAGATAATTAAAAATTGTTAATTTAAAGAGGAGAATAGGGATCATCCAAACAGTACAGAAACAAGTTGATTGAAAATGTAAAGATTATATTTTCAAGGGACTGAAAACTTAAACAAAGTAGACTGACAATAGTGTCTTTTTGTTTAAATTACAAATTCCTTTATGATTTCATATCTTCTGTTCTTATAAGTTTTAGATGAGTCAAAACAAGTTTGTAACGAGACCTTTAAGAGTGGGGGGTTATGGCACAAAGTGTAGCTCATTTCATAGCTAACGAGAGACAAAAAAAATCTAAAATATGTCGTGGTTCCTTTATTGTCGGCAAGGTAGTTAGGACGCCCAACTTTTACGTTGAGGATAGGGGGTTCAAATCCCTGTCACACCAAACATGTTCGAACTTTCACCTATGGGAACGTTATAAGGTGACAGTCAATCGCAATATTCGTTGGTAATGATGTCTAGCTACCTTCCCTCTTGTCTTACCTGCTAAATTTCTAATGAATTTCCTCTTAAAAATACGAAAATGCTGTTTCCGCACATTATTACAAAAACATTTAAATAATGAGAAGTCATCATAGAAAAAAAGAAGAAGAAACTACATGTTAAGAGGCGAGTGAAAATCCGACGCAAGTGAGAGGATTTGGTGTTTGTTTTTTTTCGTACCGCTGAAGCTTCTCGACAGGTTTGATCAAAATATAGATTAATCGTTTTAAAAATACTTTAGACACTATTTCTAGCCTAGTTTGCCTAATTTATTTAGAGTCCCAAACTATAAGCTTGAAAATATAACCTTTACATTTTGATTCAAGTTGTTTTTGTACTTTTTGAACGATCCCTATTCTCCTTTTTAAATTCAAAAACTTAAATTATCTTATTTATGCCAATTTAGGGAGAATAAATTTTAAGCTACATACGTGAATATGCATTCACTTGAATATTATATGTTTTTCAACAGTTAACTGCTGCATTGGCTCTTCTGCACTCAACTATTATTTACTGAGTCAGGTGGTTTAATGCCTGAGGTTTTATATAAATACGCGTTTGTTTGTTTGTTTTTCAGTTTCGCGCAAAGCTACTCGAGGACTATCTGCACTAGCCGTCTCTAATTTAGTAGTGTAAGACTAGAGGGAAGGCAGCTAGTCATCACCACCCACCGCCAACTCTTGGTCTACTCTTTTATTAACGAATAGTGGGATTGACCGCCACATTATGACTCCCTCACGGCTGAAAGGGCGAGCATGTTTGATGCGACCGGGATTCGAACTTGCGACCTTCAGATTACAAGTCGAATGCCTTAACCCACCTGGTCATGCCGGGCCGTGATATGCGTTTATTACCCATACTAGCCGTCTATAGAATATATTTTTACTTCAAGTGAGAAAAACTGATAAAATATTTCCTTCTCTTTCAAGAATCGAAATAAAATTAGTCATATGACCTGCATAGTAGTATTCTTAATAGGTCTGTTTATATCTGAATAAAGTATTCATAGCTGTTTTTTGTGTGGGTTTATGAAAGAATAATAATATGAATAACAACAATATGAAGAATAACTGGATGAATTGAACGATAAACATTTCTGTTGTTATCAATATTTCACAATACGAAGAATAACTGGATGAATCGGAAGATCAACATTTCTCTTGTTATCAGTATTTTACAATATGAAGAATAACTGGATGAATCGGAAGATCAACATCTCTGTTGTTATCAATATTTTACAACATGAAAAATAACTGGATGAATGGGAAGATCAGCATTTCTGTTGTTATTAATATTTCAGCTACCTTAGCCATTGAGATAGGTCTTCAGTGTTGTTTCTAGAACATGTCTGATATTTAAGATGATTTTTATCCACATGTTCTGTTGGAAGTTTTGTAAACTTCTTGAGTGAAAAATATTATGCACCGAAATTGTGGTTCTTGTTTAAATATTATATTAAAATAAAGAGAGTTTTTAGTAGTGTTAGTTAAGTTTTAAAGTTTAAATTACTAACTGAGTTTAACGCAAGGTTTTTAACACTGTTATCAATAAGTTAAATGCATTTAATGTTGGTTATTTGTTCTCAGGCTACAACAGTTAAGAGCAGTGTCAATGTTTAGTGCTCATAAATTGTAAGGTACAATAAATGTAAGAAAAAGCCAGTAGCAAAGCTGTAGAATTTGTATATAGAGATTGAAGGATATAGAAACATTAGAGGCTGTCCCAAATAGGATACAATCTATGAATGAAGAGAAGGGTAAAGTACAGCAGGATTTAGTTTTATGGTATTTCACAAGTTGCGAGATTGTTGTTCAATCACTTCAATTAAGCTTTCAAACGTTTAATACACGTGGTCTCATTAATTCTGAAATATTCGTTATTTTTTACCCTAAATAGAATCTCAGAATTATTTTACAGTGCATTTTCTTCACAATCCTGATCAATGTATTTGTAAATTATTTAGTTGTTTATAAAGGTGAGCTGTATATGTTCTATCATACGATGTTACAAGCGGCGAACAGTTGAACCAATATAATCTTGTGAGATAATGAATTCTGCTTTTATTTTGTTATGCTTTGTTTCCCGTTTATTTATTATCTATTTTGTAATTTATTTGAACTGTGAATTTTTAGTTATATCAAAGCGCTAACTCACTTTTTAGATAGAGTACGTTAAATTTGAATATGTTTTTATTATGAAATTGACGCAATCTTAACCCAAGCGACAACGTAACGATATTAACATTGTGAAAGATTATATAATTTATCTAGTCACGAGAGATGCTACTTCGTGGTCCGATCACAAAATTGAAACCGTTTATTCTTCTTTAACTATTTAGTTCATGAGATAAAGATATATTACTGAAAGTTGCTCGATATTGTTATTGATCTTTAAGTGGTTTAATTTTGGTATGATGTATTGTTGTTTTTTAGAGTTAGGCATATCTTTTTCTGGTCCGTTTTCGTAATTTCTTCATTTATTAAAATTAATAACATTGATATTTATGTTTATTAACCTTTGTATTAAGTTCTAGTCAGGTACAGATTTACTGTATTTGTTTGTAAGTGATAAAACTTGTATTCCAATTGTTCGAAAGTTTTGTTTTGGATTTCTGTTGTTGCTACAGTGTAATAAATTGTATTTTGTTCAATCCTAGTTGTATCTGTTTTTGTTTCAATTCGTTATGATTTCGCCCACAGAAAACAACACAGAACGATAAACGATGTAAGAGCGAAGCAATCCAACAAAATATTAGTCCTAAATATTGATCTATAAGCAACTAGGATGGATATTTGGGGAAAATTTGAACTTATGTTATTCGTTTCTTTTAAAATGTAATTATTAGACTTTGCATAAAGTTCATCCAATATATTATATTCTTTAGTTCTGTTTTAAAATGAAATAATTTTTCTTCTTTTTAAATTCAATCTATCTTCATAAAAAGTCTTAAGTTTTAAAAGAAATTAGATTTGGTTATTTAAAGCAAACTTAACAGCTTAAAAAGAAAGAATGAATTGTTAAATGTTCTTTGAAGAATCAGACAGTATATGTTTTAATTATTCTGATTTGCTATAGATCCAAAATAATGCAATATTATGAACATATTTTAATTTTTGAAAAAGTAATAAGGTTATTAAAGAACGAGCTCATCTTTGAAAGAAAACAAAAAAAGCTTTTAATGACGTAGTCATTGAAATGTTTCGTTCAACGGAATCTGATGTTTATGCATACAGAAGGTAATTAAATATTTATAAAAAGGCTTAACAGCTTTCAAACAATTAAGTAAGAAGGTTGTTGTTGTTGATTTGAATTAAGCACAATGTGCTCTGCCCACCACAGGTATCAAAACCCCGATTTTAGCGTGTAAGTCCGCAGACATACCGCTGAGCCACTGGTGGGGGAGGTAAAAAGGATATGATGATTTTAAAACCAGAAAAAGTTTATGGGATTAATGTTAATAAACAAAATCACGTTAATAAGATATCAAATGTGAGATGTGAAATTTAATAAATTTAATGTTGACGTTACTAAGAAATGAGGAGGAGGTTAATTGCAAAGATATATTTCAAAATTTCAAAATACGAGAATGAGATAGATAGTAAATCCAATAAAGACATTTGAGCATCAATTTTCCATTGTTGCATTTTGTAATGTTTATTTACAATTCATATAGATTAGTGTCTGATTACACCAATAGCTTCTGACATTAGGACACATTACTAAAAGCCCCAGCATGGCCAAGCGCGTAAGGCGCGCGACTCGTAATCCGCAGGTCGCGCCAACCATGCTCACCCTCCCAGCCGTGGGGGCGTTATAATGTTACGGTCAATCCCACGTTTCGCTAGTAAAAGAGTAGCCCAAGAGTTGGCGGTGGGTGGTGATGACTAGCTGCCTTTCCTCTAGTCTTACACTGCAAAATTAGGGACGTCTAGCACAGATAGCCCCCGAGTATCTTTGTGCGAAATTACAAAACAAACAAACATTACTATAAACTTGTTTTAAAATAATATTCTGCAAAAGCAGATTTTAAATATTTGAAAAGTCAAGATTAGATGAAAGCATTTATTGTACTAACTTTCACACTGTTTCATTGTGTACTAACATTCCTCTAAATGATATCATTTAGTTGCGGTTCATATTGTTGTTTAAATAAATCAGGGATTAGTGAATCGGTGTTTAATGAATTTTTGGAATATAACACAAAAAATACATTTCGTTTTTAACAATTTTACCTACATATGATCAAGTTGACAGTGTTGCTAGGGGCCAAAATAATTTGTTTTGTTTGTTTAGGAATTTCGCACTAAGCTACTCGAGGGCTATCTGTGCTAGCCGTCCCTAATTTAACAGCGTAAGACTAGAGGGAAGGCAGCTAGTCATCACCACCCACCGCCAACTCTTGAGCTACTCTTTTACCAACGAATAGTGGGGTTAACAGTAATATTATAAAGCTCCCACGGCTGGGAGGGCGAACATGTTTGGCGCGACGCGGGCGCGAATCCGCGATCCTACGATTACGAGTCGCATGCCTTACGCGCTTGGCTATGCTTGGCCCGGGGCCAAAATAAAGCAACTAACTTAAGTAGTCCCCTCTAGTACAGCGGTAAGTCTACGAATTTACAATGCTAAATTCAAGGGGTCGGCTCCCCTCGATGGGCTCAGTAGATAGTCTAATGTGGCTTTGCTGTAAGAAAAACACATACAAGCTTAAGTAACCTTTTTTTCTTTGTTTTCTTATGAAAAATAATGCCTAAATAATTGTTCTAATACCTTCAAACTAATCACGTGTAATTTATATGAATGACAATTTTACTATTTTCTAAGGAAAAAAAGGCGCGCAAAATCATTTTAAAACCATTTGAGTAACCAAAACTCCAGTATAAAATTTACTATTGGGAAGAAATTCATCCAATATTACCATTTCCATGTTCAGAAATTAATCATCGTAATAAATAACTGGATATAGGCATTTATCATAAACTTACATGTAGAGAATTACATAGTCGTTTAAGTAACTTTACATCTATTAGTTATAAGTGGACAGAGCCTATCATATTGTGAATAAATTTCATCATTTTTAGTTAGAATTCGAAAAATTACAAAAGTTTTACTTAAATATGGATATCATTTAACCATGATTAGTAAAGTGGTTTACATATAACTGGAGTTTCTTAAATTTATCTCATTGTATTATGACTTACAGAGGGAATTAAGCTTTTGATGCGAATAATGTTAGCTAATAATGGCGTTCAGGAAGTTAAACGGTAGTAGTTGATTTAATTATGATGTGCAGGTTATATTAAATAGAATATTTCAACCTCTAGCTTGTGCAGATAACGTACTAGAAGAGGGAGGGATAATAAAAGTGGCAGATAAGGATGAGAATGAAGTACATAAGAAGGTTATTGCCACAGATAATTCTTTAGTCTAGTAAGTGAATAGGCACGTTTGTAAGGTAAGTGGGGGAAATAATTAAATGGTTTTATTCAGGGGTTGAAGATAGAACCGACAGATCATGTGATATAGTAAAATATGCTAGCAGTAATCCAGTCTTTGGACACACAAGGATCACTGATGTAGTCAGAGTGTATTGCAGAGAAGCGTATTCTTAAGTACTCGTCATTAAAAAAAGGGTCATAAAAACTTAACATTGCAGGAGTTAAATTAGAAATGATGAGTGGGTTACTAGTTGAATTTGTTAGGTTTGTCTAACGTTACCCTGTCTGTATACTTTATGAATTTTGCAGTTTCATCGAATAACCTGAACTTATTAAATCTTGACGGAAATTGTTGAAAAGTTGAGTTAATGATGCTTGAAATGGCATTTGCAAGCTCCGAATGTATACTGTCTCATAACTTTCAAGATCTGTCATGTGTATTTTTAGGTTTGGAAAATATTTAAAAGTGTCATTGTAAAGATCACGTTTAAATTTTTTCAATTTGATTTCGAAAGCTTTTATGTTATCAAACATAACATCAAATGCTTTGCCAGATACATGCAATTTGATGTTCAAGTCATTTAAATGTGAGAAGATATATGTAAAAATATCAATGTACAAGTCCACTCAACATCAGATAATTCTTGTCCACGAAACTTTTTATTTGTCAAAAATAGGCAAATATCATCCGAACACTCAACAAATCGTTTAAGGATAGAACCTATACTTAACCAACGAACATGTATACCGAATTCGTCTCTCTCAGTAAATTCTGAAATTGTCTTTTATTGAAAGCATACGCAGAAATAAAACTGTCAACCTTGGTTACAGTTTCCATCACTTTTTCAAGCTGCTTAAGGCCAGCTTTTGCAAACAAAGCCTCCTCATGCATAATATAATGAAATCCTACCAGTGGATGTCTAACATATTTTGCAAACAGATTGATAAAACCTGCTTTTCTTCAGCAATCATGCTAGGTGCACCATCAGTTGTCATGCAAACTAATTTGGAAAGGTCATCCTGTCGATTGGATAATTCGTTTACTACTGCCTTACATATTTAAGCTCCTGTGGTATGTTCAGGTGACTTTACCAAGTAAACCAGTTCTTCACAGATTTCATCACCCATACAAAATCGAGCAATAACGGCTAGCCTAGCTGATGATGTAACATCAGTGGTCTAATCAAGACAAATAAAAAGGAATTTATATGAACCAATAGCTTTTGTTAGCTGTTCTGCCATGTTTGTTTCCATCTTTTCCTGTGTTTCTACTCACTGGCAATTCCTTAATGCACTGAATATTTTTTCTCTTTTTCTCAAAAACCGCTAAAAAGAAAAGGAACACATTCTAGCCATGATTCCTTAATATACTCCCCATCAATAAATGATGTTCCATGCTGAGCAATAATCTTTGATATCTTAAAACTAGCAGCAACTCATTTTGGAACTACCTGAAACAAATTTCATCAACATATTTGAGTGCACGTTGTTGTTGCTGATTTCTCAAGAAATGTGTTCTTTTTGTTCTTGCTCACTCTTATCACAAAGCCATTTATAAACAGTTTCACAATGCTGCTTTACAGAGGAAGTCCTGCACACCACTGTTTCAGAACATAAGATGCATGATGCTTTATCACTTTTTTATCATGCAAATCTATCAGTCCACGACTTTCAAATTCTCTGCTGCTGCTCCTTCCATTTTAACGTTTTTGTTTTTTTGTTGGTTGAGCTGATATTCTGATAAAAAGGGTAATTATAGTTAATAATGAATTTAAATACAATAATTCAACTTACTGTAACTTAATAGCAGGCGAAAATAAACATATAATTAACCAACTGATCAAAAATATACCCATGCCACGCCAAATAATATAATTTTAACAATATAATTCATATATCCAATGCGAAAAATAAATGAATATCTACCGTTATTATCACTAAATATCCAGTATTCACTCATAAACAACACAAGAAAAATATAAGGAGAGCGAAGCCAATACCAACAGTATACTTCTATCTCTACTCAAATACTAATGTATACATTGGGTCTGCGAGGAATTTTAAATGCGTCATCCGATGTCACATGTTCCCGCAACCTTAAAACTGGCGCCAAGAGGGAGCAAGATTCTCCTGTGAACATTTCTCACTGTTCCCGGGTTGAAAAATCATTCGCTGTTGTAAATGGCAATAATGATAATCATTATATATATATATTTATTTATTTATTATGAGTTAGTGTTAGAATTTAAAGAACGAAGAGGCGTCACTGCATGCTGTGTGCTATCAAAATTTATTTTAGTGTGCCACCTTGAGCATGCGTACTATAGGTTCTGTATATGATTAAGGTGTTAAGGTATATGATAATCATATGATGATATGATTAAGGTGTTCAAGATTATTAAGGAAATTGATGACGGTCATGTTTCATCTACTTCCAAATGGATCAACACCATCTATGTTAGTTTTGTCCGTATTGTTGATTTGTTTACTAACAGAAAAGTGATAGCTATTTCCAAACAGATCACTATTGTCTTCCTTACTTTTTGATATATTAGTTGTTTTGCTAAAGAGTTTGATTTTATTACTATAAGCAGTTTAAAAATATTCAGTTTGAACAGTTTAAAGCAGGCATGAAACTGAAGTTCTTTAACAGTTAGGCAAAATTATACGAAGTTTTGTAGATTTAGTTCGGTATAATTTTACGTAACTAGAACAGGTTTTCTATGGTTCAACTTCGAATTCTGCATATTAGATAAATTAGATTGATTTTGGTGTAATTTTATACAGTTTGTAACATATAATTTACATATGTAATTCTAGATATTATGTTATACATATATATATATTCTATGTGGTATTGTGTACCCTTGTTTTCAATCTATAATTTTAATTTCATCGTCAAGAGTCGTATGAAGACAAACTCTATAAACTGTTAAACGCATTAAAGTTGTAATTGATGTTTTAATCATTTCACTGTGCCAAGTATAAAAAAAAATAACGTAGCTTAAAGTGTTTGTAGGTTTTCTATAAATAGGAAAGGGCCCGGCATGGCCAAGCGTGTTAAGGCGGGCGACTCGTAATCTGAGGGTCGTGGGTTTGCATCCCCGTCGCGCCAAACATGCTCGGCCTTTCAGCCGTGGGGCGTGATAATGTGGCGGTCAATCCCACTATTCGTTGGTAAAAGAGTAGTCCAAGAGTTGGCGGTGGGTGGTGATGGCTACCTGCCTTCCCTCTTGTCTTACACTGCTAAATTAGGGACGGCTAGCACAGATAGCCCTCGAGTAGCTTTGAGCGAAATTCAAAACAAACAATAAATAGGATGGAGGACTTTTCCGCTCTAGTTATGAAAATGTGTAAACAAGGGAGGGACTTATTGGTTTCTCATTTAACTTTAAAATTGAAAATACGATGAAGTTCATTAATTTTCTGTTATATTAATTGTTTCAAGTTTGCTGTTATTTTTGTTCAGCTACCATAGTTTTGTGAAATTCATTCTGTGATGTTTAATTTTACCAATCAACCCCAGTTGTTTTATTTTTATTCGTGTTTGTTTCTTTATGCATTATTTTGATAAAATTATTATAGATTTTTTTGTCACATTCATCCTAATATCTGTTATTTTTACTAAGCTACCAAATCTTAATTGAATTTGTTCTTTTTTTTCGTAAGCTATCACAGCTTTGTTAAGTGTATGCTCTGTCATGTTATTCTCACCAAGCTTCTACAGCTTTGTTAATACTTCATCATAGTATGTTTTAACAAGTTACTTACTATGTGTTTGTTAAATCAGTCTCATATTTTGCAGTATATTACA
Organism: Carcinoscorpius rotundicauda; assembly: GCA_011833715.1. Lineage (NCBI taxonomy): Eukaryota > Metazoa > Arthropoda > Merostomata > Xiphosura > Limulidae > Carcinoscorpius > Carcinoscorpius rotundicauda. Next base: position 44,235,439 of record CM022392.1, on the reverse strand, counting down.
TTATACACTACGCAACTATGTGTGTGCTTAATTAAGAAGAAACTGGAATTACAGAAGCCTCATATGACCACATACCTACTTAGTGCTTCGAGGCAGTTCTAATGGACGTTTGTGGCTTTAGTTTGTTTAGTAAAAAATTGTCAACATGTACTATCTAAGACTGACTTCTTTCTGTAATTCGCGAAAGCTTCATACAATGGAAATTTTTCTGTGAGAAAAGTGTGAATAATCATTGCCACCTGAGTGTGATTGAGAACAGAACATGTAGCCAGGCAACTAGTTACAAGAGTAGCACATGAAACATCGTTTGGTTGTTTGTTTTTATTTTAATCTACAGATAACCCTCAGTTACAAATTGATGAAAAATCGAAAGCCACGTAAACTATCTTAACTTCAATAGAAAATCAAAATGATTCCTACGCTGACTGTTCAAAACACACATATATATCAAATAAAAATACCAGTATCTGTTTTCAGAAACATTATTTGCTTTCTTTTAACATGTAGGGTAAACTCTGACTCACCTTCTACAGATTCTTAGTTAATATGTTTTAGTTTGCAAGATTAAGGTAAATTATTTTTATTGTTTGTAGAAACAAACGTAATTGACAAATTTTCAATCATAAAAAGGAAATAAATTAGAACATTTCTTTTTTTTTCAATACCCAATAGTTTAAATGCTAATAATTTAAAGTTGAAATTTTATTAAAGTTTTCTTTCATTTTTCCCTCGTTTCTCAAACATGTAATGAATCAATGTACTGAAGTGTAACTAGTAATGTGGGTTTGGGAGAATTTCTTTTCCTGATTTATGTATATATATATGTGTGTGTGTGTGTGAGAGAGAGAGAGAGTGAAAATAAGGAGAAAGTAGTCTAAATCCTTGACGCTAGTTTTCCAGCTAAATTTTAAGTGGCCACAAGTCATCTCAGTGGAAAGAACTCTCCCCTGCAGCAGCAAGTGGACTCAAAGTTCACACGAGAATCAGGGTTGTATAGCCTCTTTGGGGGATTTTTACAGCCTAAGAACTAAGAGATCGGGAAAGTTCTAACCATAAAAATCAACAGAAAAGTGAGAACGCTGATGTACGTGTCCCAAGCCGCTACCCAATGGAGCGACAGCACAAAATTCATGGAACACTTTTCAAAGTCTGATGTCCAAACTTTTGCAAGAATTATTATATCATAACTGCGTGACATTTAAATTTATTACAAGAACTCCAGCAGATCTTATATTTTCATTTATCAGAATAACCGTACTTTTTTATACGCATGTATTCATATATTTAAAGATATTTCAATTAATAGGAAATAAAATGTCATCACATTTGGTTGTAATTAAATAGTTCTAAAGTTATTACAACATACTTTTTGTGCCATAAATTTACGTTTGAGATGTAATAATAATTTCACTAAGACACATTGATTATAAACATTTTACACTAACTGATTTATAGTTATTATCTGTAATTATATATTTTTATGAAGAATTTTATACATTTGCCAATTGCATAAATTCTTATGTTGTTGAAACTAATTTTGGCAGACGACATAACACATTGATACGTAATGAATCTTGCTGAATATGAAAACATTATGAATGTATTAGAAGGACTTTTTAGTAGTTGTGTCAAAGGCAAAAACTGACACAATCAGAGTTCGTGTAATGCTAAAAGATGTCTTAAACTAAAGATGTGTTTTTAAAATTAAAAGATTATAAGATTGTATACTCCTCTTGGTTTGTAAATCATTTTAATGATACTTTATTAAAAGTGTTATTGATAAAGAGATATTGTAGGGTAATTTCATTAAATCTCGTAAATTCTAAACTAATTTATTTTATGTTGTAAAACTATGAAACTTTAGAAAATTCTTTTATATGATCTAATATAAAGCAACATTGTCTAACATTAGATGTAAATATTTTCACTGTCACAAGCAAAGGATACCATTGTGAAACAAGATGAACTGTCGTTCATTTAGATAAAGCTATAAAAATCTATTTATATTATTTAAATATAATTTGTGTTCAAGCAGTGTTTCGAGACTTTTATTCATCATACATTTCAACTATGTTTTGTGAAATGTTTAACAGCTTTAAATTTCTAAAATACTAATACATCTGTACATATTAGTAACAAGATACTATAACATACTCTAGATATTTATTAATTCATATGATTTATTTCAAGGTCGTTTTAATGTTTTGCTTGTCTTGAAATCCTACAGACACACCATGTTCGTAAAATATTAAGCTTAAAGAGAAACACGTTTCCTAAATCGCACTATTTACATTGGAAATAAATTTGTTAAACATAGTGATTTAAATGTCATAATATTGTTTGCCCTTGTGCTCCAGGTTTTACTGCCTTATTCCTCAGTAAATGTTTGTTACGTTTTGAAAATGAACATAAAGATAAACACATATTAATGTATTTACTGTTAAAGTATGATAAAATTATAAGATACCGTAGACATTTATTAACTTTTCAATGCTATTTTTAATGAGTTACTTACCTTCATAGTGTTTGAATTCCTTTTTGTTCAATATAACAATAATGTAAAGACTTTAGAACTGTAACAATGGTATTGAGAGAACGTATAGATTTTGGAATAATTTTGATGAGTAAAAAATATAGATATAATGAAATTACAGATCTCGTCACTTGATGTTTGTATAAACTGTGGTGTCTGAAGATGCTGTAGGGTTAATGTATAGAAATGTTTTCGGGTTATATTATCATGTAACGTAATAATCAAAAATTGTCAAATAACGTGAAACTACAATTAACAAATTTTGATAAATGACATATTTAAAAACAGGCCTTTGATTTTAACTTAAAGCACGTAAAATTTGTTGGTAATGATATAGATATTTTTATTTGCTTTCATAAAAACTTCGCTTATTATCTGTTTTAGCTCACATGTTTTTGGAACGATAATGTATAATTTTACTTGAATGAATGTGACGACAATGTTTTGTTAACTTCATGATTAACAGGAAGTTTCATTAATACTGTTAAATTTATTTGTCAACTAAAGAATCCACTGGTAGTGAGTTGAATGTTTTAGTGCGATCAACTGAAAGATTTGATAGAAGTTTATTAATGATGAAGTAATCTGGAAGTGTTGTTAACTCTACAGATAACTTGAAAACTCCGTGATCAGTTAATAGTGCCGTCAGTTTTTGAAATGATACGTTAACTCCGTGATAAACTACACTACATGGCTAAAAGTACGTGGACACCCCTTTTAATTAGTGGTTTCGGCTATTTCAGCCTCACCCATCGCTAACAGGTACATAAAATCAAGCATACAGACATGCAATCTCCATAGACAAACATTGGCAGTAAAATGGGTCATACGGAAGAGCTCAGTGGCTTTCAACGTGGCACTGTCAAAGGATATCACCTTTCCAACAAGTCAGTTCGTCAAATTTCTGCCCTGCTAGAGCTGCCCCGATCAACTGTAAGTGCTGTTATTGTTAAGTGGAAACGTTTAGAATCAACAACAGCTCATCCACAAAGCGATAGGCCACACAATCTCACAGAACGGAACCGCCGAGTGCTGCAGAACGTAGCACATAAAAATCGTCTTTCCACAGTTTCAATACTCACTACCGAGTTTCAAACTGCTTCTGGAAGGAACTCAGCACAAGAACTGTTCGTCGGGAGTTTCATGAAATGAGTTTTCTTGGTTGAGCAGCCGCACACAAGCCTAAAATCACAATGCCAAGCGTCGGCTGGAGCGGTTTAAAGCACTCTGCCATTGGACTATGGAGCAGTGGAAATGCGTTTTCTGGAGTGATTAATCACGCTTCACTGTCTGAAAATCTGGATTTAGCGGATACCAGGAAAATGCTACCTGCCTGAATATATAGTGCCAACTGTAAAGTTTTGTGGAGGAGGAATGATGGTCTGGGGCTGTTTTTCATGGTTTGGGCTAGATTCTTTAGTTCCAGTGAAGGGAAATCTTAATGCTACAGCATACACTGGCATTCTAGAGAATTGTGTGCTTCCAACTTTGTGGCAACAGTTTGGTAAAGGCCTTTTTTATTCAACATGATAATGCACCCGTGCACAAAGCGAGGTCCATAAAGACATGGTTTCCCTAGGTTGGTGTGGAAGAACTTGACTGGCCTATATAAAGCCGGACCTCAACCCCATCGAACACCTTTTGGATGAATTAGAACGCCGACTGCGAGTCAGGCCTTCACGCCCGACATCAGTCCCCGACCTTACTAATGCTCTTGCGGTTGAATAGGTGCGAATCCCCGCAGCCATGTTCCAAAATCTAGTGAAAAGACTTTCCAGAAAAGCAGAGACTATTATAACAACAAAGGGAACACCAACTTCATATTACTGCCCATGGGTGTTCACATACTTTTAGCCATGTAGTGTAATATTACCTCTATTGTTTCGAATAATTTGTTAACTACGTAATCAAATGGTAGTGATGGTTACTTTTCGGAATAAGTTTAGTTTGTTTATGGTACTACTAGTATATTTAGAAACAGTTCACTGTTTTATACTTTATATACATGACAAGGAACTTCATGGTTATCAAAATATTTCAGCTAAAACATCCACTTACGTGAAAAAACTCAAACTTAAATAAAAGAAACAAAATTTTTGTCGTTTAAGTTGAAAACTGTATATTAGGTTACATATGTCGTAATCACTGCAGGAATCTAACCCAAAGCTGAGCGTTGTAAGTCTTCAAGTTTTCCTCTAATCCACAAAGGAACCGTTCGAGTAAACATTTTCAACTTTATAGTATATTTTACGAAGTGTAAAGTGCTACGGATACGTTTATTTTTAAATTCGCCACCCAGTGGCTCAACGGTATGTTAGCGGACTTACAACACTAAAAACCGGGTTTCGATACCCGTGGTGGACAGAGCACAGATAGCCCATTGTGTAGCTTTGTGGTTCATTCAAAACAACAACAAAAACTTTTTAAATTAATTGTGTATTTTAAAATTCGGATAAGAATAATTTATATCACACTTTTGCGTTAACGTAAATCCAAAACAAAGCAAAGAAACTCCACCAAAAAAACTTGCGTTGTAGTACTGGAAATATACACATACATATTTGTGGTTTGAGACATATGGTGCTGCCATCTGTCAGTGTTTCTGTCCAATGAGGTTTACCGAATAGCTCTGGTCCTCCCTGGCTGGTCAGATTTATTACCAACATTGCCGTAAGTCGGTCGTGAATCACGCTTGGAATACCGTTATCATTCACAGCAACTCCAATGGGGCCCAGTTCAATTTGAACCTGGATTAAAACATAATCACTAGTACGATTTCTGTCTGTTTACTTGCATTGTTTCGCGAGGATTCGTTAGCACCTAAAGAGAAAGAAACGAAAGATGAAGAGCATGTTTAACTTTATATATGTAATTTTATTGAATGTTGAAAGAAGAAAATTGGAATGTTTAAGAGAATATTTAACAAAAGTAGGACAATTAAAACATTCCAAATGATATAGCTCTATAGTATCTCCTTTAATATTGTTGTAGCAAATGACGAAAAAAATTACGTTTACATATCAACGTACGACGACGTGTTGGTTTAAAAATGATATTTCCTGAATTTGTCATGATTGAAAATTTCCCAAACTGATTTCGAACGGCCGTGTTATGTACTAGTATTCCACAGAGAGAACTAATCTTACACCGATAAGTTATAACCATAGCCTTCGCAACGCTAGGACGTATATAATTTCCTAAGAATTACGAAAACAAAAAAAAATATTTTTCTCCTCTTAGCATTTTAAGTTTTATTCCAGTTGTAAAGAAAACATCAAATGTATAATTATTATATGTGATTGTTCAAATTAAGTTTCGTTTTTGTTTTTCATTATTTCTCTTTCTTATTCCTTAAGTGGATAAAAGTGCATTAAACAACCACAGTTCGTTCATATACCGACATTTTACTATAATTAAAACACTTATACAGGCGCATGATTCTAATTTCTTTTGTATTTGGCTATGTCAGTGGTGGGTTAACGGATTTACAATTACGGACATCTGAAAGTCGATTTCCCACAATGAGCATATTGTATGGCTTTGCACTAAAACAGACAGAACACAAAAGATATTTTATTACTAGAAGCTACTATAATTAAGTGGTTGTCTTAGAAATTCCATAATATGAGTTCTAAAAGGAAATCCGAATGTCTTAACAAATAACCTTAACTTTTACAATACATTAGTACACGGTGTCAGACATCACGTTCTAAAAATTAATAGATACAAATACCGTTCGCAACTGACAGGACAGTTTTATTCTAGGAGGCTATGAGATTCGACTTCCTTTAGATACCCTGTTTAATTCATTTGGTCTTCATGAAGGTACAATTCTAGAAGTTATCAGAATCAACCTTTGAATAGGAGTGTAATGTGAATTCGAAATATTAAATTTATTTATCATGAATGTTGCTATACAGTAGTGCAAAACACAAAATACATATGACATGCATGTTATCAGTATAATTGTTACCCAGTAACTGGAAATCACAAAATACATATCATGTTATTCATTAGCGAGAAACTACAAAATACACATCACATGTTTACTATCAGTGTAACTGTTGATGCTGTTATTCATTAGTGGGAAAACATGAGAAGTGTATCATATGCTTGCTATAAAAACAACTTTGTTGGTTACATGGTAATATTTTGATTATTTATTTCTTTTGCTCAAAAGATATAACGGATTGATATAATAAGTTTTAGATGTGCTTTAGTTGTCGAATGAAATCTAATTTTTTATTACAGACCTCATCCAACAGTTGGACACTGTTAGAAACGTCGAGAAAAGACGTTTCTTTAATAATTATACGCAGGAGTTTCAATACAGAATCTGGTCGTTCAGCAAGTTGTACCAATACTTATAATTCATAAGTTGGGATAATGTTTTCCTGAAGTAATTTTTCATTGTAGTTTATAAATTCTTAAATCTAGCTTCTTTTGAAATAAAAACAATTACTAGTATTAAGCGAGAATTATTATATATATTTCTCAGTCTGAGTATCTAAAGAAAAGCTTCTATTCTGTTTATTTGTTGCTACCAACAAAGACAGATGCATAAAAATAACCTTCAGAATCGAAAAGAAATAATTCTCAGCTAATATTCTAAAAAAAGATATATTATTTTTTATCATAATACACGTCAAAATAAATCCAACTGGCTAATGCTGATGCACAGTTATTATGTCTACAACAAATCACTTTTTATACAAAGGTTTATTGTTTCTGTTTTAGTAGGTTCGTTGCTCCTGCGTTTATATCCTCACCAGAAGAAAACTATGTTTATAAATAAAATACTACAACATAATTACAAATTGCTTCTACTACATATCTGCGATTATGTACAGACAAGATCTGAAAATTTAATAAAGTGACGACACCGAAACAATGAAACCGTGTTTGAATACAGACATGCTATAATAAAGTCATACTGATACACTGATATTAATAAAACAAGGACGTTTTTCAAACGCAGACAACTGAACCATTAATAATACTGCTACACAAGAACTATATTTATATACAGACATGCCGTTATTCAACCATAATAATTACTGATACAACACAACTTTGTTTATGTAGAAACATTTGTGAGTGACCCATAACGATTAATAACACAACTATTCAGTGTTTACGAGGGCTGTTCAAAAAATACGCGGACTGACGTCATAAGAAAAAATGTACTTTATTTAGAAGTTACAGGTCTGGGACCCCTTCAAAGTATTCTCCTCCCCAACGCACACACTTATCCCAACAGTGTTTCCACTTGTTGAAACAGTCCTGGTTCGCTTCTTTTGTAATGTCTTCCAGCTCCTTCATCGCATTTGCCTTAATCTCGGGAATCGTCTCAGATCTTCTTCCTTTTAAGGGTCTTTTGAGTTTGGGGAACAAGAAAAAATCTCAAGGAACAAGGTCAGGTGAGTAGGGGGGTGGGGAAGAACAGTGATCGAGTGTTTGGCCAAAAACTCACGAGTTCTGAGGCACAAATTTCGCAGTAACGCGGTGCATCTTCAATTTTTCGGCCAAAATCTCGTAACAAGATCCAACTGATACCCCACACTCTTCAGCAAGCTCCCTGACAGTCAGGCGTCGATTTGCCCGCACCAGGGTGTTGATTTTGTCGACGTGTGGGTCGTCAGTTGACGTGGAAGGACGTCCAGGAAGCTCATCATCTTCAATGGACTGTCGACCATCCTTAAAACGTTCATGCCACTTGAAACATGCCGTACGCTTCATAGCAACATCACCGTAAGCCGTGTTAAGCATAGCAAAAGTTTCAGTCGCAGGTTTTCCAAGTTTAACACAAAATTTCACAGCAAGTCGTTGCTCCTTCAGGTCATTCATTCTGAAATCCGCCAAACGAAACAATCGCACTTCACTTAAAACTGCATAGCTAATACACAAATGAAGATATCTGCAATCGGGAAATGGCGTCGTAATCAGCTGATTTGTGCAAACCTAGCGACACCAAGCGGATTCCCCTGGAACCAACTGGAGCCGCGCAATTCAAACAGTCCGCGTACTTTTTGAACAGACCTCGTATATACAGACATGCTGTTAAGGAGCCATGATTGTTATTGATATAACAAAACTACGTTTATCTACAAACGTGTGTGACTGATCCACAATGATTACACTGAACAAGGAAAAAATTGTTACAGGACAAAACTCAAATCATTCTGGTTAATATGATGATGCTGATTCCTAAGATTTAGTCAGAATTTGACCATTACCTCGAGATTTTGAGTTATTGTAATAGTTGCTTTCTTACCTAAGTAGTATCTTCATAAGTTGGATGAGTGTTTGAGGTCATTATTATTTGGGTAGTGGAATCCTTTACCCGTAATACGCAAACCATTAGGTATACCATGGCGGATCTGATGGTACTTGCGCTGGTCCATAACTTCATGTATTTTACAAATATCTCCTGTGGCCTCAATAGAAAAATATCTCTAAACCATCACACCGCTTCCCCCATGCTTCATGGTAGGTTCTATGGATTAAGATAAGTATAATTAGCCTTTTTTCAGCTGGATGTACAATTTACGATTTAAACTTGGACTCATCTGTCCATAACTTTTTCAATCATAAACAGTCCAGTTTGATGTACTTTCAAGAAAATTTCAGTCTTTGATAATATTTGGTAATTGAAGTAACGGTTTCTTACTGCTACACAACTAAATATTCCATTTTCTTTGAGTCTTCTGGAAACTTCTCTGTTACTTGGTATAAAATCGTTTATCTCATACTTAAGGTCAGTGGTAGACTTCCTTCTGTCCCATAAACGAAGATACTTAACAAAAGTATCATTGAGTTTAGGCGTTCTGCCTATTCCTTTCCTATTTTCAAATTTACGTGTTTTAGTCCCATGATCTGAGGTGTACTTAACAGTGTTTGGGGCACATTTCTCGTCTGCAGCAATTTGTCAAAGTCCAATCAGCATCATGCAAAGGTTTTATACGAGTTCTCTGCTTTACTGGCAATTTGCTATGTTTTTTTAGGGACGTGGCGTATAAAACAAAAGTGATATATAGTGTGAAACTGTTTTTATCAAGGTTTATATGTGGATGCTATTAAATTGATTTATTATACCATATACCAGTACAATATGCTAACTTCTTGCTAGCCTCTTTCTATATAGTTAAGACACTGCATGAAGTGCCTTGACAATTATTTCAGAACTAATATTTGATCGATATGTTCAATCATTACTTATGCCTTGCTTTTAGTTCAAGTATATGGGAATTCTAAAGAATGATAAGTATTATCATCCTGGCTCATTCAGTTGTCAACAGGGTCAGTGAAGCATTACCATACTGTTGAAATTTACATTCTGCTATGGAACGGAAGAATTATCCCCAAAGGATTGAAAGACTGATAAGATATTCCCTTCTCCTAATACTTTTGCACAGTACTGTGCTTAGTAGTTTAACAAAACTGTTTTATTCAAAATTATTATTGATACAGCAAAATCGTTTATTTGTTGTTTTTTTAATTTCGCGCAAAGCCACACGAGGGCTATCTGCGCTAGCCGTCCCTAATTTAGCAGTGTAAGACAAGATAGAATGCAGCTAATCCTTACCACCCACCGCCAACTGTTGGGCTATTATTTTACCAAGGAACAGTGGGATTGACCGTCACATTACAACACTCCTATGGCTGAAAGAGCGAGCATGTTTGGTGCGATGGGGATACGAACCTGCGACCCTCAGATTACATTTCGAACTACAAAATTATATTTATGAATGGACATGCTATAACCGAGGCATAATGACTATTCATATGAAAATAATCTCTGTTTGTATGCATACATGTTATTACTAGTTCATTGTGTTTGCTGATTTAACACCTTTGTGTTCATATATAGACAAGCCTTGATAGGTCCTTAATGATTTCGAATACAATAAAGTTCTGCCCGGCCTGGCCAAACGTGTTAAGGCATGCAACTTCTAATCTGAGGGTCGCGGGTTCGCACCCCTTTCGCCCCAAACATGCACGCCCTTTCAGCCGTGCTGGCGTTGAAAAGTAACGATTAATCCCTCTATTCGTTGGTAAAAGAGTAGCCCAAGAGCTGACAATGGATGGTGATGAATAGCTGCCTTCCCTCTAATCTTACACTGCTAAATTAGGGACGGCTAGCACAGATAGCCCTCGAATAGCTTTATGTAAAATTCAAAAACAAACAAACAATAAAACTATATTTACATATAGTCAGGATCGGACTGAGTCTTAGTGGATACTGAGAAAGAAAAAAACTGATTATCGACAGATATGCGTGAGTGAGAGCCATAATTATTAGTTTTTTTAACAGAAGGGTCTTCAAGCAAACTTGTCTGAATGAACTATTGTGACTGCTATCATAACACATTGCTTTTACATACCGTCATACTCTGACTGAGCCAAAATGGTTACTGGTTCAACAAACTGTGTTTATTTAAAGACATGGGAAACCACGTAATACAGTATTGACACAATAGAACTGTTTATATAATAAAATTGATGAAAATTTCTACACAGATGTTCCTGTTTGAGCAATCCCAAGTTTCTCTGCAGTACGAGAAAATATTTTTAAAATTTAAAACGTCTTTTAACACAATTAATTCTTTTTTCTACTAAAAGAAATTTGATATTTGAACATAAATTTATCGTGCAATCGCTTTTGTTCCGTATGTACGTATCAATACTTCTCTGAAACTATGTATTATTTATATAGATCCATATTTTGTAGCAACTGCCTGGAGTGTGAGACTTGTTTATTAATTCTGACTGAGCTCAGGGTCATTATTCGATGAATGGAAATTCTGTTGAGTTATTATTCACCCATCTTAGAAGTAACTTCATAAAAGTTGACTTAAAGTTATTGCTATTAAAATCAGTTATTAATTTCTTATAAATAATTTTCTTATACTAGTGTGCTCAAGCTCTTCCCCCGTACACTCAGTATTTCAGGAATCTGGTTACCCATTATAATTCATGAGAGATGGCCAGCGTAACAGGGTCTGACAGCTGCATATATTCATGAACACGACAGCGGCCCTTGATCACTAGAACTCCGTTTTATTTCTCGCGTTTTCTCAATTTTGACACGCTCGGCTGCGCATAAATTTGGCGCTCGCGGGCGAACAGATCGAGCACCGCGTGCACCTCGCGGTCACTTGAAACTTTCTGCGCTGCTGGTCGGTGACTCCCGTGATCAAAGTAAATGCATAACCCAATAACAAAATCGTTTCTTTCTGCCTCGCCTGACAAACGTAGAAAGGATTGAGTTGAGCTCGAAATTTACCATCGTTTTGAGCCCACTAGCAAAATAATTTTATCATGGCTCGGCCCCGAGAGAGAACCCGTCAAGTCCTTTCGGTGTTATTGTTTCTTTTTGTATCCTAGCCGATGGAAAGATTGCAGTAAAAAAATGAACATTAAATCATTGCGCCTCCTGGGGGAGTTGTACAGTATGGTCACGTTCGCATCTACTGATGTCTTAAGACTAAATAGCAGCCATGTTAGGTTGATCTCTGTTCTTATAAAACATATATTTTGTCAGCAATCCGGCTCTTTGATTTTGATCTAATTCAACATGAAACTACTGGAGTTTTGTATTAGACTCATGTTTCTTCCTCATTTCTTCTTCGCATCAAAGTTACTAATGATTTACTCTGCTATTTTCTTATGGTAACAAATACGCTTAGCCAGCAATAATGCTGAAGAGTTATGATGATCTTAAGAACATTATCTTGCACAGAAATCCTGTAAGTGGTATATACACATTTTACAGAAAGTGATCTTTGAAGTTGCTCCAAGGTACCAAAAATGTTTTAATTAACCATGAGCTTTCACTTTTCTTTTAATAACTAAAACGCAATGACTAGACAAGGAGTTATTTGGAGATAACGAAAACAGGAGATGATCAGATAATACTTTCAGTGACGAAAAGAAGATACAAAAATATTCGTTAACACTGCAAGGAGAAAAATATGAAACAAAGACACTAAAATTATGTAAATCTAAAATAAATTTAAAAATCGATAAATTAATGAGATATTACAATCAAAGGCTATAAGAAATTATTGGAAAAACAAGAAAATTATGAGCTGAGTTAATAGTGTAGAGAGAAAGTCAATGCGGGAGGCCTAAAACTAAATGTTCAACAAGGAAACAAAGAAACTTAGCAGTCCTAATAAAGTACCAAATGTTTATCGATTACTAAAGAAGAGTCGTCAAGAGTTAGAATAAAACATAAAAATACTGCGTGGTTAATAATCAAAGGTGACAATAAAAAAACAATAGTGTATCAAACAACCTTAACATAAAAACTGTTAAAACTGTCATATAACACTAGCTGAGATAGTGTTTAACATAGATATGTATAACAGGTAACCTGAAACAATATGCATACCAAAGGTTACAATATAATAAAGTAATCAACAAAAGTGAATTTAATAACTTATTTACTTGGTGTAGTGCACATTGTTGTATAAAATAAAGAAATGAGATGTAGGAAAAACTGAATTTATTAAGTAAAAAAATCAGATATGTTTAGGTATATATTTAATAGTGTACAAGATAAAAAAAGTTTCAAAAAGTGGATGTATTAAAAATGAACTGCTATCATTCAAGAAAAAAATTAAAAGTACAATATTTAATATTTCTGCAACAAAAACTTATGAAAATTGTAATATATTTCCCTTAAAAATATTTATTGTTTGATATGGTTCGGATCCTATACATATATACAGATTACGAAGGAAATGGTAATTCCTAGTTTAGAACAATAATAATGCCATGTTAATAGCAAATATAGATCAAATAATTTTTGTAAATACCAATCGACCATCTCGAAGAATTGATCAAAATTTAAATTATAAGTTACCAATAACAGTGACGTTTTGGAGAATGGAAAATACAAATATCATTTCAGAAAGATATTATTTACTAAAGGAATATCTATTCCTCGCCAATGTACCAATTACACTTCCATATTGATCAGAGCAACATAAACAATTTGTAATTGCAAAAATATAATACTGTGCAACTATAACTATTAACGTCATGATGTTTCACTGATTTTTCTATTTCCATTAATGTTGAGATACTTGTATCTGTATGACAAGTATTATCTAGAGTAGGTGTTTATGACTTGTTGCCGATAAATTTCAACAATGAACGAGTCATACATAATCCAACTGTATTAAAATAATATATTCAAAACAAGTCAAACGTATATACAAATGTTCGTTACATAGTTAATCACCACATTTGTATACAGAGCTATAAGTAACCGCCTCTTTTCGTCAAGCTTGTTCAGTTTCTTTAGAAACCAATCGATAATATGAATTATTATTCATTACTCTGTGAATATTATACTTTAAAAATCTCCATTATAAAATATGTATTGCTAAAATTACAAACATAGTCTAAATCAATGGTTCTCAACCATGGAGGTCATTTGAAGTTTCTCGGGGGTCACGGATGGTTTGGGAATTATTGGGGAAATCACGGAGCAATTTGTAGTTTTTGTGGCAACTGCCCACCAATAAGAAACACACTGAAGTGCGGCAGTTGAACCGCGTCGAGATGCTTGTTGCGCAACCATCTGTCTAATTTTGAGTAAAACTTTTCATATATTACAACATTTTAAATTGCCTAATTTTTAACTATATAATTTTAATACATCGAACTTAAAATTTAAATATCAAAGTTTCCAATGTATTTAGTATATTTTCTCATTATATATATATTATGTCAACAATCACACTGAGTGAATAAGTAGGTTTTGAGTGATGTTCAGTAATTCCATGGATTTAGCATTTTTTTTAGCACTTGTAGCGTTTCTCAAGGTCATTTATTTGTAACATTTTCAATAAATTAAGATCTTTATATAGTTTTGTTTTATTTTACCTTTACGCAAAGTTCACCATTGCAAAAATTATCATAAGGGTCAAGGTAATACCCTGGAGAGTCTCAGGGGGTAAGACGATGAAAGAGGTTAAGAACCTCTGGTCTAGATCTACTTGACCATATCTCTTACTAACTTTATCTTACTTCCTCTTTCACTAGCTTGCTTGCACTAACTTGGCCGCCGATACATATGTATTTATATTGCCCAACTGAGGCCTAAAACGTTCTACAAGATACAGTACGTTATGATGTAACAATACTCATTTTAGGCAACGAGAAAAATTCAGAAGGTATGTGTAACTTGATTTGAATTCACAACAACTTAACTTCACAACAAATGGTATAGTTTGTAAACAGTTATGTAAGCAAGCTTGTCATAACCATCTTAAAACTTACTTTAATACTCTAAATATCACTCATGTATTAAACTTAAAATGAAGATTCGTGTTTATATATATATATAATAGTTCAAACAATATAGCTTTACAATGATAGTTGTTGTAGTTCTAACATTATTATATCGTTTTGAATGGCGCTGTATTTTCAATTGTATAACAGTGCTGTGAATGTTTTTATACACCTAACTTCATTATATTGGTGTGATTACTGTTGTATGTAGTTCTGATGTCATGATATTATTTGGACTGTTGTTGTACTCCTAGCTTTAATTTATTGCTATAAGTATTACTGTAATTACAGCGTCACGACATTGTTATGGTTGTGATCTAATGTAATTTTATTGCATTTTGGTTCCAGCTTAATAATATTGGTAATCATTGTTTCTGTAGTTTCAACTTCATTATGGTTGTGTGATTGTTGATGCGTATTTATCTGTATTATATCTCCGTGAACGTTGTTGTAATTTTGAGAATATTGTAACTGTATGACTATTGTTACAGGTCAAGCGTCATGATATTGATATGACTGTTAGCACAACGTCATGATAATAATGCTGTGATTACTGTTGCTCCACATTGATAATAATAATAATCCCCGTCACACCAAACATGCTCGCCTTTTCAGCTTAGGGGACGTTATAATGTTATGGTAAATTCTACTATTCGTTGGTAAATGAGTAGCCCAAGAGCTGGAGGTGGGTGGTGATGACTAGCTGCCTTCCCTCTAGTCTTGCACTGCTAAATTAAGGACGCAGATAGCCCTCGTGTAGCTTTGCACGAAATTAAAAAACAAACAAATAATAATAATATTACGATATTTGTAGTTCCCACGCTATTATACTGCTCTGATGTTGTCGTTCGAATGTCATGATATTGCAATGACTCTTGGCGTTGTTCTGTGATTGTTATTCTTGTTTCAACATTGTCTTGATATTTGTTTGTTTACTTTTAAACATTGTAAATTAGTGCTATTATAGTGCAGTAGATCCAACTTTGCAATGATATGACAATTAATTTGTAGTAAATGGAAAATCATACCATTCCTATTATTGCTATAATGTTTTCATTATAATACTACTTGCTTTAAGATCAAGATTTCTCAAGAATATTAAAATTGTTTCAAAGTCGTAAATGTTTCATATTATGATATTGTAGAATGTTTTTGATTGGTTGATTTATACTGTCACAATCTCATAAATGCCGCTGAGGGAATATAACGTAAGATTCGTGTTTTTATACCTGCGTAACTTTACTTAACAATAAACATACAAATAAAACAAATTCATGTCACCACACTTTCAAAACTTTTAAAATTGCTTAACATTTTCACTATTGTTATACAGATATAATATTAAAAACCGTTTTGATTTATTTTGTAAAACCCACATAAGAGCTATATGAATTCATTGTCCCTAATTTTAAACTCAGTTAAATCGTGGTCTTTATATAATTGCTCAGTTGTTATTGTCATAAAATTTTCATTGTCTTCTCCTATGTATCCATTATGATAGTCTCGCATAATGATTTTTCTCTCTCTCTCTAATTTTTACGTATTGTTGAAATTACGAATAGATTAACCAAGGTTTCTTAATTTTTATAATTTATTTAGTTTAGTTTATTTTGAATTTCGCGCAAAACTATGCGAGGGCTATCTGCATTGGTAGTTCCTAATTAAGCAGTGTAAGACTAGAGAGGAGACAGCTAATCATCACTACCCACCGCCAACTCTTGAGCAACTCTTTTATCAAAGGATAGTGGGATTTACCGTTACATTATAACACCCCCACGGCTGAAAGGGCGAACAAGTTTAATGTGACGAAGACTAGAATTTGTTGTTGTTGTTGTGTTGAACATTATTATTTTGATCCAGTTTCTGTTCTTAAATTTAACACCACAACTTTTTACTAAAATAATTTCTTGCAATCTGATTTTTTTATTCCTTCTAAATTAGGGACGGTGAGCGCAGATAACCCTTGAGTAGCTTTGCGAAAATTTAAAAACAAAAATTATTCCTTCTATTGCTTCACTTTCTGACCTTTATGGTTGTTTTGTTTTTTTCGATTGAATAATCTCTCTTTTTCGATTATCATTCTCAAATTCAGCACAATACTTGCGAATAAGTAAAATATCAAAAAATACTTACCCTTCTTTTTTTGTCTTTTGAATTTCGTACAAAACTACTCGCAGGCTGTCTGTGCTAGTCGTCCCTAATTTAGCAGTGTGAGGCTAGAGGGAAGGCAGCTAGTCGTCATTACTCACCGCCAACTCTTGGGCTACTCTTTTACCAACGAATAGTGGGATTGACCGTCACATTATAATGCCCCAACGGCTAAAAGGAGCGAGCATGTTTGGCGCGACGGGGATGGGAACCCCCGACCCTCAGATTACGAGTTTCACGCCTTAACACGCTTGGCCATGCCGGGCCCTCTTACCCTTCATCTTTAAAATTATGTAAGAGCGTAGGATCCAAGTCTGCAATTTATTTATTTGGAGAAAAAAAATTACGAAATTTTTTGACACTTAAAACTAGTTGAGAAGTTTTATTTAGTGTTATTATTTGTAGTCAATCGAAACAAATGTACAAATTATACATACATGCATATATATCGTTTTGTTTTTAGCTCACTTTCCCCTTCACTCAACATTTGTGAATGCGATATTAAATATTTTATTTTCAATTATCTGAGGATTACTTACTAATTATGTCAAATACTCTTGTTTATTTATTCTTACATCTAATTCAGAGTATAAAAATCGATAAATTTCAAATTCCAATAAATTGACAATACATTACACTCGCTCTAAATAATTGAATATGTCCACTCTTGATATACAAGTAGACTAGCGATTTTAAATAAAGCTATACCAGGGAATATTTCAAAAGGATAAATAATTAGCGCAAATTAAAAAAACAACTTTATAGCAAAGTTTGTGCATTTTACCTTCAAGAGTAAAACTTTAAACACAAATTTATTTACTAAAACTTTCCTTCACACAGGCCTCGTTTACACGCCATTTGTCACCAAGTGAGCAAAGTACCGAACTCCATCGTAATTTCTTTGGTACCCAGAGCATTTCTTGTGGCATATTCAACTCTACAAACCATTCTCTGCTTGTTCGATGTCATCCAATGAAAATTCGCCCATACGTTACACGCTTGAACTAGGCCTAAGCCGAGTATGCATGAAAAATGGTCGTCATTCGAGATTCGAGCTAGCGTGATTTATCGTAGAAAGAGCCAACATGAGATAGCAAATGAGGTCGACGAAGCATTACAAGCACTAGTCTTGAACAAAAATCAGGTTGAAAAAAAGAACAAAAAAGGAGGTATGAAAATAAGAAAAAATACTCGTTTATTGGTCTAATTGCAAGAATAAGAAGAGAAAGTACCAGGCTTCTGACCATCCTCGATAAATACCGGAAAACTATAAAAATAATATGAACTTTATTTTTAAGTCTTCCGAATTATATTCATCGAACGATCTTGTACCAGTTAGTGAGCCTGTGATTTAGATTAACTAATATATATGCGATAAAGCATGTGATGTACGTAAACCACAAATCTATTTACTAAGAAAACTGTATAATGGTTGCATATTATAGATTGATGATAATTTAATTATAAATGCTTATTTAGAACACAACATGTTTAATCTTTTAAAACGTTAAACATTTACTTACGTAGGCTTAGTCATATATAGCAGCATATTACAAGAGTGATATTTAGAAGTTATCAACATTATGCTGTCAGATAACAACTACAAGTTATATGATACCGATATTTCATTAAGTTGTTAAATGATTACACCTTCAGGAAGTTAGGACTGTATCTAACTTTGAGTGTTGTAGTTAAACAACAAATATGCGAGTTCTGTAAGTTTACAGGTGTTTTACATACCAAATAATTTCTAAAATAAATAAAACTTATTAATTATGTAAAGTGAATATTAGTTGTAGTTTATTATAATAAAATGATTATAGTAGCTGAGTAACAAACACTGAATTATTACCAAAACTTTACTTACTTGATTTATGGACTAACTGTGTGGTGTTGTAAAATAATCTTGAGTAATTTTATTCCAAGTCCTCACTTGCATATTGGAGGTCAGATTGATCGCTGTAAGTGAAGTGCACGGCGTATATTATTTAGTTTCTTATTAAATTTGTATAGTAAGTGTAGTAATTGATTTTTTTGTACGTAATATATGACAAACAATGAATTGTATAATTCATCTTACAAAAAACTTTAATCAATTGGTCTTTGGACGAACTAGCCAAATGGACTTGGTCATTACAATCCTGCACTTTTTACTAATTTTTTATATTTTCAAATTATATCAAATTATATAGATGTTGTTACGTATTATAATTTATCTCAGACGAGTCTACGATTTATTATTTACTATTTCAAATAACCGGAAATTTGAATTTAGAAGTTAATTAATTGTATTTTCCAACAAAATGGATACATACAATTTTCGTTTTTAATACAAATATGTTTTAACATACAAACAAAAAACAGTACAATATATAATAACGGTTATTACTAATAGTTATTACAAACGATGATTTATGTACAACAGGTTTACAAACTTATAAACAATACTGAGTCTTATATCTGGTCTGGAACTAAATCTTTTATCGAAGTTCACGGAGAGCAAATTAATTCTTTGTTGATACACCTGTACACTTCTTGCTTGAAACACCTGTAGGTATCAACTGGCGATAATATTTAATATTCTCGTAGAAATATTAACATTCGAAATTAATTCACTGAAGTTGAACGGTTCGTAAAGTTCGAAATCTATAAATGTTCCTGGTCAAATTCTGTAGTTTTCGAATTAATAGGCGTTAATCACAATTGTAGCTTCCGAACACTAGCTGTAGCTGACTAATAATAACCTTCTTCTGTTTCTCGGTTAACTGCTTTTATTTGAATCAAGCGAGTTTTTTTAAAAAATTCAACAATGTTTGAAAACGCTGGAGCGTGTTCGTAAAACAAATATTGTGTCTTACTCTCAAGAATCGTTTGCAACTTTGGAGAACAGGAGTGACTTGCGCAATAAACAGTCAACAATATACGTTACATGAAAAAAAAACTACCCTGAAACTAGCGAAGGTATAAAAATAAACATGTAACGGTAAATCCGTTACACCTCCCTCTTTAAACAATTAAAAATTGGCGTTAGATAATTTATCTAAAACATTACATCTATATAGATATATATCGGTAACAATCTATAAGATACATTACATTGTCAAAGAATTGTACAATTTCAAAAATTATGAGAATATATAACACAATTAATACAAATAACCTTGTAATAATAAAGTTATATAACAAGTGAAAGTGCTTAAACACAAGTATTACCTTTTTGGTTTAATAATCACATGACTGAGGTGTCTTCAAGAGCTGGGATATGTCTTAAAGAAGTAACATACATTTTCTTATTAGATTTTTCAGCAAACTGACATATATGACAAGTGTTACAAAACTGGGAAACATCTTGTCTAATGTTTGGCCAAATGAAATGTCTTAATTTTGGTACATGTCTTCTTAACTTATAAATGACCTCCCATAGGGAGTTAATGGGCCACTTTCAATACATCAGAACGATACATTTGGAACAATAATTTAATAAACTACAGCCCAGTTGTTTGAAACTGATACATTTTGTCTCCATTTTTCATCAGCGCACCATTTTAAAAAATGTAATCATTTGGAACTTTTTCTACTTTATTTTTTGTGAGTGCATATTTAATAGTGAAGAGATCAATGGATCCTCTTCTTGCTCATCGATCAGTTTGCTTCTAGCAAACGAAACTTCCACAACCGAATTACATCCTCTACTTTCATCATTATCACTCACCAATGAATTGTCAGGAGGACAGTCCAAAAATGTCTAAGACAAATTCATAATATCATTCTCTGAGCACGTCTATATCTTTTGTTTCTGGCCTAATGTTTTAGCCTGAGATCGAGTCACAGCATACGAGTTAAACACTTATGAATTCTCCTTAACAACAATATCATCGTTAGACGAGATGATCAGCTCGCTAACCATGTTTCCAAGCA
Source organism: Carcinoscorpius rotundicauda (assembly GCA_011833715.1). Lineage (NCBI taxonomy): Eukaryota > Metazoa > Arthropoda > Merostomata > Xiphosura > Limulidae > Carcinoscorpius > Carcinoscorpius rotundicauda. The sequence continues at coordinate 44,214,534 of CM022392.1, read as the reverse complement.
ATAATGATACATTCATAGTTGGCAGAGTAGGTGTTACAACAACTGGTCCCAAAACTAGGTGTGGTGTTAACCAAATGTTATGAAGAAGAACATTAACAAAGCCACCCTCAATACCCTAAGCCCAACCAAAGGTAGAACTCAAATCTAAAGGCAGTATACCTCAGTCGTTCAGTGTCATGTAAAATACATATTGTTATGGGACAAGCATTGTCATTTGTCAAAGAAACAGAATCAACAGGCACAGAAGGTTTAAATTCCTCTCTAACTACATCAGCCTTTTTATCAGTGGTCAAATAAACAATATTGGGTGATCTGGTGAAACTATGTTCGTATATAAACACAAATGCACTGGATGTTGCGTCCCTTTATTTTTTTATTTTTCAAAATCCAAAAATCGGACATAACATGATCTGCTTACTCATAGAAATGGCAAACAGGCTTTGATGAAGTTTTATCCCATCTGTATATATGACTTCGAACTAGAATAGCTGGATTTTCTCTAAGAATCCTCAATTTAGTGGACTGAATAGACACTGGTTTTTGCTGAGATGGAAAGAATTTCCTTTTATGAAAAGTGGTTTATGTATTAAAGTGTAATCATGGAAAAGAAAAGCTACTTGGTGTAGTGTTTTGACTTTCTTTTCGTTAAAACACATTTTAAGGTCGTCATTTGTACAATGTTTAAATTCATTAATTAGACATAATTGTATTAATTTGTCGGAACTGCCCCCCAGTGGCTCAGCGGTATGTCTGCGGACTTACACGCTAAAATCCGGGTTTCGATACCCGTGGTGGGCAGAGCACAGATAGCCCATTGTGTAGCTTAGTGCTTAATTCTAAACAACAATTGTCGGAACTGTTGCCAATATGTATAGAATTACATTATCGATAACAAAAACCTCTTTTTCATGGGGAAAGTCCATGTCAGTTTGATTATCAAATTCTTTTGATATAGAAAAAAGCTTTACATCTGATCTCATGTTGTAATCTTCGCGCACATTATAGCTCGACTTCTTTTGGAAAATACTTTGTGAGCCTTAGTAGCCAGAACACAAGTAAGGAAAGTCTGAAGAAGAAGAGTAGAAATCATGATTGCATTTGATAAATTGAAACTAGCAAATACAGTTTTCATTTTTTATTTGATTTCTTAGTTTTATGAACTTATAATAGAAACAAGACGTAAGAATTTGTATGTGTGTTTCGTGTCAGACAATCTGAAAGTTTTGGTATTTCTAATATTTGTTACCAGTATTTTGCTGATTTAGTTTTATGGCGAGTATAGGTTATATATGATTTGTAAAACATTAGGTGTCTTACGAAACATTGAAATAAATTATGTATTTCACAAATTTTGTGTACAATGTATCCACATATATATTCATGATCAATGGGTATATGTAAAATAGACGAATTAAGTCAATTATTATTTTTACTACAGACAATAGGTTTAACATAATGAAATGTAGATATTCTCTATTTGTAATGTTACAGTGTATTTGTTAAAATCCTACAGTAATTATAGTTATTAAGTGTTGTGAAAGTCCACCTTTGTAAAACCTGTATAAATTATTTTATCACAAATAGTGAAAGTTTTATTGACGATGTGAAATACTGTATGAAGTGTAAGTTTTAATTATTGTACAATATCGCTTTTTTATGGAATTTTAAATATACAGATATGTATTGTGTGCGTGATAAAAATGTATATAACAGTGATATTGTTATTTTTTGTTATTTGTTATTTTGAATTAAGCACAAAGCTACACAAGGGGCTATCTGTGCTCTGCCCACCACGGGTATCGAAACCTGAATTTTAGCGTGTAAGTCCGCAGACATACCGCTGAGTCACTGGGGGGCCAGTGATATTGTTAAATTAAATATTATTATTGACATTTTTATTGCACTGAAAATATTATAATCACTTGATTAAGACATATCTTTTTTAGGACAAGAAGTTTAATCAACTAATGAATTTTCCTTAAGTGTCCTTTTTATGAGGAATTAATTGTAATTGATTTAGTGGATTAATTATAAATGAAATAGTTAAACATCCTTTCTAGGACAATTGTTGTTGTTGTTTTGAATTAAGCACAAAGCTACACAATGGGCTATCTGAGCATTGCCATCCACGGGGATCGAAACCCAGATTTTAGCGTGTAATCCGCAGACATACTGCTGAGCCACTGGGGGGCTTCTAGGACAAATGAGTTATAAATGAATTAGTGTTAAGCGTCAATTTTTAGGACAAATTAATGAATTTATCATCGATATGTTGAGATATGTATTGTGTAAGTCATGGCTGCCTAGCAACGCTTCCCTGACATAGGAACTATGACATTGTTATCATTGATGATATCACTCCCATTCCTCCTCCCCAACCACCTCCTCCCTATGAAGTGACAGGCTTACTATTATTTTACAGTATTTAACAGTTATATATTAATTTATCCGTGTCAACCCCCACTAGTTAAAATATGTATTTCATTATTTTCTCTTCCGATCTCCACAGTCTCAGAAATGGAATTAAATGTTCACTTAAAATATTTCAAATGTATGACGAGTGATTGTCAGCCATATATTCCTGGGTTAGTCGGATGATGATCAAAACTGAACCGTGGCCTGGCATGGCAAAGCGCGTAAGGCGTGCGACTCGTAATCCGAGGGTCGCGGGTTCGCGCCCGCGTCGCGCTAAACATGCTCGCCCTTCCAGCCATCGGGGTGTATAATGTGACGGTCAATCTCACTATTCGTTGGCAAAAGAGTAGCCCAAGAGTTGGCAGTGGGTGGTGATGACTGGCTGCCCTCCCTCTAGCCTTACACTGCTAAATTAGGAACGGCTAGCACAGATAGCCCTCGAGTTGCTTTATGCGAAATTCCAAAACAAACAAACAAACAATAAAACTGAACCATTGAGTATCTTAATGTTTAATGGCAACGCTTTAAGTGAGCGCTTCCTCTTTAATAAGGCATAAATGAGTTAAAAATTATGTTTTGGCCTAAAAATAAACAAAAAAAAAGAAAAATATCTTTTTTGCTTTTAATTTATCAAATGTGTTTATATTTTCTATCATTCTCCTTCAGACTTTCCCTACTGGAGTTCTGACTACCAAACCTCACAGTTTGTTTGTCTAAACGATGACATTTCAAGCTCGGGAATCAATCCTGTAACAACATTCAGTCTGGTCAATTAATGGAGTAGTCATTGCAACACTAACATAAACAGGAGAGAGGGATTGACTGTTTCCTTGAACAGCAAATAGAAGCCCAATACAATCTAATTTGTGCAATTGTCTAGTGAAGAACTGGCAACAAACAGGGCAAGATCTCGTTTACTGATTAAAGGTCGATTAGGAATGAATGTAAGTATGTGCAGCTAACACTTTGTCAAGAGGTACTTATTGGTAGTTTAATTTCTAAACTTAATTTTATCTCACTTTTAATGTTTAATTCAACCACAAAAGAAGCTTTAAAGGTTCATTAGTAACGCTTATGGCTTGTCTGTCACAATACTTTTATTGAGAATTACCAGATTCAGAAATGTTGAAACTTTAAAGTTTCATCATTGTAGCTTGGAATAACACTGATTTAGTGTTCAACTTTAACTTAGCTATTAAACATTCAGAGGTGTATTCTGTGTTTACCACAAAGATACTAAAGCTTTATGTCGCTAATCCTAATTTTTATTTATCAAAAAGATGGAAGAAAGCAAGTAGGCAGCATCCTTCTAAATACAGTCCACTCTCAGGGACTAAATATCACTCTTATAATGCAACTGCAACTTAAAGAAGTAGAAATATTTTGTAGTGTTATCTGGATTTGAACTCGGCTTCCCAGGGTGAAAGTCCACAACTTTACCACAGACATGTGTATGTTAATTCAATTTTAATTTTATAAGTATTTGAAAATAAGGCGTTCGAGAAACTCAATTAGCTTCTTTGGTAAAAGTTTGTGAAATAAAGTTTGACAATATTTTATTTTTTTCTATACAAATTGAGATCATTTATTCATGTATTCAAGATATTTCTTGAGAATTTCAGGATTATATATATTCAACTGCATTCTAAAAGTTTTTTTTTAGAAAACAGTTGACTCATAGTTTACACTTAACGGAGAATAAGGGTCAGTTGTAAAAAACAAACTTTTCGACACTTTTGTATTTACCTCTTTTAATCCCAATTCTCAAATACAATGTTTTGGCAGACTTGTGTTTTCTTTCATAAGCGTGATTAGTTTAGAAATGATTTTCAGTAAACTTGTGCTTATTAAGTAGATGAAATCGGAATGACATTTCCATACACTGGTTTATATTATTTTCTTCAGAGTACAATGAAGGTAATGCAAATTTTCCAAAACAACATTTCTTAAGTGTTATTTAAGATAATATTAAAATAATATATCTTAGCAGTACATTCAAACCATTTGATCAACACTTTAAACAATTTAATGTTTTCTGAACTGTTTATTGTTTAGAAACTAGAATGTAACCATTATTATAGTTTCTTATACACACCCAGTCGTACAATGGTGTGCATATCTGCAGACGCACACCGCTAAAAACCGGGTTTTGATACCCGTGGTGGGCAGAGCACCGATAACTTATTGTGTAGCTTTGTGCTTAATTCTAAAGAAACAATACTTTCAAATATAAATTTATTGTTGACATAGTTTGTTATAGTCAAACTTAGGGGTTTTGCATTTTCTGAAATATTTGATGGAAAAAAACATACAAAAATATTAAGGATCACGAAACAGTTAAAATTATAGCCATTTGTCAGATGTTAGGAAATATGGGGCATATAAACTGATGGTAGAGAATAGCAGTTTACAAAAAAAAAAATTATAATCTGCTTATTTGTATGTATCTAAGTTACTAGTACTTTCACTAGTTTCTTATATTGGATCTTTCGGTGGTAGCTGAACAACTTGTGATACAATTTTCAGTAACCCTTAGTTATTCAAAGACCAATTTTTTACGTTATGTATACGTATAATGCAACGAAGCAACAGTGTTAGTGCCTTAACAGGCGATTTAAATTCGCTATTCTCTTACCATTTTTAACTGAAATTTGTTTATTTTTTGGGCTCACCCTATACTCATAAGTAAAAACAAACTAGAGGACATTTTTAGCGTTAAGTTTAAAAATACCGAATTACTAAAACATGTAATTTTATAGGTTTGAACAACGGGTAATAAAAGCTTTTTAATAATGTAAAAAAACTATTTAATATAAAAATGTTAACTTTGAACCGAAACTTAGACAGTTTTATTACTTTTTTATAATAGTATTGTAGTTCTTGTTTTTTAAAGCTTAAGGCAGATTGCTAATATCTGACATATGATACAATAAAGGTCCTGTAACCTTGGCTTAATTATACCAGCCTTTCTAATAGATCATTACAAACTTTATTTCCCACCATTTTGTCATTAAAGAAATAAGACTGAATATCTTGTCAGCTAAACATTGAAAAAAAAAACAATTGTTTGCTGTTATAACACGTATTTTAAAATTAACTTAATAACTTTTCTTCGTTTTATAAATACTCTTAATAACAAAATTTAATGAAACTTCCAAATAGCTGTGAAATATTGTGAAGTGTCAGTATGCTACGTTAAAAATATTTTCGAGTCTCACCACGTCATTACACTTCATGTTTCCACGTCCAGTTATGCTCTATCTTATGACTATGCTTTTTGACAATTCTCTGCAACATATTTTCATTGTAATCAAAAAAGGAGCTGTTGTAAAATTGTCGTGTCCAAATCACCTTCCCTCTCCCTGCATGATTTCATAATCCATCAACTATACAAAAATGACAATTTTCTTGTATCCGTTTTAACAATCCATAGGTGCTGAAGTTGGTAACTTGATCATTATGTCTTCATACGGAATAATATGAATTCTTATTTTCGAGCTGCCTTGTGTTGCAAAAATAAATCGTGGAATAGATTCATCTACATGTTACTCTGACATTTTTCTTAATTATGTTACACACTATTACTTGAAGGCTTTTGCACTGGATTTTCTGTTGGTGGATTTTCCCTAGTCAGAAAATGCCACACTTTGCTTACCATAGCTAAAGCACGACTTATTGGGAGTCTGTTTTTGAATGGTACCCAAGTTAATTTATGTTCCTTTATATCGATTATGCCTATTTTGTGACTTACTGATTTTTAATTTGAAAATTTTACATTTAAGTTACTTACTCAATCTTTTGTATATTTGATTCCTTATCGTCTTCTCTAAAATATCCATACTCACAGTATTTTCATTTTTAGAAACGAAACACCAGATCTTGTTTTTATATATGTTTATATATTTTTTCTCTTCACAAATTGTTTGTAAAACTACAATTATATATAATAATATTCTTCTGCTCCAGTAAAGGGTCTTTTTATTTATACATACTTCTAGATTTTAATGTGAAATTAATATCTAATTAAGACAATTCGGATTAGTAGTTAATTAGGTTCACATATTTTCTTTTTTTGTGTAAAAGAGTCTTTGTCAATAAAATTATTAACTGGGACTGGAAATCTGAACTAAAACCGTGTTTCTTTTATCCTCTTTCTCCTTTGGGATTGTCATGTGCTATTTATATATACTTTCTGCTTTATAGCTTCTGAGTGTTGGTTATTTTAGTATACGTATGGAAGTCTATGACTATCATTCAGATGTTTTTTTACATATTTACAGAAAATTAGACAATATAGTTGATCAATTTTATTTATTTTCTTGTCTAAAATATTTTCTTGTTTCAATATTTATTACAATGGTATATAATTTTCAAAATTCTACCTTAATATGTAAATCACTGCTGATACATATAAAAATGAGTAACCCACTTAAACACACCATCTAGCATGGAATTCGTAACTTCACAGTTACATTTGACCACACTACTAATAATTCTCAAACTTATTTACGTTTGTATTGACGATAGTTATTGTAATGGTGGTAATTGCTAAGCAAGTTTGGTAATGTGTACTCTACAAGTACTTATAAGTTGTTTTACTGATAATCAATCAAATTTTAACATCAAAACCTTTTACATCATTATTGTGAAATTTCTTAAATATAAAATAAGAGGTATTCTTCATGTTAATATATAAGTAGACAGGATGTTATTCGTGTTTTACTTTTAAGCAATGAAATATATCATGACTAACAAGTTTTTATAAAATTCCGATTTTTTTACAGACTTGTTGGCTGTAAATTTCAACAATAAATGAACAACACAGCACACAATCTACTTGTTTTTAAAGAATCTATTGAAAGTTAAGAGTAAGTACAAAAGTTCATTTCCTAATTCTTGATGACGAGAAATCCACTTTATTGATAAGGAGAGAACAATGAGTTGATCTTCCTAGGTCATCTTCAGACTAAGAAAGAGAGAGTTTGTAAGTGACCATTACCGGACACGTGTCTTAGGGATGAGAGTATAAACAGGTACGGGATTGCTAGGAGTGTTGCAATCAGTTTTGTTTGTTTGTTTTGGAATTTCGCACAAAGCTACTCGAGGGCTATCTATGCTAGCCATCCCTAATTTAGCAGTGTAAGACTAGAGGGAAGGCAGCTAGTCATCACCACCCACCGCCGACTCTTGGGCTACTCTTTTACCAACGAATAGTGGGATTGACCGTCACATTATACACCCCCACGGCTGGGAGGGCGAGCATGTTTAGCGCGACGCGGGCGCGAACCCGCGAATTACGAGTGCACGCCTTAACGCGCTCAGCCATGCCAGGCCTGCAATCAGATGTTAGGTGATTAATTAGTATAGGTATATAGATGATCGTTTATATTGGTTTCATTTTGGTTTTAGTTGCTGTATAAGTAAGGGCTTCTTTGATTTTGCGTTTGTTTATATTTGTTTTCCTAGATACTAAATACTTTTGTTCACTTGATTATCAGCTCCATAAAAAATCAGTGTGTCGACGTACAAGCAGTCTGGATGATCACTTCATTGAGCTATTTTTGTTTTTTCATGAGTAGTTGTGACAGGCCTACTGCGTCCACCAACTCGGAAACATCATAACAATTTTTATCTGTGACCTTGGTTAGATACTGACTAAGACTAAGATAATTTAAATGTTTTCGCTCTAATATACTTTTGAACATAACTATTCATACTACAGCCTCCAGACATTTTCTATTAGCTTTGCAACGAACTTGCTAACCTAACAATTTTTATATATTTCTGGTAGCTCTAAGCATTATTTCAGTACCTTATTAACTGTGGAACGTTTTTTAGTCCCCTCAAATTCCCAGTACGCTTCTTATGCCCTCATCCGGTTCCCAAAACACTTACATTACTTTTAAACCTAAATAATTCCATTTCTTCAAATAGTTTTCGACTAATTCACTTGTTTGCAGATGTTTCATCAACGTTGCTGAATCTAAATAATTTGATCATTGGAAGTTTCCAACCTCACGAATTCTAGATTGCTTTTGTACCTGTACTTTATTAAGACATTTACTTTCACCTACGCCCAAATAAAATTAACATCTCCTTCTCCTCAGTTACATACAGATTTATCACGTCATTTTCTCCAGCAAGACCCAGCCTGGACAGGTGGTTAAGACACTTGACTCGTAATCTGAGGTTCGCCGATTCAAATCCCCGTCACACCAAACATGCTCGCCCTCTCAACCGAGGGGGCGTTATAAGTGACGGTCAATCCCACTATTCGTTGGTAAAAGAGTAGCCTAAGAGTCGGTGGTAGGTGGTGATGACTAGCTGCCTTCCCTCTAGTCTTACACTGCTACATTAAGGACGGCTAACGTAGATAGCCCTAGAGTATCTTTGCTCGAAATAAAAAAAAAATATGTTTAAGCTCTCCAGCATAAAACAATTTTATTTGATCTTCCTCTGCAGCTTCTAACTTTTGACCCACTTTTTCAGCCTAACAGTAAAGTGTTTAATATTCCCCTCCTTTTTACCAAAGTTAAGTAGTTTTATGTTTCCTCTGTTAGAAGTTTAGAAAGTTTTACTACTTCCGTCTAAATTTCTTACAGGTTTACTATCTCCTCCTAATTAGTTCTTCGCAATGTTATCACTTTCATCGAAACACGAGGCAGTTCTTCGTTCTACGCTATTTAAAGTAGCTCTTCGATAATATAAAAAAATTGAAAGTTGTAATGTGTGCAAAATTAAATCTACAGTTACAGAATATTAAGATGTTAATAAAAAATACTCAGAAATATGAAAAAAAATCCAGAAAGTTTTAGGGAATAATAAAACTCATACTGTAAATTTTGAAGTTCAACAATGCTTTTCGTTATTCAAGTAAAATCATTTTAGTCATAAATTTTGGTATTCTTTAAAATCACGAACATGTTTCTTTCTCAGCTAAAGAGTTTAATTTTAGTCTAATATTGGTATTCTCATTTACATAAGTTTCCGAAAGTGATAAGTGATCTTATTTAAAGAAATAAAGAAAATTTAAGTTTTCAGTAATGAAAAAAACCATTAGTTTCGAATGAACACAGGTCAAAGGTCAGTGACAAAATGTAGTTTAAAAATTATGACTAGGGGTTCTTTAAATATTGAATATAATTGAAACTGTTGTAGTGTGTTAAAGCATTGCGTTCAAATTAACAAAATTAATAAGAATGAGGTTAGTATTTTTCTGTTATTTTTCACCAACAAAAAGGATTATTTTAATAATTTCTGCAATTCTATATAGAATATTTTATTACTTTTGTAAAATTATTTAAAACTGATAAATACGAAATAGTGTTTTTAAAGCATTTTAGGACGGCTGGTAAAAGTGTTGATACCCATACCAGCCGTCTTGAAATACATTTTAACCTCAAGTGAGTTTCTCGTCATGTCGAGTGTTTTTAATGGTTATGACAGGATGTCGCTACCCAACGAAATTTTAAACGTACAGTTGCAAACCTCTTTCCCCGTATTATTCAAGAAAGTTTTGTCATTTCATTAGTTCTGTTTAAATTGTACATTGTTATACAAATAAAAAATTATACTAAGTCTGGTATAAATACATTAAAGAACAGAGCGGTTTATAAGACCTAAACTGATCTGATGACCTCATATTCCGCGTGCTTTGTTTAGAAATATAAATCTAGCTCTTTTTATATGCAAAACCGGCTCGTTTGGGTTGAGAAAATATTTCAAATAGAAGAGCGACATCACAAATCTAGCTCTTATTTTAGAACATATCATTAGAATAAAAAACCGAATTGTAATGCTAAGAACTATCACATTCAAAGAAATCACTTCAGGCTAGAAGAAGTAAAATGTGGTGTGATAATAGACTAAAATTACATAATATTGAGGGGCCTAGCGCGTTAAGGAGAGGGCTGCGTAATCTGGTCGCGGGTTTGCGCCCGAGTCACGCCAAACATGCTCGCCCTCCCAGCTGTGGGAGTGTTATAATGTGACGGTCAATCCCACTTTTGGTAAAAGAGTAGCCCAAGAGTTGGCGTTGGGTGGTGATGACTAGCTGCCTTCCCTCTAGTCTTACACTGGTAAATTAGGGAAGGCTAGCACAGATAGCCCTCGAGTAGCTTTGTGCGAAATTTCAAAAACAAACAAACATAATATTGAGTTTGTTCTGTTCATATGTACTATATACACTACTGCCCAAAATCTTAAAGCCAATGAGCATAAAGACAAAATTTGCGTTGTTAAAATCAACCAATTATTTGAGTAGAGCTTTGAAAAATAAAAATAAGAAAAGGAAAAATAAAAAACTTGTTTCTGCATTTAATAAGAAAAATGTGAACACTATGAAACTAGCCTGAATACTAGTTGATCAAAAGTATAAGACCGTACTGAAAGGAAGCGTTAATCGGTAATTACGTAACGAAATTTAGTCATTTGTGTTCAGGCATTAGCGTTCTCAACATCTCCTGTGTTACATTGGGTAAAAACATAGCAAAGACTAAAAAGTTGACAGAGTTTTAACATGGCAGAATTGTCAAGCTGCAAAAGCAAGGTGTCTCTCAACGTGCCATCGCTGGTAAGATGGGGCGTAGTAAAACTGCTGTTGCAAATTTTTTAAAAGACCCTAACGGATACAGAACGAGAATTTCAAGTGATCGACCCGAGAAAATTTCGCAGGCGTTAAGCAGGAGGATTCGACGGGTTGTCTGGCAAGACACCGGCCGATTGTCGAGCCAGATTAAGGCTCTAACGGACGCAGAATGCAGCTCAAAAACAATAAGACAGCATCTGTGAGATAAAAGCTTTAAAAAAACCGTAAACGTCTTCAAATGCCAAGCCTCCTTCCATATCACGAAACAACTCGGTTAAACTTTGCTGAGAACACCAAACATGGGATGTAGAAAAGTGAACAAAAGTTTTGTTCTCTGATGAGAAAAAAATAACTTTATGTTCCAGATGGTTTCCAACGTTACTGGCACGACAAGGATATCACACCAGAGGCATCCTCTACAAGGCCTGGTATGGCCAAGCGCGTAAGGCGTGCGACTCGTAATCCGAGGGTCGCGGGTTGGCCCCCGCATCGCGCTAAACATGCTCGCCCTCCCAGCCGTGGGGGCGTATAATGTTACGGTCAATCCCACTATTCGTTGGTAAAATAGTAGCCCAAGAGTCGGCGGTGGGTGGTGATGACTAGCTGCCTTCCCTCTAGTCTTACACTGCTAAATTATGGACGGCTAGCACAGATAGCCCTCGAATAGCTTTGTGCGAAATTCCAAAACAAACAAGCATCCTCTACAAGACACAGGAGGAGGAGGTTTCATCGTGATCTTTAGTGCTTTCTCCTTCGATGGAACAATGGAGCTTCAGGTTATACAGGTCAAACAGCAGTTGGTTATATTGGCATGTGGGAGAGAGCATTCTTATTGACTGAAGGCCCTCGCTTATGTGAAAATGACTGGATCTTTCAACAAGACAACACTCCTATATACAATGCCCACAGGACAAAGGACTTTTTCATGGCGAATAATGTAATTCTTTTTTACCATCCAGGGTGTTCACCCGAACTGAACTCCATCGAAAATGTTTGGGGGTGGATGATAAGGAAAGTCTATAAAAATGGACGTCAATTCCAAACAGTGTATGATCTTTGTGAAGCCATCTTCACCACCTGGGATAACATTCAAGCCAGCCTTCTGCAAACGCTTACATCCACCATGCCTGAGCGAATGTTTGAAGTTATTCGCAATGACAGCCATGCAACTCACTACTGAAACCTCTTGTTGGGCATTTTTAACCCTGTTTAGGTCTTTGTTTTGGTATAGTCTTAAACTTTTGAACAGCTAGTATTTAGTCTAATTTCATTGTGTTCACATTTTCCCTATTAAATGCTAAAAAAAGTTTTTATTTATTATTTTCCCTTTTCTTATTTTCATTTTTCGAAGCTCTACTCAAATAAGTGATAGAGTTTAACAACGCAAAATGTATATTTTTTTCTTTATGTTCATTGGCCTTAAGATCTTGACCAGCAGTGTATGAGCTGTTTACAGCAACCATCATTGTTATGTTTGTAAGCAATTATTACAGAGTCCCTAAAGAAGTTATAACTATAATTGATAAAGGGCATTTAAAAACTTTATTACATTTTAAAACACTTACTTTCTATTTGTACCGATTTTGAAGTCTAAAGAATCACAAGATATAGAGCTATTTATGTGTATAAAAGACAAACGAACGGTGGTCTTGATATAATATTTTATACTGGTATATATTTTCCAGTGAAACGAACGTTCGTCCGGATAGTATATTTGATGATCGTTGCGTTGCGGAATTTCCTCGTCGAATTCTTTTTTTTGACAATTTGAATTTTTCTTAAAATTTTTTACTGCTGTCTATCATCAGAAGCTTCTTGTTATGTGTGGTTTGTAGAACTTTAACATACTACGTATTTTGCATCATAGTTTGTGCGTGTTTATTGTTTTAACTAAAACTGTTGATTTTTAACATGAATGAAGTGTTAAATTCCTATATCTGGTGTCTAATGTTTTGCCGAATATTGACATCATCGTTTGTCTTATCGTCTTCTGTATTTTTTTAATTCGTTTTTTCAACGATTGTTATGTTTTATAATAGTATGTATTGTATTGTGAATTATTAATATTTATCTTTCACTTATAGTTTTGTCAAAATCCAAGTGTCGGTTTAAGTGTATTCGTTTAGGTTTTTATTATTTCTTACACTTTTAGTGGTTTCCTTCTCCTGAAAACATTTAGAACTTTTAGAAGAAATCTTATAACTACATATGCCAATATACCTTTAAAAATTATTACATTGATCAACACTATATTCCTCATGTAATGATTTTGAAATATCAAAATTTATAAGATGCAAAACAATATTGCTTAATATGGGAGTTCGTTAAGATTTTCACAACTTATGGTCGACTAAGTACGGGCTAGTATTTTGGATGATTGAATGTGGTTTATACAAGTTTGTATCATTTATAACGTAATAAAAATCAAGGGTTCTTTTGCTTTTGATTCGTTGTTTGAATGATATGTTATGTTTTATATATGCTGCTATAATTTTGGGGTAAATTCGAATTGACCTATACCTTATGTTCTTGTATTTGGATTTGTTCTTTTTATGATCTGATATGTTTACGCTCGTATATACTGTTTTCCCAATTTTGAATATCGTATTCTTTTTTTTTCAATTTATAAATCCAAGTATCCGTTTAAATATTTTCTGTTACATTTCGTGTATTTCCTACAGTTTTAGTGGTTTTCTCTCTGTCTGTCAATGCGTAATAAAACTGCTATATATACGAGTTGTTTGCAGTAACTATCGTTGTTATGTTCCTAAACCATTATTACAGAGTCTCTAAAGAAGCTATAACTGTAATCGAGAAAGGACATTTTGAAACTTTATTACATTTTTAAACACCTACATTCTATTTGTACCGATGTTGAAGTCTAAAGAATCACAAGATATAGGACAATTTATATGTATAAAATACCAAATAACGTTGGTCTTTATTTAATGATTGGCCCAGCATGGCCAAGCGTGTTAAGGCGTGCGACTCGCATTCTGAGGGTCGCAATTCAAATCCCCGCCACACCAAACATTCTGGCCCTTTCTTCCGTTGGGGCATTATAATGTAACGATCAATCCCACTATTCGTTGGTAAAATAGTAGCCCAAGAGTTGGTGTTGGGTGGTGATGACTAGCTGTCTTCCCTCTAGTTTTACACTGCTAAATTAGGGACGGTTACCACAGATAGCCCTCGAGTAGCTTTGTGCGAAATTCCGAAACAAACAAACCAAACAAAACCATGTAATAATTATAATTTATAATCGTATATAAATATTCCAGTGAAACAAACCTTCGCAGCAATAGTATATATGATGATCGTTATGTTGCAGATTTTCCTCGTTGAGTATTTTTTTATGACAATTTGAATTTTTTTTTTTCAACTTTCATCCTCCTATCTATTGTCAGAAACTGCTTGTCATGTACGGCTTGAAGATGTTTAACATATTACATATTTTGAATTATATTTTGTGCATATTTATCGATTTATCTAAAACTGTTTATTTCGTCCTTGAATAAGTTGTTAAATTAATTTTAGAGGTGCCTATTGTTTTTCAAAATATAGACATCATCGTTTGTCTTATCGTCTTCTGTATTTCTTTGATTCGTTGTTTCAAGGATTGTTATGTTTTATAGTAGTATGTAATGTATTGCGAATTATTAATATTTATCTTTCACTATGAAAGTCCACGCGCCGGTTTAAGTATATTATTTTAAGTTGTTTTTGTTTTTTTCACTTTTAGCTGTTTCCCCTTGCTCCAAACCTATAGAACGTATAGGTGGAAACTTATAATTATATGTGCCAAAATATGTTTAAAAAGAACTTAAATGGAACGATACTATATATCTCATGCAGTGATTTTGAAATATCAATATTCAAAATATACAGAACAATATTATTGTGTTAATACTGATTTTCTCAGTGTAAGCCTGGCATGGCCTAGCGCGTTAAGGCGTGCGCTTCGTATTCTGAGGGTCGCGGCTTCGCGCCCGAGTCACGCCAAACATGCTCGCCCTCCCAGCCGTGGGGGCGTCATAATATAACGGTCAATCCCACTTTTCGTTGGTAAAAGAGTAGCCCCAAGAGTTGGCGGTGGGTGGTGATGACTAGCTGCCTTCCCTCTAGTCTTACACTGCTAAATTAGGGACGGCTAGCACACATAGCCCTCGAATAGCTTTGTGCGAAATTCCAAAACAAATTCTCAGTGTATGTGTCACTAGCTCTGAATTAGTATTTTGGATGAGTGAATATGTTTTACCCTAGTTTATATTATTGATCACATTATTCACATCGAGGGTTTTTTATCATCTTTACTCTTATTTTTCACTCCTTATTTGTATATGTTATGTTCAATTTTTGTTTCTATAGTTTTGCGGAAATTTTGCATTGACCGATGGCTTATATTTTTTGTATTACTGTCGATTCGTTTTTTGAGTGGTTTCTTATGTTCTAAACTCGTGACAATTGTTTTCCAAATTTTGAATACCGTGATTTTGAGCTTTTTCTGTGTTTCCAACAGTTTTAGTGCTTCTCTATTTATTTATCATTGTATTGAAAATCCTATATAGTTACGACACAAAGTGTTCGTACCTCTACGTCATGAGTAGTTTTTTCCTTATAACTTAAAAAGTATCACGATTAGAAAGTATCAGAAAGTGTTCGTGCGTCTACTTTAATGGTCAGTTGTGTAGTCTTTCACGTGAATTTCTTGGCGCAATCTCTCCTCATAGCCCTCCGTGATCGTTTGAATACTCGACTGGTATTTTCTTCCATTCTTCTTTACAGAAGGCCTCCAAATCTTGCAAGTTTTTCGGATGACGCTGATGAACCCTGGTCTTCAATTTATGCCAAACGTTTTCAAATGGGTTGAGATCTGGTGACTGCGATGGTCACTTGGTCACTCTAGAACGCTTATATGGTTTCTCTGCAACCAGGATCGCACATATTTCAATGTGTGCTCAGCGTCATTGTCGTGTTGGAAGATCCAACGACGTCCAAGCCGCAAGTTTCGAGCATCATTCTTGATACAAGTGTCTAATATATCAACGTACTCTTCTTTCTTCATGATTCCGTTGTGCGGTGAAGGCTGCTTACACCAGAAGAGCTGAAGGAACCTCACAGCATAATCGAGTCACCTCTGTGTTTAACTAAACTAAAATTTTTACGGGAATATCAGTTTTTTGCACACGTTCTGAAATGTACGAACACTTTCTGCTCCTCCTATTGTTGATTATTTGTTTATAAACAGTTTAATTTACATAAAAATGTATGTAGATGTGTGTTAGTATAATATTTAGAAACAGAACATACGTATATTAGCGTAATCGTGATACTTTTTAAGTTATGAGCAAAAAACTACTCGGCACGCAGGGGCACAAACACTATTAGCAACAACAATCGTTGAAATATTTTGAAGAGCATTATTACTCACTACACAAAGAAGGTTATAACCACATGTGAGAAAAGACACTTTAAAAACTTTATGACATTTCTGAAACTATTTTCTAATTGTACTGTTTTTGAAATCTGAAGTATCACAAGATGCAAAACAATTTATGTGTATAAAGAATAATGAAAGTTCGACTTTTATACTGGAATATATTTTTAGCGAAATGAACGTTCATCTTGATAATATGTTTCATGAACATTTTCCTGTGGATTATTGTGGTCGAGTTTATTTTTTATAACCATTTTAATTTCTTCAGTTCAATTCTCATGTCTATCGTCAGCAAAGTATTGTCATGTATGGCTTTTAAAATGGTTACATAAAATATATTATAGTTTGTGCGTGTTTCTCATCATATCTATAAATATGGATTCTTTCATCGAATGACGTGTTATGTTTTTTACCTGTCTTATTTTGCGTAATACTCACATCAACCATTGTCTTATTATCTTCTGTATCTCTTTTAATTCGTTTTCCCATTGATTGATGTACAGCGGTACATCTTCGGATTTACAACGCTAAAATCAGGGGTTCGATTCTCCTCGGCGGGCTGAGCAGATAGCCCTTTGTGGCTTTGCTATACGAAAAACACACACACACCCATTGACTATTGTCCATTTAAAATCAGTGTTTTTCTTCGTTCAGTGTCTTTCTTCAGGTTGGGTGTATTGCTTTAGTGATTTTTTTTCTTTGTTTATTTTTGCATTGGGAAGCATTTTATATAGACTTTTTAAAAGAAAGTTTATACTTACATATTAGAAAAACCCTACTACTTTGATCAGTACTTAGATTGTTTATGTAATGTTCTTGATATAGTAAGACAAAAGATGCAAAATGACTTTTACTTTTTTAAAAACAAATGATCATTTATTTTTAATTTCTTTGTTAATGTTGGTGACGAGATTTGAATCATTCGATTTGTTTCAGTTTTTATTGTTTATTGCATTATTCACATCGAGAATTTTTTTATTATATTTTGTATTATTTTAGATTCGTTCTTTGAATTATTTGTTTAACAATCGTTTCTATTGCTAAATAATGCTTGTTATGTATGGTCTGTATATTACGTTAACGTGTCCTTTGTGGTTAATTATATCTGTTGTATATATTTTGGATTCGTTTTTAAAATGATATATTATCTACTCGTTTCTATAGTTTTGCAGAATTTTAACCTCCATTTTTCTAGTAAAGTTTTTGTATTACTTTCGAATTGTTCGTTATTTCGTGTTTATTAAATATCTGGCTTTGTCTTTTCGTATTTTCTATATCCAAGTATCGATTAAAGAGTTTTCTTTAAAATTTGCTCTATGTCCTAGAATTTTATTGTTTTTTTCCAGTTTTCTATTGTTTTGAACATCCTGTATACAAGCTGTTTCCAATCATCATTGCTATTATAGGGTTTACACCACTTTTACACACTTCACAAGGATTAAAACTTTACGTTTTTTATCAAACTTCTCAACACTGTATTCTATATTTAGTAATTTCGAATTCTGAAGAGTCACAAAATGTGGTACGATTTATGAGTATAGATACTAATCAGATTCGTTTTCGTTTGGTGTTTTATACTGGTATCTATTGTTTTGCGAAACAAACTTTTTCTTAACTTTATGTAATACGATTGTATCTATTGGTTTGCGGATCATCAAGTGTTCTTTTATCGTTTATTTGAATTTTTGGTTTCGTTGTTTTAATGACTCTTTATCTTTAGTGTTAGTGTCTGTTATCGGATAGTGGTTGTCATGTGCATAATTCGTGATGACGAGAAAACCCACTTGTAGAGAAAAATACATGTAAAAACGGCTGGTATGGATAGAGAAAACTCTATGTAGAGAAGCGAACAACGTTTCGACCTTTTTCGGTCATCATCAGGTTCATAAAGAAAGAAAGAGGTAACTGACCGATAGCTGACCACATGTTTAAAGGCGGAATGTATGGGGCGTGCTGAGATAGTGGATTATATTTATTAATATAGGTATAAAGGTGTTCCTTTGTACTGGTTTATTTTCGGCTTGAGTTGTTGTATAAGTAAGGCTTCTTTAATTTTGCGTTTGTTTATATTTGTTTCTTTATTTAGTATTTGGGTGTTTTCTATGGTTATGTTGTGTTTATTTGATTTGCAGCGTTTGAAAACGTGTGAAGGTGACTTTTTATGTTCGTTGAGTATAGTTTCCATTTTTCTACTTGTTTCTCCAATATAGAAGTTGTGGCAGTTATCACATTTGTATTTTATAAATAATGTTGGTGTGGTGTTTGTCAGTATAGTTTTTACATAGTGTTGACCTCAGTTTTGTGCCTGGTTTTTGAATAAATTTAGTATTAACTAGAATGTCATATTTTGCTACTAGTTTTTGCCAAATGTTGGTTATTTTTCTGCTGATGTCGGGAACATATGGTATGCAGCCGTATATGGTTTCGTGATTTTTTGATTCGTGAGATATATTTACTTTTGTTGGTTGATTTTGCTTTCTGTCTAGATGTGTGCGTATAATGTTTTCTACGGTTTGTGAAGGAAACTTATTGATGTTGATGAAGTATTGTTTTATTTTGTCTAATTCGTCGTTTATTTTATCTGGTGAGCATAGTTTTATGGCTGTGTTTATTTGGTTTCTTAGTAGGTTGAGTGTTTGTTTTGTTTCATGTGCTGAGTCCCAAGGAATGTATAGTCCAGTGTGGAGATTTCTGTTTTAAACTGTGTATCGGTTCTTGTAATTTTGAGGTTAAGAAATGATATTTAATTGCTTCCTTCCTGTTCACATGTGAAGTTGATGTCTATTGTTTTCCGAATTTTGAATATCGATATTTCTTTTTTACCTTTTTCTATATCCGAGTATCCGTTTAAGTTACATCTGTTGTATTTCTTACAGTTTCAGTGTTTTTTTCCATGTTTGTCTTTTTATCGTAAATCCTGTATGAGCTGTTTGCAACAACCATTGCTGTTATAGTTTGAAAGTCACTATTACACACTCCACAAGAATGGTTAAAACTTCAAATTAGAAAATAAAAAGAAAATAATCTTATTACATTTCTCAACATTTTATTCTGTTTGTAGTGTTTCCAAATTTCAAGGCTCACAAAATGCAGTGCTAGTGATGTGTATAGAGACAAATGAACGTTTGTCCTGATTGGTGTATTGTTGTTGTATCTGTTGTTTTATGGAACAAACATTCGTTCTTATTTGATGTTTAACGATCGTATCTATTGGTTTGCAGACGATCGAGTTTTCTTTTATCGTTTTTTTTAATTTTGTCGTTTTGTTGTTTCGGTTATTTTTATCTTTCATACTTTTGTCTATTGTCGGTTTTTGTTATCTATGATTTGTTCGTTATTGTGTTTGTGCATGTTTATCGTATTATGTATGAGTTTGTTTTCCTTTTTGAATGTTTTGCTAAGTTTTTCCTCCTATTTTTTCTTTTGTGGAATATTCATGCCGACTTTTCTCTCATCGTCCCCTATAATACTTTTGATTTTTTTTCTTTCAATGATTGATACACTTTATTCTCGTATGTATTCTTTTGTCGTTTCTTAACATTGAGCTGTAACTTGTGGTTCTATCATATTCTCATTGTCGATTTAATTTATTTTTTTAGATTTAGGGTATTTCGTACACCTTCAATGGTTTTTCTCTCTATTGTTTTTGTATTGAAGAACATTGAATATGAACTTTTGGAAGAACCTCTAGAAAAGAGTTTATAACTGCATGTGTGTTTATCTCTCCTAAAGCAAAGCCACATTGGTCTATCTGCTGAGTCCACCGATGGGAATCGAACCCCTTATTTTAGTGTTGCAGAAAACATTAAAGAAATCCTTATTATTTTTTTTCAATACGACGTTCTTTTTTGTATATTTCGAAATGTAAGAGTCTCAAGTTGCAGAACGATATTAGTGTATCGAAACTAATGCGTTCTTTATGATTTTTTACAGTCAATGCCTGACTGTTAGATATTTTGAATTATAGTTTGTGCATGTTTATAGTCATTTTTATATTTTTGGATTATTTCTTTTTAAATATACTTTTGTTCTATACTTGTTTCTATTGTTTTGGAGATTGTTTACCTCGACCTTTCTTGTATTGTCTTTTGTGTTACTTGTGATTCGTTATTTAAATGATTTACTGTTTTGCATTCGTGTCTATTGTTTTGTATGTTTTAAATATCGAGCTTTCTCTTTTCGTATTCTAGATATCAAAGTATGAATTAAAGAGTTTTATTTTAGATTTGCTATATTTCCGATGGTTTTAGCGATTTTCTCTGTTTGTCATTGTATTAGTATATTATAGTATATACATACTATAATAAGCTTTTTCCATCAAGCAATAATTGTTATAGTGTGTAAGCCACCTTCACACATTCCACAAGAAAGGTCATAAGTATATTTGTGATAAAGCTTTTAAATTGTCTTGTTATATTCATCAACACTATATTTTTCTCGCGTTTTTGAAATTTCACACCCACAAGATGTAGAAATACATTTGTATATAGAGAAAAATTAACCTTCTGTCATGATTTTTACAATTAATTCTTAACTAAGTATGATTTCTATTACAAATGATTTTGATATGGTTTGTATCACTTTTGACATGTTCCCTATTGTTAATTTTAGTTTGTGCGTTTTCAACTTTGTCTTGATGAGATTTGTTGTTCTATTTGACCGAACACCACTAATATTAACTTACTATCTGAAAGTCTTGTCTAAACATAATTCTTGAGCACTGACTTCTATCTAATTGTAATTTGTTGTTCTGTTTAATCAAATGTTTTCGACATAGCTTGCTGTCGAATTGCAGTTTAGTGTTTTATTGGTTCAAACGCCTTCAACATTAATTTGTTATGCTGATTCTATTTATTGTTGAACTTGTAAATGTTTTCACCACTATTTTGTAGTTTAACCAGTGTTCGTATTTTATTTGTCTAAATGTTTTAAACCATATATTGCTTGTTTCTAATGGATTCAAACACACGATTCTGACTCTACGTTATTTCAAATTTGTTTTGAATATGGAAAGCAGCATATTATGTGACAGCTGCATCTGATATGAAGTTACACGAGAACTGCATTATCAGAACTTCAATTTTTCATATTTCAACGTTCTTTAGTAGTGTGATACAACCAAACACTGATAGCTTTTGAAAAAGGTATGTAATTATATTTTCAATTAAAATATTCGCATACATAGACCATAATGAATTCTTTCGATCTTATATTAAAAACATTCCAAGATGGGAACATCATATGTACTTTAATAACAGTGAGAAGAAAAAGGAATATGGGTCAAATGAGGATACCATGTGAAAAAGAAACCAGTAGGTTTCCTCAGTAAAGGTAAGGAAATTGCGAAATCTTCTAATAAGAAATAATTCATTAAGACATTAAGGCGCATATCTGAAACAGCTTTAAAATAACATGGGTTTTTTAAGTGGCCAAATGTAGTGTCTTTGTGATTGGTCTATCGGAACGAGTGCGCGGTAAACGTTGTTTGCGTACACAAGCTGTATCATAGAAAGCATGTAGTGAGCAGTATTGTGCTTTTAACACGAAACATATCACATTAGAAACTACTCTACATGACCATCAAAATAAGCATGACTAAAAGTACCAAGAACTTTATTTGAGCAAATGCTATAACTTTTTCCTAGGTTGTTTAAAAATTATTTTTGTTATACGAACATTCTCAATAACAGTTTGCTTTCTAAACTGCTTAAATACAGTTTTCTTTCCTCTTTTAATGCTCTCTCGAATAACATGTTTTATCTCAATGTTATTCTGACCATCCTCGTTTAGGCCAAATATGGTCTAGTGTTTCAAGTTCCGCACCCTAAATATATGGGTTTTGTGTTCATGTCCCGTTACCGAGAAGAAGAAAAAAGCAGTTGCACCCTACATTTTGGGGCAGTGGTTGTGTTCAAATATTGACAGCTACAAACACAGCAGTCTATGTTTTTTGGCAGTTGCTGTTGACTTTCTACTTTGCCTCTAATCTTTGTAAGGCTAGCGCAGATTGGTTAAATACCTGAAAGCCCACTTTTTAAATATTGTTACGCATTATAATTAATCTCGAACGAGTCTCCGATTTATTATGTTACGTATACTACGTATTAATATTTCATATAGCCGAAAATGTCCCTCAGCATATTGGTTTTATATACCAATCGCGCGAGATTCTCGAACTTTCAAAGATATTCTAAAACACGCTTTTGTTTTGTAAAACAAATATTGTTGATCTCTGCTCTCGAGAATTTTTCTACAAATTTAGAAACAGGTGAGTCTTTTACAATACACATCCAACGATATACGTCACATGCATAAAAATAAACTGTACTTAACCAAAAGTAGGTATCAGAATAAACGTATAACGGTAAATGTTACAATAACAATCCATCCGTCATCAACAAGAGGTCGTTCTTTTCTTGTTCTACTATTTACTTCACCGTCACTGTGATGAAAGCATGAAGAAAAGAAAATGTGTTTGGTGTTAATTTTCACATCTTCATTTTAATCACTTTTTCTTTAATTGTCAAAAATGAAGAGTAAATCAAATCTGTATAAATTGTGTTTGATTTTAGAACGTAAACTATGTGAGTTAATACAAAACGAATAGTGAAATCTCATCAATATTAATTAATAAAATGGACCTTTAAATGATATTTTGTGGAAACAAAATCAAAAATGGGGAAAGGCATCTGTTTAAAGATACTTCGAAATATTGAATGCAAGGTATCCATGTTTTTATTCACTGATCGTTGTGTCATGGTTCTGTGGTCAACAATAAGATAAAATAAAATGTAGAATGGCTGGTTTGTCTTACATATTTTCATAATGCCATGTTTCAATGTTATAAGTAGTCGTTGAATGTGTCTTCTGCACATACCTCCATTTTCTCTTTTCAAATGTACTTTGCCAAATAAATGTTCGCGTTCTTCTTCACGAGTGTCCGTTTGTTATCTGCATTTTAAACTCCGAGTATTCTATAAATGTGAAACCTGTTCCTCAGTACAGAATTCGATGAAAGTTTTTTTTTACGCAGTTAGTAATGTTAACGTTGTCACTACACACGTCTTAATCCGTTTTTCTTGAACTTATATGGTTCTACAAATTTCTGAAATCTTTGAGATTTTGAAGAGAGCAGCCCAATTACCGATGTGAAGAGGAGATCACTGTTTTTTGTTGGAACATGGTATCCAGTATTAGGAGATGGAGCCTAATGGCCGAAACAAGGAAGTTCTGCATTTCACAAATCACATCGTTCCCTACTCAGTATAAGGCTATATAATACTTCCCGTATAAAACGCCCTTAGTTTCACAGTGATATATTGAATAAAAAGTTCTAATTTGCTGTCAATTGTTATTTATCAACATTCCATGCGCACACACTTCACACAGCATCAGTGAAACACGTGCCATAAAGTCTTACTAATGTAGGCCTACAGCTGTCACAGGTCACAAAATTCCAATATACTTTATTCTGTGAACATTAAGGCTAACTACTGGCTTGATCAAAACACAATTGAAAGAAATAAAAGGGGTAGGGGATGCTCTTTTTTATCAGACCGAACTTTACTGATGACCATAGTGTCAAACGAGCAGTTTGCTAGACCACATCAAACTTGTAAGCACTGAAATTCAAAAAGTGGTGAATAATGCACTAAATTATTACATAAAGTCTGTGTACATGAAATGACACCAGGAAGACTAAAAAAGACTTATATCATGTAGTCTTCAGTCACCTGACTTGTATCTCAAGTACATAATGAACAATCATTAACTTCTTCTTCAAGATATCTTCACATTTTGCTGTTACGTGATATATCTTTTATATTATAATGTTTTTAATGACACTTTGGGTAATGTTTCTTCATATTTGTTAAATGGTCTAACTCATCCCCTGGGTATGTACATTCAGTAAAAGTCATGTGTCAATCTAAACAGGAAACACGTGCATCGGAACGGACAGGGCAATAGTTGGACCAGCATTTTGTCACTGTAATTTATAGGCTTTTTAAACTATAATATGCATTTCAAAACTCTTTCTAGATTAATAGATAGACTTATAGTTATAGGTATGAATCAGTATAACAACGCATAATAAATTACGTGTAACCTGCAAGTGTACATGATGAAACTAAGTGCCAATGAGAACCTATTTTTGTGAATCATGAAGAGGTGCTATCAAATGAGGAATGCACACTTTCAATCTCAGAACACCTATTTTTAAAACTTTTCCTGGTAGGCATGCCCCAGATACCCCCAAGCACTGACATGCTTTACAAACTATTCTTAGTTGCCTGATTAATAC
The DNA here is from genome assembly GCA_011833715.1 of Carcinoscorpius rotundicauda. NCBI lineage: Eukaryota > Metazoa > Arthropoda > Merostomata > Xiphosura > Limulidae > Carcinoscorpius > Carcinoscorpius rotundicauda. The sequence goes on along the minus strand of CM022392.1, from coordinate 44,189,793 downwards.
AAAATTGCGAAACTAGTTATAATTAGTTTTTATAATGAGTATTATTTTGGTCTTTGTTGAAAGTTTATTATACTGAGTTATGATATCCAACGATTCACACTTCTGCATCACATTTAGCATGAAATTAGACGAATATCGATTATGAACGCTAAGACACCTTTTCCACCAATCTAAAAATGTAATTTACTTCCTAAATCTCTTAATAGATTGGAATATGCTAAAACCGATGATAGATTTTAAACCTGTTGAATAATATTTAAAAATTAAAAGAGGTTACTCAGAATTTAGTTCTTCCCCCGATGGCACAGCAGCATGTCTGTGGACTCACGCTTCCAGAAACTGACTTTCGATACTCCTGGTGGATAGAGGACAGATAGTTCATTACGTAATTAATTCCTAACAATCATTTGTTGCTTAGGGTGTTTAATTTGTGTTTGGAATACTTTTATCGCATGTTGAAATAATCACTCAAATATTACAGTAATTTCTTTATTAATTATACTATTTGAGTTCTCAATAACTTGACATATAATGAACAAGAAAAAGTTATTTATGGGAATTCTCAACGTATATTTTTAAGCTGTGATGGTTATTATAGTAATTAATTATAATTTTTACTATACTATTAATTAATCCTTTAAGCTTATTTCACAGGCAATTTTCAATTTCAGTTGAAGAATTAAATAAACTCAGTTTGTACATTAAAAAAAACTCAATATGTTTTACCTGTTTTTTTAGTTATTCATAATGTTTAAAGTATATAATTTAACTGATGTTGTGCACCTTAACTCTCTCCGAAGACTGTATTATAAATCATTATTCTTTGAATCTTTTTTGTGACGTCTTATGAAATTGTTGTTCCATAAGTAAAATCTATGAATTTGGTATTATTTTAAAGTTTAAAAGAACTGTTTTTTAATCTTATTAATTTTTTTATGTATAGATTAGTTAAGAAACATTGGCCTAAAATCGACTTGATGCTTTTGTGCGTGTGATTCATTTGTAGTGTTTGGGATTAATATAGGTGTTTTATATATATATACTGAATAAACACGTGTTCATAGATATGAAGGTTAATTTTTAAAGTTTAAAAAATAAATATCATTTTCATAATTTCTTTCAATTTATTGATCAGAGCTCTCTTTAATAACATTTAATAATGATTATTTGAATAGTTTATATATATTAATACCGAAGATAAACTATCATTGAGAACTATAGTAAACAACTTTCAGTTTGAAACTAATTTTATCTCCTAACAGGGATTACATAACATAAATACTCTTAAAACAGTATAATGTCAAGAACAAAATTTCCAGGTAAAGACATGAGATATATGTTGGCTATTAAATTTTTCAATCATCATTATTTTAGCTTTATCTGGGTGTCGAGAAGTTAGTTAGTGTGGATATATCAATCATCCATCGCTACTGTTCTTTAAGTGTCTTGAAAAACTGGAGCCTGTCCACGAGGCACATAAGACCTGCTCTAGGTCTTAATGGACCCCAGTAACCTTCCAATTGAACCACTAGATGACAGAACTCTAGTTTGTGGAACTAATTGCATTAGTTTTTTTGTGTATCTGCGTTTCCGGCGTTACTCAATTACGGATAAAAGAGTTACGGTTCATTCTACTGATGAGCAGAGGACGATTCTCTCGTTTTAGCGGTCATAAGACTTATAATCAGTTACGGGTGTTCCGATAGAGAAACACACACACTGCCTGGGCAAGCCCCTGGCTCTAGAGTACTCAGATTAGTTAATTTGTGTACATCCAATTTTTGGCGGCCACCTCTTTTGTCTCAAGACAGCATTTTTCTAGCTCACTGAGTTCGAGAGGTTTGCTAAATGCAACGATGGGAGCCAATGGGGAAGAGTTCCCGGTCTCGAAATGAAGTAAATTGGGCGATGCATTGAAAGCAATTGCCTGAATTAGAGCTAATGATCTTCGCAACGGCTTTACTTGTAACCGACTAGGCGAAAGCGGTCAATTTTACGTTTAGTTGCTTGCAAAGCCAGAGATGCGACGAATCTGGTTCTCAGATTGATTAATCATGGATTTAATATGGCCTGAAATTTTCGTAGTATAAGATAAAGTAACAGAAAGGCTAGTTTTAGTAACTGAATAATTTGTAAAAAATGTCATAATGTCCTTGTACGTTCATACACTTAATGATGTAGTTTTGCCAAACACTAATTTCAATTGTTGAAAATACCTTACAAGATTTAGAGCATGAATTGTCTTGTTTTATAATATCTCATAAGAAAAGTAGTAATGCATATAGTATGCAATGTCATTTTCAAGATTCTCGTAACAGGCCTGACTCTCACTATATAAGAATTATAGCAATTAATGTGTCTGCTTTAAATTAGGATGTAAAACTCTTTATTTTAATAAATTTATTTTAGAAATGTTAATAAATTATTCAAAAACATAAGCTAGGGCGTATAACAGACATGACCTAAAATAGTAATAGTAAAATAGTTTTGTTAGTTACGGATAACGTTCATCCGAAGAGCTAATAGTTGTTTAATATAGTGTGTTTTAGAATTAAGCACAAAGTTATATAGCGGACTATCTGTGCTCTGCCCACCACAGGTTCGAAACCCGGTTTTTAGTGTGTAAGTCCGCAGACGTACCACTGTGCTACTGGGGGACAATACTGTTTGAAGAATCTCCAAATCATGAAAAATGGATTATTAATGCATTATTTCGTAAGTTGTGCGAGTTGTGTCAGAAAATAGGAGTTTTTATTGACTTACTCATGTCAACTGAACGATTTAGTATTTTTTTATTCATGCATGAAGTATCTTCTTTGCATATATGATTAAAACTAGCTGCCCTTTAGCCACAAAACACAATGAATTTCATCAAAACATCATAAGCTCTTTTAGTTTTCAGAAACTCTGTAAACCATTATGCGTTAGAAAATAGATAATAAATGTGGTTTGTTTAGATGCAATAAAAAGTCACCTAGCACAAGCATACTTTATATACACAATGGTGAGTCAGTTATATCAGTAATTGTAGTTTTTAGAATCATCACGGTAAAACTCTTAGGACAATAAGTGCAGTTTATTGATACTCTATGTAAATCCCTCAGACAAACAAGTATAGTTTATTCACGGACACCAAGGGTAACTACTTGGAGTAAAAAAGTGAAGTTTATTTAGGAAAGAAATGGTAATTCGGGAAATACATGTAGTTTATTCGTGAACAATAATATAAACCAGTCAGGGTAATATGTACGGTGTATTCGAGAAAACGAGTGTAATTTATTCAGACAGAGTTATAATCTATTTGAGTCAACTTTGGTTTGTTTTGAATTTCCTTTAATTACACTAGGGCTATCTGCGCTAGCCGTCCCTCCTTTAGCGGTTTAAGACTAGAGGGAAAGCAGCTAGTTATTACTACCCACGGCCAACTCTTGGGCTACTCTTTTACCAACGAACAGTATGATTGGCCGTAACATTATAACGCCCCCGCGGCTGAAAGGGTGAGCATGTTTGGTGTGACGGGGATTCGAACCCGCGACCCTTGGATTACGAGTTGAGTGCCATGCCGGGCCCAGGCCAACATGTGTGGTTTAATAAAATGTATTCTGTCTTGGGACACACTGTATAGTCACTTATGCATTATTTAAGCTCTGTTTTAGCTAGTGGGTGAACAAGTGTATTTAATACAAGGGCAATACAATAAGCCATTTGGCATAATGAGCGTATTTTATTTAAGTACTAGGATAAACCATTCACGTTAGTAAGTGTATTTATTCATGTTGCAATGATATGCCATTGATGACAATAGCTGTAATGTATTAGGATACTATGAAATAAACAGGAATAACTTATTTAAAAACATTCGAGGCAATAAATATAGTTTATTCACGAAAACAATGAAAAGCCACTGAAAACAACATGTGTAACTTATTTAGACTGCATTATAAATCATACGTATTTTATATGGAGGTAAGAAAGTTAGTCACTCAGGGCAATAAGTATGTTTTTTCACAATTACTATACAAGTATTTAAAGGCAAAAAATGTAGTTTTATCAGGAATACAAGAGCAAGCCACTTGGGGCAAAAAGTGTACTTTGTTCAAAGTTATTATGATAAGTCATTCAGAACAATAAATGGGTTTTATTCAGACTCTACATAAGCCAATTGAGACAATAAATGTTTTTGTTCAGCGATAAAATCTAAGTCATTCGGGGCAATAGGTATGGTTTAGTTTCTCGGGGTAAAAAACATCGATAAATAAGTGTAGTTTATTAAGGAACACAATGTGAATTATTTTACAATAATAAGTACTGCTTATTGAGGTACTATGATAAGTCACTCGAGGTAATAAATGTGGCTTATGCTCGCACTGTGATAAATAATTCGGTCAAGAATTATAGTTTATTCAAAGAAACAACGATGTTCGACTGACGCAACTAATATAGCTTATTGAGAAACACAATAATAAGACAATGATGTGATAACTATGATTTATTCAAACACTATGATAAAAAGCAATTCAAGGCAATTAGTATATTTTATAATAATGCTAAGGGACATAATGTTAAGCCACTCAGGGCAATAAGGTTAGTTTATTTACGGGCATAATTGAAAGTAATTTGTTTCAGTAAGGGTACTTTCATTGACTCTCGTTAAGACAAACAAGCGTAATGTATTTTGGGCCATAAGATTAAATTACTCAGGCAGAAAAGTGCAATTTAATGAGATATTATGAACGTCATTTAAGACAATGTGTAATTTCCTTAGAGACGCCCCCCAGTGGCACAGCGATATGTCTGCGGATTCACACTGCTAGAAACCAGATTTCGATACCCGTGGTGAGGAGAACACAGATAGCCCATTGTAAGGCTATGTGCTTGATTCCAAGTAATTAATCATTCAACCTTAGAGACATAAGAATAAGCAGCTCGGAATAAAAATGTATTTTATTCAGATTGGTTTGGTTGGTTTTTATTATTTCGCGCAAAGCCACACGAGGGCTATCTGCGCTACCTGTCCCTAATTTATCAGTGTCAGATTAGAAGGAAGGCAGCTATCCATCACCATCCACCCCAACTCTTGGTATACTCTTTATCAACGAAAAGTGGGATTGACTGGTGCATTATAACGCCCCCACGGCTGAAAGGGCCAGCTTATTTGGTTTGACGGGAATTCGAACTGGCGACCCTTGGATTACGAGTCGAGTGCCTTAACCACCTGGCTATGCCGGGCCTCCTGTTTAGAAATTAACTGTAAACACCGTGAGATAACAAGTATATTTTATTCATGAACACAATGGTAAGATACTCGGAACAGAGAGTATAACTTAGTCAGGTCACAAGAGTAAACACCCACTACAATAAGTATTTAGACTCTAGTATACGTCTCTCTTGGAAAGTGTAGTTGATTACTTTATTGTGTAAACCAATCGGAGGAACAAGTGTAATTGATTTGTAGATATCGTAAACTAACAACTCATAGCAATAAGTGTACTTTATTCACAAATTTATAGGTGAATGTCTCTGGAAAATAAGTATAGTTTATTCTGGGACACAATGATAAGTAACTCTGGCCAACAAGTAATATTTATTCAACATAATGGCAAAACAATCAAGAAAATAAATGTAGTTTACTTTATGAAACAAGTGTATACAATTCTGGACAATAATTGTCGTTTATTGACGGATACAAAATCACTCTAAACAATAAGTTTACTCTATAATTAACCCATCAGGACAGCAAAAAATGCTAAGCAATTAAGAACAGTACGTGTAGTATATATATTGAAACACCACTTACACAATTATGTAAGTGTAGCTTATTCAGAGAAACGAGGACAAAAATAAGCCACATAGAGCTTTGTTGCTTAATCAGAAAGATAATAGCAAGCTACCTGCGGCAACAAGTGTAGTGTATTCAGGAACACAAGGGTGTAAATTAATCAGAATCTGATTAAGCCATTTGGGGCAAAAAGTGTACTTTTCACAGACACAGGTAAACACTGGGGGTAGTGTGTTTCATTTATTCAGTGGCACGAGGCAAATTAAATCGGAACATCAATCATTGTATGTTAAAGGGCACATTGTTTAAGCGTACAGAAAAAATGAATGTCATTTAGTTATGGACTATGACAAATCATTCAGTGAATGCGGCATGTGTAGTTTCTTCCATTAAATAGAATCTAACCATTAAACATGTGTTAGGACACTGTGTTCATTCCGTGAAGTAATCCAAAATAGAAATATATTATTCTTATTCACTCCTTTTTTTCCCATAAAAACGTCACGCATATATTATTAAGTATAATCACTTTTAATGCTGGCAGATAATGGACTGATTATATCCACAGCAGATATGGTGAGAAAAACTGCACTTGTTTTTTAAATGACTTTTAATAATGAAAACAAAGACAGTACATAATCTTAAGGCCAACGAACATAAAGAAAAATGTTTTTTGCGTTGTTAGACTCAATCATTTATTTGAATAGAGCTTCAAAAGATGAAAATATGAACAGGGAAAATAAAAAAAAGTTTTAGGCATTTAATACGGAAAATGTGAACACCATGAAATGAGCCTTAATACTAGCTGGTCAAAAGTATAAGGCTAAAACGAAGCGTTAATCGGTAAACACGTAACGAAATTTAGTCATTTGGGTTCAAGCATTAGCGTTTGCAACATCTTGTGCTACATTGGGTAAAAACATGGCAAAGACTAAAAAGCTGACAGAGCTTGAACATGGCAGAATTGTCGAGCTGCGTAAGCAAGGTCTCTCTCAACATGCCATCTCTGGTGAGATGGGGCATAGTAAAACTGATGTTGCAAATTTTTAAGATCCTGAAGGATATGGAAAGAGAATTTCAAGTGGTCGTTGAGCAGGAGAATTCGACGGGTTATCCGGCAAGACACCAGCTGATCGTCGAACAAGATTAAGGCCCTTACGGAAGCAGAATGCAGATCAAAAACAATAAGACGGTATTTACGAGAGGAAAGCTTTAAAAACCATAAACGTCTTTAAAGACCACGTCTCCTTCCACACCACGAAACAACTCAGTTAAACTTTGCTGAGAAGCACCAAATATGGGACATAGAAAAGTGAACGAAGGTTTTGTTCTCTGATGAGAAAAATTTAACCTGAATGGTACAGATGGTTTCCAACGTTACTGGCACGATAAGGATATCACACCGGAGACATTTACTACACGACATAGTGGAGGAAGTTCCATCATGATCTGGGGTGCTTTCTCCTTCCAAGGAACAATGGAGCTTCAGGTTATACAGGGGCGTCAAACAGCAGCTTGTTACATTGGCATGTGGGAGAGAACATCCTTATTGACTGAAGGCCCTCACTTGTGTGGAAATGACTGAATATTTCAACTGGACAACGCTGAATCCACAACGCTCGCAGGACAAAGGACTTTTTCATGGCGAATAACGTGATTCTTTTGGATTATCCAGCGTGTTCGCCCGAACCGAACCCAATTGAAAATGTTTAGGGATGGACGGCAAGGGAAGTCTATAAAATGGACGTCAGTTCCAAACAGTGCATATGATCTTTGTGAAGTCATCTTCACCACTTGGAATAACATTCCAGCCAGCCTTCTGCAAATGCTTATATCGACCATGAAAAAGCGAATGTTTGAATTTATTCGTAATAACGGCCTCTTGTTGGGCATTTTCTACACTTTTTAGGACTTTCTTTTGGTATGGTCTCAAACCTTTGACCAGCTAGTATTCAGGCTAATTTTATGGTATTGACATTTTCCTATTAAATGCTAAAAGTTTTTTATTTTTATTTTCTCTTTTTTGTTTTCATCTTTCGAAGCTCTACTTAAATAAGTGGTTGAGTCTAACAGCGCAAAGTGCAATTTTTTCTTTATGTTCATGGGCCTTAAGATTTTGGCCAGCAGTGTATATATAGCAGTTTTATTACGCAGTGACAAAGAGATATAAAGCCACTAAGACTGTAGGAAATACAGGGAACGTAGCAGAAAACACTTAAACGAATACTTGGATTTAGAGAAATCGAAACAAAAAGAACACGATATTCAAAATTCGGAAAACAGTAGACACGAATGTAAAAATATCAGATCATAAAAAGAACAAATTCAAAATAATTAACAAGAACATAAGGTACAGATCAATTTGAATTTACCCCAAAATTATAGTAACATATATAAAACATAATATATAATTCAAACAACGAATCAAAAGCAAAAGAAAAGAAAGGGTTTCATTGAAAGAACAAACGGAAATGGGAACCACAGAAAGTGAAGTGCGAACTATATAACACCAGAGAAAAAAAAAACAGGTCAAAATAGGTAATTTGGTTCTAAAGATGATAAAAGTGAGAAATGGTGAGAATTGAAATTGGAGTGAAGGTGAATACCAAAACTCCCTTGTCGAAGAGTTAGTTAATGAAGAGAATTAGGTGCGGGAATGTAACAAAGGTTGGAGGTGCAATAGACAAATAGCCCAAAAGCTTCTGCATATCTAGATATTCACCCCAACCTCAAATAAAAGCATCCTTGAAGAGATGCATCCCAGGTGAATGAGAAGGAAGAAAAAACATACGGTATTGTTGTTTCTATATAACACCAGGAAAGTCTACATGAAGGGAAGGATAGAAGTGGATAAGGGTGTCTAAGAAATCCAGAATGATGTTTCACTGATATAGCATAGCTCAATGAAGAGGTCGCATGTTAGTTTGATTGAAGAAAATTAGGGCCTATAAGGAAGTCCAAGCACAAAAAAGAAACAAAATTTCTGTTGCAGTTGGAGAAGAAACGTAGAAGCTGCATATATTGTAGGTGAAGGGGAGTAGGGTGTGACTAGCTTGGAGGGAAATTTAAAATACCACTAGATGATGAAGGTATTGAATTGGGGGGATAAAATACTTCACCATCTCAAACAGCCAACCTACCTGTGGAGTCACTTGGAGAAATTGAAAGTGAGGGGAAGGTATGGTATGGGAAAGAGCTAGAAGCAGGCAGTCATCCATATAATGGTGAAAACGAAGGCCCATGGATTAGAGAAGATGGGAAAAGGCCTTAATAAAAACATGATGGATAAAATGAAGAAATCCGGGTTGCTGAGAAAATGGAAATGTGGAGATGTGCTTCGAAGACATCTAACTTTGTCATACAAAGACCATTAAAGAGATGGGTAGGATTCCATGGCAGATTGAAAAGGTCTAGGAAGCAGTTCAAGGAAGTGTGGTAGATGACAAGGTGTCAGACCTTGATCTCCTTGGGCACTATGAACAAACAGAAATACAAATCTGGTTGAGGATTTTCTTGTATAGCACCCTGGTGAAGAAGATCCAGTACTGTCTTGGAAAAATTCTGGCTAGAAATGAGGATGGATATGGGGACAGGGAACTGAAATGAAAAACAAGCCTTTGGAAACCCAGAGTCTGTGGTAAAAAACTCTAAAATTGTAGAAAAGTTCAAAATCATGGCCCCACCGAGAATAGTGGATAATATGAGGTAGAAACGTTGAGGTTGGGATTGTTTTTGAATTTTGCACTAAACTACTCGAGGGCTATTTGCACTAGTAGTCCCTAATTTATCAGTGTGAGACTTGAGAGAAGGTAGCTAGTCATCAGCACCCACCGTCAACTCTTTTACCAACGAATAATGGGATTGACTGCAACATTATAACGCCCTCAATGCTCAAAGGGCATGTTTTGTGTGATGGGAATCCGACCCGCGGATTACAAGTCTAGTGCCTTAACCACTTAGCCATGCTGGGACCAATGAGGTTGGGAAAGCGTCACCCAAATAGTGGGATCAGAACCCTACATAGTAAAAATATAATCCAACAGCTGTGTGTCCAAAAAAGAAAAAACTCTGACCTATGGTAAGCCATAGCAACATGGGAATTAAGACATTCTTATACCAAACATAATGGAATGAGCCCTAGTATCTGGAGAGGTATGGAAGAACAAGATAGCACCATGTAACAAAATTTTCACTTTTTCTTGTTCCTGGGAAGAAAGTGTTACTTCCCAATTGCGTATGCCTAAAGTAAATGGGAAAGACCTATTTTTCTCTTCAAACTTTGCTTTTGTGATCTATGAGCGTATAATGAAAACATGATGGGGACTATATTCGGGGGCTGATACACGAAAGTGATTTACAATACAGTCGCAAATCTCGAAAAACTACTCACTCCTAAACATTCTTGTATAACTTTAGTATAAATACATGTAAATCTTGATTCGTATGTTGTTTTATTCAGAACTTATGTAAATGAAAATGTGCCCGTTTTTACAAAGAAAATATGTTAATTTTTAAATTTCATTGTCCAGGTCACACAAGCAAGGTTTGAAGGGAATAATGGCCATGCAACATAAGCAATTAAGAAATAACACATACTATACAGGAACAAAATTTGTGTTACATAGTGTAATGGCCCAAAGGGTTTCACTTAAAAGGAAATAAGGAAACAAAGAGAAAACCTAGTTTATTAAATCTGCGAAAAAAAAAGATCAGGCAATGCCACCGGAAATAGAAATAAAGAAAATATTGAAATCCACGTCCTTGCATACAGGTATCCCAAAATTGCAAAAGAGGAAAATCCACGTGTTAATCAGAAACCCACTTGAAGAAAGTCAACTCCCAAAAAATATAATTACATCTCCTACCAATAAGTTAACAGTAAGAGGAACAGCAGTAGTAGCTGCTGTAATGCGAAACTCATAATTCATTTCAACAAAAACTGGAACTCCAGAGAATCACGTATTATAATAAAAGTTACATAATTCTAACATGTAATAACTAAAATTTCAAAACATAAGTGTAACTAAATGTGAAGAAAAACAGTTCTCTTTCAAAAATAAAAACTGATTGAAAATTCGCTAAAGGAATGTTGTCTCAACACAACGAGTGCCCATCAAAAATAAAAGTTGCATAGAAAGAGTCAGCTGTGCTAAAAGTTATACCATGCCTCTAATGGTAGATCATTGCATGTTATCTCATTGAATTACTAAAACATGTGAAGGTAGGTGGGAGTATCAAGGCTAGTGGACGAGGAAAAATTTGTTCATATGGAGGACAATAAAGTTGGGAAAAGCAGAGGGAAGATTAAAGAACAATAAAACTCTTACAACAGATAACATTTACACCAGGGTTTTAAAATAAGTTAAATATTGGATATGCAAGTTTTTTTCCAGTACCTTGAATAATAGATTAATGCCATGAGTAGAACACCTCAGGTATCAGTACTAGGATCTATGCCCTATTTACTATAATGTCACAGATGAATGAACAGTTAATAAATTACTTAAATTTGTTGATGTCATTGCAAGTGTTGGGTGTTGATGGCTGTAAGGAGCATGTTATTACTTTCCAAAGTATTTAAATTATTTAAGTGAATTTGGTAACGAAAATAGTAAAAAGCTTTTTTATTTATAACAAGAAAAAACTGTTCAAAAAAAGAAAGTAAATGTAGGGATGACTAAAATCAATTCTTCAAAAATAATACAGATGGCACTTGTATCATTCCTGCATAATAGCACAGGTCATGATTAATATATAATAATGATTCAATCACAACTAAGCTTAATTTATTCTACTTCTTATCTGTTAACATTCTTCTTCACTGTGTACCTGTGCTAGTATGTTTGGATGATACAAATACCACCCCTCCTAGCTAGTTTGCTTTGTTTCTGAAAGATTGATATTAGCCATTCCTACATCGACTTCATTTTTGAAAAGTTTTCCATAACTTAATTGCTTTTTTTTATATTTAGTTTCAATAGATATTGGAATGTTGTATTTAGCACCAAGTTCTAAACATAACGAGGTCTCAACTGTAATTTTTATTGTTTATCTATTATTGGCTAGTAATACCCGTTTCATCCTGTACTGAAGCTTTATAAAGGAATCACAAATTTCTGTACAAAAGCTAACTTGAAGGGGTAACAATAGCATTGTTTACTCTACAATTTTAAAAGTAAATACTCCATTTAAAACCATATCATCTCAGTGAAATTGAGACCACTGTTTTCATTCTTGAGCTGCCATGTAATAAAGAAACAGCAGCAGAAAGATAAAAAAATCACTGTTTTACAGACATTGTCAGAACATATGGCTCAGTCATTACATAGTTATTGTTATAAAAGGAAACTGTATAGTATTGCAAAACCCTTATGACCATTATCTGTTAGGGAGATATTTAAAATACCTTTCCAATGAACAATCTGCACCATCTCTACGTAGGTAACACTATTACCTGTCAGATAAATATACTGTTATGCTTGAGGGATATCACAACTCAATGGGAATAACCTTAACAATGTTACATAAAACATTCAAGCAATGCACTGTTGGTAGTGGCAAAACAAACAGAATTTCATGTTATATCTGTATAAATACTGGATAAAGTCTAAAGAGGATATTATTTGATTCATATAGGTTATTGAAGTGGTGCATTCAGTCTTTGACCTCTTACTTTAGAAAGGACGTTGAATTGTTGGAAAGGGTTTAGTAGAGGGCTAATAGGATACCCTGAAAAGAGAGATTGTAATACAAGAATAGGTAAAGATCTCTGTATTTGTTTTAATTGAAAAAGAAGAGTCACATAGGATCTTTTTTATATATGTCTTAGACAGTTAAGGAAATGTATAGTGTTGTTGCTTCATCTTTATCCACTTTTAACAGTAAGACTAAGGGACATAACTATAATTTTTGGCAGGGTAGGAATAATTTTCAGCTAGGTTTTATTTTTAATAATGTGACTGGCTTTTAAAATAGGTTATGTTTGGATATGGAAGATGTAGTTAATTTAAGAGTTTAAGGGAAAGCTTGATGAATAGTTGAGTGACAAGGATTAGCTTTGAGATTTATCATGATTTAATTTATTTGAAAGAATGACCTATAGAGACTGAAAGGTCCCTTGTTATCACTTAGTATTACATGCTATTACTTTTCATAACAATTTTTATTGATAATGTATATTTAGCTCCAAATTTCTTTTAGCAGATTACAAAACAAAGAAATAAACCCCATGTGAATTTATGATTGTGTGATTTCCTTTCAGTAATTTCATTGCAAGTTTTACATGGAAAATTAAGGTGTTTGGTACAAAAAAATCATAAGCCTGTAATGAATCAACTGTTAGAAAATACCACTAGATGTTGGGATGTTTCATTGGACTTATGCTTGTGGTGGAAAAGGAACTTTTAACAAATTTGCTAAGAAGCATTAATCTTTCTCTTGAAAGAATGAAGTACAGCTTTTATTTGATTAATTTAAACTTTCACTTTATCAATACAAGATATAGTTTTCTGTAGAATAACTCTGATCATGTTATCACTTAAGGTCCATAGTTCTTTAGCAAAATCTGCATCTTCAGCACTTTTGGAGGGCTGGCATCTACAACAGTTATTAAAATACATCCCTCCAACATCATCCAACTCTGGGGCTGTTGCACAGTACACACTAGTGGCTGCAGCCTGTTGCTAAAGAAGAAACTGTATTGGAGTACTGGAATAGTTTATAAGGCACTGATAAAGTTATTAAACTAATTGATTTTATTTCAGTAATTAGGTAAAGTATTTACATCATAATAATATCTTTGGTAATATTATTTGATGGTATCCATTTTTTAAGGATAGCATCAAAATTCAAGTATTTTTTGGCCCTACCAGAAAAAAAAAGCATTGTATATGATAAGATAATTTTGATATTAGTTAACAAGTTAATTCACCATAAAACAAAAAGATACAATTAAAATTTAAGGTTCCCAGTAAGTTGAAGCTTTAAGTAGTACTATATCCACTGTTACTTTCACTTGTAAATCTATAATATTAGCTGCACTAATTTGAAAATGAAGTTTGCACACATTATTTTTTCATGGAACAGGCCACTTACATTTAAAATCTCAAGCACAGGTTAAGTAGTCTATTTTGAACTTAATCAAACATAAAAAGTAAAGTAGAGATTTCATGTCAGCATATAAATCATCTCAAAGTTGACCTTAATTCACTCATAATAATTTAAGAAGATAAATTGTTACAAACCTTAAGAAACATCTAATTTCCATAAGCAAAAAATATGAAATTACAAACTAGAACATTCCAAAAATATAAAAATAAATGAAAACAAGTAATAAAGATGAAATGTACTTATCAAATAAAAATGTAAGTTTATTTAACAGGTGAATAAGATTACTTACCAAAGATTTAGTAAAAGGCCTCACTAAAGTAAACAGTAATCTATAACACCACCAATTATGTGATAAATTACTGGAAACAAGATTTCCAGGATGAACAGCATTGCTAAGGACTCCTTTAGATGAAAGTCTTTGATTGAGTTCATTGGAAAAAAGGATATTACAAAGTTTAGAGTTATTGTAAGCTATCATTGAAACAAAATTAGTGCTAACAGATGGTGAGAGTCTTTCTTCAGACAGTTTATCTTTAGAAAGTAGGGAATATCTGAAAAAAAAGTACAAAAAATAAAGAAATCTATAGAAATTTACATGTTTAAATAAAAGTTTTCAAGCATAACAACTGCTTTATATTTTAGATATCTTATTCAGGTCTTTTAACACAGTTTCTTAGCAGTTTATGAGGTTAATTTTAGTTGGTACATATTTACTTGTACATATCTCAGTAGTCAAACATTGAACTACAGTGTTACAGTCGCTATGTCTCAAATTACAGCTTTGTTAATTAGAAATGAAATTACAATGTTTCACTAATTAGCAATGAAATCAGTATCGTTAAATACAGAATAAAATGCCTCAAGATTAGTCACAATTAAAATAAATCAATAATCTAATAACTGCAACTGAGCAATCCATGGTAAAAATACAGCATCAAAACAGCCAAAGATTGTCGCTTTAGTGACAGAAAAACACAAGTAAGGTCTATAATGTCTGTAGTGACATTATAATGAATAAACAGGTCATTATTAGTTTACAATGTGTAGTTAGTTTTCAGTGAAAACAGCATCTGAGTAGCATTTAATAAAAGTACCATCTTGAGTGGTCGGCACTAAAACAGTTTATGTAATTTGTAGTGACAAAATCTTAGTGGTTTATAGTGTGGACAGAATTTGGATGATTTATAATGATAATAGTATTTTGGTAGACCCGTGATGAGAAACAGTGACTGAGTGGTTAATAGTAACTTTAGTGTCTAGACAGTCTGTAGTGCAACTAAAATTTTTGAATAGTTTATGATGAAAAAGTGTCTGGATGGTCGTAATGAGAACAGTAATGGAGTTGTCTGTAGTGAAAACAGCTTTGAGTAATCTAGAATAAAAACAGTGTCTGGAAGGCATGTAGTAAGAATAACATTTAAATAGTTTGTAGTGAAAATACTACCTGGGTAATCTATAGTTATAATACTTTTTGGAAAGAATATATAAAAATAGTGTCTGTGTAGTCAGTTGCAAGAATAGTAACTGGGAGGTCTGTGAAAAGAAACGTGTTTTGAAGGTGAGATTACAAAATATGAAGAGTTTGTAGTAGAATAATCTTTAATGTGATTATTATATGTGGGTATTCTATAGACAAATATTTATACTTAATATGCAGTGAAAATATTTATATAATGTCTGTAGTAATTATAGTTTGTGGATAGTTTAAAATGAGAACAGTAACTGGGAGTTACGTGGTCAGGATTTCTATGGATATGTTATAAATAGTAAAAATCTGGTATTGGTAATCTTTAATACGAATAGCGTTTGGATAGCTTATAACGAAATTAGTGTCTGAGTAGTCTATTAGGAGAAAAACATTGTAATGCTACACTAAAACATTGCTATACATACTATATGAGCTGTATTATGATATAACAAAATTTCAATCACATATTTCAAAACTTAATGCATTTCAGGAATTATCAAAAACCATTAATTTTTTTATGTATATCTAATAACTATCTTTCTTCTCATAATGCAATTAGTCAAATATCCCATTTCAGCAATAGAGATCTATTTTTAAAACAAAAAACACTCAAACATGGTGGCAGTCTTGTAACATTATTTTGTATCTCTTATAAAACCATCCTGGAATATATCTCATTCTTCTCATAAAATAGATTTAAAATGTTATATTTCCTCATTTCTCGTTATATTTAATTATTTATTTGTTAAACATAAGAACTATAACTAAACTTTTTTCTGGTGACAATAGTATCCATGTCTAAAATATCATCTGCACAAAAAGACATACTGCAGCAAAAACTTTCTTACAACAATGCACCCAAAGAATCTGTTTCAAAACTCTGACAATACTTTGGTCTGCTATTTGATTAACAAAAATGCATTCATATTTGCAAAATATGCCATGCAGAGAAGAAATTTATTGATGAAAATATGTTTGTCAACACACTTGAATTAATATCATGAAATAGATCCAGCAGGTTAGAATGCTGTATTACACAGTCATTGAAAGTCACTGAATGCTCAGTTTAATTTGTATTAGGTACTGAATAAAACAGTTAAAGGAAAAAGGTCTACATTGTATCTCAGAACAGCTGGTATGGGGTACTAACACTTTTACCAAAATGAAGCATAGAACAATGTTTCGACCTTCTAAGGTCACCTTCATGTTAACCTCAATGAAGATTGAAACATTGTTATCTGCTTTGTTTTGGTAAAAGTGTTAGTACTAATACCAGCTGTCTTGAAATACATTTTTATTTCAAGTGGGTTTCTAGTCATCATGAAAGGTCTACATAACATGTTAACTTTAAGGCCTGAAAATGATGTGAATGAAATTTCTGTCAATATTAATCCAAGATTTATTAATAAAATATAATTTCTAAATTTAAGAAAACATGTTATATCAGCTGCAAATGTTGATATTTATGACTACACTTGAACGTGTTAAGTAAACTTAGAGGCCTAAAGCTCTAAGACAGCATTATAGTAGAATTTCACACACACAAAAAAGGAGGACCTAATATCAAATTGTTTAATAATATTAGTCACTTGTCTGACATAATTTTGTTGCTTCTATCAAAACCTGTTTTGTTTTACAGCATTGTTAGCCTCCAGACTTGAGCTTAGGAGGTGGAAGAGTTGCAACAAGAAAGGGAAACAAAAAAATCATTAATTAAACATCTGTCACGAGAAAGAAATTTTTCAGAAAATTGTAAATAGTAATGTCCTCTGATAAATCTTTTAAGGAATGACATCAATCCTCATGATTATTAATAACAAAATTTTCCAAATTTATAATCAAAATATTTCCTGAAAAGCAAGAATACAAGCAAAAAATTCACTTAAGTTCCAAATCCTTTTATAGGATGACAAAGGCAATATGGTGTGAATAGATAGTAGTATTAGAAAATGTGAATATCTGATAGTAAAAAATTACTGAGAAAATGAACAGCTGGAAATGAAACCAGATATTTTGGAAAAAGATAACTTTTATCCAAAGTTATGCAGAGAGGCTGGAAAATGCTGAAGGTGGAAAAGTTAAGACTATTTCTTGGCAATGAGGTGAAGTTATGAAATGGTAGTTGCAGTAAAGGTGTACTATATCTAAAAATATGTTTACCTGGGATAATAATCAATGCTTGTGACTTAATTTGTAGATCTGGATATTTCTATTCAGGTTTGAACACAATACAGACAAATTAACCATAATATATTTAAACCAATTTATCTTCTTCATTCACAAAGAATATATTACAAATATCTCACTACACTATTTAAAATTGGTGGATTGGCAAAATAATCAATTAATAGTCTTTGAGATGTTAATATGTCTAAATATTAAAATTGTTTGAAATTAACCATCTATGACACTAAAACTAACAGAGTAAGTCATTCACAAAGTGATTTTCAACTCACCTTTATTTTTTTCAAACACAAACTTCTATAAAATCTGATTTCATATTTTGGTTAAAAGTTACAGCTATTGTGCTTTGAAACTTAACTACAGATGATTGGTTCTGATGTATCCATCCAAGAGTTTTATAGTGGAAGGTTTGACACAGTAACTAAATCACAAAAAAACACTCAAATTTTAAATTATTACAGATTTCTTTAGTACACATAATTAAAACATTTAGAATTCATTGGCTTACCTGTGACTTTCTGATGAGAGAATTACAACTTTAGCTGGAGCTGATTTTACTAGAATAGGCTCCAGTAGTTGCACTAGATAGAAATGTCCTAAGTAGTTAACTTGAAATGTTATCTCTAATCCATCTTCAGTCAAAGAATGAGGCAGACCAAACACTCCAGCATTTAGTACCAAGATGTGAAGAGGACTGTGAAGTAGATAATTTTGCTAAACTTGCTGCCAACAATAAGTTAATCATGTGAGTTAACTAAATTCACCACAAATAACTCTATTATTGCAGTTTTAGTGAAATATTTTGAAATTAATTTATTTCTGACATAAAAAAATCAGAGTTACAAATTACAAATACTATATAGAATACTAAATTAAAGCTTTTAGCACATCAAAACTACTACAAAACATGAATAAAGTACAGAACTTTCACAAAAGTTTATAAAAAGCTTACTTATAAATAAAAATTCAAATAAGAAGTCAATTTATCATTTAAATAACACAATGAATATTTTGCCTGTACTCTTTCATTTTATGTTGTTCACTACTCTGTATTGTAAAGATATAAAAATTGAGTGTGTAAATTTAAATTTAAAACATTTAAATGTTTAGCCTGAAACTGAAAAATACAAAACTTATAGAATATTCAGCAAATTTTGGTAAATATTAATTTTGAAATAAATAAAACTGAGCATTTCAGAATATTATGCTAAAAATGCAATTTACTGTATTTTTTGAGAGCGGTAAGTTAAAACAGGCTAAAGTTTTATTGACTAGCATGAGAATGGCAAAATTCTAAATTATAATGTACAACTGGTAAAATTTCCTGTCAGTTTATTATAATTTATGCTTTTTTTAAAATTTATTTGAAGTGTGATCCACACTACTCTCCTGATGTTCTAGTATTCTTATCAAAGAAAGCAAAATACATGAACTATTAATAAATTATATATACATACCTATGTTACAATTGATTGATTGATTTAGTGTTTTATGGCACAAAGCAACGAGGCTATCTGCGCCAGACATCCGGTAAAAATGTAAAAAAAAATAAATGTAGTAAAAGATATAAATGGAAATGAAGGTAAAAGTATAAAACCAATGTTGAAACCTAGTCTACAACGTTAAGACAGAGTATAAGAAGTTGTAAGGTATTTACTCAAGCAAAAAGGTAATGATCACAACCCACCAGGAAGACTAACAGGTAAGTTCAAGACCCACCGTCAGTCACCTGAAGTTGGCCTTTCCAGTCCTGGTTCCGGGTTATGTGTCATAGTAGCTATTATCAAAATGTAATGGAATAAAAGTTGTAAAAGACACTCAGCAAAATCATAATAAAGAGTAGCCAAATGTCCAGTAAAAAGATAAAAGTCAAGTAAATGGAGTAAAATTTGTAAAAGTAATTGGAGATAAAAGCAAAACGGCAATTAAAACAGAAAATGGCACAAAAACCAATGTTGACATCCAGTCAACAAAGTTGTAAAGGACTACCTGTAGCAGAATGGTAATGATCATAACTCACCAGGAAGACTAACAGGTAAGAATAAAAACCACCGTCAGTCACCTGAAGTTGGTCTTTCCAGTCCTGGTTCCGGGTTATGAGTCAATATGGCCAGTTCTAAAAAGTAAAGTAGTAAAAGTATGAAACGATATGCAGCAAAAGTATAATAATAACTCGCCAGAGCGACTAACGAGTAGTTCAAACAGTAGCATTAGTCACCTGAAGTTAGCCTTTCCAGTCCTGGTGTCGAGTTATTTATTGTTCTGGCCATTGTCCAATGTCAAATTGAATGAGAGAGATTAAAACTGTAAAAAATGAGCCACAATTAAAAAGGTGTAATGAATAAATATGCAACCCTTAAATGAGATGAAAAAGATTAATGGCCGTTAAAAAATTATAAACGTTATCAAGGTGGACAGAGTCACCATCACCAATAACTCTGTCCAATGTTACAGACTGACCCTGGGAAAAAATATGTTTAAAATATTGCTGTCGTTGAGAATTGTAACGATGGCAAGAAAGTAAACGTGGCTAATAGTGATTTGAGTGTTACACAAACTACACATTGGTGCATCAGTTCCAGATAAAAGAAAATGATGAGTTAAAAAACTTTGACCAATGCGTAGCCTTGTGAGAACAACTTTCTCCTTCCGAACTTTACGGAAGCTGGATGGCCAAATTCCAATTCTGGGTTTGATTTGAAAAAGTTTGTTGTTGCGTTGCTCACTCCAAGTTGACTGCTAGCTGGCACGGAGCCGAGCCTTGAAGACAACACCATAATCCATGTATGGAATAGGCATAGGGATGACAGTGCTGAAGCAGACATATTTAGCTGCCATGTCTGCTAGCTCGTTCCTGCGAATACCAACATGGCCTGGTATCCAGAAAAACTGGATTGAAGTAGCTGCTAATGAGAAATGGTCCAGTCAGTTTCAAATATCAGCAAGAATAGGATGTGAGCTAACGTGTAGCGATTCCAAGGCAAGTATAGAACTAAGCAAATCAGAATAAATAGTGCAGTTGGAGTACTGCTCAGCTGCAATATGATCCAGGGCAAGAGATATGGCATACAGTTCAGCAGTGAACACAGAAGCTGTAGAGGGGATTCTACGCACAACTACTGACCCATAGCAAACCATAGCAGAGCCCACTGAATCACCTGATTTGGAACCATCTGTACAAATGGGAACTGAATGATTGTTTGAAAGATACTCATTGAATAAAAGACGGTACTTCCAATCTGGAGTATCTGCCTTTTTTAGGTGACTGAAAGAACGGTCACATTAGGGGGCTCTAATAAGCCATGGTGGGATGGGCCAACCTGTGGAATCTGCAATGTTATCCAAGGACAGACCCAATTCATCCAATTGCGTCTGGATGCCAAACAGAGCAATGACAGATCGTCTGTTCTGAAAAAGTACTGCCCACCGAGGAAGGAAACCACATTCCCAGGTGGGATGCTTTGGTAAGGAACGAAGTTTCGAAGTATACTGTAACGATAGTTGCAAACGGCGAAGGTGTAGAGAAGGTTCATGAGATTCAATGTATATGCTTTAAACTGGAGAGGTACGGAAAGCCCCAGTGCAGAGTCAAAGTCCTTGGTGATGAATGGGATCCAGCATCTTTAAGGCTGAGGGTCTGGCAAAGCCATAGACCATTGATCCATAGTCGAGTTTCGATCTAGTAAGAGCACGATATATCTTCAACATTGAACAGCGATCTGGCCCCCAACTGGTAGAAGAGAGGACACGGAGATGTTCAGTGCTCTTGTGCATTTGACCCGAAGCTGCTTTAAGTGTGGTATAAAGGTCAGTTTACGATCAAAGATAAGCCCCAAGAACTTTGTCTCCGGGACCATGGGCAGCAAAACTTCACCGATATGAAATTCAGGATCAGGGTGAATACCTCGTCGACAGCAAAAGTGCATGCATACGGTTTTGGAGAGAGAGAAGTTAAAGCCATTGAGTGGAGAGACCAGTGAGAATCTCTGACTCGGGAACATTCTTCAAATCCCTTTCAACAATAACTCCTCGTGAAGAATTCAAAGTAGCATGGGATGTAACCTCAATAGGTATATCCCCAATTGCCTTTAAATTCAAGAGGAGTTCACTATGTTGGGATGTGGATGTTTCAACCAATATGTCACCAGATCAAAGCTTCTTTATTGACTTTGGAGAGCCAGCAAGTTCCTCTAGTCTCTTTTGAGTAAAAAAAAAAGGGGACATTTGCCCTAAAGGTTTTTCTGAAAGAGAATGTAATATAAGAAAATGAGGTACGTGTGTTACTGATGTTGAAGATTGCTGTTCTGAGTATTCAAGATGTGGTCGCTTACCCTTTAACTGTTTTTTTACAATTTTATTTAAATTTTTTGAAGGATCCATAGGAAAGAGGAAAAGTTTTGTTACTCACTGACCCCACCCACCGTGTAGCCCTCAAGGGGACGCACTACAAAGTCATGCAAGGACAATGCAGCAACGCCAGGGTTTCGTGAGCGCTATACCCAAACACCAGCATCAGGCACAATGTCCACAACACCCGTTGAGAACTTTCAACACTGGTACTTGGTTGGCTCTTGCCCAAGTGGACCAGCCGATTGACCCAAGGAGGGCCACCCAAAGGCCGCCCTTCTACAGGAATTCGAGGCCAAAGTGATGTGTTAGGGTTGGACCCCTCAACCACCAGGATCCTCTTCTCCCCTTCATGGGTCGCCACGCACGGCAAACAGAACCTTCCCTGGGAGGTCCCCTCACCATGTACAGGAATCCACACCGAGGGCCCTATGTTACAAATTAACAATGTCAAGTTTTGAATATATTTCTAATATCTTGATAAATCAAAGCATGTTTCATTAATCATGCTAACTTACTTAACAGCCAGTTCACAGAAAAGACACCAATGTTCATCCAGCTTAGAAAATGTGATTAATTGCATTTTACATAATTTTTGTTTTCCAAATTGAGATTAATAAGATTAAAATATGTGCTTCTTAGGTGCAAATAAACTTGAAGAGTGAGAATCAGTTTCACCTTTGACAAGTACAACAGTATTAACATTACTTGTACAAGCACAAAAATATAGTATTTGTTACTAGTGTGTGTGTGTGTGTGTGTGATGTATTTTGGTAAAAAGGTGTAACAGAACCTCAACAAAAACAAAAATATGAACAAAAACTTCTGAGCAAAAGCACACTACCAGTTCCCTAAGTGTTTCTTAAAAAAATGTTAATTGTTCTTTGGTTTGTATAGCTGGTTAGCAGACAAGTTTATACTTGGATAGGCTTGGTGTTCAAAATGTGGTGCAAAGCATTTTCTTTATTATCAAGGTGTGACTGATTTCTCAAAATTTTAGCTGAGCAGATGTTCATTTTTTTTACTAAGCAGAAGAAAAAACAGCAAGGTCTTTCAATGGTTCTTAGAATAGTTCTACACAACAAAACAAAAATGTTTTAAATAGTGCAAAATGAGATGGAAGTGGTTTTGCCAGTAACATAGCAAATAATCAAATTACAACCAGTAATATGGCAACAAACTTGGAAGTGTACTTCGACAGTACATACTACCAAATAAAACTTGCATTAGTAACAAGACTGAAGCTTAAGAAAAACCAAGGACTGGATGTCAAGGGGTGCCCAATATATATATGCTGCATTTGAGCATTTCATAGAGATTGCATTTAGTTTGGAATTGCAGTGGCAGTTATTTGGTTAAATGCACACCCACCTTACACTAATGAACTATTTCTTACAGAACATCAAATTCAGCCAAAAGTCTTGTGTGGTGTACATAAGAAAACTTGTAAACTTGCTACTCTTAAAGGATAATGTATATTTTATTTACTTACTTTATCAGCAAAGAGTTTGATAAAATAAATTTGAGAACTTGGCTGCTAATAATCCCCACCCCATATATTTTAGTATGAAGCATATTATTTTTATTATTTTGCTTAAATTAGTATAACTGTGCACATTTTGAGATTGAAACAATATATGTGATTTGCTACATTCAAAAATATTCTGACATATATTTACTTCTCTATGCAATACTTTCTAGTCATAGATATTATAATAAGAAAGTGATAACCACCTTAGCAGATGTAACATCTTTAGATAGCAATACACACCACACTTGTTTATGTAACAATGTAATGTATAATATTACCATTTACAAATACATTGAAAAAGTACTTGCACTGATTCATCAGCAAATTGTTTACTGAATTAAACTTCCTACTTTCAGAAGTTAATTAATGATTCAGGCTTAAGTATAGACAAGAAAACATTTATATGTTGAATTGTACATGGACTTTTCTTTTTTGTTAAAATAATTTTATTTACAAGCTTTTGGTCCTTTTATTGGATACTTCTTTGGAAAACAATGAAAATTTCAAGAAGATCAAAAGTTCACAAATAAAGTATTTAAATTTACATAAAATTCTGCATATAATTACAAATGTTAATTTACCTACAGTTAAGTGGTGATTAGGAATGATCCCAGAATAAAACTCAAAGAGAGAAAACAGATGTAGTAACTATGTAAGTATTTGTTTTAAAAATATTAAAAATTAATAACTTCAAAAGTAATGGTTTTGTTATTTAAATTTTTTATCCATACCATAAACATTTCCGAAGTAAATATCTATCACTGGGTTGGTTAACTTCTAAATAAATTACCAGAAAAGGGAAGAAGTGTCACATGTTATATGATATTGAAAAATTCAGTGTAAAAAAATGACAAAAAATGAAATCTCTCATATTTTATGTAAATATATAGGGAGTCCTTGTAATATTGATATTTTTTTTTAAATTGTTTCATGTGACTCGTGTTCTTGAAGACCTTGTAAACAGTAAAGCCAAAAAGACTCGCAAGTAACTTGCCAAATAAACAGCTGGGTCATTCCATGCCAACTCACCCAGAAAAAAAGAACTTTTCCCAGTTCATGTCATACATGTTCTCAAAAACATTCATGCAAAAACTTCATTTTGATTTACTCAGCTATGCAAAATCCTTAAGCTGTACTGCATGACTGAATAAATCAAAATGAAGCTTTTCCTTAAATTTTTTCAAGGAAATCTATGACATGAACTGGGAAGCTCTGTGTGTGTTTGCATGGAATGACCCAGCTTAGAAAAGCTAATAGAATTCTTAGGAACCACCCAATAATTCAAGGGCTAATAATACACATGCACACACATACACATGTATATATTAGCTAGCAAATTATTTACCTAATACACCTTCAATTGTTCAACAGATACAATTTAAATTTAAAACAGCTAGTGCTTATCCTACTTGTAAATATTAATAAATTTGTTTATCAATATTAATTAATGTCTCAAATTTTACAGGTGACAGTTCAGTTTTTCTATAACTGTTGAGCACTTTTAAGTATTTTGTTGTTTGTTACTCATTCAAATTTAAATAATTCTAAGGACTGTGTTACAGTAACTGTACTTACAGCGCTAAAAAGTGAAATTGCTGAGAAAACACTTGAACGCTTTTCAGGCTAGCCAAGTCAAGATGAAGATAATGGAGCTTTGCTTGAGGCTAAATAAGTAATTAAGAAAAACTTAACAGTATATTACACTCATAATATTTTGATATATAATACTAAATATACAATTAAAAATTACCTAACTTTGCTTCAGAAATGTTATGAAATATAAATTCAATGTTAGTGAAATAAAAACTTCTGCTTTTTACTTTGAATAGTTTTTCATCACTTACCCTCTCTGTTTTAATGTCTTCAATGGCTTGTTTAGCCTTAGCTTCATTTCGACAAGCTAAAACTACCTCGGCTCCATGAAAAGCAAATGACCTTGCTGTTTCAAATCCTTTAAATAATACAAAATTGTTAGTAGCTTAAAGTCACAACACTATATGCATGTAACTACAGGATCATTTCACAACTCAAGCCTAGAGATTAAACATTCATTTCCACGTCTTGCGTCAGAACAGCTTCGTACTTTTTTTATTCTTGAAGTTACACCATATGCTGATCACTGCTGAAACTAGTATATGGAAAGAGAACTTAGATGTGAATTTACAATGATCATATCATCAGCAGGAGGATTACAGTAGTTGGATATATTTAAAAATATGACTCCATGTGTCAAGATGAAACATTATGTTTTCCTTAATCATAATGCAGAGAATCATGTAAGCACAGAACTCACTTCATCATCTAAAGATTAAACATTTATTTTCAAAACTCATGTGGGAACTTGTTTTTTTAAGTAAATACAAATTTTAGAGCACCCACAATATTAATAACTAAGGGGTAAAAACAGAAACTTTTATCATATCTTAGGTTTAAAATTTGATGGTCTACTAGACAATTATTCCTGCTTATTAAAATATTCTGTATTATATAAAGTATTTACAGTTCTCAATAAATAATCACATTTTTGGCAAGATTGTATAAACATTTGAGAATAATATTTTTAGTATTTCTTGAAGTTTTTTCTTATGCCATTTTAAATGACTGCCTTTTTTGAGATAAGTTAAAATTTGTCACATTGTAGTCAATTAAGATCACTTCTTTGTTACCACTACATATTTTTTGAAGTTTCAGATGCTAGCTTGATTTGCACATCTATACAATAAGATTTAGTGTCTTGTGTGCTACATAACTTCTCCTAAACTGGTGATCACACTCTGACTTCTAAATGATACAAAACAGTCTCAGTCCTAAGATTTTCATAATGGGAAACCCAGAGATTTTCTAAAAATATTTTTATTGGGATTTCTCCAAAAGCAGACCACAAATGTGGCATTTGTTTATCTTAGAACACTTAAGTAAGTAAACCTACTAATTTCTATTTGTAACATGTTTAAAAAAGTTAAATTTGCATTACAGTAGCAATGATTATTAAACCAAAAATGCGAAATATAGCTGTTCAAGCATTAAATTTGTCGACAACAACAGACCTATAAGTATGGGCCTTAGGACCATGGGTTTGCTAGTACATCTCTATTCATGAAAAAAGATTTACCTTCTGGGTTTTTCTGACTTGACATTATATTCTTAGTGACTATCTGATCTGGTCTATTCAATAGTTATAGTGATCTTTAGATACCCAAAGGTTTCCCAGTTCTTAAACTTCATACTTGAAAATCATAGTTAGTTTAAGTTATGATTATACTTTGAAAAGAAGTACAGCATTTATATTTGTGCGACTGAGTGTGAAAGAATGCTGTATTATTTCACAAATTATATATTTTTTAATGTAATTATAGAAAATAAGATTTAAACTAAATGAGTAATAGGCGAGTTTTTTTAAATCAGAAAACATTCTTACTTTGCATGATAGGTATTAAAATAAACTGAAATGCTGATTAAGAAATTTTATAATTTTTCTTCACAGGAAACACATTTCTAATAAATACTCGATCTTTACACATAATAGACTTTCTTGTTCAGTGCTACCCTCCACATACATGTTTTTGCAGGCCACTAGCTTTTAAATCCCCCATCTACCCCACATTTAAGGTTGTGATATTGAATCTTTGCTATCAAATAAGCATACGCAACCCTCCACCAATAGGAATTCAACACAACTGATGCAACTTGCTCCCTCTATGAACAGGTTAATTTAATCATTACTTTAAGATTATGTACAAAAGAAGCATCAGAAGTGGAGATGAAATGTGAGGATATATATATATATATATAAGAAACACATTTTATGTGAGGGAAAATTATAACTTCTGATACAATACTTCACCTCTTCTCACATAATAGCTAGAATCCTACATTGATCTGATAGAAGAACCAGAGAAAATTAATTGAATGAGATCCCTTTAGAATATATTTGAAAGAATGGTCTTCAACCATTCGTATTCAAACTGTAAGCAGGAAAGTGACTCTTGTCCAAAACCATACAATCCAAGAAGGGTCCCCCTAGTCTCCTGAAGAAAAAGGTCCTCAACCAACTGAAATCAGACAATCTCATGGTGTAGAATGGCTATGACATGTGGGATCATAGTTGGGAGATCAGTTGAACCCAAAAGCACTGGAACTAGAAAACAATCATCCAACTCACTGAAAGAAGGGAGTCTTTTATCATTTGATTCATTTCAAGAGCTCAAATCATCATATGTGGATATCCAATACAACTAACACTGGTCAATCTGGGAACAGACACTTGAATGACAATAGGAAGATGAAAACATAATTTGGATTTTCAACTAATTCAAAACCATGTAGCATGTATTATGCAGTCCACAACAGGAAGATTATCCCAGCTCATTCACATGTAAGAACTTATATTGGTTAGTCCAGCTTGAATCCAATACCATACCACACAAAAATTGACATCCAAGTGGAATTAGGATATGGGCTCTCAGCCAAAGAAGTGAACTATGTCTCTGTGAATTCATTTAGTCCAAAACCATACAAAATCTCAAACTGTACATCAGCTGGATGTAGGAGAAAACTGCAAAACCATGTACACTTGCAGAACATTAAAGTGCTGTTTCAACTGAGTCAGATTGACCAGTCTCAAGAGGAAGCCTCAATGGTCTGCTAACCTAGAGATTAGAAGCTCTTAAGCATTAAAGACTCCAATACTCTACTGGAAGAAGAGGGATAAATGTGTTGGAGAGTCTGACAGAATGCAGCACCACAGAAAGTACAAGGGGTGACCAAGAAACCCCATTTTAAAAGCAGACCTTTTATAATTTATAATTGAATGAGTGGCAGGAACAGGTAGCAATTCCCTTCTTCTTTATTCATGCTAGTCCTTGAATGTAGTATGTAGGAAAGACCTATTAGAAATATTGCAAAACACCCCATCTCAAAAGTGAGTGTAGCAAACACCTTAAATGCCATAGAGCACAATATTTAACACTCAATATGCCAGAACATGCACCATCTACCATAGCACAGGATCCAATAAAGAAAGTATCATGGTGCTGAAAGGGAAACATAGAAATACAAAACACTTGTCCACTCACAATTGAACTAATTAAGGTAAGGAAAGATGAGTATGGTCAACATGCTCCATATGTAAAGCCTGGATGATGTATTCCAAAAATGAGGGAGATGAAAAGCCAGAGGAAAAAAAAAAAGAAAAAAAAGAGAGTGCAGAACAAGGAGAACTAAAATAAGTTGTCAAATGCTACCTTGGGTGGTGTAAGATCAAATATCTCTCCGAGATTAATGGTTTCATGAAAAAAATAAATGAGGCCAAAAACCATGAAAGGAAGCTGTGCAGACAATGTTACACATGAACACATGAAATCTCACAAACAAGTCTATCTGAATCTGGAACAGGAACACAAGAGAAAAACAAAAGATAGGTAAGACTGTATAAAGAAGACATTTCTTTCATGACTCTTTAACATGTCAGATAGAAAACTATAATCCACAAACAGGAGAAAATAAGCATATTGGTATGAATTCATGTTAATGGAAAAACATTAAACTTGTGATGATCACAGGCAAAAAGGGGGGGAAAAGTAAATAGGTTTTGAGGGACAAATGGTAAAAGTATGAAGTAACCATTGATTCAAATGGGTTTTGTGTAAGATGAAAAGTTGGATAGATAATAGGATGAGGAACAAAAAGGATCTGAAAGGATCACAATAAAAGGGAAATTGTTGGAGAGGAAAATACCCTGTGATAGAGGAAAAAAAAATAGATGGTGCTGGATAAGATTGCTTAATATCCAGAAATAGTAGATACTGAGAAGCCAGTGTTGAACAATCAAGTAAGCAAAAGTCAGGCACAGAAGGAACAATTGAACCAACAGGAGAATAATCAAGGTGCAGTGACCAACAAGAAGTTAAGACTCCAATTTCTCTGACATACCTTGAGCGAAAAATGAATACAGAATGGAAAAGAAAGGAAGGTACATGTGTGGATAGTCCAAGTTGTGAACTAAACAACTGCCATGCAAGAAGTTGAAGTCTGGTAATTTCAGAACAAAATACAAATGACTGAAATTGATAACAGAAAATGTGGGAAAAAGGAAGTGGTGATGGAGGTGATGTCAAAAGGTGGATAAGAAGTGAGAATTAAGTGTGAGGTGGCCAGAAAAGTGCTCTCAGAAGAAGATTGACAAGAGGAGGACTGAATGATAGGTAGAAACCTGGAAAGGAGGTAGATAGGAGGTGAGGTGTAATAATAGATGTTGGTCCAATTCACACTGAAAGTATCTACACCTAAAGCCAAAGTATGAGAAACTAGAAACAACAACAACAAAAAAAGATAAGTTTAGTAAAAGTGTCCAGAGGTAGAGCACCTCCGTGACTGCATAACTTAGGAATTGATGATCACAATAAGGAAAGGATCCTGTGCAGAATGAAAAAATAACAACATAAAATGCACCTTGAACAAGGAATGCAGCTAAGCATGTGCAAAATGAAAGTGGCCAGAACAGGAACTCCAATGTTAGAAAACAAAGTGAATGTGAACAGATAATGCACTGTTGATTGATTTATGAAACAACAGGCAAATTGATGGAATGGTCCAAAAACAATTCACCTTGTACTGAAGGTAGGAAACAAACCAAAGCCTGGTGTATAAGAAGAAGCTTAAACATGTTTATGTTCACTGCGTCTTGATGAAAGATCAATAATCTAAGATTTCCAGAAAATATATGCTTGCTTGTATGTTACAAAATAAGGGGTGATCATGATAATTCTTTTTGACTTCAAGGTTACAAACCATCCAAATTCTGCAAGTATTCTGAGAATAATTTTAGAAGAACTAAAAGAACTGAACACTGTAGAGGAGCATTTTTACTTACATATTGTTAGTTCTGCTGCAAAGGAGTCTGAAATCAAATTTGGGGTCTGGATAGGCACTGCAATAGAGTTGAAACAGAAAGTAATTCTGATCATCCCAATACACAATGTAGCTCATAGAGTAGAACTGGCTATCAAAGATGCAGCCATAGAAGAAAATTACAAATCACATTCCCTTTGTAATCAAAGCAGGGATGATGAAATCAAGAAACTTGGACAACATGAGAAAAGGCTCACTAAACAAGTTGGAAACACGTAAGATGCAACATAAAGTATAGCAATAATAAAACTTACTCAAAGTATACCCAGCATTGATTGCACACTTTAATGCTGTTTTCAATTGTCATAGTGCATCTGCAGCCCCAAAGATAAAATAAAAGGTTTTTGAAATATCTAAGATCAAGAAAAATTGTTATTTATCTTTATTTAATATTAGACATCACATCATCCTTGAGAGATTATTCTGAAATAATGCAAAAGCAGAAATGTTTCCAAAAGGATGTTTCTGAGACCTTAAATGCAACTCTAGAAGTGTTGCAAATATTCAAAAAAATGTAATGGACCAGCTCTTTGTGGCTTAATCAAAGAAAGCAAGTAAGAGGATTTCGCATTTCACTGAAGTATCATGATGTTGCAGAATTTCAAATAGTTTTGGCACAGATAAGGAGATGATTTTTCTAAGTGCCTTAATTTCTCATTTCAAAAAGAAGTTTGGAGACTTGATTGACCGACATTCATTGGCATTTTCAGTAGGCAATATGAATACATGGCCATTAAATAACAAAGAGCTCTTCATAAAGTTTGATGACACAAAGATCCAGGTGCTCTCAGATCATTTTAAGAGCCACTCAGTGAATGCACATTATTTAGTCAAATGCAGTTATGAATGAATGGACCATCATAAAGAAATTTGTTATCCAGCGTGTGGCTTGTCAGACAAAGAGTACAAATCATAGAGTTGACAATGCAACAGTTTGGTAGGAAATATGGCAGCAATGTGGAGAGGAGCACTTTCTTACACTCATTGAACTCAGCCCACAAGCATATAGTGCTGAATTATAGCAAGAATTCAGCTTATACAAAATAGTGCATACAGATTTGCAGAATGAGCTTCAACCAGGCTGTATAAGACCTCATGAGTATAAAGTTACATAAAACAAGTGTAAAACAGTATGATTTTAAACCAGTTTTTCACCTATGGAGATCAACTGGCACCAGATCAATGTTGCATTACAGAGATCCATATAGGTCATGAAATAAAATACAAAAAGTGTATGCAACTTTGAAGATGAAGTACTAACTGCAAGAAGAATTTGACTTAGATGGTACAGAGATAGACTGATGATACAACAGCAGAAAATGAGGTATATGATGATACAACAAAAGTTAAATGTGAAGAAGCCAGTCTCAAATACTTTTGGTTATGACAACTGTCACCTTTTGATAATTACAGTTTATTGATTTCTTTGTTAATGCTATGAATATTTGTACAAGTCTTACAGTTATATACTTCTCACAAAATTGAAAATAAATAGTTAAAACTGAGGAAGTCAGTCTCAGACAATTTTCATTGTGATTACCGTTAACTTTAAATAATTAATTTTGATAATCCTTCAAGTTTGTTGTTTTATAAAACAAAGAGTTTTGTTGATTAATATCATACAATAAATTCAAACCACACAATATGCCCCTATATTAGAAAATAGAAAATAAGAGGTAAAAGTTTTACTGTAAAAAATTATGCAAATGAAATTTAAAAAATGTAAGACCAAACAAGTATTTTTAATCTTTACACAAGAATAGCCTTGCACTCAAACAATTCAAAGTCAGACTGGATAAAGGAAATTGAGACAAATCTTCAGAACAAATATTCTGATTTTTGTATACCACAAACTTGTATTATTGACTCAAAGCTTACCAAACTTGTAAAGATAAAGTGTATATGTATAGATACACACACACACACACAGTTACATGGAGTTACAAAATCCTTAGGATTAAAATGTATTTCATTGTTATCTCATTAAATGGATTTTTTTAACTTCATGCATTTTATATATTATACCCAATTTTTTTCTTTTAAAAGTATATCTGCCAAACTGGTGGTAAACATTTTAATGGTTAAAATCAAATATAACTAAAATATCCTGGAAAGTAGTAACTCAAAGTTTGTAATTAGAGCACAGAGCTACACAATGGACTATCTGCTCTGCCTAACACAGATAAAAAACTCAAAGAGTAAAATAGGTCAGCAATTTAGTTTTTACAGTAAATATTTTGATGTGTATATCAAGTTCTTAATTTTTAATAACAAGCATCCACAAAAGTACTGATTATTTCTACAACCAAACTCACCAATTCCACTGTTACTACCTGTCACTATAGCAACTTTACCACTCAAGTCTCTTCCATGTAAAACTTGTAAGGCAGTGCTGCTACCATCAAATCGTTGTCTGAAATCATTTACAGAATCCTTCTCTTCTACAGAAAAAGCTAATCTTGGATCAGTATATGTTGTTTTCTCATTCACATGGCTGAAAATAAATAATAAATAGTTTTAAACAGTTATAACCTTAAAAATGTTAAACCTTGACATAATATAATAATTGTATTAATATAAATAGGCATTGTTCATGTAACAAAGTTTTTTTTCATATAATTACAAACTAGCAACACAAATTATTACATTTCCTGCCAATTTCTTAATAGCCTTAACTGGAAGTATATGTTATTCAGTTTTATAAACAGGATATTTTTGCTGCATAATGTAGCTCTGGGCCAAACTTTCATTTAACCCTTTTGCAACAGGCTCGGTACAATATACACGAGTTTATATACACATTTGCACATGTTGAGTATTTGTACTATAACTTTGGATGAATTATGCATATATGCACAAAATTTGGTAGACTTTTACTAAGGATTACAAGTTTTTTACACACAAAAAATGTTGATCTTCTTAAATGAAGTATATTAACTAAAGATTTATAAAAATACCCAATCTGTTCAGTTACTAGTCCAAATGTGATTTTGTTATGATTAAAAAGTATTCTTTTTCCCAAAAAATCTTGTATATCATTTGTGTAATCACTAAAACTTCCTAAATACATTGGAAATGTTTGTTTTAAGAAGGGGTTGCCAAAACTTTTACTGTTTGTTTTTTCATCTCATATACCAAGAAATTTGTTTTTTATCCTAATACTCAATCTACAAAAAAATTTTTGAGACAAACTGAGAAGACTTGTGTTTTTCATGTTGTTGATGTATGCTTGTCAACAGTAAATTCTCACCAGCAGTTCTGATAGGTCATGTCCTTATTAGTTTATCATAGAGGATCCTGTGGTTGTGATAAACCATGTTGTCAAACTACAATGCACTGGCCAATCAGCATTAAGCTTTTGATTGGTAATCAGGTGATGCCCTTCCACAGCATCATGGACTACACTAATACGTGGAAAAATATATTCTAAACATATTAATCCTTTTAAATTCTGTAAAGATGTTACTGCTTATATAGATGAGGATATAAATGTTAAAAATTATACCATTGTAGGTGGAGTGAGAAAAAAAAATTGAATAAATATAAAAGAGAAAAAGTTGTCCTGAATTACTTCACACTGGTTTAATGTCATGAGATGGGTACCTCAGGCCTCAGTACTCTTTTTGATTTAGATCAGTGACCTAAGTTATAAGATATGACTTTTTCTATTTAAGAACAGCACAAGTTTTAAATTGAATTGTAGTTTTGCATCATATTACAAGAACCTTGCAAATTTTCCTCATTTTGATAAGAGTATTATTACATTAAATCTCATAGTGTAAAAATGTTCTAGGCCTCAGCCAGGCTATAAATATATGCACATAATATAGTTCACAAGTGACTAAGACAGAGATTAATAGATAGAGCTAAACTGTGCATTTGTAAATTAGCCATAAACAAAAGATACTGGTGCTTTTATATTAAAAATAAATTATCACAGATTGTATTGTAACAACAGAGTAGAGAAGATGAATTTATCTTGTCATCTGTGTTCTAAAGCAATTGAACAAATGTGTGTGAACTTTTGATGAATAGAGATTATTTACAGCTCTGGATATAAGCATGGTGATTAGCTGTATAACAAATATTTGTATACACATTTGACTTGTTTTAATATATTATTTTAAAACAAATGGACTTTGGACTATTTGTTTATTGTTCAAATTTATCATCAAGTCACAGAGAGCTACTCTAAAAATTCCTGCTCATCCATACATAAAAAACTGATATCAATAGATTATTCACATTTATTAATGGTATTAATATTTTAGGTGCTGTTGGTTGTGAGGAGCACGCTACTACTTTATAAAAGGATTTAGATTTTTTCATAAATTGGACAAATCAATGACAGATGAATTGTAGTTATAACAGTGGTAAGTTAATATAGGTAAGATATCAAAATGTGGATTATGAGTATAATTTTGATGGGCATAACTTTAACAGTATTATGAAAGAAAAAAAAAGATCTTAGTTTTCTTGTTCATCAATCTCTTAAGCCATCCCAGCAATGGACCTTTTGCTAATGGCAGGAAAAACAGGATTTTAGATTGTATCTACAAAAAGATTAAATAAGAGTCTAAAGAGATTATAATGTCATTGTACAGACCATTGATTAAGCCACACTTGGAGTATTGTGTTCAGTCTTTGATACTTTACATTAGAAAGGACACTGAATTGTTAGAAAAGGTTCAATGAATGGTAACTGGGATGGAAAGGTTGTCACATCAGAATAGATTAATGTATTTGAACTTGCTTCCTCTTGAAAAATGAATAGTTAAAAATAATTACATTAACAGGTTAACATTGTTAAGGGAAACAATAGTATTGATGCATCACTTTTTTATTACATAAAATGATGATAAAGATAAGACTAAAAGACATGACTATAAATGTTGGCATGATAGGGGTCATCTTACATTGAGACAACTTTATTTTTCTAAGAAATAAAAGTTAAAAAAGGTTAACAAATGAATAAAAATAAATTTTATGGACAAAAAATTCAAAGTATTAGTAAATACAATGCTAGAATTAAACTGAAAAATGAATTTGAGTGCAGGGAAAACACTAAAATACACTGAAAATCGTGAAGAAAAAAATAAGAAAAAACTAAAGTTTTACTGCAATCTTATGTTCTTCATTTTCTTCCTGAAAACTAAACATTGTTTCAGTAAAAATACTGAATCTAAGCTAGACCCCTTTTCTATTTGTTCAGGAAATATATGTTTTTTTTTCAATTTTCTGTACAAGTAAATAATTTTCTGTAATTATCATTGAGCTAGAGAAACCCTCTGCTTGAAAAAAAATTAAAAGAAAAGTGTGAGAAAGTATTTATCAGTGCAAATTTATACACATAATGGCACTATCTTTAGAAAAGTGTTGGACTTACTCCACATAAAAAACATGACCATCATTTGTAACTTGCCTTTCCCATCCATAGGGTAGTTCTGAAATATGAACAAGAACCAACAAACATAAAAATTATTACAATGCATGTGAACCAAACAAGATTTTTGAAACAAAGTTATTTACTCTAGTGACATGTAACACTTTTGTTACATTAGGAATAAAATTATGAAAGAATTACAATTTAACAAGAACACACTAAACATTGTATACATAGAGTTTTTAAATTGAAACAAATGTACTAAATATTTTATGCTAATTTCTCCTTTATTCTTCTTAAAAATAAAAATTAAATTTCTGAAGAGTTGTTTATATTCTTTTGTCAAATAAAATACTAAAAACTAAGAAATTTTGTAATTTTCTAAAATATTTATATTGACAAAAAAAAACATTACATTAGTATTAAAATAGTTATTTTGTTGAAATTTAAATTCAGGGAATAATCAAACCTGTTAATTCAAAGCTATAAAATTCTCATTCCAGACTCATAATGTATGCCAAGGTTCTCATGGTCAAAGGTTATCTATGTTATTGCATCACTAAATTATCTTATTTACAAAATTATGTATCAGTTAAAAATGTTCATTTAGAGATGTACAGATGCTTCATGCAAAACTAACAAGTACCTTTTACTCTCTTTATGGCTACAATTATTTAATTTTAAGCTCAGGTTGGTTAAGTAATGAATGAACTGATTAAAAAAGGTTTATTCAACCTAAGTAAACACCAAATTAAAATAGTAATCAGACTTATTTTTCTATT
Source organism: Carcinoscorpius rotundicauda (assembly GCA_011833715.1). Lineage (NCBI taxonomy): Eukaryota > Metazoa > Arthropoda > Merostomata > Xiphosura > Limulidae > Carcinoscorpius > Carcinoscorpius rotundicauda. The sequence goes on along the minus strand of CM022392.1, from coordinate 44,153,301 downwards.
TGTATTCATTTAAATGCTCAACATCATATATCAAATCTTTAAATTTTTAAACTTCATTTAAATGATATTACTCTCTTTTTAATTCATCTCTCTCTCTAGGTATCATATCTGAGCAAGACACTGATAACTATACCATGGTCCTCCACAGATCTCTTCTCCCTACAGCACAAAAAATTTCCAATACTGATGCATTTACTACATTGGCTAAATTCTTCACATAAGTCAACCACTGTCTTCCATGGTAATTTCTTTCTTCAATCTTTGCAGTCATAATCAGACTTTCAATTTCTTCTGCCTGTATAATGCATCTGAAAAACTTAGTAGCTTCTTGTGTAACCTGTTCTTGATAAAATACCTTTATCTGAGGCATGACTTGTCCAACATATTTTCAAAATGTGTATTAAGACACACAACTGAATTGCTTCTATCCTCTTCTCTACACTTAGTGATATTGTTCAACATTCTAATGCATACACAAGAACTGGTACAATAAAAGTTTGTTGCAAACATTTGTTGTTATACATCTTCACTGCATATAATAACAAAATCAGTAAAATATTTGCATGATAGCTTGCTGTTAATCAAATAACTTCCAAAATACTTAAGTGGTAAATACATTGCTTTATCAGAAGTATCCAAACAATTATAAAAGTTATCAGTGATGTCAAGAAAACCCAACTGTAAAAAAAAAATATATGTAAAAACGACTCCTTTGGGTTAAGAAAATTTTTTATGTAGAGGATTAAACAACGTTTCGACCTTCTTCGGTGATCATCAGGTTCCTTTTTAAAGTTACAATTTTGCAAGATCTACAAGAGAACTCAATTAGTCTAAATAAATAAAGATTAGTTATATTCATATAAATACATGTACTGCTTGGATCAATTAGATATTATCAACATTACTTTTAACCTTTATTTCCAATAACTTTAAAAAACAAAAAATGTAACAGAGAAATTACTTATAAGCCAAGTAGAATGTCAAAATAAAAATCTTTTATCTGAAATCCCTAAATGTTTTGAAATAAAGTACATAAAGAAATAGTTCATGTCAAAAATAATTTATTTTTTAATCTAAGTTCCTGACCTTACTAGTTCTTATAACTTTCATAGTAGCCATTTTGAAGATTTTTTGGTATCCAGAAAAACTTGATAGAAGTAAATGTTAAACAGAAATGGGCTAGTCAGTTTTGAATATTGGTGAGAACAGCATGAGAACTAATGTGAAGTGATTCCAGGGCCAGTAAATAACTAAGTGTGTTAGTATAAATAGTGTAATGTGAGTACTGCTTAGCTTTTATGTGATCCACAGCAAGAGAAATAGCATATAGTTCAGCAGTGAACACAGAACCTGTAGAAGGGATTCTGCATAAACCACTGAGCCACAACAAACCATGGCAGAGCCTACAGAGTCACCTGATTTCAAACCACATATAAATAGGAATCGAAGGATGGTTCAAAAGATGTTGAGCAAATAACAGACAGTACTTCCAATCTGGAGTATCTGGTTTTCTCAGATGACTAAAAGAAAGGTCACATTGGGGTATTGTAATAAGCCATGATGAGATGGGCTGACCAGTGGATACAGCAATGTTATCCAAAGACAGACTCAATTCATCCAACTGCACCTGTATATGAAAGCCAAAAGGAGCAATGGCAGATCATCTGTTCTGAAAAAGTATGGACCACCAAGGAAGAAAAACCTAACCCAAAGTGAGATGCTTTGGTAAGGAATGAAGTTTCGAAGCATATAGTAAAAACAACTGCAAACGGCATGAAGCTTCACGAGACTATGTACAAGCTCTGAATCAGGGAAGTGAGAAAAGCTCTGGTGCAGAGCTGAAGTTCTTGATAACAAATGGGGTCCAGCATCTTTAAGTTCGAGGTTCTGGCAGAGTCATAAACCAGTGATCTATAACAGAGTTTTGATCAAATAAAAGCATGATATATCTTTAGCACAGAACATCAATGTGGTGGAAGAGAGGACACAGAAGATGTTCAGAGCACTTTACATTTGACCTGTAGCTGCTTGATGTGTGGTATAAAGGTCAGCTTACAGTGAAAGATAAGCCCCAAGAACTTTGTCTCAGAGACCACAAGCAGCAAAACTTCACCAATATGGAGTTCAGGATCAGGGTGAATACCCTAATGGCAACAAAAGTGCATGCAAATGGTTTTAGAGAGAGAAATGAAAGCTGTTTGCTGTGGTCCACTTCAGTAAACGATTGAGGGTAATCTGTAGCTGCCTCTCAATATACCTCATGTTCAACAACTGACATGAGATGTAAAAGTTGTCAACACAGAGCCAATTTGCAAAAGTAAGAGAGAATTGTTCAGTGATGGCACTAATCTTCATACTGAAAAGTGTGACAGTATAAAGACACATCTCTGAGGGACTCCAAGTTCTTGTAGAAAAGAACAGAAAAGTGTCAAACCCACACAAAGTTGGAATTGTCTGTCCATTACAGCCTAGCATCAGCCATCAGAAAAATATTCTCCTGCCAAATTTACTTGAAATCAATCAGACAAACAGCAAGAAAAGCAGGAGATAAAAGATGCAGCATTTTAGACTGTACATCATCAGGTCTGACCGATGCACTGCCAGACTGATAAAGGGCCAGTTTAAGTTCTACCAGTGTAAAGGTACAATTACAGCTATAGAGACAATCAGCTCAAAAGGAAAGAGGTGATCACTCTGCCTAAGTCTTGGTGGCTTAGAAGGTGGAGGAAGAAGCAAGTACTAGACACCTTGCAAAAGTTTTCACCTAGAGTATTGGCAATGCTCCAGATATCAGTTACTTCCTGGTAATCAGAGAGCAAGATTGAGAGGGAGACAGAATTAATTGCCCCCTGACCTTTTGAATCTTGTCCCATATGACTCTGGAACTGGTAGAAGAAGATGTGTTGGTTGTGAACTTAAACCAAGATTCCTTCTGGATTTGATGTCTTATCCACCAAGCATTTGCTGGAATATGTGTTAGGGACAGAGATGAGTGTTGAAGTTGATTCATCAACTTTTTTAACCATGGAGGTCAAAAGACTTTTCATTTTGTTTGAGAACGATTTTTAAGGAAGCACAGAAAGATCTGTCTGCACTCCCACTGCAGTAGTGGAATGAAGTGCAGTTGCATAAGTCCAAGATGAAATGGTGGACAGCAGCTTTCAATCCTCAGGGTAAGTAATGTTGTGAATTGTTTTCAAATGCTGCACTTCTTTTTCTTCCAACCATTTAGGACAAGAACAAAAGTAGGATGGGTGAAAGCCATTGCACTTGACACAATGACAGTCCATTTCACACTCATAAGCATTGTGGTCCTTGCCACCACAACATGATGTCTTTAAGTGACTGAACCACTGAAAATGGAAACATCTGAGAGGATCTGTAACATATGGCCAAATCTTGCAATTAAGATACAAATGAGGACATTGGTAGGCATCATAATTCCATCTTTAAGAGTGGAGATATGTCTCACTGCAGAAACTCCTTGGCTGGAGAAACCAACAAGAATCTCCGACTCAGAGATGTTCTTCAAATCCCTCTCAACAATAACTCCTTGTGATGAATTCAAAGTAGCATGAGGTGTAATCTCAATAGGTATATCCCCAATAACCTTTGAATGTAAGAGGAGTTCGCTATGTTGAGATGTGGATGTTTCCACCAATATATCACCAAATTGAAGCTTCTTTACTGACTTTGGAGAGCCAGCAAGTCCCTCTAGCTAAATGAAAATGGGAGACATTTGCCCTAAAGATTTGTCTGAAAGAGAATGTAGTATAAAAAAATGAGGTACAACAGGTGTTACAGATGTTGAAGATTGCTGTCTAGAATCTTCAGAACATGATTGTTTACCTATGTACTGTTTTTACTATTTTATTTAAATTTTATTTGTAGAATCTATAATAAAAAAGGAATATTTCAGTGCACCCTGACCCCACCCACCATGGAGCCCAAGAAGGGGATGCACTACAATGCCAAACAAGGACACTCCAGCAATGCCACAATTTTCTGAGCACCATACCCAAACACCAGCATCAAATACAATGTCCAACACCTGTTGAGAACATTCAATACTGGTACTTGGTTGACGCTAGCCAAGTGGACCATCCAGTCTTTAGGAAATCAAGGACAAAGTGGCGTGTTAGGGTTTGACCTTTTAACCACCAGGATCTTCTCCTCCCCTTCATTGGTCACCATGCACAGAAAACACATGGGATGTTAAGATCCCAGAAGGAGTAAACTGAAAGAACGGAACCTTCTCTGAGAGGTCGCCTCACTATGTACAGGATTACACACTGAAGGGCTATATTCAACAATTGTAAAGCAACTTTCAAATGTACAAAAAATGTAAACATAAGGTAGGAATTCACCCCTGATCACATTAGTTTGAGATGTAAAATGTTAAGCTGTTGCTAGAGACTGTCATGGAGAATTGTTTGAAAATATTGTGAGCATTTATAGTTTGTATGTAACTGAATTCTCTATACATAATGCATAGTAATGGGTAAATATATCTCCAGATTAGGACACAACCCTCCCTAAGTGTACATAAAATTTTACTAGTAGAAAAGCAGCCTTTAAATATGCTTGTGTCATTTAAGGTAATAAAACAATAAAATTTAATATCATGTGTACTGATATTTTTTATTCCTTCACTAAATACATAATGTGGAGATTGGCTCCACATAGACATCAATTATACATTGTACACAGCACTGAGTACATACATGTTCCAGTCATCTATGTTCATCTATTACTGGTTTCATGATTCATGGTTCACAATATAAATTCATTTCAAGTGGGTTTCTAGTCATCATGAACTGTATCCTTTAATATTGTAAAACAATCACAGAAGTCCAAGAGGTAAAAATTGATATTAATAACTATATTATTTAATATTGTACAAGCAAGTACAGATTTAGGGAAGGGTACAAAGAAATAAAAAACACCATCCCATCTATTTTTTCTCCTTAAATTCATAATTGTATGATGTCATGTTGTATAAGCAAGTACAGATCTATGGAGTCTAAACCACCTCTACTGTTTTCAGAAATTAATTTTAAAAATACCAATAGTATCCAAAAGAAACATTAAGTGTCAATGTTTTTATTTTAATGGTCTATTAATTATCTTTATTTTGTCTGTTTTTTTTTTCAGTTTTTCTGAAGTTAATACAGCTAAAATCCACAACAATGTGATTACGGCCTAATTATTTCTAAAGAATACAAAAATGTGAGCATCAGTTAAATTTTGCCATGGTAAATGTTTTGCATTTTGGTTTTTGTATTTTTTTTCAGACAGCCTAACTGGTTTCCAAACTGTGTGTCACAACATACTAGAATGTCACAGCAAGTTGTTAGAGGTGTTGTGAGAATTTCACCAAAGAATAATTAATTACATATAAATAAACCTCCACAAAAAATATTATATGAAAGCAGGGGCGTCACATAAATCAACCTGTGCCAAGATGTCATCAGTGAAAAAGTTTGGGAACCACTGAATTATGGCATATGATGTCACTTCCCATAAGAAACAGCTTCATTTGCATATCAGGTTTGTCATTAATGATTTTAAACAAGTTTTACAAACTTTTGCAAATATTCCAATTGCTCTGAACAGCTGTTTTTTATTTCAAATTATTTATAACTCATTTCATACAATTACTTTAAAAAAACTGAATGAGATAATTTCTTTCTGTTTAACTATTTTCATAATGGGTCAGGTAATGTAACTTATTTTAAAACCACAAAGTAACCATAGTTTTCACAGTACAAGTTACAACTTCTTTTGTGTCTCTTAAGGAAATTTTTCAAGCTTTTACCAAGCATTCTTTTGTAGACAAAAAATAAGAATTTTCAATTTAGTATTTTTGTAAAAGGTTGCCCATGAATGTATAAAATTAGTGTTGACTTACAATTTAAGATTAAAAAATACTTTTCTTCATCTAAAAGTTATATTTTATTTGCATAATTTCTAGAACCTCTTCAATAAATACCACATTCATTTTTACTACAATTGTATATTTCATGTGTTATTTTCTCTAACTTTTCCTTACATGAATTTTATCAATGATTAAACTCTAAATCAATGTGAAATAAAGTGAGTAGTACTCTTTTCAGAAATGACCATGAACTTCCAAAATAATTTACCTGGAATGGTTACTCTGATAATTAGATAAGAGGGCATGCCATATGACACACAAACTAACAAAATTTAGAATTTTGATTTTAATTAAGAAATTAGAACATATGAAATATGTAATTATAAGCTATGTTTTGATGCCAAATTTATTTAGGTACTTTATTAATAAAAGTTGTTTAATTAACTATTGAACATAAGTAACATATTGTGACTTCTCTTTGACTTGTCCATAGTAAGAAGGTTAAAATGACCGAAATAAAAGTCATGTAAATCACACTAAATGAAACTCCGAGAGCAGTTTAATATACTTTAGGATTTTACACTGATTACAAGTTTTATTTTTAGTCATGATATTGTATTATTCCAAAAACTCTTAACATTACCTCCAGAAACTTTTTTCTTTTTTCCAGAAGAAGGATGCGTCCACTGTGTGCTTTTTGTTTCATGACTACAAAACAAAAAAATATACTATTATTTTAGAAATAGATTTTTAGGAAAAAGTATTTTTATTATCAAAACAACTACAACTCAGCACCTACAATTCAAACTTTGTCCTACTTAGCTATAATAAATATTTTAGGCTTACTTGCCCAATATACTTACAAATTTTAAAACCTTCAACATTCTAATTCCCAGCAAGCACTCCAAGTTGTACAAACAGTTCCTATTCTAACTACTTTACACTATCTTAAACCAAAATATATAGACATCTCTTACTTGACATAAAACACTTTCCCATCCAAGGTGACTCGTTCTTCCCAGCCAGGTGGAAGTTCATCTTCACTATCAGTTTCTGGTAAAAATGATGCCATACGAAGAATGTTTATGTCACCAGCCTTATGAAGATATAATTATATTCTGTTTAAAAATAAGATATCTTAACCTAATGGAAACTTCAAAATTTCATCAATCAAAAATTAAACTTCTTTTCTCATATAATGAAAGCTGGCAAATCAAAGGGTGGTGATACTTAAAAGACAAGGATGTTGGAATTTATAAAATTAAACAAAAACAAAACTTTTCTTAAGATGGGTAGAACTATCAAAATTTATTAAACTTAGTATTAAAAACCAAATTTTGTACATACTTAAATTGTCTGTAATGTGAAGGTTGAAAAAAAAACAACTTTTGAAGTAACTTCCAATGAGAATCTTATGATTGAGAAAACAGTTTTGTATTATTTTTCTTTCCCAATACCAATATTGGAGAAGAATAAATACTTAAGAAAGGCTATTCAATTTCTTAAATAAGATTTTCTTACATTTTTATCAAGAAAATGTTTCGGAAAAGTTTATAGGAAGCTTATTACCTTAAAACCTTGAATACAGTAAACTATAATGGGAAATTTATCTTCCTTTCAAAAGACACATAGTACCTATCAAATTCTAGAACAAGTATGGCGTTTAATTTATTTCAAAATTTATATTGGGTATGATGCTCATACAAAGAGTTATTTAAACAAGTTTAATTTTGAAAATGGAAAAATTCAAGATAATTACAAAATTTTGAATTTTATTTCTACATTTCAAAGAGAGGAGTTTGGTAAAATATGTAAATGAAAATGAATAAATGGTCAGTTGCTGAACTTGAGTTTTGTTTTTTGAAAATATGCACAACTTCAGTTTATTATGTTGAATAATTTCCCTTCACATATTTATGTATGATGTATTAAAATATAACATTAATTTAAATTTTGAAATTACATATATTGTTGTAATAATGAAACTATTCACTTTCTAATCATTAACACTGCTCAAGTTAAATTGCTCATTTTGTATGGTCTTCAGCAGCTAATAACAGGTTAACACTACACAATTATGAAGTTTATTATAAAGTACAAGCAGTCAAACTAAGCTCAGCAGTAGTATTTTATGTGAATTCAGTTACTGCTCTCAGAACTGAAATACTACCTACAAATCATCTATGAATCAAAGATATGGCTGGTCAAGAATACTCTATGCAAAGAACTGCAACAAGAACATGTTTCTGTAGGAACTATATAAAAGACTAATGGGGGATATATGATACTGGCACTGTTAATAATTCAATGGTCTACAGTAAACAATAACAAAAACCACACTTTATAAAGTAAAAATTGGTCAAATATATGTTATTTTTAGTTCAGGTGTGAATTTTACTTTGATAACAAGAAGATATTTTATTATACCTTACAACAAGGAGATCTCAATGAATGTGTAGCTGCTGACAACAACAACGAAAAAAAACTGAAACTGATGACAAGAGATAAACGAGTAGGTTGAAAAGGGGAATGCACCAAAAAAAGGGGAGATCTGTGCCTTAAACAAATGAATCCAAATTTAAACAAACAGAATACAATGGCTCACAGTTTGTCTCATGACAGAAAGAATAATAATATGATAGGCAATATACAATCTGTCCTCTGAAGAATCAGTACAAGTTTATAGTTGCATCTTTAAATATATCTACAGCTTATTTTTCAAATATTTTTTTTAATTTTCTTATCCTAGAGTCTTAAAGATGAAGCATAAAGAAATTGGAGATTCTTATCCTATTGATCTTCCATATAATACTGCAAAGTTCAACTAAATAAGTTCTCAACCCTCTTTTTCCCCATATTCCCATAAGACAACCCTTTCATTCTGCAAATTATCACAGACTAGTGTTCTTCCTCTTAACCTATGTGGTACTTGAAAATACCATGCATTTTTATCTTTTATTCACACTAATATTTACTCTGAATTATTCTTTTTCTGCATATGTGCAAGTTTCACATAAAACACAAGAGACAGAACAATTAAGAAGTTTTGTGAGTAGCAAGAAATGTTATATCTGATGAAAACTGTTTAAAACATCAGAGAGTAACTAGGAAGAGTGACAGTCCAACATGTTTCACATTACATCAAATACACACGTTGCATTTATCTTGTGTAATTAATACTGTGCATTTCATTTTACATCAACCCAGCAGGTAAAAGATTTAGTAATATTTTGCAGAAATACTCATTTCTGGACAAGTATAACTGCTGGTTCTGTAAAAAACTAATGGGCCTACAGCCTTCTACAACAATATGCTCATACTTTACATTCAATAATATTCATCATCCATGGGAAAAAAAGATTGTTTTGAAATTTTAAATTAAAAATAAGCCATCATCATAGCATTACATCACAGAGTAGATTTCATTGAAGAATTTCTTTGTAGATGCAATTATCAATGAAAGTGCCTTACTTTTCTGTTATGACACTCATGAAAATTTTCATTAAAAATTTTTTTAGTTTGTTTTTTGATTGTTTTCTATTTAAAACTTACCCCAGTTTTGAAATTTTTAGCAATTAAACCTGAAACATATCATTTTTGTAGAAATTCAATTGTTTTATTCATTGCTCAGCTGCAAAAATACTGACTGCTTATAAAAATATTACCCAATTGTGATTGGTAATGATCAGTGCAGTATTTTTGAGATCCAAGTTTTGGACATGTAAGCTTCATTATAAGATAACCATAATGAATGCCTTTAGTGAAGCTCCTGTTATCTAGCAGATCTATCTCACACAACACCCCAATTAATTTAGTTTCCTCTTTATATACTGAAGAGCAGATAGGTGTCATGATCACAAGATATTATTGGAGAGTTTGATATATTTGTAAGAGCTTCCCTTTCACTTGAACTCTTGTTCAGTAAATTTAAACACTTTCTCAGTTGAAGGGTATTTTTGAGAACAAGAAAAGCATACAAACAAGCGGTAGTAGAGTAATTCACTAAAGTTGCAAAGTTCCATAATTCTTTTTTTATTGCTAAAACAGAACTAAAAAGAGAACCAACAGAATCAGATGCAAACAGATTGACCTCTTGCATGGGAACACAGACTAAGTATCTTCAAAGCAATTTACCATCTGATGAGCCTGAAACCAAATAGGGTAGTCTGTACAGAACTCCTACACTTAATACAAGCCAGAGGAATTCAATCCTCTCTCTCATCAAAGCACTAAAGAACACTGCAGAAAACCCCAATAAGAGCTAACCAGTTAGCTGATGAGATGGCAAATTTCAAAAGATGAAGTGAACTGGTATTGTGATGATGGTAATCCTTCTCAAGTTAAGAGATATACTTCAGATGTGAACATAGTCCAAGAAGAAGCTTTGGGTCAAGCAAACTGACATACATAGGTTTAGCTCATCCTGAATAACTGACCTGAATAACAATGCTCATCATGATCTAATAAAACTGTTTGTATATTTAGTACTACCAGAACAATCACTAAACATATTTCTAAGCTCAATGTAACCTTTCTTGGCTGTTTCTCATCCCTCAGAATATTTGCATAAAAAAGTAGCTATGCAAATATACTGAGGAATGAGAAACAGCCGAAAAATGATATGTTTAGCCATGATTTTGTTGAGCTAAAATATTGTCACGATCTCTTTCAACTGAAAATTGTTTGATATTTTTGTTAATCAATAAGCATAAATATTGTGATAAATTTATAATATTTTAACAATTTCAGTTTTTATTACTGGTTAGTATCTTTTACATGTACACACACGTTATTATAAATTTTAAAACAGTTTTTAATCACCAGCTCAACTCTCTTAACATGAGTTCGGTCCCGAGAACCCATCACATAACCATTCCATGCTTGTTTTGTTTTCATGCTATAACTTTTATATTAGTAGGAATATGCTCACAACAACTGGCAGATTATCATTAAACATTACAATGCTTTCATTAAGTCTTAAAGCTTGTTAAGCAATATTTTTCTCATGTATTTTTCTTTTAACGTTGCCAATCCAATATGCAAAGTAATTTTCATTTTAAGATTAAAAATACTTTCATGCATCAGGAAAAGTTCATATTTCACAAGAACATTAGTTATAACATCCAGATAGTTATCAAACTTTTCTTGAGAAACAACTATATTTTACCTTGTTATTTCCAACACAAGTTATTACATTTCCTTCTTATTTCTAAACAGCTTTAACTGGAAGTATATTTTATTTAGTTTTGTAAACAGGATATTTTTGCTTCATAATGTAGCTTTGGTCCACACTTTCATTTATCCCTTTCACAACAGGCTTAGTATAATTTACACAAGTCTATATACACAGTTGCACATGTCAAGTATTTATACTGTAACTTTTGATGTATTATGTATACATGCACAAAATTTGGTAGACTTTTACTAAGGATTACAAGTTTTTTGTATAAAAAAAATTGATCTTTTTAAGTGAAGTATATTTACTAAAGATTTGTAAAAATATCTAGTCTGTTTAGTTAAGTCTCCAAGTGTGATTTTTTGTCACAATTATAAGCTATTCTTTGTCTTAAAAAATCTGGTTTTATTCATGTAATCTCTAAAGCTTCCTAAATACATGGAAATGTTTGTTTTCAGAAAGACTTTATATTTTGTCTGTCGTTTTCTCTTACCCATGTAGGATCTGTTTATTTGATCTACCTCATAACCATCATAAAAGAATTAAGAAATAAATTAAAATATTTTCATGCTACAAAGTATAACATGAAAATACAAATGTTTAGTCTAAACAGCTTAAGTCTGATAACTTTATATTATTTGTCATGATACTGATCTTCCATTTATGCCTAGCTAACATTACATAGCTTGCATTAATGCAGTCTATGTGCACTCATGTTATGTATCCAGTTGCATAAAACTGATCTGAAGACTTTCCTATCTTATGCATTTTATTGGACTGGTAATTTGTAACATACAGTCATTTCAATTATACATTACATGTGTGTGTATAGATTATTACTATTTAGAAATAATTTATTAAACTTATTTTCTTAGAATACAGAACCATAAATCAAGAAGAAAAGCAAACAATTATCTCTTCAAGCTACAACCTATGAGCTCAGTTACTACTGGATACAAGTTCCTAACCCTTTTAAAATTTAGAAAGTGGAAGATTAAAAAAAAATTGGGGGGGGCTATACATATATAAATGCTTACATTTACTATACTTTTATATGTACCATAACTTCCCTCCTGGCAGTGCTCCTCAGATTTCCAATAAACAATCTCAAAAGCATTTCTACAGTTAATGCATAATTAAATTACAAAATTATCGTCATATAAGAGATTTCTCAATTATATGTTGTAATATAAAATTCTGTTCATAACAATCATCCTTGTTTGGTCTCAGCTTCGTATATACAGCTTCTTTCATCTAGCTCAGCAGAATTCTTAATATCACTTTACAAGGCACTAGAGTAGGCAAATGCCTCTCCAGTTTGAACACTGGCTCAAATCACCCTTCCTTGGGAAAGAAAATAATACTATATTTCTCCAGTTCTTCACAGCTTTTTCTTTGACCCACACTATTACAAAATATTTTCAAATATTTCATAATTTCTCCTCCTATCATTTACATTTTTGTATAGATTTTACTCATACCTGATGCTTGTTTTTACTTAACTCTCTAATCTGTGGTTATATCATCCAGTTTTACAGCAATTCTAGATTTACCACACTACTAAAATCATGCACATTTGCTTTATTCAACTCTTAAAAAATTTCTACGTGTTTTACTATTTCCCTTGGAGATAGTTTCAAGTTTCTATGACTGGACCACTCGGGCTGTGTCAGGTTACTAAACAATTACAACGTATATACTTTTTGATAAGATAGCATGCTTATATAAAGAGCTAAGATTTACAAACATTTGTTACACATTATACAATAATTGCACAACTTCCATTATGTTAAGTTATTCCAGCTAACAATCTTATTTTTAAAACATCACCATAATGCAAAATTTAGAAATAACAATGTTTGTATGACACCCAAATAGATGCTATATAGAATCAAGTTATTTTAAAACCAAAATCATAAGATACTTCTCTATATTTATCCTACAGAGTAGAAGGTAATATGGTTTGGCATGTTGGCTCCCATAAAATACACCAGTATTTTATGATAATCTTGCAATAAATCCCACACAACACACTGGTAAGTTGTGCTCTATTATATTTTATATAAGGCCACTAATTGGCTGGGACACAACAGCTACATATACACTCTTCCTAAAAAAAAAAAATTGTAAACTGCTAAGGGGACCCAAGAAAGTATTGGGAAAATAGGCTTAGGAGAGCTAATGTGTTTAAGCAACAAATGTTATAATTACTTCTGAAGAAATTATTCTTCCCATGTAATGTTAGGCATTTAAAGGTGATGGAAAAAAGATAAGAAAAAAAAAGACTGGATAAATGCCTAAGAAAATTAAAGAAAGATTTCTTCTAATAAACATAGATATTATCTGAAATGACAAATGGTAAGTAAGAAAAATGCTTGGATATTTAAACCAACATAGGAAAATTGCAAAGCCACTAATGTGTTAATAAAAATTACATCAGTTAAATTCATAAATATATTCAAAGAATAGAAATTTTTTATTATTACTATTTTCAATTATTTCAGCAATCAATCAATTAAAATAATCTTTTAGAGAAAATTATATTTAAAAATGGCTGGTATGGATAGAGAAGGCACTAATAGAGGAGCGAGCAAGGTTTTGACCTTCTTCAGTCATTGTCATGTTCAACCTGAAGGTCAAAATGTTGTTTGCTCCTCTATTAGTGCCTTCTCTACCCATACCAGCTGTTTTTAACTAATATATAATCAACCAAAATCACATTAAAATCAATTAACCTTAATTAGTTACTTTAAAACTAAGTGTCATAAAAATATAATCAAAAGTAGAGTTTTTGATTATTAATATTTTCAACTATTCACGTAATCAAAGCTCTTCCATAACACTTCTTGATAAGTGTAGAGATACATAACTGGATATCTGTTCTCTGCCCATTGGGAATATCAAATTAGATTTTGTGCATGGCAAATTAGTTTTTTTACATCAAAGTTTGTTTAGTTGTGGACCAGCATTACCTGGAAATTCGGAAGGAGAAAAGTACCTTATAATCTGAGGAGTTTGGGTTTGATTCCCATTGCCACTTAACTTGCTTGCCCCATTTTTCTTATGGCAAAGCTACTATTGCTAAGGCTACTTGCCACAACCACTAATTTTGAACTGCTGACTAGTAGAAAAGCAGCTTGCCAGCATCACCCACCATAAACTCTTGTACAATTTAACTATTAGATAAAATGAAAATGTCTGTTTTTTACATTGTTTCAAGTTTCTAATTTATTTATCTAATTTATTTGCTTATTTAATTTTCTGTAAGTAGGCACGGATCTAGGTTAGGCACCCAACCTCAAATTTTTAGAAGTTCACAGATTTATTCTTCAATGTTGTATAATTATAAACGAGTTCCACTTAAAGCCTTTGTTATTAATCTTTGATACCCTCAACTTTTAAAGGATGTAACACATTTCACATATATAGCATCCCATCCCTATGACTTCAGTATCCTATCTGTATTAAGTAACCATTCATTATGTTAAGAATGATGTAAGCTCAATAAATTATATTTAACACAAAAAATGCAATACTCTATAACACAAGTGCTCTTGAAAGGTGAACTTTCATCTTCAGGCACAAACTTGGAAGTATTTCTGTTATAGAATTTTGTATTTTTGTCTCCTATTAATTAACCTATATTTCTCTATTTCAAAAACATTCTTATCATCAAAACTGCCTACTTTTAAGCAGGTTTCACTTATTCCCATTACATGAAAATCTTCCCTTCTGATTAGTGCTCTAACAATCTATTTTACCTCTAACATTACAATAGCCAACAGTAACAATTTTTTCCTACCCTTAGAAGTACTTCTGTATTATTACCAGCAATTCATTGTGCACTTCTATAAAATGCACAAGTACTTCTACCCGTGCTAATAACAGAAGTATTGCAAAATACTAGATATAAATAAGCTTGTTACATGAAATAAACAAATACGTATCATCCACCTGTTTCATCTGATTCAAATGAAATTTCTCCAGACTGATGGCATTATAAATGCAACATTCATAAAATAAGTAAATTATCTGTCAGATACAGACAGAGATAGATCAAAATAATACCATACTCTTAAATTCCACTACAGTACTAGTGTGGTATTACAAAATTTCTTTACTAACATTCATTGAGCATCATTTCTATTAAACATTAAAAAGGAGAGAAATTTGCAACTCATGTTATCTGTGTAAACCACCCCTTGGAATGAATAATGCTTCACTTCAGGAAAGAATAGTGTATGACATAAAAAGGTAAAGTATGTATAATCATTGCAGAATAACATACCCTTTTTCCAAGTTATAGAATTAGTTCAAGTTTACTGACCTCCACATATCCTGTGGACTAAAACTTTCTAACAAAACGTAATGTACCTGAACAAAAATTAAACAATGATCTGAATATATACAAAAAAAATATTCACTACTCCTCTAAAGATCATTCAGATTGTCACACTATCTTCTTTTTTATTGCAAGATCTTTCTAGGCCCAGTCCTACAAAGTTAAAATTTAAGAGAACATATTTAGAAGTTAATTTATAAATTTGTAATTTTCTAAAATCATACTTAAGACTAAGGGAGTGACACCACAACAGTTACACATAAGGGTAATTTCACTGCACATTTAGCTTCCAAAAGCTACATAAACTAAATCTAAAACTAAATAAGAAAACAAGATAAAGCCAGTTTACAAAATAATAACTGAAGATAAACTACAGAGTAAAAAAAAATGCTGACATATCTTTTTTATTTATGTATTATAACATTTTAATGTTAAGAAGGGATTAACAAACTCAAAGATAAATAAACTAGTTACAAACGTACAATAAAATTACACACACAAAAACGAAATACTTATTGCTGTAGGGTATCCTTTCATATTTTGATGACGAGAGTCTACTTTTAATATTTTAATTAAGACGTATTTGTAAAGCTTGTTGGTGAGAGTTTTAGTGTAACATAATTGTAATATGCTTGGAAATTTTCGTAATGCTGCTCTGCGACGTGAGGAAAGAATGTATAAAAACATCAGTAAGTTGTTAATTAGAAGCATATATCAGAAGAAGAAAAAGAACGGGAAATATGATTTAAAGAAAACTTAATAAAAACTATATTTGATCAAATTAATGCTAAGGGTAAGCAATAACATCACATTGGATATTATACAAGTGAAGAATTTGTAACAGTCCTAAAGAAAAACAGCGTAATAAGACAAATAAACCAAAAATAACAGAAAGTAACAACATAAATAACACTCAAAACAATAAGCCGAAACCTAAAATTATAACTGCAATACCAGGTTCTTACATAGGACCCCTGATTACAGCGAAAATCAGACGCTGCAAACTACAACCACAAATAATTTCATTTAAACGATTAATCAGAAGCGATGATTCAATTCAAGGAGCTGCCCCCAAACGGTTGATACTCAGCTACATGAACAGCCGATGGGCGTCTTTATTCCCAGAAACAAACAAATTACACTATCAAGAGCAAAACTATAAAACAAAGCAATAATAATAAGAGATGTGAACATCAATATAATCATTGAACACATAATCCTGCGTTGCACTCGTAATCTGAGGGTCACGGGTTCGAATCCTCGTCGCACCAGACATTGTAGCCCTTTCAGCTATAGGGGCGCTATAATGTGACGGTCAATCCCACTATTTGCTGGAAAAAGAGTAGCCCTAGAGTTGGCGGTGGGTGATGATGACTAGTTGCCTTCCCTCTTGTCTTACACTGCAAAATTAAAGACGACTAGCGCAGATAATCCTCGTGCAGCTTTGCGCGAAATTTAAAACGAACCAACAAATCAAAAATGAGATCACCTTATAATATCAAAGATACGAAATGGAGGGAGCAAAAACACTAGCAATTACAGTTGCACAATGCTTCAATTACCAGAGATACGGACACGTGTCAGCTGCTTGCAAATCACAACCACGATTTGTGAGCTGTAGAAGGGAATATCTGGCATCTCAAATGTAAGAAAAAAATACTACACCGAAATGCTGTAATTGCAACGAAACACATACAGCCAACAAACAACAAAGACTGATAAAAATACAAGCAATAAAAATTCAATGTTCGAAACAACACACACATCACACAAACACCACCAATAGACACAAACTAAGCCTCCTCCTCCAATAAATACTCTAAATAAACCCTTTCCATCAGCACATACTTAAGAACAAAGTGCTTCAAAAACATAAGCCAAAGTATCACGATAGACTCGTTTTTTGTTTGTTTTGGAATTTCGCACAAAGCTACTCGAGGGCTATCTGTGCTAGCCGTCCCTAATTTAGCAATGTAAGACTAGAGGGAAGTCAGCTAGTCATCACCACCCACCGCCAACTCTTGGGCTACTCTTTTATCAACGAAAAGTGGGAATGACCGTCACATTATACGCCCCCACGGCTGGGAGGGCGAGCATGTTTAGCGCGACGCGGGCGCGAACCCGCGACCATCGGATTACGAGTGCACGCCTTAACGCGCTCGGCCATGCCAGGCCTTTAAAATGTCCCGCGCCGGGCATGGAGCCCAGGTTTCCTGGGTTTGTGCCAAGTTTCCCCAGGTCTACTAGCCGATTAGGCTACAGCGGGACCACGATAGACTCAAGTCAAAAAACAATTGAAAGTATCACAACGAAAGATACAACAAATATAACTACAGAAAATTGGTAAAATCAAACAAACAAACAAACAAAAACAAACGCTGCAGAAAACAATAATCCACACATTACCACAGCCATCACAAACAATGTAATATTCTTCGTGGTCGAAATACAAAAACTTAATAATGTCACAAACTACATAACCCAATTTGTAATACTAGTAACCAAACACTTACTACCAATTCTACTGCAAATAAGAGAGACATTTGTGAAAAACGCTAAAACATAAATTCACGGTCTTTCATGTGAATATCCTGCCCCCCAGTGGCTCAGCGGTATGTCTGCGGACTTACACGCTAAAATCCGGGTTTCGATACCCGAGGTGGGCAGAGCACAGATAGGACATTATGTAGCTTTGTGCTTAATTCAAAACAACAATCATGTGAATATCCAAGGTGGTCTTGCTTCCAAGAGACACAAGGTCGAAGAACAATTTGAGCTATTAGATGCTGATATTATGTGTGTAACCGAGACCCTCATCACAAATGTATCATCTTTAAAATTTAGCGGCTGCACAACCATTAAAATAAATAGAAGACACAATAGAGGCCGTAAGAGCCATAATTTATAAATTAACATTGGCAACCTCTATTATAAACTTCAAAAGCACAAATGAGTGCATAGGCATAGATGTAATTCTAACAAATAACTTCAAAATTACAATTGCAGGAATCTTCTGTGCACCCAGTAGAATTATAGACACAAAATTGTAAAATAATATAGTACAAAACAATATTGTGATAGGGGATCTCAATATCAAACATAAATTTTGAATGTCGAAGAACAATATCAAATGGATCTCGTTTGCTACAATTCATAAATAATACAGACTCTGTATCTTTAAATGATTAACGTCAATTCACTGCCACATACACACACGTTCGGGAGAAATATTAAATTTATGTATAGCCTTCTCTAATTTAAGTTTAAAATGTTCAGAGTTGTATGTTGAATAGGACACAGACAGTAACTATTTTCTTATTTGGTGTAACTTTCATCTCTCTCCACCCCTCCCTCCGCCAGAACAAACCAATACTTCAAACAAATTTTAACTATAATAAAACATACTGGCAGCGACAGAAAACTGAACCAGACGAATTATATCAGTTTCAAAGATAATAAGTGTCCAGAAGATATAGTTGATCATTGTCAAGTAATAACTGAATGCAGCAGAAAGAGCTATTGCAAAACAACAGAATAGCACAATAATACATACATGGATGGAACCATACAAAAACACAGTCGTTCCCAAACTGTGAGACTTGAGATATTTGAAATTTTCGAGGGAAACACACCGATATCGAAATCTGTCAAACCGGGCGAACTACTAGTCGAAGTAGTTTAAACTTTTAACATTAGATCGCGCCACATTCCTTTCTATGACGTTTTCGAATATTTTATATATGTTTTTGTCCACTTGTATTTTCTGCAGCTCCCCGCTAGTACAGCGGCATGTCTTCAGATTTGCAATGCTGCAATCAGCGGTTCGATTCCCCTCAACAGATACCCTGTTATGGCTTTACTATAAGAAAACACACACACAATGTATTTTCTGTTACGCGAGTAACTTCTCGGAATTCCTTCCTTCTTATATTTTGTATGTACATACCTGTTGACTCTCCGCACCCATCAGTAATCGAAATAACTGAAGAGTGTTGTGATCAAGTGTCTGTGAGGTCTAGCAAAGTTCAGTGAATTATTTTGTTGATTTTAGTTCTCGTGCATAAAAATGAAAATATTTTAAAACATTAATGAAAAGTGTAGGAGTAAAGAAAAGAATGGCGAGCCACAGACTGGTGGCAAAGTTGTGAAAAAACGAAAATATCAGAAATATGACAATAGTTATCAACATTTTGGTTTTACTTTGGTAGATGACAATCATGAAGAGTGTCTGCAGTGTGTATTATATCTAAAATTTTTGGCTCCAAAGTGCATGCTTTCAAGTAAACTAAACCGCCACTTAGAGACCAATAATCTTAACATGGCTAGTAAATTCTGTGATTATTTTACCAGAAAGTTAAACGAATTAAAAGAACAAAAAGGTACATTTTTGAAACAAGCATCAATACAAAGCAATTCTTTGCTAGCATCCTACAAGGTGGCATATAGAGTAGAGAAATGTAAAAGGCGTCACACCATCGCAGAAAAACTGATTTTGCAGGCTACATTATGAGTGGTGAATCTGTAGAAAGACTGCTTTCAAAGGTTCCTTTATCAAACAATATTATCAGTCGTAAAATCCAACGAAGACTTTATCAATCAGCGAATGGAAGAAATTAAAGGGAAGGAATTCGGGTTACATCTGGATGAGGCGACAGAGAATAACAAGGATGCTCATATAATTAGCAAAACTTGGTTCATGAATTGTCAGAAAATTATGGAAGACCCTCTTTTGTAAAACTATCACTGCAGGTACACAGGCTCAGCACGTTTTTGAGATCCTTCACATATTCAACTGTGAAAACAACTTGGACTAGATTAAGTGGGTTCGGGTCTGAACCGATGTTTGTCGATCTATGTCCAGCTGTTATGAAGGATTGCAGGCACACGTACGAAGCAAATCTCTTGATGCACTGTGGACCTATTTGCATAATCTATAGGGAGGTATTTGCGTCAAAGCACCGGACTCTTCCACTGAGCCTAGTCCTCGAAAATGTGTTAACAGTGGTGAACTTTGTGAAAATTCGGTCATAGAAGGCGAAATTTTTAACAAACTGTGTGAGGATATGGGATATAAGCACACGTCTTTGTTGCACTACTGTAACTCTTGATGGCTGTCCCGTGTGTTCGAATTACGGCAGGAATTCTACTCTTATCTCGACGACGAAGTACACAAATGTGCTAAAAACGTTTTGGATACTGATTTTTTGTCAAAATTAGCATACCTGTGCGATCTCATCAGAAACTAAATGCGATGAATCTTTTTCTGCAGGGAAGCACCATGCACATTATTCTGAAACTCACAGAGAAGACTGCAGCCTTTACAAAAAGTTACTACTCTAGAGAAGAAAATGAAAGAACATGATAGCAAAGATTGTTCCCCTTTTGCAACAGTTGGTTAGGTCCAATGAAGTTGATATGACCCACAAATCAAAGTTGTTTTTTACGAGCATCTAACATAGCTCAGTGATTGGTTTAGAAATTACTTTCCAGAAGAAATGTGTGTGTCTGTTTTTTATAGTAAAGCCTCATCAGGCTATCTGCTAAATTCACTGAGGGGAATCGAATCGCTGATTTTAACGTTGTAAATCCGTAGACTTGCCGCTGTACCAGCGAGGGACTTCAGAATATATGGAGAAGTTAGCAGAAATCCAAAACCTATTTAAGACTAGGGCATCATTTACTTCTGCAGTAGAAGAAAATCTTATTGAGCTGTCTTTTAACAAAACTTTAAAAACAAAATTTGGCAGCATGGAACTAACTAAGTTTTGGATATCGGTAAAAGATGAATAAATATCTGCTACTAAGTGCTAAAGCTTAGCAAGTCCTAATTCCATCTCTGCTTTCAAGCTGCGTTTTCAGCGGTTTCTGTGATAAAAAGTAAGCGCTGCGCGAAAATCAATGTGGAACAGGAAATGAGGGTGGCGGTGTGTCCAATCTGATTCCAAGGCTTGAGAAACTGTGCAGTGCCCAACAGGTGCACACATCCCATTAGTAACTGTGGTTATTT
The DNA here is from genome assembly GCA_011833715.1 of Carcinoscorpius rotundicauda. Lineage (NCBI taxonomy): Eukaryota > Metazoa > Arthropoda > Merostomata > Xiphosura > Limulidae > Carcinoscorpius > Carcinoscorpius rotundicauda. Next base: position 44,131,898 of record CM022392.1, on the reverse strand, counting down.
AAAACTGAAATATAAATATTTTTTACTTTCATTTTACGTGTATTATATTTTCAAACGGCTACTAAGTTGTTAGGACATAAATACTTTTTAAGTGTTAAGTTATTTGGACCTAACTGCTTAGTAAACGGAATTGTCAGGTCTTTCTCTTTGCCTAGGGGCGGAAGTGAAAAATTAGTTGAGACACAAAAGATGTCGTGAACTGAGAAAGTTTGAGATACGCTGCGAAAACATAATAAATATGATTAAAACACGACGCAAATTATGAAGGTGATACATAATTACTAAAGATGTAACTTTGAAATCGCAGATAAATACATCAGGTAACAATATTAGAAATGAAATAAAATCACTAAAACGAGAAAACTGGGATATTTATTGCAATACCTCAAACGAAGAACATAACCAATAAACATTCTGGAATCATCTAAAAAACACACCCAAAACATTGGCCCCAGGTAACAAAACAACATATACTGACACGCAAAAAGCGAAACTACTTGTTAAAGAAAATTTACAAAGTATATTTCAAACAAAAATTGATCCAGATACGAATAACTATTATTATTAACAATAAAATTCAACAATACATTAATATCTTTACACCATTCTTGCCAGCTTTACAGCCTTCAGAAACAATCACCGACACCTGGAAGAATACATGGCCAGTAGAATAACAATGACACATATCTAGCTATAAAACACACTAAAAATAAAGCACCAGGTGTAGATAACACACCAGTAATATTACTCAAAAATTGAACTGTTATTACTTGAACATTTCAAGGCACTCTAAAACCTCTCTCTCAAAACAGGATATATCCCCGTCTCTTAGAAGAAAGCGAATATTCACATGTTTTTAATAGAAGGAAGACCGTTAAATAAGCCACAACATTATAGACCAAAATCAGCCTGACCAGCTGCGTACGGGCCCTCCAGTGGCTCAGCGGTATGTTTGAGTTCTTACAACGCTAAACCCGGGTTTCGATACCCATGGTGAGCTTTGTGCTTAATTCAAAACAACAACAAACAGCTGCGTACGAAAAATTTTAGAAACAATAATAATAAGTGAAAGATTAAACTTTTGCCAAGAACACAATTTTAAATTGCCGAAAGCACAGAATGGTTTCAGAAAATTTCGGCAAACAATAAATCATTTAGTCAGATTGACCGAAATCGTAATAAATAGTTTTAACAAAAGAGAGTATGCGATTGTTTGTCTTCACTATTTAAAAAAGGTTATCGATACAATCTAGTACTCAACTATAAGGTTTTAACATTTAGGACTTTTCTAACTTTCTAGAAAATGGCGGGTAAACGTTAAGGGAACCTACCCGAAGTATTTTACTTCTGAGGCAGAAGTATCTTTTTGTTGTTTCGAATTAAGCACAAAGCTACACAATGGGCTACCTGTGCTCTGCCCACCACGGGTATCGAAACTCGGATTTTAGCATGTAAGTCCGCAGACATACCGCTGAGCCACTGGGGGGCACAGAAGTATCTCAAGGAAGGATAGTTAAACCCATAGTCTTCAACATGTATATAAGCGACATGACATTAACGAATAAAATGATAAGCACAGCACAAACATTATTTATAAAATACAATACAACAACTGCTACGACTTCTATATTGGAGAAACAAGGAGAAAAATGAAAACCAGATTCAAAGGACACAGAAAAACACCTTCACACCTTTTTGAACACTGAAAATCAAATAAACACAACATAACCATAGAAAATACTTAGATACTAAGTGGGGAAAAAAAACATAAATATACGCAAAATGAAAGAAGCTCTACTTATACAACAATTAAAACAAAAATTAAACCAATATAAAGAAACAACTTTATACCTGTACTATTCAATAACCTAAAATCTGACTGCAGCGCCCCCTACAATACCTTACCCGTTTAATCGTATGTCAGGTAACTGTAAGTTGCAAACTTTCTCGTTGTTAACTTAAAGATAACCTAGGAAGGTCGAAACTTTGTTCTCTCCTTTATTAGTAAAAGTGTTAATACCCATACCAACCGTTTTGAAATAAATGGATACATTTCAACTTAAATTACTGTTTCATTACATAATCTGCAGAAAATCTAACTATTTGAAAGAATTCCGAAACACCAACAACAGGGTCACAAATTTACAGCTCTCACTAAGTAGCATCGCAGAATACTGTTCTAAGAAACGAATAAAAACTAACACACTAAAAACACAAATCTTAATACTGGTAAAACAAAAGAAACTAATTAAAATTAACCCCAAACTCTAACTTAACGAAATACTTCTCCGAACAGCTACATCAGCAAAATTTCTCGACTCCTAATCTGAGGGTCGCAGTTCAAATCCCCGTCACACCAAATATACTGGCCCTTTCTTCCGTGGGGGCATTATAATGTTACGGTCAATCCCACTATTCGTTGATAAACGAGTAGCCCTAGAGTTTGAGTTATCGGTGGGAGGTGATGACTAGCTGCCTTCCCTTTAATCTTACACTGCTGAATTATTGAAGGCTAGCCCAGATAGCTTTCGAGTAGCTTTGCGTGAAATTCAAAAACAAACAAAGCTTTGCGCGAAATTCAAACCAAATCAAAACAGGTCGTTGTATCATACATGATGAAAATCAGCCTAAATACCTCTCACCCTAAAATATGAACCGTAGGTTTAGTATTCTGCCACCTATTGCTAGATTCATGCAAGGGATGATGATGGGAACAATGTATCCTCACTTAGGCGTTTTTTTTAATTTCACGCAAAGCTACACAAGGGCTATGCCAGTAAACTATTAAACAGTAGGTCCCATGTTCTACGTCCCATGTTTGGAGCTTATCAGCAAAGTTTAATCGATCTTTTCCGTGATATGAAAGAGGAATGGCCTTTAAAAGGTTTAAGGTTTTTAAAGCCTTTCTCTCGTAAATACTGTCTTATTGTTCTTGAGCTGCATTCTGCGACCGTAAGGGCCATAATCTGGTTGGATGATCATCTGGTGTCTTACCGGACAACCTCCTGCTCAACGCAGGCGAAATTTTCTCGGGTCGACCACTTGAAATTCTCGTTCCGTATCTTTCAGGGTTTTTCAAAAATTTGCAACAGCAGTTTTACTACGCCCCATCTCACCAGAGATGGCACGTTGTGAGAGACCTTGCTTTTGCAGCTTGACAATTCTGCCACGTTCAAACTCTGTCAACGTTTCAGCCTTTCTCATGTTGTTTAGTAATGTAACACAGGAGATGTTGGCAACGCTAGTGCTTGAACACAATGAGTAAATTTCGTTTCGTGTTTACCGATTAACGCTTCGTTTCTTAAACTTTTAACCATCTAGTATTTTGGCTAATTTCATGGTGTTCACATTTTCCCTATTAAATGCTAAAAAGTTTTTTATTTTTAATTTATCATTTTTTTATTTTCATCTTTCGAAGCTCTACTCAAATGAGTGATTGAATCTAACAATGCAAAATGCATATTTTTTTCTTTATGTTCATTGGCCTTAAAATTTTGGCCAGCAGTGTATATAAAAATCTATAAACAGAATACAATTTTCTGTTTTTATAATTAATATTTATCATGTGATAAAGTTTTTAGAAGAAAAATAATTTTTTAAATTTTTGTATTGTAATTAGATAATAAAAATAATTTGTTTCTTAATTGTATTATTAAATTATTATTCTGAACTAAAATTATCAATATTTTGTGAATAATTTAATAAAATTTAAGACATTAATTTTCAGCCATTTTTTGCGTATTTTACCCTGATCAGTGCATGGAGTGTGAGGGGGTTATTTGAATAATGAATACAAAGTTGTTGTTTTTTTAAAGATTACACTATTTATTTTCATTTCAATTATTTTTCCCCATTTTTTGGATTAATCAGGTTTTACGTTTTTCTGTTCTGCTTATTTTTCTTAATAAGTACAAAGACGCCAGGATAAAGACATGCAAGTAATCGTCACGAAGTCAAATGCTTAGAATTTGAAAATGACACGAACAATGACCACAGAAAGAAACATATTCAAAGCTGTCACAGTGATACGTTGAGGAATGGTAGAGGTCCAAAGCTCTCTAAAATCGTATCAGAATCGCAAGAGAAGATATCAAAGTATTTTGTTACACTACATCTACAACATCAATCGCAATGGAACTCAAAACGAATGAACAGTCAGTAGAAGTAGAGACTGATACAAACTCTCAAGAAATCAGTTTGACTGACTCACCTTTGACAAAAGTCGAAAGCACTGTTTCCAAAGAGGCACACAATTTTCAGGAAGGAACTTTTGAAAGAGATGAAACCTCTCATAGTAATTTCTGATTTGTCAAGTGACGATTCAGAAAATGATCAAAATGAAACTATTTGGAAAGAGCAGTTGGCAGAAAAAGTTGGTGGTTTTGAATTTGCTGATGCACAAGAACCAAACTTTTCCGAATTCCCATCTCAGATAAGCTACGGAATTTACCGATCATTTCAAGCTAAGTGGTATAAAGAATTCCTTCAGGTATCTTATGATCAAGATTCTGATTTTGCAACTTAAAACCCCTGTGAGAAGTTTGCTCCAAAAGCTTGTAATACATTCATGTTTGTTAAATGGTCAAAACCAGAAAGATTGCAAAAACACGCTAAAAGTGTAAGCCTGATGAGTTTCAATGATAGGAAGGATCCATTCAAAAGAAACAGAAATTAGTCAGAACTCTGAACTAATTCAAGGCAAAAACAAAGGGAAAATGAATTAAAACATAACAGACTTTATCTTCCAAACCTAATAGAAGCAGTTGTTTTTCTTACTGAGCAAAACATTGCCTTTAGAGATGATCATAAAGGTCTTCTTAAAGTGTGTGATTTGTCTGATGTAAATCAAGGGAATTTTCTTGAGCTTTTGAATATGCAGAGTTAAGATCTTACATGGGTTAAGGAAAGTTCATAGAGCTCATTGGCTGACATAAACAATGGTTTATTTGAGATATTAAAAATGAAATTTTGAATGTGGTTGTGATGAATGTGAGAAAATTAATAACCGATGAAGTAAAATCCAATGATTTTAATTCTGTCATTGGAGATGAAACAATGAATATCAGTTGCGACGAACTACTTTCTCTCTGCCTTCGCTATGTTTCAGAAGGTGTCATTAAAGAAAAGTTTCTGGGCTTTTTCTTGGCGAAATCAACGAAAGCCCAAGCTCTTTTGGAATTGACGATTACAGCAACTTTAGTACAATAGGGTCTCGATCTTTCTTTGAAAGTTGGCCAAGGATACGACAGCGCCAGTAACATTAAAGGTAAACATTGCTGGGCTTCAAGATATAATCAAATCAAGTTATGTGCATTGTTTTGGCCACTTGCTTAATCTTGGCCTTCAAAAACTCTAAAGAAAACTCAATCACTGAAAAACACTTTAATAGCAATATAATGAATTTATTCTTTAGGCGAGAGAAGTTCCAAGTGTCACCAAATTTTTCAGGAAACGTAAAAAAGTTGAGGAAAGAAAGTCATTGTACTTCAGACTCAGAGTGAGATCTGCTAGGTCTCAAGACATGCTGCAGCAGCGGCCTTAAAGAAACGTATTGAAGCTATAAATCTCGCCCATCTTAAAATTGTTGCGAGCGTTTTTTGGTTTGTTTGTTTGTTTGTTTTGGAATTTCGCACAAAGCTACTCGAGGGCTATCTGTACTAGCCGTCCCTAATTTAGCAGTGTAACACTAGAGGGAAGGCAGCTAGTCATCAACCCCCACTGCCAACCCTGGGTCTACTCTTTTACGAACGAATAGTGGGATTGATCGTCACGTAAATACGACCCCACGGCTGGGAGGTTTGTTTTGGAAATTCGCACAAAGCTACTCGAGGGCTATCTGTGCTAGCCGTCCCTAATTTTGCAGTGTAAGACTAGAGGGAAGGCAGCTAGTCATCACCACCCACCGCCAACTCTTGGGCTACTCTTTTGCCAACGAAAAGTGGGATTGACCGTCACATTATACACCCCCACGGCTGGGAGGGCGAGCATGTTTAGCGCGACGCGGGCGCGAACCCGCGACCCTCGGATTACCAGTCACACGCCTTACGCGCTCGGCCATGCCAGGCCAGGTTTTTTTTTTGGCTTCAATCTATGTTTCAGAATTCGTCTTTACTCTCCTAGCCTTGGTAAAATCTTTAAGTGAAACTTCATCTTTGTCAACTTACCTTCAATCAGAAAAAATGGATGTCTTTTTGAAGAGAAAGTCTGCTGACGCGACAATCAACAAATTTAAATCATTAGAGACAAACAAAATTTTTCGTAACTATGGGACGAAGTCCCAAATTTGATGAAAAACATAAAAGAAATAAACATGATATCAGTTTAAAAGAACAGATTGTTCTTCGCCGCAGAATACTGTCAGAACGTGCCTTAGAAGCTGGATATGCATCTGCTTCTACAAATTTTAATAGCCTGACCTCTTATGTAAGAGACGCCATTTTCTTTCTCACTATTCAAGCTTTCAAAGAGAAAATTCAATTTTTTTCGATGAAAATTATGAAAATATTATTTGCGATCTCTCTTCTGTCATAATGCGACAAGAAAAAGGAGATGCTACAGATGATGTCTCATTACTTTGTAACTTTTATGAACTGTATAAGAATCAATTATCTTCAAAAAGAAAGACTGTGGTTAGTCTTCTCGATCAAGAAAAACAAAATTCCCATTTGTCTTTGGGATGTAATTTGTCAAAATGTATTTATGAGAACGGTATCTTAAACCTCCTTCCAGCTTATTTTCAGTTGGTGTAAATATTCAGCATTGCTCCAGCCACATCCTATTCTGCTAAAAAGTTATTCTCTACTTTACGTCGAATCAAAACTTACTTACGTTCTACAATTGAAAAAGAAAGAATATCTCATGTCGCTACTTTAAATATTGAATTGGAAATAATGTTTGTAATGGAGAACAAAATGAAAGAGATGATTAATGCTTTTGCTCATCAGAAGAATCGTAAAACTTATTGTTTATTTAAATTTTATTTAGTCTTATGTTATATGCATTAGGAAAATAAAAACACTAGCTGAAATTTAAACTTTATGATTACCGTTTTTTATTCTTAAAAGCAAGCATATGTTGTTACTTTTTCGGATCAATCAGGATACTGAAATTTTATGTTTACGTTTTTTTTACTATTAATAACAAAGATATGATGTTACTTTTTCGGAGAAGTTTGGGTACAAGCACTCCAGTTGTGAAATTTGCCCTACCGGCCTGGCTAAACATATTTAATTCGTCATATCGTTGTTTTATCATATAGTGTATTAAAAGTATACTTATGTAAATACAAATAAAATAATCCAACAGCATTATAAACATTGGAACATATAGACTATCTATATAGCGAGTATGCATCAAGAGAGGAAGAATGAAATTTGATTAACAAAAAAAGCAAATGGACAAAAAGTTCCAGCAAAAAAATCATTGCGAATCTTATCTGCTTCACATTATGTGGAGTAACTGACATCGAGTCTTATGTGGGAACATAGATATGCTTTAAACAGTTTCATAGTCTACTATACATTATACTGTGCATTATACGACAGTTAGAGTACCAGTGGTAAAACATACAGTTACAACAAGAAGAGAAATTATTATACTACCAAGAGGTAAAATGCTTATGTCAGAACTTTTCAGAAGTAAAAATGTTAACCTGAAGATAAGCTAAGAAGGTTAAAACGTTGTTCTCTGCTTTGTTAGTAAAAGTGTTAATACCCATATCAGCCGCCATGAGATACATTGTAAGAAGTAAATTCGGACCTAATAACCGAGGCATGGGCCAAATATTCAAACTTATCTTCAAGAACTGTTAATTGGAAGAACTTTGGGGGGTTTGAAGAGTAAGGTCATAATCAAAGCCATGAACACAACAAATCGTGAAATCTAAGTTAATCCTGGCAGAACAGTACAAGATATGAAGCTATACAGAACATTAGAAGAATATCCTCAAGACAAAATATGGAAGTCTGATACCTCTTGCATAAATGAAAAAGGTTTTTAATCCCACTTACATGAACTGTTTGATCAGAGCTGTGGAGGTCTCACAACAACCTGAAAAGATATAAGTGCCTTTTGGGTGCATTAAACATGAAAGTGTGCCTGCTAGACTTGGTTATCTGTGAGATTAGATGAGTTTGGTTAAAGAACTTTTTTTGGTTTAAAGTCATGCCTGTACATAACTTCTCATCAACACCTTATACGTGCATTCACACACACACACACCACGTACATGTATATATGCAAAAAAGTGTAACGGAAAGTATATTGCAAAAATTGACAGGAATCATAATATTTTTCACAAAATGGTAAAAGATACTTTCTAGTCATCATAATGACTTAGGCTGTACAAGTACAATAAAACATAAAATTATCTACTATATTTCACTGAAAGAACCGCTATAAATCTTCATTAAAATTACAAAAAATAATTAGTCTTAATTATGAATAATGTTTAGTATTGTGCTAAATATTGCTTTTTCCGTATTTCACTTGTGTCCACTCTCATTATTACATTATATCACGAATTAGCTATCCAGATAACTAGAATTACTTTGTAATTAATATCTTGACTAGCTTTCCAGTTATTAAGAGGACATACCTAACTGCTTGAAGGTTAATTCCGTTTTACCTGAATGTACCATATATGTAAATAATACGTAAATGTTTATCTCCTATTGCTAATGCTGGTGTGTCTTATTTTCTTCAATGCTAAAATATATTCTCTTTGTAATGTAAGATTATGGATTATTATGTTATATATGTGTATTTGTGTATTAATTATAGTAAGGGTGCCTTTAATTCAGGTTGTGGGTATGGTGCATACAATCATCCCCCCTACAGTTTGGTTGTTTTTTTTTTGTTTGTTTTTTTTTGGAATTTCGCACAAAGCTACTCGAGGGCTATTTGTGCTAGCCGTCCCTAATTTAGCAGTGTAAGACTAGAGGGAAGGCAGCTAGTCATCACCACCCACCGCCAACTCTTGGGCTACTCTTTCACCAACGAAAAGTGGGATTGACCGTCACATTATACATCCCCACGGCTGGGAGGGCGAGCATGTTTAGCGCGACGCGGGCGCGAACCCGCGACCCTCGGATTACGAGTGCACGCCTTAACGCGCTCGGCCATGCCAGGCCTTTTGGTCTGTTGAATTGTTTTATTGCACCACAGGCCTACAAATTGTGTGTCTGTTCTTGTGATTCTCGTGTTCTTACCAATCGAATTACATAATTTGGCCTAAATTTAGGCTTTTTCAGTGTCCGAAATGTACATCTTTAATATAGCCGTGCTTCTAAGCTTTTCGATCTAAGCGATAGTTCGTACGTGTCAGTCAGTAGGCCTAAGTATACGTGCAAGGCTTGCAAGCACTATCATAGAATCTACCTATATTTTATGTGTAGTAAAATGTGTATTAAGTAAAATTTTCATCACGATAAATTGAACAGAACACGAGATTCGAAAATATTATTCCCGAGCGTAAACTCCTGTGATCTATATCTGGCAAGCCATTCGTAGCTTGTAGCTGCATCATTCTTATGTGTATATTGGGTGGTTTTCTCATGCCATTTGTTCTTATGCATGTCTAGCCGGTTTTATTGTCAGCTACCAAAATCGCTGACGATAGTGTACGTTTAGTATACAGTTAAAGACACGTTCGAGCCGCTCGGATCCAGACGCTCCCTACATCATCCCTCTCCGCTCCCTTTAGTCTGAGCCTCGATTTTACAACAGGGCTGATAAGACTTGTGTTTGTGGCCCTCATTAATCCATGAAATTTCAGATTATCACCGCCCTCTAATAAAGTGCTGGTGCTTTATGATAAAAGAACAATATATTTTCTTATCATAGATAGTAAAAGTATTGTATTTTCTTGTATAATTAGAACACACAAAAAAGCAATTTTAACAGCCTGAAGCCTCCACTCGAATTGTATTGCTAGTTTTTGTTTAGGTGTTTTTATTTAATAGACATGCTTATAGACATTATATCACAACGTGTTTGCCTTCTGATCAGCTTTAACAGGAATATAATATATTTGTGATTGTTTAAGTATTTTTCGAGAAATTTGCAATTACTTGTGTTTTAACTAGCACACATTATTGTCCCAGCGATGCCCAGGCGGTCAGTTGGCTCGGTAGTCAATGTGAGGTTCGCGCGTTCGACTTAAATACATTGTACAGTTCAGTCTTGCTTCCATTCCATTCTCTCTTCGTTCGTAGTAGTCAGAGTTTTTCACTAAAGACTGTATTTTAATCTGTTGAGTCATCTGGGAAACAGATTCCAATTATGACAAACAAACGTCTGAAACTTTTCGATATTAGACAATTCTTCAAGCCAGTTACTAGTACTACAAGTGACAATGCAGATCCAAATGATCCAGCAACCTCAAGCAAAGGAATAGAAACTTGCCATACAGAGGAAATACCATGTTCATCAGAGGACGAGAATGAAAATATGCAATGCAACTATTGCACATCATGAACCACCAGATAGTCATGAAACGAGTTTGTGCAATAATGAAAAATCTAACACTTTTCAGATACAGTGTGGAAAGCCATATCATCCAGACACACAACTAATACTACGACAGAAAGCAAAATCTCAAAATATCAACCTCCAGGGCAAGTGGTTTGATGAGTTTCCATGGCTGCACTTCAACAATCGGACTTAAAAAGTCATATGCTTTCATTGTGCCAAGTCGGAAAAGATAGGCCTCTTTACAGGGAAATTGGAGAGGCCAGTGGAGTATACCTTCATATCTACCGGTTTTGGCAGCTGGAAAAAGGCAAAACAGATATTCAACGAACACCAATCCTCCTCTCAGCACAAATTCGCTATATCTCTACAAGGTTCACTTGATGTAACTCCAGCTACATGATGGAAAAAAGAAGCAGCAAAAGAAGTCTTGCCAAAATATTCAAAAGTTTACGTTTCTTACTGCATCAAAGTTTAGTATAACATGGACATACTGATACGGAGGGGAACTTCCTGCAGCTAATGAAGATCCTGGAAGAAAAAGATTCAGAGTTGACGGCCAACTTGTCAAAGAAAACTACATTCACATCACCCCAGGCTTAGAATGAAATAATGGAGATGTTCAGCCATCAAATACTGAGGAACATAGCACACGAAGTGCAGAAAAGTAAAATCTTTGCATTAATAGTTGATGGCACTCAAGATATTACAAGTGCTGAACAGGAAGCAATATGTGTACGATACGTAGATGAGAACCTTGACTCCCATGAGACATTTCTTGGTTTGTACAGTGTTTCCAATACAACTGGTGAAACAATATCCTCGACTATACTTGATGTACTGACTAGACTCAATTTACCACTGTCAGGATTAAGAGCATAAACTTATGATGGGGCAGCTAACATGAGTGGTGCGTACAATGAATGCCAGACAAAAATAAAAGAGAAGCAACCGTCAGCTTTGTTTTTTCACTACGGAGCACACAAGGCTAATTTGATAATGCAACATGCAGTTGAAGCTTGTGAATGTGTTCGAGATTCTATCCAGTGGGTACATGAACTTGATGTCTTGCTTCAAAGGTCTGGCAAATACAAGACAATCTTTGAAGATATTGTATCGTCAGACAGCCACAATGGTCCAGTTAAATACATCCGCTCACTGCATCCAACACGCTGGTTATGCCGCCTATCTGCAATTACATGTGCTTATGAGAAAAAGGTAACTTTCCTAGATCTGGTGTTTATTGAACTACCACGCATTCAAAGACCCCAGAAGGATTACAGGTGATGGCTCAGTACACCATTCTGCTACAGCTAGAGATTACTACAGAAGTCAATATTTTGAATTTGTGGACACAGTTATAGAACATCTGACAACTAGATTCAATGCAGACAACAATGACTTGAGGCAATATCTGGCACTTGAGAACATGATCACGTCTGGCAAGATTAACAACTCGGTTATAAACTTCTATCCAGAAATCTCTGCACAACAGCTCGAGTTTCAGTTGCCCATATTGAAAGAAACAACAAAAGTAGTATCTCTGAAAGGTGCGAAGGATGTTTACTGTAAAATGCATCAAACAAACCAGCAGATGTTTGGTGAAGTGTTTCTTTTCATGAAAATCTTGCTTATATGTCCACTATCCAGCTCCGAATGCGAATGTGAACGCAGCTTTTCTGCATTAAGACGGTTGAAGACGCGGTTAAGGTCAACTTTGTCTCAGTGCTGCCTCAACTACATGGCAGTTTGTCACACTCACAAATATGAGGTTGACAAGATAAATATAGAAGAGCTTATGAAAGAATTCATAAACAGATTATCACAAAGGAGATCTACGTTTGGGAGCATGTAGACTAGAGGACTAAATTAATCTTACTTCAATGAAAAGTATGAATAATTATGTGCTGCATTGTATTGATGTTTAATTTGCAAGAGTTCGCAAAGACACTTTAATTATTTTTATCAAACAATATAAACAGTTTTTCGGTAGATATAAACTTGTCAAGGGTAATTACTAATTTTATCGATATTTGAAAACGTAATTCATGCAATGAAAGTTATTAGTTACCTTGTGAAGTATAATGACCATCTTTTATGCTGTGCAGTGTGCAGGAATAAATTCATGTTAATTTGTCTTTATTCTATTAATATTTTGAAAACTGTTCACAACACCTCACTAACACAAACCTACATAGAAACCTTGAAATATCGCGGCAACAAGATTACTTTATGACTGCATGTTTACAGCTTTCAGGTTCACGTAATCAGAGATTACCAATTTGCAAACTGAACAGTCCAAATAAGTGGTTGCAATAATTATATCCCCCATCGGGTGTAAAATATCTACGCTCCTGCTTTGTAACAACTTTTGGAAAAATTGGTTAATAAATATTAATAATACGATGCAAAATCAAAGAAACTTCAAACACTTTTGTTCTGTCCAGTCATAAATGATTGTTTCAAATTATACACTTTCTCGAGGATGCTACAAAGTATAAAGGCATGATATTATTTACTAATGGCACCAAAATTTACACTTTCTTACTATATTGTGTTATTATTCAGCTCATGAATGTGCTTTTCAGTCAGTAGTTAATTCTGTTTGTAAATGAGATGCTCTAAAATATGTGAAGTTGAATATAATTTCTCCCTGATTTGCAACAAAATAAACCAAACTCGAAAAGATACACACGACCAATGAAGAAACAACAAATATTTAACAAAACTAAAACAAAATGATACAAGATGATGCAAAATAATACTGAAGACAAGTGTCACATGAGCATGTATGAAACTATAAATGTGAAAAACCTTTATTAAAGTCTGAACTGAAATTACCCTGTGGTATCAACAGTAACGTGGTCGTAGGCTGACTTGCAGGCAGGCCAAGTGAATTGTTTCGCCTTGGTCGTTGGAGTTTCAGCTAATACTACCTGTTGTTACATGAAATACTTATTTGAAGTAAGGATGCAGTGGGCGAATGGAGCACACAGATTAGTACTAACTCGAGTGTTTACAGTTAAAACAAAGCGGAGACTTGAGACTAGGATTTCCAATAACACTTTTTATTTATGTCATCAAACAATATTTAACAAGACATATATATATATATCTTTATTCATGTTTATCATCGGCAATCATTTTAACTCTATTAACATGTTGGCTGATCTTTAAGAAAGAATGGCATTAAAATACCTATAAATAACTTTGGCGAGAAATGACGTTTCTACTAACTAAAAAAAACATCTTCTCTCTTTCCTTTTCAATGATCAAATCAGTTCGGAGTGTTTGTTAGATTTTTGAGTATTATGGCGTTTGTTATAAAACCTTTTATGCTAGTTGATGGGAGGAGGAGGAATGATGGCCTGACCATAGTACCATGGTGTCAGTTGATTTTTGTTTTTAATTTCTTAAATTCATAACTTATACTGAAACGTCATCAAGCAGTTAGAATTTCCTCTTGTTTATGAACTCCAAACTCGTGGGTTACATTGGTTAATCAATCACCGTAGTCCACACTGTCACGTCGTCCCCCTATCTAAGATTCTTTTTTATTTAAACGTCTAATTTTTCTTAACCCCTTTTAACCTCGATAGCGTCAATTCACTTCAACTTAAACATACGATGGACAGTTTCTCATCTTCATTTTATAGCGTGAATAACTATTTTAACCTCGACAGCGTCTATCTATTTCAATCTAAATAAATAGAAGATATTTTTCAGCAGCTTCCTTTGAATCTCTGCTTCAAATAACTCCTCTGTTGTCCTTGACATCGTCAGTTCTTCATAAACTATATATTATTTTATCATACGGTACGTTCTTGGAACTTTCATTTTTCTTTAAACATCATTGCTTCATACACATATTTGCTTATACTTTATTACTTCCTGTTTATTAAAATAATTCTTCGAGGCATCTTGATAACTAGCGACGATGCCTCACAGCCATGCCTTACAACAACACTTGAGATTGAGCAGCTTGCCACCCTGTACCATAGACTGGTTACCTTTAATATAATGGATCCTGACTATGACTGTTGATTTGCATCTATGACAAGGATGGATTTAAATCATGCATTGGCAAAGGACCTTCAAAACCCACAATACAGACCTCTTTGAGTGAAGCAAAATAAACTTTGCCCCAGTGTTTAAGAAAACAGTAAAATAGAACCTCATTCATTTACTAAAGAATTTTCTGCAGGTAACTAGTTTGTATGGTTGGAATTAGAGACAGACACTTCAATAGATAATCCTGAGTTTGAATAATTCTACTTTGGACACTGAACAAGGAAAACTAAGAGAACTGAGAGGCAGACATCTGCAAGCTGCAGTTCTGATTTGACCAAATAGACAATAGAATGGTTCTTGAATTAAGTTGAAGGCTTGGAAGAAGCTTGTACAAAAATTCAGCAGCCTACTTGGACAAGCTGTGCCAATTGCATAGAAAAACTTACACTGAAGTCGTATTCACATATCATCTGTGGAATAAATGTGTAGCAATTATAGTTATCTCTGCCTGGACATTATCATAAATGAGAGGAGCAAAGTGTCTTCTTTGTTTGTGGACTGGTTAGATAGTGCTAAATGAGCTTCCCTACTTTGCTAAACAGCAAAAATGGCAGAGTGATTATGTTTAGCCAGTGCTCAGCATATGAAAATGCGTTGCTGAGAAGCAGAGTAAGCAATTTTATCAGCGCTAGTAACAGATAAACAAGTTCGGGATAATCAGCAATAAGTGGTGGAAACAGAGAAAACACAAGCTTCCCCTTATCGTCCTCGCTATAACAGTTTGACAAAACTGCAAATAACAAACTACGAAGTAAACGTTTGCAAAACGTTTTAGTTTATAATGAAAGAATTTACTGGAATGAGCAAACACATTATTACTGTATATAAAGCAATAGAAGAGGGTTTAACTGGCTATTAGTCAAAAATGTTTTTGTTTAAACTTCAAACACCTAGAGAACATCTCTTGATTTCCATAAAAATGTGTGAAATGGCTAAAGTCAACACATATGAGTTCACCCAGTAAAAAATAGGCAAGTTTCCTCGATGACAGAAATATTGCGATCAAGCAATAAACATACAGAAGTTTCAGTATTGAGACTGGATCTGACCATGGTACACGCCAGCAGTGGGAACAGCATTGATTCAGTGCTTGAAATGTAGACAAATTGTGACATTAATTAATGAGTTTTAGGGACACGAAGCAAACAAAAGAACATGAAACAAAACATGTTTATAAGAAGCATTCGTTTATACTTGCCTTTGCTTAACTATGAATCTAAAAATGAAATCAATGATCAAGGAAGGAGAAAGATGTAATTTTAAGCTATGTTAACTCACCTAACGAAAGAAAAAGAGGTCAAAAGGCATATCTGTCAGTTCATTGCAAATCAGCTGAGAAGTTGTCGAATTACTGAAGTAGATTACTTGGTTGATATAAGGGATTATTGGCTACTAAAAGTTAGAATGGTCAGATAGCCAAAGACTGTAAACCGAGAGTGTAACAAAAATTGTTTTCTTTGTTCCAGTTGTTCCTATAAGACACCTTTCATATATCAGGTCGTGTATTTACTATTTAATTGGAATCTAAGATGATTATTTGGTCAATCATCTTCTGAATGAAATCAAGTAGCATTCCTTGCTTTCTAAGATATCAAGTAATCCACACTGAAATTTATACCCTAAATCATATGATTTCCAATAAAAATGTTGTTTGGTAAAGAAAACGCTTTACGACACTTAGTTTCTGATCCGCAAAGTGGTACCAAGGTGCAGTATATATCCCACTTGTAAAATTATAATTTGGTCATCAACAAGGAAGGCAACCATGTGATTGAAAAGTCAGTGGAGTAAAGAATCTCGCAACCTTTGTCTCGTGAAATACTGTATATGTACCACATTGTATTGTTGCTTTTTATTCAGGAAAAATTACAACAGCTGGAATGAAAAGATACCAACAGTTTGTACAACTGAGAATATGAGCTGAGAACTCTGAAATTCAGCTGAAAGATGTTGTTGCAGGATAGTGTTGACCAGCAGAATTCACTGAATGCATTTTGTAACTACAATTAAATCGTCTTATATGATAATTTTATCATCATAGTCACATGATTTGAAAAATCAACAATTAAAGGATGTTGCAGCTCTTGCTTTCTGTGTCACTGAATGATTTGTTTTATGTAAAACATCATTCATGGTTTTGAATAAGTGAAGTATACAGAGCATATCTAGTATTCACTAGATTTTCATATATTTACTTAGAAAAAATCCAAGCCCAAAAAATGACTGAGTTGTTTATCTTTAAATGTTTGTTGTGGAAGGGTAATACAGCATAAATGTCAGTCCCGGAATAGACTTTTGATTAAGAAATTTTAGTGTAAACTTGGTATGCCCACTGTACTATATAGTTTGGACAGAAAACAATGAAGCATGCAGATGTAAGTACTTTCAATAGCAGTTTAATTAAATATTTTCTTAACATTAACCTATTACAAGTATTAAAGCTTTAAAATACAGTATACGTGGACTAGATGGTGGGAGAAATTAACAATCACACAGTAAAAACATGGCTTGTTGCACCCATATCTATTATACATCTAATTAATGGAATAATCTTTTTAAGGAAAAACAGTAAAATCATTGGTGAAGGTCAATATTAAAGGTGACTGGTTAATATTTCCAGAAGTCAGTTACAGTCTTCACCCCTATTGTCTACATGGGAATTGGATGGTAGAAATAAGTATTAGGCTGGATTGGAAAGTGTGATTTGCATTTCAGTTGACCAATATGAACAACAGAGAGACATACAGTTACAGATAGTTTGTTAATATGAAAACCATGTGGATCTGAAACTTCTCAGGTTCTGAGAATATTTTTTCTATGTCTTATAAAGTCTGTGTGTGCATGTGAAGGCTGCAGAAATGTGTAAAATTTCATGGACGTAAATGTGAGTTATGACCATTTCATCTTATGCATTCTTCTGAACTTTTGACCAATCAGAATGTTTCAACCTTCTAATTTGCATTTAAATCTAAATTTTTGGTATTTAAAATCAAATTATAGTCATGGTTGTTCCCTTTCTGCAACAAACTAGTAATTATTCTGCTTTTTTATTGTGATTCCTATTTGTAAAGAGTACTCTTGTTTAAAGTAAGAACTTATCAAGTTAATCACCCTATAAAACCATCTAGTTTCTGCAGAATATGCAAGACTTCCTCCTTATCGAGAAAATCAATACACCCATCAAATCTAGGATGCTTGTGACTGACCTAATGTTCACCATGGCTAAGCCTGTTGATAAAGACACATTAGTTCTGACATATCTTATGTGGAAGAGTCACAGCATCTGCTTTCTTCAGGTTATTCCTGCAGTCTTCAGTGCTTATGCTGCTTTTATTGCAGCAGAAGTTCCTGTTGACTCTGGAGAAACTGGTACTTCTTCTATAAAAGATTCAGCGATGAGCACAATGATCGTGATGCCAAATTAGCCAAGTATTCAAGCTACTTAATATATACCTTTAATATCACTGCTTATACTACCTAATGAGGAGGTGAAACTTAAAGCCTACGAGGTGGTGTCACATCCAACTGGAGAATGCGACATCACCAGATACATTTTTACCTTCAATAAGATTATTTTATTCCCAAACCCATGAAGTCCAATGTTGGATTACACGAATCAGCTTAAGATGGATGCAAATATATACTGGAAATGTCTTAGGGGAGGTAATATTTGTAATCAACATTAATATCAATTGTATTGTTGTTTGTATATTATAATATATTTGTGTTAAAAAAGAAAATTGGTTATATCAATTTTGTTGTCAAATGTCATAAATGTGATACTTACGTAACATAATAAATCAGAGACCCGCCCGATATAAATTATAATACGTAACAGTATACACCAATAACGATATTCCATCTAATGATACAATTAGTAATGGAAGATAAAGATGTAGAGAAAAAGTAGCTTCAGTTTTTGTAATTCTAGTCTAATAACCTGACAGACCACATGAAGTGTCTTTCATTGAGAAGAAAGTTACTCAAAACGACTCTATTGTTGCTACTAACCAATCTCACTCGACTTCTAAAGAGTTGATAGCAATTAAGAAATTTTTCAAAACCTATAATAGAATAGAGAGCTATAGACAGTTGACTGAATGAACTGATTTGTCTCTAAAAGTGATGCATATATTTTTTACATTATTAATTTAATGCAATTTTTGTACATATATGTGTGTGTAAATATTTTGCTGTGTATGCATCGGAAAGCTTGTTCTTGGTTTTGCATGATCGCGATGTTTGTTTGTTTTGGAATTTCGCTCAAAGCTACTTGAGGGCTATCTCTGATAGCCGTCCCTAATTTATCAGTGTAAGACTAGAGGGAAGACAGCTAGTCATCACCACCCACCGCCAACTCTTGGGTTACTCTTTTACCAACGAATAGTGGGATTGACCGTAACATTATACACCCCCACGGCTGGGAGGGCGAGCATGTTTAGCGCGACGCGGGCGCGAACCCGCGACCCTCGGATTACGAGTGCACGCCTTAACGCGCTCGGCCATGCCAGGCCTTCATATTTGCAAAAGAGTTTGATAGGATGTTTTGGCCACTGGTACATATTTCAATTTTGGCACAAGGGGTTTATATTTTGTATTTTTAATAGTTAAAGAGTTTACTTGTACTTTCATTTTGTTGATTATAAATGGTATGATTCACATGTATATTTACATTTTATAAGGTTTATCTTTATTTTTATGCATTTTTAAATCCATTATTAGAGAATTTAAAATGGATTAGTATTAAAGCTAAAGAGTATGAGGTGAGATATTTTATTATTTTATTCAGTATTTTTTATCGTTAAAAAGTTTTTGTTGTATTATATACAGTTTCTTTGCAAAGGATTTGTTTCTGGTTTATGTATTCTTTGTTAAAAGACATTTTACTAAAACTGATTATGTGGAAATTTTCATTCTTACCTTGTATTTTTATTTGTTCAAGATTTGTATCGTCTGTGCAATGTATAAGTATTTTCTTGAACATCACAAAGTTAAAGTTTCTGGATTTAAACTAAAGTTTATTGGTGGCTTGGGACAAGCGTGAGGTAGGGAAGACAGAAAAGTGTGGTATATGATGATAAAATGCTTCTATCTTTACATAGTTTGTTCTGAATTCGTTCTTTGTTCTAATTATGTGTATGTTTCAGATAAAAAGTTGTTGTTGTTGTTGTTTAGAATTAAGCACAAAGCTGTACAATGGGCTATCTGTGCTCTGCCCACCACGGGTATCGAAACCCGGATGTTAGCGTGTAAGCCCGCAGACATACCGCTGAGCCACTGGGGGGCCAGATAAAAAGTGTCAATAAAACTATTAAGTTGATATTATACAAAGTTACCCTTGTTTCTTTATTATCATCGAAGTTGGTAATACTTGTTACTACCTTTGGAAAACATTGTTTACTGCAATATTGTATCGGATGTGGATAGCAGAAGTTTTGAATTCTTCTGTAGGCAATATCTACAATCTTTTTTTACAGTTAACCTGCTGTCTATTGGTACAGAAACAGCAATAGAGGATAGTATGACTCATGAGAATGAATAGTCATGTGATATTGCGTGTATTATTGGTTAAATACTAGGTTTATTTCAATATAAGTAGACTTGGATTTGAAAGTTTAATTTGAAATATACGGAGAAGACCCGCCCAAACTCCTTGTTTTTGTGGTGTAAAAAATATATGTTCATATAGCTATGGTGCAGCTGCTTATAGTATTAAATGTTTTCTACATAGTATACATTTTTATAATGAAACACTAGCATTTTTGTAAATGTCGCATGTAATGGCTTCTGTTGATATTTTATAATTCGAATTTCAAAGCCTTATTGCTACTTTCAGGTTCTGTACGCGAGATTTTTTATAATAGGTGCCTGTGACTCATTTGCGATAAATTTTAATAATGGACAAACATGTAACACAATCCACTGTTTCAAAAATAATACACTAAAACAACTCAATCATACACAACTATTTTTTACACCATTGGTTGTCACAGTGATATCCAGAACTTTAAATAATTGTCTCTTTCTTATCAAAGTTCACACATGCTGGTTAAATTATTTTACAACACAGATGATAGACGAATTATTCTTTTCTGCTCTGTTATTGTAATACACGCTGTGATAATTTTATTATAACAATCGCCACTATATGCTCTTTACTCTTAAACTCACATCAAGCTGTCTAGATCTAAATACTAATATTTCAACAAATATTTTCACGCTGGCAAAAGTCTAGAACATTTTACACAATAACAATCAATTAGAATAATGAAAAATCAGAAAGTTGTAATAATATGATGCAAAAATATAACAATTGATCACTCATAGCAATTGAATTTACACTCTACACAACGTGTAATTACGTAAACAAATTACCCACAAAATCTCGCTTCAAAAATGATTAAATATGCGATATAAACTATCAAATTCATAATGCTTGCTTTAAGCTTAAACTGAAACATTAGTTAAATGGTCTGGTTTAAATTTCGAGCAATGCTGCAGGAGAGTTATCTGCTTCAGCTGTCCTTGAATTAGCAGTGAAATACTAGAGAGATAGTAGCTAGTCATCACAACCTGTTGCCATTTCTTGGGCAACTTTATTATCAATGAATAATAGTACTGGCTGTCACATTATAATGCCTCCTTGTATAAGATAGCATGTTTTGTGCGAGGAGATCAAACCTAATAGCTGCAGATTCTGAGTCAACCTCTCTAATCGTGTGGCTATGTTAATAGTGGTTTTGAGCACAAGACACTTCGTTGCGTTACGGAAATAGAACTATAAAGTGATTGCGAACTTTGAAATTTAAGCATTTTGTAGGTTTTAATTTGCACATGAAATAAGCTGAGAACTGTATTAATCTTAAACACATTTGAGAATTACTTGCTATAAGAGTAGCAGTCTGCCTCGCGAACTACATAGTATACAATATATAAGCTAGTCCTTTGACACTTCTTAATGATCAAAATAATGTGCCTACTGAAGCTGATTGCAGTGATGTATGAATGTTTTTCACAACATAGGAAAATAACTGGCACACGATGATCAAGGTACACTATTCCGTAGCTCTGTTACTTTAGTAGCTAATATGCTTTTGACATGCAATTAGAATAGCTAATTTGTTTGTGCTATGCACATGTCTCATGATTAAAACTACAAATCTTGTGTTTAATCCATGAATACCTATACATTATATTATAATTCGTCTACACATAGATGAGTACAACAACGTTATAATAAATGTTATGTATAATGTAAACTAAATAGTTATATTAAATCTGGTCGCCTCTTTGAAATTGCTATATATATTTTGTTTTCAGACATTGCTGATACAAACGCAACATAATCACCAGTTCAGTCTCTCTGTTGTGCCATTTATAAAAGTCAGGCTTCTGAGGTTGACATTATTGAGCTATATTCTTGTGGTAACTAAACTTCAAAGTTCTTCTAGCATTGACAATTCCACCCTTTTTGGATCATCATAATTGTACTACACAATATAAATATGGATTTATCAGAGATTTATCATGGTAGTTTTGTAGTTACTGAATCGTACATTGACAATTTATTAACATCCAAAAATCACTTGATGAAAAATGTCAAGCTATTAGCAATCTATAAAATGCTGAAAAATATTTTTATCGTTGCAAATATGTGGAACCACCAAAAGTAATTCCAATCAACTTCTCTCAGCGGTGTAGCCGAAAATTTAAAAAAGCTTGGATTCAAAAATACCCATGCACAGCCTAAAATCGATTGGCATTTTTTGTGGTCTTTGTGCTATCCATCTTCCAGTACATAATCATTGTGATAAAGTGGTACTCGTCAACAAATCATTTAACATGTGGGTAAAAATTAATTATACTTTAAGCAGTTATTCTAAGCTCGTTTATCATCGTGATTCTGTTCAGATTGCTGGTAGTTTGAAGGCTTCCACTTAAAATCCATCATCAGTAGAATTGATATTATTACCAACAGTGCTTTTCACTCACGTATAACTCAGAATAAGTATGTTCTTCATCACGTTTTTCCTGTAATTTTTAAAGAAAACAAGGCTTTGACTTTCGTGGAGATAGTAAAAAAATCCTAACAATTTTTTGACCTTGATAAATGATTATTGTGGAAATGTTAAAATACTGAAAACTGATTTGTATTATATGAAACAAAAATAAATACTAGATATTTATCTCCCAACTCACAAAAATGAACACTTACCAATATGTCTCCACTTTGTTGATGACAACTGCGAAATTATGGAAGAATTTATTACTTGAAAAAACTGTTGTAAATTTGCAACACCCAAGCCAAAGAAATTGTTTTTTTATATTTCCTTAACAGAACAATATAGTAAAAAACTGACTTCACTAAGAATGAGAGGAGATGGCTATTTACATTGTTTCTTCCAGCACAACAGTAATATTGCGAAAAATTTAAAATTAATGTTAGCATACAACGAGTTATTCAACGACAAACAGGCTCAGCATGGCAAGGTGGGTTAAGGCGTTCGACTTGTAATATGAGAGTTGCGGGTTCGAATCCCCATTGCACCAAACATGCTCGCCCTTTTAGCCGTGGGGTCATTATAATGTCACGGTCAATCCCACTATTCGTTGGTAAAAGAGTAGACCCAGAGTTGGCGGTGTGTGGTGAGAACTAGCTGCTTTCCCTCTACTGTTATATTACTAAATTAGGGACGGCTAGCGCAGCTAGCCCTTGTGTAGCTTTGCGCGAAATTTAAAAACAAAAAACGATCAACGACAATCTCAACAGGCGAGTGCAGAATATAGTTCTATAGAGGTTTACTTTAAGAAAACAGCAACCATTCTTTTTCTTCAACAAATTATAAGTGTCCTTTTCTCCAGATTTGATGAGCATGTAAAGCAAGGAGCGTCAATTTCTGAAACTTATGCCACCAAAATACACATAAGCGTTTTCAGCGTCCGATATTAGACAGGCTATCGAATTTTACAGTGAAGATTTGCCAAATCCTAATTTTTTTATGAAAAACATCATGGGTTGAAGAAAAGATTGACTTCTAGTCCTCTCCTGGACAAGCCCTCGATAATGGTTGATTGCTTAAAAGCGTGCTTCAGTTTATTAAATATCTTTATGATGCTGAAACTCTTTGCTACACTACAGCTAAGTCCATATTCGTGTGAACACTTGGCATCTTCTCTCCGTCAGTCGAGGTGCACACAATCCGAAGAGAGACTTAGTGCCCTAAATTTGATACGTCATCATCATAACTCTACTTTCGACATTATTTTAGTTGTATAGCCAATGATTGCGATAGCTATTATACTATAATTTTATTAAGTTGTTTTAAATTGTAATGTAACTTAATTAACAGTTAATGACTACTATGTATGTAGAATAGTACTTTCTATAATAAAACATACGTATTTATGATAATTATAGTCTAGCATTCCATGCAATGTTATAACAGAATAGTGATTTAATGAATTTTTTTTATTAAATTATTATGGATTTTGTGTGAACAACTCTGCAATTGTTTCAGCTATATTTCATGCAAAAATGCTTCCAGATTTAATGATACAGCACTTATATTTTTACAAATTTCTGGACTGGGCATCCCCCTCAGACCCCCCCCCCCTCTAGTATTAACATGCTATGTATGCTGATTGTGCTTCACACAATATCTGTTGGTTTTATCTTACAAATTAGAAAAGCCCTTTCAAACATTCTGCATACGAATCAGAGCTAAGTTTGAAGTTAAGCATATAGGAATTCAGTTGGCTATTTGTGTTGTGCCCGCCACGCCTATTGAAATCTGGTTTTAAGCATTATAAGCCCCTATTGTAATTTAGCTGACGTATCCTTTGAAACCCAAACTGATATCAAAACAAGTGGTAGAGTGTCGTACGAGCAAAACAACGCCATAACTAACTATTTATACCTCTAACACAGGAGTGATATTTTAACGACTTTCTATTTTCTGTAGCTTAGACTATGGTAATCCAAACTATCCCATTCTTTCAATGATGTGCTCTGGTGAACCTGTATTTCATACACAGATATGAAATCTCCAATTTTTATTGGATTTTTCTTCGTACGATCACACTGAAAAGTTATTTTACGTACATACAAAAACAAATAAACATATTTAAATATAATGGATTTTTTTTAACTTGGTACACTCTTGGACGTTTAGAACTCACGATTAGGTGTTAAACTGGTCTCAACATAAGTTATTTGGCAAAAAAAAGCTCAATTTTAACCCAAACATTTTACCACACTTTTATCTGGGATTAAAAGTGCATAGATTTTATTTATTATCATTCGGATTAAATACAGTTGTGCTAGGCAGCAAAAAATCCAGTCATTTGTTTTAAAGAATCTTGTTGGTTCTTGTAAAGTATTGGTCTGTTTCGAATAATGGGGTTGTAAATCTAAAGATAATGTTGGTTACTATCAAGTATCTCTTGCTTACTTGTTGTGATTTGTCAGTGTGTATATCATGATGAAAATACATGATATCTAAACAGAAGACCTATGATCTGAAAAAGGAAGCTAAAAAAAAAAAGGACTAGCGTGCGACTTGAAGGAATGAAATTAAAATTGACGGCCAAACTGGTAGTTACTCTGACAGCATTGGTTAGAAGTGTACAGCAAATATTCATTTGTATTTAAGTAAGCCGCATAATTTGTTTTATTAACAATCATGCACTAAACAAAACAACAACAAAAAAGGGGGCCTACCAAACTAATGAATTTTTTTTTCTGCAAAACTTATCTGTGATGTAAATACAGCTACTACCATGAACGCCGATTTTGATTTGATTATTTTAAGTGGTACGCACAGTGGTTTTCTTGGCAGCATAATTTTTCAATCTAAGGTTTTTTATTAGATTCACTTTACCTGAATATTCAACATTATACAACAACTGTAATTTAAATTGTCATCTTATTTTTTGCTGATTCAGATAATATGTAATTTTAATTTATGTTGTTAAATTCAAATAATTTTTTCTTGGCCAAAGAAGTGATAAAGTTAATGATTGCATCACGTATTAAGCAACAAAAGAGGTATTTTATATTTAAATGAATCAGCTGTATTAAGTATTAATCAGTGATGTTGAGAAAACCCACTTGAAGAGAAATATATATGTAAAAACGGCTCTTTTGGGTTAAGATTTTTTTTTTTTATAATTATTGTTATGCGATAGCTCAGTTGCACATATGTTTTAATTATATGTTGTTGCATCACGTATTTTACAATTTATTTCTAGTAAAGTGGAAAGGAAGAAAATGGCGGACGACGAGCAAAGAAATTTGAAACAAGAAATAGAGTTCCTGTCACGTAAGAGTTTTACCATGAAAGATTTTTATATGTGTGAAAAAGTTTTAAGGAACAAAGTTTACTTTAAAAAAATGTTAATAGCTTAATAATATCAGTAGATTAAACTTAGGTTATTACTATCAGTTAGTTAATGGAAGGCAAGTACTCTTAAGGTAATAGTAAGCTTGTATGGTAGGCTTAACTGTTAGGTTTTATGATCAGTAAATTTAAAAATTGGAACGGATGGCAACCGCGTATTGTAAAACACTCAAATGTAGAGGACTTCGTTCCGAAAGCCTTTCGTCTCCAGTTTCATATTTCTAAATTGTCACCGTAGCGGGGGTGTTAATGTTTCAGTGACTCTTGTTTGTCATCAGACTTTAAGTTCGACCTTTTTAAATTTAACTCGGACGTTTTCTGAAAGATATAGACACATTTAAAATCTAAGTAAACTTGTAGATATAGCTAAAGAGTAAAGTAACGGTTTTCTTTGGAACATCCAACAAGTACCATAACATCAAAAATAACAGCAAAGGTATTTAGTTTTTCATTTTTGTTGTATATTATTCTATTTAACTATATTACAAACATTAAACATATGTTTGAAAGAACCATTGAAAATATTAAATTGAATATTTAATTGATATCACAGTTATTTCAAAACTGCTTTGCATTACAGAAATGTCAGTCTCTTGTGTAATATTCCAAGTATAAATTATAAAGATGACAACATATTTTAGATGTAAGGACTTAAATGCATTGCAATTACCTGTTTAATGAAAAGGGAAGAATTTTTTTAGTTTGATACTGCAGCCATTTTTAGGTCTGAAGACAAGTGTACCATCTACATTCAACATATAGCTTCTTTCTTCATTAAAGTTCTCAAACCTACTACAGGGTGGTCGCTAAAAAAGCGGAAAATTTGAGGGTCAGATGAGATCACGAATAAAATGCGTGCTCACTCATTTCTATTTTGATTTCTTTACATCATGAATAAAATGCATTATTTTAATAATTTTGAGCATCTATGAGTGTAATATAACATATGCCTTTAAAAAATTTTGTAAAAGTTATTCTTTGTAAAAATAAATAGCTGTTTGACAAATTTTCCGCTTTTTTAGCGACCACCCTGTATATTCACTTCACATAAAGTTTCACTGAAATAACAATGTTTGTTTAAAATATTGGTGTAATATGCCACTACAACAAGAAATAACATTGTGTATGGTGGAATGAAAACAAAATTTCAGCATTACTTGCAAGGTTATTAATGGTCATGAATATATCTTGACATGTACTATTTAAGTTTAAATGGATTTAAGGAACAGGTGAATCATTCAACTTGCTAGAGGATAGTTAATAAAATCACCCATCTTATTTTGTTGGCTCAGTCCAGTGCTTAAATTCTTAACATTGATGAGTTTTGTCAGCTTTGATTATCATAAACTTTTGAGGTCAGAGATTTTTGGAAGATGTTTGTGTTGTGAGCTTTTTATTGTTTATTATTGTGTGAACTGTATAATAGGTATAGTGTGTTTTGGGCTATAGGTGGTTTCTTAAGTTATTACAAGTGTCTTGCATTTAGATGTGTAATAGTAGTAATTTATATTTTGCATAATTTAAATGTCCTCTCCATTTTTTTCTAAAATATTTAAATAGTATACATCAAGTAACCTTTGTGGTATTGGAAAATTTAATGCAAAACAATGATAGAGTTATTACGTGAAAGGTGCATGAACAGAATACAATGTAAAGTTTGAGAAACAAATAATTTATAACTTAGTGAGATATATTGATATAGTAAGGAAAATTAATAGGCTTTTTTTGTTACACTACATTAAAATTTGGATATGCTGATTAATTGGCATGTATGCAACAAAATTATCTGTTATGAACTGAGGTACTGAATTGATTTGAGAGATGGATCAAATGTAGAAAAAGTTTAAAAATAGATATTGAAATGCTTGAAGTATTTTTCTCTAATGGAAAACAAAGTGGGTTGGGTCATACATAGTATGATGTATAATATTAAAGAAGAACACTATAAACATGATAATTTTAAATTGATTGTTATGATGGAAGATTTAGAGAAATATCAAGAGGGTTAGTCAAACAGGAAATAAAAAATACAATATGAAAAAATTGGCTGGAAATGTAAAACATTAATTGTAAGAATTCTTTAAATACATTTAGGACAAGCAAAATGCTAGGATGGAAGTAGGACCTGCTTAGTGATGATTATGAGATAAGTTTTATTAAATTTTTACTAATACATATTAAAACAATATTTCTCATCTTAAACAGCTGCCATACGGACCCAAGATATAACAAAATGGTGATATTAATTCTGAACTTTTTAAGAAAAAAAAAAAAGGGAAATTTAACAAGTGACAAAATTCCTGGGCCACATAATATCTACCTAATGCTTTGAAAGAGGTTAAGAACTGGATATGTGAGCCAGTTGCTGTCATTATTTCCAGGCCCTTGAACAGTGAGAAGGTCGCAGAAGACTGGAAACTGGCTAATATTATACACCTTTTTATGGAAAGTGCTAAAGATTACCTTGGTAATTATAGCCTTACAAGCAAAAGTACTTACCCCCGGTAATGGGAAAATGCAAGTTTTTTTCTTTGGCTTTGAAAAGGTTGAATGTGTTGCATTCTTAGTTTCACTCAAAGCCAAAGCTCTTAGCTGCTTATACTACCTCCAGCAAAATATAATTATTGAACATTTCATTTGTGCAAGAGCTGCTCAGCAATATCATATGGTAAATTTACATTTTTATTCTTTTAAGGTTTGTTACATTTCAAATTTCCTAACAATTTAATATCGAATATCCTGTTTGCAAAATAAAATTTGGAATCTACAATATTCATACATGTTGTTTCATCGTTTCAAAAGTAGATGTTGAGCTTTGCCTGTATCCACATCCTTTCAAATGCAGTACAGGAAGCATTTGCCATAAACAGGAGATGGGCAA
Organism: Carcinoscorpius rotundicauda; assembly: GCA_011833715.1. Taxonomy (NCBI): domain Eukaryota; kingdom Metazoa; phylum Arthropoda; class Merostomata; order Xiphosura; family Limulidae; genus Carcinoscorpius; species Carcinoscorpius rotundicauda. The sequence goes on along the minus strand of CM022392.1, from coordinate 44,103,077 downwards.
AGGTATGAACAAATACCATGGTTCACTATGTACACAAGATTAGTTGTATGTCAGTGATGGTAGAGTTTTGAAAATTTGATAAAATATGTTTTTTAAATGTATTTGATAGTCAAAATGATTTAACTACAAGAAAATCCAGTATTACTAATTTTTAAACCTTTCCAAAATGCTACTGCTCATGTAAATGAAGCTGTATATGTGGATTTGTATCTAGATTTTCAGAAAGCATCAGACAAGGTGCCATATAAGAGACTTGTTAAAAGTTTAATCAATAGATGGTTTGAATTTGCTGACAGCAAGTTTTGGATGTTGCCAAATGTGAAAACTATTAGTCTAGGATTAATTGTGGGAAAAGTTTGGAAAGTTTGTTAAAAGATGTTTTGTAAAGTTATTTAACAAAGTTTATAATTTTATTGGGTTGTCAGCATGTTTTATTAAGGGAAAATCTTGCTCTACTAGTCTTTTGACATTTTTTGAAAAGGTTGCTGCTTATGTAGATGAGGGTTAGGGTAAAGATTTGATGTATTTCGATTTTCAGAAAGCATTTGATAAGGGGCCATAGAAGGCTTTTAAAGAAACTTATCTCTGTAATTGTGAGGGATAAGTTAACTAATTGGATAGAAATGTGGCTTAATAGAAGAAAGCAGAGGACTGTTCAAACTGAATTAATGTTGCACCTCGAGACTCAGTTTTATGACAATTGGTCTTTTCGATTTTCATTAATAACTTAGATAAAGAAATAATCAATATACTACTTAAATTTGCATATTGTATCAAGGTATTGCACGTTGTTGGCCATTAAGAGGGTGCTGTTGCTATACAAAATGATTTAGATCAATTAGTGAGTTGGCCGAGTAAATGGCAGATGGGTTTTAATTATGATAAATGCAAGAATTGCATAGGAGTTATAATATGAGTTATAATTCAGATTGTAATAATCTTAACAGTGTCATGAGAGAAAGGAATTTTGATATAAAGCCGATCAGTCTCTTAAGCTATCCAAGTAACGTTCTATTGCTATTGGAGGGATAAACAGAATTTTCGGTTGTATCTACAAAAATATTTAATACAGTTGTTCAGTCTTGGGCTTCATATTTTAGTAAGGACATTGAATTGTTAAAGAAGATTCGGAAGGAGGCAACTAGGATGGTATCAGGGAGTATCAAGGGCAGAGAGGCTTTCATGATTTCTGAAATTCTTTTCTCTATAAAAAGAATTAGAGAGGATTGGTTTGAGATATTTAAGACCATTAAGTAGATTGACATATCCTTTATTCATACTTAATGATGAGAATAATGACTAGAAAATGCATGTATACATTTTTAACAATGGTTCTGTGCTACTGAAAGGTCAGCAAATTAAAACAAATGCAAAATGTTAAACAATTAACCAAAATATTAAAACATTCCCAAAAACTTGCAACATTAGCTCAAAATCAACAAGAAAATAATGTAAAAGTGGCATTTATTAAAATTTTCAATCATTGCACTGTCCTCCTAGCAGACTTCCAATTTGAAGGGTATGATGGTCCCAGATGAACATGACATCAGCAAATCTGATGTTTTGCACATCAATTTTAGGATAAAATCCTTTTCATGGGACAGAAAATGACTGTACATTTCTTGCAAGAAAACAACTTGGTTTTCATACCATATCAATGATGTACATTTGCTTCACTCACTGTATAATTTTACTGGCTAGATGATTCATAATCTTTTTGGTGTACAGCATAACTTTTTTTAAATTTGGCATTGTATTTAAATGCTCTCCATTGGTAAAAAAACAATAAAATAAAATGGCATCTAAACAATAGGAAAGTCAGTCAAAGACTGAGGATGGTGATATCCAACTACACTGCTAAAGGTGCAGACACCAGCAAATCTGATGTTTTGCACATGTTTGTTTTAGTCTTCTAAGCTAAGTTCTTTTTAAAATATAGTCCAGTTTGTTTGTTAATGCCTGATTTTTTTTTCAAAAATCTTTATTCAAGGAAAATGATATTTTTGCCTCTTTTAATGAGTCAAAAATACCTTGAATTTAAGATGCACCCCTAATTTTCAGTTTGGAAAAATGTGAAAAAAGATGTCTTAAATTTGAAATAATATGGTGCATTGTATGAAATTTGACACAAGCTTCCCATGGGAGTGACATAAGTATTAGTATTACAAAAGATTATGTGGATTAATAATAATAGCCAGTCACTTGAGATGTAAATGCTTGGCGTAGTCACTAAATTAAAACTTTTATCTTGAAAATCAGTTAGTTCACAAGATATTGTTAATTACTAATCTTGAGAAATGGTTTAATTGTGGAACATTGCTGTATTTAATTAAGGTTTTTATTCTTTTTATTTTCTTAGTTTACTTATTGAAATTAATAACATTGTAATTTATGTTCCACAGTTTATTAATGGTTTTAAAGTATTTTGGATTTCTGTTATATTTTGACCCTATCATAAAAAGCCATGGTTCAAAGTCTGTGTCATTGTGTTTGCTGCCTTGCATTCAAACTTGTATTGAACTACTATTTTATGAATTTATCTCTTTAAGTTTGGTATCAAACTATTTATTACAGTTCAGCTTTTTATATTTTAAATTATTTAATTTTTTATTTAAAATTAAATAATAGAAAAATGCCTAACAATTATTTATGCATGTCATATGGTATGTTGAATGCAGCACTGGTTCAGATTAGATGTTTGTCATGTCAAAATACAAAGCTTATAGTTTTGTCTAAATTAGGAACTCATATTATCAATATTGACAAAATAGAATATAAAATAAAACCTTTTTATAATTTCTGTTTGCTGATCTATTGCTACATTCTGTGAATCAAACATAGTTTTTCCCTTCTTGCCTCTTTCCATTTTTGGAATCAGTCCCCTATATACACTTATTTATGTATGATATAAATAATGAATTGAAAGCTCGGAATGTTCCCTTAGTGACTGCCTTAGTCACTTTCAAATATAATGGCATTCTCTCTTTCTTTTGAAATAAATCTTTGTGCTGGTAAGTTGTCTAACCTCTTCAAAATTTTGAATTTTTTCTAGATACAAATACAACTTAATTATTAAACTTGGTAAATTATTATGGAATTCTTTGGTATCAATAATTTAAGTAATTTATGATTTTTTTGGTTATTCACTTGTATATGTAAAACTTACAAAAGAATTGGTTTAATATCCGTCATGTGAGAAATTTCTTAAGGCTTGACAAGTTACAACAAGCAGCAACTGAGTACAAATACTGTAACTGGAATAGATAGTTGTTTGCTTTATTTTTTCTACTGTTCTATATTTAAAAAAAATAGTTTGTGAATAATAATCTATTTATATATACAATGCATAATTATTGAAATGTGACTATTTTACAAAATACGGTCAAGGTAGATAACTTTGTAAAATCTAAAGGTCAGTTTTATATCATTAGATTCAGTAACATGAGTACACAAGTCCCACATCATTGTAATTTCTGTATTGTTAGCTAGGCATACCTGAAATGAGGTTTAAGCTGTTTGGTTTAAACCTTTGTTTTTGTTTTATAATCTCTAGTCATTTTAGAATGAAGAAGGCATAATTTTTATCCCTACTTTTATGTTGTGGTTACAAGATCAGTAAAATCACTTGAATCTAAAGAGATTTGTTGGTAAAAATAATAAAATATAAAGTTTATTCTTAAACATTTGGTAAAACTATCTGGATATTATAAGGATTTAATGTGAAATTTGAAAATTTTCTGATGCATAAAAGTATTTTTAATCTTAAAATGAAAATAACTGCATATTGAAATAGGCAACATGTGAAAACATAAAGGCATGAGAAAAACATTGCTTAACAAATCTTAAGACTTTAATATGAAAAAAATTATATTTTTTGTATGAAAACACTAATGTTTACTAATAATCTGTCAAATTTCATGAACATACATTTAATAATTTAAAAGTAGTAGCATGAAAACTATAACAAGTACAAAATGGTTATGATGTTGGTCCCAAGGACCTAGCCCATGCAGAAAGGGTTAATATCATGGGTGCATATCTCATCATAGTAGTCAATATAATACATATCTAAATACAAATATTTTACTAATGGTTTATTACAAATCTTAAATCTTTTCTGTAATTTGTTATTTTTACTACTAATATTTATTTGAGTACTTCATAAAAGTTTTAACCTAATGGCAGTTAGCAAGAAAAGCAAAAGAAACATTTGTTATCCACTTTGTAATTGTTAACTTGTGTAATTTTAAGGGTAATGTTTCTGATAAAAGAAGTGAAAATATATAGTACTCAATACTCATCTTTCTGTACTGAATCATTAATTTTTAGCAAAAATACTTTTATTAAATATTGACTTTTTTCTGCACAAAAGACTCATTGATGTAACTAATACACACTATAAAGTTCTAAAGCAATTTTTCAATGTAGTTACCTCAGATTAAAATATCTGGAACAACAATCTTAATATGGTAGTTTTACTCTAAATATTGAAGCTGATGTTGAAAGGAACTGGAGTTGCAGATCAAGCAGTATATACACTGTAAATACTAAAAGCAATGAAATTGGAAATACTTGAATTGTTCTCCTGATTTAATACAAGAAAAATTAATCAAAATAAAAACATGATTTTTGATAGAAGAAGAACATGGTTGTAATCAATAATGAAAAGTATCTCCCTAAAGATTACAATGTTTTGTTTAAAGATGGAGAATTGGATTATTCCAATTGTTAATCAAGTTTGTTAGCAGCCAAATTAAATAATTTCAGTATGGAAATTGGGTGTTTAATTATGACAACTCTGAGAAAAGAAAAAGGATAAACAATGTTTATAATAAAAGGCTTGAAAGTATGAAAGCTCTTTAATGATGATAAATTAATTTTTGATTTTGTGGAGGTCTATATATATCTGTAACAGACTAAACCAAAAGCACAGTTAAGTAAAACCAATATATTAAACTTTTTAAATTTGCATTTTTCCTTATCAGAATAGATTATGAAGGGAAATCTAGTGTGCATCAGAGTTGATATCCGGTGTGGTTCTAACATTAATTTCTTGGCTTCTTCATCATCATCTTCATAATTCTTCTGCACCTTGCTTTCTCAGTTTGGGCCCTGTCAGTATTTGGTCTCCTTGTGTGAACTGATTCTGAATTTTTAAGAGAGAGTGCTGTTATGTGATCAAAGTCACTTATTGAAGGTAAGCTTAGCATGACCATATGCTGATAAGTGATCCTATTGGCTCCCAGACAAGATCTAAAATTAGTCTTGATCATCCTCATCTTGCTGAATCCTCTCTGTACCTCAGCAGAGCTGACTGGTAAAGACAACAGTATATCAAAGACACCACAGAGTTTAGACCATCACCTCCTTAACTTCAAAGTCCATGACTAGCATTTTTTCTATACCTGTTAACACTAAGTAATGAAAGATGTGGAAAATGGATCAGAGAGTCCATCACGAGAATTGCATAGTTATTTTATATTACACAATGTTTTACCAGTAATTGGTTCAGCAGTTGGAATTGGATGAGTCATTACATATTCAGGCAACATTTGAAATCATAAGAATTTTTTGAATTTCCTCATCACAGAAAATTTATTACCAAGAAATTAGAAATAACACAAATAAAAACCACTTTATTCACAACAGAAATCTTCTGATGTACAAGTATGCTTCCAATAACAACCCTGTAGTTTGTTTTTTATACAAAATGCAAAACATTTTTTACCATACAATAAAATATTATCAGTTAAAACAGTCTGTATCTGTTTCTCAATTATTTACATAAGTTTATGCACTGACAAAAAGAAAACTTACAGAATGTCCCACTCATTGTGAAACACACTGTACATCAGTAAATGGTCAGTAAGAGCACCCAGTACCCAGAGCTAATGTCCACTGAGTGCTTGCCAAAGATTTATATAGACTTCCCCAGAAGTTCTCAGTGTAATGTACCATGTGTCTCCCCATTAGTGCCTTACTATTTGGAAAGGTTGCAGATGAGCTTATAATAACAGAGTAATGGGAACTATTCCATTACTTTCCAGTAGGAATTTTTGTCAGTCGTGTGAATTACATGTGTAACTGTCGTAGATATCACTATGAGTTGAAAGTGTACCCTTCCTACCTTTCCTTCTCAATTATTCCACCGACTACCTTTTACCTAACTCTAGTTCTCCTGCAGATGATTACCTCTGCAACACCACACCGATACAGAAGAATCTTGCTTTAACTTCTTCTGTTGCCCTTCACTACAAGCAAAGATGAAAACTTGAATCAAGGAAGAACCACATTAAGCCAACTAGAATCCTTCAAATGCATCTTATCCATGTTCAAATTGCTGCTCCACGAGCTGAGCAATTATAATGACTCCCATGCCTAAAACTCCTTTTCTTCATGCTGCTTCAGTACCACTTTAGTTCAACCTTTTTGCAACAGGTTCAGTGTAATATGCACTAGTTCTTTTACACATTTGCACATGTTAACTATTTGCAATATAACTTTTGACACAGCATGTGTATCTCCACAAAATTTGGTAAAATTTTAGCAAAGATTAAAATTCTTTTGTACACAAAAATTGGATTGTTTGTAACAATATTGAGTTTGTTTCATCACTTGTCTGAGTGCAAAGTGATTTCATGTTGTGTTTAAAAAAATATTTTCTTTCTAAGAATCTCAGATATTATTTGTGCAACTTCTAAAACTTCTGTGCTGTTTTTCATACTATTCATATTATAATACAAAATTCAAATGTTTAGTCTAAGTACCTTAAGTCTTGTAAAGTTATATATTTATTATATTAATCTTCCAGTTGTGTGTAACCGACATTGCATAACTTTCATTGATGTGGTGCACTTGGTATAAAACTGACTTAGTTTTTTCTGTCTTGGCTGTGTTTAAGTGGATAAATATTTTGTAATGTTTAAACACATTTCTGTTATTATGAATTATATATGTGTATATATTATTGCTATTTAGAAATAAGTTATGAAACTTGTATTTCTTAATATAGAACAATGAATAAAAAAGTAAAGCAAACAATTATCTCTTCTAGCTGCAATCTTTTAACTCGGTTGCTGCTGGACATAGGTTGCTTAGCCTTTTAAAATTTTACAAGTGGAGGATATTGAACAAACTTTAAGGTTTTATATATACAGTTTAATAATAAAAAAATCATAACTGTACTGATACCATAGAATTCCACTTTAATGTATTAAGCTTAAAAAAAATCTGTATTTAGGTTTAATAAAATATGAAACTTCAAGCAGACTAAACACATAACCTATCTTTTTGAAATTTTATATAAAAAAATGCTGTAGCTTTTTTACAGATGAAAATGGCTGTGAAAGCCACTAGGGGACATTCTAAGCTGTCAGGTGGTTATTCACATTTCATACATTGAAGTAAGTGTGACAGTTTCCACTGGTTGCTCCTGGTTTTCTCCAAGAGAATTTAAATCACTTGACCTACCTTAAGAAAACAAAAGTATTTACAAAATAACTACCCTGTTGGGCAACTATGGAACATTCCAATTTAACAGTTGGCAGTCCCATTACTTATGAATATTCATAGTTCCAGGAAGTCACCTTAAAGTTAGTTGAGGCTTGACAAACATGATTGCTGTTTTGTTGGATAGCTTTTGGATGAGAAAAACCATATATTTTAGCTTTTCCAAGTCAGAAGCAAATGACTGAAAAATAAGAATCACAATGGTAGGGCAATTGCCCATTGCAACTGTAACTAATGGAAGTGTGTATGTCTTTTATTAACAGTAAAAGCTAATATTTTGTAATTTTAGACAAATGTCAGAAGTGATTCAGTATAAGTGCTGAGGTTTGAAACACATTAAATGGTATCATCTGTATCAGCTGGAAGGTGATAAATTTAAAAAAAGTCAGCCAATATGATGTGGGTTTTCATCATCATCCATTTCTTGTTTTTTGGCCTGGCATGGTCAGGTGGTTAAGGCATTTGACTCATAATCTGAGGATTATGAGTTTGAATCCCCATTGCATCAAACATGTTTGTCATTTTATCTGTGGGGACATTATAATGTGACAGTCATTCCCACTATTTATTACTAAAAGAGTAGCCTAAAAGTTGGCAGTGGGTGGTGATCACTAACTGCCTTACCTCTAGTTTTAGAGATGGTTAGTGCAGATAGCCCTCATGTAGCTTTGTGCAGAATTAAAAAAACAACAACAATAATTTCTTTTTTTAAAATTGTGCTTTTGATCATTACGTACACATTAAAGATCCAAATAGAAGCACTTTTTAATAATGCCAATTTAAAAGCAAAAGCCTTTCAGAAACCAGTTTCAAATGTTATTTGACCTTTGATTGGAATACTTGATTTGGTTTAGAAAGTGTTTTAGCTCAAAATGCTTGGAGTGATAGAAAAAGTCTTCAAACTTATGTCTGAAGTGAATGATGAATTTAGGCAGTGAATCTCAAAAAATTTGTTTTTCATAATGGTTACGCAAACAACATTGTGTTGAACATGTGCTAGCCAAAAGGTTATTCCTAACTTTTATTTGTCATGTTTCTTTTCTTTTTTTTTTCAATGCACTTTTATTGATAACTTCAATAATTTCCAATTTAACAAAACTTTAGAAGTACATTCTTTGTAGTTGTTACAGATTGTAAAGTTAAACTGTCAGTACACGATGATGTAATTAGAATTTGGCTGATTGTGCACTATAATAACCAATTATCAGTAGTTTCTGATTGTGGCATGATCAGATAAACAGTAATGTTATAGATATATATAATGTGGTATATTTGTATTTTACTTTTGGCTAGTGCAGTCTGCAAAGTTGAATTCAAAAGTGTTTGACTTAACATACATACATACATTTATTTAAAAAAAAAGTGCATGCAGTTAGGTAGTTTTTCCACACAGTTAAGAAACACTTGGATGTTAATTCAAACTTTGAATGGCTCATTTGATTTTAAGAAGTTGTATGGGCTACTTAGCAGAAGCAGACATTTTTTATGAGCCTCTTGACCTTTTTGAGTGCCACTGGCTCTCAGACTTCCCATCTGATTTTGAGCCCTGGACATGGAAATTTGATTTCTTCGGTTCTTACAAAAATGTCCTGTATTGACAAGTGCTACATTATGCGTTCCAGTTGAGGAACGATTTTGTTTCATAAACTTTAATTCTGGACATATATAACCATTAGAGTATCATATGTTATTGTCCATATCTTGAATGTTGTATACATATTTTACTACTGTTTTCTTATCAATAACATTTTATTTTCATAATGATGTATTCAAAATTATCTGTGATGCTTTAATAATAATTAGGCACATTGGTAAAATCCCAAATTTGTTCCATTTCTCCAGAATTAAAATCTTAAGTTCTCTTTCCTCAGGTTGAGTTAGGAATGCAATATTCTATCATTCCATCATGAATATCAATAAAGTAGATTCATTAGATTGACAGCTTTTTCATTTCTTTATGATTTTATTTGACAAGTAGACTTAGTTAATTCATTTTGTCTATAATTCTGTATAATATTTTTACTCACTTCACTGAAGTATTTTTTTTTAGTTAGGAAGAGTAAATAACTTTTGAATCTTTTTTAAAAAAATTAGGCCAGCCAGGTTACTATAAGCACTTCCATTTTTGGCCTTGCAGTAATAAATCATTTTGTTTGATAATATTTAGAATGTGTGGGACTTGCAAAATGTTATCTTGCTCAATATACCAGTGTGTAGTTACTGCAGTTGTATGTTCTGTTCTTAATTACTACAAAGATAGCACAGCTAAACATGCTACATGATATGAAGGTTATCCTAAATGATCCATTCACTGTGTTCTTAAGCATTTAATACCAGAAGTCCAAAATATTGAATTTGTTTCTTGCAAAGAAATATGTAGTGTTAACAAGTAATAAACATAGTGAATAAAATGTGTCTTTAGCCAATATTCAGTTCTTCACATTATATAGCTGCAAAATAGCAGATATAATAAATAAATTTGTTATTCCAAAGGAGGTCCAGTTCAAATTATACTTTGATCAGTATGTACTTTTGGGAAGAGAAGCTAGGCTTGTGGAAAGTGTCAAACTTACTGTTGGTGTGAACAAGCTTTGTAGTCACTATGTGAAAAACTTACACTAGATGAAGTGTTTTTGGCTACTATTCAGTTCTTCACATAATATTGCTGCAAGATAGCAAATATAATAAATAAACTTATTGTTTTGAAACTGTTTTAATTTTCATGACTAAGGTTAAGGGAGATTCGCTTCAGTCTACAGGGCTACCCAACAGTACACACTGTTCAAAGTTTAGATTGAACTGGACCTCTCTTGAACTTAAACTTAAAAATTAAACAATTTTCTACATAGTATCCAGTGACACTTCTTCATTTCATCTAACCAGTGTATAGTTTATTATTGTAGTGACACCAAAGCAGGTTCACACCACCAGTATATTTGATATATAGTGTAAATCAGTAGTGCATAAAGTACGGTCCATGACGAGCCGCCTGGTGTCCCGTGATGTCCAGCGGGAAAGTCAAACACAGAGCGTTTGTGTGCTTAGAGTTCATGCCTGCATAAAGATTAAGCACTGTAGAATAATATGCATTAAATTACATACTGGATAGTTCTATATTTGTGTCAAGCAATAAAGAAAATTTAATAAGCAAATCTCATTAATGCATAGGCATTTAATTATTAAAGCAATGACGTAATATTTCCATAATTACAAAATCTCGCATTCCAATTGTTCTTCAAGATTTAATTGCGAGCCATATTTTGATATTATTTCTTAACAAAAGTGGGAGCTAATTATAAAAGAAAAGTTGATGATGAAAACCAACAGTTTTGCGATGATTGGTCTGCGCATTACTGTTTGTTCAACAGCAGAAGAACATGATTTATCTGCTGTCTCATTCAACAGTAACAGTGGCAAAAGTATCCAATATAAAGTGTCATTATGAGTTGAAGCATAAAGATTTCCACAACTTTGGTGATGAACAAACAGCTTGAATTGAATCTCTGCAGCGGTCACTGAATCACCAGCAGAATGTTTTCTCGAAGCAGTCAACAGATTTAGATGCAGCAGGTGAGAGCAAAATCTGGCCAACCGTTCATTGATGATGACTTTGTCAAGCAATGTGTGATTATTGCATTGAAAAACTTGTGTCTGGAAGCAGTTCACAAGCTATAGCTGGTGGCTTTGAATCGTATGACAGTTCAATGAAGAATTTCACACCTCTCAGCAGATGTGACAAGGCAACTTACAAATAAAACAGCCAACATTGTATACTTTTCCTTGGCAGGAGACGAGTTGACTGACATCAGTTCAGCAGCACAGTTACTAGTTTTTGTTCATGGTGTGTCATCATTGTTTGTTATCACAGAGGAACTAATCTGCATGGGTTCCAGGAAAGGTCAAACAACTGGGTCTGCTCTATTCGAGAAGACAGTATGACAGTGTAGTGGTGTTTTATCGTATTTCATGAAACTGGTAAGTGTGACAATTGATGGAGCACCAGCCATGACTGGAGAAAGTAGCAGGCTGGTAGTACTGTTGATGAAGCATTGAGGAAAGCAGAACAGGTGGTGTCACATTAGTGACAAAAACCATTAATTTCATCAAATCACAAGGGTTCAATCACCGTCAGTTTTGTAGGCTTTTTGAAGAAATTGATTCAGATTATGTTGACCTTGTGTATCACTGTGAAGTACGTTGGTTGAGTCGAGAGAAGGTACTCAGAATATTCTGGGAATTGATTGATGGGGTGATAGAATTCCTCAGGAGCAAGAACAAAGACACAGAAGTGATTTCCATGACTGATCCAGCATGGCAATCTGACTTGACCCTTCTGGTGGACATGACACAACACTTGAATTATCTGAATTTGAAGTTGCAAGGCAAAAATCAGTTTGTCAGCTTGCAAATCACGTCTCGGCTTTCAGGACAAAGTTGCAGTTGGTCTGGCAGCAAGCAGCATTAGGCAACTGCGTGCATTTTCCCACTTCTCAGTCACAGCTACAGAATAATCAGGACATTCACAAACAAGTTTGTGTTGGGAAGCTAGATTCCTTGATTCAGTCCATCAACTCACATTATCATGACTTTGACCAATGCAGATTGTTAATGAAACTTTTTGCTGACCTGTTCAATGTGTCAGTGGATGGCTTGTCAGCAGAATATCAGCTCAAACTTGCTGATCTCTAGGCATCTGATGAATTGCGTGCTATTTACCGAGAAAACAATTTGCTTGACTTTTACAAAATGTTGCCTAATGCATTTAGTTGTCTGAAAGAGAATGTACTTGTCCACACCAGCATTTTTGGGAGCACGTACTGCTGCGAACAGGCTTTCTCACATATGAAACTGAACAAAAACAACACTTGCAATCAGCTAACTGATGATCATCTGGAAGCAGTGTTGCATCTTTCAACACCAAACATCAAGCCGGACATTTCTAAACTCGTACATGACATGCAGCACCAACCATTGCACTGACTTGGTGACAGTTGACATATCATAACATTTCTTAGAATAATGTGCAAACTCTCTGATGTAATCATTATTTGTATTCTTAAATGTGATGTTTATCTTGTGTGAAACAACTGTGGGATGATTTTAATATTCACTTTTTTGTGTCCCCTAACTGTTACAAGAAGTCTGTTTGTGGCCCCTGACTCAAAAAGTTTGCACCACTGGTGTAAATTAATGTTTTTAAATGAAAAAATTTGGTGGCGACAGAAGGAACACCACTTTATTTAACCATTTTGCTATGGACTTGGTATAATATACAAAAGTACATCTACATATTTACATATGTTAACAATTTACACTAACTCTTCATACAGCATGTGTATCTTTACAAAATTTGGTATAATTTTAGTAAAGCTTGCGAGTATTGTGTGAACAATAAATGAAAATTTTAAGAAAATATTTTTACTGAAGATTTGTGAAAATAGACTTGTTTGTTACTAGTCTGAAGGCAAAATGATTTTATATTATGATTAAAAAAACTATTCTTTGTCCCACAAATTTCAAATACTATTTGCATAATCTCTAAAACCTCCTAAATACATCTCAAACATTTGTTTTCATTAATAATTTATATTTTGTTATTTCCTATACTCTTAAATGTGTGGGGTCTGTCACTTAACCAATGTCATAACCATCATAAAAGAACTAGGAAATATAAATTTTCCTTTTTTCATGCTAGAATTACTACATACTTATGACAAATGTTTAGTTTAAGTAGCTTAAGTCTCATAATACTACATATTTAAATATGTAAATTTATTATTTTATCATATTGATGTCTGTCTTGCTCAGCTAACATTGACCTCCAAATCTTGTCTAGCTAACATTGTATAACTTGTATTATAATTTTGACCTTTAGTCTTCTCTGACTTGAGTGTGTTTTAATGGACTAATATTTTGTAGTTTGCAGTCACATTTCAGTTATTATACGTTTATATATGTATATAGGTTACTACTATTTAGAAATAAATTAAGCTTGTTTTTCTTAAAATATAGAACAATAAATCAAGAAGTAAAGCAAGCAATTATTGCTTCTCCCTATGACCTTTGTACTCAGTTGTCTCTCGATGTACGTTACTAAGCCTTTTAAAATTTGGCACGTGGAGGATATCAAACAAAATATTTAACATTTTACATATGCAGTTCAGTAACCAAAAAAATCATAAATAACTACACTAATACCATAGAATTTTGCTATAATTTATCAAGCTTAGCAACTAAGACTCATTTAGATTATAAAAAATTTTAAACTTCGAGAATTAAAGACACTATAGGCTTAGTATTTTGACATCACAAATATCTTATTCTAAATAGTGCTGCATTCAACATACCATGTGACTCACTAAAATCTATATATAGGTGTATTTATTTAATATTTATTTTTAAATTAAGAAATTAACTCCTATAATATTAACATTTGAATTATCTACAATTTGATTCTAAACTTAGTGATATAAATTAATAAAATAGTGGTTCAATAAAGTTTTGAATGTATGTTAATAGATATGATAACATAGTCTTTGAACCCTGACCTGTTGCAAAAAGTTAAGAACCAAACAGATGACACAAGGTTGCTTGTTCCATCAAGAACCCTTAAAACTGATATACTTGATAATTGCCATTAAATGCTGACAATTAGTCTTTCACAAATATTAACTAAAGGACATATATAATGGACATCATAAGTATTTTTTTAAAAACAACTAATAAACTCATAATTTTTATGCATCTGTGCTTTGTGGAGGGTAGTCATGAACAAACTAGCACTAACATATAGACTAGTAAAGTAAATTTGTAATAGATTGTTGTAATTTTACATACTCTGTATTAGTTGTTATCAAACAAATCTAAAGTAATAAAAATTAAGAAAAAACACAATTGTAGTTTTGGCATAGATATATGTATGTGCTGGTGTATTTCTTAATGTGCTCTCATTTTATCATGTAATGAAAACACTAACATTTTATGAATGCATTTATTCATTGATTATTTTTCTTTAGGTTTGATACAAAATCATACCAAGTCATCTACGATGCCATGTAATCCTTCCACTGATGTGCGCTGTAATGAACAAAGAGTTAAAAATTGGATAATACCTGGTAATAGTAAGTGTATCTATAGAAAATTGAACTCAAATCTCTCTTCACATCACCACAAAAAAGAACATCAGTATCTTCCTTATCCTTATAGAACTGTGAATCTCAAAGCTGATCATGGAACATCCTCTAACAGGTCTTTAAGGTCATCTGAAATTGCCAAAAGTAGATTTAAATTTGTTAGGCCACCATCTTCAGTTACATCATTAGCACCTATTACTATACAAAGACATAAACTTGTATCTGAAACAAAAGTAAAAGAACAGTCAACTGTACCTTCTCTTTTGGTATCTAACAACAGCACTTCTGTTGCTGAGAAAGCATCCAAAATGTCTTTGATAAATAGTAATTCAGTTTTATCATCAGCTTCTGTTGTCAAAAAAGAATGTCAAGAAGCTAAAAGCCAAGCTGAACCATCTTTCATGATAAGAAGTCCAATGTTGCAGAGAAAACATCATCTAGTTTCAGTTATTAATGATTATAATAGAAATACATCTGTACCTGGTATGAAAACTTTAAAATTTAGGAAAGATAGTTGTTTAACAGATGTTAAAGATATCACCAAAGTTCATAGAGCAAGTACTGCTTTATCAAAATCTGGTAAAACTTCATCTACTATTATGACTAAATCTGTTTGTAAGAAAACAAATAGTATTAAAACTCAGTTGAAAAATACTATGCTTGTAAAAGGTAAGTCAAATTATGATGATCCAAATGACTTGAGATGTTTTTCAAATTTGTTGCAAAAGGCTGTTTCTTCTAAGGAAAACCATTTCTTTAATGGAAAATTCCATGAGGATACGAAACAGGAGTACTACCCCAATTTGCTTAGTTCATTGAATAGAAAACGAGCTAAGCAGTTTAAAGCTTCAAGAACACTTGTTAAACAACCAGCCATTAACAGAGCATCTGCAGTACAACTAAATACTTCTAGAGAATGTGTTAATCAAACAAGATTGATAAGAAGATACAAGTTATCAGATAAAACAACAAAACTGGTGAGAACACCATTAATTAAAATTGTAAAGTCAAAGTACAAAGTGATAAATAAGAAAGTCCAGCAAGGGAAGACAAGCTTTCAGGATAGGAAAATGTTGGCACCTGTAGAGAAAAGCAAATGCAACAACAAGCCAGCTGTAAGGAGTAAGAAGAAGTTGCATTTTACTGGTAAATATTTGTTTTTGTTTTGTTTTCTTTGTGAGCTTCTTGAATCAAGCTATTAGTTTATGCAAATGTTTTTTTGCATGTCACAAGCCTCGAGCACCCATGTACCTCAAAATCAGCAAAGTTCAACTGTCTCACATTGAAATCATCATGCAATAACTCTCCACATATGGGAGTGCAATGCATCCTCCTCACAATGAAACTCCTCCTATTCAATTCTACTGAACTATCACTTCTCGTTTAGCAGTGGTTGTGTCAAGAATTTTTTTTAAATATTTACTTTCTCTCCTCCCTTTTTTAAAATATCACAGAAAATGAAAATATTTTCTAATTCTTTCTACTCTACCTATTTTAAGCAATAACTTACTATTATTTCTCTTCTTTTTTTTTTTTTATTGAAGATTAAGTTCCTAATTTGGAGATGTTTTCACTTCCAAAACAATTAGGTAGAATTCAGGTAGTGGTACTATGTACTACACTCTACTAAATTTTTATCAGTATACACAAGCTTAATATTACAGTATAAAATATAATGAATTAAGGAAATTTAGAAATTATTATACTTACAATTAATTTCACTGCCCAGCCCTCTCCAGCCGTTGCTTACTTGCTCAGGTTGATGTTGATTTTGACAATCTTCTTCCACCTGATTAAGTGTTGGCCTTCCCAGTCCTCTGTTGCAGAGTCTACTAGACCTACCTCTCAGTCCTTTTTATACACATTTCACTGTTTGTTTTGTTTTTTTCCTCCTTTTCTAGACATTTAATTTTTGTTGGGTTTTAAGAGATGTTACTGACATGCTTCATTCTTTGTGGGCTTTGGTTCATTTTGCCTTAGCCTACCATCAGCCAGATTTCCTTTTTGTTTTCTTTTTTTGCATGTCAGATATCTGTTTCCTAAATGGGTGACAGAATCTGTTAATCTTATTGCTTCCTCCCAAGCCAAATTTTCCATCCTTCATATTCTTATAGTGCTTCTTAATGATATAGTAACTGTTGTACATCTCCTTGCTGACATGTTCTGTGTATTTCTTTGAGATTTTTGTGGAGAACCTTCCTCCTCCTTACCTCCATGTTGGGGCAGTTACCATCTTTGGCTTTGTTGTTCTCTATTGTAGGAAGAGTTTTAATACCCATACCAGCCATCTGGAGATTTATTTTTACTTCAAGTTGGTTTTTCGGCATCACGAATCACTGGGACAGCCTTGTACCAAGTTCATTTGACTTCCACTTTTAATTAGGACTTGTAGATGGTTTTTTTTTCTCACTGATCTGTACTTTTTGAGATAGTGTTACTCCTGTGACTATATTGCCACATTTGATGGTTTTCTTTTTTAGTTGCTTAATTGTCTCTTTGCCCATGGCCAACACAGATCTGTTTTTCTCAGCTGCTTCAGCTCGATCTGTCTCTTTTGTTTTGGATTGATTTTTCACCCCTTACTCTCAGTTGACAGTTATATCTTCAGAACACAATGTAATATATGTTACTTGATAGATGAAAACCTTGACTTTATATTTATTACAGATAATATAGAATTAAACATAAGATAAAACTATTAACAAATTTTTAAAGATAGGATGAGTCTTGATTTATTTGATATCTCTGCTACCAAACAGAATTGAAGGCTATGAAAATTACAGTTTGTCTAAGCAAAGATTATTTTAAATTGAGTAATGTATAATTGATTGCATAGTTACTGGAGTGATGTTGGATATAATGTAAAAAGATACTTAGAAATATGTTGCACTAGTGGAAATACAGGATTTATTTAAATATTGCCATATAGGTATTAGTTAAGATTTTATGTTGTACTAATTCTTTATAACGTAAACAAAAAGTAGTTTAATAAAATTTTGAATGTAGGACACTAAAACTGTGTCATGCAACAATGGACATCCATGGTGATAGGATGAATATGGTTCTCCTTTTTATCCTATCCGTCATTGATTTTCTTATGCCAAGGATGTTGTAGCACTGGAGATGGTTTAAGTTACATACACATTTTTACTGTACTGTTTATTGCTCTCATATGCCCATTCATAGATGATCCTTTCTCCTAGTCCCACCATATAGCATGGTTTTGGATTGTAGTTGACATGCCATTGGTATGATCCTCTTTCCTGCCCTAACTCATTATCTCTTCCTGGTGGAGGGGTGTTGGATTTTAGATGATTTACTGACAGTGTGATCCTCATGCTACTCCCATGTGTATGTCAGTTCTGGTGGCTAGGTTTTGGACATTGTTGATTTGCCTTGTATGATCTGTTGCATCCAAGTCACTTTAAATTTAGAAATACATCCTTTTGCTCTCACTCACATTGATGTATTCTATGGAATTGGGATTCCAATATAGTGTGGTTCAGATCCCTGTCTAACCATTGTTCTCCCCCTTTTGGACTTGCTCCTCCCAAGTTCTGCCTATGTCTACAACACCTTTTTTCACACTAAAGAGATAGTATACCTTGTACAGAAGTGGTGTAGTTTCATACATGTAATCTTCTGCTGTGAGGATCTACTCTTTAAAGGTATCCTTTGGGATCACACTGGTTCTTCCATCTATTCAGTATGAGAGAAGGTAATGTACCAAATTGAAAGTTATAATTTTCCTTTACTAAAAATATATTTCAAATAGGAACTTGCCTCTTCCCACTCTTATTTGCCACAGAAAAGTGGTGCTTCTATTTTCCCTCAAAACTCAAGAGATAGTTTGATAGAATTGAATAAAGGGATCGCATGCATCAGCAGGATGTGTTGCACTCCTGTTGGTGGAGGGTTGTCACATGAAGATTTTCATGTGAGATGCAGTTGAATCATTAATTTGGGATGTGGGGGAACTTGAGGCTTATGGCATGTAATAAAAAATTAACATATTAGAGGGCAGTATTGAACAATAAAAGCTATTTATGTAAGAGAAGGTGAGCACCTAAAGGAAATGAATGTTCAGTGTAGGAAAATTAAAACTGATAAACTTTTTGTGAGACTTGTTTTTAATCTTCTAAAATTTCCAGGCTATTTAATTCTTACCTTTTCCATATATATGTAATATTTTGCTGTTTTTTGTTGTTTTTTCTGGATCAAATTGGTATTTTGATTCAATAAAGTGGGTGCAAAGATTGATTACATTTTTCTTAATTTACAGATCCTAAAATATCATTTAATCCTTGTTTTTATGAGATACTGTTGCAATCTTAATGTGTTAATTGGTTAACACCTCTGTTGTATTGTAGATTTTCTCTGTTGTTGAATAACATTCTACATAGATTGTTTGTACAGTAGAAGACAGATGTATAGATTTCTTTAATTATTTAGTTATTTAATTTGTGAATGTAGTGTATCTTAAACCATTTATTATTGTTTTTTTTTTAACATTTGGTGCTGTGTAGGGGTATATAGATTTTAAGTTTGTGGATTTTAATTTGTTAAACAGTGTGTTGATTAACTTTGTTGTTTATTGTTTTTAATTTTTAACTGAGTTTCATAATCTTCAGATAAAAAAGGTGCAGTGATAAGCCTGTATAACAAACTGTGGAATATGGCAAGTTCGTGAGATATTGAATATTGTATCATTTTTTTTAGCTGATTTGCTCTTAAAAGATAGTGGATTAGTTTCTAGTGTAAGTGGGTCTAGAGTCAAACCAGAATTTTGATTTTATCCATTTTGTGACAGGTCATGGGTAAAAGGCCATGTCATCACATTTGTTGACTTGCATTAAATATTTTTATTGAACTACTATTTTATGAATTTATGTCAGTAAGTATGGAATGAAATTGCAGATTATAATTCAAACATTAATATTGTATATTAGTTAATTTAAAAGTAAATATTGATAAAAACGTGCCTAAATATAGATTTTATTGAGTCACATGGTATGTTGAATGTAGCACTGTCTAAAATTAGGTGTTTGTAATGTCGAAGTACTAAGTCTATACGTTTTTACAAATTAAGAACTTCTATTGCTAATATTGACAAGATAGAATATCAAATAAAAACCTCATACCTTTTTATTTTGCTAAGATATGGCTTAAGTACTGAATCAAACAGTGGTCCCATTCACCTCTTTTTACTTTTGAAAATGGTCCCTTATATGCACTTACTTCAATATATGAAATGTGAATAACCAATTGATGGCTTAGAATGTCCCTACTTGATGGAATTTTTCAGCAATTTTTAATGCTGTGAAAAGGCTACCACATTATTTCGAACTAAGAGTTCAAAAAAAGTGTAATGTGTCTTGAGTCTGCTCAAAGTGTCAATTTTTTTTATACCTAAATACATTGTAGTTACTAAGCTTAATAAATTATAATGGAATTCGGTGGTATCAGCACAGTTATTTATGATTTTTATTATTATTATTATTATTATTCAACTGTATGTGTAAAACCCTAAAGTTTGTTTGATATCCCCATGTGTAAAATTTTAAAAGGCCTAGCAACCTATGTCAAGCAGTAAGTGAGTTCAGAAGCCATTGCTAGAAGAGAAAATTGTTTGCTCTATTTCTTTATATATTATTGTTTTAAAAAAATCAATTTGTTTCCAAATAATAATGATCTATATACATATATAATGTATAATAATAGAAATGTGACTGTATAATATAAAATACTAGTTCATTAAAATACAGCCAAGACAGGGGAGGCTTAAAGGTCAGTTTTATGTTACTGGATATGTAACATGAATACATGTGTACTGTGTCAGTGCAAGTTATGTAATATTTGGCATGACTAGAAGGTCAATATAATAATAATAATAAAATTACATATATATGGAAATATGTAGCATCATGAGAGTTAAGCTACCAAGACTAAACATTTGTATTCTCAGTTATGTGTATTAATCCAACATGAAAAAAGCATAATTTATAATTACTTTCTATTTTTTATGATGGTTATGAGGTTGGTAAATTGACAGACTTCACATAGTTAGGATATATAAAATATGAAGTTGTTGAAAACAAACATTTGAAATGTTTTTAGAAGGTTTTATAGATTATACAAATAATATTTGAGAACTGTGGAATAAATAGCTGTTTTTTTTTTAATCATAACATGAAATTACTTTGCACTCAGAGTAGTAACAAAATAGTCTCTCATTTTCACAAACAAATCTTTAGTAAAAATATATCAATTAAAAAATCTATTTTGTGTATGAAAAATTGTAATCTTTACTAATAATCTACCAAATTTTGTGAAGATGCACATGCAAATACTTAACATGTGCAAATGTGTAGAAAGGGTTAATGAAGTCCAGTATTTTGCATTCAAACCATTTTAGTGTTGTAGAAATTGTTAGTTGTAACAATAAGGAAAATCTTTCAATAGAACTTATCACAAGCAGACATGTTACTAGTGATGTTCCAGATGAAACTGAAAAATATTCTATTTATGTTAACATATTAGATATATATCCACTCTGTTGTTTAGGGTAATATCTTATGTATGGATTAAGACTGCAAGTGTTTGTCTTTGTGACTTATAGATGGGAGGGAAAATTTAGCCCATCCTCATCATAAGGAAAATAATTGAATTGGTAAATTTGTCTTGTGTTAGTAGCATCAGTGGTATTTTTGTTGGGTTGAAGAGAAGAGATACAATGATTTTGTGAACATCATTTACAAGTTGTTCTAATGTGTAACTTTCTAATATGTTTGACTTCTACTTAATTTCTAACATATAGCTGATTTGTAAATCTAATAGAATGAATAGTTTCATGTATGTAACCTTTCATGTAAACAACCTGCCAGGTTTGGTCATATTTTTATTTAAAGTAATTTTATGACAATTTCAAAAACTTGTATTTTCCGTCATAGTTTGAGGAATTGTTTTGATGAATGATGTTACTTAATTATTTGTAACAGTATTTAGAGAGCACTAACAGACTTTAGTCATTGTCTTAAAATATGTTAATGAACCAAGACTTTAAAATTTTATATCTGTACATGGTTTAAAATATACTGACTGTAATGGTGTTGACTCATTATTAGAGATATAGCATAAGAAAACATAAATAAGCTTCAGAAATTCCTACAACTTGCAAAAGTAATGTCATTCATCTACAGTTAGTTCTGAAAGTATATGTCCTATCACAGATGCAGATTTTCCATGGATAAAATAAGGGAAACTCAAAATAATGCCCCAGAAATAATTTGTGGGACTATCATGGTTACATAAGTGTCTACAGACTTTCCAAACCTTTTTTTTTTTCCAGTATTAATTTTTACTATTGTTTAATAAAACAATTGAATTATGTTGGTTTATGTTCTTTAAAAAATTGAACCAATTATTTTTACTTTGGTGGAATTGTTATACATTCTCCATTATTCTAACCAAAGCTTTATCATGACTATTTTATCTACATTATAGTGTTTTGTATAATTAGCAACAAGTGGATGTGATCAGGACTTATTTTAGAAAGAATGGACAGACCAGTGAAGATATCTGATTTCGATGAAATTTGAATTAGTTAGATAATTACATTTATTTATATTGGACTTAAATTTTATTCATCACTCTACAAGTATTAATATTTTGATATTTAAAATACTGTCATAATTTAACTGTTTCAGACTGTTGCTTTTTTTTTTTCAAAAAAATGAATAAAATGAAGTTTTAATTTTTTAGAATAAGAGTTAGCATTTTATAAAAGTGTAAAAGTAGCTTTTTGAAATGCCACCTGGTACAACCATTCAGAATCTTGAGTGCAGCAAAAAGGATTTTGATGAACCATTTATTGTTAGGTTGTTTGTTTTCTTCATTAAATGCATGTAAATACCCATTATTATCACAGCTAACTTCAGTGTGGTACTGTCACCACAGTATAACTGTTACCCATATATACTACCTCACTGAAGAGGCCTTCTCATTTGTTTAATGGCTTTCCGACATTGGCAAGTTACTGCCACCTAGCTGAAATATAAAATTTAGTACAGGAGCCTAGATGTGAATATAGATGTAGGTTTGAATCTAAATAGTTGAGAGAGTAAATATCAAAATCAGTTATATACATATAAAACTTGGCAATTTAGAGGTAGTTGCTAGTAGGTAAATAAACGCTCTCTTTAACTGGTTAGAAGTCTCCCTTCTATTCATACACAGAAAAGAAAAACAGAGATTTACTTATTTCTAAACTTTTTCAAATGCTGCATTATTCTATCATGGTTTTAGTCTTTTTTTGTTAACATATTTTTATCAAAAGAAAATATTTTTGCCACATACATTTATTAAAGATAATTTGGATATTTTATACTTTGCAAATGAATTGAGTAATGTCATTTAAATATTACCCTGTTGTCACCATTATGTTCCATAGTGATCTTCTGTAAATTAAAGGAATTGATAGTAAAATGTATTTTGGTTATAAATTTTCTCTCATCTCTGGTAAGTGTAATATTTTTATTTAAAGTTATTACAACTGCAGTTAAAAATAATTGGCCAATTATATCATTTGTTTATGTATATTTTTTGAACATGAAAAATGTAAACACCTTATTCATAAAAATTTTAGTCATCAGAATGTTTTGCAGTCATCTATCTTCACTAAACAGTAAATGTAACTAAACTTCTCATATTATGATGAGTTTGATTTGGTAAATGTAATACAAAAGCTCCTGTTTATAAACATTGCAACTCAGTAAAACTTGTATATAAATGAAAAACAAAACGGAGATATCTTCAAGTATTGTGCATTTATTACTGTTTCAGAATGGTAATAGTTTTCTTTGTTACACATCTCTATCTGTAAACTGTATATTAAAGTGTCTGTCTTTTTATAAAAGAAAAGAAAAACTATTGTAGCCTTCAAAAGGATATTATTTTACACACACATTTTCACAATTCATAAACAAAAATAAAGTAAAAAGAACATTTACAAAAACTATGAAAAACTTGATTATATTTCATAAAATAAATAAGAACTTCATTTAAAATGTACAATAATTGACTGTGTAAAGTTAAAAAAATGTGAAACAGGTGTGGATTCTTAGAAATCTGTCTAGTGTGTGTTTCTTGGAATTGAATTAACAATGTAAAAAAAAACAATTGTTTATTGAGTAAAGTAAAACAGTAAAACTTGTTATCTCATATGTAGAAAGAAGTAATAACTTAAATTCCTCTACTTTATGGTCAGTTAGGTAGAACAAATTAAAATTAGGTAACAGTTGCAATGAAGCCAAGACTTAGTTGGTATGTTACAATGCATAAGCCTACCAAGGTAATTCATCTTGTGGTCACGGGTTAAAGAATGTTTGATAATAAGCTAGTCCTGAAATGCTTTGAAGTTGTAAACAGAGATATTACAATATACACGTGCACCCATCTAACTGATTCCTGTTTTCTGTAGTAAAGTATTCTGTTTGCATATTATATACATATGGTAAACTATAGATAAATAGATGTTGTGACATTACTTTGAATTTTGAAAATTCTCTTCATAATATTTTAGGAGGTTCAACATGGAACTGGAATAAGCATTCCTTTATATACAGGAATTGGACATGCCAAACTCATCATCAAATACTCAAGCCAACTAGCAAACATGTATCCAGAAAACGTAATGTGTTTTTGAGAAATAAATACATCAGGTGTGTTTTCCAGTGCAATATAGTGTAAGAAAAAATATTTTTGTTCATGTATATTCTACTTACTTAGCACTGTGTCATCATTTTGAAGTATTATGGCTATCCATTTTTATAGTATAATGTGCTTTCTTATACGAGTGACTTGTCAGATTGATTATTAGAAAATATAAGCATCAAAATTATAAATACTGGTTTTAAAATGCAACTACAGTTTACAAAGTTTGACTGTGAACATTTTGATCATTTTGTTGACAAACTGTAACCTATAACTTTTTTGTGAATTATCTTTAAAATAGTAATAATAAAGAAGAGGCATATCAAGTTTATAGGCTTTGAAATATATTACTAACAACTGATTGAAAAATGGAGTAAGATTGTATATGACAAAAGGTAGCATCAACTGATAAGTTAGTTTAGGTGTTGAAGGGTCTTCATTAGTGTAACTTCTAAAAAATGTTTTGCCCAAAGTACAAAATTCTAGAAAAATCTGCTTCTCACAAAAATTCCTTTTGTCCCTTCTACAACCAAATAATAAATGATTTTAAAAAAATGGGTTTTTGTTTTTACTTAAGTCTAAACAGTACTGGTGGCTCCTCCATTCTTTTTTAGAATGGTAACCATATGTCCCAGACATGTGGTGACATTTGAGCAACAGGACAATTCAACAACAGCTGATTGACGGCAGTAAATTATGTCAAAAGACAGGTCGTTGAATGGACACGTTGTCAAAAAATCAACTTGTGGACAGCAGACTGTTAACAGTTGGGTCATGATATGGATTTATTATAATATTAACATTTACTAAGGGGAATGCACAAATGTTTACATGTACATAAATCAGGTTTACAACATAAGAGTCATTTGCTGCATTTTAAATAGATTAACACAAAATAGAGATTAAAAAAGTTTGCGAAGTATTGGATTTATACTCCAAAAATGAACTTGGTAAGAAAAGAATATAAACAATACTGAAAATTAATGAATTATAGATGTCTTATATCAAAATCTAAAAATGATTTGTACAGTAAAAAAAAGCTGCAATGTTGCCAAACAGTTGATAATGTTGTCCACAAATGGGTTGTTACTGAGTTGTTTGTTGACTAGTGATATTGTTATCATGCAGTTGGCCCTGAATCATTCCAGATTGGACCTTTCTGTCTCAGAAATCTTTTAGGATGTAATAAGTATGATTAATATAAATTACATCATTATGGCTTACTGCGGTGGAATTATTAGATATGTGATCAGTGAGGGATGTGTTGTTCTCAGATTTTACTACCATTTGTGTTTAATATTAGGTTGTTAGGCCTAGTCTGAGTTGATATGTTACAATGCATAATCATATTAAGACAAGTCCTCTTATAATCACAAGTCTTAGGCTATAGACCCACATTCAAAGTTTAGTATTGTACATTAGTTAATGTATTAATTTAAAAGTAAGTATTAAAAATAATCGTAAATATTGATTTTTGTATGTCATATGATACATTGAGTGCAGCATTTGCTCAAAATAGGTGTTTGTGATGTCCAAATATGAAGTCTGTAGTTTTTATGAATTAGATACTTAAATTACAGATATTGACAAGCTGGAATATAAGATAAACTCCTACCTTTTCTGTTTTCAAGATATTATTTAGTGAATTAGGCAAGGCTGCCCCACCCACCTCTTCTGTTTTCAAAAATACTTTCTTACATACGCTTCCTTTCCTCAGTAATACGTGGATAACCAGTCAAAAGCTCAGAATATACCCCAAGTAGGTTTTTTTCATTCTTTGTGAAGTATTTGTTTGGGAAACTTCTTTTTTCTCATCTTAGATTTCAAGATTAATCTTTCCAGCACTAAGGTGGTGAACTTAAAAAATCTTATTTTTTAGACCCTAAGCTATTAAGCTTGATAAATTATAGTGGAATTTTGAGATATTGATATAGTAATTTATTATTTTAAAACTTATATAAAACCTAAAAAAAATTGTTTTAAATATGCCATACCACTTTTAAAAAAAAAAGGGGAAAACATTAGATAGCTGTCAGAAAAAATAAAAATATTAGTGTGTAGAGAAAGAAAGTGAAATTATAAACAGCAGTAAAAAAAAAAAAAATGTAAAAAGATACAGAAATCACATCAACTTGTATAAACCATACCAAACAATATACAAGACATTAAATATTTATTTTAGAAAACAAGCCAAATATTAAATAGCTGTTGAAAACAAACAAAAAAGCATTTAGAAAACATGAAAGTGTTAGTCTGTAAAAAAACTAGGAAAAGGACAAAAAAAAAGTATCAAGTTATATAGAAACCACATCATGTGACAGCTGTACATGGAAATCTTATTAAATTATAGTTAGTTTTATAAGACATATCAAACAATATACAAAACATGTAAACCAATGGTCAACTATGCAAAGTGTTTCAAGATCCAAAACAAACACAAGTACAAAACATGTCAAATCACTTGCAGAAAACTACAGATAGCTGTCAAAAGCACAGAAAATAAAAGTGTGTAGAGAAAGGAATCCAAACTATAAATAGAAGTAAGAAAAACAAGAAATGTAGAATACATGTTAAACAATAATTAGGTAAAGGAATCGCATCAAACAATTATTAATGTATAAAACTTGCCAGATGATATACTTGTTAATGACATAGTTAAAAACTTCTTATTTTCTACATTAAGGGTCAGTGCAACCTTAAGGTGTTTATGCATTTCCTACATGCCAGTAGGGAATTATTACAGTTGTTGATGGTTTTTTATTATTATTATTCATATTTGGTTGGATATTGGTTTAAACATGTTAATAGTTTGTTTTTAGCTAAGTGTTTCTGAATTAAAGGTGTGATCAATGGTCAAATATCACTGATTACACAAATATATGTGTATTTGTGTGTGTAGTTTTTGTTTGAGGATTACAATTGTACATTTTTTAAAAGTTTGTGTGCCATTCAGAACTTTCAGGAATATGCATTTTTTTTTAATCTACCTAATGTGTGTTCCTGGGAATAGAATGAACAGTGTAAAAAAACAAAAACAATTTGTTTTTTGAGTAAAGTAGAACAGTAGAACTTGTTTCAGATATTGGATGATACATTTTACATGCCTCTGCTCTATGGTATGCTATTTCCATTTGAGTCGCTGGAGAAAGAACTACAGTAAAGCAAGAACTTTAAAAATAATCCTGAGAGAGAAGTTTGACCTGTTAATAGAGCTGAAAAATTAATCAGTGTCATTGATTCATGATGTTAAGATGATGTGTAGGTTAAAAAAAAATCTGCTATAGACAAAAATATGAAACTGTTACCCCCAAGTGCTTTTAGAAAGTGAACTTTTTCTCATTATAGATTAACTAGGAATGTCTAATTAAAATGAAGTGAGAAAAGTCAGAGTAGCAATTTGGTAGACCACCATGATTACCTGAAAGTGTTATTAATAGCTATCACAGGATAATTGCAGGTGTGATTAATCTCTGTTGTATAATGTAACAGGAAGTAAGAATGGTAGATATGAAAAGGTTAGATTTTGTTTGAAAACAAATCATTTTAGATTGCCACATTTCAACAGCATTCAACCTTGTGGGATAAATCTAGATCATGTAATCAGTGATCTTTGACCATTGATCACACCTCTGTCTGGCAAATATTGTTTTCTATTTTTTAATGTGTGTTGTACATTCCTTATTTTTCCCCATAATATTTCTTAATACTTGTTGTATGCTTATGATTATTTACTATGTTTATTTTATTTATTTAATACTATCTACTTAAAAAAATGTCCTCATTAAACTACAGTCATATCATCTTTATTTTCCTTTCTCAATAGATGTTAATTTCCATTGCCATTTTTAACCTTTTTCAGCCTTTTTATATCTAACATTGTTAATTTTGTTGTTTTACACAATCGAAATTCATTGAATCTGGAACATTTCTTTGAAAACTCATCAAAAGACTTGTAGATTGTTCTAGCAACCTACTGTGATTTCTCACCACTTTTTCCCACACTTTAATTTACTTAACCATTTTACCATATTTGTCTTGATAAAAAAAAAAGTTCTGTCCCTGTCACGCCAAACATGCTTGCCCTTTCAGCCGTGTGGGCATTAAACAGCGACGGTTAATCCCACAATTCATTGGTAAAAGAGTAGCCCAAGAGTTGGCAGTGGGTGGTGATGACTAGCTGCTTTCCCTCTAGTCTTACATTACTAAATTAGGGACGGCTAGCACAGATAGCCATCAAGTAGCTTTGTGCGAAATTCAAAAACAAACTTTCTCTAACATCAAAGAAATATTTTAAAAATTCTGAATCTTTATCCATATGTTGTGCATTTGAGCTTGTTTCTTTTTCAAAGAATTTTCTGAGGTTGGGAATAGGATGTTTAGTTTTACAACCAATTAGAAATGCAAACTTCACACATTGACAAGCAAAAATGTGAAATTTTATCTACCCACCTTTTCAATTTTTGCCAAGACTGTCAGACTGTAATGTTAGGTATACTGAGTAGTTGGTTTGTCTTGGCTGTTGGAGCTTCAACAAATACTGCCTATTGTTACACAATTTATTTATTTTAAGGTGAGGATGCAGTGGGTGAATGAAGCACACAGACACTAACTTAAGGCTTTACAGTTAAAGCAAGGAAGTTGGACTAAGATTTCAATAGCACTTATTAACTTTTTGTATACTTAATAGTTGCAATCAACAAACATTTTTTTAAGGATATTAACTTTGACTATTTCAATAACATTTTTGCTAAACATTTATTAATTCTGTAATACTTAAGATGATAACTGATGCTTAGGACTAATGGCATTAAAATACTTACTTCAGACAAGAAACAGTCTGATGTTCCATTACAGTAAAAGGCATGATGAATAAGAATCATATAGAAGTAGAAGCAGTTTCTTCTTCTGGGTAGAGAGCCCCACTCTTCATCTGTTACACCATGTCTTATTTGGATTCTTCCTGGTATTTACATGATCTACCAAATGGCATGCACAACAACCTGCATGTTGTTCCAATACTTAATTGGTCAATTTTATTATGATCTTGTACAACAGCCAACAACTAAAACATATATGGTAATCCATTGATCACAAATAGAGATGGTAAATCACCAGCCTCTTTTCTTGTAAATATAATTACATTGTTGTTGTTATCGATATTTGATCAAAAAGCCAGCTGGCTTCCATTTCAGGAAGTTTTAAGTTTGTTAGTTATCAATCATTCGTAACTTTATCCCATACTGTAGTGGCATCAAGCTGTCAAAGTTTCTTCCTGGTTCCACTTGTTAATGCATTGTCTATAGCTTGCATAACCCCTTTACTGACTTTGGTAGTGTCAACTCATTACAGACTAAACATGCAGTGGAAAGTTTTTCAATGTTTTCTTGAATCATCATTGTTCTATAATTATCATTGTTTTATTAGGCATACTTATTCGAGGTATTAAAATTAGCAATGCCTGAAAACCAACCACAAAAGTCTTTTCCCAATTTTTGATGCATTTTAAATGAGTTATGTACATCAAATTTACTTATCTGATTGACTTATTAATAACATTAAAATGTAAAAAATTATAAACCTTTCATATTATTACACTGTGTTGAGTGCAAGTGTATATGAAAGTTGACACTAGCTCACTTTCAAAAATGAACTGTTTCATAAACTTCCTATTAACATCTTGCTCTGACTTTTGACATGCACAGTGAATACAAAAGTAAGCAATAAAACAATAAAATTAAAACAGGTATTGAAAGATTTACAGTTGAAATTTTGACCTTAATTCAAGATCTAGCAATGAATGATGCATTCATAGAAGATATAAAATGTTCATTTTATTTCATATTTATCAACTTTTCATTTCAGTTTACATTAAGGATCTTGCTACTGAGTGCTAGGGTAGAGAAAGTAAGAGAAAAAACCCTATAGAATGTTCTGTGGATGATGCAAATGAAACAAAAATGGAAGTGTTTTTGACAAGGTACTTTACTTCCACTCTCATACATATCTATTTTCATTTAGTTCTATCTCGGTATTTACGAAATTCTTTAAGCATTTCACAACTTTTTCAATCTTGCCATGTGCCTCTTGATTCATGTGGCTTAACTGATTGTCATGTTTAAACTATCATGTAACAAACCTCCAGCAGAAAGCCCCACATACTTGTGTAACTCATGATTCCTTCGGCCTGGCATGTCTAGGTGGTTAAGACACTTGACTCGTAATCTTAAGTTCGAAGGTTCGAGTTTTTGTCGCACCGAACATGCTCATCCTTTCAGCCATGGGGATGTTATAATGTGATGGTCAGTCCCACTATTCGTTGGTAAAAGAATAGTCCAAGAGTTGGCAGTGGGTGGTGATTACTAGCTGCTTTTCCTCTAGTCTTACACTGGTAAATTAGGAATGGCTAGTGCAGATAGCTCTCGTGTAGCTTTACGCAAAATTCAAAATAAGCAATAAACAATCATGACAGTCACTTTTTGTTTGATAATGCTTATGTTTGTAGTTTGAACTCCAAGTTTTTTTTATCTTCATATTGAGGTTACTTTTTCTTATTCTGTAGTACTCATTTCTGAGATATTCTGAAGGGTGATCATTTTGTATTTCTACCCAGTTATGGAACTTGATCATTAATTACAAACTTTTCCCTATTGTTTCCCAATGCATTTGTTTGGTTATTGGTTTTATTATGTACTATGATTTTAAATAGCCTGAATCTGAGGTAATTGGAATTTAAATTTAAAGTTAATTAAATGTATCAAATTTATGATATTTGCCAACAATATTGATACATATAGTTTACTTTCTTAATACAAATGTACTTTAATATAAAAATAACATTACAGTTTATACATAAATGTTTTACAACTTTGGAACTGTGGAATTATTTGCAATTATTCATCAACAGATCAATCATTATTTGAAATAACTATTTTTTCTCTTTGGGATGATGAAGCTTTAACAGCCTTTCTTCCAACTGAATTTGCCATATCTTTGTAAGTTCATACTGTGGGATGAACCAGGTGTCAAACAGCTTTTTTGTACATTATTTCATAGATCATCATCACCTCTATTCCTTATTACATGATATTTCTTCTGTTAATATTGGGGTTCATGCTGAATGTTTTGTTTCTCAGTTGTATGAGGATGCAAGAAAGCTTTTCCCTCTGCTCATTTCTGCCAAGTTTCTTTAGCCTGCCAACAGGCTGATTTCCTTTCCTTGATTCTCAGCTCCCAGAAATTGTAAGATTGACTCATTTTGGGGGATGATTATCCTGTTCCTTTATCCCATACCCAGTTTTCTTACCTTCATCTTTCTCTTAAATCTGTTCCACTTTACTTGTCTCCAATCCACCAAGATCGTGAGGGTTTTTTGGTGTATTCATTTGCCATCATTACATCCATGTTGATATGTTTTTCAGCTTCTGCTCATTTTTGCACATGTGGTTCTTCTGTTGTTGAAATCTTTTAAGAAGAGACACAATATTGTCCAAGGTGCATTTTAATTCCTATGTATTTTAGAGACTTATGCCTGACCCCTTTTCTTTGTAGGTCAGTATTTGGAGATTTTCCAGCAACTGTGGAATCCAGAATGGAAGCAGCGAGACAAAAATGACTTTTACCTCATTGGTTGATCATTTGTCTTACTGTAAGATTCCACCATTCCATTTTTATTTACTGTTCCAATCCTTCCCATCCTTTACCTGTTCTTTCTTCTAGATAACCTCCCATCATCATTTTGATTTGAGGCATAGCATCACACCATTGACCATATTGGTGACTATCCTGTGGTTTCCAATCTGGTGAGGACTTCTTTGTTCTTCTGTGGTAGGAGTTTGCCAAAGATCTCTGAGTTCTTCAGATTTCATTTGAGGAACTTGTCATTAATTATTTCTCCTCTATTATCTAGGATACCTATTTCATTTCCATTGCCTTGAGATCCTACCTCATGTCAGATTCTGTCTCAAATTTCTCATGGGTTTTATTCCAAGCTATTTGTGGTTCCCAAGTTGCTTCATGGTACTACGTTACTTTATCATGGAGTTGTTTCTCATCTTAGGTGGGCTTTTTATCAAAGTTTATGGATGGCCAAGGTAGATCTCTCAAATGCTTATCACTATATTCCCATAAGTTCTCTGCCAAAATTCTGTCTTTTGGGCTTGCTTTGGCACCTTATGTCTTTTTATCAAGTAGTCAAAGCATTTGCTGGACATATTCAGACTTGAGGGATGCACTTACACCATTATATAAATGAGTAAAAACTGTTGGTTCATTTCAAACTGGAGGCAGCTTGGGTTGGTTGGTTAATCAAGTTGGAGAAGTCCTTCCTTGTTTTATACCGAGCATCTTATCCATTTAAGTTATCTCAGTCAAGTCCAACCTTATCCTCTTTTATTCCATTCAGTGGAGCTGGCACTACATTTCTACTCTTGAGTTCCTGTCTTTTTTGGGGGATTTGATCTTCTGTGATGGTACTTATCTCCATAGGTTGTGCTCCTGTAAAATCTCTTCATTGTACTTTCCATAACAAATGGAACCTTACACTGGGTCCCTTGGATGTTCTTATTATCCTTTCTCCTTCCTGTGTAGGTGATCTCCATTGGTGGTTGAACAAATCTCACACTTCATTTTGTGTTCCACTTCTTTCCCCTTGTACAGATTTTTGTGTAATCACCTAGATTCACTTTACAGATGCGGGTGGGGTGTGAGTTGGAAACCATTCACTTGAAGCTACTTGTTGCTTGACTAAGTGATCTTACCACAACAGTGTTCTAAAGCTTTTTGTCATACATCATGAGTTTGAGCACTTTATTTATTTTGCCAGTAATTGTTTGATTACAATTCATTTCTACAATTCTACAGTAATGTTGTAAATTAATCACCAGGTAGGCACCCATTCTTGTTCCCTTTGTGATCAAACATTGGATATCCTTTTTTTGAGTTTGTATGTGTAGTATTTATCTCCTTGCTCTTCATGTACGTGTTATTTCAATCTTATTATGAAACATCTTTCTTGTTTGACCAAAATTGATCTGATGGAATAGTCCCTAGTTCCCCAAGTTTTCCAGAAATTATGTGATCAGTAAGTTACTTCACATTTGCCAGTCATTCTAGTTTTCTCCCAGTTTTTCTATGTCCAGTTGACGTGGAGTGCTCTGCAGTGGCTGAATTTTGTGTTTTCGTGAGTCTTGTACTATCTTTATTTTCTTTTATTTTTGTCGTGAGTTTCCTTCCCATTTCTCCAATGTATGTATCATTGCAGGAACATGGAATTTCAAAGATGGCATTTTTGAGATTCCCTTCGGTACATCACTGTTTGGTTTTTACCAGAATGGACCTTAAGGTTAGAATTTCCACCACATTTCTGTGTTGAATATTTTAGCTATGCATTAGAGTTTTTCACTGAAATGTTGCAGGTATGGTAGGTAAATGGTGGTGGTGGTGACTTTTCAATTTTAATTTCTGTCTTGGTCTTCTTCAAGGAGTTTTTGATGGTTACACCTTCTCCTTCATTCTGTTTAAAACTCTGCAATCTTTTGGCATTCTTCTTCTATGGATGTCTCATCACAAATGTTTTCTGCTCCCTTGTTTAGGCATTGGTTTATATCAAAGAATGCCTGTTATTGAAGTTATGAAATTTGAAAAGCACAAATACTGTGACACATATCAATGAAGATTGAGTCTTTTATTTCCATTTGAAATTAAGAAATTGAAATTTGGATAACACAAAAATGTATTTGTGAATTACATTTTGATATCAAGTTTATTGACATACATTAATGATAAAGTTGTTTAATTAAATTTTGTACATAACTGTAACATACACTTTTCAGTTGTGCTTTAAATGGTTAATGAGCCTGATTAATTCATTAGTAAATGTGTATCTCAGGATGGGTATTGACTCTTTCATTAATAAAGCAGAAAACAATGTTTTGACCTTCAAACCTGAAGATGACCTAAGAAGGTCAAAACATTTTCTGCTTTATTAGAAAAAGTGTTGGTACTCATACCAGCCTTCCTGAGATGCATTTTAATGGTATGATCATTATCAGTGAAATGTTTAGCCACAGGTTTTTCTTGATCATAATTCTAAATGTTATGAACCTTTCACATGCTTTTTAAGACAATGTCTTATCTGTTTCTTCTCCACAGTATGAAATGTAATGCTATAAATTAAGCACATGGACGCACAGTTGAACAACTGTTTGATTGTGTATGTAAGTTGGGTCAAGATATAGAAGGACTAGTGTTAATGTAACTGAACTTCTAAAGCAACCTGTACCACATTGAAGATTGGTGACTTCTTTTGGTGTTTTCAGTCATGCACAAATTAATGTATTTTTAGGTTTTTCCATGTTGATGTAAAATTATAAGTTTATCCTCAAATGTTTTCTCATTTTGAAGTATCCCAAGATTGGTTTTGGTTATTTTAGAAACCTGTATGCTTTGTGGGTGAAATGTCAATCTCTAGGGAAATTAACTTTTAAAACCATTCTTTTTTTATCTTTAAGTTCTACTGCATTCTTGAGAGTAATCTTAGCATCAGTTTTATGAGCCAAGTTGATTATTTTTAGAGAATAACTCTTAAGCTGGTGTTGCACCTGGAACATGAACAGAGATCTTTGCTCCTTCAAAAGCAGTTGTTTGCCAGGGCTTGAGGAGTGTTATATAGTGTCTTGGATGAATTGATTTGATTGCAATATCTCCTTTGGGTAGTCTTCAAACATCTGTAAAGAAGGTAGTAGCTTAATCTTATTTAAAAAAGACAACACTGACAGTTTGTCTATTTTCTTATTAAAATCAGATATGGAATTGCTTAAGCTACATAGATGGTGAAACTGATTTTCTAATGGCATTTTTAGCAGGTGTAAGGTGGGTGGAATTGTAGTTGGATAAGGATTGGGAGTTTTGGGAGGTACATAAATGATGGATGTTGAAATAGTATTTTATGTTCATAAGGCAAGAGTGATGTCAAGGAAGATTACTGAATGGTTTGAAACATTGATTGTGTAATGAAAAATTGTATGATGCTTCTTGATAAAATTATGGAGTTTGTCTATGCTGGAAATTGAGATTTCAATTAAGTCATCAATGTAATGTTGATATATATAATAGACATGGATCCACCATAAGTTTGAAAAATGTTGTATTCTATGCAGTCTACAAACAGGTTGATAAATGATTGTCCCATCTTGGTACTTCTGGCTATATCCTTTATTTGTTTTATAAATCATTGAAAAGAAAAAGGCATTCAATGTCGATCCTAAAGCCAATATTTCTAGAGTTTGTGCTGATGGCTGTGGTACTTATCACTGGTTGAAGTAATCCTCAACACTTCAAGATATTGAAATGTATGTTTACATTTTTTTTTTCTGTATCCCCATATATTGTACTGAGCATTTACTTTCTCCTACTAAGAACTGCAACTAAATCATTAGTGTAGTGTGAAATGAATAGCTAATAACTGACATCAAATACATAGTGCCATGTTGAATGTGGTGTTTTTCAAACATGTTAAAATTGTTTCTTGGATACTTATTTATTATGATAGATATATATGTATATATAAATAAACAGCTTTTGTACTGTTAGCTATATTAATTGTCATTCGGCAGTTCAGTCAACATTATAAAACAATAATGAACTTAATATAAAAAAATATAAACATTATAACAGAACAAAAATTAAACAATTTTTTTATTATTCCTGGTTGTCAACATTAAGTCATAATGGATAATGTCTGTGGTAATATCACTCAAATGCTTTATTCTATCAATCAGACAAAATCCAAACACTTATATTGAACTACCCAGCAGCTATTAAAAATCAGTTGAGGATCACGAGTTGAGTGCTTACACCCACAATGTTTCAACTCCTACTGTTTGTAGCTAGTTGTGTGATAGCAGTTACCCTTGATACTTAGATGTAACCTTAAAAAAGAAATGAAACCATGCTAAATGTTCTACAAGGTAAAACACTCATCCTTCAACATTTTACTTATAAAATGATGTTAAACAGAATTAAACACCCTACCCTAATAGTTATTAAATTGGCAGTTTCCTCCCTTTTCTTGAAGACTTGTACAAGTATATCATGGGCAATCTGAAACAAGCCCAGCTACTTAAAGCTAGTCATGCCACCCCAGTGTATTGACAAGGAAAAAAAAGTTTTAAAGTTAGTTGCTATACAAGGTTGTGGTGTAACATGCTATTACATCAAGACTAGTAAATAAAATAATGGTACTTAAGATAAACATTATTTATAACAAAAGAGGGATAAAGGTAAACATTTCAAAATTCTTCAGATTCCATCATCAGTATTTAAAGCCAAATAAAAGAATTACATCATTCATAAGTAAATAATTAAAATGCATTGCTGCAATATTGATTATTTAATCAAAATTAAAACACGTAGAAAGTGAATGAGCAACAAACAAAAATACCATACATATTTAAAACTGTGTGCTATAGAAGAAGACTATGTTATTCAGTGTTTGGTGAAAGTCATTTGGTGTGGAGAGTTTTTTTTATTATTATTATTCAGTAATTCCAGATTAGTGTTAATTCCAAATTTCGATACTGTGTTGGCCTGTATAGGAAACACAAAGTTCCTCAACTTCTTTGTGTTTTTATGGGAAATTTTCATTTGTTCATTGGCTGTAACTAGTATATGGCATTTTATTTTACCAATATTCAAAACCTTACAGACTCCACACATGTAAATGTATATGCAAAGAGAAAGTGAGAGAAGGTCTTTACCATGGAAAAATCCTGTATGTGTGATGTGAGTTTAAAAAACTAATCTGAAATTATCTTGGTGGTAGAAACCATGAATTATAGGTTTCATTGGACATTTTAAAGTTAAGATTTGTTTCCACATTTTTGATCTTGAAGTATACAGTTTGTTTGGAAGAAATGGCAAATGCTGAACCGTCTATATTAATTCTGGTTGTATTTAAACTGTATAGTAGAAATCAGTTCATTGTTACAGTCGAAACATTTCTGAAGTACACACAGTGTATCAAATAGAGCCTAGTAATATGCAAGTGTATTGATGAATCTCTTTTAAACACATTCCTCATATAGACAGTAACTTTAAAAAGGTTTGCCAGAGCATGCTTTCACTAAATCATGACAGCCCCAAATGTGAGATGGTATCAGACATTGAGCAAGTGTTG
Source organism: Carcinoscorpius rotundicauda (assembly GCA_011833715.1). Classification (NCBI taxonomy): domain Eukaryota; kingdom Metazoa; phylum Arthropoda; class Merostomata; order Xiphosura; family Limulidae; genus Carcinoscorpius; species Carcinoscorpius rotundicauda. Next base: position 44,065,550 of record CM022392.1, on the reverse strand, counting down.
TAGTAGCAGGTTGTCTCATAAAACATCTTTGATGAAACATTGTCATTTAACAGAAAGGTGAACACTGATTAAAATATCAGTAACTTAGGTTGAAAAGTTTCTTGGGTAAATAATCATAAATTACAAAATTTTCTTTCTTGGGAATATCTAGCTAGAGTTGATTAATAAAAGTTGAGCTTTATGGAAGAATGGAAAATTAAGTTTAGTAGTTATGATTTTATTAACTGTTAAAATAAGAATATTAATATATCTTTAGGAAAAGAAGGACAAATTATCGGCTTTTTCATCAAAAAGTTTCTTTTGTAAAATAAGGCTACCGACCAACCAGTAACTAAATACAGAAGTGATAAGTAAATTCACCTTAACAGTACTTTTATTGAGTTAAGTATAATAATTTTAATGCTTGTTTAGCAGTTGTGAATTCCATAAAATAAATGGACATAACCTTGTGTTTAACGTACTTGTGCTCTGAAAGTTCAAAATTCAAGCCATCATGTGCTTCTGAGCATTCTTTCCTCGTTCATCTGCAATGGCACTATAATTAGTGGCAAATCTTGCTGTGTGCTTAAGAGTAACATTGCAGGTGGCATATATTGCTGAATGACTGCCCTTTGCTAGATCAGCAGTTTTAAATTATGAATTGTTATGCCAGAACATTAGGGATATCTGACCTTGCCTTTTATGTTGAAAATAACTTGTGCTGAAATCCATAAATTTTTATACTGTATTATTGAATGATAAAAATATCTATTGTTTACTGTAGTGAAAAATAAACAAAAGAAAGCATTAATTAAAATAAATAGTTTTGCTGTCCCATTACTTTGAACTAACAGTGAATGACTAGTTCCATATTCATCATTGTTCCCACCTACTAATTTTAAATTTACAAACTGTAAAGGAAGGCACTTTTGTTGGTAAAAAGTAGTATTATTGTTTTATGTTCATTCTTTTAAATGTAGTCTTTTCATATGTATGTGCACATATATAATTATAAATATTGTATTATGTTTCTTCTTCATAAATAGAAAACCAGATTACCAACAGATTTCAAGAAAAAACCACACAAAAATGGTAATTATTGGTGGCTTAATGTACAGAGCATCTAACATGAAGCTTTCTATGGCAGTGAAACCTAATGAAAATAAGAAACTGGGCCACAAAACATGTAAATTACCACAAAGTAAGTGACAGAAAATATATAATGAAAACATTGGCTTTGTTGCTGATTCTATTTTAATAGAAGAAAATTTACATGTTTGTTATGTATCTAATCTTTAATTCATAATAAAATTTCTTTTCTAAAGGAATAGTAAGTGAAAAGCTGTGAACCTATCACTTGGAATATAGGCCTTTTTTAATTTTGATTTTATGTAACCACTTGTGAAATATTATTTTTAAGAAGCTTCTGTATATAGAATAGTGTTATTTTGATTTTAAATTACTTTTTAAAATAAACAAAATACTTTCTAAATTTTTAATTAAATAGTTTTGTTGTTCCATCACTTTGAACTAACAATGAATAACTGGCTCCACAATAATCATTGTTCCCAACCACTAATTAGAATTGAAAAACTGTAAAGAAGGGCACTATTCTTTGCAGAAAGTAGGATCATAGTTAATCAAACCTCTATGCAGTTTTGTTTCACTCCACAGTTTTAGACTTTTTCATTTATTGATGAGAATATTTTTTATTTGTGCCAAATGTAGCATATAGGGCATATTTTTGGCATATTCAGAAATCATTCAATGACATTAATATTATTTGTTATGGAGCAATAATTCTTTAAGGGTATGTACACCAATAAGATTGTAGAAAACATAAATCTGTGTACACTTGAAATGGCCATCCAGGAACATTATCTGTTCATTGTGGTTATTGTTCACACAAGTGTTAGCTTAGATCTTTGTGATTGTAAATGTAGAGAGCTGAAAAAAACTGTTCAAAATTCAGTTTGGCCAACTTTGTTGGATTGCAAGACTGTCCAGGTACCAGATGCTTCATGATACACAAGTCGTATCACACTTTGGCATGTACATAAATACAGGCTTAAAAGTATAGAAACTACTATAAGTTACTTTCACATATTTTTGTACTTGTATTGACAGCAAGATATATTCTGAAGGTTAGACTGTATTTAACCCTTTCACGAAGGTCTTGCTATAAAATACAAGAGTTCAACTACACATTTGCACTATAACTTTGATAAGCATGTGTATCTTCACAAACTTTGTTTGACTTTTAGTAAAGATTACATTTTTGTACACAAAAAATCAGGTTTTTTTTAATTAAATGTTTTTACTAAAGATTTGTTTGTGAAAATAGTCTGTTTCCTGACTATTCTAAAAGAAAAGTAATCTCTTGCTATGATTTTAGAAAAGCTATTCTTCATCCAAAAAATATCAAATATTATTTGCATAATCTTTAAAACCTTCTAATTACATTTCAATTATTTATTTTTAGCAAGACTTTATATATTATTATTTTTCATACTGCTTTTGACAAACCTTGCAGCCATCATAAAAAAGAACTTGAAAATATAAATCATACTTTTCTTCAAACTTAGAATGACTACATATTATAAAATGAAAATAAAAATGTTTAGTTTAAGCTGCTTAAGTCTCATTATGCTATATATGTATGTTAATTTTAATTTAACAAACAAGCTGAAACAAAAATAAACAAAAAATGCTACACTAATTGAAAAGACCCCAGGATACAAGCTATAATGTAGGGTTATAAAATGTACCCTAACTTTTGGAGGTGACTGTGGAAGTAGGACCCACATTGAGGTGGAGATTTGCCATCTATCAGTCTTTACCTCCACTTCTCAGGGGAAATAAAACAGTTGCAATAGATATAGAAATTAGGAGAGCGAGATGTGGATGCTGAAGCCCACGTCTGTGTCAGCCTTCACTGCCTGCAGACAGTTGTGGGAAAGTAACTGTTCTCCCAAGTAAAGAAGAAACATTAATTTAAATAAAAAGTTAAAGACTTATCTATCTCTTTAAGTTAGCATTCTAGCTTTCAATATGAAAGGCACTAACTGAGAGCACAGAAAATGAACATTACCAGGATGAAGTGTTCCATCCAGCTATCCAAACAAACTAGCATAGCTCCCCACCACCACCCATTCACCAAGTCTTCTGTGACTATCATGTTCTAAGTAAGCCTGAAAAATGTGGCTAGATGTACACTTACATAAAGTAATGCCAAGTTGCTAAATGGCCTTATTCACAACTAAAAATAGTTATTAGAAAATTCAAGTAAAATTTCTCTAATTGTGTTTTATTTAATACATTCTTATTTGTTACAAAATAGTTTAATAATTTTATTTAATTTTTTTATTTAATACAGTAATTAATTTTTGTATCAGTATTTCAACATAATTAAAATATTGTAATTTATTGCAAATTTTACAATATCTGAATAATTACAAAGTTATAATGTTTACCATGTTTCTCCAATAATAAGACCTACCCATAAAATAAGACCTAGTGTGATTTTTGGGGGTAGTTTTAATATAAGCCCTACCCTTAAAATAAGCCCAAGTTAAGAGTGGCAGGAAGAGGAAATAAAAAAAAAATTAATTTATTAATTAGTTTAATAGTTAGTTAATTAGTTTAAGTATTAATCAGTTTAATAGTTTAATAATCTTTTTAATATATCAAAATAAGACATCCCCCCTCAAAAATAAGCCCTAGTGTCATATTTTGGATTGAAAATTAATATAAGCCCTGTCTTATTTTCGGAGAAACACGGTAGAAGGATATGGTGTATTACTATTAAAAGAACGTGAACCACAAATTGAACATGCAAAATATTTTATTTTCTCAGAAATATTAACATCCTTATCAATTATTTTAATTTATAAATGTAAATAATATATATGTGCATTAGATATTGAAGTATTTTCAATTTCTAATTTTGCCAAATAAATAATGTAAATAACATTATGTATACTAATTAAATCATCAATATGTCTGTATGTTAGCATAAGAATTTATGGATTTGTGTAGTTTTCAATAAATCTGTTCTGATAATAGTAGATATAAATTTACTGTAGAAGTTGAATAGTTAGTTTCCATTGGAACTTCTTTTACTTGTTTAAAAAATCTGTTAATTTAAAAATATATAATTATTATAAATACAGAAACTTAATATTTCTTTTGTTTTTGGAGCTAAAGTTTCTTTCTTCCAGTTCTATAAAAAGATAACTTTTATTAATGAATTTAAAACAAAGATTAAATCTTTTAATGGGATTGTAATGTACAATGTGGTGAAATCAAATATTTGAATATTATTTATTTGTTCACTTTTTAAAGTATTTTAAAATAGGTTTATTTTTTATTTTCCAAAAAGTATGTTTTTATTATTGACACTTACATTTTTTATTTTCTCAAGTAAAATATTGAATAATTTATGTAACAATATAGCCAGTTGTTTGATAATTGTTCTTATTGAATTGGATATAAATCCTAAATTTAATTGGAGATTTATGTAGTTTGGGAATAACATAAAGAAATATTAAATCTACATAAGAATGTTGTGTAGAATAAAGTTTATTATAAGTTTTAATAAAATTATTAATTGCTGTATCTTTGGATTGGTTAACAAGCTTAAATGTTTGTATTCTATTGATTTCTTTTATTATAATTAATGCATAAAACTTGTATTGAATGAAGTAAGAGTATATAAGGGACCATTTTCAAAAAAGAAATGTATGAAATTCTTGTATTATATTTTAGCTTGTTAATTTAAGTTTCTAATTTGTATGAAATTATAGTCTTAGATGTTTGTGATGGCAAAATACTAATTTTAAACAGTGTTGCATTCAACATACCACGTGACTCACTAAAATGTATATTTAGGGGAATTCTTTTAATATTTCCTTTAAATTAAGAAATTAACTTGTATATAATATTAAAATTTGAATTATAATCTACAATTTAATTCCTAACTTATTGACATAAATTCATGAAACAGTATTTCAATAAAATTTTGTTTGCAAATCAATAAATATGATGACATGGCCTTTAACTTATCATTTGTAACAAAAGGGTCAAATAAATATCAGATTCTAGAGGTACAACCTGTTAAAGTTTTTTAGACAGTGTTTTCCTTTGTTGTTGTTTTTTTAATGAAAATGTTATTATTGATTCCAAAGAATATGCATTTACATGTTTATACATACAGTTAATTGGGTAATACCATTATTAATGTTTTTTAATTGCAAAATCAATTCTGTAGTGCAGATTACAACACCACAAACATTTCTTTGCTCTAAAAAAGTAATAAATGTAAGTTGTTTGACTACTGTCTTAAGTTAGGAAGAATATGTTTAGTGAATAGTATTCTGTATTAATATTTATAATAAATCAAAGATATTTTGAACAAACTGTTGTTTTACCAACCTAGTAATCTGCTTTGAACTTAGGTTACTTCATTTACCCATTGTATGTACATTTCATTCCAACTTGCCAGCTTTTGTTAGACATTTGACAATTGAATTATTGTTCCTGGGGTTCTTACTAGTCCCACAGTGAAAGGTCCTGGGGTCTCATTTTTTATTTTTTAAAGGTCCCATATGTAGCATTTAATAAAGGGGGAAAAAACACATCAGTGTCAATGAAAACCTTTATTTACAATTTACACTGTATTTTATTTCCCTTTATGAGTGCAAATTTTTTCAGAAAAACTATTTTTATATTTACTCTTCTCCATCCTAACTCTCTATGAGATCGAGTGAATTGACTGATACCATGACCACCATTCATAATTAGGAAATAATTATAAATTACCCCAATGTTATTAGTAAAACAACTAACTACAGATTGTAACAGAAAACCACAATTATTTATTCTAAATAGCTTAGTTTGTAACAATATACATCTATTTATACTTAAATTTTAGTTTTATTGCCATTTGAACCATGTCTAACTATTATTCATTCCGTATGAGTTTCACGAGCATGCAGTTCACATTATGGTACTGAATTACATAATGCATGGTTCACTTGTGAGCATACATCATGAAGGATTATTATTTATTTTGCTTTAGCTCACATAAAGTGTTTGTAATATTTGCATCTTAATTACTTTTTTTAATAATGAAGAATACACTTGAAATACATGAAATAAAGTATTTAACTGAGTCTTTTTTTTTCAGCTCTCAAGTTCTGGTGAAATTTAACCATACTTTTTTATACTGATTGTGCAACTATATGAAATTATTTCTAGTTAGCTGAATAATTTACCAAAGAACACAGAATAATAAAATTCAAAAAAAGAAACTATTTCATAAATATGCTGTTCTAACTGTAACAGAAGTTGTTACACTGGTGAGCTTAGCTCAATTTTTATTTCCCATGAGAATAAATTTTGAATCGGACAAAAATGTAATACAATACATCATTTGATAGATAAACTCAAGCTTTCTATTGCTTTTTAAATGTAGTTTTAATTGTCAGAGGGAACTACTGACAATTTCTGAAAGAGAGAATGTGACAGATGAGTATGGCAGGAGGGAATTGATTTTCTATTTTATTACTCTGTAACTAAATAGGATTTAAAAGCTATGTAATCTATTCTTTGCCTGAATGATGAAAACATTATAATGAATAAGTTGCATTAAATTTCGTACTTCTTGGAGGAGTATTAAAAAATTAGAGAAAAGGGAACCCATCAATAACAAGTATTCATAGTTATCATACTAGGTGAGATTGGGATTTGTTTTAAAATATTTCATTTATAGAATTAAAAATTTGACACTTTTGATTTATTGTCTGTCTTGATATCAAGTTTATTCATATACATTGGTAATAAAATAGTTTAATTAAATTTTGAATGCAAATGAAGAAATGTGGCATTCACTTTGACCTACCCAAACCAAAAGTGTAATCATGTGGCACTTTCACTTGGATTTATTTTTTATTCAGCTCATTGTCATTTTTGAAACCTTGTAAAAGTCTATTGGACAGCTGTGTGCAAACTGTTTAGTTTGTTATGGAGCAAAGTTCAAAACAAAGTACTTTGCATATGGGGCATTTTGCGGTATGTATTCAGTACCTGGAAAGTTGCATCTCCTGTGTCACAACAAATTCTCATTCAAACAGAACCCAGGATTTTGGTTGATTAGAACTTTGCGTGTACCAGACATATTCTCTGGTAGAATATTTTATACAGTAATAAGCTTGTTACTCAGTAAAATTTGTCATGTTAGATAGGGTTCTTTCTCTTTTTAAAAAAAAAAAAGTAGAAGCAAGTGTTTTATCACCCAACAATGAAATCACATTTTTATTTTACTTGTGTGGGAATATTTATTAAAATATTTCTCAAGTAAGACTTCTAGTTTTTTTCAACAGACTCAATAATCAGTTACATGTGATTAATTTGTTATTAACACTTATATTTACTCCAATTTCATGAGATAATCTAATTCTTGCTCATCCAAGTAACATTTAAATTTTTATTATAGTTCTTTTCAAAGTTGTATTTTATTAGTAAATGATCAAACCACTTTAAATACCTTAGCAAGGTTCAATAAAGACCTGTACAAACCCTAAGTAAAATGTTTGAAAATAAAGAAATTTGTTATGTATTTTTAAGACATGATAGTTTTGTAGCAAAAATAATTATTCTTAGGGATAAGCAGAAAGGTTTTTAAAATTTGATGAATTATTTTCTTTATAGGTAAAACTCTTTCCAGCTGTGTAGAAAATAAATTATGAACTTTTCTATTTTCATTTATGTATTTCATTAAATAAGTATGAGAAAATGACAAGATATCAATTCTGAAATATTTTTTTTAGTTTGAAGATGAAAATGTGTTGTATGTGCAATGCAACTGCATTGTTTAACATTAAGAAACAATGACAAATTATTCACTTATCAATCACCTGTTCTAACAGTTCTATGAATACTTTTCCAGATTTGTTATTGTATTCATGTCAGAATTGTTTTGCATGTTTATAAATGTGGTTACTATAATAATTGGGCCTTAATGGTTAAATTTATAACTACATACCGACCCAAGTGCTGTGTAATCTACCAAAGGAAATGAATAGTTATGTATTAGGTAACAAATACTTAAAGTAAAAACTAATATTTTTTTACATTATTCACAGAGCTTATATTTAAATTAAAACAACATAAATTAATATCAAGTTATTTTGTAAAATAAAACATTTGACTGTTATAATGATTAAGAATAAAATTGCCAAGTGTATTCAGATAACACAGTATTACTGTATTAATAAGTAACAATGTTTAACTTGTCCATAGTCACCAGTAATTTTTCATTTTTACTGTAATGGTATACCAGTTAGCTATGTAACACTGTAATTATGTTTTCATCATTTTTTGCACAAAAGAACAGACTCCCCACATAATAATACAATATATTGGATTAACTGAGATTATAATGCAGCTATTCTGATGCAATTACTGGTATTTTTTATTTACTGTCCTCTAGCATTTAAATTTTCACACACCACTAGCCTTTAAGTCCCACTGAATTCCACATGCTTTAGTTGCATTTAAACATGAAAATTAACATGTGACATCCCTCTGTCAATTCTTAGGAGTATAACATACCCTTCTGTTGCAGCTGACTTCCTCTGTGCAGTTGAAAACAGAACTTTTTGACACAACAATATTAAGACTTAATGCATGATTTTGTACCTAGCTTCCTCTGTTTTGATTTTCAGTTTCACATCCTTTAACATTGGCTGTGTTTTTTACATTGAGTAATATCTCTCATCCAGTTCACTCTGTGTCAGGTTCTTTTGTGGCTTCTTTCTAGCTGGCTCAACTGTGGTTTCTGTCCTTTCTCCAGGAACAACATTATCTCTCCCTCTTTCCTTGTTTTTCTTCTAGCACCCTTGCTCAATGGTGCTTCATCCCTCTATTCCCACACACTAGCTTCACACCTAGTTTTTGTCTTCACTTGCAAAGAGTTCAGGAATATTCACATGTGTAGCATCACTGATTTCTCACTCTTTCCATTCTTCATACGTCTGTGCATTATCATAAGTGGAGAATATTCTGTCACTAATCTATCTGGCACTGATTCCCCCCATTACTCTTGTTCCCTTCCTAGGATACCTGTTTTACATGATTGATTAATAGAAGTCTTCTTCTTCAACCATTGTCGGCTTTTGGGCATCCCTACCATTTCTCTTTTAATTTGCTATGTATTTTTCTCTCCAGTTATTTCCCTTTCTTCCTTGTACAGTTCATAATCCCACTTTTATCTGGATTGTATTGTATGTCCACACTGCAATTTTTATATTTTTTTAAGTGTTGTGTTATGCACAGCATCCTTCCATGACTCTTGCTCCTGTTTGCTTATCCGTTGGAGTCTGTACATTTCTTATGATATTATCTTATCAATCTCATCAGGTGGGTTCATCAGGTTACCAGTAGTGTGTGTATTCCTCCCTTTCTCATGACTTGTGCCAATTGTTCTGTGTATTGTCCCATCTGATCCATCACCTTCCAGTATCATATCGTTTATGCTTATTACTGTCAGAGTTTTTGTATATGAACTGAAATCTTTACAGTAAGTGTCTGCAACTTGTTGGCATTAAATTCAAACAATAAATGGACAGCAATAATCCACTTATTTAAAAATAATATATTTAAAACAAGTCAAATGTCTGTACAGAATTTTTTTATACTGTAGGATATCACAGTTGTATCTAAAACTCAAATAATTATCTTTTCTTGTCAAAAGTCGACAGAGGCTTATTCAGTCCCAGTAGAATATAGTTGACAAAACAAATTTTCTATCTATATGATCTGTAATAAATTCAAGTACATTATGCCATGGATAACTTCATCTGTTTCCTGAACTTTAACTAATTGTCTCCTTTTCATCAACATCCTTACAGGTGTGTTCAATTTCTTATTATCATCCTTGGACAAGACAAATTTATTCTCCTTATCTCTGTTAAACTGTGAAGTTCACCTTAAAATATTGCCCATTTCAGCTTAGCTAACTTTATTAACTAAATGCTTTTTAAATTAACTTTCTTACTTCATCTTTCCTAACTTCAAAAATCTCCCACCATGGCTAAACTGTCCATCACACAGTCTACATTTATCTAATTATTTCTCATTTAACTTGCATTTTTCTATTTGAACATATTTATAACAAGTGACAGAATAATCTAGAACTATCTATCACCTTAGTAGTAACAACATCATGCATATCTTGAGAAAATTAGAAGCTTGAAGTAAGTTGATATCAACAGTATTACTAAAGTTCTGGTAACAACAGTCAAATTGCATGCACAACATGTTTCATACAGTTACATAACAAACTTGTGACTATTTCTTTTAAAATAATTAACCTATAACACTTTTCTTATGAAATCTAAATAACCATTTAATATAAAATCACTAAATAAACTGCAAAATAGATATTAAGGTAAACAAACTTGTATATTCAACATTTACCATTGTTTTGTTTTTTTTGGAGATCATCTAGGCTGGCACATAGACCACTCCCCATACTATGGTGTCATGTTACTTATACCCCCTGGCTGTTTCTTGTGTAGCTGGATATTGTCTTCACCTTGTAGCCATTCTCTGGTTGGTACAGCTCTGATTGAATGAGTTATGTTGTTTTATCAGGGACCTCTTTCACAAGTTATGGATTCCACTATATGGTGAGTAGTGCTTGTACAGGTATATTAATATCCACAATCTACACCATGAGACCTGTAAAGTCTATCACATTTACTGTTGAGATGGAATGTCGCATAAGACCACTTGCAAGTTCTTCTTCTTGGCATATGTTCATACTGGACCATACACTCGTAGACTAACATGAGTAAAGCAGAATGATATTGCTGCCCATTAATAATGTTGCTTAAATTGCTGGGTTTGTGAACAGCCTACTGTTCAGAATAGGGTTACGTGTTCACCTGTTACACTCTTCAGTAATACATTCCTTTAGACTCTTCAGTGCACTTCTTTCCCCTCTTTTTTTTTTTTTCCCTCGGTGTGGATTCCTGTACGTGGTGAGGGGACCTCCCAGGGAAGGTTCTGTTCTGTCTGGTTACCTTCTCTGGGATCTAAACATCCACCCACGTGTTTGCCGTGCGTGGCGACCCGTGAAGGGGAGGAGAGGATCCTGGTGGTTGAGGGGTCCAACCCTAACACACCACTTTGGCCTCGAATTCCTGTAGACGGGCGGCCCTTGGGTGGCCCCCCTCGGGTCAATCGGCTGGTCCACCTGAGCTAGAGCCAACCAAGTACCAGTGTTGGAAGTTCTCAACGGGTGTTGTGGACATTGTGCCTGATGCTGGTGTTTGGGTATAGTGCTCACGAAACCCTGGCGTTGCTGCATTGTCCTTGCGTGACTTTGTAGTGCGTCCCCTTGTAGGGCTCCATGGTGGGTGGGGTCAGTGAGTACCGAAACTTTTCACTTTCCTATGGATCCTTCAAAAAATTTAATTTAATTAAAATTGTAAAAAAACAGTCAATGGGTAAGCGACCACGTCTCGAATACTCAGAACAGCAATCTCCAACTTCAGTAACACACGTACCTCATTTTCTGATATTGCATTCTCTTTCAGAAAAATCTTTAGGGCAAATGTCCCCTTTTTTTATTCAAAAGGGGCTCGAGGGACTTGCTGGCTCTCCAAAGTCAGTAAAGAAGCTTCGATCCGGTGACATACTGGTTGAAACATCCACATCCCAACACAGTGAACTCCTCTTGAAATCAAAGGTAATTGGCGATATACCTATCGAGGTTACACCCCATGCTACTTTGAATACTTCACGAGGAGTTATTGTTGAAAGGGATTTGAAGAATGTTCCTGAATCGGAGATTCTCGCCGGTCTTTCTACTCAAGGAGTTTCTGCAGTGAGGCGCATCTCCACTCGCAAAGATGGAGTTACACTGCCAACAAATACCCTTGTTTTAACATTCACTTCACCACGAGCACCCGCCACCATCAAAGCAGGTTATCTCATTTGCAGGGTTCGGCCATACATTCCAAACCCTCTTCGATGTTTTCAATGTCAGAGATTCGGCCACTCAAAGACATCTTGTCGTGGTTCCCTGACATGTGCTCGTTGTGGAGGCAAGGACCACGATGCCTATGATTGTGACATAAACCCACATTGCGTCAACTGCAATGGTTCTCACCCCTCTTACTTTCATTCTTGTCCAAAATGGTTGAAGGAAAAAGAGGTGCAGCATTTGAAAACGACACATAACATTAGTTATCCTGAGGCTCGGAAATTGCTGTCCACAATCCCATCTCGGACATATGCTGCTGCACTCCATTCCACAACTACAGTGGAAATGCAGACAGATCTCTCTGTGCCTTCAAGAGAATCGTTTTCAAAACAAATGAAAAGCCTTTTGACCTCCGAGGTTAAAAAAGTAGATGAATTGACTTCCACACCCATCTCTGTTCCTCCCATACCTTCCAACAAACCTCAAGATTCATGTCCTTCAGTTTCAAATACAGGCATTTCTTCTGATACATCATTTTCTCCCACCACAATAAACAAAACAATTACTCGTCCGCGTCCTCAGTCGCTTGATTCCTCTTCCAATAACAAAAACCTGCCCACTCGACCCAGAGCAGGATCCATGGAGGTTGATAGACCTCCTCCGAAGAAAGACAGTAAAGACAAAAGACGAGGTCGTAAACCGAAGGGTTCTCCAACCACTTCACCTGCCCATCCTTAAAAATGGCCACCTTGATACAATGGAACTGTCGAGGTTTACGTTCTAATCTGGATGATATCAAAACGCTGATTGCTTCCTACCATCCTGTTTGTCTTTCTCTACAAGAAACATTTCTCAAATCTGCTGATACAGTCTCCATTCGGCAGTTTTCTCTGTACAGAAATGACAAGTTGTGTGATGGTCGAGTACATGGAGGGGTGGCACTTTTGGTTGATCAACATGTGCCTACCCTGTCTTTGTCACTCAATACACCCTTGGAGGCCATAGCCATCCGTATTTCCTTGGGTCGTACCATCACTGTTTGTTCTCTGTACCTGTCCCCTGGAGAGACATATGATCAATCAGACCTGGATGCTCTCGTTGCACAGTTACCATTTCTAATCCTGGGGGATTTTAATGGACACCATCCCCTCTGGGGAAGTGCTGTTATTGATGGGAGGGGTCGATCTGTAGAGCAGATGCTATCTGATCACGATCTTTCTCTTTTCAATACTGGTTCTTCCACTTACTTTCATGCACCAAGTCAGTCATTCACTGCCATTGATCTCTCAGTTTGCTCCCCTTCATTATTTTCCCATTTTTCATGGAGGGTTGACAGTAATCCACTAGGCAGTGATCATTTTCCGATCATTTTGAGAGAGACTGGCCGTGGTCGATGCCACCCTACCCGCGTGCCCCGGTGGAAGCTGGATCAGGCAGACTGGTCCACTTTCACTGCTCTCGCAGAACTTGATCCTGTCATCGTAAATCAGCCATCAATAGACAACTGTGTTGCAGCGGTAACTGATTGTATTATACATGCAGCTGCTCAGTGTATTCCTAAAACCTCGACACGTTTCCCACGATATCCTCGTCCATGGTGGAATTCTGCTTGCAACTTAGCACGGAAGGCTCAAAAACGGGCCTGGGACACTTTTCGCAGATATCCCACACTTTCAAATCGGGTTGCTTTCCAGCGGGCCCGAGCACATGCTAGGTGGGTAAGACGTCAAAGCCAGAAGGAATCTTGGATTAAGTTCACAACCAGCATATCTTCTACCACCAGTTCCAAGATCGTATGAGACAAGATTCGAAAGGTTAATGGGCACTACACTTCTGTTCCCCTCTCGATCTTACTCTCTGATGGTCAGGAGGTGACTGATGTCCGAAACATCACTAACACTCTAGGTGAAAGCTTTTGCCGGTTATCTAGCACTTCTGCTTGTTCCTCCACCTTCCTGGCCATCAAGACTCGGGCAGAACGATCACCTCTTACCTTTCAAACTGACTGTTTCTTTGACTATAATAGTCCCTTTACCCTGGTGGAACTAAAAATGTCCCTTCATCGGTCTGCCAGTACATCTGTTGGACCTGATGATATTCATTATGACATGCTACACCATCTCTCTCCTGATTCTCTTGATGTCCTACTGACTATATTCAACCGGATTTGGCAGGAGAATGTTTTTCCTGATGCCTGGCGCCAGGCTATCATTTTACCTTTCTCTAAGCCAGGGAAAGATCCAAAGACTCCTTCAAACTATCATCCAATTGCTTTTACGAGCTGTCTCTGCATGACCTTAGAAAGGATGGTTAATGCTCGTCTCGTTTGGTTCCTTGAATCAAACAACCTCCTCTCACCCACCCAGTGTGGGTTCCGTCGACAGCACTCCACCATAGACCACCTAATTCGTCTTGAAACATCTATTAGAGAGGCCTTTCTCAACCGCCAACACCTTGTATCGATATTCTTTGACATAGAGAAGGCTTATGACACAACATGGAGGTATGGCGTTTTGCGAGACCTCCATACATATGGGTTACGTGGACATCTACCCATGTTTATTAAAAATTTTTTAATGGACAGGAGATTCCAAGTTCGTGTAGGTTCGGCACTTTCACGTTCTTTTGTACAGGAATTTGGAGTCCCTCAAGGCTGTATATTGAGTGTCACACTTTTCAGTATAAAGATAAATGCCATCACTGAACAACTCCCTCTCACCGTTATGAATGGGCTATATGTTGACGACTTTCACATCTCATGTCAGTCATCAAACATGAGATATATTGAGCGGCAACTACAAACTGCCCTCAATCGTGTACAGAAGTGGACTCTTGCGAATGGCTTTAATTTCTCTCTTTCCAAAACTGTATGCATGCACTTTTGCCGCCGACGAGGTATTCACCCTGATCCTGAACTTCATATCGGTGAAGTTTTGCTGCCAGTGGTCCCAGAGACAAAGTTCTTGGGGCTTATCTTTGATCGTAAATTGACCTTTATACCACACTTAAAGCAGCTTCGGGTCAAATGCACCAGAACACTGAACATCCTTCGTGTCCTCTCTTCTACCAGTTGGGGGGCAGATCGCCGTTCAATGTTAAAGATATATCGTGCTTTATTAGATCAAAACTTGACTATGGATCAATGGTCTATGGCTCTGCCAGACCCTCGGCCTTAAAGATACTGGACCCCATTCATCACCAAGGTCTTCGACTCTGCACCGGAGCTTTCCGTACCTCTCCAGTTCAAAGCATATACATTGAATCTCATGAACCTCCTCTACACCTTCGTCGTTTGCAACTGTCTTTACAATATACTTCGAAACTTCGTTCCTTACCAAAGCATCCCACCTGGGAATGTGTTTTCCTTCCTCGGTGGGCAGTACTTTCTCAGAACAGACGATCTGTCATTGCTCCGTTTGGCCTTCGCATCCGGGCGCAATTGGATGAATTGGGTCTGTCCTTGGATAACATTGCAGATTCCACATATCGATGCATCCCACCATGGCTTATTACAGCCCCCAAGTGTGACCTTTCTTTCAATCACCTAAAAAAGGCGGATACTCCAGACTGGAAGTACCGTCTTTTATTCAATGAATATCTTTCAAACAATCATTCAGTTCCCATTTATACAGATGGTTCCAAATCAGGAAATTCAGTGGGCTCTGCTATGGTTTGCTGTGGGTCAGTAGTTGCACACAGAATTCCCTCTACAGCTTCTGTGTTCACTGCTGAACTGTATGCAATATCTCTTGCCCTTGATCATATTGCAGCTGAGCAGTACTCCAACTGCACTATTTATACTGACTCGCTTAGTTCTATTCTTGCCTTGGAATCACTTCACATTAGCTCACATCCTATTCTAGCAGATATTCGAAACCGACTGGCCCATTTCTCATTAGCAGCTACTTCAATTCAGTTTTTCTGGATACCAGGCCATGTTGGTATTCATGGAAACGAGCTTGCAGACATGGCAGCTAAATATGTATGCCTCAGCTCCATCACCCCTATGCCTATTCCGTACATGGACTATGGTGTTGTCTTCAAAGCTCGGCTCCGTGCCAGTTGGCAGTCCACTTGGAGTGAACAACGCGACAATAAACTTTTTCAAATTAAACCCAAAATTGGAGTTTGGCCATCTAGCTTCCGTAAAGTTCGGAGGGAAGAAGTTGTTCTCACTAGGCTACGCATTGGTCACAGTTTTTTAACTCATCATTTTCTTTTATCTGGAACTGATGCACCAATGTGTAGTTTGTGTAACACTCAAATCACTATCAGCCATGTTTTACTTTCTTGCCATCGTTACAATCCTCAACGACGGCAATACTTTAAACATATTTTTTCCCAGCGTCAATCTGTAACATTGGACAGAGTTATTGGTGATGGTGACTCTGTTCACCTTGATGACGTTTTTAATTTTTTAATGGCCATTAATCTTTTTAATCTTCTTTAAGTGTGGTATCTTTATTTATTACACCTTTTTAATTGTGGCTCCTTTTTAAAGTTTTATTCTCTCTCATTCAATGCGACATTAAACAATAGCCAGAACATTAAATAACTCGACACCAGGACTGGAAAGGCCAACTTCAGGTGACTAACGCTTCTGTTTGAACTACTCGTTAGTCTTCCTGGCGAGTTACTATTATACTTTTGCTGCATATCATTTCACACTTTTACAACCTTTTTGTACTGGCCATATTGACTCATAACCCGGAACCAGGACGGAAAGACCAACTTCAGGTGGCTGACAGTGGTTTATATACTACCTGTTAGTCTTCCTGGCGGGTTATGATCATTCCCATTGTGCTACAGGTTGGCCTTTACTACTTTGTTGACTGGATGTCGTCATTGGTTTTTGCACCATTTCCTGTTTTAATTGCCATTTTGTTTTTATCTTCAATTACCTTTACACATTTTACTCCATTTACTTGACTTTTATCTTTTTACTGGACATTTGGCTACTCTTTATTATGATTTTGCTGAGTGTCTTTTTAAACTTTTATTCCATTACATTTTGATATTAGCTACTATGACACATAACCCAGAACCAGGACTGGAAAGGCCAACTTCAGGTGACTGACGGTGGTTTTTGAACTTGTTCGTTAGTCTTCCTGGCGGGTTATGATCATTATTATTATGCTAGAGTAAATAGTTTATAACTTTGAAAACTGGGTGTCACCATTGGTTTTTACACCATTTTCTGTTTTAATTGCTGTTTTGTTTTTACCTTCATTTTCCTTTACAAATTTTACTCCATTTACGTGACTTTTCTCTTTTTACTGAACATTTGGTTACTCATTGTTGCGTTTTTGCTGTGTGTTTTTTAATACTTCTATTCTTTTACATTTTGATACTAGTTGATATGACACATAACCCAGAACCGGGACTGGAAAGACCAACTTCAGGTGACTGACGGTGGGTCTTGTACCTACCTGTTAGTCTTCCTGGCGGGTTATGATTATACCTTTTTGATATAATACCTACCTTACAACTTTTTACACTTTGCCTTCTATCTTAACCTTGTAGACTAGGTGTCAACACTGGTTTTATATTTTTTTTAGTTTTACGTTCATTTCCATTTATGTCTTTTACTACATTTTTACCGGTTGTTTGGCGCAGATAGCCTCGTTGCTTTGTGCCATAAAACACTAAATCAATCAATCAATCAAATTTTTTTTTTTTCCTCCAGTGGAACATGGGAGTCCTTAACACATCCCAAATCCTAGCTTCTGGGATGTTGGATCACAGAGGAATCTTTCTGTATGTGCATAACTCCACTCATTTGAGAATAAGGAGATAGAGTTCTGCCTATGTAGAATATCTTCTTCTGTAGGTCTGAATATTTTATTCCAGATGCTGCTGCTCTGGAGCAGATTTTTTCCTTCATTTTGCAGTTTTGCCTCTCTGGTTAGAAACTCTCCCTTCTACTACCACTTGGTTCCTGGGCAAATGATTTTGAATGGAACTTGACTGCATGACATAAGTCTTAAAGTATAAGTAGGCTAAGAGCTTTCTCTTACTGTGGAGTAGATGTTACATTTCCAATTACAATAGTTTTTAGACTGAAATACAATGTGGTGGGTAAATTACAATCTTCCTGACATTATTTGGATATACATTACTGATGTTTATTGTTTCATGTTGTGTTGGATTTGCACACATGTTGGTGTATGTTCTTGGAACAGGTGCTCCTCTTCTTTTATGATTCCTACACAGAGGTGAATGGTTGTGGGCTCTCCTCCTGTCAGGGGCTGGTTGAATTCTTCCCAGTGTAACTGATCTCGAATGGAGTTGACCCTCTGATGAGCTACTCTATATACATTCCTTTTGTTTTTGGATTTGGGATAATCACTTGTTTCATCCTTTGTTTGTGATACAGCACCAGTTAGCTTCATTTGAACCAAAGAGTATACTTGGTTCAAATATGGTGTGGTCACCCATGGGTGTGTTTACTCAACAAAGAAGTGTCACTCTCCATGAGTGCTTTTCAGTTGCTTTTGAAGTGTGTTGAGGTAATTTTATACTGGTTTTTCAAACTGCTAACTGTGGGATTCTAGCTGTAATTGTGAGAGGAGGTATGTAATCATACTGGAAGTGAACATTTTCGTACACTTAAAATTTGTTTCTCGTAGATATGTGCTTTCCCTTACACTTCTGGCCTGTCCTCCCTACTTCCAGTGTTGTTTTCCATACCTAAATATAAGTGAGATATTTGGATTCAGCTACATAGAGGAAGCCATTTGCGAAAGGAGGGTGTTTTTCACTTCCATTGTTTGAAAGTTGTTGCATGCTGAAACAGCTGAACCCTATTGTTAACACATGCAATTAGGTTGGAGTTCATATCTAGTGGCAAGTGAAAAGTTGCAAACTAGATGGCAGTTAAAGATAAATAGCTATATTTATGAGAGGAGGTGACTATCTATTGGACGTATATTTTCATTGTAGGAAAATATTAACTTTCAAAGCTTGTGTCTTTATATTTAGCAATGTGATTGATATGGAAGGACAAACATTTCAAATTGTTTAATTAAAAGTATATAGTTATAATTATTTATAATCATATTTATAAAAAGTTTGTAGTATTGATAAGTAGAATTCCTATTTTCAATGTTTATTTTAAAAATTGTTGCTGATAGTTATACAGTCATACTTGCTTTTTCACTTATTTTAGAGATTAAAAATACAAAACAATTTTTGCCAGAACTCTAAATTCTAAATGTTGAAAAAGCAAGTTCTATAACAAGTTTATATTGTATAAGCTGCAGCTGTCTTAAGCACTTTTAGTTTTGATGAAAACCAGTCTTAAGTCCAGATACATTTTTAGTGTCTGGAAAAATGTCACAGAGCAAAAATTTATTGTGACAATGTTGAACTGATTTTCATATTATAGTATTAGCCCAGCAATAACCAGTTACCAACTGATTCTTAGTTGGGTTACAGTTGTATTGATTTAAGAAAAACCTTAAAATAAATTTAACGGTAATTAATTGCTCAATCAGTTGAAAACACTGACATCTAATGGGTTTTTAAATATTATGTTGTAGTGTAAGGAGATCTTTTTTGTTGTTATTATTAATTTCTGAAATGATTGAATGGAGATTCATACCCACTAGATCAGTGCTTACTTGTACAACATTAGATAATACAGTTACTAATTCATGAAAAAAATGAGTGGAGGTGTGTTGGCTTCTGGACCTGGAAATACTTATACAATATTAAAGAATGCAATGATTGATTACTGAAAAATAAGTTAAGTGATCCACATCCCCCAACCCACCCTCACTGTATCTGTACATGCTTATGCAGTATTAAATAATAAAGTTATTAATTTTTAAAACAGGTGAATTGTGTGGTGTCTTACACCCACCCTGAAGAACCACTTCTGTTTATAAATCATTAGAGAATACAGTTTTACTGGTATATATAAAGTATAAAAATGTGTATGTGTCTTGGTATATTACTTCTATTAGGTTTCTGGACCAACCCTAAACACTTTGTCTTATCATAGTTTGGAATGATAGGGGGATTCATATCTTTTCCACCCTCCACCACTGCTGTCATTGTGCATTTATTACCTTTAACACAAACTAACATTAACTTCATCCATAAGTGGTAGCACATCCTTATGCCAAAACAAAAAATGTTTATTAAACTTTTTATAACCAACATGCAATGTGGTGAAAGGACACACAAACATCATGTATGTCTCTTCACAGAGAATTGCAGTATTTAAAAAATAAAAACAAATGGTCACCACTATTGCAGTAATACGTAAACTCAGCTGAGGTGTGTACTCCATCTATTGAGTTTTACTTACTTACAATTTTAAGCCGTAATCTTTCAACTTTGGCCTAATATACGTTTCTGCAGCCAATGATAGTCAACTAATTATTCATGTGTAAAACACTATGGAAGGACAATAAGAGGTGGGTGTTTTAATCAGGTAACAGATAGCACCGTTGATACCACTACTTTGGCTCATATGTCTTCCTACAAAGTCACCCTGACCACCTCACACACTGTATACCATGTTTTAAGTATGTATTGAATTATTAAAATCTGCACAAAATGTTTGATGAGGTAATAATGAATACTGTTTTATATATATATATATAAAATAATTAAAATTAGGAGCTTTTTGTTGTTTATCATAGCCTCCACTCAGACATTTTTTTTTTAAGTTTTGTTACCCAGATAAAGGACGGGTATCTCAGCTTTTTAGAAATATAATGCAATGTTAAGAAACAGCAAATTTACACTTTATTTAACTCTAAGTGGGCAGTGTGAATTAGTTGCCCTTCTCACAGCCATCAGGTCAAATTAAGTCATATTGACATAGCTTTAGTAGCTTTGTTACAACAGATACAGGGCAAGCAAGTTGAGTGGCAATGGAATCAAACCTAATGCTGTCAGATGAGTTGGTTCTTCCTTACCCTCATACTTGTGTAGCTTTGCACTCAACAACATATATAATGGCAATATTGATTACTTGAATAATTAGAATAATCAAAAACTGTTAATAATTATAAACTATAATTTTAATTAAGTGATTATTTTTGACCTACCAGTTGATTGTACATTCAATCATTTTTATGACGTTAGTTTGATAACTAATAGGTTTACTGCTGTTTATAGTTAACTGATTAATCAATTAATTCCTCCATTTTTAAGTACTCAGATGTGTATGTGTTTTGTTTACAGATTTTTAGTTTAAGATGCTTGTTTTTGTTTGTAAGTGAGATCTGGTATATTTGTAAAACATAGATAACAAATCTTAAGAGATCAGTGTATTTTGGTCTTGTTATTAGGAGGAAAACACTCCAAGCCACAGGTACAGGTGGTGATTGTAAGGGGAGTTAGGTATCAAATGGATCCCAGTGGTAGAACCTTGCAAAAAATCTCAAACATGAATTCAGAAGATAAAGGTACATTGAAAAATGAAATTGATATTCTCTGTTATTAAGGCATTGTGTTTATAAAGGTAAATAAAGAAAAAACTATGAATCTGTAGAATTGTAAATTTATTATTTTGCTAATTAAGAATCTGTTTTCAAAAAGTAAAAATTCAAATTTCTCTGAAGTCCTGCAATATGGTCATTTCCAGTTTACTGTGTCCTCATTGGTGGGGACTACAACCATTTGAGCATAAGAATTCAGCATGTTGAATAATAAAGAATAATGACTGATTCTTAAATACTGTGTTAATTCATTAAGGTTTGAATTTCAACTTTCTGGAAGATATATCTTTTACCTTCCTGTTTGCCATTGCTAAATGTTTTCTTGCTTTAATTTTACACAGATTTAGATTACGTTTTTTTTTTTTTTATTATAATTCAAAACACAAAAATTATTAAAGTAGAATGTTTGGACTGTTAACTTTTTAACTTGGCATGTTTTTAAAAATTGCTTATTAAAACTTAAATATCATATAATATGCAGTTATAAGTATTTTATTTTTCATGTTTTCTTCTTCCATATCATTTTTTTTCAATTGTACTTTGCTGATAAAATGATTTAAAGAATCTTATCTGTATGTGAATAAACTGATATATAAGTGAGTGTTTGAGTTGTGTTGGAGTGGAACATAAATACTACATTTGATTTTTTATGCAAGATTATTTACCATGAGTTTTAAAAAGGGTATTTTTGTTTTCACTCCCAAACAAAGTTTTTTTTAAAAAAAGCAAATATTTATGTCATCATATGAACTTATTTTTTTAAATTTCAGCATGGACAAAGAAGAGCAGTAACAGTGTACTGAAAAGAATTGACCTTGGTAGGGCCACATATGTTCAGACTAAACCTGGTGTTCTTACTAAAACAGGGTTTTGTGAAGCCAGAACTTTTGCCAGGTATACTGGTATATAGTACATGGTAAAAAAGTACTGTAAAACTTATATCAGTTATTCTGTTAATAAAAAAAATCACACACAAAGGCATTCATTTGTGTGTGTTTTTAAGAAAAAATTAAATATTTTGCAATTACTTGTTTACTCAAATAGCTGAACTTTGGGGATCAAAAGTTAAGACAGATAATACATTTTAGTTTTGACATACTGTTAATAACATTGCAGTTATCAACTATATTAATAGAAATAATACTGATGTTATTATTTCTCAAAAATGTTTTGGTTGTACCAAATATGAATTTGTTTTGTAAGTTTGGAAATATAGCTTCTCTCTATTTTTCTGTTAATAGTCAGGCAGTATCTCGTAGTATTAAATGTGTGTTGGAAGCTTCTCAAAAGAAGACTAAAAGAAAGACAAACCAGTATTGTATGTTTTTCAATCGCTTTGGCAAGTGTCACAAAAGAAATACTTGTCCATACATTCATGATCCTGAAAAAGTAGCTGTGTGTACCAGGTAGGTGCTACTTTCAGAAATTGTAAACATACTTTTACATTTAGTAAATTCTGCAGTCATATTTATCATATCTTGTTTTGTGATTTTATCAAGAATGTAAACACATTTTTACATTTAGTAAATTCCACAGTCATATTCATCATGTCTTGTTTTGTGTTTTTCTCAAGAATTATGTCACCAATCTTCTGATTTCACTTATTTCTTGAGTTTTAAGTATTTGTGTAAAGGATTTTTACAATGACAGTCAATGAAAATCAGTATTAATAAGTATGAATGTTAGTTTATGATTTGCATACCTTATTATACTCGGTTTTATTAACTCTATGCATAAGGGCTTTGTGATTTCACTTACTACCACTATGTAACCATGAAACTGTACATACTATAACTGATTGTACTCTGTGTGTCTTATAAAATTCACAACTCTTAGTAAAAATTACAAATCTGTTTTACCCAGAAAAATCATAGTATTGGATAAAGTGTCTTACTAAAAATTTATCTGAGACTTTATGAAGCTATTACTGTCATCTGAAAGAAAGATGCTTTTCATTCTAAAAATAAAAATACTTTTCATCTTATAGTTGCCTAACCTTTAGGACTTCCAGATTAATATCAAAAGCTCACCATAAAAATATACTTTCTCTTATTTTTTCTACCCTAATGCTCATTGAGCAAAGTCATTATTGTACTGTGTAATGAAAAATATAAAATAAAATTAATAAATTTTTTCCAGAATGACAGCAGATTTTAAACAGATACTATTATTTATTGTAACAGCCTCAGCTTCTGACTTGTTTATATCTACTTTGTTTTAGTTTGTTACTTGTACACTTTCTCATTGGGGAAAAGCAATAAATCATAGTAAAGGATAGCTAGTTGTAAACAAATAATCAAATTATAGTTGCGGAGCTGTCCATGAACTGATTTTGTGCAATTTTTCCATTGTAGTTAATTTTTTTTTAATATACATAATAAGTAAAAATTAGTAAAAACAAAGGTTACTTTTAAGTGTTGGGCCAATTGCACTCATGCTGTGTTTTAGTTATCATACTTTTTCTTTCTTTTTCATTTTTCAAAACATAATTCAGTAAACTTTCAAATATTCATTTTTACAAACAAAGAATCATATCAGACACCAAAATAAAATGTCTGGAAACTACTATAATTTATCTCACTATCTAAACTGTAATTTATATTTCTTTAGTACTTTGTGCAATGTCTCAATGTTTTTGTTTTTTTTTAACTACTGACTCTGACTGCCAAGGAGTGAACAATGCAAGATTCCTGTACATTACAATTTTTTTCTACTGGTTATAAACATTCTCATCAGATAAGTTCAGCTGGTTAAGAACAGAGCCCTAAGGGTTTAATAAGATGAAAAGAGTTTTTTTTGTGTGTGATTTGACAAATGTAATGATAGCTTAAAAGATCAAAAGGTAGGAGGCCCAGATATTATACTTTGATCTTCCATTGTCTGTAGTTTGTTTTTGCTTTGTTTGATACTGTGAAGCTCATATAAATAAAATATATAAAGGAGGATTCGGAGAACCTGATGTCATACACAAGACAAAGAAATGGAGATTAAGAATTTAATTTGATATTTTGTTTTGAAATTAAGAAATTAAAACATATAATATACGAATTTCAATTGTAAATTACATTTATTGCACCTTTTTGCAACAATTTGATTAGTAAAGTTGTTAATTAAGTTTTGAATTTAATTTTTAAAAAGATTGTGACATGCATGCTTTGATTCACTTGAATGCATAGGGCAAAAATTGTATAAAATTTAAGTGTTGAATTTGTTAAGAATATATTGAATAGAATGCTCTGACTTTGCAGAAGTTTTCATCTATTGAGCTAGAGTATTTGTCAGACACAACTTTGTTATCATAAGCTTAACTAGACATATTATTCTACAGTTTTACAGCCAATATCAAATTTATCACTTTAACAATACCATTCACCATTGTGTTCTCTTTATTTTGTTATATCCATTTCTTAAACTTGCTCAACTCATAATCTGAGGGTTGCAGGTTTGATTCTCCATCACACCAAACATGCTCACCTTTTCAGCTGTGGGGACATTATATCCAACAGTCAATTCTACTATTCATTAGTAATAGAGTAGCCCAAGAGTTTGCAATGGGTGATGATGACTAGGTGCCTTCCCTTTAGTATTAC
This sequence comes from Carcinoscorpius rotundicauda, assembly GCA_011833715.1. NCBI lineage: Eukaryota > Metazoa > Arthropoda > Merostomata > Xiphosura > Limulidae > Carcinoscorpius > Carcinoscorpius rotundicauda. The sequence continues at coordinate 44,040,534 of CM022392.1, read as the reverse complement.
AACTGCTAAATTAGGGTTGGCTATTGCAGATAGCCCTTGTGTAGCTTTGTGCGAAATTCAAACCAAACAAACAAACAAATCTGAAACTTGCAGCAAGAGCACATTTTCCCCATCATTTACTGTCATATTTCCCATAGCTTTTTATTAAAAATTTGTATAAAGCATGACTGTTTTATATTACTTTCAATGAATCGTATAAAATTGCTCATTCACCTTGAAATATTAGTATCTTTTCATCTTGCAGGTTTTTGCGAGGAACATGTAAGGTTGTGGACTGCCTATTTTCCCATCAGATCTCTCCAGATAAAATGTCTGTATGTTCTTTCTTCCTTCAAGGCCGTTGTAATCATGATAAGTGCCCATACCGTCATGTAAATGTCAACCCAAATGCTGAGATTTGTAAAGACTTCTTGAAAGGTTACTGTCCAGCCAGAGATCAGGTTAGATTGAAGAGTCTTATTTTGAACAATTTTAGGAATTCTTTTATTCCCCTCCTTCCTTTGAGTACCTTATGTCCAGAATTCTTGTACAGAGTTATCACAGAAAACAATTTAAAGATCTGTACTACAAATATATACAGTCATGTGAAAAAGTTAGGACACCCTATGAAAGCCTATGTATTTTTGTAACATTTTTGGATATATATATATATTTAATCTCAATTTTAACAATACTGAGAGATTACAGGAATATAAATAAAAAATTAAAACTGAAGAAAAGACTTTTCATGATCTTCTGTAAATGTAATTCTATAAAAATGCATAGGACACACCCTATTCCCTAGTAACTAGTGTTTCCCCCTTTGGCTGAAATAACTGCAGTGAGACGTTTCTTGTAGCCATCTAACAGTCTCTGACATCGATCTGAAGATTGTTTGAGGGGTTTCTTGCATGTACATCCTGTTTCAAGTCACCCCACAGCATCTCAATGGGATTAAGATCTGGGCTTTGACTTGGCAATTCCAGGACTCTCCACTTCTTAGTTTCCAGCCAGTCCTTGGTAGATTTACTGGTATGTTTTGGGTCATTGTCGTGTTGCAGGGTCCAGTTCCACTTCAGCTTTAATTTTCTTACAGATGGACTTGCATGTTCCTCAAGCACCCTTTGATGCACAGTAGAATTCATGATGGATTCTATGATTGTGAGCTGTCCAGGTCCTGCTGCAGCAAAGCAGTTCCAAACCATGACACTTCCACCTCCATGCTTCACAGTTGGTATAAGGTTCTTTTCCTGGAATGCTGTATTTGGTTTATGCCAAATATGTCCTCTGCTCTGGTGTCTAAATAATTCAGTTTTGGACTTATTTGTCCAAAGAACATCATTTCAGAAGTCCAGGCCTTTGTCTACATTCTCTCTGGCAAACTTCAGCCTGGCCTTAATGTATCTCTTAGAGAGCAAAGGTTTTCATAGGAGGTCCTAACTTTTTCACATGACTGTATTTATGTTTGTACCTTGTGTAAACTAGAAAGAAAATGCATTAAGGTTTATAAACTTAGAAAAAGAAAGATTAAATTTCTGTTGAGTGTGCTGTTACATCTTAAAAATGGTAAAAGAGCAAAACTGAGTTTTAACTCACTCCCAGAGACTCTCCTTATAACCAGTTTGTACTTGTAGATTTTATACCATAACTTTTAGTACAGAATTGCATACCTTTATGATGTTTGGCAGATTTTGTATCAATAAACAAGTCTTTTGTACATAAAAAATAACAGATTGTTTTTATTAACTCATTCAAAACTGGCTCAGGCAATTTGACTGACCATGTGACCCCATTGTACTAATATAAAATCTTTATAGAAATAATATTAACTTTCAAAGTAGCGCGTATATCTTTACAAAATTTGGCAGTCATTATTTAATTATAATAAATCATTCACATAGAAAAACTTTTTTAAGAGAAATATTTTTAATAAAATAAAGATTTGCTCATGAGTGGATTGAGTCTGTCCAAAGTAATTTTCATGTTTAAAGATACTTTTCCTTTTCTCAAAAATTTCAAATTTCCTTTATATAATCCCTAATACCTCCTAAATACATTTCAAACATTTTTGTTTTGTTTTTTGCTACAGCTTAATATTTTATCTGTTCTTTTGTCTACTCTACCGCAAAACAGAATTGATCAATTTGACCAACTCTCTAAACCCCCAAAAATCAAAATAAATCTTGATTAGCCTTTCCTCCTTTCTAGATTGACTTCAGAGTGTAACATAAAACTACATTCATTTTTCTGAAGTAACTTTAAGTTTGTGACTGTATACATCTATCTGTTTATAATTAAAGTTTATTGTTTTATTTTCTCTGAACAAGATCTAACTGTTATTGGTGCCATTATAAATTGCAAATCACATGGGACTTGTAGAATTGGGAATTTACATACTAGTAAAATATGGATTGCTAGCTAAAATTTTGTTATATTATTTCTATAACATAAACACAGGGTGGTTTAATAAAATTTTAAATATAATACACTAAAACTTTCATGCATAGCAAAGGATATCTGTGTTGAAAAAATTAAGTTTACATATTCTTGTACATCTTATATTTTCAAGTGTTGACTCTCCAACATGCAAAGTAATTTTAATTTTAAGATTAAAAGTACTTTTATGCATCAGAAAATTTTCATATTTCATATGAAAAATCTTGAAAACATCCAGTCAATTGTAGAAAACAATTTTATATTTTATGTGTTATTTTCACTATTGTATCTCTGTGAGTTTGGTTTTATAACTAACAAACAATTAAGAAGTATAACATACTCATAAGTGTTTAGTCTAGACAGGTTAAATCTTGTAACACCATATATCTATATGTATTTATTATTTTTATTCTATTGACCTTTCATCTATGTCTTGTTAACATTACAAAAGTTGCAATGGTGCAGCAAACACGTACTCATGTTATCATATCCAACAGTATAAAACTTGCATTTACTTGGCTCTGTTCTCATGGACCAGCATTTTTAAAATATACTCACATTTCAGTTACAGTATATTACACAAGTATTGGTAATTTACATTTTTGATCCATAAGAAACTATCAACTTTGTATTTGAACATACAGACACCTAATTTTAATCAAAGTTGCATTCAACATATCATGTGACATACAAAAATTGATATTTAGGTTTTTTTTTAATATTTACTTTTAAGATGTCAACTAATGTATAATTCTCAAATTTTTAATTAGAATATGCAGTGTAATACCAAATTTTATGACCTGCCCTTTAACTCCTGACTAGAAAAACTCATGTTTATAGGGTTAATGGACATATAAAATCATATGTCAGTGTGAAATATAGTTTGCCATGTAATTTCCTTTGAAACCAGCATATGTGACAGATAGAACATATTAATTTATCTGTATATTTACTTACTTCTCTGACAATACTGAAACCTGTCTGTGTTTTAATAATTTTTTGTTGATTCAGTTAAAATAATAAACAGTTAAATTATTGGTTGAATAACTGGTAAAATGATATGGAGAAGTTACAAAAAGAAATTAAATTATTTTAAACTTATCAGTGTAAAAAGCAGCATATACTATCTTGTCCTGAGTTTAAGAAGACCGGACAGTGTCTTAAAGGTAGCAGTTGCCTTCTTTCTCATCCATTGAAATCAAACATGAAGAGTACTTGGCCATCCATACCTCAAAAAGAAGAAATGTCCATGTTAGTCCAAGTTGAGAAAGAGATAAAGCATTGTCAAGAAAGGTAATTTTGTTATAACAATACTTCTTGACTTTTAAAGAGTTAAGGAATTTATTCAGTGAGTCTGTCAGAACACCAGAGATAAAAACCCATTCTTGAAAATTGGGCTTAATTACTGAAAATATATTTTCACTATTGAAAGAAAAGTTATCTGTGTTTAAATGGGATAAAAAATAAAAACTTATCAAACACCTAGCACAAATCAATTATTGAATAGGGTATGTGCAGTTTTTTATATATTTGCATTATTTTGTTGTGACATGATGAAATATATAAATCATTATTTTTTAAAATAGTACTTTGATTTGTTTCTCTTCTCTAATCTTAACTATTAATGTTACAGAAGTTTGTCGTACTTGCTGAATATTTGGTTGCAATATCTAACATATAAAGTTAATGATAAAATGATTGTTTTATCTGTATTTCTATAGTATTTCAGAAAGTAAAAACTCTGTTAAAGAAACAGAGGATGAAGGAATTCATCCCCCAAGCAAACTTCCCAGTTTACCTAGTTACATATCTCTTGAAGATCATAGCAAGAGAGAAGCATCTGAATCAGTGCAGGAAACAAAAGGTAACCTTACTACACAATGCTTCTTGTGGAATTCTGTGAATTAAGGTTAATATATTTTTAGAGATCAGAATATTTCGAGTTTTTTCTAAGTTTTAATTCTATTAAAAAGACCTGCTGTTGTTTCTTGCATAATAAAATCATTGTTGAAAATTATTTTAACTTTGTAATTGTGAGGTCAATAAATTAGACTGTCTTTGTAATCCTCACAGTTCTCATATTGTAATTTTTAATACACTATGTGTATCTTTATAAAATTCAGTAGACTGTTATTAAACTTTATAGTTCTTACATAAAGTTTATCTGTAGACTTATCCAAGTGCAAAGTGATTTCCACACCAATATTTAAAATGCTTTTATTCTTCTCAAGAATCTTAAATTTCATTTCAATAGTCTTTATCTTTGAAACCTAAATAAATTTCAAATATTGTTTTGAAGTAACACTTTTTTTCAGCTGTTATTTTCTTCACCCAAACTTTATTATGAATCTGTGAAAGATTAGTCAATTTGACCCACCTCATGGTCACAAAAACACATTGAAATAAGTCCAATTTCCTCCTTTAAAAAACAAAAACTTTAAATTGTGACATGAAACTACATTTCTTTATCCTCAAAAAAGTGTTACTTTTTTATGCAGTAACAGTTAAATTATATTGTTTTATTGCCCTTTGTACCATGTTTGAGATTCATACAATACAAGTTATACATTATGTATCAAATGTGCAGCTCATATTATAGTATTGAAATGAATTTTCCTGAAAAATTGTTTTTATTTTTTATTTTACCTTATATAATTTACAATGTTTCTAATATTTACATCTTGAGTACTTTTATTACAATATAGAATATACATACAAAAACAAGAAATTTGCTACCCACCTTTTTTGTTTGTTTGTTTTTCCTGTGCTTTTAACCATTAACAACATTTTAATCCTTTAAATTCCCTTCAACACAAGTCACTGAGTTGCATTCAAAATTTAATTTAAAACTTGACTCTCAGTGTATGTTAGTGAAATTAACATTATAATGTAATTTGAAGTTTTATGTTATCTGATTTGTAGGTTGTTGTTTTTTTCAAAAGAAACCTTAAAACAATTTTAAACTATTAATTTTGTTACCATATGAACCCTGGGCTATGAAAATTCTAAAACTTGGACTATCTGTTTTAAATCAGATAAGTCTAGTCCTGTATAGATATATCCACACAATAAGTAAGTTTACTTGTCCTATTAACTTGTATGTTTCATACTTTTTAGGATGAATTCTGTTGGAACTAGATACATTTTTCTATCCCCTTACAGGTGCCACACCCACTTTCTATGTTATTCTTTGAGCTTTACAAGTCCCATATAATTACTTGAAAAGCATGTATGTAGTCATTATAAGAGCTTATTTTACACAACAATCCAACAATAGTTATTTTGAAATTGGTGCTCAGTTGTTGTCATTGAGTAAATGTAATTGCAGTAGTATTGCTGAATGCTTTATCCATGATAGCAGGTCCACAAAGTTCTTTCCTATTTAAATTTATCACAGTTATAAAGACAGTTAAACTGTATTTAATATTTACTTTTTTATCTTAATTTATTTTCTGGTATTTGTGTTTTTAAATGGATAATTGAAAAGCTTAAACATTTTTTACACATCTCAAACATTACCCCCCCCCCATCTTAAGGCTTGTGCATCTCTCAGAGATACTGTGATATGCCACAAAAGTGTTGTTGACTTATGTTGAAATGAATAACAAACAATAAAGAACAGGAAAGGAAAATAAAACATTAAAATTAAGTAGGTTGGAAAAGGAAAAGATCTGAGATTGCAAATATCACCAAAATGTTTGGTAAGACATTTTGCGATAAATTAAAAGGTATGTATATTTTTCTGTCTCTTAATTTAAACATTTTATTGCACTGTATGTTTATGGTAATATTACAGTTAGTGATGTGCTAGTGAAAAATGAAATCTAAATGAACTTAAAAGTTTTTTAGAACATTCTAAAGGTTATAATGAGATGGGAAAAAAAAGTATTTTTGTACTTAAAATGAAGATTACCCTGCACTACAGCCATTTAGGAGTACAACGAAAATAAATATATACCATCTTTTCTGTAGAAAGACTTAATTAAAATAATGCTATTCTTTGTGTATATGTATATAATCTTTAATAAAATCTTGCTAGTTTTTCTGAGGAAATGTTAGGAAATCTCAGAGTTACCATATGTATTGTTATACATTTACTTTAATACCTATATTTATTACAGTTTGGTGCATGTAATGTATATTGTTGAATGTGTATTGTGTAATTCCCACCTGCTTTCTAAATTTGTAGAAGATTCTCAAGAGCAAGAATCAACAATGTTTTTGTGAAAATATTAGTGTATCTTCAAATGTTGTTGAACAATCAAAAATCTTGCCAAAAAGTGTATAAACTGACAGTCCAAAAGACAGTTTTATGTTGTGGTTTAGCTACAATTGGTATATGCTATATAAGCTCAGAAGCTATAATTGTAATTGATGCTTATTAATTGGAGAAATGCTAAATTTTATTAAGAACATTTATAGATTTTGAACATTACAAACATTCAACTTTGGTGAATTAATTTCGGACATTAAATATCTTTGCCAATTAAAAAAAGCAGCTTATAAGCAGCGTGAGGTCAACCTAGCTAGCTAACTAATGCAAGGTATAACAATATTAACTAATTAATTAATTTTCTCATTGTGGGCCTGGACCCTCAATAAAATTTTCAGGTCAAGACCAGATAAAAGACTTAGTTGAGTTTGTGAGTTTTTGTAAAATTTCTGTATAAGCCAATATTTGTAATAACCATTATTCTAAATAGCATTATTGTTTGTATATTAAAATATATTTGTGTTAAAGAAAATTGTGTATATCAATCTTGTTACCAAATACTGTAAATTTGATACATATAAAATTTCATTTACCTTTAAAATTTTTCCTGGTATTTGAAATCATATGTAACAAACGTAACAAAATATATCTGAGACTTGTCTGAGATAAATTACAGTACATAATAGATTTCTGAAAACTAATGAAGTCGTTTTTGAAGAGGTTAACTCTACTAATTTTTATACTAATAGTACTACTGCACTAATGTTTTTATTTAATTAAATAATGCACTAAAACACACATCATGATAAAATGCCAAAAGCAATCAATGTCTCCTAACTATCACAGTTTTTCTGACTTTCTAAGTATGCTGCATGATCTCTAAGAACTTAGTTTGCCGATACATTTCCCACAGGTCTAAAATTGGAATTGAAATCAACATTGAGAATCCTTTAGAGAAAACAATATAATATAATTCTTCCTTTGATACATCAAAACTTTGGCTTTCTGTTAGTTTTAAATGTTGGAGAGAATTATTGGCAATTTGTGCAGTGAGAATTGTGCTGAATAACCTGTGTGATCATAATTTATGAGTGAAAGTAGTATTTGGGTAATTTATCCAGAAATTAATTTTGAATAATTTATAATTACAATAGTGCTTGAATAGGGTATAATAAAAATGGTAGATAAATGTGTAGTAAGTACCTAAGTGAAAATAAAATTAGATGGTTTGTGGTAAGATTACATTGTGAGAATTCTTTGTTGTAAAAATAAAGTGTAACCAGTGTGTGGTGAGACAATGACTATGCTGTTAATTTGGGATTACAGTGTCCAGATTGACTGTAGTAAAAATAATGCATGGGTGGTCAGTAGTGAGATGTCAGTGCCTAGAATACTTGCAGTGAAAATAATATATAGCAGTATTTAGTAAAAATATCTAAGTGTGGTTTGTAATATGATAACACTTTGTGGATAGTTTATATAGAAAATATTACCCAGATAATCTCTGTTGAGATTATAGTGACTTTGCTGTCTATTTTGAGGGTACAGTGTGTGCATTGTTTGTAGTAAGAATAGTGTTTTGTATATAGAAAAGTTTTGGTAAGCTTACAGTGTTTTGATATTTTTGTGTGTGATACATAATGAGGTTAATACAATTTAAATAACTATACTGTTAAGATAATTGTAATTTGTGAATTGTATATCATTCACAGAATATTCATAATATAATCTGAAAAGGAAAACTTATAGCTTGTACTATCTCTTCAGTGTGATTTTTTTTAGTGTAATCCTTAAGAGCCTCCTAAATACATTTCAAACATTTGTTTTTGCAGTAACATAATTTATTTCTAATTTTTCCATGAAAAAAAAAGGTCCACCTTTTAAAAGTACCTAGATTGTTACATTTTTTACTCATTTGAATTTCATCTTTAATATTTTCTTCCTTAACTCAAAATGGGATTGGTAAATTTGACCAACATTACAACTGCCAAAAAAAATCAAGTTAAATCTAAATAAACTTTTTCTTATATATAAATGACTTTGAATAATAACATAAAACTACATTCATTTATATAAATTTATATACAGGATTTATATACTACTTCATGAAAGTATGGGGTGAGATGCTACCTATTAATTACCGTGGAGGAAGCTGTTCAAATATTGTTCCTTTTCTCTCTTAGTCATTCCAATGTAGCAAATGGAATCTCTGTAAACAAGGACGTTGAAGTTGAAAATATGTACAAGAAATTATTTGTTGCACAACATATCATTCATGATTCTGTTATACTGAGGATGGCATTGAAGGCTATAAAACTATATGAAATATGTTTGACGTGTGTTTTTTTCCAGTGACTTTTCATACTTTACATTACTACAAACTGTTCATGCATCTTCCAAATAGAAATGGTACATTTGTCATATTGACAAGCACTTTTAGTTCACATGACTTAATGTTTTTAGTTTCAAAATTATGTGTCTCTGAATCTGTAAAATTGAGTTTCTGGACATACATGCTGAAACAGGACTCCATATTTAGGTGAAGGAAACCTGTACTTTGGCTGGTGTGAAACTCTTTTTAGCATATAAATGTGTATTAAAGCAGTCATAATACATTATTTAACTAATATATAACCTTATTTTGTTTGTTGTAGGCTTTGAGGTAGTAGCCTGCCTGTTAGTTTGAACAACCTTAAATGCACTTACAAAATTTGTGACCAAGTAATAAATTAGTACCTTTAATTGCATCACGGTACCAAAAACGTTTTTTTCCATACTTTCATGGAACTTGGTGCACAGTTAGTAAATAGCTTTTACGTTGTGAAGAGAAAATCACATTTTCAAATATTTTTTCATGTATACATTTCATTATTTTTTGTGACTATATTTCAGGTTCTGTGAAATATATTTTGTTGCTCCCTGACAAAACAATTATTTTTGGTTCATTTCACTATTTATATATTAAAGTCATCAAAATTAAAAAGAAAGTGTCACAACATTGATAGTATTTTTGCATGTGTAATGTGTAAAATAGCAACATGTGTTATTCTTGGATCTCTGAAGTAGACACTGAATCAAATTTCTAAAAATCAATAAAACTGTTTATTTTTGTTTGTGGAAGTTTTTTGTATATATTTTAAAACAAAAAATTATAAAGAGACTCAAAAAACAAAATTACTTTTTATTCACCATTACTAGTCCAGAGATGCCAATCATTATGAATTGAGCGTTATTATTACAATTTTGGTGTATACATTTTGACTCTATGCTCATACAGACAAATATTACAACTTCTTGCAACTCCCAATTTATTATATAGGCCTATACAATAGTGATAAATTGTTCCCCCAGGGCTTGAAAGAAAATTTCTAATGAGATACAAATAAATTTTGATAATAAATAAAAGGCATAGTCCTAATGGCTACTTACAATAATCACGTTTGTGCTTGAAATAATGAAAAATATTTGTAGCTACGACGTCTACCAATAGTTTGAGTGTGGTGCTTCTCCATACTGGGTAAGTGGGGGAATCCATAGTTACGTCATCAATGCTTGCGATCATTCACAAGATGGAAAAAAAAAAAGAGGCTTCATTCACCAGATTGTCTTGTTTCTGGCAAATCTAGAAGGACTAAAACTGTTAAAGGGCTCTGTCTACAATCATTATGCTCAGTCATTTGAAATAGTTGGCATCTCTGCTAATCATTTTTTTTAGTGGGCAAAGGTGAATTAAAACTGGCGATGGGAAAATATTGCCTATTTACAATTAATGTATTTGATAGTTTTAACACTATTGATTTACTTATCTATGGTATTCTTTTCCTCCATTGAAATAGTAATTTATTTCCCAAAATAAATATTTTCCAGTGACTTTTCATACTCAACTACTTAGGTTAATATGAAAATAAAATTCATAATTAATAGAATGTTGTTTCCTTCTACATCTGTGTAACGAATAATTTACTTTTTTATGCTTTATTAATAACTAAACTAGATAGAAATTATCATGTCATCTAATGCAGTGTTCTAACTTTATTCTTTAATGTAATCTCGAAACCAATTATGCTATACGTAACAAACACATTTTGGGTTGTAACATTTTAGGGTACTTAGAAAACCCACTATATTATAAACAAATACTGGTTACTGGTTTTTAAAAGCTGTAAAGAAAAAATGGAAACACTTTAATACTTGGTATCTACAAAACTCCCACCCAGATCCACCCAACTTTCAGTTTCAAAATTGTTGTCTTCTGAATCTACAAAATTGAGTTTTTGGACACAGTTTTGATGTAACAGTAATAGTGTATATTAACTTTATTTTTAGCAGCTTTACTACAAAATGATTGAAGTATATTTAGAAGTATTGACTAAATAAAATTCGTTTTTAAATGTAATTCTATAGTTGCTTGACATTGTGTTGCATTTATCCCAAAAGTTAATCAGATACTCTGAAATTTATGAATAGAATTTTTGTATGTCTGTTGCCTCAGTGAAAAGGTAATTAAATATTCCTTTTATTAGTACTGATAGCATTTTTGTAATTTGAACATTTTTCAACAACAGTTACAAATTTATTCCTAGTATATCTGGTAACTGTGCAGTTAATATAAATAACAATAGGACCTCCTTTTTGTTGTGTTTTTTACTAAAATAATTAGTATCTGAGGAACAGCTTGAAGGTGTTCACAGTAAAACTGCAGATTTTGCAGAAATCATTTAAAATGTTCAACTCGTACTTAAAGTAACCACAGCTTAAAAACAATAACGTATAAGGTGTTAGATGAAATTCTATCATCAACAGCAGTTTAACACTCCTTTTTTTTATGAAATAAAATGTTTGAAGACTTGACAGCAAATAAATCTGTCAGGACAGGAGACTCCTTGTTATTCAATGAGAAACAAACCAGGTGAAAAGCTGTAAAGTTGGTAATACTAACCTCTACCTTATTTTACTATGATTACAAATTCACTTTATTTTGTAATATGTAAATTATGCAAAAAATACTGTGACATACAACCAAACAGTTTGTGCAATAAATAAATCCTAATGGAGTAAATATGATATGTTTTATTGTAGTCTTTTTTGCTTCTAGGTATTCAACGTATGTTTAGAATTGGTAGTTTTTAATGTATTAATGGAAGGTTTATGTAAATTTTTTCTAGTTTAATAAGTGACAATCTTTTTTTTTTTAGCGGGCAAAGGTGAATTGTCTCTTCAGATCCGCCCAAACTTCCTTGTCCGTTTCACTCCTGCTTTAAAACACAAATAAATCAGGTAGGTACTGATATGATCTACAGATTTTTGCTTGTTACTGATCCTAGCCCAAATGATTCTGTGCTCTGTATTGAAAAAAAAATGTTTCAAGTTTTTTTCTAATGTTTTAAAGGAAAGTTTAAATTTCAATAACGAAACTGAATGTAAAAACAAAATTGCTGTATTTTTTATTGTAATAAGTATTTATATATGTGTAATGGACATAAATAAAATATTGTACATAATTTTGTTTTCTTTGTTTTGTGGTCATTTATTATAGATAGAAAATTTAAGCATTTGAAATACAAATAGCCAAAAATATACTACAGATGTGTAGTTTGTGCCTAGAAGAGAACAAGGATGCAGATAACAATACAAAAATAATTTCAGCTAAGTCTTTAAATACAATCTTTAATTTGTTGATAGTTTATTTTCACACACAAAAAATGAATTCCTTTTTTCTAATGAGTTAAAACTAGTAACCTTTCCAGTTAAATGCACTTTGTTTGAAACAAAGGGAAGTTGATGTGATTTTAAGTGTGAAGATATGTTTCACCTATGCATTTTGAAATCATACAGTCCATACATGAAAGAGCAGTAAATTGTAGGAAACAAGGGTGAGAAATGCTATTTTTTACATCTCTGGTTTTTATCTTTGATTTCCACTGAAGATTAAAAAACATCTGCAACTAACGTGATTTTATCGCAGGTTGTGGGCTCTTTACCATACTCGTTATATCCAAGGAAAATTTATATTGCGTATTAGACTAAGTAGGCAATTTCTAAAATTCAGTTATTTATAGGTTTAGTAGATGTATAGGGAAAGAAGTTGTTGCCGGTCATATTAGACCCATTATAACTTGAATGATAGTGAAATAAAGTTGCCAATTACGTGTTTTTTTATATTGAGAATATTTTTTCACGTTTGTGTAAAGGATAGTCTCTTTAAAGTTTGTTTGTTTGTTTTGGAATTTCGCACAAAGCTACTCGAGGGCTATCTGTGCTAGCCGTCCCTAATTTAGCAGTGTAAGACTAGAGGGAAGGCAGCTAGTCATCACCACCCACCGCCAACTCTTGGGCTACTCTTTTTACCAACGAATAGTGGGATTGACCGTAAGATTATACACCCCCACGGCTGGGAGGGTGAGCATGTTTAGCGCGACGCGGGCGCGAACCCGCGACCCTCAGATTACGAGCGCACGCCTTAACGCGCTCGGCCATGCCAGGCCTGTCTTTAAAGTACAAATTGAAAAATATTGCAGAGAATGGTAAGATCTTAACAAGATGGTTTTAAAAGATATATTTATAGTTGATAAACACTGATTAGTTATCACATTTTTTATACATTTCTAAATTGCTTGGAAAATACTGCTTCTGTTTTACTTGTTTATATTTCAAAGTAAGAAAACTTAAAATTACTAATTTCGAGTTGTGATGACTGAACCTCTTAACACACACACACACACAAACGGAAGAGTTTATTTCTGTACATGCTCTGAAATATCCCTAATCGCAGTATTTTTGTGATCTTTCCAGACCCAATATGGTGCAGCTATATATCTGTTAAAAATGGGTTAAGATACTTATCGTGGGCAGAGCACAAATATTTCTTTCTGTAGTTTTGTGTTTAATCACAAACAATCCCTCGAAAATAGTCACACCATTCTTACCAGCAGACGATATTTTACTATTTTTGCAGGGTTTTATGTTTTAAACTCGTACACGTCCTCTCCACTGTATAATATCCTGACCTTAATGAAAAAAAATTCCAGTATTTGTTGAATTTTAAAGAGCCTGCCTGAAGTCTCAATTATCTAATTGTCATATACAGTTACGACAGAAAGTGTTCGTACTCCTGCGTTCCAAGTAGTTTTTTGCTCATAACTTAAAAAGTATCATGATTACGCCAACAGACTTTTGGTTTATTATAAATATTATACTAATACACATCAACATAAATTTTTATGTAAATTAAACGATAAATAAACTGTTTATAAACAAATAACCAAACATAGGAGGAGCAGGAAGTGTTCGTACATTTCAGAATGTGTGAAAAAACTGGTATTCCCGTAACATTTTGTTCAGTTTGGCGAATAAACTACATTACACCATTCCAGAACTAGACACTGAGTTCATAATTATTGGAATTTATCCAGCAAAAATTTACTTCCGGCAATTTAACACCCTCTCCGTCATTATCTGCTTGGTCATCACGGCGAACAGGAAACAACTGTCCGAATTATTTCAAAATACAAGTCTCTTGTGTCTTTTTCTAGTATTGCTACACGACTTAATGTGCCAAAATCTACTGTTCAAAGCATAATTGCTAAGTTTAAACTTACTAGATCAACTGCTAACCTCCCTTGTTCCGGACGCCTCACCAAAATTCCAGAGAAAACCAAGAGGAAGGTTCTCAGAGAAATTAATTGGAACCCTCGTTTAACGCGTAATGACATAGGGAAACTGGGGTTGAAGTAAGCACCTCTACAGTTACGCTCTTCTGGGTTCAAAGCATGCCGTCCTCGTAAAACTCCATATTTAAAGCATGTTCATTTAGAAGTACGATTGAGGTACGCGAGAAAGCATGTAAATAAACCCTTTACCTTTTGGAAGAATATTCTTTGGTTAGACGAGACTAAAATCGAGCTTTTCGGCCACAATTACGTTCGCTGTATTTTCCGTAAGAAGGGGGAACGAAATCTTCTAAAGAACACCGTCCCTACAGTTAAACACAGAGGTGGCTCGATTATGCTGAGATTCCTTCAGCTCTTCTGGTGTAGGTAACCTTCACCGCGTCAACGGAATAATGAAGAAAGAAGAGTACGTTGATATATTAGACACTTGTATCAAGAATGATGCTTGGAACTTGCTGCTTTGGCGTGGTTGGATCTTCCAGCACGACAATGACCCTAAGCACACATCGAAATTTGTTCGATCCTGGTTGCAGAGGAACCATATAAGCGTTCTGGAGTGGTCATCGTAGTCATCCGATCTCAATCCAATTGAAAACGTTTGGCATGAGTTGAAGACCAGGGTTCATCAGCGTCATCCGAAAAACTTGCAAGATTTGGAGGCCTTCTGTAAAGAAGAATGAAAGAAAATACCAGTCGAGTACTGTCAAACGATCATGAAGGGCTATGAGAAGAGATTACGCCAAGTAATTCACCTGAAAGTCTACACAACTGACCATTAAAGTAGCCGCACGAACACTTTCTGCAACTCCTATGTTTGGTTATTTGTTTATAAATAATTTTTTGTCGTTCAATTTACATAAAAATGCATGTAAATGTGTGTTCATATAATATTTATAATACACTATACTTTCAGTATCCTAATCGTGATACTTTTTAAGTTATATGAAAAAACTACTCATGACGCAAGAGTAATAACACTTTCTGTTGTAACTGTAGAAGGACAAAGTGTTCAAATTTGTTTTGGCTCATTGTCTGCGAATATATTGGGCTAATCAAAAGAATATCTGTTGGCCAATAACACTACGTAACACAAATTTTGCTCCTGGATAGTATGTGTTATTTTTTAATTGCTTGTTGTAAAAGTATAGAAAATGGCCATTATTCCCTTCAAACTGGACCTGGATAATGAAATTTAGAAATTAACCTAATTTCTATGTAAAAATGGGCAAATTTGCACATTTTCATTTATATAAGGTCTGAATAAAACAATATATGAATCAAGATTTATATGTATTTATGCTAAAGTTATACAAAAATGTTTAGAAGTGGATAGGTTTTCGAAATTTGCAACTGTAATGTAAATCACTTTCACGTATGAGCCCCCAAATTGTCTCCGATCATGTTTTTGTTATACGCTCCTTGGTAGCGGGGTTTAAAGTCTAGTATATTTTAGTGCAAGCGCTTGTCTTGGTCCTCTGAGTATGCTTCCATTTTGTCCTTGAATTTATGAAGATAAGCGTCAAAGATATGGACTTTCAGGGACATCCTGCAGTCAATTTTGCAGTAGTTCTTCACCAGAGCCTCAACCTGTTTCACATAATTTTCAGCGTTGGGATTGTCAGAAGCCCCGAACCACTGCGACAAAGCTTCCCCAAGTTCTTTTCTTTACTACTGAGCTTCGTGGGGAATTTATGCACTTCAGGGTTTTCTTTATTTTTAGTCCAACGAAGACACCAGGTTTGATCTTTGTCTCAGACGGCTTAGGAAAGAAATACCAAAGGTACTTGAAGGCTGCAGACTCCTTTTCAAGAGCTATGACAAACTGTTTCATAAGACCCAATTTTATAGGCAATGGTAGGAACAACACTTTCTGGAGGTCCACTAGTGGCTCACACTTGACATTGTTCCTTCCCAAAGAACTCTTGTAGCCAGTGCTTGCTGTTGTAGTGCGCTGCTTTGTTCCTGCTGTTCCAAAGGCAAAGATAACAGGGAAACTTGGTGAAGCCTGCTTGGAGACTCATCAGGAATGCCCCCATTTTGAAGTCTCCGATAACATCCCAGCCATACTCATCATTCCTTAAGGCTTCTAGAAAGGTCTTGACGCCGTTGTATTCCTCTTTGAGGTGCACCGAATGAACCAGGGGAATAGACGGATACTTATTCCAATTATAGAGCAGCACAGCTTTGAGGCTTCTGAATAAGCTATCAATGAAGAGACCCCAAACATTTGGGCTACAGGCAATTCCAATTGTCTTGCACATACCGGGTACATTGTGGCAGAAGCAGAGGTTATAAGAGGTTCTTGAAATTTTCTTAAGTTCTACAACATTCTGGAAAATTCTTGTAAGTTTGAGAAAATTCTCCATCAGCTACTCAGCACTGAATCTACCTGAAATGTTCTGGAAAATGGAAAAAAAATTGAAAATTTCATTACACAGGTCACAAAAGCAAAGTGTGAAGAGTAAAATAGGTATTTTCCATTTACTTTAGGCATAAGCAATTGGAAAATTAAACTTTTTTGCCCAGGAACAAGAAAAAGTAAAAGTTTTATTACATAGTATAATCTTTACAATTATATTTCCTTTCTGTCCTGTTAGTAGAATAAGGCCGAGAAATTTTTTCATGTCTGCAAGTGTAACTTCAGACCATTGAAGTTTATTAGATGACATTCTATATTTCTCTGCTATTTT
Organism: Carcinoscorpius rotundicauda; assembly: GCA_011833715.1. Lineage (NCBI taxonomy): Eukaryota > Metazoa > Arthropoda > Merostomata > Xiphosura > Limulidae > Carcinoscorpius > Carcinoscorpius rotundicauda. The sequence goes on along the minus strand of CM022392.1, from coordinate 44,023,546 downwards.
TTTTCGAATTACCATTAAACATTATTCTTGTCACAGCGGCAATACTTTCAAATTTTGATGGGGTTATAATAGCCGCTGGATTTCTTTCAAACATTTCCAAGTTTGATAGAATATCTTTCTAACCAACTGTCATTCTCATAACTGGAAAATAAATCACTAACAGGAACATATGTAGAATCATCTTTACTTTATGATTCATTACCAGTTGAAACTAATGGCAGAAAGATTAAAAGAGAAGTGAAGCCAGCGTGCTCTAACTTTCACCATGGTATTCAGGTCGGGTGACAACGATAGGAAAATGATCGTTGTTGGTTGCTTAACTGGTGCTGTTTATATATACCCGCTATCAACTCTACGTATCTTTGTATGTTTAACAATGTCGCTTTCGAAATGATTAACAAACATATCCACATAAGAATCTTCACGTAGAAGATTTCACAAGTTATAAAATAGTTCAGTGATTACCTGATCTTCACTCATCGTGTTACATTTTCTGCAAAAATATTTTAAAAAATGGGTAATGTAACAAAAACAATAACCTTCCGAAACAAAATACAACGCGTTTGATTTAATGTTTTAACGCTCTGCACGAAACACGAGTAAACTCGTGACTAGTCCGCAGTGTGTCAGTTTTATAGTTTGTTGTTTTTCGAACTAGGGTGAGTGAGCTGTTGTTAAATCTTACAGGAATAAATGATATTAGAAAAGCTTGAGAATCACATTTCAGTCCGTCAATTCAAAATTAGGTATTACTAATTGCAGAGAACATTTTTAAACAATACTGTAAAATATTTTCCTCTCAAAACTGTAACTTTTTAAAAATTGTGTAACTCCAATCTGTTGGCCTCGTTTTTAACTTTCTTGCACAAAGAAAAACAAAAATTCTTAAAGTTAAAAGCAGACAGACACAAGGTTTCAGCAAAAGGGAAGTTGAACACTTCATGATATGTGGTGGTTAAGGCACTCTGGTCTTGCAGTGCTAAATTAGGGAAGTCAACCAGTCATCATCACTAACCTTCAACTCTTGGGCTACTCTTTTACCAAAGGATAGTGGATTGACTGTCACATTATAACGGCTGAAAGGGCGAGCATGTTTTGTGTGACGGAGATTCGAACCCGCGTACCACGGATTACGAGTCGAATGCCTTAACCACCTGGCCATGCCAAGCCGCCACTATCATGAGATGTACAACTTTCCTTTAATGAAACTTTGTGTCTGTCTGCTTTTATCATTAAATCACTCCCTTTCTTCATTTGGATACACTTTCTTACCTTTAATTAACAAATTGGGTCAAACAACTGCAACTGTAAAACCAGTGTCAGTAAAATCATCACTACTAACCTTCTCTCTAGTCTTACAGGGCTAAATTAGGAACGGCTAGTGTAGATTTCCCTGCAACTTTGCGCGAAATTCAAAACAAACCAAACCATGATAAGTGGTGATGGACATCGAGGAAAAATAGATGTTGTATTGACTTTCTATTGTGACACACGAATATCAGACTAGACAAACTTCACAATATATGACCAATAAATCCTTGTGTACTACATTACAATTGATACAAAAAAGACTGAACTTACAATGACAACAGGGAGGGTGGTTATTGTACCTCCAAGAAGTGAAATGATGCTGGTATCAGAACTTATGAGTAATAACTTTACATCTAGTAACCAAGTGGAAACAAGTATTTTGGCATGTTGAGAAATTTATGTTTAGAAAAATTCTTATGCATATGAAGGATAAAACGAAAAGTTGATACGATTTAATGCTGATAAAACTGAATTTTCTCAAGGTAACATGATATGGCTGAACAGTTCTTATCCTAAGAAAGAACAAACTTCAGAGAAAAGTAACTGTTTTGAAGAGTAATGTATTATGCTAAAAAGAATCAACAATGTGGATTACAGAATCCAGAAAGCAGGTAGTGCATGTTAAAATCATTCACTTTGATCATAGTTGGAGGTATGCTAGTTTGAAAAAGACCAAATGACTTCACAGAAGAATTTGCAAGCACACTATTGGCCTGTTTAAGAACTAAGGGTTTTCTATTGAAGCCACTTCTAGAGGATTAATAAGAATTCACATAGCCGCCTACCCAGAAAAAATTCCCTAGTGATAGCACTGCCAGTAACAATAAAGAACAAAATGTTTTCTTAAATGTACATCATGGGCTATAGAAGAAAATTTACGAAAAAGATTTAGTGCATTGACAGCTCAGTAGAGTGTTTTTATTTTTGTATTAATATTTTACAAGTGACTTCTAATCCAGAAAGAGACAGCGTTGTAAGCTATATTCACTATATTTTGATTTAGATGATAGCTAAAGAAAACTGATAATACTGATGACTTAATGATCAAGAGAATTTGCATAACATCAATAAATTAGGACAGAGTAAGCGATATCGAGAAACCAGGACAAAGGTATAAATACGAATAATAAGTTAGGTGTAAAGAGTCAGTCATTCAGTGGAGTATTTAATTTCAAGTCCTTCAGTAATTGAGAGCTTAGTGAAACATTTAAACCATAGTTAGGTGCCACAATCAATTACTTGTTCAATTAAAATTGAAATAATTTTTATTACATGCAGTGGTTGTAATATAAGCAAGTAATTTTTTGTTTGATAAATCTGTATATTTCTTCCTTAATTTTTTTTTTACAAATTACTGTTACTCATATATAGTTGTAAGCTTAAGTACACAAGCAACAGTAATTTGTAACAAATGTTGAGGAAGAAATACACAAACTTATCATTGTGTGAAATTGATTTAACATTATTTTTTTTCAAAATAATTTAAAAGAACACGTTGCAGCAGTGACTTTGTTTTCACAGTTATTTCTCATACCTGTAGGTATTGTGTAGTGCTTCGCAAGGGGTGAGAGTAAATTAGATCATTTTCTTGACCGATGCATGAGACGTTTTAACTTATCAAATTGTTAATTTAGAGATGACCTGAAAGTAGAAGGAAAATAAATATATTTTGTTTTTATTTAAACTATGGGTTACAATTTTTTTGACAGAACCTTATATGTTGTTATTTGTCCCTAAGATCTACCTTATCAAATAAAATTGTTCTAGACGTTTAAATAAATATGTTTGTTTGTTTATTTTGAAATTTCGCCCAAAGCTACTCGAGGGCTATCTGTGCTAGCCGTCCCTAAACATCATTTAGTAAGTTTGTTGGAAATTTAGATTGAAAACATGATTTTTTTATTAATCTCAGTTGTAAAAAGCACTGGAAAACTTGTATCTTCAAGGAGGGTCATATTTAACCCAAATTATATTCCTGTTAATCAAAAATTTAAATGTGTGGATAATAAATACACCTAGTGGATTACACATATTATTATTTAACGTATTAGTGAACGATAAAACAACGTAGAGCTTTATGTATATGGTAATAATTTGAATTAATGGTTTTTATCCAGATCTACATTTTTAAATAGTTGTGAAGAGCAAGGTCAGATATACGCGGTAACACAAGGAGAGGTTACGAAACATTAATATATTTAAACAAAGAGCATTGCTCACACAAACTAAACATCTGATAAGAAAACAAGACATTTTATTCTGAAATTAGTGTCCTAGATTGTATGGATCTTTTTTAATTCCAGCTCTTTAGTCAGAAGTGCAATATTGGTTCCCAACCAGAAATTACAAAATTGATATTAATATATTTGCATACGAGTTTTAATTTTTGTAAACCTAATATAAATATAGTGCAGTACATCAACATGTATATTTCTAGAAATATAAATTATTTTTTGTAATAAAAAGATAACACTTTTAAAATTATTTATATTATAAACCTAAACAAAAACATAACTCCGCAAACAGTTATATATGTTTTGAAGTTGATAATGCTCAATGTAAATGTTTTTTGTTCAAGTATCTTGTCACAGGTCTTGGGCACACATACTTGAGTCAAAGATTTCCTTTGGAATTAGTACTTAATATCTGGAATTGTTTTGAACTTGTAATGCTTATTTAGCACTTATTATAATGAAAATACAGTTTATCCTGTTAAATAGTGAATTGATAAGAGTTGCAGTGAGATCCACAAACAATAATTAATGCACATTATTGTTGTTGTTTTGAATTAAGCACAAAGCTACACAATGGGCTATCTGTGCTCTGCCCACCACGGGTATCGAAACCCGGATTTTAGCGTGTAAGTCCGCAGACATACCGCTGAGCCACTGGGGGGCTAATGCACATAATAAAATATACTATCACTGATAAACCTTTCCAGATGATGCTTTATGAACTTACCGCTCCACCATTGTGTGTTCTTCTCATTCTACAAAACATATTGAACTAATTTATCATTAATCTTGTTGTGACTTTCAAACATAAAAGTTTAAATTACCAAGTAGATATGTATTGTTGTATGTTTTGTGGTATACAAGAATACCTGGTGATTACTACGTCATTGATTCCGTACAATATTATTAAAATTCTATCAGGTTTTCTTTGTATGTACGGCTTTAATATAATATGTGGTCAAGAAGGTTACCAAAACAATTGCATTCTATCTACCTTTATTCTCTGTCATTAAAGTAAAACCTTGTTTGCTCATGGAATGTATGGTTTTAATGTTGCACATCGTGCAGCGTTCTCTAACTGTTGGTCAGGTGATGCTTTAAGGTTATTACTTCCCTAAAGTTTAAGTAAGAATGACCAGCCATAGAAAAGTAAAAATAGACAAATCCAATGAAGCAGAGAGTGTCCCATTCAGATCTACAACAATCTTATTTACTTTGTTTTGAGAAATAACTGAGATATATTCAAGTAAAACTGATCAAACCTGACAGCAATTGGATATGTCTGCTTAAAAAAACAAGAGGTTTTACAAGTTATTTTTGAGAAAATAGTATTTAACAGCTGTGTAACTGAATTGCTGAAAGAAAGCGACTGGATATAATACAAGTAAACAGTGTTTATTCACAGAAACAGGATAGTTGTATTTACTATACGAGAGATCTTGAAATGATCAAGCCGAGATAATCTATCAGACTTTGAATTTCATATTTCCTAGATTGTAGAGAACGTCAGATTTAGTCATAATAACTAATGTCATTCACATGACTGGTTACTGTTTTTCAAACATAAGAAAAATTATGACTTTGAGGTACCTCGTGAATTACACTGAAGGCACTGGCAGTTGAACATTCTTTCACAATCTAGAGTATTACGACCTAATCTTTATAGTCAGATCGTGTGTGACTTCAATTGAATGGTAAGGAAAAAGGTAACATAACAACATCGAGTTAATTTTTTGTTACAATTTTTCAGGTGAAAACTGAAAAATTCAAAATGATACCAGATTAAAATAGGAAAGTAGAAATGCTTAATGTACTTACATATGACATTCCTTCATTTCTCCTCGACCTGTCGTATTATACACACTAAGGTATATATGGGAGTTTCTAGAAACTTTTGTAAGTTCTGCTCCATAGAACTTCAACTACTCAGTGATGTCGAGAAACCCACTTGTTGAGAATTTTATATGCAAAAAACGGCTCTTTTGGGCTCAGAAAACACTTCAAATAGAAGAGCGAACAACGTTTCGACCTTCTTCGGTCATCTAACTACTCAGTTAGACAGTATTAATAGTTCTTATAAAATTTCCAATGACCATTTTGACATAGAAGCGCACTTAATAGCTTGAAATTTAAGGGTTGCAATGCTCTGTCAGTTGAGCTTTAAAATTTCTAGTCATCATTCTTGGTTGTTGTGATTGACTTACTATGATATATTTATTTTAACATCGATATTTGTTTAAATTAAATTGATATTTAAAAATGTGCATAACTGACAGTGTTAAATATGTATTAGGAAATTACCACCTGTTCACTAAATTGTAGATTTTTTAGTGTAAGAACCAACAATATATGTGTGTACATACGAGGTTTGTTCAAAAAATACGCGAACTGTTTGAATTGCGCGGCTCCAGTTGGTTTCAGGGGAATCCGCTTAGTGTCGCTAGGTTTGCACAGATCAGCTGATTACGACGCCATTTCTAGAATGCAGATATCTTCATTTATGTATTAGCTATGCGGTTTTAAGTGAAGTGCGATTGTTTCGTTTGGCGGATTTCAGAATGAATGACCTGAAGGAGCAACGACTTGCTGTGAAATTTTGTGTTAAACTTGGAAAACCTGCGACTGAAACTTTTTATATGCTTAACACGGCTTACGGTGATGTTGCTATGAAGCGTACGGCATGTTTCAAGTGGCATGAACGTTTTAAGGATGGTCGACAGTCCATTGAAGATGATGAGCGTCCTGGACGTCCTTCCACGTCAACTGACGACCCACACGTCGACAAAATCAACACCCTGGTGCGGGTAAATCGACGCCTGATTGTCAGAGAGCTTGCTGAAGAGTGTGGGGTATCAGTTGGATCTCGTTACGAGATTTTGACCGAAAAATTGAAGATGAATCGCGTTGCGAAATTTGGGCCTTAGAACTCGTAAGTTTTTGGCCAAACACTTTATTACTGTTCTTTCCCACCCCCTACTCCCCTGACCTTGCTCCTTGCGATTTTTTATTGTTTCCCAAACTCAAAAATCCCTTGAAAGGAAGAAGACTTGAGACGATTTTCGAGATTAAGGCAACTGAGACGAAGGAGCAGGAGGACATTACAAAAGAAGAGTGCAAGTGGAAACACCGTTGGGATAAGTGTGTGCGTTGGGGAGGAGAATACTTTGAAGGGGTCCCAGACCTGTATCTTCTAGATAAAGTACATTTTGTTTTATGACGTCAGTCCGCGTATTTTTTTGAACAGCTCTCGTAAATACTTGGGTATTGCCTAGAAAATCTCCTCACGCCTGTATGTGTAACCGGCGCGACGCACCAAGACACAGTATATATTATTGGTTTGTTTGTTTTGAATTCCTCGCAAAGTTATACGAGGTATATCTGCGCTAGCTGTCCCTAATTTAGCACTGTAACATTAGAGGGAAGGTAGCTAGTCATCACTACCCACCACCAACTCTTGGGCTATTCTTTTACCAATGAATAGTAGAATAAATCGTCATATTATAAAGACCCCACGGCTGAAAACGTGAGCAAGTGTAGTGTGACGGGGATCTGAACCCGCGACCCTCGGATTACGACTCGAGTGCCTTAACCACCGTCCATAGTGGGCCATATATTACTGGTTTGCTGTAATTGGTCTACTATAAATCTTGGAAGATATAACTGTAATTAACGCTTTTTAATCGGGAAGTCCCTTATTGGTACAGCGGTAAGTCTATTGATTTACAACGCTAAAATTAGTGGTTCGATTCCCTTCGATGGACATAGCAGATAACCTAATGTGGCTTTGCTTTGAGAAAACACACACATTAATCAAGAGATTCAGATATTTGACCAGGAATGTTTATAAATTTCAAACATTGCAAACTGTTTAACTTCAGCGGATTTACAACGGACATTAGTATTTTCTCGAAGACGTTATATAACTTTAGCGGTATTATACTAAATAAGTATACTAAATATACTATTATACTAAATAAGTATATTCCAGCGAGAAGACTTTCAAAATCACAGCAAATTATATAAATTTCTGTAGTATCATCTAAAATAGCTTTACAGCACTACTGGAAGCAGAAATAAACATAGTCATGATCAAATTTCAGGTTCCACTGAATAAATTTTTTTGATAATTAAGTGTGGTATACAAGCATATTAAAAGGATTTTAACTACTTTAAATGATAAAGAAATGTTAAAAGTTTGAGGTTATTTAGTTAATTTCTCTGCTGCAATTATGAAAATACATAGCCCAGAAAATGTCAATTAAAGTTACATTAATGTCATCACTAGTTGGTTCTATCCGGCCTGGCACGGCTAAGCGCGTAAGGCGTGCGACTCGTAATCCGAGGGTCGCGGGTTCGTGCCGGCGTCGCGCTAAACATGCTCGCCCTCCTAGCCGTGGGGGCGTATAATGTGACAATCAAACCCATTATTTGTTGGTAAAAGAGTAGCCTAAGATATGGCGGTGGGTGGTGATGACTAGCTGCCTTCCCTCTAGTCTTACACTGCTAAATTAGGGACGGCTAGCACAGATAGCCCTCGAGTAGCTTTGTGCGAAATTCCGAAACAAACAAACAATTAAATGCAACAAAATGAGTGTTCCCCAGTGTATTCAAACAAAATTAAAAACATTTATTGAGTAATTGATGTACATGTTAAGGTGTTTTGAGGAATAAGAAATTACATATATTCCTAGGACAATTAATTTTGATTATAGAACATATTTCTTAGAACTTAAACTTTCCTTATAAAATAAAAAAATCCAGAGTTTGTTTATTTCTTGAAATTCTTGAGCTAGATTTTGAATTTGTAAGAATATTTCTAATCAAGCAAAAAAATTGTCGTGAATAAATAACACCATGTAACAAAATTTTTACTTTTTCTTTTTCCTGGACAGAAAGTGTTATTTTCCAATTGTTTATGTCTAAAGTAAATGGAAAAGACCTATTTTTCTCTTTAAACTTTGCTTTTGTGATTTGGATAATAAAATTTCCAAATTTACCCATTTTCCAGAACATTCCAGGTAGATTCACTGCTGAGTAGCTGATAGAGAATTTTCTCGAACTTATAAAAATTTTCAAGAACTTTCTAGAATGTTGTAGAACTTACGAGAATTTTCAACAACCTTTCAGAATTTTCTAGAACTCTCCATAGTAATACATATACAAGGGCTCACCACTTCAGTTTAGTTCTAGCTGCCTAAGTGAACACGTAGACCTATCTGATTTTATCAGAAATGGCATCAAGAAGTTGCAAGCATTCACAGACGCATTCTGCTATATATGTGGCCAATTTATCAAGACAAGAGCCAAAAAGTACTCTGTGACAGCATCTGCTAATATGTGTGAAGCCTACAGGGCATATTTCGGCATGACTGTCGTGGATCAAGATAAATATTGGGCACGTCATTTTACCTGCAAGTACTACAAGAAAACTCTGGAAGGTAAGATGGACAATTTTTGCTGCTTTTATATATCTTTTATTTTTATTTTTTAATCTCCAACAGTGTAGAAAAATATCACATATAAAATATTTTGCATGAACCTCTTACACATTAGTTGTGGATGAAATAAATTTATTCTTCATAATAATTTTATTTTGCTATTTTGATTGATGGTACAGAGGGGAAAAAAGAACCATTAAGTTTGCTATTCCAAAAATTTAACGTGAGCCCACTGACCACTCAAGCAATTGCTATTTTTACATGGTAAACCCTTCCAAACGTCGGGCTAGCAAAAATTCATCTGCTATCATGTATCCGGACCTTCCATCATCCATCGCCTCAGTGCCACATTGCCCTGAGATTCCTGCACCCACTCCACCAGAGAGAAAATAGCCGTCCTCAGAAGAGATCAGCAAATCAGAAGAATAGGTAGACATTGAAGATCAAGATTACAATTTCAGAGACGCAGCTGGTGAGAGAAACCCATCCTACCTCAACCAAAGCGACCTCAATGACTTGATCAGAGATATTGGTCTAACAAAGTCAAATGCCGAGAATATATATAGGGACTGATATGTAAAAGTGATTTATCTTACAGTCACAAATCTCGAAAAGCTACTTACATCTAAACATTTTTGTTCATTTTTGTATAACTTTAGTATAAATACATGTAAATTTTGATTCATATGTTGTTTTATTCAGACCTTATGTAAATGAAAATGTGCAATATTGCTCTTTCTGACATATAAAATAGGTTAATTTCTAAATTTAATTATCCAGGTCACAAAATCAAAGTTTAAAGAAAATAATAGCCATTTTTTGTACTTTTACAACATAAGCAATTAAGAAATAAAATAACGATTCAGGAACAAAATTTGTGTTACGTGGTGTAATATATTTGTGAAATGTACAATTTTCTTGTTTTATACATTCTTTATGTGAACTGCAGTTTTATAAAGAGACAAATATGTTTCATAAATGGCTAAAATGTTATGTTATTGTTTTACGACTTAATAAAATTTTGTCTGATAATTTCTGTAAAGTCGTGATGTGGGAGGATATCGTGATAGAGGTCGTTCTATTTTATCGTTGTACCAGCCGCATGTGTTAGAGCTGATCGTGTAGTATTTGATATCAGTAATTAAAAATTATGACTTTGGTGAAAGATATTTGTTCATGCCTGGAAATATTGCTAGAACACACTCAAGTAGGATGTGTCATTCCTAAAGGTATGATACTTGATGGTGGCTCAGATTCTGTTTATGTTTTAAAAACTTTTCTTATGCACCTGATTACAAGATAAAACTTATTCTAAGATTTGACCTCCCGGGTGCAAAATACGCACTGCAAAATAAATACCCCATACGTAAACAAAGCAAGCACAAGTATTCCTTCCTTGAGGTGATCTAGTGAATTGTTTCTGTTCTGTGTTTTCTGGCAGCGGCATCTGTGATGACTCTTAATCTTTTCTTGTTTCTTTTTAGCACCATCTTTGCAGGTTGCTCCAGCGCTTAATGTTGAGATTTCTGTAGTTTCTTGTGGGTGACACATGCCATTTTGTAACAAGTATACTATCTCTTATTCCTTTTGTCTTTTGACTTCTTTCTATCTTTGGTGACATCCTGTTTCTGATCCACAACCTTTGATTTTATCTTATTGGTTATTTTTAGACTTACCATTTATGCAGTGTTCTCGGGCTTCCATATACTGTTCTGCCAGCTTGAAAATTTTTTCCACATCTCACGGTTGTCTCTGTTTTAGGAATAGTGACATATCAGTGTAGCACATGATTATAAACATACTAGTAAATCTCCCAGTTCTTCAAAACTGTCTTTACACTTGACCATGTCAGTCCACTGTGTAGAATAAACATGCCACAAACTGAAATACAGGTTCTCTAATGTGAGGCTTTACTTCTCTCAAATTTGAAAATTCATAGCATTTCATCAAGACCACTTTAACTTGGCATGTTCTTGTAAGTCTTTTTGTATAAGAAGAGAGCTGATATATGCTGCCCAGTCACATCTGTCAAGTTCTGATTTTGAGTTAATCTTTCATACCTTTTCAGGAAAGCAGTGATATTGTCTTTCTTATCAAATTTGTTCAACCTGGATCAGCTGTTTCTGATCCCATTGCCATTTTTGAGTATTTTTACTGTTTAATAGGTTTGGTAATTTCAATCTGTGCTCTTATTCTCTCTCTTTCCAGTCATTTTCTCATTCTTATTCTCTCCATTTGCCCCCCAGTGGCTCAGTGGTATGTCTGTGGACTTGCACGCTAAAATCCAGGTTTTGATACCTGTGGTGGGCAGAGCACAGATAGCCCATTGTGTAGCTTTGTGCTTAATTCAAAACAACAATCTCTCCATTTACAGTTTCTCTTTCTTTTTTCTCTTTTTATATTCTTATTCTCTTTTCTGTTGGCCAAGTTTGAGGCCAAGTTTCTCACTGCTTTCTATCCACTTATCAAAGTCAGTCAATATATTTGTAGAGCATATTGAAAATATCTTTGTTACCAGCTAAAGCTGTGCATTTCTAGGCCTACTTTACCTATTTGTGTTGTGTTTTCCTGTGTTGTCTGTCTACTACCATTTAGCACTGTAGATCCTGGCTGACTTGCCAATGTCTGGATTCTATGAAAAGATGGGTAGAATTCTTTACAGTAGGTATCTGTAGCTAATTTGTGATAAATGTCAACAATAACTAAAGAGCACACAGTTCACTTGTTTCAAAATAATATATTGAAAGAAGTCAAGTGTATACACAAATGTTTAGTACACTGCTGGTTTTCACAGTTGTATCCAAAGCTTTGAATATTTGTTGTTGTTTTTTGTTATTGAAATCTGCACAGATTGGTGTAGTAATTTTGAAACTTAATTAACAAGACATATTTTTTCTCTACTTTGTTATTACAATACGATCAGTGATAATTCACTTTATAAGTTGCCACAATTACTCTTTATAGTAAATCTCACTGTCATGCAGTTTAGATCTAACTACCTTTGTATATTGAACTACATTTTGCTTTTGCTGTTAATATGATACTTATCAGGATATTGATGCTGTGATATGATAGGTATCTAGATACAGAAGTTTAGCCAATGGTTTGTTACAACATTTGACAATTTTGTCTGTAATTTATTATCTATATTACTAACATTGTCTTTTATAAGTACTTTACATTTTAAAGTGCTTTTTCAAGTTTTCAGTTTTCATCAATTAAATGGCAACTGGCAAGAGAATAAAAATAGTTACTATTTGTAGTTTGTTATTGTTAATTTGCATTACTTGCTATATTTGTGAGAAAAGAAATGAAAGCAACATGTAGTATGCAATACTCATTTTCCTTTATTGAATTATTAATTTTTAGCAAAATTACTTTACTAGAAATTCTAATTTTTTTCTTTACAAAAGACTAATGTTAACTAAAGGTTTGCCAAATTTTATGGAAGATGTATAAATCATATTGGATGATGTGTTGAAAGTTCTGTTCTTTAAGTTTACCTTTTCTGGAATCTGAACATTTCACGTTTTCTGTAGATGGTGACCCATGACGGGAAGGAGAGAATTGTGGTGGTTGAGGGGTCCAACCCCAACATACCACTTTGGCATTGAATTTTTGCAATAAACGTGTGGCCTTGGGGTGGCCACCCTTGGGTCAATTGGCTGATCCACTTGGGCTAGGGTCAACCAAGGACCAGTATTGGAAGTTCTCAACAGGTGTTCTGGACATTGTATCTAATGCTGGAATTTGCGTATAGTGCTCACGAAAACCTGTCATTGCTGCAGTGTCCTTGCTTGACATTGTAGTGCATTCCCATGGAGTCAGTGGGCACCAAAATTTCCTTTTTATTATGGATCATCTAAATAAAAATTTAAATAAAATAGTGAAAAAACAGTCCATAGGTAAATGACCACATCTTGAAGTTTCTGAGCAACAATTTTCATCGTCTGTGTACCACCTGTTATACCTCATTTTCTTATCTTACATTCTCTTTCAGACAAACCCTTAGGGTAAATGTCCCCCTGTTTTTATTTAAAATGGATGAGAGGGACTTGCTGGCTCTTCAAAGTCAGTAAAGAAGCTTTGATCTGGTGACATATTGGTGGAAACATTTACATTTCAACACAGTGAACTCCTTGAATTCAAAGGCAGTTTGGGATATACCTATTGAGGTTTACACTTCATGCTACTTTGAATTCATCATGAGTTATTGTTGAGAGAGATTTGAAGAACATCTCCAAGTCAAGGATTCTCAATGGTTTCTCCACTCAAGGAGATTCTCTAGTGAGGCATATCTTCACTTGCAAAGATGGAATTGTGATGCCTATCAATCTTCTCAATTTAATGGGCATCATCTGATATGGGGAAGTGCTGATATTGATAGGAGGGGTTGCTCTGTGGAGCATATGCTTTCTGATTACAACCTTTCTCTTTTCAATACCGGGTCTCCAACTTATTTTTCTTGGAGGCTTGACAATAATCCACGAAGCAGTGATCATTTTCATGTAATTTTGAGAGAGACTGGCTGTAATCAATGCCATCCAATCCATGTGCCCCAGTGGAAGCTGGATCTGGTAAACTGGCCCTCTTTCACTGCTCTCCCAGAACTTGATCCAGCCATCAATAGATGACTGTATGGCAGCAGTAACTCACTGCATTATACAAGTAGTTGCTCAATGTATTTCTTAAACCTTGACACATCTTCTAACATATCCTTGTCTGTGGTGGAATCCTGCCTGCCACATGACACAGAAGGCTTAAAATTTGGCCTGGGATACTTTCTGTAGATATCCCACACTCAAACTGCATCACTTTCCAGTGGGCCCATGCACATGCTCAGTGAGTAAGACGTGAAAGCCAGAAGGAATCTTGGATTAAGTTCACAACTGGCATATGTTCTACCACTAGTTCAAGAGTCATATAGGGTCAAGATTCGAAAGGTCAGTGGCAATACAATTCTGTCCCCCTTTCAATCTTACTCTCTGAAGGCCAGGAAGTAGCTGATACACGAAGCATTGCTGGTACTGTAAGTGAAAGCTTTTGCTGGGTAACTGGCACTTCTGCTTCTTCCTCCACTTTTTTACCCATTGAGACTTGGACAGAGGGATCACCTCTTTCCTTTCAAGCTGATTGTCTCTATGATTATAATCATCCCTTTACACTGGTGGAACTCAAACTGGCCCTTCATCAGTCTGGCAGTACATTGGTTGGACCTGATGATGTAAACTATAACATGCTGTGCCCTCTCTCTCCTGCTTCTCTTGCTATTCTTCTAATTGTTTTTAACTGGATCTGGCAGAGAATGTTTTTCCTGATGCCTGGCACCAGGCTATTGTCCTTCCTTTCTCGAAGCCTGGGAAGGATCCCAAGATTCCTTCAAACTACCTTCCAATTGATTTGATGAGCTATCTCTGTAAGACCTTAGAGAGGATGGTTAATGCTCATCTTGCTTGGTTCCTTGAATCAAACAACCTTCTCTTGCCCAACCAGTGTGGGTTCTGATGAAGCACTCTACCATGGACTACCTGATATGACTTGAAACATCAATCAGAGAAGCCTTTCTCCAAAACATCTTGTATCAATATTCTTTGACATTAAGAAGGCTTGTGACACAACATGGAGGTATGGAATTTTGGTTACGTGGCCATTTGCCCATTTTTATTGAAAAAATTTTAATGGGCATGAGATTCCAAGTTTGTATGGATTCGACACTTTTCCATTCTTTTCTGGAGGAACTTGAAATCCCTCAGGACTGTGTTTTGAGTGTTACACTTTTCAATATAATAATTAATGCTATCACTGAACAACTTCCTCACACTGTTGCAAATGGACTCCATGTTGACTTTCACATCTCATGTCAGTCATTGAACATAAGGTATATTGAGCGGCAGCTACAGACTGCTTTCAATCGTTTACTGAAGTGAACCACAGCAAACAGCTTTCATTTCTTTCTAAAACCACTTGCATGCACTTTTGCCACCAATGGGATATTCACCCTGATCGTAAGCTCTGTATTGGTGAAGTTGTGCTGCTTGTGGTCCCTGCGACAAAGTTCTTGGGGATTATCTTTGACCATGAGCTGACCTTTATACCATACATCAAGTAGCTACTGGTCAAATGTACAAGATCACTAAACTTCTTCCGTGTCCTGTCTACCACTACTTGGGCAGCGGATTGTTGTTCTGTGCTAAAGATATATCGTGCTTTTATATGATCAAAACTAAACTATGGATCACTGTTATATGGCTCTGCCAGACCCTTGGTCTTAAAGATGCTGGACCCCTTTCATCATCAAGGACTAGATGTAAACATTGGTTTTATGTTATGTGTTTTTTTTATCTTAATTTGCTTTTATGAATTTTACTACATTAACTTTCATTTTACCTTTTTACCAAATGTTTGGCACAGGTTGCCTAGCTGCTTTTGCCATAAAACACTAAATTAACCTACCAATATGCCCTTCTCAATATGTCGATTCTTGATATTTTGAAGAGTCTTTAGTTTCAGTTTTTCATGTATCTTAGTCTCATCTGTTGGATTCTCACCTTCATTGTGGGCCCGTGGTAAGATTCTGAACTCTCAACACAAAGGTTCGATTACCTATGGTGTACATAGTGGATGGCACACAGTTGCTTTTCTCTAACAAAATTACTTTACGATAGTCTTTTAATGACCAATGAAAAACTAAAATGAGGCCATTTTGGAGTAAGCTGTCTTTGATTTGTTTTTCTTCTGTTGGTTCTTAAAGTGTGTGATGTTTTGGGCTTTTTCCTGGTAGCTTTCGAGCTTGCTTCTTAATTGATGACTGAAAGGTCTGTGATCAATTTTTATTTTTTTCTTCATACATAGAAAATGTTATTCATACTTATTTGTTATATGAACGACAGTTGGGCCTTATCAGACATGTTATTGAAATTTCGTCTATCACCACCACATGGAGGCATTTTTCCTAATCTCAAATAATATCTGCTTCTAAAATTTCAGGTTTCTATAGTGGAATTTGTTAGTTCGTCTACATAGGTCTATGTCCCACGAAGGGATAGAAGAAGTCTACAGACTTACAATTCAAATTGAACATTTTTTTACCTTTCACTTCACTTTGTTAGAAGACTCTCAGTATCATCAGTTTCATTGAGGATGAGCTCGATCCATTGTTATCTTGCACATTGGTTCAATTTTCAGTTCGTAAATTCCTCCCGGTAGTTGCTGGAGTCTAAAATTTCATTGGCTGTTACAGTGGGTTGGCATAGATCTACCCATACTGGGGAGTACTGATACCGAACATCAGCTCCTCAGTATATTGTTAATCAGAATAGGTTCTATCAATATCCTAGGTTTCTACTGCTTAGTTAGATTACCAACAGCATTGGTGATTTATTATATACTTTCAGGAACTGTGAGGGCTTAATTCCAAAAATTTCTATGTGTGTGGTACTACTGGTTCAGAAGCTCTATTTGTCCTTGGGTCAGAATAAGTGGTTAAGCTATCTTTCTCTCTATTACTTACCCAACCTGTAGGGTTTCTATTACCTCACAGTTGCTCAGGATTTGGAACTTAGTTGTAAGGTAATTTGTATTTGGTTGGGGTCTGGGTGTAGTGAGAAAGTTGGCCAGTTCTTTAGAGTTTTTATTCCTGTTGTTGGACCTGTGAAAATAGGAGATTGATGTCCAGTCAGTGTTCCTTGTCTCTATCAATACCTATATTCTCCAAGGTTCACACGTTATTCATCCCTCAATCTGTGTTGATTTTTACTGGGAGTTTAGATGTCCAACTTGGTTTAGTTGGATCCAATATGCACTTTGCCTTGGTCGATTCTCACAACTATAAGCATTTGTGATGTGCAAGGGTGAGGTACTGCAGTTCTGGATTTTTTCCTTCAGTTTCACATGATCTTAATATGGGTTCTGCTGTAATATGAGTCTTCTTGTGCTATTCATTCCATTGTACTGTGCATATACCATTTCATGAATGATTGGCTACTGTTGGAAAGATCAATTGTTAGACTATCATATTATGATTATATGATCAGATACAAAATAAGCAGGCTTCTCTTTTGGGATTGCAACATCTATTCTTGTTTCAATTTAAAATGCCCTCAATCTGAGTATTTTTATATTTTTCCATCTTATTCCTCAGTTGGGCTCAACTGTCTCTTATTCTTCTTAATGCTTTAGAATAGAACACCACACTCTTACCTCTTCTTCTCTCATTGCACAGATTGTTTCTTCTTCTCTGGAAATGTGTGCATAACCTGAATACTTTATGCCTTTGATATAAGAACACAAGTAATCCTTTTATTTGTCTTTAGGTGATTTGAGATCATACACAGTAGTTTTTTGGTTTTTCCTAGTTTCTGTAGTCAGAATTATTTTTCAGTCTTGAGAGAGTTAAGTTAGGATGCTACTACAATTTGAGTTGCTCTACTACCACCTCATTCAAAATGTCCTTGTCTTTCAAGAAGTATGTGGTTTGGGGTTCCTTATTTTCAATTATGGACCTAGTTTTATGGGACTAGTCTTGTCACCCTTCTCGCTTGCCATGTTTTATGGATGATGCCTGTGGTAGCATTTCTATTATTTCAGTTCAAATCCAATGATGTTGCATCACAAAGTTCAGTTTGATTCTCTCTCACTTTGTAACTCCTAATTGGTGGGTCAGCTTATCATGGGATCACCCAATTGCTGGCAGGTTGGTCTCCAGTATCTCATCTTTGGGCCTTGGTAATATACATTTTCCTTCTGAACAAGAAGGTATTACAACTCTAAACCTTTCTTTTACTTCACATGTTCCCCAGGGTATGAAATATTAGTTGTTTCAACCCAGTGTTAAATTCTGATGATCACATTGAATCAGCAGATACACCTGGGTGTCTTGATGTTTCTATTTCTTCTTTTTAAACTTTGTGCAGGTAGCCATAATTGCATATGGTACACCCAGCTATCTAGAAGTTCAAGATTCTCGCATTAAGGTTGTGTTGTATTTCACACTGCATTGGTGTTTAATATCTGAGATTAATATGTATCTGGCTTAGTTCCTTCTTAGTCTTAAAGTCACTTTTCTGAAAGGGTATGGCATAAATATCAGCAATGTTGTATTGAGAGGTTGGGTTTGGACCCTTTTCAGTCAGTGGTGTCTGTTGTAACTTGTTTTTTGACTTGGCTCTATGACAGATGTTTTTTGCATTTTTAACAATTGCCATTGTTTACAGCAATCTTATTGACTCTCATTTAAGTATTGCAACTACACTTCTTTAAGTCCTCAGTAATTTCCATATGCTTCACATCATTTTGGGTAATTGATCCCAAATGATCATTCCAGTTACCTTGAAAGTAGATTCAGATTGTGTGTTCATTCTCTACACATATTTGTGATCTGAGTGTTGTATGCCATGCATCTCCTTTATCTGCAGTTTTATGGCTGCTGATGTATGGACATTGCCAGTCAAAATGACTTGCACTGTTTATCTACAGACCACTTTCTCATTCTTTCTGTGTCTTCTTTTTACCCAGCTCTCTGTCAGACAGGAAATGAATTTAATCCATTTCTCTGATTCATCTGCTCATTATTTCTATATCAGTCAGATTTTTATCATGGTCTTGCTCAATGAGGGTCTTGAAGGTTTTGTTGCCTGCACTTTTACCTTCAGAGATACCAGACATTATTTTATTCTGGGCTTTATTTGAAGGTGACATATCTACAGTGAGTCACATTCTAATCAGGTTTCTTTTTTTCTATACCCTAGCAACTCAATCAAATTGCCCATTGGAAGTCACTATGTGGAGTGGTATGTGGACCATCCCTAATAACTTATCTCACATTGTATGTTTGATCTGGCAATTTCTTCTTCAGAGGGTTTTTGCCTTACCCAGGCAAATCACTATCTTAACTATTTCTACAAGGTCATCCAGAGGGATGAGTATTTTTTTTTTATCTTTCAAGAGCTCATTACCTTAACAGATCCAATGCTGTTGTAAGTGTTGCCCAGACATATATGTTTTTATCAAACCAATTCTGTGATAGCAACCACTATTTCACTATAATTGCTTTTAATGGCAACAGGCTCTGTAGAAATGAGGTGTTCCTTATGTCCATTTGGGAGTTCCCCAAGTGGTATTATCATACACGTTTTCAAAGTTTATATTTCCTTAACTTGAAAATGCATTTCTAATAATATTTACCTCAAATTAACTTACAGCCATTACTTGACCACCAGGATTTCTTATTTTCCCTTCTAAGCATTAGTCTCGACTTTGGTAATGTGCTCTGAAACTTTGTGGTCAAAATCTACATTTCTTTAGTCTTAACTATTTTGAGCTAAAGATAGATTGTAAATATAATTCATTCAAAATAACAATAATAAAATACTTGTCAAATGTAATTATTAGTTTACAAAATTTGAATATTTCTCAAGTGCATCTATTAGGAGTTTGAGTGACTTGATTTAGTGAATCATATCTGTTTTATTTTACTTTCATATTCACAGTTTATGCATTTTTTCATGTTAAATAAATAGATTTTTTTCAATATTTGAAATTTGTGTAATAAATATATTCTTGTTAATAAATTTGAACTGCAAAGACAGATCTTGAAATATTTGTGTATGAGTATCTACAAATGTAATTACCAAATGTAATGTTTTGTAATTTTTCACTTGTAGTAGACTATTGCATAATTTCTTGTAAATACTAAGCTGTTTTTTCTTTGAATTTATGTGATGTAGTGTGAAAAATTTCCTATCACTAAATGTCAGTGTTATATGGTTGTCCAATGTTTTGAAGTTTCCATGCTGTTTTTAACTTATGCCTATTTTGTAATTCTGTCTTACTGGAAAGATTGTTTAGCTTAGGCATTCACTATTTAAACTTTTCAGTTGTATTGTGCATATTTCAAATTGCATATGCAGATCAGTAAGTGTACCTTTGTCTGTTAAAGCGTAATTTAGGTTTAAAAACTTGTTTGTAGTCTTTACAGTTTGTTAGCTTATACATCCATCTTTAGTCAAGTATTTCTGTTTTTTATTAAAAGCTGAAAATATGATCACATTGAATTTTTTCAGATGGAAGCTCTGGAGTAGAAGAAAGTCAGTTTAATGACATCTTAAATAATAAGATACAGCAGCTTCATGAGCACTTAAAGAAGATTAATACATTTACAGATATAATCCAGCAGTTTCCATTTTACATTTTTCATGATATTCAAACAGTTCCAATTAAATGGAGATTTCTCTCTTGCTGTCTCATTTTTATTAAGCTTCTTCAAAGAGAATTAAATGCAGCATCAAAGAAAGATTTCAAAACAACTAGCACTTTCAAGTCTTCAGAGAACCAAAAGAATGTTTCATGTGTTCCTTGTGATGTCTTAAGTGTTAGCCAACATAAAACTGTTGCTCGATGTGTCCAGTTCATATGTGGACTGGGAATAATACCAAGCCTTCTCAAAGGTGTAGGAATCCCTTTAGAGAGAAGAACAGGATTTAGCCAGCTTCTTGTAGAATCCACAGAGGTTTGGCCACCATGGAAGAAACATAGACGTTTAGTTGCTTGTGTCATCATATTAATAGATTGTTTAAGTAACTCGGTTTTGGGTTCTATGATTCTAAGCCAGCATGCTGCTGATCTCCTTGCTGGACTCATTCAGTTGTGCTATGCACCAATCAAAAAGGTATCAAATTATTTAATATATTTATTGTTACTCTGATATAAAACTGCAGAGTTTTTGTTTTCTTAAAAATATCGATACTTTAGTTAAGATACAATGAAAGGAAAATTAAGTGGCAGATTGTATAGAGGAGTATTTTTTTGTTTTAAAAAATGTTCTAGGTACAAATTATTGTAAGATATATAGTTTTAATTTTATAATTTGTTTGTATGTAGATCAAGCTGTGGAAGGTAGATAATAACATTAAGAGAAGTTAAGGTAGGTGTAGAAATTCTGGAAAACTAAAGATGTGTGAACATAAAGTGTTAAACACTTTTGAATGTATAAATACAACATTTTGTATTTTTAATATTTAGAGTCAGGTAAGTTGTAACTTAGTTGAAGTAAGAATTATTTCACTGCTGTGTACAAATAAATGGATTAATTGTACATATTGCATCATTTATAGGAATTAATCTACAACATTTTATATCAGCTACAGTGTGAATGCTCTTCAAAAATAATAAAGCATGATTATAACTAATTATTTTTGTCATCAGATATTAGTATTTGGCCTATTATATTTTTAACACTGCATTACTTATCTGGTCCCTCAGGAATGTTCAAGAATTAGAAGAGCATTTAACAATACTATTTCAACAACCATACTGTATTTGCCAAGTCTATTGCCAATGGCTCGTTTCAGTCAATTCAGAGTTCAGCAGGTTGGCTGGGACACAGAACAGTAGATTATAACACTATTTATATAAGCCCTTTGTTACAATAATTATTGTGGTGAGAACCATTTTTTTAAGCTCTCTAGATAAAGAATGCATTTTTAAAAAACATAATAGGCATCATATTGATAACTTATAATAAGTGCAATTTTAGAGCTGTGTTTAACTTCAAATTTCTAGAAATGTTTAACCCTTTTGTGACAGGTTAAAGGCCATTTTATCCCATTTTATGAATTTATGTAAGTAAATTTGGAATCCAGTTGTAGATTATAATTCATACTTTTATATTATAAATATAATCAGTTTAAAAGTAAATATTAAAAGAACACATCTAAATATAGATTTTAGTAATTCATGTGGTATGTTGAATGAAGCACATTTTAAAATTAGATGTTTGTTATGTCAAAATACTAAGTCTGTAGTTTTTAACAAATTAGGAACTCAAATTACTAATATTGACAAGCTCGAATATAAAATAAGAACCTCTTATAATTTTTATTGTGCTGAGATACAGCTTATGTATTGAATCAAATATAGTGTCTCGATTCAACTCTTCATTTTTTTGAAATGGTCCTTTAGATACTCTTACTGTAGTACATGATGTGTGAATAACCAGTCCTTAGCTTAGATTATTCGTAGAGTGGTTTTACATGTGTTGATATTAGTATTATTAATTGATGTTTCATCATTACAAAATTTATTTTTTGTTGAGCTTTTTGTTGAAGTATTTACTACACTTACCTGAAAGAAATCTAAAAATACTACACGTTCATTTTTTCATAATAACTTTCACCCTTCTCTTGGAGTTTTTGTGGGATCTGTTTTAAATTTTCAAATATATATATATAAAATTATAAGATCATTTTGTGCTAACTTTATATTTCAGTTGCTGAGGATTGCTCATGCATATAATGTAGTTTTATGATTTCAGGGATATTGTTTGACTGTTCTTTCACTTGAGGATTATTATTTTGAAAGCAGGTCAGTTTTATGTATATATATTTTAAAATGGCCTTTTAATCATTTGCTCTTTTAAGTTTTTTAAACAAATTTTGTCAGTCTCAATACAACATTAGTCATAATTAGCATTTCACTCTCTTATGTTTATCCATCCCCTGAAGTTCTCTTTGCATGTCCGATATCAGTCAAAATTTTCCTTGTCTGTTTTTTTTTTAAACTTTAAGAACATTTATCATTCTAGAAGACCTTTAAGAATTTGTTTTCTTTCCACTAGGTAACTTTCTTGAAATACTTTTTATCTAGTGTATTTCTACATTTAATGGAACTTTGTAAAATTATAGAAAAACTTGTGTAGTATCTATTGCTTTTGCAGCATAAAATTCAATTCCTGAGTAGTCAACTTTATACAAAATTAAATCTTGAACTTTTAGTATTGTGAATCTGCATAATCTAATGTTGACAAAATGTGGACTTTTTAAATATATATCCCTTTTACTCTTACAGTCAGATACATATGGAAAGAAAAGCTCATGCTTTTATCATAAGTCATTATGGTTATGACATAATTAGTGACTCGGACAGTACTGTGTGGTAGAAGAGAAGGTCTCAGTAAGATGTAATTCTCACAGATAGTTTATTATATTGATTATCACATCTGCTGCTGAACTCTTTAGTAACTAACTTGTGAGTTCCAGAAATGCAATGTCAACTTTTTGTCAGGTGAATAAACAATCATATACTGCTGTATGCAACTGTGAAGCATCACTACCTGTGAAGGATAATGATATAAGTTGCACAAAGCCTGTTGATATTGGAAGCACTGTCAGTAGACTAGTTTCACACTATCTGTTTTTAGTAATTTTTCCTAATCTTATGAAATATCAAATTTCCAGAATGATGCCCTAATTTCTTAGGGTTTCATTGTTTGTGTGAAAATGGTTACAGTAAACTGTTTGACTAGTTGATCAGTTATAGCCTAAAGGATTTAATTTGTTTTAATGTATGATATGTGAAAGACTTATAAAAAGCAAACAGTGAAAGTGTTAGTAGTGGAAAAACTGCTTTTGTGTTGATTAGTCAGAAAATATGAAAACAAGTGACAGCAATTGTGTTATTGACATGAAAGTGACAAAGTGTTAGTAGTGTAAAAACTGCTTTTGTGTTGATTAGTCAGAAAATATGAAAACAAGTGACAGCAATTGTGTTATTGACATGAAAGTGACAAATGATTCAATGTTTGAAGATTTGATGTTTCTAAAGAAGAATGCAGAATGGCATACTGACTTATGACTATTACTTGACACTAATTTTCACCAAATTAAAGACTTTTGTTGAGAAAACAAAACTTGGCATTTCTCAGATGAAGGAATTCTCTGAAAAATAATTAATATATGCATTTTTAAAGAGGAAAATATTAGTGATACAAGGGTTGCTTGTAGTAAACATCTAATGTTCACACATGTCAGAGTGATAGCACCAATGTTAAATCAAGAAGCAATTTTCATACATGAAATTATATTTTTAAACTTTTGGTAAGTATTAAATACATGTACACAATTACAGCATTCAAGAAAAGAAAACACTTGAAACATATGAGAGCATATTATGGTCATTTGAAAGACATGTAAAATCCACATGTACATTTTGTAAATGTAACATTCACAACCATAACTGTTTTCTAGAACACATTATTTGGTGCAATTGACTTTTACAAAACTTTGCCAGTTACATTATATTTTTACTTTAAGCTCTATTACTGAAAACAAGAAAAGTGTCAAAAAATTAGTGAAACACATATTTACTTTTGTAATGTGTTCAGAAATATTAGGTAGGTTATAAAACAATACTCCATTCAGAGTGTGATAATTCTCAATTCTTTCTATTTCAACATTGATATGGACTGAGGCAATGTTCATTCTTTTATTTATTTCATCAGCAGGAAATTGACTATATACACCAAAACAATTGAAAAATCTTTAAGTTTACATCTTCAAGAAGTATATTCCTGATGAGTCCTTGATGTGCTGAGATATTTTCAGCTACATCTTTATTTTAGGCTTACCTGTCACTCGTCTTACAAGACAAATTTTTAATTTGGCCAAATAGATTGAGTCTTAAACAAATACTGCCTACAAAATGTTTTGTTGATTAATATACACTTATTTAATTTTACATTATGTTTTTCTCATTTTTATAATTAATCATATTTTATACTTCTTACAATTAATTTTGTTTGTGAAGATCTTTGGGTACAAAAGTGGTGTGGTCCCTCACATATGATCTACTATTGCAAGAATTCCCTCTTCTTAGTGTGTTCTTCAGATGCTTTCAAGGAATGCTTTTGTCTTTTTCTCACACCTGCTCCTCAGCCTATTCAACAAGGTACTTTATCAGGAGTTGTAATGGTCTTGCTTTAAATATGGATTTCCAATTGGTACTTAACCTTTCTCACACTTCCCACCTTTCCTCTCCATTGAAAACCAGTGCTTTCTTTTTCTGTGAAAACTCAGTTAGTTTTATAAAATCAAAGAGAAAGTTGAATGCATCAGGAGGGTTTGTCAGTGGTGTAAGATTGTTGCATAATGATTTGCATGAGAAAAACAGTTAAATCAAAGCGTGTAGCATGAATTTTTGCATATAGAGGGCAGCATTGAACAAGAATAGCTATTTATGGGAGAGAAGTACCTTTTGGAAATATTTTCAGTATAGGGAAATTATAATGACTGTTGTTACATCTATGAGCACAACACATGCTTATGGATATTTTATTTTTTGATGTAATACATGGTTCACAAGGTAAAGTCCTGTAAATGAAAAATAAGCATTAAATTTTCTTAATGAGCAAACGTAATTCTGATCAGTACTTTAAAGATAGCATAATTTTAAACAAATCTGATAAAGACAGAAAATAGCTTATGAACTTTTCACTCGCTGATACTTACAGGATACAAAATTGCACTGTTATTGAATGTTTGGCTTGAATCAAATAAATGATATTTTGAAATATATCATGCTGATACCTTGACTGTTGAATTAAATAAGTTATGCATATATTAATATTGTGCTTTACAATCAAAATATCAGTTTACATTTACTGAGAAGTTGTTAATTTGTCAATATTTTATGTTGGCATCTGAATGTTGTATTGACCTTTCTTCCAGCAGTGATAGATAGCTTTGTTTTATTTTTTCAGGAGTCATATTCAGAACTGTGTAAACATTGCAGAATAAGTCTATTAAGAGTTCTACAGACAGTAATGGTAAAAGTGTTTAGAGGAAGTGAATGAAATTGTTTAGAAGCAATATATATTTACAAGTCTTGTAATATTTGGAACATTTATCATGGTGTTAGCATGAACACATGCAGTTTAATTACTTTAAATACTTAGCACATTCCCTGTATTGCTTTATGTATGGTAAAAGCCTCTTGCATGTTATAACAAATTGATCACAAAACACAGAAAATTATGTCCTGCATTTACTAAATAAAATTGTTATTACTGTATCACTTTTGCAGTTAACTTTAGGGGAAAAATAGTTCAATCTTTGGAATGTCCACCAATCAAGCATTTTTAGTCCCTGTTCCAGCACTATATAGTGAAAAATTTTTCATCTATTACATTTTCTTGTTATGTCCTTTCATAATATATATAGTGTGAAGTTATTGTTAAAATTCTATGAGATATTAAAACCTGAGGTAACTAGTTTACCATGCTAGGGACTGCTTTGGATTGTGCTTGAACTCCTGCATCCATCCTAGAATAGTCTTCATTTTGCATTACATGACTCTTCATCCCTGCTTGTAGTTTTCTGTACTGTCATTTTCATATGAACTTGTTTTGGGCCATCTTTATTTCATGTCTAATTCTCCTCTTTCCAAATGGATGGTGCTTTCTACTCACTTCAAGATAGTTTTCAAGCTCTAAAAATGAAATGCCAGAATGTATTATATCACTTCAAACAACGAGCAAAAAATAATTTACCAAAACTGGAAAATGTGTAAGGTGTAAGTTAGTATAATAGAAACTAAGACAGAAAAATGCATCTCAAGATGACTGGTGTGGGTATTAAAACTTTTATTAAAATATAGAAAAATGTTTGAACCTTCTAAAGTCATCTTCAGCTTAACAAAGAGAGTTGTCAACTTATCATTGCCAGGCATGTCTTAGGAACGAGAATGTAAATGGGAACAGGATTGTTGGGAGCATTATAGGACATGTTAGGTTATTAATTAATATAGGTATAAAGGCTTTTCTTTGTATTGATTTAATTTTGGCTTTAGTTGTTATGCAAGTAGAACTTTGATTTTACATTTGTTTTGTTTGTTTTTCTACTTAGTATGTGGGTATTTTCTATGGTCATGTTTTGTTTATTTGATTTGCAGTGTTCAAAATCATGTTAGTGTTTTTTTTTGTTCTTTGAAACTTGTTTCCATTTTTCTGCTTGTTTATTCAACATATATGTCATGGCAGTTGATGCATTGCATTTTATAAATAATGTTGGTGTTGTATTTATCAGTGTAGTTTTTACATAGTATGGACTTTAGTTTTGTACCTGGTTTTTACTGCTATGTTGTAAGTTTTTTTCCAAATATTGGTTATTTTTTGCTGATATTGAGAATATGTGGTATGCAACAGTGTAAAGTTTTATTGTTTGTTGTTTCTTGGGATTTATTGTTTATTGTTGATCACGGTGTGTGTGTGTGTATAATATTCTCAATGGTTTTTGGAAGAAATTTGATGTTGATGAAATTTATTTTGTTAAATTCATCTTTAATTTTGTTAGGTAAATATAGTTTTTGTTTTGTTTCATGTGCTGAGTCCCAGGGAATGTATAATCCAGTATGAGTGATTCTTCTGTGGATTTCTGTTTTGAATTGTATATGGGTTCTTGTGATCTTGAAGTTGAGAAATGCTATTTGATTAGATTTTATGTGTTCGCAGGTGAACTTAATGTTGGGATGTATTGAGTTAATGTGGTTGAAAAAAGTATGTGTTCTGTAAATGTGAATCCAGTAATTATATCGTCAACATACCTGTTCCAGTATTGTGGTGTGTGCAAGGCTGAATTGATCACTTGAGATAATCTGTGTAATGAAATTGTTGGCTAGAATTGGTGACACAAGATTGCCCATATTTAATTCATTTATTTGTTGGTAGTGAATTTTAAAATGGTTGCTAATTGGTTGCTAGGAATGTGTATCCGTGGGTTGGACTCTTGGATATAAAGTTCTAAAGCTATCTTGCAGGATTCAGTAGTTGAGACTTCTGTGAAGATGGAGATTACATCAAAACTGGCTATATAGGCTTTATGGTTTAGTTGGTCAAGAATGTATGTAAAGTTAAAAGAGTTTTTGAAAAAAAGGAGCTGGTCAATGTTACATATTTAGAAAATATCCACATGAAATATTTACCAAGGTTGTAGTTGAATGATTCATAGTTTGACATTATGGATTGTATTGAACAATCAGGTTTGTGAGGTTTACGGGTGCCATATAATTGTGGTGTGCATGAGTCAGTCTTGTGTGGGTTAACAATAAAGGCTTTCTTTAAAAACTAGTGACATTGAAAACTACGGTTTCTATTTATAAGAGAAATTTAGAAATTTTTTTTACCACTGTTACTATTACAATATTACTGTACTAATAAGTGTTTATTACAAGAGCATAAATAATAATAACTTAATGCATTTTTAATGTAAGAAAGCAAATAAAAAACAACAGAAGTGTAGGCAGTACTTTTTTGTCACTTGCCTCGTTATGATAAGTGCTGGAACTCCTTCTAGACTTTACTTCCATTTTAGTATGAATATTGTAACTTAGTGGCCAACTAATGTTCAGTACAATTGTTGAAATCACTATTTCAAAACTATAATGAAATTGAAATCCCACTATTTGTTGGTAAAAGAGTTGTCCAAAAGTTGGTGGTGGGCAGTGATGACCAGTTGTCTTTCCTCTAGTCTTACACTGCAAAATTAGAGACGGCTAACACATATAGCCTTGGTGTAGCTTTGTGTGAAATTCAAAACAATCAGCAAATAATAAAACAGATTCAATACACTGTTACCCACTGCTTCTTTGTTTACCGAAGTACATGTGCCATGTATTTTGTAAATTACAGTACATATAAGTGTTTATGTGTATTCAGTTTAGTTCAAGTGCAAAGTTGCTGCATGTGTTGTTTCTCACAGCATTACCATGTCTTTTTATATGCCTATCATAATATCACTGAAGTTTGATAACAACTTTAGTATCCAGGTTATTGCATTATAGTGAATTATAGTAAGTCATGAATTACCTGTAGTATTAGAGTTTGTTTTATTTTAGTATGTATTTGGGAACCATTTATTGGTAAGATTAGTTTTAGTGTTAACCATCTGTATACTAGTTGTGTGCTACATCAGGGTAGATGAATATTTTTATATGGGATAATTGACCAGCACAACTTCAATCTTGAACCTATATTAGATAGTGCCATATAAACTGGATAGATTGAATGATCATGCAGCAGAAGGTTCTATGCATTCATGGTGTTACCAGAGTTGGAAGTAACATGGAGGTGTCTAGTTATCAGTTTTAAGCAAGGCTGACCCTATGCTTTGGAGATGCATCAGTGGTGGGAGAGTGTCATAATACCATGTTGGCTAGTATGTATTTACTATAACATTGGTAACCTCATTGAAATATGTTACTTGTCCAATTCCGCTTATAAGCCCTGTTAGGATGGACAGGGCTAGGAACTGTTAATTCTGAATAATGGATGGTTACTATATTGCTTGTGAATAATAATTCAGTGTGAATAACATACATTGTTTTATAAGATTAATCTAGAATGTTTTATAAGTGTTTGTATAGAGTGTTTAGTGATACACAACATTTGATTAAGAAACACTGTTTCAAAAGGTACATTTTAAATATGTTAGAAATTAATAGTGGGGATCAATTAGGATTCCAAACAATTCATGAACCAAAAAACAACAACAACACTGTATTGAATTCCTAAGTAAAAAACCAACCATTCAAAGTATCAGTTACAATATGTTATATGAATATATTACCAGTAATATGCTCAAAAGATTGCTAACATTTTTTGTACATCAATTCAAATATTTTTAAATGGGCAACATTTTCATCTGCAACCTATCTACCTGATCATGTCAGCAGGATTCATGCTTAGATGGCTTAGACTGTCACCTTAAGATTACTCAAACTGACTTGACTGGTTTTTGGATTATGGACTTAATCTTTCAGTTATTTTTACAATATGGTTCCATGGATACTCTGATTAAAAAATTACACATAGACTCTTATATATATTTATGTATATGGGTATAATATAAATTGTAAACGTATCATGCATGTATGTATGTATTCAAACCAGTGGCTGGCACTGCATACCAATGGATAAACATAAGACAGTTTCTGAAGGTAAAATATATACCTTATACAAGTATTACATAAAAAATGAACAAAAGTATTAAGAATTATGAATTATGGTATTTTTCCTTCCAGGATTTGTACTTGATTTTAAAATTCATAATTTTTAATACTATTGTAAGACATTGACATTAACTTTTGGAGGAGAAGTACTGTTTGAAATACCAGTTTATCAATATAATAATGCCATGTACATTGAATTAGACATTATGCTTCCAAAGAGAAAAAGAGATGATTGCATTTAAGACATTTAGTTTGAATCAGCCACAATTTTACAAAGGTATGGCTTTGAAAATTCATTTACTTAGCAGTTGATTATTCTAATGAATATATTTTTATATTCAGCTTTCAGCTACATTTGGTGATGCAGAGTCAGAAAACCATGGGAGTAAACTTGATGGGAGCAGTTATGATCTTAAGTTTTCAACTATTCTTCAAGTTCTTGAAAAAGTATCTGGTAAAAAATTTTATCTATACAAAGAGTTAGCATGTTTCAATTCAAATCAGATATATATATATACACACTCTTAAAATAATAAAAAAATATTTATTTTTAAGTTGTTCTCATGATAGCAGTTTTGTGACTTTAGGTTCTGAACTCCCTTCAGAACATGGATCATCTAGCCAGAGTTTTCCACTTATTGCACATGTGTCAGGAGAACATACATGAGATGTGTTTTTCTGCTCTGACTTTCTTGTTGACAGGGGTGCTGATAGCTTACTTCACTCACTATGAATTCTGAAGTGAATGATATCTACTGCTGCAAATGTTTCTACTTTTACCCATTAAGTTTTTGCCTGTATGCTATTAATTGTTTTAATTTTCAGACTTGTCTTCACAGTAATTTTATGTTATTACACATAAGCTACACTCACATTCCTGATTTTCGTAATCAGGATCACTTTTTTACTTTGTAGTTAGACTACATGTGATTCTCCGTGATGTTGCTCTGTGTATCTCCCTGGGTCATACTATTAGTGTTTGTTCTCTTTTACCTGTGTCCTGGGAAGACTTATTATCAGCCAGGCATTGATGCTCTTATCAAACAATGGCTATCTCCTTTCTTCATCCTGGGAGACTTTAATAGACACAATCGCCTTTGGGATGGTGCTGATATTAATTGGAAGGATCATTCTGTAAAGTGTCTTTTGTCAGATTACAGCTGGTTTCTTTTCAATACTGGTTTTTCAACATAGTTTCCTGCACCTGGTCAGTCTTTTACTACTATTAATCTATCTGCTTTCCTTTACTTTTCTCTCTATTTTCTTGGATGTGCTTTGATGGGAATTGGACCAAGGTGACTGACTCTCATTCAATTCTATATCAAAACTTGACCCTGATATTGCATATCTTCCTCCTTTTAATGACTGCATCAGTGAAGTAGCCTTTTTATTCTATACCTAAAACCTTGACTTGTTTCCCATGGTATCCTCATCTATGGTGTACTCCAGCCTGCCACAGGCATGGAAGTCTCAGAAACAGGCCTGAAATATCTTTTCTGGATATCTCACTCTTTCTAACAGCATTGCTTTCTAGTGGACTTGTGTCCATGCTTGGCATGTCAAATGTTAAAACCACAAGGAATTTTGGATTAAATTTACAACTAGCATCTCTTAAACCACCAGTTCTAAAATGATATGGGACAAGATTCAGAAGGTCAACAGGAAGTATGCTTACCATCTTCTTTCCATCTTGCTCTCCATTGGCCAGGAAGTTACTGTTGTATGGAGCATTTCTGATATACTCACTAAAAGCTTTTCTCATCTTTCCAGCAGTTATGCTTCTGCCCCTGCTTTCTTGTGTATCAAATCTCAATCAGGGTGATCACCTCTTTCCTTTCAGGCTGATCATCTCTACAACTATAATTGCCCCATTACACTGGTGGAACTGAAGCTTGCTCTTCATTGATCGGATCTGATTATTTTTACTATGATATGCTGCTGCACCATTTATCTTCTCCATCTTTTGCTCTCTTCTGGTTCTTTTTTTTCTGGATTTGGCAGGAGAACATGTTTTTACTTGATGCTTGGCACATCATCTTACCTTTTATTGAGCCTGGGAAGTATCCCAAGATTTCTTCTGATTATTGTCTAATTGCTTTGACTAGCTGTCTCCGTATGATTATAAAGAGGATGGTTAATGTTTGTCTTGTATGGTTTCTTGAATCAAACAATATCTTCTCTCACCCACCCAGTGTGGGTTTTGTCAACAGTGCTCCACTATGGATTGCCTGAATTAGCTTGAAACATTGATCAGGGAAGCTTTTCTCAAGAGAGAACATTTTGTTTCTGTTTTTTTAAATCTTGAGAAGGCTTATGACACTACATGAAAGTACAGCATTTTGCAGGGCCTCCATATGTATATGTTGTATAGCCATTTGCCCATTTTGTAATTTTTTTTATTAGACAAGCAATTCCAAGTTTGTGGGTTTCACCCTTTCCCATTCTTTCATGCAGAAACTTGCAATTCCTTAGGGCTGTATCAATGCTATCACTATACTACTTCCTCCTCCTGTTACAAATGGGCTCTACTCGATGGCTTGCACATCTCATGTTGGTCATTGAACACAAGATTTATTGAAAGGCAGCATCATTCTGCCCTCAGTCACTTGTTGAAGTGAACTACAGCAAATGGTTTCACCTTTTCTTTTTTCAGAACCATTTGCATGCATTTTACACTGATTATACCAATTATACTGACTCTCTTAGCTCTTTACCGACCCTGAAATTGCTAGTTCTCACCAAGTTCTCATTAATATTCAAAAATGACTGGCCCATTTTTATT
The DNA here is from genome assembly GCA_011833715.1 of Carcinoscorpius rotundicauda. Classification (NCBI taxonomy): domain Eukaryota; kingdom Metazoa; phylum Arthropoda; class Merostomata; order Xiphosura; family Limulidae; genus Carcinoscorpius; species Carcinoscorpius rotundicauda. Next base: position 43,991,006 of record CM022392.1, on the reverse strand, counting down.
AATATTCAGTTGCTCTGAAGTTTTTCTGGATACCTGGCCATATCGGTATCTGCAAGAATGAGCTTGCTGACACTACAGCTAAGTCCTTCTACTCTGGTGTTGTCACAGCTGTGGCTGTCCCATATATGAAATTCAGTCCAATGGGTGGCCTTTGTGACACTTAAGTCACAATAGCCCACATTATACAGTCATGCCATCATTATAACTATGAGTAGCTGACCTTTTTTTGAATGTCTTTTCTGTGTGTTTACCCTGACATTAGACAGTGGCATTGGCAGTGGTAATACTGTCCAACTTAATTGTTTTTTTTTATTTTTATTTACTATTGGCCTTTTTAATTCGATTCATTTCATTTATTTAACCTTAGGACATTGTTTAGTTTTTAACTCAATTCATTTTAACAATTTATAGAATTTTACTTTTACTTTTTTACCACTTGATTGGTGCAAAAGCTTTGTTACTTTTATCCATACACCACCAACTAACCTGTGGTTTGGCACGTATAGTTATGTTGCTTTTGGTCAATAAACCACATTCATCTATCTATTTTTAATCATCTTCCTTTGAGTCATATTTTCTTTTATTATTTGCATCAGACAGGATATGTGTTCTGACATATTTGCTTTATGCCATTTATTTAGTTGCAAGATCTTATTTTCAGATCAAGCCTTTCTATGTGTAATTTAAAAGTAAGCACCATTTCTTATCGTTTGTGTTATCTGCTGCAACTAAACCTGATTTTTCTTTGGGGGGATGTTTTTTTTAAGGGCTGTTTATTGTTATCTCTCACATACTGAAAACCTTCAAAAGATCTAAGAAAAAGGGTGTTAAAAATTATAATGAATGATGCTTTTTGGATTATGCTTTTGGTAAATTAAGAAGTTAACTAATAAAATTCATCTATCTTTTTTACTTTAGTGTACCTGAACCATGTTACAAGCAAATTTTAGGTTACATATTACCCAGTTTACCATTTAATAATGTGTTTGGCAAGAAGGTCATAGTACCCATTTGAGAATATTTTGATGATTGGTACATGAACAAATTAAATTAGGTCATGAAAGTTTAATTTACATTGCATTGCTCTCTCGTCAATTTTGGGGTTCCATTTGCTTCAGCTTTAATTCTTCAAGCCAGATGTAATCCTAGTAGGTGAGTTATTCTCCATTATCTTCTCAGTTATCACTTGGATTCACATTTATGTTGTACATGGTAACCTATCAAACACATACTTCCTCAAACCCCTATTAGCATTTACAGGGGTATTTTGGATTGTGCAGTCATTCAATTAAATATAAACAACATGAAAAACTGTTCTTTATAATGTGAGAGTGTGTTTGAATGAATTCATTCAGTATGTACTCTTGCATGTTACACATACATCTGTTATTATTCCAGATAAAATTCTGCCCTTTCTACTAGTGCTCCATGAGAGGGTGATACTTTCTAAAATTGGACAAAGAATGACATTTGGTAATTGATAATGCTTTTACAACTATCTCTCCCACTTCTTTTTGCACATCTTATTATAGCATTCACTACATTGGAATTACGAGGATCATTGTCCACCTAATGTTTCATAGCCCCAACCGTGATGGGAATACCTTTTTTGATGTATGTTTTCATTTTTTCTTAATATATCTGATGTTCTAATTGCAGTGCTTTAGAATTTCCAAGCTGACCTAAGTCTGGATCCTTTCAGTTTTTCATGGATTCATGCTGACTGAGTGGTATTGTGAGTTGGTGAATTTTTTAAACCCAGATGTGAAGGGTTTTAGTGAAAGGTATGTGTTCAGTTGATAGCTATTACTGTTTTCCTGTGACCATGACTACCTGTAACACTGAAATTTGTCACCACACCTGAAAGTGTAAATAGCTTTACGTGCTTCACCTTCCCCTGTGATAAGGTATTTAAAGTGTCTAAGGCTGTGAGATATCCTGCTTAGAGTAAAGTTTTATATCTCTTATTTGATCTAGTCTCTTTTGAGCTTTATCCTTTCCATTCTATTCTCCTATTAATTTAGTTCATTGAATTTTACTTTTGTTCTGAATTCTACTTGATTGCGTCTTTCAGCTGTTGTTGTCAATTTTTTTTTACCTTTTTGGTTAAGGGCCTTGTGACTCTCTTTGGTTATGTACTTTATTTCAGTGTAAGTGTTCTGGCTTTTCATATTTCTGAGGTAAAACTGTCTTGAAGTTTATTTTTAGAAGTAAAATCAATTTCAAATTGGTAATTAACTCTCATTCACCTCCCCACAATTGGAAGAAATTAATTTTTCCATCACCGTTGCATCTGTGAAATCTGGATTATGGCAGAAATGCAAAGTGTATGTGTGTCACATGTAAGGTGAGAGAATAAAGAACTTTGGTTAAGTTAACACACGCTCAGAACCAGTTAGATATTTGTTGAAAGTAACCTGGTAAGTAAAGCCCTTTTGTATTTCGGAGATAAGTACCCATTTGAAAATTGTTTTAATTCTACAAATGTAAAACTTAGACTTCTTTCACTCTAACTTGGTTCTTTGCAGTATTTCTTTAAATTCAACTCACTCAGAGAAAGTTTTTGAAAGAGTATTTTATATAAAATCAATTGTAATAGGCTTTTCCTGTTTTAATAGTTATTTCCTGCAGGTTTTATGTAAGTAACTGTCTAGATCTAGTTTCTATATTTTCTTTTCTTTAGTTAAGTTATTACGTTTAAGTTTATAATAATTTAAATCTGTTAACATTTTATTTCATAGTGACTTAAAAAACAAACGTGATTTTTTGTGTATGTGTTTTATTACAAAGTACAGTGATATATCTTTTAGGTCCTGCTCCTCAGTCAGATGAACACCTTATTCTTGAGATGTGGGAAGATCGCTGTTTGTTAAAGCCCAAGCTTTCTGTAGTAATGAACAGAATGTACCCACCACTGTTGGTACGAGAACTGATTCTCCTTCAGGGAGCCCCTTCACATTCATCACCAGAAGTAAGCTTTAAAAAAACAAAAAAGCTAGAGTTAAAACTAAAATCATAAAATAACACACAAACATATCTACATGTAGTGAGAAAAAAAAGAGAAAATAAGTTTGAATGGAATGGAAATGACTTGCAGATGGCTTTTGAAAGTCAAATTATTAATCTGAGACCTTTAATTTCTTGCATTTAATTTTGTCTAAAATGAGGTCTTCATACCTCTGTGGTACATGTTTTTGTTTGTTGTGATTGAAGTTTTATGTAGTTTAAATTCATTTAAGAAATGAAAGTTCTGTTTGCACCATCTAAATTTATCTACTTTATAAAATTATAGAATATTTGTAATTTTATTGTTTTGTAGTTTAACAATTAACACAGTGTGTTATTGTGAAAATAGAGAAATTTTACAACTTGTGCTTAGTAATAGTAAATATATATAGGGATGGCCATGATTTGCCTTAAAATAGCATTATTATCCTCTCAAAGCCACACACACACAAAGGCCAGATGTAACTCCACATACTTAATATAGAAAATGTTATATCAGTTTCCTGAAAATAAGATTTAGAACTTGCAGTATTGTTGATCAATTTATAAATATTATTGATTTGACTGAACTCATTTTATTTCACTTAATATTTGTCTTTACTTCACTTCTTTTTTTCTACTTTTATATATGCACGTCCATAACTGGACGTAGTACTTCTGAACAACATTGGAAATTAATTTACCAAAAACAAGTAAAATCCCCAAATTTACATGTTAAGTTTTAAGATTTATTTAAACATGCAGTTTTTCAAAAATACCTTTTTGTACAGAACACCTTATCATGGTGTTCCTATTCTGTTAAAGTAATATGTTTTTACTTTCTGAAATTGGAAGGTGCAACTAAGTATAAATATACTTAGTAAACAGATGTATTTTTTACCCTGTTTTTTGGGAGGTGGTGTTTTTTTCATTTCTGAGAATAGCCTTTGTTGGTTATAAAAAAAAAAAAGGAAATAAGTAAAAAAAAATACTTGTGGGTTTGTTTTTTGTGTTATAAACAAGTAGCACTGTAATTTGTTTATTATATAAGGATAGTAGTATTAAGTACTGGACATAAACCAATCTTATTTCTGTAATTTTCTGTCAGATTAACCCTATAGCACCTAGTAAGGTTTACCCATTGCCCAAAGGCACAATAGCATCACTGAATTACTAGATATGTTGTGAAATATAAAATTGCAGTCATTTTTATACACATTTCTTGTATACTTCAGAGTTTAAATTTATTTGATATAAAGGTTTGTTCATTTAATTTTGTACCTTTTTTATGGTAAATTTTGATTTCTGGGTTAACTATGCTCTGCACAAATTACAAGTTCAAGTTAAGAATTGTTAGATTTAGTTAGATCATTTTTACTTGACTGAACCAAGTTTTGCTCTGCTGACAAAGGCACTGTTTGTTTCCCCATCTTTACATTAGGCTTTATCAGGCTAAATAACTGTTTGAATGGGTATATAAAATCAACAAAGAAAAGGTGGTAAATTTCATTATTTCAATAAATATAAAAATTGTAATGTATATTAAATGAAAACTTTTGATTAATAATTTAAAAAGTCAGTTTGTTTGTAGTTTGGTGTGTTAAAAATTTATTTCTATTGTACATCATTGCTCATAAATACAGATAAACTGTGCAGTATTTTTTGAATCAAAACAAAGTTAGTCTTGTATGATAAAAATGTTATAAAAAGGTTTTACAAAAAATAGGAAGACAAAAATTTGTAATTGAGGTGAACAGCAAAGGTAATCATATTTAATTGCTTCTTTAAAAACATTTCTAAAAATTTTATTTTCAAATTTCCAAAAATCATAATTCATATGTGTATCATGTACAAAAATATTTTGCTTTAAGAAGCTTTGTAGTCTGTAAAAAGTGCATTTCAAGTTTCATACTATTTCATCTGCTTTTTGTTTTGTTTTGTGACACAAGAAAACAAACTGGAAGACTGGTGCATTAAACCAGCACATCTGGGCATTTAAGGATTATTTTTTATTTATGTGATAGAAGCTTTTTGATATAGTAACCAGGCATGTCCTGGTTAAGACACTCTACTTGTAATTTGAGGGTTACAGGTTCAAATCTCCATTACACCAAACATGCTCCTCCTTTTAGCCATGGGGGCATTATAATGTGAAGTTCACTCCCACTATTTGTTGGTAAAAGAGTAGCCCAAGAGTTGGCAGTGGGTGGTGATGACTAGCTGCTACCCCTCTGGTCTTACACTTCTAAATTAGGGAAGCTAGTGCAGATATCCGTGGTGTAGCTTTGTACAAAATTTAAAAATAAACAATGTGATATAATGATCTAGTTAATATTATTATGGTGAAGTTCTGTTATCATATTCACTAGGGGTGAACTTTCACAGTTATCATAGGGCTAACTCAATGGTGAATATCATTTATCTCATGATAAATGGGAAAAACTGTAATGATTTCATACTGATGTTGTTGTGAAGATAAAATAATTATTTTTGAAGACTTCTCTCATTAATGTATTGAAATAAACTTTTATATGACATTTTAATCCCATGAGGTAAAACTTTAGTTATTCCATGGCAAAAATTTCAGCTTTTCAAGATTATATGTCATTGCTTGTAATGTGTATTAACAGAATTTTTGTTTACACAACATTAATAAACCAACCTAAGCTATTTTTATTTTCCTAATTTTATAAAATAATAAACAGGTTTATAATTAGTTATTATTTATCAGTTTATAACACTTAAATGATTTAAGATAAATATTATTATGCTGAACTAATTTAACATTTCTGTCATTTTAAAGTTGGATATGATAATTTTACAAAAACATTTTATTGGTATTTGTAAAGTTGAGTATTTCAGGAAATATAAAAAGTCACCTGAAATTTAGAAATATGATAATTATTTGAAACAAACTGTTTTTTTTTGACAAACAGTAAACATATGATGTTAAAAAAATGTATGTAATTTCCGTTTATGAAACTTGTAAAACTCAAAATATTTTTATTACCATGTAGCCATTTTATAAATAATTTTATTTTAGAAAAAATCAGTGAAAAGTACCTTTCATAAGGCCTCTAAGTGGCTGCAGTCAACATGTGGGTTAATTCTTACTAATCTGTTAATGAAGCCACAAGGACTTCTTACTGTAATTACTGGAGTATTGGAGACATGTTCAGGCAAGTGTTTTGTAAATACATTTTCAACAGGTAAATTATTTAAAGTATTGTGTATTTCTACTCAATTTATATATATTGTACACTGAATTGTAGTCAGATTTAAGTAGATATACTTTTAAATTGTAACACCATAGATATACTGAGTGATCTGTGATTGCTTGGTTAAGTGTACATCATTGTTGTTGCACACTTTCTAAATCTACAGAGTTGCAATTCTTTTATTACTCTTCTCTCCTAAACTAAGGTAGTGTTGAGTGTACTTAAGACTTTCACTCTTTTTCATGGATTACATTCTACATTACATTACATGGATTACAATTATTCTACATTTATCTGATTTTTGCCATTGCTGATGTTTTGACAACCTAGTGTGCAGGACTGGTGTAGTTAATTTTTGTACGTGAGTGAGAGAGAGACAAGATATGGTATTAAAATAAAACAAATTTATTTATTGAAGAAGAAGAAACTAAAAATTGACTGATTGTACAGATGGTCAGATTATTGTGTCAGATGTAAAGTTAAGTGAAAATGAATAAATGGATAAGAAATTAAATTGTATTTAACTAAAGGTGAATTTACTTGAAAATAAACTGGGTTTGGTTTGGTTATTTCACTAGAAAAGAAAGATTACAAATGATCATCATTCATGCTTGTTGTAGTGACAAAGACCGTGATGTCTATGAATGCAAACTTGAACCACACTGTCTCAACTGTTTTGGTACATATCCCTTACATTTTTGTTCTTGTCATAAATGTGTGGAGGAGAAAGAGGTACAATGTTTGAAGACTGTAAACAATATCTCTTATCCAAAGGCTTAGAAATTATTGTATTCACTACATCTTGGATATATGCTACTACACTACATTCCACTGCTACAGTGGGAGTGCAGACAGATCACTCTGTGCCTCCAGCAGAGTCTTTTGCAATCCATGATTTAGAGAGTTGATGAGTCAACATCTACTCCTATTTCTGTCCCCATCACTCCTCCTGGTTCCAGGTTCTAACATTTCTACAGTTCCATCTTCTACCTTGGCCCCAATATGCAGAATGATTATTCAATCATGCCCTCTTTTGTTGTAATCTTCTTCCAGTGATAGAGACCTACCCTCTTGACCAAGGGCACAATCTATGGCGGTCGTTAGACCTCCTTCTAATAAAGAGAATAAAGAAAGAAGAAGTGGTCAAAAACAGAAAGACTCTTTATGCAATTCACCCATACATAAGTAAAAATGGCCACTTTGATACAGTGGTACTGTGAAGGTTTGTGTTCTAATCTAGAAGACATCCAAGAAATAATTGATTCTTACCATCCGTTATGTCTTTTCTTACAGGAAACATTTCTGAAAGCTGCCAGTGTAATCACTTTTTGGAAGTTATTTTGTACAGAAATGGCAGGTTGTGTGATGGAGAATTACATGAAGAGGTGGCACTGCTGGTCGATCGGCATGTGCCCATCCTGTCTTTGCCACTCAACACACACTTGGAAGCCATAGCCATCTATGTGTTTTTGGGTCATACTATCACTTTTCTCTCTACCTCTCTCCTAGAGAGACCTATGATCAGCCAGACCTTGATGCTCTTATTGAACTGTTGCTGTCTCCCCTTTTAATCCTGGGGGACTTTAATGGGCACAATCACCTTGAGAGAGATGCTGATATTGGTGGAAGGGGATGCTCCATAGAGCATATGCTCTCAGGTCAGAACCTTTCTCTCTTCAATACTGGTGTTTTTACTTATTTTCATTAACCTAGTCTGCTGTTGATCTCTTGATCTGCTTCCATTTACTTTTCAAAGAGGATTGACAGTAACCCTTGGGGCAGTGACCTTTTTTCTATCATTTTGAGAGAAACTGGCTGTGGTTGATACCACCTGACCTGCATGCCCCAGTGGAAACTGGACCAAGCCAACTGGTTCTCTTTCACTGCTCTCATAGAACTTGATCTTGCTGTCATCCAGGCATCTGCTCATTGTATTCCTAAAACTTCAACATGTTTTCTATAGTATCCTTGTCCTTGGTGGAATCCTGCCTGCCACATGGCATAGAAAGTTCAAAAACAGAACTGGCCTACATTTTGTAGGAATACCACACTTTCAAACCTTATCGCTTTTCAGTGGGCCTGTGCACCTAACAGGTAAGACGTCAAAACCAGAAGGAATCTTGGATTAAATTAATAAGCAGCATCTCTTCTACCACCAGTTTCAAAGTCATACAGGACAAGAATCGAAGGTCAGGAAGCAGTATACTTCTGTTCCATTTTGATCTTTTTTTCTAATGGCCAGGAAGTTGCTAATGCCAAGAACGTCAATGATACTATCAATGAAAGCTTTTGCCAGGTATCTAGCATTTCTGCTTCATCCTTCACTTTCTTAGCTATCAAGACTTGAGCAGAGTAATTGCCTCTTTCTTTTTGGGCTGATTGTCTCTACTATAATCACCCTTTTACACTGGTGAATCTCAAGCTTGCTCTTCATTGGTATGGCAGTACATTGGTTGGACCTGATGATATACACTACAAGATGCTGCACTATCTCTCTCCTGCTTTTCTTGCTATTCTTCTAGTTGTTTTTAAATGGATCAGATCTGTTAGGAGAATGCTTTTTGTTTTTGTTTGGTGCCAGGCTATTGTCCTGTCTTTTTTTCTAAGCCTGGGAAGTATCCCAAGATTCCTTCAGACTACTATCCAATTGCTTTGATGAGTTGTCTCCATTTGCCCATAAAAAATTTTTATGAGCCAAAGATTTCAAGTTCACGTGGGTTTGATACTCTCTTATTATTTCGTGTAGAAACTTGGAGTCTTTCAGAGCTGTGTTTTGAGTGTCATGCTTTTCAGTATAAAGATTAATGTGATCACTGAACAACTCTCTCCTACAGGCTCTAGGTCGATGACTTTCACATTTCCTGTCAGTCATCCTGAGATTTATTGAGTGGCAGCTACAGACTGCCATCAGTCATTTACTGAAGTAGACCACAGCAAACAGTTTTACTTTTTCTTTCTCTAAAGCCATTTGTATGCACTCTTGTCACTTGGGGTGTTCACTTCAATCTTGTCAGTTAATTTGTGCTTCCTGTGGTCCTTGAGGCAAAGTTCTTAAGGTTCATCTTTTACCATAAGCTGACCTTTATACCACACCTCAAGCAGCCACAAATCATGTGTACATGGGCACTGAACATCCTCCATGTTCTCTCTTCTACTCCTTGGAGAGAAGGATCGATGTTCTATACTAAAGATTTATGGCTCCCTCATTCAATAAATCTTGACTATATGTTTTTGGTTTCTGTTCTGCTAAGACCTTAGCCTTGAAGATGCTGGACCCTGTTCACCATCAGCTTTGGCTTTGCACGGGGGCTTTCTGCACTTTACCAGTCCAGAGCTTATACACAAAGTCTTATGAACCTCCTCTACACCTCTGCCATTAGCAACTGTCTTTACTGTAAGCTTCAAAACTTCGATCCTTACCATAGCATCCCACCTGAGGTTGTGTGTATTCCTTTCTTAGTGGGTCATGCTTTTTCAGAGCAGACAGTCTGCCATTGTTTCTTTTGACCTTCATATCTAGACACAGTTGGATTAATTGCATCTGTCATTGAATGGCATCTGTATCCACTGATCAGCCCATCCTTCCATGGCTTATTATCATCCCCAAGTATGACCTTCTTTGAGTCATCTGAGGAAGGCAGATACTCTTGATTGGAAATACTGTCTTCTGTTTGTTAAATATCTTTCAAACCACCCTTTCATTTCCATTTATATGGATGTTTTGAAGTTTGGTGACTCTGTAAGCTCTGCCATTGTTTGTTGTGGTTTAGTGGTTGCACACAGAATCCCCACTACAGTTTCATTGTTCACTGCTAAATTGTATACTAGTTTCTCTTGCCCTGGATCACATAGATGCTAAGCAACACTTGATTTGTTCTATTTATACCAGCTCACTTAGCTCTCTACTGGCCCTGGAACTGCTTCATGATAGCTCTCACCCAGTTCTTACCGATATTCATAATCAACTGGCCCATCAACTTTAATGTCTACTTCTATCCAGTTCCTCTGGATACTATGCCACATTGATATTCACGAAATGAGCTCACTGACACCATAGCTTAGTCTGTCTGCTCTGATGCCATCACTACCATGGCTGTTTCATACATGAATTATTGTACTGTATTAAAGGTTCAGCTCTGTACCAGTCAGCAATCGAGTTGGAGTAAACAATGTAATAACAAGCTTTTCCAGACTCTGTTGGACTTTGGCTGTCTTGTTTCCATAAGGATCAGAAGAAGGAAGTTTTAACTAGACTACACATTGGTCACAGTTTTTTAACTCATTGTTTTCTTTTATATGGGACTGATGCACCAATGTGTGATCTGTGTCACACCCAAGTCACAACAGTCTACATTTTACTGTTGTACCCTTTTAGCACCCTGGGGTTTTAAGGGTTGTAGGCCTTTTTAACACCATTTAAGTTATTAATTCAGAAATTCAATTTTGTTTTTCAACATGATTCATCTTTACAAATTTTAATAATTTAATTTTTTACCATTTGTTTGGTACAGCTAGCCAAGTTGATTTATGCCGTAAATCACCAAACATCTAACTTGTTTTCTAAGCCATATTAAAACTATTAACTTCTGATTAACTTATCTCCTACATCTATAGAGATAAGTTTCTTTACAAGCCTTTTATATGACACTTTGTCAAATGCTTTTAGAAAATACAGGTATACCAAATTTACATCCTTACCCCCCTCATCTGTCTATGCAGCAGCATTTTTAATGCATGTCAAAAGATTTGTAAGGCAAGATTTAATTTTAGTGAAACCACATTAATTATCCAATAAAATTCTAATCTTTGTTAAAGGACTATGCACAGTATCTTTTTATCAAACTTTCCAAAACTTTTCCCACAATTGATGTAAGACTAGTAGGCCTATAATTACTGGAACAACTTCTATTACCTCTCTTGAAGATAGGACATTAGCTAATTACTAATCTGTAGGTTCTTCTCCACTATTCAAAGACTTACAAAATCTTGTGGTAAGTTGCTCACATAATCAATCCTTGGACCTCCTTTAAAACCCATTGAGAAGTATTATCTGGGCAAGGAAACATACACACACACACACACACACACACACACACACATAGACACTCCTCCCCTTCTTTTACTACTCTGCCTCTATTAAATAACCTATAACTATGTATTTCAAAGAACTTTCTGATGTCAAAATCATCTACATTTAACCATGTTTCACTTATTTCCATTATATCAAAAACCTTTTATTTTTACCAATATCACTGAACTGATCCCACAAATCCAACCAGCTAACCTGCTCATTCTTATACGTTAATTTCAGCATTTAGCTTTAGTGACCTCAAAATTTCATTTCCTCAATTGATTCTTAGCACTTTTCCTGACACAATTAATGTATGACCTTTGTTTTGTAATGCTTTTATTAATTCCTTGTGCTTATTATTGTGCCCTATATCATTATCTCCTTCGTGCATTGTTGCCAGCACTCTTGCTCTGCTGTTTATGTCTTCCATCTGTGCCCCAGGTAATCTAACCCTTTTTTTTTTCCTTAAAAATGCTTTAGGATGATCAAGAGAATTATGTAGCTATCAAAAAGGAAGATCCAGTTTGATGAATTTGCTAAATATAATGATATATCAGCAGATAGAAAAACAGGAGTTTTCTGTTGTATATTCTAGCTATATCAGTATTGGTAATTTGAGTTTCTAATTGCAAAAAGCTATAGACATTGTATTGTGAGTATCATAAAAGCAGAAGATAATATTCCACATAACATACAAAAATCAGTATTTAGTTATTTTGATATTTGCTTTTAACTTTAAAAAAAATTAAATAATGTTTAAGTCTAGTATTTAACTTATAAGCTACAATTTGATGTTAAATTTATTGACACTCATTTATTTAACAGTAATTTAATAAGAGTTTGAATGCAAGTCTACGAATATGATGACATTTTCTCTGAACTCTACCTGTATGGAAAGAGTTAACTAAATAAGGAAAATTAAAGTTAGTAACTCATGAGCAAGTTAAAATGCTCATGACAGAATTTTTTGAGTTACATTTAAAAGTTAATTAAACTACTTTATTATGTCATATGAATAGAGATCTTAAATGTGTAAGAAGATACAAGAAAATTTCTTGTAGTACAAGAATTATCTCATTTGCTCTCTAGTTATCTTCTTTTCTCTAACTTATTTACCACTCTCTGAAAAATATAAAATTTAACTTAAATTACTCATTATAGGCAAAACATTATTTTTATATCTTTCAATGTCATTTGGTTACAGAGCCATTAGATAGAAAATCAACTTCATTTTACCACACCCAACTGTCACATTCTTTCTTTCATAAATTGCCAATAGTTCTTTCTGATGTTTAATACTTTATTATTCATAACCAGTAGAAAGTCAAGGGTTTGATCTATCAATAATGTATTATACTACATTTTGTTATGGTAGAAATTACCAATCGTGAAATAAATAAACAAGACAGAGCCAATGTAGTATAATAATTATTCACAAATTTATTAAATTACAATAAAAATAATTTTACATCAAGAATATTCACACAATTATAAAGGAATATTGACACAATCACAAATATGCTAAAAATTAATTGACATGGTCAGAATTTAGATTTTTCTTAATGCAGTATTTCTTTACAAGTCAAACTTCATCATAACAAATTCCAGCTTTTTTTCTAACTGCCACACCCAGTTCCAAATTTTCTAAATACTCAAGCTGGATGATTTTCAGCATTTGGTTTGATATCTGCAGAAGGTACTAACTTCATAGCTTCCTTGGCAGCATTTATATACATAGAACTCTAGAAATTTCTAGACCGTTAAAACTTCTGCACATAAATGTCATCACTTCCTCTCTTACAAGTTTGGTTCTCGTAATTTCACTGATCTCCAATCTGCATTCCAGAAAACCCAATAATTTTTCTATGGTTCAGGAATATCCATAAAAATCAATCATATTAATTTTGCCAAGGATTATGATCAGGCATTAATTTCAATATTAAAAAGAGTAAAATTTACATTGTAGCATTACAGTATTGTTACTTATTATTAACGCTATTATATAAAACTTATTTTCTGTACAGAGAATTGTGAATATTGCTTTCAGTTCAAACTTTATTCCTATATGAATCTCATCAGCAAGCTTAACTAAGTTTTAGAATATCTTGTAGCATTGTTAGAAAACCTGAAAGATTGTCATAGTTATGGGGCATTACCTTTTTTACTTATTGTTATTGTGTGTTTGCAGATTCATTTAAAATTAAATAAAAGTTATTTATTGAAGTAGGGTCATTAGTATAAAATGTAAGATCATTTCATCAACAGCTGACAACAAAAAACTAGGAGATCCAAGTAAGTACTCTGTTTCTTGTCTTCTGTTTGTATTTTTTATGTGTTATTAGTATAATAACCAATGTGTAAAAATTATAAATTTATTAATGTGATTATGTTATATTACGTAAATTAAAGAAAAAAATAATCAAAATCCTTAAAAAGTATGCTTGCAGATAACTTGTTATACATAATTCAATAAAGTAATCTGAGCTAGAAATTCATGCAGATATGGAAGCCATTTTTAGCTTAGACAAGATACACAGGACTATTTGTTCATCAGAAGAGTTCAGATGTAAGAATTTACATCTTTAAGAAGCCATCCTGTTAAAGTTGGTGCTGAAATACTAACCTAGTTAGATAACAAGTAGAAAGAATTCCTGAAGTATAGACAGATGTTTTAATTAAATCCTAACCCAAGTTAATGAAGGACTATTTTTGTGATAACAGCCGTTTAATCACTGAACTATAAATAGAGAATGTCAACAATGTAATATTTGTCAGTATCTCACATGAAGAGTCTGCCAAAGGCACAGCCATCTTCTTTTTACTCAAAAATAGATATGCTGATGGAATACGATCATACCTATTCATTGTGTGTACTGCTATCTCTTTGGAAAAAAATACTCAAAGTTATCTTTTAGTTGACAGCTCATCTTCACCAGCCATGTTAACACTGTGATAACATAGCTACCAAAGACCTTAATGCACTAAAAATTACAGCAGGAAATAAAAGTGAAGTTTTCTTTGCTTCATTATGGATTATGTAATACAAATAATCAGTATGAATAACTAGATAAGGTCAAAAAGATACTAAACATGTTTAAAACTAAGATGTTGTGTATCTCTACTACTTCCATCAAAGCCCTCTTACATCTCCCATCTATCAGCAGAATTACATAACACTAAAAGCAGAATTCTTTGTTAGGGCCTTATAGTGTAAGAACCATGCATTTCATTAATATCAATACCTTTTTTCAACTGGAAATACACAGGCACCAACTAAGCAGAGAATTACTTAAAATGTACTTCAGGTGATAGTTGTGGATGGACAAACACAATAGAGCCACCACTGAGGTAGTTTAACAGTACTCGCTCTGTGGAATAAACATAATGTGTGTCTGGAATCTGTAGAAATCAGAGATTTCAGAGAATGAAGCACAGAATATCTTTTAGTACCTTTTTAAAGACTGGTGGACAGTCATCTATCATCAGAGAGAGTGAAAAAGGTGGTTAATTATCATAATCTTACAGAGCAACAGCAATCTGTATGAGGCTGATGGAGATGGAAGCCATTAATTCTCTTACTGCGGCCTACATTGAATCTGTCAAGTTCTTGATTCCAAATGGAACTTTAACACTTCAAAACTAAAACTTCTGATGTGTTTTGTGTATCTTCAATAATAATTAAGTAATTTCTAAATTAAAAAAAATGAGATTTTTACTGAGATTTCAAATTTTCATGTTAAGATTAAAAATATTTCATCTGAAAAATCTCATATTTCATTTGCATAATCTGTAAAATCTCCTAAATATATTTCAAACATTTTTTTCTGTAAAACATTATATTTTACCTGTTCTTTTCTCTTTCATAACTCTATTAATTTGTTGATTTCATCACCCTCTTAATTAAAAAAAAACTTGAGATAGATATAAGTTACCTTCTTTTTTTTTAGAATTAGTTGATGTTGCTTATGAGTGTAACTCAGGAAAAATTACTATTTGTTTTACTCATCTGACCTTATCTTGCATAAAAATTCCTAATTTTTACATTTTAGTCACTTTTTTGGTAATAGGCAAAGAATACTCATCAAAGACAAGAAATAAAGTATTTATTTTGGTTTTTTTTGTTGCTGTAGATTATCAATGAAATTTAAACCTACTTTTTATATCAATAGTATTGTTTTACTAAATAATCTTTTATTTAATTAAATAAAGCATCAAAAAACACAGAATAATAACATACAAAAAACAGATAAATGTCCCATAACTATTCCAATATTTCTTGTTTTCAAACTATACAACAAAAGCCATTAAAAATTCAACTAAGTTTGTTGACTTGTTTTCTGTGGGAATAAAAGTTGAACTGGAAGTGAAGCAAAAAATTGTCTGTATGGAAACCAACATAATATAGCATGTTATTTCGTGTATTAAAATTTTTGATTTTTTATTGATTATAAGTAATATAGTATTAAATATCAGAGAGAACTTTTAGCAAGTTATGAATGAAAGAATTTGACAAATGGATATGGCAAAAGGGGTCTGATTTTCTGTTTAATGGCTCTGTATTCAAATAAGTTAAAAGTTCTAAAAATAATGTTTTGTTTGAGCTGAGAGATAATAGCATTGTACAAAGTAAGTTATGTTAAATTTTATATTTCTTGGAGGATTGATAAACAGGCTAGAGAAGAGAAGATAACTGGAGAGAAAATGTAACAACTTTTATACTAGAAGAAATTCAGTATTTTTTGTGATATTGCCTTGTAAAATCAGGAACTTAGAACCTTTGTTAAAATTTGAATTGTTAGCTATATTTTTATGTGATGTTTATTTGTATACAATAATAAGAAAATAGATTGATTAAATCTCGAATGCAACTTACTGAATCCTTGTGTACAGAAAGAGATGCCAATAAGAAAAGTGTTAAGCAAGTTCTGTGAATTGTCGAAAGTCACTAACTGCAAATATACAGTGCCTCTAACATAAAATTTTTCAGTGATTCATATCCAGTACTACATAAAATTCAAAATGATCAGACCTCAAATGGATGATAGAAAGTAAAGCAACTGCATGGTAAGACTATTACCTAGATTTATGTGTTAGGTTTTGCAGGATAACATCTAAATGAGAAAGCTGACATGTTTATAGTTCTTTTCATAAATCCAGTATAACTCTACTGGGAAGATGAGAAAGTTGAAAGTAGTAGCAACCATGTAAAGTTTTTATCAACATTATAAAGAAATGAGAACACTGGAATAAATAAAAGTACCATATAGTTTTGCTAAGAAAAGCAAAAGATAGAGAATCTGTAGAACAGCATAAAGCTAAAAAGGCTTCTGGTAAGATTAATAAAGAAACTCTTTTTCTACCTCATAATGTCAGCAAAACTCCTGGGATTATCACCAATTAAGTACTGATTCACGACTCACATCAACATCTTAGAACCTTACCACCTTTCTGTCTTTGTTAACACAAATCATTCTACTGTAGTAATTTACACTAATAACCAGTGCAGTAATTCTTTTTATAGCCTTTGTTTTGCTATGCCTTCTTTTCCTCTTTGGCTTCATTTTCAACATGTTCATCTTTATACCTGTCATGTTTACTGTGTTTTATGAGACCATTGTCTTTTCCCCATAGAGTGGACAATCTGTCTGATGCTTTTGATATGTTCCTTCATTGGAAAGCCTTGTATATGTACATTGGTCATTTCTTCCTGCAAGACAAAGTAACCACTGTTTTTCATGTGTTTGTTTTCTTGATTTATCATGAGTATTGTTCAGAAGAATGTTTGTCTTATCAGAGTCTAGTTGTTGTTATCCAGTATGTATTGAATTATTCAAAAGGTCCTGGAAAAGGTTTTTATACCTAACAATGAATTAAGCTGTGAAAGGATTGATGAACTATGCAAGAACTATTAAAGTAGGGTTATAGTTATATTTAAGATCATTTAGTTTTATTTCTTTGGTAAGGATGATGGTTGGGAGTTTCATACTGAGGAAATTTTAGGGTAGTTACATTTCTGCTTTAGAGACTATAAGAACTTTTAAGGGTAAATGCCCTACCACAATTAGCTGCATGAAGTGAAGAGGAGGTGGAGGTGAGACATTGTGGATGTAAGCATGCAACTTCATATCCTTAATTGATTTTCCATGTTTGCAAACTAGTTTAACATCAGCTTTTGAAGTTTGTCTGGTAGATATGCTATCCCCCTTGCATTTTGAAGCCATTTTAAGGTGACATCTTGAACTGACAATGGAAACTCTTAAAAAAGTTTTCAATATGTATTTTATGTTTAGTTTATTAGTGTTTTTGTGCTAATTTTAATCACTTCTCAGTGATTATTGTACTTAATAGTATTGAAGCTGTTTGTTATATATGCATACATACACAGTAACTAATCCAATGTGCCATTTAAGAATAACAAAGAAACTGTTTAAAAGGATAATGCCATTACTTCACAAGAAATATTTGAAGGTTAAAAATTTATAGTGATTGTTGAAGAGGGATACATGTGGTAACAGTAATTTGTAGCTGATGCAATTAAGAATTTTAAGTATTTTACAAAGAATGAAGCATTCTTAGTAATATTTTTAATAGCCTTATTCACAAACTATAATATGTTCATTGCTTCATGTTCATACATCTTTTTCAGTTTTTGTACAGAGGTTAGATATATTATTTTTAATGTACTTATTTATGTAAACTTGATTTTCTTTGCATAACCTTGTCCATAGTTTACCAGATTTAAAAGAAAACTAGGAAGCTGATGTATCATATTTTTCATAGCTTTCTGAAACTTTATACTTTGTGATCTGTTTATGCTGTTGTTTTCCTCGTGATAATCATATGCCAAAGTTGAGCATTTATTGTTAGTATTTGATGACAAGAAACCTATTTTTAAACAATAAATTTTAGAGATAGCTTAAATGGATAAACTTTTATCAATGTTTTTTTTTTTCCATTATCCTTTCATTTTAGTTTTTGTCATGTATTATTGTGCAAGGTGTAAAATTGGTTTTGCAGCAACAAAATTTACAGTGGATATTTATACAAATATAAGCATGTTATTTCCAAAACATTACATAAAAAATTAACATGTCACCAAATTCCAAGCTAGTTTTAATTTCTGTATAACATTGTTTTGTGTACTTACATTGTTAGCTCATGTTACAGTTTAAGTATAGAGCTATGATGTTATATTAAAAATTTGGCTTACAAAATAAAGTAGTTCAAGGATAAGACCGAATGTTGTGTTGCACTGCCGAAACAAACAAACAGTAGAACTCTGTATTTTGTGGCTGTAGCTGTGTTGTAAAAGTGAAAGTTAAATCACATTATTTAAATACAATAAGCCAACAATTCATAGTAAGTACTATTGACTAACTTTCAGTTTAAATTTTGGAACAAGTTGTGTACATAGTCTTTGTGTAGATTTATGCAAATTTTTGAAACAAACCAAACTCGGGAAGAAGAATATTTTATAAATGCTCTAGCTGTACAGATTTATTTGAAACAAACAAAATGTTGTAAAGTCAATTTCAAAAATGATATGCAACTTCTGATAATATCTGGCTTTCCTGATTCACTGCTGCAAATTTTTTCAGATGTCATTAGCTTAGAGGCTTCCAGCTAATCTTGCATTTTCAAGTGATAGTGTTACATTATTGTATGCAAATAAGCATACTAAAACCCAATGCTAACAGAAGTGAGTCACTGCTAATAGAAGTAAGCACATCTGACTTCTCTGGCTGTCATGTGTTAAGATGTCTTTTTCACTTGTGCAAGATTTATCAACATTTAATTGAAGAATCCACAAAACCAACTCTTGTGGAAATATTGTTTGTTTTAATATTCAAATAATTCTGCCTTTGTAGACTTTGCAATTCTTATTTTTCACAGCATGAATTACAAAGAATGGGCTGTTTCCATGTTGCCTAGTGTTGAACAGCTGGATTTTAGTATTGGGGGTTACATTGTCAAGGGTATTGTGCAGCAGATGATGTAGTTTTGCATAAGATCTGGGCTTTTTTTCAGGCCTTTCTGTGAACTTCTCTCTACCTATAATCCTCATCTGTAATAGCATGGTTTTTAGGCTGTTTCTTCCCATCTACTAAAATTTCAAACAATTCTTCCAGTGCATCTTTACATGGCTTTTCTTTGGAATGTTACCTTCTTTCACTCTCTCCTGTTTCTTATTATTCTTTACTTTAGTCTAGTGCTTGTATGCCTTATCCTTCTCCACTGGTTGCACACGTCTTGTCTTATAGTTGATTTGAACTCCTTTTCTTTAACTTCAAAATTCTGGAATCTCTTCAGACTTGTGATTCTTTTCCACAGTTTTTAAACTTTTTCCTCACCCTTTTAAGTTATCTGTTCTCTATCCATCTTTTTTGGAAACAAAGAGTTTTTGACAGGCACATATTTTCTTTCTTTTTCTATTCTGACATCTTCTTTTTCCTCAACTTTGTTCCTTCTCACTTGGTTACTCTGTTGCTGAGAATAGTTTGAGAGAGACATCATTTGTACTCGTTTCTCTAGCATTGGTTTTTGGTGGCTTTACTTCTTGTTTTTCACCTCTTCCTCTTTATTTCCTGTTCCCATTCCTTTCCCTCCTCCAGAGGATCCTTCTTCCATCTCTTTTTTTTCTGTGGAATACTTCATCCACTCATGATTTTTCTCTTGTTTTTCTCACTAGATGAGTCCAACAATTTAACTGTTTAACAAATTTTTCATTTGATGGAGAAATATTGGCATTTCCAAGTATCCACCCATAAGATTCATTACCATGCTCACTCAATGGTTGCACACTTCCATCATTTGTTGGAGAAGATTGTTTGGAATTAGCTTGTGGATGAACCTTTCACAAATATGTTGTACACTATCTCCATCATCTAACCATTTCTTCCTCATTGGGTTGTAGATTGCCTTCAGTCACTATTCTTCACACACCATAACATCTTTGAATGGACAAGTCTCTCTTTTTATTCTTATACTGTTCTTTACAGAGCTTTCTAGTTCCTTACAGGTTTAGTTCAGTGGGAAGTGTTACCTACCAGAATGTTCTTAACCAAACTTTACACAGTATATGGCACAAGGTGCTCATTTTTCCCCTAAAAAAATGCTTGATCCAAATCATACTCACTCATGCTTACCCTGTGAGTAAAGCAGGTAAAGGATTTATTTCCTTCTTTCAACTCTAGTTTAAAACCTGTTTTTAAAAAAGGGTGTTTGTGATCACCCTTTGCACAGTCTTAATGTGATATGCTTCTCTGGACTTTCCAATGCACTTTTATACCCTTTTTTTAATTCTCGTGGAACTTGAAAATATTTGTCATTCACCAGTTCCTAACCTCTAAAATAATGGGCCATAGAGGATGCCTCTTGGGCATGTGATTAATTCCAGTCAGTAGAGGTTAGGGTGATGGTTTTCTCTCCTTGTAGCACAGTTTACACCTCTGACCTGCTCTTTTCAATCACATTGCTACTAAGAAGTTAAATTTCCAGATGGACTAGTGTTGGATTGTTGCTAGACAAGCCAATATAAATCCTTACTCAGTTGCTGGACAAATGTTACTTTCCCATTTTACCTTACTGAGTTTGAAGTGAAAATAGTGGGTATCCTCTTCTTACTGTAGTCTAGAAGCTGAGTTCTCAATGCTGCCTGATTTTGAACAAGAATTGATTCATTATGTATGAATTATGCACCCTAGCTGCACTACACATATAGCACTTCTGAAAGCCTGATGCAGGTTTGGACAGTGCTTGTATCTTCTGCATGTCTTTGTAACATATGCCTTCCTTTCTGGACAAAAAGTGCTCTCTAGTACTGAAGAGGTGTTGTCTCTTATGAGTGTGCCTCTATACTGTTTTAAATTGTGTTTTGCACTCCATAGATTCTGTTTAGGTACTTTCCAAAGGGAGCTCACCTAAGTGAACTTTTGCACTGGTCTCTCCATAAGTTCATTGTAGAATTCTAGTTAGATGTGAGAAGAGGTCTCATATCATATCAGAAGTTAACATTTTCTAAAGTAAAAACATAGATTCAATAGACACACATCTCCACTCACCCTTCATTCCCACTTCTAATGCTCTTCAAGGTGGTGTTGCATTTCTACTGGTGGAGGGTGGCTAGATGCTCATTTGCATGCAAAACTTAGCAATATCATGTGGAAACACTTAAGTTTAGGAGGTGAGTATCTATTGAAAATATATTTTCATTGTTGGAAAATATTACCTTTACAAGTATGCCAGTACCAAACTAAAATTAAGTAAGACCAATGTAATTAAAACCTACAAATAAGCATTTTCTTTACTGGCACAGATCCAGGCTTCAGTTCAGCAGAAAGTGTAAACAATTATGATTGGATGAAGTGTGAAGCAGTTGCTAATCTGATTGCTCATTTACCTCTTCAGGCTACATCTGTTGAAGATTATTACCAGAATATCGGTCAACAGGTAGGGGAATAGAATTAATTTTTAGGATAGAAAAAGACCAGTAAGTTTATTCCCATAACCACTACTCATTTCATTGCCTTAAAGAAGTAAATTCTAATTTTAGATTAGTGATATTTTAAAATGGTTATATTAACAGTGGGTGTTTTAGTTGCAGTAGAAAATTAATGATTAAACAATTAGTAGTATTGGTTTATGGTTATAGTTAAAACTGTTTTTGGAATGAATTTGAAAAGTTTCAATGGAAATAAGACTCTTTTTGTAGTAGAAAAAATTAGTTATGAAAATAAATTTTCTCTATTGTATTAGAATAAAATATAGGAGACTATATGAGCTATATTTCTTTATATTCATAAAGAATAAGATCACTTTCTGTTAGAATAATTCATGTTTAGGCTTAATTAAGAAGAATCATGTAGAACCACAGTAAACACAAATAGACTGGATAAAAAAATTGTCCTTTTATTTAATTGGAAAGTTTCTAGAAATTATTATCAATAATAATAAAATGAAACAAAAAAGGGGATTATTGGATCAGAAGAACCCTGATATAATCATACAATAAAAAAGAACTGTGAATTGGTTACAGTGAAAATGATCAATGGTAACTAAATAAAACATTGAAGATTTAGTACATAAGTCATATCTCAGGATACAAAAATGTTTTGGGATTTTTATTTTATATTCTTGCATTTCACTATTGGTAATTTTAGTTTTAATTCATATGAAACCAGACTATTTTGACATGAAAAACAATGATGCATTCAAAGTACCATGTGACTCAGAAAAATCGATATTAACATGTGTTCTTTTAATATTTACTTTTAAGAAAGTAACTGATATATAATACTTAAATTTGAATTATAATCTATAATTTGATACTAAAGTTATTGATATAAATTCATAAAATAGTAGTTCTACAACATTTTGAATGAAAATCAACAAATGTCTTTGACCCATGACAATAAGTTTATTATCACTAATAATTTTACTTTTAAAATCAACACTATTTACTCTTTATGGTTAAACTCACAATCACACAGTATAGAAATTTTTTGTGTCTAACTAAATATGTCTAATTTAAACAACTTTTTGAATGCATAGTTATGGCCTAACAGAAACTTAGAACATTCCACACACTACAAGATAATATGATGCAATAAAACTCAATGAAATCAATGTGAAAAACTTTTGACTCCAGTAACATGGTGCATATGATTCAGTCGTAGTTACATTAACAAACCTGCAATAAACTGTCACTTCTAAAATAACTCAATTTAACACTTAGACTATGCTTAAACTGTCTAAATCATAACACTTGCATTAACTTACAGTCATGTATACCTACTACATTTATTTATCCTAAGCAGCTTTAAACACTATACTTGTATTTATACCTAAAATATTATTGTTTCATTGCCCTTTAACTGCTATATTTGAACCATGTCTATTTACTATTCATGCCATTGCAAGTTGTAAAAATTACTTGGGGAACATTAAACTTACATTATACTATTAAATTACATTGCCTACAAGCTGTTCCCTAGTGTGCTTCAGGAAAGATTTTTATTATATTATTATTTACTTTACCTAATCTAACCTTAAATAACAAAAAAGATCCCCATTTCTACATTTTAGTTAATTTTATAATAAGAAATAAAGAATGAACATGAAAAACAAAAATTGAAGTACTTACTCTGGTCTTTTCTTTTTGTTTACTGTTGATGTTATACTTTACCTTTCTTTGGTATACTAATGATAGCAGTGCACTAAATAATTTTTATTTGATTAAATAAAGTACCAAATATCATAAAATAATAATTTGCAAAAAGCCGTTAATTTCCCCTATTTATCACAATTTTTCCAGCTTTGTGACAGGAATTTTTTCAAATTCAGTCAAACTAGTTATCTCTCCCATGGAATGAAGCTTGTACTAACAGAGTAATTTGATTATCATATGATAGGTTAAAACCTATTTTTTCTATTGGTTATACAGAATATAGAATTAAGCATAAGAAAAATGTTAACAAACCCTAAAGAGATGGGGTGTGGTGGGAGGAGTTTGATTTTCTATTCAGTAACTCCGTAACCAAACAAAATTGAAGGCTATAAAATTATGGTTTATCTAAACAATGATGATGATATAGTGAGAAATTTTCATTTAATTTTGTACTTTTTGATGTGGTGGAGGTAAAACAGAGAAAAAAGACTCCTTGAGAAAATGTGTCATGCTAAAAGAAATTCAGGTATTTTTTTCAAATATTACTTTGGAGGAATAAGAACTTAAATTTGTATATTATTAAAAATGGATTATTAGCTAAGATTTTATCCTATACTAATTGGTATAACATAAATAAAAAGTACTTTTATAAAATTTTGAATGTAAGACACTGAAACCTCGTGACGTGCAGAAATATTTAACAAAATTACCCAACCTTCCATGCCTCATGTTTTGTGATCAGATGTATTTGCTGACATAGAAATATTTGAGTTGCAGAAGATAAACACAGAGGTTAAAGAACATACAAGAGTTCTGAGTGGATGAATTGATGAAAATACAGATTTAATATTTAAGAGTAAGCTGTATTAAGTTATTCCATCTTATTTTGTATTGCTTGTTTTGAAATTATTTTCACAATACCAGACACATTGGAAATGGTTAACAATGTGTGTTATGCAGAATATACAGAAGCTCATAGAAATAGATTCCATTGAGAATGGAGAATTATTACAAATGGCAAACAGAATCGTAACATTAAAGATTCAAATATGTCTGTTAAAGGATATGGAAACCATGGGAGCAAAGACAAATGTGGCAAATGGAATGAGATGTAACCTGAACTGCATGCTAAAGGTGGTCAGGAACATCATAAACCAGCTCATCAGTGTGAATCAAAATAGATCTGTGTAACAAGAATCACTGCAAAGCAGCATTTCCCAAACATTCTCTGTTCACGGCACCTTTAATGTCTCAGCAACCTTTTCATGGCACCCTAGGCAAAACAAAAAAAAACTAACAGTTCAGTTTATTAAATAGTTAGTTTCAAACAACTTAATACTTAAGAATTTTTTATGTTCTAACAATTTAGTAGTCATTTGAAAGAATAATATACATAAATCGAATGTAAAAACAATAATTTTATTTCGTTTTTAAATAATGAGAATTGCTAATTAGATGTGTGTGCCTGTTGGGCAGTGCACAGCTTCTAAAACCTTGGAATCAGATTGGAGACTGCCACTCTCATTTCCTGTTCCACATTGATTCTCACAGAGATGTGATGTCACAAATGGCAATAGGATTTGCTGAGCCTTAGGACTTAGCAGCAGATATTCATATTTTAATGATATCCAAAACTCAGTTAGTTTCATGCTTCCAAATTTTGTTTTCAAAGTCTTGTCACAAGACAGCTCAATAAGATTTTCTGCAGAGGAAATTCATATGGGGCCGTAGCTTTGAATGGGTCTTGGATCCATGCCAACTTCTTAATATCTTCTGGAAAGTAATTTTCAAACCAGTAACTGAGATGTGTTAGGTCCTTCTCAAAAACAGATTTTAGTTTATGGGTTAAATCGGCTTCATTGGATGTAACAAATTGCTGCAACAGGGGGAAACAGTCTGCAGAGAGAGATTCAGAGCATTCAGTTTTTTAAAGAGGTCACATAGGTATGCTAATTTTGACAAAAAAATCAATATTCAAGATGTTTTTAGCACATTCATGCTCTTCATCGAAATAAGAGTAGAGTTCCTGTCGTAATTTGAACACACTGGACAGTACATTCCCATGGGAGAGTCATTGTGAGCTACAATAGTGCAGCAAAGATGTGTGCTTATATCCCACATCCTCACATAGTTTTTAAAAAACCTCACCTTTTCTGGCTGAGCTTTTATAAAGTTTACAACTTTCAACACATTTTCCAGGACAAGGTTAAGTGGAAGACTTGGATGCTTTGACGCAAGGGCTTCCCTCTGGATTATGCAGTGGGTCCATAGTGCATCAAGAGCTTTGCTTCATATGAGTGCCTGCAATTTTCCATAACAGCCAGAAATAGAGCAACAAACATTGATACAGACACCAACACACTTAGTCCACTCCAAGCTGTTTTCGGTTAAAAGTGTCAAGGATCTCAAACAAGTCTTGAGCCTTTGTACCTTCAGTGATACTTTTACAAAAGAGAAGTTCTTCCACAATTTTGTGACCATCCATGAACCAAGTTTTGTAAATTATATGAGCATCCTTGTTACTATCTGTCGCCTCATCTAGGTGTAAACCAAATTCCTTCCCTTTAATTTTTTCCACTAGCCGATCATTGAGGTCTTCAGCCATGTGCTAGATTCTATGACTGATTGTATTGTTGGATAAAGGCACCTTTGAAAGCAGTCTTCCTACAGATTCACCAACCATAATGTTCATCATATTCACTGCAGCCTATAAAATCAACTTTTTTAGATGGTGTGATGCCTTTTACATTTTGCAACTCTGTAAGCCACTTTGTAGGATGCTAGCAAAGCATTTATTAGTATTGATGCTTGTTTCAAAAATCTACATTTATGTTCTTCCAATTTGTTTAACTTTCTGGTAAAATAATCATGGGATTTACTAGCCATGCTAGGATGATTGGTCTCTAAGTGGCATTTTAGTTTACTTAGAAGCATGCAATCTGGGGCCAAAATTTTAGATATAATGCACACTACTGACACTCTTCATGATTGACATCTTCCAAAGTAAAACTAAAATGTAGATAACTATCGTCATATTTCTGATATTTCCGTTTCTTCACAACTTTGCCACCAGTCTGAAGTTCACCATTCTTTTCTTCACTCCTACACTTTTCATTAACATTCAAAAAAATTTCCATTTCTATGCACAAGGAGTAAAATCAACAAAATAATTCACTGAACTTTGCTAGACCTCACAGACACTTGATCATAACACCCTTCAGTTATTTTGATTACTGACAGACCTGGAGAGTTGACAGGTATTTCCGTACAAAAGTGTAAGAAATGAGAAAATTCAAGAAGTTACTAGCATAGCTGAAAGTACAGATAAACAAAAGCATATCTCAAATATTTGAGAACATCATAGAAAGGAATGTAGCATGATCTAAAACAGATGTCAATATCATTGTGTTTCCCTCAAAAATTTGAAATATCTGGTGACACCCCTGTGAGTTAGCTGTGGTGCCTCACCACACAGTTTGGGAACCACTGCCATAAGGTATAAATATCAGATGTTTATTCCTTTAATAAAGATGCTCCTCTTGCTAAATAGCAACAATCCTGACTAGATAAGAAAATGTTAAGCAGTGGGAGAATAAGGTTCAGTCATAGTAGGAAAGATATTATGAGAGAAAATAATGTCTACTAATGCCTTGGTAGGAAGGCTTTGTCAGGATGTGAGTATAGCATCTTTCTGAGAAAAATAAAACAGTATGAGTAGCATCACTGGCATAAAAGTTCTGAAGGTCACTAAAGCAAATAACAATTTTTTTTTTTTCAGGGAAAAAAGGTAGAATGAACATTTTGTAAATGATTGAAAAGGAGAAGCTAGACACCTGAAGATCAGGCTTAAATTTCATTGAGAGCAATCTGAGGATACAGTTCAAAAAATAAAATAAAAGAACTTGAAAATAAATTAGGGGTGATATAGAAGCATGACATCTGTGGTAACTGAAAGTTGTTGTGAATGTCGCTACATAGTCTGCAGTAGAAGCAGTGAATTTCCCAATCATCTAAGAGGTACACACACAAGAGAACTAAAAAAAATGCAGGATATTAACTAGTTGAAGAAATACAACAAACTAAACTGTGGATATAATCTCTGAAATGTGATCAATAAGATTGATATACTGCAAGAACATAGCAATATTTAAGCTGTTTTGCCAGTTCTTGTTAATAATTGTAAAGTATTTAAAATAAAGTAAGAATAACAGCTTCAAATGAATAAATATTCAGCACTAAAAATAAAAATAAATAATGGTATATTGTTAATTTCTATTTAAAAATCTAGTTTTTAAATGACTTAAAATTAATGATTACAAATCATTGCTTAATTTAGTTCACAACATAACAGTTCTTGAAAATTGATGAAGTTTTGTAGTGTATAAACCACTGCTCTGTCTTATATCCTATTTGGCTTTCACTCTTATGTTTTTAAAAGGGAAGACTCTCTTTGCTAACAAAGATGATAGAACACAACTAAGAGATGGGAAACATTGATGAATATTTACACACTAGACTTCAGAAGAGAATAATGAACACAATGCTAAAGTAGATGCTGAAAATTTAATCAGCTCTTACTGTCAAAGTTCTCCTGAATGCATTTTTTATATGTGTTTGTGCTGATCAAATCATGTTTCAGGTGGTTAAAAGACAATTACCTTGTAATGCTGCTCAACTGATGGCACTGTCAAAGAAATGTGAGAGTTATGTGATAATCGAGTCAATAGCACCGAGTCCCATGGGTAAGGAGGACATCAAAATTAATGTGGGATTCTGATTAAATTAATGAGGAGGATAAGAATAATTAATGATGGTGAAAAACAGATTACAACACTAACATATTTAGTGTTCAAGTGTTGTAAAAACTTAGGAATCTGATCAGAAGTCTAAAAAGTAGTAAAGATATCATCAGACCTGGGACAAATAGTAGCAAGTTTTGAATTATCATGGACAATTTCCCAGTCATTAGTTTTCATAAAAACAAACACAGATGGGCAAGAGATGGAGCTAATCATGAACCTTCAGTGACATTATAAATCTGATCACATCACTTCCCATTCAGTATAAAGTGAGTTTTTTTGACAGCAAAGTTAGTTTTAACTTCAAAACACATCTTTAGGAATGTTAATTTCATAGCAGTTACTGTTGTAATTTAGATCAATACATAGCTGTATAGTCTGTCATAGTTATTTATTGGAATAGAACAGTTCAGTATCAAAACTAGCACAGTAAATACTGCTATCAAACTTCATTTGTAAAATTTCTTGACCAAACTAAAAACTGTTTTTAAGGTCCATTTGTTTGTAGTGAATTATTCTAGAAAGTCTATTAAAAACCCACCTAAGACAATTGTAGGTTACAATATTAGGTATTATGGGTTGTAAAGGACATCCTTTTTTATGAATTTTTGTAACTGATGAAAAAATTCATTGATAACTTCCTTAGACAGCATTGTAACATAGTCTCTCTTTTTATCTGTAAGATCACATTTCAATTTAAAAAAATAAACAGTCATTTAAGATTTCGCCAGCTTTTTTTAAATATTTATTTTTACCTAAGAGAACAATACCATTCCTTTTATCAAATTTTGAAATAACAATGTTGTTGTTTTTACTAAGACCTTCTAAAGTTTCTAATTCTTTTGTACTTAAACTTGATAAATAGTTGTAGTTATTATCGTAGTTATTAAACATTATTTTATTGGTATTTAAAAAAAGATACTTGATGACAGTTGTCTGAAATTATTCACGTTTTTGTTTGTTTTTACTGAAATCTTGTTATTATGAATGTCAGTAAACTGTTTTGAATATACAAAATCAGTACAGTTTATTTAAAAGACTATTTTTGATGTTTATTTAAGGATGTAAATGCTTTATTCTTTTGCCTTACTTCAAAATTTCGAATGACTTTCTTGTTTAGAATGATGAAATTGTGATATGGAGACTTTTCAAATTGATAAATTAGGAAAACCTGTAAGTGTTTACATTTTACATTTAAGAAATACTGGTGAAGTTTATTCTCTAAAGATCACACATAAAATTTTTCAGGATTTTTTTTTGGCAACTTCAGAAAATTATTTATTACAAAGTAACCTTAAGAGTAAAAACCAATGTATTAATACAATTTATATCACTCTCATAATGACAAATGATGAATAAGATAATATTATAACCACTATTAATAAAATTTATGCCAAAAATCTCAAATTTCACAGAAAAATATTTTACTTTTGACATTAAATTTCATGCAGAAAGGTAGGGTCCCCAGGTGTAATAACATTAATCTGCAAAGAAAAAAAGTGAAAAGGGCAGTTAGAATCACAATACAAGCAAAAACAAATAGGTAAAACAAAAACAACCTCAATGACAAAGTTGCATCATAATGATTAAGAAAAATAATTACAATCAAATAAAATTAAGTACAAAATAAGCTATAATCTGAAACCTTCTCCATCAAAAATACAACAGAAAATACACACATGCAAGAAGATAAAAACTAAAATCTCCTATATCCTAAAAGCTATCTTAGTAAAATTAATCTGATACGAGTACAAGCTGTCTTCAAGTGAAAACCAATATTTAAAAAAACAAAAGAAAAAGATTAAAAGAGCAATACAAAAATAACATTTTAGAGCTTTAGTAATAAGTTACAAGCCCAATTGAAAAAGTGAATCTCTAGCCTCAGTTTATAAATCAGCATAGATTACTTGATATTGAGACTTTGTTAATTGTTGACTCTGGCTAAGATCTTAAATGAGTTTTGACGGGAATGTCACATTCACATAAGGTATGTATGAGTATTTTAAACTTAAAGATTTAACATTAGCATGTTCTTTAATGTGAGGTATGAACTCTCTTTTTGTGGAACTAATACCATATTGCTGACAACAAGAACAAATAAGTTCATATAAAAAAAAGATTGAAGAAGTGGAATTGTGTCTTGAAGAGTGAAAAATAACTAGTGCAACAACTAGGTTTAAAAATTTGCTTCAGCAACATTTCCAGCTATACCCTCTGTAAGGTGTTCTTTAGTTGACTTAATAATCAAAGATTGTCTGCCAATATATGATAAACTAATGACAACGTACATTATTCTTAGATACATCTTGAACTCAAGATGTCAATATTCTGTGCTTATTCAAATAAGTATTTGGTCAACAACTTTGAAAGTCATTTTTAGATAAGAATTCCTTGATGTTTACAAATTTATTGTGCAAACTATCATATATACTAGATATTTCATAGGCATAATGAAAAAGTATATTAAACTAAATTCTCTTTAGAAACAGTGGGAATAAAACTCAAAATTAAAATACAATCCAGTGAAAGTATTTTTATGACAAACTTTATATTTGAATTGTCCATTATTATTGTTTATCAAAATATTCAGAAATATGAGTTTGTGATTCCTCTGCAGGGGAAAAAAACCTTTAATGGGTCAAAGAAAAAAACAGACAGGGAAACAAACCCTACACTCCACACTCACTCTATAACCAAACTGAAGGACAGAAAATTGAGAGGGAAAATAGAAGGGGAATTTAAAGTGAGGAGCTAGTTTCAGAAAGTATTCAGAATCATAAAATAAAAAAGGGAGAGGAAGAAATAATTCAAGAACTAAGATCATCTCACTTCACTCTTAGGCATAAAAGAAATAGATTTAGTATTGAAAATTTTAACACCTGACAAAAAGAAATGAGGCAGCAGAAGTGTCATCAGTATTAGAGCTAGCACTGTAGTAGATAGATCTAACAGTGAAGGCAATTAAGCCTAATTAAAATATCTGCCTTTATCGGAAACAAAAACAAATGTTGCATGTTGCACAAATTGTCAGTACAATCTGCACCATAAAAGTGTTGAACCTGCAGAGATTACATTGCAGCTACAGTTTTTTCCTACACGATACAGGTAAGGCTTCAGTTGTGTTCTGGAAATATTAACAGTTCCAGAAAAAGTATCGTAAAGAGAGCTGCAGAAGAGTTAACAGCATAGTGGTCAACAAGAAAATGTACATTGTGACAGGAAAACAGAGCTTATGTAAGATCCCTTGACATCCATACAATAAGTCATGTTTATAGTGGGAGAGTGGAAAATTATGGGTAAGTGATGCATGCTGTTTAATGTATTAAGAAAATTTGAAAAATTTTGTTGACACTTTGTTGAAAACTTGTTTAAATTTGACAAGGAAGGTCTTTCAGTATTTCAGAGGTTATATATCTGATTTGAAACATATATATATCCTTAACATTTATATTTTTTTATGCAAAGGTTCTGCATTTGTTGAAAGATTCAGACAAGGACAAGAGCATGCTAATGCTGTATGTGGCAAGCAGTACAATATCCCAGCTGACATTGAGGAAACGTGACCTTTCTTTTAACTATATTCTCAGTTATATTTTTAAACCTTTTTTGAAGATTATGCATTATCCAGGTATGTGAGAAATACTATTTTTTCAAGTTTATCTTAGCTTAAATTAATATTGTATATCAGGTTTCATGTATGGTAAATTTGTATTCCCAGTTGTATATTGCTTATTAATGCTGGATATTTTACTTGTATGATAATGTTAAGCTTCAGTTTTACATCATTTATAATTTGTTAGATGATGCATCCAAATCCATTACTGAAGTAGCCAGCAATCAAAATTAATGTGCATGTGCTGTTAGTGTGTGTGCTAACTATAATTATAAGTTGGTTATTTATTGTGAAAAAATGTAGAGGAAATTGAAAAAGTATTTTAATGATGATCATAAAAGGAAAAGATAGTAGAGTATACAAAAGGTATAAGAGGAAAATTAATTTTTATTCTCTGAAAGAAAGAAGTATTCAAGAACAAGAAAACTTGTGAATTTTTCATTAAGTATTTTTTTTTGTTGAAACAAAAAATATGAGAAGGTAAAATATGAAATTAACAAATAAGCAATGTTATGCCAAAGAAGAGAGCTATACCATTGTTTACTTTCTCAAAACTATAAAGAGCAATTCATCAAATTTGAATATTATCAGCTGTGTTAGTTTTTTAGAAAATTTTTGAATATCATGGTTGTTTTTATATAAAGGCACCTTTTTAATTTCAGTGATAGACTATCAAGATTTAGCAGTATTATTAACTAAAGTAAAATAGTCCAGTCCTGTTCCTATAAAGGTATCTTAATTAGCAAAAGCTTAGAATCTAGTGATTATATTAAACCAATTTTCAGGTGTGTATGCTTTTTACAAAGAGTTGCAAAACCAGTTTTATACACGTAACTAAATTATGCTGGATTTCAATTATATATTGATAGTAATGTGTGGTATGTTAATTGTTCTCTTCTACCTTGTACAATATTTATTTCTGTATTTTTAAAAGGACTCATTATTTTGAATTTTTGTTCTTCACAAATTCAACTTCTATATGCCTGGGCTTAGATATTGCATGTAGGTATATTACTTTTCAGATGTATAAGGCTGCAAGAGGTTGTTATACATAAGCTGCACACCTGCGATTTGTGATGCTACATCTCTGTATTACTCTTTGACATTCTTAGATTTAACTGTACAGTCTTTTGAAAAGGGTTGTGTTTTATTTTTATGACACTACATTTGTTAAATTTCAATTTTATACTATTATTAGAAGATATTATATTTCAACTGTGTATTGACTCTATAGAATGTTATATTTAACTTGTATATTTAGTAGTATTTATGTTTTAAATTTTAATCGTATGTTGACCAGAGAGGATGCTACGTTTTAGTTATGTGTAGTCATACGGCATAACCTTTAAGCTGCAACAGGTGGATTGGCCTTTGTAATTGGTAGCCTTTATATGTTGTGAAGGCATTAAATTTAACTGAGTTTAAGAGAAAGCTTGATAGTAAACTATATGAATGATAAAGGCTGGCTTTGAGTTGTTTCTTTTGTTTTTTTATTATTTAATAATTTTAGTTTAGATGATGGGACAGCGTACTTGGACCAATAGATCCCTCATAATGTTATGTTATAGTTCTATTTTGACTATAGTGAACATTATATGTTCTTCAGCTGTATTTTTTACATTTTAAGAATACTGTCTGTAAGCTGTATCTCTAAAACTGTAGGATACACATTCAGATATTCTCTAAAAGAATTTTTTAAATTTTGAAGCAAGGAGTATATTTTAGTTTAAACCACTGAATACACCAGGGTGTAACTTTCAGATTTTTGACATGTGCTTTTCTTCACAAAATAGACACTGCCCTTCTTCAACTATTTGTAGCTGTATAGTAGATCTGTAAACAAAACATTATATTTCAAAGACTATTATAAGAAGGAAATGTGTATAATAATGTTTGCAAAGGCTTGAAATGAACTGAATAGTAACTCTTAAACAGAACAATTTTGTAAGTCCAACATGCTATGAGAGAATTACAAAATAATGTGTGTGTGTGTGTGTATGTACGAATAATCAAGTTTTAAAATAAAAATACAAAAAATTAGAAATAGAATGAGTTAAAAAATAAGTTATTGCAGGTTCAGTTGACACAAACTGTAAATTATAAATGTATAAAAAACAAATTAAGAAAAGCTCAAACTATAGTATAGAAACATTACAAAAAACAAAAATATTTATTTATCTCACTGGAGTGGATAGTTCTCTCTTCTCAAAATTAGCAATTTGCATTCATTATTGCCCTCTATTGACAATTTCTTTATTGTGCATGCTACAAACTGTCAGTATCCCTCTAAGAGAATCAATTGATTCCAGTGAGTCTCTTGTACAAATTATCAAACAGAACTTCTCTACAAACAGGAGCATTGCACATTCACAAGATGCATGTGCCTCTATCAGATAATCACTTCTAGTTTGGCAGTGCTTGTACCAGACATCTTTCTTTCTTTTTTTCTTTTTATCTTGATTGCTTTTTAATATGATGTACTCCTTTTTTCTTTTCTTTTTTTAAAGATTGAGGATCAATTATCTTTATTCTAGTTGCATTTGTTTTTTATTTCAAACTCTTTTGCTGAGTGATAAAACAAGAATTCCAAAGCTAATGTCACCACTTCAGGTGTCACACATTAGACAGGTGCTTTTCCACAAGCCTCAGTTGCTGGCAACCTGTTGGTAGATTTGTCTTCATTTATTCCATGTGGTTCCTGGGCAGACTGATGCAGACTTTCATCTCCTGTTCCACCTCCTGAATTTAACATGCTTTCCCATACCCTTTCATGGCTTTTTT
The DNA here is from genome assembly GCA_011833715.1 of Carcinoscorpius rotundicauda. Lineage (NCBI taxonomy): Eukaryota > Metazoa > Arthropoda > Merostomata > Xiphosura > Limulidae > Carcinoscorpius > Carcinoscorpius rotundicauda. The sequence goes on along the minus strand of CM022392.1, from coordinate 43,956,373 downwards.
TTACTTTATTTCTCAGGTATGTAATATTTTATCTCTTGCTGTTGTATTGTATGATCTGCATCCTTCATTACTGCATGAGGATGTTTTCCAACTCTATTTCATTTTCCTCTTGACATTTGAGTCCATGCTCAATGATATGGTAGTATTCTTGCTTTCCATGGGATTTGGGTCAATCTGCTCTCACATATCATATGGCTTGACAGCCCATATCTTGGCCAACACATTTTGGGTTTCATTTTACTTGTTTTGTGGGTGAGCCCCAAATTTCCTATTAGTCTCATTCATGTTCACATTTTCCACCATCATCTTATTTTCACAACTCTTTTTTTGGGGGGCACCTTTTCACAATCTATCTCTTGTCTGAAATCCTAAATGGTTTTCTGGGTATATCCTTTCCCTTTATACCTCCTTATATTGTCTCTTTTGTCATTTTTGGCTCTTGTTTTACTAATGTGATTTTTTCCTGTCATTGGAATCTTTTAGGTCATGATGCTGGCTTATCTAGAACCCATTTACCTGCTCATTATTTTCAGGATTTGTGTATGGCTCTATTTTTAAGACTTTTTGTCTTTGATATGATCCCACAACCCTTGGAGTTTTGGATGGCATCTGTCCAGCAACAATCTACTCTTTCCCACCTTGTAGCCAGTTTATCTCAGCCAGAGCTGAGTGTAGTACCAGTTCTGGTTTTCTGTCTTCTCCCTGATTAACCCTTATCTGTCCCTTCTCTCAGTGCTACAGATATTTGTTTTTCTTGACACAGTACACTGCTTAAAGTTCCAGAAGCTACCTGATGGGTTCAGGCTTGGTAGGAGCTTGACTTGCAATTTTCATTTGTTGGTGGCATCATTACAGATGTTTGGGGTTTTTAGGTATTGTCAGAGAGCATCATAATTTTATTTCCTGCCCCACATACTATTTTCTTCCTTTCTCTTTAGAACCCCATAATTTTCCAGCATCTATCACAGGTGGTACAAGACTTCATCATTCAACAGGCTACAAAATCTGTTCCACTTCATTCACTGAGGTTTTACTCCTTTCTGTTTATGGTTCCTATAAAGACCATGATTCTGCATGGTTCATCCAAACTTTTAGAACTTGGTATATTGCCAGTAATCATGTCATACATGGATGCCTTCATACAGTTAGCCTTAGAGTTTCACACCTTGTATGGAGTGTCCAGTTTCATTTTTGCTAGGGGAAACTTTCTCACTGTTCCATCAATCAGTGCATGAAAGAATACCTTGTTTGTCATCTGGTCATCAGACGCTGAACATTTTCATTGTTTTACCCAATATCTTGTAGAACATTCTGGTCTCTGACAACATAACCTTCACCTACTGGCATGTTGTAGTTTTTTTATAGCTCTTCATATTTGTCACTTGTTCCAGTCATCACCAGTACTGTTTTCGTGCTTGATAATTTGAGCCGACTTTCAATAATACACTGTTTAATCATTGTGGTAACACTTCATTCTTGTGTTAAATCTAATGAATTATCTATATTCTTTTTCTATAGCAATAGCATCTGTGGTAAAACTCTTTTTTTTGTTTCTTGCTAGCATCATCTTTATAGTTAGCTACAGCTGTTTTATGTTGAGATTCACACTCACTCTGAATGTGCCTCATTTTATAACAAGAATAGCATCTGTTGATTTTTGTCACCTTTGGTGATATCATGCTTGGGGTTATCCACCCATGGTTTTAGCTTTAACTGATTTTTGTGTGTGCTTTAATATACTGTTTTGCCAGCTTGACCATCTCATTCACATACTTTGATACTCACTGTTTTAGTAACTGTGAAACATGAGTGAAGTATGTGGTCATGAATTGTTCATATATTAGTAGATCTTTCAGTGTTTCAAAACTATCTTCAAACTTGGCTTAGCCAATCCACCTTTTGCCATGGATGTGTCACACTAAATACAGTTTATCCAGTGTCAATATTGACTTCTCTAAACTTTCAATTAAAACCATCCTCAGTGAGTTCATAGCATTTTAGCAAGGCCACCTTAAACTTGTTATAGTCCAGGTGATCTTTTGCCGTCATGCCTATATGCACCTGTAGACTTTTATTTGTGAGATATGGACTGAAACAGATTGCCCTGTTTTAATTTGGTGCAAATCTTTTTTACCTATCCAGAAAAGCATTTGTATTGTCGTTTTGTTCATCAGATATGGGGATTCTTGAGTTGTCTGGCCTTGACCCTGTTATCATTTTTGGGTCCTTCATCTTTCTTGGCTGTCTTGGTTTATGATTTTATTCTCTCTATTTCCTGTCTCTCCTTTTCTTCATTCTCAGTTTGAATTCTTATTCTTTCTTCTATCTATTTACAACAGAGCAGTGAGTGCTTTTTTCAAAATATAAGTTGCTATGTCATGGTGAAAGAACTACAGTTCTGTGACACAGGCATTTAAATCACCAGGCTCAGTACACAAATTCTTTAGCTAAATAGTGGTAGTTATATCTGTTATTTCAAACAGTCTCAGATAGTAGTAATATAAATCTGAGTTTTTATTGCTATTAAGGGGAAAAGATTTAAGGATATCTTTCATAAGACAAATTGATCTTTTATATAGCCATTGCTTAACATTCAAGGTGTATTTACCATCTAAAGCATTTTGTAGGGTATAGAATTTCAACTTGAAATTATTAGTAATTATATACTTATTTGGGCATTTAGATATGAAACTTGTAAGATTAAAATACCTGATTTTTGAAACTGGTTACATCTTTAGGTTTTTTTTTTAACTAGGTATTGTGTTCGGCTTAAACTGATGTTTAAATGGTTATGTAATTAAAGTTAGTATTAAAGAATGACTTACCTTGTGATTAAACTTTTTTTAATTCCTATTTTTCATTTATTTCTTTAAGATTATGATGTTTTTTACAACTATGTTATTTGTAAATGGCTCTTATTTTAACATTTAGACAAGGAACAATTGAAATTAAATGACAATGTTATTGTTCCTGAAAGTGAAGTAGAAGATTCCGTGGAACAACTTTACAAAGTAACTATCAATTTTAGTTCAGTTATCATTATTATGTGAATCACATAATGTTTCAGTCCTGGAATCTATACTGTGTGTTTCAGTCACTGCTTTCTTTCACTCTTTGACATTTTGAAGTTCCTTGTTTCATGCTTTTATAAAAAGTAATTTTCTGTTCTGTTGGAAGCTAGATGTATCACACTTCAAAATTGTAACCTTGACATTAAAAACTCATGCATTCACCATTTCAATATTTTTAGCTGTTTTCTGCTTTTGTTTTCTTTCAACTTTTGAGGAACTTTAGTGGAATATTTTATTAACATAATTATTTTATACTGTTTTTATGAGGATAGTGTAAGACAAGAATTTCTTTATGAGTGTAATTTGTATCAGTGCAGAGTTATTAAATTTTTGTTTAACTCTGAAAACATATCAAATATGATTGTAAAAATAATTAAATAAAATATTTGTTTTAATTTTACTAAATTTTGTTTTGCAGTTGTATGTTTGTGGTCCTGTTGTAAGTGAGGTCCTAAAGAAGGAACTGTTGGTCATTTTTTCCCCACTTTTTCAACTGATGTGCTCATCACAAAATGGTATATCACATATAAGGTAAGACAAACAGTATTATTTGCTTGCTTTATGTCTTAATGTATTGTAGTACTATTAAGTCTATTTTGTAGAAGTTATAGTGCAATGTTCTTATGGCTTGTGATGAAATAAAGTGTAACAAAAAAGAGAAAATGTCAGAGTTTTGGTTATTATAATGCTTTTTGTTAAATCATTGCATTACCTTGTTATTGAATCAATGGTTTAGTACTACTCTTATTTGCCTTATCTCATCATTGATTTGATGATTTTGTATATTAGTGCATTCATGTGACTATACATAATATCACAGGCCTCAAGTAACTAAAGCCATGAGGTAATCACTTAATTTAAGCCTCAGATGAGAGAATGCACACATTAGGACATTTGTCATGTTGTTTCATCTATGCACTCTGAAGAAGGGCATAGCTATTAGTGAAAGTTTGATGAAAAGTTGAGAAAGGTTGGCATTTATAAAAAAAATATTTTAAAAGAAGCAAGATTTGAAGTAAAATTTTACAAGTTTTACACATCATCCTTTAGTTTCGGATTTTCACTGGTCAAAAAGTCAGTGATTGAAATTTTTTGTCTCATGGTTAAAAAGTTTTTGACTTGATCAAAGATATAGTCTTCTTGTGAATAACTGTTACATATCACCATCCCTTTTCTTGAGAGTGCTCATCAAAACAAGAAATGCACTTGTAACAGTTAGACTAAATATGGAGAACATTCCTGATAATTTTTGAAAACAAAATTTGGAGAAAGGTGATTATGCTGTATGTTATAGCCATAACTGGATAATAGTAACATAGTAGTATTATACATATCAGTATACAGCAGACCAAAGGGTGAAACACCTATGATGCTACAGGCAGTTTTTTGGAGATACTTTCCGAGAAATATCTCACCTAATCCTGTCAAAGTAAAATCTTCTCCAGGTTAATTAAAATGTATGCTGCAAAATGAATCAAAAGTTCCAGTCTGTGGGAATATGAAAAATGTTAAGTCATAGTACATATGTTTATATGTTTCAATATCTTTCACATCAATACAAATTTATATCATTTGTTAACAAACCTATTTTAAAAGTTGTGCCTAGCCATTTTGAGTACATACAATCTATCATTTTGCATTATGTATTATGAGTTGTTCATTATTTGCAAACAATAGTATAAATTAATCAAAATTTTAAGAACAATATAGTAAGACATTGGGTTAACAATTTAACAATTATTTATCCTCAAAAGAACTTGTATGGATAGAAATTATATGTTGTTTTGCACATGATTGTTCCTGCTTTATACAAATTTTCTGGTCAGAGAAACAGTAGTGTTACTGACATATTGATGAAATAAGCATTTAAAACATAATTATCTCAGACAGAACAGAGAGGATGATTTAGAGGAAGAAGTTATGAGGACAATATGATGTGTTATATATTGAAATTTTAATACTTTTTTTTACTTCTATACACTAATAAAGAGACCTATGTTACAAAATTTTATGATGTCAACCATCATATATTGTCTGAGTAAGATTATTATACTCCCAAGTTTAAACATTCTGTCTTAACATTTCATGGCCAGTACAAGATGGTGTTGTAATTATGTAAGAATAGAACTGAAAGAAACAAAAAGGAAAGAAGTTGTTATAAGAAGAAACTTGACGCACCTTTTTTTCTTTGCCTTAATAATTTTTGTTTAATTTTTTATTATTAAAATATTTTGCCTCAACTATTTTATCCTGTAACTGCAAATTTGTAGATCAAAAACTGAAAATCTCGTGCTCAATATTTTCAAGTGGAATGAATCATCTGTGAGTGTAAGACTACTTCATACTTATGTTTTTGAATCAGAAGCTTTCTTCATGGATAAGAAGCTGTGGTTTGTGAATGCACCAGAAGGAGGAATAATGGTTATTCATGATGGGGAAGAATACGTCAGTAATCAAAAAATGTAAGATGCTCTGTACTGAATTAGTAAGTTTTGAAATTTATTTTATTATTGTGTTCATTTGTTATAGTTAATGATAAATGTTGTTAATCTTTACTGATCATTTTTGGTTGATATAGTATTTTGATCTTTATCCCCTTTTTACTACTGAATATCAATATCTTTGTGTGCTTTGTATAATACATGTATTAACAAAAAGTTTGGAGGCAGCTTGAATGGGTGGTAAAGAAAATTTTATCATAAATGTACATTTAACAAGATTATTTCATAATCAGGTACAAGTAATTTACATACAGAAATACATGAATGTATGCACAGTATGGAAAAAAAAAAGAGGTAATGTGACTGGAGATTTACTTAACCCTCTCATCACAAGCATCCTTTTGTGTGCATATCACGGGTTTTAGTGAGTTGCATTTGAAATTTAATTGAAACTTTTTTACCATCATATTCCAGTAAATGTAGCATAAAAACATAGCCAATTATCTGTATTTTAATTATTTTTTTACTTTTAAGTTCTTAATTTTATAAGTCAATATTAAAAACAAACCTGAATTTTCCGTAGTATAAGAATTTTGATATTTTCTTCTAGACATTCCCTCTTCTCTAATTTATTTATCCCCTCTTAAAGAAGTACAAAATTTAATGTAAATTGCTCATTATGTTTTCACTAGTAAAGCAAAGCATAATTTTATAGTCTTCAGTCTTATTTAGTTACAGAGCCATTAAAGAGAAAATCAAGCCCCTCTTACCATGCCCACTTATAGCATCTTCTTTACAGAAACTGCCAGTAATTATCTCTGATGTTCGAGCTTTATTCCCGTGAGAAACACATCAATGAGTTTGTTGCATGGTTAGAAAGCCATAAAAATTTTGTTAGTTATGAGACAAATTCTGCTTTTTGTTATTATTCTGTGTTCTTTGGAACATTATTTATTCAAATAAAAATTATTTAGTGCAATAGTACCATTAGTATGAAAAAAGCAGGGCTAAGTGACATTAACTGAAAACTGAAGACCCGTGAAAATACTTTATTTACAGTTTTTCATGTGTATTATTTACTTACTATTGTAAAATGCAGGAATAGAAAACTTTTCAGGTAAGTTAAGGTTAAATTAGGAAAAATAAATAAACATTTCTCACAAGGTATGTTCATGAGTAGTTTATGCTAGATGTAATTCCACAGAATAACATGAGCTACACATTTGCTAAGTGATTTGAAATTGATAATGGCATGAACAGTAGATAGGTATGGTTCAAATGGAAATAAAACAACAAATTTTAAGTATACATTTTGGGGTATATTGTTACAAATATAATGTTATTTAGAATAAATGAATGTAGTTTCAAATTAAAATTTGAAGTAATTTTTTTTAATAGTAATGAACTCATTCAAATTTAACAACCTTGTAAAGAGTTGTGGTGGGAATATGTAGGAAAGCTTGAGATTTACAATATATCTTATTTTTGGATGGCTATAATCAGAAATCATTGTAAAGTCACTTTCTTTGTAATTTATGACATCTATTTTATTTGACAAACTCTTATTTGAGTACACACCATATAGTCAGTAGATCAAGCAGATGTCATACAAACTTCAAGTACTGTAACTTTGATATACAATTACTTTATATGTAAAAACGGCTGGTATAGGTAGAGAAAAACTATGTAGAGGAGCGAACAATGTTTCGACCTTCTTTGGTCATCGTCAGGCTCACAAAGAAAGAAAGAGGTAACTGACCAAAAGCTGACCACATGTTTGAAAGGGGTTGTGTAATTGAGTGAAGGAATGTAGAGGACATACATAGATATTTGATTATATTTATTAATATTGGTATAAAGGTTCAAAGAACACAAAAATCCCCTTTGACACCCAAATACTAAATAAAGAAACAAACATAAACACAAAATTAAAGAAGCCTTACTTATACAACAACTCAAGCCCAAAATAAACCAGTGCAAAGAAACACCTTTTTGCCTATATTAATAAATATAATCAAACATCTAAGCATGCCATCTACATTCCTACATTAAATTACACAACTGCCTTCAAACATGTGATCTGCTATCATTTATTTTCTCTTTTTTCCTTTGTGAACCTGATGATGACCAAAGAAGATCGAAACGTTGTTCACTCCTTTACATAAAGTTTTTCTTTACCCATACCAGTCATTTTTACATATATATTTTTTCTACAAGTGGGTTTTTTTGTCCTCATGGTAATATATTTGTAATTGGTACTATGAAGCCATATGTAAGAAAATTTGCTTAAATAAACTTGTTTGAAGGGTCAAACAAAAACTGTATTGAAGTAGTATACACATAATAGCATATGTGTAATTTCATGCTGTCATTTCTGCAGACACGTTCAAATGGTAGAGTCAGCAAGAAGATATATATCTTGAGTGGGAGATATGACTAAGGCAATTGACTGCTGTTGATATCATGGTTTTATTCAACACAGTAGACAAAATTATAGGCACAGTCAAACATAACTTGAATTTAAGATGAATACATTTGCAAAATAACTTTAAAATTTTTATTTTTTTTATGTGTGTGCTTGCGTCTGTGTGAAATCATACTTAAGCATGAAAATATGTATTTGCTTATCATTTGGGTTTCTTTTTAAATATTCTTGGTCTTGTAGATTATTTGATAACATAAGGAAAGTATTGGATTAAAAATATAGAAAATTTACCTTTATGGAACAATAAAATGATAAAGAATTTTTTTAAGTAATTTAATAAAATATAAAAATAAGAAATTCAACTTCAAAACAGATGTAAGTATTTTAATTATAAAAAACATTTCCTCATGTCATTCCTGAAAATTTCAAAGTTGATAATTAGTAAAAATTAAATAAATTAAAATTAAGATACTTTATTTTTCTGAAACTCCATGTCTTTAGAAAAGTCTGTCAAATTTCAAATAATTTCATTTAGTAGTTTTATTTTTGAAAGCAATACCATGTAAGTACTCAGTAGTAATAGTATTAAGGTATATAATGCTCATTGATGAGATGGGATGTTTTACAACTCTGCTAAACAGATTTCTTCCTGTATTTCACTTCATAAATTATTGTCTTTTCAAGACTATACCAACTCTTCATAGATTGTCATGAGTAAAGCAATGTATATAATTCTTTCCCATCCTTCTGGTACTAGTCAAATACTTTTCAAAATCTGGTTTTCTGGTCACCCATTGCACAGTCTTAAGGTGTTACATTCTTCTGGATTTGTAACTGTGTTTTCCCCCCTCATTGTACTGCCTTCTGGATGCCAGTTCCCAGGCAGTCTTGTGTTGGATTGGTTAGGACTGGCCAACATTAGTCTTCAAATATGTTGTTGGTAGGGGCCCTGCTACTGCAGATCACATGAAAAAATTCCTGCAGTCACTTTTGCATTTACCCTTCCTACCAATGCTTGGATTTTTAATTTTCAGGTGGCCCCACATTAGTATATTCTGTCTGCCTACATGTACGTTGCCAAGGTTGCTGGAACAGAAGTTGCTTTTCCCTTCTGCTTCCTGGTCTTCAGATTAAGATAATTAGAACTCTCTTTGTACTGTGGACCAGGAGACACATACTCAGTACTACCCAGTTTAGGACTGGAGTTGACCTATTGAGTATGTCTGATGCACCCTAGCTATTTTGCTCTAATGCATCCATTTCCAAAAGAGGATTTGCATCCTTTCCTCCCAGTGTGGTAACATGTACTTTTGTATATCCTGGTGCAGATGAAATGTAGTCTTTCCTGGGTGTGACTCGGTATGTTTTTGGATGTCACACATTATAGTTTCTATTCAAGTGCCTTTTAAAGGAGGCTCATATAGGTAAATTATGCATCAGTCCCTCCATCACGTCAGTGTAGGATTCTAGTTATATATGTGTGATTGAAAGTAAGGTATTCTATCAGAATTTAACATTTTCCAACTGAAAAAAAATGTATTTCTGATAAGTAGTTCACTTGTAATTCCCATCCCACCTATTCTCTCCACTTCCAATACTTTTTTCTTGTCTGATCTTGAAGTGATGAGTGAGATCTGTAATATAGAGGGAATCATCTGCACTAGAAGAGTGTGTCACACTCCTACTGATGGAGGGTTTTTTGCATGCTTCAATGCAACTATACCACATGTAATTATGTGAAGTTGAGTGGGTGCTTCAAGATTAGTGGAAAATGAAAATTGTATGTATAGAGTGCAGCACAAATCAAGGAAAGCTATTATGTAGAAGAGATGTGTCAGAGATACATGATCGCCATTGGAAGTTGTCAACAATGTTGTGTTTAATTAGAAATTACAGTTCAAATTGATAAAAAACAAAAACACTCCTTGTAGTGATTTCTTTTTTACTTTTATTGCCCTTCATGTTTTGGGTTACACATTTTGTATACTTATTGTGTATACAGTTTAGTTATCTAAATATTTTATAGTTTAAAAACAAAAAGAAAAATTGAATATAAAAGAATTGTAAGTTTAGACTAACTTTTTCCAAGAAAAGTTTAATTATTGTTCAGCCTTTAATGCTAGTAATATTTAGATTTACGAATCAAATGAAATTTATGAGTAATAAATTGTTCATGGTCAGTTTTAAAATATTTTCTATGGAGATGGAAACATAGGGTGAAAAGTTTAAGAATCCAATTATTTTAAGCTTCTTATTAAAAGAGTGTTAGGATACAATGTTAATTAAAGGATTAAATTTTGGAAATGAGAAAAAATACCTAATCACAAAAAGAAATTCTTATCTTTGTCTATGATTAGAAACTTTACACCTTTGATCCAATATATATAATTCCTTAACAAATAAGAATATTTTTTTATTAGGTGTTAGTTCTCTTATTCCTTTTTGACAAGTATATTTTTCAGTAAGCTGTAAACACATATTTAACAGTGATTTGGATACCTGGCTGATCAGTGATCAAAATAAAGTTCAGTGCATTTTGGGAGTACTGGAAAAATTGGATAACAAGACTCTTGAAGTTCAATTCTTTCTGAGTTTACTTGAGGTTAGTATACCATTCACATTTAATGTTGCTGGGATTTATACTTGTATCAAAATGCATTTTGGTCACTAAAGTTATATGTATTTCATAATTTTTTTGCAAAATACATTTCTTCTAATGTTTGTGACTAAGGAGCAACAGTTGTTTAGATTCACCTGTTAAATGCATTGAACAGTAAAAAACACATTTGTGAAATAAAAATACCACACTGTTATTTAATATTATGTATTTCACTCATGAATTGCAAAAGTGATTTTTTTCTTTCTGTGTATATTATTTCATACATTAATTTTTTTTAATGACACTTGATTTTGTTTTGTGCTTCCAAATAGCCTCTGTTTCTTTAATATATTTGAATTATTGTATGATATGTTTGTGATATTTTTTTGGTAGGTCATGAAAATTTACTGAAAGTGTTGTATTTTTATTACCTACAACTTTGATTTTTATATTAAAAATTAATTGTAACATTTTTAATGCAGTTCTTAAGAAGAACTGCAATTTGTTTTTAAACTTTATGGTTTTTTTGTTTCCAGTATTAGTTCTTTAATTTTTTGATCAAATTTTTACATTTTTTTTCATTCTTAACAGATTTTTAAACTTATTCTGCAATTGTAATATATTATATTTTGAATATTTTATATTAAAACAATTTAGATATATGTTATCATATTTTTAGTTATGGTTGTTATCATTTTATTGTTGTTGACAAGTTCAATTTGTTACTGTATTTTGATACATATTGATAATTTATTTTGTTTGTTCATATCTTTATATTTATGGGGATTATTTTGTAAAATATTATTATGAAGAAATAATGCTTGAATGTATTCCATGTGTCATGGTTATTAATCATTTGGCTACCTTGCCTTTCCTCATGTCCTTGAATTAATAATAACATAGAATTTTTAATTTAAGTGTAAAAATTAAAAGTTTTATCCACTGGTTTTGCATGGGTTTTGGAAAATGTGAGACTGTGTAAAAATTGCATCACTGTTTTAAATCTGAACTTTTTACCATAGTTCAATCATTTAAAGTCTGAAAAGTATATAACTAGTTTAATCATACTTCTCTAATTGCTGAAAGGATCTGGAATTAATTGAAATATTACAAAAATATTATTTTATAAACAATTTAAACTGCTTAATGAAATGAAATTGCAGATAATATCTTTAGTTTTTGTCATAATTTCTACTTGTAATTGTGGATTTTTCAGGTTTTCTAATTACTGTTACTAACAGTTTTTGATTTTTACAGAAACTGATTGAAGTTGTTGAACATAATACACAAAAAAGAGTTTATGTGGAGAAAAAAGATAACAATATCTCTAAAGTTCTCTTAGAAACTGAAGAACAGAATAAAGTAGACACACAAAGGTTTCGTAACAGCCTTATTCTGCTACAACTTCTTCAAGGACTAATAGAAAGTGTTGGTGATCATCTTTTAGAACATCGAAGTCAAGTTATAGAATTTGTAAAGGTTTGTAACATGACCTCCTACTCTGTTGGAATGTTCTAACATTTTGGTATTACCCATTAGAATTTCTAAATTTTTAGAGATAATTACTCCTTATTCAAAGGATTAGATATCTCGGTGTTAATTTGAAAATACCAGGACATCTCTCTTATTTTTCAGTTTTCTTTTAATTAAACTTATTTATGTTTAATCTTCTACAGAAGAAAGTAGACTTATTGGCCAACAAGGAAGTCATGTTCTCTGAAATATGTTTTAATAAATCAAATAAAAGTCACAAAAATACCATATTAAACTTCTTTTCAGATGAAAATGTACTTCATGGAGAAAGAAAGTAATTCTGTATCTGAGCATATACCTTGTGAACATACAAGAAAAGCATGAAAAAACATAGTCATCAAGATAATTTAAACTGTTTGTTATAGTATCAAGAGATAACTGTGTGTGTTTGTAATTTTGAAATATTAAAGATTTTTGAACTGATGTTTGCATGGAAACTGTAAAAACCATATTGTAGCACAACAGTAGCATAGTATGTTGAAATTAATTTTTGTATTTAAAGAGAAAGTCTAAATTGATATTGGCCTGTTTATCGTCCATATAGTTACCTTTCTCACTCCCATTCTCATTTTTCTTGCTAACTGTGTTTATGCATGCTTTCATCTATCAACGGAATGTGTTGGGTGTAGTTTCTTTATATACAGTGCTTTGCAAAAATATTTACCCCCTGCAAAGTCTTCACATTTTGTTGCCCTTTTGAGCTTCCCATATTGAAACTTTGAAATTGAACTTTATATTTAGAATATACACAATCTGCAACAAACTAAGAAAGCTAAGGAAATGCTGATATTGTGTAAGTAAGATTGTTAAAGAAATTTAAAACATTCCCAATTGCATCAATGTTCAATTATTGTTTTGAAAGGTAACAAAATTAGTGTAATAGTTTCTGTCTGTGTATAATCAGTGTGGTTTAACTTGACTTCACAGTAAATGCATCTGTTTAAGCTACAACTCGCATAGTGATACTGCAAACTAACCATGAAGACAGAGGAGTTTTCCAAACAAATCAGGAGTAAAATGGTACAGAAGTACAGATCAAGAGAAGGTTACAGGAAAATTTTAAAATCAGTGATTATCCCTCTGAATATGGTGAAGTCCATCAGTAAGAAGTAGAAAGTGCTTCATACAATCTAGTCACTATCCAAATCAGATCACTTTTCCAAATTAAGTGGATGGACAAGCAAGAAAATGATTGGGAATGCCATTTTGAAACTAGCAGTGAGTTTGAAAGATTTTCAGAGTTCACTCCTCCAAATGTTTGGAGTAGTGGCAAGGAAGAAGCCATTATTGAAAAACAATCATCTTAAATCTCGTATGGAGTTTACAATAAAGCATGTTAGTGATATTGCAGACATGTGGCAAAAGGTTTGTAGTAAGATGAGACAAAAATTGAGCTTTTTTTGGTCTAAATTCAAAGCATTGTATTTGTGACAAACACATCACCCAGTCAACACCACTCAACCATCAAACATGGCAGCAGCAGCATCATGTTATGGGGATGCTTATCATCAGCAGGGACTGGGAAACTTGTCAGGACTGAGGGGAAGATGGGTGGTGCAAACTGCAGGCAAATCCTAGAGGGAAACTTGCTTGAGTCAGGCAAAAATCTAAAACTGAGTTGAAATCTCACATTTCGGCAGAACAATGACCAAAAGCACAAAGCCAAAGCCACACCAAAATAGCTTTAAAAAGAATGTGAATGTCCTGGAATGGCCAAGCCAAAGTTTGCACTAACTGTATGTTATATATACACACAATTTTGATAAACATTTTCTGCAGTATAACTTATATTTACATCAAAATAAATGCTACAAGTGATTTTAACCTACTTAAGATAACCAAAAGATTTTGTTTGTGGACTTCAGGCTATTCTAGAGCACAGTGCTCAGTTTCATTTAATGGAAAGAAAAGAAGATCAAGAACTGGAAATGGAAAGTATTGTGATGGCACTGGGAGCTCTAGCAATGTTAGTAGACCATCCAGAACAGGTAACTTTGTATTTTTATAATTTTACATATTAAAAAAGGGTGAATTCTTTATGATGATGAGAAATATACTTAAAGTAAAATTATATTATTTGGGTATTAAAGCTTTAATTAAAATAAAGTTCAGAACAGCATTTTGGCCTTATGCTATATCTTTGTTAATCTGAAGATAACATGAGAAGGTCAAAATATTGTTTTATTCATTATTTTAATTAAAATACATTACTTGTATCAGCCATCTTTAGAATACAAAAAGATAATTTAATCATTGTTACTTTAGCTTATAGTCTATTAATAATAGTAACCTTATGGCAGGGGAGTAGAAGTTACATGTCATAACCTTACTACAAAGTTAAATTCAAAATTTAAACAAACATGTATTTTCAATGAACTTATCAAAATATAGTTTATAATTCAAGCTCAGGTATTATAGAAGTTTTTGTTTTCTTTGTATTAAAAGGAAGTATTTAAATAAGTTCATAATCTTTATTTTTTCTTTCACATAACACTTCCTTGTTCAGAGTTGCCCATTTTAGATTCTCAGTCTACCTTTATATGATCTTTTGAGTTTTGCACAAATTACACACACTCAGCATAGATATTGTTAAGCAATGATTCAAATCTATAGCCTTCAGTCTTTTTGCTTTGTTGAGACAGAAACATTAAAGTGAAACTCACTTGCCACACTCCTTGTATTATTGTCCTCTCTTTAAAAAAATGTCAGTAATTCTCTTTGACATTTGTTATTGGATTATTTATCAGTAGAAAGAGAAGCTTTAATTTACTGAATTCACTATGAATCTAGATGTTCTGATAAAAAGTTTTGAATTAGTTGGATACAGTTTCATTATTTGCCATCACGTAGACCAAAATATTATTGTTTATCTCTACATGCAGCAAAACATCATACCCTATACAAACTCATACAAAGTTATACAATAACTTGCACCCACGTATTTCCCAGTTTCTACCTTAAAGTAGTGTTCTTTGTAGTTGTTCCTTTGATTAATTGTTGAAAGAAGCCATCCTGAACAGTTTCGAATAATTTTTCTCCCTTGTGGTTTAACTTTAGCATTTTCCAGTCTGTATGTCTGAAATTAAAATCATTCATAATTATGACTCAACACGTGAAATCTTAATCTCATTATAAAGTTACTCACTAATTTCATCATCATTTGGTGGTCCTTCACAAATTTCCAAAAAGTATTTCTCTTTTATATTCACTGATAAGAATACAAATAGATTAATTCTTATTATTATTATTTTTGATATCCTCAACTTCAATAGGATGTAACTCACATTTTACATATAATGCCACTCATCTCTCCTCTTAATATTCTATCCCTTTTCAATAGTCTTTAACCCTGTATTTAAAAAGAAATTGTCATCAAAATTCTCCATTGATACTGATGATATAAAGTCATCTGTTTTATTTATTATACTTCTTGTATTAGAATAGCAACAATTAAGCCTACTCTTAAAACTACTTCTATACTCATTTCCTTTGCTAAACTTTTCTCTTCCTGTTATTCTTTTTCCATTTAGTTCTTCCTGATCTTCACAACTGTCTACTCCTAGACTAAAACTTATCTTACAACTGAGTTAATAGCTTTAACAAAAAAAAAAGTCAGCCCTTGCTTTATTTAAATGTACACCATCCATTCCAAACAGTTGTTTTCTTCTGCTGAATTGATCCCCCAAGTCCATCTAGCTTATCTTCTCATCTTTACATACTAACCTAATGGCCTGTTTATAACTTCGTCCACATGCCTTGTCAAGGAATTACTTGTAACTATAACCTCTGTGCCATATACATCCTTCTTTGACCCTTCTGTTTTTCTTCTCTCCAATAGTTCCTCATCTGCAAAAGCCAAGGGCTAAAATTTGTTGCTCATCAAAATAGGCTCGTTATAATTTAATTCACTACTTTAAAAGTACTCTTTCTAACTTCCTGAATGTCATTGTTAGCAGATATATCATTTGCATGTGAATGCTTAAACTCCTCCTTAAAACCTGTTGCTATTTCTCAGTCTGTGCTTCTCTTTATATCTTGTCTCTACTTTAATTAGGATAGCTTCTAACTTCTCTTCCAAACTACAAAATCTGCATAAAAATTGCACATCTTCATTCTACATTCCTTTAAAGTGCATGGTAGTTCTGGTTTCCTAAATAAAATTAACTCGCTGCACATTACATGTAATAAACTGTGAATGCTTAACTTCTACATTAGTCTTAACCATTGTATTTATACTTACAGCTTGAAAATAAATACTTTATACCAAATACCTGTAGGCTTTTGTTAATACTTTTATACTGTTGAGCCTAACACTTAAGAACCAATAACATTAATTTTCCAAACACTTACTTTGTTTCATACTAAAGTTTATATTTCATTATATAGAACTTAGAAACAGAACTTAATAATTTGTCAAAACTAACAATATATATAACTTTAATAATGAAGTGTATTTAGCCTGATTTGTAACCTACTTTTGTGTTACAATGATATAAGTTGAATTTAAAATTCCAACAGACAATAAAATAGTTTAAGATTATATTTATTTAACAAATCAGTGTATCTGCTTTATGGTTTGAAATTTGGTTGAAATATACATTTCCTAAAATACCATTACCTGTACTAAGCTTATTTCAATGCAGTAGTCAAATGCACACCACTAAACTTTAAGTTAAAACATTTACCCTCTTACTTTTATTCACCACAATTACTATATTCAGTTATTATTGTGCTATTTAACTCAGTTTACTGCAAATTATAATATACATATTAAATAACTTTCAGAAATCTTTAAAAAGTTTAATTTTTCAATATCCTCTTACCTACGTGTAATTTCATGTGTTTACATTTCTACTAATATTCTAATTTTAATGTTATATTTTCCTTTTCTGTTATTTACTATTAGTTTTTTATGTTTATGAACATCAGTGGGTGATAGAATGGTATGAATGACAGAGCAACATCAGCCTCCAGTAAAACTGATTTGAATACACTTTGTATTCTGAAATGTGGATCAAAGGTTACATTAGAAGATATTCAGAAAACTATTAAACTTTTCAATTTGGAATTTTAAAATGCAAATAATGAATAAATGACTAAAATATAAAAGTAAAACCTAAATACATTTAATTATCTCACTAACTATAACATATTTAGATATGAAATAACCAGTGCTATCATGAACAAAGCAGCCAACAATACTACAAGCAGTTGCACCTACCCAATGAAAACAACTTGGTACCAATTTCAAAATAACTTGTTTGACTACAGTGTAAGATGACTATAAACACATGTTGAAAGTTGATGTAATTTCTGAAGCTCAAAGTTAACTATAGAAGGTGGGCATGACACTTGTTAGGGTTAACAAAATTTATTTCTTGTTTCAACTGCATTAAGCAAAAAGACTTTGAAACATATATGTCAAAAAGTCAAGTAGCCTTGTTAAGAAATGATTAAATAAGAGTTGTGAGACATTGGGATGAAAATGGAAGTTCTTTCTAAAGTCTTGTGATATTGATAGCTATGAAAGAAGTGGTTTCCTATTATTCAACTGTATTACCATTTCACATGGGTCAATTTTCCTTTCCACACATTTAGCAGCTGCTGGACTTGAAGCATCGCAAGCAGGGTACCGTTTGATGTATTGTGACATATTCATGGTTTTTAAATATAGCTCTGAAAATTTTAAATAAGCTTTATATTTTGCAGTTTAATTAAAAGTATGAAAGATATTGTGACATCTGACTTGAATAGATGATTTAACAATTCCTGTTGGTTTTTAGTCATTGTGCAGAACCAGTAATTGTGTGGTTTTTTGTAGTTGTTTACTTTTATTTGCGAGTTGTACTGTTTATGATTTTATAACTCTTTATAATGTATTTTAGAAATCTGGTTTTTGATTGTTTCAAAATGTCAAAATTATTATATAAATACTAGATTTGTTCTTTATTGTCATAAGCAACTTTACACTTAATAATAATTCATTGTTGTATCTAATCTGGCAAATTCAGTTGTTCCATATTTTACAAAGTGGCATCCTTCCACTAGTATAAATACTTGTTTTGTTTTTTCAAAAATATGTTGTTATAATATTGAATATTATAATGTTGAATATCACATTAATTGCTATTTCACTTTATTTCGAGTTTTTATCTTAGTTTGTAATGGATTCTCTATAGGTAAATTACAGTTATTAAAATCCTGTAACTCCATTTTATGTTTTGTGCATAAATTGCATTATAGTTAAAAACAGAAGACTGGGCTACACTCAAGAAATGTCAACATAGTTTACAGAAAATAGCGGAGCATCATCCAGTGGAGCACATCCAAAAGTTAGCTGAGGAATTGAATATCAATATTGGAACTCATGGAGCAGCAGGGTTCCCCATCTGTGGGAAGAAAAGCCAATATTCACAGAAAATAATTGCGGGTAGAAAAGATCAGAAAGATATCTTTCATAATGATTCAGAAAATAAGAGAGACCAATGTGTACTTATAGATAATTCAAAGCAAAATAGTGATTTGAAAGAGAATATTATAACTGATGGGTTTGAAAACCCAGGATTTTGTGGTGACAAAGAGAAGAAGCAGTATGTTTCAGATGCAAAGTATACTGGTGTTAAAAATAACAGCTGGCTGCATGGTGAAGTGTTGTGTGGTGTCAGAGAGACAAAAAGTCAAAACAACAGCTTAACACCTTTTAAGAGAGCATGGCAAGAACTTCATGATCCTTTATTGCCTGTCATTGGCCACTCATTAATAACATTGAAAAATCTCATTCTTAGTAAAGACCCTGAGACACTGGAAAATAAAGAAAAGCTTCTTGGACAGTTCCAGGTACATTTTTACTTTGGTTCTACATGTATAACATTAAGATCTCATAACTATTATTATTCTCTTATTTTGTTTTTATTTTTTAAGTGTATTCATTTTAAACCAAAAGTTTCTGTTCTTATGCATTGTGAGTATTTCAATACATTTGTTAGCCTTTCAAAGATATGAAGGAACAGTTGCTAGAAAACTTGTTTCTGTTATAACAGTCTAATATTGCAAAGATATTACATAATATTTTTGTGTTTTGTTTATAGATATTTTAAAAATATAATGGCATAGAGTATTCTAAAATGGGTTAAAAAATTGCAGTTTTTTAAAATGACTTTGTTATTAAACTAGATTTTTCAAAATTAAGCAAATTAACCTTACAAACTGGTATTTGATTTGATGTGATTAATTTTTGTTTAATTATGCTAAGAAATTGTTCTGAATATGGTCTGAAAGTAGCTTAATCAATTATCTGCCATTAAGATTTCAAGTTGCTGAGCTTATTACATAAGAAGCAACATTTCTTGAACTTAAAAGTTTGGGGTTATCATATGTATATTATGTAAAATATAGGTAGTGATTTTTTTGCTCTGATTTTAATATAAAACATCTATCGAACCAAGTCCAGAAATGTAAAAGTCTGCTAGACTAATTTCCAAGTCCACCACATTTGAGTTTAGAATACCATAAATTGTGTATGAACTAGCCTGGAGCTAGTGTTTCTGATGTCATGAAATATATGCATGTTCCTAAAATACAGCTCTATAGATAATTATTCAAATGTATCGAAAATATAACTATTGTTAGTTTTTCTTTCAAATCATCAAATACCTTCTAAAATAAGTAGTTTTGTAAAATTTTTAGTGTGTATCTATGAATTGCATAAAATCCCCACATTATGCTGCAGGATTCAAAGACCCCTCTTCCTCATTATTCATAGTCCTCAATGTACCAATTAAGCTTCTTCATTGTCTCTTTGAGCACACAAGGTCTATCTGCCACACTTGGTTGTGCTAACTCCAAAACAAAACTGTTAAAGAAGATTACAGACAAACAAACAAACATACAAAATGAATAATAAATATGGTAACTGATATGGAAACAAATATACATAACTCACTTACTGACTCGTATGTAGAGTTATTTCGTTTTATATTTATAACATTTTTAATATATGAGATTAATTTTTTGCAGGAATTAGGATAGTTCTTTTTAATGGAAAATTTTATTATTCAAAGTGAAACAACTGTGATTGGGCAAAATGATTTGGACTACCCAATCCGATTTCTGCAGATTTTTCCTTGGTACAATAGGAGAAGGCATGATGTTCTAAATATCAGACTGTTGTGTAGTTGTTATGGTTGTGCCTTATATGTGTACTGAATAACGTTTTCAGATAATTTTATGTTTTTATATATTCTAAATGAAATTGTGTCATTTTCAATACATTGAGAATGCTGTTCTAATACTGTACATACATACACTGATTAATCTATCCATATATTTTACATCTGCATTGCATATGCTATGGAAGAAGTTATTCCAGTGAATACAGATATATATTTGCAATGTGTAATAATTTAGTCATTAAAGTAAAAGAAAATTGTAGAGCTAGCAGAATTTTATTTGGGTCTAATTCATTTTTTATGCCTGATACATCAAAAAATGTTTTACATCCTGTAAATAATGATAGAAAACTTGATCTTGTAGATCAGAATGTCTTATAACCTCATTGCAAGTTTCACTAAAGATTGCAGTAAAAGAAATTCTAACCAAGATTATTTTTTGTCCTTGTGTCTTATCTGTCTTAATTATACAGTATAATATACACAAAAACTAATATGATATAATATTTTCATTGAATTATAGGAACATCTAAGAAATGATGACACCTATATTTATTTATCTGCTGTACAAGGTCTTGCTGCTCTTGTGATTCATGACACAGATAACATCCTTCCAGTTCTCACCAGAGAGTTCTTGAACAGCATCAATACATCTATTCATCCAGTTCATACCACAGTTATTTTGGGTGAAGTGTTGACAAATGTGTGCAAAAACCTTGGTAAGTAGAGTGATCATATTTTTTTATTCATAGTGGTGCTTATTTTGTAATATACGTATTTACTGTCCTCTTTATAATTTACACTTCAAAAAGTTAAGAAAAAATCTGATATATTTTAATAATTTGAAAACAGTGGGATAGTATTATTCAAGAACTATTATTTCTTCACATATTTTAAAAAATAAGGTGCAGTACAATAACTAGTTAAATGTTTCTTTTTCTACTTAAAAAGAATCTTCCAGCTCTTGTTAGTAGCATCTTTACAGCAACTCCATTTCCAGCAGTATTTTTTTACAAGGGCACATCTCTTTCCATAACTACATATGTTATAAGTGAATTTACCTTTGTCTATTATGGTGTTCAAAAAGAGATTTTGTGCACTCATTGCATTTTTTTTTATAAAGATAATTGTTTATTAAATTTACTGGTTACAGAACCTGGTCATTTTAAAGTGAAGGTTGGTTTAGATACTTTATTTGACAATAGAATTAATACATCTAGGTTTATTGCAAGAAATGCAGCAAACATACAAAATCCCTTCAAAGCACCAAAGTACACAAGGATAAACCCACCTAACATCTGTAGCTGTGGGAAGACCTGCACTCTTTACTAAATACACTGCTAGACGTAATATCACTATGAATCTTTCACTAATGAGGTTTGGAAGACACCTTCAAGCAGAAAATGAAAAAAAAACAACTTTGCTAATTATTATACTCTACCTTATTTTGATATTTACATACATATATCTGTGTGTGTGTGTGTGTGTGTATTGGGGGCAGGAATGCTAACTTCAAAAGGTAAGTTTCATCTTACTTACTCCCAAATAGTAGTACACTATTTTCATTTTTTATTTATTATTTTCCATCTCTTTTAAATTCATATTTTAACTTGGGAGAGCAGTCACCTTGCCGCAACTGTCTGTAGACAGTGAAGGGTTATACAGACGTAGGATGTTGTAGGCTTGAAGCACTCACATCTCCCTCTCCTAATTTCTTATTTTCTTATATGAGACTAGCAAATTGGAGGCTAAGACTAATAGATGGTATATCCCCACTGCAATGTGAGTCCTACATCCACATTCACCTCCAAAACCTAGGATACGTTCTTTAATCCCACGTTGTAGCTTGTACCCTAGGATTTCTTTTTTAAAAATGTGCAGCATATTTTTAAAAATTTCATGTTAATGTGTTTTGGTTTATAACTTGAAAAATTTATGATTATAATATAATTAATCAGAGGTTGGGATTTGCTGTGTTTAACACAGTCCTTCCTCATTATTTTATTCATTCATTTAACTTTATTTATATATATTTTTTTTAATTTCACTCATATATAGACAGACACATGCACATTCTCTCTATATACAGGAAGCACTAAGACATTTTAAAATATATCAGATGATTATTTCTTTTATTTACAAACTTTTGTTACTTTATGTCTCTAACCCCAAAAAACTACTTTTATTAACCTGAAGATGAATCAAGAAGGTTGAAACATTGTTCTATATTTTATTTTAATTAAAGTTTTAATACCCATACTAGCCGTCTTTAGAATACATTTTAACTCCAAATGGGTTTTCTCATCATCATGAAACTACTCATTAATCATGGTGTATGTTTTTCTCAGGAACTATTGCTCCCAAATATCGAGATACCCTTCTCCCCACATTCCTGGCCGGAGTTCGCAGTCCAGATTATTTATTGAGAACATCCTGTTTATCTAACCTAGGGGAGATCTGTAAGTTGCTGAAGTTTTCCCTGGGACCTTATACACAGGAGGTATGTTATTGTAATGTAAATAAGTTGTTATAATTTTGTTTAGTACTGTGTGATAGCCCACTTATACACAGGAGGTATGTTATTGTAATGTAAATAAGTTATTTTGTACAATAATGTGTGATAACCCACCTGCTGTTAATATATTTCTTTGTTCCTTACATCCTCTTTTTCTTTTTTATTTAGTACAACTTACAAAGCACCATGACTTTTAGATTAATGCTTTATTTCATACTTTAAGCCATTGAACATTTAATGTACTTGATCTTCAGTTACTAGATAAACATAATTATTATCACATGATTACCAGTTGTTGGTCTATTTTGTATTCAAAAATTAAATTTTGTGTTATTTTCTTTCTTTACATTTTTACAGTTAAAGATGTAATTGTAGTATTCATGTCTTCTTGATAAGAGGTTTGTCTTGCATGCAAAAAAGAACAAAAACACCAGGACAGTTTGTGTGTTATTAACTTGGACTGTAGTAAGTGAAACTATCACATATTTTTAGTGGATGTGTTATACTGGACTCTTGCTTAAAATACAAAATTTCAAAGCAATCCATTAAGAAACATCTTAGATATAACATATCCAATTTTGATTCAGTTTTGTTTTTTGTCACTAAAAGTATGGAAACTATATTTGATAGAAAAACATTCTTAATTTTTATGGATTTTTTTCAAATATGGGACAGTGATAGATTTTACAACCCACAGTTAGAAATCTCATTTGTTGTAAATATTAGTCAGGTGTGCAAAGCTATTCAACAAAAACCACTCAAACTTAAAGAAATTTTTTAAACACATATTCAGAAAATCAGTTGAGCAATTGGTTTAACATTTTTAGTACAGTTTTACCTAACAGAAAAAGTGGGCCATTTTTAGTTTTTGTCTTTTGATTTGAAGTCAGATTATTTCAAGCAAAAAAACTATGAGGTGAAAGGTATTGCAAATATGTAAGTATGGGTTAGGCCAAGCAAACTGGCAGTTTCTTGCTCAAGTTTTTGAAAGAATCATACAGGTAGATGGCATTATTCATTATTCATTGCCATCTTTTAAGCACAATTTTTAAATGTTAACAAATTATCTTAATTAAAGAATTTAGCATCACATGATACTAGCTTAAGCAATAAGCATATATAATGATGCTTGATATGGTTATACTGATTGAATGGAGGTGATAACAAAAAAAACTCTTAATGTTAATCTAAATTCCATTGCATTAGCATAAAGAAAGCTACTAACACTGTTTTAGAAAGAAGAATTTATATTTATTTATTTTAAAGAAACTAGTTGATTTTGCGAAGTAAAGTCTGATCTGAATAATAGGGTTGCAGTCCTAGAGGTAATAGAGGTTACTATTGAGTATCACTATTATATATTGTCAGAAAGTCATGATACCTAATCAAAAACACTTTGAGTATGAAAAAAAAGTGCACCCTAAAAAATTCAGCATGAAATTTAGTGTAATGAAATAAAAAACATCAGTGAAACTGGTAGCTCCACAGCAAATATTCATTCGTTAGTTAGCCAGGCCATATATTTTGTTTTACACACCATTATGACCACAATTGAACAAAGAAAAACCAGACCTGGCTAACTTATGAATGAATATTTTACTGTAAAATTCTTATTGATGCTACAAGTGCATTTTTGGTTTCATTCCTTTAAACAACATTCTGAATCCTTTTTTAAGGTGTTTTTGATTAGATTCTAGTCTTCTTTGAGGGAATTTTTCTTTGGAATGGAGAATTATGTGTAGAGAACAGGAAGTAAAAACAGCATCACATTACTTTAGACAGTAACTGGTAATACTACTAGTATTGCTGGTTTTAGTATTACATCTTCCTGTATTTGAATGCAGAACTTTCGAATAGTTGATCTTGTATATACCCAGTTGAATCGCAAGCATGTAAACTCGTATATATCAGAAGTGAAGTATTCAGTAAACATTTTCTGTTTCTAAAATTGAAAAGCCCTTTCAATCTTGACTATTTTAAAGACACCTGTGCTTGTTACTACTACATTTTCAAATGAAATAAAGTAGAGAACAGAACAGAAAGAAACTTCGGTAATTATTTCTGAACAGTTTTATCAGTATTTTTGAAAATATCTGTATGGCCATTATCCTCAGTACTGGGCATAATTAGTGACTGTCTAGAGTAGCAAATTTTTGGGGTCTCCATTGTAAATAGAGGTACATTGTTAATTTCTGCCCATGGTACCAGTTGAGCTATCACCAACCCTGATGATTCTTAGTTCTTGGTAAAGTACAGCAGTTCCTGACATTAAGATTTCATATAAAATAAGAGACATAGGATATTTTAAACAGCAAATAGAAAAACTACTCTAGTGCATGTTCTGTTATCCAGAATGATGTGCCATATAACCCACTCACAGGCCACACCATCTGCTAATTTCAGTTCTAATTTTCTCCTTGGCATGTTGTGTGAAATCATTTCCAATATCATACAGCACATCAGGAATGTCTCATCTTTTACCACTTGTAATTTTCTCATCATATCTTTTAAATGGATTATTCCTGGTATGCTTGGGTTGCCCGTGAAAGGAAAGCTTTTGTGATGTGTTCCATCTACTTTGTGCCAAGCATTGGTAGGGAGTGTTGCATCATCACTTTTATTGTCAGTATTGTCACTATGACTAGAAGATTCCATTTGACTGTAGGCAACTGACATAACTGAGAAGTGACTATGATCATTTAACATAGTGAATTTATTAGAGTCAGGTTTATATGGTGCATAACTTATTGTATCTGAAAAAGAACTAAATCACTCATCAATATCTGAACCTTGTTAAGATGATAATCCATAAAATGAATTAGATGTAAATGAGGTTCTTCATGTGTTCATTTAGAATTCAAGTTTCATATATTCTATTAGATGTTGCAATCTAAAAAGAAAAGAACAATGAGTTGATGAAACTGCTATAGAAAATCTATGATGAATTTCAGCATGACCTGCTGGCAGGTCACAGTATAAATATATATATATATAAATAAAGTCTTGGGTAGTCAAAAAGTATCACATAAGACCACAAAATAAAAGTATGTAAGTCTAATTGCTTTATGATGCTGATGGCACAGTTGTAATAACAAATGTATAACAATGCATCAGCGAACATGTTAAAAATATATCTTTGGAAAAAAAGATAAAGTTCTTCACTGTAACAGTAAACAAAACCTATGACAAAAGGCTGTTAACTTGTAGGTATTGTTTGAGAAAATATTAGCAAACTAGTTTTAATCTAAACATTATGATTTTTCAGTGGTTTCAACTGGAAAAGTGGTAATGTCCAAAGACATTAGGCAGAAAAGCCATACTTTTCTAACTATTGAACCTATAAAAACTTAATTTTTTCATGTTATAGCCTATTTCTTTAGTTTGATTATCTTTAGAATTACTGTTTTCTGAGCTTAAGAGTTGTATACATGAGATATTATATATATTAAGTTATAATTATTTGTTTAGATTTTTGAATAAATAAGGAGATCTGTAGGCATTGTGCTGTGATGTGAAAGTTTATTGTTAAAAGCTCATGAATTGAATTCTAGCTGATCACCACTTGGCATTTTTTGTTGCTTCTTTGTACTTCAACTTATATGCAAGATTGACAGTGATGCAGTTCAATGTGCAACTTCACTTAGATAACTAGGGATACAACTAAGTTTTAATATTCAGTTAGTTCTCATTTCTCTGTTGTTGGTGGATAAGATGAATTTTGTCATAAAATAAAATGCTGACCTGATTATTTTCTTACATGCTTGATTCCCTCATATGGTTACAAATGTAGGTCTTTTTCTGCCTGAGAAGTGTGATACAAACAGACAAGTCAAAGGAAGCTAGACGAGCAGCGGTGCTTGTGATATTTCTCCTTTTACAAGGATTTGGTAAAGAATCATTTGAAGTAAGCTACTTTTATTTTAGTGATACCTTTTCTTAGAAGTCAGATTTTGAAATCTGAAATAATTGTGTTCGTTACTGATTTTGAATATACTATAGACTGAGTTAAGAGTCATTCTACTAGTAACTGTGTTATGTGTTTCAAGCATGACCTTCTTAGAGAACATCGGTTTGTCAAAGATTAGGGTAATTGTTATTACAACAGTTTATTTTATGAAGAAAGAAGCACTTATATATCATAAATAGACTGTATAAACAAGCAGCAAAATTACCACAGTAACTAATATGTTGAATATGTTAAACCACAGGAGGTTTAATTTCAGGACACTTTACTAAAATATTTTGCCACTTGATAAAGATGCATATTTCTTATGTTTGATGTTTATTTCTTTAAAAAATATTATATTAACACTGAAAACCTACAAGAAATCATATCCCATTTATTAAATCATACTTGAGAAATTGTGTTAACATTAACACAAAAGATTGATTACTTTTCAAAGTTAAGTTACACTGTGGCTGCCTTGCATTATTGTTATATCTTTGAAAGATTTTATGCATAGTTTTGAAAGTTAACCAATGTTCTGATGAACTAGATGCATGAAATACTGAAAATAAAGGAAATGAACAGTTTTATAAATATTACGTGTGATCCACAATAGTGGTTTTTAACCTGTTTTTCCTATAGACCGTTTTACAAACCAGAGACAGTCTCATGTTTAGGTAGGTCAATGTGTGGAAGTTTCACAATCCAAAGTAGTTTGTCCAAACCCTTTGATTTAAATAAATTTATCTGCAAAAGCTGATCTTTTAATGTATAAAAATATTAATGTTATCTTTAAGTATGCAAGTTAATGACACTTTCAAATGAAACAATACTTACCTGTAATAAAACAGTAATGTGTCTGTTTTTTTTAAAAATATAATATGTGAACATGATCTTTATCCTCCATGACATGTCCTTTACAATGCACCAAAACTCCTAGTGACCCACAGGAAAAAAAGTTAATAGACCCAAAATATCATCATGCAAAATTCTGAAGAGAAACTGAAATTATTAAAATAACCTGAAATTTTAGGGTATAAACTCAGTGAAAGAAGAAATTTACTAAAAATACTTGCTTAAAAACCCCCTTTTTACTTGTACAAAAAGATTTGTAATGTTCACTAAAAGTTTACCAAAATTCATGAAATGAAAAAAAAATTGAAATTTGTAGCATGAAAACTGGTGATTACTTTAAGGTTACAAGGTTGGTCGTATTGACTGACCACCATGAGGAAAGAGTTAGTAAAAGCTTTGTCTGAAGTACAAAATTATTTTAATGAAGAATATATTTATAAACAGTGGAATATGATTATTCTTTTTACAGTCAGTAACAATGTTTGTATTTAAAAGCATAATCAATGGTAGATGACTATATCAATTTCTGTTACTTTTACAGATATTAGGGTCTGAAATGAGAGATCTTTACAGACACTTGAGACATATCTATCATACGGAGCAGGATGAAGTTACAAAGTTACATGCACAACTGGCATTAGAAGAAGTCGATGAAGTTACTCGCAAATATTTCTCTCCACAACAAACTCTAACAAAAGAACTAAGAATTCTTCAATAATTTACAGTTGTTTTTAATGTCAATGTATATAAAAATAAACTTTTTTATAATTCACCATAAAATCAGGACACTGAAAAATGTGATATTCTGAAGC
The DNA here is from genome assembly GCA_011833715.1 of Carcinoscorpius rotundicauda. Taxonomy (NCBI): domain Eukaryota; kingdom Metazoa; phylum Arthropoda; class Merostomata; order Xiphosura; family Limulidae; genus Carcinoscorpius; species Carcinoscorpius rotundicauda. The sequence continues at coordinate 43,928,008 of CM022392.1, read as the reverse complement.
TAGTTTAAAATACTGATAAATGTAAAGAATTGCAAGAAATTAAATTGTACATTTTATAACTACTAGTTTGATGTATTTAATATTTGAAGCAATTCAAAAATCATATTGAATTAGCAGGTGCTGTTTAATAGGTATAGATTGAGAATGCCAACTGTTTGAATATTATTAAAATCACTATCATAATTGTAACAAATCATGCACACTTATTTATACTATTACAAGCATGTTTAGGTATTACACAATAAAGAAAACTAATCACTGATGCATAACAAAAACAGTTACCATTTCTAAAACAAAAGTTAACTTATGAGAAGATAACACTATCTTATTCCACTGAAATCAAGGTGACGTCTTTTTCAAGATAACTTGGTAAAATAAGAATGCAATAACTTTAGTTGAAAATATGATCCCATTCTGAGGAAGAAGTATGCCATAATTATATATTAAAAACTATAAAGCACACACAACGTGGAATATTTATAAATATGAGACGTATTATTCTGAACAAGTATTTATTGAGCCTTGGAACACTTTTTAAAAACAAGTATTACACACAGTTGAAAAGATATCTTCCCTCAAGCCATTTATCACAACAAGAAAGTAACATACAGTTGAAAAATAAATACCCAACCTGAAGTAAAAAAACAAAGAGTGCAAAGTAAAGAATACAGTTTCTTTCTCAAGTTACAGTACACATAGTGGAAAATATAATTCCAGTATTGAGCCAACTACCATAATAAATATGCAATGTATAAAGTGGATAAACATTTCCAGTGTCAGACCTTCTGCCATAATGAGTAATCTTTGTATGTTGTAAAACATAATTTAAGTCTTAAAGCCACCTCACATGGCAAGTAATTATACATAGTGAACAATACAATTTCATCCTCAACCCATATACCTCAACAAATAAGTTAAAGTGCAAATAATACAACATAGCTCCAAGCTCATGTTCAAATAAGCACTATGCATATTGGTGAACCCATATTTAACCTCTAGCCATCTATCATTAACAAATAAGCATTACATCTACCCACCCACCTTAATAAACACTTAGTATACAAAGTTGAGAACACAGTTCCAATCTTAAACCACTTACCACAAACCTGTGGAGCTTCAACTACAGTTGATCCTACGGCTTTATGCCATTTGCGACTGTAGTCAAATTTTTTATAGTGTCTTCTTTATTCAGTAGATATCGGCACTTTACAGGCATATACAAAGCTCCCTTTTAATATTCATAAGCCTTAAGTGTTTATCTTGAACTATTTACATATTCATAAACCTGGTAATGTGATTAGCATCATTTTTGGTGCACAAAAAAAGGGAAGAATTTTGTTTACAAAGTTTCCTAGATAGCTTTGTGCAGATGTTCATCATTCACTGCAGCTCAATTTTTTGAAATAATACAGCAAGAATCGAACTCGGGGAGTGAATGTTTTGAGTGTGACAGCTTGGAAGACAATGATGAAAAAAGTAAACCAAACACACAAAGCAAATAGGAAGCAACCAAGGGAATAGACATAGTTAAAACTTCGAGGGGGTGTAGTTCCACTACCAGGGAATGGTCAGTGAAATCACGGAGAAGAGCAACTGCAGTTTGAGGAAGGGTCAAAGGAAGCAGTTCAGGAACTCCACCACAGGTAAATCCCATCTCAACTTGAACCGAAACTATCAACCAGTTCACTACAGGATGCACAGTGACAGTGGAAAACTGGAAGAAATGGAGATGTTTGGACAGAACTGGCTACCCAACTAAGCATGTTGCAAACAAACTGAAAATTTTCATTTTTACATGTTCATTTGCAGTGAGGTTAAAAATTGTATGTAATGCACCTATATTCAGTACTAACAGGGATAAAGAATGTGGCAATCATCATTAGTTAAAAATAATAATTTATGGCACTGAAAAAGTTAATTCTGTGTGGTGAAAGAGAATTGATTTTAAATATTAGTCTGTGTTGTAGGCTTTTGTGACCATACTTGTTCTGGGGCATATAATAAAGTGTTAACACTCATCATTAATTCCATTATGATCCAGGGAATTAAAGTATTTGCGAACTCTTTGGTTCTTGCTGCTGTTGCTTATAAGTTGGATATCCTTTTAGTATCTCTCACCTAATCTGGATATATTTTCCCCACTGTAGAGTTGTTTGCATTTAACGCAGCAAATATAATACATAATGCACTCTAATGTTCGGGTAAGATGGCCTTTTATCTGAAAGGTAAAAGTAGAACTTGACAGAGCCAGCAAGTTCATGATATAATCATATGTAAGGAGGAGTTCATTTAATTTGTGCACATAAAGACAGATGAATCAGTAAGTAATTTGGTATATAATAGACAGCCTTTCAAATTTCTCATGTCTGAAAGAAGTTAAAGGTGAAGTGATAAAAATGTCATGAGATATGTTGTCTCTTGTTAGTAAGGTAAAGTTGCATTGGACAGTTCTCTTGATCTGTTAGGTTAAAAGATGATATGTAAGAACTGAAGGAGCTTTGTCATTATGTGGTTCTGAGCCATTATAAAAATACATTTATTTCTAGAACTATGTCACTCACATCGTGTCCCCTGCTAGGATAGCAGTAATTCTAAGGATTTACAATGCTAAAACCAGGGGTTCGATTCCCCTCAGTAAACACTGCAGATAGCCCGATGAAGTTCCACTATAAGAACACACACTCACACCCCTTTTGTTCCAATGAAAGATATGTTTTGTTTTTGTAATAAATAACTTAGTTGCAAAATAAAAAACATTATTTTCAACAAGAATTTGAAATTAAAATGTTTTGTAATATATACACACACAAATGAGGCTCGGTATGGCCAGGTGGTTATCAGAGGGTTGCAGGTTCGAACCCCTGTCACACCAGATATGCTCTTTCTTTTAGACGTGTGGGCATTATAATGTTAACCGTCAATCCCACTATTCGTTGGTAAAAGAGTAGCCCATAGTTGGCAGTGGGTGGTGATGACTAGCTGTTTTCCCTCTAGTTTTACACTACTACATTAAGAACGGCTAGTGCAAGTAGCTTTCATGTAGCTTTGCGAGAAATTCAAAGCAAACCAAACCAATCAAACGACAACAAACTTGTTTAAGAGATTAAGGACATGAGTACTATCCTTAAATGTTGGGATGGTGTGTACTAGGGGTTGAAAAATACTGTTAAGATAGTATGTGGAAATCAGTTCAGTGGGATATGTACAAGCTGGTGTTATGGGGTGCTCACACAGGTTTGTGAATTTACAACTTGTTTTACCAATACTCCTTTCAGTCATTCTAAACTATCACCACCATGGGATTGGTGATCAGCACCACTTGATCTTATGATACCATACCTTCTAAATATTCTCTTTGGTTATTTATCTGAAACTTTAATTCAAGTTACATTGCCAACTGCAGAGCTTCCTCTAAATATGTATGCTTACTTTGTTTCTGTGTAATATCTCATATCCTCATCATTTTTAGCTTTTGTGAATTAGTGATTTGCCAATGAGTCTAACATTTTTCATGGAGTATCTAGATAAGATAATTGAACAAGCAATTCCAAATATTTTGCATGGACAGAGGTACTCTGCTCTTAAATTTTTTTTTGTAAACGACTTTCTGGTGTTCCCTACCAAATCTGTTCGGTGAAGCAGCTACCAATTCTTAGGAGTTGTTATGGCTGTAATTTATATGGTTGTTTAGTTAATTCATTGAAGCTGGCCCTTTTAAATGGGCAGTTTAATTAATAGTTTGTTTGATATTTCACCTTTTCACATTAGAAAGCATTTCAAATTGAGCTTGATATGCCTGCAGTATACCTTTTCACCATAATTCAATAGCTTTTGATTGAGTGATGTTATTGAACAGGCCTGTTAAAATTTTGAAAATAGAATAGGTGGCAGTACAGCAAGAGTACTCTGGGTTCTTTAGTCGCAGATGGTACAGTAATTGTGGTAAGGGTGTACACCAAGTAGTGTCTACAATCTCATTTTCTTCAAAAAATTATATTTTAGGTTTGACTTTAAGGGCAAAAATAGAAAAAAAATGTTTGGCTGGTTTGATTTTTTAATTCATTTTCTGACTGTTTTATTTCACCATTTACATTCTATTGCACTTCAGTGTTTTTGATATTATGATTTTTTTTGTACTTCTACTGATTCTTTTCGAGCTTCAGTTTTGTCATCACAGTCTTTCTGTACTTTTTAAATATTGTGTTTTCGATCCCTTTGCAAATATCCAACAGTTTTACTAACCTTGTCTTTAAATTTATTTTTAACTAGTATTATCTTTTAACTTCTCTCTCAAATTCCTTTTTTCTAACCTCTTGCCTCTCAGTTTTCTCTCTCTTTCTTCTTGTCTTACTTAATTTTCCGTTTGTTTCTTCTTAATATTCTTTTAATTCCCATTTTATTTGTTCTTATTTGCCGTTTCATTATCTCCAGTAAATTATCAAATTTGATTTGTATTGGTATTGTAATATCAAGGTTTATTTAAAGTTCGACTTTTTTTTCTGTGACAGTAATTCCACTTACGATATAATTATTGTAACGTATTCGATTGTTGGCTAATTTCTTTTGGTTTATTCGGTAAATTAATACAAAGTTCGGTCATTTTTGTTGTTTCTTTTTCTGTAATATTTTACACGAGCTAAGCTCATTGGTAAGTATAACTTCACAAACACTTTTCAACAAAAAATCAAAAATTAATGTCTGCCCAACTCGCATATTTAGCTCACGTAACTTACGTACGTGCACAAATACGTCGTTGATCTTTCAAGAACAAACATTGCTAACTGGATAATAGACAAGCACAGAATCAGTATTACAAACTCTCATTGTCTAATTCACCAAAACTCTCTAACTGGCACTAAACTGGTTAACTAGCCTAATTCGTTTAGTCTAGCGTTTTTCTACATCTCGAAAATTCTTGACTCCCCAAAATCTTAAATTTTCATGAAATGATTGTCCCCCAGCAACAAGTCTGATTTATAATTCTAAAAATCGAGTTTCAATGTTCGTTGTTGGAACAGTGCAGATACACCTTTATGTAGCCTTGTGAGCTTAAACAAACAAATGAAAGTTCTGGACGTCGCACAATTACTTCACAATGTAAAAATTCTCTTTAAGGAACAAAATATTCACATATCGTATCTTGTTTCAGACATGAATATCTTAATGTCAAGTTTCAAGATTTCTCTTTTTAATTGCACGTAATTTGTATAATATTTAAAGATAAACTAGGTGTTTATTACCAACTTCATGATCTACTGTAAATAACGCTTGAATTGTTTTTGTTTTTTTTTAAATTTCGCGCAAAGCTGCGAGGGCTAATCTGCGCTAACCATTCCTAATTTTGCAGTGTAAGACTATAGGGAGGGCAGCTAGTGATCACCACTCACCACTGACTCTTGGGCTTCTCTTTTACCAACGAATAGTAAGATTGACCTTAACATTATAACGCCCCCGCGCCTGAAAGGGCAAGCATGTTCGGTGCGACCGTGATTCGAACCCGCAGATAACGAGACGAACGTCTCAACCCACCTGGTTATAATGCTTGAAAACAAAACGCTTGCATACAGATTTGTGAGTATTCTATGCAGTTAAAAAAGTAATCCATTGGAGCGCACACCTTCGCAATGAGCATCAATGATATTCGACCCTAAAAACATGTCAATATGATCCTCGTTACCGATAGGCACGAACCATTTTTTTACAGGACAGTGAGAGAAATTATTATTCCTAAGTTTAAACAAAATTCGGTCATTTTTCACTGAGTTGCAGAGCATATAATGAGTGAAAAATCGGTCTCTATGGTAACTGATAAGTTTTTTTATTATTTTAGTGAATTTGGCCTTCGCGTTCCATAACGCTTATCACTTCTAAGTTTGGTAACAGCAAAGTGTATACCAATTTTCATCCAAATCCATTCGGTTATTTTCTAGAAATATTTCAGACAAACAACTGTCACACCCAGCAATGAAAACATAACCTTCGCTACCGAAGGTGACTGAGGTAACAATAGTAATAAGATGTCGATACGATTCAAGATGGGAAAAGTTCAGTTGTATAATTTGAACTATATATTGTGGAGTTAATTTTTGTTGGAAGTATCAGTTTAACACCTTAAACTTCTCAGGAGGTTAGCTTGTTTGTTTTTGTTTTTTGGAATTTCGCACAAAGCTACTCGAGGGCTATCTGTGCTAGCCGTCCCTAATTTTGCAGTGTAAGACTAGAGGGAAGGCAGCTAGTCATCACCACCCACCGCCAACTCTTGGGCTACTCTTTTACCAACGAATAGTGGGATTGACCGTCACATTGTACACCCCCACGGCTGGGAGGGTGAGCATGTTTAGCGCGACGCGGGCGCGAACCCGCGACCCTCGGATTACGAGTCGCACGCCTTACGCGCTCGGCCATGCCAGGCCAGGAGGTTAGCTGACATTTTCAATAAAATTACCAGCATTTGATACTATTTAGTGAACAATGTACGTAAGATTTTTGGTTGTTGTTGTTTTGAATTAAGCACAAAGCTACACAATGGGCTATCTGTGCTCTGCTCACCACGGGTATCGAAACCCGGATTTTAGGGTGTAAGTCTGCAGACATACCGCTGAGCCACTGGGGGGCTAAAAGGTGGGATTGAACGTAACATTATAATGTCCCCACGGCTGAGAGGGCGAGCATGTTTTGGCGCGACTCGGGCGCAAACCCGCGACCTTTCAGATTACGAAGTGCACGCCTTAACGCGCTAGGCCATGCCAGGCCCAAGATTTTTGGAGCTCGAAAATAACATCAAATCATGTTATGATTGGTTTTGTTTATAGATCAACGAGTTCCAGAAAATTTACAATTTGGTGGAGTGAATATCTCCATTGTGCACTGTTAACTTGCATTAATGAAAATGTTTCGCAGAGATTTAACACTGACTGCATCAAGTTGAGGGAGGTTATAAGGAATAAGCCAGAAAAAAAAACTGTAGTGTCATAAGAATAGTTCAAAGAGATTATATGTATTAATACTCAAACCCAAACATTTCTTAGATAAAAAATATAACATACTGAAGAGCAACAGGGATGAGGTATGACCAGGTGGTTAAGATGTTCAACTCGTAATCTGAGAATTTCGAGTTCGAATTCTTGTCACACGAAACATGCTCGTCCTTTCAATTGTGGGGCCATATTCAATCACGGTCAGTCTCACTATTCATTGGTGAAAGAGTGGCTCACTGTTAAATTAGGGACGGCTAGCTCAGATAGCCCTGGTGTAACTTTGCACGAAATTCAAAGCAAACAAGCAAGAAGAGCATCAGGTTCATTTTAAATAAATGGCTAGAGTTCAATCCAATCTGTTCTCAATGCCCATAATTTCAAATTCTATAATTAGTATACATAATTAAACACATATTTCTTTTTCATTTACTTTTCTCGTGTACAAAGAGAAGAAAACTGGGAGTTACATTTGGCTTGTGTCCGGCACTGTATACGACGGTGCTTAGAATATGAAATGATAACTTACCTTTGCTATGCAAGTGTATATTATACTGAATTGTCACCATTTCCAGAGGAGTGACCAACAATCCACCACCATTTATAAGAGCAGTTTTCTGTGCAACTTGGATCCACTAATACATTTAATGGGAGAATATAACTTGATCAGACAACTTAGAAAACAGTAAAAAAAGATTCACCTTATATGTCATCATTGTAGCTTGCTACAATATGGAAAAAGAGTATTGGAGCACCGCGTTCGACTTTTTCGAGGTATACTTCTAACAAACGAATGTGGTTCTCATTGAGCTTCAAAAATAACTTGTTCTCAAAAATAAGAAAGTGGTATCAGCTATAGCCTTTGTGATGAAAGATCTTATCAATCCATTCAAAGACTCAGATCTTCTCAACATTTGAGGTGCTGCAATTGCTCCACCCAACGTAGCAGAGACATAAAATTCAAGGCGATTCGGCATATGAGACGTTAAAAAACATGACTGAAAACAGACCCACCAGTCATAGAATTTCATGATCGACTCTCAACTGAATTTGAAAATATTAGCCAATACAATCAGGAAAACAAAAGTCAAATCTAGTGGCGAAGAGATGATTTTTAGCACAACAAATAGCTTGTTTGGCAATATGTTGATGATGGCATAAACAAGACAGATTGCAGGACGTGTGAATGATCTGTTGAGAAGCTTGATCTCGCTACTCATAAAGAATTACTGCGAAAAACAAGTAAATCAACCCTCGTAAAAGAACTAAAGAATAATATCACTTTGATGGACAAAATGTCTCAGAATCCTGCATGTATGATTGATGGGATAGCAAATGTAAATGTAGACCACGAAAGATACAGTGATATAACATCTCTCATCCTCTCAAAGATCGTTAATAAAGCTTCTTGTTTATCTCGATTGGACATTGTCACTCAATAAAAGATGTTGAAAAAGAAACCAAATTTGCTTCAATAAAGTATATCCAATAGAAAAAATATCACAGCCTAGGAGGAATTTGTGCAAGGGAGAACATTCCTCTTCTTAACACTCAACAACAATAGTTTCATCCACTTTCTAGCACAGAAATAGAAGAAACCTATATACAAATACAAGTTGAAAGACAAAATCATGTATGTTACAATCAGGAACAATTGACATCTAATCAGCCAGGAAGAACTCAGTTACGTACAAGAAGAAGTCAATATTCGTCTCATTCTGCACACGACTTAAGCCACGAGTACTGGATACTGATATATCTTACTTGCAGTCAATGACACTGTCTTTATTTGGCTTTCTCCACAAACATAAATGCTTCTGTATACATCAAAAGTGGCACTCAAAGAAAAATAAAATATATTAATGTAACAAAACTAGTCAATATAATTGGTAACTGTATGAATATCTCTCACTGATATGCATGCTTTCACTGTGTGTGACTGTGTCAGCACTTTGACGGGTCAAGGAAAGCCAATATTCGAGAATTCTTAATTTCAGCAAGCATAAAATGACCTGGGTAAATAATGGATCGTATTAACATCGTTATTCAACCAACTTTAAATCTTCACATGCTGACTGTATTCATGAATCACAAACTGCAATGTCGCTTGTTTTGTGCCACTTTGTGACGATGGACTGCTAAAGAAAGTGTTCCAAGCAAATTGGAAGAGAAGTTTTATAAACCATTCTTGTGTACCTTAATCAAGTGGTCACAGTCGGAAAATACATGAAGGTGATGACAGTCCCCCTTCATTTTGATGGATGGGTCACCTGCTCTTAGGTACAGTTTTGGACTGGATGGCTTATCACTGCAAATGGTCATATATCATTCCTATTTGTTCATGCATTGCCAACAGCCTGAAGTGCACAAATCTCTATACGCCACTACAAGCTGAAGACGTCAGAGTGACGCAAGACGAAACCAAACATTTTAACACTGAAAGAGAGATTACATGTCTCTTGTACTCACCAGTTAACTGAAACATACAAGACATTAATTTATATAAATTGCTTTCATACATTATGTATTTGGATGAAAATTATAGGTGAGTGAATTATTTATTGCTTATTGGAACATTCCATATTTGACTCCTGAAGAGACAAACTAAACCTTCAGAAATTGCATATTAATCGAATGTTCAATCGAGAAATGAGTGTCATTGAGATTTGATCAAAACATGAACAATTTTTGAAGTTATGTTTCAGAAAACAAAATTAATGCCCAAAATAAGGTAAAATATGTTTTGGTTTTAAATTTTGTTGCAACGATTCAAGTATATAATTTTTAATAAAAGTTTATTGATTTGAGATTTTAAACATATGCAAGTGAAGAAAATTTCTTCAATAAAAATTAACAAAGTCGTTGTTGTTTTCTGTTTGTTTTTTAATTAAGCACAAAGCTACACAATGGGCTATCTGTACTCTGCCCACCATGGGTATCGAAACCCGGATTTTAGCGTGTAAGTCCGCAGACATACCGTTGAGCCACTGGGGGGCAACAAATTCATAACTATTCTGAAACAGATTGATTTGCAAACAAAGCTACAAAAAGTTAATGAGATTTGATGTCATTTTCACGCTATAAAATGTTAAATATATGTACATAATTCACTATATAATGTCAAATTCTGGTAATTTCATTGAAAAATGACGGCCAACCATCTTCAACTTCCTCTATAGATCTTAACACCTTCATTCCCAAGGCCATATTTCTGAAATTTCGCTTCATTTTTTTTAATACCGAAAAGCTTTTAGGTGTAAATATAAGGTTTTTGTTAATTTCCAAAAATGAGTGATGTGGGCCTTTATAAAAATCCATTTAATTCTAGGACTATGTGACTTACATCGTGTCCCCCGCTAGGACAGTGGCAAGTCTAAGGATTTACAACGCTAAAATCAGGGGTTCGATTTCCCTCATTGGACACAGCAGATAGCCCGATGAAGTTCCGCTGCAAGAACACGCACACCCCTTTTGTTTTTGCAATAAATTACCCAGTTGTGAAATAAGAAAATAAATTATTTTCAACAAGGATTTGAAATTAAAATGTTAGTTTTGTAATATATATATATACACATACATACACACAAATGAAGCGCGGTATGGCCAGGTGGTTAAGAAACTTGACTTGTAATCCGAGTGTTGCATATTTGGTGTGACGGGGGTTCGAATTTGCAACCCTCGGATTACGAGTCAAGTGCCATTATAAGTAACGCTCAATCCCACTATTCGTTGGTAAAAGAGTAGCCCAAAGTTGGCAGTGGGTGGTGATGACTAGCTGTTTTCCCTCTAGTTTTACACTACTACATTAAGGACGGCTAGTGCAAGTAGCTTTCATGTAGCTTTGCGCGAAATTCAAAACAAACAAAACCAATCAAACGACAACAAACTTGTTTAAGAGATTAAGGACATGAGTACTATCCTTAAATGTTGGGATGGTGTGTACTAGGGGTTGAAAAATACTGTTAAGGTAGTATGTGAAAATAAGTTCAGTGGGATATGTACAAGTTGGTGTTATGGGGTGTTCACAGGTTTGTGAATTTACAACTTGTTTTACCAGTACTCCTTTCAGTCATTCTAAACTATCACCACCATGGGATTGGTGATCAGTACCACTTGATCTTATGATACCATACCTTCTAAATATTCTCTTTGGTTATTTATCTGAAACTTTAATTCAAGTTACATTGCCAACTGCAGAGCTTCCTCTAAATATGTATGCTTACTTTGTTTCTGTGTAATATCTCATATTCTCACCATTTTTGTATTCTCACAAATAACTAATCACTTTTTGTATTGTGACCTTATACATGTTTAAACAAGTTTGTGTTTTTCTGTGTAAATATTATTTTAAAACAATAACAAAAGCTTAATAATAAGCCTTATGAAGCAGATTCAAATAGCCTTTTATAAATTTGAATTATTGTGAGTCAATGGCCTGGCATGGCCAGGTGGGTTAAGGCGTTCGACTCGTAATCTGAGGGTCGCGGGTTCAAATTGCTGTCGCACCAAATATGTTTGACCTTTCAGCCGTGAGGACGTTATGATCATACGGTCAATCCCACTATTTGTTGGTAAAAGAGTAGCCCAAGAGTTGGCGGTGGGTAGTGATGACTAGTTGCCTCTCTCTGGTCTTACAATGCCAAATTAGGGAGGGCTGGAACAGATAGTCCTTCAGTTGCTTTGTGCGTGTGCGAAATTCAAAAAATAAACAAATTGTGAGTCAAATTTTTGTGACATGGATTTAACAACATATTGTGCATGACTCATATGTGAGTGATGCGGGAGCGTAAATGCTAATAACAAATATGCCTCAATAGCAGAGCTTTCCAATGATATCTTTTAACCTCTGTTATCTGAATGGCGCCCGTATGACATAATTTAGCTACTTGATTGACGAACTATTGTATATTAGATATAAACTACATTTCATTACTAATTTTCTTCTGATTTCGTTATGAGATACTAAAATTTCAAACAAGGTAAAGCACTGAAGGGAGGCAACAGGAAACCTGTGAAAAAGTTCGACGAATTAACAAGAGGGACTACTCAATAGCCACGGCACTTGAAATTCTTGTATGCAAGTTGAAGTAAATTAAACTTAACTGTGAGACCTCCTCCCCGCTGTGAGCAGTACCGAGCAGTACTCATCAGGATGTTTACCAGCTTACTATTGAATTGAAATTATTTTTGTCAGGTTTAGAGTAAATTAATATAAGAGACCTTGAGCGTGATCAAACACATTATTCAAAAGGGTTTGGCTTCCTGAGCCCACAACTGTAATTAGATCTCAAAACAGTCGAGAGATGTCTGCTGTGAGATAAAAGTTTGCACTCGGAAAAACAAACTTAGACCCCTACTATAAGCTGCCCGGTCGAAAATAAAATATTCGGCTATTATGTTATTATACAATAGCAGATCAACACCTTTGTACCTCGTTCGCAGATTAAGACGTCAAAAGACAAACATGAAAAGCAATGCCTGTTGCACACATTGGAATAAATGTAACGTTTGTTACATTTGATCAGTTTTTCTATTTATATGATCTATAAATATAACAAGATAAGATAACGAATAATTTCTAATTTTTAAAAGATAAATGAAATGATAAAACGAGCCGTACATGTTTTCTTTTAATTTTCACTGGTGTTCTTCGTCACAATGCGTGTCACAATTTTAGAACTAATTTGCCATCTGGTATTAACAGGAACCGGTTGCCGGTGCGGAACGGTTAAAGTGGTCAGTTTACTGTTGATATTTGGAAGAATAGAACGTGAATCATATAATGGCTTCGTTTCAGCAAGATAGTTTGTTACGAGATGATCCAGCATTTAAAAGATTACAAGATTATTATGACAGAAATGGATCTAAAATCAGTATGTTGCAAATGTTCAATGAGGACCCAGACCGATTTAAGAAGTTTAGGTAAGAAAAATCTACATACAGCAAAAGAAATAATTGTTTGTGTCCTTTGTGTGACCTTCAAGCATTTAACGTTTGTCGACTTGAATAATGTGTCAAAATTCTGCTAAATATTTTAGAGTTGTGGTATTTCGCTTAATTTGCATTATTATCTTACTACAAAAGTAAAATATTTGGCCAAGTAAAATATGTTCTTTTCAAAAGTTATTTTAAAACTTAAAAACTGTCTTCAGAAATATTGTTACTAATTGCTCTGTATACTCAACATAACTTTCAAAGGTTTAAACTATTCGTTTGTCTCTCACTTTTTTAAGTACCTATTAATAGCAGAACGACTTTATAACACTGCCTCCAAAAGTTTAATTTTGTTATTTAAGTTTTTGCACTTAGTAACATAATTCTCAGAACTCATTAAAACATTGAATTTATAAATGAAATATAAGAAAATCATGTCCCAAACCAATAACGTGTTCAAACATGCTTATTGCACGCGTATTTTCTGTAAAATATAAATATGAAATTAACTCGTATATAATAATATAAACATTATAATTATAGTGTACAGTTTAATTCCATACATTGAAATGTATTCATAAAATAGTTCAATAACATTTTAAATGGAAGTCAACAAAAGAGATAGCATGGCTTTTGACCATAGCAAATGGGTTAACGGCCTTAGATATTTATAACATAACTGACAGACAGTAAGGAACCATTTTCTTCTTCAAGGCAGTTATACACCAATCTTTTAGAAAAGCAAAACTTTAAACCAACCTTTAGGTTTTCAAGAAATCACAATTTCTTATTTTTCTAACCTACTATGAGGTACTAGTCTCCATTTCCATTAATGGTAACTAATTCAGAAAGTCAACATACTAGTTGACCATGATCCAGTTTTTCAGTAATGTTGAGTTGTTTTCAAATATATAAAACATGTGATCCAAATTATTATGACCCTTTGCACTACATTACACTTACATGTAATAAGTAATTTGAGTCATTCTTTAGTACTTTATTATACCAGAAATACTCAAAACTGTAGTGCATGTCATGAGCAAACATTACAAATGTATTAATTTTGTTACTATCTGTATCATTAATGGAAAAAATAGAAGGTAAAAGCACTGACCTATGAGGGACTTCACTAATAAAAAGGGTCCGTTTTGACTGGACTTCATTAATAACATATTGCATTATTTCATCTGTCTTACCTTCAGTTCCTTTAACTAGTTTTTCTTCATTACCTATTGCTAATTTTTTTGTGTGACACATTATTGAAAGCTTTTTGAAAATCAGAGTACACTAATTTTGCATACCTACCATCCAGTTAACAGGTAACATTTTTAGAAAGTGAAAGTTAGCAGAATATTTAGGTAAGATTTTTTTTTTGGTTATCTGTTATACAATTTCCAGGTCATCTCTTAATATCCCTTTTAAAAACAGGAGAAATATCAACAACTGTGAAGACCTGTTATATATAATATATATACACACACACACACACACATACAGCTCAGAATATTCTCCCATGTAATTTTCTCAGGCTCTGCAAAATGTTTACGAAGAAAACACTTTCTTTTTATGTTATAATCTAAGTGATAAGACATTATGAAGTTTGAAAATCATGTTTCTTGGAACCAAGTATACTTTGTTACTAAACCTGATAAATTATAGTGGTATTCTGTGATATTGATTCACTGATATAAGAGATTTTGTTATTTCAAGATGTACATATTTGACCTAAAAATACTGTATACCAACTGGTATATAACTACATAACTTTGTATCAGTTTTACTGAACATTTACTTCACTTCATGAAGTGAAGTGCAAACTTCAGTCAATCCAAATTATTAAGCCCAAGTTATTGATTTTTTTTGTTAAGTCTGCTTTGGTATCATGTTGCAAGAGATGTCATATTTTCAAGAGAAATAACATCATTATTCAGTGTATTTATATAGCTAGCTTCGAATATTGTAGATGGTCAAGATGCAAGTCCATTAAACTTTTTGAAATTATCTAATTAAAATTGAGATTAATGTATTTTGTTTAAAACTTTGTGGTTTCATGTTATAATTTGTAGTAATTGTAGAACAATAAAAGCATAATTTATATTTATTTCCTGAATTCCTACCAGCTGAAGTAGAAGAGTTTATTATTTTAGTTGGTAAATGACAGATAATTCTTGTTGCATCCTTTCAAAATTTGTTTTTGTAAAATCTTTAACAGAAATATCATCATTCCTGACTTGCAGATGCCATAAAAGATCAAACCTAATTGACCAATGATCATTTACACTTGGATATTCTCAGGTTTCTGCTCTCTAAACTATCTATTTAGTTAACAACAAATCTAGAATTATATACCCTGTAGCTGGCACCCTGATAATGTATGGAAAACTATCCTGAATCATTTCAAGAATCCTTTCTTCCTCGTTACATGACTTCATATGCTCCCCCACTTGTGTACCAGTTAATTAGTGGTTTAGGATTGTTTAGTGCTTGATTTGAAAGGTACATGTTATGAACATTGAAGTTTAACGTAGATGAGGATATTAAATAAACTTGCAATACAAGACTACTTCATAATTTAGACCAATTTCAACTTGCATGTTGTTCAGCTTTACTTGGTGTTAATATATCCTTTCATATGATTCTTCACTGAATATTATACGTCATATGGGTATGTATAATATTCACAGAAATAGGTGACTATACATTTTGTTGGATTAGTTATTGTTTTTTGATCAATAAAATTCAAGATGGTAGGAAACATACAATTTTTATGTTCCTAAAGGAAAACTATTGTTAAATTTAGTTTATGTACTTGAATTCATTAATCTTACTACAGTGCAGAATTGAATTAAAACAGAAATTTATAACCACAATTGTTAAAACGATCAGTTACGAGTGTTTGAGTATGTAAATACTAAGTGAAGATCTGTACAATATGATACATTTAATTATAATTCACACAGGTGCACAATGTGTAAAACATAGGGAGACTTTGATACTTGCAACTAGATAAATTTAGTCAAAATACTGCTGTTCTCTAATAAAATGGAAAAATAATGTGATCACTAAAAAAAATTAATTCTATTTGTATATCTAGAAGGTGGTTAGTTGGATTGTTTAGGTTTTAGTAATTTCAAAAATGCATTTTTCAATTATCTACAGAAATGAAATAGTACATTGAGCTAATAACAGAAGTGGGTAGCCTTTTTTGTTGCTTTTTATAGCCTGAAGTGATTTAAGAGTTATATTGACTTAATGTTAAGCAATCATTTTAAAGCACTTTATGTCTAAAGGAAAAATCTTTTAAGATATCTCACTTTTAGTGCCTTTTCTGTAAATCACTACTACTTACTTTATCTTTTGATGCAAGTCATTTAATTTTAATATTTCATTTGGGGTTTGTGTGGTATCATTTGTCAGTTTCAGAAAAGTAAGCAATGATTAAGTTCTACTATAACACGTGAAAAGATATATTTTTTAAGCTTTGAGAAAGTAATTCCTATAATTCATTTAAAAACTTTTGTTATTTATGAAAATAAGTTAATGCTCATACAGTATACTATACAGGGATCAGCAAGATGTGAAAACATTTGTGTATGTTTAACATACATGTTTAATATGTGGTTTAACTTGTTTCCTTAAGTTTGTTTTGAAAGTTGATTATTCTTTACTTTAAGCCTCAATGTTAAGACTGCTATGGGAGAAGAGATTTTGTTTGACTTTTCCAAGAATTTGATCAATGATGAAGTTCTACAGTTACTTTTAGAATTGGTAAGAATTTGAAAGTGTATTTCTTGTTCTTGTAACTTGTGCTTATGTAATTTAAAGTCTGAGTTTGTGACAGTATAATGCATATGTATTAATTAAAACCTTTTTTTGTTGCTATTGTGGTAACTGCAATAGAACAATTATCACTGAAATTGATGATTGTTGCTATAGTTAGCAATGTGTGACAAACTTCTTCATTTCAGTTGTGATAAGTAATTCAATAATTAGAGTATGAGATATTAACATTTTGTGTCTTTATTGTGATTTTTTACTACATATCTATGTTTAGCAAATATTTTGGGATTGTGCCTCATAGTAACTAAGTTGTTTTGTGTTGTGACTATCATATACATGCCCACATTTTTTAAGATATTTTGCTATGACAGATTGTCACAGATTGCTGATGCCCAAATTGTGTAATGTTTCTATTTCAAATGGTTTTTGGTTTGAATATTACTGATTAAAAAAATATTTAATACAGTATTTCTAAGCTGCAAAGTTGTTTTTTGTATTTAGAACTACATAATTCTAACAAGCTGTCACTTTCTTTAAAGTGAATAATAATGATTCTCAAAACTTGATGAAAAATTGCAAGGACATGGATCTGTCTTGAATATATTTGGAAATTGTAAAAACAAAAAAATGGGCATATGAACATTAAGTGTAAACACTAAATAGCCGTTATTCCAAAGCAACCAAAGATTGGTTAAAGTCAAGTGAGGTCAGCTCAGGATATTGTTGAAAATATGAAGTTAGTTTTAATAAATTGTTTGGATAAGTTATTGATTTTTTAGCATCTTTATTAATGTTTATATAGTTGTTAAATTTACTTCTGTATTTATAGGCAAAGTCTCGAAAAGTTGAAGCTGCAAGAGATTCCATGTTTTCAGGAGAAATAATAAACTTCACTGAGAATCGTGCTGTACTGCACATTGCTCTCAGAAATATGGCAGGCACTTCAATTATTGTAGATGGTCAAGATGTAAGTTGCTTAAACTTCTTGGAATAATTTAAGTGAAATTGAGGTGAATGTACATTCTTGAACTGAAATAGTTATATACACAAAGGGTTAAATGTTTTATTAAAGCAATGCCATATATGCAACTTTTGAAGTCACTTAAAAACCACATCTGATATAAGGGGACTTTATGTTCTAATCTAATTCATATATGGTGGGAGATGCTGTTAATATATATTTCATTCCTATATGGGGAATGAAATATAATAAGGGGTGGCCAGAAAGTTCACTTTTTCTTTAACCTACCATGTGATTTAAGATTAACATCTGATTTGGGAGAATTTTAGATAATGAGGGAAAATAATCTTGATATTGGCTTAGCTAATGGAATTACTTCAAGATTAGGAGAAGCTGTGAGGAAATTTGGAAATAAGATAAAAGAAGGAGATTTTGTTGACCATTTTAAATGTGTTGTACAAAGTTGTATTATATTTGGTTACCATGACTGGAGTACAATCTGTTGCAGGTCTTTTTACTGTGTGGTGTTGGTGCCTTGAGTTGATCCAATTTCACTTGTTTTCTAATGTCATCACATACAAAGGGTATACCTGTGTTGGAAATTATAAATCTGTGATCTGAAGACATCTTTTCAATCTGTGTTTATGAATATTGTAGATTGAAAAAGTTGTTACATACTTTTCCAAAAAGTGATCAGTTTTTGGTGCTATCACACTACCTATGAAACTAAGCTCTGATACCTGCTATTCTACTGTGATTTTATATTGGCTGTGTTTATGATGTGAATTGCTGATTTGTAAATTTAAAACTATTTTGATATATTCAACCTTATGTAACTATTCAACTAATGATTTCAATATGACTGAACTATTTAATATTTAAAGATAACTTAATTTTCATATATTCAAAGACTCGTTCTCCTGAATGAATAATTCAACTAAAATACATCACAAAATTTTTAAGTGTGGAAGTAGTTTATAATTGATTATGAAGAAATGTTTCATTCAAATGTTTAATATTATTATGTTAATGTCTTTTTCATATGGTAGGTAATGCCAGGTGTTATGAGAGTCCTTAACCACATGCGGGATTTTACTGATCTTGTTAGGAAAGGAGAATGGAAAGGATATACTGGAAAACCAATCACTGATGTTGTCAACATTGGAATTGGAGGCTCTGATCTGGTAAACCATGAAGAGAATACTGACATTAGTTTAGATAATGATGCTCTGTTTTCTGTTAATCTTATTAAGTATGGTTTACTTAGTATTTAATCGATGGTTACATTTATACAACTATGTTCAAAACAAAATTATTTTTAATTATGATAGCTTGTACATTTTAAACATGAATGTAACACTTTTCATAGACCAGTCATAAGTTATTCTTTTACAATGGTGACTAGAGTTCTTTAGTTATTGAAGATATTGTAAACTGTGTAATTATGAAGATTATTTATTGTGAATTTATGAATTATAAAGAAAATATTTTAGAAATTTATAAATTAGTAATTCTCCTATCAATGTTCGGTTTAACTGAATAAATGTATATTATTTGCAGTAGTGAGTTTATTCATTTTTCTGACAGGACAGGTTTATTTTTCAAGAATTTGTTCCCTCATTTCTTCTTTCTTGTTGTGTTTCTATTGAAACTTTGTGGAAAGTAGGACATAAAACTTGCAGATATTGCCTGTTGGCTTTTAGGTCTCTTATCTAGATGATCTGGTATTGGTTTTATTCAATGGACTTAATTTGATACTTTTTTCCTTACATTTTTCACCATGATTGAACATGATAAGATAAACTAGTTCTTGTTATTGTTTTATAATTTGTGCCAGTTATGTGCACAGGTTCTCAGTGATGACTAAAACTGTTTTTTTAATGAGATTAATGTAATAATGTTCCAGTTTGTTTTGTCACATTCTTTACAACTTCTTTTCTTTTATCAACACTTTTTCATTTCTCTATAACCATTATTTCTTCACTACGTGTCATGTATCTGGTTGAGCCTTTTTTTAATCTACAATTTTTTTTAACATTTGATCATGATTAAACATAATAATATGAAGGAGATTTTGGTGATTAATGATTTTTGCTAGATTAATAGTGCAGTATTTCTTAAACCATGATATATAGCAAGAGAAAAAGGTTGGTGGTTGATGCTCTAGCCTTTTACAGCAGTTTAAAAGTGGTGATGCTAGCAGTTAATTTTAGTATCCTTGTCATAGCAAACTAAGACAGGGTGCTAAAGTCTAGTGGCACTAGATGGGATATGAATTCAAAACTTCTTAATGATTACACCCCCCCAAAAGAACAACAGGAAGTACAAACAAAAGTTAAAGGCTAAAATTGGTAGAGCACAGATATTCCATTGTAGAGATTTGTGCTTAACAACAAACAACACATTTTGAGTACTTGAAATAATAAAAAAATAGCAATAATCATAACCCCTAATATCAAATTATTATTTTTGTCTTTCAGTTTGTTTGTAATTTTGATTAACCAATTTTTGGAATAACTGGAAATTTATTTAATTAAGGTAATTATTGCTTTTATAATTATAACAATTATAATGTAAAATAGTTTTATGTTATGGAAGATTGTTTGCAAAATGTAGCAGTGCTGGTATTGATGTGGTCCCAACAGTGGAATAGCATGCTTCACAATTCAGTACTTTGTCAGTCAGTAAACCTGTTTGAGTGGTATATGAATTTCACTTGTTTTCCTGATAGTTCTTTTATTAATTGTACTAAAATTTATGAGGAACATGAAATTTAGGATTTAAGCATGAATAAGACTGAACTTTAATGTAGTGGAGCTAATAACTGCTGTCAGAAAAACTAACTTGATGGACAGATAAATAAAATAATGTGAGTGGCAATACATTGCCAGACTGTTGTTTTGTTACATGAAAACAAGCATAGTTTCAGTATTTTCAGTTCTAAATTTCTGAATAAAATGATATAACTGTAACTATTGAATCAAAATAATGATTAACCTTTATTTACATTTAAGTTTGAGTACTTGGCTCTGTCACTGGCATTTTATAGGGCTAGGACAGTTTCTTTGTGTGTGTAAACTACGGGCTGGTTGAAATATTTTATCACTTTCAGTGCTCATTCTGTGGTTTTCATGGATAATGATGCGATTGTCTTGGGCCAGCTGAAAATACTTTGAATGGCACATAGTTTTAGTTGTCTTTTTTGGAGTGAAGGACCAAACAATTAAAAATGTGTATATTTTAGTAAAATTAAATAAGTAAACAAAACCATTAGGAAGGACTGTGTTAAAAATAGCAAATCCCAACCTCTGATTAATTGTATTATAACCATAAATTTTTCAGACAAAATTAAACAAAATATATTGCATTTTTTAAAAAAGATCCTAGGAGGGATTATAAAATATACCCTAGGTTTTGGGGGTGACTGAAGAAGTAGAACCCTGCATTGCACTAGGGATACACTGTCTATAAGTCTCACACAAAGAATAATTAAATAATAAAATAATGAAAGAAATAGAAACTGGGAGAGTGAGATGTGGATGCTCAAGCCATAATGTCCCATATCTATATTGTCCTTCACTGCTTGCAGACAGTTGTAAGAAGGTGGTTACACTCCAAAGTCAAGTAAAAGAAGAAAAGAGAAAATAAAAAATTAAAGAAGAATTAAATAAAAACTAATAATTATAAGCTCCTACCTCTTGGGGTAAGTAAATTAAATAAACTTACCACCTGAAATTGGCATTACAGCTCCCATTATGGTGGTAAGGCACTAATTAATAGCTCAGTAGACGAATTATGCGAGTATGAAGGATCCCGACCACCACCCATGAAATCTACTGTGATTATCAAATTTTAATAAACAAGCCTTTATGTGCATTAAGGTGTTATCATCATAAAGTGGTCTTTAAATTGTCTTATTAACAACTAAAAATGGTGACTAGAGATTTTAATAAAATTTCTTTAATTTTCACTTCGTTTTATTTATTTAATACGTTTTTATATTTGTCACAGAATATTTTAATAATTTTATTTAAAGTTTCTTTGTTAAATCCATTAAATATTAATTTTTGTATTAATATTACTACATTTAACAATAAAATATTGTAATTTATTACAAATTATACTATAATATTTATGACATATGGGTATGGTGCATTACTAGTAAAAGATGGTAAACCATGTATTGGAAAAGCAAAATTTTTTTATTAAAAATATTTATGTTGATATCATAATCAGTTTAATTTCTAAAGTTAAAGAATGTGTCTCTATATTAGATATTGAAGAAATTTCAATTTCTAGTTCTACTGAATAAAATAACATTTCTGCATTATTTATAATAACTAAATCATATATATATCTAAGTTAAAGCAAAAATATCTGGGTTTATGTTATTTTTTACCTCGAGGTGGATTTCTGTATGTGGTGAGGGGACCTCCCAGCGAAGGTTCTTTACTTTCAGTTTACTTCCTCTAAGATCTGAAGAGCCTCCAATGTATTTGCTGTGTGTGGAGACCTATAAGGGTAGGATAGGACTCTGGTGGTTGAGGAATCTGACCCTAGCATACCACTTTGGCCTTGAATTCCTGTAAACAGGTGGGCTAGGGCCAACCAAGTACCAATGTTAGACATTTTCAGAAGGTGTTGTGGACATTGTGTCTGCTGGTGTTTGGGTAGAGTGCTCACAAAATCCTGGAATTGCTGTAGTGTCCTTGTTTGGCATTGCAGTGTGTTCTCTTGTAGGGCTTTGTGGTGGGTTGGAGCAGTGGGCATTGAATAGTTCTTATTTGATTGTGGATACCCCCATTTATGAAAAAATGAATAAAAATTGTTTAAAGAAAATGATAATTGGTAAATGGCCACTAATGGATAACTTTGTTCAGCAGTTACCATCAGAGTCTGTTTCTGTTCTTAGCTCTCTCATTTTGCAATTATCTGAAAAATTTTTGGACAGACAGTTTTCTTTTTATTTGGAAAAGATAAGAAAGGCTTGCTGGCTCCCAAAGTCAGTAAGAAGATTACATTCTGGAGACTAAAACTCCTCTTGAATTCAAAGAACATTGGGGATATATCCACAAAGGTTACTCTCTATGCTACTCTGATTTCCTCACGAGGAGCTAGTGTTAAGAGGGACTTGAAGAAAATTCCAGAGTTGGAAATCCTCACTGATTTTTTTTTCTAACCAGGGTGTTTCTGCAGTGTGCTGAATATCCACTTGTAAAGACAGAATTATTCTGCTTTTATTCTACTCAGAGGCTTGGAAGTTATTGTGTCCTACATCATCTAGGCCATATACTGATGCACTCTGTTCCACTGCTACAGTGGGATTGCAGACGAATATCTCCATCAGAGTCATTTGCAAAGCATCTGAAGAATTTTTTGCCCTCCATGGTTAAAAGAATTTGAGTCTGTCTACTCCCATCTCTGTCCCTGACATGCCTTCTGGTGACTTCCCTGGTCCATTTTTTATGGTTCCAGGTTCAGGCATTTCCTCAGGTTCATCTTCTTTTCTGGATCCAAGATTCAGAACAATTATTCTCATGCCCTCAGTTGCTGGAACTTTTGTCCACAGACAGAATCCTACATGACTTGGGGCAGGATCTGTGGAGGTCAATATAAAGAAAAAAATGTGGTAGAAAAGAGAAAGGCTCTTTGCCCAAATCTCCCCTATCTAAATAAAAATGAACACTTGGATAGAGTTGAACTGTTGAGATTTTCAGATATAGATGACATAGATAAGGATAAGGATTTCATTGATTCTTATTTTGTGTTTCTCCCCTTAAGGTAAAGTTTCTGAAGCCTGGCAATGCAGTCACCCTTTGGCAGTTTCCTTTGTACAGAAATGATAGATTGTGATAGATGAGTGCATAGAGGTGTGGCACTGCTGGCCAATTTGTTTGTGCCTGCTTTGTCTTTGCCACTTGATGCAACCATGGAGGCCATAGCTGTGTGTGTTTCCTCGAATCTTACCATCACTATTTATTCACTGTACATATCTACTGCAGAGACCTATAATTAATAAGATTTTTATGTCCTCATTTAACAATTATCATCTCTCTTTTTATTCCTGGAGAGGGGTTGTTCCATAGAGTGTATGCTCTTGGATCACAACCTTTCTGTTTTCAGTAATGGTTCTTATAATTATTTTCATGCACATAGTCAGTCTTTTGCTGCTATTGATATCTCTATTTGCTCCCTTCTTCTTTTCATAGAGGGTTGACAGTGACCACGTAGGCAGTGATCATTTTCCTATCATTTTGAGAGAGACTTGTGATGGTTGATGCTAACCAACCCACATGTTTTGATGGAAGCTGGACTAGGCCAACTGCCCCTCTTCCACTGCTCCCTCAGAACTTGCTCTTTTCATTGTCTGTAAGCCATCTATAGATAGATGACTGTGTGGAATCAGTGACTGACTGTATTCTCAAGGCAGCTGCTCAATGTATTCCTATAATCTTGACATGTTTCCCATAGTATCCTTGTCCTTGGTGGAATTTACCTGCCACATGGCATGGAAGGCTCAAAAATGGGCCTGGGATACCTTTTGTATCTTTTGAACAGCATCACTTTTCAGTGAGCATGTGCAATGATTGGCAGGTAAGATGTTAAAACCAGAAGGAATCATGGATTAAATTCACAACCAGCATCTCTTCTACCACCAGTTCCAAAGTCGTGGGATAAGATCTGATAGTCTTTGTGAAAGCTTTTGCTGGGTATCTAGCACTTATGCTTCATCCTCCTCGAGCTAGATCTATTAGGCTTACATCAGTGGTAAGAAAACTTTTTGAAAATGCTAAAAATGCTATGCAAAGTCATTTAATCCTTTTGCACGTGTCATAATGTTTGTTATATTTAGAATTTAATTCAAAACTTTGTTATCAATGCATGTCAATAAAATCAGAATGTAGTTTATGATTTACATTTTTATTTAATTTCTTAAATTTTAATTTTACAATTTCAAAAGAGAATATTTGAAGCTCTATCTTTTACTTTTATTAAGTAATATACATTGCGTATAGTTTTCCTTTTTTAGTTTGTATAATTTTGATAGTATAAAATTAACATTGTAAGCAATCTAAACACAACCTCCAAATATTGAAAAGGTCTTTTATACGGTTTCAGTACCCTAGCTTCTCCATATGCTGAAATATCAATAAATTTGACCAGCTTGCAATAGAAGCCCATCCCATCTATCCTTAACTTTCAAGGTAGTTTTGAAATATGTGTGTGTTTGTTTTATGCATATGTTTATAACCAATAGATGGAGATTGTTTTCTTCTTTGAATTTGATGGAATTAGTCATAAATCCATAAGCAGTGATTGATGTATGTTGTTGTATTTGAATGAGCAAAGCTTACGCTCATAGTGTTAATGATATCTTTAAACCTACTTATTACATTGTTAGAAATCTAGTTAAATTACACTGGTTTACAAGGAGAATCCTCTGGTTGACATGAAGAAGGTGCTTCTTCCTCCTCTTGATATCAAGCTTGGTTTGATGAAGAATTTCGTGAAGGCCATGGACAAAAATGGTGCTGCCTTCCAACACTTGTCTACTGTGTTCCTAGGTCTCAGTGCTGCTAAGCTCAAAGAGGGCATCTTTGTTGAGCCTCAAATCCGAGAAGTACTGAAGGATACTGATTTTGAGGAGCTTCTTACCTTAAAGGAACTGAGAGTATGGGAAGCATTTAAGTCAGTCTGTAGTGGCTTCCTTGGTAACACACGCGTACCAAATTACCAAGCCTGTATTGAGAAGTTGCTAAAGACTTATGAGGATATGGGATGCCGAATGTCACTCAAAATTCATTTTCTCCATTCCCACCTCAACTTCTTTCCTCCAAACCTTGGAGCAGTGAGTGATGAGCACGGAGAAAGATTCCACCAAGACATTATTAAGACGGTGAGCAACTACCAAAGCAAGTGGAACCCCAGCATGATGGGAGACTTTTGCTGGATGCTCTTGCGTGACATCCCGGAGGCAAAATACACCAGATTATCTAAGAAAACACACTTCTAACTGTCTGCGGTACTATGAATTGTGTACATTGTGTCATCCAAGTATATTTATTCCATCAATGTTCTTTATCTATCCTGTTTTATCTGTAATAAGCTGCTGCAACTGTTGAAATAAGCACGTATATACTTTGTATATACTAAAATGAGACTATTTAAAAGCCAGAAAACTAGAGGATAGAGCAAAACTGTTTATAAATTTGGATTCAGCACATCCAAATTAGTAAAAAAACCTATTCACATTCTTGCCTCAGACAAAAAATATTTTTTTGTAAACCAGTGTTATAGCTGTTTTTGAACATTATTTTAGTGAGTTATGTGTTTGTATTCTAAATTGCTTATGTGGAAACTTCACAAATTTTAGCTGTGTTTGAATGCACAGTTTCATACCATACGATATTGGTGAATGAGAATCTGCTCATGCATTTGTGTTGTGATTACAGGTTAAATAAGGGTTGTAAACCAGGGAATAAAACCATAAAATTAAAATAAACTGTTTGTAAAAAAGGAAAAGGTTTACATGTGAATGTAAAAAAAAATTATGAAATGATGGATGTGATTGAAATAAAGTGGTATTGTTCATTTTATTTTATAATTTACACAATTTTGTTTTCACCACACATTGATGACTTATCTACAGTTAATGTTAGAGTAGAGGAAATAACAGATGAAGTATAAAGTTCTACTTTAGAAAACTTGTTATTCATTTAGGAGGTAATGCAAATGAATTTTAAAACTGTAAAATGAAATCATTGTTTTTAGCATGCAAAATCACCTTCCACTCAGATTGAGTTGACAAGGGCTTCATAAATAGGCATAAAGATCATTACTAACTGTCTGCATACAGCATATTTGTTATATTTATTGAAAGCTTGCTACATTTCTCGAAGGTACACTGAGTAAATTCAGAATGCTTATAGTATGTAACATGCAAAGTCATGCAAAATGGCCAACCCATTAAGAAAGTTTTAGCAGAGTTGGGTGATCAACATAGTTTCACTATTTGAAAATCTTGTCTTTCTAATCATCTGACATTTTTAGTTTAAAAGGTTTGCTCTTTACATTGGTAAACATCGACCAGGTAATAAAACCATGAAATTAAACTGTTTGTGAAAAGGGAAACAGTTGACATGTAAATATGAAAAAAATACTCTAAAATGATGTGTGGATTTTGTATATCTGAATTTTTATAAAGCATTTTATAAGGTACCTAATAGAAGGCTTAATCTCTAGTTTTGGGGGATAATTTTGTTGGATCAGAAACTGGTTGAAAAAAAGAAGAGGACTGTAAATGCAGTTAAGTTAAATTGGAGTAATATCACAAGTGAGAGTACCTTGAGACTCACTGTTATGACTTGTACTTTTTCATTTACTTTAGATGTAGATTAAGGAATGTTCTTGTAAATTCCTTGAATTCCAAAATATACTATCTGCTAACACCATAGCTATTTCTTGATCTCCAGGAATTCCACTCTTTGCCGGTCTAGCCCTTGAGAACACTTGCTCTAGTCTTTTGTACCCAACTCAAATGCCTCAGGCAAATTATAATTTGTAAATTTCTACACCAGCTACAATGTGTTCTGTATCTAGAAGCTGTATATAAGCACCTCATCCTGATAATGTAATTACTTTTTCTTAACAAAGCAGTTGGTACAGGTTTTTTATCAACAGGAGCATTGTGATGAAACTTTAGAATGGACAGCAGCTGCCTATTGTGGAGACCAAGTGTCCTAGTTGCCATCCATTCTATATAGTTTCATCATTAATACTCTACCTAATCAATCTATCAAAGCACTGTGATCTTGAATGCAGTTGATGTTTTTGCAGTTCTCTTTTCATTTATATTTATGTTACTTAACCAAAAGAAAGACATTTTCCAATGCATAGTGTACTAATTGCGATACCTTACCTTATTTGTAAATTTGTGTTAATATGATTTTTATATATTAATTTCAAACCATGTTTGACCAAGTTATTTTGCCAATGGGGCAGTTTTTGGAAGAGGTCAGTACAGATGTAGTTCTGGTTTATGTCTGTGCATTCTCATTTTTTCTTCTCTATATATAATACTACCACACTTGTTTTTGGTTTGCTTATTTTAATTTGCATTTCTGGCAATATTCCACTATTTGATTTAAAACTAATTGTGAATTGGGGGCTACTATTGAGGGGGTTGTGGAACATTGCGTTATCACCACATCATCTGCAAATTGATGTTACACAAAAATTTGGATCTGTTAGTGTATGCCACCTTATGAAAAGGATAGGGCTAACTACCTCTTTTTGGGGGATACCTGCTTCAGGAGTAAAGTACTCAGAGTAGGTTTCCTCCACTTTCACACTTTTTCTCTGTTATCTAAAGTGTTAGAAATAACCAATGAATAATACCTGTAAATAGTTTTTATCATTCAATATCTACAAAAGTCCTATATACTATACAGTGTCAAATGCTTTCTCTGTATTGAGAAAACAGATGACAGTGCATAATTATTTGTTAAAGCTATTTGTTGTGGTGTTAGTTAGTCTAACTAACTGATATTTAGTTTTCCAGAATTTTCTAAAATCATTTTGCACTTAAGGTAACTTTGATGTTATGTCTAGGAATGTTAAAAGTCTTTTGCTTATTATTCTTTCCAAAATTTTGTTCATTACAGTTTTTAAAGTGATTGGTCTGTGGGTTCCTGGATTTTTCACTGGTTTTTCTTTCATTAGAAACATAATAACATTTCTTTGCTTTCAACAGACTGAGATATAACATGAATTTAGGGGTTGGTTAAATAATGCTGGTAGATTATCAATTTCTAGGTTTTTTTGGATGTTAAGAATAACTTGTGTGTTAACTTCACCTGTGTTTTTGTTTTTCATATTTTTTTTATGGATATAACTACTATTATTTTTGTAACTGTATTTGCCAAAAGGTTATTTGTTTGTTCTGAATTCTGATGGTTATTAGAATTCACAAAGAAATTTGGGAGTAAGTATAAATGTGTTTACTTAATGCACTGATTTACTGTGTGAAAACCACGGGTGTTCATATCTGGTTCATCATGATTTAATTGGTTTTTTTTAATTGCTCTTTGAAAACTTTTGCTTTTTGTAAGTTGGTTTATGCTGTTATATTTTACCAAGTGTTGGATAGGTTTTACTGGTATGTTTGGGTGTTAACACTTTTACTAATAGAGCACAGAATAACATTTTGACCTTCCTAGATCATCATGTCAACAAAGAAAGAGTTTGCAACCCATTGTTGCTGAGCACGTCTCAGGGACGAGAGTATAAACACCCCCAGCAACCAATTAGCAACCCTTATAGAATTCACCACAAGTAACTTTATGTTTAGTAACCAAAACTGCCTACAAATAAATGGCCTAAATATGGGAAATCTTGTGCCACCAATTCTTACCAACATTTTTGTGACACAGATTGAATCTCACAGAATCAATTCGGCTTTACACCAATACTATACTGGTACATGTATGTTGATTATTTAGTTGCTGGATTCACATCTCCAGAACACTCAGTTTTTTCAACCATGTTAACTCTGTACACCCCAACATTAAGTTCACCTGTGAACAGAAAAAACTAACCACATAACATTTCTTAACCTCAAGATCACTAGAACTGATAAACAATTCAAAACAGAAAAATCACCCATACTGGATTATACATTCCCTGGGACTCAGCACATGAAATGAAACAAAAATTGTTAAGAAACCAAATAAACACAGCCAAAAAACTATGCTCACCTGATAAAATTAATGTTGCAGTCAAGAAAATGAAACAACACTTCATGAACATCATCAAATTTTCTCCAAAAACAATTGAAAACATTGTACACACACACACACACACACACCTAGACCAACAACAAACAAACAATAATAAATCCCAAGAACATCATTGAAAACATAACCAACATTTGGAAAAAAAAACTTAAAACACAACATTCTAGTAAACACTAAATTTATTCAAAAACCAGGTACAAAACTAAAGTCAAACTATGTAAAAACTGCACTGACAAACACAACATCACCATAATTTATAAAATACAATGAACAACTGCCATGGCTTCGATATTGGAGAAGCAAATAGAAAAATGGAAACTAGATTCAAAGAACACAAAAAGCACTTTTACACATTTTTGAAAACACTGTACCTCAAATAAACACAACATAACCATAGAAAATACTGAGATACAAAGTAGGGAAACAAATTCAAAATCAAAGAATCCCTACTTGTACAGCAACTGAAACCAAAATTAAACTAATATAAAGGAACACTTTTATACCTATACTAATTAATAACCTAACATCCAGCTGCAACGTTCCCTCCAATCCTGTACCCATTTATACTCTTGTCCTTAAGACATGCTCAGCAATGGTCATTTCCAAACTCTCTCTTTGTTAACCTGAAAATGACCTTAGAAGGTTGAAATGTTATTCTCTGCTTTATTTATAAGTGTTAACACCCATACCAGCCATTTTGAGATGCATTTTTATTTCAAATGGGTTTCTTGTTATCAAGAAAGTTTTACTGGTATTATAACATGGCTAGGCCACAGTTAAGAGGTAGTTTTCCAAAATACTCAGAGGTTTGTATTTTAAACCTAGAAGAAAAGTCTTTTGTGACAAAGAGAGTCATTATTAAACAACTTTAAAGGGTTTGGGAGTCTTATTACTGTGGCAGATGTTAGGCAAAGGTACTTTAGTAATTTGGATGATGAATGAAGCAAAAAAAAAATGAGTCTAATCCAGAAATGAAAGCTGTTGTAAGACAAAAATGACAAATTAAAGGAAAAGAGGTTAAAAAATTGATGTAAAGGCTGTTGTCAAGTCAACTTGTGAATATCAAAAAAAAGTAGTGTGCTATACAACCCTGGAGTTGAAGACACTTGTAGCTAAAGGAAATAGCCACAGAAAATCTGTGAAAGAGAAACTTGCTGAAGCAATTAGAATTGACAAAGTTTTGAATGTGAAGCTAACTGATAAGAAAAAGCTTGAATTTGTATAAAGGTAATGTTGTGATATCGTATGCATTATGTTTTTGATACAATGGTAATAAGATGCAGATACAAGTTTTAATGTTTTTAATACTTGATGTATTGATATGTTAATTTAAAAAATAAACTTCAGTTTCTTCTAATAATAGTGTTTCAGTTTTTCCTTTTATAATGTTTATAAATTGAAAAATTATATTGCTGAAGTTGAGCATGAAAATTTATGAAAACATCTTGAGTTTGAAGTCATTTGCAACTGAGTTTTAATTTTCTAATAGGGTTGTTGGCCTTGGAAGTGTGATGTGTTATATGCAGTAAATTTAAGTCAGGTTAATAGAAGGATTGATAAATACTTAAATCATGTGAGCTGACTTCATTGTTGCTTTATTATTATTATTTATTACTTTGTTTTTAAAAGTTTAGTGGATGTTTTAAAAGGCACATTGTTATAAAATATATGCCTATTTTATTGTATTATACAAAAAAGCAATCAAAATTTCATTATTTTTTATAAAGTTTTTAAAGCATCACATTCCATTGTATGTATACATAATTGATTTGTATTTTACTATAAATACATTTACTTTGATATTGAAATAATCATTGAGTGGGTGCTGTTTTGGTCTAAGAATTCATTTCATTTCAGATTTTGATGTCATTCAGTATTAGTAAACGTAAGGAATGTTGTTACACTAGACTTTAGTTACACTGAAGTCGCATTGTTGTCACCCAAATGTCAGTACTTGAAATTAGGACATCAAGTTCATGGCAAAATAATAAAACTGTCTACAGTGTCATTTACAAGCTATATCACAAACTCCATAGGGGGTTTAAGATTGTTTTTCAACAATGGCTTCTCTTTCCATTTGCTCATACAGACCATCTTTATGCAAGAACCTGGATATTATTCATATATATTTATAATGACTAAATATTTTTGGTAAAATTTTAGAATTATATATTCTTTTCTGAGTTGTACTTGAGGCATAAATGTTCTTGTGACATTCTGTCAATATGATATTCAACTTTCACAGAAAGATAAAATCAAAAGATGCTTATAAAAACAAAAGTTGTATTGTTTCTTGCAAACAGCTTTTTTCAAATATCCTAACTCTTTACTCTTGTAATATTAAATTGAACTTTTCTGTTTATTCTGTATGAAGAAGTATATGACAATAGTTGAAAGTAAATTTAACTGTTCCCATTAATTATTAAATAAAAATGCTCACTAATACAAGATGAAACTACACATGATCAATGTGCTTTTGGTCTGGTTTTGAGTCAGATTTTGATAATGACAAATATGCTATTAATTAATATACAAACCTGTCAAAAATGACAAGACATCGTTGTTGAATGATTAACAAAAACTATAGAATTGATTTCAAATGAATTTGTCTGTATCTCCAAAATGTTGAAATAGTATTTGTCTTCACATTGGTCGTCTAGTTTGTGAGAAAATTGTAAATGTATTTTTTTTTAGTAACTTGGATACTTGTGTGAAATATAAAATTGAAAGACTTCTGTCAATTGTTTTTTGAAGTAGTGCTTAAAAACATTTGTTCTTCAGTTTTCCCCATGCTCAAAATTACTGTGTGGCTCCAGCAACTACATGTATTGCTGAAAGATCATTTTCTGCCTTGAATAAGCTAAAAAGTTGCATGTCACAGTCTCGCATAATTAATCTTGTTTCTGTCTATATCCTGAAGAATAATGTGGAGCAAATGGATCTGTCAAAAGCATTTGTTTAATCGATTTCCTGGTTGGGGTAGCATGTCTAGCAGATTTTCAGGGTTTGCTGCCCCTTGTATGCCCCAGTTTGATGGGTATGCTCATTTTTTTTCATCAGTCTTGAAATAATTCTTTAATCACCACATTATTAGTAAAAACTAAGCAGAAAAATTACATGTGAATAAAAGTACATGTGCACTCTGAAAGAGATTTAAATAGCATTTTTGAATCTTTTCACTGTATTGTAGTTCAGGAAGTAGAAAATATAATGGGGACATTCTAACATAAATTTTCAACTATGTTGAATGTAGAAAGGATAAAAGATTTTTAGTAGTAATAAACATTTTTATGTTTTTTGGGCAAGTATCTATTAAATGTGTGTTAAAATACCAACAAATATTTATTAACACTTATTCATCACTAAAAAGAACTTGCACACTGACTCTATAACATTAGTAATAATAGGCTTATTTGTAGTCTAATTTAAGCATTAGATCTAATACATGAACTTGATGTAAGGCTTAACTGAAACTTTTTTTTTTTGCTTTTGGCTACAATATGGTATCATAAAACTTCTGAATTAAGCTGTTTTAGGGTTTGCTATTACAGCAGCAGTTCTTTTTATTTAGTTGTAACTGAAATCTCAAAATAGCCAAGGTGAGATGTTTGTATCATTAAATACTTTAATTATTTGCTAGCAGTTTTATTTAATTTTTAATAAAACCATAATCTTTGAAATTGTTTCCCAAGATATTTGAAGATTGAGGGCTTTTTCAAGAATTTTATTTGTCATTGTCCTTGACATTTATCATAAAGGCTGTTACTTTGCTCTATTGCTGTTGTTAATTTTGAGAATTTATATGTGCTGTTTGAAATATTATTAGCATTCATTACTAATACACAGAGGAACCTTTGCTTGAAGCAGAAGCATATAAAAACTTATTGCTGTTGTTGTCCTTTGTGCATTTTGTTTTGAGTAATGATGGTATATACTACTGGTATCCATTTTAGGGACCTTTGATGGTGACTGAAGCACTGAAGGCATATCGCTGTGGGCCAAATGTTCATTTTGTTTCAAATATTGATGGTACTCACTTAGCAGAAACATTGAAACGTCTGAACCCAGAAACTTCTCTTTTTATTATTGCCTCTAAGGTAGTGATTTTTAATTTATTTTTGAATAAGTTCTCTAATCTAAGGAGTTTTTATTTTGTGTGATCAAACAGTAGTCACAAAAAATGTGAAGATTTGCATCATAGATACAAAATAAATGTAATTGGAGGAAAACTCATTGCATTCATGGGACATACAAAAATTAGAAAGGGGTACAGTAATGAAGTAAGGTGCATCTTAACCATTTATGCACTGGAAAGGGATAATGCAGAACATTCAACACTTGGTGGTTCTATCATAGTAAAAGCTTGATAATGATTATTTCAGCTATATGCAAAAAATATAATTCAAGGTTATATAATGTTACTTAGTTTGCAATTTAGTACTAAGAATTCTGTTTTACATAAATTGGAAAACAAGCTGTACAACTGATGGAACCCAAATCTCACTTTTTGGTATTTACTTCATTGAAATTTAAATTCCAGTTTAGAAATATAAATATTAAGAGTTCTACTACTTTGTAGAATTTTATTTCAAATGGTTAAATGAAATACTATTTTTGAAATTGAATGAAAACTATTAGCATAAATTTCATGAAACTAACAGCTCTGAAAACTACCTGCCAAATGTCAGTAAATTAGTTTTCAATTTTAATTATGCTTGTTTTTTGTTGGTTTGGGCTTTGAACAAAATCTAGCACACGGTTATGAAATTTAATGTCAGTGCATCTTACATGTATGCAAACATTTCATAAAATGAACTTGGTATTTCAGACTAAATAATATCCATGAAAAATTATAGTATGGTCCTAATTGATTGAAGTAATTGAATAAAATAACCATGTCACAAACAATAAGCATCAACTAGTAAATAGAAAAGGAATTAAATTTTAATTTTTAATTTATTCATGCACCAGTATTAACCTAGACAACAGTGAGTAAACCTGCAGAAACATTGTGTATAATTAAAGCAGCATAGTGGTATATTTCTAGATTCACACCTATATGGCCTGGCATGGCCAGGTGGTTAAAACACTCTACTTGTAATCTGAGAGTCACAGGTTCAAATCCTTGTCACACCAAACATACTTGCTATTTTAGCTGTGTGGGCATTATAAAGTGAAAGTCAGTCCTACTATTCATTGTTAGCCTAAGAGTTGGTGGTGGGTGGTGATGACTAGCTGCCTTCTCTCTGATGTTATACTGCCAGTTAGGGATGGCTAGCTCAGAAAGTCCTCATGTAGTTTAGCATGAAATTCAAAACAAACCAATCACACCTATAGAAACCAGCTTTTGATACCTGTGGTGGGCAGAGTACAGCTAACTCATTGTATAACCTTGTACTTGATTCCTATCAATCAATTAGTAGAAATGATTTGCAAACAAAATATTTAATACTCAAATGATATTCCAACTCTAGGCTTATTTTTGTTAATCAAATGCCTATTTATATTTTTTGTTTCTATTACAGATATTATTTAATATGTATTCTGCTTGCAATCTTACTTCCTTTTTGCAGTTGAATTTTTCCACTAAACTTAGTATTCTGCATCTTACCTACAGACATTTACAACGCAGGAAACTATTACCAATGCACAATCAGCTAAAACTTGGTTCTTACAGCATGCCAAGGATGTAAGTATTTTTTTTTATTATTATTCATGCTTTTTTAAATTTCTTAACTTTAATTGATTCATTCTAGTTTATTTTAGGATATTTAAATTGCCATCAGAACACTATACGAGCTAATTAGTTTCAGTGGACAAGTTTAAGGCATTTTGAATGATTGTTCAATGGACAGTCATTAATCAGACTGCTGCATAAAAGAGGTTTCCCTTTCACAAGTAGATAAACAAACAAAGATATCGGGATACATGCACCTAACAAGCACATGATTGATAAGGTTATACCAAATGTCTGATTGAGATTAGGTATTTAAGATAAACACTTTTTTTTTTTTTGAGGGAGGAAGTTCTTGGTTCTCATTGGTTCTTTGGAAATGTGTGCATTTACTATGCTGTGCTGTGCATAGGATCTAACTCTATCCCAGTAGAATCTTGAAAGTGCTGATTAGGACATGAGTCCTTAATCTGTTTCTCAGTCATTCTTCACCCTCTTTCTTTGGCTGAATTCCTGCTTACAACTCGCAGTATAGGCAGGAATGGTTGATGTAGACAAAAAAAACTTGGAGGCTTTATATTTGATGCACAGTTGTTTTCATAATGCTTTATAGACAGGTTTGAAGCTGTAATGAAATTAAAATATAAGTATAGTTAACCTGAAGATGATCTAAGAAGGTTGAAACATTGCTTTCTAATTTATTTTAATAAAATTTTTAATTCCCATACCAAGCCAAATTGAGATGCATTTTTAATTTCTCTGTTATTATATATGTGTTCAGATTATCATGCACATCCATGATCATATTTTATCTTAAACTCATATTTATTAAAAGATTCTATTGAGATAGAAATCTCACTTTATGCTACATCATTGATATTTCTACTAATTATAATGCATAATTTATTTTTATTGAGATGTCTTGCCTAAATGTGACTTTGATATTTATCAGTGTAATTATTCTGTTCTCATATATTATATTTATTATAGCTTTCTGTATTGATGATAGTTGTGTCTTTTTAAATTTAATTCCTCATTATTACATCTTTATATTATGTTTCTTTTCATCTATAGTTTGCTCTCTGTTAAATGCTTCAGGAATGTAAAGAATGTAAAAAACCTGTTGTATATGTTATTTTAATTTGGACATATTTGTTTGAAACAAGTTTAATGAATGTTCTGTGTTTATTTGTTAATAATCTTGATAAATGGTATGTAAAGAAAATGAAAATATGTAACTGCTGTTAACATCTTTGTCAATGTTTTATTTTTTTGTTACTTCTAGACATTTTTGTTTGGTAGTTGTGGTTTCATAAAATTTTTTTCTTCAGGTTTCCAGTAAATTAAAGTTTTTGTAATCATATCTTCTTTGTGTTTAACAAAAAATTCTGAATTATGTGAATATAAATGTTGCTTTTTAACATAAAACAATGAAAGAAACCTATCCAATTTATTTCTTTTAAATTTTAATCAGAATATCTAAACAAAAGTGTCATGTTATATTTTAATCTTGAACACTGCCTTAGCTAAGTAACAGTGTTAAGTATTTGTTGTACTTTATTTTAGAACACTGTAAGACTACAGTACTTAAGTAATAGCATTATATATTTGTTCTACCTTACTGTAGAAATGCTGTATTAGCTAGGTATTAACACAGCTTGGAATTAATGATGGTCCATTTATCATTGGTCATAAAAAATGCCAGTGGACCATCCCAAAGTTTTTTGTGGGTGGGTACATGTGTACTTGAAAATTACCAGTGTGAAAATCTAAATTTAAGTGATTATTTTCTCTACAAGATAAATAATGGTTATGTCATAAGACAAGTATGAAAACAGAGTTATCCTGAATATTATTTGCAATGTTATTCTCAAATAACACCCCACACTCCAGTCTTTGAATGGCTGCAAGCACTTTTTGATATTATTGGTTAAAAAGGTGTATCTAATCCCAAGAAATGTTGCAAACAAGAATATTTAAAGTCCTGTTCCTGAGAAATTGAATAAAGGGGCCTTGAAATTGTCAGAATTTATTCATAATGAGTGAGATTTTTAAATAACTTGAAAAAGTCCACAAAAGGAGAATAAAAAAATTTATGGTTTTTCGAGGGGCATGGTTTGGAAAATGAAGACTATAGATATGAAAAATAAATAAGTAAAAAATTCTGGTATTAATGTGGAAAAAAGAAAGAGAAATTGAAAAAAAATCAAAGTGCTAACCACTTTCCACCTATGTCATCAAGACCATGACTGTTCACTCAGATGGAGTCTGAATTATGTGAATCATCAGAGCATTAATCTGTGGATTACCCTGGTTTATTACATGGGTTGTTACTATTGGTTTTTGTTTGTTCTGTGTTTTTTTAGTGTGAACAATACCTTGAGTTGGTGGTTGCTATTATTATATAATTTAACTGAATGGAGGGAGAAGAATATGATGGTGGATGAATGGATGTCTTGAGTCAACATTAGAATTTTGTGGGCCCACTGTTTTGTGTGAAAAATCTAAAGTTCTCTTGGTGACTGGTTGGATATTGTGTATTAGTGTATATAAAGGTGAAAGTGATGGCAGATGAGTTACAATAGACTTGAATGAAATTTGATCATATTGTTTATGGAATAAAAGGTCATTGTTTTATATTGTGAAGAGTGCTTTTGAAGCTGAATCCGATTCATCAAGCATGAGTAATGATGCTGAAGAAAAGCCCATTGAGTTAGTCTTCTCAAGTGACAGTGAAACTCACTGAATTTTAGTGAAGCTACCTGTGGAGATATGACTTTTCAAAAGAAAAGCTTAATATCTTTTCACTGGGCCATTTACCATTTTTTTAAAAAGATAATGATCAAATTGTACACAATCATACCAATCTCACTATGGTGCATTGTTGAATGCAGTTACAAATATACTTTCTTGATGTTTTAAATCTGAGTTTCCCACTTCACAGTGAGATTTGAAATTTATTTGTTTTACCTACCTTTATGTAAAAATCA
Source organism: Carcinoscorpius rotundicauda (assembly GCA_011833715.1). NCBI lineage: Eukaryota > Metazoa > Arthropoda > Merostomata > Xiphosura > Limulidae > Carcinoscorpius > Carcinoscorpius rotundicauda. The sequence goes on along the minus strand of CM022392.1, from coordinate 43,889,900 downwards.
ATCAAATTATGATTGTGTGAATATCTACTAAATATTTTAGAGATGATCCATGAAAAGCTCAGAACATTGTGCTTTTCATCTGTCCATTAGATGCTTGTGAGCTCTTGATTCTATTAATTGTCACTACATCTATTCTACATCATTGTATTCAAACACTGTAGGCCTTTTACAAGAGCTGACATTTGAGAAGGTTATTACTCAAGGTGGAGTACTAGTTATAGTTACAGAAGCTTAACTTTGAACTGACAATGTGATTATTTTACAAATTAACCCTTCTATTACAATTACTTACAACATAAGTAGGTAAGTGACTCTTGGAAAGTTCTTAATAAAAATGAAACTAGTTTTGAAAGAGTTTTAAATTTATCTTGCATGATTCTAATATTAAGTAGTTTTAGGAAGGTAAGACAATTTTGATTTTTCTCTACTGTCTGTAATAAAACATTCAATATCTAATGTTATTTGCATTCAGAGTCAGAACATTTCACAGGTAATGTGATTTTCGTTTTGAGTGTAGAAATACTATCTATTGTTGTATAGTTTTCAAATTTCATCTGAATAATTTCGAGACTCTCCTAAACAAATATCAATTGTTTATTTTATATTTTATGTTCCATTTTCTCTTCTGTATTTAACTTTATCATCAACATACACTGCAATAAAAATTAAATGAAAATACATAAATACCCATCAATTCTTTGTATAACTTCACTATAATACACATTATTCTTACATACTTAATTTTGAGTCTTTTTTTTTTTTCACTTAGTTTATTTTTAATTTTCCTTTCCAGTTATTTGTCTTTTCTTTTTGATGCAGCTATGTCAACATTTTCCTGCCAACATTATTTTGTAATTAGTATAGTTATTAGTGGGCAAAGGTCATCCATAAACTCTTTCACTAACACTTGCACACATGAATGATGCCATCTTGCTTAGACATTTCCATAAGTCAAACTACAAAATGTTAAATATAAACAATCATAAAATGTTCAAATGTGCATTTATAAACACAAATGATACATAACTAATTAAAATATAAATGAAAACTAAATGTGGTTTAACTGTTTAACAGAGTAATACATCCAAGTGTAGAAACACTTGCCAAACACTAAGTACACTTCAACACAACAATGGACTAAGCATGTTTTCTTTCTCATGATACAAATACACTGATGGATATTTCTTCAGGCTCTAAATGAATAATGTGAAATCTCTTTTTATTGGTTTTAAGCATTTCCTTTAACTTCAAACTGTCCTCTGGCAACTGAGTTGTGACTTTGCAAGTGAGTGTGGCTGACCTTGAACTTAGAGGTATTAGAATGTTAAACCCCAATCAATTCTCTGAACTTTTTCAGATTTTAATAAAAGACAGGTTGACCTTTAATTGGACCTTGTATGTTGAGGGTTTTTATTCTGTTCCTTACAGTATTGTGTAAAATAGCTCATAAAGTTTAAACTAGTGATCACAAGTGTATTGCATGTTAGCAAAACCTGCAGGTTTAAAATGTTTCTTTTTAAAATAAAGGAATAAAACTCAAATAATATCTAACTTTAAGTTACAACATGTTTGATAATAGTAATTTCATTAAAAACCATTCATATTATACCACTTTAATATGAATGCAACTCAGTAACATGTACACAAGGGGTTTAAAAATGGCATTGTAATAATAAGGTTAAAGGAGTTCTATGGTTTTGTAGTAAAACATTCTGTATAGTTTTTCATTTATTATAAAACAAAATTTGTAAGTTATCCAGCACCAAATGACCTAGGCTAACTTTGAGTGTTTCACTGTATTGTCTTCCATTGATTGTAATTTCAAACTTCTGTTTTATTATCAGTACGTAGCTAGGACTTTGTAACTTGTTCATTTTGTTTTTTGCTATTCAAGACCAAGTGCAATTTCTTCTATAACCGAAGCTCTGAACTTGCCAGGTGTGAGATGACAGTTTTTATGCTCAGACTGAAAAAAATCATGTACTTGTTGCCTTTGATTATTTGTATGCAGCTGTCATCAATAGATCATATGTTTTCATTGTATTTATTTGATGAAACTGAGCAACCAAACTCATTTTACGCTGCTATATGTAACATATTAGATGTTAACATCATTTTGCAATATTATTTATTTCTCATTCCTTTTTTAGTAGGATTCTACTTTCTTATTTAAAGTCTTATTTGATATTTTATCTTTCAAAGAATTTTTGTCAGTACTACAGTTAAGAAGGATCTACAAGTCATAGCATGATTCATTCATTTAAGAGTTGCTTCATTAAGAAATAAATAAAAAAAACATGCATTGGCCACCTAAACTGCCATCTGGAGACCATAAAGATGTGTCTAGGTGGTTTTGCTAGCTATTAAATTAACACAAGTACAAGCCCTGATTAATTTATTACAGTAAATGCTCTCTCAGTAAGAATAGTGTTATGCTTTCATATCATATACTGTAGGAATTAGATTAGGTGAGTTGTCACAAAATAACTGCAGTGGTAAAGAACACATGCCCAGGGCATGTTATTCAATAATTTCAATTTAATACATTGTTAGTTTATAGGACACTGTAGTTGCTAGTTATTAAGCTGTTCTGTATTGAAAGCATTATGGTATTAAAGTATTTATGTAACTTATTGTTTGTGCTTTGTAATATTACAGTAGCTCAGTACTATTATATGTTTTATGTTTTAATTGTAGGACACTGCAGTAGCTAAGCATTTTGTTGCTTTGTCAACCAATGAAGTAAGTCAAATGTGATTTTCCTTTGTTTAAGTGATTATCGGTGATTTAGGATGTTTAAGAGTATTTAAGTGCTTATTTTTATGAAACGAAAAGCATTCACATTGTTAAATTTCATTCTTTAATTTTATCCAAGTATTATAAACTTGTGAAACAAAAATGTGAACCTCAAAGTGGCAGACTTTTGTAATTTAATTTGTGTTTTAATCTTCAGTAATGTGGATTAGGAAGCATCAAAAATATATAGTTATACTCAGATATATAAATGTGTTAATTCTATAAATAAAATTAATAAGTTATGTAACAAATACCATAGTATTCCTGAAAATAATTTCCTGGCAAGATAAAGATAGACAAAAATACTCTGTTCAGCTATATTTTTATTTACATGAAATGTTATTAAGTTGAAGCTATAATAAGACATTTTTACTTTATACTTTTTTTGATAAGTCATTTCAAATTTTAATTTCATATTTTGAATGGAATTACACAAATTATTTTACAACTGAAATATCAACTATAATAGCATTTAAGATTTTTGAATATTACTGCATACAAAAATTGTTTATATATTACAATATAAAATAAAATGTACAGAACCAGCTGATATCTGAAGTTTCAACATAAAATATTTTGATTTGATTCAAAATAGATGCATTAAATAAACATGTAAGAAATACAAATAGGTAAAAAATTCTTTGTTTTACTCCTAATTTGTGCGTAATATTCCATGGAAATAGTTTTTATTTTTATTTTTATAAATAATGTACAACTGCTAAAATTGTTGTATGTATTTTTCATTAAAGTTATTAAATAATTCCTTTGAAAGTTGAATTGGCAATTAATTTGATATTCATTATTTAAAATATTAAGTAATTGTATGACAAGAAAAATCAATGTATACGTTTACCAAACATTTAAACTAAAGGATATTATGTGCTATTAGTGAAGTTTTTAATTTATTTTTTGAAGATTACAAACTTGAGCAGTTTATTTTTACTTTCAACAAAATGCTACATGAAATAAAACAGTTTAGTTAAAGTGACTCAGTTAGACGAAGCTTAACTTATTTTAACAATCTCTCTTCTTAGTAATATTTTTGTGTGTGTGTTATAGGATTTTGAGAAAAATAAAAAGTGATTGGTTAAAGGATGTACATCTTTTTTTATATTCAGCAAAAGGTGAAAGAATTTGGGATTGATGAAAAGAACATGTTTGAGTTTTGGGATGTAAGTAGTTTTAATTAAACATTTGCCTTGTAGTATGTACATTTTGGTATGAGTTTCATGAAAGCAAGCAGTTTTTTTAAACATGTATTTTGAATCTTCACTCTGCACTGAAAGTGCTGAAGTAAAAGTACAACCACCCAAAATACAATAATTTCTTATAAATCCTCAAAGGAACAAAAAGAATACTTGTTAGACTTGTTCTCATTCCCTCAAATAATAAAATATATGCAGATTTCTCTTCGTGAAACCATCATGTTGTTTATAGATGAAAGTACGTGTCTATTGCATCATAAAATCATTTTTTTAGCATTTTCCCATGATGTTCAGATTATCAGTCTTTCCTCTTTTTTCTTGATGAACCTGAAGAGCACTGACAATCAAACCTTCTTAGAACAAGGTTCCTACAATATTCTGTATCCTGACTGAGGCTTTCTACCTATTGAATTTATAAATATAAAGTATCTTAACAGACTTCTGTATATTTGCTATGCCCCCCTTCTATACTTTACTGTGGCTCCAGTATAAAATCACTTGTTCAAGGGTACACAGGTTGTGTACCTTGGAGTAATAAGGATTTTGGTATACAAACATTTTAATTAACTTCAGGCATGATTGAAATGAATACAGCTCTTTCAAATGTAAAATTGTTTATGGCTGTTCAGTTAATGACATTGAATTTCCATGAGGAGTCAAATAATGTTAGAACATGATGAAACTGTAGAATGGATGGCAACTGCTTGTTGTGGAGACATAAGTGTAGAGGATGACGTTTTGAAAGCCTTCCGCCTTTTGTCTTCACGTCAATGTGTGTATGCAGGTGTTGTCAGTCTTTTATAGTGTCCTAGTGGATTGTGGAGGGCATGGTTTGATTGGTTGGATTATCACTGTTTCTGATACATACATTGGAGAAACAGGAAGAAAACTTGCAACAAGAATAAAAGAACATAAAGATAGTGCAAGACTCATGAAAACAAAAATTCAGCCATTGCAGAGCATGCCACATTAACTGGACACAGAAGAAACTGGGAGAAAATTAAAATCATTAACACAGACAAATTCTGAAATACATGAAAAATCAAAGAATCATTTTATATTAATACTGTTAAACCATCACTAAACAGATTCCAGATTAGAGGTGAGCACCCTGTGGCTGCCATTAGTTGAATCCACAGGAAGTCTCTCCTCCAATCAGAAACATTGTTAATCCAACCAATCATAACACGCTCTCCACAATCCTCCAGGACACTATAAAAGACTGACAACATCTACTAGCACATTGACTTGAAGACAAAAGGCAGAAGACTTTCAAATCATCATCCTCTACACTTGTGTCTCCGCAACAAGCAGTTGCTGTCCATTCTTAAATGTTTCACCATGAATACTCTGCCTATTCAATCTATCAAAGAATGTTAAAAGAGATTAGGCTTAAACTAAAAATAAAACAGTATCAGTGAGTTAATATTTGTTAAGTTAAAGGGTAATTTGACTATTCATATTTAAATTATAAATAATGAATTAAAGACCATTACAGCATGGATTCTTAACTAAGAATAATCAGGTATAGAAATAATACATTAGTAATTAATAAAATACAAAACTATTAGTGATAATATTATGTTTGTGTTATTTTGATTAGTGTTTACTGGAGTTCAGGACCATTATATTCTGTTAAACTAGGGCTACTAGTGAGTGAAACTGCAAGACTATTATTGGATTTTAGGTTATTAAAAGTCAGGAAAATTGAGACGTGGAGTGGAAATGTAGGACTTAGACTATTCTAATAAAAAATAAACACATGACTGTTTGATTAGTGATTATTAAAATACAGGACAGTTTGACTAGTATTTTAAATACCTAACTACTGAATTAGACATAATTTAAATAAAAATGGAAGATTTATTGAACAAACAGGATAATTAAGACTTTGTTCTTTGATTAGCTGTAAAATTCAAAATTTTAAAATTAGTGAGAAGACTTTGATTAGTGATAATCTTGATATTGGAGTGACAGTAATTAAAACAGGTTTATAGTCTGTGATGATATAAATTCGTGGTTTCTAGATTGATGAAAATTAAGACAGTAGTGTTGAACTAAATCTTGAAATAAAGGATTATTTTTGTAAGTGACGAAACAGACCTAACGATGTACTGTATTGGACTAAATACATCAGAGAATTTCAATTAATGATAGGTAAAAAACTGAACTTAGAACTATTGGTAACTGAAACAAAAATGTTGGACTAATAATAATTAAGTTTAAAACATATATTAAAAGTATAGAAAGTTTTTGACAAGTCTGCAAAATTTAATAATTGAAATGAAAAAGAAAATCACATTTATTCAGAAGCAAATCATAATAATGACCTTTCTGGTTACAGTGGGTTGGAGGAAGGTACTCTTTGTGGTCAGCAATTGGCTTGTCCATTGCTTTGCATGTTGGTAAGTTAAAGGATTTAACAAAATCATTTGCATTTATGAAAAGACTACTCTAAAGCAGAATACCAGAAACCATATAAAACAATGTTTCAACTTTAATTTTGTTAATAATATCTGAAAGATGTATTACATTCTTATTCCTTACATTTGTTATATATGTGCAAAATCCATGTCTTTCATATTCATGCAGTTGCATGCAAGAAATTTACATTATGAAGCACACTTGTGTGGATTGGAAAAAGGAAGAACTATTTCTTGAGTATATTATGAAAAATGTCAAAGTCACATATGAAGTCTCATTTAGTGTTCCTGTTTTATTTTCTGGTGTATATTTCAGAAAAGCAAGTTCTACCAAACTAATAATGGATGTTCCATCTAAAAGTTAATTTTATTGATATACCTGCATACGTTGTGAAAATTAAATGCATAAAAATGTGGCAGGAAAAATCATTACAATGTTAAAGTTAATTTTTGCATATATGCAACAAGAAGGGTTTGTGTGAACTGTTGTATTTTCTTTAGGAATGGACAATTTTGAACAACTTCTCACAGGAGCTCACTTCATGGATCAACATTTCAAAAATATGCCTCTGGAAAGAAATGTAAGTTTTTAATGTGTACTTTTACTTAACAACTAAAACTAGTGTTTATTTGTTCAGTTTTTAGAGCAGAACTGATGACTTACGTTATATTTATCATTTTTACCATACTTGCCCTTTGTTTGAAAAGATTGCGAACAAAGTATTAGGAATTTTCACTGGTGATTATCTATAGCTATTAAAAACATCAGGAAACTTATATTTTGGTAAAAAATATTACTTTCAGGTTCCTGTGTTACTGGCCTTATTAGGAATTTGGTATAGCAACTTCTTTGGAGCTGAAACCCATGCACTTCTACCTTATGATCAAGTAAGCTCAGAAGTGTATATTGAATTTTGCAATGATAAATATTTGTGAATTTTTAAACATATTTCTCTACCACACAAGTTTCACATTTTGGTAAAACATTAGCTGATTGATCATGTACGATTTTAGTTTATAGCTTCAGTAACCTCCTCTTACTCTGAGAGTGCCTATTTGTTCAATCTAAACACATAACTGAAGTCCCTTGGTGTGTATCTCTAAAGTAATGTTATAAGTGATGCCTCTATTTATTTGATCTTTGGTAGCAATCAGTTATTCCTCAACAGGTTAATTGTACTGTGACACGTCTCTCCACGTTTGTTTGAGATATCGTTGTTCTGTCTGTAAACATTATTGCTTTAAAATATATGTTTATTTATACTGCATTATCAGATCACTCACAAGACAACATGTTTATTGACATGTTTCTTTTTAAATATTTTTATTTTCTAAACATTGTTATTTTTGTAAAATATGTTTACTTGTATGGCATCTTTCTCTGTTTGTTGCTACATTTAATCCTGCAGTGCACCCACATACATAGCGATGCCTCGCTAGCACATACAGGTGCCATTTGCTAGCTTCTTTTTGTATAGTTAAGATACTGCATGGGATACCATGACAACTATTTTAGACTCTAAGTTTGATTAGTATGTTTATTCAAGTAGAACCCTTATGATATGCCCTTGTCCTCACACTTTTGTAAGTACTATATAAGCAGAATATTTTTGTTGTAACTATACTGTGTTAGTATTTCATAATTTAGGCTTTTAGTAACATCTTTTCTTACTACTGGCCAGTACCTTCACAGGTTTGCTGCCTACTTCCAACAAGGTGACATGGAATCTAATGGAAAGTATGTTACTCGTAGTGGTGCGAAAGTGAACTACACTACAGGCCCGATTGTATGGGGTGAACCAGGAACAAATGGGCAACATGCATTTTACCAACTAATCCATCAAGGTGAGTTTATAGTTAAACATGTCTTTTTATTAACTAATCTGTCAGGAATAGTGTATATCTGATGTAATGAGATTATTTTATTAGGTTAAAATTTATATATGACATGATTTGTTGATATTATCTTTAATTAATTTTGAACTTCACTGTAGGCAAGTGTAAATTAACAATTTGTGTTAGTTTGTTTTTTATTTAACTGTCTCAGTGACTGTTTCGTTAAGCAGTGATTTTATTTTGTTCTTTGGAAAGCTTGTACAGAAAACCACTTCATAAATATTAGATTGTTTTGATCACTTTTTCTTCTTAAATTGATGTTTTATAATAAAATTAAGAATCTTACAAGGTACAACACTAACATGATTTTGTTAAAAATGCCTTAGTTGTTTGTTCCTTTGATATAACATCATGTTACATTTAGTGGAAACTATTTGATTAGTGTGTAATCATTCTCATTAGACTAAGAATGATCGAGGATGAGTAACAACATGAAACCTGGAGTATTATTCTCACAAGTTTAGTTAACCTTAATAGGTAATGTAGAGCCTAATGTTGACAAAAAAAACAACAAAAAACAAGGTAAGTTTCAAACATCAGAGTTCCAAAACTTTCTTGACCTTCATTTGTCCTCTACGCATTGTTAAAAAATTTAGACTAGTCAATTATACCCCTTTAATTTTGTGCCATTTCAGAATATGTATATCATGCGACTACCCACCACCAATCACACTGCACCATCTCTGCTGGGGCAGGTAGCTTCCTGAACTGTTTTAGCTCACTCACTTCTTTCTGGATTGACATTATGTTGTATAGACATATGTTTTCTTTTTTCCGTGTGCTTGGTTTTTGTTCTGATTGCATTTCAGTCGTTCATCAGCTTAAACTTAGTGTTTGCTTTTGAATTTTTGTTTATTATTTCAAAGAATTCTTCCATAATTTATAAAGATGTTAGAAAGCTAAATTATAATAATATTATGCATTTTTTAATATTATTTGGTTTTATTATTTTAATCTTTAGAAATTTGGGGACTAAAATAATAGATAGAAACTTTTAATTTAGGTTTAATAGTTGAAGGCCTAAATGTTCAAGAGGGCTTTCTTACCAACTAATCAAGGAAACTACGAAAAAAATACCTATTTTAGACTTGGTTGTAATTCAACTTACAGTGAGATTGTAAGACAAATTAAATGCTATTTTTTATTTAATATATATAGTCTGAAAACTGGTTAATTGCCATATGTAGGCTTAATGGTGTTAACAACAGGCTACTGATATTTAATCATATAATTGAGTGTTTATTTTATTTTTACAAACAATACAATAGTTAAAATTCCTTTTGGGTTAAGCATTCCCAGTTCTCGTCACCACACATTCCCAGTTTATTAGGTATGATAGGTGCAATGAACGGGTTTTATTTGGGAACTCTAGAGTACTGTGCACTTTAAGGAAGCTAGTGGTGAGGATGTTCAATATACATATATATATAGTTTGCAGATGGGAGGCTGTGCTAAAGTTGAGGAAGTAGATAAAGGGAAGTATAAAGTGTGGAAAATGACAACATGACTTCAAGAGGAGCTTAAACATTTACATGTGTGGCCATTTGCCCATTTTTATCAAGATTTTTTAATGGACCAGTAATTCCAATTTCTTCTTTTTCACAAGAACTTGGATTCCCTCAAGACTGTGTTTTGAGTGCCTATTTTTCATTAAAAAGATTAATGCCATTACTAGATAACTCCCCCTACAGTTGCAAATGGACTTCATGTCAATGACTTTCACATTTCAAGTCAGTCATTGATCACGAGGTTTATCGAACAGTTGCTACAGACTCCCCTCCATTGTTTATTAAAGTGGACCACAGAATATGCTTTTATTTATCCTCTCTATAAAACTGTCTGCATGCATTTTTGCCGCTAACAGGGTATTCACCCTGATTTAGAGATCTCTGAAGTTATGCTTTCTGTGGCCCCTGAGGTAATGTTCTCAGGCCTTATATTTGACTGTAAGCTCACTTTCATTCCACACATCAAGCAGCTATGCATCAAGTGTAAAAGGGAACTGAATATGCTCTGTGTCCTCTCTTCCACCTCTTGGGAAGTGGATCGATGTTCTATGCTTAAGATCTGTTGTGCCCTCATTCAATCAAAACTGGACTATTGGTCTCTGGTTTATGGCCCTGCCAGGACATCAACCTTGACAGTGTTGAATCCCTCTCACCATCTACCATCTGGGACTTCAGCTCTGCATCGGGGGATTTATGCTGAGCCTCGTAAACATCCTCTACATGTCTGATATTTGCAACTGCCTTTATTATATGCTTCAAAACTTCTATCCTTACCACCACATCCCAGCTGGGGTTATGTTTTCCTTTTTCAATTGACCATGCTTTTTCAGAATAGATGGTCTGTCATTGTTCTTTTTGTTCTTTGTATCCAAACGTAGTTGGCTAAATTGGGTCTGTCCTTTGATGATGATGCTGTCTCCACAGGTCATCCAATCCCACCATGGTTTATTACTGTACTAAAGTTTGACCTTTCTTTGAGTCATCTGAAGAAGGTGAATACTCCTGATTAGAAGTACCATCTTCTATTTCCAAAATATCTTTTGAACTATCTTTCCATTTCCTTTTATACAGGTGGTTTGAAATCAGATGACTTTCTTGCCTTTGTCATGGTTTGTTGTGATTCGGTGGTTTTACACAGGATCCACTCTACAATTTCTGGATTCATTGTCGAATTGTACACCATTTCTCTTGCCCTGGATCATGCAAAAGCTATGAAGTACATGAACTGTACTACTAATACGGACTTGCTTAACTCTCTACTGGACCTGGAATCACTTCACATTAGTTTTCATCCTATTCTCACCAATATTCAAAACCAACTGGCCCATTTCTCTTTATCATCTACTTCAATCCAGGTTTTATGGATACCAAGCCACATTGGTATTCATGGGAATGAGTTTGCTGACACTACAGCTAAGTCTGACTGCCTGTTCCATTGATAGACCGTGTCCCTGTATTAAAGGTTCAGCTTCTCACTTATTGGAAGTTGACTTGGAGTGAGCAACTCAATAACAAGCTTTTCCAAATAAAACTTTTCATCAGACTTTGGCTGTCTTGTTTCTGTAATGATTTAAAGGAGGAGGTTGTCCTAACTAGACTACACATTGGTCACAGTTTTGTAACTCTTCATTTTCTTTTATCTCTGGTTGATTGACCAATATGTGGTCTGTGTAATAGTCAAGTCACAATAGCTTACATTTTATTATTATGCCATCATCACAACCTTGAGCAAAGGCACCATTTTAGACATGGATTTACACTTGACAATGGACAGTGTTATTGGTGATGGTGACACTGTCTACTTTACAAATCTTTTTAATTTTTAAGGACCTTTAGTTTTTTTTAAATTTTATTTAAGTTTTCATCTGACAATAGGCAACTATTTTTGTTTTAATTTAATTTTCATTTACACTTTGTAATATTTCTACTGCTATTTCATTTTTTTAACCAGTTCTTTGGTGCAGATAGCCCAGTTGCTTTGTGCCATATAATATCAAACAACAACTTAATGACAGAATATAATGTAATTAATAAAATTTTGAATGCAAGTTACTGAAATTTCATTACATGTAGTAAAGAATGCCTGACATGATAGGATTAACAAAGTCTTATGCTGCTGAAATCTATCGACCTTTGGAGTAAGTTGTGCAAGTTCATGATTAACGAAAGGCTATGTCCAGATAAGAAAAATTGCTTCCCATATATGTAATTGTGAAAAATATCAATAAAAGCTTCAAAACACAAAATTTAAAATCATAAATTTGTATGTATCTCTGCATGAACGAAATACACCTTTGTGCCTAATTAGGTGAAGTTTCATCAACAGAGAGCAAATTAGTGGTAAAAAATGGAAATAAACCTTAAAAACCACAAAAGGAAAAAAACGAAAAAATTCTAAGTATCTCCCTATGGACCCAGTGACCCCCTTACCAAATTCGGTAAAGATTCATCTACAGGGAGCAAAGTAGATGTAACAAAATGCAATACTAAAAATTTGTATGGACCCAATGAACCTCCATACCATTTTTAGTGAAGATCCATTCACACCTTGCTAAGCAATTACACAGACAGACAACAGACATTACTATTTTACCTACATAGACAGTGGACCATTAATCATGGATTTCATTAGTAAAGCAGATGGGAATTTTTCTCTATCAGCACTGATCGTGATTCTTACTTTCTAGATTTTTCTGCTTTTGAAAATAGGGAATTTCAAACACCCATTGCAGAGTCACCATTGTGTTGTTTCTGTGGATTTCCCTACATGTATTCTCCCCCCTTTTGTGTAGTGGAGCATTGTAGTCCTTACCTCTGTTCTTAAGTCACTGGAGTGATGGACCATGAAGGTTTCCTGCTGAAGGAAATTGTACAATGAATGAAATTAAACCTATAACTCAGTGAGAAGAGGACTGTCATTGCTATATATATTAAATAGGCAATAACATACTATTCTGGATCCAAGGAGCTCTTTCCAGATGTGTTGACCTGGGCTGATTGCACTTGTTCATTATAATATACATGCTTCTGCAAGGTGCATTTACTGGATATTTCTGCCCAGTTGGACTGCTCTTGACTTACTGAATATAATCTTATGGTGCTTACCCCAGATATTTTTTGCATGGGCAGATCTCACTTGACCATCATATTATATACCCAGGGTGTTTCATCTACTGGCCTGCACTTGTTGATATTCAAAATGTTATGCAAGGTGCTTCTGCTTCAGATGGACTGAACTTAGCATAATTTGACATTTCTTGAGGAGCTTCACCTGGATGTTTTTCCTAGGTGGACTGTACTTGGCCTATTTATACACAGTTTACAGTCCTTTAGCCCTAACTACTTCAACCTATAAAACATATTGTGACCGATTATGTTTGGATGAATAATGCACTCTCTGCTGACAGTAACGCGATTCTGAATTATTAGACAAAATTTCATCATGGTACGATGATGCTTCTCCTGGTATTTTTATTTTATTTTTCAAGCAGAAGATTGCTCTTGTTGCTGTCAATATCCTTGACATAAAATTAGTGGACTTGTTTCAATGTGCCTCATGACTCTTCACTTGACACAAAATTCCTTGGGTCTGTTTTCAGATTACCTGCTGGATATTTCATATGCTTACTCTGTGTTGATTAATGTCACAGTTACATTGCACTGCTCGAAAACAAAGTGTCAGACATATTTTTCTTAAGTATGTAGTGTCTACTTCATACATTCCACCCTGTACATATTACTGTTTTGTTACTTGGTTTGGAGCATATATTTTCTGGAAGTATAGTTATACTCCAGAAGTATGCCTTTTTTCTTCTGGCACAGCTCTTCTTTTCAGGCAGTTGTTGTATGTTTATTTGAATGCTGTCATGTTGTCATTGTCCCCTCCACCTATTTAATCTTGTGGTTCTATCTTTAGGTAAGAGGAGATAGTACTGTTTCAGAAGCTAACATTTACTACACTGAAAATGTGTTTCTAGTAAGTGTTTACATCCTTTCCTCAACTTCCCACCCATCCTTCCATTGTATTGGCAATGTTTAAGTTTGTAACTGCCAATTCGTAGAAGTAAGGATCGTGATAGAATAGTTGAGGAAGGCACTAGTATGGATGGTGAAGTGTGATTGATGGAGAGTCATTACATGAAATATACATGTTCTGAAATGGTGTGAAAATAGTGTTATAATAGACTGGTACACTATTAGCAAAAAAATTAAGATTGAAATAGCTTTGGTTGAGTGAGGTAAAGTACCTGTTGGAAATACATTTTAAATGCAAGAAAATGTTCATTTCTGAAATTAGGCTAAGAAAAATAATATATCATAAAGTTTTGAAAGAGGAAACTCCCTGACAGGAGTAACAATAGTTTAACAGTTTTATGAGAGAAACTCATCAAAATTAAGTTGAATAAAAAGTAGGGAATTCTCTAAAAGGAGTGAGAATAGTAGAGTAGTTTAAGAAAATCTCCTTGGAAGAAGTTAAAATGCAGATGAAACATGAAGTGGGGAATTAAACTATAGTGACAAAAATCTAAATCAGGTTTTTTTTGTGTTTTGGAACTTAACTGTGTAAATGTATAAATATAATAGTTTTTAGGTGATGTCAACAACAGAAACATTCAAGTTTCTTCACACTTCACATAAAAAGCTGCATATATAGAATATGTATTATCTCAACTAAAAAGTGACAAGATAAACTGGCAATAAAGAATAAGCCAAAAATAGCCTAATTGTTGAGTAAAATATGTTTATTTAGCAAGTTAATTTTGTTACAAGGCAAATATAATAACTAATGATTGCCTCTAATAAAAATTGTATTTCATTTTTGATACATTGAACAGTTTGAAAGCTGTAACCTATAAATTAACTATCAAACTCTTGAGTCTATGGGCCATATTTACAGGGCTGTTATAATACAAGTGGTAATGCTTGAACTACTATTTTGCACTTTTTCAGTGTGTTGGGTATAGAATGTGTGTTTTGTTACTATTTGGTTTATTTTGTAACTTGATATTTAGTGATTGTTTAGTTTTTAAGACGAATTATTTTAAAATGTGTTAGTTGTGACAATTTTTGTTTCATAACTCTGTATGAATTATATGCTGTGTTCGCAATTACGTTGTTTTCTAGGCTTTACTAATGTTGTTTATGTCACGTCACTCAAATCTTTGTTATTTCTTGTTACCTTAACTGAATATTTTTGCATTATAGCTCTGCTCATGCAGTTTGTCCAACATTCAAAGCCTTAGAGATAGCTCACGAGTGCAATTTAAATAGAAAGTAGAGAAAAAGTCGAGCTCAGTCAGAAAATCTCAACTCACTCATATACATGAGAATCTGTGACACAGTTTAACAATCATTGTTATAATACAAGTTACATATTTTTTACCTCACTCAGGAATGCTAATTATTAGTCTGCTTATTTATGTGCTATAATGTAAATCAGTGCTAAATTTGGGGTCTGCTTTAAGGGAATTTCTGGGACAGTATTTTTGCAAAATAACTGGATTCTTTAAGTAGTTTGGTAAGAAGTTTTATTTTTGTGAAATTGAGATAGTTCAATTGGCACTATATAGAAGTTGTTGAGTCTAGAAGTATCTATTATTTTACTTTCTATTGCTATTCATATACTTTATTTTATTTCTTTTTTGTGAGACTGATGAATTGTGGTTAAGACTGACAGATGGTGTACCTCCACCACAAAGTGGGTCCTACTTCTTTAGTCACCTCCAAAACCTTAGGTATATTTTATATATACCACATTATATCCTGTATCTCTGTGTCCTTTCAGTTAATGCAGTGATTTTTCTTTTTGTTTTGGCTTGTTTTTGATAATAACAAACTAACACACACACACACACACGCACACTATTTTTATTATATTGACCTTCCAGCTGAACCTTGCATACAGAAGTTATAATGATATATCACACATTCACTTGTGTTAGTGTATCCAGTAATAAAAAACTGATCTTTGGTCTATCTTTGGTCTTTACAAAGTGACTGTCTTGGCTGTATTTCAATATACTAGTATTCTGTAATGTAAAGTCACATTACAGTTATTTGTATTGTATATGTATATAGTATTAGTAACCAGTGAATTAATTAATGAGATAGTTTCAGTAGAATACAAACTTAACCTTGAATAATTGGCCAGTAAAATAGTTTAGACAAACACAACTATGTATGTACTATTGGATTAGTTTTTATTGCAATTGGAATTAATTTAGTTTCTGCTGGATTATCTTAATACAAAATTATTTTAGTCATGTTAGTATATATGTAAAACTATTGTATAGGTATTTCAAACTGTCATTACAATAATTCAGTACATAGCCAACTTTTAATTTTTCTTTTTATCAATGAGATTACACAAAAAATTAATCTTAAATTCATTTCCAGATTGTTGTAGTATTACAATTTTCATATGAAAGTTTAGAAGGCAGTGTGTAATAATTTGATATTACTAATTAATGCTTATTCATTAAAATTTTGAAGTGATAAGATATTTACAGAAATTGTATCAGTTTGTCTCGAAATAAATGCTGTTTTTGAACTGCAAAGTTTGGAAAGTATAAACATGTTGTAAAACATGCCTTAATCAAAGTAAGTACCGTTTGCTTTAACACACTTTTGCCAGTGTGTAACAATATTGTTAATGCTCCTGCTGTCGAAATTGGAGTTTCTGTGGTCATTGGACTCTCTGAAAGCTTTTTCCGTAGCTGCCTGGTTTTGAAAGCATTTATTGTTTAAAAAGTTTTTATAGTGCTTGATAAAATGAAAATCTGTAGGGGAGAGATCTGGGGAATAAGATGGATGAAGCAGAATTTTGATTCCCAATTCCTTCAATTTTTGGAGCCATCATCCTTGACAGTTCTCATAATGCTGATTTTGTTGATCTTCAGTCAGTTCGTGGAACTCGCATGTCCAACTTTTTTCTCTTTCCAGCCACCCTCAGGTGGTTGGCAATGCTTGATTTGCTTGTATCTAGCTTTTCTGCATGCTCACATACTGTTGTGCAAGGATCTGTCTCAACTGCTTCCCTCAATGTGTTTTCATTTAAGGATGGCTTCCTTCCATGACTTTTATGGCTTTCAAGACCTTTGGAACCAATGCTGAACTGTATCTTTAATGTGATATATCTATGGCCAAATGCCTGGTTGATGTTTCATGTAATTTCAGTAGCTTTCTGTCCAAGTTTGAAATTGTGGAGGAAAATCAGATGAAAGTCCGTCTTGTCCATGCTGCCTTGGGGGCTGCAAAATTTACTCTGAATAGAGTTGAAACATCAAACAATTAAGACATCTTGTAAATGACAAATGTTTGGGTAAACTAACAAACAATAAATTACTCAATATTCAGCTTCTAAATGTTATCACAAGAATTCTGACATTTATTTCTGGACAACCTAAGAAAGTGTTAAGATAGGAATCAAGGGAAAATATAAAATTTTATATTATTTGATAATATAAGTAATTGCATATGAAAATGTTTTTATATTTACAAAAAATATAAGTTACCATTATGTGATGTAATTGCTTATCCTCTACCAATCTTAAAATTAATGTAGAATCATTTTTATATTTTTTCTGTTTTACTTTTCAGGCACCAGGCTGATTCCATGTGATTTTATTGCTCCTGTTAAGACACTGAATCCTATTAGTGATGGAATCCATCATGAGGTTAGTGTGAGCTGGTTTTCTTTAATTTAATCAAAATAGCTTTACTTTTAGTGATCACTGAGTGTAGATTTTACACAAAAATATTGTACTTTATGTGAAATAAATATTATGCAAAGTTATATGTGATATTATATATGATGAAGACCAGTAATTGTGGGGACAGACCACTGGACATCATTAAAGTATTAGTTCTTTAAACCAAAGCAATATTTTAAACAAGAAAAAAAGTTCTACTACTCTAAAACTTGCACTCCTTTATCCATAGATTCTATTAACCATGTGGTTACACACAAATTTTCATTAACATCAGTTCTTAATTTTTCCAATGAACATTATGAAACAGAGAATATTTAGCACTGTGTTACTTTTACTGTTTGCTTAACTTTTTCTTCAAAGGCATTTTTTTATGCATGTGATGAGGTTTTAGTGAGTTGCATTCAAAATTTAATTACCTTCTTTTTGTGGTATATAATTAAATATAACATTTCTTGGTTTTCCTGTGTATATTTATTGAATAGAAAAATAATAATAAAAAAACATTTTTCACAAAGAAGGCTCATGAGTAGCTTGTGTGTAACATAATTTTATAGTATAATGCAAGTTGCACATTAGCCAAGTGATTTACAATGTATAAGGGTGTGAATAGTAGTTACAGTTCAAAAGGTGATAAAACAATAAAATTCTAAAGTATAAATAAATGTATACTAATACAAGTTTGAAGCTACTTAGGATAAATAATAGTGCATTCATATCACAGGCTGTTTGGAAAGTCACTGTGCACTTATATATTTATTAACAGATATGTTTCCATATAGAATACAGGAGGTAAATACGAATGACTATTATAAACAATATTGAAAGTGATCCCCATTGGCATCCATAAGGGCTGGAACCTTTCTTATTTTATTTGTAAACACTGCTGTCAGTTGCTGGCTTGAAATAGACTGAATAAAATATGATTACAAAATTGCAAAGTGACTTTCTGAACACCCTGTATAATTTAAAGTCAATTTGAAAAGAGAAAAGGGGTAATTTAAATTTGTTTCTGTTTTTTATGGTGATTATTAAGTTGGTCAAATTGACTAATCTTGTGTAGAGTTAAGGTAGAGAAAATAACAAAATATAGTTTTACTTGAAAAACATCTGAAATTTATTTAGGAGGTTGTAGAGATTACACAATTAAAATTTGAGGTTTTGGGGATGAAGAAAAGTATTTTTAATTTTAAATGTGGAAATCACTTTGCACTTGGAATAGTGAAAAAAAAAGACGTATATATATTTGTGGACAAACTTTAGTAAAAATGTTTCATTATAAAAAAAATGATTTTTTGTGTGCAAAAGAATTGTATACTTATTGTTATTCAAAAATTTTGTGAATATACACTGGCATCTTTTACTGTGCATGTAACAGTTTTCAGTGAGTTGCATTCAAAATTTAATTAAATTACATTTTGTTCATATTATACAGAATTGTACCTAATAATTTATATTTTAGTTGTATATGACTTTTGAGTTCTTAATTTTATAAGGTAATATCAAAAGAAAAATTCTGAATTTTCTCAAGTGTGAGAAAATGACAGTTTTTCTTTGAACATCTCCTCCTCTGTATTTTATTTACCACCCATCCAGTAATTACATAATTTAGTCTAAATTACTCTATTATTATTATTATTATCACTTAGATAAAGCATATTTTTCATAGCCTTTAATTCATGTTAGGTTATGGTGCCATCATATACAAAATACAACCTCTCTTGCCACATCCACCTTTCATGTTCTTTCTTTCAGAAGTTATCAGTAGTTTTCTGTTGTTTAAATACCATATTATTTATAAACACCAGAAAGCTCAAGTTTTCATGTATGAAATGACATATTTTACATTTTCTGTGCAAAGCACGATCAATTTCTCTGTCAGTAATTCCAGGAAATTAATTCCCACAGGAAACAGATTGACTAGCTTTAATAAATTTGTAATGATTCTTGCTGCATAATTAGAAAAACTGCAATATTTATGAAATATTATCTGTTTTTTGTTAGTATTTTGTGTTCTTTGGTGCATTATTTAATTAAATACAAATTTGGTGCAGTTCTACTATTAGTATAAAATAAAGTTAGGGTTAAGTGTAATTGATAATCAACGGAGAAAAAAAGAGGACTAGATAAGTATTTTACTTGTTTTTCATGTGTATTTATTGTGATAAAAGTATCTTAAAATGTATTAAAATATTTTCATGAAACATGCATGTAAGTAGCATAGAGTAATTTATGGGTGATGTAATTTGATAGTTTAATGTGAGCAGTGTGTTCTTCAAGTGATTTACAGTTTATTATGGCATGAATAACAGTTGTACATGGTCCTAAGGGCAATAAAACAGTAAACTTTAAGTAAATATATAAATGTATAGTGTTAAGAGACTAAAGCTACTTAGGATAAACAATTGTAATTTTTTCCGAGTGAAAGACTTGTAATGTTTTTTGAGAATGTGAGATACACATACTATATCAGAAACAAGTAGTATCTAAACTATAAAAAGTACAAAATGGTCACGTGTTTGGGGAATTTGACCAAGTCCTTGTTAAGAGAATTAATAGAGGTTAATGATGTGCCACATCATCTTCATTTGTTTTTATGGGCCATCTTGTATGAATACTGTTTTTGTTGAACAATCAAACAGAATATGTTGGTTTCATATTATGGTACGCATTTGTTTTTTAATGTGAATGGAAAGAATAGTTACTAAATATAACTCTGCTTTTGAGATTTGCTGATTTGCAGTTGGTGGTTTTATCAATTGATATTGTCTTAAAAACATTAATTTTGCAAGGATCACAGATGAAGTCTAAAGTAGACAAGAATGCTGCATAAATGAAAAAAAATAAAATAGCATGTCTATGTCAAAATTGCATGAACTTTTAGTGTATGGGTTTGGTCAGTTTGACTTACCTTGTAACCATGAAATTATACGTGTCAGGTTTTTATGCATTTGCTAGTTTAAAACACAATTAACAAGGCAATTTATTTTTCTCTACACTGTTATTGCAATACAAAGCATGCTAGTTTCACTTTTGAAATTGCCACTATATGCTTTTATGGCAAAAATAAATCATTCAGTCCAGATATGTGTATCTCTCTTAAACTACATTTTATGTATTTATAGTCTGACCGAGGCCTAGAATCTTCTACACGCTATGAGATATCATGCTTCAATAATACTCAATGAAAACTACAAGGAAAACTTTGAAGGTTCTGGTAACAAGACTGAATAATACAACAGTCACCAACTGATGAACCACTACACAATGTATAATTTGAAGAGAGTTACATAAACAAACCTGTGATAAACTATCACTTCTAAAAATGACTAAATTTCCCATTTGTGGTCTATGACTATAAATCATAGCACTTGCATTAAGTTAAAATAGTTATGTATATCTAACGCATACTATAACTAGAAATACTGAGGAAATTGATGTGTTGCAAGTAGTATGTAAAATTTGTGTCTAATTAGTTGAATACTGAAAAGCTGTGTGACAGAGAACTGCTGATTGAGAATTTTTAAAATAAGAAATTAAAACTAAGGTAATATAAAAAAAATAGGATTTACAAACTAAGTTTTAATGCCAAGTTTATTGGCATATATTGATAATAAAAGTTGTTTGACCCTCTTGTCAAGGGCAGGTTAAAGTGCATGTTATGACTTTTTAATTGCATTCAAATTTTATCATGATATATGAATAAGTGTAGTATCAAAATAGTTAATAAATCAGTTTTTAATATTATTAAATCCTAAGTTTTTAATTTTATAAGGAAATGTTTAAAATTTTCTTGAAGTGCTTTAATTTGAAAATTGTGACACATGCTCTCTAGGAGGTTCTATCTTTAATTTTTGTACTACCCATTTGAGAAGTATGGAATTTAACATAAGTTAGTCATTATAATATTACTCAGGCAATGCACGATTTTTATAGTACGTGTTAAGCTTCGTTGACAGTACAAGATATGACTTGTATATTGCATTTCTTGTGTATTCTTCATGTGTATTCAATATTATAACAATGGTAACTAAAATGTGAAAAATTAGAAACATTAGGTTGAATAAGATAAAGAAAAATAAACATTTTTCAAGAGGCATTCTCAGTTGTACATTCTGCATTACATAATTCAGCAGATTAATGTTGGCTACATGTTTGCAGAGTAAATTGCAATTCATATGGCAGGATTATTAGTTAGACACAGTTGAAAGGGTTTTAAAACAATAAAATTTATGTGTAAAAAGATGTATACTGTTCTGGGCTTTATTCTGTTTAGGATGAAAAATGTAGTTTTCTATTACAATTTGCAGTCATTCTGGGAAGAGAGAAAAGGATAATTTAGATTAACTTTATATTTTTTTTTATAATGGTAACAAGGTCATTTGATGAAATCAGTTTGATAGTGTAGAGATAATATCATATATAAAGTTTTACTGAAAGAAAACATTTTAAATTTATCCAGGAAGTTTTTTAAATTAAATAAATTTGAAAAGTTTCAGATGAAGAATAGTATTTTTAATCTTATCATGAGAATTACTTTGCATTTGGAGCAGTCAACACATTGGTTCTACATCTTATGGAGAAATGTTTCTGCACTTCTCTAGTCCAGAGCTTATACACAGTCTCTTGAATGTTTTATACACCTCTGCCATTTGCAACTGTCTTTACTGTATGCTTCAAAACTTTGATCCTTACCAAAACATTCCACTTGGTGTTGTGTTTTCCTTCCTTGGTGGGTCATGCCTATTCAGAACAGATGGTTTGCCATTCTACCTTTTGGCCTTTTAATCAGGTTGCAGTTGGATGATTTGGGTCACTCCTTGGACAACATTGCTGTATCTATTGGTGATCCCATCCCACCATGGCTAATTACAATCCCCAAACATGACCTTTCTTTTAAGTCATTTGAGTGAAGCAGATACTTTCGATTTTAAGTATTATGTGTTATTTGCTGAACGTCTTTTGAAACATCCATTCCTATTTATACAGATGGAGTGAAATCAGGTGATTCTGTGGGCTCTGCCGTGGTTTGTTGTGGTTCAGTGATTGTGCACAGAATCTCCTCTACAGTTTCTGTTTTTACTGCTGAGCTGTATGCCTGTTTTGTTGTCCTGGATCACATAGAAACTAAGCAGTACTCAAATTGAACTATTTACACTGACTTGCTTAGTTCTCTACTGGCCCTGGAGTCATGTCATGTTAGTTCTCACTGATACTCAAAACTAACTTGCCCATTTCTCTTTAACATCTACTTCTATCCAGTTTTTCTAGATACCAGGTCTCTTTGGTAATTGTGGGAACAGGCTCACCAACACTGCAGCTAAATCTTTTTGCTCTGGCACTATCACTGCTGTGCCTGTTCCATACATGGACTATGGCTCTGTATTCAAGGCTCAATTCAGTGTCAGTTAGCAGCTGACTTGGAGTAAACATCGTGAAAAAAAGGTTTTTCCGAATA
Organism: Carcinoscorpius rotundicauda; assembly: GCA_011833715.1. NCBI lineage: Eukaryota > Metazoa > Arthropoda > Merostomata > Xiphosura > Limulidae > Carcinoscorpius > Carcinoscorpius rotundicauda. The sequence continues at coordinate 43,866,905 of CM022392.1, read as the reverse complement.
AAACCCTCTATTAGATTCTGGCCATCTTGCTTCTGTAAGGATCAAAAAGAGGAAGTTGTTCCAATTAAACTACTCATTGGTCACAGTTTTTTAACTATTGTTTTGTTTTATCTGGGGCTGATGCACCAGTGTGTTGTCTGTGTGACACTCGGGTCACAATAAGCTACATTTTACTGTCTTGCTGTCATTACAACTCAACAGTGACACTATTTTAAACATGTTTTGTCCCATGGTGTATCCATATCATTAGACAGTGTCATTGGTGATGGTGACACTGTCCACTTTACAAATGTTTTTAGTTTTTTAAAATCCATTAATCTTTTTAATACTATTTAAGTTTTTTTATTTATACATTAAACCTTTATTAATGTGATTCCCTTTTGAGAATTAAAGTACATCTGGTTCAATATGAAATTATAAAATAGCTGTAACATCAAATAACTCAAAACCAGGACTGGAAAAGCCAACTTTAGGTGTCTAATGCTGATTGATGTTTGGACTACTCATTAGTCAACTTGGAGAGTAATGATAGTTACAATTGTGCTGCAGAAAGTCCTTTACAACTTGTATTACTTTACTTTTTGAAAACTGCTGTAATGTCAAGTAGCTCGAAACCAGGACTAGAAAGGCCAACTTCAGGTTACTGATGCTGATTTTTAAACTTACCCGTTAGTCATTTTGGTGAGTTATGACAATTACAGTTATGCTACAGAAAGTTCTTTACATCTTGTATTACTGTAGTTTTTCTCCTATTGCTGTAAACTAAATATAAAACTAAATAAACTAAATATATTAATGGTATTTATGTTTGTAATTCAAAAATTAAACTTTTTTTTAAATTTTAACTTTTTACTGGATGTTTTGCACAGATAGCTCAGTTGCTTTGTGCCATAAAACACCAAACCAACCACCTAATTACCAGTAATTATGTTTTAAATAGACATTAACAATAAGTTGAGCACAACATTCTCCAGTTGTTTCTTTAACTATACTGTGAATAAAATGTTTCAGAAACAACTCGCCCTACTTGTTAGACCAAAAAAACTGTCAATAAGCGTGATTAAGATTAGTTTCCCATGAAAATTTATCTCCTTATGAGAAACAGGCTATCAGGCTGTTTTATGTGCAAGTACTATGTATGTAACTTTCTCTCATAGTATATATTTCACAGTAATGAAATTTTCAAATTTTTCTGAGTTATAATTTGGAACAAATTGATCTTCTACATTTAGCTGTAGGCATTACTTTCTATAGTAAGTCTGGTAACAAGAGACATTGACTGTTTGAAGGAATAATTGAGATTGTATTCTACTTTACCTGGTATATAAAAGTTTTATTTCAGCTGCATGGAGCAGAGGTACTTGTTATCTGTTTCTAATCAGTCAGTTACAAAGAGAAGAACCATTGTGAATATAGTCTCCCAGTTTTTGGCAAGTTTTTTTTATGTGCTCAGACAAAGCACATCTATTTTTTCTTGAAGGAGGCAAAACATGCTGTGGAAATGTCATAATATTTATTGCAGTTGTGCATTTGTTTCTCACTTATTGACCACATACTTCCACCCAACAGCTTTTCTAACCTACTGTTTGATCACTGTAACTCATATTAACATCAAATCTTCATCACTGCTTAATACTTATTTTAAGCTATCTGTATAACAAAAATGTTATGTCCTATTCATTTCAAGGTGCTTCTTTTCTTAAACTAACTGATTCATAAGATCCATCCATCCATCCAAACTGTTCCATACTATAGTCCTCATGTATGTATTTAACTTCATAAACCTGCATGGTCTGGTGGTTAGAGTGCTCAACTGTTCTGCTGTGTAGGTACTGTAAGGTGATGGTCATTCCAACTGTTCGCTGAACAATTAGCCTTGAGTTATAGTGGGTACTCCCAACCAGTTTCCTTCATTCTTGTCAGCAATTCAAAATTAGGATCAGTAGAAGATAGCCTTAGTAGCTTTGCCATAGACAAAACACAGTTAACTCATGGCAGCACCCCTGACAATATCAAATTATACTTTTTTTCCTTAAATTCAATAATCACATTCTCTTATATCTGTGAATGAGTGCTTTCAATTCTGTATTTTCATTGTAGATCAAATAGATAAAAGCAACATCTTTGCAGAATTCCCTGACCATCTCAGGTAATAACACCAAGAAGAAAAAGAAAATAAATGTATTTATAGATCAGTACCACTTGTAAGTGTTAGCAGTTACAAATTAGTCAACTTATGATACAAATGAAGTAAATGTAAAAACTAGAATCATAACTAAATCAGGAAGTAATATTAAAAGTTTTCTTCCCAAAGTTGTATATAAATAAATATATAGCAATGCCACAGTGCATAAAATGAAATGTTTAGACTATGAAAATTTCTGTGTAGGAAAAACAGATATGAAAATAACCAGATTCAAAGAACATGAAAAACTTAGTCGAATGGAACATGATTGAAAAACAATGCGAAATAAACTAAAAATGTTTAAATATTGAGTATAGAGAAAAACCCAAAAAAGAAAAAAAATCAGCAAGTACAAATGATAAAAAAATCAAAATTTAGCATTAATATCATAAGTCTTATATTTGTATGAAAGTAGAGCTGTTGTCATAAACCCAATTATATGAATAGATATATTTGATTTTTGAATGTATTGTAGAGTTTAAAATAGGCTATATATAGGGATGGCCAAAGGTACTCAATAGACACAATTCCAATATGTATGCTAAGCTGTCAAAAGTGACAGGGTTTTACTTTTAAAGATGATTGTCTCTTGCTTTCATTTGTTCCTGTACCAAACCAGCCCCAAAACAAGACAAGAAACCTTTGCTAATATAACAATCCAAATTGTTCATCTTTCCTACTTTTTAAGTTGGAAACTCTACAACTATTTTATCACTAATGACAATAGTTTAAACTTAAACTTACTTAGCCATGATAATTAATATTAAGTTTTTAAAAAAATCATAATTAGTGTTTTTTATTTTTCTTGCTTATTGCTACATAATTTTTGTACTCAACAAAAATAAGTTTTCTGAGGTAATAGACAGTGTTTTGCTGGAATTTTTTTATTTGCCACACATTCAGTTAGTCTCAGAATTATTTAAATATATTAATCTGTGACTTGTTTTAATTTTACAAGTATTTTTTTGTTTTTATTGTTCTGTGGAAAAATTTGTTCATAATTTTCATTGTTTGTCAGATTCTTCTAGCTAACTTTTTGGCACAAACAGAAGCTTTAATGAGGGGAAAGACCAAGGAAGAAGCTGAGACTGAACTTACCAAGGCTGGACTACATGGAGAACGACTTCAGAAGATTCTTCCACACAAAGTACAGTATCAGTTATTAATATCTGTATTTTTAATTAATTTTCATTAAAAGTCTGGTTGCTTAATACTAGACATTATTTGAGAATGCAGGTTAATGTGAGGTTGTATTTTAGGTTAAGTTTCATACTTCATTATTCAAGTAAAATTATTGTAACTTTATAAACTAGTCTGAAACAATAAACTTGGCAAAAACAAATATGATGCACATTTTGCATTAGTGAGCAGCCTAAGTATGTAATGTAAATTTTTTTACAATTAATTTCTTGTAATGATTCTCTGACACAGATGTTCATGGTGGTTTAGTAAGTATGGTCACCAAGACTTGCATGGTTTCATGTTCAGTGTATTTCATCATTATCCTGGAAGTATGACATGGGTAGTTTCTGCATAAAGGATAAAATCTGCTCTGAATGTACCCATGAAAAGTCACACAGTTAGATGGTCAAATTCTAGTTTAATATATTGTTGAAGTAAATGTGACTCTTGTGGACAAGCAATATTATATTAAGCACATATATTTGTCTGTAAACCTAAAGATCTGAACCTGTTTATCAGCAAAAGTGTGTGGAATTTCAAGGTTCAAAATGGCACAGCATAGTTACCTGATGACCAAAAGAATGATCCTTAGCATGTGGAAGGTGTCATCGGTTAAACGGCAAGACTCAGTGTGAAGGTAAAAAACAAAACAAAGGATGGTTGAGAAAACAGCCATTTGTTTGGAAGTAGAAGATTGTTGTTTGTAATTGCATTGAAAATTGCTGGTATAACTAAGAGAGATAATCTGCACCTGAAATGGTGACTAGCAAGGTTTACACAAGTCATGGAATTTTATAACTAAAGTATCAGTACTGGAAGTGTTTTTATTTTATCAGGAGGTCCTGAAAAAGTTCTTGAAAGTAACCACATTGCTCCCACATACCCTGGTTTTATTGATATCAAGGTGTACCAGTGTGTTCATCTGAGATTCATGAAAACTTCTCTTTGGGAAATGCAACTCGTAGATTAGAAATACAGAGATATTGAATTGAAAATCAGACCCATTTTGCCACACCAACCTATCACATCCTTTCTTTCATAATTTGTTAATAGTTTACTCTTACGTTTAATTATATAATAGAGTCAAGGCTTTCATTTCTCAAATGACATGCTGTATAACATTATGTTCTGAATAGTTAAATGTCAATTTTGCTCCGAGCACAAACAGCATTCCCATAAAAAAGTTAATAACTAGCTTGGATGAATTTGTAACAACTGTTTTCACAGAGTTAGAAAGCGAGAAAATTTTTGAGAGTTAAGATAATTTGTCTACTTTTTGTATATCGTTATTTTATATTGTTTAGAGCATTATTTGATTAAATAAAAATTATTAATTGCAATACTATGAGTAGTATAAAAAAATTAGGGTTAACTCTCTTTGACAACCAAAAGCAAGAAAAAAATGAGATGAGTATTCTTTTTTTTTTCATGTATATTCTTTATGTATAGTTATGAAAGCAACCTATATGTAACCTAACTAAAGATTAAGTAAAATAACTAATTGTAATAAAATTAGTTTTTAACTTTCAGTTAGTTTTACGTGGATATCATTGGGTGAATTAGATGTATGTAAACAAGTATTTTCAAAAATGAAAGCGATTGGGAGAGGTACCTTGGTTGATTCAGAAAATGAAGAGATAGGAATTTCTTATCTTGTATTCTCCCTTTTCAGGATTGGTAACGTGAATTTATAATTTATAAGAAACTATAGACTTTGTATTTGGATGTAGCAAATATCTAATTTGAACCAATGATGCATTTAATATACCATGTGGTAATTGATATTTAAGATTTGTTTTTATATTTATCTTTAATTTAAGAAAGTATTTAGTGTATAATAGTAAAATATGAATTGTAATCAACATTTGATATCAAACATAATTGCATGGATTATATTATATTATATAAAATAGCAGGTCAATAAAATTTTGAAAATAAATCTGATTGTAATGACACAGCCTTTCATTCATGCCCATAAGAAGACTTTTCACATCTGTCTCTATAAAGTTAATTGGTCTCTGTACAACAGAAACTAAAAATTTGAAGAGTATTAGGAAAACAGCACTGAGTTTAGGCTCTGTAAACAGTGTAGACAATGAAAGTGAAAGTAACTTCAGCTTTATTAACATTACAAATCATTATATCGAACACATCAGGAAACTTCTAATTCAGTTATGAAAATGACTTGTGAAGAAACACAACATTAATAATCATAAAAACTGGGTACTGAAAATTCAGCACATGGTTATTGATGGTTACCCCACAGAAAATAAAAACAGTGGAAACATCTACAAAATTTCATGCAATTCATATGAATTCTCATGTCAGTGAAAGCAGGAGAGAAGTAAACCACAGATTTATGGTTTATTTCTCTCCTGGTTCTTCATGTTTTTAATCACCTCATTTCTTAATGTGTGTAGTAGGTGCATAGTGCATGTAAATAGCCATGCACTTTCACAACAGGACATATGAATTGTGCATATAATTGATAAATGTGAATATTTGCTTACCTTTGACTTGCTTTATTAATTGTATGGTTCCTAGTATTAGTGATGCTGAATTTAATTTTATACATCTAGATATTCTGTTAGAAGTATAATACATGTAAGTAGTAATGGTATTGTTAATTTAATTTTACACATCTAGAAATTATTTTAGAATTATATTTTTTATAAAAAGTAGTGCTGTTTAATTCAACACATCTTGAGTTGGTGAATGTTCACTCTTCCTATGTAACATGTAGTTTGTTGATTTCTGCTGTGTTTGATAATTGCCAAAGCCATAGAAAAATGTTTTTCCTAAAAACATTGTATTTCTCTCATCTGCAATTTTTTGACTTTCTGAATTTTCCTTAGGTTTTTGAAGGAAACAAGCCAACTAACTCGATTGTGATTCCAAGCCTTAATCCATTTAATCTTGGTGCTCTTATTGGTAAGAAATGAAATGTTTATTTAAAGTTTATTTTTTTACCAATTTCACTGTTAGAAGGTATTGTTTAGTAAGTTGTTATTGAGTCATTTATTCTTTGTTGACAATATCACTATTTTACCAAATGAGATTTTATGAAATGACAATTTTTTAGGTTTAACATGAATTTAGTATTTCAACTACATGCATATATATTTTACATTGCTTTTCAAAAGGCCCTTTTCTCATTATTCAAGCTCATTGACTAATTAAGAATGAAATTAATTTGATATCTGCTTGGTGTTAAAAAAAAAAAAAAATCCCCTGCGGCTGTGTTTATAGACAGGCTTCTGTAGCTACAAGTTATTTTTCTGTGTGTATATTTAATAACACCAAGTAATTTCAGTTTAATATCATAATGCTCATAAAATATGTTAGATAGATTATCAAGACATTAATACCCATTTCCATACGTAGAAAAAGCATGAAGTTGAGAATTATTTTTGAACAAGTAGTAAAAACATGTAATTTTAAGTTAGGAAAATTATTCTAACTATTTTAGTACAAGTTACAGCTTTTACAATAAGGAAGATTATATTTAAAATAAGGACAATTTTTTGGTCACTGGTGAAATGATTATCAGTAAAGAAAGTTTTAGCATTTAAGGTCATTGAGCATAGATTCAAATACTAAAACCTTCTTTACCATTAAAACTTGTTCTTGAGAATGATTTCATCAGTGATTGAGAGACTGTACTTGTTTTAGATATCCTTTCTAACTGTAAAAAAAAATAATACTTCAATCAGTAAGTAAACTCAGAATGAAACTAAAATTTTCTTCATTTAATGTTGAAAATTGTCTCTTACATTGGTTAAAAAAAACAAAAACTTAACCTACTGAACTCATAATTAATTAGTTTTTTATATATGTTAATTCCTTATTTTGGATAAGATTATAGTTCAGTTGTATCCATATTGAAATGAATAATTGTGTGCAAAAGGATGTTTTCTTGATTTCTTTTTCATCATAAAGAATTTCAAACTTCTCATGATATATTTTAATTAGTTTTTAAATTTTTAATTATTGCTTAGTTTCTTAGATTATTTGTAAGAATTACATTAAAGTTGAAGTTAAGAAAATGTCAGTTGTGTAAAAACATTTTTTTCTCATGATTGTTCTTTGTGTTTCCTTAAACAGCAATGTATGAACACAAAATTTTCACTCAAGGAATTATCTGGGACATCAATTCATTTGATCAATGGGGGTAAGTGAGTTACTTTTTGTTTGTTCATTAAGAACACATCACATTTTTTGAGCACCATGACCTCCAACAAGAATGACCCAATGGTAGTAGTCATAAGAAGTTCAAATGGCAGAAAATTTAGTATTTTACCTAGTTATAATGCTATAGACATAAAACAAGTATAAAATTAAAGAAAATATTGAAAAATGTTAAGTACAGTTTTAAACAAACACATTAACCACGAATTATAAACCACAGCCTTAATAATCTATTCGTTTTGTTTTATAATGAATTATCACAAAAAATATATTTCAATAAAGCTCTTTTCTTCAAACAACTACAATCACACATGAATAAGAACAAAGCATGGTGCCTACAATTTTAATTATTTTATCTTAACTCAGTTTGTAACCTGGATAGAATTTTTATAGGAATTAGCTCTATGGTGCTTGAATTTACTGTCAGAGAAAAAGTAACATTCCCTTCATCACATTTCATTACAAAATTAAAACTAAAACTTATAAAAAGTCATTTTTTTTCTTGTATTAAAATCTCTTTTATACACCAATATATACCACATAGATCATGTGTTTTCAGACACTGACCATAGTCCAGGCATGGCTAACCCTAATTCACCCACTCAAATCTACAAGAATAGCTCAAACTGTTTGTATTTTTTATCTGTTTATTTATTAAGTTTTGCCAAAATAAGATTGTCACTAAAGTTATTCAGAACTGTTTCAGATTATTGGATTGTATTAAGGAGAATTAAAAATCACAGGCAAGGTTGATTAGATATCTCCCTTTTTCTTCCCACGTGAATAACTTAATATTATTTGCAAAGCAAAATGAACATCTTTGGGCAATCTAAGAAAACCAAATGATTTTACGTATCTCAGAATTTTCTATACTTGGTTCATAAACATGAAATCGTGAATTGTGTGTAAATAAAAGAAAGAATACACTCAAGGTTTTAGAGGAAATGGAGATGTGTAAATGTTGAATGAACCATTAAATCAAAGACTTTCATTACAAATACTAATAATGATTAAGAAAACATGACAACATAGAAAAAAGTAACTGTAGAAAGTGATCTTGCAATCTCAATTTCCTTTTTGAATCTACTGGATAAAAGACTTGGATTCTGCAATAATTAAATTTTCCAACTAAATGTTTGAACACTTTAGTTTCCCTTGAACAAACATTTTATTCAACTTGATGGATTCACTATGAAAATAGAGGAACAAATAAACCTTTGCTAACTGTGGGCAAAATCAAAAGTAACTGTAACATACAGCTGAAATAGAAACAAATAACTTTGATTTGGAAATAAATTCAGTTTCTTAAATTTGTACAACTACAGATACAAAAAAATTCTTGAAGCTTCCAAATATCTCTGTAAACACCATTTTGATACCAACAAGCAACAAATCTCCACACTAATGAAGATATTGGGAAAAAAAAATGGAGATGTGAGAAAGAAGAATAGGAAAGCCTAACTTACATTCCCAAAAACAATTAGCCCATAAAAAGCTTGAGAAAGATATCATCATCAAAGAACTGGACAAATATAAAGGTTATGTAGTTATAAGCAAAAACCTTTATATACAAAAAATAATTGATCACATAAAAGATAAGAATACCCAGAGAAAATTGAGATGAAAACTAAAGAGATTGTAAGTGAACTTGTAAAAAAACATGTAACCTCCATGTGAAGCTTTTAGATAAATTTACATCATATAATATTCACATTCCTGAATTGTATGGCTTATTAAAATAATATAAACTGGATATGCTACTAAGACCCATAGTCTCCAGCATATGGCAGAGCCAGTGAAAGTACGTCTTGGATGTGTATACAGTTTTGATACTGTTACCGAATTTTGTTTCAGCATACTTAAGTATTGCAAATCAAGGATATACCTAGTAATAATTAACACAATGTAAATTATCCTTTTGTTCAACAATAACTTAAAATTTTAATAAAAAATTACAAATGTTTATTCTAAATAGCTTAATTCAATAACAGTATACATCTATTTTATTAATTTTTGTTTTATTGCTCTCTGAACTACGTATGACTAGAAATACTCCAAAAAAGTTGAAACTTGCATGGTGCATTACATTACTGTATTGAATAGTGTAATGCACAAGATGCTTGCTAGTGTACCCTATTAAGATATTTATTTTTTGTTGTCTTACATAATGTGCTCCTATTTGTTTTTACAATTTAGTTACTTTTATAATAAGTAAATAAAATGAATGAAAGATAAAAATCTAGTAATTATATATCAAACATTTTTCAGTAAAGTTTCATATTTTATCTGTATTTTCTCTAATATTAACATTAAACTTGATTCTCAAGGTTGTAAGACAAGTAATCAAAGTATGAAGAAAAAAATTTCAAAGTGCAAAATGAAATGTATGGTATTGTTCACATAGTTTCAAAACTTATGGCCAGAGTTTAGGGTTCTCACCTTTTCACATTTATTTTCTATTTTAATTGTATTGTTAAAAGCTCTGAGCACACAGTGAGGTAGAATATATCAACTTCTTTACAGTACAGTTGTTGCAACAAGAATTCTAAATTACTTTATAGAAGTGAGAGAAAATATTTGATATGGCTGTGTACAAATTTGTATATAATCCAATAAATATGTTAAGTATTTAGACATTAGTTAGCCTCCTGGGTGATTGGGATTTATATGCATATATGTTGTTATTATTTTCAAATAAATACTTAAATGTCAGTTATTTTCTTTAAACATATAACAGTAAATAAAAAAAAATTGGAAAATAACGACCTTTACTACTTACAATGTTACAAGGTCCTTATTTGCATTTGAGTCACGCCTGCTAACCCTTGTCCAAACTCACATGTGCAATTGGAAAAAAAAAATAAAAAAATTGTAGACTTTGTATATTCATTTTGCAATACTAAACAACTATAAAATACTATACCAATACCCCAAATGTTCACTGTAATTTACCAGGCTTTCTAATTAAATAGCATCTGGGTTTTAAAAAATATCCAATTTCTGTTCAGTAAATAACTTGGATTGCAATACTTCAAGTTTTTCAATGATATAAAAGCTTTTTTTTTTCCTTAAATAACTTGGGAAGAGTGACAGAATTACATTAAAGAAATGTAGAGCTTTCCATTGACCATAAACGTATTGGTATGCAAAAGTACAAGTGTTCTCAAATGATGAATTGGTGGGTGCAACCAATGTTGTGTATTCACTAAGTTTTGAAATATCTCAGCAAATGGAAAAAGTGTGAGTTCTTGTTTTATTTTCTAGCAGTCAGCATTGTAAATTTGTGTTCTTAGGTTGCAAGGAACTGTAGTCACTGTATTGTGGATATTGTAAAATTTTTGTTATGACTTTAGAAAGTCCAGGCTAATCCATTAAGTTGATAAGAGGATGTTTCTTACAGTCTATTGAAATCCAAGCTCCAAGAACACAGTGGGGGTAGAATTTATTAGTTTCTTTACAGTACAGTATTTACAACAAAAATTGTCAAAATTATACAGAAATCAATAGTTAACCTCTTTTTCTTTTTTTACTGTTTACTTTCAAACTAAGAAATTAACTAAAGTATAATATTAAAATCTGAATTATAATCTACAACTGGATGACAGATTTATTGACAATCATTTATAAAATGGTTAAATAAAATTTTGAATATATCTATAAATGTGTTAATGTGCCTTCTCACCCCTATCTGTATTCATGGGGTTAAAAGGAAATACAACTTAATCTTTCTACTGTGATTCCCTACTTAAGCATTGGTAATCTTCAGGTTTCTTGTTATACTAATCATTATGTTTACAACTATGATTTACAGTTCTACAAGTAGTTCTGTATTATTTTTAAATTAGTTACCTTTACACCAGTCACGAAAGCTTTTAGATTGTTATAGGATTAGCATATTTACAGAAGTAAATATGCTGTTTCTATGTCTTTCCTTTCCCCTCAATTTGATAAATTAGTACACACTTCCATAAATGAACAGTAGTTTTAGAGTAGTGCATTCAAATATATAAATAATTTTACAACCATATGTTCTCCCAGGGTGGAGCTTGGAAAGCAGCTGGCTAAGGTGATACATCCTGAACTGAAGGGGAAAGACCCTGTGTCAACACATGATTCATCAACAAATGGTCTTATAAATTTTATCAAAAGTTTCAACTAATAAGTTATTAACTTTCCTGCTTATAAAGAGAAACAGGTGAATGGTTAGGATACATATTGTCCAAAATACAAAGTGGAAAGTTTGAAAAATGTACTGTTGATGATTGTGAACACCCCAGTAATAATGTAAAAAGAAGTGAATATTGTCAGTATTCTTGTCATTTAGTTGCTTAATAATTGTAGATTATCATTAAGCTAGACTTACTTGAAACAAAATCATTCAAAAATCTTTTAGGAATCAAATTATTAGTGTGTTATTTTACTAACATTGGTATGATTGTTCCATTAAATGTTTGAAATAGAGGTTTACTATAATTTTTCTTTACAAAAAAAAAAGATACATTATTTGTTAGTATTTAAATTGTGGCATGAAAGCATGACTTTATAACTTCTTCATTACTCAATTTATTTTCCATCTTCAGTTTTCTTAGTTTCCTTCTACCTATATGAAGTTTTGTGTGCTTTAAATAATTTGTTATGAAGTTCCTTAAGCTCCATTTCTAAGTTTAATAAAATATTGTTAGAAACCTGTTATTCTTAATTAATCAAACTGTTTTAAACATGTCTAGTAAAAAAAATTGTTGTAAAAATACCCCTTTTAATTGAAGTTTCCATAGATATGATTTGACTTTTTCCTTCTAATTTTATCCAAGATGTAATAAACGGATGTTATCAATTGATATTGCCTGTATCAAGTTAAGTTCCATGGTTTTTCTCTGTTTTAATGTTGTTTAAAAAACTGGTTATAAAGTGAATAAATACATTGCAGAATATGACATGTTGGTTTTTGCATTTGTCCAGAACAAATGATCATGCTAAGTATTCAATTTAATCCAACAATGTTTTTATAATTGAATTTTGATTTACTAGCAGTGTGAAAATACAATCCATAAAATATAGACACAAAATAGAAGCCTGGGTTTAAAATACATTTATATGGAGGATTAACTTTTTATGATGTAGGTTTTTATATATCCTTTAGTCACCACAAATAATCTTAAACTTTAAGTGTTTAAATAAAAGTAACCAAACCATTGCAATTAGTTATTTACCAGACCAACTGATATTTTATTTCTAAATTGTTAATTTTTCACAAACTTGTGTAATTTCAGTAAAGAATTACACAGTTTGGTAAAGAAAAAAAAATTCAGCTAGTACACTGAAAAATTAATAATTTAATATGACAGTATAGTTAAATGTTATTCAAACATATAAAATGTTTTAAGTTATTAGTGGTGGGTAATGACTATTCCATCAAAACTTTTATTTTACTATAATATAAGGCCTAATATTTATTTGCTTATTTCACCCAAGCAGCACTATTGAGCTGTGAATTTGACAAAAATTGTCTGCTGCAGGTGGAATAGCAAATCAAAGAATAGATTAGGCCTCCATACCACTTACTTATTGTTTGTTTTCACTGAAGTTGTACACTTTGGTGAGGGAAAAGTGCATGTACATGTTTGTTAAAGGTTATAACCATTGCTACTAACTAGATTAAATTTGAGATATCTGTAATACAAAAAATGGTAAAAATACATGAAAGTATATAAATATTTAAAATAGTGGGGGCTGCTGAGTTTGTTTTGCTGAGGAACTGTTAAAAGTTTCATTTTCTGTAATCTGTTTTTCACATAATTGATTCATATAATTTCCAGAAAGCCATATGGACAACAAAAATCTTTTAGTACGTGAAATAAACATTTAAAAATGTTTTGTCCTTCATCAACCGTACTGTTATGAGCATATTTCATAAATCTGATGTTTGCAAAAATATCTTTAACATGAATATTCTCTATCTGAAAGTGAACAAAACAAAGCCTGGCCTAATAGTTTGTGTACAGGACTGTGGATACAAGAATCTATGATTAGTACCTCCTAATGCCAGAAAATTGCACTTTGAGGTGTTGAATGAGTATTATAATGAAGTCTTGTTATTCATTTATAGTAGCTTATAAGTTGGTAGTATATGCTATTTATTAGCTGCCTTTCCTTCAGTTTGTTGACTCATAATTTAATAAGGCCTTTGTATAGTCTCAGATGAATATTTAAAACAAATACCTGGAAGACTTGCTCAGAACAGACATGAAATTATGTATATTTATCAGAAAAGAATGCACAAAAATTAAATTTTGTTGAAATGTTTCAAAAACTAATACTCAAGTAATAATTTTACTAAGAAACAACTTTAACATAAACAACATATTAATATTTCTTTAAAGTATTTAAAGTCTTTGTAAGTTATATTAATATGTATCATACTTAACAATGAAAATATCTGAGTTGTAGGCTAAAGAAATATTTCATGTATTATACTGATCTTAACAGATTTTAGTTCAATATAAAATAAAATTCACTGTGTGTAATACTAAATAAATATCCTTATACTAACAAAAGTAACTTGACAAATTTGTTTAATTGTTGCATAAGATGTTTGTAGTAATACAGAGAACAAGGGTCTATTGTGTAAGAAGTTATAATACTTGTAATGACCAAAGAAACATTTACTATGTTAGCTGTTTCAGCAAAAATGGAACAACCATGAGCATGTTTACAACAAGGCCACTTGTACACTTTGCTTGGTTTAAGGTAATCTTTTTTAATTTGTATCTGTGAATGTCAGCTTTAAACAATTTGTCTTCAGCACGTTTATCATTATGAAGTTGGTTGTTAAATAGTGATAGTAATTAAAGGATGGTACCGGCTATTTTGTTATAAAGAATTTTTATGCACAAATGTTGAGTTGCATCATTTTTCATATTACAAGGTTATTAAGTCTTCTGTTTCATGATGCAAGTGTACAAAATACAAAAATTAACCACTGAACAAATGTGCAATAAAATTGCATACACCTACTTTGCAGTCAACAGATTTGAAACTTCTTATTCATTGAAAGCAAAACTTGAACAGTAATTTTATCACATTTCTTACTGATTGGTTTGAAAGGCTTATACAGAAAATATGTTGGCAGTGTTTTTCTTTCGTCATGGCTAAAAAGTAATATGTTGTATGAAGTGTGCACTTCATATGGTACATATCTGAAGTATGTAATTGTGACTACACAGATAAATGTCAAACAAAAAACTCCAATCAAAGATGATTTCATTTGTATTAAATTAAACATTACTGTTATTCTTAGTGCCACACGTGATCATTTTTCTCCAGGTTACTATAAAACTATCAGAAGTTTTCAACTACATTCCTCCACATTCCACTGCTTTTGAATAAGCAAGATTGTACAAACTCTAAATGCTTAAGACAATACAAGAAGTCAGAACAATGATCATATGCTGTGACTGAAACATTCTTGCCTGATGTTATTTTTTAAGCATGAAATTGTTATACTTGTTAGATACTGGTACTGCAAAATTAGAGGTCAGATGAATGACAGTAAGGGTTATATAGCTAAGTTTATGACGTTTCGGTAACCATTATAGTGAGTGTCAGTGGAAGTGTAGTTGTTAAGATCTGAAAGGATGTCATGATTTATAAGTATGATACAAATAACATTATCATTATTTGTTCTGTAGTTTAAATCCTGACATTTGGATTTAAGATCACTAAGAATAAATGTATGTGAGCTTAAGTTGAAAAGTAATCAGGTGAAAGCAGCAATAGGTGTAGTGTGAGGTAAAATATATGGTGGTAAAAGAATAATGACTGAGAATTTTGAACATGTAAGTGTAATAAAGCAAATTCACTGGAAACAGAACTTGTATAGTAGATTGTAGTTAGGAAGAGGGATCTAGTAAGGTTTAATTACTAATGACATATTGATGGCTCTTAAGTTGCAAATACATTTATGATGTTAATTTATAAAATCTGTATTTATAATATTCTTATTGAAGTCCAAAAAAGTTATAAAATTGTCAATATTATGCATTTTACTTGAAACAAATTGCACTTGCCACAAAATGGGGGGAAAAAAGCTGCATGCATTCTGTTGCAATACACTATAGGCATGAGATCGACCATGCTGAAACAAGTCTGCTAAGTGACCAACATTAAAAAAAACAAAAACTAGGAAGTGCTTTTGAATAAAAGAAACCACAGTCTGTCATTTCAAACAGTCAGACTAAATACTTGGTGACGTTTGCCATTCCGATGCATCTAGGAGTAGAAATATTCTAAATTTTCAGCAGGATGCGTGTCCTGCTGGACATTTGACATTTTAGCAGTATACCTCAGAATTGTCACCAGACATTACTGAAAACAAGAAATCAAGTAGAGACAAATATTATATAAAACAATAATTTTATTTATGGCACTGAAACATTATTTCAAAGCAAGTGGCAACAAGCCTTGTATCCATTAAAAATGACACATCAATCAAACTGATAGATTTAGTCATCCAGCACTAAGACATCAGCTGATGTAGACTCAGTATCTCTATTGTCTCTACGCATGCGAGTTCCATGTGGACTAACAAATCGTGTTTTTTTTACTGTCCTTCCATCAGGATTCTACAGACTTGCACAGTAATTCTGTGCTTGCAAGATCGCAGGTCTTACTCTTAGCTAATTTTATTGTCATCAAGTCATTATGAGAATCATTTATTAGTTTGGATAGCCAGTCATCTTTAGTGATTACCATCTGGGAAAATCCACGTTCTGGTTCAGTAGATGACACGAAAATCACCTGCATTAAAAAACTGCAAAAATATGTAAGTTATATAAACTGATATATAGAATTGTATACAATTCTTCAAGAATGTGAAGAACTTTAAGAAAATATACATGAAGCTCTGCACACAAAAAATTATGAAATGAAAACACACGTTTTTTTTATAGCAAGGTAACATTGGGCTATCTGCTAAGCCCACTGAGGGGGAATCGAATTCTTGATTTTAGTGTTGTAACTCCGTAGATTTTCCGTTGCACTAGCAGTGGGCGAAAAAAGGCGTCACATACACATAAGTGTATGAATAATAAAATAAATTTTACAAAACATCAGGCAAAAGCCTTGTAAAAATGAATCATAATACGATAAAGATACGAAGACGCTACTGTATGAGGTATTTATTAGTTTTTACAGAAAAAGAAAACTATTTGTTAGAGGAAAAGTTTGTTTGTTTTGGAATTTCGCACAAAGCTAATCAAGGGCTATCTGTGCTAGCCGTCCCTAATTTTGCAGTGTAAGACTAGAGGGAAGGCAGCTAGTCATCACCACCCACCGCCAACTCTTGGGCTACTCTTTTACCAACGAATAGTGGGATTGACCGTAACATTATACACCCCCACGGCTGGGAGGGCGAGCATGTTTAGCGCGACGCGTAGAGGAAAAGAGCAAACATTTTAACCTAGTAAAACCTAATAAAACATTCATAAAATGATTTATTTTTAATTTATTTTGAAATAAATCAGCTATGGTACTTTTAGCAGTATCGGTTATGTACTAAGTAAAAGCTTAACTTCTTTAAAGTGAAAGTATCACAGACTATTATAACAAGAGAGTTGAAACAAATTATTTTTCTCGTCGTAGTGTGTTCTAAAGTAACTGAATCGAAAAGTGACAATTATTTAAAGCTGTGGATACAATTTTAATAGCCAATAGTGAAAAAAAATTGTGCATACCTTTAACTTGTTCTGATATATTATTTTAAAACAAGTGAGCTGTGTACTGTTTGTTTATTGTTAAAATTTATTACCAACAAGTCACAGACACCTACTGTAAAGAATTCACCCTCTAGTTTCTATGATATCTTCATTATACAAATAACTATACTTCTAGAAGGATTTACTCCAGTAAACAGCATCTTGCAATAGCCAATACCCAGAAATTATGAACCACTGAATCAGTAAATTGCACAAATATTATACATAAGAACCTAAGGTGCATTAGATACACGAACTTGTTTACAAGTGAATGCAGTAAGTTAAGCTACGACAGATAATTTTTACCCAATAAACGAATTATCAGTGAAACTTGTTTACAAATAAATACGTTTGTTTATCTTTAAAAGATAAGCTATATGTTGCAGTAAAAAATACTGAAAAATACTTATGGCATACTATTTACACAAACAATAATAGAACGTAAACATGAGGATATAATACAAAAAAACTTGATGGAAATATTAATTTTTATTTTTATATGATTGGTCCCTTGCTTAATTTTACTAAAAAGTAGTTATATGCTTACTGTTTGACACTTGCTTTTTCTATTATTATCCAAATAATTTAAATGACAATCACATGAACATAACTCCATCAGGGGCATAAAAACCTTGATGTAAAAAATTAATCGTTTATCAACCTTACGTTTTATTATATTTGTTGGTGAAATTCATTCTGTAGTTAGCTAGCTGTGAGCTTAGAGACTTTTAAAATTCCTGGTTAACACAGATCGCATATAGCCTATTGCGTAGCAAATAGCTTTGCACTAAAACAAACAATAGTCGAAATTCGCATATTGAGTTTTGAGATTATATCCTCTGAAGAACTGACAGTCATAGTAACATCGAAGTTTTTTGGTAGTAAGTAACTCGTTTGTTTTGGAATGTCACACAAAGCTACTCGAGGGCTATCTGTGCTAGCCGTCCCTAATTTAGCAGTCTAAGACTAGAGGGAAGGCAGCTAGTCATCACCACCCACCGCCAACTCTTGGGCTACTCTTTTACTAACGAATAGTGGGATTGATCGTCACATTATACACCCCACGGCTGGGAGGGCGAGCATGTTTAGCACGACTCGGGCGCGAACCCGCGACCCTCGGATTACGAGTGCACGCCTTAACGCGCTCGGCCACGTAGTAAGTAACTCAGTAAAATGTTGTTGCAAGCGCGTAAAAGAGTTAGTTAAAAACTGGAGACTATCAATAACGAAGTACATGAATTTTGTAAAATACGAAGTATTACAGACCAAAGGCTGACAAATAGATTTTTTACAGAAATTTACTCCCACACCTTTCTTCATATAAAATATAAACAACTTAAGTTGAAAAACTAACCTTTTATTTTTCGGTTTAAAGGTCCAAAGCTGGCGAAGCACTAGAAACCATAGACCTAAAATTTGTTATAAAAATCCCTCTAAGTGCACGTCTCTTTTTTTTCTTACATTCCTTTTCATTTGTCAAGTTCATATTCAAACTCAAGCGCGTGTTAAGATAACGTTTCAGATCTATCTTTTTTATCTGCTTGATTTTTTTTTTTACATATACATGCCTCTGATTTTGAATCCGAAATAAACGAATTAAGAGGAAATGAGAGAAACACCTTCAGCTTACGTAATTTTTATCGCAAACTTGCATTTTCCTTGCAACTAAGTTAAGAAATAACGCGTTGC
Organism: Carcinoscorpius rotundicauda; assembly: GCA_011833715.1. NCBI lineage: Eukaryota > Metazoa > Arthropoda > Merostomata > Xiphosura > Limulidae > Carcinoscorpius > Carcinoscorpius rotundicauda. Next base: position 43,847,909 of record CM022392.1, on the reverse strand, counting down.
AAGATTTGACATTGTTGAAGATTAGAATAAGGCAGAATGTGAAATATGACCCTTAGGTAATTGCTGAATTTAAAGTATTAAAAATGAAATGAAGTATTTAATGAAAGCTAAGTCTTAAGAAAAGATAATCTAACGCTCATTTTGAGAACAATTAATAAATTGAAGGAGAAGAATAAAAACGCCAAAGTTTGTTAGTAATGAAACAAGCAAGTTTATCTGGTATTGGTATTTTGTATTTATGAAAATGCTACTGAGGTTGCCTGTCATCGCTCCTAATTTTGAATTACCTACCAAAGGGAAAGGCAGACAATCAATATTGGCCTATCAATGATGTCAAGAAAACCCACTTGTAGAGAAATATATATGCAAAAACGGCTTGTTTGAGTTGAGAAAATATTTTACATAGAAGAGCGAACAACGTTTCGACCTTCACAAAGAAAGAAAGAGGAAACTGACCGGAAGCTGACCACATCTTTGGAGGAATCGTGTAGCTGAGCGTCGGAATGTAGAGGGCGGTGTTAGATGTTTGAATATATAATTTTATTTTATTATAGTAATATAGGTAGAAAGGCGTTCCTTTATATTGGTTTATTTTAGGTTTAAGTTGTTGTATAAGTAAGGCTTCTTTAATTTTTCGTTTGTTTCTTTATTTAGTATTTCAGTGTTTTCTATGGTTATGTTGTGTTTATTTCACTTGCAGTGTTCGAAAACGTTTGAAGGTGACTTATGTTTTTTGAATTTGGTTTCCATTTTCCTATTTGTTTCTCCAATATAAAGTCGTGGCAGTTATTACATTGTATTTTATAAATAATGTTGGTGTGGTGTTTGTCAGTGTAGTTTTTACATAGTATAGACCTCAGTTTTGTGCCTGGGATTTTAAATAGGTTTTGATTGGTTTGGTTTTTGAAATTTCGCACAAAGCTAATCAAGGGCTATCTGTGCTAGCCGTCCCTAATTTATCAGTGTAAGACTAGAGGGAAGGCAGCTAGTCATCACCACCCACCGCCAACTCTTGGGCTACTCTTTTACCAACGAATAGTGGGATTAACCGTAACATTATAACGCCCTCACGGCTGGGAGGGCGAGCATGTTTGGCGCGAACCCGCGACCCTCAGATTACGAAGAGCACGCCTTAACACGTTAGGCGATGCCGGGCTAGATTTTGAATAAATTTGGTATTAACTGGAATGTCATATTTTGTCACTTGTTTTTGCCAAATGTTGGTTATTTGTCTGCTGATGTCGGGAATATATGGTATGCAGCAGTATATGGTTTCGTGATTTTTTTGATTCGTGAGATATATTTACTTTTTATTTCATTCAACAATGTAGAAAAAACAACTAACCCCAGTTTTTAAAGGTAAAACTTTCAAAAATTTTAATAAATACACAAACATTATCCAAAATTTACAGAAAATCTACTTAAAGCCATATTGAACACAAAATACGAAGAACTACATGACTTACAAAAAATGAACCTAGACCATCAACTGGCATGCTGCATTAAACCAGAGATTTACGGACTTGTACAACGAAACATAAACCAAATCAATACAAAGAACGACAGAGACAAAAAGATCTGCCACAACAAAAAAAAACTAGAAAAACTAAGGTGCAAACAACAGAAAAGACACCAACACGACAAACCGTTGACTTACCTCATAATTAACAGATCCGACCGACAATTAAACACAGACGAGATACATCTACTTAACAAAGGATTCAACTTCGCAATAGCACCAAGGTACATTCCAACCTTGGAAATTAAAACATGTTTAGAAGATATAGCCAGGATACTTGTGATACTTTCTACAGAAAACAAAAACAAGAAAACAACCAAGAGAAAGAAGACAACTTAAATAATTTTAATGACATCCAACAGCCAAACTTCCCAGGTAAAATTAAAAATTTATGTTTTCCAGAAACACCTAAAAACAACATCTTAAACGATTTTTTCAAAGAATTTTCTCACAAAACCATCAACATAATTTCACGAAACAGAAAGCTAAAAAAACAATCTTACAAAAAGAGACATTAATTCCATTAAAAACCTAAAACAAGACAAAAACATAAAAATGAGCTGCAGGATGTCCCTGAAACTCCATATCCTTGACGCTCATCTTGATAAATTCAAGTAGAACATAAGAGCATTCTCAGAGGAGTCAGGCAAGAGCTTCCACCAAGATATGCTGGAATTTGAACTCCGTAACCAAGGAGCGTATGATGAAAACATGATGGAAGACTGTATTTGGGGGCTGATACATGAAAGTGATTTACATTACAGCCGCAAATCTCGAAAAACTTCTTACTTCTAAACATTTTTGTATAACTTTAGTATGAATATATGTAAATCTTGATTCATATGTTGTTTTATCCAGACCTTATGCAAATGAAACTGTGGAAATTTGCCCATTTTTACACAGAAAATAATTTCTAAATTTCGTTATCCAGATCACAAAAGCAAATTTTTAAAGAAATAATGGCCATTTTCTGTACTTTTACAACATAAGCAATTAAAAAATAATTCAAACTATCCAGGAACAAAGTTTGTGTTATGTAGTGTTATGCATTCTGCGACCACTGAAAAGATCAAAATTCAAATTTGAGCATTACAAGTCTAAATATTTACTAATGAACAATCAGGATGCTACTACAAATTTATTATAAAAATCAATACAAGTTAGTTATATACATCATCACTTCAATTAAACTGTCAAACTTACATAATTTAAAAATAAATTGCATTATATTTGTCAATAAATCTAAATTTCTTAATTAGTCATAAACATACTGAAACAGGTAGAATAACAACCAGTTTGAGTCAAGTAATGCATAATCATGATTAGAAAATCATAAATTTAATAATTTTATTAAGTTAATGTATGAAATAGTTAATAAATATAACTATTACTAACAGTGAATAAATTCAGGACTATATTAAATATGCCGGTGAAACAAAAATGTGTTACGCTCGGGCGTTTGATGGAGTATTAGAAACATTAAGCTGTGAAATCTATGATTTCAGAAAGAGACAACAGCTGAGGAATCAGGTAGCTTAGGGGTTCACAAACGTTTTTGGTCCCCACATTAACTGTTTCAGTCTATAACTTGTTTTAAAATATCTGTTATTACAATATTTTTATGATCTCGCGAGTTCTCTAAATAACTTTGCGACTACCTTTTTGTGTTCGAAACATGTTTGAATTTGCTAATTAGGCAAATTCACTTAAGCATTTTAAGATTTACTATAAAATTAAACCAATTTGTATAAAATAAAAAGAATGAAATATAAATTCATGATAAATAAAAGTTTCTTAGGACATGAAAAGTTGCTTCTCTTATATGTAATTGTAAAAATGTCTATAAAAATTGCTAAACACAAAATGTAAAACCACAAATTTGCATTATCTTAGCATGTTCATACAAGTTTGGTGAAGATCTATTAACAGCAGACGAAGTAATGGTAAAAACCACAAAACGCAAGAATATAAAAGTTTGTATATATGTTTTCAACAACCCATTAAATAACCATGACAAATTTGGTGAAGATCCATCTACAGGAAGTGAAGTAATAGAGCAAAACTGAAAATTTGTATATACCCTTTGGTGAAGGTTCATCTTCTCCCATTGAAGTAGTTACATGGACATAAAACAGACAGTACTACATTTATATAGATGCAATTATGACTTTCCCTTCTTCGATCATATCTTTTGAACATAAAATACAAATAATGACTTGCACAACATTGTTTTCCTTCAGTCTGTATTTCGCTGTTTGATTTTAAATAATAGAACAAGTTTGACTTCACTGGCAATTGTTGTTGTTTTTAATTAAGCACAAAGCTACACAATGAGTTATCTGTGCTCTGCCCACCACGGGTATCGAAACCCGGATTTTAGCGTGTAAGTCCGCAGACATACCGCTGAGCCACTGGGGGGCATTCACTGGCAATATAGTAATTGTTTTCTGCACGTGGCCTGTACACTTTTGTACAATGTTAAAGTTCATGTTGCGCTCACGATGAAGTAAACTAAAAACAATAGGTGCTTTGTGCATTTTTGATAATTTAACAAAAGTATATCTTTCGCTCAAAGGTTGGCGATAATTGTAGAATAACATTGTTCGGTGTGATCAAAGTTAGATGAAAACATTTGTTTGTTCTGACGTATCAGTTAGATTCCAATTCAAGAAAACAAAGTAGTTGACAGAATAGACTTGGCAATGATGATTCGTGAAGGTTACTTGGATGTTAAGATCCCTGCTAAAGACCGTGGATTTACTCCTTTCAAAGTAAGTAAGTTAGTAATGGTAGAATGTAAATAAGTGCAAGAAGTTGGAAAACTGCAATATAAATTTCTAAATATAAGAGCCCGAAGAGCCTATCGAAAATTAAACAAAAAGGTAACATAAATATATAATGGAAATGGTAATGTAAAATTTGACAACGATAAAAACAAAACAAATTGTTCAGTTTTCATTTTCATATCAATAAATACAGTAAACAAGTTGCTAACTCCACTCTTGGGGTTCTCATCGATCTAAATATGTTACAATAACTAATAAAAAATACTGCAACAAATGCAAAGGTAATTACGGAAACAATACATGTCGTTAAATCAATCTGAGATACAATGTAGTGTAGTGAATTATAATCATGAAGTATTTATAATACGGGTTTCAACTACAATAGTTATAGCTTGTTTGGTTTTTGAATTTCGTGTAAAGCTACACGCGGGCTACTTGCGTTAGCCATCCCTAATTTTGCAGTGTAAGACTAGAGGGAAGGCAATCAGTCATCACCACCACCGCCAACTTTTTTACCATCGAATAGTGGGATTGACCGTAACAATATAACGTTCCCACGCCTGAAAGAGCATATGTGGTATGACGAGGATTCGAACTTACGACCCTCAGATTACGAGTCGAGTGCCTTAATCACCTGGTACTGCCAAGCACAATAGAGTTATAGATCTTAGGAGCTTCTTCAATACTGATTATTCAATATGATAAAAATATAATAATTATATTGCGTCCTTAATTTACTCGCTACATAAATTTGAAACTGAAGAGTTATAATTTTTGTGTTATGATTCAGAAATGACGTCGATAATGCTGTTACTTAAATAAAATATATACGATGCTCACCCACAACTGTTCTCTGTTTTAAAGGAGGATTGTACCAGAAGTTAAGTAAGTGCAAATAAAATTGTCATTATTGTATCACTTTAAAATACTGGAGTTTTGTTGTTTGAAATGCAGGGTCCTTTGAATTCGAATGATTTTTAATTGTATAAATAGTTTCCACTAGCCCAACAGTTTGCCTGTGTAGTTTTCACTTTGAATATCTAGTTTTGAATCTCAGTTGCATATTGTGCAGCTTTGATAAAAAAATAAATAAGTTTTGGCAATAAAATTAAAAACACATTTACTTTCTGAGGAGTAAAAGACATTGTCAAAACGTCTAAATCCTTCTGATATCCACAAAACATTTTCAAAAACAACAAAAAAGGAAATGTAAAAAATAACAACAGACGTTCTTCGATAATAATAACTACACGAACCATTAAAAATAATGGTGAAATATGCCATAAGTATTTTAGTGTCACAATTACTGATAAAACTGTTTTTTTCAATATTGTTTTAGTTTTGAAAATTGATGCATTAAGTTTTCAGAATCTAGATAGCATGTTTTGTCTATAACGATAATACCGTTTTTTGTGGGTTTTTTTTTTTATAAGGATGCAAACATCATTCACATGACTGATGATCATTCTCATTACAAAACAAAAGATTTTGTATCCCTGAAGCATTACCTCACTTTCTAGTGGAAAATATTAGAGTGTAGCCTTCTATACACTGTGCAATATATTACAAAAATCTTTCCTCGTTTATTTTAATGCGATATTTAAACTCTATGACTTTTTTTGCCAGTATCAAGTGACTTTTTATCTTATGAACACTTGTTCAGTATAACATGGACGGAATTTTTGAAAATATTTACATATTAATTACCGAGTTTAAAAAATGAAAAAGTCGATTTGTTTGTAATTGTAGGATGGTTAAAAAAGGAAAGTTATTTTGAATTTATATTAGTGAAGTACACAAGGTGAATCTATATGCTGTGGTTATAGAATTTAAATAAATATAAAATTTGGAGTTTTGTAAAATATAAAACAAAAAGTCCAAAACTTAGGCCTTTAGTACTAAATATTGAATAAAAACTAAAATACACAACATAAAAAATAGCCCTTTTAAAAAAATACAAACCAACCATAAACACATCACATAAAATAACCACTAATTAATTCTATACATATGTATTTGTTTGTGGGCTATCTGTGCTCTGCCCACCACAGGTATCAAAACCCGGTTTTTAGTGTGCAAGTCCGCACACATACCACTGTGCCACTGGGGGGCATACATATGCATAAAAGTGTTCACATTATATACAACACATATATGATACATGTATAAATTACGATAAAGGAAATGTACACTTATTTACATCTATACAAAGTATATACAGTGTGATATATAAAACAAATTTTAAAGAAATAACGATATACATGAGAAAGGGAATCCCTAGCTTCTTACCTCTATTGGAGCCTCCATAACAGAGAAAGTGGTGGTCTTTCTATTAGCCTTTCTCATTGAGAATATTATTTCTCATTCAACTGAAAGAGCCTCCCAAGTTTGAGCCAGATAACCTTAGAGATATAGGTGTGCACAGAGTAGGGGACAATTGCACTTTATAGACTGACAAACATACTTCTTTTTTTATTAATTCAATATATATAGACACACACATAATCATGCTATGGACTTTTCCTGAATATATTACCAGGAAAAGTAGACAAAAACCTGCAGGGAATAAAACTTCCTCCCAATGGTTCTCTGAAGAAAAAAAAGAACTATTAGAAATCTGAGAAAATGGCAGTGAAGAATCATCAGCTGTTTATGAATCTTTGAGTACTACCAAACCAGAAAAAACAAATACATTGGAAAAAGTAATTAAGTGAAATTGTGGGAAAATATTTGGTTTATAATGTTTCATCTGCCCCAGATAAGATGATAAGCTCATTATTTAAAGGAACCAATCCATTAGCCAATGGATATATTGACTTAAAGCAATGCAGTATGTTGACTGATGCTGGTTCCACAACTACACCTGTTTAACCCAATTTGGTAATAAAGGCTGGTAAATTGACATGTTTTAGCTCCAGCAAAATGAATGGTAAAAGATACACTTACTGTGAAAAGCTTCTACACAACATATAATGTGCGGTAATTGACACGAAGAAATAGTGAATAATTGGAACTAATTTCAAGTGGAAAAGTGGGTGAAATATCAGATTAGCTTCAAAAAGCTTCACAGTCTTTGAAGAGGAAATCTATATATACACTATAAGGTTGAGGCAAAGTTTTCATTGACAGCAAAAATGGCAGTTACTATACCACAAAGAAGTAAAATCATCATACCAGGACTTATCAAGAATAAATTTACACTGAATGCTAAAGATTAACTCCATTATAGATGATTCATTTGAAACAAAATGGTTAGCATTCTTGGATACTGCAAGTCAATAAAACAAATATAGAAAATACAACTTTTACTGCACGAAATGAATCGTGACAATTTTTTATGTTACCTCCTAAATTATGTGATGTACCTGTTACATTTCAACAATTAATGTAATGTGATCTCTCAAAACTATGATGGGATGTTGTATTCATCTACTTAAATGGCGTAATAACACGAGAAGACCTTTGATGTTGTTTATGATGAGCTTAGGAAATTTCTGGATTGTTTGAGGAAAGAGAACGTTAAGGTGAATCCCAATAAGTGTGAACTATTTCATCAACAGGCTAGTTTGGATAATTTAGCTCATTTCCTACACTTTCCAGAAAGCTCTAGTCATTAAGCTACATGTTCATCATGTGATATAAAAACTCCTTTTAGTTCCACCTCAAAAAAGACCTGTCTAAATTAAAAATCATAGCTTACTATACTGCCCCTCTATGAATTGTGGTACCATTTAAAACTTCTATTACTCAAAGAAAACCACAGTACATTAAACTTGGAGTTTTGTAAATAAAAATAGGTAACTTTTTAGCAGGTGGATTTACTTTTGGTGGTCTTCTCTAAAACTAATCATTTTTATGTTCTCCTGCCAGAATACTTCTGAAAACAATTATGGTGACCTATGATTTATACTATTATTTTTTTCTAGATTCTGCTCTGTTGCCTTATAGATTGGTTTTCTAATTTTGTTTCCATACTTGTAACTAAAATTTAATTCTCTGATGTTTTAATCATTGAGTATAAGTAGCGTACAGTAAGTTACAGGACAGTTAAAGTAATCTCATTCCCAAGATATTATATCCTTTGTTTATTGTTAACAGTTGATTCATCACCGTCTAAAATAGAATATTCGTTTTTCATGCCAGTAACATCTTCCTATTATCTTCTGTTAGTGGTTTCTTTTACATGAATAATTTTGTCTGCAATTCCAAGTTATACATTCTTTTCATATGCAATTGAAACCACTTCTGTCCTATGGTTTACTTTATTCATTGTGAGTAATCAGTTGTCTAACTAATCCTTCAAATTTTTCTAGATAGAATTGAAATTTTCACATTATATTCTGTGATACATTCATTGTCCCTAAAGGATATCTTCAGTTGTTTAACTGTGGCTTTAACTGATTAAAATTCTATTGACAAATTGGAAAACTTGATTTAAAGATGTGCACCTACTTTGCTTTAGCCTAACTTAAATATCCCCATTTACTGCAGCATTTATGAATATGTTATATGCCAACAAATCCACTATTTCATGTGGAACATTAAAATAAGATAATTGAATGAGTCTTTCCACAATTTCAGCAAATTTAATTAATGTCTTGTGACACTCCAATTCTGTTTGATAGAGTAGCTACTAATGTCTAATAGCTGTTATTGTTCTCGACTGGAAGATTGCTTAACGTAAATGAAGTTGGTCCTTTTAAATAAGCAATAAAATAAACAACTTGACATTTACTGTTCAATTAAATCCCTTTAGACATAATTTTAAATTAACCCTGATATGCCTTTTATGGTACCTTCTATTATAAATTGTTGTTTTCTCAATTGAGCTAGCTTGCTAGTGTAGCATATTCATTAAAAAAAAACACCACCAACAAACTCCAACCACACCATGGAATATGAATAATGTGACAAGAAAAGAAGGTTTAGTAATTTGTTTTCTGAATTTCACACAAAGCTACACAAGGATGATTAATTATAAAGAATTTAATTAATTGGTGTTAAGTGTCCTCTTTAGGATGATTAATTATAAGTGATTTATTTAACTCAGTATAAATTATTTAATTAATTAATGTTTAACATCCTTTGTTAAATAAAACAAATGAATTAACATTTACTGTCCATTTTAATGATAATTTTGTTTTAAGTGAATTAATGATTAAATATCGATATGATAACAATGTTATACCATATACTTATGGTATTATTACGTAATCATACATCATGGTTGCCTAGCAATGCGCCCCTAATGACACATTTTCTGATAACAACTTTTGGAGCTATCATAAATTTTTTGTAAAATGGCATCATCTTTAACAGCAGTAATGGTTTGTTTGTTTCAAATTTTGCACAAAGCCGCACAAGGGTTATCCACACTATCCGTCCTTAATTTAGCAGTGAAAGAATAGAGGGAAGGCAGTTTGTCATTACCCACCCACTGTTTGGTGTGACGGGGATTCAAACTTGCAACCCTAGGATTATAAGTTTAATGCCCTGATCACCTGGCCATGCTGGAGTAAAACTTAAATAAACCTAATGGAAAAACACCATTGTGTTTGTCATGAAGATAATAAATGTAGCAGTATGAAGGATGTGCTGTTAGTTGCAACAGGTGATAACCAGTATCATAAAGCTACTGTTTCCATTAACACCAAAATTAAAATAGTGACATAAAATATACGAAAGATGTTTCAAAAAGAAAATTGTTAGTATGGAACAAGAAATATAAAGTTTAAAAATAAAATGGGAATAACTGACATGGGCTGAAGCAGGATTAATAACAAAACAAACAAAATCATATTCTTTGGCAGAGATAAGCATGAAAGGGGAGTTTATGTAACCTTGAATCAAGGTAGAGTAAAATATATAATAGAATACTGGGCTATCTCCAATCGAATTTTGTTTTTGAAATTAAAGAATATGCCAATTAGTGCCCATCATACAGTTTTATGCATCAACAACACATTGACCAGAAGAAGATCATGAAATATCTTTTTCATAACTTGAATAAGTCCAATCTTATTGTAAATCTAGACATTATAATTATAAAAGAAAGCTTTAATATAATTGTAAAAAAAAGTTCAGTAAATGATATCATAGAACCAGAAATATAAAAGGGGAAGTATGATAAAATAAGCAAACACCCAAGAAATGACAATTGGAAATACATGGTTCCAGTAGTATTAAAGGAGTCTGTGAACACAGAAAAGCCCAGGTGATTGTACTAGAAATAACATTTATTACACTGTAATAAACAAGAGGTTCAAAAATGTATTGAAGTGTTAAATGTAAAAGTAATCACATACTAGCATGTGATACATTTTAAGTGAAACTAGAAAAACATAAGCACTAAAAACTTATTTAGATATGGATCAATTATAATCTGACAATCATAAAAGGAAAAGCAGTTCAAACCACTTATTTGATGATGATGGCAAAAGTAAAAATAGGTTCAAACCACGTACTTGTTTTGTGAAATATAAAACAATTAGAATCTCAATGGCCCCCCAGTGGCTCAGCGGTATGTCTGTGGACTTGCACGCTAAAATTCGGGTTTCGATACCTGTGGTGGGCAGAGCACAGATAGCCCATTGTGTAGCTTTGTACTTAATTCAAAAACAACAACAAGAATCTCAATGACAACAATCAAAAGTTTCAATCTCTAAGTAAACACAAGAAGCCACTGCAAAAAAAGAAAAGAAAAGAAAAATGTAGAAATAAATGTTTGACAAAGAAGAAAGACATGGTGGCAAGAAGACGACAAGCAAAGGCTAATAATAAAAGTGTAATAAAGTTGACAAAAAGACAGAGTCAAGTGCAATAAGCAAAGAAAGAATGGCTTATAACACAATGTACTGAAATTATGTTTAAATATACACAAGACATAAAAAGCATACATTAAAGGATAAGAGACATGACTGGAAAAATGTCATGCTCTTTAAATGGAGGAGCATAAGCATTTTTATGAAAAACCAAAAGTCTTAGAAAGATGGCCAGAATACATTAAAAAACTATACAATGACTTGTACAAGCTAGTGGATGGGTGGGATTGAGTTTTTGCCTTTCTGCTTTTATATCTCAAAGTACCCTTTTCTGAGTCATGCAAAATGTACAAAAGTACAAAAACATATGAATGATTACTCTCTATGTACCATTGGCACCATAATCCTCCTGAATAATCCTCAGTAATATAGAGAAATATTGAAGGACCATCAATGATAAAAATGATTTAAGTGGATTAGAAAATTGTACTTAAATTTAGAGGACACAACATCAATAACTAGATTTATATGCAGATGATACAGTGTTAACCGCTAAAAGTGAAAAAAAGAGCTTCAAGAAATGTTAAGTAGAGTTACTGATGAATGTAAGACAAAAGTACTAACATTCAACAGCAAGAGAACAGAAAAAATATCATAAAATGTATAATTACAATTGGTAGGACAAAAATAAAATTCACCGTTTTAACAATCTAGGCTCATCAATAATATCAGACAGTAATGCAAAGAAGAGGATAAAAGAAGAATAATGCTTACTATGAATATCTTACAAATTAACAAAGCTATACTAGTAAAAGTAAGGAAAAATAACTAATAATGTTACATCAAACATATATTTATGTATACAAGTAGAGAGAAAACTTGAAGTAACCAAAACATGATTCTGAAGAAGAATGCTGTGAGTTGCATGGACTAGGAAGAAAAGTAATGAACAAAGACTGGTACAAACCATACAACAACAACGTTATCTAAACAATAAAAAAAAAGAGACAAGCCGAGTTCATAGACCATGTGATGAAGAAAAATAGGAAGCAGCACATGGTAACAAACAATAAGATAGAGGGAAAGATAAGCAAAGGAAATAAAAAAAATACACATTTGATAAATTCTCAAAATGATTAGGAGCCTTGAATAAGTACATAAAATTGTTGAAGAACATCTGGAACTGAAAGAAATGAATAGTCATAATCATCAACACTTGCATGAAGGCATGACATTGGAAAAGAACATGAAAGAGTAGTGTAATTGAAGTAATCCAAGTCACCCCTAAACTAGTAGGTGAGCAGTAGTGGTAATATGTGTGAATTAAATGGACCACACACCTACCCTTAATTTTGTCCTGAAGAGCAGTGCTTAAGAGTGTTTCATCATTTGTTATTCAAATAAATCCAAATATATGTGAAAAATATTAATCTTAAAATCTGTATCTCAAACAGTCAGTATGGGTATTAAAACTTTTATGAAAATAAAACACAGAACAACATTTTAGCTTTCAAAACATTGTTCTTTATTTTATTTTAATAAAAGTTTCAATACTCATGCCAGCCATCTTGAGATACATTGTTACATTGTGAGTTTTTTTGTATTATCAAAACAATTTTACCTTAATTTACACCAATTTTATATCATACTACTGTTTCATTACGTTTCAATGTGAAATTCAAGTTTACAATAATCTAAAATATTTTTACAATGTTTTATATTAATTGTTTTATTTCTCGATGATGAGAAACTAACTTGAAATAAAAATGTGTCTCAGAATGACTAGTATGGGTATTAACACTTGATACGGAGAGAACCTTTAAACCTTCCTAGGTCATCTTCATGTTAAGAATATCTAGGAAGGTTGAAACATTGTTCTCTCCTCATCAATGAAAGTTTTAATACCTATAACAGCTATTCTGAGATACATGATTGTTTTATTTGTTTGTTGTTAAACAAAAAACTACATGATGAGCAAGCTGTGTTATAGCACAGGTTTTCATACATACTGCTGAGCCAATGAGGGCTTTTATGAATTCATATGGTGATGAAAGAAATATAATTAAATTGTTTTGAAGAAGTAACATTACTTTAAATATTAACTTGCACAAATATCTTAATTCAATGCAACAGTGAATTTCATATTCACCTAGTTTCACTATAAGTTTTGACATAAAAACAATTCTAGCAAATATTTTCAATTTCTTGACTGTCTGAAATTATTATAAAAAGTAAAAATTATATTGCCCTAAATAACAAACAAACGTGCATATATATTCAGTCTCAGACTAACAAGAGAGGAATGATTGAATGAATTATTTCATTGTTAGAAAGATAGTTGTCAGTGTTCAACAATCCACAAAACATGACTGAGATACTTTAAGAAATAATTGATAAACAACTTTATCAGTCTTAACTATTTTAAAATCAATGGTAAGTTTATGGATTTATGATGATAAAATCCAGAATTTAATTCATAAAACAAAATATCTTATAGGGCTTGAGACAAATACAGAATGTCTCAAAGTTCTGTACTGATAGGAAAAATTCACTGCAACCTTTTATTTTAGCAATTATTCAAATTGCATGCTATCCTCTTGTATACACACTCTACTCATCTATTATAAATATTTTCATTTTTCTTAAAACTAACTAAACAAAAAACAATAATAAATATTACAATGGCCATGAGGATGGACTTTGAGACACCACATGCATCTGAGTTTTAAACACGGCGTTAATTGTTTTTAATCTGTTGCATTACCTGAACTTTATATGGGGTCTCTATCAGAAAGAACCACCTACCTTAATTGTTTCACAATTAATATCTGTCATGATGAAAAAAATTATTGAATGTCTGGTGTAGGACACCTTGCTTACATATACAACTGAATCCTTGTAAAGAATAACAATAAGAGGCAATAGTGACAAACAACTTGTCAAAAAATATGTAATAATAGGTCTGTTGATTCTTTAAAGCATCTTACATACTTGAGAAAGTCCTTGACTATATAAGATTTTGAGAGACAATACTTTTACTACAAATTATCTCTGTTTACAGAAATAACTTCAATAGCATAACTTATACAATAAATATTGTTAAATTATGATCACTCATGTAAATGAAAACCAAATATTAGCCCTCCAATATAGCTAATTTATAATGATTAGAATGCATTGATTCATTAATTGGATATCATCAATGTTACTATTTTTGTGACTATAACTCAAAACCAGTGATAACCAACACAACACAGAGACCTTTGGAAAGCATTAACAAGAAAATGATCCCATACACCAAAACTGAAACACGGACTTTGTGAGTTACAAACATATTTCATTAACCAACATCCAACATTAGCATATTGTTCACTCATCCTCTAATTATTTCTTTATATTTTTATTTTAAACATATACTATTCTTAAGTTTTGTTAATAAATTATAAACCTCAGGGGCATGCCACTGAATCAAACATCTGACTGGGAGCTATGCAGGAGGAAAGTGTCAGGAACCACTGACCTAAATGACATATATATGAACAATGAATATACATATGTACAGTCATATGAAAGAGTTAGAACACCCTATGAAAGCCTGAGTATTTTTGTAACATTTTTGGATATATAGATATGTAATTGCAATTTTAACAATACAGGGAGATTACAGAAATATAACTAAACAATTAAAGCTGAAGAAACTACTTTTCAAGATCTTTTGTAAATGTAATTCTACAAAAATGCATATTCTAACTGAAGAAAATGTTAGGACACCCCCACATTTATTCCCACTCAAAATGGCTCAACTCACACACAGGTGTATCACACCAGGTGCACAAGATTAGAAGATTGTTACTCAGCACTTTGAATGAGGCTTGCCCTATTTAAACCTCAGACATTTAGTTTGCTGTGCTCCTGACTGTTGAAGTGAGAGTGTGCATCACTTCGAGTCGCTGTGATTTTGCCGTGCGTTGTGTTGTGTCGGCGCTGTTTGACAGCCGTTTCGTGAGTGTGTGTGTGTATAGCGTGCAGTGTAGGTCGGTATGGCTCTGGCCATCGGCCAGACTGTTTGGCCGCGGTCTATTCACTTCGTGGTGCCCGCAGCCACGCTACCCTCAGCGATTATAGACGCCGCTGTCGGGAGTAGCCGTACTGAGAGCCTCCAGCATTTTGGCGGCGGGCGTTATGTGGCGACGCTGGCGTCGGCCGCACATGCCCGTCACTTGATGGACCAGGGAGACTTTTCCTTTGCGGACCAGCGTGTGCCAACAAAACATTAAGTGTATCACCCTCTGGACGGCCCCTTATGAAATGTCCCATGACGTCGTCAAGGACGCATTGCCGGCGTATGGGACTGTACGCAAAATCGAACACGAGGAGTAGCTGTATCGACCCAATGTGTGTACAGGGAAGAGGACATGCGGACGCAGGTACCTAACTTCATCACAGTAAACGGTTTTCGGGTGACGTGTAACGGGCATGCACTGTCTGTGTCGCCACTGTGGCCTGGAGGGCCTCCTTCTGGCAGATTGCCAGTCTCCGCAGTACGGAATACATCTGGTGTATGGACAATTGGACATGTTGAAGATACAAGCAGTGTATCATGTAGTATATGTAGTGGTAGCCACATGCTGAAGGCGTGTGGCGATGTATGCCATATCCCATGGTGGCTGTGGGGCCGCCGCCGTCGGTTGCGCGGCCCAAAAGGGTAAGGGCGAAGCGGACGGCAGCTCCTCCTCCTGCATAGTCTGCAGTGACTATAAGTGGAGTCCCCGAGGGAGCGCTTGTCCGGGGAGGGTGTGCCGCAGTCCCCTGAGGAGGATCACCTCTCGCCCGCCCAGATTGTGGAGGCTGCATCTTCTAGGGAGGTGGGTGGTGCTTCGCCCCATCCCTCGGGCCCGGGTTTGGATGGGGCCCCTGTGGTGGTCCGGACGGTTCGGGTGGCCATTAGGCGTCCCCAGTCTCCGTTGAGGCTCTGGTCTCCCTGTCGGGTGGTGTGGGGGTTGGGAGCTACCATTCCTGTAAGTGTTGGGGAGGGTCCCTCTGAGGAGAGTCCTGCCCCCTATTCGGGTTGGGTCAGTGAGGGCTGTTGGGGACTCCAAGGAGCCCCTGGCTAAACCCTACTAGCACTGCTGAGACTGGGGGATCCAGGGGATGCGTAGTATTGCTAAGCAATTATATGCATTCTCCCTGTTCAACCGCTTTGCGGTTGATACTATATTTTTGCAGAAGACCATTTTGCCTCTCGGAAGGGCCATTTTTCGTTTTCTTCCCGCTACTCTGAACCCACGTTGTAGTAGTTTGGCACTACACATTCGCGTGGGGTTGGGATTACCTTCCACCCGCATTTTAATGGGACCATCCTTGCATCACATAGTAATGCTGAGGGACGGGTGGTGTTCGTTGATATTTTTCAGGGGGTATAAGTTTTGGCTGGTCAATGTCTATGTCCCTGCTAGAACCGAGGAGCAGGATGCCTCGTTCTCAGGCTTGGACAGTTTTTCATGGTTACACAGGCCGATACTGTCCTTGGTGACGACTTCAACTGTGTTTTAAATCCTCACCTTGACAAGATTGGAGGTGATTCTCTTTCTGGTGATCAGGTCTCTGCATGCGGTGCTGTCGGATTTTATGACGTCTGGCGTGCGCTGCGTGGGTCTGCTTTTGTGGCTACCTGGACCGGTCGAGGAGTTTCTTGTCACGTTGACAGGTTCTATGTCACACCTGGCCTTCGCCAGAGCATCAGCGTAGCTGCTGTTCACCGGGTTAGGGATCTCTCATTTTACGTGTCTGACCATCTGGCGTTTCTCACTACATTCCGGAATTTTGTTCCCATTTTACGGGGCCCTGGTGCGTGGAGACTCAACATCTCCCTCCTTACCGAGGTTGAGGCTGGAGACGCTTTGCTTACCATTGTTCAGGAGCTCTGTTTTGTCGAGTCTGTCACCGGGTCTTGGTGGGTAGGTTTCAAGGAAGCTTGTGCCTCCTTGCTGAGGCAAGTTGGCATGCTTTTGCAGGTCTGCCACCTGACCTTGTGGGGCAAGGAGGACACCTTGGCTGCCTTGCTTCGTGGCAGACTGATGTATTGCTGGGTTCTCTTGAACATTGAGACATTCCATTGGGAAATTGATTTGGATTATTCCAAACTGTTCCGTGCGGCAAGCGTCTTTAGTCTGATTGAGTCATTCGATCCCAGAGTTCTGCTGTGGAAAGCATTGGAGATGGCTAAGACCAGACACATCTCCAGTCTAGTGTTGGAGAACAGTCAATTATCATCTGACATCTCTGACATTCTGGACGCGTGCCTCGGCTACTATCACCGTTTGTTTTTGGCTTCGCCTGTGGACGAGGGGCTGTAGGACGACATTACTCGGTTTTTGCCCTCCTTCGTCCGATTTTTTGACAACTGTCTGGCTGTGGGGTCACTGCCTTGGTAAATGCTGGATGAGCTAATTACACTTATCTGTAAGAACCTCAGCCAGTCTGAAGATCTTTCCTTGTGATGACCCATTTCTCTCCTGAACGTCAATGCAAAGATTATTTCTAAGGTCCTGTGTGCCCGTTTGGGTGCGGTCATGCCTTCCTTGATCTGCTGCACTTAGAATTGTGGCATGCAGGGCCAAAGTATCCAACAAAATCTGGTGCTTCTCAGGGACCTGTTCCATTACATCATGGATGGAGTACAATTGAGTTGTGTCCCATGCTTTATACCCAGGTGGAGTCTGTCTTGCATAGGTTGGTCCTCTGTTCGACATCAGCAGAGATCTGGGAAAGGGTTGCAGGCCTTTTCCGCATCCAGATGCTCTCAGCAGAGACCATCCTGTACCATGTACCTGTCCCTCTTCCCAGCCACCTGGCTTTCACTTTTCAGTACACTATTACCATTTTCAAATGCGTCATCTGGCTTGCTCGGAACAACTGGGTCTTCAACCGGGTTCCGGTGTTGTACTTTTCGATACTATTTACTCTGGTCTCCCTGTCGGGTGGTGTGGGGGTTGGGGGCTGTATGGGCGCCCACAATCCAACCATTCCTGTAAGTGTTGGGGAGGGTCACTCTGAGGAGAATCCTGCCCTTATTCAGCACCTAGGTTTTGGAACATTTTACCATCTCTGGTGGCCAGACATCTCGCCCCTTTGTGCATTAGTGGGGGGTCGATGGAGATCGGCTTCTGAGCTGCCATGCCTCCATTCTCACTTGTTGTGTTTTTGCATTTTTAAATATTCATGTTTTTTTCATTTGTAATAATTCATGTTTGTATATACTTCTTGTTTTTTCCCCCATTTGTAAATATTTATGTTTGTATATACTTGTTTTTTTCCATTTGTCAATATTCATGTTTGTATGTATTTCATGTTGTTTTTTCTTTTGTACATATTAATGTTTTTTCCTTGTTTATATTTCACGTCTTGCCTTTTTGTCTTGTTTTCTTTGTTGTAAATAAATTCAAAATGAGAAAAGAAGAGCTGTCTGAGGCCTTCAAAAAGAAAATTGTATCAGCTTAAGTGTCTGGTAAGGTATTTAAAAAGATCCCAAAAATTTTGAAATCAGTCATTCTACTGTCTGGAAAATAGTCAACAAGTGGATGGCTTTCAAAACAACTACCAACAGGTCCAGGTCTGGTCATCCAAGCAAGTTTACCCTGAGAGCACCTGCAAAATGCTTAAGAGGTCTCCAAACACCCTAAAATGTCATCACAAGAACTACAGCAGGCTCTGGCTACTGTTGATGTGAAAGTGCATGCCTCTACAATCAGAAAGAGACTCATCAAGTGTAACTTGCATGGGAGGTGTGCAAGGAGGAAACCTTTGCTCTCTAAGAGAAACATCAAGGCCAGACGAAGTTTGCCAGAGAGAATGTAGACAAAGACCAGGACTTTTGGAATAATGTTCTTTGAACAGATGAGTCCAAAATTAAATTATTTGGACACCAGAACAGAGGACATGTTTGGTGTAAACCAAATACACTATTCTAGGAAAAGAACTTCATACCAACTGTGAAGCATGGAGGTGGAAGTGTCATGGTTTGGGGCTACTTTGCTGTAGTAGGACCTGGATAGCTCACAATCATAGAATCTACCATGAATTCTACTATGTATCAGAGGGTGCTTGAGGAACATGCAAGTCCATCTGTAAGAAAATTAAAACTGAAGCAGAAATGGACCCTCCAACATGACAGTGACCCAAAACATACCAGTAAATCTACCAAGAACTGGCTGAAAACTAAGAAATGGAGAGTCCTGGAATGGCTGAGTCAAAGCTCAAATCTTAATCCCATTGAGATGCTGTGGGGTGACTTGAAATGGGCTGTACATGCAAGAAACCCCTCAAACATCTCACAGCTGAATGAATTCTTCATTGAGGAGTGGAGCAAACTCTTCAGACTCATGTCAGAGTCTGGTAGATGGCTACAAGAAGCATCTCACTGCAGTTATTTCAGCCAAAAGGGGTAACACTAGCTATTAGGGAGTAGGGTGTCCTAACTTTTTCCTCAGTTAGAATATTCAATTTTGTAGCATTACATTTACAGATCTTGAAAAGTTTTTTCTTCAGTTTTAATTGTTAAGTTATATTCCTATAATCTCTCAGTATTGTTAAAATTGAGATTAAATGTCTATAAATCCAAAAATGTTACAAATATACACAGGCTTTCATAGGGTGTTCTAACATTTTCGCATGACTGTATGTATATCACTGAATATACTTACTCTCATGTGAGTAATAAATATATGTGTGTATGTATACCACTGAATACTTACTCTAGTTCTGAGGCTCCTTCAGCATTTAGGAATTTCTGATTTTCTACCAAATGAATTCTGAAATAACTGTTATACATGTATGTATTTGAAATAAAACAGATAAAATTCATCAATTTTGTTTACTAATGAAGGCTACTGCGGTGGAAGAGTCAAACATATTTCACATACAACAACTTGTGCAGATAGACACTTCAATGTAAACTATTACTTTTTTCTACTAATACCATAGTAGTATTAGTGCTATTATTGCAGAAGATGTGAACTCTAGCAATGCATTTAGATTCATTTATCTTAATAGCTGAGATCTGAATCATTGTTGCTACATTTAATTATAGTAATTGAAAATTCTAGAAATTTCTTCCTTTTTAATACATGTTTATAAATTACAATTTATAGCCTTGGCGAAATCGATTGGTGCGACTTAGTTCCAGTTTACGACCTGAAGATAAAGAACCTCTGAAAGTTTATATTCAGGTGTTAATGGTGGCAGGCCCATGGATTCACGGCACATCAGAGAAGTCTAACTTGTACTTAGAACTAACATCAGAGGATACTGTAGTCTTCAGATGTCACTCTCGAACCCATAAATATGCTTTCATTGTGTCCAAGCATGATAAACCTCTACTTCACTTAGCTGGAAATAGTGAAACTGAAAGTCAAACATGGATGGCGACCTTAAGGGCATCTCTGTGGCCACACTCACCTATATATGAATTAGAAGCAGGTGTGTAAAACTTGTCTGTAAAATTAATTGGTTTCCTTTAGGTTGACATTTTCATTGCTTTATTCTTTTCAAAGCTTAGTTAAATCAAGATGGTTAAAGAAACTATGACAAATATTCTTTTAAATTAATATTTTTTGTTTTCTAAGGTTATATTACCTTTAATTGTTTTGTGGTGGAATATTTACCTAAGAATAACCCAAACTTTATAAACCTGATGTTAGGAAAACACGTAGATTGAAGAAATCAATTTAATACAAAGATATGAAATTCTGCAACCCAAGTGCTTTTGAAACATGGGCCTTTCTTCTTTAGGGATAAACTTAAATATCCTGAAAAATAAAGACCCATTAAACTTTATGATGACTGTTCAGTATACTTGCAAACATGTCAAATAATTATACAATTACTTTATATCAAAAACCCCTCTTTAATGGGATTCCCATGTGCTCAACCACTCTTCATCAGGACAAACACTCAGACTTTGCTATGTGTGTTATAGATTCTATGAAATGACAAGCTGTACCTTCTTTAATTGCAATTCATTCATAGAGGAATAGTTCTCAGATCTCAACTGAGGATAACTGTTAGGAATGCAATGTTCAAAATAATTTCATAGATTCCTAATTAGACTGAGATCCATTACTTATGCTGACCAAAAAGATAGCCAATGAGATTGCTGTATCTTTCAAACTAATTCTAATATGCACAAGATATTTAACACCAGTACAATAAAAAAACCCTTGTTTATCATAATGGAAAAGTAGCATTAGGGAATGGGCAATAAAATAGTTGAAAAATATACCTTTCTAAAGCTATAAAAATACCAAATTTCTGCCACAAAAACGTTTTTAACACTTATTGCACCACTTTCAGCAGCTTCCATTGTGTGAACAGTAAAGAAAAGGCTAAATGCCTCAAATTATTTTTTTCATTCCACCACAATAAATTAAAATGGAGCAATGATTCATTAGGCTACTGCATGCTTCCAGCCATTCATCATACACATTCCAAGTACCAAAGAAAAAGCATTTTCCTCTTTATGTAACTTTTGAACTAATTTTCAGCTGGTCCATGACAGTTATTGTAACTGTTTTTTTCTTACGTGGGATGGTTTGGCACAGCGAAATACTAAATGATATTAAAGGAATCAAATCTATCTAAACATTTCATCTTCAGTCACTAGTAGTCAATAATCACAGTTTTCATTATGGCATGAATACTCTCTTTCAGTTGTTATTGTTCATAATTATTAAAAGACGTATTCCAAAACTTGTGTGTGTGTGTGTGTGTGTGTGTGTGTGTGTGAGTGAGTGTAGGTGCAATGGGCCTTAATAGTACATACAACCAGTGCTACATATATAAACACACACAAATTGTTGTGCAATGACATTTAAGGTTATTCTTTGTGTAAAGTTTTGAGTTTTGTGTTAAGTGCTCAATTCAGTTGTGCTTCTATAATTATTGCTTTGTTGTTTTAATAGAAATAGAAACTGCTGATGTAATAAAACTGTATAATTTCATTATCCTTCTAGCATGGACTATTGCTGTATTTTTAGGTGGGTCCACTTTATAAAGACACAAAACAATTGCATACTTGCACTGAATGCAAGATGAAGATTTTTTACTAAACTTGTGAATTAGTTTCAAAAAAAGATTATTCTCTAAAGATGCTACACAAAGTGCTTAAATCTAATGTTTTTAGCTTGAAAAAAAAATAAATCAGTTTTACCCACAGTGACTATTGCAAACTACATAATTGGTTATTCTTATTTAATATAGAATAAGCTATAACCTCGACATACCACTTGACCAGGCAGTGAAGTTATCTAGCCTGTTCTAAATCTACAGTGTTACAACAATATCCACAATGAACAACACAGATAATATCAAATAATAAAAGAACAAATGTAGTTGGAACAAAAACAACTTAACGACTTTCTGCACAAGTCTTATATGAAAACTGCATATATTTAGAATAAATGAGCGATTTTGAAAAATTCTACATTAAAATAAGAAAATATAAACACATGGTATGCCTGCATACTACATTCTAATAGTGCCCGAGTTGAAATTTATAAAAAAGTGGCATCCATTTACAGTCATGTGAAAAAATTAGGACACCCTATGAAAGCCTGTGTATTTTTGTAACAGTGTTGGATATACAGATATTTAATCTCAAGTTTAACAATACTGGGAGATTACAGAAATATAACTAAACAATTAAAACTGAAGAAAAGACTTTTCAAGATCTGTAATTCTACAAAAATGCATATTCGAACTGAGAAAAAGTTAGGACACCCTACCCCCTAATAGCTAGTGTTACCCCCTTTGGCTGAGATAACTGCAGTGAGATGCTTCTTGTAGCCATCTACCAGTCTATGACATTGGTCTTAAGAAAGTTTACCCCACTCCTCAATGCAGAATTCTTTGTAAGATGTATGAAAGGTTTCTTGCATGTACAGCCCATTTCAAGTCACCCCACAGCATCTCAATGGGATTTAGATCTCAGCTTTAACTCGGCCATTCCAGGACTCTCCATTTCTTAGTTTTAAGCCAGTCCTTGGTAGATTTACTGGTATGTTTTGGGTCATTGTCGTGTTGCAGGGTCCAGTTCTGCCTCAGCTTTAATTTTCTTATAGATGGACTCACATGTTCCTCAAGCACCCTCTGATACACAGTAAAATTCATGATGGATTCTATGATTGCAAGCTGTCCAGGTCCTGCTGCAGCAAAGCAGCCCCAAACCATGACACTTCCACCTCCATGCTTCACAGTTGGTATGAAGTTCTTTTCCTAGAATAGTGTATTTGGTTTACACCATGTCCTCTGTTCTGGTGTCCAAATAATATGATTTTGGACTCATCTGTCCAAAGAACATTATTCCAAAAGTCCTGGTCTTTGTCTACATTCTCTCTGGCAAACTTCGTCTGGCCTTGATGTTTCTCTTAGAGAGCAAAGGTTTCCTCCTTGCACACCTCCCATGCAAGTTACACTTGATGAGTCTCTTTCTGATTGTAGAGGCATGCACTTTCAAATCAACAGTAGCCAGAGCCTGCTGTAGGTCTTGTGATGACATTTTATGGTGTTTGGAGGCCTCTTTAAGCATCTTGCGATCTGCTCTCGGGGTGAACTTGCTTGGATGACCAGACCTGGGCATGTTGGCAGTTGTTTTTAAAGCCCTCCATTTGTTGACTATTTTCCAGACAGTGGAATAGCTGATTTCAAAAATCTTTTGAGATCTTTTTAAATCCCTTACCAGGCTCATAAGCTGCTACAATTTTCTTTCTGAAGGTCTCAGACAGATCTTTTGCTCTCACCATGGTGCTCACTCTCACTTCAACAGTCAGGAGCACACCAAATTAAATGTCTGGGGTTTAAATAGGGCAAGCCTCATTCAAAATGCTGAGTAAGGATCTTCTAATCACGTGCACCTGGTGTGATACACCTGTGTGCAAGTTGAGCCATTTTAAGTGGGTATAACTGTGGGGGTATCCTAACTTTTTACTCAGTTAGAATATGCAATTTTGTAGAATTACATTTTACAGAAGATCTTGAAAAGTCTTTTCTTCAGTTTTAATTGTTTAGTTATATTACTTTAATTTCTCAGTATTGTTACAATTGAGTTTAAATATCCATTTATCAAAAATTGTTACAAACATACACAGGTTTTCATAGGGTGTCCTAATTTTTTCACATGACTGTACATTAAAACGTGTATGTGCTCTTAACACACACACACACACACACACACAATAGTATTTAGCAATATTTTGTTTTCGAAACATCATTTACTTATTTACTCCTTAAAGGACAAAGTAGTTGTAAATTCAGTATGGGTATATGGAACATTTTGTTGAGCAAACCACATAATATATGGGCAAAATATTTTGCATACATACATGAAGGATTACAATAGTTTTTGGATTTACATCTAGTTTCTAAAATATGTGTCCCTAATTGATATGCAATTTGTATTAACTGTTGTAATACACTGAGCCAATTTGTATAAATTACCAAAGCTAATAAAACACACTTTGTGAGTACAGAGAGCATTTTGTCCTTTTCTATAGTTCCAACTACTAAACTAAACTAAAGCCTACCATTATTATTCAAATATCTTTCAAGCCTTCTCTAAAACTATTTAAGTTAACTGCATGCACCACATTTGAAGGTAACCAATTCAAAAGATCAACTATCCTATTAAAAACATAAAGCTTTTGTAGCTAAAGATGACTCCTACTCTGCCAAAATTTATATTTATGTCCACTAGTTATATTATTTGTACCAAAGGAAAAAAACAGATGATGCAAGAACACAGTCAATTTCTTATCATCTTAAGCACTTCAGTTACCTTCACTTCAATCTTCTCTTTTGTTTCTTTGAGAGAACACTTACACAGATGTTATCTGATCCTTGTACAATAATCATCTCTCCATTCCAAGAATCATTCTAGTGGCCTTCTTGTTAATTATTTTAGACAGTTTAATCTCTGTTACTGTGATAAAAAAACTTAAGACACCTCAATTTTATTCTTATATATATATAATGTAAAACTGTTAAAAGGTTTTCCTAACATAATTATATTCATACTTCAGGTTACGATATACTACATATATTACTTTGCTTAATTAATAGCTGTCTACCACTTATTCGGCCAACTCACCAAATAATGCTTACAGTCAGAATCACCCAAAACTTCAATGTCATCAGCAAATTTACATGTTATATTGTAGTTCTCTACTCGCCATATTAATATAGTTTGACTAAACTACATATATAACAACACTGCTTTCTTCCATACCTATGAATAATTTTGAACAAGCTTTTTATGTGGCACCTCGTCAAGTGCTTTCTGAAAAATCTAGATACATCATACCAACATCTGTTTCCTCATTTATAAAAATAACAATACTAATAAAAATAAAAAGTTTAAAGTTTTCCTTTAAAAAAAAAGTGAAATTCAAGAGTGGCTAAGTTCATTAAATTCAGAAAAACTGATGTAGGAAGTCAAATTATTGAAAATATTGTTGTGAACCAAACTAGCCCCACTGTGTGATCTTTTTTAAATGTATATTCTTATATAATGATAACACACCAAAATTAGCACAATGCATGTAACTATAAAACTACATCTGCTGTTATTAGTTGTAATGCACAAAGCAATACATTGTGCTATTTGTGTTGTGCCAACAACGAGGATTAAAACCTTTTTAGAAATGTTAGCCTTCAGACTTACTCAACTGCTGTATTTTATGAGATAATTTAATTATATCCTCTAAGATCCATTACTGGTGGTAAATGTCTTCAAAAATTTGACTGAAAACCAGCTAAAGTATGTTTATACATTCCAATATTAAAAAGTAGAGGTCACAACAGATATCCTTTTTTGTGAATTTTTGGTAGTACACAAAGAAATTCTGGATGACTACCTGTTCTTCTGATGTTAAAATATCATCTTTCTTTAAGAATATTTTAGTTCTTAAATTTCATTGGTTTTCTTTACAACTTAACTTCCATTAAAATATTTTAAGCTTTATTTATACATTTGTCTTTTTCTAATATTACAATGCTGTTTCTTTATGAGACTTGAAATGAGAACACTTTCATTTTTACTTAAACTATTTAAAACTGTGAAACCTCAGGACTTAAATAAACAGATTTCTTTTATATTCACATTTAAAATTACTTAAAGCAAAATCAGCTGTAATAATGATCTGAGTGCCAGTATTCTATAACAACATTGATTAGGTTTAACCAAGTATGTTGATATGACAACAGCTACAAGTGCTATCCAAACTGTAGAAAGTAATTCTCAAACATAAGCTTATAATGAGTGTTAAATTTCAAACCATAAGCAAAAACTCTTCTCAACATAAATCTAAATGATTGAAAATAGCATTATCAGGTATTCATGTTCTACCTAACTGTTCAACTTAATGTTATTTTTCTTTAATCTTTAGAAGTAAAAACCAACACTTGTAGTAGGCACAGAAGAGATAGCCCGTTGTGTAGTTTTGTGCTTAACCTCCAGCAAACAACCAATCATAAAAAGAACAATAATTTAAGTGCCTCCATGGCTTGTCATGATAAAGATTTAAGTAACTGTTTTTTGGGTAATGTCAAAATTAAATGTTCCAGTTTTATTACACTGTATATAGTGAAAAAACTAAAGAGCTAAGAATTATTAGTTGATGAAAGAATTTTAAACATTTACAGTCTGTGTGTTTGTATGTGTTTTCTTATAGCAAAGCCACATTGAGCTATCTGCTGAGCCCACCGAGGGGAATCGAACCCCTGATTTTAGCATTGTAAATCCATAGACATACTGCTGTACTAGCAGGGGGTGCACATTTACAGTCATAGAGAAAAATGATATGCAATTTATGTTTTTAAATGTTAAATGTAATCTTTCAGCATTCCTGAAAAATAAATAAATAAGCTAAGTATTAGAACATCATGTATACTTAAGTCTTCTAAGTATTCTGTTGTCAAAGGCGTTCATTATTACAAATCAGTTTAAAATGTAATTAGAAGAGTGTATACACAAATGCAGTTGAGATGCATGTTTAAAATTAATTATCACCTACGTTTTATTTTGGATTTAATGATAGAATTTTAATTTTACAGTTATGATTTGTAATTAAATTTTATTCTTTTAGCTGTCACCAAGATTATGTCAGTTCTAATAAAAAAAATTGTTAATGCAAGTAAAAGAGCATGCTAATCTAAGATCCCCTATTAAGCCAGATGTATTTGAAAATGCCCTGGGACAAGCAAAATGTGACATTATTGTCCATTCTGATTGGACAAATGATGAAAAGAAAAAAAATAATTTCTGAATAAATAATTCACAAGCTGAGACCCAAGATTAATGGCTTTGAAATGGCTGACAAAGTGCTTTCATAACCTTAACCTAACATTTTAGCTTTAATGACCTACTTATTATTTAAACCCCACAGTTAAATATTAGTAATAGACCTGAAAGACTTAAATTATTCTAGTTCTTTTCTAGAAAAGGATTTATCAATTTCTTATGCTCATCAGTTATCTCTTCTGATTTATCCTTCCATCTATCATTAGCCCCTATTTTCACTATAAAGATGGGATCACTAGTATGTCACTTGCTCTGTGAGTTATATCTTTTCTACTGTACCTGAATAGTATAATGTAACATTTTTGCTTGTTCTTTGCACCACAGCCTATTCTGTATACCCTCCATATTAAAGAATTAAATCTAATTATAATATTTTTATAATTCTCCTCTTTATACTTCCATTTTTGTCTGTCTTCTCTCTCTCAGTCTCTCATCTCCTTAGTACAATTAGATTCTCTATTGCTAGCCATACTGATACGGTTTCTAACAACTATTAATAACTACTGAATCTTTCAAAAGCAAAAGTTGAGTTCCTTTCAAATCCTATTGCTACTTCCCACAGTTTGTCCTTCTTTTTATTTATTGCTTCTATTCAGAATAATCTCAACCTTCTCCTCCAAACTGCAAATCCAATATATAAATTACACATTTTTACTACTAGACTCTTTTAAAAAGTAAACCAGTCCAGAGCTCTCAGATAAAATCCATTCCCTTTACTTACAGTTATGAATAACAATTTCTAAGGTCTGATAATGAAAGTTATGAGTATTCAGGAAAAATAACAATATGAGTTTAAAGCATACCAAAATAAAAATACAGGCATGCACATAGACACGAATAATTAATCAAAGTCATCTTGAAAGTAAATTTATAATAATTACAAAATAACAATGCTAAAAGTACACAATTTAAAGATAGTACAGTTCAAGTTATTTAAGTATCTGTAATATTGTTAAAATGTTTTGTACAATTTTTCAACATAATTATATTTGTTCAATTTTATGATAAATATATCAAAAGCATTGATAAATATTATTGTGTGATGTCATTGGTTCATGTAATTTTATTGCTTAGTTTAATATTGGTAAATAAATAAAAAATATTCAATTAGTTCCAATTTTGTGGCTTTCAAACATGACAAGATCCAGCTTCATCAGACCACTGTAATATTATCAGGTAGAATTTTTGAAGAAAAACAGTAAAACTAGTATTTAAGAATTAATATTAACTTCTGACAATTAAATCGTTTTTAGTTAATCTAAGGTTCTTTCTTTATTCTATTTCAGCTCTATCGACCAAATATGAAGTATCAGTTATTGATGATGAGTATGTACACAGAGCAGGCCTACTTGGAGCCTTTGGTTATCTTGCAGTCACTGACAAAAAGCTTGTGTTGACAAATCCAAAAACAGGTGATGTGATCCAGGAATGGTACTTTAACACCTTACGTCGCTTTGCACTGGTTGATCAAGGACAGAAAGATGACATAGGGAAAATATTTTCCATAGATATGAACAAGTAAGCAGAACCTCTTTCTGTGAAAAAGTTATCAAATTGTGAAGAGTTGTATCATCTAAAATGTACATTTGTATGATAGATTTGCTTAATAACCTTTTCACAGTATTTTATCAATTGAGACCTAATACTAATTATTATTATTTTATGACTAACTAAGTTATACTGTATCACTTTTAGAGAAAGTTCCACTGGTAGTGGTCGAATGTTTTTCTACAGTACTCAAGCAAAAGAGATTCTTCAAAAAGTTAATACTGTTATTCAGCAACAATTGGAAAGATCAATCACAGAGAAAACAAAAGACAGTCAAGATCTTCAAGGAATAGTTCAAACATGGGAAGCTGAAGATTACTACAGGAGACCCAATTCTGTAACACGTAGCATTTTAGATTGTCCTAATTTTATTTTCAACAAGTCACTCACACCTACTGACCACACCTTTAAGGAAAATAGCTTGAGAACCCACAGTAAGGCTAGACCTAACACATTATCTTGGATATCTCTGTCAACATACTCAGATTCTGGAATTTCAGGTTGCTCAGATCAACAAGGTTGGAGCCTTTCTTCTAATCAAACAACTGAACAAAGATTTCCAGAAATCTTGAACTGCAGTTTAACTTCACTTCTAAGTGAACAATATGATAATGAGGATTACAGCAGCGAGTCCTCTAGTATTTCTTCTATACCAGTTATACCAGAAGATATCCTTCAGGAGTCATCAGAAGATGTTTTAATGAAAAATAGTTTTCATGACATCAAAGCAACAAATAGTCAGCTGGGAATAGCTGATTTACTCAGTAAAGAACAACAAAACACAAATAATTTTCTATATGAAAATTCTAAAACCAAAATGAATATTACACATCCAACATATAACCTAAATACCAACATCCAAAATAAGTATTTTACAGAAAAATTTAAAGTTCATTGTGAACTTAAGAGACAGAGGTCATATGAAAACATTTTTCTTAATCACAACAACTATTCTTTCCCATCAAATGAACTACAAAAAGCACTTTCAGAGTCATCTTTAGAAGAAAATCAGAGCTTCTTAACAACATCTGCTTTTGTAGACCCAGACTGGTCCAGAAGAACGTCTTTAGTTTCCCAAAGTTCTCACACATATGCAGAAGTTGGATCAGGGTTATCATCAAAACGTCCTAGCATTGCAAAAGAGGGAATTTATGAGGACCTAGAAGAATTCAGAGAAGAGCTGTTCAACAGACTATCAGATAAAGATAATGTTGATAATGAAAAACCTCCACTACCACCCAAGGTAATTTCTAGAAATGATTGCTTAAATACAGGAAATGGCATTTCATTTTGTCAAGAAGTTATTGTTCCAGAATCTATTTGGGGCAACAGTTCCAAAACTGAAGTGGAAGAAGCTATGAAGAATGCAAGAGTTCCTAAATGTAACATTTTACCCAACAAAATAAAACTAGACACTTATAAAAAAAGAAAAGGTACAACAGACAGTAATGGAAAATCAAACAATCACCATCTAAAAAAAGATCCCTTTAAGTTGTTATCATTAAAAAATCATTTTTCAGAGGGAGATATAATTTCAGCAGTTGAAAAGTGTCAATGTAACATTTTACAGTTTTCAATGCTGCCAAGTTATAATTCTGTGCATGCCTCAAACAAATGCAATTCACAACAGGCACAGGAGAGAGAGCTTTGTAAAGAAAATTCTTGGCCTGTTTATTTTCGTCCACGCTTTAACACTTCACCTAAAGTCCAACAAATTCAATTGGTGCCATCCCTTTTATCAGAGTTGGACTGTTTGGAACCAAAGCATAAAGATTTAGGTAAATTTCTTCAAAACCAAAATGGGCCCTTCTGTGGAACACTGTCAAACAAAGCTCACAAGCATATGCTAGACAAGAATTCTTCAGAAGTCTTTGTTAAAACACAGTCTAATATCTTTCACAATCTCCCTTCAGTTACAATGAATCAACTTGTTTCATCTCCAGAGGGTCCAGATGAGCCTATTGATGGATTTTCAAATTATTCAAGTCTTGTAGCTAATCAGGATTATTGTTACATGCTTCCATTAGTAGAAAATTACAAGGTCACATATCTTTGTACAGCCAAAAGTAAACACATCGATTCTTGGTCTAATAGCAGATGTCCAGATCAACCAAATGAAAATGGATATATAGCAATGAAATGAGTAATCAATACTTTGCAAACTTCACCTCCATTAGAAGCAAAGACAGTACATCTTGGTAATAAACTGAAAGTTTTAATATGTGAAATTCAAGAAGTTCATATAATAAATTTAAAAGGTACTTGAGAACATTCGAAGAAAGAATTAAGATTACCCATTTACATTTTAAGTAAAAAAATATCAGTTTTTCAAAATGTGTTGTTGAGTCTACCTCAATAATAATAATAAATTATGGAGCATTTATGCTGTTCTCCAAGGTTAAATTTTAAAAATATGTTGAGATCCAGGAGAATAATATTAAAAAAATTGAACTCTTTCAAATTTTATATTTTTCCAAGATCAATTCTTAATATAGTTATAGGGTCTTCATATGTAAAAAGTACTTATTA
Organism: Carcinoscorpius rotundicauda; assembly: GCA_011833715.1. NCBI lineage: Eukaryota > Metazoa > Arthropoda > Merostomata > Xiphosura > Limulidae > Carcinoscorpius > Carcinoscorpius rotundicauda. The sequence goes on along the minus strand of CM022392.1, from coordinate 43,816,415 downwards.
AATCTTTCCTAATAAAGATTAGTCATATAATTTCATAATGTCATCAATCTGAAATTTCAAGTTATTATTTTAATAATATATTTCTTGAATGCTTGAGATAAGTGAAAAACAAACAATTTGATTTATAAAAATGTCCCATCACATAAAACTTCACCAAATCCAACTTCAAAAAAATAAAACATGCATTATGTGTCAATATTAACACAGATATATCACTACAAATGAGAAAATTACAAAGTTCAAAATAAACAGTCAAATATTTTAAGACAACTAAAAAAAATACAATGTTCTGGTGAATGACAGTCTGGAAATGCATCTTATACTGAAAGCTAAGTAAACTTCTTTATACTTTTTAGGTTTATTTTAATTATACTGTTATATTTTTTTAGTTTTGGTTGGCAATCTTTTAAAGCAAATTTAATACATTACTCTTAAAATAAGTTATCTTCTTTTAAATTAATTTCAGCTATATCACAGTGTTTTTCTTGTATAAACTCTGTACAGGTTGTTTATAAGTATTTCAAGTGAAACATATGTTTGAAAATGGCATCTTATACATGAAAAAAATTATTACGATATTTAGTTTACCTATTTTGTAAAATCTTAATGAAAAATGTCTTTGCTAAGAATCTACTTCAGAGGTTGACTGCAACTTTACATAGCATGTCTTCTTACCATGTTTTTCTCATTCTGTGCATGAATTGAACCTGATCATTTTATATCAAATATATGTAATTCCACAAGATTATGGCTGGCTAAACCTTCCAGTAATCACTGCAATGCAACAGAATTCATCAGTATTCAAAAAAATGTACCAAAATTTAAGATACTTAGCAACTAGAAACAACTACTTAGCCTCTTATCTACATACTAAGCAACAAAGGATATCCATATAATTTTACATTCTTAAAATGTTTACTGAAAAATTCACTTTATTAGCAATAACTTGATTGTATTCAGTGCATTAAAATTCTGTTGGGGATACATTGATAATATTTTAGAATACCTTTTATGCAGGTAAAGTAAGTTATGTTAACAACAGACTTAATACACAAATGTATTTTCTCATTCCATAGATATGTAGTAGCTTAGTTGGATTCTTGCTAATATATTGTGTTAAACATATATATATTTTTCATTTTCCATATTTTTAAAATGTTATGTTTAAACCAGTATCTATCTAAAGCTCCCCCATGTATCATAAACGGTGAACAATAGACCAAATAAAAATTCAATTTCGTGGCTGTACATGAATTTTAACTGTGGCAATTTTCAAGTAGTTTTATCAATACAGGTTTGTCATCAATCAAAAATCTCTACATTATGTTTCATGTAAGGTTTAGAAACATACTAGAGAAATAAATCTCATACATGTTTGGAGTACTTTTAATTTTTGATTATTTTAAATTACAAAAACTATTCAAACATTCTCTAAAAATCATTATTTTCTTAAGCTACTTGTTTAACTGTACAATGTTTGACTCTCTTTCATTATTTGGATTTTTAAAAATTTATTACTTATATGTTTAACATTATATCTTATACATGAATAATGATTCAAAAACTCAATAAAGTTGTAAAGCACGAACACACTTGTGTTGACTTATTTTCAACTACAAGATGATCTTATTACAGAAAAGGTAATAGTTATTTCTCAATAAAAGTATATTATCTTTAAGATGCTTTATACAAATTTCATATAACAAACTGTACATTTTTAGATAAACAGTGATTGATTACTGTTTTTTAAATACTATTAACACATGACAGTGAAATGATTAAAATTGAAATAATGTCAATGTTTTCTTAATTGAGCTGGGAAAGGCATTAATAGGTATTAACGTATTTTCAAAGTAAAATAAGATAACAATTTTAATATAGATTTACCTATAAATCTTAGGTGACTATGCTATGTTCTGAAGATGTATAGTAAAAAGCTTAAACACATTATTTCTATATATGATAAAAATACAGATGCTGTTGTTCAGTAAAAAAAAATTGTCTTACAGTTCCTCCACTGCCATTACCTCACTGTCTTCTACAGCCATGTTTCCATTGCTGGATGATAAAATTTTGAATAATAACTTTTCTCTTTTCTAGTAAAAACCTAATAAAACAAAAATTGCATTACAGTATAAATAAAGATATTTAAGGGTTTAACAAAATTATACAAATCAACAAAAATGTCCTTAAAAAAATCAGAGTGCCACCTATACATATTTACCTTTTCTGTGATATTTTAATTTTACTCCACAAACAAGAGACACAGAGCTATAACCTCTTCAAAATCCAGTAAAAAACAACAATACTAAAATATTAAATTCAATTCAAATAATTTCAAGTTAATTGACTTTTACCACACATTTTTTGAAACTGAGATTTTAATGAATTATGATTGTTCAAGACATATTACCAATCCAAACCATTTAACTGTAACAAAGTCATGATTTTGTTGAATAAAGGGCAATTCTAATATCTCAACTATCCTATACTACTATGTGCAACAAAATGGTTTGTGCATTTAACAATGGTTGCTCATTGTTATGCTTGATTAGGGATAGAAAAAAATTAAATAAAATTATTTACTCAAGAGAAAGTGATCAGGAAGATTACATCCTCTCATGATTTTTATTTATTTATTTAATCACTTCAATATGTTCACTTTTATTGCTCAGAAATAAAGGAATACAGATAGACCATGCATTCCTGATTGGGAAAGCCAATGAAAAAAGATGAAACTCCAAAACAAAGTTAAAATCCTTGGAATGCAGGAATGTATTATTTCAGTCCTTCTTGATATAATCTTCTGTTAGACAAGGACTCTACATTAAATTTTTCAATACTACAGTTCCAAAAATAGGTGATGAATGAAAATAACTAAACAGTCATTACCAAACATGTAATTTCCTGTTGCAAATTATATTTTAGCACTTTTTTCATAAAAAAATAGTTCTACATCAGTCACCCATAAAATGAAGAATAACTTTACTATACTACAGCCACTTATCACATTTATTGTTTAAGTTATGTTCTCAGAAAAATATTAACATTAAGCACATGCTAACCTACTAAAATGCAAGTGTTGTATATGAAAAACTACATTTCTATCTTCTTGAATGAGTGTTACTATGGTAATTACATATGCCCAAGTTTCACAGAAAATGTGATCAAGAAAATCATTAAGTCCATTTATTTCTAACCACCTTTATTATTTTTGAGTATATGATACCTGTTCTGCCCACTGGAGGTATTGCTGCAACACTACACATTGCACAAGGATGTTGAAAGCAGTCCTTCAGTAGTTCAGGTGAAAGCTAAACATTAGGGCCTCACCTTGGAATGAGATTGGAATCACATTGGAATGAGATAACCAGTTGCATAGATATAGGTATCTAATGTGATTAAAGACAATGTTTCTTTCCATGCAAGATAGATTTAGTCAGTCCAACAGATAGATTTAGCTCAAGAGTTGAAGATAGATCTATTAGAAGCAACTGTACCATGCCATAAATCAACTATACACACAGTATTTATTCTTTATGTGTGAAATAAATAGTCTTCATTTCATGTTTCACTTTGTGATGTTTCTTCATTTCATCCATTCTCATAACTCAGGTACTCACACATGTAACATTATCTTACAAACTCTACCTTGACCCAAATCTCCTACTTAAAAGCAGACATATGCTCTTATTTTAATTCAGTTTTATCTGGATAAACCAAACAAGCAACATACTTGTCAAAAAACAACAAAAAAAGAAAATGGTTGAATAATTCAGAACTCACAATGCTGCTAAACTAGTTTTAACTGACAATGTAATTGTTACTTATAGATGTTATTAGAGTAACTAGTTAATTGATTTCTATTATGAAATGTGGCTCTTGATAGTTTAGTACATTATAAATTAACTTTTGTAAATTTAATAAGAACATGATATTTGGGTTAAAAGTAAGTATTAAAATCACACCCAGGTTGCAAACTTCTCAAGTATAGTGCACCAAAAGAAAAAAAATACATATCATAAAATGTGACGTCTTTTCAAATATTTATTAAATAAATAAATTCCTCTAGCCTTCTTTTGTTTTTCAGTCTGACTCACAAGATGGATATCTTTCTATCTTATCTTCAAGTTCTTGCTTCCACAAAGTCTCCAAAACACCTTGTCAATATCTTCTTGCTTCATCATGAGTTTCACAGTATATTACTCCCAATCCATGTAATTATTATAGTATTCTCAGCTAATTCAATTTACATAACAGTGTAAAATAGATAAATCTTCAGATAAAACAATTATCAACCATGAATTAAGTATAGTTTTTGGTTGTTGTGCAAGATAATTTGATCAAGTTTCTTTTTAAATCTGGAATAAAAAGTCTCAACAACAAAACTTTTACTTCATAAACAAAGCAGAAAATTTAGTTCAAATACCGAAGCAGATGTCTAGACAGTCTCATTCTACTAGACTATATATAATCTAGTAGCTTCTTTCTCTCTTTCTTTATGGGTTCTAATCAATAATGAACTAATGCATTCATTTCCAAAAAGCAGACCCTCCTCACAGATTGTCTGTTAGAAAATTGAAGGAAGAAATCACTTTGAAATTTATATTGCAAACTCACTTTTTTGTGCAGTAATAAAATCACATTATGATCTTTGCTCACTAACAGTACTGATCAGCTTTATCTTCAGTCAATGTCATAACCAGCCAAAAAAAGATATTCTAGTGTTAATCTTTTTAACCTGGAAACTGTAACCTGGATACTGAAATATTCTTGTAGGCAGAGAAGAGGTTACCTAATATAGAAAACAATGATATGAGGCAACTAGAACATCTTTTAACAAAGAAATTGCACTTTCTAGGTTAACTTTACATCCTAAAATATGAAACTAAATACGAAAAATAAACAGAACAGATATGTACCCACTCTATGATACAAATAAAACCAAACCAATAGAAAAAAGAAAAATAGATACGAAAACATTATTTTCACATCCCAGTGCACGAGCAAGTGCTGACTCGTTAAATTTATGTACACTATCCACACAATGTTCGTATATTAAAATGTACACATTTAAAATTTAACTTAATTCAAAAACGTTAATCTCTTAACTTCTACTCTTTTCCACACGTGCTACCATGAATGTGTTTAAATAAAAGAGGGTAGGTTCCATTATCAAAACAGTTCACTTTCAGACCCCAATTTGTTCACAACTTGGTATTCCGAAAGAAACTCCATACCGGAAAATGATAATGTTAAAGCAACAGTGCAATCATTCTATTCAATCAAGGCAGTTCTTTTTGTTTTAAATCTTCAGAAAGACAACCAGGGACCTTTAGAAGAGGGTGTTTTTCCTCATCCGTTCATGAAAATAAGTAATCTGTGACAGTTGTAGAACTACAGGTTATTATTTCAGAAGCGATAAATTAAATCGAGCAGCTTAATGGTGTAGAATAACGTGAACGCAGGGAAGAGCAGTGTTGAAAGATAATAAATAGGAAAGCAAACAGCCGAAGAAGTGATTGAAACCTGTATGATGTGTACTGATGACCGAATGAGTGAGTGAACCAAGACAGAAACGAAGGTAGCCAGTTTCTGGATAGTGAACGATCAGTAAGAGACGTTAAGTCATAATAAAGATTCAATACGTCATTGATTTTATCGAAGGGCCAAATTTTTATATGACTTATAGATTTCTATTGTACTTGGGTTATAGACCATATTTAATGTAACGAATTCTACACTTGTTTTTAAAGTAGCTTGCCTTATTCATTATTGATTAGAGTCTAATAAACATTTTAATTCAGATTCTTTTATGGGTTCTTTAATATTCATGAAATCAAAGCCAGGATCCAAATTTCAAGGGAAAACTTTGTTATGAAAAGAAAACGATAGTGCTCTGAGATGAACCTACTTTCAGGGCTAGGGAACTGAATAAGATTTCCTCGATAATGCCCGGAACAAGGAAGGTAGGGAAAAACAAGAATTTTTACCATCTTTGGACTACATAAATGCTTTTTAAAATAAACCTAAATGATGAAAATCCAAAGGTAAGCTCTGAAATGCTTTGTCAGAGTTGTCATCAGAGTCTGATTTGCTTGTGAATATGATGTCTAGGTAAGCATATCATGGTTTGGGTATGTACAGGTTATTTGGTTGAACAGAGAGGAAGTTTCTGTCATGTAGGTGTGAGGTTACTTGGATGGATTCTTCATTCCTCTGTAATTTACAACCTTTTTTCGTGATGCATGTCTAAGACTCTTAGCTGGAAGTTTCGAAGCTGTCTATAGATACTGAAGCATTAGACTTGGTGATTGGGAATGTTTTGGTCTGGAATGTATGTGTATTTTGCTTATTGACTGGTGAAGTCCGAGTGAATTCATTCATAACGTCCAGTGTTTACTGTGATTATTTTCTGAATAGAATTGTCTGAATGAACCGTCTAAACTTAGGTTATTATAATGGTTGTTTCCTAACTTTTGTAGTTTGGCTCTCCTTTACTGTGTGGTGTTACGTATTTTTTGATGTTTTAAGTTCTTCGTAGACTAAACGCAACAGAAAAACGCAGATAACAGCTTGTATAAATTTATTACACTAAACTACTAACAAATATAACAGATATAACATAAATTATATGATAACAGTGACAGATATTAAGTTACAACATTCGAAATTAATTACAAAACAAAATAATATTAGTTTCAAACTTCAAAATTAATCACAATACAAAACGGTACTGGCCTGTATCTAATACAATGAATTAAAACGAAAGTCTCAAATTCCAGTCTAGGGTGTGAATTTGGTCCCACGAAGAAATTCCGAAACAGTTCACAGTTCAATGAAATCGCCGTCTCTCAGCTCAAGCAGTAATTCAGATGTATCGTAGAGATTGACGAAATAAAATCACAGCTTCCGTAGATCTAATTTCAATCACAAATCCAAGTTGAATATTCACAGCAAACACTTAATCTTTCTCAAATAACTAACTCTCTTCTTTTGAAATGAAACTGGTGTCTGATTCTCACTCTTTGTCTCCAAATAAATCTAATGACTGAATCTCTCTACCTCGAATAAGACTGATGACTGAATCTGTCTCTTGTCACTGTCTTTTATACCGATAGGCCTATTTCTCGAACAATCTTGCAATTTCCATACAACTCCAGAGCTATTCACGCATATCCGTTCTTGCACGAGACTACACGTCTAGACAGGAAGTCACCAGCACTCATTTACAAACATGTGATTGGTCTACTTAATTCGAGAAAGTTCTAAAATGTTACCCTAAATAAATAACATATTTTAGTTTAAACTTCGAAACAATAATATCAATATGGAAAAATGAATAATACAAATGAAAATTCAAACACAACACGACATGTTGTCGTTTACAAAATATTTACACATATACATAACAGTGGTCTAGCTTGTTTTTGTCGGCAGATGGCAGAGAGTTTTTTGGATCAAGTGAAATGTGGTGGAGAAATAGGTGGAAACAACAAGGAGTTGATTAGGTCTTTCAGTTATAAGGTGAAAAGGTAAAATAATACATTAATTAGTAACTTATCTGCTGTGGTTTTGGAATGAGTGACGATATTTACAAAGTGAGTTGGTATTCCTGTGATAGATACCAGATTGTGTAGTGTAAAAAAATATCCCTTGGCAGTCATTTAGTTTTACAGGAAGATAAACTTCCCAACTGGGATGTTCATGGATATTGTTATCCCCTTCGCCCCGCTCGCGATTGGATTTTGATGTGAACATAAGAAATTTAGATTTAGTTTTTCAGTCTGGCATGTTATAGTTTTACTTGATTAATACTGAAGATTAAATGGTGAAGTAGTTTCAGAGAAAGGCGAACATAGGAATTCGGTCGGATCAAGGTAAGGGTTTGTTTATTTGTGAATTTCGCGCAAAGCTACTCGAGGGCTATCTGTGCTAGCCGTACCTATATTTGCAGTGTAAGACTAGAGGGAAAGCAGTAAATTATCACCACCCACCGCCAACTTTTGAGCTGCTCTTTTACCAACGAATAGTCAGATTGACCGTAACATTATAACGCCCCCACGGCTGAAAGGGCGAGCATGTTTGGCACGACGGGAATGTGAATCTGCGTCCCTCAGATTACGAGTCGTACGCCTTAACCCATTTGGTCATGCCTGGCCAAGATGGAGGAGAGAAAGCAATCAAGGTCGGTGTCGTAACGTTATCCTTGCGTTAATCGATGATAGAAATACAAAAAAAAAAAAACAGGTCAACGAATTATTTATCAAACATCCCGTGGTCAGGACCACGGAGTGGCTGGAATCTATAAATCCAAGTGATTCAGTGTTTGCTGTGGGAGGAATCGGGAGTACCCCGTGAAAATCCACTTTTACAAGTCAGGCGCCTAATATTTTACATGTCCTACGCCTAAAGCTGAAATGAAAAATCAAACATCAGTAATAATTAGTAAAGTGACAAAGAGTATTCATTGTTAATTTATGATGTCTTGGAAGTCATGTACATATTGTATGGGGATATTATTTTGTGTGGGGCGCTTGTCATGGTGTGTAATTTAACAATTAAGGAATTACGTTTCTCTGCGTTCTCATAATAATTGTAAGCTAATATTGTAAAGCGATCTTTGAGTATTGTTATGTTGCAAATTTCGTGCATGTAATTAACTAGAAAGAATGTGGATAGCCAAAGAACTATTCCTGAGATTCTGTTCTATTGGAATTGAAGTGTTCTGGCATGCTTTTTTGCATGCTGCATGTGATTTGAGCACAGTATTGAATGAGAGGGCGAATGTAGGCTTTGTAACTTTTAATGATAGTGTTAGGTGTGCATCCTTTAACATTTCCTGTGATACGTTTTAAGTGATAAATTCTTTTACTAGCATATTTGTTTATGAATTTGAAATTTTGGGTCCAGGAGAGTCGTGTTTCAAAAGTTATTTCTTGGAATTTAGCATTGGAGTTTACTTTAATTGTGTTGTTGCCTAATAAGATTTACTTTTTTTTCAAGTTCTTATGGTGTTTGTTTAGGCTGCGTCTGAATGTAATGACAGTGGATTTGAAAGCACTCTCTATTCCTTCCTTGCACCAATTAAGTATAGCATTAAGTGATTGTTGTATTTTGCTGCTCGCAATTGTTGGATTTCGCGACACACTTCAGACAGTTATATCATTAACATATTGTGAAAAATAAGTATATATCAAGTCCGGGAAAGGTAAGTTATTCATAAAAAATATGTAGCATAGAGGAGATAGGACAGAACCTTGTGGTACACCCACAGCAATATTGAATGTCTTAGTCTTAGATAGAGTATTGTTTATTTCAATCACTGCTGTGCAGTTAGTTAAGATTTTCAAGATCCATCTGATAAGTATCTGGTTAGTGTTTAAGGAGTAGTGGCGATATATAATGGCGTTGTGCCACGTAGAGCCAAAGGATTTTTTTGACGTGTAGGAAAACTGCAATAGTAGTGTGGTTGTTATTAAAAGACTTGTATATAAATTCTGTAAGTCTGTCTTTCTTTATGTGAGGAATTTTGTATTTTGGGAATGAGGTTATTGTTTTCACAAAATAATAAAATCTTATTTAAATTAGTCTTTTCATTAGTTTACCCATGCAGTTTAACAGACTTATTGGTCTGAAATTATTGGGGTTAGAACTTCCTGTGTTTGTTTTCGGAATTACCGTTATTCTCGCCTTTTGCAGGTGTCGGACAAATATCTTGTAGTAGGGATAGGTTCATCATATTTATAAGATGTCGGTGAAGGTTAAAGTATGCCTTTTTTTAAATTATATTTGTAATGCAATCTTCTCCAGGTGAGGAGTTTTTAATTTCCCGATTGTTATTAGTGTTTTTAACATGTCATGAGCATTTGTTAAAGTTGGGTTGTCAGTGTTGTTGGCCGGAAACAGTGGAGTGTGTAAATTAGGTCTAGTTAACACTTGACTGTCAATATTTAATTTCAGTGATTAATTGAAAGTTGGTGAATTAATCTTAGCGAATGAAGTGGTGTAGTAGCCGGCAAGTAAATTTGCTTTGTCGACGTCAGTTTTGGCGGTTATGTTGTTGTATTTAATGCGTTGGAAGAGTTTGTTATTGTTTTTTTTCCCCCCATTAGTAATTTAATTTTTTTTTTCCAAAATTCTTTTGGTTTAGTTTTTGAATTTCGTGCAAAGCTATACAAAGGCTATCTCGACTAACCGCCTCTAATTTAATTCAAGTAGACATATACTAGATCTAACAATAATAACTGCTTTAACCCAAGTAGCAAGTAACTTTAAAGCACACAAACACGTCAGGATAGACCACAACCCTATATATTTAACTTTATCAAACAATATTACCCTGAATAGCCCAAAGTATTTAACCTCACGGCAACCGACTGAGAAACCTTCAAAAATAAAATTGTTTCCCAAGTAATAAACAGCCAAACGACAGCTTAAAACTCGATAACAATAGGTAATTATGTCACTTTCATCTCACACACCATAATTAACACACTAATTTCAAAATGAGCCGAAAACATGTATCCCTACTCCTGGCAGCTAACTAAAGAAATTCATGAACTAATTAATGAAAAGTACAAGTTGAGAAAATAGTTTGTAACCTCTTATGACTTGTAGGTTAAGCCAAATGTTAACCAAATAAATAACCAGCTCAAGAATCTAATACACAAACAAAATGAAGTAACTGAAAGATAACTTTCCTTAAGACCTAGCCCTTTTTTGGAAGAAACTTAAAGCTATATATAAAGAAAATCCGCTAGAAATTGTTTGTTTTTCGAATTTCGCGCAAAACTACTCAAGGGCTATTTGAGCTAGCCGTCCCTATTTTAGGAGTGTAAGACTAAAGGGAAGGCAGCTAGTCATCACCTTCCACCTCCAACTCTTGGGCTACTCTTTTACCAACGAATTGACCAACACATTATAACGCCCCCACGGCTGAAAGGGCGAACATGTTTGGTACGACCGGGATTCGATTACGAATCGAACGTCTTAATTCACCGGGTTACGCCGGGTCCCGCTGGAAATATATTTATCTTAGGACATAATAACAAAACATTAGATCAAGAGAAACAAAATTATTAACAGACTATTACCAACAAGTTTTTAAAAGTCTAAATTCCTTACATTTTTATCACCAACACTGTAACAACGTAGAGCAGTCTATTATAAATCTCATAATATTTTGCAATTACTGAATCCACATTTTCTTTGCATAACAGAAAACACCTTTAGATACACAAAATTCATCCCGAAATTGATTACACAAACAGAAGTGAAAAGGCTAATCTAAACACTAAAGAATGCTACACTAGGTGAAAATGAAATTAGATATATTTTATTAAAATGAATCAGAACCCTTAACATAAGAATTAACCATCTTCTTCAATATTTTATTAAATTCTGAGTAACACTCCTCCCAATCAAAATCAACAACACTTAAAATCTTGCTGAATTATACACCGGTTCCTACAGAAAATTATAACAACTCATTTATTATGCTATTCAGAAATTTTTTTTTATGTCAGGTGTTATGCGCTGGATTCTTTGTAGTAGGTGCCATCGACTTGTTGGCGATAAATTCAAGCAATAAATGGACAGAACATAATACTTTTGTTTTAAAATTATATATTCAAAACAAATCAACTGTATGTACAAAATGTATTTACACTAGAATATTACAGCTGCACCTAAATGCTATATACTTCTCTCTTTTTTTTTGTTAATAGTCCACACAGGATGAGTCAATTACTTTAGAATCCCCAATTGACAAGACGAATTATTTTCCTTCACTCTATTTCTTACTACGCAATCTGTGATAAGTTCACTTACGCTATCCCGTTAAAAGCACACACAAATGGTTTCAACTACTTCAGAACACCCTTTAACAAGACAAATTAGTCTCTTTATCTATGTTTAACTGTGAAACTTACTTTAAGATATTGCCCATTATGGCTAAACCAACAATAACAACAGCAAGTCTATAGATTTACAACGCTGAAATAAGGGGTTTGATACCACTCGGTAGACTCAGCAGACAGCCAGACGTGGCTTTGCTATAAGAAACGCACACACACACCAACAATAACGCGGTTTAACTTCACTTTCACTGACTTCACACTTTTCTTACTACGCGGGTTCGCGCCCGAGCCATGCTCGCCCTCCCAGTTGTGGGGGCGTTATAATGTTATGTTCAATCCCACTATTCGTTGGTGCAAGAGTAGCCCAAGAGTTAGCGGTGGGTGGTGATGACTAGCTGCCTTCCCTCTAGTCTTACCCTACTAAATTAGGGACGGCTCGGTGCGGTGGTCAAACAACCTGCGCACAAAAAAACCTGTTCATGAAACCGCAAGCGATTGCGGCCCTATGTTCCTTGACGGAATCGAGTGGTAGATGAGAGAGAGAGTTAACATGCTTCACACTCAGTATGATATAATTCTAATAGCACAAAATTAAACTATTAAAATAGCATTTCGGCTTCCACAATAAACGCCCCTGGCATATTTGGAGAAAAATAGTCGAGATACCTGATATCAGCAAACAAATGACAACGCTCGTTAGTAAATACTTCAAAAACTCAATCAACCATACCGAACTGATAAATTAATTTCCACTGCTAGCCGCCACCCCTAAAACTTGACAAACCTAACCTCTCATCTCTAAATACAATACACGGCCTAAATGATAATATTTAATAATATATTTCCTGATCTTCCTCACAGCCTTGGGCACTGGCAGGGTAGAATATTCGGCACTTTACCAGTGAAAGTGGGTTTTCTCATGGTAATCCTGTTTCCCCATCATCACAGCAATTTTTTTTTTCTAGATCTAGTGTCACATATACAATTCTGGTTTGTTTGCGCAAAACTACACGAGGGCCATCTGCGTTAGCCGTCCCTAATTTAGTAGTGTAAGACGAGAGGGAAGACAGCTTGTCATCACCAGCCACCGCCAATTTTGGGCTACTCTTTTTACCAAAGAATAGTGGGATTGACTGTCACATTATAATGCCCCACGGCTTAAAGGGCCAGCATGTTTGGTGTGACGGGGATTCGAACCCGCGACCCTCAGATTATGAGTCAAGTGCTTTAACCACCTGGCCATGCCAGGCCGTGACTGGCGTCGGCATGACGTGTAAACTTAAGCTACGTGTGCCAACAAACGAACGTACTTCAACCACAGTTCTTCTGATAGTAAACGTCTCAAGAATGAGCAACATAGTCATCAAAAGCCGTCCTTCCTTTGTCTAATAAATATATTCCACATATTCTCACAGCTTCTCCTGATATCTTGAGACAATTCAACTAGTTAGTCCAATATCAAAATCTATTTTTTCCATTTTTGTGTTTATTTTTCATATTAAAAAGTACACCATCATAATCTAAATGTCTCTAAAGAAACCACAAATTTAATTCGGAGAAAAGGGCGCTAAAAGCGTCCTATACCAACTGCGATGTTCGAGAATGTTTTAATTCTCCTTCGCCACGCTCGTTTGTCAAGAAAGATTGTAGTTGTTTCGTTACTATGAGTTTCGATGATTTTTCCTTTACAGATCTGGTTTCAGAAATGGGCGGCCGAGGCAAAGAAGTGATAAAACGAGGTTGGACGAAGAAATGACAGTCGGTGGTGGTGTCCAGAAAGTGCACCACATATGTGTGCGCGTACATATGTATACACACACATACGCATATTCTTACCTGCACACAGAAGTAGGATGAATAACCAAATATTTTTGATATTGTAGAAAGAGAAAGTAAAGTAAACATATGCATTCATATAGGTCTAAACAACATTGTTTCTGGGTGGATCTATAAATTCTATACTAACAATTTTGATGTGGGAGAAACGGGAGTACCCCGAGAAAAGCCACTTTCACAAGACAGGAACCAAATAATCAATATGTCCTGTGCACTGTCTGTAGAGCATGAACATAACATTATTAATTTGCCCTTAGCTTTTAAAATAACGTTATTTTGTTTGTGTTTGGGCAAAGAAAATGTTGTATAATAGTATTTTGTAAGGTGTGAAGGGCAGAAGTATTTATTGCTTCTGCTAGTTCGTAGTACTTCCTGGCGAGAGTGGTTAGCCTGTCTTTTAGAGGAGACAAGACACTTTCTTTGTGTAAGTAAGTCACAAGAGTGAGTTTTTGGGACCCTCAGGGCTAGTCTTAAAACAGGATTTTGTTGGTGTTGTAACTTATTAAACATTTTTGGTGACATGCAAATGGTGACTTGACAACCGTATTCCATTATTACACTAATGTAAGATTTGTAAATGGGTATAATGGTGTCAAGTACAACGAGAAGGCTGGCCACCTTACAGCAGCAGCAGAACCAACACACCAAATGTCACTCTTTCTTCAAGATATAACTCTCTTATGCCAGCAATAATCACGCCAGAGCATCAGAGAGTCTCTCATGCTATCAAAAGAGTAATAGAATTTCTCAGCGTCAAGACTCCTTTGGCATCTCTCGTGACAGTTTCAACAAAGGCCTGGACAGATGTCACAGGAATCAGGTGATCACTGGCTACATTAACAGAAGTACACTCAACCTTTTGTTGACCGGAAGGGTCAGGGCAGAAATAATTGGCCAACCCAAATAACTCTGGGTGAATGTTAGGTGGCTATTTGGTCCATGTCACTTGGTAAGTGTCCAGGACAGGACGGCCTACCATTGGAATTCTATCTCCACGTACAGCATGTTGTTGAACTTCTCTTTGTTAGACTTTTTAACGACTGTCTGACCTGTAGATACATGCCTCCGGGTTACTCTTTTGCCAACGAATAGTGGGATTGACCGAAACCCTATAACGCCTCCACAGCTGAAAGGGCGAGCATGATTTGCACGACCGGGATGCGAACCAGCGACCCTCAGATTACGATTCGCACGCCTTAACACGCTTGGCCATGCCGGGCCTGGGACCGAGGGTCTTTTTCCATTGGTGGCATCCAGACTATATCGCCTTATTTGGCAGTGAAAGAGTTCTTTTTTTTGTTTTGGAATTTTGCACAAAGCTACTCGAGGGCTATCTGTGCTAGCCGTCCCTAATTTAGCAGTGTAAGACTAGAGGGAAGGCAGCTAGTCATCACCACCCACCGCCAACTCTTGGGCTACTCTTTTATTAATGAAAAGTGGGATTGACCGTCACATTATACACCCCCATGGCTGGGAGGGCGAGCATGTTTAGCGCGACGCGGGCGCGAACCCGCGACCCTCGGATTACGAGTGCATGCCTTAACGCGCTCGGCCATGCCAGGCCTTGTGAAAGAGTTCAATTAATTTTTGGATTGTACTTGTACTTTTATTTTATTTTATTTTATTTTTTGCCCCCCAGGGGCTCAGCGGTATGTCTGCGGACTTAACGCTAAAATCCGTGTTTTGATACCATTAATATATTTATAAGATCTAAATTTAGATAGAAATTTTAGTTTTTGATACATGTCGACAACAATAACAAGAATAATATATACAATATTGACCATAAAACAAATAAATACAGACTATCATATTTATGAGTAGGATCTACGTTGACAATGCATAACAATTATTCTGCTTGGTAAGGTAGTTTGTCACTGGTAAACACACCTCCAAACATTTTTCATCCATGCTAATTGCCACGATATTGATATTGTAATGTTTGAAGTTATAAGAAGTTTTCTAACAAGAAATGCTTAAATGACAAAGTCTCGAAAGTTAATTTTAAAGTCAGAACCCGACCCACCCCATCAGAAGAAACGAAAGTAATATTATCCCTCAAAAACCGCTGCAACAATATGGCAACCCTTTGTCGTCCAGTGGGAGAATTATTAACAATAGCAAGACCTGGCCAAAATTTCAACACTACATCATGAAAATCATTAGTAAAAAACGTTTCCTGTAAACAAACAACATCAAAATGAGTAACAAAGTAATCCATATAATAAGCCAGTTTACTAACATTACGCAACCCATGACAATTCAATACTCCCACCCTGAGTAAATGTACCACGTAAAATACGAAAAAGAGGTACGAGTAGGTAAATTAAACGGACTCTAACACAGGAGTGACAAGAACAAAGGTAAAGAATTAAGCAAATATGCACAAAGTACAATAAACAATAAAAGACATTCTTACACTAAACTGAAACAAAGAAATTGACACAAAAAACTCATTTATGGCTGAGACACCGTCTTCGCCTTTGCCCGAGATATCCGTAGTATTGGCACGTCCGACACCCGTTTTCGTCCACTGCCTTTCGTTGAGGTGTCGCTAGTATCCATCGCCACCACACGAGCATACTTCCAACGACGAGGAAGAGGCACCTCCACATCGCCGGCGGTACTCTCACCACTTACCGTAAGCGGCGGGAAGTGGCGATCAAAATTACGTCTTCCAGCAGGGGGATAACTACCAGTCCGTTCCCTGGCCCCACCAGAAACCGTCGGTCGCCTGGAAGAAACATCCTCCACCACCCAATGGGAAGCTGCAGCCTCCCCTGAAAGGGAAACCTCCAAATCAACGCTTCAACGAACTGATAGTCTGTCAGCGTCATCAGGCACAGCACGAGAAGGAGCAGCCGTGGCCACTTCAGCGTCGACACTAGAGGAAGGCCGAGGAACAACAAGCTTGGGACAACGTTGCCGGACGTGTCCTTGCACATGACAATGACAGCAAATGAACTGGGGACAATCGTGATATGATCCGCCCCCAAACATAAATTTCACACTTTTCACCTTTAACATAACTGCCTTGCCCAAAGGATCGAAAACTTTTACAACATAAGGCAAAGAGATACATTGGTCGCTAAAAGACACGCGAACATGGCGAATACCTAAATATATGCCCTGGTCACGCTTCCATACAATAAGACTTCACAATCAAAATCCTTAAGTTTATTCAGTATAACATCATCGTCAATATATTCCGGGACATCCATAAATGACATAGTAATAGTTCGTTTAGTTACACCATTAGCAGAACAATGTACCTCATTAACAAAAAGACCAGCATCGATAGCCAGGTCCACATCAGCAGGGAGAACAAATGTTACTTCATAACCTCCCAGTCAAGGAAAAACAGCAGTAACCGATGCAGCACCAAACGTAGATACAATAAGATGGATCACGTCCTCATGGCTTGAATTTGAAGTTTCCACAAGCACCGTGCGACGCATAATTTTCATAACCTTCTTGGTATATGAAAGCATATTCAAAGAAATTGCAAAAAGCACAAAATCTAGAAAAAAATACTAACTGTACACTCACTAGTCGTAGCTGAGAAACAAACACTAAGTCGATCAGGAGCTCAAAGAAACACGTTTGAACTCAATAACGCGAACCGGCGTTTTCCAAAATCCGTGCCTGCCAAGAATCGAAGCGAGGACCTTCAGCGTGATAACCACAACACTACAACCAAGTGACTTCCTATGTTCATCCTTTTAACGTTTTAAAAATTAACCAATAATTTTACAAAATATCTCGTTTCGAAAACTAAACAAACACCAGTATAATGACAGTTTTACATCTAACTGCAAATAAAATATCACTCTTCCTTGTCTAAAAAGTCAAAAGTAATTTTCCAATGTGCCAACGTGTCTTCAAACGACATCATCAACCACACAAGATACAACGTTTTCACACTTCACTCAAATGCCTATAAACGTGGAAAATGCGGAGTTTAATTTACTCATTCTTTTCCATTTCTTGCAAAAACTGAACAGAAGAATTTCATAACTTTAATTTCTTTAACACAAGTATCACACGAAAACCTAATTAACGATTTAATACGTTTTTAAATCCTTCAATGTGCTCATGGATCCTATTTTCCAAAACCATCTACTCTTGAAGACTAACGTCATCTATCAAGGTTACACATCGTTGTTCTCGTTGAAAATGTCATAACCAAAACAAAGAAATCTTGTTCAGCAAAATGTTTACAAGAACAAGCTGCATGAGGAAACAGAAAATACTTAAGAATAATAAATATTTTGCGGGCGCGACATCGTAATTTCCAACAACATATTTAATCTTTACAATATTAGAGTGAAATGAATACAATTTTAAAACAAGTACGCGAAACAGGAGATTCGATCACAACAAGAAAATATTAAGCATCGCAAAACACTTCTGCTAAGTGAAGAAATTCTGGAAAAATAAAGAAATGAGAGAAAAATTCAAAAGCAGAACTAGGAATCTTAAAGAAAACAATGATCTCTAAAGGCGGTCGCTTCTCTTCCCTGTAAGACTGGAAAGACATGGCGGTTAGGACATCCGAGTCTCTATCTGTGGTTCGTTTATTTCCAATTCCAATCAAATGACATGTACGCATTCTCGCTCGCAGGAAAAGCTAGAATATTATCGGCAATTCCACCGATCGGTAAAAATAAAAGAAATCAAACAGTGGGTGGTTAACAATTTTGAAGAATTACCTTAACCCTTTTCCGTCAGTAGCAAGTTCTAGGTGCTAACGCTGAAAGCCGTCCAATAGTTCTGACCGCTATTTAAAAAAGAGGTTAAAAAACGAAACCTTAGGTTGCTTTGTTGTGACAGATTGAAGCGTTGTTCTCAGTGGCTCAGGGGTATGTCTGCGGACTTACACGCAAAAATCCGGGTTTCGATACCCGTGGTGGGCAGAGCACAGATAGCCCATTGTGTAGCTTTGTGCTTAATTCAAAACAACAATTGTTCTCAACAGACACTGACGTAGTCGTGATCTCTACGCCTTACCTGTACAACCAAGTAAGTCCGTAACATAAACTTCAAATAAGGTCGCGTGAATGGACGTTTCAAACTCTTCACGCTTTTGAATTAAAAAAAAATTCTCACAAAATCTTTAAGTGCAGCAGGAGTTCTTAATTGTTGGTCAGATACTTTGTCGAACGTCACATGATTACACGAAGGCCAATAAGAGAACATGTGCAACAGTGCACGCATTGTATCCAAAACAAATAGCGATCTCTTTTCGGTTTATTAAACAACATTCATTCGAATACGTGAAGGTTGTTGCAAGTGCAGGTGGGAAGTGTAAATCCTGGGATATCTCACAGCCGTCTCGCGCTCTGACACTTAATTCATGATGAAAATTTCGTTGCACGTTCTCGCCAACTAAATAAAATGAAAACAAACGATTGAAAGAATAAATATGCGCCTGCCAGGGATCGAACCTGGGACCTTCCGCGTGTAAAGCGGACGTGATAACCACTACGCTACAACCACTTGATTTCTTCGTTTTTTAATTTTACTGTTTTCAGCATGTATCAATAATTTTTTCAAAATATCTCTTTCTCGAAAACTAAACAAACACAAGTATAATGACAGCTTTACATCTAACTGCAAATAAAATATCACTCTTCCTTGTCTAAAAAGTCAAAAGTAATTTTCCAATGTGCTAACGTGTCTTCGAAAGTCGTCATCGAGGCAACAATTTTAAACGTTTTCGCACCTCGCTCAATTGCCCTCAAACGAGCAAAATGCGGAGTTTAATTTACTCATTCTATCCCTTTCTTGCAAAAACTGAACAGAAGAATTTCATAGCTTTAATTTCTTTTTATCACAATTATTCTACGAAAACCTAATTAACGTTTTAATACGTCTTTTAAATTTTTCCATGTGCTTGTGGATCCTGTGAATAATGTTTCATCTTTGATTTTCGTCACCAATTCGAGGATCGAACTTTGGCTGATGTCTCCTTCTCGCACACAACTTGTTAAAGGTGCTCAATTTTACAAAGTTTCTTGGTTACTCTCGTGCTCCTCAAACGATAAGTTTTAAAGTCGCTCTAGTTTTAACGGCAAGTTCACATTTGCGGGTTGTAGCAGATCACAGCTTTGGGAAAACGTCCAACTTACAGAAGAGGTTTTATTTGTTTTTCAAACACTCTTTTCCAAAACATTCTACTCTCGAAGACTAACGTCCTCTCTCAACGTTACACATCGTTGTTCTCGTTGGAAATGTCATTACCAAAACAAAGAAATCTTGTTTAGCAAAAGCTGCACGAGGAAGCAGAAATTACTTCAGAATAATAAATATTTTGCGGCCGCGACATCGTAATTTCCTCATACCTATTTAATCTTTACAATATTAGAATTAAATGAATACAATTTTAAAACAAGTACTTGAAACAGGAGATTCGATCACAACAAGAAGATATTAAGCATCGCAAAACACTTCTACTAAGTGAAGAAATTCTGGAAAAATAAAGAAATGAGACAAAAATTCGAAAGCAGAACTAGGAATCTTAAAGAAAACAATGATCTCCAAAGGCGGTCGCTTCTCTTCCCTGTAAGACTGGAAAGACATGGCGGTTAGGACATCCGAGTCTCTATCTGTGGTTCGTTTATTTCCAATTCATATCAAATGACATGTACGCATTCTCGCTCGCAGGAAAAGCCAGAATATTATCGGCAATTCCACCGATCGGTAAAAATAAAAGAAATCAAACAGTGGGTGGTTAACAATTTTGAAGAATTACTTTAACCCTTTTCCGTCAGTAGCAAGTTCTAGGTGCTAACGCTGAAAGCCGTCCAATAGTTCTGACCGCTATTTAAAAAAGAGGTTAAAAAACGAAACCTTAGGTTGCTTTGTTGTGACAGATTGAAGCGTTGTTCTCAACAGGCCCCCCAGTGGCTCAGGGGTATGTCTGCGGACTTACACGCAAAAATCCGGGTTTCGATACCCGTGGTGGGCAGAGCACAGATAGCCCATTGTGTAGCTTTGTGCTTAATTCAAAACAACAATTGTTCTCAACAGACACTGACGTAGTCGTGATCTCTACGCCTTACCTGTACAACCAAGTAAGTCCGTAACATAAACTTCAAATAAGGTCGCGTGAATGGACGTTTCAAACTCTTCACGCTTTTAAATTAAAAAAAAATTCTCACAAAATCTTTAAGTGCAGCAGGAGTTCTTAATTGTTGGTCAGATACTTTGTCGAACGTCACATGATTACACGAAGGCCAATAAGAGAACATTTGCAACAGTGCACGCATTGTATCCAAAACAAATAGCGATCTCCTTTCGGTTTATTAAACAACATTCATTCGAATACGTGAAGGTTGTTGCAAGTGCAGGTGGGAAGTGTAAATCCTGGGATATCTCACAGCCGTCTCGCGCTCTGACACTTAATTCATGATGAAAATTTCGTTGCACGTTCTCGCCAACTAAATAAAATGAAAACAAACGATTGAAAGAATAAATATGCGCCTGCCAGGGATCGAACCTGGGACCTTCCGCGTGTAAAGCGGACGTGATAACCACTACGCTACAACCACTTGATTTCTTCGTTTTTTAATTTTACTGTTTTCAGCATGTATCAATAATTTTTTCAAAATATCTCTTTCTCGAAAACTAAACAAACACAAGTATAATGACAGCTTTACATCTAACTGCAAATAAAATATCACTCTTCCTTGTCTAAAAAGTCAAAAGTAATTTTCCAATGTGCTAACGTGTCTTCGAAAGTCGTCATCGAGGCAACAATTTTAAACGTTTTCGCACCTCGCTCAATTGCCCTCAAACGAGCAAAATGCGGAGTTTAATTTACTCATTCTATCCCTTTCTTGCAAAAACTGAACAGAAGAATTTCATAGCTTTAATTTCTTTTTATCACAATTATTCTACGAAAACCTAATTAACGTTTTAATACGTCTTTTAAATTTTTCCATGTGCTTGTGGATCCTGTGAATAATGTTTCATCTTTGATTTTCGTCACCAATTCGAGGATCGAACTTTGGCTGATGTCTCCTTCTCGCACACAACTTGTTAAAGGTGCTCAATTTTACAAAGTTTCTTGGTTACTCTCGTGCTCCTCAAACGATAAGTTTTAAAGTCGCTCTAGTTTTAACGGCAAGTTCACATTTGCGGGTTGTAGCAGATCACAGCTTTGGGAAAACGTCCAACTTACAGAAGAGGTTTTATTTGTTTTTCAAACACTCGTTTCCAAAACATTCTACTCTCGAAGATTAACGTCCTCTCTCAACGTTACACATCGTTGTTCTCGTTGAAAATGTCATTACCAAAACAAAGAAATCTTGTTTAGCAAAAACTGCACGAGGAAGCAGAAAATACTTCACAATAATAAATATTTTGCGGCTTCGACCTCGTAATTTCCTCATACATATTTAATCTTTACAATATTAGAGTGAAATGAATACAATTTTAAAACAAGTACGCGAGACAGGAGATTCGATCACAACAAGAAGATATTAAGCATCGCAAAACACTTCTACTAAGTGAAGAAATTCTGGAAAAATAAAGAAATGAGACAAAAATTCAAAAGCAGAACTAGGAATCTTAAAGAAAACAATGATCTCTAAAGGCGGTCGCTTCTCTTCCCTATAAGACTGGTTAGGACATCCGAGTCTCTATCTGTTGTTCGTTTATTTCCAATTCCAATCAAATGACATGTACGCATTCTCGCTCGCAGGAAAAGCTAGAATATTATCGGCAATTCCACCGATCGGTAAAAATAAAAGAAATCAAACAGTTGGTGGTTAACAATTTTGAAGAATTACCTTAACCCTTTTCCGTCAGTAGCAAGTTCTAGGTGCTAACGCTGAAAGCCGTCCAATAGTTCTGACCGCTATTTAAAAAAGAGGTTAAAAAACGAAACCTTAGGTTGCTTTGTTGTGACAGATTGAATCGTTGTTCTCAACAGGCCCCCCAGTGGCTCAGGGGTATGTCTGCGGACTTACACGCAAAAATCCGGGTTTTGATACCCGTGGTGGGCAGAGCACAGATAGCCCATTGTGTAGCTTTGTGCTTAATTCAAAACAACAATTGTTCTCAACAGACACTGACGTAGTCGTGATCTCTACGCCTTACCTGTACAACCAAGTAAGTCCGTAACCTAAACTTCAAATAAGGTCGCGTGAATGGACGTTTCAAACTCTTCACGCTTTTAAATTAAAAAAAAATTCTCACAAAATCTTTAAGTGCAGCAGGAGTTCTTAATTGTTGGTCAGATACTTTGTCGAACGTCACATGATTACACGAAGGCCAATAAGAGAACATGTGCAACAGTGCACGCATTGTATCCAAAACAAATAGCGATCTCTTTTCGGTTTATTAAACAACATTCATTCGAATACGTGAAGGTTGTTGCAAGTGCAGGTGGGAAGTGTAAATCCTGGGATATCTCACAGCCGTCTCGCGCTCTGACACTTAATTCATGATGAAAATTTCGTTGCACGTTCTCGCCAACTAAATAAAATGAAAACAAACGATTGAAAGAATAAATATGCGCCTGCCAGGGATCGAACCTGGGACCTTCCGCGTGTAAAGCGGACGTGATAACCACTACACTACAAGCACGTAATTTCTTCGGTTTTTAATTTTACTGTTTTCAGCATGTATCAATAATTTTTTTCAAAATATCTCTTTCTCGAAAACTAAACAAACACAAGTATAATGACAGCTTTACATCTAACTGCAAATAAAATATCACTCTTCCTTGTCTAAAAAGTCAAAAGTAATTTTCCAATGTGCTAACGTGTCTTCGAAAGTCGTCATCGAGGCAACAATTTTAAACGTTTTCGCACCTCGCTCAATTGCCCTCAAACGAGCAAAATGCGGAGTTTAATTTACTCATTCTTTCCCTTTCTTGCAAAAACTGAACAGAAGAATTTCATAACTTTAATTTCTTTATCACAATTATTCTACGAAAACCTAATTAACGTTTTAATACGTCTTTTAAATTTTTCCATGTGCTTGTGGATCCTGTGAATAATGTTTCATCTTTGATTTTTGTCACCAATTCGAGGATCGAACTTTCGGTGATGTCTCTTTCTCGCACACAACTTGTTAAAGGTGCTCAATTTTACAAAGTTTCTTGGTTACTCTCGTGCTTTTAAAACGATAAGTTTTAAAGTCGCTCTAGTTTTAACGGCAAGTTCACATTTGCGGGTTGTAGCAGATCACAGCTTTGGGAAAACGTCCAACTTACAGAAGAGGTTTTATTTGTTTTTCAAACACTCGTTTCCAAAACATTCTACTCTCGAAGATTAACGTCCTCTCTCAACGTTACACATCGTTGTTCTCGTTGAAAATGTCATTACCAAAACAAAGAAATCTTGTTTAGCAAAAACTGCACGAGGAAGCAGAAAATACTTCACAATAATAAATATTTTGCGGCTTCGACATCGTAATTTCCTCATACATATTTAATCTTTACAATATTAGAGTGAAATGAATACAATTTTAAAACAAGTACGCGAGACAGGAGATTCGATCACAACAAGAAGATATTAAGCATCGCAAAACACTTCTACTAAGTGAAGAAATTCTGGAAAAATAAAGAAATGAGAGAAAAATTCAAAAGCAGAACTAGGAATCTTAAAGAAAACAATGATCTCTAAAGGCGGTCGCTTCTCTTCCCTATAAGACTGGTTAGGACATCCGAGTCTCTATCTGTTGTTCGTTTATTTCCAATTCCAATCAAATGACATGTACGCATTCTCGCTCGCAGGAAAAGCTAGAATATTATCGGCAATTCCACCGATCGGTAAAAATAAAAGAAATCAAACAGTTGGTGGTTAACAATTTTGAAGAATTACCTTAACCCTTTTCCGTCAGTAGCAAGTTCTAGGTGCTAACGCTGAAAGCCGTCCAATAGTTCTGACCGCTATTTAAAAAAGAGGTTAAAAAACGAAACCTTAGGTTGCTTTGTTGTGACAGATTGAATCGTTGTTCTCAACAGGCCCCCCAGTGGCTCAGGGGTATGTCTGCGGACTTACACGCAAAAATCCGGGTTTTGATACCCGTGGTGGGCAGAGCACAGATAGCCCATTGTGTAGCTTTGTGCTTAATTCAAAACAACAATTGTTCTCAACAGACACTGACGTAGTCGTGATCTCTACACCTTACCTGTACAACCAAGTAAGTCCGTAACCTAAACTTCAAATAAGGTCGCGTGAATGGACGTTTCAAACTCTTCACGCTTTTAAATTAAAAAAAAATTCTCACAAAATCTTTAAGTGCAGCAGGAGTTCTTAATTGTTGGTCAGATACTTTGTCGAACGTCACATGATTACACGAAGGCCAATAAGAGAACATGTGCAACAGTGCACGCATTGTATCCAAAACAAATAGCGATCTCTTTTCGGTTTATTAAACAACATTCATTCGAATACGTGAAGGTTGTTGCAAGTGCAGGTGGGAAGTGTAAATCCTGGGATATCTCACAGCCGTCTCGCGCTCTGACACTTAATTCATGATGAAAATTTCGTTGCACGTTCTCGCCAACTAAATAAAATGAAAACAAACGATTGAAAGAATAAATATGCGCCTGCCAGGGATCGAACCTGGGACCTTCCGCGTGTAAAGCGGACGTGATAACCACTACACTACAAGCACGTGATTTCTTCGTTTTTTAATTTTACTGTTTTCAGCATGTATCAATAATTTTTTTCAAAATATCTCTTTCTCGAAAACTAAACAAACACAAGTATAATGACAGCTTTACATCTAACTGCAAATAAAATATCACTCTTCCTTGTCTAAAAAGTCAAAAGTAATTTTCCAATGTGCTAACGTGTCTTCGAAAGTCGTCATCGAGGCAACAATTTTAAACGTTTTCGCACCTCGCTCAATTGCCCTCAAACGAGCAAAATGCGGAGTTTAATTTACTCATTCTTTCCCTTTCTTGCAAAAACTGAACAGAAGAATTTCATAACTTTAATTTCTTTATCACAATTATTCTACGAAAACCTAATTAACGTTTTAATACGTCTTTTAAATTTTTCCATGTGCTTGTGGATCCTGTGAATAATGTTTCATCTTTGATTTTTGTCACCAATTCGAGGATCGAACTTTCGGTGATGTCTCTTTCTCGCACACAACTTGTTAAAGGTGCTCAATTTTACAAAGTTTCTTGGTTACTCTCGTGCTTTTAAAACGATAAGTTTTAAAGTCGCTCTAGTTTTAACGGCAAGTTCACATTTGCGGGTTGTAGCAGATCACAGCTTTGGGAAAACGTCCAACTTACAGAAGAGGTTTTATTTGTTTTTCAAACACTCGTTTCCAAAACATTCTACTCTCGAAGATTAACGTCCTCTCTCAACGTTACACATCGTTGTTCTCGTTGAAAATGTCATTACCAAAACAAAGAAATCTTGTTTAGCAAAAACTGCACGAGGAAGCAGAAAATACTTCACAATAATAAATATTTTGCGGCTTCGACATCGTAATTTCCTCATACATATTTAATCTTTACAATATTAGAGTGAAATGAATACAATTTTAAAACAAGTAGGCGAGACAGGAGATTCGATCACAACAAGAAGATATTAAGCATCGCAAAACACTTCTACTAAGTGAAGAAATTCTGGAAAAATAAAGAAATGAGAGAAAAATTCAAAAGCAGAACTAGGAATCTTAAAGAAAACAATGATCTCTAAAGGCGGTCGCTTCTCTTCCCTATAAGACTGGTTAGGACATCCGAGTCTCTATCTGTTGTTCGTTTATTTCCAATTCCAATCAAATGACATGTACGCATTCTCGCTCGCAGGAAAAGCTAGAATATTATCGGCAATTCCACCGATCGGTAAAAATAAAAGAAATCAAACAGTTGGTGGTTAACAATTTTGAAGAATTACCTTAACCCTTTTCCGTCAGTAGCAAGTTCTAGGTGCTAACGCTGAAAGCCGTCCAATAGTTCTGACCGCTATTTAAAAAAGAGGTTAAAAAACGAAACCTTAGGTTGCTTTGTTGTGACAGATTGAATCGTTGTTCTCAACAGGCCCCCCAGTGGCTCAGGGGTATGTCTGCGGACTTACACGCAAAAATCCGGGTTTTGATACCCGTGGTGGGCAGAGCACAGATAGCCCATTCTGTAGCTTTGTGCTTAATTCAAAACAACAATTGTTCTCAACAGACACTGACGTAGTCGTGATCTCTACGCCTTACCTGTACAACCAAGTAAGTCCGTAACCTAAACTTCAAATAAGGTCGCGTGAATGGACGTTTCAAACTCTTCACGCTTTTAAATTAAAAAAAAATTCTCACAAAATCTTTAAGTGCAGCAGGAGTTCTTAATTGTTGGTCAGATACTTTGTCGAACGTCACATGATTACACGAAGGCCAATAAGAGAACATGTGCAACAGTGCACGCATTGTATCCAAAACAAATAGCGATCTCTTTTCGGTTTATTAAACAACATTCATTCGAATACGTGAAGGTTGTTGCAAGTGCAGGTGGGAAGTGTAAATCCTGGGATATCTCACAGCCGTCTCGCGCTCTGACACTTAATTCATGATGAAAATTTCGTTGCACGTTCTCGCCAACTAAATAAAATGAAAACAAACGATTGAAAGAATAAATATGCGCCTGCCAGGGATCCAACCTGGGACCTTCCGCGTGTAAAGCGAACGTGATAACCACTACACTACAAGCACGTGATTTCTTCGTTTTTTAATTTTACTGTTTTCAGCATGTATCAATAATTTTTTTTGAAAATATCTCTTTCTCGAAAACTAAACAAACACAAGTATAATGACAGCTTTACATCTAACTGCAAATAAAATATCACTCTTCCTTGTCTAAAAAGTCAAAAGTAATTTTCCAATGTGCTAACGTGTCTTCGAAAGTCGTCATCGAGGCAACAATTTTAAACGTTTTCGCACCTCGCTCAATTGCCCTCAAACGAGCAAAATGCGGAGTTTAATTTACTCATTCTTTCCCTTTCTTGCAAAAACTGAACAGAAGAATTTCATAGCTTTAATTTCTTTATCACAATTATTCTACGAAAACCTAATTAACGTTTTAATACGTCTTTTAAATTTTTCCATGTGCTTGTGGATCCTGTGAATAATGTTTCATCTTTGATTTTCGTCACCAATTCGAGGATCGAACTTTGGCTGATGTCTCCTTCTCGCACACAACTTGTTAAAGGTGCTCAATTTTACAAAGTTTCTTGGTTACTCTCGTGCTCCTCAAACGATAAGTTTTAAAGTCGCTCTAGTTTTAACGGCAAGTTCACATTTGCGGGTTGTAGCAGATCACAGCTTTGGGAAAACGTCCAACTTACAGAAGAGGTTTTATTTGTTTTTCAAACACTCTTTTCCAAAACATTCTACTCTCGAAGACTAACGTCCTCTTTCAACGTTACACATCGTTGTTCTCGTTGGAAATGTCATTACCAAAACAAAGAAATCTTGTTTAGCAAAAGCTACACGAGGAAGCAGAAATTACTTCAGAATAATAAATATTTTGCGGTCGCGACATCGTAATTTCCTCATACCTATTTAATCTTTACAATATTAGAGTGAAATGAATACAATTTTAAAACAAGTACGCAAAACAGGAGATTCGATCACAACAAGAAGATATTAAGCATCGCAAAACACTTCTACTAAGTGAAGAAATTCTGGAAAAATAAAGAAATGAGACAAAAATTCAAAAGCAATACTAGGAATCTTAAAGAAAACAATGATCTCTAAAGGCGGTCGCTTCTCTTCCCTGTAAGACTGGAAAGACATGGCGGTTAGGACATCCGAGTCTCTATCTGTGGTTCGTTTATTTCCAATTCCAATCAAATGACACGTACGCATTCTCGCTCGCAGGAAAAGCTAAAATATTATCGGCAATTCCACCGATCGGTAAAAATAAAAGAAATCAAACAGTTGGTGGTTAACAATTTTGAAGAATTACCTTAACCCCTTTCCGTCAGTAGCAAGTTCTAGGTGCTAACGCTGAAAGCCGTCCAATAGTTCTGACCGCTATTTAAAAAAGAGGTTAAAAAACGAAACCTTAGGTTGCTTTGTTGTGACAGATTGAATCGTTGTTCTCAACAGGCCCCCCAGTGGCTCAGGGGTATGTCTGCGGACTTACACGCAAAAATCCGGGTTTCGATACCCGTGGTGGGCAGAGCACAGATAGCCCATTGTGTAGCTTTGTGCTTAATTCAAAACAACAATTGTTCTCAACAGACACTGACGTAGTCGTGATCTCTACGCCTTACCTGTACAACCAAGTAAGTCCGTAACCTAAATTTCAAATAAGGTCGCGTGAATGGACGTTTCAAACTCTTCACGCTTTTAAATTAAAAAAAAATTCTCACAAAATCTTTAAGTGCAGCAGGAGTTCTTAATTGTTGGTCAGATACTTTGTCGAACGTCACATTATTACACGAAGGCCAATAAGAGAACATGTGCAATAGCGATCTCTTTTCGGTTTATTAAACAACATTCATTCGAATACGTGAAGGTTGTTGCAAGTGCAGGTGGGAAGTGTAAATCCTGGGATATCTCACAGCCGTCTCGCGCTCTGACACTTAATTCATGATGAAAATTTCGTTGCACGTTCTCGCCAACTAAATAAAATGAAAACAAACGATTGAAAGAATAAATATGCGCCTGCCAGGGATCGAACCTGGGACCTTCCGCGTGTAAAGCGGACGTGATAACCACTACACTACAAGCACGTGATTTCTTCGTTTTTAATTTTACTGTTTTCAGCATGTATCAATAATTTTTTTCAAAATATCTCTTTCTCGAAAACTAAACAAACACAAGTATAATGACAGCTTTACATCTAACTGCAAATAAAATATCACTCTTCCTTGTCTAAAAAGTCAAAAGTAATTTTCCAATGTGCTAACGTGTCTTCGAAAGTCGTCATCGAGGCAACAATTTTAAACGTTTTCGCACCTCGCTCAATTGCCCTCAAACGAGCAAAATGCGGAGTTTAATTTACTCATTCTTTCCCTTTCTTGCAAAAACTGAACAGAAGAATTTCATAACTTTAATTTCTTTATCACAATTATTCTACGAAAACCTAATTAACGTTTTAATACGTCTTTTAAATTTTTCCATGTGCTTGTGGATCCTGTGAATAATGTTTCATCTTTGATTTTGTCACCAATTCGAGGATCGAACTTTGGCTGATGTCTCCTTCTCGCACACAACTTGTTAAAGGTGCTCAATTTTACAAAGTTTCTTGGTTACTCTCGTGCTCCTCAAACGATAAGTTTTAAAGTCGCTCTAGTTTTAACGGCAAGTTCACATTTGCGGGTTGTAGCAGATCACAGCTTTGGGAAAACGTCCAACTTACAGAAGAGGTTTTATTTGTTTTTCAAACACTCGTTTCCAAAACATTCTACTCTCGAAGACTAACGTCCTCTTTCAACGTTACACATCGTTGTTCTCGTTGGAAATGTCATTACCAAAACAAATAAATCTTGTTTAGCAAAAGCTACACGAGGAAGCAGAAATTACTTCAGAATAATAAATATTTTGCGGTCGCGACATCGTAATTTCCTCATACCTATTTAATCTTTACAATATTAGAGTGAAATGAATACAATTTTAAAACAAGTACGCAAAACAGGAGATTCGATCACAACAAGAAGATATTAAGCATCGCAAAACACTTCTACTAAGTGAAGAAATTCTGGAAAAATAAAGAAATGAGACAAAAATTCAAAAGCAGAACTAGGAATCTTAAAGAAAACAATGATCTCTAAAGGCGGTCGCTTCTCTTCCCTGTAAGACTGGAAAGACATGGCGGTTAGGACATCCGAGTCTCTATCTGTGGTTCGTTTATTTCCAATTCCAATCAAATGACACGTACGCATTCTCGCTCGCAGGAAAAGCTAAAATATTATCGGCAATTCCACCGATCGGTAAAAATAAAAGAAATCAAACAGTTGGTGGTTAACAATTTTGAAGAATTACCTTAACCCCTTTCCGTCAGTAGCAAGTTCTAGGTGCTAACGCTGAAAGCCGTCCAATAGTTCTGACCGCTATTTAAAAAAGAGGTTAAAAAACGAAACCTTAGGTTGCTTTGTTGTGACAGATTGAAGCGTTGTTCTCAACAGGCCCCCCAGTGGCTCAGGGGTATGTCTGCGGACTTACACGCAAAAATCCGGGTTTCGATACTCGTGGTGGGCAGAGCACAGATAGCCCATTGTGTAGCTTTGTGCTTAATTCAAAACAACAATTGTTCTCAACAGACACTGACGTAGTCGTGATCTCTACGCCTTACCTGTACAACCAAGTAAGTCCGTAACCTAAATTTCAAATAAGGTCGCGTGAATGGACGTTTCAAACTCTTCACGCTTTTAAATTAAAAAAAAATTCTCACAAAATCTTTAAGTGCAGCAGGAGTTCTTAATTGTTGGTCAGATACTTTGTCGAACGTCACATTATTACACGAAGGCCAATAAGAGAACATGTGCAATAGCGATCTCTTTTCGGTTTATTAAACAACATTCATTCGAATACGTGAAGGTTGTTGCAAGTGCAGGTGGGAAGTGTAAATCCTGGGATATCTTACAGCCGTTTCGCGCTCTGACACTTAATTCATGATGAAAATTTCGTTGCACGTTCTCTGGGAACTGAATAAAATGAAAACAAAACAAGGATCGAACCTGGGACTGTTTGCGTGTAAAGCGGACGTGGGAACCACTACACTACAAATTCCCTTTAAACATGCAAAATTCGTAGTTTAACTTCTCATTCTTTTCCCTTTGTACCAAAAACCTAACAGAAGAATTTCGTAACATTATTTTTTTTATCACAATGATTACACGAGAACGTAATAAGCGATTTAATACGCATTATATTCAAAACCAATACGACTTTTTTTTATTTTATTAACTTTCACTCACATGATTTTTGGTATGTGTTTACATGTTTTGGGGTAAACTCAATGATAACACAGGTCAAAAAAATTTTTGTTGCATTTATATCAAACACTTGGTTTTTCATAATTTCTTGCCCTGATTTCAGATCTGAAGCTAGTTTTTCCTCAGTGCTCTACTTTTTTGCAATCAAGGTATTTGAAAATCTCAAAATTTCGTCATCATCAGATTAACGTCGTTGTCTATGATGAAAAATATGTGATAAAATATGTTATAAAACTCTTTAATATAGCTGGATAATAAAAAAGAGAATCCAAAATAGAATAAATATATTCAAGTTATTTATATAAATTCAATTTTATATCAAGTTATAATTCAATTTATTTCTATAAAACTATTTAGTTGAATTGACATTTGCTACTATGAGGAGACAAAGCTCAATTGCAGTTTACTTAGGCATGAATTTCCGCTTGTAGCTCTTGCATTTGTGGACTGTCTCAGGGCATTCTCGTTTAATGCTCCAGCAGTACTTCGCCATCATATGTTTGCCCATCTCCCTTTGTGACGCTTTTTCATGGTCTTGAGATCCTAATGGAACTGCTCGCCTTGCTCGTCACTTTCAGCTCCTGGATTCTCAGGGAATCTATCAAGATGACTGTTCAGGTAATGGAGTTTGACACTCATGTTACATCCAAGATCGTCTAAAGCTGACAACATATTTGCTACAAGGGTTTCATAGTTGTCAGCTCTTTTATTACCGAGAAAGTTTGCCATCACCGCCACAAATGAAAGCCATGCAGTCCTTTCCTTGTCGTACATCTTTCTGGCAAATTCTTGATCACGCACAAGTGCACTAATCTGTGGTCCATCAAAAACACCTGCCTTGATCTTCTCGAAGGACAAACCAGGGAGCACAGAAAATGTGTTGGAAGCATTCACTGTCAGTATTCAATGCCTTTATAAACTGTTTCATCAAGCCCAGCTTGATATGGAGAGGAAAAACTATGATCTTTTCTCGACTGACAATTGGATCGTTGACAATATTTGGCATACCTGCCTTCAGAGTCTCACGTATGGGCCACTCCTTCTGGTTCCAGTGCTTTTCTCGAGCTCGGCTGTCCCACATGCAAAGATAGCAGGGGTACTTTGTAAATCCTCTTTGTTGACCTAGGAGGAAATTAACCATTTTGAGGTCCACACAAATTGTCCAGCTGTGCTCGTGGTATTTTAGTAGGTCAATCACAGTTTTAATGTCATTATATTCCTCTCGTAAATACACAGAATGTCCAATTGGAACAGCTGCATGGACATTTCCATTATGAAGTAGAACGCACTTCAAACTTTGCTTGGAATAATCTAGAAATAATAGTCAGTCATTTGGATGGTATACTGGCATCCCTAATTCCTGGAGAAGACCTGAGATATTATGACAATAAACAAACATATTCTCCTCTGTAAAAAATGGCACAAAAGCCTGCTCCCGATTTCGGAAGCATGGTACTTTTCTTGCATCCTGGAAGCTAACACTTCAGCTGCATTTTTGGAGAGACCCAAATCACGCACAAGGTCATTCAACTCTGGCTGGCGAAACTGTTGAGGAGTTAATGACTATGGGGTCTCATAAGAAGGATCGCCAGAGGCTAGAGACAAGTGTAACGACAACCTCACGTTATCATAGCTCATGCAGCACTGAAGCTGTCAGATGTATAAGAGCATCGCAGCAGTTGCCGGTTTGCCAATATAGGCATCGCAGGAAACGTGTTAGTTTGACCACAAACGACTGGAATGAAAAATTAAAATTGCAGTAAAACTAGAGCATGTAGAGCTGAACCATTTTCATATTTGAACTTAGCAGGTCACAAAGGGTAAGAATGAGTAAAAAAATTTTACGCAACTGAGATTTCGAAAAAATTTGACCTGTGTAATCTGTAAAACCTCAGAAGCGTATCACGCACTGACGCTGGTATTATATATCCAATTTCACTTCACTTTTGTGTCAACTGTTATGAAGTAAAACCCAGTATTGAAGTAACACACGTGTGTTTGCCAGGGATCAAACCTGGGACTATCCGGGGATTTTTCTCTTTTTTCATCCCACCTCAAAGAGGGGATTGATGCAAATGTGTGTCAAATAAAACACTAGTTAAGAAATTAGCATGAGGAAAGAAAACATCGCAAATGCGAACTTGCTAGAAATTACAACAAAAGGTGTAAAATGTGTTAGAAAGTGTAAAAGAAGTAATTGTCAACAGTAGTTTGCTAAAACAAACTACACTGTAGACATTAATAAAATAATTAAAACAATGGAACTTGCACTTCACACATAATTTAATAGAAAACTTAATGTTATAAAATAACACGTTACCTAAAGAATGCACATAACAGATAAATATTCATACAGTAGCTAGGTAGCGAAAAATGAGATTCCACTTCTTGACATCTCCTCCAAGCACAGTTGGATATTGGACAACTAAAATAAATTGCAATAAAGCATATACATATGACCACAAAGGCTGTACGTGAGAACACATGAAGAAACAGATGGTCTCTGCTTTCCTGTGTTTGAGAACAAAAGTGCACAACCTTTTGGGATACCTGTCCATGTGAACCAACTTTACATTAGTTGTAACTGCCCACAACCACAACAAATAATCCACGATACAGACATCAAAACCCACAAATAATGAAAATGTAGATTTGAGAATGAGTTTCAAATTTTCTGGAGGAACAATGCCCCTCCAAATGATGGAGCAAGGACATGATGAGCTTGTGAACAATTTAAATAACAAACCAACTACTTCAGTGTTAGCCCCTTAAAATGTACCCGTTTATCCAAAGTGACAATAAAATAAATGTCAAGTACTTGCTTTGTCGAGAACAGTCGAGCTGGATTTGTGGACTTGAGCAACAGCCATTCTTCAGGCAATGCATTCTGCAGGTGAGAAAGATGTTAAACAGTGGAATTGACATTTAACGAAATATCGACAACTGTGCACAGTTCAACTACTGCCTTCACAGGGAGAAAGCATGAGAGAACCTCGTACAACAAGTGTCTCAGCTGGAACAATCCCGCTTTAATAAACTCAGAAAAATTAAATGTGTGGTTCCGAGCATCAACAGTAACAGAATTAAGAAACAGCAGTTCGTCGAAAACATGTGATAAAAGAGGAGCATCTACAAGCTCTTTGTCTCCAAGAAGAACTTTCGATGCTTGAAATATTTCCTGAATAAATATAGGTAAGACCTTCACATACCCAAAATCTGGCAAAATCTGGCACTGAAGAGCCCAATATCCGAATGCTAGATTACCATAAGCAAGAAAAACAAACAAGAAGAAGTTGCCATAATGTGAACAGACAAGAACCATCCAAACATCTATACAGAAATTGCAATCGAAAAGCAAGTTTAGAAACATTAATATTTACCAAACTGATACTCCTTCTCGCAAAATTCTTGGTTAAGGTCCAGTAAGCCACCTTGTGAATACCATCCCTCCAGACGAAATTTGAGACACATTCATGAAACCGAGCCTCAAACCGCTTTGGCAATGGGAGAATTTGCAATGGATACCACAGGACGGACGCCATTAAGGCATTCACCACGATAGATATACCTTTAAGCGACAACGAACGATATCGCCAAGACACCAGGATTTTAGATACTTTGTGCAACACTCCCTGCCACGTCACTTGCAGCATGACATCGAATGTAGAATGAAAAACAATACCTAAAGAACGAATTGAATCCTGGGAGATTTACAACTCTCCTGGGGCATACTCATCAGAAGAGGCTAGACTACCAACCCAGACCCTGACTGTTAGTCCAAATTATCTTACCCCATTAAGCTTTATCAAAAATACTGCAAACTTCCAACATGTGTGGCAAAGAATCTGAATTACGTAAACTCAGTGTAGTGTCGTCTGCATGTTGATAAATATGGGATGGTGTGTGGAGGAATTCATCACCCCCAATACCAATAGTATGATCATTATGAGCCAACATATTTTTCAATGGTTCCACACTGACAACGAAAAGCAAAGCAGACATTGGACAGCCTTGACAAATACCCCGAGTTATGGAGAACCCATTTGTAAGAAAGCCATTAAACTTGAGAGAGCTAGAAATAGCAGTATAGCATATTTTAATCCAAGTAACAAAACTCGAGCCAAAACCAATATGCACAATAAGTTGAAATAGATGTTCATAGTCCACCAGATCGAAGGCTTTCATTTGATTGAGCTTCAAAACATCCCTCCCTGTCGTGTACGTTCTAAAGATTGGAGTAAGAAAACTAAAGTTAACAGGGTATCAATGACATCCCGTCCAAATATACAACCGGATTGATCAACTGACACTAAACTAGATATAACTGCTGATAGGCGTCGAGTCAGAGCTTTAGCCAGGAGTTTGTAGTTAGTACATAGCAACGTCAGTGGCCGACTATTAGTTTCCAAACGTCTATCCTCGCCTTTTGGAATAGAAATAATCACCACATTACACATAGAATGGATCAACTGTTCAGAGTGATAGCGGTCGGACAAGTCAGCCACAAAATCAACAACAAATAATGGTAAAAACACTTGTAAAATTTAGATATAAAACCATCAAGACCGGAGATTTGCCAGTTGGTAAACTTGCTAGTGCTAATAACAATTTTGAGGCTGTGGAAGGTGCATCACACACACGAGGTTGCTCTTGAGAAAGGGTCTTCTCTATAAACTTGAGTAGCTGATCTATATCGTCCTGCTAAACTATATCCTTAGTGTATAGATTTGAATAATAGTTGTATAAAACATCAGCGATACCATCCACATCGAACACCTCATTCCTCCCTCTCTGTGAACATAGATTGAAACTCCATTTGGTCTTGACGAACTTTTTCCATACGTAAGATATAAGAGGTAGATCTTTCGTCTTCCTCAAACCAACGGCTATGAGAACGAATTCTAGGCCCTTCAATCGCTTCATGATCTACTTTTTCTAATTCTTCAAATTCATATAACTTTTCCCTAGACTTACAAGTGTTACTCGAAAATTTGCGAAGCTCACAGACAATGAAATGCTCTAACTTACGTTTGTGAAATCGCAAGTCACACGCCTGACGAGACGAATATCGTTTGGTAAGGACACGGATTGCACTTTTAAAGGTTTCATATCATGAAATTTTATCACTACCATATACTAACCAACTACGGCTTCTCTTTATCAAGAGTGTGGTGGCATTGAAGTATTTTACATCCCGCAATAACAGATTATTGAAATACCTGAAATTGGGACCTTTAACGACTGGAGATAAATTAAGTTGGAAGCTTAAAAGAGCATGATCGATACCAGGAAACTACATGATATGGAAACGTCTGATAGCCCCCCGCAGCTTAGCCGAAATCAAAACCTTGTCAAAACGTGAAGTTATCAACTCACCATAAACAAATCGCTTCCACGTGAAACCAGAGAAAGTTGTCGTTAACAGACAACTTCCGATAAACTAAACTTTGTAATGAGCTGATCAAAAACTAAGCGACTAGCGTCACGTGATAAATTAATAGGAAATTTATCACGCGTTTTATCTAAAACACAATTAAAATCCTCTACGACCAATATTCCCGAGCAGTCAT
The DNA here is from genome assembly GCA_011833715.1 of Carcinoscorpius rotundicauda. Taxonomy (NCBI): domain Eukaryota; kingdom Metazoa; phylum Arthropoda; class Merostomata; order Xiphosura; family Limulidae; genus Carcinoscorpius; species Carcinoscorpius rotundicauda. The sequence continues at coordinate 43,779,242 of CM022392.1, read as the reverse complement.
CTAAGGTGGAATCTAGAGAACGAAAACAACTCCCGTCGTTCATAAATCTCTCTATGTACATATACTGATCACAATTTGAAGGACAGAGTCTCAAATGTTAATTTCATTGTTAACTCCCGACCAACCCCATCTCAAGAACCAAAAGCAATATTGTCCCTGAAATATCTCTAACAAAATGGCCATCCCTTGTCTTCCAGTATATAAATTATTTACAAAAATAGCACCTTTCCAATATTTCAATACAACGTCAATAAAATCATGAGTGAAAAACGTTTCTTGTAATGAAACCTCAAAGTAAGTAACAAAGTAATCCATATAATAAGACAATTTGATGACATTATGCATCCCATTACAATTAAATATTCCCACCCTAAGTGATGTACCATGGTAATATCTAAAAAACAAGTTGATCTATTACGAAAACATCAGTGAACAATGACATTATGATGTACTAAACAATGCACCAAGTACAAGAAATATAATGTCCAAAATACCGTAATTACATCAAACATAATAAGAAAACAGTTACAAAATACACAACTACTATTGAGAGACAGTCTTAAGCTTTGCCTTAAATGGACGCAAAACCGCCATGTCAGACAAACACGTCCGTCCACCTTCTTTCTTCGATTGTTCGCCAGTATCCATTGCCACTACACTAGCGTAATTCTACCGACGAAAAACAGGTTCTTCTACATTGCTGGCGGTACTCTCACTACGATTCTCCGTTCCGATGTGTCGGTATTTGAGTATAGTTGTTAAATACTCAGGAGGGTCAGGTACATTAGACCTCTTCCTCCTTCCCAAACAATCATAAAATCAATACGATTTCCAATTTTTGTTATTCTTATTCTTATTATTTATTTATTTTTTCGTTTTTTTTTTATTTATAGCTTTGGGCCAGAGTAAAAGTATACTTGATGCTCCGGCCCATTTCAGGGCTCAGACCATGCATGGACGAAACAAGTGTTTTTTTTGTTTTTTTTTTTAAAGAATGCTACTACTACTACGTGTAGTAGTACACACACTCACACAAATAAGAGTAAGTATATTAATATGTTAATACAATACATATATGATAAAAAGTAAACAAGGACTAAAAGTCTAGTGCATAGTGGCCAGCTTGGGTTACATTATTTAAATATAAATTAAAAGGGGAGAGGTATTTAGGACTATTTTCATCATGTACGTGATATCTGTCGAGATCACACATTAATTCATTTTTATGCCAATTCTTATTGAAGTATTTTAGAGTATTATGCAAGAGTCTTTCAGATATTGTATCCATGTTTGCATACTTGTGCAAGAATGTGGTTGAGGTGCTACGTGGTACTTTATAAGCAGAAGTTAGTACTGAATTTTGTATACATTGAAGTTTCTGTATGTGTGTAGGTGCTATGTTAATCCATGCAGGTGATGCGTATTCTATTGTTGGTCTGATGTACGTTTTGTAGATTTTAAGTATGTTTGCTGGTGATGTTCCTTGGTTTTTACCTGAAAGACTTCTTACATAATTTGCTCTTTTCCAGATTCTTCTCAGTACATTTTTTATGTGTGGTATCCACGTTAATTTTGAGTCATAGGTTAGACCTAGGAATTTAGCAGATGTAGCAGTCAGTAAAAGTGATCCATTCATATATAGTTTCGGTGGATCTTTTTTTAGCTTGTTCCGTCTGCTGAATAATATAACTTGGGTTTTTGGGATATTGATTTTGATTCGGTATTTCTGGCAGTATTCTTCAGTGCTATTTAGGACTGGCTGTAGGTTCGTTGCTGGTATCGATGGAGTGGAAGCACTTTTCCAGACTGCTACATCGTCAGCGAACTGTGATGCATAACCTAAATTTAGGTCCGACAGAGGCATATTGCTCACGTACATGATAAATAGTATAGGGCTAACAACCCCTCCCTGCGGAACTCCTGCTTCGGGTGAAAAGGGCCCTGAGTGGGCCCCATTAACATTAACTTTACACATTCTGTTATCCAGGAAGTTGGAGAGCCAGCGAATAGTTTCCTGGGGTAATTTCATTTCCAGTAGTCTATGTCGTAGACCGTTATGCCACCCTGTGTCAAATGCTTTCTCAATGTCGATAAAGCAAGCTACAGTGAATTCATTTTTATTAAAGCTGTCGGTAATTGATTCTGTTAGTCGAATCAGGTGGTCTGTTGTTTGACGGAATTTACGAAATCCGTTTTGTATTTCTGGTAATTTTGAATTTTCTTCTAAGTAAACTGACAGACGAGTACTAATTATCTTCTCTAATAATTTGCCAATGCAACTGGTTAAACTAATTGGGCGGTAATTGTTTGGTTTATTCGCTGGTTTTCCTTCTTTCTGAAACATTAATATTGTTGCTTCCTTCCAAGAAACGGGGATATATCCAGCTGATAGTGACAGATTAAATAATGCTGTTAGGTGTTCATATAATCTCTGAGTGCCTTGTTTTAGGAGGATAGCTTGAATGCCATCTTCTCCAGGGGCTTTGTTTTTTGTGTTCTTAATAGCTGTTACGACTTCTGTTACAGTGATATGATTTATCAATTGTTGAGTACTCCAGTCTTTTGCTTTTTCTTGATGTGTAAATGTGTTGACTGGAAATACAGGTGTAAAAATGCTTCTGTTTTGATTAATAAAGTTTGTAACTGTAATATAAAAATACCTGTTCATGTGTGGTTCATGATGTGTCTTGAACGTGTTTACCAGGTGTTTTTTAAATATCTCGGCTTTTTCTGTGTTAGTGTATGCTGTTTCTCCATCCAGTTCCAGTGGTGGATAAACTGTGTTTGTTGTTCCTGTATTTGTAAATCTTTTCAAGTGTGTCCAGAAGTGTTTAGGATCAGGTTTGTGATTTAGCTCGGAACAGAAGTTATCCCAGTTTTCTTGTTTTTGTTGTCTGATCAAGTTTCGTATCTTATTCCTTATTGTGTTTATCTGAGTTTTGAGTGTGGGGTTGCGATTTTGAATGTACTGTCACCGGAGCATACGTCTGTTTTTAATTAGGTGTATTATATCTTTATGCGGCTGCCAAGAATGAGATGTTGTGATGTGTTTTTGTTTCGGTATCGAACTGTTTGCTGCATTTTTTAGACACTCAGAGATGATATGGCAGTATGCATCTATATCTGATGCGTCCGCGGCTATATGCAGTACCTCAGGAGGTAAGGTTTCATTTAAAATAGATTTAAAAACTGACCAATTAGCCTTTTTGTAGTTCAGTTGGTCTTTAGCTATGATTTTGTTTAAGTGGGGGGTGAGATTGAAGATACACCAGACTGGGAGGTGGTCACTATCTAAATCGTGACCAACATGGAAATTTACAAATTTGTGACTCATATTTGACGAACACAGGCATAGATCCAGTATTTCACTGGTGCCGTGTGCGTACGATATATGTGTCGGGGTTGCATCGTTTAATAACGTCATGTTTGTATCATCCAGAAATTGATAAAGTAGGTTCCCATTTGCGTTAATACTGCGACAGTTGAATGCTATACGTTTACTATTTAGGTCGCCAATAATAATAAGATTGCTATTGCTATTATATAATATGTTCAGTAGATGTATACCTAGCACTGCACTAGGCGAGCAATAGATTCCCGCCACGGTAATATCTGTATAATTGAGCGTTTTTATCTTAATAATAATTGCTTCACTGCTAGATGGGATACTAAGTTCTTGAACTATAAGTTCAGACTTATACAATAATAATATCCCTCTGTTTGGGTCTCTATTGTCCTTCCTGTCATGTCTAATTATGGAATAGCCATTTAACTTAAATCTATGATAGTTATAAAGGAGGGTTTCACTAATTAAAATTACATCAGGTTTTACGGAGTTTGTTGTATCTTCAATCTCATGTTTCTTGGAAGCAAGAGCACCCTGGATATTGATATGTAGGACTGTAAAGTTATCCATGTGTAGTAGTGTTTATGAGTGAAGTTAGAATTTGCGGCAAGAATTTCTGTATGTTTTTCAATATAATTCTGACTATTATATCTGTAAGACTGTCTGTGTTAGTGGGGTTTGTATATTCTGTCATTACTTCCGAGAGAGTGGAAGTTATGGCAGATGCCAGTGTGGTTTCTATTGTTGTTGGTGTTGTTGTTGGTTGTGAGTTTTGAGGTGGTGTGGGTAGTACCTCTTCACGTGGCAAAGGTTTTCCTATTCCGGATGAAGAGTTTTTAACCACTGCAGCATAAGTGTTTGTTTGTGTATTTGTGCTTTGTGGCGCTGGAGTGATGGGTGTTGGTTCCTTAATTGTTCGTGGTGGTGGCGGCTTGTTTGTGTTAGGATTTTTAATTTCGTACAGGTGTGTTTTAATTGTCTTATATTTCTGACATCCTTTGTAGTTTGCCGTATGTTCTTCTCCGCAATTGCAGCATTTGGGCTTGGGGTTCTGCTTTGTACACTGTGTAATGTGGTGGTTCTCTCCACAGCCCACACAACGTGCATTTGCTTGGCATGCTGCTGCTACATGACCAAACCTTTGGCATCGGTAACACTGTGTGACAACCACTGCCGGTGTTTTCGTTGGTTCAACTGTGTACTTTTGATACCACATAGTGATACCATTGTTTATGTAATGTGTAATGTCTTGGCTGTTATCTGGGAGCTACACCTTTCGTCGAGAGAGGCGCCTCTAACGCATTTCGTGAACCGAAAGTTGGTTTAACCACAAAAGTAAATAGTCGGTGCCACTACAGCACCGTCACGAGAAGGCCGAGATACAACAAACCTAGGACGACGATGACAAACAAGTCCTTTCTCATTACAATTCCGGCATATGAACTGCGAACAATCGCGATATAAATTACACACTTTCAATTGACGACCATGTTTCACCTTTAGCAACACAATCTTGCCCAGTGTATCAACGATCTTCCCAACATATAGCAAAAATGAACATTGAGCACTAAACGAGATACGAACATGGCGAATACCTAAATAGATACCCTGGTCCCGCTTCCATACAATAGGGCTTTTAACCTCACAGTCAAAATCCTTTAACTTATTGAGAATAATAACATTGTCTATATATTCGGAAATATCCGTAAATGAAACAGTAACTGTTCTCTTGGTATCGCCATTCGTAGAACAATGTACCCTAATAACAAATAAACCCGAATCTATAGCCATATCTACATACGTTAGTAAAACAAAAGTCACCTCATTGTTTCCCGGTCGTGGGACAACTGCAGTAACCGGCGCCGCACCAAAAGTTGAAACAACAGCATGGATCACATTCCCACAGTTTGCAGTAGAAGTTTCTACGAAAAAAGTACTTCGCATAACTTCAGTAAAGGTTTCGTTATTAAAATACATGGTAAATAAGCTTTAAAAAACCACAAAAAGAATGAAGCAAAAACCTTTAACTAACAGCAAACTAAGCTCAGCAAAGAACACACTAAGGAGCTCAAAAAACACGACTGCTCTCTACGACGAGAACCGGCTCTTTCAACGCGATATGAACGATGACAGTTTAATTTTGTCTGTTATTGGGTGTTTTAAGTATTTCTCCGAAAGGAAATTGTTGTCCCAGATTAAAATTTCGTAGTTATAAAACCTAAGAGATGTTTTAGAAATTTGCTATTACCGGAGGACGCTGGAAGGTGTAGCCTATGTCCTAATAACTCTAATGTGTGCACACACTCACCCCTCCAGGACCTACGAGTGTCATTTTGAGGGTGGAAACTGTCGCACACAGGCGTGGGTGTCATTGACATGGAACACTTAATTGATCAATTAGGCCTCTGAGAACTTTCTCAAACGTCTTTTAGTCACATGTTAGGGTTTAGCCTTCTTTATATTTCTTTCCCACTTTCACAAAATCTGGTATTTTCCTCTCGTTACACAGGCCTACATCCAATCACTTACAGGTATGTGTGGAGAATTTAGTTTTTTACCCGAGCTTGTATTAGGATTAGAATTATTTATTAGATTTAAATTAACCTTGTTTTATTGGTCATTTGACTATACACATTAATTTACCTGTGTTTACTAAAGTGTATTTTGATTTCAATCGGAAGAATTCGTGTGTACTCACCTCCTTCTTCCTTTCAACAAAATAGTATTAAACGCTTGTTATCCTCTGGTGAGAGCGCATCAGAAGTCGCTGTTTTCACACTCGCTAAAAAAAGTGTATGGATATTGATCAAAGTGCATTGCAAAAAATGGGGATAACGTTCTGACGTTATGGAAACAGAATGAGTCAAGGATTGTTTGTTTGTTTTGGAATTTCGCACAAAGCTACTCAAAGGGCTATCTGTGTTAGCCGTCCCTAATTTAGCAGTGTAAGACTAGAGGGAAGGCAGCTAGTCATTACCACCCACCGCCAACTCTTGGGCTACTCTTTTACTAACGAATAGTGGGATTGATCGTCACATTATACACCCCCACGGCTGGGAGGGCGAGCATGTTTAGCGCGACCTGGGCACGAACCCGCGACCCTCGGACTACGAGTCGCACGTCTTACACGCTTGGCCATGCCAGGCCTATGAGTAAAGGAAAAGGGTGTTTCAAGTTTCAACAGTTACTATCGAAGCACCTGTCATACCCGGTTACTACCGTTCGCTGTCGGAAGCGTGCCACGTACCAAGTTCCTACTTATCTAAAGACGTTTGCTTCACGTTTTGTTTTCACTACTATATTTTCGATTTTTCTTTTACTGTTTTACAACTTTTTTCCTACTCATCTTTTTGTTTTATACCCCAATAGCAAAGACTCTTGTCGTTATTGAAAAGTTAAATTTGAAAGGTACGTACATTTAAAACAGATACATACGTGCACGCATTTGTTTTTAAATAAGGTGTACAATCGTCAGTGTCTCCTGGCGAAGTCACTCTGTTCGTTACATCTCCAGAGACAGTAATTTGAACTTAGCGAAAGTTATGAAAGAAAACTCGAAAGTTTAGTCGCGTCGCCTTTACTGTGACCCTCGACAGTTTCTTTTCCGTAGTTTTTTCTCAGGCAAAACGTGCACGAGGGAGACAAGTTTGTGAAATAGGAACACGTTTTAAATTCTGTCTGTACAAGACTGCCTTAGATTGATGTGGGCTGGATCTACTTGTTCAGGTAGTTTCTGTTTTGTAGATCTTGCACCCTTTGTGCATTACGAAGATCGAACGAAACACAAACCAGGAATATAATTTATTTCTTTCCTCCTCAATATTGGCCCGGCATGGCCTAGCGCGTTAAGGCGTGCGCTTCGTAATCTGAGGGTCGCGGGTTCGCGCCCGAATCGCGCCAAACATTCTCGCCCTCCAAGCCGTGGGGGCGTTATAATGTGACGGTCGATCCCGCTATTCGTCGGAAACGTATTTAATTAACTGACATGTTGATTTTCGATCGTTACTTCCACGGATTTTTCCTCCATAGCTGATGGAGAATTAGATTAGTTCCCATGACAAAAATGTTTTCTCCAGAGTTTACCATTATAGACACATACTATTAAAACATTTCACTTGATCTTACCACTTTTTTCTTTCGGGAAGGATTTTTGTTTCTCTTCTGTAAGAATTTGTGAAAAAATGAGAGGTATCGATTAGCTCTTTACGAGACCTACTAATTTCAACGTGAAAAAACAAAATCACCTGGTATTCCAACGTGGTCACCCTCCAACGTATTAACAGTACTTGACGTTGAGAAGCTTCGAGGATCGGAGGAGAACCGTCTTTTTTATTATTTACAAACATCTTAAAGAGGCCTTATAGTCACATACATTTCATACAAAATATGTGCAAAGATAAAATACACTGTTATATACAATTAAATGCACCTCATACTATCTGTAATATCTCATATCAAAGGGCACAGGATAACGTACTGTTGTGAACAAGGACGAACAAGTTTAGAATAAAATTAAAAGAAAGCATCGACATTATTACGAATAACATACCTGGAATAACCAAAACTTATTTTATTTATTAATTGAGCTTATAAACCTACAAAAGATTTAAATGGATATTCTTTTGCTTAAAAATTTTCCTGACAGTCATTATACAATATTCAGCTAAAATAATCAAAAACCTACACTAAAGGCTATCATCTGTATACAAGAATTCGCCTTTCTTGACCAATTGGTACTGATTTTTGAGCGATAAATGAAATAGTGTCGAAAACTAATTTTCATAAAAGTTGAACCATTGGACACAGGCCATATAAATGTCTCACTGTTTCAGTGTCTTTACCACAAAGTGTATATAAATCAGTATCATGTTTATTGTTCGTCATTAAAGCATTGTGATAAAATAAATAATCCGCATGAACAAAGACAAAACCTTTAAATGGGTGATAAGTATATTTATGTATTTTTTCCAGTTAGTATCTTTTAAAATATCTTTCCAAGCAGTAATTTGTTCAGTAGCGAGGATGGAGTTCTGATATATTAACTTAATTAGTTTTTAACACAGTGGCGGTGCCAGGATATTTTCGTTGGGGAGCTGAGGTAAACTGAGCAGGGGCTTCCAAAATGTCCTCAATATGAAGTAAGGATGGTAAATCATAATAATGTAAATACCAAGGTACATTTCAGAAGGGTGTGCTATTTTGAACTGTCTTTTCAATGCAGTTTTCATTGGAAACTCATACTCTGATTAGTAATTTATTGTTACAAATTAGAAATAAAATGTTTATGAAAATATGCATATATGTAAAAGAGGAAGCTCACCTGAATTCCACCCAAGGTAATAAATAAAATCAAGATTAGCTTAGATTGAACATTTACTATACCATTAAGTGTAAAGCTACAAATCAAAAGAAATATAACATAATGACATAGTTTACATAGCAGAAACGAATTATCCCATGTGAAATTATTACACTTTGAAAAAACGTCACTTTCAGGCTAACTATCTTTCATCATGTTGTGTTTATAGCCAATATCACTTCAAAACAATGCACCTGTTCTGGTGATTGGCAGCAAATTTTGTATGGATGATACACAATGCAAAACGATCTCACAGAGGACACAAAACTGGCTAAGTGCTTCATAGTTTTGACCTATACACAATACACTTATACATGCATGCTATGTTTTACTTTTCGTTAAAAGAAAAATGAAATTAATGGGTAAATACCTGTGAAATCTTTGGTTTATCAAGTAAAATCCCTGATGATCTGTTGTAACTTGAAATCAATGTGATTGTCTAATCTTCGTCAAAGTTCAAAATAGAATGCCATTACATAGGGAGCGGCAATACAGCGCACGAGTTTCAGTGCGTTCAATACGTTGCTATGGGACTCATGATACATACTTCCATCTTAATGAAGACGTTGAGTTCTACAGATCTATGTCTCTTTGATGTTAATTGTTAAGCAACAACGACGATCGTGTTTTCAATATTCTATAAATATATCTAGGTAACAATATTGGGGAGCTGAAAGGGCTTGGCTCATTTGGGGGGAGCTCAAGTCATCCCAAGCTCCCCCTTGGCGCTGCCACTGTTTTAACAGGAAGACCATTCAAGTGAATAACATTTTTGCCATCTGAATCACACACCTCAAAAATAAGTTGTGTCGTACCTGTAATTGAGAGAATCTCTCTTTCAAGTGAGTCTTTCCATTTTTCTGGAATAACATCATATAAATTTTGTAGTACTGTCTGATTTGAACAGGTAGCACACTTTCAGATACTTCCTGACATAACTCAATAATAGTTTTTAAGGGAAGCCAACGAAGGACAAATTCATAAGTGAAGTCTCTTAAGCGAATTAGTACCGCGCTAATAAAATGTTTATTATAGAATGTACTTAATCCCATCGTAAGAACAAAAATATTGAGAAACAGTGGTTGCCAGAAAACAATTTCAGTGTTATTTGGGAAGATTCGACGACACATAACGACCATTTTACATGACTCCAATACTTCACAATAAAATGTAGGAGCATTCATCACGTGTCGTTGGAGAATGTCTTTGTTTTGTTTTGGAAATTCGCACAAAGCTACTCGAGGGCTATCTGTGCTAGCCGTCCCTAATTTTGCAGTGTAAGACTAGAGGGAAGGCAGCTAGTCATCACCACCCACCGCCAACTCTTGGGCTACTCTTTTACCAACGAATAGTGGAATTGACCGTCACATTATACACCCCCACGGCTGGGAGGGCGAGCATGTTTAGCGCGACGCGGGCGCGAACCCGCGACCCTCAGATTACGAGTGCACGCCTTAACGCGCTCGGCCATGCCAGGACGGAGAATGTCACAATACCACACATCATGCCCAAGATTTAAATCACCATACTTGCCTAAAAGATTGGCAAAGAGGGTAAACAGAGATGGAAATTTGTTATAATCTGCTGATCTGAAGAACCATTTTAACCTAAACGCCGCCTTTTTCATCTTGACGTCTATTAAACTGAGACCAGCTTTGTCTTTCAAAGATACCAAAATTTCATTACGCACTTTATGTACTCCACCATTCCATATAAACCGTAAAATATCATGTTGAATCGTCAGATAAATCATGTTTTCCATTGGCAGGATCATCAAATAATACTGGAAGCTAACGAGTTCACAACCATAACTTTGCCTTTTAATGACAGACTCCGATATCTGCAAGCAACCAATATGCGTATTATTCTCTGATACAATACTTCCCAGTTCAGATTATGCATTTCTGCTGCATTTGTATGGAACTGAATACCCAAAAATTTTTAAAGGGCCATTTCCAATAGCCAATTCACCCATTTTTAATTCTTGGTCATCAGCTAATGAACCCAACCATATACCTTTACTTTTTTCCTAGTTTACTTTACTACCAGACACCCGTTCATAATCATTGCATGCTTCTTGTATGGCAATAAGAGAGTCAACGTTAGACACTGTTATCTGAGTATCATCAGCATACATGTATACCAGTGAAGTCGAGTAGATATTATTGTATTTGAGAGAAATACCTCGAATTTGTGGGTTATGTACCAAGGCTTCTCTGAAAGGTTCTACACAGAGAACATACAGTAATGCAAATAAAGGGCACCCCAGTGTTATCCCTCTAGAAATAGTAAATTCCTTTGTCAGATATCCATTACATTTAACGAGACCAGTGATGACTCGTGAAAGATTATATAACTTTGTGGGGTGGTTTACCTGTATTTTGTTTTGACTTGTTTGAGGTGATAAAGTGAGGCAGGGAGTATAAAAGTAACGAGTGAGAAGGGAGAGCTGGACAAAAGTGGCACAAGGGAAGTAAGCCAGACCAGAGCCCGCGGTCAGAATAGCCTGACGGCTAACGATACGAAACATTAACTCAAACGGCACCATTTGGGGCCAGACAAGGATGTTGCTTTGGTTGGGATCTGGAAATCCAATGCCAGAGATTTAGGTGTGGGGAAAAGGGAGTACCCCGAGAAAATCCACTGTCACGGCCTGGGCCCCAAATAATCTACCCAGACCGTACCCGAAAGTAGCTGGAAAAAACAAGGCTGTTAATACATATTGGAATGAAAAAGGAAAGAAGTGGATTAAAGCAAAAATGTAGAAATAGCTAGTTAGATTATGACGTAGAAAACTACTAGCTATGGTCTTGTAGAACAGGTAGAAACTTCAGGTTAAGCTTGCATTCACACCTGATGCGCAGAGGTGATGGAGAAAATACATGATCGTGGTGAGTCGACTGACTGTTTTTCTTCGGTGAATTGTTCTTCATTGGTTTGGGATGCTTTGTTTCTTCTTGCAATTTTTGTTTTTTCTTCTGAGTGTTTCTAGACTGGTTCTCTGTTTGAACTGACGTGTCGATAGTTGTGATGTGAATGATCTGAGTATGGCTTGTAATTGTGTTCTGTGAAACTGGTACTGAGGTCTGGCAGAAACTATCACTTATCTTCCTTGAATCATTAAGTTTTGACATGTTGTTGTCAGTAAAAGTTGTCGGCTTTGAAGTCAAGTTGCATGAATTTGCTTTCGTGTTTTTCCTGGCTGATTCTGGATTTAGCGGTATTTTAGTGGTTGACTGTTGAAAGTTGTCCGTTGATTTCTTATGTTGTCTGGGTAATTTATTAGCCCACGAGTTCGTGGGTCCGCGATGCGGGCGTTGGCACTGAAGTGTAATACGTGATAATAACACCCGTTACGTAAAATACAGTCAGCACTATACTTTAAGGTTGCCACTATCTTCATGAAACGAGTAGGCAAATTGGTATGTCTGGAGAAAATTCGAAGTACAGCGTGTATCTTGGTCTGGATTTTACTTTCTATGGCTTGTTTGATTACTTCTGGCTTCAACCCAGTTGGTTGGGTTGACACCCTTGAGGAACACAGAGAAAAGGTTGATAGGACTTTTAGTCAAGAAGGCCATATAATACATTAGAATAACTTATAAAACCACTCAAGGGGTTTTTCAAAGCTGTGAATTGGTGATTCTCATGTCATATATAAAAATAAGTGTATATAAGGAACCGTTTAAAAAAATAAGAACTGATCGGAGACACCGTGTTTGAATTTGTACATAAACCATATTCCAGCAAAATTAAAAGATATGAGTTTTTATTGGGGACTGAAACAGAAGGTGTAAGCTTTTGGTTTATAATTTAACAGAGTAAAGTGTAGTATAATGTTAGATTAGGTTAGTATATAATTCAATTTAAAGCTAAGTTGTAATAAGTTGTGGATTTTTTAATCGTATTTGGTTCTATTATTATTTATGAATCAGAGTGTCATAACAAAAATAGCTAGATTTAATACGATTGTGAACAAAAATAGTAGGTATAAGCTTTTAATTTAGTTTTTAGTAGTAAAACATTAGATTAGGGTTAGTACGTGTAACTCTAGACTTAGTTGTAATTCAACTTGCAGTGAGATTGTAAGACAAATTAAATACATTGTTTTTTTTAACAAATACAGTCTAAAACTAGTTAATTGTCAAAAGTATGCTTAACACTGTTAACAACAGGCAACTTTATTTAATCGTAGTATCAAATTTTATTTTACTTTTACAAATAATACAGTTTGGGGGCTAAGCATTCCAAGTTTGTCAGGTACAATAGGTGTAACAAATAGATTTTATTTGGGAACTTTGAATCATTATGCACTTTTAAGGAATCTGGAAGTGATGATGTCCAGTTTATATGGAGAGTTTGTAGGTTGGAGGAAACGTTGGAGGTTATCTTAAAGTTGAAGAAACATATAAAGAGCAGTATAAACTGTGGGAAATGACAGCAGGGCTTCAAGAGGAGCTTAAGCTATTACATGTAAGGGAGGCATCAGCTAAGATTAACAATAAAATTCAGAAAGTTATAAATAGTAGTATTATGTTTAAAAGTAGTGAACTTAATTGTAAATACAATTTTGTTAAGCAACAAATTTCAGCCCTTGGCTTACGTAGACGAAGAACTATTGAAAGGAGGGAAAGCAAGAAAAATAGAGAATGATATGAATTATACACTTTAAGAGGTTATAGTTATAGGTGTTTCCTAAACACAGCACATGTATAGAATTTTTTGTGGGTTAAATAAGGAGAAAAGTTAAATCATGCTACCAAGTGACACAAATTAAAGATATAATTAACAGAGCAAAAGAAATCATGAAAGGGACTAGCAATGATGCAGCATTTGTTGTGCACATAGAGGCGAATGATATAAAGAAATATAAGCCAGAGGAGATACTTAATAAAAGCATTTAAAGATAAATATCATAAATTAATTGTGTCAGCGGTATGTCTGCGGACTTACACGCTAAAATCCGGGTTTCGATACCCGTGGTGGGCAGAGCACAGGTAGCCCATTGTGTAGCTTTGTGCTTAATTCAAAACAACATGTGTCAGGGACACTGCTAAGAATTAATTGTTGAGATGAAAGTTTGATTAGGTCACTAGGGCTAAGTGCTAAGCTGAAATCAATATGTAAGGATGAACAGGTTAGGTGGTAGGACCTTTGAGATGAGTTCAGTGGAAAGATGGAACTTTGTGGAATGGATGATTTGTACGTAAATGGGAAAAGGTCTGGCATGTATATCAACTCAAATGTAAGGGATGTTTTAAACTAGGACAGAATAGTGAAAGCAAAAATAAATTAAAGGAAACAAAATTGATATGTAGAGAAGAGTTTAGTAGAGGAAATCGATATAAAAGTAGTCGCAAAAATAGGCTTAATTATTACTATTGTAATGATAGAAATATAAATAATAAGATAGATAACTTTAAAACAGCGGTAGGAATACAATATTTTGATATAATGGGAATAACTGAAACAAGGTTAAGCGAAGTTTACTTTGAAGAAAGAAATTTCTTCGAAATATCTGGTTATAGGTTATTTAATAGGGGCAGAATAGTATGGAAGGAGGAATGGCTATATATGTAAGATGTGAGCTACATAACGTTGCAATTGAGAATATCATGAATAACAGCAAGGATAGTAAATTCATTTGGGTTTCTATTAGTAAATAATCAAAGGAAGCTCTCAGTAGGAAGATGTTACGAACCACCAGAAGAATCTGAATACAATAGTGAGAAACTTTAGAGTGAGATTAATATTTCAGCTGTTAATACAGTTACAATTATAGATGATTTTAATTTTAGATATATTAGTTTGGAAATGCAAGATACTGAACATAAGTGATAAAGATTTCTGAAAACTGTTCAGGATAGATTTTTCACCAATTTGTCAAAAACCTTAAAGAAATTATGCTATGTCGGATATATTGTGAACTTTTTGTCTTGAATCTGTTTATATATGTTACGTTTTTTTTATGTGGTCTGAACGCAACAGAAAGACACAGATAACAGCTTATATAATTTATTACAACAAACTATTGTATATGTGACAGATATAAAATAAATTATATAATAACAATGACAGATATTCAGTTTCAACCTTCAAAATTAATTACAATACAAAATGGTACTGGCCTGTGTCCAATATAATGATCCAAAATGAAAGTTAAAAAGTCCAGATCAGAAATCCAAAATTCCAGTCTAGGGAGTGAATTTGGTCTCACGAAGAAATTCCGAAGTTTGAATGGAGAAGTCCAGAAACAATTCACAGTTCAATAAATTTGACGAAGTTCTTTTTACGATGTCTTTGATGAATGTCTCAAATTTGTCGTTTTCTAACTTGCCTCGGTCTCCCCTAAACAGTACTATACGTGTTGACCCTCAGTATAACCAGTAATTCGAATGAATCGTAAAGATTGACGAAATAAAATTACAGTTTTTGTAGATCTAGCTCCAGTCACAAATCCAAGTTGAATAAACACACAGCAAACGTTGAAAATTTCTCAAACGAAGACAATATCTCTTGAATCAAATGAAAACGAATGACTGACTCCTCTCGCATCGCCGTCTGTTTATATACTAGTAGACCTACTGTGTTCTCGAAATATCGCGTAACTTCCACAGAATTCCAGAGTAATCTGCGCATGTCTGTTTTTGCCCGAGACTCGTCTAGACACCAGGCCGAATACATTCTATTTATAGACAAATGATCGATCTACCTAATTCTAGAAATTTCTTCATGAATAACAACATATTTTATTGGTTTGAACTTCGAAACCATAATATAAACAACAACATGGCATTCCAAACGCTTTATATATAACAATATAGAAAACATAAAAGTTGGTCAAACAGGATGTTAAAACATCCAAAAGGAAGCATGAAAACATTTGGCTTAAAATATAAAAATTAACATCAAGAATTACTTTAAGTACTTCAAGAGTAAACAAAATCTTGGGATGGTGACAGGACAATTGAAAACTGACAAAGAAAGGTTTATGTCGAATAATTATGAAATGACTAGATTATTAAATTCTGCTTTTCTTTCACCTTTTACTAATGAAGATTTAAGTAGTACTCCTCATCATGAATAATTAATCGATGAAAACAAAGTTGCTCAAGAGAATTGCATAAATTCTGAACTTCTTAAAATAAAATTGGGAAGTTTAAGGAATAATATCCGTTTCGGACCAGGTAATATTTCCCCAAGAAGTTATAAGGAGGTTAATGACTGGATATGTGAGGAACCTGCTATAAGTTTTTGTAAGTCTTTAAACAGTGGACAAGTACCGACAGATTGGAAATTAGTTAATGTTACTCCTATTCTCAGTAAAGGTGCATAAGTGGTTCCAGTAATTACATGTCTCGTAGTCTTACATCAATTGTGGGAAAGGTTTTGGAATTACTAATAAAATATATTTTACAAACTCATTTAACAAAGTTGAGATTTTTATCGGATAGTGAAAAAGGTTTCACTAAGGGAAAATCTTGCCTCACAAATCTTTGGGCATGCTCATAAAATGTTAATGTAGATGAGATTAAAGTAGTATATTTGATGTATCTGGATTTTTAGAAAGCATTTGGCAAAGTGCCACATAAAGGGCTTGTAAGGAAACGTATCTCTACAGGTATATGGGATAAGTTAACTAATTGACGAGTGTTTGATGGAAGAAAGCAGAAGGATGTTATAAATGGAGCTCAGTTAATCTGGATTAATATTGCAAGTGATGTGCCTTATGGCTCAGTTTTAGAAACATTGCTCTTTTTGATTCAGATAGATGTAGGAATGATCAATAACTTACTTAAAATTGCTGATGATATCAATGTCTTAAATATTGCTGGCAGTAAGGGTGCTGCTGATGCTTTACAAAGGGATTTAAATCGTTTTGTGAGTTTGGAAAATAAATGATAGATGGATTTTAATTGTAATAAATGTAATGTATTGCGTGTGACTTATCATAATTTGAATTATAAGTAAAATTTGGATGGGAATAATCTTAAACGTATCATGAAAGAGGAGGATCTTGGTGTAATAGTTGATCAATCTCTTTAGCCATTCAAACAGTATGTTGTTATTAGTGGTAAGGTTGTATGTACAGAGATATTTAATACAAGTTTAAAGCGGTTAATAATCAATTGCATAAGTCACTAGTCAGTGCACATTTGGAGTATTGTGTTCGGCCTTGGTCTCCTTACATGAGGAAAAACATTACATTCTTGGAAAGGGTTCAGAAGAGGTTTGCTAAAATGGTAGCTTGGATGGATCAATATCTTAAAGTTGTTTTCTCTTGAGAAAAGAAGAGCTAGAGAGAATTTAACAGAATTGTTTAAGATTGTAAAAAGAACTGATAATGTTGCTGCATCAACATTTTTCATACTTAACAGCGAGAATTATAGAACTAAGGGATACGAATATAGATTTATATAAAAGTAAAAGCCGTTTTCACCAAAAAGAATTTTAGTTTTTAAATAGAGTGGTTGGACCATGAAATGGGTTCCCTTCGGATGTTGTGGAGACAGTAAATTTGAGTGAGTTTGAAAGATAGCTTAACAGACATATAATAATAATGATGGCTGGCTTTAAGTTTTTCTTATTTCAGTTGTAGTCTGGCTGAGAGGATTGAACAGCTGAGAAGGACCTACAGGTCCATTATTGTCCTTAAACATTATGTTATGTTAATTTCATCATATAAATCAATATTTAGGTGTCAGTTTGGTTTGTTTCAAATTTCGCGCAAAGCTAAACAAGTGCTATCTGCGCTAGCCGTCCCTAATTTAGCAGTGTAAGGCTAGAAGGAAGGCAGGTAGTCATCACCACCCACCGCCAATTCTTGAGCTACTCTTTTACCAACGAATAAATAGCCCTTGAGTAGCTTTCCGCGAAATTAAAAAACAAAAACAAACTTGTGTATATTGGCTAGTTGTTGTTTTATTTCTGTTTAACTGGTGTTTTTTTGTCAGCCAACTTTCTCAATAATGACTTGCCTCGTCCAACTTTCTACTTCTTATGTTAGTCATGGGAATATTACCTATTAAAACATTTAAATCGCGTTCACAAACACTCCAAATAAAGTCATTTTTGGTACCAGAAGTTATTCCTTTAATCTATTTACATGCAGCATTAGGTAATGCTTGATGATGTTTAATGCTAAGTGTCATGATGAATACAACATATAAAAACTGTTTATTGATACATCCATTCAGATATAACATCAACTTTGTTTTACACTACAGTGATGATCATTGTTAAAATGAAATGGGCATGACAGTGTTGATTGACTTTGGGGCATTCAAACAACTGCAGATTATAGCAATGAATTTTCAGCTATCTTGTCAATATCACGGCTTTTTCTCTCCATTTTGCATAAATGACTGGAAAGTTCTATCTCAACATTTTAGCCACACTACATAAATAGCAATAGTCAATATCACCAGAGTTCCATGGAAAGTCATAAATGTGCCGCATCACACAATTTCACTGACGACGATCAACAACTGAAAGATATTTACTCGAAAGCAGTTGTTTAAGCAAAAATATATTTATATGTCCAGTGGTTAAACATTTGAATACAGTTTCTTTATTTACATATAGCTTATTTTTCAGATAAAACCCAACTACGACGTGTAATAAATAATGTCGTGATGTAATAAAATAACAATATTTTTAACTTAGTTTGATACGTACACTGTATCCTGATTTTGAGGAACAAGTCTGGTCCTCAGACGTATCTGTTCAGGCGTTTGAGATTTCAAATTATTGAGCATAACCATATATTTATCTCGTCGATCTTGATAAGCTATTTCAAAATAGTTGATACGTGATGAAAATATTTTCTTGCTAAAACATTCAATTGAGATTTGTCCCTGACATTTCTGAATAACATATTGACAATTTAAACTGATATTAAGCATTTCTTTACCATGATGAACTATATTCTGTACAATATAAAACGCTAAAAAAATTCAAATGGTAGCTTCCATATGTAAAAAGTGGAGACACTTGTTTATTTTCTAAACTTTCATCCATAAAAGCGTCAATAATAAAGAAAAAATTGGTTTATAATATTGTAAATAATCGTAAGATTTCTCAGATAAGTCTTCAACAAACTAAATGTTGGAAATGTTTTGCATTATTCTTATGTTGTTGTTTGTTGTTTCTAAAGTAAACACAAACCTTTACAATGGGCTATCTGTGCTTTGCTCACCTCGGTTTTTAGCGTTGTAATTCCGCAAACATACCGCTGAGCCACTGGGGGTGCTTATTCTTATGTAAAATGTTTGAAATTCATCATAAAATCATACAATGTTTTCAGAAATAGGATATATTACTTTGCTATGATAAGTGAAAACTTTACTTACAAACTGTGTTTTACCAATTCCTGTCGTACCTAACACTAAATATGTAAAATGATATAATAGTTATCCATCTTGAACATTAATGGGAAAAAATTGTAATGTGACTCATCTTATACAGATCATGTTTAAGCACACCTACAAATCTTCCCCAATACCCTAACATGCCCTCTTTTTGTTCCATTGACCATGGCGAGGACTTAGTTCCATGAGATGTAAAAAAGTTAGTATCCATACGGAAGAGTGTCAAAGTCTGAAAGGATGTATCGTTTGGTCTAAACTGGACGATCATTTTTCGTTTCTTCTTTGTTGTGAAGGAACAAACTTGCTTGGATGTTTAAACACGTTGGACTACCCTTTCTGCTCGGATATTTTCTTTTATTCACGTTATTTCTTTGTTTTTGAATTTCGCGCAAAGCTACACGAGGGCTATTTGCGCTAGCCGTCCCCAGTTTAGCAGTGTACAACTAGAGGAAAGGCAGCTAGTCATCGCCACTCACCGCCATATCTTGAGCTACTCTTTTAGCAACGAATAGTGGGACTGACCGTAACATTATAACGTCCCCCACGGCTGAAAGGGCGAGTATGTTTGGTGCGACAGGTATTCGAAAAAACTAGTACAACTGGTTGAAAATTGTGTATTAAGTTCATTATTTTAACAGATTTTAAGCTACACTAAGAAAAAAATTAGACACATTTTTACATTGCACTTCTTGGTTGTCACTGCTCCTTTTTCCTCAATTCAACTTTGTAAATAAGCGTTAAGGTTTTACTTTCTAGTACAGACATTTATATCTAAACTGAACCCAGTTCCATTTAGTAAGTAATTTATAGCAGATGGCGCTTGAAATTGAGTTGCAAAGTAAATATCGCAGCCACGCGTACTAAATCTTTATACACGCGAGATTTTCTTTATTTGAGAGAGATTTTGATTATATGTATGTAAGATTCAATTTGTTAACCTTTAAAAGAGCGGTTGTTATTTTTTTCGTTTCAGACGATGGCAACCAGATTTACTGTAATTAAGCCCGAAGAAAACAGGCTCTCTTCAGGTGATAAAAATTACGGTTCTACAGTAGACAAATTTTACACGAAGGAAAGCGACGAACTGAACGAAAATAATGTTGAGTTAAATGTCAATGATCATGGTAAGTCATTTTTTAAATTTGGCAACCTTGGTATTACAGAGTTGAAATACGTAAGGCAAGTAATAAAAAATACAACTATTAATTATCAATCTTGTAAATTTTACCAGAGACAAGTTTCAAAACACGTTAATTGTAAAGATTATTTTATTTCTGCAAAAGAAATTGACCAAGCCATAAGAGAAAGACAGGGAATTAAGAAATCCAAAACCAAACTTGGCATCAAACGTGTTTAACATCTACTACTTAGCATTTAATTAATCAACCAAGGTCCATAACTCATCAGATGATGGCCCTCCTTACTGCTACAGCTCATCAAATGATGAAATTGCTAACCTACATGACTCAGTGAATGAAAATTTCCATGAATTATCAAATAATAAATTTTAAAAACTTTTGACTTGCTATTTGATCTGTCTGTCACCTCATGCTGCTAGATAAAGCATGCAGCATAATGTGATGCCTTTCCCAACGTCAAATGTTTAGAAAGAAAAAAGCCATTACAATGTTATGTATTTTAATTAGTTGTCTGCCCTAAAACCTGCCTTTTTCAAAGGGAAGTGTGTATTACATTGACAAGTACAACAATTATCAGTGAGGCAAAAGACATTCATTATTTAGTTGTACTAATAATAGTTTTATTATTTTCAATGAACAAGTATATAAACAAACAGTAGATATTCAAATTGAAGCTAATTTCTCTTAAAATATGGTGAATTTATATTTGTTCTTTTATTAAAACTTATTTCTGAAATATGTTTGCAATTTAAGAAATAACTAATTCAGTAATTTATTTAATAAAACTGTAAGCTGTTTTAGTATAGTATTCACTGAATTGGAAATAAAATGAAATTTAATGAGAGGTTTTATGTAGTTCAGGAATAGCACAGTTTTTTTTTTTTGCATTTAGTAGCTATTCTATATTTGCCACTTATTTCATGATTTTTCATAGAGATCTATTAGTATATCCAAATTACCTGAAATAACACGCTTATGAAAAGTCTGCCCAGAAATTTAAGTAACAATCACATGTTAAATTTTGTACACTATCTATATTTAAGCTATTTAAAAAACTTTATGTATGGGATCCTAGAGAAATTTCATTTTTGAACTACTAACAGGTTTTAGATATTCTATCATTAATACTCTAATACTTTAAAATTACTGTATACAGTGATTTCCTTTTTAGTAATTCATTCTCATTTAAATTATTCAACATAAGTCTGAATTTAATAATATCCAAGATTAAGTGTTCAACAAGTTTTTTTTAAAAATTGAATCTGATTATAGTTTTTTGCTAATAATTTAACTTTGAAATATTTAGTTTATTTATATTATTATAGAGATAATTATGACTGTTAGTAAGTGTGTAAAATTTACTGTCTAAATCTGTACAAAATTGAATGAAATCAAACCATTTTGATGTGTTATTACCTCTCTCATTTTTCTGTTTGTACATTTTTTTATTGATACTATTTAGACAAAAGAAATTACTGATACAGTTGTTATTACTTAAAATTATAGCAGTGTCACCATTTGTCTTAATTTAAACCACAAAGACATAACATTTTATACTTAAGGTTATAAATTATTTCCTTTTGTAATTTGTTTCTATATTTACAATTTTTAAAATTGTAATCACTATTGAACGAAAGAGATTAATTCTAAAATGTTCTAGTTTAACTGAATTTACCACATTGTATCTACTCTGAGACTTTTACAAATGGATGTGAATGTGTAGCAGATTAGATATTTTATTCCACATGCTCGCTATCACACATGTCACATGTTAATAAAAAAAAAAGACTGAATTTTTTACTTTAAAAAAGGAAGAATTGTAACTTATTACATGCAAAGAATAAAGAGATCTGCATGTCAGGCACTACTTATTATGTTTTTTATTTTTGCAGCAATAAGAATAAACTAATGTACAGCTGACTGGACTGAATATAGTTGATGTGATGGATAGAGTCTGTAAATAAATACCAAGAACAAACTGATATGGGAATTAATTATATAATTAAAAAAATATCATAAGGAAGAATATCATGAATTTTGAACAGCATGTCTAAATCTTAAAAAAAAAAGTAATATTATGCAGAACAAGAAAACAGCAGCAACAACAACAGTATCAGCTACAAAATGACATTTATATCCTAGGTACATACCATATAGTAGGTTGTTATGTAATGTGCCCTGGAATCTTAGATACTGGCAGAAGTAAGGCCCAAGTTGTTTCAGGGGTAAACGATCCAGTTTATCCCCATTTTTGCAGACTTCACATTGTTTAGAAAAAGAAGAGCAAATGTGAGTGTTCTAGCCCATAACATCCCTCATCTTTACCACCTTTTGCTGTGGTATTGTTATATTATTGGATAGATGATGTACCTCCAAGATATCTTTGGTCTTACTTCAGCCAGTACCTCAAAAACTGCAACACATTGACTAACTACTTACCTCATGGTGTGTGCCCAGGAGAGAAATATCTGTTTTGTAGCTTTATTTGTATGAGGAATGTATGTTTTGTTCTATATAACATTAGTTAACTATTTTTCACCAGAGGTTTGGATATGCTGTGTAAAATTTATGCTATTTTGCCTTATGATGTAATGTTTTGTGTGTATGGTTGTTCAGCACAAACACACCTTATCTGTGTAGCTTGATACACTTTGGGAGGCTGTAATCATTCACTTCTGTTTGGCCCCAAGATGTAGATTGCTGTAGGTGGTGAGGGGACCTATCAGGAAAGGTTCTGTACTTTCAGTTTACCTCCTCTGGGATCTAAACATCCACCCACATGTTTGCTGTGCATGGTGACCTGTGAAGGGGAGAAGAGCATCCTGGTGGTTGAGGGGTCCAACTTAAACACACCACTTTGGTCTTGAATTCCTGTAATTGGTGGCATTTGGTGGAACCCCCAAGGCCAATTAGCTGGTCCCCTTGGGCTAGGGCCAACCAAGTACCAGTGTTGGATGTTCTCAACAGGTGTTGTGGACATTGTATCTGATGCTGGTGTTTGGGTATAGTGCTCACAAAACCCTGGCATTGCAGTGCATCTTCTCGTAGGGCTTTTTAATGGGTGGGTTCAGTAGGCACTGAAATATTCTTTTTTTATTATGGATCCTCCAAATAAAAATCTAAATAGTGAAAAAATAGTCCATAAGTAAATAATTCTGAACAGAAATCTTCAACATCTGTAATACCTGTATCTCATTTTCTTACACTACATTTTCTTTCTGACAAACCTTTAGAGCAGATTTTTCCCTTTTTCATTCAGAAGGGACTAGAGGGACTTGCTGGCTTTCCCAAGTCAGTAAAGAAGCTTTGATCTGGTGACATATTAGTGGAAACATCCACATCTCAACACAGTGAATTCCCCTTGCATTCAAAGGCCATTGGGGTTATATCTGTTGAGGTTACACCAAATGCTGCTTTGAATTTATCACGAGAAGTTATTGTTGAGAGGGATTTGAAGAACATCCCAAAGTCAGAGATTCTCACTGGTTTCTCCACCCAAGAAGTTTCTGCAGTGAGGTGTATCTTTACTCATAAAGATGGAATTATGATGCCCACCAGTGTCTTCACTCTGACATTTACATCACCACATCCACCTGCCACCATCAAGGCTGGTTATCTTAATTGCAAGGTATGGCCATACATTCCAAACCTTATGAGATATTTCCAGTGTCAGCAGTTTGGTCATTTGAAAACTTTATGTTGTGGTTCTTTGATGTGTGTTCTCTGTGGTGGCAAGGACCACAATGCCTTTGAGTGTGAAATGGATCCTCATTTCATTGGTCACAATAGCTCTTACACATCCTACTTTTGTTCTTGCCCTAAATGGTGGGAAGAAAAACAGGTGCAGCATCAGAAAATGATTCAAAATATTACTTACCCTGAGGCTCAAAAGTTGCTGTCCTCCACTTTATCTCAGATGTATGCTGCTGCACTTTGTTCTATTACTACAGTGGGAATGCAGATCTTTTTGTGCCTTCAAAAATTTTTTCTCAAACCAAATGAAAAAGTCTTTTGACTTCCATGGATAAAAAAGTTAATGAATCAATGTCAACACGCATCTCTGTACCTAACATTCATTCCAGCAAACCCCAAGATCCACTTCCTTTGGTTCCAGGCACAAGCATTTCCTAGGATACATCTCTTCAGACCCCAAGATTCAAAACAATCATTCATTTACATTCTTGGTCACTGGAATCCTCTTCCAACAGTAAAGACCTGCCCAGTTTACCCAGGGTAGGATCCATTGAGGTCAACAGACCTCTCTCGAATAAAGATAATAAAGGAAAAAGACATGGCTGTAAACAGCTTGGAACTTTCAAGGTTTACATTATAATCTGGATGACATTAAAGTACTGATTGCTTCCTTCCATTCTGTGTGTCTTTTCTTTCAGGAAACATTTCTGAAACCTGCCAATACAGGCTCTGTAATGGACGAGTGCATGGAGGGGTGGCACTGTTGGTTGATTAGCATGTGCTCATCCTCTCTTTGTCACTTGACACCCTGTTGGAAGCTGAAGCCATCCGTATTCCCTTTAGTCATACCATCACTGTTTGTTTTCTCTACCTGTAGTCCAGAGAGACCTATGATCAATCAGATCTTGATGCTGTCTCCCTTTTTAATCCTTGGGGATGTTAATGGACATCATCCCCCTCTGGGGAAGTGCTGAGAGGTTGCTCCATAAAGTGTATGCTCTCTGATCACAATCTTTCTCTTTTTCTGTAGTGGTTCTTACACTTATTTTCATGCACCTAGTCAGTCCTTTACTGCTGTTGATCTCTGTTTGCTCCCCTTCACTATTCCTGAAGGGTTGACAATAACCCACGAGGTAGTGATAATTTTCCTATAATTTTGAGAGAGACTGGCTGTGGTCAGTGCCACCCAATCCATGTGCCCCTGTGGAAGGTGGATCAAACAAATTGACCCTCTTTCACTGCTCTCAGAAAACTTTATTCTACCATTGTCTGTAAGCCATCTATGGAAGACTATGGGGCAGCAGTAACTGATTGTATTATACAGGCACCTGCTCAATGTATTCCTAAAATCTCAACACATTTTCCATGATATTCTTGTCCATGGTGGAATCTTGCCTGCCACATGGTATGGAAGGCTCAAAAACAGGTCTGGAATACTATTCGTGGGTATCCCTCATTCTTGCACCTCATTGCTTTCCAGCAGGCCTGTGCACATGCTTGTTTGGATAGATGTCAAAGCCAGAAGAACTCTTGGATTAAGTTCTTAACCAGCATATCTTTTACCACCAGTCCTAAAGACATATGAGGCAAGATTTGAAAGTCAGTGGGCAATATACTTCTGCCTAGGTCTTGATGGCTTAGAAGGCAGAGGATGAAGCAGAAGTGCTAGATACCTGGCAAAAGCTTTCACCTCTTTCCTTTCAAGTTAATTGTCTCTGTGACTATAATCATCCCTTCACACTGGTGAAATTCAAACTGGCTCTTCATCTGTCTGGCAGTGCATCAGTCAGAGCTTTTAATGTATACTATGAAATGCTACACCATCTATCTCCTGCTTTTCTTCTGAATATTTTTAACCAGATCTGGCAGGAGAATTTTTTCCTGGTACCTAGTACTAGGCTATTGTCCTGCCTTTCTTTAAGCCTGGCAAGGATTCCAAGATTTCTACAAACTACCATCCAATTGTTTTGACAAGCTGCCTCTGTAAGACCTTAGAGAGGATTATTAATGCTCATCTTGTTTGTTTCCTCAAATGAAACAATCTCCTCTCACC
The DNA here is from genome assembly GCA_011833715.1 of Carcinoscorpius rotundicauda. Lineage (NCBI taxonomy): Eukaryota > Metazoa > Arthropoda > Merostomata > Xiphosura > Limulidae > Carcinoscorpius > Carcinoscorpius rotundicauda. The sequence continues at coordinate 43,753,282 of CM022392.1, read as the reverse complement.
CACTGTGGGTTCTGATGACAGCACTACACCATGGGCCACCTGATTTGACTTGAAATGTCAATTAGAGAAGTCTTTCTCAAATGACAGCATCTTGTATCAATATTCTTTGACATTGAAAAGGCGTATGATGCAACATGGAGGTATGGCATTTTTCTTGACTACCACATATATGGGTTATGTGGCCATTTTCCCATTTTTATTAAAAAAAAATTTAATGAACAAATGATTCAAAGGTCATGTAGGTTTGACACTCTCTTTCTTTTCTACAGGAACTTGGAGTCCATCAGGGCTGTGTTTTGAGTGTCATATTTTTTTCAGTATAAAGATTAATGCCATCACTGAAAAACTCCCTCTTACTTTGCAAATGGGTTCTGTGTTGACAACTTTTACATCTGGTATCAGTCTTTGAATGTGAGGTATATTGAGCAGCAGTTACAGACTGCTCTCAATCATTTAATGAAGTGGACCACAGCAAATGGTTTTAACTTCTTTCTCTCTCTGAAACCATTTGTATGCACGTTTGCTGTTAATGGCATATTCATCCTGATCCTGAACTCTGTATTGGTGAAGTTGTGCTACCTGTGGTCCCTGAGACAAAGTTCTTGGGGCTTAGATTTGAGCTGACCTCTATATCACACATCAAGCAACTATGGGTCAAATGTACAACAGCACTGAACATCTTCCGTGTCTTCTCTTCCACCACTTGAAGTGGATCAATGTTCTATGCAAAAGATATGTCACACTCTTATTCGATCGAAATACAACTGTGGATTACTGGTCTACGGCTCTGCCAGGACCTCAGCCTTATATATGCTGGATCCCATTCTTCATCAGGGATTTTTAGCTCTACACTTTCCCAGTCTAGAGCTTATACACAGAGTCTCATGAACCTCCTTTGCACCTCTGCTGTTTGCAACTGTCATTACTGTATGCTTTAAAATTTTGTTCCTTACCAAAACATCCACCCTTGGGTTGTATTTTCCTTTCTTAGTGGGCCATGCTTTTTCAGAACAGATGATTTGGCATTGCCTTTTTTGACCTTCATATTTAGGCACAGTTGGATGAATTGGATCTTTCTCTGGATAACATTGCTGTATCCATTGGTCAGCCCAAATATGACCTATCTTTAAGTTATCTGAGAAAGCAGACACTCCCAACTGGAAATACTGTCTGTTATTTGCTGGACATCTTACAAACCATCCTTCCATTTCTATTTATACAGATGCCTTTAAATTGGCTGACCCTGTGAACTCTGCCATGGTTTGTTGTAGTTGCGAGCAGAATTCCCTTTACAGCTTCTGTGTTTACTGATGAACTATATGCCATGTTTTTTCCTTTGGATCTCATAAAAGCTAAGCAGTACTCAAACAGCACTAGTTTTTTGTGACTTGCTTAGTTCTCCACTGGCCCTGGAATTGCTTCATATTAGCTCTGACTGTGTTTCACCGATATTTAAAACTGACTGGTCCATTTCTCTTTAACATCTGCTTCTATCCAGTTTTTCTGGATACCAGGCTGTGTTGGTCATTGTGACTTTCATCAATAGCACCATTTTAAATGTTTTGTCCCAAGGTTTATCTGTAACAATAGGCAGTGTTATTGGTGATGGTGACACTGTCTACCTCAGAAATGTTTTTAGTTTTTCAAAGGCCATTAATCATTTTAATGCTATTTAAGTTTTTCATTTATAAATTTGACCTTTTTTAATGTGATTCTCTTTTAAGAATCAAAGTGCATCTCGTTTGATTTGAAAATAGAAAATAGCCGTAATAACAAATAACTCGAAACCAGGACTAATTAGGTGACTGCTGCTGTTTGGACTACCCGTTAGTCATCCTGGCGAGTTATAATAATTGGAATTTTGCTACAAGTCTTTTGTATATTATTTTACTTTCTGAAAATTACTATAATGTCAAATAACTCAACCTGGACTGGAAAGGCCAACTTCAGGTGACTAACACTGATTTTTTTAGCTTACTCATTAGTCATCCTAGTGAATTATAAGAATTACAGTTATGCTACAGAAAGTCCTTTACAACTTATCATATTGCAGTTTTTCTTTACTGCTGTAGACTAGATGTAAAAATTGGATTTAATATTATTTATATTTTTAATTCAAAAATTAAACTTTGCCTTGTTTCACCTTAATTTCCTTTTATGAATTTTAATAATTTTACTTTAATTTTAACTGTTTTACCCAATATTTGGCACAGATAGCCTAGTTGCTTTGCACCATAAAACACCAAACCAACCAACTTCTCTTTGGACTGTACCATCACGTTTTGTTTTCTTCACCTGTTTTCAAGGACTTTTGATCAACCTGACCTTGATGCTCTTATGGAACAGTTGCTATCTATTTTTCATATGGGAATGTGCTGATATTAATACTTTCACAGTTGGCTTACCTTATAATATATACTAGTTTGTTTCTATTTTGACACATTAAGTATTTGCACTGTAACTTTTGATACAGCATGTGCGTCTTCATAAAATTTGGTAGACTTTTAATAAATATTACAATTTTAATAAAAAAAAATCAGATTTTCTAATGAAATATTTTCTTAAAGATTTATTTTTGAAAATATTGAGTCTGTTTCATTGCAAACTGATTTCATATAGTGATTAAGAAAACTTCTTTGTCCCAAACATCTCAAATATTATTTGTGTAGCCTCTAAAACCTACTAAATACATTTCAAATGCTTGTTTTCAGTAAGACTTACATTTTACCATTTTATGTATTCTAATTAGGCAAGGTCTGTAAATCGACCAACCTCTTAACCATCATAAAAAAATGTGTATGAATTGAGCTTTTTCTCTTGCTAGAATGACTGACTGTACATATTATAATACAGAAACACAAATGCTTAGTCTAAGTAACTTAAGTCTCACAATGTTATATAGTTTTATTATTTTTTATTATATTGACCTTTCAATCATGTCTAGCTAATATTATATAACATGTATTAACTATGTGCATATGCAGTCGGGTTACTGTATACAGTAGTATAAAACTGACCTTTAGTCTTTTCTTTCTTGGGTGTGTTTTAGTGGATTAGTATTTTGTAATATTCAGTCACATTTCAGTTACTGTACGTTACATATATGTATATAGATTATTACTGTTTGGAAACAAGTTATGAAACTTGTTTTTCTTAAAATATAGAACAATAACTAAAGTAAATCAAACAAATCTCTTTTTTTACTATGATCTTTGTACTCAGTTGCTGTTGGACATAGGTTGCATAGCCTTTTAAAATTTTGCGAGTGGAGGATATCAAACGTTTTTTTTTTAGATTTAACATATACAGTTGAATAACCAAAAATATCATAAATAACTAATGGTGCTGTACAATTCCACTATAAATTTATTAAGCTTGGAAACTAAGCTGCATTTAATTTTAAAGAAATATGAAAATTTGAACAGACTAAAGATACAACTTATCTCCTTAATTTTGGATTGAAATAACATGGTAGTCTTTTCACAGATTAAAATGACTGAGAAAACAACTAGAGGAATATTCTGAGTAGTCAATTGGATATTTACAAGTCACATATTGTAATAAGAGGAAATAAGGAACCTTTATTAAAATGGAAAGAGGTAAATACAGCCACTGTGCTTGTTTCAGTACACAAGCCATATCTAAGCAAAATAAAAGGATACAAGTTCTTATTTTATGTTCTAGCTTGTTAATATTGGTAATTTGAGTTCCTCATTTTTACAAAACAATAGATTTCGTACTTTGACATCACAAACATCTAATTTTAACAGGTGCTGCATTAAACATAACATGACTCTCTAAAAGGCTATATTTAGGTGTTCTTGTAATATATATTTTTAACAAATTAATTCATATAATATTAAAGTTTGTATTATAATCTACAATTTGATTCCAAACTTAGATATATATTCATAAAATTGTAGTTCAATAAAATTTTGAATTCAAGTCAATAAACATGATGATATGTTTATGCCTTTGACCTGTGATTGTTGCAAAAGGGTTAATGGGAAAAGTTGGTATGTGTAAAGTATTGTACAAATGTAAAATACTTTTCACAGGTCAAACTAAAATTAATGAACACAACAGAAATGTTAAGAAACAATATTAGTATTTCACCTTTGGTAAAAAAACTTAGTTTGAATATATGTGAATCTGTTGAGATGATTAAATTTAAAAGAGTAAATTTAAGTTATTAAAGAAGGATAATGGACCTTATGGAAAAGTCTGTAGATGGCATGCACTTCTCAAAAGGATGAACTTGTTTGCCCTTGGTATAAAATTAGTCTTTTAAAGAGTGGCAAAGAATAGGTGATTGATTGTATGGGTTATTTTATGCATGATATTTTAATCTTGAACTCAAAGTTTTGTATGAGCCCACATAGTCATGGCTATACCTTGTACATGCGAATTTATTGATGGAAAAAGTGATCAGTGATAAATTATTTCTTCAACCAATTATCAGTCATGGCTTTTGCAACAGTTTGAAAATTACATAATCAGCACTTTATGTAATTATGTACTGATCGTATATTTGAGGTCCTGCCATGAGTAACTCTTGGTCATTTAGGTATGTTGAGTTCTTGTAATTAACTCTTCAAAAACCTCATTATAAACAATGTAAAAACAGTTGATACTTATAGCAGTACACTAGACAGTCTTGATTACAACAGAATCTGTGTGAGTAATGTAGCTGTTTTAGTTAATTATTTTAGACAGTTGTTTTTCTGAAGTTTACATTTAACTGCAACTATTGAAAGTGTTATCTTTATTTTAAAATTTTATTACAAATGACTGCTGTGAAGGTTTAAACCCTGATATTTAGAATTCATAATTTGTAAATTATCCTTTATCTGTTTGTTTTGAAAGTAATATGTTACATTTGTTTCAGAGAAATCAAATTGTATATAATACATTATATCACAGTGCTGAAAACTTGCATGTGTGTGTGTGTAAGTATACCACTCATAACAAGTTGATGCCTAAATGCAATGTACTGTATAAATCACTCAGGCTAGTAGAATGGTAAAATTTATGGTTCATTGGACTTTTAACAAGAAGGGTACATTAGAATGTTATTTATATATATACATGAAAGATAAAACACTGTGCTTAAAACAAGAACTTTTGCAGTTTTATATTTTATGAATTATAATCATTCTACACACATTCTACAGAAACTGATTTTGTTGTCAGAAGTAAACATTTTCAGCTTTTTGTTTGCCGATAAACTTGAATACTTTGTGTGATATACAAGATCATTACCATGTTCACAAAGTAAAATGTTGAAGTATACTGTTATTTGTGGGGAAAAAATGCTTATTTTTTGATGCTAAAATGACAGTGTTTTGAACTGTTTTTTTCACCATATTGCTTTGCACTGTACATCTGGAAAGATAAATAATAACAAAATGCACTTTTTTTTTAAATGGTAATGCCAGTTAGTTATATGTAAATTACAAAAACTACTATTGAATGACAATGTGAAATGTGAAGTTGGTATAGGTTTTCTGTCATCTAAGCTACCTGACAGATTTTTCAAATTTTCAGTACTCTGTGTTGGTTCTTACTATAAAATATCAGAGAGCTAGTAGGTTAATCTTGCTTCAGTTATGCAAAGGAGTGAGATTTGCCAAAGGTGTTGCAGTGTTCTTTATTAAGGAAGTTTACTGTAATGTGTGATTTAGATAGCATCAATGATTTTCTCATGCTAATGGGATTATATTTTAAGGACTTGAAATACCCTTGTTCACTTGAGTGGCTTTCAGTCATGTGTGCTTAGAGAGAGAGAGAGAGAGTGCTGTGTGTATTATGTTTTTGTTTTTGAGACTTGTTAGAACTGTTGATATGCAGGTAGATTTTCAGTTGATTTTGTTTACAGTTAAACTTTAATGTTTATATTCTCATCTTTCAACTTTGGAATTAAGTCTTTGTTCCCAGCTCAACTGTGAACCTGAACTGTAGACAGATTTAATAAAGGTCTATCTTTATCTCTGTTTAGTGAACAGCAGAAACATTTAACCATGTTTAATTTTTAGTTTGATTTGTTTTTATCACTAAAGATTGTTAATTTATATAACTTTGTTTTCAGTCTCCTTCAGTAAGTCAGAATTAGGAATAGTTGGATTTTACTCTGTAGTATCGTATCCAATGAATCTTCAATTTTTGCTTATCCTATGTTTTTTAAAACAAATCAATGAAATTGAAAGTACCTTTACATAATAAATATATATAGAATTACTGTAACTTTAGAGTATTAAAATTACACTCTTGAAAGAAGTTTGTTTTGTACACTTTTTTTGTAAACTTAAGGATTGTGTTCATAGGTGTATATGTTAATCTACATATTTTTTTTTTCTTTTCAGATGGTCAGCAAGAAGAAAACCAACCTATCTTTAAAGATGGCAGCTTATCAGGATATGAAAGAAATATGTATCTGTTCCATGTAAATTCATTTCAGATATACTTGTGCTTTTCAATACCTACTATTTCAAGCAGTTATTTCTCTGTATATTGTACTTATTTGTTAGAAGTTTTAACTGCTCAAAATTAACATGTTAATTTTAATATTAATGTTTTGCATTAGCACTTTACCCTTTTGGTATAAAATATGCAAGTTCAAGTATACATTTGCATACATTTTGTATTTATGCTATAACTTTTAATACATTGTGTATCTTTACAAAATTTTGGTAGATATTTAGTAAACATTACAAGTCTTTTGTTCATGTACAATCAGATATTTTAATGAAGTATTTTTACTAAAGATTTGTTTGTAAGTATATTGAGTCTGTTTCGTTATAAGCCTGAGTTCAAAGGGATTTTAATGCTATAATTAAGAAACATTCTTCATAACAAAAACTCTCAAATATCATTTGTGTAATCTCTTAAAATCTCCTAAACACTCTTAAGATATTTGTTCTCAGTAAGATCTTATGTTTGCTATATTTTCCACCCTAACTGTAGAAGATCCATCAAAATAACCACCATTAAGAAAAATAATAATAATAAAAAAACTTTTTCTAGATTGACTACAGATTATAGCATGGAAATGTATGTTTAGTTTAAATAGCTTAAGTTTCATAGCATTATACATTTATTTATATATTATTTTAATTGTATTGATCTTTCAGCAGTAGCTAGCCAACATTACAGAAGTTGCAAGGATGTAGTGCATGTGCACTGATGTTACTGCATTCAAGAACTTAAAAACTGGCTTTACAAAAGTGAAAGTTACAGTCAAATATAACTTAATTACAGGAATATTTACACAATTAATGTTAAATTTTTTATATGTGGTCAGTGGATTACACTGAACTTGTAAGCTCAAAGTAGCCATAATAATTTCTGTATAATAAGTTTTAATGTAGTACGTGTGTCTTCATAAAATCTGGCAAGCTACCAGTAAACATCAATAGACTTTTGTACACAAAAAATAAGATTTTGTTTAATAACTGATTTTACTGAAGTTTTGTTCTTATACATATGAAATTGATGTTTATTGCCTGAATCCAAAGTGATTTTTATGTTAAGATTAAAACTAATTCATCAAAATATTTTCAAATTTCATTTTTGTAACCTCTCAAAATCCTCATAAATATTAAATATTTTTTTACCAGTTAATCTTTCTGTTGTTTTCTGTACTGTAACTGTATGTGGACTCACTGAATTTAACTGACCTTGTAACCATTTTTTTCTTTTGTAAAATTGTTGTAAACTGTAACAGAAAACTACATTTGTTTATCATAAGCTGTTACAATCTACATCTGTTTAACTTTATTGGCCTAGGAACCATGTCTAACTAACAATAATTCCACACAAATTGTGAATCACTTTGCAGCTGTGTAGCTTAAGCAGTGGTGTACAGTGATATAATGTAGAAGGTACTTGAGAGGGTAACTTGTGGAGGATTATTATTATTATTCCTTTTCTTTACCAACTACATTTTTAATTTTTATATTTTAATTAATGCTACAACAATAAAATAAATAGATGAAGAATAAGAAATATTTTGCTTATTGTATTTGCTTATCTTTTTTGTAAGTTGCTTGTGAAACTTAAACTTATTTTTATACTGATGGTATTAGTGTACTAAATAATAATTTGTATTCACTTAAGAACACAGTATAACATGAACAAAGCAAACAATAACTTACAACTAATATAATCTGACTTTCTATCTATAATATCAGAGCCTTGTAATAATTTCATATTCTTGACCCGAAAGAAACTCAATCTAAAGAAGTTGGCTTTAATTCCTCATTGCTAGATTAATGCTTGACTCTTTCTGTTGGTTATAAATTATACAGTATAAAACATAAAAAAAAATACTGGCAGTTTGGGAAAGAGATGTGAAGGTGGGTGTGGCATGTGAATGAGATTTTCTAGTTTAGGCCTCTCGAAACGTATAAGATTGAAGTCTATGAAAATTAGTCTTTGCCTTTGTAATATCTATATTCTAATAAATAGTTTACATTAAATTTCATACTTCAGAGAGGGGTGATAAATAGAAGAACAGGGAAGACCAGAGAGTCATACTAGGAGAGATTGAGGATTTTTAAAACATTTATTTATGAAATTAAGAATTGAAAACGTATCTAATATTAAATTTGATTTATTAATTATATTTTGATGCTTAGTATGTTATAATATAATAATAGTTCAATTACAAAGTGAATATAACACTGTTCAAGGTTGTGACATGGCAAGAGGTTTAAAGTTTTGTTGTTTTCACTTTCCTTGTATACTGCATCTGATATGTATGCCCCTCAGCATATATATAGCAATGTAGGGTAAAATGAAGAGTTGATAATTGACATTAAATACATAATACTCTGTTGAATAGTAGTCTGGAAAAGTTGCATCTTGCATCCTCGCATCCCCACATGTGCATACAAGGTTAATTTTATTTTTTTTTACCAAATATTTAAAAATGCAGTAAAAGACTCCAGCAGAAGTATTCCTTATAATAATCAAAATTGCCAATCTTTTTAAGATGGTAGGTTATGAACTATAGTGTGCTTCCTTGGACTAGGAAGAGAGCCTTGGTAAACTCCTCAGACCCCATACCATGATACATCTTCAGTCTTTACTTGGACTTCTTTTGTCAAATATGGCTGAAATAAATAGTTATTAGCTAAAAGTTTGGCTAGAAAAATTTTAAATAGTGGGCTGGTTTTGACTCCGATATTTTGTTTAATTCTATTCTATGGATAAGACTGCTTTTAGGATACATTCCTTTGGCTTCACTGAAGCAAAAGAAATCGGTCATTTCTTATTGTGAAGAACTCTGAATTGGTTGTTAAAAACATCAGGGAAAATGTTTTGAATCAGCATTTATTAATTGTTTTTATGTGTAACATCCACTATCTGTTGAACTAACATTTAATGTTTTATTTTTTAAATGTAATATCATCTACCTATTAAACTAGCACTTCACATGTTTGTGGTGAGTCAAATTTGAATATGTTTAAAGAGTGATTTTGTTGTTTTTTCAGGAAGAAATGCCTGAGCGTCCAACTGTTGCTACTCTTCTCAATTCTTTAGCAAATTATAATGTAACTATCCCTTCTGTATCTGACCAGGATGCTAAGATGGTGCCAAAGGTAGGTTTTCATTCATAGTTATTTTTCAGACAGTTCATATAAACATTTATGAAATACAAGTTGTTAGTTGTAAGTGAACTTTCTCATTTCTTCCTTTTTGTTCTTTCAATATATTATTGATAGTCTGTTTTTGTTTTGCACCCCACCACCACGTACACTGATATGATATGCATAGCCTTCTTTATTGAAGTGTTGAAAATGATATTTGTTTGCTTAGTTTTTTTTTCCTCTAAGGAAATGCTATTTGAATTTTTCTCTCTTCCATATAGTATATAAATTGCTTGTTTTATTTTTGTTGTAATAGCATTTGTTTCTGTTTTGTTTTTTGCTTACTCACAGATAATTTATCTATTTTGTGTTTGATCAAAGATTAATATTTATTTTGTTACACCATTTAAACATTTTAGCTTGTATCTATAAATATTAAAATATTGCTCCACAAAATATGTTTTGACATAATACTTTCTCAGTGGTCTCCCACTGGTAGAGTGGTATGTCTGTGAACTTTCACAGTAGAAATTGGGTTTTGATACCTGTGGTAGGCAGAGCACAAATAGCCCTTTGTGTAGCTTTGTGATTAATTACAAACAAACAAAACCTTCACAATGAAATATTTGTGTATTTTTAATTTATCCCAGCAAAAAATTTGTTTATAAATATCTGTATACTTTGGCTTGTTTTTGTACAGAAAGCAAACCTGGGAACATTAGCAGGTGTTTACTTTCCTTGTATTCAAAATATTTTTGGGGTAATCTTTTTCATTCGACTGGTTTGGATCGTGGGGACTGCTGGTGTTCCTCAGGCTTTCTTAGTAGTGTTTCTCTGCTGCTGTGTGGTGAGTTTACTTAACTATTGTTTGTTACTTTATGTAGTTTCTGTTTTGCACTTATTTGTATAGTCCAGTATATGAAAATTGAAATTATTATAATTTATGAATTTATGTACCAACTTCAGTAAATTTTTAGAATATTTATTGGAAATATGATATACCTATGTAATACTAGTGTAAGCATTTTTTGTCAAGTGCAGTTTCTTTTTTCAATAGTACTATTGAAACAAAACTTTCTCACTTGTATAAGGTTAAAGCTAAATAGCATCAAACAAAAATACTGTGACTCATGCTTTAAATATTGGTTGATTTCTTATTTATCTAGTAGTTTGCAAGCTCCACAACTCTAGATTTTATCAATTTGTAATTTCATTTTGTTGATTATTGCCACATTCTAACTTCATTTTGTTGCATTTTTCAAATTAATGTTTGTTAGACTTAACTGAACAATTTTAATTAAGATGTTAGTAATAGTTGTTTAACCTGTTCAGTGCCATAGATGAGATAACTCGTCCCAGCCGATTACCACGCACGAGTTAATTCGTTCTTAATAATACCTAACTTCAACACTAGATGTCAGCACCATACACAAATTTGACCTACTTACAAATTGTTTCACATTTGATCCATAATGGCTTCACGAAAAAGCTTACAAAATGAAGAAGCATTAGAATTGTATTTTGAACTTGGTTCTGAGTTGCTGCAGCTTGGCATCAAAACATAGTGTATAATTCAACATTCTGTATTATATAGGTTTTAATTTCCATAGGGTATATTACCTTACTGGTATATCAATAATTAGTTTAACTCTGTTGTTTTTCTTCAATATATCATATCATATACATATTTTATTACACACTTAATTTAGCAAAATAATATTTCATTTTTTTGTTGTTTTTATTTTATACTTCATATTAACTTGGTTTGAGTGGAAACCTTCATCTGGGGTCTGCACCAACTTTGTACATACTTTTTGTTAGGTTATTTTTTTATTTTCAAAGCTAATGATACCTTTTTAGGCTTAACGAGTGTCTGTTATTTTCAGTTTACACGTAGTTCTACTTACAACCTAATTGAGAATGAGGTGCAAAATCTCGTTTTTTATCTCAGGATGCCTGAGATACATATTTATTTCAAGTGGGTTTTTTGTTATTACACAGATTTTATTTTTTTCAACACAACATCTAATCTTTCACTGCCCTTTTTTTTTCATTCTCTTGACATTGTTTCATGATGATTATTTTGGTCTTTGTTGAATGTGTGGATACTTGCAAGCTTCATCTTACACAGTCTTTGGTTTTTTTGTGCCTTAGCCTACCATCAGACAATGATGTCGAGAAAATTCACTTGTAGAAAAAAATATATTTGTGAAAGCAGATGTGTAAAAGATGTTCTTAACCCAAACGAGCCCTTTTTACATAAATATTTTACCATCGGACAGATTTCTTCTTGATTATACATATTAAATGATTTCTGTTCACCTTATTTTATCCCCTACCTAATTTTTTAACTTCTTATTTCCTTATCAACTCTCTTACAGGCAATGTTTACCTTGCAGTACCTTTTTCAGGTATTACTCTTATATTTCAGGATTTTCTTGAGATACCTTCTCCTTCCCTCCATGCTGAGGTGTTTGTCATCTTTAGATTTTTTCCTCCACATATTGTTTCTTTGCTTCTGAGATCTTCTAGCATGGGATATTAGCAATGGATGGTAAACAAATGGTAATAGGGATTTCCAGTCCGTTCTTTTTCTCAACCAGTCCATTTTTTGGGCTTCTCCTGTATTAGTGTCATGTGAAGTACTTGTGATGCTCTATTCAAATTGTCTTTGAGTTGCTCTTTTGTCATCTTTTTCATTTTACATGTCTGGCACTTTCCCATTCTTTATTTGTCCTACTTATTGGTTTCTCCATTCATCATGCATATTTGATACTAATTGGAATTCTGGGATTGATCTGTCACACCTCAATCACATTTTGGGTCTTATCCATTTTACCATGTAATTTTTGATCACGTATCTTAGGGTGTGTTTTTTTTCACCACGATTCTGTACGTTTTGTACCTTGATGTTTGTCTTTTGTTGGGTAGTTTGTATTTTACCGAACTTCAACATTTTTGGAGATTTTTCCAACCCCATTAACCATTTCAGTACAGGCTCATTTCCCAAGGACTACCTTGATAACATTTTGTACCTGTTATAGTTTTCATGCTATTACTTTTAAATTAGTAAACAAGCATTATTGAAATTTGGCAGATTAGCAGTAAACATTACATTTATTTCCTGAACAAAATATTAGATTCTTTTATCAAGTATAAAGATTTGTTAAGCAATGTGTTTTATCTCTCTTTTATTTTTAAGTATTGCCTAATCTAACATACAGAATAAATTTTATTTTAAGATTAAAAACACTCATGCACCAGAAAAAAATTCACATGCAAAATCCTTATAATGTCTAGAGTTCTATCAAATATTTATCAAGAAAAACAATTATTTAGTTTCACCAACAAATCTCTATAGGGGTTCAACTGATTTGACCAATCTTGTAACTGCCACATAAAACTGGAAAATAGATATAACATGTGTCTTTTCTTGTTCCAAGTGGCTGCAGATTATAACACAAACATGTGTTTAGACTAAATAGTTCAAGTCTCATGATAACTTTGCAAACTTTTCCCTCCTGGATGACTGTGTAAGTAAGATTAAAGATGTGTCTAAAATTGGAGACATTTCTGTATCTGGGGAACTGAAACAAGCAATTGCCATGCATTTAGATGAATTCACAAAGTCTCTTGATGGATACTTCCCCCACCAGAGAGTCATATCCAGCGTGGGTGAGACAGCCATTCATGTTTAATGATGCGACAGCAGATGCCAATTATGAATACCTTGACGAAATCATTAAACTTCTGCAGAGCCATGTTCAACAGCAACTTTTCAGAACATTGTTTTGGTATCACCTAATTGTTGCATACCCTCTTATTGCTAAGAGAGCCCTTGAGATACTCATACCATTTTTTACAACGTATCTTTGTGAGCAATTCTTTTCGAGGATGGTAGACATAAAAACAAAAAAAAGAAACAGACTTTGTTGCAAAAATTATGAGAGTAGCATTTGCCAAGGTAAAGCCGCACATTTCTGAACTTGTCTCTGAAAGGTAACAGCAAAAGTCACATTGATTTGCAGTAAATATTCATTGAGTTATATTTTTGTTTTTATGTGTAATTCATGTTTTGTTGGTTTTGTTTTTTGAACACAGTGATGTTGTGTGCAACTGATGCATGGTTTATTTTGTGCACTAATAAAATATCTACTTGTGTTTTGAATTTGCAAAAATCACATTTTATTTTTCCAACTACGAAGGGCCCCCCGCTAGCACAGTGGTATGTCTCCAGATTTGCAATGCTAAAATCAGAGGTTTGATTCCCTTCGGTGGGCTGAGCAGATAGCCCGATGTGGCTTTGGTATAAGAAAAACACACACCAATTACGAAGGGTTCAGTGAATGCAAGTACAAAACTTCTGGGGTTCAGTACCTCCACGAAGGTTAAGAACCACTGACTTAAAGTGAGATAGTTTACACTATAAAAACATCATGGTACTGATTGTCTGAACATCAAATTCCAGGATCAGTCAGTCAGTTTCTTAGATCACTATGATGCATCCTGTTCACAAACTGGGGTTATAAGATTCTTTCTGGTATGTTATATTTGAAGTAAACATGGTAGGAATCCCCCTCACACACACATCAGTTCTCAGTATCCTGAGTTTTGGATTGTAGTTAGATTGCCAGTAGTGTGATTCTCTTTCCTTCTCCCACATGGATTGGGTTTAGGATGCATATGACTTGACATGTATGATCCGTTGCACTATAGCCACTCTACACTTGGAAGATTATCGTTTTACCCTCATCCATATTGATTAACTTGGAGGAATTTAGACTACAATATCAGTTGGCTTGGTTACCTATTGAACCATGTTCTCTCTCATTTGTCTGTGACAATTTCTCCATATTGAACAAACTGTATACCTGGTATAGAAGTGGTGCTGTCTCCTTTATATAACTTTTAACTACTAGGATTAATTCTTTTAGGGTGTCCTTCAGCTGTTTTCAAAGGATGCTCTTTCTTTCCCTCTCACTGGTTCCTCCACCTATTCAGTGTGTGATTCTAGCTATTTATGTGAGAAGGGGTAGTTTATTGTTTTGGAAATTATAATTTTCTTATACTGAAATTAATTCAGTATGTACATGCATGTTCTTGTATTTCCTATTCTTCTTACCATCAGAAAACTAGAAAACTGGTAGTTCCATTTTTTGCCAAAACTTGAAATGATAGTTCAGTATAAACTAATATAGAGAATCACACATGTCAGAAGAGTGTGTTACACTCAATTTTGGAGGGCTGTCAGATGATAATTTTGCATGTGAATTAGTCAGTTGTGAGGTATGTGGGAGCTTAAGGCTTGTGGCATGTGAAAAAAAAGGCATGTTATAGGTAGCACCAAACAAATGGAGGTACAAACCTTTTTGAAAAATATTTTTTCAGTAGAGAAAAATTATAACTTTTTAATATCTAAAGGAAATCTTTAAATTTTTACTTTAAAATCACGTAGTTTACTGGCATCATGACTTTTCATTTGTATAAATTTTTTTCTCATTCTCAAAGGCTTCAGATTTTTCAGTCAGTTAGAAACAAATGCCAGAGATATTAGCAAGTCAGGGTATGAAATTTCAAACTCTTTGGTTTTTATTAAGATAAACCTATATTTGTTCATCTTCCATTGACATGCTTTTCCTATGTATTCAGTTTTTCAGAAATGTCTATAATTCTTTCTGGCATTGCTATTGGACATGTTTATAACTAATAGAAATTGCATATTCTACACTATTTAGATTTTTGTTTTATTTTTTATTTGTAACATTCACTAAGTGTGATTTTTGTAGTTAATTTTAGGGTAGAGAAAGAGGTACAAATTTCTGTGGAACAAATCTTTATTTTCATATAAAGTGTTCTAGAGGTTATGCAACTGAAAGATGAAGTATTTTCATTCTTATCATGAAAATCACCTTTCATATAGACTGACTGAGTAAAGAATTTCTAAATTCTGAGATGCATATTAAGTCTATTTTATTAAAAATTCTGATTTTTAGTGTAAACTGATTTCATGTTTACTAAAAATAAAAGAAATTTAATGAAGATACACTTGGTAAATTTAGAACTATAGTAAACATTAATTCTCCAGTATAACAGCAGTCAAGAACTCCACTCACACAGATTTAAACACAAAAATAGATGATACATTGATATTAACAATTCCACTAATAATTGTGAACACCTCAATCAGATCATATCAAAGTTATACTTAGTTTAATTCCAGTGAATATTTACTTTGTATATATTTTTTTTCTCTCAAATAGCAGTTGCTCCTTATAAAATAGGCTCACAATCTCTTTGAAAGAATTTCATGGTGAATGAAGAAAAATAATGTTTTTGACTGGTATAGTCAAATCTGTTTTAGTTTTTTGTTTTTTTTGCATATGGATGACAAAATTAGTACAGAGCACAGAATATTTGTTAAGTGATCCTTTTTAATAATAAATGTTATTACTATGCCATTAACATATTTTTTTTTATGATGTAGTGGTTTTATGTCATTTCTTATAAGCTTTAAGACATTTCATAGCAAAGGGTCATTTTTGTTCTTATATTTGTGTTGCACTGGAATGTGAAGGTGTTGAGTAAGAATTGTTTAATAGTTGTTCATTTTTGAAATGGTGGTTGAGAAAAATGTATTTTGTTCTTATTCTTAGACATTTGCCACCTGCATCTCTTTAAGTGCTATTGCCACTAATGGAATAGTTCCTGGTGAGTTGTGTAATTCAAAGATATCTTTTATGTTAATAGAAGTAATCATGGGAATCTATCAGCATAAATTGTGCATGTGAAAAATGTTTTTACCCCAAATGTCTCATAAATGTGTGTGTATGTGTTTTACATTGAAATTCTGATTAGAAAATATTAATTGACTTACTCAATGTTTTGTCATTAATTTTTTAATTCATTTGCTTTATCTCCAAAATGAGAAGTTACAAAAACTTAAATTTAATCAAAGTGCACAAATACAGTTGCTTAAAAATGTTTCAAGAGATGCTCTATAACTACATAGTAAATCATTTAATCTTGTTTATTACATATAGATGAAGCTGTTTATTATGTACAGTTACAGACAGTAATTACAAATGTAAAATGATAAGAGACAAACTTTTTAAGAATTGTAATTTTTTGAATGAGTAATTTTTCACTCATTTGCTACAGTTTCTTTTTTCTGTGCATGCCACAAGGTATTAATAAGTTTACATTCAAAATTTAGACTGCTTTTTTTTCGTGGTATAAGAATAAATTAAATTTAGCGTACAATTCATAATTCAAGTTTTAATAGTATGTACATTTTGCATTCATATATTTATATGGCAATATTAAAATAAATAATAAATTTCCACGAGTATGAGAATTATGAATGTTTTCTTTCTAAGCATCTTCTTGTTTCTGACCTATTTACACCCTTCCAATAAATACAAAATTTAATATAAATTACTCATTATAATGTTGTCATTGCACAAGTAAAGCATAAATCTATAGCACTTAATCATACTTGGTTACAGAGCCATCAATTGAAAATAAAGACTCCTCCTGATGTGCCCACCTGTTGCATTCTCTCTTTCATAGATTGGTGGTGGTGCTTACTGATGTTTAATACTATGTTGTTTATAACCAATATGAAGCTAAGGTTTAAATCAATCAAATGGCATTTTGTTGCCTTATTTTCTGTACAGAGAATAGCCTATTGACTTCTAGTTCAAATTTTATTCTCACAAAAAATGCATAAATGAGCTTAGCTGAATTTTTAATAGATCTTGTCATGATATAGAAAGCTAGAAAAATTGGGATAGTTATAAGAAATTGTCTGTATTTTACACGTTTGTTTTGCGTTTTTTAGTGTATTATTTAATTAACCCTTTCATGTTGGGTCACGGGTCAAAGGCCATGTCATCACATTTGTTGACTTGCATTCAAATTTTTATTGAATTACAGTTTTATAAATTTGTATCAAGTTTTGTGAAGATACACATGTAATATGAAACGTTATAGTGCAAATACTTAATGCATATATAAACTTGTATATATTATGCAAACCCCTTGCGAAAGGTTTAAATAGAATATCTTGTGCAGTAATTCCATTAGTAGAAAAAAAAGTAAGGTTAAGCATCATTAATTCTTTCACTAAAGATAATGTTGTTTATTTATGTGCTGTCCAAATATACAACAAAAAACAGGTAAGTAATTCACATATTGTTAATGTGTATTCTTTATTTATTAGAAGAGTAACTAAAATATGAAAATTAAACATTCTTTAATTTGGTTAGACCAAATAAAATACAGAATAATTATAGTAATTCTTCAAGGGTTGTTTGTGAGTAGCTCATACATTGAATAATTTCAATGGGTAAAGTGAGCTACACATTTGTCAAGTGATTTACAGATTTAATAATGGAAGTATCAATTAATCATGGTTCAAGCAATAAAAACAATAAAATAAGTAAAAACAGATATTTTAAGCTGTTTAGGATATTAAAATGTAATTTTGTGTTACAGTTCAAAAAATTGAAGTTATTCTAGAAAAAAAAGTAATTCAGAATTTTTTTTCAATTATTTATACTATTTATTTTTTGGTGTTTTGTCAAATTCACCAACCTTCTGTATAAACAGTGTAGAGAAAATAACAAGATACATTTTACTGCAAATAAGTTTGAAACTTATTTCGAAGAATTTTAGATATTTGAGATGAATAAAAATTTTAATTTTAACATAAAAATCATTCTACACTTGGAGCAGTCAATATTTTGACTTTGTTTATTCATAGAAAAATTTTTATTGAAAATATTTCATTAAAAAAATTGTTTGTTTACAAATGACTTTAATAATGACTGAAAGTTGACAAAATTTCATAAAGATGCACAAAACATTTTAGAAAATATGGCATGAAAACCACTGGGGTCATGAACTCAGTCAAATTGACGAATCCTGTAATGAGATGGTTGATAATGATGTAGTCAAACATTTTAAGACTGATTGTGTGACACACTATCATATGGTTATAATTAAAATTGAATGAGTTGCATAAGCATTGTGACAAATTGTAAATTCTTAATTAATTGTATAATTTAATATTCACGTATAAATGTAAATGGCATGCCAGGTGACTTCTTTTACTGATTATTCACATTTAGAACTGAAATGGAATTTTTTTTTTTTTTTCAATAGCTGGAGGTGCTTACTTTATGATATCGAGAGCACTTGGTCCTGAGTTTGGTGGAGCTGTGGGAATATTATTTTATTTAGCAACCTCTGTTGCTGGAGCAATGTACATCACTGGAGCTGTAGAGATTTTACTGGTAAGTAAATACAAAATGAACATTACTGTTTGAGGTATTTCTAGTAAACAGATATAAAACTGCATCACTACAACTGTGTAAATAATTCAGGTAAATAAATGTCAGATTTAAATTGCTAGAGTTAGGGACATCTTTATGGTAAATAAATACATAAAATGTAAACTATTAGAGTTTTGGAAATCTTTCTGTTAAGTGAACATAGAATGTAGATTAGAAGAGCTGTGAAGCTTTTTCTGATAAGCAAATATATAAGATGTAAATTACTAGAGCTGTGGGGTTTTTTCTGTTAAGTAAATATATCATGGATAGGATTGCAAGGAATTGCACAAAATTCTAATAGAATATTTAGGTGAAAAGTATCTTAATTCTACTGCCATAATTTTCATAGCCTTCAATCTTGTTTGATTACCAAGTCATCAAATAGAAAATCAGACTCCTCTTGTCACATCCTCGTTTTTTTCAGGATTTAATAATTTTCTCTGATGTTTAATACTATATTGTTTGTAACCAATAGGAAGCCAAGGTTTTCATTTATTAAATGATATATTATATTACGTTGTTTTCTCAATAAGGAATTGTAATTTCATCCGTTAGTATAAGCTTTGTTCCCATAGGAAAAGGTAATGACTGGCTAAGATAAACTTGTAACAACTTTTCTGTCGGTGAAAAAGTAAGAAAAATTCTGGTAGTTAAGGGAAATTGTCTGCTATTTGCATGTGTTATTCTATGACTGTTGCATCATTTAATTAAATAAGAGTTAGTCGTTGCACTACTACCAATAGTATAAAAAAAGCAAGATTGACAGTGGACAGCAAAAAAAGTGATAATGAGCTGATAAGTACTTTATTACTTTTAAAACTAAAATATCTTTAGGTTTGTTATGGTCAGATTAGGTAAAATAAATATTAATGATAATAATTATAATAAATATGTTTCATGATGCATGCAAATGAGCAGTTTATGGGTAATGCAATTTGATACCATAATACAAGCTCCGTGTTTCTTAAGCTATTTACAAGTTTTAATGGTGCAAACTGTAGTAATTAGACATGGTTCAAAGTTAAATAAAACAATTAAATATAAATACATGTATACTGTTATAAGTTTAAAGCTACTGAGGATACATGAATGTAGTTCCAGGTTACACCCGTCAAGGTGGATTCGTCTACATGACGAGGGTACCTCCTAGAGAAGGTTCTATAATTTCAGTTTACCTCCTCTGGGATCAAAACATTCACCCACATGTTTGCTGTGAGTGGCATTTCATGAAGGGGAGAAAAGGATCCTGGTTGTTTATGGGTCCAAACCTAACACACCACTTTAGTTTTGGGATTTCCCCTTCCCTGAGTCAGTTGACTGGTCCACATGGGCTAGGGTCAACTGAGTACCAATGTTAGATGTTCTCAGTGGGTGTTGTGGACGTTGTGTCTGATGCTGGTGTTTTGGTGTAGTGCTCACAAAACCCTGGCATTGCTACGTTGTTCTTGTTTGGCAATGTAGTGCATCCCTTTGTTGAGCTTTCGGGGTGAGAGGGGCTAGTGGGCACTGAAATGTATTGCCTTTATTATGGATAAATTAAAAAAAAAAAACAGATTATCAGAAAACAGCCATGAATGGACAACTCTGTTGTACATTCAGATTCTGTACCAATATCTCTAATTATGCATTCTTTATTTGAAAAATCCTCAGAGCAGATGTCTCACTTTTTTATTCAAAAAGGATTAGAGGGGCTTGCTGGCTCCCCCAAATCAATAAAGAAGTTATGCTCTGGAGATATTTTGGTAGAAATATCTTCTCCACAACATATCAAACTCCTCTTGAAATTGAAGGCCATTGGGATATAACCGTTAAGGTTACTTCCCATGCAATTTTGAATTCTTCCAGAGGAGTTATAGTTGAGAGGGATTTAGAGAAAATTCCCAGGTCTTAGGTTCTCTCTGGTTTCTCTGGCCAAGGCATTTCTGTGGTGTGCTAAATCTCCATTTGCAAAGATGGAATTACGACTTCTACTAATTTTCTGATATTAACATTTATATCACTATGTTCTCCTGCCACAGTCAAAGAAGGCTATCTGAACTGTAAGGTATGGCCATACATTCCCAACTCTCTCAGATATTTCTTGTGTCAGTGATTTGGTCAGTTGAAGACATCACATCATGGGTCTTTAAGATGTGCTCATTGTGTTGGCAAAGACCATGATGTCTATGAGTGTGAATTGGAACCACACTGTGTTAACTGTAGCTGTTTACACCCCTGTTACTTTGTTTCTTACCCTAAGTTGGTTGAGGAGAAAGAAGTACAATGTACAAATATTATAAACAATATCTCTCACCTAGAGGTTCAGAAGTTATCGTTCTCCACTTGATCTCAGATATATATGCTACTGCACTCAGTTTTACTGTCACAGTGAGAATGCAGACAGATCTTTCCGTGCCTCCATGGTTAAAAGAGTTTCCCTTCAGTAGTTTTCTTTGTACAAAAATGACTAGTGGTGTAATAGATAAGAGCATGTAGTTATGGCACTGCTGGTTGATCAGCATCTTCCCATCCTGCCATTTCCACTCAATACACACTTGGAGGCCATTAGCCATTCCTGTTTCCATGAGTCATATTGCAATTGTTGTTCTCTGTACCTCTCTCTCCCAGAAAGACCTATGCTCAATCAGACCTTGAATATTCATGAAACATTTGCTGTCTTCCTTTTTCATCATAGGGGACTTTAATGGACATAATCCCCTCTCAGGTAGTACTGATATTGATGGGAATGGTTGTTTCATAGAGCATTGCTCTCAGATCACAACCTTTCTCTCTCCAATACTGGTTCTTATACTCATTTCCATGCACCTTATCAGTCTTTAACTGCTGTTAATCTC
This sequence comes from Carcinoscorpius rotundicauda, assembly GCA_011833715.1. Lineage (NCBI taxonomy): Eukaryota > Metazoa > Arthropoda > Merostomata > Xiphosura > Limulidae > Carcinoscorpius > Carcinoscorpius rotundicauda. The sequence continues at coordinate 43,731,523 of CM022392.1, read as the reverse complement.
TATCTGCTTTCTTTAATTTTTTTTGGAGGGTTGACAGTAACACACAGGGTGGTGATCATTTTCTTATCATTTTGAAAGAGACTGGCTAATGTCAATGTCACCTGACCCACGTACCTCAATAGAACTTGGACCAGGCTAACTGGCTATTTTTCACTGTTCTCTTGGTACTTAATTTCTGAAAGCCATTAATAGACAACTGCGTGGCAGAAGTGACTGCTTGTATTATCCAGACAGCTGCTCAGTGTATTCCTGAAACTTCAACATATTTTTACCAGTATCCTTATTTATGGTGGAGTCCTGCCAGGCACATGGAACTGAAGGCTTTTCACTGTGCTTGACAGGTCAGATGTCAAAGCCAGAAGGAATCCTGGATTTAAGTACACACCTAGCATCTCTTCTATCAACAGTTCCAAAGTCATGTGGACAAGGTTTAAAAGGTAAGTGGATAGTATACTTCTGCCTCCCTTTTAATCTTGCTCTCTAATGGCCAAGAAGTTGCTGATACTCTTGGTGAAAGGTTTTCTCTTGCATCTAGCACTTCTGCTTCATGCCCCACCTTCTTAGACATCAAGACATGGGCAGAGCTATCACCTCTTCTTTTGGGCTAATCATATCTATGACTATCATTGCCCCTTTATGTTGGTGGAACTCAAACTTCCCCTTTATCGGTCTGGCAGTTCATCAGTCCAACCTAATGATATTCTCTGAGAGATGATACTCCATCTCTCTCTTGCCTCTTTTACTACTCCTCTGGTTGTTTTTAACCAGATCTGGCAGGAAAATGTTTATTCTGATGCTTGGCACCATGCTTTTGTTCTCACTTATCCTAGGCTGGGAAGGATCCCAAAATTTCTTCAAATTACTGTTCAGTTGTTTTGACAAGCTGTCTCTGTAAGACCTTAGAGAGGATGGTTAATGGTTGTTTTGTTTGGTTCCTCAAATTAAACAACTTTCTCTCATCCATCTAGTGTGGGTTCTGCAAACAGCACTCCACCATGGACCACTTAATTTGATTTGATCAGAGAAACCTTTCTCAAGCAACAACATCTTGTATCTATATTTTTTACCTTGAGGAGGCTCATGATACTATGTATGGCATACTGCTTAATCTCCACTCATACAGGTTGCATGGCCATTTGACCATTTTTATTAAATTTTTTTAATGCATCAGCAATTTCAAATCCATGTGAGTTTGACACTTTCCCATTCTTTCTCACGGGAACTATCTCGAGTGTCACACTTTTCAACATAAAAGTTAATGCCGTCAGTGGGCAACTTCCACATCTCGTATCAGTCATCAAGCAAGAGGTTTATTGAATTCAGTCATTTACTGATGTGGACTACAGATTTTCTTGATTTGAAACCATTTGAATGCACTTTTGCTGCCAACAAAGTATTCACTCTGATCCTGAGCTCTGTCTGTCTTTGAGAAGATAAACTTTTTCTGGTCCTCAAGGCAAAGTACTTGGGGTTTATCTTTGACTGTAAGCTGACCTTTATACTACACATCAAGCAGCTATGGGTCAAATGTACAAGAGCACTGAACATCCTCCATATCCTCTCTTCTACCACTTGGGGAGGGCATCAATGTTTTATGCTAAAGGTGTATCATGCTTTTATTCAATTGAAACTAGACTATAGATCACTGGTCTGCTGCTCTACCAGGACCTCAGCCTTAAAGATGCTGTACCCTGTTTATTATCAGGGACTTTGGCTCTGCACTGGGGCTTTCTGCATTTCCCCAGTTCAGAGCTTATACATAGTCTCATGAATCTTCTTTGCACTTCTGCTGTTTGCAACTGTCATTACTGTATGCTTCAAAACTTTGTTCCTTACCAGAACATCCCACCTGGGGTTGTATTTACCATCTTTGGTGGGCCATTCATTTTCAAAACAGACGATCTTCCATTTCTCCTTTTGGTCTTCGTATCCAGGTGCAGTTGGATGAATTGGGTCTTTCCTTGGATACATTACTGTGTCCACTGGTCAATTCAAATGTGACCTATCTTTAAGTCATCTGAGAAAAGCAGATACTCTCAATTGGAAATACTGTCTGTTATTTGCTGAACACCTTTCAAACAATTGTTCCAGATTGTTACAGATATTTTGAAATCAGGTGACTTTGTGGGCTCTGCCATGGTTTGGTGGTTACATGCAGAATCCCCTCTACAGCTAATGTGTTCACTGCTGAACTGTACACCATTTCTCTTGACCTGGATCACATAGAAGCTAAGCAGTACTCAAACTGCACTATTTTTACTGACTTGCTTAGTTCTCTACTGGCCCTGGAATTGCTTCACGTTGGTTCACATCATGTTCTTGCCAATATTCAAAACCAACTAGCCCATTTCTCTTTAACACATACTTCTGTCTAGTTTTTGTGGATGCCAGGCCAGGGTGGTATTTGCAAGAATGGGCTCACCGACACCACAGGTAAATCTCTCTGCTCTGGCATTATCACTGCTGTACCTATTCCATACATGGAATACGGTCCTGTATTCAAGTCTTGGCTCCATGCAACGTGATAACAAGTGTTTTCAAATAAAACCCTCTATTGGACTTTGGCTGTCTTACTTTCATAATGATCAGAAAGAGGAAGTTGTCCTAACTTGACTAAGCATTGTTCACAGTTTTTTAAACTCATTGTTTTTTTTCGTCTGGGACTGATGCACCAATGTGTTGTCTGTGTGACTCTCGGATCACAGTAAGCCTTATTTTACTGTCTTGTTGTCATTACGTCTCTCAATGACAGTACCATTCTAGACAGGTTTTGTCCTAAGGTTTATCCATAACGTAAGACAGTGTTATTGGCAATGGTGACACTGTCCACCTAACAAATGTTTTTAGTTTTTTAAGGCCATTTATCTTTTTAATGCTATTTAAGTCTTTAATTTATAAATTAAACCTTTTTAATGTGATTCCCTTTTATGAATTAAAGTTCATCTAGTTCAGTTTGAAATTAGAAAATGGCTGAAACATCAAATAACTTGAAACTTGCACTCCAAACCAACCAACCAACAATTGTTCCTTTTGGCCTTTATATTGAGGTGCAGTTGGATGATTTGGATCGGTCCTTGGATAATGTTGCTGTATCCACTGGTCAGCCTGTCCCACTAAGGTTTATTACCATCCCCAAATGTGACCTTCCTTTTAGTCATTTGGAGAAGGAGGATACTCCTGATTGGATGTATCACCTTCTATTTGCCAAACATCTTTCAAACCATCCTTCCACTCCCATTTATATGGATGTTTCAAAATCAGGTAACCCTGTGGGATTTGCCATGGTTTGATGTGGCTTAGTGGCTAAACACAAAATCTCCTCCACAGTTTGTGTTCATTGCCAAATTGTATGCCATTTCTCTTACTTTGGATCACATAGAAGCTTACAGTACATAAACTGTACTATTTTTACTAACTCACTTAGCTCTCTACTAGCCCTCAAACTGCTTTAAGTTAGTTCTTAGCATATTCTTGTCGATATTGAAAACCAACTAGCTCATTTCTCTCTATCTATTTCTATCCAGTTTTTCTGGATACAAGGCTCGCTCAGTATTCACAGCTAAGTCTGTCTTCTCTGGTGCTATCACAACCATACCTGTTCCAGACATGGACTACTGTCCTGAATTCAAGGCATGGCTCTCTGCCAATTAGCAATTGAATTGGAGTGAGCAACATGATAAGCTTTTTCAGGTCAAACTTTCTACAGCTCTTTGGCTGTTTTTCTTCTGTAATTATCAAAAGGAAGAAATTGTCCTGGCTAGGCTGCACATTAGTTTTTTATCTTATTGTTTTCTTTTATCTAAGACTGATGTACCAATGTGGGGTCCATGTGATACTCAAGTCACAATAGCCCATATTTTACTCTCATGTTGTTGTTACATCCTTGTACAATGACCCCATTTTAGACACATTTTTACCATGGGATCACCCTTGATGTTAGACAGTGTCACTATCGTCAATGACATTGTCCATCTCAGTTGCATTTTTGAATTTTTAAGGGCCAATGGTCTTTTCAACTCACTTAAAGTTTTTAATTCAAAAATCAGACTTTGTTTTATGTTAACATGATTCCTTTTTATGTATTGTAATAATCATACTTTATTTTTACTTTTTTACCATTTGTTTGGCACAAATAGCCTAGCTGCTTTCTGCCAGTAAATGTCAACAAAAAAGGGGTAATTCAGAGTCATTTCTTTTTCTTCATGTTATTATGAGTCAAATTGGCTAATTTTTTGTAGAGATAGGGGAGACAATATAATAAAGTTTTACTTTTTAAAAAAAGGGGGGAGGTATTTAGGTTTTTGGACTCTGTGAAGGAAATATTTTTTTTATCTTAATATGAAAATCACTTTGGAAATGGACTAGAATAAATAAAAAATCAGTATATTCACAAACAAATCTTTTTTAGTTTATTAAAATACTTTTCTAAAGAAATGTGTTTTTTTTGTATATGAAAGAATTAATGTTTGTTGAAAGTATGCCAAATTTTGTGAAGATATACATACTCTACTAAAAGTTAGTAAGATCAAAATTAAAAAGATTTTTAAGTACAGAGAGATAACTTGGTTAGTTATTATCAGATTGATCATGCTTGTGTTTAGAGAGTTAAACAGTGAAGATTAAACTCAAACAACATTTCAAAACATGTATTATTGACAGCTATGGCTGTAAATTTGAAAAATGCATAAAAATTCATGTCAGAATTGAAAGAAAATCTGCTCAAAATGACCCACATGTAATTCTTATCCCTTTGCCAGCCTACAACTGACATGGCTTAGCATGTTGCATCTACACCTTTTTAAGAAATTAAATAAGGTAATGATACAATTGTTGGAGTATTGAAGAATTGATTCGATTTTTTTTTACATTTTTATATAAGCTAAAAAAATCATTCTAGTAAAAATTATGTTGTTATTACCTTTTGAAGTTAGCTTTTCTACAAATATTTGGTGTTTCTTATATGAAATGTATATTACTTCTTTTGCAGGGATATTTCTGATAAATATGTATGTATAAAATACTCTCACTTCGATTATGCAGAGCTTTCTGATAAGTACTCCAGTGGGACAGTGGTAAATTTATGGACTTGCATTGCTAAAATTCAAGGATTCACTGTGGTGAATGTGGCAGATTGCCCGAAGTGGCTTTTTTTCTAAAATAAACTTTTTTGTAGTTAAATATAAAATGTATACTACTACAACTGGTGACGTCTTTCTCACAAATATAAAAAGTACATAACCACTGCTGTGGAAACTTTCTGGTTAGTACATATAAAATATATGTCCTTAGGACTGTGGAAGTAATTCAGAAAAGTAAATGTAAAATGTACATCACTAGAGTTGTGGATATATTACTTGTTAGCACATATAAAATTTATGTTACTGGTACTGTAGATGTTTATTTAATATGTAAATATGATGTGTACGTCACTAGAGCTGTAATTGTACTTCTGTTTTATGATCGTGAAATGTACATTACTATCATTGGAGCTTTAACTGTTTTTCTGAATAATACTAAGTTAAAAGCTGTACATCTAGAGCTGTAAGATTATTCTACATGTAAGTAACTAAATTATTAATCATTACACTTGTAAAAATAATAATCAGGTGATGTACATTAAATGGATACATTTTTTTTGTTCTATAACTTTGCTGTGACTTGCATCTCTTCAGCTGTTGAAAATCTTCATTTAAATAATACTGAATATTGGAATTGGGCTTGTAGACATTTTTATGGTAAAGTGACCAAAAGTGATTACTTTAAATGAATCAAATTCTAGAGCTGTTGAAATTTTACTTAAGTTATCCTGGATTGATAATAATTGTAATTAAAATTGTAGTAATTATTGCCATCTTTGCTAACATGAGGTAATATATCTTATTTTAGTTGTTAAAGCTATGTAATTGAACTTTATATTAAAATGCTTTTTTGTGTTCTAGGTATATTTGGTGCCCAAATTGTCTTTGTTCGGGGACTTCCGTCAGGATCCTCAGATAATGTATCATAATTTCCGTGTGTATGGAACCATTCTTCTTATCTTAATGGGCATTATTGTCTACATTGGAGTGGCATTTATTAGCAAGTTTGCACCCGTAGCTCTCTTCTGTGTTATTGTCTCGATCCTCTGCGTGTACATTGGCATATTTGTAAACATATATGGGAGAAAAAATTTCAAGTATGGTTTTTCATTCCTTAAAAGTTTAAAGTATTTACAATGTTAGTATATGTAAAATTAAACACTGAATGTGCATATGTTTGTGTGAGTGAGTGAGGTTTGGTTCATTTAATAAAATTTATGAGCCAAGAACTTGATATGTGATGTCATTTAGAGTAACATGTATGGTATGATTTAAATTTGGATTATGTAGAACTTTAATAATTTGGATTTATTTATTACAAAAATGTTTTATTTCTTGGTTTTTATTTATATATATAATTTTGATTTGGTTTCAGTCTAGTTTTGTGTTTTGGCCAGTTGTTATTAACACATTGTTTTAGATGTGTAGTCTTTCCATAGTTTATTTATTTAATTGCTGTTATATTTTAGTCTTGGTTTTGTACACTAAAGGTTTTAAATCCTTAGTTGTCAATGTATGCTTTAGATTATATAGCCTTACTCTAATTTTTCCATTAACAGTTGTCAAGTTTTAATTTACGTCATGTAGGCTTATCATGGTTTTAGTTTTCCAGTAACAGTTGTAAGATGCTAATTTAGATTCTGTAGCTTTGCTTTGTTTTATTATTTCACCCTAGGATATTTAAGTAATGATATTTTTTTCTTTGTAGCAGATTTGTGCTATTTTCATTTCAGCCCTCTTTATCAGAGTAATTAATGTATGATTCCTATTTCATGTTTATTTTGTAATTTTATGATTTTCTAAAGGCTTACATTTCAAGTTTAATTAACCCTCTTGTAATGGGCCTCTAATGTGCATGAAATGAGGTTTATAGTGAGTTAAATTTCACATTTAACTCTTTAGTATAGGGTTGGTCTCAGGGACTGACCTCACAACCATTTTGTGCTTGTTATAATTTTTCATTCTCATACTTTAAAATTAATAAGCTTATAGTTGCAAAATTTGGTATATTATCAGTAAACATTTCAAGGCTTTCATACACAAAATATCAAATTTTGTATTAATCTTTAAGATTTGTTAAATGATGTTATTCTCATGCCTTTTTTATTTTTACATATTACGTATCTGTCTTGTTACGTATTTTTTAATGTTTTATGTTCTTCGTAGATTAAACGCAACAGAAAAACACAGATAACAGCTTGTATAATTTATTACACTAACCTATTAACAAATATAACAGATATAACAAATTATATAATAACAGTGACAGATATTAAGTTACAACATTCGAAATTAATTACAAAACAAAATAATATTAGTTTCAAACTTTAAAATAAATCACAATACAAAATGGTACTGGCCTGTATCTAATGTAATGATCTAAAATTAAAGTCTCAAATTCCAGTGTAGGGTGTGAATTTGGTCCCACGAAGAAATTCTGAAACAGTTCACAGTTCAATGAAATCGCCGTCTCTCAGCTCAAGCAGTAATTCAGATGTATCGTAGAGATTGACGAAATAAAATCACAACTTCCGTAGATCTAACTTCAATCACAAATCCAAGTTGAATATTCACAGCAAACACTTAATCTTTCTCAAATAACTAAAACTGATGCCTGAGTCTCACTCTTATTCTGCGAATAAAACTAATGACTGAATCTATCTTCTTTTTTCGAATAAAAACTGATGACTAAATCTCACTATCTTTTCTTCGAATAAAACTAATGACTATCTCTCACGTCACCATCGTTTATACCGATAGGCCTACTTCTCGAACAATCTTGCAATTTCCATACAACTCCAGAGCTATCCACGCATATCCGTTCTTGCACGGGACTACACGTCTAGACAGGAAGTCACCAGCACTCATTTACAAACATATGATTGGTTTACTTAATTCAAGAAAGTTCTAAAATGTTACCCTAAATGAATAACAAAATATTAGTTTAAACTTCGAAACAATAATATCAATATGGAAAAATGAATAATAGAAATGAAAATTTAAACACAACACGACATGTTGTCGTTAACAAAATATTAACACATATACATAACACATGCAAAGTAATTTTCATTTTATGATTAAAAATACTTTTTTCATCAGAAAATTTTAAAATTTTGCGTACAAAACACTTTGGATACTTTTATAAAATGTGTCTTATGAAAAAAAATTTATTTTCACTGATCTCATAACCATTAAATCAGGAAATGAATATAAATTATGGATTTTTCATTTTAAAATGACTACAGATTACAAAACAAACATAAATGTTCAGAATAAATAGTTTAAATTTTATAACATTATTAATTTCATTATAATGACTTTTCAGCTGTGCCTGGTTAACTATACAATAGTAGCAGTGACAAGGCACACATACACTCATGTTACACTATCCAGTAATATGAAACTGACCTTTAGTTTTTACAGAATGGCCTATCTTGGCAGTGTATTAGTAGACAAGTATTTGGTAAAATACCATCAAATTTCAGTTATTATAAAATGTATGTATGCATATAGATTATTACTATTTACAAGCAGATTCTTAAACTTGTTTTTTTTAATATGTAGAACAGTAAATAAAGAAATAAAATTCACAGTTATCTCTTCCAGTTATGACCTTTGTAGTCATTGCTACTTGTCTTAGCTTGCTAATCCTTAAGAAATTATGCATCTAGAGGTTGTGAAACCATGTTTTTAGGTTCTATGTTAAAATACATATGAATAATCAAAAATCTTAAATTACTTAATTGATACCATAAAATTCCATTATAATTTATCAAATGTAATAACTGATCTGTAATTGAATCTAAAGAAACATGAAATTATGAAGAGATTAAGAACTCAATTACTTGCTCAAGGGTTTGTTCTAAAAGAAACATAGGATGCCTTTATATTTGAAAATGGATGGGAAAATCATAAAGAGGACGTATTGAGCTTTTGATTCAGTTATTCACATGTCATATATAGTAGTAGGTATATGTAAGGGACCATTTCCAGAAATGGAAAGAAGTGAACAAAGGTCACTGTGTTTGAATCACTTAATATAGTCACAGCTCAGAAAGTAGAAAAGATAAAAGGTTATTATTTTATATTCTAGCTTGTCAACATCATTTATTTGATTTTATAATTTGTACAAAAATAGTGGGCCAAAAGCAAGAAAATGAGATGAAGTATAAGTACTAAATTTCTTATTTTCATTTACTGTTAGAAAAGTAACTAAAACTTGAAAATTAGAAGCTTATTAAATTATTAGTTTATAATAATAATAATAATAATATTTCTCCACTTGGTGTGCTACAGGTTTACTATGTGATTTGCAGCCTGTATCACAGGGTTATTAGAAAGCAATAAAATAGTTTAATTAGATAGGAACAGATGTATACTGTTACATGCTTTACGTTTTCCCAATAAAAAAAATGTTAACTTTCTGTTACAATCTGTAGTCACTCTAGAAAGAAAAAAGGGGGGTAAGTTTGATATTTTTTTGTGGGTGGTTTAACAAGGTCAGTTAAATCAACTGGGTCTGTATGGAGTAATGATAAAGAGAAAACAAACACAACAGATATAAATTTTGCAGGAAAGAAACAATAATATTTGTTTTAGGGGCTATGCAAATGAAATTTGAAAACTGAAGATAAAAGTATTTTTAATTTTAACATGAAAATTGCCTTGCACTCAGACTAACACTAACTCAATGTATAAACAGACAAATCTTTAATAAAAATACTTCATTAAAAATATATTTTTTGTGCACAAAGACATAAAACTTATTAAAAGCTTGCCATATTTTGTGAAGATAAATTTGCCACATATAAGTCAAGGAGTATGGATAATTTCATTGTTACATGTTTCTTACAAGGTTGGTCAAAATAATGAGCTTATGTCAAAAGAGTTAAATATAAAATGATTACATAGCTTTTTAATTTTTATTTTTGACCTTGCATATTTGAGAAATTATTGGGTAGTGTTAAAATTAGTATTTTAATAAAACAAGTTATGTCAAGTAGGATTCATATTTCTATTGGTAGAAATGTGAAAATCAAAATTTCAGCCTTCCAGCTGAAATTTTCCCAAAAAACAGGAAGTAAATCAGAAAAATTTGAGGTGCAGTATAGGGTATTCTTTTTTTTTATTATTTTTTTTTGGACACGTTCATGATCTTGCTGATTGTGTTCCTGAATTTTGCTTCTTATTGAATGGTAAACAAGGTCAAAATTTTATAAACATCATATTTCAAACATTTAAATACCATACTATCCTGAATAACTCAAGTGGGTATTTGGCAGTTGTAATGTGGTTGAGCAACCATCACATTTCACATGAAGATGAACATTTGGTTCAACTATCAAATATGAGTAAGCTCTTTACAATGAAGAACTCTGTACATATAAATAAAATAGTTTTTACCCAATCTTTTATAATTAAATTATGTCATATTTCAAACTTCACAGAAGAGCTCACTCGCTTTAACATGCTGAAGCATGATGTTGCAGCTCCAGTTTTCTAATTCTGTTGTAAATAAAATATATGCTATTATTATTTCTGAAAGGAAATATTGCATGGTAAAATTCATCCCAGATTCCATTAAGTACTGAAACATTTAAAAAAAAAATGTTAATTTCAATTTGGATAACAAACCTGAAATTTCTCTCTCCTCCGTGCTTACCCTATGATCACTTCCAATGTTTCTTCCTGACTATTCTTCTGTTTAGGTACTTTATGTAATAATACATCATGGAGTACCTTTATGAGCATTTAATTATTTGTATTATATTGGGGTCAAACAGAAACATGGCTGGAATTTCATAAATTAGGATTTTAACAGGAAAAGATTTTTAATTAAAAAAAATTCTTGAGTTTTGCCAAAACTGCCCTGCTGTTTGAATTTGATGGATTCCACTTTTTTTTTGTCCATGAAAACCTATTATTAGCACATTGTTATAACCAGGATTAACTTACCTGGGTATTGGAGTTACTATATACACTTCATTTGTTATTCTTATAAAAGCACACTGATCAATTCAAGGAACTTCCTATCCCACAATTGTAACGTTTTTAAGATATATTTTTTGCTGTTCCTTCAGTAACATCTCAGATGTTGAGACTTCATGTTTCCATCATATCACACTTTCACACTAACTCTCTGTAGTCAAAAATTTTAATATTTAAAAGTATAGTTCATAATATTTTAACTTTTTCTAGCCCATTGCCTATTTAAAATGGAAAATAACAATATCAAATTATATACAAAATAAAATTATAACATATGTTGAAATTTGAATTTTTTTATCTAAATTTCATTACCATTTTTAGGTAGTAATTTAAAAAAGCTCTGATGCTGCTATTCCTAAGTTTCCAGTTTTTGCATCATGTGTTAATTATTGAAATTTTAGAAATGTTAAATTTCTTTCATGTGCAAATATAAATTTTTAGTGGTTGAAACAGCTGCAAATCTTTAACTTTTTTTGTGTTCATTTGAGGCTTATATTTTAGCTTATGTAGTTTGAAAATGGTGAATATTTTATGTTGGCAAATGCAAGAAGTGTAAAATTCAGCTATACCCATGTTTTAAAATTTTCAAATAAAATTAAGTATCATCTGACAATTGAAATTTTGTTTTTTGAAATTTTTGATATCACTCCCTTCTTTCAATAAACATGTTATAAGAAGTATAGTTGTCTTGGAAGAGAGAGACGATGTTTGTCTTTTTTCTTCCTTCCTTTCTTCTCTCAAATGTTTTACAATCAACCATTGTTCTTTCATTTTACTGTGGAGCAACTGGAAGCTTTTTTGGGTTATACTTCACTCAATACACCCACACAGCTTTTCCTTTTTAGGCTTTTTAAGAGTTTTTATGGGTTCAAAAGTCAAACAGTCCCAAAAATATATATTTTGAGCTACTGTGGGATCATAGTTTTAGCAGTCAAAATGAAAAGTGGCACAAATACATGAATTTGCATATGGCTGACAAATTGACATCCAAAAGAAGTTAGATTTGTCTATTTCGAGTCTTTTTGGGTGGTTAGAGCTTTCAATAAAGCATTTTAGTGTTTTGGGTCAATTACTTAGCCATATTTTGATTAAGTTATATTGAATTTGATACAGAAATACTTTTTTACAGATCACACACCTTGACAAACAAAAACAGTGGATTTTCCCATTTTTAGTAATGATAAGGGAATCAAGATACCACAAAAATATATTTTCAAGTTGTTGTTTTTTACAATTACTTTGCCATGTTTTGACTAATTTACACGTCATTTGTTACAAAGATATGATTTTACAGCTCCCTTACATATATATATATATATATTATACAAAAGTGTGCAATATGCCCATTTTGGGTTATTTTTGTTTTGAGGGAGGCAGTCAAAAGGATAAATGAACTATAATTTTTAGGGATTTTAGTCAATTATTTAGTCATATTTTGATCAATTTACATGTTATTTAGTACAAAGATGCTCTTTGCAAGTCTCAAACAAAGTTATAAATAATAGAATTGTTAATATTTTGACAAAGGAAAGTATAATTTGCAAATTTTTGTGAAGTATTCACACACATCAATCATATTGTGAGGTATTTGATACAGAGATACCTTTTAGAGGTTTCAAGTAGTCATATAGATAGTTCTTGATTTTCTGATGTTTTTCGTGATTTTTCTAGTATCAAAATTAACCATGTTGGGATTGCATGATGGAGATGTTGCATCTGTCCTTGAATTTTAGCCTCTTAAATGAATTATAATTATATTTTGTCACCTTGGAAAAGCTCTTTGTACCATACTTATTGTTTCAACAAATGGCTTATATAAATTGTGTTCAAACCAGACTTTCAGACTGATGAACTCTTTATTCAGGGAAACACAATGGATACAGTATTTTCTATTCTTATTTAAATTGTGTCAGAGCTAATCATTTACAGAATATATTATTTTTTGTTTTCTTGTTTAGGCTGTATCAGAACCATATGGTTGACAATAATTAATCCAAAATTTTATGTAATTAGTGTGATATCTTCTTTCATGTATAAAAACTGAAAATTTGGGTACATTATAACGTAGGTAACTTGTATAATGTTAACTGATACCATATCATCATTTAGAAATGAAACATTACTAGAGCTAGTATGAAGAAGGTAAAATGCTGTTTTTTTTACACAATAATATTGTTGTATTTAAATAGACTTTGTTGTTTTATTATTATTCATTTCCTAATTGTTTTCACGATTCATGGGCTAAAAATATCAAAATTTTATCTTGAAGAATAAATTGATGTTTGACTTTAAGGCTACATGAAGAATGTTGCTAAGGCATGTTCAAGTCTAAGTTAAACGGCATTGGTTAAAGGGTTCTAATGTACCCACATTTCTGTTGAATACAAACAGATTTGAAGAAAAAGACTGACATTCTGTATTTGAACAAGTATTCCGTGTTTGTAACAGATAATTTTGTTAATTTCAATTTCATGTATGAAAATTGTATAGATAAGTTGTTTTATGATACATTATCTGGCCAACACTGTACAGAACTTTGCAGTGCTATGAAAGTTCTTCCAGCACTATAAACTGTTTGTCCCAGTGCAAAGGTGATTTAACATAAACAAAAAAAAGTGGAGGATGAGAAAATGAAATGTTCACTTCTCTTCAGAGAATTATATGTGATCTTGTAAAGCAGGAATAAAATTCTCAAAAAAAGTGCCAGTGCTCATATGTATAAAACAAAGGATGTTGCTTATTTATGTAATTTATAATATAGTTTAACAAAAGTAAAATAAAAATAACTTGTCTTAATGGTCTTAAAGAAACAAACACATATGAAACAGATAATTGCATTAAAAAAATTCATAATTGTAACTTACTTCAGATGAATGTTATTATTCTTTCAGTTTTAATTCCATTTGATGAATAAACAGGTAACAATTGCAGTGGATCACTCAGTGAAATACTTGAATATATTTATTGTTGTTGATCAATCATACAAATTACACAGCCAGATGAAACTACTTAATTAGTTTAGTAATGATTAACCTCGAAGCTATTAAATAACTTGTTTATTATTTTGCCAGTTTGAACTAATGTCAAGTTATTTGAAGAGTATTTAATGATTATTTAGATTCTTTGAGTTGTAATGTGTCTTTCTGACTGAACAATGAAAGGAATTAGGTTAGACAAAAAGCAGATCAAATAATTGAGAATAATTTCTGGTATTAAAACTGGCAAATATCAATCAGAATTTCTCCATGATGTAAAGTGTATTATTAGTAATAACCTGTGAATGTATAAATTGACAGTGGCTTGTTTTTTTTTAGCCAGAATATCTATACAGAGGTATGAGAGATACCTGGAACAGGAGAGAAAGAGGGAAAAGAAAATCAATCAGTAAGGGGAGAGAAATAGAAATTGTTTGGGATGTCTTTGAAAATATCAAAGAGAAGGGGGAGGGCATCAATGTTTTATGCTAAAGGTGTATCATGCTTTTATTCAATTGAAACTAGACTATAGATCAGTGGTCTGCTGCTCTACCAGGACCTCAGCCTTAAAGATGCTGTACCCTGTTTATTATCAGGGACTTTGGCTCTGCACTGGGGCTTTCTGCACTTCCCCAGTTCAGAGCTTATACATAGTCTCATGAATCTTCTTTGCACTTCTGCTGTTTGCAACTGTCATTACTGTATGCTTCAAAACTTTGTTCCTTACCAGAACATCTCACCTGGGGTTGTATTTACCATCTTTGGTGGGCCATTCATTTTCAAAACAGACGATCTTCCATTTCTCCTTTTGGCCTTCGTATCCAGGTGCAGTTGGATGAATTGGGTCTTTCCTTGAATACATTACTGTGTCCACTGGTCAATTCAAATGTGACCTATCTTTAAGTCATGTGAGAAAAGCAGATACTCTCAATTGGAAATACTGTCTGTTATTTGCTGAACACCTTTCAAACAATTGTTCCAGATTGTTACAGATATTTTGAAATCAGGTGACTTTGTGGGCTCTGCCATGGTTTGGTGGTTACATGCAGCTAATGTGTTCACTGCTGAACTGTACGCCATTTCTCTTGACCTGGATCACATAGAAACTAAGTACTCAAAGTGCACCATTTATACTGAATCACTTAGTTTTCTACTAGCCTTGGAATTGCTTCATGTCAGTTTACATCCTGTTCTCACCAATATAAAAAATTAACTGGCCCATTTCTTTTTAACATCTACTTCTGTCTAGTTTTTGTGGATGCCAGGCCATGTTGGTATTTTCAAGAACAAGCTCACTGACACTGCAGCTGACTGTATCTGCTCTGGTACTATCACCACTTTGCCTATTCCATACATGGACTATGGTCCTGTGTTCAAGGCTCAGCTTTGTCCCAGCTGGCAGTCTTCTTGGAGTGAGCAACACGAAAACAATCTTTTCCAAATAAAACCCTATATTGGACTTTGGCTTTCTTTGTTCCATAAGGATTGGAAAGAGGAACTTGTTCTAACTAGACTACGCATTGGTCATAGTTTTTTAACCCATTTTCTTTAATCTGGAACTAGTGCACCAGTGTGCAGTTTGTGTAACACTCAGATCACAATAAGCCAAATTTTACATTGTCATTGTTATGACTCTCAACATCGGCATCATTTTAAGCATGTTCTGTATCAAGGTTTGTCCATAACATTAGTCTGTGTTATTGGTGATGGTGACACTGTCCACCTTAGTAATGTTTTTAGTTTTTAAAGGCCATTAATCTTTAATGTTATTTAAGTTTTTTTAATTTATACATTACACCTTTTTAATGTGGCTTCCTTTTAATAATTACAGTTCATCTAGTTCAATTTGAAATTAGAAACTGGCTTTAACATTAAATAATTCGAAACCAGGACTGGAAAGGCCAACTTCAGGTGACTAATGCTGCTGTTCAAATTACCTGTAAGTCATTCTGGGGAGATATTATTAAAATTTTGCCACAAGTCTTTTAAAACTTTCTTTAGTTTTTGAAAATGTCTGTGACATCAAATAACTTAGAATCAAGACTGGAAAGGCCAACTTCAGGTGACTGATGGTGGTTTATGTACTTGCCTGTAAGTCTTCCTGTCAAGTTATGTTAATTACAGTGATGCTACAGAAAGTCCTATACAACTTGTATTATGGTGGTTTTTCTCTTAATGCTGCACACTAGATGCAAACATTGGTTTTATGCTATTTATGTTTTAAACTTTGTTTTGTTTTACCTAAATTTCCTTTTGTAAATTTTACTGAATTTAATTTTAACTTTCCACCAGATGTTTGGTACAGATAGGCTAATTGCTTTGTACCATAAAATACCAAATCAACCAACCAGCCTACATATTCTTAATCATTTCAAAATGTAATAATCTCATATGAGAAAAGCTTGTATTAATTATTTAAGCCTTTTTCAAGCAGAGCCACATTATTTGTTTTTCATTTTGTTTTGACTCCAACAGACCCACATAATTTTGAGTAACACCAAATAGGCAACTTAAAAAAATTCATTCATTTCCATTATGTTGCACAAACATACAAAAAAGAACCTTATAATTTAGCTTATTTCAAAGCATATGGCCAAACATAATTGCCTTGTTTAAGAACTTCAAGGCTAGAAATTTATATTCCATAAAAAAGAAGAAAATCTTGACTTTCATGTATATTTGTGGTTTTATTGGCTTTACAATTTGAAATTTTGAAACAGTTGCAGTTATTAGACTTGCAGTTTGTGAGATCAGTTTCACAAATACTTTTTTTTAAATTTTAGAAGCTAGAAATAAACTATAAACATTCAAAAATTACATTTGTAGAGATGTTTTATGTTGTGGCATGTTTTATCTATCCAGAAAAGAAATTTAAACACCATTTTCCAAGTAAATCCTACAGTTTGGGAGAAAAAGTTAATTATGATATTAATATCTTTGTATTACTTTAAGCAAATTAAATAAAATTTAAATCAAAACAAAATTGTAAATTAGAACATTTTAATTGTGGTTGAATTTTGCGTGTGATTTTATGATAGAGATCAAACAAATTTAAAAGTTTGTATTTTTGTTACTATTCATAAAAAAAAAAAAACTGGGCTGGAAAGATTTAACAAGGCTTTAGATTGAATTATGAAGAGCTTACATAGTTTTAGTTCTTCAACATAATTGGGATTTGTATCTTAGTTTTAGAATTATTTCTTATAATGGTTTAATTATTTTATTTTAATATGTTATTCAGTAGTAACTTTGATTTTAATTTTTGTCTTGCAGCATTTGTATTTTAGGAGATCGGCTTTTGTCAGGTATGAGCAATACTGTGTGTTCCAAGGAGAAGAATATTACAGGGTCTCTTTACAGTATTTATTGTCATGCTCTAAATGAAACATATGAAGAATGTGATCCATACTTCATGGAGCATGAGGTTAAGGAAGTACAAGCTATTCCAGGTTTAGCAAGTGGTGTTTTTAAAGGTAAGAACTGATAGCATTTTCGTGCTGTACCTACTTCTAATTACATTATGTAAAAATGTTATTTTGAATATGCAAGTCAGCAAGCTACTTGAGAACAACAGCTTATATAAAGTGAAATATGTCAAAACTACATATAGGTGGTGTGATAACACCAAAAGTTGATTGATTTTGAGCAGGGTATGTAACAGTTCTTTCACATTATGAAATTATGGATATGGAATTTCCAAGTATGTAGAAAGAAGTTCTTTGAACATGACAGCTCTATGATGAAAATTACAATGTATAACTGTTTATTGAAATGTATGATCATCACAAAGTATGAATGGAAATTGGCTGTAATGACAAAGTGAGGCTTCAAAATCTCTCTATTAGAAAAACAAAACAAACTTAATAATCTTCCACACAGTTTATATTTAATTGTTTTTGGGATTTTTTTTTTCTATATATTAAGAAACTATATTTACATTTAAACCTTGAAGTTGATAAATTACAACTTTTTTAATTACTGGAAGTTATAAAATTTATTCAGTTATTTTGTAATATGAAAAGGAGTATTTCTCACGGAACTGAATCTGTAACTGTTGATAAAGTAGGCTTTGATCTTTATTAAGGTCCTTTATCTTAATATTTGTTCTAATTTTATTTGTTTTCCCTAAGTAAATTTCATTTACTGCATGAAATGGAGAACCATAAGCTACCTGAGAAATAAAAAGCTGAAACATGTTTAGTTGAATAATAAAATAATAAGATGAAGATAGGACAAAAAGACAGCTGTGAAACATCAGATTGGTATTATTTATTAAGAACATTTGCTGACAAATTATTACTGTTTGGTACTACCTTACGTTATAATAAGCTAGGATTTAAGGAAATGTTTTGACTTAGGTGAGATCATTATAATTTGAACTGAGGTTTGCTTGAGAAATATAAAGATTACCTTTTTAAGACAGTTCTCTGTTTTATAGAGCTAGACTGTTAAGAAATCTGACAGAACAATTACTTCTAGTTCATATAATGTTCTTTAGATTATTCAGCATAACTAAAGCAATCTATTGTTGCTAAATGTGGAATATGTAATCATGCTGTAACTTGTTTTTTTTTAGTTGAATATTTGAAGAAGATTACCACCAATGAATACTATTTAAAGAATATTTTTAATTGTCTTATGAAATACAGTGGTCAAAATTTAATAGTAGTGTACACTGCTAATTTTGTTATTGAATCATTGTAGATATACTATTGGAAGAAACCATGTATCTTCTTGCCACTATGATTCATTACAATGTTTCTAACAATGTAACCATTCTCAAACAAGTTTTTCTGAACTTCTCAGTTAAAGAATATCAATTTATTCTGAATGGAAAGCTTTATGATAAGATCAATGGTATTGCTGTGGGTTCAAGATTGGTACTAGCTTTGCCCAATTTATTTTTGTTTTTATGAAAAATGGTGACTGCAAAATTAGTGCAATAGTTTAAACCTATCTACCAGTTGAAAATAATAAAATATGTTTATTAGATATGTTAATATATTTATTTTGTTATTGTTAATGGCACACAAACTTCTAACTAATGAAAGTTAACCTGTAATATGTTATTCTTTCACATGACCGTCCCCTCAGAATGGATTCCTGCACATGGTGAGGGGACCTCCCAGGGAAGGTTCTGTTCTTTCAGTTCACCTCCTCTGGGATCTAAACATCCACCCACATGTTTGCCCTAATCCTGAACTCCTTATCGGTGAAGTTGTGTTGCCTGTGGTCCCCAAGACTAAGTTCTTGGGGCTTATCTTTGATTGTAAGCTGACCTTTTATATCACACATCATGCAGCTATGGGTCAAATGTACAAGAGCAATGAACATCTTCTATGTCCTCTTTTCCACCACTTAGGGAGCAGATCAATGTTCTAAGCTAAAGATGTATCGTGCTCTTATTCAATTAAAACTCAACTGTGGATCACTGGTCTATGGCTCTGTCAGGACCTTAACCTTAAAGATGCTGGACCCCATTCATCATTAAGAACTTTGGCTCTGCACTGGGGCTTTCTGCACTTCCCCAGTTCAGAGCTTATACATAGTCTCATGAATCTTCTTTGCGCCTCTGCTGTTTGCTTTAAAACTTCTTTTCTTACTAGAGCATCCTACCTGGGGTTGTGTTTTTCTTCTCTGATGAGCCATTCTTTTTCAGACCAGATGGTCTGCCATTGCTCCTTTTGGCCTTTGTATCCAGGCATAGATGGACAAATTGGGTCTGTCCTTGGATAGCATTGCTGTATCTACTGGTCAGCCCATCCCACCATGGCTTCTAACAGTCCCCAATTGTGACTTATCTTTAAGCCATCTGAGAAAAGTAGACACTTCTAATTGGAAATACTCTCTGCTATTTGCTGAATATCTTTGGAATCATTCTTCCATCCCTATTTATACAGATGGTTCAAAATCAGGTGACAGTGTGGGCTCTGCCATGGTTTGTTGTTATTTCGGTGGTTGCGCGCAAAATCCCCTCTACATCTTCTGTGCTCACTGCTGAACTGTTTACCATTTCTCTTGCCCTGGATCACATAAAGCTAATCAGTACTGAAACTGCACTATTTTTACTGACTTGCTTAATTCTCTACTGGCCCTGGAATTGCTTCACATTGGTTCACGTTCTGTTCTTGCCAATATTCAAAACGAACTGGCCCATTTCTCTTTAACATATACTTCTAACCAGTTTTACCAGGCCACGTTGGTATTTACGGAAATGAGCTCGCCGACACTGTAACTAAGTTGATCTGCTCTGGCACTATCACCATTGTGCCTGTCCCATACATGTCCTATGACACTGTATTCAAGGCTCAGCAATGTGAAAACAAGCTTTTCCAACTTAAACCCTATATTGGACTTTGGCCATCTTGCTTTCATAAGGATTGGAAAGAGGAAGTTGTTCTAATTAGATTACACATTGGTTACAGTTTTTTAACTCATCATGTTTTTTTATCTGGAACTGGTGCACCAGTGTGTAGTTTGTGTAACACTCAGATCACAATAAGCCAAATTTTGCATTTTCATTGTTATGGCTCTCAACATCGGCATCATTTTAAGCATGTTCTGTATCAAGGGTTGTCCATAACATTAGACTGTGTTATTGGTGATGGTAACACTGTCCACCTTGGTAATATTTTTAGTTTTTTAAAGGTTATTTATCTTTTTAACACCATTTAAGTTTTTAATTTATACATTACACCTTTTTAATGTGGCTCCCTTTTAAAAATCACAAATCATCTAGTTCGATTTGAAATTAGAAACTGGCCATAACATTAAATAACTTGAAATCCGGTCTGTAAAAGCCAACTTCAGGTGACTAAAGTTGCTGTTTGAACTACCTATTAGTCATCCTGGCAAGTTATTATTATAATTTTGCTACAAGTCTTTTAAAACCTATTTCTTACTTTCCGTTTTGAAAATAGTCATAACATCAAATAATTCATAATCATGACTGGAAAGGCCAACTTCAAGTGACTGATGACGGTTTTTGTACCAACCTGTTAGTCATCCTGGCGAGTTATGATTATTACAGTTATGCTATTTATGTTGTTTTATAATTTTGTTTTGTTTTACCTTAATTTCCTTTTATGAATTTTACTAAATTTACTTTTAACTTTTTACCAGATGTTTGGCATAGATAGCCAAGCTGCTTTGTGTCATAAAACACTAAATCAACCAATCACATGACCATCTTTTATGCTGTCATTGATAAGGCTTATTAAACATGTTGTTAATGCACTCAGTGCTTTAAAACACTTTTTCACACTTTCTTGTGTGAAATGCAATATGTTCATAGTTTAATTTACTGTTATTATTTGTGTGATATTTTCAGCCTAACATCAAAATATATAATGGTTCTCTACAACTGTATTTAGATATACAAATGAGGACCTATGTCAAACTCCAGCATTAAAGGGCTTTCTGTTGATCATTTGTAGATGTTTATAAGTACTTTTGTTTTTGATTTATTAATGCAGGAAACATTTAATGTAAGTTTTTTCATCAGTATGAATGTATCATTTTAAGAACATGTTATGTTGTTAATGGAGTAACATTTTGTTCTACAAAGATAACTTGGTAGCTTACTATCGCCACAAAGGAGATTTGGTGTCTAGGACAATTGAACGAGAGGCTGCCAGCTCATATGGGCAGAACACATACAATCAGGTTTTGGTGGATATAACAACTTCATTTACTTTGTTTGTGGCCATTTTCTTCCCATCTTGCACCGGTTAGTGACAATTTATTATATTAGATTTTTAACCAGCTGTTTGAAATACTTCTCATTATATGGTTTATAATTTTTTCAGTTTCAGATACTTTGAAGTAAGTATTTATTAGAAGTGTTTTGTTGAATTCACAATTTGTATTTGGATTTAAGGTTAAGGTTTCAAACAAATCAGTTTAGAAATTTTTTGTAAAAATGTATAATGATATACTTTTGCACTCATGCAACTTTGTAAAATTCTGTATACAAAATTAAAAAAAAGCATGAATATATATATTAAATGTACTGTTTACTTCTCTAAAATTTGTAGGATTAACATTAAGATCTAACTACTATGTTTATAGAATAGTATACTTCTCAGCAGACAATTGTTTTTATGGTAGGGTTTAAATGATGTGTTTGGCATTCTTAGCAGAACATGCAGGGTGGTCGCTAGAAAAGCGGAAAATTTGAGGGTCAGATGAGATCATGAATAAAATGCGTGCTTAGTCATTTCTATTTTGATTTCTTTACATCATGAATAAAATGCATGATTTTAATATCACGGACGACATTTTGAGCATCTATGAGTGTAATATAACATATGCCTTTAAAAAAACTTTGTAAAAGTTATTCTTTGTAAAAATAAATAGCTGTTTGACAAATTTTCCGCTTTTCTAGCGACCACCCTGTAGTTCTCATCATACAGTTCTCTTTCTGACTGTAAGATCCAGATAATACACATGTAATGTATTTGCAAAAGAAACTATCCTGTTTGTTCTTAGGAGTAGGATCTGACTGAGACATGTATTTTGTATACAAATGAATACAGATCACCAAATATTTTTTATGTATTTATATGATCCAAGTACAGAGTTTTGTGCAAAGTTCTTGTATCACAAGTCTAGTTGAAGTAGTGAAAGTTAAAATGACTTGTCTTGCACTTATTCTGACCACTTATAATTTTAAAAAAAAACATGTTTTGATTTTTTCTAATCTTATTTTCCCTGTGCAAATAAGAGCTCACAATTTAGTTTCTAAAACACCTTGAATTGTGTAGTATTTGTAACAGATGTATCTGGAAGGACATTCCAAAGAGTATTTGTTTCAGTAAAATGATATGCAGAGTTGAACACACGGTGTATCAATCTAAGGAACTATGTACAGAATAAGAACTGAACAAAGACATTTGATAAAGAGGATACATAGATTAGTAGTGAAAAATAGAAGATTTAAGGCTTAAGACCCATAGCTAACACAAGACTAAAGTAAAGTAAAATACTGTCAACAGTAACATTAGTCTATTTTAGTCTTTTGTAATGTAGATCCATTCTGGTATTTATCACGAGTGTATATTTTTATTTTGGTCGTTATTAACTCTAATACTTCCACTGTGAAAATAAAAAACAAATTAAAGGAGATAGTCTGTCAGAAAAAAAAATTCACCTCTATGAAAAGCAGATGGGCAACTTTGTTCCCCTTCAGTGACTTCTATCCAGGTCCTGATTTCATTGCAGGAAAGAGGTCTCTCCTACTGCAAATAAACCATCTTAATTTTGGTTCCAGCATTTCCTGCTCCCTCATACTCAATCTCTTTGTGTTGGTGGTTCATAGCAAAAAGTACCTGGCCCTGGCAATTTAGGAACATCATCTTGATAATGTCTTTTATGATAAACTACATCTCCATCTGTTCATGAAACAGAATCAAGAAGAGCTGGTTCAATATTTTCGGGCCACTTACTTTTATACATGGCTTCTGTCAGAGGCACTGAAAGAGTAGAATCACATTCTCATTGCAAGCATATATATTCCATGTTATGTTTTTAGAACAGGAGATAAGTGGTATTAGAAACATCCATGTGTTTACTTCTGGAAGTATCTTATTAGAATCCATGAGAACAGTGTGTCATTGGATAGTTATCTATTCATCCCAAGATATAATGAAGTTTCCTCCTTCAACAAAATCTGTGAGCATCATCAACATCAAAAAATCTTAGTATAACTCTAAATACACTAACTAATAACATGTAATTATACTATTGGTGTTGTTATTATATTGCAATATTTCATTTTTATATATTTAAAGTATTAATATAAATTACAGTTATGAGTTATTATGGCTGGTGTTGGCTATGGTATGTGTGCAGTAATATCTACAGTTAGAGTGATAATTTATTCACTGACAGTGCTTGATTTAGCTATTGCACTTCTTGTGGTGCTTTCACAACTATCTACACTGTTTTCTAGTTTGAATGTCATCTACTATTATGGTCACAGTATCGTGAATTACATCATCATCATCTTTATAAAATTTTCTTTATTTTTAACTTTTTTCTTCTGTATTTTTTCTTGAGGACTCAATACAGTTTAGTTTCTGTAACCTTTTTCAAACAGCTAACATGTAACAATTTCATATTTTTATCATGTAATTCTTGAACCATGTAATTTACTGGAGTGATTTGTTTAATTTATATAAATGGTTTCTTCCAAAACTTTTTAGTTTTTAATCTTCTGACAATAGATATACAACAATACTTCATCTCCTAATTTACTATCACTCCTTTGCACTTTCATGTATTTTTTTTTCTTATAGCTTGGCTGCTTTAATCATGTTTGTTTGCTATCTTAAATGCCATTTACATTCTCTGGAATGTTTTGGCTTTATAATCTCAATCTGTTGCAATGCTATAATTACACGTTTACAATTTAATACAAAAGAAAAGTTTTTTGTGTAAATTCATTTGATTCACTTCTATAAGCTGATAAGAAAAGTGGAATTTGCTCATCTGATGTTTTTTTTATAATACTGCAGTATAATATCTAATACAGTTAATTTTTTACAAATCCATTACCAGATGAAATGTAAGCAGTTTTCTTTATTCATAATAGCTGATTAATGTAAAAGAAGTTTGTTCCTTTATTTGTTAGTAAATACCATTGTATTCTATGTATAACTACAATTTAATTTACAGAAACTTTGAGACAAGTTTCTGCTGTTCTTGTCTGCTTAGCTGATCGCATCTGAATTTCTAGTTGAATAACACTATATAACAAAATTTTTAATTTTTCTTGTTCCTGGGCAGAAAGTGTTATTTCCCAATTGCTTATGCCTAAAGTAAACGGAAAAGACCTATTCTTTTTCTTCAAACTTTGCTTTTGTGACTTGGGAGCATATAACAAAAACATGATGGGAGACTATATTTGGGGGTTGATACATGAAAGTGCTTTACCTTACAGTCCCAAATCTCAAAAAAACTACTTACTTTTAAACATTTTTGCATAAATTTAGTATAAATACATGTAAATCTTGATTCATGTGCTGTTTTGTTCAGATCATATGTAAATGAAAATGTGCAAATTTGCCCATTTTTTACACAGAAAATAGATTCATTTCTAAATTTCATTATCCAGGTCACAAAAGCAAAGTTAGAAGGTAATAATGGCCATTTTTGTACCTTTACAACAATTAAGAAATAAAACATACTATTCAGGAACAAAATTTGTGTTACATAGTGTAATCAGCAACAACTATATATTTTCCAGTAAATGATGTTGACAACAGACATAAAATATCCATGGTTGTCATTTGAAATGACAGTCCAATTTGTCATTTTTTTAAAAGGAACATTCTCAAATACAAACTGGTTTTACATTTTTCACATTCATTACACCCTTCACAAAATGTTTTAATATATTTTCTTGTGTTTGGTCACAAGGATATTGTAGTTATTCTGCTTTGTTTTCCAAATGCTTAATGGGCTTCAAATGATGTCTCATGATATGTGTTATATGTTAGCTTAATTTGTACTGTCCATAGCTTTTCTGAATAATATACCTGAATATAGTAGATGCATTGTATCTTCTCTTCATAATACACTTTTTTTAGCATATTTAATATTGTATCTTTCTTTTGCTCATTAGTGTCATGATTCAAGTCTCACCCTGGTTTATAAATTTATCCTCTTTCTTTATCCTTTTGGTTTTGTTAATCATCTCTTTAATTTTTTTTTCTTTTTATACTTTAATTCCACTTAATGTATTGACATTAAAGTACTTTCTACCCATTCAGTGTACAACTTAAAAACTAACTGCATTACTTTCCAGTGAGTCCATTCTTAGCGGGTCAGGTCTCATAGTCAGAAGGAATCTTGGATTAAGTTCACGAACAGCATCATTTTTACCACCAGTACCAGAGTCATCAGGGACAAGATATGGAAGGTCAGTGAGAAGTATTTTCCCATCTCCTTTTCATCTTGCTTTCTAATGGCCAAGAAATTACTGATGTTTAGAGGAGAGAGGAGAGCTTTGTTTATCTGTCCTGCACTTTTGTTTCTTCTTTCCCCACTTTCTTGGTCTTCAGGTCTCAGGCTGAGTGACTGCTCCATTCATTTCTGGTGGATTGTCTTAACAATTATAATTGCCCATTTACATTGGTGGAACTTAAGCTTGCACTTTCTTGGTCTGGCAGGGCATCAGCTAGGCAAGATGATGTTCCTTATCAGATGCTGTGCCATCTCTCTCCTGCTTCTCTTGCCCTTCTTTTTCTGGTTGTTTTTAACCACGTACAGGAGGAGAACATTTTTCCTGATATATTGTGCAAGGCTTTTACACCTTTTTTATAAGATGGTTAGCACATGTCGTATCTGGTTCTTTGAATAAAACAGCCTCTTTTCACCCACCCAGTGTAGTTTTTGTTAATTGTGTTCCACCATGGACCACTTGATTTGACTTATAATCTTGATCAGGAAATCATTCCTTAAGAGAGAGCATTTTGTTTATCATCTTTGATCTTGAGAAGGCTTATGACATTGCATGGAAGTTTGGTATGTTAGGAGACTTCCTTTCATATTGGTTGCATGGCCATTTACCTATTTCTTTTTCTATCTTTTTATGTGATAGACAGTTCCAAATCTGGATTCAACCATTTCCTGTTTCTTCACACAGGAACTTGGAGTTCCTCAGGGCAGTGATTTGAATGTCATTTTTTTTCAGTTTCAAGATCAATGCCATAACTAAACAAATTCCTCCTATGGTTGTAAACAATCCCTATGTCAATGACTTCAGCATTTGTTGTGAAACTTGAGGTTTATTAAGCAGAATTGGCAGACTGCCCTTACTCCCTTGTTGAAGTGGACCACAGCAAATGGTTTCATTTTTTTTTATCTAAAATAATTTGGATACATCTTTAACACCAGCTGGATTTACACTGTGATCCTGGGCTTTATATCAGTAGCAATATTCTTCCAGTGATGGCTGACAGAAAAAATCCTTTTGAATTATATTTGATTGGAAGCTGACTTTTATTCCTTATGTTAAACAGATTCATGTCAAATGCCTTTCAAGGTGGATTCCTGTACTTGGTGAGGGGGCCTTCTTAGAGAAGGTTTTGTTCTCTCAGTTTATCATCTTTGGAATTTTAACATCCACCTACATGTTTGCCATGTGTAGTGACCCATGAAGGGGGAGGAGTGAATCCAGGTGGTTGAAGAGTCCAACCCAAACATACCATTTGGCTTTGAATTCCAAATACCTCCCTTTTTCATTCAAAATGGATTAAAGGGGCTCATTTGTGCTCTGGAAACATTTTGGTGGAAACACCATAGCGAACTAAACTGTTCTAGAAATCAAAGACCATTGAAGATATATCCATTGAGGTTTATCCCCATGTAACTTTGAATTCCTAAAGCAGAATTATTACTGAGAAGGCTTTGAAGAACATTCCAGAGTTGGAGATCCACCCTGGTTTCTCCAGCTAACACATTTCTGTGGTGTGCTGTATTACTACTCTTGAAGACTGAATAATACTGCCTACAAATGTTCTTATTTTTATATATTGCCATTGATTTGCCATGTTCACCTGCCACTATCAAAGCAGGTTACTTGAACTTTAGGGTACAGTGTATAACCCAAACCCCTCCTGATGTTTCCAGTGTCAGCAGTTCAGTCATTTAAGGATGTCTTATTCTGGTTCTTTTACAAGTACTCCTTGTGATAGCAAATAACATGATGTCTATGAATGCAAATTTGGATCTCACTGTGTAGTGGCTAACACCCCTCTTATTGTTATTCTTACCCTAAATGGGTAGATGAGAAAGAGGTCCATCATTTAAAAGTGGTGAACAGTGTTTCTTGCTCAAAGACTAAAGTTACTGTCCCCCACTCTATCCTGAACTTTTACTGCTGCACTATATTTCACAGCTACAGTGGAATTGAAAATAGATCTTTCCATGCCTCCAACAGAGCAGAAAGTTTTTGCCCACCATGGTTAAAAGAGTTGATGGGTCAATGTCTACTCCCATTACTGTTTCTACTGCTCCTTCCAGTGGCTCCCTGAATCCACTTCCTTTGGCTTCTGGCATTTCTTAGGGTTTATTTTCTTCTTTGGCCCTGAGATGCAGAATAGATATTCATTCATGCTCTGAGTTGCTGGTATCTATATCCAATGACAGAGATCTGCCCACAGAATGAAAAGCAGGATCTATGGAGGTCAACAGACCTTTTTCTAAAGGAAAATGATGTGCTCAAAAACAAATTTTCCTATACTGAAGTAAAAGTGGCCACTTTGATACAGTGGAAGTTGGACCAGGCCAACTAGTCATCCTTCACTGCCCTCTCAGAACTTTATCCTGTAGTCATCTTTATGCCATCAACAAAAGATTGTGTTACTGTATCGTCCAGGCAGCTGCTCAGTCTGTTCATAAGATCTTGACATGTTTTCCATGGTGGATTCCTGTCTACCACATGGCATGAAAAGCTAAAAAATTGGTGTGGGATACCTTTCATAGGCATCCCAAACATTTCAAACCAAGTTGCTTTTCAGCAGGTCTGTGCCCATGCTCAATAGGTAAGGCGTCACAGCTGCATCTCTTGTACCAAAAGTTCCAAAATCATATTGGACAAGATTAGGAAAGTCAGTGGGTAGTATACTTTCCTCCCCATTTCAGTCTTTTGATCTGATACCCAGAGTATCATCCATAATCTGAAAAATTTTCTCATGCATCTAGCACTTCTGTTTTGCCCCTTACCTTCTTAGCCACCAAGTCTCAGGCAGAGAGATTGCATCTTTCCTTTTGGAGTGATTGTTTCTCTATGACTATAATCACCCTTTTAAATTGATGGAACTCAAGCTTGCTTTTCTTCAGTCTAACTGTACAACAGTCAGCACCTGATTATATTCACTACAAGATGCTGTACCATTTCTCTTCTGACTCTTTTGCCATTTTTCTAGTTGTCTTTAACTACATCTGGCAGGAAGATGTCTTTCCTAAAGTTTGATGCTGGGCTATTAACATCCCTTTCTCTAAGCCTGGGAAGGATCCCAAATTTCTTTCAAACTATTGTCCAGTTGCTTTGAGCTATCTTTGTAAGATATTAGAGAAAATGGTTAATGCTCATCTTGTTTGGTTCCTGGAATCAAACAACCTCCTCTTGACCACCATGGACTTTCTGATTTGACTTGAAATGATCAGAAAAGCTGTTCTCAGGCAACATCTTTTGTCTGTATTCTCTGACCTTGAGAAGGCTTACAATACTGTTAGTTCATTAGGATCATTTAGTTTTCAAGGAGTTATCTGTGGTTAGGTTGATGTGATGAGTATGAAATTGTTCTATATCCGTTATTCTGGTCTTTGTGTAAGATTGGGAATTTTCAAGTCATGTCCCACCAGATCTGTCACATTTCTATGTCCTTAGTGGTTTAGTTGAATTACATGAGGAGTTTGTTTGGGCTAGTATGCGGGCCTACCCCAAATACTTTTATTTTGTTTTGAGCTAGATTATGTAGAAGGATGAGAACTTTCATTGCTAGTTTTGTCTCTTCCTTACCTTTTAGGGTCCCTTGACCTTGTTTTCACAGGACCCCCCTTAGGTGTGCCTTTATCAAACCAATTACACACAAGCAACCACTAATTCAATATACTTTATTTAGGTTGTAACAATCTATGTAGAAATGAGATGTTTAGTAAGATCATCTAGAGACTCACCAGATGGTGTTACTGTACTATGCTGGACTGCCACTCCTGGACTATCATGTGTAAGGCATAAGGGTATACCATTCCGCTTAAACATTAGATTGAATAAATTAGTCTGTTTGCTTTTTTAAAAGCTAGGAAACTGATTCATCTGTTCACTGTTCCTCAGAGCTCTCCAACATGTATTATTCCCCAAATTCTAGTAGTATAGCTAAGAAGTTCTTAGTACAACAAATGTCCAGCCACTGGGGTGGTGGAAAGAGGCTTTTACTCTATATTATTACAATGAGTTTTCTCTGCTTTTGAGGAAAAGGGCAAAGTTGGGAGCCCTTCTACACAAGTTTGTGGATTATTTTTCCTCAGATGTTGGTAGAAGAATCACCAGCTTGCATAGGAGCCTACTTCTAATAGTGGTTCAGGTTTATTGCTCAGCTATTCAATTGGGTTTGGCATAGCTCACCTTTTTAATCAATATTGGTTCAATACCTTATTCATGGAAGAGAGTCTAATGTCTACTTGTAATTCCAAATGCCTTCCCCATAATTCTATGGGCAAGTGGAATTTTCACTACCCACCTGATTGGAGAGTGAGGATGAGTGTTCATAATTCCAAATAAAATGAGGTCTGTTTTCTCAGGTTGAATGTAGCATACCACATCCCATCATTCCAAGCCTAGAGTGTTGTCTTTTGTACTTCTTCAGGTGGAGAAGAAGGTTCACTTTTGTCTTGTATACCTTCTCATTATGATTCTGGTGACTCATATCTCATCACCATTTGGCTGCAAATTGGGATCCTCTCATAAGTGTGTGTGTGTATTGTTTGTTCTGGTTGCTTTAGCCATCAAAGAGGGATATAAATTTCCAAACTCTAGCAGTGGAACCTTGGCTATCTGGTCATAGCCTGACCAGTAATGATGATAAATCATGTAAAGTTCCACCCGTGACACACAAATTAAATTCCTGGTGAAAAGTGTACCTGTTACAGATGTAGTGTGGTTCCTCCCCACTAGAGTGTTGACACACCCATGATCTCTGTAGATGCTTTCTGTGTAAATAATGCCCTCACTAACCCCTCCATCTTCTCAATGTAGTGTAAATGAAGGTATATTTTGCCTGTTAACATTTTCTTAACTCTTTCAATATGGGCTCAGTCCCTGAGACCATCTTGTAACCATTTTTTGCTTGTTGTATTTTTCATTCTATAACTTTTAAATTAGTAAGTGTGTATTTTATGAAATTTGGCAATTATCAGTAAAGCATACAAGGCTTTTGTGTTAAGAATATTAAGGTTTGTTAAGTAATGTTTTTCTTGTCTTTTTTAATTTTTGCATGTTGCTTATCCAACATGTAAAGTAATTTTCGTTTTAGGATTAAAAATATTTTTATGCATCAGATAATTTTTACATGTGAAATCGTTATGTCTAGATAATTTTATCAAATGTTTCTCAAGAGAAACTTTATTATTTTCACTAATAAATGTCTACAGGTTTGGTCAGTTTGACTGATCTTGTAACCATCATATAAAATTAGGAAATGAATATAAATTATGCTCTTACTCTATCTAGAATAACTAGACATTATAAAACTGAAACATAAATGTTTAGACCATTAACTTAAATCTCATAGCATTATACATTTAAATGGATTTATTATTTTCATAATATTGACCTTTCTGCTGTGCTTGGCTAACAATACTGAAGTTAAATAACAAGGGGTACATGCTTTCATGTTATTGTGTCCAATAATTTCAAACTGGCCTTCAGTTTTTACTAAGTGACCTATCTTGGCTGTGTTTTATTGGACTGGTATTTGGTAAAATAGTCACCTTTGCTTATTTTAAATTGTATATGTAAATTATTACTATTTAGAAACAAGTTATTTTTTTAAATATAGAACAGTAAATAAACAAATAAACCACAATTTATTTCTTCTAGTTATGACTTTTGTACTCATTGCTGTTTGTTTTAGCTTGCTGAGCCTTTAAAAAATTCACATGTGGCAATTGTGAAATGAAATAATTTAGTTTTGATTTTTCATAGACATTTGAGTAACAAAAATCATAAACTATTTCATTGGTACCACAGAATTCCATTATAATTTCTCAAGCTCAATAAGTAATCTGTATTTACATGCAAGAAAAAAAAAAAGATTATGAGCAGACCAAAAAGTTTACTCACAAGCTCAAACATTTGTCTGGAAAGAAAAAAAGAGGGCATTGTTATTTTTAAAAATGGCTAAGAAAAGCTCTAAGGGGACATTTGAGCTTTTGATGGATCATTCGCATGTCATGTATAGAAGTATCTATAAGGGACCATTTCTAAAAATGGGGAGAGGATAATGGGTGGGACCATTGTGTTTGATTCACTAAATATGGTTTTAACTTGTCAATATCAGTAATTTGATTTCCTAATTCATACAAAGCCATAGGCTTTGTATTTTAACATCACTAATATCTAATTTGAACCAGTGCTTCATTCGGTGTACTGCTTGACATACAAAAATTTGTATTTAGGTGTGTTTAATGTTTACTTTTATATTAAGTAATGTATAATATGAAAACTTGAATTATAGTCTACAGTTTGATACCAAACTTAAGGAGATAAATTTATAAAATGACATGGCCTTTGACTTGTGATCTCTATGGAAAAAGTTAGATAAAAATATATTTCTTGTAATACTTGCTTGTAAAAGACTGGTGATTGAGTCAGTCTCAAAAAAAGTATTAACATTATCTGAATGAGGTGATTATATATAGTACCAAGATAGAAGTCGCATTGACGGGGGGGAGAGTACTGTAAGACAAATACTGCCAAGGGTGATTAAGTGGGGTATAAAAGAAAACAAGAAAAGATAAGATCAATGTTTAGATAGACGAAGGAAGAAACCAAGTTACAGCCTCAGTATGAGAGAAGGTAAATACAACTGGAAATACATTTTTGATTTAAGAAAATGTTAACATATTTACATTTTAAACTCCTTTTCTTTTTTTTTCCCTTTTTGGGTGTATCTACCAGTTGACTACTAGAATGTTTCCAGGAATTAGTTAGATTTGTTGAGATGAAGTGTTACGTAAGATTATCTTGTGTGCTTTCCTGGTAGTAAACAAATTTAACACAAAAACCAATACACTACTGGACTACCACTGATGAATTATCATGAGTAAATATTAAAGGAATTTTACCAATTCCTAGAATGAATAAATCAGGGTTGGTTTGCTTTTCAAAATAAGGTAAATGGTTCACCTTTTGTACTGCCTCATTAGCATCTTTCCTCAGGATTTTCCAATTCATGTATCCATCCTCTTTTCTTGTAGTGGAGCATTAGAGTCCTTAATGCTCCCAATATCCAGTCACTGGAGTAATAAACAGATATCTGTATCTTCTGAGTGATGCTTGAACTTGTTATTCCACTCAAGGAGAAGAATGCAAAGCTGGGTGCCTGTCTACAGATAATTTTATGTATTTTACTCAGGTGTGTGGTGGGAGCAGGACCAGCCTACTACACAAGAGCCTCCTAATAATTTTCATTCACATGTGAATCTTTGCTATTTGGTTGAGTTTATCATGGCCCTTGTCTTTTTTCATTCTCTTCATTTTGATGATCTTGAGAGAGAGAGATATTATAATCTGCACAGGGAGTGTCACTTTTTTCGCCATTGGTTGGACTTTGTTAGTTCCAGATCCTTCTAGTACTTTTGGGGGCAAGAAGTTGCCTTGCCTCTCAGGTTAGG
Organism: Carcinoscorpius rotundicauda; assembly: GCA_011833715.1. Taxonomy (NCBI): domain Eukaryota; kingdom Metazoa; phylum Arthropoda; class Merostomata; order Xiphosura; family Limulidae; genus Carcinoscorpius; species Carcinoscorpius rotundicauda. The sequence continues at coordinate 43,698,075 of CM022392.1, read as the reverse complement.
GAGTTATAATTTCAGTTTGTAATTGCAGGTAATCTCTCTCTCTCTCTCTCTCTCTTTGTTTGTTCAAGTTGATTGAGGCATGAAAGGTTACATAATTCCAAGTTTGATTTGTTGCATTTTGCACTTCTTCTGGTTGGGGTGAGGGGTTTGTCCACTTTTGTGTTGCCTGCCTTCTCTCTGTAATTCCAGTGGCTTGATATGCAACATTCTGTAACTTTCAGGTTAGGTTCCAATAATACCACATAATTAAACAAAACTAAATCAATTGCAGTTGTCATGCCCTAGTCACTACATTTTAAATAAAGATTTGTTTGCATCTCTGTAATTCCAGTGATGAGATATAGAACCTCGTCTGCCTTTAAATAACATTAGGAATTTGCCTCTGTGGCTGGTAGGTAAAACTCAAGAATTAGATTTCATGTTGTCTGAGTAAAGAGCCTACCTTTTTCAGAAGTAATGTTGACCCATTAGTGTGATACTACATTTCATTTTTGCACACCTCTTTTCTGTGGAGATCTTGTCAATGCGCTATTCTAGCTATAGTGTAAGATGTGATAAGTATGTTTCAGAAGTTAATAGTTTATTCTACTGAAAATTTATTTTTGATAATACTTTCACTTTCCTATCCTTCCTCCCCACAATGTGGTTGGTTGTAGGTCATAGCAAATAAGTAGTAGTATCAGGGAGTTTATAAATGGATCTAGGATAGAGGGTGCATTGACATAGGTGGAGAGAATCACAAGAATTAACTTGCTCTTGGCAATATATTGGGGTATGAAAGGCGAGAGAAAACTAAGTAAGGTTCATACAGGTAGTTAAATGGGAAGAGAAGTGAAACTTTTGTCAGGATAAAGCTATATAATGTGAGGACAGGTAATTATTGGAAATATATTTTTGGTAGAGGAAAATTTTAACATTTGTAATGTTTCTAATAAGGTTTCCACAAAAATGTAAGACGTCTTTAATTAATTTGAGATCTGTAAAGCCCTGAAAAATTTGAATATGTTGCTGAAGTCTTTACAAGTCTTAAATCAATCACAGACTAAAATATATTACTCACGTTCTCAGTTGTCAAACATGTATAACAGTAACAGAATGTATGTTATATTAGATAATTTGAAATACATGTTAAAACACACTGATTCTCATTATAAATGAATAACAATAGGGGATATTTAAATGATTATATATTAATATTTTTGTTGTTTTTTTGTCAACTTGCTGTAAAAATAGGTCTAAGTTTTCTAAGAAATGGTCATAAATTTGATCAATTGTTAGCTGTAAATGTATTTTAAATACACGTACATGTAAATCATGAATATGAAAAGGGTCATTAGTATGAAGAAAGAAAGAATTACCGTTAGAACCAATAACTTGGCCAGTTTCAGACCTAGGATTACTATTTCAGAATACTGGTGTCTGTTAATTTATAATTTGTTAAGTAGTATTTGCATACTACAGAAAGTTTAAAAAATTTCCAGGACTGATGGCAGGGTCCAACAGATCTGGTGATCTTGAAGATGCTTCTAAATCTATACCATCTGGTACTCTGGCAGCTCAGTTAACAACATCTTTTGTTTGTATCCTTTTGATAATTATTTACAGATTTGAACTAAAAGACCTTATACATATCTAGTTTAAATCTTTCATAAGTGAAAGTGGGTTTTGTTTTTAAACTGAAGAATTTGTATTGAATATTTTTTAACATTGATCACTGTTTGACAGATTTTATTAGATTATTTTTTTCTTTGATTTTCAAACATGGCAGTAATTATAGCAGCTGGTATAATAATGCAAAAACCTAAACATTAGAATTTCATGTAGTGAGAAACAGAAGAACGTTTATAATAGTGAGCATTATTTAGAAAAGAATTTGATCAACAAAAGTTCAATAAATATAAAAGCATGCTTGTGACAGTAAAAATTTCTGTAACAAACTGTTTTCTTCATAAGTCTTATTTTATTCTGAGTGGAAAACTGGAAGATATCCTTAGCTCTTATGAGATTTGACAGGTGTTTTACTCTTTGGAGCAACTTCTGATAACCTGTTTCTCCGAGACAAGTAAGTTTACAAACATATATGAACTATTTTTTTTTATTTTTTTTCTTCAGCTTTAAAGTAATTTATTTTTTCCTTTGAAGATTTGGGGAGAGTGTTGGTGGAGATTTGGCTGTTGCTGTTCTGGCCTGGCCTCACCCAATGGTCATTAAGATAGGGTCATTTCTGTCCACTATTGGAGCTGGATTACAGTCTTTAACAGGTAGGATTAATAATTCAAACCATGCCAAAAAAAATCAATTCAAGAATGTTTGTATGGCTGAAGCTTCAAAGAAGTTATTTATACTGTGTTATGTTTGTATGGCTGAAGCTTCAAAGAAGTTATTTATACTGTGTTCGTCTAGCAATTTTATTCTAAATATAGGTGTAGGTAAATTCTTTTGTGTTGTTTTAATGAAGACATGACTTTAATTTTGAGTAAGTTTTGTGGTATTGTTGTTATATAATTTTAACAAACTGATTGTTAAGTAAAACTTTTTAGATTATTCATTATTAAAAACTGTAACAATAAGGCTGGTTGTCATATTATATCAACTGATTCAGCTTCTAATTTAAAAAAAAAATACAATGTTAGGGTGGTAGCCATTTTATGTTTTTGTAGGCTTTCCTCTATTTCTCTTTTTAGTTACTGCAGGAACTCTAGAATTCATTTTAATCATGATCCTCAGAACCACAATTAATTATCAAAATATAACATCAAAGCCAGTAATTCATGATTTTTTTCTTCAGTGGTAATAAAAGTTTACATTAATTCCATGATAATTTGTAACATTTTAAACCTACTGCTATGTGTATCATTTACTGCAGATATCTCCCATTCAAAATTTTTATTAAATTACTTTTTGTATATTGTATACAAATTAATATAGCATAATAATCTATGAGGTAATAATCCATATTCTAATTGTGTATAAATTTGAAGATTTTAGTTCTATAAAGCAGTGTTAAAAAATTCTGAATCTTCTCTGGTATGTCACATTTTCTGTAGGAATCTTCTCTGTTTTATCCACCATCCCTTCAATAACCACAAAATTAAACGTAAATTAGCCATTATAAAATTATTATTGCTAAGACAAACCATAATTTTTATAGCCTTCAATTTATTTTGATTAAAGAGCTATCAAAGAGAATTTGACTCCTCCTTTCACACTTACCAGTCACATTCTTTCTTATGGGATTTGTTAATAGTTCTATCTTATATTTAATTATATATTACTTGTAATCAGTAGAAAGCCAAGATTTTCATTTATTATGTTCTGAACAGATGGTCATCAATTTTGCTTGTAATACTGATTTGGTTCCCATGGGAATCAGAATGGCTAGCTTGGATTAATTTGTGAATAGCTCTTGTTGCACAGTATAGAAAGCCAGAAAAATTGTGATTGTTAGAGAAAAATTGTCGGTTTTTTGCATATTAGTATTCATAGGAGCATTATCTAATTAAATTAAAACTATACTACCATTACAAAAAAAATGTAGTTAAGTGTTATCAATAGTCAACAGCAAAATAAAAATTACTTAAGTACTTTATTTCTTATTTTTCATTTTTATTTATTTATTAGTATAAAAGTAGGAGTCTGATTAGGTTATTTAAGGTTACACTAGATAAAATAAATAATAAAAATATTTCACGAGGTATTTATGCAAGCAGCTCTGAGTAGCTCGTGGGTAAGGTTATATAGTGGCGAAACGTGAGCTGCACTTTTTTTTTTAAGTGATTTACAGCTTAAATAGCAGTTAAACATAGTTCAAAGGGCATTAAAACAACAAAATTTAATTATTAATAGACTTGTACTGTTATGAGTTTAAAGCTACTTGGAATAAGGAAATGTTGTTTCATGTTACATTTAAAGTTATTCAAAATAGAAAACAAAGGTGATTTAGATTTTTCTTTGTGATTACAAGGTTGGTCATGATCTTGTAAAGAGTTATTTTGTAACAGCTATATGGTCATGTGAGTTTGACATAAATGACACTCGTAGTATAAATATTATTGAGACATAAAGACACCACCATTTTTTTTCATTTTTAGTGAAATGTAATCCAGAAAGTCAAACCCACATGTCACACTCTTATTATGTACTGTCTTTCAAAAAATGACAATAATACTTCTTCATTTTTTCTAAATAGTTGTTGGTTGCTGTTAGTGCAAACTGAATTTTCTTGTTAAAATTAAAAATACTTCATCTGAAACTTGTCAAATTTCATTTATGTAAACTCTAAGACCTTCTAAGTGAACATCAAAAAGTTTGATTTAGTAAAAATATATTTTCTTTACACTATGGAATCAGTTGATTTGTGTGATCTCCTCTTAACAACCATCAAAAAAGAAAAGTTTAAGATACTCTTTTTGTATTCCCTTCTAAAGAAGGTGCAGATTGTAAAAAAAAATCTGTTATTGCTCATTTTAAATAACTTAAAACTCATAATAATGTGCACATGTGTATACTTAATATTACTTACATATTTTTGAAACATACACAACTAAATATTCTGCCACACAAACTGTAAATCACATTGCAAATACAGCTCACATTACCACATTGGATTATGTAATGCATTATCTGCTCCTGAACATTTTTTGTAAAAAAATGTTTTATCATTTTTCATTTTTACCTTTTCTAACCTCATCTGATGTAAATAAATATTTACATTCTAATTACTTTCTAGAATATAGATGAAAAATAAGAAATGACTACTCATTTCTGACCTTTTATTTTTGTACTATTTGTTGATGAGAAAATGTTTTATAATGATGGTAGCATTACAGTAAATAATTTTTATTTATTTAAATAATGCACCTAAAAAATATGCACAATGAAACAATATTCTACAATTATTATAACTTAACTTGCTTTCTAACTAGGATAAGAGGGGCTTAAATTAATTCCCATGGCTGCGTGATTTGAACATCTCAAGATAAACTTTCATATAACACTCTTTACTGAGTACAACATAGCAGTGTACATCATTCAACAGATCCTAAACTTTGCTTTTCTACAAGTTATAAATGATGTAATATAAAGTATAAAGGACAGAAAGAGGGGTTGTGGCAAGTGAGTGTGATTTTTTAGTTTATGGCTCTGTAAACAAATAAGATTGAAGTCTGTAAAGAGTTAATTTACCTTGGTAATATCTATGTTACAATAAGTACCTTACATTAAACTTCATACTTCAGAGGAGGAGTGTTATGATTCTCATATGAAGGACGGTTGGTGAATTTTAAAAATATTTTCTTATAAAATTAAGAACTTAATGTTTTCCTATAGAACTTGCTATTACTAATTTAAACCAGTAGATGGCATCAGTGCATTAATGTTATATTACCTTCAGTTGGTGATTCAATCTAAAGGCTGAGACTATGTGGACTACTATCCCTTTAGAATTGATAAGCTTTCATGTGACATGTATGTAACAAATTCTTCCAATTGGAAGTCCTACATTGTTATAAATGTTATTAATGCATGTAGGTCAGTCATATAATACCTATAGAAATGTAAAACTAGTAACAGTAAAAGTTGATTGCTGCTAATAAATGGCACATACAGATTGATAATCATCAAATTTATTAGTATTTATCAGAGAATTGTTTGGTAATATACAGTATTGTTTTCATGTCAATGTGAACCAGTTTCTGAAGTGTGAATTTATACAAGTTTTGAGTTGTTTTATAATATTTAATTTGTATGTCAACTATATTTATCATAAAGAACAACGCAAAAAACAAAAGGCTAAAGTTATGATGTTAGAACTGAATTATTATTACAGATTTTCTTAGCTGAGTAAGTTAAAGATGAAGTAAGAATAAAAATTTGAATAATTTTTTGAAGCGTAGTTCAGCCAATCGTCCAAAGTTTTGAAATGGACCTTCTAATATATATTCAAATTACTTCAGATGAAGAAAGCTTGTGTAAAATACATTGTGCATGAAAGGTATTGCCTGGTAGTTTTAAATGTAACAGCAGTTAGCAGCATTCATGTGTGCCTCTCACAAACATTAGTTTTCATACAATATCAATTACCAGTTTTTTGTAATACGTATGTGTGTATATATATATGTGTGTGTGTGTGAATGTTTTTATTTAAAAATGTCAACTTCATCTGCACAGTTAGGACACCATAATTTATAATTTCAGTTTCATTTCACATATAGGAAAGTTAAACACCCCTATAACTGAGTTCTGATTGAACATTTTCCATTCCTCACACTGACAGTTCAAGTTACTTAATGCCAGTTACTACTGCATTGTCTAATTATTGGCATACCACTGGAAACCAACATGATTATAGGTAAATGGGAAAAAAATCAATTGCCAAGAAATCTATAAAACTGCACATCTTGAGGACCAATAACACTTGACAAGTAATAAATAATTACAATACATAAAGCATAACATAAATCCCAAGACTTACAACTAATTTCAAAATGTAACTCTATTTTTAATTAAATTATATAAAAATATTTGCTGGATTCCATGTATTAATGCATTTCATAAACTGTATAAATTCAGGACAAAAAATCTAAAATTTTAGTTCAGCTAATTGGTGAGGATTGGTTTCTATGAAGATTTCAATAGTGCTAATACACAGAAGATGGTTTTAGTATTTGTAAATGGAAGATAAGTATTGTAAAAATATAAGCAAGTTTAAAATCTTTATACATAAATATTTTGTATAATTGCAAGTAAAAAAATTAAAACTTTACATTTAAACTAAAGTATACTGGTCAGTTTATGTGAATTTTTGCATCATGGCTGTGAACTGAAAAAATAAGTAGTCCTGTACCAAAAGTGTTTTCATCTAATTTTAAGTTGATGTATTGCCTAGGCTTTGATTTTATTAGTCAAAACCAAACATTGTCTATCCCCATAACCAACACCAAATGTTGTATGAATAACCTTCACAAGCATTACAGTAAAAATAAATGATAAAATATCAATGAGCTCTCTCTAAATGTAATCTTCTGAATGACAGCTATTGTATTTTATTAATGCAGTATCATCATATTATTGCAAAATATTTCAAAAGAAATAGTAGTTATCCTAACTTTTACATAAATGACCTTCTTTAGGATTTTGAAGAAAGGAACCACAGTGCAGATGAATAGTCACAAGGTAAAAAGATAACCAATGGTCAGAAAACAACCATAGAATAGTAAAGTAGCACAAATATAGTTCACAAGTTAGTCTTCACAATGAGATGGAATAAACTGAATATATAAAAATTAATAATAAAAGAATGAAAATGGAAATAAGGAAATGCAAAAGAAACAAAACTGCCATGTTCTGAATTACTTTAAAGAAATACATCTGAATATCACTCACTCTGAAAATGTTCATGGGGTCATGACAGTGAAAAAAAATTGTCATTTTTTAGATCGAAGAAGGCAGAAACGTTCACTCCTCTACATAAAAAAATTCTCAACCCAAATGAAGCATTTTTACATATATAAAAAAAAGTTTTTTTTACTCCTGAAATTATACTAGTATGGTGTAATTCCATTTGGGATAAAAAAAATTCAAAACTTTTCAAGAAATGGTGAATCATTGTCTCAACAATCTGTCAAATGTTGGAATTTATGTTGAAATATTGTAATTTACAGTGACAGCTGGGAAGAATATTTTTGTGTATTCATGGTGTTTTTGCGAGGCCTTAAAAAGCCAGTCTCACTGTAAATGTAGAAAAAAAGTGATTTGTAAAGTCAATGTTGTTTACTCAGGTCACGCAGTAGGCCACAACCAAGTTTCTCCAATTCAAGACAAAGGTGATTGCACTGTGAATTATCCAACTCCTCTTAGTTTTACAGGAAATTTTGTAAAAAACTTTGCAGACATCTTTGTACCATTAACAAACTTACTGAAGAAAAATCAAAAGTTTAGTGCTTTGAAACATGTTAATCTGCTTTTTAAAAGGTCAAATCTTTATTGATAGCACCTAACTTTGATAAGAATTTTCATTATCTGTTGATGCCAGTGATTTTGGTGTTGGTGTCATTCTATTACAGTCAGTCAGCCAAGATATTGAACACCCTATTTGTTATTTCAATAACAAATTTTATGTGAATTGTAACAGTATTAACTCATTTATTTCATTTGTCATGAATCAATGATGAAATATTCAGTTACGGACCAGATAGAAGACTCAGTAATGTTTGTAAGTTTGTAAAACTTTTGTATATAAATCATGATTTGTAATAATTATTTGTAGTTACCACTATTATAAATTGTATAATTGTTTGTGTATTAAAATATATTTGTTTTATGAAGGAAAACTATAAATCTTGTTGGGCAAGTGTCAGAAATCTCAACATTTAATTAATCTCTAAATTAAAATTTAACTCAACTTTAGTTTATTTGAAATCGTAACATGTAACTGAATAAATTGGAGATCCATCCAAGATAAATTATAATGTAACAGTCTCAGTAAATCAAAAGGATGGGAGGATATTTATTTATATTCTAGCTTGTAAATGTCTGAAATATAAGTTTCTAATTTATTAACCACTGAATATTTGTATGGTCAGTGTAATAAAACCTAAAATATAACACACAAGAAAGAATATTTAGTTTTAGTTTAATATCTTCTTTTCAATGACAACATATATAATATTAAAATTTAAATTATAAATTTTGTTGTAATGATAATTTTATTGATGCTCAATGATAATAAATTTGTTTGATTAAATTTGAAAAATAATTCCAGTAAATTGGCAGGACATTGTTCTTCTAACTTTGAATACAGTCTTCACCAATTTGACTGACCATAGGACCTCTTTGTACTTGTTTAAAAGTCTTTGTAGTTTTGGTACTAGTTTCTTTTAATATAGTATGTATATTTTCAGAATTTGAGACTTACAATAAATATTAAGCCCTTCAGATAAGAAAATTATTTTTTAGGGAAGTATTCTTAATAAAATTAAAAATTTGCTTGTGAGTATATCAAGTTTTTGTTTTTACTAATCCTTGTGCAATGTGATTTTTATTTTAAAATTTAAAATATACTTTTTAACCTAAAAAAATCTTAGTAATCTCTAAAAATCTGTAAAGTTATAAAGTACATTTCAAGTATTTGTTTAAACTAAAAACTTTGTATTTTATCTGTAATTTTCTCTATTTTAAGTCTATTCAAGATTGGTCAAACTTACATTTAAAGACTAATCTAAATTACCTTTTTTTTCTTTTTAGAGTGACTTCAGATTGTAACATAAAAACCACATTTGCTTATCTTCAGTTGCTTTAATCTCATAACAGTATATGTATATTTATGCTTAAATTTTATTTTATTGTCCTTTCATTGGTCTTTGAAACCTACCTAACTACTACTATTTATGCCATTGTAAGTTGTAAATCACTTGGGAAACAAGAAGTTCACATCATACTATCAAATTGCATTACCTACAAGCTGCTCACTTGTTTGCCACAAAACATTTATTATATTATTATTTATATTACCTACTTTGATCTTAATTAATCAAAGAAACCCCTTTTTTGACATTTTAGTTATTTTATAAAGAGAAATGAACCCAAAAAAGAAAAATATATTACTTACCTGGGTCTTCTTCCTCTTTTTTTTGCTGTCAACTATTGATGACACTTAACCCTAGTTGTTTAAAATTATTGGTAGTAGTGCAATAAATGATTTTTATTTAATTAAATAATACACCAAAGAACATTGAATAATAAAATGCAAAAAGCAATTTCCCATAACTATCACAAATGTTTTGGCTTTCTAACTCTGCAACAAGAGCTGTTACAGTTTCATCAAAAATTACTCATTAACTTTCCAGTGGGAATGAGCTTGTACTAACAGAGAAAATGACAATTTTCTGTTCAAAAAACAACATAATACAACATTTCACAGATGAAGTTCTTGGCTTTCTATTAGATATACACATTATATTACATCATTTCGTAGATGAAATCTTTGGCTTTCTATTTGTTATACATAATGTAGTACTAAAAGGAAGAACTATTAACAAATTCTGAAAGAGAAGATGTGACAAAAAATCAGATGCCTCTTTCCACAGCCACCTATGTGATGGTTCTGTAACTCAACAAAATTGAAGGTTATAAAATTCAAAGTTTGTATGAGCAATAATGATTTTATAGTGAGTAATTTACATTAAATTTTGTACTAATTGGAGGGATGGTTAATAAAATAGAAAAGAAGATGCCTAAGGGAAATTAGAATTTTGTTTAGTATTGCCTTATGAATGCCTCCTAGTGCCACAGCAATATTTTTGTATGCTTACAATGCTAGAAACTAGATTTTAATTCCCTGGTATCTTTGTGCTAAACTATAAACAAATAAGCAAAGCCTTATAAAATTAAAACTTTAAACTTGATTACTATTAAAATATGGGTCATTAGTTACAAATTTTTGTTATACTAATTGGTATAAGATAAAATTAGTTTAACTAAATTTTGAATGTAAATTGTGAAATTTTGTGACATGAATCATAAAGAAAAACTGGCAGTAGGATTAACCTGTATGTAATCTGAGTAACAGATTATTTCTACTAAAGGTTTCCTTGTGAATTTATGAAGCTTTTACTCGTAGATATGTGTGAAAGATTATTTTCATGCAAGGAATAAAAATAATTCTTTACATCTTAATTTTCTGTTTCATTTGCATAACTTCTAAATGTTCTTAAAGAATATCAAAAGTTTGTTTTGGACAAAACTTTATACTTTATCTCTTATTTTCTGTATTCAAACAATGATTATAGTAAAATTATCAGAGTAAAAGGAAAAGTTGAAAAGTATAAAATGAATAAAACCATTTTTGCTTCTACACTGACTACATTATTGGTTAGGTATTTCTGAACAGTGTAACACTTTCAACTGTTAACTTTTTACTTGCATTTACTTTTGATTATGTGGTTGTATTTTCATACTTTATATCAGAGGACCAATAATTCTTGTCACATTGAGAACCCATTAGCTATTTCCTGTGAGGCTCAGTAAAATGTGATCCTTGTACTCGTGTCTAAGCCTTAATGAATTCCAACAAAAAATCATATAGCTTTTAAATATGTATCTTAGAATACAAAATATTTATCAATTACTAGAATGTAATTTCTCCAAACTACTATTTATCTTGCTTTTTAAGTGAGTTATAAATATGTTAAAAAAACTTGTTTGAGAATAGTAAATTTACTTAACACAAACCAATCAATTTTCATTGATCAATGTCTTTTACCACAAAAGCTAAATAAGTCATCTTAAGATTTGTGTAGAAGAAAATCTGCTCTTTCTATTAATTGTAAACATGTCTGTCAGCAATGTGATATTGATCAGCAAACAGTATCAAAAGTGGAAGATGTGGTAGGGGCTTTGGTAGGGTTGACAAACATATTATTATATTAGTTAATCAAAAAAGTAGGGGAAGTTGATATTCCAGATTTTTGTGTGTAGTTATGTAGATTGTGTTTTTAATTGGTTGCATTCTATAAAGCCTATTATGAAGTTTTTGAAATTGAGAAATTGGAGTTGAGAGAAGTTACATGATGCAGAAGAAGGAAGATTGAGAATTTTTAGTACTTTGTTTGAAAAATAAGGTAGTACATTTTAAATAATATAGAATTTTGAATTATAAGCTACATTTTTATGTCACATTTATTGACATGCAATTATAATAAAGATGTTTAATTAAATTCTAAATATAATCATGAAATGTTGTAAGTACACTCATACTTTCCTTATCCAAATTGCCAACACCCGGTATTAAAACATGTATGTTACAGCATTTTAGTTATATTCAAAATGTAATTAACCTACATTATTAACATTATATATGAGTAAACGTTATCAAAACAGGGTTAATAAATCACATTTAATAGTACATACTTTAACGTTTTTATAAGTAATATTTTAAAAACCTCAGTCTCCCCAAGTATCAGAATTTTGACATTTGTTATCTAGGTTTTTATCAATTTATTTATCCACCCATCTCAGAAAAATGAATTTCAAGGTAAATTACTTATTATAGCATGGATGTTACTAAAGTAAAATATAATTTTTATAGTCTTTATCTTATTTATTTATAGTCATGAACTTAAGTTAAATCTGCCTGTTGCATCCTATCTTTCAAAAATTGCCAATAAATCATTCAGACATTTTATACTTTACTATACATGGCTAATAGAGCCAGGGTATTAATCTATCAAATGGCACATTGCATTGTTTTCAGTACAGAGTACTAGCTGTTTCATTTTCAGTTTGAAAGTTTCTTTCATGATAGTCATGTTGAGAATCTTATGTTAAGATTTAAAGACCCTTATACCATTGTTAGGAAGCCAGATGAATTATGACAGTTATAAGACATTGTTTGCTTTGTACATGTTATTATTCTGTTTTCTTAGCTTCAGTATTTTAAATAAAATCATAGTGTGCTAGTGCCATTACTATAAAAAAAAGGTTGGCTTAAATTTCATTGGCAACAGACAGCAGAAACAAGAGGTTGTAGGTGGGTGATGTTATCCTCATTTTCATGTTTTTTTCTTGACTGTTTTTTACAAAAATGACTAAAACGTAAAAGTTAGAAATGTATTAGGTAAGATAATTAAAAAAAGTAATAAAAATTCTTCAAGATATTTTCACAAACAGGTTGTTACATCCTCTTACATACAATATGGTCATGTAAACTAAATGTTCACTAAGTGATTCACAACTTGTGTAGTGGATGTATTAACTGAGCATGGGTCAAAGATTAATAAAATTAAGTATAAACAGATGTATACTGTTATAGTGAAAAGTTATTATATCCTAATTTGCAGTTATTACAGAAATGGAAAAGAGTAATTTGGATTTATTTTATATCTATGGTAGTTGTAAGGTCTATCAAATCAACTGAATGCTACATACTGTTTATGTATATGTGTGTGTATTCATTTGTTCTTGTTTTGGTATGAACTCTTTGTGTCTGGTAATAATAAAAGCCAGTAAAATGTTTCTTCCCCCCCCCCATTAAAGCAATCTGCATACTTTTACTTTTAAAAACTTTTTCTCATTTGAAATAATTATGTTGAGTTTGATTTTCTCTTTGTAGGAGCACCTCGATTGATGCAAGCTATTGCTAAAGACCAGATTATCCCATTCCTAAATATATTTTCTTATAGTTCATCAAAGAATGAACCAACTCGGGCTCTCTTTCTTACCTTGGGGATCTGTGAACTAGGAATTTTAATTGGAAATTTAGACTACATTGCACCAATTTTGACTATGTAAGTCTTTAAATAATGGAAACTGTAAAATAATGTTTGAGCTACAAAAATGTTGCACTTGTTAAATTCATGAAACCTAAGGATCATAAACTTTTGTATTGTATTGTTCTTTATTAGTCTGCTAACTGTTGTTTTTAATTTTAAGATTAATTTTGAATACTTAATGCATCACATTGATGTTTTAAGGTAATATTTCATTCTGTTCATTCAGTATGTGAGCATTTGATATGTCTTACACACACACATATATCAGATGATCAGCTCTCACTGAGCATTTATAACACAAACTTTCCAAGTCATATACACACACATGGACATCACAGATGTGTTCAATACTATTAATTTTTGGTTTTGTAGAAAGTTTTATTTGTCTTTTGGAAAGCTTAGTTCTCCATAACATTAGAAACATCAGGTCAATTTATTATGCTATATTCATTCTTATTTATTAAGTAAAAAAATCTATAGTGGTGATGTTACTATGCAAAGAAAATAAGTACATGCTTTATAAATGTAAAAAAGAAAGACTGTTTTCCATATTTTTAGTTGCTCAGAAAAAAGAAAAAGTAATTGCTGCAAAAATATACTGAACACCCTTTTACATGTGTAAATAATTGGAGCAAGACTTCCATATTCATGTATAAAAAAAAAAAATGTGTCAACTGTAAGGAATTGAATTCATCATATGTATGCCACAAATGTTAATGTATTTTGTCAGTTTCATGTGGTAAAATTGTGATAAAAGAGCTTAACACCTTTGCAACATGATAGGTATAATATACTCAAATTCATATACACATTTGGACATGTTAAGTATTTACACCATGATTTTCACACAGTATGTGTATCTTCTTGATGTACTTTTATTAAATATCACAAGTTTTTTCGTTTTTTTACACAAGAAGGTTAGATTTTTCAATAAAATGTTTTTGCTTGAGATTTGTTTGTGCAAAATGAGTTTGTGTTATGATTAAAAAACTGCTCTTTGTCTCAAAAGTGTTAAAAATCATTTGCATAATCTCTCTCAAACCTCCTAAGTATATTTGGAATCTTCGTTTTCAGCAAGAATTTATATTTTTAATGTTATTTTCTCTACCCTGTGTGGGATCTGTCAATTTCATCACTGTGTAACCGCCATAAAAATTATAAAATAAATATAATTTTTTTCTCTGCTAGAATGACTGCATATTATAACATGAAAATACAAGTGTTTATTTTAAGTAACTCGAGTCTTATAGTGGTTGTGTTTTTTAAACTTCCAGTCATACCTAGTTAACATTACATAACATGCACCGACATGGTGCATGTGCACTAATGTTAACATATTCAATAGCTTAAGATTGACCTTTAGTCTTTACAAAGTGGCCCTGTCTTGGCTGTATTTTGTAATATAAAGTTTAATTTCAATTATTATACATTATATATGTGTATATAAATAATTACAATTTGGAAATAAGTCATTAAACTCATTTTTCTTAAATTGTAGAATAAATAAAGTAAAGCAACTAGCTATGATCTTTATACTTGGTTGCTAACCCTTTTAATATTTTGCACATGAAAGATATCAAACAAAAATTTTTATACATACCAAAAAGTCCTAAATAATTATACTGATAATGAAGAATCCCACTATAGTTCATTGGGCTTTATAACTAAAGCTGTATTTAGACCTTACAAAAACAAAAAACTTTGAGCAGACTGAAGACACAACCTACCTCCTTGAAATCTTGGTTCTAAAAAATGTGGTGGCATTTTCACATAATAAAATGGCTAAGAAAAACCACTCAATGGACATTCTAAGCTGTTGATTGTTTCTTCACATGTCATATAATGAAGTAAGTGTACAGAAGGGACTGTGTTTTCAAAAATGGAAAGAGATAAATGGAGTCACTGTTTGATTTATTGCATAATAATATTAAATAATAGCCAAAAGAAAGGGATTCTTGCCAGTTTCTCCAGGCAAGGTGTTTTTGAGGTGCATCTCCACTCAAGGATGGAATAATGCTCCCTACGAATGTTGTTACTTTGATGTTTACATCACCACATCCACCTGCCACTATCAAGACAGGTTACTTGAACTGTGGCACAATTATATATTCCAAACACTCCCTGATGTTTTCAGTGTCAGCAGTTCTATTATTCAAGAATGTTTTGATGTATGCTTGTTGTGGTGGCAAAGACTACAATGTCTGTGAATGCAAACTCTAACCTCGCTGTGTTGACTGATATGGTTCACATCCCTCTTACTTTTATTTTTGCTTTAAGTGGGTAGGAGAGAAAAAGGTCCACTGCTTATAAACTGTGAACAACAGTTCTTACTCCAAACCTCAGAAGTTTCTGTCCCAACTCCATCTTGGACATATGCTGCTGCACTACATTCCACTACTACAGTAGGAGTGCAGACAGATCTTTCCATGCCTCCAACAGAATTATTCTCCAACTAAGTAAAGAGTCTTTTACCCTCCATGGTGAAAAAAATTGACAAGTCAATGTCTACTACTCCAATCTTTATTACCACCATTCCTTCCAATGGTGCCCCAGATCCACTTCCTTCAACTCTGGCTTTAGCACCTGCTTAGGTCTATCTTATTCTTTGGCCCTGAGATGCAGAATGATTATTTATTCATGCTCTCAGTAACTGGAATCTACATCCACTAACAGATACCCTCCCACATTACCCAGGGCAGGATCCATGGAAATTGACAGACCTTCTGCTAAAAAAAAATAGCATGGGTGAAACAGAAGGACTTTTTGTCCAGTTGTTCTCTACCTAAGTAAAAATGGCCACTTTGATACAATGGAACTGTTGGGGTTTCCATTCTAATGTCAATGACATTAAGGCTTAGATTGATTCTTATCATCCTGTGTGTATTTCCCTACAGGAAGAAGTTTTGAAACCTGATGGTACAGTCACCTTTTGGCAGTTTTCTTTGAATTGGAATCACAGGTTATGGGATTGATGAGTTCTAGGAGGGGTGGCACAGCTAGTCGTCCAGCATATGCCCACCTTATCTCTGCCACTCGATACACACTTGGAGGCCATTAGCCATCCTTGTTTTCATGGGTCATATTATCATTGTTGCTCTCCCTACCTCTCTCTCTCTCTTACAGAGACCTATGACCAGTCAGACCTTGATGCTTTCATTAAATGGTTGCTGTCTCACTTTTTAATCAAGGAGGACTTTAATGGACGTAATCCCCTCTTAAAAGATCTAATATTGTTGGGAGTGGTTCATTCTGTTGAGCATGTTCTCTCAGATCACATCCTTTTTTTTCTTTCTCTCTGTCTGCTCCTCTTCATTTTTCTTGGAGGATTGACAGTAACTCTTGAGACAGTGATCATTTTCTATTTTTGTGAGGGAGATTGATCATGATCAATGCCACCTGACCCATTGTGCCTTCATGAAAGTTGGGCCAGGCCAACTGGCCCTCTTTCAGTACTTGTTCAGAACATGAATTTGCCATAACCTGTGTGTCATCGATAGATGATTGTGTGATAGTAGTGACTGACTGTATCATCCAGGCAGCTGCCTGGTCTATTCCTAAAACCTTGATACATTTTCCATGGTATCCTCTTTTTTGGGGCTGATCATCTCTTTGACTGTGATTGACCTTAAGCTTGCTCTTCATTAGTCTGACAGTACATCAGTCAGACCTGATGATATTTATTATGAGGTGCTGTGCCATCACTCTTCTACCTCTCTTACTATTCTGCTGGCTGTTTTGAACCCAATCTGGCAGGAAAATGTTTTTCGTTATACTTGGCATTGTAGTAGTGTCCTCTCTTTATCTAAGGTTGGGAAGGATTCCAAGATTTCTTTTAATTACTGTGCAATTACTTTGACAAGCTGTGTCTGCCAGGTCATAGAGAGAATGAATAATACTTTTCTTGCTTGGTTCCTGGAATCAAACAACCTCCTCTTGCCCACCCAGTGTTGATTCTAACAACAGCGCTCCCCCATGGACCACCTGATTTTACTTCAAACGTTGAACAATGAAGCCTTTCTCAAACAACATTTATTCCTGTATTCTTTGACCTTGAGAGGGGTTATGATACTGTATGGAGGAAAATCATTTTGCAAGTTCTCCACTTATGTGGTTTGCATGGCCAGTTTGCCCACTTTTATTCAGAACTTTGTAACTGACTGGAAATTCCAAGTCCATGTGAGCTTGATGCTTTTCCATAGTCAGTGAAGGACCCTAGTGATTGAGGAGTGTCACTGCACTAACACATAACTTTGGCCTTTATCTCCTGTAAACAAGTGGTCTTAAGTTGACTTTGCCAGGGTCAGTCAACTGGTCTTGCTGGACTAGGGTTAATTAAGTATCAGTGTTGAGAATTATGGATCCCGTAATGGCAGTTTATTGATTTTTTATAATTTTATATTTAATGAATAGTGACCACATATGGAGGACATTGTTCCACAGTCACCACCCAAGTTAGTTCCTGTGCCTCATTTTTTAATTTTACATTCTTTTACTGAAAAATTCTTAAAGCAGATGTATTCTTTTTTCACTCAAAAAGGATTAAAATAGCTTGCTTGCTCTCCCATTGTTACTATCCTTGCCTGTGACTCTTTTTGAGTCATCTGAGGAATGTGGACACTCCTAATTGGAAGTGCCTTCTTTTTGTCAAATATTTTTCAAACTGTTTTTCTGTTTCCATTTTTACAGATGGTTCAGAATCAAGTAACTCTGGGATCTGCCATGGTTTGCTGTGGCTTAGTAGTTGCTCATAAGGTGCCCTGTACTACAGTTTTTATATTCACTGCTAAATTGTATGCAGTTTTTCTTGATCTGAATCACACAGAAACTAAGCAGGACACTAATTGTACTATTTACACCACCTTTCATAGCTGTCTATTTGGCCCTGGAAATGCTTAATTATCATTTTTCACTCTGTTCTTCTCAATATTCAGAAATGAATTAACCATTTTTCTCTTCCATTTCTCTCCAGTTTTTCTTAATGCCTATCTATGTTAGTATTCATGGGAACCAGCTTGCTGACACCATAACAAAGTCCATCTGCTCTGGCTCTGTCACTGCTTTGTCTATTTCATTTGTGGACTTATGGTTCTGTGATTAAGGCACATCTTTGTGCTAGTTGGCAATCAATTTGAGAAGAGCAAGTTCATAATAAGCTCTTCTGCATTAAATGTACTGTTGTTTTTGTTTTTGGTTGTGAAGTTTCTCAAAGGATTGGAGAAAGAAGTTGTCTTGGATAGGATACACATTGGTCACAGTATAGTTTTTAATTTATTGGTTCTCTATATCTTGTACTGATTCACCAATTTGTGACCTTCGTGACACTTCAGTCACAACAGTGCACGTTCTACTTTTGTACCATCATTATGACTGTAAGTGGTGGCATTAATTTAGACGTGCTTTTATGGTTTACCCTCTGATGTTGAATTGGCCTTTTGTATTCTGTTTAAATTTTTTACCTATTTTTGAAATTGTTTGGTTTTTTTTTAATATAGTGTTTTACTTTATTACTTTTCACCAGTGTTTGTTACAGATAGCCCCATATCTTTGCACCAGTAGACCATAACAAACTACCTTCCTCCTGCAGTCAAACGCCTGTTTAGTAGAGTAGAGGTGAGTATGCTGTATGAATTCATAATACGTAACTGATTTGCCCTCCTCCTGCAGTCAATGTCTGTTTAATAGAGTCAAAAGTGGGCCCCCACTATACAAAACACAACTGCATAACTGAAGTGAAATGCTTTCCTTCTACAGTTTGAATTTGTTCAGCGGAGTTTAAGGGAGGATACGCTACAGAAAAATGATACTGCATCACTTATGTGTCATCCTCCTGCAATTAGATTCTGTCCCATAGAGGTTGTTTGGTAAAGCAAAAGTGTTCTCGCACATTACGAAACCATACTGCATAACTAAAGTGCCCTCTTCTTGCAGGTGGTGTCTGTTCAACAGAGACTCGTTGGGGACACAAGTAACAGTATAAATACACTTATACCAAACTACACACATTGGTTTAGAAATCACGTGTACATGTGCTTGGATAGTCACGTTCTCATTTCATCAGCTCTTGCAAAAAATGAGGCTCATTTGCCTGTTTCTTCCCTTCATTTCTGGTTGAAGAATATACCCTGGCAAGATGAGATGAAGCCTCCCAGAGTATGTCACTATAGAGCCCCACCATTAAGTGTGACACTCCATGGGTTTTCTTTCAGGCACTTTCTTAAGAGAGTTGATTTAGGTAAAGTTTTGTACCAGCTTCTCAATGAATTCATTATGAGTATTTTAGCTAAACATTGTTGAGGTGAGTTATTGTTTTAAAACTTAACATTTTTCTTATCTATAAAAATATATACTCGCTTCTACGTCCATTTTCACCCATCCCACTTTCAGTGCACAGTTATGTCTTGCTTCATCAAAGAATAAAGTTGGAGCAAATGCACAGAAGGAGCTATTTTTCTCTCAATAAATTGTTAAAATTCTTACTGCTATGAGTACAAAATAATTTTGATTTTAAAATCAAAAAATTTTCTTCATCTTAAAATTGTTAAATTTTATTTGCATAATTTCAATAATGTCCTAAATAACTATAAAACATTTTTTGTGGTAGAAAACTCAATATTTTAGCTGTTATTTTTCTCTACATTAACTCTGTACTAATTTGGTAAATATAACTACCATACAAAACTAGGCATAAAACTGAACATCCAGTAACTTGCGCAGGGCTCACCGAGAATGACAATGGGGTCGGGGGCCAGTTAATCCAAGTTACTCAAATTTAACAAACAAAAAGATGACATGGATACTTTCCTAGAGAAGTATGAATATTTGTACAAAGTCAGAACCTGGGACAAAAATCACTAGGTAGCCTATCTCAGTCCCCATCTCACAGGAAAAGGCTTACAAATGTTTCCTAGTGTGATGTAAAAGATATCATGTACTGTGATAAGTTAAAAGTGGCCTTGTTATGATGTCATTAACTTGTTGAAAAAGGTTTTGTGGAAGTTCATAGATGTCAAACCTGATGCTGAAGAAATAATATTTCAGTTTGTAGCACATTCCCAGCAATACTTCATAAAGTAGACCAACATGTGAAGATAATTTTGAAGGACTGGCAGACCTACTATTAGAGATGATCATGTGCTCTGCT
This sequence comes from Carcinoscorpius rotundicauda, assembly GCA_011833715.1. Taxonomy (NCBI): domain Eukaryota; kingdom Metazoa; phylum Arthropoda; class Merostomata; order Xiphosura; family Limulidae; genus Carcinoscorpius; species Carcinoscorpius rotundicauda. Next base: position 43,677,666 of record CM022392.1, on the reverse strand, counting down.
GAAATGTCACTGTTCCCAAAGGAGAAAGTACTGAAAGTTATGGATGAGACACTTAAGTTGGCAGAACAGTACATGGAAACCTATTAGGGAATGTAATTGGTAAGTCAAAGAATAACCAGTTAAAGTTGAATGGGTGGCTAATCATGAACAGGATGCCATCAAGGGTAGCAGGAACTTCACAAACAAAAAAGAAGAGATGCTATGCTTGTTATAAAATAGAGCATATTGTGAGTGAATGCATGTCTGTTACCAACAAGGAAACAGCCGAAATATCAACATAAAACAGCTGGAACTACTTGCAAAGTTGGTGCTGACAAGAAACAAAAGAGAAACTGAATTTTATATGCAAAAATGGCTCGTTTGGGTTGAAAAAAATATTTTACATAGAAGAGCGAACAACGTTTTGACCTTCTTTGGTCATTGTCAGGTTCACAAAGAAAGAGGTAACTGACCGGAAGCTGACCACATGTTTGAAAGGGGTTGTGTAACTGAGTGTTGCAATGTAGAGGGCAGGGTTAGATGTTTGAATATATAATTTTATGTATAATATTAATATAGGTATAATGGCATTAATTTGAAGGAACCAGACAAGAAGTAAATGGGTGAGGCATCCACAGTCACCACAAGAACTCAAGAAGAATAAGCAAGACATCAAGATCCTGCAAATCTTGAAAGATGAGATCCTAAATGTAGGTCTATGGGATCTGAAGGAAGCACAGAAGAAAGATCCAAGCCTTATGAGTAGACTCTATGTTTGAACTGAAAACATAAAAAATATAGTAAATATTTTTCTTGTAGAATATTAAATTTAGTTATTTTTAGAAGGGATAATTTATTGCAGGGTGTTCATGAAATTGTTTACACATCAGACATTGTTCAGTTCACTAGTTGATGGTTGTTATATTATTGTTATGTATGTATATATGATTTCAGCCACAAACAGCATGTAGTGAAATTATCACACACTGTATTTTAATAATAAAATAAAGAATAATTCATCTGGTTAGAGTGTGTTCTGAAGCTACTGAATCAGTTTGTATGGGCTTGGAAAACAAAGGGACAATCATTTAAACCTCTAGACACAACTGTGATAACTAACAGTGTAACAAATATTTGTATACATGTTTGACTTGTCTAATATTTTAAAACAAGTGTATTGTGTGATGTTTGTTTATTGTTAAAATTTGTTGCTCGTAAGTCACAGGCACCTACTATAAAGAATCTGGCCCATACATGAATATATAAAAACCTGACAGGAGATAAATCTAAATTAATCATTTTCTTTCTTCTAGAATGACTGCAAACTGTAATGAAACCACTATGTTTGACCTAAATATCATGAATCTCATAACAATATACATCTATTTATGTTTATTAATCTTTGTTTTAAAAATATATTCTCAAGATAGCTGGTATGGGTATTAAAACTTTAAAATAAAGCACAAAACAATGTTTCAACCTTCTTAGGTCATCTTCAAGTTAAAGAGAGTTTGTAAGCGGCATAATAGAGTTTAAACAGATAACAAAGTACACAAAGAAACACTATAGACTTACACATCTTGAATATTTGCCATGGTGAACCAATTCATAATAGCAAGAAATCTGCTTGAAGTAAAAATGTATTCTCAAGATGGCGGTATGGGTATTAAGACTTGCGATAAAAATAAAGTATAGAACAATATTTCAAATTTATTAGGTCTTCAGGTTAACAAAGAGAGCTTGTTTTGTTGATCTTTAAACCATGTCTGATTTATAATCCTACCACATAAGTTGTAAACCATTCAGTGCATGTGAAATTTATGTTACTTTATCAAATTGCATTAAACTGACCTTTATGAAGTACAGATATGTTACTCTTCTTAGTACCAGCACATCAGAATTTTGTAATGAACAGTGACGTGTATGTATATTATTACCATTTACAAACAATTTCTCAAGTTTCAGTTATTTTTCTTTAGAACAGTAAACAAATGTACAGAAAATAATGATTTCTACTTAACGATATTACAAAGTATTTGTTGTTGTGTGTTATATTTTGTGTATTGAAGATGTAAAAAATAATACTGCTGTAGGTTTTTATATGTGCATTTTGAAATAGCAAAAAATTGACATTGCTATACTGACACAAAATAATTCTACTCTAATTTATCATGTATCCTAACAGCATTTTTAATGACCATAATACAGTCTGTGGAAATGCAGAAGATAGTGTTCCAAGTGACATACAGAAAATCAGTATAAAGCATTTTTTATGTTTACTTTTAAACTGAGAAATTAAATAATGTGTAATACCAAATTTTGAATTACAAGCTACAGTATGATTCCAAATTTACAGATGTGCATGAATAAAAACAGCAATTTAATAAAATTGTGAATGTGAATCTACAAAATGTGATGACATGCACTCTGATCACTGTATGTATGGAAGGGTATTAATCATTTCTGCGCAAGCTTTGTTTGCTGCATATGTTATAAATATTTAGTGACTTACATTCAACATTTTATTCAACTACTTTTTGTATATTTAATACCCATTAGTATAGCATCAAATCACAGATAATTTGTATTTTGATAGTATACAAGTTTTAAATTCTTAATTTTATAAGGTAATATTAAAAAAAATTATGAATTTTCCCTAGTGTGAGGAATGTGAAATATTTTCTCTAAGCATCCCAATAAGTATGGAATTTAACATAAATTACTCACTGTAAAATTTTTAATACTCAGATAGACCATAATTTTATAGCCTTCAGTTTTGTTTGATTACAGAACTATCAAATAGAAAATCAGATCCTTCTTTCCACACCCACCTGTCACATGTTCAAGATTTGTTAATAGTTCTCTCTTAATTTTAATTTTTTGTTACATATAACAAAGAGAAAGCCAAGGTTTTTATCTATCGAGTGATGTATTTTATTGTTTTCTGAATGGATAATTCTCAGTTTCTTTGTTAGTACAAGCTTTGTTTTGATGGAAAAGACAGCAGCTATCTTGGTTGAATTTGTAACATAGAAATTCAGAATAACTGATAGGTGGGGAAAATTTATGCCTTTTGTCATGATTCTGTTTTTTTTTGTGTGTTATTTAATTAAATAAAAATGTAGTGCATCATTGCTATTAATACAAAAAAGTAGGGTAAAGTGTCGTCAACAATCAATAGCAAAGAAAAAGACAACAACCACCTGGTTAAGTACTTTATTTCTTGTTTTTTCATGTTTATTCCTTATTTATTAACGTAACTAAAATATAGAAATTAAAAACTCCAGGTTAGTTAAGGTTAGAGTAATTAAAATATATAATAAAAATGTTTCATAGGACACACGTGAGCAGCTAGTGGGTGATGTAATTTGAAAGCGTAATGTGAGGTCTGTGTATCTCAAGTGATTTATACCTTATAATATCATGAATAGTAGCAATTAGACATCGTTCAAAGAACAATCAAAGTGCAGTAAAACAAAATTTAATGTAAATAAATCTATACTATAAGATTAAAACTATAATAATTATGTGGGTAACCCAAGTATTGCTTTATTCTCCAGCACTTCTATTCACAAATCTATGAGTGTCTGGACATGTGGTATTTTTTGTAAATATACGTGTTTAACAGAAAAAATATCAGGACTATCAAAAGTCACATAGACCTCTTTGTTAGTCCTAGCCACACTGCACACTCCACCCTCTGTTCTAAATGTCTATCATTAACGTGTAGAACCTGTATTTCAATTTGTTGAGTTAGGACACTCATATGTTTGGAATTATCAAGAGTGTCTGTGGCAAAGATATTTTTAAATATACACATACACAAATATGTTAATAAAAATGTGTTTGTGTCTCTTTGTTCATCTTTATTATGTATGCTTCTAATATTGAATTCATCCTTTAGTTGAAAATTTATGACTTTTGTTTATGTGTGTGATTAATGGTAACTTTAAAATTATTTTATTAATGCCTGTAAAAATTAATCTAAATCTAACAGCTTCCTGTTTTGTTCTTTTTGGATAGGTTTTTTCTTATGTGTTACATGTTTGTGAATTTGGCATGTACCCTGCAAAGCCTACTTAGAACCCCAAACTGGAGACCTCGTTTTAAGTATTACCACTGGTAAGTAACAGATTAATACTTTGCTTTTAATTGATTTGCTCAAGAAATTAATCTTATCATAGCCAGTGCACTTTTTCAGATGCTGAGTGTGTATCTACATGTAAAATTTAATAAAAATAATAGTTAACTCTGCTTTAAATTTTCACCCCAAAAGGTTTTATATATATTTTTTTTCATTTTGTAACATTTATTTTAGTGCAATTCAAGAAGTAAGATAAAAAAAAAAAATCTGTGCTGTTCTGAGGAAATTTGCCTCTAGATAGACAAGACATTTATCAATTTTATTTAGAAATTTTCTGTATATATCAAAGAGTATATTTGTATTTACTAAGAAACTATCATCCTTTGAGAATATATTTCTCCGTGGATGACTTACAGACAATGCAAAATTTTAAAACTAAAATATGAGGGATAATAATTTTTTTTCTGTACACATTTTATTTTTAACAATTAAACATGATCAAGTACAACAATTAAGTTACATTAGGAGACAAAAGTACTGTACAGAAATAAATATTATTCCATAAATTGCTGTTTCAAAACCTCGTGTTTTTTTCTAAAATAATTGGATACCTCTTAAAAAGTAAAAACAAGTAGCAACTTACAGGCAAGATCTGTTTACATTTCAAATCATACTTTAATGTAAAAACATTTGTAAATGTGGAATGATTTTTTATTGGAAACTACAATTTTAATAATTAGTACTAAGCACATAAAATGACTGAAACTTGTCTTTTGGTGATGTCAAAGTACTGTTGAAGCATCCTTTTTGCTAAAAGTAAGCAAAGTTTATAATATTTTCTAATCAGAAGTCACTATAAAATGAGTAGCTTTTTCCTTTTTTAAATTATGTTTTTATTAATAAGGCTGTAGAAACCAGTATTTTTCAGTAAAATACAGCAAGTGAAATTTTTCTATTGTTATTATAAAATTTCAAATATTAATTGCACTTTTTTTTTATCTAAGATATAATGTCATAAAATTTGATTATTATCCTTCTCAGGCTGAACTTAGATCTGTAACTAAGAAAAGTTGTAAGATTGTGTTATTGTGTAATATCAGTAGCAAATCTGAATTTACAGTTACAGCTGTAAACCTACTTATGAAGTCATACTTTTGAGTTCAAAATTTTACAGGCTTAAATATTGTGTAAAAGTGATAGGACAAAGAATATTTTGTCATTCTTTACATTTTATGGGGCTAATTTTTCCATTCCATACAGGATGTAAATTGTAACACTGTGGTAGTGCTTCACTTATTCCTTTTGACAATTGAATGAGCTAGGGTGAGAATATTTATTCTTGAGAATTCTCACATACTTGTACCATGTCATAAAGGTTATGCTTCAATGGGCATACTGATCAAATTTAGCACCTGAAATAGCTGTCATGGTATCCCATCCAGTATTTTAACTGTATAGAAAGAAGTTAGCAAGGAGTTAGTTTGTAGTACTCTATACACCAGAAGAAATCAATTTAACAGCATTCTATAAACAAATCTTGACAAAAACAGTGTTTAACATTATATATTATGTTTTGTTGTCATGCTATGGCCCAAAAATGTAGAGACTTGTTAGTAGAGCAGAAAGTTCTCATAAAAGCTTTACATGATGTTGGTTGGACTCTCCAACAGATTGCTGTAGACTTGAAATGCTCCCCCCGCAATGTAAAGTCCACCTTAGACTGTGAGACCAAGACAGGTAAAACTTGAAAATAGGAAAGAAATAAGCAGAAAACCTAAACTCAATAATACCAGATTTAAGTATTTTCATTTATGCTGAAGGAAGACTGTCATTGATTTCAAACATGAGATAAACAACCATCTGCCAAATTAAAGAAAAATGTCCAAATCTACGGTATCAATAAGGCTCAATGTGTAGCATTTTAAAACCTTTACTTTGACCTACAAATACAGGGTTATGTTTCATCAACAGTTGACAACAGAAGCAAGAAAACACATGTAAGCACATTAAAACCTGTCTAAGGCAGAATCGTACGGGATGGAGTACAATTTCCAGCTTAAGCATATTTTTTGGCTTAGACATAGTGAACATGCATTTTCTTAATCATATATAATTTTTGAGTAAAATTCTATACTTGCTTGACTCAAGGGAATTAAGACATTTGTGAATAAAGATATTACACTGTTTATGCTATATTTATTAGAATAAGAACAAAAATGGACATTCAAAATCTACATAAGTACACAACATCTTAAATTTATTTGAAGAAAGTGTCCAATTTCAACTGTTTCATTTTGTTTAATGGGCTTTGTCATATGGTTAAAAAAGAGTGTCAATTCTACAGCCTTTTCATGAGGTTCTTTTTCCATCCATATTTTTTTTATACAGTTTGATAGTGTTAATATAACGTAACAGATACGATGAAGTAGGAATTTCTATTTCTTCACTGTCTTTTCTATTTTGTTCATCTTCTGAATCTTTAACACTGTTACCATCTTGGGATTCTATTATGGATTTTAAATCAATTTCATCTGTTTCTGTTAAAACATTCTTGTCAACGTTCACAAAATTTTCCGCATTCACAGAATCATCTGAATCAATTTTCTCAATCAGAGTTTTTCACTAGAACTGTCATAACAAACAACTTCTCCACAATGTCTGCCATTATCAAGAATAAATCCACAGTTTTGAAAGCACTTAATTACACATTCATCTTTTATGCATTTAATTGAATGACTTAAAAATGCAATTGCATCTAACACATCAATTTTTATGATCATTTCAGATGCTCTCTTACAGTTGTCCATGTTTGTAATAATATGGTGAAGCATCAGTTTTCTGTATTTCAGTTTTATACAGTGTATAACTGTATTATATAGTGGCTGTAGAACTGATGTTGTTCATGAAGGTAGAAAGACTAAATCAACATTTGAAAGTTGAACTTTTGGGTGACAAGTTGTATTATCTAGGAAAAGTAGAATATTCCTATTTTCTTATTCCATTCTTTTGTTTAATTTAACTGCAAAAATAATGATGGCAGAAAAAGGAACAGAATATATTTAACCAATACTTACTGTAACAAAATGTCTGAGAATTTATTAATATTTAATCAAAAACATTTTTTTCATCTTACTCTGGATCAAATCCTACTTGTTGATAGATGAGGTAGGTGAATGATAGTTTTCCATCTGCATTATGCAGGTTCTGCCATATAGAGGGCCTTTTGTAAGAGAAATTTTAAGATAATGCTGCAAAATTTTGATATTTCCAGCTTGTACAGGTTTCTGCCCAATGCAGTTTTTGGCTTAAGTTTTACTGTACTATGTTTCATGTGTATTCTTTATTTACTGTAATATAAGTAACTAAAATGTAAAAATTAGAAACTTATTGGGTTAGATTATGTAAGATAAAGAAAAAAATAATTATAACATGTAATTTTCAGGAAGTATACTTAAATAGCTTGTGCTTTATGTGATTCAATAGAGTAGTGCAAATTACCTGTTCACTAAATGATTTACAACTTGTGTGACAAGATTATTTCTTGGACTATGTTCAAAGGGAAATATATCAATAAGAGCTAATTAGAAACAGTTGTACACTGTTACAAGATTTAAGCTACTTACAAAAAACAAATGTACTTTCATATAACAATTTTCAAGTAATTATGGGAAAAAAAAGGTATTTAGATTATTTCTTGCTTTTTTGTGGTAGTTACAAAGTCAGTCATTGATTAGCCATGTATAGAGAAAAGAAAATAATGGATAAAATATATAGTTTTACTGAAAAGGAACATTTGAAATTTATTTAGAAGGTTTTGGAAACTAAGCAATTTAAATTTAACAATTTTAAGATGAAGAAAAGCATTTGTAATCTCAAAATCAAAATCACCCTGAACTTAAAAGAGTCAACAGATTGACTCCATATATTCATGCAGGAATTTTTATTAAATGTATTGCATTAAAAATGCTTATTTTTTGTCTACAGTAGGCTTATATTTTATAATGTTTTTCTGAAATGGCCAGATCATTGTAAAGGTTTAAATAGGTGAGTTCAAGGAAGGTTTGGTACAAAAATTGGAAATTAACTAGGTCAAAATTACATTTAGATCAGTTAATTTAACATAATTTTAGGTTGTGACAAAGTTTTGATGATCATATCAGTAAAAAAATTAAGTTAATGAATTGAACATAGGATTTCATGAAAGTTTTCTAAAAAACTGAAAATCAAGGTGTATGACCCACACTTTTTTTTAACTTCATGTGTGTGTCTGTGTTTACGTATAGCAAAGCCACATCAAACTATCTGCTGAGTTTACTGATGGGAATCAAATCTCTGATTTTAACATTGTAAATTTGTAAGCTAATCACTGTACCAGAGGGGGATGTTTTAACTTCACAAAATGGTTTAATCTTGGAGATGAACCATAATGCGAAACGTGACATGCTAAGAACTGTACAGTTAACTGTTTCTCTGAGCTGATATGTTTTTCTTCACTGAACAGTATTATTATTATAAGTATAAACTTTGTATTAATATGTAATTTGTGTGTCAAGTTCTTAATATGAATAAGACCAGAAGAAAAGCAGTGAATCACTCCTAAAATCTCACTTTATTACCAAAGAATTCAGTAAAGAGTACTTATATTTTTGTTTCTTTATGAATTTTATTTTATTTTATTTTATGACTTTTGTTATATTTTGTACATACTAGGTCACTATCTCTTCTGGGAGTTATTTTATGTCTGGTGGTAATGTTTTTGAGTAGCTGGTATTATGCCCTTGTTGCTATGGCAATAGCAGGCTGCATCTACAAGTACATAGAGTACCGAGGGTAGGTTTATTTCCTATAATACAGAGTTTTTGTGTGGTAATTTGTTTTATCACCTGTTTTTCACTGGGTTTTTTTATTTATAAACTTGTAATTTATTTGTTGGGGTCTTTTTTCTCTTTTTAGTTCATATTATTGAAATGATTTTAGAATTTAATTTTTATTATTTTTATAGTGTTGAAAATAGAAGTATGATTTTTGTTTTTGATTTTGTTTAGAAGCTTTCTAAATAAAAATCACGGCATTATGCATAGAAAGATATTTTTAAGAATGTAGTAAACTCTAATATTGTATTTAACATATTGAATACTCATGTTTCATACAAAATGTTCTTTGTATGACTTATTAGAGCTGAAAAAGAATGGGGAGATGGTATTCGTGGCTTGGCATTGTCAGCAGCACGTTATAGTTTATTGAGGCTTGAAGAAGGCCCACCTCATACAAAGAACTGGCGTCCTCAACTTTTAGTACTCTGTAAACTTAGTGAAGACTTAACACCAAAATACAGAAAACTGTTTACATTTGCTTCTCAGTTAAAAGCTGGTAAGTATATTTTAACTAAGAAACATTTTGTAACAAATACATTTATTAGGAAAATTAACACTAATTTAAACTTTTTGTGGCCCGGCATGGCTAAGCTTGCTAAGGCATGCAATTCGTAATCTGAGGATCATGGGTTTGCATTCCCATCGTGCCAAACATGCTCGCCCTTTCAGCTGTGGGGGTGTTATAATGGTTCAGTCAATCCCACTATTCGTTGTTAAAAGAGTAGCCCAAGAGTTGGTGGTGGGTGGTGATGACTAGCTGCTTTCCCTCTAGTCTTACACTGCTATATTAGGGACGGCTAGCACAGATAGCCCTTGAGTAGCTATATGCGAAATTCAAAAAACAAACAAACAAACATGAACTTTGTGAAAACTTGCATATTTAATGTAGTATCTTTAATGAAAAACTGAGATATTTCTCAGCTGATACATCTAAGGCAATAATTACTTCGTGAATGCTAGACACTGTTGTAAGCTATATTTTAATATTCCAATTAATATGTTTACTAGAGGGAGTTTCTGGTTGTAAAGATAATGTAATGATTGCAAGACTCCAAAATATCTAGATACAGGGATACTGATATAAATACAAATAGGCACTTGGTTAGAATGGCACTCAGTATTCTAAAGAGTGAAAGAATATTTAGTGGGGGTTATTACATTTGTTCTGCTATAATTCAAAGGAGTAAAACATCAAGATATTATACAATAAATAGTTGTTAAAAACACAGGTTTTCCCTGAAAAATACTTCACATTTTGGTATGTTGTGACACCATCTTTAAGAGGGCAGGGGAACAGAAGTTTTTACAGAGTATTGGACTATCTGTTATTATTTGTCTTTTCTTATACAAGAGATTTTGAAGGTTCTTAAGAAATTAAATAACATGAGACAGAAATATTTTGTTTTATTTTATCTATAAAAAATTTAAACATTTTTTATCTATAAAAATATATTTAATTGTAACTATGACTAGAATTTTTTGAGAAATGAATCAATTATCTTGTACTTCAGTTTGAAAGCAAATTCTCCTTATATGATAATAAATTGATAACAATTTATATGCATAATGAAGTATTTTTTGGGGGGTGGAAATGAAGTACATGAGTTTATAGAATATTTGTCTCTCTATTATTATATTTCCTTATACAGAAGGTTTTCAGAGTTCTTGTCATATTAATTAATATGAGAAATATTCAGTTATTAATTTCATTTATACAAAATTGAAATATGTATTTTATCCATAAAAATATATTTGATTGTAACTGCAAATAGAGTTTCTTCACCAATAATTTAATGTTTATTGCTTGCATCAGTGTACAGTAATAGCGAGCATACTTTAATTCTACTTGTTCTGGTAAAGCTTTTCCATGACAACAATGTATTGGGGAAACATTTCACCATATTCGTTACTGACATCTTCTAGGCTGGGTGGGAAAAAAATCTGAGAATGGAGAAAGTGAATTTTCAGTGACGTGCAGCATCCCATTATTTTATTGGTTTGAGTTAATTCAACAGCTGTTTATAGTTTGGAGCATTTTTTATTACGAGCTTTGAAGGCATTCTCTGCACCATGTTCAGTTTCAATCGGTGCTTCATCAAAATCACCATCATTCAACACTTCTCTGGGTTTATACAAGTTTTGGAATGTCTTGAAAAAAATGTGGAAGTAGTTTCTAGGGCTTGGAAATCTGTAGAAAAATGTGAATTTACCACAGGTTTTAGAAAAGTGAGGGAAAATAAAAATGTTTTTCTGTCACTATTATTGACCAGTGATTTCAGTTATTTGATCACAGCATATAATATCCAATAGCAAGAGTCTTCTGAACAAGTTCTTTGTGCTTTCCCTTAGTGACGAGCATGCGCTGCACATGCATGAATAGTAGTGTGGATTACTTCAGCAGTACAAAGTTAAGTGAGGGCATTAACATCTGAACCTCACCATCCAAGCAATTATATAATCAAGATTCATCCATTTTTTCTCTATTGTTATGTTCTGTGGCATTAACTAGAATAAGTACTTGTGTAAAAATGCTGGGTAAACAAATATTTAACAATCCATGGTTTCTGAAGTTTGATTACAAAAAATGGATCATTATAGGTTACAGCATGTGCCATAAGAAGTTTAATGTTGGCAATATGAGTTATTTCATGGTGATAAGCTATATGAAGTGGGAAAAGCACAAGGCTACTATTCATAAATTGCAGTCATCAGTAGCAAGCATTGTGACCATAAGCACTTCAATATAATCTGATTATAGGCTAATGCCAGATAAACTTTTAACAGTTAAGCCTACTGTTGCAACAAATAAACACAACACCGTAGTCCAACAAGTAGGTGAATGATATTCCAAAGTTAAATATAATATTAAAGAGAACAGGCCAAATTTCAGTCATTTAAAAGCAAGATACATTTTAATAAAGTTGAATTATTTTGTTTTTGAATGATTCATTCATGTGAATGATATTCCAAAGTTAAATATAATATTAAAGAGAACAGGCCAAATTTCAGTCATTTAAATGCAAGATACAATTTAATAAAGTTGAAATATTTTGTTTTTGAATGATTCATTTCTGTTCATGTAGGTATTAGCTCCTCATTATGCAGTTTATTCATTACAAGGCAGACTGACTTTATATGTTTCAAAAGAAAATGGCAAACAAGAGTTTTGAATGTGCTGAAGACTACTGTTAGCCAACAAAGTTGCAAAAGCTGTGAAAACATAAATATTTGAAAAAATATGTTCCCAGATAGTAAAATTACATCCCAGTTCCCATGTGGAGAGAAAAAAAAAGTATCTTTGTGAATTTTTTTTGCAGTGGCTCAACATATCAACACAAATCTGTTAAAAGCTTGGAAAAGATAGAGACTGTGTTCTTGTACAATAGATCCTTAAATAGTAAAAATCAAAAGGACCAACTTGATGTGCATTTTCCATCCTTTGATGACTAGGTTTCATCTCTGCATTTCTTGACCATGCACAAGCTAATGATCTCTTAATCCCCCCCTTTTGTTTTTTTTACAGTTGACCAAAGAACTTAATCACAGTCATGTCTTGCAAATAGTGATGGATGATCCAAAGGTTAACTGATGATTCCATGGAAAATTATTAGAATCAGAGTAAAAAACTGCAAATTCAAGTCTTTGTTTCCACACAGTTCATGGAGTACCTTGTGTTGCTTTCAGTGCCTATGAATAAGATTTAGAAGTAATACTTAAATTAGTTTACCACTTTTTCAAAGATTATTCAGCCAAATAGGAAGAATTTGAAAAAAATATTGGTTCACATGCATATGCTCTGAAAGTTTGTTTTATCCAATGGGAGGAGAATGTGTTTGTTGCATTATTCTGAATTTCCAAACATACTGTAAAATATGCAATAAATGATATCTATTCTGTTGTAAAGTTATCATTTTGTGTTTTGACATTTGAAGAATTCTTTCATTTTCTCACAAATTATCACTGACCACCTTTTGTTAGCTGTGATGTTGAGTCTATGATTAAAAACCTTCAGAGAAGGGTTGTAAAACATGATGTACTATCTGCAACAGACACTTATTTAAGTTGATTTAAGCAATATGAAATATATCAAATTGGCTAAGCATGTCTACTGGTTTTTGTGCTATAAAAATGTGAAAGTATTCATTGCTAGAGAGAAGGCAAATCCAAGAGAAGAGCTTGAATTTTGCAATGATTGTTAGCTGTTTTGATCTGTTTAATTGAGAAATTGTTAAGGAAGTGTCAATTGAAATATTTGTTTATACATAATGTTGCCTGTTTTTCTTGTATTTAATAGTGGCCTTAGATCTAATGAATAGCAAGGCCCATTTTCAGTATGTACTGTCCACTCTTGTCAATTTTAAAAGTCTCAAAGAAGAAGAATGTGATGATTTGATCAGATAATACAACTTGTTTTTATCTCGGATTGTGGATTGAAATTCCTGCAGCTTCAAAGATTTTGACCTCAAATCTAATGGGCTTGACTGCTTTTTGTTCATACACTCGGGCCAAACTATGGATTACTAGTCTTTATAGCATGTTGTCAAACTCATTTTGATACTTCTATAATATTTATAGAATATACAAAACAATTAAATTTCAAACTGGTAATTTTGAACCATTATATTTGTTTTTTTATTATAAATGGCTAGTTATCATGTACAATAGTATAATTACATAATTATATGAATTTAGAATAGTCAGTCACTTTTCAGTTATTGTTTTCTTTTTGCTTCTAATAAAGCTTAATCTACAATCCTGCACAACTTCAAGGAGACTTTGTTTCTCTTCTGTCTTTATTTCTAATGATGGCCTTATATATTCCTCAGTAAGGGCCACACTCTTTCCAGCATTGTCATTTACCACATTTGAGTTTTGAACTTTCTTTAATGCTTCATAGCTTCTATGACTTAAAATCATAATTCAGAAATTTAGCCTGTTGTGTGTTGTTTGTGATTAAATCTTCAGTTGACACACCCTCAGGCTTGATATTTGGGTGGATATGCTCTCAAGGTTTTGAAGCAAAGTGACAGCATGGAGTATTTATATATGAAATGTTCCTGAACATTCTGAATAGTATGAAATACTCTGGAATATTCCAAAATGTGGGTATTCTGAATATGCAGGTATAATGCAAGTTGCAATGCAAAATTACAACTACTTGAATAATTCCTTATTTTATTCAACATGAACAATATTTGGTGTGAATTACTTACTTATGTATTGGTGCAAAATGAGAGGTGAGAGCATTATAAACCAAAACTTGATTTAAAAGAAACACCTTACTGTGAGTGAGTTAAACCACACTATTTGGTCAGTCAAAAGTCGCACACAAGTTTGACTATAGGTGCTCTAGTCTGTGAGTTAAAAATTAGGAAAAGATATTTGCAGAAATTTTTATATAGCCTTGTATAAAAAATCCTAAAGAGATATAATTTTAACAAGTAAATATGTATATTGCTTTTATTTCATATAATATTGATATCCTTTTTAATTATTTGAATATATAGGGAAAGGGTTAACACTTGTGAGTGCAGTACTAGAAGGAGCATATAGAAAAATGTATAGTGAATCTCAAGCAGCTAAACTGGTAAGGAACTAAAACTTAGACGAGTGTATTATAGTCTCTGTACGTTTTTTTGAGATATTGATGAAAATATATAATTAACTAAATGTCCCTCAGTGGCACAGCAAAAGTCTGCAAACTTACAATGCTAAAAACTGGGTTTTGATACCCATGATGAGAAGAGCACAGATTGCCCAATGTGTAGCTTTGTGCTTAATTTAAAACAGTAATAATGTAACTGAATTGCATGAACCAAGTAAAAATTCATAAGATTTAATTTTATACATCATTTTATAGTTTGTATTCTGTAATTTTGTGAAACTTTTCAAAAATAGAAAACTTTATTATTGTCTTTTTGTTTTTATTATTGTTATTCAAAAAACATAATTCTGTATATCTAATGTATTTTAACTTGTTTGATATTCAGTAAAATATTTGTTTTAATATTTTATTTTGCCAACCTAAGTATACAAATACAACATGACTGAAAAAGATGTATTGTTTACCAATAACTTCATCTTTTAAAGTAATATCACTCTTAACATTGCTAAGTGTATTAAATTATTTGACAATGAGTTTTTGATCAGTATCATTTTTTTATTTAATTGTAATTTTTTTAGATAAGAACTTATTTGTGTGCATTATTTGATTACAATAAACTTAATATATTGATTTTTAAAAAAGACATTTGTTGTCTGAATAGTTTGCTATTACAGGCCCAGCTTACTATATTTGTTGAGTGTAAATATCCTTGTCTGATGTCTCATTATTGTAGAATATTCCTGTGGCTTTCCAAACAAAAGCATTATTAGAAATGAAGTAACTTCAGAAATAAAGAAGGGATTTTAATATTAAAGGAAATGTTTTAAAATGTTATCTAATGTTTTTTTGTTTTTTTTACCTTTAGCCTTGCTAACTTGAAGTTTTTCAAATGTGTGACTAATTTCCATACAGCACTGTTGTATTTTCTGCTTAAATGAACTTCTCAAAATTATCAGTAACTCTTTGGATGATACAGTAAATTTAAGTTTAAATAATAAATTCACACTTGAACAAATAGAAGGGGTAAAAACATAAATATCAAAATTCCCAAAAATGATTAATTTTGTTATCCACAAATGTGATATGAAAATGTTGTTGAAATAGAATAAGAATTATACTTTTTATCTAAATTTTTAAACTTGGGTGATCCATTCAACCCAAAACAATTAAGTAAAGGTGATTAAAATAAGTTTTGTTTAAAAAACATTATTTCTGCTGACAAAAGAATAAGCATTTTAGAGCTAGAATTAACTTGTTAAATTTGGACTAGTTAAAGAATACAGAGGGTATATTTTAACGAAGTCAAACTTAATAAATCTGAAAGGAATTCATGAAAACGTTAACAAAAATTATGTACAAATCAGTATTATATTTGAAAGAAAATTAGTTTAAACAGAATTTTAATGCTAGTGTTGAAAGTAATGTAGAGAGTATTGTTCGATTATAACCTTTCATAGAGAAGAAAGATCTGGGGAGAACTTAATGTATTTTTCATTTTTTGCTTTAGAGTTTAAAGAAAGCTATGGAAGACGAGAAAGTCAAGGGATTTGCTGAAGTAGTAGTGACAAATAATGTAACTGATGGTATTTGTCATTTGTAAGTATTTGTAAAAGGTTCATTTTTAATTTGTGTGTGTGTGTATAGCCTTGTTATATAGAAAGAGATATTTCCAGATTTTGGTACCTGTTTTTGATTATTGGTCAGTAACAATGAGAAGTACATTGTGAGTGATCTGTCAGCAACAGAGAAAATGAATAATGTAAATGTAGATTTAGCAGTCTCAAATCAGAACCATTCAACTTTCGAGAAAGGCAGTTCATTTCTTTATCTGAAAGGGTTTGAACTAAATGTCAAAGTGGAGTCTTTTATGTCACCTTATTCAACCTGCTGATTATGCATGTGTTATTTTAACTTCATTTTGTTTTCAAATTCTGTCACAGTAACATTCCTTCAGGCTAAATGTTTAAAACTATTGTTATACAGTTGAGGTTTATCTGTGTGTTATTGTTACTTTAAACTTGGAATATCACATACTTTAGTCATTAATTTATTTTCAAAATCATAAACTAGTAGGTGTTGCGAAAGCTGAACTAAATTAATCTTATGTTTATGGGAATGTACCAAATTAGCGTCTTCATAACCAACAAAACAACATAAATATAAAAAAATATATATTTTCTAACTTATAGGTTTTAGTGAATATCAAAATTTATTTTTTTCAGTATGGGGACCAACCTCATAACCATGTTATGCTTGTTGTAATTTTTATGCTATAACTTTTAAATTGGTAAATGTATCTTCATGAAATGTTGCATATTATCTATCAGTAAACTTCACAAGACTGTTATGTAAAAATTTCTTGTTTTTTTTCTAGTAAGTTTAAAGATTTCTTAAGTTATGTTTTTCTCTTGCCTTTCCTTTTTTTTTAAAATGTTGATTGTCCAACATGCAAACTCACTTTGATGTTAAGATTTTAATTTATGTGGTTTTAGAGATAATGCAAATGAAATGTGAAACAAAGATAAAACAATAGTAATTTTATAAAATTCCTGTGCAGGTGAACTGTTCAGAGTCTGAGTACAAATAAATAAAATAACTGCATTAAATAATGAATTTTTATTAGATATAGTAAAAAAAAACTAAAAAGTAAATATTTAAGGGTTTTTTTTTCAAACAACATATCTTTTGGAACATTCTTGTGAAATTTCCAACAATTTCACCCGTTAATTTTTGAAACAAAATATGACAGAGTAACGTGACTTGTGCTTTTATGAAAAGTATACATCATCAGTTTGAAAGATTGCATCACCCAAAAGTACTTTTAACAGGAGTAATAAGTCAAAATAAAACTTAACAAAAATAATGCATTCTTGACTAATAACTTTAAAATGTATCAAAAATACTAGTATATAAGGATTAGTTCTCATAAAATGATTTTGTATAAATAATAAAACAGTTTATTTGCATGTAGTTTTACATTGATATAATATGATTGCTGAAGAAGATTTTTCAAAAGGGGTGTCTTGTGTAGCATTGCAGGATTATTGAATAGTTTGTGATTTACTCATGAGACTTTTCTAAAATATTTAAAAATTTCACTACAAGTAATGATATACTACAGATGAACCTTCATTTTTATATTTACCTGTGTAATGCAAGTGTCAGTGCATTGAAAACGTGTAGTTATACAGGAAGATGATAAATATTAACATTGGAATATCTGCTCAGAAATATCCTTTAAATATGAGTTTAAAAAAAAAATTGTTGCCTTCCATATTTTTTTACTAAACATTTTCACGAATGGCGTATGCATGTTGTTTATAACTATAGATAGTTCCATAAAAACATGATCGTTAAAGTGTTAATGTGAACATTTTTTATATATTTTTATAACAGTTGGAGCAAGTTTTGTTTTTTTACAGCAGAATTTTAAAATGAAGTTGAAACAATATTTACTTATTTGTTCCAGTACAACAATGTTATTTTGACATGCTTGTACTTCTTTTGCATATGATCTTGCAAAAGTATAGTCATGTGAAAAAGTTAGGACACCCTATGAAAGATTGTGTATTTTTGGATATATAGATATTTAATCTCAATTGTTACAATACTGAGAGATTATAGGAATATAACTAAACAATTAAAACTGAAGAAAATACTTTTCAAGATCTTTTGTAATTCTACAAAAATGCATATTCGAACTGAGGAAAAGTTAAAACACCCAACACCCTTTGGCTGAAATAACTGCAGTGAGACACTTTTAGCCATCTACCAGACTCTGACATCAGTCTGAAGGAAGTTTACCCCACTTCTCAATGCAGAATTCTTTCAGCTGTTAGATGTTTGAGGGGTCTCTTGCATGTACAGCCCATTTCAAGTCACCCCACAGCAT
Organism: Carcinoscorpius rotundicauda; assembly: GCA_011833715.1. Lineage (NCBI taxonomy): Eukaryota > Metazoa > Arthropoda > Merostomata > Xiphosura > Limulidae > Carcinoscorpius > Carcinoscorpius rotundicauda. Next base: position 43,659,232 of record CM022392.1, on the reverse strand, counting down.
CTCAATGGGATTAAGATTTGAGCTTTGACTCCGCCATTCCAGAACTCTCCATTTCTTAGTTTTCAGCCAGTTCTTGGTAGATTTACTGGTATGTTTTGGGTCATTGTCATGTTGGAGGGTCCAGTTCTGCTTCAGTTTTAATTTTCGTACAGATGATCTTGCATGATCCTCAAGCACCCTCTGATACACAGTAGAATTCTTGGTGGATTCTATAATTGTGAGCTGTCCAGGTCCTGCTGCAGCAAAACAGCCCCAAACCATAACACTTCCACCTCCATGCTTTACAGTTGGTATGAGGGTTTTTTCCTGGAATGCTGTATTTGATTTATGCTAAACATGTTCTCTGTTCTGGTGTCCAAATAATTCAGTTTTGGACTTATCTGTCTAAAGAGCATTATTTCAAAAGTCCTGGTCCTTGTGTACATTCTTTCTGGCAAACTTCAGTCTGGCCTTGATGTTTCTCTTAGAGAGCAAAGGTTTTCTCCTTGCACACCTCCCATGCAAGTTAAACTTGAGCAGTTTCATTCTGATTGTCAAGGCATGCACTTTCATATCAACAGTAGCCAGAGCTTATTGTAGGTCTCATGATGACATGTTAGGGTGTTTGGAGGCCTCTTTTGGCTTCTTGCAGTCTGCTCTTGGGGTGAACTTTCTTGGACAACCAGACCTTGGGCATGTTGGCAGTTGTTTTGAAACCTTTCCACTTTTGACTATTTTCTGGACAGTGAAATGGCTGATTTCAAAATATTTTGGGATCTTTTTAAATCCCTTACCAGACTCATAAGCTGCTACAATTTTCTTTCTGAAGGCCTCAGACAGCTCTTTTGCTCTCACCATGGTGCTCACTCTCACTTTAACAGTTAGGAACACACCAAACTAAATGTCTGAAATTTAAATAGGGTAAACCTCATTCAAAATGCTGAGTAATGATTTTCTAATCATGTGCACTTTGTGTGATACACCTGTGTGTGAGTTGAGCCATTTTAAGTGGGAATAAATGTGGTGGTGTTCTAACTTTTTCCTCAGTTAGAATATGCATTTTTGTAGAATTACATTTACAGAAGATTTTGAAAAGTCTTTTCTTCAGTTTTAATTGTTTAGTTGTATTCCTATAATCTCTCAATATTGTTACAATTGAGATTAAATATCTATATATCCAAAAAATGTTGCAAAAATACACAGGCTTTCATATGGTGTCCAAACTTTTTTACATGACTCTATAATGCCAAATAAAACAATAGTTACTTATGTCTGTAATAAAATGCTTTTTTTAATTTCTGTGAATAAAAGAAGTGTTTTACAATGTTATAATCACAATGCATAGGGATAAAAAAAAATTTCCAAAGAAAACATTGTTTTAGTAGAACCCCACTTTTCAGCCTAATGAGTTTCAGCTTTTGATCAGTACAAAGTTGCTTTTACATATTAGGATTCAGACATCTGGTCTTGGTGGATTAAAGCACAATACAGTAATCCTTGGCTGGCCTTATGGCTGGAGACAATCTCCAGAAGAAAAAACATGGAGAGTTTTTCTTGGTGAGTATTTGGTATATTTTGATTGGTGTTTAGTATGTATTATTGGAGAGTGTTTACCATGGTTTTGATTTGAGAATTATTGTTGTTGAATGTTATGTGCAGTTAATTATACAGCATTTTTGGTGAGTATTTAGTTGGAAACTTTTTCTTGCTGGTTGTGCAAATGTGTTTAATAGTAAAGTCTTCTTTCATGAGTATTTATTGTATCTTATTTTTCCATTGAAGTATAATTGTGCTGAAGATTTAATGTGTATGTAATTTGAAGTTCTCTTATTGAATATTTCGAATGTTGTTTTGGTTGGAGAGTGTCTTTTACTGAGTGGTTAGTTGGTATTTGTTTGAAAAGTTTCCCTGGTAAATGTGTATCATGTTTGAATGAAGAGTGTCTTCCTTAGTGTCTGGTGTTTGTTAATTGGAAAGTGGCTCTTGGTAAGTGTTTAGTGTGGGTAACTGTAAATCACTCCTTGAGTCTTTCCTGTTTTAATATGTAACCTTTGATTACATTTGTGTGGGGTATTTCTGCAGGACTGGGAATGCTTATGGTATACATTCTTCTTTTCCATTTCTCGGGACACTATCTTAGGATTTATTCACCATGGGATCCAGTACCTGCCTTTCCCATTTGTCTTGTTTTGGTTCCAAATGTCTTTTTTCGAATAGTTTATGTGTTACTTGACTTCTGTATTTGAGGGAATTTTTTTAATACCATTAATTGGATGCTTAATGTTGGTAAGCTCTTTTCAAACAGGAGTAGTCTTATTGTACTCATCTACTTCTTCCACAATCTGCTCAGATAGTTGTATTTTCCAGTTCTGTGTTTTTGTGTTCTTTACCTCACATTCTAGTCTGTTTGGAGAGTGTATTTTTAGATACTGCCCTCCATCAGGACCATCCATTCTCTTATTTGAATGCATCTTTTCAATTTTCTGTTATCCAAGGCATTACAGTTCACTATTTTACTACTAGCAGGGTTCTAATGCATCAGGTGATTTGGTTTGTATTGAATCAGTTCTTCCTTTTTGTCTAACATATTTGTGATCTTTTCAGAAGATGCTGCATGACCTATGACCTTTTGCTGGGATTTCTTCAGCTTTTACTCTTAAGTTTCATCCTTCCCTCTTTGACTTCACACGCTGATGGTTGAACTTATACCCCATGATGTCAGATTTATTGCTTCCTTCCTCTCTTCAGATTGTTTCTCTTTCTTGATGCTCAACTCCCCAAGGCATGGTTTGATCAGAAGGAGACTTTAGGACGTGATCTACAGACAAAGTTTTATCATCTTAATATCCTGGCATTTCCACTAATCCACTCTCTTCCTCTTGTCCAGTTTTAAACTAATCATGCTTAATTCCAACTGTTCAATGGTGGGGTCTTATACCACTCACCAAGGGAACATTCATTCTTCTTCCCTTTTTGATAGACAGTGGATCTCCATCATTGAATGTACACACATAACATACATCCCCCTCTGTATGGGTTCTTGTAAGTGGTTAGGAAATAGTTCAAAGAACACCATGAGACCTTGAATTTCTTTTATAATGTCATTAATACTCATTATAGTATTTCTAATTGGAAAATTTTCTTTGATGAATTTTAAATTCAGATTTTTTATGTATCATTTTGGTGGCTAATTTCACTTTTCATGAATTTTGTGGTATATTTACAATTAGTTATCTGATAAAAATTATGTTTAATATCTTTTCACTTGAACTGTGTTTATTCAAAATTTGATATATTTATAAGTAATAATTAGAAAGTATTTATAGTTGGAAAATGCTTAGATACAAACCTGATAAGTTTATTATACATTTTTCAGATACAATTCGCATTGTTTCTGCCAGCAAGAATGCACTGTTGGTTCCAAAAGGAATTACTATGTTTCCTGAAAGCACAGAAAAAGTATCAGGCCATATTGATGTTTGGTGGATTGTTCGTATCCTTTTCTTTAAATCATAAGTTTTAAAATTATCAAAATTGTCAGAGATCTCATTAATGCATACCTGGTCACAATTTGTCATATTATATACGTGGCATTTACAAATGATCAGCATACCACCTGTGGATGTTAAACTCCATGATATGAATTCCATCACTGTAAAATCATGTTACACCCTTTAGGGCTGTGGGTATATTGTAAGAATGTTGGTAAAACCCCACTATTTAATCAAAGCAGCCAAAGAATTCATATTGATTTCTTTTGAATAGCTGTTTTCCCTGTAGTCAGTTCAAAATTAGGGATAGTTAATTCAGATAGTTTATATGTAGTTTTTTGCAACTATCTGAAACAAAACAAATGAATTATGTTTCTATGTTTAATTTTTGTAAAATGCACATTTTTTTTAGGAAATACTTATTTAAACAGACTCTGTATAGCCAGCTGGTTAGAGTGCTTGACTCATAATCTGAGAGTCATGGATTCAAAACTCTTTCACACCAAACATGGTTGCCCTTTCAGCTAAAGAGTTGGTGGTGGGTGGTGATGACTGGCTGCCTTCCCTCTAGTTTTACATTGCTAATTTAAGGATGGCTAGTGCAGATAGCCCTTGTGTAGCTTTGCGCAAGATTCAAAAAAACAAACGAACTTATTTAACCAAAAGCTTTCTAAGTTCAAACTTGGTTAGAAGGTTATCAGTAGTGCACTATATTACATGTATTGCTGGAAAATGTGAGTATATAATTTATAACTCGTGCATTTGAAGCAGTACAAAATAAATCTTGCTTAACTAGAAACAACTGTACAGTGAAAATAAACTTATTTATTAAGTGTACTACTGCAAAATCTACAAGTGTTATCATCAGTGACTTGTAACTGCACATCAGAGGTGGCAATTGCAGAAGGTTGAATGTGATTGATATTACAACAGTTTTGAATATGCAAATCAGTAAGCTGTTTTTCATCCATAGTCATTATAAAGTTGTGATGTAATAACATATATCAGAATACATTCTTTTATTCTTTGTATTTTCAGAATAAGTAGGATACCACCTAAAATATTCATATACCTAAATCTTAAAGATATGTTTAGAGTAAAGATTTAGAATTTTCAAGATGGGGATATAGTTTGTACCTAATGGCATTGGGAAAGAATAAAAGAAACATTGCTCAGGTGGGAGAATCAAGACCATTGAGAGATAAACCTGTAACAAATTGTACTACAATAATGGTATTAAAAAGAAAAATTATAGTGTCTTTAAGACAAGCCCACCTTCACCTTTTTGTAGTTGAAATTTTATCAAACAATTTTTTTTAGCCATATTTGTCTTTCATAGCCACAATTTATATCTTTCTAAACCTTCTCAGGGTCCTCCATAATTTTGATGGAAGAAGCCTATGTGAAGATTAAAAAGGTAAAATGATGGGATTTGAGGGGCTTATCTAGGCTGTTTTGCTGGCCCAGGAAAAATACCCTTGTAGGGGGTCTGAGAGCAATACCCCTTTACCCAAAAATGAGTTGTGGCAATTTTGAGCAATAAAGGAAGCCTTGAATTTTTTTTGAATTTGAAATAACTGATATTAGAGAATAAAGTTAATCAAACTGACAAAATAATGAATGTTATCACAACCTAGTTTAAATTTTAAGAAAAAGTTATCAAATTAAATATTGTAAACAATTGATATTTGCCTGAATTTCTTAAAAGCCTGCACACTCAAAACATACAAACTGCCTCCATAAAAAGTCATCACTAATATTAATAATTCTTTACTCTCAAAAATTCTAAACAAAAATGTAATTCTAAATAAAAAGTATGAAGCCAAAATAAGGGTATGTAGTTTGAGTAAGTAATACCTACAATATCTCCAGCCTTGCTTCCTTTCTTTTCTAAGATCTCTGTTTGCAGGTTTTTAAATTTGCAATGTTTTATTTATTTTGTTAATGTTAATATCAATTAATCAGTCTCCTGAAGTTTTTATGATGGCAAACAGGAACTCTCACATCTCTAAGTAGGTGTTTTAAGGTCTCCTTCAATTGAGTGTTTCTCTTATAAAGAAAAGGAACATCACTTTATTTTCAAGTTGTTTTAGCTACTCAATGTTTCAGTTTTATCCCTATATCAGGAGTAGATAATTTTTGTAATGTATGATATCATTCAAGTTAAGACTATCATATTCCAAGAATTATATCATGCTTGTGACAATTGCTATTATTTTAAAACCTGTGGCACATGTGTAAGCCATTTCTTTATTTTTAGATAACCTATTAAACCTATCTAACTTAGTAAAGATTTGTTGGAAGAATTTTACATCTTTACAGTTTATGGCATTTAACTTCAGTATGGAGTTTGATCACCACAAACAACAAAAGCCCAGCACTGAAGTTGTATTTTTAAAAAACAGTTTTGATAAGGTCATGGTTCATTCTCGGTTTATTTTTTGTTTTATTTTTTAATGTTTTCAGCATATCTTCAAGTGTCTATACCTACTGAGCAGTTAATTTGATGTCTCTTATACATCCTTTACATACTTGAGTTTTAATTCTGATGAGCATAAAAACCACTTCATTCATTTAATTTCTTTTTTTAAGAAATATGTTGACCAATTTAATAGAGTAAGGTGGTATCATCAATTAGGCTGAAAGTGAGGTCAATTGCCCCAGCTTGTGGTAACATGAAGAGTTATAGAATGTGGTTTCAATCATGTAGTATTAATGGTAATATTCAACACGATGTTGAAGTCTCTCAATATCAACAATACTTATTTCTTTTCAGTGTATTATATGTATCATGTTTGTCCCCTGCAGGGACAGCAGTAAGTCTTCGGATTTACAATGCAAAAGTCGGGAGTTAGATAGCCTAATGTGGCTTTGCAATAAGAAAATACACAAACACACAGGTATCACATTTCTTTGTGAAAGTATTTTAACAGTATTAATTATATTATCTAAAATCAGTTGGTTATGTACGTATTTGTAATTACACTTTTATAGTAGTATTAACTGAATGATATGTACTTGGGACTTCAGTTTTATAACTACTAAATGTATGATTTGCAAATACAAGAAATAACTTTTTTATATTATTTTTAAACCATTTCTTGAAGCAATTATTTGATTTTTCTAAAATTAATTTCACATATTTTGATATTTTTATTTAAAGTAGCTTTTGCTTTATAGTTTTTTGCAGCATTTGTCAATAAAATGTTATTGGTATCGATTCAAATGATAAATGCTGTTTTTGAAGTAAAATATGTTTAGTACTTTATCACTTGTTTGGATTCATTGGAAATTTACTTCTGATCATTTAAAAAAAATTGCCTTAGCTCCTAAAAAAAGATGATGGAGGCTTGTTGATGTTACTACCATTTCTATTGAAACAACACAAGACCTGGAAGAACTGCAAACTACGAATCTTCACTGTTGCTCGTATCCTTCAATACTGAATATTTTGTACAGACTTTCAGAAATACTTTCTGTTTCCTTGGCTAATGATGTTTTATAAACATCCATGTAATGGTGTTGCTCTTTAGTCATTATTTTTATTTTGTCCTGTATTTGTTAATTAGTTGTTTGCATGCATGCTTTTGATAAATACATTTTTGTATATTTGGATGAGTGCCTTTTTAATATTGATTTTGTTGGATAAACCTATATTGAAGTATCAAACCTTTTAGTATAGCATACAAGAGGAGGAGAAAAGTATTGTGTTAGAAATCTGGAACTTGATTTTAATAATGGATTGAACCATACTTTGTTCTGTGTTTTTAATAATTGTCACCAGTCTTTAACTCTTTCCACATGCATTTGGTTGAATCAAAGAAGTATTAAAATATTTTGTGCTAATTATGAGTTCTGTACGATAACTTTTAATACAGTACACAAAATTTTTCAAACTTTCAATAAAAATAGAAGTTTTGTGCAAAAAACATTATATTTTTTAATCAAGTATTTTTAATAGAGTGGTTCATGCATATATATGATAGTTTTGATTACTAGTCCTAGTGCAGAAGGATTTCATGTTAAAATTAAAAATACTTTTATTAATCTGAAAATTGTCAAATATCATTTGTGTTATTTCTAAAACCTCCTAAATAAGTATAAAACGTTCTTTTCAGCAAGCTTTACATTTTATTTATTCTCTTAACATTAACTCTAAAAAAAGGTTGATACAGTTTGACCAATTTCATAACCACAAGAAGAAATAAATAAATCTAAATTACTTTTTTTCTTTCTAGAATGATTTCAAGTGTAACTTAGACATAAATTTGTTTACCTTAAGTAGCTTAAATCTGGTAATAGTATATATCTGTTGGACATAAATTTTATTGTTCTTTGAACCTTGTCTGAACTATTCTTCCTGTCATAAAACTTGTAAATCACATAGTGAACATTAAGCTTATGTTAAATTGGATGTTGCTGATAAGCATACTTCGTAAAAAAATTTTGGTAATGTCATTATTATTATTATTTATTTTATGTAATCTGTATATATCTAACCTAAAAGTTTATTTTTACATTTTGGTTACTTTTATAATAATAAGTACAGAATACACATGAAAAACATGGAATAAAGTTTCTTACTGATTTCTTGATGATATTTAACCCTACCTTTTATACTAATGATATGACATTACTGCTCTAAATATTTTTCCTCATTTATTTAAGCAATGTGCCAAACAACATTGTCTGTGTTTTTGCATGTTATTATACTATGTTCCACAACTGTTGCAATTTTTTTTGTCTTTCTAACTATGCAACAAGTGCCATTAAAAATTCAACTAATCTTTTCCGTGTATATCAAATGACAAAGTTTGAAATGAAAGCAAAATAGACAGCATTCTGTGGAGAAAACAGTGTAATATAATACATAATTTAATAGATCCACACATTGGCTTTCTATTGGTTGTAAGTGTAATAGAGTATCAAACATCAGAGAAAACTACTGGCAATTTGTAAAGAAGAGGATGTGACAATGGGGAGTGCCAAGAGATGTCTGATTTTCTATTTTATGGCCCTATTAGAAAATAAAATTGAAGGCTGTAAAAATTATGCTTTACCTAAGTGATGACAACATTGTAATGAATAATTGTAAAGTGTGACTTTTATTTTGAACTAGTTCTCATTTGTCAGACTACCACTTAAAATGAAGTTGTAATAAATATTAATCTTTTAATGTTTCAAGACAATGGATAATATGATCTGATGATTATAAAAGCTTTTAGGCATGAAGCCAAGGCTTTGTTTTTTGTGTAAGTATATTGCCTTGTGTCAAGAAAATTTGTTAAATATTAATCCAAACAGAAGTGTTGTTATTTTTGTTCTGTGGTATAAGAAGTTTTGTTAAAAACTGCTAGATTTCAATCCAAGCAGAAGTATTATCTTTGTTATGTGTCATCACAACTTGTGTCAAAAAAGCTTCTTAGTATTAACCAAAACAGGAGCACTGTTTGGTATTGTCACTATAATTTATGTCAAATATGTCTGTTAGATATTAACCCAAGCAAAGCTCTTTAGTCCTTGTTATGTGTCAAGAACTCCTGGTTTAAAAGAAAATTCAGATAGTAATCAAAGCCGTAGCATTCTTATCTTTGCTACATATCACAAGAAAAGTGTTAAGAGACCAAACTAGAACCATTGTTAACTTTGTTGTGTAATGAGAAATTCTCTTTGTGACAAAAGATTATTATAAACATGTATCATGGGATAGTCCAATATATAAACTTGAGCTCAAGCATTATCTCAGTTATATGCTGTTAGGACTTCACATATAGAAATAGTCATTAGATATCAACTCAAGCAGAATTATTGATATCTGTTACAAGTCATGAAAAGTTCTTGTTTCAAGGGGGGAAAAAGTTGCATATTACACCAGTCAGGAGCTTTATCTTTATTATTTAGCATAAGATCTCTTCTTGTCAAAAATAAAAACTGTAGACATAACCCAGACACAAACATTGATATCTTTGTTATGTGTCACAAGAACTCTTCTTGTTAGAAAAAGTATTTAGCAAAAGCATTATCTTATGCATCACAATAGCTCCTATTTATGTCAAAATAATCTCTTGTTTCTGAACCCAATCACAAACATTGTATTTTTTTATGTATGTTGTAAGAATTTCACTTGTCAACAAAATGGTTAGATATTAATAAAAGCAAGTTACTCAATAGATGTTGGTTTTTAAAGGACAATGTGATCACTAAACCAGATAAAAGTAATAGGGTTGTGATTTTAAATAATGTAGATTACATCAACAAAGTAGAAGCTTTCTTGCCACTCTTACTATAATGGACATATATATGTATGTGACAGAAATAGTAACAGTGCCACAAACAAAAATCCATAAAAACATTTCATACTTTGAGTATTTAAGGTTCATACAATTAAAAACATAACTATGGTATGTGCAACAATCATTTCTTTATCACAGGACACAATTTTAAATAAAAGTACTCTTTTCATAAAAAGAATATGGCTTTCACTAGGACTGTGAATGATGATTTTATCACATCTTTATGGATATAATTTGTGAATATATAAGAAAATGGAGTTTTTAAAGAAACATTTGTTCAATAAAGGGTACCACCTTTAATATATATCATCACAATCCAAACACTTTTTTCTCATGCATACTTCCCCTAATGTTCAATTTTTTTTTTTTGAGAAGGTATGAATACTGTGATTAGTAATTACTATGGAGTGTATCTCTGTTAATAGAGATAAAGTTTATAAAAATTAAAAGTGATTCCAAAGGAAACAGGAGAGCCAAAACTACAAGATACCTGTTATAGTCAAAAATAGAGAACATCGTGATTATGTGTCGAAAAACAAGATCATTGGTCTTGCATTGTTGGGTTTTATATTTATTCCCTCAAACTCATAAACAGCACATTCAATTATACTAGTTGTTTGTAGTATGATCAAATATAAAAGTCATAAGCAAGATTTTTACCTTGTTTTAAAAAGAGATTGTACAAATTGAAAATTCTATAAAGAATATCTTTGACTTTATCAGGAACTTAAAACACACACAGTTAATGATGATGTGCAATATACTAGCTATTATACTGAGGGACTTTTATGTACTTTTAGATGAAATGGTTAGTCATTGTTGTAGCCTTGCATTTGTTGTGAATGAAATTTGTATGATATAACAAGATTTTAAAACATTTGTTTTTCGTGGAGAAACAGTTTATGTTTAATGGTAACATTTATTAACTGTATGATTGAGTGCTTATGGACGCCAGTCTAGTTCCCAACATTTCTAACTTTTTCCTGTGCTGTCATGACAAAGATTGGTTGCATTCATCTCCTGAATGTTCCAAGCCTGTGCATCAACAGAAGCCATGTTGATGAAACTTTTGTGATGCTTAACAACAAGCCAGTGTGAGTTAAGGCATTTTTCTAGTTTTTAAATGGTAAATGTCCCAATATAAAATTTTCTGTTGGAAATTAAAGCAACAAAATGACAAACTCATTCTTAGATGTTCATGTTCTAAATAACCAGGGTTATACTTCTCACTAAAGTGGATTATAAACCTTCCTGCATGGTATGAAGCATTTAATGTATCATAAAATCAAAACATTAATAGAAGAAATTGTTTTATATTGCCATTTCTAAATGTAATAATCCACACAAAAATTTAAAAGCTAAATACTCAATCATAATTCTATTTAGACACTATTTCATACATTATTCAGAAGAAAATCATCAAACAGTATTATCTGTAAGTTCAGTTAAAATGTTTTTAAAACAGAGTTTGGGTTAAAACAACTCTTGACTTAAAGACAACATCCGGTGAATATTTTGCTGGTGGTTATACAAGCTCATACACTCAATGCACAGCGAAAAGTATTGCTAACCACTGTCTAAAAAAAATGTGATATTGTGCCTGCCTCTAGTTTTTTCTGTCATTTTCAATTCTGAAAAATAATTCAAATTCAAAATGCTAGAACCTGTTGCCATTTTGATAAAAAAACAGCTTTTGATCAGAAGATGAGTACACTATCATCACACCTTTCAACTGCAAAAATCAAAAGAAAGATCAAAACATGAACTTGTATAGTTGAATATGAAATGAACTTAAATCCTATAAAAACAAACTTGTATTAATTACATTTCTTTACCTTTTGTCCTTGAACCAATCTTCCAGGTGGTGGAAGGGAACAGTGCTCAACTACATAAGCATCAGGAATTTTAATAACAAAGACATATTTAAGAGTTGTTTTTGAGTCTAAATTAAATTTTTCTATTATTTTGTGAATGCTGTGAGTGAAATCTGCTACTTCATTGGATTAGTTACTTAGACATCACATTTATAACACTCATTGAATATATTCAGTATTTTTTGAAAACACATTCCAGAGATGCCAAATATTTCAAATGACTGAGCATAGTGATTGTAGACAGAGCCCTTTCACAGTTTTAGTTTTTTTAGATTTGCCAGAAAGAAGACAATCTGGTAAATGAGGCCTCTTTTTTTCCATCTTGTGAACGATCGCATTAGTGTTTCTATGACTCTTAGAAAACAAGAAATACTCATCTATGCAAGTGCTGATTGGCTGACAAGCACTGATGATGTAACTATGGATTCCCCCACGTACCCAGTATGTAGAAGCACCACACTCAAACTATTGGTAGACGTCACAGATACAAATATTTTTTATTATATCAAGCATAGACATGATTACTGCAAGTAGCTATTTGGACAATGTCTTTTATTTATTATCAAAATTTATTTGTATCTCACTAGAAATTTTCTTTTCACCCCTTTTAAGCCCTGGGGAAACAATTTATCACTATTGTATAGGCTTATATAATATATAATAATTTGGGAGTTGCAACAAGTCGTAATGTTTGACTGTATGAGCATATAGTCATTATGTATACACCAAAATCGTAATGATTATGTTCAAATCATAATGGTTGGTATCTCTGATATTCTCTTTTTCCTTATCAGAAATGACAGATTACCTGTTGCAGTGCAAATATACAAAGTACAATTGAGACAAAAACACTAGCATTTTAAACTAATTTTCAAGAGGATACTGGTCAAAGTCTGTGTCTTCTTCATTGCACAGCACTGGTCTAGAATGGGATTAAATACCATCATTAACATTTTTACATATTTTAAAATTAGCTTTAAGTGTGTTGTAGTATTTTAATTTCACCAAAATGTTGACAATTTTGAAACTAATTTTTTGAAGGAGATATTTCACTGAACTACCTTTAGATTTGTAAATATGTGCTACATTAATTTGGACATTTTCATGTGGTTTGCTGAGAAATTTAATTCTTTAATGGCTATTAAGAAATGGAAGACAATAGTATCCAGATGAAGAAAGATTTGGCCACTTTCATTTATCATCTTAGAATAGAGGCTGAAGTTGAAGTTGTGGAAATGGTATGTCAGTTTTCAGACAAGTTCAGATATATATGTGTGTGTATGTAAAGGTACATCTTTTCTGCTTCAGAGTTAAAAAAAATGAAATATAATAATTTATGCTAAAAACTGGCTGTTTATTTGGTTATTACAAAATGTAAACTGTTGCTTGTATATACATTTCCAATTTTTTTATAACTAAAAAGAATTCTACTCCTTACCTGAAAGTAAGACAGTTTTCTTTATTTGTCCATTAGTCAGATGATAAAATACAAGTTTGTATTTTTCAAGGTCTAACAGTAAATTATTGGTGTTCATACTTTCATTTTGTGACAATATGACAATTTTGTAAACATATCTTGAGAATTGGTGATAACTCCAAGCTATGTTTACTTTTCCAAAACTTGCAGTAAGACAAAGTTACTGATGTTAAATCTTTAGGACTAATAGTAAGCTAAGTCAGTTGTGCTAAACACTCTTGCTTGTATTGAGTGGGAGACATACACCTTATTTAGAAAAATAAAATGTGCTTTATTTTAAAGTAATATTTGGAAATATGTATAGTACTATCCATACATGTTAATAAATAAAATATTTTCATAAAAGTCTTTGATGTATTAAATCATATGCAGATGATGGAACTTTGCTACTCAAAACCTCAATGTTTAAAATTATATTTCTTCCAGAGAACAATAATAGTTCCAGCAAGATATCATTTTTTGATAGTTATTGTGCTTGTTTTATTGATTTAAATTTTCTTGTAATAACTTGTTATAAGACAAATCTCTACCAAACTTGTGTGTCATCTATATGCAAAAACAATAAGGCAATATAGCAGTTAAAGCTGATTTTTTGTTTCCATGAGGAAAAGGTCTATTAAAAAAATATAATGTTTTCTAGAAGTTTTCATTGAAACCTTCAATAGATAAAACTATATGAATAGACTCATAATTTTTAAATTTTGATTTTTTCGTTGAAATATAAGATTACCATTTGTAAGGAAGGTGCTTTTGTATTAATCAAATTTATGTATATTATGTGTATGACCTTTCTACAGCCCAACACAGTACTTTTTTCAAGTCTGTTAATGAGATAAAATGCATACATAAATCCCTCTGTCTTAAAACCAGGATACTTGCACAGTAACTTCTTCATGTTTAAAGATTTAAACATATCTGGTAATATGAAAATGTTATTTATAATTTGTTTCTAGTTTTATAACAATATAAGAAGTGTATCATAACTTGTTACATAATTATTTGTTGTTTAATAGATCAGATTAGTCAATGTTCAGGTTTGGGGAAAAAAAGTATAAATCTGTCGTATTTCTACATAAAACAGACAGTTTTTCCAAAATATTTAACAAGTAAATTAATATTAAAGGTAGGTTCAAGCAATGTGTTGACTTGTCTGAGAGTTTCAAATGGATTGTTATCACCTTTTGTGTAGTTTTGAAGATGATATTTTTGAGATCAAAACAGTTTGAAACTTTTTTTTTCCAAAACTAGACAAAAGGCAGAAATAGCTTATATGAACTCTTCATGAAGTGAACTTCTGCTGTAGTTGTATATGAATATTGATTACACATTATTCAAAACTGTAGGTAGCATGTGAGGTTAACTGACCCTATTGTACTCCTAAATGAGTGATCTTTCAGTGTATCTTAAAAAAGGCTTTGGTTTAGTGTTGTTGTTTTTATAAATATGTACCTTGTTTTTTTGTTTTTGTATTCAGCATTTATTAATAGTTAGTATATATATATAGGAATATTACTTTTGAATAATCATAGTCTCATTTGAATATTGTGTGTATGTTTATAGATGGATAGTGACATATCAGCATATACTTATGAGCGGACTTTAATGATGGAGCAACGAACTGAAATGATCAAGCAACTGCGCTTGAACAGGAAAGAAACTCTGAATATGGTAATAATGCATTTTATAAACCATCATTGTCCTGTTTTTTTATGGTAGTGAATAAATGGACAGTTTTTTTCAGGTTGCATTATAGACCTTGTACAAGATGGTAATGTGTACTTTGGTATATAAGGTAATTATTTTAGATGCTTCCAAAAAGAGTAATAATTGTGATTTTTTCTTGCCATTTATTTAAAGATCTGTATCATGTCATTTACAAGAACTAAATAGTTGTAAGAAATTACAACTGTATCTCCAAAAACTAAATATATTTCAGTTGTGATTTGCAGCTGTGCTAGAAATACTAATTAGAAGAATGTAAGATATGGTGCATACAGCAGAAGTAACTGAAATAGCAAATCAGCTTAGATTTCTTTGACCACAAACAAATATATGGTTGCTAGTATACCATGACAGTACTTCTTTAAAGTTCCATGGAAGTGTGCACTTAATGTGACAGATTTTCCTCAAAATCAGAAATGAATCTGCTTGAAAATTACAGTTAACTTTCTCTAACTACCAATCAAAGAATTAGATAACAAGAATCCAGAAGTATATCTGATCCTTGTAACAGTTGTAGAGTAGTTTTTTTTGTGTACATATATCCTTTAAAACAGTAGTGAGCTGTGATTGGTCTTTGCTATGAAAAAATAACACCTAGGGATGAATTTAGTTCATTTCCTCAGCAGGATTTAAGATGTTTCTAGTTAGGGCTTGGAGAAAAAAAAATTAAATCAATAAATATGAAATCCATACATTGTATGGGAAAATATATATGGTATTTATAAACTACAGTTACTGTAACATATTGATTCAATTAATATATTATTTATTCAAACAGTTGTTTTCTCATCACAGTAAATGTAACAAATTACTTTTAGAGCATTTATGAATTGTATCAGTGATGATGATAATGCTTACAGTGGTGCAATGACTTAAGTTAATTTATTTTAGTTCCTTTTAAAGAAGTTTCCATTAGCAGCATGAATGTAAGAGGTTACAGTTTCTTCTGGGCCAGTTATGACTTAGCAGTTAATTAATGCATTCAGACTGCAAATCTAACAGTTCATGATTCATGACTAGTTGTTGCATTCTGGGGCTGTGGATGTACTATAAGTGTGGTTGTCAGAAAAGAGTAGCTCAAGGTTTCGAAGTGGGTGCTGTTGACTAACTGCCTTTTCATTGTATCAGTTCAAAATTATAAGTGACTCTATATTACTTTGTGAACAAATTCTAAAACAAACAAACAACCTTTCAGCTGTAGTGTAGTATTTGTAACATTTTTATCTGTAAATAATTGTATCTTTTAGGTTCAAAATATTGTGGACAGTCACCATCAGCCAGTACACCAATCTGGTGTGAGAGTAAGGTTTAGTGAGCTTCCTCCACAGGAATCTGAATTACAAGATGTAACTAACTACAGTTCTTCAAAAGAAGAAGTTTCAAAACTTGATAACAAATTAGCTGGAGGCTTCAGTTCCCTTTCTACTCCCAGCCAAGAAATAAATGAAGACCTGCCTAACCCATCTCACTCATCTCCATCAGAAGTAAATCAGCAATACAAAGATAATAATGAGCAAGTTGCAAATATTAATTCATCAGACTCCTTTGACAAGCTACTCGACATTAGACCGTAAGTATCCCTAAAACTTTAAGCCTTATTTATACCCTGATCAACTTTTGAAGAGCCCAAATTTTTATTTCATCAGTTGTTAACATTTTACAAGTCATATATATCAATCCAAAATTAACCTTAAAATTTCATTCTAAAAACTTTATAATGTTTTTTAAACAATTTACTCATTGTAAAAGTTTTTATTATACTTTAACATTAATGTACAGAATAGAACAAATTTAAAAACATAATTCTGAAATAAAAACAAATATATGTATAGTAACTTTTCAAACAAATATTCTTCTTCAGGTTTAACTCTTTTTGTACGGGGTCAGTGGATTTCACTGACCTTTTAACCAAAAAAATGACCAACAGAGTTTCAATATTAAATTTTTTTTATAGTGTTTATAGCATGAATAAGTCTGACAAGCTTTTAGTGAATATTGCCAGTCTTTTGTGGACAAAAATCAGATATTTTAATGAAGTATATTTACTAAAGGTTTGTCCATGAAATGGAGCATATTTATTGCTACAAGTGCAAAATGATTTTCATGTTAAGATTAGAAATACCTTTCTTCATTTGCATATTTTTTAATTTCCTTTGCATAATATCTAAAACTTTTAACACCCTATTGCAATAGGTCACAGATCAAAGGCCATGTCATTGCATTTGTTGACTTGTATTCAAAATTTTATTGAACTACTGTTTTATGAATTTATGTCAATAAGTTTCATATCAAATTACACATTATAATTCAAATTTTAGTATTATACATTAGTTTACTTCTTAACTTAAACGTAAATATGAAAAGAACACACAAAAATATTTTTTGTGATTCACATGACATGTTGAATACAGCACTGGTTGATATTAGATGTTTGTGATGTTAAAATACTATGTGCATAGTTTTGTATGAATTTAGAACTAAAATTACCAATATTGAATATAAGATAAGAAACTAATACCTTTTCTTCTCGTTAAGATATGGCTTACGTACTGAATCAAATGCAGTTTCCTTATTCATTTCTTACCAATTTTGAAAATGGTCCCTCATATACATATATATCAATATATGACGTGAATAGCCATTGGACAGCTCAGAATGTCTCCCTAATGGTTTTTTTCAACCATTTTAATATGTGCTGTTTAGTAAAATGTTATCAAATTTCATTTAGATACACAGAATGTGTCAAAAGTTATTTATGTAAACTTTGATGATACTTTGGAATTAACAGGTCAGTCGTGTCAACTGAGACTGTTTGAAAATTATTAAAATGTATTGGGATGGAAGTTTAATTTAGAGTTAGACAAATGCACAAAATAACTTAGCAGTGGCTATGTGTTCTGTGGATGTGAGTATCTATCTTCAGGTAACTAAAATATTAGTTTATAGTGATGTTTTAAAAAATTAACTATTCCTCATTTATCCAAAAGTGTGGTTCATGACTGATGACCAACTGTTGTTTTGTGTCCAAAATATATTCTTGATCTTATTGGCACAAAGTAACTGGGTTTCTTTGCCAGTACTGATGTAACAATGATTTACAGTAAAGATGAGAATGGATAATAGGTAGTTTTTGTACCAGTTGTAGAAACTTGTAAATTTTATTTCTAGGTGTGGAAAGTACTATTAAAATAATATTGGACACAAAGGTTGTGTAAGATTAACAACCTTTATTTTAGGTTATTCCAAGAAATTTTATAAGATCAACAAATCAGTTACAGAAACTTTTTTCATTGTCTTTGATTCAGATGTCTGTGCTACCAAAATGACTGAATCAGAGAAATGCACTTACATTGTGTTCATAGAGACAAACAGCTTTTCTTTTCTTTTTTGTAACTTTGAAGAACTATAACCTACATTTAGTATTTTATGTTGCTGAGGTGATTAACATACACAATAACACAGAACAAGTTCCACTCATAAATTTTAATCTTGGATGAGAAGCTCATAGAATGCCCCTGAGTTGTTTTATCTTATACAAACTTTTAGTTTATAGCTCCATTATTTCTTAACCAACTTGAGATCTAATTTACAGTTTACAACTCAGTAGGTAAAACCCCTTTGATTCATGTCAATGACTTCACTCAACATCTAGATAAATTTATTTTAATCCTACCTGCAAAAAAGAATATCAATTTGAGAGTAAGCTGGTAGAGATCCTGACAAGTGATAAAATTAAATTGGGTATATGAGTGCCCCAAGCTTAATAAAAAGAGAAACAAGTCTCATAAATTTATTTACTCTAATCCTGTCTAAAAACATTTCAGTTGCCATGGATATGGAGGATTTTATCTTGTTATTGTTAGTATACATTTCTAAAGTTACAAATTTCATTTTTAAGATATTTATTTTTATATTCACTATTTGTTTATACAGTTTATCATCTTATGAGCAAGTGGTTCCAGACTTTGTAGGAAATTATTTTTCTAAATTCACATAAATGATCTTCAAAAATCAAGCAGAATAATTTTGATTAGAAAAGGGTGGGGAGGGGGTAAATTTTCAGTTGGAGCTGTCCATGCTTTTATCTGCTGAGAGGTGGAAACATTCATTTAGCTTGGGGTGTTATAACTAAATGCTTCTGAAGTTGCCTTTTTTTTTTTGTTAATCTTTGAGAGAATTTGGATTCTCTTACTTTTCTTTAAGTCAGCATCTCGTAATCCTGATTTGGATCCACCTTTTACTCTTTTTCTTCAATTAATCACATGGATTTGTGAAATTTGGAGCCTTTTCTTTGTCCATTTCAAGTTTACTCCTCCCGTGTTGGTTGAAAAAGGGACTATGTACTTTCTTTTCCTTCCTTATATGTATAGTTGAGATGGGGAGATTTATTGTTTTATTATGTGGCAGGATAGATAGACCTTGTACCCTCCTTTGTAAGTTTGCTTGCCTTGGTTTTCTGCCTTTTGGTGGAAATAGTTTTATTTTTGCTGGTGATATACTGATATCATAAGTTGGAGTTGTTGGCACCTTTATAGGACTTTCTTTCTTTCCTTAAGGTCCTGCTATATCCTGATAGGTCCTTTCGTTCTAAGTCTCTGGTAACTAACAAAGGGGATATATCCATCTGTGCCATTCTTATGCTGTTTATTTCTCACCTCTGCAATTGATTGTAATGTGATAATTTGTTTTGGCCTGTGTATTCATTGGAACCCTTCAGTTTCTCTTGGTTTTACTCTCTCTCTCTCTTTTCTTTTAATAGAATATTTTGTATATTTTGGTATTCACAGGGGATAAATATTTCCTGCATTACATCTCATCATATTCAGAACATTTGTGTTTTGCTACCTATTTCACTTGTCCAGTGAAGGATGTTCAATAGGCAGGTATTCAGACTTCTCCTAATGCTTTTTCTGACGTTCTTTACATGCTCGGACAGCTTTCTCCTAGGAATTTTCCCCTTAATCCATGACAGTTATTAACATCTTTTGGATTATAAGGAGGAGGGGGTATTTTGTCACAATCTTGTTTCTTTATCTTCCAGGGTCACTTACATTCTGCTTTCACTGGATCCCACTTTGTAGAGAGAGTGTTCACCAAACATGTGTCCTTTCATTCCAATTCTACACTAGCATTCACATTGATTATTCTTACTACTGGTTGCAACTGGCTCTGTAGATATTATTTGTTCCATAAGACTTTCTAAGCACTTACCAGATAGTATTTCCATGTTGTCATGTACAGCAACTCATGGATTATCATGAGTTAAATTAAGAGGATATTGTCCATCCCTGCTAATCATTGGATTTGATAAATGGTCCACTTGATCCACCTATTGCACTGTTCTTCGGGAATCTCCACTGTGCATTACCCCATACATTCTACTAGTGGAGCTAGGGAGTCCTCACCACACCCAGTTTCCAGTCACTGGGATGGTAGACAGAGGCTTTACCTCTGGAGTATTAGAATGTATCTCTTCACTGTTGGAGAAAAGTGTAAAATTGAGGGATCTCCTACTTGAATCCCTGGATGTTTATACTAAATGTCAGTAGGAGTGGCACCAGCCTCCACGGAAGTCTTTTCATAATTCTGGTTCAGATTTGACACTATCCTATCAGATTGGGCTGTGCATGGTTCTTCTCTTTAATCAGTGTTGGTTTTGTATATTGTTTATGGAAGGAGGTCCACCATCCCCTCATAATCTTGAATGCAAAGTGGTCCCATTCTAGGCCTTTGGTTGAGTACGAGTTGACCACTTGGTTGGGGAGTGAGGATAAATGTTCATAATTGCAGATTGGATGAATTATTTTCCTTTGTTTGAGTACAACATATGCAACCCCATTATTCCAAACCTGTAGTGTTGCTTTTTGGACTTCTTGTGATGGAGGAAAAAGTTTGTCCACTTCGGTGTTACTCAATTTCTCATCATTCTAATCATGCAAAATGCTTCACTCTGTGGCTACAGATTGGGGTCCAGTAGTTCTAGCCACTAGTGTGGGATATAGGGACCAAAACCCTTAATTCCAACCTTGAGTTGTGAATCTTCAGCCACTTGGTTGGGGCTGGTCTATAATGATATTTACTCATGTTCTCTTCCATGTTTGATGTAGGAACAAGGTACTGGGTGAAGAGCATACCTGTTATGGATGTAGTGTTGTTTATTTGAAAATAAACTTGCATGGATATAACTTTTTTTAATGAAACTGCATAAAAAGTAAGCATAATAAATAGCATACAGAGTAAGAAACAGTTATGAGCACTCAGTATATGACATGGTTTTACAAGTTGGTATAAAAAAACAAAAATTAAGATTAAAATCCATGGTAAAGGAAATAGCAGTTTATGTAATGGTCCAAAGCTAAATTGTAGCAAAGTAATGTAAAGTTGAAATAAAAGAATATTTAGTTGAATATGGAGAAAATATCTTAATGCATGTTCACAAAGTGATAAGCATATGGTTTGGGACAAAATGTTCATTTTATCTCAGGAAATTGCATGCAATTTAATTATTTTTGTGTAAAATACTTTGCACATCAAAAAAGCAAAAGTTGAAATCAAAGCTAGTCATTACATGATAACAACAGCATTGTGCCATTTTGTACTATACTTGTTGCAATGAAAAGTTTGACTAAGCAAAAAACAGATGAGGTGATTCTGAATTAAGAAGTCAATATGCAATCTAGACTTCTTGTAATGATATCATGTTTGTAGTGTTTGATTGAGAAATTTGAGAGAAACATTATGGATGGACAAAGGTGAGCATATTATTTATCTAGATAATTCTTTTATATGTAGTTCACATTTATTATTTAAGCAATTAATTAGTTTAATTTATTTAGTACTGTTACAGAGAGGGTTGTTTGTTACGTA
This sequence comes from Carcinoscorpius rotundicauda, assembly GCA_011833715.1. NCBI lineage: Eukaryota > Metazoa > Arthropoda > Merostomata > Xiphosura > Limulidae > Carcinoscorpius > Carcinoscorpius rotundicauda. Next base: position 43,637,529 of record CM022392.1, on the reverse strand, counting down.
TTTAGCTAAAGTTGATTCATTAATTTTCTGTTTTTCTATAGCTAATTTATGTTCATGTCATTGAATTATGAATGAGTGCAAGTTTAGTCAATGTACAGTTGGAAAAGATAACTATAAATACCAAATTTTTTGCATTAATACAATTTTATATTTAAGACTAGCATTCAAATAACTAAGTTTAACACAGGATGAAAATGTTATTCAGCAATTTTTTTTTATCCTATCCATATATGGAGAAAGCCACTGACTATATGGCAGTGTTTTTTTTATCAGCATTAATAATTATAAGTTCAGTGTACTGTAATATTTTTGATTTACTACAAAACTTAAGTTTTATCATGGTACTACAATTAAAAATTCACTGTCATTGACAACATGTTTCAATAAATTTAATTCTTATACTAATTCTTTTTAAGAATAAGGGTGAAACAATCTTTTATTGGATGGCATGTCAACTAAAAAAGAAATTTCTGTGAACTGAACTAATAATTAAAGTTTCTTTTCTTTAATCAAAATGTCCAAAAAGTTCAAACTGCTTTTCCTCTTCTGTTTCATTTGTAAACTGCTTGACAAGATTAACTGAATTCACATATTTGTTGAAATCTACCTTCAATAGTTCATATAAACAGGTATGTTGAGAAGTTTAATTCAAGTAATAAAGTAATTATGTAGGCGAGGAAATAACAGAATGCAAAGTATAATATAAAATAAAGGTGAAAAACTTGCCAAATGAAAATATCTTTATTAATAAACCAAGAAAATAACATTTTGGGCAATGGACCTTCATGTGATTACCAGTGGCACTAAAACTGTTAATATAACTATTAGGTTGAAAGAACAAATAGTGTGGCTTGAAGACTTTCGAACATATTCCTGAAGCTATAAATGAGCTAAGGAAAATAACATAAAAGCATATAAATACAGTTAATAAACTAAAAATTTTAGAACAAAAAATAGGAAACTGTGTAAGAAAATGAATGCTTGCATCAGGTAACATTGTTCAAAGAAGTACAACAATAAAAGGTATATGAACTTAATTGGGGTGAAGAAAAAAGAGTGCAAACCTTGAAAGAAAATGTTGTAGACACTAAATATCAGTGTGAAAAAGTATAGAGAAAATGGGTGCAGGATGTAAAGGGAGTATTCATGTGAATGATTTCCTAAGTGGTGACCCATTGGACCAACGTACAGCATGTTGCACTTTTTCCAGTATACGCATATATTAGGCTTGTTGAAATAAAAGAGAATAATTTTTGTATTTGAAATTTTTGCTAGGGCTATATGTGGTGTTAACATATTGGCAAGTGACATATTTCTTTCTGTGACAACAGGCTGTACCTGGGCTTACACTAGGGTAGATTTCTGGATGACATTGTGGAATAAAATGTTATATTTTTATCACATTTATAACTGGCAAGTGAGGTTCTCTAACAAATTTTTGAAGTTATAGTGTTATCAGTGAGGATGTTAATGATTTGGGCAACTTTAGAGATATCAGAATGGTAAATAAAAATGAGTTTTAAGTGAGAGTTTGTTCACTTGAATTTAGAAGTAAGGGTGTATTGCTGGGTTACAGAATGTGCACGTTGGGTTGGGTCCCTTTTTCTTTTATAGACTTGGAATAGAAACAACTTCTTAAATAAATGTTTCATGTATTCAGATATCAACTCATAATCAATTTGTTCACTGCAATTTTCATATTCTTAGTAAGACAGAAATTTTTGACATGGATGGGAGAAGTCTTAGTAGTGGTAAGAATGGGAATCAATGGGTTTTCTAGTGTACTGAAATTGATATATGACAATGAGCAGTGGAATGGAGAATGTCTTAAAACAATGTAAATTCTTTGAGGAAACTGTCCATATAAAGATAAGCTCTGGATGGAAGTAAGAAATGAAATGTAAAAAAAAAAAAATTTAAGTTGCACAAGGGTGTTCTGGTAACACCACCAATGTCATCAGTATAATGTACTTAAAGAGTAGAAAGTGTTCCTTGATAACTAAAAGAAATGTGATTCTTTGTGTAACCAAGAAACAATGAAGCATAAGAAGGACCCATTTTAGTACCAATAATAACACCTTTTGTTTGTTGGTAACATTTACCATTAAAGGAGAGTCTATTCAGGGTTAATTCATGTTTGGTGAGACATGAGAGGGTATTCATTATTTCAACTCATAATCAATTTGTTCAATTTGATCAAAAATGTTGATCCAGGTAATGTTTGAGAATTTTCTTACCATCATTATGGGGAACTGATGTGTGCAGTGTTTGTATGTCCATGGTAAATATATACTGTTCACTACCAGAAAAACAAAAATTATTGAAAGTTCAGAGTGCGTGTTTCATGCCTTTTATGTAACTTGGAAGAGATGAGATGATGGACTAAAGGACATCATCAAGAAAAGACAAATTTGGTGAGGCAGTTACAGGTGGAAATAATTGGGTGACCAGGATTCCCTGATTTAGTAATCTTATGGCACAAGATAAATTCTTGGATAAAAAACAATGATATTAGTAGCATCCAATGGAAAGTTACCTGTATCATTCAAATCATTAATGTTAGTTTTATTATTCAAGTCAAACGATATAGTCAGATAACTAGTTAAGGGATTGTAAAAATTAATGTCAAAAAGTTGCTTTTCAGCTTCAGCAAGGTACTTTCTCACACTGGCATTTAGCATCTACAACCTTTTAGTTCAAGGTTTGTACTCTTTTTTTTTTTTTTTTCCTCTTTAGCCCATTTAATTTAATCAACTTTTGTTACCTTTATATTTGTTCTTCACTACTATTAAGTTTACATATATTTTATTGTTGTACCTCTTTTGAACATTACCCAACACAAGTGTTAATTCATTTTCTTACATAGTTACATGTTTTTTGTTTGTTTCTTAGTTTATTTAAAATGAATAACTATATTTATACATTTTTATGCTTTAATTTTCATTACAGTTTTTAATTTTTTATATCTCGCATTTCTTAGCTCATTTTCTCAAGCTTTCAAGCAACATGTTATTTGTTCTTTCAACTTAACCTTTATATTAACAGTTTCATTGCCTCTAGTAACCTTATGAAGAGTTGTTGCCCAAAATGTAATTTTCTTGTTTTATTAATAAAGTTATTTTAATTTGGCAGGTTGAGAAATTTACATTACACAGAATATGAAAATGTATAAGAATATCAAAATAAGATCTTGCTGCTGTTAACTGCCTGATTATGTGGGTCTTGGATTCACCATAACTAACAAAAGCATTTAGGTAAAGCCTAGTGCTTTCAGTTCAAGTTTTTGTATTGTATGCTCTTACATTTTGTGCCATCTAGTTTGTTTGAATATTTTACACTAGCTGTTTTGCACCTGATATTGATTGTCTTTATTGTTGCTAAACTGGAGCATAGGGAAAAGTAATTTTACTAACATTTTCTTTATTATGAGACCTAAGGTATTATATAGAATGTTTGTCTGTTTTTTTCATAAAGCACAAATCATGCCATCAACATAATATTGCACATATTTGTGAAACTTTTAATGTACATAATTCATAATTCACTTGTTGCTTTACTAAGTAAATATTCAACAAATAGTATTGTAGAAATATTATGGTTATCAATCTAGTTTCCAAGTGTATAGCATATTAGACAATAATAATATCAATAGCATTAGACAAATACAAATCATGTATTTTGATTTTTAATTTTTGCTTTCTTATTTTTAACATAGTGCTGATTTTACATCATAATTTTAAAGAGAAAAAACAGCTGAACTCCAGGAGTGGAGTTCTAGGTTTGCTTCAACTTAATTTATGTGTGACAATAACTTTGAAAGAGTATTTTTGTTGTGAGATTTAAGTGGTGTGTTATTAGATTTGGTATGTACAGAAATATCCAATAAAAAGAATTTTGATTTATTCAATAAAAATAATTTAGATAGTATTTATTCTTGTTGGAAACCTATAATTTATGAGTACAGATTGAAATTAATAATATTCTGATTCTGGTATTTGGAAATTTTAATCAATGTCAAAAACAATATTTCAAAACTCTTGCTTTTGTCATATTTAACAGTGTAAACCTTGAATATAGTCATGTTTTTTGAACTCTTGCTGTTCCAGTGATGAAGCCAATGTTCGACGAATGCACACAGCAGTAAAGTTAAATGAAGTAATTGTCACAAAGTCTCATTCTGCTCAGCTTGTCATTATCAATCTTCCTGGTCCTCCGAAGATGCAAAAAGCTGAAGCAAATTGTATCCTTTTTCATTGCTTTTCTGGGAAATCATAAATTTCTTTTAACTCACATTGATTTTCCTTTATTTGATATTTAATTGTAACCATTACTTATTAAAAAAGAATTAAAGTTTCTACCTTTTCTTTTTTATTATATTTGGGCCTTCTCATGGACTTTTGTGAGATTTTACATCATAATCTGCAGGTTTTCATGGAATGTCATAATTTATAAACTTCTTTTGGCTTATACATGTTTTTATCCTTTCCTGACATCTGCAATTCATTGTATGTTTTCATTAATTTTTTGCAATATTAAATTTATATACTTTCTGGAATTAATTATAATCTCAGCTGTTTTGCTGCATTTACAATATTCTATATCAGCTGTTTCAAATTTATTATAATATGTATGCACTTCAAGTTTGTGCATATAGTGTATTCACAAAACTGTTAAAAGGTAATGAGAACTTATAATATTATACCTTTGACAAGTCAGATCTGCTGCTGTAATGAAATGAATTGTTCTTCATTTAATCATTAGTATAATGAGACATCTGATGGTCAGCCATATCATCTGGAATGTAAATGCATGATCATTCTTCCCATTTCTGTGTAGTGATTTCACACAGACTTGTCTCAGTTGTCAATTTGAAGTGAATAGCAAAGTTTAAAGTTCATAAAATTATTGATGAATCATTGAACCTACTTGGATGTTTCACTAATTTCTAGAGTCATTGTATGAATTAAATCTGTCTAATCACACCAAACAGTTGCAAGTTGGCTACAAGAATCTCAAAGTGCACTAAACATAAATGAAACTGTTTCCAAATCAGTGAAACTGTTGTTTTAATATCAGGATAAATGAGATTACCATCTACACTAGAATAGATAATTCCAGACCAACCTATGTTCCATATACCTAAGGAGATACATTTTTGCTCATAGTAAAGCACAAAAATGTCACCGCAAGTGATAGCAAAAATAATGAACCAGTAAAAGATAAAACAATACTGGATAAACTACACATCATTCTGCTGTCAGATAATGGACATGTGCTCATACTTAAAGAATCTAGAATTAGATGCAACCCTATTTTCATACAACAAGATTTAAGTATTTTTAGTCAAGATTTGTTTGTAAATTATGAAGCCTTTAATAAGACAGTCTGATTGAAAGGTGATTTTGCTACTAAAAATGAAAAGAATTTCAAATTTTTCATTTTTGTAACCTCTAGAACTTCCTGAGTGTGTTTACTTTTGACTAGAACTTTATCTTTTGTTATTTTTCACTAAAGTTAGTACTAGGATAGAGAAAGTTGTAATATAGGATAGAATGAAAATTTGTAAAATACAAAATAAATCTGAATTACCATTTTTGCCACAGCACAGTAACTCATAGAATGACACTTTTTTTCAGGTACAGACTTTTAGCTCATAGCTCCATCATCTTGACCAGTGTAAGATCTAATTACAGTTATGGACTCAGGAGATTAAATCTATTCAATTGGTGTATTTGACCATGCTTAAGGCCTCAGAGATTTACTTTAATCTTGCCTTAAAGAATTTCAGTTTGAGGGTAGACTGGTTGAGATCCTGATGAATGATAAAATCAAATCAGGTTATGTTTGCCCAGAGTTTGTTATTGCTGGGACAAAAAATATGGCTAATAAGAAGGAAAGAAGGTATCATAGATTAATTTACTGTGATCCTGTCTAATGTAATTTCAAGTGCCATGACTGTTGAGGATTTCTTATTGTTTCTTTCAACAATGACTGCGTATTACAACAAGCAATTATTTATTGTTGTAGCATCAGCTTTTCTCATTCTGTTTTATTTAATTGCTTACAGCTCTACTTAGGCTATCTCAGAGCACTCTAAAACCATTTATCAGAATAGAACAGCTCTATAAACAAAAACATCTAATTACAGTCTTGCCATGCAATGTGCATGTGGCGTACTAACCTTGAGAATTTTTATATAATTTTCCTTTTGTTTAGGTTTTCTTATTTATCAGATTATTTTCTCACATTTTCATTTCAGTTACTTTTATAAAAAATAAACAAAACAGATGCATAATATTCAATTCTTACTTCTGGCACAAACCTTTTGCCTTCAATGATTGGGGAACTTTAATTCTAATTTTTTGTGACTGTTGGTTCCCTTAAATGTATTAAAGTTTATTTTAAATATGCATTTAAAAACACAAAAAGTTATCATACATTAAAATATAATGTTCTGAAATTAATTTTACTGACTTTTTAATTAAACTATAAATAAATTATGCAATTCTGTAAATTGCTTAAATTGAACACCATAATGGCAAACAGTGAAACTAAGGGCTAAGTATCTAATTACAGTCACAAAAACAAAATAATCTGTTAAAAGAATCTTCAAAAGAAAAAAGCTGTACTTTCTATTTTTATAAATAACTTGATAACATTAGAGAGAATTGGTTTAAAATTTTTTTGAAAGACATTTTAATCTAAAAAAAATACTTTTCTTTGTCCTATAGTTTTCATATTTTATTTGCATAAGCTTTAGAACTTCCTAAAAGGACATTAAAAGTTTTTAAGGTAAATCTTTATGTTTTATTTTCTTTACCATATCATTAACTAGCTATGTACAATGTAATGAAATAATTAAAATTAAAAATATGCAAAAAATCCATACTTTTTACTTTTTAGCAGAATATGTTTAAAGTTTAAAATCTGTAATTGAAATCTACAAAAAAAACAATTAACCCTTAAATGGCAGCCATTATCAGTTGATGCTGCTATCTACAACATTTCTGCTGTTTAAGGGTTAAGCATTTAAAATAAATAAAAATATTTTCAACTTTCTGAAACTAAGAATTTTGTACAAATACAAAACCTTAGAATGGCATATTTTACCGAAATTAACCTGGTGAAAGATGATCTCAAGTTTCAAACAATTTTTTCCAGTTGTGTTTTTTAAAACACAGTAAATGAAGCCATTAGCATGTGTATGTAAACAACAATATTACAATTTATAAGTTACACATGTAAAACAACTTCTACCAAATGTTAATTTACAAGCATAACATATGAATTTTTTTCACATAACAAATCATCACGTACTTGATTGCATAAAAAATGAGAATGATGAATGACATTAAAAAACATTGACTTTTTCAAAATCAATATATTACAAAGTCCCATTATCCTGTAATTATTTTGTATAGAGCAAGAAATTTAAAAACTTGTATATGATAACTTATTGTACAGTGGCTGTATGAAACAGGATTTAATATTTTTGTTCCATTCATTTTACTTAAGCTATAAAAGGTATTTATGAATGCAATTACATTGTAAGAAAATATTTTTTTTTTAATTTTGAATATTACTAAGAATTACAGGTGTGCAATAATGCTAGTTCAGTATTATATAGGATAGTGGGCTGTTTTTTCTTTAAGAGGTGCACAAAACATGTTTCTGAGTTTGTTATTAATGCCACAGTTTCTGGTTTTCCATCAGTACTTGATTTGTATTTTACCATTCCTACATTATTTATTCTTAAGACATTTTTTTTATAAGCTTTGTTAAAAAAGTAAAAATCATACTTAACTACCATTCCAGATATGGAGTTTTTAGAGGTGTTAACTGAAGGTCTGGATAGAGTTCTTATGGTTCGAGGTGGAGGTCGTGAAGTCATTACCATCTACTCTTGAATTCTGCAGAATACTTCTATTAAATTCAAAGCTTGACAAAATTTACCGGATTGATTTATGAATAGGATGAAATTAGCCCAAAACTAATTTCTAAAATACAAAATATTTATTTTTAACTAAATCTTTTGACTATCTTTGCAACTTTGTTTGTAGTTTGTTGCAATAGAAACCTGAATTTTAAATTAATGCTATTGTATTCTTCATTTGTGAAATGTATTAATTATATAATTTTACAGAATTGTTTGCCACATTAAACATCACAAACTATTTTAAATACAATTTTGTAGTCACTTAAAGACTTTTTAATTATTTATTTATAGAAATTTATTCTTAAATTATTATTTGTTTTTTTAGTGCAGTCTTATGTTTTTATGCATTTAGTAATTCTTTTTGTTTTGTAATTATTAATTTTTTAGTGTCTTTGCTTTTTTGTGTGTGATATGTTTATTATTTCTTTTAGTTTCAAAACTTGTAGAAAAACAAATTGTTATGTTCTTACTCTGAAGATAGTCACCAATCTTACCAACTTGTTGGATTTATATATCAGTCTTCTATGGAGATTTTACTACAACATTTACTACATAAGTACTTTTTTAAACTTTCTAAAACAAGATATGAAAACTGTGCAAACTATAGCCAGAATTATATTTTTAGGCTATAATTTATTGTGTGATGACGATACTAGAAGTTTTTAAAAACTCATTTGCTAGATATTGTTATATTTTCAAAATAGTAAAGATCATTTTATTAAATCTCATTTATGTCCAAAATAGGATACCTGCCTTATATTAAAATAGGTGATTTTAATTTATTAATTACGTTGAGAAACAATCTCAATAATAATGTAATCTGTTGATGCTTAAAACTTTTTGAAATGACATTTGTATTAAAATATGAGATTATAATCAATCTTATAATTATTTGTGAAGTCACTTAAATTTTGAGTTTCTTGTAGTTGTAAAGAATCTGCTTTAGTTCATGAATTAATTTATATAATTTCTAAATTTAATAGTAAGTTAAGTCTGTCAAATTTATGAGACTTATGCATTTACAAAAGAAATTATATATTTTCTATCCATGTCTCTGGTAAATTTTGTTCAAAATATTTGTTTGTTTATTTAAAGCACTATTTTTGTTCTTCTAATTTTCATAGAAGGAATGTAAATTAACCTCTTATTTTCTTGAAAAATCTAAAATTTTGACACAGGTATAATAACACATATCAATTGTTTTATAGTAAGATAGTTAGAATCCGAGTAACAATTGGCTGTTCATGTATCATTTAAATATAATCTGCCTAGGACAGTGTTTTCCCAACACATTTTCAGGGTGTTATGAGCTGTCTGGATTGAATCTTTTTGTTGTTGTTGGTAGTGTTTTTTTCTCTAGGTCTTTAGGGTCATGATGATCAGTGCCTAAATGCAGGAGTCAACTGGCAATTCTGGCTGAGAAACTATTTTTCACTACAAATGCTACCAACTACAAATTTCATCACCTGTGATTAATGATATACATGTTTAAGTAACACTAATGTAGACTTAGGACTCTGATTTTTATAAAAATTCAAAGGTATGGTAGAATTAGTGTAAGAAAAAAAGAGAAATATATAGTGAATGATTTCGGCCAAATTTTCTTTGTTGAAGGTATTTGTTTGGTCTAAAGCAGAGCCACATGGTTCTATCTGCTCTGTACATTTTAAGAAATTGAACCTTTGATTTTAGCATTGTAAGGTCGTGGACTTACCACAGTTCCATCAGAGGACTTCTTGAAAGTAATTTGGCCAAAGCATTGGATGTCTAATTCTCCTTCTCTTAAAGCAGCTATAACTATTTCAGGTTTTATCATTGTGTTACATTAGCTTGTGTGTGGCTGAGAGAGAGAGAGTGAGAGTATACCTGAGCTGAAACAATGTTAGGTATTTAAAGCCAAACATTGACTGTCTAGTTAAATAAAAACAACAAATTAATGTTAAAAGGCCGTTTATTTCTACTATTAAAATGCCCTCTATACACTGATGTGCACTACAGAAATTAAACAATAATGTTAGGTATGAGTAATCACTTCATTCAGTGCAAAATCTAAGAAACAGTAAACACATTAATTTATAAAACAAATTGGATGTTCAGTAGTTAGAAAGTTACATTTTAAATACTTATTTCATTTATTTATTTATTTTAGTAGAGTATGTAGTATTATCAATAATTTTAACTTTGTTTATAGTTAGTTTTTAACTTCCTTTAAACATTTTAAAGTAAATAATGAAACCAAAGTATTCCATAAAATTAGGTGAGAATACAAGTTGTTTTTTTTATGAATGATCCAAGTTTATACAAGTGGTTCCATTAAAAAGGTACTGTTCAATCCTAACTTTTGTGCCAATTAAGTTAACCATCATCATTATGTAATTATCTGCCAGTTATGACAGTATATTTGCTTTACCCGGTAGAACCATTTTGATTGAAATTAGTCAATCTGTTTGTGCACTTATTTTGTACTAGATATTTTAAGAGAAGATACAGTGGTTTTAATTTTTATTTTGTATTGCTATTCTTACTAACATTTGACATCATAATTAAAACTATCAGTAAAAAACATGTGATTACAAAGGCAATTAACAATTTATAAACATCTGCTTTTCCAGAAGAACATCCACATGAAAATACCATGAGAATGAGATGCTGCATTTGCAAGTGTGAATGAGTTTAACTGTTAACAATTTTCCCATTAAAGTAAAACAGATCCTGACAGAACTTACAAATTTTCAACTGTTTTATTATCCCCAAAACATTTCAAACAGATGTTTTGTCAGTTTATAAATTAATGTTATGCATAATGTAGTTTTGAATAGTACAACACTGTTGGTTTCAGATTTATAACATAGAATAGTTCTGAACTGTAAAATAATGCTGATTTCAGGTTTACTTTATAGCATTTAATAAATTCTTAATAGTGTCACAATGCGAATTTCAGTTCTATTTTTTACTTATTTATAATGTGTTTTAGTTTTCTGGATTATTCATTTAGAAGTTTTCTCATAAAGTGAAACAAGCTTTAAGCTGACATAATATTTATTCAATTTACCAGTCTTAGAAAAGCTATGAAAAATACACAGAAATACCAGAAAACTGTTTATGTATTGAAATCAAACTATTAATAACAAAATTATTGTTTCATAACTTTTCAAATATTAACGTAAATCTTTTTGTATTGCATTTACTGAGTTCATTAATTTTATATAGTATCTATTGCTTTCACAGGTTACACAGATTTGAAATGTATAAAATATTGTAGACTGCAAAGATGATGAAAATAAAAAAACTGAAAATAATTGTCTTCTTATGAAAGTATATAGAAATTACGATATTAAAAAGAAGCAAAAGGATTTCAACAAATTGTCATGTTGGATTTGGTGACTTGTGAATTTGTTTCTTTGCTGGCTATACAATTGTCTATCTGCGCTCAGCCAACCATGAGTATCGAAACCTGGTTTTTAGTGAAAGTGATACTATGAGTATTTAAACTGTCAGTTTTAAATTAACAAACATATGCAGTGAGATAGCATTTTTTTAAATTTAAAATGCTGTTTCTAAAATAATGCTTTTCATTCATTTATATAATTTGTTTTGGACTAACAGCGCATAAAACACTGCGCTACTCCTACTGTGGAAAAAAAAACCTTCAGTTGTTGGAATATACGTCACAAGAAAATGTCTAAATTTAAAAAAATCAATCAATACAAGTTTCTAAACAGCAATTAGAAAGATAACGTTTTACAACGCAGTAATATTATCTCCACCATTTCGAAAACGCCAACTGTCATAACATTAATGTTATAACAGAAAATTGTATTAAAGAAATATGTAAATTTAAATTATTTTCAAAATGCAATTTTTAAATTGTTTTTCTCTCGATTGTACAGTGGTACTCCTTGGATTATAACACTAGAAACAGGGTTTCGATAATCGTTGTGGACAAACCAGTTAGTCTAATGTGTAGCTTTGTGCTTTACTGCAAACAAACCAGCAAACCCTAATAATCTACTAAAAGATTTGAAATTTTTATTACCAATAAAGAGAGGTGGAATATCATGTAACATTACATTTTACAAGAAAGTCTTAAAGGAGTATGGATACCAACCACAATGATTCGTACACAGTCTCGGTTAATTAAAATAAATGCTTGATGACGAGAAACCCATTTGCAATAAAAATGTAAGAGCGGTAAGTATGGGTATTAACGCTTTTACTGATAAAGCAGAGAACAACGTTTCAACCTTCTTAAGTCATTGGCCAGGTGGGTTAAGGTATTCGACTCGTAATCTTAGGGTTGCGGGTTCGAATCCCGGTCGAGCCAAACATACCTTTTCAGCTGTGGGGGTGTTGTAATGTGACGATCAATCCCACTATTCGTTGGTAAAAGAGTTTGCGGTGGGTGGTGATGGCGAGCTGCATTTCCTTTAGTCTTGCACTGCTAAATTAGGGGTGGTTAGCGCAGATAGCCCTTGAGTAGCTTTGCGTGAAACTCAAAACAAACAAATCCTACGTCATCTTCAGGTTAACAAAGAGTTTACAATTGATCGTTGTGGGCGCATGTCTTAGCAATAAAGATAAATATCAACTCGATAAAGAACTCAACTTCACAGTAGCACCAAGTTCGAGCCAATATTTTTATTACACAGATTGAATTGGCTCGATATGGCCAGATAGTTAAGGCACTAGACCCATAATCCGAGGGTCACGGATTCGAATCCCCGTCTCACTAAATATGGTTGCCCTTTCAGCCGTGAGGGCATTATAATGTAACGGTCAATTCCACTATTATTTGGTAAAAAGTTGGCGGTGGATGGTGATGACTAGCTGCCTTCCTTCTAGTCTTATACTGCTAATTTAGGGACAGCTAGCACAGATAGATCTCGTGTGCCTTTGTGCGAAATTCAAAAAACAAACTATCTAACAACGCAAAATATATATTTTTCTTTATGTTTATTGGCCTTAAGATTGTGGCAAGCAGTGTATATTAACTATCAAACTTTTTTATATATTAAAATACTCTCTTAAAGTATGGGTTTCTGAGCATGAAAAATTTATAATATTTACTGAAAATTTGCCAAATTTTGTGAAGTAGTAGTATTAAATGACGAAGGCCATGTTGAGGAAAATATACGGTTAAAGTGTTTATTGTTTATGTATTGTAAATTCAGCATGCTTGTAAAATGACGGCTCAAGGTGATAATATGATCCAAAGAGTTATATTATTTGGTTTCAGAAGCTATGAGTGTTCTCCGTCAAAAATATCTGCTTGCTGCAAGATTCGCCAAAGTTTGTTTGTTTTTGTTTTGGTTTGTTTGTTTGTTTGTTTTTTGGAAATTCGCACAAAGCTACTCGAGGGCTATCTGTGCTAGCCGTCCCTAATTTTGCAGTGTAAGACTAGAGGGAAGGCAGCTAGTCATCACCACCCACCGCCAACTGTTGGGCTACTCTTTTACCAATGAATAGTGGGATTGACCGTCACATTATACACCCCCATGGCTGGGAGGGCGAGCAGGAGTGAGTATCTATCAGAAATACTTTTTTAATTCAGGAGAATGTTACATTGATTTTGTTTTATTTATTCATGTTTATTTCTTTTTTTTTTCTTTTTTTTTTTCAATAAAATTTGTATGCATTCCAGAATCTTCATTATTATGAATATTACAATTTAGACATATCTATTTTATCAACGAATAGTGGGATTGACCGGCACCTTATAACGCCCCCACGGCTGGGAGGGCGAGCATGTTTGGCGCGACGCGGGCCGAATACTTCATATTTTGTGCGGTACTTGAAAATCCATGCTAAGAGGTGAGTAGTTTTCCCATTATCTGTATTAGATCTTGAACTGAAAAAAAAATATCTAGGCCTTAACTAGGTTTATATTACAATGTAAATACAATTCACCCGAGTTGGTTATCAAGTGTTACGTTTTTTTTTGTATGTTTTATGTAGACTAAACGCAACAGAAAAACACAGAACAGTTTGTATAATTTATTACACTAAACTAAATATATATATGTAACAGATATAACATAAATTATATAATAACAGTGACGGATATTAAGTTTAAACCTTCAAAATTAATTACAAAACAAAATGGTATTAGTTTCAACCTTCAAAATTAATCACAATACAAAATGGCACTGGCCTGTATCTAATATAATGATCTAAAAATGAAAGTCTCAAATTCCAGTCTAGGGTGTGAATTTGGTCCCATGAAGAAATTCCGAAGTTTAAATGAAGAAGTTCAGAAACAATTCACATTTCAATAAATTCGACGAAGTTCTTTTCACGATGCTTCCGATGAACGTCACAAATTTGTCGCCTTCAATGTTTCCGATCTCCCGTAAATAGTTCCACACGTGTTGACTTTCAGTATAACCACTAATTCGAAAGAATCGTGGAGATTGACGAAATAAAATCACAGATTCTGTAGATCTAACTTCAGTCACAAATCACAGCAAACACTTAAGCCTTCTCAAGACTGACTCTCTTATTTTGAATAAAACTAATGTCTGACTCTTTTTTCCTCGCAACTTCGTCTGTTTATATATCAGTAGGCCTATTCCTCGAACAATCGCGAAACTTCCACAGAACTCCAGAGCAATCCGCGCATGTCCGTTCTTGCACGAGACTCAACGTCTAGACACGAGGCCGCCAACATTCCATTTACATACATATGATTGGTCTACGTAATTCTAGAAAATTCTAAATGTTACCCGAAATGAATAACAACATATTTTATTAGTTTAAACTTCGAAACAATAATATAAATATGGAAATATAAATAATAAAAATGAAAATTTAAACACAACACGACATGTTGTCGCTTACAAAATAGTTACACGACATTTACATAACACAAGTTATAATACAACGCCGTTCCATTTTTGTAGCAATATCGGCATATACTTTAATTTTAACTTGTTGAAGGGCTTGAATTTTATTCCCCCAACAAAATAAAACCTTTTACAAATCCAGTAAAGTGTAAGATGTGGACAAAAGATAGTGAAATTAGTATCTAAGTTAATAAAATCAAAATAACACTGTTGAATTGTAGTTTTTGACAAATAAAATTGTGTAACTTTCGTATTTATATGGTTCTTTCAGTGTTCATAATTCATAAATTAATATTTACTTGTTGTTTAATTACAAATATGATCAGAACGATATATACATATATATATAATATTATCATAATAATTTCAAATCGCAAATAATTTTAAAATATTAAAGCTTTTGCTCGCTGGGAACACTATAATTCCTTATTTTTAACTACACTATAAATTCTGACTATAAAGAAGGCAGGTAAAATCGAACACAATATTAATTCATTTTGTAATTTACAATTTACTGTTTTGCTGAAAATTTGTCCTGTTTACTATAAAATTATTTTTTTATTGTAAACCTTACTTTCAAATATAAGTTCGTGATTTCTTTATTTTGATCTGCGTAGAAGCAACAATTCAGAAAACTGAACATGTAATATATGGAGAGCTGTAGAGCCCTTTTAACTCATTCTTATCAGAAGAAAAATTATTCAAACCGTAATTTAACCAAACTGATAAAGATCATAAGCAGAATGGGTAAGAACAAAGATTTTGTTTTATTTATTCATGTTTATTTCTTTTTTCTTTTTCTTTTTTTTGCTTTTTCAATAAAATTTGTATGCATTCCAGAATCTTCATTATTATGAATATTACAATTTAGACATATCTGATTGATAATTTCATTACTTGGGGACAATGTAAAATTATTCAAAAACTTGATAAACGGGTAAGAACAAATTTACAACAATTATTATTAATTCTTTCGTGTGAAAGGAGTTTATCAAGGTATTTCTCAACCGTTTGCTTCAATTGATTATATTTATTACAAAAGACACAAAAAGTGTGGTTCAGTAAATGGACAGTAATATGTAAATATGTACGAAACAATGGAAACGTGTTAAATTTATTATTGCCCTACGACTGTTTCATACAATTGTCATTCGTGGATTAAAAAAATAGTGCATATACATTATGCAGTATTTAGAAACAGCAAAGAATTTCCAGTTTCTTAAAAAGGGGGCCCCATTTAGTTTCAAATTGCTCCGTACTTTATGAATTATTTAAAAATTGGCTTGCACATGTCCCCAGTTCTGTATAGTTATCCCCCCACAGGAAACCTCGCTTAAAGAGGCTTGCTTTATACCTTAATTTCAGATTCTAAATGATGAAACTGTTCAATTTGATTATCCTCAAAATCAGATTTTGTGGCTATGCAATGTTCTTATGTAACTATTTTGTCCTGCGAAAAAAACATTTTAGACTTAATTTAAAAGTTAATTGAATGTCGATATTTATTAAATTTATGATATTTACCAACACGATTGATACACAAAATTCTCTAAACGCAAATATATTTTAATATACGAATAATAAATGTACTAAGTCTTATATCTGGTCTTTAATCGATGGTCCAGGTCCATGACGAGCAAATTAATTCTGAGTTGATATTGTTACATCTCACTTAAGCTAGCTAACTTGGTTGGTCTCACATTGCTGACTTCTTACTTATGAAGATATTTAATGTCCTTGTAGAAATATCCGAAGTTAATTCACTGAAGTTGAACAGTTTGTAATGTTTGAATTCTATGAACGTTTCTGGTCAAATTCTATAGTTTTCCCATTAATAAGCGTTAATCACAATTATAGCTTCCGAGACTTATAGTATACTGACTGTAGCTGATCAGTAATGATAGCTGTTTCTTGGTGCGTTGGTTTATATAGCTTAAAGCAAGATTCTCGAACGTCCAACGGTGTTAAAAACATGTAAACCATATATTGTTGATTCTTGCTCTCAAGAATCTTCTACAAATTTAGAGAACAGGTGGTACTTGCGCAATACACATTCAACAACATACGTCACATGCATAAAAATACCTATACTGAAACAAACATAAGTATTAAAATTAATGTATAACAGTACATATGCTACCTACCATACCTAGAAACACAATATTTTAAATTAAAAAACAGTACTTCATCCAAAAATATTTCGAAAACCATATCGACAAGTGAGGTTAATGTACATACTAGGACTGCTATATATAATTAAAATTTTCTTTTATATGAAAGATAAAATACCAGAATTATGGAACTCCAAGATTGTTTATCAGTATAAGTGTCCTAGATATAAATCTAGGTATCTATATATTTTACAATAAAAGATAAGAATCCAAAATTAGATAATACACTGATTTGAGAAGAAAAAAAAAGGAGTTAAATATAAAATTGGAGACCACTGTAATAGAGCTGTAGCCATGCTTTGACCTGGCAAAGAATATAGTAACTGAGTAAAATAAATAAACTGAATACTTACTGAGTAAAATTAAGACTTGTAAACACGGCACCTTTAAAAACTTTATGTACATACGCTGATAATTAATATTTTTGCCCTGTAAAACACACCCAAGCTTAGCAGAAATCGACTAAGACATTATGTTGGCTGGTTGATAAGTTTATGGAGAGACTTTTAACAAGTCCATGTGACATAGTTGAACATCAGAAACATTATACCTATAACTAAAGCATTGCTAGTGGCAAAAAGATCTGAATTGGTAACTTCAACCTAGTTACAGGAATGGATTTGTTTGTTTGTTTTTTTGGAATTTCGCACAAAGCTACTCGAGGGCTATCTGTGCTAGCCGTCCCTAATTTTGCAGTGTAAGACTAGAGGGAAGGCAGCTAGTCATCACCACCCACCGCCAACTCTTGGGCTACTCTTTTACCAACGAATAGTGGGATTGACCGTAACATTATACACCCCCACGGCTGGGAGGGCGAGCATGTTTAGCGCGACCCTCGGATTACGAGTGCACGCCTTAACGCGCTCGGCCATGCCAGGCCTACAGGAATGGAAGATACACACAATAATGGTTCCAGCTCTGAAAAATGTCAACCCCAGGTTATGAGAAATCAAAGAAAGAGGGTTGCATTTTACAACTGTGGACAGTTTACCAATTTTGATGTAGTTTTATTTTTCTCCGCGTATATAGGAACTAATATGACTAGTAGAAAAACGTTTGCGTAGAAAAATCTTTAAATGCTGCCAGATATATTAGTTAAAATTAACAAGTCACAGGTTAAATCTCATTGCTGATTTAGAAGAGACCAGCTGTCTGTCTGTTTCTTCAGATTTGGTATATTTATTACCAAACACCTCTTGGTATGTGTCTGTAAAAACAAACGGATGTTTAGTTGTTATAGAAGATTGTGTAATTGTTTGTTTTTGAATTTCGCGCAAAGCTACATGAGGGTTATCTGCACTAGCAGTCTCTAATTTAACAGTGGAAAAGCACCCACCTCCATCTCTTGGGCTACTCTTTTACTAACGAATAGTGGGATAGATCGTACATTATAACATCTCCACTGCTGATAAGACGAGCATGTTTGGTATAACGGAGATTCGAACCCGTGACCCTCAGATTACGAGTCGAATGCCTTAATCACCTGGTCATGCTGGGCCTATATAAAAGATGATCAAGGCTGCATTAACCGAGGCACAGTTGCAACAGGACACCAAGCAGTAAGGAGCCCCTACCCTCAGTTTAATCTTCTCTTTTTTTAGGTAAATATTCATATTTTATCTGTTATTTGTTTTATTACTACTAAATTATACAGAGTAAACCATTTGATCCAGCTCTTAACAACCATCAACAATACAAAATAAGTCGAAATTACTATTTTTCATTTTTAGAATTACTTCTAATTATAGCAGGAAACATTTTTTTAACTAGTTTTAAAACTGCCTAACCTTGGACAACTGTTTATAATTAGATGTTATTGATTTACTCCTTATGGACCTAATTTACTTTTATCTAAGCCTAATCATTTCTAAATTTTACACTCTTAGTTACTTTTATAATTGTATATAAGGAATAGACTAAAAAAGGGGCCTGGCATGGCCGAGCGCGTTAGGGCGTGCACTCGTAATCCGAGGGTCGCGGGTTCGCGCCCGCGTCGCGCTAAACATGCTCGCCCTCCCAGCCGTGGGGGTGTATAATGTGACGGTCAATCTCACTATTCGTTGGTAAAAGAGTAGCCCAAGAGTTGGCGGTGGGTGGTGATGACTAGCTGCCTTCCCTCTAGTCTTACACTGCAAAATTAGGGACGGCTAGCACAGATAGCCCTCGAGTAGCTTTGTGCGAATTTCCAAAAACAAACAAACAAAACAGACTAAAAAGGAACCACGTCTCTCATCTGAGTTGCGTTTTTGTTGTTGTTTGTTTTTATCGTCTATTGTCCTTCTGTGTTATCCCTCTTACTGCATATTACTGCTACTAGTCCACAAAATATTTTTTTTAAAATAATTTAATGTGAACAGCTGCGAAACTGGTCTTTCTGTGGTAAATTTTCTGGCTTTCTTAGCACGAGACTTGAGCTGTTAGAAATTCAACTTTAACTCTTAATTTTTATTTTCAGCTAAATTGTAAATTATCAATAACATCACGTAGCATAAAATATATGTCAGTCAATCAATTGAAATCTAAGCTTTCTATTGGTTATGAATTCAAGAGGCGTCGGCCATTGTAATTTACAGCAAGTTGTTGTTGTTGTTGTTTTGAATTAAGTACAAAGCTACACAATGGGCTATCTGTACTCTGCCCACCACGGGTATCGAAACCCGGATTTTAGCGTGTAAGTCCGCAGACATACCGCTGAGCCACTGGGGGGCTTTACAGCAAGAAAGAGCTAGGCATGGGTTAAAACTATGTAGTCATTTGACTCTAATGATTATCTATACATCCGTTCATTTTAACTATTAAGAGTACTTTGTACATAAGAAAGTCCTAAATTATAAAAGCTTATAAAACTTTAACAAAAAGTATTATTTTTGAAAACATACTATAATAATACTTTTATTTGCTAATAAATTCTCTAAATATCGTTTCACTGTTTGCTAAACTTCAATGTTTTTTTCCACGGTAAAAAAGGACATTGATTAGGTAAATAATTATGAAGATATAATTAGAGATTTTGCTTCCGCAAAAGCAAGGGGGAAAACGATTTAAGAGTAACGTTTTGGCATGCTTCCATAGCGTTTTACAATAATTATATTGTTTTTTGATGTCACAATAACTATTTTGTTTTTTATTAACCTAATTCAGTTTTACTTGCCATATACATGCAACTAATTATTATTATAATCGTTTAATTTTAATATATTATCCTTTAAAGTAAAGCACATATTTTAATTTACTTCGAATAATTAGCTCATATTCTGAAATTAACTTAACATGTTTAAATTAATTTCAAATTTGCTAGTACTCTATTTAAAGGGCTTTTAACTGCCTTACTGCGGACTTGGAGATGATAGCACTTTACTTAATTTCAAATTGTTTCGTTTGTTTGTTTGTTTGGAATTTCGCACAAAGCTACTCGAGGGCTATCTGTGCTAGCCGTCCCTAATTTAGTAGTGTAAGACTAGAGGGAAGGCAGCTAGTCATCACCACCCACCGCCAACTCTTGGGCTACTCTTTTACCAACGAATAGTGGGATTGACCGCAACATTATACACCCCCACGGCTAGGAGGGCGAGCATGTTTAGCGCGACGCGGGCGCAAACCCGCGACCCTCGGATTACGAGTGCACGCCTTAACGCGCTCGGCCATGCCAGGCCGCTCAAATTGTTTCAATCACCACTATCTGAGCTAGTAAATAAAGACTTTTTTTTTCCACACAAATATTCAAAGTTGGCATTGTTTGTATAATCGTCAATTCTGTAGGTTATTGTCATAAATTTTGACTTGAGCATTGACACTTTACGTTTATCTGTTCTACAGGAGTTGTATGTAGTGTAAGTGTAGCTTGAGTTTTAAATAAACAGTGGTATGCGGCTAAACCATAAAATATCTGTCATTATGCACACAAGAATATTAGACCGCACAAGAGTACACAAAGTACGACAGCATTATGCTTTCTGAATATGAAATATTATTTTCTAAACACTGTGTCATGTGTTGCATCATTAGTTATTCTAGTTACTTCCATTTCAACAATTGAAATAATAAAGTCTGAGTCACTGTTTTCAGTAAAAATAAATTCACTCCTCTTTGGAAAATTATTTTTCTAAGAACAATATACTTTTCAGTTGTAGTTTATGATTATTGTAAACAAGTAGCAAAGATACTAATTGAATTATCATCGGTATAGTGACTGAAATCATCATTGTAAGTACTGTTGTTTTAGCTTAACTTCGTCAACATCAGGATTCTTTGCATCATCAGGGACTTAGAGATGCAGACGTTGATTGTTGCTGATGGAAAGAATTATGCAGCATTCATAGAGTGCCTGTTTGATACTAGTAGTAACTGGTAGAAAGAAAAAGAAACGCTTAGAATTTCTGTGGACTTAAGGTAAGTAAATGTAAGAAGTTCCTCTATACATTTCTGCACCATGTACACATTAATGTTTTGATGCCTTGGAAAGAACTCCCCAGCTAAGGACACTCCCAATGTGTTTTTGGCATGGTTTTAAACACTCTGGAATATTTTAAGAAAAAAATACAACACGACTACTATTTAACTCAAAAAACACTACTTGCTTTAAGGAAACTACGCTTATCTTAACAAAACCAATTAATACTACTCAAGTTTATGACACACCCACAAACTGATAACTCTGAGGTATTTTAAATGAAACTTTGGTCTTTAGAATATTCTAGAGAATCATCACACAGTATTTAAGTGTTAAATAAGCTAATAAAAATGTCAGTTTAGTTAGTTAAATAAACTGATACTTTAAATTCGAGCACGTTTTAATATTGCATTTTTAAGCAGAGCCAACTGATTTTATCACGAGTCAAGATACTGACTTCAACCCCAACACATGGGCTCTCATACAAATTATTTTGGTATCATAATGACTTTCCAAATAATGTAACATGTAACCCGCAAACAGATTTGCCACTTAATTGGATAATTTTGAAATTGAAAATAAAAATACTTCAATAATTGGTCATAGTTGAAGACGGTAAATTAGTAGCCTGTTTGCATGTATCTCTTTTTGTTTCTTTCCATCAAAGGTCTGTCCAGAATTCCTAACAACTCTAAGTTAAACATTCCCATAGGGTTTTTTTTTCATGATATTGTCATTTTGAAGATATTATTTACATTTAATTCTCAATACTGATTAAATTGCATTTTTGATTTCTACTTAATATACTTTTCCTTTCTTGGTCAAATATCTTCAATGCATTAGTCAGCTCTACAAAACATTTTTTTCATACTGTGTGCTATAGATGACCTTTTTTATTGCATATATTTGTCGCTCCTTGAAACATTGAAAATATAAACAATGCGTTAAAATGCCACAATGCTTGAAGTCAAAGTAAAAAAGTGTATGTGTGTGTTTTAAATTTCACGTAAAACTACGCGAGGGCTATCTGCGCTAGCCATCCCTAATTTAGCATTGAAAAACTAAAGAAAAGACAGTTAGTCATCACTACTCACCACCAATTCTTGGGATACTGTTTTACTAACGAATAGTGGCCCCCATGCTAGTAAAACGGTAAGTCTACAGATTTACAACGCTAAAATAAGTGGTTCGAGTCCCCTCTGTGGGTTCAGCAGATAGCCTGATGTGGTTTTGTTATAAGAAAACACAAACGAATATTGGGATTGATCGTACATTATAACACCCATACGAATGAAAGGGCGAGCATGTTTGGTGTGATGGGTATTCGAACCCGGAATCCTCAGATTACGAATTCCCCTTAATGAAGACTTAACACCAAAATACAGAAAACTGTTTACATTTGCTTCTCAGTTAAAAGCTGGTAAGTATATTTTAACTAAGAAACATTTTGTAACAAATACATTTATTAGGAAAATTAACACTAATTTAAAATTTTTGCGGCTCGGCATGGCTAAGCTTGCTAAGGCGTGCAATTCGTAATCTGAGGGTCATGGGTTTGCATTCCCGTCGTACCAAACATGCTCGCCCTTTAAACTGTGGGGGTGTTATAATGGTTCAGTCAATCCCACTATTCGTTGGTAAAAGAGTAGCCCAACAGTTGGCGGTGGGTGGTGATGACTAGCTGCCTTCCCTCTAGTCTTACACTGCAAAATTAGGGACGGCTAGCACAGATCGCCCTCGAGTAACTTTGTGCGAAATTCCAAAACAAACAAACAAATCAATAGTTGTTTGATCTAAAAGTATGTTTTGGAAAATTAGGCATCTATTTGAAATGATGTGTTTGAAAACACACTAGAATCTAGCTATGTATTTAGTACCGCGTGCATATAAAAATTCTTGAATTTTTAGGTAGTGTAAAGTACCGCTATTTAATGTTGTATTTCGTGTTAGCTTTATGCGTAAAGTGAACAAATTTAGACGTTTGACAGTGGTAGTGTTTTTTTGTTTACGTAGTCTAAACGTACGTTTATATTGTACAACACGTAACATTTAAGTCATACACTGAAAGAAACCGCTTTGGGAATGAAAATAGGAGCAAAAAGAAAAAGGTGAAATATCACCAGTGAAACATCTTTTTGTTATTAGTGTTAACGACCTTTTGGGTCACAGCAATCTCTCTTAAGATTAAAAAGCTTTCTTAGATCCTAGACTTGCTCTAGGTTAGCCTAGAGGCTAGAAAAAGGAATATTTTTAGGTTTAAGTGTTTTATATTTTTGACTTTTCTGCTAAAACTTGTACTGGTACTCAACGTCTCAGTTTTGAGCATTTCTTTGCATTTCAACAGGTAGATACATTACATTAGTTTAAAAATCATGTTCATTTTCTATTAAATATAAATTATATCAGTAATCTACATCAACGCTGGATGCTTATTGTAGAGGACTAAATGTCAAATACGTTGAATTAGTGGATGTGCAAACACTGAGGCATAGCTTTATGGCTAAAAGGAAAAGGAGATGGTTAACTTATATTGCATTTATTTTTTCAGAGTGACGTTATTTTTATCACTTTTTTATGGCTGTTTTCAGCTTATTAGTTAGGACTTAAAATAATATCATCATCAAAATAGAAAAAAAAACGTTTGTTGGTTTTGAATATTGGTTTTTTATCCTGTTGTCATGACCATTCATTATAGATTTTATCTGTAAGTTTTCTTCAGGAGTTGAGCAGCTTGAAAACTTGAGTATTGTATTAAAGCCAAGCCACACATTGGAGGGGTAAATGGTTTGGCTGAAGTTGTTGACCATCCTTTGGGTTCCAGGGAAAGTCTGTTAGTAATCTCTGAAAGAACCTACATGTCTATGGTCTCTACTAGCATTAGATCCAAATTAATTGATTTTTTTCTTAAGCTAAAGTTTGGATGAGAGATGATTGACCCACTGAGTATTTGGAACATCACAATACTTCTATTGGCTGAACTACCAACCTCACAAACACATTTGGCAAAGCATTTTCAATTTTCAATTAACTGTATAAAACCACATTCTTGACCTTTCTGGAAATCTTGTTTTACAAATATTAATTAGGTTGTTGGAAATTTTGCATTTTGCTTCACTACTTTACACAAAAGAACATTACCAACAACCTAATACTTGTAAAACAAGATACCCAAACAGGTCAAGAACGTAGTCTTATACAATTAAATTAGGATTGAAAATGCTTTGCTAACTGTCTTTGTGATGTTGGTGGTTCAGCCAATAGTTTTGGTTGAAACATTGCAGTAGAAAAGCTATAATAAAAATCTACTCTTTGAGAAAACTTTAGACATAAATTATGAAAATAATTTCTTTTAAGAAGTTGCTATTTCTGTGTATTGACTTAAAAAAATGTTTCCTGAGTGTTTGTAAAGTTCTCAGTCTAGCAAGCTTTCTACAATGCATACATCTGACTAGTGCACTGATAATTTTGCTGTTGGTGGTTGCCTTGCATTAATATTCTCTAGCTATATGAAAGAAGTCTTCCATCAATGTTTGGATGTTATTAAAACAGAGCTCATGTCCAATGGGAAAGGAAGGATGTATAAGTACTAATATGGTCCAACACAGGTTGCAAAATCAGGACAGATGTAATTTACAAGCACTAGCCACTACTGGCTGAATGCTAGACTAATTTTAGCACAAACATTATACATCTTTTCCTCTTTGATTCTGAAAAGGCCAGGAAACTTGATTCCTTTGTTTATCATCATCTGTTTCCTTATTTTTGGTGAAGGAGGGAGGTAATTATTTATTTGAGTTGCTCTTTTAATCCTTCAAACAATATCATTGTTTAAAAGCATGTTGCAATGTGCATACAAAAATTTAGTATACAGAACAATTAAAAACAACAACAAAGCCAACATTTCTTCCTGATTTTATCTGTCATAGATAAACATATAGAACATAAATAATAAAATTCATTTCTTTATCCTCATCCAGGTCCATGCAATAGGTGTAAATAAGTTTGAATCCTGCAGGACAATATAGCTTCTTAATTGTTTCAAATCATCTGTGATCTTAAATATACATACAAATATTTGACTGAAAGAACAAGCTTTTGTAGGGTTAACCCAAATATATAAACTGTGCCATTCAAAAACCTTAAATCTTAGTCTTGTGAGGAGTAGACAATTTCCTGTTTGAATATAAAAGCCTCCAAAGGTCACATTTTCTGTACTGTAATACAAACCAGTGTTTTTAACATGCTGCACACTGGCTGAGAAAGTGAGAGAGCTGTATTTTCTGGCAAGCTTTGAAAGAGAGGGTTGCTTTTTCTCTGACATTTTTTGTTCAAAAGCATCATAGAAAGGTAATTGGTGATTGTTCTCATCCATCATTGGGTCTGGAAGGCATTTGATTTTCATAAACTCTTCTTCTTTTGGCATAAATTAGGGTTTGCAAATCTTGCAACTATCTTCACCACAGGCATTCATTGATAATAAATAGATGGGTTCAACAGCAATGCTCTTAAAAACTTTCAGGCTGGGATTATTGAATACATCTTTTTTCTTTATATCTTCTCTTGTCAGCGATGCTTTATTCAAACGCAGCACTTTTCAAAATTATTTAATTTTATCATTAAAATGGCTATAATACATTTCAGATTTCTTTTTCATTGCATTGAGATAACAAATCACATTACTAGGCAATATCAGTATAAAGAGACTTCATTGTTTTTTCTTTAAATGGATTTCATTCTTTTTTGGACTAAGAAACACTTTCACAGTTCCTCATCACTTTTTCAACTTGTTTTTCTCTGCATGAGACCTATGCTCTGAAAGCCAAGATTAAGAATGGACATAGTCATTTTAATGGAATTTCTCCATGAATGATGAGGAGCAGTCCTAGTGCACAAAGATAGTCAAGACTGAGATTAATGAAGAGTGAAAAAGAGCCAACTGTGTTGAAAGGAATACAGTCCTATGATCAGGCCTACTATCTGTGTACAAGAAAATAATTGACTTTGTTCCTGTTTATCTCATGAGAATACTGTTTAGTTCTGCAGCATGTCTTAAGACACTAGATGACTCAATTACAGCTCTCTTTAAGTCTAATAATACATAACCATCATACCAAGAACCATTAATTGTCTTCAGAATGTTAGTCATGAACAACTGTGGGTATTACACTGAATCATGTTAATTCATGTCACCTCAAAACTGTTGACAAGACAAGTACCTTTTGACTACTTTTGACAGGAAGAAATCAGAAAGTATTAATTCTATGATACCTATCAGTTGCTGCAGTAGAAGTCTTATAAACAGACTCTGTATTGAATATACTGTTATTTATTCTATTTACTGTATACAAAATTATTCATAAGCTGCTGACTTCTCTATTCATGCTTTAGGGTCTGGCAATGACTTGCATTGAAGTGAATTTTGATGCTTTTAAAAACATAAATGTGAGGTAAAAAGGGAGACATAATAGTCAAACATTTTAGTAAGATTCTAAAGTTAACTGGAGTTGCAGAAGTAATTTGTAAATTATTTAATAAAAATTCAAACAAATGGTGTTAAAAAGAAAATTTACAAGCAAACCAATGTAAAGAATGAATAAGCAAAGCTAGAGACATAATCCATTAATTCATAGCATACATGAGAGAACTTATCAACAGCAGCAAAGTATTTAAGAAAAATGACTTACTGAATAGTAAATTTTTTACACAAAGAAAACACCTTTGTATGGATGCCTGCACATGGTAACAGACCTTTCAGAGAAGGTTATGTCTTTTTAGTTTACCATATTTTTGCGGTGCATGGAAATTTGTGAGGGGTCCAACCCCAACACACTTTTTTGACCTTGAATTCCTGTAAATGGGTGGTATTATAGAGTATGGTCAAACAAGTACTAGTATTGGATGTTTTAGGTATTGTGAGCCTTGTGTCTAATGCTGGTGTTTGAGTATAGTGCCTACAAAACCTCAGTGCTGCTGCTGAGTTTTTTTGCTTTCAACTTTGCCGTGGGCTCAGTAGACACTGAACTTTTCTCTTAGTCATGGCATTTCGTGCATTTCACCCACTCTCTGCTAAGGTTAAATAACCCTTGATTGGAAAGCGACTATACTACAGTTAATAATGCACCTCGATTCCTCATTTTATACTCACTAGATAGTGAACAGGTTTTGTCATTTTTTTTATTCAGAAGGAAATTGAAGAGCTTGCTGGTTCTCCCAAATCTATGTAAAATTTAAGGTTTGAAGACATTCTGGTTGAAAAACTCAAAACTAGAACAGATCAAACTCTTCTTGAAATCCAAGACCTTTGGAGATTTGCGTCCCACCGCAACGTACTGAATGCACTGAAATTCATGCGCTTTATTGCCGCTCCTAATGTAATGCCATTCTATCTCGAGCTTTGACGAAGATTAGACAATCACATTGATTTCAAGTTACAACATCAGGAATTTTACTTGATAAACCAAAGGTTTCACAAATATTTATTTACCCATTAATTTCAATTTTCTTTTATCGAAAAGTAAAACATAGCATGCGTGTATTGTGTATAGGTCAAAACTATGAAGCATTTAGCTGGTGTTTTGTCCTTTGTGAGATCATTTTGCATTGTGTATCAGTCATCCAAAATTGTACCGATGATTGTGACATACACTTAAAATTGTCACTCACAATGCAATTAATGTTATACTTATGATTAGATAATAACTTTACATGTTAACTGACCAAATAATATTTCTAAACAATTCCAGAATGAATTTGAAATCGTCATTGGGCTATTTAGAAGTGCCTAATTTAATGTAACGTAGTAGTTACATTATTGTAACAGGTGCTTGTCACACTTATGATAATAAGAACAGTGTCACAATCACAGTTTGGTCTGTATGAATAATGTGAACTTATGAAGAAACCAGTCTTTCTGTGAAGGTCAACTGCAATTTAAACATTTTATTTTGGTGCTACTATGACCATTCAATATCCAGGCCGCGGGTTTGCCTCGAACGCCTTAAGCGTGTGATCACCGAGCCGCTGACCATGATGTACGCTCTGCGTACGGCTATCAATCGGCTTACCCCGATCGAGATCTACATGCGCCGCAGGCCCCCTCCCCCGCTCACTCCCATTAGCTGCCCACAGTTGTACAACATGCCCTATCAAAACTCTGTTTGTGTTCCCTAATTAGCCCTGTAATTTTACATTATCACTGCTCTCTAATTAAGTACTTATGCTATATAGTTAAAGATAAACACATTCTCCAACAGTATTTCACGGATATGTTCTGGATTTTCATGTGCAATTAATATAATTTGGTGATTTCAATACCGCAGAGCAGTTGTTCGTCCGGACTCTCAGCCTTTCATGACGCTCCTCCTGAGGAAAATTTAAACTATATTAGACTTGTGGTCATCTATGACCACTACATTCAGAAAAGCATTCACCAAAAAAGGGTCACTGAAATTTTACTCCATCACTCCTATTCCCACTTGCACTAATTATTCTTGTCATGTGTGGGGTGAAGAGAAACAGAAGTTTCTGACCGCCCCTGGTTATTTTTCGTTCGTAACGAACGAAATCATAATTTAACCAAAATTCCTACCGTGTCCTTCTGCTGTTGCTACACAGCTCTCGCTCTCTCTGGTACTACTTGCGCAGCAGCAGTGGTAACAACTGCACCAGCAACCTTGCTGTCATATCAGTAAACTCCAGGAGGGCAAAACAACTCGATACTTATACTGTTATAGACACATTTGCTGCTAATCACCAGAACATGAGCATTGATTTGAAGTAATATTTACTATAAACACAACCTGATGAAAGATAGCCTGATAGTGATCTTACTTTTCCTCAAAGTGTATTAACTTCACATGGAAATATTAGTTTCTGCTATGTAAACTATGTCATTATGTTATATTTCTTTTGATTTGTAGTTTTACTCTTAATGGTATATTAAATGTTCAATCTAAGCTAATCTTGATATTATTTATTACCTTGGGTGGAATTTAGGTGAGCTTCCTCTTTTACATATATGCATATTTTCATAAACAGATTATTTCTAATTTGTAATAATGAATTATTAATCAGAGTATTAGTTTCCAATGAAAACTGCATTGAAAAGACAGTTCAAAATAGCACACCTTTCTGAAATATACCATGGTATTTACATTATTATAATTTACCATCTATACTTCATCATATTGATGGCATTTTGGGAAGCCTCTCCACAGTTTATCTCAGCCCTCCCTCACCAACGAAAATATCCTGGTGCTGCCACTGTCAGTGTGGTCACAAACCAAAGGGCTCTCAATCCTCATCCTTTACTAAATAATGGCTATAATGATAAAGTGGAATTGTTGAGGCATACATTTCAAATTGGATGACGTTAAGATCCTTACTGGTTCATATCATCCAGACTGTCTCTCCTCATGATAAATTTTCTTCCATCCTGCTGACGCTATCACCATTTGGCTGTTTTCCCACTTTGGGAAAGGCAGGTAGGATGGTTGAACCTGTGGTGGCATGACTTTGTTGGATGATCAGCATGTGCTTTCCACATCTGTGCTGCTAGCACCTCGCTTGAGTTTGTGGCAGTTTGTCTCTTTTTGAGTCATACCATCACTATTTGTTCCATCTACCTCTCTCCAGAAGATGCTTACAATCATTTGGACGTTAATGTTTTTTTTTTTGATCAGTTGCCATCTTCTGTTCTTCTCTTGGGTGATTTTAATGAACAAAGCTCCCTCTGGGTCAGTGCAATGTTGATGGAAGAGGCTGCTTTGTGAGTGTATTCTCTCAGATTATAATATTTCTCTATTCAATAATGGTTCTTTTACTAACTTTCATGCACCCAATCAATTTTTTACTGCTATAGGTCTGTGTATCTGCTCACCTTCATTCTATTTTCTTTTGTTTTTGGAGTCTGGAGAGTGACCAATGTTGCAGTGATTATTTTCACATGGTCTTGCAAGAAATTGGTCATTGTTGATACCACCTGACCTGTGTGCTACAGTGGAAGCTGGATCAATCTGACTGGCCCTCTATCACCACTCTATTAGAACTTCTAAACTGACTTCCCCCTTGGTGTGGATTCCTGTACGTGGTGAGGGGACCTCCCAGGGAGGTTCTGTTCTTTCAGTTTACCTCCTCTGGGATCTAAACATCCACCCACGTGTTTGCCATGCATGGCAACATGTGAAATAGAGGAGAGGATCCTGGTGGATGAGGGGTCCAACCCTGACACATCACTTTGGCCTTGATTTTCTGTAGATGGGCAGCCTTGGGGTGGCCTCTTAGGTCAATTGGCTGGTCCATTCGGGCAAGGGTCAACCAAGTACCAGTGCTGGATGTTCTCAACAGGTGTATTGGACATTGTATCTGATGTTGGTGTTTGGGTGTAGTGCTCACGAAACCCTGGTATTGCTGTAGTGTCCTTGTTTGACATTGCAGTGCATCCTCCTGTAGGGCTCCATGGGGAGTAGGGTCAGTGGGCATCAAAATTTCCCTTTCTTTATTATGGATACTCCAATTAAAAATCTTAATAAAATAGTGAAAAAACAGTCTATAGGTAAACGACCATGTCTTGAAGATCCTGAGCAGTAAACCTCACCATCTGTACCACCTGTTGTACCTCATTTCTTATATTGCATTTACTTTCAGACAAACCTTTAGAGCAAATGTCTCACTTTTTCATTCAAAAGGGACTAGAGGAAGTTGCTGGCTCTCCAAAGTCAGTGAAAAAGCTTCGATCTGGTGAAATATTGGTAGAAACATCCACATCTCAACATAGTGAACTCCTCTTGCATTCAGAGGCCATTGGGGATATATCTACTGAGGTTACACCTCATACTACTTTGAATTCATAACAAGGAGTTATTGTTGAGAGGGATTTGAAGAATATCCCAGAGTTTCTCCACCTTTATGATGCCTACCAATGTTCTCATTCCAAAATTTACATCACCACACCCACCTGCCACCATCAAGGCAGGTTACCTTAATTGTAAAGTACGACCATACATTCCAAACCCTCTCCGATGTTTCCAGTGTCACCGGTTCAGTCACTCCAAGACATAATGTCATGGTTCTTTAATGTGTGTTTGTTGCAGCAGCAATGAGCATGAAATGGACCCTCATTTCTTTAGTTGCAATGGCTCTCATCCATCCTACTTTTGTTCTTGCTGTAAATGGTTGGAAGAAAAAGAGGTGTAGCATTTAAAAATGATTCATAACATTACTTATCCTCAAGCTCGAAAATTGCTGTTTACCACCTCACCTCAGACATATGCTGCTGCACTTTGTTCCACAACTACAGTGGGAGTACAGACAGATCTCTCTGTGCCTCTGAAAGAATCATTCTCCAAAAAATGAAAAGTCTTTTGACGTCCATGGTTAAAAAAGCTGATGAATTAAATACAACACCTATCTCTGACTTTTACATACATTTCAACAAACCCCAAGATCCACATCCTTTGGTTCCAGGTATGGGCATTTCCTTGGATACATCATTATCTCCCACTCCAAGATGCAAAATATGAATCATTCATTCATGTCCTCAGTCACTGGGATCTCCTTCTAACAGCAAAGACCTGCCTAATCAACCCAGGGCAGGATTCATGGAAATTGATAGACCTCTCGAATAAGGACAGAAAGGAAAAAAGATGTGGTTGTAAACAAAAGGGTTCTCCACCCAGTTTGCCTACACGTAAATAAAAATGGCCACCCTGATACAATGGAACTGTTAAGGTTTATGTTCTAATTCGGATGACATCAAAACACTGGTTGCTTCCTACCATCCTGTTTGTCTCTCCTTACAGGAAAAATTCCTGAAACCTGCCGATACAGTCACCTTTCAACGGTTTTCTTTATACAGGAATGGCAAGTTGTGTGATGGATGAGATTTTGCTGTTAACTAGGGCAATAGACACATGGTCTGAGATTGTGTTGATCTTTACCTTGGCCAGCATCTGAAACTCATCAGGCTTTTTGGCCTTAACAGTTGGAACATAACTAATAGTACTTGCCAACCATGCTGAAGAACCCAAAGGCTAGAACTGGTGCTTTCATGCCCAAAACCACTAGGACAGCAATAATAGTGGAGAGGAACTAATGCTGTTAATACCCATTTGACATACTGGCCTTTGGTAAGACTGTGGCTACACCATTTGCAGTATTAATGCTGTAGTGGTATTTTTTGTACAAGGTGGCATGTTTCTCTTTTTCTTACTTGAGATGCTGCTTGAGAAGGGTTATCTGCTGTAGCCTGTATATTTGTGTTGTGTTGCATCCTGCCCCACTTGGTGTTCTGCTAGCAAACCCAGGATATATACTTGTTGTTTCCTTAGAATGTTCCAAAGGAGCATCCAGATGAAAAGTTGAGGTTGGTACTATTGGATATTTCATTTTAGTGGTTCTCATGTGAATGACTATAACAGATGAAGTTCAGTTGGGTACTTTTGGTTAGTTTTGCTGTAGCAGTTCTAACTTGAATGACTAGAACATGCCAAGTTCAATTAGGAGATATACAACAGCACAGGAAGGCAACCCTTGGGTTAGTTATGGTTAACTGGAAACTAACACTGTCCCCTTGAGCCAATTATAGTGGTGCCTGTAAGCTGACCACCAGGTTTAGTAATATCATATAAGTTGTTTTTATCACCACTGACAACGATATTCACTTGTGGTTTCAGACAACCACATGTGAAGCACCAGGCTTGGCACCATCTACAACAGCTTTCATACCATCTGCACCATTTCTAAAGGACACTCATATAGGCCATCACCATTTGGGCCATTTCCTTCTGATTAGACAGTGATAAGCATCTTGCAGGAGCCTACATAAGCTTTTGTAGGTGCATCCTGGACTACAGTTGGATTGTTCAGGTTAGCCATGATGTCATTATCCAAGCAGAAGTCTGCTGAAGGTTGAGTGGTACTGTCTGAGAGCAGTATTCTGCTTCTTACTAAAACCACTGCTTCCTGAGCCAAAACATTCACATATGCCTTTGATGCTACATCTTATGTGTTATTGGGAACAGTCAAGCTTGTTACATTTTTTCTATCAATGTTAAGGTCTCCAGTCATGCTGTCTCAGCCTTTTAAGACCTGCCATGCATCTTGGTTATGCATAAAGTTTTTAGTGGCAGTATTCTTGGGGGTCTGTGGGATCACACAGGTTGCTAACCATGTGTGAAACAAGAACAATGGCCTGGGACCAGCTGGTGACTTTGTCATTGTTATACAGAAAGGGTAAGTAGTGTGTAGACCCAGACAAGGTTTCTACCCATCTTTAGGTATGTAGACATGGTGTTCCCAACTTTAGATATTATTGTAACCACCATGATGAAAATGTGAATTGTGTGTCCTTTTTTGCACAGTTGGAAAGGTCATCACTCCTCATCACACATCGATCATCAAGCTCATAAATGCTCATGCTGGTCACAGCAATCATAGTTCAAGAATAGGAAAGATCAGGAGAGCATGGTTGTCTTCTGTCTATTCTGTGTCATCACAAACGGTTACTTTCATTTTGTCCATTGCCCCACGCTGCAAACATTTGAACTCTGGGTGGGGGAAGCTGGTGGTGGCAGGCTTACTGAAGTAATGACAACATACACCCAGTCTCAAGTATTATGTTAGGGTGGCATCAAGAATGTTGTGGGTGATGTTTATCTGCTTAAGGTGTACATGGAATGTCTAATAAAGGCAAAGTTTACAGGCCAGTCTCCAACATATGTCTCAGCATTGTCAAAGCCATAAACTGTACTAACTGTCTGTTTGACATCATCAGGGTGATGAGACCCATAGCTTTGCTGAACTTGGATGTAACATTGATGCTTGAGCTTTCAACTGGATTTTGTAGAAGGCTGAAGCTTTATAGGCCAAGAGCTACATCAATAGCAATTATTTGCTTCCTTAAAGCAGCACTTGTAGACTGCCATGAGAATGTCTCAGCAGCATAAACAATATGCCAATCCACCATCACAACTGTAAGTGTACTGCTAGAGCCCCACAGTCTCATTACTTGGAGCATTCATCTGTTTTTCATACATGAATATTGCTTTAGTTTCAATAGTTTCTGTGAGGTAAATGGGGTGTACAATCCATCTGCTGAAACAGTTCAGACAAACTTATCTAGCCCAATATTCTTGTGGTCATAAATGATCAGTTTTCAACATCATTTTCTGATATCTTTGAGAAGCACTCTCTGCCCCCTCAGTAGTGACAAGCTTGTACAAATGCGAAATTCCAACCCAATGCAATTGTGGCAGAACCAACTGAACTTCACTGTATGGTGTGCCATGATAGACTGGTGTATCGACTGGTGAACACTTGGCATTTTACATCTTCTGTGTCTACTATTAGGTCAAACAAGTCCTAGAAAAGATTCAGGCATCAAGGGTTTTGCATGTAAATTTACATCACACAGGTCCCCAATCCTGAGGATGTCTGTACCACATTCATCCTTGACAAATTAGCAGGTTTCACCAGCCTGGGTGTTGAACTCATCTTTAAGCAATTATTGGAATTGAAGCTCAGATGTGTACATGGATTTTGGAAACATGCATAGCCTTTGATGCATAGAAGCACTTTCTGGCAAATGTAAAAGATATTTCATCTCCAGTCGACCACCCATTACCTTTCAAACATGTCTTGTAGTATTCGAAATCTAAGGTGGACTACATATTCAGAATTGGTTTTTCATGGCCCCAAACAACATGCAGCTACTCATAAGCCAGACTTCAGGTTACAACAATGAAATTGCCATCACAACTGCTGCTCATCGGTTTGGAGTGAATGCAGCTTCTGTGCTGGCATTGGTGTATATGGAAGAAGAAGGCATAATTAAACTAGTGGTTCCCATAGTTCCAGCACTCACTCCTTTGGTGCATCAGGGTCAACCAAAGTTGGGACAATGATTCTAGTAGACAAAAAACACAAAGAGGTCTCACACAAAGACAGAAAGACCACTCTTACTGTAGGTGATATTACAACCAAACTACTTGCACTTTGGCTGTTTCATTGAAGCTAGCCACTCTCAGACAATTAAGTAAATTAGTTTACCCACTGCATTGATTTTGGCACAGAAGATTTTCTGCAAGCCAGCTGTCTGCTTTGGTCAAGAAGCTGAGGAGGCATTGTTCACAATGATCCCAGAGAGCATGACTGTGGTTTTCCCAGCAAGTTTTCCCTGTGTTCAGTCAAGTAACTACAGGAACTGCAAGTGTGTTTTTTACCCACCACTTCACATCACCTTTATTTGTAGGTAGTGGTGTTCATGCAGAGTAGCCTCACTGCTACCTGTAAATTTAAACATGAGGTCAATATCATAAACTGCAGTACTGCCAAGATGCTTGAACTTGTGATCCCCCTGCTCTCTCAACAGTGTGCAAAGGTGTTAGGCAAGTGTGGTGTCTTCTGTGAGGATTTGGCTGATTGTACCCAGATTTGGGAGTAAAGTTCCTTTCTGTTAGTGGAGATGGCCTCTAAGTAATCTACCTTTTCAACCTTTGGACCACAAATACATACCTCTATGGGGCATTGAGTAAACTCATCTTCAGCTTTATCCAGATTCAGTTTTACCAGGGTGATGTAGGCATCTAGTCCTGAAAGTTTGGCAGTGTTGTTGGTGAGCTGGCCTCAGATAGTTTGCATTTACTTATAAAGCCCATGGAACTCACACAGGTTTAGTGGAGGCTGTACAAAATCAAGGATCTCATCAGTTTTGTTTTCAGTGAGAGTGGTTCTAATTTTTTGAACAGCATCTGGGTCTTCCTTGGCAAGTCGCACATGTCCTGAAGTCCACTGCAGTCCCACCCAATTTATTATTGATTGTATGGAAAGTTGCAGTAGCCTTGGGGTACTTATTTGCTCCTTTTCCACAGCCAGTTTACAAACCCTAGCTTATGTTGAATCATGGTCATATCACAACACCCGATTTTGCTGGCTATTTTCATAGTACCAGAGACTTCCATAGTCGCCGTGAAGGTCAAGTTGTGAATAGGCCTGCAGTGTCAGTCATGCCACCCACTTATTTTCTTGTTGCATCCTGATGAGCTTTAAGTTGTGAGATTAACCTTCAAGGAGTGGAGCCATGGCTGCACCTTTTCTGACAGCACTTTGTAGTAGTAATTATTGCCAAATGTAGGGTCTCATACTCGAGACTCGTAACTGTTCTCATTCTTATTGCCAAAGTTACTATGGAAATGACAGCACCAGTACTTGTTGTCATCCCAACTGGATCATCAGGATCTATAAAGCTTGTTTCAACCTTCTCGTTATTAACAGCTATATGGTCATTTCATTAAGGTTAAAGTCTACCATTGGTGTTATATTGAATACAGGTTACTATTGATTCAATACAAAAATAACTTCATCTAATTATGGATGGAAACTTAACCCATACTTCAGACTGCAATACCCCTTGGCATTAAGGGGATCTGCTAGTCGTCATTATGAACAACCCCTCTACTATTAACCAGAATCAGCATCTACTGGTCCACTTCCAAAATCTCTAAGTCCATGATGTGATCATCCTGGGAACTGCTCACCTGGCCTTCACAATGTTCCTAACATCAACTGACATGAAATGCACCATGGTAAAAAACCTGGGACACACAGCCATAAAGAAAACCATGATTAAGATCAGTGGGAACAAAGTCATGTCCTTTGATGATTTGTACATTTACCAGTACTAAAGCAACCTCTGGAATACTGCACAGAAGCATAATAATACAGAGTACCAGGGCATTGACACCACAACAGCACAGAATGCCATTAAGTTGTGTATCAGTGTAGGACATGACAAGGCATGAATAGCAGAAGACCAAGCCATTTAAAATGCCTGTGACAACTGGTTCTACATCCCTGTTGGAGCTCTTAGAATCTCATATGCCATTCCATAAATCAGGAGACAAGTTGGAGTACAATCTCACCTTCAGTAACTACAGCAGAGTTATTCAAGTCACAGGTGACAAGGTAGCCTCATACAGTATCAAAAACATTTTACTAGAGTACCATATGGACGTGCACTCTGAGCTTGAGAGGACAATCCACAACCAATACATTGGATGCTTAGTCATGACTGGGCCCTATGCCACTGAAAGTTGACCAGTAACAAGAGTAACACATTGTGGATAATCAATCTGAACACATCTGCCAAATCTTTGAAGGGCATTTTTATGTGGTTTGAAGATCCCAAGTTTAGTAGCATCCAATGAGCCAGAGAATTTGAAAGCTTCTATGATTAAAATATCACGAAGATGGAGGTGGCCATTGAGAGTATGCCTGATCAACTTCACAGGACATCCAAATATACTAGCAGTGGGACAAGGCCAAAAAACAATTTGTGGCTCCACTAACCAGATCTCAGTTTGGAGTTCACAATGTTTACTAAAGACCTGGCTCTGACAGACATGTCATTTGATGAATTTCTGACTTCAAAAATGGAGTGTGTACCCCTGTGTACCATCTGTAGAATAGCTAGAGGCTACACACATTCCAGAATATAGATGCAACAGTCTACAAGTATTCACAGATTGTTGGTGATAACAGCAAAACATTTGGCCTTCTTGGCCCTAAGTCCATGTTTACTGACTTCTACATGCTTTTGAATGATCAGAAACTGCAAGATTTTTTTATCATCCTGGAAATTTACACTGTGGCACTCGTTGCCTACAATATCACCAAGTAACCTAAGTAACTGTGTGGGAACCTTTAGGCT
This sequence comes from Carcinoscorpius rotundicauda, assembly GCA_011833715.1. Classification (NCBI taxonomy): domain Eukaryota; kingdom Metazoa; phylum Arthropoda; class Merostomata; order Xiphosura; family Limulidae; genus Carcinoscorpius; species Carcinoscorpius rotundicauda. The sequence continues at coordinate 43,599,485 of CM022392.1, read as the reverse complement.
TCTTATTGTATGGCAGACAAGACCTTAGTAGTGATGCTGTGTTTACATTTCTGGCTTTCTTGTGCACGTGCCTATAGCACAATGGGAGTGGCAGGAAAGTTGTACTGTGAAATGATGGAGATGAGGTACTGCACTGCTGGAGTGGAATGTAAAGCAAAAGGACAAAAATTCTGAGACTGACAATAAGGCCAAATCAGTGACACAAAACTCTTCATTTTTGCTGTAGGCCTTTTGGTTTTGCAAATATTTTCTTTTGATGTAGGCAAGCTTGAAGATAGTCGCTGCCATGCAATAGACCTAGTATGGACTTTGCAGATATTCTGGCTTAGGCACTCAGTTACAAAAATGTAATAGCCTGCTGTGTATTATCTGTTCCTCAGACAAGATGGTTATACACAATAGCATGCTCTTGAGCAAAGTGTAAACAAGTGAAACTAGGTCAATTTGCTCTCTTATTTCTACTGAAAGAGCAAAATATAAATGATGCACGAAATATTATATATTTTTGTTTAAATGATTTCTGTGTATTTCCAAAGAAAGATAAAAGTGTTTGTGTCATTTAAACTTCACAGTTTACAGTAAAAAACAACAACTGGAAAGTGTTAATATTGTTTTTTATTATGCATGGTTCCAAACTTCACCATATCAAAAAAAGTTGCAAAATTTTATTAGGCCTAGTGGTAGAAAAAGGAAGACATGGGTTATCCAAAAATTTAATCTTACTAAGGAACCACCATATTATTCAAGGCTAGCTTTTCGATTTGACGTACGCAAATACCACAAGAAAAAAATACTTTGCTTTTAGATAAATAGGAGCAACACAAACCAAGGTTGGACGCATTCTGTTTGCACAGGACAAGTAATAAAATGTAGGTGTTTTTGTTAGAAATTTGAAAAAAACATTTTTAAACATATTCAAATATAATTGTTTTTAAGTTATGTAAGGTGTGGAGCTGTAATACCTCTATATTACACTTTACTGTTCTAAGAATATGGACATTACTATTGAAAATACAAGAAAACATCTAATGATTAAATTTTAAACAGATCAAATTTGTAAATAAGCCATATATATTTATTCAGAATTCTAGTTGAAAATAGTTTACATAATTGCAAGTGATTGAAATCGAGCTCTGTACACATCTGTGTTTAAACTATGCAATACATTTAATTGGTTTCTTTGATGCTTTGCTTTAATCATTTTCATATGCTTATTTACTTTATTGCAAACTGTTTAATGTTGTTTTTAATTTATATTTTCTGTATTTTTCTTATTCATGTGGATTGAAACTGTGATACTTTTCCGTCTTTCTTGCTTGAATTGGTCATGAGTAACTTAAGTAAATTTTTTCAAAATTATAATTTTCAGTTGGATATCCAAAGTCTTTAGGAGAACCTGAATATGACAGATTGGATTCACTGTAATTCCTGCTATAATCTTCCAAAAAGTGGCAGAAACTTTTCTCTGACAAATTGTGGGCACATTTATTGCAGTGACTGTCTTTACAAATGTATGTAAATATTTTTGATCAAAAACATAAGTAAGATTATGCAAGGTTAGCATAAATTAGGTTATCAGTATAAACTTCATAAAAACCTAGTGATAATTATATGTTTGTATAATCTATTACATATATGTTTTGGGATCAGAAAAACAGAAAAGACATGGTGTAAGGTCAAAGTTTGCATTTTCTAATTGATTTGTGTGATATTCCAGTAACATACAGTTGTTTATTAAATTGTCCTTTAGAAACATATCTGAAACATCTTTTACTAGAACATGTTAGAAATTAAATTAAGGGGATAGAAACATAATTTCTTTTTATAGTTTCATTTATATATCTTTTCTATTTCATTCATGGCAAATTGTTGCAATTCCAATTGTAGGTACAGGAGATAGATGCATGGTCTGTGGAAGTTCTTGCAGATCTATTCAACTTTCAGCAGAGGTAAATCACATTTTTTTATCTTTTTACATGCATTCCATTGCATAGCATTGTCAGGACTTGTTGAATAAACAAAGTATTTCATATAATGCTACTAAAGAAAATTGAAATACTTGTATAATACTGCTGTTCCACAAATCATTGATTCTGAATTGATTTGTATGCTAAATGAATATAGTTGACAAATGTGTGTGTGAAATCATTAGTACGGGAAAGTAAAATTAAAATTAATTTAGAGATCTGATAAAATATATTTCTTCTGATAATAGATAGATATAATATGTTCTTTGCTTATATAAGTTAAGCATTATCAAGTCTTACAAGGGTAAAAAACATTTAAATAATAGTATAAAATAGTAGCAAATGGCGAGAGAGCAAACTAATTATTCTAAGTTGAAGGAATTGTTAAAATAATATAAAGGAACACCTAAATAGTTTGTAATTTTTGTGGTTTAATTCCTATTTATTGAATGTTTGTTTAGTTTTTACTACTAATATTTTTCCTTGCTTAATCAGGTGGGTTAGGATGCTTAACTTACAGTTTGTAGGCTGTGGGCTCAAAATCCTATCCTAAAAAATATGTTTACTCTTTAAGCTACTTGTTGGTAAAAGAGTAGCCTAAGTGTTGGCAATGGGTGGTGTTCACTAACTACCGTCTCTCTAATCTTTCACTTCAAAATTAGGGATTGCTAGTACAAAATTCAAAACAGATAAACTTTGCATAATAATGAACCACGGTAGTGGCTCATGATAGGGTTTGCAAGGAATTGTTCAAACAACACTTTAAAATCTTTAGTATTGACTACTAAAACTGTACGCATATAAAATTTGCAAAAAAGCAGGAATGTTTAACTTACAAGGAAAAGAAAATTGCTCAAAACAGCCCATTTTTAGTTATTATTTTTATAGTTATTGTTGTTTTTCTCTTTCTAGCCTACAACAAAAATGGCTTTGAATATTGCAGTCAGACCTTTGTAGTGGAATTGAAAAGTATTTGTTTCTTCTGTATTTCATATAAGCTGAAAAACTATAATTTTAGTATAAATGATGTTATCATTACCTCATAAAGTTAGCTTACAAATATGTATTGTACCTTTAAAAAACTTAAATATGAAACAGAAATTACCAGGCATTAACCGATGAACTTCTGATGACTGTTATGTGCAGATACTCAGTACTTTATATATTATACAGTCAGTGCTTTTAGCTATCCCTATATTATGTATGATGTGAAGGAGTAAAAATAAATCAATACAAATAATATTAAATTTTATTACACACACTCATAGGATCATTATATTAAAATATATGAAAGTTTATTTAAAGTAATGTTTTAGGTGTATATGTTTCATTTGAAAGGTCTTCTTTTCCATTGGTAAAATATTATTAAGGTTAAGGGGAATTTTGTTGCAGACTAGGCATATATTTGCTCATTGTTTTTGCATTGTATATAAAGAATTTAGTTACACACAAACTATACATGATCACCATATTCTTGTGTGATCAAATAGCCAATAGCTACTGTAAATCATCATGAACTGTATCAGCTAGCTACTATTTAATTTAGTACAATAAATAAATGACCTCATACACCAAAAATGTTGTTTTTATTAAATAAAAATAACATTTTGATGTAAAAAGGTCATTTATTTCTAGTATTGATACATCTTCTGTACACCAATATGCACTATAGAAATTAAATAATGAGCTTCTAATTATGTTATATTAATTATTCACCAAATGTAATTTTAGGTATCAGCATTGAACCAAAAATAAGGGTTTGTAGTTTGAGTGTATAATGCCTACAGTATTTCCAGCTTTGCTTCCTTACTTTTTAAATTCCCAATTTACACTAAGAATTTGTATTTTTCAGTAATTAAGTCATGATTTTCAAGTGCCTTCTAGAGATAAAAGTGGGTAGATGTCAAGTCAGAGTAGTATCATATTGAAAATTTTTTTATCAAATTTTATTTTTTAAGATCAATGCCAGTAATGCAGATAAACATTTCTACCATGTGGTACAAATTCCACCCATGAAAATGTTATCTGTCTGTCAGATGACTTGCACTATCATCATAAAGTAGGTTCACAAGAAAATTTTAAGTAGCATTGTATTAAGTTAACCTTAACATTTGCCACTTACAGTTTACTCTTTATTTTACTATGTGAAACTGTTTAAGATTTGAACAAGGAAAGAGATACAAATGAAAGAACTAATATCTACCTCAGATTACACTCTGTAGTAAAGAGAATTAAGTAGGCATGACATTTGATTTAGGTTTGAAATCCACAATAAAGATGCTGGGAAATCAAATTAAAAATTATTTCTGAAAGTTCAAAGTAATCTCCAGAAAAATATATATCTGACATATAAGACCTAAGCAGTTAAAAGAGCAATTTTGTTGTTATTCACATTTTTTGCTTTTTGATTAGCTGAGAAAGCTATAATTTTAAGATTTTAATTTTTCTTACTTAGCCATATTCATTTTTTTATTATTAATCTAATTAAGTTAATCTCTTAAGAATGAGGTCACCACTCAGTGAATGGCATGATGAACTTTATGTTATTTACACATTATATACACATAAATTGGAAATAATTGCACTCTTGCCTGTATATATCTGTGCTTTCACTCATGATTATTAGAGTTTGTTAACATGGCATTCAAATGGGGATTATGTCATCATTAAAAACAAACTATTGCCACTAACATAGAAAAAGAAAAGATTATTATACAAGCTGATTCATTTAATGTTTGTCAAGGTTCAACTAATGTCAACTAGACAATGCAAAACTGTCATATGTAAACAAAAAAGGTTGCTTAAGTGATGCTTACAGTACAAACTGTGAACAGCAAATGGTTTGAATCATAATATGTGGGTCAATTTGTCATTTTTAATCTTATTTCTTTGCTTATAGTAGAGTTGGAATTTTCAAAGAAATCCACAAGAAGCACTTGATTCAGCTTGTGCTGTTTCTGTAATACAATTTCTAAAAGTAGTGTAGTAATGTGTTCATTTGATACTTTTCATCTTTCACCTTGATGGACAGGAACTCATCTAAGGTGATAAGGCAAAGAGTTATCTCACTCTTATTCTCTAAAGTTTATTTGAAGAGCCTGTCAGTCACTTTAGTAAACTTCCTTGATCAAAACAATCAAAAATTTTTGATCCCATTAATTATCTTTGGAGTGAAATTAAATACTACATTTAACTGGAGAGCTAAAGAAGATAAAGCACAGTTTATTAGAATGATTTGTAACTGCTAATGCAGTAGTTTTTGTTGAAAAAGTCATTACATTATAGGTGGAAGATTTTCAGCACAAATATATTTTTCATGGTGAATGAGCTCCCTGTTGTTTGACTATGCAATGCTACCATGTGTAGATTACTGACTTGACAATTATCCCACTTTTTCCAAAGAATATAACGCATCAAAGAAAAAATGTATATTGCTATGTATGAAGGTAACAACTCAGTAGAACATTTAGGACAGCAGTGACAATCCTTCAACCCTAGAAGCTATTGAAGTAAAATTGAAGAATTGTGCAATACTGTTAACAAATTAATGAACAAGATTTGACAAATGCTTACAAGCCTAAAGTTAAGTTGTTTCTAACTAATCCTCAAAACTTAAGAAGCATATTTTCTGAAGAATATTGCTGAAGAAGTAAGAGTCACAGTAAATTCATTCAACCACATACTACTTAAATTTTTTGGTGCAGTTTCAAGAACCTTTTCTGAGTTTAGTCAGTCAAGCATATTTTGGAAGTCAACATCTATATACAGTGGAAAATTTGTGAAAATCTTGTTAGAATGTGAGGTCTACGGCTGAACTGGTCATCCTTCAGGGAAATGTTTTACAATGGAAATTGTGTAGTATAATCATGGTCATCATGTTGAGTGCAGTCTGTAACACTTGTAGAACTCCTAGAGACAACACAGAATATGAAATATCATACTTTTAAAATTTGATCAACTTTAAGTACTACCGAAAAAGTATTTTTTTGGCTTATTGTGGAGCTTATGGAACATTGAATCAAAGCTATTACCAAATTGTTTTCAAGCATAAAGCTACACAATTAGCTGTTTGTGCTCTGCTCACTGCAGGTATTACAATCTACTCTTTATAAGCTTTCAAATTTATAAATGAACTACTGAGGAATCCTATTATTGAAAGATTGTCCAAACTACCAGCATTAGATTGCTGTCATAATAAAGTGTCTAGTCATTCCAACAGTTCAAAATTTGCTTGTTATATCTAATTTTATTTTAGATTTAATATAAATTACAATTGAGCTTCAGTCTTCTGTTTCTTTTCTTGTAACAAAAATGATACAAGTGTTCCAAATTATTTTTCTGAGATGATACTTCAGTTCTAAATATACAATAGCTTGATCTTGCCTATGAGATTTGCAAGCCACTAGCCTTGAGCTAACTCACAATAAAAAGAACATATTTAACTGGAACTGTGCTTGAAGTACAAGGGTGAACAAAAATGTGCCACTTTCCTGCAAATATTGTTAATTGGTTATATCTTTTATTATATAACAGAAAAATAAGCAGAACACACTAGATGAGACCTGTTCATATCCTAATTTTAACATTGGATTTTATAAATACCTGAAATTTATATGATTTAAGTTACTTTTTCTCGGATAAAGTATTGTTCACCTGCTATAGTTTCTTAGTGAAAGAGATAATATGGCAGCATAATGCTGATAGCAAGAAGTTTGCTGTTGCTCTCTAAAACCTGTTGATGGGACCTTGACTGGGTATTTCAACCTCAGACTTCAGCTACTTCAATTTTATTGCATCAGATTCTTAAACTGTCTCACTTTAACAGATTTTTTGATGAGCTCTGTCAGACTGACATGTGAGTGAATCCACTCATGTTTATCTCCCATTATCTTAATTGTATGGCTGTTTCATTTCCCTTGGGATTCTAGTTGCTGTTCTTCAATAAAACTACACGCCATCTTTGAAAAAGATTAGTACGTTATTTTTTATATTACTATTCTCTCTTTCTCTTCCCTCTTATAGAATCCAACCAGGTAGTTAATGTCTCCTTCAAAAGTATGCTTATTTCCAGAAATCCTCTTTGAGTCAGGGGTAGCAGAAAGTGCTCAACTCATTTGCCCTTGTTCTGACATATTCCACTCTTGAGGTGGGTTTCACAAGATCACTATACATATCCTTGTTTTATAAAAATTATTCAATCCCAATCCATGCTGACTCCAGGGAAATGATTGCCCACTTCTTTGGCTTGCACTTGCTGGTTTTTAAATATAGGGTTGTTGTGGTCACCCATTTCACTGTCTTCTATAAAAAGACCTTTCTGGGAGGTGTCTAGTGGAAATCTGGGAACTTTCCAGGTGTTCCAATGCAAATTCTCTCCCTTATTTTAAGTGAAGCATATGAAAATCCTTGCCATTTACCTGATTAAAGCCACTGAGGTGATGGACCTTGGAGAGTTCCTCACTGATTTTATACAGCCGAATACAGTAGGAAGTCATACAGTAGTGGAATTGTCTATGTAATGTGAATCACTTTTTAAACAGCTTGGGTTCCCATCTTCTGCAGCAGGATAAGTCTGTCATTCTCTCTCTGTCTTCTGTCTGTCTACTTATCATGCCCTAACCATACTGTACTTTTTGAAATACTAACCACGTGTTCAGGTGCTTAGTTAGTCATGCAGGAATTCCACTTCTACTTGGGACAATTGAGGCTGTTTTACCTTTTCCTATCTTTCCTTCTTTCCTTACAGGCAAAAAGTATAACCTAGCCAAGACAAGATGAAATTTTCCATGAAACTATCACATGTCACACTTCATGGCATTTCCCTTTGGTTGCTTTCTGAATGAAACTCATCTGAGGTTAATGTTTGTACCAGTCCCTCTACCATTTTACTGTGGGATTGTAGCTTTTCTATGTGCAGATATGAAGTATCATCTTAGAAGTTAACATTTTCCTTACCTGAAAACATATTTCTGTTAGATACTTTTATATACCTTCCCACCCATTCTCTTCACTTCTGGTGCACTTTCAACATGAAGTTAGTTTGTTTATGGAGCCATAAACTGGCAAATCAGACCCACTTCTATGCCCATCTTTCTATTAGAAAGCCAGAGTTTTAATGTAATAAATGAAATTGTTTGTAGTACAGGATATTGTTTATTTCATTTTAGTTTGAAAGTTTTACTTGTTATGGTCAGATGAACAAGCTTAAAGTAAGATTTTAAAAGCTTTTATGCCATATTTCGAAAACTATTTATAGTTTTATATTGGTAGTTATAGGACATTGTTTCCAACGTGAATGTTGTTATTCTGTGTTCTTAGATGCATTATTTAATTTAATAAATATCATTTAGTGTAGTAATATTGTTAGTATGAAAGAGTAGGTTGAAGTTTCATTGACAGTCAACAGCAGAAAATGAGAGGAGCCAGGTAAGTATTATATTTCTTGCTTTTCATTGTATTCATTATGTGTTATTATAAAAGAAAGTAAAATATAAAAATTATAAACAATTTAAGTTGTGTAATGTTAGTTTTGGTAAAATAATGAAAAATAAATGTATGAAATTTCTTCACGAGGTATGCTTTCAAGCAGCTCATACCTTATGTAGTCTCATGAGGTGATGTGAGCTGAATGTTTGCCAAGTGATTTACAACTTATGTGGCAAGACTATTAGTAAGATGTGGTTCAAATGGCAATAAAAGAATAAAAAGATGTAAACTCTTACAAGGCTTAAGCTCTTTAGGATAAACACTATAAAGGGTGATACAGACTATAAAGCATATTTTGGCTAAATTTTTAACCTGGACCAAACTGACTTGGATGAACGCTTACTCAGTGCCATAATCATGTAGTTTACAGCTGAATACAGAGAAACAGTTGTTTGTCAAATATTTTGAAGTTTGACCAAGAAGTCTTGCTTTCTGTAGACATGATGTATGATTTTTTTATTTAAAGCACACATGTCACAGTGTCCACTTGAATATTTCAAAGGGTAAAGTTCTGTGTTTGTTGATGTGCATGGGTTTGTAAGTCAACAGCTAGAAAATATTACCACACAGTAAAGCAGTGAAAGAATGAATATACAAAAGTGAAGAATGAATGTGGATTTGGTATTTGTCAGCTGTACAGAAACCTTTAGGCTTTACCGCTTTGGCTGGACAAGACCTCATATTATGATCTCATGAGTAAGTCCATTGACATAAGAATTGCAGCAGTCGATAGCAAGTGAAAGCTGCATCTGTACATGACCAATGAACTTTTGGTCAACTTGTGTTATGAAGAGTTATAAGAGTAGTTGTTGAGTCAGATGATGATGAAGCCATTTAAGATACTGCCACTTGAACTTTAATATAAGATATGTTGCCTTATATAGTATACTAACTGTAGGAATCAAGTATTTAATTAATATATTTAACTATATAAGACATGTTGCCCTATATAGTATACTGACTGAAGGAATCAAGTATTTAATTAATATATTTAAGTTTCTTTTGAAGCAGTAAATAATTATTTATTTTAAATGATTTAGTTGCAAAAATGATCGTTATTTGACAATGAGATATTTTACAAACATTTTAGTTTTGTATTTAGATTTTAGGCATGAGTACCCTCACCACCTTTAAGCAAGAATATTGGAACCTCTTAAGATATTTATTTCATGTTTTATGTAGAATGAATTTGCAGAAATTTTGACCCACATTTTTCTTGTCACATTATTAAAAGCTTTCAGACATGATAACACAGGCCTTTGAATTTAAACTTCATAAAAGTTGTTTTCGTTTTAATAATGGATTTTCCATAATTTAACTCTGCAGATATCTGCTCTTCATTTGCATGATATGTTAATAAAACCTTTTCCCTTTTTCTTTGCTGCTATTATTGCACTTAAATTTTCAGGGAAGTAGTCATTATGTGAGTGTAAAAAATGTACTTTCAAGTTTACATTACAACCCAACTTTTTGAATTTAATGAGTGTGTTATTGCCAAATTTTTGGGTCCTTGTTATTTCACAATAATTTGTCAGCAACATCTTTAAAGACACTTACATTTCATTTTCAACTTTTCTCATTATCCTTTCAAATTGTTCATTTGAAGGCAATTTTCTAATCTGAGGTTTAACTAAAATCCCTTCATTAAGTTTTATTTTTGAAATACCTGGGAATTGCTAACAGTGATACTTGAAACAGTCGCCATCTATGTCTGAGGCCTTTGCAGACTGCTTCATCAAGCCCAGTGTTATATAATAGGACTTTCTTTGTGTATACCAAACTTTCACATTAATTGTTTTTTGATCCTGGAATCAGGCTGACTATTTGTGCTCCATTGCTTTTTTATCCAGTGCAGATTCAGCATTCTGCTGTCTTACTTATTCTCACAAAAAATGTGGAAACTGTATAACTGGATTGTTGACCCAACAACATACAAAGGACTTTCAAGTTTCTAAAAAGTAGCCAACCACATTCTTTGTATTTGGCTTTATTAAAGAGAAGTTCAAAATTTTTGTACATTTCTTTCAAATGAACTGAATGAACAATATGAACAGTTGCACATTTGTTACAATTGTGAAAGAGAACACCTTTTAGAATTCTTTTGGAGGAATCAATAAACAATCATCATTCACTTTATAGGCTGTAGCACTAAGCACTGATATTAATTCAGCAATATTGTTACAATAGACCAGTGAATCATCTTGTGAAAAGTATGGTATATACTATTTCTCACAATTTTTGTATCAGTAAAATTATGTTCCTGGAGAAAGTAAGTTCTTAGCCCAAAATCTCTGAAGAGTCCTTTGGAAGACCCAGAGCTTTCACCAAATAATTTATAAAAAGCTGTGGTTCATCAGACATTTCAGGCTGAAAACAGTTCTTAATATAGTTTCTTCTGATATTGGATTAAACTGTATGATAAATCTGTGGTGGAGTAGGTACAGGTACATTGTGTCTATGAACAACAGGTCTTATTACAGTTTGAAGGTTTGGATAAGATATTTCCTTCTTAATTTGAGTGTTGTACCCTTGCACATTATATGAGCAAATATAGCAGTTATCTATGATTTTTAGGCTCATACCAAACCAATGAAATTCCAAAAGATAAAGCCTTTTTTTTAACCTTTAATCCCTTGTCTCAACTCCTTGATACAAATGGTGTAAACTCTATTTTGGTTTCACAATTTGTCTTGGTCCCCAAGTTTTATTCCAGAATATAAATAAGATACTTTTTGATAAATTCTGTAATATTTTACCTTTGTTTGTTTACAATAAAATAAACACAAATATATATATTTGAGTCATTTATACAATTTCCTGTTGCCACAACAATAAATAATATGAAAGAAAAACATAATGGCAAATACTATTTAGAAATGACACAGCATGCAGCCTGTTAACTATTTATATACTAGAGGTGTGTTTTTCATGGGTTATAGAATGATTGATAAGGCTTCACATCCCAAATCTATATCCAGTGGTTGTTAATGTTTTAAGCATAAAAAATGTGAGCTAATTTTGGTGAAAATGATTCACTAATGTAAAATTATATATGGCATTTGGAAAATATGTATCTGATACATTACGGAGAAAAATATTTTCCTATGCAGGTACAGGAATTATGTAGGGCATGTAAAAATTTTAAGAGAATAAAACAACCATACACCTGTGTAATTTGACACAAATTTCTGAGGTGTCATGTTCCCTACTGGTGCAGAGGTAAGTGTATGGATTTACAATACTAAAATCAGGGGATCAGGGGTTTTATTCACCTCAGTGGATTCAGAAGATAACTTGATGTGGCTCTGTTTTAAGAAAATACACACACTAATGTGTCATTTAGAAATTAGAAAAAGAAATCAATTAAAATATGAAATTAACAGTAATTCCCAAATCCCTTAATATATGTTTGATAATTGATAATTGTACTAATTTCAAACTAACCAGTTTTAATTATTTTATTAAAGAGGAATTGCCAGATTTTTAATGTTTAAAACATGTTATGTATAATTTATCTTAGATAAGAGTGATTTATTATGTTATGTACATTACATCATACAATTTCAAATAGCTGGAAGTTTTAATTTTAATTTAAAAGTTAATTGAATGTCAAAATGTTTCAAATTTATGATGTTTGCTAACAAGGTTGATATGCACTTTTCTTTCTTAACACAATTTTTTTAATATATAAACAGCAATACAATAACAGAATCACCAGTATCATAATTAAAATCTGAAGACAGTATACCTTCTAACAACAATGGTTCAGCCACCCCATTATTATGTAGAGTATGTACAGGTATGGGATTGGCAGTATCATTTGTTAAAGACACAGAACCAACAGACACAAAGTGTTGAAATTTCTTTCTAACTACATCAACCTTTTTTTCAGTGGTAAAATGAACAACACTGGGTGATCTAGCAAAATAACATCCATGTGCAGACACAAACCCACTGGGTGTTGCCTCCCTTTCTTTTTCCTTTTCAAACATCAACAGTCAGACATAACATGACCAGGTATTTTACAAAAATGGCAGTCAGGCCTTAATGGAGTTTTATCCTCACTTTATAAAGATTTCAAACTAGAGAAGCTGGATTTTTTAGAAGGATCCTGGACTTCATTGGATTGAATAAATATAGGCTTTTGTCAAAATTGTAAAAGTTTCTTTTTATAAATAGTTGTTTTCTTGTGATAGAATGTAATCATCAAAAAGAACCATTGCTTCCTGTAGTGTTTCAACTTTTCATCCATTCAAGTAAGGTTTAAGGTTATCACTTGTACAGTGTTTAAATTCCTCAGTTAGACATAATTGTCTTAGTTTGTCAAAACTGTTGCCAACATGCATAGAATTACACCATTAATCAATGTAAACTTATTTTACAGGTAAATTCCATATGAACTTGATTATCTTGTTTGTGATATACTCAAAACATTTGATGATAAGTGTCCGGTACTAACTCATGGACTTTAAGAATACCCACTGTTAACTTATCATAATCCATACAGTCTTCTAGAGAAAGAGTGGTATAAGCTTCTTGTGCTCCAGTTAAAACACTGTAATAATAAGACTATTTTTCAGTAGGCCATTTCATGGTTTGGGTAATTTTTTCAAAATGTTGGGAAAATTTATGAACTTCATTTTTATTAAATGAAGGTACTTTAATATATTGATTGAGTTCAAAGTTGTCATTTTGCCCTATTCAATTGGATATGTATCTAATCTACTTTCTTTCAGACTAATATATTTCTTGGCTTTGATATGGGCTTGTTTGGCCTTGAAATATTTACTTTTTATTTTTGCTTTGAGATAGCCTTGTTCCTTCTCTGCTTTGATTTGGGCTTTTTAAGTTTAATTTGTCTGGGTTTTAACCGGATTTCAAACTTATCTTTGTCATTCAACTCTGATTGCCCAATGGAAATGCTATAATATTCCCCTAAAGCTTCCTCAACAACAAACCATTATCAAATGATATTTTAATAATACAGTTTTTAGTTCATTTTTTTCATTTATTTCTTAACTTCTAATCAGATATGATCGATTTTTTATATTAAGTGTGATAACTTATCTTGGATGAGTCTCCAATTTATTATGTTATGCATGTTTTATGATTTCAGACAGCCAGAAATTTGAATTTAGATGGGAGTTGAAAGTCAATATGTATCAAATTTATAATGTTTGCTAACAAGATTAATGCACACTATTTTATTTCTTAGCACAAATATATTTTAATATATAAATAACAGTAAAATTCGTAATAACAGCTATTCCAAATAATAATGTATATACAACAGTTTTACAAAATAGTGAGTCTAATATCTGGTGTGAAACTGAATCTTTTATTGGTGATTCACAGAGAGTGAAGCAATTCTATATGTGTATACAAGTACATTTTAGTTTCTGGGAATGCTAGCTAGCTCTATCTTGTCTAGTCTCGTGTAAGTTTCTCACAGCTGAAGTTATACAGTGTCTTGTTTAAATAATAATGTCCAAAACTAATTATCTGAAGTTGAAAGTTTCATAATGTTCAATAAGTACAAATAATCCTGGTTAAATATCTGTAGTTTTCCAATTAATAAGCATATATTGCAATTATAGCTTCTGAGATTTATAATATGCTGACTGTAGGGAACCAGCAATATTACATTGTCTCTATACTTGTTGCAATAGCTGCCTTTTATACTTATTAGGTGAGATTTTCAAAAGCTGAGTTGGCAATGATGTATTGTCGATTCTTACACTTGAGAATTTTCTACAAATATGGAGAACAGGTGGGACTTTTGCAATACATATTTAACAACACAAGTCGAATACATTTCTAAACATATATATTAAATTGAAGCAAATATAGATATTAAAATAAGTGTATAACAGTCAATATGTTGCAAACAAAACATTTTCTGAAGTCAAAATTTCAAGTGGATAATGTATTTTTTGTGAGATGTTTCTTTGATCTTAAGGGTATTGTCTTGTTCTCTAACCTAAGTGTGAGATTTACTTGATAAAATGATGGATATATATAAAATGTTTATAAGTTTGCAGTAAACACACAATATGTTAATTTTCTAAATATCATTTAAACACTTTGATGTTTTTAAGTTGTTTAAAGATATACTTTTTCGTGAGTAGATTTTGTTTCTCTTATGGCACAGATGAAACCTGATCTTCAGATGTATTTTTTAGATCCTCTCATTCAGTTAAAAAGAATCCAGCAGGTAAGATCTATATTTTATAGCTCAGTTTTTTTAATGGCAATTTGTTAACTTTGTTCTGCACATGCTGTTCATTTTCTATTTTTTACCATGCATTGATCATGTACAATTTCAGGCTTGAATGTATTAGTATTACCTAATATATTTTTTATTTTTATTGAAAGTTGAATGTGCCTTGTGAAGTTTATATTTGAATTGTGTAAATCACTAATAATAAAATGACTTTTGGTGTAATTTATTTGTGTTAACATTCAATGAAAAAAAAACAAATATTGAATTCCACTAATTTTCTAATTGACCTGTTTTGCACATTAACTATGAAGTTATGATAAGCCTGAGTACATTAAAGATTTCATAGTTAAAATGTCATTGTTTTGAAAAAACAGGAAAACCAGAGTAAACAATATGTATAGCAAACTAAGAAAACATACAGTAACTTTTAGTATTGATATATCTTTTAGATCTTTGAATTTCAACACAGTCAACAAGTGAGATTAATGAAGTTTTGGAGAGATCAGGTGAGATCAAGTAATTTAAAATGATGCAATGAATTAGTAAAAATTTTATTTGAAGGTTAAAAAAATCCGAGAGTAAAAATAATGGTCAGAAAAAAATTTTGCATTATGGGTCTGGTATTTTATCAGATGTAGTGAAGATCTAACCTTTAAAATATTCACTGATATTAAACATTTAAATGATTACAAAAAGTTAAGATTTCTAATGACTTTGAGTTCAACATATTAAGGTGATTGGGTAGACTTTTAGATCCTCCATTGTGTGTTTGCTTTGGAAGTTTACTTCTCTTGTGTCACTCCAACCCTGTTTAATAAGACAGCCATCAATGATTGAGGGGTGTTATAACATAATGTTCAGGGACAACAAGGGACCTGCTGGTCCATTTTAACTGACACATCCTCTAAGCCAAACTAAAACTATTGAGAAAAAAAGTTAAAGCCAGACCTTATCATTCGTGTATCTATCCAGCTTTCTTTTAAACTCACTCAAATATACTTCCTTCACAATAACCAAAGGCAACCAATTCTATAGGGTAAACACCCTATTTCAAAAATAAAATTATCTTAGCTGAAGATGGCTTTTACCTTCCTAAATCTATATTTATGTCCTCTAGTTCTGTAATTCTTGCTGTTTAGCATGAAAAATGTTGATGCATTAACATTATTAGTTCCTTTTACTGTCTTAAAAACTTCAATCAGATCCCTTCTAACTCCTCTTTTATCAAGAGAACACAATTTTAAGAATCTTTATCTTAATATGACAACCCCTCCATCCTAGATACCATTTTAGTAACCCTCTTTTGAACTCTTTCCAACGATTCAATGTCCTTCTTAAAGTAAGGAGCCCAAGACTGAACACAATACTCCAAATGTGGCCTAATTAATGACAAACACAATGAAATTATATCCTCTTTAGACTTGTTCTCAATATTTATGTAGATACAACCCAAAATCCTATTTACCCTACCCTAGCAGCAGCACACTACTTGGATGGTTTAAAAGATTGATCAGTCATTACACCAAGATCCTTTTCTTTCGTGACACTTTAAAGGTTATTTAGGTCCAAATTAGAGTTATAATTTAATTTATGATAACCCATGTGCAATATCTTGCATTCATTATAACTAAATCCCATTTGCCATTTATTTGTACAACTCTTAATCATGTAACTTCTTTTTACAGCAGCAGTATTTTCTTTACAGCTAGCAATACCCAAGACCTTGATATCATCAGCAAATTTAAATAATTTATTGACCATTCCTTTATTTATATCATTAATGTAAATAAAAAAGAGTATTGGTAATAAGACTAAGCCCTGAAATATACCACTTGCAGCATTAATCCAGTTTAACTATACTCCATTTACAACAACTCTTTGTTTTTTTTCAAGCTGCTCGTCTGTCTAGTTAGTTAACTTTTCACTCACATCTACTGAGATAAGTTTTTTTACAAGCCTTTTATATGATTCTTTATCAAATGATTTTTGAAAATCCAGATACACGTTTTACCTTATCTACACATATGGTAACATTTTCAAAGCATGTCAAAAGATTTGTAAGGCAAAATTTTCTTTTAGTGAAACCATGATGACTATCCAGTAAAATTCTAAACTTTCTTAAACAACTTTGCAAAGTATTTTTTACCAGACTCTCCAAAACTTTTCCCACAACTCATCTAAGACTAATAGGCCCATAACTACTGGGACAACTTCTGTTTCTTCTTTTGAAAATAGGAGTGACACTAGATTTCCAATCTCTTGGTTTTTGTCCACTGTTTAAAGACTTACAAAAAAGTGTGGCATCTCCTTGGTCTCCTTTAAAATCCTCAAGGAAATATAATCTGAGCTAGGACCCTTATCATTTCTTAAACTTTCCAATTTTATTTTAACAAGCTCAGAATTTATGTAATTGTCTTGTTCAACTTTTACTTTTTTATAACTTTATTTTTGGTATTTTTTTAATTTTCTGTTTTTCTCCTATACATTTCTATTTCTTGTTGCTTTTCTTTCAGTGCTCCAAAATCATGATTTTTTATAAAATCTATGTATTTAGGAAATTTTTAGATGTCACTTATTATTGTTACATTATGAAATACTCTTTCTAGGAAACATATCAATTAAAATATTAAAAATATAGCCTACAGTACTAAGATCATGCAACAAAGCCTGATAATCACTGTGAATGCAACTTGATCAAATTGCAGCCTGTCTGTTTTTTAAATAACTTTTAAGATATTTCGTATAGGCTGTTTATAATCTTTTTTTCAAAGCAGTCTAGCTACAGAAGTGTTACACAGAACAGAAAATTAACACATGCAGAAAAAAAAGCAAAAGCAAATGAAAAATAAACAGAACCTTTATTCTTGATAAAAGAAGTCATGGATTCTTTACTAATACTGGCTGAGTTTCTATATTTAGTATTAAAATGTCTGGTTTATGGAGCTGGAGAGATAGTTATTAACATTTACACAGATTAAAAGCCAGACTAAGAATAATGATAATATTACACTGTTAGGTTATACCAAAGTTTTACTGCAGTATCTCTTAATACTTTTATCAAATATGTCAGTAGTTATTCCTGTTACATATATTCAAGAGAGATAAATTGCAATTCATATTAACTTGGACAGTTCTTGTACCACGAGTTGAAAGGATGACAGCCTCATAGATCAATCATTAAGATATGAAGTCCTTGTTGTAGTTACACTATTAGTGCATCTAGTTAAAAGGATATCACTTAACTATGTATGAAACATATATATATATATACATACACACAAGAATATGAAAAAACAGATCTCACTGTATGTCAGTAAGGGTATATTTTGTACCATTTATTTTATGGACATAAAATTTGATTAACTTCACAACCATGCCTAGGGGTGATCTTCTACATAAATATTAATCTCTTTTTGTATGTCTTCAAATATATGCTCATTTTCCAGGAAAATTAATTGCCCTTGACAAAAGTAGAATGTCAGTGTATGGAAGTTATTTCAACAGACTAAATAACAAGTATATTCATGCTTTAGTTTATGTGGAATACAAAGAACAAAACATCATCAGACATTCTGATATTGTTTTGTGAATTTAAGCATTATTGTAATTTTAGATCTTTTGGATCTGTTGCATTTACAAGAAAAATAATGCCTTGCTTGTTTCCATTTCAGGTAGAGAAGATCAGTTCCTTTAAAGATTGTTTTCAGAAAATGGAGAGAAAACTAATGAACTTTAAACGGTGCATTGAAGCAATTTTTAGTTATTAATGATACAAAATATTTGTGTAGCTTTCTTTTACATTTAATATTGAACATTACTATTATAGCTTCTCTAAAGTTTTACAAGTAAGTCTTAAAGTCTTTCCATTTGTTTAAATAATTGTTGTCAACTTTACAATTTGGATAGATAAGAAAAATGTTTGTCTATTCTTCCACAGTAATCTATACTTATCTACAGATTATGGTGTGTTTATTTTTAACACTGAATATCTCTAAGAATGCTATTTATGAACCTTAAGTTATAAATACTTCACTTTTAAGTGGCTCAAAAAATTAAATCACTAACTTTGGAGTTATTACCATGAGTAATTCTGCTCAAAAGTGGAATTAATTCAAGATAAGATTTTGTTTAATGGGCAGCAACTGCCTATTGTAAAAACTCAAGTATAGAGGATGTTTCAAAAGGCAGAAGACTTTCAAAACATTGTCCCCATTTGTGCATTTTTAAAACAGGAAGTTACTGTCTGTAGGACTAAATTTTATTAACAAACATATCAAAAACAATCTATCAAAGAATTATTCAGGATAACCTGAAGATGCAGTAGTTTTCAACATCCTTATTAAGTATTTCATACATTATTTATAAAAGGTGAAAATCTTATTAATTTATTGTATTATTACAAACAAAAGGATTAAACAGGTTAAAATTATTTGTATAACAAATTTGTTTCTTGTTAGAATCTTAATGTTAAGTAAGTGAATGGGATAATCTTTACTAAACTGTAGTTTATTATAGGTTACTTTGGATGAACTTATAAATAAATATAGTTTTAACAAGGTTAATCCAGCTAATACAAATTTTTTGTATTTTTAGTACAAACAAGAAACAAAACTGTCATATTTACATACTTTTTTTATAATGAATTGTTAAATTTACACTTTTATTTATAAACTACATATAAATGGAATATGAAAAGGAATGGGGATTAAAAGTATTTTTTACAAACTACCTTATCAGTTTTCCTTTCTGGGAAGGTTAGATAGGTTAGTGACCTTGGTTTGTTTAAACCAGTGGCAGTTAACTTTTATTACACGAGGGAAAGCAATTCTTAATTTCAAATGAATTTATGCAAATGAATAAGAATAACCAAGAAAATTTGCAACCCATTGACTCCATTAGAGAGCAATACTGTGGAAAAGAAATCATTATCACAATTATTGATAAATGTATTTCTTCCATTATTATGTGTTGAAAAAGTATACAGTCTATAACTAGTGATCTTAGCCTGATTTCCTTATTATTTTTCCGTAGTTAGCTGTGAAATCAGCACTTCATATTTCAGAGGTATTCTCAGGTACACTGATTTTGTCCAAGAATAGTAAAGATGGATTTGTAAGATAATAGGAGGTTTAACATAAAATGTTATACAGAGTTAAAGCTATATTTTCTTACTCTGCCTAAGTTATGAAAAAGAAAGATACTATACGTAATATTAAATATAGTGGAAACAATCTTTATTTATTCTGTAAAATAATCAGATTAACTTTTCATTACCACCTTTACTGGATGTTTGAGAGCTCCCACTAAAGAAGGAAATATCATTGACAGTCTGCTAAGAGCTATTCAAGATTGAAAAAAATATGGCATTACAGATACTGAAATAATTATTAAACTGTATCTTTGAAATATATCTTTACCTGCCAATGAAAGAGATTATTTTCATAGTCTTAAATTTACAGAAACTTCTCCCTTGAGAAAATATATGTAATACCCCTAGAACGATTCTTAGATAATGAGGGCAAATGGAGTTTAGTTATTTCCTTGATCAATATTCTGTTAAACCTGTGTACCTGCATGTGTGAAAAATTTAAAAACACCTCATCTTAAACAGCAGGGATATAAAATTTTAGTATGCTTGCATAACACACCTTTCCCTCTTTATTATCCTGGCTGGTCTTAACTTTAAATTTAACTAAATAAATCATGCATCAATCAAGAAAAATATGTATGTAACTTATTTTCACCCATATAAAACACACAGTGATACATATGAAGAAGTAAAAGAATATAATTTTAAATATCAAAATATTAAGTTAAAACTTCATTATAACACAAGATTAAAATTGAATATAACATAACTTTTAAAGACAAAGTTAAAAAGTAAGAAATAGACAGTACAAAATAAAATTAACTATTCTATATACACAAAAGTGTAAGATATAACCCATCACAAAACACATTAAAGTACAAAATCAAACATACTCTTTAAGTGTTATGAAACAAAGTCAAATTAAAACTTAACTGTATGCCAAAAAAGAAAAAAAATATTTTGTTGACTGGAGATGATTCATAGTACAAAATGTACAATGAAACCCTGCTGACACTAAATACAAAAAGAAACCCTTTATCATAAAACAAATGTAAATTTTCTTAACATAAAGAAAAAGCATAATAAAATGCAGAAATTTGACATTAAACTAAGGCAAATCATAGCAAAAGTAACAAGTGCAAAATGAATGCTAAACATTAATTAATATTGATAATAATAATAATTTATAAAGCATAATCACAAATAGAACATGAAACCCTCAGAAAAAAATAAAAGAATTTGGCAAAATGCATAAGTGCATATTATAAATGACCAATACAAGATCAATTCCTTAGAATTAAAATCAACTATTACTTACTTATTGTGTAGGGTCCCATCAACAGATTTTTGAGGGTGACAGTAAACTTCTTGCTGGCAGCATTTCGCTGTTATATTATCTCCTTGACTCCCTCCAAGACTTTTGAGATTGGCCCAGCTATGTTTGAATTTGCCACTCTTTTCCCTCTAGTTGAGATAGCAAGTTTACTTTCTTTGTAAATTGTCTTCTCTGTGTTTGTGGTGGCACATCCTCCAACAGGGCAATTTATTGTCTGGAGTTGATGTTTAAAACTTGTACTGACACACTTTTGATTGGTGTTTGCTTTACTTTAGAAATAAGGACATGAGATTGTATTGCAAGATGGATGGATTTTACCTGTATTACAGATATTGGGATCATAGAAGGTACACTTTCAAATTACTTGGGATTGGCAGGTTTGTCAGTGGTCAGTTGTGGAGGTAGTATGTCTAAAGACTTGATGCCAGTCCATGTGTACCCTTTGACAAATCCTCTATATTTAGTGCATAAAATGCAAATTTATCCATAGGCTTCACATGTTCAGTACAGCTGTCCCCTGGGTCACTGAAGAGAAAGTTTTCCAATTTTTCTAATTTCATACAAATGCCAAAGACAGTAGGTTAGCAAACAGAAACTTGAATGAATGTAACAAAAACTTTGGCTAGTTGAATAGAAAATGTAGTTTTAAGGATCAAGGGCTTGATCTTAAATTGAAATTTAGGATTAAAATGTAAAGCCACCAAATATATTTATTTCTAGACTTAATTTGCTAAGTGATATTTATCAGTGTTAATTATATATGGTGATACCTTTGGACACAGGGCATTGCTGATAGCTATGTCTTAAAACATACCAAAGTATGCCTACATATATTTCTACCATGTTTTCTCAGCATGACAAAATAAATACTGACTGAACTTGGCCAAACTGGCACCTTTCATTAAAATTATTTCAGTTATGAATAATATTGACTGTGTCACTACAATATATATTAACACACATTTAAACTAACCTAGGCTAAATAAAATATTCTGCAGCAAAATGCAATTACTGTCTTGAACAATCACCAACACCAGTAACAAAATTATTAAGAAATTGTATTATAATTCATGAGTCTGCCTACTCTTTACAGTTGTCATAACAGAAACAAATAAATAAAAGAAAATTCAGGTGAAAAAATAACTAGGCCACTTATATTCATAAAAAACTTTATTTGTGTATTTAGCAAAGAACAAATGCAACTTCCTCTTTGCAAATGAAGGAAATACACGCATCATTGCAAATCTTCAACAGTATTGTGTTCTTTGCTACTACTAAACTGTGAGTGATTTTTGCTAAACATTTAGTGAGCATTTTACTTTACAAATTGTTTGATAGCTCAGAAAGTAAAAGTCACAGTGCTTTTCAAGTTGAGGTTTTGAAATTTTAGGAATCATAACTGATTATGCACACTCCATGATGACAAGAAAACCCACTTGCAGAGAAAATTATATGTGTAAAAATGGCTGGTATGGATAGATAAAGCACTATATTGAGGAGCGAACAATGTTCAGTCATCGTCAGGTTCACACTTTTATGACACAAGTTGAAACACAAGCAATTAACACAACATTACATCTACCATTATACTGGTACAGATATGTAGATGACACAATTCTAACATTCTAATCTACAGCACACACACTAAATTATTTCAATCACATTAACTCTATACATTCCGACATTAACTTCACATGTGAACAGGAAGAAAGCAATCAAATATCATTTCTTAACCTCAAAATTATAAGAACCAATACAAAATTTAAAACAGAAATCCACCAAAAAACCACCTATACTGAACTATACATTCCTTAGGACTTAGCACATAAAACAAAAAAAATTCAACATATGAAGAAACCAAATAAACACAGCCATAAAACTGTGCTCACCAGATAAAATTAACAATGAATTAGACAAAATAAAACAATACTTCATCAACAAGTTTCCTCCACAAAGCATAGAAAACATTATACACATGCACTTAGACAAAAGGCAAAATCAAGTAATAAAAGTAAATATACCCCATGATTTAAAAATCATGAAACCATATACTGCTGCATATAATATATTTCCAACATCAGCAGAAAAGTAACCAACGTTTGGCAGAAACTAGTAACAAAATATAACATTTCAGTTAATACCAAATTTATTCAAAAAACAGGCATAAAACTAAGGTCCATACAATGTAAAAACTACACTGAAAAACACAACATTATTTTTAAAATACAATGTGTTAACTCATATATTTGAGAATCAAGTAGAAACCAAATTCAAAGAACAAAAAAGTTGCCTTTACACGTTTTCGAACACTGAATCAGATAAACACAACATAACCATAGAAAACACTCAAATACTAAATAAAGAAATAAAAAAAGACAAAATTAAAAAGCCTTACTAATACAAGAACTCAAGCCCAAAATAAACCAATAGAAAGGAACACCTTTATACCTATATTAATAACTATAATCCAACACCTAAGCATGCCCTTTACATTCCTATACTCAGTTACACAACTACCTTCAAACAAGTAGTCAGCTATCGGTCAGTTACCTCTATTTTTTGTGAACCTGAAATGACTGAAGAAGGTTGAAACATTGTTTACCCCTCCACATAATGTTTCTCTACCAATACCAGTCATTTTTACATATATGATTATTCAAACTGTTGATGCTCTACTAACACCAGCCATTCTGTGTAATAATAAATTATCTATCACCTGATATCCTGTAGATATTCTTTTGTGAAACTCTGCTCTATAGCTCAATAAATAAAAACTGCAACACCCTATTGTAAGGTCATTAGTAACACCATCTCTATAAACAATACCATCAAGACATTCCACCTGGATGAACAAAAGTGCTCACTTCCCTGGTTTCAATTTAAACCTGTGGTGTTTATATGCTGAAGTAACATGTTCAGGTATTCAGCAGCAGACTCAGTTCAAAGAGGAAGATATTGTTGATATGAAATACATGTTTCTTTCATTGGAATTCATTCATTGCAAGTTCCATCAGCCTTTTGAAAGTAGTGGGCAATTACCCAGACTAAATGGCATGATACAATACTTGTTTAAACCTTTTCAAGTGTTGAAAGTTGTCTTAGATCTGCTTGTGTCATCCAGATTGATATACCAGTACCCAGGTGCCAATTGTAAAGTATTGAATCATTGGGCACATTTATCTGTCATAAGAATGAAAATTCTTCAAAATAAATCATCATAGTTACCCATCTGAATTTAGTGAATAGGTTTGTTATATACTTTTTTTCCTGCAACATCCTTTTGTAAGGTCATTAGGGACATAATCTCTATCAACAATGTGATGAAGACATTCTACCTGGATGAACAAAAGTGCTCACTTCCCTGGTTTCAATTTAAGCCTGTGGTGTTTACATGCTGAAATAACAAGTTCAGGTATTCAGCAGCAGATTTAGTACAAACAGCAAGATATTGTTGATATGAAACACATGTTTCTTTCATTGCATTCCATTCGTTGCAAGCTCCATCAGCTTTTTGATAGTAGTGAGCAATTACTCAGACTAAATGGCATGATACAATACTTGTGTAAACCTTTTCAAGTGTTGAAAGTTGTCTTAGATCTGCTTGTTTCATCCAGATTAATACACCAGTACCCAAGTGTAAAGTTTTGAACCATTGGGCACCTTTCATCATATTAAGAAATTTATTTGTCATGAGAATGGAAATGCATCAAAACAAATCATCATATTCACCCATCTGAATATAGTGAACAGGTTTGGTATATCATCATATTCACCCATCTGAATTTAGTGAACTGGTTTGGTATACCTTTCTTTCTTCCTGACTATCACAATTAGAGATGGCCTTGCACTTTGTGAAGGCATATGATTCCATTTTTTAACAATGAGTATATATCAGTAAAGAAAAAGCTATAATGTTGTTGGGAAGCCTGTGTTGTGATGGTTTAATCACATGTATCACCTACACCTAAGAAAGGGCAAGTTACATTTTGTTGATCAAATTAGTTAACTGGTCTCATAAAGATATTGATAGATTAAACAAGCAAACTGCTCAACATTTATCATAGTGTTTAATCCAGTCTTCTTGTTTATTTCTCATCCAGCATCCTAAGATATAGCTGTTATCATCACCTTCTCAGATGCATTGCAACAAAGACAGTACTAGTGATACAGCAAGTTTATTCTACCTCTATTCCATTCACCATGACAATGATCATTCCAACTAGAAGCTGAATAGTCAATTTCTCATATTTATGCAACCACACTATGACTTCATCCTGTCTAAGACAAATCAATATTGCCCAGCTGCTACCTGATTTCTAGACAGAAAATAGTGCATTTCATACAATGGTTCTATCAATTTGTAACACAGCCACAAAACTGTAAACCAGTGAATACTAATACTACACACATACATGCAGGTACTCTGACTTTCCCTGCAATGTAGACTTATGTAGCACATTGTTCTCAGGTCTGGTCAGGCTAACATCAGATGATTTTTTGAGTTCACCCATTTCTCAGAGTGCCTTGTGCTTGATCAATCAGCATGTATGAAAAAGGAACAAAGTCTCTTGTCTCTGTACTTTTATGAGCACATGTCAAGCAGCACTAAGCCCTGGGAAATCTGGGCTATTACCATAACTTTTGGCACAATTTGCCCAGTGCATTCCCCTAAAGTTAGTGACTAGCCATGACATTGGCTTTATTACCTTTGAAGACCTGATTTGAAATAACAAGTGGTGTTCACTGTTTGATCCTCCAGCAGTTGTTAGTTGAAAATGATTATATATAGTATATAACAAGGTACAGGCAGCTCACTTGGAATTGATGTAATTGCCTTCACCCAGAGCAGATGCTTTGGTTTTTTCTTTGGGAGAAACGTGGGCAGAAGCATATTCATCATTGGCTGGAAGCCTTGCTCTCTCACTGAGAACTAGGGGAGTTGTTTTTGAGGCTAGGGTGTATTGGCTGCTGGCTAACCTTTGGAAAAGTTCTGGTTCATCCTTATGTAGTCACTTTATGGGGATAGTCTATATGAAGTGTAGCTATTGTAACTGCTATTGAGGCCTTCCTCTCCTGTGACTTATTCAAAGTCAAGGTCTGAAATCTCATTGCTGCTAAAATTGCCTATGTTTCAGTGACAATATCTTTCATACCCATGAGATGTCTCATTTCTTCACCAGTTAGTCCCTCAGTGAACTTGTCAAAAAGGATATCTTTCTGATCTGCCTGTTGAGGCCATTAAAAGGTTTGTCTTTCTATACAAATGGTGTAGTTAGTCCATGTCAGTGATCAAGCTTTCATTGTAACTTCCCTTTCAAGCTATGAATTTAGCTTGGTTGTCCACCAGAATAAAATACTAGTGCATCGTGGTAACAATAGTGTCCCAATCCCAGAGTTGCTTATTGCTCAAATGCTCAACATAACCAAGGACTGGACAAAGTAAATTCAAAATTGAGTGTTGCACAACCTGTTCCTAAATCTAGTCATTCCAGGCAAAGTCCTGATCAAAACACTTAAAGATATTGTCCAGGTTCACCTTAACTGAACCCTTAAATATCAGACAAGAAATTATTTTAATATTCTGAATAAGGGAAGGTTAGAAAGTGTATTTTATAACGTGTATTTTTACAAAATTACATTCAGAATTTACTGAAACATTTTATTATAAATTTGTGTCAATAAATTCAGCATTAAAGCACAGTTTATAATTCAAATATATATATTATTCAAGCTTTAATTTCTTATTTTTAAAAGGAAATATTTAAATAAGTTTTTCACTTTTCTGTATCACATGGCAGTTCTGTATTTCAAGTTACCCATTTAAGTTTATTTTCTACCCTATCTGAGCTTCTGAATTTTAATACAAATTACACATTTATAGTGCAGATATTGGTAAGTCATAATCTAAATTAATAGCCTCCAATCTTTTTGATTTATTGAGTTATAAGCCAGGTGTTCCTGTTGTATCCCATCATTAAAAAAGTAACAGTAATTTTCTCTTAGATTTGCTTCTGGATTATTAATAATCAATAGGAAAAAGACTATATTAATTGACTGAATTCATTATAAAGGTCGCTGGTTAACAACAGATTTTTAAGTTATATGGTTCATAGTTTCATTTTTGTGCTGTCTCCACTTATAGTTTAATTAGAAACCCAGTTAAATTATAATAGTTATAGGACACTATAACTATTATATTAAACTATTTACTAACAGCAACTGTACCTTACAATTTTATTATTAGAGTAATTAGAATGTAATTACCAGAAACTTCTTGAATTAGATAAGATAACCAGTGAAAATACTTGAATTAAAAACTTCTACATGAGGAATGTGTGTAGTACTATTCTATAAAGTTTATTTGTTGAAACATGAGATTTGTTCTCACTAGGTAATTTATTACTATACTACTCTAGTTTAATAATTAGACATTTTGAAGAGCAGTAACAAAATAAAATTAAAGTAGTTGTGAAAAGGTTTGAGGACTGAAGATTTTATGGTAAATAACTGTAATTAGTTGTTACAATATGTACTCATTGTAGAAATAACAAAACTCATTTAGATTTATTCTTTATTTTTACATAGTGATTACGAGAGTCAAATGAACCAATTTTGTATACGGTGTCATGGTAGAAAAAGTAAATGAAAGTTATTGATGTTCATTTATGAGGTTCTAGAGTTATGCAGTTTAAATATATAAACTTGCACTCAGACTGACTCAGTAGAGACTTCTTAAATTTGCAGTCAAATCATTAGCAAAAAATACTTAATTAAAAATTCTGAATTTTTGTTTCCAATGGAATTTTAATGTTTACTGAATGTTTGAAATTTTTTTAAAGATTTATTTGTAAACCCAGAGTTTCAGTTTGTATAGTTTCATGGTTATGTGTTGGTTTCAGGATTGTTAAAAATAGCAAAGCCCATATACTGAGGGTTAACCTATGATTGTAGCAAAAATCTCTCACCCTTTTACTTTTGGCTAGTACCAGGCTGAGATGACCTAAACATTAAGGGTATGGTAATATAAGCATATTAAGAGACTCCTACTTTTTCTAGAACATTAGGAACATTTCCCTCTAGTGGAAAAATGTCAGATTTTATTAGTTAGTTGATCTCTTGGTTCTGTAATCTGTGGTTATCCTGATACTATACTTCCTGTCACAGAGAGGCTCATGACTTATTCATGATTCACTAACTTCAACATTTTCTTACTTGCTAACAAAACATCTCAGGCTGGTGGTCATCATCCATCAATGGTGTGTCTAATTTTTCATATCTAGTCTTGAATTAAATTGGATCAGTGATGGGGGTGAATTCCTTTGAATTAGCGAAGACCAAGGAGAATAGGGATATTCTCCTTCAATCACATATCCATCAGACTGCACATCATCACTGTGGGCATTAGTTTTCTGTGCATCCTGCACACTGAGATTGATTATGAGAAGGAAAGCTTGATCAACTATTCTGAGTGCATCAGTTATCTTTATTGCTATGAGAAAAATTAATTAACTTTCACAGCATTGGCAGAAGTCTGATATCCAGGGAAGGACATCTGTGGTCAAGGTATTAATATTTTCTTTTTCCTATCTTCTCTGTCATATTTTTTAGTGTGCTGATTTCCATTAACAGAAATCAGGTGGAATATGTTTTGCAAAGCTAAACTGTGTTCTATAACTCTAGCTGAGTCATAAAAAGAGATTGGACATTATTAAATACAATGAGAACAGTCTTTATTCGTTTTACAGTCATTATTAATGTGTTCATAAAAGATGGCTCCTTTATTAGGGATTGGAGAACTCCCAGTTAAGAAAGGAATCTCTTTAAATCTCTGTGAAAAATTACTTAGAAACCATAGCATTTATTAAAATAAACAGTAATACTCTTCTTCTCATGGCATGTGCACAAACCACATTATCCTTCAAGTATTATCTGATTAACTTGTCTTTTATTTTACAGAAATATTTCCCATGAGAAGAAACATAAATGACACTTAGATAACTAAGCTGAATGAATTTAGCTACTTTCTAGAATCTTGACCAATGTTCAGTGTTATGTTTACATGCACCTGCATGAATTAAAATCTTTAAAAAAACTCTTATGCTAAATGAGAGAGAAAACACATGATATGCCCACCTAACACAATCTCAATGTATTTATTGCATAAAGAGCCATTTCTAGAGTAGAGGAGTGGACTTGCACTAAATACTTGATATTTGTTTCACATTAAGTGCAAAAATACACAGTGAGCTTTCTTTGCTGTGTTCATCAAGGATATTGAAACCCATTTTTTAGCATTATAATCCTTCAAACTTACCATTGATTCACTAGGAGGCAATTCTTGGATAAAAAGAAATTTATGTAAAGAAAATCTCGGACATTTTTTTTTATTTTTCACCCCTCCTTAACAAAATATCGCAATTTAACAATTTGGAAAGTTAATTTTCAGGATGTAAGTACTTTAAAAGTGGGAGTGGTTTAAACATTGTCATAAGAATATGCAATTTTAATTATTTTAAACAACACAATTTTACAGTTATTTCATATTTTGTTTACCATTGTTAAGTAGATTCCATTTTGATGCACAATGAAATATTTGTGAAATTGCTTTAGTGAAACAGTTGTTTCTGAAAATAATCATCATATTTTCTATTTTTATCAGGACATAAATTTCTGGCATTGACCTAATTGTATGCTACAGTTTGTAATATGTAGTAGATCAAGATATCAGTATTTAATTGAATAACAACATGTAATTAAAATGGCTTGTTTTTAGTTTATGGTAAAATGTTCCTAAAAATATTGTGTGTAAAATCTGCAATGAATCAAAGTTTTGCAGCTTGCAGTTTTAAATACTTAAAATTTTATACATACATTTTTAGAAACTGCTCTCAAACTTACATTCTTATATAAATTGTTTTTAGCTTGTTAGTTTATTTTTCAAATATTAATCAGTACAAACCATAAAGGCCTGGCATGGCCAAGCATGTTAAGGGGTTCAACTCATAATCCGAGGGTTGCAAGTTTGAATCCCAGTCGCACCAAACATGCTCGCCCTCCCAGCCATGGGGCGTTATAATGTGATGGTTGGGCAATGCCACTATTCGTTGGTGAAAGAATAGCTCAAGCATTGGTGGTGGATGGTGATGACTAGCTACCTTCCCTCTAATCTTACACTACTAAATTAGGGACAGCTAGTGCAGATAGCCTTTGAATAGCTTTGCGCAAAATTCAAAAACAAACCATAAAAATAATGTAAACAATATAAAAAAATATTAGTTGACAAAAATAAAAATAAAACAGTATTGTACTGAAGAAAAAATAAGGGTTGGTTCTGTTATATATCTATATTTTGGAGCTGGTGAGCGTTGTTTAATTTTGTATTATATCTAAAGGAGTTTTCCCTACTTTAAACTGTGTGAGCATTATAAGAGTTCCATCAATCCATTATCATGGTGATAGAGGATCTTTGTTGGCTTCTTTCTCTCTAATTAGTAGTTCAAAATTAAGGATGGTGGGAGGTAGCCTCAGTATGAAAATAAAAATGGAAGAAATTAACATACACTAACCTGTTCTTCATAATAACTAGAGATTGTGCAGCCAACATACAGAAGGATAGATGTAGTAATTTGTTATAGGTACAAAAAAAGAAATGATACAAAGTTGAATTAAGACTAAGGTCACCAAGAGTTATTCTGGGTTCAGAAGTAACCTTTTACCTATGGTACTTTAAGCAGCTACCCTATAGCTAGGGGTAATTCCCTCATTATTCCCCTCTCTCATATTGATGGTCTTAATAAAGACACATTTTATTCACTGATTAAAGAAGAAACAAAGATTGGTTGTTCATACATGTAGTCAGAATATTGCATTGATGTGTTTATATATAAAATATAATGAACTCAATAAAAATATACTTTGACTACAAAGGAAGAAAGTAAAAAAGTGAATTTTGTTTGTTGTTAAGCACAAAGATGCACAATAGATCCTTTGTGCTTACTGTGTCCATTATTAGTATCAATACTTATATTTTAACATTATAAGTTGTCAAATTTGCTGCTGAAAGTTATACTTGCAAATAAACTTAGAACTGTTGTAATCAAAGTACTTGAGTAAACACAATCAACAGAATCAATGGTTAAAAAAGCTAGAAACATGAATGAGATTTCAAAGACAAATTTAGTCTCCTCCAAAATTACTTTTATTATTCACCTTCTCTCTTTAGTTGACCAATCAGAAAATGGGATCATATATAACCAGAAATATATTTGATCCATGTAAAAACAGTAGAGCAGTCCTACATGTACCAGGTAAAGTAAGAAACAGTACAGTTATCTGCCACAAAAACAAAACACCTGAAAATGAATTGGTATATTTTGACTGGATTGAGGATATTCCATGTTAGAATGTTAGTAAATATATAAATATTTTCTGAGTGTAAAATATAAACTGTGCATACCATTAAAAACATTATTGTAAAACTCTATAAAATTTATTTTTGTTTGACTTTTGAAAGCATTGAAAGTTTTTTGTACCTTAGTGATAATGCCACACTTCAAGAAGAAAATCACATCTTACGCAAGAAACTCATCCAGAATGACTTGAGGTGAGCATTCATATTATTTTACAAATTTCATGCTTAAAAAAGATAAGATACTATTATGACCAAGCTTAAGAAAACCAAAAATATCATTAATGGTTTCCAGTCTTACAGATTCAATAATGTACTGATTATATTTAGTATTATGTAGCATACCTTTGTGCGAATTTATTACACAACTTAAATACATAAACTTTTTATCAAATTTTTTGTTTAAAAAACAATATTATAAGACAGTATCATCACAGAATAGTTTATGTCATTTCTTAATATTATTTGAGTATTCTGAACAATATGCTTTCATTTTTCATGTATTTCATGTATAAGTAATGATCTGATTGTGACAAGCAAAAGACAGTATTGACATTCAGCTGGCATCATTTTTCATGCATGTTTATGTGATTTCCATTTGCTATTTTCAAACCTAAAATTATGAATGTTGGGAGAAGGAGCAAAATTTTCACACAGTGAGATCACAAATGAGCATATAATATTCAAATATGGAAAATACTTTTTTACTTTTAGTGCTTACTTCTTGGAAAAAAGTAAGTTAGTGGCTCAAGACTCAACATCCCCTTTCTGTGATTGCAAATGATGGAATGTAGTTTTCTGTCACTAAAAATATAACACATATTTATTCAATTTTCATAAGAATATGGAGATTTCAATAAGCTAATTTGTAGAAGACCATATATATATATATATATATATTGATTTAATCGGGGTGTTATGAAAAGAGACAAAAAACATGATGTAAAGTTAGACAAAAACAACTTTATTAATTGAAAGCCAGCAAAATGGATTATTGACTTGGTAAAGGAATACTGTAATGTGATAAGTTAAAGGGGAAATAAAAATTGAAAAAGAAAAACCTAAATAGAAGAAACTGCAGTTTGTTAAATGAAGAAAAATGGAAATAAAATTTACTTAAAAAATAAACTCAAATGTTTTGGCTTTTGTATGAAAGTGTGCAGCTGGCAAAAGATACAGTAAATAAAGTGAGATTCACAAGCACAAGCAAGTTTTGCCTCTTCCAACCAGAATCACATCTGGTCAGAAACTATTAAAGCCACTCTCATGTTCTGAAATAATTCACTTTTCTGTACAAAGTATCTATTTATCTTTCACCTGCCTTTGACATTCTGTGAATGCTGCTGGACTTGAACTGTCTTCTACCTAAAGCATGTGTTTTGACATGAACTGCACTAGTTTATGATATAAATATAAAGCAATAAAAATTTAAACACTCATTTTTGTGAAATGTGTTCTGCCTTTTCACAATATTAATATTATTTACTTTAAAGCTTCATTAGCACTAAGTAACTAAGCAAGATTCTTCATCTGAAGAAATACTCAACCATGGATTCTTACTGATACTGTGCCCACTATGTCTGTATCTACTAGAGGCTCATTGAGTGTTGAAGGCATTTTTGTCATAGTTTATCACATTGTGGGTTCTTAGCTGCCTTCTTTTTCTCATCTCTTTGTCCCAACATCAAAAGTGCATTATTCTCTCTATCTGAAATTCATCATATTGATGAAAACTTTGATTGGTCATTTCTACATACCAAGCTCTCATTAGGTTTCTGTATATCTATTGAGGAAAATGTTCTCCAAATCATTTTGTATATTTGATTATTCAGGTTTTTCCCCCTTTCTTGCATGTCTTTTGATTTTTCTCATTTCTTACTGCATAATCTTACATTGAAGATTATTTGATTTTTTTATTCTTCTCCAGACATATGTGTCCATGATGGCTTGTTTCTGAATCAACTTAATTCGCACTTTCAAATGTCTCGTTTTCCTTTACTCCAAGATCTCTCCCCCTTTTCAACTAAGGAGGCTAACCTTTTGTTTCTAGTAATACTCTCTAATGTTTGGTTTGGTTTTCTTTACCTTTATTTCTTACCCATTTCTCAATTGTTACTTGCCTTCCCTTCATTTACTGTTTGAAGCTCTATACTATGAACTTAATGGCCTTCAGTTCTCAGTACCATGGTCAAGATTTTGCCTTTTACAATGTCCTTGCTTACATGATTCTGTTGCTCATCTTTTTACCATTGTCTTCCCAATTTTTATCTGTGTGAACTCCATCTCACTTATTTTCTTCACTATGAAGTCTTCAGAGGTGTTTGTAATACTTTGAAAATTTGGTTTGAGGCTGATGTCATTCATCCTTTATTTTTGTCTCTCATGAATCCAGTCCTGTTATTTTATGTCATGAACTCTTCACCTCTCTTACATTTCCATGTTTCCCATTTGCCTAGTTCTTTTTGCAATTCCCTTTTTGACAGACTGAAGATCACATGTGTTGTCAGTAACTCTCTCCCTTTGTATTCCCCTCAAGGTGGATTTCTGTGCGTGGTGAGAGGATCTCCCAGAGAAGGTTCTGTTTCAGTTTACCTCCTCTAGGATCTGAACATCCACCCACATGTTTGCTGTGCATGGCAATCTGTGAATGGGAGAAGAGGATCCTTGTGGTTGAGGGGTCCAATCCTAATAGACCACTTTGACCTTGAATGCCTGTAGACAGGCAGTCCTGAGTTAGAGTCAGCCAAGTACCAGTGTTGGATGTTCTTAACAGGTGTTGTGGATATTGTGTATAATGGTGATGTTTGGGTATAGTGCTCACAGAACCTTGACATTACTGCAGTGTTCTTGTTTGGCATTGCATGGTGGTTGGGGACAGTGGGCACTGAAATGTTCTTACTTTATTATGGATACCCCAATTTATGAACAAAAAAATAAAAATTGTTAAAAAAAATGACAATTAGTAAATGGCCATTAATGGATGACTTTGTTCAGCAGTCACAATCAGAGTCAGTTTCTGTACCTAGCTTTCTCATTTTGCAATCATTATCTGAAAAATCTTTGGACAGATGGCTCCCCTTTTTATTTGGAAAAAATTAGAAGGGGTTGCTGGCTCCTTAAGTCAGTGAGAAAGTTACATTCTGGAGGCTAAAACTCCTCCTGAATTAAAAGAACATTGGGGAGATACCCACAGGGGTCACTCTCCAAGCTACTCTGAGTTCCTCATGAGGAGCTAGTGTTGAGAGGGACTTGAAGAACATTTTAGAGTTGAAAAACTACCATGTATGGACAACTCACCACCTTGATTTCTCATTCTGCATTCATTGTTTGAGAAATCTTTAGAGCCAATTTCTCTCTCATTTTATTCAAGAGGGATTAAATGGCTTGCTGGCTCCCCAAGTCATTAGAGAAGCTGTGCTTAGGAGACATCTTGGTGGAAACATTTTCACCAGAACACACCAGAATTCCTCCTGAGTTCAACAAGCATTGGGAATATACTCATTTCGGTTACTCCCCATACTACCCTGAATTCCTCAAGAGGAGCTATTGTTAAGAGGGACTCAAAAAACTTCTCCATGTTGGAGATTCTTGTTAGTTTCTCCAGCCAAAGTGTTTCTGTGGTGTGCCAAATCTCCACTTGCAAAGATGGAATGATGATGCCTACTAATATTCTAATTTTAACATTTATATCATCATGTCCAGCTGCCACAGTCAAGACAGGTTATCTGAACTATAAGGCATTACCATACATTCCCAACCCTTTCAGATGTTTCTAGCATTAATAGTTTGGTCACTCAAAGACTTCATGTTATGGTTCTTTAACATGTGCTCATTGTGGTGATAAAGACAACAATGCATAAGAGTGCAAACTGGAACCACACTGTGTTAACTGTAGTGGTTCACATCCCTCTTACTGTAGTTCTTGCTCTAAGTGGGTGGAAGAGAAAGAGCTTCAACATCTTTTACCCAGAGGCTCATAAGTTATTGTACCTCACTCTATTGCAGACATATGCTGCTGCACTCCATTTCACTGCCACAGTGGGAGTGCATGCAGATCTCTGTTGCTCCATCAGAGTAGTTTGCAAAACATCTGGAGTCTCTTGTTCTCCATGATTAAAAGAGTTGATCAGTTTATGCCTACTCTCATCTCTGTCCCCACCACTTCTTCTGATGGCTGCTTGGGTCCACTTCCTTTCACTTTTGGTTTGAGTGTTTCCTCAGGTCCACCTTCTTCTTCAACCCTGAGATGCAAAACATTCATTCATGCCATCAATTACTGGAATCTTTATCAACTAACATTTCTTTTGCCCTGGATCATGTAGAAGCTATGCAGTACACAAACTACACTGTTTATGCAGATTTGCTTCGCTCCCTACTATCCTTGGAATCTCTTCACATTAGTTCTCATCTTGTTCTCATTGATATTCAAAACTTACTTGTCTATTTTTCTTTATCATTCATTTTTGGACACCAGGCCACTTTAGTATTCATGGGAACAAGTTCACTGACACTGTAACTAATTCCATCTGCTTTGATGTTGTCACTGCAGTCTATCCCATACATGGACAATGGGCCTGGATTCAAGACTCAGATCTGCCCCAGTTGGCAGTTGACTTGGAGAGAGCAACGTGATAACAAGCTTTTCCAGATCAAACCTTCTGTTGCTCTCTGGCTGTCTTTCTTCCATAGTGATCAGAAAAAGGAAGTTGTTCTGGCTAGGCTAGGCCACAGTTTTTTAACTCATCATTTCTTTTTATCTGGGACTGATGTACCAGTGTGTGGTCTGTGACACTCAAGTCACAATAGCTCACATTTTACTGTTGTGCTGTCATTACAACTGTAAGCAATGAGACCATTTTAGACTTGTTTTTACTATGGGTTCACCCCTAAGGTCAGACAATGTCATTGGCTGTTTTAATTCTATCTAAGATTTTTTATCTGAATTTGGGCCACTGTTTTAGTTTTAACTTAATTTCCAATTACACTTTATAATACTTTCACTGTCATTTTATTTTCTTTTACAAGTTTTTTGGTGCAAAAAACCCTAGTTTCTTTAAGCTATAAAATGTCAAACAGTAACCTTTATACCCAGTTGGCTGAGGTCTCATGGCACATTTGTTTATGTTTGCAGAATTCTGTATTTCTTAAGTGACCAACTAATGAGTCATTCAGGTTCAAACTCATAGCCTTACTCTTCACTTCCTTGCCTGTCCATTTTTTTCTTTCTTTTCCTCCTAGTTGATAGTTTGATAGTTGATGTCTTTTACATCTTGATGTTATGGTATCAGATATTTTGAACATGAATGTGATCAAGAAAATCATTTGCCATTCTCCAAGGTTTTTATTTTCATGATTTTGTTGTCTTTAAAAAGACCAGGGGATAATATTCCATCATCAGTTGTTTTTTCAAACTAATTTTTTTTTATGATTCCTCAGTTTAAAATGTAGAGGCTTCTTCATTACTGTTGGTCTTTTTTTTTCCCCAGACTATAAGTGTCCAAAGTTTACAGCTCATGTGCCTTTTTTCGTATTATGATTTTGCCATACCACAACTTTTTGTCAATTATTCACCAGGATTAGATGTACCAGTTTCAAAACTCTCCATTGCAGCATA
This sequence comes from Carcinoscorpius rotundicauda, assembly GCA_011833715.1. Classification (NCBI taxonomy): domain Eukaryota; kingdom Metazoa; phylum Arthropoda; class Merostomata; order Xiphosura; family Limulidae; genus Carcinoscorpius; species Carcinoscorpius rotundicauda. The sequence continues at coordinate 43,562,362 of CM022392.1, read as the reverse complement.
ATTGTGTAATCTTGTGTCTCGAACTAAATAATAGGAGTGTTTGTTCACCACATTCACAGTCTTGGACTTTGATTCCATTATTGTCTGGACCATTGACTACTACTTGCATATTCTTGAAATACCTCTTTTTAGCCATGTCATTTCTCTTCCAAGAAGCACTTCGTTTGGGTTAGCTGGTCAAGTTTTACAAGTTATTCCTGACTCCAACTTAAACTTTAGATAAAGCAGCTGGCAGACATGAAAGTTTTTTTATTTTCACAGTATTTTAGAGATGATCATTAGAGTATGTTTATATAATATAGCATATTACATCTTTACTCTTTCATAGCATTGTTTTATACATGCTGTAAATTGGAATTAAGACTTCATGCCTTCAAATTTTAAAAATTGCTTGAAGTGAAGTATGGATATTCAAATTTAAGTAATGCATGAAATAAGTTATTCTAAATGCAACTAATGGATTTTTTCATTTACTTCTGTAGTTCTAAAAGCTATCCAATTTAATTTTTCAGAACTTTATACATCTGAGTTTTAACTTGTTGGTTAATTAGTATCAAACATGAATATGGATGTAAAAAATATACCCTTTAATAAAACTTCTTTGTGATATAAAACAAGTTGTTATTTTCCAGGAAGTCATTTACTGATACATCTGAAGGAATAACAGAATCACCAAGACAACTAAATGGTATGTAAATAATTATTTCATTCTATTTATTGGTGTTTTAATGGATATAAATTAGTGCATAAAAGTTCTTAAACCAATAATGGAATGTTTTTCTTGATTAAAAGAGATACTTAATGAAAAATCATGAAACAGCTTGAGATATCTTCAGACTTGTTTTTTTAATTTATATAATTAAAGCATAAATGAGAAACGTACAGTTTTGCACCATGTTTTTCAACTTTTGTTCTTCAGCAAATTTCATTTTTATAATTTGTTTAACGTTAAAATGTGAATTATGAAATAAAGTTTAGTAGTTTTGATGAAATTGGCATGATAATGGGCATGCATATATTTGAAAGCAACTTTAAAAATGATTCTTAAAAGTGTACATAAAATGCTATGGAACAATAATCATAGTGAAAATATTTCTTTATTCACACCTTGATATGTATAATAATATAAAAATAATAGCAATGTTTAAAATTAATTTTTAAACAAGGTTTGTGAATTGTGATTTAATTATGGATTCATTGTAGTGTATATAGATATAGTTTTAAGTTTTAAGCCAACTTGCAAAATTTTGTATGAGTAATGCATTGATACATATATCCATAAACATTGTAAGCATTCCTAGTGCACTGTGCTAATATTTGAATAAATGGTAATATGTCATAAAAATATTTTTATATTGTAAAAATACAACAATAGGAATGTGATGGCCATTGAAACATTTTTACATGACAATTTTTATATAAAATTGGATTTCTCACATGCACTAATTATAGGTAAGTGTAGCAACTTCAACAGCGAGAACAATGTCAGAAATGTTTTGGAGATTTGAATTTGTATTTGTAATTGAGTTAAGGAAAGAAAGTGAACACAATGCAAAAGCAGCAAACCAAAAACATTTTAGTTTAGATATAAGACATAAGAAAAACAAATATAATTCAGTAAAAAGACATAAATGTATTTATGTAGATGTGGAGGAAGACCTCTTTGTTGGCAGATTCTGGATCAAACTGTGATAGCTAACATTATATAAGGAAAATAATTGTACCATCTCTCTCAGAATGTATGAGGTACATGTGTCAACATCTAGTCATTCCATAAGTAAAAACAGTATGGAGGCGATACTCACCACGTGTCACTAATCCCATTGCACAATTGATGTTTCTGTATAAAAGTATAGAGTTTTCAACCATGCAGTTTTACCACAACCTCTTTTATAAAAAACTTTGAGTTGTGCCAAAAAGGGATGATGTGCTACAATATATGTATATAATAGTAACTATATTAGAACAAGTTATGCAGTTACCATAGTAAGTTCTCTGTTGTAAATTTTCTTTTTGCAGTCACATTTGCATACATTTGAAGAACGTTTGAGTTTTCACCTATATATATTACACAATAAACACCTGGCATGTTTCACAAACCACTACACATCTATCCAGATACTTTAAGAGGCTTATAATGCTTACAAATTTCAATGACACTGTTTGAGTTCAACAGAATGGGTGATTGAGCTAAATGTTTTGTGGTTCATGATTAAACATTCTAACTCTCATATGTTGCATTTTGTATTGTATAATTTGCACTGCTTTAATTAAAGTTATTTTTTTAATTAGCTTAGTTTCATTTGTATAGCCAGTTTAATTTATTAGGAATTCTTAATAACTCTATGAAAAAACTGTTGAAGTTAAACATTTTATGAGGTATGATTGAATGAATAGTTTGATTTAATTATTCATCCCATATGATATACACTAATATTTGATTACTCTGCTTAACCCAGTGAAAAAAGTTAATAATTGTTGGAAATTGTAACAAGTGTTGCCAAAATAGTGTTAAAATAATTAACAAGACATAAGAGTAGATACCTGTATCACAATAAAGTTAGTCTGCTTAAAATAAAGAAATTCCATTGATCATAGTAACAATATGAAAAAGATGGGGCATTCACCAGGCTGACTCCAGACTGTCAGACTCCAATAAAGGCTATCCAGAAGAGCCAGCCAATTTATGGATCAGCCCCAGCTGTGAATGAGGAAACATACACATTGAAGACTAGGACACTAACCACTGGCTGATCTGGTAGAATATATATATTTATGTAAAAACAGCTGGTTTGGGTTGAGAAAACTTTCATGTAGAAGAGCGAACAACGTTTCGACTTTCTTCCGTCATTGTCAGGTTCACATTATTCCCTCCTCTACATAAAAATTTTCTCAACATAGACCAGCCATTTTTACTTTTTCTTGTCATCACTGATTCTACTTACTTGTTGTGAGTGAAGTGCCCTCCATGAAAAAACACTGGGATCCATTCCAGAGAATTGAAAATGTAGAACTCATAGGAAAGACTCCAGCATTAATAACATACTGCCCATGCTTGAGAGTTTTTAATTTTGAAAAGGAACTGTCAGGGAATGGCTGCCAAATGGACAGAAGAAATGGAATGGTACAATAGGAAAGAAGATAACTGAGATGTAGGGTACCATCACTGACATGGAATGAGAAAAAAGTGAAGTTCTTGTGTATCAGACATGCTGACACTATAAGAGCTCTGCACAAAACTCAAGATAACAGCATATCTGGATATTTTGGTAATGTGAATGATTCTTTGAGTTAAGTATATATTTTAGAATACAGATTCAAATTTTATCCTTCATTTTGGATATTTTGTTTGCTGGTTTTAATCTAGACTGACCTTATATATCTTACTCAAAGACATATGTATTAAAAGTATTATTTGAGTAAATCCCCCCTTGGTGTGGATTCCTGTATGTGGTGAGGGGACCTCCCAGGGAAGGTTCTGTTCTGTCTGGTTACCTTCTCTGGAATCTAAACATCCACTCACGTGTTTGCCATGCTAAGTGCTTCCACTCAAGAGACTGCAGTGGGAGAGATTTTTTGTCTTTGTTTATAATGTTTTGAAGTTTTACAACACTTTCAAAGATATGCACAGAACAGGAGTAGTGATGAGAAATAGAGGGAAAGGAATTAGGTGAAAAGGAAGAGTTACTATTATAAGCCATGAAGGGTTTTAGAAAGGAAGGAATGATTCAGATAAAGGAGAAAATAGGTATGGTGGTAAAGCGTGCATATAACGTTGATGGCAAAACAAATCAGATTACTGATGCCCACAGGTCAAACGGAGAAGGAAATATGCCTTAAGGGTCAAGTGAAACAAAGAACATAAGAAAATAAAACCAAATGGAGGTAAAGTAAGGAACAGAAAACCACATTAATATTCCAATCCAGAAAGAGCAGGTTGCTGAGGAAGTTGTAGAATCTGAGAGGATTAGATTAATTTAGTCGGAATAAATGAGAGAAAAACCCTGCAGTAATGGAAAAGATAAAAGGTATGGAGTAAAGCTGCCTGATAATGAGATCAGGAAAACCAGTCAAAAAGCCATGTGAAATTTGGAGACACCAAAAACGGATGAGAAGCAAGAACTTCCGTAGCCTAAACATGTGTGTGAAAGACCTTCCATCTTCACTAATACACTTCCATGGAGGAGGTATTAATGGATTGAGCCAAATGAAAGGTTACATGAGAGGAAATGTCAAATCTTCTTGCCAACAATTGAATAAAAGCTAAACATTAAAATAGAGGCCATGAAGTATGGGATACTGACCTGGGTGACTGGGACTGATGAAGTAGGCCACATAAAAAGGGAAGTGTTACAGGAGGGTATAATTATAGTTGAAGTAAATGAGGAAACTGTGATTAAGTCAGCCAGTAGGAAGCAAGCAGAAAAACCCAACACAGAGTAGCATGGATAAGTAAAATTACCTAATGAAGCAAGTGAAGAGGAGGAAAAACATAGAAATTTGTGTGACCAGTCCTGGTTGAAGATTGAAGTCTAAGGATAAGATACCAAAGATCCAAAAGAGGAGTAACTGGTGATTGAATGTGATGGCTAATGCATCAAGGAGAGGAAAGCCTCATATTGCAAAACCACCTGAAGACAAGAGGGTGAAGGGACAAGTTTTTGGATAACTCTTATTGAAATAGGAGAGATGATCTGGCACGTGGTTGAAAGCACTTAGGACATGACTTTCAATTAAGCAAATGTGTTACATGTGGGCCAGATATAGGAAGTCCAACATATGAAAACAGGTATCTTAATTGGGAACCTCTTTAGTGATTGATATAAGCCGTCACTGTCAAATTATCAGAATGAGTCATTACTGAAAGTGATTTAAAGCCCGATGAACAGAAAGGAGCTCTTGGACATTGATACTTTAAGACTATTTGTTGTCAGACCAATGACCTGCAGCTTCTTGTTGATTTACTCATGGACACTAGCCCTGAAGGAATTCATCGATAAACAGATATAAATTTGGATAAGAAGAAAGAAGTGGAACACTTGCTGTTGTGTGAAGCTTGTCCAACCAACAAAGAATTTTGTCTACAAGGGAAGGAAGAATGATGTGGAAGCATGCAAGGGATCCTAGGAAAGGTTTAATTAAACCCTGTGCATTTGTGCATGGCCAAGGGAAATTAGTAGACCATGTTTCCAAAAACAGTAGAACCTCATATGTGGAATGTGAGAGAGAAGACAGGGCATGGTGTACTAACAATTCCATAGAACTGAGTCAGATAGAAGGTTGTGCCTGACAGAGATGAATGTTAAAAAAAAAAGACTTAAATGCTCAAGGTATTAGGTAGAATGCAGAAAAAAACTTCTCTAGTATGATCAACCTAACATAGAAGGAAAGACAAGTAAAAGCTGGGAAGGGGAGGAATGGGAGACTGTAATTCAAGCTACTCTTAGCTCTGACTGTGATAAACAGGCTAGTGGGATGTGAAAAAGTAGATTGTTGCTGGATAGATGCCATCTGAAATTCTTGTTACTCCTGGACCATATCAAAGATGAACCTTCTTAAAAATGGAGCCATGTGCAAATTCCAGAGATAAGGAGCAGATAAACAGGTTAGAGATAAGATAGTATCATAATCTAAAATGTCCCAACAAAAGTTAAATCATGTTTGTGAAGCAAAGCCAGGGCTGTAGGTGACAAATGAGCCAAAACTAAGGAGTGACAGGAAGCTCCCAGTAAATCCCTTAGGATTTCTGTGAAGAGAATCAGACAGAAGATGGATTGTGAAAAGTACTATAAAAACGTCATGAGGATAGATGAAGTTGGGAAAATTGAGCATGGATGAGACTAACAGGAAATTCAGACCCCCCCTTCAAAAAAAGGGTAAAACTAAATCCAACAGTTATTGATCAAGATATGAACAGTTAGTCATATAATTTGTGAGAGCAGACTGGTTCAAAGCCCATAGAACACAAGTCATACTAACACTATCACCTAACTGAGAGGCAAATTGTTCAGCATAAACTCCAACATTGAAGGATAGGGGGGAAAATTGAATGGAGTTGAGAATTGTATGCATACAGTAATGAAGAGTGTGGGTCATAAGATAAAGGAACAAGGGGTAAAACATCACATACTTCAGGAAAAAGTGAATAAAAAACATCGAAGGCCAAACAGAATTCTCAGGAAAGTTATGGGAAGACCCAACTAATTCAGGAAGTGGAAACAGGTGATCACAGTCCTTGTTAGTCTGCTCAGTTGTTTTTACATTTCACATAATAGGGTGTTTAGTACCAAAGAGTTTTCTTTTGTTGTTTTTCTTTCATTTTACTTTAATTTTGGGGTTAGTTTTATTCTTGTGTTACTCTGTTTGCTCATAATTTAATGTGCATGGGTTTGGTCCACTGGACTGACCTTGGATTAGATTGAAATTGACAATAATTCTAAATTAATTACATATATTTATGGGAAATATTATAAGCACTTAGTGCGATGAACACTTTATATACACAAAGTGTTAGAAGAATTAGAAAGGTATGTGAATGAATAATGTCAGTCTGAATCTGACTCTAATTAGTTAAAGTGAAAGGTTATGTCCATGAAAAGAATAAGGTTATTTTTGTTCATCTTATGGTTTACCTATTGTACTTCAAAACGTTTGAAACCATTGAAATACATATCTACAGTTTTTTTCAGTATCACTTTGTATTGCATTTGGTGTTTACTTTCTTCTTCCTGAACTGCCACTAAATCAGAATTGTAGGGTAAAATGAATAGTTGATAACTCTTGACATTAAATATATTACATTGGTTGAATAGCAATATTATAGCTTATACACTTTGACTAACATCCACATGCCTAACGTTAAAATGGACAATGTAACTCTGCATATTGTTTATTTCTTTCAATTTGCATGACTGTGTGTACCTGTGCATTTACAATATTAAAATAGTATTGTTGTGTATGATCATTGTTAGAGGATTATTTTTATTTATTATGAATTTAATCAGTTTTGAAAGTAACTATGGACCTTTTAATTTGTGATTTTTGGTTTTTATTTCATGTTTTGGGTTGAAAATGTTAGATTAAAAGATGGTGTTGCTTTCGGCATGTGTTATACTTCCTTGTACAGTGCAGTTTAAAAGATTGTATTTTAATGTTATTATTGAAATATTAGGTTCTGCCTTACTGCAGTTCTGTGTGTTAAAAGGCTTATGTTGTGTAAGTGTTCTCAGGAAAAGAATCAAGTTTAATATGCTCGTTGACCATATCGTGTTTAAAGTTAGATTTAATTGCCAATTTTAGACAAATCTAAAAGCAAGAAGGGAGGAAAAACATGATATCCTGGCATGTCATATGATTTTACTTGCTTTGGATGTATAGAAATTTAATACATATTTTTCGTCATGTAGTTTCATGCTGTAATGATGGCAACATATGGTACAGAAATTCATTAAGATAATCTTGTTCTATTTGTTTAATTTCTTTGTTCCTTATAGTAGATGGTTTCTTTTCTCCAAAATAATATTGCTGTAATGCATATATGTATCATCTGGGATAAAAGGATTGGTATTGTAACATCTTTTGCTGTCCAATTATGATGTTGACTAAATGTAACAGCTGATTAATGCTGTGAAGGATGTGATGCTGTTGACTGGATAAAGAAAGTGAGTTTACTGGCTAAATTAAGGCATACTGTCTTTAGCAAATTTCTACAAGATCATCAAATAATGAATACTTTTAAGAACATGTTTCAAAGAGTTTAATCCTGAAGGAGAGAGGGATGTGGATCTGAACTCAGGATACTAGAAAGGACTATCATTTTGTCTGCATGCACTTAGCTTTCCATTTACTTGTAAAAGACTTTGTTCATTCATTGACATTTCTATGACTCATTATATTACACATAAAGGAACTAAGTCGATTTATTCAACAAAAACACTTTCCTTATTTCATGATTGAATCTGCTATAATGTGCAAGACTGTAAGTCTGATACCTGTCAGAGATTTGGTTTTACCTTAAAACATCATGTTAAATTACTATTCAACAATCAGTCTCCTCTTTATTTTCTGACAGTAAAGATTTAATGTTTTATTTTAACTTCACACCATCATATGAATCTTTTCTTCTACTCACAGCAAATAACCTCTAGGTCTTTATATTTCTAGCCTTTATGAACATTTGGTACTGTATGTTTGATTTTACAACACCACAGAAGCTAAAACACAGTATTAATACTGAATAACCTAGAAAACATACTGCACAAAATAAATGTCTGTGTTTTAATGATATGCTGTTTTATTGCTTCATTTTCTAGGTACAAGCTCTTCAGAAACACATGTTGCAAGGAATTTTTACAAAAATACAGACATCTCTGCCAGCAGGTAACATTGTTACTGGTCATGTTTTTGATCTGTCATCTGTATAGAATTTCTCTAAGTAGATATTGTGCACACAAAGAACAATACCCTAGCAATGAGAACTTGTAATATAGGTGCAATAGTAACACAAAATGCATTATATGTGAGAGCTGTTACAAATATTTCAGCTATTAATCTGATTCTGAAATTATACTTTTAGTTTTACTGTCATTATGTTTACAGGATTTTTACTGATTATAAAACAACTTTTCATACTAAAGAAAACTCAAATAGATATACTGCTTATGTAGTTTTAAAATGTATTTTATTTTTAAGTATCAGCATGGCCTCCACTCCTAGAAGTACCTTTAAGTAAGGAAAATATTTTTATTCATTTTATTACAAATGTTTTATCATTTTTCATTATATAAAGTTTATGCCTGTCATAGCCTATATCTAAATTCCACAAAACTATTAAGCTTTATTCCTGTAGAAGGAGACAGGTATTTTTAAAAAAATAAAAAATGATGTAATTCATACATGAATAACAGTTTTCTACCATGGATTGTAATGATCAAACTTTGTTTTTATTGTTTTGTAATTTCAGTTATAGTTTATTATTTGATATTTACTAGTTTTATAAGAAAGAAAATAATTTTCAAATTAATTGAAATAGTGAAAAAAGCAATTTAAATGGTGGTTGGAAGCAAATATAACTTTTTTTTTATATGAAGACTGTATATGTTCTAATTTTTAAATAATCTATTAGAAAAAAAAACTTGTTTATTTAAAATGTGTTATTGAAGTTCTAACTTTTATATTGAAGAGAGATAAATTTTTGTTTTTTCTAGAAAAGATATGCAATTAAAGCAGATTTTTATTTTTCCAAAACATACTAAAGGTAGAAATTTTTATTTGTTTTACACTTAGTCATTTGGAGAAGGTGAGGAGGCAGTTTTACAATTTACACCCATACAAACACATACACATGCAAAGTTTTTTGTAATATTACTGATTTGATTATGGAAAAGACTAGTATAGTTTTGGTTTTTTACACTGTTGCCAAATTTGTTTGAAATGCCATTCTGGACCAAGGACTAACTATTCTTGGAGTGGTCCTGATGCACCCTGCCAATGGTGTCTCATCTAGGTATTGTCAGAGAGAGACTAGTCACAAGCATAAGTCTGTGTAAAAGGTAGCACACTTGCACATTAACAACCTTCAAGAAAGCATGCCTGGTGTTGGGAATATATTAAATGCACATGTAGCCAAAGAAAAATCAAGAGAATTGCAGGTATTTGATGAAAATTCTGTTCATTGTGCAATTTTTAATGTGCCAAGATCTCACACTTTGATGCCATGCTCTCTGTGATGTGAATTCATACAGCTAGCAAAGTTGCAAGGAGAGGATGATACTCAGATTTTAACTTGTCATGACAAATACGCATCGTATGACATCCAAAATGAAATGCTCAAAACTGAGACTGAAGATGGGCCAGGAGCCTATAACATGGACAGTTATTCGACATTTGTTAGCCTCACCATTCGCCTGTTAACTCTGTACATTTTCATCTTATTCTTCTCAGAAACAAATGAAGGATTGTTTCAGTATGATTTGTGGCTGGTCTCCAGGGATCTTTATTAAAGTTTGTTCTCATGGTGGGGCCAGGGCCACCTGTCATGATAATGTTTGTTTTATTGATATCTTGTTTTTGTTTGTTTGTGTATTTTTTGTTTTTTTAGGTGAAAACTTTGCCAGTCTTTTTTGCAGAACCAAAAATTTTTGTCTTGATAAGTCCACCCAAAGTTTTTCAGTATAGTGGACACCTGATCAAAGAGTTGGTGGTGTAATATATCACTATTATTTTTTATGCCTTGAAGCCTATAACAGTATAAACTTAAACTTATGTGGATTGTAAACTCTTTTTACTAAGCTGAAGATGACCTAAGAAGGGTGAAATGTTGTTCTGTATTTTATTTTAATTAAAGTTTTAGTACCCATACCAGTCATCTTGAGAATACCTTTTTACTTAAAGTGGGTTTCTCATGATCATGAGAAACTTAAACTTCGTTAAATTTAGTAATTTAATAGCGATGAAAAAACTAAAGACCGGGTACTTTCCTAGTCTTTGAATCTCTTGTTGCATGGTTTACATGAAGACAAATAATGATTTGTGTTTAATAAATATAAATGGTACACAATCTTTAACAGTGATAGGATATTTGAATAGCTTGACAATTTAATACCAGATGTCATGCCTAATGAATGGATCAGATCTAATCTTACTACATAAGGTCTGCACTCTACAGAGCCAATTTGTTTGTCAAAATTAGGAAATGTTATTCTTAATGCTGTGTTGTTAAGAAGAACATGGTTTTGATAAATTAATGATATTTTTATGAAATTTCCTTTTCTCAAAGAAAGTTTAAAAAAGCATAAAAACAATGAAAAATGTCACTGTGGTATTACAGCTCTGTGGTTAAACAGTTCCACAAGCAGTGGCCAGCACTTTACCTATAAGGTCTAAATATTTCATTTGTAGATTTCCTAAGTGTGTATGTTAAGAGAGGTAATGTTAACAAATGAGGCATAAAATATAGGTCTACAGTATTTTATAGATCTGATCAGCCTTATAATGCATATATAAGATATTAACCCTATTTCAATAATTATCCTTCTTTTACTTCAAAATGCTCCAAAAAACTATAATTTAATAGTTGCAATTATAATTAAATGTTTTTAATAATTTCTTGTTTTGTTCTTTTATACCCATAGACATTATATAAATTCTTTAAAAAAAATAAAATAATTATAAAAGTATCATGTAAAAGGTTTTGAGAAAAGGGGCATATTCACTACAGACTGTCAAGTTCAACACAATAATGGTGAATGAAATGATAGATGTATCTAATATTCAACAGGTGATAGTTTGTTTGCAGTAGGTTGACAGTGCATTTGACGTTCACGAAGAACTCCTAAGTTTATATTCTATTGATGCAACAGATGTTGCCACCATTATAGTCATTTTGATACATTCTCTGATGAGATGGAATCTGTCTGCCTGTCATTAAATTACATGAGCAGTTTTATGATGGGGCAATGAGCATGTTAGGCTTGAAATCATGTGTATAAACAAAGATTTGTAGAACTGGAACCAAGAGTCATCTATACTCATTATTATGGGTATTCTTTTAATCATCCATGTAGCCAGGTGAATAAAAAGTGTCAAGCAATAAGTAGTATTTTGGACATAACATGTGAAATTACAAAATTAGTCCAACTTTTTGTAGATATCAAGCAATTTTCAAGAGCCTAAAAGCTGATTTAACTCCAGATACCTTCAGTATCAGGTTATTGTGTCTGATGAGATGGACAGTCAAAGCAGATGCATTTAAGAGCATGTTAGTAAAGTACAAAACATTACAAACTTTATGGCAGGAATGCATGTATGTAATGAAAGAGTTTGAAATGAGGTCTCTTATTCTTGGAGAGAACTCAGTAAATCTGAATTTCTATTTGAAATAAAGCTTGGCCTCTTTATTCTTTAACAGGCAGGCAGTAGATCTCTTTAAAAAACAGACATCTTTGCTGCAAAAGCACAGCAATTAGCAGAAATTACTCTTATTACTTTGAATTCAATAAGAAATTGCAAAAAGATCAATGATTTCTAGATGAATGTTATTGCTAAAGCAAAGTTTTTGGTTATTGATGATCCCAAATTACATCTCCAGCAGAAAGTTCTGAAAAGGTAGGATGATACACCATATGAGTTTCCAGCAACAGCTAGAGATCACTTCAGGATGATTTATTTTGAAAGTTTTAGCAATGATGTTACATATAGTCAAGACAGAATTACCTGACTTGAATGTAAGATATACTGAAATCTAAAAATTTATTACTAAAAGCAGCAAAGGGTGAAAAGTATGCATAATAAGAGAAATTTATCACCAACTTTTTCAGTCATATCTTGACACACAAACTTTGGAAAGTCAGCTGATCCTGCTATCAATAAATCAAATACCAAAAATTCTTCAACTAGTGTTACTTCTTGTGATTTAGTTAGCTGTTTGAAGAATTTACCATTCTGAAAAACTGCTTTTTCTGGGAGATTTGCACTCTGATTGGTCTCCTTTGTGTATAATGCCAGAAATGCTGTTAGCGAGTGGTCCTTTAGTCCTCTTCATTGCATCAGGATGTATCTTCATACCACTAATAAGCAAGATAATTTGAATTACTTAATGATCCTTAATGTCAGGAAGGAAGACACATATAAAGTAGACAAGGTTTATACTACAGAAGAGTCTGTATGAATATGTGAAAACCAATAGTGAATTTTTACAAGATTTAAAGATCCTCATTTCAAAATATGATTTTGATAGCAGCATAACCCATAATTGTGTAATATTTGATGTCTTCAATGCAGCACGTGGATCTCCATGTATATTACGTGATGACAAGCTGAGTTTTAATCTATTGCTAGTTCTCAGGATATTTTGTGTTACATTGTATTTTGTGATGATTACCAGTGCTCAATATGTTAATGTTTTATCCTTTAATGCGACATATCTGGGCAACACTATGTTATCTTTTGTGTGTGGATCTTAACCAGTCAGTAAAGTGTGATATAGGTCTAGCTGTTGATGTTAACTTTTGTATTTTCATAATGAGTTATGGATCTTAATTACTTTAATGTTCTAACTCAGTGCTATCTGTCAGTATGATATTACATGCTCTTTTGTATTTCATTTGATACATTTGACATCCATACATTGTTAATAAATCAAATTTTAATATTAAGCAAAGTTTTACGTTAGTTGTGTAAGAAAATATTTAAAACTTCCTCAATCTTCCATAGTTTTTTTGTTTTAGAATTTTGCACAAAGCTACTCAAGGGCTATCTGTGCTAGCCGTCCATAATTTAGCAGTGTAAGACTAAAGGGAGGGCAGCTAGTCATCACCACCCACCACCAACTCTTGGACTACTCTTTTACCAACGAATAGTGGGATTGACCTCACATTATAATGCCCCTATGGCTGGGGGGACGAGCATGTTTGGCACAACTCTGGCACAAGCGTGCGACCCTCAGATTACGAAGCACACGCCTTAACACGCTTGGCCATGCCGGGCCTTATCTTCCATAGTATGAGACATTTGCTCTCTATTTCTTTCCTCTTCTCCAATTTATTTACTATCCCTTCAGCAAGTATAGAAGTTTCTTATCATGATACAGATATTACTCATGCAAAGCATGATTTTTATAGCCTTCAATCTTGTTTGTTTATGGAGTCATAAACAATAAAATCAGACCTACTTGCCATCCCACATCCTCTCTTTTACAAATTATTTGATTTATACTATATTATTTGTAACCAATACAAATCCAAAGTTTTAAAGTATCAAACAATGTATTACATTACATTATTTCTTGCATGTGGCATTGTCAATTGTATTGCTCAGTTTGAAATTTGTTTTCACAGGAATTACATTCATGAGATTAACTGAGCCTTTAAAGTCTGTCATTGTATAGTTAGAAGACTAAAAAGTGATATTTATTGGACATGGCTTGTTTTATGTTTGTTATTGTTCTATATCATTAAGTGCATTACTTTAGTAAATAAAAACTTGTTTAGTGTAAAAAAGTGTAAAATGTATCATTAGTGTTTTTACGTTTTTTTTATGTTTTTATATAGACTGAACGCAACAGAAAGACACAGATAACAGCTTATATAATTTATTACAATAAACTATTATATATGTGACAAATATAAAATAAATTATATAATAACAATGACAGATATTCAGTTTCAACCTTCAAAGTTAATTACAATACAAAATGGTACTGGCCTGTGTCTAATAATATGATCCAGAATGAAAGTCCAAAAGTCCAGATCAGAAATCCAAAATTCTAGTCTAGGGGGTGAATTTGGTCCCACGAAGAAATTCCGAAGTTTGAATGGAGAAGTCCAGAAACAATTCACAGTCCAATAAATTTGATGAAGTTCTTTTTACGATGTTTTTGATGAATGTCTCAACTTGTCGTTTTTCCAACTTGCCCCGTTCTCCCCTAAACAGTCCTATACCTGTTGACCTTCAGTATAACTAGTAATTCGAATGAATCATAAAGATTGATGAAATAAAATCACAGCTTTTGTAGATCTAACTCCAGTCACAAATCCAAGTTGAATAAACACACAGCAAACGTTTAAACTTTCTCAAATGAAGACAACCTCTTGAATCGAATAAAAACGGATGACTGACTTCCCTCGCATCGCCGTCTGTTTATATACTAGTAGGCTTACTGTGTTCTCGAACAATCGCGTAACTTCCCAGCATTCCAGAGTAATCTAGATTCGTCTCGTACAGACACCAGGCCAATACAAATGATCGATCTACCTAATTCTAGAAATTTCTACATGAATAACAACGTATATACATAACGCTTTATACATAACACAGAGTAATCTCGATTCGTTTCGTACAGACACCAGGCCAATACAAATGATCGATCTACCTAGTTCTAGAAATTACTACATGAATAACAACGTATATACATAACGCTTTATACATAACAGTGTAAAAAGAAGTAGACTTAAGTTTCAATGACAGTCAGCAGAAAAAAAATCCAGATAAATGCTATAGTTTTTGTTTTTCATGTGTATACTATTTATTTTCATAAACATAATTAAAAGAACTTATCTTACATTGAGTAAGATAATGAAAGATAATAAAAATAAAAATTCTTCATGAGATATGCTGGCAAACAACTCATCATTATGCAGCTTGATAAAGGAGTGTAAGCTGCACATTTTCCACATGATTTTTGCATTGTATGGTAGAATTATTAGTTAGAGACTGTACAAAGGTCAGTAAAACAGTATAGTTGATTATAAATAAATATATATACTGCTACAAGTTTTAAGGTGCTTACAATAAATAATTGTGGTTTTCTGTTACAATTCGCTTTATGAGGCAAGTCAAATTAAATGACTGTATAATTATGGTAGAGGAAGTAACAGATAAAATATAGTTGTTTTTTTGAAGTTGATATTTATTTAGGAGGTTTTAGTGATTACACAAATGAAATTTACAAATTTTGAGATAAAGAAAATTATTTTTAATCTTAACATGAAAATCGTTTTGTAGTTGGAGCAGCAATAATATGAGCAAGATGAAGGTATCTATGCCATTGATCTGTGTTACGTTTTCATAAGTTTGTTTTCACTGTAGATTACATATTTTTTGTGGCCTATTTATTTCTTACCACAGACTGTTCTAAGAAACTCCGTATTTCCTTGCAATATATCTTGCTAAACTTCTTATTTAATAGGGAATTTACCTTATTCTTTATGGGAAATCAGTTTATTTGAAATTCCACATTCTTTTCTCAGTAGTGATTGCTAGATTTGTCCCAAATATTATTTGGAATTACTTCTTGTATAGTATTGAATGTATAAATAACATTTTTTCCCAGTGCGAATGAACATATGCCTCAGCAAATTATTTTAAATTGAATTTCTTCAATTTGAATATTGGATAAGTTTTATAAATTTTCAGTAAAATATAAATTTAGAATAACATAAACATGATAACATATTTAACTTAAAATACAAATACTGTAATTCTGATGTACCTTAAAATCTCTCACATAGTAGTTTTCCTGTGCTACCCTCCAAGTGTGTAAATGTTTGCTCATGACTAGCCTCAAAGTTCACACCTAAGTTTGTGTGTTTCCATTCAATATTGTTTTACTGCAACATGTGTATGAACATGCAACAACCCTTTACAAGTAGAAGTGGGACACACCATGACTGTGCAGCTGATTCCTTCCATACTTTAGTGTACAATCATCACTTTTATATTTGGCATGCATTTAGAATAATATTTTTTTTGTAGAATTTTCAGATGTAGACATTTTTTAAATGGAAGTATCTATAAAGACATTGCTTTGTTGGGGTGGAGTATTTCGTAGACCCTGTGCTTTTTTTTATTGTATCTGAAATACTTCTGTTTCTCAGTCATAATGGAAGGAATTTTGCTGGGTTTTTTCCAGTACCTACTTTAACCTAATTTTATATCCTTGCTATTTTGAATCTACCCAAGCCTTTTTTTATAACTAGGTTTCTCAGGTATGTTTTATTCCTTCTTTTTGTGATTTGTTCTCTGCTTCTTCTTTTATATTTCTTTTACTTCCAATCCAGATATGCTAGTCCAGATTCAAGTACTCTTTCTACTAGTTTGGTGTATGAATACCTCTTCCTCTACCTTTTGTTACCTCATATGATAAGGCCTAACTTTGTCCTAAAGTAGAAATTTTTTCAGACTTGGAAGTTGGATCCTCTTTCTTTTATTGTTCTTTTCTTAGACCTAAGTTTCTACACCCTTATCTTTTTCTATCTATCCCTATCTGTTATTTTCCCTTCATTCACCATTTTTCTGTGTTAACCTACTATTTTCCTTCAGAATTTCTGACAGATGCTCCTTCATTTATCTTCTCTATAGTGGTTTATTTAACTTCTTTACCACTTCACATTTGATTGCTTTGTTGCAGGAATAATGTTTTTCTTATTCAAGTATTTTTGCCTCCTTTTTCTCTCATGTGCCTTCATCTGTTTGTGTGATTGTATTAGTATGCAGTACCAACGTATGACTTCAGAGAAACAAACACTAATTTTCAGTTCACATCTCCACTGGGTCTAGTCATCTCTTCTTTTAAGAAACATGAAGAAATTAGTTTCCATGCCCTATTCTATTCTTCTCTTTCTGAGCAGGAAGTTTTCTCTTTCAGTAACTAGGGTTTCCATGGAATAACATCTGTGCATTCATGGTTATTTAATCTCTTTATTCTTTAAAATTTATCTCACCAAGATATTTCTTCAATTATCTTCATAGAATGGCTGCAGTAGCTTATCCATATAGCCTATGTTTCATTGAACGTAGATTTAGATCAACTCTTTTAGGTCCCCTTTTGCCAAATACAACACTTTATCTCTGGCTATTCATTTTTTTTGTTCGTTGGAGGAGATAGTGTAAGCTGGCATATGGAATGCCTCAGACACTTTCATTGTACATTATCTTTATCATTTGGTCATCTCTGGGATATCAACTTCCTCCCATCACCATTTTACAACTGGGGGTTTCCTCATGGTGTATTACTTTTTAAACAAGCCCCAGTCTAGACCATACTGACTTGTAGACTAAAGTAATGTTGGGATTGTTGCTCATCCACCTAGTTCTAGTTGGATAAATTTGGACTGCTCTGCTTTTAAAAATAAGGCTTTATGGTCACTCACTGAATTATCTTAAGGTGTTGTGTTCCTTTGGGCTTATCATTGTGCTTTAACTCACTCTTTCAGTAGATTATGGGAATCCTTGCCACTTATCAGTTCCTAACACTAGAGTTGTGGGCAGTGATGGCTTCCTACTGAATGTGACCAATTCCACTCAGTAGAAAATAGGGTGGTGGTGTTCTTTTGATGTATATGGTGTGAATTCTTGTCCCACAGAACAGATGAGAGATTACTCATGAGAGGTTAGGACTGAAGATGATCCAAGAGATTCATTTCCCCTTCTGGTTGGCTTATTCTTACCTCTCTGTCTGGATTTGGTTCCCACACAGTCTGGTGTCAGATCATTGCAGGACCAGCCAACATAAATATCTCACTCATGGATTTAGTAAGGTTTCTCATACCATAGACTGGAGGAAAAATCTCCAATGCCTCCTGGTTTGGAACTGAGATTAAACCACAACATTTCCATTTCTCTCTCCAACTGTTGCCCATATGTCAGGCTCAATGACCTGATGTTGGATGTATACTGAGTAAAAACAGATGGGTACTACATCAACTGATAAAATAGAAACTCCTTTTCCATCATGCTTCCAGAGATGAAAACAGTTGGGATCCTTTTCCTACTGGAGAACAAATTAAGCATACTTGATACAATTTAGTTATGAACTGTAGTTGACCTGTCATATATGGTCTGACATGTTCTAGCTGCTTCACATCATAAAACATGCTCATTTTTCATACTGTTTCTGGAGTTGCTTCTTTTCTTCTTGACTTGGTGATACATTTTTTCATTATGGGATAAGATTCTGGTACTTACAGAAGGGGTGTGGTCTCTATATGGGTTCTCTTTGAGCTCTTTTCAAAGGAGGATCATCTACATAACTTTTGCATCAGTTCCTCCATAGCTTCAAAGTGGGATTCTAGCTATTATGTAAGAAGAGGTAAGGTATTGGAAGTTAACATCTTTCAACACATAAAATGTATTTTCAGTAGATATTTATTTCTTCTTATACTTTCCACTCATCCTCTCCACTTCTAGTGCATCTTTTCTTGCCTAATCTCAAATTGATGATTATACACTTCACAACGGACTCCCTCTATAATGAAATGTATAATTGCCAATGAGAGTAACATGCTCATTTTCATGCTACAGAATAACAATACCATGTGGAAATATGAATTTGGATGGGATACTCAAGGCCAGTGGAGAGAAAAGAATTATGCATATAGAGGGTATCACAAACTAAGGAAAACTATTATGCAAGAGGAGGTAAGTATCTACCAGAAATACATTTTCAATGTTGCAATATATTAACTTTTGATGTATCATCTCATAATAGTGAATAACTTTAGACTTGTATTAATAGGGAGTATATTTTCTGACAAATATAGTTTCAATAATTCGAAACAATAATGCTGCATAATGTAAGTATGAGTTGTGTGTTGAGGAACATAAGACTAAAATGTAGCACAAGTTTTATGGTTTAACAAATCACAAGAAATATTGAATATTGTTTAAAAGCTCATTCTTCCATTAATTTGTATTGTATAGACTTTACCATGCATATTGTTTTAGAATGTTAAATACAAAATGTGTAGTATTTACAAAAAAGTCAATAACTGCATATCTGTGTATTACAGTATATACCTTACAAGAAAGAATAAATTCAACATAATTTTATTTCAAACATTGTCATCACCTTGCTATGCTCAAAACAGATTAAGTCTTTACATGCATTTGATACACACAGGGAACTAATAATAACATATGCTACTTAAATTTTAAAAATGATGTGGAAGTTCTTTAAATTTATTACTATGCATTTTACAAATGTGAATAAATGTGCACAGTAAGTTATGTCAGAATTAATAAATATATATTACACTCACTATTACAACTCATTTATTGAAGACAAAGCAATAACAACCAGTTTATCATAGCATCACAGTCAGAATTCATATTGAGCATAACTTATTTCAACAGATTAATAAATTTAGTTTAAATAATAGGAAATGAATTAATCAATAGTTCAAGAGCAGAGCCTTCAACAGAATTACTGATAATTCAATTTCAGTTGTATTTAGCTTTGAAAAAAAAATCATCTTTGGACATAAGCAAATATTTAAAATTACATTTAGGTTAAATGAAATGAATTTTTCATACATGTTTTGGAACTTGAAGATTTGCACTTTTTGGTTACACTGAATAAATAGGCACTTCTTACATGTTCCCATTGTATATATTATTGAAAAAGGACCACTTTTAATCTCTACACATGCTTGTGTTCATTACTTTCATCATGATACCATTTTAACTGATATTATAATATCTGAAGAAGTAAATGTTTCAATTCATCTTATTATATTTTCTGTCATCATAAGTGACTTTGTATTATATTCAAGTGAAATTGAGGTAACTTAAGAGCTGTTTTAGGTAAGTCAACCAAACTGGAGATTCTATCAAAATATGATATTACAGAAAAATGCCAAAGATTTACTGAAAAATATATATGTATAAACAGCTGGTATGGGTTGAGAAAATTTTTTATGTAGTGGAGCAAACAACGTTGTGAACCTGACGATGACCGAAGAAGGTTGAAATGTTGTTCTTTTCTCTACATAAAAAAATTTTCTCAACCCATACCAGTCGTTTTTACATATATATTTTTCTCTTTAAGTGGGTTTTTTTGTCATCATGGATTAAACATTTACCGAATGGGCTTAACCTAATGAATAAACAGACAAGTTACAATGGTATGATACACAATTTTTATGTGTATGTGAGGGCAAAAACAGTGTGTACATTTGCTTATTTTATGTTTGAAAGCCCTTCCTTCAAATTATCCATCAGAATGCCAAAATGCAAAGTTTTTTAATATAAATAAACCACACATTTACACACATATGCTACCATTTGACTGTTTATTCTTACACCTGCATGGGGCTGTAACCTCTAAATATTACCTGTAAAACCACTGAATCAACTGTTGTCAACTTTTGGATATAAGGATTTATAGCATTGTTCTGCTTTGGGCAGTAACAGGAATTATTAACCTTAAAATGACCAGTTTTTCTTGACTGTATGTTATGTGAAAACCAGCACATATTGAATGAAGAATAAATAACAGTGCAGAAATTAATAATTTATGGTAAATTCGTATACCACAATTTTTCAGTATATATAAATATATATATTGCAGTTTTAAATATTGAAAAATGATAACTTTAGTAATTAGACATACATATTGAGACTTACATTTATAAGCTTTCAGAATAAACAACAACTTTTGGCAAAAAAATAAATTTTTGACTGATATGACTTGTCAACTTCAGTATCATTACTATATTAAAATAAAATAAAAACTATACCAATGAACTTGGCAAGAAAATGATTCCTCTCAAATGTGCAATTAATGCGTATAATTGTAGAACTTTATAAATAAGTTATATTGTTACATTTAACAGTACACTTTTGCATTTTATAATAAAATTAGTATGAAGATTTATTCTTATGACAAAATAAACACATTTATGATAATGAGTGAAACTGTTCCTTTTATTACTGCAGATCTTCTGAAGCCTACTGTGTAACAGGTACGGAATTCAATGACCATCAGTATTCTGGAGTAAGTTGCCATTTTTATCAAATACAGTTGTTTTCACTGTGAAGTCCTGGTTTCTGATAAGTTAAAAAAAGATGCACTTCTTATACTGTTAATTGAGATAAATGTACACTTATAGTGTTCCATACACTGTTATAAGGTATATGTACATTGTGTATTCATATACTGTCAAATTATAGTACAACTTAGTTCTGTGCCATTTTTCATTGAGGATTGGCAAGCAGAATATTGTCAACTCACAACCTAACACTTATTAGGTTACTAAAAATAGGAAACTTTTTAGTTGACTTAAGGTAAGATTAGGTAAATAAAACAACAAAAATAAAATTTTTATGGGGTATATTTTCAATTAGCTATTGCATTATGTAATTTGATAGTGTAACATGAACTATGCACTCACAAAGTGATTTACTACTTGTAATGGTGCAAATAGTAAATAGACATGGTACAAAAGGCAGTAAAGTTTAAGTATGAATAGATATATGCTGTAATGAGTTCTAAGTTATATAGGATAAACAAAGGTAGTTTCATGTTGCAATCTGAAGTCATTCTAGAAAGAATAAAAGTGTAATTAAGATTTTTGTAAAGGTATATATAGTATGTTAAATATACAGCATGGCAGTTATAATGTGAATAGATCGGTGTATTGAATAGCAAATTATGGTGACTGCACAGCACATGTGCAGCTTGTTACCAAATTGAAACAGTACACATTTTTTAAAGATATATATATATACTGCATTTAATGTGTAGTATGGAAACTATAATACATAAAAAGTAGTAATGAGCATGGTCAGATTGACTGACTTGTAGTGAGGCAGTTGACTGGTTGTAAAGTCCAGTTACAACTGAAGGAAATACTTGTTAAATGAAATGACTGGGGGTACTTATGCTTATCTTTGATGTGTAGAATGTGTCCAGAAATCAAAAGACTTCCAGGTCCCTTAACTTCCTTCAGTTCCCAATCAACCATTTATGGCTGTGGTGCTTACCTGTACCAGATCACATCACTTCTGTCAATGGATCAGTGTAGTGAATTACAAATTATGCAGACTTCGCAGCACATGTGCAACATGTTAACAAACTGAAACTCTACATATCTGATGAAGCTCTTTAAAACTGGTCACTTCAGGAATGACAGGTGGATGAACAAGTTTACTTTCAGAATGAGAGTACCATGTTGCATGAACTTGTATTAGTTAAGGAGAAAGACTAATAGTGTATTTTTAGGTCTTTTAAAGTAGTTAAATGAGAATTGCCAGTTGAGGAACATTTAGTCTGCTTTGGTTCTACTTAAGATACCAGTAAGAACATTGTTATGGCTTGGATTGACTGTTGACCAGCAGCTAGGATCCTCAGTTGTTTAAAAAATAATTTACTAAAAGAAAATGACATTTCTTGCTTTTTATTATGATATTTAACTAAAATATTGAACAGTTAACTCTCCTATTATGGGCTTCTTCAGTTTGGTTGAGTCCATGACTTCAAATTGGCCTTTAAAATTTCCATACTATACCTTCTAATATGTTTCATACAAATTTTGCAAGCTTTCAGTAACTATTATGTCTTTCTTTTAAAGAAAAAATAGATTTTTAATGAAATATTTTTACTTAAAATTTCTCTGTGAATATATGGAATTAAAGTGTTAACTGCCCCAAGTGCAAAGTAATTGTCATGTTAATATTGAAAGTAATTTTCTTCATCTGAAAATTGTCAAGTTTTATTTATTTATTTCTGAGATCTTCTAAACAAATTTCAAACTTTTTTTTAGTAAAACTACATTTTTTATGTTATTTCCTTTACCTTAATTCTCTACAGATTTGGCCATTTTCACCAACTTCATGACCACCATAAAAAATACAAAACAAATGTAAATTACACTTTCTTCTTCAAATTGTAATGGGGAACTATATTTGCTTATCCTAAACAGCTTACTTTCCATATTAGTATACATTTATTTCTATTTACATTTTATTGCCCTTTGAACTGTGTCTAAATATATTAGTGTAACCACCCAAGTTGCAAATCACTGTAAAAAAGTAGACTGTGTTACCTTATCAAATTATATAACATATCAGCTTCTCTTCAGTGTTTTTCTCATGAAATTAAGTTTGAACTATTAGTGATTTTGACAGAACACTGTACTGAAAATAGTGCAATGTAATATGACATTTCATAGATTAAAATGTTGGCTTTCCTTTGAATTCTGTTGGCTTTCATAAATAATATAATGTTAAACATCACTACTGGCAACTTATGAAAGAGAAGGTGTGAGATGTGAAATGGCAGGGAGTCTGATTTTGTAGTTTATGATTTACCTGAGGAATACTTATATTACAGAGAGTAATTTATATTAAATTCTGTACTTCTTGAATGGATGGTAAATGAAATAGAGAAAAGGGAAGGTTTATAGGGCAAATGTTACAAGTCTCATACAAGGGAAGACTGAAGATATTTAAGTATTTTCTTATAAAATTAAAAATGTAAAACATATAATATTCAAATTTTATAAGCTAAATTTTTAATGCAACTCAGTAACACCTTATTACATGCAAAGGAAAGAGTACCAATAAGGTTGACAGCTGACAGGAGGTTAATCAGTGTTTTCCAAGCTATTATGCAGTACTTATAAGTAAAATTTCAGTGGAATGTCTTATGAGAATCTCTTGGGTTTTATTGGGATTTTTGTTGAGTAGGCTGCATGAAATTTCCTAGATATAAAATATATATTAGCTGACGTTCATAAAAAAAAATACTTTGGAAAATGACAGTTGGCAATTACTTTTATTCACAACTGGGAATTTGACAAACCAACATGGTTAAAGGGCTTTGCAGCTTTGCATTTATAGCACTCAGGTTGAATTTCTAGGAAATGTTTACTTGTGGAAATACACTGAAATTTATAATTTTAAACAGATGTTGATGTGTCTTTGTGTTGTGGTGCTTTGAAATATTCCACCTGGCAATGACACAGATTAAAGTTTATAATAAATTCTGGCAGACATTTACCTGTAAAAGACTCTTATATGAACTCATTATCTTATTTGTAAGTCAGAATGACTTTGTGTTGTATTTCTATAGAAGATGGCACCTAATAGTCTTGTTAATATGTAATGTGTACTAGTCTTTTTGAAGCATAATAAAGGAGTTTTGCTCTGACACAGAATTAAGAATTAACATAAACTGTTTAAATGAGGTGAAATATGTGTCATTTGAGCTAGTTTTCACATAGTGTATTTATCATAATCCCTAGATGATAGTACTACTGGGATAAACAGCTGATTGCTGTGTTAGGTTGTGAAAATTTTTTTTCTGTCTTTCCTTATGTATCTACTACATTTGGTGGTTGAGCGTATAAATATGTATGTTTCGGTTGATATCATAAAATGCAATCTAGAGTAATGTTTATAGTATAACAGACCATTTAAGCTTATTTCTGTTCATGATTATTTTTCTGATATTCAATTCCTAGCACTTGGTGACTTTTATGCATGTAAAAAGCATGTATAATAATTACATTATTTACTTGGGAAGTCAAGCTAATTGTTGACAGTGACTTCAACTACTATATACATATTGGTTAATTAATATGTGATGGCATTCATGAGTGTGGAAGCACAGGTGTATTTCATATTATTACATTTTTAAACCAGTTTACTTATACACAAATCTAATAAAAATATTACAATTTTGCAGGCTAGTAATGCATTGTGTCTTTACAGTGGAAAACTGCAGTGATCAGTTAAGATTTCATTGAAATATTAAACTTTATGCACACTGTGTTCTCTTAGTAAGTTAAAAGATGTATGTAATTCAGTCCCAAACAACAATGTTGTTAAGCATGTTATTTCATATTAAAACACAAAAAGACAGAGAGTTGTTGTAGAATCTGCATTAAACCAGGTGGGAAACTGGTTGACACATTGTTTTCACTGGTGTTTTGTGGTTGTGGGGGAGGGGTGTATGAATATCTTTCATGTTTAAGAACTCAGGTGTTGAGATTAAGTAATACTGTCCTTATAGGTTGAAATTGTTATATGATCATATATTTGTTCAAATTGAAATAGAATGCATTTCGTCTGTTGTTTTCAAGTAGTTTTGATATATAGATATGCTTCATTTATATGATTGAGTAACTTCTAAACTTTGGCAGATAACACTGAATGTTATACCGATATATTATTTTTTAACAAGGTTGTTAAAGTTCAAGTATTTTGTGTTAACTTCATGTGGTTTTTGTGTAAACTGCACAAATATACATCTATCAACAGAAAACAACATTGTTTAACTTCATGGTATGTTCACATTTCCAGAAATTTATTTAAAATTATAAGTATCTAACTTGAAAGGAATTAAGCAACTCCCTTGACAGTGTTATGTAGTTAAATATATACTTCAATGTATACATGGAAAATTTTGTAGTATTTCTGGATATTACAGTTTTCTCTTGCCTTTATCTTCAGGCCACCCCCTAAAATTTACTAATTACAGTAAATTCCCATGTGGGTCAAGTAGTCAAAACACTTAAACACAGACAAATGAAACAGAAAACATAACATTACAAAAAAATGTTACAAATAAATATTTAAGATCAAATTAAAATATAAGATAAACTGAATACCTTACAGCAACATAACTTAAACAAAATACAAAGTAGGATTAAAAATTAAAATTACAATATAAAGCATTTGAAATTGAAACAAAATAAATTTGTAATCAAAAGAAAGATGTAATGAAACAAAAATACCAAGTGATATTAAAGACAAAATACAAAGTATAAATATTAATTCATTCATGTAAAATTAGTCAAAAACAGAATTTATTAAAATAAAAAATACAGAGCCATATGTTGTTAGAACAGAATAAACAATCCACCATATAAGCAAAACACACTAAAATACAAAATAAACCATAAACTCTTCTATTTAAATAAATGAACATTATAGACAATAAAACATTTTAGTATTTAATACCCCAAAAGTAAATCATATTAAAACTAAAAAAACACAAAATGAACTCTATACAGAAGTAATCTATAATAATAAATAAGTGTGTGTGAGGGACAACCATAACTTCAAGAGGAAAGAATCTATAAACTTTATACTTTGCATACATACTAAATGGACTGGGGGGGTATGAACCTGGGTATTATTCCTTATCCACATGCTTGTGCGTGTGCATATCTTTTTGTGAAGTAAGCAAGTGACAAAAAAAACCATGGTATGTTACATGTTATAATTTATCCTGGATGAGTCCCCAATTTATTATGTTACAACAGTTATATTTTACAACTTTAGATAGTCTGAAACTGAATAAAATTTTAATTTTAATTGATCATTTAATTGAATGTTGATATTTATGATATTTGCCAACACACAGTTTTCTTTCTTTATATGAATATAGTTTCAATATATTTGCAGTACTACAATTTATAATGACAGTTATTACAAATGATTTGCATACAAAGGTATTACAAACTTACAAACAATATTGAGTATTTCATCTGGTCAAGAAATGAATATTTTATTGGCATTTCATGATGAGTGAACTGATTCTGAGTTGATATTGATACAGTTCACTTAATAGGTAGTTTTTCACCTCTATAGTTATTGAATGTTTACATATAAATACTAATGTTTGATGGTAATTAACTGAAATTAAATGGTTTTCTTTAATTATAGTAAATGTTCCATATAATTTAGTACCAGTATATGATGTCTAATATCCTGTTTTGTTGAGTTTAACAAATTTTTAGTTTTACTTGGATATAAAGCAATTCACACAATTTTTATTAAAAAGATCTTAAGGAAAATCTTAAGAAAAAATTTTTCTTACCTAATCACTTCTTAAATTATATGAGTTCTGTTCAGAAATATAATTGTCTCTGGTTTTTTTTCTAAATATTTTACCAAGTAAATGTTTTATAAATAATAATAATAATATCTATCAGTATTTATAAAAGTTGTATCTTTGGTTTTAAATTATAGCAAGTAAGAAAACCCAGCCCTTCTGTTATAGCTGGAAGACTTACTCTAAGAACTCCACCATCTGGTGGTCGAATGGGTGAGTAGAATTTTGTATTAGAATTGCATTGATAATTTAAAGAGATGTTATATTGATAATTTGCCTTGTTTACATAGAAGCGATTGTTGAAGGTACTGAGTACTCTGTTAGTCAAGTAAACTAAGAGGATGCTTCTAAAAATAATCAGAAATAAATCTTATTTATCATAGGACATATTCCTGGCTCTCCAATCTATCATGGGAACTGCAAAACACCAGTTAACCAAAGGTACTTAATTTGTTTGCTGTTTAAACTATACTAACTCTTAAATTTAAATTTTTGTATACTTAGTTCAATATAAAGTAAAAATATTATTATAACCAGATTATATATAAAAATGATCAAAGCACTCTAGAAATCATTTATTTAATCAAACTAGCTGTCAACCATGACAGCTTTACTAGAGCTCTTACAGAACTCAACAATAGAATAAGATAGGTTAAATTATTAATTAAACATTCTAGTTATTTCATGTGGCATTAGTTTAGAAATGCACTTTGAAAATCTGTAACATTACAAATGTCAGCTTTTCTTCTTCTTGATTATAGACTGGAGTGAAGAAATAAGTAAAACTTCTGTGTATTTTTATTTAAGGAGATATATTATCTTTCCAGATATTCTGACTGTCTAGATAGGTTCTGTATCAATTGAGATCATAGATATGTTGGGTTGGGGCTGTTTTGTTTTGTTGAAATTTCTTTACAGCATTGAATTGTTAGCAATAGTTTGCCTGTTTCACGAGTACAAATTTCAAAATAAAGTCAACATTGTAGTTCATAAGCTACATTAAAAACAATACATTAATCTATATAGTAACATGATATTTCTTTTTACATGTTTTATGGCTGTAAGTAGAATTTATTGGAGTTTAATGCAAGATATGATTGTGTTTCTGTACAACTTTAACTGGAAGGTCAACTATTTGACTTCCTTCTCTATTTGTTGAGTTGCGGTTTGACAATACCTTTGTCTATGTAAGCTATTGGATACCCATTATTTTAGAAGTAATTTCAAATTTTGATAGGCTTCTTTTTCAAAACTGTCGTTTTTGTTGTTTCAATTCACAATTATTAAACCATGCATAATATAATCAAGATGATAAATGTTGTATTGCAAGAGGTTTTATTATGAGTTTATAATAAAGTGCACTGATTATTCCTTGATTAATTAGGGTAGTTTTAACATCTGAAAATTTTATTTTTTTATTAAGATCAGAATAGTTAAGAGTAAATTTGATGTATGTCAGCCAAACATTAGTTTTGAATTAATATATATGAGCCAAGTGTTTAGAGCTTTGACTTTGGTCATTAATATAACAATAACTGTGAAGGTAACAGCAACCCCTAGTTCAAATAATACTTAACATACTCTAGCAAGCACTACAAAAATAAAGAAAGAAAAATAGTAATTAATTATTTATACAAAGAATATATAGCTAATCAAATGGTAGATTATGAATTGTTATAATTTTTCCTTAAAATATTCTAGTACAGAATACTTTTGTTAGGCAAGGTACTTTTGTCATCCATTGCAGGTTTTTCACAAACATCAACACCTACAATTATGTAGATCACCCCATGCCAGTTCTTATATGGAGATAATAATTGTTCAAAGATAGTATTGGTATTTTAAGGGTAAAGATAAATTATTAATTAGAGATAACTTTTTATGAATTAGTACAGTTCTAAGTAATTTTTTGTGAAGGTTTATAAAACAGTAAAGGATTGATGTGTAAAGTACTTCCTGTTCTATTTTAACTACAAACAAACATGTTTTAAATGCAAATTATGTATATATATATTTCGAGAAATATAGCTTATATATAATTTGAATATTTATTAGTTATGTGTATGAGGAAATAAAACAGGATTTTTTTCTCATAGAGTCTTATTTACAACTTTAGATAGTCTGAAACTGAATAAAATTTTAATTTTAATTGATCATTTAATTGAATGTTGATATTTATGATATTTGCCAACACACAGTTTTCTTTCTTTATATGAATATAGTTTCAATATATTTGCAGTACTACAATTTATAATGACAGTTATTACAAATGATTTGCATACAAAGGTATTACAAGAGCATAAAACTTCTTTTTTATGCAATACTGTAATTAAGGAACATTACAAACTGTCGATTGATAACACATTATAGTTTTGTAAATTACATCAAGGCATTGAGTTCTAGGTGATGGTCCATCACAGCACAATCAGCTGATTGTGCCATCAGCTGTTGATCCCTCACTTTTTTGTGCATCAGTTACTAATATTATATTGATGGAACTGTTTATTTGTGTTTCACTGCTGTTAGCATTCCAGAGGAAAGTTTGCATTATGACTTTTAACTCCATTCTTGGACTGTTTTCTGAAAGCTTGAATGCTAAACCAGCTTTATGCATAATCCTTGTGCTCTGTGAAACAATGAATGCCTAATCACCTTTCTCACTGTTTTTGGTATAAGAACTATCTGTTGATATGATTACATGTAACTTCCTACCATGTCAAACAGGTGTTGACAGGCTTTTTCTGCTTCACCATTTGCTAGCTTTTTTTTCACATTTTCTATCTATGTTAACTTTTTTGCATATCCCCAGCTGCATCAAATGTTTATTCAACATGGAAAAATTTGACATCTGGTAGTAATGTATATCATTCCTCCACCAATTATTGGCTCCTAAAATGTTTTTTTTTTGCAATCTCTTGATTAGTTGGTGTTTGCAGGGTCATTGTGAAGCTGAAATGCCAGTTGCTTAATATTAATATCCTGGCTTTTTACACTACAGGACTCTAGAAAAAATTTCTACTTATGCTCTGCAGTGCTGTTGAGGCTTGTGAGGTGTAATAGGACTTTGTTGGGAATGGTTAAAGTAATCTAGGATGGAGTGGATAAAACTTGGCAGAGCATAAACAGGTACATTCTGCAGTTGTATTTCCTGTTGCATATTTCAGTGTTTTAATGATTTTGATAGATGTAGTTAACAAAGTGTTAATATAATTAGTGCAGTTGAGTTGTATGTGAAGGATCTTTCCTTCTCTCAGGTAATGTTTCTTCCAGAGAGATAGGAATGCCTACAAAGGATGGTGACTAATAGCTTGTCTTCATTAGAATGTTTTTTTTTCAGGATACAGAACATAGTTGTGTCTTTGGAAAAATTGATGTTCATCCTTTGGGGTTTTGAGTATGATTTACTTCACTATGTAACAACCTGAATTAATTTTAGGTATGTGAATAATGCTATGGAGTATGGAAAAAGAAAAGAAATCTTTGATATCTGTATATGTATATATACTAAAGACTTTTATTTCTTTTTTTATATATACAGTCATTACATTGGTGATTATTTCTATATCATCTCACCATTTGCTCACTTTCCAACATGTGGTAACATCTTGCTTTCTTTTTCAGCTTTACTAGAACCTATGCTACATAAAAAAATGTTATCACAATTTGGTTGGACAATTGATGGTATAAACATTGAAGAGTGCTGATAAAAGTGGTGGCCCTTCAGAAAGATCAGTGTTTATGGTAATCAAATGCCATCGTCAGCATTCCATTTTTAGGGAGTAAACGTGGCATTGGCCCATCTTACACTGATACCAATTTTGAGAATTTTGTCACTAAGAATGACCAGCTGTATTTTACTGTAGATCTCTTTCAGATCTAACATTACTACAAAGCTTCAAAGCCTTCCCATTTATTGGCTACAAATTCAGCAGCATTGATACAAAATTCTCTTTCACTTCAATATCCACATAATGTTAATGGTAGTAGTGATTCAACCAGACCTGCAGGTCTTTTAACTACAACCTTATTCAGGTTCTTGCCAATGAGGTACTATGACATAGTGATTTGATGGGTTTTTTTTAAGTTAAGCCCAACTACTTTTATACTCCAACAGTCTGGCTTCTGTAAAGTTCCTAAGGGTGGAGATTTTCACACTATCTGGGTGTGTAGCTTTATTTTTAGATGTACTTGTAGCTTTGTCTATTCTATTCAAGGTGATGTTGGCTTCAATATTAGCATCTAGTTGTGTTACAGTCACATTGGTTAATGTGGTAGGTGATTGTTATCTCAATGTGTTTGGTTTCTGTGTGAACAATAAGTTCAGAATAAACAGCTTTAGAGATTGGTTTTCCTGTATAGTTCATTCCATATCATGTTCTTTAGAAGCTTATAGCTTGCATATTAAATCATGTTTGTTATTGTGCTTGCATTTGTTTAAGTTACAAAGAAACAAATATCCACTTTTTTACTGTCTCAGTATGTTTAAATTTGTTTCTTATACTGTTGATAAAAAGCAGTACAATGTAGTAATGTATATATAAATGCCAAATGTGTGTATGCCTGTTCCATATCTTCTGAATGGTTAATCACAGAAATAAAATATCAGAATGCTTTATTTCAAGTGTATATTTTCTGCAATACTTAAACTGATATTGATATTAACAACTATCTGTTAGTCTTGATAACCAATCTGTTAAAAACTTACTAACAAAAATATATTTTCTGTGAGGGAATTTTTACAAAATAAAATGGAACTTCCTCCATCAACTGATTGAAAGAAATATTTTGATGATAGGAGTATTAACAAAAAAAACATAAAGAGAATAACCTGTTTGAGAAGATATTTGTTTGATTTATATATATTTTTAGGATTTGTTTTCATGTTGGTGTTAAAAATAGCATGATTTTATTCTACGGTGTCAAATAATATATTGATTTCAATTTAATTTATTATCTCTCATTTGACACTTGTTACAGAAATGACAATGTCATATAGTTTTCAATTCAGTACCATTTTTGTCTTGCTCTTAGTCAATAAAATGATAAGGAACAGTGGCATCCAGCAGAGAAATTCCTCATTGCTATTTAGTGAACCTGAGCACTTTATTGTGCTGGATGCACCTATTGCAGTACAACCCAAACATTTTTGCTAGCATTGCAATGCAGTCAATAATTTGTGTTCAAAAATAAATGCAATACAATTTTCCTTATTGAAATAACACTTGTAGTGACAAAAAATAGCCAACTAGACAATCATATCACATGTATTCTGATCCAAGTGTTTGAATTCATATTTTATATTTATTCAGTCAGCATTTTAAAAAAAATCTTTGGTAAGTGAGGAAGTTAAATTTGAAAATAATTTCACTCAGTATGGCATCTACTTCAAAATTATTAGTTTTGTATTACTGTTAGCTATAGTTTATAATAATTAATAAAAAAGTCAATTTATGGCTGAAAACAATTTAATTACTTTTTTTTAATTTGGAAAAAAGAATCAGGCAATATGATATACTAGTTCAACATTAATAACTCTTGCATCGATTTTAAAAGTTGTTTGTTGTGATTTGTTAAACCAACTAGAGGATAATGTTTAGGAAAAAAACATTAGATAAATTAGATGAAAGCATGAATGGTTGAAAATGTCAAAATAACCACATATTAGCAAGTAAGATGCAAAGTGTTTGAAAGACACAGACAGGGTATAGTTTTTTTTATGATAATCTAACAAGAAGTAGGTGAGATATGATGTTTTACATGAAACTTCAAAGATTTCTTAGTGTTTTGAATCCATTGAACTATATTTACATAGTGCAACCATGTTAGCAAGTTCTTATGAAGATTTCTCTCTTACTGGATACTGAAGACTGTACTGTGACTAACTAATTATGGGTACAAAAGCACATTTGCAAATTCCCATTCCAAAGTCTCTGTCAAGGGATGATAATGTATTTCTAATGTAGGTGGCTTCTTTGAGCCTTCTAGTTGTTCAGTTACCTTTTGTTTGTTTATTATTCTGCAGTTGTTTCATGTGTGTATGTTGTCATGCTGATCTCATATTCTGTTACGTATGGATTACTGTTTTTCATCAAGCATATTGCAAATGATGCCCTGGTAAATATTATCATACATGTAATTCAATGTGTGAATATATATATATAATGGCAAAACGTTTTTTTATAAATAAAACCTTTATGTTATAGAAGGGGTTCTTTGTATAAAATGAAAGGTTTCATGGTGTCTATCTAGATCTAAAAGTAACACACAGTAACACATCTGAACTGAATTGTTTTTTTCAATAAAAAATGTATGGTCAGAGGATAGTTTAAAAAATTGTAACTCAGAAAGTAGGTGAAGTTAAAATTTCTCAAATTCTATAATCTAGCAATGGTTGTAATGTTTTGTTTAGGGTGGTCAGTTTTATGTTTAATGTTTTAACAGTCACTAACACAGGTAAAATTTACAAATTATTAAAATCCAAGAAATTTTTAAAGAAAGTCATATAATTAATATATGTAGCAGTTACAAGTTGATATTCATTTCCAAAGACAAACTACAGCACATTTTACAGTACTCCAATATATATAATGTATCTCAAATAAATGATAAAAATTCCCTACTCTGAGGCACATTACTGATCATTTGTTTGGCAAAATGTATGTTGGAGCCATCTATTTAACTAAATAAGACCTTGAATAAAAACAAAAAAAATCCAAATTTTAGTTTGCTTAAATGACAAAAAGAATCATTTTAACTAGTTTTCCCCCTTTTTGATTAAATAATTCATCTTCTTCAGCAAAGAACAAAAAAATTGGCTTGACAAATCATAAATTCCTAAGTTTTCCTGGTTTTTACACAATTTTATATATTTTCACACTTTCACAAACAGAAATGAAATGAAATTTTCTCCTGACGTTTTCCCATTTACCTGAATAGCATATGATTCCTTTCAGTAGCCATATGAAGTGAGATTAACTTCTGTATTTCATGAGTGAATAATAACTTGATAGAAGTATAGAATACCATTTGAAAAACTCCATTAAGATGCAACAATTCATCCTTTAAAAAACAGTGCACTAACCACAGCAGAATATGTGATTAATATGGAACAATAGATAGCCATGGCTGTACCATCACAAAATACTAGTCATAACCATTACAGAACAACAACCTGAACAACATGATCCACGGATGCACAACAATTATTATAGCATATACCAGAATAAATCCAACATAGCCACAAGAAATACACTTTAATAAGTGCTCTGTATCATGGCTATATAGCCATAAAATAAATGAGGTTCAAATATGGAACAAAGTTAAATGTGAATGTTTGTAAGCTGTTAAATGTTAGAACAGGAATGTTACATTGGTGGTGACAATGCTGACAAATTGGATACAGTAAACAGAAGAAAGAAAGGTGTTGAATTCGTTAGGGGTTTTATTGATAAGTAAGCTACATGTATGCACACAAACAAGCACAAAAACAAACACAGTAACTGGCAGTGTTTTGAATGTTTTACAGCAATATTTCTCCATTCAATCCTAATTGCACCACATCTGAAAAAGATGTGAAATATAAAAACTGGACAGCACAGTAACATCTTTGACAGGTATAGAAGCAACCAAAATGAACGAAATATTCCTGTTTCTAACAGGGAAAAAATACACACACACTTTATTGACAATTACAACAACAACTGACAGCAAAAATATGTATATGGCAGACATATGTGGGGTGTAATACAGCACTGGATGAGTATTCAAGGTAAAAAGGAATAACCAAACCATTCTGATAAAAGAAACATTAAAAGTAACATCTGCAATAACACTAAAACTACGACCTATGAAAAAGGAAGAGTTAGCACAATGCATATAAGTGATATAAGCAAACAAAAAATATATCAAGGATAAGTACACATCCTAGCTTGGGTAACATATATAATGAAGATGATAGAAAAGTTAATAGTATCATCAAACCAGGTCCATACCACACCATGTGTGAAATATTGATTGGTTTTATACAGCAGAAAATTACTCTACTTCAATGAAAAGATAATGAATAGGCTGAGGCATTCAGAAAAAAATACCCAGACACATTTTTGCCACATACAAATGCAAACCAAAAATAGAACCCCTGATATATTTGTACCACTATATCATACCACAACCAGCATAACCATAGATCAGGTGATGATTTTTATAAGTGCATTGAATCACCATCCTTCAGTCTAATTTTCCAGATAGGTTATTCATAAGAAAATTGCCATAAAGTTGGAAATTACTCTTACATAAAAACTAGCAGTTTAACACACAAAGGTTTCAAAGATACCATTAAACATCAGTTCTCATATGTAGTAGCATTTTCTGTTTACAGTGGTACTTTTAATTCCAAGTGGTAAATCACACTACTAAGTATTAGTGTATTTGGGTTCCAAGTAGAAATAGCCAGGAAATCACTATCTTGCAATTTTAAAATATATATCACAAACAGGGATGTTTAGATGTATTGCGTTTGAATATGAACTAATGTAAATAATTTGCATGTTGTATTTACATAATCTCTAGGATCTTCAAAAGGAAAATTTACAGTTTTTATCAGTATTTCTATATATTTTATTTCCTATCTACTTTTTGTCAATCTTGAACTGTTGGAAGATCAGCACTGTATAATAAAATGAATATCTGATAACTGAATTAAAATATCTAATACCACTGTTTGCACACTCCACCTGTGAGCAAAGGGTTAATATAATTCACAGGAAAACAGTTGTTGCTCAACTAACTGATGACATAAGTTTTTTAATCACTATTATGTCTGCTGCATCTGAGCTGACCTG
The DNA here is from genome assembly GCA_011833715.1 of Carcinoscorpius rotundicauda. Classification (NCBI taxonomy): domain Eukaryota; kingdom Metazoa; phylum Arthropoda; class Merostomata; order Xiphosura; family Limulidae; genus Carcinoscorpius; species Carcinoscorpius rotundicauda. The sequence goes on along the minus strand of CM022392.1, from coordinate 43,526,404 downwards.
ATCAGCCCTGCTATTAGGCAAAAGACGACTGGAAATAACAGATACAGTGTTGTTGATATATTAATACATTCTTCCTTATTTTCATGTTTTTATAATTAGTTCAAAAGTGTTCTTACTTGTACTTGACTGCATTTTTTGTTGCAATTAATTTTTGTTATTGGTCATTTTCTGAAATGATAACTACACACTCCATTATGCAGGAACCAAGGTTCTCTCAATGCTTCTCAACTGATGTGCCAACAGCAGTCATTAACAGGTATGTTAGCTCAAGTGTATCAATGTGTACATTGCTAAAATTTAGGTATTTATATGTTTAAAAAAATCTCTCATTCCAATTTCTTACTTAGATGTTTACTTCTAGTATCCATACAAAACTTTTGTTGGCTGACATTTCAATAGAAATAAGTAGCAGAACAAGCATTTCATTTTGAAAATTCAGATTACAGTGTTCCCTCGTGTATCGCGGTAGATGCGTTCCAAAACCCCCCACGAAAGGAGATTTTCCGCGAAGTGGGATCGCCGATTTTTACGTATATATTTATGTGCATTTAGACTTTTAAAACCCTCCCTGTACAACTATTTAACCCTCCCAATCAAAATGGGTAGCTGTCATTGGCCGTCTTTCATTTCTGCACCAATCATAGCCCGTCTTGCACATCGCTACGCCATGAAGCTGATCTCACGTAGCCTTCACAGATGCACAATGCGTACATCTATAGCCATTCCAGTTGGTTCTGTTTCCATTTTTACGCTGTTATAAACTCAAATATATGTTTATATCTCAAAATATACCTGTTTTTTTTCTTTACACTACTAATTATATTTATTTTTAATATTTTAATGGTATTTAATGCTGTATTTTAGATTTAATGTTTATTATTTTATATATATGTATATATATATATGGGGGGGGGGGGGGTCGGCCAAGCCTGTGAAGTGGTGAAGCCGCGAAAGAGGATCCGCGAAGTGGCGAGGGAACACTGTACTATATACATTTCTGAAGAATAAGTCGCTCATTTAATTAATTCAAACTGTTGTGTGTGAGGGGAAGGACTTCATGTACAAAAGATTATTTTTTGGTTTTGGTATTTTAATGTTTGTTTTGAATTTCATGCAAAGCTACTCGAGGGCTATCTGCACTCCCCGTCCCTAATTTAGCAGTGTAAGACTAGAGAGAAAGCAGCTAGTCATCACCTACCACCACCAATTCTTTGGCTACTCTTTTACCAACAAATAGTGGGATTGACCATCACATTATAGTGCCCCCATGGCTGAAAGAGCGAGCATGTTTGGTGTGCTGGGATTCGAACCTGCAACCCTCAGATTACGAGTCAAACATCTTAACCCTCCTGGCCATGCTGGGCCAGGTACTTTAATGCTCATAAGTTTATAAAATATAATGTTATGTATTTAAAGTAATTTAAAATATTAAGTGGCTTCCCCAGTCTACTCATGTATGAGGTTAGATAGGTAGACTTCTGAACAAATCTTATGGCCACGTATGGTGTCTCAATGACTGCAGAGTTAAAACATAAGTGAATTACACCTATTTTACAACATGTTGTTACCATCAAATTCCTGTAGTGCAGAAGCCACTTTAAGTTTGATCAAAAATAATAGATAGGCAAACAGTGATTTATAAATGTAAAAACAATTTTTATTGATCATAGAACACAGTACATATTTCTACAGGACATTGGTCTGTCTTCTTCAGATACAGCCAGTACTAAGCAATACAAGGTTTATATATCATTACAAAGACATACGGTGTCAGCAGATGACAGGATATATATATATAGATAGAGGTCAAGTCTGATCAAGTGTATAAACAGTGAATAGACATTGCCAAATATGGTTGATGTTGATAGGACCATTATCACTGCTTAATGATCAGTTGCATTGATAATTTCTATAGTTTCTAAAAAGTCTCTTTCTATTTTAGGAGAAAGGTTTCACCCTAAAATGACTATAAACAAATAATATTAATTGTTTCTGTGAGTGAGTGTGAAATTAAACATTAATAAATTTTGCAGTTGAACACAATAATTATATATTAAAGTAAATGGCAGCTTGATTTAAAAAACGAAACAAAAAACTCATTATGGTAAATATGTTGTTTAAATGCTGTCAGACTGTTTCCAAAATAATAAAGCTTTGTTTATGTAATGAAAAGCAGATTTGACAAAAAAGTATAATTAGTGTATTTCATCAATGAATTACTACTTAGAGAGATGTACAAGACTGACAGTATTTGAGACATCATTGGAAATATACTGAGATGCCATTTATTTAGACTTGTGTTCTTTAGAGCTACTAGTTGTCACATAAGTAGGCATCAATTGCTTTAGCAGACTTTAGCCTTAGAATATGTTTTCTAAATCACTATTTATTTAGTTTTTGCTATTATCTTAATATCCAGTTACATAAACAAAACTGACCTAGATCCCTTTGCTAAAACAAATCCATAATCAGGAGAAAAAATTAGCTAGTACTAGTTATTAAAAAAAAAATTTAACAATGACTGACAAGACTTGTAGAGAAATATTGATCCATACTAACTTAATAGATAAGACTGATCAATTAAAGCAGTGTAAATACACGTTATTCTGATTATGAAAAGTTTATTCTTCTCAGGAACTCCTCATTCTCTTAAGAGTGGTCAAACTGAAAGGAACCAAATCAGGGTAAGTCCATGTATAACTGAAAATGTGTATTTTGTAAAATAAAAATATTAATAAATACTAGAAGTTAAAAAAAAATATTTGAGAACTATACATCAGTGTGGATTTGGACTTCTATACACTGAAATGATTGTTTACTTGGTGTGTAAGAATGACATATATACTCATGCAGTGGAATTTTACTACAGGTACAACATGTGTTCAGCTTCTGTATGTTTGGTTCACAGCAAAATTCCTTACTAATTGTCAATGCAATGTCAGCACTGGAAGATTTCTGGCCTATGTGAAAAAGGATATTCAAACAGTTATACAGGCTCAGAAACCACACCCCGAACAATGCTCTCAACTACAATGAAAAGATTATTACAAACTTACAACCAAGATCACAAATTTTTGGAAACTACAACTTTCAAGAAGATTTAGTATGATTAAAAGAAAAATACATAGTAGAAACTTAACAGATAAATATATGACCATTTAAGGTTACAAAAGCATTGAATGCCATTAAGCAATGCAAAAAAAATAATAATAATAATAAAAGGTCTGGAAGGAATCAGTGTTACATATTTGACTTAACTGGAAATACATTCCAGACTAACAAGATAATACAACTAGCAAATTGGCAAGTAATAATTAATGGACATATATATGAAACTAGAGATGGATCTAGTATATATCAAATATTACACATCATGGCTGTGGGAGTTCTGTGTTACAGAAAATTAAGGATTTCCTAACATGAAGCAGCAAGTGGTGATATATACAAAAGGGACACATGCCAGCTAGGCAAGAAGCAAATTGAGTTCTTATGCGGAAGCTAAATCCATTCCTGGCAAATCATTTTGAAGAAATGAGCATGTCAGATTAAAAGAGCCCATCGGTGATTGTTGTAACTGAGACAACAGATAACCAAATCAACAAATCAGAAGTCTTGAATCAAGTGAGACAGTTATGGTTTCAAAATGTGACAGAATGCTCTAAAATGGTGCAAACACACAATTTAATGAATGTGTAAAAAGTCATGATTTTTTGCTAATTATTGTTAGATATATATTCTAGACTTTCAAACTTCTACCATGGTGGTATTGCAATTGAATGAGAATATTTGTTCACTAACTCTTTGCAAATTAAATTGCTATCTTCAGTCTAGTCTACTAAATAACATAGTTAGGTTAGAATGTATTGACTGAAATTGTACTAAGGGTGGAAGTAACAGAAAATTCTGTAAGATTACTAGAGTAACTACTGATACAGCAGTTAATCTGAGAATTTACTGTGCTAAAATCGGGGGTTCAATTCCCCTCAATGAACTCAGCAGATAGACCAGTGTGGCTTTGTTTTAAGAAAAGAAACAACAGACCACTCAAAGATATGATCAAAAATGTTGAGAAATTTGGTGAAAGCCTTGTTACTTGAATATTCTTCATAAAAGTGTAGACATGGTGGAAAGTTTAAGCATAATCCACGTAACAGATAAGTTGTTGTTTACAATCAATATGTTAATACAAGAATTGGAGAGTTTAATAAATGAGCATAAGGTTACAGAAGAAACATTTTAAAATTGATTTTGATGTATATAATTTTCTGAATTGTACTCAATTAAATGTCTGATGTCTTTGAGTGAATCTTTTTACTCTGAATATAAATCTCCTGGAGTTGGTGACATGTGAATGCATAACCTGAAAATAAACATATTCTGTATGTGACTCATATTGAGTTTAACCCAAACAACTGCCACAAAAGTTTCCTTTACATAACCCAAAAAAAGCTGCTGTGGTGAAGACTGAAGCAATATATTTCCTGGTGGTTTTTAACAAATAAATATTTGGAGTTGATAAAGAATACAAAACACATTTTGGAAATTAGCATCTGATTTTCCAAGAAAAATGACCAAATCCCAACAAACTATATACTGTTAAGTTTGTTGACAAGCTGCAAAGGACACTATGCCTTTGGTCAACTTAAATTATTTTCACGTACTGTTGAAAGTTTGTAAAGTTATATATATGGTCTAAGACTGACCTCAATAGCACTTTGTTTTAATGTAATAATGTATAATTATGACAATCAGTCTAAACAATGAAGAAAACTGTTCAAAATGGGTTAGAAAGATTTTTCTTATATAAAGTACCATCGATCAACTTCCTGTGTCAAAATAAAATTGCACTTCTTACACATACGTTTTTGTAAAGAGAACCTTTAAGTAGTAATATCTCCTGCTTTTAATTTCCTTATACAAAGATTTCAAAACATTTTAAGCCATTCACCAAGGAGAAACAAGTCACATGCTACAGCTGAATATTGTCCAAATAGTCCCAGAAATGTCATCTTTCAATGATAAATTCAATGTTGAAGTGATAAACCACAAAATACTCCAAATAAGTTTAAAAATAAAAAATATTTACCTTCATTTTTTTCATCAGATATTGTTCTGTCATGTTTCTTTAAATTTTCCTGTTGAACATGTTGCTTCTATTAAAAGCTTCATGTTAATTTGACTGATGTAACTTCTTGGAAGATTATCAATGTTTAAAATTTTTATTTGTGAAAGTTATTTGTTATTTAGAAAGTTTCTACAAGTTATGTGCTGGTTTACAATCTTAAACCACAAAAAGCCAATAATAGTTATAAACTTGTAATTTTTTTATGGATGAAGAGCACATGTATATAGTTTTCTTGCCACACACCATTTGCCAACAAAACACCTCTACACATTCTCCATTGATAAAGATATCAAACTGATGTTCAGTTTCCATCCTTGTGTTTATCAGAATGTTGGGCATCACAATAGCTATTAAAATGGTAATCCATTTGGATAGTGTTCTCATATTACTTGCCTTTTTTCTGTATACAATGTCCTTCACACCTTTCCAGAGGAGTGACATCTTGTGACCATGCTGATTGGGGTATCAGCCCATCATGGCTCCTTTCTTGTGTAACATATTCCCTGACTCATAAAACTATCAGTATCACTTTATTATGAAATTCTTAACTGGTAGATTATTTCCATATGCTCTCTAAAATTGTCACTGCATTAATGTAGGCAATTTCATCTGTGATACACATAGCCTTTTCTATTGCCATGTCTAATGAATTATTAGATGACTGTACGTACTTAATTACATTTACTATAACAACAAACTGAAGAAATACACTTTTCTTCCCAGGAGCATCATTTCACAAAAGACTTGTGTTGGGAAACAAATAAGACTGACCTCATGACCCCATAACCCCCAACAGCATAATACTAAGTGATCCATGATTGGCCTTTTCCAAAGCTTGATAAAAGCAGCTGTCCCAAATCCCCATCTAAAATGACACCCCTTCACCATCACAAATTGTCAGTTTGTAACTGTTACTGTATTGTCATGGTTAAAGCTTGTAATTTATCACATAACTTTTGAACATCTTGTATAAAATTTTATTTAAAACACTTTAATGGTTTTTATCTTATTTTGATCAGCTATGTTGAAATTTACAGGTAGCATTTCAAGTTTTCTAGTACATTTTTTACTTTATTATTAGTTTACTGTTCCTTTTTGTACCTATACATGTCCACTGTATTTTTGTCAGCTAAGCTTCAGGTATTACTGTAACACTGATGTGTTCTTCTGATATAGTCAATGTAGTGAATCATTGAGCTACTGTTATTTGCTGGAGATGAGTATCATTTTACAAACTTGTATTGTATAAACAATTACAGACTCTCAATATGCATTAAATTCACTCAAACAATTCACATTAATAATCTGTATCTTTTAAAAGGCATTAGGAAGTCCTGAAAACCTACACTGCAAGTAGAAAGTCATCATTAATATATATATATTATCTTGGAAATATAACCACTGAAATAGAAAATTTCTAGCATATTAAAGTTACATTTAGTAAAATAAATTTGGTTCAACATGTTCATTTAACTTTAATAGGGTACAGTTATTAAATCCTACATGCAATACTCTTGACTTTTGTTAAATCTAGAGCACAACAGCAACTGGCTGAATGTAGTCAGCTTTAAATCCTAAAACATTATCAATAACATTGTAACACCAACCTTCCTTAGCTTGGTCAAGTTCATTGAAGAGTTGTCATCAATAAATTAACTGAAAGAAAATAGGTTACAAGATGGCATACTTTTATGTGTATTTTGGAAGATGGCATTTCATACTAGTGCAATTTCTAAATTTTGCACATGTAGCATTTTTAATGCTGATTATAAAATTTATTTGCAAAATTACCTCTAAAAAACAACCACAAAGAAGATATGATCAATGCTAATGAATTATCTCCTACAGTCAAGAATCTCGTAAATTTATCTAGAACCCCTGTTTTCTTCCCAAAATCCACAAAGGATATCTGGACTAATCTGTTCCAGTTGTTGTGCAAAACAAATATCCTGTTACCATGAGGAAGTTTTACCTTCTTTTTTTACACAACTATAAAGGACACCACTCATACAATTACTTAAGTCAACAACATATACTTAACTAGTAAGGAACAGAATATTTTCACCATGGATATAAATTCATTGTGCACATCTATCCCACACAATGAAAGTTTAATTATACTAAAGTATTTCTTAGACCAGAGACCTCTGCTGGATCCTCTAACATACACTTTTACCTGAACTTGAATTTACCCTTAATACCTTTATTTTTAATGTTACAAACCTATCTTGTAGTTCACTATGGGTATAAAAATGAGTGACACCTTTCACAACCTCTTTGTTAGAAGATACACCAATAACTGCATACATAATCAGTATAATGAATCAGTACTCATGATGTATTATCACTACACTGATGTCACTCTCATATTTGAAGACTTTTCTACATTGTTTTTCTAGTATTGTTTAAAATTTAAATGAGAAATTCAGAACAGAATACTGCCCCTACATGACATAAAATATAAGTGAAAGACAATGGCCCAACCAACTGCTAGAGATTATAAAGTAGATTCACACACATATATATAATTTTTTAAGTATTCCCATCCAAACATAAGTAAAAATCAGTACCATATTCGTAATTTCTTTGATTTCTCAAACAGTGTAGTGACAATAACTATTACAAATCAAAAACGAAAATCATAAAAAAAATTATACTTCTAAATGGATTCTCTCATCCACCCAAACCAGTTCATACACCTAGGAATGTTCTATGAAATTAACAAAAAGATCAAAGATATAACTAAGTCATTACACAATACTTACTAAATACCCAATCACTAATAACTCACCCATTACTGCTTATAAAAAAGACAGAAACCTAAAACCCTGGTAAACTGTAACCTTAAATACAAATAACAAGATGTACAATGCACTTAAACATGTAAATGAAACAGTTGTATCACCTAACACATAAGCAGTATCACACATATGCAATGAAAAAACGCATCCTTTATATGTACTGTATATACATTTTGTATAATTTGAAAAAAAGAAGAGAAAAAAGTGAGGTGGTCTATACATTGGATAAATGCATGAACACTTAAGCCATATTATACTGCATAAAAAAGATATACCTAAAAGAAAATATTTCCCTAACAATAACCATATTGTTAAGGATTTATCCATTTTGAGACATACTTGCTCTAACATACATTCACGACAAAAGAATGACATAGAAAGGAAGTTAATTTACAATCTTGGAATTCAAAACCACTTAGTTTAAATTAATTTTCCAAATGTTTTAATTTTAATCTTTATTTCTTATATTTTTACTTTATTCTTTTTATTTTAATAACTTTTATAATATTCATACAAAAGATGTAATTTTCTAAAGAAATTTTATGATCAATATTCAAAATGCTGGGCATATAATTTTGTTCTAACCTTTACAGTCTGAGAAAGAGCACTAGTCCTACTGCATCTTGCAGAAATAAAAAATATATACACAGAACTTTGGAATCTTGTAATCTAGTCTTTAATTTTTTTTTATCTTTATCACCTACACAGTTTACTATATTTATTTCTATCAAAATATTTAAAATCAAGCTTGAATGTGTATAATCATGTCCAGTAACCAATAGTTTGGACCTTGTTTTCTAAGATATATCTACCTGTGATGTCTTCGTTTAGGTTCAGAATAACTAGAGAGGTTTAATATCTTGTTCTCCTAATTGTGATAACTATTACACATTTTTTTTCATACATGTTTTTGAGCTATAGTCACATTCAGGTCCTATTCTTAATTACATATTTTGAACCTTATATTTTTTACCTTGTTTTAATTCAATTCTTGCAACTGTGATTGTATTGTAAATGATAAAATTACCATTCTGTATTTAAAAGTCTAATGAGTGTATTTACTTCCTACTCTGTACACTGTTCTGTTGTTAGTTATGGTCAATGTGTTAACTCAGGAGTACATCCCTATTAATTCCTGTATGCTTTTAAGCTTCTGTGATGTAAGAGTATACAGAGACTGTGAAATAAATAAGTAGTTAATATATTTTGAATACTTACATTGTTGACTTTTTTCTCCTTTCATAGTTGCCATTTGATTTTAAGAGCAGAAACTTAATACGAAAAGCTAAAGTGTAAGTACATGATTACAATATTTTTAATACTTTCTATTATAATTTATCATTTATTGTCATCAGCACTAATGACATTGATAATGCCAATTTATTTATTATTGTTATAAGATACTGATACAAAAGATTTAATGTTACAATTTTTCAGTTAAGACAATTTAAAAACACCATATTATCTAACATTTCTTTCTGTCTCTTTCAAAACTTCACATACAGATGCAAGTTGTTTTTACTAAGGTGAAAAATATTCATGTTAACTCTTACATTACTGGTTGATAAGCTAGGATAGTACAATGTTTCCATCCATGGTGATACTGAAGAAACAATAATTCCAAAAAGCAAAACAAAACAATATATAGTCCACTGTATAGATTAGGTTAATAAAGACCTGATAACTCGTTAGTTTGATGCATTTTAATGATTTTCTAAGGCTTTATGCTTAATTATAAAACAGAATGATGCATTTTCTATGTGATTAAGTGTGTACAAAATTCAGTTATCTATTCTGAGTGACTAAACCTAATTTGGCATCTTAAATTTTTCAGAAAGCTTATTCTTCCAGTTGAGGGTAGATAGTGCTGCACTTGTCACAACCTTTTATCAAAGTTGGTAATAAGTATGTAGTTAATAAACAGAACTTGTGTCATATAAGTTTTATACAATGTATGCCAGTCATTTCTTTCAATAAACTAATGATTTCAGGTTGGGCAAAATTATCAAGTCTATATTTAGAATTTTAATGAAAATACTGTAGTATTTATTACTATAAACTCTTGGTCGCTAAGTGACATTAAAGAATTCTGGCAGTTCTGACAGTTTACTACTGGAAGTTATTTCATATCACTTACACGTTCTGTGTTATTTTGGTGACTGTTCTGTACCAACAACAAAATTAGTTACATAATGTTGCATAAAACAAATGTTGAAAATTCAAGAGTTGTATGACAGTTATTTTTTATCTACTAGTAATCTAGCAGTTGTATGTGAATCACACAGCACAATGCTTGATGGGATAAAACAATGAAGACATTCAAAATAAAATCTCATCTGTTTATTATATATCATATGTCTGTTTATCAAATTTCAGAGTTTGTGATATTCCTTTCTGTCTGAACCAATAACCACGTGTATTATCTTTAACCTATAACTACAGTTCATTCATAATTTTTCTTACTTTTCAGATCTCCTTACAGCCCCCAGAACAGTTTGTGACATTAATGAAGATTTAGTTGCTGAAATGTTTTAAAAGTCTTGTCAATGCTTATTTGGCTATGATAATTTAACTCACAAAGTCTGCAGTGCCTCATGGTGTTTAAAAAATATGATATTGCTGTGAATTATCTTCTGGACATAAATTTTCCTTATTACAAGTACAGAAATAAATGTATTATACTTGTTCTTTGTATTTGCTTGAAGAAAACATTTCCATTCACTTTGAATTTATAACTGAAATTAATAATACAAATATATACGTTCCTGTACCAAATCATTGCAATGCCTAGTGCTTACGAGAAAAAGAATTTCATTATATAGTACAATAACAAGTAAAGGTACAAAAATATTTTGGTGGAAACATTAGTTTTTCCAAACACTACATATAATAAAAGATATTGTTTACTGCTAATCCATACTGGTTACAGGCTCAGTCTGGAAGTCCCCACTGCAACTGTTATCCCTTCTGTATCTATGGTGATTCTGTGTAGAGTTACTTTCTCTAACCCCTAAAATATAGAGTAAATAATATCAATACAGTTTCAACAACTACAAAAACTGTTTCTTGAAATAAAACTGTAACTGATACCATTATTTGACTTTAAACATAAAAATCAGTCAGGTTTCTATCTTACTCTCCTACATATTTCATATTTTAAAAGAAAATAGAAATTTCAATTGTTCTTATTCAACACTAAAGTCAAGTTACTTTTGTTAGCAAGACTTAATTTTGTGGTTGATCAACTATAGAAAGAAAGTTGATTATTTTCAATCAAATTTATTTATGCCTTGCCAGACACAGGACTTGTGAAGTCACATTGTGTTACTAATATATGGTCTGCAGGTCATGTGTGGACCTTTTATTTTTACTTAACTAGTTAACCCGTTTTAGTTTATTCAAGTACTGCAGTTGAATTTATATTCCTTAAATACACTTTATTCCCTTCTCTTATTATTTGTTTTACCCATTGAAATACTTTTCCACTTGAATGATTAGATCATTCTCCTGTTTCCTTCAGCCAATAAAGTGTTTTTCAACTTCACACTTTGACTTCTCTCCTTCATTCCACCAACAACAAATATCCTTCAAAACATTAAACATGCTAACTCTGTATGATCTTTAGAAACATTAGCCAAATTATAGACAGTACAAACTATACTTTAACACTATATATGCAAAAATGGCTCATTTGGGTTGAGAAAATATTTTTCCAAACAAGCCATTTTTGCATATAAATTTCTCTACAAGTGGGTTCTCTCGACATCACTGATTATACTTTAACACATCCCTAAGAAGCCATGAGGAATCTTTCTAATGCAGTTTGTTGAATATTAACAGTAAGTTCAATACAGAAATTTCCAGGGAGGGTAGTTTTGGATGCATCTTTCTGAGAAAACCTTGAGATAAGTTTTCATTTGTTAATTGATAAATTTTTATTTAAAATACAGTACCCTCAAGCCTCCACAGTAGCTAGTACTAAGGTCTATCCACTAGGAGTAAATTTAGTATATATCAATAATGCCATATTCTCAGCAACTGCTTTTTTGTTTATCTTTCAACTGAGATATGAATGATTCATATATGATTCAGTAGGGAAGGTCAAAGCATCACGATAGTCAGCTGCAGGATAAGGACACAGGAACACTTTGAAAGCAGCTACAGGTATAATATTGTACTCAATGTGGTTCTAAACAGTTCCTGAATACCTCTACATATCATTTGAAGACTTCCAAGTTTCTTATACTTGGTTGTTAAACTTGTGATACTTGGACAGATTTCAGACACTTTACTACTTCAAATCACTTTATACAGCCTCAGTGCTGAAAGAATGTGTGTAATGTCTCCTTTTTAGCCAATAAAAATGTACAAAAAAGTTCATTTCAAATTAAGAAAAACTGGATTGGGTGGTTTTTGTTGTTTTTTTTCCAACAAAAACATCCTCCACTAGCTCATGAGGAACCTGTTAAAAAAGTGTATCATGATTTTAAGTGACAAACAGTGCATAAAAATTGTTCTTAAAACATAATAAATAAAACTAGCAGCTAATTTACCTGTACTCTTTACTTAATGGATAATTCTTTGAGTTGTATTTTTATAAATGCAAATACAAACTTTTTAAAAATAACGTCCTTCTTGTACAAGGACATGAGTCATTCTGCAAGTAGTAACTGAGATATATTTTGGAGCCAATAAAACTTCTGAATTATACTCATTGAGAATTTGTATGGTTTTGATAGTAATTATTTTTTTACATCAGCAAAATGTTAAGGACAGGTAACCAAATACAAATTCAATCTACTCAGTGGTAATATTAATAATGATCAGTATGTAACATAAGCTTCCTTGAACTGACATTAGTAAGTTATGAACAATGAAAATCTTTGTTGTGTTGAGAATACATAATGCTAATGATATGTAATGTGGCTAAACAGTGTAGCTGCATGTCATTACAATATGTTTTGTATTAATGGTATTTGACTGTAAATAATAATGACATGAAATATGTTTAGAAATAAGTAGATTTATACAGATAAACTTAGATCATATTAACTGTTGTAAGCAGGAAACAATGACAAGCTTTGTGTTTTGAATATTTTTACATATAACTTTTGTATGTGTGAGTGATTAGCAATTTTCAACAAATAATGTGGTGAGAAATTAATTTCAAACACTACTAATTAACAAAGTAGTTTTTATGTTAGGACATATACATGTAGATATAAACTGAAAATGCTTTATTCATTTAAAGGTTTTGGAAGCTGTACTCAAATATTGATAAAAAAAATATATTTTTCTTCAACTTTTGCTTTAATATTCAAGATCTCAAATTCTGAGATCACTTTAAACAATCTTCTATGCATTTTACTTTGCTGAATATATATCTCACATATTTTGAAACAATATTTACAAAATTGTATGTATTGTTTTTATAACAAAGAGAACATCTATAAATGGTTGTGCTAATCTTAAAATATAAAAATCTTTAGGTTAAAAAATATATAAACTTGTGATAATGTTGGTCTACAAGTCAGCATCAACTATTTTAATATACCAGTTTAAACTTAAACCAACTTTTAAAATTTTGTCAACAGCCAATGTTAAAATGTTCAGCAAAAAGTACATGCTATTCTGGAACATGGAATTCTATTGTTGTTGTTGTTCTTACATCAAACAAAAAATAAGGCAATGATGTATACAATACAAGGGCACAGGATCTGTATTGCATACTAAGATAAACACTGAAAATCCCACATAATGCTAATGTTGCCTTCGTAACAAAGTTATTGAACTTGTGTATGGTGGAGAAACTTTGCCTCCTGCAGTTGGAAGTAAATGATGTTATAAGAATATCTTTTGAACAAGAGAGACTACTACCCCAGATTGCATCTGAAATTTCTGATGCAATGATCATGCCATATCAAACTGCTGGACTGATGACATAGGATCATTAAATCCTTCCATTCTACATTCTTATATAACTCCCCTAGCAATCTATTTATTAGATACTCAGAGAAACAAGCATAACATTTATAATTATTTGCATTTCATTTGCTCCTTGCCATAGTATTTTCAATTTTTTAAAGAGAAAACTTTCAGAACTGAAAGTAGTAAAACAGTTATTTTTGGATTTCATTAATTTGCAAGTTAATATGTGAAATGTATGATTTTTTTTAATTAATCATAAAATTAATGATGTTACCTTGCACCTAATTCTCAGAACATTGACTTAATTCAAAAGTTATGTTGTGTGGTCCTACATAATGAGGAACATGTTAAAATTAACCTGGAAATTGTGCTCTCCTGATATAACATTAATCTGGCAATGAGAATCTGTGTACCTCATGATAAGCTGCACTTGTCACTCTGAAGGACTACATAAAGAAAACAGTGCAGTTTCAAAATGTACATTTTTCACAGTGTTTAATGAAGATGCCTGTAGAAGTATCATTAGATATAAAACTTAATATCAACATGTACTTCCTATGCATCTTTCGTTCTTTGCTTAAAAGTGGTCGTGTTTTAAAAACTGTTAACCATCTGTTGACACTTTGTATATAGTATGTCATGAAGAAGTATGACAATGACCAACAAATTTTAAGTTACAAAAATTATTATTTAACTTTTACTTTACTCATACTGGCACAGAATAAACTGTGAACCACAGATTTGAAAAATTCATGTTGTTTTCAGCTTTATGAACCCTGTTAAGAAGTTAGCTTGTTAAACAACAACTCCTTGTGTTTTTAGATAACTTAATTGCATAAGACAAAAATCTGCTTCAGAATGATAAGTTAAAAACACAATGACTACTTTACATTGAAAAGTTAACAATATAAAAGCCTGCTAAATTTTGAAAAGTTGAATATGAAATAGCAATATTCTTCATATTCAGAAGTAAACAAAATAATAGGTATTTGTTGAAAACTACACAACAGAAACTTCCTTTGTAATAATTATTTAACTGCAAAATAGCAACCTGCACTGTATTCAAAAGTTTATTATGTGTCAAAAAGTGACCTAAACAATAATCTGCTTTGTATTGAGATGTCAGCTACACAGTGATCTGTGTTATGCTGAGAAGTTTCCAAAACAGTGTTCTTTTGTGGATAATTACAACAGTCTTCTTTATATGAAGAGATTACTTACAAAACAGTATGTTCTGTATTGAGAAATTAACGTTTTTTGTTTGCATTTAGAAATGAAGTGCAAAGAGTCTGCTGTGTGCATTGGCAATATCAATGGCATCCAGAAAACTGTGAACCACAGCTTTGATGTGGTCCTGAATTTTTCACTCACTATTTTGTATGAACCATCTTAAAAAGTTAGCAGTATAAACAAAAACTAGTGTATTTTTAGATTACTTAGTTACATAAAATAAAAATGTGCTTCAGGGTGATGAGTTAACGATACATAGTTACTGTATTATGTTGAGAGGTGAACAATATAATAATCTACTACGTGTTGATTAGTTACCTACTTAGTAGCAAACTGCTTTTTATTGAGATATTATCCTAACAGTTGTCAGATGCATGTTGGCAAGTTAACTACATAATAGCAATATTCTTTGTATTGAAAAATTAATTACACAGTAGTTAGCTATGTGTTGAAAATTAAACTGCACTTGGTAAGTTACCTGAGGGAAGCCTGGTAAATCGATTTTGGAATGGCCAACATCATTGTGATGTTATGTTCTGATCCCCCACCATGTAAGTAATGTTACACCAAGATTTTTTTTATTTTTGGCTTAAGCACAGAGCATAATACAATGAACACAAACATCCTTGTTCAATATTTTTAGGCCATTTTCCATCTTTCATTACCATTAATCTTTATTCTCACTATCAATATGACCTACATTAAGAACTCAAGGTTTCAAAGCACAAGTTACAATTGCATTGTAGACATGTTTGGCAAATATTTGATATATCAGGAAGATTTTTTATTAAATAAAATCATACTGAAGGCAAGATCAACTGGAAACAGATTTTTTTAAGTCTATTGTGAAATTGCACATGCTCCTTTCAGACATTTTGTTTTTTTCAAGAAAGTGCCTTTTCTATATCTTCATGCAAATTCAAATAATCTCTTTAAAGCTTGAGTTGTTTGTGATTTCAAAATTTAACTAGTAAAATTAAACATAATAAATCATGGTCTCGGCTTTGATAAAGGTTAAAATAATATCAACTGGAGAAATTCCCATTTAGTGAATTTTAGGCATCAAATCTCTCAGGTAAACCATATGTACCTTTTACCAAATACAAGATACTGGTGATATATTTTCTTTTATGGTGAGGGGATGTATATAAATTCTGATATTTTGGAGTCTTGCCTAACTCTTATTTCTGAAATACATCTTTCCTCTAGAAAATCATCAGTTCATAGTTTTAACTACACAATTCCAAAAATTAGATAAAATTTGCAGTGTGAGGGCCTTCTAGAATAAATTAAATACATTATTTTCTTCAAATCTCATTAGCTTAACACTCCTACGAAAAAAAATATTTACATCCACTAAAGTGATTTTGGAGCCTATCAGGCCCCATATATTTTTCCAATAGAAACACAGTGATTTAGCAACATTCATTACAAACAACTTTAGAATGGCTCTGACAAACATTTTTTTTACAATTTGAGCAAACAATTTTCGACTGTCTATCTTTTGATTTGCTGAACAAATGGCATCATCCTCTTTGCAGGCGGTTCACATGAGGTTGTTTTGTCATTATCTTTGCAGTAAATTTCTTTGATTTCAAGCACCAATTGCCGTATAATTTCTCTTCTGGCTCTTGATTTATGTTGACGAAGAAATTCTGGATGTTTTGACGAGTATAGAACAAAAGCATTGTATGCAGCAAGATCTAGAATGTTATAGAATATGCAGACTGACCAGCACTTTGATTGCCTCTTTGTTGTATAATATCTCACCAGTTGATTGAGAGTGTCGACACCTGCCTTCGTTGCATTGTAAAGATTTATGATTTCGGGCTTTCCATTCTCTTCTACTTCACCAGACTGATGCTGAGAACTCAGTAGTAGCACATATTTTCCTGGTTTGTCTGAGTGCCTGAGAAGAGTGATGTCGTCATGGTAGAAAAACTTTGGTGATAACTCTCTAGATTTTGCATTTATTTCATGAGGCAGGAAGGTTCTTGATTTCCGTACGGTTCCAACAAGTCCTGTTCTTTTTGTTCGTAGATACTTGGCAAGTGTCATTGTTGTGAAGAAATTATCTGTCATTATTGTCCTTCCTTTTCCAAGAAATGGCTGACTCAATTCTCTGACTATTCTTTCTCCTTGATTTGTTTCTGTCGTATTTCCAACCTTTCCAGTATAAATTTGAGTGTTGAGGAGGTAACTTATCTTTGCATCTGTTAGACACCAAATCTTTATTCCGTATTTGCCTGGCTTTGTCGGAATGTATGTTCTGAAGCCAACTCTTCCTTTGAAGTTACATAGTTGTTCATCCACTATCAGGCATTCGCTTGGGTTGTAACTGTTTTTGCAATTTTCAATGAAAAAATTCCAAACTCCAGAGATGGCAGCATCTTTGATTTCTCTATTTCTTTGAGAGTGGATGTCAAATCTGATTTTTGAGCACATTTTTTTGAATTTGTCTTGTGTAAACAGTTTTCACAAAAATGGCAAACCAAATTTGGTTGAAAACATTTCATCTATCAATGCATTTTTGGATTTGCTTATTCCAAGGAAATGATTAGCTGCGATCCATTTCCAGAGGACTTCTTCAAAAACTGGTTCTTTCATGATGGTGTTTGTTGAGTGAATGATCTGTTCCATCATATTATCAGAAATGAAAATTTTGAATGTTTCAAATAGTGTAGAGACTCTTGGAGCAGCTTGCCTTGTAATGCCTGGGTTCCCATTGAATATATTGAGAGCTGCGGTTCTCCTGTTGATCCTTGAAGGTGTTGTTGAATAACTAAAATTCTTATCTTTGGACAAAAGTTCGTTCACTGGCATCGTAGTAAGATCTTCTTGATTACTTTCTTCACTTTCAGAAGGGTACGGCGTGATTTGTTCATCATTTTTGGCTTCAGAAGGATCATCATCACAACTTTCAGAGTAGTCTTCAACATTATCATGTTCACTTTCATCGTCGGATGGTTTTGTCAGTAAATGTACAGCTTCATCAAAAGATATCATTTTTGACATGGTTTGAAGATTTCAGCTCCTATATATATAGGATGTGTGGATTCTTCTAGAATATTTTAGATTATTCTAAATACTTCTGT
Source organism: Carcinoscorpius rotundicauda (assembly GCA_011833715.1). Taxonomy (NCBI): domain Eukaryota; kingdom Metazoa; phylum Arthropoda; class Merostomata; order Xiphosura; family Limulidae; genus Carcinoscorpius; species Carcinoscorpius rotundicauda. The sequence goes on along the minus strand of CM022392.1, from coordinate 43,508,225 downwards.
AAAGTTTCTAGAATGTTACAGAACAGGCGTGGGCAAACTAGGCAATAATCAGGACCATCTAAAATTATTGTTGGAGTAGAGTTATTATCCTAAATATCCATCTTTTGAAAAGAAGTTGTAAAATTAAAATATTTTTACTATAATTTGCTTTTCTCGATTGCCCAGGCCTGTTCTAGAATTATTCAGGAAATAAATAAAGTCATTTTTATGTTTTTTGATCTGGGGCCTGATAGGCCCCAAAATACCCTTAGTGGATGTTTTGAAAAAAAAATTTTAAATATTATTTCGCAAATGTCTGAAAAGTCAAAATATTATTACTCCTTAAAATATAAATGGATAGGGTCAGTTAATAACAATTTCATTTAAATACAAAATTATTAGCCTGATATTAATAACCTTTCAAGTTGCTCTGGGGCCTATCAGGCCCCAATTTTCGTAGGAGTGTTAAAACATGAGTCTCAATATCTTAAAAAATTCCATGGACCTTTATCAAGAGTTTGTTAATGCTTTTAAATGAAAAGAAGGTCATGGGATTTCAAACAAAATGACTGTAGAAGAGGCTCTAAATCTATTGAAAGAAAGGAAATAAGATGAAAATCCAGGAATACTCTCATGCCTTCTCCCAAAACAGGAGGAGAAATATCAGCAGCCTCTCTTTTTGTTTGAAAACAAAAAACAATATGCCAGAAATAGAGAAGAAAGAACAAGTTACAACAGATGAAGTACAAGATGTCAGTCTTTCACACAAGGTTCTTTGTGATTCCAGCTTAGGGAGTGCTTCAACTGAGCCAAATACTAGCTGTAGTTTTCTTGACAGAAGGAGCTAGATAAAGTGCAAATAAGGGGTTCTCTTTCAACATTGCTGTACAAGTTTTTGTGAAAAGATAGTATCAATAACTGCATATTGCTACTCCTGACAAAAAGTTGGGAAACACTTCAAAAACTATTTGAATATTATCAATGTTAGTCTCATGTCAAAAGAACTTCAACATTAGAGAAAATTAAAACTGGAAAACTAAGTAGAAAAAAAATATATAAAGATATCTTCAAATAAATTAACACTCTTTTGGGATCTCAGTGCTTGGAAGAAGTTGTGAACAGAAGCAATAAAAGAGCACTAAAGACTATTATTATACTTGAAACCAGCAATAGAAAACAACAAGAATACTGGTTCAACAGAAGAAAACTGTCTCAAGGATATGAAATATAAACAGAGATAGCACCTCTATAATCTGAAAATACCTCTCAACTTTGACATAGGAAACTGCAATGGACAATTTCAAAGAAGAGCAATGTGTCAGTCATTAATGGACCATGCTATCTAAATATAAATGAATCTACTTTTGTTATTGAGCTCCTTAGAGACAGTGCTGCTGCATCATTAGAATAATTTCATTTTCATCTTTCTTAAAAGCAATAACATCTCACAAAAAGTGTATTCTTTCACCAATTACCAGCAAATCTTCCACTTTTCTTTGATTATTTGATTGACATCTATCAAATGAATTTGAATTAGAAATACGTTTGTGATATCTTCTGTTTTGATCAGGATTGTAAGATTAAACCAGAAAATGATAGCTTAAAGGATCAAGAGAAAAATGAAACCAAAGGTATCATAAGAAAAGGTAGCTGTTCATATGTAACATCATTAGAACCTGAAATTTTAGATCACATGATAAATTTTCTCAGCTCTTATGGCTTTAAGGCCCGAAATCATTTGAGAGAGAGAAGACTACAGAGTCTTGTGGAGTCTCAATTGAAGATATCATAGAGTTCTTGATGAAAAACTTTATCGTTCTTCAAGTGCTGTCTACAGAATTAACTACTACACACTATATTTGTTTAAACCTGCTAACAAACACATGCAATTTCAAAACGCAAAGGACTCATTAATGCTAAAGTTCCCCTTAATAACTCTGACAGAAAGGAACAAAAAATAGGCATTTTCTCTTGAGAAGATTGAAATTATTAAAAGAGTTTGCTTCCTGCCTTAACAATGAATGTATTATTGCAAGTGTTGATACATTATGAATAAGCTGTCACCAGATAAGATGTACTTTTATGACTGATGATGCATCTGTTTATCTTGAATATAACTTTTCACATAAGTACAAAACAATTCCTGATGGAATAACACTTTTGAAAGAAGAAAAGGAAGGTATTTTTTATGTTAAATTTTCTCACACAGAAAACTAAGACAAAATTGTTAAGTCACACACAATCAGTTGCTTGTAATGCAGAAACAATTGTGGATCATCTAAACAAAAGACTTCCCAATAATCTGCTTTGAGCAAAGATGAGTTTAAATGAGAGTTTTCCATATGAAAACCTTGTTTCTTCAATCCAATATGTATTTTAAAAAATTAAAATAACTGTTTATAATTGTAGTATAGCTTCTCCAAAGCCTTTCTGAAAGATTTTTCCCAAATAGATTTGGATGATTTAGATTACAATCTTTTATTGCACACCACTGTCACTTTGTACAATATAAAATACTATCCAATGTCAGTCATCAATGCTGGGAAAAAATATGTATAAAATGGTGCCAACACTGGTAGTCATAACAACAGCGTGAACATAAAAGGTGGACCTGAGTTTCACAAAAAACACACATTGGCAGATACGTCCCTTGTCGCAGGAATCTATAGGTAATAAATTTGTGGCTAATGTTAAGCCTTGACAAAACAACTTCCTTTTTTCAATTCCTAGAGAAACTAGAAAGTCAAAAAATAGCATCAAGCCTTATCCAAAAGAGTTTATCATAATGTTGCTTCCCTCAAACTAAAAGCCAACTGGTGTGAAGCCTTGCCATGATGACAGGCCTGAAGTCCATATAAAAGACAGGCAGTACTGTGACAACAAATAACCAAAGATAGATTTAGCTGTGATGTCAGTAAGCTCATTTGCATGAATAACAATATGAGGCAGACTTTTATGAGTTTCCATGAGAAATAGGCAAGAATTCATGCTCAGTGATTCCAGGCCCTTCAAAGACTTAAATAAGTCAGTATAGATTGAACAATTACTGTACAGCTCAGATTATAAATGATCCAAAGCAAGCAAAATGACATATAATTCAGCAGTGAATACTGAATCTGTAAAGGGTATCTTTGGAGCAACCACAGAACTAGAACAAACCATGGCAAAGCCCCCAGAGCCATTAGATTTCAAACCCTCTATAAAAATGGAAACAGAAGAGTAGTTTAAGAAGTGCTCATTAGAGAGAAGATAGAAATTTCAATCAGGAGTATCAGACTTTTTCAGAAGAAAAGTCACAAATAGGGATGGTAACAAGCCATGGGAGAATAAGTTGATCCTTGGATTCAGCAATATCATCCAATAACAGATCCATTTCTGTCAACTGTGCCAAGATATGAAGACTGAATGTGGAAATAGCAGAAAGTCTATTTGTAAAAAACATAACTCACTTAGACATGAAGACACAATGTCAAGTGGGATGTTAAGGTAAGGACTGGAGCTTCACAACATACTGTTAGAAAAGTTGCAAATGTCTGAGGTGAGATAGAGGTTCAATGGATTCAGTGTGCAAACTCTAAAGTACAGATGTTGGAAAACATCCTTGCTTCACTATAGCCTCCAAGTTCACCTTCTTCAATGCAGAATACCTGGCTGAACCATAGATCACAAATCCACAGTCAAGCTTAGATCGAATGAGAACATGATAAATTTTCAATATAGAACATTTATCCACTCCCCATGAAGAGAAAGCTAGGATACTGAAGATGTTAAGTTTCTTTGTACACTTAGCATAAGTCTGCTTAAAGTGTAGAATTAATGTCCTAATAATTTTGTCTTGGTCACCATGAAAAAGATGACATCACCCAGGTGGATCTCATAATCTGAGCACAATCAAAATGACTGCAAAAAAAGCACACAAATAGATTTACACCACAATAATGTAAAACTGTTTGCTGTGGTTCAACTTGACAAATGAGTAAGGGTAGTCTGAAGCTGCTATTCAAAAAACTACATTTTGATGACTGAAAGGAAATTTGAAAGTCATTGGAATATAAGCTATTTGCAACTGTAGAAGGAAGTTGTTCAGTGACAACATTGATTTTAATAGTGAAGAGTGCAATACACAAGACATAGCCCAGAGGAACTGTAAGTTTCTGAATGAATAATGAGACATGTTGGTCTCATAAAGAGTTGAAATGAGCTGTCACATAAATATAATAAAATGTAACCCATATGAATAGAAATCATTTAATATGTCAAACCTCCATGTAGTGTTATAGGTCTTCTCAAGGTCATAAAATAATAAATCAAGATGCCTTCTTTTGAAGAAATCTTCTATAATTAATGTTTCAAGTTGAAAGATGTAGTCCTAGGTGAAGTACTATCTACAGAAACCACAAAGATTTTGATTCCAAAAACCAAATAAAACGAGCATTAACCATCTTCTCAAAAACCTTATAGAGACAAGCTAATCAAAGGAGAAATCTTGGGGTTATTTCCAAATTTAGGAAAAAGGATGACTATAGTCCTATACCATGCATCTGGAAAATCCTTCTGTCAAATCCAGCCAAAAAACAATAAAAATAAAACAGGCAGAAGAAAGATAGTGTAGCATTTCATAATAGATATCATTTGGTCCAACTGATGTGTTGCAGAACTAATTAGAAGCAATCTTTAGTTCCATCAATGTGAATGGCTAATTACTGTCACAGATACCATCAATTAGAAAAGAAAGAGAGATATTTTGGTGTGTAACTTAAAGGCTAAAAGGCAGGGGAAGTATTAAAATAGTAAAATGGTAAAAAAATTAGTTCCCAGCGGTTGTTAACAATATCTCATAAATCAGCAAATTATTAGCCATTTGAATGAAAGATTGAAAAAGAATTGCAGGTAGACTTCTCACTTATCTTTTGTAGTTGAAGGGCTACTGGAAATGAATTTAACCTAAGATTCTTTTTGGCTTTAATGATTTTTCTGCATGTTATACTGTTGTGAAGATTGTGATATCTATGAAAGATGTCACAGGCTAGTTTCTGAACCTTCCATGCCATTTGGAAGCCAACAGTCCACGATAAACAAGAGTACCATGGCAAATGTGTTGAGGTTTCAGGGAAAATATAAAGAGATGCCACTGGCTTCAATCAATTATTAACAGTAGGAAGACTAACAACAGCAAGATCAAGTTCCAAGAGACTTTTAAGGATTGCCAGCCAGCCTGTTACAGGTTCCACTGTGGCACAAGTCAGGTGGCAGTGCAATGGCTGACCTACTTCAAAATGATAAAAAATTATCATTACCTCAAAGATCATTATCCACCCTTTAGGAAAATCGAAGAAGAAAGGAAGGGAAACAAATAGACAGATTATGGCAGTAAAAGACTTTTTAGGAGTGTAAAAATACATACATGAGCCAGTATTGAAGAAAGAAAGGTTGTGATATAAGAGCATACACTAAATACAACTTCAAAGTGAATTGTGCCCATTAAAATCTCCCAGGATGAAGAAGGCAACAAATTCTAATGGTACAGCTAATAGAGGCACAACAGCCACCAGCAACGTACATGATTATGATATTTGTTACTCGTAGTTAGTAGTTACTAGGAGCATGAAAGTAAAATAAATTTATTAGTAGTGATATTAGAGGGTTGAAGCTGCAAGAAGGAATAATAATTACTATGAAACACCAAAAAATAAGATTTTTCAAGGTCAGAGGATAGGACAAAGCACCTTGAGTTCAGTATTAATTTTAAAAAGAACAAGAGAAGGGTAGGGAGAAGATAGAAGAAGGAGGGTTCCTGCAGCAAGTTAGCCCAAGATTTAGCAAAAAAATCTGAGAAAAAGAAAAAAAATGTTATCTTGTAGTAACAACTCAGGATAGGACAACAATAGAGTTTCCTAGTTTTCATCAGGAATGAAAGAAGGAGGAGCAAGTGGTGGGAATAGCAGAATAAAATCATCAAAAGATGAGGCAGGCTCAGCTGAAGCAAAAAAATGCAGGACAGTGGAAATTTGAGATCTGAGATTAGAATGGAACCAACCACCTGCTGCACAGTGGTAGTAATGTTAATGACCATCAGAGTGCCTCCAGTCACCACTGAGAAAAGAATCAGATGACTACTACATTGGAATGTCAGATCATTGAGAGGTGACAGAAACATGAACACATAAATTCATCGTTGAGGTGAGCCACAAATTTATTTTTTGTGAAGAAGGTCTTGTATGTCCATGATATATAGGAAGGCTTTGGTCCTTGCAATAATTATGAAATTGGAGATTAATTATTAAAACCAAATTGGATGACTAAATATGCATGGATTTGGTTCATTTGAGTAGTAACGTTGACTACAACTCCAAATTTACAGTGTGTGTCTACAAGAAAAGCAGGTACATGTTTAGTAGAAGGTACAGGTCTTCTGTACTCAAGGCATGTCTGTGAATTGATAATGTCAGTCTGACACAGACTTTTGCAAGTAAGAGTGAAAGGTGATATTTATGTAAAGAAAAAACATACTTTTGTCGTTTTTATAATTTAATTTGCATAACCTCTGAAATGCATATCTATGTTTTTCATTTTTTAAAATTCTGATATCCTGTATTGTATCTGGTACTTACTCTCATAACCCATGAAATGTTGCTATGTCAGCAGTGTACAGTAACTGAATAATTAATAACTCTGCCATCAAATACAGAATACCTTATTGAATAATACCATATAATAAGTCATAACCTGTGCACTTTGTTCCCTATTCAAACACAGGGTCAATAACAATGAGGAATAGTATTGTCAAAGAAAACATATCACAGGTGTCGAAAATTTTTGAAATTTTAGTAAGAGAAAAAAATCAAATAAATAAAATTCCAATCAGAAATTCTTACTGTAAATGTTTACAAATTTGTGTTTTTCTCTTGATATCAAGAAAATAAAGGTAAGAAAATTTACACTATGATAGTAACTACTGTTTTAAATAAGAAGCATACAAGCTCTGTAATTCTGAATTAAAAACAACAACATATATGGGATCAAGAAATGCCAAGTAAAGAAATATGATCATGGGATCTACAGTAATGGAGGAAGTGTCACCTCCTAGTAATGTCAAACTATAATATAATGCTTATTGCATCATAGACTGGTGTAGTACAAATTAATACATGTAGGGATGAGAGTTACATTTAGAGCTTGACATACATACAAACCTATTAAGGCTGGTGCAAAGTAATAGTTGTCAGTTCTGAGAAGAGGTGAGTGGCATTTATGAATCATGACTTATAATGTGCTGGTAATAAAAGTGTGTTGATTACATTTAGTGATACAACAATCTAATGCTAATAAAAATAGTTTGATACATATATTCCAAGTTAACAAGTACAATAAATAACCTTTGTGCTTCTGAGAATGGTCTGCAGCTGCTCCCACGAGTCTGGTTCTTTGGTCAATATACACATGAAACCACCCCCACCAGCCCCCATTAGGACCTGTCCATGAACAAAAGGTTTCAATCTGGTCATTAAGTTTTGTACTGCAACCGGCTCACAACCAGGTGCTAACAATTTCTTCTGCCTCCAATAGCAATCAATGAGTTCTCCTAGTTTGGATAAGTCACCTAACAGATACACAAAATTGGATAAGTAACTACACACGAATGTACCTGTCAAGATATCAAATGTGAATGAAATTAGATAGCATGTTATAAAATAGTCACAGAAACTTGAGTGAACAGCATACTACAAAAAGTGAACAAATATCTGTACCATAATAGCATACCTTTCTTTATGGCCTCCACACACTGGAGAGAGCACTGGTAAAGTTCTTTAAAGCAAAAGACAACCTCTTCATCGCCTGCATACCAGTTACGAATTACATTCTGTAAAAATATGAAAAATAAAAAAATCAGTCGTTTTTGGTATGAATTTAGAAGTACATTTTCTTTAACTGATAAAGAACTAAGGATCTTGCATTTTAAAGTTATACCTTTGGCACTGGTAAAGTTGTTCTGAGCAACAATTAAAAGTTGAACAAAAAAACGTTTATTTTTATGGTAATTATTTTGTGTCAGAATTATTTATTTCTTTATCCTTTCACATTGGGTAACAAGCCAAAGGCTATGTCATTGTGTTTGTTTACTTGCTTTTAAATTTTATTGAACTTCTATTTTATGAATTTATGTGAATAAGTTTGGAATCAAACTGTAAATTATAATTCAAACTTTAATATTACATGAGTTAATTTCTTAACTTAAAAGTAAATATTAAAATAACACACCTAAATATACAATTTAGTGAGTAACCTGGTAAGTTGAATGAAGTACTGTTTAAATATTTGTGATTTCAAAATACTAAGGCTGTAGTTTCATACAAACTAGGAACTTTAATTACTATTGGTAAGTTAAAGTATAAAATCTATTATTTGTATTGTATGCAATTGTATTTTTATTTTTCTGAGATGTGGCTTATGTACTGAATCAAACACAGTGGGCCTGTTCACCTCTTTCCATTTTTGGTTTTTGTTTGTTTAGAAATAAGCACAAAACTACTCAATGGGCTATCTGTGCTCTGCCCACCACAGGTATCGAAACCCGGTTTTTAGTGTGTAAGTACGCAGACATACCACTGTGCCACTGGGGGGCTCCATTTTTGGAAATGGTCACTTACATACACTTACTTCAATATATGACATGCAAATAACCAACTGACAGCTTATAATATCTGCCTAGTAGTTTTATCAGCCATTTTAATCTGTGAAAAGGCTACCACATTCTTTCAAACCAAGATTTCAAGAAGATAGGTTGTGTCTTTAGTCTGCATGAAGTTTCATATTTTTTTTTAAACCTAAATACAGCTTAGTTTCTAAGTTTAATATAGTAAAAAATAATAAATATATATAGACTTATAATGTGATGAGACTTAGGATAGTTAGACCAAACATTTTTATTTTCGTGTTGTAATATGTACTCATTATAGCACGAGAAAAAGCATAATTTTTATAATGTTTGCAAGGTTGGTCAGTTGATAGACTCCACATAGTTAGGGTGTAAAAAATAACATAAAATATAATGTCTTACTGAAAACAAACATTTAAAATGTATTTAGTAGGTTTTAGAGATTACACAAATAATATTTAAGATTTTTTTAAGTCATAACAATGAAATCACTTTGCACTTTGACTAGTAACAAAACATATTTGATATTTCCACAAAAAGTTTTATTCATAAAAATATTTCATTGAAAAAAATCTGTTTTATGTATAAAATCTGTAATTTTTACTAAAAGTCTACCAAATTTTATGGAGATACACATGCTGTACCAAAGGTTATAGTGCAAATACTTAATGTGTGCAAATGTGTAGATGAATTTGTGTATATTAAACTGAGCCCAATGTGAAAGGATGAAATCATTTTGAAAATTTTACAGCAAAGTTCTTTTAAGATTAATGAAAATAAGGTAATGCTAAAAGTTAATTATCTTCTCATATGTAACAGTTCAGATTGAAAAATAACTCCACAAATTTCATTGGAGTAATTCTAATTGAGTTACCTAAAAACTTAGCCAAGACATCTGAAGGCAATCTAAATCAAATTCTCATGCAGTAAACTACTGACATCTAAAATATTTCCCACTAACTGTCCTAAGAAATGTTTATCATAGATTAAAACACTCCAAAACCTGAATTATATATAAAGTTAGTCTCCAAAAGACTGATCCAACTCAAATTCTCCCAAAACCATTTCCAATAGTGAAAAGGATATTTTTAGTGATTAGTTTTAGCTATTTTGTAATCTGTCTTAACACTTGAAAATTTATGAACCAAGAATACAAATTCAGTAACTACTTTTATTATATAAATGTAAAATATAATGTTATTTTAGGTAAAGAGTTTATGAAATGCTACTAAATCCTTTAAACTCTAAAATAACTCATTTGGCTGACAAACCTGGAGCAAATTTTTGGCTAGACGAACTCTTCCTGTGTATAACAATACCAAATGTCGATTTAGTAAATCCAGACACTCAGAACTAGGATTCAAAGGCTCAACAAATACTTGAATAGGAAAACTGGCTAAAGAGTATCCTCTGTTTATACTGCCCATCACTCCACCTACTTGATCCTGCCAACCACCTCCAGTTGTAAGTAGCTGTTCTAGGTAAAGTACCTGGAATGGAACAAATGTACTGAATCATAATGTTAGTCAGGGAGCACTGAAGACCACTCAAAAATGTCCTCCACTACTCCTGATGAAAAAGAGACCAATGCTTTGATAGTATTTAGTTAACTCCACATAAATAATATTTCTATAAAAAAGATATAAAGCACAATCACAATTTCTCATATACCAACCAGCTTTCAGAAACAGATGTATTATAGCTAAAGAATAAATACAACATTTACTGTTGAAAAATTTCAGGTAAAGCCTACAGAGCAGTTACAACACCAATTCTGTTGAAAACATAGATTAAATCTTTACTATGTTAAAATCTTCCAGACAATGCTTCATTGAAATACTAATGTCCAAAGTTAATTTACTGAAGTTAATGGTTTCTAATGTTCAAAATCTATAAATTTTCCTGGTCAAATATCTGTAGTTTCCCAACTGATAAGCAGGTAGCTTCTGAAGTTTATAGTATACTAACTGCAGCAACCCAACAATATGAAACAGTTTTTTGGTGCATTGATTTATAAACTTTTGGTATGAGGTTCTTCAAAGTTCAGTTGGCAACAACCTTTGAAGATATGCTAGTGCTTTCATAAAATTCATGTTGTTGATCTTACCCTCGAGAATCTTCTACAAAATTAGAAAATAAATGGGACTTTTACAATACACATTTAACAATACAAGTTACATCTACTTTTAAATATATATTAAAATGAAACAAACATAGATATTAAAATAAATATGCCACAAGCTGTACTTTGACTGCTAAATATGCTGCTTTTATATGAAGCAAATATATTTATAACTATAGTTTGAATATAAAATCTACTTTTAATCTTTCTCTACAAAATATACATTGCAGCTTCAATGTAGTTGCTAGATCCGCTGCACCTCTACAAAATAAATATATCATAGTTGTAATTTGAATGCTGAATCTCATGCATACATATTCCAGCTATAATTTCAATACTTGTCTGTGCAAAATATCGATTGCAGCTGTACCATGACTGCTAGATCTTAGCTTTGCTACAAAACAAATATATTGTAACTGTAATTTCATTATTGGATCTCTTCTACAAAATCTACAAAACACATACATTTTAACTGTAATTCTACTGACGTATCTGCTGTTTCTCTATGAAATATATACTGCAGATGGTTGTTAAATCTGTTGCCTCACTAAAAATCACATGCATTACACCCATAATTTGAATGCTAAGTCTGCTGCTTCTCTACAAAACATTTACTGCTGGATCTTTTAATTTGATACCAAGGAAACGTACTGTTTTTATAATCTGATTGTTTGGTCTACGACTACAATGCTATAACTTAACTACCATATGTGCTGTTTTTCTGAAAACATGCACTGTATCCATGATTTGGCCAATATATTTGGTGCTTCTCCAAAAAACATATATATTATAACTATAGTTTTAATGCAATATATGATGCTTCTCCACAAAAGGAATATGTTGTAGCCATAATTAAACTAGTAGATCTAATGATTCTTTAAACAAAATATGCAATATAGTTGTAATTTGACTAATATACATTATGCTTCTCTTTAGAACAAATGTATTGTAACTATAATTTGATTGCTTGGTCTTTTGCTTCTTTAAAGTTAAAATGCATTTATTTTATAACTTAAGTACTAGTAGATCTGCAATATCTCTGCAAAACATATTTTCCTTTTTCATTCTCATATTCATCTAGAAAGAACTGTTTAATGACTTGCTTTTATCAGTTAATTAGCTGTAAGATTAGTATGAAAACACACATTTGAAGTTTGAAAGAAACCTTCTACAGTTACATGTATTACAGATGACTTGCATTAACTGCAGTAACATTTTTCAGAATAAATTTTTTTCAAGATCAACATCAAGTTGGAACTAATACTTCATTTATAAAGTTGACATTTTCTTTTCTGCTAATTCTATAAAATTAAAACTCTTCATATTTTGAAGTACATTTCTATTATACTGTGTATCATGTTGCATACTTACAGCATGAATTAAATCTTTTTTATGGTAAGATCTTCCTGATACGGTCCACAAAATGGCTATCACAGCTGCAGCAAGAATACTACTGGTTCCCAGACCTGTAACAATGATTTACCTCTTATAAATCTCACTTTAAAAATACAGTTGTTTCAACTAGTGAACTTCTATGTTCAGATATAGATGCAACATTATTTGCTTAAACAATGACTTTTTTAACCTTTGCACCTTCTTTTCTCTATCTATTTAAGCTCAGTTTTAATGGATCCACTGCTATACATATATAAGGGTCTCTAACACTGACTTCTTGTAGTGAGGAAGGAAAGGAGAGTATCAGTGGAGGTAAGTATTACTGAAAATACATTTTCAACTTAAGAAAATGTTATCTTCCAAAACATACCTCAGTTGACACTTATAACTTGAATCCAACACTGAGAAGGTGGAAGGGCTGGTGCAGGTGTTATTCATACTGAAAGCTTATGCATAGATCATAGGAGTGCCAAGATAAGATTGGTACCCAAATTGGGGAGCCATACTACATACAGAACAAGTATGCTTTTCACTCTGAACTTAGTTTCTGTATCAAGATGAAACTGTACATGTGTAATCATCAGCATAGGCCAGCCTCAACCAAATAGTTGAGGTTTCACTATGTAAGGTTGATATTAAGGGATCTTGGTCCCTATATCCCACTTTGGTGGCTAGGGCATTGGATTGCAACATTATATATATAAACACAATTATCAATGTAGCCATAAAATTATGATGAGAAAGCAAAAAACACCAAAGTCAACAATCAGCACAACACACCTATGGCTGATAGGTTGAGCATGTTTTGTGTGACAGGGATTTGAACCTGTGACCTTCAGATTACAAGATGAGTGCCCAGCCATATGCCCATCGTGGGCCTAAAAATAAGATAGATCCTTTTTACTTTACTCATGACAGTCAATGAGTGGCAGTCCATCACAGAAACTGTAGTAAAATGTTGGTTTCTAGTGCAGAATTGGTTTGATGAAAGCACAACTGCCTCAGCAACACTCACCACAAAGTGGGATCCTGTTAAAACAAGGTATGGGGCCCTGAAAGGTAGAAATAAAAGTACTCAAACCTCTGAACAATATAGCAGAAATGGTTAAGATAGCTCCAGGGAATAGACAAAAACTCTCAGATGAAGAGACTGCTACATCAGGAACATAATATGATATAAAGGTATTAGGGGAGGTCCACATAGCAGTCCATTTATGAAAATCAACTAAATAACAAGATAATGTTCCAAGTATCTCCAAACAGTTGTAATACTGGAAAACCCATTGGTGATTCTTAGTTGAGAAAAAGTGATGAAATTACCTGAATGAGGTGTTTATATACAGTGTTAGAAGAGAGGGTGGATTGATTAGGTGAAGAGTATCATGAGACAAATATCACCAAGGACAACTGAGTGAGGTATAAAAGATGAGAGCAAGTAAGAAAAATTAGACCAATGCTTAAATAACTAAAGAGGAAACCCTAAACAATCAGCTATAAAGTGTCAGTGTAGGTATGTTGTGGAAATCAAAAAAAATAAAGTAAAATAAAAAAAACTTTTCTTTTTAGCTAAAATGCCTGCAGTGTCAGTGTGTAATTTTTTGTTACACAAAAATAACTTCTTAATTTTTAAATTTTAGTTATTTCTGTTATCAAATATTATCAATGTACAACAAATATACAGAAAAAAATAAGAAATTTAACACTACTTGAGAATTGTAGCCTCTTGATCTAAAAAGCCTGTCTTTATTGACCCTAAAATTTTCTCAATAAGTTGGTTGTCCAAAAAGTTATTCATATAAGTTTAAACTATATATTTTAACTCGTGAAACCCATAATTTTTTATACATTCTGCTTAAATAATTTTCATAATAAATGACACTACATCTTATAAAATTTCAATTTTCACAATTCTGTAGACAGCAACATGGCTTTGATTAATTTATCAGACAGATAAACCAAGATTTTTAGTTGAGATCTACCAGTGTCTGTTTAGGTTTAAAGAATTAAAAGAAAAACAATAATTCAAACAGTAAAACAAAATGTCTGAAAACTACTATAACTTATTTTACTTTCTAACTGACATTTAAAAAGGTTTAGAAAATTTATTACTTATAAAGGTACCAACAGTGGTTTTAATTTAATAAAATATGCTTAATAAAAAGCATCTTTTATGAAAATATATTAAGATAATGATACCATTACCATGTAATTCCCAAAATGGCATTTCAAGTGCTAATAAACATGTACCACTGAAAGTAAGCATGAGTGAATGAGTAATTTCAAAAACATGAAGATACGGGAGTAGATTCTTTGGTTAATGTTACAAATTTATTGATATCTTACAAATAAATGATGGTGGAACAGTCTTATTTTAATATATTTTTAAATACATATAGTTGGTGTTTCTAAATTGTGGATATTCTAAAATCAACAAAATGGGAAAGAGAAAACTTGAAAGAAAGAATTCAAGACATAGAGGCATTATGTGGTAGAAGCAATACATTTAAATGAGTTTAAGAAAAAGTTTGAAAAGTATATGAATTATAATGATTGGCTTTAACTTGTTTGTATATGATAGATATTTTGGGAAAACTTAACATTCCTCTGAAATTCCTGAGCCTAAACATGCAAGACATGAATAAAATCTGTCAAAAATATTAAATTCTCTCAAAAAGTCAAATTAGTTGTATACACTAATAAAATAATCATGCTGCAAAACACTACATCATGTGAACTTGATATCTGAGGCATTTGTTGTGAAATACAACACTTACTTTGAAAAACCTTGCAATATAAGTACAATGACAATTTTCAAAATTCAGTTTATTGAATTGATATTTTTAGGGGTTTTTCTGCTGTTTATATTAATTCAAAGATATCACAGTTTTTTCTGAGTGTGTACGTATCTTGAGGTTACTTTCAATGACGTAGAAAATGTATACAATAACAAATATACAAAAGGATTCCTGGGTGTATGCAAAAAACTAGACAGTTGTTGCATTGCAATTTTAAATGTTTGGTGGACGATTGAATTCATTGTATAGTTTCTTTGCATGTGTTTCTTTTGTAATTCTGAAGTGAACAGGAATCTATTTATATCAAGGCCATGGTTTCATGTTGATCTTTTACAAATTTTTGTAAGGGAGTTGCTGACATTTGCTGTGAAGAAATTGTGTTTGTAATTAAAGTTGGTCAATATATGTTTATGATTTCTGGATTTGACGTTTTATTAATATTACATTCTCTATACTGTTTGAAATCATTTATGGTTCATCAAATTATTTTGTAAATGAGCTGGTAAATTACAAGGTTAAAAACCAGTTTATGCAGTTTTCATTATATTTGATTTTGTGTTGATGCTGAATACCAAGTTTGCACAAGCCACAATTTTGCCTGGGGTTAGCTCTGGATAAAATAACTGACCATAAGGTTAATGTTTTTTTTAAAAAACTATAAAGTTTACTTAGATTTAGGTAAACTTAAATTTCTCATTCACTGAGTTTAACATTAAAGAATTACATTGTATGGTTGACAGAATTACTCCAGAATATCTTTAGTAGCTTCCTGTATATCTTTTAGTTGCTTACAAGAGGTTTTAAGTCATTTCTTTTACTGGCATCAGATAACTTTGCATGGTTTTATTAATTTTCAAAAACAGAATCTTTGTTACTAAAGTCATGTAAAATGTTCTTTATAAACAGTTTTTGGCTTATTTGGGAAGTCGCTCAGTAAAATGTTTTTTGGAATTTTGAAAATTTCTAGAGATTCATCTTGTTTATCCAAGTGACTTGGGGAAGATTTCATCTTTAGTGCTTGAAGATTGGTTTGGTAAATTGATTCATTTTGTTAAATAGGTAAAACAGGAAACAAATTAGACACAAGGGTAAAAATAAAAAAACTACTTCCTCTCAAGTGCACGAACAGATGAGTAAAAATAACCATGACTTTTCCACCACATGTCAGCATTATGAAACATGAAACCTGTCATTAATAAATGAAGAAACAGATAATCTTTAACAAACTACTGTTAATGACAGTGCAGGCAACCCTCCATACAGCTTTTAATTACAATTAATCAACACAATAGAATTCTTCATGAACACACACACAAAATTATATAACTGCCCATGTACACAATTAAAAATTCAACAGAAAAACTAGCTATTTATTGACATAAAATTCTTTAAAATATGAAACCAACACACTTTATGTTATGTTTTTGCCTAAGTTTTCTGTACTTTCCAATGATCATGTGTTAAAAATGTATAAATAAAGAAAAATCCAGAAAACTTATTAAAATGGTGTGATGATTTTGTTGTTTAAAATATACATTATTGTATTTAATACCAAAGCTTACAAAATAGTACATAATGAGCTTTTGTAAGAACAGAAGTTACATGCTTCTGTACATTTACAACTCTTTTCTAATACACTGTTAAAAGAAGCTTTAAAAATGTACAATTATTCATTTTAAAGAGTGTAAAAATATGTCATGTGATGTATCAAATTATTTGGCATAATTGTTTTTCTGCAAAGTATGAGGATTAATAAAGTTTGTTATAATATTCAACAAAATATAAATTAGTACTAAGTATTGCAAAAGAAATAAATTTCTATTTTGATTTCTAAATTTATAAAAATGTTTCCTTCACGATATGCAAGATTTTTTAAATCTGTAATTTTCAACTTTATGCTCTGTCACAATACATGTAATAAAACTAGAAGGTACAAGTAACAAATGCATACTACACCTGTTCCTTGTGGTAAGTCTGACCATGTTTGTAGTTCCAACCCACCACCATACAGAGAACAAAGCTGTTCTGAAAGGGACTTATTGCTCTCTACATCTACCAGTTGTGTACAAAGTATTGCTGCTTTTAATAAAGCTCCTAGTAAAACAAAATAATAACATCAACTGTAAATACAAAATTGTAGCTTGAGTAATGCTTATTTTAAATATAATTATATACTACATATATATAACTACAGCTTTCAGTGGAGCTCTAATTAATCCTACTTTCATTGGACTGAACCCATACTACAGAAGAATTGATTACTATATTTCCAAGTTTACTTTGCATTATCTTCAAAAAATCTTGCAGCTTTTTAGTAAAAATACAAGACTTTTGTAGACAGAATTTTTGTTTGTTTTGGAATTTCGCACAAAGCTACTCGAGGGCTATCTGTGCTAGCCGTCCCTAATTTTGCAGTGTAAGACTAGAGGGAAGGCAGCGAGTCATCACCACCCACCACCAACTCTTGGGCTACTCTTTTACCAACAAATAGTGAAATTGACCATTACATTATAATACCCCCATGGCTGGGAGGGTGAGCACGTTTGGCACAACTCGGGCGCAAACCCGTGACCCTCAGATTATGAGTCGCAAGCCTTACATGCTTGGCCATTGTATACAGAAAACAGTTTTCAATAATATATTTCTACTAAAGATATGTATGAGAAATTATTGATTCAGTTTGTATATAGGGCATATTTTTTTACAGTAGGAATACAAATACTTATTTTCATTTCAAAGTTCTTATAATCCATTCACAAAGCTCCTAGAGCCTCCTAAATGAGTATCAAAAGCATTTTTGTTAACATTGTATTTTTCATATATATATTTATTTAGATGATCAGCATATTTTATTCCAATAAGTTTTATAAACATAATTCAAGTGTAATGGAAGGAATTGTTGAAAAACATAAAATAAACTAAGTAAAATGTTTTTTTTCCTTTACTGATTCTGAAGTTGCAACTTACTTGTATTTATAGTCGAAACCTTCACTATTTCATAAAAAACGTTTTTCTTTATGTTTGTTTTTTTATAAGCTTAGATGGAAACATACAGTATAACTTAGCAATATCTTTGGTATAAGTAATTTGTACCAAACTTGAGCAATCATGGGATAAAAGCAAAAAAAATTAAATTGCAAAATTTGTTGCATAAGTGTATCACATGATATACAGGGGTAAAGATTGATGTATTAAACATTTCCTTTTGAAATTATTAAATCTGAAATAACTTTAAAATCTAAATTACAAACTATATTTTAATGCTAAATTTAGTGACATTTATATTTTTATGAATTTACAAAAATTCAAGGTTAAATGTATGATCTTACCCTAATGAAATACCAAATTTCTTTACACTAAAGTGCTATAAGTAATTTATTCACTAACACTGAAGAAACTTTTAAAAGAATGAAAACATACAGCAACTAGTGAAAAATCTGCCAGTTCAGATTTTGTTTTATTATCCAGATCATTTTGTTGTACAGCAGTGGTACCAATTTTCAACTTAAGCTTGCACCGACTTGAAGTAAAGCAGAATTTTACATGTTATAAACACAAAGAAGTTTTTATTTAGAAGTAATTGTTATAATATTAAATTTCCAAAAAGACAATTCAAAAACACTATGGGTAGAAGATAACACACCAGAAGCATCCAGACAAAAAAACCATAGAAAGACTCAAAAAAGGGGAGGAAGCAAAAGAAGGCTCATATGTTAAACTACACATGAGAGGCCTCTCACCTATAATGATTCTTGGATTTCATTTGAAGTTAATGAAGGGGAATGCTAAAAAATATCAACCCTTGTAACAATTAAGACTATGCCGTGCTCAGCTGACTAGGCAGTTTCAGTTCTGAATTATTTTAGATTGAATTATTGCATATAATTATATATGAAATATATGGGTATACACACAAAAAGAAAGGTACATTAGACTGAACCACCAAAGAAGAGGAACACTATAAACTAGACTGATGTTACTGCTGTGGATACATAGGCTTTACTTAGGTATTAAGTTTGTTCTATTTTGGAATACTGACCTAATTATCCCCCTTATGTTTTTTAATATAACTAGAGGTAGATCTCATGCTTTCCATAATTACTTCAACAACAATACTAATGTTTTATCTAAAACTGATCCTAACCATGATAAACTCTTTAAACTGCTATACAACTGAAGGAAAAATACAACAGACTAGGACATTGGGTTTTTATGGATAACCTTTACACTTTACTTCATTTATTTAATAAATTACTGGCTATTACAGAGGTGCAGGAAAGACGCACTGTATTTCCCACAAAAAATTGATAACTATAAACTTGCAGAGAGGAAGCACAAATTTTTAGATGTAAATCTATGACAGCTGTAAAGTGAACTGACAAATGTAATATTTAGGATATTTTCACTTAAATTCTACAACTACGTAAATTGTACTTTGTGATCACAATTGTCACAGTTCAAAATTTTAAGTTAGAAAGAGGACAAGCACTAAGGTTTTGTGATTTAAGGTAAGTTAATTGTGGAATTAAAAAATGGGATGGGAAAACTTAAATGAATGGCACTTATGTTACTATTATTTTGGATTAAAAACAAAAAGTTATGTGGCAAACATGTTGTTTTTATCCAGTACATAACTAACACTGCTGAAATTATCATAGCTGATTCATATTCTAAGTTTAAGTCACAAACAAAATAACCAATTATTAGAGTTTGACTTGGTTTTGTTTATGTACAAGGTAAAACTATCTCTTTCTCTAAAACCTGACAAAAATATAGTTTTCAAACAATAGTTTTCAAAATGTAGTGTACATGATATTATTGAAATTTGTAAATTTATTTCTTAATTAGTTTTAATAAACCTTTGTTAAGGTTTTAGGTAGACATTTCTAGAGCTGTATAATTTGCTATTATTGTATCTTAATGCAAATAAACAAATGAATAACACACGTTCACCAAATAAATTTGTAATGGCATGATAAAACTGGCCTACAAGGTATAAATTTGCAAGTAGTATACTGAATTTATATTTTATCAAAACACAGTGGCATTTCAATATTTTGATGACCATGTATTACATATAAATGTGTGTGTGTAAGTATATTAAAAGAACAAAATAAGCCCAAACAAAAACCAAAATTAAATTATAGACACTGGATAAATTAAAAGAATATCCAGGGTACAGGCAAAAATGTGGTATGAAAATGTACCACGAGTTTTGGAGGTGACTGCAAAAGTAGGACCCAAAATGAGATGAGGATACACAGTTTATCAGTCTCAGCCTTCATTTGCTAAACTCACATGAAGAAATTCATAAAAAATCAAATAAAATTATCAAAAAAAAAATACAAGTTAAAACAGTGAGATATGGATACTCAAGCCCACAATACCCCATATTTATATCACCCTTCTCTGCCTGCAAGCAAACAGCTGTGAGAAAGTGACTGCTCTCAAACGTAAAAAAAATATGAAACAAGGTGCTACCACTTGAGGGTAAGCAAGATAAACTTACCTCCTCAGAGTGGCATTCAAGCCCCCATTATAGTAGTATAGTACTAATTTAACTTAATTAATAGTATAGAATCATAAAAGCCCAACCATATTGTCTAAACTAACTAGTATAA
The DNA here is from genome assembly GCA_011833715.1 of Carcinoscorpius rotundicauda. Classification (NCBI taxonomy): domain Eukaryota; kingdom Metazoa; phylum Arthropoda; class Merostomata; order Xiphosura; family Limulidae; genus Carcinoscorpius; species Carcinoscorpius rotundicauda. The sequence continues at coordinate 43,487,657 of CM022392.1, read as the reverse complement.
CTTATGACCACCACCAATTAAGTCGCTATGACTACCAATTTTAAAACTTTCAATGAACCTTTATATGAAATAAGGTGTTCATCCACATAAAAGTAGTGCAAGGTTGTTCAAACAACTTTATTAAAAACTAAAAATACTTATTAGAAACTTACAGATATAACTTCTTAAATTTTCTTTAAATTTATTCATTACATTTTTATATTAAATATTGAAAATTTCAAGTGACAACATCAAGATGAAGAACAGTATTTTTATTTTTTACTTGAAAATCACTCAGACTATTGAGATTCAGAATCAGGCTGAATAAAAATTCATATACAAATTTTTAGTAAAAATACTTTGTTAACAAATTCAATTTATCGTGTATCACAGACTTTTAATGTTTACCAAAAGCTTGTCAAATTTCATGAAGTGGTAAATTGAGAATTGTAGTAAACATTGATTCTCCAAAATAGGATGGGGAAACCTCGTGCACATAAGGTTAAAAGGTGAAAGATACAAAAATACATTTGATTAAAGAATGAAGTGATAAAAAGATGGAAAACTCTTAAAAAATAAAAAAACCAACAAGTACCTCCAAAAAAGATGTTTTTTTCAACTTTGTGAGTAAATTGAATTGAGAATTCTAGACTATTTTAGTAATTAGTGAATTATATCAAGTTCTCTTTACTATGCTACCACACCATGAATGTGTCATTGACATATCTAATCCATATTTCATGTTTAAATTTGGCATTCTGTAAGGCATCAGTTTCAAACCTATCTCTAAAAATGATCATACTGCAAAGGAGATAACAAAGAACCCACAGCTAGGCCTTCAGTTTGTTTATACATCTTATTATTAAATTGAAAATAGGAGTTTACAACAAAAGTTTTTTTAAGTGTCTAATGTATAAACTTTCAATGACTGGTATGTGATACAATATCAAAAGATACAAACAAACTACTACTATGTAAAACTAGTAGACACATGATCATGGCTTTTGTTCTTATATAGCACCACACTAGCTGTTTTCCACACACCAGAAAATGATGTGAAACCCCAATGAAATATCAAGATTTACTTTTGTGACCATTGACTGGTTTATATATAGATTTTAATTATGTATTATGAAATTTTTTTGATTGTGAATTTTAATATTTCAATTACTTTTAATTTCAATATTGATATTACTAATATAAATTTTGTAAATTTCATGGGTTGAAAGCCAGCCAAATTTCATTCTCAAAATAGGTATGAAAATCCATTGTAGATATGTTACAGCTTAATAATAAAAAAAAAATGCATGTGTATCAGCTTAAATTGTGGTGAACAAACGACACAACATTACATCTTAGTACACAACAAGCGGATCAGTTTAAACTACAGCAAAACTATAAAACATGAGATTTCACCTTGGTAAGAGAACAGAGCCAACATTACCTAATTGAACATAAGAAAGTTATTCTAAATTTAACAAGATAAACCATAAGTCTATAACAAAACAAAAGAAAAAGCAGAATACTTAGAAAACAAGAAGAATGCTAGTTTATGTTTCAGCAAGACAAAAAATAAATTAAGTTATACCTTTACAAGATAAGAAACCTGTTAACTCCATTTGAAGCTTAACACAAAGCATTTCTTGTTAAATCTTAACCAGACTAAATTGGATATATAAGAATGTTTAGAGTGAGCATTTTTATTTAGTTCATTTTGTGACTTCACATTTAATGGTTATTCATTTTTCATAACAAGAGTTAAAAGTAATTATTTTAAGAGTAATAGTTACGACACATTTGGCTGCATACATTGTGTGTATGGTTCAATCACTGTAGTATCATTGATACTAAGTTACTTGAATCTTTGGTATATTTTTTCAATACCTAAAGTGAGTATAGTTACATTATTGTGTCACTCATCTAGGTTATAGAAAGTTAAAGGTATCAATGAGCAAAACATGTATAAATAGGTGACTAGTGAGCTCAAGTAAATAAACAAAAAGTAAAGTTCAGTCAGAATAATATCAGAAAACATGAAGTTAGCTGGGATGCAAGTGATTAGCCTTAGCTAGTGGTATTTTAAAGTGAGTTTAATGAAGATAAGGAGAATAACTTGTCTTGTCAAAGGTTGTTCCAAAGCAACTGAACCTGTCTGTATGGACTTTAATAAAATGAGCCAATTACTTACTTTAAGACACAACTGTAGTATCCCTTGAGATAATATAAATGAATTTATTGCAGACTGTATGGTAAAAAACAGAGTAGAAAAAAAATAATTTGTCTTTTCAATCAGATTCTAAAGTAATTGAATAAGCATGTATTGCATTTTGACAAGAAAATATAAATGATGAAACTTTGTAGAAAGGACAGCAACACCTGCTGTGGAGACACAAGTGTGGAGGACGACATTTCAAAAGTCTTTCGATTTTGTTTTCAGGTCATTTTAACTTTCATAACATCGTCCTCTACACTTGTATCTCCACAATAGGCAGTTGCTGTCCTTTGTACAAAGTTTCATCCTGAATATGCTGCCTAAACAATCTATCAAAGAATAAGAAAAGATAATTATTCACAGTTTTATATATGACTGTGATATCCAATAGTATAAAGAACTTTCGTACATACATTAGACTTATTTTTAATATATATTATTTTAAAACAAGTAGATTGTTAGCTGTCTCTTTCATGTTCAAATTTATTGCCAACAAGTCACACATACACTTACTGCAAAGATTCTCAACCCACTCATATTTAAAACCTTCACATACAATAATCATACCAATTTCATATGTTACAGAACAAAATACTTATCATTTTAAATTAAGTACAACAGAGCATGTAAACTTAATCCATATCAAAATCAGTTTTATACATTATATCAAATCTTAGTACGGCAACAAGCATTTTAGCTGTCTGAAATTAATCTCTATCCAAACAACATATCATATGAAACCTTATTTAGACAAAATGTATGTTCATGTTAAACTGTAACAGAATTATTAAAACAGATCATGTTATACCCTGGAGGATACAAAAACATGCCAACTTAATATTGCAAATTCATAAAAAGAAGTAGTAATACATTAGTATGTATAGCATATGCATAAATTGTTGAAGACAAGAAAATAAAAACCTATCTAGTTTTAACAGGCCAAGCTTCATTCTAAAGGGATGAAGTAAAATTCTTTTCAGCATTTTGTGCATTCATGTTCAAAAAAGTCTAGTAAGGCCAAAGTACATGAACAACCAAAAACTGCAAAAATTAAATTAAAAAATGACCTCCAAACAGGCTTGTGTTAAAACCATAATTCATTACTGAGCATGTTTTCTGCAACTTTAAATATTTCTGTTGATTCTTTTCATTTCCACTGGTAGAATAATTCTGGTTGGTTATATGAACATAATGCTATAGCTAATTCTAAACTTCCTTCTGATGATACTAGCCTTCATGTTCACTTACTGTAACTGAAAGAGATAATTTTGTTTGACCCATATAAACACAATTATAAGAAATATGAATAGGATAAATACAGTATTTGTAGAAAACTTCTATCATATTTTACCCTTTGTTCAATTTATATGAAAGATTGTTAACATTCTAATTTAACATTGGACCTACTTTTCAATAGGAAGAAGTAGTAGGGTATCATTAAACACGTGCCATCTCTTAATCTATTTGCAGTTATGTTTCACTTTGTTATTAAGGTTTCTAATTTTGTTGAACAAATCAGTTATTAGGTTTAGTTTAAATCCAAGAAACAGCAATATCTTTTTAAAAAATATGATTTATACAATGCCCTTTTTGTTGGATGAATGTTTAACCTAAACTAAATAAGAGTTTTCCATTTGTTGATCTACAAAAAAGGTATCTAGATTTATTATGGGTAAGTAGACTCACACTTTCTGTTTTCTGATAGACTTCTGTGCCGACTTTCCATACAAGTACTGTGAAACTTAAAACTCAAAACACATTATCTGGTTAAGATATCTTTCAAATTGCTTTGTACGTCTGAATGAATTGAGTTTATATTTTCGTACAAAATGTTTAATGTAGTTGATCATCAAGAAGTATGATAAGTGTCATAAACATGTCTAAAATAAAGATCATGTTTTTCACTCATATCAATGTCATTCACAACAAATAGCGGACAATGGATTAATCATGCTCAGACTGTAATTTTGTAGAAAAAATTAATATTGGATTAGAAATGTGAGTTGCAGGCACATACAATCTAGGTGTGTAAGTTCAACTCTTACAGTAAGTGTAGTAAATATATCATTTAATGTTTTAAATAATGTATTTATGGTTCAGTCAACTGGAACTTCACTGAATAAGCTTTCTGTATCAAAAAACACCATACATTTTTCTCTCACTTTTCATTTGTTAACTTGGTAAGAAACTTTCTGGAATGTTTTTGCAGTATATTTATTCAACTCCATCAGTAATAATAGTCAGGTTATAAACATTTGGTGAAATGATAAGTTGAACTACTGGTGCAAGTTACAACTGGTCTGAAACTAAACCTTCTTTATGCAGTTTGAAAAAAGCATAAGTAACCAGAAATAGGATTAGAAGGAAGATGTTTCAAAACAATTTTACTCTGCCTACTGGATAAAGAAGACTGTTTTGTGAATGATTATTATTTAGTTGATTTTATACTTAATATAAATATACATATATATATGTATATATATTTAATTATTGTTTTGTTTTCATGATGGGAATATTGAAGGTTGATTCTTTTAAATTTTGTTAAATTGGTTTGATTAAAAGTTGTATGCTGTGTATGCAGTTAGGTTTTAGTAAGATTGTTGATGTCATATTACTTGAATCTTTGGTATTTTTTCTAGTCATTATTTCATTATTGCATTACATAGTTTCTTGAATATAGATGACAAGTGAGTACAGGCTAAGTAGGGAAAATTAATGTCGAGTCAGATAATTAGACAGATCTAGACTGAATGACTGGTAATTTAGACAAGATATGGTCATATGTTTACAAATGCAGTTAAAGTAAAATACATTGTTCTATTAACAACTGACAGAGTGCATTAGAATACACCAAATGTAAAATTAATGAGGATAGAAGAAACTGAAGCTAAAGTGATTTAAATATTGAGTTATGGTTTTTCTGTTTATATTTATCTTTTATAAATATAATGTGATTTATGATAATAAAACTTATAGAGTACAATACAATGTACTATATATATTAATAAACTGTCCTGATGTAAAGTTTAACTACACCCTTTGAGCTTGTTACCCATTTTACTGCCAGAAAAACACTAGAAAGGAATTTTGAATACAACAGATATGATTACACAAGAGCATGTACCATCAGTGAAGCTGTACATTTTGCATTTTATTTTTCAATTACTTTTCCCTGTACAGCAAAAGTTGAAGAGCATTTTTAAACCACAAAATAAAAATCAGTATTATACTATGGAACATAAAATCATTAAAATATTATAATATTATGCTTAAGTAGAAATTTTACATGCATTTTTATTTTACAAACATACATATGTACATACACACACACACATATATATAAGCAATATGAAATATAAAATTCCTACAAATTGTTCAAAACTGTAAACTAACATTTTTCTTTTATTTAAACAGTACAGTTCAAACCTAGCTTCAATTAACATCAACAAAGATGCTTCAGACAAAATAATGAAAAGTTGCTCAAAATGTGACACTTCATTTCCTTACTCCATGTAAAAATGTTTTATGTAGGCACACATACATCACTTTCAAGCTTTATACATATTATTAAAAAGCTCTGGTCATTACTTGTTTATTTTTGCTATTTATTGTTCTTGAGTATAAGAAACTGCTGAATGTAAAAGCTGATGAAGTATCTACTATTAATTCAAGTTTTGAAAACATTCCAGGAGGGTAGCTTAAAGTCAAAAATTACAATATGGTTTTCACAAATTACGAATAGGATGAATATGGCACAATATACTCACCATGTGTTTTGGGCTGGTTGTAATCCAAAAGATCATTAATCTCTCCAATGATAAATTTGGGTGAATACTGATCACTTCCAATGGTAAATTTCAGGTGTAAGCTAGGATAACCAGTGACAAAGGACTTGTTATATACAGTCTTAACATAAATCAGTGTAACAAACTCATAATCATGTGATGTGCAATGACAAGTTTGCATGCTCTTAACAAAAAAATAACTGATATACTTCATTAAAAGAAAACAAGCTCTTATTAACATGTGTAAAAGAAACAAATAAACCAGCAATTATCAGAGGCTTTCATTAATATTATATGTTTTAATTAACTACTATTACTAATTTACTATAAAATTTTACTCACAGAAAATTACTCTTTATATAATACTTACTCTTGAACCCTTCTTGCTCGTGCTCCAATAGGTTTCTGTAAATACATAAGTCTCAATTAATATAACTTTTGCAATCCAAATCTAAATGTAAAGAAATTAATTACCAGCACTTTCTACAGATTATGAGACTACATACTTTACACTACAACCTTGTTTGCTAACCATAGTGATACATTTCCATAAAATAATATTAAAAGTCTAAAATAATACACAAAAATTTGATACACCATGTAATACAATTTATTCAAATACTGTAGGTAAAAAAAAATAAATCAAAATCAAACCCTGAATAAAATGTTTCAGCTTCAACTGTACTGCTTTCTCTTGTGGAATGATAAACTTTTGGCCCAGTAATTTAGTTATATTAAAAATATTTATCTATATTTTACAGAAATCACATAATTTTGTGAAAAAGTGAAAAAAATTGACAGAATTTATTCAGGGCTCAAAATTAGTTTGAGGCTCCAATAATGTAAGCAAACTGATATCAAGTCTCTTAGGTAGCTGACATGGATCCTTAAAATCAAGAACCATTGAACATTTGACTGCACAAAAATTGATCTAAACATTTCTTAACCATGCAAAACTTATGACAAACCTAAAATAGACCTTCCCATACTTACAAACAGTCATCAGTCACATATAATCTACAAATGTTATCCCCTTGAGATAAATATATGATGTATATAGCATGTATAGCCTACCATGCCAAACAAGCATAATGTAAATATGTGTGTGTGTGTAAGTAATACTTTATAGCCTTTGTTAAGGCTTTTGTAGCTAAAGTGTCCCTTACTTGACTGCAAATCCCAAAGACCCGTGCTAGTGAGCAACAAACAATGTTACTCATATCAGAATATTGGAATGTGGAGGTCCATTGCTGTAAAACACTTTGTTTACAGTCAAGACAATTCATGGCTTGTGAAAGTGATGTGCAAAAATGTTAGTATGCTCTGCACTCAGTACTTGGAAAACATTCCAAATGTAATTGGAAATGAAAGAGGAAATACACCCGTGTAAAAAAATTTTACTGCCCAATGGACTGTATCAAAATGCATCAGAAATGCTTCATGTAGAGTAGGAGTCCAAAACATAAAACTTGGAGTCTAGTTATAAGCCTGATAATGGCTTTGCAATAATTTGATTAATATGTTTGTCAGCCATTTTGTAAGTAAAAAGTTAGCATTTGCATTACACAAACACTTATTAAAAACATAAATTACACAACAGAAAAACACTGCTGTAGATGTCTGGAATTTGATCTATTATTTCCAATAAAAGTATTGGCCTTTTGTCTATGAATGATTCTAATGCTTTTCATGCATTTTTGATCTTATCTGATACAATATTCTTTTATCTCCTAAGAAAAATGTTTCATTTTAAAGAACAATAGATAAAAACTTCAAAATAATGGAATGTCCAATAATTTTGTGACATGTTTAATTTCAAGTTACGTTAAATGCTTGCCAATAAATAGGACTAGATACCCAATCATGAGGTGGTATTCTGAAAACTAACAGTGGTATATTAGCAAAAGGCGTATTTATTGCTATGGTAATAGATTTTCAACAGGGTACAAAACACATACAAGCAGAACAATTATCAGTTGTTTGTGCAAATAAACTACTAATAGCATTTTCAGATTCATATTTTTTTTTTCATTGTTAACAGTCCACTTACAATTTTCAAATTCCATTCTCTTCTTAACATACCTCACAGAATATTATGCCACCATCTTCATCATATTTTTTCTGTGCATTCTTTTTCAGATCATCAACATTTGGTTCTCTTAATTTAAGAAATTTTTAATTTTGGATGATTTTTTGTGCAACTTTTATGCCACATTCTTTACAGCTTTGGCTGAATATTTTTTGGCAACACTGTCTGTCACAGGTAAACTACTGTTCTTAAGCACTAAGTCTGTTTGCAACAACAGTGTAGCACTACTCACAAACTATGAATGATCTATAAAAAAAAATGCAATTGAAGTGAGACAAAGTGACACAAATATAACAAGAAAAGGCATGAGAAAGTTTAAAAATAGATGTAGGAGTAAAACTAATATAGTATGTCAAGAAGAGAATGTGAAAGGTTAACCTGGTAAAACTTAATACAATAAAAAAAAAAGTGTGGAAGCAGTGACACGGCCTACACAAATGACAAGTCAGCACAGGTTTTCACCTATTTCATAATGGAGGTGGATTGAAATATTTTATTTACTATTATAAATCAAAATCGCACAGAATATGAATTGTTGGTTGAGGAAATCATATATGATTAAAAAAGAGGAGAGGTCATTAGATTTAAAGTTCTATAACTATACACTTTAACTTCAGGCAAGTAAACATTAAATGACTGAGTTGATTATGGACTAGAAGCTGGGTATAAACATATGTCAAAACTCAACTTCATCTGATGAGCTACCATCTGGGTAAAATCGATTTACGGTGACAAAATTCATTCAGCATGATGAATTGTGTTTAGATTTAAATTACAGGGTCAAGATCTAGACCTCAAGATTTATTTACAGTTGTTTAATTAATAAATTATGATTTGCTATTTACAATAAAAAAATAGTGCCATGTCAATTTTTATCAATATTTTTTTGTTTTGTTTTTAATTTTCACAAGTTCAGGTTTAAAATTGACTGAATTGAAGTATGGAATGACAAGTTGCTCATAAATACCTTATTTCTGTACTTAACTGTCAAAACAATAGCTAGATTACATCTAGTCTTGTTCTCAGTACATGCACATCTGTTTGTACATGAATGTATGCAGCCAGAAGTCACTGAAAAGTTGAAAATTTACCAAACAAATCTCAACTAGTAAATTAGCTAACCAGGATCATGTTAAGTTAATAACACTTTTGCAGTTGAGAGTTCAAAGAATTGCAAAATTTATTTATATATTCCACTTTGAATTCATTGCAAAGTTAATATTTTTCTTCACTACAGATCCTATGTTCTTTTCTGCATATACCTTTCACTTTACCCATCCTCATCAACTACAGCAAGCCAAATAAAACTCCAGAAGTTGTCAGTCCATTATTATATAATTTTGGTGCATGTTCAACCAATGCTATTATGAAGCCTGTTAGCTTTTGTTTCGAATGTGTTCATAATTTTGGACCAGAACCAGGATTTCTAAACACATGACAAAATATTCTGTGATTTTTTTATCTCCCTGTAAATGAAGATACTGTTTCAAAATCACGTTAACACATTCTTTGGAAACACAATAAATATATTCAGCGCATTTCCAAACTGTTCTTGTTTGAGTCATTTATTCTGAGTTTCTATAAATATAAATACATATCAAAACACAGTGCTTTCTATTTTTACTGTTTTCTGTGCATAATTCAAATCAGTATTCAATCTCCCAACAAACTGTATGAAGAACTAGTTTCAGACTTATGCATTGAAACATGTTTGAAAATAACCTATCAAAATGTTGATTTTAGCTCTTATCTTTTTTTCTTTTTCACTGATTATAACTTTAAATGTAGAGTAAAATTACTTTAAATCCGGATGTACTTATTCAGCTAGGCAAATTTTATAGTCAGAAAATTTGAATTAAAAATCATGAATAACTGATTTTATAAAATTGTTTTGGATGTTCCACACTATGCCATTACATAGTTTTTTAGCTCCATTCTGTTTATTTCCATCCTTGATATAGGTTGAAGTAGAAGGCCTAAGGCCAAAGCCAATGGATTTTAAAGCTCCTAAAGAAGAAAAATATGATCATGTTTTCCACTTTATGCTTGATGTGATAATAACACTGCTACATATCACAGGAAGTGTGTTTTTTTATAGCAAAGCCACATCAGGCTACCTACTGAGCCCATCGAGAGAAATCAAACCCGATTTAGCATTGTAAATCTGTAGACTTACCACTGTACTAGTGAGGGACATCACAGAAAGCAAGTTTGACTGGGTTAGTTGTCAATGCCCCGTCAATACTTCTCTTACCACTCTTTGGAAATACAAAATCTAGAAATTTTAGTTTGTTTTTACATATTTTCTGTATCATTAAAGCTGATGTCAGGTTTTCACTCCTTCTAGGAAAAATGTAAAAGGCATTTGCACTGTGTGTCACAAATTTTATTGAAGATTTTAGCCTCATTCAGAGAAAGCAAAAAGCATTTATATTAAGTTTACTGAAAACAATCTCACATAATAATATCCTGACCATCAAGCATACTCTGTTCACTAATTTGGCATATTTATAACATCATTAGAAATTAATTAGGATTATGTTTCATGTATTCCAGTCTGAAACCATATGTTATGAGTGTCATATTTATACTTTTAAGTTTTTCACATTTTTCCTCTTCCCGTGTACTTTTTTTTTTCCTTAAAAGAAAACCACCACCTCATTACAGGAAGTGTGGTTATTGAAGGTACCATGACATCTGTTAGATTACCTCAAAAAGTCTCTCCACGGACAATTTGGAGACATCAACAATGGTGTCTTGAAAGTAATGAAGACCATTAGCTTTTAACTTCTGTCTACAGTTATAAAGCCACTTTTTTAACTTTATATATATATATATTTATATATATGACACCAAGCCTTCATCAAAGCTGACATGTTTCAAAAAAATGCATACAAGTCTCTTTTCTTCCTCAAAACAAACAGGTAATAATTGCAGATGTGCAAGTTCTTTGAAAATCTACCTTACTGTATATGTACACTGTTTGTTAATTTACATGTTAGAACAAACACTTTTTAATCCATCTTTGCAGGTTGAACAAACAAAAATAAAACCGTAAATGAACAGAAAATAATTATTTTAAAACAGGAATAATAATGCAATCATGATTGTCTCTCTGATACATTTTATACATGTACAACGTTTCTTAATTTCACCAAGCATAGTAAGAAAAGCCAACAATGGGCTTTTATCATCCCTGGGGTTAAGGAGGAGCTACCTAACATCTTCAGTTTTTTTTTTTACCTACTGCTGTCCATACTAACCAGCTGTGTTGAGACAGAGACATGATTCAGCAAGATGAAAATGATCAAAACCAATATGAGATCTTGTATGGAAAATGAAAGTATTACTGATCACCTTCTGGTCATGTTCCATTTTACCTTCAGTAAGTGACTTTAATCCCATAACAGCTACCCATCTTTAGAATTCAGGATCACTTTGTACAAAGAGAATTAATGCAAGGAGGGTCCAGAGTGAGTAGAAGGGTGACAAAGAAGAGGATAAAGAAAGAATCCAATGAGTGAATGTTTGGACCACATCAGATACTTCCACTGATGTATATTAGTTTTCCTTTCATAATTTATTTTTTTTAGGAAAGGACACTAATTCAACTCATTATCATCCAAGCCATTTTACTGTTAGTTACAAATTTCTTCTCTGTTGCCAGTTTGAGGATTATACTTTCTACAAATTCAAATTCATGAACAACCAATTAACAGCTGTTTCTGAATCTGAAAGAATTGCGATTACATTAGTGGTAATATATTTCAGGAAAAATACGACTTCACAACAAAATAAATTGAAATATGTTGATATTTTAAGTTTGCTTTTAATTTACTTAAAAACTGCTATTTAATTCATTGATTTTTCTGATAACTTCCACTAAACAGTACATCTTCCAAGAATTTAAGAAACCTGTGTCTAAAACTGTTTATGAGCACCTAAAAATGAATGTTTTGGAGGCTCAGTTGGCACCCTAAAAAAAATTAAGCATGAGCCCAGTGTACCAATATTATTCAGAAGGAATGTTATTATCTAATCCAATATTTTTGTCTTTTGTTGTTTTTTCTGTTTCTTGAGAACAAAGCCTCTTTATAATTTCTTAGTTTTCTGCATTTGCAGCACAAACACCATTCTTCCACTCAAGTTGGTAAAATGGCTAAAAGCAACTGAATGTTCCGATATATATCAAAGCATAGTTGTAAGAATTAATCAGTTGGACAACATTTTTTGCATGCTTTAAGTTTCATATTCAAATTTCTTCTGTTTCACCAACATATAAATCATCACAATGCTGATAATAAGCTTGTAGCTTGTTTTACTTTTGTTAATTTGTTTTTTAAGAGATATACACCTATATGTGTATTTCTTGGTATAAGCTATCTTATTCATGGAATTTTTTGACTAATTCATAAAGAAACCTTATCATAATGTTATGAATTACCTGTGATTACGTTCTTGATCACACAGTTTAATGACTCTTTGTGCATACAACTCATAATAAGGTACTGAATTTCTTGAGACAAGAAACTTGCAGTCAGAACATCCTGACTGCATAAAACAAACATTCTACAATACAATATTGCATCTCTTAGAATAATCTGTGTTTGGTTACAGAGTTTGGTTGTTTCTTTGCAAAGACATCTTATAATAATATTCTGAATTTCTCAGAATAAGTAGTTTTATTGACAGAATTTGATGATATAATATCATAAAACACTGGGTTTCTTTAGATATGTTGTCTTAGTCAGAGATCTGTGGCTTTTTCATAGAGATATCTTGAAATTATCTTAATTCATTCAAACTAACATTTTCTGATGATATTTGGTTTGGTTTGAATTTCATGCAAAGCTACACAAGGGCTAGTGTTAGCCATCCCTAATTTAACAGTGTAAGGCTAGAGGGAAGGAAGCTAGTCACCATCACCCACCACCAACTCTTGGGCTACTCTTTTATCAATGAATAGTAGGATTGACTGTGTCACATTATAATGCCCTCATGGCTGAAAGGTTGAGCATGTTTGGTGTGAAGGCGACTCAAACCCAGGGTCTTTGGATTATGAGATATGTGCCTGAACCACCTGGCCATGCCAAACCTTCCAATGAAGTAATGAATTTCTTGAGAAGAGTTTCTCAGTCACATAACTTAGTGCTTCTTCATACATACATCTTAAGAAATTTCCATTTTTCTATAATATACTCTCTTAGTTAAAGTGTTTGGTGAATTCTTCGTGTAAACACTTTATGATAATGTGCCAAATTTCTTAGAATGTGTTAGTTACAGAGTTTGGTAACTCTTTCGTATGGACATCTTCATGATCATTTGCTGGATTTCTTGGGATGTCTTGATCCGTTATAAAACATATCTCACTCCTCCTCATAACTTAATTAGATAACTCATATGATTATTTCTCTGTATAACTTTATCACACACAGTGTTATACAACAGTGAATAAAATAGAGGCATGGCATAGTTTTAAACAGTTCTAATTGTTATAATCCTTTCAATGATTTATGATAACTCATTCCGAAGGCTGCTTTTTGTTGCAGAATTCAGTTAAAAAGTTATCTACTGTTTCATGAGACAGTTTTATTTCATCCTAAATTGTCTTGTATATTGTGTGTGTGTGTGTGTGTGTGAGTAGTAAATAACTATCAATCATAATCTCACCCTGTTTTAAATCACCTGTAAAATTTAAACTTTAGTTATATACATTTATGGTACATGAATATTTTTTAATATAATAAGAAACATTCAGGAAATACGTTAATTTTATTTGACATTTACAACATCTTCACAATCTGTTACTAATAGAAATGTCTACTAAGCAATTAATATGAGCATAGATTTAAATAATACAAGACTGGTCAGTCACTACTCTTTATCATTAAAGGGCATGTGCGCATGCAGCCACCACTGCTATGCAGTGAAGTTCAAATGAGCAAATGGTGTAAAATGGCTAAGAGTGATAGTTATCCATCAAAGTCAGGACATGTGAAAACAAATGAAACACACTACTGTGTCATTACTGTTACCTTACCATAAACAAGAGTTGAAGGCACAGTGTTACATTCCACATGTAAGTAAAACTTTTTATGTTACATAATATATTAAGTTATATTGAGCAACATCACTGAAGACATGGTGGTGACACTGAACTAGAGTAGATGTTTACAACAAATTTTAAAGTGTACATGCAAGACATTTTTTGGAATGCATTTTCACATACATTAATCAACATGGCAGTTTGACAGCTTTTGATTTAGAATTCTGACAATATTAAGTACTCATATAAGTTTAAATAATCATCCATGACATTATAGTGTCACCTGTTCACTGATCAGGCTATGCAGAGGCACTGCCAAAACATATACTGTCTACAGATACAAGTTGTGTGTACATTCACTTCTAATGCTATTACTTAGTTTCAATGTAGGAGTTTATTAAATATATCACTTCATTTGATGGATGACAGAGAAAATATGGGTTAATTTGTATGGTTTAATCCAAGTTAAGTCTGATCAGTGATGTTATGGCTTATCAGAGAAACAATTCAAAGAAAGGCCTATTCTCAGAATTACATTACAGATAAAATTTTGGCAAGTGGCCCATTCTAGTCCAAAACCCTTTAGCTGTCAGTGCCATTATTATAAATAATCAGTATATAGTACAAATGGCTCAAAATATTACGTACTGCTTAAACAAAAACAAAGCATACATATTAATGTAAGTACAATAGATACAGAAGAGTACTTATTTTTATTACAGCATCTATGTACATGACTTTCTATTTTATTATATTTAATTGTAATGTGGTGTGAAACACAACTCTATTTGCACAAAAGAGTTCACATAATTTGTAATTTCATAGCCTGTCATATTTTTCTGAAGTCAACATCAGTTTAATATATCAGATCAAACATAAAAAGTATTTTCATGCTTTAATCTTCAAATCTGAAATTAAACCTTTCATTTTATCCTGTAGAAGTAAATATGTGAATTTTTAAATTAAATTTCATATATTATTGTGAATTCATCAATTTCAGTTTACAGCCATGTTTTGCCTGATCAAGTGTGTGACATTCATTTCTAATTTTAACATAACTTTATTTTCTTTTATTTATTTTCCATCAAATAGTTCAATTTATTCTATTACATCATTTTATTTCTATTTCCAGTTTGAGATATGAATACCACTTTCAAATATGACATTTGATTTGCATCTAACAGCTTCTTTGTGATTATTATAAATCTTAAGTGTGGCATATTCACATTTTTATTTGTTCTCCTAACTTGATTGGTATGATTCATATTAATGTTACTGTTATGACAAAGGGTGCTATTTTGAGAATTTAATAAAAGATTATTTTCCCAAATTTTGTTCTTTTGTCAATGGCCATATAAAGCATATTTTTTATTTTTGTACTTAATGGATTCAATTTTCACATGTTCAAAAAGAGTTCTGTTTTAAAATATTGTATCTTAAAGGTTATGCTTGTTTGATTGTTGTGTTGTTGTCATTCCTGTGTTTCTTATGCATTGTATTACTCAGTTGCACATCTCACGACAGTGGCAATTTGTCTGACCAAGAGTAGTTTTTGATGTAATTAGTTGTAATATTTCAGATCATTATACCTTAACTGTTTTTTGCATCAGTAATTCCATCAAACTTTATTACAAAACAAAAAGACTTATTAATGTGACAAACTGAAATACTTCAACCTTGCTTCAAGTAATGTTAATTTGAACTTTATTACAGTTGGAGAACTAAATATTGATTCAGCTTCTCTTTCTTTCGCAGAGAATTATTGCAAACTGAATAACTAATGTTTCCTTATGTTCATGCTGTTACATAATGTTAAATATCTACCTCAGACAACCATAACTTAATGTATTAATAAAATGTGTAAACAAAGATTCTATCACCTCTTTAAAGATACAAGTCATTTTTGGACTTACAACAAATATTTAGAACTTCAAGTGCTTGTTCAGAGTTTAGTTGCTAATTGCAAAGCTAGATATTTTGATAAATGTTTTCAAGATATTGGCTCTCATTACATATGTCGATCTATTAACAAATAGCTACAAAGAACTAAAGAAAGTAAAGCAAATATAACATGTATTTATAACAACACAAGTTCTTGTGTTATTGATTGCTGGTATTGCCAATATTTTAATGATTCATTTACTACAGAAGTGTCAAGATAAGCCAATAGCTCAGATTATTTATCTTGCAGCTGTAATTGTGACTGAAATTCATTCTTCTTCTGTATGGAATGATGTTCTTCAATCAGCAGTTAAAGCAACTGGTGATCAATATTGAACCCTTAACTGTACTTCTTAATAAAGCATGTACAATTGGTAAATATCCTGAGATTCTTCAAATTTTTATGATTGTTATCATCTACAAGGGTGGGGGGATCCTGATCATGTCAAAAATTATTAACCTATTTCCATCTCATCTGCATTTACTTGTATTATAGAGCATGTATTTTACAATAGAATTACTGTGTTTCATGAGAAGGACAAGATTTCAAGTAATTTGCAGTTTGGTTTCAGTAAACACAAATCTCCTGAAAAGTGTTTATTGGCTAATACTACAGAGCTTATTAAGGCTTTATGAGGCAGAGAAATGTTTTAGTGTGTGCTCTTGATATTTAAGATGTTTTATAACATTAATCACAAAGTTTTATTCATAAATTTGCTAATTACAGTCTACATGCTAATATCCATACTTTATTAATGTCCTCATTACAGTTTATGTGGTGATATTTATAAGAATCTTACATCATATTCACAAAACAATGTTATACATCAATTAATGGTAAGAAGTCTCATTTCTCTAGTCTCCAAATTGTGGTATCTCAGAGTTCAGTCCTCGGTTCCCTCTTATTTATCATTTATGTCAGTGATGTAAATTGATTTGGAGGGGAAGGTAAAACATGTTTAGTCAGTATGCTGATGGCATGACTGTTACTATGGAGGAAGAGAGACTCTCTTACTGACGTTTTTAAAATAACCAAAAATTAATTGTTTGCAAATGATGCTTGTCAAGTATTTGTATATCACAACATGTGATTATATAAAAGGAATAAATAAATAATGATTTAACTCGTAAGAGCAATTATACTATCTAGAGTTGATTCAATAAAAGTTCTTGGAGTTGTTTTCAGAGTAACCTCAGATGGGATGAACATATTAAAAATATCTCAAAATGCTTACCAGAATACTCTATATTATAACTTGATGTAAGATTGTTATTCCAATTAAAATTATTTATTATATTTGTTATGTCATCTTCAACAATTATATTATAATGTTTAAATGTTTGGAGCTCACATTTTAATTCATTAAGAACAATATGGTTGTTGCAAAAGAGTTTGAGGTTAATGTTACACTTTCCTTATAGATTACCAGTTTCAAACAAATTTAAGGAATATACACTTTTAACTCTTTATCAGACCTCTATTAAAAACTTCATTTTCATTGGAATAGATATTATATTTTATCCTAAAATGAATTTGTTAAACTCCTCTAGGCATAATTTACATTTCTTTCATTAGATTCCTGAATATATTTCTTTCCATTACTGTCCAACAGTAAACTTTGTTTACGAATTTCAAGTACTTTTATTATATGCTTCCACTGATTTTAAAATGATTGAACTTTAATTATTGGTTTATCTATAGAATTAAGTTATTTAAAATAAAAATGTGTAATTACAAATGAAATAATTATTCCATGTAAGTGTAAATAGTTTTTCTTTTATATTTACTTATCCTTCATGGTTGCAACTTATCAATCAAATAAATAAATAAAAAAAACTAATGTAATTAACTTTTAATTTTAGTACTGATAATAAATTGAAACTTTCATTGGGTGTAAACCAAAAAAGAGAAGAGGTTGTAGTATATACAAACAGCACATATCTCACTATTCCAAATTATGTTCTTCATATTATAAAAAAAAATCAAAATATTGTTTAGAATTATAATTCAGAAAAAATCTGGTTAATGTGTATGCTAATTTAACCATAAATATTGCTTTCTTTAACAGGATTCAAATTCAAGAGACTATTTTCTGTTTCTTGAGCTAGCTTTCTTGTGTCTAATATAATACTTTATGTGTGTAGTGCTAAGGGGACTATTAAACTACTGTTATATGAAGCAGAAAGTTTTTGGATACTAGTGGTCAAATTCTGTGACTGGTTTGCTATGGGAAGCATGGAAATTCTAAAATCCATTTTAATATTTTAAGTTTCTAACTTGAAAGGAGAAAGAGATGCTGTAAAGTACTTTGTTTAAGTAGGTCCTTTATTGTATATGCTAACTGTATTAAATCTATTTGAGACAGCATGCTAATTCAACCTCAGATGTTACTTTTTGTAGCAGAATTTGGTGAAGGATACTATCTAATGTTCAATTGGATAGTTTAATTCTATCTTACATTTCTTTGTCTGTATGAGAGGCTACTTTACAACTGTAATATTCAACATAACTGACTATGAGTACTTACGATTTAACTTTATGACTGTCACTTTTATTTTACTTTAAATTTGTCATTTAAGCTTGAAAGTCAATTTATAAGGTAACCCAAGAATGTAAAATAAATAGTACTTAGTTGTGTTCATCAAATTTGTCTGTCTATTCTCTGTTTCACTTGTTCTTGCATTTTCTTCAACCATCTCTTTGAAGTTCTTGTTATGTTGGTATGATTTCTCTGTATGTTATCATTCCTCTAAATCAGATTTATTATGTTACCAACACTGATATCATGAACTAAATATAGTTTAATACTATATATAAAAATATTAATTAACAAATTTCACATTATACAGTGAAATTTTCCTGTACCTTTCCATCGACCAGTACAGCTACATTAACAACAGATCCTCCCATCTCATAACATATTGGAGGAGTATCTGTCCATCCACCTTGGAGGTCCACCCTTGCTGGACATTCAGCAGTCACCCATGTGTTCATTGGTGGTAATGTAGAAGGAGCCAGTTTAATATGCTAAAATGAAATAAAAAGTTTCATGAAAATAAATTCTAACAATAACATGAAACCCTCTACTCATATTAACATTACAAACTTAAAACATATTCACAAAAGGTTCTTACTTATCGAATTAATCAATACTATTTTACTTTTGAATGGCAAGAATAGCATTTTTTATTTTTGTCTTTTCTTTCTTATTTATTACTTATTGTTTACAGTTTTTTCAATATGTACAAATTTCATTTTTCTGAGTTTTACATGCCTTTAAAGTGTTGCATGCCTCATTTATTGCAATCTGCTAATCAATCAACACTTTCCATGTTATATTACTTGAAAATTATTTCCAGATAACATCTATTAAACCTTATATATTTATTAAATTTCTTCCACAGTCCACCAGTGTTTAGAGGATAGAAAAAGGAAGAAAATATCCAACAATCTCTTTGAACTATATCACAGAATCTCTTCACTAAAGTTGAAGAAAACTAAGAGAATTAGAGAAGTGTCTGTCAAATCAATAAGACAATGAATATGCACTAGCAATTTAGAACCTACTAAATTGGTTCCGAAATCACCAGTCAATTCCAACTAAATGGGATGAGCTATGATCTTCCATCTCAGCTCTATACTCACTGATGGTTCCTCAAAAACACAATAACCAGTCTTAAGATCCACTTTGAAAAGGAAGCTCATACACTTACTCACACCCACTAATTTTAAAGTATTCTTAGAAAGACAGTTTCAGTAAGGTAAAGTGTACTAGAGTCTACAAAAAAAATGATTTTCCAGTTTCATTGGTAATGCTTCAACATGTAAATCAAAACAATGTCCACCTAAAGGCTTCAGACATATGCAACCCATGAAAGATTTAAAGACAAAAGTACAGTGTCAAAGAAAACACTTCTATCAGTAAATAAAATTGCCTAAGAATGACATCAGATCAAAATTACAGCAAAGGCAACCACATAAAATGAATCTAAATTGTAAAGCTACATATGTCAGCTCACAACATACTAAAGTCAACAGCAATAAAGAGTTAAAAATATTTTGAATCCTCCTCATATGTAAGCACTCCTGGCTGTGCTTTTATATGTTCTAAATACATAGGTGTGAAGTAAAACTAATTTTTATTGTAACTCTTAAATTACTAAAACTTTGTTCACAAAATTTGGAAAACTTATATTAAAGATTAGAAATCTATAATGCAGAAATATATGTGAAATATAATGCATTGTATTTAGATGCAAAGTTGTGAAATTAGATGTTTATTTCACTAAAGTTGCTAATTTTTACATTTTAATTACTATTATTAAAGAAATACATAAAAGCAGATAAAAAATACAGAAAAAAAAGAATTTCTAGTATTTGCTGTGTCCTCAAACTACTTTGAAATTTCCTAAACAATTCTTCCTTAAGCCTTGTTAAGTATCACAAATTCAGATGTAGAAAAAAAACATGATGATTTCATGTAGCTTTCAAGAAAAGAATTTCCCAAAATAACTACAATGTATTTCATTTCTTAAATGAGGTATAAACAGATTAATCCATGAGCTATTCAGAGTAAGAAAATAAAGATAACAGACAAATAACTGCAGCTGAACATATACTGATACACACTAAAATTTAAAAAATGTAATGAGCTTTATGTAAGGAGAATTTCTTCATATTTTATAAACAAATCAATGAACTAAGTACAATTCATTAAAAAACAATGTTAAATGTCAGAGAAGAGAAGGAAGCGACTTTGCTGGATTTGACAAAGTTACACAAATCTCTTTGTAGGAGGTGTAAATTTCATATAATTGTTTCAAATGAAATTATGTATAGTTTTTGTATCTAACTGGTTAAAAACTGTACCAGCCTATTTCAGGTGAGAAAAATTTGAAGTGGAGAAATTGGAGATCAAGTATGCAAGATGTCACATAAAAATGACAATTGAGAATGTTTTAAGGTTTAATTTGGAAATTAAGTTGAAATTTACACAACAAAATTTAAATTATAAACAGTATTTTCATGCCAAGTTTACTGATAACAAAGTGTTTAATTAAAGTTGAATGTATCACTGTAAAACTAATGTAATGGCATACCCAAACGAGCCACACCCAAATGAAAAAGGTTAAACAATATGAGATAATTAGAGCAAACTAGCAATCCTAAGATAATCTCAAAACTCAGCATGCTTCACTTTTTATAACATATAAATATGCATAAAATAAATCATTAAATTCAACAAAGCTGCACATGGCCCTCACAAATTGCGAGAGGCTATTCTACATCCAAGTGATACAAAATGTCATTGAACACATATCTGTTTAGATGTCATATTAAGGAAAGAAAACCAATGTCCAACATTACCCACAAGTAATTTTGAACACCAATTAATGGAAAATTACAACACCAAGAAACTCATTTTGTAGAATGAATTTAATAAAAACAGATTGTAAAATTAAAATATAATAGAAAGTTATGGAGCTGCAAGGAAGAAGGAGGCAATGGAAGATGCCAGATTTCTATATAATTAACAAAAAGTCTTCTCATAGAATGATAAAATGTTCAAGTTAATTTGTTGTATAGTGTTTCTGAACTTATAAAAAAAAACTGAAGAAATCTACTCTAATTTCTTAAAGCTACATGGTGAAACTTTCTAAGAAAACTAGTTTTTCTTAACTAGAAGCAAAACGATAATGCAATCAACAATCACACAGCTGATTACTGTAGCTACATTGTCCAAAAGAAAAACTTACTGCAAGCAAAATGCCTACCAGAATTGTAGAAACACAATTTAAACTCATAAGCTTCAGATAATTTTAAAATCATTACATACACTTTTGAGAATTTACATTTACCAGCACCCTTGAACTAGAGTTAGAAGAACAAACAAGTCAAAAGGTAGTCACATATTATGAAAAAAAAGAGCTTAAAAAATAATACTTAGTTAAGTAGACTGCTATCAGGGATTTACAACATAATCAGCTTAAAAAACATTACCACAATAAGAAAAAATCAAGAGTGGTAAATGTAAACAGATCATTAAGCTTATCAAACATAAAAAAATTGAAGTGGATAAAGAAGAATTATGTGAAATTAAAGAAAAACAAGAATCTTTTTATACACCCAGAGATGTAAAAAAAAAAGAACTTTTTACATCTGATATTTACTGAATGAAAAAATAAAAAAACAAATTTATCAGCCCAAATCCACTAATTTGGATGAGAGAAATAGAGGAACATTTAATTATTTTCTCTGGCAAGCAAATACAAAAACCTTCTTGTTCTTTCATGGAAGCAGTCTTTCTTAAAGAGTTGGTAAAGCAAACGACATTAAATACTGAAAAACAGCTGCAGTAAATTATGTATAATTATGTGTCAGGCTCCAATCTTAAGTAGAGGTTGGTTTGTTGGTAGATTTGGTCTTTTATGGCATAAAGCAGCTAGCCTATTGGCATAAAACATCCAGTAAAAAGTTAAAATTAAACTAAATTTAGTAAAATTCACAAAAGGAAATTAAAGTAAACAAAGTTTAAAAAAACATAAATAGCATAAAACCAATGTTTACATCTGGTCTACAATGATAAGAAAAAAACTACAGTAATACAAGTTGTAAAAGGCTTTCTGTAGCATAACTGTAATTATCATAACTTACCAGGAAAACTAACAGGTAAGTACAAAACCCACCTTCAGTCACATGAAGTTGACCTTTCCAGTCCTGGTTTTGAGTTATTTGACATTACAGCCATTTTCTAATTTCAAATAAAACTAGATCGACAAACTGTTAAACATAATCACATTAAAAAAGGTCTGATGTATATATTAAAAAACTCAAATGGCATAAGAAAAGATTAATGGCCTTTAAAAACTAAAAACATTTCCAAGGTGGACAATGTCATCATCACAAATAACACTGTCTAACGTTATGGCAAACCTTGGGACAGGACATGTTTAAAATGGTGCAGTCATTGAGAGTCATAACAATGGCAATAAAGTAAAATGTAGCTTATTTTGACCTGAGTGTTACACAGACTACACATTGACACATCTGTTCCAGTTAAAAGAACACAATGAGTTAAAAAATTGTAACAATGTGTAGTCTAGTTAGAACAACTTCCTCTAACCATTCCTTATGGAAGCCAAACTGCCAGAGTCCAATATAAGGTTTTATTTGGAAAAGCTTGTTTTTATGTTGCTCACTCTTAGTCAAATGCCAACTGGCACTGAGCCAAGCCTTGAATACAGACCACAGTCCATGTATGGAACAGGCACAGCAGTGATAAGTGTCAGAGCAGATAGATTTAGCTGAGGCGTAGGTGAGCTCATTCCAGTGAATACCAACGTAGCCTGGTACTCAGAAAAACTGGATAGAAGTAAATGTTAAAGAGAAATGGGCCAGTCAGTTTTGAATAACAGTGAGAACGTGGTGTGAACTAATGTGAAGCAATTCCAGAGCCAGTAGAGAACTAAGTGAGTCAGTATAAATAATGCAGCTTGAGTACTGTTTGGCTTCTATGTGATCCAGGGCAAGAGAAATTGCATACAGTTCAGCAGTGAACACAGAAGCTGTAGAGGGGATTCTGCATGCAACCACCTAACCACAAAAAACCATGGCAGAGCCCATAGTGTCATCTGATTTCAAACCATCTGTATAAATAGGAATGGAAGGATGGTTCAAAAGATATTCAGCAAATAGCAGACAGCATTTCCAATTGGGAGTGTCTGCTTTTCTCAGATAACATAATAATAGGTCACATTTGGGGACTGTAAGAAGCTATTAAGGGATGGGCTAACCAGAGGATACAGCAATGTTATCCAAAGACAGATCCAATTTATCCACTTCCTCCTGAATACGAAGCCCAAGAAGAGCAATGGCAGATGGTCTGTTCTGAAAAGGTATGGCCCACCGAGGAAGGAAAACACAACCCCAGATTGAATGCTTTGATAAGGAATGAAGTTTCAAAGCATATAATAAAGGTTAATGAGATTCTATGTATAACTGGAAAAGTGCGGAAAGCTCTAGTGCACAGCCAAAGTCCTTGCTAATGAATGAAATCCAGCATCTTTAAGACCAAGGTTCTGACAGAGCCACAGACCTGTGATCCATAGTTGAGTTTCTATTGAATAAAAGCACAACACATCTTTAAAGTAAAACATCGATCCGCTCCCCCAAGTGGTGGAAGAGAGGATATGGAGGATGCTCAGTGCTCTTGTACATTTGACTTGTAGCTACCTAACGTGTGGTATAAAGTTCAGCTTAAGGTCAACAACAAGCCCAAAGAACTTTGTCTCAGGGATCACAGGTAGCACAACTTCACGGAGTTTAAGATCAGGATGAATACTCTGTTGATGGCAAAAGTACATGGAAACGATTTTAGAAAGAGAGAAGGTAAAGCCATTTGCTGTGGTTTACTTCAGTAAACAATTGAGGGCATTCTCTAGCTGCTGCTTAATTATACCTCATGATTGACGATTGACGTGAAATGTGAAAGTCATTGACATAGAGCCCCTTTGCAACAGTGAGTGAGAATTGTTCAGTGATGGCATTAATTTTTATAATGAAAAGTGTGACACTCAAAACACAGCCTTGAGTGACTTCATGTTCCTGTAGAAAAGAACAGAAAAGAGTCAAAACCACACAAAATCAGAATCTCCTGTCCATTAAAAACTTTTTAATCAAAATGGGCAAATGACCATATAATCCATATATATGATGGTCTCACAAAATGCCACATCTCCATGTCATATCATAAGCCCTCTCAATGCCAAAGAATATTGATACTAAATTTCATTTGAGAAAGGCTTTTCTGATTGATGTTTCAAGTCAAATCAAGTGGTCCATGGTGGAGCGCTGTCTTTGGAATCCACAATGGGTGGGGGAAAGGAGGTTGTTTGATTTGAAAAACCAAACAAGATGAGCATTAACCATCCACTCTGAGGTCATAGAGAGATTTGGGCAGTAGTTTGAAGGAATCTTGGGATCCTTCCCAGGCTTAGAGAAAAGTACAACAATAGCCTAACACAAGGCATCAGGAAAAACATTTTCCTGCCAGACTCAGTTATAAACAATCAGAAGAATAGCAAGAGAAGCAGGAAATAGATGATGCAGCATTTCATAGTGTACATCATCAGATCTAACTGATGTTCTGCCAAACTGATAAAAGGCCAGTTTGAGTTCCAACCACTGTAAAGAGAAGATTATAATCATAGAAACAATAAGCATGAAAAGAAAGTGGTGATTCTGCCTGAGTCTTGATAGCTAAGAAGGTGGAGAAAGAAGCAGAAGTGCCAGATACCTGGCAAAAGCTTTCACCTTGAATACTCCAGGTATCAGCTACTTACTGACCATCAGAGAATAAAATTGAAAGGAAGACAGAATTATATTGCCCACTGATCTTTTGAATCTTATCCCATTTGACTTTGGAACTGATGGTAAAAGATATGCCAGTTGTGAACTTAATTCAAGATTCCTTCTGGCTTTACATCTTATCCACTGAGCATCTGAGCATGTGCACAGGACTGCTGGAAAGCAATGTGGTTCAAGAATGTGGGATAACTATGTAGCCCCGGCCCATTTTTTCACTCTTCATGCCATGTGGCAGGCAGGATTCCTCCAGGGATAAGGGTGTCATAGAAAATGTTTCGAGGTTTTTGGAATACATTGAGTAGCTGCCTGTTTAATATAGTCAGTTACTGCTGCCACACAGTCAGTTATTGATGCCAAAATAGATGATGGCAGGATCAAGTTCTGCGAGAGCAACGAAAGAGGACCAGTTTGAGTAATCCAGCTTCCACTGGTGCATGCGGGTCGGGTGGCAGTAACCACAGCCAGTATCTGTCAAAATTATGGGAAAATGATCACTGCCTTGTGGATTACTGTCAACCCTTGATTAAAAATGAGAGAATAGTGAAGTGGAGCAAATTGAGAGACTGAAAGCAGTAAAGGATTGACAAGGTGCATGAAAATAAGTAGAAAAGCTAGTATTGAAAAGAGAAAGATTGTCATCAGAGAGTATACACTCTGAGGAGTTGCCCCTCCTATCAATATCAGCACTTTCCCAGAGAAGATGATGTCCATTCCCAGGATTAAAAAGGGAGATGTCAACTGTTCAATGAAAGCATCAAGGTCTGAGTGATCACGTGTCTCTCCAGGTGACAGGTAGAGAGAACAAATAGTCATGATGTGATCCAAGAAGATATGAATAGCTATGGCTTCCAAGGGTGTGTAGAGTGGCAAAGATGGGGTGGGCACATGCTGATCAACCAACAGTGCCATCCCTCCGTGCACTCATCCATCACACAGCCTGTCATTGCTGTTGAAAGATGACTGTATCAGCAGGTTTCAGAAATTTTTCCTGTTAAAAAAGACAATCAGGATGAAAGGAAGCAATCAGTGTTTTGATGTCATCCAGATTAGAACGTAAATCTCAACAGTTCCATTGCATGAAAGTGGCCATTTTTATTTATGTTTAGGAGAATTGGGTAAAGAACCCTTCTGTTTACAACCATGTTTTTTTTCTTTACTATCTTTATTTGAGGGAGGTCCATTGACCTCTATGGATCCTGCCATGGGTTGCTTCAGCAGGTCTTCCAGTGAATGAAGACATGAAAAAATAATCGTTTTGCATCTTGAGGTGGGAAAAGAAGATACATCCAGGAAGACACCTGTACCAGGAACCAAAGGAAGTGGATCATAGGATTTGTTGGAATGTATTTAAGGGACAGAGATGAGTGTTGAAGTTGATTCATCAACTTCTTTAACCATGGAGGTCAAAAGACTTTTCATATGGTTTAAGAATGATTCTTTTAGAGGCACAGAGAGATCTGTCTGCACCCCTACTTTAGTAGTGGAACAAAGTGCAGCAGCATACATCCTAGATGAAATAGTGGACAACAACTTTCAAGCATCAGGATAAGTCATATTTTGAACTGTTTTCAAATGCTGCACCTCTTTTTCTTCCAATCATTTAAAGCAAGAACAAAAGTAGGATAGGTGAGAGCCATTGCAATTGATGCATTGAAAATCTGTTTTACACACATAGGCATCATGGTCTTTGCCTCTGCAATGAGCACAAGTCAAGAAACTATGACATGATGTCTTTGAGTGACCAAACTGCTGACTCTGGAAACATTAGAAAGGGTTTGAAATGTATGGCCACACCTTGCAATTAGCATACCTTGCCTTGATGGTGGCAGGTGGACAGGGTTATGTAAATGTCAGAATGAGGATATTGGTCAGCATAGTAATTACATCTCACCGCAGAAACTCCTTGGGTGGAAAAACCAGCACAAATCTCTGACTCAGGAATGTTCTTTAAATCTCTCTTAATAATAACTCCTTGTGATGAATTCAAAGTAGCATGAAGTGTAACCTCAATAGGTATATCCCCAATTGCCTTTGAATGCAAGAGGAGTTCACTGTGTTGAGATGTGGATGTTTCCACCAATATGTCACAAGCAGTGATGTCGAGAAACCCACTTGTTGAGAACTTTTATATGCAAAAACGGCTCTTCTGGGCCCAGAAAACACTTCAAATAGAAGAGCTCTTCTATTTGGATGTTCTCAACAGGTGTTGTGGACATTGTATCTGATGCTGGTGTTTGGGCAAAATCCTGACATTGCTGCAGTGTTCTTGTTTGACATTGTAGTGCATCTATTTGTAGGGCTTCATGGTTTTTATCATGAATCCTCCAAATAAAAAAGACATTGTGAAAAAAACAAAGGTAAATGACCACATCTTGAAGATTCTGAGCACCAATTTTCAACATCTGTAACACCTGTTGGTACCTCTTCTTCTTATCCTACATTTTGTTCTAGACAAGCCCTTAGGGCAAATGTCTACCTTTTTCATTCAGAAGAGACTAGAGGGACTTGCTGGCTCTCCAGAATCAGTGAAGAAGCTTTGATCTTGTGACATATTCTTATATGCAAAAACGGCTCTTCTGGGCCCAGAAAACACTTCAAATAGAAGAGCTGCCACCATCAAGGCAAGGTATGCTAATTGCAAGGTGTGGCCATACATTTCAAACCCTTTCTAGAAGAGCTCTTCTATTTGAAGTGTTTTCTGGGCCCAGAAGAGCCGTTTTTGCATATAAGAATATGTCACAAGATCAAAGCTTCTTCACTGATTCTGGAGAGCCAGCAAGTCCCTCTAGTCTCTTCTGAATGAAAAAGGTAGACATTTGCCCTAAGGGCTTGTCTAGAACAAAATGTAGGATAAGAAGAAGAGGTACCAACAGGTGTTACAGATGTTGAAAATTGGTGCTCAGAATCTTCAAGATGTGGTCATTTACCTTTGTTTTTTTCACAATGTCTTTTTTATTTGGAGGATTCATGATAAAAACCATGAAGCCCTACAAATAGATGCACTACAATGTCAAACAAGAACACTGCAGCAATGTCAGGATTTTGCCCAAACACCAGCATCAGATACAATGTCCACAACACCTGTTGAGAACATCCAGCACTGGTATTTGGCTGACCCTAGCCCAAGTGAACCAGCCAACTGATCCAAAGGTGGCCACCCCAAGGCTGCCCATCTACAGGAATTCAAAGCCAAAGTGGTACATTAGGGTTGGACCCCTCAACCACCATGATCCTCTCCTCCCCTTAATGGGTCGCCACACTTGGGTGGGTGTTTAGATCCCAGAAGAGGTAAACTGAAAAAAACAGAACCTTCCCTGGGAGGTCCCTTCACAGGGAAAAGGAATCCACACTGAGGGGCTTAAGTGAAGAATAAGAAGAAACTAACTTGGTATGTTTTTGACAGATATCAATATATTTGAATATTACACTTATTATGTAATTCTCACAAAAGAAATCAACTTTATTCACAATTTGCACTTGATAATCAACTTCAAGTGCAAGAAGATCTTTTAACCTGTGTTGTCACAGCTATGGGAATGACGAGAGACAAGGTGACTAAATATGCAATGTTATGACAGTTCATGAAAATTCTCTATAGGTCCAAATGAAGTTATTGCCCTTAATTCGTATCAGACTAAATGACAAAAGAAAATGAGTTATTGTGACAAAAACTTCATGTGTGAAGAAATAGATACTCTGAGAATTCTCAAATCCAAAACTAATCTGGCTGCAAAATTCCAGAATTCTTTCAGATATATACTTGTGTGCCAATTTCATTTCCACCATTATCCAAACATCACTGAAAAAAAAATTTTTCCTTGTTTTGAAGTTTCAGGGCTATCATTGATAGCTGTCTCTAATTTTGAACTGACAGACTAGAGGGAAGATAACTAATCAGATCCATCCATCACCAACTCATGGCTTACTCTTGCTAATAAATAGTGAGACTGACCATCACTTATAATGTTATTATGTCTGAACAGGTGGCAACCATGTTCAGTTACAGGATTCAAACCTACAATGCTCAGTTGGCAAATAGATGCAAAGCAGGTTTTGTTTATGATGTTCTTAAACAACTGAAAAAGCACTGCTTCTGCAAATTGCAAGGATATCCTCAGGGACAAGTTCATCAAGAAGCTTTCAAGACAATGAGATATCATTAAGGTGTAATAGATATTTTCACTCTTACAGTTGCAGTTTCTATCACATTCTGTTACAAAGAGGAATGTTAGATCCCTGCAAAGAAGTTAACTGCCAGTTCCTTGCTGTGTATTAGAGTAGGTGAAGCAAATGTTTTTTACCATTGAGTAGTTATCCCTTAAATTCCTCCCAATGCATCAAATAATGTTTCATGTTAGTTATCTGATATTGGCCAGGTGAGGCTCATAAAAAATTAACAGCATGTGTGTATGTGGCAATTCAGGCAGTTACATGCCTGAGAAGGAATAAAAGTACCTGATTTATGAAATTATGAATGATTAGTTATCTAGCATCCAGCTTCAATGATCATTAGCATAGTAAACAAAGAAGAAAGAACTGAAGCTAACAATAATGCTACAACTGCAACCATTACTCCATTTCTGAAAGTACATGGTTGCTTTCACACCTAAAATAACTGTTTCAGGACTTTACAATCTGTACTTAAAGCAGTGACAACAACTCAATGATTTGTTTGTGGTATATGCTGATGCATTCATGGGTTCAGACTGCCAACTGAACAACAGTAAATCAACTTCACACAAACACAGTTGACATACACATGACCAACCAACCATCTTGTTTGCTTGTCTGGATCACTAGAGGTGTAGTCAGTACTGAATTAAAATAACAGAATCATAAAACCTTCAGTGAGTGTTTGGTTTTCTCCAATTGTGATTATCATGTCAACAGTAAGGAACGATCACCATAAGTCAGAAAAAATTATATGATAAGATGGTGAAGGAACTGATTTATTAGCTTGAATTTAAGTTACAACATATTTGACATAGGTAAAATCTTATGAAACACGTTGACTTTCTGCATCTCAATGTTTCAGACAAATCTTTCATACACTGGTTTGACAAGAAATCAGTAGAAGATAAGGAAGCTATCTCTTTTCACATCAACTCTTCCAACGAGGACAAAAGAGCTGAAAATATTTAGTTGGCTATCAGATGATGAAACTCTGGAGTTATATGCAGGAAACAGTTTTGAGAGTCTGCTGAGCATCAACTACTAGCATCTTGATCAGTATGGCTGGGATTAGCATTCATGATTCCACAGATAAACGGTAATACAAATCACTGGAAGTAGAGTTCCTAGCTTTCCAAGTTCTTATGTGACATTCACCATATAATGAACAGAATAATTATGTGATTTCCACTTAACTTCCAAAAACTAGGATGGGTTGTACAAGTGGATATAATGCCTAATATGTCACTAGTTGAAGATGATGGATGGGTGTTCAAAAACACAGCTGAAAGGGTGTAGTGACACTTATTTTCTAAGCTTCTGAGAAACTTCCAAGATATAATATCATTAGGCGTTTTAAGTAAAACACTGATATGACCTAGCTCAGTGGCAAGAGTTCAAAGGAGCATGCCATCTGGTTCTCATTAGATTCTCCTCCTAAGTCTGATGAATTTTCTACATGCTATAGCAGTACTTGAATGTTAATATTGGATAATGATAATTTTCATTGAAAAGTCTTATGTTGGCTGCATTCTGCCAGTTTTGAAACTGGCAGCTCATAAAAAGCAGTACATTATTGCAATGAAGTAATTTTTGAAGGAGCAGCAAGCAGTCTGTTTAAGTTACTACTATATATGATAATGTGCAATGCAAATGTGCATATAAACCTGTAGGCACATAAATATATATGTGTGTGATCTTTTGCACATACTTTGCACATAATGCCCTTCATAAGTGTTATATAACACATATGTATCAATTACATGAAGAACACAATGATTAAGCAACAGCTGAATGACAATAAATAATTTACCAGATAAGGATGTTACAACATTCTGATGTGATGTTAACTGTCATTACTGGCCTAAAAATATTTAAAGATAAAGTTCTTCTGTTATTTTCCTCATTATTCATGAAAGAATCCTTCAATTTCAACACCAAAATAGTTGGTAGGTATTAAATATTTTAGTGCACAGATAAAAGTAATGAAGAAAGTTGTTCTAAGTTTAAGAGAAACAAAGTTTTAACTGATGTTTTCCAGGAAGATATTTTGACTTGATCAAATCACAATGTCTATGAATGGGTGAGATAATTAGCACCAAAAGAAATTCAAGAGCAGTAGCTTAAATATTATGTAAAATGTAAATTTGGTATACCCAGTTTTTTACTTGGTTCTGATAAAAATACTTTTAATCATGCAGATTAAAAGATCTTATAAGTAAACACTTTTTTCTGGATCTTTTGTTATTACTATTTTTAAGTACAAAATGCAGTTAACATGCAAGTTAAAAGTGTACTGCTACAATTGGAAAATAACATCATGCAGTAAAACTTTCCAAGTCTCATACAGCTAGTTCCAAAACTTTATCTGAAAAAGACCCAAGGAAGAAACAATGCAAGTGTTAGTTGATACCAACAGTGGGAAGTTATGTTGGTTAACCCATGTTAGATATTATGTATTGAAAATATATATTTTTTGCAGTTTGAATCCATTTCTATCCTACTGGGCCAGGCTCTATTAATGTGATAACTAGATGGAAGTAAAGGAAATGTAACTGAGTTGAAGAATACCTAAGTTATCTTTTGTCCATGAAGAATCAACATTTTTCTAAACAGTCTGTGTGGTGAGATTCTGTTGATGGCTTCAGTTGCAGAAAACAAAAATTCATGCAACTGAAAACTCCAGACAAGTAGAAAATTAAAATACTTTTACTTATTTCAATGTGTTTGCTTACCAAAAGCACACTAATACATGGTTCCATGTTTGTAATAAATCAAATACACTGTAATTTTGTTTTAAATATGTACAAATCATATCATAATAATGTAACCTGGATATTTTAATTAAACTGTACTTACCTTTTCAGTACAGAACACTTACATTCTATATATCTATTATTAAAAATATCACTGCTCTTGTTAAGTTATATATATAATGTCAAAATTAAACCACATACATATCAATATAAATAATGTCATACTTAATCACAGTATTTATTATTAAACTATCTTTGTTACACTTGAGCTGCCTATAACAAATGATGTCCTACTTAAGTTAAACATTTATCATCAACAAAGTAATATCCTATATAAATTTACTGATGATGCAATGTTCAAAAATAGTGAAATTAAGAAAACAATAAAGCAACTTAAATTTCAATTCTTGTGGTTTTGTTAATTATTATATCTTAAAAACAAAGAAAGTAAAGCAGATAGTAAATACAGCTGTGTGACTATCATAGATAAAATATATTTAACATGCATCAAATATTTATATGCAAATGATACAACATAAACCAAAATATTTTAATTTTCTCTCAATATTTAACTATTTTCTACTAACCTCATAAACAGACATTACTGCATGTCTTATCAAAGCCTGAAGAGCACCTTCATAATGTCGTGCAGCCCTCATCACAAGGTCTGGACTATCTAGCCACTTCTCCCGCTCTTTACGTAAAGCATCTATACCACCACCAACGTCACCTACCTAAATAACCGACTTAATGTTGCATGTTTATTTATCTCAAAATGCTACCACAACTTCAAATTGTCTTACATAATTGTCAATCATTTTTATAAAATGTAAAAAAGTCACATTTACTGTCTTTTTCATCACACAATAACATATGAAACTGTAAACACTGTCAAATCTTTAATCAGCTCTAACTACTGACAATCTTTATTTACAGATGAACACAATATCACTTTGTACAAACAAATTCTTCATCTATATCTTAAACTTTGTCACTTCTTCCTAAACACCATCCTAAGATTTTCTGAAACCTAAAAAATAACTATCTCTACTACTTATCTCTAAATACTTACACTTGACTTGAAGAAAAATTACATTTAAAAATGGGATTATAGCTGTAGGTTTCTTTCTTTACTAATAAAATTATAATCAACAAAAAATGATAAATTTTAAAACTAAGATTGATAAAGAATAAAATATTTCAAAATTTAAAGCAATTTCAAATAAGTAAATAATTTTTGTGAAGCCCTGATGTCATTAAAAACCTATCAAACTATACTTTAAATTACATAAAAATGAAAGTAATCTCAAGAATTAAAATACGCTTTTATTTGAGAAATTGTATTAAGGAACTTGTATGTAATAAACATACTTTAAAAGATCATTTTGAGTTTGTTCACAACATCAAATAATTAAATTCTGAAAATGATATGGTAACTATTAGCTTTGATGTAGAATCACTATTTGTTAAAATATCTTTGGATGAAACAAGTGAGCAATGTGTAAACTTTATTTACAATAATGAAGGTAGTTCTAATGCTTTATCCAAAGAAGTATTTTGTAAAATATGCAAAATAGTAATTAAAGAATCACATTCTATTTAATGGAAAGGTACATGATCAAATAGATGGAGTTGTCATGGGGTCTAGTTTGGCTCCTACATCAGCAAATGCATTTGGCTTACCATTAAAAGATTTGGTTAAGAGAATATCATAAAGACTTTAAACTGTTGTTATATAGAAGATATGTAGGTGATACTTTCAATGTATTTGAAAATCCAAAGCAGGTGAAGAAGTTTCTTTAATAACTAAATAAACAGTTAAGGAATATTAAATACACAATGAAAAAAATAAAAACACCTCTTGTCTAGCATTCCTGAATATCCTGGTCATCAAAAAGGATGGGAAGTTTGAAACTGGAATTCAATACAAAATTAAAAGAAAATAAATACATTTAACCCTTATTTAAGTAAAAATAATTTTATAACAGAAGTTAGCTAGCATAATCAACAAGTACATCAAATAAGTTTACACCCCTAAAGAAGAGTTACATAACGTGACAAAAAAAAGACTTCATGTAACATAAACCAGTAAACATGCCATTACTGTGCAACATTTATTTGCAAGCAGAACTTTTTTAAGAGTCATCATTAAACCGATCATCAATAAAAGGAATTATTTTGTATTTAAAAACAAAGAGGCAAAAGCAATCAAATGTTATGAATATCTATAAATGCTCCAAGCATTCTAAGAGATATGTAGGATCTACTACAAGAAGATTAACAGATGAAAAAATTAACAGAGTTTACCGAGACTTGAGGAAAAATAAAATATGTTGAAATGTGCTAGTTTGTAGTGGCAATCCTGTAACTACTGAACAGTTTTAAATTATTGGAAAGAAAGAAAATGATTATTTATTATGAATTAAAAAAACACTGGTCAATAACAAATCTAAATTCAAAACTAATTAGACAGTCTAATACAGGAGAACTTTTATACATACTTTATTTAATATTCTAAAATTTTCAACCATCCTTTCTGTTTCAAGTTCGAAACTCACATTTAATGTACCAATGTCTCATGCTTGTCTTATTACCTGAAGACCAGAATTCATACTATGATTTATGTCCACATCTCATGAAAAATGTCATAGCAAATACTCTGAAGGTTCGAGCTTAAATCCTGTTTACTCAGAATGAGAACTCACATCTAATAATCTGAAACCTCGTGTATGTAAATATTACACATCTTACTCTCCCATAGTATATATCTATTTTTATGTAGAAAATATTTGAATTTTTCAAAGTTGAAATCTGGAACATTTTAAATTCAGCCTGAGGCATTACTTTCTGGAGTCTATCCATTTGACAAACTTATCTGCTGCATCATAAGAAATTGTTATGTATCCTACTTTATCTAGTACACAAATGTTGCATGGAAACAAAGTTCTAGATCCAAGTGTCTGTTTTCTGATTTGTCAGATGCAGAGTATGGATTATGAATGTAGTTTGATGCTATCAGACAAGGTTCTTTCCAGTTTTTAAGAAGAAAGTTTGTATGTCTCAACTGAGAGCACAAAGATATATTAATGTTTGTTCAACATTTGCCCAATGTCAGTTTAGGACTACCTGCTTTAATCACCCCTAATTTTGAAATGATAGACTAGATGAAAGGCAACGAGTCAATACTACTAATCATCAACTCTTAAGCTACTCTAATTGAGTAGTAGTATTCAGCCATCATCTTTATACCATACTTATGCCAACACTCAAAATACAAAGTAAAATTTTTGGCAGTAACAGGGTGTGAACCACACAACATCAGATTTAGTCTGGCATACTCACCCAATTTGATGGCAAAGACACATTCATATCCTATCTATTATTGTTTCTCATCATGTGTTCATCCTTATTTTTAGCAAAATTTAGCATATCTGTAATTCATCACATAAATATTAACTCATTTCATTCATTAAGATTTTGTTATTGTTAAAGAACAACAGCTTTATGACTCTCTCATCTTTTTCTAGTTTATTCTCAATAAAGAAACAATTTTATTTTTATTACAATGTTGTATTCTGTCTTTTTCACTTCTTCATTTGTGACAAATTAATACTCCTGTACTTTCACATATTAGATCCTAATTTTTGTGGACTGAGTGTATGCACTTACCACAATTCAGCATCCAACACTAATATTCTGAAAACTTTGACTTACACCTTATTTTATTGATACAAGAACTCATCTTTGACATTTTAAAAGCTTTAGTTAAAAATATAAAATGTGATAGAAACAAATTCGTTATTAAACATTCCAAAGGATGTGTATACTAGTTACCTCTAATAACTAGAATTCAAATCTAGCACATTTTTATAACCATAAATAAAATAATGGTTTACATTTTCAGTATATAACTTTTAACTCAATATTTTACTTTTAAAGCTTCATAAGGAGTAGTAATAGTGAAATACTGAGATAATAAAGTTACATTCTGGAAATATAGATCACTATTTTATTTAAATTTATGAAAATGTCTTGTAAAAAATTCTAGTTACCATTAAAAAAAAATTACAAATAACCAATTTCAATTTTATTGCCAGGTTTTCCAAACATATTCTGGATCTTAAAGTTGCTTTAATCCACATTCCATTCATTCAAAATGACAGCTCTTTTCTAGTAACTTCGAATATTTAACTGCTCATTTTTTAAGATTGAACTAGAATTCATACCTCTACTTAACTGTTTTTGACCACATATTATTACACCCAGATTCAAAACTCACCTCTAACATTTTAAAAGCTTTAGCCCACATCTTGTTACCACCAGGACCACTACGGAGACCACCAGATTTCCCAGCTTTAACACCCAGTAGATCAGATATATATGACAGACTTCTAACAGCTATTTTTAGTTCTGTTATACTTGTAGACATGGCAACTAAAAGAATATATGTATATGTGTATATATACATATATATATTAATGAAATCAAATAAATACATTTAAATGATGCTAAATAAGTAAATAAAATTATAAGGAAAGATTGCATTAGAAACAATAAGTCCCAGCCTCTGATTAATTATATTATAACCATAATGTTTAAATACCAAAACAAAACATATTAAAATTAAAAAATATTGAGAAAATACTTTTCATTTTTAAAAACGATCCTAGGATAAAAGTTACAATGTGGGATTATAATGTGTATCCTAGGTTTTGGAAGTGACTGCAGAAGGAAGACCCACATTGTGGTGAGGATACACCATCTATCAGTCTTAACTTCCAATTTGGTAGTCTCACCAAAGAAAATTAGAAATTTGGAGAGCAAGATGTTGACACTCAAACCAACAACACCCTACATCTATATCACCCTTCACTGCCTGCAAACAGTTGTGGGAAGGTGACTGCTCTCCCAAGTTAAAATAAGAATAAGAAAAAAATAAAAATAAAGTACTGACATTTGGGGGTAAGTAAGATGAAACTTACCTCTTAATGTTAGCATTCCTGCCCCCAGTATGGTAGAGGCACTAATTAACATGACACTGAAACATACCAGTCCAATAAGTTCACTGTGACTGTCATACTTTTATATGTTGCTCAAGGGGTACATCCACATAAAGTGGTACCAAATTCTTAAACAACCTTATTTTTTAAACTAAAATTAAGTATTTGTAATCTTTAGTACATTTTTGTATTTATTATAGAACAGTTTAATAATTTTATCTAAAATTTAATCATTAAATCCATTAACTTTTAATTTTTGTTTCAGTATTTCAGTGTTACTCAGAAAAAAAATGTAATTTATTACAAATTTGTTAATATCTGAATAACTGTGAAGTTATAATGTTTATAACAGATGAGTGTGGCACATTACTATTTAAGGAAAGTAAATAATAAATTGGAATGGATATTAATATGAATATTTTTGACAAAAGAAAAAAATCTGACTTTCCAATTTATAGGCAGGAATGCAAACATCAAGAGGTAAGTTTCATCTTACTTACCCCCCAAATTTTTTTGTTTCTACATTTATCTTATTCTTATTTTAACTTGGGAGAACAGTCACCTTCCCACAATAGTCTGCAGGCAGTGAAGGGTGATATAGATGTGGGACATTGTGGGCTTGAGTACTAACATCTTGCTCTCCTAATTTCTAGTCTACTTGTGTCTATTTCTTATGTGAGACTAGCAAATTGGAGGTTAAGACTGATAGATGGTGTATCCTCACTACAATGTGGGTCCTTCTGTAGTCACCTCCAAAACCTGGGATACACTTTATAACACTACATTGTAGCTTGTACCCTAGAATCTTTTTTTTAAAATTGCAGGGTATTTTATTTTTTTTAATTTTATTGTGTTTTGTTTTGGCTTTCAAAAAATTATGATTATAATACACACACACACACTTGAATATTAACATACTATGAACTATCATATATTCTGAAGGTATAGTGTAAGTCATAAAAAACTCATTTCTAATATTCTGAAGGTATAGCATAAAACACAAAAAAATCACAATTAATATTCCAAAGCATTTACTAATCTATTTATTATTACAATTAGTAAGTTTCCTGGCCAAAAATTAACATTCTCCTATACTAAAAATGTGTTTGATAAGGATGCTTACCTCCTCTCACATAACTTCTCAACTTGTGCTGCCATCTATATGTATAATTTTGGCTTACCACAAACACTGATGTTCCTACCTACACTCACGTGATTACATGTGGTATAACTGCACTACAGTGAGCAAATGAGTGCTTGACAACCCTTTACTAATAGAAGTGCAACACACCTTCCTAGCACAGTTGATTCCCTTAATATTGTAGAGTACTATCAAAACTTTTAATACAGGCAAAAAATAATGCATTGTAAATGAAGAGGATGAGTGGGAAGTGAAGGGAGGTATGCTTTTATTAAAAATACATTTTTCAGTGTAGAAAAATGTTAATTTCCAACATAATACATTACTTCTGCTTATATAATAGCTAAATTTCACATTGAAATGGTGGAGGGGCCAGTGCAAAAGTTATTCAGATGAGCACTCTTCTGAAGGTACCCCAAAAGAACTCTGTAACTGGTAAGTGTCAAGGATTCCTTTATTCTGCTATGAGATATGGAGGAAGCAATGAAGTGGGGGATCTGGAAGAATGCATTATTATGAGAAAGTGCAATGGATAACCATGGAAATTATTTTTTAAAAGTAGGCCGGTCCCAGTTTATTCAACCAGACCTGGAGAGATAGACAATGATTCCAATACTTTTTTACTCACAACAGCCCATAAGTTTGTACAGTCTGGTGTTGCCTTATTTATAAAGCAAAATACTACCATGCAACCTCTATAGTCTTGTAAAACATCTCGCCTCTTCAGTGAGCATTATAGAGCAGTAAGCTTTAAAGTTAAGTACACCTGGACAGACACTCTTTGCAATAGAGAAGGAGTTACTGTAAAGGTAAGAGGAAAAAAGTAAGAACTCACCCTTTTAGATCCAGTATAGGGTATGAAGAATGGTTACAGAAGACAAGTGATAGCCAGATGAAAAAGAGACAGCTAAATGATGCAGGTTGTGAAAAATAAGTATTTCAGGTGGAGTCCATGTGTCAGCCTTCACAATCTCCTCTAAATGATGACAGAAGTAAACAACCATAAAAAAGGTGAAATGACAGATTTGGTAAAGAAAATGTGGAGGCTGTGGCAATAATGTTCAAATAATGGTGCACATGCATTACGAATGAGCTAAAGAACATGTATGATAAACAATACAGAAAACTTCATTAGCAATAACATCTGGCTGACAATGTCTTCACACCAAGAGATGGGAGAGACAGAAGAAATGGCCCAAAGGTTTAAATGGAGGAAGAAGAACTGGACAAAACATACAAATCAGGTAAAATGAGAGAAACAAAAGAGGAAAAAATATGACAGAAGTGGGAAAAAGAAAAAGTACTGGTCAAAGCAGCTCTATAATCTGCAATGGTGGGAACATATAAACCTTGTGAAAAAGCCAATTAAGAGAGTCAGAGAGGTCAGGAACACTTCATTAGTAGGAAGCCAAAAAATGGAAAATGCAAAGAAGAGCAGATCAAGAAAGAAAGAAAAAAAGATACCCATTTAAAAAGTCTGAATTACTTCATAAAATACTACAAATACCCACATTAAAGACAGAATGTGGTTCAAGCAGGATAAAAGATGGAGGACTGAAGTTTCTGAAGATGGTATTGAGAAAAAGGTATAGAAGGAGATGACTAAAGGTGATTGAAGAAAGGATTTGGTTTGTTTGGGAATTCATGCAAAGCTACATGATAGCTATCAGCACTTGAAAAATGGAAACCATAGTGGTGTGAGCCAGAATGGGAAGATGGAAAGGAATTAACATAGAGTACTTGTATAAGAAAGAGAACATTGGGAAGAATACAGATGAAAAGCTAGGCATTCAAATAAAGACTGGTCCAATCCTGACTGAATGCATCCAATACTAGAAGCAAATAATATGGAACTGAAGACTAGAAGAGAGTAAGTTTGGTACTGAGCTGAGTGGCAAATGAATCTAGGAGTACCCAGCTGAAAGCACAATCACCTGAACATATATGGAGTAAATGACCTCTCTCACAGTAGAATCAAGTCAATCTGCCACAAGATTTAGAATACCCAGAATGTAATGAGCAAGAACATGGACTTGTTGAGATTAGGCCCAAAAATGAGATTCAGTGTTTGAAAAGAAAGCAAGTGATACTAAGAGCACCCTTAACAACTGATCTAAGAGACAATGATTGCAGGGTGCTGATCCCCAATCTTCTTGGGAACAAAAACAGACAGGAATAAAAACCCAGAGTAGTGAAACACTTATCTTTTAGTGTTCTTCATCAAAAAATCCTGAAACAACTTTGAGAGATGGCAAGAAAATGGACATTGAAGAGAAAGAATGATATAGAAATAGACCTTCTGTTAGAACTTGAAGAACCCAAAACTCCATTCCAAAAAAAATACCACAGATATGCAAACCTGATGTTACCCAAAAAGAAGCCAGTGGTGATACTGACATTAAAAAATGCAATGATGGGCAATATGGTGACTTACAGAGAAAATACATGAAGGTGGTACCAGTAAAAAGGAGAATAAAGGAGGTTGAGACATCAGAACAGGAGCAAAAGAAAATTAGGAAAGACTAGAAACAAGGGAGAATAGACAGAAATGCTGATATGCAGCCTCCAAACAAAACTCTAATGTATCTGGAATATCATCAGAAACTGACTGGTGCAACAATGAAGTCATTTGAAGATCTTGCAGATCAGAAGCAGACTCACAGGTGATAAAAGGGCATCCCTGTCAAGAAGATCCCAACCAAAAAATGCAGTTACATAGGATGGATAAAGCTGAAGATGATAAGTGCACTAACACAGAGAAAATGAGAACATGCATATCTACAGAAATCCCTCAGGAAAATGGTGGATAGCTTCAGAGGGTGAATGAATAAGAGATATGAAGAGACAGCAGTAAGGATAAGATGAAACACTGAGTGGTACCAAAGTCTAAAAATCCACATACAAAAATTCCAATATATGATATGTCAAAGACTGTGAGTCAGCTAAACATGGAGACTGAAGCATGTCAGCACCTGCATATAATGGGATAAGGAACTGTTCAGTATGGACCAGAATATGCAGGAAGGGAAAAAAAAAACAATTTAAACAATTGGACATTGGGTCAGAATAAAGAAGAAGAGTGAAAGAATCAAAAGAAACAGGGGAAAATGGCAAAAGATAACCTGACAGATCAAGTCCAGAAAAACAATAGAAGGACAAGGGATATTTAGAGGGGTAAACCAGGAAGCAACAACAAAACAAAGAAGTTAAAAAAAAATGCTGTCCAATTCTTCATCTTCAAAAACAAATTTCCCAGGAAATGTGAGATTTGATCAAGAGATGGGAAACATTGCATGCCACAGGAAAGACTTTATCTTGTGAAGAGCACCTAAGCCAAGATCTCCTCTGCCAAAAAATGTGCAGCCAAAAACCACAGCAGTATTAGGTGCAACTGGATCACAAGCTATTGTACTAATATTAAGATGAGAGTTGCTGTATGTTAATTTCTATATTACAGTTCAGAGACACCACACATATTCATGTAAGGATGGGTGGGAACATCAAGACTAGAGGTAAACAAAAATTGTGCACATAGAAGGCAGCACAAGTAAAATAATCTATTATGTGAGCAGAAGTAGAGTACTATATCAGAAACTCACAATTTTCTTACACATTTTAGCATTACAGAACATGAAACTTAAATGTATACACTCTTGATGAACAGTGAAAATCTTGACAGTTTTTAAATGCAGCATCATGAAAAGAACAAAAACTAAAATCTGAAACTTTCTACTGTAACTTGATTGAGCTTTTCTTCATGAGATGATGATCATTTAAGTCTAATTTGAAATATAAAAGGTTGAAGATAATTACATATTAAAATACCAAATGTAACCAGAAAACTTTATGAATCATTAACTTTAAAACAGGGATAATTAATTTAGATGAAAAGCAATAAAATCCTCTCTGATGGCTTTCCACAGTCAAATTAAAATTAAAAATAAACTGCAAAAAAGTGCAGTATTTAATAAAAAGAAAACTAAAACAGCTGGTACCATGAAGATAAGCATGTGAAAAGACATTAACTGTGATGAAGTAAAGACGTTTTTTGGAATTATTATGTACATTGGACTTGTGAGATACCCAAAGATCACCTGCAACTAGCAGAAAGATCTCCTCTACATGAATTCTTACATATCATAATTAATGTCAAGAAATAGGTTTCACACACTCCTAAGTTCTGTTCATTTTGCAGATAATCAAACAATTGGGAGAGATCATTTAGGAAAAATTGGAAGGTTACTTGAGATTCATGGAAAAATTTTTTAAGAGCTAATATTTCAAATGAATGCACTGCAGTAGATGAAACAATGGTACCATGATGAGTTTGCCTAGTGTTTCATTAATATAATTCTGTGAAGGCACATAAATTTGGTTTGAAAGTGTATAACCTATGTGATTCCTAATGTTACCCCTACACCAACACTGTTTTTGCTGAAAAAGAGAGCACACAGCAACAGTGAGGGCATCCTTTAGATGGATTCACTCATGTAATTTAAATAGTCCTTGATCTTGAAAAAGACTACCTAGATGCAAAAAGAATAATCACTA
This sequence comes from Carcinoscorpius rotundicauda, assembly GCA_011833715.1. NCBI lineage: Eukaryota > Metazoa > Arthropoda > Merostomata > Xiphosura > Limulidae > Carcinoscorpius > Carcinoscorpius rotundicauda. The sequence continues at coordinate 43,444,620 of CM022392.1, read as the reverse complement.
CATATAATTACTGTACATCAAATGATTTAGCAAAAGAGTTGCTAAAGCATCAAACTCACATTGTGGGAACATTATAAGTCAATAGAAAGGGTAACCCAAAAGAAATTATAAGTGCAAAACTAAAGAAGGGAGAAATTGTAGGTCACCTATCATGAAATTGTGACTGCAAAATGGAAAGACAAATGTGATGTTCTTATGTTATAAATGAAGTACGACCTGAGCTTCAAGGAAACTGAATGGAGAATCAATGATGTGGATGTCAAAAAACCAGAAATGGTTCTCAATTACAGTATCATAAAACAAGGAATTGCTCAGTGCCCTTGTACACTTGATGCATAGCTGAATGATGTGTTGAATGAAGATCAGCATACAATCAAAGATCAGGTCAAAAGTTTTGCCTAATGGACTACAGAAAAATCATCATCATCAAGGAGTTCAGAACTGGAGTGAATACCTCATTGACTGGAAAAGTGCATGCAAACATTTATAGAGAAAGAAAAGGTAAAATTATTTGCTGTGGTCCACTTCAACAAATGATTGAGGTTGGTCTGAAGCTACCTCTCAATAAACTCATGCTCAATATCTGACATAAGATGTAGAAGTCATCAAAATAGATATGTGCAAAAATGGCTCATTTAGGTCCAGAAAATTTTGTACAAAGAGGAGCAAACAGCATTTCCACCTTCTTCGGTCATCATCAGATTCACAAAGAAAGGAAGAGGTAACTGAAGCTGACCACATTTCAAAGGGGTTGCATAACTGAGTGTCAGAATGTAGAGGGCATGCTTAGATGTTTGAATATATAATTTTATATTATTTATTTTATTATTTTTATTTATTATATTATTTTTAATATGGGTATAAAGGTGTTTCTTTGTATTGGTTTATTTTGGGCTTTGTTGTATAAGTAAGGCTTCTTTATTTTTGCATTTGTTTATGTTTGTTTCTTTATTTAGTATTTGGGTGTTTTTAGTGGTTATGTTGTGTTTGTTTGATTTACTGTGTTCAAAACTTGTGAAGTTGGCTTTTTGTGTTCTTTGAATCTGGTTTCCATTTTTCTACTTGTTTCTCTGATACAGAAGTTATGGCAGTTATCACATTGTATTTTATAAATAATGTTGGTATGGTGTTTGTCAGTGTAGTTTTGACATAGACCTTAGTTTTGTGTGTTTTTTTTTTAAATAAATTTTATAATAACTGGAATGTCATATTTTTTAAGTTTTTTCCAAATGTTGGTCATTTTTCTGCTGATGTCGGGAATATATGGTATGCAGCAGTATATGGTTTCGTGATTTTCTTGATTCGTGAGATATATTTACTTTTGTTGGTTGATTTTGCTTTTTACTTAGGTATGTCTGTATAATGTTTTCTATGGTTTGTAGAGGACACTTATTGATGTTGAAAAATTTTGTTTTATTTTGTATAATTCATCATTAATTTTATCTGATGAGCCAAGTTTTATGACTGTGCATATTTGGTTTCTTTGTATGTTGAGTTAATTTTTTGTTTCATGTGCTGAGTGCCAAGGAATGTGTAGTCCAGTATGGGTGATTTTTTGGTGGATTTCTGTTTTAAATTGTGTATCTGTTCTTGTAATTTTGAGGTTATGAAATGATATATGATTGCTTTCTTCTTGCTCACATGTGAAGTTGATGTTACATAGCCCCTTTCAAACATGTGGTCAGCTTCTAGTCAGTAATCTCTTCCTTTCTTTGTGAATCTGACAGTGACTGAAGAAGGTCGAAATGTTGTTCGCTCCTCTACGTAAAAATTTTCTCAACCCTAACAAGCTGTTTTTGCATGCATATTTTTATCTATAAGTGGGTTTTCTTTACACCACTGATTGTTAAAATTGAGCCCATTTGCAACAATAGAAGGAAGTTGTGCAGTGATAGCATTAATCTTCACACTGAAAAAGATGACACTCACAATACAACCTTAAAGGACTCAAAGTTCCTGTGGAAAACAACAGAAAAGTGTCAAGCCCACACAAAATTGGAATTGGTGGTCCATTAAAAAGATTTGAATAAAAGTGGGTAAATGACCACACAACCAATGTGAATGGAGATATTACAAAATGCCATACCTCCACATTGTATCCTAAGCCTTCTCATGGTCAAAGAACATAGAAATAAAAAAATTTCCACTGAAAAAGGCTTTTTGATCAATATTTAAAGTTGAACGAGGTCGTCCACAGTGAGGAGCTGTCATTGTAACCCACACTGGGCAGTTGAGAAAAGACTGTTTGATTTGAGGAGCAAACAAGATGAGCATTAATTATCCTCTTTAAAACATTACAGAGACAGCTTGTCAGAGGAATTTGACAATAGTTTGAAGGAATCTTGGGATCCCTCCCAAACTTAGAAATGGAGAACAAAAGCTTGGAACCAAGCATCAAGAAAAAAAATAATAATGAGACACCTGTCCAAAAGGAAAAAAAATTATCACTCTGCCCAAGACTTAATGGCCAAGAAGTTGGGGATGAAACAAAAGTTTTAGATACATGAGAAAAGCTTTTGCTGAAAGTATTAACAATGCTCTGGGTATCACTTGTTCCCTAGTCATTTGAAAACAAAATTGAAAGGGGAGGGAAGTGACACTGTAAACATCTGAGAGGACTGCGAATATATGGCCTTATCTTGCAGTTCAGAATATACATCTTGTAAGAAGCAGGTTGGCATGATAACGTAAATGTAAAAATCAGAACACTGGCAGGCAGTATAATTCCATCCTTGCAAGTATGCCTTACTTCAGAAACTTTTGTTTGTAGAAACCAGTGAAAATTTCCTACTTAGCAATTTCTTCAAATCCCTCTCAACAACAATTTCTTGTAAGGAATTCAAAGTAGCATAGGGAGTAACCTCAATGAGCATATCCCCAATGGCCTTCAAATGCAAGACAAGTTCACTGTGTTTTGGGGTGGATGTTTCCACCAAGATGTTCCCAGAATGTAGCTTCTTGACTGACTGAGGAAAGCCAGTAAGCTCTTCTCGTCCTAAAGATTTGTCTGATAAAGAATGTAGTTTGAGAAAATGAGGTACAGATGTAGAAGAAGGAGAAGACTGCTGTTAAGAGTCTTCAAGACGTGGTTGTTTACCAATGAGTTATTTTTTATTATTTTATTTTATTTAGACTTGTGGATCACATGATAAAAAGAAAAAGTTTCTGTGCCCACTGATGCCAAACAAGGACAGTGCAGCAATGCCATGGTTTCAAAAGCAATATATCCAAACACCAGCATCCAATACAATGTCCACAACACCTACTGAGAACATTCAACACTGATACACAATTGACCCTAGCCCAAGTGGACCAGCTGATTAACCTTTGGGGGAGGCCATCCATTTACAGGAATTCAAGACCAAAGTGACATGTTGGGGTTAAAGCCCTCAGCTACCACGACCCTCTCCTTCCCTTCATTGATTGTCATGCCCAACAAATGCATGGGTGGATGTTTAGTTCCCAGAAAAGGTAAAGTTAAAGTTCCAAACATTCTCTGAAAGACCCACTCACCACGTACAGGAATCCATCTTGAGTGGCAAATGGTCCATGGACAGTTTAAGGTCAGACTCACCATCCTTTAGAGAAGTTAGTTATTATGGAAACTGGAATAACAGGCAATAGTGAATAATTATGTCTATCAACTTAAATACAAATGAGAATAAAGGAAATTGTTCTAAATGCCGGAAAAGTCTGGAACATCACTGTCAGGGGCAGATGAAGGATCATAAAAGTCTAGAGTTAACTTTATCTCCAGAGCTTATTATGATCATGACTAGAGATTAAGTTTATAAAAAAAAAAAACTAAACCTTAACAATGATCTTCTTTAAGCCCAAGGCTGACATTACAGCTCCAAATGTTCTACTTTAATCAACTCATGATCATAATTATAAAATGTATCTGGGCTAATGATTGTATTTGATGACAGAACTCATTAAACTAAAGCTCTATGAAATGAAGAAAATAAATCTAAAATACATTTTTTTACAGTGAAATGTAATGAAACCAAGCCAAAAGAACTCAATCTATAATCAATTAATTGTTTTTACAACTAAAAGAGATACCTACCTTGATCCAGAGCACTCAGAAGCATATGATCCCATCCTTCAGCACAGGCCGACAAACAGTAGGGTAAAATTGAAAATCTCCGTTCCTGTTGTAATTTATCAGCAACTATTCTGCATGATACTTGTGCATACATGTATCTAATGAAAATTAATTGTAAAAACATGTTTGACATTTAATAAAGTACAATAAAACTTAACATTTCACACAGTAGCTTGATTATTAAACTTTAAACTTTTTAAAGTTGCATGAAAGTCATAAAAAGGATACAAAACCCAGTTATGTGTGCCAAATAAAATACATCTTACACTTAGCAATCTGATTTCAATTTTAACATGTGCAACACCACTTGTTATCCATCTCATTTCATACATTTTATACAACTGCACAGCTCTCATGCATTTAACAAAACATATATTTCTTGTAAAACCCCAAATATTTTTCCCTAAATACAGACACAAAATTAATGTCCCATTGCCATGAAATGTAAAGTTTAATCTGATAAAATAAAATATTTTTCTATAAACCAACATACACAATTACAAATTCTTCTTATTCAGGCATATATAAAATGAGCAATTACTCTTTCTGACCATGCATTCTAATTAATAATCTATTCATTACAAGCATATATCACAATTAAGTACTTTTCTCTCTTTCTCTCAGTTTGGTGAACTAACAGAAATAATGTACTTTGTCTAACACTCCCCCTCAAATAAGATATACAAAACAAAACTTGAACTAAAACAATTAGATTTAAAATTTCTTTTTGATATCAATTTAATTAACAACTGTTTAAAATAAATACAAGTGAGAACACTAATTTCTTTTTCTTCCCAAGAACAGTTTTTATTTAAGCTTTCCAACATTATGGATAAAACTTGTCACCATATAGAGAATAAATGAAGATCTATGAACTTTCAACACGATTGTTCCTTATCTGTAGCTCAAATAGTTTGATAACAGTGAATAACAGAAGTTGTTAGTGCAAAAACTGCAAAATCAAACAAACTACACTTTCAGTTTTATAATTTTTGATCATCTAGAGCTATCAAATAAAAAAATGTAATGTTGAAGAGCTAGAATTATTCTCACAGTACATTTCACACAGAGCTGCTGCTCTTCCTTAAATGGAGAGTTGAGAACAAGATATATGCTTATAACCACTTCGTAGTAATTAGCACTCACTTTAAGAAGACTCTTGAACAATCAAAGAAAACAATTGCATTTTTTCCTTCAGCTGTCTTTCTGAGAATCCTTATTTTATAGAAGTTAATACAATTAAAACTTAGTTAAAAACAACACTTGTCATGATGTTTCTTCAATTTCTCGACAGACAATCCCCTTCTGATGTAATCTCAATGTAACCTGCAGCCTGTGAATTTACTTGAAATGTAAAGCTTAATCAATGTGGCACACAGCTAAACATATAGATATTTCTTTCCAAAATTAATATTACTTGTTAAAAACTATATATATTATTTACTTTTCAAATAATTATTTTCTCACAACCCTTCACCATTCTCTCTCTTCATATGGAATACAAATAATGTAACTTTCCAAAAACATTTATCAAAAATACAAATACAACTCTTAATGCTATTCTGTGATTGATCCAAGACATAAAATTTTAAAACAAGTACTTTTTATTTCTCAAACAATATAAATAGAAGGGAAATGAAGGAAATACTGTACATGATTGCAACAATAGATTAATTACTGAACTTATGAAGTTGCAGCATTAAACTGCCAATTAAGAGTCTTTCTTTTACATGTAGATGTAGATGGGAATGGGAAAATGGGGGAAATATGGATGGAACATAGAAAGCAAATGGAAAACCCTGAGAGACAGGCGTAGGGATGAACCACACACATTGGCTATGTCTAAACAAAAATCATGGGTAAAATAAAGCAGGTGTGTTGGAGAGAGATGAAAAGAAAATTGGGAGAGAACAGGAACAAGAAAAGAGACCAAGATGAATAAATTAAAAATTATTGGCTGTTTGTTCAGTTTGGGGATTTACTCGTGCAGTGTAATGTGGCTATTTGCACCAAACTACCAGTGTAAAAATAAAAACAAGGTGAAAACTCTATAAAAAATAATTAAAATTCATGTTAAAAACAAAGACAAAAAGTAAAGAGAAATCATAAAAAGTACATAGAAAAAGAAGTTAAAAGTTCAACTATGTAAACACTCAAATAGATGCAAAAAGACAAATAGCTCATAAAAAGCCAAAAACATGATCAAATTGAACACTGTTACCATCACAAACTTAGGAAAGTTAAGTATTTGTCCAATGCTCAAAAGCAAAGGGTCATGGAATGGTTGCTTTTCAGAAAGTGGGGGCAAGAAATGACTGTGGAATTGACTGAATGGAACATGACAAAGTGAACCAACAGCAGAGGCAAGAAAGTGAACATTCCCAATGAACAGCAAAAACGTCAAGCACACTAATGAGGAAAGAAAGATTTTCCAATGTCTAAATATCAGAAGTCCTGGCCTCTTCTGGAAATGTGCATCTCTCAGAGAGGTGAACATTGGTGACAATAGAGATCCAATTCAAGAGATGGCAAGGGAAAGAAAATGCCAAAAGTAAATTATGCACAGTTCAGTTACAATAACAATTTCATGAGAGGAGAGGTTAACAAATAAGAAAAACAGAATCCTAGAAAAAAAACCTTACACTTGTAAAGTGCATGCCCAAAGGAATGAGAGATTCCAGGGAAGTCAGAGTCCCCAAAGTGAACAAACCTCTTGTGTAGGAAAAAAATGAGAGGCACAAAACTTAGTGACAAGATATATCAGAGCTTGCTGGAGAGGAGGAAATGACTGAACTCAACAGAGACAAGAGATGAAGAAAATGCCAAGAAATAGCAAAAGGACTATGGTCACAGAATAATTCCATTACCTATACAATCAAGTAGTCACTTGTAAAAGAATAAAGAAAGAAGAGGAAAATCATCAGAGAATGGGTCCGCAGAAGTTAATCATCCTAGAAAAAAATACCAACTTTGGGCAATGAATATGATAAGTGAAGGCACTCAGAATACCAATGAAGGCAAAAGGAGTTGACACTAAGTCAAAGGGAAGAGCAAGAAATGGGAACATGTGGAAATTATAGACAGAACACAGAAAAGATAAGGAAAAAGGATTAAGAATGATGTGTAAGAATATGAACAATGCCACAGATAGGAAAAGAGAGATAAAAATAGCAGTAAACAAGACCAAGGTAGAGGAATGAAATATAACTGACAAAAGAAAATGAAACCAAAAGTAGGAGAAGGAATAGGTACTCACATTGCCATATGTGCCCAATGGTCAATGACAAAAAAGGTGATGATCTAGACTTCTGATAAAGTGATAATGAGAAAAAAGTGGAAGGCTTAGAGCTTGAAATGGAAAGGTTAGGGGAAGACTGATCTAAATGAGTAATAAGAGCAAATGACTAGGTTGAGAAATAAATTTAAAACCAAGAAGATATAGAGGACAAAAGCTGTACAACACCAGCCCAGATCATCAGGAAAAAACATTTGGTGAAAGAAAGAGAGCCTGACAAATATCATGTACACAAAGAGGAAGAATGACACTCAACCCAACAAGTTCTAAAAGGAAAGAAAATAAGTAAGGAAAGATAGAGCAGAATTGGAACAGCCTAAGCTGACAAAGACAGGAGAATAAAGGTTTAAAGAACCCATGCAAAGCATGATGAAGTACATCAGATAAAAGGTGGATACAGGAAGGTAGTGAGAAAAAAAGCAAAAACATGAAGATGGGAAACCTAAACATGAAATAGAAGATAAGGGGGCTGATCTCCCAGTTGGACAAATAAATACAAAAAAACAGAAAACTGGGAAAGGAAAATAAAAAACTCTACAAATCAAGACAAAAGGGTAAAAAATGCAAGAGTGAGGGGGCATTTTGGTATGGGAGAAAAGCTATTACAGGAAGAAAACTCTAAATTCTAACAACAACTAAGGAGAAAATAAGCCCCTACTTCTACTGGTGGAGACCTTTTATCATCTGACGACAACATCATGCACCAAAGCAGTTCACATTAAAGCATCTGAAATAAGGTGAGAGTTGCCTCAAGGCTGGTTGGTATGCAAATCTCTAAGGTGGACACACTAAGAAGACAGTTAAAATTGTGTGAACAGGCAAGTTGTCATCTCAGAATATAAAATTTGTAAAATATCAACACTGCAGGTATATAATAAGTAGAGTCTACTTCTCACTTGTTTGTGGTGTTATGGTACATTCATGTAAAATTCCTTCTTTATTTGAAGCTGCAACTGTGGTATAATTTGCTTCCTTCTTTTGGTAAATGCTGAAATAAAGTGTAGCACTTCTGAAATATGATATAACAAATGTGCAATTATCTATACTGAATTCTAACTGCCACTTTCTTACCTTCTAAAAGCAAATTGTGACAAACAGTTCTGATGGTCAAGAATCTGTTGTAAACTTAACCTTCTGCTTTTCTTCCACCTATGGAATCATATGTTTATCTTATTTACTCCTCTCTTGTTAACAAAAATGTCTCTTTTCAATTAATTATGATCTAAAATGAATTTTCTGTTTCCAATATTTTATTTCTTCTATAACTCTAACAACTGTTACTCCAATTTAAATATAATGTTGCACATAAACACACTAAAAATTAGTTTCAATGCAGCTCTTAACCAAATAACTCTGTATAATTTTTATGTTGTGATTTCCCATTTTAACAAAACAAACCTAGGTATGGTTATACTATACTCCTTTATTTCTGCATCTCATCATTCTTCAGGAATATTTCATAAGCACATGCAGAGTTCATAGTATGCTTAAGTGTAACAGCAAGAGTTAGAACCAAAAAATAAAACTTAAAAATTTTTAAACATTTTAATTTTTTTAACCTTTCAATTATTTGATAAATTGATTTAGTTCAGTAATTACAACCATATTATCATTAAAACCTAAAACTCACAAGTCAGGTTAACCTAATACAATACACATTCCAAGCATCAACCAAAATACATCTACTAACTTAAACAACAAACCTGCCAGGGAGGTCAAAATCGATCTATATATATATATATCTATATCTATAAGAATACTTAAACTGCCAAGCAATATAAAATCAAAATGAGGCACTAAATCAAAAACAGCAAGTCCAATCCTGTGATTAAAGACATTTTAATAAATAAGAAAAGACCAAAAAGTGGAATCAAAAATTGAAAATACTTCAATTTTGGATGTAAAGGCATATTATTTAGATGTAGAAAATAAAATAACTGTGAACAACAACAATCCAAGTATCTGTGATAAAAGAAAATATTTTTCTAATATATGGTTTATGTACCACACTCTTCTGTTATAAATACCATACCTTCAAAATTATTCAGATTTTATAAAATTTCTAATCAATTATAATATTTCACTATTAATGTTGAAATACTGACACAAAAATCATTATTCAAAGGATTTAATACAGAGACATTAAATAAAGCTACTGACATATATTTTATGATAAAAAATATGATAAATAAATATATAAAGAAGTAAAGACTTAGAAGTTATTGCTGAAAGTTTTTGTTAAGTATTTTTAGTTTTTAAAAAGGTTTTTTGTACAACTTAGTATTAACTTAATGCAGATGAACACTTTATCACATATAAAATCTCATGTAAGTCTGAAAATTGGTAGTTAAAATGGGTTTAATGGGAGTTGAGAGTTACACTATTTAATGGTGGTTCAGAGTTATACTAATTTAAATAATTTGGTTGGGCTTTTATAACTACACTACTAATTAAATTAAATTAGGGTTGGAATGCCAACCTTAATAGGTAAGTTTACCTCACTTACTCCCATGTTAGATCCTTTTTTTTTCTTTTACTTTGGAGAACATTTGCCTTTGCATAACTGTCTGCTGGCAGTGAAGGATGATAAAGATGTAGTATGATGTGGGCTTAAGCTCTTCTGAGTGCTCTTTCTTTTTATTACTTTACGAGTTTCCTCATATGAAACTGATGAAGGGAGATTAAAAACTAATAGATAGTGCACTCTCATTGCAATGTGGATCCTACTTCCACAATCACCTCCAAAACCCAGGGCACATTTTGTATTCTACATTATTGCCTGTATCTTTAGGATTCTTTAAATTTATGCAGCATATTTAATTTAATTTTGTTTTTTCTTTGGACTTTTTTTATTAATTTATTTATACACACACACACACATATAATAGCTAAATCAAAACAGATCTGTTACAAGTCTAAACCACTAATATATAAGGGTAGTTGGTGTTAATTAAAAAAATATATATTTGTGTAATTACAAATGTTATGTCTCAATGAAACATATTATGTAAGCAAAATCAAAAAATATAATATATTTTGACTTGGAACAACATCAGTCTGGTAATTATTTTTAAGTTACAATTTAATACACATTCCTGTTATCTGTAAGTTAAGAATGTGTTTTTAAGATCAACATTTCTGGGATGGTTGTTATAGCTGATAACATACCATAAAAAACAAATATACTGTAAATGAAGGTATACAATTAAGGACACACTGATAACATAAACACTGAGAAAATGCATATAAAAAAAGGAAGCCCAAAAATAACTTAAATATTAATTTCTGAGATGATAACCAACCAAAAGAATAGTAGACTAAATACTCAATGACTAACAATGTTACTACCACTACTAAAAATGGCATTGTATAACAACTGTCACAACATATTGTAAATCAACTCAGAGTAGAAAAAACTGGTTCATTCCAGTGAAACTGAAAATTACCACAACATAACCAGTAATGGTTGAATTAGAAAGATAAATTATTAAAGCAAAAGATAAGTCAAGCTAGTTCAGTTAACAACCTGGTTAAATAGAGTAGCTGTAAAGTGGCAAATATCTGGTGAGTTGACGAGCAGTATTAGCAACAGATAGTTCAGGTTCAATTCTTCCATAAATTATCCTTCTGGTTAGTGATAGGATTTTATATACTGAAATGAACAATGAATTATACAGTACTGTGCAAAAGTTTTAGGAAAAAGTCAAAAATTAGACTTCTGGCTACTTCAGATGAACAATGGAAGGTAAATCATAGGCTAAACATCAACATTTTATTAATCTTCATAATTAGTGTAAAAAAAAACTCAGTGGAAGTGCCTAAGTTTAGAAAACTGTTAATATCTTTAGCAAATTTTAATCTCTTGACAATATTTAGAGGTCAAAGTAAAGGGTTTTAACTGCTACACAACCAAATATTCTATTCTCATCAAGTCTTCTTGATCCTGTAAATTTGGATACTTTTCTGCCACGCTTGAGATCAGTGGCAGTCTTCCTTCTGCTTCAGAGGCTACACAAAAATATACAAGTATTATTGAGTTTAGATGTTCTGCCTCTTTCTTTCCTATTTTCAAATTTACCTGTTTCAGTCTCACCCTCTAGGTTGTACTTGACAGTGATCGGAAAGCATTTCAAATCTGCAGCAACCTGTTGGAGAATCCAACAAGTATCACAAAGCTTTTATGTGAACTCTATGCTCTATTGACAATCCTTTACTCTTTTTTGGACCATGGCATGACAACAAAACTTAATATATAGTGTTAAACACAGTTTTTATTGAAGTATATTTTTTAATTGCTATTAAATAGATTTTTTTAGGTATATATTGGTACCACATACTAGTTTCTTTTGTTATAGTTAAGGCACTACATGGGGTACTGTGATAGTTATTTCAAACCCTAAAGTTGATCAGTACATTCATTCAAGCAGAACCATTATGATATGCTCTTGATACAAGTATACAGTAATTCTAAAGAATAATAAGTATTCTTATCTTGGCTTATTCAACTGTCAACATGGATCAGTGAAGCATTATCATAGTGTTGAAATTTACATTCTGTAATAGCATGGAATAATGAGCCTCATAAGATGGAAACAATGATAACATATTCTCTTGTCCAAACATTTTTGCAGAGTACTGTATAATGTAACCAAGTTTTGAAGAGATCCTTGAGAAAGGAGTAACTTTAAATTTAACATTTACCTATAATTTATATATATTAACTACTGTGATTGTTTTCTTATTTCAAACAGACATATATTCCATAACCAGTGTCTTGAAAATACGAAAAAAATAAATATTTTTTTCTGTAAATTGTGCCTCTGTCTCCTTGTTTCTTACATAAACTTCCTCAAGGCGGCAACCTTTCTAAAAACTAACAACTGCACCCTCTTGGTACTTCAAATAAATACCATTTGTAACTGGATTGATATTCTACATTACCACAGTCTATTACACTAGTCATAATAAATGTGCTAGAAAAGTAAACAATTCACTCACCAAATTTATTTGTCGAATTTCTTATAACATGTCTTAACCATAAACAATAATTTACTTTTGAACTTAAATTACTTCCAAGTACATTTGTATAAAAATGTAATAATGCAGAAAGTTTTTGTAATTACATGCACATATTATACTGATTTGTATTGCAATAGATACCAGTCCTTATAATCATTAAAAATAACTTTTACTTCCAAATTATCCTTGTACATTATTAAAATATTTGAGAAGATGTGAAAAATGTGTTATTGCATAAACCTTGTCCTTTATAAATATCAAAATGACAAAAAATTCTTAGATTGTTTACACTTATCAACTTTTCTCAAATGGTTTAACAATGTACCTGTCAGGATGAATAAACAAATATCAGTCTTCTGAAAGTAACTAGAAAAGTTATAACTGGTCAAAAACTCAGAACATGTAAGTAATGAAATCAGTTTTAAAAATTCCAAACCTACTGAAACATATTTGGATGTTTCATTTTGTAATATATTTGCATCACCAAATGCAAAACTAAATTACTTAGCTAAATGGTTAAAGTATGAAACTACATAACCCATAAAACATTTAATATACAAAAGCCAAAACTTGTAGATTCAAAAGCATATTCAGGTACCAAGTTAAACCAAAAACATATTTCAAAAAACTCTCTGAATTATAGAAATATAGTTTTGTAACATTAAACAAAATTACTTAACCATAAAACACAAGTAAAAACATTCAATAATTTAACTTATTTGTTGATTGGTAGTACAATACCCATCAGTACCTAACTACTGCATATCTATTTGAAAACTTAAGAGCTCACTTGGCAAGATGATTCATGTTGCTACATACAGTCCTCAACCATAAAACATCTGTTATGGAACTTGAAACAGGAAAAAGGCAAGCATTCATCAAAGAACATCTGCATTCTTTCTGAAGATGAAAAAGTATTATAAATGTCAACTCAAAAAAAAACTAACAACTTAAAGAACATTAAAAAGTCGTAACTTAAAGAATATTTTGATTGTTTGGTTGGTTGGCATTGATTAGTGCAAAGCAACTAGGATATCTGCACCAAACCACTAGTAAGAAAGCTGCAAGTAAATTAAAATAAAACTTAAATTAAAAACTAAACAATGCCCAAAAATTAGGTAAAAATCGATTTAAAGTAAAAACTTTAAAATAAAATTGGGTAAATGGCTATGCAACCCATAAAATTGGAAGTCCCACAAAATGCCAGACCTCCATGTAGTGACATAATCCTTCTCAAGATCAAAGTAGACAAAAATGAAATGCTCATTCTTGAGAAAGGCTTCCCAGATCTTAAATAGACAGCTAATAAAAGCAACTGGACAATAATTAGAAGGAATATTTGGATTAATCACAAGCTTTGAGAAAGAAAGAACAGCAGCCCCATATCAAGCATCTGAAAAAAATGTTCTTCTACCAGATCTCATTAAAACAACCAGAAAAAGAGCAAGATACATTGAAGAGAGATGTTGCAGCATCTCACAGTAAATGTTGCTGGGTCTGAGATACTTTCAGAACAATAAAGATCAAGCTTAAGTTCCACCAATGTAAATGGGTGATTACAATGACAGAGAAAATCATAATGAAAAAGAAAAAGGCAATTGCTCAACCAGAGACTTGATGGTCAAGAAGGTAGGAGAAGAGACAAAAGTGCTGGATAAATAAGCAAAGGTCTTCCTGAATGTATTTTACTTTGTACATCAGTAATATCCTGGTCATCAGAGAAAAAATGGAAAGAGATAGATGACTTTGAAACTGGTAGTGATCTTAATCCAAGATTCCCTCTGGCTCTGACATCTTACCTGCCAAGCATGGGTAAAAGCCCATTAGAAAGCTACTTGGTTGGGAGGAGTGGAATACCTGCAAAAGGTATTACACACTCCTCTCTGAGATCACCATGAATGATAATACTGTGAGAAAATTGTTAAGGTTTTGGGAAGAGAACAAACATCTCCTTGAATTATACAATCAGTTACTGCTTCCACAAAGTTTTTAATAAATGAAAGACCAATATCAGCAGAATCAAGTTTCAAAAGAGCACAGAATGAGAGCCAGTCAGCTTGTTTCAACCTCCACCATGGCTTTCAGATCTAGTGGTAATAGCCATGACCAGTCTCCTTCAAAATGATGGGGAAATGATAAATACCGAAGAAAAATTAGAAGAAAGGGAAAGAGAACAGACAGATAAGGCAACAGCAGTAAAAGACTGATGAGGTGCATGAAAAGAGGTAAAAGAATTAGTACTGAAGAGAGATAGATTGTGATCTGATAACATTAACTTCACAGAATAACCCCTTCCCACCAATACTAGCATCAACCCAAAGTGAGCTGTGTCTACTAGTCTTCCAAGACACAAAAGAGTGACAGCAAACTGTTATATATGAGAATTAATTAATTAATTAAGTCTAATTAATCAAAAGTATCTTCTGGAGATAGGTAAAGAGAAGAACTTGTGCTGCTATATCCTACAAGGAGGAACCAAGCAACACATACAAGGTGAATATGTGCTAGTCAACCAGCAGTGCCAGACAACCATGGACTCATCCATCACAGAACCTGTCATTCCAGTATAAAGAAAACTGCCAAAAAGTGACAGTATCAACAGATCTCAGGAATGTTTCCTGTAAGAATAAACATGCAGGATGATAACAATCAATAAAGGCCCAAATGTCATCCAAATTAGAACAAAAACTTTGACAGTTCCACTGTATCAAAGTGGCCACTTTCACCTAGTGAAAGTTGAATGGGCAGAGAACCCTTCTGTTTGTGACCATCACTTTTTCTTGTGAAGAAAGACCTCCATCTATCTCCATGGACCTGCCCTTGGATGAGGCAGTTCTCTATCAGAAAAAGACTTCAGTGACTGACAGCATGACTGAATAATGGTCCTGCACCTTAAGAAGAAAGGAAATAGACCCAAGCTGTTACTGGAAGAGATGATCTGGAAAGAGACAGAAGTAGGTGTATACTTGTCAACTCTTGCATCCCCAGACAGCAAAAGACCCTTTACATGATGAGAAAAGGATTCTGTTAAAGGCACAGAAAGATCTGTTTGCATTCCCACTGTAACAGTGCAATGAAGTATAGCAGTGTATATCCAAAATGGAATGAGGACAACAACTTCCAAGCCTATGGATAATACATGTTGTTTACAGTACTTAAACATTTTATCTTTTTCTTCTCCCCCATTTATTGCAAAATCGAAAGTAACTGATGCAGTAAAAATCCAGTTGACATTCACAGGCACTATGGCCTTCATTACCACAACAAGATGCTTTTGAATGTCTGATCCGTTGAATCTGTAAACATCAGAGAGGGTGAGGAATACAAAGTTGAAGCTTACAGTTTAGTTAATCTATTTTGACAGTGGTAGGCACACACATGGTGATGTAAATATCATTACAAGAACAATGGCAGGAAGCATAATTCCATCTTTAAAAGCAGAAATACATCACAAAGCAGAAACTGCTTGGCTGGAAAAAACATTCTTTATCTTCACAAATGGAGATGCATCAAACAGCAGAAACTTTCCTTGGCTGGAGAAACCAGAAAATATCTCTGACTCATAGGTGTTTCCACCAAGATGTCCACAGAACATAGCTTCTTAACTTACTTTAAAAGCCAGCAAGTCCCTCTAAACCATTCTGAATCAAAAGAGGAGATATCTTTCCCAAAGGTTTGTCTGACAAAAAATGCAAAATCAAGAAATGAGGTGCAAAAACAGATAAGAATAATAACTGCTGTTCAGAGTTTTGGTCACTTTCCTATCAATGAGTTGTCTTTTATCATTTTTTTGGGGTCACTTGATGCAGGATCAATACAAATTAGAGAAACTTCAGTGGCCACCTACCCCATCCACCATGAAGTTTTACAAAGGGACACACTAAAATGGTTAAATAGAGCATAGTAACCATGTCAGGGTTTTGCAGGCACAATATAGTCAAAACACCAGCATCAGTGTCCACAACACCTATCAAAAATGTCCAACACTGGTACTCAGTTGACCACTGCCTATTAGGACCAGCCACGAAAGCCATCCAAATGCCATGCATCTATAGGAATTCAAGACCAAAGTGGTGTATTTAAGTGCCACTGACATAAACTAGTCCATTAACAACACCCCTCAACCACAATGATACTCTTCTACACTGTGAAGGATGTTGTGCAAGAGAAACATGTGGATGGAGTAGGTAAACTAAAA
Source organism: Carcinoscorpius rotundicauda (assembly GCA_011833715.1). Lineage (NCBI taxonomy): Eukaryota > Metazoa > Arthropoda > Merostomata > Xiphosura > Limulidae > Carcinoscorpius > Carcinoscorpius rotundicauda. The sequence goes on along the minus strand of CM022392.1, from coordinate 43,428,000 downwards.
CTACAGAATCTTCCCTCATTCTATATAGGAATCCAAATCAAGGGGAGTATTTTAATTCTAGATAAATAATTAAATGTTTTAATGTAATACATGTAGTTTCAATGTTATGCCCCATGTTCAATGTTATTAATTTACTGTGTTGTTTCTGTACGTTTTAAATTTAATCCTTAAGACACTGTTGATGTAAAACACACACACTGAATCACTGATTCTCTCTTGGCCAAGGTTGTTGATATTCTGCCATAGTCTAAGATACTCATAACCTAGTTTTTGAACATCCTTTATGTGGACTGAAGTTTCTTTGGAACCAGAAAATGATATGAATGATTTAACCTAAAAATCAAATTCACTGAAATATGAATAAGCATAAATATATGTTCTCCAAGATGTAATAACACACAACATAAGAAATATAAGCAACTGAATCAAAATGCAAATGATGCTATAGTTTTACCTTACAGATTCTAACTGTTTTTAGTGCCATATTAACCACAAATTAAGAGTAAAATATATTTGAAAGCCAGAGCCCAACTTAAATTTGTATCTAAACTTATATTTACACAAATTATACCATGTTTTTACATACTATGTATAATTCATCCCAAACATCTTGTGGTGAAATTCCAGTTTGTTCAAAAAACTTCTTCCATGGAGCATTGCAGAAGGTACTTCTTGAATCTGATATGCTGAGCTGGTAAAAAACAAAAATCATGAAAATATAGGCTAAATCAATATTAACAAACAGTTCATTTTAAGGGCTCACAATTTAAGAAAATGAAGTGTGAATACACTGAAACACAACAAATAAAAATATCCTCTTAACTTAAAAATATTTTGAGAAGTAAAATAATAATTCTAAACTAAAACTCTTCCAATATCTTGAACCAGGCCATTCACTTATTTTCTTTCTCCAATTAGTCATGCAAAATAGAGAATGCTAAATTTTTAAGAATCACTTATAAGCTACAAAAGATATAATGTTATTCAAAAGTCTCTAAACAATTGGAAACAATTATAGCTATTGATATTAGCTGCAGCACCAGCCAATTTCATAATTTTGTGAGTTTTTGTAACAATATATAGCATGGTGTTTTTCTTTATTAGAAGGAGGTCTTTCGACCTCCACGGATTTTACCCCTGGATTGAGTGGGCAGGTCGCTGTCAGTAGATGTTTGTTCTAGAAACTGAGAGCAAGAATGAGTTATAATTCAACATCTCATGGCCAAAGAAAATGGACTTGAGCATATGCCAGAAACTGGAGCTGAAGGAAGTGGACCCTAGCAGTCAGTGGAAGGAATGGTGGGAAAAGAATGGACTTGTCAACACATTTATCCAAAGAGGACAAAAGATTCTGTTGAAGGCATACAAAGATCTGTCTGCACTCCCACTAAAGCAGTTGAACATAGTGCAGCAGCATATATCTGAGATGGAGGTGTGGAAAATAACTTCTCAGCCTTGATGTACTAAATTTTATGAACCATTTTCAAACACTTTACCTCTTTCTTCTTAACTCATCTAGAGCAAGAATAAAAGTAGGAATGGTAAAAACCACTACACGTAAAACAGTGAGGGACCAATCCATGGTCATAGGCATCATGGTCTTTGCAACTGCAACGACCACATATCATAGAATTGTGACATGACGTATTAGAGTGACCAAACCACTGACACTGGAAAAATTTGAGAGAATTGGGAATATTGGCTGTGCCTTACAGTCATGGTTATCTGCCTTGACAGTGGTGACATAAATGTCAAAAATGAGTACTGGTAAGAAGCATAATTCCACTTTTGCAAGTGAAAATATGCTACACTGGATTATTGAAACCAGCGAGGATCTCTTAATATATGCATATTCATAGCACATGGTATACAAATTAATTCAGCATGATTATTCACTATCCTAGTTCACTCCTAATCTTAGAACAAACCTGAAAACTTGTCTGAATTTAAAGTCATCCTAAAGACCACTTAGATTTTGTGACTATTATTGGAGAATTAGTCTTTGAAGTTTCATATATGCTTGTAAACTGTTATAATAAAATTGCAATTTTTTCTGTTTCTTTTTTTTCTTGTAATGTAAAGAAGAGAAAATTACATTTTTAACATAGAGAAATAAAGATTAAGGATAGTGCTTACTATAACACATAGTAAGCAACAGTAATAACTGAGACTAGCTTAAAAACAGCAGTTTAGCAGAAAATTGCATAATTTAAGAAAAGTAACTGAAGTCAATATTATATTTTCAAAATAATCCAGAATTAATTGAAATAGTTACAATAAATTAATAGCCTGAACCTTAAAATGACATAAGAAATTTTGTTTCACACATTTTCATTTTCTAGCTCCTCCTCATGTCAGTAATTTATTTGTGCAACAGGATAACAGACTGTACTACACAGTCCTGGAATAAAATAAGTTTACAAACATAGTATTTCAAAAAAACTGTATTCACTGTTGAAAATGACTGCTCACAAAGGAATATGGACAGTACTTCTGATGTATTTGAGAACATTTCAAGCTTTGGATTTGTTGTTGTTGTTTTTTTTGTTTACATTCTTACTAGATTCTTCCAGTTCAAAATAATTATTAGAAATTTAATTCTCAACCAATATGGTACAGCTCTGATACAAAATTGAATTATAGAGAAAATCCATGTTCACAATTATAAGATCTTAAAACTAATTTTCTTACAAAAGGTAAATTCAAGAAGTACAATGAGAATTGTATGTTTTATTCAGGAAAGTTTAGGCATGAAACAATGTATTTCAAACACTTCCACAGAATCTGTTCAGATGCTTTCCATATTCTTAATCAGCATAAAAAGCCCATTTCTAAATTATGTTACTGCAAAAATGATCTCCTCTGGAAAGTGTTAACTGATTAGTTCATTCTTATAATCTAGAGTCTAATTCACATTTTTAGGACATCCAAATTTTGATATTTTAATAGACATTACTTTCAAGGATTGGTTGATTAGTTGGTTAATTTAGTGTTTTATGGCACAAAGCAGCAAGGCTATCTGTGGCAAAAATCTGGTAAAAAGGTAAAACTATAGTAAATGTAGTAAAATTCACAAACGGAAATGAAGGTAAAACAAAACAGCATTAACAAACATAAATAACATAAAACCAATATTGACATCTAGTCTACAAAGTTAAGAGAGAAAGTACAGTAAGAGAAGTTGTAAAAAACTTTCTGTAGCAAAATGGTAATGATCATAACCTGTCAGAAAGACTAACAGGTAAGTACAAAAATCACCATCAGTCACCTGAAGTTGGCCTTTACAGTCCTGGTTTTGAGTTATGTGTTATCATGGCCATTGTCAAAAAGTAACAAAATTTTAAAAGATGTGCAGCAAAATTTCAATAATAACTCACAAGAATGACTAATGGGTAATTCAAACAACAGCGTCAGTCATCTGAAGTTGGCCTTTCCAGTCCTGGTGTTGAGTTCACAGAGTCACCTGATTTTGAACCATCTCTATAAAAAAGAAATGGAAAGATTGTTCTAAAAATGTTCAGTAAATAGAAGACGGTACTTCCAATCAGGAGTATCTACTTTTTTCAGATGACTTAAAGAAAGGTCACATTTGAGGACTGTAATAGACCCAATTCAACCAAATGCACCTGGATACAAAGGCTAAAAGGAGCAATGACAGATCCTCTATTTTGAAAAAGTGTGGCCCACCGAGACAGGAAAATACAACCCCATGTGAGATACTTTGGTGAAAAACAAAGTTTCAAAGCACATCGTAAAGACAGTTGCAAACGGTGAAGGGGCAAAGAAGGTTCATAAGACTCTATGAATAAGCTCTGAACTGGGGAAATATAGAAAGCCCCAGTGCAGAGCCTAAGTCTGTGATGTTGAATGGGGTCCAGTATCTTTAAGGCCGAGGGTCTGGCAGAGCCATAAACCATAGTCGAGTTTTGATCAAATAAGAGCATGATATATCTTTTGCACAGAACATCGATCTGCTCCCCAAGTGGTGGTAGAGAAGATGCAAAGGATATTTAGTGCTCTGATTAATGTATGGTATAAAGGTCAGCTTATGATTAAAGACAAGTCCCAAGAACTTGGTCTCAGGGACCACAAACGGTGAAACTTCACCAATACAAAGTTCAGAATCAGGGTTAATACTCTGTTGACAGCAAAAGTGAATGCAAACAGTTTCAGTGAGAGAGAAATTGCAGCCATGTTCCGTGGTCCACTTCAGTACACGACTGAGGGCAGTTTGTAGCTGCAGATCAACATATTACATGTTTGATGACTGACATGATATGTGAAAGTCATTGACATAGAGCCCAGTTGCAACAGTGAGAGGAAGTTGTTCAGTGATGGCATTAATCTTGATACTGAATAATGAAGAGAAGCAAACTGAGAGATCAATAGCAGTAAAGGACTGACTAGGTGCAAGAAAATAAGTAAAAGAACCAGTACTGAAATGAGAAAGATTGTGATCAAAAAGCATACCTCTGTGAAGCAACCCCTCCTATCAGTATAAGCATTATCTCAGAGGGGATGATGTCCAATAAAGTCCCCAAGGATTAAAAAGGAAGATGACAACTGTTCAATGAGAGCATCAAGGTCTGATTGATCACAGATCTCTCCAGGTGACAGATAGAGAGAACAAACAATTATCGTATGACCCAAGAAATCATGGATGGCTATGGCCTCCAAGGATGTGTTGAGTGACAAAGGCAGGTTGGGCACAAGCTGATCAACCAACAGTGCCACCGCTCCATGCACTCATCCATCACACAGCCTGTCATTTCTGTACAAAGAAAACTGCCAAAAAGTGACTGTATCAGAAGGTTTCCTTTAAGGAAAGACATACAGGATGGTAGGAAGCAATCGGTGTTTTGATGTAATCCAAATTAGAACATAAACCTCTCCAGTTCCCTTGAATCAAGGTAGCCATTTTTAATGATGTATAGGTGAACTACCTGGAGAATGCTTTTGTTTATAACCCTGTCTGTTTTCCTTATAGTCTTTATTCGAGGTAGGTGTGTCAACTTCCAAGGATCCTGCCCCAGATTGATTGGGCAGGTCTTTGTTGTTGGACGGAGGATGAAAACAAATGATTGTTTTGCATCTTTGAGTGGGAAAAGAAGATGTATCCGAAGAATTGCCTGTACCTAGAACCAAAGGTTGTGGATCTTGGGGTTTATTGGAATGTATGTAAAAGACAGAGATGAGTGTAAAAGTTGATTCATCAACTTTTTCAACCATGGAGGCCAAAAGACTTTTCATTTGTTTTAAGAATGATTCTCTTAAGGCACAGAGAGATCTGTATGCACTCTCACTGTAGTTGTGGAACAAAGTGCAGCAGCATACATCCAAGATGAAGAAGTAGACAGCAATTGTTGAGCCTTAGGATAAAACTTAAGTAATATTATGAATCATTTTGTAATGTTGCACCTCATTTTCTTTCAACCAATTAGAGCAAGACCAAAAGTAGGATGGGCGAGAGCCATTGCAATTGACACAATGTGAGTCCACTTCACACTTATAGGCATCATTGTCATTGCCACCACAATGAGCACATGTCAAGAAACCACAACATGATGTTTTTGAGTTACCGAACTGTTAACACTGGAAACATCTGAGAGAGTTTGGAATGTACGGCCTTACCCTGCACCAAGGCAGGTACACGTAGTGATGTGAATGTCAAAACAAGGACGTTGTGCAGCAATGTAACTCCATCTTTGTAAGTCAAGATGCTCCTCACTGCGAAAACTTCTTGAGTACAGAAACTAGCAAGAATCTCTGACTCGAGGATGGTCTTCAAATCCTTCTCAACAATAATTCCTCATGATGAATTCAAAGTAGCATGAGGTGTAACTTCAATATGTATATCCCCAGTGGCTTTTGAATTCAAGAGGAGTTCACTGTGTAGAGATGTGTATGTTCCCATGAATATATCTCCAGAACAAAGATTCTTTACTAATTTTGGAAAGCCAGCAAGTCCCTCTGAATAAAAAAAGGGGGACCTTTGCCCTAAAGGTTTCTCTGAAAGAGAATGTAAGATAAGAAAATAAGGAACAGCTGGTGGTACAGATGATGAAGATTTCTGATCAGAATCTTCAAGATGTGGTTGTTTACCTATTGACTGTTTTTTCACTATTTTATTGAAATTTATATTTGGAGAATCCATAGGAAAAAAGAAACTTTTGGTGCCCACATACCCCATCCATCATGGAGCCCTACAAAGGAACACACTACAATGTCAAGCAAGGACACTGCAGCAATGCCAGGATTTTGTGAGCATTATACCCAAACACCAGCATCAGACACAATGTTCACAACACCTATTGAGAACTTCCGACACTGGTACTTGGTTGACCCTAGCCCAAGTGGACCAGCCGATTGACCCAAAAAGACCATCCAAAGGCCGCCCATCTACAGTAATTCAGGGCTAAAGTGGTGTGTTAGGGTTGGACCCCTCAACCAACAGGATCCTCTCCTCCCATTCACCAGTCGCCCTGCATGGCAAACATGTGGGTGGACGTTTAGATCCCAGAGGATGTAAACTGAAAAAACAGAACCTTCCTTGGGAGGTCTCCTCACTACATACAGGAATCCACACCAAGGGTACTTTCAAGGAAGGCCTACAATTGAAAAATCAATGATGTTATACTGTTTTCAGTGGTGATATCAAGTTACTAAATAATCTGGAAGTTATTTAGTGATTTACAGGTCAAAGATTGATCTCTAAAATGCCAGATTTGTTTTTAGAGAGACTATATTATGTAAATTTCACATGATGTTTTACCTATGAATGTTAACTCCATGAAACATCACAATGAATTTTATTTCTGCCTGGGTTTTAACTGTTTTATTAATAAGAGCATCCTCTTATATTACAATTTAATTAGCAACAACAAATTAGGCATTATAGCTTTCATCTCTTTTTCTGTGTAAGTAAATATGATCAAACAGAAAAAAAAATTGTATTTGAAATACTCACAAGTGGAATATCTTTAATACCCAACACAACTGGCACATCTAAGGACTCAGTACTACTGCCATCTAAGGGTGTAATTTGGAACCCTAGGATAACTGTTTTTTCTGGTATCACTACTTTCTCCTGCAAATCAAAGTTAAAAATTATATTTATATATTTTAGATACTTTCAAAGAATACTTCAACTATAAAAAGAGATATCTAGATTTAAAATAGCAGTTCTATAAGGATGGGAAACAAATTGCAACTGTAGCAGTAAGTGGATGAAACTTGAATTATAAACATGTTTCATTTAATCGGAAATGGCAAAAAAAATATTTGCTTGGTTTAAATTTTCAAAAAAAACAAAAAATAATCACTGAATGTGAAAATGTGGCAATCATGTACTTTGTACACAGTTGCTTATATACCTACTTCATAAAATGAAATTCATGTCCAAAAATTTATTTTTTACTTTAACTTACTGATCATATGATATTGCTGCTACTAGAAACTAAAATATAGAAATAATTACAATGAAGTTAAACTGTAAATTTAAAAAAAAAGTGTTTAAAAAACAAAACAAGATGCTGAAAAGACATTATTTGAGGGTTGAATGGAGTAACTTAAACTACTTTCAGTTACAACATACATACCTCTTGATACAGTATTTATATGTACCATATCTAATAACAATCTACATGACTGCAACTATCTGTGGAACCAACAGAATTCACAATAATACTTCCATTTTTCCAGTACTAAAAGTGATAGATAAATACTGTGGAGAGAAATGCTGTGTCCAATATAACAATATTTCCCAAATTCATGGATGGAACAAAAACACTTGTTACACACACACATCCTAACAAATTATAAAATTGCCAAGTGGCTTATTGCAAAAAAAAAAAAAACTATTAACCTTTACTGCTTGCTGTTTCAAACCATTTTTCATTGATTTATCAAAAGAAAGAATTACAAGTTAAATTTAGGAATAAGATAAAAAGAACTCTTGAAAGACTAGTGAGAATGAAGAATACACATTGCATTAGTCATTCTAATCAAAAATACTCTAGAAGATCATGGATTCACTGAAGCAATAAGTACTAAACTGATAGGGAACACAAACTTACATTATACCTTAATGACTGCAGATCTACTTCCATACCAGCAGAACAGTTAACAAAATTTGCATGGCAATTAGGCTTAACTTTCCATTAATAACTAGATGTGCATAGTGTTACCATTTTACTCACAACCAATCTCAATGTAACCTTGATCAACAAGTCTTACTTTTACATAGATAGAAGGTAAATATTTCCACCTCACCTCTTTAGACAATACTATAATACATTTAATTTATTATGTAACATAATGTTCAGGGACAACAACAGTTCTATTGGTCCATCTCAGCTAACCCATCCTCTAAGCTGAACCGATATTATCAAAAAATAAATAAAGCCAGCCCTTTTAATGTAAACATCTGTCAAAGTTTCTTTTAAATGTATTCAAATTTACTGCCACCACAACATTCAAATGCAACCCATTCCATAGGCCAACCATCTTCCTGGATAAATAAAATTTACTCAGCTGAAAATGGCTTCATACTTGCCAAAATCTATATTTGTGTCACCTATTTCTCTAATTATCACTGCTAAGCTAAAAAAAATGTTGATGCATCAACATTATTAATTCCTTTTTTTTGCAATCTTAAATACTTCAGATCCTCTCTAACTCTTCTTCTTTCAGAGAAAACAATTTTAAGGATCTTAATCTCTTTTCATATGACAACTCCTCCATATCACATACCATTTTAATAACCCTCTTCGAAACTCTTTCCAACAATTCAATGGTTTTCCTAAAGAATGAATACAATACAATACTCCAATTGTGGCCAAACCATTGACCTATACAACGAAATAACCTCTTTACACTTGTATTCAAATATTTCTGTAAATACAACCTAAAATTCTATTTGCCTTACCAGTAGTAATGGTACATTGCTTGGAAGATTTAAGAGACTAATCAATCATTACAGCAAGATCCTTTTCTTTCATGGCACTCTTAATGTTACTCCCATCCAAATTTTACTTATAATTCAAATTATAATAACCCATATGCAATAATTTGCATTTATCATAATTCAAACAGATCTGCAAACTCACTAAATAATCTAAATCCTTTTATACAGCAGCAGCATCCTCTTCACAGCCAGCAACACCCAAGATTTCGATATAATCAGCAAATTTATTAACCATTCGTTCACCTATGTTATTAATTAATGTAAATCAAAAAGAGCAATGGTCATTAGACTGAGCCCTAAGGTACATAACTTCCAACATTAATCTTGTTTGACTAAACTCCAGTTATAACAACCCTCTACTTTCTTCCACAAAGCCACTCTTTTATCCAATTAGTTAACTTATCCCCCACACCTATAGAGATAAGTTTCTTTACATGCCTTTTATTTGGCACTTTCTCAAGTAATTTCTGGAAATCCAAATACACCAAATCTACACCCTTACCCTCATGTACATATGCAGTGACATTTTCAAATATGTAAAAATATTTGTAAGGCAGGAGTTTCACTTAGTGCAACCATAATGACCATGTGATAAAACTTCTAAACTTTGCAAAATATTTTATGTATCTTTTATCAAACTTTCCAAAACTTTATCCATAACTGATATAAGACTAATGTGCCTATAATTACTGGAACAATTTATATTACCTCCCTTGAAAAAAGAGTGACATTAGCTAATTTTCAATTTGTTGGTATCTGTCCACTACTCAAGAACTTTCAAAATACTGTGGCAAGTGATTCACATAATCAATCTTTATCCTCCTTTAAACCTTCAGGGAAATATTATCTGGCCCAGGAACTACTATTTTTTAAGCTTCCCAATTTATTCCAACAAGCTCAGAGTTTATGCAGTTGTCTTGTTCAATTTTGTTTTGGTCTATCACTTGTTCAAGATGACGAATACTGTTTAAGGCTTCATCAGTAAAAACTGAAGAAAAGGCAGAATTTAATTACATAGTCATCTCATGATCATCAAGCACAAGCCTTCCTCTGTCATCTCTCAAAGGTTCTAACCCCATCTTAACATTTTATTCACCCCTAATGTACGTCAAAAATCTTTACTGTTGATTTTTGTTTTCAATCAAAACTTTCATACATTCTTTTGGATACCATAATTTCCTATTTGACCAACTTTCTTAATCTTCTATAATGCCAGCCAATTTACTTGCAGCTACCCTTTTCTTTTTGTAAGAAATATATTTGTTTTTAATATTGAACAAAAATTTAATATAAATTTTTCACATTTGCCTAGTGTTTCCAAATAACTCAGCTTTTCAATTCACAACAAATAATTCTTGTTGCATCTTTTCAAAATTTACTTTTTTCAAATTTGGTAACAAAATATCATTATTCCTAATTTCAATATACAGCAAAACAGCAACAATATGCAGCAGATAGGAATAGTGTTTTTGAACTTGTGTTGGCTTTTTTCATTTTGAGTAGTATTTTGTTTAGTTGCATTTCGTGTATCTTTGTTGGACCAAGAAGTGGGTTACAAGTCATAACTAAAAATATATTATCTGTCATTGCATTTTTAGATCTGATACTAGAATATATATGTATGAGGTAGTCATGGCTTTATACAAGACATACTGAAAATTGTTACATCCAAAACAAATTCAAACATTTAATTAGAAACTGCTTCAAAAGCAACTTAAAACCTGAATTTAGATATTCAATTCTTTCTTTCAACAAGAAGAATGGAAATATATCTAAAAAATGAATGACTCTTTGGAGGTTTATAGTAAAGTGGTGTTTTTATTTTATTTTCACAAAGTTATAGGTTGATGTTAAGAAAAGAGATGCAGCTGGTTGAGTAGTTGCACAAAATTGAAAAATTCTTTCATTTTGTGAGATCCTCAAATATCATCAATGAATCTTAAATACAACAAAGGTTAAATTCCATTAAGGAATTAAAACATTTCTTCAAAACAAACAATAAAAAGATTAGCATAAGAACAACTTACTTTTGTTCATTTGCATGGCAAGCTCTTTAGTCTACCTATATAGAGTATTAAAATGAAAGTACAAGATCAGCTAGTTTCAAAATTGTATCTCTTATGGAGCACTGTGTTCTTCATTTGTTCAGGAAGTATTTTATAACCAACATACCATTGCCATAAGGGATAACCATTTAAAGAGTGCATACATACACAGTGAATAATGATTTCCTGATGGTATTTTTGTATTACTTAACATACTGAGAGCATTAGAGCTGCCATGTATGAAAGAAAGATTTGGAAAAAAAAATGTTTAACAAAATTTTCATCAATGAAGCTAGAAAATGATTCCATGGAACAGCTACAAGCAGATATAATTTGGGTGACCTGGAATATTAGGTTTGTGTATCTTAAACAGAATATAAAAGAACAATAAATTTTGGGGGAATAGATGATTATGCCAGCAAGATTATGAGGTAAATAACCATCAACTTGAAGTTCTTGTTAATGTATAATTCACATTTCCAAATTACAAAAAGCAATTCTCTTATTTGCTGGTTTAATCACAATGTCTTAAAACCCCTCTAATGATTGTATGGAGACATTTAAATACAGGTGGAATAAGAGATTTGATAAAATGTAAGATAAAATCCAAATGATACAGCATTTTGTTTTAGACAAGTCTGAATAATGTTGATATGGCTAAAGTTCCTTTTCTAAGTCAGAGTGAAAGGAAAAACATTTAAAACAATATCAAAGATATAGATGGATTGTTGCTATAAAAACTGTATAATAATTTTACAATGAGTATTGTAAAGAGTAAGTCTTTGAAACCTTTTCCTATTGTTAAAATGCATAGTGTTTTTGTCTTGAAGTGTATATTTATATGAAAATGCAAGTTCTTAAAAATAATAACTCATTAACTTCATTTTCATATTCAACATGAAGAGCAGTTGCTCAGAACAAAAATGTGTACAATAAATTTGTTTCTATTCAAATGTTGTATTTTTAGTGATATTATTTTGTGGATTATTTATGCTATGCACATTCAGAAACTAATTAAGTTAAAAAAACTTTAGTTAATTGCAAATAATGATGTGAAATCATAATGATATTATTTTGATTACGTGAATAATCAGAACAATACAAAACAAAAAACAAAAATAGAAATGCTAATTGCAATTAACTGATTATTTTCAAGGCATAAATAAGTATTTGTAAGCAAATAATTTATACTAATTAATCAAGCTATTTACCAACCTCTCATAAGCAGTACTTACTTCTAAACTGGCCATTACTTTTAAACTTACCTTGACAACAATCTTCATGTCAGACACTAAACAATCATCTCCAATGTGTACTTCTTCTACATTGACTGTAGAACTACTAAGGATAGTCCGTTTTCCTAAAGTACTTGATGCTGACACACTGACCAGGCTGTTAAGCAAAAGGTAGTCTATAGAAGGATGAGACAGCTCTCCCTTACATGAAAAAAAGAACAAAGAATTGTTTAATGTTTTATAAGCATTATATAATTGTACATATGATGATAAAGTGGTTTTCACATCCGCATTACCCTAATCAAAAGATAGGTCTTCACTCATGCCATAAAATCTAAAACAAACCTTTTCAAACCAGCTTTACTTATCTCTCTTTCAACCCTTGCTTGGTAAGAGTTGAAGCTAAAGTCTAAAGCTTCATATTACTCTTCAAAACATCAGCAAATACTTCTACAATAAATTTAGAATTATACAGTATTTCACTTAATACTTTATCCTTTCACTGCACTGCACAATTAAAATACACACTTAAGTAGTTAAACATCACACAGAAAATCTGATTACTATTAAAACTAGTTAGAAGAAATATTCTTATTAATGATATGAATAACATACTCAATTATCAATATAAAAAGTAATGTAGAACCAGTGCTGCAACAACTGCAAATAGTAGTTTTAAAATAATTAAATAAAAGAGAAAATGTTCTCAAGATTTCTGGTCAATGACCTTGATTTCATTAAAATCCTAAACATTGTTACTGTACATTCTCATAGAAGGTGCACCATCTACACATTCTTTCTAGAATATAAAAGGACTACTCATACAACTATTCAGATAATTAGTGTGGTTGTAAATTTGGAAAATTTAAAAAAGTAACTCATTTTAAACTGTCCACTGCAACAGCTTGATAGCTTTCAGTGACATAAATCTTACAGAATATGCCATCAAACTTGTATGAAAAAAATATATTCTACTTTTAATTTCAAGCCAAAATATATCCAATATTTTTCCCTTGAAAAATAAATTACTATTGTTTCTTCTAGTTCTCAATTACTGATCTTTACATATATTGCAGAGTTGCAAGCAGGTTGTGTTTATTAGTCAACTATTTAATTGTCATAGGCATCTCACTCTTAACCCTTTCAAAACAATATACAATGATTGCTAGTTGATAAATAACTCTTGAGAAATGTTTTTCCAAAATGAAACTGGTGGATTAAACTGTCTAAAACTGAACAACTTTATTAAAATTATGTAATTTCAGAAAAATAAAATATTCAATTTTGATATTTTTCTTCTATTGCTACTAAAAATTCATTATCTAATGTTGTTATTTACACTTGGGCTCTGAACAGTTCGCCTGCAAGGTGATTTTCATGTTAAATATAAAAAAAAAGTTTTTTTTCACAATTTTCACATTTCACTTGCATATTCTCTAGAACCGCCTAACCAGTTGTAAAACTTTGAATCATAACATACCTGACAATAATAATTTCAATAAAATGCATTGATAGCCAAGTGGTTCAATTAAACTTTGAATGTAGCACAGTAACATGCACAGAAAGACGGTTTAAAAATGACATCTTCCTCATGGGGTTAAACAGTGCATTTTTTGATTTTTTAAATGAATTTTTCTATTTATTCTAAAGTATAAGATTACTAGCAAAGTACCACTATAACATAAATTTAAGCTTGAATTACTCCTTTGCATTATTTCAGTTAACCCTTTGCAATGGGCCTCTGCAGTTTGCAAAGAGCTGTATACGAATTTCACTTGTGTAACAAGATTATATGTATCTTGCAAAAATAAATGACATTATTTTAATTAAGTGTTTCTACTAAAAATATTTTACATAGCTACAATAGTTATTTGCACTCAAATTCTTAACAGTTCAAGAGCAAAGTAATTATCGTTTTAAGTAATAAAATAATTTTCTTCATCTTATAATTTTCACGTTTCATTTGCATAACCACTGGAACCTTCAAAGTCAATGTTAAAAGTTTTTGAAGGTGTTGACATTCTATTTTTCATTTTCAATTTGATATCACAAACTGTGAATGTTATAATCAATATAAAGTACAATAAAATGTTTAAAATTAAGAAACAGAAAAAAATTACATACCTTTTAATTTGTTGTTTAATATTTGAAATTATTTTCTTGTTATAATATTTGTAAACTGAGATCTTTTTTTCTTCTTCTTTTCACTATAGTTAATTTTTAATGTTTCATTTTCCTTTATTGTTCTTTATCTTTAATTGCTCCTCTTGGTACAAGTTAAAGGTGCTCTTGCAGCATTATTATAATATTTTCAGAAGAGATGTAAAAGCCTTCACAAAGTTATTATCCCCAAGTGCAAGATGTTAAGCCTTGAAAACTTATGCAAGGTATGACATATGTTTAAAAATGCTTGAACTTTCCAATTATGCACATTAAAACATAAATAATATACTATTAACTAAGATATAAAAGTAGGACCTAAATATAATTTAACCATCTCAACAACTATAACATACTTAGTTTAGAAAAAGCTTTAAGTGCTATAATAGATCAAGCAGCCAACACTATAATAAAATAACCATTGTTGTCCTATAGTGTAAAATGTGTTATAATGACTATAAACATACATATGTAGCCACTATATGTATTTACTTTATAAATCTCAAGCAAACATACAGAAAGTGAGCATGGCACCAGTCAGGGGTTGATGAAATTTATTACTTGTTTTTACTCCATTCAACTAGCAGTCTTTTGATCTTGAATATCAATAGGGCAAGTTAAGTACTTAAGTGTCTAGACATACATCTACAAGACTGGCATTATACAATTCAAGACAGAAAATGTAAAGTTCGTATTTTTATAACTTGGTAGTCATGCATCAACACAAAATTGATGAGTATGAATTTTCTTAAAGGTTTCTTTTGACTGGACACAATATTCCAAATGTGGCCAAACCAATAATCTAAACAGTGAAATTATAACCTCTAGATTTTATTTGGTATTTCTGTAAATAAAATGCAGAACCCATTTGCCCTGTCACTAGCACCTGCACACTACTTGAATGGTTTAAAAGACCTTTCCGAGGAAAACAAGATCCTTTTTTCCACAATACTATTTAGGTTATTCCCATCAAAACTACATTCATAATTCAACTTAAATTATCCCACACATATTACCTTATATGTACTTTAATTAAAAGCCATTAATTTCCCAACTCACCAAATATTCGAAATTATTCTGTAAAGCAGTAATCATCATCCTCAAATTCAGCAACATCCAAAACCTTTATGTCATTAGCAAATTCAAATAATTTGTTGATTATACTTTCATATGTGTCATTATAATAAATCAAAAATGGCAACAATGTGACAGTAATCCAGTTTGACTGAACTCCATTTATAACAACCTTCTACTTTCTTTTACCAAACCAGTTTTCAATCCAGAAAGTCAGCCTATCCCCCACACCACAACAGATACTTTTTCAATAAGTCTTTATGTGGTACTTTATCAAATACCTTTGAAT
Source organism: Carcinoscorpius rotundicauda (assembly GCA_011833715.1). NCBI lineage: Eukaryota > Metazoa > Arthropoda > Merostomata > Xiphosura > Limulidae > Carcinoscorpius > Carcinoscorpius rotundicauda. The sequence goes on along the minus strand of CM022392.1, from coordinate 43,412,232 downwards.
ATCCAGATATTCCACAAAGGCACATACACCCTCATCAACATAAGCAGTAACCTTTTCAAAGAATACTATAGATTAGGAAGGCAAAATTCATGCTGACTAAAAAACCTTAGTGGGTGCAAAAACCAAAGATAAACCAAGTGAATGGTATAAATTCCTTTCTGTTGAATTTTATTATTAGATTTAGCATATTCAAATAATATGCAAATATAAAGTAATTTGTTAATAATCAAAATCAAACTATATTTTTAAGGTATAAGCTTATTTCAACCACAAATATTGTTGGCAAAAGTATTAACAAAATGTCTTACAAATGTAATGGTGATGAATTTTGAAAAGTTAGGTCCAAGATGGCAAATAAATCTTTGTTAGTTTTTGTCATGATCTTGTTCAACATATAGCTGGAAGTGGTTACTGTCATCAAAATAAAGTATCGAAAGAAATATGCTGGTAAAAAGCAAATGTGCAGAAACTAGATATATAAAATTGAATCTTTTGGTCAGTGTTAAAAAAAAAATTAATTGTAAGAGAAAAGGAACCATTTTAATGTTTGCTTTTCTTTTGTAAAACAGTGCCTAACAATAAGATGGTGGAAATTTTCGCAAGTAAATATTGATAAGTTTCATAAAATTTAAGTAAGGTTTTCCACTATAAGAAAGAGCCAGAGTTTATCAATGACACTTCTCTGGTAGGAAAAAGATTAACTAGATAATATATTATCAACAAATAGTTCCAATAATACTATCCAAGTTACATTTTAATTTTGGAAGTAAGACTTTAATAATTTACAACTACAGTTGAGTATTTCTTTAATTCTTTTCCAAGCAAGAGGAATTTGGATGTGAACAATAATTATGTCAAATGTTTAATATAGAAAATAACTACATGATATTTATGGTACAATAAAGAGATAAAGATTTATAAAAAAAAAAAAGAAGTAACAGAAACAGCTGTACCTCTACATATGAATGGACTATTCCCATTTGACTGCACTTTCTGAGAACAGCCATATGATCTTCAGCAGTGGAATGTTCAGACCAGTACAGATGTTCAGTACCTTCCAAGATCACTGAAACATTTGGTAGAGTTTCTCTTTATTTATGCCACATGTACATTTATTTTATAGACTACAGATCATCAGCAGAATGAATGTTTTGAAATAAGACTGTTATGCCTATGTGTACAAAATATGTTTGCTTTCAATACTTTGTACCTTATCTTACACAAATTTATTTATTCTTAGTTTTCAGATTAACCCTAAAGGATAAAGTGATTCAGAAACTGAACAAGTTAACATTTAAGAATATTCAATTTATTCAAGTAACCATGTTCCATTAACATATGACACCACAAATTATCTAAAGGGCATTCAATCTCATTATGTCTCAAATGACTAAATATGAAGTTGAACATCAAGAGAGAAAAAAAGCCTGCTATCTCATATTTTAAAACAAGTAATTAAAAGTTACTTCTGCAAAGATTATATTTCAAAAGAACTTGAAAATCTTTGATAGGTCATCACTGAATAATTAAATTCAAGTATTTGGATCTTGATATAAAGTTTATATAGAAAGTAATAGTTATGTGAGTTACTGCTATTACTGAAAAAAAACCTAAGTAATTTTTAAATCTGTCACAAAAAATTTAGTCTTGGAAATCACTTTGGCAAAATTTTTCTTATTAACTAAAATCAGGATGTTCTTGATTAAAATAATCACAATTTCCAGTAGTGTTATAAGCATTTTTCACATTTACTGTGATGTTTTATAAACAGTTTATTAAAATACTCTGATACTCCAACAAATTTTATCATTGAACATAACTTCTGAAGAGAAACAAAACAAACACTGTAGTTAATACTAAAATAACTTGGAACTAACAAATGTACAATTACAATGAAATTTCAGAAGTAGCAGTAATTTTCAAAGTTTTTGTGCAAGTTAATCCATGATTTACTTTCAAAGAGATATTTACAACAAAACCACTGATAGTGTTCATATCCAACAGTTTGTGATCATTTTGACCAGTGTTGTCAATAAATGTAATTGCAGCAACCACATATACATATATATTTAATTTAATGTCTGTTTGTAGTTAAGCAAAAAACTACACAATGGGGAATCTATGCTCTTCCACCACTAGTATTTAAACCTGGTTTCTAGTGCTGAAGTCCATAGCTGTAACATTGGAGGATGCCTTCATTTTAAAATCATCTAAGAATACAAGTTTAATTGGAAAAAACATTCAGTCCGACATTAAATGTAATAAGTAATTAAACATTTTACTATTGGTGATGATATATGCTATAACATACAAGTATCACTCCTGTAACATCTCATTTTTTTTATTCTGACATATTTAAGATCAGGTTTCTCTACTTTTTACAAGTTCTAAATGAACTGGATGAGCTTAGACTTGAATTTAACAGTTTCTTTCCTAACGTTTAAAGGCATAAGCCAAGATCTTGTTCAAACTATTACTTTATCTGCTTGCTAAGTAACTTGTTAAACACATCTCAGCAGAACATCTTGCATGTTAGACAAGAACAAAGGCAAATGGAAAACCAAGTTTCCCTTTTGTTTGTTAATGGACTTAATTGGTTACAGTCATGTGAAAAAGTTAGGACACCCTATGAAAGCCTGTGTATTTTTGTAACATTTTTCAATATATAGATACTTAATCTCAATTTCAACAATACTGAGAGATTACAGGAATATAACTAAACAATTAAAACTGAAGAAAAGACTTTTCAAGATCTTCTGTAAACGTAATTCTACAAAAATGCATATTCTAACTGAGGAAAAGTCAGGACACCCCCACATGTATCCCCACTTAAAATGGCTCAACTCACACACAAGTGTATCACACCAGATGCACATGATTAGAAGATTGTTGCTCAGCATTTTGAATGAGAATAACCCTATTTAAACTTCAGACATTTAATTTAATGTGCTCCTGACTGCTGAAGTAAGAGTGAGCACCATGGTGAGAGCATAAGACCTGTCTGAGGCCTTTAGACAGAAAATTGAAGCAGCTTATGAGTCTGGTAAGGGATTTAAAAAGATCCCAAAAGATTTTGAGATCAGCCATTCTACTGTCCGAAAAATAGTCAACAAGTGGAGGGCTTTCAAAACAACTGCCAACCAGATCTGGTCGTCCAAACAAGTTCATCCCAAGAGCAGACTGCAAGATGCAAAAAGAGGTCTCCAAATACACTAATATGTTATTACAGGACCTAAAGCAGGCTCTGGCTACTATTGATGTGAAAGTGCATGCCTCTACAATCAGAAAGAGACTGCACAAGTTCAACTTGCATGGGAGGTGTGCAAGAAGAAAACATTTGCTCTCTAAGAGAAACATCAAGGCTCGACTGAAGTTTGCCAGAGAAAATGTAGACAAAGACCAGGACTTCTGGAATAATGTTCTTTGAACAGATGAGTCCAAAATTTAATTATTTGGACACCAGAACAGAGGACATGTTTGGCATAAACCAAATACAGCATTCCAGGAAAAGAACCTCAATCCAACTGTGAAGCATGGAGATAGAAGTGTCATGGTTTGGGGCTGCTTTACTGCAGCAGGACCTGGACAGCTCAGAATCATAGAATCCACCATGAATTCTACTGTGTATCAGATGGTGCTTGAGGATTATGTGAGACCATCTTAAAGCTGAAGCGGAACTGGACCCTGCAACATAACAATGACCCGAAACATACCAGTAAATCCATCAAGGACTGGCTCAAAACTATGTGTTCAGTAGATGTGAATTCCACAACCGTGTCATCTACATATCTGAACCAGTATAGTGGTGAATGTAATGCAATGTTAATTGCTTGTGTTTCAAGTTGTGTCATAAAGATATTGGCTAGAACTGGTGATACTGGGTTACCCATGCTTAGGCCATTTGTTTCTATGTAGTTGTGGTTGTTGAACATGAAGTTTGTCTTCATCGTGGTGAATTCTATGAGGGTCCCAATATCATAATGGTTCTTTGTTACCTTGAATAATCAGTAAAAATCTTAATGCGTAAACATGATAGTTTTTAAAAGATGATAACATTCATTAACAATATCAAACTCATAATTGACTGTAAGCAGATTACTGGTTGGTTGGTTGACTAGTGTTTTATGGCACAAAGCATTGAGGCTATCTGTTCCAAATAAATTGTAAAAATACAAAAGTAAAATATTATACAAGATAAAAATAAATCAAGTTAAAAGCCAAACAAAGTTCCAAAGGCAAGTCTAAAACTTAAATAAATGAAATAGGCCAATGGTCTGTAAAAATTAAAGAATTCAAATTATTGTCACTATCATCAATGACATTTTCTGAAATCAGGGGTAAGCCTGTGAAAAAGACATGTTTAAAATGGTGTTTTTGCTTAAAGTTGTAATGGCTGCATGATAGTAACATGGGCTACTGTGACTTCAGTGTCACAAAGGTCACACACTAATGGATCAGTCTCAGATAAAAGAAATTGATGGGTTAAAAAACTGTGACCAAAGTGTAGCCTACCCAAAACAGTTGTCTCTTTCCAGTCTTTACAGTGATAAGATGGCCAAAGAACAACAGAAGGTTCAATCTGGAAAAGCTTGTTCTCACATTTCTCATTTCAAGTCAAATACTAATTGGAGTGAAACCAAACTTTGAATACAGGGCTATAGTCCACATATGAAAAAGCAAGGATGTGACAACACCAGAGCAGATGGACCTAGCTGTGGTGTCATCAAGTTCATTCCTGCAAATACCAATGTGACATGGTATCCAGAAAAATGGACAGAAGCAGAAGATAAAGAAAAATGGATCAACCATTTTAGAATATTGACAAGAAGAAGATGAGAGCTAACAAAGTGATTCCAGGGACAGTAGAGAGCTAAGAGAGTTGGTATAAGTAGTACAATCTGTGTAATGAATATTTCATGTGATCCAGAGCAGGAGAAATGGCATAAAACTAGGCAGTGAACACCACAACTATAGAGAGTATTCTGTGTGCAACCACCAAACCATAACAAACTATGGTACAGCGCATAGTGTTACCTGACTTTGAACCATCTGTATAAATGGGAATGGAAGGGTGGTTTGAAAATTGTTCAGCAAATAGAAGATGGTACTTTAAATCAAGAGTGTCCAAGGTCCTCAGATGACTTAAAGAAACTTTACCTGTGAGGAAAGTAATAAGCCATGGTGCATTGAACTGACCTGTGGAGACAGCAACATTATCCAAAGACAGATCCAATTCAACTAGCTGTGCCTAAACATGAAGGTCAAAAAAAGGAATAACAGAAAATCTATTTTGAAAAAGGAATACACAAACCCAGGTGGGATGCTATAGTAAGGACTGAAGTTTTGAAGCATACAGTATAGAAAGTTGCAAGCAGCCCATGTGAAGAGGAGGTTCATGAGACTCAGTGTACAAACTTTGAACTGGAGAAGTATGGAAAGCCCCCATGCATAACAGAATCCCCAGATGGTGAATAGGATTCAAAAATTTCAAGGATGAGATCCTGATTTAACCACAGACCAGAGACCCATAGTTCAGTTTGGATTGATTGAGGGCACAATATATCTTTATCACAGAACATCTATCTACTCCCTTAGAGGTGTAAGAGAGGACAAGGATGATTATTACTGCCCTTCTAAATATGACACATAGCTTCTTGATGTGTGGAATTAAAGTAAGCTTATGGTCAAAGATTAGTCCCAAGAACTTTGCCTCAGGGACCACAGAATAAACAACACAATCAAGACAGCTGAGGATTGAGGTGAATACTCCATTAGTGGAAAAACTGCATGTATATGGTTTTAGAAAAAGAAAAGGTAAAACTGTTTTCCGTGGTCCACATTAACAAACAATTGAGAACAGTTTAAAGCTGCTGCTCAGGAAATCTCATTTTCAACAACTCAGAAAAGATGTGGAAGTAATTGACATAGAATGTATTTGCAACTGTATAAGGAAGTTGCACAGTGATAGCATTAATCTTGTCACTGAAAAGTGTGACACTCAAAACAGAGCCATGAGAGGCTCCAAGACCCTATTGAAACCAACAGGAAAGCATTAAGCCCACAATGACTTGGAATCACTTGTCCATCAAAACATTTTGAATAAAAGTGAACAAATGGCCATAAAACCCATATGAGTGAAGGTCTTGCAAAATGTTGTACCTCTCTAAGACCTTATAGAAACAACTAGTCCAAATAACTGAATGATAATTAGAAGGAATCTTAGGATCCTTCCCAGGCTTAGAGAAAGAAAGAACAATAGCCTGGTGCTGAGCATTAGGAAAAACATTTATCCTGCTTAATCCAGTAAAACACAAGAAGAAGAACAGCAAGAAAGACATGGCACAGGATCTTGTTATGAACATCATCATATCGAACCATCTACTGCCAGAGAAGTTTAAGTTAAACCAGTGTAAAGTGGTGATTATAGTCGGATAGACAACTAACCAAAAAAGAAAGAAGGCTGATGAAGAAACAGAAGTACTGGATGTATAAGAAAAACTCTAACTGAGAGCATCAACAATGTTCTGTACATAATAAACTTCCTGGCCCCTGTAGAGCAAGATGGAAATGGGATGGGAAAGATACCTCCAAGTGACAATGCTCATTACTCACTGCACTTAAATATTTTGGAAAAAAGCCTGAATGGGAATTTAAGAAGTGACCTTTAGTGACATCCAAGAACCCATTTTCCTGTAGTTTTCAAGCATGTCATCAATCACCACAACACAGTTTTCATATTCATAACTTCATAATAAATTTTTGACCAAGTTCAATGATTTCCAGGCAGCAAGTTCTTCCTAAATGTGTTCTGTTTCAAATTCATCATCCTTCAGCACTTCCCAAATCTGTGGTCCAACAGATGTATTCTTTCATTTCTGTTACAGTGATTTTTGGTTACTTGTTAAACATATATCTGAAACAGTTGCCATTTCTGTTTATTCCTTTCTCAAAATTCTTCACAAGTTCCAGTTTCATATGAAGTGGGGGCAAAAACACATTTTGAGGATTCACTAAAGTCTACTACTCAGTACTGTTTCCTTGGAATATAATTATTTCTCACTGGCCATTCCTTTTGTTTTTTAATGATCATTATCATTTTGGATGTCCCAGATGCACAAAAACCAACATTATAAAAATGTTTTTGTTATTGTTTTTTTCCATTTAACTGTTCAAGTACATTTAATTTCCCAGCAGTACTGAGTTAATTGCATGTTATTTCACATAGTGCTGATAAAATATTGTGTTATTACAAAAACTCAAAATATATATAAGTGGTGGGCAAATTCTGACTACAATTTTGAAATCACACCATCAAATTACCCTACACCACTCAAGTTTTCTCCAGTAGCAAAATTTTTTATTGTCCACTGAGCTATCAGTAGGCCTAATGTAATGTCTATATGCTTTATGATAGTTATATAAAAAAGCAAGTTATATATAGGGTTATTATTAGTAGTTGAAAACAAACTTAGGAGGAAGCATTTTTTTGAAATATTATATTGGAAAATCTAGTAAAAATTCTTTTTCAGTTGATGAAATACTAAATTCCAGTGTTTAGAGTCCTCTAAGCAATGCAAAATTGTTGATGGAGGATGAATGTAAAACTGACAATGTAAACATGTTAAAAGAAATAACATAGATGATATACAGCCAGGTAAGGATTCTTAAGTTTTTCTGATGAACTAATGATTTTATGCAAATTTATATGAAACATTTATAGAACTGTGAATTGGTAAAACACCATAATCTTTGTAGTTCATGATAATTTCAATTCATAATTGTGCACATGATACTCCAATAACCATTATACAGTTTAAAAAATTAATGAAAATAAAACTTGCTGATATTTTAAGATGATACTGTTAGATAACATACTAATATATATAAGAAAGCTTGTTTGTGTATATTTTATTGTGCTAATATTCCATAAACAATAATTCTTAAGCTAAAGTAGTGTATATTATAGTTTATGTATATTATTGACACTTCTGAAGAATTTTCACTCAATTTGTTCACCTGCAGTTTCTTTTTCTGAAACTGTTTTTCAATAGGTAAAACAAACTAATTTACCTGAAAGATTCTAACAGCAACTAGTGTTCACAGAAAACATGCTACTTCCATTTGTCTTTAAAACAATGTTGACAGGTTTGTTATTAAGTTTCCAAACACAAAGTTAATGTTGGTTTAAACCTTACAATAAGGGCTTGGTACAATATTTGCACATGTCAAGTATTTGTGCTATATTGATACAGCATGTGTTTATTCAAATTATTTGACAGAGTATTTTGTATACAAACAATCAGATTTTTTCAATTAAATATTTCTGGTAAAGATGTGTTTCTGAAAATAAGAGTCTGTTTCATTACCAGCCCAAGTGCAAAGTGATTTCATGTTACGATTAAAAACTAATCTTCATCCCAAAAATCTCAAATATTATTTCCGTAATCTCTAAAACCTCTTAAATACATTTCAAATATTTGTTTTTAGTATGACTTCATATTTTATGTTATTTTCTATACATTGACTCTGTGGGGTTTGTCATCTGACCAACCTTGTAACCATTATAAAAAATTAGAATATAAATATAAATTATGCTTCTCTCATGCTAGAATGACTACATATTATAATATTATAAATACAAATGTTTAGTTTAAGTAACTTAAGTCTCAAAATGCTGTATATTTACATATATGTCAGTTATTTTTTATTATACTGACCTTCCAGTTATGTCTATCTAACATTACATGACTTGTACTGATGTAGTGCATGTACACTCATTACGTATTAAGTAATATAAAACTGACCTTTAGTCTTTTGTGTCTTGGCTATGTTTTATTATACTAGTATTTTGTAATATACAGTCACATTTCAATTATTATACACTTTGTATTTATTACTATTTAGAAATAAATTATTAAATTATTTTTCTTAATATATAAAACAATAAACCAAGAAGAAAACAATTACCTCTTCTCATTGCTAGACATAGTTTGACTTGCTTTCCCATTTGAAAAAAAAAGTTATAAACACTGTTTATAACTAATGTTTTTAACTTTTTTGTTGTTTTTCTTTTGATATTTTGTCAATCTCATTGTTCCAAAAAAGATTTACTGTTACACTTACCACAAGACATTTGAAATGCAGACAAATGATCCCATACCAAACTTCGTGCCCTTTTCATGGCTTTTATACCTTCTGTGTTGTACCCACACCGAGATGAATAGTTGGTCCAACGGTCCCCTTCTAGAAACTCTTCTCTGGATACACCTGTTGCCATGGCAAGCAAAATGTCAAAGTAGAGTGATACCTATAAATTTAGATCTTGATAAATGAAAAACATAATAAAGGCTTTCAAAAAAAAACTTTAAAGCTAGCAAGAGCAATTAAGTTTTCGGAAAAGATATTCTGATAAAAGAAAATACACATTAAAATCTAATTTTCCTCAAACACAAACAAACTGTCATTTATAACTTAAGATACTCTAATTCTTATATCATATTAATAAATAATTTTATTTGTAGCTGCAACATCTTTTCAAATAAAAAGTAAGATTAAATAAATTCAACACTACTAAGAAAATGTCTTGTACCTGCAGAGGTTCAGTTCCACTATCAACCCCAATGTAAGTACAACTATCAAGAGGTGACAGACCATGAAGAGCAAGCAGGCTTTCCACAACTTTCTCTGATAGATACACAAGTCCTGAAACCTAAAACAAGTAATGTGCTTGGTCCAGATTTTCTTAATTCCTAGTTTGGAATGTAAATCATATACATTGTCATTATCATGTGTTTCGATTTATTTTGAATTTAGCACAAAGATACTCAAGGGTTATATGTATATGTGCTAGCCATCCCTAATATAGCAGTGTAAGACTAGAGAGAAGGCAGCTAGTCATCACCACCCACTGCCAACTCTCGGGTTACTCTTTTACAAACAAATAGTGAGATTGCCCATCACATTTTTCATGCCCCACAGCTGAAAGAGCAAACATGTTTTGTGTGATGGGAATTCGAACCAGCAACCCTCAGGTCATTATCATGTGAAACAATTATGTTTTAGTTCATGATAAAACAGGATGTTTCAATGTAGTTTTCAGTTTTTTCTTCTTAACCTTTTTGAACTTTAGGTAAATAGTGCATCAAATTTCAAAATATGTTAATGAAAATTTATAGCAGCCAAAATTTCAATTTATACAACAACAAATATTTCATTACTACTGCTCTTGTATTTAATGATAATGCACTTATTAAACAACACAAATATGATAAGTGTTACAGCAAACAGAAGTTACATAAATATATAGCTAAAAACAAGAAAATCATGGGAACTCACTACTGGAACTTTCCCATTCTCCAGACAACAATCTTGAATAATATTTAGATCCTGGCAAAACAAAATATCTTCTACATACCCCTAACAAAAAAGAAACAAAAAATGAACATAATCTATCAGTATTGAATTCAAAAGTTAAAGTGGAATATTTTTATAAATGACAAAATTTGATATAGCTAGAATACATTAATTTCAACTAAAAATAAAAAAACGTAATGAAAGAAGATACCCATTTCATATGGCCATACATTTTAGTACTTCCCAACACAAATTAATAAAAGTGTACTGCTCCTATTTATCATGTCTTACTCTAAGAAACAAAACATTTTGTTAGTGGATAATTCACTTGCTATTATATATCACACATATGTATTTTTAATAGTTATGAAACATCTAACCCTGTTTAATCTCTACTTTACTTAATGATGCAGCTGTTATATTTAAACTCCACAAGAAAACTTTGGTTTTCAGAACTTTTCAAATTTCAGAACTTTGGAAATGGGGTTGTGGACCTATATATACATCTTCTTACTTAGTATATACATAAACCACTTTGTTTTTTATCTTACTTCATTAGTTTCTACTTTAACTGATGCAAACCAGTGGGGAATGGTGTCCTTGATGCCCCTTGCCTTTTTCTCCTTCACATTGAAAATACTTACCCAAATTATATGAAAATTAGTACAAACTTTCTAAATAATTTCTAGTTTCAGCTTTAAAAATCATATAAATTGATTCAGATATGTTATCATTTATAATGTTGTGAAATTTGTAAAATTTCACTTGAGATATTTTTATGACAAAATTCAAATATTTAATTTTGTTTTAAAATTTAAATTGTTCATGTTGAGCTGAATATTCCATTTTATGTAATTTATGAGTTTTAACATGACTGACATTCTTTAACACATTTATACTGTTTAAGTACTCACCACTTTCATCAAAAAGTCTTAAAAACACTACAGAAATTAAAAAAGATTTCACGGTGACCTGACCTTTCAAATTTATAATAGGACAGATTAGGTTACGATATTTTTGTTAAGAATATTCTCAGTCAAAATACTTTTATTTTATGATTATACTTTACTTATGTAAAATGCTTTAATAAAATAAGCATACCAACAATTAATATTAAATTAGAATTTGAGTTACCAGAACCTTTTGTCACCACCTATAGTATTATCTCAACATAATAAGATTTAACTGATATTATAATAGAAGGAAATTCCTACAGCATTCAAACATATAATTTCAAAGAATATTTTGTAAACCATAAAAAATACCAGATCTGAGATTTCTTCATAAGTCTCCTAACTTCTCAATGTATCCCACTCTTCTTCTCTGTATAAGCTTGGTGATAAAACCTCTCATACAACTTTATTCACTTTAGATTGACATAAAGAGCTTATAACCTGCTTCATTCAATAGTATTTAAACTTTGCCTGCAGATAGTTTCAAATCACTTACCATAAGGTCACAAGAGGGTAGGTACCAAGAGAAACAAAAGGAAATAAAATCTTATGAGAAATAAAATACTAAAATACTAAAAATAATATTCACAGAAAATGCTAATTTTTAAGCAAATATAAACCTAAACATTTGGATAGCCCAAAAATGTTTTTTAAAAAAAGTGCATCACATACAGGTGAGATTTCTTAAAGCTATACAGAAATGTAAGTTTAAACATTTATTTTTTTGAATTGCAATTACATGTGTTTAACAAACTGACAGAATGACAGAATAAAGCTTTATTCATTACCCAATCAAGTCATCTCTAATCTTTAAATACCTATTTAATTTCTACATTACTGATCACTGGACTGCAAATATATCTGATGAAAACACTCACATGTAACATTTCTACTTTTATTATTAAAAGTAAACTGGTTATTACTCTACTTATTGTTGCATTGTACACATACATCTTATTACTTATGAAAAATATGCACCTGTTTAGTTTTTGTCCTGAATTACTGTTGCACTGTACTTCACTTTACAAACAGATCTGCTTACTTACTGCTTTTATTGCTAAAGTATATTAATCACATACTTACTGTTATATTAAACATATACATATTTAATGCAAACAAAAATATAAATTGATTTAGTTTCTATGTAAAAAGGTGTAAAGAAGTTAGGATACATTAATTAACAGATCATATCTGGTGGGTCACACATATACATACATGTTACTTCTAACAGAAATAATACATAGTTAGCTTCTACCTTACATGATGTAACATTACACGTACACATGTGACTTTTAACAGATACTTACATTTAGTTTTAACTTTATGTAAAATAATGAGAAAATCGATTCCTCAGGATTGTGAATGATATTTTTTTTCAGAGGTTCTCTTTTTAATGTAGTAAATTATACAATAGTTTAAAAATACTTCATGGGAAAATCCCTGATCTTCATTAAGATACTTTAAATTATATACTTACATATTAATCTTTTTATCAGTGATAGTTATTCATTTTACTACATAATTATAGGTTAGTATTATAATTATTTATATGAAGCATTGTTTGTGCCATCTGTAATGAAATAAATTCAAAGAAAAATATTTCTACATCAGACCGGACATATTTTACGTGCATTATCCAACATTAAGATGTTCATAAAAATGTACATCTGAAGAGTGTAAAGATTGAAAACAATATGCATTCACCACATTTATATACAACATAAATATATATATCATATACTTTTCATTTGGATTTATAAAACTCCTTGATGACTGTAAATGTGTATTTGAAAATATTAATGATAAAAATATTTATCTTTTGGCCTATATGTGTTCTTGTATTAAATGTTTTCTGTTCATTTCAAAATACTTTACACTTTATAATAAGAGCTAAGAAAATTAGGAATATCAAATTCCAATGTTATTAAATTTTTACAGAAGAAATCAACAAAGATTATAATTTTCCTATGCTGAAAATGTAATTCAAATAGATGTTTACCACTTCTCTTATAATGGATTTCTCGTTCAATGCTGCTCTCTATGTGCAAACTATTTTGCTTGCCACCAGCTTTGAATCCTCACTTACACTCACGTTTATACATGGTACAATAACACTGTAGCATGCAAATAAGTATGTCATAACCCTCCACCAATAAAAGTGTGACACACCCTCCTGGTGCAGCAAACTCTCTCTATACTACAGAGCCCAATCTTCACTTGAAGATTAAGCAAAGAAGCATTGGAAGTGAGAAGGCAGAAGGGATGTATGAAAAGAGGAAAGTGTAAATCAGAAATATATTTTCAGTGTAAAAAAATTATAACTCTGGTACAATGCCTTACTTTCTCTCATATAATAACCAGAATCCCACAGTAAAACAGTGTAGGAATCCAACAAGTGATCTACTATAATGGAAGTAAAGACACATAAAAAACTTACCCATTCACAGTTGAAATTAGATATTTGATATCCCATGGAGAAAGAGGAGAAGGCTAAATTTTAAAGGTTATGAGGTGTGGTACACATAACAGTCTAGATGATCTCTAGAGTTGGAAGTTGGCAGTCAGGAAGAGGAAAAAAAAAAGACAAAACAAAAGGGAAAGAATATAAAAGGAAAACAAAAACTATCTGAAAATGGGAGAAATTGAAGATATTGAATAAGGCTGCCCAATATCCAGCAAGAGTAGACATGGAAAAACTGTCATCAAACAGCTAAGTGAAAAATTCTGAGACTTGAAGAACACTAGAACAAGAAAAGAGATAACCACAGTGCACAAACCAATGACAAAAAATGCACAATCTTCTATGATAAATTAAGAAGGGCAGATTGACTTTAAAAGAAGGGGTATCACACTTGTGGATAGTTTAGACTACTTTACAAGAAAATGGAATACCATGCTTGAAAAAGGAAGCAGGAAAGTATGTTGTATGTTGATTGGTTGCTTGTTTGGTGTTTATCTGTGCAAAATAACGGGGTGTCTGGGCCAAACAACCAATTAAACAAAGAACAACATAAAAGTAAAATTGTTATAAAATGTAAAAATAAATCAAGGTAAAACCAAAGAAACTTCAAAAAGCAGGCAAAAAAACTAAAATGGAATTAAAAATGCTGATGGCCCTTAAAAATTTTAAAACACAAGTAAGATGGACAGTGTCACCACTGCCAATGATACTTTCCAGTATCAGATGTGAACCCATTGAAATAAACATGTCTAAAATGATGCCACAACAGCAACACAACAGCAAAATGTGGGCTATTTTAATTTGAATGTCACAAAGGCCACACATTGGTGCATCAGTCCCATATAAAAGAAAATAAGTTAAAAGACTATGACCAATGCATAGTCTAGCCAGGACAACTACTTCCTTCTGATCCTAATGGAAAAAAACCATCCAAAAGGCAATAGGAAGATTGATCTGGAAAAGCTTATAATCAAGTTACTCATTCCAAGTAGACTGCCAGCTGAAGTTCCAAAGCATAGAGTAAAGACAGGTGAAAAGAGCGGAGGTGCAAAGAAGGTTCAAGAGACTTCCCCAGTTCAGAGCCAATGTCTTTGATGTTGAATGGTGTCCAGCATCTTTAAAGTCAAGGTCCTGGAAGATCCATAGACCAGTGATCCATTGTTGAGTTTCAACTGAATAAGAGCACAATATATCTTTAGCACAGAACATCAATGTGCTCCCCAAGTTGTGAAAGAGTGGACATGGAGGATAATTCAGTGCTCTAGTACATTTGACTCACAGGTGCTTGATGTGTGGTAGAAAGGTTAAAAATAAGCCCAAGAACTTTGTCTCAGGAACCACATACAGCACAACTTCACCAGCATGAAGCTGGCAGCAAAAGAGCATGCAAATGCTTTCAGAGAGGGAGAAGTTAAAGCCATTTGCTCTGGTCCACTTCAACAATTGAGGGCAGTCTGTAGCTGCTTCTCAATATACTTTATGCTTGACAACTGACATGAGTTGTGAAAGTCATCAACATGGAGCCCATTTGCAACAGTAAGGGGGAGTTGTTCAGTGATGGCAATTATCTTTATACTGAAAAATGTGACACTCAAAACACAGCTCTAAGGTACTCCAAGTTCCTGTAGAAAAGAACGGAAAAGTGTCAAACTAACACAAACTTGGAATTTCCTGTCCATTAAAAATATTTTAATAAAAATGGGCAAATAGGCATGTAACCCATATATGTAGAGGTCTCATAAAATGTCATGTTGTATCATAAGCCTTCTCAATGCCAAAGAATACTGATAGAAGATGTTGTCATTTGAGAAATGCTTCTCTGACTGATGTTTCAAATCAAATCAGGTGGTCAATGGTAAAGCGCTGTCATCAGAACCTACACTGGGTAGACAACAGGAAGTTGTTTGATTTGAAAAACCAAACAAGACAAGCATCAACCATCCTCTCTAAAGTTTTACAGTGTCAGCTGGTCAGAGCAACTGGACAATAGTATCAAGGAATCTTGGAATCCTTCCCAGACTTAGAGAAAGATAAAATAATAGCCTGGTACCAGGCATCAGGAAAAACATTCTCCTGCAAGATCCAGTTAAAAACAATCAGAAGAATTGCAAGAGAAGCAGGAGATAAATGGTGCAGCATTTCATAGTGTACATCATCAGGTCTGACCAATTTCCTGCCAGACTGATGAATGGCCAATTTGGGTTCCACCATTGTAAAGGGAATATTATTATCATAGAGACAATCAGCTCAAAAGAAAAGAGCTGATCACTCTGCCTGAGTCTCGATGGCTATAAAGATGGAAGAAGAAGCAGAGGTGGTAGATACTTGACAAAAGCTTTCACCTAGAGTATTGATGATGCTCCGGGTATCAGTTACTTCCTGGCTGTCAAAAAGCAAGATCAAAAGGGGACAGAATTATATTGCCCTTTTGAATCTTGTCCCATATAACTTTGGAGCTGGTGGAAGAAGATATGCTGAAAGTGAACATAATTCAAGATTCCTTCTGGCTTTGATGTTTTACCCACCGAGCATGTGCATGGGCCTGCTGGAAAGTGATGTAGGGTGAGAGTGTGAAATATCTACAAAAAGTAACCTAGGCCAGTTTTTGAGTTTTCAGTGCCATGTGTGAGGATATCATGGAAAAGTGTCAAAGTTTTAAGAGTACACAGAGCAGCTGCCTTTATAATACAGTCAGTTACTGCTGCCACACAGTCGTCTATTGATGGCTTACAGATGATGGCAGGATCAAGTTCTGTAAAAGCAGTGAAAAAGGGCCAGTGTGCCTGATCCAGTTTCCATCGGGGCACGTGGGTTTGGTGGCATCATCCATGACCAAGATTATAGGAGAATTATCACTGCCTCACAGATTACTGTCAACCCAATAACTCCTCATGATGAATTCAAAGTAACATGATGTGTAACTTCAATAGGTTTGTACCCAATCACCTTTGAATGCAAGAATAGTTCACTGTGTTGAGATGTAGATGTTTCCACCAATATATCACCAGAGTGAAGTTTCTTTACTGACTCTGGAGGGCCAGCAAGTCCCTCTAGTCCCTTCTGAATAAAAAAGGGAAACATATGCCCAAAAGGTTTTTCGGAAAGAGAATGTAATATAAAAAATGAGGTACAACAGGTGTTACAGATGTTGAGGATTGCTGCTTAGAATCTTTAAGACATGGTCATTTACCTATTAACTGTTCTTTCACTATTTTATTTAGGTTTTTATTTGGAGGATCCATAATAAAAAAAAGAATATTTTGATGCCCACTGATTCCACCCACCATGGAGCCCTATAAGGAGATGCACTACAATATCAAACAAGGATAATGCAGCAATGCCAGGGTTTTCACAAGCACTGTACTCAAACACTAGCATCAGATACAATGTCAACAATACCTGTTGAGAACATCCAACACTCGTAGTTGGTTGACCTTAGCCCAAATGGACCAGCCGACAGACCCAGGAAGGGAGGTCACCCCAAGGCCACCCATCTACATGAACTCAAGGCCAAAGTGGTGTGTTAAGTGTTGGATCTCTCAACCACCAAGATCTTCTCCACAGCAAACATGTGGGTGGATGTTTAAATCTCAAAGGAAGCAAAGTGAAAGAACAGAACCTTTCCTGGAAGGTCCCCTCACCATGTATAGGAATCCACACTAAGGAGACTTGAATACAGGGTGTAGTCCATATGTGGAATAAGCATGGCAGTGATACCACCAGAGCAGACAGATTTAGCTGCAGTGTTACCGAGTTGGTTCTGCAAATATTGCTGTGCCCTGGTATCAAAAAAATCTGAATAGTAACTAAACATGAAAAGAAATGAGCCAGTCGTTTTAATTACTGATGTGAACAAGGTCAGTGGAAAGCTAAGCATGTTGATATAAATAGCACATTTGATTTACTGCACAGCTTCTACGTGATCCAAGACATGAAAAGTGGCATGCAACTCAGCAGTAAACACAGAAACTGTAGAGGGAATCCTGTGAGCAACTACTAGTGGTAAAAGAAATACTAATTGTGAAATTACTCAAAGAATCCTTCTTGCTTTGATATTTAACCTGCACGCATAGACCTGCTGGAAAGCACCATTGTTAAAAATATTGGAATACCTGTGAGAGGTACACTAGATACTTTTTTTAAACCTTCCGTGCTTCTTGGCAAGCAAGACTCCACTTTGAACTAAGATACCATGTCAAGGTTTCAGGAATAAACTGAGCAGCTGCCTGGACTATATACTCAGTCACAACTACACGCAGTCATCTATCGGTGGCAGACAAACCATACAGAATCAATTTTTGAAACAGTGGTGAAAGAGAGCCAATTGTCGTGGTCTAATTTTCACTGAGGCATGGATCAGGTGACATCGACCATAACCTATCTCCCTCAAAAAGATATGAAAATTATCATTGCCCAAGGGTTACTGTGAAACCTTGTGAAGAGAAGACAGAAAGATCAATAGCAGTAAAAGAAATGAAAATAAGTACAGTAAAATCTATCTAAGCCAGAAACACCTATAGAAGCTCAAAACATCAAAATTTTGCAGCAATATCTTACGATTTCTCTAATAAAAGGCCCTCTATATGAAGGAATCTGCATAGCGCAGATAGAAAACTATCTTTCACCTGCCTCATATATCAACAAGTGGGATTAGAACTTGAGTAAGGTGGAAAAAATGTTTTTGATTAAATATTAATTTTGTATTTAATTAATAACACTGCACAGCAAAGATTTTTACTTCTTGAACACTGTTGGGTGTTCTTTATAAATTTTTGGCTGCTGATCACGAAAATCACATCCAAATTTGTCCATTACATACTGTTTCATCAAAATCTTCAGTTTTACCAGGACGATGCTACAATGGAAAAATGATATCAGGGCAACTGGAATCTGTCAATGCTTGCTGACTACTGTTACACACTGCAACATGATGCACCAGGTACTGAATACAAATGAAAATCAGGAGCAAAAAACTTTTAATTATGTTGAACTTATTAGCATATTAGAAACATAAACGCAATTAAATGTTATTGCCAGTAAACAGTTAACTGTCTATTTCTCAGAGTTCCTACGTGATGAAGCATAACTAAAACTATACTTGTGCATACTCACCAGGTACCTGTTACAATCAGTAAAAACTTTTCAGGAAACAAAACTTTACAAAAAAATTGTTGTGCAGTTTAAATTCTTCAAATATTAATAAATTCTTGTCTAATTAATAATTTGTTTAAATATCAATAAATTCCCTGACCTTTTTACAGTAAGTACAGGTTAAATATATTCTGTTCTTTTTTCTGCTGTCATTATTATTGCAGTTAAATTACACAAAAGAATGGAACAAGAAAATAGGAGCATTCTACTTTTCCTAGATAACGCAACTTTTCACCCAAAAGTTCAACTTTCAAATGTTCATTTAGTCTTTCTACCTTCGTGTGCAATATCAGTTCTACAGCCAATAAATAATGGAATTATACAGTGTATAAAACTAAAATACAGAAAATTAATGCTTCAGCATATTACTGCAAACATGGAATACTGTAAGAGAGCATGAAAATTGGTGTATTATATGTAATTGCATTTTTAAGTAATTTGATCAAATGCATAAAAGGTGAATGCATAATAAAGAGCTTTTGAAACTGTGGATTTATTCTTGACAATGGCAAAGATTGTGGAGAAGTTGTTAGTTATGATGATTCTAGTGAAATCCAAACTCTGATTTAGAAGACTGATGCAGATGATTCTGAAAACGTGGAAAGTTTTGTGGACATTGACAAGAATATTTTAACAAAAACTGATGAAATTGATTTAAAATCTATTGTAGAATTGCAAGATAGTAACCAGAATAGTACCAGAGTCGGAACCCCATAAATAAGTGCAAGTTACAACTTCTGTGATTTCTGAAGAGGAGATTCCACATGATAATATACTAATGCATTGGAATCAGAGGCTGATTCAGTATGCTGATCTCAGAATGTAATTGTGCTAAAAACTGATTAGCATAGACTCTGATATATGGAAAGAGAAGGAAAATAAGTAATCTTGGGGAGGTTACCATGCAGAAGAGAAAGAGAGGAATCATAAAACACAGAGGATACATAACATACATAGATGGAACATCAGACATTATATTAAAAAAGGCAGAGGATGGACTGGCAGTGTCCAAAGATATGACCTGGGACTGCATGACAAAGAAAGAAGATGAAAACAGGCTGTACAAATTCTCATCATTCTGACCAGGTTCCCCAGAAAATGGTATGTCTGGATGCATGATAGGCTCCAATCCATGACAAACTAAAACTAAAACCTTCTCACCAGAAAGAATGCATGCCTGAAGCCTGAGAAACTGCAGGTTTAGATTCAGTGATGATAATAATTGTTGTAATTTAATTGTGAATTCATAATTGAAACTCAGAGTGAGAACTGTCAACATATGAATTTAGAGTATCTTAATAAATGGAGCTTGCAATTTATACGTCAAAAACCTGGATCTTGGAAACTACAGCAACAATCATAACTTGGTAATATTTTTATACTTTAGCAATAAATAAAACAACTGAAATTTGCACAAAAATATGTTTCAGAGTTAACCAATAAAAAATTAAAAGGAAAAACTTCAAATATAAAACAATCAAAAAATAAACATTCAAAATATCATTTGTTTTTCTTTAACAAAAGCCTCACGAATGTTGCGATAGAAGAGCAAGGAACTTTCAGTGAAAACTGCATCTACAATGAAATACTTCAATATTGTGCATTTTAAAACTAAATTTAAATAAAATCCTTTTTCTCATGGATTGTGAAGATTACTGAATGTGAAATGTAAGTACATTATTGTATAACTGTCAGAAAATTTCAGTAAAGACCAAAGGCCTGTCTTTGAGCCACAGGCTATAATAGCCTTCAGCAGGAACTAGCAGTATACATGGTCAAAGGTATGTTAATGTAGAGATGAATAATTAAGAAGCTGGAAACTACAAAAATACCTGTTCCACAAAATCACTGAAAACTCAAAAAAATAATGAAATCAAACATAGTAAAAATTAGAAATGTCTCCATGCTGTTACACCAAATCAAGAAGTGAAGATTTGGTTCTACAGTATAAAAGGAATCAGCTGTGCCATAAGGGTGTGTTGCACTCCTACTGGTAGAGGGCTGTTGCATGCTTATTTGCATGCTACGGTGCAGCTGTACCTTGTGTAAACATGTAGCGTTTGTAAGAGTGCAAGAATAGTAAAAAAAATTATACACATAGTGGGCAGCATTGAATAGAAAATTACAAGATATTGTATCAGAAAGAGGTTATGGTTGATACATAAGTTCAATGATCATTTAGAACTGAATAACTTATACTGCAATATATTAACAATGATGAGTTAATTGCTAGCATAATTTACAAAGATAAATTGTTTTTAAATCTTTTGAAATTAATTTAACATACTGGAATATAAATTACTGTATTTTCTGGTTAATAAGCCGAGGCCAATTTTTAGCTCTGAAAATGAGAGTTTTTGCTTATTACCGCCCAATAAGCCAAGACCAGAAAACTCAACCAAGTGGATGGTTTCCAGCAACCAAAGTTTTACTAGTGCCGGAAATATGTGCGCTGCATCACTCGCTACCATCTGTGAATGGGTCGTGAAATCGTGGGACGATATTAGTGTTGAAACGATTAATTTGATGGATTTTAATAAATTTCTGAGATTAAAGTGTGTATTTTTTTATGAATTTTGTTATTTCTATGAATACATGTCATTCGTAATGTATAGACCTTTTTCTATTAATAAATAAAGTTTATTCAACTAAAATAACTCTGCCGTAACTATGAGATCAAAGGTATGATTTTGGGGCTGATTTTGGTCTTCAGTATTTTTTGATCCAAAGCTGGTGATCGGCCAATAAGCCGACCCCCAAAAATCAGGTCCAAAATTTAGGGCCAGAAATTCGGCTTATTAGGCAGAAAATACGGTAAGTAATTTCTTAATGTTATCTGTGATCTAAAATATCACTTTTAAATGTCAATATAACCTCAAAAACTTATGTACGTGTGAAATCCAAGGTCAACTGTTTTTTCATTTCTAAGCTGTATCAACAATCTCTGACAGTTAAATGTCTGTGGAACAATATGATGTTACATGTTAGTAAAACTTTGGTGTCTGTTTGACCAAATCGTCTAAAAACAAAAATGTTTTCCTGACCTGATGACTAATTTTGACCACTCCATGGTCTGAACCATACTCTAGGTTTGCAGGAACACAGAATAGGACAGCATCTTTTGATCCAGCATTAAGGTTGAGCTTATCTTGTATTAAATAAAATTTAAAATGATTAGCACTTTAACTAGTTTGCTAAACTATTGTTCATGTGAAGCTGTTTGTATAAATAAAACTAAAGGATAAGTTAGCACTAAATCAATCCACAGAATTCAGATAAAAAAGAAACACATTAAAATACTTGATACTTTATCCTACAAATTCTAAATTCTAAAGATCAAAAAATTTAAAAACATTGAATATACTGTTGACACTATCCTGAAACTTTTAATTAATTTTCTTAGATACATCATATAATTAACAATCAAATAGTGTTTAATTCTAATGCCTTAGTATGTGATGAAAAATGAAATTCATTTTGCTTTAAACACAAAGCTACAAAAATGTTCATAAACAGTACAACTGTCTCAGTCAATTGATAAATGAAACAGATAAATCTTCTGAAGGTTTAAGAGATCTATCCTGAGAAAATTGTCTAGACAAGTTTAAACATTCTTTTGTTTAAAAAATTATTAATATATCAAAAACTGAAAGCTTACCATTGACTTACAAATAACATATCCTGAACTTGAGATATTGTTAGCATAAAACAGAAACAATATGTCTAACTTGTAAATTATTCATTATTGGAATGCAAAACTGTGTGCAGACACTAACATGCATAAAAAAATTATGAAAAATGTTCTACTTAATGAAAATAATTCACTTACTTTGTTCCTTTGTCCACAACAACATATCTGTGCTTGCCACCCATACACCAGGCCCATAGTTCAAAGCCAACTGAAACATTACAGTTTATTTAAAAGCTTTGAAAATAAATATAATTGTATCCCTATTCTTAGTGTACCCCGGAGCAACTTTACACAAAAGCAGAAACAGCAAACTGTTCTTGTAAACTTTCAAAAAGTAAATATTTAATAACTGCACAAATACTTAAAATATATTTTTCCCAGTAACAACTAAAACACTGAAGCAAAAAAGTTAGGTTACAAAAGGTTCTTCAATTTTATGATAAAAAAACTTTGCTTAAAACCAGATTCATATTTTGATCCACACTTTAAGTCACTGTATAATCACTGATAATCAAAAGAACACTTTATAACTAGAAAGCAGACTACAAGAGTACTGCATCTAAAGATATTTTCACACTTATTACACTTTTTTCTTGTAGTAATAATGTAAAAACACAAATATTAATTTCTAATTATTTTTGTGATCAATCTAATGATCTATGAAACAATATTTTCCATGAAGGGTATTAAATGTTTGAAAACAAAATTCACTTGAATTTTCTGTCACTTATAAGATGAGCTGCAAATTAAAAAAACAAACACCTTTACTACTACTGTTCATAAACTTACTGCCTTAAAAAGATGTAATCTTGTTGAAAGAAAGTGAAATATTCTGATAAAAGATACTAAATAAAAGATAAAGTAATGCATATTTTTTTCCTACAATGGTATTGAAAATTAACTGCTATTAGTGAGATAGGTTTTGTTACACAACTGTTGACTTATTTTTAATGCTTTCTCCTATAACAGTATAATACTATAATTCTTAATGCTTTCACCTAATTCTTTATAGTAGCCTTACTTTTATATATATGTGTGTGTTGAGAAATCCATGTTTCATGTGGCTGGAACTTTTTGAAGTATGCTGAAATGTCTTGTATTAAACATCCAAGTAACACCCCAGCCCCACATTTCAAAAACAGAATGGGCCCAAGTGGTCTATTAGCAGGAAGGGAAGAGACCACTCAGAGAAAACTCTCCATATCAACATTCTAACAGCTTGAAACTGGGGAAGTAAGAGTTCACCCATACTAAACTAGAATAATGGGGGCAAATATATACAGGAATGAATACCAGTGTATGTGTAAATGGGCTGCTGTTATCAGACACAATCATTTGGAATTGTATGCCCACTGACAGACAACACAATGTATAACTACAACTACATACACCTGGTACAAGACAGGTATAAGAGCAGGACTACATATGATGCTGACTGTTTATTTTGTTGTTCTTTTTTGTGTAAAAGGTGCAAAAACGGACAGGTCAGGTGAATGGAGATACCACTAACATAGTATTGTAGTAAACCCTATCTCAATAATGGATACTGAGCAGGGATAGATGGGTTTAATATTTACCACACTGTTCAACTTTATGTATATTTTTTGTAAGTACTCCCTGTGACAACAGCAACCACTGCATAGGATCCAATGACACCAATCAATTAATGCATTATTTACTGGTCACATATCATGTGACCACTTAAGTATTTGTAATCTGTTTCCCTCCTTTTGTTTTGTTTTTTTGAATGCAGAGAAAGATCAGTACACACAAGATGGTGTCATGAAATGTTAAAAGGGCATGGAAAACTCACAAAATTAATAATGGGGTTGGAAACTAAAATCAACATGCAAAACACACCACACTAGAGTCTCTGGGTAGACCATGAAATGGTGATCAAAGGGAAGGAAAAACTAGAAGTACGTGAAACTGCTCAGTGGTGAGATGAATGTGTTAGGTTTAGTACACGTGTAAGTCTGCAAGACCTCCTCCAATGATTAGCATCAAAAACAAGGCAAGAGAGGCAGGGATATGCTGAATAAAAAAAAAAATGACATTAAGAAGTATTTGGTTGGACTTACCAAAAAAAAATATTCCAGTTAGAAGAGTTCATGAACCCAATTAATAAATTCAGAAGGAATAAAGTTCTAAGAGTGAGGTAAGCTGAGAAAAACAGGCAATAGCAATGTCCATGAAAAGAGGCAGTTTGAGTGAGATGGCACTGGAGTACCCTAACTGAATAAAAGTGACTGAGAAGGAAGAAATTGTATAATGAAGAAATAAAAGGAACAATGATTTGA
The DNA here is from genome assembly GCA_011833715.1 of Carcinoscorpius rotundicauda. Taxonomy (NCBI): domain Eukaryota; kingdom Metazoa; phylum Arthropoda; class Merostomata; order Xiphosura; family Limulidae; genus Carcinoscorpius; species Carcinoscorpius rotundicauda. The sequence goes on along the minus strand of CM022392.1, from coordinate 43,387,323 downwards.
AAATACACCTGATAACCCTCCAAGACAGCCCAAGCCTTCAGAAAGAGGGAACAATCATGGAATAAATCAGCTAGTCCTTATGACACAGATTATGGAAAATGCTAAAGATGTAAATTTTCAAACAGTGAATGTCACAAATGAGTAGGATGGGAATGGTACTGGGCAATGCCATTTTGTAACTGGCAATTACTGAAACATAGGCCCCAAAAGCACATGTCTGGCAGCAGTTTTTCTTAACCTGAAAATGACCTAGGAAAATCATAATCCTATTCTCTGCTTATCAGTAAAAGTGTTAATACCCATATCAGCCATTCTTAGATACAAATGAATAAAGAAAACTCTGATTAATGACAAGAGGAAGTCCGCAAAGTAAAATCCTAGTCATTATGATATACAGACAAGAGAGACAGAAAGTTGCATCCTAGAGTTTAGCAAAGAGAAAAAGAGATTTCTGTTCCTCATCAGAGAAAAAAAAAATCAAAAGTTGGAAGTGGAAGGACTGACCAAAGTTGTCCACAGGCAAGGCAGACTCCACAAAAGACAATGAAACAGAACAACAAGGAACTTAAACTGGAGAAAAAATCGGCAGAAAGCAACTAACCACCAGATGCACAACATTGATAAACCACATTTTTAAAATGTGACTGAAATCCAAGACCTTTCACACATCAGGCATTTGTTTTAATAAGTAACCACTGAAAGGCAGTTTTAAAACACATAAGGTGCCTCCAGTCACAGATTTTATGTGTTTGTTGTTATAAATATTATAGTACAAAAAATGTGACTGGAGAAAATGAAGTTGCAATCAGGTAGATGGAATGAAAATGCAACAACTACAAATATGATGTAGCACTAGACAATAAAAGGCAGTCAATCAAATAAAGCAGAAATTGAAAACACAGAAACAACTATTGTCTGGACAAAGCAGTAACAAGTACAACAAATAAGTCTATGATCATGTGCTGGTGCTCACAGGGATTGTTGTGCATGGAGGTTGGATTATTCTTCAACTGGAGGCAGGCTACAGCATTATAACAATTACATCATAGCCTGAAGAAATGCATATAAATCTATGTAGAAGAAAGAGTTTATTTAAGGATTGTAGCTTGCACAAGAAATTCCACAGCAGCAATACCCTAAGTATTCTTCCTTAGTGATGAAGAATAACATTTGCAAATATTAAAGATAATCTCTATACTTTCAAGAATTTTCTTTACATATTTCTTCAAATGTTTAAATTTTCCTGGTGTCTTTATTTTTGATGTTCCTTACTAGTTTATTAGCACTTTCTTTTAATTCTGATGATACCAAGACATTTAACACATTACTACAGTAACCTATTTTTAATATCTATAAATCAGTAGTAAGCATAAGATATCACTTTAATTATAGCAGTACAAGTAGCTTTATTATTTTCTTAACCCAAGAATAATCAATTTCATCCACCATCATCTTCAAACATTTTAGTAAACTTATCTATGCATCAATTTACTTGCAGGCCCATGATTTTGTTGTTTAACCCTCTTGCTATGTGTAAATCAAATTGCATGTCATGACTTGTCAGAAAATTAAATTCAAATTTTAATCAAACTACTTCATTATTAATGTATGCAAATAAACCTGGCATAAAAATATTATTAATAAGCCAAATTTTAATATACACTTTAAGTTCTTAATTTTATAAGGAAATATATAAGAAAATCTTCAATTTTCCTCATAATGAGAATTTTGACATATGTTCTGTAGATTTTTCCTCTTTTCTAATTTATTTCTGATTACCTTTAAAAAGAACATATGTTAATGCAACTTACTCATTATAACATAGATATAGATTAAGACAAAGTCCAATTTTCATATCCTTCAATTTTATTTACAAGTTTATGAAGTCTTAAGTAAGAAAAACAAGCTCATTTGTCACACCCACCTGTCACATCCTCTATTTCACAAATTGCCAGTAATTATCTCTGGCATTTCACAATGTATTATTTATGACCAATAGAAAGCCAAAGTTTCAGCCTATAAAATTAAATATTTTATTAAATTGCTTTCAGTACAGATTACTGTTTATTTCATCTTCAGTTTTATAGTTTTACCTTGTAGCACTCAGACTGACAGGCTTAAAGTAAGATTTAAAGGCTCTTATGCCCTAGTTATAAAAACAAATTAATTATGATAGTTATAGGACATTGTTTGCTTTGTGTAAAATATTATTCTATGTTTTCACTTGCATTATTTAAGCAAATAAAAACTGTTATACTTGTATCACTAGTACCAAAAAATTTAAATTTCATATGCAACTAAGAACAAAAAATATATACAGTCACCAGCAAGATATTTCTTATTTTTCAAATATATTCTTTATTATTATAAATGTAACTAAAATGTAGAACTTAGAAAGTTATTAAGTTAGATTAGGTAAGATAATGAAAAAATAATACAAATTATTCACAAATACCTGTTTCATATTTTATTATGATGGTTACAAGACTGGTCAAATTGACCAAATGCATAGAATTGGGATAAAAAAAATAAAAGATAAAATGAAAAGTTTCACAAAAAAAATAGGTTGATGTTTTTAAGAGGTATCAGAGATTAAACAAAAGAAAATTTCAAAAATTTCAGATGAAGAAAATTATTTTTAATCTTAACATGAAAATCACTTTGCACTAAGAGCAGTCAATCATCACTCTAACTCCAGTGATTCACAAAAAACTATTTAGTAAAACACTTAATTAAAAATCTGAATTTTGTGAACATAAAGTTTGTAACATTTGCTGCAAGCTTGCCAAATTTCATGAAGATATATAATGTATACTAAAATTTATAGTGTGGAAGCTCTGATGGTCACTTGAAGGCACAAAACCATAGTAAGAGGGTTAGAGTCCCTAATGACGTACACACACAAAAAAAGTAAAAAGATACTATCAATATCACAATAATACTCATCAGCTATATAGAAGAATTTCACCCAACTTTGCAGTCATAATTTTTACACTTCCTGATTGAATAACCAAAAACATAAAATTCTAAATATATGGACTAATAGGTGGTGTACAGTATAAAAACAAGTGATGAATTTGTGTTTTAAAACATGTGTATGTCTACCAGAAGTGTAAAACTACATGAAGTATTGCCAAAATAGAACAGAGAATTGTGTGAAATTAAAGTTCAGCTTAATTGTGTTTGCATATTGTCAAATACTAATTCTGATTTAGTTTTCTTGCAAAACTAAAGCTGTATCTATATCCTTTTATGATAAATGTATCCTTATGAATAACTGTTTTGAGATGATATTACTTAAACATTAGAATGTCCTAAGTCTCAAGCAGTTTCAATAGTTGCCACAAAATAGGTGTTTAAAGAAAAGCACTCATAAGTATCTAAATTTACAATGTTTTCAAAACCTCCTTCATCTATATGCTTAGTAAACTAAGAGATAGATACTCAGCTCTACTAATATCACGGCTATTTAGCTTTCTTATGCTATATTTTAGATAATTCTGATTTTTTCTTCCACTTTACTCGAGGTAACAAGTGAATTAATTTCCCACAATGGTGCTGTTACAAGAAACAGATTCAAAGAGACAGGGACAGAGAGAAAACACCAGAAAAGAAAAATGCCAAGAGAGAAATAATGTAAAAGCTGTCAAAAGACACCAACTTGGCATAAATCAGTATGAGTTGGTGCAGGAAGCCTTTTGCATACCAACATAATTTGTTTTTTTTTAAATAGCTATGAACAGATGATTGGTTTGTTTTGAATTTCGTGCAAAGCTACACAAGGGCTGTCTGTGCCAACCGTTCCTAATTTTGCAGTGTAAGATTGGAGAAAAGGCAGCTAGTCATCACCACTCAACTCTTGGGCTACTCTTTTACCAAAGAATAGTTGGATTCATCATCATGTTTTGAGTTATGGTAATTCGAATCTGCAATCCTCAGATTACTAGTCAAGTGCCTTAACCACCTGGCAAATGAACAGATGAAGCATGAGATACACCAAAAGTAATGGCTCCTTGCATTATCAAACTATGAATGTTTTCTTCATATTAATAATAGCACTGTGATGGTAAACATAAAAAAACAGTACATAATAAATCTTGTAAGTGTGAGCATGGAGAATTCAGTAACAGAGGGAGAACAGTGTGGTGTAAATAGCTTATTCAACTAACATGAAAGAATTAAGAGGGGAATAAATTGCTCTCATGAGATAAACTGGATTTGATAAATTACTTTCAAATGCAAGGTAAATAACTTAAGCTAAAAGAGTGACTGTTACTCTAAATCCAGTAAAAGTCGTATACTGTACTGTTTGTAAAAAGGATTTAACATGGATAACGATATAAGAATCACCAAAAAACATATAATGATTATATCAGTAGCATGAAAATCTTACAGTTGTTAATTCAAAGCAAGAAGCTAGTCTTCCAAGACAAAAATTATGTTAAAAATAAATATAACTTGAAAAGGGGTCTTTGTCAAAAATACAATACCAAAGAAACATCCAAGAATGATAAGATCACTGGAATAAGAAGAACAGGAAATAATTTATAAAGTATAAAGAAATCTCAGTTGTGCAAAATAACAAAAACAAGAGAGGCTAAAAGAAGCTTAATAACCTTAAACAGCTGAAATCAATCAATTTTTCTTTTTAAACACACAACAAAGGATATCACAAAAGAATGTAAGAAAACAAAGGTTCCAACCACAAATGTATGCACCAACAACAACAAATCAACCACACACTTACAATCTATCAACAGAAACTTGAAAATGTAATCAAGCAATATACTGAGCATCAGAGAAAAAAAAGAATCTGGCTCTACAAGCATAAATTTTAATCATTACACAAGCAGCAAGAAAATTATTCAAACAGACCACAGATACCTTGTTTCTTCAATAATTAAAAAAAACAATATTTGAAATCAAATTAGGATACAGCTAAAAAAGGAGCAGGAAATGTGTAAGACATTTAGAAGACCTCCAAAAGGGCCTTTGTAATCAATTGATCTCCTGTAAAAACACATTCACAGGGAACAGAACAACCAAAACAGTCATCACTAAATCTAACAAAAGCAGGACAACATATAATTTGAGCAAAGGAATGACCTATGAAAATTTTAAGGAAGGATGTGTGAGAAACATACAATATGGAAATTTAATGGATACAAGAAAAAAAAAACCTCCCAGACCTGACAGACACAAGAAATCTTTCTTAAAACAACCAAAAAACTAAGAAACAAAAACACGAGTCTTTTCACAATAATTAAATCTGAAGGAATAGCTATGAAGGAAAAATTTTATTGTGAAAATTTACCATTCTTGGCAAAAGACTTTAGACTCACAGTATAAAAATATAAGTTAAAAATTTAGCAAAATACTTATTAACAGTTAATTACCCTGAGGCAATGAAATCCAAATAATGTTACATAATTTGAGAAATGTTACATCACACAACAAATATATACATGGAAGAAGCTAAGGCAAATAACAGAACTAAGATGTTTGCACTGAGACAGAAAAAAATGTATACAAAACATCTAGTCCTGGACCAAGAGAGATAAATATTTCCATGCAAAGAAACATCTAGTAAAGAAATTAGTGTCATTAAATTTTCAGTATTTTAAATCAGCCTGAACAGCACTATTGTGTGAAAATGTAAAAAAATAAGATTGTAAAGAAAAATCCTACCTTAAATGAGTAGTCAAAAAGTTTTGACAAAATGAAGCCCCAACTAAGAACAAATAAATTCTTCCAATGTCCCCAAAATCAACCAAGAAATAAAGATAAATAAAAAAAAATTACAACACTATGAAACTCTAAAAAAGTGTCAAACCTGTTATCAAAAAGAAGATCCACTAAATAAGGTTCTGGAACAAGATACCTTCACTCTAAGAAAATGTTAAATCCTAAAGCATGATTTACATGTTAACACAGTAAAAAATAACAAATCTTGAAAATGAAAATGAATGAATAAAGTTATAGAGGAGTTTCACAATTTACATTAAGTTATACCACATCAATAACAAACACACAGAAAAGTCAACACATACTAAACTCTCTTTGTTAGAACAAAACTTACAAAACAGTTCTGCTACAACAAGAATTAGTTAATACAAAGAAAGGTGAGGGCAACTGAGAGATATCAAGAGAAAATTGTGACAGTATGCAGACAAAGGTATTAAGAAAATGAGACACAAATATGTCATTTACAAGCAAAGCAGATTTGCATGGTAATATAAAATATGTACAGAAAATAGCTCTTCAAACAAAATAAAGAATTTAATAAGAGAATGATCTAAGATTCTGTTGTTCTAAATATCAAATTTTCATTAAAATGAATAACACAAATTACAAACCATAAAACAATGTAATTCATTAAATATTCTCTGATATACTAACCTTTTCAAGATGATTCAATGTGTTTTCAATATTTGTCAAAACTCCACTTGCTATACGATAGTGTGTTTTTCCAGGTATTTTTACATCAACCTCACATGGAAGTTGTATGAAAGCTTTTCCACATACATCAAATTGATATTGCCTGCCCTGAATTTTAATTAAAATCAAACAAACTCTTTAATACCTTGACAGATTGTCTCACTTGAAAAAACACAGTTTACAAAAAAATTCTGAACAATAAACTCTTAATAACTATACGAAACCTCTATTTAGCTTTCTTATCTAACCTACATCAAATATGCTTGAATGTGATTGTAGTATGTTCTTAAAATTTTACACAAAGTATCACACTGAAAAGAGATACTTCGATAAACAGAATCTGATAGTTACTACATATGAACAAATTTTATGAAGAATGACCAACATGTATCACAACACTTGCATATTCCACCGAATTAATTTTTTCTGCAATATGAAACAGAATCAGACAGATTGTAGTTCAATAAAGAAAATATTTAGGCAGAAAAACTACAGTAGCTTGGAAATATTTATGGACCACAGCTGTTTGACAAGTTTAAAATAACATTTCAAAATGTTTGAGAAGGTCTTCATCAGGTCTAAAGTGATGAAAAGTTTGGCTTGTGAGGATAATATTATTTTTAAGATTCACTGCTCCTATTGAGATGCATACATTAGAGAAGATGGATTAATAATAATTTAAAAACTAAAAAAAACAGACTATTTTATCCAAACCAATCAGTCCTGAAAAAATATATCTAGCATACTATTTTTGACAATTTCCAACAAATATGTAAACTGAGGAAAGCCTTCTTTAACAAAGCTATCCAATGGACTTTGATTACAATCAAATATAAACTCCCATTCCTGTCCAAATAACACAACAAACAACAAAATATTTCTATACAGTCCAAATAAATTCTAACAACAACAAACTCCTTGCTCTCTTTTAAAACTACTTTCTTCACTACTTCAATCAACCTTGCTTCAATTCTCATTTACATTTTGAGAAACCATGCCCCTAAGTTCTTATTCTCAGCTTTACCTTCCTTCTATATTACAATCTACAATTATAAGTGTTTGACTTGATGACTAGCATACTTTAAAATGTTGTAATCAATTCAATAGGCAGTTCCAATTCATAAATAATTTCTTAAATTACAGTTACCACCCCAATAACATCCCAGCCATTTGACTAAGTTCTGCAAGACAGTTCTCAGATACTTAAAATTTGAACTAAACAAACAAAAGAAGAAGCATATTTTAATTGGCTAACAATAATAACTTTCATAGACCCTTAATTAAGATGAAATAAAAACCTTTTAACCTCATAAAATCACAAATAGAAATACATTCAGAAACTTGACAAACTTATTTTAAGAAAATTATCAAATTAAAGCACCTCTAAGACCAATACTGTAAATCTAAATTACAAAAAAGTTCCCTCTCTGTTTCAACATCACTCTAATCTGAAAAATAAATGGGGCTCCCTGTATTCAACATCATTGCAAACAGTGAACACCTCTTAAACAAACTCATACTCACTTAAGGAAATTAACTCAGTTTACTAACCTGCACTATCCTATAACACAAAAAGAACATTGTTCATAACCAATGAAATCAAGTAAAACAGCCATAAAAACTTAAAAGATGACACTTACAATGTCATTCTTCACATAAACAAAAGAAACAGTGCTGTCACTTTAAGCAAATTACACAACCATGACATATTATAGACTTTGATCAATATTGGTTCATAAGGTCTCCTGAGGGAAGAAAAAAATAAATTTGACAAACTGATGAAAAACTTTACACTCAAAAATGACAATAATATTAGCTCTAATAATAGCAAATGGCTAGAATTATTCAGATCTCCCAAAATAGAGAAATGTGTTTTCAAACACTTCTGATGATTTTCCATGTTATAGGTTTTCTCTCTCATACAGCATAGCATTTTATCACTACACCCAAAGCTTTCAAGAACAATCTGAAAACCTGAATGACAAACTAACAGCTTATTAATCTTGGAGATCAAGGATTCAAAATACTTCCTAAATATAATATTGTGAGTTTTGATATTACAACCTTGTTTCCCAGCATTCCCATCAATCATGTCCTACTTACTGCCCATAAAAAAAACCTACTGAAGTAACTCTTTCAAAATGAAATTATGAACCACCTTAAAATTCTTCCACATTCCACCAACATTCATTTCCATTATCAAGAAGTTGTCGATAAAAAGAAAACAAAAAAACCATACTGCCTACACGTGGGTTCTCCTTTCTTGCCTACTTTTAGTGTCTGACTCACAAAACTCTATGAAACCAGTTTTACACTGTGCCTCATTGGAACAATGACTAGATAACAGATATCTTAATAAAACATCTGTAATTTACCCTTTTGATGTTTTCCTGATACATGTCCACTCCTGTAGCCATAAAGTTCATCACAAAGACTTTAAGATAATCATAAAATGGTGTCTTCCTTTTCTGAATATTTTTCTCCACTAACAGAACTTGAAACAATACTTTGGCATTTACCTAACCACCCTTTCTTTATTAAAAGCAGATTTGCACACTGTCTCTTTCATCACATGAAAAACAAATCTGAAAAAATCAACAGTCTTTCAAACTTATAAACATCCTTGTAATTTCATTCAAACCTACTGGTAAAATGGTTTTACCCTATCAAGTCTCCATTGAATAATCTTTTGTAACTTTTTCAAAGTTGAACATTAATTCTCTTGTGATTGTAATTTTTATTTTGAAAGAAATTCAACCAGATATGTTTTATTCAGTGAATTCTGACTGTTTCCTCTCACATTCTTACTCTTAAGTTAGCAATCAGTAGGAAATTACCACTGTTTATATCTCCTAATATTTTAAATAAATACAATTTGTAACTATTTGTCTACTCAGCACTACAGTCTGACAAATGCACATACTGCAATGAAGACAAGTACAATCAAAGTAATTTCAAGGCATTTAATATTCTGATAATTTATTTAAAAGGTCATCTATACCTCACAGATGTTTAAACAATAAACAATGAGACAATCTACTCCAAACACAGTCTTTAACATTTAGTAGCGGCTGAAAATGCTAGTTACTCAACTGTTAATAATTAACAGATATGAGCTGAACCAGTTAAACTATCATTCATCAAAACTGAATAAAGCATTCACTTATTACTTCTAGAAAGTATGTTGTATCAAGTCCACCAATATGTAATTGTTTTACTTGCTATAAGTGCTTCATTGAAGAACAGTATTTTACTACTCATTAAACGTTCAACTTGTAATGTTTTTTACTGGCTACAACTGTTTTATTGTTAGTCAATAATCTTCATTGTTTGAAGTGTAAATATTGTTTTTAATAATGAAACTTTGTAGAATGGACAGCAACTACCTGTTATTATTACTTGACACTGCTGGCTCACCAATTATCTGATTTCACTGGCCACATCTTAACTGATGCACTGAACAATAACATCAGAATGTTTTCAATGTGATTACTTTCATGCACAAATACATGCCAGTTCTATCTCCTCTCTAGTTATTTTTGCTGGTCTTCAGGTCAGTGCGTGTGTAGGTGTTGTCAGTCTTTTATAGTGTCCTGGTGGATTATGGAGATATTAGGTGTTATAATTGTTTGGTTTATCACTGTTTCTGAATGGAGGAGAGACTTGTAAATTCAACCAATGGCAGCCACAAGCTACTCACCTCTAATCTGAAATCTCTGTTTAATGAAAGTTTAATAGTATTAACATAAAATGATTCTTTGATTTTTTTGGTCTTCTAGAATTTTCTGTGTTGATGATTCTAGTTTTCTCCCAGTTTATTCTGTGTACGGCTGACATGGTATGCTTTGCAATGGCTGAATTTTGAGTTTTCATGAGTCTTGTACTATCTTTATGTTCTTATATTCTTGTCACGAGTCTGCTCCTAAGGGCCAACACTCCCATCCCAGAAAGGAATAAGACCAAAACCAGAGTTTATTGCATCACAAAAGACAATTACAAATAACTATTTTTAAATATGATAATTTACATGTACAAAAACGTTAAATATACACTGTATATACAATTCATAAACTTTAAACACTATATTAAAATAGAGAAAGGAAACAGAAGATGAATGATTTTAACTTGGCAGTTACCTTTTTTTCATTACATATAACTAGTAATGAACACATTTGGTCTGTTGTTTGTTCTGATCAGTAACCTGGAAAGAGAGGGTGAACACAAGGTAAAACACTCAAGGTGATTGCTGGAGTGTTGCTTATCTTGTGAGATAATGTGGTCTATGAGAGAAATGAATTTGGTCCATGGAGCTGGTGTTTCTGCAATATTTAGAAGTTTTGTGAATAGGTTATTTTCATTTTTGGACTTATTGTAGTACTTGTTTGCTAGTGTTAAGCAGTGTTTTTAATGTCACTTACTGGCTTATCTTATCTACATTTGGATTCAAAATGGAAAAGCAGTATTGTTGTGATTATTTTTTGCATTAATTTGTCTATACTATTTAACAAGCTTACTGGTCTATAGTTACTTGGATTACTAGGGTTATTACCTTTTCTTCTTTTGGGATAATACTAATAACTGCAAATTTTCATGTTGTTGGGAAATATCCCGATTTTAAGAATAAATTAAATATTGCCATGATACAGGCAATGAGTGCATTGGAATTATTTTGTAAAATTATGTTTCTAATGCTGTCCTCACTGGGGGAAGTATTTTTTTAAAGTTTCTTATTGGAGATAATGATATGAGCTCATGTGTGAAAGGTTTTTAATGCTTTTGTCTACATATGAGTTTTTACGGTTAATGCTTCCCGAAAAAGTGGGGGTTGACATATCATCGTTATCCTGAACACAAATAATCATCTATGAAAACAGTTTGGCTTTCTCAAGGTGGTACACAATGATTTTAGTATTGCTTTTGAATCCCTATCAGAGGCATTGAAAGCAGTACAAAAACCTACATAGACTATGCAGAAATCACAAGACCCAATGTTGATAAAAAATGGATCAGAATTTGTAATTTTTAGCGTTGATTTTTTATAAACTGACCAAATAACATTTGGATCATCCATTCCTATTTACTAAAAATGACTGAGATGAAGTTCATTTGTCAGCTGTAGAAATGGATTGAGAAATCATTAGCCCATATATAGTTGAAAAATGCAGAATCAAGCAACCTAATCACAATACTTTTTTTCTAAGTGAAAAGAATAAAGATACATATCAAGTTGGTCCTTTTGGATTTTTACCATTCAAGAATTTGTTGTACAAGAACACAAAAACTTTTTCAAGCTTTTAATACAAATTTGTTTTGATATAATGGGCCAATCCAAAACAAGTCACAAATATACATTTTTTCTCTTCACAAGAGAACACAGATATGATTTTACTGAGGACATTTTTTTGAACAGTTCGTTTTCATTTTCACAACTTTTTTAAGTACTGGCTAATAATGGTTCTTGGGACCCTCAAAACTGCAGCTTTTTACTCATCTTCTTTTGAAATACATAAATCAACTCTGCCATATAATGAATAAACTGAATTAAGAGGTGTTAACACCTAGATGAAAAGAACTGAACCATCCAAAGGCAAATTCCAAAATAATGCAATTTTATTAAACTGTATTGTGCATTTAAATCAATGAAATTCAGCCCATTCTCTTTAATATTAACTTTTACTTCAGAATATTATTCACTAACTTATTGGAGTACATATTATGTTGATTTGTCACAACAATAAGCCTAACTGTTGATGTTCTATTTGGCATCAGCCTATATTCAGAAAACATCAAATTTTGCATAGTTGATGTAGCTTCTGTTGACAAGTGCAACTTATGCATGTTAGCCTCCTGCTTTTTCCCCTTCATATGGCTTATCACCACAGACTCATCCTTATTGTTAATATCAAACTTTTTATGGAACACAATGCAACAAGCTTCTTGGCATTGTACACCTGTTATAAGCTATTTCTTGTACTCATCCTTTAGAAATCATACATTGTTAAATACACATCTGCCTGGCATGTTTTATGCAAATACACATTCAAGTCAATACTCCAGAACATAAAAATAATGAGGGTAAAATATGAATGAATCAGTTACATAATTATTTAAATTATTCAACCTTGTACTACAGCAGTAATTCAAGTTTGCTATACATGCATGTGCATTTGAAGTGCTTGCTTATTACTACAGCAAAACATGAAAGGTTTACTGAGAACATCATTGCCAATGATATATGATGTAATTATGGAAAACAATGGTTTATAATACTAATGGAAGAAAATTTTCATTTTCCATAATTTTTCCCAAACCCTAATTCCAGGCACTGAAAATAGTTTCCTCAATTTTCCTAGACTTTCAAAAATCTGTACACAATCTTTCATGTTGATACTGCTGCTGGAAATTATTCTCCTGTACAGAATATGTGTGAGGATAACAACTCAGTATGTTCCACCAGCTAACAATTAAACATGACAAAGAAGCTTGGTACATAAAAAGAACTATGAAAAGCACATTTACCTCAAATTAACTTGCTTTTTTTGAAATCTGTTTAATTTTGTAAACAAACAACAAAATTATTTTACTTCCAAGTAAAATTTTTATTCCATTTATTATTCTCTACAAGCTACAAAAAAGTAATTATCATATGATTCTAGTTAACATGTTATGGTCTAGACTTTAAGAAGATTAAAACTATCAATTATCCAATTTTACAAGATATAAAAATATGTTGCATTGTGTCTTTGCTCATTCATCAAATTAATGTTTCAGGCTTTATATTTTCCTTTACTCTTGCCTTGAAACACAACCACGTATTCACTTCATAGAAAAACAACAGAGTTCAGTTAAGTTAAATTAACTTTTATTGTCTGATTATGTAATGAAAGAATAGATGTACAGCATCAGCCCACAAACATCCCCTGTGTACTGCCTAGCAGAAGCTGTTTACACCTCTAATATATTATTCACATGTCAAGGCCAACTAAGTTATGCATGAGTTTGGGAAGTAATGTTGAAATATTCATTTACCATCTTTTGGTAAACAAATACTTTATTTCTTAGTCAGCTTGGGATACATTTATGAGATAAACATGTAATTCTGTAATTCTCACATACATTTAAATTACCATGTCCACTATTTTAAATGCTCCCCAAAACTGGAAACAAGGAGCTTATACTTGAAAATAAGAAATCTGTAGTATTATGAACTTCATTTTTCTGGCCTGTATAAATTTCATCTTATCCCAACCGTATTTAATTGTATTGTATCAGCCAATTAGAATAAAAAATACATAGAAAATTTTAAGTTGATTCACTTTTAAGCTGGCACAACATACAAAAGGCTTTAAACATATGTGAAACAACCTAAAATACAAACTGAAAACCACAGACAGCAGTTTACAAAAAATCATTTAACTGTGATGAAAAATCTATACGAGAAACCAACAGGTACTTGAAAAAAATTATCAGTTCATACCCAAATTCATAACACACAGCTGAGAAAAAAGATGTCTGAGAATCCAAAACAATCTAAATCTACTAAATGGGAAAATGGGAAATGCCCACATGAAATACTGAAATTACACAAAGAAATTAGTTCAAGAAACTGATATAACTAAGTGCTTTTCATATCATTACTACACATTTTAGATGTTCCAACCAATAAGATTCAGTCCACAAACACAAAATTTTCTGCATGACTACATAATTATAACACAAAATCCAGACTAAAGTAAAAAAATAAAATAAACTGACTTGGAGAATAATGGAAGTGTATGAAATAATATTTATGTTCATACTTATACACCATTATTATAAACATATCATAATAGTAAATGTACACTTTTCTCCAGGAAAATTGTTGTTAACCAAATAAAATTAAATTTTCTACAAGCACTTTATGTAAATGATGAAATGACAAACATAAACAAAGAAAAATACAAAAAAACTTAATTTTACCTGAATATATCTGCTATTTTTAATACATTTAATTTCAAACTATAATAATTTGCTTCTGAATGTATAAAACTCTGAGGTTTGAAGAAGTAAATTACAACAAAAAACTACAATCTTGGTATGAAACTTAACAGCATGTTAGTACCAAAAAGAATCAAAACACTGTAAAAAATAAGTACTTATACAAAAATGAAATAGAATGTAACAATAAAACAATGTTTGTAGAAATTAAATCCTACATAAAAATCAAATAACAGAAACAAACTGTATAACATGTTCATTTAAAAAACTCAAATTTAACAATTAGCCGAGAATTCAGTGTGAGCTGTGAGCAAACACAAATAAAAAATGCAGAAAAACCTTAAAATGGAACAGAGTAATTAATACAAACAAGGATACACTATTAAAGCAGAAGTATAAAAGTATTGTGAATCAATCTCAACATAAATATAAAAACTACATGGTAAAGCAAATGAGTAACAGCAAAAAGTTAATGAACATCAAATAAATTTAATGTATATTTTTGTGAATGTATATATTTATATAAAACTTACATAATGAAGAATTAAAATTACAGCATCTTCCAGAACATCAGATGTCAAGACCTAAATCACAGAAAATAGTTTAAGTAATAATACTGCACATTAGATATAAGTAAATGTAACAATTGCATTGGTTTTTCCTTTCTTTCTCTGAAACAATCAGCCAATCCATCATTTATACAAAAATGTAAATGTGAAAAAAAATATCAACCCATAACCTTAAAATTCAAGAATATCAAACATAGTGTGGTTGATATATTATTGTACACTCTTTTAATTCTTGACCAAGAACTGGATATAGAATGCAGAGTTAAAAAAACAATAGGCCTTATATTAATGGCTAGCAACAAGTAAATTAATCACGTTTTACCTGCTTGAACAGGCATTCACCTCATCCTAACTGTTGTTGTGACAAATGGTTTATATAAATAGTGTTTTGCCCACTATTGTGTTTGTTGTGTCCCAGCCACGCTCAAGAGCTCTGGATTGCAGTAAAATGCATCGTCAGCAATAGATAACATTGAACACAGCATGGTTTGAATACTACTAGTATTATTATTATTATTATAATACACACTTCTAATTCTTGAAAATCTCTTACTAGATACAGAATGCAGTGTTAAAATATACAGGGTGGTCGCTAGAAAAGCGGAAAATTTGATGGTCAGATGAGATCATGAATAAAATGCGTGCTTACTCATTTCTATTTTGATTTCTTTACATCATGAATAAAATGCATGATTTTAATATCATGAACGACATTTTGAGCATCTATGAGTGTAATATAACATATGCCTTTAAAAAACTTTGTAAAAATAAATAGCTGTTTGACAAATTTTCCGCTTTTCTAGCGACCACCCTGTATAATATACTTGATACTGATGTCTGATAAAAAGCAATTTAAAATTGTTATTATTATTAGCAATGACAGTAAAACATGTTTTCAATAATTAATTATCAATTTATTTGATTTATTTGAAGATCAGTGTTGGATTAATACATATTCTGAAAACCAAGCATGATGGCAACTATATGATGGTACCTCACCAACATCAATGATTTGTTTACAAAATTGTAAATGCTCGGGTTGTATTTAATATTAAAAAATTATGACAAAATACTTTTATTGAACAAAAAAACAGCAATATTATGAAATTATAATGCAGTATTTGAAAATGTTATAAAAAGATGCACACCCGTTTATTTTCACTTGTAAAATAAGGGAAGAAATTAGAATCAAATGTGCACAAAGTAATTAATTAAATATAATCAATTAATGAGCTGCCAATTACTCAATTTACAATTACCACTAATTGCCAAGCTGTAATACTGGTTGAAGAAAAAACATTGTTTGGGAAATTTTACAAGTAAAGAAATAATAGTACATTCATGCATACATGGGTTAATAATAGGAGCAAGCAAAATCTGAAGACAGCATGAATAGTTATGGTAGAAATCGTATTAGTTATTTACTGGGGATATGTCATACATTTTAAAAAAATCAGAAACAAGATGTCACACTTGGGTGTCAACATTACATACTGACTTCTTTGGACTTTTATATTATCTAACAGTATTTTTATTTTAAAACTCACTGTATAGTTTTGTTTAGCACTCAAGACCTCAGTTACAACAACAAGAGCATTAAGTGTAGCAGCTCCACTGCCAATGTTGTCAGCAGGATCCTGAACAACCAGAAGAATAGTAGTTCCTTCAATTTTTCCTTTTCTCTTCAAATACTCTAGCTCTGAAATTAAGTTTTTATACACTTGCATTATTTCATAAAATTAGATGGTAATTAAACTTACGAAAAAATTGAGGTTCTCTCAAGTAAGTGAGAATGAAACACAAACCAAAACTTCTTTAGCAATACTTTCTTAGTTGAACAAAAAAGAAAACTGTTTAAACAGAAGTTGCATGATAATGGGCAATCATAACAGTAACAAGAAATTCCACAAAAAAAAAGCAAAGTGTCCTGGAAAAAATACACAGTTGTACATCTATCATTTCATATCTGTTACTTATACGTTTCTATATTTCTTGATTAATCAGCACCAATGTGGATACAATGATATATGATCATATGAGAAAGGTCAATGGAGGGATTCATCTAATTTCATGCTTATAGAATTCTTGAAAACATATGTTGTTCTTTTCAGTACTAGTTCCTTTATGTACTTTTATTGCACTTTTAATGTTTACCATGTTAAGTAAAAATAAGCATAACTTCCTTTTTTTTCTGTTTCACAAAGGAGTTTTTATTTCACCCATCCAATGGATGGGTACTTCAGCAAGTTCCCTGTAAATATTTATGTCAGGTTTGCATGTTTTTATCAATAATTCTCCATTAATTTGTTTATGTATTCATAGTTTTTATCCAATATCTGTATTTGGTACACATTTTTACAATGAAGTTTTTTTGTGTGTTTGATACTTGTTTTAAGATTGCTATAAGTTTCACCAATACATTTATCAATTTACGATTTTCACAGTTAAACTGATATACATAGCTCCTTTTTGTGTATAGTTTCAATTACCATTAGTTTTGTTTAATAATTTTTTTTTATTTTATAATTTTATAAACATTGTGTGTGCATGCTCTATATTCTTATGATATAAATTATTTCCATCAGTTGTTCCATGAAAAGGATACTTTCTCAAATCTTAATTCCTTTATTTATTTATCAATGAATTTTTCTAAAAATCTCTTAAAACAAGTTGAAATATACTTTTAGATTCAAGAATGATAAACAACTTTAGTGAAAATGTTATTTTATTTTATCCAGCTTTTCAGCTTACACTTTTTTGAAAGTCTTTAAACATCACAAGTTACAAAACTCATTTCAAATCATTGTACCAAAAAGAATTATCACAACAATGGATACAGGAAACATAAAATAGTTGAACTATTATCATACATTTTCTTAATTCCTGAAAATCCCTCAGGAAAAGATACAGAATATAGCATTAAAAATGTACCATACTTACTACTAATGTTTTATATGAAGTATAATTAACTATAATCATGCTTGTCCTGCTTGAAAAATGCAATTTGTTGCAACAAATTATTTATACAGACAGTGTTTTGACTAGCTCTGTGTTTATTGTGTTCAAGCTGGCTTCATGATTTTTGACACAAATAAAATGAATTATTGCCAAATGATTCAATGATTGATTTAGTGTTTTATGGCACAAAGAAACGAGGCTATCTGTGCCAAACGTCCGGTAAAAAGGTAAAAATAAATTAAATGTAGTAAAATACATAAAAGGAAATGAAGGTAAAACAAAACATCACTGAAAAACAGAAAAAAGCATAAAACCAATGTTAACAATGTTAAGAGAGAAAGCAGAGTAAGAGAAGTTGTAAATAACTTTCTCTCGCAAAATGGTAATGATCATAACCCGCCAGGAAGACTAACAGGTAAGTACAAGCATCACCATCAGTCACCTGAAGTTGGCCTTTCCAGTCCTGGTTCTGGGTTAGGTTGTCTTTACAACCATTATCAACAGGTAAAGTAAAGAAAGTGTTAAACAACATATAGCAAAATCATAAAAATTAGCCAAATGTCCTGCAAAAAGGTAAAAGGAAAGTAAATGTAGTAAAATTTGTAAAAGGAAACAATGGTATAAACAAAAAAGCAATTAAAAACATAAAATGGCATAAAACCAATGTTATCATTCAGTCTGCAAAGTTGTAAAGGACTTCCTGTAGCAGAATGGTAATGATCATAAACCACCAGGATGACTAACAGGTAAGTTCAAGAACCACCGTCAGTCACCTGAAGTTGGTCTTTCCAGTCCTGGTTCTGAGTTATGTGAAAAATGTGTCGAGATTTTAGAAATACACTGAGCAGCTGCTGCCATATAGTTGTCTACTGATGGCTAATTCACAATGGCAGGATCAAGTTCTGCAAGAGCAGTGAAAGTGGACCAGTCCGCCTGATCCAGATTCCACAGGGGCACACGGGTACGGTGGAATCAACCATGGCCATTTTCTCTCAAAACTATAGGAAAATTATCATTGCCTAGTGGATTATTGTCAACCCTCCATGAAAAATGGGAAAATAATGAAGGGGAGCAAACCGAGAGATAAATAGTGGTAAAGGACTGACTAGGTACATGAAAATAAGTGGAAGAGCCAGTATTGAAAAGAGAAAGATTCTGATCAGAGAGCATACACTCTACAGATCAACCACTCCTATCAATATCAGCACTTCCACAGAGGGGATGATGACCATTAAAATCCCCCAGGATTAGAAATGGAGATGGCAACTGTTCAACGAGAGCATCAAGGTCTGATTGATCATATGTCTCTCCAGGGAACAGGTAGAGAGAATAAACAGTGATGGTATGACCCACAGAAACATAGATGGCTATGGCCTTCAAGGGTGTGTCGAGTGACAAAGACAGGGTGGGCACATGCCATTCAACCAATAGTACCACCCCTCCATGTACTCGTCCATCACTCAGCCTGACATTCCTGTACAAAGAAAACTGCTGAATGGTGACTGTATCAGCAGGTTTTAGAAATGTTTCTTGCAAGGAAAGACACACAGGATAGTAGGAAGCAATAAGTGTTTTGATATCATCCAGATTAGAACGTAGACCTCGACAGTTCCATTGTATCAAGATGGCCATTTTTGATGATGGGCAGGCAAATTGGCTAGAGAACCCTTCTGTTTATGACCAGGTCTTTTTTCCTTACTGTCCTTATTCAGAGGAGGTATATTAACCTCCATGGATCCTGCCCTGGATCAACTGGGCAGGTCTTTGTTGTTGGAAGGGGATTCCAGTGACTGAAGATGCAAATGAATAATTGTTTTGCATAGTGAGGTTGGAGAAGAAAATGTATCAGAAGAAATGCCTGTATTTGAAACTGAAGGATGTGGATCTTGAGATTCATAATAATTTTGAACTTTGCAGCTCAATTAACTTAAATGAGCTTCGGTAATGAGCAACAGGCCTTTTCAACAGCATATACACAAAACAGAAAGGTGTAGTTGAAATGCTTTTACTGAATAAGAATGATAAATAATTGAAGTCAATTTTATTTTTAAGAAAATTTTCATTGATTAATTCATTTTAAAAATGATATTTTAAATGTAATTGTAAATCTCCTTAAAATTTTAGTAATTTGCAAGTCTTTGAAGAAAGTTGAGAAATCCACAGCCTGAAGATAAAACTTGAACTGTGAAATTTTTATACTTCATTAAATGTATACCAAGATGTCATGTTAGAGGAATAGTGATCCAACAATGATATATAAACTCTGTTTCTGCTTACCTTAAAACTTACTGATACACCCAAGTTGATAAGCTACAGTAATCTTTATAGATTCAGTAAGTACAAAGACAACTAGGCTATAAAAATATTATAACCTCTAAAATACTTTTAGAGCAAAAAGTTCTCTAAAAGAAATCAAACAGCTTTTTAGAGAAAGTAAACCAGTTCTATAAAAAATTAATTCTTCAAAAAATAAGAGTAGGAGAGCAAGCAACATTTAAAAACAACAAAACTGATTTCTCTGATAAAGTAAAAGTTCTTAAAAGCAACAATGAACAAATGGAAAACTTTTTGAAGAAATATCTAAATGCATTCTGAAATACAAGTTCAATTATTTTTCTGTAGTTAAAGACACTGTTGAAATAAATACAGAAACAGTTAAAAAACAGTTTTTGCAACAACATGTATGGATAAAATAAAATTACAAAAACCAAAATAATGTCCACATTACTGAGATTATAATTTAAAGTTAATGTAGATAAGGTAAAAATCAAGAAACAGGCTGATTTAAAGAGAAAAGTTTTCAATTTATTATTAACATACACAATATAATGTACTACTACCATGAAATCTTTGTCTGTTGAACATGTTTATTTAATCAAAAATGAACACTGAATAAATGGGTTGAATTGTTTTCTGTTACCATGTTATGTTCTCACTTTATTAAACATAAGTTTATTTTTCCCAAGCTTAGACTGGTATGACATTTCTCACATAAAACTGTGTACAATCTTACTCAGAGAATAAAGCCATTCAACAAAAAATAGCTATGATGCATATATTTACTATTCACCTTTTTCTACAGCTCTGGCTCTGTTGAAGCTGGAGCAAGTAATCACAATGCAAGTCCAATTCATTGGATGGTTGACTTTTTAGTTCAGAAACTACAAATTAGCTGAAAACAGAAAATCATTTTATCTTGTACGTAAGTGCAAAAAGACTCGATAAGAATAATAATACCAACATTGTTTCTTTAATGTAATCAGTCTTGACATACAAATTATCTCGAAAATGATTTTGTTAAAAATATTAAGATTTTCATTTCTTATGAAAAATATGGTAATATCCTAATCTGTCCGCTCCCACTGACAATGGACGAAATGTGAATATACAAAATGGGAATAAACCTAAAACAATTATTAATTTTCCTATACTGAAAATGTATTTCTGACAGGCACTTACCTCCTCTCACAAAAATAGCTATTCTCATTTAGTGTTGTCCTCTGTATGTAAAATTTTTTTCACATGCCACAAGCCCTGAGCTCATACATACCCTATGATCAATTTGGTTCAACAGTGTCTTGCATGTAAATCATCAGATGAAAATCCTCCACTAATATGAGTACCACTAACCCTCCTGATGCACTCCCTCTATTTGAGTTTCCTGAAGTATCACTTAAAGTTTTGACAGAAAAGGGAAGGGTGGGAAGTGGAGTGAAGTACCTATCAAAAGTACATTATCATTAGAAGCAAATTATAATGTCCAATTCAGTGCATTACTTTCATTAATATGAACATTCAGAATCTCATATTGAAAAGGAAGAAGGACTAAGGGTAAAAAAAAAAGCATCCTTTGAAAGTGTCTGAAGAACACGTTAAAAGAGAAGATCCTCATAAAACAGGAGACTGAACCACTTCTGTAACAGACACATACTTTACCTACTGGGTGAAGAGGTGACACAGACATGAGTGGAAAACATGAGAAGCCCATTCAAAAATAGATGAATAGGAATCCAAACCACAAAATATCTAAATCTCAATTCCATAGAATACATAAATGTGGATGAGAGCAACAAAAGTATATGCCCTTAAGTGTAGTGGCTAAAGTACGACAAACTGTACACTGAGGTAGGATAAGGAACATACTGTTGGTAAATCAAATACAGTTCTAAAACCAGCCACCAGAAACTGACATCCATGTATGGGTAGGAAATATGATCAAACCACTGCAAGTCAACCATAATCCAAAGTTATAATTTTCCTACAATAAAAATGTATTTCCAAAAGGTACTACCCTCTTTTCACAATATTAACTATCTTTATACATTGCTACCTCTATATGAAGACTTTATCTTTACACATGCCACAAACCTTCCACCCCCTACTAAAACAAAGTGATTTCAATATGTTTCTTATGTAAATCATCACACATCACCTCTCCACCATTTGAAGCATAGTATACTCACTTGATACATGTGATTCCCTTTATGTACCTTTACCAAACCGTCTTTTGAAAATCTGGCAGAAAAAGGAAACACCAGAAGAGTGTTGAGAGGAAGAATGGGAAGTATAAATGGACAGAAGTTCCTATAGAAAATACATTTTCAGTACAGAAAAACTATTCCTTCCAATATGGGGCTTCTCTTCTCTCAAAAATTAGCTAGAATCCCACATTGTTTAGAAGAGAGACCAGAGTGATGGAATAACAGACATAACCCCCCCCATGACAGTATCCAAAATATACCTCTACAGATGAGAGAATGATATCATAAGATCTGAGGAGTAAAAATGCACAACTTCTGACCAGGATTACTCTTCATCCATCTAAAAAGAGAAAAGAAAAAGGGTGTAAAAAGGATAGGAGCACATCCAAGTGGGAGAAAATTGAGCAAAGTTAAATATTTGAACCATTAAATAGATACACAGAAGTCTGTCTTATGATGCAGAAAAATGGGTGAACAAAGGATGAGCCCCACAGTGTAGAGTGGCTAGGGATGACAGACTGTACTCAGTAAGCCAACTATATTGAAAACCCATGTAACTAGGAATCAAAATCCATGTGGGGGGATGAGGAGCATACCATATTCATCTGAAGCCCCCAGAGACTGGAGGGAATCTAGAACCACTTCAATTCCAGGGTGTGAAACATTTTATTTGAGAAATATCTTGATGAGGTAACCCAATAACCAATATCAAAAGGATGGCTGTGTATGAAGTCCACTCCTAACAGCAGTGAAATTGACTGGACCCATCCAATAAGCAATGACATCCTCAGACAAAGGTATAATAGGGACAACAAAAGGATAGAACCAAAACAATTCCCATTACTTTTGCTGTGACACACAACACAGGGTGGAACACAATCAAGGGAGAAAAAGACAACCTTGAACATGTGTACGGACTTATACTGACTAGTTCACTCTAAATCCAAATTCCAGCTGTAGGGTACCAGCAACTGCATAGAGGTTGGATGAGGACACCCAATCAAAGAAGTACACTGCAATTCAACATCTCACTCTGTAGTATAATGCATATTGCAGGATATCATGTTGTCTATACGAAAAGAACATCACCAACCTATTCTGTACTGAGTGGTATCTTTTTTGTGTGGAATCCATTCAAAATGATGACTCCACACTCAACTAACCCAGCATCTTGGAACTGGAAAGTGAAAAGACAGGTATGGTGGTAAAATGTGTGTGTGTGTGTTAAGATCAATAACAAACAAGTCAGATCATCAACAACCACAGACCAAAAAATGAAGGAAATATGCTTTATGGGAAAGATTAAACACAAATTACAAGAAAAAAAAGGTTTGAATGAAGGAGCACATTAAATCCAAGTCTGGGAGAGTAGATGATCATGGAGAGCCATGAATCTGGAAAGAATGGATAAATATGGTAAGGAAAGGTGAAACATGTCAACCATGGAAGATTGAGCACCCAAAAATTACTAATCATTGTATCACATGTGAAAAACTTTCCACATTTGTTGACATACCTTAATGGAAGATAGATATTTAGACTAAGCCAAATAAAAAGCTGAGTGAGGGGAAAACCTCATTGCTTTGCCAAGGATCAGACAAAAGCCAAACATGAAGACAGAGGAATTGAGCAATGGAATGTAGAACTGGTGACTGGACATGATGGAAGAGGTTAGAAAAGAAGGGATTGGGTAAACAGGAGGAAATAATTGGAGTAGGTACAAATGAGGAAACCACAACTAAGCTGGCCAATAAGGAGCTATCAGAAGGGCCCACTGCTAAGTGATATGCATCAAGGAAGCCAGCCAATAAAAAAATTTGATCAAGGAATATACACAAAGAAATTTGTGGGATCAATCTCAAATGAAGGCATTGATAGCCAAAGCCTGAGGATGAGGTACCAGTAATCAAATCAGGTATACTTTGTGATTAAAAGTGGTAGCAAATGCATTGATGTGAGGAAAATCACACTCATGCAAAAACCACTGGAAAACAAAAGAATCACAGGACCACTTCATCTGATAAATTTTATCAGAAGGGAAAGACCATATACCATAAGATTGACAGCACCAGGAACAGGACACACAATTAAATGAATATACTGAATATGGGAATAATAGCAGTGATTCAACATAAGAAAATAAAGGGATATATTGAGTGAAAACTTGGTGATAAAAAAAAGCCACCACCATTGAATTATCGAAATTAATTACTACCAGACAATATTTGCTAAAAGGTAGGAACCAATTCAAAGTCAAATGGTTGGCTAGAAACTCAAACACAATGATATGTAAGGGCTGGTCCTCAAAAGACAAATCATCCAAAGATTCCGGGTGATTGATTGACTCATGCACCACAGCCTTGAATGGATGCATCTGTAAACAGACATAAATCTAGATGAAACATGATGCCTGCCAATGTAGAAGCCTTGTCCCATCACCAAAATGGTTCATCCACATGGGAGCAGCCAAAGGATCAAGGACAGGGTTTTTATGATCATGCATAGTCCACGACATGTAATGCAAATATGCAAAGCCTAAAAAAAGCAATGATGTCACAGAAGACTACATTTATAACAGCAACAGAACCTCATGTGCAGAAAGTGAGAGAGCAGACAGGGCAGGACAACTAACAATTCCACAAATGAAGTAAGAGAGAAAAAGGTTGGGTTTGACTGAGATGAATGTTGAAAAAGACATCCAAATAAAAAAGGTATTGGGTATAACTTCTCCAATTTGATTAACCAGTCCATCTGAGCAGTCACTTCAAAAAGCTAAGTATGACTGACCAATTTCAATTCAAAATGGGCCAAAATAAGCCAATCATCTGTATAATAATGGAAATGGAGCCCAAGAGTATTAAGATAAAGAGCAAAAACCCTGACCACCTGGCATAAAACATAAAGTGCAAAATCAACCCCTAAAATTACAGAATGAAATAAGTGCACTCCCATTGTGATGAACAACTTAAAAATATGCATGAGACCATGCTAAAACGGGCATATGTAGTAAACATTGGCCACATCCACAAACATGGAGAAAATGCATATCAGAGAGTAAGATGGGACTCAATGGTGAAACAGAAAAGGTGAATGAAATGATTGTGGTGGGGCAAACTGATGACAGACCACCACCCCCAATTTTCTTGGGAACAACAAATAGCTAGGAGAAACACCCAGTGATTGAAGGGGGAGCAGGTTTCAGAGCCTACTGCGTGAAAAGGTTCTGAACTGCCTATAACAATGCTGAAAAACAACAGGATCTGGAGGTGGAGGGGAAAAAATGCATATTGAAAACAAAGTGTAGCAAAAAATGGGATCTCAAATCTTCCTGACAAAACATAAAGAGCCAAAAAATCATTTAGGAAAGGGCACAATTGATGATATAAAGTTACAAATTAAGCTTATACTGTACCAGAACCCACTGAGTAGACACTGGTAATATCAGAAAGTGTGACATACATTACTGAGGAAAATGACAGACTTTGGCACCTTGAGAAGGACACAAAACTACAAGTGCCACATTTAGCTTTGACTAAGACAAACAAATTATCAGATGGAAAAAGGTAAGCAATTTTTGGACTGATACCACCCAAGATATAAAAGACTACAGGACTGTATCAAATATAAAATGCCATAAAAATGGGGTCATACATAAATCACAGAGATAAAGTGTGGGTAAATAAGCCTTTGATAGACAACTTCCCAACCCAGAAGGTCCCAACAACAGAGAAACCACGTATGTAAATCCAGGGCTAAAAATGATAAACGAACAAACATGGATGTAAGGAGGGAGATGATCTTCTCAGAAAACCCTCCAGGATTTCTGTGAAGAGCCTCAGACAGAAGATGCATTGTGGAAAATATAATGCAAAAGAATCATGAAGATAACATGTAGGTGATATAAATGGGTATGATCAAACTGATAGATTTGTTCATTGAGAAAAGAACAGTCTGCATTATTATAAGTAATGGTTGACTGATCCAAAGTATGTAAAGAATAAGACATGTTAATGTCATAGTTAAACTGTGAGGCAAATTATTCAGCACGGACCTGGATGTCTGAGGATGGTGGTTGACTAGGAGGGGTTGGGAGGAATGTTGATATAGCAAGAAAAAACATAGGTTATAAGAAATAGAGGCAAAGGTTAATACATCACATACCAAAGAAATAAAAACTGGTTGGTTAGTTTGGTGTTTTACGATGCAAAGCAACTAGGTTATCTCCAAAAATCCAGTAAAAAGTTAAAATTAAAGTAAAATTATTAAAATTCATAAAAAAATCAAGGTGAAAACAAAGTTTAATTTTTAAATTAAAAACATAAAGAGCATTAAATCCAATTTTTATATCTAGTTTACAGCAGCAAGAAAAAACTACAGCAATACAAATTAAGAAGGACTTTCTCTAGCATAATTGTAATTATCATAACTTGCAGGATGACTAATGGGTAAGTTCAAAAATCAGCATCAGTCACCTGAAGTTGGCCTTACCAGTTCTGGTTTCGAGTTATTTGACATTACAGTCATTTTTAAATTTCAAATGAAACTAGTTGTACTTTAATTCTTAAAAGGGAATAACATTAAAAAGGTCTAATTTATAAATTAAAAGCTTAAATAGATATAAAATATATTAATTACCTTCAAAAAACTAAAAACATTTGTAAGATGGACAATGTCACCATCGCCAATAACACTGTCTAACATTATGGATAAACCTTGGGACAAAACATGTTTAAAATATTTCTCTCATTTAAAGTTGTAACAACAGCAAGACAGTAAAAGGTGGCTTATTGTGACATGAGTGTCAGTTTCAGAGAAAGAGAAGTTAAAACAGTTTGCTGTGGTCCACTTCAGTAAATGAATGAGAGCAGTCTGCAATTACCACTCAATATAACAAATGTTCGACAACTGACATGAGATGCAAAAGTCATCAACATTGTGCCCGTTTGCAACAGTAACAGGTAGTTGTTCATTGATGGCACTAATCTTCATATTAAAAAGTGTGACACTCAAAACACAACCCTAAAAAAACTCCAAGTTCCTGAAGAAAATAACAGGAAAGTGTTGAACCCACACAAACTAGGAATTGCCTATAATGACATGAAGAACTGAAAGCTTCAATGAATGGAGTTTAAAAGGAGAATTTTGGGCCTGAATGAGATGACTGTTTAAAAAAAACACTTGAGTGGACAAGATATAGAATAGCCATAAGGAGTAATGTTTCCCACTTTGTTAACCAACCCATATGAGTTGCCAACAGGAAATGCGGGTAGTGTAATATGTAGACTCCTCTTCATAATGTTCTAACAGAAGCCAGTTATTCATGTAATGGCATAAGCACAACCCCTAAGCATACACATGTCAAGCAAAAAGCCTTGACCACTCAATAAAATACACACAAGGCCAAAGCAGGCTCAAATGTCAGGGTGTAAAACTGATAGACTACCCTGTAACAAACAAACCAAAAACAGTTTCTTAAAAAGCAAAATACTGAAATATGCATATAAGCATTTGTAATACCTACCTTGATCATACATAAACCTGGAGAAAAGGCCCACCTGAATGTAAGAAAAACATCACACTCACTTGGGGCACAACTAAAAAGTGATTGAGGTGGAAGAAATCAATCACAGAGCACCAGTTTCTAATTTTCTTGGGTACCACAAAAAGCCTGAAATAATAACCTGGATAAGGATAACTTCTGACAAGTTTGATGGTTTTCAGGGAGTGAAGATTTTGTACACCTTTGACAGATGTTGGCTGGTGGTAGTATAAAGGCAACAAAAAGAATATGAGTAAAGGAAACAATGAAAAAGGGGAAAGAAGAGAATGGCAGGTCCCTCAGATAATACCCAAATAATTCACTGTCAATGACTAGCCATTAGCACTGAATAACACAGAGACAGAATAACTCCTAAAGACAGGAACTAGCAAGGGCTGGAACACAGAAAACAGTAACAGGAGATTGTGATAGTAACAGGCTTGGAATGAGACAAAATGACAGGATCAATTGCTGAATCATTATAGATTTCATGTGGGATTCCAAAGTCTCAGGAATATTTCTGAAAATGGACCATTGATGAAAGTGCCATGAGTCCCAACATTAAACAGGTGGAAAACAAACTTGGGACAATAAAGCACTCTTCCCAACAACAACAACCATGAAAAAGTGTGTAAGAAAATAACTAAAAAAGATAAATATACAACTTGTAAAAACCCTCATGATTGCTGTAGAGTGCCTTAGAAAGAAGGTGGATAGTAGACAGCCACCACAGAAGAGTTAAAAGGATAAGATGAAGATGTGAAAACTGAGCATGAGATAAACGAACAGTATGATCAAGGTCTAGACTTACACATAAAAACAATAAAAACTGTTGAAAATCATGATATGGAAATTCTGCCTGATGGTATGCTAAAGCAAGTGTGTAGTGATGCAAGCTAACACCCTCAACTGAAAAACAACAAATTCTGCATGAACTTTAATATTCAGGAAAGGGGGAACACAAAATATTGAGACGTGGTGGTGGTACCATGTAATAAAAAATGAAGAAAAAATATATAGAAAATGGAAAAAACAAAAACTTCTGAGAAATTATATCTAAAAAATCCAAATTATGCATAGTTTATTCCTGAATAGAAGCATAGAAAGGTATGACAAAATCAGGTGAAGAAAAAGAAACTGTCAAATTACCAGTCTGCCCAAACAGGTTCAGCACAGTCAGGAAAAATATGGGCAAGGCCAAAAGAAGTAGGTTGACTCATAAAATAATCAACCTCATGGCGAATGAACAGCATTAATTCTGCAACTAAATTACTCCAACCTGCAGCCTGTGTAAACATGCTGGTATTTTAAATATTATTATCTCCAAACTAGTAATTTGGATTTTTGAATTCATTGTTAACAATGGATGATCAAAGAAAAGTGTTAGAATAAAGAAATGAAAATGGTTAAAAAAATAACTATCCTGAAGTTTGCAAACGATTTAAAAAAACAACAAACATTTCCATCTCAAAATGAATAGCAAGATAATGCACTAAGTTTTAAAGAAAAAACATAAATGAAAAGCACTATAGAAAACATCTTGACATGAGCACTGCCACGATAAACAAGCTAACAAACATAGGGTATATGGGAGCTCAAAGCTGGTGGCATGCAAAAACATTTCACATATAGAGAACAGCGTTGAAGGAAAATAACTATATGAGAAGGTAGCATACTAGATTAGAAGCACAATCAGGTTGTCAAATACAAAGTTAAATACAAAAATCACTTTGGTATAGTTTTAAAAACAAAACATCTTTGTATTTATATCCTTTACATATTGATATTTTTTATGTACATAAATAATA
The DNA here is from genome assembly GCA_011833715.1 of Carcinoscorpius rotundicauda. Taxonomy (NCBI): domain Eukaryota; kingdom Metazoa; phylum Arthropoda; class Merostomata; order Xiphosura; family Limulidae; genus Carcinoscorpius; species Carcinoscorpius rotundicauda. The sequence continues at coordinate 43,357,553 of CM022392.1, read as the reverse complement.
CAAATATATCACTTTAAAAAACTAGATTATTATCAAGAAATTATGATAGTGTTTTAAAGTTTTTTCACCTACAATACAGTGGCATACCAGGTTTACAGAAAAAAATACAAAACTTTTTGATATATGATTATATTAGACTAAATGGGAATAAACCAAAAACACTTCACACACCATCATGTTAAAATATATCTTGCAATGAATATAATGTCAATGTTTCGTAGCACTAAAATGTTTATAACAGAATTTTGTTTCAGATAAAAATTACAAGACCCAGGCATATTTATAGTAACAGGATGTTTTTTTCTTTCTAGATTGACCTTTGTATTTCATTGCATTTTAGCATTTGTGAACTGTCACACCAAAAGTAACTGGCTTAAAACAGTCAATATTCAGAAGTTACTAAATCATTCAATTGATTATTCAGTTCATTATGTGGCAACATTATCTTTTTATTTATTTTTTCTTAATTCTATATTTTTCAATTGTATTCACAAGTAACTGCTGTAAACAGAAATTCAAGCTTTACGCAACTGTCAACCTCCACAAACTTCTTTCTACCATGCCAGAAGTGATTTCACCTGTCTTCTACAAAACTTACATACTAAATAAATTGTGCAAAGCTCTGTCTTGAGCAAATTTACATGAAACAATTACTTAACTACTCAAGAAATATAACTGACTACCATCACCTCAGTCTATTAATCTTCCTCCATGTCTTCACCTTTTTATTTGGGTCAAACACTACTAGTTCAATGAAATCAATATAAAATACAACCAGCTGGAAAATTTCATCATCACACATCATTCTTCAGCTACTGACAAGGAAGACTGCCATAAAGTATCTTATAATGTTACCTCATCTTCTTAAAAGGAATGAATATATGGATTGGTTTATCACCTCTTAGCTTTGTTATAATCGCAAGATTGCTTGCAACAAGCCTATAACTCTATGTGCTTGCATCAAGTCATTGTGACTCAATACCTTGAAGATTCAGTCTACTGGACTGAACTCCCATCTTTCATTTTTAAAATTCCAAGCAGGAAAAGGATTAGCAGACATCAAAGAGTCCCAAATTCTAACAAAATATCAAAAATATGGCATTATATTCCTTCACATGTACATCAAGTTATTTAGCTAACTGAAAAGTTACACATGAAGTTAAAAATATCACATCAATGGAATCCCAAAGCCACTTGTCCACCCCCCCAAACATACACATACACTGAGACCTCAGAACTACCTTCAGTAACAGTACTTCTAACATATGAAGTACATATGGAGTACACATATGAAGATGGCAGTAGGTAGCCAAAACATTAAACAACTGTAGAAGTTGGACACGACTGACAACAAGGAATGTACTGGCCCATCTATCCCATCCTCTAAGCAAAACTAAAAGAAATAAATAAAAAACCTTCAAAACCAAACTTTAAAATTCATATAATTATCATACTTTATCTTACACTCATTTGAAGTTACTGCCTCCACAACATCCAAAGGCAACCCATTACAAATTACAACAATCCAGTCAGAAAAATAAAACTGCTTAAGATGACTGCTACCCTGCCTAAATTTATGTGATCCCTAATTCTACCATTATCACCCATAAATATACAAAAAAAAAATGATGCACATTACCAGTTACATGAACAATATTAAACATTTCAATTAGATCCCTTAAAAACTCTTCTTTTTTTCAAGAGAAAAGTTTCAAAGGTCTTTTATCATTATTAAAACCATCTGCTATTTTTGGCCAACTTACTCATTGACTTAAATCCTTTTGTAAAACAATAGCTTCCTCCTCATAGCCAGTAACACCCAAAACCGTAATGTCATGAACAAATTTAAGTAATTTATTTACCATTTCTGTCATTGACATAAATCATAAATAGCAAAGGTCCCATGACTGAACCATGAGAAACACACTGATCTGTATGTAAAACTTTGGTCGCACTTCTGGCTCCTGACACTGAAATCATATGATGCAGATTATTTGCCAATAAACAACTCCCAATATGGCAATTACCACATGTAAATATATTATTTTACTTGCACATTTTGCTTTCTGTGAATCGTGCGTACATGAAAAATACTGCACTGTACTAACAGACAAGCAGATAGATGTGGCAAATATTTACAACTGCAAGCAAACTTGTGTTAATAAATCTCATTGGGTCCCATTCGTGTTTTCACCATACAAGAAAATGTATCACTGCATGAGCCATAAAATGAGTTATCTAACCATCTATTCTCTGTACTCTAAAAATGTTAACATTCCACATGCAATTAAAGTAATACATGTATCATTCTCAAATTACCTGGCAATGTCTATGATAACTGATGAAGACAAAAAGCAATGATAATCAGATAGTGTATAATTTCCAATGACATTATATATATATATACATATAGTGCCATTTCATTATTATTCAAATTTTATTATAAGCTTTTAATTTAATTATCAGTTTGTTTGTTGAAGTAATTGCAATGTATATATCAACCAACATTCCATGTAGTTGTTCAGTGATTTAATCACTCGACCAATACAGATTACCTCATCGTAAACTAGACCCTGTCAGAAGATGAATTGTGAGCATGAATACAGACAAGTTCTATCCTGGAAAGAGTAATGTACTCTGTTCAGATCACTTTGAAGAGAAATGCTTTGATTGTACATTAGAATTATCAGGCTGCATCCCATCTTACCCATATATTAAATGTGTAGAAATTAAAACAACTACTAAGATTATGGAAATTAATATTCTCTCACAATTTAAATCTTACATATATTTCACTTTCAGTATTCAAAATCCCAAAAATTCCCAGCAGTATGTCAGGTTTCTCCCACAAAATCTAGATTTGTGCCAAAATAAACTACAAAGAAACCAAATATTCCTATCGCAAAGATGCAACTAGAGGACCTACCATGTTTAACAGAACTTGCAAACAATGAAAAGAAAACTGGATCAAGCAGACAACAAATTTGCTCATGTGGAGAAAAAAAATCTGAAATTTGCACAACAAAGAGCATGTTATTTCTCTCAAACCAATGTCAAATCTCTGAAGAATCAAATCATATTTGATGATGGGGCTGAAGTGCTGGAGAAGATATTTTATAGAATTCCACTGGCAGTAATGAAAATGATATTCCACCAAAAGAGTGGTTGAGTAATTCATAAGTATTATCTAGTTATGCTGAAACCAATTGCTCTTAACACTACACTTCTTCTCAACTGAGACTTACAACTATATTCATCAGACATTCAGTTTGGCATTGCCTCATCCATCAGAGATTGGTACAGAAAGGTGAATAGTGAACCATGATTAACTGAAGAAACATTTTGTGCTTTGTATTACAAACTACAGGAGGCCAAATCTGAAAGCCGAGATGTTGAATGTGCCCTAATAATAGATAAAATGGCTATAACAAAACATGTGAAATGGGATGAAAATTCTTTTTTATGTAGATACAGAGACAACTACACAATATGATTCTACTCCATTAACAAGTAAATCTCTTGCTTTCAAGATTGTAGCACTTACACACCACATGCATATTTCTTTCTGAAGAGTATGTCAGCCATGCATTTCTTGGAGATAATAACTTCCTCTTTTTTAATAAATGTTTTGTCAAACCACCTAAGATATTCACTGCACCCAAACTTTCCTTATATACTTGCTTACCAGGTCTCAGGAAACAAAGCTCTCTTATCACAAAACAGTTGAGATGTGAACGTAATGGCATATCTATAAATAAATCAACAGCCAAACATGATACTCAGCTTCTCATAAAAGAAATATTATGTATAAAAATTCTCCTTTCTTCCTTGAATAATACAGTCTTCACTAGATTTAAACGTTTCTTAATTTAACTGTTTCATTTGTGCTACATTTCTGTTTTCTTGACTTACGGTTATATATTCAAACATGTATATGTTTTTGTTGTAACTACAAATACTGTTTGTTTGATTTGTAGCTCTATGTTACTGATGAAGGGCTTGTGGGATTCTAAAATGTTTAATAAATGCCTCCTACTATCACATTTGTGTTTTATCATCAGATGGCCACTGTTCAAGAAGTTGCACAAGTTACACGAAAGCAAGAGACTGTGCTAACAAACTGAAGTCAGCACATGTAATGTGGCACAAACAGAAAAGAAGGTAAATCATGCTGATCAACTCTGAATTCCCTTGCCACAGATACTGTCAAATTTTGTACAAATAATTTGAAGCTGGAACAGTTTCAATGGTGTGTTACAATAGTCAGGTTTACTCACATTTTTAATGGGCTCTTTGATATCCAAGACTCAAGAAAACCGATTGCAAAAGTTTACAATGCACCAATGAGTCCCTCTAATGTAGAGATTTTGGCTTGTTTCCTAGATGCTGCTTATGCTTACATATTACAGCACAAAAACTCAACTGGAAAGTGTGTAACAAGCATCAAGAGAAAGAACCCATTCATTGGTTTTATGGCTAATTCTTGGTGTAACTACCTATATACTAAGTTGATATGGAACACTAAAGCTCCTTTAAAGTACCTAATAACATACAAGATAAGTCAGTATCATCAAGAGCTTTTCTTTGGGGAGTTTTGATTGAAAGTAGGGTACAACAACAAACCAAACTGTTCACCAGTCAGTTGCTGCCTAAAAACACCTCCTAAAAATACACAAAGTCAAAAGTTCCGATGGTAATTGCATAGAAATTTTAACTCAGGAATTTATACCCATCAATAACATTTTTTGTTAGATAATGTATAATTATAAACATAAGATAACTGAAGAAATCCCTACCATGTTCAAATTCACAACAGTACAAGGACAACCCTTCTGTTGACAGAAGCCAGTGTCAAATGCTTTGTCAAGAAAAAATTACATCATAAGGATAAAGTACTTATATTACGCACCAAGATACAGGGTGCACTGAAGTTAGTGGAAAAATTTGCAAATTAAATTTGCCTAAGGCATTGAGTGGGATTTAGGACTGGAAGAAAGTATTCTCAATGCTTATATGGGCAAAAACTGGAAACAATGAATACAGAAGAATAGCTATATCGTCAACAGATGGTATGTTCTCAAAGACTAATTTAATTACTGGGACAAGTTTAACCTCCTCTCTTGAAAAGAGAGTAACAATAGTCAACTTCTACCCATCCACTATTCAAGAAGTTACAACAAAACAGCAGAAAAGGCTTAACCTCATTCAAAACCTTTGGAGATGTATCATTTAGCTCTGGAGTCTTATCATTCTTTATACTTTCCAATTTTTCCTTAACAATCTCAGATTTAATATGAAAATCTTTTTTGATCTACCAACTAGATAAGAAACACTGCCTGTATTTTCATTAGTAAAAACTGAAAAAAAAGCAAAATTTAACAACCCAGTCATTTCAAAGCCATCAGTTACAAACCTTCCTTTATCATCCCTTAAATGTCTTACCCCAATTTTAACATTATTTACCCTAAATATATTTAAAGGAATCCTTAACTGTTTTATAAATTTTCAGCCAATATTTTCTCATACATTCTTTTTGAACCTTTGACCAACCTTCATGAAATTCTCTAAACTTCCAAATCTCCCATCACACAAGAAAACTTAAATTAGTGATTAAATTAGTAATTTATCCTTTATGCCTTTTGACAGCAATTCCATTTTTTTACAGGCAACTTCCCTTTTCTCTCTATAAGGAAGACATTCATCACAAATGTTTCAAAAATTTAAAAACATTCTCTATTCTTACCGCATCCTTTCAAAAATTTGTAACTAAAATTTAATTATTGCTGTTCTCTGTGTGAAGTAAAACACTAAATCTCATTGAACAAGTAATTTGTATCCACAAGTTCCCTATTTGCCACCTTCTTAACCATTTATATATTAGAAGTTAACAACAAATCTAAAAGGACACTGTTCCCAGTAGGTTACCAATCTGTGAAGAAAAAACATTCTGAATGGTTTATAGAAACCTTTCTCCTTCTTGACTACTATCAGATGGGCACACTCTCAACAGATTTAACAAGAAATAAGGGAAATGTTCTGAAATATACAACTCAAATGGGTTTAAGTGTAAATAGTCTGGACAAATGTTAATAAATGATCAAAATCTCCACAATACAAAAATAACTGGAAACTTCTGTGTCTTCTTACACAGATAAAAAGGTCTTTCTACCACACAGGTATTTTGATGTTTAGTTCCACAGCTTTATCTCCCTCAGGATTAATCCATACAAAAGTTAAAAGTACATTGTGGTGGGGTCTTCACTTACTCTCCCAGTAAAATCTGACTAAAGAAAGTACTGGTTTGCTGTTACATATAGTCAACATCATAACTTGCTCGTAATTCTTCTAACCTAATTGCTACATTATATTGAAATATCCTCTTGAGAGCAGACATCACTTACAAGTGCTATAGAGAACAAATACATTATGAAACTAGAACAAGGTAGAATTAATGATTTTGGGGACCATATGTTGCCACAACTGCAGCATTTTCTGAAAACTAAGTGAAAGACAAAAAAATTCTGCATCATTAAAGTAGTAAGAGCATTGCCTGTATATCACATTTTACTTCCCTCCTTTTCTCATGAGGTTTTCCCAAACTGTCAATCAAATTTAACTTTTATACAACAAAGGCTAGTTACCAAGCAGCCAATAATGATCTTTCACACACTAAATACCCAGCAGTCAAAATGGTAGAATATTGGTGAGTTACAAAAATGATAATAAATAATGGTGATGATATTTAATAATAATAGCAATAATACTACTAATGATAATTTTAAAAAAATACATCATAAATTATGTATATAGAATTGATATAAATTATAATATTGGAAGATTATAAATACCTGGGATTGTAAAACTATAGACTACAAAGTATCTGTTAACTAATCAAAAACCTTATGTGTGAAAAAGAAATGTGCTGCCAAAAAGAAATTGTGTGCAACTTACAGAAATGAAATCAAAACTGACAGCTTCACTTATGGTACAGAATATTTTAACAAATATTCATTCCTTTGCCAGCCTTCGATCTCTATACAACTTTAGGCATGATTGTGGGTAAAATAAACTTTGAGCTTGCAACTCAGTAAAAAGGCATATTAAACTTTATTTCTTTTTTTAAGAGCACTTTAATATCATACAGACAACACAAACTTTTTCAGCATAACAAAGAAAACTACATTGCCATAAAATAAGTAAAAAGATTAAATTTTAATTTAACAAAATATGATAAATATAATCTTCTTCCAGCTCCAATGCAAAAAGAGAAAAATACAAAATAAAACAAATTTAACAACGATAAACTATCACCACATTGCGAAACCTCCTTTACACGTCATACAAACTTTACACCTATTAACCCAAAACTTGGTGAAATTATTCTAACGTTCCCGCTCGCAAACACTCGTATATTATTATTTCCTAGAAGCATAAAATAGCACTAAGTAACAAAAGGCACTAAACTAAACACATCAAAAACAAAAGAAAATGGGTTCACGTATAAAATTTATTTCACAAAAACAAAAGAAATCTTACTTCCTTTCCCTTAAACACACACGCAATATATATATATATATACACACATGAAAAACAAAGATGTTTGTTTGTTTGTTTTGGAATTTCGCACAAAGCTATTCGAGCGCTATCTGTGCTGAAAAACAAAGATACCTTTATAAGTAATATTACAACACAAAACAGACGCACTTTCACCTCAAGAAAAGTTTTCATTTAACCTCATGCCTTCCTTCTACTGAGAGTGAAAAAGGTGAAGGGATTCGATATCAAGTTAAGAAACAAAAATTCAACTAACAAAATAAAAAGAAACAAACAAGTTTGTTTGTTTGTGTTTTCAATTTCACACAAAGCTACTCGAGGGCTATCTGTGCTAGTCGTGCCTAATAAATTTAGTAGTGTAAGACTAAAGGGAAGGCAGCTAATCATCACCACCCACTGCCAACTCTTGGGCTACTCATTTTACCAACGAATAGTGGGAGTGACCGAACATTATGACGCCCCCACTGCTGAAAGGGGAAGCGTGTTTGGTTCGACGGGGATGCAAACCCGCAACCCTCAGATTAAAAAAAACAACAAGGAAATGTTATTGTTTGTTTATCAATTCCGCGCAAAGCTACTCGAATGCTATCTCCGCTAACCGTCCATAATTTATCAGTGTAAGACTTGATGCAAGGCAACTAGTCATCACCACCAACCGCCAACTGTTGAGCTACTCTTTTTACCAACAAATAGTGGGATTGATCGAATATTATGACGCTCTCACGGTTGATAGGATGAGCATGTTTGGTACTACGGGGATTCGAACCCGCCAAACTCAGTTTACAAGTCGAGAGCCTTAACTATCTGGCCATGCGAAACCTTTAGGAAGAGCTACCGGAATTTGAGTATTCTTTGATATACTGTTTTGGCAGAGTAATCATGATGAAACTTTGTAGAATGGACGGCAACTGTCTGTTTTGGAGACACAAGTGTAGTGGACAATTGCGAAACAAACACCAATATAAAAAGATCACCAATAATCCTACAGATAAGACAGAGAGACTCATCAATAGAACGCTGAACAAACTAAAGAAATAAGGCTTAATCAACGAAAAAAAAACTTATGATCCAAGGAAAATTTCCCTCCTCAGTTCTACGGACTACCTAATGTACACAAACCTAATATACCTCTAAGGTCAGTGCTCAAAACTCACCTTGCCACCAACTGGTTACTATCCTAGTACCTATCTTATCTCCACTACGAGGAAACACTGAACATCACACTCAAAACTCGACTGACTTCATAGAACAAGTCAGAAAGCTACACATCAAATCCCAGGATATTATGGTTAGTTTGATGTCACAGGCCTATTTACCAATGGTCTAACCTCAAAAAACCTTCACATAACCAGACAACAATTGCTGAATGTAAACTATCTACTACACAGAACAAATATGAAAATAGACGACATAATGAAACTAACAACCATTTGCCTACAATCCACCTATTTCTATTACAATGAGAAATTCTTCGAACAAACAGATGGTCTAGCCATGGGATCACTGCTCTTTCCAATTCTAGCAGACATTTTCATGAAAATGTTTTACAAACGTTATTTCGACGACACCTTCATTATTTATCCCCTTCAGCCATAAAAAGTTACCAGCCATCTTAGAACATCTCAATTTCATAGACAAAAGAATCAACTTCACTATAAAAATAGAGGAACAAAAACAGTCTTTCGTTTCTTAACATACTCATCAGCAAAAAAGCAAGACAAATAACCACAAATGTATACAGAAAGCCCACCCACACAGACAGATAACTACACTTCATGTCCTATCATCCAACCTCGATAAAACGTGGTATAATCCAAATCCTAGACAAGAGAGCAAAAACTGCTATATTCCTACAGGAGAATCATTTTGCCTCTCAGAAGTACCACTTTTCGTTCTCTTCACGTTATCCTGTCCGTGCATTTTGGTCGTTTGGCACGACAGGTGGTGTGGGGATCCTTTTTCACTTCCATTTCACTGACATCATCCTCGCGTCACATAGTGATGCTGAGGGGCAGGTTGTATGTGTTGATGTTGTCAATGGGGTCGTAAGATTCAGCTTGTTAATATCTATGCACCTGTTTGGTCTGAGGAGGTGGAACCCTTCTTCTCGGATTTGCACAGGTTCCTGATAATGCATGCCAATATCATCCTCAGTGGCGACTTCAATTGCGTACTGGATTATATATGCAAAAACGGCTCGTTTCGGTTGAGAAAATATTTTATGTAGAAGAGCGAACAACGACCTTCTTCCGTCATTGTCAGGTTCACAAAGAATGAATGAGGTAACTGACCGGAAGCTGATCACATGTTTGGAAGAGGTTGTGTAACTGAGTGTCGGAATGTAGAGGGCGGTGTTAGATGTTTGAACATATAATTTTATATTACTTATTTTATTATATTTAATATAGGTATAAAGGCGTTCCTTTATATTGGTTTATTTTGGGTTTAAGTTGATGTACAAGTAAGGCTTATTTAATTTTGCGTTTGTTTATGTTTGTTTTTTATTTAGTATTTGAGTGTTTTCTTTGGTTATGTTGTGTTTATTGGACTTGCAGTGTTCGAAGACGTGTGAAGGTGACTTGTGTTCTTTGAATCTGGTTTCCATTTTTCTACTTGTTTCTCCAATATAGAAGTCGTGGCAGTTATCACATTGTATTTTATAAATAATGTTGGTGTGGTGTTTGTCAGTATATTTTTTACATAGTATAGATCTCAGTTTTGTGCCTGGTTTTTGAATAAATTTGGTATTAACTGGAATGTCATATTTTGTTACCAGTTTTTTACTAGTTAGAAATTAAAAGAGTCTTTGATGAACGAGCTGGCTTATGCTACATATTTGGAGAATGCCCATGCTATGTATTCACCAAGATTGTAATGAAACGATTCATATGTGGACATTGTTGGTCTTAATGGACAATCTGGTTTATGAGGTTTGGGGATGCCGTATATTTGTGGTGTGCATGAGTCGGTTTTACATCGGTAGAAATAAAATGTTTGATAAATTGTGTTGGCTTTTTTCATTTTTAGTAGTAATTTGTTTAGTTGAGTCTCGTGTGTCTTTGTTGGATTTGTGTGTATTGGTTAAATTTGTTCGTGTCTGATAGGTTGTTCTTCATTTTTTTGGAATGCATTCATTTGTGTTTATTATGATTATAGCATTACCTTTATGTGCTTTTAGAATTTTTATGTTTTTGTCTTTGTCTAATATGTGTAAGCCTTGTACGCGACCACTTCCAGCAGGGTCTTGATTAACTAGTGCCTGACGTTTTCCTTTCTCATCTTACAGGTTGTTCATCAGGGTTATTCATTGTCCTCCTTGCATTGGCAATTGAGTGCCTGCTCTCTTTTCTGTACAACTCGGTCTTGGTGCGTGGCATCCAGTTGCTGGTGGATACGAGTGTCAAATCATCTTTTATGCAGATGACGTAAACCTGATCATTAAAAATTTAACGTTGTTAGGTTTGATGCTAACCATTGTCCACTGTTATTCTTAGGCCAGCATTGCCCAGCTCAACTATGTCTAATCTCGGGCTCGGGTGTTGGGGAAATGGGCCTTGTCTGTCGATTCCTTATTTGGACTGTACTGGACCTCCTTTCCAGTAACTTGCTTTGGGGTTTGTTTTCTCGCGTGTCTGGAGGTTACCTTGGGGGAGGTGGTGCAGTGTGACGGTTCGGCAGTGCACGATTACCGCTCCTGCCCTGATAACTTGTTTGGCAGGGCGGAGGTGGTAGGGAGGAGGATACTCCCCTTGGTCTGGTACCTTTGGGCTGTTCTTCCTCTGGATGACTACACTGTATGTGTCATGTCTTCGCTTTCCTTTGGGGTGGCAAGCCTGAGCTGTATCTTGGCATTATTTGACCATGCAGCCTCGTAGGGGAAGTCTGGACATGCGATGTATCTGAACCTAGTGTCTTTCTCTCTTACTGTTTACTACTTTTTACTGTCTGTCCTTGGAGGATCATCCCAGTTGCCACCTCATTAAATTCTTGGTTAACATGACACACAGGCTCTTTGGTGTTTCATTGAGCCTGCAGACACCAATGTGTTTTGACCCTCCTTCCTGGTATGTAGACGTTGCTGCTGCGCAACGGCGATGTCGTGCTATATTAGTCGACGTTCCGACGAACTCCCATTCCATCTACCACCTACTAGTCTCTGACTGTACTCACAAAATTGAGCAACATTACCCTGCTCTGCCGTAGGACATTACTTGGGACCACGTCGCGCTGCATCATATTGATAACTTTCTCCGGGTTTTCAAGTGCCGCATCGTGAAACTATTGTGGAGTTTGTCATGCACAGGTTGGTCCTCTGTCGACGTTGGCGGAGATTTTGGAAAGGGTGGCCCGCCTTTTCCGGTTCCCGCCACTCTCGGCTGAGACCATCGTACACCACGTGCCGGTCCCTTTCCCACCCACTTGGCTTTTTTGTTCCGGTACACGCTTTATGTACGTCATCTGGCATGTTCGAAATCAACTCGAATCAAATCATATCTGATTATTAACTTTTTGTTTTGTTTATATTTAATTAATTTTTGTTTTGTATATATTTAGTTATTAATTTGTTTTCTTTGTATACATTTGGTTATTAATTTTTTGCTTTGTATATGTTTAATTTATTTTTTGTTTTGTATATATTATTTGCACTGTATATACTTAACTATTTTTTGCGTGTAATTAGCCCCCCAGTGGCTCAGCGGTATGTCTGTGGACTTACACGCTAAAATCCGGGTTTCGATACCCGTGGTGGGCAGAGCACAGATAGCCCATTGTGCAGCTTTGTGCTTAATTCAAAACAAACAAAGCGTGTAATTATTACGTTTTTCATCGCTTTGTATATATGTCATCATTTATTTCACTTTGTATATACATATGTAGTCTAACGTTTTTCCTTGCCTTATTTCTATGTGTAACATTTTCATATACTGCGTTCATTTTTGTCACGTTTCATTGAACAGTAAATTTGTTTTTGTAAATAAATTCAAAATCATCGTTATTAACACTTGTCTCCACAATAAGGAGTTGCTGTCCGTTCTGCGAAGTTTCATCATCGAATTTGAGTATTCGTGATGACGAGAAAACCCACTTGCTGAGAACGTGACCATTTGAGGTAAATAAAATTTTAGAACATTTGAGGAAGGCTATGACTATGAAACGGCTAGATTGTTAAATTCTGCTTTTTCTTCAGTTTTACTAATGAAAATGTAAGCACTGTTCCTTGTCCAGTTGGAAGATGAAACCAGTATCGAACAATTTTATCATATTATTTATGAGCTCAATAAGGAAATTTTGGAAAATTTAAAGAATAATAAAACTCCAGGGCCAGTTATCACCAATGGCAGATGCCAACCGTTACGATTTGAGCGTAATTATTACGATTTTGGTGTATACATTACGATTATACGCTTATACAGTCAAATATTACGACTTGGTGCAACTCCCAAATTATTATATATTATATCGGCCAATACAATAAAGTGATAAATTGTTCCCCAGGGCTTAAAAGGGGTGAAAAGAAAATTTCCAGTGAAATACAAATAAATTTTGATAATACATAAAATACATAGTCCAAATGGCTACTTGCGATAATTGTGTTTGTGTTTGAAACAATACAAAATATTTGTACCTTCGACGTCTACCAAGAGTGCGGTGCTGCTCCATATTGGGTACGTGTGGGAATTCATAATTACGTCATCAGTGCTAGTCAGCCAATCAGCGCTCGCGTAATGGGTATTTCTCGTTTTCTAAGCGGCAAAGAAACACAAATGCGATCGTTCACTAGTTTGTCTTGTTTATGGCAAATCTGAAAGGGCTCTGTCTACAATCATTACACTCAGTCATTTGAAATAGTTGGCATCTTTACAATGGTTTGAATGAGTTAAAGGATTGAATATTTATGGCACTTGCGGCTATTTTTTTTGTAAGTTCTTGAATAGTGGGCAGGTAGAAGTTGGCTATTGTTATTCTTTTCTTCAAGAGAATTGATCAAAATTTCCACAGTACTTTTGTTAGACTTATATTAGTTTTGTGAAAAATTTTGAGAAATCTAATAAAAATGCTTTACAAAGTCGTTTAACACAGTTAAAATTTTATTGAATAATCAACATAATTTCACTTGTCTTACAAATATTTTGACATTTTTTTGAAAATGTTACTTATACATATGAAGGTGAGGGTGTAGATTTGTGTCTGGATTTTCAGAAAATATTTGACAAGATATTAGACAAAATGTAACAGAGATAAGTAAAGTAAATGTATAGAAGAGTGGCTAAATGGATAAAGAAGATAATTATAAGTAAAGTTCAGCCAAGGTGGATTAATATCATAAATGAGGTACTGCAAGATGTAATTACAATGTAATAGCAAAGCAGTAAGCTGGTTTGTGTCATGGTTACACACTTTGTAAAGAAACGTAAGTCAACACTTACAATACACCATTGCCTTTGTTCATCCATGAATCTACGAAGATGAAGGCTAAAGAATATTTTCAAAATAAGCCTTTAATCATTTTCATTGCTTCAATAACTGTCTAGCACTAAAACAACAGTATCAGTATATTAGGTTATTAGCAGGAGTATGGTTGAACAACAACTTAAACATGAATCACCCAAATATAACCAAATAGCTTAACTATACTTTCTCATGAGCAAACTGTAGGTTTTGAGCTTATGGCCATGTTTCAGTTTTCTTGCTCCTGAGCTGAAATGCTACTTTACAATGAACACACACATTAGTGTGGTTTAGTGCACTACACTAACTCCATATAAGTTTTAATTGCTATTCTCCTTTCACTAATAATATTGTCAGGTGGAAATATGATGTATAATGCAAAAGTCGTAAAAATTAAATAAGTAATGTTGATAGGGTTAGAAATATTATGTATCTGGTACAAGATACTAAAAATTTAAACTTTAAGTACTCAATGTTATTGTTTTTCATTCATTATAAGCTTTCATATCTTAATGTTAATAAAATGTATATATTTTGGTTTAAGAAATGGACTCAGTATAATTTATTATTTGCATTACTTGTAAATTTCTTTGAGTTTGTTGACTTGTGTACTCATTTGTGACTGCATACTTTGAGCTTTACAATAAATTTGTTGTAACTAATGTCTTTTCACCCCAAATGATACTCTCTCATTTCCAAGATGGAGCAACATGCTACAAATATATGAAATTGTAACAAACTGTAAGTTCTATGGGAACAACCTGTCTTAAGTTAGATGTGAATCACAAGATGTCTGAAATTCCAAGAGTCAGGAGTGTTTGTAATTTTTAAGTTTGATATTATATCTCCGTCATTTAATGGTTCTTTTGAAACTTTATCAGCAAGTCAGAGGCTTAACTTCTTAATATTCTTACCGCTTGGACTGTAGCACACAATGTTATTTTTATTTAATACCCAGTTTAAATATCTACAACATTCATTTCATTAAAGGACACATGGCATCCAAAAATAAAAGTGTTGTAAAAATAGTTTGTGCAAAAAAGTGGAAGCAAGACAAAATACTCACTTTATGGAAATAACATAGCATGTTATCACACTTATGTTTTACCATTCTCCCCCATTTTATTTTTAAAGTGCTCGTTATCCCTACCCCAAAGTTTAGTATTGATTTCCAAAAATTACTTTCTACTAAGATTTGAAGCTCCAAAGTACTCTAAAACCTTGGAAAGGATCAGAAGATTTTTGACTATCCAAGCTTATCTAAATTATTTTTGGATAGAGGTGTAAGAAATTCCTTTAAAAGCATCACCTAAAACATGAACTTAGCAAGGCACCACTGGGAACGATCTTCCACTTCTATTTTAAAACCAATGTTAACCTTGTATTTAGAAACTTATAAACATCATCATCAAGATCAGTGGGAAGAGCATCTCTTCTGTGCATGCTTGTTACTGTTCAACTTTAAATTCTCTTATTGTTCATATAGTTGAAAGGTAATTGTTTTACCAGTTTTAGCTTGCTAAAGTTCCTTTCACAGCTAGCTGTGCTACCTGCTATAGTTATAGATGTCTTTATAGAACTCCACAGTTCAGTAAGAGCCAAAAATATGGGTTTGAGATGCTCTGCAAACTCTTCAGTTGCTCCAATTGTCGCACCTGAATGCTCATTCATTTTCATAAATTGCATTCTTTTCACTTCTGTGTCTTCAAGATCAGCAAACGGTTTAAGAGTCTCAATTCCGAGGAATTGTTTTTAGGATCTGAGGTGAATTGTCACCAAAGCGTGGATCATTCAGAAATTTTCTTCTCTGAATTGTTTTAGCTTTAAAAAAAACTATTAATTGTTGGAAACAAGTTGGTTCATTTGATATCAGATGTCTCTTGTATTATGTTCCACTTCTCAAGTGTGGTTGAAAACACAAGGTCATCCATATTTGAGGACATAGAGCTTTTCAACTAATGTTGACTGCAGTTGGTTTGTAACACTGATAGAAGACTCACAATCAGATCTATTACTTTCAAGTAATCTAACTTAGAACTTTTTAGCATATCAGACACTCCTTTTGCTTCACGTAAGATATCATTCAGAAAATACATACAGTATATTAATTATATCAAGTTACACCAAAATTAATCTGAAATTTCATACGTGGTCTTCATTGCTGTCACTTATGTCAATATGCTGCAGAAATGTAATAAAATAGTCAAATCTTGCTGTAATGGTATTTGCAGCATGCACCGAGCAAGGATATTGTGCTTCCAATGTTCTTTAAAATCCTACAAGCTCTTTATTTAGATGCATGTCTTTTCTTTTTTGGACATGAACATTAAACAATTGTAGAAAATTTGAAACACTGAGAAAAAAGTCAGCCACAGAAGTTGCATATTTCACACCTCCTACAATTAAAATATTCAAATGAAGAGCAAAACAATAAATTTATATGGCTTGGGGTAAGATGTTTTAAATTTTCTATTGAACACCAGAACATTTGCTGCTCATGATTGTGGTGCCATTATATGTTTGACCAATCAAGTTAGTGTCCATTGTACTCTAACTCCTCCATCACATATTTGGCCAACAATTCCGCATCAAGTTCATCAGTGGCTTCAAAACCAAGAAATTATTCATATTCTGAATCATTAAAGTATGTGGAACCAAAATCATCTATGATTTTCTAAACAAGTCTTTAGTTTCATCAACTAAAATTGAAAAGTATTGAACTTTTTAATTTTATCCAAAATGATATCACTGAGGATATTCAAAATGGCATCTTATACACTATGGTACATGTATTTGGTACTCGAGGTCCATCACACCGTTGTCATTTGAAATATGGGAATAAGACATTAAGAAGTTTAATATTTCCAAAAGGTTTTTTATTTTTAGTTTCATGATGATATCTCTGAGCTAAGTTTTGAACAGCTGTATGTTTAAACGTATTTGGAAGTATTTTACTGTATTACATTTTTCCCACAATCAGTCAGTAAACTTCATTAACATATTACACTACTTGATTCTATATAAGTATTATACAGGGTGGTCGCTAGAAAAGCGGAAAATTTGTCAAACAGCTATTTATTTTTACAAAGAATAACTTTTACAAAGTTTTTTAAAGGCATATGTTATATTACACTCATAGATGCTCAAAATTATTAAAATCATGCATTTTATTCGTGATGTAAAGAAATCAAAAATAGAAATGAGTAAGCACGCATTTTATTCATGATCTCATCTGACCCTCAAATTTTCCGCTTTTCTAGCGACCACCCTGTATTTGCACATACTGTTCAAATGTGCATCAGACTGTAAGAGTTTGAGAAGCTTATTGTTTTTTGGAGATACATTCATGCACTTTTTCCGTGTATCAAACCTTTCTGACACAAAAATTCATTCATTTTGTTATTTAACACCTGTAGTAAAATGACGACAGACAAAACCGTAAAATTAACAGTAGATGCCAAAGTTATGCTGTATATCGTTAAGATGTTAATTTTCGTCCACGAGGCTTTGGAAAGTGGAGGGATAATTAAAAACAGGTTGAACTATTCCACTGCCAAACAATCAGGATATGTCACCCAGACCAACTATTCCAAGAGTCAACCTATACAGAGTTTATTTTCCACTGCTTCTGGTAAACTCATGTAATTCTCCAGTTATAGTGGGTTCACCCAATATATCTCAGTGTTCTTGATAAGAAATGGTCACACTGCCTCTTTTATTCAATAGTCACTCGGGTATTTGGGTATGACTATTTCATTTTCAGTCCTTCAGCACTTCCTTGCGTGATAGATTTATCTTCCTAAAAATTCTGTAACTCATGTAGATTTTTGCAAGATTTTCTCAGTAGTAAGGCTTAAGATGTATGCAGAACACCAACTTCATGTAACAGCTAACAACAGTAAATTGTAACGTTTAACGATAACCGCGACCTCTTGACCTAGAAAGTTGAAGAACAATCTCACAATAAGTATTGAGGTGCAAAGTAAAAGTACTTAAGACAGCTTGAAAGACAACGAACTGATGCTTGTCACAACTGTTCACCACAAAACTGGTTTGAAGACCTTATTTAACATTTTTGAGAAATGCAGGTTTAGTTCTCTTTTCAAAGTTTTTGTGAGTAGGCAGTATCATTTTATCATCACTCAGATAAAGCATAATATTTGTATTTCTCAATATTAATTACTTACAGGGCTATCAAATAGAAAATTAAACTCACATTTCTCTTTTTCTTTTTCAGAACTTGAACGCCCGGCATGACCAAGCATATTAAGGCGTGCGACTCGTAATCTGAGGGGCACGGGTTCGCATCCTATTCAATTAAGGGAAAAAAAAGAAAGGAAATAAAAAAGGAAAATATGGACGGAATAGGGAAGAAATATGGATCAGATAGAGAGACAGAAAAATCACCATGACAATATTAACATTAAGATTTGACTTTTGTTTTTTCTTCACTCATTCCATTGGCATCAGAGCGCGAGCACATGCACACCAGTAAACAATTGAACAGTGAATCAAGGGACGTGATGCAATGACTAATGTGTTCTGTATATTTTTTTATTCTTTTTTATTTCTTGTTATGGTTGAGTGATGAATACAAAGATTTTCTTCTGTTTTTCTAATTAATATTTATATCGTGATAAAGCTTTTAAAAGAAAAATATATTTTTAAAAATTTTGTATTTTAATTAGACAATATTTTTTCTTAGATGTATTGTTTGTTTGTTTTGGAATTTCGCACAAAGCTACTCGAGGGCTATCTGTGCTAGCCGTCCCTAATTTAGCAGTGTAAGACTAGAGGGAAGGCAGCTAGTCATCACCACCCACCGCCAACTCTTTTACAAACGAATAGTGGGATTGACCGTCACATTATACACCCCCACGGCTGGGAGGGCGAGCATGTTTAGCGCGACTCGGGCGCGAACCCGCGACCCTCGGATTACGAATGCACGCCTTAACGCGCTCGGCCATGCCAGGCCCTTAGATGTATTATTAAATGCTTGTTTTGGTCTAAAAAGTATTTATATTTTGTGAGTAATTTAATAAAATTCAAAACATTTAATTTTAGGCATTTTTTTTTTTGCATATTTTAGCCTTTCCAGGGCATGGGGGTTATTTGAATAATAGATATATAGAATACATATATTTTTAATATTACACTATTTGGGTCTGGCATGGACAAGCGTGTTAAAGAGTGCGATTTGTAATCTGAGGGTTGCGGGTTTGCATCCCCATCGCGCTAAAAATGCTCACCCTTTTAGCCGTGGAGGCATTACAATGTTATGGTCAATCCCACTATTCGTTGTTAAAAGAGTAGCCCAAGAGTTGGCGGTAGGTGGTGATGACTAGCTGCCTCCCATCTAGTCTTACACTGCTAAATTAGGGACGGCTAGCACAGATAGCCCTCGAGTAGCTTTGTGCGAAATTCCACAACAAACAAACAATATGTTACAAGCATATAGAGAAAAATACGGACA
Source organism: Carcinoscorpius rotundicauda (assembly GCA_011833715.1). Classification (NCBI taxonomy): domain Eukaryota; kingdom Metazoa; phylum Arthropoda; class Merostomata; order Xiphosura; family Limulidae; genus Carcinoscorpius; species Carcinoscorpius rotundicauda. Next base: position 43,338,076 of record CM022392.1, on the reverse strand, counting down.
TATTCTGCTTTTTGTACTTTATTATCCTGTATTCTTTCAAGCATTACCTAACTCAATAAATAATTATTTAGTGCAGTTTTACCAGTAATATAAAAAGTAGGGATACAGTGAATTACTGTTATTGTAGGATATACCTGGTTGACTCCAAGCAGACTAGAAAAAAAATATTAAAAAGGTACTGTGTAAGCAAATACGTATTCTTGTTATACACATTATATTTGCACTATGTATGTAAGATTAAATTTGGGGTAGGGGTACAAACTGGGAACAAAACAAAAAATGGATAGACAAATTTTCCTGTGTAATCCCACTACTACACTTAAATAATACACACCCAAAAGTAAAGTATTATTAGGATGGGTACCATCAAGTCTGAAACAATCATTGTTCATGTTTCAAATTAACTGATAGTCAGTCATACTACCCACAATAGAGAAAAGAAATCCTAGACCCATTGGGTGATAGTACTTACCAGGGCCTTAGACCTTTGTCTGTAATAAGGAGTGATTCATTCCAAAAAAAATTTCAACTCTATGGAACCAAACTTCTTTTTTCCAAGCTTTGTCATCATTTAGAATCACATCGTGTATTTTCACAAACCTGAGAAAATCGCAAATGAAATTCAAAACCTGGTATTCATTTCACTTACCATTGGACATTGGCAATAAATGATGCCTACTTAGCAATTACTGCACATGGAAGAAAGAAAGACTAGCAGATACGATCAATGTTACAATGTTAAATATATTACAGGTGGCTTGAATAATTGTTTGTTTGTTTTGGAATTTTGCACAAAGCTACTCCAGGGCTATCTGTGCTAGCCGTCCCTAATTTAGCAGTGTAAGACTAGAGGGAAGGCAACTAGTCGTCACCACCCATCGCCAACTCTTGGGCTACTCTTTTACAAACAAATAGTGGGATTGACCGTCACACACGCCCCCATGGCTGGGAGGGCGAACATGTTCAGCGCAACGCGGGCACGAACCCGCAACCCTCGGATTACGAGTCACACGCCTTTAGCGCTTGGCCATGCCAGGCCAGGCTTGAATAATATTACCTATGTATGGAATGTCCCCGACATTTTTGCTTTACGCACGATAATGCTGCAAATATGATATGCTCTTTATCAAGACGGTACACATACAATGCGCCATGTTTTTCACAGACTCTTTAATTTGCAATAAGTGCAGGTCTCGAAATATGAACACATTTGAGTGTGCTTACCAATGCTCGTTCCCTGCAGGATTTTTTTCCAATTCAAACCATGTTTAGGTGTCCCTCGCAAGATAAATAGAAAGAATGAGATCCATCAAGTTGTTTGAGATCTATTCAAGATATAGGAACAAGATAGACATCTTCATGCTAAATGTTTAGAGGCTCTTATTGTTAAAGAACTCGATAACAAAAGTCGCCCACAATCGAACATTGAATTTAGAAATACAGCACCACAATGTTAAGAACCTGTGCAATGATGAATGTTATCTGGTCCACGAACTCACGAAAGTTCTGGAATACTCCGCCCAAACTACTAAATTATTGTGCATGGAGAAATGTGTGAGCACTATCATAACTTACCAAATTCGTTCTGGATTAATTGAAAATTTATCTCCAATAGAGGAAGACTTAATAATGCTTATAAAATGCTTTCATAATGCTTATAAAATAAATGTATGGTACATTACTATTAAAAGAAAGAAAACCATAAATTGGAAAGGCAAAATATTTTTTTTATATTAAAAATATTTACATTGATATCATTGTAAGTTATTTTAATTTCTAAATCTAAATAACATGCTTCTGTATAAGACACTCAAGTGTTTTCAATTTCTAAATCTGCTGTATATTCTCATACTAGTAAAGATATAAATTTGCTACAAGTAGAATAGTTAGCTCCCATTGGAATTTCTATTACTTAAACACCTGTTTATTGAAATATATATAATTGTTATAAATACATACACTTAATATATCTTTTATGTTTCTGGAGATAAATTTTATTTTCTCCTGTTCTACAAAAGGATAACAGAACTGTTATATTAATGAATTTAAAACAAAGATTAAAACTTTTAAAGGAATCATAGTGTAAAATGTAGTGAAATGAAATATTTGAATATTATTTATCTGTTCACACTTTTTAGATATTTCAAAATAGGTTGATTACTCTTTATTATCCAAAAAGAATGTTTTTTATTACTGATACTTACATATTTTACTTTATCAATTTATTTAATAATAGAGCCTGTTGTTCAATAATTGTTCTCATTGAATTGGAAAAAAAATCTAAAATTAATTGAAAATTTATGTCATTTGGGATTAGCATAAAGAAATACTAAATCCACATAACAACTTTGTTCAGAATAAAGTTCCTCATAAGCTTTAATGAAGTTATTAATTATTGTATTTTTGGACTGGTTAACAAGTTTAAATGCATGTGTACTATAGATTTTTTTTATCATAATTATTGCATAAAACTTTTTACAAATGATACCAATGTTACAGTTAAATTTACCAATGGGAAATATAACATTTTTCTTGCAATTACTGAATCTGATTTTTTAAATGATGAAACATTAAATTTGTATGGTATTTCTTTAATTTTATTTTTATTTTCTTAAGTACATACAACTTCTATTCCAGAAACCACCTTGGCAGATAAGATGTAATATAGCTAGGTTGTAAAATATATTCATAAATACTGTTTTCAATAGATTTTAGAATATTATTCTCATTACATTTTGTGGCTATTCTGTATTTATATCCTTTTTTGAGTATTTCCTGTTGTAATTTATCTAAACTGAAATTTTTTATTACATTAATTAATTATTTTATTTTGGGAAGATTAAGTTGATAAATCCTTTTAAAAATAATTTAAGTATACTAACACTAGTATAACTATTATCCAAATAACTAAAAAATTAACCCACTTTAGTTTATTATATCCTTTACCTCTAGTTTTCTTATTTTTATTAAGAAGTTATCTTTAAACAAAGAATTAGAAATACAGTAATCATTACTTAAATTCAAAGCAATAGAATTTTTAAAATCTTGGTTTAACCCAAAAAATGTTGAAGTTTTCTGGTTGAAGTCTATTGTCTTCATTAAGCAAAATCATGTTAAAAACAGCAAATTCTAAGACAGAAATTGAAGTTATGTTTTCATTTTTTCAGAATGTCTAAAGTTGAGTATATTCAGGACTTAAAAAAGTTGTAAGTGCATTTCTTGTATAGTCAGAGAGGTCTGACAAAAGTACATTATTACTTATTACATTCAAATAATATAAGTCATGAACTGAGAATTGCAGCAATCCACACAGAAAATGTAAAGCACCAGGAATGTCAACTCTGATGCTAATAGAAATAACAGTCATCTTCTTTGATAACAGCAATATCAAAAGCAAATGAAAAGCCAAAAGGTAAAGTGGGTGCCCTCTTTATACACAGATGTGCAGAGGTAAAAAAAAACTTACACTGAGTATGCACACATTTCTAGCAAGGATAGTTGGGAGTAAGGTGGTTTGTACCTTTAATTTCAACATAAAAAATGCACGTCATGCCAAAATTGACTCTCGGTCTCTAATTTCAAGTTTTTACAAAGACTTTTGCCAGTGTATAGTAAAAAGGGATATAGAATATCTTGCTAAGAAAGTGATAACTGAGACTTTGTTGCTGTCTTTTAGATGTGATGGAAGCAAATATTTATTAATATCATATATGTTTTTATTTTGATGTTTAAGTTAAATTTATACTTAGACATTTAAATAACTTATACTATTAAAACTGTATAACAAAACTCCTGCCTCTTCACTAAAGTTGCAGAATGTTCTGGAATTAATAAAATAACTGACTTCCTAAAATCCCAGTTGTACAATACTGTTCTCCAACTGCACATGTGGTTCAGCTGTAAGTTACAATAAACACTGTGTTCAAAGACATCTGTAAAAATTTGTACTGTAATATTTCTAATGGTAAGAGACAAATTATAGTAAAACATCTGCACAAAGATACTGGCAAAAGTGAAAAATTACATCCTCTACACTTTTGAGGACACTTGTTATAAAAAGACTTTCATTAAAATTCTGAGTTCCAAAATTTTTCTGAAGAGAAGCTGAATTGTTTCAGGATATTTGTTCATATACTAATTATCTATAATTGTATATGTATGCTAATAAAAGAATTAGTCTGCATGTGTGTGTATGACTACCATAGCTCCATACGAAAAGAACCTAGAAACCAGAAATTTTGCACCCATACTTAGTGGCACCGACCCTTTTTTACATATATATTTCTCTACAAGAAATTACTTTAATTAAGAAATGATCCAAAATTCAAAATCAAGCTGGCTTTTATATAGGTTTGATAATGTGACATGTAGTGGCATCTATAATTATCAATAACAAAGTCATCTAGAATGAAGACTCGTATTTTCTTTAGCATGTGTGTATAAATAAGTAATGACTGGTTGCTGCTTTTTCTGATATGTCTACAGAGAATTTTTTATTCCATGTTCTTTTGAACAGTTTCTCAGCAGAAACTGAGAACAGGTGTATTTTTGCTTTCATAATGTTTTACATTTATTAGTAGTCAGAAAATTTATTATGAAAGAGATCCTTTATGCATATTCTGGACAGAGAGTTAGGCATGAATTTATTTAAACCAACCAATAAATTGAATATAACAGACTGAAGATCAATGCTTTACTAATAAGTGTGAATGCAATACACCATGTTTTGTGTTAAATAGCCCAACAACTAACAGTTACACTATAGTAGTTACATGATGTCTCATGTTTTGAAACCTTTCTACTGACTGTTTTTAAATTTTAAAAAAAGTTTTAGTCTTTAGATAAATATTTTTATTTGTATAACATCTCGGGATTTATTAACAAATATGGTTAGGTACTTGAAAATAGTTTTGAAAAGTAAGCAGTAGAAATAAAGTTAAAACTTTGGAAGAATGTGTTGGTATACACTTAATATTTTCTACATTAAATATTTCTTAACTTTATTCAGGTTACACAAATTTACAACTCATCATGAAAAGTTCCAATCAATTCATGAGAACATGAGGAGCCATCTGGAAGACCTGTTTAAAAAAAAAGACATGCTATAGTATTTTTATACTCAGAACAATCAAGAATCATACTTCATTTGCTCAAAAGTATAGTCAACAAAAATATCTGCATTAAAGCAATTTTGATGAAGTTTGAATACAAAATTATATTCACTGGACCTTTTCAGCAATTACAGTTATAATAAAAATGCTAAAAGCTGATATGACTACATATCTTTAATAAAGCAACTATTCAACATTTAAGTTTTATATACTTCCAATTTTGAATCAGCAATGGACAAATTAAGAGATATGTAGTCAAAAAAATGCTGTTAACATGATCTTTATCACTTTTAGACCTATTTTCCTATTCAAGTATTCACACCATACTTTCAAAGCAATAAAGAAACCCCTTATTAGATTCAAAATCCAAATGATTTTTGATGTGGACAAGTATTCACAATTGGAACTTTAATCAGTAATTTATATATTCATGTTTTGAAACCAAACAGCTACTTATTATAACAATTATGCACTTCCTAGAGCTACATGGTCCATTGATCCATATGACTTCATGAAAGTCAAGCAAGGGATGATCAAATAAGAAAAAATCTTAACTGACTTATTCAGGGAGTTGATAAATGCAGTAATGAAAAGGCCTAATAACTTAATTCTGTCAATGTTGCTGTTGCAACTAAGTTGAGAGGAAAAGCTCAAGTATGCCACTAAAGCTGAATGCTTGACTCTAATTAACATACAAGGATAGACAAGTTGACTAGTTAGATGTGTTTTGATAGGAAAACAAAGCCTTTTGGATGGGATGAATTACAATTAAATAGTGTATGGGCTGTCTTGTTTGTGAGAGTCATTAACAAAGCTGTAAGGAGAGCTTTAACTTAGATTTAAATAGGAAAATAAAAAGATACTAGGTTCTAATTTTATATTTTAGCTTGTTAATATTAGTAATTTGAGTTCCTGATGTGTACAAAACAATAAACTTGGTATTTTGATATCACAAACATCTAATTTTAAACAATGCTGCATTCAAAATATCACATCACTCACTAAAAACTGTATTTAAATGTTTTCTTTTAATATTTACATTTAAATTATAATCTACAATTTGATTTCAAACTTACTGACATAAATTCATAAAATATAAGTTCAAAATTTTGAATGCAAGTTAATAAATGTAATGATATGGCCTTTGAATCCTGACTCATTAAGAAAGGGTTAATTTCAGGCATATGGTTTGAGCAATTTCAGAATTAAACCACAGAGGTAGATTTTTAGAGACCACTCAGAATGGTTTACTTTATAAACTGGTTAAAATTCTACTAGGAACAATGCTAGTTTAGATTTAGTGTTAACTTCCAACATGAATATATATATATGGTTAAGAAGGTAGAGAATTTATGGATGCAAGCAATCATTGTTCAACTAGGTTTGATGTTTTACTTCATATGGAGATCAGAAATGATGAGGTTTTGGTTACAAATTTCAATACAGCAAATTTGTGAAGGATGTGACAAGAACTGGGCATTTCAATAAGAAATTTTCTCATTTTTTAGACATTCAATATGAACATATTCTTTATAAAACACAACATGGGGTGGCTACAAGTAAAAAACTAAGTTGGTTTAAAGGCTACAAGAAATAAAATTAAAAATAAACATTACAAATTGATAACAAACTTAGAAAATTATAAAGGTAAAGAGATGGTCAAATAAGACATTGGGAAATCAAAAAGTACCCCTGCAGAACTTGAACTTGATGACAGAAATCAACAACCATGTCCGTGATCACCATTTACCTTTTTGCTGTCAATAACAATGTCTAAAAAGGGCAAGTAGTTGTTATCAAAATAAATTTCTGTCAGTAGAAATTATTTTCATGCTTTAAAGGCTTCCTGTATGTAATAACATTTTGTACCATTTAAATAAAAACTTTCATGTTGATAACTAGATTCATTTTAAAATATAACCATCAAAAAATTCAGATGCTAATTCTAGTGTTAATATTACACACTATTACTACTAGATCTACTGACTTGATGTGTAATGAGTACAAATATTACAAATAAAATTAATCTTATTATTTTAGCTCCTTTAAATTAAAATTTTAAGCATATAATAATATATGTTCTCTAAATGGTCAAAATAAATACTAACTTCATATAATTTATGTTCTCTATATGGTCAAAATAACAACTAACTTCATACACACATGTACTTACCATTTTTAATCATCTTTTCAACTGCTTCTAAGAAAATGTCTTTATGAGACGGAGACACAATGTGGGTTAGAAGCCGATGAACTATTTCATCTCTCTCTTTTGGAAAACAGTGGAAGGCTTGAACATAAAAGTTTACTATATCTGCAGCAGCAATATTCCAAGATGTGGGAGACCAACCCAAAACTTTTTGAGCAGAAGAGATATCTACTGGGCCTTGAAATACAGAAGGGAATATGTGAAAAGAGAATACAGAAGAATACATCTCAAATATGTCTTCACTATTAATGTACTGGTACTCAACACCATGCAGGCCAAGAACATCTTGTATTTTATCCAAGATCATTCGCACTGTGAAATGTTCAGAAAAGGCAAGGTTAAAAGAATGGTCCAACACAGCTCTATTTTTCTCAGAGGCTAACTCAAACAACTTAGGCAATATCTTAGCCACATCTTTCACAAAGACCATACTAGATGTAACACTCATAACTTTTTCAGGTATTAAAACAGGTCTACCAGTTGAGTTTACCAACTGAAGCCACAGCTGGTATGTCCACCATCTGTTAGTAGTGTCTCTTGGTCCAATAACATCTGGCAAACGCAAAACTATGTATGGGAAACCTCCTTCATCCCTTTGCTTTCTTAGAATTTCTTCACCAACTAGTTTGTTATGACCATAAGGATCAAAACTGTTGAGTCGTTCCTGTTCCTCAGTAGAACTTGGTCTTTCAGCATCTGTTTCTTTTGAAGGAGAGGTATGGTTCTTAGCACTTACTTCATACACAGAATCTGAGCTGATATAGATATAAGTACCAACCTTTCCACGCAGCACTTTGCAAGCATTCTGAATAACTTCAGGATGGTACCCACTGAAGTCAATCACAAAATCAATATTACTTGTTTGTTCTAAATATTGCATGAATTTTGCACAATTCTCTAGTCCTACATTTCTGTCACAAGAAACCAAAGTTACGTATGGTAAAACACGCTTTTCTGCATCCCAGTAAGGTGTACCACGATTTACAAGAGTAACTTTATGCTCTTTCTTAAGAATATTAACACAGTTAGATCCAATGAATCCATTGCCCCCAAAAACAAGAATGTTCTTCTGTAAACATTCTACTTTATAAAACAAGATAGCAAATACAAACTGCAATATCTGTTTTTTCATGGTTTTAAAAATAATTCCAGTGAACAACATTGATTGGGAGCACAAAGTGACACACCTGAAATAAAGAAATATTGATATATAAAATATTTAAATTAAAGACTAGTTAATTCATTGAATTAACTTTCAATTTTTTATAAAAACAAGATCTTGACAGGTCCTGATGGTACAAATTGAAAGATAAATGCTGAATTGAAAACATACTTCATGTAATAATCAAACTTACATTATGAAATCAGATCTAGAGGTATGGTTTTTGACCTGCACATGCATACAGTAAATTTGTTAGTTTTGTGGTTATATGGTAATTTTCAATATCATATTTACAAAATTAAAAATATTTTGCAATAGAAAAAGCACATTGCCAGAGTAAAAAGTAAGTTTTAATAAAAATTATAACTTTAAAGAGAACTTGCACAGACAATTGTTTTCATAGCAACTTAAATCAAGATGATCTTACTATAAAACTGCACGGTATTTGCAATATATTGTTCACTACAAATCTAAAATCTTAACTTTTCAAAATATTCTCTTAACAAAGCAACATAACATGTAAACTAACAACAAAAGTTTCTCTGACAAAACCATCAGTTACACAACAATTTGAGATGTCCTTAAAATAAGAAGCTAAAGACTGAAAACAGTATTCTAAAAGAGGCCTAACTAGAGGTACATAAAACGGAATAACACCCTTTGACTCACATTCAACATTCCTGCAGCTACAATCCAAAATTATATTTGCTTTCCCACTGGCAAAAACACTTTACTAGAAAAGCTTAAGAGGTTGACCAATCAAAGCACCAACATCCTTTCTACCATATTCATTTGATTTCCATCCAGGTAATAGTTACAATTTTTACTGCAGTAACCTATAGACTTGCATCATAATTTAATGCCCTCTGCCATATCAATTACCCAGTTCAGCGAACTTTAATCTTACTTTGAATTCAACATCAGTGAAACTAAACCCCATTTGTTACAACCCTTTACTTTCTCTCCTCTAACTAACCCTTAATCGATTAAGTTAAATTTTTCACCACATTTACAGACATAATTTTCTTTACAGGACTTTTATGTGTCAATTTGTTGAGTATACCAAATCCATAACCCTAACCTCATCAACATAAGTTGTAACATCTAGTCATTCAACTCTTTTCAGTAGCTTTGTGGGCATCTTTAATAAATCTCCAAAACTTGTGCCATCACAGAAATATGATTGACTAATATATTGTTACCTGGACAATGTATATTACATTCTTTGAAGATAAGTGTAACATTAACTAGTTTCCAGCCTTTGGCCAAATGCCAAATTGGTACTGTCATTGAGTCATAATGATGGCAAGAAAGTAAAATGTAGCTTATTGTGATCTGAGTGTTACACAGACTACACATTGTTGCATCAATTCCAGATAAAAGAAGATGATGAATTAAAAAACTGTGACCAATGTGTAGTCTAGTTAGAACAACTTCCTCTTTCCGGTCCTCACAGAAGAAAGATGGCCAAAGTCTAACAGGTTTTATTTGGAAAAGCTTGATTTCACATAGCTCACTCCAACTAAACTGCCAACCAGCATGGAGCTGAGCCTTGAATATAAGATCACAGTCCAAGTATGGGACAGGCACAGTAGTGATAATGCCAAGGCAGACAGATTTAGCTGCGGTGTTGGCAAGCTCCATCCCATGAATACCAACATGACCCAGTGTCCAGAAAAACTGGATAGAAGTGGATGTTAAAATAAATGGACCAGTCGGTTTTGAATATCAGCAAAAACAGGGTCTGAATTAATGTGAAGCAATTGTAGGGCCAGTAGAGAATTAAGTGAATCAGTATAAATAGTGAAGTTTGAGTATTACTAAGCTTCTACGTAATCCAGGGCAAGAGAAATGGCATATGGTTCACCAGTGAATGAAGAAGCTGTAGATGGTATTCTGCATGCAACCATCAAACCACAACAAACTATGGCAAAGCCCACACAGTCACCTGATTTTGAACCATCTGTATAAATAGGAATGGAAGGATGGTTTGAAAGATATTCAACAAATAGCAGACAGCATTTCCAAATGGGAGTTCTGCTTTTCTCAGATGACTTAAAGATCACATTTGGAGATTGTAAAAAGACATGAAGGGATGGGCTTTCCAATGGATACAGCAATGTTATCCAAGGACAAACCCAATTCATCCAACTGCACCTGGGCACAAAAGCCAAAAGGAGCAATGGCAGATCCTCTGTTTTGAAAAAGTATGGCCCACAGAGGAAGAAAAACACAACCCAGATAGGATGCTTTGGTGAGGAAGAAAGTTTTGAAGCATATAATAAAGACAGTTGCAAACAGCAGAGGTGCAAAGAAAGATCATGAGATTCTATGCATAAGCTCTGAACTAGGGAAGTGCAGAAAGCCCCAGTGCAAAGCCAAAGTCTTTGATGATGAGTGTGGTCCAGTATCTTTAAGGCCAAAGTTCTGGCAAAGCCATAAATCAGTGATTCATAGTTGACTTTCAATTGAATAAGAGCACAATACATCTTTAGCACAGATCATCAATCTGCTCCCAAAGTTGTGGAAGAGAGGATGCAGAGGATGTTTGGTGCTCTTGTACATTTGAATCATAGCTGCTTATGTGTGATACAAAACTCAGCTTACAGTCAAAGCTAACAGGCACCACAACTTCACCAACAAGGAGTTCAAGATCACGGCAAATACCTTGTAGGTGGCAAAAGTGCATGCAAACAGTTTTACAGAGAGAGAAGTTAAAGCCATTTGCTGTGGTCCACTTCAGTAAAGGACTGAGAGCAGTCTGTGGCTGTCTCTCAATACACCTCATGTTTGACAACTGACATGAGATGTGAAAGTTGTCGACATGAAGCCCATTTGCAACAATAAAAGGGAGTTGTTCAGTGATGGCATTTATCTTCATACTGAAAAGTGTGACACTTAAATCACAACCCTGAGGGACTCCAAGTTCCTGTAGAAAAGAACGGGAAAGTGTCAAACCAACATGATGTAACCCATATATATGAAGGTCTTGCAAAATGTCATACCTCCATGTTGCAGCATCAGGCTTTCCAATGTCAGAGAATACTGATACAAGATGTTGTCAAGTGGACCAGCCAACTGACCCAGAGTGGACGAAACCAAGGCTGTCTGTCTGCAGTAATTCAAGGGCAAAGTGGTGTGTTAAGAGTTGGACCCCTCAACCACCAGGATGCTCTCCTCTCCTTCACTGGTCACCACACATGGCATACACGTGGGTGGATGTTTAGATTCCAGAGGAGGTAGACTGAAAGAACAAAACCTTCCCTGGGAATTTCCCTTACCATGTCCAGGAATCCACACTAGGGGAAAATCTTTGATATTAATTTATAAGGTTCTAGAGGTAATGCAAATGAAATATGAAAAATATAAGATGAAGTGTTTTTACACTTTAAATGGAAATTGCCTTGCACTCAAATTATTTTACTAAAGTAAATAAATACCATAGATATATAGCATTTTAAGAAAGAATGACTTAACTAAAATAACATCATTCTTTGTGTAGTGAATACTTTAACAAACCTTAACAGGGTTTTTCTGAGGAACACACATAAAATTAACTGTATTTTTGTTGCATAAACATCCTTCCCTATTGAATAGGTGGTACTTGCATCTGCCCATGTTCAAAGTGTTAATACTATTAAAGTTTTGTAAACACGCCTCTGAGATAACTGTTTATTACTGTGAAACCAGAGAGAGCACATTTAATACAAAGGAATGTGTGATTATGTAATTACAGTGGACAGAAGTAACTTACAGCTTTATATCTCAAATATATGTACATCTATCTGTGTTCATACATACAATTATTTATTTTATTTTCATTTAAAAAATTAACTGCTACAAAAGACAACTTTAGTGAATTTATTCTTCTTTCAAGTTCAAATTCAAGAGCTGCTAATTTCATATGTGCACAGCTTTATTCACTGCAATTCAAGCTACAATGATATAATTTTGAGGAAAAGATTTATGCATTAGTTTACAAAATTACAATAAGTGATGCAGCTAAATGTTTTACTGTCCTCAGACAACAGTTACATAATTTTAGCCATTGTTAATAAATTAATTTACAGTAGAAATATTATCATTTAATTTAGACATCTAATTTTTACTTACTTAAGCCATAAATTTGTCACAGACATAAACTTTTTACAACAACAAAAATATTAAAGATGCATACTTCAAGTTAAATGTGTATTATCTGAAGACTGAAATATTTTGTAAGTTCAAAGATTGAATTTAATATTAATTTCTGTTTAGAGCAAGTTATGTATATGAAGTGAAACTAAAAATCAACTTCGTAATATGTACAGTTAATTAAATACTCATTTCTGACAGTCTGCTTAAGTGTGATCTTTTTTTTAAGTTCAGTATGCAAATTAAGCCTCATTAATACATGTCATAAAAATTGTATTCCCATACACTTGAGATCCATGCAGACCCCATGAGTTAAAATTTCCCCAACATTAATGTTTTGCCAGAGGAGTGGCTCAAACATGTATCAACTATAGGGCAAATCATATTATGTTCATAAGAACGAAACTTGCTCACACCACAATTTTATTGATATATGTAAAAAGAAATACATAATGTACTGACCAGAATGCATAAAAATTATATTCTGTTTGTTAATTAACCTCAAAGGTCCTTAGGGTGATTAAACCATTGCTGGCACAGAGTATTAAAAAATTAATATTTCACAGCAGATGCCATACAAAAAGAGTAAAACTAAAATGTAAATATCTATAAAAATTTGAAACAAAATGGTCTCTTAGTGACAAACACCGGCCAATATCAAGAGCACAGGAAAGACTTCTAGCTCAACTATCTCGACTGGTTTCCAGTCTTTTTGGTCGTTATGACATCCAGCATTCCACTTTTAATATATTCTACAGGCACTTCTTTTTGTTTCTCTTATGATTATACCCAGTATTTCATTTGTAAGATAAAAGTTTAAATGCATCTTTCATTGTCTCAATTCTATCATCTGGATGAAAAATCTACAGGATGCCTGATGATATCCTATGGACCTTTTGGTGTGCAAGAGAAACACTTGGTCTCTAGACTTTTTTACTTCAAGTAGTCATGACCCATGACTGAGCATTGTCAGGAACTTGCTTGTCAATACTGGCCTCCAAAAGTTGATCAGCTTGTCTGTGCCTTTATCCTCAACTGCAGACATGTTCACAATCTCTTCCTTTACCTCCACCCCACCTGCATCCTTGAATTCTCTTGAGCAATAGCATGGCCCTCATTAGTTGGTTGATCAGTGTTTATTTCATGCTTTTGTTCTTAACATTCACTTCCATTTGCATTGTTTTGTCCACTTCAGACTAATATTTCACCTCCTCTATCCATTTCTCTCTGTGGTAATCTTGCTGCCTAAACCTCATCATTTGATTCTCCTGAACCTAAATTATGTTTAGTTAGTTGCTCTTCTGTTTCAGAGCAATCCTCATCTATCACATAGTCAGTAACAATGTCAGACTCTCCATTATTAAAAAATCTCTGTTTCACTGTCCATAATCCTGCCATGCTGTTACACTTTAAAAATCATACATAATGGAATTAATTTACTCCCACTCCACACCTTTGTTCTGAACTGTATACATTTTCAGCTCATATATAACATAAGGTCTGGATTCCACAAGGTTAAGTACTATTACTGGGTCACATAATTAATGGCTATTGTATATATATGGTTTGTACAGTTGTTTTTTTAATTTTACACTCCTGAGGACACAAATGAGAAATATGTAGGATATCTGTTCTAAGACTGTCAACTGTCTCAGAACAGTTTCAAAATATACATCTAACAACATTGATCATTGGAGTGTTTTAATTATTTATTTACAAAAGTACCTGAATTTTCAGTTATTTTACATTACTCTGCCTTATTTCATCAGGTCTGTACTCTTCTTTTAAATGTAATTTTCATACATTATCCCAATAATTACATGAGGTTTGGCCAGTTTAAAACTTAGGTTAGTCTTTACACATATAAACTAATAGTGCAAAACCTTTACAATCAAATTATAAAAATTATGCTTAACATCTTACATTTCAATCACACACAACATTAATTACAACCTATTTAAAACAAGTACTAAATCAACTACACTTGTCACATTTTTACCCTTTGCATTTGTATATTTTGAGAAACTTATGATCACATAGTTTTTTTTCTTATTTTATAGTGACATATTTTTAATTGTACTGGGAATGTAATTTAGAAAATATTTTACAGTATACTTTTTATATACACATAAAAATGAAACTGTCAGTCTCACTCTCACTTTCAATATAGTTGTGCTAGTATTTAAAATTCACAGAATCCTTACAAGTAGTAAAACCTAAGAAAAAATTGTGAATACGACAAAATACAGTAACTTTCAGTTTTAATAACTTAAAATACTTACAAATTCGACTATACATTAAATTCTTATTTTTCATTAGTTTCAATATCCCCACCCTTGTCCCCAAAAACTGTATCCCATTGTAATATTTCTTATTCTTAGCCCCTTTGATGTTTTATTTTAATGAATGTGACGAGGATCTAGAATAGCTTGTCATGATCAAAATCTGTACCTTATCCTTCGACCACAGGAAAAAACTATTTCACCTCTATGAGTCCATATTTATCCTAAATTTGGCTGCGAGTTTGAGGGAGTTGAGTAGTTATGGACACAGAAACATGATGTACGAATCGCATTTAATACACTTTTTATGAAATGAGCCCAACAGCTGACCAACTGTCATTATATATTTTTAAGCGTATAATTTATCTGAACAAGAATTGATTACAGCGAAGTTGAATGATATTTAAGAAGCATAGACAAATAACTTCCACACAACCTACATGTAGCCACTTATTTGCAAGCGATGAACTATCTACCGCTAAACTTACAAAATCTAGTCTTTTGACAGTAATGCGCATGCGTATAACACTGACAAGACAATTATCCAAATACTGATCAGGGATGTCGAGAAAACCCACTTGTAGTGTTCACTCTTCTACACAAAAAATTTTCTCAACCCCAGCGAGCTGTTTTTACATCTATAATAATCCAAATACTATCCATCAAGTTATATCTTACTGATAAATTATGTGTATTAAGCAAGATGTTTAGTTAATATTAATGCTTTTATTATTATTATTAAACCAGATAACGTAATTTTGTTACTTACGTGTCTTAAATCATAAATAATTTATTCTTTTTATCATGATAGGAATTTAGGTCTTTAACACCTTGGGCTTGAAATTGAAAGAGTAGACTCGATGTTTTCGCTTTCTCCTGTTGTATCCACCTTACAGTTTCATCTATAAACCAGGGACATTCAAAAACTTAACGATACTTTCAATTTTGTTTTCAGTTTGCTTATAGTTAATAAGTATTACTTTATTACATGTTACAGCTTTTACAATAAAGAAAAATATTTTTTAAAACAAGTGCGATTGTTCTTAAACATATAATTGGGAATGATCAAACTAGTGATCAAAACTTTGTAAAAAATATCCTCACTTAATGCTGAAACTTTTACGGAACGCTACTTAACAGGAGAAAAACGAAGTTGGATAATAAATATTTAAATACATGGTAATAAAAAAAATCTGAAAAAGATGTTGCAGAATTTTCTTCAGAAATTCCGTTATCAGCGTTAATATCTAAAAAAACACGTTTGTTCATAATATTCGAGCTACAGAAAACAAGTTTGGCAATGATCCCCTCGCCAATCCATTTATCTGGATAAAGATGACTTAAAAGCAAAGTGATTGTTCTTAAGTGCCAGTTTAAAAATCTGAACAATAGAGTTACAGCACAAAAGTCAGTTGTTTTAAATAATATTCTCAGAAGAAGTCAATGTACAAAAATCATTTGCATTGAAACATTTAGAATTAAAACATGTTAAAAACAGACGCTCCACTCATTCCTATGTGCTAGTGGGTCGTATTTAAATGTACTTGTGATAACTGTAGAGCGACTTGTATTGATAAAATTACACGTAACCTACAAATATATATGCATCAGCACATGGGAATTTCAATAAAAAAAGTAGATATAAGCTAATTAATCTACTTGAGTTTTGTGTCAGATTGCAGACAGAAATAACATCCCCCACTTCTGTAAACTTTAAAATTTCTACTCCAGAACCACAGACTACGAACTCTTTTTCTAAATGATCACCCCACATTAAATAATAACACGTGCATTAAATAATAAATGTAATCAGTTCTGGATTTCCAGTGCTTTCATTTGATATTCATTATTATTATTATCATAAAGATATAACATTTATACTTTTATTTATGCCTTTCTCCATAATAGTTTCTCTTAACAATCTATGCCCACCATTAGCACATTGGTATGCCTGCGGATAAACGTGAGCAGAACACTGATGGCCTTTTGTGTATCTGTTTAATCATAAACGATGAAAACAACTTAATAATCTTATTTTCATAAAAGCCAAAATGTATTTATCGAAATAAAATAATTTGCTCATTGTCTGCCCATTACGATTTTACCTTAATGTAAAGACATAGTGTGAGATTATCTGGATACAATCAGGTGCAATAAATTTATTATCAAAAGAAAAAGGAAAAAGGTCTTCCATATTAATTTACTCCAATCAAGTCTAAAAGAATTTCAGTTGTTGTGGTTATTTAGTATTCCTGCAATGTTCTTGTTTTACATGGGACAAAACTGTTCCAACCGCAAAATCAGTACATTTGTGTCTAAAATTAGCGGATTTTCCAGAGCTGAGTATGCAAATACAAAAATGTTGTTTATTCAATATCTGTCTATGATAAGCAGTCTAATAAAACTTATTTCGCTTCTCCGTCAGCGTGTAAAAAAAGTGAGTTGTATCACATTTTTTGTGTGACAAAGTAACTATAGTAAGACCACAGGCTAAGAAATACTTTGAACAGGTTCTTTGGTGTTAGTCAATTCTAGATGGAATAAATTTTTGATGAGGCTGTATGCATTACTTCTTTGCTGACTATATGTCCAAGAAAACTTACCTCTTAATGGATCCGTGCATTTTGGGATTCAGCTTAATGTTTTCTTTCCTCGATCAATCCAGAACCTTTCTTATTCCTTCATGAACATTATTAAAAGTCCTCCTACGTGTAATTATGCTAACCATATAGATAAGCACAATGCTCCAGGGTAGTTCAGAATAAGCACACACCATTGATACTAAAATACATTTCAGGAGTATTATTTAATCCAAATGGAAACATGACAAATTGCCATAATCCATTTGCTTTGATAAAGATTGCCTTCACTCTAATTATTTGTTCTGTTTCCACTTTCCAATATCTAGTCTTGAGATTTAATGTTGAAACCATTTCGACTTCAATAAAACATTAGGAAGAGTCATTAGAGTCATTATACAGTCTTTCTCCTTTTTAACTTAATTCACCTTCTTGTAATCCATGCAGAATCTTCACAAGCACAACAGGTAGTGACCAAGAACAAATAGCTAGTTTTAAAACTTCCCGTTCCTTCATTGCTTCTACCTTTTTGAAAGCCTCAGTCTCTTTTGCAAAATTTATTTCTTTGTTTGCAGTTAAGCACAAATTACACTATTGATTATCTGTTTTCTGCCCACCACTGGTATTGAAACCTAGATTCAAACATTGTAAGTCTGCAGATAAATCGCTGTGTCATCTTTCTGACATACTTGGTCAGTATCTCTGATATCAATCATGCAATGTATTGCACTCATTTAGCCTAAGTCATGAGGTCTTGATATTCCATGAGCATGCTATGTAATCATTGGCAATAATCAGATGTAAGGCTTCCACATCTCTGATCCCCAACTAATGTATCTAAGTGGTGAACTGTCCTTATGTAAGAGTGTAACAGCAAGCTTCTCATATCTTTCATCAAAAAACGACTATTTCTGATATTCTTGGATATGGAAGCCCAACTTTAAAAAGTCTTTCATCTAACAATAGCACATCCAAATTTGATTCAAGTCTGATAGTTCATTGAATTAATGACTCAAATTGTGACATTTATACACATTAGATCCACAAAAGTTCTACAACCGATTAATTCATCAGTGAATACTAAAATGTTTAGTTCTGCTAAAACCTAGTAACTAGATGTAACTTTATTTTTAACACGTCCTGGTAGAGTACTTCACGATGGTACAATGGTTATTCTCTGGCCCTCTCGAAAAGTCCAAGTTCTGGAATAGTAATCTCAATGTAGTGCACAGGAATTTCCTAGTCTGACTTCGTATTTACATATCTGCATGAAGTCATTTCCCGATATGTACTATTATTCGATATAAATCACTTACAAACATCTGATACACATAAACGCTTCTCATAGTAAGGGTGACTTAATTTTTTCTTGCTCTAACTTTATGGCTATTTACTGTTCTCATCATTTCCTTTTCTTTCTTTATATTTGTAAACAGTTTCCGCCTTTCATTACCAAATATGGTCAACTTGTTTTAGCTGTAGGACCAGTATCAATCAACATCGCAAAAAATATCAGCAATAAACTAATGAATTGGTTTCTTCAAAATGTACTTATTTCATATGGGGCAAATGAGATATTCTCATTTTAACTTTAGCGTCGTAAGTCTAGCTCATTTCTGTTTCCCAGTGTGTTTTTTTTAATGTTTTGTCATCCTTCATTGCTTCTTTGATATGGCTAAGCTGAAAGACCCATCCCTGCGACACTGTCTCCTTAACAACAATTGATTTGCAGTCTTTAACAATATGTCCTTTTAAGGTACACTTCAAAGATTTATTATCATGTGGTTTATTCCCTCTATTCTTTCACTAGTCTTATAAGGCTAAAATCAGGGGTACGTTAGAAGATAACCAACTGTGGCTTTGTTATAAGAAAACACACACTCTCACTAGTTTTCTGAATAATGCTTCTAAACTATTATCCGTGGGAGCTGATGTTCCAGCATTGTTCATTCTGATTATTGAAAATGTTTGAGATGATATCTAGTTGTTTATCTGCAAACTTAATGCACTCTAAATCCATCACCAATTAAAAAGTTTTCTGTATGAATATATATTGATCCAGCTTAATTCTCACATCATCGCCTCCTATAGTGTCTATAAACTGGTCACATGTGCCAGTGAATCCGTCATTTGACAAAGATTGTTTGGTGATCAGTGATGACGAGAAAACCCACTTGTAGAGAAAAATATGTATGTAAAAACGGCTGGTTTGGGTTGAGAAAATATTTATGTGGAGGAACGAACAACGTTTCGACCTTCTTCGGTCATCATCAGGTTCTTTCAAAATATCCTGAAAGCTTTGCCAAAGTCTCTTCTTTATTCTGGAACTTTGCTCTAAATATTTCCTTCTTGTGAGACCAGGAACGTCATTAGGTGCTTGAAAGATTTGCGGGTTGGGTTGGAATTTTTAGTGTTTCAGAAAAGATATCAGTCTTGGTTTTTAGTCTGATTTTTTGACACTAACTGAGGATTCGTGTTACTATCAAATAAAATTCGGACATAAGCTCTGTGTTTCAGTGTTTAGTGAGACACTCCAAATTTGTTGGATAAAGTGGCTGACAATGCTTGACAGTTGCTATGGCTCTCAGCTGTAAGAGTACTTAATGTTATCAAACCTGGTTCTTAAAGATGCGTAGCAAAATTGATGGGTTTTTTTTTCTATAACCTGTTCATTCTGGAAATTATTTCAAATTGAACCTAGTGCGACATCCATAGTACCTTCCTATTCTAGTTCATTGTATATTTTGACATTGGAGATGTATAGAACTAGATTTTCAAATATAATGGAAGGTCCGTCAGCAGTAGGTAGCAGGTGTATCCTATATAAGTTCTTCTGTTCCAGGCCTGGCATGGCCGAGCGGGTTAAGGCGTGCACTCGTAATCCGAGGGTCGCGGGTTCGCGCCCGCGTCGCGCTAAACATGCTCACCCTCCCAGCCGTGGGGGTGTATAATGTTACGGTCAATCCCACTATTCGTTGGAAAAAGAGTAGCCCAAGAGTTGGCGGTGAGTGGTGATGACTAGCTGCCTTCCCTCTAGTCTTACACTGCAAAATTAGGGACGGCTAGCACAGATAGCCCTCGAGTAGCTTTGTGCGAATTTCCAAAACAACAACAAAAAAATCTTCTGTTCCATATTTAGTAACAGGGGGTGTCTCATGTTAAAACTTCTGAACTAATTCAATTTAGACCCGAAAATCAATGTCTTCATATTGGTCTCATAACTTTATATAGTATTATGAATTTCGTTACTTACACTACTTTGGTAAATACTTTAGCTTATAATTGCTGCTGAGCTGCAACATTTGATTACCTCGACTTCGTCTCCATCACAGATATTTGCAGCACTCTGGCATAACATATAATATTTGTCAATTACAAACTATCCTCAAATTTTAACTCGATAATGACTGACTATTATGTATTTTAGAGTTAATACTTATAAGTGTCAGCTATATATGTCCGATTACAAGTTAAATGTTGTTTAAAAATATCTAAACAGGGCACTGTCGTGAGCTTGTTTTAAAATAGGAAAACCAGTTAAAAGAAACAGACAAAAATTAGCATTTTAGTAGAAAACAACAGTAAAACTGATACTGTTATCAGTGAACATGGCATCTGCATTTGCCTAAGTTTCGGCCTGGCATGGCCAAGCGCGTTAGGCGTGCGACTCGTAATCCGAGGGTCGCGGGTTCATGCCCACGTCCGCTAAACATGCTCGCCCTCCCAGCCGTGGGGGTGTATAATGTGACGGTCAATCCAACTATTCGTTGGTAAAAGAGTAGCCCAAGAGTTGGCGGTGGGTGGTGATGATTAGCTGCCTTCCCTCTAGTCTCACACAGCTAAATTAGGGACGGCTAGCACAGATAGCCCTCGAGTAGCTTTGTGCGAAATTCCAAAACAAACAAACAAAAGCCTAAGTTTCGATAGTTAGTCATATTAGATGATGAGACCAAACCCTTTCAGTCCCAACCGCCAGCTTCTGCACTAGCTGCTTATTAGGAAGGCGTGATGTGTATTTCCGACTCTGTTACATCAAATAGTTCAAGTATCAATACATCAACCAATAAATTTACAGTGTATAATTATTGCTGATTATAAAGACAACGTAGACTGTCTTTTGCAGAAAAGATTAAACTGCTACCTGAAAGTAATTGGGCTCCTCCTGTATTACTGTTTTTCGCAGCTTCTAATTTTGAAACATAGTTTCAAAAGTGTATTGGTGATTTAGTATATCTGGCTGAGGTACAGCAAGTCAGAAGATAATATATGCTGCATTAACTGTGTTTTATTTTCAACCAATGAAGCCACAGCACCTCCATTTGTCACTCCACGTTAGGATTGGCCTAATAAAGCCAAATTAGCAATACTTCATATGAGAGATGGCTCCCCATGATTGTTTTGTAAAAACAGATAATTTCATACATATCATGGAGGACTTGAAGGATAATATCCGTGGTACAGTTAGTCAGCAAGTGCTTGATATAATCAAATTGAACAGGGATATCATGAAAACTATAATCACAACCATTCTTCTACACATACATCAAAACTTAGCATTTGGAGGTTACAATGAGAAAAAAAATCCAACGTGATAAGTATCATGGAGTACACGCCATAAACAGATTCATTATTAGTTGATCATCTACAACATACTCCTGCCTGATTAAAATACCTCAGTTCTCAGATTCAAAAAGAAATCATCAACCTCACGACCAACAGCATTATCAGTTTAATAGTACAGGGACGTAATATTGATTGCTCCTTGTTTTACAATAATAGCTGATGAAACAACTGATTTTTATGTGTCTGGATAACTGTCACATTTGGTGAACTTCATTGTAAAAAAAAATGCACATGGTAATACACAATTCACTTAAGTTATATAACATAATATAATATATATCATCCCAGAATGTGGTTTAAATTATAAATATTCTTCGAAGATATCTATTGGTTATTGGTGTATAATTTATTCAATTTATATTGATTGCAACTTAAAATGGAAGCATGTTATTTCTTTAGATTTTTGTTCTATGAGAAGCTTTTCTGGGGTTTATCAACATAGCGAGTAAAAGAAGATAGCACTTGGCAAATTTCATACTTTCAAAACAATTTTATATTATTTTTGGCTGCTTTAACTTAAAATCAGTTTTGTAAGCTGTAGTCCCCTGCTGGTATAACGGTAAGTCTAGGGATTTACTTTGCTAAAATCAGGGATTCTATTCTTACAGTGGATTCAGTAGATAGATCGATGTGGCTTTGCTATAAGAAAATACATACATATATACACACACATTGCAAGCTATAACATTAGAAAATCCTACATAAAAGCGCAAACTAAAACTTTGGATTATTAAATGAAAACAAAGCACGTTTAATGTATTTGTATTTCCTCTTTTTTGAAAATGGTTTCAGTACTTCAGCAAGTATGAACAATTGAGAAAATAATAAAAAGGTATCGTTAAGATCTTATCGTTTAAATTAAATAACAAATACCAAAATATTTGTTTGTTTGTTTGTCTGGAACTGTGATAAGATATAAAAATAAAAACAACAGCGATTTTGTTTGAATCTAAATGCTAAATTAGGGACGACTAGCACAGATAGCCCTCGAGTAGGTTTGTGCGAAATTCAAAGACAAACAAACAAATCCATGACAGTTCAGGACACTTTAAACGATTTACAAACACAGGAAACCCAAATAGCAACCACCTACTACTTGAAACACAAAATACTACACTATATACAAACTCCGAAAAGGCAGAAGTATTCGTAGAAAATCTCAAAAGGACATTTAAAACACATCATGAATCTTAGATAAACACACATTTCTATAATAAAGTCAATCATCACATCAGCCAAAATAAAACTACGGACACACTCAAATTTCATGCTGAACATATTATGTATGTCAATGAATAATGATGTTAGTGAAAACCCGATAACATATCAACTCACAAAAACAATCACAAAAACAGAAGTATTTTAAAACAATAACTTTTACCAAAAAAATAAAAAAGCACCAGGAGAAGATAGCATATAGGCCATCCTCTGAAAAAAAGTACTCGTAAATTTTATGAACACCTAACTGTACTATTTAACCTATGTTTAAACTTTGCATATATCACTGGTTTCTTGGAAACAAACAATTCTACCAATGTTGTTTAAAGAAGGAAAAACCCAACAAATACACCAAATAAGTCTGACTAGCTGTATAGGGAAAATTCTGAAAATCATAATCGGCAACAGACTATCCTATTATCTGGAAGCCACTTCAGAATGATCGGAAATTCAAAGTGGCTTTAGAAAGTTTAGACAAATAACTGATCACTTACTTAGATTAACAGAAATCATTATTGGCAATTTAAACAAAAATCAATGCACTTTGTGGGATGATGGTCTTAGGATCCGCATAACTGAAATGGGCCCATCAGGTACCGCTAGTTATTTAGCTTTGTGAGCAATAGAAAATATAAAATAAATATTAAGGAAACCTATTCTGAGTATTTTATTCAAGAGATAGAGATAAACATATATAAATATATCTTACTATTCTTAATCAGGCCAATTAATACAAGTGTAAACAATCGACATTAGTTTGAAACTAAATTGGAAATATTTAAAAAATTATTTGTGTAAAATGTTCTCATATTAAGATTAATACTAGTGAAGTGTGTGTGTGTGATATGTACAGAACCATTCATGAAATACAGGGATAAATTTAAAAACAAAACAGACAGGGCTGTGTGCTTTCGAACTCGAAATACGTTTTATCCAACTAGTCAATGTATCTGATGATACCTACATGGACATTGACTTGAAAGGTATCGAACTGTGCGGTTTACTCTGACAATTAAGTCGCACCTACAAAGACAATCGTATCTATATAATGTCACAAAGGAGGAAAGAAGACGTCAACGAACCTTGACCTCCCAAGTCATAAGACCTAACACTCGATAATGAAGAAGAAAGATGGCAACATCAATAACAACGGAAAATAATATTCTGCCCCGAGTGCAAACACAGTGAAAATGCATTTATTACATTATTCAAGAAAAATGGTTTGTGGATGTAAAATAACAGCAACAAATGAATAAGTTTTGTTTGACTGTATTGTATATTTTAATAAATGATTACTTATTTACATTTAAGTCATATAAAGATTTGGGTCAATGATAAATGACATCATCCATAGATTTATGGATTGTTTTTACGTCAGAAACTAGAGGTTAATAAGTGAATGAACACTGATTTCGGATTTAAAAGTCGATTCGTGATGAAATTGGTAAGGTTGAGAAATGTCAGAAATGCTTTCAAAACAGTAAATGGAGGAGTTTAAGTATTATATTTATTAAGTAGAATTGTGTTTGAAAGGGAAATCATGCCGAATATTCGAATGATAAATGTATTATGGTTGTTAGAATTGGTTAGTAGAAGACAAAGTTTTCTTAAACTTAAAAAAATTGAAATGAATCGGCAACAATTACCAGTTTGCAAAGTTTCTGTTTCTGGTGGAACGTTTGGTATTAGGACTATATTCCGCTTTAAACAAAGTGTTAACGATTATAAGGTAAGGCTTTACGTAGTTCTTTATTATTAGTAATACTAGCGATGTGTGGTATAATTATTAATAATGATATCTAAAGAACAACAAGCACATAATAAAATTTTAAACAATAACATTTGTACTGATAATAGTAATATTTGTCATAACTAATTATTTTTTTGTAAATTAGGGATGTGGACAAAACTAAGCAAATCTAAATATTTTTATATGGTTAGTAACGGTAATAGTACTTGCACATTAATTAGAGAGAGTAGGGAGTATGAGCCCCTTCTGTACTGTGTTGGGTGCATATGATTTTAATAGTAACGCTGTAGTTACTGTATATAATAGTGAAGTCAAGATATTGTTAATTGTTTTTGCTGTAGTCTAGCATCTTATAGTGTCTTTTAAAAGTTGTATTTCCTTCGATCACTTACACTGTGAATGGGCTTGAAAAAGAAGAGTGAAAATCTTGAACATAACACGCACATAAACAAATGTTGTGTTCCTTGTTGGTGTTTCAGGAAAGAATAATTACCATAGTGCTCTTTGAAGTCTTTCTTACCAATGCTACATAATAGGAACACAAATCTTGCTTATTATACATTGTGATTATGAATCTTGCTATTTTATTGTTCAATCAGGTTCACTTGTAAAATAAATGTAAAATATTAGCATTACAAACCATCAGTAGATGTAAAAGTAAATACTTGGCTGTTTTGGAATATTCTTCCATGTTGGTAAATTTATAGTGACAACTTAGAAAGCAGAAAGGAAGTGTACAAACCAGTGCAATATCGTGAATGAGATAATGCTGCAAATTGGAATAATTGTACAAAAACCTCTATAATTTAACCATATTCAATTTATAAACAGTTTATATTTGCAATGTACAGTATTAACTGGAATGGGAACTAGCAGTTGTGATTTTTAGGGAAAATATGAAGAGAGTAAAATCATAAAATCAGCAAAAGTAATTATTAGGGTGTACTCACAATCATGAGATGAGTTTGTAATGTAAATGCTAAATTACTTAACACACAAGAATTTATACAATAATAAAAACTGCACAGTAAATTATTATGTCACATTGAACACTAAAAACTTTAAAAAGCTACTTAACTATGGTAAACTTCTACATTGCTACCCAGTCAGGCTCTTTTGTTAAACAGTGACATTACATAACCATAATCAACAATGGAATACTTAAGACTTACACAATAACAATATTATAATAATAACAATAAATAACAGAATATATTATAACAAATAAAAAAAAGAGCCATTTTAAGAAGCTTTTGACTTAAACTAATGTAGATTCTTTTATTTAACCTGATGATGATCTAAGAAAGGTGTTGTTACTTATTTTGTGTTTTTCAAATAGGTGTTCCATACCTATATCAACTGTCTACTATTTATGTCAAGTGAATTCCTTATCATCATGAAGTATGTATATTTCTCCTTTTTTGTTCCAAGAAGGACCTTGAATTATTGGTTGATAAACGGGCTGTTATAGTTTTGCATGTATATTGCTAATTATGTAGGACATTTCTGAAGTTCATATGATTGTGAATTCATTCTTCTAACTACTGGCTTTTAATCCTTCATATTCTTGCTTACAGTTTAAGCATCCATACTGATACATATTCATGGAGTATCTAGACATTTGATTTGATCTAAAATTGAAAAAAGGTTTTTAGTCGGCAAGTGGATCAAAAAACAGTTTGATTTATAAACAGGCTTTGCTTACTTTTATTGATTTATGCATTATGAATTATACACTTTCTAAATACACTAATACTGAGTCTACTTTTAATTCATATACGTGAAAGTCAGTTTTAGAGGGTGTTCTGGAAGTCTGTGTGGGTGATGATAATTTTTTTTCCAGGTTAGAATTCTTGAAGAATAACATTACCTTGGAATTTTATATACCATTATATCAAAGACCCTTTTCCTTTTCCCCCCCTCAATGTGGATTCTTGTACATGGTGAGGGGACCTCCCATGGAAGGTTCTGTTCGTCCAGTTTACCTCCTCTGGGATTTAAACATCCACCTACATGTTTGCCATGCATGGCAACCCATGAAAGAGAGGAGAGGATACTGGTGGTTGAGGGGTTCAACCCAAACACACCACTTTGGCCTTGAATTCCTGTAGATGGGCAGCTTTGGGATGGTCCCCCTTCAGTTAATTTGCTGGTCCTTTTGGATTAGGGTCAACCAAGTTCCAGTGTTGGAAGTTTTCAACAGGTGTTGTGGATATATTGTATTGCTGTTATTTTAACATATATTTTCAGCTTATTACTGAAAAATGTTATATAGAATCGCCAATTTATAACTGTATTACACTTGATAGTCAGTCCAGTAGCATCATTATTATTCAAAATATGTTGATAAACATCTGCTACATCTGCAAACATTTATTTGTTGAATTCAAAAAGAACTTGTTACATTTCAACTAACGTATCTAACTGTTTAAATTTATGAAATAAAATATTTCCTTAATAGTCCAAAATAAACTTCTTCTATTGTTTTCATTCAAAACTATTCCAGATATATTGTAATGTTTATTTCATTCTATTAATGAATGATGGAAAATTTTTCAGAAATGTCAAACACAAAATGGGTCAACACATAAGAAGTGGAAGTTGGTGCTAGTAAAATTTTTCCCTGGATGGCTTACTTTACGAGCACTAACATTTCTGAAAGACCAGCATGAATCAGGTAAATTCTTTTTACCTCAGATGTAACTTTATTTTAATTATCCATTTGTTTACTGGTTGAGATTAACACAACTTGGAGCAATTTCATGGAATCAATAATACCTAAACCATTAATTTTACTGTCGTTTTTTTACTCCGAAAAAGTTATTTTAATTTGTTTAGTATTATTTACTTGTCATAAGAAACATTTTCTAACACAAAGCTCAAATAAATATTGTGTTAATTTATAGTCCTTTTCATATGCTCTTAGTTAGGATCTTGATATTTGTGGATTTGTATCACATTCCAAGGAGCTAAATAGTTTGAGTTTCATTAGCAGAAACTCCTTATTAATATTGAATTTTATTAGCAAATATCTTTTTAACATTTATCTGATAAGCAGCAGCTTAATCTTGAAGCCACCTGCTGAGTTTCTACACAACAGCAGCATCAGCCTATTGTTTACTACTTTAAAACTAGTTACTTCCTTCTCCCCATTACTAATCTGGTTTCACAAAAGTATTCAGTTGATGTGGATACCTGTATGTTGTGAAGGAACCTCTCAGAGAAGGTTCTCTCTTTTCAGTTTACCTTCTCTGGAATCTTGAACATCCACCTATTTGTTTGCCATGTGTGGTAACTCATGAATGGGAGCTGAAGATCCTGGTGTTTGAATAGTGCAACTTCAACACACCACTTTGGTCTTGAATTCTTGTAGATAAGTAGCTCATGGGTGGTTTTCCCAGGGTTAGTTGGTGGATCTGTCTGTCTGTTTAGGGTTAACCGATGACCAGTGTTGGGCATCCTCAATGGGTGTTGTGGACATTACCAGATGCTGGTGTTCCGATATAGTGCTCATGAAACTCTGGCATTGTTGCAGTGTCCTTGTTTTGCATTGTAATGCTTCCTTTTTTACGACTCTATGGAAGGTGAGGTATGTGAGTACTGAAACTTCCTTCTTTTATTATGGATCCCACAATTATAATTAAAAAAAAAAAAAAAGGTCATTGGAAAACAACCATGTCTTGAAGACTCTGAACAGTAGCTTTCATAAACTTCTACACCTGTAACTCTTTTCTCCCTACTTTATTCTTTGTCAAACAAACCTTTAGGACATTTGTTTATTTCTAGAAGGGATTAAAGGACTTGCTGGCCAACATTCCAGGAATATCTTGGTGCAAATATTTACCTTAAACAGTGAACTCCTTTTGAATTTGAAGAACAATTGGGGACATACCCATTCAGGTTACACCCTGTGCTACGTTGAATTCTTTACAAAAAGTTATTGTTGATAAGGATGTAAAGAACATCCCCAAGTTGTAGATTCTCACTGGTTTTCCCACTCAAGAAGTTTCTGCAGTAAGGCATATCTCTACTGATAAGTACAGAATTGTACTGCCTACCTGTGTTCTTATTTTTATGTTTACATTACCATCTCCATCTGCTGTCACGGTAGGTTATTTGAGCTGTAAGGTATGGCCATACATTTTTAATCCTCTCGGATGTTTCCAGTGTCATTGGTTTGGTCACTATAAGTCACTCCATCTTTGACATGTGCTGCTGCGACAGTTGAAATGCAGACAGATCTTTTTCTTTCTTCAACTCGACATCCTTGTGTCCTTTCTTTCACCACTTGGGGAGCAGATCGTCATTCTATGTTAAAGATATATCATGGTCTTATTCAATCAAAACTCGACTATGGATCACTAGTCTATAGCTCTGCTAGACCATTGGCCTTTGAGATGCCAGACCCAATTCATCATCAAGGAATTTGGCACTTCACTGGGGCTTTCTGCACTTCTCCAACTCAGAGTTTATACATAGTCTCATGAGCCTTCTTTGTACCTCCACTGTTTGCAACTATCTTTGCAACTTCATTCCTTACCAAAGCATCCCACCTTTGGTTTCTTTTCCTTCATTGGCAGGCCATTCTTTTTTGGAACAAATGGTCTGCCATTGCCCCTTTTACCTTCATATCCAGGTGCAAATAGATGACTTGGGTCTGTTCTTGGTTAACATTGCTGTATCCACTGGTCAACCCATTTCACCATGGCTTCTTGCAGTCCCCAATTGTGACCTATCTTTAAGTCATCTGAGAAAAGTAGACACTTATGATTGGGAATACTGTCTGCAATTTGCTGAACATCTTTTGAACCATCCTTCCATTCCTATTTATACAGATAGTTTGAAATCGGGTGACTTTGTAGGCTGTGCCATGGTTTGTTGTGTTTTGCTGGCTGAGCCTAGAATTCCTTCTACAGCTTCTGTATTCACTGCTGAACTGGATGTCATTTCTCTTGCACCAGATTACATAGAAGCTTAGCAATATTCAAATTGCTCTGTTTATAATGACTCGTTTAGTTCTCTACTGGCTCTGGAATCGCTTCACATTGGTTCAGACCCTGTTTTTGCCAATATTCAAAACCAACTGGCCCATTTCTCTTTAACATCTACTTCTATCCAGTTTTTATGAATGCTGGGTCACATTGGTATTCATGCAAACAAGCTTGCCAATACCACAGCTAAATCTGTCTTCTCTGGCACTATCACCACTGCCTGTCCCACACTTGGACTGTAGTCCTATATTCAAAGCCTGTCTCACTTCCAGCTGGCAATCGA
This sequence comes from Carcinoscorpius rotundicauda, assembly GCA_011833715.1. Classification (NCBI taxonomy): domain Eukaryota; kingdom Metazoa; phylum Arthropoda; class Merostomata; order Xiphosura; family Limulidae; genus Carcinoscorpius; species Carcinoscorpius rotundicauda. The sequence continues at coordinate 43,307,734 of CM022392.1, read as the reverse complement.
CTTGGAGTGAGCAATGCAAAAACAAGCTTTTCCAAATAAAATCCTATATTGGACCTTGGTGGTCTTTCTTCCTAAAGGATTGGAAAGAAGTTGTTTTAACTAGACTATGCATTGGTCAGTTTTTTCAATTCCTTGTTTTCTTTTATCTGGAATTGATGCATGAGTGTATAGTTTGTGTAACATTTCTTGTCGTTAAGACTGTCAACAATGGCACCATTTTAAACATGTTCTATCCTAAGGTTTGTCCATAACATTAGACAGTTATTGGTGACTATGATTCTGTCTATCGTGGTAAAATTTATTATTTATAGGCTATTAAGCTTTCTAATTTATATATTACACCTTTTTAATGTAGCTCCCTTTTAAAAATTGGTGCATCTAGTTCGATTTGAAATTAGAAACTGACCATAACATTAAATAACTCTAAACCAGGACTGGAAAGGCCAACTTCATGTGACTAAAGGTGCTGTTTGAACTACCAGTTTGTCATTCTGGCGAGTTATTTTTATACTTTTGCTACACATGTTTTAAAACATTTTTTATCACTTTTCATTTTGAAACCCCTCGGAGTGGATTCCTGTACGTGGTGAGGGGACCTCCCAGGGAAGATTTTGTTCTGTCTAGTTACCTTCTCTGGGATCTAAACATCCACCCACGTGTTTGCCGTGCGTGGCGACCCATGAAGGAGAGGAGAGGATCCTGGTGGTTGAGGGGTCCAACCCTAACACACCACTTTGGCCTTGAATTCCTGTAGACGGGCAGCCCTTGGGTGGCCCCCCTTGGGTCAATCGGCTGGTCCACCTGGGCTAGAGTCAACCAAGTACCTGTGTTGGAAGTTCTCAACGGGTGTTGTGGACATTGTGCCTGATGCTGATGTTTGGGTATAGTGCTGACGAAACCCTGGCGTTTCTGCCTTGTCCTTGCATGACTTTGTAGTGTGTCCCCTTGTAGGGCTCCATGGTGGATGGGGTCAGTGAGTACTGAAACTTTTTCTCTTTCCTATGGATCCTACAAAAAAATTTAAACAAAATTGTAAAAAAACAGTCAATGGGTAAGCGACCACGTTTTGAATACTCAGAACAGCAATCTTCAACTTCAGTAATACACGTACCTCATTTTATGATATTGCATTCTCTTTCAGAAAAACCATTAGGGCAAATGTCCCCTTTTTTATTCAGAAGGGAGTAGAGGGACTTGCTGGCTCTCCAAAGTCAGTAAAGAAGCTTTAATCTGGCAACATATTGGTTGAAACATCCACATCCCAACATAGTGAACACCTCTTGAAATCAAAGGCAATTGGGGATATACCTATTGAGGTTACACCCCATGCTACTTTGAATTCTTCACGAGGAGTTATTGTTGAAAGGGATTTGAAGAATGTTCCCGAATCAGAGATTCTCGCTGGTCTCTCCACTCAAGGAGTTTCTGCAGTGAGGCTGTTACGTATTTTTTAATGTTTTAAGTTCTTCGTAGATTAAACGCAACAGAAAAACACAGATAACAGCTTGTATAATTTATTACACTAAACTATTAACAAATATAACAGATATAATATAAATTATATAATAACAGTGGCATATATTAAGTTACAACATTCAAAATTAATCACAATACAAAATGGTACTGGCCTGTATCTCATATAATGATCTAAAATGAAAGTCTCAAATTCCAGTCTAGGGTGTGAATTTGGTCCCACGAAGAAATTCCGAAGCTTAAATGAAGAAGTTCAGAAACAGTTCACAGTTCAATAAATTCGCCGGCTCTCAGACCAAGCAGTAATTCAGATGAATCGTAGAGATTGACGAAATAAAATCACAGCTTCCGTAGATCTAACTTCAATCGCAAATCCAAGTTGAATAATCACAGCGAACACTTAATCTATCTCAAATAACTGACTCTCTTCTTTTGAAATAAAACTAATATCTGACTCTCCTCTTTTCTTTGAATAAAAACTGATGTCTGAATATCTCTCTTGTCTCTCGCATCTTCGTCTGTTTATATGTTGTAGGCCTAGATCCGTCGAATAATCGCGAACTTTCTACAGATCTCCAGAGCAATCCGCGCATGTCCGTTCTTGTGCAAGACTACACGTCTAGACACGAAGTCACCAGCACTTCATTTACAAACATATGATTGGTCTACTTAATTCAAGAAAATTCTAAATGTTACCCTAAATGAATAACAAAATATTAGTTTAAACTTTGAAACAATAATATAAATATGGAAAAATGAATAATAGAAATGAAAATTTAAACACAACATGACATGTTGTCGCTTACAAAATATTTAAACGACATTTACATAACAGAGGCGTATCTCCACTCGCAAAGAGGGAGTTACACTGCCAACAAATACCCTCGTTTTAACATTTACTTCACCACGTGCACCCGCCACCATCAAAGCAGGTTATCTCATTTGCAGGGTTCGGCCATACATTCCAAACCCTCTTTGTTTCCAATGTCAGAGATTCAGCCACTCAAAGACATCTTGTCGTGGTTCCCTTACATGTGCTCGTTGTGGAGGCAAGGACCACGATGCCTATGACTGACATGAACCCACATTGCGTCAACTGCAATGGTTCTCACCCCTCTTACTTTCATTCTTGCCCAAAATAGTTGGAGGAAACAGAGGTGCAGCATTTGAAAACGAGACATAACATTAGTTATCCTGAGGCTCGGAAATTGCTGTCCACAATCCCATCTCGGACATATGCTGCTGCACTCCATTCCACAACTACAGTGGAAGTGCAGACAGATCTCTCTGTGCCTCCAAGAGAATCGTTTTCAAAACAAATGAAAAGCCTTTTGACCTCCGTGGTTAAAAAAGTAGATGAATCTACTTCCACACCCATCTCTGTTCCTCCCATACCTTCCAACAAACCTCAAGATCCACGTCCTTCAGTCTCAAATACAGGCATTTCTTTTGATACATCGTTTTCTCCCACCACAATAAACAAAACAATTATTCGTCCGCGTCCTCAGTCACTGGATTCCTCTTCCAATAACAAAAACCTGCCCACTCGACCCAGAGCAGGATCAATGGAGGTTGATAGACCTCCGAAGAAAGACAGTAAAGAAAAAAGATGTGGTCATAAACCGAAGGGTTCTCCAGCCACTTCACCTACCCGTCCTTAAAAATGGCCACCTTGATACAATGGAACTGTCGAGATTTACGTTCTAATCTAGATGATATCAAAATGCTGATTGCTTCCTACCAGCCTGTTTGTCTTTCTTTACAAGAAACATTTCTCAAATCTGCTGATGCAGTCTCCATTCGGCAGTTTTCTCTATACAGAAATGACAAGTTATGTGATGGTCGAGTACATGCAGGTGTTACACTGTTGGTTGATCAACATGTGCCCACCCTGTCTTTGTCACTCAACACATCCTTGGAGGCCGTAGCCATCCGTATTTCCTTGGGTCGTACCATCACTGTTTGTTCTCTGTACCTGTCCCCTGGAGAGACATATGATCAATCAGACCTTTATGCTCTCGTTGAATAGTTGCCATCTCCATTTCTAATTCTGGGGGATTTTAATGGACACCATCTCCTCTGGGGAAGTGCTTTTATTGATGGGAGGGGTCGATCTGTAGAGCAGATGCTCTCTGATCACAATCTTTCTCTTTTAAATACTGGTCCTTCCACTTACTTTCATGCACCAAGTTAGTCCTTTACCGCTATTGATCTCTCAGTTTTCTCCCCTTCATTATTCTCCCATTTTTCATGGAGGATTGACAGTAATCCACTAGGCAGTGATCATTTTCCAATTCTTTTGAGAGAGACCGGCCGTGGTTGATGCCACCCTGCCCACGTGCCCCGGTGGAAGCTAGATCAGGCAGACTGATCCACTTTCACTGATCTCGCAGAACTTGATCCTGCCATCGTAGATCAGCCATCAGTAGACGACTGTGTTGCAGCAGTAACTGATTGTATTGTACATGCAGCTGCTCAGTGTATTCCTAAAACCTCGACACGTTTCCCATGATATCCTCGTCCATGGTGGAATTCTGCTTGCAACTTAGCACGGAAGGCTCAAAAACGGGCCTGGGATACTTTTCGTAGATATCCCACACTTTCAAATCGGGTTGCTTTGCAACGGGCCCTAGCACATGCTAGGTTGGTAAGACGTCAAAGCCAGAAGGAATCTTGGATTAAGTTCACAACCAGCATATCTTCTAACACCAGTTCCAAGATCATATGGGACAAGATTCGAAAGGTTAATGGGCACTACAATTCTGTTCCCCTCTCGATCTTACTCTCTGATGGTCAGGAGGTGACTGATGTCTGGAACATCGCTAACACTCCAGGTGAAAGCTTTTGCCGGGTATCTAGCACTTCTGCTTGTTCCTCCACCTTCCTGGCCATCAAGACTCGGGCAGAGCGATCACCTCTTTCCTTTCGAACTGACTGTTTCTTTGACTATAATTGTCTCTTTACCCTGGTGGAACTAAAAATGGCCCTTCATCGGTCTGCCAGTATGTCTGTTGGACCTGATGATATTCATTATGACATGCTGCACCATCTATTTCCTGCTTCTCTTGATGTCTTACTGATTATCTTCAACCGGATTTGGCAGGAGAATGTTTTTCCTGATGCCTGGTGCCAGGCTATTATTTTACCTTTCTCTAAGCCAGGGAAAGATCTGAAGATTCCTTCAAACTATCGTCCAATTGCTCTGACGAGCTGTCTTTGTAAGACCTTAGAAAGGATGGTTAATACTCGTCTTGTTTGATTCAAGGAATCAAACAACCTCCTCTCACCCACCCAGTGTGGGTTCTGTCGACAGCACTCTACCACCACAGACCACCTAATTCATCTTGAAACATCTATCAGAGAGGCCTTTCTCAACTGCCAACATCTTGTATCAATATTTTTTGACATGGAGAAGGCTTACGATACAACAGTGGTCCCGGAGACAAAGTTCTTGGGGCTTATCTTTGATTGTAAACTGATCTTTATACCACACTTAAAGCAGCTTCGGGTCAAATGCACAAGAGCACTGAACATCCTCTGTGTCCTCTCTTCTACCAGTTGGGGGGCATATCGCTGTTCAATGTTAAAGATATATCGTGCTCTTATTAGATCAAAACTTGACTATGGATCAATGGTCTATGGCTCTGCCAGACCATCAGCCTTAAAGATGTTGGACCCCATTCATCACCAAGGACTTCGACTCTGCACTGGGGCTTTCCGTACCTCTCCAGTTCAAAGCATATACATTGAATCTCATGAACCTCCTCTACACCTTTGCCGTTTGCAACTATCTTTACAATATACTTCAAAACTTTATTCCTTACCAAAGCATCCCACCTGGGAATGTGTTTTCCTTCCTCAGTGGGGAGTACTTTTTCAGAACAGACGATCTGTCATTGCTCCATTTGGCCTTCGCATCCAGGCGCAATTGGATGAATTGGGTCTGTCCTTGGATAACATTGCAGATTCCACAGGTCGACGCATCCCACCATGGCTTATTACAGCCCCCAAGTGTGACCTTTCTTTCAGTCACCTAAAAAAGGCGGATACTCCAGACTGGAAGTACTGTCTTTTATTCAATGAATATTTTTCAAACAATCATTCAGTTCCCATTTATACAGATGGTTCCAAATCAGGTAATTCAGTGGGCTCTGCTATGGTTTGCTATGGGTCAGTAGTTGCGCGCAGAATCCCCTCTACAGCTTCTGTGTTCACTGCTGAACTGTATGCCATATCTCTTGCCCTGGATAATATTGCAGCTGAGCAGTACTCCAACTGCACTATTTATACTGACTCACTTAGTTCTATACTTGCCTTGGAATCGCTTCACATTAGCTCACATCCTATTCTCGCAGATATTCAAAACTGACTGGCCCATTTCTCATTAGCAGCTACTTCAATCCAGTTTTTCTGGATACCAGGCCATGTTGGTATTCGTGGGAACGAGCTTGCAGACATGGCAGCTAAATATGTCTGCTTCAGCACCATCACCCCTGTGCCTATTCCGTACATGGACTATGGTGTTGTCTTCAAGGCTCGGCTCCGTGCCAGTTGGCAGTCCACTTGGAGTGAACAACGCGACAATAAACTTTTTCAAATCAAACCCAAAATTGGAGTTTGGCCATCTAGCTTCCGTAAAGTTCGGAAGGAGGAAGTTGTTCTCACGAGGCTACGCATTGGTCACAGTTTTTTAACTCATCATTTTCTTTTATCTGGAACTGATGCACCAATGTGTAGTTTGTGTAACACTCAAATCACTATCAGCCACGTTTTACTTTCTTGCCATCGTTACAATTCTCAACGACGGCAATACTTTAAACATATTTTTTCCCAGGGTCAGTCTGTAACATTGGACAGAGTTATTGGTGATGGTGACTCTGTCCACCTTGATAACGTTTTTAATTTTTTAATGGCCATTAATCTTTTTCATCTCATATAAGTGTGGTATATCTATTCATTACACCTTTTTAATTGTGGCTCCTTTTTTACAGTTTTAATCTCGCTCATTCAATGTGACATTAAACAATGGCCAGAACATTAAATAACTTGACACTAGGACTGGAAAGGCCAACTTCAGGTGACTAATGCTTCTGTTTGAACTACTCGTTAGTCTTCCTGGCGAGTTACTATTATACTTTTGCTGCATATCACTTCACACTTTTACAACCTTTTCGTACTGGCCATATTGACTCATAACCTGGAACCAGGATGGAAAGACCAACTTCAGGTGACTGTCAGTGGTTTATATACTACCTGTTAGTCTTCCTGGCAGGTTATGATCATTATCATTATGCTAGAGTAAATAGTTTATAACTTTGAAGACTAGATGTCACCATTGGTTTTTACACCATTTTCTGTTTTAATTGCTGTTTTGTTTTTACCTTCGTTTACTTTTACAAATTTTACTTCATTTACGTGACTTCTCTTTTTACTGGACATTTGGCTACTCATTGTTGCGATTTTGCTGTGTGTCTTTTGATACTTCTATTCTTTTACATTTTGATACTGGTTGCTATGACACACAACCCAGAACCAGGACTGGAAAGACCAACTTCAGGTGACTGATGGTGGGTCTTGAACCTGCCTGTTAGTCTTCCTGTCAGGTTATGATTATACCTTTTTGCTAGAGTAAATACCTTACAATTTTTTACACTCTGCCTTTTATCTTAACATTGTAGACTAGGTGTCAACATTGGTTTTATACTTTTTTGTTTTACCTTCATTTCCATTTATGTCTTTTATAGCATTTTTACATTTTTACCGGATGTTTGGTGCAGATAGCCTCGTTGCTTTGTGCCATAAAACACTAAATCAATCAATCAATTAATCATTTTGAAAATGGCCATAATGTCAAATAACTCTGAACCAGGACTGGCAAAACCAACTTCAGGTCACTTATGATGGATTTTGCACTTACCTGTTAGTCTTCCTAGCGAGTTATGATAATTACAGTTATGCTACAGAAAGTCTTTTTCAGTTTCATTCCTGTAGGTTTTTTTTAATGCTGTAATCTAGATGTAAACATTGGTTTTTATGTTATTTATGTTTTAAACTTTCTTTTGTTTTACCTTTAATTTCCTTTTATGAATTTTACCAAATTTACCTTTAACTTTTTACTGGATATTTGGCACAGATAGCCTTGCAGCTTTGTACCATAAAACACTAATACAACCAACTTTTCTGCTCCCACCATATCCTTCTAGTGACTGCTTGGGTCCACTTTCTTTGCTGGCTTCTGACATCTCCTTGGATGCACACTTTGATCTCACGATGTGGAATGATTATTTGTTCACATCCTCAGTTGTCGAAATCTACCTTATTTTACAGAGGCCTGCCCATTCTACCTGGGAGAATAATTTATAGAGGTCAATAGATCTCTTTCTAATAAAGAAAAATGGTGGGGTCATAAACTGAAGGCTTTTCCATTCAGTTATCTTCTACCTTTATGAATGGCTACTATGTTAGAGGGGTATTCTGGAGGTTTATATTCTAATGTGGTTGACATAAAGGTCGTGATTGATTCCTACAATCCCTTATGTTTTTCCTTATAGAAGAAATTTTGAAAACCTTCTGTTACAGTCACTTTTTGGCAGTTTTTGTTATACCATTATGAGAGGTTGTGTGAAGGAATGAGTGCACTGGGGCATGTCAGTACTGGCTGACCAGCACATCCCCACACCATCTTTGTCACTCAATATACCTTTTGGAGACTGTTACCACCTGTGTTTCCTTGAATCATACCATCACTTTTTGTTCTTCCTACCTGTTTCCTGAAGAGATTTGATGAATACAAACAGTTGCTTTCTCTCTTTTTAATGATGGGAGACTTAAATGGATAGATTCCCAATGCTGTCATGCTGATATTGATGGGAAGAGTTGTTTTGTAAAGTGTACACTTTTGATATTCAATACTTGTTCTTGTACTGATTTTTATGCTTTAAGACAGTGGTTTACTACTATTGATCTTTCTGTCTGCTCCCCTTCACTTTTCTCTGTTCGCTTGGAGAGGGTTGACAGTGGCCCATGGGGCAATGATCATTTTCCTGTTGTTTTAAAAGAGATTGGCTTTGGTCATTATCATCTGATCTGTATGACTCTGTAAGTTGGACAAACTTTCACCATTCACTTAACTGTCTTGTCATTGTCTGTCTGCAATGAGAGATGACTGCATGGTAACAGCTACTGACTGTATCATCCAGACACCTGGTCAGTCTGTTCCTAAAACCTCTACATGTTTTCCATGGTTTCCTCATCCTTGGTGGAATCCTGCCTGTCAGGAAGCACAAAAGCTAAAAAAAAAAAGAAGGGGGGGAGCTAAGGATGCTTTTTCACACGTATCCCCACTTTTTTGAACTGCAGTGCTTTCCAGTGAGCATGTTCCTGTGCATAGTGGGTTAGACATAAAGAATCTTGGATTAAGTTCACAACTAGCATCTCTTCTACCACTTCTGAATCTTGTCCCCTATAATTTTAGAAGGTCAGTGAGAAGTATACTTCCATCCCATTTCTGTCCTGCTCTCCAATGGCCAGGAAGTTGCTGATAGTCTTGACAAAAGGTTTTCTTATACACTTCTGTTTCTTTTCCCATCTTCTTTGCTATCAAGTTTCTGGACAGTGATTTCCTCTTTCCTTTTGGGCCAATTGTCCTTATGATTTTAAGTACCCCTTTACACTGATGGAACTCAAACTTGTTCTTCACCAGTCTAGCAGTACATTGGTCAGACATAGCTATGTTCACTATTAAATGCTGTGCCATCTTCTTCCTGCCTCTCTTGCTATTCTTCTGCTACTTTTTAACTAGAGCTAGGAGGACAATTTCTTTCCTTATACTTGGTGCCAGGCTATTGTTCTTCCTTTTTACAAGCTGGAAAAGGATCCCAAGATTCTAACCATTATCCAATTGCTCTGACTAGCTATTTTCTATGAAGTCTTTTAGGAAATGGTTAATGTTCATTTTGTTTGGTTCTTCGAATCAAATAACCTCTTCTCACCTCCCCAGTGTGAGTTCCACTGACAGTGCTTTATCATGGACCACTTGATTGTACATAAAACATTGATCAGGGAAGCCTTTCTGAAGAGGAAAAATATTTTTTTCTGTGTTCTTTGACAAACAACACAACGTGCTCTCATTCAATCCCAGTGGTCTCTGGTCTACCATACTGCCAGGACCTCAGCCTTTTGGGTTGTGGACTCCATTCACTAGCTGGGGCTTCAGTTTTGCATAGGGGCGTTCCACATTTCTCAAGTCCAAAGCTCAAACATTGAGTCTCACGAACTCCCTCTTTACCTGTACCATTTGTAACTTTGCAGTATGCCATTAAACTTCAATCTGTATCATAGCACCCCACACACAATTATATCTTCCATTCTCAGTGGGCTATGTTCTTTCAGAATAGGTGATCTCATATCTATGCATAGCTGGCTAAATTGTATGTGTCATTGGATGATTTGTTGTCTTCACTGATAAGCTCATCCTACAATGGCTTATTGCTATTTCTATGTGTGAACTTTCTTTGAGTCTTGAGAAAGGTGGATGAACCTGATTGGAAATATTGTCTTCTTTGCTGAACATTTTTAGAGCCATTCTTTCATTCCTCTTTATACAGATGATTCAAAATCAGGTGACTCTGGAAACTGCCATGGTTTGTTGCGACTTGGTTGTCTTTACAGTTTTTATGTTTATTGCCAAGTTGTATGCTATTTATCTTGCCTTGGACAATGTAGAAACTATGCAGTATAGTAGTTGTACTATTTACTCTTAGCTTTTTACTGGCCTTATAATCACTTAGCATTAGTTCTCATTTTATTCTTGTTAACAATCTAAAACAAATGCCTCATTTTTATTACCTGACCATATCAGTATTTGTGGGAATGAACTTGTTGACATCATGGCTACTTTTCCCTATTCTGATGCCATCATAGCTATACTTGTTCTGTATATGGACTACAGTCCTGCATTGAAGGTTTAGCTTCAGGGTAGTTAGCAGTCAACTTGGAATAAGCAATGACATAACAATCTTTTTAAGACAAAAAATGTTCTTTGGCTGTCTTGTTTCTGTAAAGATTGGAAGATTGAGGAAATTTTCCTCAATACCCTATAGATTGGCAACAGTTTTCTAACTCATTATTTTCTTTCATCTGGAAATGATCCACCAAAGTCACAATAACTCACATTTTACAATTATACCAGCATTATAATCGTGAGAAATTGCACCATTTTAGACATGTCATTTCTCTAGTTTTACTCCTGACATTGGACAGTGTCATTGTAGGTGGTGACATTGTCTAACTTTTTATTGGCCATAGATCTTTTATTAGAATTTTGTTCATTTTTTGTTTTAACTTTATTTTTTGTGCTTTTATGCTAATTTTTCTAAACTTTTTTCCAGGTTGTTTAGCATAGATACCTAAGTTGCTTTGCACAAATGAATGTTAAACAACCAATTGTACAAGTATCTTCTTCAAAAACAGCTCAGTTTCATCAGCATTAAAAACTTGTTTAAGTCTTGTACCCCTCTGCTTACGAGTGCTTTCATTTCCTTCAGGTATCTGGCAACAGCCGTATGGTCAGCACTTGCAAATTCACCATAATTTTGCAAGTTCTGATTATGAATAAACTTAGCAAATTAATCTTCACTGGCCATAAAGAGTTTTTTAGTCCATTTTTCTGGATCAAGCATTCACAAATTTTCAAAAACTTTTCCTCTGATACTGGTGCAGCTGTGATTCATTTTCTTCTGGTTTTGATCATCAGTCCAAAAAATCCCAGCATCTTCTTCATCTTTACTAACACTAGATTCCATACTTTTAGTCTTCAGTTTGCTGATGGTAGTGTTGAATTTATCACTGTGTATCAGTGTTCTTCACATGTATAATTGACTCTTTAAGGTTGTAGACATGACCAAGCACAGAGGGGTCTTTATCAAACTTCTGCTTTAGAATATTTAACTTCAATTCTGGTGTTAACTCGGTCCTATTCTGTGTCATAGATTTTTAGCTAGAGGTAGAAAATAAATTTGTAGGATATGTGGAAGTTGGTTGTAATTTCTGCAGGAAGAGAAGTTATAGTGTCCATAAAATGAGCACAAGAAATGCAGATCCACACAGAACAATGGACAGCATGAGACTGAGACAGGATGTGTTTGTTTGATTGGTGGGAACCCAAGTGTACCTGTGATGTACCACTCACATCAGTGGTGAGCAGCTAAGATGCTATGGCACTAAGATGACTGATTCTGGACATGTTTTCCCATGATCAGTCTCACAACTCTGAATTATTTTATATATAATGAACTTTTGATAGAATTAGGGTTTTCACATAAGGGCAAATTTCCATATGCTGAATATGCATATAATGAGGACTTTCAGCAACACTATAGTATGTTGCAGAAATTAATGCATAGAACTTGTGTTAAAAATGCAGCTAAGTAAGTTAATTAGTTGCAAATGATTAGCAATTATTTCAGAAACACTTATCTCTCTGCACCACTAGGAGTTATTACCTCGCATGCAACTGCTATGGAATTTATGTGCATGCCACTTTGCAGCATTATTAATCATTTTCCACTTCTAATTAGGCAATAATCTCTTCCTTTGGCCTGTTCTCAATCCTGTTTTAACCCTTTCATGCCAGTTTTGTGCAATTTGTGAAAATCAAGTTGTGGATATCACTTGAATGAAAGTACATGCGGGAACTCTGAGATTTCTGAATTTATCCTCTTTAAAAACTGGTGTAATTTTATTAAAGATCATGAGTGTCTGGTACACAAATAATTACAATTATGCAATTTTTTTAATAAATGTATCTTATTTTATTTTGCAATTACTTACTTTCATTAAAACATTTAAACTTAATGCAAGGTGATTTTCATTTTAAATATTAAAAATACTTGTCTTCATCTAAGTTTTATATTTTATTTGCATACTCTCTTGAACTTTGTAAAAGGTTAAAAGATTTTTTGAGATAAATATTGAATTTTTAATTTTTTGTTGCTTATTAGCTCTTGCTATTATCATCAGCATGTAATGCAATGAATTGATTCATTAAAATAAAAAATATTCTACAAAACTTTAAAAAATGTCTTCAAAGGTGTTATATTGCATATTTGTAATTTAAAGGTTTTTTCTTTTCATGTATAATAAATTTTTAATGTTTACTTTTCATTCTTTTCGTTTACCACATATTTATCTCAACACAAGTCAACAGTGTTCTTCAGGTATATTAGATTCTTTTGAGAGAAATGCACAACCATTTTATCAATTTCTATTTCATGCATAATACCATAAACCTTATGAGTGGAAGCAAAGTATGATGTATTTTTAAAAAAATGTTTAAACCTTTTAATTATGCAATTTAAAACTAAACTAATACATAATTAACTAAAATATAATAGTTTAAATTATATTTAGGTCTTAACTATTTCAAATGATAATATGTTCAGATTAGAAACACCCATAATTGACATAGCCAATCAAACAGCCAACTGTAATTGTGAATTTCTTGTACTCCATTACAACAGCTTGGTAACAATTTTTAAATAACCATTGTTAGATTATACTGTAATGTTAACTTTTTCCAATGGTGTTACATGTGTTTATGCAGTGTCTACAAAGGCTATAAAGCTCAAATAAGTTTGTTGAAGGTGGGCATGGCAGCTGTCAGGGGTTCAAAACATTTATATTTTTAACTATATTCATTCAGATAACTTTGAAATGAAAGAGATAAAATCTAAGGGTTTCATTGTGTAATGTACCTCTGTAGTACTGCTGTTGTATTATTAAAGATACAGTGTCAAAGTTGAGAATTTTCAGAGTTTGTTGGTCATATGATAATACATCTGAAGTTTTAAGCATCAATTTGTTTTTAAAGGTTTATTTTCAAGTAAGAGCTTTAAATTTGGATAAAAAAATGAATCATAACACACTTGATAATATTAAAATTTATTCATATATGTTTTTATTAAAAATATTTAAAGGTGCTTCCATTGTGAAAAGGTTTAGGCCTTTTTTATGGTGTTCTTATGGGCCAAACCATGGTAGCAATAAATTAAATGCATGTGAAATATAATTTTTTTTTTTTTTGAATTTTAATAAGTAATTTAATTTCATATGCAAATTATATAATATAGCATATAGGAGTTTCTTGTTTTCAAATATTTTAAATTTTGAATATGTGTAGATGTTTTTACATCAAATAGGGCCAGGATAAAATGTTAAGCTTATCTTTTAAATCACTTTCTTTTCTTTGTCATTTTCAATGTAGGTGATAGCTGTTAACACATGGAAAACATTCTTAGTGATCTTGTTTGAAAATTCATATATCAAAATGTGTATCTTGACACAGATATATAGGATAACATGAGGAAAGTTGTGAAGGGGTTGGATGTTGGACTCCTATCTTCTGTGTAAATAAATGTCAATATATGGGTGCATATGATTATGTTCCCCATTTCTTGATCAATCAACACCAAACTTGACACAGTGACACAAGATTGCATGAGAAAGATTGCGAAGGAAGTACAGAGTTGGACCAACCACTAATTTTAGAATGACCAAACCAGTACACTCTGACAGGATTATGTTGGGGGGTTGAACCACCAATCTAGTTTTGTATTATTTTTATTGCACTTTAATTTTTATTATATTAAGAAAAAACAGATTCACAATTATCTATCCTTTATAACAAACAAGTTTGTATTTCACTGGTCTAATAGATGGATACTCAAAAGGAGCTTTTGGCCCCACATATTAAATGAGTGATTAGTTAAGTGGGAATATAGTTGTACTAGGAAATGTGTGATTTTAATTTTAAATAGAAACCTTCCCAAGTATGATTCTAAATGTTATCTGGACTTGAATTTGGTTTTTTAACTAGTAAGTAAGCAGAAATACATTAATTTTATGTTGAATATTTTATTAGTCGGTTTATTTTGTTAATCACCTTTGGCCAGTCTCTTTGTTTCATTTAACATTATTTCAGTTACTTTTTGGCAAACTTACCCTATAGTTCCAAAATATTTTCGTTTTATCCCAGACTACCACATGTTGGAATATGTGTACTTAAATATGTGCAATGTAAAATTAATTAATGCAACCAGAAACATATTAATGCTTTAAAGATGTTTTTATCAGTTACTTTTATATGTGTCAAATGAGTTGTGTGGCATTTAAGTAATAATAATTATTTATATAAATAATATTGCTTTAGTAGAAATATTGAAACTGGTTTAATATATATAAAGACAAAAATTGCTGGTTCAGAGTATTTCAAGGATAAACTAATTGATAGCAAATTTTAATTTTCAGGTTGGTTGTTCACTGAATTGAGAAGAAGTTTCAAAAAATCTTTGAATATTTAAAATATTACCAGTTATACTTCTTTTAATTCAGAATGTTGTATTTTCTATGGTTGGCTTAAAGTAGTAAAATCTGTTTTTCATAATGTATCTTTCTCTGTAATTATACATATAAAATGATTTAAGAATTACAATAATTCATAATGGTGTATAAATGAAGATTTAATAATGAAAGATAAGTAATTTAAAAGAAGGTACAAGTGGGTTTTCCAGACATTGTCAGATCTGAATATAGATATTTTGTAACTTAAAATTAATAAGTTTGCCATTTATTATGATGTTAATGCCTTTTTCAAACTGACAAAGCATGATTATATTTATACTTGACATCTTAGTTTAATATTAGGTGTATTATATGTATTTTAAAACTTCATTCTTTATTTAGTTCCTTAGGGAGTTTCAAGAAGTAGAAGAATGCATAATAATAGTTAAATAAAGTAAAACTAGAATTAGAATAAATACAAATGTACACATCTCTTTATATATTGTTAACCGGTTTTTTATATTTGTTTCATGATTTGTATTGTTTTATTTATCAATGATACGAGTATCTAAAGACATCAAACAAATTAGTAACTTTAATTCAAATGTATAGGAGATTTCCAGTGTTCTTTTACACTTAATAGGAGTTGTCAGTTTCTCTTGTGTAAGAACTGTTAGTCTTTACATTTAGTTAAACTGGTCATGATGTATTATTCTCAACAAATTTTCGTGACAGAAGCTGACTTAATTTTTTTCACTGGTAGGAAGGAAAATTTAACATTGAAATCCATGTTGTACTTTTAAACAGCTTTTATTATCATAGTTTGTGCTTGTGTAAGATTAGATATGTGGCAGCTTGTAATAAAGGGGCTGATTTTTAAAGGTAAAAATATTTGGCCTTAGAACAAGTGATTCACTTGTGCCTCAGAGTTACTAAGATAATGATAAGTGTTACTGCTATTGCACATGACATGGTTGGTTTATGTTCAACCCAGATTTACTATTTATTTACTTTCTGCTAAGCCTGCAATGTCTTTGGATGTCTTTTTTTTTTTTTATTCAAGCTTTTCTCACATTTAAGGTTCAAATCTTTCTGTTTTAAACTATATTCTGAGAGCATACTTTCTTTGGATTGGCTTGTTCTGCTTCAAAGATTTTATCTCATTTGCTGGGTGGTCTCAACTTTTTCATTTTCCAAAATAAGGTTTTCAAGACTATCATGTGTACTTTTCTTTATATGTATGAAATTTTCTCCATTTTGGGGTCTGTCAACCTTTTGTCTCCTTTGCTGAATTCTGTTGAATAAGTGAAATATAATCCATAAACCAGTGACTTTTGTTATTTCTCAGCTTCCATCTTGCCATCTTGTTGTGATGGCTAAAACTTTTTCATGTGATTCTGAGCATTAATTCTATTCTTGTATGCCTCTATTTAAGTAGGGTGCACTGCTGGATAACTGTATTCAGTGTTTGGTCTCTTGCATAGTTCTTTTCACATCTGTGTTTTTATGATGTGAGCAGTTTGATGGACCTGCTTCTATTTTTCATTGAAACCTTCTTGATGTTCTATTTTGCTCTATTTCAACTATTCCCCTGATGTTTTGTTTGCCAAAAACGGGGAATTACTCAGTTTCAGGATCTCTGCTTGTTGTTACCAAGTTTCATTATTGGGCTTACAACAATAAAACCTGGTTGTTGGCATTTCATGCTGTGGCAGCTTTTAATTTAATGGGTCTGCTGTTTCACCAAGACCAAATGTGCAGAGAATGTGGACTTTACATTAACTTGTGGTTCTGTAAAGTTGTTACCTCTTTGGGTTCCTTCTTGGTACATTTACTACTACATTTTGTGCCAAGCTTCCCTTTTTTGGTCACTTCTTAGTCTCCATGGCCCTAGCAATATTTCTTCTGAGTCTGCATTGGTCCACTCCTTTTCTGTGTGCCAGTTCTCCTTTTCAACTTCTTCCAATATTTTTGTCTCTCTTTGGCCAGTTCAATTATGGTTTCTGCATGTTCATCTTTTGGCAATTATGGGTCATTTATCTGTTCTACTTTGAGAGTCCCTTTTTATGTCAACATTAAATGTCTTGAGGTTTGTTGCAAGATAGGTTTTTATATATATATATACACAGAGCAGTCTGTTTTCTTTTGTGGTTTTGTCAGCCACCCACCTTTTACAGTTTATCACTATAAGTAGATGATTTATCAAATACTGCTCCATTTGCCACATTTTTCCTCATTTCACTTCATAAAAATGTTAAAACTTACTTTTTTGAACACACTTGGTTAATTTCAATCTCATTTTGTGTATGAGCAAGCTTTTTTTTATGAGCAGAGCATCTGTATGAAAGAGAACTTAGTCATACACAAACTGATGCCCAAGTGAGCTGAGCATATAACTTACCATTAGTCCTAAAAAACATTTAAATGAGCAAGCTATTTAACAATCAAGGTTTTTTGTCATTTAGACAAAAAAGAAAAAAAATGATCAAGAGGCATCTCTGTGGTTACTTGCGAAACCAATGACCACAAGGCCTAACCTACACACCTTAATGAGTTGTGTGCAAGCTGAAGATATAGAAACTGTAGAATACAGTTGTGCCACCTGTTGGAATGATTGGAAACATTAATCATTTTTAAATTACACCATCTGGTTAAGTTGAATGAACTTGAATTAATTTTAATTAATAGTAATGAAAAATCATAATGGCAATATTTTGATAAGTTAGACAGTTGGCATAATAGGAAAGAGTAATAATCACAAGTTTTAATTTCAGTTGACTATTTGTCATAGTTAAAAACTTTTCTTACATTTTCATTAGTTACTTATTTCTAGTGATACTGTGCTTGTTAGTAATAAACTTGTATATTAAATGAGTTAATCACTCAGCTGTAGTTTGTGATGAAACACTTAAAATTAGAGAATGAGATATTTGAAGAAAAAAATTTCTTATTTACTACAACAAAATTGAATTAAATGTTGTTTTTTTCCTTTTTCTAGCTAAGCATTCAGTATTGGTTGATGAAGATCAAATCATTAAAGAAGCAGACAAACTCTACATGTCCCACCAGTACAGAGAAATATATAAAGTCCTGTATCCTTACAGTAGCTCAGACAGTGATGAAATTCTCTGGCGACTGGCAAGAGCTACCTTTGAAGTGGGACGAACAAGTGATTCTGAAAAAGATGTCATTGTTTGGTTGGAAGAAGCTTATGGCTACGTACAGAAAGCTCTTAGTCTGAATGAAAGAAATGGTTATGCACACAAGGCTAGTTTGAAACTCTTTTTCCTTTATATTTTACAAATTTAGTGGTTAGTAATGGTGAGTCAAATACTTAAGTTGAGAGGTAAGAAGGTATCAAAAAAATATAACATTTCTTCTGATACCTTTTAATTGAACAGCATTTTATTCCTATTAGAAGTTATAAGAACAGAAAATGCAGGCCACTTGTATGGCTGTTTATAAGAATATTTTATTCTACCTACTTGATAATTACTGGTGTGACTACATCCTGTAATGGAATAACTGGACACCAGAAAGAAGTGGGAATGGATATAGTCAGTAGAATTACTTTTTTTTTTATGTGCAGGCTGTAATTGCTGTTCATCATGAGGAGACTTTTGTTTTCATAACTGCTTGATAACAGGTGTTAAGTGAGCAAGGAGCAGGGGAGGGAAGAGTTGCAAATAGATTAACAAAATAAGCTTTTATTATAAAGTAACATGACTATCATTTAGTATGTGTCAAGAATTGTCTAAAAACTCTATAAAGCCTGAGTTGTTTATTCAAAATTAATTTGATGTGTTTTAATTCTGAAGAAACTAATTTAGTACGGTCTCTAAAGAAATGTTGAAAAATGGATAAAAAATTACTTATTTTTGATATTAATTCAATACTATACCACAAGAAATTCTACTATTCATTGTAGTTTAAGACTTGTAACACAGATAGGTGTTTATATTTGAATAAACTATATGCATCGATATTTACAGCATTTTAACTTTTGGCATTATTGCTAGTTGTGGAAGTTTTATGAGGAGTCTTTGTCAAGCACATGAAATGTATAATATTCCAAGATGACAACTAAGGGTTTTAAAGAATTAAAAAAAAACAAACTTTAGTGAATGATTAAGTTTCCAGTAAAAGCAGTTATATTAAGGCCAAACCTTTTATTTAAAAACAAATCCAATGAATGGCATTATAATTTTATTTAAACAAAACTTGAACAAGTTTGTTTCACATATTTAAAAATCAAGTAGTATGCTTAGTCAAACTGTTATTGTTCGTGTTACTTTTGGATGGGTAAGGTGAAGCACGTAAAATTTAACTATTTTATTTATATTCTGTTTAAAAATGCACAATACTTAAATACATTTAAACTATGAATTTGTAAATGACAGAATCTTGCCATCTTGAAAATCCTTTAAAAGTTTGGACATCTAAACAAGCTAATCCAAAACTTTTGATGAAATTTAAAGATAAATAGGTTTAAAAATATCGCATCTTAATCAGAGAGATGGTTTTGTCTTGAGCTCAAGCACATTATTATCTTGTACTGTGCAGGTCCAAGAACATGAGCATTACATTTTAAATGATCTGTTGATACTGTGTTTTAACAAAGTGAGTAGCTGCTTGTTGTATTTTGTTAAGCTTTGCGAGTTTGACCTTGAGATAAAAAAACAGTTATATTAAGAGGTAACAATTTTGCACAATATCTTGTACTTTGTAGAGCTTCTAGACAAAAAGATGGAATGTACTAAATGTTTTGACAAAACATTGGTCTGATTTCAAATATACCAATGTTTTGTCAAAATGTGTAGCATGTTTTGTTAAAATGTAATGTTAAATCTAGTATGTTTTAAGAGATTAAACAATATATACTCATAACTAGATTTGGAAATTATGTATAACTTATTTTCAATGAAATCGACAAATTATCTTAGACTCATATTTATGGGCACATGCAAGGTTTTGGGAAGAAGCAGAAATTAGAAAAATCTGGTGATTGTTGAATCTGTATAAGACAGACAAAATTTGTTCACATAGTTATGATGACCTGGGTTGTACATCTGTAAACCCTTATTTCAGTATTTTTCTGTTTATTCTTATGCTTATAATCATTGTATATAAAATGAAATAATGAACTCTGAGCATATTCATCACTTGATGTTAAAGTGTAACTATACGTTTGATTTATGTAAAGTATTCTAATGAAAACGAACTAGAAAAAGGTTTCACATGTATTTACAGGTGTATCTATAGAAAATTCTCATAATGAATATGGTAAGATGAAATGTACTTCACTTTTATTGTCAAAAGTTATTTTAGATCACAGTTAAGAATAATTAGTTTATTTGAGCAGTATATTATCAAGTAGTAAAGCATTTTAATCAGTGTATGTGATCTGAGTTTGTGGTAAATAATGTAAATATATCTTTTGCACAGAGTATGTAATAAAGATGTTTCTGCTGTTCATGCCTGTCAAACTATATGCTCTGTGTAAGATATTTTTTACTTCACTATTTGTGTTACTGAATATTTAGTTTTTTAACCAGTAAGTGTTATCAAAGAAGTGCATTATACCTTAAGAACAAAATTAGTGATAACTTTTCAGTTGACACTGTCCACTTACTTTTATAGTGATCTTATCTATTCTGTCTACCTGCTAATTTGGTAACAAATTATGGTATTTTGCTATCTTTATATACAGATAGTTAGTGAAAAGCAGAAATGTGTAGTATTGTGAAAAAACTAACAGATTATAATAAAATTTATAGCCATAGTGTTTTACACACTTATTATACACCTGTATTTGTATGGTGAATTATGATTCCATCCTCTGTTTTTGTGGTCTTTATATTTCACTTTATTGTTACTTGTTTTTTATATTTGTTAATTTTGTATTGATGTTGGTGTGCTACGCTTTATAAATACACAGTTCTCATCATAGTGTTATACCATATATCCATTTAGACTATTAGTTTTATGTTATGGGATTCTGCTGTTTATTAATGTTTTTCTAATGTTTTATAGCAGATACTTGTATACTCAATTGAAATTATAATATTAATCTTTTTACATGAATTTCTTGTTACAATGTGTAAATGGTGTACACTAGTTCTGTTAATTTTTCTTTTTGCCTGTGTTTTTATTGGTACGTTAATTCTATTAACTGCTCTTTTTGCCTATGTTTAATTGGTATACTGATTCTTATTCCCTTTTCCAAAACACTTCTTTATTTAGCTTTATTCTGATGGACATCTCCCCTCTGTTCATCTAAGTATTGGCATGATTCTTACCTTGCTTGCACTAGTCTTTACTTTACTGCATTGCTCAAATACATTAAATAGTGCGATTCTCTCCACTTATATCACTGCACTTTTTATTCCTGACCTATATCACAGAGCATTATAAAAGTAATTTTATTTTTGTGTGGGTTTCTCTTCAGTGTTGAATGTCTTCAGTTATATCTACGCTTAGGCATTTAGACATCCTTTTTTATTTGATATCTGCCTTATTGGATCTGGAATTTGTGTATTTTCTTTTATTTTACAACATAATGAGAATGAAATTTTGATTTAATAGTTATTTAAAGTAATTTCAGTAATATTTGGTGTTGAAGGTACTCTTTCCTCACTTTTATTTGGATCTCACTTAGACTACTTTATTTACACACAAAAGGAATATTTCCTGGTAACAACAAGCATGTTGAGGTAGTGCACAATGTGGGTTTGTGGAATACCTTTTCTGGATGGTATACAATTATAATACAAAAACAAATACACTACAATATTTCCATTCATAGATAGTCATAAGTAAAGATTAAGGTAGTTTTAACCATCCCTGATGATCTCCAGATTGAATAAATCAGGGTCAGTTTGGTTTTCAAAATAGGGAGTGCACTATTTCTGGAGCATTGTTCCTTGGGATTCTCCAATCTCCCCCTTCCATCATCATGAAAGAGGTTTCTTGACTTCTTTTGATTCCACATGTAAAGCTTTACTTCCTTCTCTATTAAATGGAGTTCATTTGTGCCACATTTCCCTTAATTCTGGGGGAAGGAAGTGTTTGTTACCTTGCATCTCAGGTTGGAGAGCTAGGATCTTCATTCATAATTCCAGAGCAGGTAATCTATTTCTTCACGTCGAGGTGAGAGTTTCTCCACTTTTGTGTTACTTGCCTTCTTATTGTTATTCTGGTGACTCAACATGCAACATTATGTAACTTTTTATTTGGGTTCTAATAATACCACTTCACTAAACATACTAAGTTAGCAGTGGTCCTCATGCCCTGTTCACTATGCTTTGGACCTAGATTTGAGTTCACATTATTATAATTCCAATCACAAGATATTGAACCTTTTCTGCCTGGTTAAGGCATAAATAAATTCATGTTCTTCTAATAATTAGTCTTCACTGCCAAGAAATTAGATTTCACATTGTCTAGGTGAAAAACATACCTGTTCCAGAAGTAGTGCAGACTCTGTTAGTGTATTATTACTATACCTCATTTTTGCATACCTGTTCTATGCAGACACTATCTGTATACGTGTTTCCCTTACTCACCCCTCTGTCTTGTAAATGTAGGATTCTAGCCAAAGTGTGAGAAGTGTATATTGGAAGTTAACATTTTCTTATATGGAAAATGTATTTCTGATAACACTTACTTCTTTCCACACTTTTTCACATTTCTCCCCACAAAATGACCACTTTTGTACCTTTGAATTGGAATATCTAAAAAAAAGTGAATAGGAAGTAATAACGGAGAGCTTACATATGAGTCTTGTTTAACATGGGGAGAATTTATCATGCTTTGAGCAATTCAGTGGGGTATTGGAGCAACTGAGGTAAGATTCATACCAATACTTAGATGTGTAGGGAAGAGAAGTTTTTGTCAGGATAAAGCTAAAGTCAGAGAAGAGGTAAGTACTATCAGAAATAAATTTTTGCTACAGGAAAATGTTAACTTTTGAGTGTTTTCATAGGTGTACTAACTGTTGTTCTCTTTTTGCTTGTGTTTTATTGCTGTGCTAACTATACTCTTCTCTGTCTTTAACTGGTGAACTAAGTCTTAACTTCTGTTTTACTTTTTGTGTTTTTGATATACATGTGCATATTAACTTTTTTATTTTTCCTTTATTTCAGTGGTGTGCTATTTTAACAGACTATGTCATGAGATACAGAAGTACTAAGGATAGAATTTCGAAATCTGTTGACGTTCGCTATCATTTTGAGGTACGAAAACTAAGAGTATATTGAGTTACATTAACCTTACCAAGGAAGTAGTAATATTTTTTTACACTATTTTAAGAATTATTCATTTTAATTTAAATGTTTTATTGTAAAGTAGAAACTTGTGTGAATGATTTACTAGTTTGAGTAGTCAGTTGATGATTTTTATATAAAAAATTTTCTTTTGTACATTGACTACTGTTTGTTGTCTTTTTTTTTGTTAATACAAAATAAGCTTTTCGAATGTCTCTTGATTTTTAAAAATCTGTGTTTATTGAGTTATATAGAAGATGCTTCTTAAGTAGTTTGACATGTTACTTGTATGTGTTCTTGAAGTGGATGTATTTGTATGAACTTCTTTCACTAGTTACTAAACCTGTTTTGTTGGTGTTTTTTCTGAAGAGAGCTTTGGAGCTCACTCCTACTGATGCTACAGTTCACTTTTTATTGGGACAGTGGTGAGTATTATATATTGAGATTAAAAGTGCTGTATTTAAGGGTAGGTAGTTTAATATTTATCAGTGATGAGTATTATTTATTCAGATTGGAAATGCTGCATTCCAAAACACATTTACCATTTGTTAACGTTATAGCTATTCCTTGACATTTGTTTTGCCTGTATAAGCATTTGTATTGCATGCTATTATACTTCACTTAAATGTCTGTTAATTCCACTAAGAAATGCAATATCCTATTTGCAAATCTCTCCACCTATGTCAATAAGTATTCTATCCTGGCACTGTATCATAATGCTTTACCAATCAGTGTCTCACATTTGGTAAACTATAGATTGATAAGCTAAACACGTGACAAGAGCTTTTTTGTGCATTAAAACAGCATAGAGAGAATGGGATTTAGTTTAGAACTTGTAAAATAGTGTAAAGAAATGATAAAGATTTGATTTGTAGCAATGTTTTAAATGTTTTTGAAAGGAACTTTGTAACAGTTACATGTCTTTATTTGTAGCATCTATAAAACATGTTATATTGTTTAAATATTTATTTTAATCACTATATTGTATTAATTCAAAATAAATGCTTCTGTGGAACAAAAACTGAGTGTTGGGTATAGAAATTTACATTCATGAATGGCTGAGTGTAAGATCTTGTAATTGAATCAAGCTGAGTGCTTTAAAGTGAAATAACTTTTGTGATTTTTATATTCTTTTGTATTTAATCAACAAAACAAAATGAGATATTAATCAAAATATAATTTATTATTCAGAAAAATTAGCTTGTGATAATTGAACTTGCTGCTGCTACTACTACCGCTTACAAGTATTACAATAGTAATTTTTCTCCTTACTCTTTTTGCTCTGTAGTCTAAAAATCTCACTTCTTTTGTCTGCATAAGTTAACAATTTTTGATATTCTGCTGAAAAGTTATAAAAGCAAAAAATTAAATTACGAAAGTAAAAAATCAAGATAATAGAACAGGGAGTCAGTGGCGATCACAAATATAATATTGGGTAGAATACAAATGTAAACTAAAACAAATTACATCATCATTATTGAAATGCTATTTGGAGATGAATAAACAAATGTAGATTAGTAGTTGAAACAACATGTAAGAATTTACATGAAATGTAGGTTTATACATCATTCAGATACATGTACACTGTAAACTATTTAATATAGTTTCATCAAATGAAAAGATACAAAAAAAAATAAAAACTATAGTTGAAGAGTTTGCATGTAAACTGCATTTTCATACACTATTTATGTAGATGTACCATTATTAAAGTTTCATAGAAATCATGAGTAAAGTCTAAAAATAAATGAATTATTTCGATGTTACCAAATAACTATAGGAAGATTCATAATTAAGTGCAGATCTGTAGTTGAAACCAAACTGAAGTGCTTAATTACAAACTTTAAACAAATACTGAAAACTATGTGTACAAATATATTTCAAAAAATAATGAAACTGAACACAATTGCACATCATAAATGAAAATTATAATCAAAGTACAAAAAAAAATTGAGCTTGCGTGCTCTTCTAAAATATATGCATAGGGAATATATCTTTGTAAAAACAGTAGGTATATGAAGAGTGAAATAAGCAATTATATATGCAAAATGGCTTGTTTGGGTTGATAAAATATTTTACGTAGAGGAGCAAACAACATTTCGACCTTCCTCGGTCACGGTCAGGTTCGCAAAGAAAGAAACAGGTAGTTGAATGGAAGCTAACCACATGTTTGAAAGGGGGTTGTGTAACTGAGTGTTGGAATGTAGAGGGCGTGCTTAGATGTTTGAATGCATAATTTTATATTATTTATTTTATTTTCAATATAGGTACAAAGGTTTTCCTTTGTATTGGTTTATTTTGGGTTTGAGTTGTTGTACAAGTAAGGATTCTTTAATTGTGAATTTGTTTATGTTTCTTTATTTGGTATTTGAGTGTTTTCTATGGTTATGTTGTGTTTATATGACTAGAAGTGTTCAAAAATGTGTGAAGGTGACTTGTGTTCTTTGAATCTGGTTTCTATTTTTCTACTTGTTTTTCCAATGTAGAAGTCGTGGCAGTTATCACATTGTATTTCATAAAATAATGTTTATGTGGTGTTTATCAGTGTAGGTTTTACATAGTGTAGACCTCAGATTTTGCCTAGTTTCTGAATAAATTTGGTATCAACTGGAATGTCATATTTTGTTACTAGTTTTTGCCAAATGTTTGTCATTAAATGTCATAAATTAAGTGAAAATATAAAGATGTAAAATTACACATATATGACCCAAAGAGGATAAAAGAGTATTCATTGAAGAGATAAATGGTATATAAATACTTCCATTTTTTAATTTTTGACATTTGATTTTAATTATGTTAATGATAATAGCCAGAGTTAATAATGTTGTAGAGAAAATAGCAAGTAAAATATTAATATTTACCTTACAGAAACTTTTGATATTAATTTAGAAGGCTCTTGAGATTACAAAAGTGAAATGTTAATATTGTGAGGTAAAAATCGATTTTTATACTTAATGTAAAATCGCCTTGCAGGAGAACTATTTGGAGTTTGAGTTATTAAATAACAAATTTTTGGTAGAATTAGTAGAAAATTTTTGACAGAGCTTTACATGAAATGAATGACAGATATCTGCAAATAAATGCATCATTCATCACAAAATACATTCATTATTCTACCACTTTCTCCCTGTGATTCTGGAAACAATTGCAAAAGCATTCTGATTAAAGTGTTATAATGTTCATTTCTTAAAACATAATTGTGAATCATTTACAAACATTCAAGATCCAGTAAAGATGGGATTTACAAAATTATTTACAGTGAAATATACACAGAACAAACAAGAAGTAAATTAAAAATGAGAATGAAATAACTCCAGTTTGACAAACATGTTAACACAATGTCCTCTGCTATAGTTGATATTTTTGAAACATTGATTGTAATTCTGACTGGAAATATGTAAAAGTCTTAAGTACATAAACTTAAAAGAGAGTATTTACATGTTATTGAAATATCTGTTTATCTGAAGTAATGCCTTATTTCTGTTTAACCTTCCTCTTTCTGTCTCCTGATTTTTTAACAGTTCACCAAGTCTCATTATTCCTTGGCTTTGTATCATTTATTATCGATATCAGGCATTGCAATTACAAAAGCAATCATACAGCTTGAAGGCTAGGCTCCTCCAAAGACCGAGCTGGTATTACTCTTGCTGGGTTCCCAGTTATAAGAATGATTCTACCCCAGCACTTAAATCCTCTGCTGAGGAAGGTGGGAGTTTGTTTATCTTCTGGAGACTGCAGGGCCAACCCATACCCATAGGGTCTTCTAGTTTTGCTATGTCAGGTGTGTCAGCTAGCAATGCATTTTCATCCATGAGCTTACGCACTCTGTAAGTCAGGCTGGATCTTTTCATTCCTGTTCTGATGGCTCAAGTACTGAGCTGATATCAAGCAGGAACTTAATGATTTCACAGACAGAAGAACTTGAAAGGCTCATTTCTGTAATCAGATGGCTTCTCAAGATAGGACAAAGTAGGAAAACCAATAGCTAGTTAATGAATGATGGATTAGCTTTGACTAAAAGCTTGACCTTAAATACTGAAAGTATGGATTAAAATGTGACCCTATGGGTCACATTCTCCACGTATGGGTGCCTTTTACTTCATTTTTCAGTTCTGATTAGAGGAAATCAACCTTCAGTGGCACATTCAGCTTCTGTCTACAAATTACCAGTGTTCTCAAACAGATCTGGGGCTGTTGTGCTTTTACTGGGAATGCGGTAGAGACCTCTGTATGCTAACTTTAACTTGACAGTCATCAATTCGTTCTGGAAAATCTCAGTTGTGTACACTTTTCTTTTGCTGAAATTGATTGTTTTTTTGTTTTTTTCAAGTGGAAAGATGCAAGCAAATCTTCCTAAATCAGCAGTTGCAGACTGAATGTTGTCCTTTGTCAAAAAAAGGGACTAAAGATGGAAGCAAATCTTCCTAAATCAATAGTTGCAGGCTGAATGTTATCCTTTGTCAGAAAAGGGACTTCTATACTCAACATCTCTTCTATACAACTGTCTCTCTCATTCATAAGTTCTTGAACCTTAATTTCTAAGGAAGCAAGACAAAATTTATACGTTTTTGTTTGAGTCTTGAAATAACATGTTGATGAAGTTTTTATACATGTTCTTTCTGCTAGGTATAATAAACATTTTTACATTTAGAGTTTATTTAATTGATACTTTCTTTGTTATAATTTGTTTTGTTGATTCATGGATTATGTAATTTATTTGTAATTTACATTAGCTATTTAACTTTCAAAGTAATTAAAAAAATAACATAAAATGTTATGAAGATGTATTCTTAAAAAGGCATCTTAAATGGACAGGTGTTACACTTTTGCTGACTTGACATGGTACCAAAGAAAACTAGCAGCTATTGTGTTTGCAACACCACCCACCTCTACATATGAAGAAGTAGGTAAAAGACTCTTTTACTCTCTTTGAAGTACTTTTTAAGTCGTCAAGTGAATTATACTGATGTCTGTTGACTATTAAAAATAAAACAGAACAAATGTTTACATTTAAGAATGAAAAGTCTGCAGAGAAAATATTTGCGGGAGAAAGCTATATTATTTGTGTCTATATACTTAACACCCACTTTTTCTCTCTCTAAAGTTAATGAAATTATTATAAAAGTTGAGTTCTGAAATCATCATATCCTCAAAGTTTATAGTTCATAAATTGTAGTTATATGCTTGAACAATTAATTCTGAAATAACAAAATTGCTGTCTGTAATTTCAAATGCAAAAAAACAGTGTATGAGTATTCCCCTTTGTAATATTTTCTAAGGAGATTCAAAACTTGTAAACAATAGTCAGCCATGTAAAAGTGCTCAAGTTTTGGTTCTCGTTTGAAAAAGTTGCAGCTTTTGTAGATGATTCTGTTTCCCGTCTTTATAACTAGAATTTATTCTCATTAGTAATTCTTATACAATTAAATTACTATGTAAATTTTCCTGTCAGGAATTCACATATTGAATAAATATATTATTTACTAGTCTTTACCATAAGTAATTTCAAAATTAATGTTTTTATATGGTTATTAAATGATATAATTTCAATAAAATTATGTTTAGCTTGAATATATTTGTTAAACATTTCTTATAGAATTTTTCATTTTGTCAGGCTTTAGAACATTTTGAAAATGCAGAAAGATGTAAGTTGATTCTTGGATCTTTATTTTTTAATTTTATTTTATCTTTGCATTTATGTGTAATATTCAGTTTTGTAAAGAGTAAAACAAGTGTTTTTGTTTACTTTTTGAAAAAATGTATTTTATTACAGTTTATGGTTTTTACAGTTAGTAAGATTTGTTTTTGGAACAGATATGACATTTTGATCACTGATCTTTATCAAGTACACAAGCGTTTATAATAATGAGACCTGGTATGGTTAAGGCACTTGACTTGTAATCTGAGGGTCACAAGTTTGAATCCCTGTTGCATGAAACATGCTTACCCTTTCAGCCGTGGAGGCATTATAAGTGACAGTCAATCCCACTATTCATTGGTAGAAGAATAACCCATTAGTTGTGGTGGGTGATGATGACTAGTTGCCTTCCCTCTAGTCTTACACTGGTGAATTAGGGATGGCTGGCACAATTAGCTTTATGTGAAATTCAAAATAAATCAAACCAATTTGCAACAAAGAACCTTTTAGTATTTATATCAACATTTTTTGTATTCAAATTCTGTAATTAATTGTAGTTATTTCTTGTATATATATTAGACTATTAGTTTGTGAATTCTGAGCATAATGTTTTGCAATTACATTTTTTTTTATTTGAAACTTTAAGTTTCAGTTTCTGTAGAAATAACTTTATTTCAAAGTTTTATATAGAAAGTATTTTAGAAAAATTGTTTTCTGAAAATATTGAAATGATGTATTTTCAGTGGATCCAGACTTCTACAGCATGAACCTGCTAATGCTTGGTAAAACATATTTAAAACTAAACAATAAAGAAAAAGCTGTTCAGTTCTTGAAAAGAGCCAAAGAATATCCACAGAGAACAATGGATGATGAAAAGGTGTGATAGTAGTGTTTTTTAGATATTTGTATAGTTTAAAAGTTTGAATTAGGGTACCTTATTGTTGTAACAGTAGGATAAAAATTATTCATTTTAGTATGTTAAAACAAGTTATGAAAATTAATGAAGTTATTCTGTCATCATATAGTTAGTATTATTTTATGGAACTTATGGCAAGAGGTGGAAAGGATTGTATTACTCAGCTGTTTCTGATTTTTCTTATTTGAAGTAGGCAATTCTGAACTCTTTTAAAAATAAGATATCAGTGCTTTAAGTAGTGTATAATTCAATACCTTTGTCACTGAAGGTGGACAGAGGTTATATTTTCACCTGTGTGTGTGTGTGTGTGTGTTTATCAGCAAGATTTCTCAAACAGTTGAATGGGGTTGGGATAGGTTTTGATTATGTGGACTGATTTTTCACATTATTTTTGCTCTGTTATTTACTAACATAGTATCATATTCTGATGATACTTTGTGGACATAAATATAATGTTATTTCTCATTGTCAAAGCAAAGATGGTTCATGTCCTTTTAATAATGCTGAATGCACAGACATATTTTGTATAGAGAACTTAATATGATAACTGCATGGTGGAGGTTTGTTTTGCACTTAGCTCTTCCTTATTTTGTTTTATTGCCATGACTCTAAGTAAAAAAACAAACATAGCAACATTCAAGGAGCTAGTATTAACAACAGGTGTGATGCAGTCATCATGATTCTGGATGCACTATATATGATTACTGATGATGTAATGGTAATGTTTTTTGCATCACTTCTTAAGACAGTAGAAAGTTCAATTATTGACTGGTGTCTCAAAAGCATAACGTTATCAAAGTATACAGTGCTTGTTTATGATTGCATACACTGTTTAGGCATTGCTGCTGAACTCTAGCTGTAGTATTACAGGTTTATTTCATATTAGTACAGGGTAATTTATTATCATAGTTATCCAAAATTGCTTTAACAGTGGTTTTTTGTAATAACTTAAAAAAGTCTGTATGTATCATTTAAAGCTTTAATACATCTTCAGATCTAAATTAATATAGAATATAAAATATATAGAAATTTTACTTCAAAACTCCAACTTAAATAGGTTCTCTTAATATTAATCTTAGTTATATGTTTTCTATAGGTCATCTTTAATTTGTTTTTGATGCTTAGAGCAGATGCTTCATTTACATCATGAAAAATGCATTTCAAATGAAATCTGCAGTGAAACAAAAAAACATTTCTGTGTTCTGAAAGGACATAACATTGATTCTAAAGTTATACCAGTATCTTCATGCTCAGCAGTATTAGTTATTGCAATAACTGCCACTGCTTTAATTCTCATGGGCATATTTTAGAACACAAATTCGATATTTTTCATAAGCTAATTGTGAATGTAATGTATGTAGTTTTTATCAAGTTTTTGTTTTCATTAGATGTTTTTCCACTGCTAGGTTGGCTATGAGGTATGTATCCAAATAAATATTTCACTTAATTTATTTAAAGAAGAAATTAAAGAACTGTCTTCATGAAATTGCTAAAGCAATAAGTTTAAAAAAGATAAACTACATTGTAATACTTCTGACTTATTCGTTATAAATAAAATTTTAATATTAAAATAATTCTCAAGGCTGTAATTGATTCTCCCCTGTTTGCATTTTATTGTTTGGGAAATGTTTCATGCAGTATAAAAGTCAAAAGAACAAAAAAAGAATGCTGTATCAAGTAATATAGATAAGTATATGTAACAAACATTTGATTTATTGGACAAATTAATGAATAATATTATTGTTTTGGCAAAATATTTCTTAAACATTCAAAAGAACTATTGGTTCAGATTACAAAATGATTTGACTCCACATAACTAAAAAATAAAATTATTCAACAAATTTTGCATTTTATATAAATTCAACAATAATTTCTGCTTGGCATCAAATATTATTGTAAGTAATTATATATGTCTTCAGTTGACAATGACAACAAAGGCAAGCTTAAAAATGCTACTGTTTGATCAGTGACATTTTTAAACCCCTGGAGTGATCAGATAGAACAAGTGAATTATATAAAGATTTTGTCCTGATTGAAAAATTTCTCTCACATTTTTACCCAAATTAGCTGAACATCAGACAAAAAAATATGATTATTATAAAAATAAAACTTATTTATGTAACAACCAGTATTGTTGATACAGGAAATGTGGGGGAAATAGTAGTTGCTTCTATGCTTTTTTCATTATTATTAATTCATGCAAAGAGTTGGGCATTATTAATATGTACAAATGGGTATTATTAATTTATGAAACTCTTGTTTGTTTGTTTTTTAGCTAAGATATAGAAAATGTCATATTTCTGAACTCCTTGGCTACTTCATCATGGCACATGTCAGTCATCACAAAAACATAACAGTAAAACTACTTATCCTATTTTACAGTGACTTATTACACTGTAAATCAATTTCTTACTTTATAGCAAACTATTATCAGATAATTTTATGATTGACAGCTGCACATAACTCGCAAAAATAAATGAATAAAACTTGGTAGTTTATTGCCAAAAAAAAATTTGGACAGTCATATTTCCAACCTTACTGAAGTTTAATAATAAAGATGGCTGATAAAACATCAAGTATTTTATTTACAAGGTTTGAATGTTTCAAGGTAACCTACTCCATTTCCAGTAAAATCTCAAACTCCTGCTACGAAGATGTAGATTACTAAAATTATAATGTAGTAACATAATCATTAGTTTACTTAGTTTTTAAGAAATACAACAAATATGAATGGACAAAACAATATGTATTACAGAACAGCTGAGTTAAGTGTAAAAATTGATAAAACAGTTTTAGATCTAAGGAGCTTTATGAATTTTTAAGAGCTGGACAGCCTTTAGCTACGAGTATCCTTTCTTTAATGCCTGAAGATCTTGTGGTGATGATAGAGAAATTGTTAGATGAAATATTTTTACCATTTTCATTATTAAACTTTGGTTTCTCTGTCACTAACTTAACTGAAGTTCAACTCTTTAAGTAGGGCACAAATAGATATAATTCTCTGGAAAGCATTAGCAATTCTGTAATAGGTTGTAAATATAAATACAGTGAGTAAAGCCAATCTTTGTAAACTTTAGTATTTTAAGCTAGAAACCGTAACTGATCATCAGATTAAAACAACTTCCTTGTAAAAACATCAGTCTAAAATTTTTTTACTATATATTCTTCTAAAATTTAGCTAAAAAAGAAGAAAAAAGCAAATTGGTGTTTTCAGTTAATTTATACTTTAAGGGGAATAAAGATTACTTGAACTCGCTGTTCAAAACATGATTTCTTTGAGTTCTGGAAGATAAAAAAAAATAAAAAATACCATACATGTGTAAATTCAATATCCTGGCTTAGAAAGCCTAAAAAATGATATTGTCAATATTTGAAACACCCCTAATGAGTGAATGCAGCAGCTTAAATTGTTTAAAAAATAAAATACTAATGTGTGCTAGTGAACTAATGGTTTAGCTCAGCTGGTATGCAATGAGTCCTGGATTCTATAACGAACAGAGGAAAATTACCACAAGAAAACTGCTGCTCAGTATGTTGTACATTCCTATTACCCTGAGACAAGGCTTGAGGAATGAGCCTTGTTTGTGATAGGGGAAGAATGTGATAGTTTGAGTGTTTTACTAACAAATACTTGTGGGTTAGCCTGTTACCTTAGTTGGTACAACACTTGTTGTGTAGTTAGTCTTGGGTTCACTAGTGAACTGTGGAAATAATCACATTAAAATGTTTTATCAAAATATTTTTTCTTCAAAATTTTAAAACGATAGTCAATATTTTTTTTTTCCATTGTTTTATATTTTGCTTTTCACTATCAATCATTAACTTACCATCACAGTTAGTTCAATTTCTATTTGCAGTTGTTTTTACTTTTAAACAAATCTTTCTTTAAAATAGATTTAGTTGACTGAATTTACTTAGAATTTCTCCTCCCCCCTTTTTTTGAGCAAATATTTTAAGTTCAAAGAAGAGTTCTTCAACATGTCTGTTTTGGGTCATTCCACATCGAATCATCCTGATTTTGGAAAATTTTCCAGGTTACCACCCTCAGAATGCCATGAAAAAATTCCCATGTGTTCATCTATCCATATAATAAAAAAAATTGCCAAAGATTAGATCAATATCTCTAATAGTTTCTGATGTACAGCCCTGTAAAATTTAATTAACTTTTTATTTTTGGCAAATTCATTTTTGGACAACTTTGGCTGCTTAAAACTGCAAGTGTAATGGTGTTAGAAGGCTGAAATTTGCTACACTGACTGAATTAATCTTACAGAATTAAAAAATGGTCTCAAACTAAGTTTATCTCTCTTTTAATTTTCATAGTAAGGCTGTAAAATCACCTGAAAACCCCAAATTGTAAAAAACATTGTGTTTCACTCAAAGTTTTGAAATATCCCCCAGCACCTCTTTGAGATTGCTGAAGTACACAGTTTGGGAAACACTGCCCAAAGCAGTTCTTTAAACAGCCACTACAATTTGAGGTGTATGGAATATCCTTTAATTACCATCTCCATACCATTTGTATCTAACCTCAAAAAAAAAAAAAAAAAAATCTTTCAAAATGTGACTAAAGTTTTTAAAATATCCTAACAGGAGTTAAATAACCTAGTAGACCCCAAAAATTATAATATGCACTTTGCAGTACCCATGCAGTTGCAGTGAAAATTATGTAAAAGAAACAGGATAAACTGTAACTCGCATACAAGAAGGTGCCTGTACCCAGAAATATTCACCATAACTGTTTTTGACAAGTACACAAGTTCATACACTGCACAACAAAGTAAGCTAAAAATAGTAAAGAAGTTCTGAGCTTAACGATCAAAACAATCCCCAGAAATTAGGATTATCAAAGATAGCATTCTACAGAAACTCAAAACCAGGATTCAATAAACTTTCAATGACCAAACAATGTCTTTTATATTTGAAAGTCTCCATGTGAGGGAAGCAATGCTGTTTTATTAACTTCCCTCTTTTTACAAAAGGGTCATTCCATGTGGAATTATCCAGGGGGCTGCAGGTGACCCTCACAGAATGCCTTGAAAAAATTCACATGCTTATCTAACCATATAATGAAAAATTCCCAAAGATCAGATCAATATCTGTAATAGTTTCTGATTTAAAGCTCTGTAAAATTTAATTAACGTTTTTATTTTTGGCGAATTAATTTTCGGGCAACTTTTGGCTGTTTAAAGCTGCAAGAGTAATGGTGGTAGAAGGCTGAAATTTGTTACACTGACTGAATTAATCTCTCAGAATTTGGAAATGGTCTCAAACCAAGTTTATCTTTCTTAGGATTTATATAGTGAGGTTGTAAAATCACCGGAAAACCCAAAATTGTAAAAAACATTGGTTTATTTAATAAGCCATAGCTCTAAGACTTAATATGACACATAGCTTTTTTTTTTTTTTTTTTTTTTTTTTTTCAAATATTCTACAACATATCAATTGATAAATCAGAAATTGTTGTAATTAAAAGTCTGTTAGATCTCCTTTAAACAAATTTAGCTGCATGCAACTTTTCATGATTTAGCTAAAAATTGCCCTACTTCAGGCCACAGTTTGACCATGTCACCAGTTATTCAGCCTTTTCAGATTTTACCATATATGCTTACATCTCTGAATATGATCTACAAAAAAAATCAAGATGGTGTTCATCCAACTTTTTGAGTTATAATTTTTTAAAATATCCTCTGACCCTATGTTTTGTATTTAAACAAAAATTCAGTTCAGGTGTGTTACTGTGTGCAAATATATCCATACAATTTTGAAATATACCTGTCAGAATTTTATGAATCTCACTGAAATATTCTAACCAGCCTTTCACAATGTTAAATAATGAAGTTGTAAGAAACAAGAAGAATCAATTCATTTCTGAACAAGTTTATTGGCATAACTAGTTAGATCACATGGCAATGTAAATATATCGTGTATGCATTACAATTATGCAGATATGGCTGAGTTTAAGATTCATAATATAATACATACAAAGGTATATCAGACACAAAAAGCACAGTGCTACAATAGGGGATAACTGAGACAGATTAGAGTCACACCAAATGGAAATAGTCGTGACAATGAAATGTTTCAAAAACTCCTTTGGTGATAAATTAGCCTTAACAACATCAATAAAACATTGCTTTGTTCAGACAACTTCAATAAATGTCTGATTATGTTGAGATCACTTTAACTTAGAACATATTAGCAAGCACTACTGCCTTGCATGGTAGATGCACTTATCAGACAAAGAATATGTTTGAAAGGAATCTTGTTTGCATCTTTATGTGACTTTGCAGGCCATGAGAACAGTTTTTTTCTTGATTGAAAAATTTGATGGACATTGTTGTACAAAATGTGAATTATCAAAAATGGAAGCTCTCTCATCCATTTACAGTTTGAGTCTGGAATAAAAGCAGTAACTGTCTATTTGATCTTATTGATTTTGCAAATGCAAGATAGTTAAGTAGAGGAAAAGTCTTGGAAAAATTTACTTTCTTATTTCCTCAAATAAAAGAGAATCTTGTTAAAAAAGGTAAGATTGAAAATTTCCCTGAAATTGAAACTTTGTCATGGCAGTGTGATTTGTACTTTCAGTGCAACATTATGGCTTACTTGAACAGTTTGATTACAAAGCTTCAGGGAAGAGGTAAAATAATAAGCGAGCACTCAGTCTATTCGTGAATTTCACTTAAAGCTAAACATCCTTGTGGAATAATTTGACACATTTTGCAAAGTTGAATAGTTTTCTAGAAAATAGTAAGTACTATGATTTCTCTGATGCTAAAGATGATCTCTATGTAAACTGGATCAAAAATCTACTTGAATCACGTTTCTCTGAATTTAAAAATTGTAAATTGATATTTGAATTTATGCATGATCTATTTCAATTTGACTTAGGAAATTTAAGTAGGGAAATTATATATTTTTTGTTTTTGGATAAGTATGTATTTGAAGACAAGATGCTTACCCTGCAAAGTGTAGAAAACACAAAAGGTAAACAGAAATGTTCCATCGGAGAGATGTGGGTCACTATTCTGATAAATAAGTCTTCCAAGTTTAAAGATAACAATTTCAAAATTATTTTCCATGTTTGGATCCACAGGGTGTGTGAGTCAACATTTTCTGCTGTAGATTTTCTCAAATCTAGACACAGATCTTGGCTTACTGACATAAATTTAGAGGCAGAGCTAAGATGCTCATTGAGCATTTATAAATATATTAAGCCAAATTTCATGAAACTTACTGATGAAAACCTCCATCAACTTTCACATTGAATGCTAGTTGAAATGGAATTATTTTGATTAAACTAACGTCTTTCAATTTTTTTCAATAGTGTGGCCTACGTTTTTTTCATTAGTCACAGCTGTGGCCACTTTGAAAAATAAGTTACCCACCCCTACTCTATATATAATCTTTTCATGTGCTTTTACATTTCAGTGTATTTACTTTTGAGTTTTGTTGCTTGCTGTCTTCCATAAAATAATCTGGATTAGTTTAAAATAATGCTTGCCTACTCTAACACCTCAATTTATAATTTAGGAAGCAAATTAGTTGGAGTGAGTGAATGGTTACGCTGCTTGTAAATCAGATAGTAAGACTGGCCCACACTTGGGGTCAAATAAGAAGTTTGCAATTTTCTTGGTTTTGATTCACATAACTGACTGTTTGTAACAAACTTGTTCAAGATTTACTCATCATTATTGGCTCTCACTAAACCAGAGATGAATTTTGAATGGAATGAGAAAAGGCATTACAGTCTCTTAAATATGCCTTAATAGGAACCTTGGTGTTAATCTTTGTACAAGATTGTGAATTCATGTTAGAGACTGGAAATGAAATTACCAAGTGTTTTTGTACTTAGAGGACAAACTAGGATGTGTAATCATATACATTAACCATATGCTTACAGTTCTTTAATGCAGATACTATACAATGAAAAAAGAACTACTTGCAATTGTGGTCTTTATAAAATGCTTTTGATGTCACTTGTATACTACAAAGTTCATTTTTCAAGTGGATTATGCATCAGTGAACTTTTAAAAACTCAAAAGATAATATGCTGGGTAGCAGAGTTGGAGGAATGTGATATAATCATATATTAAAGCCCACATCTGTCCCATTGAACAGTGATACATTTTCCATTCATTGAATGCTCTGATCCTGGATGCTATGTGGAAGTTAATACAATTTCCACTAGAGTAAAGATGTCACAGTTAATAATTTGGGAGCTCCAGAAGAAACAACTGAATGACCCAGTTTAACATGGGGGATCCCTGCTATGCAGCTTGGTAAAGCATGACTAGCAAAGATTGAAAAATGTATCTTGTGGCACTTGTATAAGTATAGTCAGGTGTCTTGTAATGTTGTTATGAAAGCAATGATTCTTAGCCTGTGTTAAAGCTTGTGGTCCCCAGGATTTCAGAAGCATGTGATTATCCAGAATTTACATAATACTAAGGCTGGAGAAAAGCAAGGTGTTAAACACAATTTTACTAACATTCAACAGATTCTTTGACCACTGTATGGGGTGTGCTACTCGGAGACAAAACCAGCCTAAACAGGATAAACTCCAGTAAAGAACTGTTAGCTCTACTATACAGAATAGAGCATTGGCTGTCACTGGTTTTCTCCCAGAAATGGAATGAAGTCACCTGTACAAATTTTTATCATCAACCACTTCATAAAGTAGGCTGAGGCTTATTCATTAGTTAATACCTTTGCATCCACTCTGGCTGATACACTGGGTAGACCAGTCTTAAACATTTGAAAAGATCCACAGCCAACTCCTCTCTGATTTAGTTGTGTAAAGTGGTGGACATGCATAATTAAGCTCATTCCCCTTGCAATGGAATGGGTGATATAGATTGTCAAACATATGTTTACTTGTTTGAACTTATTAGGACAAACATACAACTTAACAGAGGTAAACAGGTTCACTGAATATACTTGTGTGGATGAAAAATTTTGTTCCCTATAGATATGATGTAAAATACATATTCTATAATGCCCCCCCCCAAAAAGTGATATTTATAAGGTTGATGCATTCAAGCTTGCCCATAAACAGCAAGGAAGTGCAGCCACACAATGGACATGATGCCGTGTTAAAACAGTCAAGTGAATGTACCAAAGAGGAGACTTGAATCTGTCTTTGGTATATGCCAGAAGCATACAAGCCTCTTAATCTTATGCTCCAGTGGATTGTTCCATTGACATACAAGGTATATAAAAAAGGTGTGAAGAAGGTATAATATACATTAAACAGTTGCACTCATATGCTACTGATGATAATTTAGTAAACTGGCTTGACCAAGAGGCAGGAAGGGAGGTAGTCAAGTCATATGAAAATGAAAACACTGTTCTTTGTACTCCTTTTCAGAAAAAAAGGATGGAGCTGAGAGTACTTACCTGGCTGTTCAGATAAAGAAGAACCACATCCAAAGGAAATTGTGTAATTTTCATTTTGTCACCATGAAGCCTGGATGACTTGTGCCTACATATGTAATGTCTGGTGCATCACCAGTTTATACAATTTGAGATTATAGTTATGAATTAGAAAACTCAGCTGAAATGGTATTGCAACTCTTACTGTTCAAGCTATTAAGTGATATAGTAAAGTACTATATATGCGGTACATTGTGTGGTAACCACTCGGTTATTTTGAAGTAAGTTGCTTCTTAACTCCAGGATGTTAAAACTTATATTTTAACATAAATTATGAATTACGTTTTGACACCAGGTTTATTGACATATGTTGTTAATGAAGGTATTTAGTTAAATTTTGAATGTTCTGTAAAAATTTTGACATGCACACTGTGATCATAAGTATAATACACATTAACAACTAATAGTTTGTTCAGAATTTGTTCAAATATCTTTTTCTGTGTTTCTTATATGGTGTTCTTCTTTATGATCTCTTCACTTTTATGACTTATTTTTCGCTCCATGTCTACCATATAGTCTAGTTTAGATTTTGAAACAAATAGTTTTGTGAGGTCTTAAGCATAAGATTAACAAATGCTTTTTTTAAAGTAGTTTTGTAACAGTTTCACATGACAAAGTACAATGTATTTGTTCTTTGTAAAATTATGTAAGTTTTAAGACTTGGCATCATTGTGATGTGCTTCCATCCCTAGCAATATAAAGTTTGGTCTTCATCTAATATACGGATATACCAACAGTTTTGTTTCATGATTGCATCAACAGTCTAAACCTTTTTTGTTACAAGTCTAGTTTTCAAGGTGATGAATGGATTCAAAAGTGTACAAGCTTGCTATAAAACTTTTCATTGTGAAATTTCAATGATATGGAATGAGATGCAGTGGAATACCTTGTTACAATATCAGTAAGGTTATTAAAGGTTTCTCATTGTGAAATTTTATTAATATAAATCATTCACCTAGAATATCTATGGTAAAGAAGTAGACAATAATATTGAGGTGTTAAAAAAAACAAAAGACTAAAATAACTCAAAAACATTTATAGGCATCATTATACTCCTTCCATGCATATAGTATTGTGCTATGGAGGTTCATAATTGGACTACAAGAGGGGATGCTACACAAATGTAAGTTTGAAGTGCAAAGTTAGAATTTTGCAAAAAGCAGATCAATCGGCCTTTAAAGGAACAAAAAATATTTAAAAAAATACAATAAAAATTCCTTATTTAATGCATCAGCTTCTCTCAAGTAATGTAAATACCGTATTTTCTGCCTAATAAGCGAATTTCTGGCCCTAAATTTTTGGGGGTCGGCTTATTGGCCGATCACCAACTTTGGACCAAAAAAATACCAAAGACTAAAATCATACCTTTGATCTCACAGTTATGGCAGAGTTATTTCAGTTGAATAAACTTTATTTATTAATAGAAAAAGGTCTTTATGTTATGAATGACATGTATTCATAGAAATAACAAAATTCATAAAAAAATACACACTTTAATCTCAGAAATTTATTAAAATCCATCAAATTCATCGTTTCAACACTAATATCATACCACGATTTCACGACCCACTCATAGATGGTAGCGAGTGATGCAGCACGCATATTTCCGGCAGTAGTAAAACTTTGGTTGCTGGAAACCATCCACTTGGTTGATTTTTCTGGTCTTGGCTTATTGGGCAGTAATAAGCAAAAACTCTCATTTTCAGAGCTAAAAATTGGCCTCGACTTATTCACCAGAAAATACAGTAATTTATATTCCAGTATGTTAAATTAATTTCAAAAGATTTAAAAACAATTTATCTTTGTAAATTATGCTAGCAATTAACTCATCATTGTTAATATATTGCAGTATAAGTTATTCAGTTCTAAATGATCATTGAACTTGTATATCAACCATAACCTCTTTCTGATACAATATCTTGTAATTTTCTATTCAATGCTGCCCACTATGTGTATAATTTTTTTTACTAGTCTTGCAATCTTACATACGCTACATGTTTACACAAGGTACAGCTGCACCGTAGCATGCAAATAAGCATGCAACAGCCCTCTACCAGTAGGAGTGCAACACACCCTTATGGCACAGCTGATTCCTTTTATACTGTAGAACCAAATCTTCACTTCTTGATTTGGTGTAACAGCATGGAGACATTTCTAATTTTTACTTATGTTTGATTTCATTATTTTTTGAGTTTTCAGTGATTTTGTGGAACAGGTATTTTTGTAGTTTCCAGCTTCTTAATTATTCATCTCTACATTAACATACCTCTGACCATGTATACTGCTAGTTCCTGCTGAAGGCTATTATAGCCTGTGGCTCAAAGACAGGCCTTTGGTCTTTACTGCAATTTTCTGACAGTTATACAATAATGTACTTACATTTCACATTCAGTAATCTTCACAATCCATGAGAAAAAGGATTTTATTTAAATTTAGTTTTAAAATGCACAATATTGAAGCATTTCATTGTAGATGCAGTTTTCAATGAAAGTTCCTTGCTCTTCTATTGCAACATTCGTGAGGCTTTTGTTAAAGAAAAACAAATGATATTTTGAATGTTTATTTTTTGATTGTTTTATATTTGAAGTTTTTCCTTTTAATTTTTTATTGGTTAACTCTGAAACATATTTTTGTGCAAATTTCAGTTGTTTTATTTATTGCTAAAGTATAAAAATATTACCAAGTTATGATTGTTGCTGTAGTTTCCAAGATCCAGGTTTTTGACGTATAAATTGCAAGCTCCATTTATTAAGATACTCTAAATTCATATGTTGACAGTTCTCACTCTGAGTTTCAATTATGAATTTACAATTAAATTACAACAATTATTATCATCACTGAATCTAAACCTGCAGTTTCTCAGGCTTCAGGCATGCATTCTTTCTGGTGAGAAGGTTTTAGTTTTAGTTTGTCATGGATTGGAGCCTATCATGCAGCCAGACATACCATTTTCTGGGGAACCTGGTCAGAATGATGAGAATTTGTACAGCCTGTTTTCACCTTCTTTCTTTGTCATGCAGTCCCAGGTCATATCTTTGGACACTGCCAGTCCATCCTCTGCCTTTTTTAATATAATGTCTGATGTTCCATCTATGTATGTTATGTATCCTCTGTGTTTTATGATTCCTCTCTTTCTCTCCTGCATGGTAACCTCCCCAAGATTACTTATTTTCCTTCTCTTTCCATATATCAGAGTCTATGCTAATCAGTTTTTAGCACAATTACATTCCGAGATCAGCATACTGAATCAGCCTCTGTTTCCAATGCATTAGTATATTATCATGTGGAATCTCCTCTTCAGAAATCACAGAAGTTGTAACTTGCACTTATTTATGGGGTTCCGACTCTGTTACTATTATTTATTAATAGAAAAAGGTCTATATGTTATGAATGACATGTATTCATAGAAATAACAAAATTCATAAAAAAATACACACTTTAATCTCAGAAATTTATTAAAATTCATCATCTTCATCGTCAGAAGCACCAAATAATAGATCCCAATCCTCGGCAGAGACCTGGTTGTCGTACGGGTCATTCTCTGGTGTTATTAGCTGAGTGAGTGGAATGTTGTCTTCCTAGTCGTCGTCCAACCACAATATATCATCTTGTGTTCCATCCATTGCATTTGAGATGCTGCATTTTTTAAATGACTTCTCTACAGTTTCAACACTAATATTGCCCCACGATTTCATG
Source organism: Carcinoscorpius rotundicauda (assembly GCA_011833715.1). NCBI lineage: Eukaryota > Metazoa > Arthropoda > Merostomata > Xiphosura > Limulidae > Carcinoscorpius > Carcinoscorpius rotundicauda. Next base: position 43,264,974 of record CM022392.1, on the reverse strand, counting down.
ACCCACTCACAGACAGTAGCAAGTGATGCAGCGTGCATATTTCCAGCAGCAGTAAAACTTTGATTGCCAGAAACCATCCACTCATTCCAGCATAGACGGAGCCTGTCTTTAAAAGGTTTATGATATATTGATTCCATCTCTGTCTCAATAGGACACATTCTGCTTTACTACAGAACGCCAATGATCACACACAACATGCATGCTGATGCTGAAACGAGACTAAGAAATCATTTTGAAGAAACTTGTCACTTCTTAAAAATGGCCTTGGCTTATTGGGCGGTAATAAGCAAAAACCCTCATTTTCAGAGCTGAAAATTGGCCTCTGCTTATTAACCGGAAAATACAGTAATGGCACATTAATCAGTTGAAGAACAGTTTGTTATGGGTTTAATGTGTAAGGAGTGTCATCAGAATGTCTGGATCACTGCAAGGTTCTATGCTGAGTAGTTTCACATGAATATTATCCTTGACTTCAGATAATACAAAATGTGTGTCAGAAGTTGTATGCAATGAGTTCACAATACGTAGATACTCTGTGAGCAGAGAAAAAAACAAAATGACCAATATGGACATTTGCCATATTTAAGTAGGACTTTGAACACAGTTATTTCATAATAATTTAAGAATTATCACAGGCCACAGAACCTCATTTTATATCACTAAGCATGGTTTTCTTATATCTTTGTTTGTGAATTATTTACATGTCAATAGATTTCTGAATAATCTGGTGTATACACATATTTGACTTTTTTTTTTTTAATAATAGGCTGTTAAAGAAGCATCAAGCTTGTTGCAAAACCTTGGAGCAACTATCTGAGATAACTATTTGTGAAATTCAACACCAAAACTTCTTTTTTGATCTACATGATTAGGATAATCATCATCAAATTTAAGGAGAAACTAATGTGATCGATTATACAGATTTAGATATTTTTGATGTGCTTTCTTATCAGGAGGAATTTAGTGGGAATGTTTCTCCTGGTTAGAAAAATAATGCAAGTTTAAAATATTTCTTCCATGTATACTCTTGCAATTTCTGAGAAATTTAGCATGAAAAATCTTTAATATATTAATAAACTTAGCTCTCTCTGATTTTGTTTTCATATATTGATAAAATTATTAATTATATACTTACAAAATTTACAAACTTATATAATAGAAAAATTTAATGTTTTATTTATTTTGGAAAGCAAAATTATATCTATATTACAGTGATGTTTACAATATTAAACACTAGTAATTTAATATATGTAATTTCTTTATTTTATTCTCATTTTTTTTTGGTAATGAGCCACATGCTGCTCTAAATCTATGATATAAAGCAGCTAAACTTGTATGCAGGATACTAAGAACCACTATACACCATTTACAAATACAGGATTTTGTGATGGTGGAATTATCTTATGAAGATTGTAATATCTTGTACAGATTATTAAATAATCAGTAACACTTCTAGTTCATAGAAGTTTTTACTGTATATACAGGGTGGCCCATAAGTCCCTACCCATCCATATGTTATTATGTTATATTAAATTATGCATATATTATAAATTGTTTTTCTTAGAAATATGGCCGATGTAAGCCTATTTATACATGAAGAGCATATTATGCATAATATATATATATATATATATATAGAGAGAGAGAGAGAGAGAGAGAAAATAATGCATGTATTATTTTTTTCACTTACAAATGGATACATAATAAATAATTTAATAACAACTTGCATAGTTGAAATTTATTCTTGCATCATTCCAATTCTTCTACATAAGTCAATTTTTTGATGGTTTAGAAGTTTATAATACAAGTTAAAAAAAAAAAGAAAAAGATACACACTTTCAGTTATACTATTTTCCCAACACAGAATTACACTTATAATCTAGTAGGTGTAGTTCCCTGATGTTGTACTTGAAAATTGCAAAATTATTCTTTTTGTTTTTTGCAAGTACATAAAACTCTTACAAAAGATTTTTTAACCAGCTTGCATGAAAAATGCCTGTCATTTTATTATGTTAGTACTTCAGCGTAAAATGTTGTTGTAGTGTCCTTCGTATAAATATACGAGCATGATCATACATGCAAGTTGTCACACTACTGACATCTCATTCAAAACGACTAGCTACATTTAAAATTATTAATTCCATTTAGTAACAAAGAATTAAGAATTATATGAAATTGCTGAATATAGAGCTAGAAGTGTGACATTAAGTGACCGTATTACTTCTGTGTTATAACTCATTATAATTATACCTGTTCATGAAACAGCAAAATGTACAATATACACAGTAAAAAACGAAAGCCACAAAGAAAGTATCTCTAAAGAAGAGTTTATATTAATTTTAATTCTAGTCACCATGGATTTAGATTATACAAGTTCAGATTACTAGAAAAAAGTATTTTTGTTCAGCTGGAAGAGTCATTTGTTATCATGAGATTTAATTGCCATTTATGCTTCATGATAAATAAAGACATGAATATAATAAGAGGAATCATTTATTAAACATTTTGTAATCTTCAAAATTTCATCATTAGTTTTCTATAGGTACTAAACAAACATAATATTTGTACTTATAACAACAGAAGTGTGATATACATAAAAAGTGAACATGAGAAAATATGGCACAAATGAAGTAAATAAGTTAAAATAGATTTAAATCAAGTTAATAATGTGTATTATTTAGGGATGGAAAAAGCTTTAATAATAGAAACATCAGACATAAAACTACTCTTTCATCCTTCAATAATACTTGTACTTCTAGATTACTGATGAAATTTTGAAGATTCTAAAACACTTAATGCTTCCTATGACTATGTTAGTGCTTTGTGTGATTGTTATTTTGAAAAATGAGTCAATTACTTTAACTTGACTTGTTTTCAAAACAACAACATAATATTTCAAACATATTGAAGGTTACAACATTCAAAGAATGATTAAAATTAAAACCAGGATTCACATAATATGACATTTATAGTTCTATATTACTACATGTTATAATATTCCATCAGTCTGAAAATTACTAAAATGGCTTATTTTTCATAAAGGATAAATTTCCTCTTTACTAGGAACAAAAAATATGTGATTCAAATCTATCTACAGGAATTACTTAATGACAAAAATAACATCTGATTGATGCTGAGAAAAGCCAGTCAAGAGGGCACTTTTTTTCTTTTTTTTTTTACATAAAGGCATTTTGTAACTTGAAACTTAAATTCAAAACTTAAGGTTAAAAAACCATATATTTATAATATCATTTAAACAAAAAAATCAATAATAAATTCAACATCTAAAAAAAAAACATTAAATTAGCAGGCAAAAGAACATTTTGTTTTTTTGGTCATAAATATAGACACTAAATTCTGTAATTTCCAACATTTTCCAGTATGACATTATAAAAAATATATTAGTTTACAACTATACTCTCAAGTGAACATAAAACATGAATTTCTTATGCCAAAAATGTCTGCATAATAACAACATTACTTGGGAAAATGGAGGGTTTTATGTTTGTGCATTCATGAACCTTATGAAAGTAAAATTTCTGCTACTTTTAGGTTGCTCTGTTCAAAATTATATTTTTAATTTTAAAATCTTGCTTTTACACTTTTCACTGTCACATTTATAGATAACTATTCCATTTTCAGGTTTTTTGTAAATACATAATAAAAACCAAGAAAGTAGGTTTTAACACTTTATTACTTACTTGAAACTGGTAAACTGTGGTAATATATAAAACCTAAACACCAAATAGTTAATATCATAATGTGTCAAATTATATGTCAATGATAGTGAAAAAGTTAAAATAGTTTACCCTGTTTTATCTTCTATTCATGTGTTGTTTTTCTATTTCAATAATTACTTTTTCACTTTAGTTGACCATCCTGCACAATATCCTTTTCTCTAAAATAATATTAGTATATGAATTTTGATCTGTTTCTTGCAAATCTCCCCTTTTTTATTCCAAGTGATAATTTACATATGTTTGTAACAGGTTAAAATCTGTCTATACATTACTTAAAGGTACTTCCCAAAAACATTATTTAAAATAAAATATTCACTGAAAGTTACACAAAGGCACTCTTTTTTTTTCTTTTTTTTTTTAGTTTGAACTGATAGATTAAAAGAATTAGTCAACATTAACAACCATCCATAGATCTTCAGATTCACAGTTTGCATTGATCATTACTTGGCCTACTAGAAGAATAAAAATTAATTCACTTTTTATATCATTATTTATCTTTCTTATTTTCAAAACAAAATGTAAAGGAACTTTTCCATAACAATGATGTACGGCAGGGGTTCAAGCAAAGCTGAAACTGAAAGTAAGATACAGCCTTTTCTTGGCATAGTGATCAAATGATGTAGGAATGGTCACCAATCCTGCTAAACCTGCACACTAATCCACAAACTTACTGATAAGGACAAAATATCACTGTATTTTTCAAACACTACAGTTTTTCTTGAAGAAACACAAATGCCTGATAAGTAGTAACCTTTAACAGAGATACTGAGTATTATTAGCTTTTGACCAAAGCAATCTACCTACTTAAAACTAAAACCATACTCAGGAACAACCTATAATGTTAGAATGCATGGGTTCTTCAATTAAGTATCCTTACCATTAATAATATTTTAAGCAATAAACCCAACAGTAGCTTTGACCAGCCCAAGAGTTTTAGATTTGTACTAAATTTTAGTAATCCAACAATGCAGAATAATAATAACAATGAAATAATAAAATCTAATGAATAGAAGTAAATATATTACACATTCTAACCAACATTATGTGATCTTGCTATCATAAAAATTTCACTTGTTTATGCTAATGTCCAAATAAGAACTATCACACCATTGTACAAGTTATATTTGACTCAACAAGCTCAGTAGATTCAAGTTATTCCAGAAGGTTACTGGTAATGTCATGATAACCAGAAATAGCAGAGGCATTAACCTTTGAAAACCATGAACTCTTTAAACTTTTTCTGTACATGTCACAAAGTTCAACTGAGTTGCATTCAAAATTTAAACAACTTTACTGTCAATGTATGTTAATAATATTAGCATTTTCATGTGTGTTATAGTTCAAAGTTTTATATAAAGTTTTTATTCCATTGTTTGAAAGAAACCTTTAAAAATACTTTAACCTCAATGGTATTGTCATGTGACAAACAAGCAATCACAAATTTTAACATTTCATCTCTATTACTTGAATAATAGAACATCTACAGTATACAATTATTTCTAGACACACAACTATGTGTACAATACTATTTACCCATCCTAGTTTTAAATTCCTTATAGTAAATTCAGAGAACACAAGAAAAAAGTATTTCCATCACCTGACACTTGCCACACTCACATTATATACTTAAAAGAGTTGATATTTACAAGTCATCTGTACTTATTTGACATAAATGTTTGTAGAAGTGAACACCCATGTTATATTTCCAACTCATACACAGACAGTAATTTTTTTAAATTGAGAGTAGTTGATCCCTAGATGGATAGCACCAAGCAAAGCAACTACATGATATATGTGCTTTAACATGTAAGGATAAAGCTTAACGAGGTAGCTGATAAGCTCGTACAGATTTACTGCCAAACGTTAACCTACTCTTTACCAGTAAAGTGAAAGCATCAATCCTGAAACATTTTCTATGACATTCAGAAGGAATGAAGCTACTGGAAAACAAAATTCTGTATGGTGTAGCTTGTAAGAGCATCAGGAATTAGCAGAAAAGTAAACAGTAAAAAAGACACTAGTAACATCAGTAAAGGAACTATCTGTGAGGCAGCTGGTCTCCACAAGGTGTAAGCACCTCTTTGTGCAACTTCCGAGATAATTACCTTGTATGCAATTCCAAAATATATATTTGATGAATGTTTCTGGAAAATTCAGAATTTTTAGTATAACAACAGCAGTTTTCTATAAAGCAGCCCACTTTATGTCTAGTTGTTTTTTGACCCTTTAACAAAAAATAAGAAAGTTAAAGGACATATATTTTTTGTTGTTATTGATTTTTAAATGTTTATTGTGAAACTTAAATTCTAATTTATGTAATCTTCTAGAATTCAACAGCTTCATTCTTTAAGAAACAACCATTATAAAATATTGTAAAATGTAATTTTTTGGAAATACACATACAGGAGTTACAAATAATGAATAATGGCAATTAGATTGTTAACTGCTCCCCCAATGGCTCAGTGGTATGTTTGTGGACTTACAATGCTAAAATCCAGGTTTCGATACCTGTGGTGGGCAGAGCACAGATAACCCATTGTGTAGCATTGTGCTTAATTCAATCAACAAGACTGTTAATTAATGGTACAAAACAGAAAACAAAAGATAAGTTGTTCAATGCACTGATATTTTGTGTGTGAGCTCTTTGCTTTACTTATAACCTTTATTTTGATTTTGCCATACAGTATATCAATATATGTTTGTAAAATATTGTTGAAGTGTACTACAATTCAGGCAACTTGTTTATTTGCCTTTTGATGTCCTCAGTTTTTACATGTGCTCATATACAGGGGCATAGATCCTAGGGGATGGGGATATACATCCCCCTTCATTTTAGGTGGGGGTATGGTGCATACAATCATCCCCCCTTACAGTTTGGTCTGTTGAATTGTTTTATTGCATCACAAGCCTACAAATTGTGTGTTTGTTCTTGTGATTCTCGTGTTTTTACCAATCAAATTACATAATTAGGCCTAGATGTAAGCTTTTCAGTAGCCAAAATGTATATCTTAAATACAGGTGTGCTTCTAAGCTTTTCGATCTAAGTGATAGTTTGTAAGTATCAGTCAGTAGGCCTAAGTATACATGCAAGTATCATGGCAACAAGATTACTCTGTGATTGCATGTTTACAGCTTTCAGGTTCATGTAATCAGAGATTACCAATTTGCAAATTGAACATTCCAAATAAGTGGTTGCAAAAATCATCCCCTCCATCGGGCGTAAAAAATCTACACCCCTGCTCATATAGCTTGATTAATATGTATAATGATTTTTATGAAGGGCAAGTCAGGGTTAGGAACATTCCATCAGCCTATTTATTCTCAAGATGCAATTTTACTACATTTACTGTATGCTTATGATCACTATCTTGCTGAATGGTGAATTCCAAAGAAATTGCATGGTGGTTCAAAATCTATCTACTTGTTAACATTCAGAGAGCATCAAATTTGTGTAGACCATCAACAATGTTGCATGAAATCCAGTTTCATGCATCATTATAAAGGTTGTGCATTGTTTATAATATCATTCTTCTATCTATCATCAAACAAACTCTCACTGATTACTGTAAAACAAACACAACTTGGATACATCTGTAAAGAATGCATATCGCCTTTTGGTTTTGTGACCTCTTCTTAACAAAGGATTTTGAGCAGCTACCTCTCCAATGAGACCAATTCATGCTAATGCATATCTTAATGTTCTGGAAGTAATATTTACACATGTACTTACAGCAAATGACAGAAAATAGTTGTACTTTGTTGATGCCTATTTCAAAATGAACATACCCTGAAATACACTTCAGTTATAAAGAGTTTTGTTTTTTTACCTCAACCACTTCTTCCATCAATAGTGCTAGTTGAATGTGGCCTTTTGCCAGAAATTTTTACATGGGAGTATTTTTGATCAGCCAAAACTTAAAAATGTATACACAAGTTTTTTTGTCATGGGCATTTTGACTGGTTGGATGACAACCAATCAGCATAATTTATCAACACATGACTATTCTATAGTGTGTTTTATTTCTACACAATAAAGATGGCATTTGATTAATAATTGCTCTTTTATATCTTTATTTAAAGTTTTAATTATCTACAGAAGTTTAGTAACAATATTTAACACACAACTCTATATGTATTATCAGTATTTCATGTGCTTTGTGACTAAAGAGGGTTGATGCAGTTCATATATCGTAAAGAAACTGTCTGCTATATTGCACTCAAAATAATTTGGTTTGTTTTGAATTTTGCAAAAAGCTACATGAGGGTTATCTGCACTAGCTGTCTCTAATTTAGCAGTGTAAGGTTAGAGGGAAGGCAGCTAGTCATCACCACTAGTTATTTCCAATATTAAATATCAAAATTTTATTATTTATGGGGCTGTTAATTAAACCTCTTTCTGAAAGCTAGTTAACTTAATTTTCTTTTTTTTTTGAATAACTTTTTTCATATCTCATTTCAAACCACATTTCATGATAGATACAACAGCAAATTATACTGTGTGATTGAAAAGGCCACTGACAGGTAAATTAGAAATTAGGGTGATTAGGAAAATAACTGTTAGTAATATATGTCAGATGAATAACAGTACCATTGATGGCCATGTTCTTTGAAACTTATTAATATACATCCAACATACAAAATGTCAGTAAAAAAAAAGGTATAAATAAAACATCTTAAATGCAAATGATGTTAAGAAATCTTAACACTATTACAAAATGCTAAACAATCAATATCTACCCAAATGGGAAAAATACCAACATGGGGGCTTCAGTTTAGATATTGGTTGTTGGTCTTGGTTTGCCCAATTTTTGATTTATCATGCTTTTATTACAGCTGTGTGGAATATACTGTAGTTACATATGAAGTCTGAAATATGTTGGATACATCAAAGATCCATATAAAATGTTTGATTTGTTAAGGCAGCATAAAAATTGTATAATATAGCTGTGTATTAAGTCTGACCTACAAAGGACATACAATAGCTGTTTATATAATTTTGATTTGTTAAAATTGTATTTCAGCTTGGAATATTCTGGAGATATACTTGAAATATAAAAGTTCTATCAAAGTTGTGTTTGTAATATTTAATTTGTTGTGATTATACTTCAGCTAGTATCATAGCTGTTTATAATTTTTTATTTCTTTGGGCTGTATAGCATGTATAAAGATATGAGGTTGAGCTACATATAAAGTTGACAAATAAAGCATCTGTAATGATTTGCATAATATTTTACAGCTATGTATAATAAATGAACTGTTAAACATGTAAAGGATATACTGAAGCTGTGTATAATGTTTGATTTGTTTAGATTATTTGTACGAAGTGGAATGTAATCTAGGTGAATATGAAGTTCTACATATAAAAGTTATAATATAAAAACTTGATTTCTCAAGATTGTATAAGATACATAGTGTGTGTATATCACAGCCATGTGGGCTACTTGAATTGTTAAGTATGTGTCATAGCTAGAATCAAAAAGTGACAAAGTTTATATTACAACTGTGCACACTGTTTGATTTTTTAAGCTTGTACTTTAACTATGTGGAGTGTACAACAGCTGTGTATGGAGTCTGACATATAAAATGATACATTAAATTTGTGGTTGATCTTGTTAAAATTGTATTGTACAATGTGTAATTTAATATAGGTGAGTATAAGGTTGTATTATAGATGAGTACCCTGTTATGATTGTATAAGGTGTCCCAAACAGTTGGATCCATGGGGAGAATAAATATTATATTCTTAAAGTTAAACAAGCACATTTTAATGTCAGTTATACATATTTCAGAAAATAAAGTCATAGTTTTCTTAGACTGAAAATGTATTTCTGAAAGGTAGTCACCCCCTTCACTGGATTAGCTATTCTCATCCAGTGCTGCCCTTTATATGCAAATTATTTTCTTTATGTATGCTCAAAGCCAAACTTTCTTAACTCCACTGTGACCCACAATATAGATGGAGTACAATTGAGTGAAAAATACAGACAACCATAAACACGTATAAGGACTCATATGTTGCTTGGCTATATTCTAAATCTAACCCCCAGCTGTGGAATACTGACATCCATGCAGGGCTAGGATGAAGGCTCACAATCAAAGGGTGAACTGCAATTTGGTGTATCATTCCTTTGTGACTGTATAATGCACATTAGAGGATATGTGACATATTAGAGGATGTCATCTATACCTGCAGAACACCACTTCTCTACTCTGCATTGACTGGGTATAGTCATATTTGTGTAGAACCCATTGAGGTAGGTTCCCTCCATAATCAACCATCTCAGAGGCTTGAAACGAGAAAGTGGTTAGGACTGTCATATTCCACTTGAAGAAAAATGAGGTAAGAATGCATTGGAGAGTATAGAGGAACATCACCATCTGAGAAAGTGCAACAGGTGGCCACAAAACCTTATTTTGAAAAGCAGAGCATACTGATTTATTCATTGCAAGACATAACAAGGATGGGCAGCTCTCCTCTTCTGCTTTATCCATGCAGTTCATGAGGGTATGGTCCAGGACAGGCAAGTTTATGAAGCAAGTGCATCATAAGGCTGTTCATCTACAAGTGATCTTGAGGAACACCCAATCTCAACATTGAGCACTGCAAACCCATAGAAGTCATAAAGGCTATATAATGCATATTTCTAAATGAAAAATATCTGGTCAGGCACCAATCACCAAAGAGAAGGATCCATAAAAATAAGATATGAAGCAAGATCTCCTGAAAGCTAAAGTATGAATATAACCTTCAGGATAAGTCACACCAAATCCTGAAGAACAGCAATAGTTGTAAGATGGAAACTTGAAGAAAAAGAAGAAATTGCATTTTTTTTTTTAATTTTGTGCAAAGCTACTCAATGGCTGTTTGCACTTGCCATCCCAAATTCAGCAGTGTAAGACTAGAGGGAAGGCAGCTAGTCATCACCATCCACTACCAACTCTTGGGCTACTCTTTTATCAATGAATAGTGAGACTGACAGTCACAATATAATGCCCATACAGATTAAAGGGCGAGCATGCTTGGTGTGACTGGGATTCAAACCCACAACCCTTGGATTATGAATCAAATGCCTTAACCCACCTGGCCATGCTGGGCCAACTGCAATATAGTCTAACTAATGGGAGATGAATTTATTAGATGTAGTTCACATGTCAAGTAGACCCTCATGAGCAAAAGTGAGGGAGCTGAAAGGGCATAGCAAACTGACAATTCCATGAACCAAGTCTTAGAGAAGAATGTTGGGACCAACTGAAATGAGATTTGAGAAGGACACCTGAATGTACAAGATATTGAACTAGATGAAAGAAAGACTTCTCCAAATAGATTAACCAGCCCACATGAGCATTCAAGTAAATAAGACATCTCTTGCTAAGATGTTTCTTTAGCCAGGGTGTAAAGAAACAAAAATTAGAGAAATTCTACTTAATATTTCTGGTAACTATTTTTAGTTAAGAATATGGTTATTTAATAACTTGGTACTACTTCATGCGGATGTACACCCTGCTGCATAAAAAGGCTTGTTTAGCACATGATAGTCATAGTACAGATAATAATGGGTGGGGGTTGGGAGCTATACTAGTTTCTTTGAACAGCTGGATGGGATGCTTCATGCTGGTATAACTCATTTGCTGTCCTGTCAATTAGTGCCTTTTTACCATATTGAGGACTGGAATGCTGATATCAAAGGGTAAGTTTTTATCTTACTCCCAAATGGTAGTACCTTAGTTGTTGTTTTTTATATTACAATTAATTCTTTATCTGGGAAAGCAGTCACCTTCCCACAACTGTTTGCAGGCAGTGAGGGGTGATATAGATGTGGGATACTGTGGGCTTTAGCACTCACATTTCACTGTCCTAATTTCTATTCCTATATCTCTTGCTACTTTTTTATATCTTATGTGAGACTGGCAAATGGAGGTTAAGACTGTTAGACAGTGTACCCCCATCACAGTATGAGTCCTTTTTCAACAGTCACCTCCAAAACAAGGATATATTTTATTATCCTACATTATAGCTTATACCCTGGGATCATTTCAGGTAATGCTGCAGTTTTTGTTTAATTTGTGTTTCAGTTATAACAAACTAATATAATTAGTCAGAGGTTTGGATTTGGTGTTTTTAACACAGTGTTTCTTTGTGATTTTACTGTTTAACTTTAAAATTTTTTATACACGTGTGGAATACACTACACATAGGTGAGCAGTTTTATGTTTAAAATGTATCAAAAGTGCATTTAATGCTCATTCGTTACAGTTATGTTATAGCTATTTGATGTATTGTGGCTGAGATTGAAGTGTGATATATCATATGTTCAGTGCTAGTTTTGTTAAGAATACATTATACACGTGGAATTTACTGTATCTTGTTGTGAAGTGTGACAAAGAAGGGCTGTGTCACAGATGTGTATATTTACTTTTTTGATAAGATTGTACTGTATTTATGATCAATGTATTGTAGCTGGTCTCAAGTTTTAAGTGTTTTATCAAAGATCTGTTATCTTTGTTAATACTGTAATGTGGCTGTGTTGGATATACTGTAGTTGGATACAAAGTTTGACATATAATGGTTGTATGATACCTGTGTGCAGAATTAGATTTGTTTGGATTGTACTGTAATTATGTTAAATACACTGTTAATGGATATGAAATCTGACATATAATGGTTGTATGATACATGTGTGCAGGATTACATTTGTTAAGATTGTACTGTATTATGTTAAATATACTGTTAGTGGATATGAAATCAAATGTACAAATGTTGCATCATAGCTCTGAATAATGTTTAATTTATTAAGGTTGAATTCTATCTAGATAGTATATATTGTAGCTAGACATGAAGTCTGACTTACAAAGACTGTATGATATCTGTGGACAAAATTGATTTGTTAAGACTGTATTGAAGCTGTGTGAAATGTATCAGAGTATGATGTGAATTCTAACAAAAAGAACTGGTATCATATCTGGGTTTGATTTTTTAAGACTGTATTAGAGCTACGTGTGGAACATTTCATTTGTTAAGCTTGTATTGTAGCTTCATGAAACTCACTATAATTGTGTATGAAGTCTGCCACATAACAGATAAATAATTACAGATTTTGATTTATTGTCCTTCTATTATGCTATGTAAAAAATGTGCTGTATGTGGATGTAAAGTCTGACAAAATAAGGTTTATAATAGCTGCTTTTAATGTCTGATTAGGTCCCATTAAATTCTAGTTATTAGTAATGTACAAGAGCTGGTAATAAATTTTGACACATAAAAGTTTTATATTATAGATATACATAACATTTGTTTTGTTGAACACTGTTGAAGCTATGCATAATGTACTGCACCTGAGTATGTGTAAAGTTGAACCAAAGCTAGATAGGTGATTTTTGATTTGATAAGATTGCATTATAGCTACATGGGATATTCTTTAGCTTGACATCCAGTCTAACAAAAGAGGCTGTATCATAGCTGTGTGAAATATTTGACTTGTTACAACTGTTGTTGCTATATAGAACATACTGTACCTCAGTATCACCTCTGAAATAAGAAGGTTGTATCAAAGCTACATTCACGATACTTGATTTGTAAAATTTGTATTGTAGCTGTGTGGAACGTCCAAGCAATTTGTATGAAATACATATTGATAACATAGGTTGTGCAACTGCTGCGTATAAAATCTGCCATCTGAAAGTTGTATGATAGATGTGTAATGTTCAATGTCAAGCTTGTAATTAAGCTATGTTAAATGTACAGTATCCAGGTGTGAAATGTGTCATGTAATGGCTGTATCACAGTCATGCATAGTATTTATGTTACAATACAGCTAGAATGCTTAATTTGTTATAATTACAATGTAGCTATGTGGAATACACTGCAGCTGGGTATGCACAAGTCTGACATGTAAATGTTGGGTCATACATGTGTGTACTGCTGGATTTGTTAAGACTGTATTCTAGTTATGTGGAATATACTATAGCTTTGTATAAAATGTGTTAGAAAAAATACTACAGCTGTGAATTTTATTTGTTGAGATTATATAAGAACTATTTAGAATTTACTATAGTTGGGTATGTTACACCACAGTTGTGTGAAATGTTTGATTTATTATTAGTGTATTTTTGCATATTGTTTGAACTGTTAAGCTTGTAATGTTGTGGAATATACTACAGCTTGGTATGAATCTAACATACAAAATTGTATCGTAGCTATGTATAATGTTCTCCTTATTAAACTTGTATCTATGTGAAATACATTGTAGCCTTGAATGAAATCTGCTATATGGAGGTTGTACATAATGTTTAATCTGTTAAACTTTCATTATAGCTATGCAGAATGTACTGTAGATAGGTATGAAGCCTGGCATATAATGTTGGGTTATACCTGTGTACAAGGTTTTACTTGTTAAGTATGTCTTAGATATGTGAAATATTAGTAGCTGGTTATTAAATTTGACATATAAAAGTTGTATGACAGATGTGTGCAATGTAGGATTTCTTAAGATTGTCTTCTTGTTTTATGCCATGTTCTTTGTCTAGATATAAAGTTTCTGTCTCAACTGGTTGTAATGTTTGATTTGTTAATATTCAATTATAGCAATGTGGAACATACAATAGTTGGGTATAAAGTCTGATATACAGGGTTTGTATAGTAGCCATATACACATAATGATTTTTAAAGGTTTTGAAGTGATGTGGAATGATTTATTTGCTGAATTGTAATGAAGAATTTTGAAATGTACTATAGGTGGTTATAAAATCTGACAAAGTTTTCTCACACCTGTGTGTTCTGCATAATTTATTAAGATTGTATTCATGGTATGTCAAATGGACAAAAGCTTGCTATCAAGTATAATGATAAAAATAGTACCATGTGCATGAACAAAGTTTGATTTCTTAAGACTGTATTTTACCTGTGTGTAATGTACTAGAGTTCAGTATGAAGCCTGATGGATAAAGTTTATATCAGAACTGTGTGCAATTTTAGATTTAATATTACATTACATCTAAGGGGAGTGTTTTGTATCTGGGAATGAAGTCCAAGAGGTAAAGAACATCATAGTTATGGGTATTTTATTTATTAAGATTGTATTGTTGTGATTACACAGAATGTACTATATCTGAGGGGAAAGTCTCAGATATAAAAGTTGCATTAATCTTTAATCTCACTCTGCATAATATTAAATTTTTAAGCTTGTAATGTGAGTGGTACATAAACTTGGTATAACATTGATGTCTGATGCAAAAAGTTGTCATACATGTACATAATGTTTGATTTGTAATGCTTGTATCATAACAACATGAAAGGGACTACAGCTAAGTACAAGTTTAAGATACAAAGTTTGTATCAGAATTGTTTACATTTATTTGTGAAGAATATGTACCTATATAAAGTGTTAATTTGTTTTATAAGTGGCTAAATATTGTTTTGTAACTTTAGTTGATGACATTAGTTTTAACAAATGTACTGAAAAAGTGACTATAATTTAAATCTACATTTTGTTTTTAATACTGCTGCCAAACATTTTTGTTTTAAAATTTTAAATATTATAGATTGCAATTAACAATTTATCTGTATACAGTGTTGCGTTTTTAACAAAGAGCTAAACAAAAGTAAGTTCATCAGTGTGCTGTTTTTATTTATTGTTTAATACTGTAGTTGAATAATATGAAACTTATGTACAAGAATGGAATATGATTGTTCCAAAACACAATAAATAAATAAAATAACTTGCAGAATAAAACTAGTTAGGAGGTACCTTAGAGTTAATTCATTAAAAACAAATTAATTTTTAAATGCAAAATATACGTGTGTTGCTTTTTATACCACTGCAAGAAATGAGATTCAGCTTGAAGAATAGAAGTTCCACTCACAATTTCAGTAAAATATATTGATATCTGTATACACTGTAGTTATATTTTAAGAAGTAACACCATATATACATATTTACAGAACACAATGCAAAACATTGTTACTCTTTGTGAAACATACTAATGACAAATTCCAAACAAAATGCAAGTAAATATTCTATGAGCTAATAAAAATGGATTCCTCCTGCAAATTCACATTTAGCTTTGTTTTGTGCAGGAAAGCAAGAACAATGTTGTAAGTTACACAGTTAAATCTTTGCGTGTTGTTTCCAGTGTTAAAATAAACATCACGATTAATTAACATGCTAAAAGGTATTACAACTTCAATATTTTCAAATGTTAAACAACATCTGTAATATCGAGAAGTTACACTTTGACAATATTATCTGGTGATATAACATGATACCACTGTTAAAATGTCACACCTTGCCAGTATTATCAAACAACATATATCAAAATAATTACCATTTTCCTTATCTAAAAATGTATGAGAGACAGATACCTACCTCTCTGCACCACTAATAGCTGTCATCTTGCATGCAACTGCCATGAAATGTCTTGCACATGGCACAAGCCTTGAACAAACTCTCATCCCTATTAACAGTTTAATATCAGTTACATTGTAATCATCATAATTTTCCAGCCCTCCACCAATAAAGGGTGAGACAAACCCATGTGTGGCAATCCTGTGAGCACTGGCACATGATCATCAGATCTTTCTTTAAGAACCAAAGAAAATAAACCAAAAGCAGGAAGGTGGTGCAGAGAGGTAAAATCTATCTAAAATCTAATTTCAGGTAAGGAAAAAATTTAGAAATACTACTTATCTTCACACTACCAAGAGCTAGAATCTTACACTGACAAATTATGGAAGAGCCAGTGCTGATCAGTTGTAAGGATCAAATAGCAAATGAACAAGAAAGCCAATGAGATACAATTTGCCTGAAGCCAGTATACATTTACTGGAGCAACACATGGTGGGAGACTACATCTTTGTAATGCAGGGAATACTCTTTGCCCAAATTGTAGTTATTTGTTCATTCATTTACATCACAGACAGATTTAAAGTAAAGGACATTGGATAAATCCAGTGCTAATGACAACAAGTTGCAAAGGTGAGCAAAATGCGAGAATGTCTAGCATGGTTGTTCCATCTTGGTAAATTGGTGATATGAAACAAAGACAACAGTATTGGATGGAGGAGCTCTTATCTGCTTCCCAAAGTTCATCTAAGTTCCATTTAGATGGATGTATCCACCAGAAATTGAAATTATAATGGGGTATCATGTACTACACTTCCCAATACCTTAGCTCTACATCTCAAATAAGGGATGTGCCACTCAGTCTCTACTAATGGGAAGGCACCATTTGCAGAGGAAACTCTCCATACTGATATTCCCAACAGCTTGAGACTGAAGAAGTAAGGGTTCTCTTGTGCTCCACTAGAAGAATGGAAGAGAATACATGCTGGGGAGAACATCAATGGTATTAACACTTCCCATTTGTTTTCATTCAATGTAGGTTTTGAGTAAATATTACTTGTGAAGCAATATCAGCCACTCAATGGGTTACAATGTTATGAAGCATTGGGATCATAAGGTGTAGTTCTTCATGTAACATTTGATTTGGTGAGTCTTGCCTCCTCCATATCAAATCCTCTGGAAAAACTGGAGAATGACAACTATAAGGAGTTAAAATCCAAAGGCAGAGTAAACAGCCCAAGGATTTAAGCAATGGAAGACAACTGTCTTAATTGTAATCCATATGCTAGCCTGTAAGATCTCTTGCAAGTACTAGCAATTGAATGAGGCATGAGAGGTTGTGACAAGCTAAACTTATATGAGGAATGCAAAAACGTGTATGTCAAGCTCTCCCTAAGAATATGAGAAATAGGTGAGTTGACAAACCTAACCTATAAAATTTCAAGGGGACAAGTTTTGAGAGAAAAAGGTCTACTACAGTAAAAATAGATGAAAATATGCAATCTCCAAAAGACAGCCTGTACAAGACACAAAAGACAACAGATATAGAACAACTACACAATGATAAAACGTAGGGGAGAGAGATGATTGTGTGTTTATCATATAGCAAAGCTACAAAGGGCTATCTGCTCAGCTCACCAAGGGGAATCGAATCCCTGATTTTAGTGTAGTAAATCCGGAGACATACCGCTGTACTAGCGGGGGATGAGAGATGATTGAAAATATCCAAAAGCCCTCACAGGCAGTCCAAGTCCTTACAGAAAAAGAGTGGACAGGAAAGAAAATCAACTTGCCCCTATGATAGAGTATGGGAGTCTTCTAAAATCTAAATTTTTGAACAACAACAATTTCAAGCAAAACAAAGAAAAATACACTTTGGAAGAAAAATGAAGATAAAAAGAAAAGGAAACCAAGGCTTCAAAAGGGGCAAGAAAGAGCCTGAAGAACCATACAAAGGTCATAAAAGGGAGAATTACCAGACAAGGTGGAGTGAAAGGAAGGAAGTATTGCCAAACTAGAGGCAAAAGGTTGTTGACAATGTGCTAAATAACCTGCATTGGATGAAATGTACAGGATCTAGATGAAAAGCCAGACACATAAAGATGTGAAGAAATAGGATGATGTTGAAAATTGGCAGTAGACAATCCACCTGCATTGATATATGGTGAGAGTAGAAGATTGACAAGAGTAATAGAGGCAACAGACTATGCAAGAAAATCTTGAATGCCTTGCAAGAGACCATACAAATCCCACACATGAAGCTTCTCACATACATGCCTCATGAAAAATGTTCATCATCATATTATTTATTTTACCTAGCCTTAAAATTGACTAACTTAAAAATATTCCTATATTTACATTTTAGTTAATTTTATAATAATAAATAAAGAATGCATGTGAAAAAAATCCCTGAACCTTTGTTGTTTTTATTCAGATGACTGTCAATGACACTTAACCCTACTTTTTATGTCAATGGTAGTTGTTCATTAAATCATTTCTATTTAATAATGTATCAAAAATCATAAATAATATAACATGCGAAAAGCAGGAAATGTCCCATAACTATCACAATTTTTCTTGTTCTCTAACTATGTGACAAGAGTTCTTACAAATTCATCAAATCTTGTTGACACACTTCCATGGGAATAAAACTTCTACTACAATGGAACTTGACAATTCCATGTTCATTAAACAATGTAATATAATACTCCATTTCATGGATGAAAACCTTGCCTTCCTGCTGATTATAAGTAATATACTGTTAAACATAAAACAGAATAATTAACAAATCCTGAAAGAGAGGATGTGATATGTGGGTGTGGCAAGAGACGTCTGATTTTATATTTGAAGGCTAGAAAAATTATACTTTGTCTGAGTGATGACAGTATTATAGTAAGTAACTAATCTTAAATTTTAGACTTATTGGAGAGGTGGTGAATGAATAAGAAAAGTAAGAATGCCCAGGAGAAATTTTGGATTTTTAAAAATATTTTCTGACTTATAGAATTAAGACTTAGAATATATATGCTGTTAAAATTTGGATTTTAAGTTGTGAATTTACGCTAAACTAATTAGTTTAACATAAACAAAAAAGTAGTTTCATTAAATTCTGAATGTAATCCACTAAAAACCTTGTGGCATGCACGATAATGGATGCTCATAATGAGAGGGTTAACATCATTAATCTATGAATACAGAGAAAACTGCCCAAATACAAAAGCAATACAAGAAAGTTTTTAAGTGCAATTCACCTGACCTGTTAGCCTGCAAGATATCTTCCATATAACTCTCTCTGGCAGGTAGATAAAAATCTGAAAGTCAGTAATTACAGTAAACTAAGAGTAGAGGTTTCACTTTAATATCATTTGTCTTCTGTAATTACTATATTCATTTGAGCTTTTACTATAATAATGGAGACTGAAATATCAATTTCACTAAGGTTTTCTTTCCACTCCTAATTGTAGGATCTTTTCTTTCTTATCTATTTTTCATGACTTTTCCAAGTGCAGTCAAATTCCCACAGCTGTCTATATTTAGAAAAACATGATACTGATGTGGGATGTCGTGGGCTTGAACACCCATTATTTGCTCTCCTGTCTTATTTTACTTGTTTATTATTCTTTTCTTTGTATGTAAGGTTTTATAAACAGTGACTGACAGATGGTTTACTCCCAATGCTATGTGGAAATTACTTCTGCAGTCACTTCCAAAAATAAGGACACGTATCCCATTTTGATTAAGGATCTGTATTATATATATACACACACACATACATATATTACTTGGCATACCTTGGTAAATGTAATCTAAAGCAGAAATGTGATGGCAAAAGAAAATTAAGTTGTAATCTAGTGGATGGAGCTAAAGTTCAACACAGATAAAAACTATGTAAGACTAAATAAAGAAAGACATCTGATTAAGGTAAAAATAAAAACTGAACATGAAGAAAATGATCTTGTAATTATGTGCTGACACTCATGGGGATTACTACAAATGTAAGCTGTATCACACTCCAACTGGTGGAGGGCTAAAACATTACAACAGTTAAATCATAGGCTGAAAGCAATAATGCACATATTTAAGAGTGGGAATTTATTTAAGGCTTTTGGCATGCACAAGAAACTCTGTAGTAGTGGCATGCGAGGTAATAGCTCTTAATGGTGCAGAGGTAAGTAGTGTTTCTGAAGTACCAATTTTATTGAGTACCACATAATAATATTAGAGTGTCACACTAACACCATTAAGATATAGATGTGTTAATACTATTAAGGTCAGAGTCAGTTACAGTTTTACATATCAATGTTGTACTGCAGCACAGATGAATAGTTTATTTATGTTGTATTGTGTTTGAGTAAAATGTTTATTTGTGAACACTGACAGATACAGTATCATGAGATTCTGGAGTTGCTTACTCACTAAGGTCTCTATGTTTCACTATCTAACATTTAGTTTTTTAAACACTGTCAAAATCACTGGATTTCATATTTTATAAAAGACCATTGTATGTTTCAGATCTCCCACAGTGTAAGTTGCTACATGCTATAAATTTTGTAAAGGTGTCACAACTTGCCAACATTTTTACTTACAATACTGATAAGTACATCAAAAGTCCTTCATGATAGGATCAGCAGACAGAAATACATTACAGTAAAAGTTCTGTAAAAAAATGACCAAATCAAATAACGATTCTGGTTTAACCACTTATAAGTTCTACAAAAGTTTCACAAACAACATAAAAATATTTTAACAATAAATATAATATTATCACAGGAAAACTATAAACAAAAAAGTTCTTGAAAAATACTTCATGAACATAAATTTTTAACAACACATCTCTTAAGTAAGAGCACCACAAAGGGAAGGAAATATTATTTTCTACATTTTCTGGCAGTATGATGCAATTTTATTTGTGCCCACATTTAAATAAACATCAAGCTCTCATTTAAAGAGTAACAACATTATTTTAACAAGCCTAATTTTGCATATATTCCTTTAACCTACATCTGACCTAAAGTATTTAATAGGGATTGAGATTCAATATCTGATAATATTCATTACATAAACTGAATCCACCTGTGTTTTCTGGAAGGAAATTGGTGCCACAAGTTAACCAAAATATTCAGTATATGCTACCTTCATGCTGGAAATTTACTTTACAGAAGTTTGTCCAGCCATATACTTGTACAATATATACACACATCCATTCTGTTGTTTTTTCTGGGGTTTTTTTTTCCTAGAGATTTTTATTAACAGGATTTATGCAAGTAAGAAATATTAGGAAATGGGTCAAATGAAGATCCAAGTTAAAATAAATAAAACTGTTAATAGCAAATGTAAATATATATAAATATTCACTTAAGGTCCAGTTAATTACAGGTTCCACAAACACAAAAATATAAACTGACAGACTGCAACATCTTAACTGAAAACACAATACATTCTGCAGTTTATAATTACTCAATGAGTGATATATATTTAGGTTATTAAAAAACTTGTTTTAGCAAATAGTGCAACATTTGGAAGCCATTTTCATGTCTGTAATGCTTTGCTTGTTTCTGTTTCGATGTCTAGACCTGTCCATTTTTCTCCAGCCATTCTGGTTAATATCCAGTGTGGACACTTGCTTACTAGCTGAGTGGACAAGCCTTGTCAGATTTAATCCTTTAGACTTTGGACTGCATTCGCTGTCGACTTTTCTGTCCTCCTGGTGGTAGTCAGATGTGTTCATCTGCTGGTGCTGGGTCAATCTACCAATATCTAAACAGCTACCATCTACATGCTGAAGTTGTGCTTGTGTCCTGATATTGGTTTTGATATCATACTCCATCTGTTGTAGCTTAGTTGACCCACTGATGTTAGAATTTCTACTGCCCATTTCTTCCATCTGAAGGTGTGAGAGTTTGCTAATCTCACTCCAACTTGAAGGGAAAGAATTCTGGTCATTAATTAGACCACTGTTAATTTCACTGCTTTCTTCTTGGCCAGGATTGCTTTGTCCATTTGTATTTCTGTGACCTGACAACTCTGTTAAAGTTATGTTATCAGAGTTTAATACTTCCTGATTACAAGAATAGTCTGTGTATAGATCCCCACAGGAAACAGATTCCATCAGACGAGGCTGAGAATCCGAAAGAAAGTCAAGGCTGTCATTGCTGTCAACAGAAAAAACGGTTTTATCTAAGGAATGAGGCCTGAAGACAATTCTTTCATCTTCAGGTGTGTATGTGTAGTTGTGATGATCATCTTCTACTACATTTGTGATTTCTAGCATATCCAGCTTGGAGACTAGACCAGCTGAAGGAATTTGGTAATTTCTAACTTGATATTTGTCATTTATTACAACATTTTCAAAAGTTTTTCCATCATTTAATTTAGTGTTTTCTTTGTCAGTTATGTATGTTTTTTCCTGATAATCTTGCTTCTGATTAGTCTGTTCACTGAAGCTGGAAGTTTTATTAGAGTTTCCAAAGTGCTGTTTGTGATGCTGTCCCATCAAATGTAACATGGCATGGGACAAAAGAGACCGTGAAGTCTGTTTTACACAGTGTAGCTGCTTTCTAGTTTGTCTTGACTTACAAGATTTGGAACTTGGCTTGGCACTCACTAAAACTTCCTCATTTTTGTTCTTCAGTAGAAGTTGTGGTGAGCTTTTAACAGCATGAAGCCGATGACCACCAGAGGGTAATATTTTGAGTTTTTTGGTAGAATAATACATAGGATACTCCTCTTTCCTGGTGGAAGAACAAGAACTTACTAGCAAAGAATCCCCAACTTCTTTTTCTGTAGGTAATGGTAACTCTGTTCTTTTCACAGGAAACATTTGAAGGGTTTTTTGTTCTGGAACCACTAAAGATAAGCAAGTTTCTTCCTCTTCAATATTCTCATTGTGGAATTTGTTCTGTAACGGAGGTGATTTCACTGGAGAACTACTTCCACCACTAGTCATGCTCACAGTGTCCTCTTCTTCCCGTACTATACTACACTTCCTGGCAAGAGGCAGTTGAGACACAGAACTCAAGCTAACACTGAAGTGTGAAGGAGTCAGATATAGACCATAACTATGAGTATTTAGGGATTTCAAGGGAGAAAGAGGAGACACTAAATTATCTTGTGGAATATCAAGTTTTTCTTGAGTAGGTGATGGGTTTGAAGTTGCCACCCTAATGAAATAAAGAAAACCAAAATTTCCTTAAAAGGAATTAACAGATGCACAAGTTGTCTGAATCTGAAATTAGTGGGTTAAATAATAATAAACTTATAAAAAAAAACAAAAAACAGATATATACAATGGATAACTAGTACAAATAAAATCCTATAAAATACAAAATGTCATTAGTAAACATAAAATGAAGATATAATTTGGTTTACAGACTGTACTTGTACTTTAAGGTGCAAAGTCTTCCCTAAATAGTCTAAAAGTGCACACAAGTAACCTAGATTTCTAATAATTCCTAAACACTTATCTTGAAATTATTAGTTTATATTTACACTAGTGGAAATATTTATGGAAACATGCAAGTGGTAAACATAAAGAAATAACAAACTGGAAGTTCTAGTAACTTGATGGTGAATTTATCAATCATGAAATTTCATCACAGGAAATACAAAGATAAAAGTGAGTAAGCTGTATAATGCACTAGTTAGTTATGTGATTTCTATACTTCATAGTCATTATAGTCATGAGTTATTCCTCACAATTTAGCAAAACTGTTTGGTCACCTTTTGGCTTAATTAGGTTTTACACAAGTACATACAGCTTCAAGAATACTCACATAAAGACTTTGTGCATGAAAATTCATGGCTATGGGTGTTCCATCAGCCTTTCTATTGTCAAGATGTTATTTTACTGCATTTTCTGTATGTTTGGGATAATTGTCTTCCTGGAAGATGAATTATTACCTGACTAGTCGTTTTCTTGAGGGGATAGCATAGTGGATCGCAATTTCTCTGTACTTTTTAGCAGGCAGAGTGCCTTGTAGGTTACTTAAACCAACTGCTAGGATAAGATGCAGAACTAAACTTATACTGATTAATAAAATGCTTCACTGTAGATATGCATTATTATGATATTATACTCCTTTCAGCCATTATGCAAAGAATTGTTGCATTTTGATAACTAATTTGAATTTGGGTTCATCTGAAATTGTGGCATGGCACTTTATGGTTTGTTGGATGACAAACAATTACAGTACATAAAGTATCAGCACAGCAGTTACTCCAGAATTGTTCATTTTCACATGATATTTACCTTTTATACCTTTTTCCTCACATTTCCCATAATTATTTCCAATACTGTATGCTTACCTAGAACTTAAATTGCTTGTCTTGAAAACTGCTTCTAGCAATTGTTTAATTTGTATATGTTTATTTAGAAATGATTAAATTATACGTGATTACCATAAACACTTACTCTGGAGTTATCGCTAATGGAGAAAAGTCACGTCTAGAATTTTTCATGTTTAACTGATGAGCTTTCTCTTGTCTCTGAGCTCGCAGTTTTCTTTCAGCAAGAAGAAAGTAGGTAGCAGTAATGTGGTTGTATTCATTCTTGTCCAATGCTCTATTACAGTTAAAAGTAACAATGCCAAAATTACTACAGAATAGCCTAAGTTTCCCTAACACTAGATTGGAGCAAATATCATTAATTAAAACAAATTGACAGTCCTAATAAATTAAATTAAAATTATGATTATTAATACTCTATGAACTGTGGAATTTGTCTGAAAGAAAACATTTGCTCTAAAGTTATTCAGTTGTGAAAAGCTGAAATAATTCTAACACACTATGGATGTTAAAAATGTCTTATGACTAGCAAATAAAACTGTTAAAATTAACACTTTTCAACAGTAAAAATGTATTTCTGATAAATAACACTATGTAACACAAATTTTGTTCCTGAATAGTATGTGTTGTTTCTTAATTGCTTATGTTGTAAAAGTACAGAAAATAGCGATTATTCCCTTCACACTTTGTTTTTGTGATCTGGATAATGAAAGTTAGAAATTAATATATTTTCCATGTAAAGAGGGGCAAATTTGCACATTTTCATTAACATAAGGTCTGAATAAAACGACATATGAATCAAGATTTACATGTACCTATACTAAAGTTATACAAAAATGAACAAAAATGTTTAAAAGTGAGAAGTTTTTCTGAGATTTGCAACTGTGATGTAAATCATTTTCATGTACCAGTCCCCAAATATAGTATCACATCATGTTTTCATTATATGCTTCTTGGTAGTGGCATTCAAAGTCCAGTATATCTCAGTGAAAGTGCTTGCCTTGCTCCTCTGAGTATGCTCCCATGTTTTCCTTGAATTTATCAAGATAAGCATCAAGTATATAGACTTAAGAACATCCTCCAGCCCATTTTGCCATAGTTCTTATAAGATAATATGTTGCAAAATCAGGTGAAAAAGATATTAGTCCAATCAGTAACAGAACACACCAGATGGTGTACGAGGGTTAAAGCATATCAGACCATAAGTGGTGAGTCAATTTCAGTGCAAGAAAAAGGCAGCATTAAGTTTCTATCATTCAGTCTGCAGTCTTCACCTTAAGCCCAGGCAGCAGACGAGAAATGCAACTTCCATTTTGACAAACTAGGTGGAGTTTGCATGCACACCCAGTGCACAACAAATACCAGGCCACACAGTGTCATAATATGAAACTGTTTAATGTAGATATTATGATACAGTTTACTTTGTTAATAATTATTTTATTATTATTTAGTTTTTGTTACAATAGGAGTCAAAACAGACAATTGTTGGAAGTTGTGTTTATAATTCATTGATGATGAGAATATAGAAATATCTAAAAGTTGACTAGATGATCCCATGGTAAATATCCAAATAGTGTGAAACATGCAGAAAGAGCAGGTAGACAAAGACAATAGATTGTCAAGAGATTGGAGTCAAAGCCAAGGAAAAAAATCTGGAACGAAGTTAACTGTTATAGAAGTGATATGTCTAATGTTTAATATGTCAGAGTAAGACTTACAGTAACAAAGGGAAAAAAGTATATTCTGTCAAAATGTAGTTTTAAAGTAATTAAATCAGCCAGGATGTACTTTGACAAAAGGAAAAGAGGATATTTTAATGAAAGAAGACCAAATAATTGCCGGAAAATCCAGTATACAACTGTAGTAATGCACACCACAATTGTAAGCAAATTATAACCAAATACCAGTTCAACAAGCAAAGGAAAAGTTCAGTTTATCAACTAAAATTCTGAAGTAATTGCATAAGCCTAAGTGGACTTTTGACAAGAATAAGAGAACCATATAGTGGTTATGGTATATCTATGATACATAAAGTGTAAAGAATTTCTTGTAGATATGTTAAATTAGTTTTTATTTATTTATTTTTTTTTTAAATAAGTGGAGTGCATTCTGTTCATTTATTATTGAATTTATTGCCAATAAGTCACACCTACTGTAAAAGAATTCTAAGACCAACAACACAGTATATACCTTGCTTTGAAGAAGTAAATGACTTTAACTGACAATTGTGAATAAAACCTTAGCTTCTGACACCCATGAACCTGAAAATGGTAGGAAGAGGAAATGCGAGCACTGTGGGTGAACATCAGTCCAAAACCAGATGGTGACAGGAATTTTTTCTTCTGGTTTATGGTAAGAGGAGGGCCCCTTACCAACCACATGTGTGAGTACCTATTTTGGCTATTCTTACACCAATCCAGTGCCATACTAACAATGAATTGTCATTTAGGCAAGAGCAGTACAAGGGAAAGCCAGCC
Source organism: Carcinoscorpius rotundicauda (assembly GCA_011833715.1). NCBI lineage: Eukaryota > Metazoa > Arthropoda > Merostomata > Xiphosura > Limulidae > Carcinoscorpius > Carcinoscorpius rotundicauda. Next base: position 43,238,136 of record CM022392.1, on the reverse strand, counting down.
AAAGGGGTGAACTACATCTGGTGGATTCATCCATTACAAAACTAGAGGACATTGTGAATTTGTCTCATATTCCCTGTAGAAAAATAGTACTCACCGTCTACACTGACAGAACACCATCTTCATACTTTTAATTACATGGAAATAGTCACACTCAGGAGAAAACCTCTGTGATCCACTATTTCCAGCAGCTAGGAACTGGTAAGTGGCAAAGACTCTTACATACCAACTGAAGAAAGAGGGAACAATATAGTGGGAAGTCCAGAGGAACACAACACCACAAGTCAGTGCAATGAATAACCATGAAAACCCTATTTTGAAGAGCAAACCAGTCTCAGTTTATTCAGCTAGAACAGGAGGGATGGTCAGTGATCCAAATATGGTTTTTCTCATGATAGTCCATGATCTAATATGAGCCTTATTTACAAAAAAGTTGCTGTAAGGTAGCCTATAATGGTCTTGTGGAACACTTCATCTCTTCAGTGAGCACTATCAGACCTTTAAGGTCATTTAAAGTTAACTACCCATAATCAAGAGTGATAACTCTTGTTTGAAAAGCCAATAAAAACATTCATAAAAGTGGGAAAAATAAGATGCAAAGATCAACAATGGATTGTTTGCTTTTGTTGTGGAGAGACCAGGAAAAAGAAAGAACAAACTAAATAAGACAGAAGGAAGGCTAGATAAAAAAAAAAAAAAGAGTCACACATCTTGCAAGGGACTACATAAAATCTACAAGTGAAGTTACCAATTACCTGTTACCCTTACCAATGAATGTAATGTATAAATTAAAAAAACTTAAATGGCATTAAAAAGATTAATGGCCTTTAAAAAACTACAAACATTACCAAGATGGACAATGTCATCATCACTAATAACACTGTAACTTTATGGACAAACCTTGAGATAGAACATGTTTAAAATGGTGCTGTTGTTGAGAGTCATAACGATGACAAGAAAGTAAAATGTGGCTTATTGTGATCTGAGTGTTACACAAACCACACACTAATGCATCAGTTACAGATAAAAGAAAATGATGAGCTAAGAAACTGTGACCAATGCGTAGTCTAGATAGAACAACTTCCTTTTTCCAATCCTTACAACAGCAAGACATTTTAAGTCCAATAGAGGGTTTTGTTTGGAAAAGCTTGTTTTCACATTGCTCTCTCAAAGTTGACTGCCATCTGGCATGGAGCAGAGCCTTGAATACACGACCATAGTCCATGCATAGAACAGACACAGCAGTGATAGTGCTAGAGCAGATAGATTTAGCTGCAGTGTTGGAAAGCTTGTTCCCATGAATACCAACGTGGCCTGGTATCCCGAAAAACTGGATAGAAGTAGATGTTAAAGAGAAATGAGCCAGTCAGTTTTGAATATCAGCAAGAACAGTGTTTGAACTAACATGAAGCAAGTCCATGGCCAATAGAGAACTAATCAGTCAGTATAAATTGTGTAATTTGAGTATTGCTTAGCTTCTATGTTATCCAGGGCAAACAAAATGACATACAGTTCAGCAGTGAACACAGAAACTATACAGGGGAAACTATACTATTCATATAAATAGGATGGTTCAAAGGATGTTCAGCAAATAACAGACAGTACTTCCAATGGGGAGTATCTGCTTTTCTCAGATGACTAAATGAAAGGTCACATTTGGAGACTGTAATAAACCATGGTAGAATGAGCTGGCTAGTGGATACAAAAGGCCACAATGAGCAATGGAAGATTGTCTGTTCTGAAAAAGCATGGCCTACCAAGGAAGGAAAACACAACCTCAGGTGGAATGTTGTAGTAAGGATCAAAGTTTCAAAACATACAGTAAAGATAGTTGCAAATGGCAGAGGTGTAGAGGATATTCATGAGACTTATATTTTAGCTCTGGACTGAAGAAGTGCAGAAAGCCCCAGTGCAGAGCTGAAGTTCCTGATGATAAACAGGGTCCAGCATCTTCAATGCCGAGGTTCTGACAGAGACATAGACCAGTGAAACATTGTCTAGTTTTGATTAAGTAAGAGCATGATATATCTTTAGTATAAAACATTGATCTTCTCCCCAGGTGGTGGAAGAGAGGACACGGAGGATGTTGAGTGCTCTTGTACATTTGACTTGTAGCTACCTAATGTGTGGTATAAAGATCAGCTTACAATCAAAGATAAGCCCCAAGAACTTTGTCTCAAGGACCACAGGTAGCACAACTTCACCGATACAGAGTTCAGGATCAGTGTGAATACCCCTTGGTGGCAAAAATGCATGCAAACGGTTTTATAGAGAGAGATGTTAAAGCCATTTGCTGTGGTCTACTTCAGTAAATGATTGAGGGTAGTCTGTAGTTACCGCTTAATATACCTTATGTTCAACAACTGACATGTGATGTGAAAGTTGTTGACAAAGAAACTGTTTGCAACAGTAATAGGGAGTTATTCAGTGCAGCCATTAATCTTTACACTGATAAGTGTAACCCTGTGAGATTTCAAGTTCCTTTAGAAACGAATGGGAAGGTATCAAACCCACATGAACTTGGAATCATCTGTCCATGAAAAAATGTTTAATAAAAACGGTCATGCAACCAATATGTAGAGTTCTCACAAAATGCCATACCTCCATGTTATATTATACGCCTTCTCAATGTCAAAGAATATTGATACAAGATGTTGCCCTTTGAAAAAGACTTCTCTGATTGATGTTTCAAGTTGAATCAGGTGGTCCATGGTGGACCAAGAAGAGCATTAACCATCCTTTTTCAGGTCTTACAAAGACAGCTTGTCAAAGCAATTGGACAGTAGTTTGAAGGAACCTTGGGATCCTTCCCAGGCTTAGAGAAAGGTAAGACAATAGCCTAAAGCCAGGCATCAGGAAAAACATTCTCCTGCCAGATCCAGTTAAAAACAATCAGAAGAATAGCAAGAGAAGCAAGAGATAAATGATGCAGCATTTCTTAGTGTACATCATTCGGTCCAACCTATGTACTAGCAGACTGATCAAGGGCCAGTTTGAGTTCCACCAGTTTAAACGGATGATTATATTCATAGAGAAAATCAGTTCTAAAGGAAAGAAGTGATCACTCTGCCCGAGTCTTGATGGCTAAGAAGGTGGAGGAAGAAGCAGAACTGCTAGATACCCAGCAAAGGCTTTGATCTAGAGTATCGGCAATGCTCTGGGTATCAGCTACTTCCTGGCCATCACAGAGCAAGATTGAGAGGGGAACAAATTATATTGCCCACTGACCTTTCAAATCTTGTAGCATACAACTTTGTAACTGGTGGTAGAAGATATGCTGGTTGTGAACTCAATCCAAAATTCCTTCTAGCTTTGATGTCTTACATTCACTTTCCATATTACATGTCAATAAATGCAAAATAAAGCTTATTGTAAATTCTGTTAAAAAAATTCACAAAGGCCAATGAGAATTAGGTTTCTCTTAGAAAGCAGTGAAGATTCCCCAGTTTCCAAGTGATTTTATGTAAAAAGTTTTAATTTCAAATTTACAACCATAGATGCATCAATTTCCTTAATTATTCTATCACATTTTTCACCTTCATAATTACTGTAAACTTTTATTTTCATAATAACCTTTATCAGGATTATTGCAACGAGCTTTACCAACATTAGGATGGCATTTAATACCAGAACTTTCTCATAATAAATATTTTTAGTTTTCACCTCTTATTTTTAATGGTAAAATCAGTTTATTTACTGTCACCAATAACAAAATAAGCTATAAAATTTACAATCAGGACAAACATCCACAGAGCTTAAGCATGTCTACATAAATGATAAGCTAAAGACTTAAGTAATAAATATTAAAAGTAAATTTACTGAAGTTTTGAAAACACAGTAATAAAAACAATTTAAACAAACTAAACATTATGTTTTACCTCTACTTCTACTTACCAAAAACAATGAGGAAAAAATGAATTTCACAGCATTTACATTTTCACTTATTATACTATCCACCAAGTTATGTCACTATTTTTCACTATAAATACACTTATTTTGGTTTATAAAGTAAATTTTCACTGCTATTGTACATTAGTATTATAAAGTGACTTTATTAAGTAGATAAAATACAATTTCCACTTACTCTAGTATTTCTTCTTTAATTGCAATGTTACCATTCACCATCTTCTGAATTATATAAGCATGGTCTTCTTCAGATAAATGTTCCCTAGATACAAGGGGTAAATAGTCTGCTGGCTGAATAGGGTTACCAGAATTTAACCAGAGATCGGTGGCAATGTCCTCTAATGTTGCACGTTTTTCAGGGTCTCTAATAAGCATACTTGATATCAACCTGTCCCAAAAATGATTAAAAAGTTCAATTATTTCAATAATTAAACATAACAAAACTTAAAGTCACAAAATTAAGGTTACTTGCATTTTAACTTTCAATAAATAAATCTAAAATATAAATTAATGTGCATATTTTTTGGAACACCTCAATAGTTGTCATTTTATGAGTTATACACACAAAAAAGTAATTGATTTGCAATAGAAATTAATTTATACAAATTAATCTTGGACTTGAGTACACAATAATGGCTTAATGTTTCTTTGATGCTAATATTTTGTGTACCTACTTTTGCCATCAATACTTTGGCATCTTTGTGGAAGTCTGAATTTGGTGTCAAAGATTAGTTAGAAAGCTAAATAAATTATAATAGTTTTACAGTATTCTATTTTACCATTTGAATTATGGTTTCTGTTTGAAATACATATTTGAAGGCAAAAGAAATAAAATTTTGGGAAACCAATAACAGTGAGAAAAAAGCACAGTTAATGACACACGGAGTTCAAGTACAAATAGCATCAAAGCCTGAATTAATGCTAAATTTATTTTTTCAATGTATATTCTTTATTTACTGGTTCATATTTTCAAACAAAAGTACCTAAAACATAAACATTAATAGCTTATTACGTTAAAATGCACAAAACTTCCTCATCAATCCCTGAACTAAGCAATGAGTAGTTGAATATGCATGGTGTAATATATTTCTTACCCCACTGTACTATCCACTGATTTACTACTTGTCACTGCAGTTGCACATGGTTTAGGGAGTAATGAAACTAAAATAAAATTGTGAACTGTTAAGATGCCTGAAGCTCTTAAGATAAATAACACAGACCTGCAATGATTTTATTGTCTTAAATTTTATGTTCCATGGCAATTTTTGTACCTTATATCAGATAATATCCATTTTTCTCCTCATGTATAGATTCCTTATGAAACATATGTACTTTTACACAATGAATCATTTCCATTGAAATCAGATCACATTTTGTTATTCTTAAAATGATGGAATCTGGTCTTGAGTCAAGAAGGCTAAACCAGGTCCCCAGACACTGCCTCATCTGCCCTGCAATTACTCCACCTCTGCTTCAGGTAGAGTGAATGTTCACAATCCTTGTGAAATATCTGTTACATTTATTTATTTACTTTCTATAAACTTTATGGTGTGTTTGACATTAACTTGCCTTCTATAATTCTTCTGATATATAAGGAGAAATATTTATTTAAGTTACATAAATCTTGTGAGATGTGTAATATATTATTAAATTTCATTATTAAATTGTGTGGGTTAGCTGCAGTATTATTTATTTTTCATACTCCCTCCAACAGCACAGATAGCCCATTGTGTAGCTTTGTGCTTAATTCTATAAAAAACAAACTCCCTCTGACATATACTTGTATTTATTTACCTTCTATACAGCTCTCAATATGTGTGCTGATAGTTACTTTCATACTCTTTTTGGCATTAATGTCAGTGATATTTGTTTATTTTTTATGAATATTCTGAAGGTTGTCTTATAGCAGTTATTTACCATTCATATGCTTTCTAATATCTGTGATAAAGTATCACTTACTTTCATAAACCTTCTGGCTGTATGCTGTTTACATTATATGAAACTTTTAACATACTTGGTATTTTCCTTCCACTGCATTTGCACCAAATCCAAGTTCTGGTCAAATACCAAAATTCAAAATATTTATTGTGAACATCAAGCTATTCAGTGTATTCATATTCTGATAATTTCATATTTCCAAATGTTTTATATTTATAAAAGACTGAAAACTAATCCATAAATAAATACTCTGAAGAAAGCCTTGATTGTATGATTGCAATTTACTCACATTTTAAGTAAGTATGCAACTCTCGTGAAAGGCCTTTAGAAAAATAAAAACAGTTGATGGAATAGTTTTAAATTTGTCTTGCATGATCCTTAAACTATTTTACCTTGTATGCCAACAATCTTTAGTATATTTTTACAGTATCATATATAACACCAAATAAACTTCAGACTTATAAACACAAGTGGATTGTGTGACACAAAAACCTGCAGTTTTAATTGCTTCAAATCTTTCCTTTCAAAATAAAGGAATAAAACCTAAATTATATTATTTAAGTTGTAAAGTACTTGATAATAGTAATTTCCTTAAAATACATTCATACTAAATTTTGAATGTAGCTCAGTAAACATAAACAAAATGGGTTTAAAAATGGACATACTGACAAAGGGATAAAATAAGATAAATAAAAGCATGTAAAGAAAAAAAAAAGACAATGTTTCCAGTAAGAGTGCATTTGTAGACCCCTAATAAAAAACCTAATCTGATGGTGAAGAATGTGAGAAGTAAATAAAGAGTAGAGAACAATGACCCCAGTGAAAGGTCATTAACATTTAAGTGCTTCCTAGAAACCTGGGCAATGACTCAAAATTCAGAAGGTAAGAAATATACAGATAATAAGAACTAAATAATCCAACATTACATCTTTGGCATAACAGAAATTAGTTCAAGATAAATACAATATATCTGAAAAAAAAAAAGAGAAATCAAACCAACATAAATTTATTTGAAATTATCAGTAGCTGAAGAATCTTGTACTTTGGACAATGAAGGTGAGTAGACCTAAGAATTTTTTTTACTCAATTTATTTTCCTCTGTTACATATAAATATGATGGATGTTCTGCTACTGGGCACCCTCATGTTCCAACCAGGGACTTCAGCAAACAAAATGGAATTAATGGTTTGATCATGTAGTTTATTGACAACTAATAATCAAGCTACAAGATCTCTCTGCATGCTGTGACAATGTATGCACATAAAAGCTTCCAAAACATTAGTTGCTCTCATGCTATCAACAACCATGTGACTCAGATGTGATCCTTGAATGTCTGTACTGCAGTGCAAAGAATGCATCAGCTACCCACATTTCACTAATGTTCTAAGCATCTTACTATGCAAGTATCAGACCTGAGATAAGGTCTGGAGGTGACTTGATAAGCCATCTTCAAACTTATTTTCTATAAAGTAGGTTCTTTATGAGTAACAGACAAACCACAATATGTATCTATGATCACTCTGCTTTAAGTAATTACTTTGCTGTTGTTTCAACAAGGGGGAACACTGATAAGAGGCATTAAGTAGACTTGTACTCACTACAATCATGAATGAAGTGGAAATATATCTATCTACACCAACTGTATGTGCAAAAACAGCATACATAAAAGAAATGGTTGTGTGAAAAGAAGGAAACATTTGTAATTCATAATATTTTGACAAACACATTTCTGAAAACACTTGCCTCCTCCATATATTTATCAGAATCATTAAATGAAACTGTTGCCTCAGGAAAGGAAATGATTTTAATTTTTTATCATTATCTGGCATTAGTCAATTTAAATATATTCTACTTTAATTTACATTAAAAAACCAACATTACTGAATAAAATACTTATAACTTCAGAACAGAAATTATAAACAGAAACCTTATTGTGAAGTTACTAAATTAGCAACAAACTTTGTGTTATTATAGAATGCTTTACACTCATATCTGTTTGTTTGTTTTTGTGTGCAAAGCTACTCGAGGGCTATCTGTGCTAGCCATCCCTAATTTAGCAGTGTAAGACTAGAGGGAAAGCAACTAGTCCTCACCACCCACTGCCAACTCTTGGGCAACTCTTTTAACAACAAATAGTGGGATTGACCATAACATTATAATGCCACCACAGCTGAAAGGGTGAGCATGTTTGGTGCAACCAGGATTTGAACCCGTAACCCTCAGATTATGAGTTGAATGCCTTAACCCAACTGGCCATGCTCATATCTATAACAAAAGTAAAAAAAAAAACAACAGGTGAGAATTAACAAATTTCTTTTAACAGCACAAAAGTTGTTGTCAAAGAAACATATATTTTATAAGTTTCATAAAGTATACATCAAAATTAGAGGCTTAAACAACGTTTTGGTCTTGGAAAAGTTTCAAATAATTCAGACAGCTGATTTAGAAAAATACCAAATCAGCATTGAACACTAGTTGCACCTCTAACTACCATAATTCTTCTGAGGTGTATAGTAATGTTTATTCATTTTCCAGAAGTCTAACAGGTGCTGTGACAGTTACTAATCTTTTGTAAATCTTCTGACATCCATGATGCGGTAGTTGTTTGCAGTCCATAATCCTCCTGACACGAGTGCAGTATTACTTACTTTCTAAAACCCTTATATCATGGGAGCTACAGTATTTAATAGTTAATATTAAATTTGTTTTATGTATCCTACAATTCACTTACCTTTTACAATCATCTGATACATGTGCTGGAATTGTGTATTTACAGTCCATAATCATGGTCAAAGTCTCACTGTCATTTGCTTCCAAAAAAGGGGCATGTCCACAAACTAACATGTACAGGATCACTCCCAGACTCCAGACATCTAGCATTTAGGTAAACAACAAGAATTCATTAATCACTTTGGCAAAAGAGAGGAGACATTTGCTCTTGTCTCAAAACAAAACAACAACAAAAGAAGAAAAAAACACCACATATAATTAAGCTATATAAACTTACATATTCTAAAAATGACTGGTATTATTATTAAAACTTCAATTAAAATATAGTACAGAACAGCATTTTGACCTTCTTAGTTCATCTTCAGGTTAAAGGAGAGAGTCAACAACCGACCATTGCTAGGCACAGATGAGTGTGAACAGGTACGATGTTGTAGAGAATGTTGCAATCAGATGGTAGGTTATTAGTTAATAAATGTATAAAGGTGCTCCTTTACACACTGATTTAATTTTGGTTTAAGTAGGGCTTTTTTGATTTTGTTTCTTTATATTTGTTTCCCAACTTAGCGTAGTATGTTGGTGTTTTCTGTGATTATGTTGTGCTTACTTCATTTACAGTGTTCGAAGACGTGTAAAGTTGCTTATGTGTTTTTTGAATCTGGTTTCCATTTTTTGGCTTGTTTTTCCAATATAGATACCATGATAGTTGTTGCATTGTATTTTATAAATAATGTTGGTGTTATGATTGTCAATGTACGTTTCTTTGAATTTATTATGGGTTTTTTCATTAACTGTGTTGTTGGTCTTGGTGTGTAAAATTTTTCAACATTTTGTGAAGGAAATCTGTTGATGGAACAAGACTTTTAGACTTAGAACTGTTTCTCTAAAACAGCATCAAAGTTGCAGATGGTAAAAGGAGATGGTTAAATTTCCCATGAAACAAGGCAGGCTCAGAAGAAACAGAATGACAAGGGACCTAATTAAAGACAAATGAAGTTGGAAAGAACCAGTCACTTGATGTTGTTATATTTGGTTGATTTCATCGTTAATTTTATTAGGTGAGCATATTTTTGTGGCTGTGTCCATTGGGTTTCTTAATATGTTGAGTTTCTGTTTTGTTTTGTATGACGGGTCCCAGAGAATGTATAGTCCTAACCCTAGATATGTCAAAACATGTTTGATGTTATCATCATTAGATTATAGCCCTCCACCAAAAGGAGTGATACATCCTCCATGCACAGTAATACATATAAACAAAAGCATCTGAAAGACTTATGCTGGAGAGAGAGAAAACAAAATGCTCTAGGTGAAGGATGTTACATAGAGGTACATATCTAACTGAAATACATTTTCAGGAAAGAAAAATGAAAATACAAAGTGTAGCTTCTTTCTGTAAACAACATTAAAAGGGGAGATCACAAGGAGTATGGCACCCACAAATTAATGGGACAGCATTCCATAGGGCACTGCATTCATCTTAAGTAGGGTCATATTGAAGATGATAAAAAGACAAGAATAAATGCCCTAAATGGGATAAAAACTTAACTCTACAGTTTCCATAGCCAGCAGAGATGTTTTAGCTGCCTTAAGATGTTGAAGATGTGGCATCAGAAGGTTGAAAAATGACTAGATGCAGACACAAGAGGGCATGGAGATGGAAAGGCACAAGGTCATAAGAAATCACTTAAAATGAACCAAAGATCACTGGCAAAGTAGTTTACATGTGTGTATCTACAGAGAAATATGTTCAGAGTGAAGAAACACTTAAAAGAGCTGATTTAATTTCCCATAAAACAAGGCGGGCTCAGTACAAACAGAATGACAAGGGACATAATTAAAAACAAACGAGGTAGAAGAGAACCAATCACTTGATGTACATTGGCAGTAGCACATTTGGTTGCTATTTAATTGGTGTAATGAAAATTCTGAAGTGATGTCAAGAACTTTGGAAGTATCAAAACCACTGATTTGAAAATTACTGATCAAAAGTGACTCCTCAGTCAAATACATTTTTTAAATTACACACACAGTCATAAAGTTGTTAAAGAAATGATGATACTCATTTAAAAAAGTCTCTAAGACAAATGAAATGACCAAGACAAGAAAAAATAATTGAAGCTAACATATCACACTATGATTCAAATCATGTAGAGTGGGAAAAAAGCACAAAAAACAACACGTAAACACTAACAAAACCAAGGAAAGAAAGACACTTTATTGAAATTGGTACTTGTAAGTATATTGTTTTTTACAACCACTTTACTAGAAATATTTTTAAAAAGTCCTTTTTTTTCTTAAATAAAACATTGAACTAATTGAACTTGATCTGTTAGGGTTACTTTATAAAATAACTGAGTCATATATTCTGGTGCCTCTTATATATTTAAGTAGCATAAAAATATTTGAAAGTGGTACTAAAAAGACAATCAAACCTTGTTGAAAGAGCCAAACTGAAACATTAACATAATAATTAAATTCTACATTGAAGTTATACTAAAATAAATGGGATGAGTATTTACACTTCAGAGCTTTTGTTAGCAAAGTAGAAAGATCTGTCTAGCTTTTGATTGAAAAAGATTTAATGTTATCCTTAGATGTGTGTGATTAAGAGCTTCAGAATCAAATGAATTATGTTAACCAAATATAGTGCAAGTACTCTATAAAACAGTGATTAACACACTACTATTATTTAGCTAATGTTAAACACACACAAAAAAATCCTATTATGATAAATGTTGTATGAATTTGCAATATAAGGTGAATAACTTGGTTATGATACACACTCATCCTTGATCAGAAGGTGAGAGGTTTCACAAATGAAATGGCACCACTATTTCATGGTTCATGATAAATGACAATAAAAATGTATAATTTATATTATTTACCAAATGGATTATATTTAGCAGTACTTCTTATAATAGAATTGTTACCATATTTTATGAAATATGAAGACGTGATAGTGACTCTTCAGCATCTTTTACTGAGATGGATTAAGTGTTTGATAAAAATTCTATTTGTAGAGCTAAATCTTGAAAAAATGATTTCCATAGAAACAATTATTGTTAAAAGTGATAAATCTTAATCCTATCTTTACAGGCATACTTTACTGTTGATACCACGATGTTTCACTGACATTCAAAATTATATTAATCTAACGATTAGTACAGCATACAGTCATACCTAATAACTCATACTTTAATAGTTATACAAATTTTAAGTTCTTGGTTTTATAAGGCAATGTTTAAAAAAATCCTGAATTCCTCCAAGTGTGACACATTTTTTCTAGGTATCTTCTCTATTTTATTCACCACAGCTCCAACAAGTATGAAATTCAATGTACATTACTCACTACAAAATCACAATTGCTTAAATAAACCATTATCTTGATGCTCTTCCATTCTGTTTGGTTACAGTCATCAAATACAAAATAAGACCTCTCTTGCCAGACTCACCTGTTATATCCTCTCTTTCAGGATTTGACATTAATTCTCACTTACGCTTAATTGTATATTATCTATAACCCATATAAAGCAAAGGTTTTCATCCATCAAATTATATCTGATGTATTATATAATATTGTTTTCAAAATGAAAAATTATCAATTTCAGTGTTAATACAAACTGGAAGGATGATTCCTAGATTAGATAACTTTTGTAATGGTTCTTGCAACACAATTAGAAATTCAGAAAAATTGTGGTAGTTAGAAGAAATTGTCTACTTTTTGCATCTTGTTATTTCATGTTCTTTGGTGAAATATTTAATTAAACAAAATATATTTACTGCATTTATACATTAGTATAAAAAAAGCTGGGTCAATTGTCAATGACAAAAGCCAACGACAAGAAAGTAAGTACTTTATTTCTTGTTTTTCATGTTTATTATTAATTGTTATAGAAGTAACTAAAATTTAAAATGATGGGTCCTTTGATGCTAGTCAAGATTATGTTATGTAAATTAAACAGTAAAAATAGCATAATAATATTGTTTCATAAGGCACACCAGAGGAGCTTTGAGTAGCTCATGGCTAATGTAATTCAATAGTGTGACTTTAGCTGCATGTTCCCCAAGTGATTTATGACTTAAAATGGTGCAAATATAATTACACATAGTTAAAAGGGCAATAAAACAATAAAATTTAATTACAAATAGATGTATACTGTTACAAGCTTAAAAGTTAATTAGGTGAAATAAATACACTACATATGAAGCCATTCTAGAAAGAAAAAAGGGTAATTTAGTTTTTTTTTGGTGGTTATGAGATTGGTGAAATTGAACATCATACATAATTATGGTATAGAAAATAACAGGTCAAATATAAAGTTCTATTGCAAACAAACATTTGAAATTTGTGTAAGATTAAGAGATTACACAAATAACATTTGAGATTTTTGAATTAAAGAGAAGTATTTTTAATCTTAACATGAAAATTATTTAGCACATGGACTATTCCAACCAAATACTCGATATACTCAAAAACAAACCTTAAAGTTTATTTAAAATACTTCACAAAAATGATTTTTTTGAATGTGAAAGACTTATATTATTTACTGAAAGAGTGCCAAAATTGTAAAGATGTACACTATATTAAAAGTTAATAGTAACAAAACTATAAAGTTTTTATTAAAATACAAAGAGGTCATAAGCTTGTTCAAACTGACCATGCCTGTAATGAGAGAATCAATTTTACACCCTCTTCATCATTCCCTGCTAACATTCATTGATGTTTAGTTGTTGAGAATACCTACAATGTTTTTTGTCAGACAACCTAGCCTATTCAAACTGTGTAATGAGATTTAGTATACCCCTGATAATAAGAGCTGTGAAGCTCTCATAACACTGGGCCCTCATATTACAAGACTTTAGTTTGTGTTCTCTCCTTATCAATAAAAGTGTTAATACCCACACCAGCTGTTCTGAGACACAAGTAAATAAATATTTTCTTGTCTCTGAATTTTAAAAAAATGCAGTTATACTGCATGAATTGCATACTTCAATGTATAAGTTTAAGATAACATAATTCTAAATCATCATGCTCAAGGTCTGAAAAACAAGGATTTTTCAGCCTTTTCATATTTTCTCTACTTCATGAAATTATTTTGAAACACAAATTTTATAATTAACCTATACATTAATTCTAACTACATTTCAACAATATTAACTGAGAAATATTTTAAAATTGATATTTCCCATTTTCTGACATTTATGTAATACAATTCACAAAGAAGTTTGTATTCTCATATCCATACAGCTGCAAAAAAAGGCCCACTTGTTCATTTTTTTAGAGAGGTTCTGTTCATCAAACGGACTATTCCTGCTGAGAACTGAACACCACGTGAGAATATATTATCAACTTCTGAAGCTACTAACTTTTCCTTCAGCTGTTGTTTAGGCCTTGATGTGACACCTCATTATGATAACACATCAAATGGCTTAATCATTTACTAATGGAACACAGATTTGAAACCAAATATCAAACTTAAATATGACTAGATAAAGTAAGAATTCAATCATCACACCGTAGAAGAGAAAAGATGAATGTTTTATAGTCTCTATAAACATTCCATTCAGTTTCTTTTAATCCAAGAATTGTGCATATATTTGTGCATTAAATAACATCTTTTTAACACCTACAAAAATTGTATTCAACAAGATGTCACGTAATTTGAGGTAAAGTAAACATATAGTGTACTAAAAGGTTAATGAGTAATTAAATGTACAACAAGCTTAACGCAGTAACACATACACAATCTTTGGAGAAGGTTTTAACATGTACAATCAATTTACCTAAACACAGAAACATATATGTATTAGTTTGTTATAACTTAAAAAAACATGCCAAAACAAAAAAAAATTAAAGAAAAACCACTGCACGAATTGAAAAGATCACAAAGTAAAAACGATGATGTGAGGATTATAAAATGTACCCTATGTTTTGGAGGTAAATGCAAGCAGGACCCACATTGCAATGGGGATACATCCATCAGTCTTAACTTCCATTTTCCAATAAAAGAGTAGCAACAGATATAAAAACAGAAACTAGGAGAGCGAGATTTGGGTGCTCAAACCCACAACATCCCACATCTACACCACCATTAACTGTTTACAGACAGTTGTTGGAAGGTGACTGCTCTTTGAAGTAAAGAAGAAAAAAATTAATTGAAATGAAAATAAGAACATGACAATAAGGCACTATCATTTGGGGATTAGTAAGATGAAAACCCACCTCTTCATGTTAGCATTCCAGGCCCCAATATGATAGATAGGTACTAACTAAAAGCACAGCAAATGAACAATACCACATTGAAAAGTCCCATACAATTATCTACACAAACTTCTATAGCTTCTAACTACCACCAATTTATTATGCATACTGTGACTATTATGCTCTAAGCAAGCCTTTATTTGCAGCAAGGTGTACATCTGCATAAAGTAGTGCCAAGTTGTTAAATGACCGTGTTCTTAACAAAAATAGTTAAAATTTTAAGTAAAATTTCTCCAATTTTTTATTTTTTTTATATTTATTGAATACATTCTTATATTTGTTACAGAATAGTTTAATAATTCTATTTAAAGTTTCTTTATTACATCTATTAACTATGAATTTTGTATCAGTATTTCAACACTTCTGATTAAGTTTTGATTTATTAAAAATTTTACAATATATAATGGGGGCTGGAATGCTTGCTTCAAGATGTAAGTTTTCAATTTACGTACCCCCAAATGGCAGTACCTTATTTTCTTATTCTTATTTCAATTAATTTTTTTCTTTACAGTTACCTTTCCACAACTGTCTGTGGGCAGTAAGGGTGATACAGATATGGAATGTTGTGGGGTTGAGCATCCACATTTTGCTCTCTTAATTTCTATTTCTATTGCTACTCTCTTGTTTCTTATATGAGACTGATAAATGGAGATTAAGACTGATAGATAGCATATCCCCACCTCAATATGGATTCTACTTCTGCAGTTACCTCCAAAACCAGAGTAATTTTATAATACTGCATTATAATTTGTACCCTGTAATCTTTTCAATTATTGCAGTGCTTTTTAATTTATTTTTGTCTTGTTTATTAAGTTATAAGAAACTAATATAATTTGGCAAAAATTTGGAGTTGCTGTTTTTAACAGTCATTCCTTGTGTTTTTACTTAACTTTTTCAAAATGTATTAATTATCACTAATATATACAATATAAAACAAAAAATCACATTATTGTGAATTCTTTAATGCTTAATAAATACATCTTGTTGATGTTTAGTTTTTTGATTGACATAAATGTATTTTCATTTCTAAATAGATATACTATGGCCTAATGTTGTTGGATTTCTTCTAAATATTAGTTGTTGTTTTTCTCTATTATGTTTATCAAACTAAAATTTTTATCATATCAGATACACTGATTTAGTAAAGTTAATTGTTTGTATGGTAGGTTACTGCAAAATATATTTATGACTTGAATCTTTATTGAATATTATTTTTATGCTTATCCTATTCAAAAAATATACATAAACACTTTGGCTAACTTGTTACTTATTCATCTCCAATTACAATTGTAATATGTTTCAAATATGTCTTAACCATAAATCTTTCTTTTTTTCCTCATTGTAGGTGATAAGTATGTACTTACCTACTTTTGGTGCATCATAAGAATCCCCCAACAGTATTTCTGGTGCAGAGTATGCTAATGACCCACATGAAGTTTCCAGTTTTTGACCAGGGCAAAACTTATTGCTGAATCCAAAGTCTGTCAATTTAACCATTCCTAATTTTTCAAAAAATACGACGTTTTCTGGTTTCAAGTCACGGTGTACCACATGAAGTTTGTGGCAGTAAGATATTGCATGAAGAATCTGTTGGAAATAAGTTTTAGCTGTCTCCTCATCGATTCCTTTATCATGTTTCATAATGTAATCGTACATATCTCCACCGTTTCCGAATTCTAATATGAGATAAAGTTTTGTTTGTGTGTCAATAACATCATATAGTCTAACCACATTAGGATGTTGAACAAGTTTCATTAAACGAACTTCTTGAAAAAGGTGAGCACGTGACATATCATCTAGTTTAGTTTTATCAATCACTTTTACAGCCACTTGCTCACCAGTAAACACATGCTTAGCAAGTTTCACAACTGCGAAGTGTCCACGGCCTAAAGTATCCCCGAGGTCATACAGCCCTGCAATCATATTCCCCGTATACTTGTTTGGTTTACTTCTTCGTCCTTCCTTAAGTTCAATTTCTCCTTTCTCGCTCATCATTTTACTTCAATATACAAAAAAACAACAAAAACAAATAATTCAAATAAGCTATCACATATCTATTTAAAATTAATATACATTGTTATCACATAGAGGATTTTTATAATGTGTATTTGTTATTAAACACGTAAAACTCAGATTCAATTTAACCTGCGTGTACGCATACAGTTTGCGTAATAAACGCCAAATCCCACAAAAGATAGCGCTATTTACGATATCGCTAAATGTAAAAAATAATCAACAATTAGAATCAGTAAAAGGCACACATTGTAGCGGCCTAAATAGAACATCTAAATAGAAATTACAACCAGAAGCAAATAAAATCAACTTATTAAATATGACAACAGAAATAAAATCTTCCAAATAAAAATATACAAATTTATCAGTTACACAAATGAAAAAAATAGTAATCTCGTAGTTGGCCGAAACCAGATACAAACATCAATTAACAATACATTTCAAACCTCAATGTGATTAATTTCAACAAATATTAAAGAAATTAAGAAAACGAAAAAGTGTGAAATAATGAATTCTACTTTTATTTTGCTATGGTTTGATTTGACGTAAAAATTTCTCAACACAAACGAGCCGTTTTTACATATATATGATTTATCGTTTATTACAACAATGAATTTAGATTATATTACATTACAAACTTAATTTCTTTCTAAAATATCTTGATTTTGAGTATGCATATATTATGAAACCGACACTTGTTTCGAGCTTTGTTTTGGCTTATTGAAAGATAAGACTCTCATGTTACGATTGATATAGAGAAATATAGCAAGTAGTTGTCAACATTTTCAGCATGACAAAATATGATTCGATTGTAATGAGAATAATTCACTTATATAAAAATGCATATCACATTTTGTATAGAATCTGTACGTGATGAGAAAAATTGATATCATTTTCGGATTTAGCGTACCGAAATTACAGCAGCACATGTAAAAAATTTCAAGATAATAAGACCATCGTAGGCCTGTGTAATGTCTGAAGAAAGAAAACTGAAAAACATTAATTGTATTGAAGATTTAATAAAACTAGAAAAATATATCACTAAATTGCTGAGATAAATAGTAAAAGATTTGACAGTTGTACAATAAAAAGTCTTACTGAAGGAATTATTCATATTACTTTTACAGGTAATTTGTTCAATGCTGTATCTATGTTAATGAACATAGTCGAAGATTTGGGTAACAGGCATTATACTGGTTTTATTTGGGTAGAGTTAATAGAGATGTACAAACCTTTGTAGACGTAATAAATGAAGCTGCTTTAAATTTGGGGTGAAGCGACACCAAAATAGCTCGTATACTCAAATTAATTGTACGCATTGCTAAACATAACCACATCTGTCATATTTTAAATGTTAAAACCATTGACAAAGATAATAATATAAGTTGTGAAAATATTAAACTTAGTACCCAGAAAAACAACAATAATTGTTTACTGACTTTTTCACTTTACATAACGACACAAAACACTAAATGTACATTCATGACTTTCTCAAGATCTGATGATCCTGAAAAAGACCTGTTATTCTAAGTCAAGTGATTATGCAAAGTGTCCATCACTTTCTCTTTCTTCTGACTCTATTTTCATTTAAAAAGCATTGTATTGTTTCTTTTGAAGATTAACAAGCCAGTGCCATAATAATTAAGAAATATACATTATGTTTGATAAAAAAAAATGAACGTTTCCATGAACAAAACAAATAGAACACTCATTTAGATAACTGGCTATAAGATACTAATTGATTGTCTTTTCAATCCAAATATCTTACAGATATACAACACATGTGAAATGCAAGACCTTTGTTTGTTTGTTTTTTTGGAATTTCGCACAAAGCTACTCGAGGGCTATCTGTGCTAGCCGTCCCTAATTTAGTAGTGTAAGACTAGAGGGAAGGCAGCTAGTCATCACCACCCACCGCTAACTCTTGGGCTACTCTTTAACAACGAAAAGTGGGATTGATCGTAACATTATACACCCCCACGGCTGGGAGGGCGAGCATGTTTGGCACGACTCGGGCGCGAACCCGCGACCCTCAGATCACAGAGCGCACGCCTTAACGCGCTAGGCCATGCCAGGCCCGAAATGCAAGACCAAAAATAATAAATGTACATTAGTCTTACTTATATCATTACACCGCTGGCCAAATACTTATGGCCAATGAACATAAAGAAAAAATATGCATTTTGCATTGTTAGACTGAGCTGTTTATTTGATTAGAGCTTCGAAAGATGACAATAAAAATTGAGAAAAAGCTTTTCTTTAACATTTAATAGGAAAAATGTGAGCACTATGAAATTAGCCTAAATGCAAGCTTGTCAAATGTTTAAAATCATATTGAAACGAAGCGTTAATCGATAAACACGTAACGAAATTTAATCATTTGTGTTCGGCCCGCCAGTGGCTCAGCGGTATGTCTGCGGACTTACACGCTAAAATCCGGGTTTCGATACCCGTGGTGGGCAGAGCACAGATAGCCCATTGTGTAGCTTTGTGCTTAATTCAAAACAACAACAACATCATTTGTGTTCGAGAATTCGTGTTGTCAACATCTCCCACTGACGTCTCCTGTGTTACATTGGGTAAAAACATGGTAAAGGCTAAAAAGTTGACAGTGTTTCAACGTGGCAAAATTGTCGAGCTGCAAAAGCTTGTATTTAGGCTAATTTCATTGTGTTCACATTTTCCTTATTAAATGCTAAAAAGTGTTTTAATTTTTATTTTCCCTTTCCTTATTGTCATCTTTCGAAACTATGCTCAAATAAGTGGTTCAGTCTAAAAACGCAAAATGCATATTTTTTTCTTTATGCTGTTGGCCTTAAGATTTTGACGACCAGTGTATGTATGATTATTATAAATATGCATATACACTATGACTTTCTATCTAAATTCATACATAGCAGTATTGAAGAATCTCTTAATATTATGTTACCAATGTTAATAGGTGTTTTTCGGTATCGATTCATGTGGGTATCACTTCACAATCTAAGAATGTTAAACACTTGATCTAACCTTACAACTCGTTTTACGCATTTATATCCAGGAAGCATTTCTTTAAAACTTAAATTTTTTTTGTGTCTTCTTATAACAAAGCCACATCGGGCTATCTGCTGTGTTCATCGAAGGGAATCGAACTCCTGATTTTAACGTTGTGAATTTATAGACTTACCGCTGTCCCAGAAAGGACAAATGTGTTTTGTATTATTCTTAAAATAATCGAATTAAAACAAAACATATCTTTGTGAGTTTCAATGATGGTGAATGAAAATAATGAAACGATGTTCATTTGAACTAACTGTGGAAGATAATTGTCTGAGGAGGGCAGTAATTACTGTATTCCTGATTACTACAAACCAATGACAATTCTAGAAATTTCAATAATTAATGTTTAACAAACTCTGACAGATGACATATATGTCAGTTGACTTTTGCCTTTAGAACATGGCAGAACATTAGAAACTGATGTTCTGACAGAATTAGTATAGATATGATCTTGACTT
The DNA here is from genome assembly GCA_011833715.1 of Carcinoscorpius rotundicauda. Classification (NCBI taxonomy): domain Eukaryota; kingdom Metazoa; phylum Arthropoda; class Merostomata; order Xiphosura; family Limulidae; genus Carcinoscorpius; species Carcinoscorpius rotundicauda. The sequence goes on along the minus strand of CM022392.1, from coordinate 43,217,796 downwards.
AAATGAACATATTTTCGTCCAGTATAAGCTGTTAAATGTAGGTTTCTGTGATTTTCCTTTAAGAGCTTTATTATATCTCCTTTTTGTTTCTTCATAATTTTGTCGCAACGTTTCTGTTTTTTGTTTAAGACAAATTTATCTTCTAAAACAATTTAAAGCGAATATATAGCAGAGGGTTAATGAAAAACTTTACAAGTGTGAGTGGTCAAAAACTGACCTAATCTTCATCTGATAATAGTGGGTAATAAAACAAAATGGAATTGGCGATGAATAGGTGATTTCAAAGGCAGCACAAAACTTTCATCATCGTTTTGATGTTATTAAGATCAATCTCCTGTTATGTATAGGACAGCAGGTCAGATTTCCCAACTGGGAGATTAGTACCCTGACCCTTCCGAAAAAAGTAACATAATATTTTTGTTATTAAGAATAAAAAAAAACGTAAATATAAATTTTTAGTACTCTGATTGCTCCGAAAAAGTAACATATATTTGCTTTTAAGAATCAAAACCCGCAAACATAAACTTTTCATTGCAGCTACTGTTTTTACTTTTCTAATGAATATGACATAAGACCAAAAAATTCAAATAAGTAATAAGTTTTTCACGATTCCTCTGATAAGGAAAAGCATTGATCATTTCTTCCATTTTATTTTCTATCACAAAGTTTGTTATTTTCAATTCAATACTCAAAATGGCGACATAAAACAGTGTTTCTTGTCCAGTGGTAGAACACAAGTAAGTTTTGATTCGACGTTAAGCAGAAAACGATCTATCAACATATTAAAATGTGATTGGAATAATGCTGAATATTTGTACCAACTGAGAATAAGTTGGATGGAGCTGAGAAATGCCAGTATCATAAATACATTTGGACAAATTATGTCCTAAAAACAAACAGGATTTTTTTTCTTGATTGAGAAGAGCAATCACGATCTTTCTTTCTGAAGGTAATTGATTCTCATTCAGTCCGTAAAAGCCACAAAGTAATGAGACATCATCTGTAGCATCTTCTTTTCCTGGGTGCATTATGACAAAAGAAAGACCACAAAGAATATTTTTATCATTTTCATCGAAAATTTTCATCTACCGAGAGCATATAGTTTCCTCCGAAGTGGGGGAGAGGGGGTCATATGACCTCCCTGACTCTTGCATGGTTATGCACATGATAAACTTTGGTAAAAATCTATAAATGAGTATTTGCATAGATGTTTGTTCAATGTTTTATTAATACTTATACATTTAAACAGATAATATTAATAAGACCTTTTGTGAAAACATTTATTGATAAACGATAGAAATGTTAAACAATAATCTTAGCATTCATAATAGTAAGAATATTTACGCTTCCTCTTGTGTGTACCACAACGGTAATATCACTTCCGATATTTATTATTAGGGTAAGCATAATATTTATATTACTTGGATTTATTTATTGTTAGGTACAAAGTTAACCAATCGGCTATTATTATGTGGTTTGTGCTCGGCAGGGGTAAAATTCCCAACTGTAGCCTTATTAACACTCAATTTTATAGCTAATCGGAGTAAATGGAGTCTTCAAATTCTGTAATTAAACTCAAATTTTTAACTAATACTTATATTAGGGAAAATCATTTAGACTTAACTGCTAATTATCAGTGCTAATTAGACTTACTCAGTTTCAAGTTTTCTTCTTACTCTAATTGACAAGAATATGAGAAATTTCCATTGTATGTGTGTGTGTTTTCTTATAACGAGGCCACATCGGGCTATCTGCTAAACCCATCGAGGGGAATCGAACCTCCAGATTTTAGCATTGGAAATCCGTATATTTACCACTGTATTAGCGGAGGGCAAAATTTCCATTGCAAAACAAGGTTTTAAAATTGTTTAATAATAATGAACATTTGCAATGTTTCATTAAAGTGATAATGAACCATTTAATTAAACGGTCATTTAGATGGTGTACTAATAATTATAAAGTTTGAAAAATAATTGTTACTTAGATCATGCTACTTTTAATACAGATATATATCTAACGATGCTTCTAGCTATAAACATATTTAACAAATTACAGTCTTCTTCTCCTAGTATTATAATTTCGAAATGACAGAGTCCTGAGATATCATTATAATGATAAAGTTAATTATATTACATTAAAACAATTTTGAAAATGTAAACCATCAAGTCACATGCAAATCAAGCCCAATATAAAATCAAAACAGCAGCTATAAGAATTACATTTTCACATTCTTTAGTAGGATGAAGGTAGTGTGATGTACAGAAAACTATTTGTATTTTAGAAGGGCGTGCTAAAGTTGTTTCTGGCTCAAAACATTCATAAATTCACCTATAAAGATGTATTTAAATGGAAATTTAGACATTTCAAGACAGAAATATCCATTGTACTTGATGACATTTGAAAATAAAGATATATGAATCACTATAGATCACCAGAACTATCCGCAAAGAGACCTGCATAAAATCATACTTCAGCAATGATAAAGATATCATAGTATTGTCATTTGATAGTATGTATATATTTGTGGGAATTTCTGATGAAATAACCTGGAAAGTTACAGTTTTGAAACTTTTTCATCTCAGTGGTTTTGGAGGAAATATCGTGGCTTTTAGAGCATAAGCATCTGAATCTCGTTAACTATCCTTTAGGAATGGCAACCTTTTTTCGTATAAATGGAAAAAAATGTTATCTATGTAAACATTACTTTTAGTATCTTTGGTGTATGGTAGTTTTAAAAGAGTCACACACCTGAAATGTGGATCCTGATGTTGAGAAATGAGGTACTTTCATTAGAGATTTGGTAAGTGTATTCAAGGGCAAGGTATAATAGTTGAATAAAATCGATTAACTACTCTATTTGAGCTTTGATACATGTAACAATTCCTAAAATGTCATCAATGTACCGGACGAAAATATTGGAGAAACGCCCATCAAAAGTAATATAAAGGCATACCTTGAAATACAACATAATTCAGGAGAAGATTATCTGGAATAGTTAAAAGAATGCATTCAGTGTAACAAATGTCATAAGTTACTTGTTAAAGACAGATGAATTAGTGATCTTTTACTTAAATCCCTCAAACCTGTAAGAGAAGGGTTCACTGACCTAAAAGTTACTATACCATAATAGTAACTCCAACATGAATTTACTAGCTATCCACCAATAAAATTAAAAAGCATAAAACGATATTTTATTTTCCAACTCAACACCAAGTTCCCTCAGGGAATTAATAAAAGATTTAGTTTAAAATAAAAAATAATTCCTATTACCTCTTCTTTAGGTGTATTTTCCAAAAAATATTTTCTTTGACTGTATTTCATTTGCTGTTTAATCCTTTTTTAAAATTTTCTTTTAAACTTTTCCTCAGTGGTGGCGCTAAGGGGAGCTTGAGCTCCCAAATGAGTCAAGCCCCCTCAGCTACCAATATTGTTACCTACATATTTTCATAAAATATGGAAAACACAATCGTCGTTGTTGCTCAACAATTAACATCAAAGAGACATAGATCTGTCGAACTCAACGTCTTCATTAAGACGGAAGTACGTGTCATGCGTCCCATAACAGCGTACTGAATGCACTGAAACTCATGCGTTGTATTCCTGCTCCCTGTGTAATGCCTTTCTATTTTGAGTTTTGACGAAGATTGGATAATCACGTTGATTTTAGGTTACAACAGATCATTAGGATTTTTACTTGATAAACCAAAGGTTTCACAAGTATTTACCCATTAATTTCATTTATCTTTTATCGAAAAGTAAAACATAGCAAGCATGTGCAAGTGTATTGTTGATAGGTCAAAACTATGAAGCATTTAGCAGGTGTTGTGTCCTCTGTGAGATCGTTTTGCATTGTGTATCATCCATCCAAAATTTACTGCCAATCACCAGAACAGGCGCATTGTTTTGAAGTGATATTGGCTATAAACACAACATGATGAAAGATAGTTAGCCTGAAAGTGACCTTACTTTTTCTCAGAGTGTATTAATTTCTTATGGGACAGTTCGTTTCTGCTATGTAAAGTATGTCTTTATGTTATATTTCTTTTGATTTGTAGCTTTACTATTAATGGTATATTAAATCTTGAATCTAAGCTAATCTCGATTTTTTTATTATTATGTATTACCTTAGATGGAATTTAGGTGAGCTTCCTCTTTTACATCTACGCTAACTTTCATAAACAGATTATTTCAAATTTGTAATACTGAATTATTAATCAGAGTATGAGTTTTCAATGAAAACTGCATTGAAAACGCAGTTCAAAATAGCACACCTTTTTGAAATGTACCTTGGTTTGTTTGTTTGTTTGTTTTGGAATTTCGCACAAAGCTACTCGAGGGCTATCTGTGCTAGCCGTCCCTAATTTTGCAGTGTAAGACTAGAGGGAAGGCAGCTAGTCATCACCACCCACCGCCAACTCTTGGGCTACTCTTTTACAAACGAATAGTGGGATTGACCGTAACATTATACACCCCCACGGCTGGGAGGGCGAGCATATTTAGCGCGACGCGGGCGCGAACCCGCGACCCTCGGATTACGAGTGCACGCCTTAACGCGCTCGGCCAATGTACCTTGGTATTTATATTATTATAATTTACCATTTATACTCATGCCCCCTAGTGGTTCAGCGGTATGTCTGCGGACTTACACGCTAAAATCCGGGTTTCGATACCCGTGGTCGGTAGAGCACAGATATCCCATTGTGGAGCTTTGTGCTTAATTCAAAACAACAACAAAACAACAACTATACTTCATATTGATGGCATTTTACCTCAGCCCTACCCCTTTTCCCAACGAAAATATCCTGGCGTCGCCACTGCTTTTCCTCAATAAAACTCTTTTCCTTCTCAAAATATTTTCCTGGATTGTTATTATATCCATTCAATACTTCATTTTTATATTAAATTATTTTGCGAATATATCTTTATTATTTTCTGTTTATATATCTAGACTCAATTTCATTAGTTCTAATTACCCATTTCTATTATAATTTCTATATAGTTTAAGAAATAAAGCTTAATGATGTTTTTATTTGATCCACTCGAACAGCATTAAACCTTCACAACAGCAATATCCATACTCATGTTACCATAATTTTTTCTCCATATCTAGTCTTTGGTATTTTAAATTGCAAGAATTTTCAGAACAGTATATGGCAGGGCACGCTAAACAGCGAGTTTTCTAAATATCAGCTACAGAGTATAGGCTTTTGTGTTTTTGAACTCAAACTGATCTCACTACAAAGGAAGAATGAATTCACAGAATGTATGAAATAGTTGTTTTTTTATTAAAATAAACACGATACAAGGGCAAGTGTTTACAATAAGTATGTGGAAGTGGTAAGAAAGAAAATTTGGAAAAGAAACTTTTACTAACTCTCTCTCGGCCTGGCATGGCTGAGCGCGTTAAGGCGTGCACTCGTAATCCGAGGGTCGCGGGTTCGCGCCCGCGTCGCGCTAAACATGCTCGCCCTCCCAGCCGTGGGGGTGTATAATGGTACGGTCAATCCCAATATTCGTTGGTAAAAGAGTAGTCCAAGAGTTGGCGGTGGGTGGTGATGACTAGCTGCCTTCCCTCTAGATAGCACAGATAGCCCTCGAGTAGCTTTGTGAGAAATTACAAACAAACTCTCTCTTATTGTTCAATATGAGTTTCATTGTCGGACAAAAAACAAAAAGCCAAACTGAACACTACTTAATGAGTATTAAAAAAAACTCTACAGGACTTAAGAGTCACAAGATGTTAAAAAAAGTCATTTTGTTTAGTCGATGAAACCTCTGCTTACAAATAGAAGTGAACCCCCCCCCCCAAAAAAAAAGAAAAATTCATTCATTAACTAATGAAAAAAGCAAACATAATACATTTGTGTATAACAGGACTATGTCAGAGTTTTAAATATCACTAAGTCTTCCCAAAATGTCTTGTCACTAGACAGGTTAAGCAATATAAAATGGATGCAACAGTTTCTTAACTTCTCTAGTTTCACATGTAACAAACGTAGACAAATGGCTAAGATCTCTTTGGTGATTTATTAAGAAAACTGATTAGATAGGAAGGATGGATAGACGAATTTTATGCTCCGTCGTTAAACTTACGATTGAAGATGATTAGTATAAAAATGGACACATTCTATTCGTCTGAAACTCTTCATTATAGGCCAGAAATCGGTATTAAAAATGTGTAAGTGAAGATACGTTCATAAACTATGTTATAAGAAAGTTTAGTTATGATATTTGCATATTAGAGTGAGAAACCAGTATATTATTAACAAAGGTGTCTTTTTTTGTTAAAATACACTTATATAAGTACATGTATATTAAAATCATATAGGATATTTTATTAATTCTTTGACCATTAACAATTCGACGTTAAACTGCTAGTTTATAACTATAACATACAAGGTACACACTTGTAAATATGTTTAATCAAATATCTGTCTTTAGAGCTAGCATTTGTAATATGAATATATGTTTTATAACTCAAGACAACTTGTATGAGTATTAAAACTTTTATTAAAATAAAGTAGAAAACAACGTTTCGACCTTCTTAGGTAATTTTTTGTTCATTTTGACGTTTCTTTAACTATCTTATAAAGCATATATTGATAATAAATTTGTAAGAAAAGTGGTTTAAATAAAATTCACTTATACTATTTTAAAACTATTATTTTTATTAGATAGCAGAAACGCTTAAAGAAATTACTCTTTTACTTTCAGTAGAAAACTAAATGGTCATCATGTAATAAAGGTGATTATTTATATATTTCCCTCTTGTTGCCGTTCGTGAGACATGATATATTCACACTTTCTGGTATGGTGAGTCGTGAGTACCGTAATTTCAGAGCTAGTCAGCCATAATATTTTTGTAGAATATTGCATTTAACATATTACGTTTGTTCGTTAGGGTAATATTTGCTTAAGACCTTGGATGTATAACAACATAAGGTATTTGTTCTTGCATATAAATCACGAATTTTATTGAATTCAGTTTTATCTTTACGAGCTATGAGCAAAGAGTTTTCAATTGACACAGAAGAAGCAACACAACTTCTCAAAGATATCTTGAATGTTGGAAAGCCTGACCAGTCTAGCAGTGGTAAGTTGGTACCGCCATTCCAATTTTCATTAGTTTGATTCATCCTGTAGTTTACAACCTGCTAAATTATTATTATTTTTTTTTTTTGCCCATTGTGGCATTATATGATTGTAAATTATTTTATGAACAAAATAAACGTAAACGTATTTGGTAGACTTAACACTATAACTGCTAAATGTTTTAGTGTTTTGCTGTTATGTCAGTGTGAATCGATTGTTAAATTATACTTTTTAAATGTAACGAAAACAAAACTTAACAATTTCAAGATTTACAGAAATAAATTCATTAAGCTGTTCATGCTGGTCACTAAAAGTAAATATAATGATTACCAAGGAGAACATGCTTTTTGAAATCATAATACTAATATATGGTATAGAAAATATTCTTTCAATTTAACTAGTTTAAAAATTCAAATGTGGTAGCTGAACTTTTAATTGTTCTCAGTTTTTATAAGAGAAGTTAACAGTGATATTATTCTTCCTGAGCTTCCCAAATTGCCCTGAGAAATACTGTAATTCACCAGAATTATACATATAATGGTCCCATGGCAGTAAGCAGAATGACTGAGAGATTAAAAATAGATAAATGTGCCAGGACCAGACAAAGTTTTCTTCAAGGTTTTAATAGGGGTCAAAGATCGTGTATACAGGCTTTTCTCTTTCATATTTTCTAAGTCAGTACACAGTGAGCATGTATGTGAGGATTTGAGAGGAGGTCATATTAATATTTTATTTAGAGTTACCATGGAAATTATAGACAAGTGTGTCTTACTTTTATATATTATGGATAGAGAAGTTATCTATAGTTTGATAAGAGAAACTGTACAAATTAACTTAGTAAAATATAAATGAAAGGAAAAATCTTGCTTTAAGGTTTACTAACTTGATATAATTGTTTGAAGACATTACTTCAGTTTAATTTTCTTGATGTATAAAAGGTATGTACTTAATGTATTTGTACTCATTAAGAGCCTTTGTCCATGTCATCATGTTTGTTGACTTGCATTCAAAATTGTATTGAACTACTATTTTATTAATTTATATTAGTAAGTTTGGTATTAAATTGTAGATTATAATTCAGCTTTAATTAATATTATGTATCAGTAAATTTCTTATTTTAAAAGTAAATATTAAAAAAACACCCATTTTGTGATTTGCATAGCATGTTACTTGCAGCACTGGTTAAAATTAGATGTTTCTGATTTCAGATTGCCAATTCTATAGATTCATGTGAATTAGAAACTCAAATTATCAATACTGACAAGTTAGTTTGAAAATAAAATAAAAACCTCATCTTTTTGGCTGAGATGTAGCTTATATGCTGAATCAAACACAGTAGCCTGATTCACCTCTTTCCATTTTTGAAAATGATCCCTTATGTAGACTCACTTGAATATATTACATGTGCATGACAAATCAACAGCTTAGAATGCATCCCTAGTTATTTTCTCAGCCATTTTAATTTGTTAAAAGACTAACATGTTATTTCAAATAAAAATTTCATGGATGTAGGTTATGTCTTTTGTCTGCTTGAAGTTTCATATTTTTTTAAAGACAGAAATACAACTTTGTTACTAAGCTTACTATAAATTATAGTGAAATTCTGTGGTATTGGTATCGTAATTTTCAATTTTGTTTAGTTATTCAACTGTATATATAAAACTTAAAAAAATATTTTGTTTCATATCCTCCATTACAAAATTAGAAAAAGCTTAGCAACTTATATTCAGCAGAAACTAAGTTCAAAGGTTGTAGATTGTAGAGGTAATTGTTAGCTTTACTTCTTAATTTATTGTTTTGTGTTTTAAGAAAAATAAGTGTCATAATTTATTTCCAAATAGTAATAATATATATATACATATATAATGTATAATAATTTAAATGTGACTGAGTATTACAAAATACTAGTCCACCAAGACAGGGTCACTTTGTTAAGGTTAAAGGTCAGTTCTGTATTACAAGATATGGAAACATGAGTGTACATGCACTGTGTTAATGCTTGTTTTGTTATGTTAGCCAAGCATGACTGGAATGTCATTGTAATACAAAATAATAGATATATAAAGTTATGAGACTTAAGCTACATAGACTAAACATTTGTATTTTTATGTGATAATTTGTAGTCATTCTAGTACAAAAAAATAATCATAATTTATATTTATTTTCTAAATTTTTTTTTATGATGGTTATGAGGTTGGTCAAACTGACAGGTCCCACAGTTACATTAGAAAAAAATAACAGACAAAATACAGTCTTACTGAAAACAAAGATAGGAAATGTTTTTAGGAGGTTTAAGAAATTACACAAGTAATATTTGAGAATTTTGGGATAAATGGTTTTTAATCATACCATGAAACACACAATCACTTCATACTCAGAGTAGCAACAAAATAGACTCAGTATTTTAACAAACAAATCTTTAGTAAAGATACATCATTAAAAATTGGTTTTGTGTGTATATATTAAAAAAAAGTAATATTTACTAAAAGTCTATCATGTTTTGTGAAGATACACATACTGCATCTAATGTTAAATATTTAATATGGACAAATGTGTATACTAACTTGTGTATGTTAAACTGAGCCCATTGAAAAAGGGCTAATAAGATTCATAAGTTGGCTATGAAAATCAGATCAGAGGTTGAAAAAAGACAAGTTGAGTAAATTATAGGAGGGTAAGTTGAGTGGACATGACAGTGGAGTGTTGTCATTACCATTGTTAGTGATAAACTGACTCGGGCATCAGTGATTGGGCCTTTTGTTTTTTATTTACGTAAAGTTGATATGAGCATAGATAGTAAAGTTTATTGATGACATTACATATTATTTATACAGGAGGTTTGAAATCAGGCGACTGCATGGGATTTGCCATGGTTTGCTATAACTGTGGTTTCTCAAAAGAATCCCCTCTACAGTTTTTGTATTTACTGATGAGTTGTATGCCATTTCTCTTGCCTTGGATCATGTAGAATCTATGTTGTTCTAGTTGTACTGACTGACTTTGTTGTCTACTGGCCCTGGAATCACTTAGTATTAGTTTTCACCCTATTCATGTCAATATTTTATAATGAACCACCCCCCTTTTTTTTTTCTTCTATTTCTATCTGGTTTTTCTGGATACCTTGCAACATTTGGTATCTGCAGGAATGATGCCATCACAGACATGCCTATTCCATACATGGACTATGGTTCTGTATTGAAGGCTTGGCTTTGTGGTAGTTGGCAATTAACTTGGAGTGAGCAACATTGTAACAGGTTTTCCAGATGAAACCATCTGTTATTTTTTGGCTATCTTGTTTTTGTAACAACTGGATTGAGGCGGTTGTCCTAACTAGGCCATGTACTGTTCAGAATTTTTCATTTTCTTTTATCTGTGGCTGCTCCATCAGTGTGTGGTTTTGTGACACTCATTTTACAATGAGCCACATTTTACTGTTGTAACTTTATTAAAACCATGAGCAACAGTACCATTTTAGACAGTTTTTTTTTTCCCTACAGCCAAAGAGGAGTGTAGAGGGAGTGCCATTGTGTGAGCATACCATTCTTCTGTTGGTTATGAAGTGACACATGATGATTTGCATGAGAGATATGCTGGAATCTTGCATTTTTGTTGGGGGGGGACCAGAAGGCTTGTGGCATACATAAAGAAAAGGTTTGTGTGTACAGGTCAGCACTGGCTGGGAATAGTTAATCTTGTACCTACTGGAAATATATTTGCAGCATAGGAAAATGATATATTTCAGGTTGTATGTATGTTATTGTATTGGCAGCTTCATTTTGTCCATTGAGAGAAGTTGTATTTGTGTTAGTGAACAATTAATGATTTCCATGATCACAGTAATAATTTCAAGAGGGTGGGCAAATATTGAAAATAAGGACAAGCAAGTTAGGTGTTTTTCACATTAATTTATGAAATGTTGATAAAACTTGTGTTTTAAAGGTTTGGCAGTTGTTTTTAGTATTTTACTCATAAACAATTTTTAACACTACCATTTTGCCCCTGTAAAACTCTGAGATACTAGGTTGGAGAGAGTTATGCATTGTCAACATTTTATATGCAAAAATGGCTCGTTTGGGTTGAGAAAATTCTCAACAAGTTGGTTTCTCGACATCACTAAATGTCAACATTTGTTATTTGCATAATAACTGTACTGAGTTTGATGAAAATGTTATGTTCTGAATGTTATTATGGCTGTTTAACCTTATGGATTTTATTGTTACAATGACAGAACAGTTACTTTTAATTCTCAGCTGTCTGGGTGTTTAAGAAGATTTGTAGTTGGCAGATGTGGATGGGCCATTTGTAATGGCAGTTAAAAGTTTGGTGTACTTTTTTTTATTTATTTGAAAATGAGATATTAATTTTAAGCATTCTGAGTAAATTTAACTGGAAAGCTAAATAAGATAATTCTCTTAATAGAAATTAATATTTTTAAAAGTAGGTCATTTTTCACATTGATGCAAAAACAATGTGGGAAAAATTAAAATTCTGAATTGAGTACACAAAGTGGTTTTCTACCAATATAGCTGGGCAATAAGTGGAATTAGATAAGCAGTTAATCATCGAGCATATTAGTTGATTACATTAAAGGAAGAGTAGTTTGAAAGTGAAATTTACTTGGTTAGTTACTAACCTCAGTTCTTATAAAAGCAAGTTCTTTTTTTTTTTTATAGAGACTATGTTTGTCTTTAAAACATTTTGAATGGATTTCTGTTTGTTTTTTTTGGCATGTTTCAGTACACATTAGTTATTTGCATGTTTTTCCATTTAAGTTGTTGATTTTCTTTTAGAGCCTCCAGTGAAACTGTGCTGACAGCAAGTACAAGTAAACTTATAAACATTTGATAATTTTACTGAATGAATATAGATGTAAAATATTTTGCAAACAACAGTTAAGTTGAAAAATATATATTGGCTGTGTTTGAGAATATATTTCACAAAGTACATTCCACAACATGTTATCCTTTGGCACTTTAGTTATTCTTCAATCTTTACTTTGCTCATTTCAGTATCAGTCTAGCTTGTTCCACTCTTTTATACTTTACTTAAATGCCTTTGGCATTCAGGCATTCTCCCCCCTGCCAGTGTGTTCTTTATCCTGGTACTGTATATAAATACCTCACTCAGATAATTATATAATGTAATCACTTTTTATTGACAAAGCATTGGTCAAGGTTTTCTCTGAAGCAATGCTTTGATTCTTTATATTCTGGATTTGCTTACACTTTTCTTAAAAAAAATTGAGTTGCTGTTGTAGCCATGATTTTTTACTTTTGCCAGGCTAATCAGACCTCTCCTTTTCCTCCTCTGTTATTTAGTCTTTCTCTATGGAGAGGTCTCAGTTGAGGCTGTTTGAGAGTTGATCTGTTGTGATTTTGAGACCATATGTTTGGCTTGAGGTATTTTTTTTAGGGATCCTGAGGCTACTTTTCTTGATGATTGAGGACATTCTAAGGCAAATTTGGAGCTTTCTCTACAAAATTGGCTTTTCACATGGCCAGTTTCAAAAATATAATGACTGGTCATTTCATTCTATTACCCAATTTGAACATACACTTCAGGTAGATTTTGTACTTAAAGAAGTTAACTTGTCAATAATCAGTGAAATTCTATTGTTTGGTAACTATATGAATTGGTATTTTACATTTCATCACTGATGTGATACATGATGTTAAAACACGTCTGTTGAGTAAAGGATACAGCCCATATCAATTCAATTTTACTCTTTTATATTGATTTCAGATTTGAAATTATGAAATTATTGTTTGTGTTTTTGTTACTGTATATGCTCTGCAAAAAATTCCTGTGGTAGTAACTTTTTCACGAGATAATGCTTTCAAATGTACATTTTCAGTGGTCTGTTTCACAGTTTCCTTGTTATTGAAAAGTTTTTTTTTTTCTGCAAATACAGAAACTGTACTTGTTGACTTTTACCAAAATAAGTTATTTCATTGTAGCCCCATTTTTTAGAAACTTCATTTCTGCCTTTGCTTCCACTCCAATAGTTCCAACTTCATGGCAAGATGTACAGCAAAGTTTTTATTATTTCTAATATTCAGCCAATCATACTTCCTACAAATTTTTTTTATCAGTAGTCCAGCAACCAAGCCAGTTATTGTCGGATATCTTGTGGGTGGATGTAGATCAGACCAGGAACAGAAACTGTCACTGACACCATTAATTCCTTTTCTTGGATCACTTCCTCACTTTTGCTTTCGTACTTATAGAAGGTGTAAAGAAACTTGAAATTTGTTTCATTGTTATGTTGTGATGTTTTCTCAAGACCAGATAAAAAAAATACACTCCTGGTTACAATAAAATTAAAGCACAGTTGAATAGAAATTCACACCTGCTCAAATTGGTATCATCACTTTAGCTGATAATGTAGACCAAAATGGTTATACCCAAGACTTGAATGCACAAATGTTTATTTTAGCTGAGAATGTGCTGTATGATTAATAAGTAGTCACCTGTTTCACAGTCCCAAGCAGTCTGCTTGAACTCAGTATTGAGTCTGCCCATGACAGCTCTCACCTGCTGCTGCACAATTAAAATATGTTAGTCAAAGTGAGGTCATTAATGTATATTGACTTAATAGGGGCTATTCTTTGTAGGTGTTAAAACATCCATTGATGTTCCCTAATTATAGCACATTAATCTCATCTGGTGCTTCACACCTCATGCTACACTGATAATCTCACAATTACACATACATGATAAAACAAACATTACATTCTCACACTCTTTTACACTTTGTCATTCATAACACTTCTAGTTCAGTGTCTCTTTGGTTTACTCATGAGCAATGGATTTTCTCAGTGAGGAAAATTCTAATGTTTATTTAGGTTAATCTTGTAGGTTTTATCATCTTTCTCTTCATTTTGCAATATGAAGAATGGTGCCAGTGTGTTATACTGATGCATACAGTATTAAAAACAAAAAGGTGCCCTGGTTATTTCTAATGCATTATTATATATGTATTTATATACTTGAGGCAGGGCAAGTAGGATATTAGGTTGTATTTATGGAAACATTTAATGATGTTCTAAAGTGTCTGTAATGTCATTATATAGATCATTGGTTAGGTTACATTTGGCATATGCTCATTTTTGGGATCCTTACATTGGGAATAGTTCAGAGGAAGTATGCTGGGATGATACTTGGGATGAAATGGTTATTATAAAAGGATAAGTTAATATTTGAAATTTCATATGAAAAAGAAGATATTAAAGATATGATTAAGATGTTTATGATCAAGGGAATTGATTGTGTTCGTGCGTCATCCATTTTCATATCTTATGATGAGAATGGTAAGAATGGGGGATACTGAAATTAATTTTGGCCATATGAGTCACCTTCAGCTAAGATGAATTTATTTTTCTAACTTAATATTCTCAGATGTGGTGGATGCAGCTAATTCAAGGAATCTTAAAGAAAAGCTTGAAAAGCATTTGATTGATAAAGGCTAGCTTTGAGTTGTTTTTTAGTTTGGTGGATAGGATAGCATATGTGTACCAAGAGGTCCATTATTGTTTTTAATATTATGTATCACTAATTAGTGAATGTCTTGGTTATGGTGAAATTTAGGTTTTGAAGGTCCATGTAGATTTTATTAATTTTTGAAGTGTTAATTTTTTTTTGTACCTTCCTCTTTTAAATGATATTCTTAGCATATATTTAATTTGAAAAATGTGCAGTCACTGATATATTTGGAATCATTTTTTTTTCAAATAACACCTGATCTCACCTGATTTCTTGAGCATTATTTTAGTGTTTCAAACTCTTCAAAATACAATATAGTGGTCCAAAATGATGAACAAACAGCTTCACTTAAGATATAATTGATAAATGGATAGAATCTCACACACACACACACACACACACAAATATATGTTTAGAAAGAATTGTCCATATTCTTCTAGGTAATTTGTAACCAGTATTTTTTCTTTCTGGATTATTTTAACTGATCTTTAGCCCAATGATTATAACTGTTTATCTTATAAGTAGATATGCAACTCTTGTGAAAGTTTTTTATAAAAATAAAACCAGTTGATGAAATAATTTTTAATTTGTCTTGCATGATCTTAAGATTATGTCACCAGGCAATATGGCTTTAATTTTGCAAGTGGTAGTGGTTGACTGTAAGTTTATAAATCTTGGAATGTGAAACCTCCATCGCGAAATTCTTGAAAATTTTGCCGCTGCTAATGAAGAACAGGTGGAACTTCAATTTGTTTTAGTGTGCCAGCAGTCTTTACTCTAATTTCACATTATATATATATATATGTATGTGTGTGTGTGCGTGTGTGTAATAGCTTGTAAAATTTAGAATTGTAACATACTTGATAATGGTAATTTCTTTAAAAAAACATTCACATTAAAATGGTTCAATTAAATTTTTAATGTAGCTCAGTAAACATATACAGAAGGAGTTTAAAAGTAGCAACATTGCTGTGACTAAAGGGTTAAGGGGGTGCACATTTTTTGGAACTGTGTGTAACCAGTCACAACTCTTAAAAACATAATCCTCTCCATATGTTTAAAGCTTCTAAAATAAGCAAGGATGTACAAGTTTGTGGTGTACAAATAGCCACAAATTGCTGCAACTTCAGTAATTCAGTGATATTTTTTTGGCTTATGTGCTTATAGTACATTTTAGAAACCTTAAGAACAAAGAATTAGGTTTAAATGAAAGCATGGAAAATAAGGTACTGTATTAAGAGTTCTTGTAAAGTATGGCATCTGTTGAAAAATAACTGTCAAGTAGCCTGTTGCCTTATGAGGACAATTTCAAACATTTTGCTGTTTACATTCTGTTTGTTAATGTCAGCAACAAAAGTAAATTTATAATAAACCATGTGAAATCATATGGAGTGTTATTTACATTCCATAATAAAGTATTTCAAACAAAAGAATCTAGAGTAACTTGTTTCATTTAGATTATATAGTTAAATTCCATAAAATGGTCACTTATGTAAAACATAATTGATAAAATTGGAAATATTAAAGAAAATTATTGTCTAGAAATTTATAAGTGAGTTTTCTGAATTTTATTTCAGGACTGTAAGCTTATTAAAACTATTTTTCTCAAGGTTTTGAGTTTATTATTTTTCCGTGTTTTATTGGTTATGATCACATGGTAAGCTATTTTTTTTCAGTGTTTTATTTAATATATTGATATTGTTGTAATATCAGAAAGTTAATAAAGTGGTTTAAGAACCCAAAGAAAAATTAGAAATGTTGTTTACATTCTTTGCTTTATTCAGGAGGATCAGTTTCTGAAAACACTTGTGGAAATCTAACCAATGGAAACATGGAAGTTTCAGCAGAACCTCTGAGAAACCTTGGTGCCCCAAACCTTACAGCTGGTTCTGGGGATGAAGTTTTAAAGGCATTATTTCGGTCATCATGGCAAAAACAGGAAATGTTAGTATTTACAGTGTTAATTTAGTACACATGGTGTGATCTTGCATGAAGATGAATACTAATTAATTCTTTGTTGATGGGCTCAGTATTAAGTACACAAGCATTTTTGCTAAATATTTCTTGGTGAATACATAGTCTCTTTCATTACTATTCCAAATGTGAAAAAAAAGCATTTTTGTCTCCAAATCTCATTTGTGTGATCCCTAAAATCTCGTAAATATGTTACAAACATTTGTTGTCAGTATAACTTTACATCTTTTCTGTTATTTTCTCTACCCTAACAATATATGGGGTTGGCCAATTTGACCAATCTCTTAACCAGCAAAAACCAAAATTGAAATAAATCTAAATTATCATTTTGTTTCCCAGAGTGATTTCTTATTACATCATGAAACGACATCTGTTTATACTAAGTAACTTTAAACTCTTACAAGCATACATCTGTTTATTCTTAAGATTTATTGTTTTGTGACTGCTTTTTATAAAACTAAGTTACTGTTCATGACATTAAAAGCTGAAAATCATTTGAAGAATGTAGAGCTCACTTAATGCTGCCAACTTACATTAACCACAAGCTACTCTGAGCTGCTTATGTGAGTCTCTTGCAAAACACTCTTAATATATTATTATTTATTTTACTTAATTTAAAGTGACCCTTAATTTTACATTTTAGTTAGTTTTATAATATATGAACAATAAACATGAAACATAAAAAATAATTATATCAGGGCTGTCGTTTTTTTTTGCTGTTGACTAACTATGACACATAAACATAATTGTTTATACTAATGGAAATGTAAACATAATAATGACATAATCATTTTTATTTTAATAAAAATGCACCAAAGAACATAGAATAATAACATACAAAAAGCAATTTTTCTGGTTTTTCTAATTATGTGACAAAAACTTAGTTTCATCCAAACTTGTTATCTTTCTTGTGGGAATGAAGTTTGTAATAACTTAAAAATTGACAATTTTCTGTTCAGAAAACAATACATGTCATTTGACAGATAAAAATCTTGGCTTGCTGTTTTTATACATAATATAGAATTAAATGAGAGTTAATTATTAACAAATCCTGAAAAAGAGGATAATGATGGGTATGGCAAGAGGAATCTGGTTTTCCATTTGATGGCTTTGTTACAAAGAAAATTGAAGGCTATTAAAATTATAGTTTATCCAAGGAATATTTTCATAGTGAGTAATTAATATTTAATTTATGTGTAATTATTAGAGAAGTGGTGAATAAAATAAATAACGGAGAAAATGTAATTTTTCACACTCGGGGAAATTCAGGATTTTTGAAAATATCTTATGAAGTTAAGAACTTAAAACTGATATTAAAATATGGATCATTAGTTAAGATTTTATGCTATAATAAGTGGTAAAACAAAAGGTGGTTTAATTAAATTTGGTAAATAGCTTGCTAAAAGACTGATGCACAGTTAGACCAACCTTTCAAGAAAGTGTTAACTTGTATGATTTTAAAAGGTATTTATAAAACAAAAGTCCCATTAATCAACTAATATTGAATTTGTAGATTTGTACAATATCTGAAATTGTAGTATGAACAAACAAGTGGTTGTTTTTCCTTTAGTAGGTTAAAAATTAGACATTATTATTGGATATGATCATCCAGTTGCCTTCTGTCTAGTCAGCAGTGCAAAATTAATGTAGATCGTCATAATAGCTCTGCTTAACAAAGATTACCGGTAAACATGAATGATAGCATTGGGAGTGAAACTCAAGTGAATTGAATCATGAGCTACCTCCTGAATTACCAATGTTGAACATATTTGAAGTAAACTGGAAAAAGAAAAAATTTGTAGGGCTAAAATTGGGCTGGGCATAGATATCTTGTACGTTTGTGCTTGAAAACAAACTAAAAAGCGTAATAATGATACTTTGTATGCTTGGACAGCTAGAATAATAAAAAAATAGTAACAAATGGAAACCATAATTTGACCAGTTGATAATTTTTATGGCAGCAGTTTAATGATTATTTGGATCATTGGAATAATCAGACAATAATTGTAAAGATTAATTTAGGTTAATCAGTGTAATTATAATTTCAGTTGAGTAATTAGATTGTGACACAAAGTACTCACTGCTTATGGGTAATTGATTAAATTATGCAACTCTACTATTGGCCATAACATTTTCAAAAGTTTAATAATGATTTTTTTCATTAGGGAGGTTCTTTGGAATTATCTGAGAAAATAATTCAATGTTCAGTCTACATAAATGATAAAAAGTTAGGTTATTCTTTCATTAACATTTCTAGAAGCTTTAATACTTTTGTAATGTCTGGAGCCATAGTAAATTATACTACAGTAATGTGAAAATCAACTTGTAAAAAGTAACTCAATATTGTGATAGCTAATGTAGATAAAAATGTTTTATTAAAAGAATAAACTTGTTGACAGATTTACTCTACTGGTTAAAAACAACTTTATCTTTTTAACTGCCTTTTTAAATATTCTTTATCAACCATCTTGGTGCTTAATTTGCGTGGTAGTCATAATCTACCAGATTAATTGTAGGTAAATGTTATTGGAAATACATATTTAGTTCAGAAAAATGTTATGAGATTTAAGCTAGTAGGACTAAACATTCATAGCTTTGTGTTATAATTTATAGCCGTTTTAAAACAAGAAAGTGGAATTGTATCTATTTTCAAATGTTTTGGTAGTTAGAAGGTGGGCTAAATCAACCAAACCCATTCAGAAACAGTGGTAAAAATAACAGATAAAATTTAAAGTTTTTATAAACAAAAACAGTAGATAAGTATCTGGAAGTTATAAAGATTTTATTTATGAAATTTTAAAATTTTGTGATGCTTAAAAGAATTTTAATCTTAAAATCAAAATTATTTTGTATGTTTGACACACATCATTTGTAAAGAAAAAAACTCACAAACAAATCACAAAGTAAAAAACCTTAAAGTCAATAAAAATCTTATATTTTATATACTGATAACTTAGAAAATTTAATACAAATACTGTATTAAAAGTAATAGTGCGAAAACTATGAAAAGCAAAACATGGTTATGAAGCTGGTCCTAGCCTGTGGTGACAAAAGTAAACACTACAGTAAACTGTCTTTCACTAAATCTTAAGGCTCATGGCATACAAATAGGATGGCATTTTCTCCCTTGTTTCTGACTTACATAGTCAAGTGAACAAACAGATCCATCCCTGATGATCCTCTAGAAGTAGTCTCAACAGGAACTGGGTTTCTTTGCAGTTTGATGTTACCTTGTGAAGTTACAAGTTCTCTGTTATTACCCAGTTGGCTTTTCTCTCACCAGTGTACTTCCAAAAAAATGATCATGGTGTATGACCCCTGGCTTAGATTGCCTGTACTCCAAACAGTTGTTTGGCTGTAGATTTTATCTTTTCATATGATGAGAGTTGTCCAGTTATACTACGCTATTTTAATGAAATCCATTTTTAAGTATTTACATCATAATAACATTTTATTTTATTGAAACTGATTTAAGTGTCTTCAGGTGAAATTGTGTATTATTGGTAGAATTTTGTATTTGTTACATATCCATCACCAATTCTTCAGAACAGTGCTGAAGGAGTATTTGGTCACATTACAGTGCAGTAATTAGTTGAAAATTTATTGCCTGTATCTCATTGTATGAATACTTTGGTTCTCATTGGTACAGTAACCACTGTCCTTGCTTTAACTAGAAATTAAACTTGTGATATGGTAATTGCTGTATAATGTTCAGAAATTTCATGGTTATAGAGTGTGAGACTACTTGGAGCTAGCATAACCTCATATCCATATCAGTTTCCAGTATGTATTATTCTTCACTGTTAATTACCAGTACATCATGAGACAAGCTTTTTATAGTAAGGATGGCTTTATGTTTCTCTTTTACTGGAAAATTATTTATCCTGTTGTTCACATCAATCTATTTTTCTTCATCTTTGGAGGCAATTAGACATTTTTCGTTGACATACTGTAGGTTTTTTTTCCATTTTTAAGTTCATGGTCATGAATTATTTTCCTGAAATAATGAACTTCTTTTCTCATTTGGGAAAAATGGAATATTTTTAACTGAACTGTTTTACATAGATCCATCTAACTCCCATTTACTTGATCCCTTATTACTATTGTGTTGTTACTTGGATGTGAGTGTGATCTATCTTTTTGGCTTAATTCTCTCAATTCTGGCTCAGTCAAATTGACCAATTGCATGACCTCTTTGTATTTGTTCAAAGTCTTTATATGTACTACTGACTTTTAATATAATGTGTATATCTTCATGAAATCATATTTTTAGTGATGTAATTTAATAAACTAAAAAAAAATTTGTCGAAGAGTGTGTCAAGCATATTTTACCTAATCTGTTTGCAAAGTGGGTTTTTGTTAACATAAAAAATACTTTTTTTCATCTTAAAAATCTCAAATTTTATTTGTGTAATCTTTAAAGCATTTTAAATACATTTCAGATGTTTGTTTTCTGAAAAACTTTTATTGTATTTATTTACTTCACTGACTTCTATACCAAAAAAATATTGAAATAAGTCTGAATTACCCTTTTATCTGTCTAGAATGGTTTCAGCTTGTAACGTGAAACTATCGTTGTTTATCCAAAGTAGGTTCAAACTCAATAGTATACATCTATTTGTACATCAATGTTATCTTATTGCTCTGTGATTGCCCTTTATACAACTATCTACACTGTTCATGCTATTATAAGTTGTAAGTCACTTGGACAATGTGGAGCTCATGTTATACAGTAAAATGACATTACCCATGATCTACTCCAAGTCTGAGCTATTTGCATATGTGCTTCATGAAACATTTTTATTATGTTATTATTTTATACAATATAACCTTGACGAACCTAAATAGTTTTATATTTTTAAATTTATTTTTATAATAATAAATAAATAAATAATAAAAATGAGAAGCAAGAAATAACGTACTTGCCAGTTTTTGTTGTTGGTTGTCAATGACACATAACCTTATTTTTTTTAAACTAATAATACTAATGCATTAAATTATTTTTATTTAATTAAATAATACGGTAAAGGGTATAGACTAATAACATGCAAAAAGTAGATAATTTCTATTTAAGTGGCTCTTTGTCTTATCATTCTCAGTCTGATGGTTTAGTAAAGTGGGTAACATACACTGTACATTTTACAAGGATGTCAAATTCAGTCAGTTGATTTCTCAAGCTTACAACCTTCTTTAAGTTTGAGTGGGAAAGACAATCATATGCATAGTCAGTCATTCTGAGAAGGTGTGATGTTACCATTGAAATAAGTTGAATTAAATTTTGCCGGTTTGGTATAGGATCATAACTAATATAGTTTCGAGAAAACAGTTTACAATCTATTTAAAAGAACTTTTAGTATTTTAAGCAAATGCATAAACTGTGTTTGTGATTTGACTATTCTGTCACAGTGTTACATTTAAAATTTAATTAAACTACTTAATTATCAATGTACACAAATTTATCTTTGAAACATAGTTAATAAATCCAGTGTTAATATTATATAATCTTTAACTTATTAATTATATCAGAAAATATGTTTTTAAAAATCTTCATTCTTCCCTAGTATGAGAATCGTCACATTTTACTTTCTTGGTCTTTCCTCTTCCATAATGTATTTACTACTTCTCATTGAAGTACAGAATTGAATGTAAGTTACTTATTATAATATAGATATTGCTAAGGCAAAGAATAATTTTTAGTCTTCAATAGTCATAAACTAAAAATATCAGATCTGCTTGCCATGTCCAACTGTCACATCTTTTCTTTCACAAATTGTCTGTATCTCTGTTTGATATTTTGGACTACCTTGATGATAACCAATAAAAAAGATGAAGTTTGCATCTGTCAGATGCTATTATGTTGTTTTCAGTTCAGAGTATTATTAACTTTGTCTTCTATTTGAAAGTTTCTCTTGTCATTTCAGATTGAGAAATTTAAATTATTTTAAGGCTCTTGTGCCATATCACTGCACAACAATTTTTTTGAAACATTTTTCCTGATTGTGGCAGGTACCTGGTGAGTATGCACAAATATAGTTTTGGTTTTGCTTCATCACGTAGGAACTCTGAGAAATAGACAGTTAACTGTTTACTGGCAGTGACATATTTAATTGTGTTTATGTTTCTAATATGCTGTTAAGTTCAACATAAGTAAAAGTGTTTTGTTCCCGATTTTCGTTTATATTCAGTGTCTAGTGCATCACGTTGCAGTGTTGAACTAGTCAGCAAGCATTGATAGATTTTGGTTGCTCTGATATCGTTTTTTCCATTGTAGCAATGTCTTGGTGAAACTGAAGATTTCAATGAAACGGTACATGATGGGTGGGCAAATATGGATGTGATTTTTGTAATCAGCAGCCAAAAATCTATAAGGAATGTCCAATAGTGTTCAAGAAACAAAACCTTTGTTGTGCAGTGTAATTAGCAATTTGCTTTGTATGTTGTTATTCCATGTTCATAGGGACATTATTTAGCAAACTAAAAATTTAGTTTATTGGTAATATCAGAATAAATAAAATAGAATAACTTGCATTGTAACTGAGATTTAAAAAAAATTGTTTATTATAAAAATTAGAAATGTATTAAATAAGAGAAGTTAGGTAAAATAATGAAAAATAATAACAATTCTCCAGAAGATATGATCACGAGAAACTTGTGCATTGTGTCATATAGTTTGGTAAGTAATGTGAGCTATGCATTTGTTCAGTGATTTACAACTTGTATGTCAGGATTTGACTCAAAGGATAACAAAAAAAATTGGTGAAAATGTACATAAATTCTTAGCCTTAAGCTGTTTAGGATGAACAAATGTAGTGTTCTGTTGAATTTTGCAGTCATTCTAGAAAAAAATGTTTTGTTTTGTATCTTTTTATGGTGATTACAAGGTTGGTCAGACTGAGTCTGGATAAAACAGATAAAGTATAAGTTTAAATCAAAAAACATTTTAATATTTATCAAGGAAGATTTTGAGGTTACATAGATTTTTAGATGATGAAACATATATTTTAGTCTTAACATAAAAATCACTGAATTTATTATTTCACTCAGTATATTCACATACAAATCACAGATAAAAATAGTTATTTAAAACATCTGATTTTTGTGTGTACAAAAGATTGTAATGTTTATTAAAAAGTTGTTATTTTGTGAAGATACACATACCCTATTAAAAGCTATGGTGTAGAAATTTTGATGGTAACAAGGTTGGTTTAGTCCACTGAGCCCATATGGAAAGAGTAAATAAGGGTTTTTCATTTGTTTATTTTGCTATATCCAGTCTTTATTATATTGTTATATTTTTGTACATTAAAAAAATCCAAAATAATTCTGTAATAAATATCTTATCAAATTTCCCATTTTCCTGGATATCCATCCTGCCACTCTGAGGGAAACCAGAATTACTTGAAAATATATACTATATGGAGAAATGTTTAGGTGATGTTTCAGTGCGATTTGTATGGTAATGTGTGTGTTAGCTTCTTTGGATTAGAAGCTTCTGAAATTGAAAATAATTTTACATAAAGTAATTGTTTTAAAAATTATTTGAAGTATACCACTTTTATCATATTCTAAACATTTTTCTGATTTATCATTCTTTGATAGTGAGAAAATTTAAAAATATTTGTGAAAGAATTAAAGTAGAATATTGCTGTTTAATTGAAATATTGAGTGAGCTTTGGATTATATTTAAACTGATTTAACTGGTTCTTTATGCTAATCTTTTATAATTTCTTAGTACTTTTACAGGAGATGAGGGAAACTTCAGTTTTGAAATTTACAACAAGGATGTCACAATTTATCCAAGCCCTTCACCTCGTCCTTCTGGAAGCAGCAAAGTGAGAAAATTATTTGTTATGTAACTAAATTTATTATTTAAAATGTAAAAGTAATCCATGTGTGTTTTAATTGTTTTATCCAAAACTATTGGATATAAAATTACAACCAGTGATTTACAATAAACTTGGTATAGTACTTTTATAAACAAACAAACAAAAATCATGAAAACCTGGTTGTACTAGACACATTTAAATTAGGTGTAGTTATTGAAGATTGCATTAGAATTCCAAAAATGACTCATAAAATGTAAACCAAAAGGTACTTGGATTGAGACCGTAAAGTTTACAATATGAAAGTAATTTCATTTAAAGATCAGGAAAGTAATATTCTTCATTTATTATACAGATACAAAAAAGCATAATGTAGTCTCTTAGTTCAAAAGAAATATAAATAATGTTCAGATGACATGACCTTATTGTAGCTAATATAAATGTTTTTTGGTTTTTATTTTTATCTGAGAAATTGGATGAAATTTGTTCATTTTATTCAAAATGAATAGTTCTCATGTGAAACAGCACATGCTGTAGCATAGAATATGTTAATCAAAGTTTGATTCCAGACATTTATTTCATAACTTCCATTGTTTAGGAATGTTATTTAAATATCCAGGTGCTAGAATTTTAGGAATTCATTTTCCCGAGTATAAGATAAATTGATGCTCTGTTAAAAGTAATCACACTGATGACCAACAAATTCAGATGAGACTAATTACTGTTTTCTTATACTACAGAGCACATTAACTGTTAATTTCTCTCCTTATAATTAATAATATTTGTATTAAATATTAGTATTAGGTTTATGGGTTTTTTTTTTTAACTACTTTATTTTTGTCTTTTAGGCCTGATATTAATGTCTTATAATTAACTAGCAAAGACCTACAAAATATCTGCAGTAAAATTAGTACCATTACTGCTGTAGTACTTATTTAAATACAGGATTTCTAGAATAATACCAAACAATTTTCATCACAGAGACCAAGATCTATAAGTTTACTTGTCTAGATAAAGAGATAAATTAACTCTCTAACTTGTGTTTTTTGCGTAAGTTTAGTTAGGGATAAACTTTACCGCACTTAATCTTTTCTCCACACAGGCTTTGCCAATTTGATTGACCGTGTGACCACTTTGCGCTTGTTTTAAGTTATCATAATCCTAGTAACTTTTAATATTGTGTGTTTTCACAAACTTTGGCAGACTTCCAGTAAACATTACAAGTCATTTACATAAATGAAGTCAGATGTTTTAGTGAAGTTTTTTAATAAACAAAAAGTTGTTTGTGAACATAATCTTTTTTTTGTTTTACTAGTCTCGGTGAAAAGTAATTTTCATGTTAAGATTAAAAAATTATTTTCTTTACCGAACAAAAATCAAATTTATTTGCTTAACCTCTAAAATATCCTAGTACATTTCAAATATTTTTCAGTAATACCTTATGTGCTGTTTTCCCTACCTTAACTCTCTATGGTATTGATTAATTTGACTGACCTCATAACCATCAAGATGAAGATGAAAAAATTAAAATTTTTGTGAAATTTATGTATGCATTTCTGAATACCAAAAAATTATAAATTTCTATACTGATACCCCAAAAACCACTGCAGTTTTTAAGGTCTCCTGACTAAACTTTATTTGGGTCTAAAAAATCATATTTCTGTTTAATAAGTAGCATTGGTCGTAATACTTCAAACTTTCCAGTGGTATAACAGCTTTTCTCTTATAAACAGGCCTGGCATGGCTAGGTGTTTAAGGCACTCAACTCGTAATCTGAGATTCTCAGGTTTAAATCTCTGTTTCACAAAACATGCTCACCCTTCAAATCTTTTGGGCATTATAATGTGATGGTCAATCCCACTACTTCCACTGCTAAATTAGGGATGACTGATGTAAATAACTATCTTATAGATTTGCATGAAATAAAAAACAAAAAAAATATTCTCATAAACAACTTAGGAAAAGTGATAGAATTACTTAGAAGAAATATACAGCTTTAGACTGGTTAATAAGGTACTAGTACGCAAAAGTAGACATAGGTAAATAGATCTTGTATAATGAAGTGGAAGAAAGATATGATGGATTCATTAAATATTGAAATACTTCTACAAATTGAAAAGGTAGAAGATTCTTATTTTATATTCTGGATTGTTAATATTGGAAATTTGAGTTTCTACTCAAAAAGAAACTATATACATTGTATTATGAGCTTTATTATCTGACCAGACCTACAAGGTGATATACCACATGAAACACAAAAAATCTATATTGACTGATGTATAATACTAAAATTTGAATTATAATGTGTAGTTGATGCCAAACTTATTTACATACATAAATAAAACAAGTTAAATATAGTTTTGAATATAAATCTACAAATGTGAATATGTGCCCTCTGACCTCTAGTCATCTCCATAGGGTTAATAAAACTCAATAAATAAACTGATAATATTATTCTATGACCTAACATTCAGCCATTTTAAAAACTGATAAAAACTAATATTTTGTTGTACAGAGTATCCAATGAAATATATTTACATCCAAGGAAACATTAAACTGGTCTTGAAAATCATTTGAGTTTTGGCAGGGTCGCCAAGAGTTGCCACAGGCCTTGAGAAAGGATTGCTATATGTTAAATTTTTTGAGGAATTTGCGCTTAATTCTATCACCATGAAATTGACAAATACCCTAACACAGATGCATTGCTGCATAAAAGGGAAACAAAATTTACTAATTAAAGAATTTTAAAAGTAAATTGGTAAGATTAATAAAGAGAAAAAATGCTCATACAGTAATTTTATCTGTATTTAAATTGGTGAATATATGAAAACAGTGCTTAATTGCACTTAAACATGTCAGGTATTTAATAGCATAGTAGATAGAACTGGTTGAATACATTATTGTGTTTATTATCATTGGGCCAGTTAGTTGTTTATTGCATGATTTTTGTTGTCAGAAGCATACTTTTCTTGCCTTTTATCTGGCAAAGTGATCAGTGATTCTGCTGTAATCTGAAGTACAAGCTTATTGGTTTTTAGTTGCAATGGTTCCCAGATTTTTCAGTTGATTTTGAGTAGTTGTGAGCATAGATAATTTTTTTTTATCAGTTTTGGCTTGCTAGAATATCTCTCCCTTTCAACTGTGACTGAAATTGCATAGAAAATATAAAGAGGTACAGAGAGATTTGAGAAAAATAATGCAGTTTCAAGTTGTGCAGTTTTTTAGTAAGATCTAAAGTATTTAATACAATATCACCAAAGTTAGCTTTGTGGATTGTCTTCAGATATTTCATTTTTTCCACTAAGTCTTGTGGCACATGAGATTTACACTTGCCACCAAACTCCGTAATTTTTGGATATATAAATTATTCTCTGATACACGTAGTTATTGCCACAAAAAAGAAAAAGTAATTAATATTCATGGTTGCTTTTATACTTTATAGTGAGTCCAGTAATAACTAAATCTATGATTGCACGAAATGCATTTTATCTGAATTTTGTCTGTGCTACAGGTTCATATTCTTCACAGTTAGGCAAGGGGTTGTCATTATTTCATCATGAAAATACTTGAACAGTTTTCTGTTTTGTAGACAGATGTAGAATATTCATATTATTTGCAACTAATTAACTTTCTTTAAGAATTGAGCTCAAGTGTTCATGTGGTGTGTTTTAAATCAGTCAACAGACTTTTGTTGTTGCTTAATTCAATATCAGTGGTAGCTTTATGGGTTTGCTATATTTGATGGAGTTAATTAACAACCTGTAACCAGATTCTGGCAATCATGTTGCATGAAAATGACTGCTCTTAGTTAGTTATACATTTGATTTCAGTTTTTATTTGAATTGTAAGATTTAGTTAAATTTTCTAATAGTGCATTCAGAATCCTATGAGGATGAGCTGCAGAGACCTGTCACTGTTCATTCTGATTTTCCATTGTTTTAATAAAAAATTTATGAAGAGAATAATCTGTACTCTTGAAAATAATGCTTCATCACTGTTAAACTGTGACTAACTAGATTATAAGGCTCATAAACTATTACAAAGAATGCAATTTCCTGCTGCTTGTGCTCCACAAATATTGAGACTGTGACAAGACATTGTGAGAATTTAACTGGGAGAACTTTATTTTAGTAATAGAACTTAAGCAGCACTACTTTTTGGCATACATATTAGCTTTCCAATCTCTAAAATTTCTGAAAGTCAGTTTTTGATAGTTACACATGTAACTGACAAGTGTTTCTATAAGCTTGAGAAAGGTGGTGTTTAAGTTGTATTAAATGACACAATATTGTACTAGCACAGTGTGGTAGACTATTTTCTTGTATGATGCACCTTTGTCTTTTGAGTTGTGTCAATTGTGGCAGTGAATATTTTAATTATCAGCAAGAGATGATAATTTTTATATTATTTATATTTATTACTTATCTCTGTTATTTAATCATTAACTCTAGTATTTATTTTATATCCTGTTGTCTTCTATCTTTGCCTGCTTGATTGGCTTGAGATTTAAAGTGTATATTGTTTTTGCAAACCAGAAATATAGAGGTTCTAAAACTCTGCTGATTCTTTATTTTGCAAACAAGTTGTGAAACATTTATTATTACACAAGTTTTATTATTTGGTTCTGTGTCATGGATTTCTGGATTGAGGTAACACTTATTTTGTGGGGTGCTATACAGATGCATACAGGATAGTGTGAGTTGAGCAGTTGCCTTCATTGAATGTATATAAGGGGAATGATCACTGACATAGCTATTCTAGGATTGTGTGATATAATGAACTGGAATTTTTGCTTAAGTTGTAGTGTAGTGTCTTGATTATTGTTCCTGCTTCAAATTTAATGTTTTGTATTTTAAACCTATTACAGCAGTCAACTCCATTTATACCATAAATAAAGAAGTTGACACAATTGGTAAAGCCATGGTTAGCATTACTGTTTTATGAATACAGGTTTTTGTTTTGTGTGTGCACTTTTATTTCACTTGTTTTTTTCTTTTAAGTGTGTTTTTAAAATGATAGTGTATTACCTATGTAGAACTTGCTATATTGCAGATATATGTAAGTTTGAAAAGGACATCATTGTACCTAAATACTGCAAGCATAACTGCTAAGACACTCTACCAGAAGTCGAAATTACTTCTCTGTCTTTGCATTATAATCTGTTAGAATTTTCTTTGATGGCTCAGATAATTTAAAGCTTAAGAAGAAAAACAACATTTTGTCCATGAAAAATGATTTTAAGTGGGCCAAAAAATGACAGTTTTTTATTTACGTTTTTTAAGTGCAAACATTTAGCTCATAGCTTTGTTATCATTTGACCAATTTGAGATCTAATAACAGTTTAGGACTTAGAAAGAAAAATAACTTTGACTGATGTATTTGGCTACACCCAAGGTCTCATAGGTTAATTAACTCTTATCCTGACTAAAAGAATTTCATTTTGAGTATATGCTTACCCCACACTTTGTATTGCTGGTAAAGCAAAATATATTTAATAAAAAGGATAAGGCTTCATAGATTAATTTACTCTAATTGTGCCTAAAATAATTTCAAATGCTGTGGCTATAGTTGCTTTTCTGTTGTTGTCATCCATGCAAGCACATATTTATTTGGAATGACTGAAAACCTTTGAAAAAAAATTGGGCACTTTTACAGCAAACTTGTGAATTTAGAAAAAGGAAGTTGAGACAATACCATTGGTTAGAGAAAGATGGCAAGTGTTGAATATCCATTGATAACAAGTTATGTAGTGTTGAGTGTCTGAGCCTGTCCTTATCTTTTATAAGATGGTAAAAGTTCTTAAGATTAAAATCTAAGTAAGTGCAACAGACTGTGGAGCAAGTTAAAATATTATTGACTGATGTAGATTTTACCTTTAAAAAATTACCCAGTTTTTATATTATCTCTGCCATATCGTCCGATTGTTATAAAACAGTGATTCTCAACATAGGAAATGCATCTCCAAGAAAGCTGTTAAAAATGACAGGGAGGACTCCATTTGTCTTGTTTAAGTGATTTCAGTCAAAACAATTTTTAGCTTGAATCACTGCCTGGAGTTTACTTCCTCGTCAGTAGTTCATAGGACAAGTATATTCACATCTACACTATGATTTATACACTTTAGGTGTGTATGTATATGTGACTGTTTATTTTATGTAATGGAGTGCAGATAACATATGTTCATATTGAGGCCAAAATGATTGAGAGTCATTGAAATAAGATATTTGTTCCAGTTATTTACATATTGTGTTGCCTGAATATTAATCAGATTTCTCTGGACTAGAAAGACTAGGTTAGGCTTTATATACATGTATTTTCACAACAAATGAAAAATATTACCTCTGTATAATTTTATGTATGAAAGAAACATTAACATTTGTACAAATTATTTTTATGCTTGAGGTATCTTCAGGTGAAAGGATAAACCATGTGTGCTTTTCAAATGCATTCTATGTACAATGGTTTGAAACTGCATACAATTTCCAATAATGTGACTCCAAAGAAAAGTGCCTAGCACAAATATTTTTTACATAAAAGTCACTGTTTGACTAGATTATTCTTATACATTTTAATTTCTTAACAGATTTTTTCCTAAGTTTTTTATTGTGATTGTCTGAACAATATATCATATACTGTTTGGTGTAAATAGAGGTTTCAAGGCATTATCTTATTTGCATAAAATAGTGAAAACATATTTTGACTGTTTTTGTCTTGGCTAATGTTATAAATTCTATTTATCATTTAATTTTGTACAGTGAATACATACACCCTTGTGCAAATTAATTGAAACAAGATGGAAAATTTCGATTTTTTCAAGTTTTTGCAATTTATTTTTGAAAATCCAAAAATTACTCGCAAATTAATACATGAGTATTAATATTCTTCACAATTTTTGGCATATATCCCAAAAATAGATCCAGCGTAGTGCAAAATGCAGCTAATGATGCCATCTGTGTGGAAAAATGAGTATTAAAGGAAATCAGTGGGTCCAGTGAGCCTACACCAGCTACCATGCTGAAAATATTGTAAAATTACCATTTGTTTCAATTAATTTGCACAACAGTGTACATCTGTATTAATAAACTGCTGAATAATTAAATATTTTCACTGTGAATTATTCACTCATTACTATATTCATGCAATGCTACTTTACATAGTGTAATAAGGAAGTAAAGCATTCTTCTCATTTGTACATTGCAATATATAATCATAAGTTAAAAGTACCTATTCACTTATTCAAGATTTCTTTTTCATGCATTAATGTTATTTATTTTTCATTGGTAAAAAAAAATTGCTGAAATTTACTTTCTGTTATTTCCATCCTTGCAGATCAAGATACAGAACATTGTTGATTATGGTTGGGAATATCGTTATTATTGGGGGAAACTGGTTGCATGCCATAATTCTTCAAAGTTCTTAGCATATGTCATCAAAGGTAAGAATCATAAATATGATTTTTAATTTTCAAGTGATACAATTTCCAAATTTTAACTATTAAGATGTACCACATTTTCATTAGCTGATAAAAAATGTATTTTGGTTAAATTTTAAACTAATCTGAAGTAATGGAACCTCAGCATAATTATTATAAAGGTGTATTAAACTTATAATGATGTATCAAAAGAATATATGTGTTTAATTCTTTTGCTATGGGTAGGTCAAGGTGCACATGTCATAACTTTTTACAGTTTAAGTATTTGGTTATCAATGTATATGAATAAACTTTTTAACATTAAAATGTAATAAATGAATCAAATTTAAATATTATATAGATTTTTAATTTCTTTTGTAAGAAAGTGTTTTAAACAAACCTTCAATCTCCCATTGTAGTTGTTCCTCTTAAGTGGCATTATCTCTAGAACTTTGTATATTAATTAAAATTCTTAAAGAAGGTAAATTTTTATATTTTATTTTCAATGTTTATATCATATTGGAAATTATGTATTATTATTAACGAACAGTGCAACTGAATTTTCAAAATTGACAAATGGAAATATGTACACATCTTTGAATTCTTTGTAGAAACCCATGAGAATGGTCATTTTCCTTAAATGCATAATTTCTTGTCTTTATCTTTTCACTTGTAGTTTGTTTTAAATTTTCCTTTCAACTTCTCTGTCTTTGCTATTTGTGCCAATTTGTTAGCTAATAACTATGGGGCTTTATGAAGTTATTTCAGTAGATTCCCTGCAAAGATTTTTTGTTGTGAGTAGTTTTAAATCATTGTAATCCATGATAAGAGGCTAAGTGGTCTTCAGTCATTTTAGTCTGTTTCAACTGTGGTTGTTAGCAGTCTCCAGGTACGCTGATTTGTGTTAAATATAGTTTGGTGTAGCATTTATGTGTACTTATCTGTTTTCACTGTGGTGGTAGTGAGTAGTATCCAGGTGTGTTAGTTTGTGGTAACCATTATTGAGAGGTTTCAAAAATAGATTTTTGAGGTCTACCTTGACCTTAATGGGCTGAGTCTTGTGATTGCTGTTGTCTTCATTTTCGTTTTAACTGTTGAGATTTTGTTTTAACTGCTAAAATTCTCATGGCCTTTGAGATCCTTGAAAAGTTTTAAAATATTTGATTGTCACTTCAGTGCCTGGAAATGTCATGGACAACTTTTGGAAAGGTTGACCCCAAAATGTCAGTGAAGTTGAGAGATAAGTCAACAGTTTTAAAATACCAGTTATTAATCAAAGTGTTTAGTCTTGTGTACATTATCTTGTATGCTCTGCAATCACCATGTTTTAATCAATATATTGATAATTTGATTTAACTAAGTAGTAGTTTTTTTTTAAAAGATATTGTTAAACATTGCAAGTTTGGTTATAAAATAATATTTATATTAAGAGAATAGTTTTTTTAATGCATTACATTTTATACAATTTCTAGGCAAGTATGCATAGGCAAAAGCTTAACTCATTCATACTGATGAGACACTAATGTGACTTATGTTACAGTTTAACATGTTAGATGTAATTACTAGGCATAATATGTTAAATAGATCTAGATTTAGCCTAGATTTGGACTTACATTATAGTACAGTAATCAAGTAACTGTTTTTGTTTTTAAGATATTGTTAAACATACAAGTTTGGTTATACTGTATCTGGAGTTGTATTATAATACTGTAAAAATTATTAAATTATTATTACTTTAGGCATTTAATTAAGTAAGCTCAGGTAGATATAGATCTAACATTTAGTGTTAACATTATAATCAGCTAATATGATATGAGAAACAGATTAAGTTATACACGTAAGAATTAGAATTAGTAGATATAGGTATAGATCTAGCTTTAAATCTGGGTTTTCAAACAGGAAATATATTAAATTTTTATATCTCGATCTCTTGCAGGTGCATATCAGCATTTATTAAATCTAGACCTTGGTGTAATTTGTGTTAGTGTTATGTCATATAATACTTTTATATGCTTATTTCACTTATGAAAAGAAAGCAATAAATCTGCACTGAATGTTTGTTGAAGTAACATAACATGCTGTAAATCACAACAACACTAAATTTTTCCTTTATTCTTTTATTATGTCTACAGCATAACTAAAATCATCCATAAATTTATGAGGCATGAAAACTATGTTAGAATTTTATTGCAAAATTAGTTTTATGTACACCAGTTCTTGTGTTGAATATTCACCATGCTATAGAGACAGTAACTGTGTAAATGTTTGTCTGTGTTTGTATTTCTGCATTAAGACCCATGATTAGCAAAAATTTTTCAAAGTAATACAAGTCCTAACAGTGTATTGGACAACCAGTGCTGCCAAACCAAACATGGCCTCTTGTGTATGGTATCAGTCTAAATGCAATTTTTTTCTTTTCATGCTAGTTAACATACCTCTTTTATTTCTAGCAAGGAATACTGCTGAAATAGACATAACATATTGAAACAGTAATTACAAAATTTTAATGGCATATACTAATTCATGTTTATTATAATGTAAATAAGGGAGTTATTATTGAATACGTACTTAATAACGTAAATCTTGGTGATCTTGCTAAGAATTTGGATTCTGTTTTCTGACATGCTAAATTATTAAGTCAGCTTCTCACTGATCTGATTTGGATCCACCACCTTTTCTTTTATTTCAGTTAATAATTTAGATTTGTGAGAATTTCTTTACCCTCTGTGAATCTACATCTCACTTGTTGATGAATTGGGGAGGATTGTTTAGTTTCTTTTCATTTATGATTTTTCTGGTTCAGGATGCTGAAAGATTAACTGTTTTATTATATGATTGTATTCTCCGTTGTCTGTTTGCCTTAGTTCTCCACCTGCTGATGGAAGTGTGCTTTTTTGATGACTGACATACTGATGTTATAAGTTGAAGTTGTTGGCATTTGTGTGTGACTTTCTCTTTCTTCTTTGGTCCTGCTGTATACTGATAAATCCTTTCTTTTTAAGTCTGACAAGTTGGGAGAGAATACAGTCATCTTGTCAATTCTTTTGCTATTTATTCTCACCTCTGCAGTTGACTGTAATCTGATAATTTATTTTGGCCTGTGAGGCTTGGAGGTGTTATATGATCCATTTTACCTCTTTTTTGTGATGACTGTATTTGTTGGAATCCTTCAGTTTTCCTTGATTTTCCCCATTTTCTTAGAGGTGGATTTTCTAATATTCATTTTGTATATTTTCGTCTTTACAAGTGAAGTATCTTTTGAGTTACATCTCATCAGATTCAACACATTTGTGTTTGTCTGGCCATTTAATTTATTCACTGGGGGACTTTTTATTGGTTGGTATTCAAACAGCTCCCAATACCTTTATCTCTCATTTTCTATATGATCAGTTTTCCATACCCTAATGCTGTTTTTCATAACATCTGCAGAAGTAAAAGGAAGAGGGGATTCTTGTCTCCATTTTCCAGAGTCCCTTACATCTTGTTATCACTTATTCACACTTTGGTGTGTTGCCAAGACAGATGTGCTTATACAATTCCATTTGCACACCAGCAACTGATTTGATTGTTCTTACTGCTGGTTGCATTAGGCTCTGTATAACTGAGGTGTTCCATAAGACTCTAGGTTTTTAAAAGATAGTATTGACATATTATGGCCTGCCACTCATGGACTGTTATGAGTAAAGCTAAAGGGGATTATGCTATCCCTGCTGATAATTCGATTCATTAATAAGGGTTTGTTTACTTTTAGAAATTTAGGGGACTTGGTTTAACTTGTACACTGTTCCTCAGGGCTCCCCAGCATCTACTGCCTCTTATGTTGTACCAGTAGAATTAGGTAGTTTCTACTACATTTGGGTTCCAGTCATTGGGGTGGTGGACAGAAGCTTTTTATTGTGTTTCTTCACTATTGGAAAAGAAAGCTAAGTTGGAAGCCCTTCTACTTGATCTCTGGATGTTTTTCTAGATACCAGTAGGAGTGGGACTAGCCTCTATGGGAACTTACTTGGATTTCTGATTCAAATTTTACACTACGCTATCCAGTTTTGGTGTGCATGGTCTTTTTCTTTCATCTATGTTTGTTTTGTGTAGTGTTCATGGAAGGTGGTCCACTATTTCCTCATAACTCTGGATGTGAATTGTTCCTATCCTAGACTTGAGCACAGGCTCTATGTTCTCTTCATAATTTTAGGGGGAAGTAGAATGCTCTTTTCCCAGTTGATTGGTGAGTGAGAATGAATGTTTATAATTCCAGGTTTGATTAGTTCTGTTTTTTTAAGTTGAGGGTGGCATACACAATCATATCATTCCGAGTCTGTGGTGTTGCATTTTGGAGGAGAAAGACTGTCCATTTTGCAGTTGCTTATTTTCTTGTCATAATTCTGGTGGTGTGACAGGTTTTAATGTAAAATAAAAGCCTCTTTATATAGATATTGTAAAGTTTGGATTTGATGTATTTATTTCATAAGAAAGTATTTGACAAGGTAATACAATAAAGACTCAATCAAAAAATAGTCCCTGTAAGTGTTGTGGATAAGTTGGTTCATGAGATAGAAAAGTGAATGGATGGAAGTAAACAGAGGGTTGTTAAAAAATTGAGTTCAGTTAAGCTGGATTAATGTCACAAATGGCATACCTAAGGACTATATATATCAATCATTGTTCTTTTTATTTAAACCAATAATGTGTATTAACCCTTTTGCAATGGCTTGGTCAAACTGTGCATGCCACTCTTTTAGTGTTATTTTCTAAATTTCATTTAATTACTTATTGTTTACATGATACCAATTAGTGTAGCATAAAATTGTAGCTAATAATCCATATTTTGACAGTATATAAGTTTTAAGCTCTTAATTTTATAATGCAATATTTTAAAAATTCCTGAGTTTTTTCCTATTGTGAGATATGAGACATATTTTCTCTAGACATACTATCCCATCTTTATTCATCACCCCTCCAATAAGTATGCTATTTAACATAAATTATTCACTGTAAAGTTGTTATTGCTTAGAGAAACTGTAATTTTTATTGCTCTCAATTTTGCTTGGTTACAAAGCTATCAAATGGTAAATCAGTCTCTTCTTGTCACATCCCCTCTTCAGGATTTTTTAAATTATTCTGTCTTTTACACTTAATTCTACTTAATGTATAATTGATAGGAAGCTGAGATTTTCATTTATCAAATGATGTTTTATGCATTTTTCTGAACATTGAATTATCAGTTTCTTTATTAGTACAAGGCAGTTCCCATGGGAAAGACAGGCTTTGTTCTTACTGGACAGATTAATGATTAGCTTGGATGAATTTGCAACAGTCCTTGTTGCATAGTTAGAAAGCCAGAAAAACTGTGATAGGTAGGGAAAATTTTCTTTTTGCATGTAATTATTCTATGTTTTTTAGTGCATTACTATTGTGCCTATAAAAAGTAAGTTTAAGTATCACCGACAGCAACAACAACAACAACAAAAAAGAGAAAGAGAGAGATGAGTATTATATTTCTTGATTTAAATATTTAATCTCTCTTATTATTATGAAAGTACAGAAAATGCAAAAATAAGTATCTGTTTAAGTTATTAAAGATTAGATTAGGTAAAATACATTATAATAATCATGTGATCAAAATGTTTCATGAGGCATGCGAGTAGCTCAGATTGGGCATAGCTTGTGGTTAATATTATTTGATAATGTAACATGAGATTCACATTATACAAGTAATATACAACTTATAATGGCCTGAATAGTACTTAGTTGATCAATGGGCATTCACAGAGAAATAAAACAATCAAATTTAAGTATAAATAGATGTATACTACTACAAGTTCAAGTTACTTAAGATAAATGAACATGGTTTCAATGTACAATATGAAATTATTCTGGAAAGAATAAAACAGTAATTTTGATTTATTTTATTTTTTTAGTGGTTATGAGATTGGCTAATTTGACCATTCCTGTATAGTTAAATTAGAGATAATAACTGATAAAATATTAAAGTTCCACACAGAACAAACATTTGAAACATATTTAGGAATTTTTAGAGACTACATAAATGAAGTTTGAGATTTTGGGGATAAAGAATGTTTTTTTTTTTAAATCATAACATGAAAATCACTTCTTACTTGGACTGGTAAAAGAATAAACTTGTTGTATTCACAAAGATATTTTTAGTAAAAAATACTTCATTAAAAAAAATAATTTCTTGTGTACAAGACTTGTGATGCTTACTAATAGTATATAAAATTGTTGAGGATATATTCACTGCATTAAAAGTTATTAATACTTTACATGTGCAAATGTGTATATGAAATTGTATTTATATGAATTGTGTCACTAAAGAGTAAAGGAAAGGTAAATGCAGAAAATACAGGAAAATTCTCATCCATCAGTGGATGACATGTCTTTGGTAGAATAAATTGCACAGCAGAGAAACTAGTCAAACTATTCTTGATCAGGTCACAAAAGCAGTGTTTAAAGGGAATAATGGCCATTTTCTGTACTTTTACAACATAAGCAATTAAAAAATAACATATACTATCCAGGAACAAAACTAATGTTGTTATAGTGCTATAATTCAATCTTTAATAGTATATATATGAGTTAATTTCTTAATTTGAGAGTAAATATTGAATTTTATGAGTCACATGGCATTTTGAATGAAGCACTGATTAAAATTAAATGTTTCTCATGTCAAAATATAAAGACTAGTTCTGTATGAATTAGGAACTTAAACTACTAATATTGGACAGCTAAAATGTAAAATAAGAACCTTGTATCATTTTATTTTGCAGAGATGTGGCTTAGGTATTGAATCAGGCAGTGATCCTGCTTTTTTCTATTTTTTGGAAATGGTCCCCTATGTACACTCATGAAACTCATGGATGTACTGAATCAAACACAGTGACCCTGTTAACTTCTTTCTAATTTTGGAAA
Organism: Carcinoscorpius rotundicauda; assembly: GCA_011833715.1. Taxonomy (NCBI): domain Eukaryota; kingdom Metazoa; phylum Arthropoda; class Merostomata; order Xiphosura; family Limulidae; genus Carcinoscorpius; species Carcinoscorpius rotundicauda. The sequence continues at coordinate 43,179,087 of CM022392.1, read as the reverse complement.
TTATTCCTTATGTATACTCACTTCAGTATATGACATGTGAATAGCTAATGAACAGCTTAAAATACCCCTTAATGGTTTTCTCAGAGATTTTAATTTGTTACCATGTTTTTTTAAACTAAGATTTCAAGGAAGTAGGTTGTGTCTTTTATAAAGCTGGATTAAGGATTTTATTGGCCCTAGGTTTAATAACTTAGAGGCCTTCTTGAAACAAAACTTCATTGTGCAATATATTTATAGTCGTACCTTGAGGCACCCTAATTAATGTGAGGCCCTGAGCTTCAACCTAGTAAGCCCATGTCTTAATCTGGGGTTAGTCTTTAGTCTGCTTGCAGTTTTATATTTTTTAACCAAAATACAGCTTAATTACTAGCTTTATAAATTAGATTTCTGATGTATTGATACAGTAATTTATGATTTTTGGTTATTTAGCTGTATATATAAAAAACCTAAAAAAAATTTTGTATCCTCTACTTGCAAAATGTTAAAAGGCTTAGCAAACTATGTCCAGCAGCATCCAAGTCAGAGGTCAGAGCTAGAACAGATCATTGTAAGCTATACTTTTTCATTGATCCGTATTTTATGAAAGTAAGTTCATCTTATTTGTAAATAGAAATAATGCATATACACATATAATATATAGTAATTGATGTGTGACTGTATATTATAAAATACTAGTCCATTAAAACACAGCTCCTCCTGCTTGTACTGTAGTAAGTTTGGATTTTCAGTGCTAAATCAGTGTTTGGTTCCCCTCAGTGGGCTCAGCAGATAGTCTGATGTGACTTTGATATAAGAAAACACACACAATATCAAACATTATAAAACTGACCTTTAGTCCATATAAAGTTACCCCATCTTAGCTGTGTTTCAGGTTATCTGATGAGTTCACTGATGGGAATTGAACCCCTGATTTTAGCATTGTAAATCCATAGACATACTACTGTACTATCAGGAGGCTATTTGATACACTAACATGGGTGCATGTGCCCTGGGTCAATGGAAGTTATGGAAGGTTAATGTAATAAAAATATAATTTATGTAAATATATAACATTGAGACTTAAGCTACGTAGATTAAACATTAGTATTTTCATGCTGTTATTTGTGGTCATTCCAGCACAAAACAAAAAAACATAATTTATATTCCTAATTTTTTATGATGGTTATGAGGTTGGTCAAGTGAAACACCCCACATAGTTAGGGTACAGGAAATAACATAAAATGTTACGTCTTACTGAATACAAATGCTTGAAAAATATTCATGAGGTTTTAGAAATTACATGAACAGTATTTGAGATTTTGAGGACAAAGAATAGTTTTTAATTTTAGATTTGTAAGAAATCTTAAGTAAAAATAATTCATTGAAATATTAATTTTTTATGCACAAAATACTTGTAATTTTTACTACAAATCCACTAAATTTTGTAAAGATACACTTACTGTACCAAAAGTTATAATGTAAATACTTAGAGTGTGTAAATGTGTAGAAGAACCTGTACATTACACTTCACACTTTATGAAAGTGTTAAATCCATAATGTTATTAGATACTATTTACATACCTTGCTTTGTGGAAACTAATAGAGTTGTTTAACTAATTAAGTACTTGTATCTTTAAATTCCAAGTCAGAAGTAAAATAAAAAAGGAAATGCATCATATTTCAAGTGTTTTTTTTCTCCCAATTTAAACTAATCCTAAAACATTATTTCAGTTGTTTCAGAATGTAATGGTAACATTGTTTTTTAATTGGGCATTCAATTTGGCTTTGGCTTTAGTTCACTGTCATTTGTTTTCTGAATTACTTTTCTCACCAGATGTTGAGTATGCTTTTATATTTGAAATCTTTAATCCTGTAGTTCTTATCTGTGAATTGAACCTTTGCTCTTACCCTCCAGTTTGTTTTTGTGGGCTGAGGATGTGAATAATACCCATTTCTTTGATCTGGTTGGAATTTTTTCATTCTTTTGATGTCATGTAAATTCAGTCTTTTGTGTGTTACTTCTGGTTAAGTGGATGTATGTTAAACACTCATTTAATCTTATCAGATAATATAAATTTGTAATATTATCAGATAGTACTGGTTTCTTTTAAGTGTGACAGGGTGTGTCTGCAAAATAATGGGAGATTTGTCAAGATATTTACCAAAGTAAAAACTGTATTTTCCAGTTAATTCAGTTCATAAGAAATAGAGATACTGAACACAAATGTGCAGTTGCAGTATACAATCTTTCATCAAACAAACACAGTGAAAATGTATTTTACTTTCCATCACGAAAAATATCCGTTATTGAAAAGTTACTGTGTTATTTCTAAAATTGCTTCTAGTTCATTCAGTTGAGTTTGTGCCAAACTTTGTTGAGTTTTTTTTGCATTTTTCACTTAACTTAATGTCAAACTTACAGTAATTAGCATTAACCACATTACTGGTCACTCCAGTGAAATATGAGAGGTCATAATATTATGATGTAACCAGAATGCCAAATGAAAAGACAACTGTGTAACTTGACATACTGCAAGTAATTTTACCACTGCATTTTTTCATGGGGAGATTAAAAGTACTTCTCTAGATGAATGGTACAGAACAGTAAGTTGCTACAGCAGTAGTAAGTTTTTGACTTCAGAAGTGTTCTGCTAAAACACAAACTATATTTACATGAAGAAGCTCTAAAGTTTAACTCTGAATATTGACTTGACCTTATTAATAGGGGTTGGTGGGAATGCCATCACATTTGTAGACTTTTGTTTTATGAACATATGTCAGTAAACTTGGTGTCAAATTGTAGATTGTAATTCAGATTTTACTATTATACATTAGTTAATTTCTTTATTTGAAAGAAAATGTATTAAAAAATAGCTCAATATACAGTTCTGTGTGTTAACTGGTAAGCCATCTTCTGGGTTTAGTCCTACCTTTATTAAGATTTCATAATGTTTACCAAATCCATCATCATGGCTCTGCCTACTACTTCATTATTTCAGAAGGAAGACTTGTTTATCTATACCTGTCTTTTTTATACCTATAAACTTGTATCCATTTGAACTCTCTAAACATTCCATACATAATTCTGTTAAAAATAAAAGAAACTGAAAATTTCTATATTCTACACAAAGAAGAAGAACACGCATGTTCTTTTTTTCCCCCCCATTCTAATCCCTGTAATGCACATTAACCTGTTTTAGAAGATTTTCATGGGAGTGAAGATATTTATGAAAACTGAAAATACTTGAGTTGTCAGCTAAAGTAGCTATTATTTGAACATTTCTGATGTGCTGATTTTTTTATATTTTCATAAGATAATATGTTTGAATATTTCTCTTGTGTGTTGTGTGTTTCAGAGTAAAGTAACTGCATCAAGGTATGTTGAATGCTTGTACTTCAGAACAAGTTTTTGAAAACTATGTATTTTAAAACATTAGACTTGACATATCTGGGCACTTTTTTAACAGCTCCAAATACTGTTTATGGTGCAGTCAGGGTTATGAATTGTATAACAGGAGAGAGAGAACTAATCAAAGGAATGAAGGGACAAGTTGTGGACCTTTGCTTTGCTCATTCCTCACCACAGGTTTTACTTGCGTGTGTTGATGAGACAGGATGTATGTTTGTATATGAGATTCAAGGAGAAAATGAAAAGCTGCAGTATCCTTGATAAAGTTTGAAAATACTTCAGAAACTTTTAATTTGTAAAAAAAATATAAGTGTGTGTAGTTATTCTTTATTTTAACATATTTCATATCTCTATAACATTGAAATTGGCCCAGCATGGCTAAGGATGTTAAGGCATGTGACTCGTAATCTGAGTGGTCGCGGGTTCGCATCCCCATCGAGCCAAACAAGCTCGCCCTTTCAGCCATGGGGGCATTATAATGTTATGGTAAATCCCACTTTTCATTAGTAAATAAGTAGCCTAAGAGTTGGCAGTGGGTGGTGATGACTAGCTGCTTTCCCTCTAGTCTTACACTGCTAAATTAGGAATGGCAAGCACAGATAGCCCTCGAGTAGCTTTGTGCGAAATTCAAAAACAAACAAACAAACAATATTGAAATTGGAATTATATCATTGTAAAAGATGATTGTTTTAATGGTACTGAAGTTATAAGTTATATAAAAGTTATTGATAAGTTTTCCACCATAATGAAGTTTAATAAATGAATAAAATTGACATAATTCCCCAGATGTATATGTTAAAATAATTTATGGGCTTCAGTAAAATGTAAAAGTAAGTTTTTAATATTGTGCTTTTTGTATCTGATCTAAAGTGAAGCAAAATTTTTGTGGATTTAAGTCATGGCTATATATGGAGCTTTAATAACTTGATTTATTAAGGATAATTTATTACTTTTGACCATTGATTATGATAGTGTTATCTAAAATAATCAGTATTTTAAGGTTTTCTGCTTAATGTAATGCTTTGTGTAATGACTCAAAAATAATATAGTAATATAAATTATCATTTTCCATTATTACTATTTTTGGATAGATGGACTATCCAAATTTCATGTGAAAATAACTGATTATTTGAATTTAATTGATTAATGACCTTGTGATTAATTGAATATAAAATTTCACTAATTATCCATATCTGTGTAGTACACACAGACCAAGTGTTAGTTATAAAGTAAATTAATCATTACTTTTAATAGTTGAAAAACATTGTAACTTAGTGGGACATATTATTTTTATTAAAGAAAGTTTAATATTTTCCCAAAGAAGTACTTTTGTATCTTTAAAATTACCTCAAAGAAGCAACATTTATTATTTTACCACTGTACCTTTATTCATCACTGTATCTTTCTATTAGTCAATTTCTTGACCAATCTAGATGCAAATTAAAGCTGCAAGTTGATCGTACTGAAGAACCAAAATCTGGTGATATCCATCGGGTGATTTGGTGTCCTTTCATTCCTGATGATCCTGGTGTTAGTGAAGATGTAGAAGAAATCATTCTAGAGGATAGTTCTAAACTCTTGGTTCTTACCCACAATGAAAAAGTATGGTTAAAATTATCAGTAATTTATAAGTTTTATGTAGACAGAATTTGTTTCATGACTGCATAATATTAAAATGCTATTGTCAATTTTTAAAATATGCTGATAAAAAAAGATAAAGGTTTACACAAGTTTATGAATTTTTGTTAAGCAATGCATAACATTTGTTTTTTCTCACAATGAGTAACTATGTTTTTAATTTAAAGCTGTCAAATAATGTACAATTGTTATGCAGTTAATTGTTTGAACAATATTAAGAATATATAGAAATGTGTAATTAAAAGCCATGTTGTAAATATTCTTTAAACAATATATAGTTTTCATATAATGTACTTAATCCTTTGTATAAACTAAATAAGGAAAAGCATAAATGAATTATATTATATATTTTAAATTCCAAGATATTTTTAGTAAGTAAATGTTTTGAAGTTCCCTGCTCATTTTACCTAACTCTATATTTGGTCATTTGATATAACACAACATCATATCGTGCTATTTTCTGTTGAAGTACCTTAAATACATATTTTTCTTGTGGCTGAACCATTTGTGAACACAAGTCCTTTCTGAAGTTTGCAAGATAATGTGAAAGTGTTTCAAGCAATTGCGTATTTGAATTTACTGAGCAGAGCTCTTCCAAGCTATCCTGTATCTGTCAGTTTCATAAAGATGCTTGATAGTTAGAAGTGAATTTAGTGTGGAGAGAAAGTTTTGTTTGCAGAATATTCCACATGAACAGTATATATTCAAACTTAACAGAGTAGCTCAAATATGGTTAAAGATAGTTTTGCTGTTAAAGAACTATTTGTTCACATTTATATAAATAGAAAATGCTTAATTGTTTTTTGTTTTTTCATGAAAAATGTTAATTTAAATATTCCCATAGTCTCATTGACGTGCTAAGTAGGTTTTTAAGCTATATTCATGGTTTTGGTTGTTTTTTTTAATGCATGTGTGTGGATTTGAATCACAGTAAATTTCTAAATTTTTCTGTATTTCTTTTAATATTTTCTTAGGTACAAATTTGAGCATTAATAGTTTCATTCACTTTCAAAGAGGAAAAACAAATTTTTAGGTAACATCAGCAAATATATATGAAGTTTCATTGTAAAGACTTTCAGATGTACTGGAAGTGTATTGTATATCTATATTAGAGGATATCATAATGATCAAAAAATTGTTTCCAATCTTTTGTGTAGAATTTTAAATCATTCAAAGTATATGTTTTTGTTTTCATATGTATATCTGGATCTAAGTTTTTGTTTTTTTACTTCTGATTATTTCAAGGCTGAAATGTGGCATGTGGACATGGTTTCAAGGGAATATGGTCATGGTCCTATAATGGTAAATCAAGTAGAGATTGGCTACCAGGCATTTCAAGAACATCAGAAGGTTAGTGTTTCACTTTAGCTCTTTTATATAGGGCCGGTCAATGTGACTGCCTGTGTAACCATAAACATTTCCATATTTCTATCCTGTAACTAATATAAGGTGTATATCTTCATGAAATGTGGCAAACTTTTAGCAAACAATACAAGTCTTTTCCACACAGAAAATCACATTTCATTTTTAATTAAGTATTTGTGTTAAGGATTTGTCTATATATATATCAAAGTTTTCAAATTTCCTTTCCATAAACTCTAAAGTTTCCTGAATAGTACCAAACATTTTTCTTTGCATTAAAATTTTTATATTTGTCTGTTGTATTCTGTTCTAATTCTTCGTGATTTTGATTGATGTGACTTAGTAACTGCTGTTAAAAATTTAAATTACTTTTTGTATTTTAGAATGACTGCACATTGTAACAGAAAACTATAGTTGTTTATTCTAAATAGCATAAGGCTATATATCTGAAAGTTTTCAAATTTTATTACCATAAACTCTAAAGTTTCTTTTATACGTATACTTCCTTTATATGTATACTTATAACAGCATACATATGCTTTTACTTTATTCTACTACCCTTCAAACAACGTGTAACTAAAAACTCAGCTCAGGTTATTATATTGGTTGACATAAATGCATGAGCTGCTCACTTGCATGTATGATAATTTTTTAAAATAATTATTACATTTCATTACCTTATCTAATTTAACCCTATATAACTTTGTAAGATTCTAATTTTTACCTTTTAATTATTTTTATAACGATAAATAAAAATAAAAAACAAAAACATAGTAATCACATTTGACCTTTTGTTTTGCTGTTGGTTGACAATGAAGTTAAAGCTTTTTTTTTATATGATGATGGCACTAGTATACTAAATAGTTTCTGCTCTTTCAACTGTGCACCTAGAAACACAAAATAATACATGCATATAGCAATGTTTTTGAGGAATTACATATTTATGCATTCAAATAGTATGTTGGTGTGAACCTGCTTTGTATTCATTATGAGGAAAACCTATACACTTGATAGGTGAAGTGAAGAAAGTGTCATTGGTCAGTATTCAGTTGTTCACATTATAATGGTAGACATAATAAATAAACTTAGTATTCCAAAACATGTTTAATTTGAAAGTCTTAAGTTCAAGAAATGTTCAGTTCAGCCTACACCTTTATCAAGGTGTATTATTGGGCTATAATAGATTTGAAAATTCCACTTTTTATTAGAAATCCTAAACACAAGTTAACCAAAGAGAGATAAGCTGGACCTATATTACAGTAAAAAGTATCAAACATACTGTTCTTGTGAATGTACTTTGTATTTACCATAAGGAAAAAGCTCTATGCTGGATAAGTTAAGTTCATAACAAAAGTATGTTTGATACTTTTCACTGTGATATAGTTCCAGCATATCTCTCATTGGTTAATTTGTGTTCAGGGTTACTGATAAGAAGTGAATTTTTTCCAAAAATAATATAACCCAATAACACACTTTGATCAAAGTGTAGATTGAACTGGACCTCCTTTAAACGTAGACTTTGAGATTAAATAATTTTTGTAATGCTAAGTTTATTTATTATACTTATACATTTGATATCCCAAAGGTGAAATGTAAACTTGTAGTTTTCAAACTTTTTTCTTTACTGAAATATTTGCAGTGAAGAGTAAACTACAGGCTACCCCCTTCCTAGTACTATTTTGTTTTTCAAAAAATGCTGGTAGTTCTCTCTGGTAGTTAGTTTGACTGACCAGTAGAAACAGAATGTTCCAACTCATTGAATGGTATCAGGCTAGAACTATTCAGATGATTCACTCTGAATAATTATTTTTATTCTCATTGTCTGTCATTGTTGGAACTTAGCATAAACAGCCCTCAGAATTATTTTAATTTCTTTATTGCCTAATTGGAGAGGCAGCTAAATTACAAAATTGCTATGACATTTTGTTTCTTGCACTTGGCAATATTTTGTAATATAGATTAAGTATTTTAATTGAAAAAAATGTTGTAATGCAAGACTCGTTAGAAGGTTTAGCAAGCATTGACATATTCTTTTTCAACAACATACCAGACATAAAGACTATATTTTTTGTTTTTTTATGTATATTTGTATTCATTATTATAAAAGTTACTAAAATATAAAAATAAATATTAGTAAGTAAACTTAAATGAAAAAAATTAAAATTGCACGATAACACATAATGTTTCATTTCTGACTGTTTACTTTGATATGAAACTAGTTTCTCTGTTTGCATGAAGTTGTTCTGCACAATAAATAGCTCTTATCATATTTTGACAGGACCTCAAGTGCAACTGTAAAGAAATAAATTTAAACTATTAGTTTTGACATTAAGAATAAATAATGTGTAACTGTTTATTACAGTTGTTTAATCCTATAGCTACAGATATCCTTTATTGTGCATAACATAAGGTTTTAGTGTCTTACATTTAAAATTTTATTAAATAGCATTTTGCTTATATTATATCATTTAGAATAGTATGAAATCTTAGCCAATAATCCTTATCATTATGTAACACATGCATGCCTCATTTTCTCTTAGCATGTTATCATGTATATTACTCTCTAAAATTGTCAGTGCTAAGACAAACCATATTGTTTACTTATAGAACTATCAAATAAAAATTAGACCCTTCGTGTCACACCTACCTGCCACATTCTCTCTTTCAGAATTTGTTAATGGTTCTCTATTACGTTTAATTATATATTACATGTAACTGATAAAAAGTTGAAGTTTTCAAATATCAAATGACATTGTATAATGATATTTTCTGAATGGTTAAATATCAATTTCATTCAAAGTACTTACATTGTTTGCATGAGAAAGTTAATGATTAGCTTGGATGAATTTGTAATGAATTTTATGCATAATTTAAAAACCAGATAAATTTTGAGATGTAAGGTAATTTGTCTATATTGTTTGATGCATTATTTAATTAAAGATATTATAAAATGCATTATGATAATTAGTGTGATAAAATTAGGGTTAAATCTAGTTGCCAGCAAGAAAAATGATTTTTTATTTAACATGTTTATTCATTATGCACAATTATAAAAGTAATTAAAATCTAAAATAATATGGAATTTTATATTAGTTAAAATTAGATTACTTAATTAATAATAATAATATTATAATTATATAATATTTCACAGGGCACATATGAGCAGCTTATTGTAGTTTGTAGGTAACATAATTCATAAGCATAACATGAGCTATATGTTCTCCATTTAGTTTACAATTTTAAATGGTGAGGATAGTTATTAAACATAGTTTATAGGGCATTAAAAATAACTCAATTATAAATAAATCTACTTTTAGAATTTAGAGCGACTTAGAATAAACAAGTACAGTTTTGTATTACAATTTGAAATCACTCTAGAAAGAAAAAAAGCTTTTTTTAAATAGGGTAGAGAAAGTTACAGATGAACTATAGTTTTATTGAAAAACTTGTCAAATGTGTTCAGGAGGTTTAAGGAATTATGCAAAGGAAATTTGAGATATTTAAAATAAGGAAAAGTATTTTTAGATATAACATGAAAATTACTTTGCACATGGTCTATTCAAAACAAATATTGAGTTTTATATTCATGGATAACTTTTATTTTATTTCATTAAAAATACTTCAATAAAAAGTATTTTTTGTATGTGAAAGACTTCCAAATTTTCTGAAGATATACACATTATATTGAAAATTAGAAGTATTAAATTTACAGAGGCTTAAAGCAACTACAAAAAGGCCATGTGGTCAGTTAAATTGCCTGAGTGTGTATTATAAGAGTTATGAAATTAAAGAAAAAGATCACTTAGATTTGTTTTGTACTTTTTTCTTTTATGTATTAGTTACAAGGTCAGTTAGATTGATTTAGCCCATATACAGTTAGTTTCAGGGTAGAAAGAATAATAGGTAAAATGTAAAGTTTACTGTAAAAATAAGGATACATTTATTTAGAGGTTCTAGAAGTTATGCAAATGAAATATAAAACATATTAGATGGTAAGATAAAAGGTGTTTTATTTATAGCAATAAATTCACCTTGCATTTTAACTGACCCACTAAAGGCTTTGTGAGTTCATAGATAAAATATTCAGCAAGAAATGCTTTATTAAAAGTCCAATATTTTGTGTATAACAGCCGTGTGAGATTTACTAAAAGTTTGCAAAATTTTGTGAAGATAAATGTAGTATTTTTAAATTCTCTGTGTGTGTGTGTGTGTGTGTGTACACACACACACACACACACACACACACACACACACACACACTTTCATGGTTATATAGTAGTTGCAAAGTTGGTAGACCCAGTGGATAAACAAAATGGGTGGAGGTTTGAAGTTACTTTGGTTCAGAAAACTCAGTTGGATTTTTATGTTTTTGTATTAGTATAATTTGTTTACTGTATTACAAATAGTAAAATTAATTTATGATTATATTCTTACAGTGATGGCTGGAATACCATTTCTTTAGTTACCACCAATAATAGGATCTTATTTTCATTTTTCTGTCATTTTACTTTTTTTTTTATTAAAGAGTGGTAACCCTCCCACAGTTGGCTGCAGGCATGAGAGATGAAATAGATGTGGTACATCGTGGGCTTGAGCACCCAAATCTTGCTTTCTAACTTATTCTTCCTTATTTTATATTTATTCTTTCTTTAATATGTGAGACTAGTAATTGTAAATTAATATACTTTGTATTCCATACACATTGTGGTCTCCTAATATATCAGTCACTTGAAAACTTAAGGCACATCTTATATCTAGCATTGTAGCCTATGATATATGCAACATTTTTGTTTTATTTGTTAAAGCTTGTTTTCATGAAGCATTAATTGTATGCAAAAAATTCACTTTAAAATAAGTGGAGTTTTGACTTGTGTAATTAGGACATACAAAAATGTATGTTATTGAAAAATGAACTGTGCATTCTTTTAAGAAATTGATACTTGCCTAATGATTTACACAGTAACAATATATAAGTGATACTACAACATAATTAAATGCATTTTATTTTGTTTCATAACAATGTAGAAAAAACAGTTACAAATTTAAATAAAAAAATTTCATAATGAATATATTATACAACTGTGTAAAATGTATTTTGAAAGGTTTTGTTTCATTTGAAATACCCATAAACTCTGTTGGGATGTTTTTCAAAATATATTTTGCATAACACTGCAAATCAGGTTTTGTCATATAGTTATTTGATAAAGTGTGTTATGCTAGAATGTTGGCTTAAATATATTAGGATCCTTTTGTGAATAATTTTAGGTGCCTCGTATTGTGGTATCTTCTAGTAAATCCAATATACTGACAAATATCATACAGCTAATTTAACTAATAATAGCAAATTTGTTTAAGATATAAGGAATGTGTTTTGTATTTGGTAACTTAACTGTGTTTCTTTAAGTACAAGATAATAAGAATTTACAAATGTGGATAAATTTAACAAACTTTTTGTTATTACTAATATGTAGAAAGTGCACTGTGTGTATTCGCACTTGTAATCATAGTGTGCTTAGGTCAACTGTTTTATTTCTCTCAAGTTAAAATTTTATGAACTCAACTCAGTAATCTTCAAATATGATCTTCTGTCTTTGACCATTATAACTGGCTACTAAAGGTGCACCTGAATTCAACAGGTAAACTCACTTTCTTTGTCCATTTGACACTGACACCTCATAACCTTTGTTCTCTCACAGCATTGGTTGTCTTTATCATGTAGACAACATCAGCTCGGCCAGCAAAGGACATTATAGTGCTAATTCTTTCAGCCTAGATGCTATGTGCTACTGGAATATCCTTTCAGTCAGAATAGATATTATTTACTATAGAGATCAAAGAAACAAAGCAACTGGAATAAGATATCGTAATGTCTTTCTGGAAGATGTTTTTCCCATTATTACAATATCGGAACTTAACAACCAATGTTTTAAATTTCTTTGTCACCAAAGCATGTATAGAGAGCATTTTATATGCTTCTGCAGAATGCAGTATAATAGTTGAGAAAGGTATTTATTGAAGATTTATATTTTTTGTGTTATGCAATGTGACTTTTAACAGTGGATCTTAGCATATGAATAATGTAACACATAAGTAACAGTTTGTTCTGCTTAATTGTGCCATGATTAGTGTTCACATTTCTATTCTGAAATATGTTCCTGAATGGGAAAATTCAAAATCTGAAGTAAAAATAATAAATTTAATAATTTTTATTTATTTATTTATTTCTGAAATTATTTATTTCAGAAATGATGTTTTTTTCATTTTGTAACATTCATTTAGTATTTGGCTTAAAAAGCAAAGTTAAAACATTTATGTTGAGATTTGAGAGGCCAAACCTAAAGTACAGGTTTATATTTTATACAATCATATCATAAGATTGTAATTAGACACGTTTTGTTCCTGTTGTGAGTTTCCTTCTCTGTTTGGGGTTAGTTTATAGCCTTTCATTTCTGCTCATATGTGCCACAACATGATTTGAACAATTTGTAATAAAACAAAGCATTGAAAATAGTTACAGACAGAGTTTGAAATGGAAATGTAATATGAATGTGTTGGTAGTAATTTTTGTTTTTTTGGGAAACTGATAAGACCTTGCTCTTGCAAGGATAAACATTGAAATTTAATGGAAGTTTAGATGTAAAGACTTAGTTACAAACCCATTTTATAAAATTCTTTGTAGAGTATGTACAAGTTCCATTCATTTCTGAAGATGTATTTATGTAAAATTTTATCTATTTGAAAGCTATAGACAAAACATAGCATTTTTAGGTTTAGCAAGTATTATAAGTGATGTTAAAAGATTGTGATGACTGATATTTATTTATTATTATTGTTAAGTTCATACTTAAAAAATGTAAACAAGATAAATTATTAAACAAAAAGGCTATAATCACTGGATGTACGATGATGTTAACAAAGTATATTGTTAGTAAACATATTATTCAGTCTGACACAGGTTATAATGGCACTATTAGTGATAAGTCAGTGTGTAGAGTACTGTTAAAACTGCATTAAGTTCTGCCATGTGTTTTTGGGCTAGAATTGCGATATATGGCAATCAGCAAAATAAAGTGTCAAAAGAAATATGGCAATAAACATCAAATTGAAAGTGACGAGATTTGTAAAATAGAACTTTCTGATCAGCAATAAGAAAAATAGAAATTCTAAGATAAAAAGAAGTAATTTTAATGTTCCATCAGAATGGTCCATTGACAATGTTTGGTAAATTTTACAATCTAAAAATAGTAAGAAATTTTAAGTCTAATTGTACTGTTTAATGCTAAAACTAAGAACAGTTCATTTAATAAGATGGTGAAGTTTGGTTGAGAATTCCTGCTAAGAAGGAACAAGTTGTTAAAAAAGGTTACATTTATTATATTGTTTAATGACATCTCGGTTAGAGCTTAGCAATTTGTGGAACATGATAAATGAGTAATCATTAGGCTTATTAATCAGTTTTAATCTAATCTTGCTTTGCTCAGCTTGTTATTGTTTTCTTAAAGACAATTTTTTATAATCTTTCATAATTTTAAGCTATCTTTAGGAATATTAATATAGGATTAAATGATTTATATATATATGTGTGTGTGTGTGTGTGTGTGTGTGTAATGTAGTTCAAAACCTGTAACAAATGAAAATGCAATTAATACAAAAATTAAGGATTGATTTACATAAATATAATGTTAGATGTACTTGAACTAAGTATATTATTGAATAAACAGGGTGTTCGGAAAGTCACTGTGCAGTTTTATAATCATATGTTATTCAGTCTATTTCAAGCCAGCAACTGATAGCGGTGTTTAGAAACAAAATAAGAAGGATCCAGGCCTGTATTGATGCCAACGGGAGGTCACTTTCAACATTGTTTATAATTGTCATTCATATTTACCTTGTGTATTCTATATTGAAACATGTCTGCAAATAAATATATACGTGCACAGTGACTTTCTGAACATCTTGTATTTTGGTTTGACTGGATTTGAAATACTAATGAACCATTATTTTAGCATGCTCGCATTTGGCATGTAATATAAAATGTTGAAGGCTAATTTCAGAAAAATATTTAAAACATTTTTTGAACCATTTCAAACAGATGGAAGTAAGAAGGAAGAAGTAATAGTAATTGACTAATGAAAAAAAAGTATATTGATTAAGTTTTAACTGATTTAGTTTTGAACATAATGTATTTATATAGGGAGTGTATTTTATATTTTTTGAAATCTTTTGTTTAGTTAAAGTTATGTTCATTTGAAATGCTGTATTTGAAAGTTTTTATTACATTAAACAGTTACATCCTTAAGACTAACCCTTGAAGTCAAACTAGTAAAATGAAATAATTAAGAGAAAAAAAAGTTGAAGAGTTCAAGGTTGTAGTGTTTTATTATTTGTATCTGCAGGTATAAATTTGTATGTTTTGGTTTTATGTATACACATGTTTATTACCAGGAACATTTTAAGATTTAAGTTGTATTAAATTAAATTATTAAAAATTTAAACATTTAAATTAAATATTAAAATATTAAATATTATAACATTATAGACATTTATTTCATATACCATATACTTTTTAGTTAAGTTTTAACCTATTTTTGTGAATGTATTGTAGCCCATTATAGATGCAGCATTTTCACCAGAAGGTACAGCTTTAGCTACAGCCAGTTTAGATGGTGAAGTAAAATTTTTCCAAGTTTATATGCAAAACAAATCTACTTCTCCAAGGTAGAATTATTTTTTTTATATACGTGCATATAAATGTTTTTCTGTAATTTGTATTGTGGTCATTAAACGCTAGCTTGGATTACATTATTAGACATTATAAATGATGTGTCTTTCAGTAAATTTGATGGTAAATAAGCATAGACATTAAATTTTTTACATAACTTACTAATATAGTCACACTCAAGGAAGACTGACTTTAGAAGTCATTATTTATCTTGTCATTGTGAGACTATAACTTTTACACTTATTGAGTTTTGTGTATTAAAATATCTCCAAAACTTATTGCATTTCTAATGAATTATATGCTGTTTAACTTAAAATATTTAATTTTTTTTTTTTTTATCAGAGATGTTTCAAACTTTCTTGCCCCCTCAGTGTGGATTCTTTTACATGGTGAGGGGACCTCCCAGGGAAGGTTCTGTTCTTTCAGTTTAACTTCTCTGGGATCTAAACATCCACCCACGTGTTTGCCATGCTTGGCGACCCGTGAATGGGAGGAGAGGATTCTGATGGTTGAGGGGTCGAACCCCAGCACACCACTTTGGCCTTGAATTCCTGTAGACGGGCAGCCTTTGGGTGACCCCCTTGGATTAATCAGCTGGTTCACTTGGACTGGAGTCAACTGAGTACCAGTGTTGGAAGTTCTCAATGGGTGTTGTGGACATTGTGCCTGGTGCTGGTGTTTGGGTATAGTGCCCACGAAACCCTGGCGTTACTGCAATTTCCTTGTAGTGCATCCCATCGTAGGGCTCCATAGTAGGTGGGGGTCAGTGGGTACCAAAATTTTCCTTTTTTCTATGATCTTCCTTCAAAAAATTTAAATAAAATAGTGAAAAAACAGTCAATAGATAAACGACCATGTCTTGAAGACTCTGAGCAGCAGTCTTCAACATCTGTAATACACATACCTCATTTTCTTATATTACATTCTCTTTCAGAAAAACCTTTAGGGCAAATGTCCCCCTTTTTTATTCAGAAGGGATTAGAGCATCTTGCTGGCACTCCAAAGTCAGAAAAGAAGCTTTGATCTGGAGACATATTGGTTGAAACATCCACAACCCAACACAGTGTACTCCTCTTGAATTCAAAGGCAATAGAGGATATACCTATTGAGGTTACCCCTCATGCTACCTTGAATTCATCATGAGGAGTTATTGTTTAGATGGATTTGAAGAACGTCCCCGAGTCAGAGATTCTCGCTGGTCTCTCCGCTCAAGGAGTTTCTGTAGTGAGGCGCGTCTCCACACGCAAAGATGGAGTTACACTCATGACAAACAACCTTGTTTGACTTTTACATCACCAAGTGCACCTGCCACTGTCAAGACAGGTTATCTAATTTGCAGGGTATGGCCGTACATTCCAAATCCTCTTGTTTCCAATGTCAGAGGTTTGGCCACTCTAAGACCCACATTGTGTCAACTGCAATGGTTCTCACCCTCCTTTCTTTCATTCTTGCCCAAAATGGTTGGAGGAAAAAGAGGTGCAGCGCTTGAAAACGACTCATAACATTAGTTATCCTGAGGCTCTGAAATTGTTGTCCACCTTTCCATCTCGGACATATGCTGCTGCACTTCATTCCACAACCACAGTAGGAGTGCAGACAGATCTCTCTGTGTCTCCAAGAGAATCGTTTTCAAAATAAATGAAAAGCCTTTTGCCCTCCATGGTTAAAAAGGTTGATGAATCAACTTCCACACCTATCTCTTTTCCTCCCATACATTCCAACAAACCTAAAGATTTGGTTTCAAATACAGGCATTTCTTCTGATACATCTTTTACTCCCATCGATGCAAAACAATCATTTGTTCGCATCCTCAGTCTCTGGAATCCCCTTCTAATAACAAAGAGCTGCCCAATCGACCCAGGGCAGGATCCATGGAGGTTGATAGACCTTCTCTGACTAAGTACAGTAAGGAAAAAAAGACGTGGTCATAAACAGAAGGCTTCTCTAGCCATTTTGCCTACCTTTCATTAAAAATGGTCACCTTGATACAATGGAACTGTCGAAGCTTATGTTCTAATCTGGATGATATCAAAATACTGATTGCTTCCTACTGCCCTGTATGTCTTTTCTTACAAGAAACATTTCTAAAACCTGCTGATACATTCATCATTCATCAGTTTTCTCTGTACAGAAATGACAGGCTGTGTGATGGATGAGTACATGGAGGGGTGACACTATTGGTTGATCAGCATGTGCCCACCCTGTCTTTGTCACTTAACATATCCTCGGAGGCTGTAGCCATCCATGTTTCCTTTGGTTATACCATCACTGTTTGTTCTCTCTACCTGTCTCCTGGAGAGACATATGATCAATCAGACCTTGATGCTCTTTTTGAACAGTTGTCTCCCTTTCTAATCCTGGGGGATTTTAATAGTCATCTCCTCTGGGGAAGTGCTGTTATTGATAGGAGAGGTTGCTCTATAGAGTGTATGCTCTCTGATTAGAATCTTTCTCTTTTCAATACTGGTTCTTTCACTTATTTTCATGCACATAGTCCTTTACCACTATTTATCTCTCAGTTTGCTCCCCTTCATTATTCTCCCAATTTTCATGAAGGGTTGACAATGATCCATGAGGCAGTGATCATTTTCCTATACTTTTGAGAGAGACTGGCCATGGTTGATGCCACTCTATCCATGTGCACCTGTGGAAGCTGGTCCACTTTCACTGCTCTTGCAGAACTTGATCCTGCCATCGTGAATCAGCTATCAAAAGACAACTGTGTGGCAGCAGTAACCGACTATATTATACAAGCAGCTGCTCAGTGTATTCCTAAACCCTCAACATGTTTTTTATGATATCCTCGTCTGTGGTGGAATCCTGTTTGCGACTTGGCACAGAAGGCTCAAAAATGGGCTTGGGATACTTCAGTCGTGTGTTGAAGTGGACTACAGCAAATGCTTTAATTTTTCTCTCTCTGAAACCATTTGCATGAACTTTTGCCACCAACGGGGTATTCACTTTGATTCTGAAGTCTGTATTAGTGAAGTTTCACTGCCAGTGGACCCTGAGTTCTTGGAGCTTATCTTTGATCGTAAGCTGACCTTTATACCACATTTAAGGTAGCTACGGGTCAAATGCACAAGCGCACTGAACATCCTCCGTGTCCTCTCTACTGTCAGTTGGGGAGCGGATTGATGCTCTATGTTAAAAATATATATCGTGCTCTCATTTAATCAAAACTTGACCATGGATCAATGGTCTATGGCTCTGCCAGACTTTCGGCCTTAAAGATGCTGAACCCCATTCATCATCAAGGACTTTGACTCTGCACTGGGGCTTTCCGCACTTCCCCAGTTTAAAGTTTATTTGTAGAATCACATGAACTTTCTCAGCACCTTTGCCACTTGCAACTGCCTTTACTGTATACTTCGAAACTTCATTCCTTATCCAAGCATCCCACTTAGGGATGTGTTTTCCTATCTCAGTGAGCCATAGTTTTTCAAAACAGATGGTCTGCCATTGCTTGTTTTGGCCTTTTCATCCAGGCACAATTGGATGAATTGGGTTTGCCCTTGGATAACATTGCAGAATCCACTGGTGAGCCCATCCCACCATAGCTTGTTACAGCTCCCAAATGTGGCCTTTCTTTCAGTCATCTGAAAAAGGCATGCTCTTGATTGGAAGTATCATCTTTTATTTTACTGAACATCTTTTGAACAATCATTCAGTTCCAATTTCTATGGATGGTCCCAAATCAGGTAATTCTGTGGGCTTTGTCATGATTTGTTGCAGTTTGGTGGTTGTGTGCAGAATCCCCTTTACAGTTTCTGTGTTCATTGCTGAACTGTATGCCATATCTCTTGCCTTGAATCATATTGAAGCTGAGCAGTACTCCAATTGCACTATCCATACTGATTTGCTTTGTTCTCTATTGGCCCTGGAATCGCTTCACGTTGGCTCACACCCTGTTCTTTCCAGTATTCAAAACCGACTGGCCCATTTCTCATTAACTCTTCTTCTATCCAGTTTTTCTGGATATCAGGCCACGTTGGTATTCACGGGAACAAGCTTGCAGACACGGCAGCTAAATCTATTTGGTCTGGCACTATCACCACTGTGCCTATTCTGTACCTAGACTATGGTCCTGTATTCAAGGCTTGGCTTTGTGCCAGCTGGCAGTCCACTTGGTGTGAGCAATGCAGCAACAAGCTTTTTCAAATAAAACCCTATATTGGGCTTTGGCCATTTAACTTTCTTAATGTTTGTGAGGAGGAAGTTGTTTTAACTAGACTACATATTGGTCACAGTTTTTTAACTTGTTTTCTTTTATCTGAAACAGTTGCACCAGTGTGTAATTTGTGTAAGACTCAAATCACTGTAAGCCTTATTTTACTTTTTTGCCATTTTTACGACTCTCAATCACGGCACTATTTTAAATGTGTTTTGTCCCAGGGTTTGTCTGTAACATTGGACAGTGTTATTGATGATGATGACATTGTTCACCTTGATAAAGTTTTTAGGCTTTTAATGGCCATTAATCTTTTTTATCTCTTTTAAATGTTAGATATTTATTCATTATACATTTTTAATTGTGGTTCCCTTTTCAGAGTCTCAGTCTCTCTAGTTCAATTTGAAATTGGAAAATGGCCAGAATATTAAATAACTTGACACCAGGATTTGTAAGGTCAGCTTCAGATGACTAATGCTGCATTTGAACTACCTGTTAGTCATCCTGGCGAGTTGTAATTACACTTTTGCTGCATGTCTTGTAACACTTTTATTGCTTTACCTTTTGGTATTAGCCATAATGACACATAACCCAGAACCAGGACTGGAAAGACCAACTTCAGGTGACTGACTGTGGTTCTTGTACTTCCTGGCAGGTTATGATCATTACCATTATGCTACAGAAAGTCTTTTATGACTTTATAGACTGGATGTCACCATTGGTTTTATGCCATTTTTTGTTTTTAATTGCTGTTTTGTTTTTACCTTCATTTCCTTTTAATAATTTTACTACATTTACTTTACTTCTGTGAAATTTATATTATGGTAAGTTTCATTTTTTCTAATTTTTTGACATACCAATTATATTCTAAAGAATTACCATTTGATCAACCAATTTCAATTTGCATCATTACAATTTTTATTATTTTCAGACTATTTTATTAGACAGACAATTTCTTATCTTAGTACTATGTATTATCCTTATCTTTACAGTTTTCTATCAAACTGTGACAAATAATTTATGTAATGTTACACGTCAGCTTAAACCCAATAGTGATATTCTTAATACTTCTTAGATGTTTGCATCAGTGGATTCCTCATGATGGAAAACCATTGTCATGTCTGTTTTTTTTAGACAATCATAAGGATCCCAAACCAGAGTAAGTTTTAAAATATATTTTTCCATTAGTTTACTAAAAATGTAAAGTTAGTCAGAGATAAGAGGATATATGAATTTTGACAAATGTGGTAATTTTTTTAGATGGCTTCCATGTCTTTACCATCTTAATGTCAGTGAATTTTGTATGAACATCTTGACGTTAATCTTTTTAACATCTTTCGAGTATGTCTTCCAGGTAATCATCTTTAATTAAAATTTTGTGATAAACCATTGTTTAATATTTTGCTGTTCATCTTTCAATTTCATACATTTTTCTTTTACAGCTTTCAACTTCCAATTTTTTGTTCCTGGTTTTAATGTTTTGTTTATAATTTCTCCCACATGTTTTGCAGAAATTATTACTGTCTTTTGAATTTCCAATGTTCTTATTGTGTGCCAAATTGAAATTTTAGTTTTAACTTTGATATTCTGGTTTTTAGTTCAAAGTTTACAACTATTTCTTCTAGTTATTGATTCTACTTAAAATCTAAAAAAATCCATTTTTTTTCAAAGACAGATAATTAGGGTATTACACATTTGAACATTTAATATTTTATACCATTTAAATGATAATGGTATAAATTTCTTATTCTGAGAAACTTAAAAGTACTTTTTGTCAACTTGTGGATCTAAATTATATAAATAACAAGAGATTGATATGATCGTATATGTTTAATTCTTTCCTAATGGACTCTGTGCATTGCATCTAATTCCTAACAATCAAAGTAACCATAAATTACGCATACTGTAAGTTTTGATAGCATGTGTATCTTCAAGAAAATTTGTAGACTATCAGCAAATATTACAATTTGTTTTGGACATAAAATAATCAAATTTTGTAATTGTCTATACTAAACATTTTTCTATGAATATATATATATGGAGTGAAACTCACTCAGGTTTGACTGCTTAAAGTGCAAATTGTAATGCAAAACTACATTTATTTTATCTAAATAGCTTTCAACTTGTGAAAGAATAATCTGTTTCTATTTAAATTTTATTGTTTTACTG
The DNA here is from genome assembly GCA_011833715.1 of Carcinoscorpius rotundicauda. Classification (NCBI taxonomy): domain Eukaryota; kingdom Metazoa; phylum Arthropoda; class Merostomata; order Xiphosura; family Limulidae; genus Carcinoscorpius; species Carcinoscorpius rotundicauda. The sequence continues at coordinate 43,157,637 of CM022392.1, read as the reverse complement.
GGTTTTTTAAAATTATATCTTACTAATGTTCCTACTGCACACATTCTAAATCATTTGGCAAATTTATAAATCATGTTAAGCAGTCAAAAAAAAAAAAAGAGAGAGAGAGAGAGAGAGAGAGAAAGACCAGGCTATCTGCAAGTTGCTAGTGAGCGTGCCTCAGGAAAATTTAATCATTATTTATGTTAACCTAATCTAATTTTATCAAACCTATAATGTTTCTCATTTTTGCATTTTAATTACTTTTATAACAATATAGTAAAGGAATGTGGTATTTACCCGGATCTTTTTTTTTCTTTTTGCTATTGTCCATTAATAAAACATAAAACTTAACCCAACTTTTGTACATCATTGATACTACTGCATTAGGTATATTTTTAAATTAAATAATTCATCAAGGAATGCAGTATAATAACATACAAAAAGTCGACAATGTCCTACAACTAACATATTTTTTCTAGCTTTCTAACTACATGACACGCCATTAAATATTCAGATTAGGTTTACAGTCAATTCTTTAGGTTCCTGTTTGTCAAGCTCTTTCACTCTAATAATTGCTTCAAGATGTCAGAAACTGTTGAATAATGAACATTGAGATTTTTGACAAGCTTTTTCATGGTTTGGAGATTATTTGATTCAGCTAAGGTCTGACGGTGGTCCAAGGCTCATTTGCAAGATTTGTGTTGTGATAGTGAAACCTCTGAAACAAATATTGTGCTGTGCACTCATTAGTTGTGTTATTACCAAATACATGATTGATATTGTGGGCTGCTGTTGCCAAACTGTGACCAAGCTTGGACTTGAACAAGAAAATTACACAAATATCAGTTTTATCCATGGTGACAAAAATTAATATAAATATGATTTAGTGAGCTTGAAATGAGCCAGACAATGTACTATCTTATTTTGATATATTTAAAATAATTCTTCTCTGTTAGCTACTAAAATTCAAGTTTCAGATTTGTGCTGAAAGGATTAAGACAATCAGTAAAACGCCTGCAACCTTAGCCACATCAAACAGTCTGAAAAAAAGAAAAAGGACTGAAATGGAGAAACTTTATTTTGAAATGAATGAAAAAGTGAAAAATATAATCTTTATCAATTTCTTAGTAATAGTTTATTTTTCTTGTGATATTGCATTATTCAATTCACATAGAGATTTTATTTTGAGTAAAATAGAGAACTGCTTGTGAAAAAAAGGCTGAAATATGGAAACTCGATAGTGATTCTGATATAAAGAAAAAATTGAACAGTAATGTATTTTACTTATATTCACATTGCATTTCTGTAGTGACAATTTGCATTGACTGTTTTTTCTCAACAAAATAAGTATTTAATATGGAACAGTATTAACTGTATTATTGGGTAACTGAGATGTCATATGCTAAAATAGTCTGGAAACTTTTGCAAATGTGTCTGAAAATCCTGGTGAAAATTTTGGAAAGCAATCTTGAAATTTTTGTATGAACTCAATACAATATTAATTTGGGTCGAGATCCAGCAAATTGTATCTAATGGGACCACTAAGAGGTTCCAACATTTCTGAAGTAAATATTGTAAATGTTCTTTGCTTATTTGAGCTGCTATCTGTTGTTTTTTTTGTATTCTTTTGCTCAGTTTAACTAATAATTTCTCTTTTAATCTACACTTTCTTATTACATAACTAAAACAGAACATAATATAAATTTATTTTTAGTTTTGATTTGAATATTTGGCTTGTTTTTGTGTCCAAGCAACTCTTTCATCAGTGATTAGTTCCGCAAATATCTGTAGTTTGTCAATAATAAAATCAACATCATAAATGTAGGTTCTTATGAAGTGTTTTATATGGACACTTTTTTTTCCAGTTACTTAAATTTTAATTGTTGGGTTGTATAAACTAGTTTCAAAAAAATTCAAGCTCTTAAGTTGCACTTCTGGCTGAAGTGACTCGTTACTTATAGATGTGATGACAAACATTTTTTTCAAGAATTCTGACTTTATTGTGTAATTTTGCTTCAACATCATGTGGATATTTTGCATGTTATTCTACTTTAGTGGAATAAACTAATGTTGGGAAAAGCTAAAATCTTGTTGATTGTTAAAATTAGATTAAAAGAAACACTATTTATTTAGTAGACTTTAAGAATTTACATGAAATAAATGTTCATTTTTTTTACCATTCACATCAGCTATAATCATTTCTTACTTTATTGGTATGTGTTTATTCTGGTATATACAGGAATGAAAATGTTATGTTAAAAAGATTTTTGATTACGTAACTTGGAAAATCACAAATGATATAAAAGTCATAATGGAACAATGTGTGTGTATCATAACTGTATTTTGCCATTGTTTGGAATTTCATAGATAGTGTGTTACCACAGAACTTTTGGAAAAGGTGTGTAACAGCATTTACTGGTACAAAATATTTATACACTTGGATTATAAAGATGTGCCTTGAGTGGGATTTTAGAATTTTCACAATTTTCTTTTTCAAGGAGGTTAACGATTTGTCTTTTTAACATACCTAAACAACACAATAATAAATCAAAAGCAAAATAGAATAGATTAACACTAATAGACGAGTTAGTCCTTCAACTATAATAAGAGGTTAAAAGAGTATTATTAGTAACTGCTTTCTTTTAAAAGTACTGTTGACTAATTAAATGTGTCTTTGGGGGTGGAGGTGAAGCTTTGGGTTACACAACTGCTAATGTTTCAACATTAGAGTTATTATTGTTAGCTTATGTTTTATACTTATTTTATCATAATACTTCTCAGGTTTGTTGTGAACTAGTAATTTTGTACATTTTATTGAAGTAATGTAACTGCTAAATATAATCTTGCTTCACCATATTGACCTACTCCTGTGCACAAAAGAAAGTGTTATGTATAATATTTTGATAATATGTATACATGTATGTTTTGTTTAGTACAACAGTTCTTTTGTAAGTAATGGGAATTGTACAAATTGTAAGAAAAGATTTTCATGTGAGTGATATTAAGTGTGATTACTATCCAAATATTGTTAAACAGTTTTTATTAATAATAATAAAAAATGACAGCGTGAATGTCACTTAATGAACTTTTGAATATTTATAACTAATTTTGAATTTTTGGTTTGGAAACAAATTGTTGACCACAGCTCAGTTTAGTTCAATCTGGTTGTATGGTCAGTGAAAGTATACATTGACAACCTAAAGTTGTATGTTGTGATGAAATTCTGCATTGGCTTGGTCTGGAGTCAGAGATTAAAGAGATTTATTGAGTTGAGAAAAAGAACACTGTGGATTATGATCTGTACAAAAGTAAGGTACTAAATTTCTTTCTGGCCTTTGACAAAAAGACAGGAGGAAGGGCTGATTGTTAATATACAAAATCAGCTGTGGCTTCAGCATCATTTTTCAGTGCTGTGTGGCTAGATTTAAAAGTTACCAGCATTTAGGGTCATCACTTGGAGTGGATGTAAAATCTGAACACTTGAATGTTATTTAAAATATTTTTAAGATATTTTGTGCTTTACCACTCATTAGGTCTTTTTAGCCAGGATAATTTATTATTAGATGTAATTGTAGATCATAGGTGGATTTTATGACTGCAAAAATTGTATAAATTTAAGCTCTTTACTAGGCTGAAAGAAATTTTTGATGTGAAAAACTGCTATATGTAAGTGATTTCTATTTTTCACATGTTTCTTGTCAAAAGGTTAAATGATTTTATTATTCCAGTATGTATCTTGTAAGAGTTGTGAAGAAGAACTGGTTGTTGAGGCTAAGTTATTGGTTAAAATACAATTTTGATTGATTTTTAGTAATATTATGCAACGGTCATTTGACTTTGAATCACTGTTTGACATTGTGATGATGATAAGCGTTCACGTCTTTCTTGAATCCTGGTAAAGCTGTATTATATATGGAAAAATAAAGAAAAAGCAACATTTCAACAATTCACAACAAATGTACATGTATTTTGTCTTAATACTTTTTTTTTTCACCAAACATTGTATTTGATTGTAATTGCATGTCTTCAGAGACTATGTGTACATAATTAAAAATTATGCTCTATGTATTTCTGCAGGAATTCTCAAATGTTTCCAGTTTGAAGAGTAAATAAAACCAAAATTATCAGTAACAAATAATTTCCTTGCCTTTGTAGTTCATATGCCATAGCAAATTGCAATTTAAAGCACCTCCTGTGCGATGTTATTTTAGTCTACTGAGTACACTTGTGATGAGTAGTTAAAACAGGTGACCACTCCAGGTGGTATTTGGCCTCATTTTGAGGAAACTATAGCTTTTAATTAACCCACAAGGAGGTGTGCACAGGTGCAAAGTGAAAAAAACTTGCACATAAATGTCATACACTGTTCAGAAAATGATGAATAATGTTTTCCTGAACCCCTTTTATCTTTATGAGAGTTTTGAAACTCTTATTACAGTGATGTTTGTGTATTTCATTTAGTTGCTGTGCATCTGAACAATCAGTATAGTGTACTTCAGAGTTAAAAGTAATGAAAAATACATGTATATTTTAAATAACATACAATCAGTTGTATAACTGCATGTATACTAGTTTGATGACAAGTTGATGAACTGGTCAGGAAAAACAATGCCAAAAGCTGAGGTGAATGATATGTATATACATGTAGGTTGTCACTGCAATTCACTTACCTTAAAATTCAGTACCTTAAAAAAAGAGTAAAATGACAGCATCATGCACATGGTACATCAGAAGTACCATTCAATGATAAGGAGTGCATTTGTAACTGCTTATTGTATCAAAATTATGGAAATCTAAGGTCTGCATTCATTGTATATCTGAATAAATTGTGTTTAATCTCGTATGATCCTACACTTTCTAAATATTATTTGGTTGAGTTGCTTATTTCAAAGATTTTGGGCTCTTTGGAGACTTCATAAAATTATTTGGGTCTACATTGACTGCAGAAGCTTGATGATATGTTGGATTGTGACCCAAGTACAAATTTTGTTTTATGTGAAACTGGTAATTATAAATGATTCCATGTAGAGTTACAATTCCATTTTATCTGTATCATCATCCAATTGCTGTCAGTAATTACTTCAGGTATATCATAAGATATCATGTTATTTTACATACAATTAGATTTGGGATAAAATATTACAACAAAATTTTAACAATTTTTTTAGATGTTTTAGGAATGGCAAATTTACTGAAACCCAGAGAAAAAAGAGAATGGGTCCAGTCTAATCTGTTTCCTTTACAAATATATTTGATTTCACTCTTATTGACAACTGTGCAAGTGAAAGTAACTTTGTCCTGTACTTGTGTACTTGAAGTTTGAAGGCTGTAAGAAACTGTATTCTTAACACTCCTACGAAAAAATAATTACATCCACTAAAGTGATTTTGGAGCCTATCAGGCCCCATATATTTTTCCAATAGAAACACAGTGATTTAGCAACATTCATTACAAACAACTTCAGAATGGCTCTGACAAACATTTTTTTTACAATTTGAGCAAACAATTTTCAACTGTCTATCTTTTGATCTGCCGCACAAATGGTATCGTCCTCTTTTTGCCCTCTTTGCAGGCGGTTCACATGAGGTTGTTTTGTCATTATCTTTGCAGTAAATTTCTTTGATTTTAAGCACCAATTGCCGTATAATTTCTCTTCTGGCTCCTGATTTATGTTGACGAAGAAATTCTGGGTGTTTTTTCGAGTATAGAATGAAAGCATTGTAAGCAGCAAGATCTAGAATGTTATAGAATATGCAGACTAACCAGCGCTTTGAATGCCTCTTTGTTGTATAATATCTCACCAGTTGATTGAGAGTGTCGACGCCTGCCTTTGTTGCATTATAAAGATTGACGATTTCGGGCTTTTTTTTTTCATCATTTTCAGCTTCAGAAGGATCATCATCACAACTTTCAGAGTAGTCTTTGACATTATCATGTTCACTTTCATTGCCATATGGTTTTGTCAGTAAATGTACAGCTTCATCAAGAGATATCATTTTTGACACGGTTTGAAGATTTCAGCTCCTATATATTTGTGGATTCTTCTAGAATATTCTAGAAGCTTCAAGAATATTCTAGATTATTCTAAATACTTCTGTAAAGTTTCTAGAATGTTCTAGAACAGGCGTGGGCAAACTAGGCAATAATCAGGACCGTCTAAAATTATTGTTGGAGTAGAGTTATTATCCTAAATATCCATGTTTTGAAAAGAAGTTGTAAAATTAATATATTTTTTTCTATAATTTGCTTTTTTTGGTTGCCTAGGCCTGTTCTAGAATTATACAGGAAATAAATAGTCATTTTTATGTTTTTGATCTGGGGCCTAATAGGCCCCAAAATACCCTTAGTGGATGTTTTAAAAAAATTTTTAAATATTATTTTGCAAATGTCTGAAAAGTCAAAATATTATTGCTCCTTAAAATATAAAGGGATAGGGTCAGTTAATGGCAATTTCATTTAAATACAAAATTATTAGCCTTATATTAATAACCTTTCAAGTTGCTCTGTGGCTTATTAGGCCCCAATTTTCGTAGGAGTGTTAACCTTGGTAACTTACAATCATTAGAAGATAGTCTTTCCTCTTTTCCTGTGAAAATGTGTAAAAATTACAAATGGCTTTATCATCTTTGTGACTTGTGACAGTAACAATTATACATTTGGGAACATGATCATTTAGTATTGAAAAAGAGGGCTTCAAAGTTTTATCAGTGCTGAAATTTATAAACTGAAAACTTAAAAGTTCCAGTATATGAAACTAATATTTAAAAGTTTGTATGGGTAATATATAACAAAAAATGTAAACATTGACATTTCTGAAGTGAAAACATTAACAAAAAAGTAAACTTTTGTATGCTTAGCATGAAACCAAGAGATTTGAAATAAATGTAAATTGTAAACGTAAAATACAGTTATATATTGCACAAGAAGAGAAAGTTGAAAAAAATGTAAGAGTTCATTTTGTAAGATGTACATACACTGCTAGCCAAAAATCTTAAGGCCAATGAACATAAAGAAAAAATGTGCATTTCGTATTGATAGACTCAACCACTCATTTGAGTAAAGCTTTGAAAGATGAAAATAAGAAAAGGGAAAATAAAAAAAACATAACTTTTTCAGCATTTAACAGGGAAAATTTGAACACTATGAAATTAGCCTAAATACTAGCTGATCAAAAGTTTAAGACCATACTGAAATGAAGCGTTAATTGGTAAATATGTAACAAAATTTAGTTATTTGAGTTCAAGCATTAGTGCTGTAACATCTCTTACTGACATCTCCTGTGTTAAATTGGGTAAACACATGGCAAATGCTAAAAAGTTGGCAGAGTTTGAACATGGCAGAATTGTCGAGGTGCAAAAGCAAAGTCTCTCTCAATGTGCCATCGCTGGAGAGATTGGGCGTAGTAAAACTGCTGTTGCAAATTTCTTAAAAGACCCTGAGGGAACGAGAATTTCAAGTGGTCGACCCAAGAAAATTTTGTTGGCTTTCAGCAGGAGGATTCGACGGGCTGTCTGGCAAGACATTAGCCAATCGTTGAACTAGATTGAGGCCCTTACGGAAGTAGAATGCAGCTACAGAACAGTAAGATGGCATGTATGAGAGAAAGGCTTTAAAAACTGTGAACGTCTTCAAAGGCCACACCTCCTTCAACACCACAAAATAGCTTGGTTAAACTTTGCTGAGAAGCACCAAACATGTGGCATTGAAAAGTGGAAGAAGGTTTTGTTCTTGATGAGAAATATTTAATGTAGATGGTCCAGATGGCTTTAAACGTTATTGGCACAATAAGAATATCCCACCAGAGACATTTTCTACATGACACAGTGGAGGACATTTCATCATGATCTGGATGCTTTCTCCTTCCATGAAACAATGGAGCCTTAGGTTATACAGGGGCATAAAACAGCAGCTGGTGACATTGGCATGTTGGAGAGATCATCCTTATTGACTGAAGGCCCTTGCTTGTGTGGAAATGACTGGATCTTTCAGTAGGACAACACTGCAATCCACAATGCCTGCAGGATGAAGGACTTTTTTATGGTGAATAACGTGGTTCTTTTTGGATCATTCAGCATGTTCACCTGAGCTGAACTGCATTGGAAATGTTTGGGGGCAGATAGCAAGGGAAGTCTATAGAAATGAATGTCAATTCCAAACAGTGCATGATCTTCGTGAAGCCATCTTCACCACTTGGAATAACATTCCAGCAAGCACTATATTGACCATCCCAAAGAGAATGTTTGAAGTTATTCGTAATGACGGCTGTGCACCTCACTACTAAGACCTTTTGTTGGCATTTCCTACATTGTTTAGGACTTCTTTATGGTATGGTCTTACACTTTTGATCAGCTAGTGTTTAGGCTAATTTCATAGTGTTTACATTTTCCCCATTAAATGCTAAAAAAGTTTTTTATTTTTATTTTCCCTTATTGTTTCTTTTGGAGCTCTTCTCAAATAAGTGGTTTTACAATGCAAAATGCATATTTTTTCTTTATGTTCATTGGCCTTAAGATTTTGGCTAGCAGTGTATATGTAAAATAAGAAATAGACATATTATTGTGGTATGCTAGTATTATGTAATCTTATTCTCCTTTTAGTGTATATTTCACATGTAAAAATTGTATTTTTCAAAAATCTTGGTATAATCAGCAAAGTAATTTCAGTCTTTTATCCTGTCTTCTGTCAGTATAACTAACAATTTGTATAGTTTAATAAGAATTCAAACACATCAAAGGGTTTTTTGTTATTTAATATAGAATCACTTTTGGGATAAAAAAGTTATTAATGAACTTTTATTTATTAAATTTTTAGATTAAGACTTAGGGATGGCAAATATTACTAAAACACAAGTGCAAAACATAACCCAAATACCCCTTGGTGAGGATTCCTGTATGTGGTGAGGGAAACCTCCCAGAGAAGGTTCTGTTCTTTCAGTTTACCTCCTCTAAACATCTACTCATGGGTTTGCCATGTGTGGCAACTTGTGAAGGGGAGGAGATGATTCTGGAAGTTTAGGGGTCCAATCCTTATGCACCACTTTGGCCTTGAATTCTTATAGAGGGGCACCTTGGGGTATTTTTTCCCAGGGTCATTTGGCTTGTTCACTTGGGTTGGGGTCAATCAAGTACCAGTGTTGGACATTCGCAATGGGTGTTTTGGACATGATGTCTGATTCTGGTGTTTGGGTGTCGTTCTCATGAAATTGTGGCGTTGCAGTTATGCCCTTATTTGGCATTGTAGTGCATACCTTTGTAGAACTCCACAGTGGGTGGGGTCAGTGGGCACTGAAAGATTCTTACTTTATTATGAATCCCTCAAATAATAATGAAAATAAAATAGTGAAAGAACAGACCATAAATAAATTGTCACACCTTGAAGATTCTGAGCAGCAGTCTTGAACATCTGTATCTTATTTTCTGATGCTGCATTTTCTTTCTGACAAATCTTTAGGGTAAATGTCTCTCTCTCTTTTTTTTTCTTTTTTTTTTGTTCAGAAGGGACTTGCTGGCTCTCCTAAGTCAGTCAGTATTAAGAGAGATTGAACTGGAATATACTTCCAAACCAAATTAAGACTTTGTCAGAATTGCCCAAGTGATCATTCAGCACAGTTTTACTTTGTGACAGTTTCAGTTTTACCTGGAATACAACATATTAGTTCTCTTTATTAGTAGGAAATAACATAATAAAGTGCTTAAAATTTCTATACACTTTAATATGTTCATTGGTTGATAGTTAGGCCTTAAATTGTGGCACAATGCAAGGCACTTACATCAGTGAGAATAGGCTCAGAAAGTGAAACTGCTGATAATGGAAGTCTCGTTTTTTCATTTAATAGCTATTTTATGATGAAATCATTTGTTGGTGTGAGCAAGTGATTAATTATGCAGTTATAATTTGAGATTTCATTTATTTGATTTTTACCATTATTACTGTAATAAGTAGTATAAAATTTCAATGTTATTAATAGACCAAGTTACCCATTAGCATAAAGAAGTATATAACAGCGTGAAGAAGCTGTTAAAACAGTTGTATCTGAGACGTATTTTATTTTAGTTATGTCTATCCTAATGCTATTCTTTATTTGTTAACTGTGGTAAGTTTGACTGACAGAAATCACAAGTTTTCCATTCTGTTTAATCCAAAAGAAATATAAAAAACAAATACGATTTGGCATTAATTCACTACAAAACTGCTTTAGACTTGTTCTTGATACAACTTGAAAGTAGTTTTTGCATAAAAATATTAAATGAGAAAATTTATTAAAAGATGATTAAAAGATAAAACAAGGACAAGTTAAGCTTCAAAGTTGTAAGGTTAAAAATAAAACATTCATGTCAGAGATAAAACAAAACAGTATAAAGTGTAAAAAAAAACAGCAAGGTGTGAAACAAAGAAAGTGAGAAGAGTTGTAAAGAAGTTTTTTAATATTTTGATTCTGATTAGAAATAAATTTATAGAAGCAAACTGGTAAAAATCTAAAAAGATGTGGTAACTTTATATGAAAACTGGACAGCACAACCTGTGAATTTGAACTTGTAAAAAAAAATGAGTTAGAGTACCCATGGAATTTAATTAATTTATTTTATTTTGATTGAGAGCAGTAAACAAGTTTAAATGGAAAGATAATATGAAATTGTCCACATTAAAATGTAAAACTTAATATATTTTCTTTTATTTAACCAGTCCAATCAGATGATAATTTTTTCCTCTAATTGTAAGAAAATTCTAGAAAGTAACTGACCAAATTTTACAATATTTACAACCAAAGATGAATAAAGTTTTTACTGAAAAGTTTGGTTAGATCTACTGAAATTGAGATATATAACCCAATAAATGTATAGTATTTAAAGCAATAATTTGTAAATGAATTCTTTTGCATTAAGCAGCAAATTTAATAATAGCATGTTGACCATTTAAAGAAGTTACAGTAAGAGTTAAATTCTGTTTAACTGTAGTGTCTTATTGTTATGTTTGAAAGCTGATAATGCTAAAACTTCGATTTTGATACCAGTGATGGACACAGCACAATTAGCATGTTATGTAGCTGTAACCTAATTAACAAACAAACCAGTTTTTTTAGTGATTAAAAATTAGAAAATTAATTCACTAAACTTGGCACAAGTTCCAAATCAGCACTCACTCATAAAAAGTGACAAAAAACAGAAGTGAGAATAGTATTAATCAAAAAGCCATTTTTTTCTAGTTAAAACCAAATGTTTAATTTTTATGATAGGTTTCAAAAACAAATATTAAAGGTAAAAACTTGTTATTGATATTTGTATTTTTTTTTCTGAACAGTATTCAGTTTTGGAAGTTTGCTATAACTGGAGCAGAGAACAATCAGGAGCTGAAAGTGTGGAGTTGTGAAACTTGGGAGTGCTTGCAAACAGTGAGGTAACATTTTAAGTTGATGAATCAGTTCCTCTACTAACCAGACAGTGATGCTAGTTTCTGTTAGTTTTGTACTCATTCTGTTAGAGGTTGCTGCACTGAAAACGTTGTGCTTAAACTAGTTTTCCTCAGTTTTATGCTTATACATTCATGGATATCAAACTGAGTAAATGTGATAGATGCATATTTATAAGGATATCACAAAGCAAACTAGGCAGGTAATGTCACTGAAGAAATAATTTTTTTTTCAAACCTACTTTTTTTTGAGCCTTTCATGTATTTAGTGCTTACAGTTTCCTGAGTTAACATTCAATTAATGCATAAGTACAAATAGAAGAAAAATATTTATCTTAGGTGTATGTATTTACAAACATACAACCAAAAAGAATAGGAACTTCATCTAAATAAAAGGTTAGACAATGATGTATATAGTAACCTAATTTAGTACTTGGTGATTGGTATATGGACAGTTTTGTTTTTACAGTTTATGCCTCTTTTGTTAGGTCCATTGGCTACGAAGTAAAATAGTTTATGCTGGATGCACAACCTATTGAAAAGTTCTATTATATGCATGTAATAATTGACAGTGGGGTTGTATGCATTGAACTTCTGATGCAGTGTTACTGTTGTAAAGTACCATTAAATGGAATTTAATTATACCTGTTATTAGACAATGCTTTTACTTAGGTGCTTTGTACACACAAAAATGATTTATTTGATTTAGTCGTGACTTAAATTTTCACATTTGAATATTTAAAATATTTCAGCATCTGTAGAAAAGTGCTCAAATATATTTTTTTATTGTTTTGTGAGCATTAAATAAAAGAAGGCTATAATAGTCAAGCCACATTATCACCGTAATGTAAGAAGATTAAAAATTATATTCTGCTTATAAAAGTAAAACAATTGTTGGTATTATTTTGCATACTAAAGAATCTGCAATTCTAAATAATTAAATTGGTATGTTTATTTTCTTTAATAATATATCTGGCCTAGACCATTTCCAGCTATGCATTTGGTGAGGTATAGAACAACAAAGGCATTTGAGCATGTGTTTTTAAAGAGGATTCTGTTACTAAAATGTTACGCAAGTGATAGATATTGAAATAAAAAAAGAGAGAGAGGGAGAGACATATTTTCAGTGTGTTTTTAATTATTTTAAATTTTACTCTTGAGGGAGCAATGCTTTTTAGAGATTTGAAGGCACGTGGAGTCTGAAATTTGTTGTAAGCATAACTAATAATATATGACTTTCATTAGCATATTATCAGATATTTTTTTCTCAACACACACTTTTCAAAAATGTATTGACTTGATTTACACATAGTTATGAATGCCAAATATATATCTTTTCATTTATGATGTTTTTTCATATTATTCATAATCTATATTTCTTACAAAGTATTTGATGTTTTGTGAGAAATTAGAATAAATATTAGCATTAACAGTGTCATATCTTAAGTTTCTTTAATGTATTAATTTCAGTAAATGTATATTTTATTTGAATCAGTTCTAGTAAAAAGAATAATAAAGAGGAAAATATGCATATGAAGGTTGTATTTTATTTTTATAGTGTGGTGAAACATTTTTCAGATTTACTCTAAAGAAAACTGATAATGTTCAGCCAAGTTTGCGAGCAGAGCTAGACCATTCGTCATCATATCTTCTTTTGTCAGATATTAACAGAAATGTGAGTTGTATACATTTTTCGTTTAGTGATTTGATCTACAGTTTTAGTAACAGTTATGATATTTAATTCTCCCACTATGGACTCAGTCAATTCAACCAAAAAATTCACTGTTAGAATTTCCATACTATAACTTTTAATATGTTTTGTGTATCTTCACATAATTTTGCAAGCTTTCAGTTAGCATTAAAATCAGAATTTCAATGGAGTATTTCCTCTTAACTTTCTTCATGGGTATGTGTAGTCAGTTTTGACTGCTTCAAGTACAAAGTACTTTTCATCTTACAGATATTTTTCTTCACTGAAAGAAATATCAAATTCCAATTCTATAGTCTCTAAAAATCTCTCAAGTAAATATCAAATGTCTTTTCAGTAAAACTTCATATTTTATCAGTTATTTTCTGTACTGTAGCTCTGTACAAATTTTATCAATTTGACTGACCTAATAACCACCAACAAAATTTAAATAAACTTAATTTACACTTTTCTCTGTGTAATATGTCTTGAATTGGAATATGAAACTACTTTTGTTTATTTTAATTATTTGTAAACAAATGATAGTATAAACCTGTTTTTTCTTAACTATTTTTTAATTTATATCTCTTTGAAAGGTGTGTAACTGATATTCCCACCATCAGATTTGTTTATCACTTGGTGAATTTAGAACTCATAATACTCTTATCAAATTATACAATACATGGGCTTCTCTTGACAATTTATTATCATTATTTATTTTGTCTAATGTAATCTAGAAATGTGTTAACTTTTTACATTTGAATTTCTTTTATACTAACTAATAACAAATGCATACTAAAAACAAAAAATATAGTCTTCACCTGAGTCTTTTTTGTTTGCTTTTGCTGTTGACTGTTGATAACACTTAACTGTTTTTTCATACTAATTGCATTAATCCTTTTGTGATGGGTGAAAGGCCATGTCATCACATTTGTTGATGTGGAATCAAGTTGTAGAATATAATTCAAACTTTAATATTTTGTATCAGTTACTTTTTAATTTAAAAGTAAATATTAAGAGAACACTTCTAGATACGACCCCAGTGGCTCAGTGGTATGTCTGCGGACTTGCACGTTAAAATCCAGGTTTCGATACCCATGGTGGGCAGAGCACAGATAGCCCATTGTGTAGCTTTGTGCTTAATTCAAAACAATAACAACATTTCTAGATACCGATTTTAGTGAGTCACATGGTATGTTGAATGCAGCACTTAAAACTAGATGTTTTTAATGTCAAAATAGTAAATCTACAGTTTTGTACAAATTAGGAAATCAAATTACTGATATTTACAAGCTAAAATATAAAATAAAAACCTCATGTTTTTTTATTTTGCTGAGGTACAGCTTATGTACTGAATCAAATATGATGGCTCCATTCAGCTCTTCCCATTTTTGTAAAATGATCCCTTATATACTCTTATGCTAGACATGTAAATAACCAATCAACAATTTAGAAGGTCCATAGAGTGGTTTTCTTAGCCAGTTTAATCTGTAAAAAGCATTCTACACACTTTCAATGCAAGTTTTTAAGGAGTTAGGTTGTTTTTTTAGTCTGCTCAAGGTTTCATATTTTTTAAATTGAATACATCTTATTTACAAAGCTTAATAAATTTCAGTGGAATTCTATGATATGAATGTAGTTATTTTTTAATTTTGGTTATACAACTGTAAATATTAAGCCTAAAAACATTTTGTTTAATATCCTCCACAAGCAAAAACTTAAAAGACTCAGCAGCCTATGTCCAGCAGCAACGATACATGAAAAGAGATAATTGTTTGCTTTACTTCATTATTTTTGTTCTGTATTTTTAGAAAAATAAGTTGAACATGTTATTTCTAAATATTAATAATGTATGTACATTTATTTAATGTATAATAATTGAAATGTGACTGTATGTTACAAAGTACCAGTCAACTAAAACACAGCCAAGACAGTGCAGACTAAAGATCAAATACTTTATTACTGTGCATTGCATCAGTGCAAGTTGTGTAACGTTAGCGAGGCATGAGTGGAAGGTCAATATAATAAAAAATAATAAATAGATATGCAAATATATAGCGCTATGAGACATAAGCTACTTAGACTAAACATTTGTATTTTTGTATTATAATATTTAGTCATTCTAGCACAAAAATACATGTATTAATTTCCTATTTTTTTATTATGGTTATGAGGTTGGTCAGGTAACAGACCCTGCATAGTTGGAATATAAAAGTAACAAAATATGAAGTATTACTGAAAAGCAGTGTTTGAATTGTATTTGGGAGGCTATAGTAATTATGCAAATATTTGAGATTTTTGTGATGCAGTCTACTTTATTTTAAAATAATAACATGAAATCACTTTGCATTCAGACTAGTAACAAACCAAATCTATTTTCACAATCAAATCTTTAGTAAAAACATTTCATTAAAAAATTGATTTTTTTGTTTACAAAATAGTTGTAATATTTTCTAAAAGTGTATCCCAAATTTTGTGAAGATATACATGTTGTATCAAAAGATATAGTGCAGATACTTAGTGTGTGCAAATGTGTAGAAAAACTTGTGTATATTATACATTTGTGTATAAAATACATTTGTTAATCATACTGTTTGTATAATGTGAATATTGTCTTGAACCCCCAAATTTTATAACTGCAATTTTGTTTATTATTGGTCTGTATTGTATTTGGTGTTTACTTTCCTCTGCCATGAACTGAATCAGAAATGTAGGATAAAATGAATAGTTGATAATTCTGACATCAGATAAACAATACCATGTTGAATGTTATACTAAAAAGTTGTAGCATGCACACTTTGGCTGTAATCATGCACAGACCTTAAATGCTGCAGTTTTAGGCAGTATGAGACTTTGTATATAAAACTAATTTGGTGATAACTTTCTTCAGGTGTTTTTGAATGTGCAGTTAATATTGTTTAATCTTTTATTTGTATGTGTTCTTTATATAGTGTAATGGAATGAGTGTTCAGAGATGTATAGCATGTTATATTCCTTTATAAAATCTTAAGGTAGGAGTGTTTTACAGAATTTGATGTTGACTCATCTAAAATCTCATTGATACAAAATATATGTAAGATAATAAGATATTCTTCACTGTGTCATTTTCTGTCTTTAGATAGTTTATGGGACTTTACCCAGTCTCTTGTTATAGAAATTATATGTAGGCTTTAACCCGTTCAGTGTCGTAGATGAGATAACTTGTCACAGCCGATCGGTAACACGGTGCCACAGATGAGTTAATTCATTCTCAATAATACCTAACTTCAATGCTAGATGTCAATACCATACATACATTTGACCACTTACAAATTGTTTCAATTTTGATCCAAAATGGCATCACAAAAAAGTTACAAAATGAAGAAGCATTGAAGTTGTATTGTAGCACCTGGAACACTTTGTAGTCAACAGGTTAATAGCTCGTCCTCTGTCACTGAAGGTATGTAAGCTAATCCTAACTCCTGTTCAGGAAAGTATGAAACTATAAGACCAATTGCCAGTTAAAAGTTTATGGTGAAAAAAAAGCAACAACTTAATTTGTTCTAAATATTTATAACTATTCTCAGTTTCCTTGTACAAAGTAAATGTAGGATCAATTAATATCCCATTATAGAAACTCAGTTTTAGTATATACATTAATGATAAAGTCAGGGCAGATATTTGAAACAGCCTTGTAATATATGCAAAAAAAAGGAGTGCTAATCTTTTGGATGTGTCCAGTTATGTGGTTTTTGCTACTGTATCCCTATACCTTGGCTGCTGTCATGTCTGAACAAACTTGCTACCATGTTTTTTTATTCATATCTATGGATGGGTCACTGGTAAGTTTTGCAGACCAACAACACTAAGAGTCAGGTTTGATTTCTCTTCATGAACAGAGAACAGATAGCCTGTTGTAACAATTTATTACAAATTGACAACAATAATCATTTATTGATGGAAAGAGCTCATAATTATCACTTATATGACACTGTATAGAGCAGTGTTTAACTAATAATCGAAACCTAAAATATTTAACAGTTATTATGGTTTATTTTGTAACAATAATCTGATAAACAAATCTGTAATGTATGAGATTTTTTAACATTTGAATAAACCCAATATTTTTGATACATTTAATTAGAATATGTAGCACTCTTGCTTAATCTTATGGAATCACAAATGTTGTATGTATAAAATTTTTAACATAATTTAGTTTCATTTTAACATACATTCTCATTGTTATATGCTGTTATTTTGATTGTTTTCTCAAAAATAAGGATGTAAATTTTGTGTGATGTCCACCAAATGAAAACCTAAGAATTGCACAAGACGATACTAAAATTTATTTTTTCTAAGTACTTTTTTACCCAACATTATTTAATGGAGTAATCAAAATAATACCAAGTACCATCAATAAAAGGCAGGCATTGCTCAGAAAAGGACTGTTTCAATAGATTGTTTAACAGCTTAATACAAGCAATAGGTTATTAAAATGTGTTTTTGATATCTTAATAGAAAAATAGATCATCAGTATTTATTGTGTATATGTAGTGTTTTAATTTCACTGGGAACACTCATTTTGTTGCATTTAAAAAAAGACCTTTCTTTAGTCAATTTGAGTGTGTTGATTTCAAATCTGAAGTCGGGTTTTGTCTGCAAGGTAGATTTTATGCAATTTGACATTTTTATCTATTTTTTAATTTTTCGTTATTATAGGAATAGCTTATCAATTTCTTTGTGTATTTTATTGAGGTAGGAATTTGCATTTGTATATTTCATCTGGACAATCTCGTTTAATGCTCCAGCAGTAGTCAGCCATCATACTTTTGTCCCAGCGCCCTTGGTAGCATTCTTCCATGACCTTTAGGTCTTGGTGGAATCGTTCTCCTTGTTCGTCACTCACAGCCCCCAGGTTGTCAGGGAACTTATCAAGGTGGCTGTTCAAAATATGAAGCTTGATGCTCATGTTGCACCCGAGATCACGAAAAGTGAGGAGCATTCTGTTCACAAGTTCATTGTAGTTCTCCGCCTTATTGTTTCCAAGGAAATTCTGAACGACTGCCACAAAGGATAACCATGCTGCCTTTTCTAAAGCGGTCATCTTAGCAACAAACTGATCATCACGAATCAGGGTTCGAATCTGTGGGCCATCAAACACGCCTGCTTTGATCTTCTCAAATGATATCCCTGGTAAAGCTGTGATGATGTGTTGGAAACATTCACCTTCGGTTTCCAGTGCCTTGACAAATTGCTTCATCAAATCTAATTTGATGTGAAGAGGAGGAAAGATGATCTTATCTCTGCTTACAATTGGGTCTTGTATGATATTTGGCATGCCTGCTACAAGGGTGTCACGAATAGGCCAGTCCTTCTGGACCCAATGTCTGTCTCGTGCTCAGCTGTCCCACAAACAGAGGAAACATGGAAACTTGGTGAAACCTTTCTGTTGTCCAAGAAGAAAGTTGACCATCTTTAAGTCTACACAAATGATCCAATTGTGCTCATGATATTTTAATAAGTCCATGACCATTCTCATATCATCATAGTCTTCCCGCAAATGCACTGAGTGACCGACAGGTACTGCTCCATAAACATTCCCATTATGTAAAAGAACACACTTTAGACTGCATTTTGAACTGTCTAAAAAGAGTCTCCATTCAGCAGGACTATAGTAAGGTACACCACATAAACTCAACTGAATTTCCTACTCTGCCACCCATCCTAAAGCAGATATGAAGAGTTTTTTCTTTCAAGTTATACTAACTTTCTGTTTTGACCTGCAACCTTTCAACTTTAGCCCATAAGACATATTTTTTGTAGTCATTGACTACAGTGGAAGAACATGAGCTGAATAATGAAAGTGGGTAACAGAGATCATCCTTACTGTAAGTACTTTGGCTGCTATCTTTTCCTACAGAGTTTCTTTGAACATCGCACAGTGTATACCATATCTTAAGTGTATGGATAAAGGATGGGTACCTCAGATTGTATCTCATGTCTTTCAGTTACAGTATGCGTGGAGTGCTGCTTCTGTATTTCAGTCATTTTGTTTATACACAAATTGTGATATAAAATTTGAAAGTTAGTTCTGTATTGTGGCTTCACACCAAGCTACAGAAAATTTATTATCCACTCAATTTTGTGCTTATTTACCAACTTACTGTGTGCAGAAACCAGTGAAATATACTTTCTTGTTCTATTGTCATCCTGCATATTGCTCCAAATGCCAAAACTAACTTTATAAAAGCTAGCTGGGGTACTGTACCCAGAACAGAAGTTATGTAAATTCATGGTTAATGAAAGGTTATCTTAGAACATGAAAAGTTGTTCCCTTTATATATAATTAAAAAAACACCAATAAAAACAGCAAAACACAAAATGTAAAACTGTGAATTTGAATGGACTTGATGAAGATCCGTCAGCAGGGGCAAAGTAGTGCTTAAAAACTCACAGAATGAAAAATTTAAAATTTGTGTTTATCTCCCCATCGACCTAATGATACTCCATACCACTTTTGGTGAAGATCCATCCACACCCTGTGAAGTAGCTGGAACACTAGTATTGTCTGCTCAACTATAAGGAGTTACATAAAGAATATATGTGAACTTGAGCAATCTATTTTAATAGATTTCATATACAACCATTTTTCTGTTATATATGTAAAAATTATTTATGGTTACACTTATATCAGATTATAGAAATTATAAATAGGTTGAATGGATTTTGTGTTATAGAAATGTTAAACAGAACAAATCTATATGGAAATTATAAGCTCAACCAATCTTCAGTTTTTGAAAATATGGGTAAATCTATATCTTTGCAAATTAACTGTTTTTGAAAGGTTTTGACAAATATTATTCTTGTTAGTTAATGAAAGAACTATATTTTACAAATTGCATGAATGTACTTTTGCAATTCCTTTCATTTTTGTTGCTTTGTGTTTGAAATCACACATAGTTCTAAAGCATTAAAATCAATGCAAGTTTTTTTGTGCATTTGCATTGTTATAATGATTCATCTTTTGTAAGAAAATAACACTTGAAGGTACTAATGATGCGTAGTACAGTATAGTGGTAAGAGTTAATTTTAAGCAGGTATTCTAAAATATTAAGAGTTACATAAATGTACTAAATTTTAGACCAACCTCAAGTTATGATGGTTCTTCTGAGTTTAGTTGCTGCCGCACTGTTTGTGAATTCCTTTTTTATGAAATGGTATACTAAATCTCAATAGGCAAAGGTTGCTATTATGTTGAAAATGTTTACATTTTAAAAAATTTATTTCATCGTGACTTTTCGACTTACAATAAATTCTTTTCTTAGTGATTTCTTTATTAATGCATCATATTGATAAACATAGTATTGTAACTATTACTAAAATAACTTACTGTTAGTTTTGTAATTTTGTTTATTTTGGCACTTGTGATATCAATATCACTTACTACAAATTTCTGAAATTAGGTTTACGTATTAAAATTGAGAATATTTGATCAGTGGTTTTGATATTTTTTTTTCAGCAATATTAGCATGGCTAGTTTTTTTTTTTAATTTTTAGTTCAGGTAACCAAGCAGTAATTATTTAATATTTGATATATTAGTTACAATTTGTTAAGCTAATTAAGTATTGGGTATGGTGTGAAATTATAGTATTTTTTTTTGGAATTAAACAATAATTTTAATCTCTAGTAATTTACATTAAGATTAAATTAAAATGATGTTTTAATACTGTTTTTATATTGTAAATATACATATGCAATCTCATAATATTTAGTGGGTGTTTCTTTCAGTTTGTGTTGTGATGGAAAACAATTGTCAAATTTTGTAACTAAGTATGTATAATAATACAACATAATGTGAAAATTATAAAATACAATTCATAACTGTTAGGCCATTAACTGATGTTGATCTGAATAAGCGTTAAGTGATTTTTGAGATATATATTACAATGTTGAGAAAACTGATGAGAAATGTATTGTCAGTCTTATATTGCTAAGGTCTGCTTGCAAATTATATAATGAAAGTGTTTAATTTTAATAATGCTTTAATAGTATAATTTATTTAGAGAACCCTATAATTTTTTTACACCTGAAGTTGAAGTATAATAATTATTGGAAAGAAACATTAAATTATATTAAATTAGTGTGAGTGTGTTTTCTTTTTTGTAGAGCTGCATTGTGTTATTTGATATATTCCTGAAGGGGAATCAAATTCTTGATGTTAGCATTGTAAATCCAAGAATTCTATCAGATGTAGTGAATGAAATGTAAAAACATTATTAATACATCAAAATACTTCAAGATGGTGTAATAGATTCAAGTTTTAGTTGAATTATGACTTGTTTTCTACTGAAAGCCATTTTTTGTACTAATTAGTGTCAGTTTCCGAATTTTGGTTTATACATTTTTTTTTTCACTTAGGGTCTCTATGTGCTTCAAATTCACCAAGATCATGCATGTAATGTTGCAAACATTTGTTCAGTATCAGAGTTTTTTCTCACTCTACCAGTGCTAAGCTTGTCTATAAAAGATGCAGGATTCTGCAAACTGAAGTCTGTAATTGGCCTTGAACATGTAGAACACATGGGACAAGGTGAGATAGAAAAATAATGTAGTAGGTTGAAAATGAGAAATATATATAAATCCTAAAAATAAATCTGGTTCAGTAAAAGTGAAGTCTCGTAAAAAAAAATTTGAATATTATAAAAGTAGGGTTAAGTCTTTCATGAATGAATTTTTTTTACAGAATCACATCAACAGTAATTTTCCTAAGCCCCTTTGAGGGAGAACAAAGTTATTGGTAGTTAATTAAAATAAAATCTGAGTTTATTTGACTGGGTTCCTTGCAATTTTGTTGTTCTTGTTATTAGTATTGAACTATGTTGTATTTAAGGTTTTATTTAATCTATCTACACACACCGTGTTATCAGTTGTGGATTTAGGCTGTATAGTAATTTCATGTTGGCTAACCTAAGAAATAAGATATTAGTCTTGTGCTTCCTGATGTTTGTAATTTAACATTTACTACATGTAAGGTAACAAATAATTTCTATAACAGACTTGGAAGATAACCATGAAGATGATGACTTAACTGAGACTTATATGAAGGGAACTGTGATCAGACTCTTTTGGATTAATACTAAGTATTTTTTGTAACTTCAATATTTTAACTTCAAAATACAGTATTCTGTTGAAATATTGTTCTATGTATGTAAAGAGGATCTTGAATAAATACTCAGAATAATCTAAAAATTTCTAGAACAACCTGAAATTCTCAAAAAAATTATTTCAAGCACGGGAAATAAACAAATGTATGTTCTGGGCTTTATAAATTTTATATTATAACTATGAATTATTTTTGTGTTGCAGTTTATAAATTTTAGTGCAAGAACATTTTAAATATACATAATTATTGCCTCTTTATCTGTTTGTAACTGTTGAGCTACATAAATATTGGTCACAGTATCAAATTGTAGTATGTATCTTGTATCTTTGGTAGCAAACAATAATGTTAAAAATTAGTGATTTAAATCAAAATTAAATTAAAATATTGGAAATGCCCATGTGAGCAGTTAACAGTAGAGTTAAAACATTTTAAAAGTGCTGTTCTTGTATGTGGGTTAATATTGTATTCATTGAAATAATAACAATGAAAACAGTAGTAGTAATGTTCAAAGGAAAAGTAAGCTAAATATGAAAAAGTTTCTTTTATTTTTATGTTTTAAGCATTTTTGATGTTTAAGCTAAATTAAAGTAAGGTTAAAATATTGTAAAATAGAAGTATTAGGTAATTTTAGGATTAAAAATGTAAATATTGTAATAATTAAGTATTTGTAGAAAATATTAAAGAACCAAACTATGTTCAGTTATCTTCAACTTAGAGTTAGAAAAAATGAGTCATGCATATTTTTCAGTAATTTCCAACTTATTTGATTATGATTAATTTCTTCTTTTTCAAATACATTACTTTTTAAAACTTGTTTGCAACTTTTATCATTGCAAATTATATATCTTTATTTAGATAATGATATTTTGCTTTAACTTTATAATATAACACAGCTTTTAATTTTTTAGACATACAGTGAGACCACTGTTGAAGAATTATCAAAAGAAATTATTGGGTCTTGTATATTGATTAATGCACTTGAATAAAGTTTCAAAAAATGACAGTGTAGGCATTTGCATTCAAGACAAAAATGTGCATAATTTTCTGAAGAACTATTAAATTTTGTTTAGGTCCCTTCAAGATTGTCGAATTGTTTATCAATCTGCCGTACCTGTACCTCAGGATAACTCAGAATCTTTAAGTTCCTTATCTCGTGACTCTTTTGGTAAGTCATTTTCAGAGTAATTTAGCAAGCCTTGTATGCAGAATTACTGATTGAAATATTAGTTAAAATTATTTAAAGTAAATGTACATTATAGAGCTGTTTATAGAGTTTTATCAACAGTTATTTAGTTAGTCTTGTTTGATTGTGAATCAAGCAGATCTTAAAATAAATTTAGTTTGAATTGTCTCAAAGATGGATTTGCTTTTTGTGTTAAAATGCATTTATTATATAAATATTTGATAAGCTGTTTCTCAAGCTGGATATGGTATTGAAGACTTGCCTTAAGATGAATTTCATTTCAATGCATCTTTTAGCTTGTTTTGCATCACTCACTTTCAGTCATAAATCATCTTTTGAAGATTATTCTAGAAAATGTTATCAAAAGATAAAGCTTTTAAGTCTTCTTTTCAGTATGAATTTTGTAAATTGTTTTTCACAGATGAACCTGTTGAATTATTATCTCATACTGTGCAGAGAAGTTTTGTTTATAATCAAGTTACATGGTAGTTCACTAATATTAGAAAGTTTTTACTGGGTGAAATGTGTAAGGTATGTCTTTGAATGGCTGGCCAAGGAAATAGCTCTTGATAATAGTACTTTTATTGTATGGGCATCTGTTGTTATGTCCTGGTGAAAATTAGAGATTCTTCCTCATATTCATTGTCTCGCAGTCAAACCTTGAAGTGACTAGAAATCTGCATTTTATTTTACTAATGCAAGTAAATGGAATGTTCTGGAAGTGTTTGCATGTATGTGTACATATAGGGAGGTCTTAATAAAATTACCAGTTAATATATTTTAACTGTCCCTTAAGAAAAAATTAATTATAGAAATAAACATTGAAATCAGATTTATGTAATTAGTTAGCACCTAAATTTTGATTCAGTAATACATAAAACTGTACACAATGCATGTATTCACTCACAAAGAAGCACTCATAGCCTCTGCTCTTTACATCATCTTATCTCAAAGGAGGAAACATAATAACAATGTGAAAGGAGAGTTTTGCACCAGCAAGTGTGCAAGAGTCACTGTTTATCCATGAGATGCTTCACTAAGAATTTATTTATGGCAAAAAGGTTAGACTATTTAGATTCAGTGTTTTTACATTTCAGAAGGTCATAACTTGTTACTTTTATATTGATATTGGCTTTTTCTAAGTTATATTCTATTGTTAGTTATTATGAATATAAAAATGTGTGTTTAATAAGGATATCTATTACTATATCTTTCTTTGTGTGTTTTATTAAAGAATGATCTAATTATAACAACCATTACATGGATTATTTATGAATAATCAAATTGAATTGCAAAAACTGATATCACTAGTCACTAATTTTCAAATGAAGACAACACAACAGTAATTGCAGATAATGATGTATACTTTCATTACTATTCAGCTAAATAGTGAATAGACATCACCATTGAGGTATCCTGTTTTAGTTATGGTTTTTATAATGTTTCAGTTTTATACATCAGGCATTATTCAAATTATAAAGATTGTGTTGAAACTTCTTTTTGTAAGTGCAAAGCCTTCATTGTGGGCTTAGTCATGTGATAAAGCTAGGCACCTGTTGCTAGTGAACTGTAACATGCACACATGGATAAATTTCAACAAATGTTAGTTATTTTTTGTTTAAAAACTATTTTTGATTTTTTTGATGTGTTGCTTAGTATAATATGTTATAGTTTAAGATAAAAGAAATAAGAAGCCTGAAACAAAACAAGCTGAAACATATAAAACAGGTGTCAACTTCTTTGTTACCATGTGATAACATGGCATATATTTGTCTGTTGAATTCTTCCATTAGTATGTCTATTTATTGCAGTAATCTATATTTTTTAATTATTTTATCAGTTTTAGATAATTTTTTTCAGACACTTTTTGTATTGTTTTCTCTGAGGTGTAACTGTTTTTAATTGTAAGAAAAACTGTTTAATATGTGTACACTTGAATAAATAGATCAAATCTTAGGAATGTAAGCATAAATGTATTCACTTTAAACATAACTTTTCTATAAGTAGGATGACATTTGATGATTTCATGTTGCTATTTTAATTCTTAGCATTATTGTAAGCTGCCATTTAAATGAGTAAAGAATAAGAAAAGAGGAAAATTGTAAAATAAATGCTGTATGTTTTTGTTACATTTGGAAAATGCAAACAGTTTATTTCAAGTATTATTTTCTGAAATGTAGTTGCAGAGTCTGATTTTATATTTTTTTGTATAAGAGGACTTATTCACAACATTCTTTGATAAAACACTAAATAAGTTGTAAGAGCTTTCATGGATTTAAAGATTTTTTTGTACCAGTTAACGTAAATTTCATGACAATATCATCATATAGCAAAATGTATAGTTATTTTATTCTAACATTTTTGGAAAATACTCTGACATCAGCTCACAAAGAAGAGAATGGTACTTTTAGAAAATTAGTACTTGTAAAGGTGTTTAACCAAAAAAATTAGTTTACCACTGTGGTATGAAAGTATGCTATGTGTTATCTGTATTCTCTTTTTAATGCAGGGTATCAGTATATTTCAAAACACACTGCTATGGTTTTATTCCTATTTTTATCATTGCTATTTCTCTCCAACAAATAATATCAACCTTGAAAACATCTTGTTTTGTAAAATATAATAAAATTAATCAGAACATTGATTACAACACTGAAATTTATTTTGAATATATTTTTCATATGTGTTAGACATAATTGTTTTCTTTTGTTTTCTGGCACTAAATATCTACATATAATAAATTTTTAAAATTAAATAAAACAACCAGCATTCAATGAACTGAATAGATTAATAATTTTTCTTATTGCAAATGAATCTTTAAATGATGAAAATGTTTAATGGTAAAAGTTTTCTGAAGTGGATTTTTTTTTGTGTGTGCGAACAGTATATCGTGATGGTTTGTCAGACATTAGTGTGGATAACCAGAATGGAGAAAATGATGTCTGTGTAGACAAGAATCCAGTAAATTCAACAGCCTCTATTCTTGCACAGACTCCTGTTTTGTCTTCCTCAGTAGTATCTCTATCCACTGTAACACCAGTAACTCCAGGCACAGTTTCTTCCTACACTACAAATTTCCAGTCTTCAACGGAAGTTCTTCTTACTCCCGATCACTTTACTTCTCCATCACACACCTCTGGTTCACCAGCTGTCTCTTCTTCCTCATTCACTCCCTCATCAGTTCCTCTACCCCCAGTCACTCCTTCAGAAGAAGTCAACCTTGCTACCTCTAACACTGAAGATAACAGTAATTTAGCAAGTCAAGTTCATGATACACCTTTGGCAACCTCTGAGAAAATCTCTATTCCTCGTCGAAAGTCTTCCCATCGAAGTTCAGCTAGCACTCCTAGCCAAGAAGTTGCCAGTATTCTTTCATCAGATAGAGGTAAAAATTTGCTGTCATTGAAGTTTAATGACTATATTACATTTAACCTAATATTAGTTTAATAAGCATTTTAGCCAAATACAGTAGACTTTGGTTCACTTATCCTATCATACTGAATTCATTATCAGTTTTCTTATCATTGACTTTTCATAAACCACGTTATATTTTATTGTAAAAGTAAATACAGACCGAGTATCTTTTTTAGTTGTTTTTACCCATTTATAAAGTCAAATCAGTTTTAATTTGTATGTGGTGTTGTAAATAATACTCTTTCATCTTTATGAATGTTAGCCCAATGACAACTGGTTACTAATTTTTTTATTAGATAGCATTCCTCTTGTCATATTTAATTCTGGAAATAAAACTAGCAGATAAAATTGTTTAAAATTTGACAACAGGTTTCTAAAAGTATATATTTTCAGAAATATAAAACACTGATTTTTTTAATTGTTTATCATAAATTCATTATTTAGTTAAGTTTGAAGAGTTTTACCTGCAATGTGATTTTGATATAAAGTTTGAAGACTATTTTTTGTCATAGTGTCATACTTCATTTGTATAATCTCTAGCACCTTATAAATAAATATCAAACATTTTTGGTAAATATTTATATTTTATTTTCCATTTGCTGTACTTTATTGTTAATTTATCTGATAACATCAAGATATAGTGAAATATGCAAAATTAACAAATGAAAATGTGAACTTACCTTTCAACTCTTTGGAGAAATCCATTGGAATAGTCATATTTTTCTTATGCACGTAATTTTAGTTCTTTACCTTTTCATTTATAGTTTATTTTAGTTTTTTTTCATATTCTTCGTCTGTTATAATTTTTGTCCATATGTTAACTGATGCCCATGGGTTCTGTACCAAGATATTTCAGCAGGTTCACCACATAGGCATGTTACTTAAGCAAGATGACATTTAATCACACTATCTTGTTTACAACCTTTGAAAATCCAGGTGACAAGTTAAAATTATAAAAAATCAATAAACAGTTCAAATATGTTCTTTTTAAACAAACATTATGTATAATTAACTAAAATATAAAAATAAGACCTGAATACAGGTTGTCTCTTTAATTATAGCTCACTTAGGTAAGAAACCACTGTGTTTGCTGGAGTCGATTAAGCATAGAATGATATGAATGTGATTATGTGTACACAGTAAAGAAAATTGTGGCCAATTTCATATTTTCCATTGGTAGAGTACAGTGTGAGGTGAGCTCTTTCTATTGAATATTTACACTTGTGTCAACTAACTACATATAACTAGAAGAAAGAGTATAAAAGGTGGATGTGGGAACCATCAATGGTTGGAATTTTTTTATCTGCTTCCCAGACAACTGAGATTATAGATTTTAGATCTTGCACGACAATTAGATCAAATGTATGTACTTGTTGAGTAGAAACTCCTGTGGTATATGCCAACTTGTGTGTCTAAAAGGGAAGTGGTGCTAAAGTCAATATTTTTTGAAGTATGTTGATTATGTAATATGAAAACTGCAGTTTAAATATTTTC
Organism: Carcinoscorpius rotundicauda; assembly: GCA_011833715.1. NCBI lineage: Eukaryota > Metazoa > Arthropoda > Merostomata > Xiphosura > Limulidae > Carcinoscorpius > Carcinoscorpius rotundicauda. The sequence continues at coordinate 43,129,328 of CM022392.1, read as the reverse complement.
CAAAAGTTTTTTTTTTTTTTTTTTTTTTAAATATAAAGATGGAATTATGGACTCTATCAATGTTTTGATATTAACATTCACATTGCCACGTTCTTCTGCTATAGTCCTAGCAGGTTATCTGAACTACAAGTTATGGATGTACATTCCTAACCCTCTCAGATGTTTCCAGTGTCAGCAATTTAGTCACTAAAAATCATCGTGTCATGGTTCTTTGATATGTGCTTGTTGTGGTGGTAAAGACCACGATGCTAATGAATGCAACCTGGAACCATGCTGTGTTATCTGTAGTGGCCCACACCTCTCTTATTGTTTTTTTTGCCCTAAATGGGTAGAAGAAAAAGAGATGCAATGCTTGAAGATTGTTAATAATATCACCTACCAAGAGGCTCTGAAATTGTTATACCTAACTTCATCTTGGACATATGCTGCTGCACTTCATTCCACTTCCATGGTGGGAGTGCAGACAGATTTCTCCTTGCCTCCAACAGAGTCATTTTCTAAACATCTTAAGAATCTTGTGCCTTCCGTAATTAAAAAAATTGACATATCTTTGTCTACTTCCATCTCTGTCCCTACCACTCCTTCCACTGACTGCCCAATTCTTCTTCTTTTGGATTCATCCTCTTCTGTAGCCCCAAGAAGTAAATCAGCCATTTGTTCATGTCCTTAGTGACTAGAATCTTTGTCCACAGACAGAGACCTGCCTAATTCATCCAGGGCAAAATCCATGGAGGTCAATAAACCTTGATGACAAAGTGGTATCCGCAGATCAGCTTATCCCACATTGGCTAATTACCGTTTCCAAATGTGACCTTTCTTTGAGTCATATGAAGAAGGCAGGTACTCCTCATTGGAAGTATTGCATTCTATTTGCTGAACATCCTTCAAACCATCTTTCCATTCCCATTTATACATGTGGTTCAAAATCAGGTGACACTGTGGGCTCTGCCGTGGTTTGCTGTGATTTGGTTGTTGCACACTACATCCCTTCTACAGTTTCTGTCTTCACTGCTGAATTGTGCACCATTTTTCTTGCCCTGGAACACACAGAAGCTTATTTCTTTCTATCTTCTACTTCTATACAGTTTTTGTGAATACCAGGCCATGTTGGTATTCATGGGAACGAGCTTGCTGACATTGCAGCGAAGTCAGTCTGCTCTGGTACTATAACTGCCATGCCTTTTCCACACATGGACCATGGTCCTGTGTTCAAGGCTTGGCTCCACACCAGTTGGCAGTCAACTTGGAGTGAGGAACATGATAATAAATTTTCCAAATCAACCTTTCATTGTTTTCTGGCTGTCTTGTTTTCTTAAGGATGAAGTTGTTCTAGCTGAGCTATGCATGGGTCACAATTTTTTAACATAGCACTTTCTTCTATTTAGTATTGATGTACCAATGTGTGGTCTGTGTGGGGCACTCAAGTCACAGCTGTAAACATGTTACTGTCATGCTATTGTTACGATCGAAAGTGATGGCACCATTTTAAACCCTTGACATTGTTCAATGCCATTGGTGAGGGTGATAATGTCCACCTCAGTTGTGTTTTAAAATTTTTAAGGACCATTGGTCTTTTTAACTCTGTTTAAGATTTTAATCCAAAAAATAGACTGTGTTTTCTTTTAGCATGATTCCTTTTTACATATATTATTGATTTTATTTTTTTACTGGCTATTTGGCACAGAACAAACACTAAACAACCAACCAATCAATAATATACTGTCTCTTGGCCCATCTCATTGATTACATTTATAGGCATGAAGAGAGTTTCTAGAAAGTTCAGTGTTCACAACAGTAGTAATGATACAGTTGTGTTTACATACATGCATATACTGTTGATTCTTACACTTGAGAATCTTCTACAACTTTAGGTGGGAATTTTGTAATACATATTTAAAAGTATAAGTTTGTGTATATTTCTAAATATAAATTTAACTCACTATTGTATATCTATTCTAATATCAATGTTCAAATCCCTCACAATTTTATGGCTCATAAGTTCATGGAATTTGATAATGGCTATTTTCATGCCAGAGAGCATCTTAAAAAGTGAAAAAAACAGAAAAAAAAATCTTAAAAATTTTGGAAAAGTTGTGAAAAACACTTTGAACAGTGCTATATATTTTCCTGCTACAGTTTTGTTTTCATTCAGTCTATGATTCCAAAACTTCTTCCTTGATTTTTATTTTTTCAAATAGTTGCTAAGTAATGAATGTGACTAGGAAGGCACATATGTTGTCATTCCTGCTTTCTGAAGAGCAACAAACAAGCAGCATTGCAGTTAATTGTGAGCAGTTTTGTAATTTAATTTTAATATATCAGAAAATGTACACTTAATAATAATTTCCTGATAATTTTTGCAGATAAAGGTAATGCTGTAGTCATAAAGAACACGAATGAATACATCCAAGAAATGAAGAACATCCTCTCAGACACAAATAAATTTAAAGCAATACACACAAATCCAACAAAAACACAAGACTCAACTAAACAAATTACTACTAAAAATGAAAAAAGCCAACACAATTTATCAAACATTTTATTTTTACCTAAGTAAAATCGACTCACGCACACCACAAATATACAGCATCCCCAAACCTCATAAACCAGATTGTCCATTACGACCAACAATGTTCACATATGAATTGTTTCATTACAATCTTGGTGAATACATAGCATGGGCATTCTCCAAATATGTAACATCAGCCAGCTCATTCATCAAAGACTCTTTAAATTTCTAACTAGTAAAAAACTGGTAACAAAATATGACATTCCAGTTAATACCAAATATATTCAAAAACCAGGCACAAAACTGAAGTCTATATTATGTAAAAACCACACTGACAAACACTACACCAACATTATTTATAAAATACAATGTGATAATTGCCATGACTTATATATTGGAGAAACAAGTAGAAAAATGGAAACCAGATTCAAAGAACATAAAAAGTCACCTTCACATGTTTTCAAACACTGCAAGTCAAATAAACACAACATAACCATAGAAAACACTCAAATACTAAATTAAGAAACAAACATAAACAAATGCAAAATTAAAGAAACCTTACTTATACAACAACTTAAACCCAAAATGAACCAATATAAAAGAACGCCTTTATACCTGTATTAAATAAAATGAATAATATAAAATTATCTGTTCAAGCATCTAACACCGCCCTCTACATTCTGACACTCAGTTACATAACCCCTTTCAAACATGTGGTTAGCTTCTGGTCAGTTACCTCTTTCATTTCTTGTGAACCTGACGATGACCGAAGAAGAACAAAACGTTGTTCGCTCTTCTGTGTAAAATATTTTCTCAACCAAAATTAGCCGTTTTGCATATATATTTCTCTACAAGTGGGTTTTCTCGACATCACTACAAGTATGTAATGTTTGTTTTTTATTTACTTAAAAAATACACTTGGCATTACACAAATATTATGAAGAGTAAGTGCTACAGATGCACATGTGCATCTAGAAATGTGTTTAGATAACATTCATGGAAAAAATGTTTTATTGAAAGAAAAGACAAGAAGTCATTTGAAACGTGTGTATATCATGATTTACCTGTCGTATAGTGAATGTATGAGTGTTTTTGTGGTACGATTGGAATCGTGAATCCAAACAAAGTAGGTGATTTTATAGTCAGCTGTTTGTGTTTGTTTTATGTTTTTTAAAGAAATTTCTTAGATATATTAAAGTATAATGGTTTGAAACTTTGTGAAGAGGTTTTACACACACATTTCACACTTCAATTTTGATTCCTTTTAGTTTATTCAGTATTGTTTTATTTGTAGTTTTGAAAATTAAAATAGATTGGGCTTTTAAATTTGATGGATACACATTCATTTTCCCTATAATATATTCTCTTCAGAATTTGTTGTTTTTGACACTGAGTTAAGTGCATGATGACAGAAGGAAATATAAATGACTGAAAATAAGGTTTAACTGTAAGTAAATGCAAAGATCTGGAAAGGCTCAAATATGAAAATTTAACTGTAGTTAATATGTAGCTGTTTGTTGATTTAGGTCTGGAAATGGAGGAAGGTGATGATTTTCTTTTATCTTCTGATTTATAGAACTTGAAAAACAGGATGATGGAGAGTTGGTTGAAGATCAACATACAGAAGAATTGGTAGAGGAACTTGGTTATCAAGACAATAAGTCTACCTACTCCATGGGGGAGAGTCTAATATGCAATGGTTCTACTGTATCTGTAACTGCTTTATCAGAGTTCAGTCATAAAGCTCAATTTGGAAGTATGGAGTGGCCTCATGCTCCAGACCCTACAAAAGATTATAGACTTGCAAACTCTGGATCTGGGTACGATTTTTATGTTTTTATTTCTAAGTTCCAAAGTTTTATTCAATTATATTGTAAGTATGAATAAGTGTGATTCATATAATGCAATATGATTACAGTAGAATAATGAATATTAATGTTTAAAGACATCCTTAAGTCATAGATGCTGGTTTTATTTAGTTGTTGATATAATCATAGTTTAGTGATGTTGAGAAACCCACTTGTTGAGAATTTTATATGCAAAAACGGCTCATTTGGGTTGAGAAAATATTTTAAATAGAAGAGCGAACAATGTTTCGACCTTCTATTTAAATTATTTTCTCAACCCAAACGAGCCGTTATTGCAGATAAAATAATCATAGTTTACCTTGTAAAATGCTAGATTTGGTCTATTTATCACTTTTTAAAGTTTTAATGTAAAAAAAAAATCTTGTATATTTGTTTACATAATAACTTTTTTAAACTTATGCTGCCCTCTATATGCACAATCTTGATATTTTCACTTGCCCTCATGTGATTACATGTGATACAGCTGTAATACTTCACATAATAAGTTTGCAATAATCCTCCACTAATAAAAGTGGAACACGCCATTCTTGCATAATTGATTTTCTCTACACTGTATCAGTAACATCATTTCTCGATTTGGCATTTGCTTAAAGATTTTTTATTTTTATTTTTTTTTGCTTGCGGCAATTTTTGGTGGAATTATTTACAGAAACATTATTTCACAAAAGTTAGTGACATCCATTTTTTTTGGTCTGAAATAATACAACTTTGTTCATAATAGCCTATCAGCTACATTGGCATTGGGTTTTCATTGTCTTTCAAGAGAAGTGACAGCTCTTCTGCAGTGGATTGTGGTTTTTTTAATGCACCTGAATCTTTTTTGTTCTTAACATACCTCTATCTATGTTTCTTGTTTGTGGTGTGATTTTGTTATATTTTTCCTCTGTCTTCAGTGCCTTGTATAATATTATATTCATAGCTTTAATTATACTATATTTTTTTATGCTTTTGTGATTACATTTTTTGAGAATATTTTTTCCTCTTCATATTAAATTTACATGTGATATATCACATTTTTCAGAACTTTGGGATTTTTGTCATTTTTCCATCATTGCTTCATGTGACTATGCATACCTTTGTATTTGTATTGCTTTTCTTTGACTCCTAAACTCTGGAGTCTTTCTTTCAGACTTATGGGTCAGATTGTTTGCTCTTTTCAGATTTAGGTTTTCTTCTTTTTGTCATACATGCACTACTCTTCCATTATTTTTTTCTTTAGTCTTCTTTCAGTGACCATTCACTATTCCTCTGTGGGATTTTTGACAGATGCTCATTCACTTCTTTTTCTGCAATGAGTGTTTATTTTCCTTTGAATTTTTACTTAAATGGTTGATCTTTTATTAGAGTTTGTTGGAGCATTGATGCCCTTGTTATTCAGTTACTTTTTTCTCCTTTATTTCTCTTAAGCTTTTGTCTGGATCATTTCATCAGCCTGTATGATTTTAGTGGCATGTTTGTTGCTTTGATTTTATATGTTGCAACTGTGTATTAGTGATTTTGTTGTATGATCTTTCCTTTGCCTCCTTCTTTCACCACTTGCCATTTCTCCTTCCGTTACTTTTAGATTTTTGGGCTGTCAATCATGGCAGTGACTGTCCTATAGGCTCTGGGTCAGTAAGAATTGTCTTGTTTGATTTTTTTGGAGTTAGTTGTTGAGTAGTGGTATTTCTATTGGAGAGCCTTAACCTTTATTGTTTTTTTTTCTTTCATCTCCAATGTCTTCTGTTTTCATTATTGTTCATTCTTCAAGGAATTTTGTTTCTTGCCAACTTTGAAATGTGGTAATGTTGATCCTAATGGAAGCAGTTGCTATTGGATGGGTTTTTCATCCTTTTCCAGGTTTTCCTACTATATTTTTGTGGTTCCAGGGAATCTGAAGATAGGTATTGAGTCTTGTATCTTTCTTATTTGCTCATCCATACTTGAATCCTATGAGGAATTTCTCACTTTATGATGATCTTTTGTCCCAGATCCTGGTAAGACTTAGGTAAACATCTCGGATGCTTCTTTTCTCGTTCGGCTCTATACTAACAAGTCTGTTACAGCTGTCTTCTTTTTTTCATCTGGGAGATGGCATATCTGGGTTGGTTGGTTAAATTCGGAGGAGTCACATCACACTCATATTTCTTTTATTCATGTATCTGCAGGACAGATTTTTATTTCTTTTTAGGGATATGGAGGAATTGTTTTCATCTTCTATGCTCTCTCCTTCCCTCACTGTGTAGTAGGCTCTCTCTTTTGGTGGCTTGTGCTTCCAAGGAATCTCGCATATCCCCTTAGGTAGTGCTCATCTGCAGGGTCTACAATGGACAGTACATTCTTTGCATCCTTGCTTACTTAGGTACTTCGCCTGGTGACTGGATAAAATTATTCCCATAGTGAGTATTTTTCTTTCTCTTATCTGGATCTCCTACTGTTTACAAGTGCCTTCTTGATGAGATGGGAGGCATGTCTCAATTGCCACTCTAATTCAGGTGATTTGTATCACATTTTGTCTCTCCAAATCCATCACTTGTTTTATTCTGGGTGTTATAATTTTTGCCATAGATTGTCTCTCAAGGCCAACAGAGATTACTTATGGGCTGGTCCAACATTTCTGAAGCATTCATCTGGACACTCAGCTTCTAAATGTTTTTACCAATTCTTCTTAATAACCTACTTCTTCTTTTCTAGTATTCTATTCCTCCTTCCTTAGCCTTAGCTGGAGATGCATCAAACAAGACTGGCCCAATTTGTTTTTCTCTGTGCCTACCCTTCTACTTATTTTCTCTCTTTCGTTTTCACAAATTCTGGACATTCCATTTTGTGTCCTTCTGATATTTTTGTACTGGTTGGCTCAGCCATAGTATCCTCTATGGCACCTTCTTCTGTCCTCCTTTCTTACTTTTCTTTGTCATTACCTCTCTAGTCTAACAGTGCTATCACTCTGACTTCACCTGTTGTGTTCAACCAGTACCCTCTGAGATGTTCCAGCTTCCTTACATATAGTCTTACTTCTTGATTAGTGCATTCTTCCTCCTTATATGTCTGTTTAAGAGAAGAACACATATTTCATATTTGGTCTCTGCATTATGTTTTATTCTATTCTCTCCCTCCTATTCCACATCTTTTCAAATTTGTTTTGCTGGCTATTTGATTGACGTTTACTTTTTTTGGCTGTGGCTGGTTACTGTGCATATCTCTCTAATAATTTGAGGTTTTCTAATCATTGCCATGTATTCTCCTGTCCTGTCTTTTCTATCCCTTTTTGCTTCCTCCTTCCTCCTTGTGTTACAGCTCTTCCTGATTGGGACCAAAATACAAATCTCCATGCCCTTATATTTTTTGCTTTTGATTTTTCTGTAGTCTCTGTCTCTTGTTCCTTGCACCATATTTTGCTTAAGTCCTACTTCTTGTTTTTTGCCAGTGGCTATTGGAGATATAATGTGGATATCATTGCTGCTTCTTCATGTTATTTTAATTTTTTCCAAATAATTTTTACTGTTTCATCCAGATGATTCATTGTCCTTTGGTCTACTCTTGCTTCTTATTTACAGTTTACCCTCCCGTCTATTTATTGTTTGGAATTCATCATTTTCCTGAGATATCTAATAGAATTGTCATGGAATGGCTATACAGCATCTTATTCATTTTGCCTATGGTTCACTCTACATAGATTCTCACTGACTGACTGTCCTTAAAGGTTTCTTTAACCAAATCTGACACTTTATTTCAACACTGGCTCTTTGCTTCTGTCATCCATTGGAGGGGTTTGTGAAAATGAGCATGTGAACTACCATACTTAGTTTCATTGCATATTTGTTTCATCTTCCTGTAATTTCTTCTTCCAGATATTGACTTTCTCCTGTTTTCATTACTACATACTCTTTAATGACTGTGAATAGGTTAGTTCTCTCTTTTTTTTTCTTTTACCTTACCTTTACATTAACCTATTTATACACTGCTGGTCAAAATCTTAAGGCCAAAAAACATAAAGAAAAAAATATCCATTTTGGGTTGTTAGAATCAACCACTTATTTGAGTAGAGATTTGAAAAGGGAAAATAAAAATAGAAAACGTTTTATCATTTAATAGGGAAAATGTGAACACTGTGAAATTAGCCTAAATACTATCTGGTCAAAAGTGTAAGACCATACCAAGAAGAAATTCTAAACAGGGTAGGAAATGCCCAACAAGAGGTCTCAGTAGTGAGGTGCACGGCCATCATAGCAAATCATAGTCTTATTGTTATTGTGCTGCATTCTGAATCATTAAGGACCTTAATCTGGCTCAACAATTGGCTGGTGTCTTGCTGGACAACCCATCAAACCCTCCTACTCAATGCTGGCAAAATTTTCTTGGGCTGACCACTTGAAATTCTTGTTCTGTATCCCTCAGATTCTTTTAAGAAATTTGCAACAATAATTTTACTACTCCCAATCTCACCAGTGATGGCACGTTGAGAGAGACCTTGCTTTTGTTGCTCGACAATTCTTCCACATTCAAACTCTGTCAACGTTTGAGCCTTTGCCATGTTTTTACCCAATGTAACACAGGAGATGTCAGTAGGAAATGTTGACAATGCTAATGCTTGAACACAAATGACTAAATTTTGTTTTGTGTTTACCAATTAACGCTTTATTTCAGTATGGTCTTAAACTTTTGACCAGTTAGTAATTAGGCTAATTTCATAGTGTTCATGTTTTTCCTATTAAATGCTAAAATAGTTTTTAAATTTTATTTTCCCTTTTTTTATTGTCATCTTTCAAAGCTTTACTCAAATATGTGGTTGAGTGTAACAATGCAAAATGCATATTTTTTCTTTATGTTCATTGGCCTTAAGATTTTGGCCAGCAGTGTATGTCTCTTATTTTTCCAGATATTGACTTTCTGTTGTTACTTTACTGCATACATTATAATGACTGAATGAGTAAGTTCTTCTTTTTTTTTAATTTTTAGTTTATTTTTATGGTGGCCTTTTTCTGCATCTCTGGATCCCACTTTGTGGTTACTGGTGCTTGTACAAGTATATATGATTTTAAATCTGCACTACAAGACCATAGTGGACTAGAACACTCATTGAAAGAATAGGGTGTTACACAAGACTGCTAGAAGTTATTACATGTTATCTTTCTTCTTAAATAAGGCCTACATCAGATCATACCACCTCATTGACTGTCATAAGCAAATCAGTGTTGGGATTGTTACTCACTTCTGGTCCTAGTTGAATAAACTGGGACTGGTTTGCCTTTCAAAATAAAGTTTTTATGATTAACTATCTTACAGTGTTGTGTTCCACGAGACTCTTTGCCATGTTGTTCCCCTCTCTTCTAGTGAAGTCGGGAATCCTTGCAAATGACTAGTTCTTAGCTTTTGGTGTGGTGGATGGTGGAGGCCAATTCCACTCTGTTGAGAGTAAGGTGGTTATGTTCTTTTAGTATTGATGGGGTGTCCTTTCCTCCTACTAGATGGAAAACAAATATCAGACATCTCCTGCACTCTGCAAATCCATAACATTCAGTTCAACCTTCTGACTCCCTTTCTGTTACATTAATGTCAGTTCTGGGGTGATGTAGTTTTGGATCAGCATCTTACCAGCTGAGATAATTCCTTACACGTGGTTGGTAGAGATCCTCCTCTTACTGTATAACAGAAGGATTTCCAATTCCATTTGGTTTTTAACTGTGATTGACTCACCAGCTATGGTCAGATGTACCTAAGCCATTCACCTCTATCTGGAATGCCCAAATACAAAGTGGATGTGTTTCTTTTCCATTTGGTTTATTGACAAGTATCTTTACAAAGGTCAAACAGTATACCTGGTACTGATGGTGTGCAATCTTCCAAGAGTGTTACCTCATACTTTAGGGTAACACATTCCATGCTTTCTATTTGGGTGCCTTCCAAATAGTCTCATATGGGAAACTTTTACACTGGTCCCTCCACCATTTCATTGTTTGATTCTAGCTATTATTTAAGAAGATGTAAGATATTGTATTGGAAATTAATCTTTTCTATACTGTAAATGTATTTCTGATACATACTTATCTTCTTTCTTGCTTTCCACCCACTTATCCTCCCACCTTCAAGTAACACTTCCAATTGGATCTTGCTTCCCAGTGGAATCTTGGGGAATTTGTTTCAATTCCATTTTTATTGATAATCTTTAACTTTAGCATAATTAAGAGATTATAATAGAAAGTTTTTTTTTCCCTTCAACTACTTACAGAGCTGCACCACTAACAGATGCCTTTCTTAATGGCTCAAGTGTTGATTAGAAACATTGTCGTTTGGGTTCCAGGTACATTCAGGAATCAGAATTTAACATCAGTATTTTAGACTTTTGGGCAGTTTGGCAGATTTACTACACCATTTTTTGTTTTAACTCACACAGACAATTAACTAACATTGGTGTAGTATGTCATCATTTACAGAAGAACTCAATCTTACACATTTTTATTTGTTGTATTTTCTCTTTAACCTTAGCTCTATTTGCATCATATCTGTTTCTAAGCCTCTCATGTGTTTTGTTGTGGACTATCTTTCCAGACATTAATGTCTTTACCAACTGGAGTGGGCCCTTTATATTTTCAGTTGTTATGCCAGTGATCTAGTTGTCAATGCCTCAGCAATGGCAGATATCCATATCATTCCACTTTACTGATTTTGAATTTCAGACATACTTCCTATTATAGTGAATGTTTTGAGCCAGTCTTTCAAGGTGACTCTCTTCTAATTCTTTTTTGTAGGCATCTTCTGCAGTAGTGTGTCCATTGTCTGCAACATTGTTCATTTACAGTTTCTTGGATTGTTGTTATACGGTCTTTTATTAATGCACTTAAGTTCTCTTCTCGATTAAATTGAATCTTTTCACAAATTGTTGACACTCATTCCGACCATCTTCCAATTACACTGGAAGGTATTCAGGACTTGGTGCCTTAGAAGCTGTTTCTTCTCTTTCCCCAATTCCACAACAGATTTTCTAATTCTTCATGTTCTTATTTCATGATCATGTCTTGTATACTTTTTTCTAGTATGGGTTATAGAGCTACTGTCTTTACCAACTTTAGATGCTATCTCTCTCTCTTGTCCCCACTTGTCACTGATCAGTGTGAGCTAGTTATAACTTTGAAGAAGTTTTGGCTGGTTATATATGTCTTTCACCCCCTCAAAATTAGTCAGTGGTGGATTTTCTATTGTCACTACTGTTACAAGCTTAGGTCTCCTTTTTTTTTTATTATGTTTCACTTCTGTTGACTTACTCAGTCAACAGTCTTTCATTGAAGATGTTTTATTCTTTTGTTAGTATCAGATAGGAGAAGATTTGACATTCCTACCTGGGATGCTACTTGTACTTTATTTTCTAGAAAGTCTTGATCAGTAAGAGAAGATAATCAATAATATTCTTCTATTCTGTTACTAATCCTGATAGACACAGATCCTAGTGCCAGGGATCCAGTTTTGAGACTTGTGTCGTTTTATGCTGTAATACACAACCAGAACCTTATAGAAGGGCTCAAAAAAGGTTATATATGTCTCACAGTGAATCTTGCTTCACAGATTTCTTCCCTTCCCATTAATAACAAATTGGTTTGTGAAGCTGATCTGACCTGTCTGTTGCAGTGTACTCAAATCCTTAGAAGTTACATATTATCAAATTCACCATTTGGAAATGTCTTTGGCTTCTTGATTTTGGTATTCATTAGATGACACAAAGATGAATTGAACTGCATTACTAAAATTCCAATTACACCAGGTTGTCTCTCCAGCTTCAGGACTATATTTCGTACATTAGTTATTCTCTTATGTCGGTAGATCTATAACATGTGAGTGTTATTTTGTATTTGCTGCTTATTTATTACTTGGAACATGTTATGTGAAAGTAATCAACATATTTCTGCACTGCCAAACACTCCTGTTAACAGTTAGTTAGGTGTCTTGGAATCAAGCAATGTGTTCTTTTTTATATAAATAATTTTCAGTTTATCTTAGGAGACTACACTTCTCTGAACTTGTCCAGTTGGAATTCCTATATAGCAATTTTTAATATGTGTCTTTATCTTTAACACAATTTCACTCCTGTGTGGTCATGCTTCATAAAAATTAATTGATACATGAATAGATAAAAAAGGGGCGAAGATTTCTGGAAGTGGACAGAATGTGCTATATGATTTTAGCTGATGGCTCTGGATATCTCTTCCACTTCATTGTGCATATCTTTAGAGATTGTATGTGGTGGTAAACCTATAATAAATTTTTCATTATTCAAATCACAGCAGAGAGATTTACATTTTCACTCTTTTTGGTTTCTTTTGGACCTCCTACTTAGGTTTCTGGATGTTTTTTCTAAACGTCGGTAGAAGTGGCACCAACCTCTTTTGGAGTGTACTTGTATTTTTGTCAGTTTTGTATGTTGTTCATAGAAGGAGGTTCACTACCTCCTCTCCTGGCAGGTTATGATCATTACCATTTTGCTAGAGAAAGTCCTTTACAACTTCTCTTTCTCTGCCTTCTCTCTTAAAATTGTAAACTAGGTGTTAACATTGATTTTATATCTTTGATTTTCTGTTTTTCAATGATGTTTTGTTTTACCTTCATTTCCTTTTATGTATTTTACTACATTTAATTTATTTTTACCTTTTTACTGGACGTTTGGAGCAGGTAGTCTAGCTGCTTTGTGCCACAAAACACTAAATTCAATCACTACCTCCTCATAATTCTGGACACAAAGTGGTACTATATTAGGTCCTTGATTGAGCAAAGGTTCTGTGATCACTCCATAATTCCAGGTTTAAGCAAAATACTCCTTGTCCATTTGGATGGGGAGTGAGGAGAGTGCTCTTAATTCCAGACTTTATTAGTTCTGTTTCTTTGGTTGTGTAAAGCATACATGATCTCATCATTTTGATCCTGGGGCTGTTGCCTTTTGGACTTCTTTGTTGGAGGAGAATGTTTATCTTCTTCATTGTTGTTCACTTTCTTGTTATGTTTCTGGTGATGTGAAATGCATCACTTTATGGATACAGATTAAAATCTGGTCAAAAATATATTTTTATGACATTGTGGTCCAATAGCTCTTGCCACCAACATAGAATATATGGACAGAGAACCCTTTATTCCAACACCGAGTTGTGGGAACTTAGCTGTTTGGTTGGGGTAGTCTTTATTTATTGGTCATATACTACAGGGTGGTCGCTAGAAAAGCGGAAAATTTGTCAAACAGCTATTTATTTTTACAAAGAATAACTTTTACAAAGTTTTTTAAAGGCATATGTTATATTACACTCATAGATGCTCAAAATGCATTTTATGATATTAAAATCATGTATTTTATTCACGATGTAAAGAAATCAAAATAGAAATGAGTAATCACGCATTTTATTCATGATCTCATCTGACCCTCAAACTTTCCGCTTTTCTAGCGACCACCCTGTATTTGACATTTGATACAGTTCTGGGTGGGAAGCATACCTATTCAGGATGTAGAGTGGTTTTCCCACTTGTGTACAGCTATTATCTTGGTTCATCAGATGCTTTCTGTATGGATTATGCCCACACCCATCTTTGCATCTCCTCAATGCGATATTTTTGTTCTATTGTTAATGGATGGTAAGTATGTTTTAAAAGTTAACATTTTCCTAAACTGAAAATGTATTTCTAGTAATACTTACCTGTACTGACACACTCTAGTTCTGCCTCCTCACTAAGAACTGGTATAGTCTAGAAAAAGTGATTACATTATCTAAATAAGGTGCTTATATATACAGTACCAAAATAGAGGGTGCATTGACAAGAGTGGAGACATTTGCAAATTGGATATTACCAAAGGCATTTAAGTGGAGTGTAAGAGACTGGAGCATACAAGACCAATGCTTAGCTAGACAAAGTCAATGTCAAAAAAAATACCTGTATTACCAGCAGAAGCAAGAATTTTTTGAAATACATTTTCAGTTTAGGAAAATGTTAACTTCAATTTAAATTACCCATTATAATGTAAATAGTACTGAGACAAAGCATCATCTTTATATCCTTTACAATTTTATTTATCGAGCCATAAACTAGAAAATCAGAACCACTGACCATACCTATCTGTCACATCCTGTGTTCTAAAAACTGCTAATGGTTCTTGCTGAAGTGTAATACTGTATTATTGATAACTAACAGAAAACCAGTATTTCCTGTACATAACATTATCTATTTCATCATTCAGTTTCAGATTTATTTTCATGGGAATCCTGCAGATGTGTTTCGATTTCTTTTTAAATGCTCATATGACATATTTAGAAAGAAAAAAGTCAATTATAGGCCATTTTTTTGCATTTTCCATGTTATTATTCTGTGGTTTTCAGTGCATTAATTAAATTAATTAACCCTTTTGTGATGAGTCAAAGGCCATGTCATCATTTTATTTAATACAATTTTAAGAATGTATATTAATCAGTTTGAAATCAATTTGTAGATTATAATTCAAACCTTAATATTGTATATGAGTTACTTTTTTAATTTAAGAATAAATAGTAAAAGAACTTTCCTAAATACAGATTTTAATGAGTCACACAATGTTTGAATTTAGCATTGTTTAAAATTAGATGTTTATGATGTCAGAATACTGAGTGTGTAATTTCGAACAAATTAGAACTCAAAATATTAACAAGCTAGAATATAAAATAAGAACATTGTATCTTTTTATTTTGCTGAGATATGGCTTTTATGTGCTGAATCAAACATGGTGGGCCTGTTGAACTCTTTCCATTTTTGAAAATGGTCCCTTGTGTACATTTACTTTAATACATGACTTGTGAATAACTTGTTGACAGCTTAGGATGTCCCTCTAGTGGTTTTCTCAGCCATTCTGATCTGTGAAAATGCTACCACATTCTTTGAAACCAGTGTTTCAAGAAGGTAGGTTGTATCTTTAGTCTCCTCAAAGTTTTATATTTTTTTAAACCTAAATATGTCTTAGTTACTAAGCTTAACAAATTATAGTGGAATTCTGTGGTATCATTAGTTATTTGTGATTTTTTTGATTATTCAACTGAATATATATATATGTGTAAAATCTAAAAAAAGTTTTGTTCAATATGCCTCATTTTCAATCCCATGCTTATAAAAAAAATCAGGTACAAAGGTTATTTTTTAACTCAACCATAAAAGTAAACTGTTTTTCATTCATATAATGTTGCTTCTGAAAAGATGGTAATCTAAGAGAGCGAGATCAGGAGAATAAGGGGCATTGTAGATTGCAGCATTGTCCTGCTGAAAGATGCAATCATTTCCACACAAACGAGGCCCTTCAGTCAATAAGGATACTCTCTCCAACATGCCAGTGTAGCCAGCTGTTGTTTGATGCTCCTGTTTAACCTGAAGCTCTTTTGTTCCATGGAAGGAGAAAGCACTCCAGATCATGATGTAACTTTCTCCATTGTGTCTTATATAAAATGTTTCTTGAGAGATATTTTTATTGTGCCAGTAATGTTGGAAGCCATCTGGACCATCCAGGTTAAATTTTTTCTCATTAGAGAACAAAACCTTCTTCCACTTTTCTACATTCCATGTTTGGTGCTTCTCAGCAAAGTTTAATGGAGCTGTTTCGTGGTGTATAAGGAGGTGTGGCCTTTCTTTCATAGATGCTGTCTTATTGTTCTTGAGATGTGTTCATAAGGGCTTTAATCTAGTTCGATGATTGGCTGGTGTCTTGCCGGACAACCCTTCAAATCCTCCTGCTCAATGCCGGTGAAATTGTTTTGGGCAGATCACTTGAAATTCATATTCCTTATCTCTCAGGGTCTTTTATGAAATTTGCAGCAGCAGTTTTAGTCCTCCCAATCTCACCTGCAATGGCACCTTGCTTTTGCAACATTCAAACTCTATTAATATTTTCATCTTTTCCATGTTTTTACCCCATGTAACACAGGAGATGTCAGTGGGACATTTTGACGATGCTAATGCTTGAACACAAATGACTAAATTTTATTATGTGTTTACCAATTAACGCTTTGATTTAGCATGGTCTTAAACTTTTGATCAGCTGGTATTTAGGCTAATTTCATAGTTTTTACATTTTCCCTATTAAATGCCAAAAATTTTTTTATTTTTTTATTTTCCCTTATTTTCATCTTTTGAAGCTCTACTTAAATAGGTGGTTGAGTCTAACAATGCTGAATGCATATTTTTTCTTCATGTTTATTGGTCTTAAGAATTTGGCCAGCAGTGCATTGTATAATTTTATGTTCTGAACAATTAAACATCGGTTTCACCCAGAGTACCAATATCATTCCTGTGAGAAAGTTAATGACTAGCTGGGATGAATTTGTTATGAATCTTGTTGTATACGTAGAAAGTCAGATAAGTTTTGAGATGTAAGGAAATTTGTCTACCTTTTGCATGTTATTAGTCTATATTGTTTGGTGCATTTTTAATTAAATAAAAATTAAGTGCATTATTATCACTAGTGTAAAAGAAAATTAGGGTTAACTCTTCAACAGTCAACAACAAAAATGAAGATTGCTAAATTTTTTATTTATTATTTTCGTATTTTTGTAGTGTAATTAAAAAGTAAATAAAATGTAAAAATGGGGATCCTTTTTAGGCTAGTTGAGATTAGATTAAGTAAAATAAGTAAAAATAATGTAAGACAAATGTTTCATGAGGCATGCATGTGATCTGCTTGTATTAAGTTGTAGTAGCTCATAGGTGACCATAATTCAAAGTGTAATGTGAGCCACATGTGCTGTGAGTGATTTACATTACATGGTGCGAATAGTAGTTGGACACAGTTCCAAGGGCAATACAAAAGGCAGTAAAACTAAAAAAATATGATTTTTGGTGTGTGAAAGACTTGTAATATTAACTGAAAGACTTCCAAATTTTGTGAAGATGTGCACTATATTGAAAACTAGAAGTATTAAATCTAAAAATAGTTTAAATGAGTGTACGGTTGGTCACATAGACTGGGTCTGTGCTGGGAGAATTAATTCTTTAAAAACTAATTATTTTAATATGTTATTAAAAGTTACATCTGTAGTGGTTAAAAACTTTTAAAGAGTGTAAAGGATGATTTGACATAACTAATTTACCGAGGTTTATGAGTGCCAAACAGCAACCATTATAGCAACAAATAAATGATCAGTAAAAAGAAATATCTTGTTTTGATGTAGAACAGAGATATCACAATCAACAGAGAGTACTCATACATTCCCCCAAGAAAGTGGTAGATACAACTTGCATAGGTGAGTAGTTTTCCTGTTAGTCAAAAATATAAATTAATAATTATGTTTCTTATTGAGTGTACTGATACTGTGACTTAGTTAAGCTAGAGTCAATTGATAATTTGGATATGGTGATGATACTGGTCAAATGTAATAGTTATAGTATAATGATATACGAATATACAATAAAATCTTGAAAGTCAAGATTGAATGATGTAGGTTAAGAATTCCATCCATTTTTGTGATATTTAGTGGTTTGTATGTACATGGGGTTTTATCTATGATTTTTGTGAATTTCTGGAAAATATTATTTTGTGTGAGATTATATTCTCAGGTACAGTAGCCATTCTAACAGCACTGCAGTTCAATTTTTTTAATACAAAAAAATTTGTATTAAACGTGCATTTTGTTTATAAATACATTTTATTTTTTATTATTATTTGGGGGTTTATTTGTACTATAAATCGGTTTAACTCAGGTGATTAATAATAATAATTATAAGGTATATATTGTAGCTGAAAATCTTCAACTGGATACACATTTTGACTTTGTGTAGTTATTGACTTATAAGGACTTCAAATTTTTTCTTAAGCCAGTCTCTGCATGTAAGTTGATCAGAATATGCAAAGTAACTGGGAGTGCCTTTGGTAACCAGTCTTGGCTGTTTCTATTAACTAACATGCTTTTGTTGCTGGTTGCTAGAGTGTCAGGATTGTTTGAGATGTGATATGTTTCCCAAAATAATGATAACATCGTTTTCCAAACTTGTAAGTCTAGCCTACTGGTTCAAGGTGTAATTATTAAATGCTTGATTGCATGTACTGAATTTACAATAAAGATTTTTGGTGGGAAAGATGTAAACATGATCCAGGAAACATGCATTAGTGAAGAAAGAACAAATGGAGTTGAGTCTGTTTGAAGAAAAATTGAAAGTTATTGATATTAACAAAATTTTGTCTAAGTTTCGGTGGATGGATGGTTTTGATTTTACTGAAAATCTTTAGGTTTATTCCTATCAGGTGCATTTAATTTCTGAAGTTATCTTTAATTTATGTGGCTTTGGCATAATTAGTTGATCTAACCCTTATATTGATCAAGATATTAAGTTAACATTAACTTATGATGAGAACCAATGGTACCTGCTGTCAAAAAAAACAAAGAAGTGGTTATGGTGACTTTATTTTGTATAATTTCATCCAAACAGATTTTAAACAAGTTAAGTGAAGGAAAATACTTATTTGGCTGTTTTTAAGTACATTTCACCTTTCTTACTTTTAAATGAATTCTGAATTTGGTTTCAAAATACTCTTAGGTAGGAATTGCATCTAAAATTACAGTTTCTGGTAGGCCTAAGGTGATGCCTGGCCATTACTTTAGAAGACATTTGTGTGTTTTGTTCCAGAGTATATTGTTAAAATTTATTGTTTTTCAACCCAGGCTCATTCTTGCTTTTTGCAGATATATTAGTTAGTGCAGTTTAATTTATAACATTAAATATTTTTGAATATATATTGACATTGTTTTCTCATCTTATTTTAGTTTTTCTTGTTTTAGTTTGCATTCTTATTTTGTTTGATTTTGCATGAGGCTATACTTGTTTACAGGTTAATTTTGAAGCTATTTCATTAATAATAATAAACTTCCATTTTCTATTCAAACTGTAATGTTTATGCAACTATGCATTACAACAAATTGACAAATAAATTTAGTTTTTGCTGGTTGTATCCTATAATTAAATTTTTTCAAAACAAAAAGTGGTATTTAAATCTTTGGTATAACTGTAAGATTGTTTTTGCTGATTAAAGTTGTTGAAATTAGACAATTTAAAATACATGTGCAAAAATCCTTTTAAGAGGCTTCTGAATGAGCTGGATAAGTGAATGCTAGAACTAATGTTGTGAAATAACAAAGATGAAAGAATAGCTTATAAATTTTAAGTTGCCAAATTAGGTTTAACAACAGAAAAATTCAGAATTATTCCTGCATATAATTATAAGATTACAGTTTTGCTTCATCTTGATTTGATATCTTAGAAGGTATTGTAAGAGAATTAAGTTTCGAGAAATCAGCAGAGTAATGATAAACATGATTTGGTTCAGTTTTTCGTTGGTTGGACACATTGCATAACTACCCACTTTATGGTATGAGCCTAGGTAATACATGTCTGTTTTGTAGTGAATTTTTTTTTCATGTTCTACTTAGTATTACAGTTAATTAGGTATATTATAGCCATAAAATGTCAAACCATAAACCAGAATACATTAACATGAAATACAATATGCTGCATATTTTTAAAAAAAGGATCCTAGGGTACAAGCTGCAACATGGGATTATAAAGTTTATTCTAGGTCTTAACCTCCAATTTGCTATTCTCACACAAGAAATAGACACAATTATACTAGAAATTAGGAGATTGAGATGTTGATGCTCAAGCCCACAATACCTCACATCTACATCACCTTTCACTGCCTGCAGACAGTTGTGGGAAGGTGAATGCTCTCCCAAGTTAAAATAAGAATAAGAAAAAGTTAAACATAAAAAGATGAAAAATAATAAATAAATATAATGAAAAAATAAAAACAAAAATAATGTACTGCCATTTGGGGATAAGTAAGATAAAACTTACCTCATTAGGTTTGCATTCCTCTCACCAGTATGGTAGAGACACTAATTAACACGACATTAGTAAAGTGATAGCTTACTGTGACTGTCATGCTTGTATATGTGGCTTAAGGTGTACATCTGCATAAAGTAGTGCCAAGTTCTTAAATAACTTTATTTTTAAGTGAAAATAATTTTTAGTAGAATTTTTCTGATTTTACTTTCTTTGTATTTATTTGATACCTTTTTGTATTTATTACAGAATAATTTAATAATTTTATTTAAAATTTCTTTAACTATTAACCATTATTTTTAATTAATTATTAATTTTTGTATCAGTATATCAACATTATTTATAAAATATTGTACCTTATTACAAATTTTATAATATCTGAATAACTGCAAAGTTATAATGTTTATAATAAATGGGCATGGCACATTACTATGTAAGGAGGATAAACCATAAATTGGAAAATCAAAAATCTTTTCTTTTATCAAAAATATTTATATTGATAAAATATTTATTAATGACTTTAACTTTTAAATTTAAATAAAGCACATCTAGAATTTGAAGTATTTTCAATTTTTAATTCTGCTGGATTAATTGTGTCAGTAACATTGTATATTTCAGAATTATTTATGCTAATTAAATGATCAATATATCTGTTAGTTAAAGTAAAAATATCTGGATTTGCATAGTTTTCAATAAATATATTTTTATTGTAATATAAATATAAATTTGCTACACAAGTTGAATAGTTAACTCCCATTGGAACTCCTATTACTTGTTTAATAACCAGTTTATTGAAAAATATAAAATTGTTATAAATACGGAAATTTAATATATCTTTTATGTTTTTGGAACTATATTTTTCCAGTTTTATAAAAGGATAACAGTATTGTTCTATTAAGGAATTTAAAACAAAAATTAGATGTTTTTATGGTATTGTGGTATATACACACATGCACACATTTTAATACTTATTTGTATCTTTTATAAGGGTATAATTTCTGTTTTAAAATTTAGTACGACCTCAAATAATAAACTCAAATTTATATTAGACTGGAAATGACTGTTGAAGGATTGTCACGTAAGGTGTCTTCTATGATGGACCTGATGCATGCAGAGAGATCTGAGATACGGGAAATTCAGTCTACATTGAGAGAACAAATTCAGCAACATAAGGCACTTCACAATCAAGTCCAACGTTTGGACCGTTTGGACAGTTCTATATGTTCCAGAGTTGAAAATGTGTTAACAAAACAGGCACAATCTGAATGTATCCTTTCATTTTTGTTAAAGTAAAATGTTGTCCAGGATGTGTTTTGGAATTATCAACACTTTTTTTAACTACTTAAGGAAGAGTATCAGTTGGAACAAGTCTTGAAAACTAATAAGTAACTTTCATTGTGAAGTATTTTTTTTATTTCCAGAGTAACTTGCACAGTGTTATCACTATTAATTTATTTATTTTCATGTTAACTGTCAGTCAAACAAGTAAAATCTTTATGCTACATTTACATGGTAAATGAGTACAAAGAAAACCCAAAAATGACCAGTGATCCAAAGTCAATAAACATGTTTGAAAATATATCAGAAGAAATGTTGTTAAGTGGGTGTATTGCCAGTTGCCTTTGTGAAATAAAGAAAGTTTTTTTTAAATTTTATTAATAATTTTAGAGAGTGAGGTTTATGGGCATGTAATTCATAAATATGTATTATGTTTTTATACCTTGATATAAGTTGATCAGTTGCAAAAATGCAAACGCTGTTTACTAAAAGAGAAGACTCCGACCGCCAATGGCTAGAAAGACAAGCTTCGACACTTTCTCAAGCAGTAACTTTAGCTGTTGGCAACAAATTAGATAAAGCCATAAAAAATGAAATAAAAAATTTAGTTCTCCCAAGTAAGTTTACATGATTACAAAAATGTTTTATAGTATTATATTAGAGCTTCTCAGTGTATAACTCTCTGTACACATGAACACATGTATAATGTAAAGATATCTCTCAAAAAATATTTTTATAACTAAAATATTATATGAAAACATTATAAATAATTTTGTTTAAGAATCGTATTTGTAGGTATTTAACTGTATGGTGTAAATAAAAACTGTGTGCGAAGTTATTCATCAAAAATGCTTAAAGTTAAAGAAAACATTTCCACATTGTTATGTAAAAAGTCATGTGAGCTGTAGGTTCTTATATTTTTATTACAGCTTCATCTAAAAGTAAAAGTGAACCATTTTTAGTTTTTGTCACTTAAGTTAAAGATAAGTGAGTTAGAGCAAAATAATTATAAGGTGAAAATTTGTGCTGAAATGTAAGTATTGTTTAGGCCAAACAAAATAAACAAGCAGTTTCTAGTTCAAATTTTCAAAAGAATCATATGAGTGAATGGCTATTATTGATTATTTATTGTAACATTTTTATCATACATTTGCTAAATTTTATGCAGTTATCATAATTAAAAAGCATTTAGCATCACATGATATTATCTTAAGCAATTAGCATAAATAATGATGCTTGATGTGGCTATACCAAGTACACGAAGGTGATGTCAAGAAACTGTTAGTATAAGTTCTGTGGCATTAGTGTAGAGGAATCTTCAGAGCAGAAAACTACCACCAGATATTTTAAAGAATCTTATTGGTTCTGTAAAGCAAATATTTATTCCAAATATTAAGATCTTGATCCTAAAGCTAATGTTTCACTTCTTTAGAGTTTCACAGCATGGTTTTTTGGTGTGTATTCACAAAAAGTCATTATATCTAATTAAAAACACCTTGTATAGTTTTTAAAAAAGGTGTGGCCCAAAGAGGATTAAGCATGCAACTTAAAGTAATTAAATCAAAAGTAGTGGTCAAATTAGCAGCTTTATTTACAGCATTGATAAGGATTTTACAGGAAATATTTATTCATTAGTTGGCTAAGCCTAATATGCTACCAACCTTAATGCCCAAAGTTAAACCAAAAAATGCATAAAAGAAGTCATACCCTCATTCCTTTTTTGGCCACACCTGTTGTTTTGTTTTCACACCTGAGGTGATTTGTTTAGACTAAGAATATTAAACTACTAGTCTTTTTGTTATTTGAATATTTGACAAAAACGAGAAACCCACTTGAAGTAAAAATATATATCTGGGATGGCTATATGGGTTTTAACACTGAGATATATTTTATTCTATTTATTTGTATGTTTGTTATAAGTTAAAGCAATTACTGCACTTTAAGTAATAAATATTAAACATGAATACAAAAGAGTATTAAAATATACTAAATAATACTCAGTATTAACTTTGTTGTCAAAATTTCCTTCACATGTAGTTAAATAAATATTGCCAAAAACAATACTGCTATTATGCATTTTGTGCAATATGTACATCAGATTGTATTACAGTAAACTTGGGTATGCAATTCTGTCTTTGTGGTACTTTTAATTCTGATTTATTATTTCGGCTAAAATTAATTGCTGTCACATGCATTGCTACTAGTTGAACTGTTATCTGTTTTTACTTATATTTTGTATCATTAATTTTTCAGGCGTATGTATGAGACACAGAATTTATTTAGTTAGATGGTTATATATGTCACGTGATCTAGTTCTTTTTAACAATAGATTTTTTTGTTTGATATCAGTTTCTCAGATTTTATTTTTTTTTATCATGTTTACTGTATTCCAAAAGAAAATTTGAGAGAAAATGATCCAGTTTGAATCAGTGTGAAAAGCATTGTGACAGAAAGATTCTGAATTATGAACATTATGAACTGTTGTGAATATTGAACTTAAGTTTGCTCATTGACTAAGATGCCTGTTCAATGTTATAATGGTGGGGAATAGGTGGTATTTGATAATTAATTAATTGATACCTCTTTTGATATATATTATGGTGTTCAGAGTATGTTGCCAACCAGTAGTTTTCCCTCCAGTTAGCACTTCACTACTGCTGTCAACAATTTCATAAAATACGTTAGTGATGGGTGATTTCAGTCAGTTGCCTTTCTTTTAGTCAGCAGCTAAAAACTAATGAAAGTGGCAGGTAACTTTGACAAGACAAGGAAGTTTAGGGACAATATTTTGGTTATGTGAATGCTTGCAATAGTTGGAAACCCTGAATTTGAGTACTTGATTGTTGCCATGCAATTTATTCTTATTTTGATCAATATAATCATACTTTTATTAAACTAGTTGATTAAATCATTCAGACTTTTATTCTCTGATTTTTGCATTACTTCTTTAATTTTCCTTTGTTTCTTTCTAATCAGTGTTAATATTCTTATTTATAAAGATTAGTATTATCATTTCTTCAATTTTATTCCTTCATTTTTATCTGTTGCTGCAAGTATTTTATTTGCAAATTCAACTGGTAAATCTTATACCAACCACTTTATATCTTGATTTCTTCACCATCCTTTCCTGTACCAAATTATTTACATAGATTATAAATAAAATGAGACTTGTGTCTAAAAGTGTTTAGTTCAATTCCATATAATCTGTACTATGCCTTTCATTTTCCTGTGAATATATTGTATCATTTTCAACATTATTTTCCTAATCAATATTTTTAATATCTAAAGCATCCTCATTATATTCAGTATATCTGATAATGAATTAGAAGTATATTTAAAAGGGGTATAACTTTTTTGTAACTTATTTTTATTGGGATATTCAGATTAAAAACATATTTTTGTTAGATATCTTTTTATACCAGCTTGATCCCCTCTAAATTTATTTTCTACCTTTCCTTAAATTTTCTATCATCATCTTAGATGCAAGTTTATACATTTTAGAGGATGACTCTTATGTAATTAATGATACTCTTCTTCTTCTTCTTTGCATATTGGATACATTTCTTTATCCAGTTTTTGGAAATTTGTTTTCTATTGTAAATTGTTTATTTTTTCCAAACTTTTTTTAAAATTTATTTTGTGACAGTTTTATAACATCTGTCCAGTTCTTGATTTTCTCTAGTTTCTTGATTTTTCAGTAGTCATTCTATTTCTATTTCTTGTTCAAGTGCTTCTGAGAGGTTTTTTTTTTTGTACTTCACTCATATTTTCGTTCTTTAATGCCTTTAAAAGCAGGGTTTGAAACAGTTCATGAAATTTGTAAATTAATTTTTCAATTCCGGAAATCCTATAGAATAAATGTTTTTTGTCAAGAACTCCTGAAATAGTATTTGAAAGTCTAATGCCATCACTTTGACATCCTCTGCTTACCACTGTATTTATTTCAGATTCATGGAAAATTATCTGTAGAAAATTTAATTCATAAAATGGAAAATATACTGACATTGGAACACTATCACTAACAATGATTCTAGTCTAATCAACTATTACTTAAAATTTGTTCATAAAATGAGAGAGAAAGAGAAATGCCAAATTCTTTCACAATAAAAGAATAGAATGAGTGCTTTAACTATAACTGCTATCATGAAAGTCAAATATTTGATATTAACTCTTCTAATACGTGCAGGTGGATTCCATCCAGCCTGTAATTACGGAAGTAACCGTAAAGTAGTTATGCTGCAACTTTTTATAAGGTACACTTATCTTCACAAAATTTTGCATATTTTCAGTTAAACATTACAAGAAATTTGTACACAAAGGATCAAATGTTTTAACTAAGTTTTAGCATTTTTAATTAATTTTTTGCACATCCATATTTTTTATTTTTGAATGTTGGCTATACAGAATGCAAAGTAATTTTGATTTTGAGATTAAAATACTCTTATGCAACAGAAAATTATCACATTTCACCTGCAAAATCTTTAACTTTCTAATATTTTCAAATTGTTATCAATGTTTTCTGTAGATAAACTATTTTATCTGTTATTTTCATTGTTGCATCACAGTATGGGTTTGGTTGAATTAACCAATTCTCATGAACACCATAAAAAAAATTGATATAAATTAAGCTTTTTGCAATCTAGAATTACTACATCTTATTACAAAAAACCCATAAATGTTTAGTATAAATAGTGGAAATGCCATAACATTATACGTATATAAAGTTTTGTTATTTTTATTGTAGTAACCTTTCAACAGTGTTTGACTAATGTTATAGAATTTTAATGATGTAATGCATGCACACTTGTGTTACTGTATCCAATAATAGAAAACTGGTCTTTGCAAAGTGTCCTGTCTTGGCTGTGTTATAGTGGTCCAGCATTTTGTTAAAATAGTCATATTCTGAGTATAGTACATTGTATATGTAATTACTGTTTACAAGTCAGTTCTTAATAAATTTCAGTTATTTTTCTAGAAATATAGAAAACAATTATCTCTTCTAGTTATGAACTTATAAAAGGTTTTTTGTTTTACTTATGAATTTTGAAAAAAAAAAGTTAAGAAATTACTGTATAAATGCCATAGAATTCCATTATAATGTATTAGGCTTAGTAATTAAGGTGTATTTGGGTCTAAAAAAG
Organism: Carcinoscorpius rotundicauda; assembly: GCA_011833715.1. NCBI lineage: Eukaryota > Metazoa > Arthropoda > Merostomata > Xiphosura > Limulidae > Carcinoscorpius > Carcinoscorpius rotundicauda. Next base: position 43,102,731 of record CM022392.1, on the reverse strand, counting down.
AATAATATTTTGGGCTCAGTAATTTTGTACTTTACCCTTGAAATTTACCAGTTGAAGAAAGGGTTTTCCATGTAAATACTTTGCAGAGGTACAAAGTACCATGTGGAGAACATTTTCCACTTTTGATTGGTTATTCATGCATCAAAGACAGAAGTAGGTGTATGTTAACAAGAATTTCCAAAATTGGAAAGAGATAGGTGAGATCACTTGTGTTATTAACCAACTGTAGTGATATTTCAGCAAATATAAAAGGTAAAATGTTCTTTATTTTATATTTTAGCTTTTCAGCATTGGTAAGTTGAGTTTCTAATTCATAAGAAACAATAGACTTTGTATTTGAACACACTAACCTCTAATCAGAACTAATGCTGCATCCAACACACTATGACACACAAAAATAGAAATTTAGGTTTGTCTTTTATTTTCTTTTAAAATAAAAACTTAACTATTGTATAATTGTAAAATTGCAACATATGTTTGATATTAAACTTGCTGATGTACATTCATAAAATAGTAGTTCAATAAAATTTTGAAAGTAACTCTACAAGCATGATAATATGACCTTTGACCCGTGACCATAGGGAGATCAGTTAGTCCCATCTTGGTAGGGTGAAAGACTACAGGATCTATCTTACCCTCTTGTGACTGATAAAAATAACAGTACCCTTGGCAACAAACTGTTTTAGATATCATTTAAATTGTGGGTATACATTATTGTACAAGAAAATGTACAGGATGAATATCACCTTACAATTTTCAAGGCTGTGTTGGCCTACAAGGATTTCAGCTCTTTAAGTTCTTTGTTAGGCAGATTGAAGCAGTAATCTCAAATAACATTTGAAAATACTGGAGTGCAATTATATGACAAACCACAAAATATACAACATTGAAAATATGCAAAACCATATGATTGTGAATTTTTGTTTTGATGACATGGTTATATCTTGTAATGTATGCTCAGTAGCCACTCAGGTATGAGTTGAGTTGTCCTGTTGAAAATTTGAAAAGTATGTTCAATGAATAATTACATGGTTACAAAATGGAAAGTTTTTACCTTTGGTCAAAGCACAGTATTTGGGATAAAAACCTGTTATTAAATTGAAATTAAAAAAATGATCTGTTCTCAGGTAACAAAACACTGACAAATTCTATATCAGTTCTGTGTTAAGTAATATGTGTTCATCTGGAATTTTTTTTCAGCTTGTTTAATTCTTTTTCATGAATAAAATTTGTTTTGTTAACTCAGAGAATAGACAAAGTATTCCAGTGAAATGCAAATTCATCCAGTATTACTGGATAACAGTGCATATGCTAATTTGCTGCTGTAACATCTACACAAAAACATCAAGAGCAGTGCAAAACATGCATGTTACTGCATTATCTATAAAAATTAAACCTTTTATTTAGTTTAGGGGAGTTCCCATTTTCTAAGTTCAGTAAATTAAGCTCTAATTGACAGTTTTGTCCCAGAAAGTACAAGTTTTATTCCCACTAGCCTGTACAAACCATAATGCTCTTTCTTTTCATTTAATAATTTCACCCTTTCAGTTTTTCTTATTCACTATATTTATATAATTTTTTATCTTCTACCTGGAATCTTTTCTAGAATTTACATATCTATTTCTTTATATATATTTTCTTTTCTAGTGTATTACTGAATTTTGTTAAATATCTTCTTACAAGTCTCTCATTTCTTCTTTAAATACTCTATCAAACATTCTTTACTGTTTTCCCCTTCTCATCTGTGCCATCTATAATTTCCTTATAAATTTTGCTTAGATCTTTGAATTGTCTCCAATTGTCTATTTATTCCATATCTTCAACATTTCTTTCTTTCTCAGATACATATTGAGGCTTCTCTTTCTCCAACTTAGTTTCTATTCATTTTATTTATTCATTAAAGAAACTCACAACACTTAATAAATATGAGTGTTGTCATCTTAAGCTGTATTGTGGCATCTATTAAAATTCATTTTACAGAAATTCAGAAGCAGATGAGCCTTACTTTAAAAATTTATAGTAGCTAGGAGATAAAACTAAGAAATGGAAGCAAAATTTGCTTAACAAGTAACTTTTAAAGTTGAAGATGATTATGCCTGCACTGCAATCTACTGAATTACAAAGAATGGGAAGGGATTAGAAGTGACATTCATTTCAAGTATATTTTAAAACAAAATTAACATTAAAATCTTTATCTTGAAATATGTGTGAAAAACTACTTCAAAGAAATAATAATGCTATTTCAACAGTATGGATGTTTATAAAGGTAATTGTGTTAATGTTGTGAAAATATCTCTTAACAGTATAAAATTATAGCAGTTCAGATGATGCTTCTTCAGCTGAAGGATCTTTTATTGAACTGACAATAAGAGTTATTGCATCACTATAAGCTGAGCTTATACATCAAATCCATTGATTTGTTTTTGCTGACTAATTGCCATTCTAATTAATTTGTTACAAAGATTACAAGATCACAAAGCCAATGCCTCTGATGTTGTAATTCCTCTTGCTCACTAAGTAACATATCAATTAATTCACTACAAAATTTCACAGAGCTAAATCTGTTATTGTGGATACTCTCCCTTGGGTAAGTCTTACTAATAAGTTACCTCACTTGTATCTGAGAAGTATAACTGATATCCTTTGGTTTATTTTTTCTTCCACAAAAAATATAACCAAATTACGTGAAACATAGGACACATTAAATAGTATCTAGTTTAGGCATCTTTTTGTATTGTGACATCGTTGTTTGAGTAAACATTAAAATACATGCTAATTAGAAAGTTTCATTTTAGGTATCCAGTCAGTTTACAAGTAGTTTCTTTTATCTTGGATTTTTAATTTTGTTATATTTTTATCAGAAAGTTCCATTTTATATATTCAGTCAGTTTCATCTAATGTACTACATTTTCATGCTATATTTTCCCTATTACACTAGTCAGTACATCATATTTTTGATCTTAAAAAATACTACATAAAATGACAAAGATATATTGGTGATCTATGAACTTATTTTTCAAAATGGCATTGGATCAGGCATAGAACTGGATGATTAGTGTAATTGTATAGTAGATTAATTTTTAGGCTCATTAATTAATTAGCATCAAGTAATCTGTTATTCTTAAATGAGACTTCAGTAGTTGGAATAAGTGAAAATAATAACAATCAAAAAGAGTAAATTTAATTATTCTGTTATCTTTAGGACAATAATTAATTTAATTTTAATTAATCATTTTACATTACATTTATTTGTGTAATCAGTAGTCATAAGTAACTTATTAATTGAATTAATCACTCACCTCTAATCAGGCTAGGTATTTGTTTAATAGTATTGTTAGTCAAACTTAATCTATATATAATACGTTATTTTTTTAAAATAAGGATTCGAATGAGTGGGCTATTTTGTTGTCATTACCTTACTTTTATAACCTAAGTTTTTTATTGGAGAAAAGTGCATTATATTCCAGAAAAAGTATTCAGCAGTGAAAAAATATCTATGAAAAAAAAATTCTAGGTATATTGTATGTTCCTAATTCTTCTTAACTTTCTACTACATTTTGTTGTCTGTCTGAATTGATTTTTATTAATATATATCCATAAGCCCATAAATTACTTCTCACACCACTTTATTCACCATTTGTTAGTGTAATTAACTAGTTTATAATGTTCATTGTACAATGATATTTAAACTTAGCCTCTAACTTTTTTCGGACCAAATTATCATTAGTTTTGCTTGAGATACTCATTTGTGAGATCAAAAGCAGATGGGAACTTAGGCTGTACCTAATAAAGTGTCCCGTCGTAGTCTAATAGGCTAGTAGACCTGGGGAAACTTGGCACAAACCCAGGAAACCTGGGCTCCCTGCCCGGCACGGGACATTTTTAAAAGCCCCCCAGTGGCTCAGCGGTATGTCTGCGGACTTACATACTAAAATCCGGGTTTCGATACCCGTGGTGGGCAGAGCACAGATAGCCCATTGTGTAGCTTTGTGCTTAATTCTAAACAACAACAACAACAACCTAATAAAGTATGTGAAGGAGAAGGAACATGACTTGAGAAACAAAATGCTTATACTTATATTAGCAAAGAATCATAATTACCTTTAGTTACGAACCTACACTTTGAAATGGGCAAAAAAATTCTGAAAAAAATAGTGTTTACAGTAAAGGCTCCTCAGAACCTAGCAGAAATGATAAAATATCATTTCCAGAATGTTTTTTGATTGAAAAGTTGTTGAAGAAGTGGAAATATAAAATATTATTTTTACTTAAATGTAAACATATTACATGTAGGTGCATATTTGACACCTCAGAGTTGCTCACTCATCCAGAGTGATTTACTTTATTGCAAATCTTATTGAAGCACACGAAGAAGAACCTTTTTTGCATAGTCTCTGTGATTAAGATCTTTCACTAAATAGTCATTTCATTGCAAAGTATAACTCTCTCAACATAGGCTTAATCAGTTTTCCAGCCACATGACCTCTTTGTATTAATTTAGTCTTTATGGACTTAATACTTCTAACTTTCAATATAGTGTTTAAATCTTCACAAAATTTAAAAGTCTTTCACATACAAATAAATCATATTTTTAGTAAAGTGTTTTTAGTAAACTAAATAAATAAATCTAAATTACCATTTTTTTTTCTAGAATGACTGCAAATTCTAATGTGAAACTACCTTTGTTTATTGAAATTACCCCTTGGTTTGGATTCCTGTACGTTGTGTGGGGATCTCCGAGAGAATGTTCTGTTTTTTTCAGTTTACCTTCTCTGAGATCTAAACACACATTTGCTGTGCGTGGCAACATGTGAAGTGGAGGAGAGGATCCTGGTGGTTGAGGGGTCCAACCCTAACCCACAAATTTGACCTTAAATCCCTGTAGATGGGCAGCTTTTGTGTGGCTTCCCTTGGGTCAGTTGCCTGGTTCATTTGGGCCAGAGTCAACCAAGTACCAGTGTTGGAAGTTCTCAACAGGTGTTGTGGACATTGTGTATGATACTGGTGTTTTGGTATAGTGCTCACCAAAGCCTGGCGTTGTTACAGTGTTCTTGCTTGACATTGTCGTGCATCCCCCTACAAGGGTAGGGCTCCATGGTGGATGGGATCAGTGGGCACTGAAATTTTCTTTTTTCCTGTGGATCCTTCAAATACAAATTTAAATAAAATAGTGAAAAAACAGCCAATAGGAAAATGACCACGTCTTGAAGATTCTGATCAGCAATCTTCAACATCTGCATCACCAGCTGTACTTCATTTTCTTATTCTACATTCTCTATCACAAAAACCTTTAGGTCAAATGTCCCCCTTTTTTATTTAGAAGGGCTGGAGGTACTTGCTAGCTCTCCAAAGTCAGTAAAGGAGCTTCAATCTGGAAACATCCACATCTCAACACAGTGAACTCCTCTTGAATTTAAAGGAAATTGGGGATATACCTATTGAGGTTACACCTCATGCCACTTTGAATTCATCATGAGGAGTTATTGTTGAGAGGGATTTGAAGAACGTCCCAAAGTCTGAGATTCTCACTGGCTCCTCTGCTCAAGGAGTTTTTGCAGTGAAGCGCATCTCCACTTGCAAAGATGGAGTTACATTGCTGACCAACATCCTTGTTCTGACATTTACATCACCATGTATACCTGCCATCATCGAGGCAGGTTATCTCAATTGCAGGCTATGGCCGTACATTCCAAACCCTCTTCAATGTTTCCAGTGTCAGAGGTTCGTCACTCAAAGATGTCATGTCGTGGTTCTTTGACATGTACTCGTTGTGGTGGCAAGGACCATGATACCTATGAGTATGAAGTGGATCCACATTGTGTCAGTTGCAATGGCTCTCACCCAACTTACTTTCATTCTTGCCCAAAATGGTTGGAGGAAAAAGAGGTGCATTGTTTAAAAACAATTCATAATATTACTTTTACTGAGGCTCAAATTGCTCTCCACCACTTCATCTTGGACACATGCTGCTGCACTTCATTCCACGACTACAGTGGGAGTGCAGACATCTCTCTGTGCCTCCAAAAGAAGTGTTCTCAAAACAAATGAAAAGCCTTTTGACCTCCATGGTTAAAAAAGTTGATCAATCAAATTTACACTCATATCTGTCCTTTCCATACATTCCAATAAACACCAAGATCCATGCCCTTTGGTTTCAAGTACATACATTTATTCGGATACATCTTCTTCTCCCACACCAAGATGCAAAACAATCATTCATTTACATCCTCAGTCACTGGATTCCCATTCCAACAACAAAGACTTGCCCAATTGACCCAGAGCAGGATCCATGAAAGTCAATAAACCTTTCTTACATAGGGCAGTAAGGAAAAAAGACGTGGTCATAAACAGATGGGCTCTTCAGCCAGTTCACCTACAAGTCATTAAAAATGGCCACATTGACACAATGGAACTGTCAAGGTTTACGTTCTAATCTGGATGACATCAAAGCACTGATTGCTTCTTACCATCTTGTATGTCTTTCCTTACAGGAAAAATTTCTGAAACCTGCTGATACAGTCACCTTTTAGCAGTTTTCTTTGTACAGAATTGACAGGCTGTGTGATGGACGAGTACACAGGGGAGTAGCACTGCTGGTGTATCAGCATGTGCCTACCCTGTCTTTTTCACTCAACACACCCTTGGAGACCGTAGCCATAAGTGTTTCCTTGGGTCATACCATTACTGTTTGTTCCCTCTACATGTCACCTGTGAAAACATCTGATCAATCAGACCTTGATGCTCTCATTGAACAGTTGCCATCTCCCTCTCTAATCCTGGGGTACTTAAATGGACATCATCCTCTTTGGGAAAATGCTGATATTGATAGGAGGGGTCACTCTGTAGAAAGTATGCTCTCTGATCACAACCTTTCTCTTTTTAATACTGGTTGTTTTACTTATTTTCATGCACCTAGTTAGTCCTTTACTGCTATTGATCTCTCAGTTTGCTCCCGTTCATTATTCTCCCATTTTTCATGGAGAGTTGACAGTAATCTACGAGGCAATAATTATTTTCCTATAATTTTGAGAGAGACTGGCCATGGGTGATGCCACCCAACCCGTGTGCCCCAGTGGAAGATGGATCAGGCAGACTGAGTCATGGAAGGCTCAAAAACAGGCCTGGGATACTTTCTGAAGGTATCTCACACTTATAAATTGCTTTGCTTTCCAATGGGCCCTTACACATGCTCGATGGTAAGACTTCAAAGCCAGAAGGAATCTTGGATTCAGTTCACAACTGGAATATCTTCTACCACTGGTTTCAAAGACATATGGGACAAGATTTGAAAAGTCAGTATGCAATACAATTCTGTTCCCCTCTTGATTTTACTCTCTTATTGCCAGCAAGTAGTTGATATGAGGATCATCACCAATACTCTAGGTGAAAACTTTTGCCAGGTATCTAGAACTTCTGCTCCTTCCTTCACCTTCTTAACCATCAAAACTTGGGCAGAGCAATCACCTCTTTCTTTTTGAGCTGATTGTTTCTCTGACTATAATTGTCCCTTTACACTGGTTGAACTGAAACTGGCCCTTCATTGGTCTGGCAGTACATCGGTTGAACCAGATAATGTACACTATGACATGCTGTGCCATCTATCTCCTGCTTGATTTTAACTGGATCTGGCAGGAAAATGTTTTTCCTGATGCCTGTTACCAGGCTCTTGTCCTACCTTTCTCTAAGCCTGGGAAAGACCCCAAGATTCCTTCAAACTACCATCCAGTTGCTTTGATGAGCTGTCTCTGTAAGACTTTAGAGAGGATGGTTAATGCTCATCTTGTATGGTTCCTTGAATCAAACATTTTCCTCTCACCCACCCAGTGTAGGTTCTGATGACAGTACTCCACCATGGACCACCTGATTCGACTTGAAACATCAATCAGAGAAGCTTTTCTGAAATGACAACATGCATCTATATTCTTTGACATTGAGAAGGCTTGTGGCACAACATGGAGTTATGGTATTTTGCAAGACCTCCATACATATGGGTTATGTGGCCATTTACCCATTTTTATTAACAATTTTTTAATGGACAGGAGATTCTAAGTTCATGTGGGTTTGACACTTTCCCATTCTTATCTACAGGAACTTGGAGCCCATCAGGGGTGTGTTTTGAGTGTCACACTTTTCAGTATAAAGATTAATGCCATCACTGAACAACTTCCTCTCACTGTTGCAAATGGGCTGTATGTCGACAACTTTTACATCTCATGTCAGTTGTCAAACATGAGATATATTTAGCGGCAGCTACAAACTGCCCTCAATTGTGTACTGAAGTGGACCATGGCAAATGGCTCTAATTTCTCTCTCTCTAAAATTTGAATGAACTTTTCCTGCCAACAGGGTATACATCCTGATGCTGAACTCTGTATCAGTGATTTGCACTGCCTGTGATCCCTGAGATCAAGTTATTGGGACTTATTTTTGATCATAAACTGACCTTTATACCACACATTAAGCAGCTACAGGTCAAATCTACAAGAGCACTGAATGTCCTCCATGTCTTCTCTACCAGCATTTGGAGAGTGGATTGATACTCTGCACTGAAGATATATCATGCTCTTATTCAATGAAAGCTTGGCTATGGATCACGGGTCTGTGGCTCTGCCAGACCCTCAGCCTTCATGATGCAGATCCCATTCATCATCACGGATTTTGGCTCTGCATGGGGGCTTTCTGCACCTCCTAAGTTTAGAGCTTATACATAGAGTCTCATGAACCTGTTTTGCCCTTTGCAACTGTCTTTACTATATGCTTTGAAACTTCGTTCCTCACCAAAGCATCCCACCTGGGGTTGTGTTTTCTCTCCTCAGTGGGCCACACTGCCATTGCCTTTCAGCCTTCATATTCAGGCACCGTTGGATGAATTGGGTCTGTCCTTGGATAACATTGCAGTATCCACTGGTCACCCCATCTCACCATGTGTTATTACAATCCACAAATGTGACCTTTCTTTAGGTCATCTGAAAAAAGCAGATATTCCTGATTGAAAGTACCGTCTTCTATTTATTAAACATATATTGAACAATCTTTCCATTCCTTTTTATACGGATGGTTCCAAATCAGGTGACTCTGTGGGCTCTGCCATGGTTTTTTGTGGTTCAGTAGTTGCAAACAGAATCTTCTCTACAGCTTCTGTGTTCATTGCTGAACTGTGTGCCACTTCTCTTGCCCTGGATCATATAGAAGCTAAGTAATACTCCAACTGCACTACTTATACTGACTTTCTTAGTTCTCTACTGGCCCTGGAATCACTTCAGTTTGGTTCACACCCTGTTCTTGCTGATATTCAAAACTGACTGGCCAATTTCTCTTTAACATCTACTTCTATCCAGTTTTTGTGGATACCAGTCCACGTTGGTATTCATGGGAACAAGCTTGCAGACACAGCAGCTAAATCTATCTGCTCTAGCATTGTCACCACTGTGCCTATTCCATACATGGATTATGGTCCTGTATTCAAGGCTTGGCTTCATGACAGCTCGCAGTTAACTTGGAGTGAACAATGCAAAAACAAGCTTTTCCAAATAAAACCATATATTGGACCTTGGCCGTCTTGCTTCCATAAGGATGAGAAAGAGGAAGTTGTAAATAGTCTATGCATTGGTCACAGTTTTTTAACACATCATTTTCTTTTATCTGTAATTGATGCACCAGTGAGTAGTCTGTGTGACACTCAGATCACAATAAGCCAGATTTTACTTTCTTGCCATCGTTACGACTCTCAACGATAGCACTATTTTGAAAATGTTCAGTCCCAAGGTTTGTCTGTAATGTTGTACTGTTATTGGTGATGGTGACACTGTTCACCTTGATAAAGTTTAGTTTTTTAAAGGCCATTGATCTTTTTAATGTCATTTAAGTTTTTTAATTTGGTTCCCTTTTAAGAATCACAGTCTCTCTTGTTTGCTTTGAAATTAGAAATTGGCCATAACATTGAATATTTCAACACCAGGACTGGAAAGGCCAAATGACTGACACTGCTGTTTGAACTACCCATTAATCATCCTGGCGAGTTATTATTAAAATTTTGCAACATGTCTTTCAAAACTTTTATTACTTTTTGATAATGACCATGATGACACATAACTCAGATCCAGGACTGGAAAGGCCTGCTTTGGGTGACTGACGGTGGTTCTTGTACTTACATGTTAATCTTCCTGACAGGTTATGATAATTATCATTTTGTAAAGGACTTTCTGTAGCAACTTCTCTTACTGTAGTTTTTCTCTTTGACATTGTAGACTAGATGTTATCAACATTGGTTTTATGCTATTTATGTTTTTAAATGCTTTTTTTGTTTTACCTTCATTTCCTTTTATGAATTTTACTACATTTACTACACTTTTTTCTTTTTGCTGGATGTTTGGCTCAGATAACCTAGCTGCTTTGTGCCATAAAACACTAAATAAACCTATAACCTAAGTATGATGAATCTTGTAACAGTATACATCTATTTATAATTAAAATTTACTGTTTTATTGCCTTTTAATAACTGTGCTTAATTGGTATCCATGCCATCATATGTTGAAAGTCACTTGTGGTATGTGTAGCTCATGTTACACTGTCAGATTACATTACCTACACAGTGGTCACATGGATGCTTTTTGAAATTTTATTATATTGTTATTATTGTTAACTTTTTCGAATTCTTATCTTAAGTAATGTATAAAGATCCCTGTTTTTATGCTTTAGTTACCTTTATGTAAAAAATTATACATAAAGAATAAAATGAAAAAAATATAGTATTTACCCAATCCTCTTTTTTTTTTGCTGTCTAATGTTGAAGACATTTAAGTCTACTATTTTATACTAATGATAATAATGCATTAAATAATTTTTATTTAATTAAAAATGCACCAAAGAAGGTTGAATAATGCATGTTATGTGAAAGTATGTAATTTCCCCTGTCTCTTCAGTGGTGAAAATATTGTGTAATTTTTTTAGTGGTAAGTTTTAAGGTTTGATATGAAGTGCATACAAAATCGTGAGTATTTGTTTATATATATATATATTACTATTGTAGCTTAAAGAAAAACTTGAATACAGGTATTTTTCTTTACCAGAATATTACCCAGAATTTGGAAGAGTATTACTAGTTCAAATAAATTTAAATATTGATAGTGTACATTTGTTAAATTTTATTCTTGTTTAATAGCATTATAAAATATATTATTTTTCTCACAGATCTGACAAAGTTTTTTGACAGTGTAAAGGATCAGATTCAACAAGAAGTCACACAGAAACTAACAGCAGCAGATAATGTTGTAAAGGATAACATAGGAAAGATGATGAAGAATAAAGTGAGTGTAATTGATGGTATAACACAGATATTCAGAAAATTAAATATTTTGTTGAATTAAAAAGTGTTTATTAAACAACAACATAGCAGATATATTGTATAGTATGAAATTAAAAAGTAATGTAACAAAAATGTTACATTGTCAGGTTTTTATATAAGCATGGTCTGGATCCTTTACAGTAGGTGTATGTGACTTGTTGGTGATGAATTTGAACAATAAGCAAACAGCACACAGTCCACTTCCTTCAAAATAATATATTATAAACAAGTCAAACATTTTACAAATGTTTGTTAAACATTTAATGATTACAGTTGTATCCAGAGCTTTATGTAATTCTCTTTTCTTTGGAGTTCACATAGGCTGTTTCAGTTGCTCTGGAAACCATTTGCTCTGCTATTGCAATAATACAGTGAATGATAATTTCACTTGTGTTACACAGATTGTTTTCACAGTTGTATCCAGAACTTTTAATAATTATTTATTTTTGTCGAACATCCATACAGGTTTGTTCACTTGCTTTAAAATACAATAACAAGACAAATTCTTCTTCTCTACTGTGTTGTTACAATACAATGTGTGGTCATTTCACTTAAAAAAAAAAGTCACTCTTTATGGCTAAACTTACAAACACACAGTCTAGATTAATATCTCTCACCAACTTTGTCTGACTGAACTACATCTTAAATGCTAATAAATAGCCTCGTTGAGGCCTAATACTTTCCACACATTACTAGATATTATGATATAATAATACTGTTAAAAACTTAGAAGGTTATAGTAACATGATGAGTAATACAAGTGCCAATTCACAACAGTTGAACTATGCGATGAATTATTCATACATAATTAGCTTAACAAACCTGTGATAAACTATTATTTTTAACAGTGACTAAGTTTAACTCTGATGCTATACCAAGATTTTAAATTATAACAATTGCATTGAACTTAAACATTGCTGTATATCTAACATACATTAATTCATGAAATAATAATAAACTTATTCAGCATAGAAAAATAGGGAACAAAGAAAATATAATTGATGTAACAGTGGATAATCTAAAGAAGAATGATGATCAAAGAGGTTATAATTAACAGTGTAAAGGTTACAGTTGAAAGAATAATGAATAACCAAAGAAAAGCTACTCAAACAGTAAAAATTGCAAACTTAGCCTGTTAATGATGTTGAGTTCCAGATGAAGTTATTCAAGCTTATTGTACATTGGGGATGTGTTACAGACTGTTCTATGTTATCATGGGGAACATTTAGTCGTAGCATATTTGACACGTTCTTCATTTTTTATACTTCACTTTACATTTATATATTTGAATACCATGGTCTTCTGAAATATATGTTTGATATTTTATATGTGAAGCTTTCTTTGGTGTTTGAGCAGGCTGTAACCCGTCACTGTGACTTTTCTGTCTGATATGTCTACTTGCTGATCATCTTTACACTTGCAGAACTGTTACAGTGGTATTTGCTAGAATTTTTCATTTCTGAAATTAAGGTACTAACCTATTTTTATTGTATGCATTTGTGTACAAGTTTGTCCAAAATTTTCATGCAGGTTTTTTTACAATGTGGTAGTGCCATTGTCAAAAAGGATTTTATAAACTCTTCCTGGTATTAATCTCTGCTTAGAGTATACTACAGCTTGCTTACCTGTTTTTAACCATTGTGTTTTTTAATAGGCACATGGGCTTTGTTTAACAATGTTGTGATAAAAGACAGGTCTGTACTGGACAGTAAAAGTAGGAAATTCTCTTTCTTGGAAGATTAAGTATGAACTATGTGGTTAACTGGGACTGTGGAAAATTGAACCAAGGTTATATTGTAATGAAGTCCTCTGTCACTCAGTTCTTGTTTTTGTTCTGTGAAAACTGATGTTTTCCTCATTTCAGTAGTTAAACAGACGTGTATAGAAAATCTAAATCACATACAAGTATTTAAGCTATTATAATTGATGTGAAGTTGAAACTTGAATGTTTCAACAAAGATTTTTTGTTGTTTCATGTCTTATCTTGACAGTCTTGTTAATTGTTTTTGCAGAACATTTCCTTTCAACTGTCTTGCTGCTTATGGTATTCATGACTAATATGATAGACACAAAGGAATCAATGAGTTAATGCTTTTTTATTTTATTTTCAGTCTTGGGTTATTACTAGTTCTTGGTAGAAGGCTGAATTTAAAATGTATTTTCTAAAATACTTATATTAAGCTAAGTCTACTTTTCCTGAACTTAACAAACATTTTGTTCATTTAGTTTTTCTTCTGTTATAACTGCTGCCCCAAAAAATAATAAAGATTGTGTTTTATGTTGGTTTTTTTTCTTCGGTTGCTTGACTGATATACCTTAGGTATTTGATTTGTACATGAATTTTGAACTTATTTGAATCTGTATTTGTAGCTTAAATTTTGAGTAATCTTGTGTTCAGTTTATGTTATTCTGAGTATTTTAAATGTTTATCTGTTTGGGTAGAAAAAACATTAATATTAGAGATGTTTTTTCAAGCTCTGTATCATAGATTTTAATATGTTTATTGTATATTTATTTTTTGTTTTCTTGATTTTAAGACTATTGTAAGTGGAGATTTCTGTTTTAGCTGGTAGGTGGCAATTACATTGGTGTATGAAAGCATTGAATTTAAGCAAGATTGTTTTTTAATCTTTATGGCTAATTGAGTTCTTATTGAAAAATGATAGTAACTATGTTCTTATTAGTATACTGTATAGTAAAGTTTTCTAAGATTATTTTCAGATTATGAAATGTATGGTGGAAATTTATAGAGCTTTAGTTTGTCTTTAAGATATAAGAAAACTGAAAATTATTTTAATAATTTTTCAAAACTTTCAGAGCTTCCTGAAGGATGAAATCAATTTTATGTGAAAACAGTAAACAACTTCAGATGAATATATATTTATTATACATCATACTACTATTATTTTGGTTATTATAATTTAAAATCAGTTTTGTAACATGCAACATTCATAGAGACTTGAAAAAAAAAGGCACAAGTCAAAAGTCAGAAGAGATGTTCACTAATTTGTATGTTGTCTTCATTAAAACTGAAAAGCTTCTTGGAAGACAGTTGTTTGTTGAAAAAATACTGTCATGGGTTTGAAACTAATTGGAGCTAGTGCTTTATTAAAACATGAATTGAGTGTTGAGATGGGAATAAGGTTTAGAATTCTGTTTATAGTTTAGCTCGTGGGAAGAAAACTGTTTTATGTTAAGGTATAAAAATGATGTGTAATTATTTATGATAATAAAAACACAACGGTAAAAAAAAAACAATGGTTAGGCAAGATAGAATATTACAACCCACAAATATTTTGTTGTGTTTTAACTATACCAACATAGTAAAATCCTACTCTTACAGTGAATCCTCAAGAAATTTAACAGTTGTGAAGTGTTACATATATCATATTTTTCATTAGAACTGATAGTTCTGAATCTCTTAAATACTTATTTTCTTATGCTGCCCCCCAGTGGCTAAGTGGTATGTCTGTGGACTTACACGCTAAAATCTGGGTTTCGATACCTGTGGTGGGCAGAGCACAGATAGCCCATTGTTTAGCTTTGTGCTTAATTCAAAACAACAACTTCTTATGCTATAACATCTTTCACAAAACAGCTGAGCAATTCCATACACAAATTAATTTTTTTGGTATTTGGAGAAAAAAAAAAAACCTTATTGGATTCCCATTTTAAATACTGTTAAAAAGTTGTGGGATAAATCTGTATTATGGAATCACTTATCTTTGACCTTATATTAGTTTCTTGTGCTTTTTCATCATTCTTAATACTTTTTGTTTAAGATCATTTTTCCTTGTTTGTTTTTTCAATTTTGTTCTATATTGATAAGTTTTTTGCTAATCAGTTTGTCAGTACCCAATATAGTTTCCATTTTGAGTTTAATTTTTGAAAATACTTATTTCTAGAATTGTTACTCACATTATACAATAGAAACAAAGTCACACCTGTAACATTCCTTTTAAAGCTAATGAAAACTCTTGGATTGTCATGTTAGTGTACTTAGTGTAACCATAATATTATTCAACTTTTCCTCAAACTGAAGTGCTTAATCCCCAGTTACCCCTGATTACAAAAAAAGGTACCTTTTGAAAAAAACTTAGTTTATAGTATATTTTGTTTCTGTCTTCAATAAAATTATATATGTCATTGAAGTGAGATTCAGAGTTTTGTCTTTGACTAGCAGGGCCTCAAAAAACTGCTGATTATGCAGAAATAACAAAGTTTATTCAATGATTATGTAGCAAAATGTATCTACAGTAAAAACAGCTTAAAATAACATTTAAGAGGATTTGAGATATAATGAATGAAATTCCTCCTTAAGTATCAGTTTACTGCTTTTTGTATGAAAGTATAACAAAACCATTTTTGGATTTTAGATACCTTTTAACCACTACTTTTCAATCAGGTATCCTTTCCTGCACATATCACAAGGTTTTACAAATCTTATTTGAAGTTTACTTAAAATGTTTTATTATCATGATATGCAAATAATTGTGACATCAAAGTGTAGCTAATAAATCAATTTCAGTGGAAGATAAGTGTTAAGTTCTTATTTTTATATTTTAATATGAGAATTGACATTTGCTAACTAGGTATCTTTTCTATTCTAATTTGTTTACTGTCCCTCTGAAAAGTGTGGAATATCACGTATATTACACATTATTATGTTGATAATATTAAGAATTATAATGAAATATAAAATCAGACCTGTATTGCCATGCCCAGCTGTCGAATCATCTCTGATTTTAATAAATCAAATGATGTATTATGGTATTCTAGGTAAATCAATTTCAGTGGAAGATAAGTGTTAAGTTCTTATTTTTATATTTTAATATGAGAATTGACATTTGCTAACTAGGTATCTTTTCTATTCTAATTTGTTTACTGTCCCTCTGAAAAGTGTGGAATATCACGTATATTACACATTATTATGTTGATAATATTAAGAATTATAATGAAATATAAAATCAGACCTGTATTGCCATGCCCAGCTGTCGAATCATCTCTGATTTTAATAAATCAAATGATGTATTATGTTTTTTGTGTAGATAATTATTTATATGTGTACTCTTTTACTTGTTATAATTAAAGAAACTACATTCTATAAATTAGAAAATTATTAGGTTTGTTAAACCCAAATAAAATAAAATAAATGCTTGCTTTGAGAGGCTGATATGAACTATATGTTTGTTGATTGATTCATAATTTTGTGGTTCATAGTATAATAAAATTAAGTATAAAGAGTAGAAACAAATGTATACTGTTATGAGCTTTAAGCTATTTAGAGTGAAGAAATTTAGTTTCATGTTGCAATTTGAAGTCATTCTTGAAAGAAAAAAGATAATTGAGGTCCTTTTATTTTTAAAATGATGGTTTCAATTTGCAGTTTTCAGATGAAGAAAAGTATTTTTAATCTTAATATGAAAATCACTTTATGCTTGGAGAAGTCAATACTTTGGCTCTGTGTATTCAAGGAGAAATATTTAGTGAAAATACTTCATTAAAAATTTGATTTTTCTGTCTGCAAATGGATCTTAAATACAGAAACTTGTCAGATGTACTGATGCCACATTAAGTATTTTCAAAGTTATAGTATGTTAGTTACATTAGTTACATGGTAATTACAAGCATGGTATTAGAGAAACATCTATGTTCAAAAAGTCTTAATAGCAAATAGTAGAAATCTTAAAGAACTTAAATGGGGTTATATGATTTATGGTTGTTACAAGGTTGTGTCAAATACAGGATCCTGTTGTGATATGATTAACAGGTTGTTAATCAAATTGTATGGCCAGAGGTACCACAAACCAAGAGAAAATAATTATGTTTTATGCTTGTCACACAATATTATGTCAATTATATTTTTAAACACTACATTCTTAACCTAGTTAATAGTAATAATAATAATAATATCCAAACCATACTGTATAAGTCATATCCACATTGATGGAATATTTTGTTAAAATATCTGAGCACAGAGGGAAAATTAAAGTGGAAGCAATCATAAGTGATAAAGATTCAGATCAAATTCAAGTGGCAGGCCAGTAACATTGATTAGCGAATCATTGATTTTTAATAGTGTACAAAAATTCTTGAATACCTCTTCTATTGACAATAATAAATATACAAGATGAAGGACTAACTACGTAAGTAGCAAATTTAAAGTAGTTTATTTAAAAATTTTCTTTATTGAATGATTATCACCTGATTCACTATATTCTATCAGTTTGCATTTACCACCTTTTCTATCACTGCATGACTGACATTCTTGGACAAGAATAAGGCCTATTACTAACAGGAAATTTTCTCTTTATGATTGTGTAATTTGTTACAGAAAATTATTGTGCCAGTGTAAATTTGATCTTCCAAAAGTTTCTAAATTTGTAACTTGTTTTAAGACTAGCTAGCCGCTATTCATCACATCTTAATGAAGAATTATTCAAGTTTTGTGATTGAAATATTCAAGTAAACTCAGCCTATTAGTTGTGGTAGCTTTTCTGATAGTGCAGACACATTTGGCAATCTTTTAGCCTCTCATTGTGTTTAGTAGTGAGAAGTGGAATGTATATGTTGTAATGTCCATTCCTAAACATAAATATGTACAACCTAAGTGTCATCATAATTATGTACACATGTTGTCTATGTATATCAAGTGTTGTGTAATGACAGTCGGCCAGGGTGAACCATTAAAGATTACTTTGTTTGTTACCTATTACCAATATCAATAAGTTAATAGCATCTAATAAAAAAAACAGTTGAAAGCTGTATAATATGATATTAGTTTCATGACCATTTAATTGGGGCCAATTTCTTATTTGTAAAATGTTAAAAAACAGAAAGATCTTTGTTTTAATTTGTTTCAGTACCTTGTACAGAATGGTGAGAATACATACAGTTGCCTGTACTTTGCAAGCCTATGCTATTGTGTATATGATGGCTGCTAAAAGTTTCATTGTTTTCATCTTTCATTTATAATTAAATCATATGCCGTTTTCTTTTACTTTTATCATCCAAGTATTCATAATTTTTTATTATTGGTAGTTTTAGATATGTTTTTGCGAGAAAGTTCTTTTAATAGAACATTGCACTGAAGTAAACTTTAATCATGTGGCATCATAGTTCTTCTGAACGTTAATAGACTGGATATCGTAGAAATTATCAGATACCCAGGTGTCATCCATGTGGGATTTTTGGTACTTATTCAGATGTACCCTTATAAAAACTATACTCTAATGACAAAACTTGCTGTAAATATTGTTTTTTTATCCCTGGCTATGGTATAGTTTCACTGTAGTCATTTAAAAAATTGCAAAGTGTTCAAACACTGTAAGTGATACACAAAACAATAACTTTTTAAAAAGCAGGTTAAAAAATGAGAAGAACAAAATATTTGTTTTTCAAAGTCAAATATAAATAAATAAATTACTAAACATGAATAAACATTTTTTTCATCTGAAACATGGAAATCCTTATGAAAACTGTATTGGTTAATGAAATTGTACTTTTGGACTCATTAATCCAGTCTGAATTATATGAAGTATAATTGTGGTGCTGCTGTCTTGAAGTCAGAGGCTGTAAACTTTCTAAAAGGTATGGGGCTATTAGTGAGTTGGAACAAATTAGGTCATTGAACACTTTTCAGAATTCAATGAGGACAAAACACTTGCTTTGTGTTTTTACATTGTTTAATGACTTTTAGTTAAAATGAAATGTTTTTATTTTAATTCATACTTGGTTATTTTTATAAACTTAGTGCATTACTTGTATGTGATGTGAGAATCTGACAAACATTCTAGCAATGTATATAATAAATTAAAATATTCATATAAAAACTGAACTTTAACACCTTCATTTTTAGTGAAAGTTTGTTTTTATGTTTTTATATAAAACTTGTTCATGTAGTATTAAAAAAAATGTTATTAGTCTTATATTGTATGTATCACCCTTGATAATCTTTGCTCACTTCATATAATTTAGTGTGATCAACAAACCAGAGCTAGCAAACAACCAGAAATGTGTTTTAAAAGTATTGCAACTCCTAACCTGAGAAAAGCATCTAATAAACTTTGCTGTGCAAAGTAATAAAAATTATTGATAGAATTCAAAAAAGCTTGTATAAATATTTAAAATACATTAAAATACTCAGCAGACAACATTGTATAATATAGAGTTGTAAATTTTATTTAAAAACTGATCAATGATTGTGAAAAAGGCATTCTATGTGTATTGAAGCTATTCTTGTGTTCCACAGAAGTGTGAAAAACATTTGCTATTCAGCAAAGAAGTACAAAAAGTGATGGTCATGTGATTACATGACTAGTTTACATATTTAAAAAATATCATTTTTCAAATAAAATTGTAATTTTATATTATATAATGTTGATTGTTGAGTATTTTAATAAAAGATCACTTTTTTGGCAAGTTATGAACATAACAAAATAGTAAGTCAAACAAAAATGTTTTGACAGTAAACAAATTAGGTGTGTAATGACTGTGTTACATACACTTTCAGAGTCTGATGGATAATATATCTCAGTCACTGGCCACTAGCATCCATTCCCAAATCCAGGACTCCTGTAGAGAAGTTTTTCAGGCTTATATCATTCCATCATATGAAAGAGCTTGTCAGCAACTTTTCCTTCAACTTAATGATACATTTCAACATGGAATCAAAGAATGTAAGCCTATAAGAGTAGTTATAAGGTTGATTTGTTAAAGGTTTTGTTATTGTATGCTATCCTCTGTTAGGTGTTACAGAGTAGTGGTAAGTGATTTAAACTAATCTGTGGACCACACACGTGACCATCATATACACTTAGGCTACAAGACCACTTTTACTTATTATAATGTCCAAAATGATGCATTTGGTTAAAAATAAATTGTGTATAAAACATATGAAAGTTGTTATAATTTTCCTTTAATTACCTTTGAAAATATTTTATTTACAAGGAAATTAAAATTTGTTAATTTGCTACCTTTAATGCATCTCAATGCTGTTTACTGTCATCACTTACAGACAATGTTAATCATGTTAGAAAAATATGTAGATTCAAGAAGCCTTGAGAGAAATGAATAAAAACTTTTTACCCAAGTATATTCAAAAAGTGGACCTTTCCACTTTTGGGGGCAAACTGGGAAATGGATAGAATTAACTCTTGCAAACAACTTGTGTTGTCCAGATGAGTTATTTGCTTTAGGATGCAAGAAAAGACTCTAGTTGATCACTTGGGCTGCATGGAGCCAGTGAGTTGCCTGCAGTGTATCTGGAGCCTGAGAACAACTGAGACTCTGATTGTGTCATTATAAAAAGTATATATTTATTTCTTTTTATGTGATTAATTAATCTTAATATTTGATTAAATTGTTCAGTTAGAATGTTCAGAAATATTTGGTTACAAATTTGAGACACAATCAGTTGTTCATTTGTTTTTGTACCTTTTGTATCAGTTTGCTGTATGTACATTTATTTCATGATTAACTGAATCTTAGATGTCACTTTAAAATCACATAAGTCAGCATTCAAAGCTCTAATTCTTTTAGCAAATCCATTCTTAATGTAGTGTCTGAAGTATTCTTTATAATAATGCAACAAAGTGTAAAATATAATGTTCATATGGATATAAGTAATGTTGCTCTTACAAACTCATTTGAGATAACCAAGCTAGTTATCATAAGATTATGTTAATTGTATATGAAATATTAATGGAATGGTTTAATAGTACGTTTAACAGATTTACTGTTATACATTTATTTTAATACCTACATTTCTTTTAGTATAGTTTCAGTTTAAGTATGTTTTATATTGTTGGTTGTGTATTGGGGAAGTCCTGCCTGTTCTCTAAATTTGTAGAAGATTCTTGAGAGTAAGAATCAACAATATTTGTTTTATGAAAACTCTAGTATGTTTGAACATTGTTGTACATTCTAGAAAATTTCCTTAAACGACATAAACCATTGCACCAAAAGACAAAATTATTATTGGTCAACTACGGTCAGTGTGTTATAGGCTTTGGAAGCTACAGTTGTGAGTAACACCTATTAATCAGAAACTACAGAATTTGATCTGGAACATTAACAGATTATGAACATTACTTCAGTTAATTACTTTAGATATTATGTCTGCAAGAACATAAAATATCTTAATCAGAAAAGGGCAGTGTTGCCAAAGCCAACAAAACCAGCTAGCTTAAGTTAGGTGTGACAGTATTAACTCAGAAGTAATTTACTCATCATGGGCCTGGATTGTCTATAAAATATTCAGTTCTAAAACTGATATAAGACCCAGTATTGTCTGTAAGTTTGTAAAACTGTTGGATTAAAATCATTATTTGCAAAAATTGTTATTATAAATTGTATTGTTGTGTGCACATTAAAATATATCTGTGTTAAAAAAGAAAATTATATATATCAGTTTTGTTGGCAAATATCATAAATTGGATATATATCAAAATTCAAATAACTGCTAAATTAAAATTAGAGTTTTGATTATTTGAAATACTGATACTTAATGTATGTAACAATAAATTGGAAACTTGTCCAAAATAAATTATAATATGCAACATAAGTAAGAGTGAAAAAAAGATGTTACTTTTTATCATGCATCTCAGTCTTTTTTCTTAATTCTGTAAAGCTAAAACTGATTTGTTATAATAAAAGTATAATTTGTTTTCTTTATTTAATTCTCTTGTTGCAGGCTTGGTTCAATCAACCAAGATTTTGACCTCAAATTGATCTTTCTGCACTATAACTTATAATTTATTTTTTATATCTTCATGAAATTTTGCAAGTTTTTATGTACTCATTAAGATGCAATTTTGGACAAAAATATTGAAATTTTTAATGAAGTATTTTCACATATATTTCTTCATGAATTCTGGGAGTCAAGGTGTTGACTGCTGCAAGTGCAAAGTGATTTTCATGCTAAGATTGAAAATACTTTTAAAATGTATGACATATCACTTACTTTGTAATCTCTGAATCTTCATAAAAGTTATTTCAAACCTTTTTTCTCACTAAAACATTATAGCTGTTATTTTCTCTATCCTAACTCTGTATGAGGGTAATAAATTTCATTAGAACTGGCCAGTTGTTTTTTTCCTGATGTTTAATACTATATTTATAACAATTAGAAAGCCCAAAGTTTTAATCTTTAAAATATCATATATTACATTGTTTGCTGTACTGAGAACCGTCTGACTCGCAGTTCAAAGACAATTATGATTAAACAGTCTACTTTTTACATGTTATTATTCAGTATTTTTGGGTGTATTATTTAATTAAAAAAATGTATTTTATACAGTAGTACCATTAGTACAAAAAAGATGGGGTAAGTTTCATTGACAGTCAACAGCAAAAAAGATAAATCCAGGTATGCACTATGTTTTTTTGTTTTTATCTTTATTCAATATTTATTCTTTATAAAAGTAACAAAAATATCAAAATTAGAAACTTTTTAGGCTAGATTAGCCAAGATGTAAAATAAATAAGAAAAATTCTTTTTCTTTCAAAATTGTATGCTCACAAGCAACTTGCAAGTAATCTCTGTGTTAGGGTAGTGTGAGTTATGTTTGCCAAGTGATTTTTAACTTGTATGGCAGGTGTATTAATTATATGTGGTTCAAAGGGCAAGAAAACAATGACATTTATGCAGAAACAGGCATGTGATTTTTTGAATTTTAAACTATTTACATAAAATGAATGTAGTTTCATGTTACAACTTGAATTAATACTACAGATATTCTCAAGCCATATTAGAAACTTCCTGCATTACTAAGATATGTTCAATAAAGCAAAACCCACATGCCTCTCTTTTCAGATAATGTATTTCAAAATATATCAATAATTTTGTGTGCCATTTGTTACTGGATTATCTATAATGAATAGAAAGAGAAGATTTTAATGTGTTGAATTTCTACGAGGCTGCAGTTTTTCAGCCAATAAATAAGTTTTGAAAATTTTGGCCTCAATTCTCTTGTTTCCAGTTCTCTAAGCTGAGACTGGCCAGCTATCATTGTTTTTACCTGACTAAATATAGCTTAGTTAGAAAGCCAGTTAAATGAGCTTTAAGACATTCTATTTTCATGCAGGTCAGTGTGTAGGATTCTGAATTGAATTTTGAATTTTAAAAAGTATTATGTGTGTTACCAACATCCCTACAAAATAAAAATAAATAAGGCTTTACTTGGAAATGGAAAAGCTTACATGAAAGTAATTTTTTTTGTATATTTTCATTTAAGAATTAGAAGCTTATTAAATAAGGTTATAAAAATTAATTGAAAAAGTTGATAAAACATTCTCCTTGAGGAATTCTCATGAGGTACTAATAGGTGCTATTACCTGTTAATCAATTTACCATGATTTGCACTTTGGTTCTAGCTGGTTGATTTATTGCTTTGTTGTGCTCATTTAGTAGCAATCATGATTTAAATTAAGTGGAAGCACTGATGAAAAATTAAGAGGACTGAAGATTTTTTGGATATGTAATTGTGTTTACCTGCTATAACCTACTTTTAATTTGTTAAATTTTTGGCTTTCCTTTGAGTGCAATTGTTATCTTGTTTTTTTTTGGCCTACATTTGTTGTTTTATTTTAGCCAGATATATATATTTTTTTCCATTGCCTGCATGTTCATTACAGCTCTTACTTGTCTTTAGGTTAACATAAAATTTATTTTTGGCTACATTTACTTTTTTAAATTTTTATTAAACTACAATTAAAATTAATTTATTTTTACTCAGGACAGTGTTAACTATTTTCAAATGCAATTTGAAGCATCAGTAACTACAATTATGAAAATAAAATCAGAAAAATACTTTAAATTAACTTCAAACTTTCAAAACTTTTAAATGTTTTACTACCCGATCAAGAATACTTGAAACTTTGAAAGTTATGGTTCAATAAAACTTAGTATATATATATATCTGTGTGTGTGTGTGTGCATACAGATCATTAAAAAAAATTATCTCTTTACATAACCATATATTTTTGGTGTAATTATTATGTTGGCTTTATATTTCCTTCATCTCCTTCAGACCTACAACAGACTGAAAGCTGGATTGAAAGACAGATACACCAAAATCAAAATGTAACTCAAATCAGCTCAGCAGATCTGGATAAAAAATTTTCCCAAATTCAGTTAGCTTTGGAAAAACATGTTAGTAGTTCACTACTTGGATCACAAGATCTAATCTCTCAGCAGTTCCAGGAAAATTTAAGCAGGTTAGTTTGGAATATTTAACTTCATCTGCATTTAAAAAATCTGAGTCACTTTTTGGGGGAGGGTAAAACTATAAGAGTCTGAAGTTGTATTCAAAATCACTGCAATTTTTACTTGGAATCTTCTAATAAAAGTTCAAGCTTCTTAATGTGTAATAAAATTGTACATCTAATACCAAATTTAACCAAAGATGGCTGTAGCATCACTGCAGATTAGTGAGTCTTAATGGCATGATCTGTCTATATTGTGATTATGGTAAGTTTACAGTGAGGAAGCTAAACAAAGTCTCACATTTTTGAAAGAAATCAGCATTTTCTTAGTGATATAAATTTATCAACATTTATGTAATGTCAGTATTGTGGGAACCAATGACAGAACAAGCTGTTAACATTGGTTGTTTGGAGATATCAGTCTTCAAATTTTAAAGCAATGAGTAGTTAAATATAATTTTTGATATATGTTTCATGTATCACATTTTCACTTTGCCATTTCAGGTAACACAAAGTAACTTACTAATTTGCTAATAATGGATGTACTTATTTTACAAAACTATCCTGCAATAGTTGCAAAGTAAAATAGCAGTAGCACTTGTATTGAAATATTTGTTGTTTGGAATCAGAGCTCATTTTTATGGTTTATTTTGATCCTTAATTATTATTTGGAGGAAAACTAATGTTTTACAACTGAAACGTTTTTTGGTTGTGGTATTTTGTATTTGAATGCATGAAGTTTATAAAATGTAAAACTGATCAAGAATAATTATACTCTCCTACAATTAAGTGAGCTACGTAAATACTTATGTATGAGTTAAATTACATAGTTTTGAGTAAATCTTCTAGTCATACAGAGCATCTCAATAAGGTTACCTATTTCACAACATATAAGACCCACTGAACACTTCCAGTACAAATGCCACTATAAGCTGAATGGTCTGATTAAAAAAGACAAACCAATCAACTTACATAGTCAGAGACTCCAGATTTAGTGATGTTTTCAACTGAATTAAAATTCGAGGATAGTGTTCTCAGGTTCCTACTCAACTGTCTCACTGTTCTGATACTGTAGGTGTCTGTAAACAAATGAACAAATTCTCACACAAATCCTTAACATATCAACACTGCTGTCTCAGATGGGGCTTTGTTGGATAACAGATCCATTTCCCAAATACCTTTCTTTTCACAGTGCGTAGTATTGTATATTAAATTTATGTTGATAATGAAGTTTTTTTTAAAAATAACTTCCCATGAACACATACACATAACTTTAATCATATAGATACTGCTGCAGATAGATTTGGTGACAACAGCAAAATATCTAATCATATAACCTATTAGATATTCAGTAAGCCTACAACCCAATACAAAGATACTGATATTATTATACCATAAGAATTTGTTTATGAGCAATAATTAAAAATTGTATCTGTAAATAATGATTACTGTTTATTGTGTAGTTGTATGTTTTATTAATTATGTATTAATATTATTGAACAATACTGAAATACGTATATAATACCAGTGCATCTGGTACTTGCTTTCGTTAAGGTTAAATGATGTAATGGGACAGTCTTGTAGATTTATCTATAAATTTAGTTACACACGTAATCAGTAAAGTGCATATGATGCACTCTTTGAACGCTATGATGCATAGCTGTGCATGTAAAAAAATAAATAATCAGAAGTTCCAGAACTGTGTTTTAGATAATTCATTGAAAATAAAATAATAGAAAAATTAGTGGCTGTATTGGC
The DNA here is from genome assembly GCA_011833715.1 of Carcinoscorpius rotundicauda. Lineage (NCBI taxonomy): Eukaryota > Metazoa > Arthropoda > Merostomata > Xiphosura > Limulidae > Carcinoscorpius > Carcinoscorpius rotundicauda. Next base: position 43,076,423 of record CM022392.1, on the reverse strand, counting down.
TAGTTGTTTTAGTTCAAATTTAGATCCAGTTACAATGGTTTTATATTAAATCCAGGTATAAAGTTATTAGTGGAATATGCAAGTCACCATCTTTAAAATGTTTACAGTTAGAATAAAGAATTGACTCTGACTGAGATTTATAATACAACAACACTTTTATGCAATATATCAGCATACTAGGCTGCATAAAAATTATCAAAATTAATAAATTACTCAATTTGATCCATAAATTGTTCTTCAGTTAAACATCCTACAAAACTAATGTACTTTGATGCAGTATGTGTATATTCATAAAATTTGATGGACTTTTAGTAAAGATTACAAGTGATCTGTGTACAAAAAATTAGATTTTGAATGAAGTATTTTTACTAATAATTATATATATAATTGACTTGTGAATGTATTGAGTCTTTTTTTCAGTAGTATTAATTCAATGTGATTTTCATGTTGTGATCCCCCAAAAAAATTTTTTGTCCCATACATCTCACATATAATTTGTATAATCTGTAAGATCTCCTAAATACATTTTAAACACTTGTTTTCAGGAAGGCTTTATAGTTTATTTTCTCTAAGCTAACTATGTGAGATCTGTAAATTTGACTGACCTTGTAACCACCAAAGTAGAATTAGGAAATAAATATAAATTATACTTTCTTCATTCTAGAATGATTATAAATTATAATAAGAAAGTATAAAAGTTTAGTATAAATACTGTAAGTCTCATAATATTATATATTTATTATTTTTATTACATTAACCTTTTGAGTCATGCCTGGTTAACACCACAGAACATGCATTAATGTAGTACATATTCACACATGTTACCATGTCCAATGACATAAAACAACCTTTAGTCTTTATAAAGTGACTGTCTTAGCTGTTTTAGACTTAAAGACAAATCCTACTTCCTTGAAATTTTGGTTTGAAAGAATGTGGTAGCCTGTAATTTATTAAAATGGCTAAGAAAACCACTGAGGGTACCTTCTAAGTTATTGTTTGGTTATTCACATGCCATATATAGAGGTAAGTGTATATAAGGGACTGTTTCCAAAAATGAAAAGAGGAGAACGTGGTCACTGTGTTTGATTCATTACATGAGTCATATTTCAGCAAAATGAAAAGATATGAGATTATTATTTTATGTTTTAGCTTGTTAATATTGGTAATTTGAGTTTCTAATTCATACAAAATTATAAACTTATTATTTTGACATCACAAACATTTATTTTGAATCAGCACTGCATTCAGCTTACCACATGAATCAATATTGTGCATTCTTAGCTTTTAAATTAACAAATTAACTAATGTATAGTACTAAAATTTGAATTATAATGTGCAGTTTGATACCACACTTATACAAATTCATTAAATTGTAGCTCAGTAAAACACTGAATGTAAGTTAAAAAACATTATGATGTGGATTTTGATCTGTGACCTGTTGAGATAGTATTAATACATTAAAAGAAATCTGTTCAGACATAACTCAGTACTAAACATGGTCCTTTCAATTCTAAGAGAAATAGCAGTTATTACTTACTTTAAGTCTAAAGAGGTGTTCTGAACCTTTTGAAGAACTGAAGTCTTCATTATTTCTGGTATCTTTCAGCAGCATTGGAGGATTCTTCTTTAGCCCTGGGAAGATCCTTCTAGTCCAGAACGGAGGTTCTTATACTAAATCTTTTGGTATTCTTTTGACCTTCCAAATAGTATAAAAACAATATATATAAAAACAGCTCATCTGGGTTGAGAAATTATTTTATGTGGAGGAGTGAACCCAAACGAGCCTATTTTACATGTATTTTTTTTTCTGCAAGTGGGGTTTTCTAGACATCACTGAAATAGTATAAACATCTGTTTTCCAGTATGAGCTGGAAGGTATCTTTTGGTTTATACTTAATGTACTTTTTCTTACTTGGTCAGTTATTGTTATATAACTTTTCTTATGCATTCCATTCAATAAGTGTGCACAGTTTTTCTCCTTATAGCATATATGTGTGCCACACTTTAAACTTTGTGCGAGATGCATATTTTTTTCAATTCTTGAATTATTTGGAATATCGTGAAATATCTCAAAATACCACAAATTCTTCAGTGGAAACTTTTACATATTAAATCTTAGACTAATCCTTTGTACTCGTAATATATACATTTTGTGTGGTTTTCATAAATGCTTTAGTGACATTTTTAGGAAAATACTCTGTAGCTGAATTTAACAATAAAACACCTAGCACCATTAAATTTTCTTCTGCATGTGTTACTGCATTATATTTTCATTTTAAACCACTTTATTATCAATGTACGTTAACATGTTTATGTCGTGTGTTATCAGAGGCACATTTGCTTGTTTTGTATTGGATATTAAGCCACCCATAGTATATGGCATTTATACTCTACCTCATATCCTTAAAATCCTATATAAAAGCACTTATTTTATTTGGAAAGCTATAATAAAACCACACCTTTCATTATGTACCACTGATAGAGTGCAGATGCCATGTTAAAAAGACAAAACAAATTTACATGACTAAGTCAGTTTTTATTTTAAAATTACATTAAGATACTGGCATCAAATCTTTCATCGTGAGTAATCAAAGCAGAAAAGCAAACAGAGATTTCTTTCATAAATAAAAAAAGAACTTATCTGTAATATAATAAGGATAGAAATGAAATAGGATTTCAAATTTTCATAGTGAGTGGAGCAAACAGTAATTTAACTTTTTTTTTTTTTTGAAACCATTCTAAGAAAATTTGGAAAAAAAAGAGATATACAATGAACATTTTAATTCATTCTCATTGTCATTTATGTTTGGCATTGAAACATTTAAAACACATTGCAGGCTTCCTTTGAACTGTTATTATCCACACTAGGAATTATTTTACCCAATGTTCCTTTTTTCTGACCATAAAATTTTCTAATACTCGTGATTATTCTTCTTCTTCTTCAAAAAAAGGCAAAATTGCTCTGAAAAATAACCCTATTAAATATTGTGGCAGTTTGATTATTATTATTATTGAAATCATAGTGTGCATAACCAGTGACACAGGATGGTTGTAGCTGAAGTGGGTAAAGACAGGATGTCTTGTATCACAAGTGGTACACCTGAGAAAGCTGTCAATGCACTCATTCTGTCATGAAACATAATCTAAAGCACTAAAATTAGCAGTATTTGAGACAGAGTTCATAATGAGGCTTCACATTACTTTGGCTTGATTGAAGGTACTACAAAATTTTAAATTACAACATACTTGATTTCATTAATATGTTTGTGGCATGAGGGACTGCAGAAGAAGCTTGTAAAACAAGAATTTAAAACTGCTTTTTCATTCAGTTTAAGTTGTCATGCTTACAAACATCAACTTTTAGAGCTGTCTTTCTCATTTTCTTTCCAAGATATTCATAGTCAACTGTATGCATATTACTTACAAGTATATTGAGAATATTCCAAGAACTTGTACTGGACATTATGGTTGCAATTTGTTTCTTCATATGAGGATAAGACATGCTCACTTTCAAAATAGAGGCTGTGTTACTAAGCAACAGTTTTAAGTTTAATGCTATGCTTATAACTAATAAAAAGAACTGAATTCATGCTGTATTTCCTAATGGGGCTAGGAAAGTCAATTGATGTTTCTGTTTTACAGAAGAAATTGAAAAAAACTTGGTTCATTGTTGAGAGTGGTGCCCCTAACAGTGAAATTGAATTTAGGTTTTATATTTATATTCAGTTAATCATGTATTTTTTTATGATTTAAAAGTCATATTTGAAAGGTATATTGATTATTTAAGTTTTTATACTTGTGACCTTATTGGTGATTCATCGTAAAATGAGGCAAGACCAAACATTATGCCACAGGATAAAACTGATCATAATATCACATGCAGGGACCTGTTGAAATGTTTAGACATAAATAATAAAAGGCAAAGAATTGGAAAGGAAAATAAAACCTTAAAATTAAAAAAATTGTGATAAAATAAAAACTTAAAATTACTCACCAAGGGTATTTTAAGATTTTATGTTATTCAGAAATAAATTTCACTTTTGAACTGTGAAGTTTGGAAAAAGTATAAACCAGTGTTGCAAAACATGGTTTAATCAGAACGAGCTCCATATGCTTTAACACACTTTTGCCAACATGTTACAATGCTGTTTATGTCACTGCTTAGAAATCAGAATTTTTATGGTCAGTGAAAGCTTCTGCAGCTGACTGTTTTTCAGTGTTTATTCAAAGTGCCTGAAAAAATGAAAATCTGTAAGGGAAAGGTCTGGGTAATAAAGTGGATGAGGCAGAACTTCAATTCCCAATTTGTTAAATTTTTAGACCATCATCCTTGACTGGTCTCATGATGTCAGATTTGTTAATCTCTGTTGAGGTTGTATGGAACTCACTTATCCAATTTTTTTCTCTCTCCAATTGCATTTAGGTGGTTTGCAATGCTTGATTTGCTTGAGCCTAGCTTTTCTGCAAGTTCGTGTATTGTTGTGCTAGGGTCTCTCTCAACTGCTTCCCTTAATGTGTTTTCATCAAAGGATGGTGTACTTCTACAACCTTCATGGCCTTCAAGACTTTCATCTCCATATTTAAACTTTTAGAACCATCACTGAACTGTATATTAAGTAACAGATCCATTCCCGAACACATGGTTGATGTTCTGTGTAGTTTCGGTAGCTTTTTACCCAAGTCATAGAGGAAAATCAGACAAAAGTTTGATTTTTGATAACATTGAAAGTTTGATAACATTCACAATTATAAGTTGTGAAACTTACTCTGAATAGAGTTGAAACAGCAGACAAATAAGACACCCTCTAAGCAACGAATGTTGGATTAAACCAACCAGCCAATGATAAGCTACTCAATGTCATCATGAGAACTCCAACAATTACTTCTGGACAATCTAATAAATCAGTGAAGAGACAAAAGTTCCGTGCATATTTTCATTTCTTAATTTTAAACAATTTGTTGCACTGTAAATTAATGACAACAGCAAAAGTTAGTGATGTGGTATAAAAAATGAAAACTTGTATTAAATATTTGTCTTAAAAATTTTTTAATACTTGTTTAGGATGTTCTAGGGATTGTGCAAGAGAAATATGAAGACTGTGAAATAGATAATAGTAATTTTTAATTTAATGTGAAAATAATTTTGCAGGTGAATTATTCAGTCTTAGTGCAAATAACTGTATTAAATAATGAATTTTTATTATAAATAGTAGAAAATACTCAGATAAAATGTTATGTTTTGCTGAAACTACACACTTTTAGGAAATTTCTCATAAAATTTCATGTACTAGTTTTAATTTTGTAGAGAAAAGTATGACAAGAGCAATGTAACTCATGGGCAATGCCCATGACAATATGTAAAAGGGCTTGTTTTGGTTGAGAAAATGTTTTACACAGAGGAGTGAACAACATTTCGACCTTCTTCGGTCATCGTCAGGTTCACAAAGAAAGAAAGAGGTAACTGACTGGAAGCTGACCACATGTATGAAAGTGGTTGTGTAACTAAGTGTCTGAATATAGAGGGCTTGCTTAGATGTTTGAATATATAATTTTATATTATTTATTTTATTATTATTATATTATTTTTAATATAGGTGTAAAGGTGTTCCTTTTTATTGGTTTATTTTGGGTTTGAGTTGTATAAGTTAGGCTTGTTTACTTTTGCATTTGTTTATGTTTGCTTCTTTATTTAGTGTTGGAGTGTTTTCTATGGTTGTATTTATTTGACTTGCAATCTTCAAGAAAATGTGTGAAAGTGACTTTTTATGTTCTTTGAATCTGGTTTCCATTTTTCTACTTGTTTCTCCAATGCAGAAGTTGTGGCAGTTATCACATAGTATAGATCTCAGTTTTGTGCCTGGTTTTTTAATAACTTTGGTACTAACTGAAATGTCATATTTTGTTACTTGTTTTTGCCAAGTGTTGGTTACTTTTCTGTTGATGTCGGGAATATATGGTATGCAGCAGTGTATTGTTTCGTGAAATATATTTACTTTTGTTGGTTGATTTTGCTTTCTGTCTAGGTGTGTGCATATATTTTCTATGGATTGTGGAGGAAACGTATTGATGTTGATGTTGTATCGTCTTATTTTTTCTAATTTATCGTTAATTTTATCTGGTGAGCATAGTTTTATGGCTGTGTTTATTTGGTTTCTTAGTATGTTGAGTTTTTGTTTGTTTCGTGTGCTGAGTCCCAAGGAATGTATAGTCTGGTATGGGTGATTTTTCAGTGTATTTTTGTTTTAAGGTTCTTGTAATTTTGAGGTTAAGAAATGATATTTGATTACTTTTTTCTTGTTCACATGTGAAGTTGATGTTGGGATGTATAGCATTAATGTGATTGAAAAAATTAAGTTTGTATTCTGTAGATGTGAATCCTGCAACTGTGCTATTTACATATCTTTACCAGTATAATGGTGTAATGTTGTGTTAATTGCTTGTGTTTCAACTTGTGTCATACAAATATTAGCTAGAACTGGTGATACTGAGTTGCCCATGCTTAGGCCATTTGTTTGTATGTAGTTGTTGTTGAACATGAAGTTTGTCTTCATTGTGGTGAATTCTATGAGGGTTGCTAATTGGTTGCTGGGAATATCTATAAATGGGTTAGGGTCTCGGATATAGAGTTCTAAGGCTATCTTGCAGGCTTCTGCAGTTGGAACTTCTGTAAAAGAGGGATATAGCAGCAAAACTGGTCATTAAGGCTTTATGATTAAGTTGATTAAGACTAGACTTGAAATTAAAAGAGTCGCACATTTTCTTAACCCAAACGAGCCATTTTTACATATGTATTTTTTCTACAAGTGGGTTTTCTTGATATCACTGAATGCCCATGACTGGTAGTTATAGAGTTGAACTATTTCTGTGCAAAACTATTAGTTTGGATGATATTTTTTTGGTACGTAGATGCATTAGCTATGAAATTTCTTAACCAAGTTTCTCACAATATCAGGTATCCACTGTAGTTGTATTTGGTCTTTGTTTTATTAGAACTGGCCATAGTCAAAATTGTGACCTTTGCAAATTTTGTATATGGCTCACATACCATTGTGAAATTGACAAGAACGTTTACTACTTCCCTTTGGAGTGAAGTGATTATTCAAATGCACATATTGCTTGTCCAAAGTCTTTGTTCTGTAGTAGTGCTTGAACCCAAGTTAGGTGATGGAATAAACATTCTGGAGACAGTAGGAACTTAATATCTGAAACAGTATAACTATGTTTAGTATCATTTAATTTTTTTATTATATACCAGTTTACTCAAATGAAATTATTTTGTCCTCAACAACCTAAGAGAGGTTCTGATTGATGTTGTTTCTTGTTGGTCTAAGGTTAATTAACTGAGGTAGCAAGACAAAAAAAACAGTTACCAATCATTTCTCATGGTCTAATGTTAATAATCTGAAAGAGCATGTGCATTCTGCTGTTTTCTATACAATAAGACCATATTGGATTGTTCTTCAACTGAATACCATTATTTAGGTGATATGGAAACTGCTGCAGCACAATTATTGTGTGCTACCTTAGATAAGATGGTTTTGTTTTAATACTTTTTAACCTTTTGGAACTTTTAAAGTCACTGTGATTGCATATGAAAAATTCTAATCTTGCATTTAACTATATGAAGTCCATTACCTACTGCACAAGGTCCACACCTTTTAATTTCAATGTAGATTTCTTAAACAATGAAATGCCCTGCTCATGGGATTCCCACTCTCACCAGTCCTCAATAAAACTTGCATGGATTAATTTTAATCTACGGCACTACAAGACAATTACCCTAACATAAGAAATGTGGAACTGCTGTGTAGACATCTCCTGTGTAATTTGGTGACATGGACAAACAACTCTTTAGGATTTCTATCAATACATAAACTTGCATTAACCTGAAAATATAATTCACCATGCAAACCAAAGGAAAACAGTTCTCTCATTTGTGTATACCCTCACAGAATAGGTCATCACCTGGCTGCTACACCACGTAGAAAACCTTCACATACACAAACAGGTATTTCCACTACAAATTCAACCATTTTCAGGCTGTTAATGAGTAATCATTGTGAATATTTTTGGCAGAACCAAGACAATCTGGATCAAGGATCGAATTGAAGAAAAATGTCTTGGAATTTCTTTATCAAAACAGTGGTTATCTTTTAGCCTGCAAGAAAAGTGAAAGTTTCTGGTCTCAACAACAAGATCAACACAAAACCTAACTTACCACAATTGAGATGTGAAACTTTAAGAGTTTACACCACAAATTTAGTATGAAAGTTTATTTCATATCTGATGAAACTCTATAAAACTTGTGGAGACAAAACAACTCATCAAGAAGCTAACACAAAAAAGGGCCTAATTGACAAGCTGTCATGATTGTGTGAAAATAAATACATTGGAAAAACAAGTCTAATTCTATAACAGGCTAAAAGAACATAAGAATGCAATCAGAAACACATCAAGAAGAATCAAAATTGGTAGAACATAATTACAATAGAGGCTGTATCATAAATTGATTTGGAGTCATTTAACATTGGACTCAAGTGAATAAAACCATAGTATAGATGCTGAAATGTCATTTTACTTTAGAAACAGGTAGGTGCAATCCAATAAAGCTTAGACTGTTTCATCTACACTTATTCCTGTAACCTCTGTCATTGTGATTTTTATAATGTTGGTTTAAAATGTTTTTTTTTCATGTTTACATCTGCAATTGACTTTTTTTATGCATATTAACAGAATATTTGAATATGACTTTGAATTATTTTAATGATATTGTCATAGGGTGGGGAAATAACACCTCAGTCCATACCATAAACGTTTATTACATATATTTTTCCATTTCTGAATTATTTGCCTGTTCACCCTCTTGCTATGAGTAGGTCAGTGTGTACATGTCACAACCTTTTACAGTTCCATTCATAATTTAATAAAATACTTTATTATAGAAAAGTATGAATAAACTTGGCATCAAAACAAAGTTAATAAACCAAATTTTAATTTTCTAAGGAAATATTAGATCCTCAGTTTCCCCTAATATGAGAATTTTATCTTTCTTTTCTAATATATTTACCACCTTTCTCTGAAGTATAGAATTTAACGTAAAGTACTCACTATAATAGTTATTGCTAGTACGAAGCCTAATATTTGTATCCTTCAATTTTATTTGTTTACAGAGCCCTAAGATAGGGAATCAGATCCACTTGGTGCCCTTGTCTCTTTTTTTCTTCTTTTTACAAATTGCTAATAGTTCTTTCTGACACTTAATACTGTATCAAGACTTTTAATGTTTGCTGAAAGCTTGCCAAATTTCATGAAAATATACAAAATGTATTAAAAGTTATAGTATGGGAACTCTGATGGTTATGTTGTTCTTATGAGGTTATTCATATTGTTCAACCCCCTTGAACATTTGAGAAAAATATTTTTGAACCTGCTTCTCGCTTTTATAATGTTGCTGTTTAAGTAGAATAAATTTAAAGTGCTGTTTACTTATGTATCTGATACAGATGGTTGCAAAAAAATAGAATAGCCACTTAATGTCACGTAATAGGGTATTAGGCTACTATATGTTGCCAGTACAACCTGTATGCCCCATGGAATAGAATCTATCAGTCAACTCATGCTTCTTTCTTGGAAGTGGAAAATGCTATATCGTGTATTGTTCCAGAATATCTCATGCATGCTCAGTTAGGTTCAGATCTATTGATTGAAAAGGCCATGGCATATGGATAATTCATTATCCTGGTTCTCAATCCGTTAGACAACTACTTGTGCTCTGTGGATGGGGATATTGTCATCTTGAAAGACAGAAATGGTGTAACATGGGAGAAAAATGATCATTCTACCATTATGTAAATGATTGGCATCGACCTTGCCTTCTGAGGGTATGAGTGCACTTAAGTCATGACAGGAAAATGCACCTCATACCAATAAAGAACTACTAGAACCCTTCACTGTTGGAATCAAGCATTCACGGCTTTAGAATTTTTAATATTGACACCACATGTGCACTTGTCAAGAACATAGTGAAGGAGGATTCTTCTCACAACATCACATTTCTCTACTGCTTGGTAGTCCATAGCATGTTTTTTGTACTACTGTACATTCAACCATACATAACCAGTTGTAATAAGCAGTTTGTGCACTGTGACTTAACTGTAGTATCTCATTGTTGGAGCTCATGGTGAACCAACTGTTTTTGATTTAACTGACTTCTCTTGCCATAGATCAGAATTCGCAGTGAATTGACCTGTGATTGCTTGCCTGTTTTGCCTTCCAGTTTAAATTAATGCATGGGAATCATAATCCTGAAGTATTTGCTTCCACCCATTGTTACCCTTTACTGATGATGTTTTTCCTTCGGAATTTCATGCTGACATCACCTTAGATACTGTTCCTCACAAAACATCAGCAAGTTGAGCTGTCTTGGTTACAAATGATCCTGCCAAATGTGCCTCAACCATAATCCCTTTTTCAAAGACACTGAGATCTCCTCTTGCAGCCGTGATTACAGGCATCCAACATTTTTATACATGACCCAATGCATGGTGTGATATGATATGTTTAATTTATGGATATCTGTTATGTTTACCATCTGGAACTATTTCTCAGAAATAGTTTGTTGATAGAAAGTTAAGTGAAAGTATCTTGCAGTGTATGTTTCGTATACGTGTTGTGTGCAAATACCACATATCTCACTCTCCTGTAGTATGCTATTAATAATAAGTATTACTCTGTAGCATGATTCAGTTAATCTAATATTTCATAGGATAATTGTTTTTTGTCTCAGAGTACTGGATTTGTGAACCTCTATTGTTTTTACAAAGATAATGTAGAACTTGTTCTTAATTTGTCTTTTGGATACCATATAATCAGTCATTTTAATGGATGGTGTGAAGTTTTAACTTTACTTGACCTAACTGTCTCGGTTGGAGAGAATAATGGAGTGTTGTCATCTGATTTATTAAAGTGCTTTGGTGTTTTTGTTGTTTAATACGAGTAGTGTTAGCTAACAATTTTACTATATATTAACTTTTTGCAGTTTAATTCAGGGTAAAACAGTGATGTTGAAAAGTGGGTACAAAAGGAATTAATTTCCTTGTCTTTTCTCATTTATGTAATTTTGGATATCTGTATGCATATCATACAATATAATTATGAATTTAAAAATAAAGATACTTTCAATATCTTTATGTTTCTGTGTAAACAACATGTACATATAATTATCTTGTATATAGACAGAAAGAGGTAGGGAGAGGAACTTTTGGCAGGCTAAATGCAGGCCTGAAATACTTTTGTATACACATGTGTAGTCTTAAAGAATAATGTGATGAAAAGTATTCCTCTAATGGTTTTTACCCACATCTATTTTGAAAGTGTAATGTGAAAAATATGATCTGCATTCATAATGATGTTTATTACATGTATCAAATTTTATCAAATTAAGCACTTTGTACAATAACACATTTCTTACACTTTCTTAGCCATGCCAATTGTTTTATTTTGTTATCTCATACTTTTTATTATCTTTCAGGGCTCTTGATGGGCTAATAGGACGAGTGCAAGCAACCACTCGAGATGAGGTAAGACTGGCCTTACAGGAACACCAAGCATCTCCTGATGCATCAGTTTCTAGTCTTCGTTCTCGTGCCATTACTCCGGTTCCCCACTGTGATCCTCAGGCCCAGTTACAGCAAATTCTTCACCTCTTTAGACAAGGTCAAGTGAATGCAGCTTTTCAGCAGGTCAGACTAATTTGTTTGAATTACTTCTTTATTAATTGTTATTTGCATGCAAAAATAGGGCAGAAAATTTTCTGTTGGTACTCTTTTGAAATGTTGGGCTGCAGATTTAAGGAATTATGCCATTGACCACTTATATTTGGGTCAGACAAATTCATTGTTTTCCTTCTGGTGTGTAATTCAAAATTAGGTATGGCTACATCTGACGCTTAGGAAGCAACTGTTTAGCTCACATACCTGTAAAATGCCATATAGATTGAAAATTTTAATTACTTTAGGTATCCTTGAACAGATTCCTGTGTTAAATTTTTGTATTCATATGTGTATGATATAAACATTAAGGAATTATGAAGTATGACAGGTTAATTGCAGTATGTATATTTTCTTTCATAAACATTTTTTTTCTATAGGCATTGTGTGTTTCTGATGTTAACATTGTGCTGAAAGTGTGTGAGAGTGTCACAACAACGCAGGTGTTTGGTCCACCCTGTCCACTTCAACAGCAGGTTCTTCTGTCCCTTATCCATCAGTTGTCTCAAGATTTTTCCACCAAAACAGAACTAAGATACAAGTAAATTCTTTTACTAATACTTTATATTTTCCTACTAAAAGTATTTAAATAAATTATTCACATTGCATTTGGTTAGAGGATTGCATATTTTGTGTAGGGTTCCTTTATTTTAAATTTCATAAAATGAAGGTGCAATGATTCCAAATATGTTATAATCAAGTTATACTTTTCTTCAATTTTCAAACATCAAACAAAATTAAATATATTCACTAGAGTTATTCTATTTCAAAATAATTCAAACATTCGAAGAAATACAGGAGTAATCACAAACACTATAGTTTGCTACCTCTTAGTTTAGCTTATGGGTGATTTTAATCTCAATGCTTTCACATTAATTATTTAGAAGTAACTTGTAGTTTTATATCTAGACATGTTAAGGGTGTGGCCTACTGTGTAGAAAATGTAAAATCAACCATTATAATATGACACATAATGGTAAGCTTTGATATATCCAACCTGTTCCTTAACTACCAACCCTTACGCACTTCACCTACCCTGCCAACATTTTAACAATGATGGAACTCGCAACTTGTATAAACACAACCTACCTACACCTTGAAGACATGAAAGGCTTAGATATGGGCTCACTTTTATCACCAGTATTCAGTGAATTTTAGAAATTATGGAATGTAACAGATACGCAAGAATTGTTAATGCTGGTTTAAGTGTAATAACCTGTTAGGTCTGTGTATCGTCTCATGCAGTAATTAGTTATGATACTAGGATACAAATGCATAAAAGAAAGGTAAAGGAAGTATTCTACATTCAGTTTTATGGTCACACACTTAATTAATCTATCAAAATCTGGTTACTGTTTTAAAAACATTCTAAATGTGTGAGAAAGAACACAGATGAGTGGATGACACACCAGACTTCCATCAAGAAAAATTGATATTAGCCTTTCCTCAAGTTACTTTTCTTTACTTGCATAGATTGCTTATTGTGACAGAATTAATATCCTACAATTTTACCCTGAGTATTATGATAGTTTTAACTTAAATCTATTGATGACCTTCATGTACTAATACTTTTATTACATGTAGTTTTTTTATACTTCCAGCTACATCTCTGAAGCTTTGATGAACTTGGATACTAGTAATCCCTTGACGAGGGAACACTTTGGACTCGTGTTGTCTACCCTTGAGCAAAAATTAAGCACCTTCATCCAGCACAATCCACAACATAAACAGATTCGTAACTTAAAAATGCTAAGGATGGCAGCTCACAGCCTACATAGCAGTAACAGCCAGTCTTTCCAACCTGTTTAATTAAAACCAACTGTTACTTCTTTTTTTTTACTCTTTATTACTGATTAGTTGATATTTTGTTTTAACTTCCAGAATGAGCTGACCAATTTATGATGTTTAATGTAAAATGCTTATCATTAGTATTTTATTGTAATTTTAGGAAAATCTGAAGAAATCGCCAATGCTTTAATAAAAACCAAGGTGAAAGCTTTAGTTAACAGGGTAGTATCTCAAATATTTTCTTTCTTTGCCTATCTAATTACATGAAAGGCAATAAAATATAAGAATGCCCTTCTAATATTTCATGTTCCATTTCAGAATTAATTTGAAACATAAAACACTTTTTTTTCTCCATTAACATTATTCCACTTCTCATATAGGTGGTTTAGTGAGTGTAACCTCTTCCTTTGGATAAACCATAATGGGTTTTTTATTTCACTATAACAAGCTATATCTTCAGTTCAGAAAGTATCAGATTTCTCTTGAAACTGTATAAAATGTATCAATTTTCCCATTGAGCTAAAGTATTTGGACATAAAATGAGAATTTATGTTCTAAGAACTTTAACCAAAAATGGCAAAGTTCTAATGTATTAAGCCAAACCAGTATTTGAATAGCAGTAATTATGTTTTGGTATAGCTATGTAAAAAAGCTGTATTTTTTTCATAATAAAAGTGTAGAGATTTCAAGTTGAAAAATTTACAGAATTACTCAAAGGTTAATATTCCTATGTTATGTTCCAAAACTACAAAATTTACAGTACAGATTTTATGTAATTTAACTTTGGCAGCTTAAGGATTAAAATGATTTTTGTAGTTATGTATCATTGATTTGGGTACCACCTCAGACTAGATCTGTTCTACAATTAGTGGCCAATATGGTGAATATTATAACCTGTAAAGAAAGCATGCACTTGCATCATTCAAGCAGATATCTTCACCATTAAGAACAAAGCAAAATTAATTATTAAAAATAACAAAAACTAAGTTAATCTTGTGTTAGAGTAAGCTTTGTAAAATGATATTTTTAAGTTATTAATTTATAATGATTTGCATGGTCCCATGAAATGGGTAAAATTGAAGAGAATGTATGACCAGAACATGTCTGATTGTTTTGCACATCTATTAAATCCACCTAACTCTGGGATCACACATGAAAGCCAAATATAGCACAAACTTAAAGTGAGTTGACTTACAAGTTTTATTTATTTTGCAAAGTATCACAAGTTTTGCATGACAACTGTATATACAAACCACTTACTGATATAATTTAACTCAGTTAACTTAACATGGAGAAAAATATCATACAGTATTATTTATTGCTGATAAGAACTTTTAACATGTGATATACCATGGGGATAATGTTGTCTAAGGGCTAATTTGCATCAAAAAATTAATAAAACTAATCAATTTTGTTTAAACCATTTTTTAAATGAGATTTTTAGGTTAAAGATTAATAATACCAGGTTTATTATTATATGGAATTTAACTTTACTCTTGTTCAGAGAATGCAGGGCAAATAGCCATAGCACCACAGGAGAAAACTACATAAGCAATCCCAAAAACATTAACTACACTTTATCTAATTTAGATCAAAACTTATCATGCAGACCATTACTACAGACACAGTAATGGTCACAAAAACTTGTACAATTTGATGAAATAAACTTTCAAAATAAAATTATTTTACATTACAAACTAACCACCTTAATAAGAGTGATTAACAAGTTTTTTGAAGTTTTATCATGACTGTCATTTAGATCCACATACTGTTCTTCTACTCTAAAGAAATTATGACTGTAATGATTTTTTTTTTTTTGGTATATGCTTTTAAAAAGTACCACTTGTTTTTAAATCTAGAGATCAATCGTACATCACACTGGAATAACAATGAACAAAGTTAAGAAGCTTCATGGTTGGCCATGCATTTCATTTCATGAACTGAATGAAAAGAAATTTATAATGCAAACAGAAATACCTGGCTAAAATGAAACCCATAACACATCCCACACTTGTTTAAATATTCAAAAAAATAAAATTAAATCATTAGCTGTAATAAAGATGAAATCACAGTCAAGAATATGGTCTTATTCAAGAAAGGAATATTTTCTCCAAAACATTTTACTTCTGATATAGTTGTATTACATTTTTACTTTATGTATTTTTACACCATGTGTCATTATTAAAAAAAAAAGAAATTTATTTCATAGTAGTTTTTTGACATTAAGTTTAAGGTGCTTGCTGTAGGAAGCAACAAGTGATATTCACCAACCTTGACATTCCATTTTTAACATTCAGAAATCTGTAGATTTTACATTTGCTTCTGAGCTCTGCTCGTAATAACGTTTTGAAGAGCTTCTTATTTTACAAGGCAGCAGCTAGCTTGCAACAAGTTGGTTAAAGTTATGCATCCAGTGCATTCAATACCAGAGGCTATAGGTGAGGGCTCATCCCCATGGCCAGCCAATAATTTTGTTCTATGTAAAATTAATGAGATGTTGGGCCCACTCAACCTTAAATCTATCACTGCATGGGAAAGGTACTATTAACTGTACTTTGTGATGCTTTTAATTACGTAGGATGAGTTAAATAAGTTAGATGTAGGCATTATATATACAAATATCTTTAATTATTTTAAACATATTTCTTCACATAAATAATAAATAAAACAGCTTTGAATATGTAAAAGTTAATTCGTTCACCATAATATACATATTAAATTAATTAATTAAAGTAATAAGTTCCACCTGAAACCAATTGGACTGTACTGTTTTTAACAAACCAATTAAAATCTGTTGATGTTAACAAATTTTACTTTCCCACTAAGAGAACAAGTTGTTAATACCTTACATGATTTTGAAATAAGTAATACCACTGAAAAACTGTTCAAACTCTAACCACAGGAACAGAATGAGAGTACCCAGTACGTCTGGAAAAGACTTCTTTCTCCGGATCTTAAAACTGTTGACATCATGGCTTAAGCAGAGCAACAATTGCTGTTGATCATCATAGTGATATCAATACCATAAGTGTCAATTAACTCCATCACAAATAACTGGTCAGCATCTGGATCAAGCCCTACCTGAAGCATGTGCTGATTTGTCCACTCTTTTTCAGGTGTTTTAGACACATCCAGTAGTGTGTTGAAGAGTTTGTTATTCAACATCTGAAAATAACTACAAATCACACCACTGGTTATAATTATTTTGAGATAAGGTACTGTTACTAATAAAAATGTCTAATGGTGAGAAGTTAAAAGTATTTTTTTTTTTATATATTTCAAACATTATGATCAGTATACTTGATTATTGTTTTCATTAATCTACCCTTGTAAGTAATTTAACTTTCAGTATGCAGTCCATCCCTAGGAATGGACCCATTTTGTACTTGTTATAATTTTCATTCTGTTATTTTAAAATTAGTTAGCATGTGTTTACAAGATCTGAAAATTATCAGATTTTTTTAAGTCTCTAAAGTTTGTTAAACAATGTTTTTCTCGTGCCTTTTTATTTTTGCATATTACCTATCCAGCAAGCAAAGTAATTTTCATTTTAAGATTAAAAATTCCTTTCTGCATCAGAAAAGTTTAAAATTTAAAATGTGAAATCTTCATTATGTCCAGATACTTTTATCAAACGTTTTTTAAGAAGAAACTTTATATTTTATTATTTTCTCTAACAAATCTCTAGATGGGTTCAGTTACCAATCTCTAAACCACTGGATAAAATTAGTAAACTAATATGAATTGTGATTTTGAATCCAGAATGATTACAGATTATAAAAGAAAAAACAAATGTTCAGACTAAATACCTTAATTCTCATAACATTAATCATATTGATCATTCTAACTTTCTTAGCTTACATTACAAAAGTTACAATGATACTATAACATAAGTGCATGTGCCCTGCATCCAGAAATATAAAACTGAGCTTTGTGTAAACTAAAGTAGCCTGTCTTGAGTGTGCTTTAGTAGACTATTATTTGGTAAAATACAGTCAGGTTTCAATTATTATAAACCGTATGCATATATAGATTATTACTGTTTACGAACAGGTTTGTAAACTTAATTTGCATGAAAAGTTTGTACGTGGAGGATGTGAAACGAAATATATGTTATATAAACAAATGAACAACCATAAATTTACTTCATTGATTCCGTTATAATTTATTGATTTAATAACTAATTTGTATTTGAAACTACCAAAGATTCAACTTATCAGCTTGAAGGTTTGTCTTGAAAGAAAGAGAGGATACCATTATATTTGAAAAGGTAAGTGAAAACCACTAAGAGGATATTCTGGCTTCTAATTGGTTATTCATGTGTGTGTATATATATTTGATTAACTAGTTATAGTAATAGCTTAGCAAATATAAATGTTATTTTGTATTCTAGCTTGTGAATTTTAGTAATTTGAGTTTATAATTTGTGTAAAAATACTTTGTAAAATCAACATCATAAACATCTAATCTGAACCAGTACTGCATTTCACATACATGGCACACAAAAATAGATGATTAGGGGACTTTAAGAAATTAAATAACATGTATTATGAAGATTTGAATTACAATCTACAGTTGATACCAAACTTAGGGAGATAAATTCATAAAATAGTAGTTCAATAAAATTTTGAATACAAGTCAACAGATGCAATTACATGGCATCTGACATGAGGAAAGGGTTAATACAGACATCTTAGGCTACATGGATACCAATTTCAGGATTTTTTAAAAATAAGAAATAACTATCTATGCCAAACTGGCTGTAGATTATGAACGTTACTTTTTAGATGCAGGATGATATGAACATCAGCAACCCTATCTACTTTATCTTTTCTTTCTCTCCTTCATGTAAGAGGTTAATTTTACCACTGATACATATAATTTGTACACTAATTTATTCTGTCCTTTGTGTGACACTTTGGTCTTGATCATGTTGTGTAAAAATTGTTTAAAATATGAAAGGTAAGGAGATACTGTTTTATACTGCTTTTACTTAAATGTTAAAAATAATATTGTGTAATATTTATCATTACTTGCATATTAATACAAAGTTATACACTTCTAACATCAAAATAACCAAGACAAGAAAAACTGAATGTTTCTACAAAAACAGCACTAACTTTTAAATGTGTGTGTAAGATTTAGTACTATATTGCTGAATGAAACATATAATCTGATCCCATGCATGTCCATAGAATATTTGGACATCATTTTAACTAGTTTACATTATCAATGGAAATTACAATTATTCAGTAGATTCAGTTTCTTGAAAATACACAGCATCGTGTAGAACTATACATTAAGAGAAACTTAACCAGGTCGACTTGCACAATTTCAAAATGTTATCTATTATGTGAATAAATTAGTTACTTGTTTATAGCTTATACCACCAATGTATAAGAGACTTTTCACATTAAGAAATATTTTTTTTTACTTTTGTAAAATGTTATAAAAATGTATATTTGCTGTGTGTGTGTGTGTGTTAAGCACAAAGTTACGCAATGGATTGTCTGTACTGCACCAGGGAAACCTGATTTTTAGTGAATCTTCAGACTTGACACTGAGGAGGATTTTGTGTCCATTGCATTATACAGAAGCCAAAAAAAGGTATGTTTTGTTAACAAATAGGTGTTCTAAGTGAAAGATTAAATGCAAAAGTGTGCAATTAATTATTAAATTTGAATAACTTACTTAATAAACCAACTTTCATCATCAGCCAAATCTCTTTCACTGCGACCAGGAGCTTGCTCTGATCTACAAAAATAGATATCACCATTTTTTAGTGTATGATAGGATAAAAAATTGTTTTTTTTATATTTCTTTTTAAGTTGACATTGTGATAAATGTTCTAAAAACCGTTTATCTTTGTGCACGAGCCTCTTCAACAGAAAGAACAAGCAAATATTTATTTACCATTAATTTGTTCTGTAGTGTTGTAATTTTAGATAATCGTGCACAATCCCATAGATTCCCTACAAAAAAATCTGTGGAACTTGTGTTCAATGATTTATGACAGGTGAAATACTGAATTCAAAATACATATTAATTTTAGCAAGCAGAAATAACGCTGAAGTATATATAACAAAAGCTTACTGACCAGTAGAATGATTATTGCAGATTGTCAGAGTTACCAAAAAATTTAGTTTGAAATTGAGATACGTCTGAATAAAAGTAAACACATCATCAGCTGATGCAGTATTTAATGAAGACAGGACTTCTACACTAAGTCTCAAGTCTTTCAGGAACATACATCAATCTGTTTTAAAAGAGCCAAAATAGCTTTTTATAATGCACATTACCTTTGAATCTGACTAATCATTAGAAAGAGCACTAAAATGCAGAAATATCTGCTTATAACACAGATTATCTGCCAAACATAAGATCAAGAAAGATAAGATGTAAATTTCCCATATACAAACTACAGAGGGTAACATCAGCATGACATCAACTAGAGCTTAAAAATTTATAAGTGATGTAGGTTTAAAATAAATTTAACACCAATAAACATGTTATAACTCAAGCTGGTGAAATTATATAAAAATCACAAAACAACACAGTATAGTAAGCATTATAATCACCTGTACAGCTGACAGGTATTACAAATGTTATCAACTAATACCACAATGTAAAATCTATAACCTTTAAAATTCAATTTCAAAATAATCCACATTAAGAAATCAATCCTTTAAGAAGTCTGCTAATTAGACTTTGAAAATGTGTTTTTGATGATATATAACACAAGTGGAACAATACATGAATGTTTGTTATGCAGTTAATTATCAGACTGTATCTAGAGCTTCAAATAATTGTTTCATTTTTGTCAAAGTCAACACAGACTAGTTCAGTTACTGTTGACTCCAAATTAGACACATTGAATTGTTCTTCTTTGTTCTGTTATTAAAGTACAAATATTAAAAATTTAATTTTAAAACTTGCAACCATACACACTTTACAGCTAAACTTAATACCACAGTCTAGATCTGCCTACCCATCCAACTAACTTTTTATGTATATCTTAATTAAAATTACTTTGTGGATGTTTATTTTTAATCTCACTGAGGACTTGAACATTCTACACACTATTAGATGTTATGATGTGATTGTACACTCAGTTAAAACAAAGAAAACTTGGAATTTTTTAATAGCTTGATGCAATACCACCAGCACCAATTTACAACAATTGAACTACACAATGTAAGATTTGTATGCAATTACTTAAATCTGTAAAAAACTCACTTCTAAAAATAAATCTAACATTTCTACTATATTTAAACTATCTACATCATGACAGTCATGTATATCTAACAATATGTCCCTCTTCAAGAAAAGTATTACATTTTAAAACAATATAAAAAGTGTTTTCAGCCCATGTACTAACATTTGTAGTCCCCTTAATGGACTCAATGTGGAACCAATAGTTCTGGACGTACAACACCTACCTCATAATCCACACAGTTAGTTTTACACTTCTGGCTGTATGCAAGTGGCTGATGGTCGGTGTGGATTATTAACTTGTTTCCCTAGAGGTAGTTCTAAAATTTCCAGATGGCAAATATGATGGCCAGCCACATGTTCAACCACAGAACTTTTTATTCTTCAACAGTCTATTTTGATGCTCTTGTAGAAGTTCTGTTCCAATTCCAATATCTTATACAGCAGTGCAAATGATGAATGGTTTGTTGAAATGTGAATTCTAAGGACTAATGAACTTCCTAACAAGTTCTTCAACTTCTGAAATGCCATCTGCTGTGGTTTCACAACTTGTGCTGCAGTGCCCCAAGGGCACTGCAAGATATTTCAAACTTTCAAGAGAAACAGTGATATCATCATCATCTGTTGGGGACCATGCAAACTACTAGCTCAAGGTAGTTCACAGTTTTAACATTAGATTGTGCTACATTCCTTTTGATGATGTTCCTGAATGTTTTTGTTTGCTTGT
Organism: Carcinoscorpius rotundicauda; assembly: GCA_011833715.1. Taxonomy (NCBI): domain Eukaryota; kingdom Metazoa; phylum Arthropoda; class Merostomata; order Xiphosura; family Limulidae; genus Carcinoscorpius; species Carcinoscorpius rotundicauda. The sequence goes on along the minus strand of CM022392.1, from coordinate 43,054,928 downwards.
ACTTTCAGCTATGCCAGTAATTTCTCAAGCTTTCTTGTTTAGATTTTGTATATAAATACCTGTTGACTTTCCAGGTCCATCAGTAATCGAAATAATTGAATGGTGTTGTGATCAATTGTCTGCAAGGTCTAGTGAAGTTCAGTGAAATATTTTATTGATTTTTGTCCTTGTGCATAAAAATGGAAAAGTTTTTGAAAATTAATAAGAAGTGTTGGAGTGAAGAAAAGGATGGAGAACCACAGACCAGTGGCAAAGTTGTGAAGAAATAAAAATATCAGAAAGATGACAATCATGAAGAGTGTCCACAGTGTGTACTATATCTAAAAGTTTTGGATTCAGAGTGCATGCTTCCAAGTAAACTAAAATGCAACTTAGAGACCAATCATCCTAACAAGGCCAGTAAATCCTGTGATTAATTTACCAGAAAGTTAAAAGAATTGTAAGAACAAAAAGGTAAATTTTTGAAACAAGCATCAAAACCAAGCAATGCTTTGCTAGCATCCTACAAGGTGGCAAATAGTCACAAAATGTAACAATCCTCACACCATTGCAGTGGATAGGGTGAAATATTATGGTTGGTGAGGCAATGGATAGTAACAAAGATGCTAATTTGATTCGTGGATGGTGACAAAATTGTAAAGACCTATTTTATAAAAATGTCACATTGGCTTAAGACTTATTTGAGATCCTTGACACCTTTGTGTGTGAAAACAACTTAGACTGGATTGTATGTGTTGGTATCTGTACCAACGGTGATCACTCAGGAAAGTTTGTTGAAAGTGGTGAACTTTATAAAAACTAGGCTACAGAAGGCAAATTTTTAAAAAACTGTTTGTTGTCCTTCTGTCACATGTCATGGTTCTCTGGTGGGAGTTTACTGTCTCATCTGTATCTTGATGAACATGAATATGCTAAAAACTTCTTGGAAACTGATTTTTTGTAAAAATTACCATACCTGTCCAATTTATTTGAAAAGTGAATATGTTGAACCTCTTTTTGCAGGGAAGCAACACACACACACACACATTCTGAAACTTGCAGAGGTTTCAACCATCAGAAAAAATGAATGAATGTGGTGGCAAAGACTGTTTCCCACTGTTGCAACAGTTTGTAACATTCAATGAAGTTGATTTGACCCATGAACTAAAATCTGGTTTTAAGGAGCACCTAACAGCTCAGTGACTGGTTTGAAAATTACCCATTCAAGGTTATGGCCTCATCTGAATTTACCTGTGCAGAAGAAAATCTTACTTAGCTATTTTGTGACAAGACTTTAAAACAAAATTTTGCAGCATGGAGCTGAGTTTTGTATATCAGGAAAAGATAACTATCTGCTGCTAGGTGCTAAAGCTCAGCGAATCATAATTACAGTTGCAATGTCAAATCTCTGCAAAGCTGGGTTTTTGGTAGTTGCTCTGATAAGAAGCAAGTACCATGCGAAAATCAATAATGGAACAGGAAATTAAGGTGGCTGTGTGCAATCTGACTCCAACAAGTGCACACAACCCATTAGTAATTGTGATTATTTAAAAATGAAATAAAAATATTGTTTTTACCTTCGATTTATATGTATTATTCTTTCAAATGGCTACTACACATTGTTAAGACAAATACTTAATAAATAGAATTGTTAGGTTTTTCTTTTTGCCTAGGGGTACCATAAAAAATTGCTGAGACAATAAGGGCAGTATGAACTGAGAAAGATTGGGATATACTGCCTCACTGGATTGGCCCTTCCTGTTCAGCTCATTCAGTGATGCAATGGCTCAGCATAGTTTGAAATGAAATTTATAAAATATTCTGTTAACTCCAAGAAGGATCTGAGTTTCTTCATAATCATTAGAGCTATTACATCTTGTATGCTGGGTCAGCTTCTCCTCTTCCATGGTATCTATTGGATGCTTGTCTTGTGTCAAATAATGTCCACGTATGTAACAGCCTATGTAGAACATAGATAATCTGATGTTCAGACCTATTGCCCTTCCTTACCACAGATCTACAAGTTTATTTATGTGTTCTATCCATCAGGCTGTGTGGGTCAGAATCTCATTCACACAAAGCTTAATGTTAGTAATTTTATGCATTTTCCTCATCATGCAGTTGACTAACCCAAACACTTTTCTCGAACTGGTAGCATCTATCTGGTGTCACAAAAACTGTCTTCTCTTTAGATCCTGTCTCCATTTAGACCTGTCAATAACCTTTACTGAGGTCAACCAAACAAACTGGCCCTGTCTAGTTTTGTATGATATCCTGTGGGTTGCTCATAGGTTCAGAGTCAAACTTCATCACATGGATCAGCTTCCAATACTCTACAGATGTAGTTTGAGTTGTTCCTCTTCTTTACAATTACTACTTTTGAACAGTGAGCTGAATTTGAAGGCTCAATGATTTCAGCCTCCAACATTACCTTAATTAGGTCTCATTACATATGGCATCTAGTAGAACTTTACCATAAATGAATCCCTTGGTTGTAGTTTAAATCTTGTGTTGTACAAGGTCTGTTGTACCTGTTTTATGTTAAAAAACATCTACATATGGGCACACAGAGATCATATAGCTTTTTTCTATCTACCAGTCAGTTCTTCAGTGATGTTAACATCTTCATATGTTATATGTCAAAGCAGTTGTCTTAAGTGTAGTAGGTCTATTTTCTAACCTTTCTTCTCCTTTTCACAGTTTTGTCAGTAACTGCACTGGATCTCATACTACTCTTCTGCACAGTAACTCAAAGGATGAAAATCTTGTACAAGCTCATGGGACTTCTGGGTAAACAAGTAATACTGCTTGCAGTTATTTGTCCCAGTCATGTGGTCTCTCCTGGCACATATTTAATATACTCTTTAAGATGACTCCATTAATTCTCACAAATTCATTACAGGGTTGCACAGGGAGTTAGAGAATTGCCTAGTGCTGATAAGTCAGCACCTGTGTCACTCAAGACTGCTTTTGCAGATACCTTTCAGGAAGGCTTCTATTACTATCTTTCTATCTTTGACAGTACTATGGACTCTGAAAACATGTCACACAGTCAACTACTGTCAGTATGTCCCAGTTGCCCTTCTTGGATAAAGGTGCTAATGGTATGATCAAATCCACAGTAACACTGCTGAATGTCTTTTCTACAAGGAGTATTTCACTCATTAATACATTGGCTACCTTCCTTCTTTGTATTGTCCTGCAACAGATGTCACATGGCCTGAGAATATAGTCACCTCTCCAATTCAGGTAATGGAAGTTGCAAGTGATTCTGTCTGCCATCTTCTTCTCTTCTGGAGGTCCTTCCACAACTGACTTGTGATGAAACTGATCACTTAAATCCAGTATTTTGTGTACTGTGGTCTATTTAACTTCCCCAGTTAGAATTACCTTGATAAATCCAGTACAGTACTCTATTCTGCAAGTCTCTTTCCCAATGATCTTGTATTTGATTTCTTGGACACTGTCCAAACAATTTGTTTCAATGAAGGATCTCTCTTCTGTGCTTTCTTCAGTTCCCATGGATCTCTCAGGTCATTCCATAAGTAATGTCCAAATATTTAATACAGAAAGTGCATCATCTTTGTCTTTTAGAAGACTTTAATGACTAAAATATGTTCAAGTAAAACAAACTAACCCAACTCCATTTTTTTAGATCATTAATCAAATAAACCCTTATAAAGATGGATGTATCTGAGGAGCACATGGGGCACATAATGCTTTACGAGCTAAAAAAAAAAGGCAATAGTGCAGCAGAAACTACACAAAATATTCAAGGTGTTTATGATGCAGTCTCTCAATGAAGCACAATGTCAAAGGTGGTTTCAGAAGTTCAGATCAGGTGACTATAGCTTCAGTTATGCTCCACATTCAGGTAATCTTGTTGAGTTTAATGATGACTTGCTGTTGGCTGCACTTGAAGATTGTGCTGTAACAGTTGAAGAACTAGCACAGAAGCATAATTCAATCCATTCAACAGTTCCCTGTCATTTGCAACAGCTTAGAAAATAGGTCCCCACATATTTGACAAAAGCCAACCTTAAGAGCAAGAGTGGACATTTGCACTTCTTTGCACTCTCATGAACATAACTCACCTTTGTTGGACAGGTTAGTGACTGGAGATGGAACATGTGTATTTTATAAAAAAAAAAAAAAGTTAAGCACTGAAGACAATGGCTCAGTGCAAGCAAATTGGCTAAAGTACAGCCCAAAATGGACTTCCACCCTAGGAAAGTCACGTTAAGCAGTTAATGGATTATTGTTGGTGTGATCCACTTTGAGTTGCTACCACTCAATGTAATGATTACATCAGACTTCTACTGTCAACATTTAAAGCACTTGAATGTTGCACTGAATAAACAAGAGACTTGTTGTGATCAGTCGTAAAGGTGTTGTGTTACACCAGGATAATGCATGGCTCCATACAATAAGGATCACGTCTGCAAAGACTGAAGAGTTAATACTGGGAAACACTTCCACATTCCCCTTATTCTACAGACCTTGCCCCATCTGATTATCTTCTAAACAGAAGTTTGCAGAACTATATTGATAGAAAATAGCTTGGAATACATGAAGATGTCAGAACTGTCCTCTCTACATTCTTTTCCTCCAACCCTCAAGAATTTTATAGAAGTGGCATTCAGCAGCTTGTGAATTGTTGGCAGGAAGTAATTAATAATAATGGAACAGACATTATTGATTAAATAACATCAAAAGCATTTGAAATCCTTTCTCTTTTTCTGAACCTAAAATTAGACATTACTTAAGGGATGACCTGATACATTTGGGATATAACTCACAAGCAGGATGAAGTGTTCACCTTTATTCTTGCTATTGTAAACTTTCTCATTGTTCCATCAATTAAGAGAAACAGATGTACCTTGTCCATCAGTGACAATCAGGTACTAGACTGGTCCTTACTGCTGCATCCGGTTTCTTGCAGAGCTTTCACTTTCTTGTTCCTGACAAAGTCTTCATCTACTGACATGTACAAGTTGTTGGCAACTCTTGACATCTGTCAGATACTCCAATAATTACTGGCACAATTGTCCCATTTACTAATTTCAGCTGACCATCAATCATACACTGTTTAATGATAGTGACAGCACTTTCTTCACATGGTGAATCTCACAGTTGTTTTCACTGATTTTTCTGAGAGGAACACTTGTACACTCACTTTTTTTCTTTTAAATTTTATGCTGTTCCTTTTCAGTTACCTGTGCACTCACAATGTGCCCCATTTTATAACAAGCATAGAACCTCCTCTCCCCTTTGGTGACATTCTCTTGCTGGTTATGCTTGGATTTATCAGTTATACTCCCTCCATCGGTCTCCTCATATTTTTCTAACACCTTGATTATCTTTCCAATATCTTTAAGGAACAGTGGAATGTGATAAACTGTTCACATATTAGCAGATTTGCTAGTCCTTCAAAACTATCTTCAAGCTTGGCCATGCCAGTCCATCTTGTAAAGTATCACTATAGACATGCTACAAACTGAAATACAGTCTCTAAGGTGTCAGATTTGACTTCGCTGAACTTCCAGTAAAAACTTTCCTCCATAAATTTGTAGCATTTTAGCAAGGCTAAAAAAAAAAGGGGGGGAGGGCTTGAGACAGACTACCCAGTGACCTCTGTCCCTGTTCTGACTCTGGGCTAATATTACATACTTCTCCATGAAAACATCCACATCTTTCTATTCATCAAATTTGAGTAGTCTGGGCCACCTCATTCTGACTCCTCTGTCTTTCTGTTGAGAGAGCTTGATAATCACAATTGGTGCTCTTATTTTCTCTCTTTTTCCAATCTCTCCTTTTCTTCTTTTCTCTACTGTTGATGTTCAAGTTTTTGCACATAGTTACCTTTGAGTTCAATTTGCTCTTCCCTCTATATTCATTTATCAGGTCAAATTTGAATCCATACTTATAGTCTAACAGAAACTATATATATTTAATATACTACAAGCTACTATGATACACCAGTATTAAACTGAAGCAACAAGAACGAATTTCTGATAACATAACATAATAACATGAGCATTAATTCACAACAACTGAACTAAATAATTAATCATTCACATACAGTTACTTAAACAAGCCTACAGCTTTGCTACTAAAAAATAACTACATTCAACATTATACTTAAACTATCTAAATCATAACACATTAACTTAAACAGTTGTATATATCTAGCATAAAGAATGGGTAATATACAAAGATGGGGCAATGTTTAACTACTAAGTGTACTAAAATTAAATTACACTGATCACACAGTAGCAAAATCAGACAAAATGTACAATATACTGAATTTAAAAGCTTGACTAAGTAAGAAAAATATTTATAAACATATGTAAAGAATAAATCCTTTTAACACATGTTGGTAAAAAACAAAAATACTAATATACATATGAATAAACACCCTTTTAAAATAGAATAACACCCATCTATCAGCTGAAAAACTAAGGTTAAAGGTGTAAGACAGATGAGCATCCACTGGTACAGACCTGATGAAATAAGCAATGATCATGACATAAGAAAGTTGAAGGACAGGAAGAAAAAGATTGGAAAGCTGGAATATAAAAGGAAGATATGGAAAAGGCAAGGTTTAGAAAGATGAGACACCAAGGAAAAGAATGAGTATTGATGCGGGAGTAACCTCAACCCAAGTTTTCAGAAAGTCAGAAACATCACCGAGGACCTCCAGGCAAAGATCACAGAGGAGTGAGTCATAAAACATTAATCAGAAGAGTATTCTGTCTCAACAGAAGGGGAACCTTGAAGGAAGAGTAGTAGTAAAAGGAAGAGCAAAAAAGGAAAGCCTTCTGAGGCACAATAAATCACCTCAGAAATATTGTAAAGAGGCAAGAGATAATGTAGGAGAGTGGTAAGAAAGACACAGGTGTGAAAAATCAGGCACTAGGAAGTGAAACAGAAGTAGAGGTGTCTACCTCCTTAGCATGCAAAAGAAAATATTCCAAAAAAGTAGGAACCAGAAAAAGGAAATGAAGGATAGCTACAAGCTGAGACAAAAGAGGCCAAAACATACAAGTATGGTTGGGCTGTTGTTCAAGAAACAAGTCCACATAAAACCTAATATCAGGAGGAGGAGGAAAGAAGGCTAAGTAATCTTTAGAATGAATTTTGTGTAGAAAGGAAGTGGGGAAACAGGAACAATGAGAATGAGAAACAAAAACTTGCAAAATCATGTCAAGAAAGAGAACGGAAGGTTGAGGATTTTTTTTTTTCCACAGACAAAGAAGTACCTAGGGCAGTGGTTCTTAACCTTGTTGCAGGTACTGAACTCCGGAACTTTCGTACTTGCATTCACCAAACCCTTCATAATTGGAAAAATAATAAGAATTTTTCAAATTCAAAACATAAATAGATATTTTATTAGTGCACAAAATGAACTATGAATCAGTTGTACACAATATCACTGTGTTCAAAGAACAAAACCAACAAAACATGAATTTCACACAAAAACAAAACTCAATGAATATTTACTGCAAATCAATGTGACTTTTGCTGTTGCCTTTCAGAGACAAGTTCAGAAATGCACAGCTTCACCTGGGTAAGTGCCACTCTCATATCATTTTCGCAACAAAGTCTGTTCCTTTTCTTCGTTTTTATGTCTGCCATCTTTGAAAAGGATTGCTTGCAAAGATATGTTGTAACAAATGGTATAAGTATATCAAGGGCTTTCTTAGCAATAAGAGGGGATGCTATGATTTGGTGACACCAAAACGTTGAGAGTGTTGTTCTGAAAAGTTACTCTGAACCTGGCTCTGTTGAAGTTCAATGATTTCGTCGAGGTATTTATCATTGACATCTGCTATCAAAACACTAAACGTGAACGGCTGTCTCACCGATGCTGGATATGACTCTCTGGTTGGGAAGTATCTGTCGAGAGACTCTGTGAGCTCATCGAAGTGCATGGCAATTGCTTGCTTCAGTTCCGCAGGTACAGAAATGTCTCAGATTTCAGACACATCTTCGATCTTACTTACATAGTCGTCCAGCAGGGGAAAGCTTGTGAAGTTATTATTCCCTGTTCATCGTTTCCTAACAGTAGTTTGTTTTGAAAAACCTTCAGGTTTTCTTCCTCTTCCATGATGTTGACTCCACCACCCTGCATCTGTTGATTGAGAGCATTGAAGATATCAGCCATGTATGCCAAAATGAGAATGAACTCACATTTTTTGAAGCAATCTACAGGACAATGTTGGTGCTCTCAAAACATGATGGCAAAAGCATGATTCAGCACCTTTCCCCAGGATAACCACTGAACATTAGAATGGTACAGAAGTACCTCAAATTCAGAGCCCATTTCATTAAACAGCTCATGGAAGATGTGGCGCTTCAGGGCACTGTTTCGTACAAAGTTTACACATTCCACTACAATTTTTAATACTTCTGCTACCATATCCCATAAAAGATCTTTGTCTCTGAAGAAGTTATTCACAAGTTTCTTCCCATCGGCAGCCTATAAAAAAAAAAAAATCTCGTTCTTCATACAGCACATGAATACAACAAGCTGGCTTAGATTGGAAACGTTGGTGGTCTTGACAAGTTGAAGGCTGAATTTTGCTGGGCATGAAATCATATCTGCAACTAATTGAGCCAAGATGTCATCGCTCATGTCATCTATTCTGCTGCTGATGGTGTCATCTGAAAGAGGAATTTAGGATAACTTATTTTCAGCGGCTTTTCCCACATGATATTCGCCATCTTCAACACAGCTGGTTTTATGAGTGCTTCACCAATGGTGTGTGGTTTGCTCTGCTTTGTGATCAAGTATGCAACTTTGTATGATACTGTGAGGATCAGTTTGTTAATGGGTACAAAGCTGAGAACAGGCAAAGTAGCCTTTTCATCGAACCTGGCTCTCTTTACCTTGAATTCAGCAAGTGTTGTGTTCTTCTATTTCCCATGTCCATGCAGCCTTAAGGAGTGTTCTCTTAGTTTTACCGTTGCTAGACTAGAATTGCTCAAGTAGGCATTGCAAATCAGGCACTGAGGATGCTGACTCCCATTATGTTCCGTTATACATGTGAATCCATACTGTACGTATTTGTCCGACCACTTTCTGTTTTTACTCGACATAGTTAGTGTGAAGAGATTGAAAAAGTAGGAAAAAAATCACAAATGATGCACAATTACTAAAGTCACAAGTCAACTGCTAAGTGCACGAAGTTCCCTGTAGCACAGATATTAAGGCCAAGTGATGTGACATGATCAGCTGCAGCCAATGTTGGCCAAGTAGAGCATGACGTCACCAATCGTACTAGTGTGGTGAATAGAACAAACACACACACAGTGTGTTTGTGTGTATTGTCCTCTGCTGAACCCCTGAGACTGACTCACTGAACCCAGGTTAAGAACCATTAACCTGCAGCAAGCTCTAGTGGGTAGAACAGCTGGTCAAAATCATTTTTGTCCTAGTCATGTCCAAACTTAGAAAAAGAAATATCTGGCCAATGGATGGAAGGAAGTCCATGTTTGTAACATCATCACAATCACAGAATGAAATAACAGTTGCCATCACTTTAAAATTTACAATCAGGAAAACATTTTTTCTTTCTTAATAATGAAAACAACCACTTAACTCTCTCAATACATGTTTAGTCCTTTTAGATGCAATACTTTTAACTTCCAAAATTAGGTAGACTTTTAGTAAAAATTATTTTGTACACTAAAAAATCAGATTTATAATGAACTATTTTTACTGAAAATTTGTTTGTGAAAATATCGAGTCTGTTTCATTACTAATCTGAGTGCACAGTGATTTCATGTTGTGATTAAAAAACTATTTTTCATCCCACAAATGTCAAATATTATTTGTGTATTTTCTGAAACATAAATACATTTCAAACATTTACTTTCAGTACTCTATGTGGGGTCTGTCACTTAACCAACCTTATAATCATCATAAAAAAATAAGGAAATTAACATAAATAATGCTTTTTCATGCTAAAACAACAATATATTTAAACATATAACTTAAGTCTCATAATGCTTTATATAATTTTTACTTTGCCTAGCTAATATTACATAGCTTGCATTGGCACTGTGCACATGCACTAATGTTACATAACTAATAGCATAAAACTGCCTTTTAATCTTCCCTGTCTTGGCCATGTTTTAGCAGACTAGTATTTTGTAATATTGTCACATTTCAATTATTAAACATCATATATGTATTAATATTATCACTGTTTAGAAATAAATTATTAAACTTATTTTTCTTAAAATACTGAACAATAAATCAAGAAGGAAAGCTAACAATTATTTCTCCTTGCTATGACCCTTAAATTCAGTTGCTGTGCCTTTAGAAATTCACGTGTGGAGGATATCAAACAAATTGTTTTTTTAGGTTTTATATACATAGCTGAATAACCAAAAAAAATCATAAATAACAATAATGATACCACAGAATTCCACTAATTTATTAAGCTTAGTAACTAAGATATATTTATATGTTTTAAAAAATATGAAATGTTGAGCAGACTAAAGGCATAACCTACCTTTTTTAAATATTTGTTTGAAAGAATGCAGTTGCCTTTTCACAGATTAAAATGTCTAAGAGAACCACTAGGGGGAATTTTTAAGTTATCCATTGGTTATTCATGCACCATATATTGAGTGAGTCTATATAAGCGACTTTGGCCACTTTATTCTCTTTTTATTTTTGGAAACTGTGTTTGATTCAATACATAAGCCATTAGCAGCAAAGTAAAAGAATATAAAGTTCTTATTTTATATTCTAGCTTGTTAATACTAGTAATTTGAATTCCTAATTTGTACAAAACTAAAGATTTAGTATTTTAACATCACAAACTCTTAATTTTAAACTGTTCTGCATTCAACATACCATGCGACTCACTAAAATCTAAATTTAGGTGTGCTACTTTAACATTTACTTTTAAATTAAGAAATTAACTCATATATAATATTAAAGTTTATTGTTCAATAAAATTTTGAATGCAAGTCAACACTCAATGATATGCCTTTGACCCATGAACTGTTGCAAAAGGGTTATTATTTGTCTTTCACAGACAAAAAATGTCATACTTGTAGCAAAGTATTTTTAATAAAATAAAGATTTGTCTATGAATATATTGAATATTTGTTTGGAATAATCCATGTGCACAGTAACTGTCATGTTAAAATTAAAAATACTTTTCTTCATCTCAAATTTCTTTTGTGTAATCCATAAAATCTCATGAATGCATTAGAAACGTTTTTAGTTTATCTGCTGTTTCCTTTATCCTATCTGTAATCTGTAAATGGAATCAATTACTTTGACCAACCTCATAACCACAAAAAAAAGCATAAAATTAAACTTTTTTTTTCTTTCTAGAATAATTTAAAATGTGATACAAAACTACATTTGGTTATCCTAAGTAGCTCCCAGTTTGTAATTGCATACATTTATTTTAATTATATCTTATTGTTTTACTGCCATTTGAAACTCATCTAACTACTATCCTTACCATTATAAGATATAAATCACTCAGGGAACGTGCAGCTTATGTTAGGCTAACGAATTACATTACCCATGAGATGCTAGCATGTGTGACTCATGAAACATTTATTATTATTATTTTATACATTTTACCTAATCTAATTTTATATAACCTAAAAGTTTCCTGTTTTCACATTAGTTATTTCTGTAATTATACATAAAGAATAAACATTAAAAATAAGAAATAAAATACTTAACCAATATTCTTGCTGTCGATTGTGGAAGAGAGCTAACCTTAATCTTTATACTAATGCACTTAATTTTTATTTAACTAAATAATGCATCAAGCAATATAGATAAATAACATGCAAAAAGTAGACAAATTCCCTTAGCTCTTAAAATTTTTATGAATATTTAATTTTGTTTTAAGAGTTATTACCAATTCAAACAAGCTAGTTGTTAACTTTCTGATGGAACAATGTTGGTATTCTGAGTGAAACTAACATTAAAAATAAAATGATGTACAATACATAATTTGGCTAATTAAAACCTTGACTTTCTAGTAGTTACAGGTAATATATAATTAAATGTTACAGAGAACTAATAACAAATTATGAAATACAGGATGTAAAGGTAAGTGTAGCAGGAAGGGTCTGATTTTATATCCAATAGCTCTGTAACCACAGAAAATTGAAAATTATAAAAAATGTAGTTTGTTTGAATGAAGATTTTATAGTAGGCAACTTACATTTAATTTTGTACTTTTTTTTTTTCAAGGAGTAGTGGATAAAGTAAGGAAAATGACATGTTAAGAAAAAATGTTTCACAAGTATCACGCCAGGGAATTTTTTTTTTTTTTAATATTGGTTCGTAGAATTAAGACATAAAACCTACATATTACTAAAATATGGATTATTAGCTAAGATTTTATTCTATTCTAATTAGTATAACATAAACCAAAAAGTAGTTTAATAAAATAAATATCAAAAAGGTATTGTCTCAAAAAGACATGGTTTTTGTAAAATGACCCAATACCATACTAATAAAATTAAGAACACAAGATAGCAAAAAGACAAATAACTGTAGATGTTATAATTAGATCCTGTTCACTGGCACCTTTTTCGTTTCTTTCATAATGCAGTGTTATACCTTCACATAATTACCAAGTTTCTATTAATAAAAAAAGGAAGAAAATATTGTGGACCTTACAAAGTGCAGTGATTTCTAACAGTGTAATAATATATCATTACACATGGTAGGATTATTTCATAATGTTAAAGTTACAATGCAAGATATTTCTGAATGAAACAAATGAAAAAAATTGAGCTCATACGACCAGCTCAATGAAGAGAGTACAAAAAATGAAATTTCCAGAGAAAGTTTTATCTCTTCAGGAGCAGAGAGTCACTGTTAAAAAGAGCAAAACTGGATCCACAATATACACTCTTTGAAGATGACCAACCAGAAAATAAACCTTGAAATGTGGAGGTACTGCAACTCCCTGTGACTGTTGCAAGGTACTCACTAAACATGAGATCAAAAATGATACAACTATGTCATGAAACACTGAATAAGTTATTTGAATGGTCAAATTGCAAAATTTAACAACTTTGGCTGATATTTTGCAAACAATCTCAGTTGAATTTAATGTTCAAAATTCAGAATGTGTAAACATTTAAGAATTTTGTACTTATGAAATGTATATTGTAGGAGAGTAAGATATTTAGTATTTGCATCATACATAAAAAAAAAAATTCAATTCAATCTGATGTTTCTGAATACAAAAGTATGCTTTGGGTACAAAAACAATCTCTCAAAAACCTCAAGTATTGCTAACATAAAACTGCAAAATCAATCAGTTGTTAGACTATTACTTGAAGTTGCTTACTCTTACCTCAGTTGTCTCAGGTGATTAAACTTGATTCTGTCTGCAGAACTAAGAGTTAATAATTTCTGGTAAAAAGGTGTGTCCACTTTCATGTTCTGGTTGTCTATGTAAAGATCATACAGACTTTTTTTTGTCTCAAAAATCTTCTCTGTTGTACCTGACAATACATGATTCCATAGAGATAATTAAAGAAAATCTGAAGAAAGTTCGATACAGTATCAGTATTTTGAGTGTAATTTGATAAAGAATTGCAAAAGCACAACATATTTACTGAGAAGTATTAATGTTAATATTTTTAGTAGACACAAAATTGGCTAATGCTGTATGCCTATCATTTTTATCATACACATCTTAACACTAAATAATTAATATCTGAAAAAGTAAAACTATTTGGCTACTAAAAGCTCTAGTCAATATCTGAAACAAAGAAAAAATAAATGTTATTTTTGAAAATAGGAAAAATGTAGAAATAGCCTACAGATGCCTCCAGTTTTCTAAACACAATTTTTAAACTTTTATGAAGCTTTGGGAGAAATCTTATATAATATGCAAAGAATATATCATTCAAATTATTTTTAAATTTAGGAATTTAATAATGTTCATACAGACTACATAATACACCAAACATTTTACATCTATTTAACACTTTCAGCATGGTTGGCAACCACAATCGACTTGAAAGCTCAGCACAGCAGGCAATCTTCGTCAACAAGATGTAAACAAAATACCCTTGTGGCTAATTATCATAATCACACAGGCCTGTAGACCTACTTGAGGCTAGAACCATGTGTATTCATTGTTTACTAGGGATTCCCAGGAGGTATTTAAACCAGATGTTATGTGATTTCTTTGTTTTCTAGCCTGTGTAGATCATACTGTTCATTGTTTTAGAAGATGCCTTCCTTGCATATTCTGTTGATATTTACGATGTTGTTACAACACCAAAAGGAAAAGCTTATACCACTAAGGATGTAATCAATATTATTTTTAACAATGAAGAGAGTGACAAAGAGTTTGAGGCAGATGATAATGAAAGCTTACTTATAACAGACGAGAGTGATAATAAAGATATTTTTGGCCTGGAATCAGCCTCTGCTTTAGGTAAGCACATGGTGTAGTTAGGGTCATATAACTTATTGCATAAACTGAGTGACCAAGGCTAGTTTTTGTTAATAGATATATAATATATTGTGCAGACTGCAAGAGCAACAGCGAAAACCTAGTATCCAAGACTATTCAGAGAGCAGATTATTCAAAATTTGCTGAAGGGATATGTCAGCAAAGCCAAATGAAAAGGAAGACCAAGTACTGATAAAGGTCAACACATAGTATTGGACAATATGAGGACAAAAAACACAAACCTGATTGTGCTGTTTGCAGCAATAGATACACAGCTGGATGGAGAAGAAAGCAGATGAACTATTTCCGAAAACAGTGCAATCTTCCCATGTGTTTTTTACCATGCCACGAGATATATCATAACCACAAAGACTATCAACGGGCTGCTGCACAAATTGTATACAGTTTATAAATTATTGTGTTTTACATGGCACTTCTTTGATGTGCATCAGGGTGTCTTCCTTTATTCCTGTTATTCTTATGTATTGAATTTAACTTAGAGTTTTGGGTACAATCACTGAAAATTTCAGGGACTTCTGTTGAGTTATTGCCGAGATATCATGATTTTAGTACTGATACCATAATTAGTTGAAGTATCAAAAATATATATTCAGTGCCATGCCAAACATTAAAATTTTTTATTCAGCACTGAAAGGGTTAACATATACAGTTTAAATTTTTCAAAAGGTTTGTGATGTGTCTTGAGATACATTTTCAGAAGGATGCTCTTTGAACAGTTGTGGAAAGACAAAAGACTACCCTTAAATAACATAATATGAATTACATCCATAAAATTATGTTCACAAACTATGCACCTAGACCTGTTATTCAAACATCATTGTATATCTTGTGACATGCAAGCTTCTATTCAAGGGAATGGCTTCTTCCTGTTAATTGGTGACTGTAATGCTTTAAAGGAATCACAAAAATACCAATGCAATTCAATTATTCAAAATTCATAATGAGATAAATTATAAAACTTGTAACAAATATTACAAAAGTTGCAAATATAACCATACTTTTTGACATGAATTGAGATAATTATCAAACGTCTAAGTACCATGAATGAAAAAAGCTACATCTATTGGTTTTATAATTTTTATTTTTATACTGCTATATCAAATACTGTTATGAATGTTATTGCATCAATACAATCCCGCCTGTACTTGCACACTTGTTTATTTTAAATTTCTTTTGTCTCACCAGAATATTTGTTTTTGGCATATAACTATTTTTACACACACTATTAAACCATATTTCAATTCAGTAAGATAATCATCAATACATACATGCTATGAATACTTTTGTGTCTTCCAACAATGAAATGTCAGACAGACTCACATAGAAAATTGGCTGAGTCACTCGCAAGTCAATGTCAGCAACTGAGTGTCTTACAAGGCAAGAAGTACAATACACTACAACACAAAGGAAAAAGGATCTTTAACAAGGGTTAAAATAGTCAAACATACTCAGGTGTGAACTTAACAATAAATTTCTTAATTCTTTGTTTTATGCTACCATGTTCAATTTAATAGAATCTGTGATTCTTGAAACAAATTTTCTGAAACAATATGATTATACAAGCCCTAAAATACATGTTGTAGTTTTATAGAAAAATAACAGACAAACCTAAGATGTCAACAGTTTGATTAAAAAACATATCACATAGCCTTGATAAAAATTACTTAATAACAAATTTGTTCATATTTATTGTACAACACTGAAATATCAAATTTCTCTTAATACATGTCACCATATCTTTTCAACAATAACATAACAGAATAATTACAATGATGTACAACTTGTGAATTACATTTTATAAGTTGGTTCTTAACTTTCAGAATAGTTTCATTTCACAAGCCATTGAATGTTTTGGATATAATTTCATAAAATGTTTGCACATTTTCAATAGATGAATATTTAACTTGCATATTAAAATATGTTCAAGCTTAAAATATATTATTGTAGTAGGATGATTAGAAGTTTTTGCTACCAAATTTTACATAAACCAGAACAATCTCATATTTGTATTACTCTAATCACCATGACTGCTGTACATTTGTGATTTTAATTCACATTACAGAACGACTTGATATCTTGGCTTATGCTGGATGAACCAGCATACTGCCTAAGAGTTCACAACATAGGGTAATTTAGAAAAAAAACAACTGGATAATGAACTGTTTCTTGAATGACAAAGAAGAATGGTTGCTCACTTAAGTAATGCACTTTTCATTATGTTTCAGAGAAGGAATCCTGAGTCCTTAACACCCAGTTCTTTCCTTGCGCTCATATATCTCATAAATCATTATACAAACTTAACATTAACATATAATGATGACAAATTTTTTTCATAAGCCTCCTTTGCTTTGGTACTCACACATTCTTGTACACACCTCACAAATGTAAGATGTGTACAAGAGGCCATTGTTTATGTAACTAGCTAAAGTGATGCAATTTATTTTTACGTGTAACAGTGTGAACTTAATACATTGCTTACTTGTTACAAATTACAAATGTAACCAAAATTGCTTTAACCTTATATACGTGAGTTAGACCAACCTTCTAAATCCCATGTGACCATAGAACTATAACTTTGAATTTACATCTTCAGAAAATTTGGCAATCTTTCAGTACACATAAGTTTGTTGTGTAAAAAATTTCAAGTTTAACAAAGTGTTTGTACTGAAGACAAGTTTCTTAATTTACAAAGTTTATACTGAGTCAATCTCAATAAAAGGTGATGTTTTATGTTAAGATTAAAAATAATTTTCTTCATCTTAGTTTTAATATTTCATTTGTGTAATCTCTAGAACATCCTAAATGAATACTATTTTTTTATGCAAAACTTTATATTCAATCTGTTGTTGGTTTTTTTTTCTATCCTAACATTGACTGTATTTGGGCTCAAACAATCTGACTGGTCAAGGTGATACTGAAGATAGAAAACTGATGAAATAAGCCAAATAATTCAAACACTTTTTGCAAGAATGAGTTAACCTTAATAAACAGTAAATTAAAATATTCTCTTTCTTTTGGTCATAAATAAATTAACAATCAATATTAGAATGAATCACAAGATGTGGCAGGAGAGCACGAAGTTGGAGTTTATGTAGATGATGTAACAGTCACGTGACTAAGGAATTTGTCACTTTTTTGACCAGTTGACCTGATGCTTTGAAAATAACATTTGCTTAATAAAAAATATTGTAACCATGTATTTTTTCTCTGGTTTTAATCACCCTTGAATTAATGTTTTAAATTTATGAGCACAGGCCTGATCATTTTAACCAAACTTGTTACAATAAAACTATACTTGCTATAAATGTGAATGTACATGAAATTTGGCACGATATTAGTAAACATTGTTAGTCTGTTGTGGACAAAATGATTTTAATAAAATACTTCTAAGATTTGTTTGTGAACTTTTTAAGCTTTAATGAGTCAGTCCAACTGAAGAGGTACTATAACCCAACACAAGCACATGTTGTATCTCCCAAAGATGTAACTATAGGCCTGGTATTGTTTGAAGAGAATAAACTCCAACAACAAGTATTAAAAATGTGAAATAGATGTTTGGTTGTTATTATATGCCATTTAAACATTTCCTAGTATAGTAAGTTTTCATTTCTTTGATTTCATAATTTCTCATTGTGTACATGTGGTTTTACAGTTTCTTTTAGCCCGTATTGTAAATTGTAAACATATTAATCATTTTAATTGGTTATTTCTAAACTTCTGTTCACATAAACTACTTCTTGGATAACAGATTATGTTTTATTACACTTGTAATGCTGTTAATTATTTTGTACTTTTTCACATCAGTGATAGAATTATAAACAAGAGGGAATCATTAACAGCTTTGACACATGACACTTTGAATGCTTTTAAACATAATTTCAGTAAGTTAATAGCTAATTTTAATAGCTATACATTTGTGCACCAGTAACTCTAACTGTGGGGAGCATGTACACCTGATTCGTTTTTTGTTACTCATCAAGATCACTACAAGCCTACCCTCAAAACTGTTAGTTCTCAAATTGGCCATGGGATGATGGAGCTATGAGCTACAAGTTGGCACTTGAAAAACAGCCATTCTATGAGCCACTATATCACTGCTAAAAATGCTTCCAGTAACTTTCTTCAGTATTACAGCAATTTTAGTATTTATAATACTACTTCAATTTCCATGTTACAAAGAGATCATCCAATATTATAAATTGTTTTTTATCTAAACAGTAAATGTTGTTATGTCTGTTGTTCTGGGATTGGAGTGATAATTATCAACTGTTAATAAATGTATAAAATATTTAACATATGAATTCTCAGTATTTATGAAATCAGCAGAATAGAGAAAAGTCTTGATAATGTTGTACATAAATTCTAGTGAACTGTTTGAAAAGGTTGGATATCTATTACAAGAGCATTGAAGTTAGGGAATCTCACAAATTACTGATCTTGATTACTAAAAACTGCTGTTGATACTGTTTTCAGGTGTTTTTTTTTAAATATTTATTGGACCTCCTTTACTTTATTGAGAACACCTGCAAAAGTTTACAAGATTTAATGACAGTTAACATACAGTTATGCTACTAAAAGCTATTACAAAAAAAAAGTTCACTGATGCTCCTTCTACAACAGAAAAATAAAGTATTGCATGGTTCTGTCTATTCAAGAATATGCAGCACCAGGGATGTATTAACCCATAGGCACATGAGGCACGTGCCTGGGGCAGCAAATTTTGACCAAAAAGAAAAAGAATGGACACCATTTTAAAATGTAGTCCCCTGGTTATTAATTCTCCCTGCCATTTATGCCGCCCCAATAACCTCTTGAATCTGGACCCCCCCCACACACACACACACTATTCCACCACACCGTCAGGTCGGTCGCTTCAAGTTTAAAAGATTTCTAACCTTCCCTCCGAGTCACACCTAATACGCCTCGCCCCCCCCACATCATAAACCCATCCGCCCTCACCTCATTTATTTGTGTTTTTCAAAACCCCCAACATGTTTTTTACTTATGTTGACACACCAAACAATGAATTACCTGCTACTCAGTGTGCTACGCCTACACAAAAAAATATTTTATCAAGGCCTAATAACGTATTTTGTTTTGTGAAATTGCGTATACGAAAATTCGGATTTTCAATTGCTTCAGGCTATTATCTGGAAAAATATATTTTGAAATATTCTTCCTCATCATTCACAGTTTAGCTTAATTGATTGATTGAATATGCGCTTGTCTAGATTCCAATGTAGTCCTTACAGAATGATCTGAGATGTGAAAGTAACAAATTCACTGTCAATACTCAATATACGATCAGTGGATTCTAGTGATATCGTCACGAGTAACATACACCAAAAATTGAGTGGAGCAGCTTATAGGAAGATAGCAAAGTTAAAAAATGAAAACATACGTGATGTTTTGGATAAGACACCGACGATGGAGGCCTTTTTTGCTAAACAAAGGCAAGAACAGCCTACTAGCGATGATGTTCAAACCAACAGCGATGGAGGGAATACACATGACGGGCCTAGCAGTAGCAGTTTTGAACAATCTGAACGACCTGAACATATCGAACTGCAGCTTGAACAAGTGACGTCATCAGCAGCAGGCCTAGTAAGATCTGCTGGTTGCGTGCCTGAAACGTCAATGGTTCCAGCAAGTTTTTCAGACAAAGTAAGTTCAGATCCAGCAGAGTGGATAATAGATGATTACACAAAAGATTATATTGCCACACATGTCATCCTTCAAAACGATGACTCGGATTTCAAGAACTCTGTGAAAAAGGACGGGGAGAAAATCAGATCTGTAACCAAAGGCATGTTTGAAAGAAAACTGCAAAATGGTGAAAAAAGTAAGCGGACATATTTGGTTTATTCAGAGAGCAAAGGTAGACTGTTTTGTGCTCCTTGTTGTTTATTTGATTTTGGAAAAAAATCCAAACTGGCTGACGAAGGCTTTGATGACTGGAAAAATGCTACTGTCCGGCTGAATGAGCATGAAAACTCTCCTGAGCATCGGTCTTCAGTTTTATCTCTAGTAGCAAGGGGCAACATGTTGGGACGTGTAAATCTCCAGATGGCCATACAGCTGCACAACGAAATCAAATACTGGAGAAATGTACTCACTCGTGTGGTAGCTGTAGCAAAAAGATTGGCTTCACATGGGCTTCCGTTCAGAGGTCGGGATATAAGTTTGGCTCAGTACACAACGGCAACTTTATGATGTCGTTAGAACTAGTTGCGGAGTTTGACCCCTTCCTCGCTGATCACATTCACCAATATGGCAATGCTGGCAAGGGATCCACGTCTTACCCGTCTTTCAGTACTTGTGACGGATTCATCCAGCTTATGGCAGACCTTGTTCTAAAGAACATTTTAAAGGACGTCAAAACGGCGAAATATTTCTCAATCAGCGTGGACTCGATGCCAGATATATCCCATGTTGACCAGTTGGCATTCATCATCAGGTACGTGAACAGTGATGGTTCACCTATGGAACGTTTCCTGACTTTTATACCCAATCCGGGCCACAAAGCTGAACAGCTGGCAGAAGTTGTACTTAGCCTGCTTCAGTCATATGAGCTTAACATTTCTGAATGTCGTGGACAGTCTTACGACAACGCCAGCAACATGTCTGGTCAGTACAGTGGTCTCCAGGTTTGTATCATGGAGAAAAATCCTTTAGCTGTGTATATCCCATGTTCAGCACATTCATTAAATCTTGTAGGAACATGTGCTGCTGAATGTTGCAGAGAAGCATGATCATTCTTCGAACTCTTACAAAGTCTCTATGTTTTCTTCAATGCTTCAACCCATCGTTGGAAAATTCTACAAAAACACCTGTCCGCAAATAAAGAAAGTCTCTCTTTGAAGAAACTCAGTGACACTCGGTGGTCCGCTCGTGAAGATGCTTGTCAAAGCCTCAACAGAAACTGGCAACAAGTGTTTGATGCCCTCACCACCATGGAGGGAAATGCTATGGAAAAACCAGCTGCTAGGAATGAGGCTGCTGGACTTCTTTCCAAATTAGGAATGCTAGAAACAGCTATTTTGTCCACAGTTTGGGGAACAATACTGGAAAGATTCAATGCTGCCAGTAAAAAGTTGCAAAGTGCTGATATGGACATCGGACTTGTAGTTGAGCTTTATGCTTCCTTGCTGCAGTTTGTGAAAGATTCAAGAGAACTGTTCGATCATTTTGAAGACAAGGCGATGTTGAAGTCCAGCATGAAGACGTACGAAATTAAGCGACAAAGGAAGCAAAAATTTTCAGATGGTGACACCCAGGCAGTGGAAGAAGGCAGAGAGGCATTTAGAGTAAATGTTTTCAATGTGATCATTGACAGACTTTGCTCAGAACTACAGCGAAGACAAACCGCTTATGTAGAAATCCACGCAAGGTTTGGATATTTGTTCAAGATAACAAATCTTGAACCCATTGATGTCATCAGTCAAGCTGGAACACTGTTGAAACTCTACCCCAATGATTTGGAAGTGAGCTTCGTAGATGAATGTCTACATTTCCGCGCACATCTTGTGAGTATGAAAGTGCAAAATGATGACTCTTCTGCATTAGCAGTATACAGAAATCTGCAAGCTAAAGGACTTCAAACTGTATATCCAAACCTGGATATTGCTATGCGCATGTTTCTCTGCATTCCAGCAACTAATTGTACATCAGAGAGATCTTTCTCGGCTCTCAAATGTGTGAAAAATTACTTGAAATCAAGAATGGCAGAAGATAAACTAAATGCCCTGTCACTCCTCGCCATTGAAATTGATATTGTTTGTAGAATAAACTATGATGATGCAATAAACATGTTTTCGGAACAGAAGGCCAGGAAAAAGCCTGTATATTCAGCCGCAGAATAATATTTAGTGATAATTGATTTTGATGTTTCATTTTTTATTGTGTTGGAAAATAAACGTTGTGTTGATTTTGAATGATAACAACTGTGTTTGTCTGTTATTGTGATGGTGATGCTTGGTGCAAGTTGTGGCACGGAGGGGGGGGGCGGCAAAAGTATCAACCTAACCTTGTGCCTAGGGGTGCTGAAATCCTAAATACGTCTCTGAGCACCAATAAAAGAAGGAATGTACTAACTTCATATTACTTAGTGTAGGACAAAATGTAGCACTTAATAAAATTTAATAACAGTGAGCAATTAAATTTCCTCAATGCACCTCCTATGAAACTCAAAATTACAGTGCATCATCATAATTTCAGGAGATGTGGGAACAAAATTATCAATTTGAAAAAACAGTATAAGCATTTTTTTAAAATCCAAATAACCCTTTTATAAACTAGAATAAGTTTGTAATATTTTATATTCTAGTTGAGAAGCATGTTATTTCTAATGCATGAACACAACTATGATAAAAGTTCTATTAAACTGTTTTTGACTTGAAGCTAAAGTGCATTATTAGTTCATAAGATAAGGTTATAAGGCAAAACTTTCCAGGAAGACATATTACTTGTTCAAGAAAAAATATTTTACTTATGATGTAAATTCACAAGTTCAAAAATACTTTCAGCTTGTTTAACTGTAAATCATCATTTTCAATTTTTGTCGGCCAAACATGTCACACTTGTTATTGTCACCTAATATGTTTTTTTCATTATTATTACAGAACAATTTTGTCATTACTAATCTTGTGTGATGTAATTAGTGTAAAATAATTTCAATAAATTTGTTATAACAACAGCATAACAAATGCAACTGAAACAAAACTCTTAACTATAATCAGATTTATGGCATCTAATTTGACCTTCAGCCCAACCCCCTTGCCATCTTATTTGCAAATAACTAAACAGATGAAGAATGTTTTTTCTTAATATTTTGGTCACATGGAGATTGAGTACTTTATAGTAAAATGATTTTTTAACCACACAATTTTGCTACTCTCAATATTACCTCATCCAGTCATGCTATGCAATGTCCTGCTTTTCATCAAGTGGAATACTTGACTCAACAGAAAAAGGTTAAAGGAAACCCACAGTCACAGGTACATCCTTAACTGCACATGACACAAGGTTTTAGTTTTACACTCAAATGTGTATTAAACTACTTTTGTTTATGATACACCAATTATTATAGCATTAAAATCTTAGCTACTAGTCTATATTTTAACAGTATATAGGTTTTAAATTCTTAACTCTGTAAAGCAACATCTTAAAAATCCTAAATATCCCATAGCATGATTAGGCATCTTCTCTTTTACCCACCATCTCTCCAACAACTATGAAATTAAATGTAAATTACTTATCCAAAACTGTCTCTGTTCAAATAAACCATATTTTTTATAGCATTCAATTTTGTTTTGTTACAGAGCTATCAAATAGAAAATCATACCCTTTTTGCCACACCCACCTGTCACATTCTCTTTTAGATTTGTTCAAAAAAAATTTAGGTTTAATTATATATTACCTATAGCCAATAGAAAATCACAATTTTCATTTATCAAATGGCATATTAAATTATATTATTTTGTTCTGAACATATAATCATCAGTTTTACTCATAATACAATTTTGGTTCCTACAGGAATCATGAGAGCTAGCTTAGATGAATTTGTAACATCTGTTGTTGCATGGTTAGAAAGCCAGAAAAACTGTCCACATGTTATTAGTCTATATTCTTTGGTGCATTATTTAATTAAATACAAATTATTTAGTACACTACTACCATTAGTTTAAACAAAGTAAGGTTACATGTTATCAACAATTGACAGCAAGAAAAGAGAAGGTGAAGTACTTTATTTCTTGTTTCTCCTATTATTTATCAATATAAAATTAACTAAAGTGTAATAATAGGAATCTCTTGAGGTAAGTTAAGGTTAGATTATGTAAAATAAACAATAATAATAACAACATTTCATGAGAGCAGCTCATGGGTAATGTTATTCAATAACATAAGAAAAAGAGGGTAATTTAGAATTGTGTGTTTGTGTTTATTAGGTTGATCAAATTGACCATCACATATGGAGTTAGGGTAGAAAGAATAACAGATAAAATACAATTTTACTAAAAACAAGTATATGAACTGCATTTAGGAGGTTCTAAAATTTACATAAAAATCACTTTAGAATGGATTATTCAAAACAAATACTCAATATACTTATGTACACACCTTTTAGTTTATAAAAATATTTCACTGAAAAATATTTTTTACTATGTGAAATATTTATAATGTTTACTAAAAAACTGCCAAATTTTGTGAACATGTTCACACTATATTAAAAATTAGAAGTATCCAATCTATAAAGAATTTGAATAAGTAGAAAGAAATCACAAGGTTGGTCAAATTGACCAACCCAACATTGAAAGAACAAAAGCACGGACATAAAACTATCATGTCTACAATATAATTTCTCTCATTGCTTACTCACCATAACTTAGTTAGTGTGCGAGGACAACAATTTACCAATGCTCTTTTCAATCAAACAAAAACCCATAGGTACTGCTTCTGGCAACTTGACCTATACCTCTTTGTTATGAAATAGCATAGGAAATAGATAAGTGTCTGAAATACAGTTTCAGATAAGAGAAATATTAACTATACAAAGTTACTCACTTCTCAACAAAACAGACTGCTAGAATCTTGCATTGATAAAATAGTGAATGGACTGGTATGAATAATGCAGTTTAAATCATAAGCTACTTTGTGATATAGCAACAGAAAGGAAATACCTATAGCAAGTGCTATTCACTCAAGGAATGGGAGCTAGCAGAATCATCACATGGTGAAAGACCACATCCATCTCAGTGGTAATACAGACAGTCAGTTCAAAGGAGGTTTCCTTTGGTTCTCAATTGTCTCAAAAGATGGTTAGAATGGTTGGTGTTTATGACACAAAGCAGCTTGGCTATGTGTGCCAAACATCCAGTAAAAAGTTAAAATTAAAGTAGGAAATTTATAAAAGTAAATTAAGGTAAAATAAAACAAAGTTTTTAAAAAAAAGGCACGAAACCTTTGTTTACATCTAGTCTACAGCATTAAGAGAAAAACTACAGTAATACAAGTTGTAGAAGACTTTCTGTAGCATAATTGTAGTTATCCTAACTCACCAGGAAGACTAACAGGTAAGTACAAAAACCACCATCAGTTACCTGAAGTTGGCCTTTCCAGTCCTGGTTTTGAGTTATTTGATTTATTACTTTTTGAAAATGGTCATAACAAGTTTTAAAAGACTGGTAGCAAAATTTTAATTATAACTCACCAAGATGACTAACAGGTAGTTCAAACAGATAGTTAGAACAGCAGGGTTAGTCACCTGAAGATGGTCTTTCCAGTCCCAGTTTCAAATTATTTGACTTTACAGCCATTTTCTAATTTCAAATCGAACTAGACGGACTGTGATTCTTTAAAGAGAATCTCATTAAAAAAGGTCTAATGTATAAATTAAAAAACTTAAATAGCATTAAAAAAACTAATGGCCTTTAAAAAACTAAACATTTACAAGGTGGACAGTGTCACCATCACCAATAACACTGTCTAACGTTATGGATAAAATTTGGGACAGAATATGGTTGAAATGGTGTCGTCGTTGAGTGGTTAGAATGTATAAGGTGCTCAACTGGCCTGTATATTTCAGGGATTAGTAAATAATGTATTTATAGTGTGGTTAAAACAATATAAAGTGATGTGATGTATGAGAATTACTTATGTGAAATACCTACCATAATAAAGAGGTTCAGAAATGAATCATACAAGACATGTATCTGCAAAACCCATTCAGTTAGCCACAACCACTGAGAACGGTCTAGTTCTTAGTATAAGTGTTGGCCTGTGGTACACTCCCAGTTAAATTCCCCTGTTTTACTTACAATTGAGTAGTACATCCAGTTGGTCTCATACCAGTGATATTACACCATCCTGAAAAAAAAATCTCCATACTGACCTCCTCAGTAGCCTGAAACAGAGAGAGCAAGGATTCTCCCACTCTACTAGAATAAAAAAAGGACTGAAAAATATGTGTGACAATGAACATTGGAGAAATGCATGGACCAAACAATGGTTATCTATCATCTGCATACTTTTCCACATAGAGATATTGTGAAATAAGTTACCAAACAAAAGGACAGTAGAATCTATTGGCAGTCACACCCTCATTAAAGTGTAAAGAAGGTTTAGAATATTTCAAAAAGAATAATAACCCATGAAGCAGTGTTTTCATATTGTGGTTTCTTTTTTTCTGTCATTTTCTACAATTTTAGATCCTTTTAAATAAATATCATATTGGTAAAAAGTAAATAATATTAAAATCTTTGACGTTCTTCACTAAGTCTTATAAAGTCTCAAAAATTTATGAACTTTGAAATATACATTTTGGAACACAAAAAATACACATTACTCACTAAAACAGATTATTTCAAAACTAAATAATATAAATAATTTTAAAAAATTATGTCACTGAAACACCAAATCTGATTAAAACAAGTCAAGCAATATCCTTAACTAATAGCTTATTATGACAAAATTGAATGCAAGATTTATGTTGAGAAAAATATGCTATTTCTATTGGAAATAAAAATGTCCACTTGCCACATAAGATTGATCAGCAAACAATTAACATATAAGCATCAATTACATCAATTTGTGACAGGTAAAACAATTTAATAATCTAAAATAATAATGAGAAATCACACAAGCAACACTTACTGTGATTGTTTGGTTGGATTAACAAAAGCAGTAACACTCAAAAACACTAACCGTGATTAGACATTCTACATAATACTAACCTATGTAATTTCCCAGCTCCATATGAGCGTGCATATAATTTTGTACCCTTCCATTTATCTGTATGTTATCCATGTTAGTTTTTTAGTATTGATTCTTTCCACCTTTACTGAACTCTTCTGTTATTAAACTAACAGCACTTTAGCATACTTTGAACTACAACTATTTTATTATTCATTTATTAAACTTAATGTTCATAATTTGAAAAGAAAAATTAGCTTTGGCTCTAAGAAGAGCTCAATTTAGTAGATTATGCCATGAAGTAAACCAGTGACAACATGCACCAACAATAATTGCCGAGTTTCAACTATAGAGCAGAAAATCAGAATACAAGTTATTACAGCCCGACAGTATAGAATGTAAAAAACTATTTTAATAACTAACTAAACTCACCTTACTTGTTCCTGTAGAAATTCCTTATGTTTGTGAAGAACTGCATAGTTTGAACCCAAGATTCCAACAGACTTCATTCGTGCACCCCTTTCACTTACACTGTCTACTTTCATATTTTCGAAACAAGCAAGGCCAAAAGCCTGCCCTTGTTTAAAATATCTGTATAGAAGATAATTTCTTTTTACCCAAAGAAACTAAAAATCTTTATTAAATTCTTTCTTACCCTATCTCCAAACAAATTTATGCATTTATTTTCATATATAGAATATAATCTAACCCAAAACATAAAAACTTGATTATTCATTTCTTACCTAAACCAATTTAGCATAATTTACACCTTACAACCAGAAAAACTATATATCAATAAAAACTTATTAAATAAATATTTACTTCAACAAGTTTTATGCTATAAAAAAATTAAACTGTCTTCCATTTCACAAAAACTTAATTCATGTTTAACTTCAAGAAGAAAAACAAAAAACTGGTTCTTCAACCCATGAAAAACATTTATAAAACACATATACACATTAATTAAAGGATTTTGTAGTTTATGAATACAATGTAAGAAAATCCTGCAGGTTGTTAGCAGAACTTAGAGTTGGTTACCAAATGGACAAAAACAGGAGCAAAATGGTTATTTTAGAGTCTGAAGATAGCTTGAAGAAAATTTTACTATATATTGACAAGTTTTTGTCAACATCAGGTACTTTTTTATATTACATTTTCTCAGCTTCTTCTCCTTCAAGATCCTGTTCCAGACTGTAAAATCCAATGTTCCATAGTTCACAAGAAATGATCCATTTCCTCAGAGTGACTAGGGTTACCCACGTAACTGATCAATCTTATAACATAGATTGAGATGTAACCTCCAGATATCACATGAGCAACAACCTTGCACAGCTTGCAGTACTGAAGAAATACTCACTCCATGCAAAACAGCTACTATTGAATCATGAAGAACAAAGGAACAGCAGCAGCTACAGTGAAATCAACCTTATACTTTTTTGATCACTTTGAAATCTCAACACGTATGAAACAAATACAATATGTATGGTAAATTCATGTAATCAACGTACCACAAGGTACCCATGAGTTGTTCTACTGGTTGCACAAAGCTATTGGAAAAAGTGCATATGTGTGTGACCCAAAAGTATAAGAGTTCCCTGGAAAGCCATAATCCCCATAAACAAAACCTCTCAAGCAGTATGAATAAGATATGTGAAACTCCTGGTGACTAGTAGTTCCACAGCTCACAGGTGGATCAGAGAATATTCAGCATCACTGAAAAAGAAGTTAAAGAAACATTCTCATGTTAACAATATGTTTAGTGAGAGTAGGGTTATTTTTTAAAGTTTTGAGGAATATCAACTGCTCAAGACATTACACATAAATGGAATCAGACAAAAGAGGAAAGAAAACTAGGTAAGGATATAAAACTGAAGAGAAAGTTCATAGGTAAGAAATATAGTAACCTCTCTGTTTGTAAGGAAAAGTGTGACCACAGTTACACAAACCATGAAAGATAGGACTGGATTTGACTAAGCAGGAAAGAGCCAAATAAGCAGGAAATGAAAGAAGTTAAAAGAGCTACATTGAAGAAGTGAACAAGAATCACCTGTAAATATCTCTGGACATGAAAAAGTGCATCAGATTTGAGGGATAGAGAGGACATATAATAATGATTAAAAACATCAGGAGAAGATGAGAATATATCGAACATTGGTGAGCAAAACCAATGCCAAATAGTTCACCCTCATCCCTCATACAAGCAAGGAAGATTCCAAATTCTGAACTCCTTTTCTCATTGGCTGAGATCCAGGATATTAGAATCACATAAATAAATAACATGAGTGAGGTAGAGGTTGCAAAAATGTAGTTGATTAAGGAAGAAAACACTTAATAGTCAATATAAGGAAGAGTTAAAATGAAATATAGTTAGAGTAAGGATTAAGTAGGGATTGAGAAAAATCATATGAAACAGAGGAA
This sequence comes from Carcinoscorpius rotundicauda, assembly GCA_011833715.1. NCBI lineage: Eukaryota > Metazoa > Arthropoda > Merostomata > Xiphosura > Limulidae > Carcinoscorpius > Carcinoscorpius rotundicauda. The sequence continues at coordinate 43,025,349 of CM022392.1, read as the reverse complement.
AGAAATAATAGTTCATAACTGTGGAATTATAACCTGATAATGCTAGAAATTTGAAGATTATTTTCAAAAGAAAGAGAAGTTCCCTAACCACAACCAGAAGGAGGAGGAGACATGCACTCAAATTGATCATACTCATTCTCCCCTAAAATCACGATAATTACTTACTGAATCAAATACAGTGACCCTGTTCAACTTTTTCCATTTTTGGAAATGGTCTCTCATATACTTATACTTCAGTATATGAGGTGTGAATAAACAATCAACAGCTTAGAAATGTCCATAGTGGTTTTCCCAGCCATTTTAATCTTTTAAAAAGCTGCTATGTTCATTTGAACCAAGATTTCAAGAAGGTATATTGTGTCTTTAGTCTGCTCAACATTTTATTTATTTTTAAACCTAAATACATCTTAGTTACACTCAGCCTAGTAGCAAAACAGATTCTATTTTCATAAACAAGTCTTTAGTAAGAATATTTCATTAAAAAAATCTGAATTTTTATATAATAAAAGTCTATCAAAATTTGTAAAGATACACATGATGTACCAAAAGTTATAATGCAAATGCTTAGCCCCCTGCTAGTACAGCTGTAAGTCTATGGATTTACAATGCTAAAATCAGGGGTTCAATTCTCCTCAAGGGACTCAGCAGATGGCCCAATGTGGCTTTGCTTTAAGAAAACACACACATGCAAATGCTTAACGTGTGAAATGTGTAGATGAATTTATGTATATTACATTGAGCAAAGGGGTTAAACATACTAAAATAAGTGTTACAAAGTAAGTTAAACTTCATAACCTTGGGCACTCTGTGACAAAATAAAGTTTAATATATCTTGTAGTATCTCTTGAGAAACTTCTTACTTTGGACCTCCTTCACATTTTTTATGATTTGCAAAAATCCAATCAAGTGCAGTACTAGTATCAAAGTCAACATGAATTAATTATATTTACTAATACTTTTAAAAAATAATACACATGTCCAGTATGCTAGTTTATTATGCTGTTCCTGCCTCCAAAGAAAAGAAATAAAGTTTATATGCAAAAAAATTTTTATTAATACAAACTAGGGTACTTGTAATTATTCACTACAGTTTGAAACGATTTTTAGCAATATGAAACAATATATTGCTCCAACTAAATTAATGTCTCATAGAAAACATGACCTCCCAGTTAACATGGAACTTTTTCTTTTTTGCACTAATCTTAAATCCAAGTAACTATTCCCATCACAAATTTTCATAATAATATCTTCAATAATAATTTAGAAATTTACCAAAAATTCAACATTAAACATCCCTTGTCACTTTGTTCTTTTCTTATCCTATACCCTATCAATAGGAAGAGTTTACAAATCTAGCCAATAACAGATTCGCTTAATGTTCAAAGGTTTTCACATCAAAGATTTTGATACTTACCGAGTTATTTTTTAACAGTCTTATGAAATACCAACAAGTAACTCTCTGTATTCCATTTTCCATTTCCTTAAATGTTTGCACATTAACAGTTTGGTTTGCATCTTAGTGTTATATCTTATTTGTTAATAAAATCCCCTTTCATTTGATTACATTCATGCTTTATAAATTTCTAATTATAGTATTAAAACCTTTTAAAACAGCAAAAGAAAGTACAAACCCCAGTAACTTAGTTTTCTAAAAAGGCATAATGAGTAGTTCTCTTAGATTTTATCCAAACTTTATGGAAAAGAGCAACATCAACTAAATCTATATTCCAGGGTTAAAAGCTACACACTTCACTTCTAAGACAGCAGGAAAACTGCAGAAAAGATTAAACATAATCATATTAATAATGTTACGAAATATTCTGAAAAAGCAGCTTAAAAATGTAACTTTTGCAAATGATGAAATAGCACATGCAACTTACATGAAATCATGTTGCACTCTATGAGCTCCACTAATAAAAGCCTTGAATTCAAGGCCATTTACATCACATTCTTCTGGATACACCCATTCAACAATATTTCCTAAAATATCAAAATATAGTTCACACACTATTAACATAAAAGATTTTAAAACATATATTTCAATGAAAAAAATAATTTTTGTTTATTTCTTTTAAATTTTGTATTACTGAGAACTTATTCTTGTTTATTAACCCTTTTGCAATGGATCTGGTATACATACAATCACACATTAAGTATTTTCATTATAACTTTTGATAAAGCATGTATATCTTCACAAAATTTGGTAGATTTTTAGTAAAAATTACAACTTCTTTTGTACACAAAAAAATCAAATTTTTTAATGAAATATTTTCATAAAGATCTGTTGGGAAAATATAGAGTCCATTTCATTACTAATCTGGGTGTACATGAATGCTAATCTGGGTGTACAGTGATTTAATGTTATGATTTAAAAACTTTTCTTTGTCCCAATAATGTTTTATATTTATATATATTTTATTATATTGAACTTCCAGTCATGCCTTGGTAATATGACGTATATTGCATCCACATGATGCACATGTACTCATGTTACTCTATCTAATAGTATAAAACTGACCTTCAGTTTTACTTGTCTTGACTGTTGTAATGAACTTGTATTTTATAATATTCATTCACATTTCAATTATTAAAGACTACCTATGTATACAGATTATTACCAATTAGAAGTACATTATGAAACAAAAAACTGTTGCTGAGCCTTTTAAAATTTCACATGAAGGATATCAAAAAACATCATTATAAAAATAATTATCATTATTTATAAAAAAAAATAACTGATATTAGCTGTATTTAGACTTCACAAAATATGAAACTTCAAGCAGACTAAAGATTATATACCTGCTTGAAATTTTGGTTTAAAAGAAGAAGACTGCCTTTTCAGAGATTAAAATGGCTGAAAAACCATAAGGAGGACATTCTAAGCTACTGATTGATTATTTACGTCATGTATTGAAGTAACTGTATATAAGTGACCATTTGCAAAAATTGAAAGACATGAACAAAGTCCTTTTTTTTTTTTATTATTATTCAGTACATGAGCTATATCTCAGGGAAAAAAAAGATATGACATTCTTTCTTTATATTCCAGCTTGTCAATATTGATAAGTTGAGTTACTAATTTGTATAAAAACTACAGACTTGGTATTTTGAAATCACAAACATCTACCTTTAAACAGTACTGCATTCAGCATACCACAACTTGCTAAAAATTTAAGTTTCGATGTGTTCTTTAAATATTTACTTTAAAATTAAGAAATTAAGACACATAATCTATAATTCCTTTCCAAGCTTATTGATATAAATTCATAAAATAGTAGTTCAATAAAATTTTGAACACAAATCAACAAATGATATGGCTTTTACCTAAGATCCTGACATGAATGGGTTAATATGCACAAAGGTTCTATAGAAATAATAAGGTATAAGGTAACCATGATATATAAAACACAAGACACTATTCTGAATGTAAAAAATTGTGCAAGCTGGTATAAATTTAACTTAGAACTTTCCAACAGAATATCCTTGGCCAGCTTACAATGCAACTATACACTTTGGGAGGTGTTAAATTTATTACAAACTTTAACCTGAATCTATGTTTTTAGATTCCATGAAAATGTTTAATTCTTGGCATTCATAAAGAACTCTGCATTGAATTTTCTTAATCACTATTTCATTCATGCTATGACAGAATACTAACCCAATCTATGTCACAAGGAAATGTTTTGCTAATAAAACAATACATACACAAAACACTGTATACATGTTTTTTTTCAATATGTATCAACCAAAAGGCTGACATTTTCCTTATTTTAAGATGTATTTTAGATAAATACTTACCTTTCTGTACACTTAAAAGCTACTTCCTTGTACACTGATGTGAAGAATTTTACATATGCCACAAGCCTTAAACAAAAGTCCCATTTCTGCATATGGTGAAGTGTGGTGCATCAATCTATGATGCAATCATAATTAGACCATAGCTTTTTACCCATAAGAATGTGACATATCTTCTGTGCATAATAATCTCCATGAGCACTAGAATTAAACAAAGGCTTATTTTAATAAAACAAATGAAATGCACCAGAAATTAAGAGAAAAGGCAGAAGACTGTACAGAAAGGTGAGTTTGGTTTGGTTTGTTTTGAATTTTGTGCAAAGCTACACAAGGGCCTAATCTATTTAGTTTTCTGAGAAATGGCTTATGTACTGAATCAAACACAATGATCCTGTTTAACTTTTTCCATTTTTCCACAGCTGAAAGTGTGAGCATGTTTGGTGTGACATCGATTCAAACCCATGGCCTTCTAATTAAGAGTCGAATGCCTTAACACACCTGGCCATGGTTTATCATGGAAAAAGGAATCTGGAATATTTACTTTAGTTATATTTTACCTATGAGAGAACACCCATGTCAGATTCAGAAAATCTTCAATCTTGAGCCAAAGAACAGCAAGAAATAGGTTCAAGCATGGCAGATCTATGAAAGAATGGAAACTTTCTCTATTTTGTCTTTCTAAGAAAACTGGAAAGGTATTACAAACCTGTTCCACAGCATTCATAATCTAAGAAGAACACAGCCTTCTCAAATTGTTTTAAAAAAATCAGTTGAGAGGGGAGTTAAAAGACAACTGGAGAAAGTGAATTGAGAAGATGAGTCTGAACACATAGAGAAAAGACATGAGAAAGCACTTCACAACTTGAAGATTATCAGAAAAGAGAGCCTGCAGGTGTATAAAGAGGGAAAGTTAAGCTCCCTCTCAACCATAGCAGAGAAGCAGCTTCCAAGACAAGTCACTTCCACAAGCTTCAATGGGTAGCTTTACAAGAGGAAGTATATTAAAGAGGAAAAAGAGCAATTTCTGAGGCACCTGAGTTCATTAAACCAAATAAATCAGAAAAAAAAATGCTGACAAGAGCTTATGAGAGTTTCCAAAGTATAAAATACACCTCCAAAGATCCCATTACAAAAAACAAAACAGGAGAGAACAGGATATAAAGGACTGAAAATAAGGCATCCTGACCAATAAACAACAAAAAGAAATCAAGTCAACTAGAACATAGCAACGCAAGAAATGGAAACCAAGATGGTGAGCAGGTAAGAATGCATGTTCCCAATGCAATTGTTGGAAACTTGGATAGAGACTGTCCAAGAGAAAGTAAAGTGTAAACTAATAGCAAAGAAGTTTGAGTAAGAGTGAAAAAAGACAGGCATACTAATGCTGAAAAAGAGACAAAGGAAAAATGTGGAAACTCTAAGTGGGAATGAAAAATCTGAGGGACTAAATACCAAGAAAAGTAAATGAATTGTAATAGTTGTGACAGTAATGCAGATGATGTTGATGTGAATCAGCACAAAGCTTAGACAGAAAAATATCAGCATGAACATGAATTTCAGGAGGTAGGAGAAATATATAATAATTATGAGGAGGTTCAGAAAGAGTATAACCTAAGACTGATCAACAACTACAGACATAGAAACAATGTCACTAGTCTGAATAACAAAAGTAACAAAGCATGATGGAACAGGAATCTGTTCCTTATTAGAAAGTAAAAATACAGAAGCAAAATCAGGCAGGCTCAGTGAAAGTGAAAAAAACAAAAGATCACAGACCCTGGGATAGGAGCAAGTCAACCACTTGTTGCCAATTACAGAAACACAGTTATTCATTAGACAACCTTCAGTTGTCATTCAAACTGCTGGAATAAATTATAAAAGTTGAGAGAATGGGCCTCAAAAAGTAGCAGAAAGGTGTATCAAAGAATTGATGGTTAAAAAAAAAGAAAGAAAAAGATACACAATTTTTCATTGTTGTTATAAATACAAATACATCAAAGTTATAAAAAAACTACTAATGTATGAACAAGAATAAATATAACAAAATTAAAAAAAGATGCAACATGAAACCCATCTGAAGGTCAGAAGTGCCAAAAAAAGAATTAACCTATATCCAAACACTAGTGATCAAGGAGGATTACTGCATGTAGAGGATATGTCACCCTCCTACTGATGGTGATATAACCTCCATGAACAGTATGTAACAAGCTGGCACATGCTATTACACAAGCAAGCATGGGAACTTTGTTGAAAGATTGTGGTATGCAGAAAAAACATTCATTGTAATGCAAAAATTACAGCAACTTGTTAGGCTTTTAAGTGAGTAGTATATTACAAAGTTAAGGTTCTCAAACTCACAAGATAACCATAAACTAAAGTTAGAGAAATTTACCTGAATTTGAAAAATTTATACTGCACAAAAATGGCAAAGGTTTTTTCATTATATTAACCATAATATATAAAATATTATGGTTCACATTATGGATGCCATAATCAGAAGTATCCGACTTGACATTTGTTTGTATTGCAAGGCAGCTTCTTCTTAACAGAATGATAAACTTGTTCAAAGAGCTGAGGCTTATGCCAGCAATATGCTGGAGTTTTGAGAAAAGCAATAGATTTCCTCAAAAAGTTAAATGTAAGTTAAACTTTTACTGTTGTCAAGGGTAACCTTACAGAATTAAAAGTCACCTTTTGTTATCCATATCTCATGTTAACATATTTAACTACAACAAATATCATGAAAGACTGATAAGTGGTAAAAATCATTTCTTTTTCAAACACTGTAAAACTACTTTTATTCACAATGAATGGTTATATTAGTATGTCAAATATATTTACTTGTATCATGTATAGAGTTTACCTGTTTCTAAATTTTAACCCACCGAAGTCATGTTTTGTTATATTCTTTACATTTTCATACGAAAATAACCACATAAATTCACAGTACCCTACAACGATGTAACTGACTAAAGTTTATGATAAACTAAGTTACTCACCTGTTCGAGTTTCAAACGCTACAACGAAAACACAAACAATTCCACTACCAAATGGAACTATGTTTTTTCGTTTAAGTTGCATTGTATCAAAGTTTTTTTCAAAGTACGTACTAGCGTCATCAAGTTCTGGTGTGTCACGCTGGTAGCTACTACTACAACTAATTTCCCCGGTATTATTACTATTATTATTAGACCCACTAGAAGTTCCCTTTACTAAGTCAGGTGAATGGTTGAAAAAATACTCTTTTCTTCCTAACACAGTAGTGTTGCTAAAATATTTCTCATTTTCGAAGCTTTTGTGGCTTACAGGATAGCAAAATTGATCAACTCCCCGTGATGAAGGGGTTAATACAGGAGGTACTATAAAATAACTTTTCCCTTGTTTAGAAAGTAAAGGAGTTTGGTCATTTACTACATTTTCGTCATCACTCGACATAATTAATCACACTGCGATACACCTACACGAAAGGCAATGCGCCTTAATCCACCACCTGATGGAGCAAAACAATTGTGGCGTCATCTAAGTAAGAAGTTACATTTGCTACAGAATATGAGTTGTGTTAGACCTATTATACAGGGTAGTCGCTAGAAAAGCGGAAAATTTGTCAAACAGCTATTTATTTTTACAAAGAATAACTTTTGCAAAGTTTTTTAAAGGCATATGTTATATTACACTCATAGATGCTCAAAATTATCAAAATCATGCATTTTATTCATGATGTAAAGAAATCAAAATAGAAATGAGTAAGCACGCATTTTATTCATGATCTCATCTGACCCTCAAATTTTCCGCTTTTCTAGCGACCACCCTGTATTTTAACCTACGTTCTTTATCTCAATGGTTTTTCAAGAAGAGTGTAAAATTATTTTCATTAGACTTACGTACTACGCTTATTATATTGTTTAGAATCACATTCTTCATTCAGTCTCTAAGGGTTTTTCAAAAATAAGAACTTATACGCCTATTGTAATTTGTTAAGAGTCTGTAAAATGCCTACTAAGTTCGAAGGATGTGACGTCAAGTGTTTTCAAGAACATTCGAAGCCTTGGTTTGGTTTGAATTTCGTGTAAACCTGCACGAAAGCTATCTGCACTAACCGTCCCTAATTTAGCAGTGGGAAGGAAGCTAGTCATCACCACTCACCGCCAACTTTTGGGCTACTATTTTACCAACGAATGGTGGGATTGAGTGTTACATTATAATGCCCGCAGGACTGAAAGATCGAGCATGTTTGGTGTGAAGGGGGATTCAAACCCGCGGCCCTCGGATTACGAGTCCAGTTCTTAACCACCTGGCCATGAACTAGAACATTCAAATCTGAGTAACAAATAGTTGTGATGAGTATGCGTTATTTTTGAGGTATAGAGTTGAGTTAGTGAATAAATTTCCTGTAAATTGAAGTATCTTACATTAATGAACGTCATTTTTAATGTAGGCCTACAGCAAACTTATGGCAATGTACAAGTGGTCAAATATGTAGAAACTTTAAAAGAGGAAATAAAGTAATATATTATCATTATTACCTGAATGGGAATGAATTATTTTGGCCAGATAATTTAAAAAACCCTCTACCTACCACCAGCTAAAGAACGACCAACAATGAAAGTGTTCAAAGAGAAGTGTTTTTTTGACGAATAAGAAACATAACATAAGAAACAGAGAAATTCAAGGTTTAGTTGAGATGGTGAAACTATTAAGGCAAGATTAGGAAGAATGGGATAGAAAATTAAAATAAGACAAAGAGAATTTAGGCACGTAATTAAAATAAACTCAAGAAAAAAATGAGAATGACCAAAAAGAAAGTGATAAAATTAGAGGAGAAAACATAAGAAAGAATATAACAAGAATTAAAATAGTCATAGCATTTAATGAACAATCAAAAATAAAAATAAATCTGATTGAAGAAGAGATAGATGAAACTATTTGAGATATAGATAGTAACCGCAAACAAAATACTGAAGAAATATGAAGAGGGTGTAATGAGAAATGTAAGTAAAGGTATCAACAATATACAAAAGAGCATTACTGAGGTTCAAAAGAACACTGATGGCAGAATGAAACACTGAAAAATGAAATATGAAATACAAGGAACAAGTCAGCCACGTTTTCTGCATCAATTCTAGAGTTCTAATAGAAAATACTATCTACTGTCAAATATGAAATAGGAGAATTTATTTGGTTTCACCTATTATAATTACTTTACCACCTGTTATGAAAGATATTACTTGAATGCTCCAGACATGACATTTCCAAAACCAGTTTTAAAGTTTAGCCATCTCATTCCGCATCAGACAAAGGAGAAACGAATAAATTTTATGGGAATATACCATAAAAGTTATATAAGCTCACTTTGAAATCATTTGCAGAGTTGATGATAGGATAGTGAACAATTAGCAATTTACTTTTGCTGTCCATTGAAAATGGTTAGCTCTGACAACACTGAATAACCTATAGAAAGTATTTCGACGATAAAGAAGATAAAAAATGCTCACCTTTTTATGGAAGACCAATGTGAAATCCTAATATAAGAGCAACTCACCATATCATTTATAAGAACTGTTTGACCAGAGCTGTGAAAGTCTTGCAGATGATTAGTGTCAGATATTACATAACTTCTCATGGAATGTCAAGACATTTTCTCTAGTGGACCTCATTACTTAGGTTGAACAAATAAAATGTTTTATGAGTTTCATGTATTTTGTAAGAGAGATGCAACCACAATGTGTCAATTTGCCAGATGTTTTCCGTTTACAAATCAATTTGAAGCTTTCAATGAGATAAAACCATGAAAAAACAAGGAATTACGAAACTTAGTATTAGTTCTTGGGAATCAGGGATTGTACTTGTAAAGAAAAAGATTGGATCCACAAGGTTCTGTGTGGACTGATAGGAACTATATTAAGTTTTAAATAATGCACGTATTTACTATCAAGGATTATCTCTAGTTTAGATGCTCTTCCTGGATCAAAGTGATTTACAACATTTGTTGTTAAGAGTTGCTTTTGCCAAGTGCAGTTTGACAAAGCAAATATAGAGAGAATACATCACTTATTGCAAGAAAGTTATTTTATCAATTTGTTGTGTTACCATTTTGAATTACGTAATACATCTGCTATACCACAATGTTTAATGGAGTTTATTATGTCTGAGCTATTCTGGAATGCTATACTCATCTATTTGGATGATCTAATTGTAAGTAAAAACATCTTATTTAATGCTTACGTTAAGCTAGGATAACTTCTGAATTGAATGAGAAAGATAACTTTAAGCTGTATCCTAGAAAGAGTGAATTCTTTTGTCAACAGGAGAAGTTTTCTAGAGCGCATAGTCAGAAGAGAATAAGTATCTGTAGATATATAAAATATTGCCTTTGGTTCAAATCGGTCAGCATCATAGAATTTGTTTAAGGTGGGAGTATTTCTTGGACTATGATTGTAGCATAATTGTTTTGTGAAAGCATTCTTTGAAATTACTATTTTGAAAAAACAAAATAAGGTTTATTCGAATGATTTTTTTATGAAGAAATATTCAATACACTAAAGAAGAAATGGTATTTTTGTATCAATTTACCAAATCTTAGAAGACCCACTTATTTTAGATACTAGTTCTAGTTATTTTGTAGCGAAAGCAGTCTTGTGTGAATCGCAACACAGAAAAGAAACATTTGATTGACTATAATAGCAAATTAAAGAATACCAGAGAAAGGAAATATTGTTCAACTAGAAAAGAGGTACTAAATTTTGTTCAAACCAAAGAAATTTCTGTCATTACCTATAGGGTCAAAAGTTTACGTTTTGGACAGATTATACAGCATTGAAGTGATTGATTGAGCATCTGCAGTTTGGAGAGTCAGAAAACATAATGGCTTGAAAACCTCCAAGAATACGACTTTAATTTTGAACATAGGTATGCTGAAACCACAGAAATGGTGATGCATTATCTTAAACACCATTTCATTTTGAAGGATGTACATATGATGAAAAATACGGAAGCACAAGGTGGTAGAGATGAACAATGTAAAGTATATCAGAGTATAATTCAAAATGTGAGATCCACAAGTGAAGCCGATGATGGTAAATCAGAGTGCTTATAATGCTAAAAATTAGGGACAGTACAGATACATTATGTGTAGCTTTGTGTGTAACATCAAAAAAAACTCAATTAATGCTGCTCAGCCAGAGGAAATGAGTTTGAAACCAGTTACTTAGTGGATCAATAATGGTGTAGAAAGACTCTTTTGGCAAATAGCTACTTCATCCTGAAACTGGTCGAAATTCTCATACTTCCTGAACTCAAAAAATCTATTGTCAAAAATTAAAAATAACACCAACCAGACTACTTTATTTACAACAACAATATTATTTTTAAATATGCTTACAATCATTATCTTGTACTTTATCCTCTTTGTTTTGACATGAAGCATTATTCACAATAGAATAAAATCTAATTATTTAAAACAGTCTCAGTTTCTCATTTATTATACAAGTTTATACATACAACAAAAGAAAAGTTTGAAAAGTAAAACTTGCCTTTTTCTTTACAGATCGTATATCAGCAAATGTTCAGCGACACACCACATTCATATAGCTAATACACATCGTGTGCTTGCTGAAGATTTCTGCGAACATTTCCCACAAAGTTCTCAGGATGATACTACACGTGGCTCTTCTGTTGGTACCACTGTGTATTGTATTACCTGACTGTTCGTGGAAATTGCTGAAGAGCGCATGACTACAGAGTAACTGTTAATTTGGAATGTCTCATTACTTTTCAATGGGAGTTTTTGTCAATTGTTTGAATTGTATATGTCACTGTTGGAGATCTCATTATAAATTGTAAGTGGTAAATAGGTATATAAATTTATTTACAAAATAACTATCCTATTGGATATTACTATTATTTATGAAAAACATTTCCAAAAAGTTACTTTAGGTTACTTATTACTCGACAAATGTGATTATTAATTGGTTGGATTGTTTTTGAGTGAGAAAACAAGTGGTCGAAAAAAAATCACAAAAATGGTTAATAGTTGTAAGACTGCTCATTGCACTTGTAACTAACCGAGAAGTGTATACATCTTTATCGATAGGAGAAGCTAATATTTTGTAATTTTAGACAAATATCAAGAGTTACAGTGTAAGTACTGAGATTCGAAGCACATTCAATGAAAGCATCTGTATGGAGCCAGGAAATAATAAATTTTAAACAACTACGACCTTCTTCGGTCATCGTCACGTTCACAAAGAAGGAAAGAGGAAACTGACCGAAAGCTGACCACATGTTTGAAAGGGGTTGTGTCTGAGAGCCGTGTTAGATGTTTGAATATATAATTTTATTATTGTTATTATTATTAATATAGGTAGAAAAGCATTCCTTTGTATTGGTATATTTTCGACTTAAGTTGTTGTATAAGTAAGGATTCTTTAATCTTACTGGTATGTTTTGGGTCGTTGTAGTGTTGCAGGGTCCAGTTTCGCTTCAGCTTTAATTTTCGTACAGATGGTCTCACATGATCCTCAAGCACCCTCTTATACACAGTAGAATTCATGGTGGATTCTATGATTGTGAGCTGTTTAGGTCCTGCTGCAGCGAAGCAGCCCCGAACCATGACATTTCCACCTCCATGCTTTACAGTTGGTATGGGTTTTTTTCCTGGAATGCTGTATTTGGTTTACGCCAAACATGTCCCACTCGAGGGCTATCTGTGCTAGACGTTCCTAATTTAACAGTGTAAGACTAGAGAGAAGGCAGCTAGTCATCACCACCCACCGCCAACTCTTGGGCTACTCTTTGACCAACGAATAGTGAGATTTACCGTCATATTATAACGCCCCCACGGCTGAAAGGACGAGCACGTTTAGCGCGAAGGGGATGCGAACCCGTGACCCTCAGATTACGAGTCGTACGCCTTAACACATTTAAAACATTTAACCAAAGATGAGAGTCAATTTACACATAGGATCGATAAACAGTTGGTGTAAAAGTAACAAACAAACAAAGAAAAACTTCGTTTTCTTAAATAAACTATTACATACCATTGATGTAGCAAACAATGAAATGTATATTGTACATAAATCTTTTTTTTTTTGCTCTATTACATCCGAGGTGCATTAGACAATTATTACTTTCTTGATTGTAGCACACATAACACAGTATGATAATCTGACTATTTTTCCGACAGTATCAATGAATAAAATATTGAAATGTGTATTTTAGTTTCTATTTCATCAGTTTATTGTTTTACTTTATCAGTTTTCATTAATCAAAGAAGTCACTGATAGTGGTCTGTTTCTGTTTGGCAATTTTTACTTCTTCAAATGATTAAGTGTTCTGGGACTTCTTTTCTTATATGCAAGTATTGCGCACATGTAAGTATGAGAGCGAAAAGTCAGCATTCAGCCCTTGTCATCGTTATAATTACATGGTCGAGAGAGAAATCAGCAGCTATTGTAGTTACTAGCAGGTTTATTTTATACAAAGTTCGGTACTGAAAGTTTTCTGTTGAAGCAGATTAATCACAACCTCAACAACAGTGTATGATTTAATTTGTCAAGTTACATGTTATGTAGTTCTTATAATAGCCCCAAACCGAGGACATCAGGTAAATAGTTATTATTGTAGGATGTAATAAAAGTCCACCTAAGTTGATATAGCATAGACATTTTCGTTTAAGTTATATTTGTGAAGCCTCTAAATTAAGCTAAATGTTGGCAGTATGCAGAAAATTTCAGTGCATAATTAAAATATAGATTTGTTATCAACCATTGATGAGAAGTGCATTCTTGAACTATCACACGATAACTGAATAACAGCAAACATTATTGTTTTAATGTGACATAGAGTCAAATATTAATCATAAAAAAACACTTATATATGTCCTCTTTGTTTGTTTGTTTTGGAATTTCGCACAAAGCTACTCGAGGGCTATCTGTGCTAGCCGTCCCTAATTTAGCAGTGTAAAACTAGAAGGAAGGCAATTAGTCATCACCACCCACCGCCAACTCTTGGGCTGCTCTTTTATCAACGAATAGTAGGATTGACCGTAACGTTATAGCACCCCCATGGCTGGGAGGGCGAACATGTTTGGCGCGACTCGGGCGTGAACCAGTGACCCTCCGATTACGAAGTGTACGCCTTAACGCGCTCGGCCATGGCGATGCCCTCTACTTTTAAGATGCAAAGCTATCAGTATAAAACTTATATTTTTAAGGTTTAATACCAATACTGAATATTATTGATAGGAATGGGAAATAAATTTACACAAGCATTACATTTGCGAAATAAATGTTTTACTGCAGATATTATCACTTGTAATAAAATTGTCAATTAGTAAACATATTGTAAAAATAATAGCTTGATATGAAATTACAAAAGGCCAACTAATGAAACTATACGAATGGGAGTACAAGATTTCCATTATTAAAGATTATTGCCCCCCCAGTGGTTCAGCGGTATGTCTGCGGACTTACACGCTAAAATCCGGGTTTCGATATCCGTGGTGTAGCTTTGTGCGTAATTCAAAAATAACAATAACAATTAAAGATTATTAAATTTAAGTGGAATATGAGTAAAGTCACATTTGACATTACAAATAAATCTAGCTTTATGTTGCTTGAATCAACACAAAAATCATGTCAAACATTACATCTACGTAGTAGGTAATATAAAGTTTATGAATCGTTACCACCTTGTTCAGAAATATTTAAATAAAACTTTCAAACGGACTTATATGTTATGAACTAAGTTTTGTATGCACTAACTGATGTATTTCTGAATTTAAAAACCCTTTAAAATATAACAGGCATACTTTATTTTATTTTATGGTAGAAGAAATAATATTGTTATTTCACATAATCCAAAACACTCAGGGAAACAACAAAATCTTAAGGACTTATAGTGCTAAATTCTGGATTTTATTCCCTGCAGTGGTACAGCAAATTTCTAATCTGTTGTATTCTCGGATGATGTTGTGGTTTGGAGTTTATTGGCGCAAAGGAACTAGGTTATCTGCGCAAAACAGCTAATAAAAAGCGTACAAATAAAAATATTATAAAATATAAAAATGAATAGAGTTAAAACGGCCAATAACACACAAAAAGTTAAAAACAAACAAACTGGACAGTGTCATTGACAATAGTGTCACTATTGTCAATGACACCGTCCAACGTCAAGGTAAATCCGTAGAAAAAACATATCTAAAATGGTAACGACACAGTAAAACGTGTGTACCTTGACTTGAGTGTCACAAAAGCCATACATCGGTAGATTAGTCCCAGAGAAAAGAAAGCAATGAGTTAAAGACTATGACTAATGCGTAGACTAGTTAGGACAACTTCCTCCTCACATTGTAATAGAAAAAAGACGGCGAAAGAACAAAAGCAGGTTTGGTCTGGAAGAGCTTGTTATGATTCTGCTCATTCCAAGTCGACTGCCAACTGGCACGAAGCTAAATCTTCAACACAGAACTGTCGTCCATACATAAGATAAATACGGCTTTCACAGCACCAGAGTAGACAGACTTAGTTGTGGTGTCAGCGAGCTCATTTAGTGAATATCGTCGTGGTCAGTACTTAGAAAAACTGCATACGAATAGAAGGTAGAAATAAATGGGCCATTCGTTGTTCGGTATCGATGAGAACAGGATAAGAACTAACGCAAAGCGATTCTAGGGCCAGTAGAGAGCTGAGATAGTTCGTGTAAATAGAACAATCAGCAGTGAAAACAGAAATTGTAGAGTGGATCCTGTGAGCAACCACCAAGCTACAACAAACCATGACAGATCTCACAGAGTTACCGAGCTTCTGTTTTTGTGTTGATAACAGAATATTTTCACAATCATGTGTTTTTCAGATTTGGTGTGACAGAAACATTGTTAACAGTATCGCTTATTTAAGTTACTTCCATTTTTTACTGTGTCAATAACAATTCCAGTTGGAAACGGAATAACCAAGAGTATATAATTACAGGATAATGTCAGAACCAAAAACTACTTAGGCAGATAACGGATTCATCGAATGCAGTTTATACTTGGGACAAGGAATGGTAAATTTAATGACTGGTTCCACCAGTGCAGCAGACACTAATAACGCAGAATACTTTGTCTACATAAACTATAAAACGTTACTTCTGTATAGAGGTAATTGAGTTAATACTCAACATAAATTTGTGCACTTTATTGTTCTTTGATCTAATCTAGCTGACACTGAATTATTATTCCATGGAACTACAATTTGCCTGTTTTACATATGATGCAATTAACAATGTCTACAATAGATCCATCTTCTTGATTTAAATACCAAACACTAAATTGGAGACAATTATCATTATCCTTTAGTTATAATTGAAGACTTGTATTTTCATCCACGTCTAGCCAAACACCATATTGAAGTTTATACCAACTGGTATTAGTGATATCTTTCATGAAAGTGTTTGATACACTGTAACAAAAATATTATGATTGGCAGCTCTTGTATCAACCATAAATGAGGTGGACTGACTACCATACCTTTCAAAATAAGCTGACTACTGTGCCTCAAGATTGTTTGGTAAACCCAGTATAAATATCCTTCATTTACTAGAATTAAGGAACGAATAGCCATTATTCAAAGTCAACTCTTTTTAAGTCTATGTGACATATGAGAAGTAATACTGAGCTTTAACTTAATTGAAACAAGCAGACGAGTAAAGTGACGCATTTCTCGTGAATAGGATGCCTTTCCATTGCTTATTAACTCACAGCTAAAACCTTGTTTTACTTATACAACTAAACAGAGTGAAACAATTTAGATAAAGAACAGTGCATTCCGCCTGAACAATACAGCATGACACACATCATCTTCAAGCTTACAATTATCCAACAACAACCTGGGATACCTGAGGCTCACCATTTGTTGATGAAAGTGCTGCTACAATTGTACTAATGTGTTCTTCTAATTCAAAGATTGGTTTAAGCTATCAGTATGTGCAAAATGGACATGGCTTTTGTGAGAGTATTAATATTCTTTACTTTTTGATTCTCTGTTGGGTTAAGATAGTTATATAGCTTATTCACAGATCAGTACCTGTAATTTTTAAGGAAATGATTCAAATCCTTTTTGCTGTTAACTTGAACAAGGGGAATGAATACTTAGCCTTGTTTATAAGATTCTGCATGCCAGACTAGAACTTCCGTCACTCTTGCAAACTTTCTCTATTTGGCACGAGTACTTCAGAAATGTCATTATGTTTGTTATAATAGTTCTTTAAACTCGAGAGATCAAGCAAGGGCTACTATGCACATTGTCGTTTCATAAAATATCAGATAAGCAAACCTGCAAATAACAGCAGATTATATAAAGAAACAAAGGAGTTTTCTATTATGAATAATGTTTCTCGTATCCTTTAAGTGTAAAATAACAAGCCTGGAAAAACGGGAGCTAATTAACACAATATATTACCACACCTTTGGTTTCTTAAAATAAATATTGTCAATGACGATCTCTTAGCAGACAACTGGTTCCAGAAAAAGTGTCTGAATTCAATAGGTAAACTTTCTTTCTTTGCCAGTCGACAGTGTCATCTCGTGAGCTTAACTCCCTTACAGTATTGTTGGGTGTAACACCCACTCAGCATCATAATCAGCTAACAAATAATATTTAATTTACAGTCTTTATAACATTGATAATGAATATTACTGCAATATTCTTTCAGGAGCAGAATATGCAACATTTATAGAAAACAGGGAAATAATGCAATTAGAATAAATTAATCTTGGCCACAAATTGATGCCGTAGCTGCACAGAAGTTTGAAATACTAAATAGATTCTACATTATTATATCACATTCCTCTACCTTCCAATATCCTCAAGTAGAAAGTATATCCCCGTCCTAAAAAAAATTCTGTAATTGATTTCTCAACGAACATAACTCTAAATCAGCATTCAGTTCCAGAAATTCGTCTTGACAATCATCAGGAACTTTTCAACTGACAATTTAAATGGATTTCGCATTAAATCCAACTCCTCATCACTGAATTCAGGAACATATTGGGTGAATTCATTTTCCAGTGCTGTCAAGTAATACAAAATTTCATTTTTTTTTGCAAATTATGGAAGCACTTACTCTTCACCACTAGTTGTGAGAACTGATGATAGTTTCTTGAACAATGCAACATTTTTATCTTGACCTTTCTCTTCCAATTTTCCAGCTTGCTCAGGAAAGCTTTCAAGGAATCCATGAATTTTATGATGTTTGTATTCCTTCCTAACATCTGAAGATTCAATTTATTTAGCTGCTCAAAAAGACAAGGCGCATGATCCATTTCTCATCATTCAAATACTCATTCAGTTACATTTCCTCTTAAGAGCCATCGAACATTTGTGTGGAAAAGAAGCAAATGATAACCTGCATCCTTGTCAGTACATAACTGCTTGAAATATCGTGAGATGAGATCTCCTCTTTTGACATAATTCACAATTTGGATTGTTTGAATAAAAACTTTCTCTAGTTGAGCTGGAAGTGTTTTCAAGGTCAGTGCCTGACGATGGATCATACAAGGAATGCCTTTCATTTTGAAGCTCACTTTTTCAAGTAAACTTGAAATTGAGATTTTGATCCTAACATAGCTGGTTCTCCATCTGTACAGCACCCGCAGACATTATCCAGCAAAAGATTTTCTGATTCAAAGAAAGATTAAACATTTTCCAGAACATCTAAGGCCTTGGTAGTTGTTTCAAAAGGAGAACAAAACCGAAATTTCTCTTTAAATGAACCTGAGTAAACATATCTTGTAAATACTAGCAAGAGCATAGCCATAAATGTCCATTAAAGGGGATTAGTTTGAGTGCTTGATGCAAGCGCCGCAGGTGCAAAGCCATGCTAGGGGAACCGGGGACATACTTTCCCAGGAAAGGTTTTAATAAAAACATAAAAAAAAGCCTGAATTATGCATTCTGAGACCACCTTTTTGGCAAATTTTAGAATGGCATACTGAGGCGTTTGTCTTATTTTTTAAATCATAAATAAGTATATAGGCCTATTATATAATATATATCAGGTCCAGCAAAGTAGACCTACATTCCTCTCATCAATATATAAAATACAGAGTCACTCAGGAGAGTGCAAAAATATATGTATAATATCTCTACTCTGTATTCAAATATCATGAATAGTGTATTTTCAGATTCCCTGGATTTCAAGAATTAGCTTCACAAATAAATAATGGGTGGCACTGTGGCAGGCTGGCAGCACCATAGCACTAACCTAGTACCGTTGTCACCATCTACCGTGAATCATTCATTACAGATGGCTCCAATGATACTGTGAATGTGACGTTGACAGATAGAAGTTGCGATAAACAATCATTCACTATATCAAGCCTGAAAAACAAAAGACACTGCATGGGTTTTTAAACCAATTCATGAGACTAATTCTGATCCATCTGCTGCAGCCAATCAGGTTGAATCAAAATTGTCAACTGAATTGTCAAAATCACCATCGTAGCCTTCTACCAGTGCTGCCGCTACTACCTCAGGTCCAGTCTGGGACATTAGAAATTACTGTCCTGATGACAGTATTGGTAAACAGGTACGACGCCCTCCAGTGGCTCAGCTGTATGTCTGCGGACTTACACGCAAAAATCCGGGTTTCGATACCCGTGGTGGGCAGAGCACAGATAGCCCATTGTGTAGCTTTGTCTTAAAAATAATAAAAACACTCTGCATCGTTGGCTTTCACCGTGGAGATGGCTACTCTACAGTCAACATGTAAATAGTGCTTTCTGTAAGTACTGCTGTCTTTTTACTCCTGATGGTGCTGGTGTTGTCAGCCAGCTGACAACTAGTAAAATTTCCATACACAAACTGGAAGAAGGCTGTTGAAGACTTCAAAGCACATGAATTGAAACATTACCACCAAGACAGCAAAGCAAAAGCTAACAGTTTTCTACAGGTCGTAAACACAAGTTCATCTGTGTACGTGCAGCTTTATGCAATTTACAAGCAAGAAAATGAACACAACCGTCTATATTTAATGCCTATTATTGATACTGTATTGCTGTGTGGAAGACAGGGTTTAGCTTTGAGGGGAAAATATGATTCTGGTCCAATGATTGTTGGTAGAATTGAAGAAGAGCCCATCAATAATGATGGGAATTTTCGGGCAGTTTTGCGCTACAGGGCAAAGGGTGATGTCAAGCTTTGAGCAAGCCTTAAGATTACAAAGAGAAATGCTACATATATGAGTCATCAAATTCAAAATGAAATCATCAGTGCCTGTAATACTCATGTTCTTGATGCTTTGGTCAACAGGGTTAATGCTACAAAGTGTTTCTCAATATTAGCTGATAAAACAACAGATATTTCAGGCATTGAACAGTTTTCACTGTGTGTTAGATATTGGCATGCCAATGACAACTCTATTGCAATGAGAGAAGAGTTTTTGCAATTTATACCTGTTTATAATGTGACAGGCAGAAACTTGGCTGATATTATCATAACCAATCTAACAAAATATGATATTGACATGGCTTACTTGTGAGGATAAGGGTACGACGGTGCTACCTCTATGACTGGAAATTCAATGGTGTCCAGAGACACATAACTGATAAATTCCCACTTGCACCATATGTACACTCTAGTGCTCATTCCATGAACTTGGCAATTCTGATGCTTGTAAAGAAGTTCCTGTGCGAAATTGCATGGGAGTAATTTCTAGCATTGAAAACTTTCTCAATACACCAAAACGAAATCACGTTTTGGCTCTTTTTGTGGAGAATAAAGCAGCTGAATCGAAAAAAAACGTTTGAAAAGTCTCTGCCCCACCCGGTGGGTTGAGAGGCATGACTCAGTCATTGTCTTTCTAGAATTAATCCGTGCAGTAGAATATGCCCTTGATACCATATCAAGTTGGCAAGACAGAGATTCTGCCACGCAAGCCAATCAATTTTGTGTTCTATAACACAGCCAGAATTCATCATCACTCTATTCACCATTGCTAAATTGTTTACTTTTAGTTTACCTCTGTGCAACTTACTGCAGCAACAGAACATTGATTTAGGTGATGCAATGCATCACCCAGAAATAGTGGAATATTTAATCCGTTCACTCAGAAATAACACTGTGAATGAATTTAACAACATTTTCTGTGAGGCTCAAAGTCTGTGTAGTGAGCTTCAAATTGACATCATAATGCCGAGGCAGGCTAAAAGACAGATTACCGCGCTAACCCACAAACAACTAGCCCTGAAGAGTACTTTCGTATTGTTGTATTTGTACTATTTGTTGATCACTTTCTTTCACAAATATCTGACCATTTGTCCAGTCACAAAACTCTCCTTACAAACTTCATGTGTCTACTACCATCAGGATCTACCACATAATGGTTAGAACCTACAGCACAACAATGTGACCAAATTAAAAATTAATACAAGGCTGATATGACAGCATTTCACTAGCTGCGGTAGGTAAACTTAGGGTTTGGTACAAATCACTTGCGAACAACAGACCAAAAAATGTCATAGATGCATAAGCAATGTGCAATTCAGAAATGTTCCCAGTCATTACTAGACTATTGAAAGTATTTGCCACGCTGCCTGTGTCAACGAGCTCAGTAGAGCGTTCGTTTTCAACTCGCAGAAGACTCAAAACGTATTTGAGAAATACGTCCACTGAAGATCGATTGAATGGCCTGGCCTCATTATACATTCAACGTGATATTCAAGTTGAACCAAACTGTGTTGTGGAAGTCCTGGAAAGAACGAACAGACGTTTAAGCCTTTCATAGATATTCAATTGTATTTCTCTAGTTCTGATAAAACTTTCTGTATTAAAAGAGTGTTCAATCAGAAATTTCCATTTGACCATTTGTTATATGTGAAATTATCTGCCATGCAATCACGGATCTTTATGAAACTTCACAGGTGGCAACTGAACTTGTCTAAAAAGTTTGGGTCTATGGGGGTTTAACCCCGAAAACCCCCTTAGCTACGCCCCTGAATATCAGCAACTTAAAACACGATGCCACATCAGTTGATTCATCTAGTTGAATTAAAAATAAGTCACATGCTGCAGACATGATCTCCTGCACAACTTGATCCTTGATGTCAATGGCCATGTCGCAGATCCTCCTTTGAACAATACTGTTTATAGTGAAACTGCTGCAATTTTTGTCTCCAATCCAATTCTTATGATAATTACCGCCATTTTGAGAGCACAATGTTTGATCAAAGTTTCCCCAATTATATGTGTTTTTTCCGTTTTGCTATCTCCAGTGATACGACGTAAGAAGCTTCAATGGCTTTTGGTTTATTTCTTGGAATGCCCCTGATGAATCCAGCTTCATTTTTATGAGAGCATTCCCATGACGTTCAAAAAAGCTTTTGTTCTTCTGTTTGTGTAGGATGAACATTTTGCAAATGTTGTTTCAACTTTGTTGGTTTCATAGATTTATTTGACAAAGATTTGGTACAAATAATACATTGAGATCTTTCTTCTCCATTGATGATGCTGAATATGAATCTATGTTGAATATATAAATCATCGCACCCTCTTTTATGACACTCATGATGGGTTCCAAATTCTGTGAATAAAAACCAAGAATAAGTCAAAGATAACTATAAATGGAATATTTCCACAGTTAAAAAAGTGAAATATTTAAACTTTATTGAATGTCACAGATTAAATTAAAAACAAGCTACAATTCTACAGATTGTACATAATCTTTATTGAATAAAGTGTGATGTCCTGTAGATTGTACAATATGTAGAATTGTTGTTTGCAGATAGATCAATATTCCAATAGTTTGAGTTTGGCAACCTGTGGTCTCAATTTTCCTCCCTGAAACCTCAAAATTCTCTCAGAGGGAATTTATCCCTGGTTGAGAACCTCTGATTTAGAACATATTAAGTGATATTCTATCCAAGTTAGTTGTAATTCAATCATTGCTCGAAATGGGCCTGTATAAATTATTTGCATTCAATTAATTATAGTACTTTGCCTTCGAAAGATTTCTACTTATTTAGTTTATAATTATCATTGATCACTTTATTTATCAATAAAACTCAATAAAATATTGTTTATTACTGGAAAAGTTTTTACTGCCACAAAAAGTAAAATTAGGCTATCTGTAGTCGCAATGACACCTTACCATTCATATTTTAAACGGCTTTCTCTTTCAGTCTAAGTTTAAAGTGTTCGTTAGGTCAGTTGAAACTGATCAAGTATTTTATAATTCATTATACATATATATATATATTCCACAAATGAAAGTTCTGTCATGCACGTAAGGCTAAATTCATATTATGTGATAAATAAATGTTGTGTTTGCTAATTTATACAAATAAATCATTGTATAGAACAGTAATATGGTTATGCAGCTCTTCGCCAAAAACTTCCTCACGAAATGCGTTGGTTCGACAATAGTGAAGGCTTATGTAAATAATATTTGCTTAACAGGTATCCGGGTATTTATGTAAGAGCCAAATGTATGATAGGTAATGCGTCATTATAAAAGTAGATTACAGTGGATGATGATCAAAATAGTTATCTATTAGTATTATAAAATGGCTCGAACAAAACAAACAGCTAGAAAATCTACAGGTGGAAAAGCTCCAAGAAAACAGTTAGCAACCAAAGCAGCAAGAAAAAGTGCTCCAGCAACCGGCGGTATTAAAAAACCTCATCGTTATCGCCCAGGTTTGTGAAAGAAAGGTGTAATAAAATACTATTAGTGATTTGTTTAGATGAAATTTTATGCTTCCTCCATTGTCTTATTATATTTAAATATGTCAGGACTTGATATTACCTGGTATTAAGTACTGGTTGATTTTATAGAACAAAATATTTTTCTGCTTTGGGAAAAAAAACAAACCCTACCAGAAATAAACTGTATATTAATTTAAATTTCTTTTGATATTATTACTTGTATCATGTAACAATACTAATGATGCGCATTGATTTTTGCTTGTTCCATGTTTCTAGTTTGTTATTTTCTAAACGAAACTGATTCCCTCCACAGGTAAGCGAAAATTTTATGGTTGACTCGAATTGTTATAATAATAATAATAATAATGCACAGTATTAGTAGAGCTGAAACGCTACAAAGATAATGTTAAGTTTGTTTCATTCCTGGTAGGTACTGTTGCACTACGAGAAATCAGACGGTATCAGAAATCTACAGACATGCTTATCAGGAAATTGCCGTTTCAGCGATTGGTTAGAGAAATTGCTCAAGACTGTAAGACTGATCTGAGGTTCCAAAGTACGGCAGTTTTAGCATTGCAAGAAGCTGCTGAAGCTTATTTGGTGGGGCTTTTTGAAGATACAAATATGTGCGCCATTCACGCTAAGCGCGTGACAATTATGCCGAAAGACATCCAGTTAGCTCGACGTATTAGAGGGGAGAGAGCGTAAATGTTTTATTAGTACTGTAACACATTGTGTATAATTCTTTTGCTGTAAATCATACCTTCAATATACATTTTATTTTTGTTTCGATGTGAAATTAATTAAAAGCTTAATGTTTCTTAGTCTTATTAGTGTTGTTATTATTGTCTTATATTATCTTGACACTTACAGTAAGACCGCTTGACAAGATTCATTTAATGTAGATGTCAATTAGGCTAAAAATAATTAAGCTCTTTCCTCCCCCCCCCACTTCCTAAATAGTAAATATACAACTGACTTATTTTATATGCAGATTGTTTTAAAACAAACACATTTTCGCCTGAGGTACCTGTACAGAAACCAATTTATTAAACAAATTATGTATTTAAAAACGGCTGGAATGCGTAGAGAAGGCAATAATAGATGATCAAACAACGTTTCCAACTCCAGTCATCGTCAGGTTCACAAAGAAACTTGCTACCCATATGTTTGAAGGTGCTTGTGAAATTGAGTATAGAAATGTAGAGAGCGTGCTTAGAAGTTGGATATATTTTTTAATATGGGTATAAAGGTGTTCCTTAGTATTGGTTCATTTTAGGCTTGAGTTGTTGGAGAAGTAAGGCTTCTTTAATTTTGCGTTGCTTTGTTTGTTTCTTTATTTAGTATTTGAATGTTTTCTATTTGTTATGTTGTGTTTATTTGACTTGCAGTGTTCGAGAAAACGTGTGAAGGTGACTTTTTATGTTCTTTGAATCTGGTTCCCATTTTTTCTACTTGTTTCTCCAATGTAGAAGTTATGGCAGTTATCACATTTGTATTTTATAAATAATGTTGGTGTGGTGTTTGTCAGTGTAATTTTTACATTGTATAGACCTCAGTTTTGTGCCTTGTTTTTGAATAAATTTGGTATTAACTGGAATGTCATATTTTGTTACTAGTTTTTGCCAAATGTTGTTTATTTTTCTGTTGATGTCGGAAATATATGGTATGCAGCAGTGTATGGTTTCGTAATATTTTGATTTGTGGGATGTATTTGCTTTTGTTGGTTAGTTGATTTTGTGTTTTGTCTTGACGTGAGCCTTTTGTTTTCTACGGTTTGTTGATGAAGTATTGTTTTATTTTGTTTAATTTGTGGTTAATTTTATCTGGCGAGCATAGTTTCATGGCTGTGTTTAGTTAATTTCTTAGTATATTGAGTTTTTTTATGTGCTGAGTCCTAAGGAATGTATGGTCCAATATGGGTGATTTTTTTTTTTTTTTGAGTGGATTCCTGTTTTAAACTGTGTATCGATCCTCGTAATTTTGCAGTTAAGAAATTTAATTGATTTAGTGTAAATAAAATGTTGTCAACTTTCAGAAAAGAAAAACTGACTTTACATCTGATACGTAAGAAAGAAGATTCTGATGGACTTTTTCTGATATTTTTTGCACATTTATATGACCGATTCCAAGCCATTTAAATTACTAACACCTCGACTCTCATTAACGTTCCTGTTTATTCTGAATTATATAAGATTATAGGCAACGGTGCCTTATCAAATAAAAAATATTTCATTAATTTGGCATTGCTTTAATAGAAATTTTAAGTAAAGCGTGGTGAATGCTGAATCTCCGATAACTTATTTTTTAGTCAAAAACACACCTAACTCGTGGCTATATGAAAACTATGTAATCAGTGTTATAGAAGTCTAGGAAATGTTTCCATAAGTGGATGGTTTTATATACCTTGCTTGGCACTTGTATTTAACTTGAACAGATTCTGGAAGCAACGTCAGCACAAGAACTGTTCGTCGGGATCTACATGAAATGGGTTTCCATGGCTAAGCAACAGCACGCAAGCACTTCTTAACAATTACTGACGACATCAAAAAGGAACTAGACGAACAAAATATTCCTCAGTCATGTTGACCGTATCATATTAAAAATAACACAAAAATCTACAAACCTTGTACTAATCTATTTAAAATACACTTACAATACGTAAAATCTAATAAGTAATGGAATTATACTCTGCTATCAGAGATACCAATTAAAACAAATGAAAACACCGGCAATTGTTGTAACACAATGTCGCAATTGTCAGAGATATGGACATGTTTCAGTAGCATCTCGGCAACATGGAAGTGGTGGGGAACATCTCGTATCGCAATGCAAAAAAAAAAGGAAAAGCCCAAAATGTTATAAATGCGGCTAAGAACACAGCAAATTATAAAGGCTTTGAAAAATAAACAAATTATATGAAATAAAAAATGCACCATCAAACGACAACGAAACAGATGCCAATGCACAACAAACAAAACCAACAACGACAGAAGATAAAATAACATACATACAAACACTTAAAAAAGCAATCTCACAAATACCAAAACAAAACGAACAGCAAAAATCAATAGTTGTGACAAACAACAATATTCAGATAAAACACCACACACATACACCAAAACCGCAAAATAATGACAACCTCACTAAGGAAACAAAAGCAAATGACCAAATAAATTTGTAAATATAATTACAAATTTCATGATAGACGTTTTAGCCGAGTACGTAAAACCCACACAAACAACAACTTGCCTTGACCTACTCTCAAACACGGCAAAAAAACACATCATACCTTACATTTCACAAATATTAACAACACTTACAGGATACCTGCTATCAACTTAAATTCACTATTGTATATGCCAACATCTAAGGTGCACTGGCTTCCATGAAATATGAGATTGGAAACATAATTCAACAAACTACCTCAGAAATTGTAATATTAAGTGAAACCTTACTATACAAAACCAATAGATTTAAAATACCATACTACACAACTATATGGAAAGACCGACTAAATAAACAGGATAAAAACGGAGGAATGTTGCTGCTACATAAAACAAATTATCAGTTACTGAAATTCAAATTAACAGCAACAACGAAGAGATTACTACCGACATCCTGTTAAATAATCGTTCTACCGTCAAAATAGCTGGAATTTATTGTTCACCCACAAAACGAATAGACTTAAATTTAATTAACATCTTTTTCTCACAATCAAAATACCATTTTAATCGGAGATTTAAACAGTAAACACAACAACCTTGGATGCAATTCAAAAAATGCATATGAAGACTTCTCCAATTCATAGATGAGTACAACATAACCTTCCTGAATGACGACACGCCTACGAATACAATGTATGCCACCAATATCAGTGACATACAAGACGTATGCCTAAGCTCGTATAACACGAGTAAAAAATTAGTCAAATATCATGTGGGAAAAGATACACACTGCGATCATTTTACCTATAGGGCGTGTCTTCAATCTACCTTTCCCCCCATAAAATAAAATATATATACAAGAAGAATTTGATTACAAAAAAGTAAATTGGAAGAAATAGGAAAAAGAAACCATTGGCTACCAAACAAAAGTATGAAAACAGTTAAAAATAAAAACATATATTGATAATTACTGCCAAATAATCACGAGTGCTTTCAATCTGTACAAGAATTCATAGAAGCAATTACTAACATAAAAATATAAATCTCCAGGAGAAGATGGTAAACAAATCATTCTTCTAAAAAGAAAAAAAAAACAGTGAAATTATTTGAATATTTCACTACAATTTTTAATTAATCATTATACTCTCGTTATATCCCGGTTTCTTAGAAGCGTGCAAATGTACTAATATTCTATAAAGAAGGAAAGCCAGCCAATAACCCGAATAGTTACCGACCAATCAGCCTGATCAGCTGTTTAGGCAAAATTCTTGAAAGAATAATCACAAACAGACTCTCTATATTCCTGGAGATAACATCAACATTACCAGAAGAACAAAATGGTTTCAGAAAACCCAGACAAATTACGGACCATTTAGTTGGATTAACAGAAACAATTGTTGATAGTGTTAATAAACGAGAATGTACTGTCGCTTGCTTTCTTGATATTGAGAAGACTTTCGACACTGTGTGGCACAACGGTTTCTGATTCCGAATGCAAGAACTGGGAATACCGCGGGGAACTATTCACTGGCTATCTAACTTTGTGGAAAACAGAGTATGTAGAGTTAATGTTGAATGAAGGGACCTTCTAACTGTTTCACTCCAGAAGCTGGTGTCCCTCAAGGATGGGTAGTTAGTCCTATTTTATACATCATGTACGTGAATAATATGTCACTAAAAGATCCAAATAATTGATACTCCTCACAGTTCGCAGACGATGTAGCAATCTGAAAAAGTGCACCAACACCAGCAATAGCAGCCACAAACATACAATTACAGTTAAATAGAATAAGTGGATATTGTTAAAAATACAGAATTAAAATAAACACAACTAGTAGCATTCGCAAAGTTAACTAAACATAAAAAAGCACAACCGCATATCTATATGAATGAAGGACTCCTTCAGACTGCTAAATTTGCAAAATTTTTAGGACTTGCATTCAACTCAAAATTAACGTGGATAAATCACATAAATAATATAAGAACAAAATCTGCTAGGAGTCGAACTGGTAAAAATAGTGGAGCAGCGGCAGATAATATCATAAAAATATATAAAACGTATATTAGACCCGTCATTGACTATGCAGCCCCTGCATGGACAAACGCAAGTATAAACAAAAACTGCTTCAAACAATACAAAATACACTACTCATAACAGCTTATAAAGTACTCAGAGCAACATCGTCTGAATTCATGCATAAATACGCACGCATGAAAACAATAGCAGATAAACTCCTTCATAGTACAATAAACTATTTTGACAAAAATTGGAGAAAAAATTAAATATAAGCGAACTTGACAGGTACTATATACATGATTAGGATAGACCTACAGATCTTTTTCTAGTGAATATGTATTTTCTAAATAAATTAATTAAAAAAGGCCACCTATAAACTAGACTCCACATTAGTTTAGAGGTTAATTACTAAACATTGAAAGGTGTTGTTGTTTTTTTAAGTGAACGTTTTGTAATTGATACATATCTAATGAAAGTGCAAACAATTATGGAACTATAAAGAGAAATGATTTAAATGAACCAAGTTTATCTGTAGATAGTGCATAGGCATTGCCCTGATAGGGGCCTGAGTAAATGTGGATTACTCTGGCCCTTGTGTACAATATATAAATACACTTGACAATTGCAAGACACAAAATTTAAAGGAAAGAAGAAGAGGTCGATGAAACTTGACCCTCCTGGGTATATAAACATAAATACCCAAATAACTATAAAAGAGAGAGCGAAGAATCGTGCAATAATTCACTTTGAGATTGGTACATTTCACAAATTCAAGTCAACATTGTTACCAGCGTGACGTGTTGAAAGAATAGAAGTTGTAAATGTAACTTTCAAGAACGCATTTTGCTGAAGATCATAAAATTGCACATGTGGTTGAGCGATAATAGGAATGGTTTGTGAATGTGTAGTCATATTAACAATAAATATGTTAATGCTGTTATGATAAGCTATGTTACCTTAAAATTTATTGTATTGCCTTTCAGTTATTGGTATTATGGCACAAAAATAAAAATGTGTCAATAAGAAGCAGAAATTGTGTTTATTGTGCGTTATATAAGAAAAAGACAGGAAACAGATCAGCAACGCAAGAGAAGGCAGGAAACAGATCAGAAGCAGCAGACGAGACACAGCAGGGACCAACAAGAACAAAGAGGACAGGTCAAGGAACAGAGACAGCAGAGAAGGCACATGCAGAATCTTTAATTCAATATGGAATACTTGAAAAGAAAATGGATGGAGAAATATTGTTGGGCAAACATGCTGTTGTGTTATATGGTGGTGTGCCCTACCTAGGAATAGTCCTGGATTTTGATGAACAAGATGTGTCCGTTAAATGTATGCACAGAATTGGACACACCAGATTTTACTGGCCCAGGCCTATTGAGGATGTGTGCTGGTATGCATACGAAAATGTTCTTCCCATAATTCCCGAGCCATTGTGAAGTTGATCCCAAAATATGGGAAGATATAATGAAACATATGTCAAAATACCAATAATTATTTTGAAAGACATTTTAAAATTCAAGATGAATAATCAAGATTACACTATAATGTGATGAAGGCCAAGATGATATTTGATTTAAATGTTTAATTTTTAAACATGTTTTGTCAACTGTGTTACTTTTTTTGACTCAATAAAGATAATAACATTTCATACTTTTTCGTACTTGACTGGTTCCAAATCAAACAAAAGAAACTTGTATTAATTTGATTACATGAAAAGTATTTGATAAAGTTGAGATAAATAGATACTACAATGATATGACTATACAAACAATATTGTAAACTATATGACATACAGCGCACTATATTTTGTTTTTGATTGTTTAGATTTTTTCACGATCTTTAAAAATCCATTTATGTTGCATCACTTTTGCATACTTAGTCAGTTTTGAGGAAATTACTTCCTATTTATGTCGACAAATACTGATTTTTGTTTTCTTTTTAATTTTACAAAACTGTCAACTACGTTAAATTCTTGTCGACTATGTTTTTGATGTTGCCTGTGCTGGTACCTCCACTTATTTGACTATTTCTTATTAGCTAATTTATGCAAATTGTACTGTGTTATTGAGATAATAACAAGTTAAATGTTTAGTAAATGTTTAAATCTAAAATTATCTTATACCACCAACAGAATTGTTTTAAAAATCAAAATTACTGTGAAGTAAATCCACTTTTGTATGAAGTGTATACAAATTTAGTTTGCTACCGTGTTAGTACAGATATCCTTATATATAAATTCATGAGTGAAAATGTGTTGCTGTAATTCTCTTATATAAACAAAAGAAAACAATTCATTTTTATAAAAAATAAACAGATTATTAATCTTGGTAATCGAGTTGACAAATAGTTTGGACCCCAGTCAATGAAAGTCTCTCCAGCAGATGCTTTGAACGTTAAAAAGTGATGTCCTCCGACATGTTTGTAATTCTCAATGATGCTATTATATTTTGCTTAATAAATCTTTTTACTATAATATATTTTTATTTTGTTGATGTTCGTGTAATTTTACTGCAATTTGAGAATGACCTGCATGTCGAAATTCAATTTCTAAATTAAAATTTCTTGTTCAATGGAATCCTAAATACTTAACATAATAAATCGGATGCTCGTTCGATATAAAATGTAAAATGTAACACACTAATAAAAGGTTTCTCTCGTGTTTTGCTTCCCCTCAATGGCACAACAGCATGTCTACAGGTTCACGCTGTTAAAAAACGGGTTTCGATATTCATGGTGGGTAGTGAACAGATAGTTCATTATGTAGTTTTGTGAATAAACCAAAAACTTATATTGTTGTTTTTACAACAAATTTTGATGTTATTTGGGTGAACAATCGTGTATTCACTAAACTTTGTTCAGATACCTAATCAAAGTGAAAGAATATCTCCACTATTACAGAAAATGTTTTAATCTCTGTGAGTTCAAACAAACCTTTTTTTCTCATAGATTATGAAGCTTTTCTCCAATCTGAGGAGTATATTAGTATTAGCAAGAATAAAATCTTTAAGTCTGTTAACGACAGCAAAAACGCTCTTTAAATCATAACGTGTTTTGATTTGAAACGAAGGAATGAACGATTGTTTTCTTCCCATGAGTGTGGGAAGGACTACCAGCCCCCTATGTGTCACAGTGAGAAATAATTCCGACTTAATGATACCATTACGATGTCATTAACTGTTAAATTTGTTATTGCATGGTAGAGTTTCTCCTCAGGTCCATCATTTTCATCTGATGGTTGTAACACGTTCTGACTAAATTCTTTCTTTCCCTAAAATCTCTAACACATTAGCCTTGATATTTTCAACTTGAATAGACTGTAATTCATATATTACATAGTTAAGTAAAATATAAGAAAAATATTTGTGTACTTCGCTATATAACAAGAGATTGAGAATAACAACTCCACAGTGTACTTCACTATACGACAAGAGAACAACAAATTAACACCGTACTTCGTTACAAAACAAGAGAAAGGTAAGAACAAATGGGCACAGTACTTCACTTTTCAACAAGATAAAGAGGAATAGATAACATAAAACACCAAACTGTGGTACCAGCACTGGTTAGATTTGAAAGAGATGGAATCACATTTCTGATCCACATTGTAGTAACAACACGAAATACGGTTTAATCCAATCAGAAGTCTGGAAACGCTAATATCTTAAACCATCAAGAGGTGGGACTCCACTCCAGACCGTTCTGCCTAGTTACCAGAAAGTAATGATTGTATTGGGAGAATTATTTGGTATATTGAATCTGAAAAACTCTTAAATTATCAGAGTATTATGAATTGAATAACGTTTTACTCCAACACATGTTCGAAAGACATGTACGGATAAATTTAATATCAATGTTTATATATCAAGAATTATCATTAGCTTCAAGCAATTAACTAATCACTAAAACCTTCTAAAAACTATTGTTGTTTTATTCAACAAGGACTTAGTGGGTTTTACTTCACTCTTGTATCACACATTTTCTATCAATAATCACTTAATTCTCAAAAATGTAGCACATCGAATGTACCTAAAACTATTTCTAGGTTTTCTTTCAGAGTTAATGTAATTGTGTTAGTTTTACAGGTGAGTTTGAAATGGAAATTAAATATAATAGCTACATTTTTAAACAAAATTGGCAAAATTTTATTGTGCGAACTGTTAAATTTTGTTTAATATTTAGAAAAACAGTGAACATCAAATACATTATGCTGTGGTAACATACAACAAAGTAACTGTTTAATGATGCAAGAAACTGTAATAATGGGCTGTATTTCTAATAGTTGTCATTCTTTGTTGATTTTCACACAAAGCTAGTCATGGCTAACTGCATTAGCCGTCTCTAGTTTTGAATTTATAGATTAGAGGGAGGACAGCTACTCATTTTCCTTTCCCCTCAATCACATTAACCTGTTGGCTACTTTAACTGAATAACAAGCATTGAATGTCTCAACTTAAAACGTAAACAAGTTCATTTTAAATATTATTGTTAATAGACATCTTACGGTAAAACACAGATAGCCAGTTAAGTGTAAAATCAACACATTGAAATGTTCTGTTGAATACTAACTTTAATACTATGTTGATATGGTAAAATCAAGCACAAATTATTCCTTCCATCGAATGGAAGTCCTATTCATCCGATCAAGGGCTTAATCTTGAAACGTAGTTTTTGAAAAATACGGTAGTAATTGGAATACCATGATAGCTAAGAATATCTTATGACAAATGTTATTGATCAAAGTACATTTCATTTATTAATTAATCCAACTAAATCTTTGTTCTGTCAGTTAAACTTTATGTAGTTTGTGTTTTAGTGAACGCTCAGGAAGAAGCTGGAAAACGAGACGATGAATGTCCAATTCAAAAAACACATTTGGTGTTATATGACCTTTTGGAACTGGTCTTTCTTTTTTTATTATTATTTTGCGCAAATCTGCGCGAAGGCTATCTGTGCCAACCACCACTAGTTTAACAATATAAGACTAGAGGGAAAGCAGCTAATCATCATGTCTTATCGAATAGTGTGGTTGACGCTACGTTAAAATACCCCAACAGATGAAAAACTGCGAGTCGAATGCCCTAACCACCTTTCCATGTGTTGAAGCTTGTATTTATTATTTCTGAGAGTTTTATAGAATTTAACTTGAAAGTTGAAGTAGACTGGTTTGATGAACATTGTAACGGTTACTGAACTGGTGAGAATTTCCCTGGAAGATATTATAAACTAAAGATATTAGCTAATCACTATGATCAGATACAAATACTTTCTTAAATGGGTATGATTGCTTTTCTGTTTAACCAGTCAGAGCACACAGAGCCAGCAATGCTTGTGCAGCATGTGTCATGGTACAATCAGGAGAATACAAAATCAGATGGTGCTGCCATAGAGACAGTGAGCTCTTTTGTTCTTACAATCCTTTACTGTGCAGGAAATGCATAAACTAAAGGAGGTGAAAAGAAAAAAACAAGAGATTGATAGTGTTGATTAATAACTCATATTCAATTCAAGAAGAAAGTGAACTTCTATCATACTAGGAACTTATGTGCAGGTCAATTGAGAAGGCTGGTGTGGATGTTGGAGAAAATTATGCCAACTGAAGGAAAAGCTACTGGATTCATTAGGTGTGAGGCAAATATCCTTAAACATGATGCCAAAATTATAGTTAGTGCAAGATGGGTCATCTATATTGTTGCCAATGAGAATATAGATAATGTCATCATTGGACAAGAAACCACACTATTAAGGGTTGTCAATGAGAGAAATCTTTATACAGTGTTAATAGAATTGTTTGCATTAGAACATGTAAATGTATGAGGTGTCGTAGATGATATTAATTAAATCAAGAAGCTGTCATTGGATTTGACAGATATGAAGTTTTCCACAAAAAAAGTTTCAACACTAATAATAGCAAATTTTGAAGGTAAAGATGTTATGATGGGTTCCAAACATGTTGTTATAGAACTATTAAAAATAAAAAGAAATTCCTACTGGTGTTTCACTTTGTAGCTCACAACCTTCGACTGGCAATTTTAGATGTAGAAGAATCTTAACTTCAGATTGAAGAAACTTTGGAATAAAGATCATTACATTGTACTGAAAGGGCTCCTGTTAAATATTATAGTTAATCTGAAAAGAGTATCTGATTTATTATATTATATACTGTGATTTGTATAGAGAAGATAATTAAATGTCAATGTGTATCAAATTTATGATTCATATGAACAAGATTGATACACACAGCTTTATTTCTTAAAAAAAAATATTTTAATACATTTGCTATAGGCCATGGTTTATAAGTCATGTCTTCTCATTTGCTCAGTTGCATTCAAAATTTTTATTGAACTATTATTTTATAAATTTATGTTAATAACTTTGGAATCAAATTGTAGATTATAAGTTGAACTTTAGTATTATATGTAAGTTAATTTCTTAATTTAGAAGTAAATATTAAAAGAACAATCTATATGTAGATTTTAGTGAGTTATGCAGTATGTTAAATGCAACACTATTTAAAATATTGAGAAACTAGAATATAAAATAAACCTCATATTTTTATATTTTGTTGAGATATGGCTTATGCACTGAATCAAACATGAATCAACTCTATTTTTGTGAAACAACCCCATATATTCTCTTAGAATTTCTCCAGAGTTGTTTCCTCAGTCATTTCAGTTTGCAAAAAAACTACCACGTTATCTTGATCCAAGATTTCATGGAGGTAAGTTGTGTCTTTATTTTGCTCAAAGTTTCATATTTTTAGAATCTAAATACATCTTTGTTACTCAGCTTAATAAATTAGAATGGAATTCTATACTATTAGTATAGTTATTTATGATTTTTTGGTTATTCAACTGTATATATAAAACCTAAGAAAAGTTTTTTTGATATCCCTAACATGCAAAATTTTATAAGGTTTAGCAACCTATGTCCAGCAACAACTTAGTACAAAAATCATAGCGAGAAGAGATAACTGTATGCTTTATGTTTAAGAAAAATATACTTCATAATTTATTTCTAAATTTTAATAATCTATCTACAAATATATATGTACATATAATGTATAATAATTGAAATGCGACTGTATGTTACAAAATACTAGTCCACTAAAAACAGCCAAAACAGGGAAGACTAAAGGTCAGTTTTATATTACTGGATAATAGCATGAGTCATGTGCACCATGTCAGTGCAAGTTATATAATATTAGCTAGACATGACTGGAAGGTTAGTGTAGTAACAGATAATAAACATACATGTAAATATATACCATTATGAGACTTAGGGCTACTTAGACTAGAAGTATGTTTTGGTTTTATAATATGTAGTCATTTTAGTATTAAAAAAACATAATATATATTTATTTCCTTTTTTTTTTATGGTGATTATAAGGTTGGTTAAGTGACAGACCCCACACAGTTAGACTATAGAATATAACAAAATATAAGCTCTTGCTAAAAATGAATGCTTGAAATGTACTTAGGAGGTTTTAAAGATTACACAAATAATACTCAAGATTTTTGGTACAAAGAATAACTTTTTTAATCCTAACATGAAATCACTTTGCATTCAGTCTAATAATAAAACAAACTATTGTCACAAACAAATCTTTAAAAAAATATGTCATTAAAAATTTTGAATTTTATATACAAAATACTTGTAATATTTGTTACCAAATTTTGTGAAGATACACATGCTGTATCAAAAGTTATAATGAAAATACTTAATGTGAAAATGTGTAGATGAACTTTTGTATATTATACCGAGCCAGTAGCAAAAGGGTTAATATACAAAAAACAGTACAATTTATAATAACAGTTATTTCTAATAATGATTTATATTCAAAAGTTTTACAAAATTACAAACAATCCTGAATTTTCTATCTGGTCTGGAATTCCACATTTCATTGGCAATTAATGAGAGGGAATTAATTCTGTGTTTATATACAAGTTGTTATGTAAATGTGTAAATATTTTATAAACGACGGCATGTCGTGTTGTGTTTGGATTTTCATTTCTATTATCTATGTTTCCATATTTATATTATTGTTTCGAAGTTTAAACTAATAAAATATGTTGTTATTCATTTAGGGTAACATTTAGAATTTTCTTGAATTAAGTAGACCAATCATATGAAGTGCTGGCGACTTCGTGTCTAGACGTTTAGGCAAGAACGGACATGCGCGGATTGCTCTAGAGATCTGTAGAAATTTCGCGGTTATTCGAGGGGTCTAGGCCTACAATATATAAACAGACGAAGATGCGAGACAGACATCAGTTTTTATTCGAGAAAAAAGGAGTCAGACATTAGTTTTATTTCAAAAGAAGAGAGTCAGTTATTTGAGAAAGATTAAGTGTTTACTGTGATTATTCAACTTGGATTTGTGACTAAAGTTAGTTCTACGGAAGCTGTGATTTTATTTCGTCAATCTCTACGATTCATCTGAATTACTGCTTGTGCTGAGAGTCGGCGAAGTTATTGAATTGTGAACTCTTTCTGAACTTCTTCATTTAAGCTTCGGAATTTCTTCGTGGGACCAAATTCACACCCTAGACTGGAATTTGAGACTTTCATTTTAGATCATTATATTAGATACAGGCCAGTACCATTTTGTATTGTGATTAATTTTGAAGTTTGAAACTAGTATTATTTTGTTTTGTAATTAATTTCGAATGTTGTAACTTAATATCTGACACCGTTATCATATAATTTATGTTATATCTGTTATATTTGTTAGTTTAGTGTAATAAATTATACAAGCTGTTATCTGTGTCTTTCTGTTGCGTTTAGTCTACGAAAAACATAAAACATAAAAAAAACGTAACAAAGTACACTTCACAGGAAGTTAGACAGCTTCTTTATTATTATTTTTTATCCTCTGCTGAATTTATGCAATATTTATTAGAAATATTAACATTCAAAGTTAATTCACTGAAGTTAAATGGTTTGTAAAGTTTGAAAACTGTAAATGTTTCTGGTCATATGTCTGTAGTTTTCTAATTAATAAATTTTTTAATTAGTCATAATTTCCAAGGTTTATAATATACCAACTGTAGCAAACTAACAACACATTAAACTGTCACTTAGCAGTTGTCAATATGTCACTTGGAATATTGATTTATAAACTTTTAGAATGAGGTTCTTGAAAGTTCAGTTGGCAATAACACTTGAAGGTATGATAATCCTTTTGTAAAATGTATTGTTGATTCTTAACTCAATAACCTTCTACAAAGTTAGAGAATAGGTGGAACTTTTGCAATACGCATTTAACAGTACAGTTACATGCATATTTAAATATATATTTAACTAAAACATTGATATTAAAATTAATGTTTATTGCTAAATCCAGTACACCTTCCTTTTTAGAGAATTAAAACTTGGTGCTGGACAGTTTTTAACTAAGCTATTATACCAATATATACACACACACATATTCATTGTAAATAATGCACTAAACAATTAAACATAATACACTGACAAAAAATACAACTTCAATAATCATGACAATACATAATAAACTCAGTACAAATAACCTTATGATCATAAAACTAAATAGCATGTGAAGGTGCTTAAATGCAAATGTTATCTTTTTGGCTCAATACAACCAATAATCACAAAACTGAGGGGTTCTTCAAAAGCCAGGATTGATTACAAAGGAGTAACAGAAAATTTCTTGTTAGGTTTTCTAACCAATCAATAGCTTTAGGAAGTTTTACAAAACTGAGAAACAACTTACCTAATTTTGGGCCAAAACATGTCTCATAATTTTATCACATTTTGTTGACAACTAATGACCTCCCATGGGAAGTTCATGGGTAACTTTTAATAGTTCAGAATTATATGCTTTTGGAATAACAATTTGATAAACTACAGCTCAGTCCCCTGAAGTTGGTACATTTAGTTGTCTCCATTTTCTCATGGGCAAGTTCACCTGTTGGGACTATATGTTTAAATAGTGAAGAGATCTGTGAATCCTATTCTTGCTTGATGATCACATTACTTAAAGAAAATGGAATTTTTCCAAGTGAAATATATTATATTGTCCTTAGAATGAGTGACTATCATATAAAGCTTTTAACTTAACATACCTTCTAACAACAGTCACCTCAGTATCACATAGAATATGGATGGATATGGCACTACCAGTGTCATTTATTAAAGATACAGAACCAACAAACACAAAAGGTCTAAATTCATCCCTAACTACATAAGCCTTTTTATCAGTGACCAAATCAACAACATAAATTAATCAGTTGAAACTATGTCCATATGCGGACATAAATGCATGAAATGCTGTCTCTTTTTTCTTTTTCAAACACCAATGATCAAACATAACATAAACAATTTTTTTTACAAAAATGGCAGACAGTCCTAAATGGTTTTGATGAAGTTTTATCCTGATTTTCAAAAGATTTTGAACTAAGCTGGATGTTTTTAGAAGAAACCTAAACTTAAATGGATTGAAGAGGTACAAGTTGTTGTTGAGTTAGTGCAAGGTTTTTTAAAAATGAAAAGTTTTATGTACTAAAGTGTAATCACTGTAAACAGCAGCTGCTTCTTGTTGTGTTTAAACTTTCATTTCATCCAAATAAGTTTTGAAATCAACACTTGCACAATGTTTAAATTCTGCAATTATACATAATTGTCTGAGTTTGTTGAAACTGTTGCCAAGATGCACAGAATTACACCAACGATCAAAATAACTACTTTTTCATGCGTGAATTATGTATACAAGTTTGACTGTCTTGCTTGAGATAACTTTAAAACTTTTGGTCACAAGCCTCCAGTATTAATTTGTATGCTTTAAGAATAGCTGCTTTAACCTTATCAAAATCTGTACAGTCTTCTCAAGAGAGAGCAGCATAAACTTCATGTGCTTCACCAGTTAAAATGATTTGTGATGGGGATTCGAACTTGTGAATCTCAGATTGCTGGTCGAGTGCCTTAACCACCTGGCCATGCTGAGCAGCAATTTCTACTCCTTATGATTGCTTATTGGAGCAAAT
This sequence comes from Carcinoscorpius rotundicauda, assembly GCA_011833715.1. Taxonomy (NCBI): domain Eukaryota; kingdom Metazoa; phylum Arthropoda; class Merostomata; order Xiphosura; family Limulidae; genus Carcinoscorpius; species Carcinoscorpius rotundicauda. The sequence goes on along the minus strand of CM022392.1, from coordinate 42,985,685 downwards.
GTAGCAAACCTCTCAACAGTGCCATCATCTGGAATATATCTTAAGATTATTATCAGTTAATCTGTGTGGGGTATGTCTGGAGAAGAATCAACAGCAAGTGAGAAACGTTGGATGTTTTGATTTTCTGTATGATAGCAAAACCTTTTTATGTAGGATTTCTATGAATTTGCCACAAATAGTTGAGGATAAGTTCATGACATTTTTCCTATTTTTGAATGTGTTAAAAGGAAATTTAATTTACTCATCCAGTATTCTTAGGTATTTTTTATTATGCACTGAACTATCAACTTCTTTGCGTTCTCTGAATGCTCGCCCTGTGGATGATAAAAGCTTTAAGACAAATGGATGAACTACTCCCTAGGGTATGATAAAAGTAAAGTTTTATGCTACATCTCGTATGATACACAAGATAAAAACATGGATAATGTGTGTGTGAAAAAGAAATATGTCAGAAGGAGCCACTTAGTTTCAAAACAAATGCATGCATAACATTTTCTGTATTTAACTGTAAAATTTCAATTTTTGGATAACTTGTGTTCTGTACCATTCAATTAGTGATGCTTGTCAAGATGTTAAAAATTATTTACAAGTGATAAGTAGGCCAATGTAAGCCTTAAACTAATTATGGATACAATTGATACAATATATCTAAAAGTTTAAAATACCGGTAGTTCCTTCTTAATAATGTTTCAACTCTCTCCTTGGACAAAATCCAAAGATTCTTAAAATAAAGAAATGAAAGATATAGATTTATCATTTGGGCTAGCATCTCAGGTCAAGTTGTGTCCTGGACCAACAGAATGTTGGGTGCGAGTCACCAGAAAGGAGTTTGGCTGCCAGTATTATGAAAATAGGGAGTGAAGAGATTCTGATTATTTAGCTTTTAACTTGAATGAAACGTCTTTTGTTTCTTTCACCTGAAATAAACAGTGTAATTTCACATTAAAATTGAAACCCTTTTTGGTATCTTACCTCATCAACTATAGAAAGAAAAATATTTTCTATATTATGTCTGTTTGTTTGTTGGTGTTTTTAGAATTAATTACAAAGCTGCACAGTGGGTGATCTGTGATTTATCTCCCATGGGTATTGAAACCCAAATTCCACATGCCACTGAACTTTTGGAGGGGTATTTTCTATATTAAACAAAAAATTTTGAGCATCATTGTAATTATTAACGTGGTGTGTAGAAAATCCCACAAGTGTCAGAATAAAATATTAAAAACAGCAAGGACAAATGGAAGGATCAAAACATTCAAAACTGTTTCAGTGTGAATGAACTCAAACACCAGGAATTATGCTATGTGGAATAGGATAAACCATCTGGCTTATAACTTTATTGTTATTGCTGTATCAATTATGAATGGACAACCTGCCTTTTGTTCCAACTTCAAATTTATCTAAAAGACTTACAAAATCTAATAAGTCAGATCAACAAAATTTCCAAATCAAGAAATTAGCAGATTATCATAAAGTATATGCCATAGAATGCATATTTAATGCAGTTTAAAATAATTTGCAAAGAGAATGAGCAGAGTAGTTGCAACTATGGCAAATCAACCATTCATAATAAATAAAAATAAGCCTTGGAAGCTATAATTGTGACAAATGCTTGTTAATCGGAAAACTGCAGATATTTAATCAGGAACATTTGTATGTTTCGAACATTACAAACTTAAATTAATTAATTTCGGGCGTTAGTATATCGAGAAAACATCGTATAACTTCGGCGGTGAAAAACTTAAGTGTGTCAGTGAATTGTGTGTGTGTTTACATAGAATTAATTCGCTTTCCATGATGCGTCGATCAAAGATATGTTCCTGACCAGATAGAAGACTCAGTATTGTTTGTACGTTTGTAAAACTTGTATATAAACTTTCATTTGTACTAATTGTTAGAATAATCATTAACATATATTGCAGTTATTTGTACATTAAAATATATTTGGGTTACAAAGAAAATTGTGTGTACCTATATTGTTGGCGGATATCGTTTGTTTTGTTTTTGAATTTTGCACAAAGCTACTCGAGGGATATCTGTGCTAGCCGTCCCTAATTTTTCAGTGTAAGACCAGAGGGAAGGCAGCTAGTCATCACCACCCACCGCCAACTCTTGGGCTACTCTTTTACCAACGAATAGTGGGATTGACCGTCACATTATACACCCCCACGGCTGGGAGGGCGAGCATGTTTAGCGCGACGCGGGCGCGAACCCGCGACCCTCGGATTACGAGTGCACGCCTTAACGCGCTGGCCATGCGATAAAGCGACATTCAACTAACTTCTAGATTCAAATTCCAGCTTCCATTTAATTGAAATCGTAACACGATAACTCAGAGACTTGTCCAAGATAAATTATAATACGTAACAATCAGCTGGGAAAGGAGCTTTTCCTTTTAATTATCTGCTACATATCTTGCTGATGTAATGACATTCTTCAAATCCTGAAACTAATGAATTTATAGATGTAAGTAAATTACACGTCATCTTAAATTTTAAAACTTAGCTGATAGAAAGCAGTATTTTGTGCAGTGCTTAGCCAGTATTTATGAAAGTTTTATTTGATATTTTGACCAGGCAGGATAGTGATTAATATAATGGGACTTATTAGGTTGTTTGATGAATAGTGTTGAGGTATTACATGAAAATTTTGGTCATTTATAGGGGTAAGAAACCTGTCTTTTTGCATGTTATATATACCATTAAGAAACTAAAACATTATTCTATTCGTTACTGCTTTTATTCTTTTCTAAAATTTCATTTCCAATATTTCAGACCATTAAAATTAATGATAGGAAACTGCGCATCATTTTTTTGTATGAATTCAAACTTGATCATAATGCACTGCAAACAGCTCGCAATATCAACCAGAAATGGGGCGAAAGAACTATCTCCGAACGTACAGTACACTGTTGGTTTCAAGAGTTTCGTAATGAAGATTTAAGTCTTGAAGACATGGAGCAGAGGACGTCGTTCTGCTGTTGAAAACGACTAACTTAGAGCATTGGTGGGAGGAAATCCGCGCCAAACTGTTCAAAAAATGACACCAGAATTGGATGTTGGAATTTCCACAATTTTGAACTATCTCGAGCAAATTGGAAAAGTAAAAAATCTCGAAATGTAGGCTCCACACGAACTCAATGAAAATCAGAAAAAAAATCGCTGTTTTGAACTGTACTCTATGGTTATTTTGTTTAAAAAATTACTCATTTCTTAATCAAATTGTCAGATGTGATGAAAAGTGGATCCTTTATGAAAATAACCTAAACAGTGGCTTAACCGTGACGAAGCTCCAAAACACTTCCCAAAACCAAAGTTGTACCAACACAAGATTATTGTTACCGTATGGTGGTCTGCGGTCGGTATTATCAGTTACAGCTCGCTCAACCAGGAATAGAATATCACTGTGGAGGTTTGCTGTCGAGAATTGGAAGGAATGCTTAGAAAGGTGTGTAAAGAATGTCAGAGCATCAATCTTGCTTCATGATAACACTTGGCCACACTTGCTCAACTGACGCTCCAGAATAAAACAGATTCTCATCCTTCTTATTCAGAGACTAGCTGTAGATTTTGTTGGATCCTTCCTTGTAAAATATAAGGCTAATTCATATGTGCTGGACGTAACCAAACACTTTATCAAGTGAGCCAAAACTTATATACATACATCTGAACAAATCTACCTGAGGATGAAAAACTACATAGATAAAGAAGTGTACATTAATACTTTGGTTTTTGTTGAGAGTTGGCAAGTATTATCTGAGGTGGAGATGCACGTGCCACCATTCTACTGTCATATGTCTTAGACCTAGAAGAAGAGATCGTACAATCTTTTAGGTAAGCGTCTTAAATATTTGTATCCCGGAGTGGACTGGTGTGGATGATCACACAGATTAAGTTGCGATAGTATATGAACAATAAAGCAACAGTTTACAAACTAATCTCCGAACTTTTTCATGTGAAATATAACTCACAATAAATGCGAGGCATAGTTCACCAAATAACAATTTTTCAACAATAGCTATGAAAGTATTTGGCGCAGATAGCCTAGTTGCTTTGTGCCATAAAATGCCAATCCCACCCACGCCCCCACGAGAGTACGCAGAGTGGAAAAAAACACACTACTTGACGTACTTGAATTAATAAAATAGCAATAATAAAGAAAAATTGCAAAATGTCCAAAGAGAATCTATAACAAAATGGTAAAAGAGCAAACGTTTGAATAAGCAATCTGAATTAAAGTGTGATATCATTCTACTACGTGACAACAACTTAGTTTTAGGTGTAATGGGTGATATGTATTAGTTTAAAATATGAAACTGTGAGGTTTAGCTTTTGTGTAATGCGTGAAAATCTATAGAGCGTGTGAAAAAACAAGAGCCGAATGTTATAGATAAGTCTGCAATGCAATGACTAGATGAGAAGTAAAAGTCCAGCCAATAACCTATTCTTTGACAGTCATTTCAATGACAGTGAAAAAGTGTATATTTTCTTCAACTAAATTTCGGATTTGTGTTGCTACTGAGTGAAGTTTATGCTACAGCCAACAGCACTGTTGAGTAAATAGTGACCATATGTAATAAATCAAAAACTACAGTTGTAAGTTTTATACGTTTTGTGTGACTGGGATTTGAACCCGCAACCCTCAGATTACGAGAGGAGCACTCTACCCACATTATTATATAAGGCGAAATATCCATTTCCTTGATTGTTCTCTTTATAATCAGTCAGTTAAGGTTGGTTGTGTAATGCATGGGAAACGTAGATTATGTATTCATATCCCTTTTCTGTACTATTGTAGCAGTATACATGTAGCATGTTAAAACTTCAATATGATTTGCTGTAACATAATTGTATCAGTTTCAGTTTGTTTTGTTTAACTTTCAGTATATGTCTTTATTTATTATGTTTAAAATTACCTTTTATCCATCACTTTCCGGCCTCGTGCATGAGTATATTATAACTGAGAGGATGTGTCCTGTTCCTGGACACCATAAGGGTGTTAGTTCCTATCCATCAAGATGAAGCCCAACCAGCAGCAGCAAAAAGAGCATAACATGGACACATGTGGCTTGAAGTGTCTGTAAATGCAATTATAAATACAAGAAGGTGTACTGTACTACTGGTGTGATACTTTAATAGTGGTACAACTAGTGATTCTCAGAGGTATTCAGCAGGTAATGCTCCACACTTACCACAACACGACTATTGAAGATCATTAAAGAATTATTTGCACTTGTTCTAAGGGCATCACAGCGTTGTATTAATATGTACATATTTTGTTTGATTTTGCGTTGAAGTGCTTTTGCTCTTTCAAACATGTGTAAATGAGTAGGGATGCAAGAATTATTTTTCATTTATATTTATGTATTTATTTTACATCTAATGATCCCTACCTCCTCACGCATATGTGTGAGCAAGAAAGTCTTTTTTTCTTTTTATTGAGATGGGGATATTTTTTTAATTTTTAATGTGAAAAGATTATGTTAATTATATACAATAATTTTATCTGATTGTACGCTTATCATTACTAATAAATATTTTCATTTTCCTATATCATATGTCGTGTCTGCCATTAGTTTCCTCTATTTATTTTATGTTGAGATACTATTGTCAGTAGAAGAAAGTTTGAAATCCTTGTTACAGTTTGTTTGTTTTGAATTTCGCGCAAAGCTACTCGATTGACCGTCATATTATAACGCCCCCACAGTTCAAAGGACGGACATGTCTGGTGCGACCGTTTGAACCCGCAACTCTCGGAGTCGAACGCCTTAAAACGCTTGGCCATGCCGATCCTCATTGTTAAAGCTCATAAAATGTTTTCTGTGCTAAAAAATTCTATGTTTGTGTAAATGAGTTTTTAGGTGTTCGTGTGTCAACTCCTAAGGTGGACAGTTTGCCTTTGAATTTTATTTTATCCTAATTTTACCTTTTGTGGCTGTATGTGCTTCTATATTACCTTTCCTGTGTTAAATGGCATTCTTATTTATTTTTCAGTGTTAAATGTTATTTTCGCATTATGTACTTATAAAATATTAAAGTTATAAAGTTTAATTATTGTATTGTGTAAAATTAAAGGGCTTTTCATTTATTTCGTTCTGAAATGTTATTAAAGTAGTAAGGTATTTCATTCTATAAAGGATAGCATTGATTTTCAGTCAAACTAAAGTTCTGTGGTCAGGTATAGCTCCTTTCTTCTATTGAAGTTAAAGAGTTTTGTTTTAGATTATTTTATTTTTCCTTATATTGTGCATTTTAGTCTACTTCATTATAAAGATATTTATCATACATTGTAGTTAGAATTGGTTCATTTTGAAAGGATGTGTGACAGTGTGTAATGTTTACACGATTTTAAGTAAAGCTGACCATATCATGAGTTTAAAGGTTACTGGCTTTAAAACTTAATTTTAATAGCGTGTTATAGAAATGGGAAGAAAAGTGAGATGTGCAGGCATATCACGTTTGACATCTGTTTTAGTTATATAATAATTTAAAATTCTGTTCGTTTCATTAGTTTGAGTGCAGTTTCATCACAAATATGTGGTCCAGAAATTCGTTAAGATTGTCTCCGACTTATTTTATTTCTTTGTTCTCCATAAGACATAATGTATATAATGAATAATAGGATATAGCAGCAGTATATAGCGTTCAAGTTGAGAGAACTAGGGACTATAATATTCTTTGTAGGTCAAGTTGATGTTACCTGAAATTTGCAGCCGATAAATGCTGTGAGAGAGCAAAAGTCATGATCGGATACTTTTGAATGAAAAAAGAAACCAAATTTATTTATTGAATTCAGGTGCACTTTTTTAGTTTGTTTCTACTTGTAGTTCTTTGTGTCAAAGATTTTTTATAAGATCATTATGATACATTCAACAGAAGACTGCCTCCCAAAAGAAAACTGTGGAGTTAATTACAATTCAGTAGATTTGAATACATTTCATGTATGCAAGCATGCATGCTGCATTTACTTTAGTACTGTAGTTATTTTGTCAAACACATTTAGTTTCAGTATTTCACACACATTAGTAAACTTGCTCAGATTACCATATTCATATTACTCTCAGTTTTTGAGCAAATCTGCTATTATCAACAGGTAAAGTTATTTATTACTTGTAGAGAAATCGTTTTTCATCTGAAAATACCACACTGTTACCTGCAGATCGTGCAGTCTTCACTTTGAAATGAACAAGTTGTTGTAGATTTATATATCACATGATAACATTATGTATGTAAATAAAAAAAAATTAACTGTTCTCCTAAACTGACTATATCCACAAGTCTAAGGTAGATGCATTCTGAAATTATCTTCAGAATAAAAGATTTATTTACATTTAAAGAAGCGATATTTCTTTATTTTTCGTTTTTTATTGTTTCTGTTGTAATGTGCTGGCTGCAGAAAGGAGTGTAAAGTTCACGTCAATAAGACCGAGAAAAACAACTAGGGCATCTTAATGCGTTGAAAAGAAATGAAATATTGCAATTTCAGTTAACAATTTGCACAGTGGGTAGCACTGAAAATAACGTTGCAACTGAATATTCGTGAATTTTTTTCATGGTTAACCTGAAGTGAGCATCCAGTCATTAGAATTACGTGAACTTTATTCTCATTAAATTATGATTGTTTTTCTTTTTTATTATTTCTTAGATTTACTATTATCTATTACTTTCACATTGACCTACCTTTGAAATATTTATCTGAAGAAAAAACTCTTTTGGATACAAATGTAAAAATACAAGGTTTCTACACTACAGTGTGCAGTATTAGTTTTATTTCAGTATTATTGACAACAAAACTGCCATTTACTTTGAGCTTCTTTAAATGGCTTTTGTTTTGTTTGTTTTTTTGGAATTTCGCACAAAGCTACTCGAGGGCTATCTGTGCTAGCCGTCCCTAATTTTGCAGTGTAAGACTAGAGGGAAGGCAGCTAGTCATCACCACCCACCGCCAACTCTTGGGCTACTCTTTTACCAACGAATAGTGGGATTGACCGTCATATTATACACCCCCACGGCTGGGAGGGCGAGCATATTTAGCGCGACGCGGGCGCGAACCCGCGACCCTCGGATTACGAGTGCACGCCTTAACACGCTCGGCCATGCCAGGCCAATTGCAGCAGAGACTGTTAGTATCGCATCCGGATGTTTTTACCTTGGGATATGCCTGTTTGCTCTTATCTGCCTCATATAACCCACAATTAACTACGTCAGACACTGCATATTTATACCTATTGAAAAGTCATGAAAATAAAATATATTTAGATTTTATTCAACGAATATGATATAACTTACTGCTCATGACTCATTAATTATTACAAAGATTTTAGTTAGGATATTATTCAATATAAAAAGAACAAATTATTCATTCCTTTAAAAAAAGGCTATTAAAAATAATTCCTGAAATTATAATGACGTATCTCAGTCACTAAATCTGAGTTTTAATTAGGATATTGTTCAGTATTCAAATAAGCCAAGTTAACTATTCTTCATTGTATAAGTTCATATGATAACCATGTTTGACACTAACTCGTTACTCGTATTACCTATGACATATATAGCTACGTGGATGAGTGGCTGAATTTAGCATAAAGAGTTGAATGTTAATATGAAACTACTTACTACAGCAGACTTTATAATTAGCGTCATCTAATTGAGATATCCACCTTCAAACTTTGAAGGTCGACACAAATTCAATTCTGAACTTGTATATCCGAGTCCAGGTTTTACCATGAGCCATTATGAAAAGAAAATAGGAATATGCATACATGTCTCATGTGCTAAGGAGCTCTTACGATTATGTAATGCGTGTTTGGCATAGAAGAATAGTGTAGCATCTGCTTTCTCAAAGTTTAATCTCGGATGCCGGACTCTGACAGTGTTCATTAATTATAAACACTACCTTCTTGGCAATTTTTTCATTGCTTAGTGTGATACTATGTTTTTGTAAAATAATACATACATTCACCTTTTGTGGATTGGTAATACATATTGGTCACTTATTATGACAGTTCATAGATTACGGCCTACTTCAGATTCACGATTCTGTGCTGAGGGGGCACCATTGTTGGGCTGTGCTTAGGGCATCATTTGCCCTTAATACGACCGTACCTTCCTTCCATATCTTACGTCTGTTAGGGGCTACCACATTTGTTCTCGCACAATCTTACAAAACACACTTTCTCAATGTTGATGATACAAAAGATTGTTAAGAAGCAACATTCCAGTTCTTCAGATTTGTGGCTAGTGGTGTCACCTTTAAACGTTTAGTTGAGAATTGTTTTATTTAATGGCTATTTCAATCCACACCAACTAAAGTGTTGAATAGATTAGACTGACCGGCTGCATGATTTAAATTCATTGACTATCTCCAGTAGTTGGTTTATATCATTGAAATAAACATGTGAGTAACAGGAAAAGTTTGGCCAATATATGATAATTAAGTAAGGGTGTTATAGCAACAGTAGCGGAGATGAAGATGTTAATCACTGGTCCTATCTTCCCTGTTAAACTGGAGAAGTAGCTAGACTGCTTTATTACCCTTGCTAGTTACCATAATTTGACAGTTACTGTGTAAAGAGCATGTCACTGAAAACAGCACAAGAATTCCATGATGTATGTATGCTTACTTTTCACTGTTACAGGACTTAAACTTCAGAAGTAATGAGTCTGTTGAAATGCCATACACACCTGATCTGATGAGAAACATTAAAAGCTCTTCAAATACCCAGCGTTGGATTTCTCAATTTTAACATAGATATCCAGATTAAACGTTATGAGACTATACTTTACTTTAGACTAGTAATTATGGGTATTTATTCAAAATGTTATATACTGTAAGAAGTTCTGTTGGAAATCTATCTATTATTGGTGGTAATCAACCCTGATGAAGACTAGTACACAAAGATGAACCGTAACACTGAAATCATTGTAACTTGAACAATCTGCTAATTTTTTTGTAGGTATTGGTGAGAAATTTACTTTAAACAGCTTCATTAGACAGTCTTACCAAAATCCAAGACAGGCAGATAATTTTAAATAACCATTATACGTGAACCATTCATCCTTGATCTTCCTCATGTAACTTGAGGTGACTGACTGCTATCTATGCAAACTTAACAACTGCATGGTTTGTTATCTTCCTGTATATTAAAAAGATATTTTCTCGGTGTGATCTATGTAGGGTGCATGCTAAGGTACTAAGCAAAACTGACCTTTCTGGTAAAATAACAATGTGATGGAATTTGTGGTCCTATTTACATCAAAGATCTTCTCCCTTAGTATTATCTACTGCACTAGGAACAGTGACCAAATAAGATGTTGGGTGGAATAACTATGCCTTACTATATACCTTGACAAGATCTCTCTTGCAATGCTGGTGTCCATGACTTCAGGGTTATCGTAGAAATTTAATTAGTCTACTTTGCTCAGCATACTGATGAAATGTCTTGTGTGAAATGGTAAACTAACATCACTTGCCTCACATACTTAGGTATCTTTACGTAGAAATGCAGTGTACATTATACATTTTGTATCTGCAACAATGCTGCATTCCGCAGAAGTGAGTAAATTGTATCTTCTTTCTCAGGTGATGATCCAACATAAGGGATAGCACAAATTCTCTGATACAGTAAAAATGTGGTGGTTCAGTACAAAAACTCAGGTTGGTGGAAGACAATGTCCCTTGAAAACATTTTCAGTCAGATTGTGAATCTCTGGCAAGTAAAGTTCTATCTAATCACATCTTTTTCAACAGGGCTTTATATTTTGTCTGCAGTACAAGAAGGCCTTGTAAGACACTATGTCTTACATGGTTTCTAGAGCTATTCCATTCAGTACTGGTACATAGGTGTTTTTCCTTTTTCATTTGAAGCCAGTGAAGTTCAGGTTATACAAGGAGCAGGATTTTTGATTAATGGTCATCTTCAACTATAAGATCATTGTTAACACCACAAACAACTAGTGACTTGTCCTCATCACCCTCTGCTTTTTTTGCTTGATGATATTCGTACATATATTAAAGGTACTTGTAACTATCATCACCACAATTAATGGTCTAGATGTGGGTAAAAGAAGCAGATTTGTGTCTCTAAACATAGTGCAATTTCTTTCTGTTGGTACGTTTTCATAGCAAATGGTATGAAAGGAAACAAGCAGGACAAAATGGTCTATATCTGGTTTTAGGTGTTTATATGTATAGTCAGTACATTTTTTTTTCCCATACAGTAATACACATAGCAAGGCTTTTTCAAGTTTTATTAAAGTTACACTGGTATTTGCTTGGAGACATTTTTTTAAAGTTGGAGGTAGAAGGCATATTTTCATTCTCTTCTAGACTAGCCACGTACATCTATATTTGAAATATAGATGTAATAATCCATTTACTACCATGTATTCATGGTTCACTATTAAGAAATTATATTCACCCCACATATAACCACCCAAAGTACGTAAAAAAGTCTTGTGCGAATTCATTTAGATTTCATAATTCTATATTCAGTATTTCTGAAAAAGTGGCTGTTATGTGACCTCTTGTGACATACAAGCTTTTTTTAGCAATAATTATTTGTATGCATCTTTTTAGAAAACTTGAAAATTTGTGGAACATGGGCAAAGATGGTTCTCAAATTTTGATTGGCTGTAATGTTTAATACCTTCCTGCCTATATAATTGACTCTAGCACAACAGTCAAACCACATACTATGCGGAGAGTTTTCCAGAAAAGTTATTTTAGAGTTACACATAGTCCAACATCAGATACAGTGGTTGTTGAACAAATGCATTTATTCCAGGTCCAATAGAAATTAGGTCCTAAGCTAGTTATAAATTACCTAAAGAACATCAAATTTCTGGAAAAATAAATATCTTTAAAGTAAGATGCCAATCTTATTTAAATCCATAAAAATCATGATATAAAATCAGCACAGTTCTACTGTTTCTATAATTATATAAAAGATAGACAACACTGTGCCATTGACCTCAATGATAATGTATAAGAAAGGTAATCTAATGCCAGTGGTTTATTAGACATTGCAGCATAGTCTCTTTGATTGCAGTGGTCATATATTGGTTAGATAACCTGATGCCACTGGCTCAAATATCTATATGATCATGTTCAGAGTAGAGAATATGATGCAACTTACGTAAGTGGTCAAAACCATGAGAGGAACAAATCTCTTCCAGTCCAAGTAAACATATGCAGGGTAGGTAACACTGTGTTATGGGTAAGCAATAAGTAGTGATGTGCTTGTCATTTATAGTCGCATATAGGGAACAGGTAATGGTATTCTATTCACTTTTATGTCCAGTATTAGTGAATAGTTTATAATGAATCACAGTTTGAGACATTTTTCAGATGTTCAATCCAAAGCAGATTTTGTTTTCATAAGGGTACCAAGGAAATATGAATGATGACAAACCAATAAACAAAATCATATTTTGGTCATAAAATTCAATGCCATTATATATAATATTGTGAAGAGATTAGTCTTATAATGAGCCACAATAAGTACTTGGAAGGATTATCTAATCAATTAAGTGAAAACTCTAATGCATATCAGTTTTCCTTAGTTTCTCTTTAATTTTAACATCAGATTTAAAACATTTCACCCTATTATCACACTCTTAAAGTTAAAAACATATGAAAGAAAATAATTCCTAGCAACAAATCCATTTTTTATTTGCTTTCATTAAGAGTATTTTGTTTTTCAGACAAAGTTAATAAGACCATATGCTACCATTCCTACTTTTGAAATGCTAATCAAACGGAATGTAGCCCCTAAGCAACACCCTACTACCTACCATCCATATGGAGGAACTGTCTGTAACTCTTACAATTACATTCACAGCTTAGAGTGCACAGAATATTTTGTGGAAGTGTATTGATTAAAAAATGGCTTTACAGTTTCAAAATTCAGAGATCTACAATGGGAACAAGAAAGATAATGTACATGATTAACAAAATATAATAATATACTGTATTTCATTAACATTTAGTATGTACCAATTAAAAGCTAAAAAGACAAACAGTAATTCCACTTTAGTCTTAATATACACTATATCACTGTTTGTAGCTGTCAAAGGTTTAGCTGCTATAACCATGAATAGCTGGTTAAAAAGGGAAAATAATTTAAAATTTTACCTTCATGGTATAACAAAAACACTTTATTAAATAAAAAGCTACATTATTCAATATGAGTATGTTGGTATTGACTGCAGTTGACTGCAATCTTTAATAATTTTTGGATTGCAGTACTACCCCTCAATTAGCTTATCTTTCATAGTACAGTCTTTTCCCCAAAGTTTTTCTTTACAAATTGCCAATAGATTTTCAGTAGGATTTAAGTCCAAAGAGTTTCCATACCAGTCCAGCACCTTTATTCGCATTGTAGTCATAAAATTCTTCACAGGTTTCGATGTGTGGCACAAAGCCAAATCTTGCTGAAAAATGCCAGATCCATATGGAAATCTCTTTTTCAATTCTGGAACAACTCTTCTCTGCAAAACTTCAATGCACTCTGCTCCTTGCATCATACCTTCTATCATGTGTAAACCTCCAATGCCATAGTAGCTGAAAAAGCCCCAAACCATCTTCTTCAAGGGATGTTTTATGAACTGACCGATGTGAGATTCTTGAAGTTTCTCACCTGGAGATCTGCAAACATGCAGACTTCTTTGACCCTGTGCAAAGAAATGAGTCTCATCAGTGAATATCACCTTCCTCCATTGTTTTTGCATCCAGTTCTTCTATTTCAGACCTCATTGATACTGTATTTTCTTTGTTGAGGTGGTGAGTTGTTTTTTGACTGGTCTCCTTGACCTTCTAACACAATTTCGAATGATGCAATATTCCTCAAAATTTCCTCATATATTCCAAAAATCGATCAACCATACTGAAAAGCACAGCTAATAATGCTGTCTGTGTGAAAAAATGACCATTATAGGAAATCAGCGGGTCCAGCGAGCCTACACTGGCCACCATACTGAAAACATTGTAAAATGACCATTTGTTTCAATTAATTTGCACAAGAGTGTATCACATTATGAACATGCAATGCAACTTTTTGTATGTAAAGTTCTGTGTGATGTGTCTCATACACAGGTAGGGTGAACAGGCATAATTTATTGTTGTGCATCATGAAGTTTCTTGTTTTAAACTGCTGGCAAATTTTTTTAAGGCAATTATTGATTACAATAGATAGGAGATCCCTTATGTGATCTTTCTGATACAAATCATGGAAAATAGTTTTAACCAAATATTTTAAGTGCATGTGATAGAACAACAAAACTGTGAATTGTTCCTAATCATGAAATTCAATATCCTGGAATAGTGCAGATTATGGACTAACATATTTTGACATTACTTGATCATAGCTAATCAAATATTTGTGAAAATGATGCAAATACAATAGATTATGGATTATCAAAAAGATTCTTAGTCATATTATAAGCTATTGAGCATTTCTGAAGGCAAATTACACTTTGCAGCAGTTTATAATTCTTTGTATTTAATACAGAATGACATAAATATGAGTTGAAATAAGCCACATATAGCACTTCTAAAACACTTCTTGTAACTTTATGCTTTATTATACTTACAATGTTTAACATTATTCATAAGCAAAATGTTCTTTCCAAAATCATGTGTGTTTAGTGAATAGATCCAAATTCTTTTATTTATTAAATAGTTCAAGAATACAAGTAAAATGATTTAAAAAATATAAATAAAATTGATCAACAACTCCCCATTTCCCAGAGTGGCAAGTTTCTTATACACACACACACAGATTTTATTTTTATATTCTGATATTAAAATCTAAATTACATTCATGTTAACACCTTTCTTATCTGAAGATGTATTTTCAATAAATAATTACTTCTTTTCATGTAGTGACTATTACTTCTACATCTACCACTGAGATTTTGTGCATGCTGCTAGCCACGTACAACGTTTTATCATGCACGGTACTTGTGCACGATGTCATCACAATTTAATAATGGTCCTCAACCAACAGGAAAGTGTTATCCTCCATGGCATAGTAGATCTAAATAAGCACCTGAACTTGAAATTATCTTCATGCTTGAATGAAATAATAATAATAATGTGAGCCATTAGTAGAGAGGAAGGCTGGATAAGTGTCCAGAGAGGTATCATTTGAGTTAGGAGAATGTTAACTTCCAAAATACATTTATCCCTCTATTTGCAGTAACTAGAATCTTTTATAAATGTGGTGGATGTGCCAGTGCAATTGTAAAAGTCCTAGATGAGCTTCATTTGGAGAATGTGACTAAAAAGGAAAGCCCATGGAAAAAATAGGGGAGGGGAGAGAAAAAGAGAACCACAGTATCTCCATCCAAGTTGGTTGGACATATGATATAGTATAGCTGGGGCACTGATCAGATTGTGCAGTTTGGTGTGTATTATGTTGTATAATTTATTCACCTTACATTCTCCCCAGATGGTGAATATAATGGGAGATGAAGGTATTGGGTATAGTCTGCATGCCAGCCTGAGTGATCCCTTCCAAGGGCCATGGAAAGGGCAACAATGTATGAAAATGAAAGGATGAATTCCCAGGTGAAAGTGAGATAAATGAAGCTGGTGCATAAGTGGCCATGATTGAAGCAAAGGTTAAGCTGTCATGGCTGCCAGTTGAAGAAACCAAGACTGAGTCAGCCAAACAAGACCCAGCAATGAGTGTCACAGATCTATATCAAGGCACATACAAGAAGTAATTGCCAGAAGTGTAAGTTCACAGAAACTATCCCACAAGAAAGTTGGATTCAAGATGATTAAATGTTCCCCTTCCCACAGATGAACAGGAGGAATGTAAAGTCTGACTGAGTCAAGGATTGAAAAAGACTCCAAGATGGATCAAGTATATAAGACTGAGTCAGGAATGATTTGGAAAATTTGACCAGCCAACCCAGACAAGTAGGGAAGATGGTGAGAAATGGTAGAGAAACAAGAAACAGAAAGAGAGAGGGTTTTCACAAGGTTAAGGAATGTTAGTGGACTACAAGATTGTGAGAGAAAAGAAACTGATGAGGAAAGAGAGGGATATTGTCAGGCAGGCTTGGTCACAGTCTTCAAGGCATTAAAAAAATACTTGATGACTTCAGGGTGTAGAAAAAAGAAAGAGAGAGAAAAGAACAAGGAATACAATGGGTAGAGAGAAAAACATTGTCTCTTATGATCCCAACAATGGAGAAACCAAGTAATCAGGGAAAACCCTGATTATTTAAAGGTATTTAAAAGAGCCTAGCATAAATATTCAGAAAATCTATCAGAATCACAATGTTGGTCTTCAGATGGGATATGAATAGAGCGTAAAAAGCAAAGGATATGGTTAAGAAAAAGGCAAAGATGGAAAACCTAGCAATAATGAGTATTACAGATATGTGATCAATCCCCAAGTAGGTAGAAGAGATTCCATGTAATGGATATTCAAGAACAGAAAAAGTCATAACTTGTAGGAAAGAGATTCTGGAGTTGATGAAAATGGGCATTTAAGAGCAGAAAGCTGATTCAGTAGAATGCCAATATGACTCCCTGTGCATAAAGAAAGAGCAAAAATACAAATAATCCTGAGTTGTATTAAATAATGAGAATAATCAGAGGACATAGGAGAAAGGGAAGTAAAAAGCAAGACTGACTAATATCCTTAAAGAAATTTAGAGGAGGAACATTGTCCTCAATTACTAAAGAGGCAAAAATGTGTTATAGAATCCACAACAAAATGAACTATGGCAGTAATATATTCACAGTCAACCAACTTTCAATGACCACAAAGTAGGAGTAATGTTAGCAACATTGCTAGAACCTCGATAAGTGGTAGTAGTTACCATCATTTGAGAATTCATGATTATCTGAGCAATTCTAGAGATTTTTTTCAGTTACTTAAGTGCATTGTTGTCTTAAATATAAGTGATAGCAAGCTGAAAGACAACCAAGGCGAAAAAACATTGTTTATGTCATAAAGCTGATTAAATTTAAACTTAAGTAAATTTAAAGGCAGTATCAAGGATAAGAATGAAGTTAATTTTGAGTGCAAGTGTTTATGGGGATCTACTGTCAATGGAGGATGTGCTGTCCTAATATTGGTGAAGGGTTATTGAAGCATTATAATTACATGAACAAAATCTAAAGAGCGGACAATGAAGATGAACATATCATTTCAGAATGAAATATTTCAAACAACTTTCCTTTTAGGATTTTACAGTATCAGATTTATCACAAAAATGATATGCTTATAAGAAACATAGTGAAGAGATATAACCTCTTGATATCCTTTTACATTTGCTAAGTTTATTGACAAAATGTGCGTAAAATGTTAATTGTAAGACTAGATGTTATTTAAAAAAATAAAAATATTATTATAATTACAAAACCCCAAAGCTACACTTTTTTCTAGCTCATTTCTGATGATGGAAGATGCAGAAATTGTTTTTGAATCAAATACATTAAAAGATTTCTTATTCATTTTATAACTTTTAATTTTCAAAAGTAAAATACTGTCAAATTCTTTTGATTAATTCCAAGTTTCTGAATAGTATTTACAGGGATGAGAATATGAGATCAGAAATATCACTGGAAATATTATGACTAGCAGGTCCTATTGGAGTCTAGAAGCAATGCTTTGGAAGGAGTTTCTATTACCATTCTAAATGGGTGTTCAAGAGGCTTTTTACCCTTTTAAAGCAAAAAAAAAAAAAAATTCAAACTCAGAAATGCATTTAAAGCCATTTTCTGGAGTCACCTATTCAGAAAGTCACACTGAAATTTGTCATATTACCTTCAACATAAATGACCCAAGTACTAGCAGATTAAGTGGGAGGAGGGTGAAAGTATATACCTGGAGTGGATAATATGCCACATACAAAGCTGTTAGTGTTGGAATTTTTTGGAGGTGCTGACTTGTATTGGATGTTATGGTAGCTTCTTCACTTCCCATAGGAAGGTCCTTTGATGTTAGCTGTGCAAAATGATCTGTTATGCGATTGGTAAAAGAACATTGGCATTGACGTTTTGGGGGCATTTAGATTGAACATAGTCTTTTAATGCACCAACACCATTTGTATCATTTATCATTGAGAAAATGAGGAAACTATTATACCAGCAGTATAGATTTTTGTGAAAAAATTTCATTGGGCACATCATTTGCTGTCTCACTCATATTTTTCAATTCAATTTTAACATCTTTAACCATCCATACCCATCTCTTAATTTCTAGAATTTTTCTCAATCTTGCAAATCCATAAGCATGTGCAATTATGTAAAAGACTGCAGAAAATGGATCAAATGATAAAAATACTAAGCCGAGGACTTGTAGAGGCATATCAAGTAAAATTTTTTCTTATAACATAAACAATTTAATGAAATGACCCATAAGACAAAAATCCCAGGGAAACCATAGATACAAGTCAGAATTCCCAACCCTGCAATCATAAAACATTCTACAATTCATAACTGTAGTTCCAAATTTTCCTCAAAACATGCTCTTTTGTACTTGTTAAGAGCCACCTGGTAGAAAAATCAGAATATTATTTTCTGCAAAAGGACATAGAAATTGGAAAGTAAAAAAATGGCCCCTTATTTTGGACATAACATTCTTGAAGTGAAGAGAAGTTTTGTTTCTGACAACAGACTTTGAAATATCTAATTAAAACATGAGGATAATCTTTGCCTGGTATTGAAACTATCTTTTGATATGTTGTAAATTTTATCTTAAGTATAACAACACAATTATTACTGGTTCCTTTGGCATACTAGATTTCAAGACTTTTAAGATTTTGAGTATATTTAGAAATTTACTGATACTGCTGTCAAATATATCATGTTTTAGAAAGTTACTAACATAGCTTAATTTACAAAAACAAGTTTAATCCTGTAAACATGATTAGTAAGTTTTAAAACTAAATTTACTTTAAATACCCTATAAAGAAAAATATTTTAAAAATACCATAAATTCATACAAAGCTGACTTATAGTAAAAATCTACTTCAATTACAAATAAGTAAATTCCTTTTCAGGTTTAACAATAATATTATATTTGGATATTTGCTATTATACTACTGCAACATTTTTCACCTGAATTTGTGACTGAAAAATATTAAATATGCCAACATTATTCCTTCTGTAATAGTGGCTTAAATTCTACAAGAAGTTCTTTTAACCACTGCACCTCTAATGAAAATCAAAACAAATAAGCTATAGTAAGTTCGAGCTTAGATTCCATACTCACACGAATCTACTCACTACATGTTCCATTAAATATAAAATGTGGTTCTTTAACAACAATATATATCAGTTTAGTAAATATCTGGAAAGACTGTTAAATGTATAAGAAAAAAAGCATCAGGTATGAGTATAATTCAAGTCTATTGTAGTGAAAATAGATCCACATCAGAGCTAGCTATTATTGAGATTTTGATTAAACTTCAAATTCTGCATTAAAGTTAAAACTATCTTTAACAAGGAACTAATTAGTCCTATATGTAAGAATAAAATTTAACAAATAACAGAGCATTTGAATGTAAACCCCAATGTCTGAAACTAATGCTCTTGCAGAATGTTTCATTGGTAACTTTTTGATAAACCTTACATTATTCTAGCATGAGAAGCCACCAGTCTAATTTGTCTGTAAATGCTTTCCATTATAATTATATCCCTCTTTAATTATACTTGTAATAATAAAACAGTATTAAGCCTCTTATATGTTTAACATTTTCTATCTCTTCTTAGAGTTCAAGAGTTAGAAGAGTGTATAATAAGTGTTTTAGCCATACTATGGTTTGCCATATCCACTGCTACTGATGCATTTCATTCAATCCAAAATATATCAAGCTATCTGGGTTTGTTTTGTATTTCATACATAGCTACATGAGGGCTATCTGCACTAGCTGTCTCTAATTTAGCAGTGCAAGACTAGATGGAAGGCAACTAGTCATCACCACCCACTGGCAACTCTTGGGCTACTTTTTTTTAAACCAACGAATAGTGGGATTGACCATCACATTATAATGTTCTCATGGCTGAAAGGGTGAGCATGTTTGGTGTGATGAGGATTTTAACCTGTGACCCGCAGATTACAAGTTGAGTGCCTTAACCACTTGGTCATGCTGGGCTGAGCTAGCTAGGATACAACAAATAAAGTGATGGTTAGAGCACTATTATAGATGTCATTTATTCACACCATGACAAAAGTTGTAACAAATGGCCTATATAAAGTGTTCCAACCATTACTTGTTTCTTATATCCCAGCCAGTCTGATAAGCTTTGAACCAATCAAAAAATGTTGTTGGCATTGCATGTTGTGAACATAGTATAGTTGAAATACAATTATATACTGTTCTAATTCTTGAAATATATAAGGGTCTAATTACTATAATAACTATAATGATGCTTCACCACCTTGGAAAAGATGTTCACACCATAATATTTATCCTTCTTTAACTGCCTTAAATACTACTGCAACTTTATTTTCCTTGTAGACCTTGGATAAATAAATCCTTAGGAATATTTTACAAGCTTTTAATAGCACTTTCATTAATACTAATGAAATACTAAATATACTGACCACCCTTAAGTCCTGAACTATGATTTTCAAGTGAAATCAGTAGCAATAGCATTACCCATTAAGAAAAATTAGGTTTAATATTAAGCAGAGTTTATCTTTAAGCCTATTGTTAAAACAAAAATATTTTTCATTTCAAGCATCTAATATAAAAAATATGAAATCATTTATTATTTGTAAATTTGGATGTCTCTTCTACACAAAATAACATTTATGCTCTACTGCTATGTGGCTTTCAAACCATGCAAAAGAGCATCGACATATTTCAAAGTGTAACATTTATTTTCAATGGAAATTTTACTATAGCAAATCAAGTTATAGCAATAATGGCAACTTCAGGAGAACTTGATAATTGACAGTCTGAAACATACACCTAATAAAACAGAAATCAGTGAAATTCTTTCAAAAATGTATTAAAACAATCATTTATCCAAACATATATGACCCTCTGTTCTTACTTAGGACACTTCTGTGAACATATTACAACTAATAATGAACCAAGTATTAAAAATTTAACTCCAGCAAAGGTTTACTTTCAGGTTCTGTGATAATACTGTATTCAACTTTTATTTCCAGTGATTTTTCATGATACTGCATTTAAATTTGTTTTTTTACTCCAATTCATAACAGGTTCTTAATTTTGAGATTCAAGTCTACTTTAACAAAATGTCAATAACAAAGTATCTTTCTGATGTACTAACTAGTCTCATTACTGAGCTTCCATTAGGATACTGCAATAATTTGAATACAATCCTATCTTAGGGCTAAGCAATTTTAAAACACAATTACTTTAATACATCTGTTTATATGACATTAGTAAAGGTAAGAATATATGATGTTTTAAGGTAGCGTTGGTGTTAATTTATTCTTATCTTTTATATACTTCTCATTGTTTAAGGACTTTTTGCAATATCAGAACAGTTTGGCAGTCTACTACTTGAAGAAAGCATTGTTATTCAAACAATGCTACAAAGTTTCTATATTAATTCCTTTTTGTCACTGCAACTGTCTCATAACATCTTATGAGGAAGTTCTGGAACAATTACTTTAAGAATGTATGTTCAGATACTGTTGTCACCTTATTGCATTTTATAATAAATAGTAATGTGTATAATTAAAAACACATCTGAAACTGTATTTGTAGTCATTAAGTAATTAAACAGTGTTCATTATAACTTCTAGTCATCAATAATATCACAAGTGACAAATATTTTTGTACAAATGGTATTATCTGTACCTTCAAAAAAATGTGTTTAAACTCAGTAGTTCTCATCTTCTGTTTGCCAATATATGAAGTTATCAACACACAGCTTTTCCCTCATCAAATTACAAAGTGGTTAATAATTTCCATACCTGAAAATGTATTTCTGATAGAAATCTCCACACAATGATTAGCTGTTTATCTTGTCCTGTTGCCCAAGAGATTTGAAAGCCAAATCTCTTAGGCAGATGCATGAAGAAGGTAATTTGCCTACAATTATCTATCATCTTGGAACTGTAATTTCTTATGCATAAAATGTTATCAATTTTGTTTTAACAAGTAAAATAATTTGTACAAGTGAAGAAATAAAATACATAAAATCAAACATACTTCATGTTTAATTTCTGTATTAGAGAAACAAGTCTTTTTATGACAAAGGTAGGATAAAGAATAAAATTAAAACAGGGTTGAAAATACACTATATAAACATTATATAAATAACTTTACCTTCATCAAGATGCAAGCACACAATATGGCCTTCAATTAACCATGTTTTATTGTACTAATCAGAACTGATCATGACTTGCAAATAACAATGTGAAGATAAATTAAAATACTTTTGGTAGCAAAAATAACTAGAATTCTAAAACCAAGGAACAAGAAATATTATACAAAACATTAGATGTCTTTTTGACATCTAAATAACTAGGTCTGAGCAACGAAAATCCATAACATTATAAATATTGCTCGTGCAAAACATTATCCGAATAATTAAAGACAAAGTTTATATAAGACCAAAAAATCCACAACCACTGTCAAAATATGCAGGTTAACAAATTAATTCAAAAGAAACATAAAACAAATAAGGAACAACAAAAAACTACCATCATAGATTACAAGAAAGAAATAAAACTATTATTATTGTTATTAAACACACAACCACAAGTTTTCTAGAATGGAAGAAGGTTCTTTTCTTCAGGTATATCAGCCATTGGATCCTTTTCTCTCAATCCCTCGCTTACTGGTCCCTTATTTATAAGTGAAAGCATGGCCTTAGCTTCGGGGTCAATGTCTAAAATACTAGGATCAAGACGATGCTGAAAGACAAATACACATTATAACAATGAAGAAAAAGCACAGTTTCAGTAGAATATTCTGAAGCTACATGTTATCTCTGAATTTCTACAGTTATTCTGTGATATCAGTAACAATGTTTTTATGCTATTATATTTATTAAGTCAAAAACCATATTTGTTAAACAGATTATACTGCAAAATGCTCTTAAATTTAGTCTGTGATGGTAATCCTAGTAAAAATGAAGAATCTCACTATATTAGATAAACATGTATACGAGGTATTTTAGAGATGACAAACTGAAGGTACTTTTTAAAATTCATTTTTCAGCAGTTCTGTAACCTTGCACTGCCTGTAGTTCTTAACAAAGTAGTAAATTATAAAAATACAGTTTCAAACTATGAAATTTTTACAGGAAAATAATTTCTTTCAGAAGTAGTGATGTGTTATGATTTTTATCTGTACCATAGGTCAAAATAATTTCAGAAAAGAGAAAAGTCTGATAAAAAATAAAATAATTTGACATAGGTAATTATAAAGTAACTTATTATTAAAATTTTTTTGAGTTACAAAGATTATTTGCAACAAATTATAAGGTAAACGTATTTCCATTAACAACTAAGAAAACAAACAACTAAAGTTTATACTTTTCTTATAAGTTCATATAAAATATTTTAAATTTGAAAATAAATAACAGTAACTTTTATCACATATTTAACAATCTATAATCCAACTGTGTCTTCTTTTTAACTTTAAAATGATTTAATGTGATAAAACTAAGAAACTCTCCTGTCCAAAATAATCACAATATAAAATTGTTAACAAGAGAAAACTATGATTTTTCACTTAATCTTTACAGTTGTTAATTGTATTAAAAATGTCAATGTTAGAAAATTATGAATTCTAACTATTAGACAAATTGACTATTAGACTATTGATATGGTAAGATTGCTCTGCTGATTGATCCCCACCAGATAGACACCCAACTGTGGAAAGAAACATTTGTGAACAGATGCAAATCCAGACAAGGTGGAGGAAGTGGTATACTTTTCATTTCATTGTCCCAGTTCAACCACCAATACAAATCATTTAAAATAAAAAGGGGAAGAGTAATTAGGGAGTCCAAAGGATCCCCAAGCAACATCCCATTGGCTGTGCTGTTCACTGAAGAGACTGCATATTTTGCCCAACCCAAGAGGATAGGTACTACCACAGAATTCCACATTTTCAAAGGCAACATAATTTTGTGAGCACCAAAAGAGGCAGCAGCAATAAAGTAGAGAACTGGAAGCTGCCACAAATCGAGTTAAATTGGAGAAGGTTGGAGTTTAAAAACATCCTTAAGTTGACGAGATATTGGGTAGACAAAATTAAAGACATTTCCAACTTCATAATTCAGCTTACTTAAATAGCTTTGGACAGAGATGAATGTGTAGAGAATACTCCATTTCTGAATTAGTTTGAAGAAGCCAATCATCCATATAGTGGTGTAAGAGCAACTCACAAGCATTTATAAATGGGCAGAAGTTTTAACGATCTGATACAAGACACATTTAGCTGAAGCAAACCCAAAAGCAAGGCATAAAACTGGTTACTGTAGAAATATCACAATGTAACAAAGAATATGGTTAAGGAGACAATGGAGTGGAGGGAAAAGAACTGAATGACATGTCTCTGTGCCAAGACTTGAATAACCCAATTATCTGTAGAAAATTTCTACCAGAAGGTTGAAACAAAAAAAATTTGTCAAACAAGACCCTGAATTAGTTCTAGCAGATTTAGCAGGAGAGGCACAGGCAGGTATGGTATGATTAGGAAGAGGAAAAAGGCAGAAGATGAAAGTTGAGCACAATAGGGAAACAAAGTTGAAAAATTCCTCAGTTGAGATTACATAATCTGAAGAATTTGTAATTGCATTGACAGAAGGTTGTAGAATATCCCAAGTGGTAACATTAACTTTGACATTCATTATAAAATGATGAAAATTTAAAAATAATTCCAATAAAAAAAAGAAAAAGTGAAAACTTTTAAAAACAAAACAGTAGTAAAAGATTTAAAATATCTTTCCACTTTGTGTGATACATTAAAGGGCAAAATGTGTGGTGAGAGCATAATAAAAACATCTTGACTATGGTACTGTCTAACAAGAAGTGATAGTTTGGTATAATCAAACAGTCATATGTTTCAGGAGTGTGTGATACACTCCTATTAGTGAAGAGGTTAGCAATGAATGAGAATAGCTATATATTTGTGAGGTACTCTACATCTAAATCAATACATCTGTAGACACACATAGGTAAAAATTTTTATATAGTGATGCAAAAACCAAAGAAAAAACTTTAATGCTAATGTTATTTTCTGTGAACAATAATTCAAGAAGTAATAAGTAAACCACTGATTACTTTGTCTTGGACCACTTCAGGCCCAACACGCCACACTTCTACAACATCCACATGGAAGTGGCTCTGAGCAGATAACTGAGGGCTATTGAATGTTGAACAACCAGCAGTGGAGTGTCCATGACCAAAGTCTGCATCAAGCCAAATACCAAAGTTGTTGAGTTGACCACCTAAACCCTATACAAAATATTCACATACACACATACTCATTTTTATTTCACTTAGAAAAATTGATAAATAGAATTATCATGTAGTCTTGCAAAATAATAAATATTTGTAAGCATCTACTAATTATAAAAATAGCTTAAATTTAAAAAGTAAGAACAAATATATGTATGAATACATGTCTAAGGAGGTTATAATGTATTTGTATAGGTTACCAATTTTGCCACATTTGAAATATTGTGTTCAGTCTTTCGCTACTTACCTTAGAAAGGATGTTCAATTGTTGGTAAAGATGCAGATGAGAGTTATTAGGAATGAAACCTGAGTTGGAAAGATTTTTATACAAGGACAAATTAAGATCTTTGAAATTTTCTTGTTGTGTGAAGAAAAGAGTTAAAAATAATCTAACTGAAGCATTTAAGGTTGTGAAGAGAAATGATAATGTTCTTTCAACATCTTTTTCATACTTAATTGTGAGGTAGTAGAACCAAAGAGCACAACTATAAATTGTGTTAGGGTAAGAGTCATCTTCAACTGAGACAATTTTATTTTTCTGATAAGGTGATAGGCCTTTGAAATAAGTTGCCTTAAGATGTGCTAGACTAAATAAGTTTATGTGAGTTTAAGAGAAAGGTTGAAAAATATTCCAATGGTGAAGGATGACATTCAGGGTTTCTTTTATAGATTAGAGAACATGTATGCTTCTTCAAACTGTATATTTAGCTTAAGTTAGAAAACTAATCACAAAAGCTCAGGTTAAGCCTGTGTTTCATCACAAGTTTAATGTGAAAAATATTTAGTCATATAATTAATGTATTTATTACACTTTTTAAAGGTTATTACCTATTACTATCATTGAAATAAGTTGATCTTAATCTGTTCATTAAAAGCATTTTATATTCAAACTATTTTTAATAATTCATTTCTTGTTTGGAAGAATCATGAATGAGTTACAATTGTCTTGGAACATCATGCTGATGTATCTCATTCAAAATTTTTAACTGGAATATTGGAAAAAGTTTGTGAAAAACAGTTCATTAATAATTTTAGTTCACAAACTTAAAGAATAATTTTTTTTCTGTTTAATCTTTTGTTGTCATAGATACTATAAGTTGTCAGAATTAACAGCAATTTTCAACATAGAATGTTTACTGATAATCTGTCATTATCAAAAGGATAATTATTTTACCTACCACTTTGCAATTTAATAGATGTAAAACTGACTCAAACTGATATTCCACTTGACTGAACATCAGTTTTAGAATGTTAAAACAAAAACACTTGAAACCTTGTTACACATATGGTTGTCTTTCACTGATTAAATAATGCTGAAAATAATGTATTATTGTATCATTTATAATTCAACATTAAAATATAAATCCTCTAAAATTGCATGAAAAAGTGTTTAAAACATGCAAGCTCACTTTTCACACACACACACCCTAAAAGCACTGAAGCATCAGAGATCAACAACATATCATTTAACCCTTTTGTGACAGGCTTGATATAATATACAGGAGTTTATCTACACATTTTCAAATATTATTTGCACTATAACGTTTGATACAGCAAGTGCATCTTCACAAAAGTTGGTACACATCTAATAAAATTTAGAACTATTTTGTACACTAAAAATCAGGTTTTTTAATGAAATATTCTTGCTACTAAAGATTTGTTTCTGAAATTAGAATCTGTTTCCATACCAGTCAGTGTAAAAGTGATTTCATGTTATGATATAAAAACTATTCTTCATTGAAAAAATCTCAAAATATTATTTGCAAAACATCTAAAACCCTATAAATACATTTCAAATGTTTGTTTTCAGTAAGACTTTATATTTTATGTTATTTTCTATACTTTAACTATGTGAGGTATGTCACTTAACCAACCTTGTAACAAACATAAAAACATAAGAAAATAAATACAAACTAAACTTTTTTTGTGCTGGAATGACCACACATTATAACACAAAAATACAAATGTTCATTTTAAGTAGCTTAAATCTCATAATGCTATATATTTACATATATATTATTTTTTATTATATTGACATTCCAGTCATGTCTAGCTGATATTACATAAATTGCACTGATGCAATTCACATTCAATCATGTTACATATCCAGCAATATTAAACTGACCTTTAGTCTTCACTGTCTTGGTTGTGTTTCAGTGGACTAGTATTTTGTAACATACAGTTACATTCCAATTATTATACATATACATATTGATTACTTAGAAATAAATTGAACATTTCTCTTAAAATATATTCTCTTAGAATAATAATTCAAGAAGTAAAGTAAACAATTATCTCTTCTCTTTATAAGCTTTGAACTCAATTGCTGTTTGACACAGGTTGCCAAGCCTTTTAAAATTTTGCACATGGAGGACATCAAACAAAAATTTTGTTTAGGTTTTTATGTATGTATACAGTTGAAAAACCAAAAAAATCATAAATAACTATACTGATACCATAGAATTTCACTATAATTTATTGTACTTTGTAACTAAATGTATTTAGATTAAAAAAAAAAGAAATTGAGCAGATTAAAGACACAACCTAGTTACCTTACCTTACAAAGCCTTTGTGAAACCTTTTGACAGATTAATATGGCAAAGAAAACCACCACTGGGAAATTCTGAGCTGTTGATTGACATCACAGACATCTTATTTTAAACAGTGCTGCATTCAACATACCACACAACTCGCAAAAAGCTATATTTGTGTTATTTTAATATTTACTTTTAAATAAAGAAATAAACTAAGTATATAATATTAATGTTTGAATTATAATCTACAATTGGATTCCAAACTTAATGATATAAATTCATAAAATAGTAGTTCAAAAAATTTTGAATTCAAGTTTACAAACATGATGACATGGCCTTTGGCTCTTGACCTGTCAACAAAGGATTGTTAATACTTTTTTATAAAACCAAGTCAGTTTGTTCATTTGTAAATGGTACTGTATACAACTCCAACTTTTCTATAAATGTTAGCAGCTTTGATTATCATATTTCAACTTTTAATATATAGAAGTAAAATGGAATGTTTAAGAAAAACACTTCTCCCAGGTGTTTTTAGATAAAAAGCTGATTTCCAAACAGGTATCAGGTAGGTAGATTCACAAATAGTTACACGGATTCATTCAAGAAATAAGAAGAATGATTGATCAGACAATTTAACTGAGCTTCCCCAGTTCATGAAAAACTCTTTAAAAGAACACAAATATAATGAAAAATGAGAAGAATTTATCATAAAACAGACAAAGAGAAAAGTAGCATACTTTCTTGTGTACATTAAAGTTCACATTTTCTTGTATCAAAAATGTATTTATTATAATACTTATCTAACACTACAGCCTTTTCTCAACTGCCAGGATGTCTTCCTTTGCTCATCTAAGCATTGGTGTGATTTTTCTCTCTTGCACCAGCTTTTATACCCTAATTAATTGCTCTTGATGACATTTGTCTCATGACACTCTCTACCTATACCAAGGTGGGAGAATGTTAGGGGAGGTAAGTATTATTGAAAGTGCATTTTCAATTTAGAAAAATGTTAACTCCCAATACCTACATACCTCTTATCCCACTACAGCTAGAATTTCACACAGGGGAGGGGCTGGTGAGGGCATTATCCACATAGAAGGCACTCTGCACAGATCACAGGCATGTTAATCAAAAGTTGACATTCCAGTCGGGGGACCCACACTGCACCCAGAACAAATATGCTCTTAACATTGAATTTAATTCATGTACTATGGGTGGAATTTACATGGTTTATCATCACTATCATCCAGAACCCAACAAGATAATTGAAATTCCTCTATTCTAGCTTGGAATTCTGAGAATTACTGGTTACTAGGGCAACTGGACTGCAATGAATATAAAGTTTAAAGTGGATTCCAACCTGTTGCCATAGAGTGATGCATTCCAAGCCACCAAAATTATGATAAGAAGGTGAGCAAAACCAAACTGGAAAAACATTCTTCTTAACATGAAGAATGTCAGGAAGGCTGCACACCAGGTTCAGAATGAAGGGATCTTGAATGCCTTACTCAATCTGAGGAAACACAACACATCATCTGGTCTAGAATTATGAACATTCATACTCACTTCCCAACTGTGTGGGAAAGGTAAATTCCACTTACTCCAGTAATTATGGAGAAGACATGGAACAAACTGTGCTCAATCAAGAACCCAGGATGGGACCACTCTGCACTTGGAATTATTTGGACAAAATACACCATCGTCCATCAACAAGGTACTGAATCAATATTGATCAAAGGCCACACGCAATCCAATTGAATAGTTAAGCATCAAATCTGGATCAGTGTTATGAGAATGCTTCCTCTTTGTGTGGTACCTTTTACACTGATATTTGGGGAAAAAACATCTAGGGATCTGGGTAAGAGGGCTCCCAAATTTACTCTTTTCTCCAAAAGTGAAGGAAATTCACTCTGAAACTCTGGAGGAAAAGCTTCTGTTCCCTACCAGAGTGACTGAAAATTGGGTGTGTGATCAGGACTTTCAAGCTCCACAAGTAGAATCTGGGGTGGGGCAGTACATTTCAGAGAGCCCTGAGAAACATGTTCTAGAAAAAGTGTAAAATGTGAATCAAGTTCCCAAATTTTTGAAAGCAAACTGACTCCCAGTGTATTCAATCCAATGAATGGTAGGGACAGGCAGGATTCCCTCATGCTTTACTAATGAAAATTCACGAGTGGTAATCCAATATAGTACAGTTACAATATCCTGTCAGCCTCTAGGTAGTCTTATGGAACACTTCATTTGTACAGAGCCTGTAGCAACCTACATAAAGAATAATGAACCAGTAGTTGCTAATGCAGAACTAGTTTGATAAAAATCACACCTGCCTAGGTAACACTTGCCACAAAGCGAGATCCTGTTTACAAAAAAAAAAGGAAAATGGATTGAAAAAGGATTTCAATGGAAAGGAAAGAAGATATGAAATTAGTTATGAAAATATACACACCTCTTTATAATTTAGCAGACATGGTTAGTTACAGGGGGTAGTCAAAAATCCTCAGATGAAGATACTGTCAAATTATGCAAATAAAGTGAGATAAAAGTATTGGGTGATGTCCACATATAAGCACGTTATGTCCTCCAGCAGAGAATTCAACCAGGCAGCTTAGGACAGGGAAATGTGATGAAACTTATTATCAGAGAGAGCAACATGGATCAATTTTGTACCCATTTCATCAGAGTTACTATAGATAAATCCTGGGAAACTGAAATACCCCAATGAATAAACAGTTGTTGGTTAGCATTCTCTAAATGCATTAGTTTAGGCAACAAAACCTTAAAGACCCTTACTGACAATATATTGAGTGAGAAAAAGAATAAATGTTTCAATTCTGAGAATGAAGCCGGTCTTGGTTATTTCTGAAAGTAGAATCCAGACCTAATGTTCCAATAATTGATAAGATTGTACTAGTAGTAACCAGACATCCATGAAATGGTGCATGTGTGTGGAATGAATGTAACCAAAAACACTCATATGATTCAGCAGAATCCATGTTGTGCTGATGCTAGTCCAAGAGGTAAAAACCCTGAGCTGCAGTACCCAATTCTTACACACACAAATTGCTGATGTGGTGCTGACTACGTCAACCTCAGAGAACCATAATCTTAGTGAAAAAATAGTAACCCAGTATGAGAAATGAGCCACTTGTGAAAATTGGGAAACTAATGTAGACAAGAAGAATCAATGACAACCAAATTACAGGAATAAATGCCCCAGAAGAACTGGCATGACCCTCTTTCTCCACTCCTAGACCAACCAAACTGTGATATCCCTAGAACTAAGTTCCAAAGTTTGTGGGAGACAGATACCATACAGGTCAGATGAACAGTAGTGGTGCAGTTGTGAACTAAATGACTACTCCTGAATAAAAGACTTAGTGTCCATGGGTCCATGATTAATGTTTACCACACCTTCAGAAATTCTTGTAGATGATTTCCCACAGACTAAATAAATATCAACACCATTGGCATCAATCCAATAGAGCAAAGAAACTTCAGGATGTCAACAGAATTTATTTTCGGTACCAGTGGACCAAGGGGCTGATGTCAGAGGTCAGGATCCTCTAATATGGACAGAATTAGGACCCCCTGTAGGAGCTAATGAACGTTGAGATGCCAATAACAATGAAGATGAATGAAGAAGCCCACAATCAAACTAATTTGCATGATAACAATACATTCAACTTGACATCAATGGATACTAGTTTAGTTTAGGAAAACAAATTATACTTCATGGACAAACTGAAAAAAACAAAAACAAAAAAAACTTGAGGCAACTAATCCAAAAGTGCCCTAAAAACAGCCAATGGAATAAAAGAGTGTAGGGAAAAGCATATCTAAGTTATTTTATACACATTACGAGGATAAAAAGTGTCTGAAACAAATACTGCCAGAGGCAATGAAGTAGAATATACGAAACTGTGGTAAGGAATAAAAATAATCAGAACAATTTGTAGGTGGGCACAGGCAAGTAATAACTGTAGTGTGAAAAAGGTATGTATGGTTCAGGAATACAATCACTTCTAATAAACTGTTTAGTTTCACAGCTCTAAATCAAATGCAATGATTTTAAAAGCAAGTCTATTTTATAACCTCTTAATTAGAACTAGCTGGAAGAAACTGCACTGGAATTCAACAAGCAAGCTCCTTATTTTTGCCCTTTTGGCATGGCAGTTTCCATATGACTTTAGTTCCCTCACAGCACTGATGGGTTGTTACATTCATTCAGTCACAAGTGGACAGCAAAGGATATTACAGTATTAATCATTTTAACCTATATATGTTACTGCAATACACTCTCCAGTAGAAGGGTCATCATCTACTATACAGAACAAAAGAAATCAAGCAACTAAAACAACTTTCTAGACTACATGATGCTGCCATTATAGAACAGAACTAAACCAAAAACTATAAAAAATTTAAGTATACATATTCATTGTACAAGGACATATTTGAATAAAATATGACATTGGAAAAAGGTTTTTCCCTTTGCTTTTTATCAATACTTTTTATGCAAGCTTTCAACAATCCATTCATTTAATGTGATCAGTAAAACTTTTCTTTTAGAACCAAAAATGCTTTTTAAACTTGCAAAAAGTTATGGTGGATGAATTTCCAACAACACATGTGAGTAACATCCCTATATGTTCAACATATGCATGGTACATGCAATATGTTACACACAGTCAAACTTCAGTAAATATGAGAAAAGTCTGTGTGCTCATTGTTGATAATTACATATAAAAGTACAATCTTTTAAAGCTTGAAAAGTTGGTTCCACTACCATGATTTTAATGTTGTCTCACTGTTTAAATGTTACAGGTGAATTACTCAAGAAAAGTAAATGCTTGCATTTACCCATTAATCCAATACGTACAGGTAGTAAGGTCTAAGTGCACATAATATGATGTTTTACAGAGTACTGTTGAATATGTTACATTTTAATGTCAGTTATCAAATGTTCATTTTACCACAATAGAGCCAGTTTATGGTAAAAGAGTAAACACAAATATAATATACAGGGGTACTGGAAAAGTTGTGTATATGCACTTCAGAGGTTTAAGAGGTTACATAATATGCAAACTTTATGACAGGCAGAAGTATGTTTATTCTTCATATAAACATCACCTTGCACCCTAATTTTTTAGAACCTGAGTGAGAGTGAAATGTTTAAAAGATATACGAGTACAAATACTTTATATATGTAGCACATTAGAATTTTTGTGTACAAAAGATTTGCACATTTTACTAAAAATTTGTCACATTTTGTTTAGCTACATATAGTAATTTTGTAATTATAGTCAAAATGGGGTCAATGGATCAATCATTCACAACCAGTTAAATATTTGACAGGTAAACACGACTAAGCATACATAAAACATCCAGTCCAGTCAAAGACACAAGTGTTCCATTTTTAATTATAACTGACTATTACTTTAGATGTGCATTAATATGAATATTTTGAAGTTAATTTATCCTAGGAAATATATGACTCCATAATAATGCTTATACAACTGAGCAAACCCAATATACAACTTTATTGTACAAAGAATCAACAGTCTTAGAAACAATGGAAGAATTTTTTTGATATGACAGTCTTTGTCAACTCAGATAATTTGATGCATGGTAAAACCTGAAATAACTAGATCTTACCATTCCATTAGGAAATGTTTGTTGGTTGACAGCCAAGTACATGAAATTGGAGTTGTATCCTGTAGCTAAATAAATTCCCATACGAGGAACAAGAGTGAAGACGAAGCTATCAGCAGTTCCTGCAAATATTTACAACTTAGCTGAGTCAGATACTGCTAAAAGTTTATATAAATACTATTGTATACTAAGACTAGTGTATAAATTTAATATATTAGCACTAGAAATATGTACAGCTTAACTTAGTCACCTATAGATACAAAGTTTATTTAAAAACTATTATATACTTAGACCAGTTTAATATGTTAACATTACAGATATATACAACTTAGCTTAGACAGTTATAGCTATAAGGTATAATAACATCAGTTTAATATATTAAATTTGCAAAATTTCACACATAAAAATCTGATGAAGAAAAATGTCTATTATATGACATTATAAGCAAGCAGGTAACAACCAAAATACACACTATTAAGGCTAAGGCCAACCTTTTAATGCCTACTTTTGTGTTCATTCTTTCTGTCCATCTATCATTACACTTTAAGGAGTTTTGTTATTTTACACATATACAAGTCAACCTACTGAAAATTAGGCCACAAAAAAGAGATTACAAATAAAACAAACACAAATCACAGCTATTTACCTAATAGTCTTTCCAACTTGGGGCTGTGATTAAAATATACCAATGTATATTGATTTACATATTCAACTTTGAAGATGATTTCATGAAAGATGTGCATAAATAAATTACCAAAGAGGCAAAGGAAATTTTAATCCTCAAAAACAATTTCATGATATTTCAGTCTTTATAGAAAAAATGGCTAATTTAAGTGATAGACAAGTTATCAAAACCCAGTACAAACAGGATTACATCAATTTTTAAGTCAGTTAACAACCACAAGTGAAACAAACTAAACAACTCCAAGCACAATCAATTATATTTTTTCAGGTTTGTGGCATCTTTAAAGAAAGCAGACTGCTCACCTAAATTTAACGTAAAAAAATGGTCATTTTCCCTCAAAATAACAATAAAAATTACAAAAATCGTACTATATCTACCAGTAAAACAAGAAAAAAGCAGTCAGAGCATTTCATAAAAAAAATGCTACAAAAGTTAACATTTTCCTAAATTGAAAATATATTTACAATTATACCTCCAATAACCGTCAGGGTCTCTTCCTTTACCAAGTTAATCATTAGTCTGATTTCTTTCTGCTTGTTCAATTCTTTAATAACTCTTTCAATTGCCACTGGCAATAATTGTCTTGTGATACTCTTCACCTATATCAATGTGACCCCTATGGTGGTACTGTTTATAAGTACCTTATTAATTCAGATAAAAGCATCACATATTCAAAACTGACTTCATCTGAATCTCTAACACCAGCTCTTAGTTGGGAGGAAGGATGAGTGTGTGTCAGTGGAGGTAAGTACTGCTGGAAATACATTTTTAATTTAGGAAAATGTTAACTTGCAAAACATAACCTACCTCTGCCACCACTTATAGCTAAAGTCCCACACTGAGAAGGTGGAGGGGCCCAGTGAGAAAATTATACAAACAAAAAGTATCTACATAGATCATGGGTATACCAATATAAGAGTGATAACTGAGTGGGGAAACCTCACTAGATCTATGACAGGTATGCTTTTCTCCCTGAATGTAGTTCCTGTATCAAAGGTGAAACTGTATATGAGTGATTATTACTATATGCCAGCTACACCAGATAGATGAGATTCCATTACGAGGGATTGATATTAAAGGATCTTGCTGATGACTAGGGCAATTGGACCTCAATGTTATATATAGATATTATTTTCATTGGATCTCAATCTGTAGCTACTAAGTGATGCTTTCCAAACCATCAGAATCACAACAAAAAAGTGAGCAACACCTCAGGCTCAGAATGACAGGATCATGTATGATTTACTCAACTAAAGGAACAGAATTCATCCACTCTGGAATTATAAACATTCATCCTCATTCCCCAACTAAGGGGGCAAGAAGCCTTCCACCTGCTTCTTCAGTTATGGGAAGAATGGGGATAAGCTTGGCTATCCAGTGAGGATGTGCATAACCCTTCTTTTTCATCAATATTGGTTCAGTATATTGTTCATGGAAGGTGGTTCATTATTTCCTCATAGTTCTGAACACAAAGTGGTTCCATTCGGAATCAATATTGATCAAAAAGAAGGGCCATACACATCTCAACTGGATAGCCAAGCATCAAATCTGAACCAATTTTAATAGTAAGCTCCTGCATAGGTTATTATTGCTTCTACCAACATCTGGAATAACACTCTAGGGACCTGAGTAGGAGGGCCCTCAATTTCACCCTCTTCTCTATGCGTTTAAAAATCCATTTTAACACTGGAGGGGGGGAGGCTAATGCACCTTGGATAGCCCTGCACAACAGTGCCATAAGTGAAATTCTCTAAATTTTTAAAAGCAAATTTATCCCTATTCTTTCAATCTGAGGATCAGCAGGGATGGGCAGGATCCCATTTAGTTTTACTCACGATAGTCCATGAGTGACAGTCCAGCATAGTATAGTAATGCCATCTGCCAAGCTTCTAGATTATCTTATGGAACACATCATTTCTACAAAACCTGTTGCAATCAGTAGTAATGGTAATGAAATAATAGTTGCTAGTGCAGAATTGGTATTGGTTTGATAAAAGCTTACCTGCATGGGCAATACTCTCCACAGACAGTGAAATCACTATCTTCTTCAAACAAACTCCTTTACAGTAATGTGGAAATTCCATCCACTAGGCAGAAATGCCCTTGTTGTTTTTTGTTTTTATTTTATCATAACTTATTGGTCAAATATCATAGGAGACATGTGACTACTCAAGAACAGCCTCTCATCATCATATATGTTCAAAAAACAGACAACTACATGCTCAATGTATATGCTCAAAACTATTAGTAATGCTGTCATGACTTACCAGAGATAGGGAATATATGCTCTGGTCAAGACTACTAAATGTAAGACCAAACTCCAATGCCAGACATGGAGAAGCCTTTACAAACTCACTGTAATGACTGAACATGTAATGTTAAATATGATGTGTTAATGGAATGTAGATATATTTAGCAAGGCCAAGTTTAAGATTGTTTGAATTGAATATAGTGATAGATGAATTTAACACAATTAAATCTTATGTAGATATGGTAATTTTTTGTTTTATTCTTTATTACAATATAGAAAAAAAGTTGCATCATATTTTGATGGAGTTTTTATATGAAAGGCTAATTTTTATGCAATTTCACAGGGTATAGACATAGAGATACAGATACAAAGTTTACCAAAAATAATTAATACAGCTTATTTTAATTAGTGTAGTAACTATTATTAGAGGAAATTATTACTATCATATAAAAGTAGTGTTTTAATACAAAATAATAACTTAAAATTTACATACAACAAGAGTGAAACCAAAATAAATACTTTTATTCACCTTTATCTCATTATTAAAGGATAGTTAAGCTATTTACAGCAGAATAAAAGGTTAAAAAATATAAATTAATCTATCACATGAATTGTTTCACCATCTAGAAACAGTTTAAAAATTTAATTAATTGAACCTTATTAACCTTTTTGCCCTGGGTAGGTTAAAGTGCATGTGTCCAGTTTTGGAGTATTATTTTCAAAATTTTAATGCTTACATCAATGAGATTAGCATTAAAACATAATTTGTAATTTAAAAGGAAATGTAAAGAAAAAAATGTAAAGTATCGATTTTTGTGTGTCACATAACAAACAGTTGTCTTATTGTTCAGTTTATATTTTATTACATCCACTATACAACATGTACAAGTATATAATGAATTAGATACTCAAATTTGAGATACAGACAAGCTAAATATAAAATAAGAACCTCCTACTTCTATTTGTTGAGATATCAGTATATTTAGCAAATGTACTAGAATGACTCTGTCCTTCAAATCAATCATTTTAAAGTTCTTAATCTAGTACCACCTACTACTAAGTAGCTTGAGTTTATAACTAATATAAAGAGGATTTTTTTTCTCTACATAATTCTGATAGTTGCTTGTAGTTAGCTTGAAGGTAAAAGTAACAATTTTACTAAAATTATTGAAGTGCGACGAATAAGTTATTGCTCTGAATAGAAATGGGATTTTTTTAAACCTATGTTGAGAGTTAAAAATAGCTTAGAAAAGAAAAAAATTAAAATTTACCAGAAAATTTTGTGCTGGGGTTCCATGCTTCTGAAGCAAATCCTCCAAACACATATCCATCCTTGTCACGAACCAACAGTATGGAGGGGCCTTGGCAAACTACCTGTGTTAACATAGTAGAGAAGCTTTCCCCATGAGCATTAGATGAAAACAATAGGTGCCAGGTACTTCGATAAGCTGGTGGAAGATGGCTATTCAGCAGAAGAACAGAGGGTATATCCAACAATGTTTTAAATCTTTTCCAGTCAACACCCACACAAAAGGGAAGAGGTTGGAAACTGTAGCTCTGTGACTGTGATGATGCTTCCTGCTGAAAAGTTGACAAACATGTACATTAACATCCCAAAGTGTAATTATTGGATAGCAGTATCAGCTTTCACCACTTTCTGAAAATTATATAATGCATCATGATATAAAGGTGAAGTACATACCACAGGATAAATAACAAGCTACTCTCCCTCTTTATTAAATGTATGGAGTCTGTCATAGCACACATAATGTGCACACAATGAAAGAAAAATGGATAAGAAAGGAACCCGTCACTTCCTTGGCCAATTTTATATTGTTAAAACTACACATATTTTCAGTAATAAAAAAATTCAAGAATTTTATCAAAAATGTACTAAATAAAGGGGAGGGGGGTAAAAGACATTAGTTTGCCTGCACAGTAAATCCTTCCCCTCCACATTTGCCTCAAATGACAAAGATCCTCAGCCATTCTTTATTTTAAAATATAAATTTAAAGCAAAACTCATACACTGGGCAAGAAATTGATGTAATTTACTTTCACCATTGTAAAACACAGGGAGAACGTTCGAGTGAATTAAGAGACATACCCATTAGAAAAATTACAAAAAAATACATTAACATATTAAAAATCTGACTAGAATACAATCTGATAAAATATAATATTGTTCTTATAATGATTATACCCTACAATTAAAGTAGAAAAAATTCAACATGAGAAAGGCTTCTTAAAGATCAGATGAAATAGGAAAAAATACTCAAAAAATAAACCATTATAATAAAACAACACAACATAACCATTTATAGCATAAAATGAAACAAACCCTTTATTACAAAAGTTAAGAGAAATATTTTTAAAAGGAATACAAATTTAACACATTAAATAAAAGGAATGCTCCCTAAAAATGATGACACTGATTTCATTGTAATAAAATAAAATTCTTAAAGAATAAAAAACAAGTACAAGTATAGCTATTTAATACTACAGCTGAAAGTTAATTATTAACATGTACCTCAGGAGCCAAGTGGTGGTGCATTTACACTACAATTTATAAAAAATTTAAAGTTCAATCCACAAACTCCCAAAGAGGGTGGCTTTTGGATGTATTTTTGAAACAGCTTCATAACAAATTTTTGTTTGTTAATTGATAATTTTTAAAGAAAAATACATCATCCTCAAGTCTTCATACTAGCTAGTACTAAGGTCTACACACAGGGAGTAATTTCAGAGTGTATTTCAATAGAATGTTGCTACATTCTCAGCAGCATTAGTTAGAGCAACTATCAACCTTTTGTGCTATCACCTTTTCATATTTACCATTCAAATGAGATATGAACAATTCACCTGAGATTTAATAGGGAAGGCCAAAACATCATAATAGTTAGCAGCAGGAAGAGTAGACAGAAACACTGAAAGAACTACAGGCATAATATTGTACTCAACTTGCTGCACAATATCTACAAATGAGGTTCTAAATGGTTACTGAATATCTCTGCATGCCATTTGGAGATGTACATGCTTATGCTTGGTCATTAGTAAACTCATGGTGCTCTAACAGATTTCAGTCACCTTACCACTTAAAATCACTTAAAAAATGCTAAAAAAGTAAAGGAAATGCCTTCTTTTCAGCCAATAAACATGTCCAAAAAATTTCAGTTCAAATTAGGAAAAACTGAATTGGGTAGATTTGTTTGTTCCTTTCAACAAAAATGTCCCCTACCGGCTTGTGAGGGGCATGTTAATTATAACTTTGAAGTTGCAAAAAGAAAATTTTAATCATTATTAATTTATGATAAAATACCTAAAGTACAAGTGAATTACAGTCAGCAAAATATTGAAAACAATGTTTTGGTCCAATCCAAAGTTAAGATGTTATATTTTCATTGTAAATCAAGCTTTAAAACACTCTTCTGAAGAGAACATTCTTTTCTAATTTTACAGGAAGAATATAATCAAGTTAAAAAGTAAAACAAGTTTTACAAAATAATACAGTAAGGGTAGTATATTTACATGTATGAATTTCACGTTCAGAAACGTTTTTTTTTCTCCTAAATACTCAGAGTTACGAGACAAAATTGGCTGGATAAAATTAGTCCTACTTAAGAAAATGTTTTTTCAGTTTATTTTTCTCTCTGATTGGTTATGCAGCTGCTGAAATTACTCTGTTTTCACAGTATGGGTTGAGACAATAACAGGTATTTCCCAAGTTCATCTTCAAGCAGAAGTGCAAATGACAAAAAATTATTCACTGAAGTTTGTTAGTACAAATTGACCATAATAATGACAGAATAAAAATATAACTATTTTAAATATATTTTAATATGAATAATGGTCATTAAAACATGAACTTGTCTGATTTAATTCCAAATTAGTTTTCAACAAAGTTACCTAAACATCCAGCAATATCCTTTGAACTTTTAGAATGAAATCAAGATTTTATTATTGGTATTCTTTTCTCTAGGAGTCAATGCAGCTACTACATAATTTTTTCTTGTACTTTGTGAAGGCTATAGTACAATCACAGCCTATTTATACATAACTGATCATGAATTTTAATTTTATAATATTACTACATGTTACATGAAGTACAATGTAGAAGCAAATTTATATGTTGTTTCTGTTTTGTTACCTTAATAAAATGATCAATAAAAATTAAAATTTGAAGTATCAATTTACGATCTCTTTAATTGAAAATCATTAACATATTTACACTTTTGCAATTTAGTAATAAGTGGACATTTAGATATGGTAATTAGAATGCTCATGTTCCCAAATAATAACTAGCATATAAAATTCCACATAAGAATTACAGTTCTCAGTGGTGTCTGTACTATATCATTTTACAATTGGTAGATGTCTGTTTGCTGTAACTGAAGTATAACTACTGCTTTATATGATTACCATATCATATGATAATAAGAACATATCTATAATATTAGTGCAAAAAAAGAAGCAAAATCATTATCATATATACAAAATACCAAGTTAATATCATATTTCTGCATGTCTTACCAAAAATGATCCAGACAGTACTCTGAAACAAGCTCTAAACACCATTTCCAACACCATGACCATAAAGGAGCACTTTGTTAACCAGATTTCAATATCTTTTTCAGTATAAACTTGATCAGAAACATCTAAATGCTGCACATCAGTGTGTGGGTTACCTAGAAACAAAAAATTTACTTAGTTTGAAATCCAATGAAACAAATAAATAAAATAAGTTTTTACTAAATAGTTTTCTACAATTGCTAACTATATTTTTATTAACATTGTAAAAATGTTCTTGATAAAATACTACATGTTTTTAAGTATCTCAGAATATGTAAAATAATTCAAGTATTGTGTATTAGCACCATAATGGAAACAGTGTAATAGAAGTTAGTCTTTATATGGTGTATATAAACACCAAGAATAATCAAGATACTCTGTGACAGCTGGACTGTTATAAATTACATACTACCGTGCAATATAAAGTTACTTTACATTGTCAATTTTGATCAACTTATTTTTCACCATCTTCCACACAAAATAACTGATGTTATTGTGTAAAACACATCTAAAAAATATTACAATTTAAAGATCAAATTAAGTATTCTCTCTAAGAATTATCAAGTGCTCAATTATATCTATACACATACATTAAGAAAAAAGTTGTTTTGGAATTCTTAGTTTATTAAATTATATGCCTGGAGATGTTTCTCAAATAACTTTTGTCCTATATTTCCTTTCTTAATTTTAATTCAGTTCAAACAGAGGTACTTTAGATCCAACCTTATTTTTATCAAACGATACATATCACAATAGATG
This sequence comes from Carcinoscorpius rotundicauda, assembly GCA_011833715.1. Classification (NCBI taxonomy): domain Eukaryota; kingdom Metazoa; phylum Arthropoda; class Merostomata; order Xiphosura; family Limulidae; genus Carcinoscorpius; species Carcinoscorpius rotundicauda. The sequence goes on along the minus strand of CM022392.1, from coordinate 42,943,815 downwards.
ATGGTTTAAGTTATCTATTTATGTTACACACAACCACAAGTTACAGCAGTAGTACTTTGAATTGAAGGGAGTTAGTCTACTTTCATGATTCTCTAACTCATTTTTATTTAATGAGTATAAAACCTTTATGTATGTATTTATTCACTCTTTGTTTTAAAAATGACCAAAGTAAGTTTTTCACAAGTATTAATACATAATAAGATCAATGTTATAAATTTGGAAAATACTAATTAAAGCATGAGTAGTTACAAACATTACATATATGTTTTGATCTATGAAAGACACGTATACATACATACACGAAGTTGAGCAATCACTGGTATGCATTACTCGATTAATTGATTACATTTGAATAACTGATTAGCACAATGCTCCTCAAAGCATAGTATATACAAGCAAGAAAAAACATTGGTGGGTGCTGCCAGTCATTTGTCCTCCCTCTTGTCAACAGTTTGAAATTAGTGATAGTGGCAGATAGCCTTAGCAGCTTTGCCATAATACAGATGGACCAAGGAAGTTTGGTTGTGCTATTTTAATTGCTTGGAATAATCACAAATACTAATTTCAATTAGTTGATTATGTTCATGACACTAACCAATTTAATGGTAATATTGATTGATCACTTATTTTATATGATACCAGTCAATGTAATCAATTCTCACAAGTTTGTGCAGATAATGAAAAAGATGGGAAGGATGAAAAAAATGGAGAGATAAGAATGGGAATAAAAAAATATAAGAAAGTTATTGTTACAGTAGATTCTATAATATGGCATGTATATGCAAAACTATGGGGTTAAAAAGGAGAAAAAATTAGATTATATTATTTAAGATGAAGAATATAACCAACAAAGCAAGTAATAAGGTAAAGGGTGTGAGTATTGATGTAGTCTTTTCAGGAAACATAAGGGTTAATCATATTGGTTAAAACAAGTAAGAACTTATTGTTAAGTACAAGGCACTGATACAGGTATTCAAAGAAAAGAGCCATAATAATTCAGATTTGTCAGGGAAACTGCCCAAACTATAACTTTGTGGATGAAACTGTACATTGGTCATTTGAGCTAAATGCTAGTCTTAGTTTAACATGTTAGGATGAGCAGGTTGGCTGGTTGGATTTGTGGGATCAGTTCAACAAGAAAATGGAACTTTCTGGAACAGATGGTTCATATGTAAGTGGGGTAAAGGCTGGCTTGTTTGCAAGGTCTAAAGACATGAAACTGTAATGACAACTTGATACCCATTTCTATGTTTTTTTTTCATTATTCTGGACCTATTCATTGCCTACTCCTAGTAAAGTATGGAAAAAAGGAACAAATATAGTTTTAGTGCTAATCTAAACTGTTATATTCCTAGCATTACAATAAAGAGAAATAAAATGGATGATTTAAGAACACTGGCTGCAACTGTGTATTTTGATATGATGGGAAATAACTGAAACCTGGCTAAATATAGAAAACTTTAATGATAAGAACAAAGTAAGTACAATGTGATAGGTTGTTTAACAGAGATAGAGTACTATAAAAAATGGGGGAGTGGTTTTATATGTAAAATGTGAGTTCCATCCTGTTAATATTGAGTATATCAAAGGTAAGAGGAACAAAGTTAAATGTTTAGGTTTTTATTAGTAGTTATAAGGGGAGAAGGCTTTTAGTTGGAATTTATTAAAGACCAGAAGATGAGACTGAAATTAACAAGAAACTGTTCAGTAAAATAAAGATTTGATTATAAGGTTGTAATTATGAAACAATTTTACTTCAGACAAAAAGACTGGAAAATGTTGGAGTTAAATCATGGGGAAGACCCATCTTTGAAACTGTACATGATGTTTTTCTTTAACAATTGGTTATAGAATCTGGATCAACTATTTTGGATTTATTGTTAAAATCTAATAACATAGCTGATGAGGTAGAAACTGTGCAACATCAGGGTGCAAGTAATCATTCTTAATTAGATTTTGATTTTTTACTATATAAGGAGAAAAGGAATAATGTCAGTTTGATTTCAAATTAATAAAAAGCAACAAATTCTGATGAGAGGAGACAAAAATTACCTTCTGTGAATTGGACAACTGAAGTAGTTGAAGGCACTGATCAAATGTGGAAAAGTTTTCCTAATAAATTCTTAAATGTTCAAGATAGGCATGTTTCTTATAGAAAAAGTGACTGCACGTAAAAACAAAAGATCAGTTGATGAAAGATAAGATTAAAAATGTATTCAAGGTATAAAAGGTTTAAATTGACTACAATAATGGAAGATGTGTGGGATTGTAGAAGGTTAAGAAAGTTGGTTAATTGTCAAATCAAGAAATCAATAAACTGAATGAAAAATAGTTGGCTGATAATATAAAAATTAATAGTATTTCTTCAAGCATAACAAGGATAAGCAAAATGTTAGGATGAGAGTAGATCCTTTGATAAATACTAAAAGGTATACAGAGTAGTTAGGTATGTAAAGATACAGGCATATATTTGGTGTATTAATGATATAGACGAAGGAAAGGACAAGATATTTAAATTTACTGATAAAATTAAAGATGTGGGTGTTGCTGGATGCTGCTTTACCAAATAATTTTGATGGTTTAGCTAGTTCAGCAAATAAATGGCAAATGGGTTTTAATTATAATACAAGATGAGATGTTTCAATTTGAATTAAGAGTACACTGTTGGTGGAAATAACAGTGTTCTGGCATAGCAGTCTTTGAAGCCATCCAAGCAATTTGCTGTTGCTATTAGCAGGGCAAATAGTGTTTTAGATCAAATCTACCATTATATTATCAAGTCTAAAGAGGTTACAATGTCATTTTAAAGGTCATGATTAAGCTACTTTTGGTGTACTGTGTCCATTCTTGGTCTTCTTTCCTTAGAAAGGACACAGAACTGTTGGAAAGGATTCAGAGGAGGGCTACTACAAAGATACCTGCAACAGAAAGATTGTCACTCAAAGAAAGGTGTTTTCTCATGGAAAAATGAAATAGGATGTTCCATAAAGCATCAGTAGGTTATTTAGAAAGAATTGGCCGATAGATAATTAAGGAGGTAGTTTTACTTCAAGATAAAGAATACACCAGTCAGTGTGTTTACTAATATGGTTAATGTGTACAAATAAGTTTATTTCTTTTACAGCAGCTAATTCCTTCAGCATTGGCTCAAGTCCCTAGGGCTGACCTCATAACCAATTTGTGCTTGTTATAGTTTTCATGCTATAACTTTTAATTTTAGTAAATGTTTACCAAATTTGACAGATTATCAGTAAACATTATAAATACCTTTACAAGCAAAATATCAAATTTTATTTTTAATAAGTCTTAATGTTTGTTAAGCAATGTTTTTCTCATGAATATTTCACACGTCAAATCCTTAAAACATGCAGATAGTAATCAAACATTTCTTAAACTAAAACTTTACATTTATCTGTTATTTTCCCTAAAAGATCTCTGTACGAGTTCAGTCAATTTGACCAGTTTTATAACCAATACAAAAACATCAGGAAATAAATATAAATTATACCTTTTTCATTGAAGAATTACTACAAATTACAAGATAAATATTTAGACTAAATAATTTAAATCTCAACTTAACTAACAATACAGATGTTACAATGACACAGTGCACATGAATTTGTATTACCATATCCAATATAATACAAAACTGAACTTTAATCTTCACAAAATGACCCACCTTGGCTGTGTTTTAGTGAACTAGTGTTTGGCAAAATATAGTCACATTTCAATTATTGCATATTATATATGTATAAAGATTATTATTATTATTTACAAACAAGTTTTTAAACTTTTTTTTCTTAAACAATGGAACAGGAAATAAAGAAGTAAAGTAAACAATTATCTATTCTAGTTACAACCTTTGTACTTAGTTGCTGCTTGTCATAGATGGCTAAGCCTTAAGAAATTGTGCACATGGAGGATGTGAAACAAAGTTTTTTTTCTTTAGGTATTATAAATTTGTATAACCAAAAAATCATAAATCACTATTGATACAATTCCATTATAATTTATCAAGTTTAACAACCAAGCTATATTTAGGTCTAAAAATATGAAATTTAAAACAGGTTAAAGACTCAATTTACCAGATGGTTTGTTTCAAAAGAAAGACAATGCTGATACATGAGAAAATGGTTCAAAAAACCACTGTGAGGATATTTTAAGCTTTTGATAGGTTATTTACATGTCATCAAATTTAGAAACAGGTGTGTACAAGGGACTGTTTCCAAAAATTGAAAATGGTGAGTGGGGTCACTGTGTTTGATTCAGTACATGAGTACTCAACAAAAAAAGAAAAGAGGTTATTATTTTATATTCTAGATTATCAATATCACTAATTTGAATATGTAAACCAAACTATACACATTGTATTTTGAAATCACAAACATCTGATTTGAAACACTGCTGCATTCAACAGACTATGTGACACAAAATTATCAATGTTTAGGTGCATTTTAATATGTACTTTTAAATTAAAAATTAAATATTGCACAACATGAACATTTCAATTATAATCTGAATTTTGATAACAAACTTAATGACATAAATGCATCATATTGTAGTTCAATAAACTTTTGAATGTGAGTCAACAAATGTGGCCACCCACCTGGAGAGGGTTAACCCTTCAAATATAGGTGAGATGGGATTACTCAGCTCATAACCACAAAAGCATCCATGAGAGTAATTATTCTATACTTTTTGATAATGTATGCAAATGCTAACAAAATTTTGCATATTATTAGTAAACATGTCAAAGCTTTCATATAAGAAATATCAGGTTTTTAAATAATACGTTCAATTTTTTACCTTTAAAATATGGAAGACAAAAAGTTACTTGGTATATGCCTACTACTTCAACTACTACAACAGCTGTTCTACCTGTTACTGAAGAACTTACCAGTAATCCAGCCATGACACTACAAATTCCAATTGTAGAATTTAGCTAGCCATTTCAATACTGGCTAATTGAGAAAACACCAGACTAAAAACACCAAAATTCTACAACTTTTTAGCACCAGATGGCTATCACTTGAGGTGTCCCTCAACAGAATTTTGGACATGTGGAAGCCACTGAAGAAGTATTTTCATTGTGAAAAGGGAAAACTAGATTCAAAAGGATCTAAACATGCAGCAAAACTTTAACAATCAGAATATCCTCTCAGCCATACAGGAACACAGTCAAGACATCCTCTCAGCCACACAGGGACACAAGACAAGTCTCCAAAAGCAGACAAAGAAACATTTGATATAACTCAATATATGTTTAGGCAGTCTGACCTTGAACTAAAGAAGAGACAATCAATAAAAACAGAGAAAACGAACGCTAGCATGGAAGTGACCAAGAAAAGTTATGCACAGAGCAAGATAGGTAAGTTAACAGTTTTCTTGAACAACAAAATGAACTTGTTATTTTATCTTTTTCTTCAATCTGCAATTCCTCTATTTGAGCGAGCCAATTTGATATTGCAAAGAGAAGAACCTTGCATAAACATTATGCATAAAACTTTGATTACACATGTTAAAAATATACTTGCCAGATACATCAAGCCAGAATATCTTGAAGGCAACATCACTGAACTTAACTACAACAATATATCCTTACACAAATCTGATGAGGCAGTTTCTATTGGAAAAGCTGCCAAGGAATACATTGTTAAATATGAAATGGACCTGGACCTGATCAGCTTCTACACCAATGTCAATAAATACTGTATTACAGCTACAAGTTACAAGATGAAAAATTTCCCTCTAAACGATGAACTTCTAATTCATACAGAGGTTGCTGATCCAAAACTGAAAGTCAGCAAAGATTTCTCTTCTCTGTGCTTTTTCACAGACAGGTATCCTGTCCTTGTCAATACACATGAGCACGACACTGTTGACAAGCTGGAAGGTCAATATCTGAACTATTGAATTGATACTTTCTCAGAAACTGTCCTTCAGTTGAATGTTGACAAGTTTTGGGTTCAGCTGTCTACAGTTAAGGATGGAAATGGCAACCAGAAGTATGACATTCTGTGTACGGTTATGCTTGGAATTCTTATGATATTCCAATCTAATGCTGACAGTTAAAGGATATTTAGTTTAGTAACTAAAAACAAAAGCAAGTTCAGACCAAACTTGAGCACCTCAATTTTGAGCAGTATTATCAACACACAAGATGTGTATGCAGTCAAGTGGACAATGTTGCTATAACTCCCAACCATCCAGAGACATTCTCATGAAAGCAAAGGCTGCAACAGCTGCAAAACTATTACAATAAGTGTCATAAACATCTTCTTAAATATATTAACAGAAAGAATGGAAGTATGTCCAGTATGTAGATTTGATACAATAACAATTAACTTTTTAAAAGTCAGTCATATAAAACTAACAAAATTTTCAGTATTGTTTAGGGAAATAAGATTGCCTTTAACATCACAGTATTTTAGGAAATCAAAAATATGATCATATGGTCCTAAAGTAACATAAATAAATTTCATGAGGTTAAAATAACTAATAATTAGCAAATAACTAGTTCAGTCAAATTATAATCCAGTAATTTCAAAACCTATATCTTTATTTCTATTGCTTTGAGTGATGTGAAAATAAAAACAGTAAAAACAAACATTTCAAATGTTGTTTTTTTGCAAAATTAAATAGTTATTTATAACCATGTTTAGAAAAAAACTGTTTACAGCATTGCTAAATCTAGATATGCATTTTTGAAATTGTTTTAAAAAGGTCATGACTTATAAAATCATACTGCTTGCATTTGCATTTATTATAGGCATAAAAAATTTGAAAAGCACCTTCATCAAGAGAATTCTAGCTTTTCTTATAAAAGCTGTGTGTTCTGAATAATACTACATTTGATGAAAACAGTTTTAATGTCTGAACAAAGGAAATGGGAAATTTATCGTGGTAATATTTAATTGACACTGGTATTGTTTTATTAGCTAGAAATAATCAGTTGTTGTCTCAAGCTTTAACTGTATTGTTGTAGACTTCAATTATGATGAATTCATGAAACTTTAAAAGAAACTATTATGGCAACAAATAACCCATTCAAAAGTAAACATCAATATTTAATATCTTTTTGATACTATATGGTAATGTAAAAATGTATTGTTTTTTTTATTAATTTCTGAAAAAAATAAGAGAAACTGAAGTGTGTTTAGACTGCACTCAGATCTGTGTTTACTTTTACAACTTAAATAATACAGTTAATTTGTAGGGGTTTCATTTTGTGGACTCCTTCCCAAAAATCCATATTTGCTTACACAATAAAGAATAGTTTATTTCTGGAATAAAATCAATGGGGAGAGTCAGATCCTCCATGTGAATTTGTACAAGATTAAAGAATACAGTTAAAATAATTACAAGTTACAAACATGACACATGTAAAAAAACTAGCAAATTTACTCAATATTAAATTCTTAACTAGCCAGAGCTAGCAATAGCTCAAGGCCAATAACAGTGGTACATAGCTTTAGTAGTTCTACAATAACTAACATGGCAAGTTTATTGGTGATGGGGATTGAACCAGACAACCTAAAATCATTAACCTCTCTTCCTCCATGTTCTCTACAGCTTTGTAGTTAACAATAAATATAACAGAAAACTTTAATTACTTGAATAGTTGGAATAATAAAAAAACTGAATAATCAGAAACCTTAACTTACATTTTTATGACAGTTGATTCAATTGAAATTAATTAATTTATGAGGTAGCAACTAATGTAATCATTGTTCATAAGTAATGAATTAAGTCACCCTACTTTAACGAAAAGCAAGTACTTGAGCTTCCACAACATTTTTGCTAATGCAAAAAATGAAACAAGGATTGACCATACCATTAAAAACAACACTAAAGTTTAGAAACTTGATAATAACCAAGTAAGCAAGGCAATCAGATAAGGATAAGACCAATATTATGAAAGAACATGAACTGTTTGTTTCTTACCCATCATGAAAAGTAAGAAGCTCAGTACTGAGAAATGTGACTCAAACATCTGTTTTAGAGTATATATATGATACTTGTATAGTATCGACTACAGTATCAAAGGACAGTGGACTCATGTAATATCAACTAAAAAAACTAAATAGTAATCACTTTTAAAAAAGATAAATTGAAGAATTAAATGAACAAAGATGAGCATCTTAACTGACCAAGTTTATATTTTATGTATGAACTCTTTCCATTGAATATTGACAAAAGTAAATAATTATATTGCTCACAGAAAGAAAGTAGTCACTGCTGATTTTAGTTGTGGAATCAGGTTTTAATATGTACATAGTGCACAGCTTATTGGTGTCAACTTTTGCCTATGCAACCAGACTGGACTCAGAAACTTTGGAATGCATAAACGTACACAGAAGAGAAACTCACAGTACTTTACTCATTTATACAAGTGGTATTCTATGACTTATACTAAAGAAAAAGTGTAATTTACTAGTGCCATATAATGCAGTAGTGGAGCCCACATACTAAATATACTGCTTGTACAAACAGTATGCAGAATTAGCCTAAAAGTTATTTCTGTTGAGGAAAATGAAATTCAGGTGTTGTTCTGCAATTACAACCTATCAGTTATCCAGTTCCGACTGGAATGGTAATCAGCATGGTAAGCAAAGAGAAAGTAACCAAAACTAGCAGTAATACTAGAGTTATGTCCGTCAAACCTTGTCTGAAATTACTAATTAAAGATTGTGGGAAATCTATATTTAATGTAGCAGCAGTAACTTTGTAACTTGTTGGCTCTGTATGTGATTACATGTGCAAGAACAGATGAACTTGGACTGGCATAAAGTGTTGAGAAACAATAGATTTTAAAAGATGGGATTATATATCTTTAAAAGAATGCTCATTATTCACAAATACATGGACAAAAAAGAAGTATGTCCGGTATGTAAATTTGGGGCAAGTGAATATAGTAACATGCATTATGCCTTTCCATTGTCATCAACAGGTGTGCACTGGAAAATTCCTCTTGGCTCAACAATTTAGAACTGGCATCCAGATATTAGTACACCCAGATGGATGACAAAAGTCTACTTTCAGCATTCAAAATGATTTGTATGAGTTTCATGTTATGCTATTTGGCTTGCATAATGTGACCTCCATCTTCAAGAGTCTAATGAAACTTACCTGATATACTCTTCAAAAAAAGAAAAAGGCAAAATTTGAGATAAATTGTTAACAAGTTTATTCCAGGTAGTTCTGTATGACATGTGTGAAACTTTGCACATTCACTGCTGAATATCCAAAGTCTGCAAAGGCGAAGTCCATTCTCACTAGTTGAAGTTTAACATCACTCAACGTCAATAACGAGTAGGACCCTCGTGAGTATCAATAACTGCTTGGCATCTCATGCCCATGGAAGCGATGAGATGATGAATCAAATCCTGTGGAATAGCTGCCCACTCAGCCTGTAAAGCTGCTGAAAGCTGAGGTAGAGTCTACAGTTGAGGTTGTCGCCGTCGCAAACGTCAAACCAACTCGTCCCAAAGATGTTCGATGGGGTTTAAATCTGGTGATCTGAAGGACGAGGGAAGAATGTTGATATTGTGGTGTCTGAAGAAGACAGTGGTGAGTCAGGCTGTGTGAGGACGGGCATTGTCATGTTGAAAAACATTGTTGACGTTCACCATTATGGGTTGCACATGGGGCCTAAGAATCTCGTGGACTGTTGTGTATGGTCTGATCAGAAATCCTATGCAGCTCTGGTATGGTTGAGGCAGTAGACGTCACAGTAGTGGTCCTATCCCAAAGGTGACATAACCGGATATAGCGACCTTGCGCAGGTGTGGTCACATGAGGTTAGCCAGATCGTAGATGGTCACGAGTTGATCCATGTTGTTGGTGACGATTCCATAGCCTTGTGATGGTGCTTGGATGGACATTCACAGCTTTGGCAATATCTGATCGAGATTTGCCTGCTTCCAAGTAATCAATGGCATTGTTGCATTGTGCTTCAGTCACTCTTGGCGTATCTGTATTGCATGTCGGTGGCTTAACGCTGAGCTATGGAAACTGAGAACCTGTCACTTTTATAGAGATTTTGCACATGTTGCACTTGCAGAACATGCAGATCTCTCAAACAAATTTATTGGACACGAATGCATTTTGGCAAAAAATCCGTTGTTTTCCTCAGTTTACAAAGTGCACAACTTTTATTGTCATTTTGGTCTGACAATCAGTGCCTCAATACGTGTAACATCACCTACTCTGAAGTTGTAACGTTATTACATATATTTCTCTTTAAAATAAAAAAAATATCCCTTTTGTGTTTCTTTTTTTGAAGAGTATATATCACAATAATGCATTGTTATCTGACCATATGTTTGAGCATGCTGATGAGAACCTGAAAATGGTATTCCAGTGGATAAAAATGTCAGGCTAGAAATCAAAATTTCAAAAATGCATATTTATTTGCAAGGAAGTGAAATTTATTAGTTATCTTGAATAAATTACTAGAGACTGGATAACAATATTGCAGAACAATGATCTAGTCAGTTACTGTCCATAACTTCTGCCCAAGGGATGGGTATTCCAGCTAGTATTTTATAAATATAAGATAGTAAGCCTGAAAAAATATATGGGCTTAAGGCTATGTAAAAACTATGTGCTTGTTGTGTAAGAACATGTACATTGATTATTTCAAGACTGTAACTTGTTTTAAAAGTACCTTGCACACTTTACTTGCTACATTTGATGTAAAAAAAAGTTTTTTTTGTGTGTTCTTCTTATAGCAAAGCCACACTGCACTTTCTACTGAGCCCCCCGAGAAGAACTAAACCCCTGATTTTAAATCCACAGACTTACTGCTGTATTAGCAGGGGGCAAAAACAAACAAAAAAACAACTCAGTAGTGGAGACAGGTTTAAATATAATTTGCATGTAAACATTGCCAAAACAGCAACACTGGTCCTAAATATTTCAACACCATAATACCAAGAACTAGACCTATGAGCTTTAACTATTTGATTGATATCAAAGGTACATGAAAAATTAAGTTCTGTATATGTTACTTAAAAATAAGTTTTGAGCATGGAAATCAAAAGAAATCAAATGGCACAAGCAAACACAGAAAATCGTATTTAATAATAGACAGTGTAAGGTTTATCTGGTCAACTTTTATTTTGTTTTATAACTGCAAATGGCTGCTGGAAGACAGATTCAAGTGTCTACAGCAGATGAAAACTGGTTAATAGCAAGAGCTTTGGTTTCAAGTTATGTATTATTCCATTTCAATACCTTTAAACACAGTTTAAAATTATATATATTTTGAATGTTTATTTGCCTTTAAAAGCTAGGCCTAACAACAGAAGTTCCCTTAAGACAAAAACTGTAGTAAATAAAAAGAAGTTTGCTTAATATTCATGCAGTAAATTTTTATTTTCAAAGCTGATGTTAAAAGAAAAAATGTCCAAGTTTTCTATGTTAGCTACATCATTTTTAAATTAGTTTTATAAAAGAGTACACACAATATGAACAATGTCTTACACATATAGAATAGTATTAAATAAAATGGCTAATCTTTTCTTACATGACCTTTTCAGAAAAGTTGTACACATTGTGACAACTATAAGAGTTTTATTGTAACCAAACTGTTTTTCCTTAATTGATCATTAAAGAAGGAGTTTTCTGATGTATACAATACTGTATTGAAGTTACTTTCTAAATTATTTTAGCTTTGATTTACTGCATAGAGTTAGTTTATTTTACTATCTGAAGTTTTTAATCATTTGTAGAAGTAATTATGGATCAAAAATAGAACTAGTCTCCGAAAGAAACTACACTCATTTTTGTTTTAATTTTCTAAAACTCGTGCAGCAAGAAAATTGTTCTATGTTAAGCCAAAATAGATGTTCATATATCATGTTACAAAAAAGTATATATATAAATCTTACAGTGAATAAATACTGAGCTCTTACCTTTGTACAACAGTTCTTGCAACAGGAGAACAGACAAATGTTCAGTTGAAGCTTCAGTAACTCCAAACCTCCAGCTAATAAACTCTGGTGTGTCTGTGACGATCAGAATGAAAGCACTAAGCAACTCTTCAACGAACTGAAAATTTAAAAATAATAAGATATTTTAAAATAAATTCAACACACAAAGACAGTACAACATTGTTCTTTGCAAGGTTTTCATATGTATTATATTGCACGAAAACTCTTCATACTATAAGGACTATTGTCATATTTTTAAAAAAGTATATGTATTTTTCCATTAGAAAACTTTGCAACGTTGCTTACTTCTTCAAAAGTAGTACTAAATTTTATGATATCATAAATGTATTTAAAATTTTTCTTAACATTTTTTTCTTCACCGTTTGCTGTTAGATGTGTGTTTTCTTATAGCAAAGCCACATTGAGCTATCTACTGAGTCCACCAAGTGGGATCAAACCCTTGATTTTACCATTGTAAATCTGTAGACATGCTGTTGTACTTGTGATGCTGTTATATAAAAATTATGCCATAGGAAAAAAATTAAAGTTCTTGCAATGGGTACTGCTATTTTCCGAAATATGTATCAAACAGAAGGGTCAAGTGTCTAGGAAATCTATCACATCAGTGGCTGCAACAAATCAAATTTAAATCATGTTGTGGTCTGTAGCCCAATTGGATGAATATGGTTTTGATGATACTTCCAACCACAATATAAGGATCTTATGCAAGAGCCTTTTCTAAACTAAAAAAAGGAGACTCTACAACCTTTATTGGGTCTTGCCCTAGTTTGCAAGCCAAGACTCACAGCTAATACCCAGTTCTTGAAAAACATTCAAGCCAAGTTAGCATAATAGCCAGTTACCATTTACATAAATTTGTCATATCTTTATCTAGCACAGACTGAGATGATCTAATCAAAATAATTATTAAATAGCTGTTCTGACCAAACTTGTAATATTAATAAAAGAAATATTTGAAGAATAATCATTTGCATTTAAGTAACAAAAATGAATGCACATTTTTGTTCACTGATTTCCAAGTGATTTATTTATTTTTAATTTCCTCCAATTGATGATTTGTTGGCCTGTAAATATCCTGGAAATAAAGTAATGTGTAGAAAGGTGAAAGTCACACCCATAACACAACTGCTTGTTACAAATTGGTAGATTCAATAGGACTTTGAGCTAAACAACAGGCTGTAACCAACAAGAAAAGCACTGAAACAATTTTGTTTATTACTTTTAAGTTGGGATAATTAAAATAAGTGATATCATATAAGTAGAAATGGTTACAACTACTAAGAGGACACATGAGCTAAAACCGGAATATTTAACCCTAGATGGGATGCTATAATAAGGACAGAAGTTTTGAAGCAAAGAATAAAGGAAGTTGTAAGTGGTGAAGGTGTAGAGAAGGCTCATAAGACTCAGTGTAAAAACTCTGGACTGAAGAAGTGCAGAAAGTCCTATTGCAGAGCCAAAGCCTCATTGGTAAACAAGATCTAAAATCTTCAACACCAAGGTTCTGGAAGAACCATTGACTAGAGACCTATACTCCAGCTTGGATTGAAAGAGACCATAATAGATCTTTAGCAAGAAGATCAATCTGCTTCCAAAGAAGTGAAAGAGAGGACACAGATGTTCAGTGTCCTTGTATACTTGACAAGTATCTGGTTAATGTATGAAAGTCAGTTTGCAGTCAAAGAAAAGCCCCCAAAAACTTTGCCTCAGGGACAACGAGAAGAAAAACACCATTGAGAAGGATTAAAATGAATACCCTGTTGGTGGCAAAAGTGCATGAACTGGTTTCAGAGAAAGAAAAGGTGAAACCATCTGTTGTGGTTCACTTCAATAAACAATTGAGCGCAGTCTGCAGTTGCTGCTCAATAAACCTCATGATCAACAACAGACAGGAGATGTGGAAGTAAGTGACAGAGAATTCCTTTGCAACAGCAAGAGGAAGTTGTGAAGTGATTGCATTAATCTTCACACTAAAAAGTGTGACACTCAAGACACAGTCCTGAGAAACTCCAAGTTCCTGTGGAAAAGAATGGAAAAGCTTCAAGCCCACATAGACTTAGAATTGCTGGTCCAATAAAAAAGTATTGATAAAACTGGATAAGAGGCCATGTAGCCAATATGAATGGAGGTATCACAAAATGTTGTACCTCCATGTAGTATTTTAAGCCTCCTCTAGGAAAAACAAATACAGACATAATATGTATTTGCTTGAGAAATGCTTCTTTAATCAATGTTTCAAGTGAAATCAGGTGGTCCACATTGGAGCATTATTGTTGAAACCCACATTGAGTGGGCAATATGAAGTTGTTTCATTCAATTTCATGAGCATTAACTATCCTCAGATCTTACAGAGACAATTTGTCAAAGTTATTTGACAACCGTTTGAAGAATTAGAGAAAGGAAAAAAATGGCCCAATGTTAAGCACCATGAAAAAAATATCTTGTCAAATCTAGTTAAGGAAACCAAAAAATAGCAAGACAGGCAGGAGAGAAATGGTGCAATATCTTGCAGCAAATGTCATCAGGCCTGATTGATGTGCTGCCAGACCAATGAAGATCAAGAGTATCACCAGCATAAAGGAATGATTACAGTCATAGAGGTGATTGGCTTGAATGGTAAGAGGCAATCACTCTGCCCAAGACTTGATAGCCAAGAAGCTGGGGGATGAAACAAAAGTGTTAGATGCATAAGAAAAGCTGTCATTGATAGTATTAGCAATGCTCCTGGCATCAACAGCCTCCAAAAAAAGTGAAGGGGAGCAGATGGAGATAAACAGCAGCAAAATATTGAATAGGTGCATGAAAATAAGTATAAGAACGCATATTGAGAAGAGAAAGGTTGTGAATCGAGAGCATACTATCTACAAAATGATCCCTCCCATCAATACCTAAGAAAGGATTATGTCTATTGAAGTTCCCCATGATTAAAAAGGGAGATAGCAACTGTACAATGAGAGCATGGGTCTCCTCAGAAGACAAGCAGAGAGAACAAACCGTAATGGTACAACCCAAGAAAACATGGATGGCTATAGCTTCTAATGATGTATTGAGTGGCAAAGAAAAGGCAGGCACATGCTGGTTAACCAGCAGTGCCACTTCTCCATGCACTCTCCCATCATACAACCTGTTATTCCAATAAAAAGAAAACTGCTGACAGAGGACTGTATCAGCAATTTCAAAATTGTTTCCTGAAAGAAGACACACAGGATGGTAAAAATTAATCAAAACCTCTCAGTGATGTCGAGAAACCCACTTGTTGAGAATTTTATATGCAAAAAACGGCTTTTTTGGGCTCAGAACAACTTCAAATAGAAGAGCGAACAACAAGGTCGAAACGTTGTTCGCTCTTCTATTTGAAGTTGTTCTGAGCCCAAAAAAGCCGTTTTTTGCATATAAAATCAAAACCTCTATGTCATCCACATTAGAACAGAAACTTCAACAATTACACTGTATCAAAGAGGACACTTTTACTCATGTGTTTGACCATGCCATTTTTTCTTAGGAGAAAGAGGTCTTATCAATCTCCATGTATCCTGCCCTAGGTCAAGTGGGCAGGTCTCTGTCAGTAAACATAGATTCCACTAATTGAGGGCATAAACAAATAATCATTCTGTATTTTGAGGCCAAAGAAAGCAATGCAAAGCAGATGCCAGAAGCTGGAGCTAAAGGAAGTAGATCGAGGGTGCCAGTGAAAGGAATGGCAGGGACAATGATAGGTGTAGGCATTGATTTGTCAACTCTTTTTACCATGGAGGGCATATAACTCTTCACATGGTTAGATAATGACTTTGTTGGAAGCACAGAAAAGTCTGTCTGCACTCTCACTGTAGCATTGGAATGGAGTGAGAGGTATGTGTTTGAAATGGAGTCAGGGATATTGTTCACCATTTTTAAACATTGCACCTCTTTCTCCTCCACCCACTTTGAGCAAGAATAAAAGTAAGAGGGGTGGGAACCATTACAGTTAACATAGTGAAGTTCCACTTTGCACTTGTAGGTATTGTGGTCTTTGCCACCACAACATCTGTAGACAGCATTAGTCTGTTCTTACAAGTGGAGATACTGTGCACAATAGAAATATCTTGGATGGTGAAACCAGTGAGGATCTCTGACTTGGGAACGTTCCTTAAAACAGTTCTTCTTGAGGAATTCAAAGTCACAAGGAGAGCAACTTTGATAAGTACATTCCTAGTGGCCTTTGATTTCAAAAAGAGTTTAGCATATTTTGATGTAAATGTTTCTACAAAAAGTTTTCTGGAGTGCAACTTCCTGACTGACTTGGGGGAGCCAGCAAGCCCCTCTAATTTCTTTTGAATGAAAAAGGGAGACATCTGCCCCAAAAATTCAGACAATGAACGCAAAATGAGAAACTGAGGTGTAGAATCCAACTGTGGTGGTGACTACATAACAGAGTAGAAGGTAAACAAAGATGTCACCTTGTTTTAACATACTTTAAGAGTGTAAGGCCTGTTTAATAACTAGCCTTGGATTCAGCCTCTTACTACAACAGATATGGGTGAGGTATGATACCTACCCACATCATTATGTACATTTTATGAGAAAATTTTTATGTAGTAAATCTCTCTCTCTCTCTCTCTTAACAGAATGTTGCTGACCATAGTCTTGCAAAGATCTCCTTTACATACAAAACACTTCCAATGTTGATACATTCATCCATTTAGATACTCTTGACATCTGTCAACCTCTGTCTTCCACACACTCTCATTCCTTCAATATTTCAAGTTATGACAAAACTTTCAATTTCTTCTCTCTTCATAATGTGTTCAAAAAATTTCTCCTTTTTCTGACATTAGTCAACAGCTTCCTCCTCACAAAAACCTTTATCAAAGTGTTATTTGTCCAACATACCTTGGATATGTAATTTTAAGAACTCATTTGCTTCAATTCTCTTTTCCATAAACCTGGAAATATTATCCAACATTCTGATGCAAATGTAAGAACTGGTATAACATAACAATCCAAAACTCAGCATCGTTTTCATTTTCAGAAATACATCTTTTCCTATCCTTATTTTCCTTTTTATTTCATAATTACATTTACCATATGATGCCATCCAGCTTCCCAGGTAATTAAATTTATTTACCTGCCTTATCTGTTACTTACTTCAACACTGCATAACTGCACTTTTCTGAATCAGCTTTTAAAAACTGTCATCAACATAATGCAAGCTGTTCAAATTCCGTTTGCCAATGATCAGCCCTGGTTAAGCATAGTCAAGTAAAAAGTTGCAGCCTTGCCTTTTGCCTCTCTTAATTTGGATGCAATCATTTAATTTATTTTCTATCTTTTTTGCTGCAGTTTGGTACCAACAGAGGTTTCTTAAAATTGTCACATTCTTACTGTCAATGTTCATTTCTTTCAGCATTTTCATTAATTTCATATGCTTAACTCTATTGAAAAATTTAGTCAAATTAGTCAAATGAAATAAAATGTTCATTTCTGTTGCCCTCTTCAATAAAACTACATTAAACTTTTGCAATCTTCAGTTTTGTTATGCTTCTACCATTCATCATCATCATGGTTGTCTCATAGCTCACTGAAGTGCTGGTTTTATGGTGTTTACATTCAGTGGTTTTAAGTTTTCTAGGGAGCACAATGAAGCCCGATTTACAGAGATCTTCAGATATTTTACCATTTTCAAATATATCATCAATAATAATCAACTTTTCAGTACCAAATTCTTCCAAACATTTTATTACCCTACTTCTACTTTATTTCATCCTGTACCTTTAATGGATTTCATTCTGGTGATAACTATTCATATTTCTGACTAGATAATTTCAAATCTGTCCATGTTCTACTTAAGAGGTTTTTTTTTCACAATTTTCATGGAACAAATCTTCAATTATACTCTGTCCATCTTTTTCATACTTGTTTATGTTACACAGTTACATCACCATTTTTAGCTTTTACGCATTACTAGCAGTACATTCTCTTTTACCTATAACATTTTTCACATTCTATACACTGATGTAACATCTGTACCCTTTAGGTTTTTTCTATCTCTAAACATTTTTCATAATGCCAATTTAGACTAAACATTTATGGTTTCATGCTATAATTTGTATTCATTTTAGAAGAAAAAAAGTATAACTGATATCTATTTCTATGTTTTTTTCAGTTGTTACGAGGTCAGTGAAAATAACTGTTTTCTACAAAAATGTTTGATAATTATCTGGAAGTCATAATTTCACTTACAAAATTTGACAATTTTCTGATGCTTAAAAGCATTTTTAATCTTAAAATCAAAATCACTTTGCGTATTGAATAATCAATATTTGAAAAGAAAAAATAACTTGTATTCTGTGTAAGAATGCTTTGTAATATTTACTGATAATCTGCAATTTTTTGTGAAACTACATATACATTTTAAATAGTTACAGTATAATTACTTTGTGGTTACTTTGGAGAGGGGAGATACAGAATGAGTGGAATCCATACAGCCACAGTAAAAAGTTAAATAAAAGTAATCTCTACAAATTATATGTTTATAGAAAATGCTATACGGATGTCTGAAATCAAGAGTTAACAGAATGTTGGTGAAACACAAAAATATAGATGAAAAGTATGGAAATGCTAGCATAGAATTCTCAGTAATGAAACAATTCACAAGGGAATTTTTAATGCTACATGAAAACTAACAAAAATAAAATACATTGTAACAGAAATTGCATTTCCCTGAAACAGCTATTGAGCAAAATGGCTCAAGTTCCTGGAGGCTTTATCACATCACTGGTTATAATATATTAAATTGGAGGTTATATTACAGCCTGGATGAAAATCAATTCTATTCCCAACTATCTGAGAGCCTTTTAAATCAACTCTGACATTACATTGTTGAGTGAAGAAGAAAAATAAACATACTGTGGTAATTAATTTCCTTTGCTGAAAACTTCAAAACCGCAGCACTGGAAACAAACATGCACATCGACATGTTAGAATACAACAAGATATAAATAACTGCATTTTATGTAATAAATAATGTTCTCATGCTATAATGTCTCAACTACTGAGATGCCAATACAACCAAATCATGTAGTGCTTTCTGCACCAAAAATTTATTATGTATTTAAGAAAAAATAATGCTCTTCTTTTTCTTCTTTACTCTGGAGAGCAGTCACCTTCCCACAACTGTCTGCAGGTAGTGAAGGATGATATAGATGTGGAACATTGTGGGCTCACTTTCCTGATTTATATTCCTTTTTCCATTATTTAATTATTCTTTATGTAAGACTGGTAAACAGGGATTAAGACTGATAGTCAATGTATCCACACCACAATGTAAGTCTACTTCTGAAGGTACCTCCAAAACCTAGGGTACATTATATACCCCACAATATAGACTGTACCATGGGGATCCTTTCAATTGAAGCAGTTTTTTTAATTTTTGTTCATGACAAATTATGTACATTCAAGAATACACAAGTAACAACTGTACTATCAGAGTTTTATTTTCTGATGCTTTGAATAATTTAAATTTTAGTAACATCAATGATGTGTATGTATACATCCTGTTTCAATGGGCATTTCCCTACACCAACATTTCATTGCAGCTGACTATTATTTTCCAATTTTTTGTCTTTCTGAATAACAAATGAAGCAAAATTTTATTATGATTTCTTTTATAGTTTTTCTGTTACAACTAAAAAACAATAAACTAACCTTACCTTCAGGAGCTCTGGATAAGAAACAGAATCCTTTCGTTCAGTTGCCAAGCGGTGAACAATGTGGCTTTTCTCATGCACGTTTCCTTTTAGAAGATGTGCCATTGCAGCTACAAAGGAACGATAATTGACAATTGTATTATGAGACTCAGATGTATTTAATACATTGGCCATTTCATCATGTAGTCTTTCAATCATAACAGCAGGAAGAAGTGGCTCCAGGTGGCGCTGCAAATTCATTAAACCAAAATTTCAGAAATTTGTATTAGAATTCAACTTATGAAGTTTTGCCACTGTTTGATATACATTTTAGTAGATCTAAATAACTGCTCATTCATGTTAAATATTATACATACAGTCATATACATATTCACATGCATGTACAAAAACACTATTTTGACAGTCAAGAAATCATGCAACATCAAAAAAAAAGAATGTTAAAACAGCAAACATAAACCTATGATGAAAAAAATATTATTATTGTCAAAGCATGGCTTTCACAAAAACAAAATGTTGAATAAATTAGAAAGATAACCAAGACAAACAAAAATGTGGTATATAAGATGTGCCTTGTGTTTTGGAGGCACTGCAGAAGTAGGACTGTTAAGGTTTGGTTCATTAATTAAAATATACACAAACACACACAAAGTCACAGCTCACCAGCACCTGTTAAAAAAAAAAGAAAAAATTGGAAGATTTTAAGAATAAGACAAAGAACACACAAAAAGAAATGTTTAAAACACTATGAGAGGAAGTGACAGAATAATTGGCAAGGTATAATATTCATAAGCTCAAAAGATTTTTTTTAATATTATTAGTATAACATATATATAAAGCAAACTGCTCTCTCTCAGGTTCATTGAAGCCCCAAACCAAGTTTGAATAACAAGTGCTTCATTCTCTTATACTACATTTACTCTCCAATAATACCATGAATATCATCACACAAGCTTGGAAAAAAAGATGAAACACAAGTTATGGGAACTGAAGATGAAATTAGTTAAAACATTGGCATTATGAACAAACAACTACAAATAAGGGTATTACAATCAATTTTTAGAAATAAAAGTGTGAAACTAAAAATATCAATGATAACACATGTAATAGTAATTTTAATAAAATAGCCATAATTCAATTATATAACACCTAAAGATCATCAAATTTACAAGTTTACAGGTATATGCTTTTCGAGGAAGAAGTATCTTCATTGTAGCTGGGTGATTAACTTGATTAATACCTATGAGTAGCAATTAGTCTTGTAAAATATCTGATTAATTGGAATTATGATTAATTTGACTAATGTTATGAAATACTCAATTAATCTAAATCGGTTTCTGATTATTACTATTTTCCAGTATTCTAACTATCCAAATAATTAAAATATTGTCACTATGATATTATTATTTTCTATTAATTCAAGGAAGTTCAGCTGAATTGATTAGTGTAACAGCTCAATTCTGGGGTAATAAGTAAAATTTAACAGTTTGAGAAATTGATTCTCTCATATAATGTAGAAAAATAAAGAAAATGATAAACACAGAAAACTAAACAGATTCAAAATATCCACCATTAGAGAAGTAGGATCTAAAATTGAGGTCCAGTGAATTGAAAGATGAATGTCTGGTGTTACAAATACAGTAATCATTGGATGATCAAGCTGTTGGCACAATTATTGAAGGGTGAAAGGTCCACTCTACACAGAAATGTCAACAATCTCTGAAAAAGAAAGCCCACAAGAATTTTTATGATATCTGGCATATGGCAGGATTGGAAGCATACATAATGTGAATGGAAAAAAGCAGAAAGAGAGACTATCAGTGATGTTGAGAAACCCACTTGTTGAGAATCTAAAAGTTAACATTTTCCTAAGCTGAAAATGTATTTCTGATAGATACACATTTTCTCTCTTAAAAAGTTTTCTCAGTTTGTAATGTCCTCTATCAGCACAAATTTTTACTCCCCACTAGCCTTGTTATTCCTACTTATTTCTAACATACAAATAAAAGTAGCAGCAACCCCCACCAATCATGCACATTAAATACTTCGAGATTGGCCATAATAAACCAACCCCAATTGACACTGGAAGTGAAGAGGATGGGTGAAAAACATGAAAAGTATCTACTAGAAATACATTTTCAGTTTAGGAAAATGTTAACTTCTGACATAGTATCTTACTCTTTTCTAACAAGAAACTAGGATCCCACACTAGACAGGTGGAGGGCCAGAGAGAAGATGACTCTCTTTTAGAAAGCACCCTAAGGAAGATCATGAGGTGTGATAAGGAATTAAACAACATACCAACTGGTGCCCACACTACTTCTGAGGTAAATATACTTTTAACCTTTCATTAATGTTTACTAAAATATAAAAGAAAGGAAGTAGAAAGAGTCCCCCTAAAAAAAAAGAAGAAATAATGGGACCCTCTGGTGTAGAGTGGATTGGGTATGACAGTGTAAATGGAAGTTCAACCTCAACCAACATCTAACATCTGAAATTTTATGTCAGGTCAACAGTACAAAGAGGGTCATTTACCTTTCACACAAAAAATGGGTACCACCAGGGTAGGGGAGCTCCTGTACCATGAATCTTTTCATATGTACACACCAACACCACATTGTGTAACATAACCAACATCAAATACACCAGGAATCAACATTTGGCAGATGGTAGGAAGAATGAGAGCCCAGGTGGGTGTTCATCTCTGCTCCAAAAGTTTACAGCATTGGGAATTTGGTTATCCAGTCTGCATTAGGAGAGTACCCAGACTTATACAAGTCATACATCTTGTTTAGCTACAATCAACTAAGAACCAACATCCAGCAGACTGTAAGAAGAGAGGTTGCATTTTTTGGGTCAAATCTCCAATCCAAATTTATCATCCAGTCCTTAGTAGGAAGAGGGTAACAGCCAAAAACATGTGAGGACTTGTGTTCTGGATGAACTCGAATTAACATCTAATTCTTGGGAAACAGCATCTGGAAGACAGAATGTGTTTTTGTTATTTTTGCTTATATATGACAGAATGCTACATTCAACACCTGGCAACATCTGGAATTTTATATTAGGTCCATAGTAGACAGAGCACCATGCCATTGACACCTGCTGAATATCACTGTATTGTTTGCAAACTGAATAGTGTTGTGTACACCAAGATTTGCATTCAGTATCAGTGGTACATGGTGTACAGTGCTGGTACCTGGCAGCAGCACTGGTTTATGGTATATCATATGTTGAGAATTATATCTGTTATCATATGTCCTATTATTGAAATTTTGACTGAACACTTTCTCTGATATTTCAGCTTTGTTTTTCACAGAATTATAAATGGTAGTTTGGAGTTCATACTCTAGTCAATAAGTGAATTTGGCAGTATCGTCAATAGGACGAAATATGTGAAACTGGTGACTTACATGCTTCGGAAGTGAATGTGCCTATGTTTCTGATTTTAGGTGTGTGTACACGTAACCCTTAGCATGCGGACAAGTCTAACTGCACGTCACAATACTCTAGTGAGAGTTACATTCAAAATGTAATTAAACCACTTAGTCATCATGATATATGAACAAATTTATCAAACCATGGATAATAAATCAAATATTTAATGTTATACAAGGTTTAAGTACTTAATTGTGTAAGAAAGCATTTAAAATCAATCTAAAATTCCCCTAGTTTCAAAATTGGAATATTTATTCTTGAACAATCTCCTTTTCTGTATTTTTTTGCCCATCCCCTGGAACACTACAAAATACAACAAAATATTCCCTACAATTTTGTCACTGATATTCTGATCTATATTTTTACGTTCTTCAATATTATGGGACTAAAAGCATTCAAAGAAAATTCAGAAATCACTTTCCACACCTACCTCTGAGTTATTCTAATTTACAATCTCAAACAAATTTTTTTCAAGGTCAGTTCCCATTAAATTTATAACTAATAGAAAGCCAAGCTTTCAACCTATTTCACTGCCATAATCATCACAATATGCGAGCTTACAGGTAATTGACAAGTTGGTTTAATGTGAGAAAAAATTTCCCATGAGAACACACTGGGAATAATAGTTGAATTTCTAACTGCTCAATTCATATGATTAGAGATGCTCAAGTTCTGGTGTCAATAACTTGGTACTGCAGGTACAATTACATATCCTGGTGCACACTCAGGAGGACAGTCCTCCTTGATTCAACACTCCAGCAACTAAGAACTTTTAAGTGGCAAGGGCTCCCACACTACACTAAAAAAAGCAAAGGAATAATGTGATGGAGAGTCTATAGAACTACAGCACCAAAGACAATATTATGGGTAATAATGATACCCTATAAAGAAATGCAAAACAATCACGATGTAGTGCATCATCCAACACCTGGCAGTCTCTGAAACCATACATCAGGTCGAGCATGGATCTCGGTTTTGTTCATATTAATTTGTAAGTGTACGATCAGAAACAAACATATTTAAGAAACAAAAAAGCATGAGGTTCACTTACAAAGTTCCAGCAGAACACCCCATCTCAACAGTGGTTGTAAAGTGACATTGTAACAAGTTACTTTTTTTTTTCTATATTTTATACTGATACATAGAGGACTTATTGGACAGGGGTCAATTAACCAACATCTGGTGGCTTCTGAAATCGTATATCAGATTTTTTACCTGGAAGAATCTCAACATCATGATCATTTAATTTATTCACAGATTGTACAATGTACCTTTAAGACCAAGTATATCTGATCAGACAGTACTTGTCACAGAGTTGGATGTTACAAGAAATGTGACAGTTGGTTTTGAATATTGGCAAGAACATGGTGAGAACTAACATGAAGCAATTCCAGGGACAGTAGAGAACTAAGAGAATCAGTACAAATAGTGCAATTTGAGTACTGCTTAGCTTCTATGTGATCCAGGGTAAGAGAAATGGCATACAGTTCAGCAATGAACGCAGAAGCTGTAAAGGGGATTCTGCGCACAACAACCAAACCATAACAAACCATGGCAGAGCCCACATGGTCACCTGATTTTGAACCATCTGTAAAAATAGGAATGGAAGGATGGTTTGAAATATATTCAAGCAAATAACAGACAGTATTTCCCATCAGGAGTGTCTGCTTTTCTCAGATGACTTAAAGACAGGTCACATTTGGAGACTGCAATAAGTCATGGTAGAATGAGCTGACCAGTGGATACAGTAATGTTATCCAAGGATAGATCAATTCATTCAAGTGTGCCTGGATAAGAAGGCCAAATGGAACAATAGCAGATCATCCATTCTAAAAAAGCATGGCCCACTGAGGAAGAAAAACACAACCCCAGGTGGAATGCTGTGGTGAGGATTGAAGTTTTGAGGTTTACAGTAAAGACAGCTGCAGAGGTGTAGAGTAGGTTCAAGAAACTCTGGGTCTAAGCTCTGGACTGGGGAAGTGTGGAAAGCCCCAGTGCGGAGATGAAGTTCCTTGTGATGAATGAGATCCAGCATCTTCAAAGCCATGGTCCTGGCAAAACCATAGACCAGTGACCCATAGTCTAGTTTTGATCAAGTAAGAGCACAACATATCTTTAGTACAGAACATCGATCTGCTCCCCAAGTGGTGGAAGAGAGGACATGGACGATGGTTCAGTGCTCTTGTACATGACTCATTGCTGCTTGATGTGTAGTATAAAGGTCAGCTTCTGGTCAAAGATAAACCCAAAGAACTTTGTCTTAGGGATCACAGGTAGCACAATTTCACTGATATGGAGTTCAGAATCAGGGTGAATATCCTGTTGGAAGCAAAAGTGCATGCAAAAGGTTTTAGAAAGAGAGAGAAGTTAAAACCTCTTGCTGTGGTCCACATCAATAAATGATCAAGGGCATTCTGTAGGTGTCCCTCAATATACCTCATGTTCAATGACTGAAGAAACGTGAAAGTCATCGACATAGAGGCCATTTGCTACAGAAGAGGGAATTATTCAGTGATGGCATTAATATTTATACTGAAAAGTGTGACACTCAAAACACAGCCCTGAGTGACTTCATGTTCCTGTAGAAAAGAACAGGAAAGAGTCAAACCCACACAAACTTGGAATCACTTGTCTTTTAAAAAAATGTTTAATAAAAATGGGTAAATGACCAAGTAACCCATAAAAATGAAGGTCTCACAAAATGTCAAACTTCCAAGTAGGATCATAAGCCATCTCAAGGTGAAAAAATATTGATACAAGATGTTATTTGAGAAAGGCTTCTCTGATTACCATTTTAATTCGAATCAGGTGGTCCACAATGGAGTGCTGTTGTCAGAACCCACACTGGGTGGGTGAGAAGAGGATATTTGATTTGAGGAACCCAACAAAACAAGTACTAGCCATCCTCTCTGAGGTCTTACAGATACAGCTTGTCAAAGCAATTGGACATCAGTTTGATTGATTGATTGATTTAGTGTTTTATGGCACAAAGCAACGAGGCTATCTGCGCCAAACAACCGGTAAAAATGTAGTAAAAGACATAAATGGAAATGAAGGTAAAACAAAAAAAAAGGTATAAAACCAGTGTTGACACCTAGTCTACAAGGTTAAGATAGAAGGCAAAGTGTAAAAAGTTGTAAGGTAGGTATTCTATCAAAAAGGTATAATCATAACCCGCCAGGAAGACTAACAGGCAGGTACAAGACCCACCGTCAGTCACCTGAAGTTGGTCTTTCCAGTCCTGGTTCTGGGTTATGTGTCATAGCAACTAGTATCAAAATGTAGAAGAATAGAAGTATTAAAAAACACACAGCAAAAGCGCAACAATGAGTAATCAAATGTTCAGTAAAAAGAGAAAAGTCACGTAAATGGAGTAAAATTTGTAAAGGAAAATGAAGGTAAACACAAAACAGCAATTAAAACAGAAAATGGTGTAAAAACCAACAGTGACACCCAGTCTTCAAAGTTATAAACTATTTACTCATAGCATAATAATAATGATCATAACCCGCCAGGAAGACTAACGAATAAGTTCAAGAACCACCGTCAATCACCTGAAGTTGGCCTTTTCAGTCCTGGTTCTGGGTTATGTGTCATAGTAGCTATTATCAAAATGTAATGGAATAAAAGTTTTAAAAGACACTCAGCAAAATCGTAATAAAGAGTAGCCAAATGTCCAGTAAAAAGATAAAAGTCAAGAAAATGGAGTAAAATGTGTAAAGGTAATTGAAGATAAAAGCAAAATGGCAATTAAAACAGGAAATGACAACATCCAGTCAACAAAGTTGTAAAGGACAACCTGTAGCAGAAAGGGAATGATCATAACCCGCCAGGAAGACTAACAGGTAGTATATAAACCACCGTCAGCCACCTGAAGTTGGTCTTTCCGTCCTGGTTCCGGGTTATGAGTCAATATGGCCAGTACAAAAAGGTTGTAAAAGTACGAAATGATATGCAGCGAAAGTATAACAGTAACTCGCCAGGAAGACTAACGAGTAGTTCAAACAGACAGTTCAAACAGAAGCGTTAGTCACCTGAAGTTGGCCTTTCCAGTCCTGGTGTCGAGTTATTTAATGTTCTGGCCATTGTTTAATGTCGCATTGAATGAGAGAGAATAAAACTTTAAAAAGAAGCCACAATTAAAAAGGTGTAATAAATAAATATACCACACTTAAACAAGATTAAAAAGATTAATGGCCATTAAAAAATTAAAAACGTTATTAAGGTGGACATAGTCACCATCACCAATAACTCTGTCCAATGTTACAGATTGACGCTGGGAAAAAATATGTTTAAAGTATTGCCGTCGTTGAGGATTGTAACGATGGCAAGAAAGTAAAACATGGCTGATAGTGATTTGAGTGTTACACAAACTACACATTGGTGCATCAGTTCCAGATAAAAGAAAATGATGAGTTAAAAAACTGTGACCAATGCGTAGCCTAGTGAGAACAACTTCTTCCCTCCGAACTTTACGGAAGCTAGATGGCCAAACTACAATTTTGGGTTTAATTTGAAAAAGTTTATTGTCGCGTTGTTCACTCCAAGTGGACTGCCAACTGGAACGGAGCCGAGCTTTGAAGACAACACCATAGTCCATGTACGGAATGGGCATAGGGGTGATGGAGCTGAGGCATACATATTTAGCTGCCATGTCTGCAAGCTCGTTCCCATGAATACCAACATGGCCTGGTATCCAGAAAAACTGAATTGAAGTAGCTGCTAATGAGAAATGGGCCAGTCGGTTTCGAATATCTGCTAGAATAGGATGTGAGCTAATGTGAAGTGATTCCAAGGCAAGAATAGAACTAAGCGAGTCAGTATAAATAGTGCAGTTGGAGTACTGCTCAGCTGCAATATGATCAAGGGCAAGAGATATGGCATACAGTTCAGCAGTGAACACAGAAGCTGTAGAGGGGATTCTGTGTGCAACTACTGACCCACAGCAAACCATAGCAGAGCCCACTGAATTTCCTGATTTGGAACCATCTGTATAAATGGGAACTGAATGATTGTTTGAAAGATATTCATTGAATAAAAGACGGTACTTCCAGTCTGGAGTATCTGCCTTTTTTAGGTGATTGAAAGAAAGGTCACACTTGGGGGCTGTAATAAGCCATGGTGGGATGCATTGACATGTGGAATCTGCAATATTATCCAAGGACAGACCCAATTCATCCAATTGCGCCCGGATGCAAAGGCCAAACGGAGCAATGACAGATCGTCTGTTCTGAAAAAGTACTGCCCACCGAGGAAGGAAAACACATTCCCAGGTGGGATGCTTTGGTAAGGAACGAAGTTTCAAAGTATATTGTAAAGACAGTTGCAAACGGCGAAGGTGTAGAGGAGGTTCATGAGATTCAATGTATATGCTTTGAACCGGAGAGGTACGGAAAGCTCCGGTGCAGAGTCGAAGACCTTGGTGATGAATGGGGTCCAGTATCTTTAAGGCCGAGGGTCTGGCAGAGCCATAGACCATTGATCCATAGTCAACTTTCGATCTAATAAGAGCACGATATATCTTTAACATTGAACGGCGATCTGCCCCCCAACTGGTAGAAGAGAGGACACGAAGGATGTTCAGTGTTCTTGTGCATTTGATCCGAAGCTGCTTTAAGTGTGGTATAAAGGTCAATTTACGATCAAAGATAAGCCCCAAGAACTTTGTCTCTGGGACCACTGGCAGCAAAACTTCACCGATATGAAGTTCAGGATCAGGATGAATACCTCGTCGGCGGCAAAAGTGCATGCATACAGTTTTGGAAAGAGAGAAATTAAAGCCATTCGCAAGAGTCCACTTCTGTACACGATTGAGGGCAGTTTGTAGTTGCCACTCAATATATCTCATGTTTGATGACTGACATGAGATGTGAAAGTCGTCAACATATAGCCCATTCATAACGGTGAGAGGGAGTTGTTCAGTGATGGCATTTATCTTTATACTGAAAAGTGTGACACTCAATATACAGCCTTGAGGGACTACAAGTTCCTGTACAAAAGAACGTGAAAGTGCCGAACCTACACGAACTTGGAATCTCCTGTCCATTAAAAAATTTTTAATAAACATGGGTAGATGGCCACGTAACCCATATGTATGGAGGTTTCGCAAAACGCCATACCTCCATGTTGTGTCGTAAGCCTTCTCTATGTCAAAGAATATCGATACTAGGTGTTGGCGGTTGAGAAAGGCCTCTCTGATAGATGTTTCAAGACGAATTAGGTGGTCTATGGTGGAGTGCTGTCGACGGAACCCACACTGGGTGGGTGAGAGGAGGTTGTTTGATTCAAGAAACCAAACAAGACGAGCATTAACCATCCTTTCTAAGGTCTTACAGAGACAGCTCGTCAAAGCAATTGGACGATAGTTTGAAGAAATCTTCGGATCTTTCCCTGGCTTAGAGAAAGGTAAAATAATAGCCTGGCGCCAGGCATCAGGAAAAACATTCTCCTGCCAAATCCTGTTGAAGATAGTCAGAAGGACATCAACAGAATCAGGAGAGAGATGGTGTAGCATGTCATAATGAATATCATCAGGTCCAACAGATGTACTGGCAGACCGATGAAGGGACATTTTTAGTTCCACCAGGGTGAAGGGACTATTATAGTCAAAGAAACAGTCAGTTTGAAAGGAAAGAGGTGATCGCTCTGCCCGAGTCTTGATGGCCAGGAAGGTGGAGGAACAAGCAGAAGTGCTAGATACCCGACAAAAGCTTTCACCTAGAGTGTTAGCGATGTTTCGGACATCAGTCACCTCCTGACCATCAGAGAGTAAGATCGAGAGGGGAACAGAAGTGTAGTGCCCATTAACCTTTCGAATCTTGTCCCATACGATCTTGGAACTGGTGGTAGAAGATATGCTGGTTGTGAACTTAATCCAAGATTCCTTCTGGCTTTGACGTCTTACCCACCTAGCATGTGCTCGGGCCCGCTGGAAAGCAACCCGATTTGAAAGTGTGGGATATCTACGAAAAGTGTCCCAGGCCCGTTTTTGAGCCTTCCGTGCTAAGTTGCAAGCAGAATTCCACCATGGACGAGGATATCGTGGGAAACGTGTCGAGGTTTTAGGAATACACTGAGCAGCTGCATGTATAATACAATCAGTTACCGCTGCAACACAGTTGTCTATTGATGGCTGATTTACGATGACATGATCAAGTTCTGCGAGAGCAGTGAAAGTGGACCAGTCTGCTTGATCCAGCTTCCACCGGGGCACGCGGGTAGGGTGGCATCAACCATGGCCAGTCTCTCTCAAAATGATCGGAAAATGATCACTGCCTAGTGGATTACTGTCAACCCTCCATGAAAAATGGGAGAATAATGAAGGGGAGCAAACTGAGAGATCAATGGCAGTGAATGACTGACTTGGTGCATGAAAGTAAGTGGAAGAACCAGTATTGAAAAGAGAAAGATCGTGATCAGAGAGCATCTGCTCTACAGATCAACCCCTCCCATCAATAACAGCACTTCCCCAGAGGGGATGGTGTCCATTAAAATCCCCCAGGATTAGAAATGGAGATGGTAACTGTTCAACGAGAGCATCCAGGTCTGATTGATCATATGTCTCTCCAGGGGACAGGTACAGAGAACAAACAGTGATTGTACGACCCAAGGAAATACGGATGGCTACAGCCTCCAAGGGTGTATTGAGTGACAAAGACAGGGTGGGCACATGTTGATCAATCAAAAGTGCCACCCCTCCATGTACTCGACCATCACACAACTTGTCATTTCTGTACAGAGAAAACTGCCGAATGGAGACTGTATCAGCAGATTTGAGAAATGTTTCTTGTAGAGAAAGACAAACAGGCTGGTAGGAAGCAATCAGCGTTTTGATATCATCCAGATTAGAACGTAAACCTCGACAGTTCCATTGTATCAAGGTGGCCATTTTTAAGGACGGGCAGGTGAAGTGGTTGGAGAACCCTTCGGTTTACGACCTCGCCTTTTGTCTTTACTGTCTTTCTTCGGAGGAGGTCTATCAACCTCCATGGATCCTGCTCTGGGTCGAGTGGGCAGGTTTTTGTTATTGGAAGAGGAATCAAGTGACTGAGGACACGGACGAATAATTGTTTTGTTTATTGTGGTGGGAGAAAATGATGTATCAGAAGAAATGCCTGTATTTGAAACTGAAGGACATGGATCTTGAGGTTTGTTGGAAGTTATGGGAGGAACAGAGATGGGTGTGGAAGTCGATTCATCTACTGTTTTAACCACGGAGGTCAAAAGGCTTTTCATTTGTTTTGAAAACGATTCTCTTGGAGGCACAGAGAGATCTGTCTGCACTTCCACTGTAGTTGTGGAATGGAGTGCAGCAGCATATGTCCGAGATGGGATTGTGGACATCAATTTCCGAGCCTCAGGATAACTATTGTTATGTGTCGTTTTCAAACGCTGCACCTCTTTTTCCTCCAACCATTTTGGACAAGAATGAAAGTAAGAGGGGTGAGAACCATTGCAGTTGACGCAATGTGGGTTTATGTCACAATCATAGGCATCGTGGTCCTTGCCTCCACAACGAGCACATGTCAGGGAACCACGACAAGATGTCTTTGAGTGGCCGAATCTCTGACATTGAAAACATCGAAGAGGGTTTGGAATGTATGGCCAAACCCTGCAAATGAGATAACCTGCTTTGATGGTGGCGGGTGCTCGTGGTGAAGTGAATGTTAAAACAAGGGTATTTGTTGGCAGTGTAACTCCATCTTTGCGAGTGGAGATGCGCCTCACTGCAGAAACTCCTTGAGTGGAGAGACCAGCGAGAATCTCCGATTCAGGAACATTCTTCAAATCCCTTTCAACAATAACTCCTCGTGAAGTATTCAAAGTAGCATGGGGTGTAACCTCAATAGGTATATCGCCAATTACCTTTGATTTCAAGAGGAGTTCACTGTGTTGGGATGTGGATGTTTCAACCACTATGTCACCAGATCGAAGCTTCTTTACTGACTCTGGAGAGCCAGCAAGTCCCTCTAGCCCCTTTTGAATAAAAAAAGGGGACATTTGCCCTAAAGGTTTTTCTGAAAGAGAATGCAATATCAGAAAATGAGGTACGTGTGTTACTGATGTTGGAGATTGCTGTTCTGAGTATTCAAGACGTGGTCGTTTACCCATTGACTGTTTTTTTACAATTTTATTTAAATTTTTTGAAAGATCCATAGGAAAGAGAAAAGTTTCGGTACTCACTGACCCCACCCACCATGGAGCCCTACAAGGGGACGCACTACAAAGTCATACAAGGACAATGCAGCAACGCCAGGGTTTCGTGAGCACTATACCCAAACACCAGCATCAGGCACAATGTCCACAACACCCGTTGAGAACTTCCAACTCTGGTACTTGGTTGGCTCTAGCCCAGGTGGACCAGCCGATTGACCCAAGGGCTGCCCGTCTACAGGAATTTGAGGCCAAAGTGGTGTGTTAGGGTTGGACCCCTCAACCACCAGGATCCTCTCCTCCCCTTCACGGGTCGCCACACACGGCAAACACGTGGGTGGATGTTTAGATCCCAGAGAAGGTAACCAGACAGAACAGAACCTTCCCTGGGAGGTCCCCTCACCACGTACAGGAATCCACTCCGAGGGGACATCAGTTTGAAGAAATCTTGGGATCTTTCCCAGACTTAGATAAAGGTAGGACAATAGCCTGATGCCAGGTATCAGAAAAACATTATCTTGCCAGATCTGGTTAAAAACAATTAAAAGAATGTTTTTAAAAGATGGTGCAGCATTTCATAGTGTACATCATCAGGTCCGGCAGATGTACTACCAGACCAATGAATGGCCAATTTGAGTTTCACCAGTGTAAAGAAACAATCATAGTCATAGAAACAATCGACTTGAAAGGAAAGAGGTGAGTGTTCTTCTCAAGTCTTGATGGCTAAGAATGTGAAGGATGAAGTAGAAGTGCTAGATACCCAGCAAAAGCTTTCACCTAGAATATTGGCAATATTCCACGTATCAGCTACTTTCTGGTCATCAGAGAGCAAGATTGAGAGGGTAACAGAATTATACTGCCCACTAACCTTTGTCCGATATGAATAAAAAATATGGTGGTTGTGAACTTAATCCAAGATTCCTTCTGGCTTTGGCATCTTACCTAACAAGCATGTGCCCAGACCTGCTGGAAAGCGATGTGGTTCAAGAGTGTGAAATACCTATGTAAAGTATTCCAGGCCTGTTTTTGAGCCTTTCATGTGGCAGGCAGAATTCCACCACAGACAAAGATATCATGGAAAAAATCTTGAGGTTTTAGGAATACGTTGAGCAGCTGCCTGTATAATACAATCAGTTACTGCTGTCATGCAGTCACCTACTGATGACTTACAGATGATGGGAAGATCAAGTTCTGCAAAAGCAGTGAAAGAGAGCCAGTTGTCTTGACCCTCCTTCCATTAGAGCACATGATTCAAGTGGCATTAACCATTGCTAGTCTCTCTCAAAATTATAGGAAAATTATCAGTGCCTCATGGGTTATTGTCAATCCTCATGAAAAGCGAAGAAATAGTGAAGAGGAACAAAATGGATATCAATAGCAGTAAAGAACTGACTAGTTGCATAAAAATAAGTGTAAGAACCACTACTGAAAAGAGAAGGATTGTGGTGTGAGATACACTCTACAGAGCAACACCTCCCATCAATATCAGTACCTTTTTATCCATTAAAGTCTCCCAGGATTATAAAGAGAGATGGCAACTGTACAATGAGAGCATCAAGGTCTGATTAATCATGGGTCTTTTCAGAAGACAGGTAGAGAGAATAAACAGTGATGGTATGACCAAAGGAAACATGGATGGCTACGGCCTCCAAGGGTGTGTCTAGTGGTACATCCTGATTAACCAACAATGGCCCCCTTCCATGCACTTGTCCATCACACAGCTCATCATTTCTGTACAGAGAAAACTGCTGAAAGGTGACTGCATTGGTAGGTTTCAGAAATGTTTCCAGTGAGAAGAGACATGAAAGATGGTAGAAAGCAATCAGTAATTTGATGTCATCCAGATCACAATGTAAACCTCGTCATTTCCACTGTATCAAGGTGGCCATTTTTATTTATGTGTAGATGAATTGGGTAAAGAGCCCTTGTTTTTGACCACGTCTTTTTTCTTTATTTTTTTTAATTGAAGGAGGTCTATTGACCTCTATGGACCCTGCCAATGGTTGATTGAACAGGTCTTTGTTGGAAGAGGATTTTATTAAATGAGAACGTGAACAAATGATCATTTTGCATCTTGGATTGGGAAAAGAAGATGTACCTGAGGAAATCCCACACTGAGAACCAAAGGAAATGTACCTTGGAGTTTGCTGGAGTGAATGTTAGAGATAGAAATGGGTGTTAAAGTTGATTCATCAACTTTTGGAAAGATGGAGGTCAACAGACTTTTCATATGATTTAAAAACAATTCTTTTGGAGGCACAGAGAGATCCTTTTGCACTCCTACTGTAACAGTGGAATGAAATGCAGCAGCATATATCCAAGGTCGAGTGGAGGACAGCGACTTCTGAGCTTCAGGGTAAGTAATGTTTTGAATCATCTTCAAATGCTACACCTATTTTACTTCTAACCATTTAGGGCAAGAACGAAAGTTGGATGGGTGAGAGCCATTGTAACTGATGCAGTGAGGGTCTGTTTCACACTCATGAACATTGATGTCCTTACCACTGCAATGAGTGCACATCAAGGAACCATGAAATGATGTATTTCAGTGACTGAACCACTGACACTGGAAACATCTGAGAGGCTTTGGAATGTATGGCCGTACTTTGCAATTAAGATAACCTGTCTTGATGGTGGCAGATGGACACTATAATGTAAATATTAAGATGAGGACATTTATCAAAATCATAATTCCATCTTTGTGAGGAGATTTTCCTCACTGCAGAAACTCGGGTGGAAAAACCAGCAAGAATCTCCGACTCAGGAATGGTCTTCAAATACCCCTCAACAATAACTTCTCATGATGAATTCAAAGTAGCATGGGGCATAACCTCAACAAGTATATCCCCAATTACCTTTGAATGTAATTGGAGTTCACTGTATTTAGATGTGAATGTTTCAACCAATATGTCACCAGAGCAAAGCTTTTTGACTCACTTTGGAGAGTTAACAAGTCCCTCTAGACCCTTCTGAAAAAAAAAAGGGAGGCATTTGCCCTAAAGGTTTGTTTGAAAGAGAATATAATGCAAGAAAATGAGGTACAGATGTTACAAATGTTGAAGAATGCTGCTTAGAATCTTCAAGATGTGGTCCTTCACCTAAGGACTGTTTTCACCATTTTATTGAAGTTTTTATTTGGAGGATCCATAATAAAAAAAAAGAATGTTTCAGTGCCCACTGACCCCATCCATCATGAAGCCCTATGAAGGAAAACACCACAATGCCAAACAAGGACATGCAGCAATACCAAGGTTTCATGAGCACTATACCCAAACATAAGCAACAGATACAATATCCACATCTCTAAAGAACATCTAACGCTGGTATTTGGTTGACCACCCCAAGGCTACCCATCTACAGGAATTCAAGGCCAAAGTGGTGTGTCAGGGTTGGAACCCTCAACCACCAGGATTCTCTCCTCTCCTTCGTGGGTTGCCATGCATGGCAAACACGTGGGTGGATGTTTAGATCCCAAAGGAGGTAAACTGAAAGATCAGAACCTTTCCTGGGAGGTCCCATCACCACATTCAAGAATCCACATTGAGGAGACAGAAAATGAAAAATAAAGTATAAATGTATACCTTAAAACAATTGACATCCTTTTAAGAGGCTCTAGAGATTATGCAAATGAAATATAAAAATTATGAGATGAAGAAAAGTATTTGTGTACTAAAAGTAAAAATCACCTTGCACTTGATTTGTTTATAGTTTGAATGAGTAACTGCAATAGAAAAATAACAGCCTCAGTACAAACAATTACAAAACTGCCATTATTTGTGTCCAAGATACTTGTAAACTGTATCAAAATCTTACCCATTTCTGGGTGGATATGTTAAGAAATCTCAAGAGACTTGTACTTTGTAAATTATACAATCCCAGTGTGAAAGGATTAAAAAGGATGTAAAAGGATGCAAAATCAAGTAAAAGTTAAAAAGTCACAAATCTCAGCAAACTCAAAACATGGTAGTTCACAACAGAGCTAGGATAAAAATAAGAATTCATGATCATAAATATAATAAAAGGAATTGTTCACGAGGGTGTACTGTACTCCTACTGATGGAGGGTTATGCTGCTTGATTAATTCTTCATGCAGTTTATGTAAAATTAGGTGGAAATTTTCACAAGGTTGGTAGCTTTCAAGTGTCTGACAGTTCATATTAACTCAAGGGGAAAGAAGCTATTGTGTGTGAATAGATGAATACTTATTTTGGAATTAACCAAGTCTTGATCTTTTCTAGTCTTCCATTGTTGAAATGAATTTACAGCTTATATTTATAATGCTTTGTTTTTAATCTAATGAACATGCCTATCTTGAATATTTAAAAATTTATTATAAAAATTCTCCTCATGTTTATTAGTATTTCCAACTAATTCAATTCCCCACAGCACACAATTCTTGTCTCATCTTTCTGACATTTGTTTTTTGAAATTTGAATCCAAAATCTAATAATTCAAAATCTCCATATGTGATATAACATTAAATATAATTGCACAATGATCATTTTCACTCAAATGTTTCCTAATGTCTATCATTTAATTATTTATCAGAAGTTAACAATAAATCATTCATAATATATTCCATAATCAGTTGTTAAAGGAAGCCATACAAACAGTTTCTAAAAACCTGTCTCCCTCATCACTTGACTGCCACTTCCTGAAAATGAAATATCCAATAATTATAATCTCATTAACAACTGAATATTTCATATCTCTAAAGTTTCTCATTAATTTCAGTTTCATGTGCTGGTCTTTAACAAATTTCAACTAAAAGCCTTCTCCCCATACAACTACCAACCTAAACCAAAACATGAAATTTGCTGTTTCTGCTAGTGTTCACTGCCTTTTATTTGAAATATTGTATATCAAAAATGCCTCTTAGTGATAGAAATGGTATTTTCTATAATCAAAAGAAGTTAAGATTAAAAAGAAAATCAAGTTCTGAACATAAATAGTTGTCAGAGAAGCAAGGTATAGAAGTTGTCTGCTCCTGAATGCCACTTTTATTGATACTGCAAAACATCTTTTTTCTAGATCATTAAAGCTGACAACCCATGGAAAAAATCAGCAATATCTAATGCAACCAAAATGGCTGTCATTGGTTGGTTCCCAGAGATGGAACAAAGTTATGTGTATATGTTATGGTCAGTGGCTACTCCATGACATGAGCTAAGGATTATCTATTGGTTATTCCATGGTTGATACATTGGGTGTATGGTTTGGAGCACAAGTTATGTACAGTGTTGTGTATGGGAATGATTAATTTATCACCTCCAGTACAGTGATTAAGTTGGATGAATGATACAGAATATCAAATATATTCTTGCAAAATTTGTTAATCCCAATCAAACCAACTAAAATGAACACTTACCCCTACATCATGATGATATGCTGCATTTTTAAACAGAGGTAAACACTACATGTAATGTGTGTATAAAACCCTTTACCACCACAAGGTGAGCATATTTGGTGCAACTGGGATTCGAACCTGCGACCCTCGGATTACGAGTCAAGTGCCTTAATACACTTAGCCATGCTGGGCCATTTAGTAAAAGAACTTAAGGTTAGGATCATTATCTTCTTGGTAGTAGAATCATTTATCAATAGTATGAGAACCATAACAGATCAGTATCTAATGGTACATGTACTTGTCCATTATTTCATCTATTTTGCAAATATCTCCTGCCATCTCAGCAAAAAGAAACACTCCTAAAACATCAAACTGCTTCCCCCATGCTTCATAGTAGTTTCTATGCATCAAAATAAGTATCCTTCATCTTTCTTCTGCTGGATGTACATATAACCTATGCATTAAACTAAATATTTAAAACTTGGACTCATCTGTCCATAATACACTTTTCCAATTACAAAGAGTCCAGTTTTATGTACTTTTTAGGAAATTTTAATCTGTTGATAATATTTAATAATTGAAGTAAAGGTTTTTAATTAATACACAACCAAATATTTCATTCTCTTAAAGTCTTCTCGAAACTTTTCTGTCATTTAGTACAAGAACATATATGTCATACTTAAGAACAGTGGCAGACTTCCTTCCATCTTATGGTTTACCCTCTTTTAATAGTAATGTACCACACTCTTGCATTACAAACATTATAATTTTGCAAGTATTAAAATGCACTACTACCACAAAATTTGACTGCTACCTCTTCAGATATTGTAAAATATGTAATAACTTAAAAATATTTTATCAGTAATGTTGAAATAGTGATACAAATGTGAAAAGTTAATAGATTTAATAAAGAAACTTTAAATAAAATAATTAAACTATTATGTAACAAATATAAGAATGTATTCAATATTCAATAAATATAAAAAATAAAAAGTAGAGATATTTTACTTAAAATTTCTAAACTACAGGGAAATTGGAAAGTCACTCTGCACTTATATTTATTAACAGACATGTTTCAATATAGAATACAGGAGGTAAATATGAATGACAATTATAAACAATGTTGAAAGTGACCCCCCTTGGCATCAATGCAGGCCTAGATCCTTCTGGTTTTGTTTCTAAACACCACTATCAGTTACTGCCTTGAAACAGACAGAATAAAATATGATTACAAAACTGCACAGTGACTTTCCAAACATCCTGTATTTGTAGTCACAAATAAGGTCATTTACAAATCGGTACTTTGTAGATGTACATCTTGCCACACATAAAGGCTTGTTTGGAACATGATAGTCACAGTAGATTTGTTGAATGGGTGGTGGTTGAGAGCTATACTAGTTTGATTGGATAACTGAATGGGATGCTTGATGCTGGTATAACTCATTTGCTATGCTGTCATTTAGTGCCTTTCTACCATATTGGGGGCTGGAATGCTAGCTTCAAAAAGTACGTTTTCAACTTGCCTCCAACCATTAGTACCTTATTTCCTAATTTTCTTTTTCTTATTTTTATTTCAATTAATTTCTTTTTCTTCTTCACTTGGGAGAGCAATTACCTTTCCACAACTGTCTGCAGGCAATGAAGGGCAATATAAATGTGGGACGTTGTGGGCTTGAGTACCGACATCTTGCTCTCCTAATTTCTACTTCTATATCTGTTGGAACTCTTATTTCTTATGTGAGACTGGCAAATGGAGGTTAAGACTGATAGAGAGCGTATCCCCACAGCAACACAGGTACTATTTCCATAGTCATCTCCAAAACCTGGGATACATTTAATAATCTCATGCTACAGTTCGTACCATAGGACCTTGTTAGTTAGTGCAGTTTCTTTGTTTAATTTATTCTTGTTTCAGCTTGTTTTTTAAGTTATACCAAACATATATATACATATATATATATGTACATATTAATTAATGTGTATGTGCTATGGTGATATACTATGAGGCATTATAAACATAACAGTTTATATTGAGGTTTGTTGTAAATGATAGTTATTCATGAAATATGAATTTATTTAAAATTATTTCAGTACAAAAGCAGTTTTGAAAGAAAGAAATATATGCAATTGAGTATTAAGTGGAAGATGTAATAAGTAAACAGTCAAACATTTCAGAAACATTGATATGTAAAGCAATGCAAGAAAAATTAAAACTTAAAAAAAAATCCATTATGATTTGCATTATATGAACTACCAGAAATACCACCCTACAGGCAGCTGTTTGTGTGGTAATTACTAATTGCAATACTAGTACAACATTAAAAAAAATAAGATTTAGGAGAAGGGAACACATTGAAAAAAAAAGAATTTTTCTTGGAAGTACTGCAAGGGAAAAGTGTACAGAATATATTGATATAACTGCAACCTCTTTATATTTTAAAAATAGTATTCTTTATGGATAAAAATAAGTTTAAGAATTCCAATTCTTTAGCACTATGTTTTCAAATTATATCAACATAGATATAATCAAACCTTAACATTCAGTCCAAGTGAAAGTCGTGTTCTTGTGAGAATACTTTTCAAAATTGCTTCCAATTATAAATAAATGTTTGCTGCACGCAATTTATTTTACTAATTATGTGAATCTTGAACACCTAGAATTTTAATGTTTTATGATTTTTTGTTTCTGATGTGTAATAAATGATGAAAGTTTTAGTTACCCAATATAACAAGATATATATATAATGTAAAGGATTTTACCTAAAAAATATTTTTATTTATAGTTTTTGTTTATTAATGTTTCAAAGATTTTTGTTTATGGTGCTACTCAGTAGATGGGAACACACTGTAATTATTATTTCATTTACATACATAGATTTGAACCTCTCATTAAAGTTTTATTGAAGAAGAGTGAATGTCCCCCATTATTAGTGTCACTGAGCATTTATTACCTTCAATGTAAGTTAGTGTTAACTGCATTCATAGATGGTGCCATAGATATATATACATACATACATATATATACATATATATATTTATTGAGTTATTAAAGCTAATATAAAATATTTGATGAGGTAATAATGAACAATGTAATAACATGTTATAAATAAATTGTATGAAAATTAGAATATTTATGTTACTTATCATAGCTTTCACCTACACAGTTTTTAAATTCATAACCTGGACAAAAGACAGGTACCTCAGCTTGTATATTATAGTTTGTAAAATTTATTTTGAAATTCTTGCTAAACTTTCAAACTAGTAAAGTGATATTTCAATACTAAAACAATGTATCATCAATATATTGTTACTTTCTTTTTTCCTACACAGTATATAACTAATTTGTCTTGCTACATGGTCTGTAAACTAGTCTTTCAGCACTAAAGCAGTTATTCAAATTGATACAACTGCTTCAATATTACTGTGGAGGTTGTAAATATTCAATGGCCCTATGTAGCTTAATAAAATGACAATTCTACTTTTAGGCTTAATAGTTTTGTCCTTGATTCAGTGGTCAGCAAAGTTTAATGGTGCATAACAAAAATATTAATTACTTGTATCTGATGCTAAACACACTCAGTAGTTCAACTATTGTAGATAAAAGATGCAAAGTAAATGGAGAAGATTCATGTGATTGTGATGTACAAAGGTGAGTAGTCTGACTTTCATAATGTTGCAGAAGTAAAAATTTTAGGGAGAGGTTTGCAATGTTTCTTAAACAATTAAGAAATACAATTCCTGATGGAAAATACAGTATACATAATTTTTGGCCTGAGTGTGTTTGAGTTTTTATATATTTCAAAGCGTCCATGCTCTTTAGCACAAAAACTTCAATGATGATCCACATCTAGAAAGTACTTAAATCATTACCATATTAATACCTTAGAGATCTTTAATGACTGTGACTAAACTTGAGATGCATAATAAATTGGTTTGAGTTGTTCAATAAAATCATTATTCTTTTTGTCAAAACCTTACACCAGGGTCGATGAGTTCTGCATATTTAGATTAAAATAAAAAGTTATTCATTAGAAAATATAACACACTATAACACATTCAAAGACAAGATTAGATCTCCAATACTGTTTTTTCTTAAAAAAAAGATGAAATAAGAGAAATCTGAGTTATTTACAACTGTTAAAGGAATTGATAATGTTGATACCTCATCTTTATTTGTAATTGTAATTAATGATGAGAATGGTTGAACTTGGGGATACAAATATAAATTTTGAAAGGATAGGAAATATCTTCAGCTACAACAGTCTTAATTTCTAATAGGGTTAGCCTCTATAATGTAGATGCAGTGAACTTAGTATTTAATTAAGGGTGGTTAAGGGAAGAATTAATAAATACTTAAATAAAGGTTGGTTTACAGTTTTTGTTGTTTTTAATATTTGATTTTACAGTTTAGTTGTTAGATGAGACGGCCTAGGTGACCGGACGGTTCCTTAGTGTCCTTAAATTATGTCTTAATATGTTTCAAGTACACACAAGTATAAAATTTAAAATCCCAACAAATTGTTTTCCTGTGTGTCATCTTCACTGACTCTAGCTATAAAAGCCAATGAAAGTTCACCTAAATGTTGAAATTACAAACAAGTATTCCATACTCATTATTTTGAAGAAAGCATATTTTTTCATTTGTCTTTTACTTAGTAATGCATCACTAAAGAAAATTTACGATCACCAAGTTACCATACTTCAATTACATGTTCAAAAGTAAGTTGCAATAATTTTTTTAAAGAAAGATTCACAACAATTCTGTGCAACTGATGTAACACACTCACAACTGAATTGCTGTTAGGCTACAATTACAAATTACAATCACTATTAAAAATATGATGATATCATTGGGAATGATAAGGCTTGAATCTAATGATCATGTGATGGCTAGGTTATTCAATTCTGCTTTTTCTTTAGTTTTTAACAATGAATCATTTTTAATCACTTAACAAAGTTCAGAATTAAATGAATAATCAACATGGTTTCACTATTGGAAAATCTTGCCTTAGAAATCTTTTGACATTCTCGGAAATAGTTACTGTTTACTTAAACAAAGATAAGTGCATAGATTTGGCATACAGGGATTTCCAAAATCCCTTTTGCAAGGTGTGACATACAAGGTTTATTAAAAAATAAAAAAGGGCCAAGACTGGATGGAAAAAAGCAGAGGGTTAGTACAAACGTAGTTCAATCAAACTAGTTTAGTGTCACAAGCATGATATCTCAGAACTCTGCCTTAGAAACTTGCTTTTTTTTTATTTATATTACCAATGTAGATGAAGAAATGGTTAATAAATTATTTAGACTTGCTAATATTAACTATAATGCTACTGATTCAGATCATTTAGTAAATTGGGCAAATAAATGGCAAGTGGGTTTTA
Organism: Carcinoscorpius rotundicauda; assembly: GCA_011833715.1. Lineage (NCBI taxonomy): Eukaryota > Metazoa > Arthropoda > Merostomata > Xiphosura > Limulidae > Carcinoscorpius > Carcinoscorpius rotundicauda. Next base: position 42,900,854 of record CM022392.1, on the reverse strand, counting down.
ATTATGATAGATGCAAAATAATGCACATGAGTTATCCATAATTTAAAGGAGTATTACTTGGATGGTTGTAACCTTAATGAATAGTTGATCAATCTTTTAAGTTATTCAAGCAGAGTGCTATTTCTAGTAGTAAGTCAAATAGAATTTTAGGTTGAATGTAGAAAAATACTAAATACATGTCTTAAGAGGTTATAATTTCATTGTATAGGTCACTGGTTAGGCCACATTTGAGGTACTGTGTTCAGTCTTGAGCTCCTTACCTTAGGAAAGGCATTACATTTTTGAAAAGTGTTGACAGGAAGGTTACTAGAAACAGAATGGTACCTGGGATAGGAGGATTATCACACAAGGAGAGAATAAGATCTCCAAAATTATTTTCTCCTGAAAATATAAGTTAGAGGGGATCTGATTAAGGTGTTGAATACTGTAAAAATAATTGATTGCACTGATGCATCATCTTTTTACATACCCAACAGTGAGAACAGTATAACTAGGGAACACAAATATACATTTTGGCAATGTAGGAATCATCTTCAGGTAAGACAGCTTTATTTTTCTAACAAGGTGATTAGCATCTTGAATTGGGTGTCTTCAAGTGTTATGGAGGCAGTAAATTTAAATAAGTTTGAGAGGAAGCTTGATAACTATATGAATGATAAGAGTATGCCTTAAGATTTTTTATTTATCTATTTGACACTTTTAATTTCGTTTATAGGATGGGGCAGACAAAATGAATTAATTCAACATGTCCCTCGTGTTGACCCTAAAGACTAAACTTATCCAACAGTAAAATACCTTAAAATTTAATGGTAATTGTATTAAATTAAAACTACCACATACATGCAACTGATCCAGATTAAAACTGTCTATGGTAGAGTCGCATTTTTCTCCTAAGATTTGTTTGAACGTTAGTTCCAGTTTAGCACGTTCTTCGAGAGAAAAGAAACTTAAGTACTCTTCCAACTCAAGGTCCTTACTTAATTTCGCTCCCATAATTAACTTCAACGCCTTATTAAATATGTTTTGTAAGATTCGTAATTTAACACGATGTATTTGGTACTGCCGTGCTTAATAAATAATGATATAAAACACTACGCCGTTATTCTTTATACCTATTCTCCAAAACTTTTCTACTCACACAATCAATACTAGAACTACTAAGTATCATGTGAGCAGATAACTAACTTTACAGATGTAAACTCTTTGTTGACAGGAATTTAACGCCCTCTGGTGATTAACTGATGGCTAACAAGAAGTTCTATTAAAAAAAAAAGGGTAGGGGAAAGAGAGAACGAATGAAAACAAAAAGTAATTAAAACTAAAATAATTTGAAAAAGTTAGAGCTCTCTTGAACCCCCGTCACACCAAATATGCTTGCCATTTCAGCCATAGGAGCATTATAATGTGACGGTTAATACTACTATTCGTTGATAAAAGAGTAGCGCAAATGTTGATGGTGGGTGGTGATGACTGGTTGCCTTCCCTCTCGCCTTACACTGCTCAATTAGGGATAGTCAGCACAAATAGCCCTCGAGTAGCTTTGCGCGAAATTCAAAACAAACAAAACCAAATTTACACCCACAACAACTAACACCGGAATATATGCAAGCAAGAAATGGAAATAGAAAATTAGACACAGTACATTAAAATGTTAAAATACTATTACATAACTGCATGAAAACTTTTGCAATAAACATTTCATGTAGTATAAAACAAATCAACTCCTTTTGTGAAACTCACATTAATACACGAAAGTCAAAGTCAAAGGGAATTCACTATAGTAGCAAAACTTGAAACATTTTCGGATCTGATTAGGGTAAATTAATATGTGATAATTCTTTTCTTTTTCCTTAGTTTTATTTTGTAATACCAAGAGTGGAGCATATACCAGATTAAATTTTATTACTCATCAAAACTTTTACAACCCTACCCTCAGGTTAAAATTATTTTAGGCAGGATAAGAGTAATTTAATCTATGATATCTTGGGCTGGGTCAAATGGATAAATCGAAAGGGTTTGACCTCCTGTGTTCAAACCTGTAATATGACCTCAGATCGATCAAAAAAATAACGCAGCTATAAGGTAAAAATTTGTGCTTGAAAAAACAACAGCAGGTCTTCAGATTTAGCGCTGTGCTAATGGGGGCTTATATACACACTGTTAAGCAAAATCTTAAGGCAAATGAACATAAAGATAAAATATGCATTCTGCGTTGTTAGACTCAACCACATATTTGAGTAGAGCTTCGAAAGATGAAAATAAGAAAAGGGAAAATAAAAATAAAAACCTTTTTTTTAGCATTTAATAGAGAAAATGTGAACACTATAAATTAGCCTAAATACTAACTGCTCTAAAGATTAAGATCATACCGATAACAAGTCCTAAACAGGGTAATAAATGCCCAACAAGAGGTCTCAGTAGTGAATTGCACGACCGCCATTGCGAATAATTGCAAATATTCGGTTTAGCATGGTCGATATAAGCATTTGCAGAAGGCTGGCTGGAATGTTATTCCAAGTGGTGAAGATGGCTTCACGAAGATCACGCACTGTTTGGAATTGACGTCTACTTCTATAGACTTCCCTTGTTATCCACTCTCAAACATTTTCAATGGGGTTCAGTTCAGGCCAATACGCTGGATGGTCAAAAAATCACGTTATTCGCCATGAAAATGTCCTTTGTCTTGCGAGCATTGTGGATTGCAGCGTTGTCCTGCTAAAAGATCTAGTCATTTACACACAAGCGAGGGCCTTCAGTCAATGAGGATGCTCACTCAAACATTTCAATGTAGCCAGCTGCTGTTTGACGCCCTGTATAACCTGAAGCTCCATTTTTCCATGGAAGGAGAATGCAGCCCAGATCATGATGAAACCTCCTCCACTGTGTCGTGTAGAAAAAGTCTCCGGTGGGATATACTTATTGTGCCAGTAATGTTGGAAGCCATATCCAGGTTCAATTATTTTTCATCAGAGAACAAAACCTTCTTCCAGTTTTCTACGCCTCATATTTGGTGCTTCTCAGCAAAGTTTAATTGAGGTGTTTCGTGGAGTGAAAGGAGGCGTGGCATTTAAAGACGTTTACGATTTTTAAAGCCTTTCTCTCGTAGATGCCGTCTTATTGTTCTTGAGCTGTATTCTGCGTCCATAAGGGCCTTAATCTGGTTCGACGATTGGCTGATGTTTTGCTGGACAACACGTCAAATCTTTCTGCTCAACGCCGAAGAAATTTTCTTAGGTCGACTGCTTTAAATCCTCGTTCCGTATCCCTCAGGGTCTTTTAAGAACTTGCAATAGCAGTTTTACTACGCCCAATCTCATCAGCGATGGCACTTTGAGAGTGACCTTACTTTTGCAGCTCGACAATTTTGCCACCTTCAAACTCTGTCAATGTTTTAGCTTTTGCCATGTTTTTACCCAATGTAACACAGGAGATGTCAGTAGGAGATGTTGACAACACTAATGCTTGAACAGAAATGACTAAATTTCGTTACGTGTTAACCGATTAACGGTATATTTCAGTATGGTCTTAAACTATTGACCAGCTAGTATTTAGGTGAATTTCACTGTGTTCACATTTTCCCTATTAAATGCTGAATTTCTTTTTATTTTTATTTTCCATTTTCTTATTGTCATCTTTCGAAGCTCTACTCAAATAAGTGATTGAGTCTAACAACACACAAAATGCATATTTTTTCTTTATGTTCATTGGCCTTAAGATTTTCGCAGATAAGCTAGTACAACATAATATTGATACCACGACCAGGGAATCACTATCGGATGCATTCCCGTCGCGCCAAACATGCTCGCCCTTTCAGCCGTGGGGGCGTTATAATGTGTCGGTCAATCCCACTATTCGTTGGTAAAACAGTAGTCCAAAAGTTGGCGGTGGGTGGTGATGATTAGCTGCCTTTCCTCTAGTCTTACACTGCTAAATTAGGGACGGCTAGCACAGATAGCCCTCGAGTAGCTTTGTGCGATATTCAAAAAATATACAAAAAGACGAACAAACTCTATCGGATGCTCTTTGTGATGAAAGACCTGATGAAATATAAATTTTAAGGCAATGTTAGAAGCTGGAATAAGCAATCTTTCATTTCAGCTTATTTTTCACTCGTGGCAATTTTTGAAGAAGAAGAATGACTCAAACTGCTTCTGCATAGACATTAGAAAGCTGAACCTTGTGGCAAAGTATAATGCTAAACGTATGGGCAATCCAGAGGCTATATGGCAAAAATAGATTAAAACAGGCTTTTTTTGAAGATCAACCTCTGTAAAAATTATTGGCAGATGGTGAAGGAAACAGTATCTAAAGAGAAGATAGTATTTTTTATACCAGGTTCGTAGATGATGGACATGTTAGGAAGTTTGACAATAGTTAGAATGCTAGGCCTCAACAAACCATTCGTTGCTCAAGTTGATACATCAGACACAGGAATTGAAGCAGTACTCATACAAAAACATGAACACAAATAGTTACCAATAATGTATTTAGTAAAATGCTGTTTAGTAGCGATATGAACGAGCACTATTCTTTGATTGAGCGTGAGTGTATGACTATAATATTTGTCGTCCAGAAGTTCTTGAACTACTAAACTAGGGAGGAGTTCATTATCTATTTACATACTTTCTGCTGGCAGAGGTGCAAAAGTGACACTTTGAAGATCGTGAGGTGGGCACTGTACCTCCAGAACAACAGCACTGAAGCCATCAAGGAGACTACAAGTGTTGAAACAAACTATAGGTGTAATAATAATCAGGGATGTCGAAAAAACCCACTTGTAGAGAAATATATATGCAAAAACGGCTCGTTTTGTGAACCTGACGATGACCGAAGAATGTCGAAACGTTGTTCGCTCTTCTCGTTGTTGTTGTTTTGAATTAAGCACAAAGCTACACAATGGGCTATCTGTGCTCTGCCCACCACGGATATCGAAACCCGGATTTTAGCATGTAAGTCCGCAGACATACCACTGAGCCACTGGGGGGCTGTTCGCTCTTCTATGTAAAATATTTCTCAACCCAAACGAGTCGTTTTTGCATATAAACTGTAGATGTGTTTGAACTGAAAACAACCTCTGTATATAATAAGAGGGACTTATTGTTGGATATACAAAACTGTTTAAGGTAAGAGATATCACTTATTTCACTTAATGATTATTTAGTTCTTGAAACAAGAATGTTAGAAGCTGATTATTTTAAAATGATAATTTAAGCAAATTTCATAATGTAACTTGTGAGAGTTGTACATTGTCCGTGTAGTTCTGTTGTTGAAATTTTACGTCACAACTCAAACCTTAAGATTTTTTTCTTGCCTTAAATGAATATGGGTAAATCATAGCATTTCATAGCTTGTAAAAGATTCTAGGCCCCAGTTCGGCAATATATATATATGTATATATACAGGTGATAGTGTGAGCACAAGTTAAGTCAAAAAACGTTTTTCTTGTGAAATTGAAGTTTGTTTGTTTGAATTTCGCGCAAAGCTACAAGATGGCTATCTGCACCAGCCGTTCCTAATTTCTCAGTGTGATATTAAAGGGAAGACAGCTAGTCAGCAACACCCACCACCAAGTCTTGGTTTATTTTGTTACCAACGAATAGCGGGATTGACCGTCACATTATAACGCCTGAAAAGGAAGGCATGTTGGATGTGATGGGGATTCGAACTTGGGACCCTCAGATGAGGAGTAGAATGTTTTAACCACTTACCCATGCCGGGCCGAAAGTGAAGTTGGAGTGCGTGATTGCTAGTTTAACTATAAATAGCAATGCTTAAAGTGGGTTTCACAGTTGTATTGTGATAATAGAGGTAAAGTAAAATAATCTGTGTTGTCAAAAAGTGTTCTAGAGTAATTAAACTCACGTGTGAGGATTTTAAAACAAAGAAAACGTTTGTTTGAGATTCTCGATACAAGTGTGGTAACCAGGGATTGCAATAGTACTGATGGTGGAACTAGTATTCGAGCATCCCTAATAATGTTGCTTCGCAGTTGGAAATTCAACTATTATTCCGATCCTAGTTTTTCACATCAATGAATCTGTCAATTGAAATTTATGCTGCTATTGATTATAAATTGAGTTGGGCTCAGAAAAATCTATTTATAAATTATAAATTGGAGCATGTCACACGTTGGCATGGAAAGTGGTTGCTGAATTTCCATTGATTGTTCTTTAGCCCCATAAGAATGAATAATATAAAACACAGCTTCAGAACAGGATATCATTAAAGAAATCGTAAAGAATATTTTATTTTATATTTCATAGTTGTCCAAGGAGCGAACAGTTTGTTTGTTTTGAACTTCGCGCAAAGCAACTCGAGGGCTATCTATGATAGCCGTCCCTACTTTTGCAGCGTAAGACTAGAGGGAAGGCAGCTTGGGTTGTCACCACCCAACTCTTGGGGTACTCTTTTATTAACGAATAGTGGGATTGACCGTAACATTATAACGTCCCCACGGCTGAAAGGGCGAGCAAGTTTGGGGCGAGCGAGATTCGAACCCGCGACCCTTGGATTACGAGTCAAACGCCTTAACACGCTTGGCCATGCCGGGCCAGGAGTACACAGACATAATAGAAAAGAAGTTGGTTCAAGACAAAATATCAAAATTCTTACACTAGGAGATACTGAGATTAATTTGAAGTTTTTCTTATAAAATTATGATTTTTAAGTTTACATAATATTCAAATTTGACATATAGTATATTGTTTTATGTCAAGTTTGTTTGTATACCGTGATAATTAAGTAGTTTAATTAAATTTTTAATGTAACTTACTAAAATGTCTTGACATGCGCAGTTTGATCTGCCCACGTGCTAAGAGATAATCATGCACACCTCTACCCCATGTGTAATCAGTATCGTTGCTATACGAAAAAACACACAATAACAAGTACATATTCACTCTTTCTTTCATAGCGTGGGAGTCACCAGTTTCCCATACCTGATGCTGTTGCCGAATTTCACTGTGAGATTTGCTTATCGACTAAAATCTACCATACCAAACTTTAATAACTGTGTGAAAAGTGAAGCTAATATATCAGAGGAAACAATCAGTGATATCGAGAAACCCACTTGTTGAGAATCACCCATACTGGACTACACATTCCTTGGGACTCAACACATGAAACAAAACAAAAACTCAACATACTAAGAAACCGGATAAACACAGCCATAAAACTATGCTCACTAGATAAAATTAACGATGAATTAGACAAAATAAAACAATACTTCATCAACATCAATAAGTTTCCTCCACAAACCGTAGAAAACATTATTCGCACACACCTAGACAGAAAGCAAAATCAACCAACAAAAGTAAATATATCTCACGAATCATAAAATCACGAAACCATATATTGCTGTATACCATATATTCCTGACATCAGCAAACAAATAACCAACATTTGGCAAAAACTAGAAACAAAATATAACATTCCAGTTAATACTAAATTTATTCAAAAACCAAGCACAAAACTGAGGTCTATACTATGTAAGAACTACACTGACAAACACCACACCAACATTATTTATAAAATACAATGTGATAACTGCCACGACTTCTTTCTTGGAGAAACAAGTAGAAAAAATGGAAACCAGATTCAAAGAACATAAAAAGTCACCTTCACACGTTTTCGAACACTGCAAGTCAAATAAACACAACATAACCATAGAAAACATTTAAATACTAAATAAAGAAAAAAACATAAACAAACGCAAAATTAAAGAAACCTTACTTATACAACAACTTAAACCCAAAATAAACCAATATAAAGGAACGCCATTATACCAATATTAATATTATAGATAAAATTATATATTCAAACATCTAACCCCGCCCTCTACATTGCGACACTCAGTTACACAACCCCTTCCAAACATGTGGTCAGCTTCCGGTCAGTTACCTTTTTCTTTGTGAACCTGACGATGACCGAAGAGGGTCGAAACGTTGTTCGCTTTTCTATGTAAAATATTTTCTCAACCCAAACGAGCCGTTTTTGCATGTAAAATTATCACATGAAACGTTCAGTTAATATTCCATTAATTGGACACGTGATAACATATACTGTTCTAAAGATGTATTATAAACCAATACCGGTATTTACGGCACTGACGGTCCGGTTTCAACAGTTACCAATTGCAAAGGCTTAAAAAAATTATATAAAAACTACATTGTACATCAGTCAAATACGATTTCTAATACCGTAGTAATACCCCTCCATATTTATGCGTTCTTCATCTTCAGATAAATATGTTGTACATAACCTTATTACACTATTGGTAATACATGTAAAGGCCCAGCATGGACAGGTGGTTAAGGTGCTTGACTAGAAATCTGAGGGTTGTAAGTTCGAATCCCCCTCAAACCAAACTGTGGGGACGTTGTAATGTGACGGTTAGTTTACTATTTGCTGCTAAAAGAGTAGCCCAAGAGTTAGCAGTGGTTTGTGATGATTAGCTGCCTTCTTTCCAGTCTTACAAGGTTAAATTACGGACGGTTAGCATGGATAGCCGTCGTGTAGATTTGTGGTGCGAAATTCAAACAAACAAACCAAATACGTATATATATTTTTACACTGTATATCTTTAGATAAATATGTTTTACCTCACCTTATTAGCTATTATTAGACAGTAGATAATACATCTTTATATGTATTATGTATTTCCTGATAACATTTTGAATGTTTTGATTACGGATTATTACACTGCAGATAACAAATGTTTATATGTGTATGATAAGTATTTTCAGATAACTACGTCCTATATCATCCGATTACGAGTTATTACACTTTAGATAATATAACTGAATGCATCTTACTGTTATGTATTTTTAAATAATCATGTTGTTCATCATTCGATTACAAGATGGTACACTACAGACAACGCATTTGTATATATCAAGGTTATTCTTATCTAGATAATTACGTTACACATCATAAGATTAAGATTCATTACACTATAGATAACATCTATAAACTCTGAGTGTAATGCACTTCTGTTTGTTTGTTTTGGAATTTCGCACAAAGCTACTCGTGGGCTATCTGTGCTAACCGTCCCTAATTTAGCAGTGTAAGACTAGAGGGAAGGCAGCTAGTCCTCACCACTCACCGCCAACTCTTGGGCTACTCTTTTAACAACGAATAGTGGGATTGACTGTCACATTATACGCCCCCACGACTGGGAGGGCGAGCATGTCTAGCGCGACGCGGGCGCGAACCCGCGACCCTCGGATCACGAGTCTCACGCCTTACGCACTTGGCCATGCCAGGTCCAATGCACTTCTAAACAACTATATTGTACACTACCAGATAACGAATTATTACATTACACATAATACACTTTTATACGTTTGTGCTAGTTTTCTTCAGATAACTATTCCGTAAACACTTGATTATGAGTTATTATGCTATATATATAAATACTGCAACTTTGTATGTCGATGTTATGTATTTTTAAATAAGCAGGCTGTGTTGTTCTTCTTTATATAACTATTTCGCACAACACTCGATTAAGAGCTATTACGCCATAGATGCTACAATTCTTTATGTTTATATTATATATCTTTAGGTAAATATGTTGTACATCACTTGTAATACAGTGGAAAATATATTTGTATATGTTATATATCTTTAGATAACATTTTGTACATAATATGATCACGAATGTTTACACTATAGATAATACATCTCTGTATGTATGTGTTATATATATCTCAATACAGCTGTGTTGTACATCACCCAGTTACAGGTTTTAACACCTTAGATAACACAGATCTATACTTGTGTGTTTTGTATCTTTAGGTAAATATGTTATATGTATTACCTGATTATGAGTTATCACAATACAGTGGAACCTCGGTTCTCGAACGACTCCCTTCTCGAACAATTCGGTTTTCTAACATATTGTTTGAGAAAAAAATGTCTCGGTTCCCGAACCAAGCTCTCGTGGCCCGAATCCCCCGAAATAACCCGACTGATGACTCGAACGACTCTTCGACCATTTTCGGCCCACGCAAAGCTTGTCCAAAACATTTTACCCGCACTTGTCGCTCAGTCCACACCCCGCTAAAATCTGGTGTGAAAGTTTTCGTTTTTCTTTTTTTGTTTTGTTTTTCCAAATATTCTGATTAAATAAGCCACCATGGGATAAAAGAAGGATAATGAAAGCAGCAAACCAAAAAGTAAAGTTGTTAGAGCCACAACAGAGGTAAAAAAAGATCTCATAGCGAAGTATGAGAGTGGTGTTTACGTGCTGACCTTGCTACATAGTTTGGTATGGCGAAGTCTACAGTCTACACCATACTGAAAAATAAAGAGGTCATCAAAGGAGCTGATGTTGCAAAAGGAGTGACAGTGCTTACGAAACAAAGATCACAAACAATGGAAGAGGTAGAAAAACTGTTGTTGATTTGGGTAAACGAAAAAAGGTTAGCTGGCTATAGCATTTCTGAAACCATTATTTGTGAGAAAGCAAAGAGGTTGCATGCTGACCCTCTGAAAAACACCCCTGAAACGAGTACTATTTAAGGCTAGTAGGGGGTGGTTTGGAAAATTTTGGAAGAGAATTGGCATACATAGGGTGGTGAGACATGGGGAGGGTGCCAGGCAGATACAAACCTCATTAGACAAATTTTTAGTGAGAAGTAGGTCCAGTGAGTCTCAAGCAGGTTATAGTGGTGCAAAGAGACAGAAAAGAGAAAGAATCCCAGAAGGAGAGTTACCTGATGTTTTTATGGAAGGTGACTCCCCTTCCAAACAATAATAACCCTCCTACTCTCTACATTCCTCACCACCTTTCACTTACGCCATCAGCTCTCCTTAGCACAGGTAAAGTGCAGTTAAATTTTCATTTATTGTTTTTTTATTGTGTTTATAGTTTTTGTGGTTGACTTTATGCATGTAAGTATTATTATACAGGTATAATATAAATAAGCAATATTTTTGCTTAAAATGCTTCATAATGAGTAATTTTTGGAGGTCTGTAACGAATTAATTTAAGTTACAGCATTTCTTGTGGGAAAAATTGATTCCGTTTTCGAATAAATCGGTTCCCGAACATCCTCTGGAACAAATTAAGTTCGATAACCTAGCTACCGCTGTATGTATATTAAGCGTTATGCATTTTTAGAAAACATTTTGTACATCATTCGATAACGAATTGTTACATTGTCGAAAATACATTTTTAGACAAAATGTTGTACAATATTACGAGTTTTTACGCTGTAGATCACACATCTGTATTTGTCTAGGTTATGTATCTGTAGATAATTATATTGTACGACACCCGGTTATGAGTTACTACACTATATAATGCACCTGTAAATGTATTTTACGGATCTACAGATGAGTTTATTTTGAATCACCCAGTAAAGAGCTATTACATAACAGACAACAAACATGCATGAGTCTACGTCATGTATCTTTAGGTAGCTACGTTGTACATCACACGATTACCTGTATGAGAATGTATTGTGTATTTTTAGACAATATTTTGAACATCTTCCGATTATGATTTATTACACTTAACAATACACCTTTATATATCTATGTTATGTAACTTTAGATAAGTATGTTTTACGTAGGACTGACATATAACGCCTCCACAGCTTCGCGGTGGCTGTCTGCACCAGCCATCTCTAATTTATCTTTGTAAGGCTAGAGGGAAAGCAGATCATCACCACTCACCGCCAACTCTTGGACTACTCTTTTACCTACGAATAATGGGATTAACTGTCACATTATAACGCTCCCACGGCCTAAGGGCAAGCATGTTTGGAACGACTCGGGTGCGAACCTGCGATCTTCAGATTACGAGTCAAGTGCCTGACTCACTTGGCCATGCAGGGCCAACTGCTAACAAGTCAGTTTGTCGAATTTTCTGCCCTGCTTCAGCTGCTATGGTCAACTGTAAATGTTGTTATTGTGAAGTGGTAACGTCTAAAAGCAAACAGCTCAGCCACAAAGCGGTGGGCCGCACAAGCTTACAGAAATGGACCACCAAATCCTGAAGCGCGTAGCGCGTAAAACTCTTCTGGTCACAGTTGCGACATTCAATACCGACTTCTAAACTGCCTCTGGAAGCAACATCAGCACAAGAACTGTTCGTCAGAAGTTTCATGAAATGGGTTTTCATGGTCGAGCAGCCACACACAAGCCTAAGATCACTGTGTGCAATGCTAAGAGTCGGCTGGAGTGGTGTAAAGTACAATGCCAGTGGACACTAGAGTAGTGGAAACGCGTTTGCTGAAGTGATGAATCATGTTTCACTGTCTGGCAGTTTGATGGACGAATCTGAGAGTGGCCGATGCCAGGAGAACGTTATCTACCTGGATTCATAGCGCCGACTGTAAAGTTTTGTGTAGGAGAAACACTGATCTGAAGCTGATTTTCATGGTTTGGGCAAGGCTCTTTAGTTCCAGTGAAGGGAAATCTTAATGCTACAGCATACACTGGCATTCTAGAGAATTGTGTGCTTTCAGTTTTGTGTCAACAGTTTGAGGAAGATCCTTTGTTTTCAGCATGACAATGCCCTCATGCACAAAGCGAGGTCCATAAAGAAATGGTTTGCTGAAATTGGCGTGGAAGAGCTGGACCGGCCTGACCTCAACCACATGAAACACCTTTGGGATGAATTGGAACGCCGACTGCGAGCCAGGCTTTCTCATCTGACATCAGTCATCATGTGACTAAATGGGAGTGAATCCCCGCAGCTTTGTTTCAAAATCTAGTGAAAAGCCTTCCCAGAAAAGTGGAAGCTGTTACAGCAGCAAAGGGGGAACCAACCTTATATTGATGCCCATGGTTTTGGAATGAGATGTTCAACAAGCACATATGGATGTGATGGTCCACAGTCGGGTGTCCACATACTTTTGGCCATTTGGTGTATGGAGAAAAGGCTTTCACTCTTAGAATATATTTATTTATTACGTGGAAGCAATTTTAATGTTAAAGTGTTTATTTATGCATCGGTATGGTCAGTAATTTAGAATTTAAGTTTACTGTAAAGAAACTTACAGGTTCGCATCACCATCACATGAAACATACTCGTTCTTCCAGCTGTGGAGGCGTCATAATGTGACAATCTATCCCACTATTTGTTGATAAAAGAGTAGCCGAAGAGTTGGCGATGGGTTGTGATGACTAGATCCTTTTCCTCACGTAGCTTTGCGCGAAATTCAAAAACAAATAAAACACTTTAGAAATATCTTTATTCCTATTTTATTGCTGAGTTATTTATTTAATTATACATGTATAAAATAAAGTAACTTAATATTTTGTTTGTTTGTGTTTTTTTATTTCGCGCAAAGCTCCTCGCGGGCTATCTGCGCTAGCCGTCCCTAGTTTAACAGTGTAAGACTAGAGAGAGGGCAGCTAGTCATCATTACCCCCGCAAACTCTTGGGCTACTCTTTTACCAACGAATAGGGAAATTGAGTGTAGCATTATAACGCCTCCACGCTTGAAAGGGTGAGTATGTTTGGTGTGACGGGGATGCGAACCCACAACCCTCGGATTACGAGTCGAACGGGCCGTCAAATATTTGTATTTCTAAAGGTATTGTTAGCTAACTTAATACTTTTGCGTCATACAAGTCTTATTATTATGGACGTAAAGAAAAACATTATAGTTTATACCAGTAAAAATGTTGAGCTCTGTGCATTGACTCGTTTTGATCCAATGAGTTACATATGACTACCACAGAACGTTGTCCGAACACTTTTCTTGTGCAATAGTTACCAGAATTAAATCCTTTTTCAGAAAATGTTCACTTTTTCTAAATGTTTTCAGTGAGGTATGAATATTACGATTAATAAACACAATTACAAATAGCCTTACGCAGGGCACGTTTTCTGCTGATATGCGCGTAATAATGGAATTCGGTATACATATATTTATTTCTAGTTTTGATAAGTTTCTTTAACTTTAAAGTGTTTATGAATTTGCTTATATGTATGGCAATAGTTTTTTGTGAAAAGAATACTTTGATTTAAAATTGTGTCCAATTATAAGGAAGTGTTCGCTTCGTATATCAGTTATTTTTCTAACTGGATTGTTGTTTGCGATGCCATTTAATAGACAGCAAAATATTTTAATTACATATATAGATACTGACATAAACGATACGTTCATTATGGTAAGATATATATATATATAGTGTAAAGGATTTCAAACTACAAATATTTTTATTTATGGTTTTGTTATCGTAGTTTAATGTCAAAGGATTTGGATTTATTTAATATATATACGTAGCAATGAAACATTAATGTATATAAAAATAGCTAAATAGTATGGTTAGTTAATTTAATGTTACAGTGAAATGAAATTATATATATATATTAACTGAGATTATCCGTTAAGGAAACAAAATTTGTATGAAGAACAGTTTTAAAAATGTTCCGCTTTCTTCTTTGCTTTGTTAGTAGGGCCCCAGTGGTATAGCGATATGTCTGCGGACTTACAACACTACAATTCGAGTTTCGATACCCGTGGTGGACAGATCACCGAAAGCTTATTGTGGTACTTTATGTTTAACTTCAAAACAAACTTTTGTTAGTAAATTATTAATGATCTAATTATATGCTAATTACATACTACTACAATCAGTGGAAGGTAATAATATACTCTAAATTAGTTAAATACTAATTAAATACTTATGTTTTTTAATTAATTAAAACTCAAAAGTTCATAAAAAAGGGGGAAATGTGAACCATTCTATTGATTTCTTCTTCATACCCTTTCCCCTTCTATAACAAACTAGCTCCTGAACATCGTCGGAGAGTTTACAGTAACCCACAAAAGATTACTGTAACAGAAGCAGCCAATTGTGAACGATGGAAGCGAAACTCTAAAAAAAGAGTGGATATGTAAAGTGTTTCCTGAGTGTTTTCATCTTCCTTCTGGGGAAGAATCCTAAAATAGTTCACCTACACCGTCGAATAGTTTACAGTTATCATACACACACAAAAATTACAGTGCTAGAGCCAAACAATTCTGTGTGATGAATAACAACACATACACACTTTCCCATCTTTGTAGTAAGACACGAAAGTGACATAAATTACAATAACGATTTTTCTGGTATGGCAAGTTAATTTAGGGTTATAGTCTTGTCAAACTGAGTGTATAGTGAGGAAATTCATGAAAAAATTGTGCTTCGTTTTGGTAAACTAAGTTAATGTTTAAGTGTTTGTCTAGGTTATATGTATATATATGTGTATGTGAAGAAAGTTTTACAAACAAAAACGTCATTTCTTCTAATTAACTTCATATGCATACACTAAATTATTTGACTGTAGTTAAGCACAAAGCTACACAGTAGGTTATGTGTGCTAACCAAGGGTATTGAAACCCGGTTTCTAGCGTAGTAAGTACGTAATCATATTACTGTGCCACTGTAAAGTGGTAAACAAACTTACAATTAAACACCTTCGTTTGTGGTATGATAAGCTAAATGAGTGTTGCAGTGGTATCAATTTACATGTATATCACTGGAACTCAGAATGTAGGTATTATTTCTTTTGGTAAATTAGTTTAATTTCATTGTGTTTAGCATAGTTATTTACACAGTAAAGGAATTGATAAAACACTTGTTTTGATTTTTTAATGTTACATGAGAGTTAAAGTGTTTTCAATAATATGTGTAGTAAAGGAGCTTAAGAATGTAACTATCAAGTTAGGGCAACAGTCCTACATACGGGTGCATAATGATTGAACGTAAAGAGGGCTTAATCTAATAAAATTAAATCAAACATTTGTATTTATTGCAATCTTTATTTCATACATAATCACTTGAGAATTACTTTATTTCATATATACTTTATTCACACCTGCTTTATCCCGCATTTATAGAAATGGTGATACAGTTAATTTGTTTTATTACTTCTACTAATCCCTCCCTAAGGCCTCAGTGTTTATTCGTACTCTAAATGCTTCTTGATAAATCATATTACAAGTTTTTCCTCCTTTATGTGACAAAATAAAGATATTTCTTGAAGATGATACCCTTGAACAACCAGTATAGAAGTTACAATGTGAAATGTTAGGGGTTTTCGGGTGTAATCCTGCCTCATTAAGGATCTGACCTTGTGCTTTGACCGCCATTTTCCCTGACAAAACTGTGGATGTTTGACATTTAAATACAAATCACAAAATAATAAAAATTATGAATAAAGCCTTATGGCATGCTGCTTGGTATCATTCTACCAAGTTCGATCGAGATTAGCTTAACGACCGTGGAATAGTTTGCAAAGAACCAAACATTGTTTTTCACTTTTATAAGGATAAAATTCAGAGGCTAGTTTAATTTTAAAATGCTAACGAAAATTATATAAAAAGTAAAACAAGCTACTCCAATATATGGTAATGGAATTTACTTTAAGAATATCCTTACTTCTAGTTTGAGTAAACTGAGTTAATGTGAAAGTATTGATAAAAGATGTACATATATACAGTAAAGGAACTTGCACTAAGGAAGTAGATCAAGAAATTATTTCTGGCGTTGCTAAGCTACTTTAATCTGGAAATCTTTATCAGAAGTATGTATACATACTACGAAAGTAGTTATATAGAAATATATAACAGTTAGGCGGGTGCAAATGTATTTATAGTGTAAAATTACATGTCCAGATGATGTTTAACATACTCTTTTAAATATACAAACGACAGATTACGAATGTATATGTTACGTATAATGTAGTGACGCATAACAAATTAAGCAAAGAATCACATTATTGTTACATCTGTATAACCCGTTAGAAATCTCTTACACTTGCAAATTATATAGACAGACAATAGTGTGAGAGAAATAAAGACAAAAATGGAACAATAATAAAAGAGACGCGCAAATACAGACAGCCCAAATAGTTTAGTATGATGGAGATGAAAAGAACAAACAATACTAAGTATGCTCTTATTGTGAAGTCCGCATTTTGTAGTATAATTATTATAAGATAATTTAAATTCAAACACAAGTCCCACTCCATAAATACTGTAGTAACGCAGGTACATATAGTTTCTGTTTCGGTGTCAGTATAGTCTCAAGTAGAAGTGAAAATCGGGTGGACATGCCAAACCTTCTCTGGGACACAGTGTATATGCGTTTCATGTCTCGTACACTGCGTTCCAGGCTCCTATTTTAAGCCGACTCCGGTGACAACTCCAAGCGGAATGAGGCTGGTTCCTCACCTCCCCCCCTTCTCCGCCTCCCTCCATTTATAGTGGAGTTAGGCGACTTTGCCAGCTCCAAGTTTTCGTTCACAGAACGCACAAGTGGACTATCGCTATTTTGGTCCAACTCGTTTCATCCCAATGATAATCAAGATTTATATTCTGGATTTGGGGATAATACTAATAATTTATTATACGTCACTTCTCTCAATGAGTGGTTCATGTTGAACCATTTGCAAAGAACTTGCCTTTGAATTCGAAAGTCACTTGAAACGTGTACATTCGCCAAATTTGCAGTTTATTCTTTGGTCCTACTAGGAAATGACGCCGTAGGAATTCCGCAGAAAGTGACGTGGTCCCAGAAGGGTATCACTCCGCTAGCCATCTTATCTGAATGGAAAGCGTTTCCGGAATAAGATTTAGTTTATACTTGATGACTTTTGCCATTCCAGATATATCAGAAATTTGACTAAAAGTAAGTACTTTCCAACTTGAATCTTAAACTAGACATATACACAAAAATTCTTACTCGGGTATAATCGAGTTCATCAAAAATTTGTGTAGTTAAACTCATGTTTCGTGCTGTTGTTGAATTGTATCAAAATTACCATAAAAGCGACAATTATTTCCCAGTTGGGAGATTTAAATAATTTTGATGATGATAGTTTAAATAGTTAATTTACGAAACAAGTTCATGAGATCAACCGTCTAACTGCTGTAGATGTTGGATTAAATAAAAATAAAAATACTATTACATAAAATCGACAAAAACTTAGTCATGGAACTTTCTTACTGTTCTTATGAATTACATTTTACAACTTTTTCAACCATCCCTGAGGCAGCTTATTATTAAACGGTCTACTAACTTAATATGATAATATACTAAAATATATGCAAATCGTTTTGTATCGATTAAATTATTTGCTGACGGTCTTTATTAATTCATACTAACTAAAGTTGAGTCTCAGTGCATTTGATCTAACTTTGTTGCTTACTATTTTTAAATTAATTCACTTTGATCGATATCTTTTTAACGTTTGCAACAAATGTGTTAAAGATTTACATAATTTTCACAGCAATTAGGCTTAATTTTATAATTTTGTTTAAGATCTATCTAACATTTTATTACAGTTCAATTTTACTTAAATCTATGTATATCTACAACAAGTGAGTCAAGGTTACTCATTTTGTTTAGCTATATGTAACTTTCACAAGAACTGGGCTCACTTAAATATATTTAACTATAAGAACTAGGGTTAAATTAAATTATTTTCTTCAACCATTAAGTTTAAGTTAATCACCTTGTCGATGATCTATCTTACTTTTTAAAGGTTCAAATTAAACTACTTCAAAATTTAAAAGTTTGATTATGTTATTTGTTGAAATCTGCTTAAGAACTAGACTTGAGTTATATCATTTTGTTTTTGACTTAAAGTGTTTTATTAAAGGTTTCTACACTTTTGAAATTCGATGTAACTTATACCAGTTTATATAAACTAGTTAAATAACTGTTAAAAACAATATTTGAATTCCTCGATTTGAGTAAGATATTATTAAACAGCCAATTTAGTTTTAAACCAGCTATATTTGACTCAAATCAATATTGAATATATTTTTATAATTTTCCAAACATAATTTAAAATATATCATTTCATTCAAAATTCATTAAGCTACATTACTTTGTTCTAAATCTACGCAATTTAATACAAATTTTCATAAGTTGATTTTTTTAGAAAATCAAGTTGATTCAAATCTGTTGCATTGATAATTTTGCTCAAGATCCTCTTATATATTAGACTTAAACCCTCCCACTACTGGTGGTTCAGCAGTAAGTCTAATGGCTTAAATTCAGGTTTCAAAACTGGCGATGAATAAAGTACAAATAGTCCATTTCGTTGCTTTAATAACACTAACAATAACATAAATATGTATCCTTAAATCAAATGAGCTTGAGTTAAATAGCTTTAATAATCGAACCGTATTTTACAAAAGTTAACTTGAGAGAAAGCTGTTTTTTATGTCGTAAGATTTAAATAAATTATCTATATTTGTAAGGTATATATTTGAAATTAAATATTTTAATGGCCTGTATAATGTAATAATAGTTTAAAATATTTTAGTGGTATTTTAACCTTCATTTAATTCTGACGAATAAAATTATTTTGTTCTCTACTTATAATAAAATGTAATGGCATTTTAAGGACAATGTTCCAAGTTTCGTGTTCCCCTCTGACTACATCTTCTAATTTCGACCGCACTTATTCTGATGCTATGATTAGGCCCTATCGCTCGACACTTCAATTTCTATTTTACCGAGCTTCTGTAACATTGAAGTTAATCTTAGATCACACATCCTGATAAATGTACTACATATCTTCTCCCCCATTCGTGGATACCATAAATTACATTTAAGCACATAAAATGCACAAAGTTCATTGACGTTATGCCGAGAAGCTTGAGAAATGTGTGGTTGATTTGGGATTTCCGTTGTTTTGTTGTTTTTGAATTTCGCGCATAGCTACTCTAGAGATATCTGCGCTAGCCGTCCCTAATGTAGCAGTGTAAGACCAGAGGGAAGGCAGTTGGTCATCATCACCCACCGCCAACTCTTGGGCTACTCTTTTACCAACGAATAGTGGGATTGACCATACATTATAACGCCCCCACGGCTGAAAGGGTGAGCATGTTTGGCGCGACGGGGATGCGAACCCGCGACCCTCAGATTTCGTTGGGATTTCCTAGATTTACATTTCTTTTGCAATCTTTCATCTGAAAACTTATTGATTTCTAATTGTGGCTGGAATCTTGTGAACTTTTGGTCTGTGAGCCAACTTTAAATCCACGTTTATTATCTTACTGATAGTACAAATATATATCCCCAGTTTTATCCCATTAACGGTACTGCTGTAAATTGTGTTGGGGTATGGTTTTGGAACCTTTTGCTATCATAAAAATTATGAAAATCGGCTTCTATGGACAATACATGAAGGCTCTTTTCCTCAAATTGTCTTTTACTTTAGATCTATATCATTTAACAATCTCGCTATACAAATAACTTTCTAAGAAAGTTATTCAAATTTACTCAAATTATAATGATAGCATTACACTCCAGAAAGATTTGTAATTACCTGTGAACGAAGCATACAGATAATAAAAGTGGCGTCACAGCTAACATATACGACGATAATGTCTTAAAATAAGCAAATCTTTCTGTACAAGTTACTGTCAAATAATTAAATTAAATCACTTAAGTAATTCCAGCTAAATTTGAAATAAGTTAGTTTATCTAAAATTTATAAAAATTACTTGAACTTCACTTTTCTAAACTCATCCTCTTAATTTAAAAACACTTACTTGATCAAAAAAATGTTATTTGTTTTGAATTAAAACTACATCACCTCCTCTCTGTACTTTGCGCGCTACAGGTCGAAAGCTGGTTTGTTGTAGTTCGCAGAGGTACCGCTGAGCCACTGGAAGATCGTTAAAAATAAGGTGCTAACTCTTTAACCATACATACATTAGCAAAGTATAAAATGCTCCAGATATTAAATTAATCTTGTTCTGCAAAATACCTCAAACGTCTGAGCATTTTAAGGTATTTAACCAGTTCACAACTTTGCTAGATGTTTAAAACCAATTAAAATGTTTAAGTTAACAGTCTTCAGAACATATTATTTGCTTCATGCTTTTGTTGACTTAAGATGAATATTTTTTATTTATTATTTGTACTTAGTTAAAACAATAGGTAGGTTTCCTTGAACAAATTAAGGTATTTAATCTGATACACCTCTCCAATTTACATTTAGGTGTTGAAATCTTGAACCTTGAAGGATATTGGAGCTGCCTGTTTGACCTTCAAATGTGGTAAAGAAACTTGGTCAAAATCTTCTGTTTTATCTATAAATAAACTGTCGATGTTTTCTCAACTTACGAAAAATATTACTCTTTTCTTAATTGTTTGTGATAAAGCGTCTCGTTGATTTTACTTTTTCATATCAGTGAGTAGTGTCATTTATGTGTAACCGATGATCTTTAATTAGTGTTTTGTGCTTTCTTCATCGATGCTTAGTGCATGCAACTACAACGCGAGACTCTTGGAACAATCGTTAATACAAAAGTGTCTTGTGCAACGGCCCTTTATGTCTTCACAACAACACTTCTGGATATCTAAATGTGGCCAGAGTGGAATAACATATTTTATGGTAAGTCTTCTTATGTTTCAATCGATAATTCTGTTCAGCATGAAGTGATTTGTTTTATAAAGACTAGTAAAACACAATTATATTTACAAAACACAAATATCAAATTTCTTACTCTATGGAAAGTTCAGAACCGCAACATCTTAAGTCTTTTCAAAATGTTCGAAATGTGATTGTCTAAAAAGAAAACTCTTCATACTTTTGGTGGAATAAGGTTTCCACAGTCATGACGCATGCTTTATGTTTACAAAACATTATCATGATGAAATATCTTCTTTTGTAGAAAGTTCGAGGATTATAATATTTTTGTAAATTTGAGTCAGGAAAATCTTAACTCAGACTGTGTGTGGCCAAACTTAATTCTGAAAGTTCTTAAGAAATGAGTAATGTTTATGTCCTCCAGTGGAACAGTAGTAAGCCTGTGAACTTATAACACTAAAATCCAGAGTTTATTGTTTTTAACAGCTAAGTTGAATCTCATTTATGAATTGTGTCAATTATTATTATTATTTTAGTTTTACAAACGTGGCCTGTATTTAGTTTGTTTGTTTTGTTTTGGAATTTCGCACAAAGCTACTCGAGGGCTATCTGTGCTAGCCGTCCCTAATTTAGCAGTGTAAGACCAGAGGGAAGACAGCTAGTCATCACCACCCACCGCCAACTCTTGGGCTACTCTTTTACCAACGAATAGCGGGATTGGCCGTCACATAATAACGCCCACACGGCTGAAAGGGCGAGCATGTTTTGCGCGACCCTCAGATTACGAGTCGCACGCCTTAACACGTTTGGCCATGCCGGGCCCCTGTATTTAGTAGTCACCTTAGTATACTGCATGAAAAGCGTAGGAAACTAGTATAACAAAATATTTATAAAAACAGTTTATAACATTTACACATTCAGGGGCGTACATCTCCCCTTCATTTTAGGTGGGGGTGATGCATACAATCATACCCCCTAGAGTTTGGTCTGTTGAATTGTTTTATTGCATCACAGGTCTACAAATTATATGTTTGTTCTTGTGATTTTCGTGTTATTACCAATC
The DNA here is from genome assembly GCA_011833715.1 of Carcinoscorpius rotundicauda. Classification (NCBI taxonomy): domain Eukaryota; kingdom Metazoa; phylum Arthropoda; class Merostomata; order Xiphosura; family Limulidae; genus Carcinoscorpius; species Carcinoscorpius rotundicauda. Next base: position 42,878,454 of record CM022392.1, on the reverse strand, counting down.
GAATTACACAATTAAGCTTAGATGTAGGCTTTTTCATTAGCCGAAATGTACATCTTTAATATAGGCGTGCTTTTAAGCTTTTCGATCTAAGCGATAGTTCGTAAGTATCAGTCAGTAGGCTTGCAAGCGCTATCACAGAATATACTTGCGTCTTGTACGTAGTGTAAGATTAAGTAAAATTTTCATCACAACAGACTGAACAGAGCAGGAAATTCGAAAATATTATTTCCAAGCGTAAACTCCTGTGATCTAGATATGACAGATCATTTGCAGCTTGTAGCTGCATCAATCCTTTGTGTATATTGTGCGGTTATCCGACGCCATTTGTTCTTATGCATGTCTTGCCGGTTTTATTGTTGAACGCCTTACTCTCCTTAGCTCTCGAAGTCACTGACCATAGTGTACGTTTAATGTACAGTTAACGACAGGTTCGGGCCGCTCGGATCCAGACGCGCCCTACATCACCTCGCTCAGCTCCCTTTAGTTTTAGCGTCGATTTTACAACAGGGCTCATTAGACCTGTGTTTCTGGCCCTCATTAATCCATGAAATTTCAAATTATCACCGCCCTCTAATCAAGTGCTGGTGCTTTATGGTAAAAGAACAATATATTCTCTTATCACAGACAGTAAAAATATTGTATTTTATTGTATAATTAGAACACGAAAGGAGCAATTTTAATGGCATGAAGCCTCTACTCGAATTGTATTGCTAGTTTTTGTTCAGGTGTTTTTATTTAATAGACGTACTTTTAGACATTATATCACAACGTTTTTGCCTTTTGATGAGCTTTAACAGGAATATAATATATTTGTGAGTGTTTAAGTATTTTTCGAGAAACTTGCAATTTCTTGTATTATAACTAGCACACATTATTGTCCCAGCGATGCCCAGGTGGCCAGTTGGATCGGTAGTCACTGTGAGGTTCGAGCGTTCGACTTAAGTACATTGTACAGTTCAGTCCTACTTTCATTCTGTTCTTTCTTCGTTTGTTGTACGTCAGAGATTTTCAATAAAGACTGTATTTTAGCCTGTTGAGTCATCTGGGAAACATATTCCAATTATGACAAACAAGCATCTGAAACTTTCCGATATTTGACAGTTCTGCATGCCAGTTACTAGAACTACAAGTGACAGTGCAGATGCAGATAATCCACCATTTTTTAAGCAAAGAAATAGAAACTTGCCATACAGAGGAAATACCATGTTCATCAGAGGACAAGTCTGAAAATGCTTGCCCAACTATTGCACATCATGAACCACCAGATGGTTGTGAAACAAGTTTTACAGTAATGCAAGATCTGACACTCCACAGATACAGTGTGGAAAACCATATCATTCAGACGCACAACTAATACCATGACAGAAAGCAAAATCTAAAAATATCAGCTTCCAGAGCAAGTGGTTTGATGAGTTCCCATGGCTGCATTTCGACAAGCAGACTCTAAACGTCATAAGCTTTCATTGTGCCAAGGCGAAAAATAGAGGCCTTTTTACAGGGAAATTAAAGAGGCCAGTGGAGTATACCTTCATATCCACTTTTTTGCAACTGGAAAAAGGCAAAACAGAAATTCAACGAATGCCAATCCTTCTCTTAGCACAGATTCACTACATCTCCAGAAGGTTCACTTGATGTAACTCCAGTGACTGTCCAGCTACATGATGGAAAAAAGAAGCAGCAGGAAGAATGCAAAAGAAGTCTAGCCTAAATATTCAGAAGTTTAAGTTTCTTACTGCGTCAAGGTTTACCATTACGTGGGCATAGTGATACGGAGGGGAACTTTTTGCAGTTAATGAAGCTCCTGGAAGAGGAAGATCCTGAGTTAACGGCCTTCTTGTAAAAAAACAAACAAACCACCCTAGGCTCAGAATGAAATAATGGAGATGTTCAGCCATCAAATACTGAGGAACATAGCACGCGAAGTGCAGCAAAGTAAAATCTTCACATTAATGGTTGATGACACTCAAGATGTTACAGGTGTCGAACAGGAAGCAATATGTGTACGATATCTAGATGAGAACCTTGACTCCATGAGACATTTCTTGGTTTGTACAGTGTTTCCAATATAACTGGTGAAACAATATCCTCGACTATACTTGATGTACTGACTAGACTCAGTTTAGCTGTCCCACTTAAAGAATTATTTTTAACCAAGACATTTTATGTATACTTATGATAAGAATGCATTAAATATAAGACATTATCAAATAATTATGAACTTCGATCATAATGACAGTATGTAACATAATCGACATAAATAACCTTATGATCATATCATTACATAGTACGTGAAAGTGCATCGGCGTAATTTCTTTTTCTGATAAGGGCCCAGCACAATCAACAATTACACGACTGAGGGTTTCTCCAAAAGCTGGGATAAGTTTCAAAGGAGTAAGAGAAAATTTCTTGTTAGGTTTTCCGATCAATTGACAGGCATGACAAGTTTTACAAAATTGAGAAACATTTTGCCAAATTTTGGGTTAAAAGAAATGTCTCATAATTTTTTCACATGTAATGTTGATACCTGGATGACCTTCCACAATAAGATCATTGTCAATATTTCATAACGATATGCTCTGAGAACAGTGATCTGATATAATGATATACTCTTAGAACAGCGATCTGATAAATTACATCCCAGTCCTCTGTAATTGGCACTTCAGGTGGTCTCCATTTCTTCAAGATCACACCTTTTTTGTCAAAAATAACGATTTGAAACTTTCTTCGATTAATCTTTTAGGAGTGCATATTTAAATAATGAAGAGAGCTGCGGATTCTTTTTGTTTGGTAATTAATTTAATTTCAGTAAACACAATTTTACAAGGCAAACGAGATACCTCACGTTATTACTTATTGTCACTCACCGATGAATCGTCGTATGACAGTTATTGACAAGATCCTTGTTTGATCCGAAAAATGTCTCAAACAAATGCCCCCCAGTGGCTCAGCGGTATGTCTGCGGACTTACACGCTAAAATCCGGGTTTCGATACCCGTGGTGGGCAGAGCACAGATAGCCCATTGTGCAGCTTTGTGCTTAATTCTAAACAACAATAAACAACAACTCAAACAAATCTATAATACTGCCCTAGTTGTTTTCTAGTTGTTCGAGGGAGGATAATTCTAGAAAATCTTAATAATCAGATATGATAAAATCTTGTTGACACTCATAAATACAAATTGAATTTAGATTTGAATTTGGATTTATTTCGAATTTTTCTGCAGTTCAGATCTCGGACATGATCCCCCAGTTTATTATGTTACGTATTATAGTTTATTTCGAACGAGTTTCCGATTTATTACGTTACGTATGTTAACGTATCACTATTTTAAATAACCGGAAAGTTGAATTTTCATTTAGAAATTAATTGGTTGTTAATATGTATAAAATTAAAGATATTTGCCAACAAGAATGATCAAAGAATTTTCTTTTTTAACTTAAATATATTTTACTATACAAACAAAAAACAATGCAGTTTATAATAACAGTTATTACTAATAGTTATTTCAAATGCTGGTTTAAGTACAAGGATTTACAATCTTACACACAATACTGGTTCTTATATCCTGTCTAGAATTGAATAACTAATCGACGATCCAGGTCCACGACAAGCAAATTAATTCTGAGTTGATACTGTCACATCTTGCTCAAGCTACTTAGCTTGGTTGGTCTCACACCCTTACAAGCTGACATTTTCCGGGGAAATAATTAGTGTCCTCATAGAAAGAGTAACGTTTGAAGTTAATTTGCTAAGGTTGAACAGTTCGTAATGTTTGAAATCTATAATCGTCCCTGGTTAAATTCTGCAGTTTTCCGATTAATAGGCGTTAATCACAGTTATAGCTTCTTAGACCTATGGAACACTAATTATATCTATCCAATAATAGTAATACTTATTCTGTTTCTCGGCTAGCCGCTTTTTATACGAATCATACGAGTTTGTAGAAAATTTCAACAATGTTCTAGCGCCTTTTCGTAAAACAAATATTGTTGATTCTTACCCTCAATAATTTTCTATAAATGTGAAGAACAGGCAGGACTTATGCAATACACAGTAAGGAATATTCGTCACATGCAAAGAGAAAACTACACTGAAAGAAGCGTAGGTTAGCTTAATAAACGTGTGTTATTCATATGTACACCTTCAGCATGACCAAGGAAAAATTCAGGAGAATGAGACATCTGTTTCTGTCTACATGTTCTTTTCTTTTTTCTTCAACATATAAAATTATAATGTGGATGATTTGTAAGTGTAGAAGCTGTTTCACCTTCACAGATGCAGGAGCTGGAGAACTGTCAGCAGATATGGTGTTGATGGATAAGGATATGCTGGTTAAGTCTTTCAGCAATGAGCTACACAATAATAAGGATATCTTTCATGTTAAAAGTAAGAGGAAGGCAAACTCAAAGTGAAACACTTAAAAGTTTTTTTCAGTAAAGATCGTTTACTAATCAAAGCAAGAATGATTACCTTGACCGAAAAAAAATAAAATGAGAAAGCAAGGATGTTAACAGTGGTGAACATGTTCTGTGATATGATAAAAGTTCATGTTTCAGTGTATAATGGTTATTGGTGGAATATACACCTGAACTGTTGGCGAACTTTTCTAAAACTACCAATATAAAAAAGTTAAAAATGGTTTCACACATAATGTCCAAACTCAAGTTCTTTTTGGTGCTGAAGTTTCAGCAGAATGTTTATTGCGATGAACAATATATACAATTGTATATAGACACGTAGTGATACTATGAAGATTAACCCTCAAATAACACTGAAATAAGTGACAATAAAATGAAAAATAGAAACAAATGTCATTTACAGTATTTTAAGTATTTGTCTACAACTGAAATGCTGAGTAGATTCTTTAAATAATAGCTGGTATATATCGCACAGTATGACCTATATTCATTCCTGGCCTGTCAGCAACTTTAAAACATCTCTCTTCATCCTATTAGCAACAGTGACAAAGTCGAATCTATAACTTTTGTACCTAATCTAAATGTGTTCAATAAGAAGGGCAAGAAGACCATCAAACTAAGTTATGCTTTTCATCTTTACGTCTACAGTTATATTTGATTTTCAATGTTTGAAGATATCCTGAAATTCATAGTATTTGTCAAAAACAGAAAAACACGAACTATTAATTTTGTTTATTATTTGTTGACGTACAAAATAAACAATATAGTTGGTTTTCTTGATGGAGCCTCCTACCATATAAATAAAAACAACTTTATAAATAGCAAAGTTATAACTCCATACTCAGTAGTATTTTCTTTATAATTCCATGCACAAAATTTGTGACTATAAGTTAGTAGTATTTTCTTTATAATTCCATACACAAAACTTGTGACCATAATTTGGTAGTATTTTCTTTCTCTGATATAATGTATTAATTGTCTTGATTGTTTGTTTGTTTTGGAATTTCGCACAAAGCTACTCGAGGGCTATCTGTGATTGCCGTCCCTAATTTAGTAGTGTAAGACTAGAAGGAAGGAAGCTAGTCATCACCACCCACCGCCAGCTCTTGGGCTACTCTTTTACCAACGACTAGTGGGATTGACCGTCACATTATACGCCCCCACGGCTGGGAGGGCGAGCCCGCGACCCTCGGATTACGAGTCGCACGCCTTACACGCTTGGCCATGTCAGGCCATTAATTGTCTTGAACATGTTGCTTTGTTTGAATCGTGCATTCTGATTAATGTGATTTTATGGATGTTTAGTAAATATATAAAAATGCAGGTACATGTACGCTTACTGTGAACCATCTTCGATATTATTTATAGGAGATTTATATACAACAAGAGAAAAGTTCCTTTCTTGTGTTGTTTTTTATTGTAATTGTTCACCACAAGAACAGGCAGGACTTATGCAACACACAGTGAAGAACGTACGTTACATGCAAAGAAAAAACCATACTGAAAAAAGCGTAGGTAAACTTAAAAAACGTGCGTGTTCTTTACATGTACACCCTCAGTATGACCAAGGAAAAATTAAGGAAAATGAGACATCTGAATTGATCTGAATATCGAGCAGTTTTAACACAGTACAAGAGTAATTCAATTCAAATCATTTAATACACAATTATTTTTTGAAAGTATGAAAACGATACGAAAATACTGTTCTTTTCTAATTCTCTCTGGCAGAAATTTTAATAAGAATACAAGTTGATTACTAGAGGCATCAACGTTGTTTAATTATATTCTTTCGCAATATCTCTTTTGCCAATATGAGGCAAATATTTTATATATAAATTTAACCACACACGTGATCTTTACTACATATAAATAAGCATAAAATGTTAAGAAACAAAAAATAGACCAAAACTATCAATGATAAGCTCAAATTATCAAGCATTCCTCAAAAAATAATTCAAAATAATCATAAAATAGCTTGGAATAATTAAAAACATCGATATGACAATTATTAAAGTTTTGTTTCGTTGCCCTGCCTACCAGTATTTATCTTTTGCTTCAGGATGGTCATGATAGTTCTGCGCGAGCTGGAAGGCACACGTTTTTTGCGCCACTTGGTTACGCCTTCACTTTACGTCTTTGGAGGGATAAAAATATAAGGGGTCCCATCAAACACTACACTGTTTTGAAAAAAAACAAAACATATTTGGTATTTGCCTTATCATTTTCAAATTAAAATTTTTGAGACTGAAAAAGAATTACGAGTAAATAAAATGGAAAATATTAAAAAGATGCTTTCTTTAAAGCATAACTAAAAATACTTGAACATTATTACAAAATGCTCTCGCAAGTTAATATAAAATCCTAAACTGAATTTTATGAACTTTTTAATTATTTGTATCGTCCTTCATTCCATTATAAATATATGGCCAGTTGGGTAGAGCTCTCAACTTATAACCTGAGGTTTGCGGATTCGAATCTCATTCCCATTAGACATGCTCGTCCTTTGAGCCGTAAGGGAGTTATAATGGACAGTGAATCCTAATATTGGTAAGTAAAAGAGTAGCCATAAAGCTGGCAGTTGGTGATGACTAACTGCCTTTCCTCTTGCCTTTCACTGCTAAATTAAGAACACCTAAGACAAATAACCCTCATGTAGTTTGCGCAAATTTGTAACAAATAAAAAACGCTTATAAACAAGGGGAAGACCTTTTATTTCATTCAATATCACAAGAATTGTCGAAATAAAAGGCTTTTATTTATATTTTTTGATAGTGTAAACATATGTTATTGTTGAGCTCAGGAGCCTTCTACGGTAGGTGTCTGTGATTTGTTGACAAAATATCAACCATGAATGAACAGCACACACTTCACTTGTTTTCAAAATAGTATATATATTCGAAACAAGCTGAACGTATGTACAATAAATTATTCTTCATAATATATATATATATATATATATATATTATAAGAAGATCATATGCACTATATGTAGTTTTTATTTTTGTCAAAGGCCCACGTAGACATATTCAGTTACTTTAGAATTTCAATTGATGAGCCGAAATATCTTCTCTGTTATTATCTCATTAGTATTCTGTGTGTGATTCACTCATAATGTTTGCACGAGTTGCGGCGCCTGGCATGGCCTAGCGCGTTAAGGCGTACGCTTCGTAATCAGAGGGTCGCGGGTTCACGCCCGAGTCGCGACAAACATGCTCGCCCTCCCAGCAGTGGGAGCGTTATAATGTGACGGTCAATCCCACTTTTCGTTGGTAAAAGAGTAGCCCAAGAGTTGGGGGTGAGTGGTGATGACTAGCTGCCTTCCTTCTAGTCTTAAACTGCTAAATTAGGGACGGCTAGCACAGATAGCTCTCGAGTAGCTTTGTGCGAAATTCCAAACAAACAAACGAGTTGCGGTAATGATTTGATCTTCTTTCTTCAAAGTATTCTCCGTTCGTTTTGTCAAAGTGCATTCAGGCTGATTCAGTCACTTTAAGACTACACTTCGACAGAATAAATTATTCGTCTTATCTTGTTTTCTATTGTTAGTTTAACTTTATAACATATTAATCAATAGGCCTATCACTTCTACGGTAAATAACTTCACACCAAACTTTCCCTTTCGCTTAACTTACTCTCCTCTGCTCTGCTATGATGCTTTCATTCATCTCACATTATTGATATTCGTATCACATAATGGTCTACCCGCCTTCTAGAAATCTTAGATTTTTGGCATTAGCGTATAACATGTTGCATTCGATAATCTCAACATCAACAAATTATAAACATAACTTCCTTCAATCGTGCCTCCGGCTAGTACAGCGGTATGTTTCCGGATTTACAACGATAAAATCAGAGGTTCGAGTCCTCTCGGGGGGCTCAGCAGATAGTCTGATGTGGGCCCCCCAGTAGCTCAGCGGTACGTCTGCGACTTACACGCTAAAATCCTGGTTTCGATACCCGTGGTGGGCAGAGCACAGATAGCCCATTGTGTAGCTTTCTGCTTAATTCAAAACAAACTTCAATCGCCTGTTTTTCACTCTTATTATAACAAAACTTAAATAATAATAAAATTTTCTATTACAAGATAAGTTAATCAAATATACCTAATTAAAACTATTTTATATCACGACAAAACTATTTATGATGTGGAGTTACTTGAAACATTATCTCCAAGCCAAGTATTTTTATTTACCACATTTGTTTCGTGCGTGATGAGCTCTTTGCTTGAATGTTTTACCTTAAATGAAAATAAAGCCCTTAGAAGAGACTGCAGTAAATAACACTGAAGGAGCGAAGAAAATAGTTTTCACAAGTCATGATAGGAATGACATGTTAAGAATACATTTATATACCTAACACGTGTTGATGGTTCAGGCGTAACTGTTAGTATAAATAAAAACAAGCAGCATTACAAAATATGTCAGCTGTGTTACTGTAATGTCAGTATGTGTATTATTTTATCTTTTATCACCTAGTAATTCAATATAACTACAATCACTGTAATCACTTATCAGATATTTGCCATTTAACATATATTTAATATTTTAGATTTTCGTTTCATGAATATTTTAAGCATTAATTCTCACTTTAACTTCAGTTTGTACAGTTTTACAAACAGTTAAAAGTGCAGGAAGACTTTCAAAACCATTATTGTCAACTATTAAGATGTGATTTTTAACCTGTGTTCGAAGTAATAGTCATCAGCTTCTGAGTCAGAAAATTCTTCAGTGTTTGCACAATATAAGGAATTGAGGCTATCAAGATACTGTACACATACGTATGCTAATAATTATTTTGCTCATTTGGGTCGAGATGTTACGTACTAATTTTTGCACAGCGTGGCGCACACTGCCCAGAGATAAACTGACCTAGACAAAGTAAACCCTAGCGCTAGACATTACTGATGATCCCTAGAATATTATAAAAAGTAATTGGTTTTGATTAGTTAATTATATAACTGAAGCTTATAATTTAGTTGTGTTATCAGCATAGTTGATAGCTGATTTGTTATTATATAATTTCAATAGCCAATATTATATAAGTTGGACAAAATGTTGACTGTTGTGAAGACACTCACTTTATGTTATCCAGCCCAAGTCTGATAGTTTGGCAAAGTAGATAAAGTTGAAGTTTGTTAATTACAGCCAACCTGATTCTAATGAGCATGGGTCGTGCATCATAATGGCATAGAATGAAAGAGTGACCATCTGAGTGTTTGTTAAATAAGTTCATGTTTGATACATATTTTTTCTCTCTGTGGATGTAATATACAGTCCTAAAAAATCAGATGCACTACAGGGTTCAGAAGAATATGCGATGCGACTAAAATTTGATTTGCTGATAAACAAGAAACCACATGAAGTCAGATAGGGAAGACTTATATACAACAAAATATATGCAATGACAAGACAGTCAAGAAATGTAAGTTCTAGAAACTGAGTATCTTTTATTTGTGTCAACAGTACAGCTCAGGCTTCACATTTCCGTATCTAGTACTTCGACTGAAGGATGAATGAAAGTAAACAACATTCATCGCTTTCCAAGTTATCAATGAATGTGAGAAGTTCACTTGATTATCAGCAGCTAGAATTGTTATTGGTTGAAAAACCAATGACTAAAAAAAAGTGGTATCCTCTTTGTTTTCCAACTTATCATGACATACTTGCCATAAAATTGCTACATATTATAATTTTATTTCGGACGAAGCTCCGATTTATTATGTTACGTATTTTTGCGTATTATTATTTCTAATCGGCCCGGCATGGCTAGGTAGTTAACGCACTTCACTCGTATTATGAGGGTCGCGGGTTAATCCTCGTCACACCAAACATGCTAGTCCTTTCAGCGTAGGGGCGTTATAAGGTAACGGTCAATTACACTATTCTTTGGTAATAAAAGAGTAGCCCAAGAGTTGGCAGTAGGTGGTGATGCTAGTTACCTTCCCTCTAGTCTTACACTGCTAAATTACGGACGGCTAGCGCAGATAGTTCTCGTATAACTTTGAACGAAATTCAAAACAAACGAAACTATTTCAAATAACCAGAAGTTTGAATTTTTAAAAATCTTTGAGAAAGATCTAAAATAATAATACGTATCAATTCTATGTTATTTGCGAACAAAATTGGTACACACAATTTCCTTTTTTAATAAAAATATATTTTAATATACAAACATAAAAACCGTACAATTTATACTAATGGTTATTATTGATAGTTATTATAATTGATGGTTTATATACAGGAGTTTTAAAAACTTACAAACCATACTAAGTCTTCTATTTGGCCTAGAACTGAATATTGTATCGATAATTCAAGTCCACGATGAGGAAATTAATCCTGAGTTGATATTGTTAAACCTTGCTTTAGCTAACCTATTCGATTGGTTTAACGCCGTTTATAAGCTGACTATTAAGGCCTATACCTTAATGTCCTCGTAAAAACATTGACGTCCAAAGCTGATTCACCAAGTAAAATGATTTGTAATATTCGAATCCTAAACGCTTCTGATCACATTCTGTAGTTTTCCGATTAATAGGTGTAAATTATAATTGTAGCTTCCTAGGCCTATAACAAGCAGACTGTAGCTGGTCAATAATAATAATTATCTGTCTTTCGACGCGCCGGTTTTTTACATAAGAATCACACAAGTTTCTCGACGTTTCAACAGTATTCTATCGCGTTTTTGTAAAACAGATATTGTTGATTCTCACTTTCAAGAGTCTTCTATAAATTCCGAGAACAGACAGGACTTGCGCAATACACAGTGAAGAATATGTGTCACTTGCAAAAAAAGAAAACTATAGAAAAACAAGCATAGGCGCTAAAATAAATGTATAACAGTAAATCTGTTACACGATGTACATTGTATGCACCACATTATGTGACAGCCACTTAATGTTTTAAGATGTTTTTATTGCAAAACTGATAGAATTAAAAGAACATGGTGACGCTCACTTTATAAGTTATCAAGCAGATTTTCACTCTAAAATGTCAAGTGATAACTGATTGATTATTTCATAACTGAGATGGCTGGTGTCACTAGATTCAATGCATAGAACACCAACAGCTTGCAAAATTAATGTCAACCACAAAACTTCTGAAAGTCAACTGAAAGAGTGTTGCAACCACATCCAGCCACATACCAAAAGTTTCATGGGACAGATCATGTAGTTCTTATTCTCAAGGGTAGTCAAGGAGTTATGTTTTCCTCAGAACAGAATGTAAACTGGGTTGTTGTTCTTCTTAGTGGACATTTTTATTTCATTGGATTTGCCTTTAAGCAAGTACTCAATTTGCATACAGAGATAAAGTATATTAATGGCTCAACGACTAGTGTTAGTGAATGTTTAAGGCAGTAAAATAATTTTACTGTGGAATTTTATGATTAGAATATACCCATTTTAAAGTGTTATAATGTTGTTGTATTTATCTTCTTTCATTAGCATGTTTCTTTGAATTATCTGCTTCAAATAATAAAACACCCACTCACAAATTAATTTATTTCCTCATTTAACATTTATGTACAAGTCTGAACACTTATAGATTCTTATAAATTGTTGCGAACATATCTATAAATAACATTTAAACATCTCATAAATACAAAGATTAATCAAAAATCATTTTGCTTGTAGAAAACAATTTAATAACTGTGATAGAAAACACATGTCGAAATACTCCACGAATACACACTGACTTATTCAACTTTGTTTTGAAAAACATATTACAGTATATGAAATTATCTCATACTTTTAATCTACGTTCGCATGCACGATAAAAATTTTATAACTTACATCTTTCTGGGTGTCCTAGAACTATTTTGTCATCATGCGCTCGCTAGATAACATTAAAATATAATTCACAAAAATATATACTGTGACAGCATCATGAATATTTATCCTGGCTTGTAGAATTTTAACCAAGAAAAGTCTTAATCTGGCTGAATTTTGCCGATAATTATTTATTTCACGCTGTAGATAAAATGTGTTAAGCTTTACAGAAAATAGATGAAGCACGTTATGGAACTGTAGCTATCAAGATACAAGAGTTTATGGCAAAGTGTAATGTTAAGATATATTATATGACAATAAATGCATATGAAGTTTGTGTATGTGTGTGTGGTGTTACCCAGGGTATGGTATTTTACACAAATCTATTCACGAGTGTTATATACGCAGTGGCCATTTTTATCAGGTACGCCTATCTACTACCATGTGGGACCATGTTTGACTCTAGAACACTTTTAATTCTTCAAGGCATGGATTCAACAAAGTGTTGGAAATATTCTTTCGGAATTTTGGTCCATGCCGACTCGAAAGCATCACGCAGTTCCTGCAGATTTGTCGGCCACACATTGATGTTGTGAACTTCCTGTTCCATCTTATCTCAAAGATACTCTATTGTATTGAGATCTGGGGACTGTGCAGGCCACTGGAGTACACTGAACTCACTGTTATGTTCGTGGAACCAGCTTGAGATGATTCGTTCTCTGTGATATGACGCATTATTCTACTGAAAGTAGCTATCGGCGAACGGGTAGACTGTGGCCATAAAAAATGCACATGGTCAGCAACAATGCTCACGTGCTCTGTAATATTCAAATGATGTTTAATTTTTATTAAGGAGGCTAATGTGTGCCAAGAAAACATTCCTCACACTATTACACCACCACCACTGGCCTGTATCATTGATACAAGGCAGGATGGAGCCATGGATTCACGCTGTTTACGTCAAATTCTGACTCTACCATCTGTATGTCGCAGCGGAAATCGAGATTCTACAGAGCAGGCGACATTTTTCCAATCTTCAATCGTCCAGTTTTGGCGATTCCGTGCCCACTGTAACCTCATCTTCCTGTTCTTAGCTGACAGGAATAGTACCCAGCCACTTCAAGGTTCAACGCGTTGAGAGTTCAGATATACCTTTCTGCACACCACTGTTGTAAGGAGCGGTTATTAGAGTATAGGTCGCCTTCTTGTCCTCTTCTCCTCTGATCTCTTTCATTAACAAATTATATGCAAATTGAAGTACTTGCCTAAAGGCAAATCCAATGAAATAAAAATGTCCACTAAGAATCACAACTACCCAGTTTACATGGTAAACATAACTTCTTGACTACCCTAGATAATAAGTACTACATGATCTGTCCAATGAAACTTTTGTTATGTGACTGGATGTGGTTGCAACACTCTTTCAGTTGAATTTTGAATGTTTTGTGGTTGACATTAGTTTTGCAAGCTGTTGGTGTTCTACGTATTGAATCTAGTGACACCAGCCATCTCAGTTATGAAATAATCAATCAGTTATTACTTAACATTTTACAGTGAAACTCTGCTTGATAACTTATAAACCGCCGCTCACTAAATGTTTTTGTTTTGTGCACCATTCTCTGTAAACAATAGAGACTGTAGTGTGTAAAAATCTCAGGAGGTCGACAGTTTCTGAGATGCTGGAATCACCACCTCTGGCACAACAATCATTCCACTGTCAAAGTCGCTTAGGTCACACATCTTCTCCATTCTAATGTTTCTTCAAACAAAAACTAAACCTATTGACCATGTCTGCATGCTTTATACATTAAATTGCAGCCATGTCGTTCGCTGTTTGGCTATTTGCGTTAAAGAGCAGGTGCACCTAATAAAGTCGGCACTGCGTGTACATATTAAAATCCCTAACACACACATACACACAAATTCCACAGGAGTAACATCAGATATTAAAGAAAAGGTCTGTCAGCAGATAACGTATACAGGTTTTACAGGTATAATACAAAATGAAACCACTTGACAACAAATGATATACCTGCAACCATACAAAGCATGCGATTAATATATACATAGTTACTACATGAAAAAGAAAAACAACTTAATGAAAATATGACTATTTACAATGAAATATAACAAGAATAAAACAAAATAATAATAATACAGTAAACCAAACCAAAAAAAAAAATTATTTACATATATGTTAACTGGAGCCTCTTATATACCAAAATCCTGGCAGATGGTCCTCGAAGGCAGTGGTAAATTTGCATTAAGCCAAGGTCCTCTGGTAGATAATCTTTCAGTTCTTTGAAAGGGCTGTTTAACATTACATCAGCTCATCCAAGAGATAACATATCTTTCCCTCCAGAAGAAGGCTTATAATACTTCAACAGAAATATTTTTTTTATATTTGTGAAATACCCAAGCCTCTTTTCACCTGGCTATTTGGCTCTTGGCAGTAGTACTTTACATCTGTTGAAGTACGAAATGATCTTTTATTTCAGTTGGGGATATAAATATCATCTACCTGTTCTCTCACTGTAGCGTTTGAGTCCTGGATTGCAGAGCAAATACAAGCTCAGCCATTAACTACAACTACCCCACGTATATGTTGATGTTCATTTTAATTATCTCCACTGTTTATTGCATAGTGATCATTAGTGCCCTTATGAACATTGATAAAACTTCTATCATTTGGATGAACTTCTGAAGAAATGTTGTTTCTGGATGGTTTTCTTAGGCAGATAAATGTAGTGGTCTTATCTGAGTTGCAGGAATAATCAGGTAATGGCAGTGCTTTGGTGCAAAAAATAAGCCACAATCGATGGGGTATTTCAATACTTTTCTTTGTCTTCTGAATGTTTCTAACAGTTCTGATTTCATTTATACAGCGATAACGTTGGGTTTTATTATTACTGATTATGTGGATTGAGACTCTTCAGCTTCTCCACAATTAAAAATGTTGTTGATTCAGCAGGAACCTCCCTCAATGTTTAGGTAGTATTCAGCTTCTCAGCAGTCAGTTTTGGCGACTTCATGGACTTGAGGGCCAGCCAGTTGGTGGTTTCATTCAGATCCCTTTCAGCTGAAGCGCAACTTCATCCACGGCTCTGCTGATGGTAAAGTAAGGCTGTTCCCATATGTATTAGGTACTACAGGGTATTGAAGAATATTCACAGAAAACTTTTACTTAATTTCTTTCCATAATAATGAAGTAAGTTTATTGGACTAACGCAACATAAGTAAAATTAAAAATTACAGTTGTCTATTTGAATGTTTTAAAATGGCCAGAATGGTTAAGAATTGGATCTTAAGTAGAAAACTCAAAGTTGAAATGTAAGGTAAATTTATTTCTGAATAACCAGACTTTTGGTTAAAAGTGCAGACCACCAATGTAATGTATTTACCACTACAAATTTTTAAATACTTACGTTTACTTCAGTTTGATGCCTATTCTAGAAATTTGTAGAAGATTCTTGAGAGTAAGAATTAACAATATTTGTTTTACGAAACGCTAGCGTGTCTTTTAACATTGTAGAATATTCAAGAATCTCGCTCTAAATTATATAAACAGACGCGCTGAAAGAAAGAACAGAATAATATTTGTCAGCTACAGTCAGTGAGTTGCTTGTGTCTATTGTCTTTAGAAAAGGCAAATATTTGGGTTCATTTACATCAATATCTGTCCCATCTATGAGTCGAGTATTGGAATTCATTTGAATCACCTATATCAAATGCATGTGGTATTATCAGGTAAACTGATCTTCTTACAATTTAGATCTGCCAATAATGAGGTTTTCTACAAGGGCTTTTAAAGTAGCTTACACATAATACATAACAAATTATGAGACTGGACAAGCATTACAAAGTGAACGTGGTTCTTTTTCTTAAGAAAACACAGTGTACTTACTTTCACAAACAAAAAGACAGTCACCTATACTGCAATTAGGTTTACACATTTTACTCTCGCAAAATACATATCCCTACAACTAAACATGTTGAACTCGAAATTGAACCAAACAGATAAATTAGGTTTCTTTATCTAATCAACAGCATTACTCAGTGACCCTTGTTTTCTCACAGCACTGGCTGGCTGTAATATACATACATCACCAATTTGGTTAGCAAAGGATATCACATTGACTTATCCTTTCAACACGAATACTACATTATTGCGGTATTCCCTTTAACAGGATAGATATTATATACTGTAGATATACAAGCAAATAGATAACTAGAACAACGCAACTCCGATTATTTATGGGGCCATATGTTCATGCTAAAACTGCATGAAAATTGTATGACCGAAAAATCTTTAAGAATATCCTTTACAACTAAAATAAATCAGAAAACATATTATACTAGCGTATAGGTCATCAAAAATGACAAGGCAAGTACCACCACCCCACCCCATTGTGTACACTAACCTTAAAATTCACAGGTAACTGAACTAAATAAATGTTGCGATTAAGCTTGACTAACAAAAGAGGCAGAAAAGTGAAGTTGAGTTAGTTAAACATTAGTAAATTCCTTTGTAAGTCAAAGTTAAGATTATTCATGAAGTGCATTCGTGGCGTATTCATAGAATAATTATTAGTAAAATTCAGCTAAATTAACAATTTTGCATATAATAAAAGAACCAGTACGGTTTGGTAACATTAATTTTTAACAACAGCTTGTATGCCATATTGCTTAGTAATCAAAGTATAACCTAATACTGTTGATAGTGTATGTTCTGAAACTATAAAATGAAATGTATAGAAAACAAAACAGGAAACTATTTTTTGATTTCTTAAGCTAAAAAAAATTGTTGATATAACATAAAATTGCTTAGTTAAGAAATGACAATGTGTCAGCGGAGCCAAAAATTAGAAAATCAAAAAACAAACCAACTTTTGACATTGCTTTCCTCTTTATAAATACAGAGTTTTAAAAAAATTTGGAGCTTTATTTTAAAATGTTGGCGCTACTCTGATGTATACTTGGTAAAAAAAATTATAACTGTAACACTTGAATGCAGTAATCAAATGAAATCGACCACCAAAATGTCTGTTTTTTTATAAATATTCAAGAAGTTATATTGAACAATTTTTCAATTATGGGCAATTGCTCTAAGTTTTCCTTTATATTAATTGAATCGTCATATTTTTTATGTTCAGACAAAATTATTTTTTCATAAGTATGTCTTTCGTATTTTCCTATCATTTTTTAAAATTTTTAGCCTTTTGTATTCGACTGAAAAATGTTTGACAAATGTTTTATTGAAACAGAACCATTTCTTTCCAAATGAGACGCCAATTTTATGCAACAAAGTGCTGATTTTTTTTGCAATCATGTTTAATTTCTCATCTTGAAAAATAGAAGCTGTAATTATCAAATTACCTCACTAATTAGATCCTCACTTGGAAGTAAACACTCTTTTGATGCAATTTTCTTGACATAATTAAGTTCTCACTTTGAAACAAACAAACAAAATTTCAAGATGTCTTAAAAGAGTAATATATTAATTAAAGGTAGGCCATATAAAAAATATTTGGGTGAGACATTGTACTTTTTTTTCAAAACCTAGTGAGACATTGTCCATATCCCGAAATATGTATTACAAACTTTTAAATACCTGCTCTTTCATATGCTCACGAGCATGAAAGAGAAAGTTTACCCTCAATATAAACATAAAATACACACACATCTATAAAGGAACCACGTGCAAACAGAACATGTAACACAACATATTAGGACCTTATTTTCCACATACATATAACACTCTAAATTAAACATAAATACATATTTTAAATTAAAATGAATTAATCATGTACAAAATATATACCTAGCCTAGAATATGTCTAAGGCTAGAATATGCCTTCTTATTTTTTTGATTTTCAAGAGGGCACCGTGTGCCAGGATTGATGACTAAACACTAGAGACATTCTCTTACTTCTTAGCAGTAGTAGGTTCTTCCCCAGTCAATGGAGGGATCTCAACTCCTGGTGAAATTAGCCAACTCATTCACTACTGTGCAGGTTCTTTCTCTCTGGCATCTTGGCCAACAATACACTTTCATCTACATGCTCATTCATAATGAAGGAAAAGCTGGTTACCTCAACGTAGTCAAAACATTGAGGGTCTCGCTGCGTAAGAACTTCATGGACATTCTTAAGCAGTTTGGAAGCAATATAAAATGGTGAGCTTCAGCGATTTATCTTCATAGCACACAGAAAGAAGACTTCATAAATAGGATTCACTATAATAAAGCAGAAAATTTGTAAAAGGTTCAGCTAAGTGCATAGGAAGTCGAATTCTTTATTATGACTGTGAAATAGTTACTGCTCAATAACACATTTTCATGATTAACATGTACTCACGGCATCTTCGTTCGCAGAACATGTCCGGAGAACATCAGAAATGAGTATTAAGACTCTATAGGTCTAACACAGTCGAGATGATTCAGGTTAAGCATTACTAATTGCCTTTTACCTTTATTATTTGTCAACACTTTCGTGTTTTTCTTTAGAGCCTTTTAACAATTTAAAAACAGGTTAACGATTACGGCATGAATGACAAAAATCCACTGATGATACCTTCTTCCTCCCCATTACACTTATTACCAATATTTTCATTCTTCAAAACAGTATTTTGGAATAAAACAACATTAATAAAATGCTCAGCAAGACTTTATAGATTAATTATGTTTCAGAAATATTCCTATCACATCCAAATAAGGTACTGGATAAACCATATATATATTTGTTATAATACCTTATTTATTACCTGTGAATTTTATGCACTACTTATAATTTCACTAATTGATTAATATTTCAACTTGATGGAGTTGAAACATTTTCTGCATTATACTTACGAGAAACACCAAGTACAATTATTTTACAGCCAGCAGGAAAAAATGTGGTTTCTCTTTCTTAGCGTGAGTCTCATGGTTGTTGTATCTCTCTCATGAAAACATCTCCATCTGCCAAACATTTTATTTCTCAATTGAAATATCATCGCAGTATTAGTTAAAGTAACAGGTAAATATAAAGTTAAATAATACTTTCGATGTCATTCATTATAGTTAGTCCTACACTGATAAATCCCTAACATAGAGATCAAAATATTTATCTTTGTTTTTATTTATTACAATACTCTATGTGTAACTAATTGATTTAATGTGTTTTAAAAACACTCATCAATGTACTTCACACACATACATGTGTTTGTTTATATACATATATTACCATATACCTTGATCATGCTTTGTTAAGAACTCTGGCTGACACATGAACCTTTACTTTTATATTCAACTTACTGAGCGACACTATGGTCAGTACTTATTGTAGTAGCATCTAACGCTTTAAACGTTAGTCATTTATATTTCAGTCTTCGTAAAATGAATAAGTTTTAGAAAAAAACTATTAAAAGTCAAAACTTTTGAACTAAACGTTTATCAAGAAAACGTGTGCTGGTACAAGTATACTTCGATGTAGATTCAGAGAAAGTAGAACTCCCTGTAGATCATAGATCCAGGGTATTTTCCATACATTTCAATGAAATATTTATCCAAGGTATGGTCTGCAGAGTTGTCATTGCAAAGTTAGATTATCTGAGTAATATCCTCAAAATTTTGGAGATACTTTCATCATAATATTAAAGTGGTGGCTTGTAAATCAATGTTATTCACTTTCAGTCACATGACCATCGTAATTGTAGATAACTGAGTGATACTTTTACAATGTAGTGCATAAATAGTTTATTTTTAACTCAATTCTAAGATAAAAAAGCAAGGGTCATTTTACCCATTGTGTGAATAATCTCAGATTATCTGGCTGTCTTAGCTTTCATGATCAATCCCATTGAAGTTAATCAGAAGGCTGACGATCGTATTACATCAGCTAATAGGAGTTGGTAATCATTGCCATTTTGAAGAAATCCTCATTTCTCACATTAACTAACACCAGCTAAGTCTTTACAGTTTCCTGTCTCTTGTCTGGTGTCCTTATCTCCCTCGAGTTCACTAATTCTCGTTACAACTTCTAATCATGTTAAAGTACCAAAAGTTGCTCTCTGACTTATGTCTGCTGCTTAGTAATGTACTCCAGTCACTTTTGAACATCTTGGATCTCTTGTATGGATTAGAGAACCAAGTCACTGAAGTGTTAAATATGGAACAATTTGCTTTTATGAGAGTGATAAATACTGTATTCGCACTACGTTCTCACATTGGAACATCCATTTTTGTTGTTCAATTATAGCACTTCTTCTGTTAACAATCACTTTTCTTGAGTTGTTGTTGGGTAAATTCATGAGTGTCAACCATCATTGTTCTCAATCACTTTACATACAGTTGGAGACATTGGGGTGCTTCTCCTTGTGGAGAATAAAACATCACGTTCACAGGTAATAAAACTTTCCACAGATACATGAACAGTTTCAGTTAACAACCTCTTGATCCCTCTTCCATCCATCATCACATATCGCAGTTCTGTTGGGATTAACAAACTCTGTAAGCATTCACTTGGTACTCTGTATTGTCCATTCTGATCAGACTATGTTGGTAAAGTGAAGCACACGTCTTCAGTATACCCGCATATAACTCAAAAATCAAGTTGCTATTGAAGTTAACTCCCTGATACATATAGTGTTATACCAGTGGTCCAGGCTGGTTTATTCAATCCCAGCTAACACATTCACAATAGTCTGTGTTATTTCACTTTTCCAATGGAAAAGCTTTGGCCCGCTTCATAAAGAAGTTAATGGTGAAATTTATGTATTGATGCTTCAGTCAAGTTTTTTTTCAGTTTGGCAAACACTACACAGTACTCATAAACCACTAAATGTCTCAACTGACTCTCAATCAGAAGAAATATCAGTCATCAAATGTCAGTACAAGTGTATATCATATCTTAATGTCCTCCTGTCTCTGTGTTATACAAAGTCAGGAATTTTTCCTTCTACATAAGCTGTATCATTGTTGGATCACTTGTCTCGTAGGTTAATAGTAATGGCACATCATGCTTTTTAACACTTGTTACGTACTTGTGCTACAGATTACAAGGATACATGCTAAGTACTTTCACTACTGCATGGAGTACTCACATTGGACTAAGGTCCTTCAGTTGCTCCTCTCAGAGCTTCAGAAGCATTAACTTTCCAACCAATAGTGGATCATTCTTATTTATAGTTTGTTCTCTTTGTGACTTAAACAGTTAGCTTCAACTCTCACAGGGACAGGATATTTGACAAATGGGCAGTATGTCACTATATGGAAGAATAGTTCATTTGTGTTTCTAGGTTTCAGGCCGAGGTGATAAACTATGGAAAAGTCATATTCTTAAAGTGATATTACTTAATGTACTATGGTACAATCCAGATTACTAATCACTACACAAAATATAATCCACTTGAATGTGTAACCTTCTATAATACAAGGAATGGTGATATTATTTAACAAAAACAACCAGTGCAAGCATTTTGGTTTGTCATGGCCAAGTGGTTAGAGCACTCACATTGCAATTTGAGTGGCTGGGCTGATAGGTCGTTATAATGTAATGGTGAATTCCACTATTCGTTGGTAAAATGCAGGTCTAGAGTTGGTTGTAGGTTGTGATGACTAGCTGCCTTCCTTCTAGTCTTTCACTTGTAAATTAAGGACAGCTAGTGCAGATAGCCCTCATATAGTTTTGTGTGAAAGTAAAAAACAAACAAAAAGGCAGCTGTTTCTTTGTGATACAGTTTCTGCATTCAGAAGCTAAGAGCATGCGAATAGCTCACGCAATTATATATTCCGTTTAACTACAGAAACTGTTCAAACTTCATTGTTACTCGCGTAAGTGTCCATTTAAAACTCAATGGCTTAACCTTGTCTTAACAGATAGGTCAAATAGTGCATGCCACTTTAATTATTTTTAAACTTAAATTAAATAACTGACATTACAATGTATTTTATAATCCAACTTTAATATTATATATATTTTAACTTATTAATTAAAAACATAGCATTAAACGAATCTTAAATGTGCCATATGTCATGTCTTCTTGTCTTATTGTTCAGCTTATATTCTATTTCGTCTATCATGCTATTTTGAGTGATTAACGAATTAGAAACTCAGATTTCAGACATTTTTATGGTAAAATATAAAATAAAAACCTCCTGCCTTTCTAATTTGCTGAAATATCAATATATTTTGCAAACTTACCACGGAAACTCCCCAACTACTCCATTTTTGAAATATCTCGTCTACTCACGCCTACTTCTCTTAAGCACACTTTCTTATCCAACAAAAAAAAGCAAATTCCAAACTACGCAAATTTGACAGTTGTATGTAATTGGTTTGAAGGAGAAACTTATATTTGACTGAAAATATTGAAGTCTTTGCTCAAAATAGAAATGAGATTTCTAACTCACATATAGCCAAACAAATTGCATTGGTTTTGTGTGTTCCCTTGTAATAATTTGATAACTTTTTGCGTTTTTAAAATGCATCTCTGAAAACTATAAAAATTAATTTGTCATCCTTTTCTGTTTGATAAAATAAATTAGGCTTATGTCAAGGCTTAACAAGTACAATATGCAAGTATAAATCAACTTGGTGCCAGAAATAACTGTTTTTGAATATATACCTTTTATTTAATATGCTTTGTTTTACGAAAAAACTAAAAAATTAATCATTTATGAGTAAATCGTAATCGTATACACACTTGTTCATAAATACTTACACGCAAGGTACACCTATACCATCCTAGGAAGGTAATTAACATCCAAATACCTACCGCATTTACTGGATCAGCCCGGAGTTTATGAAAAGCCATATTCTGAGCATTTTCTTGCACTTTTATTGCTTTAGACCAAGGGACTCCAAACCTTTATGAGTAATGGCAGAGAAAGTGATCGTTTTAGCATTCGCGGGCGGGAGGGATCGTGGTTAATTAAGTAGGGATGCATACATGATCAGAATATAACATCACTAATTTATTTCTTATAAGAGCACATACTTAAAACATTTAAGATGCACAATCATCTTCTTTCAGCATTGGTGACAAGCATGAAACTGGTCCTTTTCTGAGAAAATTAAACTTAAGTGAGTTTCAAAGTTAGCGCTACCTATAATCAAAGTGATTACAAATGCTCATCATATAAAGCTAATCTGTAACTAGATTTCACGTATTTCATCTTTGAAAATGTTTTTTCACAGAAATAGGTAGTGTCAAATACTGAAATGAATCCAAAAGCAAAGTTTATTAAAATGAATGTATTGATCACTTGAAAGGAATTTATAAAACTCTATCAGTTTCTCTTCTTTGTATTTGTCCTTCAAAATGTGGTGAAATTGCTGATCAGTCACTTCCATTTGAACTACAGGTGGAAGTTCATTAATAACACAATCAAATAGTTTTGAAAGATCCTTATTTCTGTTGCACTCTCATCAAGATAAATAAAACGTTCCTTGAACTGCAGTTTCAGGTCAGAAAGAATATTTGGTGCAAACCTGCATGGGAATGAAGATCATGCTTCTTGCTTGAATTTTTCACGACATGGAAAGTGTATGAAGTAACTCCTCGTCAACTGTGAGTAACGGTTGAAGACGGTTCTTTTCATTCAAGGGATTTTTCATTCTCAGTTCTTAGCTGAAAATATCGCGACACAATCTTCCCTCAGCTAAGTCATCGAACCGAAGCGTGGAAGGGCTAGTCAGTATATGTTGCTTCTGTTTCCACCAAAAATTCACGGAGAACGATTGAAGTTCACTGTTGAAACTACAGGTTCCATGACACATGAGAGATCCAGATATTTTTCACACAATGCCTGCTGATGAATAATGCAGTGAAGATTCATAGGCTTGAAACAACCCACATTTTCAACAGCTTTTTAAAGTTGCATAACTAAACATTTTCCTGTACCACACGTATTTTTACCACCATTTGTTGTAACACAGTTAAGCCATTTTCATTCCAAGTTGTACTAAGTTAGTGACATTTCAATATCTTTGTAAATGTCCTCATCTGTGGCTGTTCCATGCATATTGTGCACAGAAGCTAATTTTTAGTCACTTCAAAATTAATATTGATTCCGCAAATAAACAGCAGCAACTGTGAAGTGTGACACAGCTATCTCTTGACTCGTCAAACTCGATGTAAAAGAACTCGAATTATTTGGACTTGTCTTTTAGTTGAAACATAATATTACTTCCAATGTCCTCGACTCTGCGAGCAACTATATTCGCCAAAAGTCTACTTTTTATGGGCACATTTGTTCGGCTGCTTAATTATACGTATTTTATCTAGCTCACCATCGGTAAATGGTTTTCTTCGCTTGGCTGACTGGTGTGCTACTCGGAAACTTGCTCTTGTTGCAGCTTCATTCTTGGCTTTCTTCCTCTTAAATACAAACTATTGTGACAATAAGTTACTTTTCAAGGTTTCGAATTTGTCTGAAGGTATTCTTTCCGAGAATAGTTTGATTAATGGTTGGTTTGGTAATTTATGCGAATGTTCTATTCTTCAAAAATTTCGTTGCACATTAAGCGCAACTCTTTGTTACATGATTCAATAACGAAGTAGTCCACACTCCACTATTCTTTAAAAACACGACATTCCCTTGTTCTGACATAATAACTAGAAACAGCTATAAGTTTCAGCATAAAGTAAACAGCAGCATTTGCTGACACATACTGAGGTGCACGATGCAGACGTGGGAAGAAATACATTGCTTTAAGGCACTGGGATCTGCAAGAAAGATGTGGCAAAACTAAGTAGTATGACATTTTACAGTAAATAGAAAAGTATATCGCGCCTAGATTGGTTTTTACTCCATTACGTTTCATTTTCTATTTTTATATTATTAAAAATGAAAATGATTTTATTACTTTAATGAACTGCTGACGGGCCGTATCGCAATTAGATTGGCTTTTGCTCAATCATTGTTTACTTTTTTGTTTTTATAATATTAACAAAATATACTATTACTTCAATAAACTGTTGATGGGCCGGATAAACCGAAGTCTCGGGCCGTAATTCGGAGACTCCTGCTTTAGACAATTGTCATTGAAACCACTGAAATCCTCTCCCACTATGTTCTAGGAGCTGGGATTATAATAATCTTCGTGAAAAAGCATTGATAACTGCATCACAAAAAGTTATTTGCTATTGACGGTGCTTAATTATGGTATCAAATAAACAGGTTAACGGCAGGATTAGTGATTCATTTCGTTGATGATCAGTAGGTTTCAACTTCAGTCGCTAGCAGTTATACAAACATAAGAAATAAGTGTGAAAAGGTCGGAAATAGAAACTGCTGAATGGTCAATACTCATGACATCAGCATAATACTACACACTTTATTTCACGATCCTTAAACCTTTAAACATTTGTGGTGATTGCGAGATTCGAATGTAGAGAGGGTAATTTTGACATCTTCATGTGTTCCAAGCTCTTTTCCATCAAGGTAGTTCTGTAAACCTCAGAACAGATTATAATCAGATGGGGCAAGGTTTGGAGAGTATGAGGATGTGTAAGTTTTTCCAGTTTTCCTTTCCAATCTTTGCAGATGTGATGCTTGTTGTATGGGGCTGCGCATTATCCTGGTGTAACAAAACACTTTTAAGATTGATCAAAGCAGGCCTCTTTTCTTTCAGTACAACATTCAAGTGCTTTAAATGTTGACAATAGAAGTTTGATGCAATCGTTACATTGAATAGCAGCGACGCAAAGTGGATCACATCAACATTATCCAACTGAACGCTTAACAAGACTTTTCTAGAGTGGAAGTTCAGTTTGGGTCTGTGCTTCAGCCAATTTACCTGCACTGAGCCATTTTCTGTGGCGCTTCACATTTTAATAAAATATCCATTTTTCATCTCCAGTCACTAACTTGTCCAAGAAAGGTGAGTTACATTAATGAAAGTTTCTCTAAGGTTGGCTTCTGTCAAATCATAGGGGACCCATTTTCCAAGTTTTGACACCTTCTCAAGCTGTTATAGATGACGGTAAGCTGTTGAATGTGTTACATTTAGCTTCTATGCTAGTTCTTCAACTGTTACAGCACAATCTTCATCAAGTGCAGCCAGCAGCAAGTCAGTATTAAACTCAACAGGACTATCTGAACGTGGCGAATTACTTAAGCTGTAATTACCTGATCTGAACTTCTGAAACCACTTTTGAGATTTTATATTATTGAGAAACTCCGTACGATAAACACCTTGAATGTTTCATGTAGCTCCTGCTGCATGTTGCCTTTTTTAAACTTATAAAGCATTATATGCCTAATGTGCTTCTCATACACGTCCATCTTCATAAGGGTTTATTTGATTAATGATCTGAAAAAGCGAAGTTGGGTTAGTTTATTTTATTTGTCTGAACATTTTTAGTTATTAAAGACTTACGGGTAGTCTAATAGATATGAGGAGGACAATGAAAAGTTTCAACTTATTCTTATAGAAATCATCGGTTTTTATACTATTGACAGGATGTGACGGCTTAGAAATGAGCACTGGTTAACCAAGGTTCCTACTTGCCACTATTGAATTCAATGCTGCAGATACCACAAACACTGCACAGTTAATTTGAGAACAGAGAAAACTATATTATATTTTGAATAACAAAAGATAGAAATAGATATTCATTTGCATGTTAGACAATGGACAACAAAAGAAATGATTTAAAGTATATCATGGTAAAAGTAAAGCAGAAATATTAATTGTCCAAATAGGTGTCATATCTTTGTCCAGTTTTCACACATTCGTCATTTGTGAAGACACTGATCTCATTGTTTTAGTGTTGTGCTATTCAGGAATTGATGCCTCAAAGTTTACTTCAAGTATAAATCAAAGTTAAATTCCAAAAGAAAGACAGGACAATCAGTTTTGGCAAGACTTTTCTTGGTCCATATTTATGCCTTAAAATCTTATTTATGCATGCAATAGTAGGATACGACATACCATGCAGTATGCTTAGTAACGGAAAAAGTTTTATTGAAAATAAGTTGTTGTTAGTGATATGAAACATATAATACGTTTATTCAGAGTAAGAGAAATGTTTTGAATTTATTTACTGCAACTCATTTTGAGATAAAACTATGTTTCATCAACTGCTTTAGAAGCAAAATTATTATTTAATTATTATATTTATTTTGATAATAAGAATTTTAAAAGATAACTATTTTAAAAGAGGTAGTTAGAACAAATTTTGCCACATAACTCTGTGTGAATCGCACATGTTGTACTAGAAATAGGCTTGTGTAATATTGTTGAGGTCATCTTACTTGAAGCTCCTAAGTTTTCTAGTTTATGTAATATTATTATCACTAGAGGGAAAGATATTGTTGCATGTTATAAAAATGTACGGATACATAGTATGGTTGTCAGTTTAGCTATAATGGACACTTTTTAACCAGAAACGATCACACCTTGTATTGTAACAACAGAGATAAAGAAAAATAATTCATGGTGTTCTTGGGCCGGGATTCCCAATCTTTTTAGACCTGAGGAGCTTCCAATCAGAAAGAAAAACACGTTCTGGAGCCTTAATAAAAAATGCATTAAAAATAGAAACAATCGGTCACTAGCGCCAGATAAATTTTACTTCAAGCTTTTAGAATATGAATTTATTAAAAATATCAATATTTGAAGAAAAAATGTTTACATCTACTCACTTGTTCAAAAATTTCTGTTTACAAAATTTATATCAATAAAAGTACAATATACTTATTTATATGTTGATGGCTCGAATGGACTTGCTTTTGTTCACAAAGTAGTTCAATATTTGGAGTTATTATTATTACTTGTTAGCGTAAATCATCTTCAATTTCTAAATTTGGTCTTTGTAGCTAGCTGTATACAGTGAAAATGTTTGCTCACAAAGATATGTTGTTGGAAAAACGCATAAGAATTTTCAAAGCTCTGTTACTTATTTCAGGATATTCCATGGCCATTTGAATCCCAAACTGTGTAATTTGTTCCTGCTGAAATTTTGTTTTTCGGGTGTAACCGGTTTAAATTTCTATAACTTGTTTTTTCTCTTTCAAAGACAAATTGTTAGTATTTGCAGAGTCAACAAAGGGATTTTGAATCCACAGTAATTTTTCTAAATAAGAAAAGAAATACTCTCCAGTAGTTGTACACAAATCAGATATGTGCTGCAAGACTGAAACTTTTGCATCTTTACTTAAGGAAAATTTATTTATAAACAAAATACTATTGAGATTTTCGAAGCAATTAAGTTCTTCCATAAGTATACATTCACCCTAAATATTTGGCTTACGTTGAAGCGCTTCCATTTTACTCTGAGCTTTGAAGTACATTACCCTGATACCCTGCATTGTAGTATTCACTTCATTTACATAGGCAAATACGTCCGAAAGGTAAGCCACTTTCTGTATCTTGCAGTTGTCCCTTAATTTGTATGCAATTTCTAAAATGCCATTCTGATAGAAAGAAACCTATATTCTGAAGCAGTCAGTAAAATTAAACAAGCACTTTTCCCCAAGAAATCCATCGGAGTTCAGTATGAAGCAGCAAATGTTTTATACAAACTACCCATATCCTCACAGAGTAAACTGAAGATCCTCGCATTAAGTGGTCTTGATTTTATAAAGTTAACTATTTTTATGACATCACCCGATACCAATTTTAAGTCTTCTGGCATTCGTTTCATTGCAAGTGCATGACGATGAAGACAGCAGTGGATACTCTTGATGTCCGGGTTTATCTTTTTTATGCATGCCACTGCACCTGAAACTTTTCTAATCATAGCTGCAGCCACTTCAGTACAAGTACTTGAGCAAAGCTGCCACTAGATCTCATTCTCTTCCACAAATAAATCAATCAGTTTAAACATTTCTTCGCCTGTTGTTTGAGTAGGCAAAGGTTTGCAAATTAGCTTGTCTTCTTCAAAACTAGCTTCGTGAATATAGCGAACAAACTAAAGCAACATTGCATAACCCGTGACATATGTTGATTTATTCGTCTGAAGCGAAAAAATTGGACACTGTTTTACTCTCATTATTATCCGTTAAGCAATTTGCTTCGAGAAACCTAGTTGTCAGAAAGGGGCACTTAGTTAATGTTTTAAAGAAATTTCTTTCAATCATGCAATCTACCAAATCTTTTGCACATGGTTTTATAAAATCTTCTGCAATTGTATGAGCTTCGACTGCTTTTGCAATACGGTAACTAACACGATATGAAGCAATAAGAGCACCTTTGTTGTCCTGATGGACAAACGAACGAAATGTAGCTTTCCTAACATTTAATTGCAAACACTTTCTTTTGAAATACTCGGAAGATGGATTTTTTTAAGTTGGAGTGTTTAATTTCTAGAAGCCGTTTGAACTTTGCTGGATGCAAACTACTGTTACTTAACACTATTCTACATTCAACACACAACCCACTAGGTCCATCTTCATTACCTGTTCATGTAAAACCATAGTAAATAAAACTTTCATCATACTTTCTTTTATTTCTCGTTTCACTATTTCTTACATCATCCTGTGTTGAAGTGCTTGCACACGACGATAATGCCAATGAATTCGTTTTGAGCTCAGGCGTAGAAAGAACTTTACTCGTATCAGATTTATTACTGATATTCAGCCACTTATTCACTATAAAGGTGACAACTAAATAATAATTTGTCAGAACGTATTCTTATATCTTTGGCACTTCAAAAGTATTTTCACAGACACAAATTAGCTTCTCAATGAAAACTCATCAAGCACTTGGGTTTTATGATAATACAATGACACACCAACCTAAGATCAGTGTTGCCATGACTAAGTTAGAAATAAAGATTTGTGGGAAAAGGCTGGGTTGCTAGAGCAATATATTTTTCTAAAGGAAAACGGTAAGCTATTATTTTTATAACTTTTTTTTTGCCTTTAACAGAAAGTTTAAAGCCAAATAACAAAATATTAAGCCAGATTTGACGTGAGTCTAAATCTCGAACAAAGTGAAACATGACGTCATGCGAGCATATGACATCATAGAATTCATTGGTACCAAGTTTGTCTAATTAAGCTACAACGAATCTAACCTAACGTAACAATTACTAATTATAATTGCTATAAATGTAATTATACTGCGTAAAACTATACTTTGAAATTGAAACAATTGATATTGCATCTAATTGCATCACAATGTTTCAAATTTGGACAAGTTCCAGCTATAACGTCACGGGTCTTTTTTTTCATTTCATTCGACACTTAGTTGCTAATCTAGATCTGGCTTTTGAAAGACAGTTGGCACCACTACCCAGGGTTGACCGATGTTTCATACGATAATCACAAGGCTATCTTGCATTTCCAATGACGCATGTGATCTTGAGATGATGCCATATTTACCTGTAACCAGTGGTGCCACGGTCGAAGTTAACTAAGATTGCATTATCACTTTCCCCATGAGAACTTCACCTTAGCTAAACAAAATCGTCTGGCGTTAGGCAGAATAAAATATTAAAAGACCCAATACGCAATAAACGTCTTATATTAAATATATATTTTAATTTTTACTTTTTTGTACAGTGTATTCCTATTCAATTTTATAGTGTTCGGAAAAAATATTAATATTCAAAAACTTCCTCACGGAGCCCCATTTTGTAAGGTAATTGAACCCGTCTGTGTGGATTTTGACGAAAAGAAGATGATTATTTAATAGTCTGGATTAAACTGTAGTAAACAATAGTGTACTAAAATTTTGTACATACATTTCACTTGTTTTGAATATACATTATTTTAAAACAAAAGGAATGTGTGTTTTCTGTTTATTCTTGAAATTTATCACCATTGAACCACAGACACCTACTGTAAAGAATCTGGGTTCTATGTAATCCTAACATTATCTTTCGTTTGTTTGTTTGTTTTAAATTTCGCGCAAAGCTGCTCGAGGGCAATTTGCGCTAGTCGTCCCTACTTTAGTAGAAAACGATTAAAGGAAAGGAATTAAAAATGCTTCTTCACTATAAGTTCCATCAGTCTTCAAAGTGAGGGTATATTATAAAAGAGCAAAGCATGACTTGAAACTTGTTCGAATCTCACTAAGTGAAAGCAGTTTTAGCTCTATTTTATTCAATCTGCTTAATTTACCAGTATCCAGAGGTCAAATATCAAGTGTTGAAATAGGTACAGAATCTTGGTTTATACTATCTTTTCTTGTCAGTCATAATGGGAAATGACGCTGCACTTTTTGAAAGCAGTATGATTACATCATTTAACATCCTGTTTATCTTGATACTAACTACTTTTCTTATTCTTTATGGAAGTCTATACATCAGTTGTTTAATTAGACTTATTGCCAATCTCTTTGTAAAGGTGAGCAACTTCTCATCACACAAATATATCAAATACTGAGCTTCTGCTCCTCTGTTGACTTGATATTGCTCACACAGTCTTCAATCAGTGGCCTCAGGTGTGTTGACAGTACAGTTATTATTTGCTTTTGGGATGGTGTAGCAGTAGTCATGCTAGGATACCGCTAGTCTGGGTTATCTCAAATTTGTTTGGTGTTCCAGTTAGCATTTTAGTGCCTATAATTATAGGTAACACAGGGGACTTCATTCATACTTGGATAGATTATTCTTTAAATTAAAGCTGCCTGCTTTATGAATAGGAAATAATGCATTGCATCTATCATCATGTTTCCCTATGCTGTATGTTTTAAGAAAAATAACTTAAATTTAATTTTTAAAGCAATAATATACATTTATATATGCAATGTAGAATAATTGAAATGTTACTGTATTTTACAAACTCCAAAGCCAAGTCAGGTCACTTTATAAAAGTGAGTATTATGCTATTGCATATGGTAACATAAGATGCACGTGCGCGGTGTTTGCAACTTCCGTAATGTTAATCGTGCATGGTTGAAAGGAATATGCAATAAAAATAATAAATGTAAATAGATGTATAATGTTAAGAGATTTAGTCTATCTAGAATAAACATTTGTAGTTACATGTTACAATTCGTAGCCATTCTGGAACGAAAAACATGACTTAAACCTTATTTTATAATTACTTTTAGTAGATACAAGGTCAATCAATTCGACCAGTCCCGCTCAGAGGTAAGATAGAGAAAACAACAGACAAAACATAAAATTTTTCTTTAAACAAGTTTGATATTTATCTGGAAGTTAGTAGAAGGTTATAGAGATTTTGAAAATGAAATTTGACAATTTTCTGATGCATAACGCTATTTTAAATCTTAAAATAAAATTATTTTTCATATGGGATAGTTAAAATTCGAAAAGAAAAAAATGCGCGAGCAAATCTTTGAGTACAAAACCTTAAATCTTACTTTAAAATATAATATTTTGTGCATGCAAACTTTGTTATGGTTAATGATAATCTACCAATTTTCGCTAGGATTATAATAAATGTTGTGGAAAAGCTCAAGTAATTGAGGTGAATGAGCTTATTTACTATTGATAGTGTCATACTATGGGGTTGTATAAACATTATAATGGCAGAAACAATGTTTCATTGCTTTATATTGGACAGAGTTTTTTACTTCAGTTGCTAACACTTAAATAAATATAAACATAAATGTAAAAAGGTTAGAGGTTGAAACTCTCAGAAGTACTTTAAAACTTCATGATCAGTAATAAAAAGAACAGTACTACTTATTGTATATCGGACTTTTTAACCTTTAAAGTTTTATGGTGGTTATAAGATTGGTCAAATTGAAAGACCCTCTTATAGAGTTAAGTAAGAAAAAATAACAGATGAGATATAAGGTTTTTCTGAAAAACAAAAAAATATATATTTATTTGGGAGGTTTCATAAATTATGCAAATCGAGTTTGAAATTTTTTAGAAGAAAAGTATTTTTAATCTTAAATGAAAATCACTTTGCATTTCTAGCAGCTAACTCTCAGACTCCATGTTTTCATAGACAAAAATTTTGAGTAAAAATTCTGTTTGTATGTCTGCAAAAGACTTGTAATATTTACTATAACCTAGAAACATTTAGTAAAGACACACACCATCTTAACTTTTTTAAAATGTATGAAAACTATAACGATCACTTTGTAGTCACGTGGTTGGTGAAAACGTATCCCAACTAACTGCTCCATTGGCATACAAGTTTATCGTAGTGTGCATAAGCTAATGGAAAATGTTAACAAGCTTTGGTTGTATATTACTGATGGACCTATTTTTGTACTAGCTTAAGAAATGAGGAATTATGGCTGATGAGCTAGAAAAGAATGAGGCTTTTGTTGCATTATGTTTGCTTAGTCAATAACAAAGAAGATGAACAAAGTACATATCTGACTTTGTAAGATAGATCAGATAAAGAAGCACTTGAAAAAAAGACTCAGTATAGCTATGATAGCCTGCTGTGATTAACTTCCAGATAAAACGGATATATCAATGACCAAAAATAAGTGGAATTCCCTGCCTACTTTCAAAGATATCAAATGGTGTTTAACTTACAATGTATATTCTATATTGTATGATTGCTAATTTATTGTATAAAGCTAGGATGTTTTTTTTAATTATAAGATGAATGAGAGTCAAAGGTGTTGCGCCATTTACTTTCAATTAGAAATTTTGAAAGAGGATGTATGAAAGATCGCTCGCTGCTCATTTGTTTCAATGTTCAAACAATTTTAGTTGAATTTCTTAGGATATCATTAGTTTTAAAACTGAGAATGATCACTAGGTTCTTATAAACTCAGCTGAAATTACATTGTGACCATTATTTTCTGGACTGTAAAATAATTTTCTGATTCAAAATTCTGCCTAATATTCTGCAAAAATCATTTACTGTGTATAACCTAATGGTAAAGCAATATCTATGCAGCAGATCTCTTGATTTTCACTAGACGTATCAAAAGCATTTGAAGTGATATAGCTCTCCCAGTTGTAGTGTTGGAGTTGTATTGTTCTCAGCGCATAATGTGAATCAACTTGTTACACATTTGAATACAATGTTCGTTTCACTGGATTTGCCTTTGTTCATTTTTTTTAATGCTCACTAAAGTGAATGAGCCAACTTACAAATGGAAATGCATTATCTTCGCTAATTCAGTTACTGGTGTTATCAGCAGTTTAAAGCATTGAATATATTTCACTGTGGAATATTGTATTTGGCCTAGGTTGGTCTGAGTGTTTATTGATATAGATATACAGTAGTAAGGACATTAATATTAATCTTAATTAAAATAAGTTCAATAAAAAGTCTTAGTTCAGTTCAGTTTTACCAATAATTACTTATTTTGTAATGAGAGTGATGAGTTTAAGACTTGTAGATGGTACCATAACTATTAATTTAGTCATGGCTAACTGAAATACTGTGTGTAAGTTGTCATAATAATGGTTTTTAAAGTAGAAGTATTCTGTTTAACACTATTAGCATATATGACGATGTGTAATGTCGTGATATATATGTGTATGGTAGTATATATGCATAAATGTACGTAAGGCTGCAATGTTGTTGCAAACATTTATGGATGCTACACAAGTCACTCATAAGTCTTGTCAATTACTCTGAGCTCACAATTGTCAAGCAATATATGGAAATAAAGGACGTGATCTCTTGTATGACCTGATGAGCGACATTTGAAAATAAAATGTTCCTGATATTTTCATTAATTCTTGTGAAAAATTTCCAGTATCAACACTGAAATACTTGGCAGGTAATGGATTTTCATAGAATAGTAAAAGTAACACGAAAGCTTTTGTTTGAAAAAAAACTGCTTTCAAGCATGTAGCTTGAAGCACATAGTTTTACTGAATAGTTTCTTAACATTGATTCATTACAAAGTACAATTAAAATGTATGAAAACATGAGTTTTCACCCAGAGGCAGGAAGTAATACACATGTATTGGTACTTTAGAGTAACCTCTAGCTGTTATTAATATATAAAAGGAATATGGTGGAACATGAATTATCATTGTTAACAAATTTTTATGTTCAGAAGAGAGAGGCTAGTGCTTGTGCCGTAACTGGCCTGTTATGGAATCCATGTTTGCAGTCTCGCCTCATTTTCCCTACTGGACCCAGGTTCTATATAACAGTTAGACAATACTTGTTTGTTTGTTTTGTTTTTTGAATTAGTTCTGCGCTAGCCGTCCCAAGTTTAGCAGTGTAAGACGAGAGGGAAGGCAGCTAGTCATCACCACCCACCACCAAGTCTTGGACTACTCTTTTACCAACGAATACTAGGATTTGCCGTCACATTATAACGCTCTCATGGCTGAAAGGGCGAGCATGTTTGGTGTGAAGGGAATTCGAACCCGCAAGCATCGGATTACGAGTGAAGTGCCTCAACCACTGGCCATGCGGGCCGAGTTCATGTAAATTTATACAGTTTCACTCGACGAAAGTAATAGTTAATCGTTGTAATCAGGGCATCACAAAAGTCAAACTTACAATTCTAACTGAACATCTTACTAATTAGAGACGACAACTCTTTAAATTTTATACTTATTAAAGCCTAATCCTTGTTTTACTTGAGCATCTTCGACTGCATTTTTTAGAATTTATGCGAGAATTGTTGAAGCCTTATGGATCGGGATAGCTGCAGGAATAAGAAGGAACTACTTACAAGTGATACACTTATTAGTACGTATAAGCCTAAGCAATTTCAACTGACCAAGGCAATAATGATCAGTGGTTGTAGCCAGGCCATCAACATTCATAATCAATGTCTCAACACACCTATAGGTTTTGAAAATTTTGATGATCGATTCGTTATTTCTATCTGCGATATTTAACTGCATTTACCAGAAGATTTGCACAAGCATTCAACTACTTCATCATCTGTGCTCATATATGGAAAGTTACAACCTACACAAGAAGTAACCCATGGTTATAGCAATTATGAAGAAAGAACTAGGGCTATATAGTTGAGGCTTCTGAAGAATAAGCTTTCTTGAAGACTGTCAGTTGTATCTTTCTGTAGTCGTGGGATTGAAACATTATTCCAGTAATGTCAATAGGCAAAATGAGCCTTCAGCGCTATTTATGGTAATATCGTTGAAGATAAAACTGCTGTGCATTTTATCGTAAAACATGGCATATTCGAAGTTTATTCAGTTATTAATGCTGAAGGACTTTATTCACATATATTAATTAGTTCAGTTACTAATGAGGTTCAAAAGCCAAGAGCATTTATGTTTTTAGTAAAAGATGATTTTCTTGTTGTTCTGAATTAAGCACAAAGCTACACAATGGGCTATCTGTGCTCTGCCCACCACGAGTATCAAAACCCGGATTTTAGCGTGTAAGTCCGCAGACATACCGCTGAGCCACTGGTGGGCAATGATTTTCTCATTAACTTATTTTACATATTTCCGATTATATATTTTTTTTATTTGGTATGCATATGGTGCCTAATAATAACCCTAATAATCATTTATATATATATCTTGATTTCGTATTAAAAGGATTATTTTTATTTCTTAATTAAAATTTGTTTAAATTATATTATGTTTAATTTACAGCTAATGGGTATATTTAAATTTTTATTTGATGAAAAAGAGAATAATTTGATATTTTTATATAATTTTTCAAGAGTTTATTGTGTCTATTCTATCATGTTGGTTTCCTTTATTTTGTGGCCTGGCATGGCCGAGCGCGTTAAGGCGTGCACTCGTAATCCGAGGGTCGCGGGTTCGCGCACGAGTCGCGCTAAACATGCTCGCCCTCCCAGCCGTGGGGGTGTATAATGTGACGGTCAATCCCACTATTCGTTTGTAAAAGAGTAGCCCAAGAGTTGGCGGTGGGTGGTGATGACTAGCTGCCTTCCCTCTAGTCTTACACTGCTAAATTAGGGACGGCTAGCACAGATAGCCCTCGAGTAGCTTTGTGCGAAATTCCAAAAAAACAAACAAACAATCCTTTATTTTGACTTATTTTTTTCTCAAATAACAAGTAATGTTATTGCATTTCACTATCTTGATTATTTTATCATAAGAATAATCACATAATTGTTTTCTCTTTATACAAACTTTAAGTATACTTTTGTATTTTCAAATTGCATCTCAATGAAAATATATTTGTTTGTTATCTTTATTACTGTCTGTCAAAATGATGAGATTACTTTTTATAACAACTGAATTTTTACTTCCAATGTTAGAGGCACTGTAGAGTTAGAAAAGTTTTCGCGGTGTGTTCAAGCACGCTTCATGATATCGTGCACAGCACAGATAGCTATTTATGTAGCTTTATGCATAATAAAAAATAAACAAATAGAATGCATATGCAAACAAAAATTCATAGATGTAAGTTATTTATAAAATACTCCATTGAAAACAATTCATATTTTATTATAACTGATCGATCGATATAATGCTGTAAAGATGTATAGAATGTTACTTATGAAAATTATATGTGATTAGAAAACGAGTTTCAAATGTGAAAACAAACAATATATCTTGCAACATTGTCCATTAAAAACCCGGTCACCTAATAAAATGTTCTTAGAATATGCAATATGTCTTATGTGCAGATTGTTTTAGGAGTGAGCAATACAAGAATTATGTCTACCTACAAAATGTTAAGTAATTGATAAATTTGAAAGGTAACGTTTGCATATGAACTACACAATGGAGAAGTAACTTATACCGAGATTTAGTAGAATATGTGAAAACAATTTTGGAGCCTCACCAAATCATCACAGTACATATTGCCACGTCTGGTTTTGTTCTGTTTGTTATTTTTGCCACAGCTCTGTAGAGTAGATTCCATTGCAAAAACTCTGAAGTAAGAGTATAACGTTCAAAGCACACAAATCCTCCCTGCATGATTTTCATAATCTATATGATGTACAAAGGCAACGTATTTTCCAGTTCCCATTTCAACAGTACGATGTATAGGTGTTACATCAAGTCATAATTCACTGATATGTTTACTATATTCTATTACTTTATACATAAATTGATATCTAATAGTTTAGATGGAGAGCAGTAAATTCCAGCCTTTCTTATTATTTCACTATTTGATACGTTAACATTGAAAGTAATATTTTCATTACTATTTGAATATCTTTTTGAGTAATAAAAAGAGTAGATTTATATAATATTGCTATGCCCTTGTTGGGGTTATTTTTGTTTATTCTGTCTATTCTTAAGGTAATATATCCCAAAGAATAAAGATAGTTTTGTGTATGAAATATAGTTTCAGTAATAATTGCAATATCAGGATTAGTTTGTATTACAAGGTCTTCAGTTTTGTGCCTCTTAGAAGCAAGATTTTAAGTAATCCACCTTGGATATTAAGATGTTGGATTGTGAATGTTTAAGTTAAAAATGCTTGCATGAATTTTTGTACTGTAAATGATATTATTGGTGTAGTGTGGATTTTTGCTATGTTTATAATGAGTGTGATACATTATTGTTTGTTTTATTGAGTCTGATGCTGTGCAATGAAATCTTTAAAAATGTTTTTATAGATCTATAATTGGGCTATTATTTGATGATTGTTTGAGATTTTTCATTGCTATGTTGTTGGTATTTTGAGTTCTCTTTGTTGTGTATTCACTTGTTTTTTATTATTTGGAGGTCTCTGTTGTGGTTGTTAAATAACTTCATTAGCATATGTTGTTGTGATTGTTTTTTGCATGACTAGTGTAATATATAGTGTTTTTCTAGTTTGCTGTTGTGGCTGTGTTGTTTGTTCTGTAGTGTTGTTATTTATGTTAAAAATTCTTGTTTTAAGTTCTTTATATTTTGTCAACCTTCATAATTTGCTGTGTGGTGTTAGTTACAGTTACAGCACATAGGTGTACTATTTTCCTTTGTACCCGAGTGTTTTCTGCTAATGATTAAAAAACACCAATTAAAGAACAATGTTACAATAACACAGAGGGTTTACAGAACACAAAATAAAAAAGTGTGTAAAAATAAAATGGTTTATAGCACGTCCAATTAAAAAATAGTAGCTACAGAGAGAAGTCATTTATTGTGTGATATATAATGCATAAATTACTTATACTCTCAGAATATATAATAATATCTACAGTCAACTGACATACATATCATAAAGCACAAAAATTATGTCTATTTACAAATTATTTTGACAATGTGAAGTACAAAAAAATATATTATTATTACTGGTAATATGAAAATTATGTTTACTCAAAAAGTTCTAATATTCAAATATATAAAAGTCACATCTACCTACAGTATAGAACATTCAATACAAAATAACCTCTGCCTCCAGGGAACATACAGCTCATGCAATCTAAAAATTACATCTACTTATAGAATGCTCCTAATATATTCAATACAAAAGTTACATCTATTAATATGATTTAAATAACAGTTTTTTAGACAAATCAATAGTTTCCAGAGGCAGATGTTAAATATATATATAGGGAGAGTCTATCTGTGAAGCAAGATTCCATCAACATTCTCATGCTGTGAGCCTAGAGTTCTGGACAATGAACTTCGACATCGCCCTACTTTACAACATTGTGATACAGCGTCCAATCACCTGTCCCACATTTAAGCAGTACCTGATCCACCCAAATGATGAAATTTCTATCAAGTGTTTTCAATCTTAATTCTGCAGTATGAGAATTGAGGAATGTAAAATCTAAGACACTCATTCCATTTCACCCTGCAACTGTCATACAATTCATTCATAGCCTTGTCATAAATGTTCTTGCACTGAGCTTACATATTCCTATTGCAAATGTGAGGACATAATTCAAATATGCAACCCTTTGATTGCAAATTGATGACCTATCCACTGGGCCATTTTAATCAGAGGTCTGTTGCCTGTATCTGTGTAATGCCGGGTTGTTTCTGATTGACCCAATCAGCCTCTATTTCATAAATAATTATCTTATTGAAATAACAGACTGCTTAGCTTTATACCTGTGTTGAATCAAGATTGCTTACATGCTCATAAAACAGCAACCTTAGATGTCTCTGCAATCATGTACCTTTTCTCAAACACAGCATGATCAAGTAAATACTAGTACCAACTTCATTAGAGAGCTTGCAGAAAAGAAGCATAATTAAGAATTAAAGCCCAATCTGATTCTATACTAAGAAAAGACTATTATATACAGAAAACAATAATGCCTTTCTTCTCACTGTGGAAGCACTACCCATGAGGACGTTGACCATTCCTGTTGCAGAATAAGAGAGACTGTATTCCTGATGTATCAACTGAATTCTTTTGAAAATGGTACTGCCTCTTTCTACATATTATATTACATTTTACAAGAGTCTTTCCTATCCAATTTTAATGGCCTTTTTCATTACGCAACTAGAGTGAGAAGAACTTAGTGACGACTTTGAACAATTTCCTATATTAGAACCACTTACACAGTATGGAAAGAAATGTTGAAAAAAATTGTGTGAGCTAGGATTATTCAATTTTCTAAGTTAAAAGAGAAGAAAAAGTTTCATATTCTATCTTTTTTTTCCAAAAATAAAACAAAATACTATACTCTTTAAGTTTTTAATATCACTAATGTAACTCCAATTACTCTTAACAGATGCATTGGGACAAAGTTTCAACTTCCTTAAAATAAAAAGTTTTTAGATGTATTACTGTTTATTTTGTTTGCTATATTTATTTCTACTT
Source organism: Carcinoscorpius rotundicauda (assembly GCA_011833715.1). Taxonomy (NCBI): domain Eukaryota; kingdom Metazoa; phylum Arthropoda; class Merostomata; order Xiphosura; family Limulidae; genus Carcinoscorpius; species Carcinoscorpius rotundicauda. The sequence continues at coordinate 42,837,760 of CM022392.1, read as the reverse complement.
GGGTTTAGGAAATTTTAAACTTTGTGATCTGTCTCCAAAAACGAACATGTGAGATTAAATATGTGGGAGCCATTTTACATTTTTTTCTAAATACAAATTAAAACAAAAATTAATACAATCCCAGACAACATCAAGATATTTTTACATCATTAAAGTGTATTACATAATTTTATCCCAAAATGAAATACTTGTTGTAATTTATGTCATGATAGAAAATAATGTATTATGTTAATTTTTATAGCATTCCGGATAGCAGTAATACTCCAAATTGTTGTCCATTTCTTCCAAGAGGTGCTAGGTAAGAGTTTAGTTTTTTATCTACTTTATAATAGCTACAGCCTAAGTTGAATGTGTGATGAAAGTTAAGATTTTTGTTTAAGTCTAGATAATAACAGTTTTTTTTATTTATATTAATCAATTAAAGCATATTATCTTTTGGTGACATCAATGTAGGGATAAAATATTTATTATATGTAAAGTATTTTACATTATATTCAACTAATGATGAATGTCGTTTTAATAATTTTGATGATAAACAAAAGTAAAAGATATGCTAATTTGATAAATAAATTTTTAATGTTAAATGTTCGTTATTGTGCTCAGTTTAAGTATTGTGTATATCTGATGATGCTTAAATTAAGTCTGTATATCATAATTATTTAATAATAGTTAAAATTTGAATATTACACTTATCTAATGGTGGTTAAAATATTAACATTATGGTCCTTGATTCAACTTATAGCTTTCTAAAAATAATGTATAGAAACGTTTATTTTCTTTCCATATTTTAGAGTCAGTTGTTTACAAAATTAGCTTAGATAAGGATTTCAGCTCTTGGACCTTATTTGTTTGGATGCCCTTTTTGAAAATGGCATTTTTGTTTAAATTTCCCCAACTTTTAAATAAATGATGATCATTAGGGTGTCTAAACCTCTATTCTTAGAACCAATGGTATGGGTTTAAAAAGCAATACAATACAATAAACTATATAAGAAAAGGCTCACAGTTTTAAAACAACAATTTCTTTTTTTACCTATTCATCATTGGTATCCTGACATTTTACTGCCGACAAATAATTATGTTCAGAAAAAAAAACTATCTTCTAGTACAATACATAACTTTATTCTCATAAATTACAGTGAACTAATAAATTATCGCACTAAATTAAAAACCGAACTGAATAAGTTGCTGGGAAAAAATGCTATCAATACATTGCAAATATCTGTACTATTATTCATGTTTGCACAGGTAGAAATTTTATGACATAATTTCCATGTTCACGCTTTTATAATATATCGGTAACATACGCAGAAAACATTGAAATGAAATAACTAATTGTTGCATTCATCCTTTGCTGGCATTGAAATGCACTGTCAATCATTTTACAATGGCAATAAAATGTCCCGGCAGTCATATTTTGGCAGTAACAAGTTGAAGAACTTATATCATCAATTGTTACGCACAGGATGATGAATTGAATTCCATACCTATGTTTTCAAAGTGAAGAAATACAATTAAAGGTTTTGAAGCCCTTTGATTTTAGGTGGATTATATGATAAAAAGGCTAATCAAATTGATTAAAATTTGACCACGTATGGTTTAATACTATTTCATAGTATTCAGATAATATATCAACGGTTAGTCGTTCAAGAACCAATAACACCAGGTTTAGCGCTGTTGATACTGGATTGTTAAAAGCACTGAGCCTGATACCAAAAGAACTTTATGGAGCACAGAAACAAATAAAAGTTGCAAAAGAGTGAGATGATTCAGTGTAGGACATTTTAACTTGTGACTTACTGGCAGTTAGCCCATCGTTTAAAGATCATACTATCATTAAACCAGGAAAGCATACTATAGTTACAGAACTTAAGAAATATCTTTGATAAGAAGAATATTATTTCTTGTCCATTTTACGTCCCAATTGAGAATGATGAAAATAATCCATCAAGTAGGGAGAATGATACCTGAGGTATCTAGAACAGCAACTTCACACCATTTTGACTTCTATATTGAATTGTCTATAAAAAGAGCTGGAAAGACAAAGGAGAACATTAAACGCTTAATACTGTTGATGTGATATCCATAAATGCTAACAAATATACACTACTGGCCAAAATCTTAAGGCCAATGAACATAAAGAAAAAATATGCATTTTGCGTTGTTAAACTCAACCACTTATTTGAGTAAAGCTTCGAAAGACGAAAATAAGAAAAGGGAAAGTAAAAATAAAAAACTTTTTAGCATTTAATAGTGAAAATGTGAACACTATGAAATTAGCTTAAATACTAGCTGGTCAAATGTTTAAGACCATACCAAAAAGAAGTCCTAAACAGGGTAGGAAATGCCCAACAAGAGGTTTCAGTGAGTTGCACGACCATTATTGTGAATAACTGCAAACATTCGCTTTGGCATGGTCGATATAAGCGTTTGCAGAAGGCTGGCTGGAATGTTATTCCATGTGGTGAAGATGGCTTCACGAAGATCATGCACTGTTTCGAATTGACGTCCATTTCTACAGACTTCCTTGCTATCCACCCCCAAACATTTTGGATAGGGTTCAGTTCGGGCGAACACGCTGGATGGTCCAAAAAAATCATGCTATTCGCCATGAAAAAGTCCTTTGTCCTGTTGAAAGATCCAGTCATTTCTACGCAAGTGAGGGTCTTCAGTCAATAAAGATGCTCTCTCCAACATGCCAATGTAGCCAGCTATTGAGTGACGCTCTGTATAATCTGAAGCTCCATTGTTCCATGGAAGGAGAATGCAACCCAGATCATGATGGAACCTCCTCTACTGTGTCGGGTAGAAAATGTTTCCGATGGGATGTTCTTATTGTGCCAGTAACCCAGCTGGACCATCCAGGTTCATTTTTTTCTTATCAGAGGACAAAACCTTCTTCCACTTTTCTACGTCCCATGTTTGATGCTTCTCTGCAAAGTTTAACCGAGCTATTACGCGGTGTGACCTTTGAAGACGTTTACGGTTTTTAAAGCCTTTCTCTCGTAGATCCCGTCTTATTATTCTTGAGCTGCATTCTGCGTCCGTAAGGGCCTTAATCTGGCTCGACAATTAGCTGGTGTCTTGCCGGACAACCTGTAAAATTCTCCTGATCAACGTCGGCGATATTTTCTTGGGCCTACCACTTGAAATTCTCAGGGTCTTTTAAGAAATTTGCAACAGCAGTTTTACTACGCACAATCTCAACTTGATTTGACCTCAATAGTTTGTTGGGATGATGAGGATACCATACCACTTCTATTTAACTTCTAGAGTTGCTTCTCTATGAGCTTGAATCTGTGTGGCTAAAATATGTAATAGAGCAGGATACCAATGTAGAACAAAAATTGCAGTTTAGTTTTACAGAAAGATAAACTTCCCAAATGGGGTGTTCAGGGATATTGATATACTTCTTCGCCCCGCTAGTGATAGTGTTTTGATGTGAACATTAGGAATTTAGATTTCATTTTTTTGGTCTGAGGACAACGTATTTTAATCATTAAAGCCTCCTACAAAGACAGAAATTATGATGCACTTTCTGTATTAAATTTTCGGACATTATTTATGGAATGACCTGATATAAGCATTGTGAACTATAATTGTAATTAACGCTTGTTATTCGGAAAAACTGCAGAATCTGATCAGGAATGTTTACAAAATGTTTGATTTCAGTGAATTAATTTTGGATGTCTTTGTTTCTACGAGGACATTAAATATATCTTCGTTGGTAAAACATCAGCTTGTGAGCAATGTGAGGCCAGCCAAGAGGAAACAGGTATCCATGTATCTCAAGATGGCTGGTATGGGTATTAAACTTTTATTAAAATAAAATAGGGAACAACGTTTAAACCTTCTTGGGTCATCTTCAGGTTAATAAAGAGATTTTAAAATAACCATTATTGTAAACTGTATTATCGTTTGTGTATTAAAGTACATTTGTGTTGAGAAAGAAACTTTGTGTATCAATCTTGTTGATAGGTATTATGAATGTGATACATTTTAACATGTAATTAACTTCTAAATTAAAATTTTCGGTTATTTGACAACATAATATGTAACGTGCGTAACATAATAAACCGGAGACTTGTATGAGATATATTGTAATCCTTAACATTAAGATAAGCAATGAATCATTAAATTCTGCTATCAATGTTTTGGCATGCCTATTTAAGTTGCATTTTATGAATGCAACAGTCGGAGTTGTATGGTTGCCATGTGTTTGAGTAGGAAGAATCCAGGTATCTTTTCTCATCACATCCACGTGTATATCACAGATGTTCACATTAACTTTGTCACCACATTCAATGGATTTATTTATATAGGAAGAAAATATATTGATATATACGTTATTTTTGTGGCTTTCATTATTGATATTCTAATCAGAAGAAATGCATCAGTGTTACAATCAATCAATCACCAATTGCCCATAACGAAGGTATATCTGCTACATTGATGGCAGTGTTCTTTACACTCAGTACTCTGACCTTTGGGCATTCGGTTTGGAAATGTCCCTTCTATGAATATTTTCTGTGTACTAATAAGGATCTTCTTCTTCATGTGTCAAATCTGCGGTAGACATCGACGACCATGATATGCCAGATTTCTCTGTTGTCAATCCTCCTTATCAACTCAGTGTTACTCATTGAGTTCTTGGTGACATAGTTATTGAGGCTGTTGATATATTTAGTTCTTTGACACCCTCTGCTTTTCCTCCCTTCTATTTTTCCACATAGCATCTGTTTCTCTATCCCATTCTTCCTGCAGATGTGTCCAAGAAATTCCATTTGTCTCTTTCTTATAGTTTTCATGAGAAAACAACACAAAATTTCAAAATTTTCTATTAAGGAATTAACGATAAAACAGCAAAAAATTTCAAAAATCTACTATTAAGCTATTAAATTTTCTATTAAAGGAAAGCAAAGTAACTACAGCACCTTAGCGTAAATATTACACTGTCAGTTAACAAATTTTGTAATAATACATTTTCTTTTTTTCAGACTATACACTTTCGACAATTTAAATACACAATAAAACAACAGGAATAACAGTTAGTATATTATACAAACAGATCAACATTAGCATTTCCAATATAAAAACCATCATAAAACAACAGAAACAAACCACTAGGAGAAAATAATGTGTAAAATGTTGCTTAAAGCTTAGAAAAATTAATTTACTTGAATACATAGCAAAATTGTTTAGCATATCTGACGTTCAGGATACATAACAGCAAACTAGAAAACTGCATTAGTAAACAGTAATACCTAAATCAGTTTGAGTAGCCACAATGCTTAGAAAACGACAGACCAAAAAGCTTAACAAATGCAACAGGCAAACTGGTAAATAAAACTATCACCAAACGACTACTTATCTTCCTAGAAACCAATTACTCAATTTCAGAAATGCAAAACAGTTTAAGAACAACTGAAAAACAATTGAGTGTTATAATGTAGGTGTCTTCATTGGCATTTAAGAAGCTTTTGATTCAGTTTGGCACAAAGAAATTAGAAACAAACTAGCAAAGTCCAAAATCCCTAAATTTATTTGATATAATTTCTGATTTTTTTAAAAAAATAACTCATCTGTAAAGATAAAAGGGAATAGTGTCTAATCTTTTTGTCGATCTATCGCAGTATTTAATGGCTCTACTATCAGTCCAATTTGTTAAACCTTGCATGTCAATGACCTAAATCTAGAAAACGAAACACATTCACACACAAGCATACCAGTTTTCGGCTGACATAGCAGTATTGTATTCATAAATAAGTTTAATTCAAGTAGCAAACAATTTATAACAACCAAAATATATACAGCCTTGAGTCTCCAAATGGAGAGTAATAGTATGTATGTTTTTCTTATCGTAAAGCTATATTGGTCTATATGAGCCCTGATTTTAGCTTTATAAATCTAATGGCTTTACTGCTGTTCCACTTATGGTCATAGCAGTACTTAACCTCTCAAAATTCTTAACTTGTTGAACAAAACTAAGGAAACCCCTAAAAGAAGCTAAAAAGGTCTAATAAACATAAAAAACAACAAAACAAAAGACACAGAAAGTGAAAAATTTCTAAACATCACACGTCTCTGAAAACGTACTGTCAGGTTTTATATATTGACTAGAATATTTACAGTAGGTGTTTGTAACTTAGTTACAATAATTTCAACTATGAACAAACAGCATATAGACCACTTGTTTGCTTTTAAACAATATTTTAAAACAAGTCAAGCGTTTATACAAATGCTTGTTGTACTGTTGATTACCACAGTTGTATTTAGAGCTTCAAAGTAATTCTCTTTTCATAAAATTTTACACAGGCTAGTTCAGTTACTTTTACAACACAAGTTAACAAGAAGAATTATTCTTCCTATTTTGTTGTTACAATAAAATTTGTGATAATTTCTCTTTAAAGTTACCGCTATAATTTTTGGCTACCGCAGTTTTAACAAAAGCTTCAAATAACGCCCTCTTTTTCGTCAAGTTACCATAAAGCACAATTTGACAAGACAATTTTTTTTTCCACTACTCTGTTAATACAATACAGTCTTTGGTAGTTTTACTTTAAAATTCGCCACTATAAGCTCTTTATCGAAAGGATTCTGATGCATATTTATATCATGTGCGTCTAACCTTCACATGAAACAAATTGAAAATGTTACAGTGAAAGCTGTGTCATGAATAAGCATCATAAAACACACACTTCAAACGAAAACAAAACCACCCGTAAACAAACTGCTTATTTGTATACCAACATACTATGGATTTTATAACTCTACTATAACAGGAGATGAGTACTACCTTCTGCCTGGAACATAAGTTAGTATCAAGTATAGAAAAACAAAATACACGAATCAAGCATTACTCAAAGTAACAAAATCAAGCAGAAATTGCAATCAAAATAATCCAGAAAATAGCAGTTCAACACAGAACATTTAAAATGATTCCTACTGTTGAAATGGAACGAAAAGGGAATATAACGTTGTGGTCAATCCCACTATTTGTTAGTAAAAGAGTAGCCCAAGAGTTGGCGGTAGGTGGTGATGACTAGTTACCTTCTCCTCTTGTCTTACACTGTTAAATTAGGGACAGCTAGGGCAGATAGCTCTCGTGTAGCTTTGCGCGAAATTAAAAACAACAATCTCTTATTTAATTATTCTCTTTCTCATTAACTCTAGTCTAAACTACAGGAGAAGAACACACACAAGCAAGGATTATTGGTTAATTAATCTTTTGTTCTTAGTGATTCAACATTAGTTTTAGTTATTATTATATTACAAGTAGTAGTTTTATTACAGTAAGAAAGGAAATTTTTAACTAGCTCAATGTTTTTATTACTGGTGCGATCATTCTTAAACACCCGTAAAGAAAATATCTCACCACTTTTAAAATTTTCTTCTTTACTGCAGCAACTAGAAGTTGTAATAAAATAGCACTTATAATCAGTAAGTAAAGTCAAAACGTTTGTTTGTTTGTTTTGGAATTTTGCACAAAGCTACTCGAGGGCTATCTGTGCTAGCCGTCCCTAATTTAGCAGTGTAAGACTAGAGGGAAGGCAGCTAGTCATCACCACCCACCGCCAACTCTTGGGCTACTCTTTAACCAACGAATAGTGGGATTGACCGTCACATTATACACCCCCACGGCTGGGAGGGCGAGCATGTTTAGGGCGACGCGGGCGCTAACCCGCGACCCTCGGATTACGAGTGCATGCCTTAACGCGCTCGGCCATGCCAGGCCTTAAAGTCAAAACGAAACTATTAAATCGTTCTCTTTTTGTACAAATTACACATTATTTTCCTCTGTAAGAGTGCACTGTCAATTCGTGGTCCGTAATTTGTTTTAAACTGTTACACTGTGAAGTTGCTTAGACAATTATTTTTTTATGTTGTGAAATCTTCCAGTTTCTCGTTTTAGCATCTCAATAGTTACACCCGAATGGAATAAGCACTCACACATGAAATTCGTTAATCTCCTTTTTTTTTTAATTGGTTCTCTGCTTTGGAGGAACGACTGAAATATGTATACCACAGTTGTACAAGTGCCACTGACAGAGGAAGATACGAAAATGGTTTTATTAAGAAATGACACATTATTGTTATTTTAAAAAATTGTTTCAACAAGTTTATTTCTTGGCACCTAACAATAAATTATGATTAGACAATATTTTTGTTGCAAAATATGTATAACAAGATACAAATCTACATCCCAGTTAATATTTATGTTGTATGTACGATGGGGAATAAGTAATGAGGTGAGATACGTTCGGAGATGAACATACACATTTTAGTGTCTCGTCTTGGCACTTTTCTGTTAGTGTGATAACATTTTTACTTGTTAAAAATGTACTAAAACAATAACCAAATAACTAGTTTTCTCTATGTGTACATTATAAAATGAATGATTATTTTGAATATATTTACTGTATGTAAACTGACGGGTTATGATCAGTAGACTGTAAGACTTGTAAACTATGATTGTGATTAACTATTATTAATCTGAAAACTACGGATATCTGACCAAAAACGTTTATAGATTTCAAACATTCCAAAGTGTTCAACTTCAGAGAATTGACTTTCGATGTTCGTCTTTCTACGAGGACATTAAATATTGTCATCGGTGAAAAACTTCCACGTTATAAATAGAGCTAGCTGGTATTCCCGTAAAGTGAAATGTACCTGTATATCAACATAAAAGTAATTTTTGCATCGCGGACCTTTGATAAATCATTCAGTTATAGATCAGACAGAAAACTCAGTATACTGTAGTTTGTAAGCTTGTAAAACATTTGTGTATAAATTATTATTATTAATAACTGTCAATATCATTTGTATTATTATTTTTATATTAAAATATATTTTTGTTAAGAAAGAAAACTGTGTGTATCAATCTTGTTGGAAAGTATCGTAAATTTGATACATATTAACATTTAATTAACTTTAAAATTCAAATTCAAACTTCCGGTTATCTGAAATCGTAGTACGTAACATAAATATTAGGGTGCGTCAAAAAACAAAAAGTTGTGACACTCAGTCGCTCGCTTATAATTTGATTCCATTCAATGAAAAAAATATACTAGCGTAAAAACCAATCCAATACGATTCGTCAAGATAAAAGTGAACGCATGAAAGCTGCCACTATAATACGCAATTAGTCATTCAGTCGACTTAATTCGCTCTGGTAACATTTACTGTATTCAGTCCTACATGTGACGTTTATTGAATTTCACGTGACTGACAGTCAATAACTTTTCGCTTTTGAACATAATACGTGGTAAGTGTAACAATTTATTTATATAAATCTTCCTATGTTGGAAGCAAATTTTGCTTCCTTTTGCAGTTCATATTGGACATAATATCGAGGATCTTGCCATTAGCCCAAGTTCTATAAGGAGGAAACGAATTACTAACCGTATTCTTCTAGCAGCTGAATTGAAGGAAAGTTTTTCTCCAAACGTTCCTTTGACATTACATTGGGATGGTAAGCTGATGCCTGAGTTGATTGGCAGAGAGAAGATCGAACGTTTGGCAATTTTAATTGAATTAGGTGAAGGTGTAGAGAAGATTCTTTCAGTGCCCAAGGTTGATAGTGGGGATGCAAATTCAGTAGCTTCTGACATCGGATCAGTTTTAGTAGAATGGAATGTAAAAGACAATTAAATCGCTTTGCTTTGACACCACGGCGACCAATACAGGATCCAAATCTGGCGTTTGTCTGAGGATTGAAATGTTACTTGAACGTGAGCTCTTGCACCTTGCCTGTAGACATCACATTTTGGAGATTATTCTGAGCGCTGTATTCTCTACTCTCGTGATAGAGACATCAAAAAGTCCAGATATTACTTTGTTTTTAAACTTCAGAGATTGTTGGCCTAAAATTAATAAAACTAAGTACATAACAGCAGCAGAAACAATGCCACTCCAAATACAGCCTTGGAAGGATGATATTATTCAATTTTGTCAGAATCTCCTTCAATCTCATCAACCAAGGGACAATTATAAAGAGCTCTTGGAATTAGCTGTCATTTTTATTGGATCTCTTCCACACGGACGTTCTTCAGTTTCTTTCCGTACTTCTGGTGCTGTACATCGTGCACGATGGATGGCTCGAGCAGTATGAATATCCAAAAATCTGGATGTTCCAAGAAGAGTTTGGTAGACTGCAACCACGGCCTGCTTCATCTCGTGTTTCATTTTACGCACATTTCTGCAGCAAACTTGGCGATTTGTGTGTCTTTACAACTAAACATTACTTGCTCTCATGGTTTACAGCTGAGGATGCTTCCGTGGCAGCTCGAAGGGACCTAACACTACTCAAGGAACTTTTCTCTTTCATGGAAATAGAGTTACTGTGCAGTTCAGGAGCACAAACAATTTCCTTAAAATCATTGCACGAAGCGCTGTTTTCAGTATATCGTAGCTATCACAAGCATAAACGAAGACAAATACAGGACAGGGTAAATAAAAGTATTAAAAAAAGGGAATAAATCCGAGATACATTGAAAAGATTTTTGAAAAAGTATATTATTTCAAAAGTTCCTTCAGTTAGTAAGAAAAGCTGTTTATTAATGGACTTTAGCAATCAAGATGGTGGTGTTAGTGTAAATTGTACCCTACCGTGGAAGGAGATTGTTTTTTCACCCTATTAATTCTAAATATCTATATAATCCAGACCTTTTGAAAAATAAGACGATCTCTTTTGGTAGAAAGAGATCTTGTCAAAGTATATAATGGTTAATATATTTCTCCAAAATAAGGTGGTAATCAAAACTTCTCAGAGGAATTTTACAAATGAAGATTTCCAAATTGGAAAAAAATGAATTGACATTAGTTAGCATAAGTTGATACAGTTGTTTGCTTCTGCTGTGTGGCTCAAGTTCGGCAAGGAATTTAGTAAAGGAACGTTATAATGAAAGGACACATTTTGATGAGAGATCACAATCTTATTAGATATATAGTGAGAATATATTAAACTTAATAAAGAGAGTTAAATGGAGAAAAGACTGTCTGCAGTGAAAAGAATAGATTTGTACATATTGCTAGAGATAAAAAAAGGAAAAGGAAAATTAGCGACCAGTGTTGGCGTGTGTTATAGCAGTTCTGCAGTATTAAGCCGAATGTAGCTGTATTCGTGAAATAAACGAAGTTATGAATTTAACAATAATACTCACTGTAATCAATAGAGATGAAAACTAAATTCGATCCTATGACGCAAGAGCATGTTTGACACATCCAGAATAACGAAATACATGACCACTATTTTGACCTCATATTCACAATGAACTAATCACATTAATAGCATTGTAAGTGAAGAAAAAAATCCTTAAAAAGATAAAGATTACAAAATATTTTCTAGACATTCTTGATTTCACCACTGATTTGAGTTACCAAGAGCAGATTTCTCTCGTGCTATGTTATGCTGACATGTCCTCTGAGGAAATGAAGGTAACAGAAAATTTTATTGACTTCTTTTTAGTTTAAGACATAAACAGAGTCATCAGAATCTCTCATCACTGCAGCATATGAATTTCGCCTCACATTAGTGATCGTCGGTGGCAAGAATAGAACAGTGAGGCAAAATGAAGGATCAGAATGTGAGTGTTTAGGTATATACTTCAGATCAACATGTGAATAATTTCACTCTGTGTAGTTGTCAAAACGCAAATCTAGTATTGGCGGATATAATGAAGTGCAATTCAAAAGCCCTATCATTTTATCTTGGTTGTGCAGTGAACTTACAATATGCTCACTGTTTCCATGTGGCAAATACTGAAAGAGAATTTTCTCTTTCCAATTCTAAAGTCATTGTCAGAAACAAGGTAAAAATGTAGAGTAGAGAGTGTATAAACATTCTATTACCGTGTAGGTGGTATTAGTAATGCCTCACTTAAAGTAGCAAAGGAATGCAGTGACTCAAAAGTCAAAAGTGAGGCAGAATTCTTGTCCAAGTACAAACTCGAAAATTTTAAGTTTCAACTTAGAATGTTTATGTTATGATATCATATTTTTCGTAAACACTGTGGGTAAGATATAAATGTAGCTTGATATGTCTATAAAACATGTCAAAGAACTCATTGAGTTGCTGCAGAAATACAGGAACACTTGATTTACTTCAACTATTGTTGCAGCAACAGAAACAACACATGAAACGGACATTAAACCTAAGGTTAGAGAGCGAGTGAAACGAAAGAGAACAATTTCCAAAGCAAATTTGCTCCAGAAGGTATTTTAAACGAATTACTTTTTGTTGAACGTGGACCAAGCTGTTATATCATTGACCACATGGTTCAAACAAATGCAAGGGCATGCTTGTTACTTCAGTTTCCTGTGTGATATGAAGCAGCTTTGAGAAATGAGAGAAAATTACTTGAAGAAGCACTGTGTTAATCTGAACTAGACATTTTGTAACAGAGACTCTAACAACATTGAGTACAGATTACTTTCAGAGCTGTAAGTGCTTCCAGTCACAGTGGCTTTAAGGAAAAGAATTTTTTTTTTCAAATTAAAAATAATAAAAACTACCTTAGGGAAATCATGTCTTATGAAAGGCTTGGTAAACTTTTCACGATTTCTATCAAGAATAAAACAACATTAACATTAGACCAAAATCTTTTAGCATAATTTGCTGTAGAGAAGTTTTGCAAGATAAGCTTTAGAAATAGATGGAGCAATACTGATCAGTAAGTTTTTTTAATTATATGAGTTTCTAAGAAGACTCCACACAGCCTCATTTGTTCTCCTCATTCTCCTAGGGTTTGCCCTGTTTATAAGCCAACAGTTTAATAAAAATAGAAAATTTAAACCAACTCAAATCTACACACTCCTAACAAATACCAATACAGATTATGCTTGTTAGTCAATACTCAGATGTGGACAATCAATTTATGTGTACCATACAGACAAGGAAAGACTGGACTAGCAGAAGATCAGATGGTAATTTTACTCGGGGCAGAAAATATTTTACGGTGGTGTATAGCAGGTTATCATAACATACCAGTAAATGAAAAAAACCCAAGGAGGCAAGTAACAACTAGTAGAGATAAAAAGTTTCTTCTCATTAAATATGCATAACTGTCCCTCAGTGACTGTTAAATTCGTGTTTAGGTTATTTAACATCTGTAAATTAAAAATAATGATTAATATCTATTAACAAGCATGTGGCACTTAGTTATCTACCATATGAAGATATGCAACATACTTATTTTTTAGCCAGTAACATCAATCAATTACTTAGTTCATCTAACACTTAAATGTGATCAGTTGAACATAATCTCAGTGACTGAAAGCTCACCTGATTTACTAACTTAACCTTTAAAAATATGCAATCTAACCTTTTTCAAACTCCCCCCAGTAGCACAACGGAATGTCAGTGAACTCATACCACTAGAAATCAGGCTTGGATAAGATGGTGAGCAGAGTAGGGATAGCCCGTCGTGGAGTTTTGTGCTTAATTCCAAAAATATTATCATTACTTTAATTAGTTTGTAAAGTTTCATAACGTTGTTATTCATGGCAATCTTTTATTTTTAAATGTGAAGCCTATATTATGCAGAATATTCAAGAGTTACTCTGTTTCTCCAATACTGAAATGTGATTTTCTCAATCTCTGTAGCAAAAGACATCCACGACTTTCAGAGCGATCAGCTAGATGCTGGAGACCATGTACAAGCATGTTACAACTTTACTGTTGGAAATGAAAAGTTGATGGAATTCTACTCACCACACTATCCAAATAAATATCCCAATAATTCGTATTGTATCAAACAAATTTCAGGTAGGAAATTTGAGCAGCATATGTCAGTAAGAAGAAAAAACTGCATAGTATTTGACTATTAAGCAGTGAAATAAATCTAATATAAATATAATGGAAACTGTCATCTGCTTGATAAACACAATTTCAGCACTGTATCAGGTTAGAATACATTTTGCAAAGTATAGTTTTTTATATATAAAATAGTGTTTATTGTTTTTTCTTAATATGTTTAGTTTTGAGTAGATTTTACATTTCACAAAATGTCCAAAGGAGCTCAAAACGAGTTTTGTCAGAATCATTCAGAAACTAGTAGTATCTACTCATGACTCAAAGTAGAAAAAGGTGTTATGATCTCTTCATTATTATTATGTGTCACAGTCACTTTGAAAAATCAGAATCAGATAAATAGGAGCTTAGAAATCAGATAAATAGATGATATTATAGTGAAATCCAAGAGACTAATATTCTAAAACGTTACTTTTCCCAATCACGTTACTTCGATTCTTTCACATTTGATAGCATGTTAATTTCACTTCTCTGTTTTCAGTGCAATCACTCACTGGTGATTTTATATTTATGTAATATATAAAAAGAAATTTAAAAGAGACGGAACGTTTTCAGCAATACAATGAATATTTCTCTACTTGAAATTTTCAATTTTTAATGATATGTATTAGTTCAAATAATACATTCTCAGATTTTTTTACTCTTATGAATATGCTTTGCAACTCGAGAAGTATTTCATAAACGTGAACACCTTTCACTTAAAGCATACTTTACAGGAACTGTTTCATTATTTCATTAGCTATCTGCTTAACAGTCGTAGAATTGATCAGGAAAAGTGGAAAATAAACAATCATTAATATGACACAAAACACCAACACAATGTGTTATCGTGAACCTGACGATGACCGAAGAAGGTTAAAACGTTGTTCGCTCTTCTATGTAAAATATTTTCTCAACCCAAACGAGCCGTTTTTGCATATAAAATGTGTTTATCTGCTTGTCATCACACAGGATTGTCATTGTTAGTGGTTTTCAAAGCTTCTTTTTTTACAAGATCCTGTTTAAGGCTACATAAATCCAACATTTCTTAGTTTCTAAGAAATTTCACATTCTCTCCAAAGCAACTAGCATTACCATTACAACATAGGACAGGTCATAACCTCTTCATATCACCTTAATGGCCACACCCTTCTGAAACAAGCAGTACTGCAGCAATATACCTTCTTCCCTGAAATAGAACAGGTATTATTTTCATGTAATAATCAAAGGAGGAAAGGAATCTAAAACAAAATCAATTTAATGGATTTTTCTGGGGGAAACTTGCACATACAGAACAAAGAATACATTTAGAATAAATACAGTAATACTAAAACAAGTGAGAAATGTATGGTACATTTATATACCACATTTTCCTGTTTTTCATACATCAAGTCTTCCCTCAAATTGACAATTAAGTTCAATTTTTAAATTCAAATCCTGTTTAAAGAGTGCATAATTCTTTTTAGCCACTGATAATAATACACTAAACATTAATAGTTCAATACATAATAATGTCACAGCTTAAAACTTAAGCGTTATATAAGACTTTTACTCACAATACATGTTAATCAAATTATTTTCTCTAAACATGCATTTAGTGCGAAATAAAACCATTTAAATACAGAAATACTTGCTGAAAGTAACATTATATACACATTTGCACAAACTGCAGATGCAAAAAACTTTTTAATTTAGTCAAGAAAAAATGATAGTACAACTAAAAGCAAAGAAAAAGTTAAACATTTATAAAATATTACATCACTTAATTTAAAAAAACATAAACTAAATTAAGCATAGACAAAATGTGCATTTAACCTCCACAGCAGATTCTCTAAAGTGGTTGTGGATCTTTGATTGTTTGATATTTTATTATTCCTTTGCCTCAAGCCAAGGCTTGCCTGATCTTAGCCAGTTCCATTCATACCTACCAATATTCTTTTTTTAACCAGGAAGGTGATATTGAGTGATGATGCCTTTTCAGATCAGTCGTTCATTCATTACGTTGCCATTCTTGACATTGCTGTTTAGAGTCTAGATTTCCATCACTTTCAGAATTATGGTGGTGTTGGTGGACGGGATTGTCAGCAGGTTGACTCTAAGTTGTCATTGAGAAAATTCTCAGAACATCTTGATTGCAGACTGATTGACTGATGACGGCTGTGATGTCCCACACTTCACTGGAGATCTGACGATATCCATAACGCTCTTGGCCACCCATTGAGTACCACTAATTTATAATGAAAGTTCTCACCATCATTAATGTTGGTGGAGTTGATACAGATATCAAGTTCATCTTAGCTGCAGCCTCTTGTGACGTTAACTACTAACATTATTGATTGAAGTGTCTGTCAAAGATTGACAGATGCCTTGTCGTTACCTTCCTAATTTTCAGCAATTCCTCAAGGCAACGTCAACTCCATTAAGGTTTTCTTTAGTACATGGATGTAGCTCTCCCGATCATGATAAGTGCATATGTATTGGCTGTGCCTTACTGTCAACACATACCCTCTAACAGAATCCAACCCAATAAAAAAGATTCTTTATTCCCAGACAATTGCTATTTCTCCCTTCTAACTGCAAAATACAAACATACCTATAATGTTTAGTACATTACCCACAATAAGTGGTAGTTACGCTACTGACAGGTCCACCAGCACTGCTGTGCTATTCTGAAGCATGATTTTTGGGGCTGTTGGGATAAATACATGCAGTTAGAGCTTGTGCCCTTTGGATGAGTCCGCTATAGACTGGAACTACTCATCCCAAGTGACCTCAACGCCAGCATAACAACGACTTATGCAAGATTCCAAACAACTAATCTATCAGCTTTAAACTAGATCCTAGACATTTGCTGACTTTATTAGGTAGTTTCTATAGATACTTTTGACCAGCAGTTTTACTTTCAAGTTACATTTTAATATTATCCATTGTGTGACCACAGTGGTATAAATGCTCTGAAAGTTCTTAATATATCTTCACGAAATTTAGCATGCTTCAAGTAAGCGTCCAAAGCCTTTTGTAGACAAAAAATAAAAAAAATATTTTTTTTACTAAACGTTTCTCTGTGAATATATGGAGTCAAAGTGTTGACTGTTCCAAGTGCAAAGTGATTTTTATTTTAAATACACTTCTTCATATGAAAGTTGCGAAATCTCATTTACATAATGTCTAAAATGAGTTTCAATCGTTTGTTTTTCATTAAAACTTTATACTTTATTTGTTGTTTTTTTAATTTTTTGCAAATCTCGCCCTTTTAGCCGTGGGGGGTGTTATAATGTCACGGTCAATCCCACTATTCATTGGTAAAAGAGTAGCCCAAGAGTTGGTAGTGGGTGGTGATGACTAGCTGCCTTCCCTCTAGTCTTACACTGCTAAATTAGGAACGGCTAGCACAAATAGCCCTCGAGTAGCTTTGTGGGAAATTCATAAAAAACAAACAAACATATATATATTATTATGCGCTCTGACAAATACAATAGCCGTCTAACTATACATGGTGAAGTTTTACATCTTTCAGATGTGAGGAAAACATTTATTAAGGATTATTTAGGGTTATTTATAAACCTGTCACTGCACATGTGATTTAATTGAGTGATTTTCATGATATGTATCCAATGTAGTTGGTTATAATTTGTCATTGGTGAAAGTCCTGAATACATTTT
Organism: Carcinoscorpius rotundicauda; assembly: GCA_011833715.1. NCBI lineage: Eukaryota > Metazoa > Arthropoda > Merostomata > Xiphosura > Limulidae > Carcinoscorpius > Carcinoscorpius rotundicauda. The sequence continues at coordinate 42,820,306 of CM022392.1, read as the reverse complement.
TTTATTATCACAGATATCCTTCACTGTGCACAACACGATGTTTTAGTATCTTACCTTCAAAACTTTGTAAAACTACTTTTTGTCTATGTTATACCAACAGGAATAACGTAAAATCTTGCCTAATAGTACATAAGTGTTAAGTTTTTAATTCTATTAGTCAATATTATAAAAAAAATCTAGATTTTTCCCTACCGTAACACACGTGACATATTTTCTCTAGTGTCTTCTCTTCTCTATTTTATCCACCACCCCTACTGCCACATTTTCTCTTTCAGGATTTCTTTACAACTCTCTCTTATATATGCAATAGAAAGCATAGGTTTCCACTTTCAAATGACTCATTATATTACATTGTGTTGTGAACATATAATTGTCAATTTTCCTTGTTCCCATGGGAAAGGTAAGGATTAGCTTAAATAAATTTGGAATGGTTGTTGTCGAATAGTTAGAAAGCAAGAAAAATTGTGATGGTTGGAGGAAGTTGTCTGGTTTTTGCATGTTGCAAATAGTAATGAAACACATTTCAAAGAACAATAAAACAAACAAAATTTAATTATGAATAGATGTATCCTGTTTGGAGTTTAAAACTACTCAGTATGAACGAATGTAGTTTCATGTTACATTTGAAGTCATTCTAGAAAGAAACAACTGATAATTTAGAATTATTTGGCCTAGATCGGCCAAATTGACAAATCACTTATAGAGGTAATGTACAGAAAATAACGGATAAAATATTTACACAAAACAAACATATGAAATGTATTTAGGAGGTTTTATAGATTACACAAATAAAATTTGAGGTTTTTAAGATGAAAAAGTATTGTTAATCATAATGAAAAGGTCACTTTTCACAGGGGTACTCAAAACAAATACTCGATATAATGAAGGATAAATGTTTCTTTTTGATTTATTCAAAATACTTCACCAAAAGTATGCTTTGTGTATGTGAAAGTTTTATAATGTTTACTGAAAGGCTGCCAAATTCGGGAAGATATACGCCCTATATTAAACGTTAAGAGTATCAAATATGTAAATGCTGTGAAGGAGTACAAAGAAGTCACATATTTTGTAAAATTCACCAACCCAGCGTTGAAAATAGAAGTAAAGGGCAGTACACACTTCAGTAGATTTAGCAAACTGCAAAAATTTATTAGCCAAATGTCATTGAGTAACTAAATAATTCAAAGTATTATATTATTTTGTATGCTATCCACAAGTAAAATGTTTAGACAATGGGGAAAATAAAACAGCTACATTTAAGATATTCTAGGCAATGGTGCTAATGCCATATGTAAAAGCAACTCATGAACAAAATCCAAGGGAAATGCTTTAAATTAACATTCTCCACCATTGCTTCCATTACACACAAAAATTACACTATTTTACTTAACCTGCTCGATACATCAACTTTATCCAAATTAATATACCCTGATGCTTCAGTGTAAAACCAGTATTACACACTGCAGAGATGAAGACCTTTTCTTGACTGTATCCTGAAATATCAAACACTGAAATTATGAAGTTGCTCAGATGTAAGACCACTGTCCAAATTTCAAGCAATAAGAAATCTATGCCAAATATTGTAGCTTCACAGAATCAATTGAAAGCAGTTTACTTGGACTGCTTATAAACCTTCTCAATATCTTAGCACTTAAGCTTCTTCTAAAATTTCAATATAAGTATATCAGTCAAGGCTAGCGATGCAGAACATCTACAAACTAGCTCACCTTATCTAATGCAAAAATATTATCAGACACTATAGAATTACAAAATCACGACTTCGTTCCTTTCTTTTGATGTCTACTGCTGAGTAGACAAATGGGGTAAAATTGTTTTGTCATCAACAAAGCTCTGGCTAGGGTGACAATCAAATTCATCTGTGAAAACCCTTGTTTATATTTACTGGAAAACATGGGAATAGTACTCAGAGCGTGTTTCAAATGACGCCTTTTCATCTAATCTGTCCTATTGATAAAATACTGGCGAAATTCACAAATCGTATTTCTTTCATTTATTTGAAGCCTTATTGATAACCATTTTACTTCCACTTTAACATTTTCAGGACAATGTTTTTGATCAATCACATGTGCATACTGTACTATATCGCCATCTTCACTATCAAGCAACCTGTTTTTGATCGATTTTTCAAGGTTCTGTAAAAAAACTTCCGAATTAATCAGAGGATCTTTTAAAATAGATGTTGTGAAGTTAAACTCCCTGGAAATGAACATTTTCAGCAACTTTATTTTCTTATAATATGGATCTGTAATCATTGGTCTTTCCTGAACATTTTGTACAAGAGTTTTTATCTTTTGATCTACTTTGTACCAATCTATTTCGTGTTCTTGTAAGTTCAAACTCAACTTGGATAATTCTTGCAGAGCATCACACATAGATCCTAGATCCAAGAGAAACGTTGTGATTGTAATTGTTTTGCTGTAAGCCTTCATGCACGTTGCGCTTATTTAAAACAGTGGACTAGTGCTTTACAGTTTCCCAAACAGCTGAAGCTGGCTAGAAACTAGACACCACCCATTGAGTGCTTAATATTCGGCCAATTTTAAAAGCTTAATCTCAAGTAAGATTATGCACTGTTTCAGTTTTCTGCTATTTTTAGACAGTGTGTAATACAACACATAAAGTCTGTCAATAAACACTTTAAACCTGTTGATTCCTGAAACTGATTTAAGGTGTCACCGACCGACAGTTCTGATATGTGATTAATGCAGTGACATACAGTTACAGAAAAAAATTTGTTTCTGATCAGTTTCTTCACTTAACTTTTAACCCCCAGCATCACATTCAGGTAGTTTCCACTCATTTCATAAGACAGAGGGCAATTGAGTTAAGAATAAAAAGATTCTTTTGCAGTAGCATTTTCAAGTCCAAAAATAAATTTACCAGTGAGCTAATTCCATTATCCAGGTTAGATATTCGAACAGTCACTATTAAGGTATATTTTTTACTTAAAACAGCTGACTTGTCGACTATCTTTAATTATATTTCTTTATTTAATAACAATATAAATTAGTATATTCTTCATTTCATCACTTATGTGATTCACGGTTTATTGCATATATTTGTTTAGTGAAGGATACAGTGCACGTCAATTCAATTTAGTTCTATAAATCTATTTCAGATTCAAAATCATTTTGCTATCATATACTTTGGGTGAAATATTATTATTCTAATCATTTTTTTGCGAAATAATCCTTTAATATTTATTTTTAATTACCTCTTTCTCAGCTTCAGCCAACAGTTTTACTGCAATTTTATGTCCCACAGTTTTCTTGTGATCGAAAAGTTTTTTTTTTTTTTCACAAAAATAGAAGCTGTTGTTGTCAAACTTCACTTAAATAAGTTATTTTATTGCTGGCTCATGTTTTAGAAACTTTCATTCCTACCTTCGTTTACATTCCAAAAGTTTCAATTTTATCACAAAGTGTACAACCAACTTTCTTATTCGTAATATTCAGCCAGTTGTACTTCGTTCAAGAATTATTTTTTGATTGGTAGTTCAGGGGCTAGGCCAGTCATTGTCAGATAGCTCATAAACACCAGATGGACCAAGAACAGAAACTTTTACTAATGATATTAATTTCTGTTCTTGGGTCACTTCCTCATTTTTAGCTACCTTATTCACAGAAAGTGAAAAGAAACTTGTAATTCATTTCATTTTTACATTTGTGTATTTTCTCAAGAAGAAATAAAAACGATATGTACTCCTGATCACAATTAAATTAAAGCACAGTTAAAAAATGCACATCACGTAGATTGAGCATGCCAGAACAAAACGACTTATAACCGAGACTCACACACATAAAATTATTTTTATCTTGGTTGAAGAGGCGCTGTGCAATTAATGACGTAAAGCGTCTTTGTCCACTTTGTGATTTATTTTATGTGAATGAATGTGCAGTTCATACCCATACGCCACCTGTTTTCTAGTCCTAAGTAATCTCTTTGAACGTATTATTATGTCTACCCAGGCTAGCTCTCACTTGCTGCTGCCCAGTTGAAACCTGTCGATCAAAGTTAGACCCCTACTGTACATCGACTGATAGCTAGCAGCCACGTCTTGTATATGTTGAAACAAGGTGACCATTGATGTTCTATATTTTAATGGCATGCTAATCCTAGCTGATGTTTCACACCTCCTGCTACACTGATGCTCAAACAATCACACATACATGATCAAGAAAACACCATATTTTCATACCCCTTTAAACTTTGTAATTTGTAACACTTTTAATTTGTTACCTCTCTGGTATTCTTGTGAAACAAAAAAAATTCCAAAGGGAAAATTTATATATTAGGTTACATTACTCTTTTGAGTTTTGTCACCTTTTACATCATTTTGTACCATGAAAAATGGTGACAGTATGCCGTACAGGTTCGTACCATCTCAAACAACCCTGTCTAATTCCATATATAACTATTTTACATCATTATAGTACTGGAAAATCCTACCATACTAATTTATTTGTCCCATTTACGATTACTTCTCTTCATCTAGAACAGTATCTAACTACTGCTTATCACCATAGCAATTAGACACTTTTTATATTACTTCTCCTGCAAGATATATTGCTACTTACAACCACTTCAGCATTGGAAGTCTTACCAATTTTGCTTACCTGTTCCATCTATATAAAAACCACTGTCCGTCATTTTATCAATGAAAAATATTTTTTAATTCAAAACCTGTGTCTAAAATAGAACAGATGCACATAACTGTGATATTGGAGAATCTTGCCAAATTAACTACCTCATCCAATATACCACTACTGTCCATAACTGCCATATAAGAAAATTTTTATGAATTAATTCACCTGTTTCCAAGCAGAAATACTACCAATCTCTAAAGAGCATGAGGGGAACTTTACCATATTAATTTACTTGGAACAGTACAAAATTACTTCTTATCACTGTAGTATTGGAAAATATTACTAGGTTAAATTATAACTACTTTCCATTCAAGTAGCATTGGAGAATTATTCCTTGTTTGTACAATTTCAGCAATGAAGAAATTTGCCATTAATAAGGCATTTCGAGGTCTTTCTAGACTAACTTAATACTAAATATTATGCCACTGGAGGATCATTCTAAATTCAACTGATCACATAAAGAAGACCCATTACTCTTACGTTGGAAAATCTTCATAAATTAATGTACCTGCTCAAATAGGTAACTACTTCTCATCACTGTGGCTCTGAAGAATATTTCCAGAATAATTCACAAGGCAATGTCCAAGGCCCCATAAATATCAACTGCCCATCACTGAAATATTGAGAAATCTTTTAAAATAATTTTATCTTGTCCCATATATAAATTCTTGCTATCACTTTACCTTTGGACAATCTTAATTGATTAAATTACCTGAATCTTTGTAGAACCACTTCACATTCCAAATTAGTTTATCTAGCCCTACATATGAGTATTTCCCATCATTGGAACACTGGAAAATCTTTTCAAATTAAATAACCAGTGTCCATATAAAACTACTGCCCATCACTGATGTAGAGAAACAATCTTTCTACAATAACTTACTTGGACACGTATAGAACTACTTCCTATCACTGTAACTTTACAAAATCAAAATCTTACAAAGCTAAGATACTAAGTTTCCTTTACATCTATTTTTCACCTCAGTAGCATTGGAGAATCATTTCTTGTTAATAGACTTTTCATAATGTAAAATTCATAACCATTAATGTAAAATTAAAGAATTTTTCCAAATGAACTTGGTCCGGCATGGCCTAGCGCGTTAAGGCGTGCGCTTCGTAATCTGACGGTCGCGGGTTCGCGCCCGAGTCGCGCCAAACATGCCAACCGTCCCAGCCGTTGGAGCGTTATAATGTGACGGTCAATCCCACTATTCGTTGGTAAAAGAGTAGCCCAAGAGTTGGGGGCGAGTGGTGATGACTAGCTGCCTTCCTTCTAGTCTTAAACTGCTAAATTAGGGACGGCTAGCACAGATAGCCCTCGAGTAGCTTTGTGCGAAATTCCAAAAAAACCAAAACCAAAAGAATTGATCTTGTTTCATATTCAGCATAAACTTTCAAATTGACAATCAAGTAATTGCTACGAAACTGGTGCGAAATGTAATTATGAAATAAAACATAAACTCATTTTTATTTATAGAATAATCCCTATGTACACACCAAATAATCTTATTTATAAAGTAATCCAGTATGCTAGTCACATTTATTGTATAATTTATGCATTTAAACACATGAGTTGAGATGTTCAAATTTTACTTTCTCATCTTACGGTTCATAACTTCTGTACACCTGACCACCATTATGACTTGTAATCGTACGTATTAAAATATTTTATCGAATTTACACATCACCAACTAAGCTAGGAATGTGATGAGCGTCTGTTCTAATAGCATGTCACAAAAGTGGATTCTAAATGGAAAACATATTGAAATAACATATATAACAAAAGATTTTCGCTAACCTAATGTGACATATGTGCTGTTTAAGATATTTAGTTTTCATAATCATTCAGAAAATTATCGCAAAATGCTTTGTTTGTTTTTTAATTTCGCGCAAAGCTACACGAAGGCTATCTGCGCTAGCTGTCCCTATTTAGCAGTGTAAGACTAGAGGAAAGGTAACTAGTCATCACTACCCACCCTAACTCTCGAGCTACTCTTTTACCAACGAATAGAAGGATTGATGAAACGTTATAACGCCCCCACAGCTGAAAGGGCGAGCGTGTTTGGTGTGACGAGAATTTGAACCCGTGACCTTCGAATTATGTATCAGTCGAGTGCCTTAATCATTTGGCGATGTCGGGCCTCGCAGAAGGCAATACGTTATTTTATTACTATTATCAAATACATTTAAACCATTACTATTACCCGTATTACTATATTTACAAGAATTAGTTAAATAGTTCACGTAGACTTTTATTTAAAAAAATAAAATTACTTTGATGAACTTTACGTCGACAACAATAAACTTGCAATATTTAAATAAAGTAACACCGTACTTTTGTTAACTTTCAGTAGTTTAAACTTAGAAAAATGAAGGAATACACCAATATATTACCCACAAAATAGGCTTAAAAATCCCAAACAAGTATTTCATTTGAATGCTCGTATTTTGTTTGTTTTGGAATTTCGCACAAAGCTACTCGAGGGCTATCTGTGCTAGCTGTCCATAATTTAGCAGTGTAAGACTGGAGGGAAGGCAGCTAGTCATCACCACCCACTGCCAACTCTTGGGCTACTCTTTTACCAACGAATAGTGGGATTGACCGTCACATTATAACGCCCCCACGGCTGGGAGGGCGAGCATGTTTAGCGCGACTCGGATGCGAACCCGCGACCCTCAGATTACGAGCGCATGCCTTAAAGAGTTACGAAATGAAAAATATTAACTGATACAATACTATCAGCAAACTAAGCTAATTATGGTAAAAACTTTTCGAAAAACGACCTTCATATTGCAGTTATATTTGTGATTTTTGTAACCAGCGTTTTGCATTTTTGGCGTTTTCATGATTAATATATGTAACAGCTAATTATGTAAGTTTCGTTTTGTATTATTTCAAAACTTTCCGTTATGTGAAGCCGTCATTCAGAGAGTTTATGAAAGGTATTGGGGTTTTTAATGGACAATGTTGCTAGATATATTGTTTGTTTTCACATTTGAAACTCGTTTTCTAATCACATATAATTTTCATAAGTCACATTCTATACATCTTTACAGCATTATATCGATCGATCAGTTATAATTAAATATGAATTGTTTTCAATGGAGTATTTTATAAATGACTTACATCTATGAATTTTTGTTTGCATATGCATTCTATTTGTTTATTTTTTATTATGCATAAAGCTACATAAATAGCTATCTGTGCTGTGCACGATATCGTGAAGCGTGCTAGAACACACCGTGATAACTTTTCTAACTCTACAGTGCCTCTAACATTGGAAGTAAAAATTCAGTTGTTATAAAAAGTAATCTCATCATTTTGACAGACAGTAATAAAGATAACAAACAAATATATTTTCATTGAGATGCAATTTGAAAATACAAAAGTATACTTAAAGTTTGTATAAAGAGAAAACAATTATGTGATTATTCTTATGATAAAATAATCAAGATAGTGAAATGCAATAACATTACTTGTTATTTGAGAAAAAAATAAGTCAAAATAAAGGAAACCAACATGATAAAATAGACACAATAAACTCTTGAAAAATTATATAAAAATATCAAATTATTCTCTTTTTCATCAAATAAAAATTGAAATATACCCATTAGCTGTAAATTAAACATAATATAATTTAAACAAATTTTAATTAAGAAATAAAAATAATCCTTTTAATACGAAATCAAGATATATATATAAATGATTATTAGGGTTATTATTAAGCACCATATGCATACTAAATAAAAAATATATATAAACGGAAATATGTAAAATAAGTTAATGAGAAAGTCATTGCTCACCAGTGGCTCAGCGCTATGTCTGCGGACTTACACGCTAAAATCCGGTTTCGATACCCGTGGTATGCAGAGCACAGATAGCCCATTGTGTAGCTTTGTGCTTAATTCAAAACAACAACAACAACAACAACAGCTAGTGGTTATTTTTAATGTGTATTTAATTTAATTATCTTACTAGTTATTCGCCAATTAAATTTATCTTTTCATTGGGTAGCACCTTATGGTTATATAGTCCAGGTGGACTTCAGGGACCAGTTTCACTTGGAAGAGTCTCCCAATTGTGACTACGATAGCCTGGAGGTAAGGAACGGGCCATACGGATATTCAGACCTGATTGGCCGTTACTGTGGCTCTGACTTTCCTTCCATTATAACATCATCTGGTCGACACTTGTGGATGAAGTTTTCTTCTGACGACAGTATTGAATATACTGGTTTTAGGGCTGTTTATAAATTCAGTCCTGTAGAAAGTACGTATTTTCTAACAGTATTGAAAAACATCTGGCTCATTACAATATGACTCCTTAATATATTAATAACATTGTGCATGGTTTTTACTATAAATATCCTGAAACGTTGGTATTTAGAAATGCTCTAAAATGAATAAAATTTACATTAGAATCCTTAATGAAGAATATAATAGTTTTACATCATATCACACCCCGAAAGCAACAATGAGCCCATTACCTAAGAAACCATGCAAAGTAAGTATAAAAATTAATTTTCAATTATATGCATAAACATAATGATAATTTGGAGAATTATAGCCTGGAAATACTAGTATTTATGTGATAACACTATTTACCTTGTAGTTTCTAACTTACAATAAGGTGCACATTTAGCAACACTGCGTTGTGTTGTATCTTTGGAATTCGGATTTCTGGTTTGATAACAATGTTATAGTAGGTATCGAGAAATATGCGTCTTTTCCTTAATAAATTCTATGGGAAGACGATGTTTTTCCTTACTGTGTTTAAGATCATCATTACTTTTATATCTCATTTCTATAGACACTTTTGTTTTTCTTTCTGTATTATATATTTTAAAATTACGCAAAGCCACATTTCCAGTGTTTGTAACTCTTAAGTGAAAATATTTCGTATGTGACTATATAGTATATTCTGCAAATATTCTTGAGGGTCTTAAGAGGGCCAGTTGGTGTGCTGTAGATATTGGTTAGGTCTTAGAATATATCATTCTGATGTAAAGAACCAGGTAAAAGAAAAGTACTGTTATAAGGTAAAACTACAACAAATATCAGGCGAATATGAGATAACATAAAATAACTAAGAATTATAGTGATTTTATGTTGATCTTTAATTTGTGCAATTTTGTTTCCAGTTTTCTTATATTCCTGAGGTTCTCGAGTTTTGTTCCGGTGTGAATCATAGTTACAGAATTATGGCGATAAATTTTTTTTTTTTTACATATAATTACTTTTACATACAAAAGTGTAAATTTTCTGAGTTCAAAGTATTTAGATTTTGTTATATTTCATGTATGTGTGTGTCTGTAACAGAGAGAGAGATTCGGTTTTTGTTATTCAGTGATACAGCCATATTGTATGGTGTTATCTAAAACTTATAATGTAACAAATAAGATTATATTTGTGTTTGTTGGTACATGTTAACTATATACCGTAGTGGTACAAAATGTACAGAACGAAAAACAATATAATTTAGTCTATACATTCCGTTTTATAACTTTTTAAAATTTATCAATACATTGAGGAAAATATAAGTAGTATTTAACGTATTGTTACGGATTTTCCGATACCTATATTTATTTTGATATCGATGTTTTTTTAGTTAAATATTTATTTAGAAATGAATGAAGCTTTTATTGTTAAATGTGTATTGCTAAATTTCTGCCCATTTCCTAAGTTTTAGAATATTCTAGAGTGTAAAAATCAACAATATCCTATGTGTGCAAGTAAAATATTCTTACCAACTGAACATTCGACAACCTCGCTCTAAAAGTATAGAAATGTATGTGCAAGAGCCAGTTTAATGTTGTTGGTTTGCTGCAGTTAACATGCTGTAAACTTCGGAAGCTATAACTGTGATAAACACTTCTTAATCGGAAAACTACAGGTATTTGGCCAGGAACGTTTTTTTATAGACTTCAAACATTACAGACCTTTCAACTTCAGAGAACTAACTTCAGACATTAGTATTCCTCGAGGACATTAGATATCTTCTTCAGTAAAATGTCAACTTGTAAACTGCATGAAAGTAAACAAGAATAGAGATAGCTAGTTTCCGTCCAGTGAAGTGCACTTGTGTATAAACATGGAATTAATATGCTCATCGTGAACCATCGAAAACATTTTCAGTTCCAGACCATAGAGAAAACTCAATATCGTTTATAAGTTTGTAAAACTCTTATATGTAAATCATTATTTGCAATAACTGTTATTATAAATTGTATTGATGTTTGTATATTGAAATATATTTGTCTTAAGAAAAAAAATTGTGTATGCCAATATTGTTGGCAAATATGAATGTGATACATGTCAACATTCAATTAACTTCTAAGTTAAAATTAAGATTTCTGACTGTTTGAAATCGTAATACATAACATATTAATCGGAGGCTCGTCTGAGATAAATTATAATACGGAACAGTATAAATTCATATGTTTTATAATATGCAAACTATTTACAAAGGTAAGAAGGACAACTTTATTGTATTTGCATTTTCAATGAACAAAATTAATGAAACATTTTAGATAGGAACTTATTCATAATGTTCAAGTAAATTCTAAAAATGTTTACAGAGGTTGTAATAATAATGAACATATGCTTTATATGCCCCACATATTTTAACAAAGAGATTAAATGTTACATGTATGTATACGAAACCAGAAAATAAATATAGAATGTCCCGTAGAGGTGTTTGTAACAGTCTCATGAAATGATGAATAAGCTCTACTTCACACTCCGAGTATTTTAAAAGTATTCTCATGTATTCTTCACTCTAACATTGTCTAGTGTTACGTATTACAAATTATTTCAGATGAATCTCCGATATATTACGTGATATACGTTGCGTATTACTATTTCAAATAACCGGAAAGTTGAAGTTGGATTTAGAAATTAATTACCTGTTAATACGTATACAATTAATGATATTTGCGAACAATATTGATCCACCCAAAGTGTTAGTAACTGTTAATATGAATAAAATTAATGATATTTATCAATAAGATTGATACATCCAATTTTCTTTGCAACACAAATATATTTCAATATGCAAACATTAAAACGACATCATTTATCTTAACGGTTATTACTAATAATGGTTTATATACAACAGGTTTACAAACTAACAGACAATATTGAATCTTATATCCGGTATAAAACTGAATATTTTATCGACGATTCAGGTTCATGACGAACAAATTAATTCTAAGTTGATATTATCACGCATTTCGTTTAAGATGTAGGCTGAAATACCAGCTGAACATTTTAAAGAGTTATCAGTTATGATATTTCGTTGATGATAGCGAAATCTGGCCGACCGTTCGCTGATTGTAATTTTTTCAAGCAACGTATGATTATTGCATCGGAAAAGTTGTGTTCGGAAGCAGTTCGCAAGCTACGGACGGTGGCTTTGAATCGTATGGCAGTTCAACGAAGAATTTCACACCTTTCAGCAGATGAGACAAGGCAGCTTACAAATAAAGCAGCCAACTTTGTCTACTTCTCTTTGGCAGAAGATAAGTCGACTGACATCAGTTCAATAGCATAGCTACTAGTTTTTCTTCGTGATGTGTCGTCATTATTTGATATCTCAGAGGAACTAATCGGTATGGGTTCCATGAAGGGTCAAACAACTGGGTCTGCACTATTCGAGGAGACAGTACCATGGCATTGGTGACAAAAACCATTAATTGCATCAAATCACGAGGGCTCAATCACCGTCAGTTTCGAAGTCTTCTTGTAGAAATTGATTCAGACTATGGTGACCTTGTGTATCACTGTGAAGTACGCCGGCTGAGTCGAGGGAAGATGCTCAGATGATTCTGGGAGTTGATTGATGAGGTGATAGCTCAGAACCAAGAATAAAGACACTGATCCAGCATGGCAAGCTAATTTGACCTTTCTGATCGACATGATATAGCGCTTGAATGATCTGAATTTGAAGTTGTAAGGCAAAAATCAGTTTGTCTGTCAGCTTGCAAATCACGTCTCAGCTTTCAGGACAAAGTTGCAGTTGTTCCTGCAGCAACCAGCATCAGGGAACTTTGTGCACTTTCCCACTTTTTAGTCACAACTACATAAGAATCAGGACATTGACACACAAGTTTATGTTGGAAGGCGAGATACCTTGATTTAATCCTTCAACTCACGGTTTCATGACTTTGACCAATGCAGATTGTTGATGAAACTTTTTACTGATCTGTTCAGTGTGTCAGTGGATAACTTGTCAGCAGAATATCAGCTCGAACTTACTGATCTCCAGGCATCTGATGAATTGCGTGCTATTTACCGAGAAAATAGTTTGCTTGACTTCTACAAAACGTTGCCTGATACATTTGCTAATTTTAAAGAGAACACACTTATCCACACCAGCATGTTTGGCAGCACGTACTGCTGTAAACAGACTTTCTCGCATATGAAATTCAACAAAAACAACACTCGCAATCAGCTGACTGATGATCATCTGGAAGCCGTCTTGCGTCTTTCAGCGTCAAACATCAAGCCGGACATTTTTAAGCTCTTGGATGACATGCAGCACCATCCATCGCACTGACTTTGTGACAGTTGATGCATCATAACATTTCTTGGAATAATGTGCAAACTCTTTTATGTAAAGATGAATTATCATCCCACAGTTGTTTCACACAAGATGGAGATCACATTTAAGAACACACAAATAACTCCGAACATGGTTGTCAGATGTAATAACTATCATGTAAACTCTTGTAACTGACGTCATATGTGCAGATCACATGGTGATGTTTGGGTTTAGATAATTAAAGGCAGACGTTATCCCGGCGATGTTGTAATAAGAAGTGTTCGTTCGGTGTCGTGCAGAACTACGATCTTATTACGTGTATGATGCACGGGTGTGATAATACGGCCCTAAGTCGGAACAGTTCGTATTCTTCTCTTCTCACCATCCATTGTGGCCCGTAATTCTACTAGAGGCGTGTATGACCCTCCATCATACACGTGATAAGACCGCAGTTCTGCACGACTCCGAACGAACACTTCTTATTACAACATCGCCAGCATAACGTCTGCCCTTCATTATCTAAACCCAAACATCACCATGTGATCTGCACATATGACGTCAGTTACAAGAGTTTACATGATAGTTATTACATCTGACAACCATGTTCAGAATTATTTGTGTGTTCTTAAATGTGATGTCCATCTTGTGTTAAACAACTGTGGGACGATTTTAATCTTCACTTTTTTGTGGCCCCCAATGGTTACGAGAAGTCTGTTTGTAGCCTATGGCTCAAAAAGTTTGTGCACCACTGCTCTAGAACATTCAACAAAGTTTGCTTCTAATAACACTGTCAATCATTAGTACTATATACACGCTTAGTGCATTGTTCATTCATCCTCACAAAAAACGTTTTACAAATTTCAAGAAGGTTCCCCGCTGGGACAGCGGTAAATTTTCGGTTTTACAAGATTAAAATCAGAGGTTTGATTCCACTCGGTGGACACAGCAGAGAGCCCCATATGTCTTTGCTATAAGAAAAACACATTTCGAGAACAGGCTGGATTTGGGCAATACACAATAAAAAATATACGCCACAAGTAAAAAAAAGAAGACTGTACAGAGACATGCGTAGGCACTAAAATAAATGTACAACACTAAATCCGCTACTGAGAAGAAAATAGTTGATACAGCTCACAGAAGTAAATCTTGGACTGATAAGGGCAGGTAAATCTGTCGAAACTGGTATCCTTACACAAGTCTTTTGGGCATATGTTTTTCTTCACTTTTAAGTATTAGACACGTTATTATGTTATTTATGACTACGCAGAACCACTAGTTGGCTCTGTTTCTGTATTATTTTTTTGAAATAATATAGGTTATTCCAGATTTTATGATATTGAATAAACATGGTACTAAACGCATAGAGGACTTCAACTTGAACTATTTTTGTGTTGAATATTACAATTAACATTTCTAAGAATAAGAATATATTTCAGATTTATGAAGTAGTTTTTATACCACTGTTATTTATAGGAAGATTCGTTACTACCAGCATGGTGTCTATAAATGGACTATAATTATTTTGTTGAGTGGCACTATAGTATTTTTGTAGAAGTTAATAGTAAGTAAAAAATATTATATCACTTACAAGAGTAAAGCAATAAATCAGGTAGTCCATGTTATAAAGTTCGTAATTAATGAAAGAGAAAATATATATACTTGTAGTAAATCACTGATTCAGTTACATTTTGTAGTTTATCTATAAATTGCTTAAAAGAGGGCATCAGTAAAAAGACTGCTTTCTTCTTCATCTGACAATGTTGCTCCTGACCTAGTTATCTTAAGTACATGTAACATAAGTACAGAGAAATACTAAAAATTGTCTACTTGAAGATCAAAACTACCAAATTGAAAAATGGAGGAAACAAATATGAAATCAACAACTAAAGAATAGGAATTTGAGTTGTTCTGTTATGTAAATAAAAATTCTTCAAGGTCTGAAAGAAAACAAACTAACCACCAGAAGGTTTTATGTGCTGAACAGCATCATATTTAATACCATTTAGAAATTTTTAAAATGGCATTTCTTATTAACAGGAAGAAGAAATGAACTTGCAAAGCATATGGAGTGGAATGGAAAGATGTTTCTTAGCTATGATGATATTTGCATAGATAAAGACGATTATATAACTAATTTTGCTAGCAATGTATTGATATTTAAGACTGTTTCTGTATACAGCAAGTGAATAGTATATTTTCACATTTCCCTTGTTAATGGAATGACAGGATGTGAAAGTAATGAGAAAACCTGTTGAGAATATGACAATTAAAATTGTCAAATGTTGAAATTGCAGCCATGGCACTTGTTTGTGATGACCCAAGTTACAATTTTTCTATAGAAAGAAATGGATGCTAATATGCCACCAGAAAAACTTTCCAGCTCTGTGTTTTCAACCCTATTAATGAACAAAAAATGCTGCATTTGTGTTATATTTTGTTCATACCACATAAAGCTCATTAGAAACACTTTTACCCATGAAGAAATTTTAATTATATATATATATATATATTAAATGACAGTTCATTACTGATTTGCACAAATTGCAATAGCAAGAAGGCTTACATATATAGAAATAAAACAAGATTGTTGTGCTTCAGAGGCAGAAGCAATGTGTGTTTGCAGCATAAATATTAAGCTCAAGTGTAGCCATAAAATGTTTCAAGAAAGATTTGAACTTACCTAAATTTAGGAGAAGTGAATCTACCATTAAATTTATAAGAACATTTATTAGAATCTTTAATTTATTTAACTCCAGAAATTCATTGGCTGAAAATTATGAGTCCTGTGAGAAGTTTCAATTAGTCATTTCTAAAACCTTGACTTGTATAAACAGAATATAATATTTTTCAGTTAACAGACATCACCAGGTAAAGAATATATGCACCTCAATGTTAAACAACATTTATTAGGTTTCTAACTGCAATTAAAATTTTGTGCACTGATTAAATTTTAAAACTGTGGTATCAACATAATATAAACCTTTTTTGAAGTATCTTTTGACATATATATTAAGCTATGATAACTTGGAATTCTTGCTGTTGTCGTAATAACAAACTCTTTGAAAGTTCACAACTGCATATAAAATATTTCTGATCCATCATGAAACAAAAGCAACAAAAACTGCACTGCCTAGTATGCCAGGAAAGGTCTGATGATGCTATTTAGAGGTTCTGTAGATGTGATATGCAGATATGATCCTGAAATGTATGAGTCTGTATAAAATGATAATTGTCATGAAAATGCACCAAACTACATGTCCTTTTCTTTCTGGCTATGCAAACAAGATGGTACAAAAAAGTAATGCTCAAACTATTTGGAAGCTTTTATAGATGAATATTCTAGAAAGTTTTAACCTTACAACAAAGAAAAAACATAGATGAGATTGTAAAGGCATCAGCAAGTGTTTTCAAAGTCTACTAAGCAACAAAAAGTTGTCTTAATAAACTTCTGAAGTCAACAAATGGTGAATTCCTCAAGCAAGTATAATTAGCTTTGAAATACAGATTGCTGTTTTGAATCCAGCTTTCTCTGATTTAGATGGACATATGTTTAATATTGCACCAGATGATAATCATTCTTATAGTTTGATAAAATGCATCCTAAAGATTGCTGGTATGGTATTAAAACTTTAATTTAATTTAAATTTGCTGTTTACCAAGTTTCATAATGTTGATACATGTATCAACAAAAAATGAAAAAGTGTAATTTATATCTATTTTTTAATTTTTTATGGTAGTTATAAGGTTCATCAACTCAGCCAAATCAATATAGAAATACAGTTGTGAAAATACTGTTAATTGTGTGAGTGAAATTTGAAAATTTTCTGGTGCATGAAAGTATTTGTAATTTCAAAATCAAAATTACTTTGTATGTGGGATAGTCAAAATAAAAAATGCCTGAGCATATCATGACTTTAAAAATCTGATGTTTTATTTATGAAAGCCTTAATGTTTACTAATAATGTTCCAAATTTGATAAATATATGCTTACTGTATTAAAAGTTATTGTATGAAAACATAACAAACACAAAATGGTAGGAGGTGGGTCCCTGTGACTAAGCCCTGTAGTGAGAGAATTAATGCATTCACACTCAGTTTAGGGACTGACATTATGAATATGACTTTACACCAAATTTTATATACAGTGGTACTAGACCAGATACAATCTCATTCAGTATAGGCTTAAGTATTTTTAATTTTAAATATCTGTTTTATTAGCATTAATATTTTATTTGGTATTTGCTCTACAATTCTTAGAAATGTTTTTTTTTTGTTTTATAACTATGATATTATTTATTATATGTATATTTAATTTCAAATAATTATTCTTTCTTATTTTACAGGCTTTAATAGACCAGAGAAAGAAGGTAGGCATCTATTATTAAAATACGTTTTAGTTCAATAAGTGAGACTTTCCAGTATTTCAATGAATATGTTGAATAAATTACAATATATTAGATATATTTTGTGAGACTAAATGTTGATATATTGAATTTTTGTTAATAAAATAACCTATTTATTACAATACAAAAAAGTGCAGTACTACTATGTCAAAAACATAAAAATGGTATCACATGCATTCCTAAGTTGAATCCTGAAGTATTAACTTTATGGCTTTTTTTGTGGCTTTCTAAAGCATTATGAGAATCATGATGAAGCAAGAAATGTGAGCAGATTTATTCCATCTTTATCTTTCTTTAATAACTTTTATTCTTATCCTTCCTGTGTTAGTTTCGGTGCATTTATATCATTTACATTTATAAAGTTAGTGCAAATTCTGATATGATATTTTACTAATTTTTTTTCACTTTATATGCAATCTTTCCGTATTGGTAAAAGTCTTAGTTTTTTTTCTTTTGGTTTTTTGTGAATAAACTCTTATACTTTCAACAAAACGTTGAAATAATTTCCCACTTAGCATTTTCAATTAGAAATCTGGTGAACTGTATTGTAACACATTAATTTATTGAATATTTTAGTTGAAATAACCCAGAAATGGCATTGTTATGCTTGATTTTTATATTAGTGTAAAAAAATGGACAGCTGATTTCTGAATTTTCTGCTTTCGATATTTTGAAAGCATAGTTACCTGTCTATGTCAATTGAAGTGTTCTACTGAGTGTTAGGTTAAAATTCCTGATCGTGAGCCAGTTTATATCTATCCTCAGGTTCACAGCACATACAGGAATAGAGTATAGAGAAACAAGAACTGATCAAAATAGAGATCTAAAAAATACGTTTACTGTAACATAGCTGAAACACGTCATAATGTGGAATGAGTCTTTTAATGACCTTGTAAATTCAATTTTGTAACCTTACTCACTTGCGCAGAATATTATTTCCAGGGCATCACTGATACATGTCTGATTTTCATGGTACTATAATAGATTATTTGTAACATTTTCAGTCTAGTTAACTGCTACTACAAACTTCAAATATTGTAGAAACCTTAATTTTTAGTGTAATTCACAGAACATTTCCTGTAACTACCTTTGTTTATGTTTTTAAGAATAAGGTGGCCATTACTTCACTAACTCTATGTTAAAGTATCATTGATTTCTTTGTAGGCTTTTAACATTTCTGGATCTATTTTCATTACTATATCTTTTCAACTTCTACTTTTCTACCAAGTCCCATTTCTGCTTATCCATCAGGCATTAATATTTTTTTCATTTCTACGAAATCAAACTTCATTTATATTAATTCATCAAGCCAATCTATTTATCTTCATGGATTAGGTTCTGTCTCTTGATAATCCAGGGATGGATCATTCCTTTGTTGCAAAGCATTTTAGTTTATCCAAATAGATGATTCTTTTGTTTCCAATGGGAGGATTTTTGAATCTATAAGCTATGTTCCTGTTGTTGTTAAGACAAAGCATATCAAAAATAACGATTTCCATTTGTGAAACCTGCACATAATATAGGTCCTGCTTCATCATCAACAAGACAGTTTTTGTTTTGTTTTTCTGTTACAAACATGCATTATTTTCTCAGACATATGTTATCCA
The DNA here is from genome assembly GCA_011833715.1 of Carcinoscorpius rotundicauda. Taxonomy (NCBI): domain Eukaryota; kingdom Metazoa; phylum Arthropoda; class Merostomata; order Xiphosura; family Limulidae; genus Carcinoscorpius; species Carcinoscorpius rotundicauda. The sequence goes on along the minus strand of CM022392.1, from coordinate 42,801,087 downwards.
GCAGTTGCCTATGGCTGCAATTAAATGACATCTTTTCTTGTCTTTCACAATAGGCTTCCAAAGTAAAATTTGATATTCTTTAATTGATTATTTATGCAGAGTATTCTTGATGAAACTGATTTGAAGACTACAAAGTTTTTTTTACAAATTTGATTATTTCTGTATTAAAACCAGATCACTAGAACCTGAGCTCCAAGTGAACAACAGAGAAAATACAAAACTTTCTGTGTTTTCAGTATTTGCACAAAGCTACATAAAGTATATCAACATATTCATCCTTAATTTTGAAATAATAGATAAAATGGTAAAATTCTAGCCAACAGCACCCACTACTAGCTCTTGAGTTATCCTAACTGAATAATGGAATTTTATAACCACTCTTATAGCACACTTGTTGCCCCAAAGTGCAGAGAATGGTTTTTTGAAGCAACAGGACACAAACCCTGAACTTCTTGATCCACAGTCTAGCAAACTAACAAGCTGTGCATCACCTAATTACAAATTAAAAAGAGATAAATTGTTCAATGCGTTAGTATTTTGTATGTGAATAAATTTATTTATGCAGAACATTACATTTTATTTTCCTACTGCTGTACAGGTTATTAATGAATGATTATGAAATGTTTTTCCAAATGTTTTATATGATTCCCCACAACCAAACCAAGTTGTTTGAAAACCTTTTAACTTTATCCGTTTAAGGACTTTATAGACATGCATCCATATGAATGTTCATATGAAGGCTTTATTTTACCATACTGTATATTTGGGATTGTTCTCTTGTATTATGATTTCCATTAAACTTTTGGTTCAGTTATGTCTTCTCAAGAGTGTTTTTATCCATTGAAACCATTTTGTGCTGATATGTATATTACTGTTTACAATTGTAGTTATAGCATAATCATTGAAAATATCCATTGATATTAAAGGAGATATATCTTTTTTCCACTAATATCTCACAATAAGTGAGGTGAGAAATCAGTTATATCTTTTAGTAGTTGATATATTTCTGTGATTGAGAAGAAAGGTACTTTGAGGACATCAGGATAAGAATAAAGAAGCTTCAGACTACCTCCTGTCCATACATTTTGTAGCTTTCAGAAATATAGACCATTCATAAACATTTTAGATGTCTAACAGCTCCCAAAATAGTAGAATATTTGAAGCAATTACTTTCAAATCTTTTAAAAGCCTGAAGTAAACTGTTTTCTCATTTTTACAAATTCCTTAAACTGTTTTAGAGTTGTTTTTTTATAGTTTTCAGATAATCAGGCTCTTTGAAGCAGAGCACAGAAAACTCATTTTGCAGCTTTGTGCTTAACATCAAACAAATTTTAAAGCAATTACTTTAGACAGTTTTACAGCTTTTGGTAAACTATTTTAGACTCTAATATAGTTTCATAGATATTACTTGTAATAGAAGTTGTGTTCCATTGTTTTTTAATGATAATAGACTTAACTTTTTTGTTCTTTAGAATATGTGTTTCATGACCAGTGATTATAAAAACAGGATACATGTATGTATGTGATTCTTTTTGTTATTATAACCTAATGTTATAACCTATTATAACACGTTTTTTCCTCCAGTTTGTTTATATAGAAGAGGTGGTTCTGACGGAATTATTACCAACGAAGACATACAGGACAAAATGTTCAACTATTCTCTAACATGGAATGTTCCATTGGACTGTACATGGATTATAAAAGTATCCCAGGGCTTAAAAGTAAGTACTTTACATAGACACGGTTGAAATGTATTTTACTGACAACGAACAATAAATAAATACAGAATATAATATTGTGGCAGTGGATTTCAATCATTGTCACATCGATATTTAGCAACCTATGTGATTACACAAGTGTAATTATTAGTTGCATATTTTGGTATATTCCTTTTTGCTAGATTCTAATTGCTCATTAGTTTATGTATTAGTTTAAGCTGTTACAATTCTTCTGGAAGTTTTATGTAGTGATAATGATCAAGATTCTATTCAGGGTAGTTTTGACTTAAGTCATTGTATAGAGTATTAACTATAACAATGAAACAAAAAATAATGGTAAAAGTAACTTAAGATTGTAATATTTTTATTTCAGAAGCAAGCTTTTAAATAAAATTTTTATGACAAAGGAGTATTTATTTCACCTATGTATATTAATAACTTTGCTTTTAACTATCAATTGGTTGGTGTTCCAGATGTACTTGTCTTTCAAGAAATATGAACTTACTCATCCAAATAATTGTGAACTCAACTACATCGATATATATGCAGACACCCTTAGTATGGATGACCGTCTAGACAGATTTTGTGGAACAGCTACTGAGCCTCAGAGGTCAGAAGGAAACACACTCCATGTGAGATACTTTGCAGATCCTAAGGCATTTTATGCCAAATTTACAATAGTTTATACAGCTTTCAGAGAATCAGGTATGTTAACTATTTTAATGATGTTTTGACAACTTAGTACACTTGATAAAAATATTCATATCAGGTAATAATCAGAAAGTTCATTATAAAACTTATAACATTTAATAGGATAATAGGGCATTTTGTAAAAGAAAGTAGGTAATTGCAATGTACATTTCCACAGTATGCACAAGCTACATACAGAGTGTTAAGTACATTATATTTTAAAATGTCTAGAGTCTGACCATATCATTACAGTCAAGCTCTTCATGCTTGGTCATGCTCTATCTCACAACTGTGCATCTTGTTAATAGCCCTGCAGAGTACGTTCTGTTACACAAAGGCCCATCATATACAGAGCACACCACAGCAACCTGCATGCTTTTTATAATCCATCTAATGTAATGTTAGTGGTTTCTTAGCACTGGCTTCAATAATCAGACGAAACTCCATTGATACTGCATCTGATGACTTGACCAGCATATCTTTGTATGAGTAGTTTGAATACCCATTTCATTTTTTAGCTGTTTAACAGCTGAATTGGAGGTTTTCACAACAAAGTTTCCAATCAGGAAGCTTTATCTTTGTCATCATTTTGAACCTTGTAGCCACTCTTCCTATCCCTAACATATCCTGGTGCAATTTCCAGTGGTATTTATCAGTCACTTTGATAAAAGTTTCATCACTTTCTTGTTTCACCTGTGTAAATAATTTCCCTCATTGACTTATAGAAACTGGTACGAGACTTATTATTGTTATAAATTGCACATGCTTTATTGAGTGTTATCTTGCACAACCATATTCTCGGCTGGATACTGTTCATAGAGTTTTCTATAGTGTCTTCCTCTCCTGGATATGTTGTGAAATCAATAAATTTCAAGAATTCAGAAAAGCACATTGTTCACAACAAATACTTTGAACATTTTTATATTAGTTTCAAGGAAGTATATTTTTTGCATTTATTATTGTAAACACTTTTATGCCTTTTTATAAAGCAGTGTATTCATAGCAACTATTTCACATGTTTTTATAGCTTTTAATAAAGTAGTGTCCATTATGGCAGTAGTGTTTGTAGTTTTTCTCACCTTCAAATGAGTTACTGAGCCAAGACTGGTTCATTGTGGATCTGAGGTAGGTCTTAATTAACATCAGTTTAGAGAAGCTCCACTCACACATTGCAACACTCGTATGCATTTTTGAAGTGTCCTCAGAATAATGAGAATAATAGGAAGAGATTCCTTAAATTCCAATTTCACAACATATCGAAGGATTTCATGTACATTCCAATCTCCCATTTCCTTCCAGGATTTTTCCTCATACATTTTGATGTGTTGATGAAGGCAGTGAATCTTTCTGTCTAACTTGCTGGTGAGACAATAAATTTTCATTGCAATGTCACTCTCATTGGATAGGTCCATCAGATAACTGAGTGACATAATAAACACAAACTTAATGCTAATACTACTCATCTAAAAGGTGCGTCAGGCTCTCTCCCTGTGTAACTAATCCAATATTTAGTAATACTTCCATTTAATCTCATCAGTTACTGAAAGGCTTGCATCCACAATATGTTTTCCATATTGTGAAGGTTCCTATTTGGTCACAAAAATTTACAGCCTTAATTTTCTCCTCTTCTACAGTTTTATCCACTCGTTTTGGAAAAATAAAACATAATTAAAAATCATTCTCCTTATTTTTTGAATCAATCTATAGTATTTGGAGGATCTGTCTATCTGAAACTTAGTGGCAAATCAGCTTAAGATACTATGTGCATACACGTATAATTTTCACTGAATTACTTTTCTGTCATTGAATTAATGTATCTTGCTAATTACTACAATTATCATTAAATTCAATACCTGATTACTTATATTTATAAATGATGTACCCTCATCTCTAGATATTGGAAAGTTCTCAGTTATTTCATCATTATGAACTTGTTGGGTATTTTAGGACTATCTTAATGAGCTTTCTAGATCTAGCATCATCATCTTGATTAGCTTTTCCCTCTTGTAAGTAATCAAATTATAAAATTGCAAAAATAGCTAACAACAATAGATTTTAAATCAGAGGTGTGTAAAATTAGCACTCTGGTCTTATCTTTTTATCCATTGTCAGTATTCCTTTCTATCTGTTAGTCTATCACAAATAATTGGCAAGGAAGCCTTTTATTCACTACCAGAATTTTTTAAAAATTACTTTTTGAAGTATCACCTTTTTGTCTCAATTATTCATAAAATTGTCATTATAAGAGAAATTATATATGAAATTATATACAGTCACAATATTTCATTTTAACAAAGTAGGTTAATAACAGAAATGTTAGAAGCAATGCAAGTTTCGTTTATTAACAAATACAATCTGAGACTTATCCATGAAAGTCCATAGTTGGTCAAAAGAGATCATTCGTATTTCTGAAATGTAATTTTGAGATTTTGTACTCTTTAAATTTATAGAAATATGAAACATTTAGTATAAAATAACTCTTAATGTAGTAAAATATTAATTTTTTTGTGCTACTTATATAATTTCTATAAATAATGTTTTTATGGATGACTTTTTAAGACATCTTATTTCCATTCTATTTGGCAGAACATTGTTATCCTGACAGTGAATTTGATTGTGATGATGGAACTTGTATAGACAAGTCTTTGAAATGTAATGGTCACTTTAATTGTAGATATCGTTATGATGAAGAAGATGCTATTTGTGTTGAAGGTAAGTGTGGAATGAGGGATACTACAACTTTTCAAAATGAGGTATTAGATTCTCTCTGCCACATTTTAATAACTGAAGACTAAACTATGCATCTAGTTTAGTTTTTTTCAACTCTAAACATGTTTACAGCACACTAACAAATTAGTTAAAAAGAGTTTTGACAATATTTACAGTCTTTGAAGCGAAATGATGTAACAAATTTTAAATCCGTACCTTGTAAAACTTCAAAAAATGTTCTATTCTGATTTTAAATTGACATATGTATGTGTGTGCAAGTGTGGTATTAAAACTTTAATAATGCAAACAATACGGCTGTTACTTTTATGTTATAATAATTATTATATGCACTCTATCTCTCTTGTTGCAAAAGAATTTGAAGCTTTTAAACGTTTTTAATCAAAATATGACAAATGCTTTACTTTTATTTTAACTTAGTCCATTTCATTTCAGTACTAAAGTTTGATAAAAATTAGTTGTCTTCCTTAGTATGTTTCCTAGGCTTTAGTAACACATTTTTAATATGTGTTAGAATAACACAGAAATTGACCATTTCATTGTTTTTTATTTGTTTCATATAGACACTGACATTGGTTAACTCTTGACCTCCCAGTTTAGGCAACTTTTATTTTTATTTAATTGTCAGCCTGTGGAAAGTAAAAAACATAAATTTCTTATTGTTTTTAATAAATGTATCATCAGATGTATTTACTATTTGGGAAACTTATTTTGCAAAGGTAGCATCATTTTATCGTCACAGGTAAAAATAATTTAGTTGTTAGTTGTTTGTATACGTAAATAAGGTAAAGCTTCAATAAAAATGACAGTGCTATTAAGCCCTTTGTGTAAAAATGCAAGACCATCAGCAGGTTTTGTTAGTAGAGATATGCTATAAATTATTGAGTAAAAATTAAATATTGTTTTGTCTGGATCAAACGTTAAAGGTAAGAGATAATTCTAACTGGAAATACCAACTTTAGGTCACAACCTGCATCACTGAAAAAAAACAATAACGTTTAGGTACCTGACTTAAAAGGAATTGCTGGATCACATGAAGAGTATATAAAAAAGTGAGAATGTTTGTACCATAATGAATTCTATCTTAGCATGAAAGTGAAAAAAGGTGTGGCACACTTCCAGTACTTATTGGAGATTAAGTTACTATAGTTGAGTTATGCAAATATATTATATATTTTCTACTTGTTTTAGTGATATAGGGATTTTTAAAATTTCTTGTCAGTTTGCAGTTTTAGTAAAATATGAGGTTAAAAAAATCATTCAGGTTTTCTTCTAGTTGCTTTGTTGTTTTTTGCTCTGTATAGTATAGATAATGTCTATTCTGCTTGATAGGATATTGCAGTAGCATATAGCATCCAGGTTGTGAAATGATTAGTGATTATAATGTTCTTTGCTGGCTGAACTGACAATGTCTAAATTCTGCAGGTGACAAATGCTATGAAAGAACAAAGATCATGAGGAGGCACTGTAGACATGCTGTCATGATTCCATTCTATTTGGTTTTCATTGTGACAAGTTCAACATAAATTAATCTTGAGGGATGGAGAACTTATGAGCTAGTCACTGATCCAATAGAGGCATTCATCCACTTGTCTACATTCTTTTTTTATTGTTTGTAAAGATTGTTTTCACTGACCAATAAATGTACCTAATCTTTTTTTCTCGTGCACCTTAAAACTTAAGTTATCAAAAACAGATTACGTTTTTTATTTCCTGACCAAATCTGCTTTTATTCACAGATCTATTTATCTGATAACTGTAGGGAAATCAGTTTATCTGAAAACATCACAATCATGTTTGAAGAAAGTTTGATACCAGGATTTATTGGGAAGTTTCTGTTTTTGTTAACGTGTATTGGACCTTGTTTTAAAAAGATTTATCGAAACATTTTTTTTTTCTGACAGAATAGGTTATTGTAGACATAAAATTATTTACCAAAACAAAGAAAGAGAGTTTAAGAAAGCATGTCCAACTGAAGAATGTCAACAAGGATTCATACCTATTGAATCTAAGTTTAACTGGAGAGTCTCCACAAGATTTCCAGTCTATTACCAGACAGAGTAACATAGCCCTTGTTCTGGCCCAGACCACACTCAATATGATGAAGGGGATTGATATGCCACTGGTGGATGAGCTCCACCAGTTAGTGTTGGTTTCCTAGCAAGTGAGATAGTGGACGCCTGTAGACAGGAAATATGAATGAAAATAAGTGGAGCTATTTTCTTTCCAAGCTATCAAATGATACTCACCAAAATATATGTACTACACAGTGTTATTTCCACTTGATTGTTATTGTAAAGATAGTAACTAGTCTGTTAAATCATAAACTGGAAAGGGAGATTATTCCTTATTTTTTAAGTTATCAAGTGGTATTGATGCAGTGCATGTACTGTTTTGTAGAATTTTCACTCAATGTTTGACAGTTAGTATGACTGTGTGATTGAAAAATATTAGTCACAAAAATATATATATGAAACTTTTCTTTTCACAGCTACTGAATAAAGTTTCTTATGTAAAACTTGTTATACATTTTGAAAGAATCGCTCACAAATCTAGTTGATTGGTAAGAACTCTATGGAGAAACCAAACTGTACTTACTATATTTTTACATTTATTTTCCTGGGTAATTTGTGCTGGAGTTTCAAGCTACAATGGAGTTGTGTCTCCCTTGAAAATCACAACAATAGACAGCAAAGACATGGAAACAAAGGATTTAATCTTGTCCTTCATGAATTAATGAGTACGAGGTTAACTATGGTAAAATAGATGGAAAGTATTGTTAAAAAATGCTGTGTACCTGATGATTTTGCTTATATTATTGTGAGAGAATATTCTAATTTTGACACTGAAATGTATAGCAGGTATTTTCTTGGAAGAGATGAAAGTAACAAAGGCTCATCTATGGCAAGAAATAAACAATTTTATGTGATGTAATCAGAACACAGGTTTCCTGTTGTTTCACATGTTGTAGTGCAGAAAACATTTTAACTTGATCAAGTTGAAATATTCATGAAAAGATGAAATTATTAGTAATAAATAATATTCATAAAAATGACTTAGATATCATGACAAATATGTGTTTTCAGAATTCTTCTTGATTGTAATGGGAATATTTCCAGTCAGGCACCATGGAATATTTTAAATAAGCAAACAGGTTTATTGAATATTATCCCAGAATAAAATGTAGCATAAAGGCATGAAAATGCAGGTTCTACATACACTATGGGAAAAGCAGAAAATAAAATCCATATGATAAAACTTCAAAATTGTCTGAAAAAATAATAGATGATTTGTAAATGTAAAGAAGTTCCATAAGAAAGACAGTGAAAACATTTACAAAATCCAATAGTCATTGGCTATTGGACCTTGTTTTGAAAAGAGCTCATAGGAACATTTTTTTGACAGAATAACTTACTGTAGACATAGAAGTACTCACCAAGACAAAGAAAGAGAGTTTAAGAAAGTATGAACAACTGAAGGATGTCAACAAGGTTTCATACGTGTTGAGTCCAAGACTAACTGGGATGCTTCACCTATGTGAAAAACCAAACAGTTGGTTAGGATTGAAGCTGGGTCAGAGTTTGACACATATACTTATATTGTCTCGCAAGACCAACGGAAGGCAGCATGGCCATAAGTTAGCAGTTGAGTGAAATTCCAGAAAAGCTTGGGAATTGGGAAGTCTTTAGATTCTCTAAAAATGTAATTCAAAGTGAGGAGTGGCAAGATGATACGTTAAATCTGTAGACGTGTCACTTAATCATTACCAAGACCACATTCATAACCATAAACGTTGAGTTCACCTTACCCAGAAATTTAGACTTTAGTATGAAGAATTCAATTCAGGTGTTAATGGATATCTTGTTATTGACCTGGTCAGTGGTATTTCCATTCCTTGTGCTGAGTAATTCCAAATTCAAGCACAATTGAAGACTATTATGAGGAAATGCCAGCTTGGCTGATGTTGAAGAAACTGACAAATATAGTCCATCTAATTACCAACCTTTTCTTCACTTATTTGTTTGGTGAAGTAGGTGCAAGATGTTGAGCTTGATATCCACCAACATTGGATAGTTGCATCAGTGTCCACTCAGAAGCTCTATGATGAGAAAACTAGAATACCATTTTCCAATGAATCATGTTATTGGATTAATATATGTAGTATATACATATATATATATTATATCATATAACCCCTCAGTGTGGATTCCTGAACATGATGAGGGGACCTCCCAAAGAAGGTTTTGTTCTTTCAGTTTACCTCCTCTGGGATCTAAACATCCACTCACGTGTTTTCCGTGCGTGGCGACCCGTGAAGGGGAGGAGAGGATCCTGGTGGTTGAGACGTCCAACCCTAACACACCACTTTGGCCTTGAATTCCTGCAGAATGCCTTTGGGTGGCTTCCCTTGGGTCATTTGGCTGGTCCACTTCGGCTAGAGTCAACTAAGTACCAGTGTTGGAAGTTCTTAACGGGTGTTGTTGACATTGTGTCTGATGCTGGTGTTTGGGTGTAGTGCTCACGAAACCCTGGCGTTGCTGCAGTGTCCTTGCGTGACAGTGTAGTGCGTTCCCTCTTAGGGCTCCATGGTGGGTGGGGTCAGTGGGTACCGAAATTTTTCTTTTTTCCTATGGATCCTCCACCAGAAAATTTAAATGAAATAGTGTTTGTTTGTTTGTTTGCTTTTTGGAATTTTGCGCAAAGTTACTCGAGGGCTATCTGTGCTAGCTGTCCCTAATTTAGCAGTGTAAGACTAGAGGGAAGGCAGCTAGTCATCACCACCCACCACCAACTCTTGGGTTACTCTTTTACCAATGAATCGTGGGATTGACCGTACCATTATAACGACCCCACGGCTGGGAGGGCGTGCATGTTGGGCGTGACTCTGGCTCGAACCCGCGACCCTCAGATTACGAAGCGCACGCCTCAACGCGCTAGGCCATGCCAGGCCTAAATAGAATAGTGAAAAAACACTCTATAGGTAAACGATTACGTCTTGAGGACTCTGAGCAGCAATCTTCAACATCTCTAACACCTGTACCCCATTTTCTTTTATTACATTCTTTTTCAGAAAAATCTTTATGGCAAATGTCCTCCTTTTTTATTCAGAAGGGACTAGAGGGACTTGCTGGCTCTCCAAAGTCACTAAAGAAGCTTCGATCTGGTGACATACTGGTTAAAACATCCACATTCCAACACAGTGAACTTCTCTTGAATTCAAAGGCAATTGGGGATGCACCTATTGAGGTTGCCCCTCATGCTACCTTGAATTCATCACGAGAAGTTATTTTTGAGAGGGATTTGAGGAACGTCCCCGAATCAGAGATTCTCGCTGGTCTTTCCACTCAAAGAGTTTCTGCTGTGAGGCGCATCTCCACTCGCAAAGACAGAGTTACACTGCTGGCAAATATATTCATTTTGACATTTACATCACCACGTGCACCTGCCACTATCAAGTTTATCTAATTTGCAGGGTACGGCCGTACATTCCAAACCCTCTTTGATGTTTCCAATGCCAGTGGTTCGGCCACTCAAGGACGTTCTGTCGTGGTTCCCTGACATGTGCTCGTTGTAGTGGCAAGGACCACGATGCCTATGAGTGTCACATGGACCCACATTGTGTCAACTGCAGTGGTTTCCACCCTTCCTACTTTTGTTCTTGCCCAAAATGGTTGGAGAGAAAAGAGGTGCAGCATTTGAAAACGACCCATAACATTAGTTATCCTGAGGCTCAGAAATTGCTGTCCAGCACTTCATCTCGGACATATGCTGCTGCACTTTGTTTCACATCTACAATGGGAATGCAGACAGATCTCTTTGTACCTCCAAGAGAATCATTTTTAAAACAGATGAAAAGCCTTTTGATCTCCATAATAAAAAAGGTTGATGAATCGACTTCCACACCCATCTCTGTTCCTCAATACAGTCCAACAAATCTCAAGATCCACATCCTTCGGTTTCATGCATTTCTTCTGATACATCTTTTTTTCCAACCTCCACGATGCAAAACAATCGTTCGTTTGCGTACTCAGTCATTGACTGACCTGTCCAATCGACCCAGGGCAGGATCCATGGAGGTCAAGAGATCTTCTCGAAATAAAGACAGAACGGAATAAGACGAGGTCGTAAAAAGAAGGATTTTCCAGCCACTTCACCTACCCGTCATTAAAAATGGCCACCTTGATACAGTGGTGGGACTGTCGAGGTTTACGTTCTAATCTGGATGATATCAAAACACTGATTGCTTCCTTCCATCCCGTATGTCTTTCCTCACAAGAAACATTTCTAAAACTGCTGATACAGTCACCATTCGGCAGTTTTCTCTGTACAGAAATGACAGGCTCTGTGATGGACGGCACTATTGGTTGATCAGCATGTGCCCACTCTATCTTTGTCACTCAACACACCCTTGGAGGCCGTAGCCATCCGTGTTTCCTTGGGTTATACTATCACTGTTTGTTCTCTCTATCTGTCCCATGGAGGAGACATATGATCAATCGAACCTTGATGCTCTCATTGAATAGTTGCCGTCTCCATTTCTTATCCTGTGGGACTTTAATGGACATCATCCCCTCTGGGGAAGTGCTGTTATTTATAGAAGAGGTCGTTCTGTAGAGCGTATGCTCTCTGATCACAATCTTTCTCTTTTGAATACTGGTTCTTCCACTTATTTTTATGTACCTAGTTAGTCCTTTATGGCTATTGATATCTCGGTTTGCTCCCCTTCATTATTTTCCCATTTTTCATGGAGGGTTGACAATAATCCACTAGGTAGTGATCATTTTCCAATACTTTTGGGGGAGAGATTGGCCGTGGTCAATACCACCCTACCTGCATGTCCCAGTGGAAGCTGGATCAGGCAGACTGGTCCAATTTCACTGCTCTCACAGAACTTGATCTTGCCATCGTGAATCAACCATCAGCTTACTGTATTGTACAAGCAGATGCTCAGTGTATTCCTTAAACCTCTACACGTTTTCCACTATATCCTCGTCCATGGTGAAATCCTGCTTGCCACTTGGCACTGAAGGCTCAAAAACGGGCCTGGGATACTTTCTGTAGATGTCCACACTTTTGAACTGCATTGTTTTCCAACTGGCCCATGCACATGCTAGGTGGGTAAGACATCAAAGTCAGAAGGAATCTTGGATTAAGTTCACAACTGGCATATTTTCTACCACCAGTTCCAAGGTCATATGGGACAGAATTCAAAAGGTCAGTGGGCACTACAATTCTGCCCCCTCTCCATCTTACTCTCTGCTGACCAAGAGGTAGCTGATGTTCAGAGCATCACTGATACTCCAGGTGAAAGCTTTTGCCAGGTATCTAGCACTTTTGCTTGTTTCTCCACCTTCTTGGTCATCAAGACCCGGGCAGAGCGTTCACCTCTTTCCTTTCGTACTGACTGTCTTTTTGACTATAATTGTCCCTTTACACTGGTGGAACTGAAAATGGCCATTCATTGGTCGGGCAGTACATCTGTTTGGCCTGATGAGGTACACTATGACATGCTGCTCTATCTCTCTCCTGCCTCTCTTGATATTCTTCTAATTGTTTTTAACCAGATCTGGCAGGAAAATGTTTTTCCTGATGCCTGGCACCAAGCTATTTTTTTACCTTTCTCTAAACCTGGGAAAGTTCCCAAGATTTTTTCACACTATCATCCAATTGCTTTGATGAGCTGTCTCTGTAAGAGGATGGTTAATGCTCATCTTGTTTGGTTCCTTGAATCAAACAACCTCCTCTTGCCTATCCAATGTGGGTTCTGATGACAGAATTCCACCATGAACAACCTAATTAGACTTGAAACATCAATCAGAGAAGAATTTGTCAAATGCCAACATCTTGTTTCAATATTCTTTGACATTGAGAAGGCTTATGACACAACATAGAGGTATGGCATTTTGCAAGACCTCCAAACATATGGGTTACATGGCCATTTACCCATGTTTATTAAAAAATTTTCATAGACAGGAGATAAAAGTTCATGTGGGTTCGACACTTTCCCGTTCTTTTGTACAGTAACTTGGGGTCCCTCAGGGCTGTGTTTTGAGTGTCACACTTTTCAGTATAAATGCCATCACTGAACAACTCCCTCTCACTGTTACAAACAGGCTCTATATTGACGACTTTCACATATCGTGTCAGTCATCAAATATGAGATATATATTGAGCAGCAACTACAAACTCTAAACTGTTTGCATGCACTTTTGCCTGCAACAGGGTATGCACCCTGATCTTGAACTCCGTATTGGTGAAGTTTCACTGCCAGTGGTACCTGAGACCAAGTTCTTGGGGCTTATCTTTGTCTGTAAGCTGACCTTTATACCACACTTAAAGCAGATATGGGTCAAATGCACAAGAGCACTGAACATCCTCCATGTCCTTTTCACTGCCAGTTGGGGAGCAGATCGATGTTCTATGTTAAAGATATATCGTGCTCTTATTTATTCAGAACTCGACTATGGATCAATGGTCTATGACTCTGCCAGGCCCTTGGCTTTAAAGATGCTGGACCCTATTCATCATCAAGGACTTTGACTCAGCATTGGGGCTTTCTGCACCTCCTCAGTTCAGAGCTTATACATGGAATCTCATGAACCTTCTCTGCACCTTTGCTGTTTGCAACTGTCTTTACTGCATTCTTTGAAACTTTGCTCCTTACCAATGCATCCCACTTGAGGATGTGTTTTTCTTCCTCAGTGGACCTTACTTTTTCAAAACAGATTATCTGCCATTGCTCCTTTTGGCCTTCACATCCAGGCGCAATTGGATGACTTGGGTCTGTCCATGGAAAACATTGCAGAATCCTCTGGTCAGTCCATCCCCCCATGGCTAATTACAGCCCCCAAATGTGACCTTTCTTTAACTCATCTGAAAAAGGCAGATACTCCTGATTGGAACTACCATCTTTTATTTACTGAACATCTTTCAAACAACCTTTCTATTCCAATTTATACAGATGGTTCAAAATCAGGTGATTTTGTGGGCTGTGCCATGGTTTGTCGTGGTTGTGTGGTTGCATGCAGAATCCCCTGTACAGCTTCTGTGTTCACTGCTGAACTGTATGCCATATCTCTTGCCCTGGATCATATTGACGCTGAGCAGTACTCCAACTGCACTATTTATACTGACTCCCTTAGTTCTCTCCTGGCCTTGGAATCACTTCACATTGGCTCACACCATGTTCTCACTGATATTCAAAACTGACTGGCCCATTTATAATTAACATCTGCTTCTATCCAGTTTTTCTGGATTCCAGGCCATGTTGGTATTCGTGGGAATGAACTTGCAGACATGGCAGCTAAATCTATCTGGTCTGGCACTCTCACCACTGTACCTATTCCATACATGGACCATTGTCCTGTATTCAAGGCTTGGCTCCGTGCCACCTGGCAGTCCACTTAAAGTGAGCAACATGAAAACAAGCTTTTTCAAATAAAACCCTATATTGGGCTTTGGCCATCTAGCTGCCCTAAGGTTTGGAAGGAGGAAGTTGTTCTAACTTGACTACACGTTGGTCACAGTTTTTTAACTCATCGTTTTCTTTTATCTGGAACTGATCCACCAATGTTTAGTTTGTGTAACACTCAAATTACTGTAAGCCACATTTTACTTTCCTGCCATCATTACGACTCTTAATGATGGCACTATTTTAAACATGTTCTGTCCCAGGTTTTGTCTAACATTGGGCAGTGATGGTGACACTGTCCGCCTTGATAAAGTATTTAGTTTTTTATGGCCATTCATCTTTTACACATTATTTAAGTGTTTGATATTTATTCATTATTCCTTTTTAATTGTGGTTCCCTTTTCAGTCTCAATCTCTCTAGTTCAATTTGATATTGTAAAATGGCCATAACATTAAATAACTGGACACCAGGACTGGAAAGGCCAACTTCAGGTGACTAACGCTGCTGTTTGAACTACCCAATTGTTAGTCGAGGTGGCGAGTTGCTATTACACTTTTGCTGCATGCCATTTGACACTTTTATTACTATACCTTTTAGTACTGGCCATAATAACACATAACCCAGAACCAGGGCTGTGAAGACCAACTTCAGGTGACTGACGATGGTTCTTGTACTTACCTGTTAATTTTCCTGGTGTGTTATGATCATTACCATTCTGCTACAGGAAGTCCTTTACAACTTTGTAAACTGGATGTCAACATTGGTTTTACACCATTTTATGTTTTAATTGCTGTTTTGTTTTTACCTTTGTTTCCTTTTACGAATTTTACTACATTTACTTTACCTTTTTACAGGACATATGGCTAATTTTTTCTATATGTCTTTTAACACTTTTCTTATTTTACCTTTTGATAATGGCTGCTATGACAACATAACCCGGAATGAGGACTGGAAAGGCCAACTTCAGGTGACTGACGGTTGTTCTTGTACTTACCTGTTAGTCTTCCTGGCAGGTCATGATCATTACCATTTTGCTAGAGAAAGTTCTTTTCAACTTCTCTTTCTCTGCTTTCTCTCTTAACATTGTAAACGAGGTGTCAACATTGGTTTTGTGCTTTTTCTGTTTTTCAATGATGTTTTGTTTTACCTTCATTTCCTTTTATGTATTTTTCTACATTTAATGTTTTTACCTTTTTACTGTATGTTTGGTGTAGATAGTGTTGTTGTTTTGTGCTAAAAACACTAAATCAATCAATCAGTTATGTCATATATGCATGCATAGTGAAGAAAATAGTTTAAAAACTATCATTATATCAATTACATAGTTGTAAATAGGTTATTAAAAGTAGGACTGTAAAACAATAATGTTTAAAATAAATTAAGTCTTTATTTTAAAATTCCATTCATTTTTTTATGAGGACTTAAAGTCATAAAGGAACTTGTCTGTAATGATAGCACCCAAAAATATTGGAGATATTCAATTCGTCAGGTATTTAAACAAATAGTGGGAATTCCAGTTATGTCATATATGCATGCATAGTGAAGAAAATAGTTTAAAAACTATCATTATATCAATTACATAGTTGTAAATAGGTTATTAAAAGTAGGACTGTAAAACAATAATGTTTAAAATAAATTAAGTCTTTATTTTAAAATTCCATTCATTTTTTTATGAGGACTTAAAGTCATAAAGGAACTTGTCTGTAATGATAGCACCCAAAAATATTGGAGATATTCAATTCGTCAGGTATTTAAACAAATAGTGGGAATTCCAGTGGCAGCAGACGTTTCTTCAATTATAATTAATTTGTATTTTTTTTATGAAAACTCATTCATGAAACAGGTTTCATGTGCTAAATCATATTCATATACCTTTCATTAAATGGACAGTTTAATTGCTATTAATAATCAGAACTTTTCAGCTATTTTAATTTTTCCATAAGAACTTATAATGGAAAAGAGTTGTACCAATCAGCTCTATGTTAATTATTTAGATTTGAATATTAAGTTAGTAAATAGTATTTAAAATACAACTGACTGTTTGAGATAACGAAATGGCTTTCAATTTTCCCATTCTTTGTCTATCCACCCCAGTAATGTAGTGCCACTTATGATGCTTAAAGATATCATTATATGACAAAAAGATTATTAACTGTTTGTAACAGTAGTAATGTTTTTATGGATAATGTTATACTATTCATAAATAAATTAGAAAATTATGATTGTAAATTCTTGTAATTGAGATAATTTCTTGCACTGTTTTAAAATAAATATGAAAAACTTTAATGAACAAATTTTCAATTAGGAAAATACATTTTTGACAGCAGAGGAAGTTAATTACTTCTAATTAGTGAATACTAATATTAAAATTTATTCAGTATAGTAGAAACTGGAAAGACTAATCTCAAGTAGCTGGTCTGGTCCCAGCTGTCCCATGCTAAACTTGAATAATTTTATGAGAGGAATATGAACTACACAAAAGTGACAGAAGAGTGTGTAGTTCATTTTAAAATTCTTTATACTATATTTAGTTCTTCTATCGTCCTTTTAGACAAGGGTTAGGAGCAATTTACTGTAGAAATTTTAGGGTGGTTGTATTGTTTTCTTCTACTTTAGGAACAATTAGAAATTTTCATGTATCATAATACTTAGTGAACTTACCAAACATAGCTTATATTTATTTTCAGCACATTAAAAACATGTTGATTGATTTAGGTCTAATTTACAGGTAATGCCAGAAAGTTTGACAGAAATATTGGGATGTTTTGTACTGAAGTTTGATAGATGCATACTTCATAGTCTGTTAATGTGATCAAGTGATAATGGGCTGTTGTATTTTGAAAATAAAACAATTTGTAAATGTTATTGATTTATTGTCATTTCTTAAAATAAGATTAAAATATTTAATGAAAAGTTAAACTTTAAGATTTGCATGTTGGCTAAATATACTTTGACAATGCTAATTAATCAGATTTTACAGAAACTGAAAACAAAAGAAGACGTAGAGTAAAATAATTATTACCTGATAGTTTCAGGCAATAGATCATTTGTTGCCATCACAATAAGTAAATAATTGTTTAATGTTCTTGCACTATATTTTCCATCAAAGTATTATCAACAGCTTATCCCATGACTTTATTTTTACAATATGTGTATTAACATAAGTGTCCTAGCAGGTCAAAAAGGTTAAATCTGATGGCCCTCTTATATCCAATAGTGGATATTGCTCTACATCAAATGCAGAAGTAATAAAAATTATTTTTTCACTATCATAACATTAATCTTTAATAATGCCATAAAGAAAAAGCAAAATCACTGCCATTGCCAACAATGAAAGAAAAAGGGACTGCCAGAAATCACATGTAAGGTCTGTCTCTAGCCCCAGAAATGAGTTCTACTACATGAGACAATTATTTTGAAACCAAGACATAGAACTTCTCTAACAATCTAATAATTAAACATGATAATTTACACAAAACAAGTACATTGTTCTGTTTTAGAGAAATTGATGGTCTGAGGTGTTTTATGGTTTGAAGATTATTTTGTTCACTTAAGGTACCAGTAAGTAAATGTAATGTACTTTTTTGTTTAAATCATTATGTTAACTTGATCATCAGAAAGAAGTTCTTGATTTTTTAAATAGACATAGTTTCTATATAAGCACAGTTGCAGTGTGTAGTTTAGGCCAGTAGGAGAGTAATGAGAAAACAACAACAAATCTTTTCTTATCATTAAAACTGTGCACCTTTCTCTTCAAACAAAATACAGTTGAAATATTAGCAAATATTTCTTATGCATTCAAACTCCTTAAAGCAACATTCGGAAAACGGGTTTCAAGTGAGACTGCAAACACTATCTTAGTACAGTATCTTGTTAACAATTTCTTCACAACACTAGTCCACTGACCAACCTTCAAAATTCATTCTTGAATTCAGTTTATTTCGACTGTAAATGCATAGAAGTTACTAACTTACTGTTATGTTATAACAAGTATTTTTATAGTAGCATTTAAATGCTGTGTAGAAATTAAAGTATATGATGTTTTGGAAATGAAGTTTTGACTGATAGGAAATGCATTTGTTATTACAATATTATTAATAATAGCATCAAAAATTATTACTAACATTACATATGAATTGTGTAGAAAAAATGTAATAATTGCTTGATCATGGTATTTCAGAATGGATTGTGGATAGAAGTCGTGTTAGTAAATTATCCCATTTAGATGTCAGCAGTTTTCCATTATTACACTTTCTAATAATTTAATGGCTAGTTTGCCTTTGAATTGTTGAATATAGGAGCTTATGGTAATATAAGATGAGTTAGTCTTTCAAAGGCACCATGTTAGTGATGTGTTTTACGTATGCTAGTATGTGTTTTAGTTATATGTAAGATTCAGTTTAGTTTGTAATTTCTGATGTTTTGAAGTATTTATTAACAATTATTTTAAGAATTTTAATGACTGATGATATCAAGAAAACATTAAACTCATTAATAAATATATATTCTTGTATATACATACAAACTACTTTCAGTTATAATAGAATTTTTCCTCATGTTTATTTAAGAAGGTAACTGATAACACCATTATACAAACAAAAATATATAACTCGCTTTAAATATCTCAAAATGTATTGAGAAAGAAATTTATTTCTTTTTCCAGGTTCTTTGCCTGCTGTTGTATTGAAGTCAGAACACATGATCATTATCCTAGTTGTGTTTTTTGCCTTAGTTGTGGGGATGTGTGCATCTATTTCCATCTCATGCTATGGCAAGATCAAGGAACGCAGAGAAAGAGAACGTGAGTATCGACTCAGGCGGTCCAAGGAAGCATCTGTTGAAGTAGCATTAGACCATATAGTAAACACACTAGATCGAGGTTTGGAAGCTACATTGGCAGCTCAAGCAGCTCAAATTGGTGCAAGAAGAAAAGCAGCAGAGGTTTCCCAAGAAGACATTGAATTTGAAAACATTGAAATGGACCAATATTGCTGTAAACAACAACCAAATGGTGGTCAAACTCTCTCTCAGCATCAAAAACGTATGTTGTCACAACCATCAATGAATGTTGAAGAAGTTATTACACGTACCCAAGAATACACCCCATTTTCACAATCTAGAAATATAGAACGAGCCCCATGCACACCCCCTCAAAATCAAAAGTATTACTCTGTTTCACCATCTCAGAACAAGGAATATACTCATGTTTCAAAATCTCAGAAACAAGAATATGTACCTTGTGCACAACCTAAGAATAAAGAAAATGCCCCCTACATACCACCTCAGAACCTAAAGCATGCCTCACGGTCACCATCCCAAAATCGGGAACATGCTGTACAATCCACTAGGCTAAATAAAGAATATAAACAATACTCCCAACCATGGGTACATCAACATGCCCAGCACTCATCAATTAAAGATCAGGAAAACATCCCACAATTGCCATCCTGTACTCAAATTTACTCTCCATGCTCACAACACGGAATTCAAGAACTCATGACACCCCACCTTCATGAACATGTTATACATTCATTACCTCAAATTCAAGGATACAAACCACCATCGACATGCAAGTTACAAAAACACAGTCCACAATCAATAGCAAGGTATCATGAATATAGTCCTCATTTAAAACTCCAATTTCATGATGAACCACAGTCTCAAGATCTGAGACATGTGATAATGAAGTCCAGTCGAGATAGTGAAAGTCCACCCTTGCCTCCACCTCCACCACCACCTTTACCACCCCATCTCCGAAGAAACCGAGAAATAGAATCTCAGCATTATGAAGTCACTGGAAATCAGTTCAAACCTAGCAGAACTACTGTTATACCACCTAATGAGGAAGAAATTGAGCTCCTAAACAATCCTCACAGATTTAGAGCTGAAGCTATTATTGAGATGAATCCTTCTGAGGAAGATCGGCCTCAGAGTTTTGAATCAACCAGGTCAGCACCTGATGTCATAGTTCATCGCTGACACTGATGTAGTATAAGTTATGTAAAATCAACCAAGTCAAAAAAATATGCATTTGCATATCATTGATGATAAACCTGATTCTTTTGTATACAGCATTGCTGCTCAGTCAATTGTACAGGGTTCTGTACATTATTTATCTGAGAAATTGATTAGTACATCTTCTCAAAGGAAATCAGAAATGCTTGAAGAGGCAAACCTTTTCATGTTGATTGATAACTAAGTGACAACAGACAATATAGTGAGTAACACTTAATAAAATGTACAGAATAATTTATGTTTTGTAAGGACTGTGGTTCACAGTAACTAACAAGATAATATTCTTGTTGGTAATAAGTTTTTTAAATTTTTTTGATTTGTTTTGTTTTTTGGAAGGCAAACATTATTACTGGTAATCATACACAGAGACAAATTTTAGCAAGTTTTCATTTTTTGAAGTAAGATAAAATTCTTGAATTGACTACACTTATTGGATAGCAAGAACTGTGAGTGGCAGTCAGAAAGGGCACAACTCTCTTTTTTTTTAATAAAGCAAAATTATAACTTGTAGGCATAAAGTAGTGGTCTTGAATTATAATTATGTTAATAGAAATATAGTTTTGACTGGTAATTACTTTAGAAGGATAATGGAACTGTAATGCTGCAAAGTTATACAAAAAAGAAAAATGACTGGAATCTATGTGACTTAAATTATTTATAAAATTTTATTTACAAAGAGAGAAAACAGTTGTGTTTTTTTTTTTAGTTAGTGGGAATGAAACATTGTAATTTTACTACTGATAATGTTGTTTAGAGCAGTAGTAGTATAAAGTGCTTCTATACACAAGTTTATAGCAGTATTTCTCAATCTTTTTTGGTAACATAGACCTAGCTCCTGGGATGCCTGAGATGTGGTAACCTGTTAAGACAAATGCAAATTAAAACAATAGAAGCACTGTCACCGATGTTAACTAGTGTTGAATGGTCTACTTAGTGGTGGAGCAAATATGCCTGTGTTGCATTTTATCTCAGTGACAAATTTTTTTCTGAATGTGAAAAAAGCATGCTCATACTATAAAACTAAATAATCAACAGAAAATGTTATTTAATTATGGTTCTTTCTTCTTTATGTACTACTGGTCAACGTTTTTCCTTTTCACATGCAAAACACATTCAAGAACATGCACATAAAAAAGGGGAAAACAAATACAGAATTGTAAATGTTTTTTTTATTCTTTGAAAACATATGTTGCTTGTAAGAATTTATGCTGAAATTTAACTGGTGCTCAATTAAAGGACAACATCTAAAAGGATGAATCTTTTTTAAAACTGTGTATAGTTCTTATTTCAGTAGAATAAATGAAAAACAAATCCATTACTCAATTTAGTCATTGTTTGACTTAATAACATTAAACTAATGATAAAAGGAGAACAAAAACAATAAAAACTTTTGTTAACTGTACTTTATATAAATATTATAAGCAAATTAAAACAAAATACTTTTAATTAATTGAATGCATCTCCATAAATAGTAAGTGATTTTGAAGGCCAATTAATAATAAAAATGCTTCCAGACTATTAGCATCACTTATTTCTTTGGAGGAGTTTTGTCATCTGTTTCATAAACTTTATCAACTAAAGATAGGAGAATATATTTGGTTTGCAAAATAAGATAAATATCTAATGGGTTCACCTTCTAAGCTTTTAATGAGAGGTTTATGCCTGCTTTATAGACATAAACTCCAATATGTGGAGAAATATCTGACGAGGATACTTGTATCTTTTCAGTGTTTAACCTATTGTGAGATTTTTTTATGGCAGTCATTGCTAATTATCAAGTTTTACAGAGTTATGTGGAGAGAAATGAAAGCAATACTTTCAGTGCAAGGTCATTGAGTTCCAAGCATTTTACATTTGACTTCAGTCCAGAAACCAGAAAGGGCTATTATATGAATTTTCAACTTCAGGCTTTCATTATGTGATAATTCAGATAGTTTGTCTTCTAGTGATTGAGACAGCAATGTGTCAGTTTCCAGTATGGAAGTAGATCATAGACTAGTGATTACCATTTTCTGGATCACTGTGTTAGATGGGAAACACACATGAAGTATTTTCCTGCATGGAAAGCCTAAGTTTTTTTAAGAGATAGAATATGTTTGCCAAGAATGGAAGTTTAGTAACCCTTTAAAATCATGAAGGTGTTCTACCAAATGAGACTTACTATTTACAACATGTTGTTAGTTAGTACTTTATCAAATAATAATTACAACATACAGCATGCAAGAGTAAATTATGATAGTTAGCCCTAACTTCTTTGAACACAACAGAAATGTTGTCAGATCTTAGTCCATTTACTTTCACATAAATTTACAATTTTCTTGATCACCTAAAGAAATTTTTTAAAGTCATTATAACATTGAAATGTCTACCAGTAATTATAGCTAATCTATCTGTCAGATACCCACCTAAATGTCCTACTACAGCCCATGTCCCTTCAAAACTTAGAATATTTTGCACTTGTAGGATTTTTTGCAGTACTTTAGAACACAGTAGGGTTTTATGAATGTAACCATTTTATGATTAATAACAAAAAACAAGAATTGCATTATCAGAAATATCAGTTGATTCATTCAACTAATTTGTAAACAAGTCTGCATTTTTCATTCTCTCTCATGCTAATTAACTAAGTTGAAATATCATTAGCAGTATTTCTACACCCAATTATTTTGAGAGCTATATCAACAAGGGCTTCTTAACACTCTTCTGTTATTGACAGCATAATCAATTCTTCACCAAAGGTGAATAGGAATTTGTATTTAACTGTATGAACATAAAGCAATTAGTGTATTCACTTCAACAACCTTCCAGTAAAAGAACTGCATAGGTTTGTCTTTCAAGTTTGAGTGTTTAGTTTTAAAATGATGATTTTTTTCAAAGGCTTTATGGTATCATTGCTCAGACAAAGGCTATAATTTATGTCTTTATTATGTACAATACATACTTGATAGATCACTGTGATTGAAAGTTAAAGCGTTCTTGCCTTTTTTAATACTACTTTCTTTACATTAGATTCCTGAGCACTCACATTTCTCTTATGCTTCCATGAGTTATTGGTTCTTTGAAAGAATTCATCCAAAGCTCCCTCTATTGACAATCACATGTAAGATTAAAGTAGTTATGAGGCAATAAGTAAAAAATCTCTAAAGTAGATCTGCTTGAATGAATAAATCAAGGAATGATGTGATAACAAGGTTCTTTCATCAATAAACTTCTGGCAGCACCCCAACAACTGACATAACACTGAATGATTCTTGTTTTTAGGTGACTAAAGTAAGTAAATGGCTGTGTACAGTATTTAAAATAGTATTGAAATAAAAAAAAACAACAGCATATCATATGTCACTGTTGTGCTTTTATAAATGTAGAATATTATCATTCATTATTTCTATGTAATCACATATCCATCATGGAAAGTAGCAGGTATGTGGACCAGTTATTGAAAAACACTTTTCTTTAGGAAGTTAAGATACCATTGATAACTGTGTTAATACTGAGGTAGAAGTTTTGATTGGTTACAATATTTATAGAAAAAGGTTCTTATTGGTTAAAAATACATAAATATATAAATTATCTTTGCTGATTATGTTTAAAGATAATTTCCAACTATGTACAGAAAAATATTGTGCTACATGTAGCTCATCATCATATTCAACAGGAACAAAACATTGTGAGTGATATATAAAATAAAACACTCAAGTATTGACATTTAATCATATTTTGATCAAGTTTTTTCTTTAAACACAAATACACAAACACAAATTGAAGAAAAAAACGTATTCAAATACAGTTTTTTCAAAATGCGGGCTCAATTTAAAATTTATTTCTCTATATGCTTAAAGAAATTATTCTTTGTAATTACATGTTATTTGAACTGAAAAGATACATTATTACAGTTTATGACTGCTGATAACTTTTACAAAATACACAAGTAGCTTTTAGTAAATAATTTTCTCAAATATTATTAGTTTTAAAGATTAATACAACTTTTGTATACAAATTATTTTGTAGTTACACAAAATAAACCTCATAGTATAAATTACAGAAATTAAAAGTTAGTTTATATGTAATGACACTGACAGACGTTAACCATTTCATTGCACAGAAACTATCCTGTATATTATTATTATGCTTAGATTCTACAGAAACTGAATTTAATGTTAGTCATTTATACATGTTTATCAATTTATTTTACAGGAAATGCACATCATGATACTAACATGTATTTAGCAGGATAGACATCTCATTAGAAGTAACCAACTGAATAAAAAGTATACCTGTGATTATTATTTTACAATATTAAGATTGCAGGGTGATCAGCAGGAAAAACTACAATTCATACACCAGAAATTCTCTCGCATCCTGAGATGAGACATTCTATAATGTCCTAGTCCAGAAATATATTCAGAGCTGTTTTCTATTTTCTGTTGGTGTATATGGAGCTTTATTTTGTGCTCTTATGCCTCAAGAAATTCATATTTGTGAGTACTTTTACACAACCTAGTGGATTTCTGCACTGAAACATTTAATCTTGATTATGTTATAATCATTTATACTGGGAGCCTTTCCCAACAGAGCTTATAATAGTCGACAGACTCTTTGTCTTTTTTTTTCTCTATGAGAACAAATTTCTAATACCCATTAAAGTTTTTTTAGAACAAAAAAGTTCCAACTGACATAACCCTGTTAGTAAACTTGTTTTGTTCTTACAAGCAACAAACACCTTGCTGACTTTATTTACAACTAGCAGTTTCTCTATTGACAATAGTTTCTTATCTGAAACACATCTTCCTGCTACCAACTAGCTTTATTAGATAAAACATGTTCTTGTTATCACTTGTTTTGAGTAGGAACACATACTTTACCTTGCAGCCAGCTACTATTTCACAACAGCTAACTACTACTACTTGATATCTACTATATTCTTTATTACAATATTTTTGAAATCCACTGTGTTCTTCACTAGAGCAGATATGTTTTACAACTTACCATTTCCTTACTGCTAACTACTTCATGACGACTAACAACTTTCATTACCAACTAGGTTTTTACAAGATTAATAGCTTCTTATCAAGCTTTTTAGCATAACTTACTTTGCTTATATCAGTGACTGTGTTTTACATGCCAGTTCATGATAAAAGAGTAAGTCTAAATTTTTGTAAGCTTTTTTCTGCATATTTTATAAAACATCTATATTTTCAACATTTATACTTATATATTATCTGTGAATGGAATATAAAGCTCTATATGTGTGAAGATATTTTAAATATTACTTGTAAAAATAATGTACCATGAATGCTTGTAGAAATGGCTATAATTGTACGTTTTTGGTTTTTAATGTAAATATGCATCAGTGTCAGAAGTTTTTCCTATGCCACAAATCATTCAATATATTTTGCTGATATTGTGGCTGACTGTTTGCACTTAAAAAGATTTCAGCATGTTTGTATCCTTTTTTAGCAGTTTGCTGCACAAATTAAAGTAGCTTTTGTTTTCTAAAATGCTGACTCACGTAGTGAGTTAACCTATATACTGTTTCACGCAGTAGCAGTAACTTATGTAATGTTTTTGCTACCCTCCACAGTTTGTCTCATATGGTACCAGCAATCTATGTAATATCTGTTCCTTTGTTTTCATTAAGTCCTGTATGATACCAATAACCTTCACAATCTGGCCCATATAATATTTGTAACGTTGGTACTGTCTGTGCCTTCCTCTACAATCTGCTCCACATTATACCAGTACCTTTCTTTACAGTTTGTTCTACAATATAGCAGTACTCTTGATACTGTTTGTGCCTTCTAGTGGTCCTGTATATTCTTTCCAGGGTTTGCAGTAGTACTAGTAGTACCAGTTTCCTGGTATCCGTACTTCAGGATACAGTACAGGAATCTGGTACTTGAGCATCTTTTGTAGGAATATTTTCTCATATCAAACCAAATTTTCAATTATGTGTAAATCTACTTGCTATGATGATTATGGCAATGAATCAGTTGAAATATAGGCTTTGTATTGGTTAAAAAGTTAATGGGAGGCATAGATAGCAGTACAGCTTCAGAATACGAATTTGCAGAGAACATTTTATATTGCATTTTGTAATTTTCTAGAGGCTGATAAAAAAATACACAATAGATGAGTCAAGAACATATATTCATGTGAGGGGAATTTGAGGTTTTTTTTAAATATTTCCTTATAAACGTAAAATTTAAAACTGTATGCCACATTAAAATTTGATTTACTATCTATGGTTTGATGTCAAGTTTGTTTGTATACCATAAAAATTAAGTAATTTAAATAAATTTTGAATGTAACTCAACAAAATATCATGACATGCACAGTTTGACCCACCCCCATGGTAAGGGTTAATTACACACACACCTACCTAATATGCAATCAGTTATGCAGAAACATTCACATTCTCTTCCAGAGTGTAGAAGTCACTAGTTTCCCACATTTTATGCTATTGCTAATTTTTACTTTAAGTTTTACTTACTAACAGAAGTATGAACTCAAAAATATCATACCAAACATTTTAAAAAAACAAACAAAGGTGAAATACCAGAAGAGATATTCAGTGAAAACTCAAAAAATGGGGCATGTGATAACAGATATTATTGCCAATATATGATATACTACGAACCAGTACTGGTATTAATACTGATAGTAAACTGATTCTTTTTTACAATGTATCAGTTGTTTTGGTGTTTGTAATTTACTAAAATTTTTCTGAAAGGAATTTACACTTGTTTTTATTGTAAATTTTTGAAAAGTCTGTTACACAAGGTACTTATAAACCTGTACACTGTTTGTGTCTTCTACATATCTTCTTCATTCTACCAATAACCTTGACATTTGTTTTTTCTTGTAATATTTTGTCAACAAAATACCTTCATTTTGGTGTTTGCATTTTGTACAATCGTATTGTTTAGGGATTTTGAATGAGTTATCTTTGTGTGTACAGGAAACTCTTGTACTCTCTTTCACTGGATGCCAGTTGTGCTACAGTTTACATGTTTCTGTACAGCTTATATCATGTTTTCAGTGACATTAATGCTACCATACCATACCATGTACAATTTGTTGTATATGGTGCTAACGGCACTGACTTTCTTTGTTCTTTTTTTGTATAGTTTGTCCATATGTGTTACAGTGAATTTTATGTTATTTGTTTTGGTCTTTATGCACAATTTATACCAAATGGTACTTATATCACCTTCTACATGAAATTCTTGAATTTAAGCACTTTATTTCATTTTTCTCATGTATTCTTTATTTATTATTTTAAAAGTAACTATAATATAAAAATTAGAAACGTATTACGTTACATAATGACAAAAAGTAAAGAAAATTTTTAAACGAGGTTTACTTGTGAGCTGCACATTTGCCAAGTGATTTATTTGTGTGGCAGAATTTTTAGTAAGTTGAGTTCTGGAACAAAAACCTTGATGATTTTTTCATGGTTACCAACTCAGTAACACCAATTAAGCTTGTGATGAGTGAGTTCATTTGCTTCATCTAGTACTAGTTTGTATTATTCTTGCCTCTCTCCCGTATGACATTTTAAGAAGATGAAAAAACGTTTTTCTTTCCAGTCCCTTGTTGTAACAAGGGAGAAGCTTAGAGGCTATTAAAAAGTAGTGGAATTGTTTTGAGTCCTTAAAAGAAGTGAAATGGCATACTGCCCCACTTAAAGCACTAATTACCAGAAATGGTTCTGCTTGTACATTCTAGTACAACTTATCAAATTAACCAGGATTCTTGGTTATTTTTGTTTTTCCTGTATATTTTATAATTTAGGTGGTGGCTGTATCTCTGAATAAATTCTTTACCATTTAGAACCAGCATAACTTTTATTGTTTATACATTTTGTACAACATGGTGCTGATAACTTTAATGGTAAATTTGTCTGTCTTCCTGAAAATGATATACTACATGCTACAACTGAATGTTTATCTGTGTCATAGATTTTATCATGAAAATAATTATGCTGAAATTGTTGGTAAAGACTTTGCTGCATGATGTATGCTTTTCGAAGACAAATGGTATATCCTGCAGTCATTTGTTTTATAGTTTATTTAATACTTTACATTGAATAGAAGATACAAGTTCTCAGTATTTTTATCACGTATTTAACAATCTTGTTGCAAGTGTGGAATCTATAATGCTTCAAACACTTTCTGATATCACATTCACAGTTTTTAAAATTTGTAAAAAAATATTATCAATGAAGACTGAAATGTTAGTTATCAGTTTTAAGAAAAGAAGATTTATTTAATCTATAAACAAATACTTTACCAACAAAGAAAGTCTGTCAAAACAAAATGCTTTTGTTACAGATCAGTAACACACAAATCAAAGTTATTTTAACTACTGTGTATAAGACCAATTCTGAAATAATTCTGTTTTGTGCCTAAATAAATGATACTTTTGTAAGACTTTCAGTAGGTGCCAATCAAGTCATTTCATAGAGCACAAATCAATGCTTATCATATATTTTCAAATTTGCATTACTAACACACAATAATGTCTCTAATAAGCTTGCTCTACAAATAAAATACCTTTGATTAAATAAAATTTTGACAAAATCTTTTTAAAGGTGGGCCTAAGGTATTTAGTTTTTAATTAAAACCTCTGTTCAAAACTATGTTAGGTGGTCATGTTGTAGAGTTAATTACTTTATTTCACATACTCAGTAAGTCCAATGATAACACACTATTTCCCTTTAGAACTAATGTTTCAACTGCATTGAAACCAAGAAACATGACTGTAGGTATGTTTGTTCATTAAAGTTTGTTAAATTATAACTCATGGCAATTACCTTTAGATAAACTGCTTACCAGACTTGTTGAATGATGATCTTAGTGACTTTACATAAAAACTCATTAAATCATAATCAAAGATACATATCTTCACATCAGTTTTCAAATTTAATAAGCTCAATGATGGTCCCAAAATAAGTAGCTTAATGACTGTCATTCAAATGGTGTGAAACAATCATCAAACCCCATAACTCAAGAACTGTTGTTGAAAATTGACAGATTCAATGATAATCTGGCATCCCTCAGTTAATTTTGTTAATTACACAATGTTGAATGATAAGATAATATACTTAATACCTTCACTGAATTAATAAAAGGTCCAAAAGTAACCCAAGGCATTAATGATCTCATCAATTTTTTAACTGTAGGTTATATGACAGTCTAAGGTACATAATATATACCGTTCAATTAAATAATGTGAAATGATAAAAAATATTTAACATATATTGCTCGATATCAATATATTGTATAATAAAAAATGAAGTTTACCTTCACATTCTCTTCCTACACTATGAAACAGAATATTAAATATAATATCTTTCCCTCTAATATTGGATTTATTTCACTGCATGACAAAAGTTTTCCCCTGAATTAGAACAGTTCATATAATGAGAGACTATTGTAGATTGCTCTTGATTAACAAAAATTATGTGAAATGTAATATCCTCCTTTTCTTGACTATACCCATCCAGAACATTGGCAACATCGTCAGTCTGCTAATCCATACCCACCTCCTCCAGGTGTCTCCAAGTGAAAAATATCCTGAAGAACAAAACACACACACCTCAGGTATTATGAGATAAAGGACAGACAAATATTGTAAGACTTATTTGATATTTTGGATACAGTACCAAGTTACAACTCAGTTTTCTTTGAAAATGATTTATCATATAAAGATACATTTATATTTGTATGGTACAAACTGAACAACATTTTATCTAACTAATAATTTCCAAAACAAATTACATGAGAATGACAAACTTACACCAGCAGACACTTTAACAGATGTCTTGCCTCCAAGGTTAACAATTCGCCCATTACTGTAGATAAGAAGGTTTAGGCCTCGTTTTCCATTTTTTCCACCTATGATAATGATAAATATCCTGATAAAATAACAAGTTAGAAAAGTTTCTACACACATTACAAATTATTGATTTCATATAAGTGGTACTGATTTATTTGGTGACAAAATATTAATTTCAAAGCTTTATTTTCTTAAACTATACTTTGGAAATATTATTTAATGCAAGTCAAAATGTAATTTTTGTGCATCATACAATTTTCTAAAACATACATCAATTTGTAAAGCATTAAAAACAATTTCAAAAATAAACAATAGAGCTTTTTGGAACTGACCAAACAATCCATAAGGTGAGAAGACTCTTCTTTCTGTCAACACAGACAGTGTTAGGTTTTTCCTAAACAGTAACTCCCGAACAACTCCATCTCCACCATGGTATTGTCCTGCACCACCACTACCTGGGTTTAATTGAAACTTCTGAACAATGACAGGGTATCTGAAAGACATAAAAAAGTTATATATATCAAAGATGAATATATTTAATTTGAATACAATGCTAATTTCTATCATCTCTGCTTTAGCTTATACTTTCATCTCTGTATAGTTGCAGTTACTATTCAGATTGTGTGAAGATTACATTATCCCAAACATAGATATGCAAACAACAAATTATTTATAAACACTAATTTAGCACTGTTCTCTAGAAAACATCGCTTATAGACATATCTATGAATATTGATACTATGGTACATAATGTTTTCTACTGTGACCAGCTGAATAAATGTAACATAATTCAATTATTAAGTGTCAAATTATAGGAACCTTTTTATTCAATATTTCTATCACTTCATGTGTATGATATAATTAGGAGGATAAACTTTTCATACATATTTGGACTGATTTAATTTTTTTTAAGTAGATTTTACAACACGTGCAAGCTAGTTTATAATTTCTTCTTTTACTTTTTCAGAATTTTATATTTTTGGTGTGTATGTTGGGAATATTCTCTTTCAGTTTTTCTGTAACTAACCTTTTCTCAAGAATTTCTGGATCAGTAATACGGGTATTTGTCATGTGACTATGAACCCCGCTATGACCATGCCAACTTGGACCCTAAATCAGAAGACAAAATGGATATTTATACAAATACATTGAGAATAATTATTTAACAACCAATCTTTACAATGCAAATACATATTTTTACACTCACATACTGGTCTTATACAATATATTTTGGATATATGCTTATAGAAGTAAAAAGAATTTTGAAAATATTTGGACTTTCAATAGAATTTAAATATTTTAAAAGTGCTTTCTAAACAATCTATTTTAGTGGCATTAATATATAGATAGTTTAAACTTATCAAATATCATGAGACAAACTACACAAGTGTTGCATGCAATTTGATTACCTAAACTGCTAACTTCCATTAGTTTTGTAACATGCTACTTCATCACCTTCAGTTTTAAAATGCCATCACAGATTTATAATATACAAATTTGTTTTATCCATTTATGTATATTAATATCATCTTATATATCATTAAACAACAATATTTTGGTATTGCTTTATATAATTTCATTTCATAACACAATGTAACTTTTCTTCTGTAATACAATAACAACTTTCCTTAACACTATACTCATGAAACCAAGTTTTATTACATGAATTTGCTACAGCAATATTGCATGAAACAAAACATTTCATTATTTTATTTCACAAGTAATTAAAAAAAACACGATGCAGGGATGGAAAAGAGCCTACAAATACAGATACAAGGTCAGGATAAATGCATAAACAATACAAAAATTCTTACACAAGTAGCTAAATCTTTCCAAGAAAAACTTTATCAATCATTTTTATTATTTTGTCACAAAAATATTTCTGTCTCTTTAGCCATTTATTTTGTTTTATTTTACTTCTCAGTTTCCTAAAGCCAAGCCCATTACATCAATGATTACAGTAATACTACATTATGTTTAAATAATTTGCTCCAACAAACAACATTTCATAACACCCAAAGTTATCAGTTCTGCTTGTTACAATCATATCACAAGATACAATAAACACCACCGAAGTCTTTCGTTTTTATTTTTATTAATCTGTTTACTTCAACACCATATCATAATTGCTTACTGATTTCAGTAACTACCACATCATGTGACTATAAAGTAGGAAGACACATAAATGCAGATATTGCAATTGTCCAAAGACAATAATTTCAATACTGCTATGACTGAATTCAAAATTTTAAGATGAAAACCCAGAGAGTCAGTGTCTTACAAAACAGCAAACTCAACAGTTAATCCTTATCTATAACAACTTGTAATTTCTACCAACTACATACATCACTCAGAGCCACAGAATCTATAAATCTAATATGCACACAATCAGTTCAGTGATGCTCTTAAGGATGATGCAAGGTAAATGTAATGCTTAATAAGAAGCTGTTTAATTTGCTATATGGTATATGAACGTGTACTGTAAAAAGTTGTGTATCACAAAGAGGTTGGGAAATAACATGATGATAAAACAACTTACAGGATATTTGATGAAGAGACCAGACTGAATCACAGAATTCTGCAAACAAAAAACTTGGTGATGGAAAAACATTGACCTTTGATACTGACCCTGCTACCAAGCTATAAAAAAAATTCACAAAGATACTCTTGGGATAAAAATTAATCAATAATATAAGACAATAACACTTTCACAAACCAGAACTCTTAAAGACAGTTTCAGAGCTGGTGAAGTCCAGATGAAAATCAGACACTTGATGACTGTATAACATCATCATCATGAATAGGAGAAAAAAATATATTTCCTGGTGGGTGGGTGGTTTGGCATTTTATGATACAAAGCAACTCGGTTATCTGCCTCAAACATCCAGTAAAAAGTTAAAATTACAGTATTAAAATTCATAAAAAGGAATTAAGGTAAAACAAGACAAAGTTAATTTATGAATTAAAACATAAACAGCATGAAATCCAATTTTTATAGTGTACAGAGGTAAGAGATAAATTACAGTAATACTAGTTTTAAAGGACATTCTGTAGCATATGTTGAATGATCATAACTCAACCAAGATGACTAACAGGTAAGTACAAACACCAGAATTTGTCACCTGAAGTTGGTCTTTCCAGTCCTGGTTTCAAGTTCTGTGATGCAACAGCCATGTTCAGAAGCTAAAGTAATAGAAGTTGTAAATAGTACAGTTTATGTACTGCATAGTTTCATTGTGATCCAGGGCAAGAGAAATGGTGTACAATTTGCCAGTGAATATGGAAACTCCAGAGGGGGTTCAGTGTGCAACAGCCGAATCACAGCAAACAATGGCAGATCCCACAGAGTCATCTGATTTTGAACCATCTGTATAAATGGGAATGGAGGGATGGTTCAAGAGATGACTCAAAGAAAGGTCACATTTGGGGATAGTAATTAGTCATGGTGGGATGAGCTGATCTGTGGACACTGCTGTGTCATCCATATATAGACCCAACTCATCAAACTGCACCTGGAGACAAAGGCTAAAAGGAAAAGTGGCAGACTGTCTATTATGAAAGAGTTTGGCCCACTGAGGAAGGAAAATACAACCCTATGTGGGATGTTGTGGTAAATATCGAAGTTTTGAAGCGTACATTAAAGACAATTGCAAATGACGGTGTAGAGGTGGTTCAAGGGACTCCGTGTACAAACTCTGGACTGAAGATGTTTAGAAGGCCCCTGTGCAAAGCCAAAGCCCATGATGGTGAACATGGTACAACACTTTCAGGCCTGAGACCAATAGTCTAGTTTTGATCAAATAAGGGCATGATAACATTTTTTACCGTAGAACATCGATCTGCCTCCAAGAAGTGGAGGATAGGACATGGAAGATATTCAGTGCCCTTGTACACTTAATATGTAGCTGCTTGATGTGTGGAATAAAGGTCAGTTTACAGTCAAATATAAGTGCTGACAACCAGGGACCACGGGAAGCACAGCTTCACCAATATGGAGTACAGGATCAGTGTGAATATCCTGTTGATGAAAAAAGTGCAAGGAAATAGTTTTGTAGAGAAACAAGTTGAAATTATTTGCTGTAGTCCACATCAGTAAATGACTGAGGGGAGTTTGTAACTGCCACTCAATATATCTCATATTTTACTACTGGCATGAGATGTGAGAGTTGTCGACAAAGAGACTGTTTGCAACTGTAGGGAATAGTTGTCCACTGATGCCATTAATCTTTATAATGAAAAGTGTGACACTCAAGACACAACCCTGAGGGACTCTAAGTTCCTATAAGAAATTGTTGAACACACATGGACCTGGAATCGTGAATTCATTAAAAATGTTTAATAAAAATCAGTAAATTGCCACATAACCCATAAAAGTGGAGGTCTTGCAAGATACTATACTTCCATGTTGTATCATAAGCTTTCTCAAGGCTAAAAATATGGAAAAAAGATGTTTTCGTTGTAAAAAGGTTTCTCTGATTGATGTTTCAAGTCGAATCAGGTGGTCCATGGTGGAGAGCTGTCTTCAGAACCCACATTGAGTGGGTGAGAGGAGGTTGTTTGAATTGAAGAACCAAGCAAGATGGGCATAAACAATCCTCTCTAAGGTCTTTCAGAGAAAGCCTGTCAAAGCAATTGGATGGTAGTTTGAAGGAATCTTGGAATCCTTTCCAGACCTAGAGAATGGTAGGACAATAGCCTAGTGCCAGGCATCAGGAAAAACATTCTCCTGCCAGATCCAGAAGAATAACAAGAGAGGTAGGAGAAAGATGGTGCACCATCTCATAATGAATATCTCAGGTCCAACTGATGCACTGCCAGACCAATAAAGAGCAAGTTTAAGTTCACCAGTGTAAAGGAGTGATTATAGTCATAGAGATGATTAGCCTGAGAGCAAAGAGGCAATCATTCTGCCCGTGGTTTGATAGCTAAGAAGGCAGAGGATGAAGTAGAAGTGCTAGATGCATGAGAAAAGCTTTCACCAAGAGTATTGGCAATGCTCTGGATATCAGCAACTTCCTGGCCATTAGAAAACAAAATTGAAAGGGGGAAAAAGTAAACTGACCATTAACCTTTCAAATTTTGTTCCATATGACTTTGGAACTGGTGGTAAAAGAAATGCTAGAAGTGTAATTAATCCAAGATTCCTTCTGGCTTTGATATCTGGCCTGCTGAAAATGTGTACAGGCCTAATTGTAAACAACAGACAAAACAGACCTCTTTTCAGGGCTTGGGTAAAGAAATACCCAGAATTTTGCTGTGGGGGGGAATGTAAGTACCCTGAGAAAAACCTGCTTTCACATTTAGAGCACTGAATAGTCTATGCTAAACAACTAAACATAACTTGAAGGGGAAAAAAAAAGGCTAAGACACTGAAAGATCTAACCCTCACTGGGCTCTGAAATAGCTGAGGTAAAGCAAATAAAAGAGCTGGAAAAAAACTGGGAGTAATCAGGGAATACTAATGTTTGCCATTGCTGCCAAGGCATAGTGCCTTTCTAGTCTTCATTTTTGAAAAAAATTTGAGAATAATTTGTACAGCATAGGAGGAGGGGGTGGGACCACTAGTTGTTTTACCACTGACCGAGTTTGCTTACAACTGTTGAAAACTCTGGTTTCAAACGTGTGGGATGTCTATGAGAGGTTTTCCAAGCCTGTTTTTCAGCTTTTCTTGTCATGTGATAGGCAGGACTCCACCAAGGACAAGGATACTGTGGAAAGTGTGTCAAGAATTTAGGAATACACTAAGTAGCTGCCTGGACAATACAGTCAGTTACTGCTGCCACACAATCATCTATTGGTGGCTTACACATGATGGCAGGGTCAACTTCTGAGAGAGTGGTAAAAGAAAATCAGTTAGCCTGGACCAACTTCCATTAAGGCACACGGATCAGATGGCATCAACCATGGTCAGTCTCTTTCAAAATGGTAGGAAACTGATCACTGTTGACTCTCCAAGAAAAGTGAAATGTGTAGGGGAGCAGAAAGAAAGATCTATAGCAGTAAAAGACTGACTAAGTGTATGAAAATAAGTAAAAAAACCAGTATTGAAGAGAGACAGGTTGTGGTCATTATGCTCCATAGCGTGACCCCTCCCCATCAATACTATCACCACCCCAAAGGGGATTATACCCATTAAAATCCCCCAATAGTAAAAAGGGGGATGGTAACAGCTCAATGAGGGCATCAAGGTTTGACTGATTACTGATCTCTTCAAGATGCAGGTAGAGAAAACAAATAATGACAGTACAACCCAAGGAAACATGAATGGCTACAGCCTCCAAGGGTGTATCAAGTGACAAGGATAGGGTGGGCACACACTGGTCAACAAGCAATGCCACCCCAAAACGCAATCATCCATCACATGACCTGTCGTTTCTATACAAGGAAAACTGCTGAAGGGTGACTGTATCAGCCAGTTTCAGAAACGTTTCCTGTAAGAAAAGGCACATGGGATGGTGAGAATAAATCAAATCCTTAATGTCATCTAAATTCGATTGAACACTTTGACAGTTCCACTGGATCAGAGTGGCCATTGTTATGTATGTGGAGAAGAATGTGGCAGGGAGATCTTCTGTTTGCAACCTTTTTTTTCTTCATTGGTCGAAGACCTATCAACCTCCATGGATCCTGAATTGGGTCAGGTAGGCAGGTCTCTGCTTGTGGACAAAGATTCCAATGATTGAGGGCATGAATGAATGTTTGATTCACTTTTTAGGGCTGCAAAAGAGGATGGACCTGAGGAAACATTTGAACCTGAAGGAAGTGAAACTGGGCAGTCACTGGATGGAGTGATAGGGACAGAGATGGAAGTAGACATAGGTGCATCAACTTTTTAAATTATGAATTCTTAAGATATTTTCCAAATGGTTCTGTTGGAGGCATGGAAAGATCCATCTGCACTCCCAATGAAGTAATGAAATGGAGTGCTGCAGCATATGTCCAAGACTGAGTAAGGGATGATAATTTCTGAGTCTCTGAGTAGTGATATTATTAACAGTCTTTAAGCATTGCACCTTTTTCTCTTCTTCCCATTAAGAGTAAGAAATAGAGTAAGAGGGGTGTGGGCTACTACAGTTAACACAGTGCAGTTCCAGGTTGCACTTGTAAGTGTCGTGATCTTTACCACCACAATGAGCACATACCAAAGAACTATGACATGATGTTTTTGAGTGACTAAACTGCTGACACTGAAAACATCTGAGCAGGTTTGGAATGTAAGACCACACTTTGCAGTTTAGATAACCTGCTTTGACTGTGGCAGGAGGATATGGTGATGTAAATGTTAATATCAGAACAGAAGTAGGGTCCATAATTCTGTCTTTATGAGTGAAGATTTGGCATACCGTAGTAATGCCTTGGCTCGAGAAACCAGCAAGAATTTCGGACTTGGAAATGTTCTTTAAATCCCTCTCAACTATAACTTCTCTGGAAGAATTCAAAGTTGTATGCGGAGTAGCCTTTATGGGTATATCCCCAATGACTTTTGATTTCAAGAGGAGTTTTGTATGTTGCAGTGAAGATGTTATCATCCATAAAGTCTCCAGAGTGCAATTTCTTTTCTGAGCCAGCAAGTTCCTCTAATCCCTTCTGAATTTAAAATGGAGACATCTATCCAAGGATTTCTCAGATAAGGATGGGAGAATCAGAAATTGAGGTGTAGAATCTGGTTGTAATGTTGACTATACAATAGACTTGTCCATGTGTGATTGTTTTCCAATGATTTACTTTCTTGTTAGAAAGAGGGGTATCCATGAAAAAGAAGTTACATTTTAAAGCCGACTGACCCCACCCATCATGGAGCCCTATGAGGGGAAGTACTACAATGCCAAACAAGAACATGCAGCAATGCCAAAGTTTCATGAGCACTATACCCAAACACTAGCATCAGATACAATGTTTACAACACCTGTTGAGAACATCCTACACTACTACTTGGTTGACCATAGCTCAAGTGGACCAGCCCATTGACCCTGGGGGACCACCCCAAAACCGCCTGTCTACAGGAATTCAAGGCCAAAGTGGTGTGTTAGGGTTGGACCCCTCAACCACCAGGATCCGGTCCTCACCTGCATGGGTCACCACACATGGCAAACACGTAAGTGGATGTTTAGATCCCAGAGGAGGTGAACTGAAAGAGCAAAACCTTCCCTGGGAGGTCCTCTCACTACATACAGAAATCTATACTGAGGGGTGTAATAGTGTCTGAATAAGTTAAGAACTGTAGAATATAACAATGTGCAAGGGACTTCTCCAATTAGAAAAGAAGTGTGATAACTTAAAATTATAATGTTTGTCTTGCAAGATAAAATATTTTTGTGATCACTTGAGCTATAATGAGTGTTGCAATGATGGAGAAAAAAAAAGAGGCAGATAAAAATGTTACATAGATACATTTATGACAAGATGCATGAAGATGATGAGTGTAATAGGCTACTGAAAACTGTAAAAAAGATAATTCTTTTAAAATATCATCAAATAAATTTATTTAGTACACCTTATGACTGTTTTTTTCTGTTGTATTCATACACAAGTTAGTTAAGATGTATCAGATATATTATTTTACAATTAACCTTGTCCCTTTCCTGTGCATCACATGTGGTTCACAGAACATAATGCTAAATTACCTGAATATGTAAGTAATAACCAGCTAAATTTATTTTGATATATAAACCTAGGATAAAGATAACATTTTTTAAATAATTATTTATATTTTCATTCAATATAATTAGAAAGATATGCTTCATTCATACCTACTTGAGTAACTAGTTAAATATGGTTATCAATAAAATATCATTAAATGCCCTAAAACAAAGAAAGGGTTAATAAATTTGATTTCTGATACTTTAGAAAACTTACTACTTGAAAATGCTCATATTTATGCACTAATCTGTTATAATGGTACTGCTCGTACATTCCAGTACAACCTATCAAACTAAACAGGATTCTTGGTTATTTTTGTTTTTCCTGTATATTTTATAATTTAGGTGGTGGCTGTATCTCTGAATAAATTCTTTACCATTTAGAATCAGCAAAACTTTTATTGTTTATACATTTTGTACAGCATGGTGCTGATAACTTTAATGGTAAATTTGTCTGTCTTCCTGAAAATGATATACTACATGCTATAACTGAATGTTTATTTGTGTCATAGATTTTATCATGAAAATAATTATGCTGAAATTGTTGGTAATGACTTTGCTGCATGATGTATGCTTTTCGAAGACAAATGGTATATCCTGCAGTCATTTGTTTTATAGTTTATTTAATACTTTACATTGAATAGAAGATACAAGTTCTCAATATTTTTATCACGTATTTAACAATCTTGTTGCAAGTGTGGAATCTATAATGCTTCAAACACTTTCTGATATCACATTCACAGTTCTTAAAATTTTGTAAAAAAATATTATCAATGAAAACTGAAATGTTAGTTATCAGTTTTAAGAAAAGAAGATTTATTTAATCTATAAACAAATACTTTACCAACAAAGAACGTGAGTCAAAACAAAATGCTTTTGTTACAGATCAGTAACATACAAATCAAAGTTATTTTAACTACTGTGTATAAGACCAATTCTGAAATAATTCTGTTTTGTGTCTCAATAAATGTTATTTTTGTCAAAGTTTCAATAAGTGCCAATCAAGTCATTTCATATTGGAGAAAGCATTCAAGTAAAGCTTATCCATAAAAACTACTAAATGACCAAAAACAGGGAAAGGGTGAATAATTTTTTTCTCATACTGTCTGTGTGTTAGTCCCAAAGTGATCTTAAGAGAACCCACTACATGATTCTTACTGTAATAACAGTATCAAAAAACACTTACGGCACCTGCACCACCAGCAACTGTTTCATAATATCCAACTTCATTATCTCCAAAAGTTATGTTGTTCATACAACCCTAAATGATTGAAAAACAGATATGTATAAAATACTTTCAAACATGGATGCTATAAATTTACATCAGAAACTTGTTCAGCATTACATTAAGAATTAAAATAGCCTATATGCACACTACTGATCAACTTAAACTAGCATACGGTTAAACTAACTTATTACATAAAACTGTTGTTATTTCTA
The DNA here is from genome assembly GCA_011833715.1 of Carcinoscorpius rotundicauda. NCBI lineage: Eukaryota > Metazoa > Arthropoda > Merostomata > Xiphosura > Limulidae > Carcinoscorpius > Carcinoscorpius rotundicauda. Next base: position 42,760,605 of record CM022392.1, on the reverse strand, counting down.
TAACTGTAATGAACTCACAAGTACATTTCTCAGTTTAAACATTCTGGTCAAATCATTAATATTTTTTGTATCATTTAGGTTTTATATACAAAGTACTATGTTATGAACTTCCTTAAAGAGCAACTGATTTACAAAAATGTTTGTCACCTTGTGACTTAATTCCAAAAATTCATACAACATTGTGTAAAACATTCATTAAAGCCAGGGCTCAACACAAGTAAAATCAATGTGTTATTCACAAAGTCCAGAAAGAAGGTTCAATAAATATATAGCAAAAACAATTTTCCAAACACCAGACAGTAAGATTCTTGTAAAACTAACAGTCTTAACTGTTTACTGTGTGCTTTATTGCATTATGTTCCATAACATAAAGCTTTGTCCACAGTTGTTTAGATAACAATCATGCTGGTACAGGTATATAGTAAGCATACTTCACAGCATATGCAAATTTGCAAGGTGAATTTTAACACAGTTAATTTTCTTCTACACATACTTTGTAGCATTTCAGACATGAGGGATTTGCCACTTAAGGTGTGGCTTATCTTAACTAATAAAACCTGTGAACTGTTCTCACATGTAAGACATTTTTCAAAATCAGATAAATAAAATATTACTGGCCCAGAGAAAACCATTTATAAGTAGTTAAATGTAGATCCTTAATGTGGTTTTACATTCTAGTTGTTGTATAACTGCACATAATAAGTCTAATCCTCCACCATGAAAGGATTTTAAAAAGTTAAAATAAGACAAAAAAATTATACTTTACATTTTTAGAATTGAAACAAATTTGAAAAAAAATATATACCTTTGAAATATTAAATCCATTTTCATGTTTAGTTGTTCTTATTTTGCCAACAGTATGTGGTACAGAAGGAAGTAAAAAAGTCATAAGGACCTCTGGTTCACTGAAATCTGAATTCTTAGACAAGAAGATAATAAGAGGTCTAGACTGCAGTAATTGAAAATATGATAAGCAAATATGAAGATAATCCAGAAACACAGTGAGTTCAATTGACTTGATTCATGGTAAAAAGGTGAAGAGAATCAGCCACATAATATACTGCATTGAATGAGGACACCCAGAAATTCATTCTTCTCAGCATGGAATTTCTTTGTACTTACCATCTTTTAAATAACATATACGGAAAGGGGAGTCGAGGGGTATGTATTTACTCATGGAATGGATATATTCTTAGGTGTAATTTGAGGCAGTCAGGATCAGATTTCAATACATTTTTTTTCTTTGTAATGGAAGATTCTTAGTGGAGTGGTTGAGTAATTTCTGAAGACTAGAAATTCTCCTGAGGCAAAGTCACCCCCCTGTACATCCACATCCAACAAGGCTGTCCAAGTCAGCAGGTACTTAGGGAGAATTGAAATGAGCAAGGCTGATCAGAAAACAGCCAATGCAATGAGACACCCACTTGATTAGTAAAAATAAATGTTAAGCAACAAAATGTCCCTAATCCTGGTTGGAGCTCTGAGTTCAATTGACTTGATACAACATTTATAACCATTTATAAGTAGTTAAATGTAGATCCTTAATGTGGTTTTACATTCTAGTTGTTGTATAACTGCACATAATAAGTCTAATCCTCCACCATGAAAAAGTTAAAATAAGACAAAAAAATTATACTTTACATTTTTAGAATTGAAACAAATTTGAAAAAAAATATATAGCTTTGAAATATTAAACCCATTTTCATGTTTAGTTGCTCTTATTTCACTGGCTGTGAAAATTATTATTTCCCTGATGTCTTGAATACTATGTAAGGACAAGTAAGCAATGTTAGGAAAGGTACCAATCAAGGCATCATCATTCACTAGGCAGCATCTTCTGTCCACATTTAGAGAGCATCACTCTTTTTTAAAGCAGCAGCACAGAGACAAGAATTTTGTCTAGATCTCTGAGATGTGTGAAACATGCAAAAACCCAGATTGGACAAAACAATCCATTCAAACACAGACTCATATCATAAGAAACTATGCTGTTTTTCTAACCAAATGATTCTACAAAACTAATAGCCTCTGTTATAGTTAAAAGAGATATTATGCCTTATAGCCAGATCTGGATAAAAATGCACAACAAAGGTGTGAGTCCACATGCAAAATAAACAGATAATAACTCACCTGCTAGGGTTTACATCTTGTTTGAAAATGCAGTCAGAAGCAAAATAATTTAAATACAATTTTAAGAATAAATTCATATTTGTTCACCACTTGGGCTGAAGATTATTCTCAAAAAGATACTATGAACAGGAAATCAAAGACAGTGCTAAAGGCAAATTTTGGTGAAACATAACCTGAAATTTATTTTTAAGATGTAAATGAAGTTCCAAGTAAACAAGACAGACCAACTGCATAAACCAATCTGTTAAAATAGTTGGAACAAAATCAAAAAGCATAATTTTTTGTAACGTATAAACAACCTTTCCTAAGACTTTTCAAGTTACTGATCTTGACCATAGAAGATGTGAAAAAGAAGGTGGAGTAAACAGTATGCACAAAGGAAGGAACTTTTTTTATACTATTTCAGGGCATTCACTGCCAAGGGATTTGAATTTGGAGTGAAAAGCAATAGAGTGGAAGAAGATGATTGAAAGCAATGATAATTAAATGACTCAAATATTTGCAAAACCACTGATAAATCAAAAAGGGTAAACTCTGTGATAAGTAAACAATGATTTTGAAAACAAATAATGCCCTGTGTTTTGATGTAAGCTAGCACAGTAGAGTAGTTTGTGTGAAATAACACAGAATGGTGATGAAGGGGCTGGAACTTGAGAAAGGTATCTTGAAAATTCTAATATGTTAAGTTGTTGCTTCTTAAAGAATCTAATAATCAATATTATACTGATTCCTTGACACATTGACTCAAAATTCACTAGAGGTATCTATGAATAGATGAAAATCAAAAGTAATGTGAAAAAATGGAGATTTTGCTGTTGCAATATTAAGTATAATGTCAGCTATACTGAGAAGCAAGGTGCAATTGAAGGCAATGCATGTGAGCAAGTCCCAATGGAATAATTCTGTGAAGTGGAGAACATTATTCCCAAAAGAGAAAATATGTCTTTGGTGGTAGGTGTGGGTGACAGAAGAGTATGAACAGAACTTTCTGAAACTTAAAATGCCATAGAAAATAGGTGAAGTGTTCCTCAAACCATATTTATCCCACATATCAAATGTATGTATCAAATACTGTGTTTTGGTACAAAATAAAATTTGGAGTTGTGGATGTTCCAATCAAGAAATGTATCAGTTTGAGTGATCAAATTCGTTTATGTAAGATAGGTCCAGAATAAACCAATCATTTATCTAAACATAAAAGTTGATATCAAAGTATTGAAACTCGAAAAACCATCAAATGTTTTGACTGCTCAATAGAAGATTTGTGAATTAGAAGGAAAACCAAAGAAAAGGGTAGTGACCTAATAGCCCCTTCCTCCTATTCTGACAGAAGTCAATAAAATGTTGTGATGATGAATGAATATGAATCGTATTAATCTGTTATAACAACTAAGCTTCTTGTGTATCCAAAGTGGATTAATCAATGCCCTTAAAGAGGAAGCTTCAAGAGAGAGAAAAATGAAAACCTGGGAGCAAAATACAAAAGTGAAATTAAAGACAGAAGAAATAGATCATAAAACCCAAAGGTTCTACAAATGAAATGATCCTACCAAACCCATCCAAAGACTTTAAAATATCTAGAAATTATCTAGAACCAAAAAGAATTAATGAGTAGATCAAGAGGTATGTGTAGTAAACATCTACTGATAATCTTGTAGAGGGCCAATGACCAGAAACAAAATATGATGTTAAAACCTAAATAATTTTTCGTTAGTGTGCTTCTTCTGAATGGAAAACCATCTTAGATAAAATACCTGCAAAAAAAAAGGATGAAGAGAAAAAATGATAAAAAAGGTAGACAAGTAACTTGCAATAGCACATGAATGGCTAAAGTATTAAAAAACATTTTAATTATGTAATAATAAATATAATCAGCAATATATGCAATGAATGAAAACAACAAAGAAGACATCTGATCCTGAATAAAAGAATCAGGAGAATGAAAGCAGCTGAGAGATAGCTATAATAATAACTATACAAAAGAAGAAAGTCTCAAAACAAGAAAAATCATAGCTTGCAGAACAAATAAACTGATGATGTGACACAGATCAAGCAGAAGTCTATCAATGTTTTGTTAGTTTTGAAAGACATCAGCAACAACCCAAACATCAGAAGTCAGAAAAAATAAATAATCCACTAGAGAATCATCTGATATAACACTAATTGTAAAAGAAATTGGTTCAAGATTTAAAATAGAACATACCTCAGAGAAAGGAGGAACAAAACAAGAAGATTCTTTGGTATTAGGGCTAACAAACAATTCTGCTCTATAGATACTGAAGGTAAATAGACCTGAGAAAAAAAATATTTATATTGTTCAAAATCATAAAAAAATGGTGAGTGGCAAACAAACTGAGCATTTATACTATTGTGAATCTACCAGTGGCACCAGCAGACAATTCTGCATTAATGCCCAAAAGTACTGATCAGTAAATGATGACTACTGGATCACCCTGCATCTTAAAGGAAGACAGCATGAGTAACACTTTAAAAGTAGTTATAATAGTTTCTATAGCAAAATGGAAAGCAGAACTTACCCACATCTTCTTCACCAGTCATTTTTAGTATTATGGGACAACTAGTTGAAGGGGTCAAGCATTATTAAATATTTAGTATTTTAAATAATCACAAAAAGCTAAAATTACTTCAGACTCTGTCAACATAACTTTGCAGCAATTTAACACTTTTAACTTAGCATTAAAGCGATCCCATACATTTCTTCTGAGTGGGAGTAAATAACACAGGTAGAATTTATAAATCTTAAAAGACTAAGTCTTGATATCATAGATATGAGCTGCTAGGGGTGAGATACAGCTCTTTAAAAAAAAACAAAAAACATTGAAAGTAGAAAGGTTGGGTGGGAATATGTGTTCATATGAGTATCTATTGGAAATACATTTTCTGATTAGGAAAATGCTAACTTCTGAGATGATGAGTGATATCCAGAAACAGAAATGTTAGAATCTCATATGAAAGTGGTAGAGGAATCAATGGAAAATTTTACACAGATGAACTCCATTCAAAAAGTGTCCAAAGGGAAGTCCATTAAATGTAATGTCCGATGGTAGGGGCACACCCACAAAAGATTATGTTTCATTTCAACCAGAGTATACTCTGCTTGAAATGAAGGGATGAGAAGGGAAAAAAATGAGTTTGAAGTGTTGCATGAATTAGCAAAATGTGATTATGGTTAGCCATACACTCACGAAAGTGTTTGGTGAAACAACATGTGTAGTGTAGTTAAGATGCTCAACCCAACTTTACTAAACATAACTCTAGCTACAGGAGGAAAGCACAATATTTGTTGGAGAGTTGACCTGTATTATACTGACAGTGTCACCACTTCCCTAATTTACACCATACTGTGATAAGCCCAACAAATGATTATTATCCATAGTCCACAACTCCAGCAGGTAGTAACTTGTCTCCCATGCCCCACATGAACAACAGGGAGGAGAATTCATGATGTAGAGACCAAGAGAAATGACTAGATCAACATTGGACCATCAGATGGAAAGGTCTTTTTATTAGAGACAGTGCAATGGGTGATTGTAAAACCTTATTCTTAAAACCCAAGAAGCATGAGCCAAAGAAAAAGGCAGTCACTTCTCTGATGCTGGCTTTTTCCACAGTAGCCCACACAATTAGTATGATATGGATCAGACAAATGAGTAAATTTGTATACCATGAGGTTTCCACAAGTGATCTTGTGAAACACTTCATTTTGCAGTTGGCACTGAGAAAAGTAAGGTAGATATACTACTGAACACATACCATTATCCTGTCTTGATGCAGATTTAGGAAATAAGCATACCCTGGGAGGCAGTACTTTTTGATGGAAACAGAGAGGAATGAAAATAGAAGTATAATTACCCATTTCAAAGACAGTGAGTAGGTGGTAATATGGTGACTGGTGGGAGCAGAAATCCTGCAGGAGACAAAAGTAATTTTAAAGTTTGGAGTTATCTACACATCTGCCTGGAGGATCTGGTCCTAGAGTCATCAATGATGGGAAACAAGAAAATTAGAACAGAAATTAATTGAACGTGAAAATGCTTGTAATTCAGAAAATAATATACCAACTGGAAAAGTTACCAGACATATCTAGTAAGGGCAGAAGTAGAGAGGATACTCTCAGAGAAAATGGGTCAGAAACAGAAGATGACAGGGACTCCAAAAGGAAGAAATGCATGGTAAGTAACACTGAACAAGAGATAGGAATAAATTTGAGTCTAAACAATCACAGAAATGTGAGGCATATGGGACACAAAAAATAAAGGGCAGTATCCTCCAAAGCTGCTAAAGTCTGGAAAAACAAAGACCAAATCAGGTAATGGAGTATTTCAATGCTGTGTGCAAGAGATATCAATGGTCCATACAGTGGAATGACAGCAATCACAAGTCAAGTATTATATTGTGAAGCTGTGACACAATTGTGTCAACACATCAAAATATGTATCTTCATAAAATTGACAAGCTTGCAGTAAATATTATAAGTCTTTTGTGAAGAAAATATCAGAATTTCTAAAAAATATTTTTGCTGAAAATTGATTTAATGACAAAAATGGGTATTTTTCTTGATGATGAGAAACCCACTTAAAATAAAAATGTATCTCAGAATGGTTGGTATGAGTATTAACACTTTTATTGATAAGCAGAGAACTAGGTCATCTTCAGGTTAACACAGAGAGAATTTGCAACTGACTGTTGCCAGACACGTCTTATGAGAGTTTGCAACTAACAGGATGAAGAGTATATATAGGTATGAGATTGTAGGGGGCATTGCAACTGGATGTTAGATTATTAATTAGTATATGTATAAAGGTGTTCCTTTATATCAGTTTAATTTTGGTTTTAGTTGTATAAGTGGAGCTTCTTTGATTTTGCATTTGTTTATATTTGTTTCCCAACTTAGTATCTGGGTGTTTTCTATGATTATGTTGTGTTAATTTGATTTGCAGTGTTCAAAAATGTGTGGTGGTGTTTTTTTGTATCCTTTGTATCTAGTTTCCATTTTTCTGCTTGTTTCTCCAATATAGAAGTTGTGGAAATTGTCACTTTGATTTTTTAAATTACGTTGGTGTTGTGTTTGTCAGTATAGTTTTTACATAGTATCAAATTTATGTTTGCTATAATTACAAATTAAATGAGCATATATTTACAAAATATGTTAGACATTTAGTAAATATTATAAGTCTGCTGCATACAAAAAATTGGAATTTTTTTACTTCAAATTTTGTACACATTTAATGATTTAAGGAATCCATCTGAGTTTGAATAGCATGAATGCAAGGTGATTTTCATTGCTGAGAATAAAACCACTTTTTATCTTACAGTGTTTATATTTAATTTTCATAATCTTTAAAACTTCTTAAAGGTCGAAGTTATATTTCACCTGTTATTTCTGTTTATTTTTAATTAAACAAAAGACTATCTGTGCACTGCTCACCACAAGTATCAAAACCCAGTTTCTAGCACTGTAAGTCCTGTGTTACTGGGAGGCACCTGATATTTTCTCTATTGAACACTAACTGTAGGTGAACTATCAGCATTCACTAAAACTGAAATGAAACTTTAAAAATTCTTAAATAAAATAAACTTACCTTTTTCTTCTTCTTTCAATAATCAAAATAGGAGATCATGTTATTCACAATTTCTTTCCTTTACCTTATTTTAATCTTATATTTTATTGGTTGGCTTGTACTTCATACAACATATACACGCATTAAACACATAAATCACCAAGTAAATACATTCTGATTTTCCCATACAGTCAATTGCTATGCTTATGAAGTTTGCACACATTCCACTAGTGACTCAAGCCTTGTTAATATTTTCCCAAACTTCTTAACTGAAAATATATTTTGCCTTTCAAGTATTATTTGAAAACATATCTGATTCTTTGTAATAGAATGTCCAAAACCAATTATAATTTCATTGTCTTTATAACTATGGTATAACATGATTACACAAATTATTAAAAGGTATGAGCACCAACTTTCTTCATTACCAAGTAACATTTTTTAAAAATAAATATACTGCTAAAATTGAGATTTCCAAAATTAATTATAAGAATATCACATTACTAATACACTGAAAGTGTACCTGAGAAGCAGCACAAACTCCAAATGCTTTGAGAACAACATCCACAATTCGCTGAGATGTCAAAACGTTACCTCCAACTACAGCTGCATCTTTACACGGACCAAGTATAGAACCTTCAGGAATAACTACCTTAACAGGAGCTAAACATCCCTGTATAAAGAAAACAGGTAATTTTTCAGAATTAGTTAATGTAATTAGCTTCCAGTGATGATGGGTAGAGTTAACTGAAAAAGTAACTCATAAATGATTTCTTCAGGAAAAAAAGAAAAAAACACTAAAATAATGCCATTATATAAAAAGTGAGACATAGCTCATTACATTTCTTTATTTTGTCCTCTGAAACAATGTTCCAAATATTTCTTACATTGTTTAAAGCCAAATCTGGAAATTAATTTATCAAATTTATATCAAGTTTTTAACATTTTTGAGTGTAACAAACAATCTTCTATTGGATATTACAAACACCAAAATACAATAATTAAAGTACAGATGATTTTGTAGATTAAAATCTCTGCAAGTCTTTCCAAATTATGCATAACAAATACATTTTTAAAGTAAGTTATTATACTTGAAAAGAAAGTTTTTCAACCAATTATTAACTGATATTTTAATGTTATTTATAGTTTAATAAAGCTAATAATAAGAAGTTGTTTATCTACAACAAAATATCTCTATCATGCCTTTTCTGTATTCTGAATGCAACCAGCTAATTTAATTGCACAGCGTGTATGTATGCAATCAATCAGATTAAAAAAAAAAAGTCATTTTTGTCAATAAAGCCATTTTGTGGGCTGTTGTTTTTTCTGAAATTGATATTGGCAGTAATATAAAATTAAATCATATTTATGATATTTTAACTGCTAATATTTTATGAAATGAAACTTACTTTGGCTTTTAAAAAGGAAAAGAACACTAATGTAGGTGTACAACAAAGAGAATGTTATTAGACAAGCTTTATTTTTTTTTAAAGAAAGTAACTGTAATATTATTATCCCAATTATAAATCAAAATATACTGTTATTGAGAAAGTAATACTATTCTATTATTACACTAATGAATTATTTAAATACCATGTTACTCCAACTCTGTTAGTTGGTCTTGTAGAAAGTTTTTCATAAATAAATTTTGCCTGATGTAAAGCATTGAGAAATTAAAGTTGGTATTTAAAACTAGTTGCTGAAATGAAGGTAAAAAATTGTCGTCTACTTAATTTAAGAGAATAAGATACTCCAATATCCAATCAGCAATCAAATCAATGAAAAATATGATTGTTGATTGTTCAACCAAAGAAAAGGTGATGTTCCACAAGTAACTGACCACATTTTCAAGCAAAAATCTTGAGTGTTTATGTGAAGAAAAGATCACATTCTTTAAGATACAAAGTTTATACACTTATCAAAAGAATTAAATTAAAATAGTTTATTTCTTTTAACCTTTTTACTTTAAAAAACCAACAACTAAAAATAAAAAATCTAAAAACAGACACAAAATAAAACAATACTAATTTAAGATAAAACCGATGTTATACAGAATGCTGATCTAATGATCAGCTAAAAAGAAACTTACTAGGTGCCAAATAATATGGTTTGTAAAATAAACAAAAAATTGTTCAATTAATACATTTACATCCTTTGCCATATGATTCTTTTTTAAATGTTTTATTTTATGTTTGGAAAGAATAAATCTGATAACTTAAAAAAACAACACCTGGTACGACTGAATTTCATTATATTCATTTAACACTCATCACATGGTTAAAATGTTTCTCGCAACTCCTTGTATAGCAGCAAATGTTAGTTTTCATATTGTCACTGTTAGTAAGAGAGATAAGTCTGTTTATTTCCTGTGTTATTACAAAATTCAGTTTTACATAAAAACTTGCTAATCATTATTCATTACTTAAAATTAAATTTAAAAAAAAGCAATTAAAATGCTCTAGAAATTTTCTGACTTTATTTTAAAACTGTCATATCACATTATGCTAATTGTTCTAATGCTCAAAAATTTTTTTACATATATTTTTAAAACAATTGAATAGTGCTAATAAGTTCAATTCAAATACGTACTTGTATGTTAGTTCTTGACCTTTGGATTAACAATGGTTATATAAGTACAACACATAGGCTTAAATAGTATGGAGTTAATTTACAGTGTTCAGTTTTACCAATGATTCTTGCAGTAAAATGTATAATATTATGGTTTTCAAGCACTTAGCCTAAGAATAATTTTAATTACCCTCAGAATAATATGTAATTTTGAATAAGATTATGAATATAAATCATATTCTAACGATGCCATGCCCAAACATGTTGCAAATCTATTCTAGAGTCAAAGAAAGTCTGTAAGTTATTTATATTTTAATGAAACACTACAGCTCCAAGTGCAACGGTTGCACTTCCAAGTACAAATAAAGTTACAAATTTTTATCCAATATAAGATTATATTCTCTATAAAGCAATTTTTTATATATTCTCCATTCAAAATTGTACAATAAACTTGCAACTAATCACAAGATCTTTAATGCCTCACAGCACACAAAAAACACTTCTAAATGCAAGATTATAAACTATAATATTTAACCTGGTTTAAAGGCACATCATGTCCTACAAGGCATCGTAAGCAGTAAATTATGGCTGATAAAGTAACTGCTGTTGGTGTGTTGCAGTTCCCATAAACTTCATAACCAGTTCCGCTAAAGTCAAAAACAGCAGTGCCCTAAAAGCATCAACATAAAAATTATTTTCACTAAAAAAAAATGTGACTCAAGTTGATAAACAGCAAAAACAACAATAAGAATTGGTAAATATACTCCAAGTACATCACAAAAAATCACAGATCATTGATTAAATAAACAGTATAAGCTGATTAAAAAAAATTCAGAGGGTTTGACTTATGATGATGACATGTTGTTAAAAAACTAAAATTTATTAAAAGTAAAATAATTTGACCAAAGTATTCTATTGCCACTGTAATCTAATTCTTTCTGAACAAATTCCACTATGAATTAGTCTCCTAGTAAAACCTTGTTATTAGCTGTATTCTTAATTAGAGTAACTTATGACTTATTTCAAAAAAAGACAAACAAGACATTTAAAATCTCCCTTATCATATTTGATACAGTAAAGTATTTGAAGCATATTATGGCAGTTTGTATTTTTCAATAACAATTTTTTTTAAATTTCTTTTTCAAACTGGCTACTTCATAGTCAAATGCTAGTGTAGTAAAGTTCTATTTCGAGAAAAAAACTTAATATTTTGTTAGAATTAATGTAGCTGTAATAACTCGATTGTTAAATATTACACAATTTAACAAAACAAACTGCTTTTTTACTTTTATCTCAAAATAATCAGACTTGGTGTGCAACATACAATTATTATGTATTATGTTAACCTAAGACCTAAATTACAAAACAAAAAATATTTTAAGTTTTTAACATGAAACAATGAATACATTTTGAGCTATATGAACATTTTTAGTTGTTAAAAGTGTTTATAAAACACATAAAATGTCACATAAAAGGAATTGCATTATTTGACATCCAACCAGATTTTAGATGTGTATCTTCACTTTCATCAGGTAAAATAGCGATAATGAAAATAGTAACAGACTAAACACTTCTTCCAGTCTTATACACTACCTTTTTAAGGAAGTGTCCCAATTAATGTGTCAGTGATCTTTTTGTACAGGGTTGAGAATGTTATATTAAAATAATTTTTAATGTGCAAATCAGTATTTTCACTAAACAAAATGTGACTCAAGTTGATAAACAGCAAAAACAACAATAAGAATTGGTAGATATACTCTAAGTACATCACAAAAAATCATAGATCATTGATTAAATGTTGGTAGGTTGTTTGTTTGTTTGGAACTCACTGGCACAAAGCAAGTAGGCTATTTGCATTAAACAACCAGAAGAAAATGTAAAAGTAAGATTATTATAAAATGTAAAAATAAATGATGTTAAAACAAAACAATATCCAAAATTCAGATAAAATACTTATATAGAATTAAAAAGGCCAATGGCTCATAAAAAGTTAAAAATACAAGATGAATAGTGTCACCTTTGCCAATCACAATGTCCAATGTCAGGGGTAAACCTGTAAAATATACATGCCTAAAATTGTGTCACTGCTCAGAGTTGCAACAATAACATGACAGTAAAACATGGGCATTTGTGACTTGAGTGTTACAAAGGCCACACCTGGTGGATTAGTCCCAGATAAAAAGAAAATGATGAGTTAAAAACTGTGATCAATGCATAGCCTAGTTAGGATGAATTCCTCCTTCAGAACTTTATAGAAACAATACAGCCAAGGAAAAGCAAAAGGTTTGATCTGAAAAAGCTTGTCATGATGTTGCTTACTCCAAGTTAAATTACAACTTGCACAAAGCAGAGCTTTCAATACAGGACCATAGCTCACATATGGAATATGCACAGCTGTGTTGGAACCAGAGCAGATGAACTTAGCTGTGACATTAGCAAGCTTGAAAAACTGAATACTAATAAAAGATAGAGAAAAATAGGCCAGATGTTGTTGAATATCAAAAAGAGCCAGGTGAAAGTTAGTGCTAAGCAATTCCAGGGTCAGTAGAAAACTAAGAGAGCTAGAGTAAATAGTACAATAAGTGTACAGCATAGCTTCTACAAGATCCAGGGCAAGTGAAATGGCATACAACTTGGCAGTAAAGAAAGAAACTGTTAAAAATATTGAGATAAGTGCTACCACTTGTAGTTAGGAATAACTCAAAGAGAACATTATTCATGACAGGAACAGGAAGTATTGTGATGTCACAATTTTTTTTTTTTTTTTTGTACATGTGTACTCAATGAATAAAAACATATCAACAGGTTATGTGCCCAGGAATACTCAAATAATGCTTAAACAGATGAAACTGTTTTAAAATTGTTAGTACAAGTAATCCAGGAGATAGTGAGGATTATGTAAAACAGTTTTGGATGACAATTTTTGTTAGATGGCACAGGATTTACACGGATACTTTATCACAAGTGCTGGGTGATTCATTTCCTTTGTCTGGAATTCACTGTGAAATACCAAGATAAACTGTAAATAAAATATTGATTGACACTATATTTTCTCAAGTCATATAAAGGGAGAAATTGATCTAAATTAAGGAAAGGAATATTACAGTTGCAGTTGAAATAGTTTAACAATGGAAGATAAAATATCAATTGATAAGTTGGGAGAAAATAATTGGGTCACATAGAAATTTCAAATGGAACATTTATTAAGAGGAAAAGGCCTATAGGGCCATGTGACTGAAACAGAGGTATTGGCAGAGACAGCCAATGATCAAACAAGGGCAGATTTCAACAGGAAAAGAGAAAGAACATTTTCAACAATTGTTTTGAATATTCAAGGTGCACAACTCTATCCTGTCACCTCATGCACAACAGAAAAAGGATGGAATGTACTGTGTGCTCACTTTGATAGGAACACACTAGCCAATAAACTGTTCATGATAAATAAGTGGCTGTGTATGATTAAATCAAAGACAGTATGTCCAAACATTGCTGGTGAAATTTGGAATGACTGAGTGTAAGGCAGTTGCAACTCCATCAGATATAAACGTAAAACTGCAAAAGGATGATGGTGTTAGCACTTAGGTTGACCACAGTTTGTACCAGTCATTGGTAGGCAGCCTTCTATATGCTGCAATGGGAACAAAAACAGATATTGCATATGCAGTGGGAGCAATATCGAAATATTGTGTTCAGCCCAACACAGCATATTTCACAGCAGCAAAGAGAATCCTACATTACTTAAAAGGAACAGCTGATCTTAGTCTTAAATTTGAAAAGGTACCAGGAGATGTCATTACTGGTTATTCAGATGCAGATTTTGCTGGAGACCTGGATGATAGGAAGTCTGCATCAGGAAATATCTTCATTCAAGCAGGAGCAGCTGTAAGTTGGATTAGGAAAAAGCAATCCACAGTGGCCCTGTCCACCATAGAGGCAGAGTATATAGCCTTGAGTCTTGAAGCACAGAAAACAGTATTGTTGAGAAGACTACTGGAAGAAATAGGTTCCGAAGTTGATGACCCTGTTTGTATCATGGAAGATAACCAAGGAACAATCGCAATGGCACAGAATCCAGTGGATCATGCAAGAACAAAACGCATTGATATTCATTACCACTTCCTTCGTCAATGTGTGCAGAACGGATCAGTAAAACTGGAATATTGTCCCACAAACAGTATGACTGCTGACATTCTTATAAAGCCACTTGCTAGAAATGCATTTGAAAGGTTCAGAGATAATGTTGGATTGGCACCAATGGATAAATGAACCAGATAAAGTGATGATTATAATAACAGATTGAAAGTAATTGTGAAACATTTGAATTAACTGTAAGATTATTAACAGTAATTGTAAGTTTGTGTGAAACTTAAAATTAAATGGGAGTGTTAAGAATATTGAAATAAGTGCTGCCACCTGTAGTTAGAAATAACTCAAAGAGAACTTTATTCATGACAGGAACAGAAAGTATTGTGATGCCACACTTTTTTTTTTTTTACATATGTACTCAATGAATAAACATATATCAACAGAAAGTGAAGAGATTCCATGAGCAACCAATGAGCCACAACAAACCATAGCAGAATCCACAAAGTCACTTTATTTTTAACCATCTATATAAAAGAGAAAAGAAGGATAACTCAAAAAATGTTCTGCAACGAGAAGATGGTACTTCTATAGGAATTCAAGGCCAAAGTGTTGTGTTGGGGTTAGACCCCTCAACCACCAGGATCCTCTTCTCCTTTTATGGGTTGTCACACACAACAAACACATGGAAGTTCAAATTTCAAAGAAGGTAAACTGAAAAGATAGAACATTCTCTGGGAGGTCCTCTCACCATGTTCAGGCATATACAATGGGGGGAATAAGGAAGTTATGTGATAAACAAAAGCAATAAAAATTATTGGTGGAATGGTATATATCAGAAATATGTTTTGACATTGTTTGGCGTTTTATAGATAATGCAATGCCAGTTAATAATTGATGCTTTTGGGAAGGATATGCAAAATATTCATACACTTAGATCATAAAGATGCATTGAGGTTAAGAATTTGGAATTTACTATATGTGACTGTCCTTTGTACTTAATGGTATTAGAAAGAAGGAAATATGGATCAACTTAGAACACCAGAATCATACACAAACGGACCTGAAACAAGAATTATGTCCACCATGATAAACAAAATGCTGTATCTTGTAAAAGTAGAGAAACCATGAACACAAGGGTCAGTGGTAAAACATATTCACATTTTGAAGGCAATAGTACTGAATATAATTAAGAATATACTGATCTAGAAGAGTGACACAAGTCACCTGTACACAAACTGCTTTCACAATACAACCAATTCAGCCATTACATACTATATATATATAAAACAGAAAATGAAATGGATATGCATGTCATTCAATAAAAAGGCATGTTATTTAAGTCACAGGACACAGCATATATGGATTTTTATACAGTCAACTGATGTACATGTTAAAAAGCCATCATCATACCACCCCAATGCCTTAAGTCATCAGAGAGGAGGAGTGTGCTTTTGTTTTCTTTTTAAACATGACAGTCTTATGATGTAGCTTACTGAAATGGAAACTATAGTGCAGGACAACTGCCACAGTGTAAGGTTACTAGACAGCAAAAGGATGACAATGAGCATGGCCATATCAATTATAACAACATAGTTGTTATAATATTCCAAAATCATTTTAATGTAATATACTTAACCTTTGTAAATTATCAAAATTATAAATTTATTGATGCTGAAAATTTTAAATACAAAACATAATAATATCATACTGTATTGTATTAGTAAAACTTGGAAAATGGATTAAAAATGATAAAATTATAAATTTCAATACTATTTTCCAGTTGATAATTAAATCAGGCTTAGCAACTCTATTCCAATGTCTTCTTAAAAGTAAACAACTCAGAGAAAATATTTAATGAAAAGGAACACAGCGTCAAATAAGTTGATCAATGTTGATTGGTACGCCCAACAAAATAGCAGTAATGCACCTAAAGTGAACCATATATTTTATTGTAGTTTATTTGATATTAATCAGTACCAAAGCTACCAAGTTATGTTTCAAAATGCATAAGTAACTGATGACATATATATTTATAATTAATTCATAATTGCATTAAAAAAGGTATAAGAATAGAATCATAAAGATTTTTCACATAAATATAAATTTGGCTTTATCGTGTAATACAACTCCAAGTAAAATGAATAATAAATACATTCCAATAAAGAGCTTTAATGAATTAAATTTTGTTTATTGAAGAGATATAACTTCTTCCTCTTTTCATTCTATAACTCTTTTATCTCTACATAACAATAAATTTTACATAAATATAAAATAACAATAAATTCTGAAAGCAGACATTTACTCATGAGCAGTATAATAATATTTGATACAAAAAATGGACCTTTTTTGTATGAATAGTAAGATGAAGCTTGATAGATGTGCCATCATCCATATAATCTTCAGAGCTCAACTGAACATGATCATTTTCGCTGCTAACATTTCTTCCGATCTGTTTCAACATGTCTCTCACTGCAAGTTCTGCATTGGACTAAAATGAACATTTGTGTTAAATTTATCTTTTGTAAAAAAATTAGCACGTTTTAATTATGCAACAGCTATGTAAAATTACATTATATTAAAACATAAAAAGGGTAGCTGAAAATTATTTTTGTTGATTTCATACTTTAAAATACAGTCAATACCATTAAGTTTACAACTAACTATAAACTTAGAAATCTAATATTTGTATATTCAGTTCAATAAGTACAGAGAATTTTTGTTTAACTGAATGGTTTAAATATGGTAACACACTGGTATATCATCACAGATGCATCTCATTATACAGGATGTTTGGAAAGTCACTGTGTAGTTTTGAAAGCAGCAATAACAGCATTCATTCAGTCTATTTCAAGCCAGCAACTGATAGCAGTGTTTAGAAGCAAAATAAGAAGGATCCAAGCCTGTATTGATCCCAAAGGAGGTCACTTTCAACATTGTTTATATTTGTCATTCATATTTACCTCCTGTATTCTATATTGAAACGTCTGTTAATAAATATGTAAGTACACAGTGACTTTCCGAACACCCTGTACCAAAGGTAAAAGTGAACTTTAAATAGCTCTGAAAGAACAATCAATTTTGAAAGAGTATTTACCTATGAGCAATCTAATAACATCTGATATAAAAATAACTTTATAAAAGTGGTGCTTCAAAATAAATCAAGCTAAAAATATACAGTATTAATCATAAAAAATATGGTGAGTCAAAGCACAAACACCATATAAAATGAAAATGTCACAAGCTCAAGTTTTCTACAGTGCACATTTATCAAATTTAGAAATAAAGAATACAAAGTGAATTCCCAACCAACTAAAAGAACGATGTCACCTACAAATTTGTAGGATAATACAGACCTTTCTGTATTACAATCATAGTAAAGAAGAATTTTTTCATCATGTCGAACCACAGGACATAACATTTTGAATAAGGAAGTCTTCAGCATTAATTGAATACCTCAGCTAATTTCAGGTCAATATTCACCCTCAAGTGAAAGCTATATTAACAAAAAGCTAATCTTTGGTTAAAAAAACTACTGCAATGAATCTGGGCAAATACTGTCTGTATCTTTTAGCAAAACAGTTAAGAAAAATACAAAGATTTAAAGTTGACTAAGACCAACAAGACTCCAGCATAGCTGAAAATCATTAACTTTTATTTATGACAAATATGACCAGAAATACTGGAATTACAGTAATCACATAGTCTCCCTGATACAATTACATTACACTTTTGAACAAGGTCTTGAAAGTCAACTTCCCTGTACAGTCGATGGTTTGTGGAACATTTGTCAAAACTTGTAATCTATGAATGACCATCTTTTGAAGAAACTGGTAACACTATGAATATCAGATTTAGCATAATCGATAATGTAGGAAACAGTTCTAAAGGCAGCACTATCCCTGAACCTTTGTTCTTATAAAACTGGATTAACCTCAGCAATACAAAATTGAAACCACAAGGATTTTTATAAGAAAAATTGGGACTGAAATGTTTAGTATCTTGACAAGGTTTTTAAAGAAATAAAAATATTGCCAAAGAGCTAGAGAATGTTTTTGTTAGAACTATGACTAAAGAATATTTACCTGAATATATCCCATGTAGGCTTGAATAACTTCTGTACCATATGCATCAACCATACTGGATACTAAAGTGATACCCTGCAAGTTAAAATTTTAAAAATTAAACATGTGAATCTGTGAAAGTGAATTTAATTTAGGTTAGATAACTGAAATGAAAAGTAAAATAAATATATTTTTCAAAATGCATTTTCACAGAAACTTTCAGTGCAATACTTTACGCAATGAAAAGTAAAAAGTAAACAGAAAAACTGACACTTCTTTGTTCCAAACTATCAACCTTGGACTTTCTTTTCTCCCCTACATGATCTTTTAAAGTTCCAACAAATTACATACTCATGCATTAGATACCTCCTTGCTAAAATATACACCTATAGCCTCTAAACTTCATTCTTAACAGAGATGTATGTAATAAAGTGAAACCCAAAATCACATCCTTCCTAGCACATTCTGTTTTTAAAAAAATGTCAACAATTCTCCCTGACATCTGCCTTTGGATTATTTCTAATCAGCAGAAAAAGGTATTCCAATTTATTAGAGGCTATGTGGGTCACAGCACTCGAATGTCAGGTTCTGAAAATCTTGTTGTTATTCATCAGGATTAATTTAAGATATTTAGAGTTCAGTTAGAAAGCAGTTAAATTCAGTAGTTTAAAATATTCTATTTTTTATGCTTAGTAATATTTTATAATATGAATTAAATATTTCAAAATGCAAGTACTAAATTTCTTGTTTTCATAATGCAATTTTTTTTCATTTATTGTTATAAAAGTAACTAAAATACACAAACTACAAACTTATTGGGTCAGATGAGAAAAACATTAAATAAACAAAATGGTCATGGTAAGACATATAGTGAATGCGTAATTTGATTCTTTATTTACATAAGGTTATCTAACTCAATGAACAGCTTTGGCCAAAGAGAAGGTTTATGTGCAATTGTCCAGAAATAAAACTAGTTAGAAAGTCTGTTAGTTTGTTTGTATGAATAAATAGTGTATAACTTCATGTTATAATATGCAGTCATTCCAGAAAGAAAAAAATGGTAAATTTGATTTATTTTTCACTCTGTGTTAGGTGGTGATAATGAGGTTGATGAAACTGACTAAGTCTATATTCAGTTAATGTTAGCATAGAGAAAATATCACATGAAATATAAAAATTACTGAAAAAGAAAGGTTTCCATTTAAGTGGTTCTTTTGGTTCTGCAAATAAAATATAAAACTATAAAATGAAAAAGGTATTGTAATTATTAAAAAAAAGTTACCATACACTCAGAATAAAAGCTTATCATATTTCGTGAAGATATACTTATTAAATTTAAAGTTATAATATGTATACTTTCATGGTTACTTTGTGATTAACAAGGTTTGTCAAATTGATCAAGCCCATATATAGAGAGTTAAAATAAGAAAGTAGGAAACACATGATATGTTTGTATAACCACATTTTTCCATCTATCTTTGTTTCAAGCATGTTGTAAAGTCAACAATTAAATTTAAATTTTAAAAGCAGTTCACTTTATAGAAAAGCACATCAAATTTCTCTTGTTCCTGGAAATATTTATGTGCAACATGAACTATGCAATAATCCATAACTCATACCTTTCATTATGGAAAATGTGATGCACTAAATAATGAAATAGTAATAAAAAGAAAATCTTCCAGTAATTAAAAAAAAAAGATATATACAAATAACATCACTTTATTATAAATAGAAATCAGGCCATCCCATGATTAATGTCTGAAAATTTGATACAGTAGTGCTTCATCATTTCTGTCTTTGTAGAAGGCTTTAATGACCAAAATATGTAGTAGGACGTGTATAAAAATGTTTAGACGAATAAAATAAACTAGCCAAACTCCACTTTTTCAGATCATTAACCAAATAAACCCTTATGAAGATGGATATGTCTGAGGATCACATTAGGTGTATAATGCTTTATGAGTTTAAAAATAACAATAGTAGTGCAGCAGGAACTACACAAAACATTCAAGGTGTTTATGGCACAGAATTTCTCAATGAAAAACTTTTCGAAGGTGGTTTCAAAAGTTCTGATCAAGTGACTAGAGTTTAAATGATGTGTCACATACAGGTCATCCTGTTGAGTTTAATGATGACTTACTGCTGGCTGCACTTGATGAATATTATGCTGTAACAGTTGCAAAACTAGTACAGAAGCTTAGTAAACCCATTCAACAGTTCACCATTGTCTGCAACAGCTTGGAACAGTGTCAAAACTTGGAAAATGTGTATTCCATGATTTGACAGAAGCCAACTTTAGAGTAAGTGTGGACATTTTCACTTCTCTGCAACCTTGATAGGTTGTTGACTGGAGAGAAAAAATGGATATTTTATAAGAATGAGAGTCTTGTTAAGCATTTGATGAGATATTGTTGGTGTGATCCACTTTGAGTTGCTGCAACTCAATGCAACAACTACATCAGACTTCTATTGTCAACAGTTAGAGCATTTGAATATTGTACTGTAAGAAAAGAGGCCTGCTTTGATCAGTCGTAAATGTTAAACCAGGATAATGGACAGCTCTCTATGACAAGGATCACATCTACAAAAATTGAAGAGCTAGACTGGGAAAAACTTCCACATCTTCCTTATTCTCTAGACCTTGCCCCATGTGATTATCATCTATTCTGAAGTTTGCAGAACTACCTTGGAACACATGAAGATGTCAAAACTACCCTCTCTACATTCTTCTCCTCCAAACCCCAAGAATTTTACAGAAGTGGCATTCAGAAGCTTGTGAATTGTTGGAGGGAAGTAATTAATTATAATAGGACATTATTGATTAAATAACATTAAAAGCTTTTGAAATTCTTTTTCTTTTTTTGAACCTAAAATCAGACATTACTTAAGGGATGACCTGATACAATAAAAAAAAACCCTTAACAAGAATTAATGTATAATACAAAAATAAAATGCTTAACACAAAAACACATATATTATATATAAATAGAAAAAAGTTTCATATAAAAATAGATAACACAAAAAAACTCAAATACTGACTTCAAGTGCATATAAACATACATAAAACACCTTTAACACACTTATATATCAAAATCTACCTTAACAGTTCACCTACCTCCTTCAGTTTAATGAAAACCATTTAATATATGCATACAAAAAGAAAGTATCCTTTAATCACTGAAACATTGCAAATTACATCAAAGTATGCTAACATAACATACAAAAGGTATATACCTTTGTATATACATTTTATTCATTTTTAATTTCCTAATTTTAAAATACGTGGAATATGTTCCAGTATTTTACAGTTGAAATATATCATCATAATATCACAGACATCTACATAAAGAATCTGGCCCATTAATAAAACGTCAGGTATTAATTGATATAAACATAACTTTTATCAATCAATTACTTTAATGGGCACAAGTCAATGTAATCAAAGCTCACAGGTAACAATCCAGTTCTATTTGTGATATTTTTAGATTAAACTTATTTTCTCAAGGAGTCTTACAAAATCAGACATTGGTGAGCAGCCAGGATTTACAGTGCTCAATGGTGGTAGAAAAAGATGTAAAAAAGAGTGGCAAGAGGCTTATTAACACAGTTGTGGTGTTGGTGAAAATATGGTCTCAACCACACTAGAAAATCATGATGAGATACTTTAACAAGTGAGTGACTTGGACTTAAAGTTACCTATCCATGAGAGTTTTTCAACCAACAAGACCTAAATAGAAAAAAGCATCAATTGAAGAGAGGGAAGGTGAGACAGAGAAGACAGGAAGAAAGAAAGACTGAAAAAGAATTTGAGCACGAAACACAAGCTCATAAATAGAAAACAGAAAAGAAGAAAAAGAAAAGACTTGAAATGTAGAAAATGAGAGGACAAATTGAGATTGTCAAGCTAACCCGACAGAAAAGACAGAGAGCCCAAAAATAACAAAAGGGTCAGATCCAGCCAACTTATGCTTCCTAAATTTGATGAACGAAAGATGATATGGATGTTTTCCTAGAGAGGTATGAAGAATCTACCTACAGGTGACTTACCATTCCATCTCAGCCCCTTTTTACAGAAAAAAAGCTAACAAGTATATGTGGACATGACCTTCAAGAGATGCTATGGACTATAACAAGTTAAAAATAGCCTTGCTAAAGTGTCATGAGCTTATTAAGGATAGATTTTACTGGAAGTTCAGACAAGTCAAACCTTACACAGAAGATACTGCATTTCAGTTTGTGGCATGTCTGCAGTGATACTTCACAAAATGGATTGACATGGCCAAAGGTGAAGATAGTTTTGAAAAACTGAAAAATCTACAAATACATGAACAGTTGATGATCATGTATTCCACAGACACATTACTGTTCTAGAGAGAGCACCAAAAGATATGAACAAACTAACCAAGCTGCCAGAAGAGTATATGGAAGCCCATGAAGGGAGTATATTTGTCAAGTCCAAGAACAACTATTCAAAGTTGAAACCAAGTGTGGCTGTCCAGAAACAGGTTGTTGCCAAAGGTGTCAAGAAGCTAATAAATACGAGAAGAGATGCTATGCTTGTCATAAAATTATGCACACTGCAAATGAGAGCAAGTCTGTCAACAACAAGCAGCAGCAAAAATCTAACAAAAAGTAGCTGTAGCTATCCATAAAGATGGTGGTGGGAAGAAACAAGAAAAAAGTGAATGTCAACATGGTTGCCACTGCTAGAAGAAACATACAGATGATAACTTATCAAATTATCCACAAGAAGGAAGTTCTATTTCCATGATTAAATAGTGCATAACTGATGGTCAGCTTACATCAATGGATGTGTCAACAGTGCCACTGATGATCAGAGTATGTGACAAACACTGAGAGGTGTCACTGAACTACAACATGCCAGTAAGGAACAAAAAAAGTCAAAGTACTACAAGATACTGAATGCAACAATGAGAACTAGCATAGTACATCTGTATGTGCTGACTGATGGGATATTGTGAAAACTTCCCATACTAAAAATAAAGATGAACTCTTCATACCATGTAGGAGATGTTAAAACCATATGTATGAAAGCAACTGTCTACAACTTGGTAATTGTCAATATTCCAGAAAGAAAAAAGACTGATGAAGTATCAGCAGTCACCACAAGAGCTCAAACAAAAAAGAAAAGTAAGTAAGACATCAAGCTCCAACAAGTCTTAAAAGACAACACCTGAAATGTGGTCTTCAGAAACTGAAGAAACCACAGAAGAAAGACTCTTCACTGCAGAAACATTGGGATAATGCCTGGGAGAAAGTCACACACAAGACCAAGGGGAAATGGAGTAACAACATAGAGGACCAGAAGGAAGTGTCATACTTCTACTGAGAAAGTTACACAGATCACAATACCAACAAAATACAGGATTCACATGATAAATTTCACACACAAGTCGACTGTGGGAGGCCATCAAGAAGAAAAAAAAACATGATAGAATCACCAGCAACTTCCACTGGCTAAAAGTCATTGGAAATGTGACCAGATTCTGCAGGTCATATGACATCTCCCAAAGGACAGTACCTAGAAGGAAGATAGACATTCAGCAGAGTAGCTCTACACTTGATTGGATTATTAGCACATGTATCTAACAAAGGCAAACAATATGTTGTGACAGTAGTCAACTATGCTGCACATTACCTAGAAGGCATAGCAGTGCTGAAAATAGAAAAAGAGAGAGTAGCAGAAGCATTCCTTGAAGTGTTCTGCAGAGTAGGCTTTCTAAAAGAAGTCCTGAGTGTCGGAGGGATCCAATCTACCGCAAAAGAGTTAAAACAGGTGTGTAGACTTATTAGCATTAGGCAGCTCTTTACTACCCCATACAACCACTTTGTGAAATAGTCAATAGTCTTAAGGAAGATGCTCCAATAAAGACCATAAAACTGGGACAGGTACCTGCTGGTGGTTGTATTTGCTTACCAGGAAATAACACAAACGTCTAAAGAATTTTATCCTTTAAGTTACTGTACATAAGAACAATAGCAGGTCATATGCAGATCCTGAAAAAGTATGGACAGGAGTAAAAGAGTAAGAAATTATAAATATGTAGAATTGTTATTAGACCTCAAAAAAGTCAACTAAAAAAAGACCTGTCAAAGGACTCAAGGATATTTGCATGCAGCTCAAGCCAGTCAGAAGCACTTCTATAACAAGAAGACCAAAGACTGACATTTCAACATCATTCAAAAGATCTAAGTTCTGCTATTCACAGACAACACAAATTCACCCTGCAGTGGAAAGAACCTTTTAAAAAGCAGGAAGTGGTCAAAAGAAGGGACTACAAGGTGAAAGAGGTCAGGAAGACCACACCAAGTACTTCAAGAGAAAATAAGACCTAACAGGTGCAGCCACTGAAACAAAGATGAATATTACAGGTATAGATATTGCAGATTTAGAGTCAGAAGATGATGACTTTGTCATAGAAGGTGAAGACCTATTAGATTCAAAACTACTGGGAGAAGATGAAATGTACACAAATGTCAATATCAGTGAAGAACTAACTGGGAAGCAGAAGAAAGAAAATCAAGATCTACTGTGCCAATACAAAGATGTAACCAAAGACAAACCAGACAAAACAAGACTGTGTATAATACAGGAATACAGTGAATGTGAAGGCTTACTAAATGCTTTTTGCAATGAGTGACCTGATAATGCAAGAATCTGAGGTAATGTTAGAAGCTAGAATTGCTGAACCTTCAAATTCAACCTAATTTTCACCAGTTTAATAATGAAGAAGAAAAGGATAGTTCAAACCACTTCTACATAGATTTCCTAAAACTGAACCTCTAACAAAACTTTACTCCAAATCTAAAAGCAACCTAGAGACTATCATGATGAAACTAAATGGGACCAAGTTCTATACTAACAGTGACCAGGGTAAAGGTTATTGGTACATCCAAAAAGAAAAAGAACCAAAAGAGAACATAGCCTTTGTGATCCCTGATGGATATTATCAGTTTAAGAGGACTCCATTTAGACTAGTTAACTCACAGCAACATTCTTTTGCATAATGGGGAAGACATTGCACAAAATCACCAACATTATGCATTATGTGAATGACATCCTGACCTACAAAGCCAGATGAGAAGATTACTTGAAGAAACTCAGAGAGCTGTTCCAGTGAGTGACAGCAGCAGATTTTGACCATCAGACCAACAAAGTCCTACATAAGTATTCTGTAGTGGACTTTGTTGGGCACCTGATGAGCAGCTAATAGAGAGTCATGGAAAAGGACAAACTAACCAACATACAAGAGGAACCAGCTCTGATGACCAAGCAGCAAGTCAGATCTTTAATGGGATTAAGAGAATACTACAGGAAGTTCATTTCAAACTATGTAGAATTGCTGCACAACTGAATGATCTGACAAAAAAAAAAAGCCCATCCAACAAGGTGAAGTGGGAATAACCATAGCGGATGGCATTTCAGAACTTAATGATGATGTTAGGCAGTTCACCAATCCTTAAAATGCCAGGCTTCAATAAACAATTCAGATCATTGCATCAAACATTAGAACCAGAGCAGTACTTCAGCAAAAATATGTAGAAGGACTGTTCTCAAAACATACTTCAGTAAAAAACTGTTGAATAGTGAGAAGAACCACATGATCATTATACTTCCTATCCAAAAATTCTAGAACTTCTTCTACATGAAGGAATTTATCATCCAGATGGACCATCAAACCCTTGCATACAGCAAGATGTGTAAAACTGACAGTACAAGGATTATGAAGTAGCCATTGTATTTACAGAACTATCAGATCTGTACTGAGGTCATCAAAGTAGACTTTGTGCATGAAATGAAGACTATTTTTACATATATACATATGTATATAAAACATAAAAACAGAGTATTAGGTGTCTCCTAAATAATGGGAAGATCAATAGACTGAATAACAAAGTCAGTATGAATATACCTCAACAAAATGAACAAATGTTATACCAATTAAACATAACCATTATTTATGTCAAATACAAAAACACAGTGCACTTACTTGTGCTGGGGCACCACACCATCATAAATTTATAACTGATGTTCTCTCAAGATTCTGTAATTTCCACCAACTCACTTGAAATCTATTTTATATTGTTTTAGTCAAATATTTCGGACTTACTTACAGAGAATGGAGCAATTCATATAAATAATTATTGTAATTCAACTTAATCTCTAGATATTAAATGCCCTACCAGCAAAAGATACTGTTGTTATTTGGTCTTTCACAATATGAAGCATTATAGCAATAAATTCAACAGACACAGAAGATGTTATCTCTAGCAAACAACAAAGGAACAAAAGCATCTAAAATGAAGGTAACTTAATGGTCTTCTGGGCCATGCATTATGCTAAAATTACATAAACTGAGAATAAACAAAGAGGTTTAAAATTTTCTGTGCTAAAATAAAAAGAAAGAAAATATACAGCATACCTGTATACCACATCACCATAAATGCAAATATCAGACAAAAAACGAATCAACAGTTCAATTGCAGTGTTTATAACATAAATAATACATCTGAAAAATTGTAATTTTAGCAAACAGCACTAAAGAAATATCTCACAGCACCTTTAATCCTTGTCATTCATAACTGGTTAATTTGTGTGTATCAAGATCTGTTACAATGTTATATTCAAAATGTAATTGAACAATTTTATTATCAATGCATGTCAGTAAACCTGTAATTAGTTTTAATTTCTAAATTTGAAAAGGATATACTTAACAATTTCTCTATCATCACTTTGTCCTGTCACATAATACATCTGAGCTCTAATTTCTCCTTTTCAAAATTTTCAAATCTTAAAAATAAATTACCACAGTTTCCAACCAATTATAAATACAAATTATACATGCTTATAAACAATAATCTGGATTTTCTACCTTCTTGATTTGAGATATCTATTTTAATAAACAATAAAAAAACAGCAAATTTTGCTCAATATAAATCTTAAAAGTTGTTGATTGTTATTCCCACAGATAAAGTATGCACAACTGTTAGGCTTGTGTAAATCATATTGTGCCACTGCAAATGTTAAAGGAATTTTTTAAACTATTTATAGCTTACTTAGAAAGTCTGATTAGCAGTAAATTTTGGGCAGCCTCTTTTAGTTAAATAAATAGTTTTATCTTCAAAAATGCATATTTGAAAGTTAAATGAATACTTATTGGAAACAATGATTTTGGAGACTCAACAAGATTTACAGAAGAATGATTTTAACTTGAATGAAAATGTATTTCAGTGTGCAGTATTTTAAATCTTTGTTTTATGTAAAAAGTTTTTTTTTTAATAATTTTTAATAAAATAAGTTGAAATGCAAAATTTTGGTACTCCTCAGCTTACAGACTAAGAAAACTTCAATAAAACTAAAATTTCATGAGCTGAGCATGTGTGTGACATGACAACCCACAGTCAAGTGTTCTTTTACATTAGTTTTACCTGAAACGGTTAGTGTGCTCTAACTGTGACTGAATGCTTTTTACATGAGAATTACTGCTCCAGTAAATACAAAATACAGCAGTAAAAAATTAAAGAAAGCAGGCATAAAAAGGTTACCATAAACAGCAAACCAGTTCAGGTGAAACACATGAAAAGTCAAAATGGGCAAAAAAAACAACAATTCTTCTGAGATCAGCTGGAAGGAAATGATGTGCCTTTCAACATGATATGAACAGTTAAAGTGTCAAAGGAACATAAGAACTACTTAACAATAGAAACAACATTACTGATATCTGCAGTAAATGAAGAGTGTAAGTTATATACTTGATTCCAAGAAAATGAGAACAGCTAATAATTGTATATTACAAAAAAGTTTCAAGACAAAATAAATCATATTATGCAGAACACAAAATAACAATGAGTCAATATAAAACAATGCATAGAAATATTTTAATATTTTGCTAGTTTCTAAAGTTGTCAGCAACAAAACAAATATCAGAAGAAATTAATAAAATTAAGGATTCAAGTAATTAATTGTTTAATATGGCACACCCACAGGTGCAACTGAAATTAGTTCAAAATATAAAGTTTAATATACATAAGATAAAAGAAAAATGAGCTACTAATAGAACCTTCTTCAGGATTAGGACTAGAAAACAATCCTGCTCCACAGACATTGAAGATGAAAAGGTCTGAGTAAAAGATCTATCTTCTTCAAAATTGTTGGAAATGGCAGATATCATGCAAATTTAGCAACCAACTGAATGTAAATCCTGTGAGTGATACCAGTCAATAATTTTTAAAAACATCCCAAATTGAAGCCAATATTCATGGGAAAATGCAATATATCTTCACCACACAATCTCAACATAGCCAACTTTGACATCAAAAAGTTCATGAAAACCACAAAAACTTGAAAACTGTCTATATCATTGTTTCGGACCTGCATAAAAGTATTTTTATACCAAATTCTGTGTATCACAAAAAATCCTAAAATTATATTTTTGGAACATCAATATAGTTACTAAACATGGGCAAGAACAGTACTTTTATTCATTAATATGCATTACCTACAAAGAAGTATCTTTGTATCAAATTCCATGTAAATTGGTCAAAACATAGCTAAGCAATTACCCCAAACCCCTAAAATAATGAGTTTCTAACTTTTGCTCCCTTCCCCAGAATGATTAAAAATGAATATATTCCACATTTTTGTATGCATATGTACTGAATCTGTTAAAAAGTATCTTTGCACCAAATTCCATGTATAATTACTGAAACTGTCAAAAAAACCTAAAATTATGTTTTTTGTGCAATCTTGAACCATCCATTAATTTTTATAAATGGAAAAGTCCACCATTTTTGTTTATTTCTGTGTGGAACCTGTTGCAAAATACCATTGTATCAAATCTCATGTAAAATGGTCAAAATACAGCCAAGTAACTGTCCATTAAATCATACTTTTTTGAACTATTATATACCTGGAAAAAATACACAAAATAAGCAAATCCAACATATTTTTAAGCTAACATGCTGGATGCATGAAAATTTATATTTGTACCAATTTACACCTCAATGGTACTATAAGTATATCTGTATAGGAGCCAAAAATTTACATTTTTGGGTTGTTTTACCTTTTAACTCCATAAAATTCTTAGAAAGGCTTAAATAAACAAAACTATATTATACAACTGTATAATTCAACTTTGTTCGAAGGCATTCTACCAAGAAATAAAGGAACGGTGATTGACCAAAAAGTGTATGAAAAAAAAAGAAAGAAAAACAACAGAAAAACAGTGTCTCTCTGCATATATATTTATATATAATAATGTAGCCATAGAATTACTGAAAATGCCAGATGCAGCTTGTATGAGTAAGGCCTCCAAAGAAGTTAAATCTTCAATGTTATTGGAAATATTTGAATCGTAATTAATACTTATTTCCAAATTCATTGTAGCAAAAAGCATGACAGTCAACAACAGTCTGAATTATGGTGGGAAAGTAAAGCTTATATCATTATATTCTCCTGATGAGCATATGTAAGATATGAGATTAGAGAAATGTAAGTCAATACATGCTCTACATTGTGTCTTAGACAACCAGAATCTCAGTCACATGTTTGTTCAGAGCATGAAAGTAACTCAACAAAGAAAGGCTTTTCATATTTAAAAGGTAAGTCTGCCTGTTTCGAACTTTTCTTTACCTACTTTATTCTAAAGTTGCGATTTGACTGCAAACATTAAAATAACTAGGCAGCAATTTTAGCAAATGAAGTTAAAAATTAAGAAACACAAGACATGGGTTAGGTCTGGTGTTGTCTTTCATATGGGTTGAAATTTGAAGGAAATTTTAATGTTAGTTTTACAGCCTCACCTTATGATTAGCTGCAACCTGAGCCTTCAGGTCTGAGATGTTGTCTTTCAAGTTTCGTGAACCACTGCAACCAGGATACTTTGCTGGAGCCATCAGATGCTCAATCAAGTCTAAAATTTATGGATGACTTATGAGTAAACAAAACATTTATTAGCAAAACAATTCAAAGAAAGTGAGCTGTAAGATACTATATTAATCATTAAACACAATAACATAAATTAATAAAAATCACTCTTCCATTAAAAGTACAGTCATCTTAACAAAGAAAGAATGCTAGGAGCTGGTTTAATTGACAAAAAATCTCTGTAACAACTGAAGTTGAAAACAGTTATCAAACAGATAAATTCAGGTAGAAAACAAACTATGACAATTACTTTAAAAATGCATTATAAGTTTTGTAACTGTCATTCCTTAGACAACTTTCATCAGCATAATTAGTAGGTTACATTCTTTGTTATAAGGTGATGGTTATGAGAATTAGTTAGATTTCTTAATTTATCATATACAATGGGAATTGTAATTTGCTATTTTATACTCTATACAGGTATATTTTTCTCTTTCATTTTATCTCTATAGTAATTTCTGAAACTGGTTTATATTCATTACTTCTGTATGGTGTTTGTAATATTTTTGCTGTGGTTCTTAAATCCTTCCATCTAGTGTTTATGTTAATGTGTCATGCATGTGTTCATGAAGAATTATTTGTTGGTATTACTAATGATTTAATAATTTTTTGTTTAATAATCTGAAAATGTCTTCTAAGCTTCTATTCATCATTTATGTTTCTGGAAATATTCAAACAGAAACAACTGGTTTCTGTTACTACCTATTCTTTAGTAATATTTTTTTAATTATCTGAGATATTTTAAAGATACTTCTTGTTTTGTTTCCTAAGCACAAGGTTCAAGTAAATAGTTTAAGATTTTAATTTAATCATTAACAGATAAAGTTCAAAGTTCTTTTGTAAATGTTCTGGATTTTTATCTATTACAAACTGTTGTATAATTAACTACAAAATGCTAATACAAATAACTTCAGCAGTAAGTTAAATGCACTATTTTGTTCATTCAAACCTGGTTTAAGTCTAATAATTAACAGACCTTCTGTTATTTTTAACTCCTATTAACTGTCACCCTTGGCCAAAATTTTAAACTTTAATCCATTTATGGGTTTATAACACTTATATTATGCATGTTCTTGTTAATGCTCTAGCAATAGAATTTATATAACTTAAGTTTACATTTAGAATTCATTTATTTATATACTATGTTGACATAAAACACTTGTGTCTTTAAAACTCTAGATTTCTAACTGCATCAGAATAAGAATAAATATAGAATGAAAAAGTGTAAAACATTCCTTTCCTATTTCCACAATGTTGCTAAAATTGCAACTTATCAGGGAACTGACTTTCTCTTTTTAATATGTAAATCTTCCTTAATTTTTCTAGTTTTATAGTTATTGTTTTTGTCAGTGATTTTATAACTATTTCAGCTAATTTAAAACATTGTTTTAAATGTCTTCCAGTTTTTCCAATATCTGATTTTTCACAGATGTGTAAGGTTTTATACACAACTCCTTTAATCAATAACATATCCAAGGTTGTTTTTAAGGGAAAATATCATATAAAGGATATATCCAGATTTAATCCTAACTTGACTTAAAATTTTGTATACTATAATTTAGTTTTAGGATGAAGAAAATAATTATTCTTCTATGAAGTTCTACAGTTTTTGTAGGCTAAACAATTTTCTCCACAACTGCATGTCAGAAGATATCTTGGAAATATGAGAATTGATGTTATGGTTTTGACAAGTCAATCACCTGATATCAATCTGATTGAAAATTTATGGGCTGAATTAAACCAACTAACGAAATATTACAAACCAAACAAGGAAGATGAACTTTTTGATGTGCTAAAAGAAGGTGAGCAAGAATATCTGTATAAACTCACTGAAAACATGCTGTGTCAATAAGAAGTATTGCTGAAATCCAAGGGAATGCCAACTAAATATTAACTTGTGAAACTGGTTTGTGTTATTTTGAGCTTTATTTTTATGTTCAATTATTGCAGCAAAACTCATTTGATTATTTTGTTTGCTAATTGGAATAAAAAGATCTAAGAAACTAAAGCAGTTGCACAACACTTTTTATGAGAATATGTAATTAAACCATGAAAAAAACAGGTATTTACCAAAGCCAGAGTTACAATAAGAATTTGAGATCATATTTCAATAGATCTCCTTGAGTATGTTCTAAAAACATACAGTTTT
Organism: Carcinoscorpius rotundicauda; assembly: GCA_011833715.1. Lineage (NCBI taxonomy): Eukaryota > Metazoa > Arthropoda > Merostomata > Xiphosura > Limulidae > Carcinoscorpius > Carcinoscorpius rotundicauda. The sequence goes on along the minus strand of CM022392.1, from coordinate 42,728,082 downwards.
TTTAGTTACCTAATAAAATATATAACAAATTAACAATATTTTCAAGGAGGCCACTTCTTCTTGTCCACATCCTATATCTTTGAATTTATACATGTATCTTTCAATGAGAAGCAGTGAAAGTCGATGACACATTCCTATATTGTTTCTCTATTCAAACAAAAAATCCTGAAGTTAAAAATATGAGTTGCTGATGCAGATGGCTATTAATTCCATAATTGCAACTGGTGAGAAATTAGAACAATTGCATAATGTTTCATTAGATTATAATTTATGTCTCGTAACAATGAAAGTTTCTGAAACATCAAACAGAAAACAAGCAATAAACAGAATTTATGATTTAGAAATTATTCATTTGTGTATTAAAATACTCAAAAACAAGCAAATGAAACTTCAACAATATTGAGCTTCTGAACAAATCACATTTCAGGATTCAAGAACCAACCAAGAATATATTTACAATGCCAAGCCTTCTAGTTAATTTGTTGTACATAAAACTGAACATGGTCATTGATTAAATAAAAGTTTTCTTTGGAGTTTCAAAACTGGTTGCCATTTACCCTATTCAATAGCATGGAGGCTATCCATATATAAAACGTTTTGTCCAAAAAACAAATTTTTGGACAAGACTAATATCCTATAGACAATCCTCAACATTTTCTTGAAAACTTTCTTGATGTATTGTTTCTTACCCTCTTCTTGGAAGATTCCATTCTTTACAAGTTTGAAAGATATGAACGTAGCACCTTCTTCATTTAAAGTTTTAGAGTGAGGAGGCATTGATCCTGGTGTAACTCCTCCTATATCTGCATGATGTCCTCTGCTAGCCACAAAAAATATGGGTTTTTCAAAGCCTTTATAGAAAACCTGAAGAACAAAAGTATTTAAAAAATAATATTTATATAAAAACATGAAAATAAACAGATGTATAATGTACATGATCTACAATAAATTCTTAACTTTCTAAGGAATAATTACATAAAAGCAGAAATCATGTATACTGAGTGTGAAGTATCCCAGCTCATATACATAAAGACAAACATAAAAATGTTAGTTAAAATACACTATTATCCTGCATTATGTGATTCCTCCCTCCAAATTTTTGACGACAGTATCTGTGACTGTAAAATTACAAAAGTTAACATTTTCTTCAATCAAAAATGTAATTCCAATAATACTTACCAAACATGCATACAGATATTACTCAACTGTCAAGTTTCATCCTTTATCCATCTAAGCACTGATCTGATTTTTTCTTGCTTGTGTGTGTGTTTTTCTTATAGTAAAACCACATAAGACTACCTGCTGTGTCCACTGAGGTGAATCAAACCCCTGAATTTTGTGTTCTTAATCTGAAGACTTACCTCTGTCCCAGTAGGGTACTTTCTCGCTTGTTACAGTCTTTTATATTCCACTTAAATGCAGTTTTGCCATTCTTTAGTCTGGTCAGTGTGCCCTCTATCTTGGTACTGTAAATAAGCACATTATTCAGATAATGTTATCACTTTTTTAGACAATCCAAATCTCTAAAACTAGCTCTTAGTAGAAGGAGGGATGGTTTAAGAAAATGGTAACTTCCAACAGAAACTTGCCTCCTTTCACACTCACAGCTAGAATCCCACATTGATAAAGTGGAAGAGCCACTGAGGGCAATATCCATACAGAAAACACCTGCAAAGAACATGGGTATGTCAACAGAAGATTAGCACCTTATCCTAGTTGGAGAGTCACATTGCATCCAGAACAATGTATTGAATCAGTACTAATCTCAACTTTGCCTTCTTCTTCAAGAGTGGAGGAATTTACTATTACCCTCTATAAGAAAGTCACCACTCCAATGACTGGAAAGCAGGTGTGGTAAAATCAATAGAGGCAATGCTCACTAGGGAGCCTTGAAAAACAGTGCAAGAGGTGAATCAAGTCCCCAAGTTTTTAAATCAAACTGATCCAAATTTATTCAATTCAAGGGTCAGCAAAGAAGAAGAATCCCCTTATGCTTTATTCATGATAGTGCATGAGTGACAATCCAGTATATTTGTACTACCCTATCTGTCTCAAGGTGGTCTTACCTAGCACCTCATTTCTATAGACCCTGTTAGCAACATGAATAAAGCATACTGATTTAATTGGCTGCTTATGTAGAATTGTACTGATAAAAATACACTTCCTTGAGCAACACTTATCACAGAATGGAACCTTGAGGAAATGAGGTAAGGGGTCCTGAAAGGTTACAATGAAAATACACCCCTCTTTGCATAATGTTGTGTAAGTGGTTAGGATAGCAGAGCATAGGCAAAACCCTCAGAAAAAGATACTGCTGTATCATGCAGATAATGTGAAATAAAAGTATTGGGGGAAGTCCAAATACCAGTTTACATAATGTCCTCCAATGAGCATCTCAATTGGGCCACAAAGGGTATAAAAATGTGACAAATCTGATAAGACATGACTTGCAGAAGATTCCTTGCCTTCAAAGAGAGCCCAGAATAAAACTTCATTGACTAGCATCTCTAAAGACATTGGTGTGAAAACAAACCCTTCATGATCCTCACTGAACATGACAACAATTGAAATCTGATCAGTCATAAAAGGTAGAAATATTGATGAAAAAGGTTTATTCTCTTCCCTGTCTGACAGTGTCTTAAGTAAAACAAAAAAATGGGGGGAATTGCCTGTGAGCAAACTGTATAAACCACAGAAACTAGCAATGTCTTTAGGTTAGTAGTAACAAAAAATAAATCTTCAGGCGAAGGTGGTACATGGCATATGTGAATCAGACCATAAATAGGTGTTGAGAAAAGGTATGTAACATAACCTTAATATACCAATTAGATAAAGTGAAATGTTCATTTGGAACAAAGGACCCAAAAAACCTATGGAATATTGAGAGAACTAGGAGCTCAAAGAATGAATTTTCATGAATAGCAAATAGCAGTCAAAAAGGCAATTGCGGAGGATACAATCCTCTTGCAAAAGACCCAGATTAAAAAAAAAAATATTTTAATTTCTCATTGAAGTGGGTTCAATCTCCTATCAGTATACTCTCACTGATATGTTATTTATTTCTACTGATAAGGAGTAAGCAAAGACTGAGACAAAGCACTCTTGAAAATTGAATCTTTATGTCATATAAAGAACAGCATAACCTCTCTGCCTGAAGTTTGAGATCATGGATATACCATGTCAGATCATGGCTGACTCTGTATGGGTAGCCTAAGAAGAAGTGGAAGTGGTGGACCCTCCAGAAGGTACTGCAAAAGTAGAAACCACAGTGCAGCTGTTAATCTGATGCTATTAACAGGACCTAACAAGGGGGTTGGAACAAATCATAGCTGGTATACTGAGTAACACATGAGCTGGAGGGAAGGACCAGAACTGTAATCTCGACTTTTCTTGATGGAATATATTCATTGACAAAGCCTGAAGATAAGGAGACCAAAGTGCCAGTAGTTAGGAGTTTCAATGAGCCAACCTATCAATCAGAGTTACAAAATGAGAACTTATCTCTTGTGTTGTGAAAAGCCAGACATTTTTCTCATGAAAAACAAAGAATATGAGACAATGCTTTTGGCAAAGTATAAAGGACCAAAATATTGTGTAGAGAAGCCTTAACATCCATGGACATACAGTGTATTATCTAACTGTTGGCATATGCACCCATCATTGAAGAAAGGCACTCATGAAGAAATGGTACTCTGAACAAGGTGGTAACAGAAGAATCCATATCTTTGTAGTTTCCTGACTTAACAACCTCTCAAGATCAAAGAATGATTTTGACTAAAAAAGCTAGGGCATCTGGTTGTGAAGTTTTGCTCAACACTTTATCTATTTTGTATCATGCAATGTTTCAAACGTCTTCAGCTCCATACAATAATTTGTGTTAGTTAGAAGCAGACCTAACCAAATCACCTTTATGGAATCAGAATCTTGTGTATTTAAAAACATTACTAGTTGTAACTGTGGATTTCTCACAGATTCCATTATATGCAGTTTTATCTGAATATATAACAGTGTTTTATAGTTTCAATGATATAATCCTTTGAATGTATTTTCATATGAGTGTTATATCCAGATTGTAAACAGATTTAAATGCTGCATGCAGTGATACAGTATTGTATAAAAGAAGTGGGCATTTGTACACTGGATCAGATCCACATGAGATTGAGACTGTCACAAGAAATACTGTCATTATCATGAAGCAGATATGAGAAACATTCAAGATTTGGATTGTTCCTGTTTTTCGTATTCAAACTATGACTGTATTCACCCCAAAATTGGTAAGCAACTGTTTAAATTTTGTTGATCATACACAACAATATTGATTTCTGTTTGGGAATTTCCCCAGTTTACCATGTGGATTTGGCTCTAATAACAGTATTTGCAATTTTGTTCTTAAACAATACTTTTGTGTTCAATGAATTGTAATCTGAGAAAGTATGTGTTGATGCTATTCTGAATTCTTCATAGATTGTCATGTTTTCAATTTAATTCTGCATTTATCTCTACTGCACTTTGATATGTTTTATGTGGCCTCTGTGCTTTTTATATATGTTGTTCTTGCTAACCAGATCAAGTTGTGTATCATGTTTTTACAACATTTTGTCATACTCTCAATTGTTATTTTTCTTCATTATAGTTAACAGTTGCTTATTACTTAGCACTTGCTATTTAATAAAAAGATCAGTAATACAACACTTGAATTGAGTAATTGGATCAGAACATGTTACACAAGATAGTGGACAATTACACTGGTAAATAGATTTTTATGATCCTTGTTTACATAAAGAGCACTAAAACGATCTCTTGTCCTCTCATCTCAAAGATGTAAAGAATTCAAACTAATCTCACATTCTTATAAGAGAAAGAATCATCTTTACAGTGAGAGAAGGAAAGATGAGTGTGTAGCCAGATGAGAGTCAGCTCTGCCCGATCAATGGACTTGATGAGAGAAAAAATATTATCCAGACTGACGATACACTGAATTAGAGCAAGACTAGATGCCTCAGCCCTGAGAATGAGAATGTTTCTGAAAGTAGAATCAGAGTATGATGTTCTGACAAGTGGTGAGATGGTGCCATCAGTTAACCACTCATTTATGGAATGGTATGAGCAGAGTGTTATGGAATCAAAGTGACTAGAAAAAAAACTGGTATGATTTGGCAGAACATACATGAAGCAAATGCTAGCTAGTCTGAAGGTAAAACCCCTGAAATTGGATATATGTCTCCATCTCACTATAAATAAAATCCCTGACAGTCTCAACTGACAGCAACTCTCTCCTCCTTCTAACTGTTGTGTGATGTTATATATGAGGTGGAATAGGAGACACCTAACTTGTCTCTTTGGCATAAATAATAATCGAGAAATTCATACTATAAATTAACTTTCCAGTCAGAATTTCTTTTCTTACAAAAATGAATTAGATGACAGAGAGAGTGCTCAAAATATTCCTGAATAACTGTAACACTGAAAAACCCATTAGTGATGCTTTGTCAAGAAAAAGTAATAAAATTATCTTAATCAGATGCTCATATATGGTATCAAGATAGAGAGCAAATTGTTGTAGGTGGAAAATGTCATATGTATAATAAGGAGCAACTATGTGGGATATAAAAAGCTGGAGAAAGTGAGAAAAAATCAGATCAATGCTTATATAGGCAAAGAAAAAAAGCCTGGTAGTCCAAAAATAGCTGTATGTGTGAGTAGAGGTAATTTTTCTGGACTCTCATAATAATTCCATATCATTTTTAAATAAAAGTAAAGGTTCTTTAACCTATTAAAAATATAAACAAATTATTACTGGAGAATACATAAATGGAGATACTTGTTGAAAAAATAAACAACATTTAAATTTTCCATATTTATCAGGCTTAAGTTACAGTGAGTATCCAACAAGAAATGCATTACTTAAAATAAATTCAACATTGACTGGAATAGCTGAATTCAGGAAAAGGTAATAAAATGCATTTGGACGTTTGGATGGTTTAACGATCAATATAATCTAACATTAGAGCAATGAGTGATGCAGAGACTGAAGTACTGAATCAGTGGAAAAATCAAGAAGTCTCTCAGGCCAAGTTAAACGTTTGAAAAAGAGATTTCTATGCTGATGGCCTATGGCAGTTGCATTTGAAGGTGCTCCCTACCATGAATTTTGTCAATTGCAAAGAAATCTTGGTTGAAAAGGTCATTAAGAAACTACCTAATGAGAATATACAGCATTACTTTGGTATGTAAGATATTCTGCCCTAACAGAGGCAGTTTCTGTGATGATAAGGTTCAAAGGCATGAACTACAAGAAAAGAATGAGGATGCAGTAGTACCTGCAGTGAAAACACCTCAAAATGTTCCACTCAAGAGAGGATCTTAGAAGAGCTTGAACATTTTTAAAAAGCACTCAGTAGTCATCACATTCTGGTAGTGCATTATAACCACAGTTGTTCCCAGTGAATTGGCAGAGTTATCCAAGTGCACCCATGATGCTTTTGATGAAAGGAAGAAAACAGTATACGTTGTGGTTCAGGGCAGCAGATTCACTTTAAAGTGCAGCAAGATAGGTGATGTTATCAGTATCAAACAAACTGCACCAAACTGAAGCACTGATACTGTATCCACTCTGAGAAACTGTTTAGTGTAAGAGTTATTACTTACTTAATTTAGCGAGATAATATTTAATAAATATTTAGTTTTCACAACAAGTTAAAAGTTAATTATTGTAAAAGTAATAGTTATGACAAATTTTGTCATTGTAACTCACTCGGAATCATACATTGTGTGTGTATTTCAACTGGTGTAATATTTTTTATCCCACCTTTGTCGAAAGCTTTAAGTTTTTTATTTTATGTGAGTATTGTTACATCATAGCATCTCCTAGTTTCTAGAAAAATCTAGGTCACAGTTGGAAAATGTATAAATATATGACACGTAGTAAGTGCAAGTTCAGTGAAGTTATGAAAAAGTTAGTAATAGAAGATGAGAAGTTAACCAGTGCATGAGTGATAAACCTTAATGAGTGATTTCTACTGCATGTTTCACAGCTGTACTGTAACAACAGAGTTGGAAAAATAATATGTCTTGTCAGTTGGGTTCTAAAGTAACTTAAAGATCCTGTGTGGACTTTGATGAATAAGAGACAATTATTTAATAATTATTTTATTAGTATATGGATATCAATTGCTGATACTATTGTTATATTGGTATAGAAAAATAATTTGTCTTGTTAATTGGATTCTAAAGTAATTGAATCAGCACATGTGGGTTTTGACAAAAAAGAGAATGATTTAGAGCTTTATATAAAATTGTGATATCCTGTAGTGTAAAGACTTTTTGTACATATGTTAGTCTTGTTTCAAATATATCATTTCAAAACATGTGGACTGTGTTCTGTATATCTCTGTAATAATAAAACTGCCTTACTACAAAAGAGATCATCCAATTCTGGCCAAACTGGATCCATGAACAGTAGACTACTCAAATAAAATGTTGAAGAAAAAATACATAGTGCTTCTTTGAACACATTTAACATTCTGTGGTTTACTTAGGACAACTTATTGTGTACTGATGCAGCATGAATGACTGCAAAGCCAACTTGTAAAATGTACTGCTTCCTGTCACAGAAGTAGGCAGCATTAGCTTGAATAGTGATCTATCTAGAAATGGAAAAAGTCCCAGTATTATTCTTTAATTATAGGCAAATGGCATGAAAGATGAAGCAGAGGTAGTCAAAATAGTGATACTATTATCACTAATGTTACTACCATCATGCTGTACCTGAAAACTGGTATCCAGTTGATGACAACTCTGAGATTGCCAGTTGAAGATTTACAAGCAATATTCATTCAAAACAGCAGAATAATCTCAGGTTCACAATGACTGAAGAAAGTCAAAACGTTGTTTGCTCCTCTACTAGTGCTTTCTCTACCAATACCAGCAATTTTTAAATATATAATTATATTTTGTGTAATCTAACTTCAATGTTCTTACTTTTTATCTTGGTTCAGTTGAACTTATTTTTATTTCTTCATATTATTTTAAATGTGATATATTTAATATATAATGGTAAAATATACTTGGTTGAGTTTCAAATTGAGAGTTTTGTTAATTCAATTTCATTTAATTTTACTCTTTTGCACAGAATTTGTAATAAATGCAACTGTTGTATTATTCATTAACATTACACAACCAACCACTACAGTGGGTTAAAAAAAGAATATTTATAAACATTTCAGTTATTTATGCAACCATTCTCAATACATAATTGCATAGATAATTAAAATGATATATGAATATTCTTCTATTAACCCACTACAGAAGCTTGTTTTGTAACATTCATGTGAAATAGTTTGTGAGATTCTTTATATATATACAAATGTTATTATTATTAAATGTTTGTAATCAACAGTTGTTTTATTTTCCTTCACAGTAACCCTGATTTTCTATAACTTAATTCTTTCTTGTGTAGAAATGAAATACTCATATTGCTCCTGAGAATGTCTTAGTCTTCACATTTGAGACTTGATAGATATATTTGTACTTCTAAAGGTATTTTGTTAAAGACCATCAACAGTTTTAATGATAAAGTAATACCGGGTTCATACCTAAGCTGTAAAAGGAAATTATTACTTCTTGAGATATAAGGACTATTTATTATCTACTTTTGATAAGTCTTAAATTTAACTATCAACTGTTTTCCATCTCTAAATTAATGTCAACATAGATAACATGTTTTTTAACTACATTTCTCATTTAAGTGTACTGTCTGTAATTCTAGCATCATACTAACACATAATTACTATAGTTCTCAAATATATCCTATGAGCTATTGCTTAATATTAAAGACTAGTTACCATCTATAATAACCTATAGCTTTTAATTCAAATTACTATCTTCATTTGCAACTCTACCGGTGTTATAACTGTAAGGTCAGGCAAATGGCTTCCCCCAGCACAAGGATGGTTAGAAAGTAAAACATCACCAGGCTGAATGCTGTCTCCAAGGTTCCTCATCTGTAAAACAAATATACTGATCATCATAAAATGTTTGTGGTCAAATCTAAAACTTATTAAACTAATTACAATAAATATCATAGATACTTTCAGTCATATACCAAAGAAGTTAACTAAAAACCAGCCAATGAAGCAAGAAAAAAAAAGAAAGAAGAGGCATTTTATTAACTTTCTTGCAACTTTTAAACACACTGTTCAAACAAATCCTAGTAAGGCACAAGCCCAGATAAGTTAAATGACCCACGATTTCAAACCAAGCTATATATTTTCAAATTATATCTTCTTCATATCCAAGCAGTTCTTGTAGAAGTCCCCCAAAGAGAGAGCAGAAAATTAATATTAAAAGAAAATACTGTATATAGGCTACTGATCATTATCAAACAACCATTCTAGTATACTACAATGGAATTCACAGAATTTAAGCAAATTTTCAAGAAAGCAAAGCACATTTAGATTCTGACTGCCAAAACTAACCAATAGTTTTTTGTGTAATAATGTTTAATAAAATTTAAGTAACTTTGTGAGAAAAAAAATTATGTATGTAACTAGCAATAACAATAATATTATCTATAATTTTGTCTCCAGTGTTTCTTAAATTATCAATTATTTTGTTTAAAATTGGAAACATGATAGCAGTGACTACTATAGTTTTCATACAATTGTGCTTCATTAGTATTCAATAATTTTATTAAATTCTTAACTACATATATGGGTAAATTATGTACCAAAATGTTTACATCAGGTCAGAATTTTTATTAGCATGGATATATTTTGGTTCCATGATTTATTAAATATTAAGTTAATTGTTTCACATTATATAATATGTTAAGTAAAACTGTAATGATTGAAATTTCACCATATTTTACCCTTCCATAAATAATGAAGAATACAGCTTTATTTAGGTATATTCATGTAAATGTTTCTAAATGTTCACTTACACATTTTGCATGTAGTTATTAAATCATCATAAATGGTAGTGGGAAAGTCAAATACAGCATTAGAAGAAGTTATAATACTGCAATGACTACTCCAAAGGGGTTTTATCTACTTGGCTCTCTTTCTTTTACATGCACTCCTGGACTGATGTTATATTGTTTTAGTTAATGCACAATGGCCTAAGGGTAACGCATAAAATTATCAAATTAGATTCTGGTGCTTTGACCAAAATATTTATTGTGGTGTTTATTTTGAATGTGCTGTAGTTCTAAAATTTGAAACTTTCATAATCATGAAAAGTCATTTTTTGAAATCGTACAGAACCTATGGAAGGTTGGTAGGAATCTAGCTGAGGCAAAGACATGATCAGAAAATGTGAAAATACTAAGAGAGGCAAACTCTCTGACTAAGAGCTTTTGGCAATCATGGCAAGAACTATGCTTGAATTCTCAATCTGTCTTACCCAAATGGTGAAGAAAACAATCCTAAACAATTTCTAAACATGTCTACCTCGTGATTTGAGTCTTAAATTTTTCAATCTATAAATCTACTATGAAATATCTCCCATAATTATAACTTTATTAATAGTTGAAATATGTATTTCTTTTTCATTACTTTATTCTTATTAATCAAACTATTTCACAGAAATTCCTTTCATCAAAATTGTCTACACTTAAATATTTTTATTAGTGTTCTAAGGTCAACCATTTTATTTGTTTAAATTCTGGAATTACATCAACAAGTTTAACCTACTATAAAAACTTTTGTTCTTTGTTCTACACTACACTTGTTTCTACATTTTATTTCTTTTTAATTATTCTAGTGTTCACTACTGTCTAATCATAGGTTATTAATGGCTTTACAGTTAATAGTTCTTGCAAATAATCCAGACCCTACCTTATCTAAATGTAAACATCCATTCCAAAGCTCCCTTTGCTCATTCAAATTATCCTACCATTTAAACCAGCCAACCCACTCATCCTAACATATTAATGTCCACCACTCCAGTGAATATGAGCTAGTAAGTTGTAAGGATCTCCTTTACACCACTTGAAGAAGAGGGGAAAGGAGATTTGTCGTGGGGAGACTTGGAGAAAATACCCAGCTACCCATCAGATTCCTGCCAGAAAGATCTTTACCTAGAGACATTGCAACAAGTGACTGCATAAACCTATTTTAGAAAGCCAGCAAGTGACAGCTACAGAAGTAGGCACAGCAATCCCTTGTGCTGGTTTTTGTTTTTCATGATAGTCTATGGGGTAAGTACAATCTGGAATGGAGAGTAAACAAATATCATAACGCTCAACAGTGGATATAAACAGAGCCAGAAAATGGTAAGAGTACTTTTGTTATTCTGGTTCAAGGTAGATTATTGGAAAGTTTCCTAAACTTAAAATGTATTTCCAATAATACTTAATTTCACTGACACTATAGCTAGTCCTCGGTGGAATACAGAAACAGACAAAACTGAAGGATGGAGGATAGATGATCCAAAGAAAGGAATTAGAATCATGAAAGTGAGAGAGTTGACAAGGCAACAATGAGTACAGTCCTCAAGAGAGACTCCTGAAAGGAAATAGATTGAGGAAGTACATACTGCAGGCAGAAAATGGTCTTGTAAAGAGTGGTGGTCTGCAACCCTATCACTGCACCTGGTAGAAGACAGGCAAGGAAGCCAGTTCATTGAAAATTGGCCCAAGAAGGAAGGTTCAGAGTTTACAAGCAAGGGACTTTGGGTTGGATGAACCAATGGTAATTAATTTAGAAAAAATCCAAGGAGTTATTGAAATGGAAAATAATGAAATGATCCTCTAAGAAAAGAATTACCTAATGTTAAAGTTTCATTTCACAGGCAAAGAACTAGACTAAACCAAATGTGAAGGTGGAAGAACAAGATTCAGCAGCATCAAAGATGGGACAGATGTAGAAGTAATAGAATGTATAACTGGCAGGAGAAAATGGGATTGGATTCATAGAGAGCAAAGAATCAAACTTAAATCAGCCAGGTGTTATTATTAACAGAAAATGAATAGGAGTGTCTCAAGTCAAGTTAAGAGCCATACATGATGGCCAAAGAGGTGAATAAGCATTATGACAAGTAAATGACCAGATTAAGCAGCAAAAATCAGGGCCTAGAGATGGAGAAATGACGATTTAAAGAGAGTAATCATAAAAGTGAGAGAGTTGTCTAGGCAATGATGAGTGCAGTACTCAAGAGAGAACCCTCAACAGAAACAGGAGAGGAGAAGAAATACATACTGTGGGCAGAAAATAATTCAGTAAAGAAAGGCAGTCTGAAACAAAGTGCATGCAAGGGAAAGAATTGTTTTTTTGTTTTTGAATTTTGCAAAAAGCTACTCGAGGACTATCTATGCTAGCCGTCCCTAATTTAGCAGTGTAAGACTAGAGGGAAAGCAGCTAGTCATCACCACCCACCGCCAACTGTTAGGCTACTCTGTTGCCAATGAATAGTGGAATTGACTGTCACAATATAATGCCCTCACAGCTGAAAGGGGACAAGCATGTTTGGCACAACAGGGATGCGAACCCATGACCCTCAGATCACGAGTCACACGCCTTAACATCCTTGGCCATGCCAGGCCAAAAGGAGAAGAAATCAAACCATTTATAACTGGCCTAAGAAAGAAGGTTCAGAATTTCCAAGCAAGGAACTCTGGATTGATTTACTTCATGGTAGTTAATTTAGGAAAAAGCAAGAAGTTGTTGGAATGGAACAAAATGATTATCATGTCTAACATTGTACTGGAAGTTCAACTACATGTTTATGGAGAGAACACCTCCTGGGCACAGATGTAAAAAGAGATGTTCAGAGATGCTCAGAACAAAAGAATAATGAGGTCAAAGAATCCCATAAGGCAACCTACAGGTTGCACAAGAATTAACTGAGATGATACACGTGGCCCAAAAGGATAAGCAGTCCCCATGAAGCCATGGTCAGCAAACACAAAACCTCACATGCTAAATGCATACAACAGATGCAAGCCCTTATGACAGAAAGGCCCATGGAGATTGGAAAAGGCTGATTTCAGCTGCAAATGAGTTGAAAAATATCCCCCTCAAGACATTGGATAAAGATAGGAGCATAATAAGAAAGGAAAAAGGAAGAAGACCAAAAAACATAGTAATAGAAGTGTAGAAAAAGTTTATGGGTAAAAAGTAGAAAAATTCCCTGTGAGGATGAAAATGTGTGACCATAGGAGCTCAAAACAAAATACCAGACACCTACGGAACTCAATGTGATGAAAATGTCTCCATCTGCTGGGTAGAAGGACAAGTCAGAAATAAAAAAGACAAGGAATGAAATACAAAAAAGAGGTACGGTAATTGAAAGTAGGGTTGGAGACAATGTGAAAACAACTCATGAAAGTGAGGATTAAGGATGAGCTTTCAAGTCAAATCAGGTAGTCCATGGTGGAGCGATCTTCAAAACCCACACTGGGTGGATGATAGAAAGATGTTTGATTCAAGGAAACAAACAAGATGAGCATTACCCATCTTCTCTAAGGTCTTGCAGAGACAGCTCATAAAAGCAATGGGATGGTAGTTTAAAGGAATCTTGGGATCCTTCCCAGGCTTAGAGAAAGGTAGGACAACAGCCAGGTGCCAGGCATAAGGAAAAACATTCTCTTGCCAGATCAGGTTAAACACAATCAGAAGAATAGCAAAAAAAGCAGGAGATAAATGGTGCAGCATGTCATAGTGTACATTATCTGGTTCAACTGATGTACTGCTAGACCAATGAAGGGCCAGTTTCAGTTCCATCAATGAACGATTATAGTCAGAGAGACAATCAGCTCAAAAGGAAAGAGGTGGTTGCCCTGCCCAAGTCTTAATTAAGAAGTGGAGGAAGAAGCAGAAGGGCTAGATACTTGGCAAAAGCTTTCACCTAGAGTATCAGCTACTTCCAGGCCATTATAGAGCAAGATCGATAGTAGTACAGAATTATATTGCCCATTGACCTTTCAAATCTTGTCCCATATCACTTTGGAACTGATGGTAGAAGATATGCTGGTTGTGAACTTAATCCAAGAATCCTTTTGGCTTTGATGTCTTACCCACTGAGCATATGCATGGGCCTGCTAAAAAGAGATGTGATATGAGAGTGTGGGATACCTACAAAATGTATCCCAAACCCATTTTTGAGCTTTCCATGCCATGTGGCAGGTAGGATTCCACCATAAATGAGGATATCGTGGAAAGCATGTTGAGGCTTTAGGAATACATTGAGCAGCTGCCTGTACAATACAGTCATTTACTGATGGCTCCCAGATGATGGCAGGATCAAGTTCTGTTGAATCAGTGAAAGAGGGCCAGTTTGCTTCATCCAGCTTCCACCGGGTCATGTGGGTTGGGTGGCACTGACCATGGACAGTTTCTCTCAAAATTATAGGAAAATGATCACTGCCTTGTGGATTATTGTCAATCCTGCAAGAAAAATGGGAGAATAGTGAAGGGGAGCAAACTGAGAGATCAACAGCAGTAGAGGACAGACTAGGTGCATGAAAATAAGTATAAAAACCACTATTGAAAAGAGAAAGGTTGTGATTAGAGAGCATAGCCTCTAAGGAGTGACCCCTCTCATTAATATCAGCACTTCTCCAGAGGGGATGATGTCCACTGAAATCCCCCATGATTATAAAGGGAGATGGCAACTGTTCAATGAGAGAATCAAGGTCTGATGGATCAAATATATCTCCAGGCAACAGGTAGAGAGAACAAACAGTGATGGTATGACCAAAGGAAACACAAGATTGCTACGGCCTCCAAGTGTATGTCGAGTGGCAAAGACAGGGTGGGAACATGGTGATCAACCAACAGTGCCACTCCTCAATACACTCACCCTTCACACAGCCCATCATTTCTGTACAAACAAAACTGCCAAAAAATGACTGTATCAGCAAGGTTTCAGAAATGTTTCCTGTAAGGAAAGACATACAGGATAGTACAAAGTAATCAGTGTTTTGATATCTTCCAGATTAGAACGTAAACCTCAACAGTTCCATTGTATCAAGGTGGCCATTTTTATTTACATGTAGGCGAATTGGGTAGAGAGCCCTTCTGTTTATGATCATGTCTTTTTTCTTTATTGCCTTTATTTGAGGGAGGTCTATCCACCTCCATGGACACTGTCCTAGGTTGATTGGCCAGGTCCTTGCTGTTGGAAGAGGATTCCAGCAACTAAAGATGTGAACAAATGATTGTTTTGTATCTTGGGGTGGGAGAAGGAGATACACCCAGAGAAATGCATGTATCCAGAACCAAAGGACATGCATCTTGAGGTTTGTTGGAATGAATGGTAGGGATAGAGATGGGTGTTGATGTTGTTTCATCAACTTTTGTGACCATGAAGGTGAAAAGACTTTTCATTTGATTTAAAAACAATTCTTTTGCAGACACAGAGAGATCCTTCTGCACTTCCACTGTAGTAGTGGAATGAAGTGCAGCAGCATACATCTGAGATAAAGTGGTGGACAGCAACTTTCAAGCCTCAGTGTAAAAAATGTTTCAAATTGTTTTCAAATCCTGCATCTCTTTTTCTTTTAACCATTTAGGGCAAGAAAGAAAGTAGGATGGTGAGAGCCAATGCAATTAATGCAATGAGGGTCCATTTCACACTCATAGGCATCATGGTCCTTGCCTCTGCAATGAGCACATGTCTAGCAACTGTGACATGATGTCTTTGAGTGACTGAACTGTTGACATTGGAAATACCTGAGAGGGTTTGGAATGTATGGCTGTACCTTTCAATTGAGATAACCTATCAGAATGAGGATAATGTTCAGCATTGTAATTCCATTTTGCACGTGGAGATACATTTCACTGCAGAAACTCCTTGGGTGGAGAAACCAGTGAGAATCTCCGACTTGTGGATGTTCTTCAAATCCCTCTCAACAATAACTCCTCATGACAAATTCAGAGTGGTACGAGGCATAACCTCAATCGGTATATCCCCTATCACCTTTGAATGCAAGAGGAGTTCACTGTGTTGAGATGTATGTAGATGTTTCCATCAATATGTTACCAAACCAAAGCTTCTTTACTGACTATGGAGAGCCAGCAAGTCCCTTAATTCCCTTCTGAATGAAAAGAAGAGACATCTTTCCTAAAGGTTTGCCTGAAAGAGAATGTAGGATAAGAAAATGAGGTAAGGTGTTACAGCTGTTGAAGATTGCTGCTCAGAATCTTCAAGAAATGGTACTTAACCAATGGATTGTTTTTTCACTATTTTATTTAAGTTTTTATTTGGAGGATTTTAGTGCTTACTGACCTCACCCACCATGAAGCTCTACAAGGGAACTCACTACGATTCCAAACAAGGACACTGCAGCAATACCAGAGTTATGTGAGCACTATACCCAAATATCAGCATCAGACACAATGTTCACAACACCTGTTGAGAATATCCAACACTGGTACTTGATTGACCCTAGCCCATGTGGACCAGCTGACTGACCTTAGGAGGGCCACCACAAAGCTGCCCATCTACAGAAATTCAAGGCCAAAGTGGTGTGTTAGGGTTGGACTCCTCAACCACCAGGATCCTTTCCTCCTCTTCATAGGTCACCATGCACAGCAAACATGTGTGTGGATGTTTAGAGACAAGAGGAGGTAAACTGAAAGAACAGAACCTTTTTTTTGAAAGGTCCCCTCATCATGTACAGGAATCCATACCAAGGGGCAGAGGGGAAAGAAAAAAGAATGGTCATACCTGATAAATTAACACTGAAGAATTTAAAAAGGTTTAATGATCCCTTCAACAGGGAGAGAAGTTCCCAAAGTTTGAAAAGATGGAGGAACAATCAAAGTCCTCCTCCTCATTCACTTCACATATGAGGCCAAGGAATGTCTGGCAAAGGTACTAGATCTGTAGTAACCTAGAAGTACGAGCAAACCAACTATCCTATCCATAATGGTTGTTATATCATTCCCCGGGATAGTGCTTTCACAAGTCATCATTTTTACACAACCTGTGTGAGGAAATTAGTCATTCACACAAAGAAGTAGAAGATAGTACACAAATTAATTTTCATGATTTGAAGATAAATAAAATGAAATTATATTCCTCAACATCACAAATCTCATTAACATTACTAGGAAAACACATCTTACATGTCCAATGCTGAGGAATAGAATGAAGATCAGAAGTGCAAAAGCATAGACAGAGAACTAGAGCATAGGGAGATTATGTCATCATCCTATCAGTGAAGGGCTTTCACAGCTTAATAATGTCACTACATAGTATTACAACTCCCAAGAAATCTTGAGTTCAGGTGGAAGTCGCATAAAGGTTAATGTCATGTAAATTTCTTTGTGGAGAAGTGTGTATCACATTTGAATTCTTCATTTTATAAAAAAATTCAAAAATATTTTTAACTTTGTATTTGCTTGCTAGTTTATAATTATGCTTACCTATATTATGAAAAACAAAATCTAACAGAACAACTTCATGATGAGTTGATAAACCAATGGTCTTATACTCAAATATACTTCTTGTGTTGTAAATTATTTTCATTTTGATAAATGGGTGTAGTTTTGTTTCTTTAGTCTTAGTAGGATTTTTTTCTTAAAATCAAAACTTTGTGCCTTTATATAACATATTATTAACTTTAAAATTATAATACATACATAGCAAGTACTCCATTATCTGTACCTGGTTTCAATAAACCAATTTTATGATTTATATTTAAGTTTGTTATTGCTATTAATTTTTTTCCAAGGTTATATGGTTTATAGCCATAATTTTAATCACTGAATGGTGATAAGGCTATCCTACTTATTTGATATACAATACCATTAAATAATTTATTACTATTATTCCACATGTTACATTTTAATAGTCAATTGTAAAATTGTTCAAAAGACAATGCATAATTCTCAGGTTTTAGTTTTAAAGGTGAAATTACAAATTTTAAAACTAGATGTTACTGTCTTCTTTTAAAATACTTCATTCAAAACAAAAATTGAAATACAAATAAAAAATTATTAGAAATGATTTCAGAAGGTACTATCTCCTTGACCTTTAATCTGTGAACCAAACATTAAAATGCTTTTGTATAATTTGATCTTTGGGTGAAACTTTTCTTTTCCTAAGCATGTTTAATTGCAATAACAGAAAATTCTCAATACATTTAACAGAACATGAAATGAGTTTGAAAGCTTAAATATTCATCTGTACTTTAGAACACAAATATCTGAAATTTTATTTAAAACTTTAAAACACCATAAAAGACTAGAATATATACTGCAAAAAGAACAAATAAAAAGTTACTGACAATATATAAATCAGGGTTTAAGTTTTTATAACACATTTACCTTCCAAAAAAGAAAGTTATAAGTCTGCCTTGCAATTTGACACTTAAAAGCACATTTTACATATCATTTGGCAAATTATTTATGACAAAATAAAACTTGACTACATGGCTATTGTTAGAGAGCTTTAATAATTTATTATTCTTGACTAAATTTCCTAAACAAGTTTTCTAGTGGCTATCCAAGCATCAAAGATTCCTGCATACATCTTTGTATGTAAAAATTCTGACTCGTCATCCTAAATTTATTGAAAGTGAAACACTAACCTGAAACTGCACTGCCTCTTGCATTGCTCCAAGATGGACTGGTATATGTGGAGCATTAGATACAAGTCCTCCATCAGGACCAAAAAGAGCACAGGAAAAATCCAATCTTTCCTTCAAGTACAAAAAGTCTGTATTAAGGTAACAAGACTTTGAAACAGACCTTTTTGAGTTATGTTACCATACCTGGAACTAAAATATTATTTGAATAACCTTGCTTGTATTAGATGATCACAATCTTCATACAAATAAAATTATTTTCTAAAATTAGGGAAGTACAATGTTTTTGAAGGGCAAGACAAACACGAGCCAGGAAGATAAATTCATTTTTATGGCTACCCCAGTTAAATTGTAGATTATAACAAATGAAAGTGAAATACTGCAAATAAAAGCAACACATGAAATAAATAACCTAAGTAGTTCTTATTGTAAATGGGAAATATACTGTTTTATCCCTATCTAATTGTTTTATAACATGATATTGTAGTGGCATCTAACAAGTGGACTATTATGACATAATGAATAAAATTCAAGACAAGTTCTCAAACTGCTATGATTGTTTGCTTTCATGAGTAATTTTTGCTTTGTACAACAAACAAAAGTCTCTTTTTCTGATGGAGTTATCCTTTATCTATTATGTGATGAAAAAATATATTTTGTGATGCAGATTTCATCACTTAGACCAAAACAACATCCATTTCAAACTTGTAGGTAAGTGCTAGTCATAAAAACTAGTAGAATCAACTGTACCTATAACTTACCTAAAACTAGATTTAGTGTTTCATAAAAGCTTGAAAATAATATTTATGTATGTTATAATAACGAAAATATTTAATGAAATTATACTGCATTCTAAGTTAAAGTATAATAATGTTCTGAAAAATGAACACTAACTGAACTACCACTTATGTATGGAAATTCTTCTGAGAGACTGAAAATTAAGTTGTCACCTTTTATTTCTTTTAAATGTTATGTGACAATCACAATGATCACTGAAGCCAGAAATTAAATAGATAGATTATGTCATAGATGAATTATCAATAAGTCAAAGAAAAAAAATGAAAAAATTGATTATCGTGAAATAAATGGATACCTGTAATGATGTAATACATGATAGCTTAAATAGAAGAACCACAAAATAATTACAATAACACATAATAACAAAGGCAAAAAACCCTAATAATTTTTCTTGCCTCATTCATCTTAAGATGATGAAGAAATATTAGAAACTATATTTTTCTTTTTCTTATAAAGGAAATGATAAAGTTTTGTTCATAGCATTGGACTCTGAGAGAATTAACTGTGTACGAGGTTGAATAAAACTTCAGCAAGGTAGATTATTATTGTAATGACTACTGTTTTCTGTTCTCTACAAAATTTCCATCCTAAAAACTATAATAAGTTTATTTTTATGGTGAATCAAGAGTTAAGTTGGCATAGTGTTACATATTGCATATGTCTCCACTATGTTGATCTAAATAAATGTTAATAAAGTGTCTTTTTGTTAAATTTTATTGCTCAGTATCTCAATTTCTCATTTATTAGAGTCAGATTAGAACATATGAACTGCATTTCTCTTCCCTCCAAACCTACTGTCAAAAAAGACTTAAATAATGTTACATTTCAGTTTTCAGGGTGTCTGAGAACATCACAAAGTAAATCACTAATATGTTTTACTTCATCAGAATGAATTGAATTTAACCACAATGATGTAGGCTTTTTCTCCAGAGAAATACTGCAGTAGACTGACACACATCTATGCAATAATGTAAAGATACTGCATTTCAATGTATGTTGACAGCACAAACCTATTATTTATTCCTTACTGGTTGAAGGAAAGTATTTTTAACAGAAAATTAGTCTGTTCTTGATGACAAAATTAGTCTCATGGGATTGGTTGTAGCTCCTAAATTAAAAGCTATAAAAAGTCTTTAATAATTTTGGGACTGATTTTGTAAATGGGTGTTGAAGGTCTAACAGATAGCTTTTAAAGATATGCATGTCATGAATTATGTCTACTAATGCTTTTGTTTTTGATTTATGACTTTTGGTTTCATCTTTGTAACACACAAACTCTAACCAAATCTTGACTTAACGAAGACATAATTAAAATGAAGAAAAACCCAAAAGACAACATATATATAGAAATAATACAATAATACTTATAATAAATGAAAACATTCAATTAATAGTTGTGAAATATATAATGTATGCTTCTGAACTTTCTGAAAACCAATTTGTGCAGATATAAGTCAACAGAGTTCCCAAGATCATACCGACATATAAGTTGTGGTGTTTAAGAAACTTTGATAAGAGATATAGACTGTTGCATAAAACTAGCAAATACTTCTAGCTTAAACAGCCTAGTGAAAAAAGATCACCAGGTCTGGTCAAGTTTACGAGTGAAATAATTACACTATGAACCAAGTCACACATCATTCACTGTCACATCTGAATGGATCAGTTCTAGGAGAAAATAAAAACTAGAATGCCATTATGATTAAATTTTAGTGTCAATTTGAACTGTAAGAGTAACCTTCAAGTCAAAACATAAACTGTTATATCTGTTAAAGACTTAGAAGACAAGCTGTACAAAAACAATTTTTATAGGCAGCAAGGAATAAGTCAATGTCAGCTCAAAATATGCAAGATTCTCATATGCTGACAGAGGTTCAAAGTGTTCAAATACTCCACAATAGTCTACCTAAAAAAAAAAAATCAGTAAACATTGTAGCTGTAGTTCCACAGCAATGGACTAACTCCATTACCATTACGACCAGCACAACACTTAAATGTTTTGCAAAGAATGATCAGTAGCATCATCCATGACTCTCCTAACAGTAAGAAAACCTTTAAAAATTGGGTCAAAAATTTTAAGTCATGTATCATGTTATCAATATTTTGTTGTTAACATTTAGAGCAACCCTCTTTCATTGGGATGAGACTTCCAAGCTTTGATACAGTGTGTTGAAGCATGCATAGAATGAACCTGTTGTTTTGGTATTCCCTAATAGAGACACAGAGTTCATTCTTGACACTGATACCAGTAACTCTGCCCTTGGATTTCCAAAAACAAATCATTGGTCATACAAGTAAATCAAAGAATTTTTTTATTAATTTTTAAAGTTTACAGTGCTAACCGAAGGATGGAAACCCTTTTTCATGAAGACAACAAACAACTTCAAAAAAATATTTTTATTCTATCTGTCATTTTGACTTGCATCTTTTTAATGATTCATGAATATCATTGGTTAAAAATCTGATTTTAAATTATAGTGACCAAAAAGATATAAAATGGCAACACTATAATGACATATGGTAAAACGTTAAAAGTAATGTTAAATATGTTAGTGTCACTGGACATAAAAGTAATGTTAAAAAAAACCAAATATCTTATATGAGTTAATAAGAGTTTTAATTTTATAGGGGACAGGCATTATGTCTGTTAATGAACTGCTATTTGGTATGAATCAAAAATGATTTTCTGTCACAAATACCTAAAAGTTTGATTCAATAAAGTGTCTTGCTAAAATGTCTTGTATGTTAATATAACTTTCAGTTGCAGCTTTTTTATTGTCAAGATTTGCAGTGGCATAAATTTGTCTTTTGAAATTGCCATGTATTGAATGACTAAATTCACCTGCTTAAGTTGAACTCTGTGTACATGTCATTTTTTCATTATTTTTAAGTGTGCAGAACTTCTCTGAGTCACTAGTGTTAGTTAAACGTTTTTTGAATTTGCATGGACTGATGTTTTTGAAGGCTGAATGAATAAGTATATCCTTGACTCTTTCATTAGATTTTTGTATGATGTTGAAATTTAAACCAAGTCTTCTAATTGCTGGATGAAGATGAGTAGTTAAAGGTTTATCACAAAAGACATAATTCATGAAACAATGCTTTGAACAGGTGGTTTCTTTTTGTTTTTATTTGTTAAAATTTTGCAAGTTAAAATTGTAAAATGTCTTAATTTAACTATTTAGATAGCTATTAGACAACAGTAGCTTTTGAAGTTTCATCCTGGCTTGCAACATATCATCAACTGTTTTGCAGAATTTTTAAATTCTATTATGTTGGCCAATAAATGGCATTCCATTAGGCAGCTGATGGATAGTATGAGTTATAGTGTAGAACAATGTGTTTAACACAACATAACTCACATTGAAACAGTACTATTAACTTTCTGATCAGGCCTTTTAAAGATAGTTTATAGATGAGTTCAAACACTTTCCTATTTACTTCCGATGTCTCCTCCATGAACCCTTCCAAGGAAATCATGGATGACAGAGGATTTCCATAGTAGTGTGATATCAGGTGAGTTTGCGATCTGTTAGAACAGCCTGTATAGAGCTCCTAGACTTTTATATCATGGAATAATCCAATTCCAGCTCCAGTCAAAGCCAACTAAAAACAATGGAGAGAAAACAGAAGTGCCATTGATGGATTACATTTACCAACCAGAGTTATCAATAAATGAGATAACAGGTATCTAATGGAAAAGCAAGTAAATCACAGGGCATTGTGAGCCTTCTCAAGATTAAAGGTATACTGCTAAAATAGCCATGGATCAGAGAGGAGATTGGGGTCAAACAGAACTGATAGATGAGCTGTTACCAAGACAAGGGGCATAATGTTCATTACAGTGTCAAAATTAATGAGACCTGCTACCATGTTGTGACTACTATGTTAATTTGGACTACAGTTTGACTTGGTGACAAACAAAAACAGAGCAGTCCGCTGAACCAAATTCAAGGACAGAAAAAGAGATAGCAAGAAAAACACACCACCCACTAATGCAGGTGATCTGTTATATTTGCACTGTATTTCCTTGCTATGGTTTTAGCAGATCTTGAGAATTTTCTCATTCAGAAGTTTGTGGAAGGTCTGTCTAGTTAGACAATGTTACATCATTTGGTTGCAGGAATGGTTTTGGTATGAGTATTCTTGGAATAGAACAATTACAGCATAACAGAAAGTTTCATCCAACATATCCAATGTTAGCTGTGTTGATCCCAAGAAAAGTGAACTACATATATATTCCCAAGAACACAAGTGGGCAATGCATAGCACATGTGAATCATGTAACATTGTTACAAAGCCCATATATGAAACAGACTGATTCCTGTCCAGAAAGCAGACAGCAATATTTCAGCTAGTTATTTGTATAAGGGTGATTTAAGTTCTTGTGAGGTTCTGCAAATATGGTCAATCAGTTATTCTGCTGCTTACTGGAATATTCATTGCCATGGAAAATAATTGCAAGTTACCAATTCCAGTGATAATGATAGGGTTGCATCCAACATAACACATCCAAAAGTAAACACTTGAATACCAACACAACTGGGACTGCAAATGAAGGATGAGAAAAAATCTAGACTCAATGTAGTAGCAGACACTCTGTGACTTATAGGTAGAATATGGCAATGTATTTATGAAACTGAATGAAAGTTTATTAATGTCTGACTAAACTAATTTTGAACAGGGCTCCTGGAGTACTAGGGAAGTAGCAAATGCTGATGTGCAGAAAATCTTAAAGGATAAAATTACATAGCTTTCAAAGAGTCCTTGGTTGTTTTCAGTAGAGACTGTTAAGAAGAAAGGAAGGTATATGTAGGTTATGCATTAACTTTAGATGCAGAACGTGGTCACCTTCTGTTATTATAAAGATATAAGTATCTGAACACAAGTTGAACTGGATAATAAAATCAGAGCTAAGAATATTTTCAGCAACAGTTTGTACATGTTCTGTATCATGTCACTCAGCTTCAGTGATCTGCCCAATAGTTTCAAAGTTTAAAGAAGCTTACACTGATGGGGCTTAAACAGAGGAAATATCTGATCAATGTCAACAATATCTTGATGTTTGGTTGCACATCTGAGTCTGTGGCTGAGGTCCTGAAAATGACATTCCTGTAGATTAAAAAGGCAGGCTTGAAACCAGGAAGATATGCATTCATGTACAGAGAAGAAAAATTTCTTAGTCATATTGTGGGTAGGAAAGGGATATTCACAGATCCTGATAAAATAACAGTTGGGTAAAATTGGCCTCAACCTGTTACCAAACAAGAAATTTGCAATTTCCTTGGTTCTGCATCATATTAATGATAGTTTGTGATAAACTTCCCACATATAATCTTGCCATTATTGACTGCAACTAAGATAGAATGAGAAATGCAAGCAGGTACTCCAGTCTCTTAAAGTTCGCTTTAATGGAAGCCTTGCTGTTGATCAGGATCTGGAATTCCTGCCAGACTTAAATGCCAGTAATAGCAGAATTTAAGCAGTATTACTGCAGTTGTACAATGGAGTAGAATGAACATGTACTGTACTTTTTCATGGTTTGCCCAAGGCTCAACTTATAAACCACATTAAATTACCTAATGATCAGTCATCAAAATTTCTCAATGTTTCATAAAATAATGAATTTCTTTCAGGTGTGAAGATAATAATGTGACTTGCTCAATGAAGTTGTTATAGCCATTGGATATTTCTGTTAGTCAATGTTTCACAGCTAAAGTTACAAAGATATGAAAACCATGGATGTCTACTGACTAACCAAGTTTCATCAACATGGGGTGTTTGCATTGTGCCTCATGTCACGATTATACAGTGGGACAGTAAGTTTGAATGGATTCACTAATACTGGAGAACATCACATCTGGCAATTCCCCAGACTTGGAATTTATCTTCCACTTGGACAGAGATGATGAGGAATTTAAGCTTCTCTGACATTAAGTTACATTTGTGGTGATCAAATATGTACTTGGTAATTAAAACATACTTTAATGACATATTTATTACCTGTGATAATTTCACAGTAATAAGTATTTTAATTCTGTTCTTTATTTGTTGTTTCATGTATGTAATTAAAAAATAAAATAAGAGTTTGAGCTTGTTATATTTTTATTTTTATATTCTCTACTTTTTTGGCTAACTTTCACTATTTCCAAATTTCTGCACATTTCCTACCATATTTCTTCTTCTGGGCAGACCTGAAGTACAGCAGTACTGTTTTTGTTATATCTTTGTCTTATACTCCACTTTAACTTAGATATGAATGAAACTTGAAAAAATGAGAAATTTTACCCATTTGACTTATGCTACACATTAATTTATAATGAAATAACACAGT
This sequence comes from Carcinoscorpius rotundicauda, assembly GCA_011833715.1. Classification (NCBI taxonomy): domain Eukaryota; kingdom Metazoa; phylum Arthropoda; class Merostomata; order Xiphosura; family Limulidae; genus Carcinoscorpius; species Carcinoscorpius rotundicauda. The sequence continues at coordinate 42,702,418 of CM022392.1, read as the reverse complement.
AATATATATGTTAATAGTATGTGGCTACCGATCACACACAATGTACAATGAAAGATAAACTGCTTGATTTTATGGTTTTCTAATGGTATAAAGTTTACTGTTTAAATGGACCATGCATCACTAAAACAACTGATAAACTTTAAAAATGCCAAAAGAATAATATAATTGCAAAAGTATGGTTAAATCATACATTATAACTACACCTGCAAAATAAACTGCAGAAGGTTTGTTTCACCAAACAGGGTAACTAGGTCTACTTGTTGAACACCCTGTAGGAGTTGAAACCATTTATGTAATAGTGATAACAAACCATACAGTAAGAGGTTTCACAAATGAATCAATGCCATAGTTATGATTCAATAATTAAAATGTAAAAAATAGCTAAGAGAGAATAGAAGAAAAACCAAAAATTATGAAATGACATTTCACCATTGTTAACATGATTATGATACTACATTAATGATAGCAAAATGTTATTTTAATGTATATCTTTTTTCTTATCCAATTTTAGCTGTTTAAAGTGTATAGAATATCCTCCAGTATTTATAAATGTTTCAATAATTCTAAGAATAATTATTAAAAGACCCATTCTAGCATGGGAAATCCTTATCATGCAGCAAAGTAAAGCATGATTGGTTAAAATTAAGGAATACAGCCAAGATTTACATAACTATGTTATTTGTGAGGGCAAATAAGAGGAAAAACAGTATGCTGTACCACCTGCTAAGTGTTAGTGGTCCCTAGAGTTTTGAAGCATGAGATTCTCCAGACTTTGTATGATACAAAGAGTGGAGGGCAACAAGATGTTACACACATTTGTGCTAATATTTGACAGTGCTTCCCCTAGCCATGATGAGGTCAAGACACGTGGTACTCATGTGACCACTGAAGAGTATAGGCCACTCACAGAAAAAGGTTGCCTAAAAAAGTTCAAAACAACCAGAAAATGTTGATTCTCCTCTGCAGAGAATACTCCTGGATATTGCTGTTCCACTCTCAGAAAAACAACAAGATCAACTGTATATATTCACAGTCATCAACTACTTCACAAAGTGAGCTGAGGCTTAAAGATTGATTAATATGTTCACACAGTCCATGGATGATGCGATGGCAGGGCACTGGATAGCCCAAGTTTGATATATCTAAAGAAATCCATATGAGTCGGGGAATAACTGTTAATATCTAACTGCTTATAAAATGTGTAAAGTGCTGATTGTGGTGAAAATGTGCATTTTACCTTATTATTCTAAACTAATGGTTAAATGAAGTGGGTGGTACAGAATGTTAAATGTATGCTTGTTAAATCTGGTAACATCATCCAAACCAATTAAAACAAACATTTACCCTACGTAATGATGACATACCACACAACTGAACAAAGATCAAAAGGTTGTTCACCAAATATGTTCATATTCAGCTACAAAATTCTGTTTTCTGCAGAAATTATGTATGGCACTCCACCTAAAGCAGATGTACCACAATTTACAAAAATATGTGGAGTTTTTAAAATCTACATTAATTGGCATTCATAAGTCTGTATATCAAGACATAGGAAAGGCCACCATATGACAGTAGAGATGTTATAATAAGCCCATGAAGAAAAGAATATACTTAAGTGGAGACAGGGTATGGCTTCATTTTGTACCAGCTTCAAAGTAGCCTCTTGGGTTTGACTGGACAAAACCTCACCTTGTATTCCAACAATTCAATTTATTAACATATGGGTTGAAATAGTCAGAGAAAATATAAATGTGCATAGCACATGTTAATCAGCTGCATATGTGTTTGACTGAAAAACCTTTAACAAACTGGCTTTATAAAGATTCAGAAGATGAGGTAAACAGTCAGGTGGAGGAGAAAACCACTGTTTGCTCCTATTCAGGAAAGAGCTGAGAGTACTTATTTGATTTTTCTAGGTGATTCATATGAGGAATTACTATATCTAGAAGCAAGAATCAGCTATGACAATGACTTTCCAAGCAATACAAATGGAACTAAATCTGATCAAGGGCAAGGACCCTCATTTGAAGAAATCAAATGCTAAATGGAAGTGGAGATCTCTGCTTTTAAAACTATCAGGTGATGTCACCATACAATGAAAACACTATTTTGTTGGCTGCCATTTATTTACCATAAAGATAGGATAGCTGAAGGTAGTAGATGCAACATCTATTGTGTTACCAGTTTGTACAACAGATGGTGATAGTAAGAGTTCAAAAACTCAACTGAAGAGATTCAGTAACATGTATTTTGACACCTTCTTCTTAAGCAGGCCCATGCCACTGCTCAAGGGTTAACTCAATTTCATTTGAATATACAAACATATAACAGCAAAATCCAGTCATGAAACATAAATTTTAAGTAATGTTGATTTGATGTCAGTTTGGTGAAAGTAATGTCTTTTGAGGTCTTTTTTTTGCATAATCTATTAACACCTATGAATTGGATGAAAGAAATTTTTCAGAAGTAAAATTCAGTTGAAAACCCATAAGTCTGCAGCCAAGTTGGACTTCTGTTAATTCAACAGAAAATGTAGTGTTATTCATGATCCTCTCAATAAACGATGTGAAAAAAAAGATTCTGTAGACTGAATGGAAAAGTATGCAGAAGAGAAATCTATCTATGAAGTGTACAAATTACCGAGAAATTAGCTTATAGATAATTTCATGTAAATAGCATCTTTCCTGTTGATTCTTCTAATAAACATGAAAAACACCAGTGGAGTATCGAGGGTGAGAAGAAAAGTTTGAGTAATTCATAACTGTATTTTGTGGTGCAATGTTGAATGACTGTGTAAAATTTTGTAGATGTCACTCAGCAAATTGATGTAGAAACTGCCAATGAGCTGAGAAAAATTCTTGCACTAGCTGCATCAAATATGTAGTCAACTGCAGATATATGGACAACATAATGCTGAAGAAACTGCTGAACCTGTGAGATTCAAGTTTTGTGTTTATAATACGGAGTAAAAGTATGATGTCAGAAACTGTGGAGTAACTCATAAGGTGTTAATATAAGATTTGAAAACTCTGTGGTATGTTGTGATTAAAATCTTAGTAGAAAAGTATAATTCTCAGAAATACTCTCTTCTACTATAGCTCAAACTTTTTCTTTTGTTTTTGTCAACAAACAGATCCTTTTCCATTTCTCTCCCTTGAAGTCTGTAATCTTTTGCAAATCTCATTGTTCTAAATAAAACTACTGATCTCTGATTGCAGAATGAAATTATACAAGATACAACTAAAGCTGATTTTTAGAATACTCTTATGTTTTGAAATGATCAATTGAGTGGCTATTGGTTTCTAGTTATGATCCTGACTAAATAACCTTTTCTTGTGCTTCCATTAAAACGTTGGATTACAATTAATTAGTGAACATTTTAAGCCGACATTATAAGACACACACTGATTAAACTTTATAGTATTAAATAATGATGAAAAATTTCTCCAGTTTTTAAATGGTAAACAACCCAATAAACAGTTTACTGAAGAAAATCAGTAGAATGACAAACTGATTCTTAGATGTTCATGTATAAAATAATCTTGGAATCCTTATGATTAAAATGTATCATGAACCCACTTTCACTGGAATTTATTCACATTTTCAAAGTTTCACTCTCTCAATTTTTAAAGAAACTGTGGTTCAAAACCTGTTTTATAGTTTTTACGATAGCAGTAAATTGAAACTTTTTGATGTAGAATTGAGAACATTAAACAAATGTTTAGAATAAATTATTTTTTGTTGTAAACTCTAAATAATTTTACTCACACCATACTGAAAGTTTAATATCATATCTCTTATTATGTTAGATGTTGTGAAAACAAATAATTTCCTTGAGTCACACACTGCTTAGACACTATTTCATACATGATTAAGAAGAAATTAATAAACAACAGTATCAGTATCCTCAAGTTCAATTGAAATATGTCTTTAAAACATAAGTTTAAAGGGCTTTTCATCTTGAAAGATAAAATAACATCCATTGAATACCCTGTTAATGGTATATAAGTTCACTTGTCTTAGGTGCAGCCATGGATATATTTGATCAACTACTAGAGTATCTGTTGTCAAATTAAAGAGCACTGTGACAACATTAAAACCTAAAACACCAGTAGTCTCATGAATCATTATGATGTTGTGCCTACATCTACTTTCTCCTACATCATTCTCCATTCTGAGAAAGAAAACTACTATCTTTAGGAATATGATGAGGCATGACTCTACATTAAGTATAAAGAAACTATCCAAACAAAGCAGTGATCTCTTTCAAAAAGGATTATATCAAAATAACACTCTTTTAAACAAAACAGGGGTGTATGTCTATTTTGATTAAAAATGCTAAAAACAGCTTATATAAACCAGATTAACAACTCGTACACATTTGTCTGATCATACACTACCTTCTCTGACACTACTTGGGCATTTATTTAATAACAGTAACTACTTCATGCATGTTGGCAATAACATCAATATAGTACAGTTTAAAAACATTTTGACCATAATTTTTTTAGATCTCCTACAATCATCAAAACCATAGATCCACAAGCAAGTTTGTACAAAAGCTGTTGAGGAAATGTGCGTTAAAAGCCAATGGGATATATGTGGACTCCATCTGTAATTCCCAGGTTAAATCAATTTTATTTAATATATATAACCAATAAATTAAGAAACAAGTAACAAAACTAAGCTTAGTTAATTAATTGTTAACATTTCTAATAGATGGTAAGAAAATGATCAAAAATCAATAAATACCTTGATATTTGTAGATATAGAAGTCCTCTGTAACACCCTGAAAAAGTACATACCATGAAATATGTCTGCTTTAAATTTGTATTTCTAATTTCTTATTTTGTTATTTTTATACCAAAAGTCAATTAAAAGTCTGTTTAATATCTATCAATACAATCTTTAATTTTATTATTTTTTAAATAATCTATTCACTAATTTCCAATAAAAGTCTGCTGATAATAAAACTATTGGTATGGTAAATATTAGAGCATATTTTTAAAAATTTCACTCCCACTTCACTCATATATGAAGGATGTAATTTTATGGTAATGCACTGCATCACTCACATATAAGTGATGCACAGTATGTTGTTATATCCTTATCACACATATGTTATTCACAGTACATTAAATCTGTAAGGAGCTATTTTTAAGACTTATCCTTAATCTTTTATTATGGTTTTAAAATAATATTTAGGCAGGAAAACACTTACTTATATACAATGTATTAGATCAAAATACAAAAAGTTATATGTGTATATATATTACAAAACAAACACTTGAATTGTAATTCCTTCAAGAAAATAATTTTTTTTTTAAACTTCTCAACTAAGTTATTTATTATAAACATAAAATATACCTCTCCTTAGAACAGAAATGATGTGAGTGACACATCCCAGAATTAAATGAACTTTAATTAACAACAACCATATTTATGCATAATACAAGTCAATTAGCAAAACATTTATTATTTGGTGTGAAAATTGAAGTTAGGCCAAAGTGAAATTCCACAAATATAACACTCGGAGTGAATGTGTTAAATAGCTTCTGATCTGCATTAGAAGCAATCATCCAGCTACAAGAATAAATTTTTGGTTTCCATATATGAATAAGGTGAAAACCTATTTTTAAGTCTTTTCAATCTTATTAGAATACATTAACTTGTAACAGATAATTACTGAATAATGAATAATTAGTTTACTAGCTTAACTATTCTAGTTCATACATTAACTGTTCTTTACACAATATGAAAACTTTACACTATAGTTCCAACAACATAATCATAAATTATCACAAAGAAGTTTCAACACAAAAAACTTGCTTCAATTTTCAATACAACTTTTCACAGTTTGCACATGTACAAAAAACAAACACCTATGGTATATTTTAAGTAAAATGTTACAAAGAAAACAACTCGCAACCACAATAATTAAATGAACACTAAAGATACTTGAACAGATTCCATACTGTAAGAATACCAAACTATCAAAACTTGTGATATGTACAAAACACAGATTTGAAATAAGTAAATACTGTACATTTACGTGAATCATGTAAATATCTGATGAGTAATAATTGTATCATTAGATTATTTTTTTATAGTATAAGATTACCAGAACCATTAAAATAAGTGATACATAATAAAAGCATAATCACAGTAATTTCACATCATAATATTGCTATAATTGTTAAGATCTTTCATATATATAAAGCACATAGACCATACTTTTAAAATCAAGTAGGGTCACATTGTGCACATCATAACATTTTTAGAAAGTTAATTATGAATTCAACTAAGCAATTTTATTATAAACTAGTGGAATACCTGTGGTGCTACTGCATTAAATCTATGCGTGATGTATTCATGAAGTCATATCTGCACCTCATGTGCTTGTAAACAAACAGTACTGCTTCAAAAACATTTTTTCAAGTTTTTCTACATTTCTGGCCATAAATGACAGTTTTTCACATGAATATTTGATAAATACTCGAAAAACTGTCAGCATAGTTCTGTTTATGATGCTATTCATCACTTTACAGCTCCATAAACACAGACTCCACGTGACCTCTTCACCTTCAAAATTTTTTTTTTATGGAACAATACACAATAAAGTGAAGACCACAGCTACAGCCTATATAGAACATCCTTTTTGAAAAAAAGATCATAAATTAATTCTCACATTTGATACTGGATTATTTACAACAACAGAAAGTGAAAATTTCAACTTGCTTACAGCTATGAAGCCTTAAACCCTTGGAAGAAGCAGATTAGAATATTCTGACAGTGTCTTCTTTGTTTGTTTTCTTTGAAGCTCTCCTTAGCTAGGTATGAGAATTTCTAGCTTAGTTAGAAAGTCACATAATTATATTAATTTCATAAAATTCTGTTTTATAAGCATGACAAATATTTTTATCATAAGTTAGTCAAAATTTGAGATCATATACATTATTGTTACTGAGAATTAGTTGACTTCTATCATGTGAGTGCCAAAGCTTGAAACAAATATTTCAGATTTAAGTAATAAGTTTCTTGACTTTGATGTATATCTTTGTTATGCTGGATAAGGGAACTTGAATGAAATAAGCAATATACTTATGACCAATGATAGAACACACAAAACAAAAGCACAGTTCTGTAATCTGACATAAGTGTATTGGTAACTGGATCCATGGTTTACACAAAGCTATCCAGCATAGTGCAAAACTACCATCGTAATCTAAGAGTGTCTAAGGGTACAACAAAGAAGAAATAAAATTAAATGAAAACTCTAACTTTGGCTGTAAAATTGAAGTTTAATTATCTGTTATAATGTATGACCATTCCAGAAAGAAAAATATTTTATAATTTGTTTTTCCTTTTTACATGCTATTTTACTAAAACAAATTTGACATTCATTATAGTGGTTTTAAAGATAATGCAAATAAAATTTGGAAACTGTGGTATGACAAACTGTATTTCTGATCTTGACATGAAAATCACATTTCACTCAAACTGACTCGGTAAAGGTTTCAGAATATCACAAACAAATCTTCAATATAAAAAACAAAACATATAATTTTCTATTTACATAAGACTTATAATGTTCACTGAAAGCTTGCATAATTTTGTGAAGATACGCTTAACTAAACTAAAATTTATAGTTCACATATACTGTTGTTAAATAGTTCTCTGAACATTACATCTACAACAGTAATTAATGCTTACAGCTCATGTTTGTATTTTCTGTAAGTAATGTATTCTCTAATTTTATTGTTATTTTCATTAATAGTATTAGTTAGAATGCTTACTATTTTTATTGTGTTTTACTTATGGTTTAAAAATTTATGGTTATAATATAATTAATCAGAGGTTGTGATTTGCTGTTTTTAACACAATCCTTCCTCATGATTTTGTTTACTTATTTAACTTCATTTAAATGTAATTATTTAATTTCACTAAAACATATATAGATATATGTATATACACACACTAACAACATAATTTGAATAATTTCCATTGTATCAACATAATTCTTTGGTTGTGTGTTCTTTTAAGGTTAGCAGATGAAAATAATTTATAATCCAATATAGTGACTGTCACACTTTGGATAGGTCCCTTGCACATAGGGTTAAACTAACAATGCAAAACAATATATAGTAAAATTCTGAGACATCTTTTTCTTATTCTTATTTTAACTTGGAAGAACAGTCATCTTCCCACAATTGTCTGTGGGCAGTGAAGGGTAATATAGATGTGGAACATTGTAGGCTTGAGCACCCACATTTTGCTCTCCAAATTTTTAATCTCCTTATGTGATGTTAGTGAATTAGAAGTTAAGATTAACAGATGGTGTATCCCAATGGCAATGGTCCTACTTCTTCAGTCACCTCCAATACCTAGGATACATTTTATTACCCCACATTGTATTTTTTTAAAAATATGCAGTATATTTTGTTTAATTTTAGTGTGTTTTATTTATGGCTCAAATATTCGTGATTATAATATATATATACATGTACCACATTTTGACTATCCCACTAATGTTTTAACTGACTCCTTTTGGTCTTTGCCAATTTATCTGACCTCTCAACCAGCACATAACAATGAAAGTATACATAACATCCAATCTAGTAAGAGTATCACCACAAAATTTAAAAATCTTTCAATATACATTAAAAGTATGTTGTCTACAAAAAATGTAATGTTTAATAAATTAATTTTACAAAAGATTTTATTCATTGTCATATGAGTACAAGATGATTTTCAAGAGAAATAAATCTAAATTATCTTTTCACTTTCTAGAATGACTTTATATTGTAACTGAAAATTACACATTATTTCCTCTTACATCCAAAGCCAAAACACTTTCTTATATTTGTGTTCATTTAGAATTTTTCCTTTACATGCCCATTAGATCCCCTCAGCATATGCAGAATACCACTTATAAAACCACAAAAATAATTTATCACAGCAGGACAGTATTGTATAAACAAATGATAAGCTGTACAGCTTCATTACACAATCAAATCTTGGTATTACAAGTAAATTCTTTATTTTTTAGCTTATCTCATAACTTTCTAAATTTTACATTTAAACAACTTTTATTGTAACAAATGTAAAATATACCAAAATGAGAAATGTATTTGTGATAGATACTTACCTCTTCTCACATAATACCTTTTCACAACTTGTGCCACACAATTTCTGCTCACCACTAGCCTCACATAATTTCTCTTGATATAGCTGCTTTGTAGAATGCAAATAAGCATGTGACAACCCTTCATCAATAGGAGTGTGACACACCCTCCTAGCACAGTAGACTCCCTCTATACTGTAGAGCACTATCAGCACTTTTTAATTTGTCATTCAACCCTACAACTGTACTCGATGTTTGCTTTGTACTTGCACTTCTCATGTCTATTTCCTGTTTAATGTAATGTGTGTTGATAACTCTTGGTTTGTTGATATTTATTTACTCTTTGTAGAAAAGTTTTTTCTTTTACATTTTCACATAATGCTACTACAACGCCTCCTGTTAAGGATCCAATCATTACTGATCTACAACATCCTACTACTTCTGTGTTTTTGGACTCCACACTTTTTTTGCAAAGAAAGTTTTGACCACAGTGCATTATGAGTTGGAAACTATCTTGCAGCCTGGTACATCTCCAAAACCTCAGTTTACACTCCCATTTTTAGAGGAATCTGAACCTTATGAAGAGGATTTGGACAGCCTTTTCTCACCCCCAGTCTTTGCTGCACCATCCCATGCTACCACTCTGGATTTCAATCATATTTTTAAAGGTTTTTTACATGATTCCCAAGATAATTATCTATTATCTCTCTTCCATCCATCTCCTTTTGAAGGCTATCCACCATTCACCTGAAAAATTTTCAGTGGATGCATGTACCCTTCTCTTTTCTACCTTGACACACTAAGCTTCCTCAGCCTTCTCTCTTCATACATGACCCTTTTGTTATTGGGAAAATAGCCAGCAAACAAGATAAATAATAAATTTGAGTATTTAAAACCTACAAATAAGGATCATGAAAAAGTAAGGATACGTTGCTGGAGTTTTATATATATATATTTCCTCAAACGAGAAATCCCTCTTCTGATTCTGTATAGTGTAATTCTAGGTAACATCAGTGAGCCAAAATAAGGGTTTTAGTTTGAGTAAGTAAAGCTTACAGTATTTCAAGCCTTATTTGCTTATTTTTTTATGATTCATACTTGCAGATTTTTAAATCCTCAATTATTTATTCATTTTATATAGACTTAAGGCTAACCTATACCCCCTACAGCAGCTGATGGTTTTTGTTTGTAATGAAGCACAATGCTACACAAGGGGTTATCTATATTCATTCTATGTACTTCAATAAAAGGGTTTTATCAATGTAGTATAAAGAGTTAGTTTTCTATCCATAATTCCAAAATAAAAGGTATTGGGTCATCTTTACATATATGAGCATTATATGAGATTAAGAAGTTAACAATAAAAAAAACCCTAATTAATACTTTATAAAAACTAAAATCAATGCACAACATCTGGCTAGTCAGTTTTGGTGTATAATATAATTGATTCTAAAATATGGTCTCAAGTTTGCAGCAAATTAAGTTTCTGTACTCTGAAGATTATTTGGAAAGTTACAATATACAATATGAAATCCTTCAAGAGACAGAATAACCATTATAGATAAATATAAACAATAATTCATATAATGTAATCCTTAAAAATATGATGATGTTTAATCATGCAATACAAAATATGAAAAGTTCCCATGCTACATGGTATGTAAAAACCTGTAACGAATAAACAAAATGATTGATATTGCAAACCAACAGTACAATCTGTAATAACAGATTGTCCCTAAACAATACTTATAATGAAGCAAAATACCAAGTGATTTGTAAAACACACTAACACCATGTAATCAAGAGTCATGTATTATATTTTAGGAAGCATACACTTACCATAAAATTACTGACCACATGAAATTATATAATGATTATTTGCTGTAAAGTTAGACAACTAATGACTCTCTTTAAAGAAATAGCCTCTATATAAAATTTACCTGAGGCCATACAGCATGAAGATAATGATGTATCCACTGAATATGCTTATCAAGAACTCCAAAGAATCAATTAATCAGAACTAGATGAAGTAAAACCTTCACAACAATGGAGGTTAACACTAAAGTGACTGATATCAAAGAAACAACACACTGAAGCACTTATTTTCATTATTTTAATGTATTCTACATAATTAAAAAGACCTGTTACAAAAAACTAACAAACAACTTACCTCCCCATTTGTTCAGCAATACTCATGAATCTGTGAGAGAAGATAGACAGTTGGATTGGGTCCAGCTCAGTTCCAAGCTTCTGGGTTTTGTTATTACAAACCTGCAAATGACAATTTTTTTCACACTGAATATGAATCTGACACCCTCCTCAAAAAGGACAAAGAGTTGATTCCTGATATCATTTCACAAACTAAACTTGTTCACTGTTTGTCTATATTTATTTGTTTTTATGAAAACCTTTTGCATATGATTTCTTGTATCTCCCACTATATGTTCAATGCAATAGTTACACATTATTAAACAGTATTTTAAGAGTTAAAATACTCATTTAAATAAACATTATCTTAAAATGGACACGAAACAAGAACCCACACTTATATGAAAAGGTTCTCAGTTATAAACCTCTAGACAAAAGAAAAATCAGGTAAAAAGAAATTACTTAATATGGTGTAAAAAACAACAATAAAAATTTCCACGTGGAAACAGTTTAGGTATTAAAAATATAAATACTATTAAAATGCACTTTTTGTCTGTTTGTTGGTTCTATGAAAGAATAGCTTTTCAAAATCACTCTACTTATCATAAAAGGATAATGCAATACCACAGTAATTAAAACCACAATGATATTTTTAAATAACATCTGGTTAAGTACCATGAGAGGGCTTTCACATTCTATTCTGTAAAGTATATTGAGTCTGACAAGAGACAAAATATATATTTTTGATCAGTCACAAAGTTTAAGTACACATAAAAAAGTTTAATACAGCCTGTCAGACAGAGAATACAAATATCATGTATGTGTAAAAGTTATGTTTGCATGTGGTATCATACTAGGATCAACCAAACAATGAAGATGAAGACAAGGGTCTGAAGTGTACATGTCCCAAACCTATTATATACAAAACTGACAAGAAAACTAATACAAATATAACAGCACTAAAGATGTGTGTCGCCAGATGTTTTAAAATCACTCAGTAAAATAACCATAGTATATAACCTTTAGTATCTGAACAAATAGAAAAAGTTAAATATGTTATATTAAAATGAATATGAAAATGAAAATCAGCATGTAATACAACAATCATAGTATATGTAAAGCCATGGTGAAATGGGTGTATTAGATTATTCGTTTTTTTGGAATTTTGCACAAAGCTATACAAGGGCTATCTGTGCTAGCCGTCCTTAATTTAGCAGTGTAAGACAAGAGGGAAGGCAGCTAGTCATCACCACTCACCACCAACTCTTAGACTACTCTTTAACCAATGAATAATCAGATTGACTGCAATATTATAACACTCCCATGGCTGAAAGAGCAAGCATAATTGGTGCAACTGGGATTCAAATCCACGACCCTCAGATTATGAGTCGAACACCTTAAACCACCTGGCCATGCCAGGCCAGGTGTATTAGAACTAAACTTGACATTATCTGGCATTTCTTGGGTAATGTAATGATATAAATAAACTGATCATTTATGGCAAGGGTATATGACAGTTCCTTGTGATGCAAAATGTCCATATATTCAGATCATAAACACATGCTTAGATTTGAGATTTATAATTTTCAAGATGGAGTTACTCCTTATATTTAAAAGCATTGGAAAACAAAATATGGATCAATATAGGATAACTAAAACTATAGAGAAACAGACCTGCGAAAAGTCATACCCCATATACAATAAAAAAAGTGTATGATGTAAAACATGGGGAAATCCAAGAAAATAAAAGTCAAGAGCAAAAGACATCTGCTTGGCCCATGCTAAAATGTGTAACAAAGTTAAAAGTAGTCTCCATATGGAAAAGTGCCTCAAGTCACATACACACTAATTATTTCCATGACATACTTATTCTGTTATCATATATGTCATGCAGCTGGGAAATGAAATAGGTATTCATCCTTTCCAATATGAACAGATTCCTGTTAAGCTGCTTGAACTGTTGTAATGGTTACTTATCATTAACCTCAAACAGAGGAAATGACAGAACCTTTTGCAGTGAAAATTTATGCAGGGCTATTATCAAGACACACAGTCATAAGATAAAGCATGAGAAGAATGGTACTCTTATACAGCATATAAAGCAAAAAATCAGTTGTATTCTCAGTGTACAAAAATAATAACATCTAATATTGTATATTAACTCTTCTCACACATATAGCTAGAATTCTATATTGAAGAAGCAGAGAGTGGTGTGAGAGAAAGAGAGAAGTATCTTTCAAAAGCCTCTAAAGAATATGCTTGAGGTGTGACCTCCATTGGGAGGGAACATCTATGGGAGACTACACCAATTCTATACAAGGTATATTATTGTCCAGTGTGGAAAAAGGTAGTAGGAGATACATATCCAAAAAAAAGAATAAAACTATGTTCCCCATGGTGTAGAATGGTTAGGGTGCATCTTCTAAGGGAATACACACAAGTGATGACAAAATAAAAGTTGTTACAGACTTTCTAACTCCAAACAACTGGAAAGATTTTAGCACATTCTTGGGTATGCATACCTAATACAATTAGTTCATTCCAAACTTTGCAACAATTGCTTTTAAGTCAGTTAAGAAGAAAGCCGTGAAAAAGGAAGAATGTAGCTCATGAGCTGCTAAAGTTTTGTGTAGAAAAGAACAATACAAATAAAAAAGAACCTGTATGGAACAGAACAAAGTACGTGAAATTTCAGTGGCTAAAATATTAAACAATGCCAACAAGCTAAAAGGAGCAGAAAATAAATCTTAAGGCAAAGATGCAAACAGAAGAAGTGTAAGACAGTGAAAAAGAATAATGACATTCCAATCTGGAAGAACTGCTCAATTAGAAAGTTGATAAATCTAAAAAAAAATGCAATAAAATGAGAGACTGAACAAAAGGAAAACACCATGCAGTACCTGGAAAAATTGAAGATGTTAGATAGAGCTTTTATGAAAAAGAGAGAGAAGCTTCATGATTGAACTGCAAGGTGAGAAAATCCATGAGGAAGAGGAATAGTAGGTCAAGAAGGGAGAAATCACCAATTAAATGATCAACACTGAAAGAACATTCTACTTATGTTTATAGACTGCAAAGGAGAAAGGATTAAAGGTCTGTGCTAAAAGGAAAACAATATACTTTGGCAATCCAGGTCTTCTTGCAAGGAACCACATAAATACCAGGCATGAAATCTGAGGATGTGAATTAAAATCAGTTTTATCATTATTTTATTGTTGTACAATAAATTTATACTTATGTGATTGAATGTTACAGGTTGTGACAAACAAAGACTTTATATAATGATGATGACTACTGCATCTCAAACAATACACACAGTCTTGTATATTAACCAACAGGCTCTTTTTTCATACACTGACTAACTTTAAGCTCAATCTTCAGAAAACTCTGATTAACGTTTTCAAAATGAACAGATCAAAGTGCTAAATACCAGATTTGATGATAAATACTGTATTATTTACACCCAAAAGAATACCAAACTTTTAACCTATCAGTTGACATATTACAAAACACTGTTTTCTGTACAGAGAATGGTCTACTTCACTTCCATTTCAAACTTTATCGACATGGGAAATACTTCAACAAACTTAGCTGTAGTTTTAAGAGGTTTTATTGCACAGTTAGAAAGCCACAAAAATTATGATAGTTATTAGACATTGTTTCCTTTTTATATATCACCATTATGTCTTCATTAGTAGATTATTTAATTAAATAAAAATTATGTAATGCAGTAATGTCATTATCATGAAAAAGTAAGGTTAGGTTTCCTGAAAATTGGGAGCAAAAAAAAATATCCAGGTAAGAATTATATTTCTTGTTTTTCATGTGTATTCTTTATTTATTATTAGAAAAAATTATGAAACTGATAAAATTATTAGGTTAGATAAGGTTAAATTATGTAAAATAATGAAAAAATATTAATGAAGATTTCTCATGAAAAATGATCTCAAGCAACTTCTGATTAACATCTGCATTACAAAATTCAATCGCATAATGTGAACTACATTTTCACCTAGTGACTTATAACTTACATGGCAAGATTATTAGTTATATACAGTTCAAATATAATAAAACAATAAAGTTTAAGTAGAAAAAAATGTAGACTGTTATGAGCTTTAAGCTGTTTCATATAAACAAATGTAGTTTGCTCTTACAATAGAGTCATTCTAGAAATTAAAAAGGGCAGTTTAGATTTATTTTGTGTCATTTTTATGGTGATTACAATGTCTATCAAATTGGCTGATCCTGTATAGAGTTAGGGTGGAATAAATAATAATAAAGCAGAAACCTTTACTGATAAAAACTTTTGAAATTTATTTAGAAGATTTTATGGATTATATGAATGAAAGTTGACTATTTTCAGGTGAACAAAAGTAATTTACCATAAATCATTTTACATTTAAAAGTAGTGAACACTTTAACTCCATATATTTTTGGAGAATTATATAATGAAGATTCTTTATTAAAAATTCTAGTTCTCTGTTTACAAAAGACTTAAGTGTTTACTTAATGTTTTCAAAGTTTCAGGAAATTACACAAAACATTAGAATTTATGGTACAGAAACTCTAAAGGACAATTTAGGGTCATGAACTTGTTAAAACTGGGTGAGTTCATAAGGACACAGTTTAGGAATCCCTATCCTATAAAATGCATTGCTGACAACTACTATTTTATATTAAAATTAATCTGCAAGCAATACTTATGTAAGAATTTTGTAACATATCTCATACCTCGATTTTTATGTCACCCTGGGCAGTGACTGTAGCTTCACAGAATGGTTCAACTAAAATTGTACTAAAATAAAAATAATGGATTAAAACTTTTCAACAGAATTATTCATGTAAACACAAATGTTAAAGATTTCCATAAGAAAAACTTATAACCTTTCAGTAATTTATATTTCTAAAATGTATAAACAATTTTCTTTGATGTAGTTACCCACAGAGCTACAAAATAGACTATCAGTGCTGTACCCACCAACTGGTTTTTAGTGGTATAAGACCACATTCTCATTGTTGTGCAAAGAGGGACAAACAATACTGTATAGACATTTTGCAGCTAATGTGTTTTTTTATATAACTGGTAATTAACATGGGTGAAAAAAACAAAAGTGCCCTCCTTGAAAACGTTGTTAATTTGCTATATCTTTTATTTTATAATAGAAAAATCGGAATAACTACATGTTTTTAAAATACACATGATAAAATCTCTTCAAATGCAATCTCAAATCCTAATTTTAACACTGACTTTTGTAAATACTTGGACTTTTCATGATTTTAGTTACTTTTCTAGTAAAAAATGTTGTGCATCTACTGTACTTTTTAAGATCTTATTGCAATCAAAATTAGCAGTAACTAAATGAGTGAGTGCCCAATGTTCAACTGGACTACACTACAGGAGGAGATGATGACACTTATAGTACCTCATCCAACAGGAATATCAGGTTTGTCACAAAAATGCTCAGCTTCATGTGCCTGGCAGATTATAACCCATTTGTATCAGGATACTTCAAGTTCCAATGAGGAAAGCTGTACAGTCACAGTGACTACTAGTGGGAGGGTTCCAGTATTTCTGTGAAAGACAAGCAGCTGCTCTCATCTGTTTGTAAAGATACTGACCAAGAGCTTACACCAGAAACTAGTGCACAACTTGGCATAATAATTTTTTTCTTCTGTAGAAATGTAAAGAAAGCATACCTAAGGCCCTTACAAGACACTTATCAGATATAATGACATCCATTTCTATAATACAAAATAAGCAGTTGCTTCAAGGCACATGTATAACAGCTATGTCTACTTCAGGGCACAAAACTACACAAGTTATCTGTGGCCTGACTACCACAGGTATCAAAACCTAATTTTTAGCAATATAAGCTTTCATATTTACCACTAAGCCACTCGTTGACAACTTTAAATGAAGATCAAAAATACTTCTATCAATATGCATTTTTATGCTCTGCAGCATTAAAAAACAGGCTTTTATGAGTTTTACAGGCTCTTTCAGCAATTACACAGGTTATAAAGGTGAAGCTCCTGAGAAACATATTTTACAAGTTTTATATATTTGCTGGGAAGCCTGCAAGTAATACAATCAAGACTATTTAATATTGAAGAAAAACAAAATGATCAGCATCAACCATCAGTTGAAATTGTGTATTTATGAATTCTAAACATAGTCTGTGCTTACAATAAACATTAAAGAAACATACTTTTGTAATTTTCTTATGATTAGCAGTTTTATTTGTTTAAAACTTACCAATTGTCATCTATAATAATAGAAGGACCAGTGATCACATGCCCATCAAAAAGGTTACATAACAAAAACACCTTAGTATCTTGATAGCCACTTTCAAAGTAACACTTAGTCAGCTGTGGAGAATAATACATAACAATAAATACACCATACACAAAATATAAATATAATCTATATTTCCACTGGGTTTGATATAAAAATTGAATCTCTAAAGTTAAATGCAATTTAGGAGTACTGACTTCAAATTTTTAACCAATTTCAACTTTATGTGATGATAATTTCTCTTCTTCCCAATACAGTTTAGCTTATTACAATAATTGCATAAACACTGATGTTGAAAAAGTAAATATCAAATGATAAAAACTTAACAGACCAATCTGCAATTAAAGTTATCTACTTGCTTTTACTGTTGGTATTCAATTTTCTTAAGACAAATGTCTTCAGTTTTGAAAAGATAATGGCATTACATTGTTTTTTTAATTACATCAACAAATAATCACATCTCTCTGAAACAAAAGGCATGAAGCAAAAAGATGAACAGCAAAAAGAGAGCAAAAGATTTCATTAAAAAAATTAATTTCTTAGAAAAATGGTAGACACAGCCCACAGATGTCTATCTATTATTTCAAATACTTCATACTGATATTGATATATTAAATATCATTAGACTTCTGTAGATATGACCATAATGACCTGAAAATAACCAAAACTATACAACTTGATTAAATAATGAAATACAGTTTACAAAAGATGCATTTGATTCTTATTACTTTCTATTTCAGAAGAGTGAAAGCAACAAATAGACAGCTTTAGCACAGCTGAGCACTATCATTTGCAATTAAAATCCATAAGTAATAAAAATAAACCACGAACTAAGTAAAAAATCACTAAATCCTCAAATTTAAATGCACAATATATTAGTTCATAAAACTGATACTTTAACAAAAGCAACTACCACTTAATACACTGAATAGCAATGCTAAGTAATATAAATCTTTTAACCATGTAAATCTTGAAACATGACATAAAAATCAATGTGTTAACACAACAGTAAGAAATATATGACTATATGATGTTGCACACAAAGAAACTGAAAGACAAAAAAAACAGACTTGTTCAATCTAACATATAAAACATATCAGTATAAAATATTATATTCCTTTACTTTCAACTCAAAGAAAGAAACCACTAAATAAAATATACTTTTTGTACAATATACATTATGAACAACAGCATAAAATTGTCCTGTTTTAGAAAACGCAAGTATCAGGTCATCCTTTAAGCAATGTCCAATTTTATGTTAAAAAAAAAGAGAAAGAATTTCAAATGCTTTTAATGTTATTTAATCAATAATGTATGGTTCATAATTATTAATTACGTCCTTCCAATGACTCACAAGCTTTTGAATGTCACCTCTATAAAATTCTTGGGGTTTGGAAGTAAACAATGTAGACAGGGTACTTTTAACATCTTTGTGTGTTCCAAGCTCTTTTCCATCAAGATAGTTCTGCAAACTTCGGAATAGATGATAATCAGATGGGGCAAGATCTGGAGAATAAGGAGGATGTGGAAGTTTTTCCCAGTCTTGCTCTTCAATCTTTGCAGATATGATCCTTGCCATATAAAGCTGTGCATTATCCTGGTTTAACATTTACAACTGATAAAAAAGGCCTCTTTTCTTTCAGTGCAACATTCATGTGCTCTAACTGTTGACAGTAGAAATATGATACAATTGTTACATTGAGTGGCAGCAACTCAAAGTGGATCACACCAACAATATCCCACCAAATGCTTAAAAAGACTTTCATTGGGTGGAGGTCCATTTTGGGCTGTGATTTAGCCAATTTACCTGCACTGAGCCATTGTCTGCAGCACTTAATGTGTTTATAATATATCCATTTTTCATCTCCAGTCACTAACCTGTCCAAAGAACGTGAGATATGTTCGTGAGAGTATAGAGAAGTGCAAATGTCTACTCTTGCTCTAAGGTTAAACTCAAATAATACATCATTCATATTGATGCATTAGACTTTGGTAATGGAGCAATACTTCTCCAAGAATGTGAAGAGGAATTGTTTCAATTCTATCTAATCACAAACCCTTTCTATCCATGCTCAGTGTAATATTTTCTGTTTTTCATACAAATCAACAAATCACTGAATTACTCTCTATATATATATTTCTTAATCAATTTCAATTTTGTTTCTTTATTTGTCTTCCAGAATTCCTGGTTTAGGCAATTATCTGTTTGAAACCACCGAAAGCTGCTACATACTTAATTGATAAAAGTTAAGCAATAACATCATTTAGTTTTATTCAGTAATGCTTAAAATGCTCTTATGACGTGAGGTGGATAGTCATCAATAAATGGAACACCATTCTGCTGTTTTGGGATACCATCTTAAATCTTTTAAATGGGAACTTCCTTTGTGAGTAATGAGAACTACTACTCTGTGATGGAACAAGTACATCTAGCTACCACATGTGTCGTTTGGAAAATCCAGGACTATCTTTGTAGGAAAGTGTTCATCATCCAGATGAGCCATCAATCCTTTGCATACATTTATTGGTAAAAATCAATTGAGAAGATAATGAGTTGGGTATTGTACCTCTAAAACTACTAGTTCCACATTAAGGCCATTAAGAGGACTGGAAAAGTTGGTGCAATTATACAAACAGACTTTGTGCACAAACTGAAAAGTCTTCATATATATTATTGAAAAAAAAGTAAATGCTTTTCTTGAAAAGGGATTTATTGTTAGACAAATATGACTGTTTTAATTTAAATTTAATCCAAATGTTATGATGTAGATAGTTTATGTAATATTAATGTTAAATTTAGTTATTTTTTAAAACTGAGAGTTTATCATAAGTTTGTTTAGAAATCAAATGTTGTGTAATTCAGTAATTTTATATGGTGAATTAGTATGTTATTGTGTCATACTACTAGAACCTTCCAAGTTTTTCTCATTGTTTTAATGGAATGTCATTGCATCATAATATCTAGTAATGAGCAAAATATTCTTGATCTTTGTTGGGGTATAAAGGTAAAATGAAAATTTAGTTCAATGTTTACCGTAAAGAGCATATAGTGGTGATTCTTGTGGTGAAATTATTATAGACTGAATTGTAATAACAGAGTAAAGAAAAAAAATTCATTTTGTTACGTATCTAGGTGTTTTACAGTGTGTTGGACCATGTGAATTTGTCAATGATGTCAGTACTAATATGTACTATATTTCATATTTTTAATTTTCTAAACTTCTTTCAGAAGAAATTGATTAAATAAAATTATTTTTGAATAAAATGACATAAAAACAATTATTTCAATATTTTATCCAAGGCATAGCAGCTCACATAATTGTTCTGAGTGTGTTTTTAATTTTAGTATGAACTTTAAGCCCATAGCCTTGTTATCTTAAAAATTTTGAGTTTGAAATAGTTTTGAACTCAGTTTTCTCGACATAAATTTCTCATATAAGACCTTAAAATCTGATGCTTTTCCCAACTGCCTTGATATTTCCAGTGATTTAAAGAAAAAAAAGAGATCTTTTCTTGTTTACCCAAGTAAATGCTTATAATAACAGTAATAAGTTGTGTTATACACTGCGATTTCATTGATAAATGCTGAGGGTTACAAAACTTTTTTGTCAAACTTTGTCTTCAAATTCTTGACTTCCAAACCTGTATACTTGGATGGGGATCAAAGTGCAAATTTTACAACCTTCTATTGTGTGATTCAATGTTGTATTTAGGATTTGATGTCAGAGTTATGATATGAACTATTCATTTTACCCTACACTACTTAGTTTGTGATAGTTTGTGGTAGAGGAAATACACACCAGATACAGTATGCAGGGATACTGAAAAAACTGTAGATATACATTCTAGAGGTTTTATAGGTTATGCAAATACAATATGAAAACTGTATAATGGGCAAAAGTATTTTTATTTTCATGTGAACATCACTTTGCACTCCAACTGTTATAACCTGAGACAAACTGAAATAATCAATACATAGGTATATCTTGTTGATAAATACTTTTGTAACTCATCTAATTTTGGGTACAAAATGGATTTGTACACATTATTAAAACTTACCAAGTTTTGTGTAAATCCATATAGTAAATTCAGAATTATATTTAACATTCCCTTTCCAAGACAGAACTGGTCCAAGTGTTTTAGAACTAATTCATTTTTGATTAAAGATGGAGACACAGAAGTTGGCTGTTATGTTAAACAAGTGATTAAAGTAAATTACTTTTACGTTCCACATAGGTTTTTAAGTTTTCCACTTTTGTTCAGTGCTATATGGTCTCATAAGTAGAGTTTCTGTTATTTTTTAGGTGCAGACTAAAAGTAAGTGAAGCCAATTAAATATTTTAACTGCATCATCCATTTTGAACAACCACAGTACTTGAGATTACATATGAGACTTTTAGTTACACTGCAACTGGCACTTACAATAAACTATCCAAAATAAACATCTAATACTGAGAAAATATAACACTTGATGAAATGCATTGTTGGACAATAATATCTCCCTTTTACAACTTTTCAGTGTTTTAGCTTCTTCCTACAGTTAGTAACAAGAAAGATAAAAATAATAAAAAGAAAGTTAAATGGGAAGTATGTTCTGAAAATAAAGAACGAATGAACTGTTTACATATATCTATGAATTGGCAACATGAGTCAATGACAACAAATCTTCCTAAAAATTTAAACCTTAATGAGCATCTGTTACTTCCAGAAGAAAAGTAAAACATTACAAGCTGTAGTCTTACTTGGTACAATCTTTTAAATTAATCAAGAAATATAGGATAAAAAATTCTAATGTATCACAAACATAAATCTTACGTGGTAAGACCTTTAAAATTCATAAAGAATTATGAACTTACAAACTCCAAAACACTACTAGCTTTAAATCTTACTTGTTAAAACCTGTTAATATCATCAAGAAATGTAAACCTACAAATTCTACAGGTGGTGGAGTTGTGGCCTTTTTCAAAACTGTTGGCATGCCTACACCACTCTTACCAGTTCCTCTCACTCGAATATCATCAATTATAATGGATCGACCATCTATGTTAAAGCCAAATTCTTGCTGATGCCTAATAAATTAACACAAGTTAATCAGATAAAATATCAGAATAGAGAGAAATAGAAAGTGAGTTATTAAGAATACAAGAGAAATTAAATGCTTGGTATATTTATTAACACCAAACAAATTGAAGAGGTAAATGAAAAAGATGCAAAGAGTAAAGTAGAATAATAAATAATGAAAAAACAATTTGTCCAAATGAAATTAAGGAATAGAAGAAATTTATAAAAGTATATAATTATCACCACAAAATAATAATAAAGAAAAATAAAAGATTTATTTGTAAAAAATGAAACAAAGTAATACAATAAGGAGATAGTTATCCACATTTAATAAAAAAAGGATAAATTATAAAGAGCAAATGTTTACACACATACAGCAGGTTAACACTTTAAGTAAGGTTGTGCATTAACAACATGATGAAACTCATTTATTTAAAATATTTGAACACAGCTACATATAAACTACATATTCTAGACTTTTCTAACTTTAAACTAATAAAAGAAAAGTAAGAGAACTAACCAACACCACTAGCTATTGGTCTACTCTGATTAATTAATGGTAGTTGATCATTACTCTTATACTGCCTCTATCTACCCTAAAGTATGAATTGCTACTTTCCCTTTGGCAACAGCAAACAAACCATGAATCCTAGAATCAACATTCTGAAGCATAATTACTAAGCCATGTCCAGTGCAAGATATACAATTAAAAAATAGAAATAAAGAGTGTATTAATTAATATAAATGAAAACAACTTACATTGAATGATATAAAACAAAAAGAAGAGCAAAATAGATATTTGTCTGCACAAAATACCTCAGGAGAAAGATGTCAAAATAACTTATATTTGCAACATAAATAAATGAAGGTAAAAAAAGTTTTATACCTTAGGTAAGTATTTATTTCTGATATTACTTTGTGTCATATATAAACATAAGATCAAAATTTCTAAAATACATCAAAAAATGGATTTAATTTTTGGTAAATGATATCAGTACAATCACAATATTATCTTCTTTGGCTTTAGCAAGCAGCCAATTTAGTCACAGATATAAACACTACACTTACCCACTTAGACCAATTTTTAACCAAAACTTGCAACAAATGAAAAGGTGGATCTGCAGGATTTACTACTCCAATGATGAATGTGAAAGGAAGAGTAATTATGTTTTAAGAAACAATTGCAACTGTGAAACACAATTCACTGTAACAATGCAGTTTTTAAATATTTTATATCTTGCACAACCTTGTGTAAGAATATCCACACAAGTATATAAATCAAAAAGAGACAAATAAGCAGTAAAAAAAACACACAAACCAAAAACATTTGCCCACAATAAGGAAGGTATTTTGTACTTCATAAATTGACTGAGTTTCTTTAAGTTCAATATAAGGAGAGTGGAAAAATGTGAATAAATGTCTGACAAATAGAAAGTAATGTGTGCAAACTTGCTCATACGGAATCACAGTTGGTTCTACTGGAATGCAGATTAATTTCTATAGAACTAAAACACAATTATGTTAAATCATATATTCCTAGTGGCACTGACCAAATAAAGCACATTTTAATTCAATGAGTAGCTATCATGCTTTGTCCAGTCAACACTACCACTTTGTGCCCTTTGTTTTTCTGCAGCATTAATTGGCTGTATCATTTATATAATTTGGCTAGTTAAAAGATATTATAGTACTAACCCTTTCAAACCAAGTGCTACATATTTTTGTACAATCCTCTAGGACATAACAGAAACTTCCTACTATACAGAACAAAGAAAGAAATAACTAAACAAGGAAACCTTAATGACTTTTTGGAACATGTGTTGCTGCCATTCTATCACTGAAATTAAATAACCAAAACATTTTTAATATCTCTACATCATTAAAGAAAGTTTGCATGTCTTTTAAAATAGTCCTCCTTTCTCTGTTTCAGACTAACTCTCAAACTAACAATTTAACTTCATGGAGTACTCCTACTGCATGACCCCAGAATGACCATTGAAGTTTTCATACAATATTAAGGGTTTTATAGATGTATGGGCTGGAATTTTTCTACAATTGGTGACTGTTACTTGTTGAAAATAAATATGAAAAATAAACAGACAGCATGCAATCTACTTGTTTTAAAATAATATATTCAAACCAAGTCCAATGAAAGCACAAAAATGTTTTACATCATGAGATATCACAGATTTATGTAAAACTCTTAAAAAATTCTCTTTTCTTGTCAAAAGTACAAAGAGGCTGATTCAATTACTTCAGAATCCAACTGACAAGAATGATTATTTTTCTATACTCTTATCACAAATTATCAGTGAATAATACACTTACATTACTTCATGGGTTAATACATTTGTATCTTGAACTTTATATAATTAACTCTTTTTTCATCAAAGTCCACACAGGTGGATCTAATTACTTTAGGACACCCTTTGACAAGACAAATTATTCCACTTATCTCTATCAAACTGTGAAACTCATTTTAAGATATCACCCATTAAAGTTAATCACTCACACACAGGCTAATATCACATTTTCAAACACTTTTTCTGACTGAACTTCATTGGACTAATGTTTGCTTGATTGCTTATAAGTATACCTTGCCCAACTGAAGCCTCAAACTTTCTATGAATTATAAGACACCATGATGTAACAATACTTACACAGGAATCAAGGAAGATGAAATCAAAAATACTACAACTACTGAACTACACACAATATTCATTTCTTACTGAGTTACACAATGAAATTTGTCAAATGCTTCAAAGTTAATGGCTAGGAATTTGAACATTTAAGTTAACAAATGAAATGTATGTATTGCTATTCAAAATCCTCATGGCACACTTCTCTTAAGTATGTGTTTATAACCAAGAGAAAAACACAACACAGTAATTTGATAATTTTTGATTTTCTAAAATGCATCTTTGAAACCTACAACAAAAAATATTTTCCTTCTTCATTTGAAAGAATAAATGAGGCTTAGTAAGAACAACTGAAGAATTGAAATTAATTTTGTAACATTGTAAAAGTACATGAAATTATTGTTTTCAAATACATTTATTTACTCTTTTACATTTTAAGAAAAATAACCAAAAAATAAGCTTTTTGGAATTACTAGCAATAATATATATATATATATATATATATAATAATAATAATATAATAAGTTTACTCTACTGGCCTAGACTTCATACAGAACCATAAAATAAATAGTTCTCATACTTATATTACATTAGACAATTTTCATTGCAACTACTGTACAATAAACAAGTAAATAAATCATTTTCTGCTGTGTTCCTTGAGCCAAGATTATGATAAACTCTGTGGGAGAGTTCTAGTAATTGCACAACACAAGATTAAGTGCTATCAAACGTATTGTATTACGGTTTGTGTCTAATGTTAGATGAAGTGATTCATTGTTTCATAATTGACAAGTTTTTCCACTTCAGCTTCTAACAGTAAAATACAAATATGAAATAGATGTGAAAAGGTGAGAAGCAAAACTCTCAGGAAAAGTACTACTCACCTTATTTCACTTTTTTCAACCTTTAGAGTTTTACAGTAGTTACAAGGTAATTCAAACTGATAAAATATAAAATTATTCTGCAACATGTTTGATGTTCATTTAGGATGTTCAGAAATTATACAAATGAAATTTGAAAATTTCCAGATCAAGTACTTAACTCAAAAATAACCTTACTTTGGAGCAATCAATACCAATTCCACATATTCACAAATAAATATTTAGTAAACACACTTATTAGAGATTTAGAGTTTCTGTTTACAAAAGAAGTGTAATGTTTACCAAAAACATTAAAAATGTTTTGATTATATATATATATATACACACACATAAACATGTTGAAAGTAACAGCTGGATATATACCTATATGAGAATTCATCACTATTAGGGGAAAAATAAATAAAACATCAAGAGGGACACAGAGAGATATGAAACATAATAGAGAAAACATTAATATGCTGATTATATAAAGTAAAATAAAAAGAAAAATAACGATAACTATTAAAATATAATTTTAAAATAAATATATAATAAAAACAAAGGCAATTCTGCAAAATTCAATTAATGGTAAGCATAATCAAAATCATTAGAATTATAAAAATCCTTTAGATAAACCTCATAATACAAAATTACCTTAAAATTAGTCATGATTAAAAAGACCCTTCAATATACAAGAAAAATTAAATCCTTTGATTGACTATCAAATACATATTCAGAAAACTTGGGTTTATAAACAATAAAAAACATTCTTAAATTACCAAAGAACATCATGCCAGCATAGATTAAACAGTGAAACTACACAAGAAATCTTAAAAACCGTAATCAATATATGTAAGAACCATGGGTACTATTTTTTAAAAAAATACTTTAATAACTTATTGGTAACCATGTGAAAGAAAATAACTATAACAATGTGCCAATTAACAAGTGAAAATTTGACATCTGTTATACCAAATATAGAAAAGTTTAAATTATGTAAATACTTATTAAAATAAACAATACAAAAATACAATAAAGATGAATCTAAAAAATCTACATTCAGTTTTATTTAAGGCTGGATATCAAGTTCTTCAAAATTGACATAACCCCAATTTATACTGGACCTCATATAATTCTTCTCTGCCTTAGTACAGTTTTTTTCAATTTACTTGAACTTGCCCAGCATACCTAATGGTAGACAAATTCCATTAGCAGTGAATTATCAGGCAGTCACATGCTTTATAGTCATTGTCTGGCAGTGATGCCACCAGCATTTCAACACTCTTGTTTCAAACACCTTCAAGGGTTCAACTGAAAGCTCATGTCTCCCAATCTAGCTTGTTAAAGATAAACGAAGTAGCAAACCTTTTGAAGTATTATATGCAGCTGGAGAAAATGTTGGTTATCCTATGGTGCTTTTATACTTCTCAGCCAATTTCCTTTTCTTTATAGATTATGAATCTTTATATAAATCATGAAGAAGCTTATTGATGGTTCTCCAATTTGAAAACTTAGCATATTAACTACCTGGGTTCTGCAAGCTGTGTTGCTGTGCCAGTGTCTCTTACAGCACTTGCCCAATATACATGTGACATACTGTTGTGTCTTTAGCAACCAAGATGTTTATGTAATTTTCTATAGCTGCTACTGAATAGACCCTGTTCAAGTAAGCAATGTCACTTCCTTCTGCTAGGAAAAAGTCACACTAAATTTTCCAAAAGAAAAAATATTCAACTTATCCTGTGATAACCCAAGACTGTAAGTTTTAGTACGGAGTGGTAATTGAAATTTGATGATGAGGTACCCATTTACAGAAAATAAAAGTTTGGTGATGGTTTGAATGAGTAATGAAGAGAACTTTATTATAAATGTATGAGCCAGAGACATGTAGGCTGATCCTGTTCTCACCATACATCTAGGAAAACTCTCCAGAGTTATTTGTAGGAGAGCACTAGCTTCATCCTCTTCTCCCGGAGTAGAATTAATGAATACAAGCATCACCCAGGAAGAATAAACCTCTGTCCACCATTGAAAATTGGGACTGGGAATCCCAATGGGGATTCCCATGCTCTACTAGGAAAAACAGGGAGAAACTCACATTGGGAAGTCACAAGAAACAATGCTCAAAAGACACTGCAATAGGTAAACAATGTTTCCAATTTTGAAAAGAAAATGGACTCCAATTTATTCAATTGAAGGATGAATAGGGATGTGTGGAAAAATGCTCTTAAACTTTTCTCATGACAATCCATGAGAGGTAGTCCAGTAATGTATTTGTCTTTGTGTTACAATTTTGTACAACTTGGAAAACACAATAGGTGATCTTATGGAACACCCTATCTCAGCAAAGCTTGTTGCTATCAGAAAAATTTGAGATTGGTTGACTGATAGTTAGTGAGAGATTAGAAATAAGCAGTAGGATATAAATCTAAAGGATGAGAGGGATCATGAGAAAAATAGAAATAAACACAAAATAAAGTAAATCACTCACCTCATTTACAAGTGAACCGAGGAATAAAGAATAGATACAGATGGTTGCCTAAACCCTTCTGAGGAGGAAACCACCTTATCAAGTAAATAATAATGAGATATAAGTGTGAAATCTCCTTCAGTAAGTAATGCATCCAAGCTGACAGGAACACTGAAATGTGTCAAACTTCATGAAATGAGACATGAAGAAATTTCCATCCCATAAATGAAAGCCAAGTGTAAGCAATATGTGCCCAATGATAAATCCAACTGGTCAAAGTGATAGGGGTAAGTCATGTGATCCCTTAGAATTCCAATGCATAAATAAATAGTGATACGAACTTCAAAATTCTTCAGTGTATGCAACATAAGATCTAACAGCTCTAATCAGACATAATAGACAATTTAGAAAATAATATTTATAAAAATGGGAAATAGAGAAAAGATCATTAGGAGAGAAAGAATGATTCCCTTCTCTAGTTGTTGACATTTTGTGAAGAAAGGATCTGTACAGTTACAACAGAACATATATGGAATATTAAAGAGTCCTGTGAATATGAATCACAAACCCATCTGCATGCCCTCTCAATCAAAAAGTGACATAATGAACATGACGACATTGGTTCAAAGGGTGGACAAGATAAGGCATGGAGAACCATTGAAATACCCCAATTAGAAACCTGGAAAGGATTGAGGATGGTTAACCTGAGAAGATTTTTGAAGCAATGACAAAACTGTAGACTCAAAAACTTTATGTCTTCCAGAAAAACTAAAAGTAGTTGACAGTTGTAAAAGTAATTGCCAATTTATACAAAAAAAAGAATTAAGATGCCAAAACATTTGCTGAATAACCTTATCAGAAATAGAAAACCTTACACACAGTGGAATGAAAAAGTGTAAAGACATGTCTGAGAGACCATTTATAATGAGTAAACCATTTCCATTGATAAAAATCCATTGAAAATGCAAAATAGACTATGTTAATAAAAATGCCAAAAGAAAGGTCAATCCCAATGTTGTATGTCATCATCAAGAATCCCTAATGTTGTATAGTGGGTTGTATAAAAGCCAGGCAAGAAGTTGGAAGACAGTGACTAACTTTAAGTCCAATCAAGACTGACATAAGATAGAAACCCAGAGAGTGGAAGATGGTGGCACTCCTGAAGATAGTGAAGGAAAGAAAACCAAGGCTGTCCAGCCAATGTGGCACCACTAAAGGAATTTAACAGGATGAGGAGTGAATCAGTGCAAGAACCTTGGATAACAGATAAATCAGAGACAAAGATGAAGGTCTGTCCAACCCTGGCTGAGAGACTCTATACTCAAAACCAGATGGGGGATAGACATGAGACTAGAAGGATGAGAGTTGGGCATTCCAGTGAGTGGTGAAAGTAATGGCCTGAGACAATCTGAGATGAGACCAAATCAAATGAAAAATTTGTGGATAAAGCATTCTATCTGTTAAAAGATCTCTACTGTGATATGCTAACTGATCAGCTACTAAATTCATAACACCTAGAACATGGCAAGTAATGGAGAACAATCTGATGTTTGTGAGGCCAAAAGAGAAGATCAAATGTCTGAAAACAAAAAGATCTGGTGTGCTTAGAAATGTACAAGACCACAGTGGAATTATCAAAATGATGCATTACCACATTCCCTTGCAACAATTTGGGAGTGACAAACATAGGTGATGAACTGCTAGAAGATCTAAAAGACTGATATGGAGTGAAGTTTCCTCTTCAGTCCAAAGGCTCTTTAACTTCATATCCCTCACATAAGTTTCCAATCCCTGGAATGAAATATCCATAAAAAGATCTATATCTGGATGTGAGAATGGGAGAGAGACAGCAACTTTTATATGCAAAAACGGCTCGTTTGGGTTCAGAAAATATTTTAAATAAAAGAGCGAACAACATTTCGACCTTTTTCGGTCATTGTCAGGTTCACAAAACGAGCCGTTTTTGCATATAAAGGTTCACAACCTGATGATGACCGAAAAAGGTCGAAACGTTGTTCGCTCTTCTATTTAAAATATTTTCTGAACCCAAACGAGCCGTTTTTGCATATAAAATTCTCAACAAGTGGGTTTCCCATTCAACCACCACCCAAGACCAAACAGGAGCAAACTATAGAAGAAAGATCCAACTTTTGAAAATGCTTGGATTATAATGTTTTTATCATTTTTACATGACACAATTAGTCAAACAGAATGATTTAATTTATATATTTCAGTTTACCCATAAAATATTCCATAATGTGAAACCAACTGGTCTACAAATAATTTTGTGAATGTTTTTTTTTGTTGCTGTTGGATTGGATTATAGCTTCTTAAATTTTGTGTTAGCATTAAGCACTTTCACTATGGACTCGATATATAATATATGAATTTATCTAAACATCTGCACACATTAACTATTTGAACAATAACTTTTGATATAGCAGATGCATCTTCACAAAATATGGTATTCTTTTAGTAAACATTACAAGAATTTATTCATAAAAAATAAGATTTTTTATCAGAATATTTTTACAAAAGATTTGTTTCTAAAAACAGCCTGTTCTGTTACTAGTCTGTGTGGAAAGTGATTTCATGTTGTGATAAAAATCTATTCTTAATATGCAAAATCTCAAATATTATTTCCATAATCTCTAAAACTTCCTAAATACATTTCAAATATTTGTTTTCAGTATGGCTTTATATTTTATGTCCTTTTCTCTTCTCTAACTATGTGGAGTATGCCACTTCAACAACCTTGTAACCATCATGAAAAATTAGGAAATAAATATAAATTATGCTTTTTCGTTTTAGAAAGACTACACGTTATAAGATTAAAACACAAATGTTTAGTCTAACTTGTTTAAGTCTCATAATACTAAATATTTAATAATTTTATTATATTGACCTTTCAGTCATGCCTAGCTAATATTATGTATCTTGCACTAACATGGTACACATGCACTCATGTCATGTATCCAGAAATATAAAACTGACCTTTAGCCTTCACTGTCTTGGTTGTGTTTTAGTAGAGTAGTATTTTCTAATATAAAGTCACATTTCAATTATTATAAATTATATATATATTTTTATTTATTTATTTATTATTATTAATATTTAGAAATAATTTATTAAGTTTATTTTTCTTAAAATATAGAACAAATCAAGAAGTAAAGTAAACAATTATCTCTTCTCACTACAATCTTTGTACTCAGTTGTTGTTGTACATAGGTTGCTGAGCCTTTTAAACTTTCGCATGTGGAGGATATCAAACAAAATACTTTATGCGTTTTATATGTATATATAGTTAACTAAAAATCATAAATAACTACACTTAAACCACATAATTCCATTATAATTTATTAAAATTAGTGATTAAGACTAAATACACAACCTACTTCCATGAAAACTTGGATAAAAAAATTCAAATGCCTGTTAAAAACACTCTGAAGACATTCTTAACTGTTGACTGGTCATTCAGAGGTCATATACTGTAGTAAGAGTATGTGTAAAAAGCTGTTTCAAAAATGGAAAGAGATGAATGGAGCCACCATGTTTGATTCAGTACATAAGCCATATCTCAGCAAAATAAAAATATACAAGGTTCTCTTTTTATATTATAGCTTGTCAATATAAGTAATTTGAGTTTCTGATTTGTTCAAAACTATAGAAAGTATTTTAACATGACAAACATTTAATTTTAAACAGTGTTGCATTCAACATACCACTTGGCTCACTAAAATCTATACTCAGATGTGTTCTTTAATATTTCTTTTAAACTAAGAAATTAACTTGTATATAAAGTTTGAATTATAATCTACAATTTGATTCCAAACTTACTGATATAAATTCATAAAACAGTGGTTTAATAAAATTTTGAATGCAAGTCAACAAATGCAATGATATGGCCTTTGATTCATGACCCAATGCAAAAAGAGTTAAAATAGTTAAAGCTTCTTCCATATAATTCTTTTTATTCAAAATTATTACACCATTATTCATTATTAATAATTATAATTATCCAGTAAACAAAGATGTTGTATAACCAAAAATTCTTTTTTTAGATAATTTTTTGAACTTCCTTAGAGTTCAATTTATACCTTGAAAGCGCTAAAGCTGAAATTTCAGTGGTTAAGTTACCAAATGAAACATTTTCTTCACTTATTGGTATATTATTTACTTTTGTAATAACTGTTAACAATTTATAGCATTCTACATAATTTAGTATTTTAGTAGTGATCAAATGTTTTAAGCCTTGTGACAATATGTTTTCCTTCCACATCAGTTTACTGCTAACCTGAAAAGTTATAAATAATGATCATGTCATGGTTTCAGAAGTCTGATTATTTAGGTACAACAAAACCTTTCATATGCAGTATTAGTAAACGTTTGAATTGCTGAAGAGTAGCTGTCTTGTTGAACTTTCATCATGATTGTTAAGCTGTGTGATTTTCAATGTTTATATATATTTATTTAATTATCCTATTTATTTCAATGTGAATTTGTTTTTGTCCAATGTTGTACTCATGTAAAAAAGATTAGTGTCAGAATTTCAATTTTTAAAACATGCTTTCATTGGCAGTATTAAACATACACAATTGTTCATGTTAAGTTTAATATGAGTATTATTTAGTTTATATTGTGCAAGTGTTAAAGTAGGTTGTTTTTAGAAGCATTAGTTATAGCAAGTTTGCTTGTGTAACTGTTTACAAATTATTTGTTGTGAATTGATGTAATGTCACTTGAACATCGATTTTTTCTTGTAGCTTTAAGTGAGCATTATTGTATCAAAATGTTTCCCAGTTTGTAGAAATTTCTGAGCCTCAATTGGACAATACACACACACAGACACATATATTCAGTAAAAATAATTACATTTTAATGAAGTTAAATGGTAAAATAAGTAAAATCATAAGGAAGGACTGTGTTAAAAACAGTAAATCCAAACCTCTGACTAATTATATAATTTGTTATTTTAACTCAAAAACAAATTTAACAAAAATTGCTGCATCAACTGAAACGATCTCAGGTTACAATTACAATGTGGGATTATAAAATATATCCCATGTTTTGGAGGTGATTGTGGGAGTATGTCCCATATAGCACTGGGGATTCAACATCTATCAGTCTTAACCTCTTTCTTTCAGTCTCACATAAAAAATGAAGAATGGCAATAGACACAGAATTACAAACAGAAATTAGGAGAGTGAGATGTGGGTGCCCACAACATTCCACATCTATATCACCCTTCACTGCTAAAGACAGTTGTGAGAAGGATGACTGCTCTCTCAAGTAAACACTTAACTGAAATAAAATAAAGAACTAAGGTACTACCATTTGGGAGTAAGATAAAAACTTACCTTTTGATGTAACCATTCCAGCCTCCAATATGGCAGAAAGGAACTAATTGACAGCACAGCAAACATACAATACTGGCATGAAATTTCTCATCCAGCCGTCCAGACTAGTATAGCCCCCAACAATGAATGGCAAAAGCAGATTAAGACTAATAAACCATATATCCCCACCCCTATGTGGGTCTTACTTCTGTGATCATATTCAAAACCTAGGGTACCTTTTATAATCCCACCTTGTAGCTTGTACAGTGGGATCTTTTCAATGGATGCAGCATTTTTTGTTTAATTTGTTTTTGTTTTGGCTTGCTTTTGCGTTAAAATAACAAATTATATACAAATATTGGCAGTCAAGTTAACCCAAGTAAATTAGTTTATGGAAATAAGACAAAGTTAATGAGAAAGATATTCAAGCATATCTAGACTGTGTTTCTAAGTTTAGCCATAAAGTATGTCTAGTAACAAGATTTAAACTGTAATAATCACAAATTGCATAATAATAATTACAACAGAGTATAGAAAAAATGTTTTGTCAATTGTATTCTAAATAACTGAACCAGTCTGGGTACACTTTTGACATTAAGAGAATTATTTGAATTTCTATACACAAATGTGTCACCCTATATGCTTTCTAAATTGAAACAAAATAGAAATGGGTATCTTATGATGATCATATGAGTACTGAAACATTATAAAAAAGTTAAATAAAAATAAAACATTCACTCAAAAGCTGTACCTTTGGACTTTTATTTCAAGAAAATACTCTGTTCAATGGGAAATAGCAATCTAGGATTCCAAAACTTAAATTATGCAAATGACATTAATATTCCTTATGTCTCAAAATTTAACATTTGTATTAGCATTTCATTGCATTGCTCTATAATCTATGCTCCTTTCTTTAAAAGTTTTATTTGGTTGTCCAATTATTCTTTCTTATTTGAAAGGTTAACCTTTCTTTGACTAACCAGATTTTTTAAGTTGTGCATACTTTTCATTTTTAATTAGGTTTTATTTTTTAGTACTGTATATCAAAGTACTGTTGCTAAAACACTACCTATACCTAAAACATGATTAACAATATATTATATACATAAAGTGTACCACTAACCTACTGTAGAAAGATGACAGAAAATCTCCATAACAGCTTGTCCCACTACTGGGTTTATAACTAGATGCAGAACACATTAAGCCATAATCTGTTTTCTCATAACGCATATGAAGAAAAGGTTCTGTTTCAATTCTTGACCTAAAATGATAAACTCAAGTTTTAGTGTACATCATCACTATAATAAAATTTCATCAGTGTAGTTTTCTTTATTCCAAGGAAAACACCTTTAGCACTACAGAATCCTACTATAAACATGTGTAGGAATATCTGATACATTAAAATTATAATTATACCATAAGATTAAAAATGTCTACATTAACATTTAGATAAATAATTTAACATTGGTCTAAGCACTCACCTTTTAAAATAAAACAATTATCTAACACATTCAGAGAAAGTCATTAGGTATGTAAATAATATATTTTGCCTCCTAAATACAGAATCTATATGAGCATATCACAACTTAAGTAAGGACTTGCCCTCAACTTATGTAACCTTATTCAAGTAAGGAAACATCCTCTAACTTACATCTGAATTACAGTAACTGAAAATGTATTTCCAAGAGATACTTACCCTTCTCTATTCACAAAAAGCTTTCTTGATTTATACTGCCCTCTATTGGTGCAAATATTTAGCTGTCAATAGCCTTAATACTCCCTCATACAATCACATGTTGATGTGAGTTATCTACATAGTAACTTGCAAATGATTATGCAACAACCCTCCACCATTAGGAGTGCAACACTACCTCCATCATAACTAGCACCCTCTGATCTTGTAGCTGTTAACAACTCTGAGATTGGTTAGATCATACAAACTATACAAGAAGTAGGGAAATGTGAAAAAGGTAAGTATCTATTGGAAATACATTTTCAGTCTAGGATAATGTTAACTTCTGATATCATACTTTACCTCTTCTCACAAAAAATAAATCTCATATTAAACAGGTAAAGGGTGAGTGAGAAAATGATCCCCTTTTAGGAAGTGCCTCATGGGATATCACACCACTTCTGAATCAGGTATACTCTCTAAAAAGGGATGGAAACAAAAGATGAACCCCCAGAAAAGTTACAGAAATAATGGGAACCCATGATGTAGAGTAGACAGGACATGACAGACTGTAAATCGGAGCTCAACTTCAACCAACACTTGGTGGCATCAGAAATTGTACATCAGTTCTGCAGTAGGAAGAGATTCCTCTACCTATTCCCACAACCCACAAGAATGAGCACTAGCAGAAAAGAGGAGCTTCTGTACCAAGATCTCACCTTCGACATCATATCCACCAGGAACTGGCATCCAGCAGACAGTAGAGAGGTAGAAGGAAGTTTCAGGTAGGTGTTCATTTTCAGTCAAAAACTTGCTAATATTGGGAATTCTTCATACAGTTATATAGGTACCCAACCTTACACCAGTGGGAATATTTGTGTCTCACCAAGCTACAATCAACACCGGATCCACCAGAAATTGACATGCAGTGGACAGTAAAAAGAGTCCAAATTCTGGAAGCACTAGAAATTTATTCTGTCTATGGTAGGAGGAGGGTAACCATTCAAACAAATGTAGGGTCTTATGAGTCTCATCTGGCTCCAACCAACAAGTGCTCCCCAAGAACCAACATCTGGTGGGTTGTAAGAGGGTGCCTCAGCTGAGAGGGCAAACTATAATTTATACACATGGTGTTGTGGTACATTCAACACCAAGCAGCATCTAGAATTATATATTAGGTCCATGGTAGGGATGGTTTCATACCATCTAAAGTGTCAAAAAAATTACTACTGAACAAAAATGATCACTGAAAACATTGAAAATCCTGGAAAAGTTATATTAAAGAAATTTTTCATGTGCAAACTAGTAAATCACAAACTTCTGAGAAGGGTATGTACAGCCCTTGCCAACACAAAATATTCATACACTCAGATTAGATATTTATAATTCCCAAAATAGAGATGTCTCTAGAAGGTAATAATACTGAAAAATAAAGGGATGCAGACAAAACCAAAAAACCAAGACCATCCAAAAAGAAACCTACAACAAGTCATACCTCAGTAAGGGTAAAGAAAGTGTATTCTTTTGCAACTGGTGACAACCTCCACCAAACAAATGACCAGTGGAAACAATTTTACAAGTGCCATAGAAGACAATACACAATAAATATAATTCAGAAGGATCTCTTTCTGTAAAAGTGACATGAGTCACTTTCACATTAGATGCTTCTATGTTATATCCACTGATACCTCCAACAGTTTCTTGTAAAATCGATATTCATGCTATTTCATACAAATACATATTACATTGCTCAATATCACTGAGATTAATCAAACAGTAGAAAAACCCACTAGTTAACCATCATTATCATACAATAACTGGATTATGTAAAACCATCAGTGAAAAATGATACATTTTCTTCATGACAAAGTTATTACAGAGCTTTTTCCAACAGAATTATGCTTATAAGCGGTCTTACCTATTCAGCAAACTGGACAGTTGCCCAAAGCCCCCAGTTGTATGTCTTTTAATCTGATTTTGAGTTTTCTTATCATTATGGAACCCCATTTATTGAATTCTTTCTGCAGTGCCAGAAAGACAAAAATCATCCTTGACTATGCTTAGACAGCTACTGTGAAGATTTGCATTAATCAGACTGAGTGTAAGGATTTCAAGTATAATGTCAGTTAAGGATACTCTTACAGTAGGTATCGGCTGGTGCTTGTGACTTGTTTGTGATAAATATACTCCAAACAAGTCAACACAAGCTGATTCAATTACTTTAGAATCTATTTGACAAAACAAATTATTTCTCCACTCATATGAATGAATAATCCATCTATGTTACCTCATAGGTAGCCACAAGTTATATCCTGAACCATAAATATTTGTCACCATTTATCAAAGTCTGCACAGACAAGTTCAATTGCATTAGAACATCCTTTGATTAGACAAATTATTCACCTTATCTCTATCAAATAATAAAATTCACTTTAAAATATCACCTGTTACAGCAAATCATTCAGCTGCAAGCTAACTTCAAGTTTTTTTTTCTGATATGCACTTGACTTGAGCTCGCTTTGTTCTATGTTTATATGTTGTTTGAGACCTCAGAAGTCCTCTAAATTATGTAAGTAGCATTGAAAAATAAAAAACTCACTTAATGTAACAAGCAAAATACTGAAAATTTAGGTAACATGATTTGGTTATTTAGCATTTTTTGGTGCAAAGCAGCTAGGTTATCTGAACCAAACAACTGGTAAAAAATGTAAAAGTGAAATTATTATGAAATGTAAAAATAAATCAAGTTAAAAGAAAGTAATGTCTAAAAATTCTGATAAAAGAATTAAATAGAATTAAAAACCCAATGACACTCTTCAATTTCAGGAGTAAACCCATAAAAAAGATGTGTTGGAAAGATGCCATATCTCACAGACACAACAGCAGCATGATAATGGAATGTGGGCTTTTGCAACAAAGTGTCACAAGGCCATATGTTCATGGATGTTTCAGTGTAGCCTAATTAGAACAACTTTCTTCTTCTAATCCTTATGGAAGCCAGATGGCCAAAGAACAACAGAAACTTTGATCTGAAAAAGCTTGTTATGACACTGCTCACTCCAAATCAACTGCCAACTAGCATGAGGTTGGGCCATTATATGAGTGTAGTCAATATATGAGATAGGTATGGTTGTCATGGCACCTGAGCATACTACTTAGCTGCAGAGTCAACAAGCTTGTACCTGTAAATACCAAAGTGGCCAGATATCCAGAAAAACTCAGTTATTAATAGAAGATAAAGAAAAATAGACCAGTTATTTTTTAATATTGATGAGAACATGGTGGAAACTTCTGTAAGCAATTCCATGGCGAGTAGAAAGCTAAGAGAGTTGATTTAAATAGTACAACCTGTGCATTTCAAAACTTTTACAGGATCCAGGGCAAGAGAAATGACATACAACTTGGCAGCGAACACAGAAACTGTAGAGAGAATCTTTTGAGCAACCACCAAGTCATAAAAAAACAGTGGCAAATCACAGAAAGTTACAATATTTCAAACCACCTGTCTAAGCCAGAATGGAAAAATGGTTTGAAATATGTCCAGTAAAGAGAAGATGGTACTTTCAATTGGGAGTATCCACCACCATCAAATGATTCAAAGAAATATTACAGGTGGGAATAGTGATAAAATATGGTGGAATAGACTGATCAGTGAAGAGCAACATCATCCAATAACACACCCAACTCAACCAGCTACATCTATATACAATGCTCAGAAAGAAGAACTGACCCCCTATATAGAAAGAGTATAGCCCACTGAGGAAGGAAGAAACAACCCTAGGTGGTACATTGAGGTAAGGATCAAAGTTTAATAGTATATTGAGAAAAAAGTTGCAAATGGCAGTGGAGAAGAGGAAGTTCTGGAACTCATTGCACCAAATATGAATTGGTGAAGTGTGGAAAGCACCCATGCAAAATTAAAGCCTCAAATGGTGAGTGGGGTCCAGCATCTTCAAGACTGAATTGTTGATAAAACCACAAACCAGAGACCCATAGTCCAATTTGAAGCACAACAGATTCTGAGAATATAACATCAAGGAAGACATGGAAGATGTTTAGTGTTCTCATATATTTGACACATAACTGCTTGATGTGAGAAATAAAATTCAGCTTATGATCAAATGCTAAGCCCCTACAACATTGCCTGATGGACTGCAGTGAGAACAGCATTACCAAGATGAAGCCTGAAATCAGGGTGTATACCTTGTTGATGGCAAAACTGCAGGCAAGTGGTTGTGACAAAAGAAGAGGTAAAACTGTTTGCTGTGGTTCACTTCAACACTGACTGAGGGCAGTCTGAAGCTGCCACTCAATGAAACTCATGTCCATGACCGACATGAGATTTGAAAGTCATCAACACAGAGCCTGTTTGCAAAAGTGCATGGAATTTTGTAGTGATAATATTAATCTTTATGTTAAAAAGTGTGACTCTTAAGTTTGTGTGGAATAAAATGGGAAAGTGTCAAATCCACAAGGACTTGGGATTGCCTGTCCAGTTAAAAGTGCTAGGTAACAGGTAAAAATATGCAAATGGTCATGTAACAAAAAGGAATGGATATTATACAGAATCACATACCTCCATGTGGTGTATGAAGCCTTCTTAAGACCAAAGACAAAATCTTGTCTCTTGAGGAAGGCTTTCCTGATCGATGTTTAAAGCCAAATCAGGTGTTCCATGTTAAAGTGCTGTTTAACATATTGTTTAATTTGAGATACCAAACAAGTTGAACATTAACCATCCCTCTAAGACATTACAGGAACAGTTTGTCAACAAAACAATTGGATGATAGTTAAAAGAAATCTTGAAATTCTCTGGTTTAGAGAAATAGATTAACATAGCTAAGCACCAAATATCAGAAAAAACATTATCATATTAGATCCTGTTAAAAGCTATCAGAAGAACAGCAAAAGAAGTAGGAGAGAGAAAAAGTGTAGCATTTCATAGTAAACATTATCAGGTACAACTAATGTACTATCAGATAAATAAAGAGCAAGCTTGAGTTACACCAGTGTAAAGGGGTGATTATATTCATAGAGACAATTAGTATGATAGGAGGAAAGTAATTGCTCTGCCCAAGACTTGATGGCCACAAAGGCAAGGGAAGAAACAGAAGTGCTAAATGCATAAGAAAAGCTCTCACTGAAAGTATTGGATGCTCTAGATACCAGCAGCTTCCCAACCATTGGAAAGTAAGGTGGAAAGGGAATGAGAAGTATACTTCCCACTGACCTTCCAAATCTTGTCTCATATGATTTTGGAACTAGAGGTAAAGAGAATGTTAGCTGTGAATTTCAAGCAAGAATTCCTTTTGGGTTTGATTTATAATCTGCCATCTACAGCCATGGGACTGCTGGAAAGCAATGAAGTTCAAGAAAGTGGGATACCTTGGATGTGTCCATTAGTCATATAGATGGCTACTGCTCAATCAGAGCATCAAAGTCTAATCGATTATAGTTCCTCAAAGGGTGTATCATACTGCAAAAACAGGGTGAACACATGCTAATTAATCATGAATGCCATCCCTTCATGCATTTGTCCATCATACAACTGGTCGTTCCAGTATAAAAAAAACTGCTGAAAGGTGACTATACTGGCAAATTTCAGAAATGTTTCCTGTTAGAAAAGATAAACAGGATGATAAGAGTCAATCCAGGCCTTTATATCATCCAGATTAGAATGGAAACCTCGATAGTTCCACTGTATCAATGTGACCATTTTTATTTAGGTGGAAAAGAAATGGGTGGTGAATCCTTTGTTTTACAAAATGGTCATGTAACAAAAAGGAATGAAGGTTCTAAAAAATGACGTACTTACATGTAGTGTCTTAAGCATTCTCTAAAGCAAAAAACATGACTTGGCTAGAACTGATAACATAAGAGTCCCAATACTTAAGCCATTTATTTGTAGGTAGTTTTGGATATTGAACATGAAGTTACTCTTGGTGGTACTAAATTGTGTAAGGGTTACTAATATATATTCCCTGGAACTCAGCACATGAAACAAAACAAAAACTCAACATATTAAGAAACCAAATAAACACAGCCACAAAACTATGCTTGCCAGATAAAATTTACGATGAAATCAACACTTCATCAACATCAACAAATTTTCTAAAAAAACCATGAAATAAATTATATGCACACACACCTAGACCAACAAAAATAAATTTCAAGATACAAGAAACTACAAAACCTTATACTGCTGCATATTGTATATTCCAGGAATAAGCAAAAAAATAACTAACATTTGGAAAAAAATTATAACTAAACACAACATTCCAGTAAATACCAAATTTATTCAAAAACCAGGTACAAAATTAAAGTTCATTCTGTGTGAAAACTACACTGACAAACACAACACCAACATAATTTATAAAATACAGTGCAACAACTATCATGACTTCTATGTGGAAACTAGATTCAAAGAACACAAAAACACCTTCACACATTTTTGAACACTGCAAATCAAGTAAACACAACATGACCACAGAAAACAACCAGATATTAAGTGGGGAAACAAATATAAACAAATGCATAATCAAAGAAGCCCTACATAAACAGCAACTAAAACCAAAATTAAACTAATATAAAGGAACACCTTTATACCTATACTAATTAATAACTTAACATCCACCTGCCATGCCCTAAACAATCCTGTACCTGTTTACACTCTCATCCCTAAGACATGTATCTGTCAACGATCACATCAAACTCTCTCTTTCTTAACTTCAAGATGACCTAGTAAGGTTGAAATATTGTTTTCTCCTTATCAATAAGTGTTAATACCCATACTAGCCATTCTGAAATACATTTTTTATTTCAAATGGGCTTCTCATCACCAAGAAGTCAAGACTGAAAGAAGTAGACCCAGGCAGTTACTAGAAGTAGTGGTGGGAACAGAGACAGGGGTAGCTGTTGAAACGTCAACTAGTTTATCCATAGATAGAAAAGAGTCTTCAAGTACTTAAAAACAACTTTCAAAAGATTTGTCTGCACTTCTACTGTAGCAGTTGTACATGTTTAAGATTGAGTTCAAGTCAATAACTACCAAGCCTGAAGTTAAGAAATGTTGTTAACCATTTTCAAATGTTGTACCTCTTTCTCCTCCACCCACTTACAGCAAGAACAAAAATAAGTGGGATGAAAGCCATTACAATTATTACAGTTTATACTTGTAGGCATCATGGTCTTTGCCACTCCAGTGAGTACACAATAAAGAAGTATGGCATGATGCCTTCAAATGACCAAACTACTGACAGTGGAAACATCTGAGAAAATAAGGAACATAGTCTCATCTTGAAGTTCAGATTGCCCACCTTTACAGTGGCATGTAGATATGGTGATGCAAGTGTCAAAATTAGAGCACAGGTAGGCACTATAATTCTGTCCTTATGAGTAGAGATAAGACTAACTGCAGAAACTCCTTTGATCTCTGTTTCAGGTATGTTGATCAAATCCCTTTCAACAATCATTCATTGTGAGGAATTCAAAGTAGCATGGGGAGTAAACTCAGTGTGTATATCTCCAATGGTCTTTAAATTCAAGAGAAGTTCACTGTGTTTTGGGGTAAATGTTTTCAACAAGATGTCCCCAGAACATAGCATCTAGACCAATTATTAATAGCCAGCAAGCACCTTTAAAAAAAAGGGTGATTGTTGTCCTAAGGGTTTGTTTGACAAAGAACGTAGCATGAGAAAAGAGGTACAAGTGTAGTAGAAGGTGTTGACTGCTGTTCAGTCTTCAAGATGTGGTCATTTACCAAGGAGCTGTTTTTTTTATTATCTTATTTTTAGTTGAATTTGGGGGATCCGTAATGAACGTAAAAAGATTCAGTGCTCCTTTACCCCATCCACCATGCAAGCGACATACTACAATGCCAAACAAGGACACCACAACACTATACCCAAACATCAGCATCAGACGTACTATCCACAACACTCACTGAAAACACTCAACTAACTAACACTGGTACTTGGTTGATCCTAGCCTAACAGGACTAGTTGATCGACCCTGGAGGGAACCACTCCAAGGCCACTCTTCTATGCTAATTCAAGATGAAAGTTGTGTGTTCAGATTTGACCTCTTATTCACCAGGATCCTCTCCTCCCTTTCATGTATCACCTCGTATAGCAAACACATGGGTGGACATTGAGATCAGAAAAAAACAGAACCCCTCACCACATAAAGGTATGCACACTGAGGGGAGTAACTTTACATACTCTTTGGGCTACATTAATAGTATCTGTATATCACTAATAAAGAAACTGA
Organism: Carcinoscorpius rotundicauda; assembly: GCA_011833715.1. Lineage (NCBI taxonomy): Eukaryota > Metazoa > Arthropoda > Merostomata > Xiphosura > Limulidae > Carcinoscorpius > Carcinoscorpius rotundicauda. Next base: position 42,658,545 of record CM022392.1, on the reverse strand, counting down.
TATCATACTTAGTCAAAATACAAATTGATATATAAAAGGTGTGTTATTGTTTTAATGCAAACAAAAATTCATAGATAAACTAAGTGACAGAAGCAAATAATAAATGAACAATAAACTCAACCACAAAAAAGAAAAGAAAAAGCCATCTCACAAAATTATCTTATTAGAACAATACAGTCGTTCCAGTGTTTCATATATTTGCTACATCAGATCTTATGTTAATTTCAAATATTCTATGTTTGATAATCCTTGTTATATCAAACATTCTGTTCCATTAAAGTTCAAAAAACCAGAGGAAGGGGATCCCAACCTTAAATAATTTCTAAGTTATTCTCAAATGTTGATATTAATTTTAGAAATATGAAAATTAGTCAACTATTTAATAATTAAGTCAATGACAAGCAAAAACACATCATAAAGAGAAACATATACACATACTTACTCATCAAAGCCTAACTTCTTTAATTCATCAACACAGTTAGTCCTCATAGCTGTTATCCTTTCATCGATAGTATTCAAAAAAGCTGTTATAAAATAGAGTTGTATATAGAACTTAGATATTCCTTTCAATACTACTTTCTGATATTAAGTGATTTTAAAAAGGATTTTACCTCTGAAATACTAAAAGTCTTACATTTTGAATTGCTCTATTTCTTTTAACTACCATGTAAGTCAATGTTTTGAATGTAATGAATCAATATAATGAACATATTGAATCAACATTAATCAGAATGCTAAACTTACAATGTTAAACTTAGTGAATTTTTGCATATACATGAGAAGAACTTAACTATTTTTTAAATGTAGTCATGATAGAAAACCAGGTACCATTCAATTGTGGGAAGATACAGGAGTATGTGTTTAAATTTCATATTCATTCTAGAAATGTAAAATTCAAATCAGACAAACTTATCAATCAACTATTGAAAGGCATACTACTCACAATGAATATTAAGAGGTAAACAAATGAGAGTTAACTTATAAAATATCTATATGTATATATAAAAACACTATTGTGACAATCTAACAAAGATTAACATTAAAAAGAAAGATAGAATTAGAAACAGTTACCTCAAACCGGTGATAGAAAAGTATTTTTATTATCCAAACAAGCCTAAAGTACATAATACTCTGCATAAATTAATGAGATCACCAGTGCACAGACTAAAATGGTGTATCCATTACGTGTCCTAGGTTCTGAAGGTAACTGTAGAAGTAGGACTTACAAAGAAGGTTGGATATCCCATCTGTCAGTCTTAACCTCTTTGCTTGTCTTACATGTTGAAGAAGTAAAAAATAAGTAAGAAGGCTAATGAACTCATATCTTACTCTTATTACTTATTTATTGTGACATAAAGAGTTAGGAGAATACTGTTCTTGATGATGAGAAACCCACTTGAAATAAAAACGTATCTCAGAACAACTGGTATAGGTATTAACACTTAAAGATAAGGAGAAAACAACGTTTTGATCTTCATAAATCATCTTCAGGTTAAGGTTTCTTCCTAAGTGACCACTAACTTGGTAAGTTTCATGACTCACTTGAATCTTCAAAAGTAATTTCTCTTGAGAATGGTGCTCAACAAACTTTATCCAATACAATAGTAAAACTCCAAAGAAAACAGAAAATAAAAGAAATATAGATATTTTGCAGCCTGGTTGAAGCTATGAGACATCCAATAATAATAGATTTCCAATCTCAAGTATTTATAATAACAACAAAGTCATGCACGTAGAAATGAAAAAGATTCCTGTCAAGGCACTAATTAGTCACTAGTGGGTATCAATTTTTCATATATATTTACATATATGTTTAATACATTTTTAATGAAGCTGTGTCAAGAGCAAAAAAAAAGCAAACACACAGTTTTACATTGCATTCTACAGTCCTGACTTGAAAGATTTTGGGAACTGCAAAATTTCCCAAGATAAAGAAAGACAGCAAATTATTTAAGAACAAAGCAGCAGGGCCATGAATAAGTTGCATAACAACCCCAAAGCAGAAAGAATGTCTTTTGCAGTATATGTGGAAGCCAGAAGACAATAAATATGATACATGAAAACTTTCAACACCACTGGAGATGGTTCAAACGTTCCTTAATGAGTTAATACAAAATCCCAGATGCACCAAATACTGTTTTGGTATTGAATGAAAATTTGATCTGTGGATGAATTTAAGAAAGAAATTAGGTGAAAGGGTCAGAATAAACTGTCTTCCTGTAAAGATCCTTTTTTGAGTAAATGCAGAAAACCAGCACAAAGAAAACTACTCAACAGAAAAAATATTGAACCTAAGCCAATCTGATGTGAAGGGCAGTGGAATGATAAACTACCCATGTTGATAAAGAGACATGATAGCAGGTGACTATGTATATGTAGATAAGCAATCATGTACACACAGTAATGTTAGCCAATGGATGCAAATAAGAAACTTCTATAACAACCATGTTTTCCAATTTCAGATGATGTGTGGCTCTGGGAAAAGATGAAATAGTATAGGTCTATGCCAAATCTACAAACCTAAAAAAATGTGATATGAAGGAGATATGGGGTTCTTGATCATGAATATGTGAGTGACTGAATCGAATAAAATGTCAAGACATTTCAGCCAAACTGTAGGATCTGTTGAACTCAAGAATTGAATGATCAAGGGGTCAAAAATGAACCAATGATCTGAGATAACAATAAACAACAGTTCAAATGAAAGAATCACCAAATCACAGGGGAAGGTTAAAAGAAATAACCTGAAGTTGTTCAACATCGATGTAAAGTATATTAGAGAGGCAAGCAAGTATAAAAACATCAATTGCAAGTCATTTTGAAAAAAAGGATAATGAAAAGTCAAAATTCTAAAAGTATAATAAAGTCTTGCTGACACGTTGTCTGGAGAGTATGGGTGAAAACTTTTGCAAGTACAAATGTTCTAGAAAGAATTTAATCCACAACAACTGTAAAACTGATGTGGGGTGAGTACTTTGCAAAATATATGTGAAAAATACTATAACAGCCATGTGGTAACAAAAAACACATTCACTCACAACTGAAGATAACAATTTAATCATGACTAATGGAATCATAAAAATGAAAATAACTGTTCTAAAATAGAAAGTTCCAAAATAAGATAAATTAATTTGTGCATGAAAGAAAACTGACAACGAGTCAAAGTAAAATACCATGAAAAAGAAAACATCCCACAAAATGTAAGACAACACAACTATAAAAAAGTTATTAGCATTCACATGTTAATAAACATTTTGTTTAAACTTTATCCTGATTTCCTTACCTGGAAATATGCAGAGGGAGAAAAAAGTGGCACCCCTTGAAAATGCTTTAAATTTGTCATTCCCTTTTTAGATAACAGAAAAACATGTAAACTACATGTTTCTAAAACACACTCAATGAGACTTGTTTAAATTTGATCTTAAATCTTAATTCCAAGAATAGCTTTTGTGAATACTTGAACTTTTCATGATTTTAGTTACATGTTCTCATAAGAAATGCTGTACACCTGCTATAGTTTCTTAGAACTTTTTATTCCAATTAGCAAACAAAATGATCAACCAAGTTTCTTTGCAATTGTGGATCAATCATTAAAAGATATGTTGGAAATAAGAGAATTTATGTTATGGTTTTCACTAGGTCAATCACCTGATATCAATACAATTGAAATTTATTGGTTGAATTAAACCATTTAATGAGAGATTGCATGCCAAACACAGATGAATTTTTTGAGCTATTCACAGATGGATTGGAGTTAATCACTCAGGAATATCTGCACAAACTTACTGAAGGAATGCCATAACAATGAGAAGCAATAATCAAATCCAAAGGAATGCTAACAAAATACTAATCTGTGAAATTTGTTTGTGGTAGTTTGAGTTTTATTTTCATGTTTGATTATTACTGTATATCCAATAAATACCTCTCACACAGAAAGCTATCTTCCTTGGGGATCTACCACTAACCTTTAGGCAACTCCCATCTAAACTTATAAAATTTCTCATGATTTGCTCTACTGCATAATGGCATTATTATGCAGCAAAAGCCCTCCATAAATAGGAAGACAATACAGCTACATTTATAGTTTTGCACTCATGAGTGTGAAGTCTTAGAAAAGGTGAGTATTTATCAGAAGTACCTTTTCAGGAAAAGAAAATGTTAGCTTCTGAGGCGATACACACCTTTTCACGAAGAAGACTAGAATCCAACATTGAAATGGTAGAGGGTCTGGTGCAAAAGTTACTTTGCTGAGCTCTTTCTAAAAAATGTCTGAAGAAATCCATGGAGTGTTACACCAGCTGTCAAAGTTCCAGAGTGAGACTGCATCTCATCTCATCCAGGGTACACTCTTCCCCTGGTCTGGAAGTGAAAAAATGGTAACCAAGATCCATGTGTTTTTGATATGGGGAGAATAAGAACATGCATACGATATGTTGGACAGCCAATATGTGTAGTTTGGTTGGGGCACATTAAGAGTGTACCAAGCACTCACCTCAACACTACCATTAGATTTTATTGGTCAAACACTACCAAGAAGAGTACTAAATATATGTCATGATGTCTTAGTCAACATTTGCAGGAGGAGAGTACAATTTGTTTATAAGTGCTCACCTAAACTCCAGTCCAAAACAAGGTGACACTGGGCATATGTCTTCTGGTTAACAGCAGAATGAGGGTCCTGAATGACTTAACCACATGGCGAGAAATCAAAAAACTGAAGCAACATCTATTCTAGCAATCTAGGTTGAGAACACGTATGCAGACCCAGTATACAACCAATACCAGAACACCTTGGGGCCCACCATCTGGGAAACAGTATAAAAGGGAAATGCAGTGTGATGGTTGAACTTTGGTTCAAAACCAGACAGCAATGGGAATTTTTCATCCAGTTCATGGTAGGAGGAGAATCCTGACCAACCACACGTGTGTCCTATGGTGATTTAACACCAGACCACCCACTGCAGGCAGCAGTAGGATAGAGAATGTATGTTTGTTATTCCTGCACTACTCCAACAACAGCTGGTTTTATGCTGATCCAACACCATATCACCCAGGAAATGACATCAAGGTGTGATAGGATAGGGGTTTCTGACATGTTATGACTATAATAACATAAAGGGCAACCTGTACTATACTAACACCATCATTCTCTCCATGTTTCACAGCACTGGACCTTGCTTTTAGCCCCTAACTATTTTATCTTAAACATTGTGTGTTCTTCATGATCCACCACCCAGCAGCTAACGAATTGGTAAGGGTCTTATATACTCCACTTAAAAGAGAAAAGGAGGCAGAATTCATGATATGGACACCCTTAGAAATGGCTGGACCCTGTCAGTTGTCTGCTGTATACAATACAATGTATAACCACATATGCCTATATTGAAAAGTCAGCAAGTGTAACACAGGGAAGGAAGCAGATCATCCCTGGTCCTGGTATTTTCCATAATAGTCCATGGAATAAATACAGTCTGGATCAGACAGGAGACATGTATCAGCATCTACCACAAGAACACCACAAGCAGTCTTACAAAACATCACATCTAAACAGTGGGCCAAATATATAGATCTAGGAGAATGGTGCAAATGCTTTCCATTATCCTCACTCAATGTGTAATTTGAGAAATAAGTGTATCCTTAGAGACAACACCAGCCACTTGATTGGATCCCTTGTATTAAAACTTTGAAATAATGAAAAAAAAAGAAAAAGAGAGAGAATGTACCCACTTGACTCAAGACAGAGGGTTGACTAGAAAAGAGCAAACAGATGCAGGTGGTACACCTCAAGAGATGAGGCAGCCAAATTGTGAAGACAGTAGGATACGAAGGTGCTATCTTGAAGAATCTCATCAGAAAGAAGAGGCATTGGAATAGGTGAGGTAATAGATTTTGTGAGAACAATTAAATCTCTCATTTAAAACTACTGAACAGAGAAAGAGTAAAACAATAAGTAGCAGTTGCCATGTATAAAAGTCGCCTTAACTAAAGAGCAGAATTTATGGTCACTTTTATGATGCACCTTCAGATGCAAGTGAAAATATGTATATTCAGTGACAAAGTGTAGACCCACACCTTGAACTTAAAAATGTACAACAAGCTGACCTCCAAGCCATCCCCTAAAATTTTAGGGAAGGCAATCATTCATACAACAGTACCTTTAGTAATTTATACATTGAACAACTATATTAAAACAACTCTAGACTTTATTTAATACTGAATTTAACATACAACACCACCTACTAACTGAAAGATGCCACATTGTGACAAAGTCTCTGAACAAGTAGAATAAAAAACATTAATCTTTAATTTTATCTTAACTAGCTATTTTCTTTTTTCAGTAAGTGCTCTGTGTCAACTTCACACTATACAATATACTATCTCAACAAAGTAAATGAATGTAGCATTTAGCTTTTGTTCATTAAAAGCATGAAATGTACTCTTAAGACATACATCATTAATTTCCAGCAAAAATTACATCTAGCTGTATAAACTATAATTGTTATTAAAAATTAGATGTACAAAAAGTTTCCCATAAACCAAGTGGGTTGAGAAAATATGACTATAAAACTCACAATAATACTATCCTGAGATAGTTCATGCTTCTAAGTTGTTCATGGCCCTGCATAAAACCACTTTTCAAAATAAAAACATATTATAATGACTGTTAATGTATTATCACCTGAAAAAATAGGGTACTATACAATATTCTTCAGCTACAGCAGAAAGGGGCATATTATAATTGTTATGATATTTTATAGTATAGCACATATTAAATAATACATAAACTTTTTGATTCATGTAATATGCCCTGGTAATAAATATTTAGTTGTCCAGAACAAAAACAGAATAATTTTTCTTTTTTTGCATGTCTAAACTTTTCCTGTTTTGACTTATTTTATATTTAGTAGATTATCTATTTATTATATTTATTTAAGAAAAACAAACCTGTAGAGTAAACAACAGCACAAGGTTCCTGTATTTCATGAACAACATCAGCAAGAGCCATTCCAAATGCTGAGAGAATACCTGCATATCTGTATAAAACAAAATAAAGAAACTGTTTAATCCATCTTCATTCCAAAGTTATTTACTAACTAACTCACATGTGAAATTTGTAGTCTACAGTTTAGCCATACTGAAAAAGACATCTAATGGAGACATATTTTTCTTACCTGAAAATGTATTTCCAATAGAAACCTCTACACACAGAACACCTCAATCCTTCATGCATCTGCCAATGAGATTTACATGTCACTAGTCTTGAGCTTCTACATAAAAATCACATATATAACATGAGCTGCTCTCAAACATGATGGCATAATCATTCATTCACAGCTACTCCCCAGAAATAATGGTAACATGGCTTCTTGTGCAGTAACTCTCCCTAAGAATTTCTCCTTAAAATAACTTCAATTTCTGAGAAAGGAACAAAAGGGGGAAAAATAGGTGAGAAGGTATCTATCAGAAATACATTTTCAGGTAAGGAGAGGGTTAGGTTCTGAGATGTTACCTCAACAACATACACAGAAAAGCTAAAATCTCACACTGAAATAACTGAGAGGCAGGTACAACGTCTAAACCCATATGAGCTCCTTTTAGAAAATGCACAGACAGGAAAACCCATAGAGTGTGGCATCTGATGGCAGAAGTACACCTATGAGAGTGTACAAAAAAGCCCTGACCCAAAAAAGCAAAGGAAGAATCAAACTGAGTAGGTTTAATACCACAAACATACCTCTAGTTGTCTTGTGGGACACCATATCTTGACAGTAGGTAATGGTAAAGTGAAAGTGAATACAGAGCCTTATAAGAAGGAAGAGGGTGATGAAAAATAAAACGTTCTTAACTTTTTCTCAAAGATGGTTTGTAGGTTGAAGAACAGTGCCTGAAGAGAGTCAAAATCCCCATGAGACAAAAAAGCCTGATAATGAATATAAATGAGAGATACATGTGAGTGGATTCATCCACATACTAGCCTGAAAGATCTTATCCAAGGGTTGGACAAAATGAGACAAATGGAGAACTTGAGGTAAAGAAATGTGAAAAAAGTTTGCATGTATCAATATCCAAGGAAGAATACACCAATCAGATGATCTGATAAATTCATCCATTGAGTGAATGATCCCTGGACAAAAAGAGTCCAAAGTAAAAAGCAAATGATAACAGGACCCCCCCCCCCAAAAAAACACAAAACATTAATACTAAATAACAGCACACAGTCCATACATAAACTGATGACAAGCATGTCAAACTAAGAACAAATTCAATGAGAAACCTGAGAGTGGATAGATCACTAAAGGTTTATAATATGGTCTGGTTAAGAAAGCCAATTTGCCATAAAGTTCAGAGCCACCAACATCACATGACAAACTACATTATGTACCCAAAGGGAATGAGCCCAAAGTAGGAGATCAAAAACATGGATACAAAGAGTCCTGCAATGAATACCCCTGACAGTTTGATATAAGAAATTATCATAGAACTGGGTTGAAGTAGATCATAACCTACTAATGCACAAGAAAAGGGAATATTCCCAACAAAATATGAGAAGTTCAAATATGTTGATGTGGTGTTCTCCCAAGAAGGGGTAAGAAGAAATCAATTATCCACGTAAAAATGAAACCTCATCTCCAATATTTGAATATCATGGGTGAATGTAATCAAGATTTGACTGAAGATATAAGCAGCAGAAAAGATGTCAAAGAGAAGAGCAAAGAACTAGAAGACTCAATTTCAACAGATAAAATAAACAAATGTACAGAGACGAAAGAAATCTGAATGTGTAGAAAATAATTCAACATACTGATCCTGATAATCTACAGAACAAATGAGAAAATACACCAGAAATAAAATTTCACTCAGAACAGCATAACAACTAGAATGTGAAAAGGGAATGATAGGTCAATATCTGGATGCTAGTCCTCGGTGTTTCAGGAACTCACAAAGAGGTGAGAGCAATATCCCATTACAGAGGTTAATACTATCTAAATGTTAATCTTGGTCAAGAAATCCTAGATAACGCCCTCATAAGATAAATGGAGTCAAAGGAAAGAAAATGGGAAAAGGGAAGGAAAAAAAAAGAAGTGAATAGATAGCCATGGGTGAGAACCTGAAGTACCCACCTATCTGCTGAAAAGAAAGACCAAAGGTTGGTGAAGCAAAACAGATGAGTTCTCACTGTACCAGACAAAAAAGGGTAATCACTAACTAGTGATGTTCCTGATGTTGTAAGTGTGAGAAAATGAAGTAGTAATAGGAAATGGAGACACAGAATGAGTAGGCATAGAAACATGAACAGAATGGTAAGGTTGAGAAAGAAGACAAAACAAAGACAATAATGAGGACTGATGTCAAGTCACCTCAGCCCAAGAGTCAGAAACACCACTGAAGATCTCCAGCCAAATAAAAGGAAACAAATGAGATCATGAAGATAAGACTGAGGTAAACAAACATTAGGAAGAAGAGCATCCCATCTCAAAATGCACCAGTAGTATAGGAAGCAAGTAAGGAAGAATACAGCAGAAGTAGTAAAGCCTAAAAAAAAAGAAAAGATAATGCCTTAATAGCACAATGAAGTATCTCAAAAATAAGGTGAAGGGACAATGTCAAGTAGGCAAGAATAATAGGACATAGCTGTTTAGAAAACAAGACTATATGGACCTTAGTATTATGATAAGGAAGGAAGATAGAGTAATACTGAGTATGGGTTTCACTTTGTAAAGAATGAGAGGAACTAAATGGGACTGGAGAAAGAGAAAACAGAACCTACCTGCAAAATCATGTTAGGAAAAAGATTAGAAGTGTGAGGATTTTCCTCCATTGAGAGTGTAGTAACTGGAACAAGTCCCAGTGGGAGAAACAACTAGTTAAAATCATTTTCATCCTGGTTATATTTAAACTAAGGAAAAAGAATGTCAGCTAAATGGATGAGAGGAGGAAGTCCTGTATACATGAGGAAACCAACAACTTATTAAACAATAGTTGTCTCATCCTGTACTATTAAAGAGCCTTCAGTAGCCACTGGTCTCATGTTAATAACATTGTTCTTTGGTAAAAAAGAAACAGTTAAATATAAATATATTCAAGTTTATTAAACTATGAATCTCATGTATTCAGTTAATAATTTTAAAACATGACTATTTAACACAATACCAAAGAATATAATGATGTTATTTAAAGACAAGTGCTAATGTAGGAGTTACTGCACAAAGAGGTTTTGTTTCCATCCTCTTGGTGGAGACCTATGAACTAATGATAATATCATCATGCAATTTGTATAAAACATGTAATTTTTAGGTGGGAATTAAAACTGGTGGCATGCATGTCTCATAATCAAATGCATAATGAATCAAGCTGTATTACGGATGAAGGTCAGGTATCATCTCAGAACCACATTTCACTTCAAGCACTATCATCTATTAAGATTCTGCATGTCATTAAACATACTGTAGTTATTACAGAAAAATATCCACATCATACCGAATACACTTTCTCTTGATCATCTTGCTCAGTTTTACAAATTAAGAATCCTTGTTACAATATATCAGAATTTGAAGTTCCAAAGAGCTCCCTTATTTAAACACTTTTAGGGTCCAAAGGAAAGGCTGAGTACCCCTTACCACTGTATACTATGAGACAGCTTATCAGAAGCAGGCATATAATGTTATTTTGCATTGGGTGGTGCTGATGTCTGTCAAAAAAGGCACTGTAGATGCTGTATACCATTATCACATGACAGTTAGCCTTAAAAAATACATTTTTCATTTCAATTTTTTATCCGTTTATTAATATTTATAGAATATATTTAAATGCTTCCACATTTCTACTTGATTTTGTGAAACGAGATTTTCATATTAATGAGCAGATAACAGAAAAAGCTGTCATCATATGAAATTTCTAGATTATTTCAATGAAGAACACAGTAAATTAATTAATAAGACACTGTATAGGCTAATAAATAAATGTTCTTAACAAAGGTTAATAAATAAACAAATCTCTGTTTATGTGCTCTCAAAGATCAGTTGTATTTGAAACTATTCTGATTACAAAACCAGTAAATAGAGGTTTATCAGTCACAAGCTGAAAATGATACTGATTCTCTGAAGACCAGCAGTCAACAACAAACCTGCTTTAGATAAATATACTTTTCAGCTACTTGTGAACACTGCAGCTGAAATATTATATTAACCACGAGGTTTTTTAAAGCCCAAATAAATTTAGTCATGACAAGGATAAATAAATATCTATTTATTGAGAGTACTGTAAAAAAGAAATGTTGACATGTGCAATGAATGCATATTAGCATGCTCTGACACAAATTAAAGGACTATTTCTATAGTCTTAAATACACATATTGTCCTTAACAAGTAATCACTGCTGCAGGCTATACCCAACATGGTATGAGAATTACACAAAAACAAATTCACATAGCTATTCCAATAAGATAAACTAAGTAAAAATAACAAAAAAAACGAATTAACTGAACATAGCTGAAATGAAAGTAAATACAATCTGTGTAATTGCATAAACTACTGGATGCCCAACATATTTTTGACAAATAGAATATACTAAATAAAGTTACGCAAAATAAATTAACATGGTGATTTCAAGTACAACTAGAATAAATAAAAGTCTGAAGTTAAATCAACAAAAAAACCAAAATGAATATGAAATTAAATTAAATGTAACTGATCATAGCACAAAAATGAAATATGGAGGTATATTAAAAATAAGTTGAAAATATAATTAGAAAAGTTTAAAACTCAGGAATGCTAGATTATTACAAACACAAAGATTCAACAATGTAAACACTCAGCATATTACAAAATAAACTGGGCAAACAACATAACTGAAATTAACATATGATAAAAGTTTTTTAACTTTTTGCAAATAAAACACAATTAATTAAATAAATAATTCTGGATAAATATTCAGCTTTAAGGTTAATCAAAATAAATGAAACAAGCATTTGTAAAAAATGTAGAAACTAACAGGTTTGTCACACAATATAATGGCTATCAAAATGATCCATGAAGATTTGAAAGAAGGTGCATTTTTACTTTTCCTCCTCTGACATTATATTCTAATGAAGACACACTTGAGGTTTTGTGTGATCCTTTAAGGTGATGCATCATGCTGTTCCATACAAAATGGTATTTAAAGAATCCTCAATATGACAAGATTGAATACAGCTGGAACATGTTATGTAAGAAGACAAATACCAAGTGTGTTAGCCTAGAAAAAGGAGAGTCAAGATTTGACCACAAAGAGAATGAGAATAGTTGCTACAATGGTAAATGATATAAGCTGTTATTCTAGACCTGACAGAATGGATCACAACCTGATGATTCCTGACAAGATCATTCAACTGCAAACAATAGACATGACGCTTTCCACTGACTGAACCATGTTTTCACCTGGAGTGAAGCATCTGTGAAGATGTGCAAATCCAAACAGGCAGGACAAAGCAGAACACCTACCAACATGTGACCCCTGTGTAACCATCAGTGTCAACTAGGGAAAAAGGAAGAGAAATAGAAGCCTCTAATGGATTCTGTGCAAGGTTCTGTTGGATATGCAGGGCCAACTGGAGAGAACTTATATGTAACCAGCCCAAAGGGATAATGGGTTTCCAAATAATACTATATGTCCAAAAGCGATAGTATCTCACAAGTAATAAAGATGTGGAAAACTAAAAGTTCCATCAAATGGATTGAAAGAGGGGAAGAATGAGCCTAACTGAGATTAGTGTTGAAAAAAATAAATTAATGGCCAAAATATTGGGTAGGTATATGGAATGTCTTCTCAAGTTTGAGTAACAGCAGCTCTTAGTGGTCATTCACCCATTGGTGTAAGTACAAACTGTATGCATGCATATGTTATGTGAAAGCCTTGACCACTTAACAAAAATATAAGGGGTTGAAGTGTGTGAAGCTAGTAAACCACCATGTGATGAACAAGCCAAAGACAGTACCTCAACAGACAAGATGTTGGAATATATAGATATGCATTTGCGATATCTACCTTGGTCATCCATAAAGCTGGAGAAAAAAAAGAGACTCCATGATAAATTGAAGCAGAACTAAATAGTGATTGTGGTGGGACAAAACAATCAAGAGTTGCCTGTCCCCAATTTTCTTAGGTTGTAAAAACAACCTGGAATAAAAACATGAAAAATGATGATACTTTCAGCAATGTGTCCATTAGCATCAAAAAATTTAATGAGAGGAGGAACCTCTGTAGGTAGCAACTGGTAAGACCTGGGAAAAAGCTAAAGGGGAAACAGCAATAGGAGGCATGTCTGGACTCAGAATGAGACAACTAAAAGGAAAGGGCAGAGAGCTGTCTCATCAGCTCCACATGAAATTCTAAATTCTCAGGAATATTTTTGCAAACAGACAACCAAAGAAAGAGAAACACACCTACATCCCAAAGATAAGTAGGTGGTACATAAGCTTGAGATGATATAGCATCTCTTGCTAGAACATCCCATAACAGAGAAGCTGCATATGAAATAATGAGTTGAAGAAGACAAATGTGCCAACATGAAGGTAAACATGGAGAGACCATCCATCCAAAAAATCTCAGAATCATGAAAGAGTAATTTGCAAAGGAGGTAGATTGTAGACAATCACCTTAAGAGAGTTGATAAGGTAAGACAAAGGTTGGAGACTGAGCATGGGATAAACAGTCAAGATGATCAGGGTTCACCCCAACATGGGCAAACTTAATTCCAACTACTAAGAATTAAGAAATGGAAATTCAGTATGGTGGCATGCTAGAACAAATTGATCTGAATCATTTGGAGGGCATCCTCAATCAAGTGAGAGACAAAATACTCTGTATGAACTCTGATATCCAAGGAAAGAGGAAAGACAAGATACTGGAAGGAAAGGAGAATCATGTAATAAATATGGAAGGGGTTATAAGAAATTGGGGGAATCAATAGAATGCACTCAAGAAATCATGTCTTTAAAAAAAATATTAGGTCAAGCTAATTTTATAGTATGAGCACAGTAGAATACAACAGAATGAGGTGGAGGAAAAGGCTGTTAAATTTCTCGTAAGCCCCAACAGGATTGGAATATTCAAGATAAATATGGGCAACATCAGATGAAGCAGACTGACTAATATAATGATCAATCTCATGGTGGATGACAACCTATAATTTCATAGCAGAACTACCTCCTACTACCTACAGCCTGTGTAAACATGCTGGTTGACTTTATTACCTCCAAAGTAGTAATTTGGACTTTGGAATAAATTGTTAACAATGAACAATCAAAGACAACAGTGTTAGAAAGAAGAATGGAAATTGGGAAAAATAAATTATCTTTAAAATTGCAAACAATTTAAAACTGAATATAACAATTTTACTTTTCAATGAATAGCAAAAAAGCAAATTGCCAAGTTTAAAGATATGGAAAAACAAATGACTGAAATGCAAAATAAAAATGCCTTGATGTGAGCACTGTTAGATGAAAACTGACATTTTAATAGAATCAGGCAGAAGTAGTTGCATGCCTCATGAAGGTGTGCCATACTCCTTTAAATGGAGCATTGTCACTTGATGATTTACATGCAAAACGCTGGTCAACCATGTTGAATGTAGGGTATCTGGGAACTCAAGGCTTGTGGTTTGTGAAAAATATTTTCATATAGCCCTGAACTGGGCAAGAATAGCTATTTATGGGAGAAACAGTGATGTATCATATCAGATATACTACTTCTGCAGTAAGTTTGATTGTTAATACATTCATAAGAAGAATTAGTAACATTTGAGAAATCATTTGATGTTGATGCTTGTGTTAGCTTTTTAAGTGAAAAGTGTAGAAAATATAACACATTAAGAAACAACTATCTTAAAATTAGTAATGATATTAGATCTTTGTTTCTTTGTTTAGAATTTTGCAAAAAGCTACACAAGGGCTATTCATGCTAGCATTCCATAATTTAGTAGCGTAAGACTAGAAGGAATAAAGTTAGTCACCACTACCCATTCTCAACTCTTAAACTGTGATTGACTGTGATATTTTGGTGTGATGGGAATTCAAACTCATAACCCTCAGATTTTGAATAGTGCACCCTAACCAGCTGGTTATGCTGGGCCTAAGAATATTAGAGAAAAAATTAATTGAAAATTACGAGACACTAGGTAATCAATATCACAATGAAATAGGTCATCTATTACTAGAACTAAATAATATATTCAATAGTAATAAACATGAATGTAGTTCAATTAATGCAGGAAAAAGTATCCTAAAATTCTTACTTGCAACCACAACCATGAATAATTTAACAGAATTAAATAAAACACTGACCAGCAAAGGCCAATTTCTAAAGATAAGATATGCTTAAATTAGAAAGGTATCTCGAGTACTCTTTAGTATTACTAATACATTAATGCATGCTAGGTTAGAACAAACTGAAATTCACAAGGAAGGATCTGAAATGCTTGTCTTTAATGCAATAATTCAAAACAATCTACACAAATTAGTATTTCTGTGGGAAGTAGTAAAACACAGTTTACCATATTAGTGCAGGCATTGTATGTAGTTGCACATGAGAAGATATTTATTTCTATCCCTTAGTAAAATTGAAAAAGTCTAAAGAAGATTACCATTACACTTATAGTTTGTAATACCTACACACAGTGATCAAATCAACATGTGTTATACATAAGCTAATGTAGAGAAAACTGCAGTAAGAGATACACTGTGATGGTTTACAGAGATCCCCCTAAAAGCAACAGAGTGAATGTTTAAGCTATATCTAGTAATACCTTTACCACTGGTCTTAAATAATTCATTGCATTAACTATAAAAAGTGAAAAATCATGTATAATTATTCTTATGATCAAACACGTATATCTAAAATTAACAGAATAATATATACTAAAATGTATAGAAGGATAAATTAGAACATGCAATTTTAATTCCAGAATATATTTCCTTTCCATAGCAACATGTTTCTATGTGATACTTGCAGTATAAAAAACAAAATAACTGAACTATATGAGAAACTGTGATTCTTCCTAAACCATTTTATTTCATTAAAACTAAAACATCAGGAACATGGCTATCAAACACTAAAATAGAACTAACTGTTTCAGTGGTATGTCCAAAATCTAATGTACATTAATTTAATTATCAGGTGGAAGCAATAAAATTAACAGATAGTGGATATTTAAAGATACCTCAAAATTATTCAGCACATGGACAAGGAATAACTTTACCCTTTGATTTCAGAAGTAATACTAAGTACACTGCTGCACAATTAAATGTAAATATTCCTGATGAACATGAACTATTAACTGAAGAAGAAACTCAATTAATCAGAAAAATAGAAATAAATTTAAAAATTAATGAGTTCAAAAGCATATTAGCAGAAATGCTACATTTACCTTCAAATAATCTGGATTAACAACTAAGAAATTCTAACAGTGCACAGAACACTTGTGATCTACCTCAGAGTAAAAAGAAGTTACATAAATGTAAAATATTAAATACTGCACTGATAACATAATCACTACGCTTATTAGTATTTTTGACAATCATTCTATTTTTTAAGGTACAAAATAAATTGGACAGGATCAAAATATTGCAATTGCATGGATTATCAAATCTATGAGAAAGAGAGCTGGAAAAAGATACTGAAAATTTGTCATATTCTGGACTATTGAGGTAGTAGAATTAAAGCTGACTTTGATTCTCTAAATTAAGTAGGCTCTACATTAACTACATAGATTGATGGCAAAAATAAAATAGATAAATACAAATTGAAGAAGTTAAAAAATTATAATTATAAAATATTAGTAATAAAATTAGCTTCATTCAGTCAAAAACAAGAAATGAGTGAGTGCACTGAAATACTGAAGAAACCAAAAAAAAAGACTATCTGTTAATTTGTGAAAATAAAATGGTCAAATAACTGAAACGAATACTCAGTTCAAAACATTAACTTTATAAAACCAAAGAACATAATATAAATCCAGCAAGATTAGACACAAAGTGAGAATAAAACACAAAAATGTAAATGTAAATGAATACTGTAGTGTTAACAATGTGTCATGTGTTAAACTTACAAACTTTCAATGTAATAAAGTGCAATGGTTGAGATAGAAGGACTCACCATAGCTTGAATATATATATATACAGTAAAACCTGTCTAAGCCAGAAACTGCATCCTTTATCCCACCATGCATCACAGAAATATCGATGCAACAAACTGTACAAAACGCATGACTGTCACTGACTTTTGATGCAATGACTGGATATTTTGCACTATACTCTTTCCTAAATTTTTGATTCACAGTTTTAGTCCTTTTAGATTTGCCAGAAACAAGAAAATCTGGTGAACAAGGCCTCTTTTTTCCATCTTGTGAATGGATCATATTGGTGTTTCTATGCCACTTAGAAAACGAGAAATACCTATCTATGCGAGAACTGATTGGTTGACAAGCAGTGATGACGTAACTATGGATTCTCCCATGTACCCAATATGGAGAAGCACCACACTCAAACCATTGGTAGACGTCAAAGATAGATATATTTTTTATTATTTCAAGCATAAACATAATTATCGCAAGTAGATATTTGGACTATGTCTTTTATTTATTATCAAAATTTATTTCTATCTCACTAGAAATTTTCTCTTCACCCCTTTCAAGCCCTGGGGGAACAATTTATCACTTTATTGTACAGGCCTATATAATATATAATAATTTGGAAGTTGCAACAAGTCATAATATTTGTCTGTATGAGAGTATAGTCATAATGTATACAACAAAATCGTAATGATTACACTCAAATCATAATTGTTGGCACCTCTGACACTGTAATATGCTATTAACAAGTTTTTCAATACATATTTCCAACCTCAGATATGAGCACTGTAGTACATGCATGAGCACATATTAAAACATGTCCTTGGTGATGTTAATTATTTTGCTACCCATAAAAATGAACAAGGGGCATAATGAAATACTAAAAGTAAACATGTGTATAACATGTTTGAAAAACCATAAACTTTATATATTTCAGTATATAGACTTATATCATAGAGGATAGTGTTATGTATAATGAGAGGTTCATAATGTTATAATATTGAAAAGATATTTATGCTTTGGTCTTACCTATGAATAAACACAGTGGATATTCCAAGTGATCGAGCAATAGCACAAGCATGTTGACCACCAGCTCCCCCAAAAGAAGCTAAGACATGCTGAGAGGTGTCATAACCCTTTGCTTGAGTCAGGGCTCTTATTGGTCGACACATAGTTTCATTTGCTACACGTATAAATCCCATAGCAACTTCTTCTCTTGTCATGGGTTCCTTACATGCATGCTCTGACTGGCTTAGAAGGTATGTATTAATCTAAAAATGTAAAGGAAGTAAGAACATATTTCCAATGGATAAAGATCAAAGAAGAATTAGACATTAAAGAAAGATAAAACTATTTTTTAAAAAGTGTAAGGTTAAAACAACTTGCATTCTTGGTATTTTAAACCACAAATATTAAAAGTATATAAAATATAATGAAAATAAATAATTTCTTTCCAAACACTTTATCATCAATATTTCATTCTACAATACTAATATATTTCAATGAGAAGATAAACACCTCATCAGTCAATTCTTGAAATGATTTAGTGGTCTTCTCATGATCCAGTGGCTGATCTTCTTTTTCACCAAATATTTTTGGAAAATAATCAGGAAGCAGCCTTCCCAAACACAAGTTTGCATCTGTAACAGTTAGTGGCCCACCTGTAAGAAATTGTTGTGCATTAATAATCTTATCTCTCAAGATCATTGCTTCTTTTAAAGAAAATGGTTCTTCTGAAAAACATTTTAGATTAAAAATATTATGTGTAACAGATAATGTTTTCTTCTGTAGCTTAGTGCTGCATGACTTAAATCATAATTACTAATTATCCTGTACAACAACATTATTCAAAACAAAAGCTAATTATCCCAGTTATTAATACTCAGTCTTTGATAAAAATGGATTTATATGCAAAATGTTATTTGTACAAAAAAGTTGTTTGCAGTATATAACCTCAGCTGTTATCTTGAAAGACTATTATACATAAGAAGAAATAAATGTAAAAGATAGATATGCATAGGAAGTGTTATCTGGTGTAATTCTACAATAATACAAACATGAAAACTATTAGAACTTTGTTTCTATTTAATATTTGGAAATTTATGAGATTTTTAAACATTATAAACAGACTCTACAAGATTTAATTATTAGACATCTGTAAATGTATCATAAGTTCTTCTTTCTAAGCCTCAATGAAAATAATTCTGATACCATCGCCCTCATAAAGAAACTTCTGATAACAAAAAATATCCATAAAACAACCTAAAAACACTTAATACCTACTGTTCATATTATATACCAAACTTACACACCTCTACCTGTACATCTATAACAGCATAATGTAAGATCTTCCCCCAAAAAAGCATTAATCACACTTTAATTAAGTAACTTGTTCATGTTAATATAATGTTTGCTAGTGAAGATGTGATCTATATATATGTCATTCACAGCAAGCTCCTGACAATATAACATTGCAATACCATTATGATTACACCAATAAATGTAAGAATATTAAAAAAAACCCAAACATGAAATATTAAACTTGTGAGATTGTTAAAAAATATAGACCACAAAATTAAATACTAACCTAATTTATGGCAATGCCCCTTCTGAACATGAAGAATATTGTTATAAAAGTGACCACCCCAAACCAAAAACATCTATTGACATATCCTGATTTTGTCATAAAGATAAATAGATTTGGAATTAATAAAGAATAAAAACCCAAAGGTTTAGAGTAAACCTTCAAACCACCATCTGTTTTGATAATAAAAATAACTCAAGAAAATGGAGTCATTGTAAACTTATCCAATCACATACATGACAAGTTCAAATATAATACATAATCATAACCACAACACTGACTCCAGATAACATGAAAAGTACAGAATTCCCAGTCATATTTCACAGAATATAGGCTAAAACAATGGTGTTTGAAATAAAACATTTTTTTATCAAATCACTGACTGACCACAGATGAGTTTCATAAGTTTTTTTCATCATAGCAAATTAACATTTTCCTAAACTGAAAGTGTATTTCACTAATACTTATCTCCACTAACAATATAGCTATTCTTCAACATTGACTTTGGAGCATGCAAGAACAATATTTAGATAACCATTGTTTTATACCCTACTTTAATGCCCTTGACAATATCAAATTTGCAAATTTCCCCATCCTCATCAAAATGCTCTCTACCCTAGTACTGTACACAGTGGCCTCATTTAAATAATGAAATCATTTTTTTTTTCAAAAGTTATAATGGCTTGCAGTGGAAAGGCAGGGTGAGAGTGTCAAGAGAGGTAAGTATAATTAGAAATACATTTTCAGTCTATGAAAATATTAACTTCAAAACATACTTACCATCCACCAACAATACAGATAGAATACCACACTGAGAAAGTGGAGGAAGCAATGCAGGCATGATCCATACAAAAAGCACCTGCCTACAACAATGATGTACCAAGATAAAAGTAGTACACAACTGGAGAAACTGCACCACATCCATAAAAGGTATGCTCTTTACCAAAAACTGAGTTCCAGTATCAAGGATGAAAAAGTACATGAGTAATCATTATAGGCAATCCCCAGCTAGATATCTGAGGTTCCACAACAACAAAGTGAACAAACATTCTCCTCCACTTGAAGAAGGCTGAAAGGCAAAACCCCAAGATTAGAATGAAGGAATCATGCCTGCTGTACTCAACCAAAGGAATAGAACACAGAACTCATCTTGTCTGGAATTATGAAATCTCATCCTCACTTCCCAACTAAGTGGATAAGGAGTATCATAGAGAAGATGTAGAACCTGCACTAAAAAATGGACCTAGGATGAGATCACTTCATATTTGAAATTATGATAAGATAATGGGCCTCCTTTGATGAATACAGAAAACCAACATCGATCAAACTAAAGGGCCATTTACTTTCCCACTAACTGAATAGTTATGCATCAAATATGAACCAGAATTACAAGGAGGCTGGCACCATTCCTACTAACCCATGTGAATAACATCCAAAAGTGTGAATAGAATGGCTTGCAGCTTTGCCCATTTCTCCAAGAGTGGAAGAACACACTCCAATACTCTGGAGGAAAAGACTCTGCCCACCACTTCATTAACTGGAAACCTGGTGGAATCTGGGGTGGGGATAATATGCATTGGGAAGTTCTATGGAAAAGTGCCTTTAAAACAGTACATTAGGTGAACCAAGTTCCCTAAAAGTTTAAAAACAAACTGATCCTGATTTATTCAATCGAATGATCAGCAGGGTCAAGCAGAATATCTTTCAGTTTTACTCATGATAGTCCATGAGTGTCAGTACATGACAATATAGTAATACTATCTGATAATCACCAAGATGGTCTTATGAAACACCTCATTCATACAGAGTCTGTTACAACCAGTAGTATGAATAATGGAATTAATTGCACATATTGAAATGGACTGAGAGAAGCACACCTGTTTGGGCAACACTCAACACAAAGTGAGATACAGTGAAAGCAAGATATAAGGGATCCTGGAAAATAAAAGAGACAAGACTGTGACAAAAATAATACCTCCTCCTTACAATCCATCAGTTATTAAAAGGGCCAAGGAATAACTCTCAGAAGAAAGCTGCTCAAGCATGTAAAGAATGTGAGATAAAAGCATGGAGAGAAGTATGAATACCAACCCTTAAAAAATCCTCCACTGGATAAATGAAATGGCAAGCAAAAACACAAATGTACTAAACCTGATGAGATGTATCTCAGAAGATACTCACTTGTGAAAAACAAAATATGCAGAATGAATACTTGGGAATCTACCTCTAAGGAAATGGGGAAAATCAATGGAAACTGAATAATTCAACTAAAAACAAAGCAAGACAATAACCACTACAGGAGGTAAAATTGGTCACACAACAAACACTTTCAGGCTTGACAGGACAAAACAAATTATCAGATTACAAATGATTCTAAAAGAATTGCAGAGATGGATGAATCCCCTTCTCTATTTGCCAGAGACTTTTAATGAAAGGAGCTATTTGGATATAGCAGGACCTAACAGGAGGGAAAAATTCTACAAATATGCCAACAACTGCAATTAATGACATAAACATGTCACAGACAAGAAATACAATTCCACCAGGAGGCAGAAAACCAACACAAGCAAAAAAGTTTGTTTGTATGAAATTAAGCATAAAGTTACACACTAGGCTCTTTGTGCTCTGCCAACCACAAGTATTGAAATTCAGCTTCTATCATTGTAAGTCTGTAAACATAACACTGTGCCAATGGGAGCAGCAAGCAAAAAACCAAGGAGGATACAAGGTCTATCTATCCTGTCACATAATAAAGCAGCACATCTCTCAGCCTGAACCAGAAATATCAGGAAGGATGAGAACCTAAATAATCCCACCCTCCACAAACAAGGAAAGAATAGACTTAAAGATGACAAATAAAAGTCCCAAAATCTCACAAATCCAAATGACTCATAGAAGAAAAGGAATAGGATCCAAACTGAACATTCAAGAAGGTAATGAAGTGAAGAAAAGTGTCAGAAAACAGAATCCAAACTATTCCCAGTTAATCAAAAAACTTCAAAAACCCTAGGAGAAAACATCCTTGGCCAAATGAATGTCTCCATCTCACAGCAGATAAAAACATGGACAACTCCAACTGAAAGTACCCACCCTCACCACCATCACAGAGAGACACTAGATAATAATGGAGGAGTATGGGTGTTTGAATTAGCAATAAAAGAATTCTCACCAGCAAATATCACATGTAATTCAGAGTGTTTTTCTTAAATAAATATATATATATTTATTTATTTTCTTGTTGTTTTTTTAATAATAATTTTAGTGAAATCCATAAGATAGCAAGAAAATTAAATCCATAACAGAACAATGAGTAGCACTTCCTCAGATAAAATCATGATCAACACTTTGTTGAGAAAAACTGATTATCTTATCAAAGTGAGATACTTATATACACCACCAAGATAGAGTGCATTGATGAAGATGAAAAAGTTTTCAATGTATATATTGCCAAACCCATTTAAGTGGAGTAGACGAGACTGAAGTATGACAGACCAGTGCAGCCAATCTGATGATATCAACAGAATCTGATATGGGGTTGGAACAAATCCTTACTCGTACCTAGGGTAACAAAAATCAGTGGGAAGGCACAGAGGTGAAATGCAATCCTGTTGAGTCCTGACTGAATGCATTTACTGCCAATATCAGAGGGTGAGACAAAAGAGATCAAAATTCCAGTTTGAATGTCACAATGAGGGGCAAACACACTGATCATCAGTGTCCCTGAACTGCAGCACCTGACCCTTGTGCTGGATCACTCCACAGTAGCAACGTGCAGATTGGAGTTGACAATAGCAACGAACTCAGTCATTCCTAATATTGTTAAACAATGCAATGAAGAGTGAGAAAGGGCTCCATTGTGAACCATGAAGGGTCTGGGAATTGATATAAACAAGAAATATTGATGATTGGATGATAATCTTCTATCTTCTTGGGTTCCACAAACAGACAGGAATAAAACTCTAGAAAAGCTGGAACAACTCTCTCCATTGTCCCAAAATCCAAGGATTTCCAGGTTGGATGGATAATGGTAGTGAAGATGTGAATTGAATGACCAATCCTGACTCAAGGACCTGTAGTACCCATTAATCAAGGATAAAGATTTTCCACACTTCCAGAAACTTTCAGAACTGAGCCCCTACAAATCCCATGTGGCAACATTCTGAACAAGTGAAGGAACCTCATGGATATTGACAGAACTTATTGTGGGTATTAAAAGACCAAAAGGCTGATATCAGGTGGTCAGGACACTTATGAAAGCCTTGATTCTGAAAACTGGAATTGAGGGTCCAAGAAAGAAAGCCTCATGCAACTCATAAAGAGTGGAAGCCAGTAGACATATGCCCTCGAACAACACATATCCACCCTACTAGTCCTAACAACATACCAAGAAACAGGAGAAAGTGCAGAAGCTGACAACTGAACCAATGTACATGTGAACAATTGTCACAACTTGTCATAAAATTGATGTGGTGATAATTGAAAGGGTTCCAACAAAAGATCGAGAAATTATAAATATCTAAGCACCATAGTTAGAATCAGGTGGATTCTAGAAAATTGTGATCAATTCATTTTGACTGCAGACTCCATTCTGGAA
Organism: Carcinoscorpius rotundicauda; assembly: GCA_011833715.1. Taxonomy (NCBI): domain Eukaryota; kingdom Metazoa; phylum Arthropoda; class Merostomata; order Xiphosura; family Limulidae; genus Carcinoscorpius; species Carcinoscorpius rotundicauda. Next base: position 42,634,263 of record CM022392.1, on the reverse strand, counting down.
AACCAAATTTCTAGGAGTAGGTCTATTCTTTGAGAGTATAAATATCACCTTGTGATGGTAGGCTAAAGCATGTAGTTCTGACAAACATGCCATACAAGGCAAAATTGTCCCTTAACATAAATACAGAATAAACATTTGTGAATGAGCCACAATACCAGAAGATGGACAGAAAAATAAATAATCAAACTCAATCTTTCAGTCATCAAGAAGGGTGCAGACTTAAAAGGCTGATCCAAATCTGGCCTCCTGAGAAGCCAACAAAATAAAGGAATGTAGTGAATCCAAATTCTCCCCAGAATGTCTAGGATCACTTTCATGTGCAGTCTCAGACTTCCTTGGAGAAACACCACCACACAAAATGTATGTCTCCAATTAATTATAAATAAGGTAATGAACAGCATCAACCAAGAATGACCCCTCCCTCCCCCAGCAACTCAGTGATATTAGATATCAAAGATAAGATTCAAGTAATAGCTATGGTGAACAGAAGTATGTATTACTGGAAATACATTTTATTTTTCTTTCACTTTATTTCTTATTTTATTTCTTTCATAACTCAGTTGGGTTGTAGCCATTTTAAAAAGCCTTGATGCTATTAGTATTCTATCCAAATCCCTCATATGGATGTTTTTTAAAAGTGTGTTTTGTATTTTTATATATAAACATTTTGGCCAGTAAATTTTTATTGACTTCTTTTAGTTCATTAGAAGTTCAGATATCAATATATTTGAGGTTTTGAAGCACATTTTTTTCTTAATATGCTCCTTTATGTCTGCTCTTTATCTTTTTCAGCTTTTATCATTTCTTTTTCTAGTTTTATGGAAAAAAAAATGAACAACATGTAGATTTAACATGCATTCTTTGGTAAAGAGAAGTTGCTGAGCTTTTATAAATTTATAAACCACTGATAATATATTTTGATATGAAATATGTGTCATTTTAAAGCATGCATTTATTGATAAAAAGCCCTCTGTGGTTCAGTTATTGCAGGAAAAAATAAGGTAGCCTTGACAACATGTTCCAGGTGAGGAAACTTGAGGTTGGCTGTAAGAAAGGTCCCACAGAGTTATAGTTCTCAACCATGGAAGTGCGAGAATCTGAAATCTCAGTTGCAAATACATAAATTTATCTTAAACAAAATGCTAAATTACTGAACACCAAGAAGCAAATGAAAAAGACTTACAGTTTCTATTATATACTAAGATTGACAGTGTGCACTGTGATTTCAAGGTAACCATATTCCCACTAGTTGTAAACTGGCTATAATAAAATTGTTATGATCATTAAACCTTTCTACCTCCATACAATGACAACCAGCAAACAAACATTAAAATAAAAAAATCAGGGTGTCAGCAAAGTATTGCTTGACCTATAAGGCCAGGTAATATATCAAACAATAGCTGTCTTCAAAATCTACATTGGCCTGAACAGTTTCTTTGGATCTAAAAGCATTTTCTATTTGAAGCTATACACAAAAATATTAAAACCATTCATAAATACTCTTTTTGTAGAAAAAAAGCCATACTATAAACTACATGATCCATATTACATAATGCATAAAAAATATATATACACACACACACATACATATACAAGTCTGCCAAATTTGACAGCGAGTTAAAAAATAATGATCTGGAATTGTAAACAAACAGTATATATGCTTGACAACAGGCTAGCTTGCATCATATTACAAATGAAAAAGATATGCTCTGCATCATATCATATTTTAATTTACTTTAAAAAATACAGCGAGAAAACAAAATTTCTCCTTTACCTTCATGGTACATACTTAATTGTTAACATTTTGTTGTTGAAATTTGTTTTTCTATTATCAATATGAAAAAATAGATTCAAGCATATGAGTTTTCAAATCACGTATTTTATTAGGACTACATTTTGTTATCATTGTTCCAACAAGACAATCACATGGTGCAAAAGGTCAGTTAAAAAGTATGATAATTTATTAATTTTTGATACAAAATCGTAATTGTAGCGTATATCTTCTTATTTTTGATTGCAAAATACAATGGTGTGCAAAGTTGTTTACTATCTTCACTATGTAAAAATAATCAAAATCATCTTGTGTGAGGTCTTCTCTTATAATGGTTCAGTACTCATCCACTTTCTTGTAGGTGTAAATAAAATGTCTTCTTAATCATACAACTCAAACTCAATATGCAATTTTAGTAATATTATTGATGTATCAGATATCACTGTTGCTACTCATGCAGTTTGAATAATTAATGTTAAGGCATTTAAGCATATATTTCCATGAGATAAATTTTCCAGACATCTGTGTATAATATCTCAGAGAACATATGAGGTTTGTCTTTTTTTCCTGGTTAATTGAGACTTTATTTTATGAAGACAGCTGTGATGGTGATACACGATTATCCTTTTATCATTAATGAGGATATATTAAATTACATCAACACATTTTAATTATCAGACTATTTTTGTTGTTACAGCATTAATTTATGAAATTATAGAAAAATTTTCACCAATTAAGCAACTGACTGATGCAGACAATGGACTAATGGTTTAGAGGGCATGAAGATACAAATAAGAAACTGGTGTGAGATTTGTGAACAAGTACATCTCTACTTTCAGTCTGTTGCAGATTCTACAAAATTAATGTGCTATCTGAGCCTAAATTTTTCTAGACAGAAGCATCTCCAAAAAAACAACATTCAGACAGTCTGAAATTCATATCAAGGAATCTGAAAGACTATCACCTTACCTATACACAATGTAAAAATGAATACATCTTCCAGTTATGTTTTCTTTCAACCTAAAACATAGTCATTTTCCAAATAAAAACTTAAAAAATGTAATATAAAACAATAGACAGATCCTTTCTATCCATTCCACCATCAAAAAGCTATCCAAAACGAGTTTTGAGTATCAGAAAATCTTGCATTAATAAGACCAACGGTATTTCTTACATCTCTGCTTCATCAAATTTCCACTTTATAGTTCTATTTAGATTTAGAACATACAATGAAATACAAAGAAGTTGTTGCACATGTGAATTCAAATACACAGTGTGATATCTATGGTAATGAACACATTTATGCAGAACCATGTCTAAACATGAGACCCTGAAAAAATATGACATGGACTACATCTGCTGGCATATATTAATAACATAAGAGCAAATCCAATCAATTTGACCCACACAATAGCAGGTTTTATCAAAATGCAAATTATACCATGCTTGTGTATTAGATATTAAATTACTTACTACACTCAACACATATTATGCCCCTAGTCCTTCACCAATGACATACAAAATTTTTCAGCTGCCTGAAATTCTTCACCAAAATACCATCTGGAAAAAATGTTTGAACAAGATTTCCTGTGTCATGATGACAAGAAAAGTTTGTCATACCTTACAATATGAGCCTAATTAATCTCAGCTTTCAATTTCAATTTCTCCATTTTCATTATCATCAGAAATGTATATTGTAAAAATATGGTATCTAATGAATAATAAAGAGAACTTTAGTTGAGTTTATGCTCATGCAGATACACTAAGTTGATTACTAAAGACATTGTCCTCTTTCACCATTCAGAGGAAATATGGATGGAAAGGGGATAATAATCTGGACTGACTTGCCTCAACATTAACAACAATATTCTACTTATGTTAAGCATGGTGTTACATCTCTTTCTTTGTCTAGATGATTGTCTTCATACAAACACCCACTCAATTAATCATATTATAAAGATACAATATACACTAGCACTTACACGTACAAACACCCACTTAAATAATCATATTATGGAAGTACAGCATACACTAGCACTAATACAAACAGAATCCCACTCAGCTATTTACATCATTGAAGTACAGCTTACACTAACACTTACAAATACAGTATTCATTTGGTTATTTATATGATTGAAGTAAAACATACACAAGCACTTGCACACACAGAAACTAACTCAATTATTTTAATCACTGAAGTACAGTATACACTAACACTTACACAAATAGAAACCCATTTGATTATTTACAAGAATAAAAAAAAATTTCAAAAGTAAATATAATGTTGGGATAGAAATACCAAAAAACAGAAACAAGGTAAAAATACACAAACCATATGAACAATCATTCCTTGAGTAGCCAAATATTTCCAATAATTTTTATCTACAATTAAGTGTTTAATTCCTGTCAGTTGCATGAACTAAAATTTGAATAAAAACATTTAAACTGAAGAGCACTATAAAGTGTTACAGTTGCTAGTAACCATAAGCTTGTAATATTGACTCAGTACTACTGGCTATTTGTGTAGGATTTTTTTTTTCTTTTCTGATTTTGTATATTCATCCATACCTTGTTTGTCTAATGTCTTTTTGCATTACTATCCCTATGGCATATATAATTTTTACAAAATTTCATTTATTACTTGCTTCCCCCATTTTTTAAACAATTTCATTGGAGTAAGCTGATAAGTGAACATTTGTTTTGTTTTTATAACTCAAAGGTAATTTATATTGTTAATATCACAACAGTTTTGTCAGTTTTTCTAACTGTGAATTACAATGGGGGCCAATGAAGTTTGAATGGTTCCTAAATGATGATACAAATACCATGATGTGCTAAACTTACATTAAGGGGATATTTACAAAGCCTACTCTTTCCAACTTCATCCAAACTCATTGAGCTTCCTATAATAATTGACTCTACCACATTTTACGGTCATTAACAGGGAGAACATCATACAAATACCAAGCCATGAAAAATGATGTGAAGCCATGCACACGCACAGAGCTGCCAGGTTCAGCCCCACTGAAACTTTGCTGAAAAGTAAACAGCTGCTATAAAATGTATTGTTTGATAATTAAAAACTTTTTTTTTTAAATTGAGACATCAATAACATGTACACACATCTATCAACTACATAAATATTTGTTATTTTGAAGAGTAAATTATATTACTCTTTATTTAGTTATTTTTACAAAAACTGTTTTGGTAAATATAAGGAAAATGTGTTGCCATCTTACGACCAGATAGGAAACTGTTACTTATAAATCACGGAAATAAAATATGTTTGTAAACTGAATTCACTGCTAAACAGTAGTTTTCCTTTTTTTCATTATTTCTTTGCAAATATACGAGTTTGAAGAAATGAAAAATATTATGGTAATACAAACTGTAAATCATTTAATAATGGCAATTATATGCTCAACATTTAAGCATCACTGACTAATAGGTTGAATGTGGCAGCCATATTTTCTCAACCTCTCCCTGCATATTGAGCACCACCATACCTTTGAGATACAATTAGACAGACAGAAACTCACTCAAGGATTTATATTATTGAAATACAACATATATCAGCTATTACACATAAAACACCCACTCAATTAATATGTAATATACACTAAAGTATAACATACACCAGCAATTACACATACAGAAACTTACTTGGCTATTTATATCACTGAAATACAACAGGTACTAGCACTTACATATACAGAAACACACTCCATTATATATGTCATTGCAGTACAGTATATATTAATATTCACACTAAACAAACCCAGCCAATTACACTATGTAACAAAATTTTTACTTTTTCTTGTTCCCGGGCAGAAAGTGTTATTTCCTTATTGCTCATGTCTAAAGTCAATGGAAAAGACTTATTTTTCTCTTCAAGTTTTGCTTTTGTAACCTGAGTAGTGAAATTTTCAAATTTACCTGTTTACCAAAACATTCCCGGTAGATTCTGTGCTGAGTAGCTGATACAGAATTTTCTCAAACTTACAAAACTTTTCAAAAACTTTCTAGAATGTTGTAGAACTTATGAGAATACAACAGCATCAAGACCTTCCTAAAAGTATGATAAGTATGGCTAGAAGGTTATCAGAGACTTCAAAATAGTGGCATTCCTAATGGGTCTCCAGGGAGGCTTTACCAAGTTTCCCTGTTATCTTTGCCTTTGGGACAGCAAGGACACCAAAGCATACAACAACAGGAAGCACTGGCCACAATGGACCAAGTTCTCTGTGGGAAGGCACAATGTCAAGTTTGAGCCACTAGTGGACCTCCAGAAGGAGTTGTTCCCACATTTGCTCATAAAATTGGGCCTTATGAAACAATTTGTCACAGCTCTTGATAAGAAGTCTGCAGTCTTCAAGTACCTTCAAGACTTCTTCCCTAAGCTGTCTGAGGCAAAGGTCAAAGCTGGTGTCTTAATTGGACCACAAATAAAGAAGATCCTGGAGTACACAGAATTCCCCAAGAAGCTCAGTAGAAAGGAAAAATATGCTTGGGGCAGCTTTGTTGTGTTGGTTCAGGGCTTCTTGAACAATCACAAAGCCAAAAATTATGTGAAACTGGTTGACAATCTGGCAAAGAACTATGACAAAAAGAGCAACAGGATGTCCCTGAAAGTCCATATCCTTGAAACTCATCTTGATAAATTCAAAAAGCATAATCAAAGGAGCAAGGCAAGTGCTTCCACCAAAATATACTGGACTTTGAACACTGATACCAAGGAGGAGATAAAAAAAAACATGATGGGAGACTATATTCATGGGCTAATTCATGAAAGTGATTTACATTACAGTTGCAAATCTCAAAAAAACTACTCACTTCTAAGCATTTTTATTCATTTTTGTGTAACTTTAGCATAAATACATGTAAATCAAGATTCACATGTTGTTTTATTCAGACCTTATGTAAATTAAAATGTGCAAATTTGCCTGTTTTTACATAGAATAAAGGTTAATTTCTAAATTTCATTATCCAGGTCACAAAAGCAAAGCTTGAAGAAAACAATGGCCATTTTCTGTATTTTTACAACATAAGCAAATAAGAAATAACATATACTATCCATGAACAAAATGTGTTACATAGTGTCATTTATACCATTTAAGTACAGCATATACCCAAACTGAAACATGCAAAAACTTGCTCATTTGTTTATATCAGTAAAGCACAACATATACCATTAATTACACATGCAGTCAAGTAAGATACGGTGAAAAAAAGACCAACGGCAGGAAGCTTGCCATTTTCGTTATTACACATAAGAGGTGGAAGATCAACAGGAATAGAAGAAAAAAAAGCCTACACAATTAGAAAGTCTGGCACAACATGTAATGGACCGAACAAATCCCACACATAAATATAAAGGGAAGGGTGGCTTGTGGTTGAACCAGAAAGAACAGGTTGATGGGAAGTGGAAGGGGGTTTGATTTAAAAAAAAAAAAGAATAGTAGTGAAAACCAAAATTGAGTGGATCAGTATGGAGCCACCAACAGTATGGTGTATGGGGTGTCTCAAACTACAGCAAAAACCCAGGGAAAGTTTGGAGAGGAAGATAGGTGCAACGGAAGAGATAAAACAGTCCTGATTGAGAGCATGCAGAATCAGGACTGATGGATGAAGACAATGGGACAGAAGAAGAGAAAGTTTGGCATCTAAGGGAAGTACCCAGTTAATAACAAATCTGTGGAACATCTTCGTGTGAAGAGATCATTTTCATAAGTTGGATGCTGTCCCACTGAGAAAAATGGTCTGCTGAAATGTTCATAACACCTATAATACGGCAAGCAACTAAGCTTACCTACTACAATGGGTCCAATAAAGGAAGTCCAAAGCCAGGATACAAAAGGTCATGCAATGGGTGTACTGTAACCAAATGGTCCACCATATATGGTAGGAAATGGGAGCATGTTTATCAAACAGCAAGCAGTTCTAGAATGTTGACATGAAAAGAATACTTTTCTGAAAACCAAGAACCTGAACAAAGAGCATTGTTCATGGATGCTCTTCAACCAGTGAGAGGTGTCTGTGAATAGGTGAAGATCTGTCTTGAGAAAAGGCAAGAAAATGCCGAGGTGGTGTTGGAACAGCCTAGCCACCAAGGTAACTTCTGCAGGTGAGGTAGATGATGGAGGATCTGTGAAAACACTGGATCCCTGAACAGGTTTCACTGGTCACGTAGTGCCCACTGTAGGGAATGCATATGTGCATAACCATATGGGATAAGGAGTTCTATTAAAGCTAGAGTCTCCAAATGAAATAGAACCTCCTGCACAAAAGGAGAAGAAAAGGTATGGATTTTGATGCATATGCTTGAGGCCTTGTAAATAGAGAAGTGAAGGTTGGATGTGACTAAGTTGAGAGTTTAAAAGGATACCTAGGTGGATGAGATTTTGGATTGAGGTAAGAAATGATTTGTACATTTTGAAAAACCACCCTAATCATGTGACTTCATGAAAGGAAGTATGATTTGAAGATTTCTCCTTGGAGTAGAAGAGTAGCAGCCAATTGTCGATAAAGGGGTGGAACCACAGCAATGCAAAATGGATACATAAAGAGCTGATGCTATTCCAAATAGAAGGGCTAAATTGGATTGAATTGTGGATGAATATGGGGAAAGAAACAATTAAAATAGAGCTATCAAAACATAGTTGGTTAGCATTTATTGACACAAAGAAACTTAGATATCTATACCAAACAACAGGTAAAAAATTAAAAATAAGTCAAATTATTAAAATACATAAAAAGGAATTATGTTAAAATGAAACAAAGGCCAATCACCATTTAAAATTTAAAAATCCAAGTGAAGTGGACAGTGTCACCATCACAAATGACACTGTCCAATGTCAGGGATGAACCCACAGTAAAAACATCAATGGTGCCATCATTCATGGTTGTCACAACAGCATGACAGTAAAACATTGGTTATTGTGATTTGAGTGTTACACAGACCACACACTGGTGCATCAGTTCCAGATAAAAGAAAATGATTAGTTAAAAGGCTGTGACCAATGCATAGCCTAGCCAGGGAAACTTCCTTGTTCTGATCCTTATGAAGGCAAAACAGCCAAAGAGCAACAGAAAGTTTGATCTGGAAAATATTATGTTGTTGCCCACTACAAGTTGACTGCAACTGACATCAAGCCAAGCCTTGAATATAAGTAGTCCATGTATGGAAGAGGCATGGAAGTGATAGTACCAGAGCAGACAGACTTAGATACAGTGTCAGCAGGTTTGTTCCTATGAATCCCAACAAAACCTGGTATCCAGGAAAACAGGGCAGAAAAAAAAAAATAGTCAGCAAGTTTTGGCCTACTGTATTACATCTACATAATCCACAGCAAAAGAAATGGCATACAATTCAGCAGTGAATGCAAAATCTGTAGAAGGGATCTTGTATGCAACCACTGAATCACAACAAACCATGGCAGAGCTCACAGAGTCATCTATTTCAAACTATTTGTATAAATGAAAATGGTAGGATGGTTTAAAAGATGAGAGCAAATGAAAGACTGTATTTCCAAACAAGAGTATCTGTCTTATTCAGATGAATCAAAGAAAGGTCACATTGGGGGATAGCAATAAGCCATAGTTGGATGGGCTGACTGGTGGAGATGGCAACATTATCAAGGAAGACAAACCCAATTCGGCCAACTAGGCCTGGATACAAAGGACAAAAAGAATAGTGGAAAACCATTTATTCCGAAAAAGCATGGCCCACTGAGGAATTTAAAGATAACCCCAGGTGGGATGTTGTGGTAAGAATTAAAGGTTTGAATTATATAGTAAAGACAGCTGCAAATGGCAGAGGTGAAGAGGAGGTTTATGAGCCTCAGTGTACAAACTCTGGACTAGAGAAATGTGGAAAGCCCCCATGTAGAATCAAAACCCCAGATGGCAGATTGTAAAAGATGCCCAACAACTTCAAGGCCAAGGTCCTCATAGAGCCATAGACCATGGACTCATAGTCAAGTTTTGATCAAATGAGAGTAGAATAGATCTCTAGCATAGAACATCGATCCACTCCTCATGGAAGAGAGGACTCAGAGGATGTTCAGTGCCTTTGTACACTTGATGTGTGGAATTAAGGTCAGCTTACATTTAAATATAAGCCCAGAGAACTTTGGCTCAAGGACCACAGGAAACACAACTTCTCCATGATGGAGCTTAGAATCAAGTGAATACCCCATTGGTAGTACAAGTGCATGTAAATAGTTTTAGATGAAGATAAGGTAAAACTATTTTCTATGGTCCACTTAAGTTAACAATTGATGGCAGTCTGTAGCTGCCACTCAATAAACATCGTGATCATTGACTGACACTAGATACGTCACTAAGTCTGTTTACAACTGTAGGAAGGAGTTGTCTAGTGAAAGCATTAATCTTTATAATGAAAAATTGTGGCACTCTAGAAACAGCTCTGAGAAACTCCAAGTTCCTGTGGAGGAAAACGAGAAATTGTCACACCCACACAGAGTTGGAATCACTAGTTCATTGAAAAAATGTTTAATAAAATTGGACATATGGCCACGTAACCCATATGAGTGAGGTTCTTGCAGGATGCCATATCTCCACGTAATATCATAAGCCTTCTCACGATAAAAAACACAAAAAAAAGATGTTGTTTCTTAAGAAAGGCTTTCCTGATTGATGTTTCAAGTTGAATCAGTTAGATTATGGCAGAGCACTGTCATCTTAACCCATGCTGAGTGGGTGAGAGGATGTTGTTTGATTCGAAGAATAGAAAAATAGAAAGCAAAAGCATGGTACCAAGCATTGGGAGAAAAAGTTTCCTGTCAGATCTAGTCAAAAACAACCAGAAGAAAAGCAAAAGATACATCTCATAGTGAAAATCATCTGGTCCAATCAACATACTGCCAGATTGGTAAAAGCAAGCTTGAGTTTCACCAGCATAAATGGGTGATAACAGTCATAGAGACAATCAACCTGAAAGGAAAGAGGCAATCACTCTGCCTGAGTCTTGATGGCTAAAAAGGTGGGGAATAAAGCAGAAGTGTTAAATGCACGAGAAAAGATTTTGCCAAAAGTATCTGTGATGCTTTGGGCATCGGCAACTTTCTGGTCACTGGAGAGCAAGATTGAAAGGAGAGCTCATTGACTTTCCCAAATCTTTTCCCATATGACTTTGGAACTGGTGGTAGAAGAGATGCTAGTTGTGAACATCATCCAAGATTTCTTCTGGCTCTGACGTCTCACCTGCCAAGCATGTGCATGGGCCTGCTAAAAAGCAATGTAGTTTTAAAGTTGGGAATACCCACAAAAGGTATCCAAGGCCTGTTTTTAAGCCTTCCATACCAAGTATCAGGCAGGACTCTATTATAAATAGATAACAGCAGAATCACGTTTTGAGAGAGCAGTGAAAGAGCACCAGTTGGAAAATACAAGGCCTGAAAGGTTATGAATCAACCAGATGGTCACAGTAGTTAGATCAGCAGGTGACATACACACAAAAGAAGAAGAGGAGGAAGATGAAGATCAAGATACTGGTACAGAACAAGAAAAAAAAAGAGTTGAAGCTTGAAAGATTTATAAGTGGACATCAATCCCCTGTTTTCTTAAGAATAACAAAAAGACAGGAATAAATTTCTGTATAAGAAAGAAAAATTTGTTCAGAGACGTTTTTTATAAATAGGTCTAACATTGCTTTGTTGGAAAAAAAACCAGATCACATAAATACTATAGAGACACTCACCTTTTCTATAACAAACTGGTCCAGGATGAGCACCTGCAGAATCTGGTCCAACAACAAAGAGTCCTGATCTGAAGAACAACATGGAGCCTCCACCTGCTGCAACTGTGTTGATATCAAGCTAAAAATATATGACATTAATTAAATACCAACATATCACAAGTTAATGTCATCCTGCAATTATGTATAACATATACTGAAACCACAGATGTCCAAATTAATTATGTGTTCAGCACCAACCCCCTCAAACTAATTGTGATACAAAAACTGTATAAAAAAAACACATACATTTATTTTTAAATTATTACAAGAGTACATTTCAAACTAGAGGGACACTCAGTAGAGTGCATACCTCTGCCACATAACACTGATCATGTTCAGACCTCAAAGGAATGTAGAAATATGTCTACTGTTGTCAATATACATGAACCATATTTGGGAAAACAATAATATTATATGCACATCCATGGCATTTCATCAAAATCTAGTAACTTTTGACTGAGTTATACAGCAAAAATAGTAGGAAAAATCATTCTCCATATTAACAAGTAGAGATTTTTCGTAAAGTTACTGTGACCATGACCCTCAAAAAACTAATCACTTCTAATTTTGGTCATAGTCCAAATGCATACCAGCTTTCATACACATCCATTCGACCATTTGTGAGAAATCATGCTGACAAACACACACACACACAAAATGAAAACATAACTTTGGCCACCCTAAGTAGCAGAAATAATAATATTCAATTATCATTAGTACAATTATTTTTCTTCATTATATTTAATATAAGATTCTTACGTCTTAGATTTTCATGATTTGTAAATCATAACTTGCATGATTGAACAATTATATTAATGTATTATGAATTACTTTATATGAATCATGACATTCCTTGAAATTAGATTTAAAAAAATGGAGCTAATCATTTGTGTGAGATATATGTTATTTTACCTTTGTGAATCAACATTAGCAGCATGGAGATAAAGTTAGTAAAGCTGCATATAATCAATTTCAAAGCATTTCATACATAAAATAACACCAAATATAATGTTAGACAGAAATAACCTTCAAATAACAGCATGTTACTTTTAGTTATATTAAAAAGAATTTGGATTTGGTGGAACAAAACAGAAAATGTTTTAGTAGAATGTGACAAAACTTTTATTCCGATATTTCTGTATCTATGAAATTCACCTTCATTATAGAAGATGACAATGTCCTTTATTACAGACAGTTTTTGTGCTTGTAGTAGAAAACAATATGATTTGAGATCACCTAATCTTTAATGAAATTTGCAAAATCACTGCTGTAACCTTGCTAAATGCTTTGTAAAGGGTATTTCTCAATTATGCCAGGAAAATAAAAAAAAACTATTTCTGATCATGTACAACCATGCTACTAATTGGCCATGGGTGAGGTTCAACAAAATCTGCTATGAAAAGACAAGACTTATGTGGGGGGCAGTATGTGGATGTAATACAATATCAAATCATTTGGAGTGTGTGTGTGTGTTTTTGTTATAGCAAAGCCACATTGGGCTATCTGCTGTGCCCACCACAGGGAATTGAACCCCTGATTTTAGAGTGATAAATCCGTAGACTTACCGCTGTACTAGTGGGGGGCAGTATGTGGATGTAATACAATATCAAATCATTTGGAGTAAATCTGCTCAATGTTTTAATAATATTAAAATTCAAATCAGTGATACTGCTTCTACTGGTGTTAATGAATATAAAGATTTTTCTAATCTATATACATGTTTCAAAAACTTTAGAGCTCTAAAAAATATAAGTAAAAATAATAATATTGTAATTTCTAAATCACAAAAAGGCAACAGTAATATAATTTCAGATGAAGATAATTGTATAAATAAAGCAAAAGAAATAGTAATTGTACCAAATATGTGAAATTCAATCAAGATCTTACTGACAAGTGGAAAGCTAGAATGCAAAAGTTTTTATTAAGTTTGTTTATTTATCATATGGTAGAGCCATATCGAGCTATTTGTAATGTCCACTGAGGGAAATCAAACCCCTAATTTCAGCATTTTGAATCAGTGGACTTATTACTGTCTCAGCATGAGACTTTTATTAAGATTGAAGAAAAGTATTGTTAATGAAAAACAGTTGCTGAAACCAGAACCATTAGAAGGTCTTCTTGATCAGTTTATTTTATGGTCTACCAAATATTAATAACAAAGAAGGTCCCTTGTAACTAATAACCATGCTACGACTGCCTTTATAGCAAAAATTTTCACCACAAATGAATATACCCTGAAAGACACTTTTGAGTTGTATCATGAAATTAAGCAACTGAAGTTCAATGTTAATGTATATTGTTCCAATTGTGGAATAGAATAATTATATATCAATATATAGTTGAAAAAGACCATACAGTTAGGTGAAGTGCTGGTTCATTATGACAACTCTAATGAGATATCCATCCTAAATTCTGTCTTTTCGAAATTTATGAACTTTGTAACTAGAGAATATGATTTTTTTGTTGAATGTAAAGCTTTGTGAACAGATCAGTGGTATCACTAAGGTTCATGACTTGTGCCATCTTTAGCCAACTCACTTTTATGTTTACATGAAAGACAATGGTTTAAAACTCTTTAATATTATAGGTATATTCTTTATGAATTTTTATCATGCTTCCCAACTTTCTCAGTATCTAAATAGTATATTTAACTTTACAGAGTTTGTTATGGAATATTAGTGGGATCATTACTTCTCTTCTTGGATTCCCTCAGTAGTGACAATAATGGTGAATTTCATTCTAAATTTATCACAAGAAATCCTTTTTACAGGTTTATATTCTAATTTTGAAGACTTTATTCTGAATTATTTTAAAGAAAAGTTTACTAAAATATAACTCACCATGATTACAAAATATCCATTAGATACAAAACTATATATAAGGAATTTATTTACACCATGGAATTTTTATGCAGAAAAGTTTTCATGTTCCATGATTGACAGGATACTTCGTACTTACTTATACAAGCAAAGTCTTCATATAATAAATCCAATTAACATGTCTAAATACCCTTTAGTTATCATTTTACCATTTATGGGGAAATATTGTTTTAGTTAAGAAGAATGAGTTAAAACAGGTTATCCAAAGGATATGTCCACAGATGCAATTAAAGTGTATGTTTAAAACTAATTGTCACCTACATTTTTTTTTAAAGTTAAGGGCTAGATTCTAATTGGTAGCTTATAAACTTACTCATCCTTGTTGTCAGCAATAATGACTGGTTTTACGAAAAAAAAGAATCTATTAACACAAACAAAAGAACATGCTAACTTCAAATCATGCACTAAGTGAAGCATATTAGCACACAGGATAATTTCACATTGTCATTGATTTTAATTCATTTAATATCCTTGCCAAAGTCAATGATTAAAAGAGCTTCCATATAAAAAAAAAGTCTTTCAATTCACTCACCGAGGCCTGAAATCAATTCAGTTAATTTTGCAACAACACTAATGTTAAGACTTTAATATGTGGTATTCATTAGTTAATAGAATTAATTATCTAGAAGAAAGAAAAAAAAACTATTAGATGACCTAACTTGCAACTATTTATCTGTTTGGACTAAATATTAAAGTTAAATAAAAATGTTAACAGTTGTCAAAATTGCAATTTTTCTCCATCTATTAAACATATTCCCCATAGTCACAGAACAATACTTACATAATATTAAAATCTGAATTACACACAACATTTCATGTCAAACTTATCAACATACATTAATAATAAAGTTTCACAATAAAATTTTGAATGTAATTCTCTTAAAGGTTATGACATGAGAACTTTGACCTCAACCAATGTTCAAACAGTTTTTAAAAATTAGTTAACATTAAAGTTACAGGGAAAACTTTAAGCTTATTTCTATTTACAAAGAAGATATCCAAACTTTACCTACCAAACTTTTGAGCTTGAGAGAGAGGGTAACTAATTTTAGGATTATAGATCAAATATCTATAACACTATTACAAGAATATGTGCACCATATGTGTTACTGTTAGTAAGGGAAATCACAAATTTCCAATTTAACTTGACCTACCATTAGAGAAAATTGCTTTCTGTTGACAGTATTATTGTAACAATAATCCATCAGCAGAATAGATATTAACTGCTGGAGAAAAACAAAGGAACAAATATCAGACAAAATCTAAGTATCTTGGGTCAGCAATGAAAGTTAGCTTTCATTATGTTCACCCTTAAAACTTTATCCTTTCATGGTGGTTCAGGATAATGAAGGGTTCAACATACAAGAATAAAAATCATCACTGGCTAGTTGAAGAAACAACAACCAAATCTGTCAAGAACTTAACTTTAAACAGTGAATTCTCTGACTGAAAAAGCAAAGTCAGATAAATTATAATTGATCAAAAAGTCAGCTAGATGTTTAGGTTGCGAAAGAGGCAAAACTTTCTGTTTACAAACATTATTCCTCAATAAAAATATCTTTTACAACAAAATAATCAACCTTTTTCCTTGGTCAAGCAATATTTTTGCAGGGTTGAAATGTGCCGATGCTGTAATATATAGCACAAGAACCTTTGGTGCCGTTCTTTTCAGTCCACAGATCTCATTGTGTCTCATCTTGAACAACACCTTCCTAGCCATTCTACCACCTGTTACAATTCATACGTCCAACCAACAAGCTTATCCTTCAACCAAGATCCACTCCTTTCAGTATTATTTGGTTTTCACATGCTGGTTCTTGTTGGAAAGGAATGAAGTTAAAATTGTAAAATTTGATCCCACATATGTGTTGGAGTTTATTGTTGTTTGTTTGTTGTTGGTCTAAAAGTGTGCATATAATTTATAACATGGTTTTTATGAGAAAATTTATTGATCAAGTATTGTTTAATTTTGTTGATTTCATCATTAATTTTATCCAGTGAGCATAGTTCTATGGCTGTTTATTTGGTTTCTTAATATGTTAAATTTTTGTTTTGTTTGATGTCCCAGGGAATGTATAATCCAGTATGGGTGATTTTTCTGTGGATTTCTGTTTTGAATTGTGTACCAGTTTTAGTGATTTCGAGGTTACAAAATGCTATTTGGTTAGTTCTTTCCCATTCACAGGTGAACTTTATGATAGGGTGTATGAAGATAATGTGAATGAAAGAACTAAGTGGGTTTATTTCAAGTTGTTTTCTCATCATCGAGAACATTTACAGTTCCTATCTCATTTCTTTTTCAGTGGAATTATATACTACTAGCATAACATAATAGTGGAAGGAATAGTTCCAGTTCACATGGGTAAGTTGCATTATCTGATGTCATGAAAATGGCAACAGGGGGCAGCACAGTTATAGGTATTATTCAGTGATATCTAGGGACTGAGTCCACAAGCTTTAGTAATACATCTTTAACAGGGAAAAAATAAGGACCATACAATGGCTATAGAAATAGCACTTAACCAAGATAATGCTGTAGGTTGTGTACGAATGTAGGTTGCATTATTCTTCTTATATATGTCAGATGGCATGGCCTCACCTATGTTTGAATGAATGACTAGTCACTTAACTAGTACTAATTGCTGTGGGTAAATCCCATGCTGTATGTTAAGTAGGAGCATTAGGTTTAAACAGTATGGTGGATAATGGAAAATGTTTAAAGTACAATAATGGAATTAAGTGTAAGTTGGTTAAGCAGTAAATGACCTAATTACAAGAGTCATACCTTTCCTAGTAGCTAAAAGGTAAGCTTTGAAGCCATAACATTATAATTTTATATCCATTCCCAATGACAAACACAATAATGATATTTCACTGTGCAGTTTCATAGTAAAACAAGAACAAACAAAGAGTGCAGGTATTCCCACATTCACTATCTTATTTTAATATTGCATTTAACTACAACTACTTGTGATAATGCAAGGTTTATAACTGTGCAAAGTCTTTCAATCTTTGCAAAAAAAGGATTTGTGAATCTGATATACAAAAGCACAAATGTATCAATTATTTGTAGTTAAAATGAAAGAGACAATGTAAAGAGCTGAAGCGAAAATTAAGCACTTTATTGGGTGAAAAAGAAAGAAAAATGAAAAAATGAAGGAAGACAAGAGTTCACTTATTTGCTTGTTTTAGCAAAAAGCTACAAAATATGTAACCTACATGTTGTCCAATGAATCAAACCCTGAATTTTAGTGTTGTTAGCCTATAAATTTATCACTAACCACTGGAGGGTGAAATGAAGTAAAAATCAGTAGTAAGGCTACTGCAGGTAAAATGAATGTAAGCAAAAGAGAAAGAACAAATGAAAGATGGATAACAATATAAATTACTAGTTGAGAGAAGGAATTAAACAAGGATGGAATTCCCACAACAAATTCTCTTAGTTTAGAAAGAAGTTCTCCTGGAAGTGCCAGAGCTGTATTTATTTCCTTCGAAATTGATTAAACAGAAAAAAGGACACTTGGATGCTATCTCTGGTCTACAAAATAATATAAGGCATTCCCTAAATTTAAAGTCAAGGAGAAGGCAATTAACTCTCCTATGAAAAAGAAAAACATTTCTTTGACTAACCAACTACAAAAACTAACACCAAAGACTGAATTTTGTTTATGACCTAAGGTGTTTTAAAATTTTTAAAATCAGAACTTCAAAACTCTTTAAGAATGGTTATAGATAAAAAATATATTCCATAGAAGAGTGAGATACATAGATCTACATACTGTACATTGATTTATTCTCAAAGCTAAACCAACAAATTATGCACAAAAATATTCACATATTCAACAACTATTGTTTTCCAGCACCTGTAATTGGGCAATTGCAAAAGAAAAAAATTAAATCAACATTGTTTATGAATTTGTAGGAATATAAAACACTGAAGAAATAAAATATTATATTAATAAGTTAATAAATTATAAAAACTAAAATCATAATAAAATAATATTAGTACACATGAATAAACATAAATAAAACATATTTCACAGTAGTTCAACATTTATGCCAGATTAAATTTTTACACCCACTAAACAAGTCAACAAAATCACAAATCACAGATTTCAAGGGGGTAAAATAATCCACACCCATAACAGGATTTTCACCCACAAACAACTAAAGTCCAGAAAAAGAAATGATCTAAAAAATTCAAATTTGCTTATTTTTCTGTAGTACAATATCTTGTGCTCATAATAACAGATGGTACGTGGGTGTACTCTGGTAGGGGTGGACATTTCTCTCATAACCACTACTAATATCAAGAGTATATGAGAAACTGTTGTGTGATTGACGAACTATTCAATGTCTCATTATGACTGGGTAATAAAAATATTAGACAAATTATGATTGGTAAATATTTGGGGACTTGTTTACTCCTCTCTTCTTCTCTACTCTCTTCTTCTTCTGCTACATTACCATAGAACCATAACTCTTCTAGTTCTGTCTCTTCATCTATGAGGCACTCAAAAAACAACTGCAAGTGCAAATGCATTGTATCGTGATTCTTGTTATCTTTGCAAATAATATGGCATCAGCCACATCTTCTTCTTCTTCATTTTTTTATTTTTTCATTCATTTTGTTATTGGGCCCAATAAGTAGGCACAGACAACCAAAGAGGTTGAAATGAGACAAGCTGTAGAGGAAAAAAGCAAGAATAGCAGGGATATGATGACACTCATATAAGGAGAGATGAAATAAACAGCTGAGACTCTTACAGAAGTATAATGCAATAATACACACACAGGAAGAGAGGGACAGAGAAAGAAAGAAAAAGAGAAATGAAAAAGATAAAGAGAAACTATTACAACACAGGTATGACCACAACAGATATCAGAGAGGCAAAAAACTAGGACAACTTTCATTACCAAATGAATGACATGGAAAAAGTTTTGTTATATCATAACAGACTCCTCAAAACCAACATTACCATCCAGTGTCCAGATTAGCAGTGCACTTGAGCTGAGTAATTATGGATTTGATTTGCTAATTACATGGAAAGCTCTTGTTTCCAACCTCTTTTCTGAATTTATCCTTGAAAATCTCTAGTCCTGCACCTAGTTTTATTGTTGGTGCATACTGCATAAGCTCCACCAGTACAGACAGTTGAGATGTGGTGAATATGTGAATCATAGAAGGCCTCACAACTGTCTTGAATAGTTTCCTCAAAAAAGTTATTTTTGCTCTAATTTCACTCTCAGCTGGAAAATCATATCTCTCTGAATATTTCTTTATCATATAATTCCAGCATTCTTCTTGGGCTTCTCTTGAAAGAGGAATCTTCCTTGCCAAGTTCAACTAACTCTGTGATATATTTTTGGAATTCACAGATACTTTTCCTATTATACATTTGGCCTCTGCATAATCGAGTCATCCACTCACATGGAAATGGCAAAGCAAGCTTATAGTCTTTTGGGACAGAGCTGTATACGTTCTTCTTACCATTCTTGATCTCAGCAATGCTCAGTTCCCCAAACTGCTGCATAAATAGAGCTCTCTTGATAGCATGGGATTAGATGTCACATGACTCAGGTTCATTCATTTTATCAGCTTCAGACACCTTATTGTGTTTCCCACATATGCTCTCTGCCTCACCTATGCCTGTACCAGGATTTTCACACCAATTAATAGTTCAAACCTAGAACTTGAATTAACTTGAAGTCTGTTGCAACTACTATTGTCATCTGTTGAGTCACAATCTTCTGTATCACTGTCAGTGTTCAGTGATCAATGAATTATCTTCACCTTCATTCTTATTAACTTCTTCTTCCACATCACATTCCTGAGGGTGCTCTTAAACTTCAGAATGCACTGATTAGTTTCCAGACTGAGATCCACATGAATCTCAGGTCTAATGCTCAAGTAAGTTCCTAAGAAGTAAAATATGTAGGATCTTTATAATTTTAGAAAGTGTGTGAAAGTAGGGTGTTCTGTTAGGATAAAAAAGAAATTGATAATTGCAGATAGTCAATTATAAAACAGTGTACACTACAAATAATGAGAAGAGGGCATGCTCTTTCCATTCCAGAGGTTGAGATATATCATCTGATTCATTTCAAATAAAGATATATTTCATACTAGAAATGGTTTTCATGGTAATCTCTCCTCCAGAATGTTTGGTTGATTTGCACATTGAGTGAAAAATATCATTGATTCATATAATCACAGTGAAAATAATATACTGTAATATCTAAAAGTAACAATAGTGATTTATAATGACCACAGTATTTACTTAACTTCATGAAGGCAAAAATAACAGTATGACTTGTAAATGATTATTTTGTAATGATCACACACTAAATCACTAATTTCACTGAAGACGACTGAATGAGAAAGAATAATTCATGATCCAACAATTTCAATTAAATTTAATTTACTTACCTGTGGAGCTTGTATTGATATACCAGAAATGGAAGTTTCAAAGATATGCTCAAAATGTCCATCGTATCTACTAACATCAGTAGAAGTGCCTGATGAATTAAAAATAAGAGCTTAATGTAAACTCAGAAAAGTATTTTAATATACCATAATAATATTATATATGCCTACATCAGCTGACCTACCTGTACAATACTTAGACAATAATGATGTAGCTATAACATCAATTAAAATACTAACAAACAGCTTTTAATGCATCACAATAGTAAAAAACAAACAAGATAAATCAAAATTGTGTGATGAATCATACTTGTAAAATCCAATGAAACCTAGTTTTCAGTAAGAAAACCTACCTTTCTCATTGGTAAATGTTTCATATATATATAATTTGATCAAATAGTGTACTTAATGATTCTGAACTATTTACATAAGTATGCATACATTGTAATGTTTTAGTTATATCATTAATATTATAATTTAAACATTAGCTAGAGGGAGCTGTAGGTTTTAATAACAATATTGAGATCAATGATTTAATAAGAGTTTGAACACCTACTGAGGAGTTATAAGGGAACGATGTAAAGTTTTCTAGTATATTCCAAAGAAAATTATACCTACAAGATAGTTAGAGGGTATAATGAGAGAAAAATAATCAAAGTAATAGTTATTGCATTTATTTCATACAAGTAAGTTAATGTAATTTGTAATATAAACATACAGCAAATTTATGGCACTACAGATAGAAATAAATAAAAATCCTATTAGCTAAGTGCTTTCAAAAGGCAGATATTTCTTCTACAAGTATTCAAATATGTAGACAACAACAGTAGGAATTAAAGTAATTTACTGTCATTACATGGAATGATCAATGACTTTTTTTGTAAGATAATATAAAAGAATCCAAAAATTACAGTACAATTGTGTATTAATGTAAGAATTTAATCTTATGCTTTTGTACTCTTTAAATCTAAATGCACATGTTCTCTCTTTCTATATATATAGTAAAATTAAATAATTTATATCTAAATGAAGTTAAATGAATAAACAAAATGAGGAAAAACTGTGTTAAAAACAGCCAATCCCAACCTCTAATTAATTATATTATAACCATAAAATATTCAAGCCATAAACCAAAACACATTAACATGATTTTTTTAACTGTTTAATATATGCTGCACATTTTAAAAAAATGGAATCATAGAGTACAAGTTACAACATGGAATTATAGAATATATTCTAGGGTTTGGATGTGATGGCTGAAGTAGGACTCACATAGCATTGGGGATATACCATCTATCGATCTTAACTTCAGATTCACTTGTCTCACATAAAAAAATAAGAAATTAAGAGAGTGAAATGGGGTGCTCAAGCTCACAACATACCACATCTATATCACCTTTCACTGCCTGCAGACAGTTGTGGGAAAGTGACTGCTCTCCCAAGTTAGAATAAGAAAAAGATAAACATAAAAAGATGAAAAAAGTGAGACTAGCAAATTTGAGGATAATACTGATAGATAGTGCATCTCCATATTGTGGGTCCTACTTCATCAATCACCTACAAAACCTATGATACACTTTATAATATCCTGTTGTAGCTTGCACCCTGGGATACTTTTTTTAAAAAAATGTGCAGTATATATTTTTTTTTCAAATCTAAAAAAAATTCATGTTAAAGTGTTTTGGTTTATGTTTTAAATATTTTATGGTTATAATATAGACATATATATATAAATACATCTAATTTGTTATTTTAACTCAAAAGCAAGCTCAAACAAAAAATGCTGCATCAACTGAAAAGATCCCAGGGTACAAGATACAATGTAGGATTATAAAATGTATCCTAGGTTTTGTATATATAGATGATCTAATTAGCATAATTAATCATGAAATAAAAAAAAAATATTACCACACTTTATTCAATACAATAAGAAATAGAAAGTTCTTCAATATCTGACACAGAAATACATTATTTGGATACAGAAATTAAAATAATTGATGAGGATATCAATGTAAATATTTTTGATAAAAGAAAATATTTTATCTTTCCAATTTATAGTTTATCCTCCTTTAAAAGTAATGCAACATACTCTTCTGTTATAAGCATCATAACTTCATTTGTAATAAATTACAGCATTTGATTAGTAATGTTTAATTACTGATACAAAAATTAATAGTTAATGGATTTAATAAAGAAACTTTAAATAAAATTATTAAATTATTCTGTAGCAAATACCAGAATGTATTCAATAAATATAAAGAAATAAAAATTATAGAAATTTTACTGAAAATTTCTAATAACTATTTTTAGTTATGAATAAGGTAATTTAACAACTTGGCACTACTCTATGCAGATGTACAATGCCAAACAAGGACAATGCAGCAAATGCCATGGTTTCGTGAGCACTATACTCAAACACCAGCATCAGAAACAATGTCCATAGCACCTGATGAGAACATCTTACACTGGTACTTGGCTGACCCTAGCCCAAGTGCACCAGTCAACTGACCCTAGGGGGCCCCACATCAAAGCTGCCTGTCTACAGGAATTCAAGGCCAAAGTGGTGTGTTAAGGTTGGACTCCTAAACCACTAGGATTATCTCCTCCCTTTCACAGGTCACCACACATGGCAAACTAATGGTTGGATGTTTAGATCCCAGAGGAGGTAAACTGAAAATCCAATCTGACTGGAACTTCAGTGCAACAGCAGTCTCAAGTAGGGAAAATTCTCTAAGTAGGAGCACTAGAAGGAGAACATTTGCCCCAAATAAAATCATCCTCCAGACAGGGTTGCACACAAATTGGAGCATGTGTGCACAACATCAACCTCTGTAGGCCACTAAACAGGTGGAAAAGATGAGGCAAATTTACAATAATGAAGTCAGGATGAGTTATCATAACAAGGACGTCTAAAATTTATGTTGATTAGTCCAGCTCTAAACCAAAACCACTCACTAGGAACTAACATCCAGATGATGGTAGAATGAAAGATCATAATCAAAGGGATGAACTACAATGTGATAGATCTATCCAAAAGCAATGTCATCATCTGGATAGGGCCACACAAAGATGAAGCACATTATCAACCTTTGGGTCCCTCTACCCAAAAGTGGATTGCTTCAGTAAAAGGTGTACAACCTCAGCCCTCAAATAGAACTGTACAGAAGCTGGGTTCATCACCAACTGCTGGAACCCACTGATGGAGCTGGAAGGTATTTTTATGAAATATGCACAATATCATACCCTGGATAGGACCACACATAAGTTACAGTGCAATGCCACCCTCTGAGCTCCACTGCATTATAGTAGGTTGCCTCTGAAAGACATATGGGACCTCACCCTACAGGTGGAACTGCACAGAAGCTTGGTGCAACATCAACTTCCAGGATCCACTGCAGTGAAAAGGAGCAAATTGTTGGAGAATCAAAATCCATCTATGAAAGACTATCACTGCCCTATTCTCAACTGAATGGAAGTGATTACGTTCAGGAGAACTCCACCATAGTTCATCAACTCAATGACTTGGAACTGGAAAGTGATAAGGACTACCACATTCCACTAGAAGAACAAGAAGGAACAAAACAGAAAAATGCTGACAGCAGAGACAGAACGATTTGAGACAACAAAAACCATATTTTGGACAGTAAACTACCCTAGATTTAGTCAACAGATGGAGTGACAGGGATGGGCAACAATACCCTTCTGAGACAGGGAGGAATATGCTAATCAAAATAGTTGTCAAACCCAACTTATATGGGTAGAAGGCAAAATTTCACATAGAAAGGATTATTACCAAAAGATGAAAATGGGAGAATGGGAACCACAAAAGGAAATGAAACAATGACGAGTCTGAATGGGGCATAGAAGTCTATCCAGACCAACCAAGAATAACTAGAGTAACTAAGAAAATAAATCCAAGTGAAATCGACAAAAAAGAAGAATGTCCTTCACAAGCCACCAAAGTTTTGATAAGGAAAGATCAGTAAGATAATGTGAGTTACTTGTTTACAGAGTGAATTTCAGTTTGTGTTGCAAGGTTATTAATCAAACACAGTTGAAAGGCAAAGAACAATAAAATTAAGAATAATAGAGGTGTACTCTTACAATCTTTAAGCTATGTGGAATAAACAACTGTAGTTTCCTGTTACAATTTACAGTCCATTCAAAAAGAAAAAAGGGTAATTTAGATTTACCACATAAAAATAAAAGCTATCCATCTTTTATGCCTATACATTAACCATTGTAGCACTAATCAACATACTTTCTGTAGCAACAAGTAAGTTTGTCTTTTTAAAATCCTTCCAGCCACATATGTATAAGATGGATGATGTGCTACTTTGGGCTTAGATTTAAATTTGATGAGCAATAGAACCAAATCAGGTATAAGTACCCTCCATGCTGGCACACAAAGATCATAGTCACTGACTGAAATTCCCCATTGTCACAACATCACCAACTTTTGTCCATTCAGAACCCTCAGCTACAACTGTACTTTACTTGCAGCACATTTCAATTTTGAGTATACCAAATTAAAGATTGTTTCTTCAGCTCAGTTGGATAACAAAGCCAAAACCTGGAAAACAGACCAAAGAGAAGACCCCAAAATTCATAGTAAAATTCACTACCCTTACAATTCACAATTAATAACTTGTAGTCATACAGTTTCTTCACATTTCAGTCTTTGTTTGTTTGGTTTTTGAATTAAGCACAAAGCTACACAATGGGCTATCTGTGCTCTGCCCACCACGGGTATCGAAACCCGGATTTTAGCGTGTTAGTCCACAGACATACAGCTGAGCCACTGGGGGGCTTTCAGTCTTTAATGATATATCAAGAATAGCATTTTAACATAACTTAACAAAATATATAAAAACCAAAAATCTAATCATGCAGTACTTAAACAAGACCAGATATACATAAAAATGTTTTTGTGAAGTATCAAAAATAGGATCATCATTGTCCACACACATATATTGTTAATTGATTACAGTCACTCTTTAGAAAACATGTGCATAAAATATATAATTTTTGAGTAGAAAACTAAATTGTTTTCCATCACATGACAGGCATTCAGCTTGTTATTTCCTAATTTTCTTATGACGATTTTATAGCAAATAATTTATACCTAATTTTGTATTCACTGGAGGGGTGGTAGATAAAATAAAGAGAAGACACCTAATGAAAATGTATCATGTGTCACACTAGGGGTAATTTGAGACTTTTTTAAATATTGTCTTACAGTATTAAGAAAACTGGTATGTTATTAAATTATTAACTTTAAGCTAAAATTTTATGCAATACTAATTAGTATTGTCACGTTTTTGTTTATGTTTTATGTTTTTCGTAGACTAAACGCAACAGAAAGATACAGATAAAAGCTTGTATAATTTATTACAACAAACTATTATATATGTAACAGATATAACATAAATTACATAACAACAATGACAGATATTAAGTTTAAACCTTCAAAATTAATTACAATACAAAATAGTACTGGTTTCAACCTTCAAAGTTAATTACAACACAACATGGTACTGGCCTGAGTCCAATATAATGATTTAGAGTGAAAGTCCAAAAGTTCAGATAAGAAATCCAAAATTCTAGTCTAGGAGGTGAATTTGGTCCCACAAAGAAATTTCGAAGTTTGAATGGAGAATGACGAAGTTCTTTTTACGGTGTTTTCAATGAACGTCTCAAACTTATCGCCTTCCAATTTTCCCGGTTTCCCGTAAATAGTTCCACACGTGTTGACTTTCAGCATAACCACTAATTCAAATGAATCGTAGAGATTGACAAAGTAAAATCACAGCTTCCATAGATTTAACTTCAGTCACAAATCGAAGTTGAATAAACTCACAGCAAACACTTAAACTTTCTCAAACGAATGACTGACTCTCTTCTCTATTCTTCGAAGAAAAACTAATGACTCTTCTCTTCTTCCTTTCTCGCATCTTCGTCTGTTTATATATTTGTAGGCCTCTTTTCTCGAACCATCGCATAACTTCCCAACATTCCAGAGAAATCCGTGCATGTCTGCTCTTGCACGAGACTTCTCGTCTAGACACTAGGCCGCCAACATTTCATTTACATAAATTTATAAACATATGATTGATCTACCTAATTCTAGAAAATTTTAAAAGTTATTTTATATGAATAACAACATATTTTATTGGTTTAAACTTTGAAACAATAATATAAATATGGAAATATAAATAACAGAAATGAAAATTTAAACACAACACAACATGTTGTCGTTTACAAAACATTTACATGACATTTACATAACAGTATGCTATAAATAAAATGTAGTTTCACAAAATTTAGAATGTAAGACACTGAAACGTTGTGTTATGCACAATAAAGATATCCATGATAATAGCATTAAGGAAGACAAATGACTAGTTGAGAGCTTTAAACTAGTGTGTTAAAAGTATAATTTGCAATTAAAATGTGATGGTTCCTTTTTCTCTCTTATAACATACAACATAAAACTGTTAATTTTAAGAAGTATTTTTTAGGAAGGATAAGTTCCTTATCCCTGTGTAACTGCACAATCTATTGTTGTTGTTTTTGAATTAAGCACAAAGCTACACAATGGGCTATCTGTGCTCTGCCCACCACGGGTATCGAAACACGGATTTTAGCGTGTAAGTCTGCAGACATACCGCTGAGCCACTGGGGGGCCACAATCTATTAGGTGACTGTGTAAAAAAAATTACCCTGCTGTTTTGGACCTCATGCTGCACAAGATTAGCACTGACTACTTGAGTTAGGAATTTCATTTATTTTTCAAGTAGTTATTTTTAGACATTTCTGCAAATAACATCTGCTTCTTTAAAAACCCAGTCTCCATGACAAAATGTAAATTACCTTAAGCAAGTTATGGATTCCTCAAAAGCTAATACAAAAATTAATGCATAACTGCTCACCTCCCATATCAAATCCTATAACAGGTAAATTGGTTTCTCTTTTGTATGTTGTTAGTGCATATCCAACAACTCCTCCTGCTGGACCTGAAAGTATAGCTTTAGAACCACAAAACCTGAAAACAAACAAGAACAGTAGGTATTCATGAAGCCTGAAAACAGCTCATAATGTAGAAAACTACAAATTCAATTCCTAGAAGATTAAGTACTGCATTCACCCTTTGTAATTAATTTCTTTGTTACATGTTTTGGTTCACATCATAAAAATTTAATTTTTTCATGTGTTTCATGATAAAAAAAATTTAGGTATTCCTAAATAATTTAGTGTTTGTACTCACTTTCTCATTGGAGTTAGCCCTCCATCAGACTGCATAAATAGGCAGTTAACATCCTGTAATAAAATTTCATATTATTTTGATGCAGGTTTATTTTATTCATCACTAACAACCTAAAAAACATTAGTATTGAGAAGCTGTAATTCAGGAAAATTGTAATCTACTGCAGAAGAAATTGTGAATCAAAGAACTGATTAAGTCTCTATGTAATTCACAGATAATTTTTCTTTTTCACTGAAATTACATACTTTGGTGAAAGTAAGAAAAAATCACAAATACTTTAACTTCTAGCCTGTTAAATGATAATAAATAGTTGATTTTGAGTGTAGGGTTGTATATTATTCCAACATCTAAATTATTTTAGATTATTAATAGTCAACATAGCACACTACATCAAAGCCAAAAAATTCTTTACATTCCATAATTAAGAAAGGCCTGTCTAAGGTATTTCTTTGATTTATTCTCCTAAACAGTACTAAGGAGCCAGGATTCAATCAAACTATAGATTACTGTAGGAGGAAAAGGGAATAAAAAACACATCATTCACAGATAACATTATTATTATATGTTTTTAGTATGTTGCAACAAAAAATGGTTGAAACAGCAAAAGGGTTGTCTTCATAAAGTTAATGTCACGATAAAGAATTTTATTAATGAATTATAACACTAAGCAATTAAAAAAATTGTTTTTATACAAAATAAGCACAAAAAAGATATTTTAGTACTCTGTCAAACTCAATTCAACTGTTTGAACATTACCACATATTCCAAGTTTGCTACTGT
The DNA here is from genome assembly GCA_011833715.1 of Carcinoscorpius rotundicauda. Lineage (NCBI taxonomy): Eukaryota > Metazoa > Arthropoda > Merostomata > Xiphosura > Limulidae > Carcinoscorpius > Carcinoscorpius rotundicauda. The sequence goes on along the minus strand of CM022392.1, from coordinate 42,605,379 downwards.
TGGCTAGGGAAATTAAAATATTGTTACTTTGTTACTGACTGCTTTAAGTTTGTGAATTTTGATAAGTGTAGCTGTTTCTGTCTGAGTTTTGTTTTATACTCTTTGTTACCACTGGGTAAGAAAACTTAAAGATTTTACAAAGTGCTGGAGTTTTGAGTCATACTTTTCTTTTATCATTGTTGAATAAAAAAAAGTTCAAGGATTTAGAAAAAAAAAAAACTTTTACAATGAACATTCACATTTATTTTCTTCATTTTATAAACATACTTAGTAATTTTCCCTAATATTTTCTTAAACACACAAAAAACAATAATAGTTTGTTTTTAACAAGTAATATTTGTTCATACTTGAAAAAATATAGATCTTTACACTTACTTTAAGATTATTCTTAAAACCAGAAGAAAATCCATTCACATACTTTTTAATACAGGGAGTAAGGTATGCATCAGTGCATGCTACAAAAAAAAGAAAATACACATGAAACAAAATAATTACTGTTTTTAAGAACATGAAATACATTTTATAGAGATTTCTATGAAAAAACATCCGTCATCCAACAATGATAAACTTATTACACAAACAAAGTCCATGGCATTTCAAACTTAACATGCCAAAATAAAATGTTTGTGTAAGGGATTTACCATTACTTTTATTAGAACAAAATCCAATACAGAATTTACAAATACAAAATATTGTAAAAATAAAATGAATCACCACATAGAAACATGTTCAAGAGCAACACAAATAAAACATAGCTTTCTCAAAATGGAAAGAAACAACCTCATATGACATGGAAATAATGTACATGTTATTCTCCCACATAATATTTAACACTATATACACTACACCTATATATATTCCTTTTTCATGGAAGAGATGAAGAGAAATAAAATTTAACTTTAAATAGGAAAGAAACTTGAGATGATAAATCATTATGTCTGTGTGATTACACAGAAAAATAGCAATTAAAAGGTATAAACTGAACTACACAGAAAAAATTACAACTACTTCCCCATCATACATAAAAAGTACACTGAAAGATGTAAGAGCACTCAAATATCTACATTAATAAGTACTAGAAATAAGTAGAAAACAGAAACCCTCCTAAGTGAATAAAAAACACCCAAACATGTTTTTCATAAATCTACTACAGAAGTATGAATCAGGTGGCAGTCAGTGTATCTTAAACTCAAAAAATGGTGCCATAATCAGAGGCCAAGGATTAAGTTATATATATGTATATATATATGTGTGTGTGTGTGTTAAAACTAATAAGTATGTATGTAAAGAATTGTTTTTCATAAAAAACAAGTAGATACACAGTTTGACAAACAGCATCAATTTTTAACATCCTTAATGTAATGTTCCTTACAAAGTCAAAAAGCAGTATAACATTAATTTTTTGTTACAGATTGTGACTCACCTGTAAAACCACGAGGAACCATACGAACCATAGGCATTACTTCTGATGAAAGAGAAACATGCCTAAACCCTAACATCTTAGCAACATTCCCTACTTGAACCTCATGATCTGGAAATCTTTATAAAATAAATGTTTTAATTGAAAACCTGTTCTTTCAAAAGTTTTTACACATTCTTAACATCATTACTTTATAAATTTGTAATATAATTTAACATAAACAATAAATCTCATGAGCTTTTCCAAGTGATCAGCTTCAATTATTTATTGAAAAATCACAATTTTAATAAATGTTATTGTTTTTGGTTTAAATATTCTTTGCTAACATATAATATGTATGAAAATATATATACAAATAAATAGTAGCAATGCACATTATTGTGAACTGTTTACACTATGACTGGTAGTCATCCAACCAAACAGGTATTGACACACCAGCATAATTCCTATCAAAGTCAGGCAGTCATTATGTACCAAGCAACAGTGTGTTGATGAAATCATGGCTTCCATAATAGAAATATCACCTAAGAAAAACATACAACAGACTTAGGCAATATTCCATGTTTCAGTCGGAGCTGTATGAAAAGTTTGAAAAGGATTGTTGAAACTAATTTACATATACCACATACCTTGGTCTCCTATAACATGAATTCTTACTTAATATACAAATTTATCTAAGTTCTGATGCTGGAACACACAAATTGTTTACTAAATTCAAATCAAAGTGTTACTTTTTGTGGCTTTATTGATGGGACAATTATATTGCATCTTACTTGATCTTATGTTTTGAAAATATTTTGTGGCTATCACATAGAGAACAGATATGTTATCATTCCAGTTCACTTTTCTGGTCAGACAACTTTGCACTGATATAACCATGGATTACCACAGATGACAGAAATAAAACTGCAATGAAAGTGACACAAATGTCAACATTTTCTTACAGCTGTTATTTGACTGCCATGGTTTCTTTCTTTACCCGTCTAGGAATTGGCCTGATTTTTTCACACTTGCTTCAGTCTTTCATACCTTACTCAATTGCCCTTGGCAATATTTCTCTCATAACACTCTCCACTTTTATTAATGTGTCCTCTGTCCTGGTGCTGTACATAAGCACATCATTCAGATAATGTTATCACTTTTTTGAGATTGCCTCCATACCAGTCCCTAGCATTTACTGCTAGTAGGGAAGAATGGTAAGAGAGTGTGAAAGGGAAAAAATATTATTGGAAATTCATGTTCAATTTTACAAAATGTTAAGTTCCATAACATTCTTAACACCTATCATATATTACAGCTAGAACTTTACATACAAAAAGAAAGAGAAACCAATGAGAGCATTATCCATAGAGAAAGTCTCTTTGTAGATCATAAGTGAGTTAATAGAAAATTGGCACCTGAGTGGGGCAACCACACTACATAAAGAACAGATATGCTCTTCACCCAGAGCTTAATTCACGTATTGTGAGTGGAATTTCGCATGACTTTTCACCACTACATGACAAGCCCTAACACAAAAACCAAGATTCCACTACCTTGGGTTGGAAATACAGAGACCATGCTTCCTGTACCAAATTTTGATGGCAAGGGCAACTGGACCACAATCTATATATCCTTACATTTTTTATACTTAAGTAAAGAGCTACACATTTGGCTATTTGTGCTCTACCCCAAAGATATAAAAACCTGGTTTCTAACATTTTAAATCTGCAAACGTACTGCTGTGCCACTAAGGGACATATTCATATAAGCAGATCCCAAACTTTAGCCATAGAGTGATGTACTCTGAGTCACCAAAATCAGAACAAGAAGGTAAGCAACATTGAAGTGCAAAACCTTCTCCTCAAAATGAAGAAACCAAAAAGGCAACACCCCAAACTAAGAAAGAGAAAATTCTGTAACCCAAACTTAACCTGAGGAAACAGAACTTATCCTGTTTGGAATTATAAACACTCATCCTTAGTTTCCAACTGTGTGGACAAAGCAACTTCCACTTGCCTCCAAACTTATAAGGAAGATGTGGAACAAATTGTGCTCAATCAAGGATGGTACACATCTGAGTTTGAAATTATAAACAGTGTACTGAACCATCAGCAATGTTGAGAAACCCACTTGTTGAGAATTTTATGTGCAATGTACTGAACCAATACTGATAATAAATAAAGAGGATCACAATTAATCCAACGAGATAGACGAGTATTAAATCTGAACCAGTATTACTGATAGGATCCTCCATAGGATCTAACATCTGGGTAAATAACATCCAGTGACCTGGGTAGGAGGGCCCCCATTTTACCCTTCTATACAAGAGTGGAGGAATACCTGCTAACACTCTGAATAAAAAGCCTCTGTCCACCCCTCCTGAGACTGGAAACCAGATGTGATTAGGATTCCCTAGCTCCACAATTTGAATCTAAGGGTAATGTGCACTGATCAACTCTAAAAAACAGGTTTCTGGAAACAGTGCAATACATTAAAATTGTTCCATTGAATTTTTAAAAGAAACCAACATCAATTTATTCAATCCAATGACTGGTAGGAAGGGACAGGATCTCATTATACTTCATTCATGTCCATGAGTGGTGGTCCTATATAGAACAGTAATACTACTCAGTCAACCTCTAGGTGGTCTTAAAATAACCTCATTTCTATTGAGCCTGTTGCAACCTAAGTAAAGTATACTGAATTAGTGGTTGATCATGTGGAATTGGTTTGATAAAAGCACACCTGCACAAGTGAGAACCTGTGAAAAAGAGGAAAGGTAGCAATGAACATAGTTACCCTTCTGTATAATCTAGCAGAAACAGATAAGATTTCTACAAGAGATAGGCAAAAACCCTTAGAAGTTACTGCAAGGTCATGCAAATGAAAGTTTTGGGGTAAGTTCACATACCAGTATGTGCAACGTCCTAAAGAGGACACTTCAATCGGACTGTTAAGAGCATAGAAATGTAACAAATCTGATTACATGTGACTGGAAGAAGAGAGCCCAGAGTAAAAAGTTGTTGTCTAGCACCTCTAAAAGCATTAGTGTTAGCAACAAAACCTTCAAGACCCTCACAACATAACATAGATCGAAATATAATCAAAGAAATGAAAAATAGTGATGTGATGAATTGGTGAAAAGAATTTATTCTCTTCCCTGTCTCACAGTAGGATGAACTAGTCAGCAAATGCAAGTAGAATGATAAAGACATTTGTGTACAAGCAGCTCAAACCATCCCCACCAGCAAGTGTGTAGCACTTCACACAGTGAAAGCAGTAAAGTTCACAGTGCTCTTAAAAGTGTATTTAAAACTTATGCTGTATGGGAACAATCAAAAACAGGTTGTTAAATGGCAGAGAGGAGAACAGTATCATGTTTTCAGAAAATAAAAGTGAAGTATGCTGGGGCACCAATACAAGTGTAGGCTGGATGTCATCCAATGATGATTGAAATCTATATAAAATTTACATCATTCTGATGTTTAACATACACAAACTAATTGTGATTCATCGTATCATTCCCTTAGTAACAAGAACTGTTCATTACGAATTCTTCTTCCACCAAAATGTTGATTGTTTCTATATATTCAATAAATAAGATTAAATGATACATGGTGGTAAAAGAAAAGGCTGATAGAACACACAACCTTGGCTTGGTATGCCATGCACAAAGTCCAAACATGAATACTGTTAAGGATATATGGGTTTTTATAGAAATCAAGAATGTTAAAAGACACCCACACAATCTGACTGATATGTGACAAATAATACAGACATCTGGACAATACCAATATGTAAAAACATATTTCACAAATTGTGATATGTATGGTAGAATAAAAAGAAAATGTATTGCTCTAATTAAAGCAACTACAAATAATATGTACAAATTATTATTTTTCATATTTTCTATGATAAAATCTTGCAAATCCTATGTGTGTGTCTATATATATGTTACAAGTGTATTCCACAATTATTTGCCATATATCCCAAATTTGGTTGGCAGATATTACTGTCTCAATGTTATTGTTATCAGAAAATATTTTGAACACAAGCAGTGCTTATATTAGTATGCTATATAATATAAACAAAATAATATTTTTCAAGTTTTACACATATGTAAACATACCAGTAACACCTTGCATTGCATTTATAACTGTATATGGTGAGACAGGTACAATAACTACACAATACAAGGAAATTCATATTTACAAAATTAGTTTATGCTTGATTATTATTGCAAATGTGAAGCCACAATTTTATTTTCTTAATACCTAAAATGAATTTTTAGTCCAATATCATAATGAGTTTAGAAACTGTTTAATAGCTATAAAACTACAAAAAATTATTATGTAATGTATTTACATTACAAATTCAACTACACTTAATCCTATAAAACATTTTATATGCCTTTTTTAGCGTACTTTTATGCAATTAATAATAAAGACATTTATTTACATCCAAAAATAACAGCATGTAAAATTAGAAAAATAAATACTCCCCACAACATATACATCAATTACTTAAAAAATGTATAAGTTGATCATAGACCATAACTGATACCTACATATATGAGTGAGCCAAAACAATGGCTAAGCTGCTAATACCCTTGCTCAATGTGTTCTCCAAATCTATTCTTAATTTTTCTAAATTTACAGGAGTCCAGATTTCTAGCTGCAAAAATGTACAAAATTCATCAAAAATTAATGGAAAAAAACATTATATATATATCTTCAGAGTAAGATAAGTGCATAAATGTAATCACTTGTAAAATATATACATTATCTTACTGATAAACTACATAAAGTCCATAATAGAATTATTATAATAACTATACATGAAATTATTCAGTAAGAAATTAATATGTATTTTTAATTTATACAATATTCTGCTGACAACTGACAAGCCATCCCTTTTCCACATTTATGGTAACTTGAAAGATCAATATGATATTCATACCATACATAACAATATTTTCCTTAAAAGCTTCTCAAGAAACTTACTACACAATAAAAGAGCACCAACAGTGTTAAAAATATTGACCTTAAAGATTTTAAATTCTTTCCATGTAAAACAAAAATAATTAACTCAGCAATAACTTTATTGTTCACATAGTTTCCAATAAGGGCTTTTAATTAGTTAAAAATAATCTGGCACTTTAGATAACAATGAATCAACAAATCTCAGAAGCATTACAAAATGAGAGTATTAAAATAAAGTCATGGGAGTCAAAACAATAAATATTGGAATGTCAAAGAGTTTTTATATGGGCTTAGATTCTTTTATAAAAGGTGTCTGTGACTTTTTGGTGATACACTTCAACAATAAATATACAGCATATAGTATATTTGTCTTAAAATAATATATTCAAAACAAGTCACCATAAAAAAATTCTTTATACTATGGAATAATACAATTGTATCTAAAATTCTAAACAATTATCTTTTTTTTTGTCAAAATTACACTTAGACTTGTTCAGGTACTTTTGGAACTCAAATGACAAGATGAATTATGTGTACCTTGTTTATTAGTACACAATCTGCGATAAATTCACTTATGTTACCCCATTAGTTTCCAGAGCTTTAAACAATTTTCTCCTTTTCATCATAGTCAGCACAGGTGGGTTGCATTTCTTTAGAACATCCTTTGACAACATCAGTTATATCTTTTTATCTCTGTTGTCTGTCTAACTTCACTTTCACTAACTTAACATTTTCTGACTTCCCTTCTTTTATTAGTTGTCACAGTTGTATTCAGATCTTTAAATAACTGTATATTTTTTCATCAAGTCCACACAGGCTTGTTCAGTTACTTTGTAACCCAACTGACAATTATTTTCCCCATATCTGTTCTTATAATACAGCTGTGAAAACATTAGATATAAAAGGCTGTTCACTGTAGAAAGTATTATTAATTATTTTGTGTATGTAATTTGTTGATGTCAAGGCTCTAGAGATTTGTAAAAGGCCCAAGTGAGATACATAAATAGCTGTGAAAGTAAAGTCACATAAAAGAGAAATTAAGTCAGAGGAAAGTTAGAAAATGTAATGTTAATGTAGGAGTAAATGGCCTGATGACTGATATGTTAGAGTGAGATTAATAGTTTGTAAAAAATAAGGAAAATAATTTGTCTTATCAAAGAATGTTCTAAACTAACTGAACCCACTTGATTGAACTTTTACAAAAGGTAAACAAATATAAAAAATTAAAAAATGTAGACTTATATTGGAAGTTCAGGAATGCAGTTATGGTAATTCACATAACAATCAAGTAAATTATACATGGATACTATTCTGATGAAGATAGAAAAAGTAATTTGGCTTGCTTATTGAATTCTAAAGCAACTGTATTGGACCAAATGGTCTTTTGACAAGAAAAAAATCTGTATAGTGTTCACGATACATCTATAATTTTCATGATGTAAAGAATTTTTGTACATGTTTAACTCGTTCTGAATATATATATACATTTTAAAAACAAGTTTAGCACACATTGTTCATTTATTGTCAAAATTATTGCCAACAAATCAAAAACCTAGTGCAGAAGTACTCTTAACTCAACAACCCCTATATTTACATTACTATATAAATACACTACTAAATCACCTATTTACATTAATCACTCACACACCAGCTTACTTCATGTTTTCTTTCACAATTTTTTTTTATATTTTTCTAAACATGCATCAAAAAAATAAATCTAGAACTATCAAGCCTTCTAGTAGCAACAATCAACAATATTATACATAACCAGTGGAGTACTAAAGGGAGGCAGTCTGCCCCAGGTGTCAGCCAGAAAGGGAGTGCCATCGGGATTCTCAATACCAGAACAAGTTTTCAGATCAAATAACAAATTTGCCAAAGGAAAAAAACAAATTAAAGTGTTCAAACTATTATAATAATTATTCATTTATAATAGCTACCATTATACCATACTATAATGAATTAGTATTAATGCAATGGCATTGATAACTAATTGTCTCTGCTTGTCTGGGATAATAACTTGATAACTCTATGAGTATCTGGTTAGAAAAGTTTGAGAACCATTTGTTTAAAGCTTTTCTGTTACAATATTTTTTTTACTTCTTTATTTACTTGATATATTGTTAATTCTCATTTTGTCAGTGATCTAGTTATTTTTGGGTAATGCTCATAGTTTTCTGTTTTTTAGGAGTTGTGTTTGCATTTAAGCCCCCCCCCCAAAAAAAAATAATCACAGACAATATTTCAGTTAATGTATTTCAAGTCATAATAGTTCCTGCATGTTATGCATGTTTGTGCTTTATACCTTTTGATTTTGAAAGTTTGTAGAAAACATCCTAATAAGGTCATTGATCAATTTGCAAAAATTAAGGCTCAAAAACAGAGATAGTGAATTCTCTCTATTTACCTTTGAAGAATATTCTGAGCATTGAGATTGGATTTCCTCTGTTTTTTGAATGAAATAAAATGTAATATCACCTGTACACTGAATTGTTAATGTCCTGCATTTGTCTTAGTTTCAATTTGCTTATGACAGTACCATACTGTTTAAAAATCTACTTGTGAACATAAATATAATTTTCTGCATGTTTAAATTTTAAAAATATTTATGGGGGAGTGCCAAAGGAAGGATCCACCCCAGGTGCCAATTACTTTACATATACCCCAGTATGTAACTAAAAAAAGTTGGAAGCTTCAAGTAAGGTTATATCAACAATATTGCTGAAACTTAGAACAACAATCAAACTGCATACACAATATACAACTCATACAGAATTATGTAACAAGCTTGTCAGACTATTACTTTAAAAATACTTAACTTTTACACTTTTATTAAGAAAACTAAATAATTGTTACATACTGAATCACAAAATAAACTTACTACTAAGCTTAACAGTCTTGTATATTCAACAAGGAATATTTATAATATAATTAGAGTAATATAATAAACTACAGAAAATGTTGGATAACACTATTTGATGTACATAAAAGAGAAAAAAAATATGAACAAAATAAATTTATAACAACCAGACAAATCAGCATATTAAATTTTAGAAGAAAGCAAATATGCAGAACAACACTTCTTTTCTTGTCATTTACAAGTATTCAGGTTTCTACAAATGTTAGAGGAACAAAATTCATTCATTTTTGAGAGTTACGTGGATTTAATGTTGAAATATTTTTAATTAATAATGTGAAAAAATAATACAACAATGGTATCAGAAGTGGAAGATTATTAAGTTGAAAAAAAATAAAATAGAACTTTTGAATTCCAACTTTCTTTAACAAAGAGCATGGCCACAAGAGCACAAAATGAAATAGGAAAGTTACTACACAATATTATAAGAAAACCACCAGACACGATGGCACTGGTGTTAGTCATAACATGAAAAAAAACATCACATCACTAAAGCTAACTGCCAGCTCAATCACAGCCCTTCAACTCAATTTCCTCAAATTCCCCAGAGAAATAAAAATTGCAGTTGTGTACAGTAATTTACTGCAGAAAAAAATACTTGCAAATTTTAAACTATGTATTTATGTTATTACTTGAACATGACTAATTAATAAAATGTTCTTACCTTTTCATTAGTAGTGCCAACACAGATATCACATTTTTTGTTTAGCTGACAATCCTGCTGATGTATCAACACTCTTTCTTCCACTTCAATAACATCTTCATACAACATCTCTGGGCATTTTATTTGCTGATGTAATTCATTAAAACAACTAATATCAGTGAAATATTATTCCCATTCACAAAATATAAGTATATTAGAAAAAAGAACAGCTTATATCAACATTTACCTTTGTAGAATAAACAAGTTGGTGAAAAGGTGTTAAATGATACAATATATACATTATAAAGTCACTGAAATAATTTCAAGTAGAATGTTTACAGTGTTAGAAATAATTATGAAATGCATGGAAAATACACATAAAAATTTACAAGTTGTCAATGGTCTTCTGTAAGCAACTGTAATGTTCTCTGAGATTTATTGTTGAGTTTTTACATAACATACCAAGTTTATATTTTAAACAATTAAATGTTCCCTAGGAAGTTTGATAAACTTACATCTCACTCCTAAGCTCACAGAGAATGTTTATTTTACTTGGCAAAGGCTTCAGGTATTCATATTAATCCATGACAAGTTGCTTTATTGGTAGCAACTATCTGTACAAGCAACAGTTTATGCAAATATTTTTTGACATTTATAGGTGTTTCTATAATGTTCACTAATTGCTATAAAAAGGCTTTTACAAGATGTGTTGTATCAGGTTTTAAAGCATATTAAATTTTGAAATTTCCTTACTATAAGCATGAATAAGGATGGTTTGTCAGTTATCAATATGATGCTATATATGAAAAAAAATGTATATGAGTTACTGAATAACGACATGTACAGTTATTAGAATAATGTGTATTATACACTAAATATATCAGGTCATTCCATAAGCAATGTCATAAATTTAATACAAAGAGTGCATCATCATTTCTGTCTTTGTAGAAGTCTTTAATGACTAAAATATGTAGTAGGACATGTATAAAAATGTTCCCACAAATAAAAGAAACTATCCCAATTCCACATTTTTAGATCATTAATAAAATAAATCCTTATGAAGACAAATGCATCTAATAAGCACATTAGGCATATAATGCTTTATGAAATTAAAAAAAGGCAATAGTGCAGCAGAAACTACACAAAACATTCAAGGTGTTTATGGTGTGGAGTCTCAATGAAAGAAAATGTCAATGGTGGTTTCAGATGTTCAGATCAGGTGACTACAGCTTAAGTGGTGCACCATGTTCATGTCATCCTGTTCAGTTTAATGATGACTTGCTGCTGGCTGCACTTGATGAAGATTGTGCTGTAATAGTTGAAAAACTAGCACAGAAACTTAATTCAACCCATTCAAGAGTTCACTGTCGTCTGCAACAGATTGGAAGTGTCAAAACTTGGAAAATGGGTCTCCCATGGTTTGACAGAAGCCAACCTTAGAGAAAGAGTGGGCATTTGCACTTCTCTGCACTTTCGTGAATGTAACTGGATATTTTATAAAAATGTTAAGTGCCACAGACAATGGCTCAGTGCAGGTAATTTGGCTAAAGCACAGACTCAAAGTGGACCTCCACCCTAGGAAAGTCTTGTTAAGCATTTGTTGGAATACTGTTGGTGTGATCCACTTTGAGTTGCTGCCACTCAATGTAACAATTGTATCATATTTCTACTGTCAACAGTTAGAGCACATGAATGTTGCACTGAAAGAAAAGAGGCCTTTTTTATCAGTTGTAAATGTCACATTAGAATAATGCACAGTCCCATACAGCATGAATCACATCTGCAAAGATCGAAGAGCTAGACTAGGAAAAACTTTCACATCCTCCTTATTCTCCGGACCTTGCCCCACCTGATTATCATCCCACAGTTTGAAGAACTATCTTGATGGAAAAGAACTTAGAACATGTGAAGATGTCAAAACTACCCCTCTAAATTCTTTACCTGCAAACCCATTAAATTTTATAGAAGTGGCATTCAGAAGCTTGTGAATCATTAGCAGGAAGTAATTAATAATAACAAAACATACAAGATTGATTAAATAACATTAATAGCATTTGAAATCCTTTCTCTTTTTCAGAACCTAAAATTGGACATTACTTAAGAGATGATCTGATAGCTTGTCAGTGTATAAATATCATCAACTCTAAAATGAGAAATTTAAGTTTATATGGATCTATAGTTATTAAAATAATATGTTTTGTAAACTAAAGACAAAAATATCTAACCAATATGAAAGCTAACATGAGTCACATCACATGATAATTTTTCAAAATAGGAAGAGTCATAATTTGCATTTATCCAAAAAGAATAGTTCAATAACTGTTTGCCCATTATGATTTAAGTGACAGAACTACAAAGTGGTGTTCCATGAAAGTGTATAAGTGTAGTGAATGGTGATATAATAAGCCTAAAGTAAAGATGTAATGTGAGATTACCTAGCCAAGTGCATTAAATTAATCAAAATAGTAAAAATACTGATTCAATTTTAAATAAATCAATTTGTGAATTAAGTTATTTTTTTTATTCATTAAAAGTTGTTAATCTAACTGATTTTTACCACTAGTTATTCTATGAACATCCTGTTTCCTTTGTAAATCTGTTGAGAATGCTTCACACTCTTTTCTTGGTAATGCTCAACAATATATATTATCACATAGCAACAAAGGTACCATGGGATAGTATAGTGTTTCAAACGTTATGGGATGTTATACAGTAGTTTTCTGCCTCTTTGTTGGTCATGTTTGATTTTGCAAAATATATTTATATCAGTGAGCTACAAAATGTGAAGTTAAGATATACTAAGGGGTATGAGTTGCAGTATTTACATCATCATTTTTGATGGGATATATGCTAGCATAAAGGTAATCATCAGTAAAATAATATACTCAATGTTAATTTTCATACTTAAGACTTTTCTATAGAAAAATTAAGAGTAGCTTCAAGCAATACATTAAAGCGAAGGTATTAGCAGATTCAGAGGCATAGCCAGGGGGGGTGGAGTTGGGTGTTAAACCCGCCATGAACCCAAACTTTATTAGATGAGTTTAGTTACCACCTGTGAAGTCTCATAAAAATCCATGATTGCATGGCAGATAATTTCACACACAACAAATGGTCAAATGCAAATTTTTGACTGAACACTCTTTTAATGTGGCAAATTTTGTAAGAACTAGAGAAATACAATTGAATATCTATAAAAGGCTCAAACACCTGTTTGTTCTTGCCAGGACATCTACAACACAGTTTGGTTCAACTTTAATATCAAAGTAAATGTATAATGAGGCCTACTTTGCTGGGCCTAAAAACTTTAAGTTGTATGTTATATACGTAGACCTATATATTTATTTATGATTAAAAAAATAAGACAAACACCTCAGTGTGCCATTCTGAAATTTACCAAAAAGGTGGTCTCAGAATACATTTTTCAGGCTTTTCTTTCATGTTTTTATAAAAAAAAAAATTCCCAGGGGAGGGACATGCCCCCAGACCCTCCTAGCATGGTTTCAAGCACTCAAACTAACCCACCCTCAACAGCCATTTCTGGCTACGCCCCTGAGCAGCTTTGCTATCTATTTTAGTTGATCATGTGCATCACTTTTCATTTGTGACTAACTTATAAACATTTTAAACACTTTAAAGTAAACATTCTACTTTGACAATATCATTAAACAACAAGAACAGCCTTTTAAATAGTTAGCTTATGATCAGATGTTATTATTAAATACTAATACCATCCACTTTGAGAATTTTGCACAAAGCTACACCAGGGCTAGCTGCACTAGTCATCCCTAATTTATCAGTGTAAGATTAGAGGTAAGGCAGCCAGTCATGACTACCCACTGAAAACTCTTGGGCTACTCTTTTACCAAAGAATAGTAGGAATGACTATCACATTAAAATTGCAATTTACTATTGGACTCTAACAATGCTTTTCAATAAATCAATATCCTCTGTTAGATAAAGAAATTCCAAATGAAGTACAACTAGTGATTTAGTATGCACATAAACAAACATACACACACATAAATATATATATATATATACATATATAAATAAATACACTTAACACTTCTATAGACTTCAGTACATTGCTATCAACACCACCTCAATGGCTTAAGTAATGTATTTACCACTTTGCCAAAATCCTTTTTTAAGTCATACTATTGAGCACATTTATATCTATATTAAACATGTAATCCAGTTAAAGATCATATGTCAAATAACTGTCCAACTTACCAATCATCCAAGTTATTCTGCAATACTTCAACAGCTCAATACAGTTAAAAGTAACCTAATTTAATGGCACCAACTTACTAATTATGCCCCTGTCAATAACATTAATGTAAATTAAAAACAAAAGCAGAGGCCCATGCACTGACCTCTAAAATACTCTATTATTAGCAAGGCTCTTGTTTGGCTGGACTTCAATAATAATAACAACTTCTTTCTTTCTCTCAATCAACTAACTTAAGATCCAATTAATTAATATTTCCCCAATCCCTACCGATGTGACCTTCTTCAAAAATCTTATGTGACACTTTACCAGAAGCTTTTGAAAATCTAAGGGCACCAAGTCTACTTCCTTCCCATTATCATAGTTCATGTTTTTAATTGGTTGGAAACCAATGAAACTTATTCTTAAATTTAAAAAATTCTGAACTAAAAAAAAAATCAGAGCTAAGGCATGTGACAAAACAAGATTAACCATTTTTTAAAGGTTTATTTTGAATTTATGAACTTGAAACTAAAATAATATAAAACTTTAATTGCCAACTATGTTTTCACACAAATTTTACTGAGAATAAAGTTGTTCAACTAAAATTTTGAATGTAACATTGTAGATGATCATGACATGCTCAAAAGAACTACTCTTGTATGCATACAGTTGAAATTAGGACATCTCTGCTACATTTTTAACACATGATAATGGTACAAAACTTAAATACAATGAGTCAATTATTGCTTCACAACCAAATGGTCAATTTGTCATAAGAGAAATGTACAAAAACCATTCATATAAGATGCATAATGCATTAGAATTTTGCATTCATTTCAAACACAGCAGTACTTTATTTTTATGTTACTAAACATTTATCAATATATGATCATGATATATTGTTCAAATGCACTGTCTTTTTCTTCACAATTTGGTAAAGTTGTTTGGTTACCATTTTATCATTTCACTTTCTATACAATTTCATATTATTATTATTATTTATATCAGAAGTTGTTTTTGGAGGATGAGCCATAGTCGTGAGTGTTCCATCAGTTTTTCTTCCTTACATATATTGTCTTATCACATTTGCTGCATGTTTGGGATCCCTGTTCTAACCCTGTTTCAATGGGTCACTGATCAAAAAAACCCTATCTCAATGGATCACTGGTCAAAAGCCATGTTATCACGTTTGTGAACTCAAATTTAAAATTTTATTGAACTACTATTTTATGAATCTATGCCATTACATTTGCCATCAAATTGTGCATTATAATTCAAACTTTAATATTATATATGAATTAACTTCTTAATTTAAAAGTAAATATTAAAATAACACATCTACATATATTTCTTGGTGAGTCACATGGTATGTTGAATGCAGTGCTGTTTAAAATTAGATGTTTGTACTGTCAAAATACTAAGTCCACAGTTTTGTAAAAATAAAGAGCTCATATTACTAATATTATCAAGCTAGAATATAAAACATAAACCTATATCTTTTAATATTGCTGAGATATGGCTTATGTACTGAATCAAACACAATGGCCCCGTTCACCTCTTTTCATCTTTGGAATGAGTCCCTTTTTCACACTTCATTATATCACATGTGAATAACCAAACAACAGCTTAGAATGTCTTTAATCTGCAAAAAAGCTACCATGTTCTTTCAATCCATGATTTCAAGGAGGCAAGTTGTGTTTTAAATTTGCACTTAACATGTTACAGTACAATTCTCAGGTATCAGTGCAGCTATTTATGATTTTTTGATTATTCAACAGTATATATATATGTACACATAAAATCTAAAACAAATTTGTTTGATATCCTTTACGTGTGAAATTTTAAAAGACTTAGCAACCTACATCCTGCAAATAACCACATTCAAAGATTGTAGCCAGAAAAGATCACTATTTCCTTTACATTTGGATTTATTGTTCTATATTTTAAGAAAAATTAGTTAAATAATTTATTTCTAAATAATAATAACCTATATACAAATATATAATGCATAACAACTGAAATATGACTGTATGTTACAAAATACTAGTCCACTAAACACAGCCAAAATAGGGAAGACCAAAGGTTAGTTTTATATTGCTGAATGTAACACAAGTGCAAATGCACCACATCGATGCAAGCTATATGATGTTACACAGGCAAAACTGAAAGGTCAATATGATATTATTTATGTAATATTGGCTTGTATGGGTTGAGAAAATTTTTTTTTAAGTAGAGGAGTGAACAACGTTTCAACCTTCTTCGGTCATCGTCAAGTTCACAAACGATTTCTTCTAATGGTGGCTTTTTAGCAGCAACATATCTCTTAAGGCCCATTCATGCTAACAGATATCTTCACACATATGTACATATAAGGAAACATTTACAAACATACTTACAGCTATATTACTGACAAAATTTGTATTGGATTGTGACAGATCATGTGAAACATATCCTAAGTTACTTCACACCACTTCTGAGAAATTTGGGCTTTCTATTGTGACAGTTTATATTATTAACAGTATTAGTTTTAAAAAAACCTTATCTTAGTTTCCATACATGTCCCACTGAAACATGATAATCTGTCATGTGGAGTAGACTTCAGTTAAAACATTCATTTTTTTTCTTCTGTAACATTTCTGTACTGGTAGTCATGAGTACATTCACAACACTACTTTTGAAATTAATCTGACTACCTTTTTATACAAATTATGCAAAGACAGCACTTGTGAAGTTATTCAAAAAACAATTAAATGTGCTTGATATGAATTGATATTAACAAGCAAATTCATAACCAAAAACAAAAGGTTTTGATTAAAACAAGAGCTTACACTAAGCTAATATCTTGAATCCAGCTTTTTATACATAATAAAAAAATATTTTATGAATGCAAAATCATCTAATAATGGTATTGCCAAAAACAATGCAAGTAAGAACATACGGATGATACAGCTATAGATCATCCCTTTGACTTTCAATATTGAAATTTAATGTTACATTTTAAAATGCACAAGTACAAAATGGTAATGGAGTCAGTCAATTCAACAGACCTTGTAGTAAAAGTCTAATAATCACATGTGTTTTAACTCAAGTTGCTTTAATTTTCCTTGCACCTCAGTCCTAGGCTTTATTCACACTACACTGATACCTACCTTGATATGATCATATTATGATAAAAAAAAACTGCATATCGACAATAAGAAATATATAGTTTCCAACTGTAGATATATTAAACTCAAGTATGTATTCTGAAATGTTACATTAAATATTAATAATTAAAGTCATGTAAGGATGATCATGCATAACTATATCATTCCTATATTCTTGTTTGTATTCTTTTTGCACTTCTATCTCTACAATATTTCACATTTACAAAATGTTTTTTATTACTTGTTTTGTAACATTTTCCTCCTTACTGAAATTTAGTTCATTCTGAGGATGTTTGTGATAAATTTTAATATTGTGTGCAATGATATTTTTACTCTTTCAATTCATACATAATATAGGGGTTGATCAATTGTGTAGTGTAAAAAGCACTTAGTATTCTGCATGTTACAATCATCTAATGTTAATCTATTATTGGCTGGTAATTCCTGTTTCGTTTTGTACTCAAAAATGTTTAATGAAATACCACATTCCTGTAAAAAAGACCAAATTGAAGAGTAATAATAACAAAATTTATGCTAGAAACATAATTTTTGTTTCTAGCTAATTGTAGCACAAGTAATTGATTAAGCACTGCCCAGAAACATACAGTAGGTTATCTTGAGTGAAACAAGAAGGATGATAAAAAATTTTGGAGAATTAGATACTTTTTAGTTTGGTATCTTAGCGATGGATTGTTTTAAGGCTTTTTGGGTAGAGAAACAAATGAAAGTGAGTGGCAATCATCTTTCACACCAAAATTCTCTGTTGACTTTTTATGATACATATATTTGCATTGTGCCTTTGTTGACTTTTTGCCATCCCTAAGTATAACCTAACAACTATTCTACTACTGGAGCTAGCTTTCAACTTTTTGATGTATAGTACAATTTATGAAACAGTTACATAAAAACCAGAAAGCAATCATCAAAAAAAATAAATTAATAGAAAGATTAAAATTATACAATTTATTTTACAATTTTAGTATTTTGATACCATTCTAAATGCACTGTGCTTACCAAGTCAAAAATATTTGGCCTTGCTTGATTACCAATAAAAAGAAGATCTTTGAAACCTGCTGTTATTGCTAAAGCCATTCTTTCACCTTTCCTTTCCAGCAAAGCATTGGTAGCTACTGTAGTTCCCATACGAATCCATTCAATTTTGCTTGTGTCTATAGGATCTGAAGGGCAAATACTGATGCCTGTCTCCTGTAAATATTTTGGTGCTGGTTACTAAACATTAAACATAGACATTAAAAATGTGCAGTTGCATTAAGTTTTTATTGCAAAATATATGTTTATTATATATTTTTAGTTTTGCCAAAATGATTCAATACTCATTTAAGTACATATGCCTAACAATGATAAAAAAAATGTTTATGAAAAAATAAGTAACAGAGCAAAAACAGTAGCTTCATCAGATTCTCAGTTACATGGGTATGTTACACCTATTATAAGCTTCTCCTCCTTTTATTTAGGATGATGAATGTTCTCTTGAAACATTTCACACTTATTGGTATTTATTGCACATGTAATACACATGACAAACATATAACTGGATTTGGAATACAGAGGTTCTTTTCTTAGGCTAGTTACACATTATGAAAGATTCACTTCCCTTTGGTATTTCTGAATTCTTTATAAAACTTGAGAAAATATCAGTAGAGAGGCAATATGACAGCTCTGATGACCAATCAAGATGTCATCATTCTAACTCATTATAGTTTTCAGGCCACAAATTGGGTAATCACTTGACTGAAAAACTAACAACTAAAGTAAAGCAACATTCCTTACTTCCTGAACTATCAGGCAGTGTTTCATAGCAGGAGGTAAGCACTACGTCACGTGTGATAACCACTTGTTACATTTCAGGTAAGACATCTAATACTAGTAATTGTAAAACCTAAAGTTACAACTGGAATGAAAACAAGAAACTTGTTAAATTTTCTAACACTTCAAGAAGCTAAGAGGATTAAGAAATCCTTAATTTTTTAAAACTTATATGGAATTTTACAGTAAAACTCAAAGGATATTTATGTGAAAAAAACAAACCACCTTACATCCTATGTCTGTATGAATGTACAAATTCAAGTAACATTTACATCCAAACATGTGTAAAGTTTATAACTGTGCAAAGACAGAGTTGTACTTTTAATCAGTATGTAAGATGAATCAGACAATGACAAATTATAGTGAAAGTCTTTGTTTCATTAAATATCACTTATAATTTTCCTTGATACTGATAGTTGGCTGATTTTAATCAGCAAGTGGTGGCACAATATGCAATGCTAGAATCTGTGGCTTTGTGTGTCTATGTGTGCAGTGAAATACTCTGTAGTAGACAGCATGACTATTACTCCACGTTAAATAAATACTAGCTGAAAAGTTTCAGTTAAACTGAATTCGCCCTGTGATTATTTATTTTGTATGACAAATTGGTTGTATAATTTACTGGTTCATTGATGATGACCTGGTGACAGACATGGCAACTGGTTAGACAGTGGCTTATGTTGCCATAACTACAAAATGTACACCATCAAGCAGTCAACAACAACCTGCAATATTTGTTTATTTGTACACAGTATTTTACATCCATGGCTATTTTTTGTGATAGTGCACAGTTATTATGACATTAAGTACAAAATTTGTTCATGGTTGTGGTATTATATATGTAAATCAACTGTACAAAGAAAACAACTGTCATACAAAAAATGAATAAAAATAAAGAATTCAGTCCTGGATTAGAAGTTGGTGACACAAAAACTGTAGTTACTGATTTATGCCTCATTAAAAGTACCTGATATTTTCAATGATGTTGCAGTTTTGTTTTACAAAATAAAATATTTTAGAATTAATGTACTTTCCACTGGAGAGATGAAAGTAACAGGTCAGCTTCAACTGCATTCAGGACAACTTAATATGGGGCTGATATTTTCAGTAATGTCAGTATGGAAATTATTCAATTGTGTCCAAGTACATGAAATCACTTATAGAATAACAAAAATCAAAATACAGCATAAAGCTGCTAAAAATGGCATAATGAAATGATCACCTATACCAAATATATTACCCTTCTTAACACTCCTCCAAAAAAAAATATTTACATCCACTAAAGTGATACCCTCAGTGGATGTTTTAAAAAAAAAATTAAATATTATTTTGCAAATGTCTGAAAAGTCAAAATATTATTGCTCCTTAAAATATAAAGGGATATGGTCAGTTAATGGCAATTTCATTTAAATACAAAATTATTAGCGTAATATTGATAACCTTTCAAGTTGCTCTGGGGCCTATTAGGCCCCAATTTTCCTAGGAGTGTTAACCTTATATAATATACTGTTAAAAGTTGAAAGAAGTGTACAATATTACCTTCCTTCTGAAATGCAATACAACTGGGTATGTGCAAGCTCAACATTTGTCTCCTTCTGCTTTGGTTTATATACAATATTTTAAAAATCTCTTAATATAAAGGATATCTGTTCTTGATATAAAAAGTCATCAATGAAAACATTAGGTTACTGCTCCCCTAGTTATCCATAAAATTAGGTCACTGAATTAAAGTACAAAGTCTTTCTCATATAAAACATTGCTATTACTTGGCACATACTGCATAGAATATGATAGTTGTCTCTTCCACTAACAAGCCAGGTCTTTCCCCAGGAGTACATCATTCCATAATTTGAAAGAAGTGCCTGTAAACTGTTTTGTATAATGTCATGCTCACTCAATCAGGTGCAAGAGGACTTTGAAGACTGAATCATTCTGATTCACTTTAAACACTGTAGTTCAACTAAAGGTGCTGAAACATATTTGCTCTTCACAATACTTATTATGTACAAGTGCAGAAAATAAAGAATGTCTCACTCTGTAGCACAATGTGCCCAACCTGTTTCTTTGCTTCAAACTTAATCAATGTTACAAAAATTCAGATTTTGTTCTGTACAGCATTTTCTAGCAAACCTCAGAATTCCTAAACTCTTATTTGATTACTCAAAGATACATACATTAATGAATCTTAGAATACTACAGAGTAAGTAGGTTGAAAGAAGAAAACTTGAGACTATGAAAGTAAGAATTGCTATTCAGAAGTATTTCAGAAGTTTATTTTTTCTAATCTTGAGTTGTAAAGTTGAAGTTTGTACTTCTAAATGGAATTAAGCTGCCTTTGGTCCAAAATCAAGGCTTAAAAGAGAGGTTCTTCTTAGAACTTGGTTACTTACGTCAAAGAAATACACCAATTGTATGAGAAAGCACAGCCTTAAATGGCTTTAGCAGATCATAAAAACATTGTAGTTGACAATGCACCACTATAGTGTAAAAAATCTTCTCATCCTAATAACAGAAGTTTCTGCAGAGACAAGGTTCTATGTCATGACTTTAAATAAGTTACACGAAAGGATAAAACCTGAACATACTGCCCTACTGAAAGAACGGCATCATGTTAAGCTTGAGCTTCACCAAGGGCAAACCAGTAACAAACAAATCTTGTCACTGCACTACAATCACACAGGTTCCCACCTAATGGGCAGAGCTTTACTGGTCAGCCCATGATGCCTGTGCCACAGCTAAAAATACCTCAACCTGGATGTTACTCAAGAAAGAAGAATCAAAGTGTTTGCTTTAAGTGTGAACAAGATAACCTCTTCAAAATGAACTATACATACCTAACCATGCATCAAAATAGATGCAATTACAAGTATTGTAACATTGACATTATTTGTAAGATACAAATGTAATAATTTTTTTGTGTTACACAAAAGCTTCCAAGACACTGGTTAATTCTGCCTTATGTACAACACTCTGAGTGAAGCCATCACTCTTGCCAGTTAACATCAACTTTCTTCTGGTAAATGATGGTAGAGTAAATGTGACTAGATGTGCAAGGCTCTATATCTTAGTAAAATCTGCCAAAGAACAAAAATATAGTTATCTATAGCTTGAGGTCTAATGTTTTTATCCTAGGGATAGATACACCACAGAAATAATTAAGTAGTTTTTGCCTATTCAACAGAAGACCTCCACAGAAAAGTCCCTCAATGAGAACAGACTGAGCCCAAAAACAGTTAAATGTTTTTGGACTTACCATACCTACATGTACAAAAGGTATTCAGTTGTTTACTACTAGCAAGATTGAGTGCATTGGTGCTGAATAAGAATGTTACAGAGCAAATGAAAGAAAAGAGCACCATTTCTTGTCTAAAAAGCAGACAGAATTAGTTCAAATAGTGGTTTCTCAGAGGAGAGATAAAGTTCCATTGTTGCTATGTGATCACAGAGGACCAGCGACTTAGATTTCCACAAGAATGATCACCAGTACAGCAAGCAAAATGAAACTGTACAGTGCTATTTTTGTCAAGCCGCATCTGAAAACAAGTACAAAGTTACCAACAAATTTGTGATTACTGACTGAAGAGTGTGTATGCAATCTTGATTCCACACAGCAAAAGCTAAGAGACCTATTGGTTATCTATGCTAATACACTTGTGTAACCATATGGCCAAACTAGTCTAATAAAAGTAACTCATAATCACATAAACAAGTAATGTGACTATGTGTGTTTTCTTATAGCAAAGCAGCATTGAGCTATCTGCTGAGTCCACCAAGGAGAATCAAACTTTTGATTTTAGCATTGGAAGTCTGAAGACTTACTGCTATACCTGTGGGGGACAAACAAGTAATACATATCTAATTAAATAAACCTTGCATATGCAGCCCTGGAGCAATAGGGATGTAGCTAGCAATTAAATACAGTTGATGTTCAAGAACAGAATCATACAGCCTTCAAAATGTAGGGTCATCTATAGCACTAATTGTTAGGAAGAAGAATGCACGAATATTCTGTACTGATTTTAGATGAGTGAAGAGGAAGACCTGCATCAGAGTCCTTCCACATCCTTGAACAGATGAATGTCCAATGTAATGAAAAGCACCTTCTTGTTCAATACTTTAACCTGATATCAAGTTGAGTAATGGAAGTATGGCTAAAACTTTTCATAAGTAAAAAATATTTATACAAGTTTCTTATATTTGCCTGTGTAGTACTTCTACTACTTTTAAATAGTTAACAGAACATATACTAAAAGACTGCAATAAGAAAAGTCTATTTCTTGTTGTTTTACCACACATTTGAGACTGTTACTAAAAATAATACTTCAGAGGTTAATTTTAAAAAGTTAAACTGGGAAAGGGTTTACCCATGTCCATGAGGATAAAATTATGATATTATAATAAAAGATGGAATCTACATTGATTCCTACCAGCATTCTAACATTATGATACCAGTCTCAACTTGTAACCAACAATAAGACCATAGTTTCTTTGGTTTTGTGTCAATTAGTTACATTTTGCAGCAAACTTCTTTACGACTGCAGTATCATAATCTGTTTTCATTAAAGCTGATGCACATTTTTGGTGGAGAAGAGAAGAGTGACCAGGAATTCATATCACTAAAAAAACTTTATTAAAAGTTCCAGTGCTAGCATATACACAACATGACTGTGTTTTCTTCTTGGATACTGATCTCAATAAAACAACTTATTTCTCAAAGACCTCAAAATATATATAGAAGTAAATTCAAAAAGTGATTATATAACACATTTAACACTTCAGGAGCTCTGGGAATAGCAACTATATGGCTAGTATGGATTTTCCTTTCCAAATAGAAAGGTAAATTGCAACCAACTACATAAATAACAGTAAAGAAAACAAAATAATTCTATTTTGGAATAAATTACTACATAATACTGCAGACATCATGTTGTCTATTACATTTGTTGTTCAGTATAAAAGAGTGTTAATATTTTGACATAAATATTTCTGTGGGAAAGAAAACTCTGAGCTTTAAACTCATGTAATCAAAAATTTTACTATATAAAATAAATGTTTGGCTTCCTTCAAATGAACTTTTCAGAAATTTAATCTGAAAAAGGAATTAACATTTACTCTGTCAAATATAAAACCAGAATAATACTTTAAATAGAACACGGTTTTCTCAGTATTGGTCTTTAGACTCATTGTCCAATTGATACAAAAAGTAAAAAAGTGCAAAATCATTTTATACTGTGTATCACGTAACACAGCTAATCTAATGTACCCCAAAATCATCTTATTGGCCTTGGTGATATTAAGCACTGAATTCTATCTCGTATTATTCTTGATTTTAGAAACAGGACACAAAATTTGTATATAATGTAGTGCTACGAAACATTTTGAAGAGGGAGTAACAATCACTAACAAAGTGGCTTTGAAAGTAAAAATGAAATCTTGTCATCCATCCATTTTTTTATGTTCCAAGTTTACAAACTGAAACTATTAATGACTAATAACTATTTTAATTATAATATTCAATACAGTACAACATATTCATCATTAACACAGGCTGTAAAATTAACATTAAATTAAAACCTAAACTCAACACACTTCCTCTATAATTCTTCTTATTCCTTCAGTAGGAGCATCAGAATAATTCATTGGATCTTCCGACAGAAGTTTCAACAGCCTAATTTTACCATCAGGGCATCTTGCAAAGATGTCTGTGAATGTTCCCCCTCTATCAATTGCAAACTGGAATCCTCTTAACAGCGTTGATTTTTCGCACTCTTTCTCCTCTACTTCCATACTTACTTTCATTACGCCCTCCATCAATGTTTACATTACACTCAAAAGCACATGACTTAACTATCTCCGAAGCTCGAGAGGTCATCTATGTTGAATATATTTTTATATATTACATGCATAATATTATTTTACGTACAATTATTTTATTATGTGCGATTATGTTTTTTATAGCAATAGCACATAGGGTTATCAGTTGTGTTTACAGAGGGAAATCGAACGCCTGATTTTAGCGTTGTAAATCCGAAGACTTACGACTGTCCCAACGAGACATGCATTTACTTCGTCTTAAGTATAAGTCTTTATTTGGTTTTGAATTTCGCACAAAGCTGCTCGAGGGCTATCTGTGTTTGTTTGTTTGTTTGTTTGTTTTGGAATTTTGCACAAAGCTACTCGAGGGCTATCTGTGCTAGCCGTCCCTAATTTAGCAGTGTAAGACTAGAGGGAAGGCAGCTAGTCATCACCACCCACCGCCAACTCTTGGGCTACTTTTTTACCAACGAATAGTGGGATTTGCCGTCACATTATACACCCCCACGGCTGGGAGGGCGAGCGTGTTTAGCGCGACGCGGGCGCGAACCCGCGACCCTCGGATTACGATCACATGCCAGGCCGGCTATCTGTGCCAGCCGTCCCTAATTTAGCAGTGTAAGACTAGAGGATAGGCAGCTAGTCATCACCACCAACCGCCAACTCTTGGACTACTCTTTTACCAATAAATAGTGAGATTGACCGTCACATTATAACGCTTCCACGCTTAAAGGGCGAGCATGTTTGGCGCGACGGCGATGCGAACCCGCGACCCTTAGATTACGAGTCGCACGCCTTAACATGCTTGGCCATGCTTGGCCTTGTTCTTTAACTCAGATTTTCTATCTATACGTCTCAGTCCTTGAGAAACTTCCCATTTCGTGATCATTATTGTATCAGTAGCCTGTTAATAGTTTACTTAGAAAACCTGAAACATTACAGTACTTTTGGAATGTCAGTTCTAGTGTTTGTTTTTGTTTGTTTTTTGGAAATTCGCACAAAGCTACTCGAGGGCTATCTGTGCTAGCCGTCCCTAATTTTGCAGTGTAAGACTAGAGGGAAGGCAGCTAGTCATCACCACCCACCGCCAACTCTTGGGCTACTCTTTTATCAACGAATAGTGGGATTGACCGTCACATTATACACCCCCACGGCTGGGAGGGCGAGCATGTTTAGCGCGACGCGGGCGCGAACCCGCGACCCTCGGATTACGAGTGCACGCCTTAACGCGCTCGGCCATGCCAGGCCCAGTTCTAGTGATTTATATAGTTTTTGTATTCTAAAATGAATATTTGAAAGCTATATTAATTCTTATTTTGGACACTTAAATTTGTAAGACTTAATGAGGCTTAAGGAATAATGCCTTAGATTTTTATTTGAATGCAAATACAGTGAATATTTACTGAGTGCTATAAAATTACATTTACGTGTATTTTTAGGAAAAATAACTAAAACTATGTTTTGTTTGTTTGTTTTTTTGGAATTTCGCACAAAGCTACTCGAGGGCTATCTGTGCTAGCCGTCCCTAATTTAGCAGTGTAAGACTAGAGGGAAGGCAGCTAGTCATCACCACCCACCGCCAACTCTTGGGCTACTCTTTTACAAACGAATAGTGGGATTGACCGTCACATTATACACCCCCACGGCTGGGAGGGCGAGCATGTTTAGCGCGACTCGGGCGCGAACCCGCGACCCTCGGATTACAAGTGCACGCCTTAACGCGCTCGGCCATGCCAGGCCGTAACTAAAACTAAGAAACATAAGTTTAGCGGCTTAACCTAAAACAACTTTGGTAAAGTAAATCGTCTGCTATTTCCAAGCTCAAGGTAACCAGTGCATACCCGTTCAAAGGTCCTGTACCTATTTACATTTTTAGTGTTTTAAACACTTCGGTGGACTCAGCAGATAGCATAATGTCGCTTTGCTACAAGGAAATAAACACAAAAATAAGCTTCTTACAGCTTATGGTTCTCCACATGACTTATATTAATATGCGCTTGATGGAAAGCCTAAGTTAACGGAAGAAAGGTTAAAGTATCTAGTCACTACATATGTTACTCTCAAATATTATACATTTTCATTACATAAAAAGTACTTAAATTTTTCTAAGTTTTTTATTCTAAAGCACTAAGCTCAGTAGAGGTTGAGCAATAATTGATACTAAAAAACTTTAACAGTGCAATTTGCTAATATTCAGATGCCAGGTCTAAAATACCGAATCATTGGGTACTTTTCGGTACATCCAGACTTTAATTTGTTCGTGGTAAAAGAAAGGCATGAATACAGATTACTGCATTAAACTATATAAAACCAACTCAGAAACTTGGCGCACCCTACTTCTTTCTGAAAATCATGATAGTAATCCACTATGTACTTTCCAATCACTGTATGATTTTGTCCTTCAACATTTGCTATGTTGCACTTTTGTTAACCTTCCTAGTGTTCCAGAGAAGCTGCATGATGGTCATTTTATTATTTCTTAATGTTGTGTGACTGTGGTTCAAATTAGTTGGCAATCAAATCCAATAATCCACTAACAATTCATAGATCTGGTGCTGTTGCACTGAGTCCACGTTATCTGTACAATTGTAAATTAATAATCTCAACAATATTGACACTGAACTATTTACTTTTGGGATATAATATTATGGATACAACCGTAGCATTATAGCATTATACTAGTATTGGTTATTTCCACTTCACTTACCATACCAGCAGCCAGCTGAGTAAATTGCTGTCCATAATTACAGAACAACATGAAGTTATGATCTAAAAGTAATACAGTTGCTTTGTGTATAAAACACTCCATTAATTAATTAGTTCTACGTTTCAAAACATTTCAATTCGTTGTTTCTTATGATAAAGAACCATAAAATACACATCTGACTTCGATTTAAGATACTTGCTATAGTTTAGTTCCTACATTTAAGCACACTTGTTACAGTTATTCTCCTAAAAAAAGCAACTTATTTAAATAATATCCACTTTCACTAGTTTTATGCTTTCCATATAATTATGTTCATGACAAATAACATAATTTCACTTACACATTTTTTCTCATGTTTATATGGCCAAAGATTTTGTCATTATTAAGGATAGTGTTACTTTAGAAAACAATGTTTCATAGGACAGCTGCTGTTTCACCTTTGAGAGTCAACACGAAAACTATAATATCATGCATATTGTCCATTATTTTCAGAAGACAGTTCTTAGAACCAAAAATTTACGTTACATACTTTACTGTTTTGAAAAGGACGTTTATTTTGCTACAATTAAACATAATAAAAGAATTATTTACTGTTTATCCATACATTTGCTACAGAACATTCACTTGAAGATTATAACATTTCTTCTTAAATGAACTTTGACACTGATATCAAGATCACTGTTTTTTAGGAGGTCGTCACGTGGTCACCCATATAAATGGGGTGAGTACTGACTTATAAAGCTTAGAACAAAAATTATCTTGTGTTTGTCTAAACCAAGTAATGCTTTCGTTTCTACAAACCGTAAATTATTCTCTGATATCTTTCATTTGAACTTTTTAGTTTTCCAAAATGCACATAAGGATCTTTATTTATAAATCAAGTGATAAAATGAAAGAATTCTTCATAGCCCAATATGCTATAATACATACATAACGAAGTTTCAGTAATATAAACATTATAATTTTGTTGGATTACTTTTTATATGATGTATGTTAATTCCAACTCAGTATGTGAGATCTTATATAGTTTATAAACGACAGTGAACAGTTTATAGCGATAGATGGTTGTTAACATATATTTGACAAATAAATAAATATCAGTTTTGCGTTGGCCAAGTCTATTTGGCAATATACTGTCGTATCTGGGCCACTTGTCCACATGTAAATGACAGACAAATCACTCTACATTCACTATAATTCAAAATTCACGTGATTACTGTTTATTGTAGTTATACTGGTGATAACCATGACAAACTCATCTGATTTATATTTCCGAGCTAAACAAAGCAAGCACTGTTAAAATATATTTCAATATTGATAACCTGTACTTATATTTATGTAAGATATGGTCTCACAATCCACCAGTTGTGATGATCTAAACGAATCAGAGAGAAATATATGTTTGCCTTCAGGCAGAATCTAGTTCCTTCCGTGATCTTTAACCGTTACAGAGACTGAAACTTAGAGGCTTAGAACACAGTAACTTTATTTCATATCGTTTATAAAGATTAATACGATTTACTACACTTATACTACATGGCCAAAAGTATGTGGACATCCCTTCTAATTAGTGGGTTGGACTATTTCACCCACACCCATTGTAAACAGGTGCATAAAATCAAGCATGCATCCGTACAATCTCCACAGACAAACATTGGCAGCAAAATTGGCCATACTGAAGAGCTCAGCGACTTTCAAGGTGGCACTGTCATAGCACGCCATCTTTTCAACAAGTCAGGTCGTCAAATTTCTGCACTGCTAGAGCTGCTACGGGCAACTGTAAGTGCTGCTATTGAGGAGTGGAAACGTCTCGGAATAACAACATCTCAGTCACGAAGTGGTAGGCCACACAAGCTCACAGAACGGACCGCCGACTGCCGAAGTGCGTAAAAATCGTCTGTACACAGTTTTAACACTCACTACCGAGTTCCAAACCGCCTCTTGAACAACATCAGCAAAAGAAGTGCTCATCGGGAGCCTCATAAAATGGGTTTCCATTACCGAGCAACCGCATATAAACCTAATATCACCATGCACAATACCAAGCGTCAGCTAATGTGGTGTAAAGCACACTACCATTGGACTCTGGAGCAGTGGAAACATGTTCTTTAAAGTGATGAATCATCTTTTACTATCTGGCAGTTTGATGGACGAATCTGAGTTTGGTGGATACCAGAAGAATGTTATCTGCTTGGATGCATACCGCTAAGTGTAAAGTTTTGTGGAGAAGGAACAATGATCTGGAGCTGTTTTTCATGTTTTGGGGAAGGCTCTTTAATTCCAGTGAAGGGAAAACTTAATGCTACAGCATACAATGACACTCTAGAGAATTGTGTGCTTCCAACTTTGTGGCGACAGCCTGGGAAAGGTTTTTTTTGTTTCAGCATTGAAAACGCCCGGGTGCACAAAGCAAGGTCTATAAAGACATGATTTGCGGAGGTTGGTGTGGAAGAACTTGACTGACCTGCACAGAGTCCTGACCTCAACCCCACTGAACACCTTTGGGATGAACTGGAACACCGACTGCAACCCAGGCCTTCTTGCTCGACCTCACTTATTCTTTTGTGGCTGAATAGGAGTGAAACCCCACAGCCATGTTCCAAAATCTAATTAAAAGCCTTCCTAGAAGAGTGAAGGCTGTTATAACAGCAAAGGGGAGATCAACTCCATATTAATACCCATGGATTTGGAATTATATGCTCAACAAGCACATATGAGTGTGATGGTCGGTTGTCTACATACTTTTGGAATGATTCCATTTACTTTCTTTAACACACACTCAGTCATGGAGGCATGCAGACTTCTTGAGATGTCAAACGTTCATCTAACAAGGAAGAAGAGGTGAGTTTTCAACGCTTACACATAATTTACATATATGAATTAAATTTCGTTTAGAGAATTATATTTATTAAAACGAGTTGCTGTTTGTAAAAGCTCCCAGTGACTTAAAACGCTAAAAACCACGTGGGAGTTTCCACATGGATGTACAATATGCTTTCTATAGAGGGAAAGTCAATGTAACAAAGCTTTTATATTATACAAATATAAGAGAGAAGATGAGGTACATAAACTTTGCATCATTATGTCCATGGACAAATAAATAACGAATATTGAGGGACATCCGACCATCTACAGTTGTTACAGCAATTTTCCTTAATTTACAAAATGGTTTTGTATCCATAAATTGTAAAATTCTAGCTAACTAATAGTGAATTAACTTTAACTTAATGTGGATCATGCATGGAAATTATATTACGGCCAAAATGTACCGACTGTGATGACAAAAAGAGCTTTCATCAGTACCTCGGTCACTAAAGAAGTTAAAAAATAAATAAAGCACTCAAGGTTGGATACCAAGTAGTAAAATATATTAGGTTTATCATTTTTCTGTTAAGTCCAGAGATATTTTTAAAATCAACATTGATGCATTTCTTAAATTAAGTAAAAAAGTTCTTGTTTGCCCCCCACACTATATAACATTGATTGTTTGTTTGTTTGTTTGTTTTGGAATTTCGCACAAAGCTACTCGAGGGCTATCTGTGCTAGCCATCCCTAATTTAGTAGTGTAAGACTAGAGGGAAGGCAGCTAGTCATCACCACCCACCGCCAACTCTTGGGCTACTCTTTTACCAACGAATAGTGGGATTGATCGTCACATTATAACGCCCCCACGGCTGGAAGGGCGAGTATGTTTGGCGCAACGCGGACGCTAACCCACGACCCTCGAATTACGAGTCGCACGCCTGAACGCGCTTGGCCATGCCGGGCCCTATATAACGTTGAACACAAAACAATATTATGTTGCTCAACATAATGAAAAGGAAGAAATGCTGTTGACATCAAAGAACACGTAATTTAATCCAGGAAAATTAACAGTTTCAAAATTGTGTTTAATCTTTTTTGGGGACATTATGGTACGTCAGAGAAGAAACCACAACTTACCTTTGTAACATGGATTAAAGAGTACCACTTTTTAATCAATGATAATACTAAAATAAAAGATAGTACACTGATTAATGAAGAAGTATAAAACTCTTCATTGGAAACATAAACATGAATATCTGTCTCAGAAAGATCAAACCAAAATTTTTCTTGTGGTTTCACAACATCAAACTCTCTTTTAAATTATACTATTCACTAGGGAGTCAGATACGTCTGTATTATGGAATCGTCTACATTTTAAACATATCTGACAATCCACCTTTAGAAGATTATCTTAGCGAGTTTACAGGCGAACTAGGTGGCTGATATATAACATCATGGTTCAGAAGTGGTTCCAAAAAATACTGGTGCTTACTCAACAACGAAAAGTCATGTTGTAAAATTAAAAGGTTTTTCCTTCAATTTTATGAAGAGTAAAAAATTAAAACTTCTCAACAATGATGTGTAAGATACCATATATATTTGGTCATTTGGAACATCCAATAAACGTGAAAATCATAAAAAGACTTGTAGAGATTTAACGACTCAAACAATTTACAACAACGAAGAAAATACGATTATAATCCAGTTTACATCAAATAGCCCATCTTTGTATACTTTCAACATCCTTCCGTGTGGATATTGATTTTCTTTTCTTTGTCTTATGAAAATAACTTCTCGCCAACGTCTATGGGCTGAAAAAGGAGTCCCAAGTGTGCTCAAACATCATTCTATATAAGATGAGCCCCTTTTCATTTATTTTTTATTAGAGTTTGAGATGGATGACCATCTACAAAACCCTTTTACTTGTTTAGTATCAGGTCGGACAGGAAGTGACAAGTCACAGTTTGTAAAGAAATTTTTAACTTATCATCTGAAAGTTACCTATTAAACTCCTGAAAATATCGTATGGTTTATATGGAGAATTCCAACTTGTATCAGTGACGTTATGAATGAAAGCAGGTAAAAATAAACGTGTCTCAGCTTTCTACGGGGGCCTGGCATGGCCAAGCGCGTTAAGGCGTGCGCTTCGTAATTTGAGGGTCGCGGGTTCGCATCCCCATCGCGCCAAACATGCTCGCCCTCCCAGCCGTGGGGGCGTTATAATGCGACGGTCAATCCCACTATTCGTTGGTAAAAGAGTAGCCCAAGAGTTGGCGGTGGTGACTAGCTGCCTTCCCTCTAGTCTTACACTGCTAAATTAGGGACGGCTAGCACAGATAGCCGTCGA
Source organism: Carcinoscorpius rotundicauda (assembly GCA_011833715.1). NCBI lineage: Eukaryota > Metazoa > Arthropoda > Merostomata > Xiphosura > Limulidae > Carcinoscorpius > Carcinoscorpius rotundicauda. The sequence continues at coordinate 42,572,573 of CM022392.1, read as the reverse complement.
GTAGCTTTGTGCGAAATTCCAAAACAAACAAACAAACAACTTTCTACGCGCAAAAGTCAATATTTGAATTTGTACAACATCTATTTTATCAGGATAAAGAAGTGTGTGATATTAGTTTAAATTCTCAATATTTATATTGTTCAACAGCATCAGAGACAAATTTCAGTTCAATATTTTAGCGAGACCGATATCTCCAGCACGTGTCAAATATTTTGAAAAAGTTTATCAAGATGCAATAAGATAACCGTATGGTTATTTGACTTGCTTGTCAAATTGAAACTGCAAATATTTGAAACAATCTGGCCGAGGAATGGACTTTTTTTGGAGATAAAGTTGTAGTATAATAGCATGTACCAAACCAAACTGAATCTAATGTTTCACTGAATATATATTTATTAACTATCGTGACTGTAATAGTAATAAAACTGGAAGGATTTTATCTGGAATATGGACTATATATAATTAAAGAACTGGCATTCAGATGTTTAGTTACTTCAAAATATATGCATCTTTTATAATTAACTGTTTTCGAGCTAATGTATTTCAGAAACTCATTCTCGTCAGTGAAAGTAGGTGCCAAGTAACATTCATCAAATTCCATGAAAAACTGGTAATACCGACCTGTGGAATGTAGCTAGAATGTGAGAGAGAGAGAACTTTACCATAAGGTAACAAAGCCAAAATACTTAGAAATCTGATGATAATTTCTTGTTATGGTTTGAAATTGTTTGAATGCCTCAAGTTTATTAATCAACTTTCAAATCGACTGTTTCCTGTCATTTTAATATTGACAATTATTATCATAGAAGAGTGATGGATCAATGGTATCTGGGTATTTTGCCCTGGAGGGTCAGGTTCTCTTTGACCTCTTCCTCCTTCCTGAACTTATTTTCCCTAACTGTTTGTATGTTAGGTCCTTCTCAGGGCAATGTTCATTTATAGTCTATTATTCACAGTAGGTCAAGTTAGCTGGTGGCAATTTATTTATTTTATTTTATTAGGCCTGGCATGGCCGAGCGCGTTGAGGCGTGCGCTCGTAATCCGAGGGTCGCGGGTTCGCGCCCGTATCGCGCTAAACATGCTCGCCCTCCCAGCCGTAGGGGTGTATAATGTGACGGTCAATCCCACTATTCGTTGGTAAAAGAGTAGCCCAAGAGTTGGCGGTGGGTGGTGATGACTAGCTGCCTTCCCTCTAGTCTTACACTGCTAAATTAGGGACGGCTAGCACAGATAGCCCTCGAGTAGCTTTGTGCGAAATTCCAAAACAAACAAACAAACCATTTATTTTATTATTATTTTTTTAAATACATAAATATGTAAACAATAAATATAAGATTTACTTTAATTTATTTTTCTTTATATTTAAAATATATGTTAATTGGGGAGAGATATTTAGGATTTTCTTCATCATGTATGAGGTACCTGTCTAGTTCGCATAATAAATCATTTTTCATCCAATTTTTGTTAAAATATCTAATTGTAATATTTAGGAGTCTATCTGATATGGTTGGTATGTTCGAGTAATTATGAATGAATTTAGATGATATTGATCTCGGGACTCTGTAGGAAGTTGTGAGAAGTGTGTTTTGGATTGTTTGTAGTTTAGTTTTGATTGTTTTATTACTTACAGTTACCCAATAGTAGAGTGAAAAAGAAGATATATATGTTTTTTAAATTTCGCGCAAAGCTACTCGAGGGCTATTTGCGCGAGCCGTCCCTAATTTTGTAGTGGATTGACGTTCCCACGGCTGAAAGGATGATGTGACGGGGATGATAGATATCTAAATGGATGTATAAATAAAGTTTTTTTATATATTGTTCTCACTATCACTTTTCATTTATTCATCATGACACTGAGAATTAAAGTACATAAAAATGTACTCCATGTATTACTTAAAGCAACTTGTAAACATATTGAAGGAATCATCTCCGGAGCTAAAATGAATTTATCATGTGTATTTGTGTATAAGCTTTAAATGTTTCAAAGAGTAATGGTCCCATGACAAATATACAGAGATAGAGATTTCAATGATACAAATCATTATCGGGAGTGTTGGCTGTCATGAGAGCATTATCTAATTCAAACAAAAATAAACTTGTTAATATAAATAAGTGGGTTTTTACTCTTACTCATTGTACCGGAACTTTCATTATGAGGCGATTTGGCAGCATAGGATACTAATAAAGCTGTTAGAATCTAAAAATACGGCAAATGATTCTTATTCCTGAAAACTGGTACACTTTCTTTATCAACTAAAAATTACGAAAGATTTGTAGATAAGACATTCATGTATTCTCAAGAAAGCTGGTATGGGTATTAACACTTTAATTAAAATAAAATACAGGACAATGTTTTGACCTTCTTAGGTCATATTCATGTTAACAAAAAGAGTGTTTCTTGATGACGAGACTCCAACTTGAAATGGAAGTCCATTTTGGAACTTGTCAATAAAAATGTTAATACCCATAACAGCCATTCTGAGGCACAAAGTTCGTGTTTGCAACTGACAGATGCCAGGTACATATCTCAGGAGCAAGAGTATAAACGGGTACGGGATTGTAGGGAGCATTGCAATTATTAATCAGTATGGGTACACCCTTGTGAAAATTAATTGAAACAAGACGAAAAATTACGATTTTTTTCAATTTTTTGCGTTTTATTTCTGAGAATCCAAAAATTACTCACAAATTAATAGACGATATGACCGCCTTCATTTTTCAGATCATTAATCCGCTTCGGCATTGAGTGCACGAGTTGACTGCAATCCTTTCTTATTTTTAGATCGCGGTACCACAGCTTAATTAGCTTATCTTTCATAGTATAGTCTTTTCCCCGAAGTCTTTATTTACAAATCGCCCAAAGATTTTCAATAGGATTTATGTCCAGAGAGTTTTCAGGCCAGTCCAGCACCTTTATTCGCGTTGTAGTCATAAAATTCTTAACAAGTTTCGATGTGTGGCACGGAGCCAGATCTTGCTGAAAAATGCCAGATCCACATAGAAATCTCTTTTTCAATTCTGGAACGACTTTCTCTGCAAAACTTCGATGTACTGTAGTCCTCGCATCATACCTTATACGATACGTAAGCCTCTAACGCCATTGTAACTGAAAAAGCCCCAAAATATCTTCTTCAAGGGATGTTTTACGAACTGATTGATGTGCGATTCTCGAAATTTCTCACATGGAGATCTGCAATCATGAAGACTTCTTTGACCCTGTACGAAGAAATGAGTCTCGTCACTGAATAACACCTTCCTCTATTGTTCTGGCGTCCAGTTCTTGTATTTGAGACCCCATAGATACCGTTTTTCTTCATTGAGTTAGTAAGAAGTTGCTTTTGACTGATCTCCTTACCCTTCTGACGCAATTTCGAATGACGTAATATTCCTCAACATTTCATCATATATCCCACAAATAAATCGACCATACTGCAAAACACAGCTATTGATGCCGTCTGTGTGAAAAAAAATGACTATTAAAGGAAATAAGCGGGTCCAGCGAGCCAACACCGGCCGCCATGCCGAAAATATTGTAAAATGACTATTTGTTTCAATTAACTTGTGCAAGGGTGTATAAAGGTGTTTCTTTGTTGTTTTTTCTTTTTGCAAAGCCACATCAGGCTATCTACCGAATCCACGAAAGAGAATCGAACTCCTGATTTTAGCGTTGTAAATCCGTAGACTTAACGCTGCACCAACGAGGGACTTGTCTTCCTTTATACTGGTTTTAGTTGTTGTATAAGTAGGGCTTATTTGATTTTGCGTTTGTTTCTATTTATTTCCTCACTTAGTATCTGGGTGTTTTCTATGGTTCGGTTGTATTTATTTGATTTGCAGTGTTCAAAAACGAGTGAAGGTGTTTCTTAAATATACAAGAAGCCCAGCATGGTCAAGTGGTAAAGCGCTCGACTCATAATCTGGTCGTCACGGGTTCGAATGTGGTAAAAGAGTAGCCTAATAGAGGGCGGAGGTGGTGATGACTACCTGCTTTCCCTCCAAAATATGGGACAGCTAGCTTTGCGCGAAATTCAAACCAAACCAATATAGAAGTCGTGGCAGTTGTTGCATTGTATTTTGTAAACAGTGCTCGTGTTGTGTTTATCGGTGTAGCTATTACATAGTATGGACTTTCGTTTTATACCTAGTTTCTGAATAAATTTGGTGTTTACTGGGATGTTGTGCTTTGTAAGAATTATTCAACTTTGTTATTAAATTGGGGTTAATATAGAGAAATGTGATATTTTTTATAACATTTTCTAAATGAAAATGTTTTTAAATAATAGAAAATACTTTACTATGTCATTCACTAGAACTTCAATGATCTCCAACATTTTTTCTTTAAAAGTGCATTTTCAATTTCACTCATATTTATGAAAAAGTCGCACCTAATAATCTGTAGTCATCTTGAAAACAATCTGAACAAGCTGAGAAGCAGAAATTTCTCAATTTCTAATTAATGTTGTTTTTGGTTTTAAACATGGTGTACCATAATAATAATAATCAATGTATTTGGATTTGACATTTTCTTTTTTATTATTTATAGCTTTTCTGGTCCTTTACTATTCATGTGCCATCTTATGCTCAGAAAATTCTCATAAGAGTAAATAGTGAACAGATTCCAATAGTGCTTCTATTTCCTTATGATACTGGGAAGTAATCTTGACAGTTTATGGCTTTCCAGAACATATATTTAAATTTGAGGGCTTTTCTCTTTGGTAGAATGGACGATAACAACACCTTGTCATCATGATGAAACATATTAACGTTTTATTAAGTCATTGGCCGATTTAAGTCTTTTTTGGATAAATTCATATATGACATCAGTTGTGTTCCTTAGTCTTACTGTTTGTGTACTATGACACTTTATTTTCTTTGAAACATAAGTGACATGTTGTTTATACTTTCATGAAATGTTGTACAATAATACAGTAGTGGATTAGTTTTGAATTTTGTGCAAAGCTATACAAAAGATAGCTGCTTTATTTGTCCCTAATTCAGCATTGATAACTATAGGGAAGGTATCTAGTCAACACCATCTGCCACCAATTCTTACCTATGAACAGTGAATTTGACCATCTGAACATAATGCCCCTCCAACAAAGATGGAGAATTTAATACCTTAACCACCAAGCCCATACGAGTGAAAGATATTGAACCTGTCATATCTGTATAACTGATTAATTTAAAAGAGTATGATCATATCACCCACCCATTATACCAAAAGTAAGTTGAAGGCTGTTGTCCAGGTTTTACTTGGAATGAATCTTATTCTGAAGATTCTTAATGAATAAAGTGCCAACCTCAACAATCAGTTAGTTGATGAGCTGTATAAGGTACTGCCTGTGATAAAGACTCAAACTTCTCATGATCACCCACAGTTCGGTACTTAAGTTGAGTAGTGACCAAGCTATAAAGATTATGCTTTACTGACATAAGTGGGATAATTACCAGTTTCATGCAATGATTGTGTGCTGTACAGCATAATAATAGCCTTCTTGAAACTTGCTGATGTTTGAAAGAATTATGAATTCAGAAAATAACATGTACAGGTCATCACTGGTTGTGTATCTTATGGAGTAGTTGCAAGAATGTTTTAACTAAAAACCATTTTAATCAGTGCAAATTATTAGAAATGTTAACTGACTGGAAAGACAGTTTAAAGACAAAAAAATGTGTATTTCAAGATTGTGAAAGAATGAAAATTCAAGAGGAGATTGAAAACAACTTTAGCCAGCAGCAGGTCAGCCTCTCAGATTTGAACTGACTGAACCTTATCTAGTTCCTTATACAACTTGCTCTGTCCAAACAAGAGTATCAGTATGATAAATAAATAAACTAAAGCTGTATACCACTAACAAACTTTTGAAATACAGGATAGATTAGAAAGCAGCATACATGTAATTTGAAGCACAGTTGAATATTGTTCAAACCAGGAAGTTTCCTTGGATGTATTTAATACATTAGTGGAAAAGAAGCAATGAATCTGCATGGAAGAATGGCCATGACTACAACACTGACCTCCAAATCATAATAGCAGAGAGCAAGAGAAAACAATCAGCAGTTAATATTATGTAACAAATTTTCAATAAAAAAATATAGTTACACTCTAATTTCTAATTTATTGTGAAATTTAAGCAAATACAAAAAATGATTTGTCACTGAATTCTCATAAGGATCACAGGAGAATTAAACAGTTGTGAAATGAACTAAGAAATAATATTCAAGGGAAAAAAGAGTAAGATATACCACATACTCCAAATGCATTTTATTATGAAAAAAAGCAAGAAAAAGAAACATGGTTGTCAAAGTAAGAATTTTTTATACAAAATACTTATATTCTTCAAGCTATACACAAAATAAAGCATAAGAATATAATACACCATCATGCTTTTCTTTTCTATTATCCTGTAAATACAGAAGTATTGTGGTGATAGAGAACCATTACCACTGCCATATTTGTAACAGTTTTCTAACCTGACAACTGTCTAATTTTATTCTTTTCATGAATAAATGGGTACAAGCCTATTCTGTGCACACCTTGAACATGTCAAGTATTATATTCCAAACTACATTTCCTCTTCCCTAATACAATGATAAACAGTTTGTTAATATTTCAAGGTCTCTAATTCTCCAGTATATCTAGCATACATACTTATTGACTAATGGTCCCAAAAAGGCAAGTGAAACTGTCAGAGAGTATCTCAAGAAATTTTTCATTATGCCCACTTTGAAATAAATAACACTTCATATGATTTAATACTTGTCACATAAATTTACTTAAATTATTGTTGCTCATTAAGTCTTATGATTAATAATAAAAAATCAAAAGTTTGCACAGGTAAAAACAAAAACTGCTTACACAATATCAATGTGGCATGGTATGTCCTGGTAAAATTGAAGCAAAAAGGCATTCAGCTTCACAAAACTGATATATCTTGAGAAAGGGAGATGTGAAAATTAAATCAATATAAAAAACATGAAATTATAAATGATTTGTTTTGTTTGTTTTTGAATTTTGCACAAAGCTACTCGAGGGCTGTGTTAGCTGTCCCCTTAATGTATCAGTGTAAGACAAGAGAGAAGGCAGCTAGTCATCACCACCCACCACCAACTCTCTTAACAATGAATAGTGGGATTGACCGTCACATTATAACACCCCCATAGCTGAAAGGGCAAGCATGTTTGACACAAATGGAATGCAAACCCGCACCCCTCTTATTACGAGTCGCACACCTTTACACTCTTGGCCATGCTGGGGCATAATGAATTCAACAAAGGAAGAACAAAATATATCTCAGGACAGCAAGTATGGGTATTAACACCACTAATTAATAAGATAACAACGTTTCAACCTTCTTAGGTCATCTAAAGGTAAACAAAAAAGTGGGTTTCTTGTCATTATGAAATGAAGAACAAATTGTGTCTATACTACTTGTTAACTCAAACTAATACCATAAAACTCAGAAAACTTTCCCAAATAATTGTTTCACACAAAGCTACATAAGGAATATCCAGACATCCTACAAGAATCTCACTGCTATGAGTACAGGATTGTCTGGAGAGAGTTCTGCTACATATTGACTGAATTCTGAGTGCAGAGCTTTAGTTGTTACATCTTCCACAAGGAAAAATATTTCCTTGTATTTGTCAAACACGCAACTCTGAGGTGACTTCAGGAAAGAATAAAACACATATACTTGCTTTTAGAGCTTCATCACAGTGGTAGATACATTTACCTCAGTTGTTTTCTTCCATCTTTCACATCTTGGATTGACTCATATAAGCAGCACCTTTACACAACAGAATTTCTAAAATCACACAGCATTTTTTAAAAATTGTAACACCCTTTTTGCTCTGTTCTGAGCAAATGAAAAGTTTTACTTCTGTAATGTGATACATTATACATACCCTAATATTATCTCTCTTCAGTTCTTTCTTCACAGTTAAAACTGGTTAAACATTCCCTTTAAGAAATAGATGCTTGGTATAAACCTTTTGTTGCTGTTGGAGAGTTAAAAGATATTTCACCTGCAGTGAATGGGTTAATGTCAAACATCTTTTTGTTCAGGGCATCTACTCCCTTCAAGTGAGCTATAAGGCCAGTACTCAAGTGTATAACAATATACACACTTTCAAGTTGAACCATGTAGTAGAAATAACAGCAGGTATCATTATATTTTCAGTTCCAAGTTTAGCACACTCTTTATTGTATAGTTGTTTGAACTTGTAGACAAATAAAAGTGAGGCAACCAATTTGACGATCACTTTTCTAATGTTTGACATTCAAAAGCAGCCAAGAGCAGTGTCAGCATATACATGAATTGAACATACCATACCTTTGACATGTGGAAGTTTAAAAACATGTATGCCATTTAACACCTTTTGCAGGTATTGTGCTCAATAAGATACAATGGAAATAACATCACAACACTTCCCATATTGCTGTAAGGATTCTGTACACACCAAAGCAGTGCTAATACTGTCTGAGAAAGCAACATTACAAACATTTACTGATGTCACTTCATGATCTTCTTTCACCATGTTTGAAATATGCTATCAATGTACTGACTGTAGGATTTCAAGCTATACCTGAAGACTCATCAATAATCAGTTTTTCATTTTTTACTTGCTTTTTAATTTCTGTTCCAAGTTTCCAAAGGAATTCAGGCAAATACTTTTCTTGCAAAGTAGTTTTAGTTGCTGGACAATAATTCTTCACAAATTTCTCTAAATGCACAGCAGCTAGGTGTGAGCACAAACCAGTTTTATAAACTATTTAAACAGCTGAGTGAATTAAACTCTGATCTTCTATCTTTTTACCCAACTGCCTGAAATGCATTTCCATTAAAGTTGACTGCACTATTGTGGAGCTTCTTAATTTTTTAGCTTCTTCTTTTACAGTAATATATCCTATAAAAGCATTCATTTATCATGTCATGTGGTTAGTTTTGTATCACAAGTGATATTCCTAAGATAAAGTAGTTGCATATAACAGCTGCTTCTTTAGGCTCAGTACTATTGTCTCAACAAAATAAACCCTTAAAATCAGGTTTTTCTTTTACCAAGTCAAGAGGTACTTTGTATACTCTCCCATGGTACTTATTAATATTAAGAAATATAATAAAATATACTTTGTTAACACCAACTGACTCTCTACCAACTTTACTACTACAATGAACCAATGTCTAAATTTTACTTTTCTCTGAATATATCAAATGTACCTTGCTTTTTCTCTCTTTCTTTAAGAATCTTGAATGTTCCTGTGCTTCTATTTATCTCCTTGTGTTGTTTTTTAATCATTTCTCTGTTCCAATTCAATTTTTTTTACTTGTAGTGGAGTTACAGATATTAACTGGTTAAGCATTACAGAACATACTGAAAAACTACTCTTTTTACTCTATACCAATTTACAAACAAAAAGTAATGATGGTGATACATAAAGTGAGAAGGCAATAATAACAAACAAAAAAGAGAGTAAAGATATATTGCTGTAATAATCAGAAAATCAAAATAAGAACCCACATTTTTTTAACTAGCAAGTAAGCTTGATTTTGTTGATTCCAGGTCATTACTGTTACACTTGAATCTCTATTTATTAACAAATTACAGTCTTTCACCTATCTGAGTAGTTTTCAAGTTTATCCTGAATTCAGAAAAAAAAAATCATTTGAAGGAAGGAGGCCAAAATTAGAAATCAGAACATTTACTTACAAATAATGGATTGTTTCAATAGCATTGTTCACTTATCAATACTGGATTTCAATTCACGTTAAATATCGATACATCTTTCTCTATTTGCTGCTGTAACTTAAACATGGTTTAAGAAATTTTCATTTGATGAAAACCAATGAGCATTAATTTAAATGAGACAAACAGTAAACAATCTGATGCATTCAAAAATCTATTTTTTTGTGTTTAGCATTTCATACAATAAGCATAAGTGAATTACAGAATCCAGAATAAAAATAATCAAAATTTGCACTCAAAATTTTAATTGCATACAATTTGTATTTTAAAATTATAATCATGAACAAAGTTAAATGAATTATTTATGATGTATTTTACCACCCTAAGAAAGCTTTTAAAATGTTCTTCCTAATGGAACACCTGCACCATTATCACTGGTGGGCACATGAACAGTATTACATGAATAAAATGTTATAATTTGCAAGAACTTTTACTTTAACAGGTCTGTTTACATAATACTTCAAACTGTTTGGACTAACAAAAAGTAACTTTGTCTTTTTTTAGATGCACAGTTGTTGAGTACTTTTTCAAGGTCTATCTTCTTGACTTCAGCAGATGCTTGTTTTAAATTAGTTTACAGAGTCTGTTTCTTTTAATATAACTTATGAATCAATATGATACAAACAGGATGTAAACATGACACAGTCTCTTTAAGTGAAAGTGAAATTACGTTAAACTCTCACTGAATTTGTATTTTTAGACATTTGCTTACCTCACCTATCACTAATGCCTTATATGCTTATGAGAAAAAGCAAAGCTTCTGCAACATCATACTATCATTTATAATCAGTGTCTACATGTTTATGCAGCATTATATACACTGGATTTCAACATAATAACAACATTAAAAGAAATACATACATGGTATGTACAATTTTAGCTACCAAACCTTATCCACTCAAAAATAATGAATCAGACATTTAATGTCAAATATAATTTAAATTTAAAGAAAACTACAACTGAAAAAGTGTCCTTAAATACAGTCAAAATTGCAACTTTTGATAATAAAAACATTTTCACTGAAAGCTAAGGTTAAAATAAACTCCATGGATTTGAAAAGTTTTCTTTCCCTACAACAGATACTGAAACATTGACTTGCATATTACAACAAGTTAGTTATGAGCAATATTTAAGGTACTAGAACAAGAAATACTAAATAACCATATCACATGACACACAAACATATAAATAACCATATCACATCACACACAAACATATAAATAACCATATCACACACAAACATATAAATAACAGGTAACATCAACTGCACTAAAACTGTTAATATTAAAGATGGTAGGTATATTATAATCACAGAACAAGTAATATCTTATTCATTCACTTTTTTCAGAGCTCATGGAAATGTATAACAGTGGAAAACACACACTATACGAATATTTATTTACTGCTACAACTACTTTTTGAAACAGCTCTATACATGCTAATCAACCTGCAAAACAAATAATATGCTTAATCCATGATAAGTCCACAGTATAGTCATATTATGTTTATGGATGCATGGAAACATCAAAAATTTGTAAAAGTTGATACTAACTAAATTGAAAGTACATCTGATACATTATGTGTGAAACTGTACAATTTCTAACCAAAACACATGAAAAAGATATCAAATCTCATAACAGCAAATCATCATAAAACCAAAATTTTGGAATGAGCAAGATTCAACATTGAGAGAAAAATTAACTACAGTGAATAACTGAAACCTTCCAAGAATGCAATGTATGGTTGGAAAGTAATCAGTTATGTTGAACTAAAGAAAAAAATGCTTTATATTATTTGCAAATATGTATATTAAACCACATTGCACTACAGGCTTACTACAGATCTTGAAAAACCAATTTTTATAACATAATACAGAAACATTCCTTATGACTCATGAACAACTTTCAAATATTTTTTGTACTTAGTATATATTTCAAAAGAAAACAGTTTTTAACTCATCTTTTATGTTCTTATCTTTATGTGTTTCACACCTATATTTTTAAAATTGAAGTTGTAACTATGATGGAATAACATTACATAATCATATACTTCTTGTGTTGTATTTTTTTTACAAAATGTTACATTACCATAAAATATCCATCAAGATAATTTACATATTTCAAATTATCAGCACTTTTCTTTAGCACATTTTATCTTGGCTGTTTTTAATGTTAATAAGGCATATTTTGTTTTCTGATTGCTAATTTCTCAGTGATATTTACATAAAAATTCAAATTAAATCAAAATCTTCACATCTAATTTCATAGATCACATGACCTGGCTCATTTCTGCATTTCATGCTTTTTTTTAAATACTTTTTATTAAATTTTAGTTTAACAAACCTAAATTTTTCACCCAACTCAGGCCAAAAAACAGTTGTGGTATGAAATAAATGGTTCTTTCTTAGTCTATGTGACTCCTTGTGTGGTATAAAAATACCCAATCTACATAATACATTAAATATAAATCCTTTGAAAAAGTCTTAATGAAGTTTTTATTCTTTTATCATCATTAAAGCTGGGTGATTTGTTGTATATACTATTCACTTAATCAGTAGCACCATTAATTGGTTACATTTGATTAACAGATTAGTACAGTGTTCTTAAAACCATGGTATATACAAGCAAAATTGGTGTTGAGTGCTGATAGTAACTTGTCTTATTTCTCTTGAGAAGTTTAAGAATAAAAAAAACAACAAATGAAGAAGATGGTGGTGGGTGTTGCTAGATAGTAGCTTCTTCTCACTTGTAAACTGTTAAAAATTACTGACAGTGGCAAATAGTCTTAAAAGTTTTTCTATAACAAAAAAAAACAACAAATAAATGTGGCAAACAAATTTGGTGACAATGGGAATGGAACCCAACAGCATTCAATCACAAGCCCCCTACACTTTCTACAAATCAACAAAGTTACACACACCTGAAGTAAAAAAAAAATTAGAAGGCAAAATCTGAACAAAGAACAAATACTTCTTTCTGTTACATACCTTTGAGTTTAACACCAAACATAATAGCAATTTTGTAATTACTTCAGTAGTTATTACTTGTTCAAGAAGGTTTCAACTTAACCCATCTAAGCATTGGTCTGATGTTTTCTTGCTTGCTCCATTCTTTTACACCCCATTCAACTATTCTTAGCAATATTTGTTTCATGATACTTTCCACCTACATTAATGTACCCTCTACTGATCTAACATGATTATAATTTTATCACTTTTTCAAGACTGATATCAACCCAGTCTCTAACACTGGCTCTAAGAAGGGAGAGTTCAGTGGAGTGAAGTATTATTGGAAATACATATTGAATTTCATAAAATGTTAACTTCCAAAACATACATACCCCAGCTATAAATGATAGCTCGAATCCCACACTGAGAAGGTGGAGGGACTAGATGGTGAAGGTAGTATCCCAAAGAAAGCACAAGCATAGATCAAGTGTTAACCAAGATAATAAGGATCCACATTACATCAAGAACATACATGTTCTTTATCATGAACTTAGATTCTGTATCAAGGGTGGAATGGTACAGAAGTAATAATCACTATAGGCAAGTCACAACCAGATATCTGAGGTTCCACAACTCGGGTTGGAATTAAGGGGACTTGATCCTTATATTCCATGTTGGTGGTCAGGGCAACTGGATCACAACATTATATATAGACATACTTTTGACTGGATCTCAACCTATAATCATAGAGTGATGCATTCAGAACCATTGGAATCGTGATGTGTATGTAAGCAACAATGAAATAGATGAACTTTCTCCTCCACCTGAAGAAGCCCACCCAGGCTCAGAATGATGGGATCATGCTTGACTTACTCAACCAAAGGAACAGAACTTAGAGAATCTGGAATTATGAATGTTCATCTTCACTCCCTTAGTGAGAGGACAAGGCATCTTCCACTTGCATCCAGAAAGGGACCATTCCATGTTTGGAATTAAGAGGATATAGTGGACCTCCTTCCACAAACAATATACTAAATCAATATTGAGCTAAAGGAGGACCATGCACACCCAACCATAGAGCTGAGCATCAAATTGGAGTCTGTAGGAGGATTTTCAACTTTGCCTTCTCCTTCAACAGTAGAAGAAGTCACTTGAACACTCTGCTGGAAAAGCCTCTGTCCACCACCATGGTGACTGGAAATTGTGTGTGGCAAGGACTCCCTAGTTCCACTAGTAGAATCTAGGGGGTAATGCATACTGGGGAGCTCTGAGAAACAGTTCTATATGTGAATAAAATTCCCCCAAGTTTTAAAAGCAAACCATCCTTGATTTATTCAATCCAATGATCAGAAGGGATAGGCAGGGTCCCTTTTAGCTTTAATTATGATAGTCCATGAGTGGTGGTCTGATATAAAATGGTAATACTATCTGGTGTGAGCTCCAAGATGGTATTATGGAACACTTCATTTCTGCAGAGCCTGTTGCAACTGGAAGGAAGCACAGTTAAATTGGTTGCTAGTGAGGAATTGGGTGGATAAAAGCACACCTATTTGTGCAAAACATGGCACACATTTGTATATAGTGACAAAAGAGGTAATGGATCCTGGAAAGTAAATAAAAAAGAAGAGAAAAAATAATACTCATCTTTCCTTATAATCTAGGAAATGTGGTCAAATTAACTACAGGGGTAGGCAAAAACTCTCAGAAGAAGAAACTGGTAGGTCTTATGAGAAAAGTCTTCAGGCAGTCCACATGTCAGCCTGCATGAAGTTCTCCAGCAGGCAATTCAACTGGGCAGTCAAAGACAAAGAAATGTTACAAATCTGATGAATTTGACTTACAGAAGTTTCCTTGTCTGTAAAAAGATACCCATAATATGCAATATGGATCAATTTGCAAAGCTACCTTGTCAAAGTAATTGTGGCAAAACTTCAGGAAACTAAGGATCTTAATGAATAAAGTCAATTTCAATCACCTGGGAGTGACGTAACATCACAGGGCTCTGAAAGAACATAAAAAATATGGATTTGATCAGTTGTAGAGGTGAGACACATATGGCAAAAGAATTGCCTACCAGAGTGTTAGAAAGAAAGGACTTATCAAGGAATATCAGGGCATAAGGGGAGTGATAAACATTTCTTTTCACGTGCAGTGCAAAACACTCTGACCTTTAATATGTACACTCAGCAGCAACAAAAAATATGCTTTAAAGGAAAGGTGAGACATGGTATGTATGGCTAATGGCTTGATTGAATGTTGAGAAAAAACATGCAATATCACCTTAATATCCCAGTTGGGTACTGGAAAAGGATGTTTGGGACAAAATACTCTATAAATGATTTAAGAAGGCCAGAGAGCACTGGGGATTCAAGCACTTTCTGATGTTTAGAATATCAAAATAGTTGATAAACCTGCCTTATATAAAGCCAGAATAGAAGAAACTAAATTTTTGTCGAAGATTAAAGTTAAAAAAAAAGAGTATTTGGGTGAAGTGAGTTTCCTTTCCTGGTGAGACACAATTGGTGATATGTGTGCCATTTCTATTTATAAATGTCCAATGACAGTGTTGGTACAATCCAAACACCACTCAAGATCCAAGATGTTGGTGTGATCCATTGGTCATGCTGCAACCACAAAAGGGACCATTCTAGAGCTTCAGAGGATGCCAACATCTCTCCCCCAAAAAAAGAGAATAATACTCACAGTAGGAGGAGATATGACTGAAAGCTTGACTGCCTATTCCAAAGCCTCATGCTGGATGAGAGTTGGTGAGACTGACTTAAAAACATGTTGAAAAATACCCTCGAGTGTACAATACATTGAGTTGGCAAGAAAAAGATTTTTCATCTCTGATAAATAAAAAAAAAGCCAGTTTTGGTGGCTTCTGAAAGGATAATATGGGTGTGTTGTTCCACAAACTGACAAAAGTGTGCAAGAAGAAACCACTTATTCAGGGTCCAACTGCAGAACAGACTCTTATGCATGAAATACAGATAGCAGCAAGATGACTCTGCTGTGGAAATGCTGAGATATGCATCAGCAACAGTGAAAAAACTTCATTGTGAAACTGGAAGGATCTAGGAATTGGTCTAAACAAGCAAGACAAAAGATCAACCACCAATCTTCAGTCTTCTTAAGCACAAAAATAAAGAAGAATAAAATCCCAGAAGAATGTGAATGACTCTCTCTACTGTTCCCTTGACCAATAACTCTCTGATGCCCTTTGAACAATCATCCACATTTCATAAATCTGTTGCAAGAGGACAACCAAGGTTAAAAAGTGAACTGAATGACCAACCCCAATGCTAGAACTTGAAAAAACCCAATATCTAGAGAAGGAATTCCAGATGTTCAGAAAAACTAGCCTTGCTCCCACAGACCCCAACTCCAAATGATAGTCACTGACAATACTGATGAGGGTCTACCCAAGATAAATATGGAATTAATTTCCCTATGTATCAACAGATCAAGGAAGAGAAGCCATGGTTCAGGACACATGATTAGTAGTCACACAATCACCTGCAACTACCTACAGCAGAGTTGAATAGCCATTAATCTAAAGTACGTCAAAATTTTGACAGATACACATATACATACATGAACACAATTTGATCAAAAAAGATTATCACAAAACCTCTAGACATAAATGAAATTCTCATGTTAACAGTTGATAAAATTTTGCCAATTTTTAAGACAGTACATAAATACTGTACTCTCAGAATTGTCTAGATATGTTGAGAATTAAGATAATTTATTAACATCTTTTTTAAGATTTTGGACATTTCAATTAGTGAGATACAGAAAATTCCCATAAAAAAAATCTGGAATCATCTACACAGTAAAACATTAATTTTTCCCAAATTTTACTTAAGAACTGGTAGCTACTAATATAAAATTTAACATTTTCTAATATGGAAAATGTATCCAACAGGTACTTACCTCCACAAAGATATCTCTGTTTTTCATCCCACTAAGTACTGCTAAAATTTTTTTTTTTTTTTTTTTTGCAATCAGTGCACCAATCTATATACCCCATCAATTTCAAACTATTTTTATGCATGTACATATAATGTGACTGTTCTCCACCAGTAGCATTACATCACCTATACTTGTGCAGACAGCTCTCTACTACTCCCACTTAATCCTCAATTTCAAGAATTATCAGGCTCCAAAAGGAAAACACTGTCAGTGGGAAGGAAGGGTGGAAAGTGTGTGACGAGAGGTAAGTACCTATCAGAAATACATTTTCAGTATAAGAAAAATGTCAACTTCCAATACAGTCTTACCTCCCTCTCATACAAAGAAAGAACCACACATGGCAAAGATAGAGGAGCCAGTGTAGATGCACAAATATCAAACCAAGCAGATAGTGACCTCTCAGAATAAATGGATGTGCTCAGAAATGAAAAAGAAGCACATTTGTGGGGTACTACACTACTTCTGAAACAAGTATGCTCTTCACCCAAGATGTAGGAAATGAATTCAAAATGGGCAGAAAGGGAAATTACTTGCACAAGCACAAAATGGTTTAATAGGTGCAAGCTATAGTAACACAGAAATGAAATAAGCTACATACATTCTCAACCTTAACTAGAAAGACGAGGTTCCATATCACATTCTTGACATCAAGAAGCTGAAAATGGAAAAATAAATAAATATCATTGTGACTAGGGTGTATAAACCATTTATATACATTCAGCAATTTCAACTTTAAGTAAACAGAGCATCACATATCAAGCACAGTAATCAGAATTATGAAGAGGAAGTAAGCATTTGGTCATAACTAGACAAACTCCCAAAAACCACTTTAGGTGCAAGAGGGAAAACAAACTGAACCTGACATTGTCTCAACTCAACCATGATAACAGAATAAAGCTATAACCAGTATTATAGGTAAATTCATAGCACACTCAGCTATAAATGCAAAACAGGGGCAACCTGAATCTGGAATTACAAAGATAGCAAGGAACAATCATAAGAACAGAGTTCAGGTATCTTATTCCTAGTATTAAGAAGCAGACAAAATCTTTCAAAATCAATCAAAGAAACAGGGAAAGAACCTTCTGCAACTAGAATTAACAAAGAGAAGCATCTACTATAAAAGATGTAACACCCTGAGCCATAAAAAAAGTGTGAGGTATGTGTGAACTGCTTGCTTCAAATCCAAAGAGGAGAAGGCTGGGCTTCATTAAGGTTGGAAAGAATACCCCCCTCCAACGAATAGGGTATTAATATAGAAATCTCACCAATTCTGCATCCCGTAGGAGCAGAATGTGATTTCTGGACTAAAAATGAAAGAAAGCTAGCAGAAGCCAGTCATTTAGAGAAGGAAAAGTG
Source organism: Carcinoscorpius rotundicauda (assembly GCA_011833715.1). Lineage (NCBI taxonomy): Eukaryota > Metazoa > Arthropoda > Merostomata > Xiphosura > Limulidae > Carcinoscorpius > Carcinoscorpius rotundicauda. The sequence continues at coordinate 42,554,542 of CM022392.1, read as the reverse complement.
CAAAGATTCACAGAATGAATATGTTAGGCAACAGATTGTGCTTCTTGACAAAACATATAAAAACTGAGGTTAGTCCAAAAGCTTTGATTCTGAACTGGAAAGCTTAACTTAAAACAATAAACAACTAAAGAGAAAGTGGGTGCTGTGTAGAAGAACTTTAAATTGTAGATTATGACAGAGAAAATGAGGTTTTTAGGGTAAAAATCAGGAAAAGGAGCCAAAGCTAACCTAAGCCCTACAAATGAAATAGAAACAAACAAATCAGTGATGTAACCAAAGCAAAAAATTTTAAGTCTAACACTAACAAAAACTAGGGTAATATGAAATGCAATTAACACTTAGGAAAGAAAAAACAGAAAAATGAATTATAAGCTACTAGTAGTATTGATATGCAAGGTACAACCTATCTATACATACCTAGTTCGCAATATACCCATAAATATGAAATGGACAAATTACCTCAATATATCTTGTCCACAAAGCATGCATTAATAACAAACATGAAAAACCAATGCAAATAACCTAGTAAATAAATTAACAATCAGCATCTAACTTAACATTCTTCTGAAATAACCTTAATTAAGTCCTACATTGACTAAAATGGGAATGAGAAGGCATGTAATTAACAATTTATGATGATGTGAAAACCCACTTGTAGAGAAAATTATATATTTAAAAATGGTTGGTATGGGAAGAGAAAGCTCTAGTAGAGGAGAGTGAACAACAATGACAGAAGGTTGAAATATTGTTTGCTACTCTACTTGTGCTTTCTCTACCCATACCAGCCACTTTTAAATATATAACATGTAATTAGCAATGTAGAAAAAAATAAAATAGAACATTAAGTTATATGTCATTAGTACTAACAATATGTAATGGAAAATCTAAACATACCCTGTCAATAAAGTATTGACAACAATGAAATGGACAAACTATCTAAATATACCAAGTCCACAGAACATGTAATAATAACAAAAGTGCAAACTCAAGAGAATAAGCTAGAAAACACAATAATAATCTTTACCCAACTAATCATTCCTCTACATTGACCTAGACAACAATAGATAATTAAGTTCTACACTAATAAAAATGAAGATAAGAAGGCACATAATTGATAATGATTAAAAACAAATTACTTTAATAAAATGATGAATTACATGTTATTAGCATTTCAGATGAACACTAACCAAGAGAAAAAGAAGGCTTTAAATAAAATTCTCAACAACAGATTATTCACTTGCAACTAACCAAATAATAGAAAAATCTAATGAATACAACTTATATTTATGTATGGGATCTATAGATTATTAAAAAAGCATTTAATACTACAATAAAGCACAATATTAAATGATTTAGCTTCAACAGGCATCAATCTAAAATACATCAAAAGTTTAAGATACATATATGTAAGGACCAAAATACATTTTAATAAAAAGGTATCATCAGTAATAAAGACAGGAAGAAGGATGAGACAGGGTGATCTCCAAGAATGTTTAAAGCAACTTTCCAAAAATAATTCAAACTGAATTAGAAGATGATTGTATAAAAATAAATGGCAAAGACATAGGAGATATAAGGTTTGCAGATAATGTAGCTCTGTTTATAAGTTAAATTACAAATATAGAAACCCTTCTACACAGTTTGAATGTCAGTAATAAAAAAAAAGCAGGATTAAAAGAACATAAGGAAAGAACCAAATAAACGATTAAGTATCATGACACAGCTTTGGAATATATGAAGAGGTTTTAGATGATTAAGACATCACTCTTTCTTTGATGAAAAAATATCAAAAATCAGTGTGCACTACCAACCCTAATACGTGGTGGCCAAATACATACACTAACAAAGATAAGGAAAGAAAATATAAACTACACAAAGAGATATAGAAAGAGAACTTTTAAATATAACACCACACAATAGATGAAGAAATAACAGAATAAGAAAAACAACAAATATAATAGATGAAGTAAGTTTCATTCTAAAATATAAATGGTAATAGGCTAGGCATTTAGCAAGGTATTCCAGTAACAGGTGGACATCAAGAACAATGGACTGGTAACATAGGATAGAGAAAAGATCAAGGAGTAGATGGAGGGATACTATAGTGGTGGAAGAAGGAATAAGAACAACACAGTATTCAAAGAATAGGAAATACTGGGCTGGTCTAATGGAGAGCAACATACAATAAGGTATGACTGCAGTTTAGATAGACAGATAGTAGAAATAATATGTAACTGACACAAAAGCTAAACATACCAAGTTAAAGTACTTATTAATTATGAACAAACAAAACCATTAAATTTGCTGAGTCTATGAAGTATGTAATATTAACATCCATTCAAAATGATTAAAATTACTTAAGATACAAAGTAATAATTAATATCTAACTTACCAAAGTCTGAGCACTGATGATATGAAATACATATTTCTCCCATGCATAAATAAGGTCAAAGCCATACAAAAGGCATCTGAACAGGGTTTACCACAGATATATCAATCGAATGTGAAGTGTACATGTTGAAAAACTTACCGTTGACCTCCTGAGTGAACTGGAAACAACACAAAGAAAGAAAAAAAGGAGCACACTTCTCCACCAAAGTGAAAGACATGGCACAATGGCAACTGATTGGAAGGTAACAGAAAGAGAGAGTTCAAAGTGTCTACTCATTGACCATATTCCTCCTCAGAAATACTGTCATGTTACAAAAAATTAAAAAGCCAGCTGATCATATGAATCTAATTCCATGCAAATTAAGGCCTGTACCTCCTATGCAGATAAAGTTGAACCTAAATCCGAGGAAGTTGTATCAGTAGTGATTTTAAATTTTAACACTGATCACAAATTCATACTGTAATCATTTGTAATTTAATTACAAAAAACAGATGAGGAAAAAAAATGTTGAAAAAAGCATATAAAAATACAGCAAAATAAAACTACTAGAAAAAAAAATGAAATGGCAAAGAAGCATGTTCATAAATCATAGCCATATTGAAAATAAACACACAAACACACCTAAACAAGACTTTGAAATTAAGACAGCAAGGGCTGAGTTGAAATAATGGAGTGAGCTTGCTGCAAAATATTGGTAAGTGTAGCAATAATGTTGGTTAATAGTCACATGATATGTACCTGTTTAGAAATAGCACAAAACTGATTATGTACCAAGACTAGGGAACTGATGATGATCATTTGTTTTAGCAGTAAAAAGTCCTAAATCATTAAATATAATAAAGTAAAAACTTTACATACATTTCTCAATCTTTTCAAAGTTACCACGTGTAACCATATATACAACACCAGTTACTAGAGATGCCAGAAGTGATTCAGTTTTAATTTAAGGAATTTACTTATGCAAAAAGAAAAATTGTCAAAAAGCTGATAAAAAAGACAGTTTAAAAAGTAATGTGAAGTCACATTGATGCTTTCCTTCTGAAAACCTGCAGTTTTAACAGCATTGTTAAATAAAAGGTACTTTAAAAATTTATAAATATTTGAAATTTTATTTCAGAGACCCTTAAATAATCAACCATACTTAGGAATTTTTTCACACAAACATAAACAAAGTTCTACCACTGTATTAAACAGCAACATCTGATTTAAATACAAGTTATACTAAATAACTTCACATCAGTATATAACTCCACATGCAAGGTATATGCACTATAGATTATAACACAGTTATCTTTCTGATACACAGTTACTTGGCCAAAGAGACTGATTTATGTGTCTAAATATATCATTGGAAAGAAGTCTTTTGATTACAGTATCCTATATTTCATATATCAGCATTATCGGATATATAACAAACAATAATTAAATCCTCAATCATCTGAAAAATAACAAAACTAACAAACCTTAATGTTGAACACTTGAGCTATTAGAAAGGAAGGCAAAGGCAAAATGACTTCAATGAAAACAGGTGTAAGGTAAAACACTGGCATCCCACAAAGGAGAAATAAAACACAACACGAAGTGGTTATAAAATAAAGGTTTAACATAAAATTATATTCAGTATCAACATTATTTTTAATTTAGTTGACATGAACTGAAGTTTAAAGAAAATAATTTAATAGTTGTATTTCTACGAAGTTTTATTTTTACATCTGCTTTACATGTAATAAAACATTACGTTTATTTATTATATTTAAACTATTACCAAAAACAAATTCTTCAATGTCATTTTCAGAAAATGGCATACTTAACACTTAATCCTGGGATATTTTACTTTTCTTGCAAATATTCGATTAGAAGAATGTTAAGATATAAATGTAAAAATAATGATCTAGTGCCACAGTTAATTCCTTAAGAATGGCAAACATCCAGTTACACATATCATAATCATCTTGTGAAGGGTATTCAACACTCAGTCAGATTCTATAAACAATGTCTATTCAACACTCAGTCAGATTCTATAAACAATGTCTATTCAACACTAGGTCAGATTCTATATACAATGTCTATTCAACACTCAGTCAGATTCTATATACAATGTCTGAAGCATTCAGAACTTCACCTATGAAAATGTCATTTTATCCGGAACATCACACCATAAACTAAATACAAGGACAACCTTAAAATATGTAATGTGCAAGTTTATAGACAACTAATCCAGGATATTGCAATTAGCTATGTATATTCCATTAATGTTCAGACAAATATCACACAAGTTCATAGGCAATTATGAGATACATTTTTATAGGCAAATAATTCAGACTATCATCACTATTTATCATGTATTCGAATAGCCTTTAGCTTTAAGACAACTATCTCACACAAGTTTATAGGCACCCAATCCAGAATTATCAATGTCCATCACATATTCCAGTGGTCTTAAGACAAATATCATGCATACATTTATAGACATCTACTCTAGAATAACAGTATCCATCATGATTTCTAGTAATCTTAAACAGCACACAAGTTTATAGGAAACTAATCCAAGATATCCATCAGGAATTCCAGCAGACTTAAGATAAACACTATGCATTCAGTCATAGGTGCACTTATATAAAATATCATGTAATAAATCACATCCATGACAACGTACATATCAACAACTTTAAATTTAGTCACATATTATAGTTTATCCGATCTTTAGATATCTTATAAAATGTTTCAGTAAACATAACAAAAACATCTTACACAATAGACCCTACACCTAACTTCTCAAGATGATTATACAACTAATCAGATCATCATAATAAATAAATCTGGAATATTATAAGCTGAACGAATCCATCACCATTAACCAATAAAATAACACAGAGAAACATGGGCACCACAGTATGCTTATTATAAACATTATAAAAATTTACTAACTACAATCAACCTATAAAGAACGTGACACAATAATATACATGCAGTCAGTGCTATAGTTAAATTTCACTGAGAATCTAATGCAAGAAAATTTATCATCACACACAAAGATTCCCACACAACCAAAAACCTGTGCAATAGCTAAATCATGAATAATATCCAATAAACACAGATAATACATTTTAGTTAACAGATAATCTATCATACATCTAATCACATAAGTGTTTCTTCTGATTCTTCTTCTGTTTCTGAAGGACCTCTAATTGCCTGATACCACTGATTAGTCAAGTCTGTCATTTGAGTTTTACAATCTTTCACCTCCTGAGAAGATTTAAAAAAACAAACAAGAGTTAACTGAATTTTAAAATCTAAAAAAACTATACCACATGAAAATAAAGTTGACACAAACAAAGCATCTAAGAAAACAATGTCAATGTACAAGAGTGAAAACAAGGATTAATACAGTTCTGAATGTTAAAAGCTGCCAAATAGTTCCGCTCTTGAGCAGAAAGTGTTATCAGTATCAACATTTGATGAACAATTTTAATTTATAATGTGTAACTGTGCTATAACTATATCATAGCTTTACACATGCTTGTTTAAAATAAAAATATTACAATAAATATGAATGATCACATACATTTATATGAATCTTTGCTAAATATTTTAATATAAAGCATAACAGTAACACTGAACTGTCAAGAACATGAAGTGTTCTAATTCATAGAAGTGAGAGTTATATTTAAATATCGTTAATTGTTTGGTATGAACATGAACTATTAGTCAATAAAAAACAACAATAAAAATGCAAATAATAAGTTGCATTTGTTTCATCCACATTTCTCAGCCAAATTCATAAAACAAGTAAAGAAAACACTTTCAAAAAAAGGAAGTACATGCAGGGATGGCATTTACATAATCTCTACATAATAGCACAGACACATAAAGTTGAAGCATTTATCAAATAAAATCAGATAAATTACACTATATATATATCTATGTGTTAATTCTTGCACATGCTAGTGTATAGATGATGCAAATGTCATCCATACTATCTTGATAACATAGTTTATATTAGCCATCCCTACATTTATTTCCTTTTTTTTGAAAAGTTTTCTCTCTATTTCTTTTTAAATGTACTGTTTCAAGAGACACACGAAGATTGTATATATAACCAAGATCTAAATAACAAAGTTACCAACTCTAAATTTTTTTTTTATCTATAATTAGCTAATAATTTCTGTTTCACCCTTTACTGAAGCTTTATAAAAAAACATCAAAATTCTGTAAGAAAGCAAATTTTAAGTGGTTAATAATAAACATATTTACACTAGAATTATGATTTAAAAAAAAAATGATTAGTAATTAATAATACTTCTGAAAGCAGATATTCTATCTGAAACTGGTTGACACCACTGTTTTGGATTTTGAGTTATGTAATAAAAAAAGAGTATAAAACTCAAACTTTTTATGATAATATTTACAGGTGTTTTCAGAACTTGTATGCTACTGAAATGTTCTGAAGACCTATTGAGGAGATATTTAAAATACCATTTCAATGAAATATCTAAGCCAAAACCACATTGGCAATGCTTCATACTTCACTAATAACAAAGACTGACATTTTTAATATGAAAATATACATTTATGATTGTGGAAGCAAAAATAATGAAGAGGCATATAATAGTCTGCATGATTATTATTGCTGGGTAGACTACATTTTATATTAGTACTCTGCATTTAACTACAATAGATCAATGCAGATAAAAATGTGACTAGACATTAGACAGTGATATCAATATGAATAATTCTGACACTTTCTTTATGTGAAACAAGTAAGGACACCCTATGAAAGCCTGTGTATTTTTGAATATACAGATATTTAATCTCAATTTTAACAATAGAAAGAGTTTATAGAAATATAACTAAACAATTAAAACTGAAGACTTTAAGATCTTCTGTAAATGTAAATGTAAAAAATGCAGATTCTAACTGAGGAAAATGTAAGGATACCCGACCACCTAATAGATAGTGTTACCCCCTTTGGCTGAAATAACTGCAGTGAGATGCTACGTGTCGCCATCTACCAGTCTCTGACATCGGTCTGAAAAAGTTTGCCCCACTCCTCAATGCAGAATTCTTTCAGCTGTGAGGTGTTTGAGGAGTTTCTTGCATGTACAGCCCATTTCAAGTCACCTTACAGCATTTGAATGGGATTAAGATCTGGGCTTTGGACTCTCCAATTTCTTAGTTTTCAGCCAGTCCTTGGTGGATTTACTGCTATGTTTTGGATCATTGTCATGTTGCAGGGTCCAGTTCTGCTTTAGCTTTAATTTCCATACAGATGGTCTCACATGATCCTCAAGCACCCTCTGATACACACAGTACAATTCATGGTGGATTCTATGATTGTGAGCTGTCCGGGTTCTGCCGCAGCAAAGCAGCCCCAAACCATGACACTTCCACTTCCATGCTTCACAGTTGGTATGAGGCTCTTTTTCTGGAATGTTGTATTTGGTTTACGCCATACGTCCTCTGTTCTGGTGTCCAAATAATTCAATTTTGGACTCATCTTTCCAACATTATTCCAGAAGTCCTGGTCTTTGTCTACATTCTCTCTGGCAAACTTCAGTCTGGCCTTGATGTTTCTTTTAGAGGGCAAAAGTTTCCTCTTTGCACACCTCCCATGCAAGTTAAACTTGCACGGCCTCTTTCTGATTCTAGAGGCATGCACTTAGACATCAATATTAGCCAGAGCCTGCGGTAGGTCCCGTGATGACATTTTAGGATTTTTGGAGACCTCGTATCTTGCAGTCTGCTCTTGGGTGAAATTGCTTGGATGACCAGACCTGGGCATATTGGCAGTTGTTTTGAAAGCCCTCCACTTGTTGACTATTTTCCGGACAGTGGAATGGCTGATTTCAAAATCTTTTGGGATCTTTTTAAATCCAATTACCAGACTCATAAACCGCTATAATTTTCTTTCTGAAGGGCCCAGACAGATCTTTTGCTCTCACCACAGTGCTTACTCTCACTTCAACGGTCAGGAGCACATCAAACTAAATGTCTGAGGTTTACATAGAGCAAGCCACATTCAAAATACTGAGTAACAATCTTCTAATCATGTGCACCTGGTGTGATACACCTGTGTGTGGAAATAAATGCAGAGGTGTCTTAACTTTTTCCTCAGTCAGAATATGCATTTTTGTACAATTACATTTACAGAAGATCTTAAAAAGTCTTTCCTTCAGTTTTAATTGTTCAGATATATTCCTATAATCTCTAAGTATTGTTAAAATTGCAATTACATATCTATATATCCAAAAATATTACAAAAATACACAGGCTTTCATAGGGTGTCCTAACTTTTCAACATGACCGTACATCCACAGACCATGAGCCCAGTTATTTTGAAATACATAAACTCCACATACCTTACATACAAACACTGGCATTTTCCCAAAATGATGTTATATATATCACACACACAGTGTACTGACATTTGAATTAATGATCTTACATATACCGTTAACAAAATAGCACCATTTACATCATTAACACTTAGTTTACCAAAAAATATACCAGTGTTTGAAGTACTCTATATATTACCTAAATATTACAGTCAGTCTTATTCATCCTAAATCAAGGAGATAGTGGAGATAATTTTAAATATATTTCTAGAAACAAATATTTTAAGGTTTGTTGTCAGATTCTAAATGTATTCACATAAAACATTACTTGGTATAGTACTTATCCTAACAGCAACTTTGTACACAAAAGACAACTAATGCTAATGATATGTACATTAAGTGCATAAGACTCTTATAACCAGTGCTAGAAGTGGTGCATAATGTGGGGTATGCTTTGAAGATCTTAAGGTCTGTATTATGTCATTTCCTACTTCTTTTATATAATTCTCTAAATGTAGTTCTCTGTTTGGTGGAAAAATTTGATGAATGCATGGGTTTTTTTAGGTATATGGGATTTGTGAAAAAATTTGTGAAGTCTTAATTTTCTAGAAAATTCATAAAGGTTATAAAAAAGTTTGAGGTCATTAATGTAGCTGTTATTTGGGCAAAAGTTAAGACATTCATTAAGGAGACTGAGTTCTGTTACAGATAGAATTAAGTCAGAAAGATAAACAATATTAGAGATATGTGGGGGGTGTTCATTGTTATCAGAAAGTTTTATAAGGTCACTATTATTTTTCAACAGATCAGTTAGTTTGAGAACACATAAACATATTAAAATATGAAGTTTTTAATATTTTCTGATGGTTTATTCATGAAAAAAAGTTGTTAAAAGTATTTTTTAAATTGGTATTGTTAAAAGGAAACTGATTTTTGTCATTATTTTAAAAAAAGAAATGTGTTGGTTTTCTTTATAAATTTTTGTAGTTCTTCCAGCAAAGGGTTGTAAAGGTGATAACAGTGGGAAATTTCTTTGTTTAGAATACTGACACACATTTGATATAATGTTTTACTTTGTGATATTCACGAGTTCTAGGGAGGTGTTTTCAAGAATCTGTTGCCTTTTGTTGCAAAAGTTCTGATCATGTGCTCCTACTGTTATTGTTTTTTTAATGTGAGAGATAAAGGTACATTTTGTTTTTTCATGTTATGCTCTAGGGCAGGGATGGCCAACCTTTATGAGTGTGTGTGCCCCAATTGGGGATAATTTTCTAAAAAACTCTCTTATGTGCCCATGATAATTTAAAAAAATAAATGCATATTTACCATTATCACTTAATATCCAGTATTCACTGACAAACAATAGAAGAAAAATGTAAGCAGAGAGAAGCAAATATCAATGGTTCACTTCTATTTTTACTCAAATGTTGATATGTACACTGGATCTGCAAGGAATTCAAAATGTGTCATCCTATGTCACATGTTCTCGCAACTGCAAAGCTGGTGCCAAGAGGACATGAAACGTCTCCTGTGAACATTTCTCACTGCCCCCGGGTTGGAGAAAATAAGTTGTTGCTACATTTCGCAATAATGATAATAATTAGATACATATTTATTGATTATAGGTTAGCATTAGAGTTTAAAGAATCAAGTGCCAGCAAAATGTTTTCACGTACCACAGGTTAACCATCACTGCTTGGCATGTTGATAACATTTTGTGAGTTTCTCAGTGGTTTTTCAAATAGTCTTTTTCTGCTGTAATTAAGTGATTCACAGCTTGGCTCACATTGAATATTGACAGATAATGAGACATAGGATGGGTAACTTTGAGGGAAAAATAGGGAAGTAATTATGTTCTTCAGGGTGTGAAGTGCAATGCTGGTCATTCTGAGAACTTACACTAACAGATGAATGCCAGTATTCTGACCAAAGTATTTCTACATGAGACTAATTGACTAATGAAGACTTTATTGAACATATTAACCAAAATGGAAGTGTTTTAAAGTAACCAGCAACTAAATGACACTAATTACTATGAAACACTCTCACATGATCCTTCAACTCTGTTTATTAAGATAATAACTAAAAAGCTTAAAAAACTCCTTCAAACCAATAAAATTAACAAAGAAAACTTTCAGTATTTGATACCCAGACAAGCTTCTCCTGTTAGATTTTATTTCTTACTCAAAATAAACAAACCAGAAAATCATGTCTGACCTATAATTTCTCATATAAACAAAGCTACTGAAAAGCTGTTTGCTTTTAATGACCAACACATAAAATGTATTCCCTGCACTTTACCCTCCTACATGAAGGATATTACCTACTTTCTTAACATCGCAGAAGATATCAATACTGATGGACTATTACTACCCAACAGTCTTTTCTGCGAGAAGGATGTTTCTTCCCTTTCTACCAATGTTCCACATGATGAAAGACTAGAAACACTAAAATCCATTTTAAATATTTCTTACCCATCAGAATCTCAAACAGTATCTGATTTTGACAGCCTGATTTTAAATCTGTAAATTTTACATCTGTTTTGAATAACAGAATTACAATCCCAAAGCTAATGTTTGTTGGTATCAAGTGTCACTTTTTCATTTGCTGTGGTTTGTTGGTGTGTATTGAAAAATGTCACAATATCTGACAATAAACTCTTTTTATTATACTTAAACACTTAAGTAGAGTTTCAAATTTACATATATTTAGCTATTTCTAAGGTAAATATCTCTAACACCTTTTCACATACACTATTGCAATTAGCTGTATTGTACAAAATATCAGACACTTACAACAGTACATAGAGAAATAGACATTTCCTAGAAAACCACGACACCACTAAACCCCCTTTATATATATATATCATTCAACTACACTACTATTCCGTTTGCCACTGAAGAAAAATTGTCCACCTTTCTGAAGCTCTTGAGTTATAGGATTTCCATTCATTTTTATCACGACTTCTTGAATCTACATGTTTTTCTAATATCATGAACATACTTTGCAAAACAATGATACACAAATAGTTAAACCCAGGGGCAATTTTCATTGCAGAAGTGGAGATAATTTATCTTTTTATGAGTAAATGCAACCTTGGGACACTTAAAATTTCCAGAATAACATAAAGCAATTATGTTAAAAATCTTGAAACAACCAATGCACCAATCTTTTTAAAGACTGGTGAATTAAAGTAAATGATTAAATGAAATTACTTTGTGAATGCATAAAAAAGTATAGTCTGAGTGCTATGGTAAAGACATAATAAGATAAGAGGTGAGTGAGAACTAACCTGATGAGTGAATCTTCTTGTAAAAAAAGGAATGAGATACTTGACATCTAATCGAATAAAACCTTTCAGATTTGATTTCATGAAATTTACTTCATATTCTTCTTCTGTCAGTTCTGACAGATGCTCAGCATCAATTGTCTGTCCCTAAGTATACAAAAAAAGCGTGATGAGTTGCAGTTACAAAAGTACTGAGAGTTAGAGAACAATTTTAAACTATAACCTCAATAAATTTAATTTTAACCATGAAGTTACATTTTAATAACCATAAATGTAAAACATTTAATTTTCAAATAATTCAAATTTGCCACTTACTACTAAGTGCAAACACAATTCTACAATTCAAAATAAAATCCCAGTTATATGTAAATTGAAATCTTTTTTAATTACTTTTTATAAAAAACATTGCTAAAACTTGTTTTAAATTTGTAAATAAATCATTAAATATGTTAACTTTGGAATTTTGTATTGCTCATTTATTGAAATCACACAAAGCTATTAAAATGCTATCTGCACTTTGAAATGAAAGACCAGAGAAGAAGCAGCTAATCAAAATCATTCATCACCATCTATCAAGCTACTCTTTAATAACTGGCAGTGAGTTTATTCAATACATTATAATATCTCTACACCTGAAAGGTCAAAAATGTATAATGTTCTGCAGTTGAATGTCTTTACTACCAGACTATGCTAGGTCAGGTATTTAGTATTTTACACTTTTTTTTTGGAATCATGTAAAAACAAAATGTTCTGTCTATTCTTAGATAATTCTAGATTTGCAAAAAACAATTCTGAGAGAAAGATGGAAAATGAAAGTTCCTTTGATAAATGTGCATTAAATCACTAATATTCAGTTATGATTTATTGTGTGTATTTTTTACAAGATAGTTTTTTTGGAAAATCAATAACTATCATAATATATAATTCTAGATACATATATACTATTTTGCTATTGTACTGGCAATTTCTTTGTTCCAGACAAGTAGCTGTCATGTGAAAAAGTTACTGAACAATTAATATGTCATTATTATATTGTGTTATACTGTCCTCTGATGACATTCAATTAGAATTTTAAATTTTAATTACATGCGAATACTTATCAAATTTAAAAATGAACTGTGCGAAAAACACAGTAACAGCCAACAAGTGTACAGCTTTCAGCTTCAATGAATCTGACTAAATTTGTCATACTCTGAAGCCAGTTTTCCTTGAGAATTTATGTGTAATCTTACATATTGATACATCAAAAGGATCACTGAAAGTGACATAACTTTTCTTCTTCATGAACTTTGGTTAGAGTTTTATATTTTAAACCAAGAAGGTGGAGCAGAGTTAGTTTTCTAACTGTTAAAAGTCAGAACTGTGCTTTGTAGTCTTATTACACCTTGCTTTAGCTGAAATGTTTGGTATCTCACATGATGTAAATATACCGTGCTCTTGTCACTGAACTGTTGATACTTGTTTATTTTCTTCTGGTTGCTTCACAGATTACAAATCTTTCAAGCACTTTTAGGCTTAAATAAAACACGTATAAATTAATTAATTTTTCAATAAAATCCACCAACTAACCAACCATCCAACACTAGCAATATATAATGCAATACACAATACATAAAACTGAGACTTTGTTTTTTGTGTAAATTAAGTTTATTTTTGGAAATAAAGCTTTGTTGTTAATCAGATAGATCTTCTCAGTCTGGTTTACAGCACCTCTGATATTCTCAGACACAACACAATATGTCTAAAACTACAAAGTATAGCATAAGCCTGAATGAACATAATTGGTTTTGCATAAGATGCACCAACATTATCTGATGGAAAATCAATTACGTTCATTCAAGTGTTGTGGAGAACCTAACACTTCATGGAACTGATCTTGGCTAATGCCAGGTAGGTATACATAAAAAAATATCCTTTCAATTTTGCCACAAAAAATTCACTGCCAGTGAAGGTAGGTCATGAAGTGGAGAATATCAGAGTAGAAAAAGATGGATGTCAAATATGGTGACAGCAAAGATAATTTGCCTAACCATGTACTAGATACTTTCTGAAAATAAGCTGATGATAAAGATAAAGAGATAATGAATATTGAAAACCACAGTAAGCATAACAAACTGTTAGTACCGAGATATTAAAGAAATTATTTTTGATACATGCATGTGTCCTTATCAGTCTCACATTTTCTTCTGGCAGAAAAAAAAAACTTATCAATATACACCTATGTGATCCCTGAGCTTGGATTATTCTTATGAATACAAGAGGTCAAAAAATTGTCAAGTTAAAAATGACTTTAAGAAGTACTTAAATAAGACAGGCTTTTGATTAAGCAACTTTCAATGATTCTTCTTTCTATATAGTCATCATTTTTGTATAAATTTCTTGTGGATTTCGAATTAATTTGATGGCCAGAATCTCTCACATGTAAAAAGTGGCATTGTTTTGGTTTCTGTTTTATTTCTTTTTTATGCTTGAAAACTCTTGTGTCAAAATTTCTTCTGTTTAATCTTCCCCAAAGGAGTGGCATGGGATAATAAAAATGCCTTGCTTTTTATTTTTAGGTGTTTTTCTGTTTGCAGTTAGGTTAGTTTTAATTTTGAATATTTGTATATGATGCTAAAGTTATTCTTCCTCAATATTTTCTGAAGTGAAGGATGGTAACAGGTGTAAGACAGTATTCTGATGAGAAAGAAACAGCTACATAATGTAAACAATGGAAGATTAATGTATGAGGTATAGTCACAGTCCTCCACAAAAAGGTATCTTCAACATATGACAAAGGTGAAATGAAGATAAAAGGGAAGATGCCTTATCAAAATGAAGACACTATGAACTGATTACAGGAAAAGGAAACAAGGAAAAAAAGCCAATAAAATCAAAAACTGAAATGAAAGGGTAGGAAAGGAAGAAGATAGTTACAAACAGAATTATTGTATCACAGAATGAAACAGCAGAAAAGGGAACCAATGGAAAGAAACATTGAAGGCAGTGAATAAACCTGCAGCATGTATGGGATGTAGAAGGCCATAAAGGTGAGAGACAGAAGAAAATGAAAACAAAGAAAAGCAAGAACGTGCCACATGACAAAATGGTGGATTGAAAAAAAATCTGATATAGAACAAACAAAGAAGAGATCCAGCTGGAGCAGTCAAGAAAACCCAGATCTGTGTTAGCCTGGATGGAGCTATCAGAAAGACATAGCAAAGAGTGGCAAGGATGAACAAAATCAACCTGAAAATATGATGAATGGGGTGAGAAATAAAGGTATTGACAGCTTCCACTCCTGTCTGAATATATCAACAGCTAAAGCTAGTTGATGAGGAAATGGAGACAAAGACAAAGATATCCAAAAAATGTTTGAAGCGAAAGAAACTGATAATCATCTACACATTGAGCAAACCTAAGACAGCAAATTATAGATCTTGGGCATCCTCAGTCCTGGAAAATGACCTTACAGATACCTCACATGATGCTAAAGTCACAGAAGTAAGACCCCCCCCCTAAAAAAGCAACAACAAACAACAATAAAATAGACTAGTGGAGAAAAAGAACCATTTATAAGTCATGATTAGAAGTGGAAGAAAAATGAATGTGGTATAAGAGTGTAGCACTTCAGAATATTCCAAAAGTATAAAAGCCATTTGTGTAAAGAAAGAATAAAAGAGTGCAATCAGCCAAATTTCATAGTAAAGAAGAGGAAGATGTCCCCCCCATCCACAAGAAATAGGTTGAACACCTTATAAAGGAGATGAATAACAGTTAATAACAACAGAAGAGAAGACAGTGAAATGTGAAGGCTAGAAAACATATGTGAGGAGAAAGGAATACAGGATTTACAGATTCTCTCTCTTCTACAAGCAACAGAGACCTGAAGTGCTAAGAAGCAGGAAGACAAAAACAAATCTCCTTATTAAAAGCTATGGTAAAATAAACCAAAGCACATAAAGGATGAGGCATGTCAACATTATCTCTCAAAAAGACACAAAAATGTCTAGCATAAACCAAAATGTCTGGAAAAGGTAGGGAAAACATGTATAAATTAAAAGCTGAGGTAATCCTAGTATCATCTGCAACAGAGAACTGGAAAGACCAAGTCATAATGAAGTGGAGGAAAAATGTCAAAATAGACATCATTCCATAACAAGTATGGTAGTTTGAGGGAGTAGACAAGCAATACTGAGAGAAGGTTGAACAGACTCAGGTAGATTCAGCTGACTATAACAACAGATGTAGCGACTGAAAAGTATAAAGGAAATAAGTACCCAAATTCATAATTAAAGTGATCATCGAGGTAGCCACAGAATATATTCAACTAAAATACTTAAAAGAAGTGAACAAGCAATCAAAATTATGGGTAGAACATGGGGGAAAATAGTTCAAGCAGCTATAAAATATGAAATATAACAGTACACAAAAGAAATGTACAAATTATACAAACATAAAATAGTAGTATAGATGTAGGTTTCATTACAAGCTAATTTAAAAAAAAACTCATAAAACCATCGAAATTTGCAAAGAAATATTAACAGAAATCTCATGCATTTTTACACGTAATTTTCTGGTTCAATGAGACTGAAATAGAATTTCGCCCTCAAAGTGGACCAAAGTACGTTTCAATAAAAGAAAGAAAAGACTTCTGTAAAGAACAACTTTATTTACAATAAAACACAATAGTAGCTAAAATGCAAAAGTAGCTTGACATATTTAAGGACTGAGGAATGAAAAGGGGTTGAACAAGACATAATTTAAACTTTCAGTAACACATAAATCTGTGGGAAAACATAAAAAAGCAATCTGTCCAACTCTGACTGAATGAATCTATCACTAGTGTTCAAGAATGAGGTATTGAAAACCAAAATGCCGGCAGTCAAACATCTCAATGAACTAAATATTAGTCAACCATTGATGTCCTGAAACAAAAACAAATCCAATAGAAAACATTGCAGTGTGGCATCTGTTCAATAGGGAGAATTTAGCTGGGTTGAGACAAATGATCTGCTTTCAACTTCATCACCCCCTGAACATGATAAGCTAGTAGGGCTGATATGATGGAATTGAGTACAATAAAGACATTCCAATGTTCAAAAACAAAGAAATTGGGGCCAATTTCACTGTTTGAAACTCTGTGATGTTAGTTAAGTTATGGAAGGTACTTTGATAGTACTAAAAAATTAACAATCAAAAAGTACAACAGAGTCAAAAATAACAACACTGTTAATTTCATCTTTTTTTTCCAACAATAATATCAGTATATTGTTACATAATTAACTCTAGTGAACATTAAGAACTGTCTGCAAACACCGAGTCTAACAATTAACAGCAACTCCAACTCAAAATTTAAAAAAATGTAATACTCAAATAAAAAGACAAAGAAAACATCACAGTCAAAACAAGATTTAGCATGCTTACCATTTCTTTAGTTTTACTCAGAGAAATTTCTTTTTCCTGACCTCTTCTTTTTCTATTCTTTCTTTCAGCTTTCAAAAACTAAAACATGAAGCACACAGTCATTTAACTGGACATTGAATACCTCAGTAATCTTTAAAAGAATAAAATATTTCATTCACAAGAAACATTTTTCTAATTTCAAAGCACAGAAACAGTTGTGCTTAAAAACTAGGAAATAAACTATTTTTCATAACATTAGCATCATAAGAAATCCTTAAAATAATACTTTATAGACAATCTAGCATGCATTAAAATAAATTACTATTTTCCAAAAGTTTAGTTTTCACCATGCTTTTTGAGCATGACTAAAAACTATATACAGTAAAACCTGTCCACGCTGAAAACTGCATAAGGTGAATACCTATACAAGTTGGAAATATCAAAATTTTGAAGCATTATCTTAATATTTCTCTTATAAAAGGTTCTCTTTATGGTAGAACTTGCATGATGTAAACAGAAAAATATCTTTTACCTACCTTAACCTAAACAAGTAGGATTAGAACCTGACCGAGGCAGAAAAATGTTTTTGATTAAATATTAATAAATTCTTGTTCAATAAATAATTTGTTTAAATATTAATAAATTCTTGGACATTTTATTACAGTAAGTATTGGTTAAATATATTCTGTTCTTTTTTTCTGCCACCATTATTCTGGAGGTTGCTATATTTTTTCATAACATTAGCATCATAAGAAATTCATAAAATAATACTCATAAGAATGATTGACAATACTTTCGTTCACATTTTCTGATGGAAAACTAGAGAAACCATGGGTAATACGTAAAAGTGAAAATTCGTACTGTTTCAAAAATTTAAGAAAGAATCAACTTCCTGTGAAATGGAAAGAGAATAATAAATCATGGATAACAAGTGCTGTATTTGAGGAATTTTTAAACAAATTCAATAAAAGAATGGAACAAGAAAATAGGAATATTCTATTTTTTCTAGAAAATGCAACTTGTCACCCAAAAGTTCAACTTTCAAATGTTTCTTTAATCTTTCTACCTCCATGTACAACATCAGTTCTACAGCCACCAGATAATGGAATTATATAAGTGTATAAAATTGAAATACAAAAAAATTGATGCTTCAGCACATTATTGCAAACATGGACAGCTGAAATGACCATGAAAATTGGTGTCAGATGCAATTGCATTTTTAAGTCATTTCATCAAATGCGTAAAAGATGAATGTGTGATAAAGTGTTTTTGATACTGTGGATTTATTCTTGATAATGGTGGAAACTGTGGAGAAGTTGTTGGTTATGACAACCCAAACTCTGATTGAGAAAATTGATGCAGATAATTTTGCAAATGTGGAAAGTTTTCTGAAAGTTGACAAGAATGTTCCAGCAGAAACTGATAAAACTGATTTAAAATCTATAATAGAATTGCAAGATGGTAACAGTTTGAGAGATTTAGAAGATGAACAAAATGGAAAAGATAGTAAGGAAATAGAAATTCCTACTTCATTGCAAGTGTTAATTTATATTAACTCTATCAAATTGTATGCAAAACATGAAGGGAGAAAATGAACTTCATGAAAAAAATGTAGAATTGACATTTTCTTTAAACCACATGAGAAAGGCCAATAAAAAAATGAAACAGTTGAAATTGGACACTTTCTTCAAATAAATTTGTTTAAGATTTTGTGCACATGTGTACATTTTGAATGGCTATTTTTATTCTTATTCTGATAAATATAGCATAAACAGTGTCATAATTTTATTCACAAACTTCTTACTTCCCTTGAGCCAAGCAAGTATAACATTCTGCTAAAAAATTATACATAATTAAGAAAATGCATGTTCACTGCTTAAGCCAGAAATTTCACTCAGTCATGTGCAATTCTGCCTTAAACGTGTTTCGCTGTATATAGTCAAGAAATAAACAAAGTATTTACCATACTATTTCAGGGATATATAAATATACAAAAAGTAAAGACCTATATATGAATTAAAACTGCATCTCAGTGACATTTGATAATCTTATTACAGAAATAACTTCATTAACTTGTTGGTACATCTCATGTCAGTAACTATACATAAAATAAAATATTCTTTACACACACAATATTTAGCTAAAATAATTAGTTTATAAGGATAAATCTCAACAAATTTTTTACAATAGAACATTACAAACAGTGTAGAAAAAGTTCTTTCTATAGAACAGACTCTAGTACATTAATCTTCACTAAGATTGTACCAACAGTAAATTTTCAACCAGCTATCTACAAAATAACAGATTATTATTGTAAAAGAGAAATTCACCTTCATGAGAGGCATTGTGGAACCACCAAGTACTAGGATGGTAAACAACACTATTATTAATGTTGTGGTCACCATCACATGACGTTTTTCATTTTCAAACTCCAAGTGCAGAGCCAAGGCATAGGCAACAGCCCCTCGTAATCCTGTGAACAAACTAATAATGTACAATTATTTTCCCAGTTAACAAATAGAGACATGAATGAATATTTATTGGGACTATCTAGGTTCCTTATTCAAAACATTTTTGATGCAATAACATGCAATAACAAATTATGAAAGACAGGATGTGACAGGAGGGGTCTGATTTTTCTATTCAATAGCTCTGTAACAAAACAAGGTTGAAGAATATAATAAATGCTGTTTATCTGAGCAATGACAATTTTATAGAGTATTTTGCACTTAATTTCATACTTTATCAGGGCATGGTGGATAAAACAGGAATGACGACACACTAATAGAAAATGTATTGTGTGTGTCACACAAGAGTAGATTCAGGGTTTTTGGAGAATTAAAAACTTAAAATGTGTACACTATTTAAGTATGGATTATAAGTTAATATTTTATGTTATTCTAATTGGTATAACATAAACAACAAGTAGTTTGATAAAATTTTGAATGAAAGACAACAAAGCTTTGTGTCATGCACAGTAAAAAAAAAAGCCAGATACAGGGTTAGTTATTGACAGAAAATACTTAGGCAAAAGAGACAAAAAATGCATGAAATAGAACTTTCATTTCTACTGATGATCAGTTTTCAAAACAAAAACATCTTATGAAGTAAAATGTAAAGCAAAGTAAAATTTAGAAGCTCTTCACTCTGGTACTTCCACAAGCTTATGGCTGATAAAAGAACTAAAAATAAGGCATTGTCAATCATT
This sequence comes from Carcinoscorpius rotundicauda, assembly GCA_011833715.1. NCBI lineage: Eukaryota > Metazoa > Arthropoda > Merostomata > Xiphosura > Limulidae > Carcinoscorpius > Carcinoscorpius rotundicauda. Next base: position 42,533,933 of record CM022392.1, on the reverse strand, counting down.
TACAATGATTATGGTACCACACATAGTACAGAGATTCAGGGTAGAACTTTATGTGTAGATATATAAAATAGTGTGATTATGGTGATCACTACAATTTATGAAACTTAGTAACTAAGGTGTATTTAGGCCTGAGCACATCAAGGACACAAACTACCTCTGTGAAATCTTGATTTGAGACAACATTTCACAAATTAAAATGGTTGGGAAAACCACTAGACGGAAATTCTAAGCTCTTAATTGGTTATTTCATGTTATATACTGAAGTGTATATAAGGGATTGTTTCCAAGAATGGAAAGAGGTGAATGGGGCCACTGCATTTGATTCAGTACATAAACCATACCTCAGCAACATAAAAAAATACGAGGCTCTTATTTCACATTCTAGCTTACCACTATTGGCAATTTTAGTTCCTAATTCATACAAAACTACAGACTGTAAGTAGGGTGGTATAAGTTAATGCAAATCATTTTGTTTGATAACTTTTTTATAACTAGGAGAATATCAAAGTTCAAGAAATGGATGCATTGGAATTGGATATTTCAAGTGAACATACAGTATTTCAACACTGTTATGAACCAAAAGTTCATAAAATTTTTACACTTAGAAATATCTTAAGTTTTTAGTGAGCTTGACACAAACAAGAAAACATTATAATTACTAAGCAATAATGTCATACTGACCACTAAACCACATAATAAACATCATTTTCTTGGTAATCTTATGTTCTCTGAAATAATTCATCAGGAAAGATAATGGGAAAATATTAGCTCCTCTGCCAATCAATATCAAAACCTATAAAAATAATTTTTAAAATACTTCAATCACTTGACATAAATATGCAAAAAATATCATAAGTACAGACTAACTCACAAAATGTGTCTTAAACTAGACACCCTTGAATAAGACAAAATAAATTGGATCAGTGGAGGACAAAGTTAAAATTAATGTGAGTTCTTGTAATTTTATTTTTTGGAGAGAAGTGAAGGGCATGACTAAGAGCAACATTTCTTTTCACTATGTTCTGGCTAACTGAACAAAAATATTTTATGTTTTAGAAGGTTTCTTAATCCTCTCACATGATTTTGAAAATGTTATATCCAAGGATCATATAATGTTATTGTGATAATTTTAAATATTTAAGAGAAATATCCAAAAAAGTGTTCGACAGAGACTAAAGACTAAAAGGCAAATAAGTACTCTTAATGACTCAAGATTCTGTACAATTGTGTATGCTTTGTTCAAAATATTTGAGCACTCAGTTTTACGCATGAAAATAGGATCCTTAGGTCAACTTCTATTCCATTATTCTAAACGTAGGGAAATTAAATTTTCAAAACATTTTTCTGATATATCAAATACTAAAGAAGAAAAGTAGAAAAAAACATTATTGCTGAGTATCAGATTTATTTACAATGCTCCAAATGACAAGAGATGGCTTCACAATATGGCGGAAACTGAAAATGGCAAGACCCAAGTAGGCAAACACTGAAGTTTCTGAAATAAAGAAAAAAAAATGCAAATTTTAAAATAGTAGTATATTCATGAGAAAATACAATATTTTCAGCATATTCAATCGTCATAACAACAAAATATGTCACAGAAGTACAAAAGCAACAACATACCAGCTATAAATGCAAGAGTTCTCAGTGTTTGCTGCATGGTGATCTGAGTTACAGGAGACAAATTAAAGTGAGTGTAGTGGGACATTACTACTCCATTGAAAAGGATTGCCATTATTCCTGTTCAAAGAAATTATTATTACATCAAACATCTTTCTCTTGATTAACCTTTTCAGTAACAACCTGAAAATTCTGTATATCAACAGAACTAAGCATATTAATAATTCTTAAATGAATAATGAACCAAAATGCTCTTATTACTGTCAAGTAACAACAGTAACTTTATTAATAACTAATAAATCAGTAATGAATTAAAATGCTTATAAGGTCTCTTGACAACAGTTAGCAGATTAAGAAATCATAAATAAGTAATAATTAAACTTTTGATACTGTCTATGAATAAGAAACTAAGAACTAATATATCAGAAATGAATTAATCTGATGATAATCTTTACCAACAAGAGTAGTCTAATTAATGACTCATAAAACAGTAATTTGTTAGCCTGATGATACTTTGTCAGCATTAGCCTGACTAAAAATTCATAAATCAGTGATTAATTAATCTATTAATATCATTTACCAATAACAGTAGTCTGCTAATAACTCATAAATGAATAAGCTTGCTGATATTATCCAGCAACAACAGTAGCCTTATTAACAACTTATAAACCTATGATGAATTAAACTGCTCATATTGTCTATCAATAACAGTAACATGAATAAAAACTCAAAAATCAGTAATGAATTTACCAGCTCACACTGCCTATTAACAACAGCAAAATGGCTAATAAATAATACACCAGTAACAAATTAACCTCCTGATATTATTTATCAACAGTAGCCTAATTCATAAATCATCAATGAGTTAACTCTTTGATACCATGAACAGTAACCTCATTAATGTGACATAAATCAACACGAAATTAACCTAATAATAATGTCTATTAACAACAGTAAACTAACTAATAAATCATAAATCAGTAATAATTTAACCGACTAATATGGATAACAAAAACAGCAGTCTGATTAATAACCCATAAATCAAAAATGAATTAAACTGCCGATACTTTTAATAATAACAGAAAACTGACTAGCAATTAAAAATTAGTAATGAACTAATGTGATGATAATGCCTACAAACAATAACAGTTGAGTCAGAAAGTCATAAATCAAAAATGAATTAACATATCAACACTGTCTATTAACAACAGTTGCTTGCAGAATAAATAACTCACAAAACAGTACTAAATTAAACTGATGATTCTGGCTATTAACAACAGTTGCCTGATAAATAATTGATAATATTTATGGATAATTAATCTGTTGATACTGTCTGTGAACAACAGGAAACTGAGAAAGAATTAATAAATCAGTAATGAAATAACCTCGTCATAATATCTTTCACCAACAGTAGTCTAATTAATAACTCAAATATCAGTAATGAAATAACATGCTTTTGCTGTCTATTAAGAATGGTAATATGACACTAATAAATCATAAATTAGTAATAATTTAACCTGGTAATATTAATATTAACAACAATAGTTTGATTAATAACTTATAAACCAGTAATAAATTAACCTGTTGATGCTGTCTATCAAAAACAGCAACATGATTAATAACTTATAAATCTACAATAAAAGAACCTTTTTATATTGTTATTTATTAATAACAGTGCCTTCATTGATAACTCACAAATCAGTGATGAATTAATCTCCTGATATTGTCTATTAATGATTCATTAATAAGGCTATGTATTTCACATCATTACTGATTTATTATATTTGGTGCATAGTATAAATCTGTTACTTGATAACAGATTTATGTCTAATTAATCAGCTTACTGTTGTTTATAGAAAGTTTCACCAGGTTAATTCATAAATTATTTATGATTTATTAGTTCTGTGTTTTTAAAAGACAGTATCAGTAGTTTAATTCAGTACTGATTTATCACATATGAATTAGTAAAACAATATATAAATATATACTGTAAAAAAAACATCAAACACCGAAGGTCTGGTATTTTTCAACTTTTATTACAAATTCTAATAATACTGAAAGAACAACCAACCTGAAAGGTGCAGGCCTTCTGCCAAACCATAAGGTGCATAGCTGAAGATTAACATAATGGCAAATTCCAAGGATGGATTTTTACGTAGATCAATATATTTTAACAAGTGATGAAGTTAAAGAAAATACTGTTCTTGAATTTTTTTAATACTTTGAAAAAAGTCAATTATTATGCTATAGAAATTATCATTTTTAGTGGTATAGATAAGGTTGAAAGTTATGGTTCTTTGAAGTCAATGTTCTAACTTACAAAATTAATCTTTAATATTACATTAATTACAAATTTAAACAATCTCAAAGTTAATGTTTTGTTGCAATAAATAAATCAGTTTAATTAATGAAATTGAAGCTTTCATTAATCAGTGATTTCGAAAAACCCACTTGTAGAGAAATATATATGCAAAAACGACAAACCTGACGATGACTGAAGAAGGTCGAAATGTTGTTCGCTCTTCCATGTAAAATATTTTCCCAACCCAAACGAGCCGTTTTTGCATGCATAAGAAGCTTTTATTAATAATTTTTTACTTGAATTCTGTCATAAAATATTATAAATTTAGCATGATCAAACTTTATTTCATACCAGAAAGAAACTGACTGAACAATGGTATCACTTTTTTTAAGTCATGATGTTATTATGAAGTGCACTTGATAAATGCAGTGGAAACACTAATAAAAATCAGTTTTTTGTTTAAGAATGACAAATAAATATGACAAAAGTTGAATTTTCATGAAAAAAGTTTTTAAAAATACCAAAACTCAAAGGATATCAAAGCAGCCATCAGAGCAAATGCAACCCCAATTCCTGCAGAAGCAAAGAACATAATACAAAAACGGCCTATTGCATTAAGGACTGCTGCACTGGTGCTCAGTGTAGCCATCTCAGGTTTGGAAGACTCCAAAACAGTTCTGAAAATTTAGCACTCATTCAATATTTGAATAAAAAAAGAGAAAATGAGAAATAAAGCAAAAATAAAGGAAAATTTATGTAAGAAATATTTTATCTCAACTCAGTTTGGTCTGTCAACTTGTGATTAAAGCTTGGATTATTCTTTGTACTGTGACAGTTTATAAGTCTGAAAATTTAATACTAACCCATCAGAGGATACTTCTTATTCAGTCTGGTTTGGAAATTTGGGTTTACATTCCATTGATGCTGCCTGGAACTTATGTTTAAAGGTGTAGTTTAATTGCATTGTAGTAAATGTAAGAAATAAATAAAATCATAAATTAATTAAGGAATAACAGAATGCACCAGTAACTTATTATCACTTATTTTATCATGACCAAAATTTCAATGTGTAATTCACAACATTCACGAAATTTATAACTGATGAGTATTTTATTTGTTTATCATTCATTCTGAAGTGGATAATTAATTCATTTTTTTATAATATCAGCAACAATTTCATGCTTATTATTACTATTAATTCAACTTAACCTGAAATGGCAACATTACACCAACAATACAGATACACACTTTTGGTTTTGAATTTTTAGTTTTTCTGAATAATAGTTACTTTAATATTGGTTGAATTTTAAAATTTATGAAAAAATGTTACTATAATAATATTACTTTAGTATTTAATGTATAGTATATACATTTATTAACAAACACAATATTTATAAGTAATATAAGACAGATAATGCATCACAGGAAGGCAGAAACTGCCTTGATTTTTTCCTTTGCCCTTCAAAAGATGAAGGAAAGTTGTATTAACTAATATAACTTGTCTATATGTGGCAAGTTTCCCAACTGGCTTGAATCAATTATATGCCTAACAGCTGATGGGGCAGCTGTCAATTTTGGCACAAGTAAAGGACTTGTCAATGGACTGAAGGTGCAAAAACCTTATTTTATAAGGATCTACTATGTTAGTCACAGTGTGGAACTTGCAATTAAGAAGATCATCAAGGACATCCCTTACCAAACCTTTTTAGAAAACCTATGGAAGTTTTCACCACAGAACTGAGCTGGCCTCAAAGAAGCTGGTAAAGACAACAAAAAAGATAGGAACCCGGTATGTGCCTACAAGGAGTGCACTCTGGAGTCAGTTTCTCATAACTGGCCAGCTTTAACGAAGCATTTATATCAAGTAAGTTTGCATGACAAAGGGGAACGTGGACAGAAAGCTGCAGGATTTTTCAGTACTTTGACAAGCCTTAAATTCATCCTGTACATGGCCATACTCTTGGCAGTTCTGCCTGTTTGAAATCTCTTAGTCACAAAATGCAAGGCAATTCTGTTACTATGAACATTGTTTCTGACAAACTCGCTGTTTGCAAAGAGAAGCTGGGCAATCTGAATCATGTTGAGAGATCCCAGAAAATTGTTAAAGAACTCGCAACAAGTGAACAAACTGACAAGTGGTTCCATAGTGGAAAGGTGATTGCTATTAGTGGTCAGGCAAAGGCCATAGGCTCAAAAAATGCCACAAAACAGACAGTTGCTCAATCCATGGCTGAACAAACTGCCATCTTCAAAGGTAAAATTGTCACATGATAGTTTTGAAGAATTTGATAAGCATTTTATTGGTGCCTTTCAGATCTTTGAACCAAGCAACTGGCCTAAAAGCAAGAAAGCATTGTCATCTTACGGCCATAATGAACTCCAGACAATATTGGACCACTTTGGTGCTCTGCTAGAAGCTGAGGGTTTCAACAATGCAGCTGATATTTACCAAGCTAACTTACACGAGACATTGCTCAAAGCCACAAGACTTGCAAAATCAGATGAGTCCCTAGCTAGTAATGCAAGTGGGTTGTGGGTGCACATGTTAAGTCAAATTACTGTTGAGGATGGTAAACCTAACCCTGGATCAACAGTGTTGGCTTTGATATGCCTCATGCAGGTGATTTTAGTGTCATCTGCTGAACCAGAATGTGGATTTTCCCAGATGGCAGTTGTTAAAGATGACTGGCAGTCCAAACTAATAAATGATTCACTTAATGACTTGATGACAATAAAATTAGCTCAGAATAAGACCTGCGATCTTGCAAGCACAGAATTACTGTGCATGTCTGTAGAATCTTGGTGGAAGGACAGTAAAAAAAAACAGACAATTTGTGAGTCCACATGGAACTCACACACATAGAGATAATAGAGATACTGAGTCTACATCAGCTGATGTCTCAGTGCTGGATGACTAAATTTACCAGTTTGATTGATGTGTCATTTGTAATGAATACAAGGCTTGTTGCCACATGCTTTGAAATAATGTTTCAGTGCCATAAATAAAATGATTGTTTTATATAATAATTGTCTCTACTTAATTTCTTGTTTTTGGTAATGTCCAGTGACAATTTTGAGGTGTCCTGCTAAAATTTCAAATGTCTGAGAAGTTTCACTGCCCAGCAGGGCATGTGTACTGCTGAAAATTAAGAACATTTCTCCCCCTGTCATCTATACGCCTAGCATACAGTCATTATGTTTGAATAATAACGTGTTAACCATCAAGCAAAGGCAAATAAACAACTGATGTGAAAAGAATATCCAATACTGGAAGAGTGGTGATAACAATAAAGTCTGAGGAGTGCACAATCAGTCCAAAATTGAATCAATTTAGATAAGACAGAAGAGAAGAGGAAGGATTCCTCACAATATGGTATTGCTCTCCACAAGAAATTAGCATTCAAAACATGAAATAGAGTAAACATACAACAAAATCAGTTTTACAAGCATTTTACTATTGCCCTTCTACAAGCTCATAATTTGCAGGGAACCCAAAATATGGCAATGTCAGTAATTTACAATGAGCAATGATACCTCACTTGACATCGCTGAAGATCAACTCAAGGCATTCATGGTAAAAACTCTTTTATACATGAATATGGGTATTATGACCCACCCTGCAGTTACCTTGTAACTGTGAAGCTATAAATTCTGCAATTGTAAATATACTTGGTGTATCTTCACCAAATTGGGCAAAAGTTTAGCATAAACATTTACAAGTATATTATACACACAAAAAAATCAGATCTTTTGAATATTTTACCAAAGGTTTCTTCATGAGTATATGATGTTACTGAATAAGTCTGAGTGAAAGGTGATTTTCATATCAAGAATAATTTTTTTTACACATTAGAGTCATATTTCATATACATACCCACCAGTACTTTGTAAATTAATATCAAAGTATTCTTTAAATTGAACTTTGTGCTTTACCTCTTATATTCTCCACCTTAATACTATATGTTGCAAAATAACCAATGTACAAAAGTACGAGCAAATAAAAAAATTAGGAGTGTTAGAACCCAAAACCCACAAATTACCAGGAGCATTGTCTTGGATAACAACAATGTAAGATCTTCACCCACTGAGAGGACATGGATGAGACTAAAATGAATGACTTCCAAACAGCAGCATGAAGTGATGTGCCAATGTGGTAGTTCATATCAAACTCAAGCCCCATTGGACAGAACTACACTGTGTAAAACTCCAGAAAATAAAGCACCAGAGAATTAATCACTGGATATGACTACAAACAAGCTGGAAAGCAAATCCATGCAATATCAACCTTAGAACTCACTACACAAGAATGGAAATCGTGATGCAGAAATCCTAGAATGAGGTAGGATAAGGAAGTGTAACCAAAATATGTGTGAGGGTTTAGTTGAATGGTACAGCTTAAGTATAAAATGAGTCATCTGAAATGACATTAAGGCAGTAATAGAATGGGGGATCTCCATCAGAGGATTGCAATGCAATGTGAGAGATCTACTCAAAATCAAAATCAACCTCTGGGAACGACAACACAGAAATTGGAGTACAATGTCAACTTCCAGGTCCCACTACACAGAAGTAAATATCCTCTGTAACACAACTTCACCCTCCATAATAGAACCATACAGCAAGAACCTCCGAGACACACTGCAAGGAGGGGGAATATATTTATGAAATATTTTTATACACAATGTCATTCTCATGAGAGAACTGCACAGAAACTGGAGCAGAACACCAACTTTCAGGACCCACTAAACAAAAAAGGATCACTTCTATTAAATATATGCATCATTACCCTATGGATAGAATCCCACACTAACTGGACACATTGCAATGAGGTGCAACATGAGAACACCACTATCCAACTTAAAGTGAAAAAAAAAATCACATCCAGGAGGACTCCTCCATAATCACTCATCCAAAATGCTCAAAACTGGAAATTGGTAAAAACTATCAAACTCTGCTTGAAGAACAAGGATGGACAAAATATTGGAATGGCGTGTCACCACTGAATATAATCCTAGACCTAATATGGACATGCTCTTGGAGGAAAAAATAGCATACAAAATCACAGCTGCAACAATTGGGTCCAGAAACAATAATAATGGGCAGAAGGTAATATCTCAATGATAAAAAAACATTCACCTGATGTTGCTAGTAAGAGATGAAAATATGAGGTATAGTTCACATACCTGACTGAATAATTTCTTCCAATGAATGATGGAGATGAAATACCAGGGAAAAGGTAACATGATTTACCCGTTAATGACATCTAGAACAGATAGTGAGATGAAGAGAAGGGAGGAACATGCCAGTCTAATAAGTCAATAGTCCCAATTTGTATGGATAGAGGAGAAAAGATCATGTACAGAGGATATTCACCAGAAGACAAAAAGGCAGGAATTAGAACCACAAAAGATAACTGGACTGGCAATGTAACAACAAAAGGCATGAACAGGACGTGAAAGTCTGCAAAATCTGACCAGAAATAAAGGTGGGAAATAAATAAGCAAGAAGGAAGAATATCCTTCAAATGCCACCAAATTTGGCTTAGGAAAGGTGATATCTATCTGGATAAAGGAACACAGATGTGGAACAGTACAGTGTACATGAAATGTTGACAATAAAGATAACAGACTGTCAATGCTCACAGTATAAAGGGAGGAGGAAATGAGTCTTAAGAGATGAATGAAACATGGAACATGAAGGCAAAGGTTCAAACAAAGGAAGTTTAAGGCAGTGAAGAACAAGACTGAAATTATAATCTGGGAGAATTTTCTACCAAAAAGGTCTGTAGATCCAGAAGAAACAAAATAAAAGATATGATAGAACAGAAAAAATGAAAGGTGTTGGATATGGCTGCTTAATAACCAACTATGGAAGAGATAAAATTTCCATGATTATGCAGCCTGGTGAAAAAATAATACAACAAAAAACATTAGAAGAGAAACTGTAGACCAATAAGGGAAAAATTCCCAACCCAAGGACAAAATGAAAGATATTCTACATGCTTTACTAGGCCATTAGGTAGGAATAAGGAAAGATCCATATTAAAAATGAAGTGACATGCACTGAAAAATAAAGATTTCCTTGTAAGAGACCAGATAAATGCCAGGCACAAAGAATAAAACAAATTAACAGTCACTGCAGTTGACTGAGGAATGATGGATTGAGAGGAAGTAGTAGTTTTGAACTGAAGGAGATGAGGAACCAAAGGTTGTGCCAGTCAGTAAGGAGCAATCAAAAAGACCTGACACAAAGTGGAATGGATGACTAAAACCACCCTGGGATGGAGTAAGATGGCAGGGAAGACAAAGAAGTACCAGTTGGCTAAGTACTGAGGGAAAGCATTCAATGCTATGGCCTGAGAATGAGGAACTGGAGACCAAAAGAGAGAAACTCGGTGTTGAAGAAACTGACAAAAGTATCCAGATTAGGAGTACATTAACTGAATGCTGATCCAAGGGAAAATCAAAGATTGAGGAATCACTCTGTGGGATAAACATTATAAGGTTGGGAAACAGTGAACCATTTAAGTTGGCCCATTTAAATAGTTCTAATGTCTGAACACAAAGAGAATGGAAACAGATGCAACTATGGTGATTGATATAAGCAAAACCATGGAAATGTTCAAATGGATCATGACTTCATTCTATACAATAGAAAGAAAATGATACAAAGCACATCGTACAGTCAGAAGTTCCCAGACATTTTTGTCTGAGGCTGTTGAACATAGGCCACCTGCCAATTGATCCCCAACTCCCAACCATGAAAAGACTGGTAAAGGAATCTTGAGGTAATAGGAAAGAGATTGGCACATGAGACAACAGAGGATGATAAAAAAACGGATAAAAAGTCCATCTGGGAAAACTTGAATCAGTCATAAATCAGGAGTGAATACTCTCTCCACATGTAAACAAAATCTGAATTATGTTCTCACTACACTGGACTACACCTGACAATATCTGGAACTGTTTTCAACGATGAACCCAGCATTGAGACACATGACAAAATGTTGAACCTCTACAGATATGATGTGACGTTGGACAGGAAACAGGTTCAGGAAAGGTCAAAGTAGTGGGATTAGCAGCTAAAGAAAAAATGATTGAATGTAGTCCAAAAAATTAGAGAAAAGGAGCCATTTGCAGGTTCCAGAGATATAAGGAAGAAAGACAAAACTGTGACAAGACAGTGTTACTACCAAAGAGATACCAACAGCAAAGAAACCACATGTGAAAGAACAGGACCAGGAATAACAATCTCACCAATGCAGAAGTGATGAGTAAATGGATATCCACTGAAAACCTTTAATGTGATCAGCAAAGTGACTCAGAAAATAGGTGTATGAAAGACAAGTTCCACAGAAGAGCTGTAAGGGTAAGAGAAGTAATGAAAATTGAGCTTGGAACAAATGGGTAGTAATCTCTAACTAGCAGAAGATAATCATAAAATATATAAGCTGGCAATCAGACTGGATCACCATCAACACTGGTCTCCTTCAAAGATCACAATCTAGCCTTTTTTTTAAATATTTATACCATGGATCTAAGTACACCTTAATTTTCCAATGAAATGTTATGTGCCAATCTTCATTAAAAATTTTATAATACACAGCAAAAGCTTTGGCAAAAGTGAAGTCAAAAGTAAGATGTAAAACAATAAATTGGCCACGATGACATTTCCAATGTCATTAATCCTGGTGAATTCATAGTCACGTTTAAAATAAAGCCACTAGATACTTTTACAGGTACTGTTATCCTACTAGAAAAACAGTGAAATACCTAAGGTTAATATTTAATAGGAAACATAACTTCATCAGCTACATTAACCCTTTGCATATAGAAATGCCCATTTCACAAATGTAGACCTTTTATAGTTTTTGTGTCAGAAGAGATATGTAATTAAGGACTGTTATTGTCAATTTATGTTAATAAACTTGGTATGAAGATGTTTAAAACTGTATTTCTGGTACCATTTAAATTTTAACATCTAACTCAATGATTAAAGGTAAGATCCTCTGATTATGTTTGCTCTTGTACTGTGCATGTCACAAGATTTTACTTTGTTAGTTCAAAATTTAATTGTGCAATCTTACTATCTATATATATATGAAAAATTGTGTATGGGTCTAGTTGATCTCACAGTATTAAATTGAGAAGACAGCAAATTCAGGTGGCAGAAAAACGCTGTCATTTAAATGCTTTGGCATCCCAAACAAGTTTAGTTTGTTAAGGAGGAAAAATGGTAATAAATATCGAGGAGTAACTGTAAAAAAAAATTACACAGTCAACTGTATAAACATTTGTACAGAAGGTATGACATTCAAAATCAAAATCTGACCTTTGTAATTCATAATTCAAAATAAATAACCAAAGACAACAGTACTGGTTAAAAAAAAAAATGAAGAAGTTTGTACTTAATGACTAAGTTCTGTAACTGGATAAAAATACAAAATAATTCTACTTCAAAACAAGTTACAAATTTGTACTGTTGAATAATAAACAGCAAACTAAATAAGAGTAAATCACGATGAAAATTGAAATAAAACTAACTTGGAGAGCACAAACTACTTGTATGGACATAAGCTTTGTCAAAGAAGTTGCAGGTTGAACAGCATAGAAATAGTCATGAATCATATGGCTGTGTGGCACATCTATTGATGGAGGTTTGTTACATGAAAGTTTTTATCTGAGAACCATTTAGCCCATGTAAGTTGACAGGTGCATGAAAATGAAAGGTTTTTGATAAGTAAAAAGATTTGTGCAGAGGATAGAACATTCTATGTATGTCAGAAGAAGTAAGATACCTTGTTGGAAAACTACTTTTTGTCACATTTCTTATTCACACTACTAATTTGCAATGAAAAAATAAATACTTTGAACTTTTGTTACATTTATAAAACCGCTTCAACTTTTTAAGGTTTAGGTATGCAATGTGCTTTATTTTGAAAAAAGTAATGAAAATGTTTTTAAGATTCTTTAAGTTCTAACATCACCACTGATAATTTCACAGATCCAAACAAATGTTTCAGGGTTTTACAGCAACATACTTAAAAAACATGATTTTGTTTGTTTGTAATTAAGCACAAAGATGTACAATGAGCTAACTGTGCTGTGCCCAACATCAGTATTGAAACCCACTTTTTAGCAGTGTAAATCTACAGACATATTACTGTGTCACCACAGGGCAAAAAATGCGATTGTTTTATACCAGTATACCAGCCCACATACGAATAAAAAACACTTCAAGCAACTGTTATACCAGATGCATGACATATTCTTAAGCTAAAAAATTAACAAAGGAACCCAAAGGTTGATTTCTGTATCAAAAAGGGATTAACTTGTATCTCTAAATTTCATATCCTGGATAATACTGAAAAGATTTCATAATTATATGATGGAAAGAATTTATGGTCATCTTGATGATTAATTCAATAAACACAATTTTTTCGCTTGAAAAAAACCACACGGCTTATTGATAAACATTTTAACAGTTTTCTACACACCTTTTATACACTCCTTTAACTGACACTATGGATCACTACATGTATGTTTCTTAGTACATACAAGTGCATATTTATCAAAACAGAAAGATATTACATATCACTTAATATCAAATTTAACATTGGATAAAAAAGTGAAGAAAGAAAAGATACTTCTTTGTGTGGTTCTTTACTGATTTTCCAAATTATATCACATTATTAAATAGCATAGCAGTATTCTATTTTCTCACATTTAAATAATTATTATGAATAGGAAAAAATAATATGGATAGAAAAATACTTACGTTGCAAGTACAATTGCAACAGCATCATTTAAAATAGACTCCCCAAACACCAACATATTGAGAATAGGATCAACATCTAGAGCATGAAATATGGCCAAAGTAGCTACAGGGTCAACAGCTGAGATCAGAGAACCAAATGCTAAACTTTCTGTAAAATTTAGCCGATATGCCACATCTGCCTGAAATAAATATCAATTTAATAAACTAATTTTATAAATACTGCACTTTAACATAAATAACACATGATTAGCAAAAACAATAATTTTTACCTTTGAGACATACATTTAAGTTTATCCATTCAGTCTTGTTGCTTCTTTAAAATAAGTATTCTCTTTTTGATACATAATAGGACTGGTCACTCCACTTCAAGTAATTAATGACAACAGAAAACGGCTGATTATAAACAATATGTTGAATTTCTTATGATGAAAATAAAGAAATTAAACTAACTACTCTCATATAATTATAAATTCCTTCACTAAATGTTCTTAAAAAATTAAAATATAATTACTGCAAATCCAGCAAAGCACATCTATTTTATGTCTTTTAATAATTACTTGAATTGATTTATATGTTTAAATTATTTTCAGTTGAATTAGTTATACAAATAATCTGATAAATTGGTTTAATAACCATTAATTACCAATAAAATGAATTATTTCAGAAAGGCTAATATTAGTTAAATAATTGTCTGATTATTACCCAAATTAAATAACTGCTGAGCCATTTTATGACCGACACATGATAACAGGAGAGTGCAGAAATACATAACAAAATTATGCTGAATTTTTTATTCTTGATCTGTGACAATTAACAAACAATATATAAAACACTCAATACGCTTTCATTGCATAATAAACTGTAACAGTTTATCATTACAAAAATAATAAAAAAATGGCTAAACCCATAAACACAGATCTATAAAAATAGAAGAAACAGAAAGGAAATAACTCCATTTAAAGAAACTTATTCCTATGAAACTACTAGGTAAGCTGAATACTGAATTTTGTCAGTTCCTAATTACTACATGTGTACCTCATATCATAACCATGTTTGGAAGTGGTATAAGCACAGCTTATAAGAGGGGGGGGAACTTATAACGTTCAACACCTTTTTATTTTTGTGATTGCTGCCAAATATATTTATATCCAATGATTTAATCTTAAAAATTAAAAATTATTAATCATTGTACAATATAATTTCCAAGCTTGCACAATAAGTGTAAAAAATTTAATCTTTAATTTGTAACACATAAATTTATGTTAATAAAAAAGTCTTTGCTAATAAATGAGATACAAATTTATCATTCTGAAATTCAAAATTAGAAAAAGCAACAAGCAATATTTTTTAAATAGAACTAAATTTGTTTCTGCAAAATTTTGAAAGAAAAACTGAAATATTAGAAATAATAAAGAGAACTTAGAAAACTGCTGAATAAAAAAGTTTTTAAAATAACAAAACAATTACTAGAAAATAAAAATACACAATAACAATATAAGAATTCTCTTGAAAAACAAATAAATTATTAGATTTTAAAAGCCAAAAAAACAACAATAGTGCTTTCAACATTACTGTACCCCTTATGGAAAATCTTCTCTTAACATAATGTTTAGGGACAACAAGAAACCTGTTGATTCATCTCATCTGTCCCATCCTCTAAGCCAAACTAAAACTATTAAATAAATGAATCAAAAATATATATAAAACCAGCCATTTTCATTTATATATCTATCAAGCTTTCTTTCAAACTCACTTAAATTTACTGTTTCTACAACATCCAAAGGTAACCCATTCCATAGGCCAATCACCTCATTTGAAAAATGAAACTGTCGTAGCTGAAGATGTTTCTACCTTACCTAAATCTATATTTGTGTCTCCTAGTTCTTTGATTCTCACTGTAAAGTATGAAAGATGTCAATGAATCAACATTGGCAATTCCTTTAACAATATTAAACACTTCAATCAGATCCCATCTATTTCTTTTTTTTTTCTAGAAAAAAACTATGTTAAAGATTTTAATCTCTACTCACATGACAACCCCTCAATTCCAGGTACCACTTTAGCAATTTTCATCTAAACCCTTTCTAAGAATTCAATGTCTTTCCTAAGGTGAGGATCCCAAGACTGAACACAATACTCCAAAAGTGATTTAACCAGTGACTTATACAATAAAATTATAGCTTCTTTTGGTTTCTGTAGATACAACTTAAAATCCTATTTGCCCTACTAGCATGATCCCTTTCTTTCATGACACTGTTAAGGTCATTCCCATCCAGATTATACTTTTAATTCATATTATGATAACCTACATATAATATTTTGCATTTATCACAAATAAAATCCATTTTTCATTT
This sequence comes from Carcinoscorpius rotundicauda, assembly GCA_011833715.1. Classification (NCBI taxonomy): domain Eukaryota; kingdom Metazoa; phylum Arthropoda; class Merostomata; order Xiphosura; family Limulidae; genus Carcinoscorpius; species Carcinoscorpius rotundicauda. The sequence goes on along the minus strand of CM022392.1, from coordinate 42,517,880 downwards.
ACTGACCTTACTTTGATTTTTATCATTAAGGTAAATAAAAATGATCAATGGTCTTAAAAATGAGCCCTGAGGTATACAACTTGCAACATTAATCTTTTTTCACTGAAATATATCGATAATAACCCTCTGCTTTCTTCTAGCAAGCCACTCTTCTGTCCAATTAGTTAATACCTACAGTAAAAAGTTTTTGTTTTTTTTACAAGCCTATCATCTGGCACTTTATCAAATGCTTTCTGAATATCCACATACTCCAAATTCACACCTTTACCCTCATCTACATATGCAGAAACATTTTCAAAGCATTTGAATTTCCCTTAGTGAAACCATGTTGACACTTACGTAATTTTCTCAACTTCATCAGATGACTTTACAAAGTATCTTTTATCAGACTTTCAAAACTTTTCCCACAACTAATTTAAAACTACTAGATGTATGATTACTGGGCCAATTTCTACTATCTCTCTTGAATATATGGGGAATATTAGCTAAATATCAATCTGTTAATGCTCTTTCACTGTTCAAAGACTTACAAAACATTGTGAGCATATGTCCAATCCTTGACCTTCCTTTGAAACCCTTAGGGAAATATTATCTGGCCTAGGACCCTTATCTTTCTTTAAATTTCACAATTTTAACAAGTTCAGAATTTATGGAACTGTCTCATTCAACTTTTCTTCATCTATCAATTGCTCAAAATGAGGAATAATACTGCTTAAATTTCATTATTAAAAACTGACAAAAAAAACAGAATTTAATAAAATAGCCATTTCATAATCATCAGATACAAACCTTCCTTTATCATCCCTCATGGATCCTTCACCCGTCCTAACATTCCATTTACCCCCAGTGTAGTTTAAAAAATCTTTACTGTTAATTTTTATGTCTTCAGCCAATTTTTTTTCATATATCCTTTTGGATGTTCTAATTTCCTCTGACCAGATTTCTTGATCTTCTATAAAACCAATCAATTAAAATTTCTTAAATTTATTATGATTTGCTTTAATTTTATCTCTTATACCCTCAGTGACCCAGGTTGGTTTTTTACTTGAAGCTACCTTTTTCTTTCTGTAAGTAATATATTTGTTTCTAATGTTGAAACATTTTTCACATTAACTCAGTGTCTCCAAATAATTCAGCTGCCCAATTCACAACAGATAATTCTTTGAAATTTGGAAACAAAACATCATTGAAATTTAGAATAAAAATATTTTTTTCTGATTTCCATATGCAACAAAACATTAAATCTAATACATAAGTGACCACTTGGACCTAGCTATTTCCCAATTTCCACCCTCTCTACACCAGGAGTCTAGAAATAATATTATTTCTAGAACGTTTCTGACCAACTGGGGTAAAAAACCATCTTGAACAAGTTACAGAAACTTTTTTCCCTTATGATTTGATTCTAGCACTTCCCAATCAATTTGTCTGAAATTAAAATCACCCATAATTATGACTTCATTCACAACCAAAATCTCAATCTCACTGTGAAGTTTCTCACTCATTTCATCATTTTCATCTGGTGGTCTGTAAAAAATTCCTACTTAGAGCTTTTTCTCTTGATATTCACTAGCAGAAACCCAAATAAATTCAATCTCCTAGTTGTTACCCTAAATATTCTCAGCTTTGACAGGATCTAACTCACACTTTCCACACAGAGCCACACCTCCCCTTCTCTCTTTACTACTCTTTCCCTGTTAAATAATGTATGACCATGTATTTGAAAAAAATATCTGTCATTAAATTATCTATATTTAACCATGTTTCAGTTATTCCTATTGCAGTAAAATTTTTTACTTCTACCAGTGCTATATGGTCATTATTTTATTTCTTATACTTTTAGTATTACCACAGGTAACAATTAAGCCTATTCTCATAACTGCTTCTATACTTATTTCCTATGCTAAACTTTCCTCTACATCTCAATTTTGCCTCAGAAATGACTTCCCTGGCTTTTGAAGAGGAGTGATAAATCTTTTCAACCATGAAGACAGAAAAGAATATGTATATTCAATTAGACAAAAGTCTACGTAAATGCAAAACAACCGGTTGAAAACTTTTACAAAATATTCTTGATTACACCTGAATAAAGTCATGTACTTATAGAGGGTCTCTCACTGGCCCAACTAAATTCTTTTTTGAGAAAGGTCATCATCTGCTTCAGTTACTTCTTCCTCACCAGGTGATGAATACATCACTGCTCCTTTCTCTTAGACAGTTCATACTTCTCTGATATAGAACCAAGGGTTTTGTTCATGTACTGACCTCAATGTGGTGCCATTGGCAAACAACAGTTTATGCTATCCAGTGCTCAGAAGTCACACAATTTTGTGGTCTAGCTTTTGGTGGGGTCACTTAAATTCATGTTATTGCCTTTGATAAATGTGCTCTTAGCACCATAAGAAACGATGTTTTTATTCTGTTTTTTCTTAATATAATTGTGCTTCCTCAGCATTCCAGAGATGCAACTTTCTTCTATGTGACTGACACTGCTTATCTTACCTAAAAGACTTATTAATGGCTCCATGGAGGTAAAGAACCTGCATAATTGTACTGATGAATGGCTCACTATCTGGGGTTATGGACTTTGTGATGCAATTACCACCACTCTATACAGCTGGAATTGATGTAGGTCATGGACCAGGTGTAATATCTTCACCAGCACTGCCTCTACCTGAAGAAGTCAAGGAAACCAGGATGGCTGGAGGTACAATTACAATATCCAACAGTCATTGATCATGAATTTACTGGTTAGTTTCTAACAAAACAATAAGACAGTCAATGGTTAAAAACCATAATTTTTTACACATAAATCAAAAATGAAACTCCATGCCAAACTCAGCCACTGAAAGACTGCAAGAACAGCTAGCAATGTAGAATTTTAACCATGCCTAATTATGCCAGACACAACCTTACTAAATAACAACTAATAATTCAGATGCAGTGTATGTGTAATTCCTCTCAGTAGGAAAGATAACTGTACTCACACTACTACAGCAAGAATGAATATACAATCCATCATATGTCTATGGGAGATCTCATTCAAACCTAACATCATTAAAACTCCTTACCATGCATTATGGTTGGTGGTTTACTGATGATTAAAATGATTAAGTTTAACTGAGGGTAAAAAGATTACCTGTCATTTAATATTTCTCAAGCATGTTACCAATGCATGATGAAATTGTCTGTGCATATAGCAAATAAACATTCTTACTATCAATCTCAGTAACCATGAATCTTTTACAATGTGAAATTTTAATATATTGCAAAACTTATTGCAAGTTTTGTCAATAATGTCCCTGTTAAACCTTTCATAAATAGCAATATATTTTGAAAAATTCAATCATATACTACATCTTCTTTGCATGATAAAATATTGAAGTCTTGTACACATGTGATAAAAGCTGACACTTGAGAATACAGGAAGTAACACACTTATTTAGTGGCATGGAAATAGAAAACAGTTTTCTATAAACTGAAGTAGCCATTAGATTAGATATTTTAATTTAAAAAAAAATGATAATTTATCCTTCTAATAATACATTTGAGCACCTCATTGGTTCTCAGAGAGCAAAAACTAGTAGCTTTCAAACTACTTAAACTAATTCTTTAACAAAGCTGATTTTAGTGCTACTGAAGAGCTTCAAGCTTAACAGTTCAAACTTTGATGTCAGCAGTGTCAATAATTACAGTGGAAATTGTATAAACAGTGTAAATTAAAATGAGGTAAATAATGATAACAATTAATGAAAAAAACAAGGTTTTTGATGTCATATTTACACAGATACATAATAATGCAAAAGAACATAACAACACATGCTCAGATATTGAAGATTCATTGTCCTGAACAACCAGAAATAATATAAGGGACAATGAACAATGTTATAATACCTTACTAACCAAGTGGATCATTTCCTAGATTTAAAATGGGGTATCTGTGTTTTTGAGATAGTTACTAACAAACAACTGTTGACATTAGATTGAAGTTAAGCAGGCATTAACTTATCAGTCACATAATTTACGATTCTTCATAATAACAAACTTTCTGTTTATTTTGGAACTACAGAAATGCTTCATTTCATCTGGCTTGGGCAGATAGCATACATGGTTGGAAGCAACCATCACAGAGAATGAATACACATAAAAGCAGTTCTGTTAATCTCAATGTACTGTATCTTTCAGTGTACAAGTCCAACTTTTTTTTTAAAAAAAGTGGTCTCAAAACCCCTCTGCACCCTATACAAATGAAAGTAAAAAATTTTGTGCCGCCCTAAGGCATACAGTACCTTGTATAGCAAGGACTAGCACAATCAACCTTTACACTTTCCTGGACTTTTGTTTTTCTCTCATAGGCTAAAGAAAATGGGTTATCATGAGAAATGACTGCAGAACAGTGTTTCATTATGGAGGCATTTCTTTATTAACAATACTTGAGTCATATCCATAAAGAACACAATAAAAACACATAAAATTGGAAAACTCCATACAGACAGCTAACAGGAATTCAAAATATGAGGAGAGTGTACACATCAAGATGACATAAGCAATTCCCTTAATGGTTGTGAAGATGATATCCTGTTTGAGGAAAGTTGTGACTCAGATAAGAATGAACTATCAGTACTTATTTTCAGTGAATTCAATGATGCAAAAGAAGATTTTGAAAGTTTTCATAATGAATGAGCATTTTGATGCAAATGTATAAAACAACCATATTTTATTTTATTATGGACATTACTTTTGACGTATTCTAAGGAACAATAAAAGATTATGTTGACGTTGAACAAATAAATAAATGTCAACTGTGAAAAATATTTTTTCCTTGAAGACAGCCTTGCAAATAGGGATACATCTTATACACCAAAAAATGATTAAAATGGAAGACCCAAGGTAATGAATATCAAAGAAAATTTCCAAGGCTACCATTAGCATAACTAACCAAGCTTCTATAGGGATCATGACTGAAATTGTTTAAATGATTGAACTGTGAAGGAATGTCAGGTATAAAGGTGTGACTGTGTAGATAATATAAGTGATATGCATATAATGAAAATAAGTATGACACACAGATATCCAAATGCAAAATATGTTCATTATATTGTATAGAATATTAGTACAGTATTGAATGATACTTTTAGTAATCTATAAAGAGCAAGTCTTTCATTAAAACTATGAGCAGAGAGACAACAATTTTTTTTATCACAGCATCAAACAATGAAAACTCACCATTATACATTTTTGCTCAATCTAAATCCTTCACACTGTTGTTTTCAACACAATAGTATACTAGATACAATTTTGTACGAGTTTCATTGAAGGTATGCTGATATACTTAAAGAACTTTTTTATAGCCAATAAAATATGAATAAAAGGAAGATGCTGCTTCACTGAGGAAGAACCTGGAAAAGTTTAGACTTGTTTATCATGTAGTCGTTCAGAGTAAAATTCCTGAAAATGTCAACCCGACATAAAAAAATAATCTAGTTTAAAAAACTGAATTTATAAAAATGAATTCTTTAGTTTCCCATTTTGTATTGTGGCAGCCAAAGAGTCTGCCATATTTTGCAATGAGTTGTGAAATTAAGCAAAGTTTAAGAATAAAAAGGTAAGAAGAACAAAGAAACAATGAAAAATATGATTGGAAGAAAAAATATGCAAATCCAGAAAAACTCTTTCAAAGTAGTTAAGTTTTAGCAATTTGGACACAAACCCAAGTGACAAATTGAAGAAAAGTAGATGTTTACTAAATTGGCCTCTTGCAAATACAGTTTGGGTCAAAGAAAGGCATCATAGTCCAAATTCTTTCCAGAATGAACAAAAAAGGAACTTCAGAATTTCTGAGAGAAAATACTGCAGGCTGAATAGATCAAACCACAGCTTCAAATGAAAGTTACCACCCTCCAACTGTAGAGGCCCTAAATAACAAAAGGGGAATAGGGGAGGACAGACTGGCTACTATGCAGACAACAGCAATGGGGATTTGTTACCCACAAATATCACATCTAATTTATTATTTTTTAAATAAAATTATAATGATAGATAAATCCTCAAGGTGGCTTGAAAATCATAATCCATAATGGAATGATGTACAACACTTCATTAGAAAATAAAGTGACCAATGATTTATTGAGAATAAGTTATTTACACGATCTAAGTAAGGCGCTATATACAATATCAAGATAGAGAGCACACTGACATGGGTTGAAAGATTTGCCAATAGTATTTAAGTGAGGTATAAGAAACTGGAGACTAATACTTAGATAGGAAAAGCCAATGTTGAAGAATAGCTGGTGTTAGCAGGTAGAAAGTATATTTTTGAATTTCAAGTGGCATGACTAATGAGGCTAACAATCAATTTTTACTTTATCTCAATTTTTTAATCAAATAAATTTATTTCCCCAAAACAGAAAATCCACTTTTGAGGACTGTTGTGTTTTATAAAACTGTTCTGGCTATCTCTGCAATCTGTTTAAGGTAAAGCCTACAAATTTTGTAGGTTATATGTTTTTAGTTCCCATGACTATTGAACAAAAATCAAATTTGCACTCAACCTTGAAGATGTTTACCTTATAAGATTTAATGCATTTTTAGTATTTTATAAAATACTCTTAAAGAAATACAATGAAGTTATTTCACTGAAATTTAACCATTAATTGCAAAATTAGTTAACTTAAAGAGTTTTCTGTGACTAATCAAACACCCATCTTTACTCCTAGAAATTGGTATGTTATACTATGTGGACTTCATAGGGATACTGATATGTTAAAAGAGATATTAAAATGGAAAAAAAATACATTAGGTTTCATCATTATTGTAGACAGTCCTAGTTTGGGCCTAAAATGACTGGAATATTAGAATTGACACGTAACTCCATTGAAAGAATACAATAAAGTTCCCTGTAGATGAGCAGAAATAACCTGAAATGAGAAGCTAAATCTACAACACTGGCATACAAAGTATACAATCTGAAATAAACATGTGCTTGACAAGGTTAAAACATGCCTTATAACTTAAGTTTATTAACTCAGAATAAACTTCAACAGTAGTTGTACTTTAAAGCTCTAGACAACAACAGCAATTAAGACTGTTGCAGTAATTTAATAAAGTGTGTTAACTCCTTCCATATTAAAGTTGGTAAAATTGACTATCCTGATAATCACAAAGTAATTATCAATTTCCACACTAAAACTTTTCATATATGTTATATATCTTCACAAAATTTGATAAGCTTTCAGAAAACACAACAAGTATTTTGTTCTCAAAAAGAAGGCAAATTTTAACCAAGAGTTTTTACTAAACATTTGCCTGTTAATAAAGGGATTAAGCATGTTAACTATTCCAAGTGCACAACTGATTTATGTCAATTAAAACTACTTTTTGTAATTGAAAAATTTTCAAATCTCATTTGTACAGCCTCTGAAACCTCTTAAATAAATAACAAATGCATTACATCAGTAAAACAATGTAACATATATTAAATTCTTTGATAGTCTGAAACTTTTGTCATTCTGTTTTTTGTAAATATAAAACAGAGAATAACTGCCAGTTTGTAAAAAAAATGTGATAAGTGGACATAACAAATGGATCTGACTTTGCAGTTTATCTCTGTACACATAGATCAAAGCCTATAAAAGTTGCCTTAATATGTTGCATACAGATTATGAGTATACTCGTGCTTCACACAGAGCATCTATGGTGGTGTTTATTAAAACTTTGAACATGATATGCATTTTATTTTTAAATGTAGTCAGATGCATTTTATTTTCTTCATAATTCAACTCTATTTTTTATTATTTATTTAAAACTTATAGAGCATGTACATGAAGATGCCTAGTAAATTTCTTTAGTGTGATATCTGGCAAAACACTTTCCCATAAAGAATGGAACCACAGAAAACTTGCACAGGTGCTATGTTTAACTTCTTTTCTCATGGGCAGTACAAACTATGCAGATTCTGGTTGGAAATTTCTTTTTGTCTGTTGGTGAAATGAACAAAAGGAACATTTTTATGTCACAAGACAGTCTTTCTGGGTGATCCTCATGCAGGGTTCTCCTTGTACCTTTAAATGATAAACTTGGTTTGTTCTTCTCTAGTTCCGGTGAGAATCTTTTTGTCAGTATTCACTCTCTTTCTACAGAGAGGAGGAACTGCTTATATTTTAGTTTTTCTATTGAATCAGAGCTTTGTAGTTCATATACGAATTGAAAAGGCCACAATGTATTTGATAAAGTACTATCTTTTTTCTGTCCATTTCACTGTTTTACTGAAAATAGCATAGTGAGAGCTACCGATTTGCACAATCAACACTTTTCATGTGGGTACTGTATTGGAGAACACACAAAAGTTTTTTATTTCTTCCCCAGTTATTCTATTTTTCTTTCCTGTGGTAGATTCAGATGAATATTGTCTTTCCATATGAAACTGAGAACATTAACTTTTCTACAGAAAGCTGTTTTAATCATTTTCTCATTGTGAAACTTCAGTCATCAGACTTAGTGGTAACCCTTTATTCACTATGATTGTTCCACAAACAGTTGATTTACATTCTAAGAACATTTCTTAATCTTGGATTATGGTATCATGTATACCAAGATAATTATTACAGTACTTCCACTGAAAACTCATAGTAGTTTTCTCCTATTTTTTTCCCCTCACCAGTATAAATCTACATGTTACAAACTTAATCCGTGTCACTGTTACAAACTATTCTTATTCTCATCAGCAAGATTATATTCAGAATTTTAGATGTCCTCTCCATAAAATCATGCCCTCATCCAATGAAAACTTAGTTTAGTTTGTATAGTATTATGAATTTATTGAGGAAATAATTCAGTACTGGTTTAATTTTGAAGAGCTTGCCTGAAGACATCCATTTTCTGATTATCACTGAAATGCCAGAATGTCTACATTTGTTCAAATCCATTTCAGCTCATTGTCTGCAAAAGTACTGGGCTAATCAGAAGAGGATCTGTTTTCTAATAACATTTCCTTGTCTGTCCCATTAGTAGAATAAGACCTAAGAATTTCCTCACGTCTGTAGGTGTAACATGAGATCACTGAAGTCCTTAAGATGACATTTCATGTTTCTTTACACTTGTAATTATTGTAAGTACACATTAGACTTGTCATGGCAACAATACTTTCGGGTTTAGATGATGTTATAGTGGCTCTAAAATTTCCTTCGAGCATTTCTAGGTTTGATGGCGTATCTATTTATGACCAATTTTCATTAACACAATGGGAAAACAAATCACTGATATGAATATCTGTAAAACCATCATTTTCTGATACAGAATCAGTTGAGAGCACAACACCTTTACGTATATCTTTGTGTCTTTCCAATAGGTACTTACCTGCCCTCACACAAACACCTATTCTCATTCAATGCTATACTCCATATGAAAACAACTGTTTGTCCACAAAAAGCCTTTTATTATCTTCCCTCAATTGCAATTGACAGATTCTAATGCATCTTTTATATAAATCATCATGTAACAACCTTCTATCAGTAAAAATTGCAACTAACTATAATTATACATGTAACAGCCTCTGTTCAATTCCACTAAACTATTATTTCAAGTTTTTACGGCAGATGGAAGCATTAGCTTTCAGTGGTTAAGAAGTAAGAGAGAAGACAAGTAACTACCAAATATATTTTAAGTATAGGAAAACTACAACTTCTGATACAGTAAATAGCTCAAGTCCCACACACTGAAAAGTTAAAAGAACCCATGCAAGGGAAAGAAAAAAGTATCTTAAAGCCAATTCTTAACACAAAAACTTAGATTCTAAGATCTGATGTGGGAGATCACATCATTTCTGAACCAGAGATAGTCTTTGTCCATCATAGAAAGATGTCACACATGCAGGCAGGAAAACAGAAGACAACATCAAAGTGGGAGAAAAATAAGTTTCGATAGTGATCTGAACCATACAATATTTATGGATGTGTTCTGGGTGTAGAGTGGCTTGGGTGAGAAGGACAGTATAGAGCAAGTCAGCTACATCCAAAAGATATGCCACCAGGAACTGACATTCGCAAAGGTGTAGAATGAGCATCACACCATCGATATGCTAACTATAATTCAAAACCTTGCCACTTAGTATCGATAGCCATGTGGGGATAGGAAAAAGGATCGTACTGTCTTTACCTCAAGTTCATGAAACCAAAGAGGATCAAGAACCCTCAGAACCATGAATGGGGTATATATTATTATAAGAAACTGATAGAACAATCCAGGAATCCAACAACAGATATCAAAAAGATGTCTACAAAATGTCAACTATCTCTCTTAAAATTTAAGTTGACCAGAACCACCTTAAACATTATAACTTCCTCAGAATAATAAACATTAAATGATGGTGAAGGTGAAAAGCTGCAATAATCCTCAAGTATCTCCATCATGACCCACAACACTGATGGAATAACAAGAATACAAATGAAGGAGGAATATAAACATCTGTAATACATGTGTAAAGAACTAGGTTGATTGGTTCAACTATAAATCCAAATTCCAACCATTGGAAACTGACATCTGAATGGGGATAGGATGAGAGATGCCAATTACATGAGTGGAAAGCAATTTTGATAACTCACTCCCATTTATTTTTGTTTTGCATTGGAGAATATTAAGTTATCCACATCAGCAGAACTCCAGTGTCCTTCTTCCAACTGAATGGTTTTTATCATAATTTTTATATTTTGTTTGTATTTCATTAAACCATCCAAAAGGGCGATTCCATGGTCTACCTCCCCAGCACTTGGAACTTAAAAGTGGTAAAGACTCTCAAACTTAAATAGAATAGTGACAAAAAAACAGCTGATAGTCTTGAGGAACAACACAACCTAAAACAATGAAATGGCTGAACACAAAACCATACTTTTAAAACTAGACCATTAAAAATACAAAGTGGACAGTTTCAGGAGTAAACCTACAGAAAAACATGTCTAAACATAGGTTTTTGTGACTTAAGTGTTACAAAGACCACACGTTAGTGCATCAGTCCCAGATAAAAGAAAATGATGAGTTGAAAAACTATGACCAATGAGTAACCTTGCCAGGACAACTTCCTTCGTCTGATCCTTCCTAAAACACAATAGCAAAAGAGTTAAAGAAAATTTAATCGAGAAAAGCTTGTTATCAAGTTGCTCACTCCAAGTCAACTGCCAGCTGTCACAGAGCCGAGTCTTGAATACAGGACCATAATCCATATATGGGACAGGTATGGCAGTGATAGCAATAGAACAGGCAGACTTAGTTGCAGTGTCAGTGAGCTTATTCCTGTGAATCCCGACCTAACATGGTATCAAGAAAAACTGAATAAAAAAAACAGGCCAGCCAGTTTTGATTATCGATGAGAAGATGGTGAGAACAAATGTAAAATGATTCTAGGGCCAGTGGAGAGCAAAAAAAGAGTTGGTATAAATTGTACAACTGGTGTACTGCATAGCTTCTATGTGATCTAGGCAATAGAAAGAGCATATAACTTGTGAGTAAACCCATCAACAGTAGAATAAATCCTGTGTTCAACCACTGAACCATAACAAACCATGGCAGAGCCAACACAGTCACTTGATATCAAACCATCTGTATAAATTGGGATGGAAGGATGATTCAAAGATGTCTGGCAAATATAATTTTGGAACTCGTGGTAAAAAAGATGCTAGTTGTGAACTTAATCTAAGGTTCCTAATGGCTTTAACATCTTACCTGCTGAGCACTGGCCTGCTGTAATGAATTGCACTTGTTAAGTGTGGGATACCTATGAAAAGTTCCCCATACACGTTTTTTAGGCTTCAATACCATTTGGCAGGCAGCACTCCACCACAGATGAGGATACAGTGGTTTGTGCAGCTGCCTGGATAATACAGTCAGTCACTGCTGTCATGCAGTTGTTCACTGATGGCATACAGAAGACAGCAGGATCAAGTTCCAAGAAAGCAGTGAAAGAGGAGCAATTGGTCTGGTCCAATTTTCACTAATACATGCTGGTCAGGTGGCAATGACCATGTCCAGTCTCCCTCAAAATGATAGGAAAGTAATCACTAACCATGGGTCACTGTCTACCCTTCAAGTATAAGAACCAGGATTGAAGAGAAAGAGGTTGTGATCTAAGAGCATATGCTCTACAGAACAACCCCTCCCATCAATATCAGCACCACCCCAGAGGAGATAATGTCCATTAAAGTGCCCAAGGATTAAAAAGGAATATGGCAACTGTTCAATGAGGGCACTAAGGCTGATTGATCATAGATTTATTCAATGGATAGACAGAGAGATTAAACAGTGATATCATGATCAAAAGAAACACAGATGGCAATGACCTTCAAGAATTTATCAAGCAACAAAGACAGGATAGTTGCATGCTGGTTGACCAGTCGTGCCACCCCTCAATGCATTCATCCATCACACAATCTGTCATTCTGGTATTAAGAAAATTGCAAATAGATGACTGTATCAATAATTTTCAGAAATATTTCATGTAAGGAATCAATAAAGGCCTTGATGTCATCAGATTAGAAAGGAAACCTCAACAGTTTTACTGTATCAATGTGGCCATTCTTATTTAGGTGAAGAACCTTTCAGTTTATCACATCATTTTTCTTTATTAGAAGTAGGTAATTCAACCTCAATAGGTTCCGAGATGTATGTCCGAGATGGAGCTGGTGACAATAACTTCAGAGCCTTGGGATAACAAATGTTCTGAACAATTTTAAAGTCCTGTACCTCTTTCTCCCCCACCCACCTAAATCAAATTAGCAGATCCCTGACAGTGGATTTGGATTCCAGCAACTAACGGTGAGAATGAATAACAATTTGACACCTCTTGAGTCTCAAGAAGATAGATCAAAAACATATGCCAAAAGTTTAAGCCAAAGGAAGTGAACCCAAACAATCACTGGAAAGAATAGTGGGAACAGAGATGGGAGTAGACATGGACCTATCAACACATTTATCTAATGGTGGCAAAAGACTTAGTCCATGGTTTGAAAACAACTCTCTTGGAGGCATGGAAAGATCTGTCTGTACTCCTACTAAATCAGTGGAATGCAGTGCAATAATGTATGTCCGAGATGGAGCTGGTGACAATAACTTCAGAGCCTTGGGATAACAAATGTTCTGAGCAATTTTAAAGTCCTGTACCTCTTTCTCCTCCACCCACCTGGGACAAAAATGAAAGTAAGACAAATGAGGAGAGCCACTACAATCAACACAATGACTCTCCAGTTTGCCCTGACAGGCATCATAGTCTCTGCTACTGCAACAAACACATGTCAAAGAACGACAATATATTCAACAGACCAAACTGCAACACTGGAAACTCTGAGAAGGTTGAAAATATATAGCTATACCTTTAAGTTCAAAAACCCCACCTATGCAATGGTAGATGGACTTGGTGATGTGAACTCATTACAGAAACTCCTTGCATGAAGAAACCACAAAGGATCTCTGACTTGGAAAGGTTCTTCAAATCCTTTTCAACAACAATTCCTTGTGAGGAATTCCAAGTAGCATGAGGACTAGCCTCAATCGGTATATCCTCAATGGTCTTCAAATGCAAGAGGAGCTCCCTGAGTTTTGGGGTAGATCTTTCCACAAAGATGTCCCCAAAACAAACATAGCTTCTTGATTGACTTAATACAGCCAGCAAGCCTCCCTCAACCTTTCTGAATAAAAAAAAAAGATATCATTTGCCTCAAAGATTTCTCTGACAAAGAATGTAGTAAAATGAGAAAAGGAGTTTCAAGTGTAAAAGAAAGAGAAAATTGCTATTCAGTGTTTAATGTAAAAAATGCAAATCTGAGAAAAAAGTATAATAAGGAATGGGAAATGAAGTTAAACATTTCTCTAATATAACGAAGAAATCCTTCTTCATAAATTAAACAATTAAAGTTACAAATGCATATCACATGAAGAGCACCAAAAGAAAAAATGTCTGAATGCGAGTTCTGCCAAACAAGATATGAAAGTTCGGAATAATTGAATATTGAGAGTCACATGCATCATGACAGCATGTTATATTCTTATTGGTGGAGGGTTGATGATTTGCACAAAAGACACACTGGAATCAGTCAATGTGAAACAATGCTTTTGTAACACATGAAAATAAATTTGCTCTGGATCAAAATTACTAGACATGGACATTTTTTTTTCTTATCATTCTCAAGTACTTTTGCTTGCTTGAATTTATTGTTAATGAATACTTATATGTATTTCATAATAACATAGACACCACTAAAAGAAACATTTCTTGAACATGAATTGAAAACTACCAGCCACTTATGTGACAAGAAATAACATCACCTTCTACACAGTTAAACTTTTTATTTACAGGTAAGAAGTAGTAGAACAAATACAGTGATAAAATAAATCATCCTGTTTAATATTTATCTTTAAAATACTACTTGCGTATAATGTAACTGATAAATCAAGTTGACAAGTCCATTTATCCTCACTTCTGTAACCATTTCCTTTACAACTTATTGAATGGATTTTTCTTCCCAAAAGGAACAACAATGCAAGTCTAAAATATTTCTTCAGGTATCACATATTAGTACTGAGATGAATAATACCTTTGTATTTAATGTGAAATTTACTGGCTCATATAATCAATTCTCATCAGTCATGAATTGTTTATGAGAAACACATGATAAGTTAAAGCGATGTTAGTTTGTCAGATCAAGTGTTACTTTCCTAAGAATGCAATACAAAATAACATCATAAACTCATGAAAGCACATGTATAGTTACTGTGCTACCATGTAAAATTACACAGGTTTTGATGTTGTTGTAACAACACTTTCTTACGTGCTTTGTGCACAATGCAATTTCTTATTACACCATAAATTATAATGGATTTGATAAATAATCCTAGCAATGGCACCTGAAAACAAACTACAAATTATAAACTTCTGTTATAAGAAACATTAACAGTTTAGTAACATGCTAACTCACCTTAATGAAAGTTCTGTTTTTACATTCTCCTAACACCTGTTAAATCCAGAAATTTTTGAAAGAAAATATCTATACTTACCAATCCAAGCAGATATACTCCACCACCAACTATTAAGGCAGATACTGTTGTTCCAATAATGGCAAACACCAAAATTGATCCTATGTTTTGAAAAAAGTTTCCCTGAAGACATGTAACAACAAAAATTATAAACAAAATAGTGAAGAATGCTACAATTTTCCAATTAAATTTTTTTATGATAAGAGATAACAGCATGTGCAGCAAAGTTTAGAAATTTAACACTCATGTAAATTCATTTTTTTCATTTCCATCATTCCATCAATAATACAAAAAACAACTGCACTGAACTTCAAGAAATTATAACAATTATATAATATAAACAAAAGTAATCTGTTGCAAAACACATATCTCATATTGTTCACACTTTGATGCATATGCATATAAAAACAGTAATAGACATAGTATTATCTTTTACTGTGATGAAATAAAGACTAGAAAACGTGCAAAATTAAACCAGAAAATAATTAGTAGTTTTTAATTCTCTGCTCCAGCAATGTAAATTTGTTTCTAGCACCCCTGTAATGTTATATAGCATTTATATACCTTATATTGTACATTTTTAGTCTAAACATTACATTATTTCCAAGCTTACATTACACATTTTTAGCACAACCAATCAGTGTGAAAAGGAGTCTGGGGTTAAATATCTCAATATATATTCTAGTTGTAAAACATTAATTTCAACTGTGATACCACCTCTCTTTTTATACTATTCTAGAGTATTCACATTCTGCTGAAGATAAAATTGTACTGGATGGTTACAACACATGTATGGCAAAAACTTGTTTTAGTTGCCATGTTTCAGTTCTATTACCATCATTAAGTTTAGCTATTAAAAATGCATATAGGATTTATATATTTATCAATAGAAGCACTTAGAAACTGAGAAGAATAGAACACAAAACATATATACAAAGATGTGAGAAATACAACAATATATTTTCTGGTTTTGTCACACAACAATTAAGCATAAAGGATACCGAAAATAATTTATCAGAACTGAGGATCTTCAAAAAATAATTTGTATAACAGTGTTTGCTAACTAGCTGTTTCTTGGCCTTGGTAAAAATCTTTGTACAACACGATTATAATTCCCTTTATTCTAATAAAATAATGATATCGTTATAGAAGTCATAGCTTGGAGAGTGTATTCCACTCATCACAAACTTACAACATGAGTTCTGTGATTTAAAATTGACTTTGTTAATTGTCAATTAATAATTTTTATATGAAATAATCAGAAAATAAAAAGGATCCACTGGGTGCAATCTAATTATTATATTGATGCTGCAGTTGGAAAAACAGATCTGCTTATGTACTTAGTTATTATTTTATACCATGTAGGATATGTTATTGTGGGTAGAAGTTTTCAAAGGTGCCTTAGTAACAAGTAATAACAACAGCAATATGCATGAATACTTGAATTGGAAAACGTTTGGAGCTGCACATTGTGTGAAATTTAGTCATGTTTGGAAAAGTGGGTTCAAACTTAAATACTCTTCTGTTTAGTCTTAGTTATACAGTAAAACTGGTGAAAATTTATATAAATTTTTTACAATTTTATTCTTTTAGTGATATTTTTAAAAGCTGTATTTAGTTTTTACTTTTGTCATTTAACCTTTTCTTCTCCTTCTATTCACTTCCAAATCTTATGCAAAAGTGACAATAGAGATTATGAAAAAAAAAACATATGAAGGTATGTGTGTTTATGCAATTGTCACTGTTAAAATTGGAACCAAAAGGTAAACAATACATTTTACAATAAATAAAAACTTTGTTCGCAAAAAAACAAAATGTAAATTTGTACAAAGCAATAAACAAAATATTTTCTATACAGTAAAGATGGGGCAAATTGCAATTCTTGTCAAGTATACAGCTTTTGATATCTAATCAAACGATAGGTGTCATCACACATATTGAAAAATACACTGCTGGCATAAGATACCATTTTTATTATTGTATTTTATCATTGTTTTTCATAAATTTAATAAAATGCAGAGTTTTGCAAAACAGAAGGGTCATTGCATGCACTTTAAGTGAAAGCAACATGAGATAGTAAGAATTAGTGATTCACACCCATATTAAACTATTCTTTCCATTCCCAATGATCAGTCACGATAAATCCTCAATCTTCCTCAGGATTTTCTCACTCCACAAATTATACAAGTCAGGAAAAAAGGCAAAGCCTTGTATCATACCTCTTGAAATTTAGATGAAATCAATTTGTTTTATATCTTCACTGGTGCAGTTTGGTTCCAATAGATGTTTCTTAAACATCTCAAGTCTTTTACCATTAATGCACAGTTCTTCCAGAATTTTCATTAACTATACATGCTTCATTCTATCAAAAGTTTTAATGTAATCAACTAAACAAGTACTATGGTCTTCAAAAAAACCAGACTAAACTTTTGCAATCTCCAGTCTAATTCTACTTCTATTTCTCATCATGAACACCTTCAATAGGATTTTTGTTACAAGTCTCATTAAACTGATGGTATCCACAATCAATGTTTCATATGCTTTTAAGAAATGCAATAAAGATTAATTTAATATGACCCTCATTTACTTTTTATAAATCTCATTGATAGAAAATTAATTAATTCTGTGACTTTACTGGTTTTCATTCTGTTGATAACTTTGTATTTCTGACTTACGAATTTTTAGTTTGGCTACATTTTTCTTGGAAGAGAGTTTTTCTTCACAACTTTCAGAGAATAAATCTTCATTATACTCTAATCATCTTTTCAATACTCGTTTTTGTTCCATAATTACATCAACATTCTTAGTTTTTATACATTCACTAGCAGTGCATCCTTCTTTACCAGTGATGCTTTTCATATTCCAACACACTGATGCAACATCTGGATCTTTTTTTCATTTCTATAGATTTTTATTTAAGCAATTTTTTTTCATTTCATTAATGCATGTTTATCAAATTCTTTACTTAAGTTTTTTAAAGTCTTCAATACTACAAATTATATGTCCTGAAGTGTTTCCATTTCAGAGGTGTCCTCTTCAATAATGATGTGTTTGTTAGTATGCAGAAGACAAAAAACAAATAAACTGGTTGATTATCAGTCACGTATTCATTTTGAGTAGCAATCCCTAGCACAGGTTTAGTAGTATACATTGCAGAGGGAAACATAAATCCAAAATTATCACAAATGATGTCAAATGGATAGAGATTTACTATTTTTTCCAAATCGATACTTATCTATTGTACAATAAGACA
Source organism: Carcinoscorpius rotundicauda (assembly GCA_011833715.1). NCBI lineage: Eukaryota > Metazoa > Arthropoda > Merostomata > Xiphosura > Limulidae > Carcinoscorpius > Carcinoscorpius rotundicauda. The sequence continues at coordinate 42,499,612 of CM022392.1, read as the reverse complement.
ATCACTGAAAATGAAATGGTGCATTCACACTTATATTAACTGAGAAAAATTCTCGTGAGATTAACTACTTCCAGATCAAAGGAAGGTCACTGATATTTCTTGATTTGTTCATAGTGGAAATACTTTACCATACTGCATGACATTTAGAATAAACTTTACTCAACAATATCTAGTTTCTCCTTAAGAATAATATAATTTTATTTAGTTTTGTATTTTTTTTTGTATTCTGAAATTCCCAAAATTTTGTTGAGTTCTTACTTAAAAAAAACATTAAAGAAAACTTTATATATTTAAAAATGGTTGGTATGGGTTGAGAAAACACTAATAAAGAAATGAACAACGTTTCGACCTTCTTTGGGCATCGTCAGGTTCACAAAGAAAGAAAGGGTTACTGACGAGCAGCTGACCACATGTTTGAAAACAGTTGTGTAATTGAGTATAAGAATGTAGAGAGTATGCTTAGATGTAGGATATATTTATTGATATTGGTATAAAGGTGTTCCTTTGTGAACTTGATGATGACCAAAGAAGATCAAAACATTATTCGCTCCTCTATTAGTGCTTTCTCGACCCATATCAGCTGTTTTTAAATACATAATTTTCTCTATAAGTGATATTTCTCATCATCCCAGATTAAACAAACCTTTAATTTTATAAGTTACATTTTATACATAAAGCCAATTTCATCTTCACTGATATTTATTCACACATTTATTTTGATACCATATTTTGCCAATTGAAACAGCCACCACTTATAGCTCCAAACCATAAAAAACATGGCATAAACTAACAAATAAGATACTACAAATAACCTTTACTGTTTTAAAGAAATAAACTTAGCAATAATATTCAATAAATAAAGAAATAACTCATTGTAATACTTGCATTGCCTCTCAGGCTAAATAAAGTTTTAATTTGGTGTAAAGTTCCACACAGTGAAAGTACTAAAAAAAACCAAAGCAGGTCATACAATCTAAGAAAAATTGGATCTCTAAGAAATGAAAAGATAAATGAAACAGGTATAAAAACCTGTATTGGCAAAATCAGTAGCAAAAACAGTTATCAGAAAACGTGGTAGACTATAATGAAAATTTTAGCTTTGAACATGTCAATGATGCAAAAACACCTTAAGTTTATTTTTGTATTGAGTTTTTATTATTACACGTCTAAACTTTTCATGTAGAAAGTAAATAAAGATGAACTTCTAAGAGCGTTGAAACCAGTAAATATTTTATAAAAATAATACCCAACAAGATTTTTTATCCTCTCGCTAGAACATAACTTCTTGTGAAGCACTAAAAGACGTGTTATGAAATAAAACAGGGAACTATTTAAATAAGCTAATTGAAACCAAAAAAACAAACAAACAACAACATGCAAGATTAAAATAAAGGTACAAACAGCTGAGACAATTCTGTTTTAACAGTATTTTTTTGTTTTTGATTTTTTTATTCTTACTTTTACTTTTAAGCATATGAAATTCCTTTTTCATATACAAACTTTTCAGACTAAAGTAAATAAACTTCATGGTCTGAATTCTAGTGAACACTTAAAACACTCTCATAACATTCAGCACTCAAAGAGAGAAAAAAAGCATATGAGACTGAATACACCTTAAAATACATAATGCATTAACTAAAGGTGCAACTGAAGTTGATTAACTATGCAATTCCTACCACAGAGGGAACCAGACATGTTGAGAAAAACTTGTGAGATTGATGTGAAAATTCAGATGGCTATAGAGGTGACTTAAACAAGAAAAAAAGAGAAAGAGAGAATAACAAAACTGACCTACTACAACAAAGAAAAAAAGAAAGTATTATATTTTATTTTAAAGACCTACAAATGTAGGTTTTTAACCAGTATAAAGCAAAAATAATATATCCTTCTGTTTGTGCTTGCTGAGAAACTATGTGAATTTTTTATCCTTACAAACATAGCCCTACAAAAATTTCCATTTTAATTTCTAGACTTGATGGATTCTAAACATGATTAAACTGTTTGATTGATTGATTTAGTGTTTTAAGGCACAAAGCAGCGAGGCTATCTGTGCCAAACATCTGGTAAAAATGTAAAAATAAAGTTAATGTAGCAAAAGACATAAAAAAAATGAAGGTAAAACAAAAAAATATAAAACCAATGTTGACACCTAGTCTACAACGTAAAGAGAAAAAGCTGAGTATGTGAAGTTGTGAGGTATTTACTCTAGCAAAATGGTAATGGTCATAACCCACCAGAAAGACTAACAAGTAAGTTCAAGAACCACCATCAGTCACCTGAAGTTGGCCTTTCCAGTCCTGGTTCTGGGTTATGTGTTATAGAAGCTATTATCAAAATTTTAAAGAATAGAAGTTTTAAAAGACACATCAAAATGCCAATAATGAGTAGCCAAATGTCCAGTAAAAACATAAAAGTCAAGTAAATGGAGTAAAATTTGTAAAAGTAAATGAAGGAAAAACAAAACAGCAATTAAAACAGAAAATGGCGTAAAAACCAATGGTGACATCCAGTCTACAAAGTTGTAAAGGAGGACCTGCAGCAAAATGGTAATGATCATAACCCACCAGGAAGACTAACAAGTAAGTATAAAAACCACCATCAGTCACCTGAAGTTGGTCTTTCCTGTCCTGGTTCTGGGTTATGAGTCAATATGGCCAGTACTAAAAAGGTAAAGTAGAAAAAGTGTGAAATGATATGCAGCAAAAGTGCAATAACAACGCGCCAGGATGACTAACGAGTAGTTCAAACAGCAGCATCAGTCACCTGAAGTTGGCCTTTCCAGTCCTGGTGTCAAGTTATTTAATGTTCTGGCCATTGTCCAATATCAAATTGAATGAGAGGGATTAAAACTGTAAAAAAGGAACCACAATTAAAAAGGTGCAATGAATAAATATGCAACACTTAAATGAGATTAAAAAGAATAATGGCCATTAAAAACGTTATTGAGGTGGACAAAGTCACCATCACCAATAACACTGTCCAATGTCACAGATTGATCCTGGGAAAAAAATATGTTTAAAATGTTGAACTAATGTTGAAATGATGAACTAGAGAGATTGAGATTCTGAAAATGGAACCACAATTAAAAAGGTGTAATGAATAAATATCCAACACTTAAAAAGATTAATGGCCATTAAAAAACTAAAAATTTTGTCTAGGTGGACAGTGTCACCATCACGAATAACAGCTTAAAATAGTGCCGTCGTTGAGAATTGTAATGATGGCAAGAAAGTAAAACGTGGCTGATAGTGATTTGAGTGTTACACAAACTACACATCGGTGCATCAGTTCCAGGTAAAAGAAAACAATGAGTTAAAAAACTGTGACCAATGCGTAGCCTCGTGAGAACAACTTCCTCCTTCCGAACTTTACAGAAGTTAGATGGCCAAAGTCCAATATAGGGTTTGATTTGAAAAAGCTTGTTGTCACATTGCTCACTTCAAGTGGACTGCAAGCTGGCATGGAGCCGAGTCTTGAAGACAAGACCATAGTCCATGTACGGAATAGGCACAGGGGTAATAGTGCTGGAGCAGATACACTTAGCTGCCATGTTTAAAAGCTCGTTCTCACGAATACCAACATGGTCTGGTATCCAAGAGAATGTTCAGTGCTCTTGTGCATTTGACCCGAAGCTGCTTTAGGTGTGGTATAAAAGTCAGTTTACAATCAAAGATAAACCCCAAGAACTTGGTCTCCGGGACCACTTGCAGCAAAACTTCACCGATATGAAGTTCAGGATCAGGGTGAATACCCCGTTGAAGGCAAAAGTGCATTCATACAGTTTTAGAGAGAGAGAAATTAAAGCCATTGGCCATAGTCCATTTCAGAACATGATTTAGGGCAGTTTGTTGTTGCCGCTCAATATATCTCATATTTGACGACTGACATGAGATGTGAAAGTCGTCGACAATCAGCCCATTCGCAACAGTGAGAGGGAGTTGTTCAGTGATGGCATTTATCTTTATACTGAAAAGTGTGACACTCAATACACAGCCTCGAGAGACTCCAAGTTCCTGTACAAAAAAATGGGAAAGTGTCAAACCCACATGAACTAGGAATCTCCTGTCCATTAAAAATTCTTTTAATAAGCATGGATAGATGGCCACGTAACCCATATGAATGGAGGTCTCGCAAAATGCCATACCTCCATGTTATGTCGAAAGCATTCTCTATGTCAAAGAATATTGATACAAGATGTTGGCAGTTGAGAAAGGCTTCTCTGATAGATGTTTCAAGACGAATTAGGTGGTCTGTGTTGGAGTGCTGTCGATGGAACCCACACTGGGTGAGCGAGAGGAGGTTGTTTGATTCAAGGAACCAAACAAGTTGAGCATTAACCATCCTTTCTGAGGTCTTACAGAGACAGCTCGTCAAAGCAATTGGACAGTAGTTTGAAGGAATCTTAGGATCTTTCCCTGGCTTAGAGAGAGGTAAAATAATAGCCTGGTGCCAGGCATCAGGAAAAACATTCTCCTGCCAGATCCGATTAAAGACAATCAAAAGGACATCAAGAGAAGCAGGAGACAGATGGTGCAGCATGTCATAATAAATATCATCAGGTCCAACAGATGTACTGACAGAATGATGAAGGGCCATTTTCAGTTCCACCAGGGAAAAGGGACAATTATAGTCAAAGAAACAATCAGTTTGAAAGGAAAGAGGTGATCACTATGCCTGAGTCTTGGTGGCCAAAAAGGTGAAGGAACAAGAAAAAGTGCTAGATACCTGGCAAAAGCTTTCACCTTGAGTATCAGCGATGCTCCGGACATCAGTCACCTCCTGACCATCAGAGAGTAAGATCGAGAGGGGGACAGAATTGTAGTGCCAATTAACCTTTCAAATCCTGTCCCATATGATCTTGGAACTGGTGGTTGAAGATATGCTAGTTGTGAACTTAATCTGGCTTTAACATCTTACCCACTTAGCATGTGCACGGGCCTGTTGGAAAGCAACAGTGTGGGATATCTATGAAAAGTATCCCAGGCCCGTTTCTTGAGCCTTCCTTGCTAAGTGGCAAGCAGGAATCCACCATGGATGAAGATATCGTGGAAAATGTTTCGAGATTTTAGGAATACACTGAGCAGATGCTTGTATAATACATCCAGTTACTGCTGCTACACAGTCATCTATTGATGGATGATTTATGATGGCAGGATAAAGTTCTGCAAGAGCAATGAAGTGGACCAGTCTGCCTGATCTAGCATCCACTGGGACACGCGGGTAGGGTGACATTGACCATGGCCAGTCTCTCTCAAAAGGATCGGAAAATGATCACTGCCTAGTGGATTACTTTCAACCCTCCTTGAAAAATGGGAGAATAATGAAGGGGAGCAAACCGAGAGATCAATAGCAGTAAAGGACTGACTAGGTGCATGAAAGTAAGTAGAAGAACCAGAATTGAAAAGAGAAAGATTGTGATCAGAGAGCATACACTCTACAGATCAAACCCTCCCATCCATAACAGCATTTCCCCAGAGGAAATAATGTCCATTAAACTCCCCCAGGATTAGAAATAGAGGCAGCAACTGTTCAACAAGAGCATCAAGGTCTGTTTGATCATATGTCTCTCCAGGGGAAAGATACAGAGAACAAACAGTGATGGTATGACCCAAGGAAACACAGATGGCTACAGCCTCCAAGGGTGTGTTGAGTGAAAAAAAGACAGGGTGGGCACATGCTGATCAACCAAGAGTGCCATCCCTCCATGTACTCGACCATCACACAACCTGTCATTTCTGTGTAGAGAAAACTGCTGAATGGAGACTGTATCAGCAGATTTGAGAAATGTTTCTTGTAAAGAAAGACAAACAGGATGGTAGGAAGCAATTAGCATTTTGATATCATCCAGATTGGAATGTAAACCTCGACAGTTTCATTGTATCAAGGTGGCCATTTTTAAGAATGGGTAGGTCAAGTGGTTGGAGTAACCTTCTGTTTACGACCATGTCTTTTTCTTTACTGCCTTTAGTCAGAGGAGGTCTATCAACCTCCATGGATCCTGCCCTGGGTTGAGTGGGCAGGTTTTTGTTATTGGAAGGGGAGTCCAGTGACTGTGGACACGAATGAATAATTGTTTTGCCTCTTGGGGTGGGAGAAAAAGATGTATCAGAAGAAATGCCTGTATCTGAAACTGAAGGACGTGGATCTTGAGGTTTGATGGAAGGTATGGGAGGAACAGAGATGGGTGTGGAAGTCGATTCATCAACCTTTTTAACCATGGAGGTCAAAAAGCTTTTGTTTTGAAAACGATTCTCTTGGAGGCACAGAGAAATCGGTCTGCACTCCCACTGTAGTTGTGGAATGAAGTGCAGCAGCATATGTCCGAAATGGAGTGGTGGGCAGCAATTTCCAAGCCTCAGGAAAATAAATTTTATGTATCGTTTTCAAATGCTGCACTTCTTTTTCCAACAACCATTTTGGGCAAGAATGAAAGTAAGAGGGGTGAGAACCATTGCAGTTGATGCAATGTGGGTCCATGTAACATTCATAGGCATCCTGGTCCTTGTCTTCACAAGGAGCACATGTCAGGGAACCACGGCATGATGTCTTTGAGTGGCCGAATCTCTGACATTGGAAACATCGAAGAGGGTTTGGAATGTATAACCGAACCCTACAAATGAGATAACCTGACTTGATAGTGGCAGGTGCACGTGGTGAAGTAAATGTTAAAACGAGGGTATTTGTTGGCAATGTAACTCCATCTTTGCAAGTGAAGATGCGTCTCACTGCAGAAACTCCTTGAGTGGAGAGACCAGCGAGAATCTCTGACTCGGGAACGTTCTTCAAATCCCTCTCAACAATAACTCCTTGTGAAGAATTCAAAGTTGCATGAGGTGTAACCTCAATAGGTATATCCCCAATTGCATTTGAATTCAAGAGGAGTTCACTGTGTTGGGATGTGGATGTTTCAACCAATATGTTGCCAGATTAAAGCTTCTTTACTGACTTTGGAGAGCCAGCAAGTCCCTCTACTCCCTTCTGAATAAAAAAGGGGACATTTGTCCTAAAGGTTTTTCTGAAAGAGAATGTAATATTAGAAAATGAGGTACGTGTGTTACTGATGTTGAAGATTGCTGGTCAGAGTATTCAAGACATGGTCGCTTTCCCATTGACTCTTTTTTTCACAATTTTATTTAAATTTTTTGGAGGATCCATAAGAAAAAGGAAAAATTTTGGTTCCCACTGACCCCACCCACCATGGAGCCCTACTTGGGGATGCACTACAAAGTTATGCAAAGACAATGCAGCAATGCCAAGGTTTCATGAGCACTATACCCAAACACCAGCATTAGGCACAATGTCCACAACACCCATTGAGAACTTCCAACACTGGTACTTGGTTGACTCTGGCCCAAGTGGACCAACCGAGTGACCCAAGGGAGGCCATCCAAAGGCCGACCGTCTACAGGAATTCGAGGCCAAAATGGTGTGTTAGGGTTGGACCCCTCAACCACCAGGATCCTCTCCTCTCCTTCATGGGTAGCCACGCACGGCAAACACGTGGGTAGATGTTTAGATCCCAGACTGGTAACCAGACAAAACAGAACCTTCCCTGGGAGGTCCCCACACCAAGGGGTATGATTAAAGATATATGCAGTATTTCTATCTTCCCAAATTTACTTTTGTGTATGTTTCACAAAACTTTTCAAAGATATGTAAATGTTCCTTAACAATTTTTTTTTAATTATCATGTTTTTCTCCAGATTTATAGTCCCATATATATATATACACACTCACAGAGAGATAAGATAAATAAAAAATTAGGAATTTAGAAACCTCTAAATTATGGACCATAAATAAAGTTATCAAACACAGCTGTAGCATACAAAGCATTGAGCATCCACATATTATTCATCAAATGTTCATCTATTATTTACTATTGATTGGCAATTTCTGTTTAACACCGTATTTATCCCTTTTAAAGGAATACCGTATATTTGTAAGAAATCTAACTTCAAAGGGTAATAATAACATTTACACTACATAAATGATGTTTATAGCTCATGCAAAATATAGAAAAAAACAAACAATCTGACTTTTCAATACCCTTACAATCTTCCGAGTATTTTATTTCACATTCGACAAGAGATCTGGGTGCAAAACACAAAGCTGTTTTTGTTTTTTACCAAAATAATAATAATAAGAACAACAATAATCATAAATGGGTCATTTTGAGTGGATTTTCGTTTTTTTTTAAGTCTAACGTGTACATTTTTGTGCATAGTTTAATGCGTACATCCTTAAAAGTCAATAGTAAAGGTTTTAGTGTTATTTGAACTGAATATTTACTGTTTTTAAATAGTAAACAATAAAAACACTAATGCTTTTGCCCAAATATTCTATTAGGGTTTTGTGCAGTTCTTTGCACTCCCTGTCATGAACCACAATAACAGCAACTTGGAAACACATTGTATTAATGCATATTTATATAACAAATTGTTGCAATTAAAATTTAAAAACTAACATTTGGTTTACATTGTATAAATATTTTTCATGCAACTGTTGGTAAGATAGTACTAAAATGTAATTAAACTCACCTTGTGCAGGTTATAACCAGATTCATATATGATAGGTGGTAACAAAATGAGAAAAAAAGCAGTAGGATTGAAGGCTTCCTCTTTCTATAAGAATAAAATTCAAAAATGAAAAATCTGTTATCTAAACATCATAATATATAACAAAACAGCAATACTACAAAAGCTATTGTTTAACAGTAGTTTTATAATCCTCATAAGTAATATGTCTGAGGAAGTAGATTTTTTTACATAACTACTCATACCTACCTGCCAGTTCCCTAGGTGTTGACTAGAAATCAGTTTTAAAAAAAGACCAATCAATGCACCTAAAAAAGAAAAAAATGAAAGAATCTTGACATAAATTTTCATCAAGAAGCATGAAAGGGTTTGAATTAGTATAAATGCTATGTTATACTTACAATTTAATACTGTTGCTCACATTAAAGAGTAACAAGGTTTAAGTAAACAAAAATATAAAATCATTTATTCCACTTTGGATATTTTAAATATTAAATTGTAGATATATAAGTATTTTTATTATGGCTCCTCTTCCAATTTTATAACAAAGCAAAAGATATTTTAAAGGATAACATAATTCTAATAAATAGATTCTGCAATGAGAATTCTACACATATAAAAAGATGAAAAACAAATTATCCTACTGCTGGAAGCTAGTTATAACAGAAATGTATGTAGATTTTTTTTATTGTGGGAACAGAAAAATGGGAAGTGATAAAATGGAAAGAGTAGATCAAGCAGGAAGAAAGAATAAGAGGCAAAGAAGGACCATGGGAGAGATGATAAACTAGAGAGAATAAGAAAAAATACTGACATACAGCCACAACATATGACCCCACAGAAACAAATGTTCCAGTAAAACCAAAGGCAGGAGAAAGGAGGAAAACAAAAGTATATGAGCAAAATGAAAGGCAAAAGGACTTGAATAACAAGAGCACCACATCCCAAGCTCAAGCAAAAGGTCAACCAATTACAAATGGATAAAACATGGAAGATAAACATGGTACCATAAAAAAGATAAGTGACTGAGTACCCAATCAAAAACACCTAGAGGAAATAGTGGATTACTAAGGAGAGAAGATAAATGAAAGAAAAATAATGAAATGGTAGAGAATTGCAAGATGAAAGTAGGAAAACAAAGCTTAAGACAAGATGAACAAAAAACAGAAGTTCTAGCCCTTAAGTCTGATGAAAAGCCTCCAAAATTTAGGACTTGAAAAAAGGCAAAACTATGTAAAATTCAGTATTGCCATATAAGATAACAAAAAAGGAGGATAAACAAAATATGAAAAAGTAATTGAAAATGAACTAGAATGTCTGGAAAAAAATTCAAAAATATAAAAAGAAAAAGCAAAGAACAAAATACAAAGAGAAAGAGTGAAACATACCTGTAGAACTTAGCCCCAAAATTACAAAAACAGCTTAGGCATATTCAAGATAGCATGAGTATAAAATTAGGCAAAAGCAGGTGTTGGAAAAAACCAGCAGAATCCTTTCTTTCATGAACAAGAAACATACGTCAAGGTGTATCGTGTACAACAGAAGGCACAGAACGTATGTACTACTCCACTACCCACCAGACAAAAGAAAAACAAGACACCAATGTAAGTGTAAAACTGGGATGACCAGTATCTTGTTGTCTCACACCAGATAAAGTGAAAATTAGTCATACTAACGAAATAATGTGAAAATTTGAAAAAAGTTTACCACCAAAAAAAATGTCATGTATGTGTGTGTGTGTATATACACATACACAATGTTTGGGAAAGGTAAATTCCACTTGCCCATGGATTGGGGACCATGTGGAACTAACTGTGCTCAACCAAGGACCTAGGAAGGAATCATTCTATATTCAAAATTACAAAAAGACAATGGACCCTCCTTTATAAACAATGTGCTGAACTAATATAGGTTAAAAATAAGAGCCATGCTTAACTCAATTGGATTACCAAGTGTCAAATCCAAACCAATATTACAAATAGGCTCCTGTGTATGCTAGTTCCTCACCTACCAATATCTGGGAAAAATAAACATTCAGAGACCCAGTAGGATGGCCAGATCGTGGCTGCCTCCAGACAGATGACAAAGGAGAAAAATGATAATGTGAGCAATCATAAAAGTACAGCAGAAGCACAAACTGCTATTTGCTGCTATCAAGAGGACCTAGCAATGGGTTGAAACAAATCAAAGCTTGTATCTTGGGTAACATACAAATTGGAATGTGTGTCCAGAGGTGTATTCCATCTTGTCCTGACTGAATGCATCTGTTGTTAAAACTAAAGGTGAAGTACTGAAGACCAAATTACCAGTAGTTGGGTGTTCCAATGAATGACCAACCCAAAAATAATCATTGTTTCAAAATCAGAGCCATTCATAGAGAAAAACTTTGTCATGCAATTTCTATTTTGCTGAAAGAATCTGTCTGTATTCGGATAATTGATCTGCCATCAAAGTCATCACCCATGGAACACGGCCAGCCAAGCAGGGTGATATGATAGAAGTGGTCCCAAGAAAAAAGATACAATATTCAAAAACAAAGAGCCCTGGATCAAATTCCACCTTGACAAGAAATGTAAAACACTACCATGTAATTAATTGTCAGAGTGAAGCCTGACAATTTTGTCCTTAATAAGCCCAGACCATGAGACACACACTTTGGAAGAGTAAAAAGGTCTATGCCAGTGAGTAGGGAAGTCTTGTCATCCATGCAGAGACCTTGAAATTCCTGACCACAGAGAAATGCCCTCCATACAGATCTCTGGATGAGATGTCAGCAGAGGAACTTACATTTCAGTATTGTTCTCATCTAACCACCCCTTGAGAATGAAGTCAATGATTCTGAATAAGGAAACAGAAGAAATCAACAAATTGCTTTTCATGATCCAATGGTCACATAAAGACCACTGAAGACATCCCTTATGCACTAGACCCAAATAAAAGATGCTCATGTTCCCAAAATAGTAAGAACCACCTGTGCAGTGGGAGAAGGAAAGGTGACTAAGAATCATACTTCCTATTTCTATAAATAGAGCAGGACCAGTTATAGGGTAAAACATATACTAAACAGTGGTGACCTGTACAGATTAACTACAGACTCCACTCTAGAACCACAACTTTGAGGAACAGATGTACTCTTTGAGAGATGGAATATTTTTCATCTAAGTATGTTCGGCTAAATCACATAGTTCTGACAATTGTGGTGAGCAAACCATAGATGTCCCTTTATGTAATTGAACAGGAAACCTCCCTACAAAAACCATAATGTCACTTATTGAATGGAAAACTAAATACCTGCTCCAAGACCTTTCAGCCATCAAATAAGGTGCAGGCTCAAAAGCAACTGGGATAAGATCCAAAACATCACACACTCAATAGACCAACTGAAGAAAAGGAGTTTAAGACAGCTTATCCTAAAGTGGCTTCTTGAGAAGTCAACAGACTAAAAGAAGATGCAAGAAAAAGCAAATCTAAATTTTCTCCAGAGTTTCTAGGATTGCCCTCAATTGCAGCTTCAAAGCCTTCTTGGAAAAGCACCATTGTACTGAATATATGCCTCTATCTCACTATGAATATGATCACTAACAGTCTCAACTGAGTGCGACTCTCCCCTTCCCTCTACTGTCAAACACAAAATATCAGAGGTGGGATAGGAGAGAACTGATTTGCCCACATGCAGGAAATGATAATCCAGGAATTCATGCCATACATCAGTTTGCTAATGAAATCTTATTTTGTTTGTATGAAATATCAACTAGATAACACAAAGTATCTCCACTAATCTTAGCACAGAGAAATCCATTAGATTTGTAATTGATTTAATATTATTTTAATATCTATGTTTGTTTCAGTTTAATGTGCATTAAGAAATGTATATAACTTAAGTACTCCATGTGTATTGTGCAAGTTGTGTCTCTTCTCTAAATTTATAGAAGATTCTTGAGATTGAGAATCAGGAATATATGTTTTATGAAAGTATTAGCATACCTTCAAATATTGTTGCCAACCAAACTTTTGAGAATCTCACCTTAAAAAGGTTATAAATCAATGTGCTAAGAAACATTTACAATATTACTGGGTTGCTACTGTCAGTATACTATAAGCCTTAGAAGCTATAATTGTGATTGTGAAATGATTATTAATAGAAAAACTACAGATATTTGTCCAGGAATGTTTACAGATTTTGAACATTACAAACATCAAACTTTGAACATTAGTATTTCAAAAAGGACATTAAATATCTTCATAAATAAAAATTCAACTAGTAAGCAGCATTAGGCCAGCTAGCCAGCTTAAGAGAGGTATAACAATATGAACTCAAGATTAATTCACTTGCAGCAGACCTGGATTACTAACAAAATATTCAGTTCCAGACCAGATAGAAGACTGAATATTGTTTGTAAATTTGTAACATTTTTATATATAAATTACTATTTGTAATAATATTTTGTAATAACTGTTATTATAAATTGTGTTGTTTGTATATTAAAATATACTTTTGTTAAGAAAGAAAGTTATGTGTTTGAATCTTGTTGGTAAATATAAATTCAACACATATTAACATTTCATTTACTTCTAAATTAAAATTTCCAGTTATTTATAATCATACATATTACATAAAACACAAAACATAATAAATTGAAGACTTGACCAAGATAAGTTATAGCATGTAATAAATTGTTGAGAAAAAGAAATAATGTTATTTGAATGAGTTGCTTATATACAGTATCAGTATAAAGGGAGCACTGAGTAAAAGAATAGTACCATGAGACAGATATGGCTATAGGCAATTAACACTCCTATGAAAATTGGGGGCTAATAGAACCCAGAGCAACTTGAAAGGTTATTAATATTAGGCTAATAATTTTGTATTTAAATGAAATTGCCATTAACTGACCATGTCCCTTTATATTTTAAGGAGAAATAATATTTTGACTTTTCAGACATTTGCGAAATGTTTTTAAAACATCCACTTAGGGTATCACTTTAGTGGGTGTAAATATTTTTTTTGTAGGAGTGTTAAGTGGGGTATAAAAGAGTGAACCAAGAAAATTATCAGATCAATAATAAGATGAACAAGGAAGAAATGTCGGCTGTCAAGTGATAGCTGTGAAAGGAGAAAGAGGTGTTTTGTAAGTAAGGTAAAATAAAACAAAATTACAGTATGACAATACTAAGTTAGCACACACAATAACCTATGTGAAAACACAACAGTGTACAGCATATCTTGATCCTTTTAAAGCAAAAGCTAATCTCCACAAATGCATTAAAACTGCTCAAACAAAACACATTCTCATTACAGCTGACCAAAAACAAAGAGAAAAAATTGAAGAATCATGGCTGTCACTCTACTTGATAGTAATCACAAAGGGATCCTCCATGCAAAGAGCATGAAAATCTATCCCACAAACCAGCAAATTAGTTCCTTAGCCACTGAAGCTACAAAAGTAACACATTAGGTTTTAACTTTTGTTTAAAATCTCAAATGGATTTATTATATTCCAACACCAAAACTTTAAAACTTTGTAGATATGAAATATGTATATCATAAGAAGGTGGCAATATGTAGGATTTCTGTACTGAAACATCAGTTCAAATTCAACTTGCAAAATACAAATTAATACTAAGTCGATTAAGGAAATTTATTATATAACACTAGTAAAACTATTAACTCTATAGAGTTTTTGTTTCTCAAATATAATTTTTTCAAGTTCTAGGCTTTCGCAGATTTCAAGACTATATTAATTTCATTAGAAACATATAAGATGCACTTACCGAGAAACACAACAGCAACACTTTCTGGTAGATAATGGAATTTTGTCTGAAGTATAAAATGTACCAACAGTGTAGATACCGCTAGGAATAATAAATAAGCTTTAAAAAATGTCTTAGTACACTATTACAATCTATCACTGAAATAAAATAATAAAACCTAGTATACTTATATAACAACTATAAATCTTTTCAATTCTCTTAAAAATTTAATTTTAGCCAATACATGATGACAAGAAACCAACATGAAATCAAAATGTACTTCAGGATGGCTGGTATGGGTATCAACACTTTTAGCAAAATATAGCAAAGAACAACATTTCAACCTTCCTGTGTTAAACCTAACAATGACCTAAGAAGGTCAAAATGTTGTTCACTGCTATATTTTAGAAAAAGTTTTATACCCCTACCAGCTGTCCTGAGATGCATATTTTACCCAACTTTTAATCACATAAAATATACAGATTTTATTCAATAAATCCAGGATTCAAACTGTCAATGCAATACAAAAATTTTTTTCACTCTGCAAGTTTCAAACAGAAGCCATGTGAAAAATCACACAACAGGTAACATCATACCATCTCTGATTTATACAAAACTTTGTACATATCACTGTTAAAGACAAAAGAATTAAAAAAAGTAAAATAATCAGCGTGAATGAGTCAAAATTATTAGAATTCAAAGCCTGATCGATCAGTGAACACCTTGTTTTGCTCAAAACTGTAAAAGAATTGTAAAATAACAAACAAGGTTGCCACTAAAATGTAAATTACTTTGTTTTCAAGTTGCAATGTTATATAAAGATAATTTACCTTCTTCCAATTCAAAGAAAACCTTAACTCTTTCATTACCATAAACATCTCAAATTTTGCACTAACTTGGAGAAAGTATTTCTCTCAAAACTTCCCAAACATTGCAAGTTCAAGTTTCATATAAGTAATAAAATATTAAAATAAATATATATTTTTGTCTTTTATAATGTATCTAAAAATAAATATGACAGTAAAGGTTGGGGATGGGAAAAGGGAAAAGTTTTCTACAAAAGTTGCAGAGAAAGAATTACTAATATTCAGATGGCTTGAACAACTTTAAATATTTAAAAAACTGAAAAAAATCTTTTATTAGAATAAAACGACATAAACAAGGAATATGAGGGGAAGGTGAGAGAAGCTCAAGCTAGTCAGTACCACTTTCCATGGCTTCACATTCATTGTCTTGTATTTTTGAAATTTCAACACCAGAGCTTCTTATCTCTTCATTGGTTGGTTGGTTGTTTGTTTTGGTGTTTTATGGTACAAAGAAGGCTATCTGCACCAAATATCCAGTAAAAAGTTCAAACTAAATTAAAATTATTAAAATTCATAAAAAGAAATTAAAGTAATACAAGACAAAGTTTAAATTTTCAATTAAACACATAAATAGCATTAAATCTAATTTTTACATCTGGTCAACAGTGGTTAGAAAAAAACTACAGTAATACAAGTTGTAAAGAACTATCTGTAGCATAACTGTAATTATCATTATTCACCAGGAAGACAAACAGGTAAGTTCAAAGACTACCATTAGTCACCTGAAGTTATATCTTGAGCATAAAACAATGATACATGAAGTTTATACACCAAGTTTCGAAAGAGAGGGCATGGAGGATGTTTAGTGCTCTTGTACATTTGATCCACAGCTGCTTGTTATGTGATATAAGCTTCAAGAACTTTGTCTCAGGGAACACAGGTTAGCAAAACTTCACCTATAGGGAGTTCAGGATCAGGGTGAATACCTCGTTGGCAGCAAAAGAGCATGCAAACAATTTTAGAGAGAGAGAAGTTAAAGCTATTTACTGTGGTCCACTTCAGTAAACGATTGAGGACAGTCTGTAGCTTCCGCTCAATGTACTTCATGTTCAAGAAATTATATGAGATGTGAAAGTTGTTGGCATAGAGTCCGTTTCCAACAGTAAAAGGGAGTTGTTTAGTGATGGCATTAATTTTTATATTGAAAAGTGTAACACTCAGAACACATTCCTCAGAGACTCCAAGTTCCTATAGAAAAGAACGAGAAAGTGTTGAACCCACATAATCTTGGTACTGCCTGCCTATTACAAATTTTTATAAAAATGGGCAAATGGCCACGTGACCCACATACATGGAAGTCTTGCAAAATGCTATACCTCTTTGTTGTACCATAAGCCTTCTCAATGTCAAATGATATTGAGAAAGGTTTCTCTGATTGACGTTTCAAGTTGAATCACATGGTGGAGCACTGTTGTCAGAACCCACACTGGATTGGCAAGAGAAGGTTGTTTGATTCGAGGAATCAAACAAGACGAGTATTAATCATCCTCTCTAAGGTCTTACAGAGACAGCTCATCAAAGAAATTGGATAATAGTTTGAAGGAAACTTGGGATCCTTCCCAGGCTTAGAGAAAGATAGGACAAATAGCCTGGCACCAGGCATCAGAAAAGACATTCTCCTGTCAAGAGAAGCAGAAGATACAAGGTTGCAGCATTTCATTGTGTACATCATCAGATCTGACCAATGTGTTGCCAGACGAATGATGGGTCAGTTTGATTTCCACCATGATTATAGTCATGTAGACAATCAGCTCAAAAGGAAAGAAGTAATTGCTCTGCTTGAGTCTTGATGATTAGAAAGGTGGAAGATGAAGCAGAAGTGCTTAATTCTTGGCAAAAGCTTTTACCTAAAGTATCAGCAATGTTCCAGGCATCAGCTATTTCTAGGTCATCAGAAAGCAAGATTGAGAGAGTGGCAGAATTATATTACCCACTGATCTTTCGAATCTTGTTCCATATGACTTTGGAACTGATAATAAAAGATATGCTGGTTGTAAACTTAATCCAAAATACCTTCTGGTTTTGACACCTTACCTACTGAGCATGTGCATGGGCCCACTGAAAAGTGATGTGATTTGAGAGTATGGGATATGTATGAAAAGTATCTCAAGCTCATTTTTGAAACTTCCATGCCATGTGGCAGGCAGGATTCCACCACAGACAAGGGTATCAATGAAAACATGTCAAGGTTTTAGGAATACATTGAGCACTTGCCTGTATAATACAGTCAGTAACTGCTGAAACACAGTCATCTATTGATGGCTTACAGATGATGGCAGGATCAAGTTTTATGAAAGCAGTGAAAAAAGGCCAGTTTATATTGAGGCACACAGGTTAGGTGGCATCAACCACGGCCAGTCTCCCTCAAAATTATAGGAAAATGATCACTCCCTCTTGGATTACTGCTAACCCTCCATGAAAAATGGGAGAATAGTGAAGGGGAAAAATTCAGAAATCAATAACAGTAAAGGACTTACAAGGTGTATGAAAACAAGTGTAAGAACCAGCATGGAAAAGGAAAAGGTTGTGATGATGTCCATCAAAGTCCACCAGGATTAAGGAGAGAAACAGAAATTGTTCAATGAGAACATCAAGGACTGATTGATCACAGATCTCACCAAGCAACAGGTAGAGAGAACAGACAGTGAAGGAACAACCCAAAGAATTACAAATGATTATGACCTCCAAGGGTATGACAAGTGGCAAAGACAAGGTGGGCACATTTTGATCAACCAACAATGAACTCCTCCATGCACTTGTCCATCACACAGCCTATCATTTTTGTACACAGAAAACTGCCAAAAAGATGAGTATATCAGCAGGTTTCAGAAATGTTTCCTCCAAGGAAAGTCATACAGGATGGTAGAAAGCAATCAGTTCTTTGATATCATCCAGATAAGAACGTAAACCTCGACAGTTCCATGGTATCAAGGTTGCCATTTTTATTTGTGTAAGTGAATTAAATGGAGAGCCTTTATGTTTATGACTACGTCTTTTTTTTTTATTGCCTTTATTTGAGGGAGGTCTGTTAACCTCTGGATCCTGCCCTGGGTCAATTGAGCAGATCTTTGTTGTTGGAAAAGGAGTTCAGCAACTGAGGATGTGAAAAAATGATCGTTTTGTATTTTGGAGTTGGAGAAAATGATGTACCTGAGGAAATGCCCATACCCAAAACCAAAGGAAGTTAGTTTTGGGGTTTGCTGGAATATAAGTTAGGGACAGAGATGACTGTTGACATTGATTCATCAACTTTTTTAACCATAGATGTTAAAAAACTTTTCATTTGGTTTGAGAACAATTCTTTTGGAGGCACATAGAGATCCATCTACACTGCAGTAGTGTAATAAAATGCAACAGCATACGTCCAAGATGAAGTGGTAAACAACAACTTTCAAGCCTCAAGGTGAGTAATGTTTTGAATCACTGCACCTCTTTTTCATTCAACCATTTAGAGCAAGAATGATAGTAGGACGGGTGAGAGCCATTGCAATTGATGCAACGAGGGTCTGTTTCACACTCATAGGCATCGTGGTCTTTGCCACTGCAATAAGCACACATCAAGGAACCATAATATGATGTCTTCAAGTGACCGAACTGCTGATGCCAGAAACATATCAGAGGGTTTGGAATGTATGACCATATCTTGTAATTAAGATAACCTGCCTTGATGGTGACAGGTGGACATGGTGATGTAAATGTTAAAATGAGGACATTAGTGAATATCATAATTCCATCTTTGTGAGTGGAGATACGCTTCACTGCAAAATCTCCTTGGGTGGAGAAACCAGTAAGAATTTCTGATTCAGGGATGTTCTTAAATCCCTCTCAACAAACTCCTCCTGATAAATTCAAAGTTGCACAAAGCATAACCTCAATTGGTATATTGCCAATCACCTTTGAATGCAAGTGGAGTTCACTGTGTTGAGATGTGGATGTTTTCACCAATATGTC
Organism: Carcinoscorpius rotundicauda; assembly: GCA_011833715.1. Taxonomy (NCBI): domain Eukaryota; kingdom Metazoa; phylum Arthropoda; class Merostomata; order Xiphosura; family Limulidae; genus Carcinoscorpius; species Carcinoscorpius rotundicauda. Next base: position 42,480,510 of record CM022392.1, on the reverse strand, counting down.
ACCAGAGTCAAGCTATCTGACTGACTTTGAAAAGCCAGCAAGTCCCTCTAGTCCCTTATGAATGAAAAAGGGAGACATTTGCCCTAAATGTTTGTCTGAAGGAAAATGTAGTATAAGAAAATGAGTACAGATGTTACAGATGAAGATTGCTGCTCAGAATTTTCAAGATGTGGTAATTTACCTATGGACTGTTTTTTATTATTTTATTTAAGTTTTTATTTGGAAAATCCATTATAAAAAAACAATGTTTTTATGTCTACTGATCCAACCCACCATGAAGTCCTATAAGGGGATGCACTACAATGTCAAACAAAGACACTGCAGCAATACTAGGGTTTCATGAGCAAACACCAGCAATCAGATAGTGTTCATAACACCTGTTGAGAACATCCAAAACTGGTACTTAGTAGACCACAGCCCAAGTAAACCACCCCAAAACCACTCGTCTACAGAAATTCAAGATCAAAGTGGTGTGTTAGGGTTAGATCCCTCAACTACCAGGATTCTTTCCTCCCCTTCATGGGTTGCCATGCATGGCAAACACGTGGATGGATGTTTAGATCCCAGAGGAGGTAAACTGAAAAAACAGAACCTTCTCTGGGAGGTCCCCTCTCCATTTACAAGAATCCACAACAAGGGGTAATCTCTTGAAGAAGATTAAGTGAGGCTTAGATATTTAATGCTGCATAAGATGTTAAATGCAAATATCCAACATTTTTCATTGTTCTTTATCACTGGTACTGTGCCAATTCCCTTCATAAAGACACAAATTTCATGTGATCCCCACCTCCCACCTCAAATTATTATGTAAATAATCTTTCCATTTGCATGATTCTAATTCAGAATACAAAAGCACACTTTGAAGATCTGAGATTTTCTTTTCTATAGAAGAAAGTCTTTTCTTTCTCATGTTTATATACATCTGAGCAATATCAGAAGAATATTTGTTTCTGATACATTGGTGAAATGAGCTGAAACTTGAAACTGGACCTGGGAAATAGCAATGAATACGTGTAGACATTTTATGCTCTTAATTGTCAATACTGATCTTAAATCTCTGATTCATTTAAATATTGAGAACTCCACACTGTATACTGTCTTAAAACTTTTGATCTCTGATACAATTTATATTCCTTTTTTTTTCGTTTTTGAAATGGAGATGTATCTGCAGCCCTGTCTATTATTCGTGTGAATTTATGCAATAAAAATGTTAACAACAGCTACTTTGGTGACCACTTGGATACACACTATTAGAAATATTTGACTAAGTTACAAGAAACCATATCGACTGATTTTGTATAAGTAGATTATAGAAAAGTATTTTGGAAAGAATTATTTTCAATATATTTTTATTCACATAATATTTATAAAAGCAAACTGCAAAATATTAATTTTAAATGAATATTTTAGTAAAAATATATTTCCACAATTTTCCAAAGTTTGATGAATAAGTGATATAATCATATTTCTTTGCACATACACCATACTCTTGTATATTAAACATTAACATCACAATCAGTATACTAAAATCATGCTTCTTAGAATCTCTGATACAAGTTAGTAAGAGATGATAATTTATGATAGTAATGATTCATAATGATGAGAAATCCACTTCAAGTAAAAATGTATTCTCAAGACAGGCTGGTATGTGTTTTAAAACTTTAATTAAAATAAAGTACTTTATTTTAATTAAAGTTTTAATACCCATACAATGGCAATGATTGTTGGTTAATGTAATCTACGTTATGCGATATGGCATTAGGATTACATTCTGAGTGGACACACTATCAACAGTTTGACATATATTCTTGTCTCTTTCATGTGAAGAAATAAGAATTACCTTCCCTCCAAAAAGTCATACAATATACAAAGGAAACCCAGATGAGGTTTAAAAAGGCATGTTGGTTTAGATTTATAATTCTTTTTTGTGTGTTCACTTTGCATTAACTAACTCTTTAATCTCCTACTTAATTTTTCAAGAACATGCTATATTGATAAATCTTGGAGCTTATCTGTTGGAAATCAATGTACCACAGAAAAGTTACTTGGTTAAAATTTTAATATAATGACCTTAAAACTGTTATCCTAAAATTTATTTTAATGTATTTTTTAAACTATTTGACATTAGTCCTTCCCCCACACATAGGCAAAACTGAATCCAACAGTTGTTGGTCCAGATATGGACAGTCCACCCTGTGATAAGAGCAGGTTGACAAGATTAAATCTGATGGAAAATGAGGAATACTAACACCGTCGCCTAACTGGGAGGAAAAATGCTTAATGTGAATCTGAATATCGTAGTATGGGGGAAAATATCTAAATAAGGTTGGAGAAAAATTCATGTTAAAGGCCATTAGAAACAGAAGCAAAAGACATAACATACCTGAAAAATGAAATCCAAGAAGGCAGACAAGAGCCTAACAGAATCCTCAGATATGGTTTAGGAAAGCATAGCAAATTCCAGGTATGAAAATGAATGATTAAAATCCTCTCAGTCTGGTCAGGCTCAAATATCTCAAGGGGAAGAGAGGCAACACCAGGAGACAAAAGTTGTCCCATGTAATGCTAAATTTCCCTGTGAATAAATGTCAATTAATCCCTCAATAGGTCACCAGCACCGGTGGCTTGAATTATGGTATCAGAGACAAATGAAGTGTATTCAAAGTGGTAACATTTGCTTCATGTTTGATACCAAACAAACAAGTGAAATTATTTATGGCAAAATACAAGTAAATTTCTGAATATAAAGTGAAAAAATAAATACTTGAAATAAAGTTAAACCACTTTGAGAAGTAAGGAACAAACAGAAAGATGCCTGAAGTCAAGCACTGCCAAACAATAAGTAATGATGTGGTAGTGGCATGTAAGTCACATGCATCATGTGAAAGTAGAGCTCTCTTACTAGTGGAGAGTTGATCAATGATGCTTCGCATGAGAGACGTGTTTGAATCTTTGAATCCAACAGAAAGGTGTGGAAGAATTGTGGCATACATTATTAAAAAACGTTTACATATGGAGGGTAGAACAAACCAGGAAAAACTAATCTTGTAGTGAAGGGAAGTACTGTATTAGAATTACTATGCAAGAAAGAAAAAATATTGAATAATATGATAATTTGATTATTAGTTAAATTACATTGTGCACCACAAGTGGCACATGACAACCAAAGCTTAAACGGGTAAAGACACAATGTCATTTACTACCAGTAGTGCACTCAAGAGAAGTTGTTAATGCAGTTATTTTGACATCAAATATAACAAAGCCACACACTTAGCAGCATCTAAGAGAGAGTTCACAATGAAGTTTCATGTTCCTGTTGTATAATTAGAGAAATTGTTTACACCATGAATGTTACTAAATTAAATTCATTATATGGATGGATCTAGTTCAATAAATTCTCAATCTTGATGTAATATTTGAACATTCTGAATTGCCCAATTCAAGTATTCTTTCCACCATCACTCGAGCTTTGTTTTCAACAGAAATTAAAAACTTACAGCAAAAATCTCTCTCTGACATTTATTAATATATTACTTATAAACAATAAAAAGAGAAAATTTTGTTTTTAAGTCATTGCTTTATATAATAGGCTAACTTATTCTAGTTTGTGAATTATTTAGCCTACAGTTTCAAAGTTGCTACTGAAAAGCTCATCTCATCCAAAAAAGGGAAATACTTTAATGCACTTCAGCTTATTTAGAAAGCCAGTTAAATTATAATGGTTATAAGACACTGTATTCTTTGTGCATTTTCTCTTCTTTTCTTAATCAAATATTTAAAATGAATAAAAATTCTGTAAAGTACAAACAATAACCCACAAAAAAGGGTTAACTTTTATTGATACTTTGACTACAAAAACAGTACAAAATCCACTTGTAAATATTAAATCTCTTCTATTTATATACATTTCATTTATTATGATGAAAGTAAAAACTAAATTTATAAGGTAAGGCAAGAAAAAAATTTTAAAAACCTTCAGCAAGTTATACAAACAAGCTGCATAATTTGTTTAATCATAACATGAACCAACTGCTCACCAGGTGTTCATAGTTTTGTCACACATTTATTAATTGAACATGGTTCAAAAAGCAACAAAACATTTCACAAAACAGTCCATAAATTGTTAAGAGATGCTTTTGATAAATAACTGTTATTTTCTATTACAATCTGTGGTTAATTAAGAAAAAAAAAAGGAGGTAATTTATTTTGTATTTTTTGTGATCAACAATATTTGTTAAAAAACTTACCTAATTTTCTTTAGGTACACCAATTACATTAAAGGTTATAGCATAAATACTCAAAGTAACATGGTAGTTGCAAGTTTAATATAGAGAAAGCTAAAATTATTTCGAAGCCTCACCACGTTATTATGCCCAGTCACATTCATTCTTATAGCCATGCTTCTTGAGAATAACCCTGCAGTAAAGCTTCCATAGCAAAAAAAAAACAAACTTATCACTCCTCCTTACACACTTGCCATAATCTGTTTAGTACATGAGGACAAAAATTTCTCAATGCCAGTTTCAACAACCTGATTGCATACAAAAACAAATGTGATGTTTCTGACAACTTGAATGATAAGTACAATATGGAATAGCATGAGTATTCATTTCATTCTCCAGCTGCTTGAGATATATGACAGTTGAATGGGAGGTATGACTGGAACCCTCACTATGTTGGCCTTATTTTCATACAAAGTCGGTATGTTTTTATGGTGCACAGGATTCATAATATTGGTATGAAAGTAAACAATGTTGACCTTGACGTTGTATCCATCTTCCTGACCATTAACTTTCCCTTGATGCAGTATCCAGCAGTGATTGAGATTCATTTTGAGAGTTTTATAATATGCTGTGTACATTTATGGATATTTTTTTTCACCCATTTTCCTTTTTATTATTACATTTGTGCAGCAAGCAGGTGGCTTTTGCCACTAACATTTTTGTTCAAGGATTCTCACCTGTTACAAAACATTGCACTTTGTTTACAATATTTTTCTGGATCAATAGGGTGCCTAAAGTTGACCCATATTCATTTGTTCTCTAAGGCCATTAAACGTCCGAGATATACTCCATTCTTGAAATTCTAAATCCCTCATCTGAACATATTTTTATGATCTCAGTGAATGAGGATTTTATGCAAAACAGAAGTGTTGAAAACATTAAAAAATAATCAATTTTTAGTGCCATCACATTACTTATGTCATGCAAAGCAATATAAAAATGTATTTTTGATTCATTTTATTCCACCATCATTTTACATCACTTGTCATGTGACTTGATCTATGTATTCAAAGTTACTTTAATGTGAACAACCCTCTGTACTTATAACTATTTATTGTTTTTTGTTCATTTGACAAATAATACTGATAGAATAATCAACACCACACAAAGTGAGAAATGCATTAGATTCATTCTTTTTGCTTGTGTTGATGCAGTGCATGTGCACACATTATGTATCCAGTAATGTAAAACTGGCCTCTAGTCTTCTTTGTCCTGTCTATGTTTTAGCAGACTAGTATTTTGCTATACACAAGCACATTTCAGTTATCATACATTATATACATGTACATAATAGATTATTACTAATTAGAAAATAAACTATTAAACTTATTTTTCGTGAAATATGGAACAATAAATCAAGAAGTAATGCAAACAATTATCTCCATGACCTTTGTACTCAGTTGCTGCTGGACATACGCTGCTAAGACTTTTAAAATTTCACACATGGATTTGTACATGAAGGATATCAAACATTTTTTTTTGAAGTTTTACATATATAGTTGAATAACCAAAAACAAAAATATAGTCCAACTTGTAAATTGGATTCTAAAGTAATTGAATTGACCTGCATGGACTTTTGACAAGAAAAGATAATTATTTAAAGGTTTAGATACACTGTGATATCCTACAGTGTAAAGAATTTGTGTACAAATGTTTCACTTACTTTTGAATATATTTTTTTAAAACAAGTGAATTCTGTGTTGTCTGTTTTTGTTTAGATTTGTTGCCAACTTGTCACAGGCACTTACTGTAAGGAATCCAAAGCCTATATACTAAAACCCTGATACTGTGATACAAAAACGTTACAATAAATACACTGATGATGTCATGCAACTTTAAAATCAGTTTTACAGTTTAGCAGAAGTAAGAAGAATAATATCTTGTCAAAGGGTGTTTTAAAGTAATTGAACCCACACCCTATGTTGACTTTAACAAACAAATAAAAAAAATAATAAAAGTTCTAGATACAACTGTGGTAATCCACACAGTAATGTAAGTGAATTTATCATAGATTATGTAGTAAGAAGCAGAATCAGTTTGTGTGAGCTTTTGACAAAAATAAAAAAGAGAATTATTTAGTTTTAAATACAACTGGAAATCCTGTAAGAATAGACTTTTCATACATACATTAAACTTGTTTTGAATATTTTAAAACAAGTGGATTTTGTGATTTCTGTTTATTGTTCAAGCCTATATACTAAAACCCTGACACTGTGATACAAAAAAAGTTACAATAAATACACTGATGATGTCATGCAAGTTTAAAATAAGTTTGACAGTTTAGCAGAAATAAGAAGAATAATATCTTGTCAAAGGATGTTTTAAATCTGCTCCCCAAGTGGTGTAAGAGAGGACACAAAGAATGTTCAATGGTCTTGTACACTTGACCTGTAGCTGCTTGATGTGTTGTATAAAGGTCAGCTTACAATCAAAGATAAGCCCCAAGAATTTTGTATAAGGGATCACAAACAGCTTGATTTCTCCAAGCCCGTTCCCTTGGCTGTGGTTTCGCTAGTAATAGAAGTTGTAAATGACTTTCTGTTGCACAACTGTAGTTATCATAACTTCCCAGGAAAATTAACAGGTAAGTTCAATGACCACTACTGACCTTTAGAGTTCTTGTTTTGAGTTACTTGATGTTATGGCCATTTTTAAAAAGTAAAGTAATACAAGTTTTAAAAGACTTGTAGTAATATTTTAATTATTATAACTCACCAGATAACGTTACGGACATTTTCTAATTTCAAATCGAATGTGCTTTGACTCTTAAAAGTAAATCAAATTAAAAAAACTTAAATAGCATTAAAAAGATTAATGGCCTTTAAAAACTAAAAACATTTCTAAGGTGGACAGTGTCACCATCACCAATAACACAGTCTCACTTCATGGATAAACCATGGGACAGAGCAAGTAGTAAAGACAGTTGCAAACGATGGAGGTACAAAGAAGGTTCTTGAAACTCTATGTATAATAATTTAACTGGGAAAATGCAGAAAGCCCTAATGCAGAACCGAAGTCATGAATGGGGTCCAACATTTTCAAGGCCTAGGTCCTGGCAGAGCCATAGACCAGAGACCCATAGTCTAGTTTCAATCAAGTAAGAGCATGATATATCTTAAGCATAGAATATCAATCTGCTCCCCAAGTGGTGGAAGAGAGCATACAGAGGATGTTCAGTGCTCTTGTACACTTGACCTGTAGCTGCTTGATCTGTTGTATAAAGGTTAGCTTACAATCAAAGATAAGTCCCAAGAATTTTGTATAAGGGACCACAAACAGCACAACTTCACCAACACAAAGTTCACAATCAACGCGAACCTCCCGATGGTTTTCGAGAGGGAGATGTTAAAGCCGTTTGCTGTGGTCAACTTCAGTAAACGACTGAAGGCAGTCTGCACGTGCTGCTCATATTTGACAACTGACATAAAATGTGAAAGTCATTGACATAGATCTGTTTGCAGCAGTAAAAGGGAGTTGTTCAGTGAGGGCATTAATCTTTATATTGAAAAGTGTGATACTCAAAACACAGCCCTGAGGGACTCCAAGTTCCAATAGAAAAGAACAGGAAAGTGGCAAACACAAACTTCAAATCTTCTGTCCATTAAAAAATTTTCAATGAAAATGGGCAAGTGGTTACTCAACCCATGTATATATACGAAGGTCTTGCAAAATGCCATACCTCCATGTTGTATCTCAAGCCTTCTCAATGTCAAAGAATGTTGATACAAAATGATGTCGTTTGAGAAAGGCTTCTCTGATTGACGTTTCAAGTGAAATTGGGTGGTCCATGGTAGAGCACTGTCATCTGAACCCAAACTGGGTGGGTGGGAGGAGGTTGTTTGATTTGAGTAACTACACAAGATGAACATTAACCATCCTCTCTAAGGTCTTACAGGGACAGCTCATTAGAGCAATTGGACAGTTGTGTGACAGAATCTTGGGATACTTCCAGGGCTTAGAGAAAGGTAGGAAATAGCCTGGTACCAGTCATCAGGAAACATTCTCCTGCCAGATTTGGTTAAAAACAATCAGAATAATAGCAAGAGAAGCAGGAGAAAGATGGCACAACATTTCAAAGTGTACGTCATCAGGTCCGGCCAATATACCACCAGACCAATGAAGGGCTTGTTTGAGTTCCATCAGTGTAAAGGGACGATTATAGTCATAGAGACAATCAGTTCAAAAAAGAAACGTGATTGCTCTGCTGAGTCTTGATGGCTAAGAGGGTGGAGGAAAAAGCAGAAGTGTTAGATATCCAATAAAAGCTTTCTCCTAGAGTATCAACGATGCTCTAGGTATCAGCTACTTCCTGGACATCAGAGAGCAAGATCAAGAGGGGGACAGAATTATATTGCCCACTGACCTTTCAAATCTTGTCCCATATGACTCTGAAACTGGTTGTGAGTTTACTCCAAGATTCTTTCTGGCTTTGATGTCTCACCTACCAAGCATGTGTATGGGCCTGCTGGAAAGCTATGCAGTTTGACAGTATGGGATATCTACAACAAGTATCACAGGCCCAATTTTTAACCTTCCATGCTATGTGGCAGGCAAGATTACATCGTGAACGAGGATATGGTGGAAAACATGTTGACATTTTAGGAATACAATGAGCAGCTGATTGTATAATAGTCAGTTACTGCTGCCACACAGTCATCTATTGATGGCTTACAGATGATGGCAGTGAGAGCAGTAAAAGAGGGCCAATTTGTGTGATCCAGCTTCCACCAGGGCAAGTGGGTCTGGTGGCATCAACCACAGCCAGTCTCTCTCAAAATTATAGACAAATATTCATTGCCTCATGGATTATTGTCAACCCTCCATAAAAAATGAAAGAATAGTGAAGGGTAAGAAATTGAGAGACTAACAGCAGTAAAGGTCTGATAAGGTGCATGAAAATAAGTAGAAGAACCAGTATTGAAAAGAGAAAGGTTGTGATCAAAGAGCATACACTCTACAGAGCAACCCCTCTTATCAATATCAGTACATCCCCAGAAGGGATGATATCCATTGAAGTCACCCAGGATTAAAAATGAAGATTAAACAGGCAACTGTTCAATGAGAGCATCAAGGTCTGGGTGATCCCATGTCTCTCTAGTCAACAGGTAGAGAAAACAAACAGTGATGGTATGACCCAAGGAAAGACGGATGACTATGGCCTCCAAGGGTGTATCGAGTGCCAAAGACAGGGTGGGCACATGCTGATCAACCAACAGGGCCACCCCTCCATGCACTATTCCATCACACAGCTTGTCATTTCTGTATAAAGAAAACCAACAAAAGGTAACTGTATCAGCAGGTTTCAGAAATGTTTCCAGTCAGGAAAGAAAACAGGATGGTAAAAAGCAATCAGTGTTGTGATGTCATCCAAATTAGAACGTAAACCTCAACAGTTGCATAGTATCAAGGTGGCCATTTTTGCTTATGTGTTGCCTGATTGGGAGAAGAACCCTTCTGTTGTTAAGACCACATTTTTTTTCTTTAGTGTTTTTATTCAAAGGTCTATCAACCTCCATGGATCCTGCCCTGAGTAGACTGGGCAGGTCTTTGCTCTTGGAACAGGATTCCAGTAACTGAGGATGTGAATGAATGATCGTATTGCATCTTGGGGTGGGAGAAGAAGGTATCCGAGGGTATGCCTGTACCAGGAACCAAAGGAAGTAGATCTTGGGATTTGTTGGAATGTACGTGAAATGGGTAGTTAAAGTTGATTCATTAACTATTTTAACCATGGATGTCAAGAGACTTTTGGAGGCACAGAGAGATTTGTCTGCACTCCCACTGTAGTCGTGATTTGAAGTGCAGCAGCATACGTCCAAGATGAAATGGTGGACGGCAATTTTTGAGCCTAAGGGTAAGTAATATTACGAATCATTTTCAAATGTTGCACCTCTTTTTCTTCCAACCATTTAGAGCAGGAATGAAATTAGGATAGGTGACAGCCATTGCAACTGATGCAATGACGTGGGTGAGGTTCACACTCATAGGCATCATTGTCCTTGCCACTGCAATGAGCTCACATCAAAGAACCATGATGTGACATCTTCGAGTGGCCAAACCACTGACACTGACACATCAGAAAGGGTTTGGAATGTATTGCCTTACCCTGCAATTAAGATAACCTGCCTTGTTGGTAGCAGGTGAACATGATGATGTAAATGTCAGAACGAGGATATTGGTCATCATCATAATTACATATTTGCGAGTGGAGATACACTTCACTGCAGAAACTTCTTGAGTGGAAAAACCAGCAAGAATCTCTGAGTCAGAGATGTTTTTAAAATCTCTCTCAACAATAACTCCTCATGATGAGTTCAAAGTAGCATGAGGTGTAACCTCAATAGGTATATCCCCAATTGACTTTGAATGAAGAGAAGTTCACTGTGTTGAGATGTGGATGTTTCCACCAATATGTCACCAAAGCAAAGCTTCTTTACTGACTTTGGAGAGCCAGTAAGTCTACCTAGTCCATTCTAAATGAAAAAGGGAGATACTTGCCCTAAAGGTTTGTCTGAAAAAGAATGTAGGATAAGAAAATGAGGTACAACAGGTGTTACAGATGTTGAAGACCGCTGCTCAGAATCTTCAACATGTGGTCATTTACTTATTTTTTCATTGTTTTATTTAAATTTTTATTTGGATAATCCATGATAAAAAAAGGAAATTTCAGTGTCCACTAATCCTACTCACCATGGAGCCATAAGATGGGATGTGAAAAAAATGATGAAAAAAAACAAAACTACCACGGTTCATAGTTAAACAAAACGAGTTGAATGAATGTAGAGACAACAGTTGGTAAATTGGAATCAAAAGTTATTTATAATGGCTGTTGAAATTAAAAGAAAAACAATTTACCGAAACTAAATTACATTAAACCTGTGACAATTTTAGTGTTTAAGGTGACCTTGTCTTCAAATATAGAGAATTTAATATTCTATTCTTTTCAATTAAAAATTACTTACCAATGACACTTAAAACAAAAAAAATACTCATGCTTGAGTGATGTTCTGCTTCTGCTGCTCCTTTCTGTGGTAAAACAGAATCTGTTAACAAAGTTGAAGATGTCTCAGTGGTTGAAAGAGTAGTACCATTGGTTATTTCAGATTTATTGCTTGAATCAGTCCTGAAAGTAAGTAATTAAATTAACATATCATGTTATAAAACAAATCTGCAGCAGCAGCAAAAAACACTATGGTTTCCTCTTAATCGTTGATAAAACAAGTTATCATTTTTGGTCCTCTATAAAGACTCTGCATGCCTAAGTAAATTAGAATGATGTTTAGACCCTTTAAAATTAACAAATTAAATAACTTTAATTATAAGAATCAATATTAACAGAGAATTTGCTTAGAACATCAAACCATAAACAAAAAATGTTCATTGTCTTCTAAAATTAGCTGGAAACTTTAATCACATAATGTCATATAAACTGATTAACTGAAAATATGAACAAGTCAATTACTGTCAAGAATATAATCAATTAATCAAAATCAATATTTCCAATTGTTGCAATCTTGGATCATTTCAACTGAGTAACTGACATTTTGTCATTACATTTGTTTTTAAGCACAATTCTACATAATGATTTCGAGGTCTTGAATCTGATTCTCATTGCTACCTAACTTGCCTTTTCTTTGTTATGGCATAGTTATTAAAGCTATCTGACACTTTCAATAATTTTGAACTACTACCTCGAGGAAATGCAACAGGCCAACAGCATCTATCATCAACACTACAGTTACTTGGGTTAAAATGCAAATTTACTGTTTTTAACCTTTTTTTTCCTCATACAAATAAAAGCACTCTGGTTTGAGTAACAGTGCCCTAATCAATTAAATAAATGACAGGGCTATTGATTACCTTGGTCAGTAAATTCCACTAATCACCTAGCTCTATATCTGATCAATCATTTGTATTTGTAACACACTGATAAAGAAAAAACAAAAAGAACACTAAACCAAAAATTAAGAATAAACAAAATCCATGAACTTGGAATTTATTATCATATCAATGCTTTTATGAAGAAAAACATACACTTTTTGTAAATACCGATAAAAATCCACACCAACTAAAAAAAAGTGAAGTTTTAATTTTTTTACCTATTTGAAAGACATTAAAAAAAAGCTTAAGTTTTTCAAATGAATAAAAAGTAGTATAAGAATTATTTTGTTTTTTCACTGATGTCATAATAAAATTGTTTTCTTTCAAGTGGTAAAAGAATTATTGTATACAGTCACATAATAAACTTATTGTAATAATTATAAGTTTTTTTTTCAAGTTCTCATGATTGTTTTATACATATTACTTGATATAAAAGTTAACCAGTCAAAACATTAAAATGGTCCTACACTGAAAACATATTACCAGTGGGTAATTACTTCTTTTCACAATTTAATCTATTCTCAATGTAACTGTCTTCCAGTATGTAAATTTTCACTTGCCACTAGCCTTGAATCAGCAATTAATTTCATGTGTGTACTATGTGGTTCATCAGTATTTAAGAAAGAAAGCATGCAGTCCTCTACCAGTTGAACTCAATCTTCATTTCGTATCAGCCACATAAATTGACACTGAAAATAAGGAAAATGGAAGGTAAGTATCTATGGAAAATATATTTTCAGAGTAGGAAGATATTAACTTCTGATAACTTCCATGTTTACCTGAAGATGACCTAGGAAGGTCCAAACATTGTTCTCTGCTTATCAATAAGTGTTAATATCCATATCCGCCGTTCTGAGGTACAGAACCTCTCATACAGGGACAGAAAGTGTTGATACTGCCCTCTGAACTAAAAAATTCCATGGGTCACAGACTAAAAGAAGACTGGGATAAACTAATATGAGAGTTGAAAACCAACCCCAGATGAACAAGATATTGAGCAGGGTAGACAATAAACTTCTCCATCTTAATAAACCAATCCATCCAAGCAGTTTCTCTGAGAAGTTGGGTGTATGAGGAAGAATATGTGAAGGACAGACACAAAAGAAGCCAACCATACATATAACAATGGAAATTGAGTTTGCAAAAGTACAGGAATCATGCAAATATTGGACCATTTGACAGAAAGCATTGGGTGCCAACACCAGCCAAAAACAAAAAAGTAAAAAATAATAAACATGATCCTCTTGGACAAAATGTATACAACAACATGAAGTCTGAGCAACAGGAATGTGAAGATAAGCATCAGATACACCAAATCTCATCATCCTGGAAGAAAAGAAAGACTCATCTGGGAAACAGGTAGGATTCCATGACAAACCAAGGCATATTGAGGCGGCAGTGATTCAAATGGGAGAGATCAAAAAAAGGATGCCAATACCTGGCCTTCTTTGAAAATAAAATATCAGGAATAAAATCCTGAACATAAAGCAGAAACCTGTTTCAATGGCAGCCTTGATGTAAAGATTATAAACCACTTCTGTGAGACACTGGTAGAAAACGAGATCTTTAGAGGGGGGAAACTAGGACAGGGGATAGAAAAGAAAGAGGGAGAGTCCTACTGACAAAACTAGAATGACCCATGAGTTTGCTAACAAGGATATGCAAATGTACAAGTTTGTGCAGTATATAGGAGCACAGAATACTAACCCTGCATGTAATTGATCTGCAAAACATTTGACACGAAGCCCAATATTACACAAAAGGTAAAAAAAACACTCAGAACTAAGTCATGCAGTTAACAAAGAAGGAGAGGAAACAATTTATACATGTGAGGAAAACAAAACACAAAATACCTTGATATCAAGTCTGAAAATGGTCTAGGTACTTCAACAGGTTGAGAATGTGTTAGTACAGTAAAGGAAAAGTGGAGGAGGTCACTTCTATTGGTGGAGGATTGAAGCATTTTAAGCTGAACAATATGGTAGATAAGAAGAATTAGGTGTGATTTCCAAGGTTAGTGGCAAATAAAAATTTGCTTACTGAAGAGAGCAGTAAAATCAAGAATAGCTGTAACTGTGAAGAAATAATTAATCATATGGAATTTTGTCACTGCCTTTTACAAACTAACATTTAAAGTCATGAAACATTTTAGAAACTGACAAAAACAAACAATTATATTACATTTAAAATCTTAAATTTTTACCATTTGAGGTAAAGGATTTGACATGACTATTGTATAACTAAAATATTAATATACTTACACTTGTAAAAAACTATCAGTAAAATCATTAGATCAAATGAGTAATTGCTCATGTTATGCACAACTGACTAAACCAAGTAATTAATATACGAACAAGGTCTATGTATACAGTTTTTTGTGCATTATATTAAATATCAGTTACATATCACTATAATAAAAATATCATAATAAAAGGTTAATATGAGATAATATACATTTGATATGAATACTATAAGTTTATTACTTATTGAAGCTATTGCAAAACTCACAAAATTAACATTATGAAAATTTCAGGGATCATAAAAGTTCAGTAGAAATGTCAGGAAACGTTATAACCAGATGCTCACATCAATGTAAGAAATTAACTATTTTGATTGATTTAATTGAATTTTGTGCAACTGTTATCTAAAGAACTGTAATATATGGATGTGTTATTTCTACTTACATTTGGATAACCATAAGTGATAAAAGATGTCAGCTAAACATACTAAGAATCTTAAATTAATCATCCCACTATGGACTATCACATCATAAAGATACAAATAAATTCAATGTTATGATTATTTATGATTATCATCAGACGGTATTTTGTTATGTGAACTTATAGTACATTAAAATACTGGAGAAATTAACCCAGCAAAGCTGAATTTTTCAGAATATATTTCAACACTTACATATTACTCTGAGGCATTATCATACTTTCATTATGATGCTCTCTCTCTTCTTGTGTCCCAAAATCTCGTTTCCCCAGAATAACCAGAGGTACCAATAACCAAATAACAAAAATCCACTTCATATCTATATCTTTGCCTGTGAAGAAAATTAATAAACTATTTATTACATATTTAACTTTGAAGCTTACATACAATGAAGTTTACTTTTGTCTTTCGTCAGAAAATTTTTTTCTACAAGTATACACAATTTTGTACTTGAAGCTTGTATAAATGCCTACAAATCAAATGCTTTGCCTTACAACTTATAACATCCAAGTTTGATTCTTTGTTCAAAACATTTAAATTTATAACTAGACTGCCATCATTCACTGTCTTTCTTTCAACCTTCCTCAAATAATGTCAGCTAAAACCTAAGAACAGCTAAATAATTATGTAATTCAACTATTGTATATGTCACAAAATAATAATATACTTTAAATAAAGTATTTATAATTCAAAAAAACCATGTTTTATACCATATAGTACATACAATTCCAAGTCACTGCAATCCAGAATTCAAACCTCAATGAGCACCATTTAAATATGGTCTTAAGTGGATAAGTTTGACATTTGTTTTTTTGTTTTCTGAAACAGAGTTAGGAAAAATTAGAGCATTAAAATTTTTACCCTGAAATTTTACCTGCAAATGAAGACTACCAACAGAGCTGATGAGAAAATTAATAGCCTTTTTCTGAAAATTAACCATGCCATAGCAATGCAGCTGTGGGAATAGAAAGTTACCATTATATTCACAGTGATTTTACAGTACTGAACCTTTCTACCGCCTACAAAATTAATATTTTCCTATACTAAAAATGTATTTCTAATACACATCTCCATTCACATAATACCATATTTTATGTCTTGTAGGATGCTATATCATAGAAAATACATCCTAATTTTGCAAAAACAATTCTACGAAAAAAAATATTTTGACTCAACAACCAACATCATGATGTAGCCTTGACTTTTTATCAACCTACTGAGCAACTACAGTCAAATACATCATATTCTTTACAGCATATCAACAACATAAGTTAAGTTGAATTTTTTATGCTATTGAAAATACTTGTGTTTGATAAGTAATGAGATTACAATACTGTAAGACAATGCAATGAGTGACCACAAAAACCCTATTTTGAAAAGAAGGCTAATTTCAGTGTATTCAACTAGCACCAAAGAGATAGGCAGCAATCCTAACTCTGCTTCACTCATGATAGTTAATAAACTGGTGAGGTCTGATTTGGGCTGCATTTATGAAGCATGAAACCAAAAGGCAAACTTCAGAGGTCTCATGTAATATCCCACTTCTTCAGCAAGCATTGCAGACCTGTGGTAATATAGTGTGAATTTACATACAAGTATATCTGGACAAGCACCACTTTCCACATAGAGGGATTCAATAAAGGAAAAGGGGCCACTGAAAGGGAAGAAGCAAAACAAAACTTATCCTTATAGTCAAAATAATGTATGTAGAATGGTAGTGGACAGCAAATGACAGTCAGATGAGAAAGAAATTAGCCACATGATGTAGGTAGTGGACAACAAATGTTTGGTCCACATGCTGACCTGCACAACATTTTTCTTAACATGACAGAAGTGAGTAGCCAGGGAAAAGGTGAGATCGCATATCTCATGTGAGGACAATTACACATAAGCAAGATTAATAAGCTGGTAAAACCATTTGTAAAGGTGATAAACAAAGAAAAAACTTCAGACAAACCCACCCTGAAACCTACAACTGTGGAAACTGATAAACCATTGTCAAAGAGCCAAGTAAAGAAATTGGAAAGGGGGAAGATACTATGTGCTGAAGGTGAGAAACCACAGCATAAAAATTAACTCCAGAAATGAAGGAAAATGAGACATGAAAACAATGGTAGGAAAGGTTTTGCAAAAATGAAAACCCAAAGAAAAATAATGTTGACCTGCAGCCTCCACCAGAGATTGCAAAGTATCAGAAAGAACCACAAAAACAGACTTTCATAATAAGGTGCCAGATAGAATTCTCAAAAATAGGTAGCACTTAGATACTCATGAGACAAGACAGCATCCCTATCAAGGAGATCCCAACAACAAAGCCATGTAAAATGGGAGAAGCTGAGAAGGATAAGCATGCAAACTACATAAAAAAAAATACATGTATCTACCAAAAACCTGTCAGTGAAATGGTTGAAAATCTCAAAAAAAAAAGGTGAATGGAAGAAACATAATGGAGAATTATGGTAGGATTGAGAAGACATGAAAACTGAGCTGGGAAAAAAACATAAGAAGAAGCCTCTTTCCTATAGAGTTTTTAAAGTCTAAGAATTTAATTGAAATTTTGACCTATGGTAAGCAAAGGCATAGGAGTCACACAAATGTAGAGGTTGAGGCACACTAGAACCCAAATATAATTGGATAAGAAATTGTTCAGTATGAACACGAATATCAGGAGAAAAAGAGAAAATCAAATAATGGTTGTGCAGAAAGAAGGGTGAGGAGGGAGAAATCATAAGACACAAGGTTAAGAGATAACATCATGCCCAAAACAAAGGATAAGGAAAATACACAGGGATAGCATGGTACAACACTACAAAAGCTAGAGGTGGGAAAAAGCTGTTCAAATCCTGTATGTCAGAATTAGTTTCCAAAAGAAGTGGAAAATCTAGCCAATGTTCCAGAGAAGTCTTAGGCAACAAGATATTTTACAATTCTGGATGCATCATGATCAAAACATCCTATGCAAAAAGTATGAAACAAGGCCACAAAATTAGTAAGTTGTTGTGGATCAGGAGTGGCTGGATCCATAACAAAATTATTTGCAGTAACATTAAAGAGTTCATTATGTAGGTGTGAAAAATAAAAATATTCAATAAATACTATGGAAGCAGCAAATAACTGATTACAAACAACAATTTATCAAAACAAGTAGAATTAAATGAAACTACACATGAGAATTATAAGTGCAGAGTGAAAATTGAGCATGACTGCACTTTGGAATGCCAAATAAAGTGATGACAGCAGAATAGACTGAGCAAGCTATATTAGAAAAGTGTATTGCACACCACTCCAACTGATGGGGTATATCAACACATTTATTTGCATGCTACAACACAACTAAACCATGGGAAATTATGTCAGGGAAGGTAGGATCACAAAAGCTAAAAGCAAGGGGAAAACTGCACATATAAGAGAGTAGCACAATTCAAGAAAAGTAATTATATGGCAAGAGGTAGGGTACTGCATCAGAAAATTAAGGAAACATTTGAAATCATATATAAGCATACCAGTGAATAGATCAGAATTTCACATAGATACATAAAACACCTGTCTAAACATCAATAGTCCTTAGTAGCAAGATAAAAGACTACTACTACTACACAAATCACTAATAACAATCAGGTGAGTAGAAAAATGTGTTTTTTATTAATGTTATTGCCTACAAACCTGATTTCAATAAAATTGAAAAAGTAATTTTTACACATTATCCACATCACATAACAGATTCTTTTTAAGATTAAATCTTGAAACAGCTAATTTCTAAACTTGGTTCACAATGAACAAATACATATTAAAGAAATTATGTTTTTATTCTAATCCAAAAAATATAAGATTAGTAATTAGGAATTCATTTTATTACAAAAGATAATTCAGAACAGTAGATGTGCATTAATTATGTAAAAGCACCTTTGACATATTTTGACAATTTCCGTTTATGCAATATTTAGACTAACACCGTAATCTTACTATTTTACAAGTACTGCATTTGTTTCTAAATACCTTTATACAATAAAACGTGTATAACCAGAAAATGCATAATGCAGAAACCTGTACAAGCCAGAAATATCAAAAATTTGTAGCATTATTTTAAAATTTATCTTATAAAAGGGCCTCTATATGATGGGACTTGCATAACACAGACAGAAAATTATTTTTCACCCACCTCATCTATCAACTAGGATTAGAACCTGAGTGGAAAAAAATGTTTTTTGATTAAATATTAACTTATTTAATCACTAATTCCTTTAAATATTAATAAATTCTTGGAGATTTTGTTACAGTAAGTATTAGTTAAATATACAATCTTTTTTCTGCCATTATTATTTTTGTAGTTAAATTAGATTTATGATTTGTAGAAATGTTTGTCTTTTAAGTGCAAAATTCTACTCTTTAAATAATTCTTACGAAAATAAAATTCCTATCTTCTCTAATTTTAAAATTTAGAGAAAATTCACCATGAGTAATAGATAAAAGTGAAAATCCATTCCGTTTCACAAATTTAAGAAAAAATCAACTTAATGTAGAATGGAAAGAGAATAATAAAGCATGGATGACAAGTGCTAAACAAAACAAAGGAACAAGAAAATAGGAGTATTCTATTTTTCCTAGATAATGCAATTTGTCACTCAAAAGTTCAACTTTAAAATGTCCGTCTAGTCCTTCAACCTCCATGAACAACATCAGTTCTACAGCCATTAGATTATGAAATCATACAGTGCATAAAATTAAAATACAGAAATCTGATGCTTCAGCATATTATTACAAACATGGACGACTGTAAGAGAGCATCTGAAATGATCATGAAAACTGATGTGTCAGATGCAACTGCATTTTTAAGTCATTCAATCAAATGCATAAAAGATGAATGCATGATAAAGTGATTTTGAAACTGTGGATTTATTCTTGATAATGGCAGATTGCAAAGAATTTGTTTATTATGACGATTCTAGTGAAATCCACAATGATTGAGAAGATTGATGCAGATAATTCTGCAAACATGGAAAGATTTCTGAACATTGACAAGAATGTTTTAGCAGAATCTGATAAAATCAATTTAAAATCTATAATAGAATTGCAAAATGGTAAGAGTGTGAGAGATTCAGAAGATGAACAAAATGGAAAAGATAGTGAGAAAATAGAAATTCCTACTTCTTTGCAAGTGTTGTTATATTAACACTATCAAACTGTATGCAAAAATAAAGGGGGAAAATGAACTTCATGAAAAAACCGTAGAATTGACATTTACTTTTAACTGCACGAGAAAGCCCATTACAAAAATGAAACAGTTGAAATTGGACACTTTCTTAAATAAATTTGATCAAGATTTTGTGTACTTATGCATATTTTGAATGTCTATTTTTGTTCTTATTCTAATAAAGATAGCATAAACAGTATAACTTTATTCACAAACATCTTACTTCCCTTGGGTCAAGCAAGTATAACGTTCTGCTCAAAAATTATATATAATTGAGGAAAGGTATGTTCACTGTCTAACTTGAAAATTTTACTCAGTCCCATTTAATTCTGCCTTAGACAGGTTTTACCACATATTTAAAAATAGCAGAATATCATGCACATATATTTATTTTAATCTTTTGTTATTATTGTACATTTTGTGTGTAATTAGTACACTATTCAACACATACTGGGACAGAATGTCATTCAGTAGCACAAAGCTTCCTTCTGGTTAAATGCTTTGAACCAAACATAGTCAAATTTCTGAACAGTTATGGTCAGATAAATTATAAAATTATTATACTACCTTATGTTATAAAATGAACAAATTCATTCATACTACTGAATGAAAGTCATTAAAAATTGAGATAAATATCTTAAAACAACTAAACTGCAAAATCCCTCTAATAACTTTATATTTTATTCCAACATCGTCTTCTGAAGTAAATACTCAACAGAATCTGTCCACATGTTCATCATCACTGTGCTTTTGAAGAAAAAATTGCAAGGATGCTTCATTTAACATCTAAGGAAAAACACTGGCAATGGATTCATGAAGAGAGGAAAACTAGTGGTAAAGATAATGACAGTTGATAAGAGAAAAAATAATTTCCAAAAGATTCAAATATTTTGTGATATACTTATTTCATCTTCAGTTAATTCTGAAAAAGCTATTATGATTACTAAGTATTACTATATTAATTTCAGTAGCTAACTTAAATGAAAAATGTATTAAACAGCAGATAGCAAGAAAAACAGATTATATAACATGTATGTGTAAAAACGGCTGGTATAGGTAGAGAAAACTCTATGTAGAGGAGCGAAGAATGTTTTGACCTTCGCTCCTCTACATCGAGCTTTCTCTACCTAAACCAGCTGTCTTTACGTGTATATTTTTTGCTACAAGTGGATTTTCTTGTCATCGTAGAAGATAATATAATGTTTTGAAAGTGTCAAAATAACAATGCATGAACCCCAAGTTCGCATAACCAATCTTAAAAAATGGCTATGTGTTAAATGAAACAACGTAAAACAACTTCAGGTCTAATGATGTTTGGAAGCCTTTATAAGCTGTTATGATCTTTTTTTATAAATAAGATATTTTCATGCAGAGGTCAAAATTTGAAGATCCTAAGACAGAGATGGCGAACCTTCCTGAGAGTGTGTGCACAAACTGGGGATAACCTAAACAATTTTCTCACATGCCCATGGTAATTTTTAGCAGCTTTAGGAGTTACATGTTATTAATAACCACATTTATTCACAAGAAGTAAAATTAATGAATTACTAACAATAATAATGGACTTTTTTAAGAATAAAGGAGTCTTCTTGCTCATTTACATTTATTCATTATTTTACTATTAACAGAAACATTTTGTGAAATGACAAGCTTTGATTCATATCATGTAACATGAATTTTTTTTGACAACCAAGAAAACAATCATATTTTACTCTCAGCACGACTTTTGCTGCTGCACCAATGATGGCAATATTTTATATCAGGCTTGTATTTCTTGTTTTTTGAGCTATACATACAGCACTAGTTTCATCTACAAGTTTATTCTTATAATTACACTTTACAAAGTTCATCATTAAAAATAATGACACAAATATGTTGATGAAAATACTGTTAATACTGTCATTGCAATCATTTTTCAGACATTCAAAAGTTTCAGGAATAGAATTCCAAAACCTGATTTTCTGCATTATTCCAGTCACTAACCAATCTTTTTCAATATTTTCTAGTTTAGCTCTTAAGTCAACAAATGTTTGACTCTAAATTGACCTGCTTTGTAAATCAATTAGTTTCACCTTAAAATTATCCAAATCAATCCACTGCAACATTTCCAAATTCAGTTTGTCTAACGTAACACTGCCTGCATACTTCATGAATTTTACAGTTTCTTCAAATAACCTGAACTTATTAAATCATAAAGAAAAATGTTCACAAATTGAATTAATGATGCTTGAAAATTGCATTTGGAAGCTCTGAATGTATATTTTCTCATGAATTTCAAAATATCTCACATTTCTTTAGGTTTGAAAAATATTTAAAAGTTTCATTTGTAAACATTACATTGAAAATTTTTCAGTTTGATTTCAAAAACTTTTATGTTATCAGACATAACATCAAGTGTTTTGCCAAATCCCTACAATTTGGTGTTCAAGTTATTTAAATGTGAGGAGAAATCTGTGACAAACATCAATATACAAACCTGCACAGCATTAGATAATTCTTGACAAGAAAAGTTTTCACTCGTCAAAAACAGACAAATTTCATCCAAACACTCAACAAATTGTTTAAGAACCGAACCTTTACTCAGCCAATAAACAATGTCATACATAAGTAATACTGTGTACAATAAATATCTCTCTCAGTAAATTTTGAACGTTTTTTTTCAAAGTATGTGCATCACTTTTTCAAGCTCCTTAAGACAAGCTTTTGCACACAAAGCCTCCTTAACTGTTGTTAGCTGTTCTGCTTTGTTGAATTCTATCTTTGACATTCTATCTTTTCCTGTGTTTCTACTTATTGGAAATTCCTTGATGTGCTGAATAATTTTTTATTTTTCTGGAAAACCATCAAAAAGGAAAGGAGCACATTCTAGCCATGATTCTTTAATATACTCCCCATCATGAAGTGGTTTTCCATGTTGAGCAATAATCTTTGAAATCTCAAAACTAGCAACAACTAAGGTAAAACTACCTGAAGCAAATTTCATCAAAACATTTGAGTGTATGTTGTTGTTGCTGATTTCTCAAGAAATGCGTTTTTTTTGGTTTTGCTCACTCTTATCACAAAGCCATTCATAAACAGCTTTACAGAGGAAGTCCTGCACACCATTATTTCAGAAAATAAGATGCATAATGCTTTATCAACCTTTTTGATCATGCCAAATCTATCAGTCCATAATTCTTAAAAATTTCTGCTGCTGTTCCTGTCATTCGAATATTTTTGTTTCTTTGCTGGTTAAGTTGATATTCTGACAAGCTGAAAAGGGTAAATACAATTTAAAAATATCTCACCAACTAACTTAAATATAATTAAACTTACAGTAACAAAACAGATGGTGAAAATTTGAGTCATTAATATCAAAATAAATCTTTAATTAACTGACTGATAAAAAATATATGCATGCCACACCAAATAACATAAATTAGCATTATAATTCATATATTTACTACAAAAAAATTAATGCATTTTTACCATAACTATCATTAAATGTTCAGTATTCACTTGAAAACAACAGAAGAAAATTATAAGCAGAGTGAAGCCAACACCAAGAGTTTACTTCTACTTTTACTCACTGGGTTTGCAAGAAACTCAAAACGTGTCACCCAATATCACAGGTTCCCACAATTGCAAAGCTGATGCACCAAGATGTGAGACATCTCTTGTAAATATTTCTCACTGCTCCCAGATGGTAAAAAGTCATTTGCTGCTGCATTTGGCAATAATGATAATCATTATATAAATATTTATTTATCATGGATCAACGTTTAAAGAATCAAGAGGCAGCACTGCATGCCACATGACATCAACATTTTTTTGCATGCCATAGGTTTGCCATCACTGCCCTAGGATAATAACAGAAAAATTATTACATAAAATGTTGTCACTTGTGGTTTCATCATGTAAAAAAAACAGTTAAGTGGCTGAGTTTAATTAATGGAGTGCTGGTTCTATCAGATACTCTTGCATACCCAGTCTAGTTTTTAAGTGTATGTCAATGTACATTATCTTAGTCACAATATATATACCTATACAAAAGTTATTGATACAAAGGCACATTAAAATTTAAGGTTTAACAGTATTAAATAAACTATATAATATAATTTTTCCTCTGAATTGACTGAAGTGTTGATCAGAAAGTTCAAAATCACCTAAAACTTTCAAGTATTATGTTTTTAATTTTATAACTATTGCTCTTCTTTGTCACAATTGGTTCATATTATACACAAAATCACAGTAATAGTCCACCATCCCTTGCCTGTATTTTTAATGGAAACAGTACATGATTGTGAAGTTTCATGTTATAAATGTGCTGAAGCTTATCAAATTTTAGTATCTTTACAGGGTTTTTTTTATACTAAACAAAGAATTTCTCACTTTTATCTTCCACTGAACTTATAAAACAAAATATGTACATAAAAATGAAGATATGTTATACTAATAACTATTCAAATTTGTTTGCATTTATGTTAAAATTGAAGAAATTATTTTTAATTATCGTTGAGCCTTATGAATGTGGGTGTCAAAAACACAATTCATATATATCATCCACAAGAACAAAATTTATGTAGTTTTCTAAATAAACTATAAATTGGTTTAAAAAATTTCTTTATAGTTCACAGCAGAAAAATACCACCACCACAAAACAAATAATTTTGCTGATTAATAGATTATAATAGAAAACTACACAACAACTTTTAAGATTTATTTTGCAGGAAATCTTCTATTGGTCAAACATGTTCAAGTTCAACAATCACGTAAAGATGATTAGCAAACAATCTCCAAACTTAAGAGAGAGATAATAGTGGCTTCTCTGGTGAGTTTGATATATTTATTTGTACCTCAGAAAATAAATGAAGAATCTACAGTCTAAGTGGTTTGAAATTGTATCAACCTAGTTTTTATGTTAGAAGATTTGAGTAATGAGAAATCAGAGCTCAGATGTGTCACATGGTACAAAAAATGAAGACAACTGCAAAATACAACCAATCACTTAACAGAACAAACTTGACATGTCAAACAAAGAGAACACAAAAGCCAATAAGAAAGATGAAGCAGGCACAACTATGTAGGTAGAAAATGAAGGTGTACAATTACCACAGAAAATTATTCCAAAATGGAAGAACACATTCTTATACATACAGAGTTGAAGTGAGAAAGAGACCCATCTGAAATGGGTAATATAGCATCATCACTAAGACATTTGGAGTGCCAAACTTGGAGAAGAATGTTTCTAAAAATTATTGGGAAGGAAAGGCATATAAATACAGATATCACAATTCTCCTGCAACATAAGTAACCAAACACCAGAAGATGGTTATTATTTATGAAAATAATAAATGGTCAAAAAAAAAATTAACTCCATATGTGAAACAGATCTACTCACATAAAGCATCTTGTTTTGGATCAAAATCTATCTTGAAACAAGATTCATCTATCAAAATGTAATAAGCAGATAAGTGGTAGTTTTGGCAATGCATTCAAATTGGGCAATATAAGGATAGATAAATACACATATCTGAAATGTCTGTCTCTTACTTATTTATTTAAGCTACAGTATAAGGACCTAACCTCATCCTTTGGAAACATAAAATAAAATAGTCGAAGGTTAAAACAGTTCACAATTTTAAACAACAGAGCCAAAAGTGAGATTCTAAAAGTGGTTAAAAACTATTTTCTAACAGAATCAGTCTTACTATCAATAACAATATCTGTAATTAAATATAACTATGTAGAATAATTTACTGTTAGATCCCAACAGTGACCTCTGTTAGACACCAGTGTAAGCCCATGAGAACAGACATTTCCAAACTGGGGCCATGAGAGTATGTTAGTAAGGCTGTAGGTATTCAGCATCTAAATCTTTTGAGTGGTGAGCTCAATCACAATGCAAAATATTCTTGGGAAAAGGGTGGTTTTTGTACTGAGAAAGCTTGGGAACCAATGATTTAAAGTACACAACAAAGAAAAACATTTTAAATACATGAATTTCTGAAAATGTTTTATGCATCCATAAAAACACTTAATGAAGAAACTGCAAGTGCATATGATCTCTAAGGATGATTTGATATGGTAATAAATAACAGATAAAATTGAGTAGAATCATCATAGAATACCAATGCTACATGACAAGAGTACCATAAAAACCTAGATGTAAAACCAGACAAAACAGCAGTATTCTTAACATCTAGAGATTAGCTTTTGCAGTTAAATATGTTTGGATATCAGGTATTTAGAAATTTGAAAACGTATGGATCTCGATATACAAGATCTTCCAAAACAATGCATATCTAAATGTAATCAACATTAACTTTTTGGGGCAAATTTACTATTAGCTTAGTTTATGAATCCAAGACTAACTTAAATATACTAAGCTCTCTGAGTTAAGTACAATTTTCACACAGTGTAGTAGTTCTTACTTTATTTTTATATTCATAATTTTATTTTAATGATTATTCTACAATGTACTAATTTTCCTTTTATTATATTGATCATTTTGCATTGTTAACTTAGTATAAAGATTTTGAACAATAATTTAAGTCTTCTAGGCTGATTAAACTTCAAGACATTATTGTGTTTATGGTTGAAAATATCATGAACAGCAGGAGCATATGAAACTGTGCATTTTAATCATTATAAGTGAGGCAGTTCAAATAACACAATCAATTATGTTTATCACTAGGAATATTTTTATTTCTGATAAATGTGGATATCATTTTTGATCAGAAGTAAATATTAATATGGATCAACAATAACTGCATTCATTTATTAGTGGAGATGTTACAAACTTTATTCACAACTTATCTCTTGTAAGATGTGTATTATAATTAAGGCAGCTCATTGGTATCTGAAGAATGGTCCTACTACCAAAGCTATAAACTTGTTTTACTACAGCTGTGAAGAAAAACTCCAGCAAAAGTAAATGTTAAAAAGGAGTTAGTGATTTTGCTGTAGCTCCTGTTTCATGGTTTGCTTTGAAAGCTCAAAAAAGTAAAAGCCTCATGTGTAGTAGGAGAAAGAGAGGAATGAGCTTCATTGCCTACAAACAAAATGGAGAAAGCTGGACAAGACAGAGAGAGTAGTTTAAAAACACTCCTAAATGGATAAGGTATTACATAAAAAGAAAAAAAAAATTATTCAACCTTACAAAGCCACACATCAAGTGGAGCAATTTTGTGTTTCCAAAAGATGTCTGATGAGAGGAATCTAACAGCAGCAATTCATCAATGTAATGCTAGAACTGTAAACCATGAGAATGAATTAGTTAAGTAAGGGCCCTGATCACCCAAGAGAACACACAGCATGCAAACATAGGAACAAACACCAAGGAGCAGGATTGATAAACTCAGATAAAATCTAAATGTTGAGGCAATAGTGACATAAAAGTATGCATCTGTGATATTCACCTTCATCATCCAAAAACCTAGAGTAAACACTCAATGAAAAGTGACAAATTATGATGTAATGAAATGAGGAAGATCAAGAAAATGATTGAGTA
The DNA here is from genome assembly GCA_011833715.1 of Carcinoscorpius rotundicauda. Taxonomy (NCBI): domain Eukaryota; kingdom Metazoa; phylum Arthropoda; class Merostomata; order Xiphosura; family Limulidae; genus Carcinoscorpius; species Carcinoscorpius rotundicauda. Next base: position 42,452,945 of record CM022392.1, on the reverse strand, counting down.
GGAAAAGATCTATAATAGGATGCCAGTCCCTAGCTTTCTTGACAGGAGATTCTAAACCACTTCAGAGAATGCAGGCAAGAAACAGAATCTCAAGGAATGTAAAGGAATAAAATGTAGAAATAAAGTGATGAATCACAACTCCCCCTAAAAAAAAAAAAAAGTTAAATATCTAAAGATACGTTCTTTATGAAACAGACAATTATTGAGTACAGGTTTTTGTCAATGAACATGCTGTAACTACTTGTGTGAATGGTACATTAAGAAGAATATATTCATCAGTATAAATTGGTCTCAACAGATGTATAGTTACTTGAAAAATTGCTTTTGAGAATGCGTAACAAAAATCTAAAAGTCATTACAACAAAAACAATGAAATGAGAAAAGCTGGAAGTGTGCAGCAAATACCGAGACAATTCTTTACTTGCACAGAGAAGTGCAGTGTCATAGGCATAGATAATATACAACATATACAATGAAACATAATGAGAGATCAGTAGACATTTTTGCTTCCATCACTGCCAAAAGATGTTGGTGATTTAAATCAAACTGATAACATCTCATTCCTGCCTTAGGTTTGGTTTGTTTAGAATTTTGTGCAAAGCTACACAAGAGCTATCTGTGCTAGTTGTCCCTAATTTAGTATCATAAAACTAGAGGGAAGGCAGCTAGTCATCATCACCAACTCTTGGACTACTCTTTTACCAACAAATAGTGGGATTGACCATCAAATTATAATGCCTCCACAGCTGAAGGAGCATACATGTTTGGTGTGACAGGGATTCAAACCTACAAACCTAAGATTACAAGTGGAGTGCCTTAGCCTGGCCATGCCAAACTCATTGCCTTGGGAACATGACTCATCAAGGAGATTCATCCTCTTATATGACAATAAACCCTGACATACAGCAAATATGTTGAAACAATATCTTTACAGTAAATACACTAACAGAACACTCATAACGCCTGCACAAAATCCTGATCTAAACATCCTTTAAATAGTATAAGTATACATAAACACTTAAAGTTTAAAAACAGATCCAACAACTTGGATGATTTAAAGGTAGTAATATAGTACAATTGGCAATATTCCTTGATAAATGTATGGCAGTATGTGCATTTGATGTATTACTCTGTATAAAGAAAATTGTTCACCATACAAAACACTTCTGTATCACACAATTTATTTGCTTTTCTTCTGTATTACATGTAGTATTGTTTTGTACCATTAATAAATGCATCAGATGGTTGTCATTTCTTATTGTTTGTGACTTCTGTGTATGTAATGCTTGTGTATTTCGATAAATATTTTCACTATTATGCAACATCTCAATAACATATGGCAACATTATTTTTAGTTTTCATGCTTCACCACTCAACCATTACCCAAAATAAGCAGTGATGGACAAGCAATTCTCCATTTCCACTGAAATGATAAAAAGGAATTAAAAACTTATAACCCAAACACTTTTGAAAGGTGGACCTTTCTTCTTCAGGGGGAAACTGGGAATTCAGAAATAGTATTTAATGTTAAAAAAAATCAATTAAAAATACAGTACAAGTCAATTTATAATCTATGGAATACTACGGGGCCTTTCATTTTAGATCATCAAAAATGTCTCGACTCCCAAACAATCTCCAATAGTGAGTGCTAATCACAAAGTTTAACTTTGATCACATTGAATACTAACAATATTTAAACCCAATTTTCAAACTTTCACATGAAATTACAGCATTAGACTACTAGAAATAACAATTTGCTGCACAGATTTATCACCTTATTGGAGAAATAAAACAGTTTTCCAAATATTAAGTTTATGGCCTTCTCAGACAAAACCACAAATAACATATTATTAAAGGTATAGACAAGACTGATGCACCTTTTACTGTTGTCTTACCACATTAGAATTCAACAAAAAAAAGTATATCAATCTTGTCAATACATTTAATACCATTAAATTATCGTAAATAACAATGGTCAATATTTTCCATAGATCAAGTTGGGGAACCGGCTAACAACTCCTACAAACAAATTTAATTACTTAAAATCAAATATGTAAACCATACAACACAGATAAACTAAAATAATGACCTTTTCTCCGTTTTTACAAACCTCGACTTAGTAGCCTGTATACACTGATAGTATTAATAGTACTATACTATCATACAAGTTTACAATTCTGTTACTGCTAATACTCCCACTTACTGTCGTAACTTTATTTAATACTATGTATTATATTTTAATTGTATAACTATTAGTTACAACAGTTATACTATATTACTTCGCATGATCCTTACTATCGAAAGAGAACAAGCGTTTTACTCTTTCTTCTAAACTTCTAACTAAATATGAATAAAAATGTATATTTTTAATAAGATAACAAAAGCGTACAAAATTAATTTATAATAACATACCTTTCACTTCACACATCCTAGTAACACAATCACGATATTAAGAGCGAGAATTAACCCGAGATATAACGATATCTTTATTTCTAAATTCTGTGAGATATGAAAAGCAAGATCTATAGTATGAAAAACTTTACTCACAATCCGATGTACTTTTTTTCTTATTTTATCATGTTGTATTAAATATTTGTTATTATTTTAATATTGTCAAATGATAAAAAATACTTTAAATGTGTACCAAAAATACAAGCCTATTTTAAAGGTATTGTGAGACATGAAACTTTGAATTATTTTACATTATAGTTGTATATTTATAGCATAGTGGCTGGTTTCCATATGCTTGTGCACCCCAGTGGCTCAGCGGTACGTCTGTGGACTTACACACTGAAATCCGGGTTTCAATACCAGTGGTGGGCAGAGCACAGATAGCCAATTGTGTGGCTTTGTGCTTAATTCAAAACAACCATATGCTCGCTCCACCGCTAGTACAGCGGTATGTCTCCGGATTTACAACGCTAAAATCATGGGTTCGATTCCCCTCGGTGGGCTGAGCAGATAGCCCGATGTGTTTTTCCTATAAGAAAAACATACACGAATTCATCCATATGGTTGTTTAAGAGCAAAGATACATGGGGCTATCTGCTGTGACAGTCACGAGTAATCGAACACAAATGTATTTGTAATTGTGTTTTACTTTAATATTCACATCAGCAGTTATATTATATATGATCTTGGAATGAACGTTCGATATTTTGTCAATTTCGGACCTTAATAATTATGACTATAAAGGGATTAATGTTAGAAGTGGAATTAATATTAAATAATAATACTGGCGCTCATACGTATAAATATTTCGAAAGCTGTTAAGGATTTCTAAAATAAGCGCGTGATTTATTATAAGTAAAATTTAAAAATACTGTGTGATTAAAACATTCAGAAAGACACGAATATAAAATTGTTAACATTCAAGACCGTACGCATGATGCTTAATTTTTTTTCTAATTTGTGAGGTCAAACATCATAAGAAACTAAACTAAACTAACGTGGCAGGGGTTCAGTTCAGAGAGAGAGAAATCAAGAGTTCTCTCCCCAACCAGGGTGTTCAGGAACGTTGTGGTTCCTCTTTGTCCCCTTTCGTGGATTGTTATAAAGATTAAGTGGTGTTTTTTTTATTTAATAAATTTATTATTATTATTATTGACTTTTTGGGTGGAGGATGTCTCTCTAAATGTTGTCTTGGGTGGAAGCAAAGGCAGCAGCGGAAAGAAAGGCCGGGACCTGTCCCAAAAGGAAGAAGTTGAGCAGATGTGAACATGAATATAATTCAAATCCAGATCAAGTCAAACGGCACGATTCAGGGTCTGGCAAAAGAGTTGCCTGGGCTGGAATCTAGAAATCCAATGCCTAAAGATTTTGATGTGGGGGGGGAACGGGAGTGCCCCGAGAAAACCCACTTTCAAAGGAAAGGCGCCGAAAGTTTTGCCTGTCGTGTGCCCTGTATCTGAAAAAAAAAAAAAGGAATTCATGTTAATGACATGGATTTTATTTATTTAGATTCTTTGTTGAGTAGATTTTGATTCTTGAAATATGTTGTAAGGTGAAATGTGTTTTGTTGGTGCAGTGGATAATTTGTGTAGTGATGCCGTTAGTTTGTTTCTATTTTCTGCTTTTAGATAATATTTGAGAGAAATTTCTGTTATTCTATCTCTTATAGTTGGTAAATTGCTGATTTGGTGTAGATAATTTGTTGGTGTAAATGACGGTAGGCTGAATGCAGATTTTAATATTCTGTTTTGTTGCACTTGGATTTTCTGGAGTGTGTTGTTTGACATATTGTATGTTACTTGACATCCGTACTCTATTAGTGGGCGGATGTAAGCCTTGTATATTTGTATAATGGTGTTCGATGCGCATTTCGATTGTTTACCAGTTATAGTCTTTAGATATGAAATCCTTTTTCTGATTGATGAGTGTATATTGTTTATATGTTTTTTCCATGTTAGTTTTGTGTCGAAAGTGACGCCAAGGAATGTGAAGTTTTTGCTCATGTTAATGGTTGTGTTTCCAAGTGATAGTTTTATTTTTTCTAGATTTTTTCTTTGCTTCTTTAGTTTCCTACAGAATGTGATTGCTTGTGTTTTTGTTGGATTTAACACGACTCTCCACTTGTTGCTCCATGTTGAGACGTTGTTTAGTGATTCTTGTACGCAAGACATGGCCATTACTGGGTTTCTGGAGGTGCTTTAGATTGCGATGTCGTCTGCGTATTGTGAATTGTGTGTGTATGTTAGATTTGGAAAAGGTATGTCACTGACGAAAATTATGTATAAAAGTGGAGAGAGGACTGATCCTTGGGGCACTCCTGCCGTTATATTAAATGATTTGGATATAGTTTTATTGACTTTTACTTGTGCTGTTCTATTGGTTAAGAAATTTGAAATCCATTTGACTATCGTGGGATTTATTTGAAGGTGATTTAGTTTGTATATGATGGCATTGTGCCATACGTTGTCGAATGCTTTTTTGACATCTAGGAATACCCCGATGATTACTTGATTGCTGTTGTAAGCTTTGTAGATTAATTCGGTGAGTCGTGTGAGGTGATCTGTTGTTTGTCTATTTTTTCTGGAGGCATTTTGAGATTCTGGAAGGATGTTATTCGATTCGCAAAAATGGAGGAGACGGTTGGATATAATTCTTTCCATCAGTTTGTCAAGGCAGCTTAACAGACTGATGGGGCGGAAATTATCTGGGTTTGTTCTATTAGTTTGTTTCTTGGGGATCGTTGTTATGATGGCTTTTTTCCACGTGTCTGGGTAGTACCCGGTCGCTAGTGAAATGTTCATGATGTTTGTGAGGTGTTGTAGTAGGAGAGTGGAGCTTTTTTTCAGAATAATATTTGGTATTTGGTCATGTCCGGGGGAAGTGTTCTTCAAGTTTTTGATATTAATTTTTATTTCGGTTATGGTTATTTTTCTATTGATTAAACTTGAGTATGCTTCTAGTGTCTTGCCAGGGAATCGTGGTGAGAATGAAGCTTGGTTTGTATTTATGAAGTTGTTGACATGGTGTTGGTGTTGTGTGTCGAAATCTACTGAGTTTAAATCGCTAAAAGAGGATTTGTAATAGTCAGCTAATAAGTCGGTTTTCTCTATGTCCGTCCTTGCGATTTTATTGTTGTGTGATATGTTGTAGCAAGTGATTTGTGTTTTTTTCTGAGGCAATACTCTTGAATTTTTTCCAGAATTCTTTTTGATTGTTCTTGGTTTTTATAAGTTTTTACAGAAGTTATACCAATTGTTTTCTCTGACTTTTTTAATTTCTTGTTTAATTTTTGTATTTGTTCTATTGATTTCTGTTTTAATGTGTGGATCGCGTGTGACGTAGAGTGTTTGTCTTAATTGTCTGCGTTTGATTATTGGTGCGTGAATTTCTGGTGTTAGAGTCCATTGAATAAGTGATTGTTTTCTTTTTGATTTAGGAATTGTGTTTTTTATGGCTTTCTTTATAGTTTCTGTAATTTGATCAACATAGTTGTCTAGTTCTGTTTTGTTATTTGCATGTTCAATTGGATGGGGTAGGTATGAGTCCAGAGAGGCATTAAAAGTGAGCCAGTCTGTTTTAGTGTAGGTGTATGCGGAAGGAGTCACGTACGCCACAGCAGGGTGGCGCGGGTGAATCATACATGACATGGGGAAGTGGTCACTGGTGATTTCATCATGCACTTTAATGTTAGATATTCTGTTAACCATGTCCTTGGGTGCGATGATGAAATCGAGTACATCGTATGAGCCGTTAGCGGCTGAGAAGTGTGTAGGTGTATGGTCATTGATTAGGTGCATTTTATTGCTAGAGATAAAAATTTTTTATGCAGGATCCTCTGGGTGTGTCTCTGTTACCTTTTAATTCTGTATGCGGTGAATTAAAATCTCCAATAATAATTGGTTTGGGTTTACGATTAACACATTTTTGAAGGAAGTTAATGTCGATATCTTTGGTTGGTGAGCAATATATGGCTAGAATCGGAATAGTTAGCCGATTGTTAAAGTGTATATTACAGAAAATGGTTTCATTAATGTTAGATTTAAAGGAATCTTCTATCGAGATTAAATGCGATATTTTTGTACTAAAGTAAGCTATAATACCTCTGTTGTTTTCTGAGTAAGATATGCGGTGTGTGATGAATCCGGGGATTGTGGTGTTATGTTTCTCTGTGCAAAGTGTTTCTGAAACGATGATAATGTTGGCATTTATATGTTTGTTTATGTTGTATATTTCTATCCTTTTGTCTTTGAGGTTTCCTTGGCAGTTGATATGCAAGATTTTAATGTGTTGTATCATTGTGTTGTTTTATTTCCCTTGCATGAATTTTGAGTGAAAGATGGTGTGGTTTGAGGTGAGGAAGGTTAAAATAATAACTTGCAAGGCTGCAAACGGCCATGAGTGACTCGTGCCTCGATTCGAATGAGGGGAGATCACTCAATTCTATTACCATTGCTAGCAAGTTTGTGGTGAAATCTGTGGGGTTGAATGCTTGTGTTGTTTTCGGGCGTGTTACGTCCGCGTAAGTACGTGTTGGTTGAGGTTGAGAGTGTTTGATTTGCGATTCGGCTGGAGTTTGTAGTAAAGGTTGTTTGGTAATGTGGGTGCCGTGGGTTTGATTATTATTGTTCGTGGTTCCTAAAAGGAATCTGTTGCGTATTTGGGTGTATTTAGGGCAGCCTTTGTAACTGGCTGCGTGTGGGCCCTGACAGCGCATCTCACTTGGTTACGCTCGTTAGAACATCATAAGACAATGTGCGAAACAAACAAATACTCCAGAGATCCAATAACACGCTCTCCAGAAATTGTATCAACCAATGGGTGCTATGAGATTAAATCAGGAGGAAATTTTGCACGAAATCCACAAATAGCCAATGAAAAGTCAACAAATCATCATGTTGTTGTAACACTGCATGGAACACTAGTTTTAAATTAGCATAATTACATATGTTTTATTACACTAAAGCACTGTAATATCTACAAACAGAATACTTACTAATTATGAAATTATATTACTAATTTAAACAATTTTGTGCAACAAAGTTTCAATTATTGTATAACATGCTAGCAAGCACCATTTTTATGGGATGCTTTACTACAAATAATTGCATACAGTTGCAATGTTGATTGCTATATATAAATGACTGTTACTATTTAAATTCAGTGCTAGTGTTATGATTTAGACGGTTTGTGTTGCAAAGATGTTATATTTAATCATTTTTAGAAGCGACAGTTTATCGTAAGTTTGTTTACGTAACTGTTTACGAACCATACGTTGTTTAGTTCAGTAGTTTTGAAGTGGTGATTATTATATCATTGGGTCATGTTACTAGAACCTTCTAAAGTTTCGTAGTTGTTTAATTGAGTATATTGCAACATAATATCTAATGGGCATTGAATGTTATAGATTTCTGAAGGAGTATAAAAACGCATAAATTGTAGTTTAAAAGTTAGATTTAGACTAGATGATTGTGGTTTGGTTTTGATTTTTTGGGAATTTCACGCAAAGAGTTACGAGGACTATCTACGCTAGCCATCCCTAATTTAGCAGTGTAAGACTAGAGGAAAGTTGCTCCGCCAACTCTTGAGTACTTTTACCAACAATTAGAGGGATTGAGCATCAATTATAATGCCCCACGACTGCAAAAGCGAACATGTTTGGTGTGACAAGGATTCGAATCAGCGAGTCGAGCGCCTTAACCATCTGGCCATGCTGGACCAGGATGATTGTGAGATTATCCATCCAGAATGTATAGTTGAGGTTTTAAAGTGAAATTATGACAGATTTTATTGTGATAACAGTGTTAAGTATGTTCCAAAGTAATTGGACCAGACTGCGTAGATTTTAACGAGAAAAAAAAGCAATTATTGAAACCTATTGTAAAGAATCTGGCCTATGTAAGAAAACCTGACATTGATAATAATGTCATAATGATTATGTATTAAAGTTAAAGTTCTCGGCCTTTCTCTGTTTGTTGTGCATACCTCAGGTAGTTAACCAACTGACAGAGGATAGATGTCGAATCTTTACATGAACATAATTACGTTGCTGTAACGTAATTATATTTAGTACACTGAAGCACGCTTTTAAGCAAACATCCTGTATCTGAACCTGCCATGGAGAGGAATAGAAAGTCATATTGCCTTTCGCTAATAAAATTTTTCATGAAAGATATCAGGATTTCACAAACCCTCCCTGTACAAATTTGTAGCCTGTCTGATATCGGAAATAGAAAACTCTTCGGAGTTTTAATTGCATACATTTCTGAATTGGTACTGCTTGCTTCACGTATGGATCGAATGTGGAGAAAAGATTGCTCATAATATGGTGAAGAAAAGGAACAGTTACTGTTTTCTTAAAGTAATTCTCTATGGATCTGTATTTTGCTTTTTCAAGTTGGGCTTATTTCTGACCAGCTTGTGACATGCTAATATTAATATGAGATTTTTTTTGCATTATTGCTATGCTTGTAGATACGATGTGAATAATAATTTATTTTTACCCACTGTGAAATAAGTTTTTTAGAGAATTATTCTGTTAGGAAAACTTCAAAAACAATGTCTTCGTTTGGACCTTGCACATTTACAAAAGTTCCTTTCGATGACAAAAGAGAATGTTGTAAAGTTGTTACAAAAATGAACTCATGGGATTATAATATTTTCAGACAAGTCATAGCATTTTTCTTATCTTCAGCAGCCCAAATATTACTTAACTTTTCAAAATTATTATCTTCATACATGAAGTATTTGTTTGTTTGTTTTGGAATTTCGCACAAAGCTACTCGAGGGTTATCTGTGCTAGCCGTCCCTAATTTTGCAGTGTAAGACTAGAGGGAAGGTAGCTAGTCATCACCACCCACCGCCAACTCTTGGGCTACTCTTTTACCAACGAATAGTGGGATTGACCATCACATTATACACCCCCACGGCTGGGAGGGCGAGCATGTTTAGCGCGACGCGGGCGCGAAGCCGCGACCCTCGGATTACGAGTGCACGCCTTAACGCGCTCGTCCATGCCTTGCCTTACATGAAGTAATAATGGATGACATAAACACAACCTTTTTAAACCTTCAGTATTCTTATTTTCAGTGTGTAATGCATATATTGAGTAGTGGAAGAAATGATTAATCTGTTCCATGCTCAATGTTTTTTTGATAGATAGTTTTTTATAGTTTCCCATGTTTAGGAGAGGTTTGAAGCCAAATATTTATTCCTATAATTTGATCAATACATTTTCTTATTAGTAGAACTTGCATAAATTTAAATGAATAAAATCTTGTTTTGCATATATAAAATTTGAATTTCAACATCAGATTTTTCACCAACCATTTAAGATGTTCCATCATATCCTTGGCTATCCAGTTCATTTAAAGACAATTCAACATCAGTCAGTAGCTCAGTAATTAGTTTAACAAAGCCAATACATTCTTTCCTGATTTTACAGTTTCCATCTGAAAAGCACAGACATATTGGTAAATGTACCACATTGTGAGACCACACTTCATCAGCAAGAAAGGGTTAGAATCCATTATGTTTATTTCATCAATAATTTTTACTCAAATTATATAATATTCTATGATATTGATGATGTCATTTTGTGAGTGGGGAGACAAATATGTAGTATGTTTTGCCTTGGGATTAAACAAATGAGCTCTCAGTATTTAATTATTTTCAGCATAATGTTTCAGCAAAACTGGGAAAATTCCAAAATTTTCAAAGAATTTACATCTTCGGTTTTGCCAGCAAAAACTGAGTTTTGTTTTCCTAAAACAAAATGGCATGAGCAATTTGATGAATAATATGTTTTTTCTAAGTTATACGTGATTGAAAGGTACTACCAATATATTATTGCATCTACTGAATGATGGTTGTTCAATGAAAGTTTTCAAAGCATCAGCATCCTACACAAAAGCATAATAATAAACCAGCTCAGAATGGTTACTTGAAGTATCATTCATTTTTACCCATTTGTTAAATGATTTGTTTGATGAGTTATACATTATCACGTCGACCAAGCACTGGAAGAAGGTTACCACAAGGAGCACAAAAAATCCCATCCTGTACTGAATGTTTTTATATCCATGAATAATTTTCAAACTAGGTTATTTTAAACTTGCAGTTATACCCATGAGAAAATATTGCATAAAAACTTTTGGTGGTGCCATATGCTTATAAAACACAGAAATATTTTTCAGCATTTGATAAATTACAAATAGAATCAACTGCTTTTGTTTGTATCAATAAATGGCCAATGCCAATGCATGTCTCAGTAACTACAAAAATACAATTACAGCATTGACAATTATTTGATGAATCCATGAGTGTAATGGATGGGCTAACCAGGTAAACTTAGCAATTGGAGTTTCAACTAATTCTGCTAGTCACACTTTTATTTGTATTAATTGATTAATTAATATTAATTGAGCACACAAACTCTAATGTGAGGAATCTACAGTTAAAGTAAAGAACCCGACTCTGACACTAAGTTTCATACAATAAAGCACTTTTATTATGCTTCCAAAATATGTTATGAACAAATTTTTGAATATTTTGATTAAACCAACAAACTCTAAATTCTTTCAGCATAACCAACAAAACATTTTTAAGAATACTTTCCATAACACTACTAGACCATTACACTGTATCAACTCAATTTTATTTCAACTTTTTTATGCGATGTTAGGAATAATAGCAGTAAATTACGAGAGTTTAGGATAAAAACTCATCATCAGGGTGGTCATGACTGTTCTCAAAGATTCAGAACGAACTTCAGCTGGTGATGGTTGTGAGTCACTTCAGCTCAGGAAGAACTATCTGCAAGTTCATGGAAAACTAACTTCGAGTTCATAAGAACTGATTTTTAGCTTCAAATACGAAATTTTTGGAATTCTTATAATATTCCAAATAATGTATGCAATTACCTGTAAATAAAGTTGACACTTAATTGATTATTTTTCTTTGATTGCTTTGCAATACTCAAAAACAAAGGCATTAGCTCATTGGTTGCAGATAAAGTGGGTTAGTTGGCAACCTTCTCACTTGTATCCATGCACACACTTTTGAAATAGATACTATAGTGCACAAACTGTTTGACTCAGGGACCACAAACAGACTTCTCATAACCATTGTGGGCCACAAAAAAGTGAAGATTAAAATCGTCCCACAGTTCTTTCACACAAGATGGACATCATATTTAAGAACACACAAATAACGATTACATCAAAGAGTTTGCACATTATTCTAAGAAATGTTGTGATATGTCAACTATCACAAAGTCAGTGCGATGGATGGTGCTTTATGTCATCTACAAGCTTAGAAAATTCCGGCTTGATGTTTGACGTTAAAAATGCAAGACTGCTTCCAGATGATCATCAGTCAGCTGAATGTGAGTGTTGTTTTTGTTCACTTTCATATGCAAGAAAGCCTGTTCGCAGCAGTACGTGCTGCAAATCATGTCATTGTGGACAAGTGTATTCTCTTTCAGATTAGCAAATGTATCAGGCAACGTTTCGTGGACGTCAAGCAAACTGTTTTCTCGGTAAATAACACGCAGTTCATCAAATGCTTTGAGATCAGTAAGTTTGAGCTGATATTCTGCTGACATGTCATTCACTGATACACTGAACAAATCAGAAAAAAGTTTCATCAACAATCTGCATTGGTCAAATTTATGAAACCATGAATTGAAGGATTGAATCAAGGTATCTAGCTTCCCAACATAAACTTGTGTGTCAATGTCCTGATTCTTCTGTAGCTGTGACTGAAGGTAGGAAGGTGTACGAAGGTGCCAGAAGCTGCTTGCTGTCCGAACAACTGCAACTTTGTTCTGAAAGCTGAGATGTGATTTGCAAGCTGACAGACAAGCTGATTTTTGCCTTGCAACTTCAAATTTAGATCACTGAAGTGTTGTGTCATGTCGACTAGAAAAGTCAAATCAGCTTGCCATGCTGAATCAGTCATAGAACACATTGTTCTTGCTTTTGAGGAATTCTATCACCTCATTAATCAACTCCCAGAATCTTCTGAGCATTTTCCCTCGACTCAGCCAGCGTACTTCAAAGTGATATACAAGGTCATCATAGTCTGAATCAATTTCTTTAAAATGACTTCGAAAGTGACGGTGATTGAGCCCTCATGATTTGATGAAATTAATGGTTTTTGTCACTAATGCCATCAATACCTGAAAACCAAGTTCTTTACTGCACAGGTTCTGTTAGTGAATAATACAGTGCAATTTCACCAACTGTCTGTCTTGCTTTCTTCGTTGCTTCATCAACAGTGCTACCAGTCTGCTACTTTCTCCAGACATTGCTGGTGCTCCATCATTTGTCATACTTACCAGTTTCGTTAAATCCAATAAAACACTACTACACAGTTTACTGTCTCCTCGAATAGAGCAGACCCAGTTGTCTCACCCTTCATAGAACCCATGCCGATTAGTTTTCTTGAGATATCAAACCACGATGAAAAACTAGTAGCTGTGCTGTTGAACTGATATCAGTCGACTTGTCTGCTGCCAAAGAGAAGTAGACAAAGTTGGCTGCTTTATTTGTAAGCTGCCTTGTCACGTCTGCTGAGAGGTGTGAAATTCTTTGTTGAACTGTCATATGATTCAAAGCCATCATCCGTAGCTTGCAAACTGCTTCAGGACACAACTTCTCTGATGCAGTAATCAGTGAATGGTCGACCAGATTTTGCTATCATCAACGAAATATCGTAACTCACCTCACATGCTGCACCTTAATATGCTGATTGCTTTGAGAAAATGTTTTGTGGGTGATTCATAGACCGCTGCTGAGATTCAATTCAAGCTGTGCGTTCATCACTGACAATGTTGTGGAAATCTTTATGCTTTGACTCATAATGATGCTTTATACTGAATACCTTCGCCATTGCTACTGTCGAATGATGACACAGCAGACAAATCATGTTTTTCTGTTGTTGAACAAAACAGTATTGCCAAGTTCAATCATTATGAAACTGCCGGTTTTCTTCGTCAACTTTTCTTAACTGCCATTTTTGTTGAGAAATGATATCCAAATGGAGCTCATAAGTAAATCTCGAAGAACAATTGGTCGTGACATTTTGTAATTACGGAAATATTACGTCATTGAGCCAGTGATTAAATGCCTATGCATTAACGAGATTTGCTTATTAAATTTTTTAATGCTTGACACAAATATGGAACCATCCAATATCTAATCTAATGCACATTCTTCTTTCGCGCTTTATCTTTGCGCAGGCGCGAACTCTCTATGTTCGACTTTCCCGTTAGACATCGCGAGCCACTCGGCGACTCGTCGCGGGCCGGACTTTGTGCACCAGTGGGATACTACCTTAAAGTCCTGACTTACTTCCTTTCTTGGTGGTTTTGTGCATGATAATGTAAACATTCCCTGTAGCTTCTCTCATGCTGCGACGACGCCATTCTGTCGATAACAACCTCAGTTCCGTCTCTTTCATAACTATTCTCACGATCTTGTTAGTTTTGCTTGTAGTAAGCAAAATCCGACAAGCAGGAATGTTCCTCAACATGTCTCTCTTCTTATGGCAATCACCATGATATAATAATTTTTTATACTTTTGTAAATATACATACCACTTCTCCTTAATGCATACAATTATTAATTACTTAAAGCATTAAAATGCCACAAAATGTTTCAATATATATATATCTGACCAAGTGAATGCAAGTTAGGTCAGAAGACATTAAGTTAGTGAAAGTGAAGTTAGACTACATGATGGTAAGTTTAGCTGTAACAGGTGATATTTTAAAGTAAACTCAGTGTTTGACAGATGTAAAAAGAAATAATTTATTTTGTCAAAGGGCCTTCTGAAGTAACTTAGCTTACTTGTCTGAACTTTGATGAAAAGGTAATAATTACTTAAAGCTCTGAATACGATTGTGATAACCTATGGGGTAACATAATTGTATAATCAATAATTAGTCTTATCAACTGAATTATAAAGTAACTATACTATCCTGTGTGGACTTTTGTAAATAAAATATAATAATTTAAAGCTTAAGTTATAACTATGATAACCAATATTGTTACAAAAAATTGTACATAGAGTGATTTGTTTTGAATATGTTATTTTAAAACAAGTGTGTTGCATGCTGTCTGTTTAATGTCGACATTTATTTTATTTAACAACGAGATTGCGTCATTAGCAGTGTCTGAAAATAAAAATATATATCAATTTTATAGTCTGCCAATACATCGCTCTAAGTTTGTTACTAGTTTATTTTTTAATTTCTCATAAAGCTACACGAGAACTATATGCACTAGCCATGCATAATTTAGCAGAGTAAGGCCAGAGGGAAGGCAGCTAGTATGAAGCTATTCTTTTACCAACGAATAGTGAGACTGACTGAAACTTTATAACGTCCACAAGGCTGAATGGACGAGCAAACTTAATATAACAGGAACTCGATCCCGCGACCTTCAGATTACGAGAAGAATGCTTTAACCACCTGGCCATGCTGGGCCATACAGCTCTAACATAATATTATACGTAAATTGATACATAAAATCTACAAAAAAGATTGTTGTTGTCCTGACCGATATGTAGATGAATTATAATATCATATGTAAACATTCATGGGTTATCAACAACCTTTGTAACATCAGGTGCGTGCATAGCACAACACAATATAGCTATTCTATTTGCATGTCAAAAGCCAATGTTGTGTGGGCGCTATATATTTCAATAAATTTATCAATGGGCTTCCATTAAGATCATGGGTCCTAGGGCTAAGATTCTTCTAGCTCCTACCTAAGTATGTCATTGTCAAAAGCTGTGTTACTTACTAAAGTGGCCTGGCATGGCCGAGCGCGTTAAGGTGTGCGACTTCTAATCCGAGGGTCGCGGGTTCGCGCCCGCGTTGCGCTAAACATGCTCGCC
Source organism: Carcinoscorpius rotundicauda (assembly GCA_011833715.1). Lineage (NCBI taxonomy): Eukaryota > Metazoa > Arthropoda > Merostomata > Xiphosura > Limulidae > Carcinoscorpius > Carcinoscorpius rotundicauda. The sequence continues at coordinate 42,437,591 of CM022392.1, read as the reverse complement.
CTCCCAGCCGTGGGGGTGTATAATGTGACGGTCAATCCCACTATTCGTTGGTAAAAGAGTAGCCCAAGAGTTGGCGGTGGGTGGTGATGACTAGCTGCCTTCCCTCTAGTCTTACACTGCAAAATTAGGGACGGCTAGTACAGATAGCCCTCGAGTAGCTTTATGCGAAATTCCAAAACAAAACAAAACAAACCAACTTACTAAAGCACCAAACCTTTTGCCAATACTTTTCTTTTGCTGGCAAAAACAATCATGTTGTAGTAATTAGTTTCATATAGGCTTTACATTCTGTTTAGTAAGGCAGCCCGGCATGGCCAGGCGGGTTAAGGCGTGCGACTCGTAATCTGAGATTCGCGGGTTCGTATCCCCGTTGCACCAAACATGCTCGCCCTTTTGACCGCGGGGGCGTGTTACGGTCAATTAAACGCAAAATCAAACAAACTATTTAGGTAATTTTTCAAATGGGTTTAAGTTTAGTACAATTTCTTGCTCCTTTATAAGAAAATACAAACCTACAAAAATGCTTAAATCTCAAACTCACAACCAATTTATAGTTTTATGTCCATGACATAACAAAGCTTGCTTATCTTCAAAACCATATGTAGCTGTTAGATACGTGTGAGTTTAAGTTTAACGAGAGAGTTATGATTTGCATAGTTTGTACAGGGCCAGGTTCACATTTGGGAATTTCACTCATAGCTACACGAGAGCTATCTGCGGTAGTCGTCCCTAATTTAGCAGTGTAAGACTAGAGGAAAGACAACCAATCATCATTATCCACCACCAACTCTTGTGCTACTTTTTTACCAATGAATAATTGGATGGACTGAGCTTTTTTAACAACCCCACAGCTGAAGGGCGAGCAAAATTAGCGTGAAGGAGACTCGAACCCACTACCCTCAGATTGGGAGTCAAGTGCATTAATAACCTAGCAATGCCAAGCCAGGGAGAAAAAACGTAGTCCCTTGGAATTTGAAGTCAGTCTTAGTTTCGACGATGTCAATGCAATGAATGACAGCAATAATTTTATTGCGTGAAGATGTTGAGATAAGAATCCAAACCAAGTTTATAGAATTGCCAGTTAACTAAAGATTCCTTTATCAAGGTTATTGGAATAAATAATGAAGACGTAGTAGCAGACCTTTGTTATTAAGTTGATAAAGTTTCCAAGAAAAAAGTAAAACTGGACGAATATTTAAATTTCGTGATAAAGAGCACTAGCAAGTCTTGAAACATATTTGTGTAAGATGGCTGTGCTTGGAGAAGTATATTGATTGAGTCTTAAAAGGTTCTTTCAGAGAACTTTGTAGATGAGCGATTCCAAAGACTAAATACAGCATTTTTAAATTCTCTACTTAAACCACTACGTGGGTTTCACAGCTCCTCAATTCAATTGCCTCAATTAATTGCTTCCAAATGTTAGTAAATTTTGACAACATCCTGAGTCTACTGTTCACTGAATATATGACTATTACAAGTTTTCTTAAGAAGTTGCCATCAAGAATAATTCGACCTGTGATTTTCAAAGTAACTACTTTAATAACATAAATTGATATACAAGATTAGGAAATATTTAAAGCAACTCAGAAAGTTTATCAAGGTAGATTAAAAACCAAGTAAAAGTTGTCAAAACTTTTCAACGAGAGCGATTTTTCTGAATCATATTAAAAAAAATTCTTTTGTTGCCCATTTCTACTTCAAACATGCATTTTTTAAGTCCAAAGAAGTTTCCTTTAAATGACACACTTCTTTAAAATGCAAAGTGAATTGATGAAGCTAACAAAGTGAGAGTTCTTGCGAAAATGTGAGGTATTTTTGCAGAAATATTCAAATCTGCTTTCTCGTATACGTAAAAATTTACAGTTTGATGAATTATTGGATTACCAAAAATTATGTTCCCCAGTGACAAATCGGTAAGTCTCTTAATTTACAACGTTAAAAACGGGGTTTTGCTACCTGTGGTGGGCAGAGCACAAATAACTCACTGCACAGCTTTGTGCTTCAAACAGCAACTACCAAACATTGAATGATGATGAAATTGGAAAGTCTGCATAAGAGAAGGCAAAAATGATTGATCATGAGGAAAAATGAGAAAAGCCAGTATTTTCCTGTAAAGTGGACATTTTATGGGGATATATTGCTAACATGCAGGTAAATGACAGTAATGTTCGAAGGTTTAAGTATCTTATGCGTGTGAGATAGTATTGGTTCTCTCACACTGCAGTGGTGAAGAGAAAATTTTTTAGCATTGTCATGAAACATAAAGCAGAAAGTAGGTCACCAACGAAAACTGATGGAATATTGTTCAATATTCAAGTATGAAGTATACTTATCTTGAAACAACTGTTTCTTGCTGCAAATGGAGTTCAGACGATAAACTATTAAATGCTGCGAAGTGTGTACAAAGAGCATAGCCAACAAAAATAAAAATGACTGTCCTGACATATATGTTATATCGTGTAAGTTATACATTTTGAAGAGTAGTGTTAATGATCTAAAACTATTTAAGATTATTTTTTTGCCTTTTTAAAAAAAACAAATTTCCAAGTTTTCTTAAGAGAAATCTCCAGTTGTTTTTATATGGGGGGAAGATGTGATTTAAGAATTCTAAAATTCTTCATAATCCAAAGGTAGGCAAGCTTGCCAAACTCTGTCCATAACTTGCATATTCAATAAATGTACAGTGTTAAGCATGCTCGACTGTTTACATTTAAATTAGGCGAGAGTGATTCTTATTTCTTAAAGAATAATTTATCACGTTCGTTTATGTAGCTACTTGAATCATATGTTGTGTAGTTTAATGGCCCGGCATAGCCAGGTGGTTAAAGCCCTCGACTCGCAATCCGAGGGTCGTGGATTCGAATCCCCGTCCACCGAATATGCTGGCCCTTTCAGTGTGGGGACGTTATAATGTTTCGGTTAATCTCACTATTCGTTGGTAAAAGAGTAGCCCAAGAGTTGGCGGTAGGCGGTGATGACCAGCTGCCTTCCCTCTAGTCTTGTACTGATAAATTAGGGACAGCAAGCACAGACAGCCCTCGTGTAACTTTGCGCGAAATTCATAACAAACCCAACAAATTGCGTCGTTAAATTGTCGTAAATTGGCGATTGTTGCATTATTGAGTCATGCTAGCAGAACCTTTTTAGTTTATACGGAGTGTTATTACATCATAATGTCTAGTGGTGTAGGAAGAGCCCTCAGCTTGGCTATTTATAAATACTTGTCCAAGTAAGATAAAATAAGTTAGATGTTCGCCCGCGTCGCGCTAAACATGCTCGCCCTCCCAGCCGTGGGGGTGTATAATGTGACGGTCAATCCCACTATTCGTTGGTAAAAGAGTAGCCCAAGAGTTGGCGGTGGGTGGTGATGACTAGCTGCCTTCCCTCTAGTCTTACGCTGCTAAATTAGGGACGGCTAGCACAGATAGCCCTCGAGTAGCTTTGTGCGAAATTCCAAAACAAACAGACTTTCTCTTTATTAGTAGGTTTTTAAATATCCAAGATGATATTGTTAATTATACACGGGAAAATATGCATTACAAGAAACACATACACATATTGTCGTATTTTTTTCCATTAAGCAATTTCATTATTATTTTTTTGCCACAAGAATAGTAAAAATGCATCTATCTCAGTTATATTTATCAACTAACCTTCACTTGCAAAATTTTATGAATAGTTTTTACTTTATAAGCTTAGAGTTCAATTTACAGTTATGAAATGTATTGATGATTTAAAATATATATTAAATATTTTTCTTTTCAAGTTAAAATTCATCTGATGCACAAAATGTGGAATTCAAACAACAGAAAGAACACTGAAAGAAGAAGTCTGTTTTTGTTGTTGGTTTTTAAATTAAAGGTGAAAATAAGCCCAAAGTTTTCCACTCAAGGTTTGGTGTCCATATTTATTACGTTGCAAATGTTGTTGCTTTAAATAGATAAATAAATTGACTGAGCATGATGAAATGTCAAATGACATTAATACAAACGTGTTATACACAAATTTGTTTGCTTTATTTGTTTCATGTTAAACACACAGTTATACGATGAGCTATCTGTGCTTTGACAAATCTGGTTTCTAGCGTTTAAGTCCGCAAACATACCGCTGTGCTACTATGCTACTATTGGGAGTTAGTTATAGACGTCTATTTCATTTAACATAAGACTTAAGATTAAAAATATTTAAACTCTGAATGTTAAATTTTGTATTTTTACAAGTGGCAATCTATCAAAAGTTTATTTACGAAACTGTTGCACGTCGTGTAGTTCACTAGTCGATGAATGATATATTTTCGCATCATGTTATTAGCACCTTCTAACTTGTTGTTTCACTAAGTATGAGACTCGGCATGGACAGGTGGTTAAGGCACTCGACTCGTAATCCGAGAGTCGCGGGTTCGAATCCCCGTCACAACAAACATGCTCGCTCTTTCAGCCGTGAGGGCGTGAGGGTGGTATAATGTGACGGTAAATACCATTATTCTTTGGTAAAATAGTTGCCCAAGAGTTGGCAGTGGGTGGTGGTGAATAGCTGCCTTCCCTCTAGTCTTACACTGCTAAATTGGGGACGGCTAGCGCAGATAGCCCTCGAGTAGATTTGTGCGAAATTCAAAAACAAGTACTAAGTGTGGCTACATCATAATATTTTGTAGTTTGTACAAAGTCCTAGCCCTCAGTTGGTTATTATTAATGCAAGGAAATTTGAAAAAGTAAAAATTAGCGACATAAAAGTGAAAAAAAGACTGCATGTGGGTTTAAGCCTAATCAGTAATTTCCAAACCAAGTATTAACGTTTGGATTGTCATAACATAGATAGAGAGGGTTGTTGTTGTTTTAAATTAAGCACAAAGCTACACAATGGGCTATCTGTGCTCTCCCCACCACGGGTATCGAAACCCGGATTTTAGCGTGTAAGTTCGCAGACATACCGCTGAGCCACTGGGGGCAGATAGAGAGGGATAATTTGTCTTGTCAAAGAGTGTTGCAATGTAATTTAACATACCTGTAGTAGACTCTGATTTAAAAAAAAACAGTTATTTAAAGCTATGGATACAACTAACAGTTATAATGGTAATTTTAAAGTGAGTAACACTGATTATATTGTAACAACAGAGCACAGAACAATAATTCCTTTTCTCAATTAGATTATAAAAGTTACTGAACCACTCTATGTGGACTCTTGATAAAAATAGGTGACTATTTAAATCTCTATATATAATTAACTGTGTAATAAACATTTGTTTATATGTTTGACTGCTTTTGAATACATTATTTCAAAACAACTAAAATGTGTGCTGTCCATTCTTTGTTAAAATTTATCACCAATAAGTCACACACACCTACCGCAAAAAAATCCTGTCCACACATGGGCAAAAACCTGACAATTTACGAGCCAGCGAGGGTAATACAACTGCAAATGGCAGTAGAATAAGACGTGAATAATAGCACAGATACGCCTATATATGCACAGCTGTAGTGGTGATGAAAACATTGCAGAGATTACAACCATACTATTCAATATTCAATAATGTCAACTAACTTTAACAAGTGGGTAGAGAGTGAAGAGCAGCTTGAGCTCAAACATAGCGATCTATGAGAATTTATTAAACAACCACAGGTGCTGGAGAGAGAAGAATGGCGATAGAAGAAAGAGGAGGAGAGACAAAGAAGAGAGGAAGAAAGACAAAAAAAGAGAGAAATGGAGTATGAAAGCACAAATTGATAAAAAAGAAGAAAATGAAGAGAACATAATCAGAGAGAATATATATAGAAAGAATAAAAGCATAAATAGATATTGCCAAACTCACCCAACAGAAAGATGAAAAATACAAGAATAACAATAGGATCAGGGCCAACTGACCAAAGCTGTCCAAATTTGACAAATAGAAAACTGACTCCGATGCTTTCCTTTAGAGGTATGAAATATTTACTCAAATTCACAACCATGTTGTCTGAAGATGCCACAGAAAGTGGTCTTATTGAAATGTTATGAAGGTTTTCATTGAAAGCTCAGAAAAGTCACGCCTGACAAAGAAGAAACTGTTTCCGTTTGTAACACATGTTCAACAATATTTCACAAGATGGACTACTGTAGCAAAGTCTGAAAATACAGAGTGGTCCCTAGAAAAGCGGAAAATTTGAGGGTCAGATGAGATCATGAATAAAATGCGTGCTTACTCATTTCTATTTTGATTTTTTTACATCATGAATAAAATGCATTTTGAGCATCCATGAGTGTAATACAACATATGCCTTTAAAACTTTGTAAAAGTTATTATTTGTAAAAATAAATAGCTGTTTGACAAATTTTCCGCTTTTCTAGCGACCACCCTGTAGTTGTAAAGGACTGACAGATATACTAATATGTGACAGTTCATGAACACATGCTTAACTGACATGTCATTGTTCTTAAATAAAGGAACACTGAAATTATCAAGTTTGTTTTCAATTTCGCGCAAAGTTACACGAGGGCTATCTGCACTAGTTGTCCCTAATTTAGCAATGTGATGCTAGAGGGAAGGCAGCTAATCATCACCACCCACTGCCAACTATCGAGCTACTCTTTTAGCAAAGAATAGTGGGTTTGTACGTTACATTATAATGTCCCCACGGCTAAAAGGGCTAATATGTTTGGTGTTACAGGGATTCGAACCCGCAGCCTTCGGATTACCAGTCGAGTGGCTTAACCACCTGGTTATGCCTAGCCCTAAGATGATCAAGGCAGTAGAAACTATAAGGAAGCACATATAGGAAATGTAACTAATAGCTCCAGTTAAAAGTCAAATCCATTAGCAGGTGACCTGAAACAGGATACCCCTAAAAGTGTCAAGGATGGAACAGTGAGAAAGGTGGACACTTCATACTCTGTGGGAGATCTCGAAACCATGTGTATGAAGACACCCACCTGGGACTTGATGTTTGAAAATATGCCAGTCAGAAGAAGATTGGAGGAATCAGACAGCAAGAAGGCTAGTGAAACATCTGAAGTCACAAGTAAAGCTCAAGAAACGAAAAGTATGCAAGACATCAAGCCCTCACAAGTGCCAAAAGTGACATTCTAAATGTTTGTGTGGACTGATGAAAGCAAAGAAGAAAAATCTTTCACTGCAAAAACTATGACATAGTGCCCAAAACAGAGTTGAGCATAAGATAAAGGAGGAAAGAACTTAAAGAAGAAAGGACAATGAAGGAGTGATGTAGCAAATCTATCAAGGCAGTTCTACTGAGAATGTTAATCAGATCACTGTACTTACAGAATACTGAACTCAAGTGATGAAGATGGCTCAGGAGCATATTGTGGGAGAACATCTAGGAGTAAAGAAGATAGCAGACACAATCACTAACAATTTCCAGAGGTGTGACTAGATTCTGAAGGTCATTAACATTTTCTAAATGACAATACCTAGAGGGAAGCTACCAAAGGCGCCATTTAGTGAGATGCCTCTCACAAAAGAACCATTCAGCAAAGTAAGTGCCTACTTGATTCGACCACTAGCACCAGTATCTTACATAGATAAACACTACATGCTGACAATATTCGACAATGCAACACATTAGCTAGAAGGCATTGCATTGCCAAAGTTACAGAGAGTGTTCTGCAGTGTAGGCTTCCCAAAAAATTCTTGAGTGATAGACAGACCCAGTTTACCTGAGAGCTGATACAAGATGCATGAAGACTCATCAGCACTAGGCAACGTTTTACCATTTCATACAACTCCAGATGTAATGTAGTTTGTAAGATGGGGTCAATGATGTCTTAAACGTCATGCTGCAAATGTACCAAGAAAGATCCTATTAATTGAGAAGACCCACAAGCAAATAAAGGATTTTCATCGTTCAAGTTGCTACACAGAAGAACAGTTCAAGGTCTGATACAAGTATTGAAAGAGTTTGGACATTAGACAAAGAGTAAGAAACAAAGAGCACATACCAATATGTGTTAGGTCTTAGATACCAAATTAAGATAGTTTTTAATTTGACCAAGAGAGTTTGTATGCAACTCTAATCAGTCAGAAGCACTCATATGACAAGAAGGTTAGTTGGTTTGTTTGATGTTTTATGGTGCATAGCAACTAGGCCATTTGCGCCAAAAATTTGGCAAAAAGTTAAAATTAAAGAAAATTAGTAAAACTTACAAAAGGAAATTAAGGCAAAACAAAACAAAGTTTAATATTTGATTTAAAAACATAAATAGCATTAAATCCAATTTTTACATCAATTCTACAACAGTAAAAGAAAAACTACAGCAATACAAGTTGTAAATGGTGAAGCATTGTCATCAAAACCCACGCTGGATGGGCAAGAGGAGGTTGTTTGATTCAAGGAACCAAACAAAATGAGCATTAACCATCTTCTCTAAGGTCTTATAGAGAGAGCTCATCAAAGCAATTGGACTGTAGTTTGAATGATGTTGTTGTTTTTAAATAAAACACAAAGCTACACAATGGGCTCTCTGTGCTCTGCCCACCACGGGTATCGAAACCCAGATTTTAGCATGTAAGTCCACAGACATACCGCTGCATCACTGGGGCAGTTTGAAGGAATGTTTGGATCCTTCTCAGGCTTAGAGAAAGGTATGACAATAGACTGGTACCAGGTATCAGGAAAATATTATCCTGCCAGATCCAGTTAAAAACAATGAGAAGAACAGCAAGAGATGGAGATAGATGGCACAGAATTTCATGGTGTACATCATCAAGTCCAACCAGTATACTGCCAGATCGATGATGGGCCAGTTTGAGTTCTACCAGTGTAAAGGGACGACAACAGTCATGGAGACAATCAGCTCGAAAGGAAAGAGATGATTGTTCTGCCTGAGTCTTGATGGCTAAGAAGGTGGAAGAAGAAGCAGAAGTGCTAGCTACCCGCCAAAAGCTTTCACCTAGAGTATTTGCGATGTTCTAGGTATCAGCTACTTTCTTGCCATTAGAAAGCAATATCGAAAGGAGGACGACAGAGGTACATTGACCCTCTTACCTTTTGAATCTTGTCCCATATGACTTTGGAACTACTAGTAGAAAATATGCTGGTTGTAAATTTAATTCAAGATTCCTTCTGGCTTTGACGTCTCACTCACCAAGCATGTGCATGGACATGTTGGAAAGCGATATGGTGTGAGAGTGTGGGATACCTTCGAAAAGTATCCCAGAACCGTTTTTGAGCCTTCCATGCCATGTGGCAGATAGGATTCCACCACAGACGAGAATATCATGGAAGACATGTCGAAGTTTTAAAAATACATTAAGCAGCTGCCTGTGTAATAGTCAGTTACTGCTGCCACGCAATCATCTATTGATGCCTTACAGACGATGGCAGGATCAAGTTCTGCAAGAGGAGCGAAAGAGAACCAGTTTGCTTGATACAACTTCAACCGCGGCACGCAGGTCAGGTGGCGTCGACCATGGCCAGTCTCTCTCAAAATTATACAAAAATTATTACTGCCTCGTGGATTATTGTCAACCCTCCATAAAAGTGGAAGAATAGTTAATTGGAACAAACTCAGAGATCAACAGCAATATAGGACAGGTTAGGTGCATGAAAATAAGTATTAGAACCACTATTGAAAAGAGAAAGGTTGTGATCAGAGAGCATATGCTCTTCAGAGTAACCCCTTCCAACAATATCAGCACTTCTCCAGAGGGGATGATATGCATTAAAGTCTCCAGGTTTAAAAAGGGAGACGGCAAATGCTCAATGAGAGCATCAATGTCTCATTAATCATAGGCTTCTACAGGCAACAGATAGAGAAAAGAAACAGTGATGGTACAACCCAAGGAACCATGGATGGCTATGGCCTCCAAGGGTGTGTAAAGTGGCAAACACAGGGTGGGCACATGCTGATGAACCAACAGTACCACCCCTCCATGAACTTGTCCATCACACAGCCTGTCATTTCTGTACAAAGAATATTGCCAAAAGGTGACTGTATCAGCAAGTTTCAGAAATGTTTTTTGTAAGGAAAGATATACAGGATGGTAAAAAGCAATCATTGTTTTGATGTCATCCTGATTAGAACGTAAATCTCGAAAGTTCTATTGTATTAAGGTGGCTATTTTTATTTATGTGTCGGCAAATTGGGTGGAGAGCCCTTTTGTTTATGACCACATCTTTTTTCTTTATTTGAAGGAGGTCTGTCGACCTCCATGGATAATACTCTGGTTTGATTGGTCATGTATTTGCTGTTGGAAGAAGATTCCAGCAACTAAGAATGTAAACAATTGATTGTTTTACATCTTGGGGTGGAAGATGCATCGAAGGAAATGTCTCTACTCAGAACCAAATGAAGTGGATCTTGTATTTGCTGAAATGTATGTTAGGGCAGAGATAGGTGTTGAAGTTGATTTTTTAACTTTTTTAACCATGGAGGTCAAAGTACTTTCCATTTGGTTTGAGAACAATTCTGTAGTAGTGTAATAAAATGAATCAACATACTTCCAATAGGAAGTGGTGGACAGCAAATTTCGATCCTCAGGGTAAGTAATGTTTTGAATCGTTTTCAAATGTTGTACCTCGTTCATAGGCATAATGGTCCTTGCCACATGATGTCTCTGAGTGACTAAACTGCTCACACGGGGAACATCGGAGAGGATTTGGAATGTATGGCCGTACCTTATGATTAAGATAACTTGGTTTGATGGTGGTAAATGTTAGAATGAGGGCATTGGTTGGCATCATAATTCAATCTTTAGGAGAAGAGATACACTTCACTGTAGCAACTCCTTGAGTGGAGAAACCAGCAACAATGTTGGACTATGGGATGTTCTTTAAATCCCTCTCAAGAGTACCTTCTCGTGAGGAATTCAAAATAGTATGAGGCATAACCTCAATAGGTATATCTCCAATTACCCTCAAACGCATGAAGAGTTCACTTTGTTGAGAAATGGATGTTTTCACCAATGCCACTATAGTGACACATCTTTACTGACTTTGGTGAGCCAACAAGTCCCTCCAGTTCCTTCTGAATGAAAAAGGGAGATATTTGAGCTAAAGATTTCTCTGAAAGAGAATGTAGTATGATAAAATATGGTACAGGTGTTACAGATGTTGAAGACTGCTGATAAAAATCTTTAAGACATGGTCGTTTACCTATGGACTGTTTTTCACTATTTGAAGTTTTTATTTGGAGGATCTATAATAAAAAATTAATATTATGGTGCTCACTGACCCCACCCACAATGGAGCCCTATGAGTTGATGCACTACAATGCCAAACAAGGACACTGCAGCAATGCCAGGGTTTTGTGAGCACTATACCCAAACACCAGCATTGGATACAATGTCCACAACACCTGTTTAGAAAATCCAACACTGGCACTTTGTTCACCCTAGTCTAAGTGGTCCTGCTGACTGACTATAGGAGCCATTCAAAGGCTGCCTGTCTTCAGGATTTCAAGGCCAAAGTTGTGTGTCAGGGTTGGACCTCTCAACCACGAGGATCCTTTCCTCCCCTTCATAGTCGCCAGGCATGGCAAACACGTGGGTGGATGTTTAGATCTCAGAGGAGGTAATCTGAAAGAACAAAAACTTCCCTGGGAGGTCCTCTCAACACATACGGGAATTCATACTAAGGGGTGACAAGGTTTGACGTTTCGAAGTCAGATACATAAATATCTTGGTTCTTCTACCTATATACCACAACCTAAAGTATAAGTAACCATTTGAAGTACAGGAAGTGGCCAAAAAATTAAACTTGAAATTGATGGGAAGACTAAAATCTTCCATGTCAGTCTGTTGCAGATGTACTACGAGAAAGGTAACTAGATGTGGCTGTTATAGATTCAGAAACAGATGATGATAACTTTATAACAGAAGATGAAGACCCACCTATTAGAAATAAGATTACTAGGTGGAAATGAAATGTACAATGATGTCATGTTAAGTGAAGAACTGACTGGCAGACCAAAATAATATATACAAAACCTATTATAACAGTATGCTGATGCCTTCATAGACAGACCGGGTAAGACAGGCCTTTTGCAATACGACTAGATGAAGCCTTATAATATACCTTATGTGACATGAGACCTGATCAGGCAAGAAATCGAGGCAATGTTAGAAGCTGGAATAATTGAAAATTCGAATTCAGCCTACTGTTCCTCAGTGGTAATCAAGATGAAGAGGGGTGACTCAAAATGTTTCTGCATCGATTTCTGGAAGCTGAACTTTGTGAAGAAGATTAACTCCAAACGTATAATAGAAACCTGGATGAGGTGAAATTCTTTATCAAGATCAATCTCACTAAAGGTTATTACCAGATCAATATAGAGATGGAATATAAAGAGAAGGCAGCTTTGGTGATACCAGATGAATGAATATACCACATGGATAAGCCAACTTGGCAGAAATTTCTAACAACACGCTTAAGATGTTGCACAAAATTACTCACATTGAACATCATGTGGACATTTTTGAACCACAAAGCCAAACGGGGAAATCAGTTGAAGAAATTCAGAGTGCTGTTTGGGTAACTGAAAAGATCAGTTTTGATAATAAGTGCAACATAATTATTCTGTGCTAGACTTTGTTGAACACAAGGTGGGCAACTGACAGACAACTATGGAAGAGGAAAAGCTAGTTTCATACAAGCTGCACCAGCTCTAACGACCAAGTATTAAGTCGGATCCTTTCTAGAGTTATAGGGATACTATAGGAAATCCATCCCAAATTATGTTGAAATCACTACTACATAAGTGAGTGGCCGAAGAATGGACAACCAAATAAGGTAAAGTGAGAACAGCCACAGCAGATGACCTTCCAGATGTTGCAGAACTTGTTGACAGAGATGCCAACTATTTCAAATGACTGAGCGTAATGATTGTAGACAGAACCCTTTCACAGTTTTAGTCCTTTTAGATTTGCCAGAAACAAGACAATTTGGTGAACGAGGCCTCTCTCTTTTTTCCACTTTTGAACGATCGCATTGGTGTTTCTATGCCGCTAATAAAACAAGAAATACCCATCTACGCGAGCGCTAATTGGCTGACAAGCACTGATGACGTAACTATGGATTCCCCCGCCTGCCCAGTATGAAAAAGCACCACACTCAAACTATTGGAAAACGTCGAAGATACAAATATTTTTTATTATTTCAAACAAAAACATGATTATCGCAAGTATCCATTTGGACTATATCTTTTATTATGAAAATTTATTTGTATCTCACTAGAAAGTTGTTCATCCCTTTCAAGCCCTGGGGAAACAATTTATCACTTTATTTTATAGGCCTATATAAATATAATAATTTGGGAGTTGCCACAAGTAATATTTGTCTATATAAACGTATTTTCGTAATGTATACACGAAAATCGTAATGATAACGCTCAAATTGTAATGGTTGGCATCTACGCTTTTATTTTGTTTGTTTTTGAATTTCGCACAAAGCTCCTCGAGGGCTATCTGTGCTAGCCGTCCGTAATTTTGCAGTGTAAGACTAGAGGGAAGGCAGATATTTATCACCACCCACCGCCAACTCTTGGGTTACTCTTTTATCAAAGAATAGTGGGATTGACCGTAACATTATAACGTTCCCACGGCTGGGAGGGCGAGCATGTTTGGCGCGAACCTGCGACCCTCGGATTACGAGTCGCCCGCCTTACGCGCTTAGCCATGGCAGACCCTCTACCCTTTTAAGGAAGTCAACAAATTCTTAGAATGTCAGTCTTCAACAAACTGTTGATGATTCAAATCAATGCTTCAAACATTATAATTGGAGCAGTAGAAATACAAGAACATGAATACTAACAGTTTCTAGTAATGTACATAAGCAAAAAACTGTTTAATGATGAAAAGAACTACTCAGATTGAGTGACAGTGCCTAGTCGTTATATTTTCAACTTAGAAGTTCCAGAACTGCCTTTATGAGAGGTAGTTTATCTCCCAAACAGACTATCAGCCCCTTTCATACATCCAGAGGTGTAAAATAAACTGTACAAGGATCATGAAATGGGCATCGTATATTCAAAACTACCGGTTCTATATTGAAGCCATCAAGGGGATTTCAAATGTTGTGAACAAACTTACAAAAATGGATGTAGTGTTAAAAAAAAATAGGTAGTTTTCTTGAATAGGGGATTGTTGTTATATATACAAGAGCATTTCATTTAAAGTGTTTGAGGTTTTGATTTAGATAGTTATAAAATATAAGTGTTAATTGAATTCACTATTTTTGTCAGTTGATAATTTATAACAGGTTTGCTCATATAACTGTGTACAAATCATATATTGTATAATTTGTCATATATTTTTGCATGATATTACTGGAACCTTTTAACACTTTCTAGTTGTTTCATTTGGTGTTGTTACATCATGATATATGGTAGTTTGTACAAAGTTCTAGGCCTCAGTAAGGTAATATATACATACATATGAGACAATAAATCAGTGCAAGTAAGTTTGAAACAGTGAAAATTACTGAAGTGAAAGTGAAAAAAAGTTAGACAGCATGCGAGTTTAGGCTTAATGAGTGATTTATAAAGCAAATGTCACAACTTGGAATGTAATAACAGATAGAAAAGGATAATTTGTCTTGTCAAAGTGTATTCTAATGCAATTGAGCATGCCTGTGGTGGACTTTGTTGGAAGAAAAGACAATTATTCAATTATTTAAAACTCCAAATACAACTGTGATAATCAATAGTTATAATGGTGATTTTAAAGTGAATGTCACTGATTATACTGTAACAACAGAGCAGAGGAGAATAGTTCCCTTTTGTCAATTAGGTTCTGGAAGTAACTGAATCAGACTTTGTGGACTCTTTATAAAAATAAAATAAAATAAAATAAAAAAGGAGATGATTATTTAGACATCTTGATACAGCTGTGGTAATTAACTGTGTAAATATCTTGAGTCAGATAAAATCACCATTGGAGGGACACTTGAAATAATATTCCTTAAATGCTAACAGCTCAGGAGCTTTGGTGTTGGTGCCTTACCTAATGAGAGAGTATCAGCTAAAACCTTGAGCTAGCTGTTAGAACTAGGCCCTTACAACAGTTTAAAGATATTCCTTTTCCAAATTTTTTTTTTGTCAAACAGTAAATGGAGTAAACATGGTTAGCTAGCTTGAGGTAACATAAGGCAAAATTTGTTCTGCTTTCCATGTTGACTTCTTTACAAGCATGATGCTCTACTACTGCAACTGCAAAAGGATGGCCACTAGCAGTAGGTGGGAAGAAACTTTATAATTGACTTAAATAGCATGAGAGAAGTGTCCATCGTTAGAAATGCTACACTGAGTGACATGAATGTGAGAGAAGTTTTGGAGTAACATTCTGTGTTTATTTACAGCTCAAGATGAATATTTCAAAATCAGCCAAATGGAAGGATACTCTATAGAGAATTTTTGATGTTCTTTTCATGCGAGAGAGAGGTTTGCCTTTCATGGACCTTCACAAAGGACTGGTGCACCTGATAACGGTAATTTTTAGAAACATTTGCTTAGTCATTAATGATTTTGTTCTAAGGGAGCAAGTATAGAAAGTTGCAAAATCTCGGGTGGCAGATTACTGTGTTCAAGCCTACTACTTGTCATGTGAGTCCAAGAATGAATTTAAAGCAACTTACACTCACTATGTATGCCACAATATTTTAGAGAAAAGAAATGCAGCAAAATATTCTGCCATCACAGTAAATGCAACACCTTATCTCATTAATGAGACACAACTTTTATCCTGAGTTTTGTATTCATACCATCAGAATGTTCTTTTATTATCATTTAAGAAAGGTTTTTAAAATTTACTTAATACAATAAGAAGACTGGAGCTAATATTTCTAATCTGATACTTGATTGCTTAGCTGATCATGGAATACCAATAATGAATTGCAGAGCCTAAGAATATGACATTGGGTCCAACATGACTGGAAAGTATAATGGTGATCCAAGCTCTGTTAGTAAACATTAATCTCCTTGGCTGAATTTTGACCAGAAAATCAGCCATTCTTTAAAATAGTTCAGTAACTTTACAACCTAATTATTTGTAGCATATAGGAAAGGAGCATTCTTTTCAAGAATACAGGATGTTCTTTTCATAGACTTTTGGGAACATGAAAGACAGAGTGGATATTGTCAAATGTTTTATATTTTGCCTTCCTGGCATTCTGGGTGCACTATTAGGAATCATTCAACTGTCTTACATCTCAAACATGAAATTATGTCAAATGCATATATGACTATGTGGCAGTTGCTTTCTAGTATCTTAATGGTTGGAATCCAGCTAAAGGTGAAATCAAGTATAACAGGCCCACAAAACTACCACTGAAACTGAAATGAGCAACACTGAAAGATTGTTGATTGATTTAAACACAGTGCATGAGCACTAAAGCTCAATTATTCAATGAACCAAACTGGTTGCAAATAACATGAATCTTTTGTCACAACTATTTGCAAAATAGAAAACAGTTCCTAAGTATTTTCACAATAAAATATAAATATGACTCATTGCCTAATGGTGAAGAAAATGAACATGTGTTGGAAACAAAATTATGATGAAACACACTGTATAATATTATAGATTTTGTTATTGCTGGGATCACTATAAGATATAGGGTTTACATGGATATTAATCAGACTTATTTTTTTTGTGGCAACATCTGGATATATTGGAGAATGATCTATTTTCAAACACTAGGGAATTTGTTGCCAAGTGTAAATATTACGTATCAGAAGACTTAATAGAGGATATGAAACAACCAAAGATCATTCATTAAGGTAACTTTGGTGACACTACATTAAATCATTTATATCTTCTAAACAAACCACACATTCAAGCTACATACACTTTTCCCAAATATTTCTATAGCCTTTGCATTTTCTGCCTAATTCCAGTCACAGTTGCAGAAAGATAGAGGTATTTTAGCAAGCTGAAACTGATAAAAGATAATTTGTATTTTACCATTGCTTAAGACTCATTGAAAGATCTGATAATAAATTTATTTATGTGTTTTTCTTATAGCAAAGCCACATCAGGCTATCTTCTAAGCCCACCAAGGAGAATCAAACCCCTAATTTTAGCATTGTAACTATGTATACTTACTGTTGTACTTACAGGGAGCTAAAATAAATGAAAACTACAAACCTCCTCTGTATTTAACCAATTCTATCTTATTTTGCTATTACACAACTGAAATATTTAAGGATAATCAAGTACTGCTTTCATATATTAACCAAATTAAACAATCATGAAATATATTATATGAGTATTTCTTTCTCATTATTTTCTGTTATGTAATAAAATTCTTTAATCAGTGACTTTCGTGATTTCCTTTCAGGCAGCAGTGTGTTTGTGTGAAAGAACATTTGCCGATTGTACAGTAAAAATATATATTGTTGATTTCTTAAAAACTTTTAGTCCATTTTCATATCAGTAGTTTGTTGAGATGCAATAAATAATGGCTTAGGGATATATTCAATTTGTTTGTTATGTTTAAAATGAATACAAAAATATACATAATAAAATACTAATTAAATATACTTCATTTTATAAAATAAGAATAAAGCTTTATAATATTTCACGTATTTTTGTATTGAATTATGGGAAACTAGTGACTATAACAAATCTACACAAATACTGCTTTTCAAATTTCTCAAAATATGATATCTAGTTGCAAAATATATAACATAAAAACAATAGGTTAGTACAGTATGTATGCCATGTTAAATCTCTCAAGATGATATGTAATAATTGCATGATTTAAATTATTCTTGCAAAGTAACTAGAAAATTCAGCTCATTGGCAGTTATTTTGTACATACCAATCTGAGTTTTGGGGAAGAGAGGCATGTAATAATCCTTCTTACCACTGGCTACAAACTGTACTTATGACATCATTTATAATGTATGGTATTTACAAACAATTAACATATTGTTATATACATATGAATTTTTCATATACCTATTTTTTCATGAATGTGGTAAAACAGTGAATATAATTTATTGTCTAATAAACACCAAAACCAAAATATTGTGGTATTACATTTATTAAACAGCAAAGTGGTAAACTCAAGAATTTGTTATGAGAGAAAAACCACGTGTTCTATGTTTATTTGATGTTGGTGAAGAACATCTTGAACTCAGTTTTTAAATCAAAGATCTTATGAATGTGTGATATTTTATTAAAAAGGTGAAAGTTGCAAGTTGTTATTCCACATTGCACAATCTGGGAATAACAGTGTAATGAGTGTTTTTATAGCTATGGTGAAAAATGAATATATTCATTCAGATAATTTTTGCAAATTTCTTTGAAAAAAATGGAGTAACAATAAATAACTTGTTATAAAATAACTATGCATCCAGCATTAATATTTGTTTTTGTTTAGTGAAACTGAGCTACTTCTGAGTTTTGATTAATATTTACTTTGAATAAGTATGCTGGAGTGACTGCATATTTTATATGTACTAAATGAATACACCTTTGAATTTGAGTAAATATTAATCAGTAAAAACAAAACTTTTACTCTTGTTGCATTTAACTTGTAATAGAAGTAGTTTGATGTTGGAATGTTGTCTTAAAATATGTGTACAAAGGATAAATATTAATACTAGCATTTTAAATTTTACTATCAATATCAGGCTTCCAATTTTGACTCTCACTTCTGTATTTTTGAGAGACTATAAAAATCATCATAAACATCTTGATGATCTGATTATTTATCATTCTGAGATAGGACAATGTCTAATTTTAATACATGTGCTCATAATTTTGTTCCTCTATTAATATTAGTTAGTAACATTTATGGTAAAAGATATTTCAGTTAAAAAATGGTACAAAAAATTTATAATAGTTTCAGAATTATTCTTTGAGACAAATTATTTTAAGAACTTAACCCAATAACAGAAAACTCTCTCTAGTTTGAAATTCAGTTATTAAACCATACTTAACTAAAACTGACAATTAGAATTAGTGATAAAATACTTCCTAGTCTTTTCAGAATGAAAAGATTACAGTGTTTCAGGTTTTTTTTCTTTTAAGTGATCTTCCCTTACCATAGTTAATATACTTTGTGTTTATTGACTTTTGAAAGTTAATACCATACAGTGCTATGGTAAAACTAGATTATTTCAGTTTAAGAAAGCAAAAAACTGCATCTTATAATAATAAGATTATTATTATGCAAATATTAATTGCATAAATATTTTCTGAATGAATGTAATAAATTTAATGTACTGGGAACATTATTTTAATTTTGAAATTTTTATACTTCAGTATTTTGGTGACAAGAAATAAAGTTACAGAAAACAGAAGTCAAATTTTTAATACCCAAATACAATGAAAAGTAATACAACAAAAGACATTTTACATTTAGTACGTTATTGAAATGATAGCATGGTATGTGACATTATATGAAATTACATCATACACACACACTAATAACACAACTTACAAAAATGTTATACGGGGTGTTCGGAAAGTCACTGTGCAGTTTTGTGATCATATTTAATTCAGTCTATTTCAAGCCAGCAACTGATAGCAGTGTTTGAAACAAAATAAGAAGGATTCAGGCCTGTATTGATGCCAACGGGGATCACTTTCAACATTGTTTATACAGGGTGGTCGCTAGAAAAGCGGAAAATTTGTCAAACAGCTATTTATTTTTTCAAAGAATAACTTTTACAAAGTTTTTTAAAGGCATATGTTATATTACACTCATAGATGCTCAAAATTATTAAAATCATGCATTTTATTCATGATGTAAAGAAATCAAAATGGAAATGAGTAAGCACGCATTTTATTCATGATCTCATCTGACACTCAAATTTTCCGTTTTTATAGCTTTTCTAGCGACCACCCTGAAGTTGTCATTCATATTTAGCTCCTGTATTGTATATTGAAACATATCTGTTAATAAATATATAAGTGAACAGTGACTTTCTGAACACCCTGTACAAGGAAATATGTACAAAAAAATAAATCTGGAACAAGACTATTCTTCAAGTTTACCACTACTTATAGAACACAACTTTACATCGTTGTGGAGTTAACTGAAATGATTGTATTATATTAAGCATCAGATTGCTAGATTTTAGCCTTTGACTTGTGCAGGTAAGGAACTATTGGAGAGAAGGATTAACTTAAGGAGGTTACATTTATACATGATTCTCTGACAAGATATGTGGATAAGGTAGTCAATAAGGTAAGTAGGGAGAAATAATTAGATTATGTTAACCAGTGGCATGTGTTGTTGATGTAACTGACAAAGCAAAAAGATATAATAATGAGTGCTAAAAATGCTGCAGTTTTTGCTGTGCACATAGAATATAATGGTATAGGGAAAGGAAAATCAGAAGAACTAATTGATAAGTACAAAGGGATGATAAAGGCATTTTAAGAAAAAAAGTCATAATTTAACTGTATCATAAATATTGTGGGAACAAACAGGGTGGCTAACAGGCTTGTGGGAAAAGGGAATATTTTAGAAAAGATGATTCACATTTAAAAAGGGTAGGCCTTAGTTTATTTGCAAGGGCTACATATTAGCTTATTTGTAAGTAAAGTTTTATGCAAGAATTAGTAAGGATAAAATAAATACAAAAAATAAAATGTAGAGAAATGTTTAGAACAGAAAATGAAAATAGGAGTATTTCTAAAAATAGGCTTAGTTGTTACTATTGAAATGCTGTAAGTATAATAAGTAAAACACATAGCCTAAGAAGACTGGTAGAAATGTAGAATTTTAATGTAATGGGAATAACTAAAATATGGTTAAATACAGACAGTTTTGATAACAGAAATGTCTTTGAAATACAGGGTTATAGGTCATACAATATGGATAGAGTATTGGAAAAAAGTGGAGAAGTGACTTCATATATAAAATGTGAATTAAATCCCATTGAAGTTGAGATATCAAAGATGAACTCATTTGTGTTTATATAAGCAGATGTGAAGGGAAAAGGATTTTAGTTGGAATTTGTTACAGACCACTAAATGACACTGAAGAAATTAATAAGAAACTTTTTAGTGAGATTAAGATTTCAGCTGTTAATAAGGTCATAATTATGAGCAATTTTAATTTCAGGCATTTAGATTTGGAAATGTAAAACCACAAGTGAAAAAGCTTTGAAAATTGTTCAAGATGGTTTTCTTTACCAATTGGTCAGGGAAACTACTATAAATAATAGTATTTTAAAATTTATTGTTTGTTTTTGAGTTTTGTGCAAAGCTATACGAGGGTTATTTGCACTAACCATCCGTAATTCAGTAGTGTAAGACTAGAGGGAAGGCAACTAGTCATCACCACCCACAACCAACTCTACTACTCTTTTACCAATGATAGTGTGATGGACAATCACATTATAACCACCACAGCTGAAAGGATGAACATGTTTGGTGCAATGGGGATTTGTACCCATGACCCTCAGATGATGAGTCGAATGCCTTAACCCACCTGGCCTGATTTATTGTAAAATTCTAATAAAGAAATGGTTGAGCAAATGTTCATTAAGGAATATCTGGATGCAAACTGTCATTTCTTGATTAGGTTCGATGTTTTGCCACAAATGGAAATCAGGAATGATTATATTGTGGTTATACATTTCAAAAAAGCAAATTTTGAGGGGTTGCAACAAGAATTATCTCTTGTGAACCTAGAGGCTTAATTATTTGAAGACACTGATAAAATGTAGAAAATGTTTAAATATTCGAGATTAACATTCCTTATAGAAAGAAATAGATAACACCAAATAAACAATCAGGTTGGTTCATGAAAACTGTACATTATAATTGAGAAGGAAATATAACATTTTAAACTGAGTGGTGTGGTGGAAAATTTAGAAGTAGAAGAAATTAACACATCAAAAAGAATGTGTGAAAGAAATTGGCTGAAAGTGTAAAAATTAACAGTAATTAAGAGTAAACAAAAATTTTAGGACCGAGATAGGACCTTTTAAGAATAATAAAAGAAGACTTGTATCTGATGATTATGTAATGGCTGGGATATTAAGTTTTGCTTTTTCTTCAGTTTTTATTAATGAAGATTTATGCAGTATTTCTCATATGTAACACCTGATAAATTTGCATTAATCAGTTTTTAAGAAAAAAGATTGAAAGGTTTAACAAACAATAAGTTACCTGTGCCACGCATTTCCCCATGAATTCTGAATGAAATTAAAGATTGGATATGTGAGCTATGTCCTGATATTTTTGTAAGTCCTTAAATAGTCAACAGATACAAAGAATTTAAAGTTAATTAGTCATTCTTCTTTTGAAATGAATTAATAAATATTATTCAGTAATTATAAGCCTATTTGTCATACATCAGTTGTGGGAAAAATCTTGAAAAATCTGATACAAGATGCTTTGCAAAATAACTTAACAAAGTTTAGAATTTTATTGGAAACTCATTGAGAAAAATCTTGCCTTACAAACATTTTAATGTTCTTTTAAAACATAAATGCTTACACAGGTGAGGAGGATAAGGGTGTAAATTTGGAGTATCTTCATTTTTACAAAGAATGTGATAAGATGCCACATTAAAGGCTTGTAATCATCTATCTCCATATATGCAAGGGGTAAAATAGTTACTTGGATAGAAGAATAGCTAGATGGTGAAAAGCAAAGTTCATTGAAGTTACCACAGGTTTCAGTATTAGGACTTTTGCTCTTTTTCATTTACATCAATGACACTGATAACAGGAATGGTGAATAAATTAGATTAATGTGTTTATGATACTAAGGTCTTGGGTTTGCTGGCTGTAAAGAAGATGCTGCTGCTTTATGAAATAATTTAGTGAGTTAAGTGAATAAATGGCAGATGGGTTTTAATCATAATAAATGCCAAATGATGCAAGTAGCTTATCCTAATTTGAAGTACAACTATAATTTGTGTGGGAATAACCTTAGCAGCATCATTAGAGCAAGGGATCTTGGTGTAATCAATGATCAGTCTCTCAAGTTATTCAAGTACTTTGCTGTTGCTTGTGGAAGAGAAAAATATAATTTTATGTTGTATCTACAGAAATACTGAATAAGTTTAAAGAAGTTATAAATTCATTGTGTAAGTCATTGGTCAGGCCATATCATGTCCAGTCTTGGCCTCCTTACCTCCAAAGGATGTTGAATTGTTAGAAAATATTCATAGGAGGATGACTAGAAAATTGCCTGGATACAGAGGTTATGGTATCTGAAATTGTCTTTTCCTGAGAAATAGAGTAAGAATGGATGTCACTGAGATTTTAAGATTGTAAAGGGAATTGATAGTGTTGATGTATCATTTTTTATTATACTTAATGGTGAGAATGATAGGACTAGAAGACAGAAGTAGAAAATTTGGCATTGTAGGGCTCATCTTCAGCTCAAATTTGTTTTCTAACAGAGTGGTTTGGCCTCTAGAATGGATTGCCTTCAGATATTGTGGAAGTAGTAAACTTAAGTTTGTTAAAGAGGAAACTTGATAACTGTATGAAAAATAAGGGCTAGCTTTACTTTTTATTTATCTATTTAATATTTCTAGTTTAGAGAATGAGACAGCCAAGATGGGCCAATTAGTCTTTTATTATCCCTAAATGTTATATTAGTGTGTGCTGTTAAGCCAATTATTGCAAATAAAATTAGTCAATTTGTGTTTAATCATAAACAAGTTTTATGATCAGGGTAATGGTATGGCAATATGCTGTAGATTGGTTCCTTCTTTAGCTAAAATTTTATCATGAAAAACAGTGGTTGGGGAAATATTTGAAGCCTTTTACAATTCTGTTATAAAAAATATAAGGCATAGCACAGATATATTAAAAGCAACAGCATTGGAAGAGTTCAAGAGGAAGCCTAATACGTAAGTATATGAAAAGTCAAAGGTAGATACATGTAGATGAGTGTTTGAAAAATTCATAGGGCAGCCATCATAGGTCAAGAAGCCCCTTACTGTTCCTTAAATTCTAAGTTATATTACAGATATTATCAGATATACACGACTGTTCATTGTAGGTAAGATTAATTTATTTTGTGAGTTAATATTTCATGATTGTTTAGTTCTTTTCATAATAAGAGAGTTAAAAGCAGACAAATATTGGAAGTTGAGTTGATGAGTTACTGATGTCAAGGCAACAGATTTCTGAACACATGAATGAGAAATTTAAATAGTTGTAACTGGATAATAAACCAGAAAAAGGGAGAGAATCAAAGGTAAAGGTGAACAAAAGAGAAAAATTGGAAAATGTAAAGTTAACTGTGGAAGGAGTGAACAGCCTAACAGTTGACATGTTAAAGTGAGATTAACAATTTTCTGACACTTTAGAAAAATAACTTGTCTCATTAGTGTTTTAAAGCAATTGAACCTGCCTGTGCAAACTTTGATAAAAAGTAGACAAGTATCTGTTCAGGATACAACTGTAATAACTAATTAGGAAGTGTAAGTGAATCACACAATGATAGTGTTGTGATAAAAGAGAAAAAAGAAATGAATGAGTTATACACTGATGGTGTTAAAGAGAAAAATAATTTGTTTATCATCTGAATTGGCCTACATGGACTTTTGACAAGAAGAAGAGAACTGTATGTTATTTCAGATACAACTATGACATGAATAACGTGAAGAATTTTTGTTCATATATTTAGTTTGTTTTGAACATATTTTAAATTTAAAATAAGTTTTAAATACATGCTATTCATTTATAACTGAATTTATCAACAAGTCACAGATACCTACTGTAGAAGAATCTATAGCCCAACACACCCATATACTTACTTTAAAATAAGAAATACGAAAGACAAGTTTTCCAACAGATGTTGATCATGTTTATTAATTCATGAAGTACCTAAATAACAAATACAACAGCATTTAAGTGACAATCACTAACATCAAGTTACAAACCTTCTGTACTTTAAACATGTTGCTCCATACTGGTGTTAACAAAGAGTATGAAGTTTATGACAAAAAAACATTTACTGGCTTGTATTTCTACTTTGTAGTCTTGCATATAAAATCTCAAGAAGTTATGAGTTTTTAGACAAATAATTTAACATGAAGGAAAACTTATGTAGGAATTATTTTGAATGACAGATCAGTGACTTTATCAATAATAAAAAAGAGAAAATCACCAATAATAATGTTTTATAACTCAATATCTACAGGTTTAATTTAAAATAGTAAACATGCTTTGTAAGTAAAATAATAAAATATGTACCTTTAGTCTCACAGCTTGTTTGAACATAAGGAACTATTTTAAGGAATAAAGACAGAATATAACAACTGTAAATGTCAAAAGACTGTAAACACATACTAAAGCACATGGCAATGACTAGAAATTTACGTTATTTTGGTTCTACCTCCCCCTTTAGAAAGGAAAAAGCCAATCTGAAGGGATTGACACAGATACTTGTAGATATTTCTATTGAGAATGTTTTTTTTTTCTTCATGTAAATATTTAGTCTATGATATCTGCACCATTAGATTTTGGTATACTGTAATGGGTTTGTCTGAATTTGCCACAATATGTAAAAATTAAATGCCACTGTCAACTCAGGGGCCATAGTGTAGGATTCCTCCTGTTTTTGTCATCTACCCCAGCAGCCACCCAATTAGTGTGGCTTAAAATAAGATTTTGAAAAATAACTGTCAAAATTTTTGCATTTTTTTCTTTATTGCTGGCTGGGTTCAATTTATTATCTTCACAGCTCTTTAGGAATCTGCTTCTTGACAGCTCTTATACTCGATTACAGTGAGATTTTTTTTAACTTGCTTACATTCACATAGTAACATACTCATTTTCTACATGAAATGTGTTGATAATGAATTTTATTACAATTCTCCTTAAACATATGAATAAAATCTCCTATGATTACATACTTTTCCACACTAATTATTGAGATTACAATGAAAAATTTGCTAAAAACTTAATTCCAAGTTTTCTAAAATTTTCACTTTCACCGAATACAAATGAATCGCTGACCTATAGATTAGTCATTACACCAGCACACAATGTAGCCATATTTATTCTTGAGTCACTAAATTCTTTACAAACATAATTGCAAGTAGATTTATTTATCCCACATATTTCATAAACTTAAAGTCAGAAGGAAAAGGATATTAACATAACATAAACAACATATATGAATAATTTACTGATAGACATATATATATATATATAAGACTGGTCTTCCAGTCATTATGCATTATGTTTACAGCATAAAGAAATATAACATATATTAATGTCAGATTACCTAATTGATTAGAGGAAAGGCATCAAGTCAATAGTAACCACTACTTACTCTTGTCTACTCTTAACTGACAAATTTTTTTATAGAACATCTAAGGTCTCAATGTATGAAGCAAATTTTTATGGCACACAACAAAAACACAAATTCTTGGATTAACAATTTAGGCACACTGACTACATGAAACAAAAAGGAATTTTAATTAATATAGTTGTATTGTTAGAAAAGGGGCTGCATTAACATCAGTTGTTATTACAAAAAGTTGTATGATAAAAGCACTTATGCTAATGTAAGTATGAGATTCTATCAATTTCCATTACATATTAGGTAAACAACTAATAATTATTAATGTTTTCTCAGATCATCAAACTTTAACAGGAAGTATCAACATCTTCATCACATTATTTAAGTATTAAAAAAACTGCTTTATATTTCAATCAACCAAATAACATTTAAAAACATGATGTAATTCCACTAAAATACAACATATGTATATAACAAAATTATAAAAATCTCTATTCATATATACTTATATAGATTTATTTCAGTACATTTTTGAAGTTTTAATACGTGCACACTAAATGCTAAGAAGAAACTACCAACAAGTTTCCATTTAATGTGTTGTCATTGGATAATAAAATATAAACACTTACATTAAATATGATCAATCAAAAACATTGTATATGGAATTTAATTTCAAAGATACACATAGAGTAATTCCACACATTACTCATAGTTATTTCAAGCAATAAAAATTTTAAAACACATCTGGCTTATAATACCTCCTCAGAAACATTTAAACAATTCTAAAATTGTAAATAAATGTCATATTAAATGTTGAACAAACAAAAACACCAATAAAGGGTTAGAATTTTTGTGGTACCACAAGTTATCAGAAAAAAATATTCTAACAGGAATTGAAATAAATTTGTACAACATGAACGATACAGGTAAGCAAAATTTTTTAGTCAGAATGTTATAATTTATTTAAAACATTTGTTCCTAAATTAAAACAACTGTAAAGGAAAGAATGAAATTCTTTATAGAATTTTAAAACTGTGATCTGCAGAAAAAATCATGTATACAAACTTCATAAAAGCCTTTATGAAAAAAAAAATTAAGAATTACAAGAAAATCTTCATGAAGAAATTAACAATTGTGTAGCTTTAACACCAGAATAAAAAAAGAGTTAATAACCACAAGATATATCTACAGCTGCAAGGTTCACAAAATCAATGATGTTTAGAAATCAACATTATTTAATTTAAATACATCAATATACACAGTAACTAAATTTATCTATAAAAAATATGCATCTTTAAAAGAACAATACATATATACATTAATCACAGAATTTGTAAGAAAAATTAAACAAATAATGTTAATAAAAATTATTTACTTCTTTCATTTAATGTAGTTTCTTTATCCACCGAATACCCAAGTGAAGTTCACTTATTGTTTAAAAGTAACAGGCATTATCAACCTGATAAAAAGTTGTGTGAGAAAATCCCTTTTTTCCAGTAAATAATAACTATCATAGACAGGAGAAATGGCTAGTTATGAGATATCTACTGTCACTATTATTGAAGGACTTATGTATGAATGAATTTGAGAGTAAAGCTTTAACTGAGTCTAATTTTACACAAGAAATTTTGATATAATGATGACTTCTGTGGTATGATAATATAATTATCGAAACAGCTGAGAGACCTCTATCAAATTCACTTATGGAGTAGAAAAAATAATAGTTTACCTTTTCCTAAACATATTAATTAACAGAATAGGAAAAAGTTAAGATACTTCTACTTCTTGTTCACCTTTCTATGTGATAATGCTGACACACCAAACAACCATGTTATAAAAAAAACCCAGGAAATATCATATTCAATTTTTACGCATACAAAGCTAAATAAAACTGTGTTCTAATCAAGAGTAAAATAATAAAATACTGTTGTTGAAACATGTTAAGGCTGATATCATTAACAGAATATTTTAGTAATTTATGAGACACAATTTGTGATAAAAGTAATTTGATCAAAATATTAGAAAAACTAAAGGTTTACTTTTATTGTATACATCTTTACCTTGTACATTTTTTAATAATTAAAAATAACGAATTTTTACTCTCCATATAAATCCATAAAAAAGTTACACAATTATCAAATAAAGCTGAGGATAAAGTAAATATAATGGAAAAAACACATATCCGTAAAAAATTTGTAAATGTGGAAGCACATACATATGTCAGACTAAAAGGAACATAAAACACAGACTGAATGAGCATAAGTAATATACTTAAAATAAAAGATATTCCACCACTAGCCAGACAGTTAGCATAACACTACAATAAATTCATTGGAAAAATATTATACTTTTAGTTCAACTCCAAAATTACAATACAAGAAACATTCATGTATGACCTAAGATAATTAAATTTAAAAAAAATAATTGTGTGTTAAATAGGGATGAATAATTAAAAGAGCAAATATATGTAGATGACAAGATACTGTGTAGAAAAACACGAAGAGCAAAATGTCCCATAACTGAATAGAAAGTTTTAAACAGCGTAATACTCTTACAGTTTATAATTGTGAAGGTAAAGTGTTGAAATATGCATAGTGTAGTTTAGACTATGGATAAGTCTCAAATAAAATTATTTTCATTGAATAAATGTATGTATTCTTTTAATAAATGCATATATTGTACTTTTATAGGAAATATACTACAATCCAAAACAAATTTTTGGATCTCCTTTAATCAGGAACAGTTTTAAAATGACATCTTAAGTTCTAGTGTTATTAATAGAATTCCCTTCAAAATATGAAACATTACTTTTATATATAAAGCCACAGAATTAGTTAACTGAAATATCTAAGTATTTTAAACTTTTTCTTCTTCTAAATATATAACTTTGTACATCGTTTAAAACCACTTACACAGTACAAACTGGAATATGTTTTTAAGAGTACCCAATCAAAAGATTTAATTATTTAATGTACTTCAAAAACTTGTTGATATCGTAGCTCATGAAATACTTTTGTATCTTGTTACCAGTTATATGCAAAAACCTCTTTGAATGCCAGCTGGCAAATGCATGTTTCACTGTAAGAAATTTGCCTGGAGAAAAATATTTTATCTATTGAAATATGCTTCAAAGTAAATATGTTGTACTCCTTGAAATATTTTTGACTACCACATACAAGTTTCAGTGTTTACATTGCATTGAATCTAGTAGAAAATGCTTATTTACCAAGTATATATGTAAAGTGAAATTTGCTTCTTCACTTAGTTTATGGTTTTTGCTAATTAATACTGTGTAATATATAGAAAGAACAAAAATGTCATGGTAATAATAACTTGTTAACAGAAAAAAAATCAGATGCAAATTCAAAATCTGAGATACAATAAAATATTCTAATTTAACTAATATCAGACTGAATTTTAACACATAATTGAAAACTTTCTCCATGTACATATAAATTATAATTCTGTTACAGAGTATATGTGCTACTTCTGCATGACAAAAAGGCTGTATCTTGATAAATACTCCTGATAGAACATTTAATACTGACAATCCTAGTAAAAGAAAATTCTGGGATTAATTGCTAGAATAATTTACATATAATAAAAAAATCACTTAGTTTACTTACATGACTAAATTGCTAATAAAGATTCAAGAAAACAAACCATCAGTCTAAAAGTAGCTGGAATTAGTCTGCTGTCAAATGTACAATATTTAACAAACAGAAACACAGCTACCTTGACCTTAGATATAATACTCAGGAGTAAAGTTCATGAAAAAAATACTTCACATTGCTAAGCTAATACTGACAGATAAAGTCATTACAAATTCTACACAGGTAACAATGAGAGGTTTTAAACACACATCTTATACAGACAATATTATGATATCATTATACAAACTAAATACCACAATAAAATTATGGTTTCCACACTAACATGCATCTGATATCTAAAGAAGACAAATGTATGTGTATAATGACCAGAAAAACACCCACATTCTAGAGAAATTATTGTTGATTTTACACGTCCTGTGTCCATCTTTAAGCCTAATAAAAACAAAAAACAGAAGTTCTTTAATTTTCCTTACATATTTATTTCTCTGAAGAACCAAAGTTAAACATTTGTTTAATAAACATAAAATAAATCACTGTTAGAGTTGTAAATGACATAAAAATAGGAAATTACACATTTAGTTGCACATGCTTATTACCTTGAAAGCTCTATGTTACAATAAAATACTTTGAGCACATTTATTCTGCCCTAGAAGTACAAGTGTCATAAAGCAGGTCACCTTGTATTCATAAGATAATGACAGTGCTTGGCTTAAAATAAGCACTGGATACCAGTCAGTATCTGATGCAAATAAGAAAGACAAATCTATGAAGTTTTCAGATGTACTGTAAAGCAAAAAAATTAAACCAAAAAATAAAATCTGAATAAAAATGTAAACCAGTTTATTTTACCTTTTAAGTGAGGTATAAATACTGAAAGCCTACAAAGCCTCAAAAACATATGGGTCTGAAATTTCAGATAATAGTCATGTAAGCCCAGATATGTTTTTTTATATCCCTTTTAAATTGTTCACTTTAAGTCCAAATAAAGAGACATGTAAAAATAGTATTTCAGCTCTGTCCTCTTTTCCAACACTTTCAATTCAAAAGTTACTACTTATGTGGATGAGGGTAAGAGTAGATTTGGTGTATCTATATTTTCAAAATGCAGTTAACAAAATGCCATACAAAAGGTCTATAAAAAGAATTATATCGGTAGGTATAAGAAGATAAATTAGCTAATTGAAATAAAAGAGTGGCTGGATGTAAGAAAATAGAGGGTTGTTAGAAATGGATTTTGGTCAAACTGGATTAATGTCACAAGTGTGTTATCTTAGAGCTTTTGCTCTTTTTGATTTACGTCAGAAAATAGATGAAAGAATGGTCAATAAAAGTTAGTTAAATTTACACATTATATTTCGGCCAGGTGAGGCTGGTTAGTGAGTATGCTGATGCTGCTTTACAAAAAAAAAACTAGATTATTTAGTTAGTTGGGCAAATAACTAATAGATGGGTTTTAGTTAAAAAAAAATCCAGATAATATGCATGAAAGTTATCACAAGAATAATTTGGATGGGATTATCCTCATCAATGTTGTCAAAGAAAGGAATCGTGACATAGAGGTTGTTCAGTCTCTTAACCTATCCAAGCTATGTGCTGTTGCTACAGGTAGGACAAATATAATCTTGGGTTGTATAGACAGATATAGAGAATACAAATCTAAAAAAGTTATAACTTGACTGTGCAAGTCATTGGTTAGGCCACATTTGGAATATTGTGTTCAGTCTTGGTCTCCTTACCAAAGTGAGGACAATGAATTCTTGGAAAATGTTTATTGGACAACTTCTAGTATGGTGTCTAGGATGGAGGGGTTGTCATATGAGGAGAGGTTGAGATCTCTGAAACTGTTTTTTCTTGAAAAAAGTTTAAAAGAATTTGATTGAGGTGTTTGAGCTTGTTAAAGGAACTGAAGAGCTTGATATGATATACACGAGTTCATACACACACTTGCACAAGTTAAATATTTGCAATATAACTTTTGACACAGTGCATGTATCTTCTGATTATTTGATAGGCTTTTAGTAAAGACTACAAGTATTTTGAAGACAAAAAATCAGAGTTTTTGATGAAATATTTCTTTGTAAAAGTATCAAGTCTGTTTTGTTACTAGTCTAAATGCAAAGTGATTTCATGTTATGATTAAAAAACAATTCATCTCAAAACTCTCAAATATTACTTGCATAATCTCTAAAACCTTCTAATCACAGTTCAAATATTTGTTTTCAGCAAGACTGTATTTTACATTATTTTTTATACTCCAACTATGTGGTTTTGAATTTCTCCCAAAGCTACACGAGAACTATCGCCACTCCAACTATGTGGGGTCTGTTTCATGCCCAACTTAGTAAACATCATAAAAAAATTAGGAAATATTTATATAAATTATGCTTTATT
Source organism: Carcinoscorpius rotundicauda (assembly GCA_011833715.1). Lineage (NCBI taxonomy): Eukaryota > Metazoa > Arthropoda > Merostomata > Xiphosura > Limulidae > Carcinoscorpius > Carcinoscorpius rotundicauda. The sequence continues at coordinate 42,405,419 of CM022392.1, read as the reverse complement.
CATGCTAGAATGACTACATATTACAACAAAAAAATACAATGGTTTAGTCCAAGCAGCCTAAATCTCAAAATGCTATATAGTTACATATATGTATTTATTACATTTTATTATACTGACCTTCCAGTCATGTTTAGCTAACATTACATAACTGCAATGACATGGTGCACATGCACTCATGTTACATATCAAGTCATATAAAAGTGACCTTTAGTCTTCCCTGTCTTGATTGTGTTTTAGTGGACTAGTATTTTATAATATACATTTGTTTCAATTATTATACATTATACATATGTACACAGATTATTACTAGTTAAAAGTAAATTATTAAACTTATTTTTCTTACAATATAGAACAATAAATCAAGAAGTGAAGCAAACAATTATGTCTCTTGCTATGACCTTTGTACTTGGTTGCTCATGGACGTAGGTTAAAGCATTGTAAAATTTCACATGCTGAGGATATCAAACAATTTTTTTTTTCTTTTAGGTTTCATACATATATAGTTGAATAATCCAAAAAGCATAAATAATTATATTGATATCATAGAATTACACTATAATTTATTGAGCTCAGTAATTAAGATATTTTTAGATTTTAAAAAAGGAAACAATAAGCTGACTAAAAAAACAACCTATCTCATTCAAATTTTGGGTCAAAAGAAAGCAGAAGCCTTTTAAAAGATAAAAATGGCTTAGTAAACCACTCTTGGGACATCCTAAGCTGTTGGTTAGTTATCCACATCATATGTAGAAGTTGATGAAAAAATGGGACCATTGCAAAATAGAAAGAGGAAAATAGGGTCACAATGTTTGATTCAGTACATAAGCCATACCTCAGCAAAATAAAAAGATATGATATTTGTATTTTATATTCTGGCTTGATAATATTATTGATTTGAGTACCTAAATTACATGCAACTACAAACTCGGTATTTTAACATCACAAATATCTAATTTTAAACAGTGCTGCATTAAACATACCATGTGACTCACTAAAATATATATTTGTATGCTTTATTTCAACATTTACTTTTAAATTAAGAAATTAACTCCTATATAACACAAAGTTTGAATTATTATCCAAAAATTGATTCCAAACATCTCAATACAAATTTAAAAAATAGTTCAATAAAATTTTAAATGGAAGTCAACAAATGCTTGAAGAATGGGACAGGTTTGAAACTGAAACAAGCAAAATGTGTATTCACATCTGTGGAAATAAAAGCGTCTGGGTCACATTGTTGCTAAAACAGCACCAGTGCAAGACAGGTCTTCACTTATAAACAAACAGAAAGATTGCAATGTGTTTGGGTTTGCACAGTATTACCAATCATTTGTGACTAATTTTTCCAAAACCACCTCATACGTTTCAATTCTTACTGATGCAGAGACATAATTCACGTGGAGAGAGCTTTAGTAAAAACCTTATATTGATATAGCAACAAAATTGTCCATTTTTGCCAGATATTAATGCTAATAAATGTTGAACCACAGAACTACTATATAGTACAAGGTGTAATCACAATTGTTTTATATATATATATATGCTTCTAGCTCCTAAATGCAGATATTGAACGATGAAAAATAGTTGATTTAGTGTTTTATGGCATAAAGCACCTAGGCTATCTGCACCAAATGCCTGGCAAAAAGGTAAAAGTAAATTTAGTAAAATTCATAAAAGGTAATTATGGAAAATCAAATCAAAGTTTAAAAAAAACAACACAAACAGCATAAAACCAATGTTTACATCTAGTCTACAACGTCAAGAGAAAAACTACAGTAATTCAAGCTGTTAAGGGCTTCCTGTAGCTTGACTGTAATAATCATAACTCACCAGGAAAACAAATAGGTAAGTACAAAAACCACCACCAGCCACCTGAAATTGGCTTTTCCACTCCTTGTTTTGAGTTACTTAATGTTATGGCCAGTTTCTAATTTCAAGTTGAACTAGTTGAACTGTGATTTTTAAAAGGGAGCCACGTTAAAAAGGTATAATGTATGAATTACAAAAACTTAAATGGCATCAAAAAGATTAATGGCCTTTAAAAAATTAAAAACATTACTGAGGTGGACAGCATCGTCATCACCAATAATACTGTCTAGCGTTATGGACACATCTTGGGACAGAACATATTTGAAATAATGCTGTTGTTGACAATCGTAACACAACAAGAAAGTAAAATGTAGCTTACTGTGATCTGAGTGTTACACAAACTACATGCTGGAGCATAAGTTCCAGATAAAAGAAAATGATGAGTTAATGAACTGTGACCAATGTATAGTCTGGTTAAACAACTTCCTCTTTCCAATCCTTATGGAAGTAAGATGACCAATGACCAATAGAGGGTTTTATTTGGAAAAGCTTGTTTTCATGCTGCTCACTAAAAGTCGACCACCAGCTGGCACGGAGCCGAGCTTTGAATACAAGACCATAGTCCATGAATGGACATGCACAGCAGTGATAATTCCAGAGCAGATACTCTTAGCTGTGGTGTCAGCGAGTTCATTCTCACAAATACTAATGTAACCCCAGTATCCAGCAAAACAGGATAGAGGTAGATGTTAAAGAGAAATGGGCCAGTCAGTTTTGAATATCAGCAAGAAGAAGGTGTGAACCAACGTGAAGCGATTCCAGGGCCAGTAAAGAACTAAGCAAGTCAGTATAAATCATGCAGTTTGAGTATTGCTTAGCCTCTATGTGATCCAGGGCAAGAGAAGTGGCACAGTTCAATGGTGAACACAGAAGCTGTAGAGGGGATTCTGCACACAACCACCAAACCACAACAAATCATGGCAAAATCCTCACAATCACTTGATTTCAAATCATCTGTATAAATAGGAATGGAAGGATGGTTTGAAAGATGTTAAGAAAATAGCAGACAGTATTTCCAATCAGGAGTGTCTACTTTTCTCAGATGACTTAAAGATAGGTCACAATTGGGGACAGTAAGAAGCCATGGTGAGTTGGCGTGACCAGTGGATACAACATTATCCAAAGACAGACCCAATTCATCCAATTGTGCCTGGATACAAAGGCCAAAAGGATCAATGGCAAGTCATCTCTTCTGAAAAAGTATTGCTCACCGAGGAAGAAAAACACAACTGCAGGGGAAATGCTTAAATAAGGAATGAAGTTTCAAAGCATATTGTAAAAGACAGCTGCAAACGGTGGAGGTGATTGATTGATTTGGTGTTTTAGGCACAAAGCAGCTAGGCTATCTATGCCAAACGTCCAGTAAAAAGGTAAAAATAAATGATATGTAGTAAAATATATAAAAGGATATGAAGGTAAAACAAAACATCATTGAAAAACAAAAAAAGCATAAAACCAATGTTGACACCTAGTCTATATTGCTAAGAGAGAAAGCAGAGAAAGAGAAGTTGTAAAGGACTTTCTCTAGCAAAATGGTAATGATCACAACCTGCCAGGAAGACTAACAGGTAAGTACAAGAACAACCATCAGTCACCTGAAGTTGGCATTTACAGTTTTCGTTCTGGGTTATGTTGTCATAGCAGCCATTATCAACAGGTAAAATAAGAAAAGTGTTAAAAGACACAGAAAAAATTAGCCAAATGTCCTGTAAAAAGGTAAAAGGTAAAGTAAATGAAGTAAAATTTGTAAAAGGAAACAAAGGTAAAAACAAAACAGCAATTTAAACATTTGTTATGTGTCATAACAGCCATTAACAAAAGGTACAATAATAAAAGTTTGAAAGGCACGCAACAAAACTTTAATAACAACTTGCCAGACGACTAACAGGTAGTTCAAATGGATAGTTCAAACAGCAGTGTTAGTCACCTGAAGTTGGCCTTTCCAGTCCTGGTGTCAAGTTATTTAACATTCTGGCCATTTTCCAATTTCAAATTGAACTAGAGAGATTAAGATTCTGAAAATGGAACCACAATTAAAAAGGTGTAATGAATAAATATCCAACACTTAAAAAGATTAATGGCCATTAAAAAACTAAAAATTATATCTAGGTGGACAGTATCACCATCACCAATAACAGTTTAAAATAGTGCCGTCATTGAGAATCGTAATGATGGAAAGAAAGTAAAATGTGGCTTATTGTGATCTGAGTGTTACACAAACTACACACTGGTGCAACAGTTCCAGATAAAAGAAAATGATGAGTTAAAAAACTGTGACCAATGCGTAGTCTAGTAAGAACAACTTCCTCCTTCCAACAGAAGCTAAACAGCCAAAGCCCATGGCTGAAGTGCAAAGAAGGTTCATGAGACTGTGCATAAGCACAGAACTGGGGAAGCACTAAAGGCCCCAGTGCAGAGCCAAAGCCCTTTATGATGAATAGGTTCTAGCATTTTTAAGGCCAAAGGTCTGGCACAGCCACAGACCAGTGATCAATAGTTGAGTTTTGATTAAATAAGAGTAAGAAATATCTTTAGCACAGAACATCAATCCACTCCCCAAAAGGTGGAAGAGAAAACAAAGAAGATGTTCAGTGCTCTTATATATTTGACCTGTAGCTGCTTGATGTGTGGAAAAAAAGTTAGCTTATGGTCAAAGATAAGCCCCAAGAACTTAGTCTCAGACACCACAGACAAACTTCACAGATACATAGTTCGGGATCAGGATAAATGTCTCGTTGGTAGTAAAAGTGTATGCAAATGATTTTAGAGAGAGAGAAGGTAAAGCCATTTGCTGTGGTCCACTTCAGTACACAATTGAGGGCAGCCTGTAGCTGCTACTCAATGTACCTCATGTTCAACAACTGACATGAGATGTGAAAATTGTCGACATAAAGCATGTTTGAAAAAACAGGAAAGTGTCTAGCCCACATGAGCTTGGAATCTCCACTCCATTAAAAAAGTTTTAAAAAAATGGGCAAATGGAGGTCTTGTGAAATGCCATACCTCCATGTTGTATCATAAGCCTTCCCAATGTCAAAGAATATTGATACAAGATGTTGTCATTTGAGGAAGGCTTCTCTGATTGAAATTTCCAGTTGAATCAGATGGTCCATAATAGAGCTATGTCATCGGAGCCCACACTGGGTGGATGAGAGGAACCAAACAAGACGAACATTAACCATCCTCTCTAAGGTCTTACAGAGACAGTTCATCAGAACAATTGGACAATAGTTTGAAGGAATCTTGGGATCCATCCCAGGCTTGGAGAAAGGCAGGACAATAACCAAGTGCAAGGCAACAGGAAAAACATTCTCCTGCCAGATCCAGTTAAAAACAACCAGAAGGATAGCAAGAGAAGCAGGAGATAGATGGCACAGCATCTCATAGTGTATATCATTATGTCCAACCGATGTACTGCCAGACTAATGAAGGGCCAGTTTCAGATTCATCAGTGTAAAGGGATGATTATAGTCATCGAGTCAATCAGCTTGAAAGGAAAGAGGTGATTGCTCTGCCTGAGTCTTGATGGCTAAGAAAGTGGAAGAAGAAGCAGAGTTGCTAGATACTCGACAAAAGTATTCACCTAGAGTATTGGCAATGCTCTGGGTGTCAGCCACTTCCTGGCCATCATTTAGCAAGGTCAAGAGGGGGAAAATGATGAGGCTTGAGAATGTGGAATCTCTATAGAAAGAATCCCAAGCTCATTTTTGAGCCTTCTGTGCCATGTGGCAGGCAGGATTACACCATGGACGAGGATATAGTGGAAAACATGTAAAGGTTTTAGGAATACATTGTGCAGCTGCTTGTATAGTACAATCAGTTACTGCTGCCACACAGTCGTTTATTGATGACTTACAGGAAATGGAAGGATCAAGTTTTGCAAGAGCAGTAAAAGAGGGCCAGTTTGTCTGATCCAGCTTCCACTGGGGCACATGGGTCGGGTGGCAATGACCATGACCAGTCTCTCTCAAAAGGATCAGAAAATGATTACTGCATCATAGAATATTGTCAACCCTGCATGAAAAATGGAAAAATAATGAAGGGGAGCAAATTGAGAGATTAATAGCAGTAAAGGACTTACTAGGCACATGGAAATAAGTTGAAGAACCAGTATTGTAAAGAGAAAGGTTGCGATCAGAGAGCATATACTCTACATAGTGACCCCTTCTATCAATATCAGCACTTCCCCAAAGGGGATGATGTCCATTAAAGTCCCTCAGGATGAAAAAGGGAGATGGCAATGTCGAATGTAAGCATCAAGGTCTGATTGAACATATGTCTCTCCAGGTGACAGGTAGAGAGAAAAAACAGTGATGGTGTGACTCAAGGAAACATGAATGGCTATGGCCTCCAAGGGTGTGTATCGAGTGGCACATGTTGATCAACCAACAGTGCCACCCCTCCATGTACTTGTCCATCACACAGCCTGTCATTTCTAAATAAAGAAAACTGCTGTAATGGCAGGTTTCAGAAATGTTTCCTTTAAGGAAAGACAAACAGGATGTTAGGAAGCAATCAGTGTTTTGATGTCATCCAGATTAGAACATAAACATCGACAGTTCCATTGTGTCAGGGTGGCCATTTTTATTTATGTGTAGATGAATTGGTTGAAGAAACTTTCTGTTTATGACCTTATCTTTATTCCTTACTTTCCTTATTTGAGGGAGGTCAAATGACCTCTATAGATCCTGCTCTGGGTCGATTGGGCAGGTCTTTGCTGTTGGAAGGGGATTTCAGAGACTCAGGATGTGAACAAATGATTGTTTTGCATCTTGGGATGAGATAGGAAGATGGATCTGAGGAAATGCCTGTACCTGGAACCAAAGAATGTGAATCTAGGGGTTTGGTTGAATGTATGTAAAGGACAGAGATAGGTGTTGAAGTTGATTCATCAACTTTTTTAACCAGGGAGGTGAAAAGACCTTTCATTTGTTTGTAGAACGATTCTTTAAGAGGCACAGAGAGATCTATCTTCTCTCCCACAGTAGCTGGGGAATGAAGTGCAGCAGCATATGTCCAATATGAGGTGGTGGATAGCAATTTTCAACGCTCAGGATAGGTGATGTTGTGAATCGTTTTCAAATGCTGCACATCTTTTTCTTCCAACCATTTAGGGCAAGAACAAAGTAGGATGAGTGAGAGATATTGTAATTGATGCAATGAGGGTCCGTTTCACACTCATAGGCATCATGGTCCTTGCCACTGCAAAGAACACATGTCAAGGAACCACAACATGATGGTGGAAGGAGGATGTGGTGATGTAAATGTCAGAATGAAGACACTGGTTGGCATCATAATTTCATCTTTACAAGTGGAAATATGACTCACTGCAGAAACTCTTTGGGTGGAGAAACCAGAAAATCTTTGACTCTGGGACGTTCTTGAAATCCCTCTCAACAAATAACTACTTGTGATGAATTCAAAGTAGCATGAGGTGTAACCTCAATAGATATATCAAACACTGCCTTTAAAATGCATGAGAGTTCACTGTGTTGAGATGTGGATGTTTCCGTCAGCATGTTCTGAATGAAAAACGGAGACATTTTTCCTGAAGGTTTGTTTGAAGGTGAGCACAATATAAGAAAATAAGGTACAACAGGTGGTACAGATGGTGAGGACTGCTGCTAAAAATCTTCAAGACATAGTAATTTACCTATGGACTGTTTTTTATTATTTTAATGAAGTTTTTATTTGGAAAATTCACAATAAAAAAACAATATTTTGGTGCCTACTGATCCAACCCACCATGGAGCCCTATGAGAAGAAGCACTGTAATGTCAAACAAGGACACTGCAGTAGTGCCAGGGTTTTGTGAGCATTATATCCTAACACCAGCATAAGAAATAATGTCCACAACACCTGTCGATAACAGTGGACCAGCCGAGTGAACCAAGGGGGCCACCACAAGGCCGTCCATCAACAGGAATTCAAGGCCAAAGTGGTGTGTCAGGGTTAGGCCCCTCAACTATCAGGATCCTCCCCTCCCCTTCATGGCAAACATGAGGGTTGATGTTTAGACCCAGAATGCTTGCCATTTTCATTTTGGAAAAAACACTTTTGGTACTATCTGTATGATAGAAAGTACACTGCTCATGAGGATTTTGCATTGCTTAAGTGATAGATGAATGTTAAAAATCCAAAAGAGAAGATAGCATGCTTGATAGCAGTGTTACATGAGTATGATTTAATCAAACATTATTTTTTAAGACCCAGACACTGTCACATTGTCTGAATGATGTTGTTATTTTTGAATTAAGCACAAAGCTACACAATGGGCTATCTGTACTCTGCCCACCACGGGTATCAAAACCCGGATTTTATCGTGTAAGTCCGCAGACATACCGCTGAGCCACTGGTGAGCTGTCTGAATGAACAGGGATGCTTTACCCATTCACTAAATTCCTTGAACTTAAACACCCTGGGGAATTTCAGATCATTTTTACAATCTCAATGAAACTTCATAAAGTTTGAAATTATATGAGTAGATGGTTGCTATAATTAACACTTTGGAAACTCTAGGAAGATCAAATGAAGATCTCAAAGCTGGCATGGACATTCCTTGATGTGTAGGATGATGAAGCTTGACCAGCTTAGACTGATAGATGTAACACAGACATAAGTAACCTATAGCACTTTTATGAGCAGTTATGAATAAACTAAAATGTATAATACCATTGTTATCAACCAATAAGCAGTGGCTTTCAGCCTGTGTTAAGTCCCAAGAGATTTAAAGCATAACATTACCATACCATTTAATCTGTTCATCCTTGCATATTAAACTAATTCTAAAATTGAGTAACCTACTTAAAATTTCATTCCCATTATTAATTTTGTGACACAAGTAGTGGCCCTTTATTTGAAATTCCCTAACCAACCTCCTTGTAGTTATCAATTCACTAGTCTGACCTACCTTTCCCTACATCATTATCCCATACATACACAACAAAAACAGCATCATTGCTTTATTATATCTTTTGCTTTGTTAGTTTTCTTCTCCACTTGCACCCCTGGATAGCATAATCTAGTTATTTTTTCCCTACTTACATTATAAGCTATGTTATCCACCTGCCCTTGTCAAGCTGTGTTATTCACCTAAAACTTCCTTATGTTTATCATTCACATCCTTCTCTTCCCCTTTTCTTTTCCTTTCCTCCAATAGTTTCTTATCTGTACAAGCCAAGAACTGAAATCTGTTGCTCAACTAAACATGCTCATTACAATTAAATCCACTACTTTTAACCCTAATAGTACTGTTTCTAACTTCCTGAAAGTCATTGTAAGTTGATGTATCCATTGCACATAAAATATTAAATTTCTCTTGAAATCCTGCTACAATTTCCCACAGTCTACACTCTGCTATAATTAGAATAGCCTCCATCTTTCACTCCAACCTGCAAACTCAGCAAACAAAGCGCACGTCTTCAATGCTTGTTTCCTTAAAAGAACATACCAGTCCCAAGATCTCAAATACTCAGGAAACAAAGTGCACGTCTTCAATGCTTGTTTCCTTAAAAGAACATACCAGTCCCAAGATCTCAAATAAAACATAATCATTGCATTCATCATGCTAACAAACTGTGAACACTGGTGCACTACTCTTGACCATTATATTTGTAGTCTGGAAATGTAAACTCAGCATAAATACCATCAGTTTTGTTTTTAAGCCTAATATTTGAGAATAAACTACATGTATATTACAGCATTTTATCACTATTTTATTTTCACTCCAAATTAATTAACTTTATGTTTAATTATATAGAAGTGACAAATAAGTAGCCTTTAGTTTAGTTAATATTTAGGTAGTAATACCATAAATTTAGCTTGATTTTTAACTTACCTTCAAAATGAATTTAAACTAATGAATATAAATTAAGGTAACCAAGTTTATTCTTAAAACATGAAAAGGCAATGAAATAATCTTTAGATTGTATTTGTTTATTAACACAATGTATCTGAATATTAACTAATTCCATATATACATAATTTTATAAACCTTTGGTGAAATGGCTTGATCAAGTCAAAATAGGAGATAGTCAAATCAGGTGACAACAAAAATACAGTTTTATCTCACTTTAAATGTGAAGGTGAGAAGGAAATAGCCGAGAGTACTTATGTGGTTATCCCTGACAAGTCAGATGAAGAAGCAGTAAATCTAAAAGCAAAATATAGTTCTATAAAACTACATAACAGCTACTGCCATGGTTGCAATTCAATTTAATCATCTGGAGCTAAAACAGCAACTGTAATAATCATTGACTAAAAGGAAATGACAATACTTACTTTTCAAGGCATTTAGATCTTTACTGTACGATGCATGCAATAGTGTTGACTCACACTTGATTACTAAGAAGGTTAACGTTTTTTTAAATTGAAAATGTATTTCCAGTAAGACTTAATTCTACTGATATGCAGCTATTCCTCAAACTTCAGTGTGCCTATCTAAGCATCAGCCTCACTTGCTTCAGTCTTTTCTATCCCACTTAAATGCCCTTGAAAATGTTTGGCCTTGTGATACTCTCCACCTATTTCAATGCATCTTCTGTCTTGGTTATGTATAAAAGAACCTTACTCAGATAATGTACTAACATTTTTTAGACCTATACCATCCCAACCACTAACACTGGTACTTAATAGAGAGGGAGTGTGGGAAAATGGAATGTGAGTGGAGAAAGTATTATTGGAAATATAGTTTCAATTTAAGAACATTTTACCATCAAAAATACACTTACCACTTCTAACACTATAGCTAGAATCCAACATTGATAAAGTGGAGGAGGTGGTGGGAGACTTATCTATACAAAATACATCTGTACAGATTATTGGTTTTTCCATTTGAAGCTTATCACGCAAGGGGTAGGAACTTCACTTTATCAAGAAAAGGTGTGATCTTCACCTGGAACTTAATTCCTGTTGTTGGTTAAATGTTACATAATTTTGAGGTTCCACTGTTTTGGATTGGACAATAGGGTCATGGTGTCTATTTCCCACACTGGTGGATAGAGCATTTGCACTGCAATATACACATACACACACATGCTTTTGAGTGGATCCCAACAACCTAGAGGAACAGAGCGATCTTTTGCAAGCCAATAGAAGCACCATAAGAAGATAAGCAACAATGAAGCAAACAAACCTTCTCTTCAACATGAAGTAGTCTGAAACATCCCTAAGTCAGAATAGCAGGATTCTGTATGCTGTACTCAACCTGACAAAACAGAACCTATCCTTTCTGGAATTATGAACACACACCTTCACTCCTCAACCACATAGACATGGTAAATTCCATTTTTCTTTAGAATTATGGAGAACATGTGAAACAAACCATGATAAACCAGGGACCCAGGATGGGACCATTCTGCTTTCAGAATTATGAGGAGGCAATGGACCCTGCATGAATGTTTTGAACCAATACTGATGAAAAATAAAGTTCATGCTTAACCTGAGCAAACAGCTGAGCATCAAATCTGAATAATTATTATGGCTAGGCTCCTGCCTCTCCTACTAACACCTGAGAAACATCCAGGATCATGGGTAGAAGGCCCCTCAATTTTGTCCTCTTCTTCAAAAGTGAAGGAAATTTAATCAAACATTCTGGAGAAATAGTCTCTATCCATTACCCCAGTAACTGAAAACCAAGTGTGGTAACATTCTAGTTCCACAAGTAAAATCTGGGGGTAATACATACTGGGATGTCCTTAGGAACAGTGCTCTGGAAACGGAGCAAAAAGCAAACCAACCTTAATTTATTCAATACAATTGTTGGCAGGGATGGACAAGATCTCCTTATGCTTTACTGATAACACTCCACAAGTGGCAATCCAGCATTGTACAGTAATATCTCCCAGTCAGCCTCTAAGAGGTCTAATGTACTACATTTTTACAGAGCCTGTCATAACCTAGAAAAATTATATTGAATTTGTGGTTGCTTGTGTGGAATTGGTTTGATAAAAGCACATCTGTTTGAACAACACTCACCACAAAGTTGGAACTTGTGAAAAAAGGTAAGGGACCCTGGAAAGTGAGGAATAAAAAAAGGGAAGAAATGAAAAATATTCATCCTCTTTTATCATTCAGTAAATGGTGTTAAAATAGCTTTAGAAGGTAGTCAAAAAGCCACAGAGAAAGGTGAAGAGAGCAATTCAACCAGGACACTAAGAACACAGAAATGTGATAAGTCTGATTAGATGTGACTTGCAAAAGTCTTATCAGTTTCAAAAAGAGTTAAAAATAAAACACAAATCAATTTTCATACACATCTCATCAGAGTAAGTGTATATAAATCCCAGGCAACCAATGAATCACAATGAATATAAAATCATTGTCTAGCTCCTCTGAAAGATTAATGTAGACAACAACACTTCAAGACCCTCTCTGGATATAACAAGTGATTCATGATCTGAATGGTCACAGAAGTGAGAAACAGTGATAAGATGAATCAGTGAAAAGGATTTACTCCCTTCCCTAGCTGCCAGTGTTTTAGGGAAGAAGCATCAGTCTGATGATGCACACAGTTAATGAAAATGTGTCTTTTGTTGAGAAAGGGCATGCAATACCACTTTAGTATACCAGTTATGTAACTAAAATGATTGGTTGGCTGTTTGGTGTTTTATGGTACAAAGCTACAAGGCTATCTGCACCAAACAACTGATAAAAAATGTAAAAAATAAAATTTTATATGCAAAAACGACTCGTTTGGGTTGAGAAAATATTTCAAATAGAAGAGCGAACAACGTTTCGACTTTTTCGGTCATCGTCAGGTTCACAAAGAAAGAGGTAACTGACCGGAAGCTGACCACATGTTTGGAAGGGGTTGTGTAACTGAGTGTCGTAATGTAGAGGGCGGGATTAGATGTTTGAATATATAATTTTATCTATAATATTAATATAGGTATAATGGCATTCCTTTATATTGGTTTATTTTGGGTTTAAGTTGTTGTATAAGTAAGGCTTCTTTAATTTTGCGTTTGTTTGTGTTTGTTTCTTTATTTAGTATTTTTGTGTTTTCTATGGTTATGTTGTGTTCATTTGACTTGCAGTGTTCAAAAACGTGTGAAGGAGACTTTTTATGTTCTTTGAATCTGGTTTCATTTTTCTACTTGTTTCTCCAATATAGAAGTTGTGGCAGTTATCACACTGTATTTTATAAATAATGTTGGTGTTTGTCAGTGTAGTTCTTACATAGTATAGACCTCAGTTTTGGGCCTGGTTTTTGAATAAATTTAGTATTAACTGGAATGTTATATTTTGTTACTAGTTTTTAGTTACTCTTCTATTTGAAATATTTTCTCAACCCAAATGAGCCGTTTTTGCATATAAAATTCTCAACAAGTGGGTTTCTCGACATCACTGATAAAAATAAAATTATTAAAATTCCTAAAAAATAATTATGTTAAAATAAAACAAAGTCCAATTTTTGAATAAAAAAACTCAAATAGTGTAAAAAAGGCCAATGGTCCTCAAACAATTTAAAACATTTATAAGGCAGACAGATTCACCATCACCAATGACACTGTCCAGTGTCAGGGGTAAGCCTGTGGACAAAACACATCTAAAAAGGTGCTGTCATTCAGAGTTATAACTGATGACATGATAGTAAAATGTGGACTATTGTGGCTTGAGTGTCAAAGAAAATCAATTAAAAAATTGTGACCAATGCACAGTCTAGTCAAGACAACTTTCTCCTTCCAGGGCTCATATGGAAAAGCTTCTTAACACCTTGCTCACTCCAAGTCAACTGATGAGAACTGAGTCTTTAAAAGAGGACCATGATCCATGTGTGGAACAGGCATACTAGTGATAGTGCAAGAGCAGACAGTCTTTGTCATCAGCAAACTCATTCATGAGAATACCAATGTGGCCTCATTTCCAAAAGAACTAGATAGAAACAAATGTTAAAGAGAAATGGGCAAGTTGGATTTGAATATCGACGAGAACAAAGTAAGAACTAATGTAAGCAATTCCAGGGCCAGTAGAGAGCTAAGCTTTATATAAATAGTACAACTTGAGTACTGCTCAGCTTCTTTGTGATCCAGGGCAAGAAAAATGGCATACAATTCAGTAGTGAACACAGAAACTGTAGAGAGGATTCTGCACACAACCACCAAACTACAACAAACCATGGCAGAGCCCACACAGTCACCTGATTTTGAACCATCTGTATAAATGGGAAAGGAAGGATGGTTTGAAAGATGTTCAGCAAATAACAAACAGTACTTCCAATCAGAAGTATCTGCTTTTCTCAGATGGCTTGAAGAAAGGTCACATTTAGGGATTGTAATAAGCCATGGTGGGATGGGCAGACCAGTACATATAGCAATGTTATCCAAGGTCAGACCCAATTCATTCAACTGCAACTGGATGTGAAGGCTAAAAGGAACAATAACAGGTCATCTCTTCTGAAAAAAGTATGGCACACCAAAGAAGGAAAACACAACATCAGGTGGGGTGCAGTGGTAAAGATCAAAGTTTTGAAGCATACAGTAAAGACAGTTGCAAACAGCAGAGGTGTAAAAAGGTTAATGAAGCTCTCTGTACAAACACTTGACTGGGAAAATGTGGAAAGCTCCTGATGGTGAATGGAGTCCAGTATCTTCAAGCCAAAAGTAAGCTCCTGATGATAAATGGAGTCCAGTATCTTTAAGCTAGAGGTCTTGGCAGAGCCATAGATCAGAGGTCCATAGTTCAGTTTTGATCAAACAAGGGTATCATACATCTTCAGCACATAACATTAATCTTCTCCCTAAGAGCTAGAAGAGAGGACATGAAGGATATTCAGTGCACTTGCACACTTGACTCATAACTGCTTGATGTATGGTACAAAGGTCAGCTTATGATCAAAGATAGCCAAAGAATATTGCCTCAGGGACCACGGGAAGCATAACTTCATCGATATGAGTTCAAGATCAGGGTGAATACCCTGTTGGTGGCAAAAGTACATACAAATGGTTTTTGAGAGAAAATGGTAAAACCATTTGCTGTTATCCACTTCATTAATCAACTGGGGCAGTCTGTAGCTGCCATTTAATAAACCTCCTGTTTAGAAATGTATATGCAAAAACGGCTTGTTATATTTCTCTACAGGTGGGTTTTCTCAACATCACAAAACCTCTTGTTTGGTAACTGATACAAAATGTGGAAATTGTTGACATAGAGCCCATTTGCAACTGTAGGAGGAAGCTGTCCAGTGAGGGCATTAATCTTTGTACTGAAAAGTATAACACTCAAGTCACAACCCTGAGGAGTTCCAAGTTACTGCAGGAAAGAACGGGAAAGTGTTGATCCCATACAAACTTGGAATTACTGGCCCATTAAAAAAATTTAAGATAAATGGGAAAATAACAAGCAATCAACGAGTGGAGGTCTCACAAAATGCTATATCTCCATGTATTATTGTATGCCTTCTCAAAACAAAAGTTCTCTCTGATTGATGTCTCAAGTCAAATCAGGTAGTCCATGATGGAGAGTCATAATCAGAAATCAAAATGGGTGGGTGAGAGGAGATTATTTAATTTGAGGAACTAAACAAGATATGCATTACCCATCCTCTTTAAGGTCTTACAAAAACAGAGATGCCAACTATTTCAAATAACTGAAGTAATGATTGTTGGCAAAGCCCTTTATCATTTGTGGCTACTAGGCCTGACCAATGTCTTTAAGCTGTTTATTATTATATTATTATTATTATAACTATTATCATTTATTACTGCTATAGATTTCTCATTCATGACTGTGTTTTGTATATTTAACAAATAAATTTTAAAAAATTATTTTGAAATTATGTATTTTATTTAGTTCAGAGTAACAACAAACATACTGGTAAAATAACATTGAACATGCACAAACAGTAAGCAGAAAAAACCCTTGTGTAAGGACTAGTTTATATCATGTTTATGACATTTATTGTAATAGTTTTGCAGCTTTTGCTTTCATGAAAATGTCTCTGGGTGGTTGGGAATTATAACAACATTGTCCACTTGACTGCATATGCATCTTGTGTGTTATAATACTGCTCAAAATTAAGGTGCTCAAGTTTGGTCTGAACTTGCTTTTGTTTTTAGTTACTAAACTAAATATCCTTTCACTGTCAGCATTAGAATGGAAGTTTGTAAGAATTCCAAGCATGACCCTATATAGAATGTCATACTTCTGGTTGCCATTTATATCCTTAACTGTAGACAGCTGAACCCAAAACTTGTCAACATTCAACTGAAGGACAGTTTCTGAAAAGTATCAATTTGATAGTTCAAATATTGACCTTCCAGCTTGTCAACAGTGTCGTGCTCATGTGTATTGACAAGGACAGGATACCTGTCTGTGAAAAAGCACAGAGAAGAGAAATCTTTGCTGACTTTCAGTTTTGGATCAGTAATCTCTGCGTGAATCAGAAGTTCAACATTTAGAGGGAAATATTTCATCATGTAATTTGTAGCTGCAATATAGTATTTTTTGACACTGTCGTAGAAGCTGATCAGGTCCAGGTCCTTTTCACATTTAGCAATGTATTCCTAAGCAGCATTTCCAATAGAAACTGTCTCATCAGATTTGTGTAAGGATTCATTGTTGTAGTCAAGTTCAGTGATGTTGCCTTCAAAATATTCTGGCTTGATGTATCTGACAAGTATATTTTTAGCTTGTGTAATGAGAATTCTATGCATAATGTGTTTGCAAGGTTCTTCTCTTTGCAATATCAAATTGGCTTGCTCAAATGGAGGAATTGCAGAATGAAGAAAAAGACAAAATAACAAGTTTATTTTGTTGTCCAAGAAAACTGTTAACTTACCAAACTTACTCCGTACATAACTTTTCTTGGTTACTTCCATGCTAGCTTTTGTTTTCTTCTCTGTTTTCACTGATTGTCTCCTCTTTAGTTCAAGGTCAGACTGCTTAAACATATATTGAGTTATGTCAAATGTTTCTTTGTCTAATTTTGAGACTGTTGTCTTGTGTCCCTGTGTGGCTGAGAGGATATCCTGACTGTTAAAGTCTTGCTGCCTGACTGAATTGCATGTTTAGATCCTTTTTAATCTAGTTTTTCCTTTTCACAGTGAAAATGCTTCTTAAATGGCTTCCACATGACTAATATTCTGTTGAGGCACACCCCAAGTGATATCCATCAGTGAAAATACTTTTTAAATGGCTTCCACATGTCCAATATTTTGTTGAGGCACACACCAAGTGATACCCATCTTGTATTAACA
Source organism: Carcinoscorpius rotundicauda (assembly GCA_011833715.1). Classification (NCBI taxonomy): domain Eukaryota; kingdom Metazoa; phylum Arthropoda; class Merostomata; order Xiphosura; family Limulidae; genus Carcinoscorpius; species Carcinoscorpius rotundicauda. The sequence goes on along the minus strand of CM022392.1, from coordinate 42,388,350 downwards.
AGTTGTAGAATTTTTCTTGTTTCTTTGTCATGCAATCCTTAAATTTTGTTTTCTGCTGGCACTTTTATCCAGAAAATAGTAGATATCTATCTATGTATCAGAAACTGGGCAGGACAGTTCTCTGAAGTTTTCTGGTCAGCAATATTCATGAGGTGACAGGCACACCCCATAAAGTAAATGCTAGGCTGTCATCTTGAGATGTGTCCCATCACACCTTTACTTATACCAGACATAACTGAGGCATTGTCGGAAGAAAAACTAAGTTTTCCCATGGAATTTTCTTCTTTGTTAGTTCATGGTCCAAAAGCTTAAAATATTCTCTCCTATTGAAGCTTGTTTCCATTCACTGTTATCAAAAGAAACAAACAATTTTTCCAAATAAAGGGTCAAGATGTCATACAACCACTGGATACAGTTGTGAGTCATCCATGTCTGTAAATCCATCTGTCGCTAAACTGTAAACACTGTTAGTTAGTATGCTTGAAATCATTTTGTCATCTTCACAACCCAACATTTGAACAATGGCTGTTGTTTTGGTTTTAGAACATCCATATTTTTTGCTATATCAGAGTCTGGGAACATTTTTCTGAATAGAAGTCCTGCATATCAGCTACAGCTAGGGGTAAATTTTGAGCAATGATGAATTGAGTGAACATCACTTCTGCACTTATGGTTTCATATTCTGAATTATTACTTCTAAATGTCATAATCTGCATAGTTTTTGTCTTTGCCTTAGTCTTTTGTTGGTGAGATGCTAATTTTGTATGTCTGCAACAATCATTTATCCACCATGCATCACAGAAATATCGATGCAACAAAGTGTACAAAATGCATGACTGTCTGACTTTTGATGCAATGACCAAATATTTTGTACTATTCTCTTTCCTAAATTTTTGATTTACAGTTTTAGTCCTTTTAGATTTGCCAGAAACAAGAAAATCTGGTGAACAAGGCCACTTTTTTTCCATCTTGTGAATGATCGCATTGGTGTTTTTATGCTGCTTAGAAAACAAGAAATACCCATCTATGCGAGAACTGATTGGCTGACAAGCACTGATGACGTAACTATGGATTCCTTCACCTACCCAGTATGAAGAAGCATGCACTCAAACTATTGGTGATGTCAGAGATACAAATATTTTTTATTATTTCAAGCACAAACACAATTATCGCAAGTAGCCATTTGGACTATGTCTTTATTTATTATCAAAATTTAGTTGTATCTAAGTAGAAATTTTCTTTTCACCCCTTTCAAGCCCTTGGGGAACAATTTATCACTTTATTGTATTGGCCGATATAATATATAATAATTTGGGAGTTGCAACAAGTCATAATATTTGTCTGTATGCACATACAGTCGTAACATATACACCAAAATTGTAATGATTATACTCAAGTCGTAATGGTAAGCATCTCTGCAAAACAGCTCATTAAAGCAATTGGCTGTAAAAAGGTAGGGCAATAGCCTGGTGTCAAGCATCAGGAAAAGAATTCTCCTGCCAGATTTAGTTAAAAACAACTAGAAGAATAGCAAGAGAAGAGGGCAAAGCACCTTGTGGTGTATATCAATTGGACTGACCAAAATACTGCCAGACCAATGAAGGAGCAGTCTGAGTTCCACCAGTGTAAAGGACTAATTGTAGTCATAGAGGTGATCAGCCCTAAAGGAAAGAGGCAATCACTCTGCCTGAGCTTCGATGGCTAAAAAGATGAGCAAAAATGCTAGATACCCATCAAAAATTTTTACCAAGAGCACTGGCAATGCTCTGGGCATCAGAAAGCAAAATCAAAAGGGGTATTGAAGTATACTGCATTGACCTTCTAAATCTTGTCCCATATGACTTTGGAACTGGTGGTCGAAGAGATGCTGGTTGTAATTCAATCCTTCTGGCTTTGACAACTTACCTATCAAGCATGTGCACAGGCCCACTGAAAAGCTATGTGGTTCAAGCGTGGGATATCTATGATAAGTATCCCAGGCCCATTTATGAATCTTCCAAGTCATATGGCAAGCAGGATTCCACCACAGATAGATATTGTAAAATATGTATTGAGGTTTTAGGTATAGATTGAGCAGCTGCTTAAACAGTACAGTCATCTATTGATGGCTTGCAGACAATTGCAGGATCAAGTTCTGAGAGAACAGCAAAAGAGTGCCAGTTGGCCAAGAAAAGTGAAGGGAGCAGACAGGGTGATCAATAGCAGTAAAACACTGAACTAGGTGAATGAAATATGTATAAGAACCAGTATGAAGAAAGAGAGTTGTGATCTGAGAACACAGACTCCACAGAGCAACTACTCTCATCAATATCAGCATCTCCCAAAGATTAAAAAGGGAGACAGCAACTGTTCAATGAGAGTATCAAGGTATGACTGGTCACAGGTATCTCTATGAAACTGGTAAAGAGAACAAATAGTGATGGTACAGCTCAAAGAAACATAGATGATTATGGCCTCCAAGGATGTGTCAAGTGACAAAGACAGATCTGGCACATGCTGACTGACCAGCAGTGCCACCCCTCCACGCACTCATCCATCACACAACCTGTTATTTCTGTAAAACAAAAACTGGTGAAATGTGATGAAGGAAGGTTTCAAAAATGTTTCAGATAGGAAAAAATCAGCACCTTGATATCATCAAAATTAGACTGGAAACCTCAACAGTTCCACTGTATCAAAATGGCATTTTTTTTTACATGGAAGAGAATCCTTTTTGTTTTCAACCAGGTTTTTTTCTCTTTATTCTCTTCAATATGAATAGGTCTATTGATCTCCATGGCTCCTGCAATGAGCTGAGTGGGTAGGTCTCTGTTGTTGAAGAAGATTCCTGCAACTAAGTACATGAACAAATGATTGTTCTGTATCTCAGGGCCAGAGAAGAAGATGGACCTGAGAATCATCTGAATCTTGAACAAATGAAGCAGATACGGGGAGCTGTGGGAAGTAATAGTGGGCACAGAGATGGGTGTTGATGTTGACTTATCAACTTTCGTAACCACAAAGGGAAAGTACTTTTCATGTGGTTTAAAATGGCTCTGTTGGAGGCATGGAGAAATCTATTTGCACTGCTACAATAACAGGAGAACAGCGTGTAGCTAATTTTGTCCAAGATGGAGTGGTAGACAGTAACTTTTGCACTTCAGAATAAAAATGTTTTGAATTGTTTTCAAATGTTGTATCTCTTTTTACTCCACTCACCTGGTCATGTACAAAGGAAAGATGGATGACAGCCATTACAATTAAAACAATGAGGGTCCATTTCACACTCACAGGCATCATGGTTCTTGCCACTGCAATGAGCACACACATTAAGGAACCATAATATGATGTTTTTGAGTGACCAAACTGCTGACATTTGAGATAATTCAGAATATATAACCATACTCTGCATTTAGATAATCTGCCTTGATGGTGGCAAGAAGACGTAGTGATGTAAACATCAAAATTAAGACAATGTTTGGCATCATAATTCCATCTTTGTGAATGGAGATATGCCTCACTGCAGACACTTCTTGAGTGAAGAAACCAGTAACAATCACAAATTTCTCTCAACAGCAGCTCCTTGTAATGAATTCAAATTTCCACAGGGAGTAATCTCAATGGGTATATCCCCAATGGCTTTTGAATGCAAGAGGAATTTTGACTGCTTTGGAGAGCAAGCAAGCCCTCTAGTCTCTTCTGAATAAAAAAGGGAGACATTTGCCCTAAAGATTTGTCTGATAAAGAATGTGACATCAGAAGATGGTACAGTTGTTGAAGAAGTTGAAGATTGCTGTTCAGAATCTTCAAAATGTAGTCAATTACCTATGTCTGTTTTTTCACTATTTATTTTTTTTGGGAGATCCATAATAATAAAGGAATATTTCAGTGCCCACTGACAACACTCACCAAGGAGTCATGTGAGGGGAAGCACTACAACACCAAACAAGGACATTACAACAATGCCAGGGTTTCATGAGCATTCTACCCAAACACTAGCATCAGAGAAAATCCAACATTGTACTGGTTGACCCTAGCCCAAGTGGACCAGCAGACTGACCCTGGAGGGTCCACCCAAAGGCTGCCCATCTAGGAATTCAAGGCCAAAGTGGCATGTAAGAGTTGGACCCCTCAATTACCAGAATCCTTTCCTCCCTTTCACAGGTTGCCATGCACCACAAACACATAGGTAAATGTTTAGAACCTAGAGTGGGTAATCTGAAAGAACAGAACTTTCTCTGGGAGGTCCCCTCACTACATACAGGAATTCACACTGAGGGGAAAATGAAATGGTTGTTTGGGATGAACGATACAAATCTTGTGAGGAAGCCAAAGAGTACTAGGGACTACAATAATTGTTGTCTCATGTATTAAAAGGGGATTAATAAGGTTGCCTTATGCAGGATAACTATGGAAAATGTAAACCCTTGTCAAGTACCAGATCAAAGCATGATTTATGCTTGGCACTTCTGATCAAAGTGGGTTCAACCTCCTCTCAATACACCATTGCTGATATGTGTGCCATTTCCACTGACAAATGTTCATCATGGAACTAAGGAACTGAGGCAGATACATGGCAACCTTAGAACTCAAATCCTGATGCTGTGTAAAGAACACCACCTCCATGCTGAAGCCTGAGGTTTAGGTGGTTGGATGTATGATGTCAGATCATGACTGCTGCAACAAAAATGGCCAAAGAGAAAGCGTGAGATATGAGCACTTCTAAAGGTACTGCAGAAGTTAGAACCATAGTATAACTGTCAATCCAGTGCTATCAACAGGACCTAAAAATGAATTGGAACAAATAGTAGATGAGGTAATATCCAAATCAGTGGGAAAACAGATATAATCCTGTCCTGTCCTAATGGAATGCATTTATTGTCAAAGCCTGAGATGAGGTACCACAAAACAAATTACCAGAAGTTGGGTGGTCCAGTGAGTGGCCAACATACCAATCATCAGTGTTTCAAAATTTAGAAAAAATCATGATGCAGCATCTATGCCATAAAAATAATCTGTTTTTGTCAAGACAATTGATTTGTCACTGAAATGCTCATCCATGAAATATGGCAAGCTAGTAGATGAAATGATAAAAGTGGTTCCAACAAAAAAATTCACAATTCAAAAACTGTGTGCCCCTTGATGGGAAATGTAAGACACCACCAAGAATCATTGAAGTGAAGCCTGTAATTTTCCCCTTAAGAAGCCCAGACTATGAGACACTACCCTTTGAACACAAGAAGGTCTAAAACATTATTTAGGAAAGCTTGTAGTCAATATATAAACCCTGTAACTCTTGAACATTGAGATAAGAACCCCACTCCTCTGTGAAAACATGGATCTCTGTGTGAGTTGGCAGCAGAGAAATCCATATTTTAGCATTGTTTTGAACTAACCACCTCTCAAGATTGTTGATAATGATCCTGAATAAGGTAACTGGGGAATCCAGTGAATTGCTATTCATGATCCACTGGTCATATAAAGATCCCTGAAGGAACCTCTTTTGTGTTCATCCCAAAGGAATAAGAGATTTACATGATGTCCACATTCCTGAAAAAGAAAGAATCATCCACTCAACTGGGAAAAGGAGAGATGAGTAAAAGTTGGACTTAGAACCAGTTGAGTGTCTGTTGAGCCAAATGAGATACATGTTGAGAAAATACCCAGACTGATGGTATATTGTCTTTGAGTGAGAACAGATGTATTTGATATTGAAGCCTGCCTTGAATGTTTCTGAAAGTACAATCTAAGTGCACGATCTGCCAACTGAAGAGATGATGCCAACGGTTACAGCCATTTATAGAATAATGTGTGTGCACTGACTTAAAGGAGGTGACTAAAGAAAACTCATATGATTTAGTAGAACACATATGATACTAAAGCTAATCAAAAGGGCATGACAATGAACTGCTACATCTGACCCTTGTACATAAAACACAGATTATGGCAAGACACCACACCACTGTGGAAATGTACAGATAGGAGTCAGTAACATTAAAAAATACCAATGCAGAAAAAGAAATGACTCACTTCTGAGCCTTGGAGGACCTAGGAATTCATATAATAAAAGAGACTGAGAAATGAGCCAAATTTCTTCTTGGGTGCAACAAACAGATGGGAATAAAACCTTAAAAAAAAACTGGTACAATTCTCTCCAGTTCTCTAGACTAGCAAAACTCTGAAAACAGCCCTTAAACAAAGTTTTTTGAAAATCTAAGGATCTCAGAAGTTGGAAACCTACAGGTTGAGTGGATGGGGCAGTGAAGATGTGAAATAAATGACTAATCCTGACTCAAGAACCTGTAGTACTCATAAATCCATAACTAAGGTTTTCCACGCAACAAGAAATATATTTTGAAATAACATATTGTCTCCATGGTTAGCTAATGTGTTTTTGTGCTACCCTGAAAAACAACGTTGAATTGATGGAGTGCTTGAACAGCCTTAGGTCTATAAACTACTTCGGTCATCTTTAGTGAAGTGGAACAAGTATATCAGTTATGTGAATGTCTTACTAGTCCGAAAAAATATATAAAACAGTGAAAATAAAGAGAACTTATTTGATGAGGAACCCATCTTTAACAAGTTACTAAATAAAATAAGGCAGGTTTGTTAAAAGTATACTCTACTCTGTACCATATAATAATCTAAAAAGAAAAAAAATGCTAGTAATTTATAATATCAATCAATAAAATAACAGAATTTAAGGTGAAGACATTTGTTTGTCTATTTGGGACTCCAACAATAACTTTCAAATAAATAAAACAATTAGTCAGCTGTTATCATTTAAATATTTATCATGCTTTTCCTTAAGTTTACTGCATCCACTTCATCTAAAAGAAAACTATTCTTCACCACTCATTCAGGAAAATAAGGCTGCTTTAGATGAAGATGATTCTTACTTTACCAAAATAGTAGTTGTATTCACTATTCACCAGTAATGTATCACCACTGATAATTCTCTAGATTTTAAAGATCTCAATCAGATTTCCTCTAACTCTTCTTTTTCAAGAGGAATCAATTTCAGAGATTATAACCTCTCTTAATATAAGAAATTTTCTTATATTATACTCTCTTAATATATTATAACTTCTCTTAATATAAGAAATTTTCTTATCTCTGTGTACCTTTCTTGTGCACTTCTGAAACTTTTCCAACAATCCAACATCCTTCATAACATATAAAGACCAAGACTGAACACAGTACAAGACAGATGACTAACTAGCAACTTACGCAATGAAATCAAAACCCCTTCAGACTTGTATTCAGCATTTTTATAGATACAACAGAGAACCCCATCTGCCCTGCAACCAGAAACAGTATACTTCTTGGATGGCTGAAGAGACTAATCACACAGAAAACAAAGATTCTTTTGTTTTATAACATTTTAAAGTTAACCCAATGCAAGTTATACTTATAATTCAAATTATGATATTCTACTTGTACAGTACAAGACAGATTTATTACATGACCCTCACTATGAAGAAAACAGTTTTAACTGCTAAATCTTTCACATTTATTTTCTGTGTTGATTTTAACTGTTAATGACTGAAACAGAAATCTGCTGTAACTCTAGCAACAAATCACTGCTTGTCATTAGATTCTCCACATAATACCGTAACACAATACTCTCAAGAGCAACAAAGCACATGTGAAGAAATATGACAAAGTGATCCACAGTCCAAGAACACAATGTGGAATTTATCAGTTTATATATCCTACAATGTTTACAACAAGCATTCTTAAAGCCATAAGATTGCACTTTGAATCTGTAAAAATATTTATTATATGGTTTGAAACATTGCAAATGTTTAAGTACTGATCATCCTTCTGGGATGTTTAGAATTTAGTGATATATTAAAATACAAATATGTTATTTTTGCACATCGTCATAAAATCTTATTTTATGTTCAACAAACTTATTAATCAACCAATAAATACTATTTGTTCAAATGTTAGTTATTTTTATTAAAACATAGTAGAATACACAAAAAATTTTACAAAACAAAGAGTTTGGGTACTTACATTGTTATGAGCATTTGTGTTCATGCATAGTGTGTGTTAAGCCTCACATATTTTTCAAGTTGTTAAGATGTTAAACTTTATACACTTGAAATATACATTTTACAAAATAAAATAATTATCAACTTGCTAAATTAGTACATACAAAATCCCTATAGCTTTTATGACTTCAAAAAAATATACCATTTTCCTTCAGAGCAAACAACTTAGTCATTACACAGTTTCATCAAAATTATGACCTTCTCCTTCGAGCTATTTACAAACAACTGTCAAACTTACTTACTTACTCAGGGAACTTATCTTTTTCTTGATACTGAACACTTGGTCAATATAATTAGATGAGTCTAGATGCTATGTTTCAAAAGAATGGAGTAATGGGAGAACCTCTTCACTAGACGTCCTGAATATACTGACATCTCAGTAAATTAAATATACGGAAAGCTCTTACTTTATATTCTATCTTGTACGTATCTCAAATTTAAGCCTGTAATGAATTAACCACTGTATCTGTTGTATGGTAAGCATAATAAAATACGAACTTAACAATAAGAAAATAGGAAGTGCTGTGTAACAAACAAAAATCTACATTCATTTTCAAATCAAGAAATTAAAATAAATATTAAAATTTGAATTATAAACTGCATTTGGATACATATTCTATTGAGATAAATACTAGTAAAATTATTTAATAATTTTTTTTAAATAACTTTCTGAAAGATCGTGATGTGCTATTTTACCTGCTCGCACCATAAGGGTTCAAAAAAAAGGAAGTGGAAGAAGTATAGTTTACTTGTTGAGAAACTTACTTGACTTCGATCAATAAGCAGGGTAAGAAGGACTTGTTGGAGAAGTTGGCTGTGGTGTGGTAGCAGGTATACTTTTCTCTCCTTGGGCAGGATCTCCTCTCTTCCAGGCCTTGTATTTGTAATATGTGTCAGCTCCATAAAGAAACATTGTCAGAAATCCAAAGAACTGTAATATTCATAACACTTGTGCTTTATGATACAGCAACAATATGTTTTGATTGTAGGGTGTTAACATAGTAAGAAACCATTACATACTATAGCACAACTTTCAGAAGACTCTGAAGTTAAACTGCAGTAAGACATATCTGATAGTACCATCATTGTGAATTTTACTGATTAAATACCTTCAAAAACAGATAAAATACATTTAACTTGATCTAATGAAATGATTTTAAAGTGTGATTTTGTGGCAACTCACTTGTTGAAACAGGGACCAAAACAGTTTAAACTGGCTTTGCTTAAAATATGAATTTTCTATACATTACTCACTAGGTTTGAAGTGTAAACACTTAAATATTAAGCCTGAGTATAACTGAATTAATACATTTATTTAACTTAAAGATCTAAGAGCTAAAAAACCAATGCTTTAAGCAGAAACCTTATGTAAAGCCAAAGATTAGCTACATTGAGTTTTTTCATTAAACAAAAATGTTCATTACAGCTACATTTGTGGATTTATTTCTTCAATTTTATGATTATTGCTCATTTTAATTATTTGACACATTAAACACCTAGTATTATCAGGAATAAGCAACAGACAAATATTAGAACATACATATAATTTACTTATGAACCCTTTCAGTTGAAAGATTTTTTTCACATATACATACATGATGTGCATGCAGAATACCTAGCAGTTTTGGCTGGCAGTCTTGTAGCCTTCGTATTTATCTCACCACTTTGAATACATTGCACTGATACATAATGCCATTCTGAATGTAATTAGTTTGTTCACATTTAATATTCACATGCCAGCAAATCCTGAGTTTTGTGCAGGCTGTTTAAATCTAAAAACTAAATACAAAATAAAAGAGCTGTGAGAATTTTCCCAAAAGAAGGGATCAAAGAGAGTTTGCAAAAGTTCTCAGATTTGGCTCAACTAATTTACCAGTAAATTGACAGCAAGTATCAAAGCCATTAAAACTGACAACCTGTGTTCAGATTTTGGAAACTTTAAAATTATAATCTCCCCCCTCTTCCATGATGTTACTGAGAGTTTAATAGTCATTAGGATTTGATCCACAGCATTTTCATGAAAATGTAAAGGATTGTTAAAAACAAGTATTTAATTTTCATTCTGATGTCATAATATGGAGAATCAAGAAGGTACTCTTTCATAGCAAAACAGTTTGAGGTTATAATTTTTAATCTAGATTTAGCATTTAAATTTTGTTCTTCTCACAGTTATACAAAATGAATGTTGAAAGATACATGTTTAGTTAGTTAAAGTACATGGCAAGTAAACAAACTGAAGTCTGAATCCCACTCAGTCTCGGTTTATATTACTTTTCAACATTACACAATAGGCACCCTTACAAGTTACACTGATACAAGAAAAGACTTGTCCAGTTTCATTACAGTAAAAAAAAAGTCATGTATTCAATATAACAGAGAAAGGGGGTAAATTACAACTTTGTATCACAAGGTTTCATTTTCCCCTCAAATTTTAGAAACTGCTGGTGTCTTTTGTTTTCATTTTAGTTTCTATTATTTGAATTAAATTTCTGTAAAAGATGCTCACATTAAAAGCCAAAAAATGATGTTTTACCAACAAAATTGTATCTTGATTATTTTTAGACATTAATTAAACTTCTGATAAAATCAATAGTACAGTAAAACAAAAAGTAATAATTAATCTAAAGCAGTTTGAAAAGAACTGCACCTGTTAAAAACTAACTATGACATTGCAACACTTAAGGGAGAAACATAACTATACATTGTACTGTGATATTGCACCCCACTTCTGACAGCTAATTTAGATGAAAGTATAACAAGAAGATGGTTGTTTTGGATGCATCTGCAAAGATAATTAAAAACAGATTACATGCTCAATACAAAAAAAACTATATACATATTAAAAAAAAACACTCTTGGAACACAATATTAGTGCAAAGACTATAAAAACTAGTTGTGACACTTTTCTGTACCATTTCCAGTCCCAGTCTTCACTACACTATGTTCAATATAATTATGGTTCATATTCAACAACTGGTAATGCCATTGCTTTGACACAACAAGCAAAACACCATCTTGCAATAAAACACTGACTGATCTGGCTAACTATTCAGCAGCACAGTCTAAGTCTTCAGAAGGCTTTGCTCAAGAACTATGAGGTAACAAGTAGTTGTGACCATTTTTTTGTATATCAAAAATTGTAACTGCAAGAGCAGCGAAAGAGAGCCAGTTTGCTTGATACAACTTCCACCGTGGCACGCGGGTCAGGTGGCATCAACCACGGACAGTCTCTCTCAAAATTACTGAAAAATGATCACTGCCTGGTGGATTATTGTCAACTCTCCATGAAAGTGGAAGAATAATTAATGGGAACAAATTGATATATCAATAGCAGTAAAGGACAGGCTAGGTGCATGAAAATAAGTATTAGAACCACTATTGAAAAGAGAAAGGTTATGATTAGAGAGAGCATATGCTCTACAGAGTAACCCCTTCCAACAATATCAGCACTTTCCGAGAGAGGATGATATGCATTCAAGTTCCCAGGATTAAAAAGGGAGATGGCAAATGTTTATTGAGAGCATCAAGGTCTCATTGATCATAGGTCTCTCCAGGCAACAGATAGAGAAAACAAACAGTGATGATACAACCCAAAGAAACATGGATGGCTAAGGCCTCCAAGGGTGTGTCAAGGGGCAAAGACAGGGTGGGCACATGCTGATCAACCATGGTCATACCTTGCAAATAAGATAACCTGCCTTGATGGTGGAAGGAGGATGTGGTGACATAAATGTGAGAATGAGGACATTGGTCTGCATCATAATTTCATCTTTGCAAGTGGATATACACCTCACTGCAGAAACTCCTTGGGTGGAGAAACCAGTAAGAATCTCTGACTCAGGGATGCTCTCAAATCCTTCTCAACAATAACTCCTGACAAATTCAAAGTAGCATGAGGTGTAACCTCAATAGATGTATCCCCGATTGCCTTTGATTGCAAAAGGAGTTCATTGTGTTGAGATGTGGATGTTTTTACCAACATGTCACCAAATCAAAGCTTCTCTACTGACTTTGGAGAGCCAGGATGCCCTCTGGTCCCTTCTGAATTAAAAATTTAGACATTTGCCCTAAATTTTGTGTGAAAGTTAATGCAATATAAGAAAATGAGGTACAAAAAATGATGAAGATTACTGCTAAGAATCTTCAAGATGTAGTCGTTTACCTACAGAATGTTTTGTCACTATTTTATTAAGGTTTTATTTTTGGAGTATCCACAATACAGAAAGGAAAATTTCGGTGCCCCATGAAGCTCTACGAGGGAACACACTACAATGTCAACCAAGGACACTGCAACAATGCCAGGGTTTCATGAGCACTATACCCAACACCAGTATCAGATAGTTTTCCACAATACCTGTTGAAAACATCCAACACTGGTACTTGGTTAACCCTAGTCCGAGTGGACCAGTCAATTGCCCCAAAGCTGTACATCTACAGGAATTAAAGACCAAACTGGTGTGTTAGGGTTGGACCTGTAAACTACCAGGATCCTCTCCTTCCCTTCACGGGTTGCCACACATGACAAACATGTGGGTGGATGTTTAGATCCCATAAAAGGTAAACTAAAAGAAAAGAACCTTCCCTAGGAGGGTCCATCACCATGTTCAGGAATCCCCAAGGGGAATGAAGGAAGTACTTTTCCAAAATATGAGTAGCTTCAAAAGGAACTTACCATTATGACAAGCCAACTCCTGTTCATTACAAGCAGGAAGAAGCCAGTGATCTAGGTAGCTGAGAAAGTGGAACTCCAAGAATATTAACAGTAAAGGTTTGCACCAACTGACAAAAGACATGAGGTACAAAGTTATTCTAAAATGAAGGGAACATTATCAGTACAGCATCCCATGATGGGCAAACTAAAGATAAGATAGGAATATGAAGATGAGTGTGAGAGACATCCAGCTTGGTCAATTTAAGACTTGTATAAAATGCTGATCAATGAGTAAAGTAGGATTTCATGGTGACCTGGGGGGCATGAAATACAGATGTGATAGGTCAATGAGAAACCTCCCAGAACTGGCCATTTTGGGAACAACAAACATATTTGATAGCCTGGATGATGAGAAAGGTTGGAACTACCTTGGAAGAATGCTAGCATGACCAGGAATCCCAAGGAGAATGAAGAAAACAAGCATACTGGATAACGAAGGAGGACACAGAAGTGATGATAATAACTTCTGACTGCTGTCTGTGAACTCAAATATTAAATATAAAAAAGATCCATTGTAATGTGGAAAAATGTTAGCAATGCTTACATTGCAAATGAAGGTCAAGCTAGCTTTGGATGAGAAGATAGTTTCATTGCAGAAGTAAGAATGCTAGTGTGCAACAGACATGCAATTCTGTAATAATAACTTATATGCAATAAACCCTTATATCAGAGAAGATCATACATTGAAACTGCATTATAAAAAAATAATGGAATATGAGCAATCCACAAGAAAGATAAAAGTTTATTTGATATTTAAATAAAATTCCATCAAGTTTTATTTGTATAAATCAGAGCTAATTTCCAGTGAAATATTTCCCAAATTCTTAATACTCAGATTTAGTTTTTCATTTGAATTAACATTTGAAAAAAAAGTAAATATTAAGTGATGAGATTTAGATTTAAAAGGTTGTGGTTCAAAATCAATGTAAAAATTCTTGGAATTAAATTATAAAATAAGAAACATGATATCATCTTCAATTTTATTTTCTGTCACACCTTATCCCAAATCAATTAAAAAAGAAGAAAAATTAAAAACAACAAGAGAGCAAAGTTAAAAAGTTTAGCATTACAATGGAAAAAATTCTAACTGTTAAAATGCACTTTACAGAACTTGTACCTGTCCACAGTATTAAGATTTCATTTCAATGCCTTATAACTGAAACTCTTGACATCTGATCAATTTATTATATTAAAACAGCCATCAAGTTTTCTCTATGTTTTACAGTAACATCTTGCCAACCTGTAAAGGCTAAGATGCATGTTTCTGTACTATTGCATTTATTTTCTATTTTTATTTCTCATAAATGTAGAACCTTTACTTTTGTACAAAAAACTTATACTGCAGTCATGGTACAAATTTACACATTTAGGCAGTTATTAAATGGTTAATATTTTCAATCATATTTTAATGCTTCATCACACTTCCCACTCTGAAATGAACAAATAATTCTTCCCTTGTATGGCATTATACACAGTACAAGTTAATATTATATGCAATCTAACAGTAGCTCATACACCCATGTATATTCTTCCTAGCATCAGATAAAACCATGTTTAAAGCTTATTTATATCACACTAAATTAATATTCTACCATCATGTCTCATCACTTTGAAACTACTTCGTATGATTAACTCGTACCAGATTCAAAGCTATTTTCACATGTTAAAGTGCGAGTCTTCATTGTTCTGAACTGAGGAAGAAGTGTTAAATAAAATGTAACATTTATTAATTTCCAAGTCTAGAATTTGTGCCAGTTCTTTCAAACTTCTTTTGATATATTTGATGAAACCTTCTAGTAATTCACTGTTATTCTTACTAGAGAAACAGCCTATACATAACAATAATCCCTCTGGCAAGATCAGTTAAACTGCTGACAGGCAACAAAAGAATAAAAACAATCTCAAATAGCAACACATAAAGCATCTTCAGTTGTCATATATCTGATTGTAAATACAACTTCAACACCAATATGAAATATTTTAAGTAACACAACAACATACTTACACCAGCAGCAGCCCAAGCATCATCTTGAGTTCCTTTCACAGACACTACCAAAGCTGCAATGAAGAAAAGGACAGTCCAAATTCCACAATAGGCAAGTTCCTGTACATTAAAAAAATATAGAAAAATTAAAAGCAACACAAAAAATCTCTATGAAAAAAAACAACACACTTTTGAAAATTTAGAATAACACGTTAGGAAAAATCTTCAAATACATGGAAGCAAATGACAAAGAATAACATCACAAGCAGACCACATTCACACTTATATAATGTATATCAAGTCTTAATTAGTCTCCTGAAATGTGTTTCTACTTCACTCACAGTATAGCCTTGAGAAAGCATACAAATTTTTAAATTTAAATCAATTACACTGCATTATAAAAATTATGTTGCAAATAACAGTTTAACAATCAAACCCCCAGACACTTTGACAGACTATGTTAACCTTCTTCAGTAACAAGAATAAACATCTGGATTTTGATAAACAAGGTTTTTAAATTCTTTGAACAATGTATAAAAGAGCATGTGAAATTTAGTTCCAATAGTTTTTCAAATATTTATAAAAATTTTGACAAATAATGTGCAGTCAAAATGAATTTCAGTATAACATGAAATTCCAATAATACATAATTTTGTTCATCAACAAACTCAAATCAAAAATCCATTTTATCTGCAACTGAAAGTAATTCTGCAAATAAAATTGCAATTTCTGACTTAGTTTCATATCACTGTGTTATATATATATAACAGTCCAAAGGACAGTCCAAATTCCACAATAGGCAAATTGTTGATATATAATAATATATTCTATATTAAACTAATATACTCAGAGAAACCATCTTTAACTTAAAATACAGAAATGGACAATCCAACAGTAGTTTCTTGATTCTTACAAAATGAACATCAGTGGACAACAGTAACATCATCCAACTGAATTTCAATCACAAATATAAATATTTATGAAAATAACCATTTACCAGACGAATCCATGGAATAAAGCTCATTTTCTCTATCACGTGAAAAAGGTAGAACACTAAAAGTATTAATGTTATCCAGAATCCTGTCATGGCCACAAAAGCAAACCAGCTGCTGGGTGAACAGATGCTACATCTTGATACTTCCACACAGATAAATCCCAGAAGATCAAACACCTAGTTAACAGCAACATAGTTTTTCTTTATTTCATATTGATACTGTAATCAAATATTATGATTGTTAATAAAAACATTGTTTTAGTCATTTAAAAAAAAAAAGATTCAGTTTTTCTAAAATTTAAAATGCTTCTTTAAAATAATTTTTAATAAATAATTATAAGAAAGTCTATAAACACAATCAACATACACCATTAGAAAGGATGTGAATAACATGTATTTAAAATCTCTGTAATAAAATGCACACAAATAAGAAGTGTATAAGCAGTACAATTAAAGCACCTACATTGCAGGCAAGCTTCAAATACAATGATTTAAAAAGGCAAACTTACTATCTAATTGTATGTGATAGAAATTTAATATAATTTGCAATACCAATCTAAAATCAATAAATGACAATTTCAAAAAGAATGAAATCCACTTTTTTTTCCCCTATAATTCCTTTGGATTTACCTTTATAATTTACATACACATTCAAAAATAGTTACACTGTCAAAATATTAATTCATTCAAATCATACATATGCATGATTTTTAAATTCTTAAATTTCTTGTAATTGCTTAATTCTATGTCAAACGTAGTTTTCCTAAAACAGTTTGCTTAAATTAGTTCTCTGAAACTTTTTTAACAACAAAAAATATAATTTGCATGTTATTTTGTCAGAGCATGATACCAGTGTCTGGTGTAGTGACAAAATCCATGCACAAAATGTTTTTTTCTATCAAAAACCAGGATGCTATGTTTTGAATGCTAGTTCACAATTACAAAGAGCATGACTATTCCAGCACAAAAATATGGCAAAGATTACTTACGCTACTGTTACTTCAGATTAACTACATTTAGATCTAAATGAAATCACCTACTAAGAACTGTGTAGAAAATCTGGACAAGTGCAAATGAAGTAACTCACTAGGTTAGTAGTATTTGTCAGAATAGTTGTAAGACTAGATGCCTGTCTGGTTAAAACAACAGTTACTCATCATAACATTCACACATCTGACAAGTAATTGATAAAACTACCATCACATTAGCTTTTTTAGAACATTGGGACATTGCTACTTCAAAATGTATTGTGGATGTTGAATAATGAAGTACAGGAATTCTTGGATATTTCCAACGGTAATAAAGAATGGAAGGATGGAATCTAAATGAGCAGTGTCAATCAGAGGTGAGTACATTTGGTCAAGTATTCATGATAAAGTACTGATAAATGTTTGGAGAAGCTGGAAAGAAGAGCATCCACTGGCTCAGGATTAGCTGTACAAAACAAAACAGAAAAAAATCTTCCAATGAGATTTGTTTTCCACAAACAGACTTTACTCAACACTAATATCTCAATGTTGATTTGTAAACGGGAGGCCTCAGATATCCAGCTAGAAGGTAGAATGGATAAAGTCACAGAAAACAAAGTGTAAATGATCAAAGCTAGGGTATCATCCTCTAAACTCTTTTAAATTCTTCCATTGTCTTACAATCTCATTTCTTTCTGTCCTCTTCAGAAACCTTTTTTTTGTTTTGCTTGCCTGGTATATTCCAGGGGCTTTTGTTTCCACTGTTCTATGGGCATATGGTTATTTCTTGCATTCTCACACAATAAGTCCAAATCCTCAGTTTCTTCTTCAGGACACTGTCATGGTGAGTTAGCTTGTGAGTGGAACAGTAATTCCTCAAACCCTCACAATTTTTTGTTTAATACGGTTGTGCTTTTCAATTCCCTCCTCTGTTGAACCCTACCTGCTTCTCTTCAGTTGCAAACTATGAAATGTCTCACATGTAGCATCTCATTCTCTCCTCCTCTTACTGTAAAAGAGGTTCTTTCTCTTTTGTAGACATGAGGTTCTCTTGAAGCTCTCATTCTGGTAAGTCCTCATGCCTCACAGTCAATTGAGTCTGACAAATCAATGGATCCCTGTTTGGGAGCCCTCAGATGACCCTTTTATCCTTTCCCTCCCTTACAGACTACCTTTGGTAGTTTGAATCGGAACAATATTACCATGAGTTTTCTTCTTCCATACATAAAATATTACATTTTATAGATGCTTCTATTACCAGTTGAGAATATATCTCAACACTTAGAAGGGTTCAAGACAGTGGTATCTTTCCAAGTCTTTTTTCCATTTCAGTCTTTTGGAACTTTTTGCTATTCATTAGACTTTCTTTCATTTCCTGTGGACTCTCTGGAGCTGGTTCGTGATGGTTCACTCTGATGTTTCTAGTGAGTTTTATATTCATTGTCTGTTACAAAGAAATTTTCTAGCCATTGAGCTACTAGGTCACATGATTATCTTATCACAAGATGTCTGACTTTTGATTATCATTCAATTACTTGGAAACTGTGGATCAACATGACAATTCAACTATTGATTTTACAACCAACTGTCCTAACTTTAAAACACACTGTGCTTTATTGGCCTTGTGTTTTCATTTTTGAATGCCAGTTTTAATGAATTTTAGTAATTTTGTTTGTATATTATGTGTGTGAGTGTGTAACGACATATAGGTATGTATGTATCACTCAATAACTAATTTAAATACTAGGAAGGAAAGAGCAAATTAGTACTTATGCAACAAATTAAAAAGTACAGGCTAAAAATGTCTAGTGCAAGGCCTGTCACAAGAAGTTCAAATCTTATTCAAAGATATAAGTAAAATATTTACAGTTCTATATGGTTACATGCAACAAAATTTCAGACTTTCTACATATTATTTTATATTACCTTTTTTCTAATTATTTGTTGTTTTATATATATTTTTGCAGCAAATTATGATACCTACAATTTGAGCACCTTTGAGGACTCCTGGTATTGTATGTAAGTAGGTACGGTCAAAGTGGATACCGCTCTTCGCTTTTGTAGCAGCAGCAGACATGGCTGCATTAGTTATGTGACTGGAAGGGAAGTCTTGAGATTCCATCATGAAGTTCAGTTGCTGCTTGGTTCCTACAATTCTTTGTTTGATGTGGTTTTTACCTACATACTGTGAAGTATAAAACATTCATTCCATAAACTTTGATGCATTTTATTTATTTTTATAATAAATACTTTGGCACCAAAGTATAATGTAGCTTCATCTGATAACTTTTGAATGCAGAAAAATTGAATATTCTTTTATATAAAACAGCAATGGACAGACAATATACACTAGTAACACAGCCCAACAAGAATTTAACTTGTTACTTAAAAAAACAGAATCACAGTAACAAACAAAATTTATTTAATTCAATGGACTTTAAGCATTTAAAAATTCTATCATCAGATACGTACAATGAGGATGGAACATAATATATACAACTAAAAGTGTAGTTTTTCACAATCAGGATATATAAACACAGAAAAATTACTGAAGCATAATTACATATTGAAAAGGATTAACAAAATAAAAGGTGTTTCATTCTACATACATATAAAATGGTTCTTTCTTTGAAATAAATATAAAAGAAACAAATTTAGGTAACCATTTCTTAAGTGTGGATGTTCAGTCAGTATCAGTAAACTTCATGAGTACTTCGTGAATGGGAAAACCCATTTTAAAAAGATTGTTCATGAATTATGGTAGTAAACGGAGTATCAAATTACATTGTCCTGATCCTTACTTTGGTCTGTAATTAATCTTGCAAACTCTGTCCTTTTATTGAAGTAGCTAGACCTAAAATAATTTGAAAGTATAGATAACATCTAAAGTTGATCCCTTCTTACAAGATTACACATCAGGAATATCGGATATAAAGTTCTCTTATTCTACAATTAAAATGATAAGAGCATACAAAATTGCAAAGCATTAAACTTTGGCATTTTAAAGGTATGGGATGCCTGCAGTATAAAACTGATGTATGGAAGCAATGGAAGCCATCAAGTAAAGAAAGAACACCAACACAGTGTACTCCAAGAGTTTCATATGTCAAAGGTACTAAACTAAATTAGACAGCTTATCAATAGATGTACCCCAAGATTATGGCAGTTCATTGCACCTAAAGTAAGATATGCCTATGGATTTGCGAACATGATAAATCACACTGATTCAGATATACAAATGCAATAGAAAAAAACTTAAACATACTTTTCCCAAAGCACATAGCTCAACAGGATTTTACACTCAAAAATGTACAAACAGTACTAGGTAGGTGACAAATGGAAATTGTAATCAAACTGAATGAAGCATAAATATGTGTGTTCATTCACAAAAGTCTAAAAATTTACTGTCTTGTTGCCAGTGATACAACATTTTAAAAAATGGTCTGAAGTACATATTATGTAAATATTTTCTAATATATTTATTTTTTCTGCAATTACTTCTGTGATGATAAGGTGAATATCAGAAAAGTCAAGAAAAATACCAAGGTGAACTCAACATAATATTAGGCTTTATTCATCCTATATGTCAATGAGGTGCAACATCATCAAGACAAAGTATCCAACCACTCATGCAAATCAAAATGTCAATTCATCCTAAGATGCAAAAAACCCCACAAATTCACATTATACCATTCAGAGATGTTTCACACTAAAATTTTTTGCCTTTACTTTACTTAAACAGGACCTTGGAGGGCATTAGACATTGGGAAAGATGAAGAAGAAATAGGAGAGAGAGAGTTGGCTTCAGTATATTTTGAAATAGCCTCTTAGAGTAAAAAACTGCTTTGCAGAGTAAGTTCTTAACTAGGGCCATCACATAAAACACAAACAGTGGAAGAAGATGTTTTAAGATCTGCACATCTTATTCCATGATAAAACTAGCCACATATCCTGCTCAATATGCCAGTTCTTCTGTAACTTAAAAGTTGTTGTTGTTTTTGAATTAAGCACAAAGCTACACAATGGGCTATCTGTGCTCTGCCCACCATGGGTATCGAAACCCGGATTTTAGCGTGTAAGTCCACAGACATACCGCTGAGCCACTGGGGAGCAACTTAAAAGTACAAATAGTTATTTATGCTATTTTCACTTATCTATACTGATAAAAGAAGCATGACTTTCTGCTTGAAACTACCATATGTTTATAGAGAAACAGGCTACTCTATCGTTGGTATGTGCAATCATCATTTGGGGAAACAAGACATCAGTTACACGTGATTTATTTATAAACCCAGTATAAGGAGACATGAATGGAGACACATATCAACCAGCTTGAGGAATTTTTAAGTAAAGGAAGGAATAAGTGACACTGAGTCCCATACTACATGAAAGGTTATTCATTTTACAAACATCTAGAAACATGAAAACAAGTGCTTTTATACTAAATTAATGTTTAGAAACATGAAAGATTACACTTTTCAACATAGATTGACATAAAGGTTTCTAATTCCAGTAACATTTCTTAGTTCCATAATGTTTCTAACCTTAACGTCTTCTCTACACTACTTACGTAACTTTAATAATTTTTGCATTTATATGTCATGGTTCTTCAGGCAGTATTATCAGTCGAGGAAAAGTAGCTATTAAAATTTACATTGAATTAATGTAGTGCAAATCTTAAATGTATATTTAAAATTTCCATTTTGTACTCTTGTATATCTCAGACATTTAGCTGGAACAACTGAACAACCTGGAACTCTCTGGAGCAAGCTCAAGGCCAGGACACCTTGATGTCAGAGATAATTTTGCTTTTCATCCACAGATGTCAGATTTTAAATGATTTGCAGCACAATCCATGCAAACTCATGAGGTGCAAACATTGGGGTAATTGGTCTATCAATTAGAGTGGATCTGTCTTTCTTTAACAAATGGTGCCAAGTGACTCAAAACTTGATGTAAAATTATGTAAAAAGGTTATAGGAAAAGTTATTTGTGTAAACAAGATCTCAACCTATCTTCTTTGCCTTAAATAAACATCTTTTCAACCAAATTACAATTATAAATACATTCACATCCATGAATACATTTGTTTAGACTTGCACAATCATCTAGTTAGAATCACTGCATGCAAATATCCTCTCATGACTCAATGATATACAAAATATGTTTAATACAATGTGTATTGTTCTTGACAGGTATACTAAACATTCAACTTTCATCAGCACTCACAGCTAATATTTTGCAACACATCCATAAGTCTATAGCTTGCTTCATAAGAAAGCTCAGTTGAAGCATGTATTCATTTTCAAACAGCAGTTTAATCAGTAAGAAGGTTCAGTTGAAGCATTTATTCATTTTTAAATGTTTCAGTAGCAGAAAAGAATATTATATGTTTTTCTTTCTTGCTTATATAAGTGAACATTTTTTGTTCCTCTAAAATTTTCCTTGGAGCTGTTGAATGTAGTATTCTATCTTTGAAGTTAGACACAGATGTGCACAGAGTACAAATAACTGAGAGTCAACACATTATCTGTTAGGATTATGGTCCCAATACTGGTTCCTGTATGACACCAAATATGTTGCAAATCATAGCAGCAAAGTCTCAATCCTGTCTACTGTTACCTGCAGTCAGCTGAAGAAAATTGATAGACTGTTCAACAACTATAGCTTTCTTGATACCAAGAGAGATACTAGTACTGAAGGTTGAAGAGGAAAATTTGTAGTATGGAAATGATCTCTCTATGATCGGAGGCATGCTGTTAATACCACCCCACAGCTGGGACTAAATGTTGATTCAAATTTTGGGATTCCAAAGAACCAATAAAACACTACCTGTGAATACATGGCTGTCTAAACCATGTTTCTGAGATGTTCCTGTAAAAGCTTTGTGTTTTTCGCCCCAGATCACTAAAGACACACAGAAGAAAATCTCTTCCACAGGTAAAGAAGGCCTGAAGTGCTCCTTTAAACATTACTAGAAATTAACTAATGAAAATGGCTAGACTCTGGTGACTTTATTAAACATTCAGATAAAGATTACACTGGCAGTACTTATTTTTCTAAGAGTTAGGTGAAGTAACACCATGAAGGGACCCAAATGATAGTTTCAATTGTCGATAAAGTTGATAACCTCTTGAAAAGTTGTGTTCATTCTTTTCCAAGCTATCAAGTGGCACTTCATGACAGTAGTTATTCACTCTATCATGTGATAATGCAGTAAATTATTACTAAATTAAGACTGTTTGTTGATCACAATACTAACAGAACTAAAGGGGCACTGTAGCCCTTACTTTCTAAGCTGTAAAGCAATATTATTGAGTGATGTCTCTATAGACTTGTGATGGTTGCTTAATCATTGTACTATTAGGATATTTTTCACTCTTGATCAAAGCTACCTACATAGGTCAGAACTACAAATATACCATAATGAAAACAGATACTTAAATTAATATAATATTAAACTATCTTATATATAATGACTAGAGTGCATTGTCACTTAAGCTGAGTACTCTTGCTAATTAATACTTTCACCTGTAAATGCCAAATATAATGCCTAGAACAATAATAGTCTAAATGTTTGTTTTGGAATTTCGCACAAAGCTACTCGAGGGCTATCTGTGCTAGCTGTCCCTAATTTAGCAGTGTAAGACTAGAGGGAAGGCAGCTAGTCATCACCACCCACCGCCAACTCTTGAGCTACTCTTTTACCACCAAATAGTGGGATTGACCGTAGCATTATACACCCCAATTGCTGGGAGGGCGAGTATGTTTAGCGTGATGCGGGCGCGAACCCGCGACCCTTGGATTACGAGTCACACGCCTTATGCGCTTGGCCATGCCAGGCCCTAGTCTGAATGACTGCAAGGAGTTCAAAAACATTTGTCAGCTAAAAGCATGGCTACCACACATTGAGCAGAATCTTTGTTTGTTTGCAGTCATTTTGCATCTCCAAATTTTCCACAAAATCACAGGCTGTAGAAAGGGCTGACTCAAATGCCATTGATCTGTATTCACCAAATCATTTCAGAAGTTCTTCTAAGTGTATAACAGTGCTGTATAGATACACATCATCATTTTGCCGTAACTTACCAATAGCACTGAAATTTACCAAGATATCATACTTCATAATTAAAGAGTATTTAAAACTCATGAATTAAAGACACACATTCACAATTTTCAAGTACTCCTTGTTAAGTGGTTTGGTTTGTTTTGAATTACACACAAAGCTGCAGGAAGGCTATCTGCATGCTTGTTGTCTCTAATTTAGTTGCATAAGACTAGAGAGAAGGCAGCTAATCATGACTGCTCACTGCCAACTCTTGGGCTACTGTTTTGCCAACAAATAGTGAGATTGGCCATCACATTGTAATGCTTCCACTGCTGAAAAAGTGAGCATATTTGGTGTGATGGGGATTTCAGCCGGGGGCCCTCAGATTATGAGTTGAGTGCCTTTAACCACCTGGCCATACCAGGCCTTGGAAAGCATTGGAAACCTCTGAGTTGAAGCCTAATTGCTTGCACACTTTTTATGTGGTACTCCTATCTAGTTTATGCAAGTGGTTTTGAAATATTACATTTTTCTTTTAATACATGCCATCTGATAGAAGATGCTAACAATAAAATAAAAATCCTCTGGAATAAACCAAAAATTCATAAGTTTTTGTACAAAATGAAGCAAAATCTTCTAAGACCAGATTCCAAATATGATACCCACGTGGGCAGAAATAGCTCATAGATTTACTTGCTTTTACAACAAATTTTTAACCACATATGTTTGTACCATTGTCATACTCATACCCATAATTATAACAATCAAAATAATTCTAGTTAGATTATTCCCAACTGTTTTGCCATACCAACAGAATCTGATAGAATGCTCTTTAATTTTCTCAACATTACATTCAACATAACATAAAGACAGTGATCTCTGAAATTTTCAAATGATTTTAAACAAGGACTCAAGCTTTCCAGTCTGGATAACCTTGAGAAGCAATAGCTATTTATGATCTAGGAATTAAACAAGCAAAGCAAAATACACAGTTTTTAATTTGAAAATACTATTCATTGATGTTGTGTGTCATTTACTGGTGTAAAACAACTAGGTTGTCTGTGCCAAATAACACAAGTAAAATATAATAAAAGATAACATGAATTTAAAAGTCAAACAATGCCCCAAAATTAGGTAAAAACAAAATAAAAGTAGAAATATTAATAGCTTATAAAAAACTGAAAGACAATCAAGTTGAACAGTCACCATTACCAAAGACACCATCCAATATCAAGGGTAAACCTAAAGCAAATACATGTCGAAAATGGTGTTGCCAAGACAACTTACCCAAGTCAATCCTTATGGAAACTAGAAGGTAAAAATGAACAATAGATTTGACCATTAAAAGCTTGATGGGAATTTGATCACTCCTAATCAAATGCCTGCTGGCTCAAAGCTGGGCCTTAACCACAGGACTAAGTCCATATTGGGACAAGCATGGCTGTGATAGCATCAGACAGATTTAGCTATGGTGTCAGCACATTCATTCCTCAAGATATTGATATGACTATATATCCAGAAAAACTGGACAGAAATGAATGACAGAGAAAACTGAGCCAGTCATTTCACAAGGCCGAGGAGAAAAAGAGTGAGAACTAACATTATGCAATGCACAACCAGCAGAGTGAAGACAATCAGTGTAAATTGTACAATTAATGTACTGCTTAGCTTCTACATAATCCAAGGCAAAAGAATTGGCATACAACTTGATAGTGAACACAGAAAATGTAGAAGGAATCCTGTGAACAATCATTGAGCTACAACAAACCATGGCAAAACTCATAGAATCACCTGATTTTAAACCATTTGTAAATATAGAAACAGAAGAATGTTTTTAAGGATGTTTAGCAAAAAAGAACATGGTACTTCCAGTTAGGTGTACTTGCCTTTCTCACGTGACTCAAACAAAAATCACTAGTGGGGATGACAATCATCCATAATGATTTATCATCAGACTCAGCAACTACATCCAATGACAGACCCAATTCAGTCAGCTTTGCCTGCATAAAAAAGCCAAACAGAGAAATGGTAGACCATCTATTCCAAAAGAATACAGCTCATCAAGAAAAAAGACACAATTCAAGGTAGGATGTCGTAGTAAGGATCACAGATGACAGAGCATTGCAAATGACAGAACTGAAGGTTTCTGGGAGTCAATGTACAGATTCCGGACTGGCAAAGTGTGGAAAGCCCCATGCAGAGCTGAAACCTCAGATAATGTACAGGGTCCATAAATTTGGATCATACAAGGGCACAACAGATCTACTCCCCAGTATTTAGTTTTAAGGACATGGAGAATGTTCAGTACACTTTACATGAAGCTGTTTGATGGAAGGAATGAAAGTCAACTTATTGCCAAAGTTAAGCATCAAAATCTTTGCCTCAAAGACCATAGGAAGAACAATATATCAAGACAAAGCTCAGGATCAGGGTGTATACTCTATTAGTGGCAAAAACATGTGAAAAGGGTTTTTCAGAAAGAAAACACAAAATCACTTGCTGTGGTCCACTTCAACAAGTAATTGAGGGTAGTATGAAGATACTCAAGAAACCTCATGTTTGATGACCAACACAAGATGTGGAAATCATTCACATAAAGCCCACTTGCAACAGAAGGAGGTTGTGTAAAAATAGCATTAATATTGATACTGATAATTGTAACACTCAAGACACAGCTCCGAAGGACTATAAGTTCCTGTGTACAAGAAAGAGAAATGTATAATCCGTGTGGACTTGGAACAGCCTCTTCAATTAAAAGTGCTGGATGAAAATGGGTAAATGGCAATACAACCCATTGGAGTTGAGATCCCACAAAATGTAATACCTCCATATGCTGTTGTAAGCCTTCTCTGGGTCAAAGAACATGGAAATAAGTTCCCTCTTGAGGAAGACTTCCCTGATCAATGTTTCAAGTCAAATCAGGTGGTCCACAGTGAGACAGTTGACAGCACTCCGCTGGATGGGCAAGAGATGGTAATTAGATTCAAGGAACCAAACAATATGAGCATTAACCATCCTCTCAAAGACCTTACAGAGACAACTAGTCTAAGCAACTGCATGATAGAAGGGCTCGAGATACTTTTCAGGTTTAGAGAAATGGAGGACAAAAGCCCAGTGCCAAGTATCAGGAAAAACATTCTCTTACCAGGTCTGGTTAAAAACAACCAGAAGAATAGCAAGAGAGGCAAGAAAGAGTTAGTGCAGCATCTCATAATGAACACCATCAGGTCTGACCAGTGTACTGCCAGACTGATAAAGAGCAAGCTCGAGTTCCACCAGTGTAAAGGGACAAATATAGTCATAGAGACAATCAGCCTGAGAGGAAAGAGGCAATTATTTTTCCTAAGACACGGTAACCAGAAGGAAATGAAAGAAACAGAAATTCTAGAGATATAAGAGAAGCTCTTGCCAAGAGTAGTGGTGATGCTATGGACATCTTGAAAAAATATGTCACAATGGCATACATAAGTTGAGAGAACATTATATTGTTGACTTTATCATTTTCAATCCATATAATATTCCACAGGTGGCTTGGATGATGATTCATGATGGTGATTTGTTTGATCATGATGTGAAGTCAAAAAATAACTGGCTTTTAGATACTCATGTGCATCTTGTTAAATCCACTTGTAAATTAACACATGAAATTATAAAATGCAATAAAAACTTAATTATAAATTCTTCTTAATATGATGGGTGTTGTAATCCAAAATAAATTGTGGCATGTATCTTTTTAAGTGCAAAAGTCAATGTTTTTTTTAATTTCCCTCAGTTGCTGTCATAAGCATACAATTTAAGTGTTACCAGTATCATGTATGAGTAATATTTATTCACTGACCAAAAGGCAATAATTAACTGTGTTAATCAACAAGTGAATAATGCCACCAGGATGTAGCTAATTAGAAATTATAAAAAATATCAAGTGGGACCTTTTCTGTCTGATGAATAAAAGAGTAACAAAATCATCTTTTCTACAAATAAAAATATCAGGATGCTCAACAAAAATATTCTAGATGCAGAAAAGGAATCTATCTCAAAATGCAAGATAAATGGATACTTGTACAGAATTTTCCCAGTAGGATATCGAATGTTAGAGAGACATACATTTGTAGTAGTTTAGTTGATAACTCAAAAATATTACAATTCTTGATCATAATGTCAATCAGAATATCTTCAATGTCATTATAGTTACATTTGTTTAAGGAACACATAAGTAAAAAATTAAAAGTAAAATACTGAGTTATCAACTAAACCATTAAAATGGATGTCTCTCTAACACTTGATATGTTACTAGGAAAATTCTCTACAAGTACCAATAAGTGTGTATAAACCCTTCTGTACTCCTCAACCAGAAACTTTGCAAAAATAAATCAGTTATTCTTGAGAGAAGATGAAGGAGAATCCTTCAGATTTAAGGTCATTTTTCACAATAAAGTGAGAGCTGAATACACAGGAGCTAAAGTTAAACAAGTCTGAAATAGCTGGAAGTAAAACACACAAACACTGAACTCTGAGAATAATAGGCATTGTGCCTGGATGTTAACTATGTAAATGAGGAACTGCTTACGATAATATATAAATGCAAAATATATCCATATGTGAACAAACTCTCCAACATCGAAACAATTAGCTAACTACAGGGTGTTCAGAAAATCACTGTGCACTTATATATTTATTAACAGACATGTTTCAATATAGAATACAGGAGGTAAATATGAATGACAACTTTAATCAATGTTGAAAGCAATCCCCCATTGGCATCAATACAGGCCTGGATCCTTCTTATTTTGTTTCTAAACACCCCTATCAGTTGATGGCTTGAAATAGACTGAATAAAATATGATTACAAAACTGCACAGTGACTTTCTGAACACCCTGTACTTTGACAAAATCTACCAGAAACAAAGCATTGCAAAGATGTCATAAGAAAGTGTACATGAAGTAACAATACATCAAACACAATATGAACACCAATATACAACTAATAATTACATGATACAGAAGCTGACAGTGGAAGAATTTAACAAAATCATAATGACAGTGAAAAGTAGAGAGGCACCTGGGATTGACAGAGTCAGCAATGATATGCTCAGACAGCTTAAACTAAATGCATCCATTTGGTCTGTTATCTATCTTCAATGATAACTGGTAGTCAAGCAGAAGACAAACTAGCTGGAAGAAGCTCATATCACTCCAATTCTGAAAAAAGAGATGAGCAAATTTTATCAAGACAGCTATAGATCCATGAGCCTGTTTAGCTCTATCTGAAAATTGCTGGACAGTATAATAAACCAATGTCTTGAGTCCAAAAATCACATCAGCAAAACACAACCAGGTAGAAAGTGCCTGTCAGAAGAGAAAAAAAAGTTTGTGGTTTTCTCCAAGCTCACCCTAGCTTCTGGTAATGTGAATAAGAATGGCCTTCTACTGAGGGTGTTGAAGATGGAAGTTTTGGAGCCATATGTTCAAGCAGATAAAAAACTTCTTGTTATACAGAACAACATAGCTCATTTTGTTTCTATATGAATTCTGAGCCTTCTGGCAGGAAAAAAAAAATCCACCCATGGACTTTCACTTTATTTGCACCATTGACCTCTAAAACTGAACTAAACTGTGCATTGGCTAGTGTCACTGTATTCATACTGTGTCATGCAGCATCCATACTATTTATTTACCCTAAATTGTAAAGGGTAACCATGTTAACATTAGGGACAGTCATGTTTATGCACATTGTAATTATTCCAATTTTGGTAATCTTAACATTTATGGCATTTCTTGTCAAGTTACAATGTACATTTTCATTTCTTCACACAATACTTTTTAATTCTTACAGCAGCTATGAAAGAAAAACTAAATTAATTATTTTTAGTATTAGCATTCTAAAAATAGAGGAATAATTGAAAATAGTTTTGATCAAGATCTTTTGTTCTGAATACCAAGTATTTAAATACACAAATTAAATGAGCTACTGAATTACACTACAATTTTTATATTCATTTTTTTGGATTTAATGGCACAGAGACTAAGATGATTAGTTATGAACATTCAATAGCCATCTGAAAGTTTGTGAAGAAGCACTATAAACTTTGAATGTTGTAGAAACATTTTTGAAATACTGGTATTTAAATAAAATTTACTTAAACTTTCTTCTTACTACTTCAGTCGCACTTTTTGCAGGCAATTCTTGTTCAGCAAGATGATATATTTGTACTTTTATACATAAGCTATAATTAAACACTATCACATTACAAACATTGCATAAATTCAAACACGTGTCCAACTAAACCAGAGGAAGCTCTATTCAAAACAGCAATCTGTATTCCAAGGCTAACTGTCCTTCCTGAGAAATGTTCATCATTTTTTAACTTAAAGGGCTCTCAGAACAATTTTATGTTACCTAACATGTTGAAGATACTTTCAATATCTTTCCCAAACCAACTCATTTTTTAATTTTTTTTCTAAAATTAATAATTATCTAAAATTTCCATTTCTTAAGGTCCCCAAACAATTTGTACATTATCTTTTTGCAATTCTGACAACATAACCAGGCATGTATCTTATGGTTCCTTCCTCATGAGGAGAAAGTAGAAGGCAATTTTGTGCAATTTCATAATCACAGTTATCTTATATAGGCCTATGTACTTGAAGATCATATCTGTGTATCACGTACATCTAAAACATCCACAGAACCATAAGTTCCATGTAATATTTTGCAACATGTAAGCTTGATTTTCCATTCTAGGCTGTACAGTTTTCTGCTGTATTTACTTCATAGCTCATGAGCAATATTTTACAAGCAACTGTAAACTGTGAAACAGTAAGGCTACTACTGCAATTACAGGATGACCTAACACCAGCAAAAAGAAATGCACACAAAAACAAAAGGGTGTTTCATTGATCCTGGATTAATTTATGTCCACCGATATTTTAGTGGATGAGAAAATGATGACATTAATGCTCTTTGTAAAAGTTGTATAAATGTGTTTGCAATTAGAAGTCCAATACACGGAGTCCTACATGGAGTTGTATACATTCTCTGTCCAGTGAAATATTTTAATTGAAAATTATAATTTTCAGTTTCTACTATAAAATGTATCCAACATGATTCATTAGAACTTGTCATAATTTTCTTGTAATTTTTAGTCAATGGATTTCTGGTGTTGAACAAAAAGTTAATCAAGTTTTTAAATGTATAAATAAGTTCAAGACTATTGCAAAATTGTATGACATTTGCAGCATTTAAATTAAAATTTATATTGAGAAGATAACTTTTTCTTCTATTTCTTAGGTACAAGCTTTTTTCTTTTGCAATCTGTGAAAGTCAGCAATCAACTGTAATTTAATAAATTCTCTATCACCACTTTTTAAAGTTTTTTTCTTGTGCAAAAATGTTTCAAATGTATTTGTGTGTACCATATACCAAGTATGACATCAATTTTGTATCTGTCATTGCTAGGATGTAAAAACCATGGCTGCTGATTTTGTAGTGACATACTAAAATCATGTTCATTTAAAATAAAGATGTGGCAACATAAGACTTTCACAAACAAGTGCCATGGTTGTAATCTCAATATCTGATAGTTTTTATAATACATTCTCACCAAGCTTACTTCTTGTTCTGTCATGCCATTAACAAAGAAATAGCCAAAAAAAGGCACTATTTGTTGTTTAGAAAAACAACAATAAACACCAGTACAACACAGATTTCACCATCTTCTGTATCCACACCAACATCAAAAAAGCCAAAAAATATCTTTCCATCCCAATCATGTGTTCTTATGGTCATTAAAACACAATTTTGCTGGTTCATTCTATTTCCTTTTTACTACTTGTTGCAATGCAATAATATTCTTGTATGAGGACTGTTGACTCATCAAACCATTGATATCACTTTTAAATGATAGGTAAATGCTTAAAGGACAGAAAGTACATTTCAAAACTACACTGCTAAATTAAAACATGATAAAATTGGGAGATATCCTTTGAGAGTTTTTTTTATCTTATTAATAAGCTATGGTTTTTTTTATTGAATTTTAAAGGAGTATCAGAGAAGATAATATTCAGCATATCAAAACCATCAGTGGTTATTTAATTTTTTATTATTATTCCAAAGTCATCTTTAATGAAACAAGAGTTCATTTTAAACTCCAGTTCTTTACTTGTGAAAAAAAAAAAAATCCAAGCTATGTTCAGGTCATCTACTTTGTCCATTTTCTTACTTTATTCTTGTAGAATTATCACTTGTATACTAACCATGGTAATGAAATGTGATTTTTAGCATTTATAGGTTTAGTTATTGTACTTGATAAAACTGCATCTGAAACAACTTTGTAAAGTGTAGTTGAATTGATATACCTTTATACTGATATTCATTTTTGGTCACCTGCTAATAAATCAAAACATATAATTCAATCAATAATTTTTCAAAGCAATTTATTTTTATTTTTTTATTATAAGGAAAACCCATTTATTGTTTGAATACTTTAGTCATTATTGTACTTTGCAGTAACTATTAACTACTACAAAAATGTTATAGTACCATTCAAGAAGAAAATCTGTTTAAACATAGCAAAGAAATCCACTGTTTTGACTTACATATAGTGTTATCATTGACACAGAACCACCTCAAAATTTCAACTGGTTTCAAAGAGATATGTTTTGAATCATATATACAGTAGACTACTACAAGTACTTAAATATACTAAAATTGTTTAACTTCTTTGCAGTACTGTAGGCTTATATGCAATACCAATTTACTTTGTTTCAATATAGCATACTTTATCAATTAAAAGACTTAAGAAATCAAATAAAAACTATGTAACAGCAAATTCAAACAAAACACAGAAGGAAATAAACAGAAGCTTTTCAGAATAAGCACTAATTTTCAAGTCTATAGAAATATCTAAATAAATATAACAGCATACCACTAAAGTTAAAAATAAGATCAACATTTAAAATGCACTAAAATTTTATTTGGCCAAAAAACAAAACTAAAAGATATGTTTCAATATCTCTAGGAACAAAATCCTATATGATAAGTGAGTAGTTTTAAAGCAAAAAAAAATTTTAATTTTCCATCTACCAAATGAAATTTTATTGTGCATTTTATACACTGATCATATATTTAAGAATTTTTTGCACAAGTTGCTTTAACTGAATCTTCAGTATATTCTTTAGTTATGATAATGATATTCCTTTTGTAGGTTCTCAGAAAAAAAAAAAAAGGACAAAATATTCTCTCTCACGTGAACATTTTGGCCTGTTTTATAAAAAAATAATTCTTCAAAATGTTCACAGCACAACCTGGATTCTTTTGTTGGATATCACTTCAAAAGTTCGAGTTGCCTCCGTGGAAAGCTACATGAAATTTGAAAATTTATTAAAGTCACTGTATTGATAACTGCCGTATCATACTAGAAATAAAATTACAAACTTTAAAACAAAAGTTATACATATTCAAAAGTCAGTTAACCTTAGTTAAGTATTGTTACTATTATTAGGCCTTAATCATCTTTATATAGCAATTTAATATGCTGGCAGTGGTAAATCAACTTACATAAATTTACAATGAAAAAATATGTGAACTTATCAGTGAAAGACACAGAATCAGCTCTTGGTCTATTGTTGCAATTCTAAAAAAGCACACACTGACATTTTCACACTAGACACAAGATCTAAACTTTAAAACCCCAGACCTTAACAAGTGAAAGCATAATAAGAGGCCAGCAAGATATCCACCTCACAAGTAATAATATAACTTTATGCAGAACTCCAATGCTCAATCCTGTTTAGTACAGTGATCAATTGCTGGTGATCAGTCCAGTTAATTAGAGTTCAGTGGTCAATACTCCATCCAGTTTAAAAGATCAGTCATTTGAACAGGTTAAAAATTTTCTGTTTGAGAATGATCATTTGAGATTTTTCAAAATTTATCAGTGTCTGGAATATTTTCATCATACATTTTACAATAGAATATATATACTGTATGTTTCTTCATCACTTTATAAATGTTGGAGTGACTTTCAAAATGCAATATATGAGAATTTTTGTTATATTTAAAACATCAAAAATTTGGTTTTAGTTTCATGCCACATGGAAAGTGACTAGACTCTCCCCTCCCACTTTTTTCTTCAAAACAATGACATTTCTCTGTGACATACATGAATGTGAGAACGATTTTTAAAGTGCAAGGAGCTTTTAAGACTTTATTCTGCAAATGTTGGAGCTTCTAGTTCAGAATTTTATGCTCCCTCATGGATAAACAACTCTGGAGAACCTCTCTATCCTTCTCATATTAAGAACTTGGAAAAGCTCTTGTTTTCTTCTTATAATAAATCCATACTTTTGTTTGACTTCAAAATACAAAAGTGTATAACTCTAAAGATTATTTCTTCTCACATGCGCAACAAATACGGTATCAGCAACTAACTTAATACTAATAACTGTAATCCCGATGCCAATACCATTGGTAACTACCAAATTCAGCCTTACTAGTTATAAAGCTTGGCTTTAACTTCTAAGTTCAACTTACAAACCAGATAAATTGCGTAAATTTTTGAAAATTAAATTAAACAACAAAACATTCTAATGTTTACTAATAGTATGATAATACTTATATGCTTTTATCAAGCTTGATTAAAATCTTACCAAATCCGACAAAACACCTCAGAACTACAGGTTTCCACTGTTATAACAGCAATTCTGGTAGTGCACAAATTTCTAATTCTCTGAGCTTTTTGCGACATCTATCAGCTTTAACTATATGTTTAAAAATGAAAAGTATGTGTGGGGTTAAAAATACATAGTTTAACCATACTGAAGCTTGTCTTCTGTTAGAGTATATAGTATACTAAGTCAATTCTTGCTGTAGCTACAGCAAATAACTAATCACAAAAGAACATACACTGCTAGCCAAAATCTTAAGTCTAATGAGCATAAAGAAAAAATATGCATTTGGCGTTGTAAGACTCAACCACTTATTTGAGTAGAACTTCGAAAGATGAAAATAAGAAAAGGGAAAATAAAAAAACTTTTTAGCATTTAATAGGGAAGATGTAAACGCTATGAAGTTAGTCTAAAATCTAAATACTAGCTAGTCAAAAGTTTAAGACCATACTGAAACGAAGTCCTAAACAGGGTAGGAAATACCCAATAGGGGTCTCAGTAGTGAGTTGCACTTGTCATTGCGAATAACTTCAAACATTCACTTTGGACTGGTCGATATAAGCGTTTGCAGAAGGCTGGATGGAATGTCATTCCAAGTGGTGAAGATGGCTTCACGAAGATCATGCACTGTTTGGAATTGACGTCAATTTCTATAGACTTCCCTTGCCATTCATCCCCAAACATTTTCAATGGGGTTCAGTTCGGGCAAACACGCTGGATGGTCGAAAAGAATTACGTTATACGCCATGAAAAAGTTTAACCAAGCTGTTTCGTGGTGCGGAAGGTGGTATGGCCTTTGAAGACGCTTACGGTTTATAAAGCCTTTCTCTTGTAGATGCCGTATTATTGTTTTTGAGCTGCATTTTGCGTTTGTAAGGACCTTAATCTGATTCGACGATCGGCTTATGTCTTGTCGGACAACCTGTCGATTCCTCCTTTTCAACGCCGGCAAATTTTTTTGGGGCCGACCACTTGAAAGTATCGTTCCGTATCCCTCAGGGTTTTTAAAGAAATTTTCAACAGCAATTTTATTACGCCCAATCTTATCAGCGATCGCACGTTGAGAGAGACCTTACTTTTGCAGCTCGAAAATTCTTCCACGTTCAAACTCTGTCAACGTTTTAGCTTTTACCATGTTTTGACCCAAGGTAACACTGGAGATGTCAGTGGGAGATGTTGACAATGCTTATACTTGAAAACAAATGATTAAATTTCGTAACATATTTACCGATTAACGCTTTGTTTCAGTATGGTCTTAAACTCTTGACCAGCTGGTGTTTAGGCAAATTTCATAATGTTCACATTTTCCCTATTAAATGCTTAAAAAGTTTTTGTTATATTTTCCCTTTTCTCATTTTCATCTTTTGAAATTTTACTGAAATAAGTATTTGAGTCTAAGAACGCAAAATGCATATTTGTTTTTATGTCCATTGGCCTTAAGATTTTGGCCAGCAGTGTATATACGTGTGCGTGTGTGTGTGTGTGTGTGTGTCATCCCTATTTCTTCCTTGCATTTTTATTTTTTTACTTCCATCCATCCATCACTTTGTATTTATAAAATACATTTTGATACTTGTTTTGTGATATTTTCTACCCTAACTAAAAGTTAACATTCTATGAGTGTGTGTAATAAAATTAAATGTTATGTAAATTGACTTTTTACTCCTTTACTTCATAGATAACATAGTGTTTGGGGATTGGCTTTCTAAAGACATAGTTCTATAATGTAGGAAGCACTAGATATTCTACATCTTACAATAATCTAATATTTATCTGGTATTGACTAGTAAGTTGTATTTAACTCTCCACTTATGCTTTTCAACGCAACACCACGTTTCTGTAAGAAACCGACTTCAAGGGGTAATTAAAACATCGTTTTCACTAGAATTATGATTTTTTTAAATAATTATTACTTGTTATTATGATTAAGAAATGACATTATACATTGCTAAGAAATACATAAAGTGAATTTAGGTGTAAACTGGCGTTTGTGATAAAGTAGTTGTAAAAATATTTCGATTGACACAAGACAAAATGGATGAACAATTTGGTGGTTTGGAATCTTAACAATAGTTTTTAGCCTTATTTTGGAGCTTGCTAGGTAGAAGAGTAAATGAAAGTGAACAGCAATTATCTTTGACAGTAAGATCCTCGGTCAGTGTTTACTTTTAGCGTGTGTATTTGTGTTACACTTATTAAGTGCCTTGGTCGTTCCTACACATGGAGTCTATTGACTTTGTGGTATCTTATAAATCACTATCATCATCTTCATTTATCTTCTTTTATCTTACAACGCTATAAAACAGGTTTCGATACCCACGGCGGGTAGAGCACAGATAACTCATTGTGTAGCTTTGTCCTTAACCTCAAGCAATCACAAACTGTAATAGTAATGGTCAAACATAACTATTCACGAAGATACTTCATATTTAAACTTTAGCAAAATAAATAGACCTGTAAAGCTAAACATCAAATTACTGTTTATAATTTAGAGATTTAAATAGATATTTTAGAGCAAACAGATCGTACACAAAGTATCAGTTGTACAAATTAACAAGAGATAAGGGTTTTATACATATAATACCTCAAGAAATGTCAAGAATATGTCACACTATATACAGAAATGAAACTATAATCACTTCATTAAATGTATACTAAATCGATACTTCATAGAATAATCAACAATGGATTAATAATGTAAGTCTCCCGTTCAAAATTTGAAAATATTTTCAGTTAAAATTTAAAGGATGTGCATCAGTTAGAACATTGAACTTGAGAACTAATGAACTAGCAAAGTGTTTTATAAATAAAGCGAGAAATAATTGCATAAGGAGCTATGATATAATATTTGCCTCATTCAAATAATGGATAAATTAAAATACTATATGCGATAAAACTTACATATGTAATACACTGTGTTAAAATTATTGTCTCCTGAAATACTTGTTTAGCTTGCAACTGTTTCATTTGGCATTTATTAAAACAAAATATACGTGCTAAAAGCTTTTCATGATATATATCAACAAGAATTATGATCGATACTTAAAAGTATAGTTGCTACACGACCCGGCATGGCCGACTGATTATGGCACTCGACTAGCTGGTTCGAATCCCTGTTACACCAAACATGTTCACTCTTTTAGCTGTATGGATGTTATAATGTGACAGTCAATCCCACTATTCGTTGGTAAAAGAGTAGCCCAAGAGCTGGCGGTAAGTAGCGATGATTATTTGCCATCCCTCTAGTCTTACAGTGCTATATTAGGGACGGCTAGTGTAGATAGCCCTCGTGTTGCTTTGCGCGAAATTCAAAACAAACCAAACTAAACTAGATGTCCCACAGCTTAACTTACAAAAGCAAAACAATACGTGTGATAAACACTCAATATGTATGTATACGTGATAAATTAAACATAAATTGAGGCATGTTGAGATCTATATTCTCTTTTTAGTCCGTTTATAGAACCTTATAACATTGTTCTTCCTGACAACAATAACCTTCGTAAAACTTTCTCAGAGCTATGTAAGAGCATAATTGTCAAAAAAACAACAACACAAAATACATGTTAGATGGAAGACATGTAGTTCTCGATTTACGCGAATTTGTTTCACGCCTTTTTGGTTAGCGCGATTGAAGGAATAACATCATTTCTCGATTGGCGCGCTTGCGAATTCGGATTAACGTATTTTTTCGAGCGATTTGTGTATTGTAACGATACAAATAGAAGCATTTACTCACCGTGTGCTCGAAGACTTAGCCGATGCAAAAACTTTATTACAATAACATCCGTGATAATGCGGCGCATGATAATTGAAGTAACGTTACAAGGACGATAACATTACGATTATCTTTGCAATAGTCAGATGATTTAGGGGTCCGTTTGATCATACAACGAAATCTTAAAAATCAATTTATCATGCTTCACACTGGAGGTGATGTTTCCTGCAGATGTATTATGTTGACCATGTGAGTATAGACGGCCCCCCTACGGTATATTGTTGGCATCGTGTATGCTCTATAGGAAATAGTGTTTGATTTACGCAACCAATTCCTGAAACGTAACTATAGCGTAAATCGAAAACTGCCTGTATTATTTTTAATATTCTGATCGTGACCGTAAAGTTTGACAAGTTGTTATCTCTTGAGCTACATTACCCTCTGGTAATTTTCTCATGCATATTTATCATAGATTATCTGATAATCCTAACTCTCTTCTAGTAACCCGCTCACTGGTGATGAACAATGACTCCTAGTAAAGCGCCCAATGGTGTTGAAGGAAAAGCTTGATAATTATATGAGTTATATGGACTGGCTTTAAGATTTTTAAATTAATTAATATAATAGTTTTAACTTAGTATAGAGGGTGGGACAGTCAAGATAGACCGATAGCCTCCTTGACATCCTAAAACATCATGTTATGTTAATTGTCACGTCGTCTCTCTGCTAACAGTAAGATTTCACACATAGAATTGTGCCAACTGGTGAGATAAACTGTAACTATAACATCGTTATCTCTACCTTCATTCTATTGCTTCAGAGAGCCCGTTGGTTGTGTCTGGAGTGTCCCGATATCTATCCTCTGAATATATGCTAGCTTGTTCTTTCACAAGCTAAGTTCTGAAATTAATGTTAGTGAAATAACGATTAGCCTTCTTTTATTATTACAAAGCAAATGTAATCGCTTGTGATGACCGTTTTCATACCTAAAGCCTACATGATATGAACAATATTCTCTTTGATACGTACTGAAACAATATCTCTGTTATCAGTCATATCATGATTCGAAATTT
This sequence comes from Carcinoscorpius rotundicauda, assembly GCA_011833715.1. Taxonomy (NCBI): domain Eukaryota; kingdom Metazoa; phylum Arthropoda; class Merostomata; order Xiphosura; family Limulidae; genus Carcinoscorpius; species Carcinoscorpius rotundicauda. The sequence goes on along the minus strand of CM022392.1, from coordinate 42,349,147 downwards.
CTTATATTTATCTGTGGTCAATAATTTCAATATTTCTCAAACCTCTTTCTGAAATCACGAAGGTAGTACATTGAATAAAAGTAAAGATTCTTGGAATAATAAACTTTCCCTGTATTTTAATTGTAAATAATGAACGATGACGAAATGTTTACTTAAGATTTAAGACTTGAGGTTTTTAAAATCTATGTAAACCACGAGAATTAAAAAAAACTAGGAAAGAACATAGCTATCTTGGGCACGGGGAAGAAGCGGTTATCTATATGATTTCATAAAATGTTTCAGATTTTCAAGATACAAGTACACAAACTTAGAAGTTTCCAAATTTAACTCATGCAAAAATAAACTTTACAAACAGCTTTGATTCTCATGACATATTCCACAAAGTCTTTCCTTGAAATGGCTTGATATGTGTCTACAAATATTGGTAAGAAAAGTTTGTGACTAAAAAGTGTATGGTTAAGTACAGTGGCAAATACTGATTGTATTCCATATCAATACAGCGACATTAGTCGGCTACAATGTAAAAATGTAAGTTTGAGTAACTAATGCTACAAAAGTTTTCACGAAATTTAATCTTTGAGAATGTTATAAAAGTATAGTCATTCCATTATCATGACAAGTAGGTAGTAGGATCCTACAAATTGGCTGCCTCCTATCCAGTCAGTAGTTCAATATTATGGACAGCTCAAAGTAACCTTAGCTTTAGCTTTGCCTTTAACCCTAATACAAATTTATTAATATGCATTGTGATTCTGCCAATAAATATTTTCACCAAATCAGAGAAAATGCCACTTCCGTTCTAAATATTGTAGTATCTGTATTTTTGTTTTTGACACTTTCAAAGATTCTAACACATACAAAAGAACAGTTAATGTATGATGTAGATCAATATAAATAATTCATTATATGACAGTAAAAATTTTCTTCTTGTCCTTGTGAAAGCAAACAACTCAATAATCGAATAGGAATGCATTATATGACTTGTACGTACCATTGAATAGATAAAGCGAAAGATACAAATGCTGCTGATGAAAACGAACTAGAATGTATAGAAGTTAGTAAAATGCTGCTAAACTCTTTTTAACTTCAACAGCCTGCATTTTTAATGATCAGTATACGATATTTATCTTTACAGAACATGAATTTCATTTTAGAATATGGCATAAAGAAATAGCGCTCAAACTTTTATGGACTAAATATGAAGATAAAACTGTCTTAAAATTCCACATACCATATACTTTAAGTTTACTCTTCATGTTAATGTCAAGCATCAGACCCGAGTTTAAGATGAGTTCTATTCCTGGCTGAAGTGTTCACCACGAAACAATTCTGAGATCCATTTCTACCTATATATGACATCTGTTTTGCTTTCACTGCTATCAGAGCGAAAACGTGTTGACTCTCACAGGAATGTTGATGTGAAAAACAAAAGTACATCCACCGTTTCTCCTGATAGATGAGAGTATTGTTTGCGAATTACGAACCGGTTTTTACTTGAAATGTTTTATCACTGGATAATTCTCCTTTCCTCTTTTTGAATGCCCTTTAGCAGTAGAAAAAATATACTGCCATTAAATAGATCCAAAAGTGTTCTGTTGTTTCTTGGAATTTATCTGCAGTTTGACTCTGCCATTTTCCGAGATTAAGAGAGAAAAAAACAGAAATAAAACTTCTTTCTAAAATTCACTGAGACAAGGAAACCTTTCCTGATTTCCGTTCCCATACTGGTTTTTATACAGCCCAGATTTTGTAAAAACCTGACTTCTTATAACTCAGTTTCTTCTATTTCAGCCTTTCAGTGACAAGTTAAGGTCATAGAGCTTATCGAAAACATCAGCAACACAGCAAAAATACCACATTTTATTAATTGAATGTTCCACAAGTGTGATATTACACTGTAACAAAAAATATGACATTCTTCTCCCAATTTCCAGATGTGACAAAATTCTTTTCTCAAAGGAAACCAATGTTCTTCGTCATGCAACAGAAGCTTTTTATATGTGGATTTCATTTCTTCACAAAAAAGGTGGAATAAAGCCTGCTGAACAAATCTCTTGATTTCCTAATTTTAACAACACTTACAGCGTTTTGTAACATTTGATTTGTCTCGATTTGTTTGTAATTTCTTTGAGGTTTTTGCTTCTCTGTGTATGATGTAATGTGCAAATACCTCTCTTGGATCAAGAATATTTACTTTGGTTTGAACTTTTTCTTGTTTTCAGAATATGTAGCTGTTAAACCAGTGCTTATCCCAACATAATTACTCGAAAACTATTGTTTGTAAGAAATTAAATTCATTAGTATAAGAGAATATGACTAGCTCTCTTCCCCTTTCTTCCATACCTTGGGAAAATAAAATCAATTTTCACACTTATATCCTAACAATATCGTACTAATACCGGCAACTAAGATACATTTGCAACATCTGTGGTTTCATCAAGTGGTATGGTCATGGTCTAAAATGAACATGTCGCTACAATGAGAATTCAACAACAAAAAGTAATATATTGACAAAAATTCATGGTATTACAACACATAATTTTAATATCCTTTTTCACACCAGGTCAACAACCATGTCTGAATATTCTGTCTATTGTCAAATGAGCAGCCACAAAATGATCATACAATTCGATTAAAATTGATTTCGGAATGACTTATTCGGATTTACCATTACTACAACCATTGTTTTGCAGTAAAGAACATTTTCATTCAAAACATAGTGTTTAAATTTATTTACAGTATTTGCCGTATTTGTAAAATCGTTTTGTAGAAGGCCCGACGTGGCTAGGTGGGTTAAGGCGTTCGACTCATTATCCGAGGGTTGCAGGCTCGAATCCCCGTCACACCAAACATGCTTGCCCTTTCGGGTGGTGGGGGGTTATAATGTTACAGTAAATTCCATTATTCGTTGGTAAAAGAGCAGCCCAAGAGTTGACGGTGGGTGGTGATAACTAGCTACCTTCCCTCTAGTCTTACACTGCTAAATTAGGTACGGCTAGCGCGGATAGCCCTCGTGTTGCTTTGTGCAAAATTCAAAGACAAACAGACAAAAGTTTCTTTGTAGTCCAATTTTCAGATAAGAGTGTTTACTTATATTCATCATCTCTAACTTGTTCAGTAGACAATTGTTCTCCAATTGTTAACATTGACAATAGCAAAATATTTAGGTGCTAGCTTACTGATTTCCAAATCTGGAGTTTCTTCTGAGAAAGCGGATCAAAAGAATGTTTAGATAGGGTATCAGGAAACAGTCCTCTTTTCCTTTGCTGTGTCAGGGAACAGCCCTCTTTTCCTTTTCTGTGCAATATTTCAAATGTTCACGCTACCAGTTAACTTCGGAGTTGTGTGTAACTATTTCAAGGTTGTTTATAACTGTAAATGCTTCTCCATCTAGGTATAGCTTAAGCTTTTCTATAACCCAGACTATGACTAAACATTCTAACTTTGTAGTACAATAGTTTTTTATCCGCAGAGCTCAACTACTGGGATATACTATGATACAAAACTTCTCCAAATCCAATATCTGAAGCACCAGTATGCAAAATTAGTGTTCACCTTTTTTGCTGGAAGTTGCAAAACAGAAGATTCACTCAAAGCCTGTTTTAATTTCTGGTATGTATCCTCACAACAAGGGAGTCTATTTCCACATGACATGCTTCCTTTGTAACTGATGAAAAGAGTTGACAACTGCAGAAAAGTTTGCAATAAATTGATTGTACCAGGCATACGTATCCAAAAATGTGCTTAATTTTTCCGGTTGTTTGGAATTTAGACGTTCAAAACAGCTTTCACTTTGTCATTATTTATATTTTCTCAGAAGTGTTTAAATCCAAAATATGATACTTCTTACTAAATAAACGTGCTTTTAGAAATGTGTACAATAAAATTAACTGTATATAGCTTGGAGAAAGCTAATTCAAAAATTTCAAGTATTATTCAGATGTGAGTTAAAACATTATAATATCATCAATATAAGCCTTGAAACATACAGTTGCTGTTGCTAAAGGCTTATTCATAAGTCTTTGGAAGGTGGCGGGTGCATTTTAAAGACCAAAAGGTATCACTTTAAATCGATAAAGTTCGTTATCCGTAATGAAAGTAGTTTTATATCTTTCCTCACTCTTAACAGATATTTGCCAGCATATACTGAATAATCATTCAAAAATCACTTATTTGAGGCAATGCATAGTAGTCAGATTTTGAATATTTATTTTACTTTTTGTAGTCTATATAGAACCTAAAATCATTCTTTTTCTTCTTGACAATAACTACTGGAGAAGCCAAAGAAGAAGTGAAGGGTCTAATTATCCCATCATGAAGCATTTAATCCACTTGTAATTTAGTGGCTTTTCATTAGTGGTTACAGTTACAGTATTATGTTAATCAAATGTATGAGGTCAAGGTTATTGTTAAAATTATCTGCATATTTTAATACAAGTTACTTTCATTGCTCCCAGTCTTCACTCTTTGAATGGGAATATTGTACTTCTCAAACCAGCACAGTTTCAGCTTCAGAGTCATCCCTAACAGATGGCATATTTAATTCAAAATCATTTCGTAGGAAGTTTAAGTTTGCTTCGTATTGCTGAATGAAGTCCATTCCCAGTAAGAAACGATAAGCCAAATCTTTGACAACAAGAAAACATTGGTCCACAATGTTATTTGTTACTAATACTTTTACTTCAAAATATCCTTAAAGTTGATAGTTCGTCCTTTCACCTGCAAGACACTTGTTACTTTTACTTCAAAATTTCGTTTGGGCCCGAAATGGCCAGGGGGTTAAGGAACTTGACTCGTTATCTGAGGGTCGCGAGTTTAAATCCCCGTCACATCAAACATGCTCGCTCTTTCAGCCGTAAAGTCATTATAATGTTACGGTCAATCTCACTATTCGTGAGAAAAAGAGTAGCCCAAGAGTTGGCTGTGAGTGGTGATGACTAGCTGCCTTCCCTCTAGTCTTACACTGCTAAATTAGGGAAGGCTAGCGCGGATAGTCCTCGAGTGGCTTTGTGTGAAATATAAAAACAAACAAACAAATTTCAGATAAAGTGCTGAATCATTTCTCTTAAATTATTACTGCATATTTTCATTTAGTTCTAAATAATCTGCCCTACTAATTGTACACCATTCATTTTAGGATCAGATGTGGCAGATCCATTTTAGTTGTTGTGTTAAATATTAAAATTTGAAATCGCCTGAAACTTAGTTAAATGATAATTTAAGTTTAGAAGTTAAATAAATTTCGATATGTATCCAATTTATGATATTTTCCAACAAGATTGATGCACACAATTTTTCAATACAAATGCATTTATTATACAAACAAAATTACAATTTAGAATATCAGTTATTATAAACAATGATTTATGTACAAAAGTTTTACAAAAATTATCAAGCCTTTTTTCTGATCTGAAACTTTTTCGGTGTCTTATCGAGAGTTCACGATGAGCGAGTTAATTTCAAGTTGATATAGGTACAATTCACTTAACAGGGAACTCTTTGAGTTCTTTGTTCTTCGCTTATCACACGCCGAGTTTTTCAACGCTGAAGTTATCGAAATTGATGAATGTTCTTGGTCAAATATGTAAAGTAATCAATTAAGAAGCGTTAATCATAATTTATTACAGTTATCGCTTCCGAGATTTATAATATGCCAACTATAGCGAACGAATAATACATACTACCTCTTTGTACATCAAGTCGGTTATATTTATAGGCGTGAGGAGAGTTTCTATAAAATTCATCTTGCACTAAAATATAGACATTACACCAGTGTTTACGTACACACATAAATATACTGTTTATTCTTACACTTGAAAATGTTCTACAAATTTAGTGAATTGGAAAAAGTTTTGCAATACAAATTTAACAGCTATGCACATTTCTATATTCAAATTTAACTTAAACAAACATTGATACTAAAACAAATATATGATGATAACTTCGTTATAGTTGTTAAATAGTTAATAGTTTTATATCATGAGACTCAAAACCTCTTTCCTGATCGCTGTTCTTTGTTTCTTTGTTCCTTACTTACATCATTTATTTTCTTGAGGTAATGCAGAAAAAGAACCCTATATGATTTAAGGTAGGGCACAATACAGGCCTATTTCGGTGCACAGTTTTAACCACTTCAGTATTAAAATTTCTGACTTATTTTTCTGGCGTACGTATTGTTGAGTAAATTTAAGCACAGCAGCAGTATATATAAAAAAAAGGGCATTCCAAGTATTTTCGTAAAGAAACGTGCAACTGTGATATCATACATTTCACAATTCTTCTTACTGTACTTAGTGGTTCCACAATTTATAAGTTCATAGTTTTCTAAATAAATGTCTCAACTGATTCTTCTTTATTAGTGTAGTATTTCCTACTGAATAGTTTCTTAGCCAATTTAATGTTATCTGGTAATGCTGGGCACATATTAGTCAATGTTTCTTTAAATTTTCCCTGTGTTTGAAAGTCATTTCTGATATCAAAGCCTTCCACAATTCTAGTATCCCTCCCCTCGAACAAGAAGCGCATTTTCCACACATTTATTCTTAGGTACTTGATAACAGGGGTGTATCTAAAGTATTTGGAAATTTGGGGCGGATCCTTCCTTTGGAAACCTCCCATAAATAATTTTAAAATTTAAACACACAGAAAAAATATATTTATATTTGCAAGTAGATTTTAAACAGTACAGTACTGTCACAAGCAAATTTGAAATGAGACAAAATCAGGACATTAATAATTCAGTAAACAGGTAATACTGCATTATATTTTATACAAAAACACAGGAAATCCAGTCCCAACGCGCAGTCTGTTCTTCAAAGGTAAATATAGAGGATTCACAATCTTTGTTTTTAAGCCTTAATTTATGTATATTGATCAATGACCTCATCAAAATTTACTTTCTTTGCATATTCATGTTCAATTGGAAGTAAAGTCAGATTTGTCAATCTTGCCTCACTCATGATCGAGCGAAATATTTTTTTTTATCAATTTTAAATGTCTCTGAAGTTATATAGTTTCTACACTGATATCTTCATCAGAGAATTCATCAAAAATCTGAATCAAATTTCGAACATACTTCTGAAGTTCTGTTACAACCAACCAAAGTGTTTGACTGAATAACAGCAAAGATTGACAGATTTTAATACATTGCCTTAGAACAAATCTTCAATTCTTGATGAAAGCGATCAAGACATTAAAACATAGCCCTTTTCACTTCCTCTGGCACTGTGGGATCATAATCCTTTGCCATTTTTCCTGGCATCCTTTATTGGAGCTTTACTCTCCCTCTTCTCTCTATAGAAATATAGTCACGCTTTGTAGTTGCATAATGAAAGGCCTTCTCCACAATTTTAGTGTGTTAATTTTCAAGAAACAGTTTTAAAACATGAACCTTCAGAATGCACTTTTCCAGGCTGATTCCACATGTTTGTAAATACTTTTGTATGACATGAATTTCTTCCAGGAATTCACACAAAGAAAGGTAACACAAAAAGAGAAATCACATACAGCACACAGCTGATCCTATTGCGTCCAAATTTTCTTTGGAATCGTGCAGTAATTCAAGAGTTGAGGTCAGCTTCTTACAATTTGCCTTCACTGGGTTTACAGCGTCATAATGAGCACCCCATCTTGTCTGGGAAAGTCTTTTGACTGTCATGCCAACATTCTTTCTCCATCAACATTTCCCATTGTTGATAGGAGACTTAAAAGAAGAATAGACTCTCTCCAAAGTTTTTTTAAAAAACGACACATATGAATAATGCTTCCAAATGAGTGCACTCCACATGAATGATTTGCACAAGGCAAAAACAATTAGTTTTCAATGCCATTCCATGAAGACTAATTTAGTAAAGTGTGGTATAACGTTAATTATTATAATTGGTATCATTATTTATTAAGCAGTAAGTATTAACAACACATTAAATACACATTGATACTATGCTGGACATAATAAAATTGCTTACAATTAAATGGCTAAGTCAATAAACATTAATACTAATTCAATATTGAATTGTATTGCAGTGGCTGATTTGAATCTGAAACGGTGTGTACAATTTTAAGCATGTAGGTATTAACACATATCCACGTAGTCACATCATTACTCTTTCACTCTCTCAACATCACCATATAGTTGCATCAAAAATTATGCAGCCATATCACCACCATCATCATAAGATCACTACACAGTCATCATAACAAACTCACTTAGTCATACACATCACCTCCCCACTGACTCAGAAGTATGCCTGCGGACTTACACCGCTACAAACAGGGGTTTCGATACCCATGGGGGCAGAGCAAAGACAGCCGATTGTGCAACTTTGTACTTAATTCAAAACAACAACATACACATCATCGTTACTTCGGTAGTCACGGTTATTGGAAAAAAGTCAAATCCGAAGTTTAGTACAAAGTGTGACTTTCTGTGTCTTTACTAATTACCAGTAGTCACAAGGATCACCATTGATAAATATGAGTTTCTATAACATCAAGACAACACATTTATAAACGCTTAAACATCACTATGATACCACATTGTCAAAAAATATTGGACACTGGTATGAGTACCATGATATTGTTGTAAACACCAGCACTTTATGCCTTATCATGATTAGTTAATGAAACAGACCTCATGTATGTGGAGTCAATGTGTCAAGTGAACAAGACTTGGAATATCTGTTGCAGCCAGCTGGTTATGTTCAACAAACTGGTTACTAAAACGTCGATACATATTTGCCTTTCGATATAATTTTTGTTTTTAAATTTTTATTGCTAATAAAAAATAATTTTTATAATGGAAATTAACTTAAAGCTGTTGTAATAACTTTAACATTTCTTTTATTTTCATAAGTTTTTCATTTGCTTTGAAAACTTGTACTGGTATTTCAACTCTCCCTTCCTAGCTGTCACCCGTAGCGGACCGCCCCCTCGTGCCCTCCTTTGTAATCTACTGCTTGATACACATAAAAAATTATTTCTAATCTCTTATTAAAACTCCAAGTTATTAAAACCTGTCTTACTGTCGAATTATTTTAACAGGCAGGGGTGATGATTTGACGTAATCAATGAATTGTCCATAGGTCTGTTGGGTGAGTGAATCCCAATTTTTGTGATTAGGCTGGATACTTATTTTCTTATTCTAGTAGGTTAGTTTACATGTTTTGTCAATGCTAATAAAGATTGCTGTAAGTTTGCCACATCAGAGTTACTAAATTCCATAGTAACACAGTTATTTTTAAACATTAGCTCACTTATACTTAATTGAACTTAAGTTATTGCTGAATTAATCAACATATATTGAATTTTGAAAAATACAAAGCCATAATTTAACCTTTATGAAAAACACGTTTCTGTTCGGGTGTCAATGCAAAGATCCAGAATGAACACGCTGCTATAACCAAAGTTTAACAACAACAAACAATTTATTAACAATAACTTTTAGAAATAAATTCAACATTTACCCAAATACACTCAATAAACAAGTGCCTAGCCAGAACTTATATGAATATTAATAGACAGCATATCATAACTGTTAATAAATCAATAGTAATGCAATAGAAATAAAACCTGATTGAAAATATATCATACACGGTGTTTGGAAAGTCACTGTGCAGTTTTATCTGTTAATAAATATGTAAGTGCACAGTGACTTTCTGAACACTCTGTATAAAACAAACACAATACTCTTACACTATTTTGCAATCTCAATATCGAGTGGAAAATAGCAACAACTCTCTCTCTCTTAATTAAGATCCCGGTAAGATGTTTATTCAGTGAGTATGTCGCTAGAAAACAACTTTATGTGGCTCGTTAGGTTCGTTGTGAATTTCGCGCAAAGCTACATGAGGACTATCTGCACTAGTCGTCCCTAATTTAGCAGTGTAAGAAGGCAGTTAGTCATCACCACCCACAACCAACTCTTAGGTATATTTTTTACCAACAAATAGTGGGATTGATCATAACATTATAACGACCCCATGGCTGAAAAGGCGAACATGTCTAATTCGACGGGGATTCGAACCTTGCGATTTTCGGCTTAGGAGTCGAGTGCTTTAACCACCTGTCCATGCCAAGCCAACCAACCTCACCTGATCATAAATGTACATACCCTTCTGTTACATTAATACTATGTGTAAGTCACCGCTAGGGAAGCTGGTGTCAGTTTCATCACACAAAATACAAATTATTATGTATAAGATGAGTTTGCATTTTAATGCAAACTAAAAATTCAGACATAAACTGAACGTCAGAAAGGAGTAACGAATGAACGATAAGCACAACCATAAATGTAATTAATGTAATGTAAATATAATATCTCACAGTGTGGCGATTTTTGAACTGCTCTGAATGCGTGTTATCACTACCATTTTAGGTCAACAGGCTAAATTTATAAGTCTCATTAAGGCGTCATATGATAAAACAAGAGACTTGAAGACCTCACTAAACCTCTCTTCATGAACAATGTGGCACAATTTTATCAGAAAAGGAAAATCTGATGTCTCTTCTGTATTACCTGATTTTGTGCTTTTCTCAGTCATATAAGTCGTCATATATAAAGAAGCTTTCAAGTCTTCTGATAAAAAACGATCCGGTTTTTAATCAAATTGCTTTAGTATGTCATATATCACAACTTTAAAAAAATCGATGGTTTAACACACATGTTCAATGTGTTTAGTTTTCAAATAATATCTAAGTTTATTTGACTTCATTTGTAATTATATAAAATTTGTGAACAACTTATGCACTTCATTCGTTAATTTTCACCAACATCTCTGTGAGTTAAGCCATATTTCAAACAATCCTCCTGGTAATTAGGCACTTTAGTTTCTGGTTTAGTGTTCGGTTTACTGATAGGAGTAAAGAAACAGAAATGAAAAAAAGGTGTTTTGTACAGATGTTAAGCTGTCAGTAATTTGTTTATCATCGTTATTTAACAAATTGATTATGTTTGTTTACATCTAACCTGTTTCCAGAAGAAACATGAGATCTTGGTGTATTTTGTTGTTGTTATTGGCCGATATGAAACAGCGTGGCCTGGGACATACACAAAGGTAAGAGATTTATCATGTAGATAAGGTGCAGCCTCTCTCCACCCATCAGGTAGCCAGCCACTCTAGATTCTCTGCAACACTGCCAATGAGTCGGTAACAAACACAACTGTAGTGACATCAGGGGATTCTCGGACAAGGTATCCAACAGCTTGTTTCACAGCCTCAAGTTCCATTCTGGTGCAACTTGTGTATAGGGTGCATGCTCCAGACTCCTCAGTTATGAGTGTGCCATCCAGAAACGCAGGAATTCCACAACCTGCTCTCATGATTTCTGGTGTGCATGATCCGTATGTCGCAATGATGAGATTTCTGTTCAGGCCAAGTTCATGGATCATCTCCTGGCAAGCCGCTTCTGCTACACCTTGAGTCCACTCTCCACAATCTCTGTTGAACTTGACAATCACTGCAGGTTGGCAGAGCCATTTCTCTTCTGCAAACCGAAGCCATGAAAGTTGGTTGGAAAGGAAATATGAATTGTAGATCTTCTTGCAAGCCAGTACAGCGACTTCAAACCACGACTTCCTATTTTGATGAGATCTAGGTGCTACTTCAAGTCTTGTGTGAAGTAAAGAATGTCTTTGTTGATTGGATGGTTCAGCAGTGAAAGAATACTTTCTAGTCAGGATGTGAAGTCTATGTCTTGGATTTTGCCAAGTCTTGGCAAACATTATAGCTCTTTGTGATGTTTGCCTGTACTTGATACTTGGAAATCCAGCGAGATGATGGAGTACTGGCACTGAAGTTGATTTGGTGCAACATGTAATGATCCTGAGACATGCGTTCTGCAGCCCCTCAACTTGGTTGTCGCTGAGTTGTGCCAGGAGCAGTGCATAATCAACCACTAAAAGCACAAGGCTTCTATAAAGCACGTTCAAGTGACATTCCTCAACATGCCAGACTACTACAGCACGAAGGGCATTCATTTCTTTTGTGGCACTGACAATGAGCTCATTCACATGTTTTTAGAAGCTCAGTTGCCTCTCAAAACAATTCCCAAACAATGAGCCCTTCTGTGTAATTTGTGTGCCTCCGAATGTTGGAATGAGAGTATCTGATGTGTCAGCACGTTTGTTGAGGATAAGGAACAGTGCTTTGGCTTTCTCTGGATTAATTAGCATGCCATTATCTTCACAAAAGTCTTTTATCTGGTCCAGCCTAGATTGAATCTCACTTGTGATCATTTTTGCAGATGTCCCACTGGTACGAACCATGATGTCATCAACAAAGGTTTCAATTCTAATGTCAGTTCTGTCCAGCCTTGCCAGATCAAAGATGTAAATGTTAAAAATGTGACGGAGGTGTACCCTGTGGGAGGCCAGTGGTTATAGGTGACTAGTCTGACCTCCATTTACCATGTTTCATGATGTTACGGCGCTGGCTGAAGGCTGACATAACACATCTGATACACAAAGTTGGGAGTCCCACATGAAACATCTTGTCAACGAGACGAGGAAGTCACACCCTACTGTAGGCATCTTCAAGATCAAGGGCAACTGCTAGAGTGTTCTCCTTTCATTCAAAACCACTTTTCTGCTGTGAAGCAAGTGGCATTGATCCAAGTTTCACGTTGAGGCCTGTATCCTTCAAAACCATCAGGAACAGGTGTTCAACTACTTGTTGATATAACGAGCAACAAGTCTCTCAGGGATCTTTCCATTTAAGTTCTGTGCCACAATGATACGATATCCCTTGAGGCGTTTGTGGTCTTTTCCTAGCTTTGGCACAGTACTTATGAAAGCATCTGTCCAGACTTTTGTGATGTCTCCTGACTTCTAGCTCTGTTCGTAAGCCTTTGCTAAGCTCTGGCTCACCTCTGTTGGCAGGCCTTTAACATTTTTGACAGTGACGCCATCTGGTCCGGGTGCTCCTTCCTTGCTGGTTCTGATGACATGCATTACACTTTCCATGTTGAAGCACTGTATGGGCTCGCACATCTTAATCATCTTTTCACTTTGATTCCTGTGATCCTGGTCATTGTGACTATTTTAATTGATGAATCTAGCAAGAAAGGCTTTTCCTTGGTCCTCATCAGTGAGTAGCACTTGTCCATAGTCGCTGTACAAAGTGGTTTTTCCAGAATACCTCGAAGGTTTCAGCTTGTTATGGAAATTCCAAAACTCCCTGGTGCTGAAATTAGACTTATCACATGACCTAGTTCATTGTGCTGTGATGGTTCTAGCTGCAGTTTTCTTGAGCTTTGAGGTAGCGTGGTTACGTTCCATCCTTAGCTTAGTGAAGACTTTCAAGTTAGTGGTCTTCCTGCACTGCTCAAACTCTCTTTTCTTTCTGTTCTTTTTTTTTCAGGCTGGATTTTTGAATGGTCTTGATAAAATTAAAAATGTAAACCCATTACTTCAAAAGCGTTTATGTTTAAAATGGCCGTTTTATGCTGCGTCAATTCAGTTTTTTCTTTAGCTATCGGCAAAAATAACATTTCATTGTTTGTCGTTGTTAAGGGCAAAGTTATACTATGATCTATCTGTTGTTACGTATTATATTTTATGTTGGACAAGTCTCGATTTATCACGTTACCTACGTATGTTAACGTATAACCTTTTAAAATAACCGGAAATTTGAATTTGAATTTAGTAGTTAATTAAATGCCAATAAGTATCAAATTTGTGGTATTTGCCAACAAGATTGATACACACACTTTTCTTTTTTAACTTAAATATATTTCAAAATAAAAAAATACAATTTGTAACAACGGTTATTACTATTAATTATTAAAATTGATGGTTTATATAAAAGAGTTTTACAAACTATACTGAGTCTTACACTCAGTCTAGAACTGAATTTTTTGTTGATGGTACACGTCTAAGTAGTTGAAACCCGGTTTCTGAAGTTGTAAGTCTACAGACATACCGCTATAACACTGTGGGGATTTTCAGATATCAAATTATTGTTAGTAAACAGCAAGATATATTCTTTTGAGACAAGTAAGAGCTACTATCCAATAAAAATAAATAAATGCATTAGATTACTCATACCTAAAGGAAGAAGAATTTTATGAATTTGTACAAAACTGCTGAAATAAAACAGTGTTTATATACATGAGAGGTTAATCCCATGTAGAAAAGTATGAAGAAATCGACTAAAATACATATCGTTTCAGCTCCGTAATCTCCCTCTCTATTTATATTTCAGCGTAAAATTAACTTATTGTTCCTTTTGTACTCCATAAACTGATGGAGGAACCCAACTTTAACCTATTTGTGTATATACTGTAAATGCTATTTTCCTGTGTCAAATATTGTTACTATATTACATAATACCAGTAATATTTGTATGGGAGTTTTAAAAAATATATATTTTTGAACTTGTAATTTCAGATATAATTAATATGCACCTATAGCCACAGTTGCGCACTCCTCTATTGAATATTCAAACCTCCTTTGAAACGTGCCACATAGTTTGTGGTCCATATACATAGAAATTTAATCTATGCTATGCTGCTTTTAAACTCATTAGGCGATATTCTCGAAAATAGCCCCTCGCTAGTACAGCGGTATGTCTACGGATTTACAACGCTAAAATCACGGGTTTGATTCCTCTTGGTGTGCGGCTTTTCTATAAGAAAACACAATCCTTATTTTGGCCTAGCGCGTTAAGACGTGCGCTTTGTGATCTGAGGGTCGCGGGTTCGCGCCAAACATGCTCGCCCTCCCAGCCGTGGGGGCGTATAATGTGTCGGTCAATCCCACTTTTCGTTGGTAAAAGAGTAACCCAAGAGTTGGCGGTGGGTGGTGATGACTAGCTGCCTTCCCTCTAGTCTTACACTGCTAAATTAGGGACGACTAGTACAGATAGCCCTCGAGTAGCTTTGTGCGAAATTCCAAAAACAAACGAAAATTTAGCAGACAGTAATATTTGTTTTTTGTTTGAATTTCGCGCAAAGCTACACATGGACTATCTGCGCTAGCCGTCCCTAATTTAGCAGTGTAAGACTAGAGGGAAGACAGGTAGTCATCACCACCCACCCCCAATTCGTGGGGTACTCTTTTACCAACAAATAATGGGATTGACAATCACGTTATAACGTTCCCACGGCTGAAAAGGCGAGCATGTTTGTTGAGACCGGGATTTGAACCCGTAACTGTCAGATTACGAGTCAAACGCCTTAACCCTCGTGACCATGCCTAGCCTACTTACAATAATACTGGCAATCATTATTATTGTACATACACACATCGTTCATTCTTGGACTCGAGATTCTTCAAAAAATTTAGAAAGAGACGAGATTTTCGTAAACATACTTTACGTTACATGACTTAAACGGAAACAAAGATAGATATTTAAATAAATGTATAGCAGTAAATCCGTTACAGACGGAAGGATAATTGAAAAATCGTGAAAAGTAATATGTACCTATTAAACATGTCTCACATTTAAAATACTTTGAGTAACTAATATTACAGCTGAATAAAAACCATTTCATAATTTGAATTAGTTGTTGTTGTTGTTTTTTCAGTATCAAATTGTAATTTCAACAAAGGTGGTTGTTATAAGTCCATATCATCTAATAAATGGTCAGGATAACTGTGTTTTGGACTTCTACACCTGACTTTGTTGTCCAGTATTTAGAAGTACACTTGTGCACACTGATATCAAAATTCTATAAGTCATGTCTTCTTTAGTCATTAATACTCTCTTTGACACTCTTTGGACATTTAAGCTGAAATAAGTTTCCAACCGTTGCATTCCGTTTACTCTGTTGGAATATAATGTAAAAACGGCTGATATGGATGGAGAAAGCTCTATGTTGAGGAGTGAACAACTTTTCGACCTCCTTCGGTCGTCGTTAGGTCATGCGAATTACAGGTGAACGTTCATTTTTCTGTTGAACAATACTTGTGATTATCTATTTCTTAAACCTCAGATGGATGAAATTTTCTTCCTATAATTAAATATTCCTTATCTTTAAAAGAGAGAGAGCTGAGTTTATTTGTTCATGGATAATAATGTCATTAACAGTAACATAATGGCATACAACGAGTGAAAGCAGTGGCTCAGATTTGCTTAGTTACTGAGATATGATATATTCATATATGTAACATTTTCTGATGATATATTTGTACTACATTATTTCGTATTTGTAAAATACATATACATGTTAAATTACGTTATTTATACAATTTGTGTACATCAAATATAGTTTTATTAAAAATTGTTGGGATTTGTATTTTTTTTACAAGCTGCACATCAGCATGGACTTTGAATGTTTGTTTTGAGGCATTTGAACAACATCAATATAACATTGCTTTTGATAATGAATCTTGTTTCTGTAAGATGCCACAGGCTAAAAGTTTATTCTTAGCCTTATTGTTGCCTTCCATGTAACAGTTTGCTCTATCGTGGGGATGAAGGAACATCGTTCGGGACAACAATACATTAATTGTACTTGATTTATTTAAAAACCTGGCGTACGTAGTCGCAAGTGGGTATCCAAGTCAACCAACTCGAGAAGATTTACAAGTAAGTAATGAATAAATGACACAAGAGCCTATACACTTAATAATATTTATGAACATGATGTGTTTCAGTGAATATGAAATATTATACTTTCGTCAAAAATGATTAACAAAAAGGTTTTGCCCCCCGCTAGTACAGCAGTAAGTCTCTGGACTTACAACTCTAAAATCAGGGGTTCGATTTCTCTCGGTGGGCTTAGCAGATAGCACAATGTGGCTTTGATATAAAAAAAACACACACACAAACATAAAGGTTTATACTTTAGGTAACATTTCTCAGTTTCATAACGTTTCTAACCTTATTACCTTATCTACGTTACTCAGTTGACTTTAACGACTTTTTCATAACACGTGGTGGTTTTTCTTGGCAATATTATCATTTAAGGGAAACCAGCAATTAAAATTTACATGAAGTCAATGTAATGCTTGCACATATACATAAGCTGCTATTCTGTGTTCTTCAATATCTCGAAAATTTAGCTGAAAAACCCGAGCAGCTGGAATGATTGGAAAAACCTGTATCTTTTTAGAACAGCCTCGAGTCCGAGACACTTTGATATTGGTGTGACGTGGCCAGGTGGATAGGGCACTCGACTCGCAACCTGCAGGTCGCGGATTTGGGTCCCTGTCCCACCAGACATACTTGCATTTTCAGTCTTGATGGCATTATAATGTAAAAGTCAATCCCACTATTTGTCCGTAAAAGATTATCCCAAGAGTTGGCGGTGGGTGGTGTTGACAGCCTTCTTTTCTGTAGTCTTACACTGCTAAATTAGGAACAGATTACCCAAGTAGCCCTGGTTTAGTTTTGCGCAAAATATCAAAACAAATCAAACCACTCTGATATCTGGGGCAACAAACAAATTGTGGTACACTGACATCAGTTTTTATATCGTGTTGCAGCATAACTAATATGAAATATATTAAGGGAAAGCATAGTGTACCAAATGTTAGATTTGCTTCATGTGTTAATTAGAAATTAACTATTTCACACAGAAGTAGTTTTATTGAAGACTGTTCGGATTTTTTTATTTTTCACAAGCTGCCTTTTAACACATTACTATGGACTAAGAATGTTTGTCTTGAGGCACTCGAGTAATATTTGTATAGCACATGCTAATGGATATCATTTATTTGTGTAAGATACCACAGGCTGTTCGTTTCTTCTTATCCTTCTTGTCTCTCACAATGAAAGACAAACTACCTTTTAAGTAAACTTGGTGACTTGAAGGAGCAACCCCAGAAACACACTCAGAGCTCCAAAGGTATGACCAAGGCTGATAAGACGTTGATTGTGATGAAAAATATTCTGCTTGTGGAAAACTCCTAATTTGAGCTGTCTCTGTAGCCTAATACTGGAAAACTAGTCTTCATACAAATGAACCATATAGAGGTATATATTTTCATTAAACTGATATTTTGCATATATTCTTCAACGTATAAAAGTATGCAAATCCATAAAACTAAAGTTGTTCTACACGTGCTAAACAATTAAGTTCATCGTTAAAGAGTGTATCTATTGTAAATTAGCTTTATCTTTGGTTTATGTATTAGAATATTTTCTGTATTGGATGGTATTCTTGTATTATAATACGATAAATATTTAGTAAATGGTATAAATTACATGTCCTCTAATATACAAAAAGTGTTTATTCAAAAATATGATACTTAGCTGATTTACGGTATTTTTCGCTTTGTGTCTTTTACTAGTTGTAAAATTAAAAACAAAAGGAGGATGTCTGGATTTTAAGTATGTGTACTCTAGGTTTCTTATTCAGTAGATGTCTAACTTGATGGCGATAAATTTTAACAATAAACAGTCAGTACACAATTCACTCGTTTTAAAATAATATATATATTCAAAACAAGTCAAAGGTGTACAAAAATCTTTATACAATAGGGTATCACATTTGTATCTAAAATTCTAAATAATTCTATTTTCTTGCCAAATGTCCATTAAGCTGATTCAGTTACCTTGGAACACAGCCGATAAAATAGAGTATTTTTATCTGTTCTGTTTCTTACAGTACAATCTGCGATTAATTTCACGTATTTTCCTCGTGGGTTGCTAAAGTTGTATCTCGAACTTTCAGTAACTGTTACCTTTTGTCAAATTCCACATAGATGGTTTTAGTTATCTTATAATACCCTTTGAGAAGACAAATTATTTTCCTTATCTCTATTCAGCTATTTAATCCACTTTTTAAATATCACCTGTTATGGCTGATCATTCCCACGCCGGCTAACTTCACGTATTCGAACTTCTTTTCTGAATGAGGCTTACTTGAAGTAACTTTCCTTTATTTGATTTGCTATCGTTCGGTCATACATATATATTCTGTCTAATTGAGATCTGGAATTTTCTACAAACTATGATACGCGATGATTTAACGATAATCAGTTAAAGTTACGCGAAAAGTACCGAAGATTCAAGTAACTTGTCGCAAACAATATTAATTAATTCTAGACAGCAATGTAATTGCAAACACAACATACAATTCGCAGAGATTTAGGTAACGAATCTGTCACAACTAACACTTCAGCAATCCTTTCTTGAAAACTAAACAAACGTTATATATTAAATTAAAAATAACGTAAATAATAATATATATACACTAAACAGTCTTGTATGTCCAATAGATGACATGGAAATAAATTAAAGGTGAAATATTATATGTAAACCATACTATATGGGTACTTTTCTTTGAGCATATAAAGCGACATGGCCCGGCATGGCCAAGCGTGTTAAGACGATCGACTTGTATTACGAGGGTAGCGGGTTTGCATTCACTTCGCGCCAAACATGTTCGCCCTTTCAGCCGTGGGGGTGTTATAATGTGACGAAAATCCCACTATTCGTTGGTAAAAGAGTTGCCCAAGAGTTGGCGGTGGGTGGTGATGACTAGCTGCCTTCCATCTAGTCTTACACTGCTAAATTAGGGACGGCTAGCACAGATAGACCTCGAGGAACTTTGTGCAAAATTCAACAAGCAAACAAACACATATTATCCGTTAAGCAATTTGCTGAAATATCCTTGAATATTCAAGAAACCGAGTTGTCAGAAAGAAGCACTTAGAAATTTCTCATCAATCATGCAATCTACCAAATCTTTGCGCATGATTTTATCAAATCTTCTGGAATTGTATGACCTTCACCTGCTTTTGCAACACGGTAACTATGTTTTTTGTTTGTTTGTTTTTGTAATTTCACACAAAGCTACTCGAGGGCTATCTGTGCTAGCCGTCCCTAATTTAGCAGTGTAAGACTAGTGGGAAGGCAGCTAGTCATCACCATCCACCGCCAACTCTTGGGCTACTCTTTTACCAACGAAAAGTGGGATTGACCATCACTTTATACGTCCCCACGGCTGGGAGGACGATCATGTTTAGCGCGAACCCGCGACCCTCGGATTACGAGTCACACGCCTTACGCGCTCGGTCATGCCAGGCTGGTTAGATAAGAGAAGCTCCAAAGTCGGCAGTCTGAGTGTCGCGGATTTGAATCCCCGTCACAACGAAATATGCTCGCTCTTTCAGCCGTGGGGGCTTTATAATGTTCCGGACAATCCCACTATTCTTTAATAAAAAGTAGCCCAAGAGTTGGCGGTGTGTGGTGATGACTAGTTGTTTTCCCTCTAGCCTTACACTGCTAAATTAGGGACGAATATCTCAGATTGCCCTCGTGTAGCTTCGTGCGAAATTCAAACCAAACCATTCTTTCCCTTTAGCATGCAGTTAATTCAAAATTCGGAAGAGCTGTGAGCGGAAATGATATATGTTGATACAAGCGTGCAACATTTTTAATATGGAGAAGGAGAATAAAATGTCTTCGATTTTTAAGTCTCTTAAACTTCTTTTCAGTTCAAATGTGAAGTTTAACAATAATTTTGTAAATTGAGGTTTTATTTATTCTCTTTCTTATTCTTTGTTCCATTTACTGTTTGTTTGTTTGTTTATTTTGGAATTTCGCACAAAGCTACTCGAGGGCTATCTGTGCTAGCCGTCCCTAATTTTGCAGTGTAAGACTAGAGGGAAGGCAGCTAGTCATCACCACCCACCGCCAACTCTTGGGCTACTCTTTTACGAACGAATAGTGGGATTGACCGTCACATTATACACCCCCACGGCTGGGAGGGCGAGCATATTTAGCGCGACCCTCGGATTACGAGTGCACGCCTTAACGCGCTCGGCCATTTACTAACCAAAACTGCTGAACTGTGTAAAAAATAAAAATTTTCTGTAGTATGTTTGTTTGTTTGTTTTGGAATTTCGCACAAAGCTACTCGAGGGCTATCTGTGCTAGCCGTCCCTAATTTTGCAGTGTAAGACTAGAGGGAAGGCAGCTAGTCATCACCACCCACCGCCAACTCTTGGGCTACTCTTTTACCAACGAATAGTGGGATTGACCGTGACATTATACACCCCCACGGCTGGGAGGGCGAGCATGTTTAGCGCGACACGGGCGCGAACCCGCGACCCTCGGATTACGAGTGCACGCCTTAACGCGCTCGGCCATTTACTAACCAAAACTGCTGAACTGTGTAAAAAATAAAAATTTTCTGTAGTAGAATGTCTATCTTGTATTACAACAATTTTATTTAAAAATAATCCAAATTTGTACTACCTTACTTTGAAACGTTTTATTGCGATTCACTAATAGTACATCTTGTCCAGAATTGGCTTTCTGGAAATTAGTTTATAAATTTCCTTGTTATTTCAACATAAAGCTTTTGTTTGTTTGATATTAGAGTACAGCCAAATTGATCTATCGAACACTGGATTTTAGCGTTTTAAAACTGTAAACGTGTTGCTCTTCCAGTGGGAGACAAAAACATGTAGGAAAACGCAATTATGCGAAGATTATTCTTCCCAAAATGTTTCCACACTTATCGCATGATTGTTTAAAACTTTCAAGCTGTTGTTTTGAATTAAGCACAAAGCTACACAATGGGCTATCTGTGCTCTGCCCATCACGGGTATCGAAACCCGGATTTTAGCGTGTAAGTCCGCAGACATACCGCTGAGGCACAGGGGGGGAACTTTCAAGCAGTTCTTAAGTAGGTGCTAAGTATTTTATTAAATCTTTTGAGTTTCGATTTATTTCCTAAAAAAACGAGATAAATAAGAAGTTTGTATTTCTAATGCTAATTTTATTTACCATGAAAATCGTTTTGCGTTTAACTCAATCAAAAATGTGTAATTATAATAATATATATATTTTTATATATCATTTTCACACTTATTTTAACAGTTCACGTTTCTTAGGTAGAAGGAACTCATTTTAGCGGGAACGTGAAAATAAAATACTGTCATGAGATTCATAGCTATTTCCAAAGCGATGTTGTAAATCGAAAATGTATTAAGAGCTGGGATTATTGATAATTGTGAGAGACATTAATTTAACTTAAAACCTAAAATTGAAAGTATAATTTAGATTGTTCGATTACTAATTGAAGCTGATTTATCACAGAGTACAAGCTAATAAAAGTAGAGCTGTAATTTGAAAAGCTGATGAAAACATGCTACTCAAATTTGACTAGTACAGTAATAAATATTAATAATTTTATATATTTGCTATTATACTACTTTGATGTGTTGTATTATGTCGTGTGTAGTGAATGTGACGATTTTGTAAGCTCAGGGTGTTCAAGTATTTGTTGAAAAGTAAATTGTAATCGTTTTATTATTACCGTATCTCGACGTAAGGTAAGTACAGCCAGAAAACTACACGCATGCTTTCTTTTTGTTATTACTGCTACTAGTACTGAGTAGTGTTCGACTAAGGATTGTGTTAATTTTTAAAAGTGTGGTACTTAACTGCGCTTCTTTGATAGTTTAGTGAAAAATGCACATGGTTTAACTTTAATGCAAATGCATTAGAATAAACATAATTTTAGGATAACGTAGAAACTTTTTCAATCTAGGCCATTATATCCTTTAAACAAAAAAAGAAAAATTCTCCAAAACAACCCTTACCATCCAAATATTTGTCAAGCTTTCTATTAAATTAACTATATTCAATGAAATCAAATCCAAGAGCCAAACAATCTGTATCACTTTTGGAAAAATAAAGATTGTTATATGAAGATGACTCTTACCCTGTAAAACTTTGTTTTTGTATCCCCTATTCCTATCATTCTCTCCAATTATTAAGAAAAAAATATGATACATCAGTATCATTTTCTTAACAGTTTTAATCATTCTATTAGATCCTGTCTAACATTGATTTTAAAGAGAAAATTTCTGTTGTGAACTTGTCCTCTTGACAATTTTCGTATCATTTGTATCATCATAGTGCCCCTCCTTTAAATCTTTTCCATTTCAGTGTCCTTTCTGAGGTGTTGAGCTGAGGTGAAGGAACAAAATAAATCAAGCTATAGTTTTCTACAGAAGCAATATTTTCACTGGGATTTACATTAATTACTGTAATATAACATGTGAAACATGGAATGAGGAGATGATTTGGTCCTTTAAGGCTGCTCTTGTATACTGACTTTTGGAAAAAGTAATTACTTAAACTCATCCTTTATCTTTCTGGTATTCTCCTGTTACTGGCCCTCTTAAATTTGTTTTAAATGTTGTTTTTTACTTCTGCAGATGGCAGTTTGTTCCATAAGCTCGTCACCCTCTAAGAAAAATAAAATTGCTTATCCTAAGTCTGGCCTGTTTTTTTTCCAAAGAGTAAATTGTTTCCTTGTTTTATTATCATCAGATGCAGAATAGAAAGTTGGTGGTTTTCTTTTATTGAAAAATCTTGCAAACAGAGCCAAGAACTTAACCTGATTAATCATTGTAATAACCTACAAGTATCAATGACGTTAGTGTAACAACAAATAATCAACTAATAAAATGTTTTACTAATGACTGTTGAATTATCCATTTTGTGCACAGGTGTCAAAATTACATGAAATGGGTATTTAAAAGCACAATAAAATTATGTTTAAGAACATTGTTTTAAATGTAAATTTTTGTAACATTTTAATTTTTATCTGAATCTTTGACTTTCTAAACAGTAATTACACAATCTAAATTAAAACTTCTTGATATAACACATTGGCTGTTGTTTTTTCTGACAATACAAACAAGTTTTGATGAGATGCAACTTTTAAACATGTTTAGGACTGACCATGTGAAAAACAAGGCTGCTTTTGGAACAATATAGTAACCTTTAAACTTTGACCTCATGCCTATTCCAAAACAATAAAAAAATACATTTTATTGTTGCAGATAACTGTTTAGTTTTTATTTAAACCTTTAAATTCAGGTGTGTGACTGGAATTTCAATAATTGAGCTGTAGGTGATTCCTGTGCAAAAATCTTTTGTAATAGTTGTTCATTTATGTCATGAACAATATCATTTTGAGATGCAAGAATTGCTCTTTCACACAATCATTAATAATTTTTAAAAGAATATTAGGGAACACCTTTTTCTTAACTTTTTTACATCTGTAATTAAGTTACCACATTTGTCAGGAATAGTGATGAAGTTGTTTGATTTATTGGAAACTTTCTAATGCTAACTTAAGAAATTTCTGGATTGAATCATTTGCTTTATATCATCAGAGTTATTAAGAACAGAGGAAATAGAAATGAACTTCATATTAATATGTAAATTATGCATTCAACATAAAGAACATTGTTGGGCTAACAGCAGTATTATATTTTGTTACTAAATGATGATGTGCAGCATTGAGTATTACAAAAAGGAGCATGATACAAAGATAGAATTAAAAGTCAAAAATGAGATGTTATGGGAAACGTGGTAGGACTACTGCCCTCTCATGTTTCTTTTGGGGACTGTAAGAGCCACCATGCTAAGTTTGGTGATTGTCAAATAGTATGCAAGGTGTTAGTGGACAGATAAAACAGAAAATTTTACTTTTATATACAAAGATTATTATTATTTTTTTAGGTTATTTCAACTTAAAGTAATTAATATTATGATTTCTTCTTATTATTTTTGGTTAATTTTAGGTTGTTCAGTTAATTTTATGATGATTATTTTTTTATTATTCCACTGTTAAGTCTCAATTTTGAATAATTGATTAATGACCTTGATGATTAATTTGTAATCAAATTGCTCTAATTATCTAGCTGTACTCTTTAACTTCAATAAAATCATTTTTTGAGATAAATAAATCTTAATCTATATCTATAAAAAAAGCCTTTCCATATCTGTAATCATTATATCAGCCTTCTGTAATAAGTCAGTATCCTCTTTGATAAAGAGATCAAAACTGTTTATCACACTCTTAAGTGTTTTTTTTGTCAAATTAGGAAAAAATGAGATGTGTAAATGCTTATCCATTTAAAACTTTGTCATCAGCTTGTCTTCATTTTAACATTTAGCTTGCCTTTAACTAAAAATAATGACTGAGATACTTCACGTAAACATGGAAGTTCTGATGATTTCCTTTCATTCATTGATGTAGAAAAATTTTACCATTTTGAAAATACTTGTTTTTTAATTTTATCTTTAAATTTTTGAATAAACTCATTTTTCTAACACACTGGATTAAGCTTACAATATTGATAGAATTTATACAAATAATAATGCAATTTGTATTAAACATAATTAACATTTTACTGTACCATCCATCATTTATGAATGAGTACTTAGGACTACTGTAGTAAATTTATAACATATGAAATTAACTCAAGTTTTATATTTTACTTTCAGTCTTACATGATGCTATAAATTAATCACAATTAAATAGCACTCAAGGTTCTTCATACTTTTTTAAATCTTCATTTTAATATTAACTGAGAAACTTTTCATTTTCATTATTTATTAGATAAACTAAATGTGTTATAAATTTTATAACCATGGTATTACTGAAATATTTGTCAGTGACAAATGACCTTGCACGGTGTTTGTATTTGTTTGCCTGAAATTAATTGAAATTCTTTACCCTTGAAGTGAGAAAAAGTAACATGAAGCAGAATTATGTTTAATGGAAGGGAATATCTTTTTTCTGTATAAATATTATTAAAATTAAATAAGAGCAATATATAATAGACAACTGTAGCCAAACATAGTTTGACAGTTTTATTATTTTTTCAAGTGCAATCATAATCACTATTTTTTATATTTTGAATTCATTTCCTGTTGAAAATATATGAAAAAAAAATTACAATTTCTACATTAATAGGATGCAAGTATACTTGGTTTTATATATTAAGTGTTTTATACACAAATATACTTGAAGAGAAACTCTGCTGGGTGTTATATTTTAAACCAACAGTTTCTTTTAACATGCTCAGATATTCTTGTGTTCATTGTTGTAGACACATACATGTTAGTTACTATGTTCACCATTATAAAATCAGTGTCGAGCCTATGCATGCCCTTCCTGACAATCACTAATGGAGGCAACCAGATACGATTTGAAGGATATATGGTCCTGCCCTTCTACATCCCATGCACTTCAGTACTGGCTACATGCTCCATACTCCAGAAAAGTTTGCTTGATGGTTGTTTATTCAGATGTGCCTTATCTGTATCTGTAATGTGCTAAAAATATTTAGGCCCAAGAACTCTTGATAAAACTGAAATAGAAGCCTTTATAACCCAAGCACATTTGAAAGTTGGTTCTTTCTTCTTCAGGAGCAATCTGAAAATCCCTGAAGAAGAAAGGTCCACCTTTCAAAAGCGCTTGGGTTATAAGAGTATCTCTTTCAGTTTCATCTGTATTTGTGACATGTTCATTCAAACAAGCCATCAGGTTCCATAAATACATTGGCATATTTTGCTAATAAGTCCTTTAATTGCTACCACTGTGGTGAATTTAGATTGTCTGTATAGTTCTCACTTAACAATTTCAGATGTGCTAGTAACATTGTTTTCTTGTTTGTGCTTGGTGTAGTGAATGGACTCCTTAGAATATTGCCAGCATCAGTTTCTTCCTCTTTTTTAACGTGCTGATGGTCATTCCTAGCATGCAGTTGTGTAACTGATTGTTCATAATTTTTGTTTATAATTACATGTTTATAAAAACATTATAATCATGTTTATAAGGACAGAATCAACTGAATCTCATTCACTCTTGGACAGATAGTTGCACAAGCTAATGTTATATGGTTTCTGGACAGGAAATAACTTATTTCACGTGTGGATTCTATAATGTTCTGCATGTCACTGATGCACTAGATTTTGTCTGTAGTAAAGCAGTGAACATTGTTTGTCATTTTAATAGGGGTACTGCAACCATCTCTTCCACATATACTTGTGCACTCCACCATTCTTGGGCCATATCTGGCTGAAATCTGAGAACTCTCACATGGAATATCATTTCATTGGTTTCACAGGATAAACTGCTTAAGAAGCTCCATAGTATGTCCCTTTCCAAGGATGCTAATGCTAGAATTCAGATTAGCAACAACTACCTTCATTCTGTAAACAAAGCCTCTTAGACATAGTTGTAGTCAAAACTTTCCTTTCACCTCTAATTTATCTACATATGCCTCAAAAAAATGTGCATTGGCTAGTCTGTAGAGCAACTGATATTTCACAGGCATATTAGTGTTCTGGCTGCTCCTTTATTAACTAGGAAATGTATATCTTCCATACTGTATTCCATCAGGTAAATACCAAAACTCACCCAGTACTGAGAGAGCAAGCTTTATCATCATAGTTTTCTGGTGTAAATTGTTTATTTAACTTTCCCAAGGTAGAGGCTTTACTATGGAAAATCTGCCTGTCAAGTTTTTTGATACATTCATTTTATGAATTTTGAGATCATTGTGAAGGATTGTTTAATTTTCCATCAGTTATATCATCTGGTGCAACATGGTGATGACTTGCTTGTAATCTCACAGTTAATCTCAACAAGTATAAGAGCTGAACTATCTAAACTTGGAACCATATGTCACATATTCTGTTCCAGAGTCCAGTCACTCCAAGCACTTACCTTTGTCAGTGTCTTCAGAAAACAGTTGAAATCCTTCTTTGCTGTACTTTTGAACCAAGGTAAAGGGATTTGCTTGTCCTCACTTTAAGGTAAGTATAATCATGGGCAGAATCACTTACACAATTTCCTGGCATCACTTGACCTAGATGTTCTCAATATCACAGACATAGTTTTAAAGTTGTTCTCAGGGTGTATGACAAGTCTCCATCAGTAAGTGTGACACATCCTCCCCATGAAGCTTACTCTTGCTGTACTGAATGTAAAATCATCACATCTCAATTTGGCACCTGAATGTTATGTATCTGTTTTTTCACTCATGATCTTTTTAGATACAAGTGTTATTTTCAGTGAAAATACCAACAAAGATAGTACCTGTTGTAGAAATATTTATTGTTTGGTTTTTGTTTTCTAACAATTTCTGTAGATTTTGTTGCCTTGTATTTCCACTATTATTTTACATGTACCAGTAATTTCCAATGTGTTTGTTGTGGAACAAGACATTGTTCATGCCAAATTAACTACTGGAAAGACATCAGGTTTGTCAAAGGTGATTGAGGACATACCACTTGAGGTTGCATTTTATGTTACTTTGAATTCATCACAAGAAGTTATTGTTCAGAGGGATTTGAAGAACATCCCTGAATCAGAGATTCTTGCTGGTTTTTGCACCCAAGGAATTTCTGCAGTGAGGCATATCTCCACTTGAAAAAATGGAATTATGGTGCTTACCAATGTCCTTATTCTGAAGTTTATGTTACCATGTCCACCTGCCACCATCAAGTCAGGTTATCCAAATTGTAGAGTACGGCCATACATTCCAAACCCTTTCTGATTTTCCAGTGTCAACGCTTTGGCCACTCAAAGATGCCATGTCGTGGTTCCTTGAGGTGTGCTCGTTGCAGTGCAAGGACAATTATGCTACAAAAAGTCTTTCACAACTTGTATTACTGTAGTTTTTCTCTTACCACTGTAGCCTAGATGTAAGCATTGGTTTTAATGCTATTCATGTTTTTTTTAAACATTGTTTTGTTTTACCTTTATTTCTTGTGATAAATTTTACTAAATTTAATTTTAACTTTTTACCAGATGTTTGGAGTAGATAGCCTAGCTGCTTTGTGCCATAAAACACCAAACTAACCAACCTACAGCTGTACTCTTCTCCTCCTTCAGGATATGGTGTGTCTGGATGGGGGATGGGTCGGTCAAACAGGAGAAGTCACATCAAATACCGACTCAGTATCTCATTGATTTTAGTGTTTTTCAATTTGCATCTCCATATGTACCAGCCTTCTTTTCTTCATTTGAGGTACCTAGAACTTTTACTTTCCCATGTCCTATTTTTTCCTTCTATAACTGTATGAGAGTTCCTCTTTTTTTTTTTTTTGAGATTTGAGCTTTCATTAAATCCCTTATTCTCTTTTGTTTTGTTCATGTATGATACCTACAATGGACTCTGCATGATTATTGAACCCTCCCTTTGGATGTCTTGTTCTTCTTATTCAGAGTCTTCACTCAACAAAACTGGTATTACAGAGGGATTATTCCATGCTAACTCACCCAGAAAAAAAGAATTTTTCCCACTTCATGCCATAAGTTTTCTTGAAAGAAATTTGAGCAAAAACTTAATTTTTGATTTATTCAGACATGAAAAATCCTAAAGTTGTACTGCATGGCTGAATAAATCAAGTTGAAGTTTTTGCTTTCATTTTTTCAAAGAAATCTATGAATGAACTGGAAAGTCCCAGGTGAGTTGGGTATAGAGTGACTTAAAGGTTGTTCCTCACTCTTGTTCATGTCTTCATTTATTTTAAGTTGCATTCTTGACAGAATTGTGGGTGTCTTAACTGATGAGTGATTTCAGGTTAGTAATCTTGTGACTACTTGGCCCATCATATCAATTGTTTTGACTCTTTGGTGGTACATTGAGCAGTGGGTTATTTTCTTATGATGAAGAATGTCGTGGATGACCCTGTGTACTTTCTTTGCACATTTTCTTCAGAATACAGATTTCCTCCTGTTATGCCATTCTATATAAACCTAATCATCTATGAGTGTATGTTTTCTTTTTGAAATCCTACTGTGTAACAACATGTAGTACTTGCCAGGTATACTTATATATAACTGTACCATGTGGATGTTTGAGTCAAATAGTTGTCACTGCTTAAATGAGGTGCTTTGTATAGTTGGCAGAGTTTTTTTCTTTCATTCAGATCATACCTACACATGGAATATCATAAGTAAAGCAGTATAAGGATACTTGCTTATTCTTGTAGTTCTGGTTAAAGAAAGTATGGCAGGTCTATTTTTAAAAATGAGGTTTAGTGGTCATCCAGGGCATTGTCTCAATCTGATGTTGATAAGCTACTTAAAGTTTCAAGTGTAAGTTCTTTACAAAAATGAAACAGGTACCATACAGTTTTGAATAATAGTACAGGGTGGAAAAGGAGGGTTTTTCTTCATCTCGGCAGTTGACTATCAAAAAGCAAGGGAGAAAAAATGTGCAGACACTTTTTAAATTGAATTATCAATGATAATAAAATAAATGCATTATAATGTTACTTTTATAAACCATATAAGCGTATTATAGACGTGTAACTTGCCATTTTTCATCACATTCGATGGAAACACTTCTACTTTAAGTTCCAAATAGGACAAATCTTGCAAGGTTACAGAGTGCTATAATTAGATGAGCTATGACAAATATGAGCAATACTTGCTGCTATTGAATTTACCAGCTTTGTGAGATGACTAAAATTTATTTTGAGTAAGCGATACCGGTAGGTTTACTTTCCTTGTCAGCCAAAATTTAATAATTGTACATGGTGGAAAAGTACCTGAAAATAAATAATCATCCATGTGTGATTATTTGAAACTCTACAGTAGATTAAATTGTTTTAAATGAGAAATGAAATGCCTTAAAAGTAGTTTCTGAAAAATATGGTATTTAATTTTAATTTTTCCTCTATCATCAAAAGTGCATTATTTAATGCAGTTATTTTCACTTGGACTCCGAATAGTTCACATGCAATTTTGTTTTCATTTTGAGTATAAAAATACTGAATTTTATTTTACAGTTTTTTACATTTCATTTTTATGGTCTCTAAAATTTGCTAAATGAATATAAAAAGCTTTCCAAGATAATTTTTAATGCCATTTTTCATTTTTTTTAGTGTATCACTGACCAGAAATTATTACTTTTAATGAAAAGTGGAATGAAATGTTTAAAATTTACAAGTGGAAATATGCACATACCTTGTACATCTTTGTAGAAATGTTGAAAACTTGTTCTTTTATGGCATGTAATTTCATATCTTTATCTTTTCACTTGTTTATTTTTAATTTTCCTTTCCAGTTTTTTGTCTTTTAAATGTGTGCTCTGGTGCCCCACTGTTGTTATTCCAGGGTAACACTTTTGTGTAAATTATTTCATTAACACTCACATGAATGACACCATCTTGCTCAGACATTTTCATAAGAGAAGTCATTATAAGTTAAACAAATGAAAATTGTAAATCTTTCGTATATGCTCTTTAAATTGCAAATAAGACATAGTTAAGATATAAATGTAAACCTAAATGCAATTTGCCTACTAGACTAGCATATAAAGGCAAGAAACACTTGCGAAACATTGTGTACCACTCAAGAGAAAAAAGGACTAAGCTTTTCTATCTCATACTGCAGATTCGCACATACCTAGAGGTTTCTTCAGGATTTAATTTAATACTGGGAAGTTTGTTCTTTTTATTGGTTTTATACATGCCATTCAACTTCAACTTGTAACTTAGGAAAACAGCTTCAACTTGCAAGAGAATGTGGTTTACCTTAAATTCAGAAATATCAGAGTATTGTTTCTCATGGGGAGAAATTTGTGTAAGTCTTTAGAGTTAATAAGAGACAGCTGGTACTGTACTTTGACTGTCTACACTAGCTACTCCCAGTTTCTTATATAAGAGCTCCTAAAAGTTGAGAATTGTAACTATGAGTTGATGAGACAACAGTAAAACTGCAGTTTTAATTGTTGTTTTAGATGTTTCTTTTTTAAAAATAAAGAAATAAAACTTTAAATTGTAGTGTACTTGATAATAGTAATTTTATTAAAATACATTTGTAGTAAAGTGGTTTAATTAAACTTAGAAAGTAAGTTAGTAACATGCATAGGAGGTTTACAGGGTTTAAAAATGGCTTTGTTGCATTCCTCTTTACTTTCAAACATGCTTTAAAGTGAATTTTACAGAAAAAAGAAAACTTTGCAGTCAAAAGAACTACTCATACTGATTAATTCTGCAGGTTTACATTTTTCATAAAAAATATGTGCTAATAAATGAAACTTTGAACTTGGTGCTGAAAGAGCCCTTTCTGAGTGGCAGTCCAAACCTTTTAGTTTGTACATTTGCCACTAGGAAAAGTACTGTGATGTAATAATTAACAAACAAACCCCCAATGCCAGTGCATTGAATGTTAATAAACATGGCCAGTGAATAAGGAGAAATGGAGAAGGAGCCTGTTTTGATTTTGTGTTCTGAACAGTGTCAAGTAGCACCATATCAATTCGAACCTACTCTGAATGAACCTAGAACAGTTACTTTTGACATAGATCTGACAAGTTATAGTAATGAGGAAAGTTCCACGAATAAGAGTACCGGAACTGTGAGTGATACTGATGGCGCCCAGGCCTGTTGCGAGTAAGTCATACCTCCAGTGGAAGAATGGTAAGTCTAAGTCATGACAACAAATACAGTCTGTATTATTTCACACGCAATTTTAAGCATCTTCAAACCTGTCTGGTGTCTATAAATTATTGGTATCACAGACTGGGGTTTTTGTTTATACAAATTTGTTTCAAAACAAACATAACATAACAATATCAAGACAAAAAATATTCTCACAAGTATGTAATCCAAAAAAAACTGATAGATTCACATAAAACACCAGCACTGAAAAGAACAAAATGGTCAGCGAGCAACAAAGCGTGTTTGGCAACTATTATGTCATAGTTGTAAAACATCACGGAAACAGCCAAACAACTGAGAGGAACTTGAGTTCGAATACCTGCATATGTTGTTTCATTTTTTACTCAAAACCTAAAGTGTTTAAAAATATGGCAACCACACAGGAATTATACCTCACCAAAGTACAGTATCTAAGGCAATTATTAAATTTGTTGAAAATTCACCTTTAACCCCTCCCTCATTTCTTCAGCAAGATTATGGGAGTCCTTGCCAGTTGTGAGTTCTTAGAAGCGAGGGTGGTGGACCATGGAAGCTTTCTCATAAGTGTGACTAGTTCCACTTAATGGAGATTAGAACATTAGTGTAGATAAATAGTGTTGACTTCTCCTCATCTTATTGAATGGGCAAAAATTACTCCTCCAATTGATATTTCCAGAATCCTACTACTGCCTGGATGTCATTTCCTGGGTGGTTTGGTGTTAGATAGGTGCATGACCAGCCAACATAAGTCTTTACATTCATATGGTTGGTAGGAATTTACTGCAGATCAGGTGAAAAATACCTGAAACTTGGTTTTGGACTGGAATTAACCCAATACATATGCTATTTCTATTTTACCATTGCCTAGATGTTGGTCTGGTGTGGGATGTTTGTAAGTGCAGTACACATGAGCATTGTCTAGGCCAGCTATGTGAGATTAAGATAAAGATAGTTGGAATCCTCCACCTATTATGTCCATGTTTCACACTCGCATTGTGGACTGTGCTCATTTTCTGTCTGACTTAGCTAGGGTCATATTTATTGATTATGGGCAAAGAGTTTACTTTGGTACAGAAGGAATGTGGCCTCTCACAGCTGTGATCCTATGCTTTTCCGTGGTATATGGTATTACACTCCTTGGGTCCCTCTTTTGGCACTTTCCAAAATCTGCTTAGCTAGGTAACTTTTGCACCAGTCCTCCCACCATTTGATTGTATGATTCTTGCTTGTGTATGAATGGATATAAAGTATTATATTGGGAATTAATATTTTTCAACTATGAAAATGTATTTCTGATTGATACTTACTTCCTTTCACAAGTTCTTTCTATTTATGGTGCATCTTTTCTTGCATGATTTCAAAGTGATGATTGAACAGTCGATGTAGAGGGAGACAGCTGTATTAGGAGGATATGTTGCACTTTTTTTGGTGGAGGTTTATTGCCAACTCATTTGCATGCTACAGTTCAGCAGTAGTATGTGGAAATGTGTGAGTTTAAGTAGGAGCCACAATCTTTGTATCAAGGAAAAAGTTGCACATGTGGAGATTAGCAAAAAATTGAGAAAAGTGTATATCAGGCATATATTTTCAGTGTTGGAAAAATATTAACATTCACAATCAGATGATCTGGCTGAGAAAGCATTTCAAACTGACAAGTTTATATGTTTTGAATGGACTGATTGGGACTGACTTTGGGACTTTGACAATAAATCCCATTTTGCAACAAACCAAGAGTCGAAAAGTAGTTCTCTAAACATTTATTGTTCTCACAAGACATTTCACTACTACTTAGTCTAATATATTGTCCTTTTAGTGTTGGAAAATATTTCAGTACTCACAAGTTGTAGAGTTCTAGTCAAGAGTCACTGTTTTTGATGCCTATGAATATAAAATGCAAGAAAGTGGAGAGAACAATAATAGGACACAAAACAAGTTATGACAATAGCTCAGTTGTGCTATTTCTTAGGATTGGGTTGAACATTTTAGTGCATTGTGTGGGAGTTTTAGCAGTTATGGGATGCATTCATTCATGAAGAATGTTAGAAAAATGAAAATACATAAATGCTTATTGTGAACTGAATAGACCATACAAAATCTGAAGTTACATAAAAAATGATGATGAGGTAACAGGATTTGGTATTTTCAACCCAGTTGATTTTGAGGGAGATGTTGGTCTTGTATCTGCTTGTGTATTAAGAATCATATGACAAAACATCGTTCATTGCAGAGAGTTTGGTGTAAGGTCAAATGTTACTAGTAGTTTTAGCATTTAATGGCTAAGAGTAAGTGAGAGGAAAGAAGTTGTGCTAAACAATAATAAAAGCATCAAAACAAATCAGTAGGACAATTTACTAAAGGCAAAAACCACTAGCAAGTTTTGTTTTTCAAAGTAAAAGGTGAAACATTGAGAAAATTTTGTAAAAACATTTTCTGTAAAATCCATTCAACAAACTGCTTTTGTGGCTTGATGTGAAACAAAAGGCATTGCATTGTAAACCTCATATTGCAAAGAAAGAATTGAAAAACAACTGATATTTTGGAAAAGGAACATATTTTCACAAATCTGCTCAAAAGATAATGTCAGTTGATTTTTAGTAAATTTTGTTATTTACTGCATTTGACCAGCAACATTCTGCATGGTGAGGCTGTAAGGGCTGCTGTATTGATCAGAGGTTACCATAGTTCACTGACATGCTGTGAACTTATTTGAGTTAAGCCAGTGAAATTCTTTTATTGATTGTAAAACAGAACATTTCAGATGACTCCTACTCTCCCAAGATTTATACTTGTGTTGTTTCCTCATCCTATATTCTCATTGTTAAATATAAAAATTGGTGATCCATCAACACTATCAATTCCCTTTAGAATCGTAAACACCTCAAATCAGATTCCCCAACTTCTCTTTTTTCAGGATGAAAACACTACAAGAGTTTTCTACCTCTCCATCCCACTTACCATTTTACTAACCCTTTTCTTAACCTTTTTCAACAATTTGATGTATTTTTGGAGAAAGGAAGCTCAAGACTGAAGACAATATTTCAAAATATGGCTTAACTTGTGACCTGTACAATGAAATTGTAACCTGTTTATACTAGATGTTTTAAAAAAAACCCAATGAATTGTAAAATTATGTAGTATTATACAATGTGGACTTCACTGGTAGTAAGTGGTATAAAAATTTAGTTGTTTGAGGGTTAAGGCTGTGAGGATTGCTACATAATGGTCTAAATGTTATACTTTGAATTAATTTGCTGTATTTCTATTGGTTAAAAATTTATTTTAATTGCATGAGCCTTTTAAAATGTTTAATTAATTTTACATTAAGGATCTACAATATTTAAGTATAACTGAAATAATATTGTTATTTTTACTTATCAGTACTACTGACATAAAGTGGTTTTATGCTTTTTGTAGGTTTCTTTAAGCTGTATATTAATATTTCTGTTTCAGTTTTGTGTCTCCAGTATTCATCAAAATTTATTGCTTTCAAAACCTTGCTTGAATATAAAATATAACAAATGTTATGAAAGAAAAAACCTGGTTGCATATCAACAGTGAAAGAAAGTTTATGTTGACCACTGTTTTTTGTCAAATTTCAGTAAAAATAAATTCATAGAATTAAAACTTATAAAGTCTTTTACAAAAATCAAGATAAAAGCTTTGAAATGAGAGTGACTATGGATGTATGTTTGACAGTCTAGAAGAAATTAACATTTACGAGTTGTATTAACTGCCTAATCAAAATAAAGTAACTTCATTTACCATGTTTTTAGGATCTGTGTATTCAACAATAACGAGTTATTATTTATAAGAGTGATCCAGTGATATATGTGTTAATTATTTACAATTTAGGAGGTATTTTGTGTGGAAAGAAATGGCTGGTGAATCATTGACACCATCTCCTATGACAATTAATAATGAAGATGAATTAAACCTATTTGTGCAAAATGTTTCATCTGAAGAAGATGGTAAGACTTATTTATGTGTTCATTGTCTTATTACTTTGTTCATGAAAGTGTATGAAGGCTTAACAAAAAAAATATTTGCTCAAATGTGAGAGTTTATCTCCACCATGACTTTTTTGCAGTTATTATGAGTGGGGCCAGATAAATAATTCATAATCTTAACTTAAATACTTTATTTTGGGAGAATCAATATTATCACAAATTCAGTTGATCAGTTGTTAGAATAATCAAAAATGGTAATAATCTGAAACACTTTTTTAATTAGTGAAATATTTTCATGAGAGTTTAAATAACCATTTCATGATAGGCTTAGCATAGTATACACAAGTTTGTCTACATGTTTGCTCACATTAAGTATTTACTTTATAACTTTTGACACAGCATGTGTATCTTCACAACATTTGATAGATTTTTAATAAACATTGCAAGTATTTTGCACACAAAAATCAGATTTTAATGAAATATTTTTACTAAAGATTTGTTTGTGTAAAAAGACTGAGTGCAAAGTGATTTTATATAGTTTATCACTAGTTTGAAATAAAAAAAAATATTTAACTTATTTTTCTTGAAATCTAGAACAATAAATCTAGAAGTAAAGCAAACAAATATCTCTTTTTGCCATTACCTTCGAACTTGGTTGCTGCTGGACATAAGTTGCTAAGCCTGTTAAAAGTTTACATGTTGAGGATATCAAACAAAAAATTTTATATTTACACTTGAATAACCACAAAATTATAAATAACTACACTGATACCATAGAATTCCACTATAAATTATTAATCTCAGTAATTAAGCCATATTTAGATTTAAAAAAAAATATGAAACTTCAAGCAGATTAAAAACATAACCGACATTCTTGAAATCTTTGCTCAGAAGTAACCTTTTCACAAATTAAAATAGCTGAGAAAACAACAAGGGGGACATTCCAAGTTGTTGATTTGTTATTCACATGTATATTGAAGTAAGTTTATAAAAGGGACAGTTTCCAAAAATGGAAAGAGGTGAATGGGGCCACTGTGTTTGATTCAGTACATAGGCCATATCTGAGCAAAATCAAAAGATATGAGGTTCTTATTCTACAATCTGTCATGTCAATATTAGCAATTTCAGTTCCTACTTTATACAAAAGTATAAACTCAGTATTTTGACATTATAAGCATCTAATTTTAAACAATGCTGCATTCAATATACCATGTTAAACACTAAAATATATACTTAGATATGTTATTTTAATATTTACTTTTAAATTAAGAAATTAACTTGTATGTAATATTAAAATGTGAATTATAATGTGCAGTTTCATTCCAAACTTATTGACATAACTTTCTTAAATAGTAGTTCAATAAAATTTTGAGTGAAAGTCAACAAAGCTATTGACTTTTCCTTTTAACCATGAACTATCATGAAAGGGTTAGTTGTAAATTTGATTAGTTTTATTTTTGGAGTAATTAAAAGCAGTAATAATTAAAATCATTGATTTTGTTTATTCATTTTAATCATAATGTTAAATAATTGGTTAGTAATTGACATTAATCAGTATAATTTCTGCTTATAAGTAATAAATTGTCCAACTCTTAATTAAATACAGTAATGCTGATGCATCAGTGCTATTTGTTCCTTTAATCAGATGCTTTTCTAGCTCTTATTTTTGCAAGGAAAGATAATTTCAAACATCTTAACCTGCCCTTTAATGACAGTCTTTTATCTCAGGTATCATCATAATAGCCCATCTCAGAACTTTTTCCTTTCTGATGTAAGGTGCCTAAAATTAAACATCATCTTTCAGTAAAGGCCTCACAAGTGACCCATACAATGAAATGATAGTCACTTTTAGGTTGACATTTAACATTTCTGTATGGATTACCAAGGAGACTGATCAAACATAAGACCAGTCTGATCTGTATCTTTGGTATGTCCATGATGGTATTGTTTATCAATTTCAGAAACTTGACCCTTTGGGCTTGTTTTCACCCCTTGTGGTATTTGTCAAGTGGTTGGAACTTTTGCTCACCATCTTGATGCTCTAGAGCTACAATTCTACCATTGTAAGGATGCCTGGCTCATTCTGAAATGAAATTGGCCAACCATACTTGTCAGTTTTTTCAAGTGGCTGCTCAAGAGGGCTGGTTAATCAAATTAAAGAAGTTCTTTCTTTATCCTACTCAATATCTTGTCCATTTAGGTGTTTTTTTAACATTCATCTCACTTAGGCCCTACTTTCTTTATTACAAGTTCATTTTATGGAATTGTCAGTTCACCATGACCTTTAAGCTTGTGAGGTTCTAATGCTCATGGAAGGGTGTAGTCTTCAGTGTTGTTACTGATTCTGTTGGTTGTGCATTTAGGTGAGTCCTTTAATGTGTTCATCAAGATCACTAGAACCTTGCTTGGGATTTCTTGATAGCTCCCATTACTGTTCCTCAGACTCAAAGGGGTTATCTGCTTTGGAGTTTGGACAAAGCTCAAAGATCACCTGGCATCCTGCTTCCACCTCCTCATCTGGATTTACATGTGTTCATCTGCAACAATCTTGTTGGTAAATATCATAAATTTGATACATTTCAAAATGTATAAAATGGTAATACGTAATTTATGTAACAAAATAAAATGGAAACTCATCTGAGATAAATTATAATACAAACCATGATACATGATGATTTGCTGGATATTAATGTGGGAATAATTTGATCCCAATAGGGTGGGGATGCAGAAGGCTTATAGCATAATTAATAAAAACTTTCACATATGGAAGGCAGCCGTAAACAAGAATATCTGATCTTGTGAGTAGAGCGAAGTACCCATCAAAAAGTACATTTTCAATACAGGGAAATCATAACTTTTGTAGTATGACCTGCCAAAGAACTTATCTACTGTTTAATGAGGTAGATGCATTTTGTCCTTCATGACCTTATTATATGTTAGGAAAACATAAAATAGAAGTAAATTATTTCTATGTCTTGAGGCTATTTCTGTTTGATCAGGAGCAAAGAGAATATGCTTTGAGATGCACAGTTGTGATACTTTTTCAGAGATTTAAATTCTGCTTTGAGGAGAACATTATGTCCTTATAACAGAGTAAAATCTTACTGTGAAAATATTAGCCTTTGTATATTATTCTATTTGCTAATTTGTACCCCAGTGGCACAACATGGTAGAAACTGGGTTTTGGTAGTTATGGTTGGCAGAGCACAGGTAGCCCATTGTTTGGCTTTCTGCTTATCTTCAGACAAACTTGCTAAGTGTGAGATGTGGCTCATTGTAGCTGATTTATTTCCATTATTCATTATAATTCTATTACATTGGAGCTTATTAGTGGCATTCAGTTGTTGTTGCTCTGAAAAATTAAACTTGATTATTTTTTTTTCATCATTGTCTTGTCTCATTCATTCCACTTTTCACAAACAGCTGCACTTTGTTTTTGTAGACAAGAAGACGAATCACAGTTTTTCACATATCAGGTGACTGTGGGACATTAACTTTGACTATCACAACTGAAGCTACATAACTTTTTTTTATAACCAAGATATTTTTAGAAACATGTTGCTGATCTTGTAATCTTTCTGAAGTAGTCATTGTCCAGAAAATTTGATAATTATTTAAATATAAAATCTGTTATTTAAAATGTTTGTACTTGGAGTTGGCTGTTGAAGGGATCACATTTATGAATATGTTTGTCATTCAACTTTTCCAACATTTAAGAAGTAACAATTTTCAACCACAGTTTATGAGCTTCCACTTTTAGTCTTTTGTTACATAGAGTATATGCTTTACTAAGAATGGAAAGTTTTCTAACATAGACTTAGATGCTCAATTGATACTGATAAACAATATAAACTAATAAACCATTTTTAATTTTTATGGTAATCTCTTGTAAAAACAGTATGTAAATAATAAACAGTTTTTTAAAGACGAATATGTTTCAACCTCTAATATAAGCAGGATAAGCAGTTTTTTATATAATTCAACCAAACATGTTAATAAAAAATTTATAAGGTATTCAAAACTTGAAGATGTTAGTATTTAGCCCTTTTGCAATGGGTCACTAGTCAAAGGTTTTATCATTGCTTTTGTTGACTTGTATTTGAAATTTTATTAAACTACTTTTTTATGAATTTATGTCAGTAAGTTTGGAATCAAATTGTAGATTATAATTCAAACTTTTATATTATACATGAGTTAATTTCTTAATTTAATCGTGAATATTAAAATAACACATTCCAATATAGATTTAAGTGAGTCGTGGTATGTTCAATGCAGCACTGTTTAAAATTAGATGTTTGTGATATAAAACTACTAATTCTGTAGTTTTGTACAAATTAGAAGATCATATCACTAATATTATCAGGCTAGAATATAAAATGAGAACCTCATATCTTTTTATTTTGCTGAGATATGGCTTACTTACTGACTTCTAATTTTTGCTAAAAGTCTACCAAATTTTGTGAACATACACACTGTATCAAACGTTATAGAGCAAATGCATGAAGTGGTCATATGTGTTTTAGTCTTCCATATTCATGTTTACAATGTTCATCTTTGTAGTTGAGTTTTACTTGAACAGAGATTTCATAATTAGTCATAAAAATTAATTTTACACTAACTTTCTAAAGGTCCACTTGCAAGCTACTTACAAACTTAAATTGTAAAAAGTATTTTCTATCTATTCCTATTATTAGTTTTGAGTTTAAAATGAATTTTATCTGTTTACTGCATTAAAATTATTTTTTTATTTTACAGGTTATTCAATGTAGTTTATGTGTAATTAATATTTACTGAAGTATATTAATGTGCTTTTATGTGTATTTTAATATTTTGTATTAAAATTTAGTTTACTTTAAAATAAATTTTAACAGTTCACTTGAATCATGAAACAAGATTGTGAAGCACAGATAGCCCTCGAGTAACTTTGTGCGAAATTCCAAAACAAACAAACAAACAAGATTGTGAAGTTTTCATGAATAATTTTCATTTTTTTACAAATATTCATCCCTACAAATTGTTTGGTATAAAATAATTTAAAATTAATTGTAATGTGATGTGTTTTGATAAAAAGTTATTATTTGTTTTCTCTTTTGCAGAAAGTGCCAAGAAACTTCAATTCTTTTCATGCCTAGGTCAAGTCAACCCTAATGACTTTGATAATTTTTGTCATCAAAGTAGACTTAAAGGAGGGGATCTTGTAAGGTGGGCACATTTCTTTGAATTTTATGATAATGAATATATAGAATTGCACATGAAGGCTGATACAAGGTTTGATTTATTGTCTTTTTCTATTTTTACATATAAAATCAACCATCATAATATTATTAAACTGAACAGATGTCCTTTGTTGAAACTTGGATAATCTTACTTTGAATACAAGCCAGTATTAAAGAAAATTTAGGAAGAAAAGTGAAAGATCAAAGAAAGTGGGATTTTGTCTGATT
Source organism: Carcinoscorpius rotundicauda (assembly GCA_011833715.1). Classification (NCBI taxonomy): domain Eukaryota; kingdom Metazoa; phylum Arthropoda; class Merostomata; order Xiphosura; family Limulidae; genus Carcinoscorpius; species Carcinoscorpius rotundicauda. The sequence goes on along the minus strand of CM022392.1, from coordinate 42,307,615 downwards.
AAATATTTCCAATTAAATTACAAAGTTTTTTTATTGCATTTAAAATCTGAGAAATGTTAATGAAAAACCAAAGAACTGTAGAAAAGACAATTGATAAGTCTTACCAGAATTAGGCAGATTGCAGATAATTGAGGAGATAAAAGAAAACTTTTGTTGCTTCTAGTTGTTCTTTTACTGGTTGTTAATCGTGCTGCTATCTCCTCGCTGGTCAGATGAATTCTACCTTTTGAAAAAATTCTAGTTATAAGGAATATCATAGACATAATTCAACAAAAATATGTGCTTTTTTATCTATTTACAAGTTTGTATGTTTTATAATTTTCTTTCATTAAGTTTTGTGGACAAAGTGTTTCACTTTTTATGTATACATAGGAGAATTGGTTTCCTATTTGAAGATGAGGAATATAATTTAAGATTAATAAAGTTTGAGAGATGACTTGAAAGAGTAATAGAAGACTTTATTACACCTTTAACATGGTAAAAAATATTGTTTCAACCTGATGGTAATGGTATTTGACTTGCAACTGCAGGGTTGCAAGCTCAAATCCCTTTCAGTCATTGAGGCTAAAAGTGTGATAACCAATCTCACTATTAATAGTAAAAGAGTAGTTCAATAGTTGACAGTGGGTGGTGTTAATTAGTTACTTTTAATCTGGTCTATCACTGCTAAGTTAGGGACAGTGAGGACAAATAGCTCTTGAGTAGCTTTATATGAATTTCAAAACAAACCAAATAAATATTTAACACAGTTTTGTAATAAACAAGTACAAGTAATTTGTCTAGACACATGAAAATATATAGTACGAAACATATAAGTCACATAACTGAAGGTGCTTAAAAGCTTAGTATTTTGGCATCCATTGTGGAAGTTTAGGGTTGTGTTCATTTTTTAAAAATATATTTATTGTTGTCTGTACCCAGTTTGTTCTCTCTTACCTTTTCTTTTTCTTCCTCTCATCTCATGACACACTCTTCTATTTCTTGATCTTGTAGTTGTTTAACTAACTCTCCTAAATCACCATCTCTTAGTCTAAGTTACTCTCCTCTCTGTACTTACTTATCAAAATTAGCTGTTATGGTCATGTAGCATGATTGTAATCTGTACATTATTTTTGCTACCAATACAGTTTTGTAGATATAGGCCTATTTCCACTGTCATTCAATTTTTTCACTGTCTTGCCATTATAAGTTTTTATTTTTGGTCCAGATTTATTACAGTAGGTGTCTGTGATTTGTTACCATTAAACTTTGACAGTAAATAAAAAGCACACAGTCTGTTTGTTTTAACATACTATATTCAAAGAATTCCAGTACATGAAAAAAATAAAATTGGTTACACTGTTGTTTCCCACAGTTGAAATTAGTGTGTTAAATAATTCTCTCTTTTTCTTTTTGTCAAAAATCTGTATGGGAATTTTCAGTTACTTTAGAATCCAGTTGTCAAGAAGAATTAATTTTTCTTTCTTCTGTCATTACAATACTGTCAGTAATAAATGCACTTACACATTACCCTGTATCAGTGATGTCGAGAAACCCACTTGTTGAGAACTTTTATATGCAAAAACGGCTGTTCTGGGCCCAGAAAACACTTCAAATATATATATTCAAACCGCGCCCTCTACATTGCAACACTCAATTATACAACCCCTCCCAAACATGTGGTCAGCTTCCGACCAGTAACCCTTTCTTTGTGAACCTGACGATGACCGAAGAAGGTCGAAACGTTGTTCGCTCTTCTATTTGAAGTGTTTTCTGGGCCCAGAACAGCCGTTTTTGCATATAAAAGTTCATTACCCTGTATGTTACCGCTGTATGCATCTAGAGCTCTAAATATTTCTCTTTTACTGCTAAAGCCAATACAAGCTGGTACAATTATTTTGGAACCCAATATTATAAATAAAGTTATGATTCTTCATCTCTGTTACAATATAAGTTATGAAACTTGCTTCAAAATTACGATTATAGTTATTGATTACCACAGTTGTTTTCAGAGTTTTAAAAAATTGTCTCCTTTTCATAAAGTCTACACAGGTGGGTTAAATTACTTTAGAACACCCTTTAATGAAATAGATTATTCTTCTTTATCTCCACTTTTGCAGTCAAATTGTGAAAGTCTTACTTTATAAATTGCCCTTGACACCTAAACTAACAATTACACAATCTAACTTCACTTTTACTATTTTCAACTTACATTCCACTTTTGTACCTACCTGCACATATGAATTTAGAAGCTTCAAGTAACATGTAAAAGTGTAGTACAACAATTAAAACTGCTTACACAATGTGTGACTTGTATGAAATTCACAACAAAACTAGTCATGGCTGTGGCTTTTATAATAATTATCATTTAACACTTATTATAGAAATTAAACAATCATTAAAAACTAAATAATTATTTTTAAACTGAATAGTTTCGTATATCCAACAGCTAATTTATATTTCTTTTTGCAATGCAAAAGCTAGTTCCACCTCAAGTCCAGTCTGTGAATGGCAGTAAATGAAATACAGTGATACAAGCAAATTTATACATTGATTACACACATGAATCAGCCAGAGCACATACTTAAGTTACAGCTGTGGTAGGCTGTGGAAAGAAATATAATTCTTCAATTTATTATGGCTAAATAACTGTATGGATTTTGAACATTTTTGTTGATGAACTAATTGCTTTTAATCCTCTCTTAATTTTTTGGTTACCTGAGAATGTTTTCATGAACAAGTGTGAATGGTTCAATCTTAGTAGCATTTAACTCAGTTTGAGTAATGAAATTGGCACAATAACAGATTAACAAGTCCTTCTTAAAGTAAAGATAAAACTGAAGTAGAAACTTTTATGACCCAAGTGTTTTCAAAAGGTGGACCTGAAGACAAAAGTTACACCTTTTGAAATTGTCAGATTACAATGATTTCTATTTCAGTTTGATCAAGACTTTTTAGGACCTTTGTGTTTTCAGCACATCATGATTAAAGTTAAAGATTTCACCCACTACTTTTCAGTTGTCACTCCTAAGATTTAAATGTTAATTGTATATCACACTTATCAATGTTGTTATTCCCATAACATGTAATATTTGCCATTTCTGTGCTGGCAAAATATTGATTCATGTTCAAGACTGCTCAGACTAGTTGAATATATAAAGATTCCTTGATCTGAAGTGTTTCCTCATAGGAACTATATTTTATGATTTTAGTGTTGGTTGTATACTGGTCTTTTACATGTAATTGTACAGAGGTTTTTATTTCTTTTACTGTAATTTTGAGTTATTTAACACATTTCAAAAGTTAAAACCTCTGAAATATTATTCCCATTAAGGATAGTTATACATATAGATAACATAAGATAGTTTTAGAATATTGTCCTTAACTCCACAAAACTTTTGATTTATTAGTCCTTTGAAAATATTTTTTATATCTACCTGTGGATAATATTTTTTTAAGCTACTAACAGGTTTGGCTATATAGTAAGACATGGTTCAGATGACTTTTGTTTCTTTTGTTGGAGTTATGTATTTGTTAGTACCTGTTTAAAGATTTTTTTATAACTTTAGTTTCTATAAATTTTGTTCATATTGAAGACAATTATAGATATAAATAATATATGATCAAAGCAGAATGAGATTACATTGCTGACTGTAGAAATATCTGAATTCTTGGTTATGGTTGGAAAATAATTTTCCCATCAGCCTGTTGGTAATACTTTCTTGTAACTTACTCTTTACAAGCTGCAAGAGCATCTAGCTAGATACATTCATTGAAGGTTGGCAGACAGTGTAACACATTATAAATGACAGCATTAGTGGTGTTGGTTATCTCACTGTAGCTGTTTACTATATTCTGTTTGAACTGTATTTGGAAAGCTGTTCTTCCATAACATTGTTTTGTGAAATAATACATAACATTATTTCACAAATGAAGAGCCTGTAGATTAGATTTAAACCTAAGCTAAAGGTATTTCAGATAAGGCTGAACAAACTGGTAAAATTATTTTTGTAATAGTAGACAACTACAAACCATTTACTTTTGTTTCATGTTTCATTGCCTAACCATAGAATTTCTGAATTAACTTTCCCATTTACTCAAAACTTAACACATTCATGTTTTTGATTGAGATACGTGAAAAATAACATGGGACTACTATAAAACTGTGACAGTATCATCAGCATAGCTTGTTACTCAGAGATTTGCTTTAGTCTGGACAGTTCTATAACTAAATCTTTTTTGTACAAGATGAAGTTAGTGAAATTGGGGACTACGATTAACCTCATGCCAAGTCCATTACCATAATTTTCGAGAAGTTAGAAACCATATAATGTATGGTAAGAAATATAATAAATATTTTTTAATTTACAACTAGTCCAGACCGTCTTTTCCAATATGCATTGTAAATGGTAAAACAAACTGACTGAAAAGTAGTTAATACCTTTCTAACACAATCATTTTTTTAAATATAATTACATTTTGCAAAGTTTTATAATAATTGTACTTTTGTATTTTGTAAGTTTGTAAATGCTTCTCTTTCACTTTTAAAAATATTAAAAGGTTTCAGGTTTTTCCATTACACTCTTGGAAAGAATCTTTAGTATTACCAGATATGATTTTGCAAATATGAGGAAACTATCTTTTATAAAAATTGAGAAGTCTTGCAGTTTTTTAAAAACAGTTCAAAGGGAAAAAAACATTCATCAAAATAAACTTTCTGTGGAAAGAATGGTATTGAAAATTTAAGGCTTCAAGCTAAAAATTGTTTTCTGAACATGATTTAAAGAGTAGTAAAAAAAGTCATGAATCACGTTACTTGGATCATCCAAGAAGGTAGTAAAGCTATTCTGTTTTTGTTTGGGGTTTAATATAATTAGCTATGTCAATGTGTACTTAACTGCCCTTTTGTTCATATTTTCTTCAGTTAACAAAATTAAATTTTAATATAATTTATTCAATCTATTACATGAATGTTATATTTTAAGTTTCTTAATAATTTTTAGCAATGTGGAAATAAAGTTTGTGGGATTATTTGCTTTAATTTCAACTTCTAAAAACCTAATTTGATTTTAACATAAGATGAACTACTTTTAAGCTTGTTAAAAGGAACTTTGAAAAGTTTGGAATTAACAGTCATTCATATGTTAAAATAGTGAGTAATCATTTTGTTCACCTGAAAATAGTATGGACAGTAGTTGTGTATCTCAAGATGGCTGGTATGGGTATTAAAACTTTTATTAAAATAAAGTTTCAACTTTCTTAGGGTATTTCTAGGTTAACCTGAAGATGTAGGCCATCTTCCGTATGTTAGATGTACAGTTTAATATTAGTCAATCTGTCAATATTAATGATATTGATATTTAACATTAATTAAATAGTCTGAGATTAAACTCATAAAAATATTATGAGGTTAAAACATTGTTCTCTGCTTTATTAGTAAAAGTGTTAATACCAATACTAGCTGCCCTAAGATGCATTTTTACTTGAAGTGGGTTTCTTGTCATCATGGATATGGTTCATGGCTTAAAGGGCCTTGTCATCACATTTGTTCACTTGTATTTAAAACTTTATTCCACTAATATTTTATGAATTTATATAGATAATTCATATTTCAGTATTATATGTTAGTTAATTTTTAATTTTAAAGTAAATAATAAAGAACACAAATATATTTATTTTTGTGTTGTCACACAGCATGTTGAATGCATCATTTGTTACAGATGAGATGTTTATGATGTTCAAGCTAGAATATAAAATACAACTTTCTGCTTTTCCTGTTTGCTGAGATATAGTATATTTACTGACTCTTTCTGTGAAAGATTTGAAGTGGTAAGATAAGACTTTAGTGAGATTGAAATTTCATATATTTTTAGATACAAATATAACTTACTTACTGAGCCATATTAAGTATACTTGAATCCTGTGATATTGATATAGTTATATATGATTTTTGAAAATTTCAAAATGTATGTATAACCCCCCCCCAAAAAAAAAAAAAAAAAAATTTGTTTATGTGCAAAACGTGATAAGGCTTAGCAACATACAGCAAGCAGCAACCAAGTACAAAGTTCATAATGAGAAGAGATAATTGTTTGGTATCTTTATTTATATTGTGTTCTGTGTTTTAAGCAAAATAAGTTTAAGAATTTATTTGTATGTGGTAATAATATATAAACAAATGTGCATTATAACTGAAATGTGGCTATATTTTATAAAATACCAGTCCACTAAAATAGGCTACTTTGCAAAAGCTAGGTTTTATTATTTGATACTGTAACATGATTGCACATGTACTATGTCAGTGCAATATCTTTAATGTCAGCCAGGCATAGCTGAAAAGGTCTGTATAATGAATATGTATATAAATGTATAACATTATGAGATCCAAGCTATTTAGATAAAACATTTGTGTTTTTATTTTATTATTTGTGGTCATTTTAAAGTGAAATAAATTTATATTATTTATCTGTATGGTGATTTATAGGTTAATAAAATTGATCAAACCCATATGGAGATTCAATAGTAAAAATATGAAGTTTATTCTTGAAAAAAACATTTGATAATTTTCTGGAGGCTATAAGGATTTTAAATGTGAGATTTAAAAATATTCTGATGCATAAAAGTATTTTTAATTATGAAATCAAAATTACTTTGCATGTTGGAGATGCAACATTCTAAAAGATAAAAGGGCATGAGAAAAACGATATTAAAAATATTATAAATAAGTTCAAGAATTTGATAATTTGCATACAAAAGTCTTTTTGCATTTATTAATAATCTGCAAAATTTCAAGAAGATACACTAATTTACAAATTTAAAAGTTATAGCATGAAGACTGTAATAAGCACAAAATGGTTAAGAGGTTGGTTCCTGGGATTAAGTCTGTACTGTCCAATATAATGGCCTGAGTATAGCCATGTGGTTAAGGTGCTTAACTTGCAATCTGAGGGCCACAAATTTGAATCTCCCTTCCAACAATCATGCTCTCTTTTTCAGCTAGGGTGTCATAAAGGTGATTATCAATCCCACTATTCGTTGGTAAAATAGCCCAACAGTTGGCAGTGAGTGGTGATGAGTTGCTGCCTTCCCTCTTGTCTCAATACTGTTAAATTAGGGATGGCTAGTGCAGATAGCCCTCATGTAGCTTTGTGAGAAATTTTCTAAACAAATCAGAGTATCTGATTTGTGCAAGACCAGTATACAGCTGATATTTTAAGGAAATAGGATGTAGCTCAAATAAGGAAATACTTTGGAAGAAGTAGTCTTAATTTTTAAACTACATCATCCAAAATTGAAACTAAATCGGCATTTTTTACTGTTACTGCTTCTTTCAAAGTGGCCCAGTATCAATTTTTTGAATGTGTATGTACTTGATTATCTTAATTATTTGTGGATAATGCTTTTTACTCCTCATCCCTGCAGTCTCATGGTAATGTCCTTAAGGTTAATTTAGTACATAAACATAACATCAGTGCAGTATTTCAAGTCATTGTTCTTACATGTATGCTTAAATATAAGTATATATATTTTATACCAGATTACTAAAGAAAAACTTTGGGGTCTGCAAGCCTTCAACATTGTGTTGTGAGTTGTTTGGTATGGTTCTTCCAAATGCTGTTGCTTTGACTGTTCATTTGCAGGCTGTGTTTGCTATGGCAAAGTAAGTTAAAGCATAATATTTAGATCTCTCAGATATTCTGTTTTGTCATGATATAACTTCCCAGGTTGAGGAGTTAGTGATAGTATATGTCAAATATCTTATGGCTGTGGAATTGTTTTATAAGGTATTAAAAGTTTCATTCATGTTAAACTGTTTTTATTAAAAATACAGGTAGGTGTAAACATGGAGTAGTATTCTCAAGATGGTTGGTTTGGGTATTAGCACTTTAATTTAAGTAAAGAACAACATTTCGACCTTCTTAGGTCATCTTCAGGTTAACAAAGAGAGAGTTTGCAACTAATTGTTGGCAGGCATGTTTCTTAGGGATAAGAGTGTAAATGGGTGCAGGAATGTAGGGGCATTGCAGTTAGGTGTTATTATTAATGAGCTTTGGAATAAAGTTTTTTTTTATATTCGTTTAATTTTGGTTTCAGTTATTGTATCAATAGGGCTCTTTTGATTTTGTATTTGTTTACGTTTGTTTCCCTACTTAGTATCTTGGTGTATCTTTATTTACTTAGTATCTTTATGGTTGTGTTTAAAAACATGAAGGTTTTTCTTTTTCTCTGAATATGGTTTTCATTTCTCTGCTTGTTTCTTTAGTATAGAAGTCATGGCAGTTGTTGCATTGTATTTTGTAAATAGTGTTAGTGTTGTATTTGTCAGTGTAGTTTTTAGATAATATGGACTTTAGTTTTGAACCTAGTTTTTGAATAAATTTGGTGTTTACTGGAATGTTCTGTTTTGTTGTAAGTTTTTGTAGATGTTGGTCATTTTTGCCAATATTCAGAATATATGGTATGCAGCAGTGTAAGGTTTTTAGTTTGTTGTATCTTGGGATTTATTTTTGTTTGTTTGCTGTTGATCTAGGTGTGTGTGTATAAATTTTTCAGCAGATTTTGGAGGAAATTTGTTGATGTTAATAAAGTGCTGTTTTGTTTTATTGATTTGATCATTAATTTTATCGGGTGAGCATAGCTCTGTGGTCGTGTTTATTTGTTTTTTTAACATGTTGAGTTTTTGTTTTATCTTGTGTACTGAGTCCCAGGGAATGTATGGTTCAGTATGGGTGATTTTTCTGTGGATTTTTGCTTCAAATTTTGTATTAGATTTTGTGATCTTAAGGTTGAGAAATGCTATTTGGTTAGTTTTTCCTGTTTACAGGTGAGCTTTTTATTTGGATGTATAGAGTTAATGATGTTGAAAAAATTAAGTGCGTGTTCTGTAGATATGAATCCAGCAGTTGTATCATCAACATGTTTTATTTTGGTAAAAGTGGTAATACCCATACCAGCCATTCTGAGATTCACATCTGTTGTTCACTCTTCTTTAATCTTTTTTCTAATTATAAGGTGTACTGTGTTTAAATGTGTTTCACCTGAGTTCTCTAGCTGTATTGAAAATTGTTTTGTTGTGATAACAAATTGTGTTAGTATGTAACTTTTAACTACTTTGTTAAAAGAAAATGAATTTATACTATATTTTGTTACATTTGGGATGGTTCTAGAATTATGACCTCTTTGTGGACAGGGATGGTTTTTGAATGTGTTCGTAGTTTTTCTGTTGACTAAGCAGAATGTAACAACTACTTCAAGGAAAATGTTAAATAAGGTAGAACCAAAGAATACAACAAGTGACTTCCAAGGAAGTGGATAACTCAGACAGCAGGATACTAATTGACTCTGAAGTTTTATCCTGAGCCAGTGAGGACTAACACCTTGCCCTAAAAAGTAAAAATTATAATTAGGGAAGAGGATCATCCAAACCAAAAAGTTATTGTAGTGAAGCTTAACACATATACCAGTATCTTTGACAAAATAATGAACAAAGCTTGGAAGACGATGAAAGCTCTCAGTTCTAAAAGTCACAGCTGTGTGATCACATCCTGATAAGAACAGCTGTTTTATTAAGAAAAATTACTGATAAGCTGAAATGACTGCAACCCCTCTATGACTACATACCTGTAAATTTTTAGTAAAGTTTCAGTGAAATTATGTACTTTATTTTTGCACACTATTGAACACAAGGAAAGATATGCATGTTCACTACATACCTGTTTTTAGACACATACACATATATTGGGTAATTGAAATGCCCATTGTGAGGCAGATTATTTGAAATGGTAAGAGATAAAAAAATGAGGTATGACACTACCTGTGACAATATTACTGAGTGTTCAGGGCCATGTCCTTTGAAACTTTTATTAATATTCATAAACTACTTCAAAAATGTCAATTGCTGAAGTGTACACAATAACAAATAAAGCATTTTAAATAAGAAATAACCAAAACTGTTCCACAATGATAGTTATGGGTGTAGATGCAAATGATATAAAACATCCTAAAAGTATTATAAAATGATGGCTAATAAACAACAGTTGTGTTCAAAGTGCTACTGAAATGTGGAATTCAAATATGGTATTTGTATTGATAGTGTTGTTTACTGCACTTGTCTGTCTCTGCAGTGTCTGTATGGAAATGAGTCTGAAGGATGACACTTGTTTGGAAATGATTGTAATCTGAAGTCCAGCCTGACAGAATCATGGGTATTACAGTGACTTCTTCCATACAGTAGATGCTTATTAAATTGTTGTTCAGCTGAACACAGTGCCATTATTTGGATGATTTGTGTTGTGTCATGGATCTTAACATTTTATAAACTGTTAGACCCATTATTTACACGGTGACTTTCTCATGCAAAATTCTGGCCTTGCTTTTTTCCAGTAGTGATTTGTGAAAAATTGTGTAATGGTAGGGGATAAAACACTAACATGATTTTCTAAAGAAGTGCAGCTGTTCTCATTGTAATATTAATGCAGGGCAAGAAACAAGGTAAATAAAGTATGATTACTGGGAAAAAAACAGTCTTTATTGCCAGTAAGTAAAGCTTGATCATTGTATGTGATGAATTGAAAATATAAACTTTATCTTTTGTTGAACCAGTTAAAACAAAAAAATATATCCATTATATATTTCTTATAGTCATGCACAATACTGCTTCCTCACCAATGATAAAAAAGTGAAGATTTTCTTTGCAGCTTCAGTCAAATAAGCATAATGAAAGAAAGCTATGCAAATCTAATTCATAATTCGGTTTTTTAAGATATGGTGAATTAGATTTAACATATAGAGACTGTTTATAAATGTGTTGATTATAATTTTTAGACGGCAAATATTTTTTCTCCGACATTCTACTGAAGGAACAAGTCAGACTATTCACCAAGGTGAGTTTACCTGCTATGTACCAATTACAGCAGTACTACCCTCTGTGAGATGTATCAGGTATAAATTACACTTTCCATTTTAGCTTTTATTTTAATATATTTAATAAAGTTCATGTGATAACCAGTATTTTACAACCTGTGTCTGACAGGATTTGTGCAAGTCATGCAAATCATAAAAAGCCATGGAATATAGTAAACAAGTTTTTTTAAGAACTGAAAATCTTGTTTCTTTTATTAAGAAGTTCTGGAATATATAGTTTGAAAATTTAACCTCATCACTTTCATGTTCCATTTTTATTAAAAACAAGCCATTCTATTTTGTTTATCTTAGTTTCATAGAAAACAATTTCTAAAAAAATGTGACTTGTTAGATGGGAAATGTGTGTTGTGATTACTGTCAGAATGATCTTGTTGGTCCATGAAAGAAACTCAAAACTCATTTTGCAGAAAGTTGAAATCATAAACTTGTTGGTTGAATAATGAACATGGGCATTTCAAAATTTTCCTTTTTATATCTCTAGTGTAAATATTTCAAAAATAATTAACAATGTTTTTAGCCTAAGTTCTTCATCAGTTATTGTGTAACAGTTATTAATAGAAACAAAGAGAGAAGTCCAAATACAAATAGCAGTAATATAATACAAGGTCTGTTCAAAAAATATGCAAACTGACGTCATAAAACAAAATGTACTTTATATAAGTTACAGGTCCGGGATCCCTTCAAATTATTCTCCTCCCTAATGCACACACTTATCCCAACGGTGTTTCCATTTGTTGAAACAGTCCTGGTATGCTTTTTTTGTAATGTCTTCCAGTTCCTTCATCACATTTGCCTTAATCTCTGGAATCGTCTCAAATTTTCTTCCTTTCAAGGGTCTTTTGAGTTTGGGGACAAAAAAAAAATTGCAAGGAGCAAGGTCAGGTGAGTAGGGGGGTGGGGAAAAACAGTGATCGAGTTCTGAGGGCTGAATGGGCTGGAGCGATGTCATGATGGAAAAACCAGTTGCCACTCCTCCACATTTCTGGCCTTTTGCGATGGATGGCATCCCTCAGATGTTTCAGAACTTCAATATAGTAAGTCTGGTTCACTGTGGAGCCTTCGGGGAGGTACTCGTGGTGAACTACACCCTTAGCATCAAAGAAAACTGTCAGCATCACCTTGACCTTGGATCAGACTTGGAGAGCTTTTTTGGGTCTGGAGGATGTTTCACCCATCCACTGGGACGATTGGACCTTCGTTTCAATGTTATAACCATAAACTCATGATTCATCACCTGTTATCATCCTTGACAAGAAGTTTTTATCTTCTTCTGAATGATCAAGCAGTTCCTGACAAACTTGGATGTGATGGGCTTTTTGTTCGTCCATCATCAGGCATGGCACAAATTTCACAGCAACTCGGTGCATCTTCAGTTTTTGGTCAAAATCTCATAAAAGATCCAACTGATATCCCACACTCTTCAGCAAGCTCCCTGGCAGTCAGACGTTGATTTTGTCAACGTGTGTCGTGAGTTGACATGGAAGGACGTCCAGGACGCTCATCATCTTCAATGGACTGTTGACCATCCTTAAAACATTCATGCCACTTGAAACATGCCGTACGCTTCATAGCAACATCACTGTAAGTCATGTTAAGCATAGCAAAAGTTTCAGTTGCAGATTTTCCAAGTTTAACACAAAATTTCACAGCAATCGTTGTTCCTTCAGTTCATTCATTTTGAAATCTGTCAAACGAAAAAATCATATTTCACTTGAAACTGCATAGCTAATACACAAAAGAAGATATCTGCAATCGGGAAATGGTGTCGTAATCAGCTGATCTGTGTGAACCTTGCAACATCAAACGGATTCCTCTGGAACCAACTGGAGCCACACAATTCAAACAGTCCACATATTGTTTGAACAGACCTCGTAGATTGGGTGTCATAAACTTGATTTCCTTACACAAAATTGTTAAATAATTACTTTTGAAAACATCCCATTAGTTTATATCTGATTAGGTTACTAGTTATTTATATTATGATCAATGTTGTCAAGGATATATGAATGTCATTTTGGATCAAATAATTAAATATTATAAAGATGTTTTTTATTTTTAAGGGATAAGCAGGTTTCTGAATAAACTATTATAATGTATATTCTTAATATTATTTTTCTGTTCCTCTTCAGATTGAAAATGAATGAAATTTATGAAAAAAGTTTATTTTGCTTACCATGTTGTCCTATAAGGATTAATAAACCTGAAAACACCATTGGTGACATATAAAATTATTTATGATAGCTGTTGTTGCAATTGTAGCTTAACTTTTGGTGTCAATTATCATAAAAGAAATTTTAGAGGCTGAATGACATGTTTAAATATAAGAGTTTCACAGATTCACAAGGTTTTCAGATCTTTGAAAAGTTCTGTGTTGGGTGGAACTGTAGCAGGAAACTGAGATGTGTAAAAAATAATGTAACAGTTTTTTTGAAAAAAAACTCACAAGATATAGGACGTTAATGCAGGCAAGAATATGACAGTGGTCCCAGTTACACTACAAATGTGAATCTTTTTTTGTTAATTTGTTGTCAGTGTAACATGTCATAGTGTAAATACAGTTACCAGTGAAGTAAAAGTTGACTTCTTGTTTAATAAATATTATATGGTTTTGAGTATATATGAGAGGGATAAAGATGCAAGACTTCATCAGTTGTTATTAAACTAATGTTTAGAAAAGAGGTCTGTTAATGATGAAGAGTTTTGTAATGCTTTTATTAGTAATGTGTGGTGATTTAGAATTTCTTTTATCCTTTGTTAATATTGTTCCTTTGAAGGTGTATATAGTAATATTTACCATAATTCAGAATTTACTGCACATATATTCACAAAATATGGCAAGCTTTCGTGCCAATATTTTGGGTCAGTTGTACACGCTAAATTCAAATATTTTTAAATTTTCTGTGCATTTATTTATAAATTCTTTCCTAACTCTCAGCAGACAGTTTTTAGAGGTTATGCAAATACAATATGGAAAGAAGAAAGAAGTATGTCAAATTTTTTTGTGGTAGAATTCTATTTTTCATCTTTTACTTTGTATATACTATCACTAACTGTAGCAAAATCATAATAATCAGTTCACTGTAAAATTAAAATTTGAAAAATGTGAAATAAAATTAATGGTAGTTTTCTTTTATCATTCATTTTACTTTGTACTGGTATTTTTAGCTCTTTGACTTTATTCAATAGGCCTTTCAGTTCTTCATGCAATATTACAGCTCACACACACTTGTACAAATTAATTGAAACAAATGGTCATTTTACAATATTTTCAGCATGGAGGCCAGTGTAGGCTCGCAAAACCTGCTGATTTTCTTTAATAGTCATTTTTTCACAAAAAATGGCATCAGTAGCTTTGTTTTGCAGTATGGTCGATCTATTTTTGGGATTATGTGATGAAATTTTGAGGAATATTTTGTCATTCGAAATTGCATTAGAAGGGCAAGGAGACAGTCAAAAAACAACTTCTTACCAACTCAGTGAAGAAAAAACAGTATCAATGGGGTCTGAAATATAAGAACTGGATGCAAGAACAATGGAGAAAGGTGTTATTCAGTAATGAGACTCGTTTCTTTGTACAGGGTCAAAGAAGTCTGCATGTTTGCAGATCTCCAGGTGAGAAATTTTGAGAATCTTGCATCAATCAGCTCATAAAACATCCCTTGAAGGAGGTGTTTTAGGGCTTTTTCAGCTACTATGGCATCAGAGGCTTACATATCATAGAAGGTATGATGCAAGGATCACAGTACATTGAAGTTTTGCAGAAAAAAAGAGTCATTCCAGAATTGAAAAAGAGATTTCCAGATGGATCTGGCATTTGTCAGTAAGATCTAGCTCTTTTCTACACATCGAAACTTGTGAAGATATTTATGACTACAACGTGAATAATGGTGCTGGACTGGCCTGGAAAATCTCCAGACTTAAATCCTATTGAAAATCGTTGGGCAATTTGTAAAGAAAGACTTCGAGGAAAAGACTGTACTGCAAAAGATAAGCTAATTGAGGCTATAATTGAGGTGTGTCACTGTGATCTAAAAATTAGTAAAGATTGCAGTCAACTCGTGGACCTGATGCCAAAGCGGATTAATGATCTTTTGAAAAATAAATGCGGTCATATCATGTATTAATTTGTGAGTAATTTTGGGATTTTTAGAAATAAAATGCAAAAAAATTATAATTTTCTGTCTTGTTTCAATTAATTTGCACAAGGGTGTATATTGCTTTTAGGGATGTGGCTTATAATTCATTTTTCCTTTCTTGTCATTGTGTTAGGCCTAAACTTAGGACATCTATTGGTAGGTACCAGTGACTAGTTAACTTACTAGGTTTAGGATGAGATATTTTGCTCTTAAATTGAGTACATATATAATTTGATTTATAGAGTCTAATCTTATGAATGGAATGGTTTATTTTATAAATAGAAAACAAGTAATTATCAGACTTAATTAAAAGAAAAAATAACTTAGGAATTTTATGTATTGGCTACATGCCTAGATTTGTTCTCAGCAAAGAAAAGCTATTTATTTTATTAAATTAATAAGAGCCCTAATTTTCATGCTACAAATATATCATATGGCCACCAATGTGAAATGTGCACAACAGAAACTGATTTTTGTAGAAAAATTAATTCTGCATTGATTATATGGCAAAATTTGGAATTGTACACCCATTTACCTGAAGTAAAAACAACATAATGTAGCATTTAATATAATTTTAAATCTAATTTATATAGTTTTACCAATAACAGCAATTTAATGCTTATTTTTTAATAACATAACAGCAAGCACACTTTGATTTTTAGGAGTCCTTTTACAGGCCCTAAATTAGGCAGTTTAGTCAATAGGTACCACATGGAAGCAACAAAGAAACAAAGTTATAACTAAGTCAAAAATGATAAATCTGGTAACACCAATTTATCCTTGACTTTATTAAGTGGAGAAATTTAGACTTTGATCATGCAACAAAATCATAGCATTCTGGTGTGTTAGTATAGTTGGTATCAGATTTGTTCATTTGCATAGGTGCTATTTAACGTAATTTGTTTTTCATCTGGTGTATTATATTTGTACTTTTTTTAAGTATCAAAGTAGGATGAACATAAAAAATACTGATTGTTGTTGAGGTTGGTATTTTTATTAAAATTTGCCTCATAATGTTTGCTGTTTGGAATATAAAATTTTTACCTTTGTCAGAAGACTTATTAATAATTTGAACTGTTTCATTTCAATGCCTGTAATGACTATATTGTTCAAGATACATTTATAGCAAGAAGTGACTTAATTTTGACTTCTTTCATGTTTTTCTTTCTGTATCTGTTTGTCAGTTTGAAACTTTTTTTACCCACACAGTAATCCTATACTTTAATAGGGATTTCAAGAATATACACCATCAATACTAGTCATTTATTTTTTTTAACTATTTGCTCTGATAATATGTTTAAAGTACTAAAATTTAATTCTTGAACATATCTAAACTCATGATATATAACATACTCTTTACCACTATGTAAAGTCTAGTTTCATTCCTTTGATTTGTCCTTTTCCATGTTTATCAATAAGGGGAGGGATTCTCCAAAATGGGTACAACTCCATATGTGGTGAACTAAATGATAGATTAGGCTCAAAATTATATTTGTTTTTTATATTATTCTTTTGTTTGTTGCTGAAACTTGTTATTTGACTCGGTTAATAAAAGTAATTTTGTATCTTTGCAAAATTATTTTCACACAAGTATGAAGCAATAATTCTTTTTCTTCACAAAATGTTTTTGAATTACATTTCTTATCACACCAGTTGTGAAATGATCATGGCTGTGATTAAATAACAGTAAAAGTCTTAACTATTTTGGAAATTTGGTGACATAAAAATATCCTTATTTATGTATAAAATTTGTAGTTACAACTCTTATTTAGACATTTGTGCACACGTCCATACATGTATATATGCCCAATTCATCAATTTCAACTGACAGTTAAAATTTCTTCTGTTTGCATAAAATATTCTGTCTTAACTACAGTATCAACTCGTGGTTTCTTTCAGCTTTATTAACCTTACAGGTGTATTCTGTAAGAGAGATTTTTCTTAGTATGATATTGTGTTGCATACTTTAAGTCTAAAATCATCTGTATGAGTATGTAATTGTGTAGTATTTGGTATTTTTCTTTTTATATTTCTGCTTATTTTTATTTTCTTGTTTCATTGTTATTCAAGATTTCTTGCTTTATTTTCTTCTTGTTACTAACACTAATTTTTGTTTTGAGTAATTAAATATTGTGCTGTTCAAAATTTTCTGTATTAAGTATCAATACTAAGATATTTATTGCAATTTTATTTTGACTTTTGGCATGGAACATTACTATTATGACTCACTAGACTTCATTGACTGTAGTTGACTGAAATGTTTCATAAGCACATGGATAAGAACGTGTTATTTCAGAATTTCTGTATTTATTCCTGTGTGTAGTTTACCATGAAAAATGTTTATTAGCATCAAAAATCTTTGAAAGGCTTGAAACACCATGTGTTTGAGTTTTTTTTTTCTCACAGGCACAAAAAGGATGTTTGATTCATAGATTACCACCTCTATTTGAACTTGATAGTTTCCAAACAATTTGACTAGATGTCTTTTTATAGAAATTTATATTTTTTAAAATTTTCTCCATATATTGCTTTATAGTATTTGATCTTTTTTATTATTATGTATTTAATAATGAGGAACTCGGCACGTATTAATTGGTAAAAAACATTTCTTGCCTTAAGTGTCTGACTCTTAATAGGAAATTTTCATTAACACTAAAAATTTCTGACCTATCACAGTTAATACTGGAACTCGTACTATTGCATAATTCTAGCCATGATAAAAAATTTTATTGTCTAAAAAGTTAACCTTGCATAGTCTACTTATATTTGTCTCATGGGCCTTATCTTTGCAATATCTTCCTCATGAAATTAAATAATTGCATGCCTTGCGATTTCAGTTAAAGCACTGCTCTACCCTCAAGAAATGTTTAGCAATTTGTCTTTGTAGTGAGTTGGTAAGAAATTTGATTTTAATAAATTATTTCATTTAGTTCAAGTTGCTTATTTTTTTCCTGTTTGACTAGAAAAGAATTCAGGTTCACAAGTGTTTTTCTTTAAGATTGTAATTGAATGTGGTCTAGTGAGTAGTTTTCTTGGATTGTTAATTTAAGGGTTAACAGTTCTCTGCTTTTTGCTGACAAAATTTGCTCTGCATTTTAGGGCCATCGATGTACTGTAGGAGTAATTATTATTTCTGACCAAAGGCTATAAGTGGGTGTTGTTGACTAACAGCTTTCTTTCTAGCTGTCCCCAATGGCTCAGCAGTTAGTCTGAAAGCTTATAACATAAAGAAAACTTTATTTATTAGCCTTTGGTGATCACAGTGCAAATATCCCATTATGTCACTTTATGCTTAAAATAGAACTAGGAAACAAGTCATCTTCTAATCTGTTGATTCAGAATTATATATGACTATGCACAGATTGCATTTTATGTAACTTTGAGTTGCATCTGATCTTGACAGCATCTTCAGCTTCCTGTTTTTGATACCCATTAGGGAATATCTCATGAATTTGAATACATTTTTATTGTTCTGTTTACATTTGCATTACTTCCTCTTCAAATTTAGGACTCTGTTTGCTCCTCATAGTTATTCTATAGACTCAATGAAAACCATAGCTGGTGAATTATCCTTTGTTAAATGCTTTTTTAGCTTGTGGGTCTTTATATTTTTTCTTTGGTAATCAAGATATTTCTGTTATAACCACCTTTCTTGTTAAAAGTCACTTGTGTCTTTGGGATTAAGAAGTAATTTTGTTAATAAACAAAGTTTTTCATATCTTAGAACATTTTGTACTTACACAGTTTGTTATAATCTATTTGTTTTCAGGTTTTTGGTTTCTTTTGTATTTGTTCCTGTCATGCATGCATAATTTACACTTCTCTTCTCATTGGATGTTTAATATGTATTTGTATGGATTCATCCAGGATATCCATTCTCAACAGATGCCTCATAGCTTCAACCGAAATAGGGAGTATCTACATTTACTTGGTTTTTGTTTTATTGATGTTCCTATTACACTGTAATCAAGTTGTTGAGCACTATACTTAAGACAGTTTTGATTTTTGTTTTAATTCTCCTTGAGTACCTACTTATATGGTTGTTTTTTTGACTCACTAAAATTTTTGAATATGGGATAATTTGGGGATAAAGCCTGAAGATTAAGACCAGTGAGAAATTTTGACTGGAATACTTCCCAAAGAGCCTTCCAGTACTGGAATGGTACGAAGTATTCTTCATAACTGCTTATACTACCACAGGTGCTCCTAGATAAACCTGTTACTGCTTAAACAAGCATTTTTTTCATATACACACAAAAGATAAAGGGGTAATTTTGCCCTGAAAATAATGTATTCCTTATGCTTATCCTTAGTTCCAGTTTTTTGTATCAGGTTAATGAGCTGCATTTTTCTACCTTCAAATCCAGTGATTTGAATATTCCTGGTTTTGCATTCTAATTCAGTTGTGAATGATCTCATAGGTTGTGTGTCTTGGTTATTATCTTCTTTATTTGTAACATCTTTCTTTTTCTTTGTATAATCATAACTCTCTGCAGCTACTATTTTTTTCAGTTAGTCTTCTGGCTTTCAGTATTTTGGAATTAAGCATGCTTGATATAATTAACTTTATGTGCATATAGAATTAATATGAATTTGAAATGGGTATACATCTATAAAATTCTTATATTAAATTACAAAAGGAGGCATTTTCCTTAACTATTTCATGTGGCAAACAATTTGCATGCTATCATTCGTTAAATAGACCTTTAATGCATTTTTCAATTTGGCTTCTATTACATTTACATTGCTGAACACTGTTAAGTCTATTAATTGTTTTATAAGCACATAATGTTTAGTTTTGTTTATCAAAATTATATTCAGAGTAGTATGTTTAAAAATAAACAGCTTTCTATATGTATGGCTTTAAATGTTTAGTTGAACATATTAATCATTTAGATTTTTATGGTATGATGCTCAGAAAATAAGATATGTTGATAATGTTAATAGATGGAGTAAAATATTTCATTCTTGTTCTGTTATGATTAAAAACTTACATATGAGAGTTAATATCTTATTTGTCTTAATTTCTTTAAGTAGAATGTTGGATGTTAATTTTAATACTTGAGATGTTTTGCACTTCAAAGAGTGAAGTATGAACTACTAAGATTAAACCAATCTGTTGCATTACAGATTTATGATTTCTTTCTTACTATGTCAAATCACCTCTCATCTTCACTCAGAGAGAAACAACAACAAAAGGAAAAGAGCATGACAAACATTCCTTAATTTTCTCAGCCAGTAAAGATGGAAAGTCAGATCTAATCTTTAATCTAATCTAAATTTAATCTTTTAAACTAACTTATTCACAGATGTGCAAAATTTTAGAAACTCAAACCTCTAGAAGAGACTTTTTATTTGTATCAAATTTATGTTACACAGTCTATCAAAACTAGCAAACAACAATTATAGAGTGGAGATTAATTTTGAGTGTGTAAAAAAAAAATAGATGTTGATTACCAACTCATTATAGTTTCTTCCAAACTGAAAAACATTTATTTTTATACTTTAAAATGAAAATTCTGAGAACAGTAAAAGACAGTTGATTATAACTCTTAAATAGAAAATATTACATAGTCAGTATGATAACACCAATCAAATTATCTAATTTTTGTCTGATTGCATAGCATGCTAACATAACTTGGAGCACTTCAACTACAAGATAAAAACTGTTATGATACACATGGACCTACATCTTTAAATTGATTAGCCAACTCGCAGATTGTTGATCAACAGGTAATATACATAAGCACTCTAGTGCTTGAATGAATGTATTTATAAACATTATTGGAACATCGAAGTTTATTAATTCAGTCTCTTATATTGAGAAAAATCCTACCATTTGTATCAAGACCATATACACTGAATCTAAATAATGATATTACCAATAATTATGGTCTTTTGCATAAAGAAGTTGAAAGGGTGAAAAGTGTGTTGTTTGGAAATGATTTTCATCTTTTAGTAATTAACATTATTTTGAAATGCTTTTTAAATGGAATTTATACCCTTCATAAAGTTAGTTTTGATGTATCCAAATTGTCGTTATATTAGTCTCTCATTTATGAGTAAACACAGTTATGTGGTAAGAAATAAAATCAATAATAACTTGTAATAACACTGCACAATCTTTAAAACAATAAAGTGATTGATTGTGGAATATTACAAATTACAAAAGTCGAACAAATGACATGGGTAATTGCTTATATTTCTATACTGTATATTCTTACAGTATTTAAGACAACTTTCAAAATTGGACTCAATGTATGATGTTTGCACTGTTTTACCTAATACATTTATATTACCAAAGTGAGTTTATTACTTTGTTTGATTTAAATACGTTTGAAAATAAACTATTATTTGACCTGGAACTTCAGTTTTCATTCCATGAATATGTGGTGTTATCCTCAATCCATACTGCTATGACATAATAGTCCTTGAATTGAACAATTACATTCAGACTTTGTCATTTGATCTAGGGATACCTCAATGCTCTGTTGTTTAAGATACAAACCTCCTATTAAGATTCATGTAATAGTTATTTAGCTTTATTAAAATATTCTTTGTTTATTGGTAATTTACACAATGTCAGTTTATACTTCAAATTCCACATTGATCTAGTAGCTCTAAGTAGCGAGCAGTTTAAAGAAGTTTATGGATTTCTTTAGTTTTGTTAAAACACTTTACATTTAATTAAAATATTGTTACATTGCATTTTAAGAATTTATTTTTAGAAAAGTGATACCATTGTTGTATTGCAAGAGTGAAGCTGTTAGAATTATAAATATGATTATAAAATAATTTGTACTTTATAACATACGAAACCTGAAGAATTACACATTTTCACAACAGTACCTTGGAGTGGCTAACCATAAATAAATACATTGCACGATTCTCATAAAAACATGAAGAAAAGAAGCTCGCATCTGGTTGGCAAACATTTTATAAAGTGCTTGTTAGTTTTCTAGTTTTAAAATATAGTTCAGTCAAGTATAATAGAAAATTAGACTATTTGTCTCAAGATTATGTAAATTAATAACTTTTAATAGTATTAACTAAATGTAAAAGAAGAAGAATTAATTTTATTATAAAATCTTGTTGTGATGTTTCATTGACTAAAATATTTTTATTAAGTCTTTTGGGAATACTTCAGTTTACATTTTTAAATTTATATTAGGAACATCATCAAGCATGCTGCAGATCAGAAGAGAAATATGTATTTTTTTAGATTTTATTAAGACTGAAATTTGCAGGTAAGTTTCATCTGATTCAGAACTTTTAATTTCAATCTTTGAAGCTAACTTTGTAAGTGATGGAAAATTAATACATGTTAGTGCAAATTGCAATTATAGTCACGTATTTTTGTTTTTAATAGGTAATTGGTTATATTCAATTACCTTAACACCAAATCATTCCAAATTTACTAAAGTGAAGTAATGTTTAATAGAAAAGCATAAAGTAGTCATAAAACCAGCTTTATAAGGGTTATTTTGTATTTGTTTAATACTTTCCTCTTGTTATTTTAATTGACTTCATTACTTCATATAATGTTTGACAGATGCAATTTTCTGAAATTTTGTATTGTTATTTTTGCATTTTCAAAATTCTGCTGAAAAACAAGAGATATGTCATAACCTTCTGATAATTAATAATGTAAAGGTATCAGTTATATTCATTTTCTCTCAGATATAGTTGACATACAGTTGTATTTTTTATGCACAGTGGTCAGTTTAAAAATGTTTATTTCTTTGTACCACAAACAGCCATTACCTCATGTGCAGTTGCCATGTAATTTTCTGCACATTGCAAATCTTGGAAGAAATTTTTTGTTTGCTTTGGGTACTCTTCTTTCTCTGTTTTTATAATATGCTTGTTTTCATAGTACTTTTATTTCTTTGCTGTTTTTCTGTCCTTCACCTATTCACTGTGGTTCTTTTTTGTGACCTTTATTGTTTTAATGAGCTCTCTCATTCTTATTTTTTTACACCTTTGGCTTCTGTTTTATGCTCTGCTATCCCTACTATGTTATGATTTCTTTGTTCTTAGGAACTTCTTAGTTTGGATATTTTTTTGTTTTGGATGTTTGTTGCACCTCCTTCTTTCTGTTTTTAACCCAAGTTTTGACCTTTATTTTGTCACACCAATGTTTGAGAATGTTTCCAATTTCTTGACTTCTTTGGCTGTGGCTACTCATCATTAGTCTCCCTTAGATTTCATTTTTTATCGATTCATTAGATGCTGCTGTTCGTTAGATCATAGATGCCTCTTTTGGCTACCCATTCTTCTAGTCCTATGGGCTACTTTGTTTCTTCATCCTTATTTTATTAATTCTGTTTATTGTTTCTTCCATCCCAATGGGCAAACTGCTGCATTTCTCAAAAATGGACCAGTTACAGGCTCTGGAACTTTTTGTGTCTGCTCTTTTTTATAGTCTCCTTTTTTTGGTTACCCTTAGGTGATGCATGTTCTTTCTTTATGTTTCTCCCTTCTTTTTGTACTTCAGTTCGTTGTTTCTCCTCATCTTTTCTCCCACTCTCTTCCTTAGTTAGTCATCTCCTGTGCATTATCATGTTTTGGAGATCTTTGATTTGAAGGCTCTTTACTCACCTTCTTTTATTTGAGCAGTTTTCATGATTGGAAGGGGTCTGGAATCTTTATTCATGCATGTGCCTTGCTATTCATCTTTCTGTCTCTATATGTTATGGTAGCTTGATCACTCCAACATAACCTGAAATATTCTATTCAAATTTTTTGTTTACAGTAATGCTTTTCTTTTTGGTTGGAGACACCTCAACTTTCTACCAGATCTGGTTTTTATTGACATTCTAGAGATATCTGCAGATTTTTCAGCTTAAGTCACATTTGACTCTTTTGTGATTGTTTTTTAAATCATCTGCCAGGAATGAACCCACTTTTAAATCCAGTGCTTTATCTGTTTTTGTCATTGTTCAAACCATTTCAGTGATTGCTGGTTACCAAGCAATGTTATCCAAAACTTTAACTTTTTGTTTCACACAATTCTATTTCTTTCAATTCTTTTCTCTTGTTATAATCATCATTTGGACATTAATGCTTTTGAATCTTTCCTTCTTCTATGTCATAAAGATTTGTTGATTTTTTTTTTCATTGACCATTCATTTCTTCTAATTACTTGGACTGACTTAGAAAGTTATCAACCCTTTTGCTTCCATTTCTCTTCATACTATTTCCTCAATATGTAATCATTTCATTCCCAATCATCTTTTATGTCTTGTTAAAACTGCTACTATTCCAATAACACTACTCCCTTTTGAGAACACTTACACTTTTTTTTTCTTCATCTGGCTAACACCTTCCTCTAGAGACTTATCTTTTTCTGCTTTAACACTTGAGTTATCAACCTTCGTGTCTAGCATACTTCTTTTTGGGTGTGCATAATAGACTACTATTTTTTTTCTTGATGTAAACCTGTGGTAGAAATTTTGAAGGCTCATGTTTTGCCTTCTTACAGATTTATCTCCCATCATACACCACTGGGTGGTTCTGTGTGTGTCTAATTTTTACTCCTTTAATTACCATTTTTCAGTTTATCCAGAGGCTTTAATTTGGTGAATTTTGCTTGCTGATTATTTTATCCAATTCATTTGTTGATTTAATTTCATCTCCACTATGACACTACTATTTGCATATCATTCTTTCTGTACAGTTTAAAAGAAAATAAGCAAAACGTGCAAATAAATAAAAAAATATCCTACTTGTCATGTGGAACTAGATATAGGGAATACTTATCAAAAATCCACATTGAATTAGAGAGTACAGAAAATTAAATTCATCTGCTTGTGTTCAGTGTCCACTCTGGATATGAGGTTTTTCTGCAAGACTGCATCAGTGGTGTATTTATGTGATTAGTATGGCCATTTCTGCACCTATTATTAAAAAAAAAAACAGCTTGCTGTGTTTAGTTATAGTACTTGTTGCAATACATCAGCAGGTGTAGGGACCAGTTTCAGATGACTGTGCCTAATCATACCCTGGTTTTCCCCTTGTATGTGTGTTCTTTTTTCCTTATTCTTTTAGTGGAGCATGGATGAACCATTATGGCTTCAGTCTCAAGCTACTTGGGATGTTAATTTGAAGATTTTTTTTTCCAAGTGGTTTATTTCCCCTTTGTAACAGACTACTTTGGCCCAGCCCTCGCTTGATGTGCAGCTGTGATTTTTCCATTACACTAACTTCCAAGCAGTTCCTAATAGATATATTTAGCTGAATGAAAATTGGATTTGTTGTAGGACAGAGATGAAGGTGCTTTTTTTTTCCATAATAGATGTAGTATTTACCTCATGTAAGTATATTACAAAGATTAAATGCCATAAAGCCTTAGCCAACTACACATCTTAACATTTCATCCAACTTGTTGACATATTACCACCAGCAGTTGGTTATTTTCAAAGTCTTTGCTCTACTATATTGTTACAAAGGGAAAAACGTGTTCGGTAAAAAGTATCTCCTGCTTGAAAATGTAGCAGTTTCCCATTGTATACTGAGTCACTGTGCACACTTTATTCTCATGAAAATCAGACATTTTTGTCTTTTCCTTTGTGTCTCTATTTCAGAAAGGAGCTCATCTTTTAAACTAATCATAACACTACCCTCCACTAAATGTCACTGTGGTAAGTAACATCTTTCATTACCTGAAAAAGTTTATCAGATACTTACCTTTCATGCATCCTACCTGTCATCCTTCCTCCCCATTTCCAGTCCATTTTGTTTGTATCATCACGAATGAGCTTATGACCATTTTTGGGTAAAAAAATGTTATCTTCTATGAATTTTCAGTCTTTCTTGATCTACAGTTGCCTATTTTGTGCATTTTGAAAATCATTAATGTTACCAGTATGGATTTATTGGCTTGTTAATAAATTTATATTAATTATGAAAGAAGTTCTTAATATTCTTTCCTTGTATTTATATATGGATTGTATTATGTACTTCATATTTTACAGTGAGGTATTGTTAAAGTTTGAATTATTAACTAGGTCTAAGGCATCCTGTTCTGTTTAGTTTTATTTTAAAAGCTTAACAAGACCATATTGGTGGTTTTTATTATTATTTTCAACAGTTTCTTGACAATGGAGATTTGTCAGGTTGAATAATTACGCTATGTAATGCAAATTTTGTTTCTGGATAGTATGTGTTATTTCTTAATTACTTGTGTTGTAAAAATACAGAAAATGATCATTATTCTCTTTAAACTTTAAACATTTAGAAATTAACCTACTTTTTTGTGTAAAAATGGGCAAATTTGCACATTTTTATTTGCATAAAGTCTCAATAAAACAACATATGAATCAAGATTTACATGTATTTATACTAAAGTTATACAAAAATGTTTAGAAGTGAGTAGTATTTCAAGATTTGCAACTGTAATGTAAATCACTTTCACATATCAGCCTCTAAATATAGTCTCCCATCATGTTTTTGTTATATGCTCCTTTGTAGCGGTGCTCAAAGTCCAGTATATCTCCCATCAGAGTGGATTCCTGTACGTGGTGAGGGGACCTCCCAGGGAAGGTTCTGTCTGGTTACCTTCTCTGGGATCTAAACATCCACCCACGTGGCGACCCGTGAAGGGGAGGAGAGGATCCTGGTGGTTGAGGTGTCCAACCCTAACACACCACTTTGGCCTCAAATTCCTTTAGACGGGCGGCCCTTGGGTGGCCCCCCTTGGGTCAGTCGGCTGGTCCACCTGGGCTAGAGCCAACCAAGTACCAGTGTTGGAAGTTCTCAACGGGTGTTGTGGACATTGTGCCTGATGCTGGTGTTTGGGTATAGTGCTCATGAAACCCTGGCATTGCTTGACTTTGTAGCGTGTCCCCTTGTAGGGCTCCATGGTGGGTGGGGTCAGTGAGTGCCGAAACTTTTCTCTTTCCTATGGATCCTACAAAAAATTTAAATAAAAATGTAAAAAAACAGTCAATGGGTAAGCGACCACGTCTTGAATACTCAGAACAGCAATCTCCAACATCAGTAACACACGTACCTCATTTTCTGATTTTGCATTCTCTTTCAGAAAAACCTTTAGGGCAAATGTCCCCTTTTTTTATTCAAAAGGGGCTAGAGGGACTTGTTGGCTCTCCAAAGTTAGTAAAGAAGCTTCTATCTGGTGACATATTGGTTGAAACATCCACATCCCAACACAGTGTTTGCCTTGAAATCAAAGGCAATTGGCGATATACCTATTGAGGTTACACCCCATGCTACTTTGAATACTTCACGAGGAGTTATTGTTGAAAGGGATTTGAAGAATGTTCCTGAATCGGAGATTCTCGCTGGTCTCTCCACTCAAGGAGTTTCTGCAGTGAGACGCATCTCCACTTGCAAAGATGGAGTTACACTACCAACAAATACCCTCGTTTTAACATTCACTTCACCACGTGCACCCGCCACCATCAAAGCAGGTTATCTCATTTGCAGGGTTCGGCCATACATTCCAAACCCTCTTCGATGTTTTCAATGTCAGAGAGTTTCGGCCACTCAAAGACATCTTGTCGTGGTTCCCTGACATGTGCTCGTTGTGGAGGCAAGGACCACGATGCCTATGATTGTGACATAAACCCACATTGCATCAACTGCAATGGTTCTCACCCCTCTTACTTTCATTCTTGTCCAAAATGGTTGGAGGAAAAAGAGGTGCAGCGTTTGAAAACGACACATAACATTAGTTATCCTGAGGCTCGGAAATTGCTGTCCACAATCCCATCTCGGACATATGCTGCTGCACTCCATTCCACAACTACAGTGGAAGTGCAGACAGATCTCTCTGGGCCTCCAAGAGAATCGTTTTCAAAACAAATGAAAAGCCTTTTGCCCTCTGTGGTTAAAAAAGTAGATGAATCGACTTCCACACCCATCTCTGTTCCTCCCATATCTTCCGACAAACCTCAAGATCCACGTCCTTCAGTTTCAAATACAGGCATTTCTTCTGATACATCATTTTCTCCCACCACAATAAACAAAACAATTATTTGTCCACGTCCTCAGTCACTTGATTCCTCTTCCAATAACAAAAACCTGCCCACTAGACCCAGAGCAGGATCCATGGAGGTTGATAGACCTCCTCCAAAGAAAGACAGTAAAGAAAAAAGACGAGGTCATAAACCGAAGGGTTCTCCAACCACTTCACCTGCCCGTCCTTAAAAATGGCCACCTTGATACAATGGAACTGTCGAGGATTACGTTCTAATCTGGATGATATCAAAACGCTGATTGCTTCCTACCATCCTGTTTGTCTTTCTCTTCAAGAAACATTTCTCAAATCTGCTGATACAGTCTCCATTCGGCAGTTTTCTATGTACAGAAATGACAAGTTGTGTGATGGTCGGGTACATGGAGGGGTGGCACTTTTGGTTGATCAACATGTGCCCACCCTGTCTTTGTCACTCAACACACCCTTGGAGGCCGTAGCCATCCGTATTTCCTTGGGTCGTACCATCACTGTTTGTTCTCTGTACCTGTCCCCTGGAGTGACATATGATCAATCAGACCTGGATGCTCTCGTTGAACAGTTGCCATCTCCATTTCTAATCCTGGGGGATTTTAATGGACATCATCCCCTCTGGGGAAGTGCTGTTATTGATGGGAGGGGTCGATCTGTAGAGCAGATGCTCTCTTATCACAATCTTTCTCTTTTCAATACTGGTTCTTCCACTTACTTTCATGCTTCAAGTCAGTCATTCACTGCCATTGATGTCTCAGTTTGCTCCCCTTCATTATTCTCCCATTTTTCATGGAGGGTTGACAGTAATCCACTAGGCAGTGATCATTTTCCGATCGTTTTGAGAGAGACTGGCCGTGGTCGATGCCACCCTACTCGCGTGCCCAGGTGGAAGCTGGATCAGGCAGACAGGTCCACTTTCACTGCTCTTGCAGAACTTGATCCTGCCATCGTAAATCAGCCATCAATAGACAACTGTGTTGCAGCAGTAACTGATTGTATTATACATGCAGCTGCTCAGTGTATTCCTAAAACCTCGACACATTTCCCACGATATCCTTGTCCATGGTGGAATTCTGCTTGCAACTTAGCACGGAAGGCTCAAAAACAGGCCTGGGATACTTTTCGTAGATGTCCCACACTTTCAAATCGGGTTGCTTTCCAACGGGCCCGAGCACATGCTAGGTGGGTAAGACGTCATAGCCAGAAGGAATCTTGGATTAAGTTCACAACCAGCATATCTTCTACCACCAGTTCCAAGATCATATGGGACAAGATTCGAAAGGTTAATGGGCACTATAATTCTGTTCCCCTCTCGATCTTACTCTCTGATGGTCAGGAGGTGACTGATGTCCGAAACATCACTAACACTCCAGGTGAAAGCTTTTGCCGGGTATCTAGCACTTCTGCTTGTTCCTCCACCTTCCTGGCCATCAAGACTCGGGCAGAGCGATCACCTCTTTCCTTTCAAACTGACTGTTTCTTTGACTATAATAGTCCCTTTACCCTGGTGGAACTAAAAATGGCCCTTCATCGGTCTGCCAGTACATCTGTTGGACCTGATGATATTCATTATGACATGCTGCACCATCTATCTCCTGATTCTCTTGTTGACTTTCTGATTATCTTCAACCGGATTTGGCAGGAGAATGTTTTTCCTGATGCCTGGCGCCAGGCTATTATTTTACCTTTCTCTAAGCCAGGGAAAGATCCAAAGATTCCTTCAAACTATCGTCCAATTGCTTTGACGAGCTGTCTCTGTAAGACCTTAGAAAGGATGGTTAATGCTCGTCTTGTTTGGTTCCTTGAATCAAACAACCTCCTCTCGCCCACCCAGTGTGGGTTCCGTCGACAGCACTCCACCATAGACCACCTAATTCGTCTTGAAACATCTATCAGAGAGGCCTTTCTCAATCGCCAACACCTTGTATCGATATTCTTTGACATAGAGAAGGCTTACGACACAACATGGAGGTATGGTGTTTTGCGAGACCTCCATACATATGGGTTACGTGGCCATCTACCCATGTTTATTAAAAAATTTTTAATGGACAGGAGATTCCAAGTTCGTGTAGGTTCGGCACTTTCCGTTCTTTTGTACAGGAACTTGGAGTCCCTCAAGGCTGTGTATTGAGTGTTACACTCTTCAGTATAAAGATAAATGCCATCACTGAACAACTCCCTCTCACTGTTACGAATGGGCTATATGTTGACGACTTTCACATCTCATGTCAGTCATCAAACATGAGATATATTGAGCGGCAACTACAAACTGCCCTCAATTGTGTACAGAAGTGGACTCTTGCGAATGGCTTTAATTTCTCTCTTTCCAAAACTGTATGCATGCACTTTTGCCGTCGACGAGGTATTCACCCTGATCCTGAACTTCATATCGGTGAAGTTTTGCTGCCAGTGGTCCTGGAGACATAGTTCTTGGGGCTTATCTTTGATCGTAAACTGAGCTTTATACCACACTTAAAGCAGCTTCGGGTCAAATGCACAAGAACACTGAACATCCTCCGTGTCCTCTCTTCTACCAGTTGGGGGGCAGATCGCCGTTCAATGTTAAAGATATATCGTGCACTTATCAGATCGAATCTTGACTATGGATCAATGGTCTATGGCTCTGCCAGACCCTTGGCTTTAAAGATACTGGACCCCATTCATCACCAAGGACTTCGACTCTGCACTGGAGCTTTCCGTCCCTCTCCAGTTCAAAGCATATACATTGAATCTCATGAACCTCCACTACACATTCGCCGTTTGCAACTATCTTTACAATATACTTCAAAACTTCGTTCCTTACCAAAGCATCCCACCTGGGAATGTGTTTTCCTTCCTCGGTGGGCAGTACTTTTTCAGAACAGACGATCTGTCATTGCTCCGTTTGGCCTTCGCATCCGGGCGCAATTGGATGAATTGGGTCTGTCCTTGGATAACATTGCAGATTCCACAGGTCGACGCATCCCACCATGGCTTATTACAGCCCCCAAGTGTGACCTTTCTTTCAATCACCTAAAAAAGGCGGATACTCCAGACTGGAAGTACCGTCTTTTATTCAATGAATATCTTTCAAACAATCATTCAGTTCCAATTTATACAGATGGTTCCAAATCAGGTAATTCAGTGGGCTCTGCTATGGTTTGCTATGGGTCAGTAGTTGCACACAGAATCCCCTTTACAGCTTCTGTGTTCACTGCTGAACTGTATGCCATATCTCTTGCCCTTGATCATATTGCAGCTGAGCAGTACTCCAACTGCACTATTTATACTGACTCGCTTAGTTCTATACTTGCCTTGGAATCACTTCACATTAGCTCACATCCTATTCTCGCTGATATTCGAAACCGACTGGCCCATTTCTCATTAGCAGCTACTTCAATTCAGTTTTTCTGGATTCCAGGCCATGTTGGTATTCATGGGAACGAGCTTGCAGACATGGCAGCTAAATCTGTCTGCCTCAACACCATCACCCCTATGCCTATTCCGTACATGGACTATGGTGTTGTCTTCAAAGCTCGGCTCCGTGCCGGTTGGCAGTCCACTTGGAGTGAACAACGCGACAATAAACTTTTTCAAATCAAACCCAAAATTGGAGTTTGGCCATCTAGCTTCCGTAAAGTTCGGAGGGAAGAAGTTGTTCTCACTAGGCTACGCATTGGTCACAGTTTTTTAACTCATCATTTTCTTTTATCTGGAACTGATGCACCAATGTGTAGTTTGTGTAACACTCAAATCACTATCAGCCATGTTTTACTTTCTTGCCATCGTTACAGTCCTCAACGACGGCAATACTTTAAACATATTTTTTCCCAGCGTCAGTCTGTAACATTGGACAGAGTTATTGGTGATGGTGACTCTGTCAACCTTAATAACGTTTTTAATTTTTTAATGGCCGATAATCATTTTAATCTCATTTAAGTGTGGTATGTTTATTTATTACACCTTTTTAATTGTGGCTCCTTTTTTAAAGTTTTATTCTCTCTTATTCAATGTGACATTAAACAATGGCCAGAACATTAAATTACTCGACACCAGGACTGGAAACGCCAACTTCAGGTGACTAACGCTTCTGTTTGAACTATCCGTTTGAACTACTCGTTAATCTTCCTGGCGAGTTACTATTATACTTTTGCTGCATATCATTTCGCACTTTTACAACCTTTTTGTACTAGCCATATTGACTCATAACCCGGAACCAGGACGGAAAGACCAACTTCAGGTGGCTGACGGTGGTTTATATACTACCTGTTAGTCTTCCTGGCAGGTTATGATCATTCCCATTCTGCTATAGGTTGTCCTTTACAACTTTGTTGACTGGATGTCGTCATTGATTTTTGCACCATTTCTTGTTTTAATTGCCATTTTGCTTTTATCTTCAATTACCTTTACACATTTTACTCCATTTACTTGACTTTTATCTTTTTACTGGACATTTGGCTACTCTTTATTACGATTTTGCTGAGTGTCTTTTAAAACTTTTATTCCATTACATTTTGATAATAGCTACTATGACACATAACCCGGAACCAGGACTGGAAAGGCCAACTTCAAGTGACTGACGGTGGTTCTTGAACTTATTCGTTAGTCTTCCTGGCGGGTTATGATCATTATTATTATGCTATGAGTAAATAGTTTATAACTTTGAAGATTAAATGTCACCATTGGTTTTTACACCATTTTCTGTTTTAATTGCTGTTTTGTTATTACCTTCATTTTCCTTTACAAATTTTACTCCATTTATGTGACTTTTCTCTTTTTACTGAACATTTGGCTACTCATTGTTGTGATTTTACTGTGTGTCTTATAATACTTCTATTATTTTACATTTTGATACTGGTTGCTATGACACATAACCCAGAACCAGGACTGGAAAGACCAACTTCAGGTGACTGACGGTGGGTCTTGTACCTGCCTGTTAGTCCTCCTGGCGGGTTATGATTATACCTTTTTGATAGAGTAAATACCTTACAACTTTTTACACTTTGTCTTCTATCTTAACCTTGTAGACTAGGTGTCAACATTGGTTGTATACTTTTTTTGTTTTACCTTCATTTCCATTTATGTCTTACTACATTTATAACATTTTTACCGGTTGTTTGGCGCAGATAGCCTCGTTGCTTTTTGCCATAAAACACTAAATCAATCAATCAATCAATCCAGTATATCTTGGTGGAAGAGCTTGTCCCATGCTCCCATGTTCATTTTTAATTTATCAAGATAAGCATTAAGGATATGGACTTTCAGGGACATCCTGCAGCCCATTTTGCAGCAGTTCTTCACCAGAGCCTCAACCAGTTCTATGTAATTTTTGGCCTTGTTGTGGTTGCCCAAGAAGCCCTGAGCCACTGCAACAAAGCTGCCCCAAGCCTTTTCTCCCTTTGTACTGAGTTTCTTGGGGGATTTTGTGCACTCCAGGATCTTCTTTATTTGTTGTCCAATGAAGACACCTGATTTGACCTTTGCCTCAGACACCTTAGAGAAAAAGTCTTGAAAGTACTTAAAGGCTGTAGACTCCTTATCAAGAGCTGTGACAAATTGTTTCATAAGACCCAGTTTTATGTGCAATGGTGGGAACAATACCTTCTGGAGGTTCACTAGTGGGTTACCCTTGACATTGTGTCTCCTCACAGAGAACTCAGTCAGTTGTGGCCAGTGTTTCCTGTTATTGTGCACTGTGGTGTCTCTGCTGTCCTAAAGGTAAAGATGACAGAGAAACTTGGTAAAGCCAAATGTCTAAGAAGTTCATGCAAAATATATTTTATGTATAAAAGGTATAAAACTTGTATAATATAAAATCTTATCATTCAAGCAAGCAAAAATTGTCCATCTGACCTTCTAGAGTTTCTTTTGTAGTGCTCGCAGGTAAAATGAAGTGTCCAGGGTTTGTCTTGATCCTTGACAGGCATGATGGAATGTGCTATGTTGGCTTCACTCATTTTAGCAAATGCTGTCACAAAGTTCTTTTTGCTTTTGTTTTGATAAATTGGCCATACATAGAATGCATCTGGAGAATGCTTGCAGCTTCTTGATTTAATTTCTGATAAAATCAGATAGGTTTATGTGTTCACTTAAGCAGTTAGAGCCAAACTGAAGTGATGAGTGGTGATCCCCTGTATATATATATTACTATGGAAAGTTCTAGAAACTTCCAAAAGGTTCTTGAAAATTCTTGCAAGTTCAAGGAAATTCTCTGATAGCTACTCAACATTGAATATACTTGGAATGTTCTGGAAAATGGGTAAATTTGAAAATTTCATTAAAAGGTCACAAAAGCAAAGTTTGAAGAGAAAAATATATAGGTCTTTTCCATTTACTTTAGGCATAAGCAATTGGGAAATAACACTTTCTGCCCAGGAACAGGAAAAAGTAATTTTTTTTTACCTAGTGTTTTCAGTTTTAATAGTTTAAGATTAAAATTAAAGATGTATGTCATAATATGTCAACTACTCTATACTTTTCATTTTTAGTGACAATGATTTCTTTACCTAATTCTAAATTAGAGCTAATCAGGCTGGCTGAGTAATGACAGTTGCAGTAGTGGTGATTATTCTGAAAAAAAGAGAGAGTTGAGAGAAGATATTAGAAATTTAAGGCATCTTAGTTCAACATGCATTGTTTACATAGTGTTGGATTTCTATTAAAAGATTTTTAAAATGTTTGGGAAAATAATCTTTTTATTGATAGTTCTTCACATAGTTTAAACAAAAGATTTTGCTTTGTCAGTTGATTCAAATATTTGACATAGTTTTCTACCTTTTTAATGGAGACATCCTTGTATGTTGAATTCCATAAATTTTTTAATACAGGCATTGCACACGTACACACACACATTAATAATATGTTCATGAAATGCTTCTGAACTGGTGTAAATTTGAAGAGCTGAACCATGTAAAAGACTAAATTGGAGCCATATTTGAATTGTAGCTTAGGTTTCTACATAACATGAAGATAATGAACTTGTTGGAAAGTATGTAATAACCAGTTATTAGAACTGTACTTGTGGTTTAAAACATTAACTAGAGGTTCATAAATTTGTTTTTTGTGGATGGTAGACATGTTCTGGAAGTAAACCAATTCAGGTTCTTCAAATTGTTAGGGGCTTGGACAATCTAATTGTGGGTGTGACTGACTGGTGGAGTAGATAGGTAGAAATATGAATATAGAAATTAAAAGCAATAAACTTGTGCTTTGAAGGCCTACATCTTTCTTTGATAAAATTACTTTCTGTTTAAGGCTTTTTAAATTTTAAAAGATAAGCATATGAATTTTAAGGCTTAGCTTTATTTTATTTTTATTACATAGATCTGGATTAGTTTAACACATTTTATGCCACAAGAGAAATTAAGTATAAATAAAATTAAACATTCAAGATTTTCCAAGGAGCATTCACTTTGCCCAAAATTCATGTGCTGCAAGAAGAGTTTATTTTTGAAACATAATTCCATATAACCCACTGGTTGGGCACATGGCAGTGAAAGTGTTAAGGATCTTTGTATTCTTATACTTTTCTATATTGTTTATTGCTTCAGATGGTTGGAGCTGATATCTTGTGGTCAGTCTGTGCAGATCAGCATGAGAGCAAAGGAAATCAACATTTCTGACTGTTTAGTTGCTATTCTGAAAGAATTTTGTGGCTTGTTGTTGTTTATGGGACGACTTTCAGATCTTCCAGATTGTATTTTACAGAATGGAGTTTCTCATCATGGGAACATGGTAGGTTAAAAGTTTTAGATCTTCAAGTGATAATTTTGCTTAATTTTAGTGTGTATGTTTTATTTTTTTTGCTCAATAAGATACGTAACTACTGGTCTCTAAAAATATAGATAACTACTTTATGTTGTTGTAAGATTTTTACTTCTTTGTGAATTCACTCTAACCATTACTGAGGTTTTCTGGTATGGTTTAGATGTTTGGAAACATCTGTATGTCTGAAGAAATTTAATTTTTTTTAAGCATTACAAATACAAAATCATATAAAGGGTTAAAAAAAGAAAAAAGTAGTAAACTTTTATTATTTACATTAAATGTTGCGCAAGACACCAACTGCAGTATTTATTGTTTAAAGATGTAGGAAATTGGAGATTTTAACTGCTGACTGCATATTTAGTTTAGACCATATGTGTGCATATATAAATAGCATTTTAAATCTTTTATCTCCCAACATGTGGGAAGCCATTTCTCAGGAGACCTTTATTTAGTACCAAAACTCATCAGTTGATTTGGACTATGAGAGCCAAAAGATTTTGTGGGACATTATTTATGAATGCAGAATAATACCTTAAATGTTGTGGTATAGGCAATGAAAGCTGGCAAAGTATTATTATCTAATTGTTATGATGAAAACTGTTTAAACTTCAGATGTTTTTATGTTTTCTGCTCAACAACACGCTTTTGCTTACACTGCAGCTGTATCAGAAATAACGTTTTTTTCTGCCCAGCTAAGCTCTGTAATAAATCTTAACTTGGTTGCTTCAGATTTTATACCTTACTGTGATTTTTTCTACCTACATTGATGCATTTTATATTCCAGATCTTCAACTCATTTGTCAGAGAAAAGCCATTTGGCTGATTATCTAGTCTTTTCTCCTTTTGCAGTGTGTGCTAGGAAATTTGCTTATTACTCAAGAAAAGGTGTGCTGTTTTGCCTTGTATTTCCTGTTTATCAGATAAGCATGCCATAGCTTTCCATTGTTTGGAGAAGACATGCTTGAATTCTCAGATGTTAGTTTGTATATTATTCATATTTGGGGTTCTAGACCTGAAGCCACAGTTTCTTGTAATCAGACTCAGTTTTCTTGAATTTTTCAGTTCTCTGAGAACAGTTATGTATTTTTTATATTCTTTGTAATTCTTGTCTTGGACTTGTCACAGGTCTACTACTTAATTTTCAGAGGATCTTAGTCATTTATTGACTGCTGCTTTGGTAGGGTTATCAGTTTCTGCTCCTTTCTTGGTTGGTTTGCTGCGATGTATTTAAGAGAAATGCTTTGCTTGAGAGAGTTCATCATTTTTCTTTGACCCTTATAGATTTTTTTTCAGATATTTGAATTTTCATGTATTCCAGATTCCATGGAATCTAGGATAGGTGTAGCTTGTCTCCATTCTTCTCTTTTGACATTGCCTTTTTGCCTTTCCCAATCTTTTGCAGGATGGTTTCCTGCAGCTCCTTTTAGGTTTTCCATACTCTTTGTTTTAGCTTCATTTTGTATTATTACACAAGAGAGATTCTGCACTTATCCATGAGTATCCTTCATTTGTGTGGAAATGAAACAACATCATTGGTGACTACCCTGTGAGGTCTGGTCCTGTGGGGGATAGTCTCAGATAACATTTGCCACAGATCAATTAGTTGGTCATTCAAGTTCTTATGAGAGAATTGATCCTTTATTTCATGTTTTTGCCTTCATTGTCTCTCAGACCAGTTGTCTTTCCATTCCCTAAGGATCATCTTTATATGGAATGAATACATCTGAAATTAGCAAATGTTTAAATGGGTTTCAGTTTATTTAAATTGATGTTGAAAAGGATTAAATAGCTTTGAATGAATTAATACATGAAAATGTAATTTACATTTTATATACACAATATGAAGGGGGAATAGTCCTTAGCATTGGGGATCTGTATATCCAATGAAAATAATTTTGCTGTGGAGGGAAATGGGAATTCCTCAAGCACACCCATTTTCACTGATCTGACAATGGATATTATGCCTGATTAGTACATGTATATTTAAGTGTTAATTGGAGATTACAAAACTTTTTCATACTTTTATTTATTTTCATGAGCTATAGCCTTATTAGGAAAATAAATAATAATATGAAAAAGCCAATGCCATCCCAGGGTCAATGCTGAGCTCAACATTATGCAGTTTATTTGTCAATGATATTCTGTTCCTCTCCTTAAATCATACACATTGAGACACAAGCATATGATTTAAGGAAGGTAACAAAATATCATTGACAAAGAAACTGTATAATGTTGAGGTTATCACTGACTTTTGGATGACATTGGCTTTGAAAGTAAACCCTGTGATCACATTCTTGATCTTAACTTCAATTGTTTTATTGTTAAAAAAGCTAGATATTCAGCATACAGGTGTGGATGTATGATTATTAATTAGTTTATAGTTGTACTAAACCAAATCAAAGGTGTTTTGTACATTTAGAAAAGTTAGCTATTGTTGTATGCTTTGTGTTGAAACTGCAGTAGAGGGTTTTGGTAAGTCTAACAAACGTGTCAGTTGTTTATCTACATTTTCTACCTCAATTCCATATGGTGTTGTTAATATTATTGACTTTTTTTTTAAAGTAAGCATTTAACTGGTTTATGATTAATTTCTCCATCAACTACCAGGGGTGTTCAGTAGATTAATGGGTCTGTTAGCTGCCAGGATTAGTTATTATCTTTCTTGAGGATAACCTCAGTAACAGCTGATTTCCAAAGAGATGGCTAATATCATGACTGTAATGATTAATTAAAATTGTTAGCGAGTACTTATGATGTTGGATAGGTATTTCAGAATTAATTTAATTTCATCCTCTCCTAAGAATTTGTCCTTTAATGTTTTATGGTTAATTATGATTTCTGCTAAAGTTATAGGGTGGATACACAAACATTAGAACCATAAATTTGTGATATAAAAACTGTGAAGTTTAGTGAAAGAAAAGTGTTGATTATTAGACATGTTTTATATCAAACGAGATGAGACTTGAGGTTACAAAGGTACTTTCAGAATACTGGAAAAACAGTTCAGATTGTTTGTTATCAGTAAATGCAGTTTTGTTGTTATATTTAATTTTATTTATGCTGTTTAGTTTGTTGTTTGTGATAGATTTAAATTTCCAGGGAAGGGACAGAGCACAGATAGTTCACTGTATAGCTTTATGTGTAATTACAAACAAACTAAAGTAAAACAAAAAAAAACTGCTTGTTGGGCTTTTTGTGACCTTTTTTGATACAATATATATATTTTGGTTTATGTTCTAAGAAACGTTTTTGTTTATAAAAAAATCCAAAGTAATTGCAATCCCTTACAATTTGCTCTGTGGCCCAGTTCAAGTTACATTAATTGTTTGTCTGATGAATAGGGCTAGATACAGGTATTTTAGGATATTAAAGAACTGATGGTTAGAAAAAGTTAGTGGTGCTGTAAATTGCTTGACTTTTGTATTTCTCCAAAAAATGCTTGACATTTTATTGACAAATAAAAAGTTTTGTTTTACTTGTGTATTTTCAGTCACAGCATAGTGGCTTGTAAAATGGCTTTGAGTTTTTTCAAGTACAAATGTTCAGCTCATAAGTTTGTCACCTCTTGACTCAAAAGGTCAAACCCTTTCAAGTGCTGTATTTTCCAAAGGTCTCATAGATCAATTTACTTCAGTCGTGCCAAAATAAATTTCAGTTTGAGGGTATGCTGGTAAAAATCCGCTGGCACACAAGAATATAGCTACTAAAAGGGGGAAAAGGGTTCATAGATTAATTTATTCTAATCCTGCCTAAAAGAATTTCAAGTGTCACATCTATTGAGGATTCTCTTTTTTTTCCTGAAATATAAAATGAAATGAGATATGTTGATATCTTTGGTGTCCTTTCAATTTATTTAACATCTGCTACTTAATTCAGTGAATTTTTTGATAACCTTTCATGTTCAGATCCAGAAATTTAAGATGCTACTGTCATGGTTGCTTCACAGAAAATGCAAGTATTTTTCTATTATTTCTATTAAAAATGAAGTAAAAACATTAATTTGCAATTTGAACCCTCAGAAAAAGCTGAAGATAAGTATCAAAAGTTTGGAATTCTGATGAAGGGACTGACCCACTATAGAGCACACCTAATAATGATCTCTTGGGTTGACCTCTAAAAGTGCTTGTGGGCTCTTAAAAATGTGTGTGTTGGGATCTTATCTGGCTTCGTGTAAGAAGTTTAAGGTTAATCATGCTTACATATTGTTTCACATTCTCATTGTCAAGTAATCATATGTAGTAAGCCTCCACAACTAAAGAGTGTAGAAGTCATGTGACAAAGTTGACAGTAGACACGGGACAAAATGGCAATATCAAAATTGTCTTATTATGTTTTTAAAAGAGATCATCAAATGACACAGGCAGAGATTATAATTACCTAAATCAAATGTTGAATTCTGAAAAGGGTGTATTAGTAATGGTCAAACAATTTGAAAAATCTAGAAATAATGGTTTCAAATGTACGGTGAACAGAAGAAGGAGGATTTACAATTAAAGTTTATTTCATTTTTATTCAACTTCCACCAGAGTTTGATATTTTGTAAAATTTAACATTTCATCATAGTTGGAACTTAATATTAGTAAATTAACTGTAAGTATTTTAATGCTGGTAGAATGCAATATATGGAACAATAGAATTACAAATATTGTGCTTGGTTACCAAATTACAAATTCTGTGAGGCAGATGTCCTGTGGATTTTGTTTAACATTGATTATTTCAAGTTACTAAGCATTTTTTCTTTAAAGACATGAATTTCATATAAGTTGCTGACAGTCAGCTTGATGACCATGGAATTCATATCTTCTTAGATCAAAGTGAAGTTCACACATGTATGTAGTGAACATCGGTTAATGTTTTGCATATAGGGGGGTGAAAGTGTACACATTAAATTTAATTTACAGAATTTAATTATCAATTTATGTGTTTTATCTTCGCATCCAAATTTAATAATTCAAATTTTGATATATTTAAAGTTATAATTTCTTAATTTGAAAGGAAA
Organism: Carcinoscorpius rotundicauda; assembly: GCA_011833715.1. NCBI lineage: Eukaryota > Metazoa > Arthropoda > Merostomata > Xiphosura > Limulidae > Carcinoscorpius > Carcinoscorpius rotundicauda. The sequence continues at coordinate 42,266,862 of CM022392.1, read as the reverse complement.
TGTTTAAAAATTCTTAGTTTTTACTTATTTTTATTATGAAGTACAACTGCACTCCAAATTGTTCAGTTTAGATTTTCTTTTTACCTTTGTAAATTCTTCTGAGTTTCCCACCACATGATACACTTATACCATAGATATTGGCTAGCCATTATATAACTTTCTAGACCTCAAGTTTCTTGATTTAGTAATATATTAGGAAAATGTCATCCCATTTATCAAGCTTCTCTTTTCTCATTGTGTCTTTAAACAATTCTCATTTTGCCTGATACTTGCTATTAGATATAACTGAAAGGAAGAGCAGATTGTTCATTATAAATTTTTTTAGGAGGTGAGGTCATTTTGTTTCTATTAATTAGAAATTTTGACACAGTTTCTCAATATCAAACAGGATTCACACAGGGCTGGATTCCATATTTACTGTAATAAATTCCTGGATTTCAGTTTCCCCGCCATTATGTTTGGTATATGCTGAACACAATTGTTTGAGAGGTGCACATTGCTATAACATAGACTATTGTCATCAAGAGGTCTCAGTGGGTAGATTAACTGTGCCCTTTTTTTCTCTATTAATATTCACAAAGTTTCAAAATATATGCACTTTTCTTCAGGGTTTGAACTGCTAAACATTTCACATTTTATGTGCTTATTTTATTGTCAACAATTGAATTGGAAATCTGCTGAAAATATAGCAACAGATCACTGCTTGTGTCATTAGAATGTTTACATGACAATATTATATGATACTCTCAGAACCAGAAGAGCAGGCATATAGAAACAAGCCAATATGACACCAGCTCCAAGAATATGAGCTTATGTATCCTACAGTTTTTACAGTGAGAATTTTTGAGAATAATAAGATTGCATTTTGAATCTGTAAAAATATTTATTACAGTATATGTTTTTTAACCAATCCAATAAACATTACAAGTATTCGAATATTGGTCATTTTTCTCAGATGTTGGAATTTAGCAGTATACCATAAAGGTTTACAGAGATAACTGCCCACTTTATTGAGTGCCTCTATAGAGAATGAGACTAAAGACATTGCTTTTAATCTGGAATATTAAGATGTACTTTATTTTAAAATTTATTTTGGCTACAAATAGTAGAAAAATGAGAGAGATTGAAATAGTCTTCCCTTCAGTTGTGCAGTACCTGTTATTTTGAGGTTCTACTTGATGTAATTTTTGTGATTCTGAAGGTTATATGTGTCTTGTAAAATGCATGAATTTAAAATTTTATGAATTTTTTGTGAAACTTAATATTTTACTTTTGGTTTAAAGTTAGTAATCAGTGAACACACTAACTTTGAGAGAGATAAAAATTATTAATATCTATCTTTCTTATCAAGGCAATTTCAGACTAAAAGTAATCTTAACAATACAGGATTTGTTATAAGGTTGAACATGCCTTAACTGCTGCTGTTTCATACAAATTTTAAAAATATTTGTTAATGATGAGAAATTTTCACTGTAAAAATTATTGTTGATTAAAATATCTTTATATTTTGCCATAACTTGCATATAGATTTATGATGTTCATTTTGTTCAATTTGTTCATTTATTAACACTGATAATCTGCATTTTATGTTTTTTTTCATTTTTGACATTCTACATTGTATATATTACTGTCAAAATTTTCAAGTTGTGTGCTTGTTTGACTTCACATGTTATAATTTGCATTTGTAGTGTTCATCTGCTGTGTATCATTATTATCACATATATCTGGATGTGTGGTGGAGCTTTCTTCAGATCCTTCATCTTCTTTCATCATCTTCAGACTTTAAAAGTAAGTAATATTAAAAAATATACTTTGTATATTGCAATTGCTTAACCTGTGTTCCGTTTTAAACTTTTGTTAGTAAACATGATTTTTTGGCTGCAGCCAAATCTGACTAATATTCTGAAATCTGACCTACCTATGATTTAATATAATTAGAATTTTCTGTCCTATAATGAAAGTTTGAAGTTATTATTAACCAACTTGTTAGCATGAAGCTGTACAAGTGTGATTATAGAGTACTGATACAGAAGTTTGAGAGACAATACAAATTTGTGCATTTGAATTAACAATTTATTGAGATTATATATTTTCACTTAAACAATACAACATAAAATTAACTATTGAAACATGAAATTATGTGTTTGCAATGCTGCTGATGGTAGGCATAATATTTATGATGTAAGATGCTATTGAAATACTTGTTTCCACAAAAACAATATTAAAGTTAATTTTAAGGAGGAATAGCAAGATTAGGTACCAAAATTTACTGTCAGGACTACTATTTAAGTATCTCATGGAACAACATAAAAACATTAAATTCTTTTTACATCAGTTTTAGTTCAGTGGATTTAACAGAAAGGATATGGTAAATATTTATATTTTCTCCACAGAGGTAGCTGTTGTGTGTTAAAAGTATTGTTTATGTGAATAAGATGATTCTAAAATACCAGTTTGGAATGTTTGGTCATTCAACTATAAAGGCATTTCATTCAGATTTAGATTTTTTTTAAATTTCTTTTATAATGCTGAATATTACATATTCTGTAACTCAATCAATGAATAAATTTCATCTGTGATTATTTTTGGGTTCATAAAGATAACTTCAATTACCTAGTTGCTGCATTTGCTTTGTTTTGTAAGTGTTTGTTTTTGGAAAGTATTTTAACAATTTTTATTTTATTTATAAACATTTTAATCCTGTTTATAAGTGCATTTTCCTCTTCTAATTTGAGGTTAGGTTTAGGAAGTTTGATGTGGCATTCGTTGTAACAGATGCAAGGAAATAAGTTACAGTTTTGAAATGTAATGGTAATGATCTTAAAGTTTTTCCCTAGATAAAATGAAATTTATTTTATGCATGAAATAACAAGTAACAAGAACAAAACAAAGTTGTGTATATATTGAAACTCCTAGTAAACTGGCTAAAATCACTTGATATCATTTTGACAGTACTTTAATTTCTTGTTTACCATGTTCACATATATCTTGTCCTTTTATCCCATGTTTTTCACTCTTCTTTGTTGTGTATTGTTTAGATATTTTACATTATTTGGTGTACTAAATAAAAAAAGTTTCTGCTTACAAATAATTTCAACACTTAAAACTTTGAATTTATCATTATGATAAGTAATGAGGAAATTCTGACATTTCTTACTTAGTTCTGAAAAGAAATTTACCACTGAAGAAAGCAAGAAATGTCAGAATTGGTTGTAATTGGTGTTCAAACACACTAAAATGACTGACTGTAATAATAATAATCTCAATTGAATAAAAATGTTTTTGTACACAGTTGTTACTTTTGGCAAAAAATGTATTTTTGCACATCTACTGTTTTATTTTTGTTGACTCTGTTCACCTTATATTGGTTTTTAGATACACATGATTATTTTTGTTTTGGTTTAGTATGAGATGTGTGATTTAGGTAGTTTATCCAGGATGAGTTTTATATATAATTATTTTTAGAAGCAATAGTTTATTTAGGTTTGTTTATGCAACTATTTATGAATCAACTGTGTAGTTCAGTAATTATGGACTGGTGATTGTTATATTACTACATCACGGTACTAGAACCTTTAAAATTCTTTTTGATTGTTATATTACCACATTGTGGTAGTAGAACCTATAGAATTCTTACATTTAATTGAGAATTAATGCATGGTAATATCTAGCAGTGTGCAGGATGTGGAATGCTCCAGGCCTGTATTAGAACATTAGATAGTTAGTTAGAGAGATTAGATTGAATAATTATTAATTTAGCCATAAAGAGCACATAGTAGCAATTGTTAAAGTGAAATTATTACAGAATTGTAATAACAAAATATAAAATAAATTAATCTTGTCAATTGTATGGTCTTGGATGAAAAAGTGATATTTTTTAAAGCTCTGGATAAAACAATGGTAGCTAACTTGTATATTAGTGATTTTAAAGTGAAATTATTACAAATTGTATTGGAATAACAGAAGAAGTAAAATAATTCAATTTGATAATTTGTATTCTTAAGTACTTGAACCAATCTGTGTGAACTATGATGGAGGGAAAAAAAAAAGAACAATTATTTAAAGCTAAAACTCTGGATCTAGTTGCATTAATCAACAGTATCACAAATATTTGTATACATTTGTTTGACTTGTTATATATTACTTTAAAATAAAGGGAGTATTGGCTGTTTGTTTAGTGATGAGATTTGTTGCCAACAAGTTACAGACACCTACTGTAGAGGATCTGGACCTTGTATAAAAACTGACCTTCACAAGTCAACCAGAATCTAAAGTTGTGAGCAGTAGAAGCTTGTGAGCTTAAAGAAGATATGAAAAGTAGCAGAATCTGGCTTATGTATATACAGCTGCAGTGGTGGCAAAAATATTCTAGAGGTCACAACCACACTATATAATAATTTCAACTGACTTTGATAAGTTGACAGAGAAAGGCGAGCAGCTTGGGCTCAAAGATGGCAATCTGCGAGAGTTTGTCCAAAAAAAAAACAACAAGAGGGAGAGAATGTAAGCAGGAAAGAGTGACTGAAAGAAGAATGTTGAGTATTGAATACAAAATGAAAATAAGAGAGAAGGAAGGCTGGAAACAGAAAGAATAAGAGCACTAATTGAGATTGTGAAGCTCACCCATCAGAAAGATAGAGAACCCAAGAGAGATAGTAGGATCAGGATTAGCAAACTAAAGCTGTCCAAATTTGACAAATAGAAAAATCACATGGATGTTTTCCTGGTCCAAAGGTAACAGTAGTTTGTCTCAGCTTCCTTCTCAGGATGAGACCTATAAGAGTATGCAGGTGTAACATCAGATGCCATGGACAATTATAAGTTAAAAGTGTTATTGATCAAATGTTTTGAACTGAACAAGAGGGTTTTAACCAAAGTTTACCAAAGCTAACACAGTTTTTCAGTGTGTGGCATGTTTCTGTTGATATTTCAGAAGGTGGATTAAAATAGATAAGTATAAAGATAATTATTGTTTTGAAGGACTGGCAGATCTACACTTTGGTAACAACTCATGATCACATGCTCCAGTGACTAGTAGTACTGTTGATTTCTTTGTTAACTTTAGTTTACTGCAATCATGCACTGTTTAATTTTGGCAATAGCACTTTCTTCTTGTGGTGGACATAACAAGTTTTCTTAATACTGTTTATATTTGCAGCAGCATTCATGATGACAGTCACTCTTTTTCTTGTTTCTTGCCAACACCACTTTTGTAAATAGTTCCAGTTACTTTATCTTGAGATATCAGCTGTTCCTTGTTGGTGACAGAGTTTCACTCACAATATATCCCATTTTATAACATGCATATCATCTCTTTTTCCCTTTTGTCTATTGACTTTTTGTCACCTTTGGTGACATCCTGCTTCTAGTCAGCCATCCCTGGTTTAACTTTTGCTAGTTATTCTTGGAATTGCCAGTTGTATTGTTTCCAATAACTTCAATATACTTTTCTGCCAGCTTGATCATCTCACTCACTTCTTTCAGTGCTCTCTCTTTTAGACAGTGATGTTTTAATGGATCATGTAATCATGAGCTGTTACCAAAGTGTAGATCTGCCAGGCCTTCAGAACTTTTAGGGCTGCACCCAGAAGAAATCCAAGCACAAGACAAAATGGAAGACACATATCAGAGGATCAGATCAGGAGCTTTGTACTAGATCTGTCAAAATTATTCATAGTATAAACAGAATACCAGACTCAGGTGATAAAGTTGGCTTGTGAGTCAGTTGTGGGAGGTCATCTAGGAGCAAATAATATGGAAGACAAAATCATCAACAACTTCCATTATCCAGGGGTCATTCAAGATGCAATCACATTCTGTATGTCATGTGACATTCCAAAGTGCAGTATCTGGAAGAAAGATAGTCAAGATACCACTAGATTAGATACCTCCATTAAGAAGAATAGCTGTGGAATTGATCAGACCACTAGCATCTGTACCTGACAAAAGATACTGGAACATGCTTACAATAGGTGGTTATATGACACAATACTCAGAAGCTGTAGTACTGCTAAAGATAAGGATGGAGAGAGTAACAGAAACCCTCTTGGACATGTTCTGCAGAGTAGCCTTTCCATGAGGTATCTTCACTGACAGAGAGACCTAGTTTACTTGAGAACTGATACAGTACTAGGCAGCCTTGTTCAACCAAAAGTGTAATGGACTTTGAGAGAATCTTAAACAGTACACTGAAGAAGCTGTGTCAGGAGAAACCACATGACTAGGATAAGTATATGCAGGCAGTATTACTTGCCTTATTAGCAGTCCCACAAGCAAATACATGATTTTCACCTTTTCAGTTACTATATGGATGAACAGTATGTATTTGACATTGAAAGAACTGTGCGCAGAAGTAAAAGAGTTAGAAATGAGTAATGTATGCCAACATATGTTAGATTTTGGAAACCAAATGGGGGTGATCTTTCAACTTTCTTGAGAAAGTTTACATGCAATTCAAGGCAGTCATAAGTACTTCTATGACAAGAAGGTTAAAGATCAACATTTCAAGATTGGACAGAAGGTTTTGGTTCTACCATCTATAGACAACAACAAGCTTCTCATGCAGTGGAAAGAACATTTTGAAGTTCAAGAAATGATCAACAAATTAAATTATAAGATAAGAGAGTGGGAAGACCAAAATATACCACATCTCTGTTGAAGAGGTAATATGAAAGAGAGTAAGACCTAATGGGTGCAATTTCTCAGTACAGGTGGACATTACAAGTATGGCTGCCATAGATGCAGAACCAGAAGACAGTGATTTTGTCATAGGGATGAAGAACCACTAAAACTAAGATTGCTGGGTAGAGATGAGACTTGCAAATATGTGAACAACAAGAACTCACCAGATTACTGTATCAGTACATAGATGTCTTCATAGATAGACCAGGCAGGACAGACCTTGTACAATATTGAGACCACAAGAAAGGATCATGTCAAGGTGAATAGCCTTGTGTGATGAGAAACCTAATTAAGCAAGTAGTTAAGGTAATGTCAGAAGCCATATTTATTGAGTCTTTGAATTCAGCCTGTTGTTTACCTGTGGTAATCTTGAAGAAGAGTGATGACTGAAACTGTATTTGCATAGATGTACAGATGCTAAACCTTGTGACAAGGTTTGACTTTGAACCCAGAAGCAACTATGGTTAAACTGTACAAGATCAAGTTCTTTACCAAAATCAGCCTTCCTAAAGATCTTGATGGAGACAGAATCTAAACAGGAAACAATTTTTGTGACACCATATAGATGCTTCCAGTTAAAAAAGATGCTGCTTGGATTAGTCATCTCAGCAGTGACATTCAAATGCATGATGAGGAAGATGTTGCACAACACCATGTAATTGAGCACTGTGTGGATAACATTCTGACCCACACAGCTAGATGGGAATACAATCTGAAGAAATTCTGAGAGCTCTTTGGATGAGTGAGGGAAGTAGATGTGACCATGTAAGTGCTACATCAGTTATTCTATGCTGGACATTGTTGGACACAAGGTGGGCAGTCAACAGATAATAATGGAAGAGGAGAAGCTAACCCATATACAAGGTGCACTAAATCCAACAAAGTGAAATGACAGATCCTTCCTGAAATAAGATTGCTACAGGAAATTCATCCCCAACCATGTTGGTGTCACTGCATCACTGACTTGCATTTACTAAGAAAGCCTAACTCACCAAGGCAAAGTGGGAACAGTGAGAGCAGATAGTATTTCAAAAGTTGAAGAACATGTAAGGAAGTAAAGTAATCCTTAAAAGTACCAGATTCAAACACATTTTTGTTTGTTCTTGCTAGTGCATAATACATTGGAATTGAAGCTGGACTTGTGCATGAATAGTTAAACAGATTGTTTCCTGTAATGTAGGTTATTAAAAAGCTGTTGATTAATGAGGATAACTGTTCTCTGATCTAATGAAAGTATCTTGCCATTTGGAAATTCTAGAATTACCTCTTTGGGAAGGAGTTTATCAGTCTCTTGTATACATTCAGTGATGTGAAATTGGCAGTGCAAGGATTATGAGGTGGACATTACATCTCCAGAAGTTACTGTGATGTCCTTTTCTAAATTTTACTAAATTTACTTTTACCTTTTGACTGGATGTTTGGTACAGATAGCCTAGCTGCTTTGTGCCATAAAACACTAAATCAACCAATCTCCAGAAGTGCTGGTTTTGTATTGAAGCCATCAAGGGGGACTGTAAATGTTGCAGAATGTATGAGAAGACTGTGAATGAACTGAAAACAATTTTTAAATACAGTACAAAAGAATGTCATAAATATTTTATTTCAAGATGGGCTTCAGTTTCAGTTTAAAAAGTGAGTTATGATTTAGAAAGCTTGTCTTGCACAAATGTAAAATGTAGCTATTTTTGGAAGTGATAGTTTATTGCAGCTTTGTTAATGTAACTGTTTATAAATCAAACTTTATTTAGTCCAATAGTTATGAGTTGGTGATTGTTATGTTATTGCTTCATCTTAAAAGAACCTTCTGAGTTTTTTCATTGATTAAATTAAATGTTATTGCATCATGATATCCAGTATTATGTGTGGAATGTTATAATTACAAATTAGATAGTAAAATAGATAAATAGATCTAGACTGCATGGTTATAAGTTTAACCATAAATAGCGTGCAGTGGTGATTTTTAAAATGAAATTATCACAGATTGTATTATAGTAACAGAATATGAAGAATAATTTGTCATTTATGTTTTGAAGTAGTTGAATCATTTAAGGCTCTGATACAACTGTAATAACGAACAGTGTAATGAATATTTTTGTGTGCGCTTGACTTGTAAGATATTATTTTAAAACAATTGGACTGTGTGATAGTTTTTATTGTTGAAATTGATTGCCAGGAATTTGCAGATACCTGCATTGAAGAATCTTGCCCATACATGATCCTTGAAATTGATGTCAAATTTGTTTTATGTATTTCAGTAAAATAATACTTAAGCACTTAACACTTAAGTCTTCCCCTTTCTTTTCTGCTACAGAATGAATAATGCTGTCTTCCTTCAGACTGAATTTAATAGAACATAAGAATTAATGGTACATATGTTTTGAGTTGTTTGAAATTATTTAGATATGATAAACATTTTATTAGCAGAAGACTTAGGAGAAATGCTAAACTATTTCATTAAAATAAGTATTATGTTTCTATTAAAATAAAATTAAGTGATGCCTAACTGAGGAAAATTTTAGGTTTACAGGAAACAAATTTTTGTCTGACATGTCTACTGCAATTTTTTATTATTCTTCTTGTAACTTGTTGAAAGTTGTCTAATAATGTTGTTTTTTTTTAACAAGATTCAGTGCTAGATGTGCAGTTTTGTAAAGTGCAACAGTTGGAATCTGAGAACATTTTTTCCCAAGGACTACTGCTACTGTTGTGGGACCTGTGCTATATTGGTGCTAGGAAGTTTGCAAAGGTGTGTGGAACTTCTTTTATTTTTAGAATAATATGATAAATGATTAATCATGCTACACATTAGTGACAATTTTAGGTTTCAAATTCACAAAGGCATTAAGAAATCAATACTGAATATAAACTTTACATAAGCTAAGTAAAACATGTAGAAATATTTTTACATTATAGCAACAAAGCCAGTGAGATCAATGTAAACATTCACTGTTCAACTGTAAAAGCTTGTTACATTGGTCACTGTACTATTAAAAATGTTATACGTGAACTCAGTTTAACATACACTCCACAAAATATAGTGGTAAAACTGGGCATTCTTTGTATGACAGAAGGAAAAAAACTTAATCAAAACTAGGTTAGGACACAGAGATAAGGAACACTATTTGACACACCACCAAAATATCACAAGATTATATCCCATATTTTCTGTTAAAGATTAAATCTCATAGTTTTATTGACAAAGCTCTATTCATTGTATCACTTAATACTTTTGATGAGCTTTAGTGGCCCTCACTGAAATTGTGACATCAAATTTACCCCCCTTGGTGTGGATTCCTGTACGTGGTGAGGGGACCTCCCAGGGAAGGTTCTGTTCTGTCTGGTCACCTTCTCTGGGATATAAACATCCACCCACGTGTTTGCCATGCGTGGCGACCTGTGAAGGGGAGGAGAGGATCCTGGTGGTTGAGGGGTCCAACCCTAACACACCACTTTGGCCTCGAATTCCTGTAGACGGGCAGCCTTTGAGTGGCCCCCCTTGGCTCAATCGGCTGGTCCACTTGGGCTAGAGTCAACCAAGTACCAGTGTTGGGAGTTCTCAACAGATGTTGTGGACATTGTGCCTGATGCTGGTGTTTGGGTATAGTGCTCACAAAACCCTGGCGTTGCTACATTGTCCTTGCATGACTTTGTAGTGCATTCCCTTGTAGGGCTCCATGTTGGGTGGGGTCAGTGGGTACCGAAATTTTTTCTTTTTCATATGGATCCTCCAAAAAAATTTAAATAAAATTGTGAAAAAACAGTCAATGGGTAAGTGACCACATCTTGAACACTCTGAACAGCAGTATTCATCATCAGTAACACATGTACCTCATTTTCTTATATTACATTCTCTTTCAGAAAAACCTTTAGGGCAAATGTTCCCTTTTTTTATTCAAAAGGGACTAGAGGGACTTGCTGGCCCTCCAAAGTCAGTAAAGAAGCTTTGATCTAGTGACATATTGGTTGAAACATCCACATCCCAACACAGTGAACTCCTCTTGAATTCAAAGGAAATTGGGAATATACCTATTGAGGTTATACCCCATGCTACTTTGAATTCTTCACGAGGAGTTATTGTTGAAAGGGATTTAAAGAACGTTCCCAAGTCAGAGACTCTCGCTGGTCTTACCACTCAAGGAATTTCTGCAGTGAGGCGCATCTCCACTCTCAAAGATGGAGTTACACTGCCAACAAATACCCTCGTTTTAACATTTACTTCACCACGTGCACCTGCCACCATCAAGGCAGGTTATCTCATTTGCAGGGTTCGACCATACATTCCAAACCCTTTTCGATGTTTTCAATGTCAGAAAAAGAGGTGCAGAGTTTGAAAACGATACATAACATTAATTATCCTGAGGCTTGGAAATTGCTGTCCACAACTCCATCTCGGACATATGCTGCTGCACTTCATTCCACAACTACAGTGGGAGTGCAGACAGATCTCTTTGTGCCTTTAAGAGAATCGTTTTCAAAACAAATGAAATGCCTTTTGACCTCCGTAGTTAAAAAGGTTGATGAATCGACTTCCACACCCATCTCTGTTCCTCCCATACCTTCTAACAAACCTCAAGATCCATGTCCTTTAGTTTCAAATACAGGCATTTCTTCTGATACATCTTTTTCTTCCACCACAAGAGACAAAACAATTATTCGTTCGCGTCCTCAGTCACTGGATTCCCCTTCCAATAACAAAAACCTGCCCACTCGACCCAGAGCAGGATCCATAGAGGTTGATAGACCTCCTCTGACTAAAGACAGTGAAGAAAAAAGACGTGGCCGAAAACCGAAGGGTTCTCCAGCCACTTCACCTATCCGTTCTTAAAAATGGCCACTTTGATACAATGGAACTGTCGAGGTTTACGTTCTAATCTGGATGATATCAAAACGCTTATTGCTTCCTATTATCCTGTTTGTCTTTCTTTACAAGAAACATTTCTCAAATCTGCTGATACAGTCTCCAATTGGCAGTTTTCTCTGTTCAGAAATGACAGGTTGTGTGATGGTCGACTACATGATGGGATGACACTCTTGGTTGATCAGCATGTACCCACCCTGTCTTTGTCACTCTACACACCCTTGGAGGCTGTAGCTATTCATGTTTCCTTGGGTCATACCATCACTGTTTGTTCTCTGTACCTGTTCCCTGGAGAGACATATGATCAATCAGACCTTGATGCTCTTGTTGAACAGTTGCCGTCTCCATTTCTAATCCTGGGGAATTTTAATGGACATCATCCCCTCTGGGGAAGTGCTATTATTGATGGGAGGGGTCAATTTTAGAGTGTATGATCTCTGATCACAATCTTTCTGTTTTCAATGCTGGTACTTCCACTTATTTTCATGCACATAGTCAGTTCATTACCGCTATTGATGTCTCAGTTTGCTCCCCTTCATTATTCTCCCATTTTTCTTGGAGGGTTGACAGTTATCCACTAGGCAGTGATCATTTTCCTTTTCTTCTGAGAGAGAGTGGCTGTGGTCAATCCCATCCTTCCCATGTGCCCTAGTGGAAGCTAGATCAGGCAGACTGCTCCACTTTCACTGCTTTTGCAGAACTTGATCCTGGCATTGTAAATCAGCCATCAATAGATGACTATGTAGCAGCGGTAACTGGCTGAATTATACAAGCAGCTGCTCAGTGTATTCCTAAAATACACGTTTTTCACGATATCCTCATCCGTGGTGGAATCTTGCTTGCTACTTAGCACGGAAGGCTCAAAAACGGGCCTGGGATACTTTTCGTAGATATCCCACACTTTCAAACTGGGTTGCTTTCCAACGGGTCCATGCACATGTTAGGTGGGTAAGACGTCAAAGCCAGAATTCTGTCCCCCTCTCGATCTTACTCTCTGATGGGCAGGAGGTGACTGATGTCTGGAACATTGCTAACACTCCAGGTGAAAGCTTTTGCCAGGTATTTAGCACTTCTTCTTGTTCCTTCACCTTTTTGGCCATCAAGACTCAGGCATAGCAATCACCTCTTTCCTTTCGAACTGACTGTTTCTTTGACTATAATTGTCCATTTACCCTGGTGGAACTAAAAATGGCCCTTCATTGGTCTGCCAGTACGACTGTTGGACCTGATGATATTCATTATGACATGCTGCACCATCTGTCTCCTGCTTCTCTTAATGTCCTTCTGATTGTCTTCAACCGGATCTGGCAGGAGGATGTTTTTCCTGATGCCTGGCACCAGGCTATTATTTTACCTTTCTCTAAGCCAGGGAATGATCCCAAGATTCCTTCAAACTATGGTCCAATTGCTTTGACAAGCTGTATCTGTAAGACTTTAGAAAGGATGGTTAATGCTCATTTTGTTTGGTTCCTTGAATCAAACAATTTTCTCTTGCCTAATTAGTGTGGGTTCTGTCGACAGCACTCCACCACAGACCACCTAATTCGTCTTGAAACATCTATCAGAGAAGCCTTTCTCAACCGCCAACATCTTGTATCAATATTCTTTGACATAGAGAAGGCTTTCAACACAACATGGAGGTATGGCATTTTGCGAGATCTCCATACATATGGGTTACATGGCCATCTATCCATGCTTATTAAAAAAATTTTTAATGGACAGGAGATTCCAAGTTCATGTGGGTTCGACACTTTCCCATTCTTTTGTACAGGCCCCCTAGTGGCTCAGCGGTATGTCTGCGGACTTACACGCTAAAATCCGGGTTTCGATACCCGTGGTGGGCAGAGCACAGATAGCCCATTGTGCAGCTTTGTGCTTAATTCTAAACAACATCTTTTGTACAGAAACTTGGAGTCTCTCGAGGCTGTGTATTGAGTATCACACTTTTCAGTATAAAGATAAATGCCATCACTGAACAACTCTCTCTCACTGTTGCGAATGGGCTGTATGTCGACGACTTTCACATCTCATGTCAGTCGTCAAATATGAGATATATTGAGTGGCAACAACAAATTGCCCTCAATCATGTACTGAAGTGGACTCTGGCGAATGGCTTTAATTTCTCTCTCTCTAAAACCGTATGAATGCACTTTTGCCTTCAACGGAGTATTCACCCTGATCCTGAACTTCATATCGGTGAAGTTTTGCTGCCAGTGGTCCTGGAGACCAAGTTCTTGGGGTTTATCTTTGATCGTAAACTGACCTTTATACCACACCTAAAGCAGCTTCGGGTCAAATGCACAAGAGCGCTGAACATTCTCCGTGTCCTCTCTTCTACCAGTTGGGGTCAGATCGATGATCAATGTTAAAGGTATATCGACTTCTATTCGATCAAAACTCGACTATGGATCAATGGTCTATGGCTCTTCCAGTCCCTCGGCCTTAAAGATGCTGGACCACATTCATCACCAAGAACTTAGACTCTGCACTGGGGCTTTCCTTACCTCTCCAATTCAAAGCTTATACGTTGAATTTCATGAACCTTCTCTTCACCTTTGCTGCTTACAACTATCTTTACAATATACTTTGGAACCTCATTCCTTACCAAACATCCCACCTGGGAATGTATTTTTCTTTCTCAGTGGGCAATACTTTTTCAGAACAGACAATCTGTCATTGCTCTGTTTGGCCTTCGCATCCGGGTGCAATTGGATGAATTGGGTCTGTCCTTGGATAACATTGCAGATTTTACAAGTCAGCCCATCCCACCATGGCTTATTACAGCCCCCGAATGTGACCTTTCTTTCAGTTACCTAAAAAGGCAGATACTCCAGATTGAAAGTACCATCTTTTATTCAATGAACATCTTTCAAACAATCATTCAGTTCCCATTTATACAGACGGTTCCAAATCATGTAATTCAGTGGGCTCTGCTATGGTTTGCTATGGGTCAGTAGTTGCATGCAGAATTCCCTCTACAGCTTCTGTGTTCACTGCTGAACTGTATGCCATATCTCTTGCCCTGGATCATATTGCAGCTGAGCAGTACTCCAACTGCACTGTTTATACTGATTCGCTTAGTTCTATACTGGCCTTGGAATCACTACATGTCAGCTCACACCCTATTCTCGCTGATATTCGAAACCGACTGGCCCATTTCTCATTAACAGCTACTTCAATCCAGTTTTTTTGAATACCAGGCCATGTTGGTATTCATGGGAACGAGCTTGCAGACATGGCAGCTAAATCTGTCTGCTCCAGCACCATCACCCCTATGCCTTTTTCGTACATGGACTATGGGGTGTTGTTTTCAAGGTTCGGCTCCATGCCAGCTGGCAGTTCACTTGGAGTGAGTAATGCGACAATAAACTTTTTCAAATCAAACCCAAAATTGGATTTTGGCCATCTAGCTTCCATAAAGTTCGGAAGGAGGAAGTTGTTCTCACTAGGCTACTCATTGGTCACAGTTTTTTAACTCATCATTTTCTTTTATCTGGAACTGATGCACCAATGTGTAGTTTGTGTAACACTCAAATCACTATCAGCCACGTTTTACTTTTCTGCCATCGTTACAATTCTCAACAACGACAATATTTTGAACATTTTTTTCCCCAGGGTCAGTCTGTGACATTGGACAGTGTTATTGGTGATGGTGACTTTGTCCACCTCGATAATCTTTTTAATCTCATTTAAGTGTTGCATATTTATTCATTGCACCTTTTTAATTGTGGTTCCTTTTTTACAGTTTTAATCCCTCTCATTCAATTTGACATTGGACAATGGCCAGAACATTAAATAACTTGACACCAGGACTGAAAAGGCCAACTTCAGGTGACTGATGCTGCTGTTTGATCTCTCCATTTACCATAAAACACTAAATCAATCAATCAAATTTACCATCAATGTTTCAATAAATTTTGATTTTTCTTTTTACTTTTCAGAAACTCTGAGATTTATATTAAATAATAAATCTTTTGTTCACAAAATAATAAATGTTTCTTTATGAATATATGAAGCATTGACTGCCCTGAGTACAAAGTGATATTCATGTTAAGATTTAAAACACTTTCCTTTTTTGATCTGAAAATTGTTAGAATTTTTTTGCTTAATATCTGATACTTCCCAAATAAATACTAAACTTTTTCTCAGTAAAACTTTGTATTTAATCAGTTATTTTCTGTAGTCATTCAGAGAATGTTCTAACTGCCATAAAAAAAATTAGGAAATAAATTTTAATTTTCATTTGCTCGATTCTTTGCCACTGTAATATATATTTATTCTAATGAATAATTTACACTAAATCCTGTTCTGGTTGGAGGGTGGTAAGTATATTAGAGAAGAAGGAGAGATTGAGTTGTTTTTTTTCAATATTTCCATATGAAGTTTGAAATTTTTGTCTCTTTACTAAGTGTTGATACTAAGTTTATTCGTGTATATTGATAATAAAGTAGTTTTATTAAATTTTGAATATATATTGAAAAGCCATGCACACATTGACATAACCATAGTGAGAGTATTAAATAATAAATAAAAAAAAATAAGTGTGAGCCACTTGAAAATGCTTTGTTTTCTGCAGTATTTTAATTCAAATTTATTGCTAAAGTAATTTTTTTCTACTTGTACGTCTGTAGTGACATCTTGTTTTTGAATTTGGCTTATTAAGCTAATGTTTTTTGCTTTAGAGTACTGTTATTTTTTCCAATTTGATGTTTGAGTATATCTTGTAGAATAATGTAGAAATTTTCATAACTTTTCAGTGATTTAGTTTCTTTACTTATGAGAATGGCAACATATGATCAAGGAAAATTTCTGTATGGATTCCTGTACGTGTGAGGGGATTTCTTAGGGAAGGTTTTTTTCTTTCAGATTACCTCCTATGAGATTTAAACATCCACTTTTGTTTTTGCCATGTGTGACAACCTGTAAAGGGGAGAATAAGATCCTGTCAGTTGGGTAATACGACCATAACACACCACTTTGGCCTAGAATTCATATTGACAGAGAGGCCTTGGGGTGGCCCCCCTTGGGTCAATGAGCTGGTTCACTTGAGTTACGGTCAACCAAGTACCAGTGTTGGATGTTCTCAATGGGTGTTGTGGACAACTATCTAATACTGGTGTTTGGGTGTCGTGCTCATGAAATCCTGGCGTTGTTGCAGTCGCAGTCCTGTTTGGTATTTTAGTGTGTCCCCTCTTAGGGCTTCATGGTGGGTGGGTTCAGTGGATACCAAAATATTCTTTTTTTATTATGGATCCTCCAAATAAAAACTTAAATGAAATAGTGAAAACACAGTCCATAGGTAAACGAACATGTCATGGAGATTTTGAGCAGCAATCTTCAACATCTGTAACACCTGTACTTCATTTTCTTATGCTACAATCTCTTTTTGACAAACATTTAGGGCAGATGTCTCTATTTTTCATTCAGAATGGACTAGAGAGACTTACTGGCTCTCTAAAGTTGGTAAAGAAGTTTTGCTTTGGTGACATATTGGTGGAAACATCCACATCTCAACACATTGAACTCATCTTGCATTCAAAGACAATTGGGGGATATGTCTATTGAAGTTGTGCCTCATGCTACTTTGAATTCGTCGCAAGGAGTTATTGTTGAGAGGAATTTGAAGTAAATAATGTATGTTATAAAAATTTGAATCATAAACTACAGTTTGATACCAAACTCAACGAGATAAATTCATAAAATAGTCTGTGTGCAAAGTAATTACACCAAAATAAACTAAGTTCAAAGTTATAATTTAATGCAGAAAGATAATACTCTTGCTGAAATCTAGGCAAGAAAATCTCAGTGATAATGTTTGTGTGAAAATTTTACAATTTTTGTCTTGTGTTGTTAAACAACAGTGGTACTTGACTAAATTTTCTTTAGAAATGTTAGTCCTTATATTTTTAAAATAAATATTTTTTACACCTCGTAAAATCTGTTTGAAAATTTTTCTTTCCTTTTTGAAGATTTCTCAGGAAGACTACTTCAAGGTGTCTCCATTTTCTTGCACTTGTTGTCAGGAATTGTGGACCATGATAATACTCTTGTTGGAATCTAGACAGGAAAGTCTTGGTGAAGATGTATGTATGAAAATTTTATATTTTTTTAACATACAGAAAACATATTTTTAAGGAAGTATTTCTGATAAAATAAAGATTTCATCTATAAATATACTGAGTATTTGTTTTGAATAGTGTGTGTGTGAAAAATATTCTTGATTAAAAATAATTTTCCATATCTGAAATGTGTCACTCCCCGCTAATATAGTGGTATGTTTCCAGATTTACAATGCTAAAATCAGGGGTTCGATTCCCTGCATTGGACTCAGCAGATAGCCTGATGTGGCTTTACTATAAGAAAACACATTCAAATGTGTCAAACATGTTTTGTGTATTTCTTTGTGATATTTTTTGTGTTATTTTCTCTAAACTAGCTCGAAACAGGAAAGGTGAATCTGACAACCTGGTAACCATAAAAAAAAAAAAAAAATTGAAATAAATCTAAATAACCCTTTTTAAAAACTTACATTGAAAAATGCTAATACAGCTTTTAACTTTTTCCACGTGTACACTTAACCAAATTTGTAACCATTTTGTACTTTTTACAATTTCTGTATGATAACTTTTAATACAGTGCATGTATCTTTACAAAATTTGGCATACTTTCAGTAAACATTGAAAACTTTTGTACACAAAAGTATCAGATTTTTAAATGAGGTGTTTTCAGTAAAGATTTGTCTCTAAATATAGTCTTTCTTTTTATTAGTCAGAGTGCAAAGCAATGTTTGTATTAACATTAAAAATACATATCATTTGAAAAATTGTAAATTTCATTAGAATAATATCTGAAACCTTTTAAATGATCACAAGATGTCACTTTCTAGTAAGTTTCATCTGTTATTTTCTTTACCCTAATTCTATATACAAAGTTAGTTTGATTGACCTCATAACCACGAAAAAAAAATTTAAATTACCCTTTTTTTTCATTACAGAGTTTCAAATTGTAACACAGTACTACATTTGCTTTTACTAAATATCTTTAAACTGGTGTCATTATAGATCTGTTTGTACTTAAATTTTAATGTTTTATGGCTTTTGAACTGTGTTAAATTAATATTTCCATCACAAAATAAGAACACACCTACATATAGATTTTAATAAGTCACATATATGTTGAATGCAGCTTTGTTTAAAATTTGGTATTTGTTATGCCAAAATACTAAATCTATAGTTTCATACAAGTTAGGAACTCAAATTACTAATATTAGCAAACAAGAATATAAAATAAGATCATCGTATCTCTGTATTTTGCTGAGATATGGCTTATGTACTATATCAAACACAGTATCCCTGTCTACCTGTTACTGTTTCTGGAAACAATTTATGATATACACTTATTTCAATATTCAGCATATGAATAATCAATTAGTAGCTTAGAATGTACCTTTTATTGTTTTCTAAGCCATTTTAATTTGTATAAAGTTTATCATGTTCTTTTGAACAAAGATTTCAAGAAGTTAGGTTGCGTCTTTCATCTGCTTGAAGTTTCATAATTTTTAAACGTAAATATATCTTAATTATTAAGCTAAATAAAGTATTATCAAATTCTGTGGTATCAGTACAGTTTGTTTTTATTTTCAACTGCATGTATTAAACTTAAAATTTGTGTTTGATTTCCTCCACTTGCAAAATTTCAAAAGGCTTAGCAACCTGTGTCCAACATCAATTGAGATCAAAGGTCAGAGCAAAAAGTAATTGTTTGCTTTACTTTTTTATTTATTGTTCTATATTTCAAGAAAAACAAGTGTTTTTTTTTCCTAAATAGTAATAATCATTTAACATATTATCATTGAAATATTAGTCGAGATTTTTTTTTATCAAGTCTTAAGGTTTGTTAAGCAATGTTTTTCTCATGCCTTTTTTGTTTTGCATTTGAAAATTTTCAGATTTCACAAGCAAAATTTATATAATGTCCAAACTATATTTTACATTATTTTCACCAGAAAACCTCTGTGCAGGCTTAGTAGATTTGACCAATCTCATAATCATCATGTAAAATTAGGAAAGGAAATGAATATAAATTATGCCATTTTTATCTTGAGCGACTACAGTTTATTAAACAAAAATATAAATATTTAGACTAAATTGCCTAAGTCTCATAACATTGTACATTTATATAGATTTATTATTTTTCTATTGAGCTTTCAGCTGTGCCTGGCTAATAATACAGAAGTTAACAGTGATGTGACACACATGCACTCATCCAATTATGTGAAACTGACCTTTAGTTTTTAAAAAAGCTGTGTTTTAGTTGACTTGTATTTTGTAAAATGCAGTCACCTTTCAATTATTTTTAATTGTATATGTATGTAGATTATTACTATTTCCAAACAAGTTCATGGACTTGTTTTTTTTAAATCATTGAACAGTAAATAAAGTAATTGAAACAATTGTCTCTTCTAGTTTTGACCTTTGTACTTGGTTCTGCTTGTAGCTTGCTAAGCCTTATCAAATTTTACACGTGGAGTATGTGAAAAGAAATAATTTATATATATATATATGTGTGTGTGTGTGTGTTTTTAGAGAAAATTAATACTGAGAGAGTTAAGTAAACAAAATCAAATAGAATGACTGTTTGAAAAAGAGCAAATCGAAACCTCTGCAGATAGTTTTTGGAAGGTGACTGCTCTCCAAAGTAAAGAAGAAGAAGAAATAATTTTTTCCAATTTATTTTTCATATCATTTACTTTGGAGATCAGTCACCTTCCAACAACTGATTGTATGCAACATTGAAGGGTGATGTGGGATGTTGTGGTCTAACACTTGCATCTTGCTTTCCTAATTTTTAGATCTCTATCTGTTAAATCTGTTGCTATTGCTTTATCTTATTTCTTTATGTTGGACTGGAAAATGGGGAATAAGACTGATATAAGTCACCTCCAAAACCTGTAGTAAATTCTATATCCTACATTACAGTTTATATTCTGGGATCCTTTCAATTAGTGCAACATTTTTTATTTATTTTTGTTTTGGTTATAACAAACTAATATATTTCTGTATTTGAATAACCAAAAATCATAAATTATTTCATTGACAGAATAGAATTCAATTATAATTTATCAAATGTAATAACTAAGCTGTATTTGTATTTAAAAAACAAAAACAAAATCTAGTTCAGGCTAAAGACTCAACTTATCAGCATGAAGGTTTGTTTCAAAAGAAAGAGAGGACACATAAGAGATCATTTTCAAAAATGGAAAAAGATGAGAAGGGTTCACTTTGTGTTATTTACTACATAAACCATATGCCATTAAAATAAAAATATACGAGGTTCTTTTTATATTCCAGTTTGTCAATATCAGTAATTTGCATTTTTAATCCATACAAAACTGTCCAGTCCAAAACTACTATTCATACTGCTAGGACTTATGTTCATGCTTTCATACAGTTTTCTTGCTTAAGTTTCAAATGTTATTCCAGACTCATATTTTTTCCTGTGTTTTTCAAACCATATTTTTTCTACTTTCCAGTGTTTTGGAATTGAGTTTGGAGTTTCAGCTCTTCTTTTTCCATGTCAAATCTATGTGGTTAGGGGGCCTCCCAGGGAAGGTTTTGTTCTTTCAGTTTACCTTTTCTGGGATCTAAATATCCATCCATGTGTTTGCCATGTGTGGCAACCCATGAAGGGGATTAGAAGATCCTGGTGCTTGAGGGGTCGAACTCTAACACATCACTTTGGCCTTGAATTCCTGTAGATTGGTAGCCTTGAGGTGGCCCCCACATGGTTAGTCACCTGGGCCACTTAGGCTAGGGTCAACCAAATACCAGTGTTATATATTCTCAATAGGTGTTGTGGACAATTGTACCTGATTCTGATGTGTGGGTATTGTTCATGAAACCCTGGCATTGTCGCAGTGTCCTTGTTTGGCATTGTAGTGTGTCCCCTTGTAGAGCTTCATGGTTGTTGGGGTTAGTGGGCACCAAAACATTTTTTTTTTTTGTGAATTCTCCAAATAAAACCTTGAATAAAATAATGAAAGAATTAGTTCATAGGTAAATGATCATGTCTTGAAGCTTCTGTGTAGCAGTCTACAACATTTATAACACCTGTACCTTATTTTTTTAGAGTACATTCTTTTTCAGACAAACCTTCAGGGCAAATGTTTTCCTCTTTCTTTCAGAAGGGACTAGATGGATTTGCTGGCTTTTCGAGTCATTAATGAAGCTTTGCTCTGGTGACATATTGGTGGAAACATCCACATCTTAACATAGTGAACTTTTTTCACTTTCAAAGGCAATTGAGGATATACCCATTGAAGTTATGCCCCATGCTACTTTGAATCCGTCACAAGGAGTTATTGTTGAGAAGGATTTGAAGAACATCCCTGAGTCAGAGATTCTCGCTGGTTTCTTCACCCAAGGAATTTTTGCAGTGAGGTGTATCTCCACTTGCAAAGATGGAATTGTGATGCTGACATATGTCCTCATTTTAACATTTACATCACTACTTCCACCTGCCACTATCAAGGCAGGTTATCTTATTTGCATAGTATGGCCATACATTCCAAACCCTCTAGTTTCCAGTGTCAGCAGTTCAGTCACTCAAAGACATCATGTTGTATTTCCTTGATATGTACACAATGCCTATGAGTGTGAAATGGATCCTTATTGCATTAATTGCAATGGTTCTCACCCATTCTGCTTTCGTTCTTGCCCTAAGTGGTTGGAAGAAAAAGAGGTGCAGCAATTCAAAACATTACATAACCTGAGGCTCGAAAGTTGTTGTCCGCTACTTCATCTTGAATATATGCTGTTGCACTTCATTCCACTACTGCAGTGGGAGTGCAGACGGATCTCTCTGTATCTCTAAAAGAATGATTCTCCTTGGTTAAGAAATTAATGAAATAATGTCAACACCAATCTCTGTCCCTTCCAGTAATTCCAGCAAACCACAAGATCCATTTCCTTTAGTTCCAGGTACAGGCATTTCTTGGGTAATTTTTTTCCCACCCCAAGATGCAAAACGAACATTTCTTCATGTCCTTAGACATTAAAACCCTGTTCCAATGACAAAGACCTACCCAATTGACTGAAGGCAGGATCTGTGGAGGTCAAAAGACCTCCCTTGAATAAAGAAAAAAGATGTCATAAATAGAAAGGCTCCTATTCACCTACACATAAATTAAAATGGCCACCTTGATACAATAGAACTGTTGACATTTACATTCTAATCTGAATTACATCAAAGCACTGATTGCTTCCTACTATCCTTTATGTCTTTCCTTTGAGGAAACATTTCTGAAACTTACCTATACAGTCACCTTATGGCAGTTTTCTTTGTACAGAAATGACAGGCTGTGTGATGGACAAGTGCATTGAGGGTTGACATTTTGGTTGATTAGCAGGTTCCCACCCTGTCTTTGCCACTCAACACACCATTGGAGGGTGTTGCCATTTGTACTTTCTTTTTATTGTACCATGACTGTTTGTTTTCTCTACCTGTCTCTTGAAGAGACCTATGATCAGTCAGATTTTGATGCTCTCCTTGAACAGTTGCCATCTCACTTTTAATTATGGGAGGCTTGAATGAGCATAATCGCCTCTGAAAATGTAATGATATTGATTAGAAGGGTTGTTCTGTAGAGCATATGCTCTTTTATCACAACCTTTGTCTCTTCAGTGCTGGTTCTTCTACTTATTTTCATGCACCTAATACCCCATTATTCTCCCATTTTTTATGGAGGGCTGACAATAACCCATGAGGCATTGATCATTTTCATGTAATTTTGAGAGAGACTGGCCGTGGTCGATACCATCTGACTCGAATGCCCTGGTGTAAGCATGATCGGGCCAACTGGTTCTCTTTCACTTCTCTCACAGAACTTTATCCTGCCATAAGTAGATGACTGTATAGTTGCAGTAACTGACTGTATTATACGGCAGCTGCTCAATGGATTCCTAAGACCTTGACACATTTTTTCACGATATCCTCGTCCTTGGTGGAATCCTGCTTTCCACATGGCACGGAATGCTCAAAAAACGGGCCTGGGATTATTTTCATAGGCATCCCACACTCTTGGTGGGCAACACTTTCCAGCAGGTCTGTGCATATGCTCAGTGGGTAAGACATCAAAGCTAGAAGGAATCTTGGATTAAATTCACCATCAGCATCTCTGATGGCCAGGAAGTAACTGATGTCTGGAGCATTGCTGATGCTCTCAATGAAAGCTTTTACCAGGTATCTAACACTTCTGCTTCATCCTTCACCTTCTTAGCCAACAGGACTAGGATAGAACAGCCACCTATTTCCTTTTGGGCTGATTGTCTTTATGAGTATAATCTCCCCTTTACACTATTGGATTTCAAACTGGCTCTCTATTGATCTGACAATACATTGGTTGCACCCAATGGTATATACTATGAGATGCCACGCCATCTATCTCCTGTTTTTCATTCTGTTTTTCTTATGGTTTTTGACTGGATCTGGCAAGAGAATATTTTCCCTGATCCCTGGCACTAGGCTATTGTTCTGCCTATCTCGAAGCCTTTAAAAGAATCCAAAGATTCCTTCAAACTACCATCAAATTGTTTTGATGAGCTGTTTCTGTAATACTTCAGAAAGGATGGTTAATGCTCATCTTGTATGGCTCCTTGAATCAACCTCCTCTTGCCCACTTTATGTGGGTTCTGATGACTGCTCTCCACCTTATTCAACTTGATATGTCAATTAGAGAAGCCTTTTTCAAACGACAACTCATATCATGATTCATTGACCTTGAGAAGGTTTATGATACATGGAGGTATGGTATTTTGCTCCATTTTTATGGGTTACATGGTCATTTGCCAATTTTTATTAAAGATGTTTTAATGGACAGGCAATTCCAAGTTTGGATGGGTTTGACACTTTTCCCCTCTTTTTTGCAGGAATTTGGAGTTCGTTAGGGCTGTATTTTGAGTGTTCAACTCAGCAAATGGTTTGAACTTCACTGAACAACTCTCTCCTACTGTTGCAAACAGGCTCTTTGTCAACAACTTTGACCTTCCATTCCAGTTGACAAACATGAGGTATATTGCGTGGTAACTACAGACTGCTTTCAATCACTTACCTAAGTGAACCACAGCATATGGTTTTAACTTCTCTCTGTCTCTCTGAAACTGTTTGCATGTACTTTTGCTGCCAATGGGGTATTTGTTCTGATCCTGAACTCTGTATCAGTGAAGTTGTGTTGCTTTTGGTCCCTGAGACAAATTTCTTGGGGCTTATATTTGACTGTAAGTTGGCCTTTATACCACACATGAAGCAGGTACAGGTCAAGTGTACAAGAGCACTGAACATTCTTCATGTCCTCTCTTCCACCACTCTGGAAGCAGATAAATATTCTATGCCAAAAATATTTTGTGCTCTTATTTGATCAGTCTTGGCTTTGAAGTTACTGGACCCCATTCATTATGAGGGACATTGAGTCTGCATTGGGGCTTTTTATATTTTTCAAGTCCAGAGCTTATACATAGTCTTGTGAACCTTCTCTGCACCTCTTCCATTCAAAATTTCCTTTGCAACTTGTTTTACTGCAGTTTATTTCTTACTGCTTTAAACTGGAAGTAAAATATGAATTTTATGCTATTTATGTTTTTAATTCAAAAGTTAAACTTTGTTTTGTTTTACCTTGATTCTTTTTTATGAATTTTAATAATTTTACATCAATTTTAACTTTTTCCAAATGTTTGGTGCAGATAAAGTAGTTGCTTTGTGTCATAAAATGCTAAAATAACCAACCAAACAACCATGTCAAATCCAGTTTTTCTTATTTCACAGTTCCAAGCTGCAAGTGCCATTGCTGTTGTGATTACTGCAGCTGTTCTTCCTTCCAGTTGAATGACATCAAGTGAAGTTTAATTAGCTCAAGAAGTAATGGCTCTAGTTCAAAGAGGGCCAACCTTATACAGTCTTCTGTTGTGCAGGATGACTGTTCTTGTACGACATGCTGGTATGTTCAAATGTGATGATGAGAATTTAGACAGCTTGTTTTTTCTCATGCCTATGCCTCACAGTTTAATTTGGGTGGAGGTGCTTAGGCCTCCTCTCTTTGTTGACTTAATCTGGTATGTTATATTTTCTCATTGTCTCACATTTCGTATGATTCATTACCTGCTCTTCTCATTGATGAACCAGTGGGACACTATCTGATGTTTCCTCCTACCAGATATTGGGTTTCACATGAGTTGTTTTAATGACTGGTTACTTTTGAGAGTCAGGAAAAAGATGACTCCCACTTACTCTGGATGAACTACATTAGCATATTTTCATTCTGCATTTCATTACTTAGACTCACAACAGGCAGACTCATTTGTCTCTTTGTGGAGTTAGTACCCCAGATTTTCTGAATTTGTTTTGGAAAATCTTGTTTTTCCATTCTGACATGTCACTCTTTGTTGGCCCTTTTCTTGTCAAAGTGGCTTCTCTGTTAAAACATTTTAAATCAGTGCTTCCTTTTATGTTTGGTACAGTTTCTTTTCTGTGAGTATTTTGGGGTATTCCTGATTCTTTGGGATACCAGAGTTGAGTTTCATTTCACATGATACTAGCTGATTACCCATAACTCCACTGCTTACTTGGGGTACCAGCAGTTGGTAAGTATGATATTGCATGATGGCTGTGAGTGATTTGCAACGTTGTAGAGTAATCTGTGTTCAATTTTTTTTTCTTGCGTAAAGAAAACAAAGTATGCGAAGAACGAAAGACACTTCCAAAGCTACTGGTGAGCAGAGTGATAATTAATGACACTGTTTGTCACTTTGTAACTCTGTTATTCATGAAAAACAATTAGATTTGCGTGTGATGTATTCGTGACATCATATCTGCACCCTATGTATTTGTAAACAAATAATACATTTTGGGTTTTTTCTCAATTTATGGCTACAAATGACACTTTAGGTAGTCATTAGGTAGAGTCTTCAAACTTTGATAATACAGGACTGTGTCTGATGCTGTTCATCATTTTATAACTGTAAATGTCAAATCTTCACCTTTGTTTTGCAACAAATTTAGCTGCCTTATTTTTTGTGTTAATTCGATTGGAGAAAATTAAATTTATCAGTGATGGAGAATAGAGGTAAAACAAGAAAATTGTGACTCCTATTGCAAATCTACATGCACTGATGATAAAAATTTCGTGAAGTTGGGGGTTGCACATTGCATGATAAAAAAAGTTTACCAATATCATATACATAAGCAAAAGTTTTATTTTTCTATTATTCTTGTGTCTTCTGTTCACCAATCCTTTCTGTTTTGTTTGCTCAGCCTCACCCATTCTACTTGTCTTGCCTATCTTCCTGATTGAAACCTCAGTGTCATCTGTTTTAACCTTTACCAACTTGTTCCTTCTCTCACCACTCTTTACAGACCTTTTCCCTACATCTTTTTTTTGCAGACATTATCATCTGTATGTGTTTACATTAGATGTTTTACCTTATTTTGCAGTTCTTGTGTGGTCTTTTAGTTTTAAAAAGTTCAGCAACTTGAAAGGGTCATTCCATTTTCACACCCATTTTTTTTTCTATATCACATTTTTATGACCATTCTGACCCTGCTTGTCTCTTTAGCATAGTTAGGACTCTTCACTGTTACATAGTGCACACTTCTTCCTTCTGTGGTTCCCATTCCTGTTTGTATATTCCCTTGAATTTCTTCCAGGCTCATGTCCATCTACATGCTTCCCTTGTGAGTTGGATTTTATGAGTATTATTTGCCTGACTTATTCTTCCCTTTCACCAAATGTTTGTTGCCTTTTTCATATCTTGTCACATCGAATCCACCACCTTACCATGTTCCAGGCTGCTCATTTTCATCACCCATTGGACGGCATTATTCATACTGGTATGTGGACTAATGCTCATTATCTTTACCACCCAGCTATTCCTGTTCTTTCAGTTTTTGTCTTTCTCTTGTTGCCATTTTGCTCTTCCACAGTTTTTTTACAAGTGGGTGAGTTCTCCTTCTTTCTACTTTTTCTTTGCAGGGATTCTTTTTCACACAATTTAGCCTTCCACTTTGTGGTGATTGCTGCTTGACCAAGTATACTTATTTTTAACTCCACATTGTAACACTTGTGTGTCAAATCCATCTACCACTGAGATGAGATGTTTTGCTTATTGGTATGTCTTATGTTCACTTCATAAAGATGTTTGCTCTGGAAATACACTATGGAGTAACACAAGGAAAGTGGATGAGGATTGCTGACCATGTTTGATGAATGCTGGATTAGCCATTTTTGATAATGAAGTGTAACAGCTTCTGTGTCTTGTGCAGTATTCCTCCAGTTTTTCAAATGTACTGTTTAAGTTAAACCATGTGTACGTATGCGTGTATATATTTTGAAATTCATTAGGCTTCAACAGTTAGTGTATCTGATTTTGGTATATACAGTTTCTAGAATATTATCATTTTGTATAAATGGAGTTTATTGCTAGGAATTCAAAACATCTGAATGATAAAAGAGACTTATGACCCTTATTTTCCTAAATATTGAATGGTATTTCACAGTGAAAGTTTTGCTCAGAATTTCACATTATTCAAACAGTATTTTATTAACTAGTGCATCGAGGGTGCTTTAGAGTGTGAGAAGTTTGTGGTTGGCAAACTGACAACATATGAAGGGATAGATTAATTTTCATGATTACTTATATCACACTCATCAAATTTTTAAATTATTTTACTGAAATATAAATAACTTAAGCATGTGTTGATGTTATTCCATGGATAACTTTGCCTCTAAACATGTGATGAAATGAGTCTAGATAGTTGTTTTTAGCTGTACTTGTGTTTTGAAAATTGAGGTAAGAGAATGTAAAAAGCCTGCACAAAGGAAGTCTGTAACATCTTTGTCGGAAAGTTTAGGGAATAGAATGACAGAGTTGATAGCATGGTGTTTAAAACTGGTTAACCAGCCACTGGTTACTGCTGTGCTCTTAGGATAAGAGATCAATTGGCAGATTTTATTGTTTCTAACAAGTAAATCAGTAGTGTAAGTTGTATTGTATTCTAAATGTAGTATTTCAAAACGACTTTTGTTACAGCAATGCAGTTATAAACTTTGTAACAGTTCTGCAAATGTGATTTTTATTTCTAGCTGCTTCCACTACTCTTGAGCATGTCTTCTCAGGTTCTTTTCATACAGTACCTGAGAAACAGGTGATTTACTTGTAGAGGGTTCAACACTCAACTATTACACATCAGAGCATGTGTAGATGGAAAAAAGTTGTTTTGATGTGATTTAAAAGTCTGTGTGAAGTCCTACTGTGGAATGTACTTTGTTTCAGGCAGCATGATAACTGGCAATACAATTTTAAGAAAGTTTTGATTTGTATGAAATAGAATAACAATAAATAAGGCCAGCTTCACCTCTCTCTGGGTTAATACAAACTATTTTTATGGATAACATATCAACAGTGTGTGTGTACATGTGCAGCACTTAGGCATTGTGTATGTATTATGATACAGTAGTATGTGTGAAGTTTTCACACATCTATCCTTAATACAGGCTATGTGGTGAGCAAGCCAAGGTGGTTAGGATAAAAACATTGAATGTGATTGGCCAAGATTTCTGTTTAAAAGTTTTAACTTGACTGTTTGTTTGTTTAAGACACTATGTAACTATTCGTTTGGTTTGGGCTTATTTTTTTCTGATGTAATTAAACTTCGTGGGAAATAAGATGTCAAAAATTAGTTGAATAAAGATGCAAAATTGCCAAGTAAACAATAATTGTACTTTTTGTAAAGAAATAGGATTTAAAAACATCAAAATTTGTGTGATTGGGTCTTTGTAGATGAGTATTGCTTTAATAGGATCTTTTTTTTTTTTTGTCTCCATATTAATTTTCCAAACAATTCTTACAACTTTCTGGACAACCTTGGATAATACAGGTTCAAATGGTATTAACATGTTGATTTTAATGGTGAAATGTTAGATGTGTATGACCCAATTGTAGAAAATTTTCTTTGCCTAGAGACGCACATTTATAAATGAAAATATTTAAGAAATCAGTTCTGGAGTGGAAATGGTCACAAACTAAATTCTTGTTTTTTATAGTCATTGCTATTCAAAATAATTCTACACATCCAAAGATAAATTACAAAAAAGGCCTTCCTTCTTCGGGTGAATGTTTTGTAATTGTAATTTGTTTTGTAACTTACCTTATTGGGACAGTTAATGTTAAGAATAGAGAATTTTATGTCTCAAGTGGTTCTACAGTTAGTTGTAATTAGTTAAACATTTATATACCTTATTTTTAATTTATAATTAAAGCACAAATTATATTCTGTCTTGTCTGATATTATTTTGTATTTGTACTACATGTGTTCTCACTACAGAGTATCTTGTGTGTAGTGCTGTATACATTTCTATTTGAATTTTGATTTTTCTGATTTTGACTGTAATGCATCAATCACTTGTTACTTGATATCAATTTGACTGTGTTTTTTTTCTACTGCTGTTACTTAGAAATCTTTTGCATATATAATTAAAAATAAGTATATGCCTTCCTTCACATTTATTTAAAGCTGTTAGGAATTTAATTTAAAGGAAGAGAGTACAATATAGTGATCTTTTAACTTTTCTTATCTGGGATATTCAGGAACAATTTTACACCTTTGTCTTTTATGAGAGTTTAATTTTGAACAAAGAATATCATTTTGATTTCACTGAGAGTCAAATGAATAGGATTAGTGAGTAGGTAACCATGAATGAGGTCAGTGAAGGCCTGTTGTTCTTTACAAGATGTCTTCTTGGCTAATAGGGTAGTGTTACTGTATTTATGTAAATAGCTCTGTAATCTCACATACCTTCAATTAATATATTTTTTGTACTTGCTGTTTTCAACTTGAACTGCACCTTATGCAACACACAAATGACCAGGTTGATTACCCTATGTTTTCAGCATAACTATATTTAATTTATAATTTCTCTCCAAAGGGATAGCAACTAATCAGCACTTTACTTACATGGTTGTTTTTACAACAGAATTGACTGATGCAGTTATAATGCACAATGAGTTGAAAGTAGAGATCGTGTTAAGCAGTGTTTGGGTCGTTAAAAGGGAGTGCTGAAATGCAACTTTTCAAACAACTTGTAACAAATATGAATTTCTGAGATGTTTTTTGTCATTCATTTTTAACATTCATTTGAGACAAGTTGGCATAAGTGACTCAACACAAATGAATAATTTGTCAATGATATTGAGTGTTTATTTAACACAGTAATATTACTATAATATATAGCATTTTTTCTGGAATATGCAATCCTTAAAAGTATATTTTGTGCAGTTGAAAGGGGAAGAGTATGTTTGTAATTGTCGGGATTTTTTTCTACTGTTTCAAAGTAGACACCAGTTTCTTCTGAGTTGGAAATTTTTGTTTCTGCTGATGATTGAGAAAAAAAAATGTAAAATATAGCAAAATAAATTACAAAAATGGAGTTGTGGTTTGTTACTTTCATGTTAATTTTTACACATATACCTATTTATTTGGGCTCCAATATTACTATGAGCAACAGCTACACATACTACAAGCATGTGAAGTACCTTGTATTTGTTCTGATCATCGGTATGTGCTCTGAATCATCATCATCATTGATTGGTATCTGTTTTGAAAGTGATGGACTTCAGTTTATAAATTTATATTATCTTGAGCTTGTGAATCTTGTATTTGTAGATGTGTCACATTTTATATTCAAGCCATCATTGCATAGCTAGGCTCAGTTAGTGAACCAATACTGTCAGTGATAATATTACAGATTTCAATATTGCTCATTTAGTCATTTGATGTGAGTTAAAATCCCAGATTTTGAAAGTGCATAAAACTTCTTTGTATCTTTCTTTTGTATAATTTTATTGTAATATTTGATGTTGTGAGACACATTTTATTCATATATTGCATATTGTGTGATACACATTTTGTCCATATGTTGCATATTGTATGACACTCTAAGTTAAAAGGATATCTATGTTTGGTAAGATCTTAAATACTCAATCTAAATACTGCCAAACAAAATCAATATGTAGTTCTGATACATGCCATTTTACCACAACTTTATATCAGCTGTGGTTATTAGAGGACTTGCTGATTTGCACAATCAAAATCATTTGAATAAACTCTGCTCAATCAAACCTCTATATTTTTGAGTTTTTAAAATTTTATATTGAAACATCTATGGGGCTTGATAGTAGGAAGTATATGATTAAATATCAAGAAAGTAATACATTTGATTTTAACAAATGATATTATCTTTAAAATTATATTTGTTATATGTTTCTAGTTTTGCTTTTAAAACACAAACTTGAGTAATATCTGACTTAAAGATTTTACCAGAAGCTGTTTCATGTTATACTCCTTATGTCTTCCCTTTTTAAGATATATTTATTTATATCACACTTGGATTTTTTGCAAATACTTCTTCCCGGTTATGCTGAAGAGGAAGAAAACTACTGCCATATTTTGGACAGTTAAGTTTTTATTTTAATAAAACAAAACCATATGATATAAATTTTAGGCACCATATTTGAAATATGTACTTTAAAATAGGTACCATACATTGAGATGTCTTTCACCTTTCTTCCACTGGATGTACAACTAGTAAACTTATTTTTAAGAATTCAATAACTTTTCTAATGTAAACATTACATATCAGAAAGGAAAGACAACTTTTACCAAAACTGGAAAACATCAAGTTTTTTTAAAATTAGCTTCAACTTGTGTGTATGGCCTTATGTAGTATAGCAACAAACTAATTAAAAAAAAAAAAAACTACTATCAACTATAAAAGGAAACCAAATGTAAAAATAATTTAAAGGGACAACTGCCTGGTGAGCTATTGAAGGGCATATTTTTCAAAATCTACAATACTGAGAAATGGATCAAGGACTATACTTTACAGAAAATATCTGCTACCACTGATATGATGGTTTTGGATATGGACTAAGTATTTCAAATTTGTAATCATCTGTCCATAAAAAAACTTGTCAAGTTATGAACACTCCAGTTTTTGTATGTTTTAGTGAATTTCAGTCTCTTGATAAATTTTGAAGACTGAAGTATTTTTTTTAAAATTGCTACATGGACAGACCATTGGATGGAAAAAGTAGTCTCATAAAATGGAAGGAATGTGAAAATATTTTCTTGTTTTAATATTTTGGCTCAGTACATTAAATTGACCATTTAAAGTGAAAACTCTATTCCTGTTGAATGAAGTCTTCTCAGATCTGATGAGAAGGAAATTCTCATATCTTCTGTCTAGGAAGCTGTTGCATTTTCTTTCTATTTTAATATTAAATGGTCTCTCAGTTTCCCATATATATTTGGTTTTTTTAAAAGTGCCACAAGAAATACTGTAGACTACATTTTTCCCCATGTAATTCTTCAAAAGTTGCATGTCAGTGATGTTGAGAAACCCACTTCTTGAGAATTTTATATGCAAAAACGGCTCGATTGGGTTCAGAAAATATTTTAAATAGAAGAGCGAACAACGTTTTGACCTTCTTCGGTCATTGTCAGTTACCTCTTTCTTTGTGAACCTGACGATGACCAAAGAAGGTCGAAACGTTGTTCGCTCTTCTATTTAAAATATTTTCTGAACCCAAACGAGCTGTTTTTGCATATAAAAAAAAAAAAAAGTTGCATGTGATGCAGTTATTTTTCTGACAATGATAGCAAGGTTTAAAATGCTGAGCACATTAAGCATGATTTAAGCAAATGTCTTGGATTTTCTATTGAATTTACAAACAAATCCAAATTCATCATAGTATACTAAATGATATTATTAGCCTTAGGACTAATAAAGCTCCTCATGGAGTCTTTGGAAGTTGTTGATGGACTTCAGAAAGCACATAAAGATGAGAAATACAATATTAACTTCGGTGTATTGTTTAGAACCATTAGTCCATATCCAAAACCATCATATCAGTGGTGGCAGATATTTTCTGTAAAGTATAGTCCTTGATCCATTTCTCAGTATTGTAGATTTTGAAAAATATGCCCTTCAATAGCTCACCAGGCAGTTGTCCCTTTAAATTATTTTTACATTTGGTTTCCTTTTGTAGTTGATAGTAGTTTTTTTTTTTTAAATTAGTTTGTTGCTATACTACATAAGGCCATACACACAAGTTGAAGCTAATTTTAAAAAAACTTGATGTTTTCCAGTTTTGGTAAAAGTTGTCTTTCCTTTCTGATATGTAATGTTTGCATTAGAAAGGTTATTGAATTCTTAAAAATAAGTTTATATTGTAGTTTAATGAATACATGATTGCTATAATTCTTGACTTTGCATTTATGATTTTTGAAATGGAATGATTGATAGCATTGTGGTGTAATGAATATGATCTATGTGCTTTTTTCATATTTCGTGTTTGGTTGATTTCAGTTCTTCTGGGTGTACTTGCATCGTGTTTTTAAAGAACTGTTAACTTTGAAATCAGTTGCAGCAGAGCCAAATGTGAAGGAAATGACAAGTGAGTTAATCTTTTTTGTATAGGTTTTCAAAAT
This sequence comes from Carcinoscorpius rotundicauda, assembly GCA_011833715.1. NCBI lineage: Eukaryota > Metazoa > Arthropoda > Merostomata > Xiphosura > Limulidae > Carcinoscorpius > Carcinoscorpius rotundicauda. The sequence goes on along the minus strand of CM022392.1, from coordinate 42,232,787 downwards.
TTCAAATAAATATGCTCCAGTTTAACAGTTTATAGAGTGAATAGAATGTTTCGATAATGCGTATATTCTAATTATGAACTGATGGCTGGCAAGAACTCTGCAAACTACATCTACTTGCTAATTCTTGTATCGACTGAGTAACTGTTTTGGTATTTGTATGTATAAAATTTTCTTGACATTTTTTGAAGTAATATAAAATAATTTATTTTATAAGTCAGAAGTAATTAGTTTAAAACTCTATTTAAGCTTGTAAAACTGCAAATGAGAAGAAAAATTAACATAAACCACTGTTGACATCTTTATTTTTTATAACATACACTGCTGGCCAAAATCTTATGGTCAATGAACATAAATAAAAAATATGCATTTTGCATTGTTAGATTCAATCACTTATTTGAGTAGAGCTTTGAAAGATGACAATAAGAAAAGGGAAAATAAAAATAAAAATAGAGAAAATGTGAATACTATGAAATTAGCCTAAATACTAGCTGGTCAAAAGTTTAAGACCATACTGAAATAAAGTGTTAATCATTAAACACGTAACAAAATTTAGTTATTTGTGTTCAAGCCTTAGCATTGCCAACATCTTCCACTGACATTTCCTGTGTTAAATTGGGTAAAAACATGGCAAAGTCTAAAAAGTTGACAGAGTTTGAATGTGGCAGAATTGTTGAGCTACAAAATTAAGGTCTCTCTCAATGTGCCATTGCTGGTGAGAATGGGTATGGTAAAACTGCTGTTTCAAATTTCTTAAAAGACCCTGAGGGGGATACAGAACAAGAATTTCAAATGGTTAGCTCAAGAAAATTTCACCATCGTTGAGTAGGAAGATTTGATGGGTTGTTTGGCAAGACACCACCCGATCATCAAACCAGATTGAGGCCCTTATAGACACAGAGTACAGCTCAAGAACAATAAGATGGCATCTATAAGAGAATGTCTTCAAAGGCCATGTCTCCTTCCACGTTACGAAACAGCTTGGTTAAACTTTGCTGGGAAGCACCAAACATGAGATGCAGAAAAGTAGGCAAAGGTTTTCTTCTCTGATGAAAAAGTATTCAACCTGGATGGCCCAGATAGCTGCATTACTGGCATGATAAGAACATCCCATCAGAGACATTTTCTACATGACACAGTGGAGGAGGCTCCATCATAATCTAGGGTGCTTTCTACTTCCATGGAACAATGAAGCTTCAGGTTATACAGGGGCATCAAACTGTAGCTGGCTACATTGGCATGTTGGAGAAAGCATCCTTTTTGACTGAAGGCCTTTGCTTGTGTGAAAATGACTAGATCTTTCAGCAGGAGAATGCTGCAATCCAAAATGCCCACAGGACAATGGTCTTTTTCATGGCGAGTAATGCGATTCTTTTGAACCATTCAGCATGTTCACCAGAATTGAACCCAGTTGAAAATGTGTGAGGTTGGATGGCAACGGAAATCTATAGAAATGGACATCAATTCCAAACAGTGCATGATCTTCGTGAAGCCATCTTCATCTCTAGGAATAACATTCCAGCCATATTTCTGCAAACACTTATGTCGACCATGCCAAAGTGAATGTTTGAAGTTACTTGCAATGATGGTCGGGCATCTCACTACTAAGATGTCTTGTTGGACATTTTCTACCCTGTTTAGGACTTCTTTTTGGTATGGTCTTTAACTTTTGACTAGCTAGTATTTAAACTAATTTTATAGTGTTCACATTTTCCCAATTAAATGCAAAAAAGTTTTTAATTTTTAATTTACCTTTTTCATTTTTATCTTTTGAAGATCTACTCAAATAAGTTGTTGAGTGTAACAAAGAAAAATGCATATTTTTTCTTTATGTTCATTGGCCTTAAGATTTTAAACAGCAGTGTATATATATGTATGTGTGTTTGTATGGTTCTCACCTACCAAAATTTATTCAGGTGCATATTTAATTAACACAGATGTTCTCTTTTAAGAACATTTACATTTATTCAAATTTTGTTATATGGATTAAAGTAAGTTTTTCAGAATTGAAGTACATTTAAATATATAGGGAAACAAATGTAGATGTGGAATCTTGAGACCAAGTTAGTATCTGAACTACAAACAACAATAAATCCCAAGATACAACAGACTACAAAATCTTATACTTCTGCATACCATATGTTCCCAACATCAGTGAAAAGATAACCAACACTGGGAAAAAACTTGTAACAAAACACAACATTCCAGCAAACACCAAATTTATTTAAAAAACAGGTACAAAATTGAAGTCCATACCATGAAAAATTATATTGAGAAACACAACATAATTAATAAAATACATTGCAACAACTACCACAACTTATATTTTGGAAAAACAAGCAGAAAAATGGAAACTAGATTCAAAGAACACAAAAAACACATTCACACGTTTTTGAAAACTGCAAGTCAAATAAAAACAACATAACCACAGAAACACCCAGATATTAAGTTGGGAAACAAATGGAAAATAAAAAAAGCCCAATTTATACAGCAATTAAAACCAATATAAAGGAAAACCTTTATACCTGTACTAATTGATAACTTAACATCCACCTGCAATGCCCCCTACAATCTTATTTCTACTTTTGTCCATAAGAGATGTGTCCTGTAACGGTCAATTCAAACTCTCTTTCTTAACTGGAAGATGACCTAGAAAGGTCAAAAAATTGTTCTCTCCTTATCAATAAAAGTTTTAATACCTATACCAGCTGTTCTGAGATACACGAAAGGAAAACATACATATTTGATATCTAAGGGTGTTGAAGGTATCATACTGTATTGGGGATAGATCAAAGGTATGAGCTTCTTTGATAAACTTTACATAATATAAAGAGGTCAAAAGTCAAGCTGATGCTTGTCTCCTTCATTTCATCTTACTCTCACTATAGAAAGGTGAGATGATCTAGAAGTTGGAGATTGGGATGAGTTGAAGTATCAGTTTTCATTAACTTAATTGTTAATGTGTATTATCCTGATTTTTTTGGCTTAATACACTCACTATGGGCTTTGTCACATTGGCTGAGTTTATGACCCCAAATTAGGCTTTAGAGTATTCATACTATAACATCTAATATATTTTTTGCATGTTTTCAGTAAGCATTAAGAGTATCTTGTAAACAAAAAAATGGAAATTTTAATTAAGTATTCTCCCTAAAAATGTCTTCATGAATTTTTGGAGTTAGTGTTGACTGCTTTGAGTATGAAGTGATTTTCATGTTGAGACTAAAAAAAAAAATGTTTTCGTGTATGTAATATATAGTCCTTTGCAGACTTAGAAAAGTTTTAAACATAGAATTAACAGTGTGTACATTATTAATAATGAATAACAATGTGAATTTAATTACATTAAGCAATTATTACATAGTTTTGAATTTTCAGAAAGCTAAAGATATAAAAGGACACATTGATGTAATCTAATAAATAACAGCATACAAGTTGAATGAAAAATCAGGAGAAGTTGAGCAGAATGTAACATGAATAAAATCAATAATATTAACATAGGTATAAATCCAAAGAAGAATTTGTAGTATTTTGATTTAGAAGATTTTATGGACAGCATATCTTTTTTTTTTATCAGAAGCTTAGAAAGTATTTGAGAGAATTTTAAAGTTACAAACATAAATAATGTCTTTTGTGTTTGTATATAGCAGAGCTAGAAAGGTTTGTAATTTTTTACCAGCTTTTATTAAAATATCTATGTTGTGAAATGTTAGTACTTTAAGTGACATTACTTTCAATGTTATAATGGGCTTTGTAATCTTTGCACGTATATAGGTAGATGAGATGTGAACAATGGGCAGCCATTACACAATTTTTTTAGTGGAAAAAATTTGAATCTGAAATTGGGTTTAAAATAAATTGTTATGAACTTGAGGATGATAACAGATTTTATTATGTTTTAAACATCCCACACAACTGAATTAAATTTTGTGCTACTAGTATTTATAGTTTATGGTCATTTTATTATGAAAATTATTTATTTTCACCCAAGGTAGAGTTGAAAATTTGATCTGTGATGTAGATGCCTAATATATTCTTTCATAATATTATAAGAGAAAAAAAATCCATTTGAAAAGGCCTTTGCTTGAGCAACGTTTATCTATTTCCCACAATAACAATAAGGTCTTACGCATTCATTCACATATACAATTTAAGAATAAGTTTCTTAAACTATGAATTGATCCTTGCCTGATTATGATTTATGTTAAAACTGAAAGCAAGCCTATACATTATCATGAAGAATATTGAGATGTTAAAATGGTGGAAAGTACAGTCTTGTATTATCACAAACTTCAGTTACTTTTCAATTACCCATGAAAATTGGATTATATAAACTATTTTTCAAGTTCTTAATAGTTTCAACAGAAATTAAAAGGTGAAGGTGAAGAAAATGTTTCCTTTCATGATGTAGTTACTGTAATTTCAGGTTTAATACTTTCAGGATACTATACTTTTGACTTGAAGAAATTTCAAAAGAACTTGTATAAAAATAATTTTTGCTTTAAGACATTTTAGCTCACTAGATATTTTAGTAATTCTTAAACTAAATAAAGATAATGTTATAGTAATTATGAATAAAAAGATTGTGGAAAAGGTTTTAAATATTTCAAATTATAACACCAAATTTAAGATATTAGAATAAGATCCTACAATTACAAAAGAAGATCTGATATCTGTTGTCATCTGAAATATAATTAGGCCAGTTGGTTCACAATATGGAATATTTTACAAGTTGCGTAAAATACATAAACTGTCCCATTAGATTGACTATGATAAGTGTAGGTACCTTCACTCAGAAGTTAGCAGATTTTTTAGTGGTGTTTATATTTACTCTCATGTAACTAACAAACTTAAGATAAAAAATAGTTTTGAATTTTCTAAAAAATTATCTAAACTGGTTTTTGATGAACCTGTTTACATTGCAAGTCTTGCCACAGAGCTCTTTTACACAAATTTACTATTAATTGGGGTAATAGAAGTAAGTAGTAATTTTATTTAACAAAATTGTTAGGTGTATAACTAAACCTGTTTTTTTATAAAAGTATTAGAAGTTATCACCAAAGAGTCAGTTTTGTTTATTCATGGTTATTATTTTGAATAGTTTAATGGGGATGTCTATGGGTTCAAATATTGCACCATGTTTGGCTGATTTGTTTTGAAGTTATCACAAAGAAATGTAATTAAAAACGTTTTAGAAAAGTTTAAACCTTTATACCATAGAAGATGTGTTGATGCTACTTTTGTAGTTTTTAAGAACAAACCTGATATTCAGTATTTCAAAATTATCTGAAAAATTAACAATATTAGATTTACAGTTGAAGAACAAACAACTAATAGATTACCTTTCTTATGTACCAATTTTTTAATTTAGGTAGTTTTAATACTGTTATCATAAGCCAACTTTTATTGGGTAATATCTTCATTTTGATACCTTTTTACATTTTCATTTAAAAAAACCTAATTTGATTCATCAGGCTCAAAAACCTAGTTAAGATTTTTCCTCATTCCATGAAGAAATAATAAACATAAAGGTTGTTTCACACAAAAATAGTTTTCTTGTGCAATTAATTAATAGCGTTAGGAATTATTTGCAAGTTTTTAACACTCCAAAAATTAACAAACAGATTGAGAATAAAAAAAAATAGTTTATTGAATTCTACTATTTATTTTTACCCACTGTATAAAATTAAGTTTAGAATTGTTAAAATTATTAAAATATAGTTATGTTTTATTCAAGTAATTATTTTAAATTTAAAGACATGATTTATATAATGCACTACTCCTTACATCATGTATAATTTTACATGTCCAAGGTATAACTTTGGCTGTGTGAGCTCTACAATATGTTGTCTTAAAGCATGTTCCAAAACACTGCATATAATCAATCTTCAACCCTTTATTACTGTTTATGAGTGTCACTTCAATATCTTGAAGAGTGCAGATAGTAAAGAAATGCTCCACAAAAAATGATATTTATGGATACACAAAATGTGTCCCAAATTCAATTTGAATCATATATATATAAAATTAGAATATGACAAATCTTAGTATGTTTAACACTCCTACGAAAAAAATATGTACATCCACTAAAGTGATTTTGGGGCCTATCAGGCCTCATATATTTTTCCATAGAAACACAGTGATTTAGCAACATTCATTACAAACAACTTTAGAATGGCTCTGACAAACATTTTATTTACAATTTGAGCAAACAATTTTCGACTGTCTATCTTTTGATCTGCCGCACAAATGGCATCGTCCTCTTTTTGCCCTCTTTGCAGGCAGTTCACATGAGGTTGTTTTGTCATTATCTTTGCAGTAAATTTCTTTGATTTCAAGCACCAATTGCCGTATAAATTCTCTTCTGGCTCTTGATTTATGTTGACGAAGAAATTCTGGATGTTTTGTTGAGTATAGAACGAAAGCATTGTACTCAGCAAGATCTAGAATGTTATAGAATATGCAGACTGACCAACGCTTTGATCACCTCTTTGTTGTATAATATCTCACCAGTTGATCGAGAGTGTTGACACCTGCCTTCGTTGCATTGTAAAGATTGACGATTTCGGGCTTTCCATTCTCTTTTACTTCACCAGACTGATGCTGAGAAGTCAGTAGTAGCACATATTTTCCTGGTTTGTCTGAGTGCCTGAGAAGAGTGATGTTCAAAGAAAAACTTTGGTGATAACTCTCTAGATTTTGCATTTATTTCAGGAGGCAGGAAGGTTCTTGATTTCCATATGGTTCCAACAAGTCCTGTTCTTTTTGTTCGTAGGTACTTGGCAAGTGTCATTGTTGTGAAGAAATCTGTCGTTATTGTCCTTCCTTTTCCAAATGGCTGACTCAGTTCTCTGTTCTTTCCCCTTAATTTGTTTCTGTCATATTTCCAACCTTTCCAGTATAAATTTGAGCATTGAGGAGGTAACTTGTCTTTACATCTGTTGGGCACCAAATCTTTATTCCATATTTGCCTGGCTTTGTCGGAATGTATGTTCTGAACCCAACTCTTCCTTAGAAGTTAGAGTTGTTCATCCACTGTCAGGTATTTGCTTGGGTTGTAATTGTTTTTGCAAATTTCAATGAAAAAATTCCAGACTCCAGAGATGGCAGCATCTTTGATTTCTCTATTTCTTTGAGAGTGGATGTCAAATCTGATTTTTGAGCACATTTTTTTGAATTTGTCTTGTGTAATCAGTTTTCGCAAAAATGGCAAACCGAATTCGATTGAAAACATTTCGGCTATCGCTGCATTTTTGGATTTGCTTATTCCAAGGAAAAGATTAGCTGCGATCCATTTCCTGAGGTCTTCAAAAATTGGTTCTTTTATGACAGTGTTTGTTGAGTAAATGATCTGTTCCACCACATTATCAGAAATGAAAATTTTGAATGTTTCGAATGGTGTAGAGACTCTTGGAGCAGCTTGCCTTGTAATGCCTGGGTTCCCATTGAATATATTGAGAGCTGTGGTTCTCCTGTTGATCCTTGAAGGTGTTGTTGAATAACTAAAATTCTTATCTTTGGACAAAAGTTCATTCACTCTCATCTTAGTAAGATCTTCTTGATTACTTTCTTCACTTTCAGAAGGGTACGGCACGATTTGTTCATCATTTTGGGCTTCAGAAGGATCGTCATCACAACTTTCAGAGTAGTCTTTGACTTTATCATGTTCACTTTCATTGTCGGATGGTTTTGTCAGTAAATGTACAGCTTCATCAAGAGATATTATTTTTGACATGGTTTGAAGATTTCAGCTCCTATATGTATAGGATATGTGGATTCTTCTAGAATATTCTTGAAGCTTCAAGAATATTCTAGATTATTCTAAATACTTCTGTAAAGTTTCTAGAATGTTCTAGAACAGGCGTGGGCAAACTAGGCAATAATCAGGACTGTCTAAAATTATTGTTTGAGTAGAGTTATTATTGTAAGTATCCATCTTTTGAAAAGAAGTTGTAAAATTAATATATTTTTACTATAATTTGCTTTTTTCGGTTGCCCAGGCCTGTTCTAGAATTATTCAGGAAATAAATAAAGTCATTTTTATGTTTTTTCATCTGCTCGAAATACCCTTAGTGGATGTTTTAAAAAAAATGTTTAAATATTATTTTGCAAATGTCTGAAAAGTCAAAATATTATTGCTCCTTAAAATATAAAGGGATAGGGTCAGTTAATGGCAATTTCATTTAAATACAAAATTATTAGCCTAATATTAATAACCTTTCAAGTTGCTTTGGGGTCTGTTAGGCCTCAATTTTCGTAGGAGTGTTAATATTCATATGATGTTGATGTTTTCAATTTTCCATTCTTTTTATGCTTTCAAGGTCTTCCTACAAATGCTTGTTTTTTTTTATAAATTAATTTAAACTTTTAAATTACATGTAATCTTATGCAACTGTAAAATATCAGAGGACATAATGACATAAGTAATGACAGAATAAATACTTAAAACATTATTTATTGTGAAAGACTAAAGAAAGTATATATAATATATATATATATTCTTATTATATTATTCATTTATACAAAATATATTATTAAAATAATTATTTCAAACACATTTTCTAAAGTACATAATTAAGCATTTACCAAAATGTGATGGGCATTCAGTTTGTTCCTTATAAATCCCAAAAAAGGTTTATTTTTTGCAATTTTTAAATTATGCCATTTGTTGTACTTAGTGTTTTATTTTTAAACCTTTGAATATGTGATATGAATGTATATTTTACTTTCTAGAAACCCTATCAGTATTTAACAGTCAAATTCTCATGTAAGATTTTTAGATGAGAAAGATGGTTATTTATGGAAGGTTTTAAAATACCCTGTTGAAAAGAAGCACCATGGTTTTCTAGAATACTTCCAATATCATAGAATAGTACTAATTTAATAATACTCATAAATTTCAGTAATTAAACCATGAGATATCCTGCATTTAAAAGATTGATACATTGTCTTGTTTCTCACACATTTTTGTAAAACTTATTTGAAGCATATTTTTCTTTTAGGTTTCAACGTATTTTACTTAATACCTGATAGATTTCCTTGTGATAATTCAGTGAGCTTCTGTCTATGGTTAATGTCAAATGTTGTACCACTTTTCCAGTTTAATGTCACAGGACACCCAAAATATGGAAATTTAGTAAGTGTTAAAACTGTTTTTGACTAGTTAATAAGTAGAAGTGGCAGATTTTAGATGAAAAGTACATTTAGATATTTTTGCTATGAATTTTACATTTCAAGAAGATATAATCAAATTTTGGAAGCATATTGCTCAACAATGTTTATTTGAAAAACAAAAATTTTTACCTATGCTCTTGGTTAATACTTGTAATTCAGTAATATATCCATGTATTATTATGTATTGAGGAAGTTTATATTGTGTTGAGTGTATTTATATATATAAATTGTTTTTAGTTATGATGTTAGATATTTAAAGCTGAGTAGTTGATCAATTATGCTAGTTTTGTTATTAATAGCCAGTCATGTTTGAAACAGCAAGAAAAGTGTTGAATGGTAAGTTAGTAAATGACAATGTTAAGATTTAATGAAGCAAAAATTTTGTGTTTATATTTTCACTGGTATGTGCTTATTTAAACTTAGATGTTTCTGGAATATTAATGTCTAGGTTCAGAGCAACTACTATGATGCCAAGGAGCTAGTGAACCAAGCTCTACAAAATCAAGTAAGACAGCTGCCTAATTTAAGTTGAACTGGGAGAAAAGTGATTAATCAATTATATCTGATTACCTATGAACATTGGTTATGTTAGTGTTGTGAAGGTAATGAACTAGAATTCTGAAATTATATGAATATCTGTTTGCACACAGTAGGTATTCTTCGTATGACTGCTGGCCTTGAACTATTTTACATGTGAGATGTGAACTGCATTAGCATAACAACACTCCTTCACCATTAAAAAGGCAACACATTCTGCATAAGTGATAAATCTCAATAAGCATTTGACCTTGAAATTGATTTAGTTATTACCTTCGGCTATTTCAGGAACGTATATATTCACTGAATTTTAACTGCTGTTTGATTAAGTGAGGTTTGTTGATAGCAGTGACTTATTTCACTTCATTTCTTATGGTGAACAATCTACAATTGTTCAATGCCTTTATTATTGTATCTCTCTATTCCTATGGTGGAAGTAAATTCCCCTCTTTCTGAACCCAACCATGAGAAAAATGATTTTGTGTGACTTTTTAACTCTCCTGGCTTTGCAGTTGGCCTTTTTTATGTGTGGAGAATGGTCTTCCTTCTTCAAATCTGTATGTTGATTTGATCTGTCAAGTTTGTTTTTTAATTTGTCATAACCTTATATCTTTTGATTCTTCCCATTGTATTCTACATATCTAGTGTTAAGGATTATTTGCCTCCCTACCTTCCCTTTAGACGTGTGTTTTTGTGCATGTTTCTGGGTCAGCTTAATTCACAATCTTAAATACCTTGTCCTTTTAGACTCCAAATTCCTTTGCTATGATTTATGACCATTATTTCCTATTCTTGTATTTTCAATCCTTAGAGTCCATTTTACCTATTTTAGAGCTAACTTTTTTTTTCAACAGTTCTGGAATGTACAGTTTCTTCATCTTTGTATTATTCTAATACATTTCCATTGTTACTGATTTTTTATTCATCCACTCAGTGTGGATTCCTATACGTGGTGAGGGGACCTCCCAGAGAGAGTTCTAAACATCCACCCATGTATTTGCCATGTGTGACGATTACCCGTAAAGGGTAGGAGAAGATCCTAGTGGTTGAGTGCTCCAACCATAACACACCACTTTGGCCTAGAATTCACATAAGCAAATGGCCTTGGGGTGCCCTCTTTCTGGTGAATCAACTGGTTGACTTGGGCTGTGGTCAACCATATACCAGTGTTGGATGTTCTCAAAAGGTGTTATGGACATTGTATCTGATGTTTCCATGGTTGGTGGAAACAGTGGGCACCAAAATATTCTTTCTTTATTATGGATCCCAAATAAACATTTAATTAAAATAGTGAAAAAACAGTCCATTGGTAAATGACCATGTTTGAGGATCCTGAGCAGCAATCTTCAACCACTGTAATACTTGTATCTCATTTTTTTATACTACATTTTCTTTCAGAGAAATCTTTTGGGCAAATGTCTCTCTTTTTTATTCATAAGGGACTTGCTGGCTACCCTAAGTCGGTCAAATAGCTTTACACTGGTGACATATTGCTGGAAACATCCACTCCTAAACCCAGTAAACTTCTGTTGCATTCAAAGGCCATTGGGGATATACCCATTGATGCAGCTTCCCCTGCTACTTTGAATTCATCACAAGAAGTTATTGTTGAGAGGGATTTGAAGAACATCCCCAAGTTATAGGTCCTTGCTGGTTTTGCCACCCAAGGAATTCCTGCAGTAAGGTGTATCTTCACTCACAAAGATAGCATTATGCTGACTAATATTCTAATTTTGACATTTACATTACTGCATCCACCTCCCACTGCCAAGGCAGGTTTTCTGAATTGCAAGGTTTCTGCCATATATTCCGAACCCTCTAAGATGTTTTCAGTGTTAGCAGTTCAGTCACTTGAAGATATCATGTCTTGATTCCTTGATGTGTACTTAATGTGGTGGCAACAGGCTCTCATTGCATTAATTGTAATGGCTCTCACCCATACTACTTTTGTTCTTGCTCTAAGCAGGTGGAAGAAAGAGAAGTGCAACATCTTGAAGCGTTTCTTACCATGAGGCTTGAAAGTTACTGTCCTCCACTTGACCTTGGATGTATGCTGCTGCACTTCATTCCATTGCTACAGTGGGAGTGTAGACAGATCTCTCTGAAAGAGTTGTTTTCAAAGCATATGAAAAGTCTTTTAACCTCTATAGTTAAGAAAGTTAATGAATCAGTGTCAGCACCAATCTCTGTCCCTACCATTCATTCCAATAAGCCCCCATATCTGCTTCTTTTGGTTCTGTGTATGGACATTTTCTTTGGTACATTTTTTTTCTCTGGCTCTGAGATGCAAAAACATAAGTCGTTCATGCCTTCAGCTGCTGAAATCTACTTCCAACGGCAAAGACCTGCCCAATTAACTAAGGGAAGGATCCATGGTGTTCAATAGACCTCCCTCGAATAAGGAAAATAAAGAAAAAAGACATGGTCATAAACAGAAAGGCTCTCCACCCAATTTGCCTACACATAAATAAAAATGGCCATTTTAATAAAGTGGAACTGTTGAGGTTTACATTATTATCTAGATAATATTAAAACACTGATTGATTCTTACCATCCTATGTGTCTTTACTTCCAGTAAACATTTCTGAAACCTATTGATACAGTCACCTTTCGGCAGTTTTCTTTCTTAAGAAATGACGATGTGTGATGGACGAGTGCAAGGAGGGGTGGCACTGTTGGTTGATCAGCATGTGCTTACCCTGTCTTTGCTATTTGATGCACCCTTTGAGGCCATAGCCATCAGTGTTTTTCTTGGATCACACCATCACTGTTTGTTTTCTCTACCTGTCTCCTGGAGAGACTTAAGATCAATCAGATCTTGATACTCTCATTGAACAGTTGCTGTCTTCTTTTTTAATCACGGGGAACTTTAATGGACATGATTCCCATCTGGGGAGGTGTGATATTGAATGGAAGGGTTGCTCTGTAAAGTGTATGCTGTCTGATCACAACCTTTCTCTCTTCTGTATTGGTTCTTGTATTTATGCATATAGTCATTTTTTTACTGCTTTGATTTCTCAGTTTTCCCCCCTTCACTATTCTCCCACTGGTTGACAGTAACCCATGAGATAGTGATAATTTTGAGATAGACTGGTTGTGGTTGATCCCATCAGACTTGTGTTACACAAGCAGGATCAAGCCAACTAACTCTCTTTCCCTGCTCTTGTGGAACTTAATTCTTCCATCCTCTGTAAGCCTTCAATAGACAACTGCACAGCTGCATTAACTTACTGTGTTATCTAGGCAGCTGCATAATGTACTCCTAAAACCCTGAAACATTTTCCATGATATCCTTGTCCATGGTGGAACCCTGTCTTTCCACATGGCATTGAAGGCTCAAAAATGGGCCTGGGATATCTTTCGTAGGTTATGCCACATTTTCAAACTGCACTGCTTTTCAGTGAGCCCATGTACATGCTTATCAGGTAAAACATCAAAGCCAGAAGAAATCTTGGATTAAATTCACAACCAGCATCTTTTCTACTGCCAGTTCCAAGATTTGAAAGGTCAGTAGATAGTATAATTCTGTCCCAATTTCAATTTTATTTTCTGATGACAGGGAAGTAACTAAAACTTTGAGGATCACTAATACTTTCAGAGAAAACTTTTATCAGGTATTTTATCAGTACTTCTGTTTTATCCTCCACCTTCTTTGCTATGAAGACTTGGGCAGAGTGATCTCTTCTTTCCTTTTGGACTGATTGTCTCTACTACTGTTAACAGCCCTTTTACACTAGTGGAACTCTGATTGGCTCTTCATCAATCTGGCAGCACTTTGGTCAGACCTAATGATATAAACTATAAACTATGCTGCACCTTCGATCTCCTGCTTGTTTTGCTGTTCTTCTGATTGTTCTTAACTGGATCTGGCAGGATAATGTTTTTCCTGATGCATGGCACCAGGCCATTATCTAACCCTTCTCGAAGCCTGGAAAGGACCCCAAGATTCCTTCAAACTACCATCCTACTGCTTTGATTAGCTGTCTTTATAAGACCTGAAAGAGGATTGTTAATGCTTGTCTTGTTTGGTTTCTTTAATCAAATAACCTCCTCTCACCCATCCAGTTTAGGTTCCTAAGATAGTTTTTCACCATGCACCACCTGATTTGACTTGAAATGTTGATCAGAGAAACCTTTCTCAAACGATATCTTGTATCAGTATTATTTGACCTTGAGAAGGCTTATTTTACTACATGGAGGTATGGTATTTGCAAGACCTGCACTAGGTGACCATTTGTCCATTTTTTATTAAAAGTATTTTAATGGGCAGCCAGTTTCAAATTCGTTTGGGTTTCACACTTTCTCGTTCTTTCCTACAGGAGATTTGAGTCCCTCAGGGCTGTGTTTTGAATGTCACATTCACCAACCAGTTTTAACTTCTCTCTCTTTAAAACTCTTTGTATGCACTTTTCCTGCCAATGGGGTATTCACCCAATCCTGGACTACATGTCGGTGAAATTGGGCTTTCTGTGGTCCCAGAGATTTGATATTCTTAGGTCTTATCTTTGACTGTAAGCTGACCTTTATACCACACATCAATCAGCTATGGGTCAAATGTGCAAGAGCATCCTCCATTTTCTCTCTTCCACCATCTGGGGTGCAGATCGATCTCATGTTAAAGATATATCATGCTCTTATTCAATAGAAACTAGACAACAGTGACACTGTTTTTAGATTTTTAAAGGCTATTGGCCTTTTTAGCACTATTTAAGTTTTTAAATCATAAATTAAACATTTTCTTTTTTTCACATGATTCCTTTTTACAAATTAAAGTAAAATTAGTTCAATACAAAATTAGAAAATGGTCATAACATCAAATAACTCAAAACCAGGACTAGAAAGACCACCTTCAGGTGACTAATGCTGGTGTTTGAACTCACCTGTTAGTCATCATGGTGAGTTATAATAATTAAAATTATGTGACAGAAAGTATTTTAAAACTTGTATTACTTACTCTCTTACTGCTATAAACTAGGTATAAAAATTGGATTTAATGCTATATAACTTTGTAATTCAAAAATTGAACTATGTTTTGTTTTAACTTGATTTCATTTTGTGAATTTTAATAATTTTACTTTTAATTTTTTTTACTGGTTGTTTGGTGCAAATAGCCTCGTTGCTTTGAGCTATAAAATGCCAACCAATCTTTATTCATCTCCTCTCTAAAGCATTGTAGCATAATCTTTTTAGTTTTTATTTTTTCTAAGTCTATTATTAGTATTTTCCAAACTTGCATTCATGTTTTCTTATTTTCTTTGTTGTTTCAACCTTCTAGGACATTATGCTGTTTTCTGTGCTATATACCTTTTTATCTCCATTATTGCCTCCATCTAGCACCTTTTTTTTTCTTTCTGAAGCTTTTGGAGGTGTTCCTAATACAATGGAGACTTTAGATTTGGCCGCTCAGCACAAATTGCCACTTTTCTTTTTGATTTCTTGTCTCTCTCAACCTCATGAATCCACACTTTTTTTTTATCTTATTTAACCCTCCAATCATCTGTATTTCCTTATTTCTTCTCTCAGTTTTCTTCTTGCTGTTGATTTGGCTATCACACATCATGTTGGTAAGTTACTTCCTTTTGTATACATTTGGCTTACATCATGTGGCAGCATATCTGTTTCTGTTTTTCAGACTTCTGGACCCTACTTGCAGCTGATGTGGAAGTCATTTGTGTTGTTATACACAACCTTTATTTCCATTTCTTGTCTGTTTCTCTGTTTCATTTTCCCATTCCTTTTCATACTCCTTCTGATCTTCAGCACCTCTTGCACTTAAAGGCTGTAGTATTACCTTTTGGACAAGAAACCCATTAAGAGGGCCCTTTGTCCTTCTTTAAGGTTTAATTCTTGTCTTTTTGTTGAAAGATTGGAAACTAGCATATTTTCATTGGGCTTTCTTATCTTAACCACTTGTGGTGATTCCTCATTTGAATATAGAGGGATTTTTTTCTCTCGTTTGGCCCATTTTATCTAGGCTATGAATGCTTTAAGTTGGTGTTTTGGGAAGAATTTGTGACATTGTAAAATGATGTTAAATCACAACAACTGAACCACATGTGATTTTTACATGGTTACATGAGCAAACCTGCAACAAACTGTTGCTTTTAAAAATAACTAAATTTAACACTGATGTTATACTGAAGCCATCTAAACCATAATACTTGCATTATCTTTTGTGTGTATCTAACAAACATCCACTTCACATTATTAGTGGGCATTATTCTTTCCTCATTTAAGAACAAAGTTAGTTTTGAGTGCAGATACTTCTGGGGATCAACTACACATGGAGGATGTATCATCCTTCTATTGATCATTTTAGTGCAGTTCACATTAAAATGTGTCTAAGGTGGGAGATAGCTGGCACTTAGTGGTACACATAAAATATCAAAAGTAGATTTGCAGCAAAGAGTTTGGGATCTATTAGAAATACATTTTCAGATAAGGAAAATGTTAATTGCTAATTATTGACATTTTTCATTGTTCCAGCAGTCCAGTGATAAAAAATTACAGTTAAATCAGTAAATATCATGAAAATATTCAACTAATCAATATTAGCATTTTTGATTATTCCACTGTGCAGAAATCAAAATATTTCCTTATGATATTTTTTATTTTCTCAATTAATTCAAATTTGCTCATCTTAGATGAGAACAGTCATGTAGTCGAAATAACTGTTGTTTATTGGCTATCTCATGAGACTAGTAGATAAGATTTTTTGTTATTTATATTTAAGTAATATTATAAACTTGAGTTACTGATACTGTTCTTGAAATCCTCTGATATCTTTGTTGTACAGTATTACCCTGTAACAGTATGATGTCAAGTGGAGTGCATCCATTGCACAGGGCAAAATTGCACTGTTGAGTTAAAATTCTGCAAAATCAATTGTTTCATTCTTCAGTGTACTTTTTGGAAATATTTCATTGTTTATATGAGTTCAACAAAGTATTTTTGTTTATAATTCAGGTATTCTATTCCTTTATGTCATCTCTATACTGGTATTAAAGAGTATATTTTGTTCTTAACAGAAATGCTTAGCATCCACAAATTTAATTATTGTAGCAGAAGTGAACCAATCACCTTTTTCATTACTAAAAACAGCCTTGTGTCTGAAAAACTCAAATGGCAAATTATGAGAAAATGTAGTTATGTTTGAGAATGTGCTGAAATCCAGCTAACATGCTAGTTCTTTGTTTCTTAACTGCATAGCAGGCCATAACAGCTCCCACAATTTTGGTTATTTTTTATTGTTGTTTAGTATTTTACACTCTTACTCTAAAATATGTATAGTTTGTATCTTTATATGATTCCTTGAACACTGTGTTTAACCTTATGAAATAGAATCATTATTTTTCAGTGACCCATATAATTAGAGTCTATTTACAACAAGATTTACAATATGTTTGTGGTTCAGGTTATGAAATATTTCAGTTCTTTCAAATTACACACTTTCCAGGTGGTAATTAGTAGAAAGAATTGCAGTATAAATGGTACTTTTATACAAAATAATGTATGGCTTATATTATGGACTCTGTAGTCAATGAAGTCGTGAAGTTACAAACAGTTTGTAACAATAGGTTGAATTTTTTCAGTCTTGGTAAAGTGTTATATCTGTAGAAGCATAAGTTATATTTTAATTCAACAATAGTATATGGAACCTAAAGTATAATGATTGTAATGTTAAGATGTGAAATTTGTAATCATTAATGTAAATGATTCCATTTGACTGAAAGTAACGTGTTTAAAAAGCTTTCTTATTTCTTATTTCAAAGCTTGAATATGTTAAAAGTTTAAGATATTATCAAAAATGTGTACCAAGTAATGGTGTTGAAATTTGGAAGCTAGAAATATGATATTAAGTCGTTTGAATAAAATCAATACTACATAACTGTTTGGTGTATTGAACATCAACCAACTTATTCATTGAAAAAGAAATTATTATGAGCTTCAGAGTAATGTGTCTCTGAACTGTCATTTTTATTAACCATCATAGTTTGTGCTGTTTTTACTGTGTGTTTAGTTTGTTGTTTCACAATTATTGTAAAATGTTAAATGAGAAATTTTCTTTTTGTTGAAAATTATTTTTACAAACTTTATTCAGATTCAGGAAAAAAATGAGCTTGATCTTCGTGGAGTTTTGATCTGTTGTCTGCGTCTTTCTCACCATTGGGAACCAAGTGTGGAATTATTGATACCTTTGACAGATTTCTTCTTGAAAAGACTTGTAAGGGGATTTATGCATTTAACATTTTTATATTTTAAATGCTTTACATTATGATTTTTTATTTATTATTGTACTTATATTATCTCTGGTTCATCAGTCCAGTGTAACTTTTAGTTTTGTCTTATTTATATAAATATAACAGTTCTCTTTGTTGTATGTCCATTTAACTACTTTGCAGGATGTGGATGGATCTTCACCAGAATTGATATGAAGGTTCATATGGGGGTACCACTGGCATAGCCAAGTTGGAGGACCTATGTGGCCATGCTTCCCATCCCATTTTGACATGTTTTTATTTTTCATCAGTTTTTCCTTGTAATTTCTTATTTAACTATATAATGTTTTGCAGTTTTATGTTCTTTAATTTTAACTTGCATCTAGTTCATTCAAAATCCTGTTCATAGTATCCAAAATTCCAACTTCAGCAACAATTTCTGTCACCACTGCCATTAATGAGTATTCCTTCAGTTCTCTAAAATACTTGAAGTTAAACCTGCAGAGCACTATGAATAAACCAAATTTAAATGAACTGGTGCTTCTTTATGTCCACCGTCATTTGACTCTTAATCATGATGAAGTTATAAATGAATTTTTGCATGGGATTTAAATTTCTTAGCTTCCTCTGAATTATGAATTCATTGCTAGCAAATGTTTGAACAATTATCTATTTACAAGTTTTGAACTCATTGTAATATCTCAGTAACTAATTCTGTAAATTGTAAATACTTTTTGAATTCCCTTATTGATTATTACATTATTTTAAGGTAAAGTATGTTTCTACTGAATTTGAAAGTTGTAATTATTTCTTAAATAAATTTTCCAATTCACCTTACATGTATGTTTTAAGGTAAATGCTGTCTGTTCCTACCTGCAGCTAGGAATTCAAGATCTTATATCTTACAACTTAAATTGCTTATTTAACCAATATAAAGGAAATAATAAAGTTTAAATATTATACAAATAAGTAAAAATTATATATAAATACAAATGTTTAGGCTTGGTCCCCTTTTCAAATTTCTGGATATGCCAGTTAGGGGTACATAAAAGTTTTCATTTTTGCATTTTGTGGTTTTTATAGACATTTTTGCATTTTCTACCACTAATTCACCTCCAGGTGATAGATCTTCACTAAATTTGGGATGCTGGTGTGTTGGGTCTATGCAGAGATACCTGCAAATATGATGGGTATTATTAGGTATTGACTGGAGTCTGGTAATAATTTAATTCAGATATTTATTTTTATTTCTCGACTGGTTTCTTAAAATTTGTCGAGTGTTTCCTTTTCTGAGCTGGGATCAAAGGATCCAAGTTTCAAGGTGAAATTTTGGTTTAGGGTGGGGATTTTTGTTCAGTTAAGATATGTAGCTTCTGATGTTTGGTTCTTTGCTGCAATGACATTAATTATACATGTGTGCGATGTTTTTTTAAATATGTTCAGGGTATCAGACTTCCAATTTTTTTCAGTTTCTTTGTTGTAGAATTCTGAACATTTGTTGCACGCTATTTTATAAATGGATACTAAAATCATGTGCTGAAACTAAACAATGGAATGCTTCTTGATATGATGACTATTAGATTCATGAATATTCAAAGTAACTCTATTACATAAATTTTATGTGAGTTTATAATATCTTATATGTTTGTAATAAAAATGTGATACATGGATGGTTATGAATACATTATTTTACATAAAACACAAAATGTTTGAAAATTGTATTTATTGAACTGTTATACATTGTAACTTATTACACACTAGACCATTTTGCTACATCACCTGATTACCTGTATGGTATATGAATCATTATGTTCAGCTTTTGAGAATAGAAATTGGCGTAGCTTGAACTCAGTCATTTGTCATCTTGGTATTGATCATTTGAATATCAACTTCCTGTCAGATGCAGTGTTATTTTCAAGGCAGGTTGGTCAGTTGTATCTAAGATGGTCTATTGTGTCCAATTTGTCATATGCACATTGAAAAACTGTTAATCATCATCATATAATAGGTTTTAATGTGATACATTTGATATAAACATTTGATGTTTTTCATGTTATTTTGAAAGGTAAAGTGATACTGATTTGTTAGTTAAGTATAAGCTTTTACATTTTGATTTAATGTTTAAGTTAATGTAATGTTATGAAAACAGATTGTTGGAAAAAACTGAACGGTGAAAGTAAACTGTTTATTTTTTGGCATATAAAGTAAAGAAAATATTCTTAAATATGTTTGTCTATTTTTCAGGTGCAGAATTTCAGTTGTTTTTTTTTACTTGAAATACACTTATTTCTTTTTTAGCTGACTGTCATGGTATACATTCAAACATATTTTTTTCATTTATATTAGATACATCTCGATGCTCTTTAAGAATAATTAAGCTTAGCTTTGTCATTGTTACTTTGAAAATGAATCTTTCAGTGAAATAGAAACATCCACTTTAACATTTTCCAGTGACAAAGTCAATTATCTATTGAGATGCAAATTACCAATCAGTTTTTAATTATCCCATTTTCAGTATGAGTTTGGTGAAAACCATTTCATTAATTCACTATTACATACAACAGGCGAAATGGAAGGATAGTTTCTTTAGTAATCCTAGGAATGAAACATTATTTTTAAATTTGACAAATGAGATGCTTACTTTGCATCATTTAACATTTCTTCAACATTACATTTTAAACTTTTTATATCTGAATAACCATGTGATGTTTGATGACTGTGTGTAGACTAAATTCCATTTTCTGTTTCTTCTAGATTTAGAAATCCATTGTTTGACAATAAGAGATTTATTAAAATTAATTGAGAACTCCAATGTTGTTAAAATGCACAGTAATTTGTTGTGTAATTAAAAGAAGTATAAAACTAAAAACCTATGTTTCTATAGAATATGCTCTACCATTTTTATGAGACAAAAAAACGAAAGCTCATTTATTTTATCAACAGAAAAAACCTTAATATCATTTGCAAATATAAGTAATTTATTGACCATTCTTTCATCTGTCTCAGTAATATAAATCAAAAGTAGCAAAGGTCCTAAGTCAGAGCCCTGAGATACCTTACTTGTGATGTTAATCCACTTTGACTGAGCTCCCCTTGAGGTGGAATCATGTGATGAGTGGAACTCTCAATGAAGGTTCTGTACTTTCAGTGTACCTCCTCTTGGATCTGAACATCCACTCATTCTTGTTAGGTGCTTATAGCCTAGTTGCTTTGTGCCAGTAAATGCCAAACAACCAATTGGCTGAACTTCATTCTAACAGCCATTACTTTCTTCCTTCCAGCCACCCTTTTGTCCATTCTTCTAACTTAAAGTTGTTGGACCCTGTTCATCATCTCTGGTTTTTGCTGTGTGTGGGAGCTCTTCGGACTTCTCCAATCCAGAGTTTGTACACCGAGCCCTATGAATCTTCTCTCCACTTCTGCTGCTTGCAACTTTCTTTACAAAATGCTTCTAAACTCTGGTCCTTACCACTGTGTCCCACCTAGGGTTGTGTCTTTTTTCTTCAGTAAGTTACGCTCTGTTGGAATAGATAGTCTGTTATTCTTCTATTTGATCTTTGCATTCAGGCATAGATGTCTAAATTGGGTCTGTTGTTGCATGAAGCTGTTGTCTCTACTGGGCAGTCATTCCAACATGATTTATTACCATCCCCACGTGCAACCTTTCTTTGAGTTACTTGAGGAAGGTGGATATCCCATCTCCCAATTGGAAGTGTTATATTCTGTTTGCCAAACATCTTTTGAACCATTCTTCTATTCCCATTTATATGTTTTTATGAATGGTTTGAAATCAGGTGACTCTGGGCTTTACAAAGGTTCATTGTGGATTGGTGCTGCTCACAAGATTCTCTCTACAGTTTCTGTGTTCACTGCTGAGTTGTATACCATTTCTCTTTTCCTGGATCACATACCAGTTGTACTATTTTTATCAATTCTCTTAACTGTCTACTGATTTTGGAATTGCTTCATATTAGTTCTCACCATATTCTTCTTGATATTCAAAACCAACTGGCCCATTTCTCTTTATCTTCAGTTTTTATCCAGTTTTTATTTAATACCAGGCCAAGTGGGTATTCATGGGAACAAGCTTGTTAACACTGCAGCTAAGTCCACCTGCTCTAGTGCTATCGCTTGAATATGAACTAAGGTACTGTAATCAAGGATTGGTTTTGCACCAGTTGGCAATCAACTTGGAGAAAGCAATGTGATAACACGCTCTTCCACATCAAACCTTCTGTTGCTCTTTGGTTATCTTGTTTCAGTAAAGATCAGAAGGAAGAAGCTGTCCTAACTAGTCCACAAATTGGTGCATCATTCTCAGATGAAAAAAATGCAGAGTTAAAAAACTTTCAACAACCCACATTTTACTGTCATGCTATCACTACCATTTTAAACATGTTTTTATACAGGTTTATCCCTGACCCTGGACAGTGTCACTTTTGCTCATGATACTGTTCATCTTTCCTCTCTTTTTAAAATTTTAAGGGCCATGTTTTGTTTTAACGTGATTTCTTTTTACATGTTATAATAGTTTTATTTAGTTTTATTTTTGCTGCTTGTTAGGTGCATATAGCCTAGTTGCTTTGTGCCAGTAAATTCCAACCAACCAATTGGTTGAACTTTGTTCTAATAACCGTTTCTTTCTTCCTTCTAGTCACTCTTCTGTTCAATTTCCTAACTAACACCCCACGTTTTTTGAGATTTTTTTTCCCACAAGCCTTTTATGTGACATCTTTCTGAAAATCTTGATATACCAAATCCATGCTCTTATTCTTATCAAGTAACTTTTTTAAAGAATGTCAAAAAATTTCCAAGGTTTTATTGCATACCTGTTTCTTGGAACAGTTGCTTAATATTGCAGATTTCAAGACAAATAGAAGTTATACATGTAGTGTGTATGTGTGTGCTGTATATTTGCTTTTGGAAGTGAAAGATTTAATGCAGTCAATTACTTTGTTATAGGAAATTGTGCTAAAACAGAAAGACTATAATGGTGTTCATCTTGTGTGGTAGCTTGTTTCAAATTTAATATATGCTACATTAATATGCGAACTTACAGTTCATTAAAAAGTGTGGACAATGAAAAACATGATGGTTTAGAGCTATAACTACATATTTGTAAGAAATATGAATGATTAAAATAAAAGAAAATTATTTTTGGAAACAATTTAGTAGTTTGATCAATAAAGTATATAAATTGTTTAACTGATAAAAACTGTATTATTTTTTACTTTATTTTAAAAATCTTACTAAGCTTTGTATGTTGATTTGAAAAAAATGTATTTTAAATTTTATCGCTTAACTCCTTAAATTTGTCACTGTCCTTCATTTAAACTATACCAGTAAACAATGGTTTTATACACTAAAACATTTTTACTTGTTTCAAAATTTGTGTTAGTGATATTTATACATTTTTATTTTAAAGCTTGAGCATATAATTAAGAGGTTTTATATCTTAGTAACTTAATTACAGACTATTTTATTCAACCTTTAATCTGCATATTCTATATGAGAATTTAATAATTTAAAGTTTAATTTATTTATTTAAAAAAACGTTTTGTACATGTAGGATGACACTTTTGAAGATAGCAGACATGGAATTCAAAGCTTCTCCTTTGAACAGTAAGTTTTTCATTCTTCACATACTTCAACACACTGTTTTCTCTTGTATTTTAATGCCACAACAAATAAAGCTAAGTATTTCTTAGTTTGAGTATTTTATAAAAACAATTTAACAATAAAGTTTAAAAACAAGCTTTAACAAGGTACTTTTTTATGAGTTTTTACTTTTTGGGGGATTAAATAGCTTTTACTTCCAGATATTAAATATTTCAGTTTTACATCTTCATCTTAGAATTATTGCTGCTAGTGAAGAGTAGCTGAACTGGAAAGAAAATCTGAAGATTTACATGTAGACACAAAAAAGGCCACATTTTTGTAAATATCTAAATACTGTCATATCAGTTACATAAATTTTAGTTAAACATTAATATTATTCTAAAAGAAAAAATACCTGAGAAGAGCTAAAATACACTTGAGGAAAAAGAAAATTAAATGAATACTTGAACACTAGATTTGCAAATTCAAGTTCACATGTGTGTGCACTTTTGGCACTAGTTGCTGAAGCAATGGTGGAAAAAGGTGTAGAAGGCAACTATTGTAGGAATGTGATACCTTTATCATCTGAATCTGCCACACCAATATAAAATCCTCATTCTTTTTGGTAGTTGTAGTATGTTCTAGGTGTAACGTACCACATGATAAACCTGCAAAAATAATGTTGTGGTCGTTTAAGGATATTCCAAATGAATATGTACTGCAAGACTAGAAGGGGTACATGAACTGAAACTGTTAATAATAGACTGTTCCCATATCTTTATTCAATGGAATAAGAAAAGAGACTCGGTAACTTGAGCACTTTCAGAATGTGGAATATCTTTTGTGATGAAGGGTACTACACTTTTCATAAAGTGGTTAGGTTAATGAGTTTTGTTGTTTTGTTATATTTACTGATACTAGCTTTTTACTGTTGATTCTTCATGCTTTGTAATATTGTGAGTTAATTTATGAGATTGAGAAATAAAATAAAATTATATGGATATCAAAAAGAATATTAACGTGGCACAGGACTGGAGAATGATTGTACTTGGGACATTAAAAATATGTTCTTGCAGTAGGATGGCACATATTTCAACTGTAAGTGTAGAATTCTGCCTGAAACCTTTTGAATGTGATAGAACTGTAAACTGGCACAACATGTTTCAAAATAGTCTTTAGAAATGCCATTGTACTCTGGCAGCCTAATGTTTATCAGCTTTAATTGTTATCCATTTGCTCAATTTTCTATTTCTATATTGCCTAAAATGTCTGTTGCTTTTATTTCCATTTTATGTTTGGATCTTTCTCAATTGTCTTATGAGGCATTCTGTCTGAAAAATGTCTTTTGTTGGTTTACAAACTTTTATTGTACTATTAAAATTGTTCATTTATTCTTATCAGCATATTTAATTGTTTTTTGTTACCTTAGTTACTGAAAGCTCATTATTTTGTTTATAGGTTTTAAAATTGCAAACAATTTTCATGCTTCACATTTTAAAATTAGTAGTTTGGTTTCCTATTCTACTCACGTTCATGGTGGCTTGAATTTGATTGCATAAAAAAGACATGTTTTGGTGTTGTAACTTTGCCTCTTTTCAACTGAAAACTAATTAATCAGATGAAACCTGGCTGTTCATGGTGACAATAAGTAAAACAATATTCTGAGGCTCCAAATCATTTAAATATAATGTAACA
Organism: Carcinoscorpius rotundicauda; assembly: GCA_011833715.1. Classification (NCBI taxonomy): domain Eukaryota; kingdom Metazoa; phylum Arthropoda; class Merostomata; order Xiphosura; family Limulidae; genus Carcinoscorpius; species Carcinoscorpius rotundicauda. Next base: position 42,207,567 of record CM022392.1, on the reverse strand, counting down.
AACTTTGTAATGAAGTTTTAAGTTTTGCACTGTTAGTAAAAATCATCTGTAAATTGCTTTGAAATAATGTTTTTCACAATCCTATTACCTGTCAGTTGTCTTATCTCACATCATAAAATTTTGTCAGTCAAGGCTTTTCCTACTTCTGTATATTAGTACTATAAACAAAAAAAACAATATGGTTACACTACATATGCTTGTGATTAACATTGATGAATAAAGACAGTTTACTATGATAAAACTGACAGATATTTTGAGATATCACAGACAAAAACAAAAACAAAATTGACCAGCAACAAAGAAATTCTTGTTGCTTAGTGTTTTATACTGCATAATAGATTCCGAAGTACAAATTCACACAGATGCACAGACCGTGATTTCATTCTCACTGTGCCAACAACAAATATCACAACATTTCATAGAATTACATTACAAATTTAATTAAATAATTTTATTATTAATTTATGATTGGAAGTTGCTTGTAGGTGAAATAGCAGAACCTATTTTATGCAACTACAGTAACTTCTTCCCAGCAAATATGCATGATATTGTTTTCATGTCACAGAATTTGATTATTCTAAATGTAGATGTTCCTGATTTAATGATTGATATTGACTTTCCAGTAGATGTAGACAAAATCATAAAATATACAATAATTAATTAAAGAAAATAACTGCTTATAAAGACAATTATTATGATAGTAAATAAGCAGAGAATAGTACATAAGAAGAAATAGTAAAATAAGTTATGTATCAGTGATACTAAGACAGGCTAACTTTTGCTGACTGTTTCTTCATTCTTCCTTCCACTTCATTGACCAATATGAGATAATTAATTACATTCAGTACTGAGGAGTGAAACCCTATATTTCATAAATGCTGTTGAGTAGACTTCGAAAAATATATTCTGAAGAAAAGCTAGATCATCTTGCTAAAGGGCTTGCAATATTTGTGTCTGAAGTTGTACACTTGCTATAAGTGCAAAGTTTGACATGATGTTAAATGCCACTTTTGTAATTATATATAAAGTAAATAAATAATAATATTTACATGACTAATAATACAATTATTTGTATTCTTGAACGGTTAATTTAGTGACTCAACCAGGGCCATGTTGATGATAAATCTGAAATGTGTAGCTAACTTACCAGAAATAACCTGGAATTATTGCTGTGAATTAGGATTTTAATGCTTTGAATATGAATGTCAGTAACTTTTTGACTTACAGGTTATTAAACTTTCTTTCCACTTTGTTTGAGCAGAATTTTACATCTTTTAACAAAAATATCTATTGCTTTTTTTTATACTGTTTTCTGTTTTAAGGCATATAAAATGAATATAACACTATGAAACAATCAGAAGATAATACTGTTCCTCAAATTATTTGCAACTTTAAAGTCAAAAGGTTTTTAAATACAATGATTGCAAATAGTTCGGATGTAATGACAATGGGATATTCATTGAAAAAAATATCAAGAAAAATAGGGGAAAGAAAAATTCCATAGAACAAATACAAATAAGATTAAAAATGAAAAGAAATTTTCTGTTTCTTATGATTTGTATCTTGAAGATGGTTACTTAAATGATAATGTTGAAAATTTTAAATTATTGGCTGACAAGAATGCAAAATTTCTTTACATTTAATGAACATCTAAAATTGCATTATAGAACATACAAAGAAATATTTTATGAAAGATGCTAAAAGTGATGTAAAATATGAACATTTAAGATCGTTTTTTGTACAAAAATCAAGCTGCTGCAAAGAAAAATTTTACTAAAATGTGACCACTATGAATTGTGTTATGTCTTTATCCCAAGCTATTGTTCAAGGTCTTTCTAGCTATTATAAAATGTGGGGTATCAAACTGGGTGCAATAGTGCAACCTGATATTTGGATTCTGCAAAGATATGATTTGAAAAGTATTGAAGACATAGTTGGTTGCCTTCCTTGTTTCATCTGAAAATATTGGTTGTATTTCTTAATGAACAAAAAAGTATAGTGGCTTAAGCCACTGTTAATTTGCCAGCTTTTTCACAAAGGCATTCAATATAAAATGTTTGAATTGGTTTATATTGGTTTTGAAAAGGTTTATATACTGCCAGAATATTGTAAAATATTCTCTAAATGATCATTTGAAATTTTAACATGGTGACTCAGTGTATTGTATTGGGAAAAATTTTCATAAATCAAAGAATAATGAATATGGTTGCAAGAATGCTGATACTTGAATTGTAAGCTTTGTTTCCAATTCTTTTATCCAATTATTGAGATATGAAGCATTGGTGAACCAATAACAACTGTTCTTGTCAGTGTTTAAGAAATATGGAGCTCTTAGTGGCAGTCAGGTTGCCACACAAGAATAAGTAAGTCATGCTATATCTCCAATGCATCCATCATAAATTGCTGGAATAATACTCTCTGCTGTTATGGCCAGTGCTGTGATCGATTTTTTATCTTATTTACATGCATAGAAGGCAATTTGGCTGTGTATTGAGAATGTTTGTTTACAATCTACATCAGCAAGGTTTGCTACCATGGACTAATAATGGTATGAGTACTTCAGTAAACAATCTTAGATTCACTGAAGGATGGAACAAGGTTATAATTAGTTGTTTAGACTTTTAGGATGGATATGTGATATAAGTCTGTTGACAAAAATACTTGGCAGTCAAAGGATTAACAGCTCTTAATCAACATAGGCAATATAAAAGTTGTATTGCAATGTAAAAAAAACAAAAAACTTTTGATACTACTGTTGTTGTAATTTCTTTCTGATAATGAGTAACCCAGTGAAGTAAAAATGTATTCTCAAGACAGCAGGTATGGGTATTGAAACTTTAATTAAGTGATGTACCCAGCAACACTCAGTTGCAAATCTTTGTTAACCTGACGGTGACCTAAGAAGGTCAAAACGTTGTTCTGCACTTTATTTTAATTAACCAATCCAAAGTATGAGTTGGTAGCAAGAAAAAAGATGCATCTGTTACAAAACGATGAAAAAATTTATTAGCACAGAAATGCTTTTGCTCACTTTCCATACATATATAACTGCAATAAGAGTTATTTAATTCATTCAGGACTATTTTAGCAGGACTTGTGAATAGATTTGTATTGGAATAAAGCTTGATCATGATAGTTATTGATTCTTGGTTTGTTAAATTCACGTATACAAATCTGTAGATAGTCACAATATTATATATGTTTAAAGATGCTTTTTTAGTGGTAAATAAGTTGAACAAATGAACAATGTAAAATTTAGTTACCTGGGCAATCTTCAGAAAGGAAGCAATATCTTAGGATATTTAAAACTCTTGATTGTAATCACAGCATTTCAAATTCGTTGCTTCTTTTCTTCAAATGTCAATAGTAGTACATCATTGATTGTAAATCCAAGGACAAATTGTGTAAATTTCGAATATCTAGCAGACAAATCATTAAATCATGATAGAAACATGGAGAAAAAAAACTTGAATAAGGGAACAGAAAGAAAAATAACAATAAGGGAGAGAGCTGTGATGAAAAAATGTGAAATTGATTCACCATAACAAACATTCACTTAGTGAGTTCTTATTGGGCATTCAGCTGGTCTTAGATAATATATTAGGTTGTCCTGAAATAAATGTCAAAATTCTCATGATGACACTTTGAAGTTGAAAATAGAGTAACTTATCATTGGTGTTGTCACTTATAATGTGTCTTAATTATCTTCTGTTTCAACTTTACTCAGAGTAAGTCTTGCAATTCCTAAGGCAGTATGGACAAGAAAGACTTATCTGATTTTCTATGTTCCTTCAAACTTGAATGAAAAGCAACTGAAACTACATGGAACATCAACTAGGCATTTGGCCATGGATCTGTAACTGAACATGCATTTATTTCTGGATAACCTAATAATTTTTTATGTACAGAGAGACTGGAAATGCTAAGTTGAACATATTATCCTCAAATTATTGACTCATGAAAAACAAGAAAAGACTTATTTCTCCCTGCAAAGCAAATTATTAATTTCAAAATCCAAGGGCTTGGAACATTGCAGATGGAAAACAAGAACCGATAATTATATGTTCATTGAAAAGATTATATAATGCTTGTCACATTTGAAGTTGGATAGGCTTTTTATTCCAAGCATGGGGTATCTTATGGGTGAAATATATATTTTGTTATTGTGACAAAAGTATCAAGTACGTTCAAGCAGATAGCAAAATAGTCATCATCTATTATATTGGAATGCTTGTAATAAAAATTTCAGAAAATATGATTCAAGTGAATTCAAAAATCTGACATCAAATAGGGCAGATATAAATTTTACAAAAAAAAATGGGGAAAAGGAAGGAGCTGAGAATCCAAATTACCAGGAAGTGAGGGAGAAATGTGTCAGTATATTTGATGCTGATTCAGGAATAAAACCATCATTTGTCTTTCACAAATTCATAAAATTCTATGTTAGATAGATTTTGAAATTATTCGCAAGTTAAAATTATAACATCTAGCTTGAAAACAGTCAGAAGAAATACAATTAATCTGCTACTGTAACTGAACATCTAATCAGTGGTTCTTAGCATCATTCTAATTATATGGTTGCTGATTGAACAAGTACTGATGCTCAGTATTTCTGTTGGAGATGTCAGGACTAATTCTCATCACAATACAATGTAGCTTATTTTTAACAAAATATAAAGCATAAACAGAAACATCTTTTTAAAAATATGATATTTCTGCTTTTAAGATGTGACTCATGTTCATTGTTAAAATTGAATTTGAATTACTTTTTAATTCACCTTAATTGACACAAACTGTAAAACCAGGGTGTAGATACATTAAGGAAACAAATTATGTTTCACTTTCATGCAACTTTTTTCAAAAGATTTTTATGTTACATATAAATTGAAGGCATTAGTAATACCTTGAATATTTATCATATTAGACTGAATAATTTATTATACAAACCCAGCTTAATTGTGAATAAAAGCTTGCGTCTTGTAGTTTTGTTTTTGTGTATTGATGTTTTTGTGTGTTTCACACTGTATTTACATGTATGAACAGGAATGCTCATCAATTTGAAGAAAATTTAATATTTATATATTTATTTTCAGATATACCTTGCCCCTGTACTGTAATTTCTTTTTTTACAACAGTACATAATTTAGAATAAATGCAGTTATTTTTAATGAATTTATAGCTTATATCACACTATAAATTATCTTGAACTAAAGGTAATTTATTTGCATTTATTCCATGATACTTACAATGAAATGTGATTCAAGATTTGTATTGTTATTAACAGCATTATTTTTGCACATCTAGCAAAACTGGGATGTCTTGGACTGAACAAATTAAGGAAAGGACAACTGAACCTAAAAATTGGTGAGAATTTTATGTTGAATGAATGTATACTTTACATTTTAGTCTCTTTGAAAAGAGTGTAGATTCAAAATTTAGTTATTTAAATTTTACTTATAATGTTATTGATATTTGTTAGAACAATTATTATTTTATTTGCTGCTGGATAATGTATAACCAAAGAAAGAAAAACATGATCATTTTTACTATCACTTGAGTTATTTTAGATCAGTTTTGTAATTTGCTGGTGATGAAATCTGTTTCACAAAGTAAGGAAAATATTTTAAAATACATACAGTTAGGCAGAAAGCCAGTTAAATTATGATAGTTTTAGGTCATTATCTTTTGTTGCATGTTAGTTTTATGTGTTCTACCAAAATAATGTAAGCTTGCATTGAGACTTTGAGAGCAAAAACGTACATGACATGCAAGTATTGAATTTCTTGTTTTATTTGTATAACTTGTTGCTATAAAAGTAACCAAAACGTAGAAGCTAGAAGCCTGTTAGGTTAGATAAGGAAAGTGAAATGAAAAATTAGATAAAAAATACTTGATAATAGTTAGGCATTTCATGCTCATAGCATGTTGAAATTTGATTGAGCATGCTGATGTTTTTTCAGTTTTGTTCACACAAAGCTTCTCTACTGATGCTGATATAAGTGGCAGTAATCCAATAAATCTAAGTGATCAGAATATTTGTATTTTAATAGCTTTATTTATAGGAATAAATAGTATGTAATTGTCTGTAACAATATTCCTTTCTGGTAACTGGAGATGCTGAAGTGGACTGAGCCTGTATATTAGAGTTGATAGAATTTGAAGTTTTAGCAAAAAATATTGATATTCATTTATTAGGTTTTACAGGATGTGCAGATTAAATTTAAAAACTATTAGATGAAATAAAAAAAATTTAACATGAAAGTCAGTTTTTACTTCGTTTAAGATGTTCAACCGTAAACAAAGAACTATCATGACCTTTTTGGACGTCCAAAAAACATTCAATTCAGTCTGGCGTGGCAGTTTGTTATAAAATACTAGTCCTTGGCATTCCACACACTCTTGTCCATTGAATATTTAGCTTCTCAACCAATCGCACAGCAATAGTCAAAATTAATACATCAATCTTAAACTCACTAAGCTTAAATGCAGGCGTGCCTCAAGGATAGGTGCTTAGTCCAATACTGTACGATATATATATGTTAACGATAAACCATTTTTGCCTCTCAACTACACTCTTTTCTCCCAGTATGCTGATAATATAGCTATCTGGAGCACCTCTATTAACCCCCATACCGCAGCTTCTAGAGTTCAGTCAACACCAGACACAATTTCTCAATGGTATAAGAAATGGCGCATCGTCTTAAACCCCACAAAAAATGTAAGCAATCACTTTTCACAGAAAGGTTAATAAGTACCGGAAAAAATTCATGAGCATAAAATTGAACCTCAATAATGTTGATATAATATTCATCAATTCTGTTATCTTTTTTGGCCTCACCATGACTCAGAACTTATTGTGGACACAACACTTTAAAAAAGTCTACACCCAAGCAAGCAATAGAATTTTCTTTTTAAAACGTTTTAGCTGCCTTAACAAAGGTTGCTATTCTGAACTCATTCTTGCTATATACAAAGTATTAATTAGATGACTGTTTGAATACAGTAATGCAGTTATGTGTAACGTGTCTGAAAAACAATACTTAGTATTACAGAACCTCCAGAATCATACCATCAAAATTGCTTTCTGCCTACTCAATTACACTCCTGCATTGTACCTAAAGTCCTTAACAGAGCTCTTACAAATCCAAACAAGCTCACAAAACTAGCTTATCACTACTACGTGAAAGCAGGAGACAGAAATTCCTAAACACAACAGGTATCTAAACTAGCAAACAACCTAAAGCCTGGACCAAATACATATCACCAATAAATTGGATTACTAATCACACTGAGTAGTACAATCAAATTTAAATGATTTTAGTGTTTTATATTTCAGGTTGGGCACTGGGCGGATAGTTTTTTTCGGCGCCCGCCCAGTGAAAGTGGTTTTCTTTGGGCACTTCAGTTTCCCCCACATCTAAATTTTTGCCATTGGATTCATAGATTCGTGGCAGCATGGCCCAAAAGGACCATCTTCTCTTTCTCTCTCTCTTTTTTTTTACCTCTCCTTTTCTCTTTTACACCACTCCCCCTTTATATCCGTCATCCCTGTCACTTTTATCCTTACTTCTTCTCTGTTCCCCTACCCCCTTGTTAATTAAAGTATATTTTTAAGGTGCTTTTTTTTTTCCTTTCCTCCCCCTCTTTTTTCTTTATTTTCTTTATTAGTATTATTATTTTTATATTTTTTGTGTTTTTTTTTCTCTACTTTTTTTTCCTTTTCTCTTTTCTCTTTAGCTCTATGGTTCCTTTGGTATTGTGTGATGAGCTGCAGTTTGAATTTCTCTGCTCTACAACAAATGTTCTGACTTATGAAGTCCTGATAACAAGATATAACCCATCCACACCAATATAGCCCAGCTATCCCTTCCTTCGTATTCCTAGTTTCTCATTTCTTTTCAAAAATCCAAGTCCTGTTTAACCTTAAAATGCATATAGGTCTGAAGAGAAACAAATGTTTCTGAGCACCCATGGTTTGCTTTTAGGGTGTCCCCTTGAAGGTCTTTACCAATACAACTACCACGATCATTAGAATTAGATTAATTCAGATTAGGGCAAATTCACACAATGTTTTAGTTAAAGTACTTTAATCAAAAATAATTTGTGTGTGTGTGTGTGTGTGTACAAAATAATTGTAATGTTTACTAAAAAAACTTTCCAAATTTTGTGAAGATATGCATACTACTTTTAAAGTTATAATACACATAGTTTCATGGTTACATAGTGGCTGAAATGTTGGAATAACAGCCCTTATGCAAAGAGCAAGAAAAGTAAAGCACAACTTTGCACAGTTTGAGCCAAGGAAGTATTTAAAACACATGCATGCATTGTTGAATAACAGTACCAACTCTGTATACATTCAGTAAATTTAACCAACCTTGTAATTTATGTAGAAAGAATATGAAATAAATCTAAATTATTCTTTTTTCTTTGCAGCAGAACTGGAAATTGTAATGAGAAACTACAGTTGCTTATCTTAAATAGCTTTAGGCTCACAGTGATATACATCAATTTATACTTTGTTTTATTGTTTTAATGCCATCTGATCTCTGTCTGATAAATGATTTTGCCACACAAGTTATAGATCACTCGGTGAATGTATAGCTCATATTACCATATCCAATAATAGCTGCTTGTGAACCTAACTCATGAAGAATTTTTTATTATGATTATAACATTTTATCAACTTATCTAACCTTATAAGTTTCTAATTCTTACATTTTAGTTTCTTTTATAATGATAAAGAATTTATATGAAAAACAAAAAAAATAGATCACCGACCAGGAACCTCTTTGCTATTGGTTGCTGGTGAAATACAACCCTATATTTTTTACACTAATGGTACTAGAACACTAAATAATTATCATTTACTTAAGTGATATGCACTTAAGAATAGAGGCTAATAACATGTACAAATCAAACATTGTCCTATAACTGTATTAATGTTTGTGTCTTTATCTTCAGCATAAAAGGCTTTAAATCTTGTTTAAAACTTATTGATCTAAAGACTGCAAGAGATTTTCAAACTGAAATCAAAATATTATGTTGTGTCATTTGATAGATTAAATCATTGAATATTTATTGGTTGTAAATAATATCAAATAAAATCTCAGAGAAAATTATTGGCAATTTGTAAAAGATGAAATTTGACAAGTGGGTATATCAGGTTGGTTTGATTTTTCAGTTTATGACTGTAAACATTCAAAATAAGTCTCTAAAATTTATTCTTTGCTATATCTATATAAAATCAGTAATTTATATTAAACTCTGTATTTTGAAGAGGGGAGGTAAATAAGTTAGAGAACAGGAAGACATAAAGAACAAATGTCATAATTCTCAAATTAGGGGAGACTAAGGATTGGCCTGGCATGGCCAGGTGGTTATGGCACTCAACTCGTAATCCGAGGGTTTCAGGTTCTAATTCCCATCACACCAAATCTGCTTGTCATATTAGCTGTGGGGACATTATAATGTGACAGTCAATCCCACTGTTTGTTGGTGAAAAAGTAGCCTAAGAGATGGTGGTGGGTGAAGATGAGTAGCTGCCTTCCCTTTTGTCTCATACTGTTAAATGAGGTATAACTAGCACAGATAGCTCACATGTGGCTTTGTGTGAAATTCAAAAACCAAACTAGGTTAAGGATTTTTTTTTCAAGTATTTCCTTATAAACTGACTACTTAAAACTCATATGACATTAAAATTTGATTCACTAGCTTTGTTTTGATGTCAAGTGTATTTGTATACAATGAAAATAAAGTAGTACAATTAAATTTTTAATATAAAGAAAAAGATGTGGCATGGACATTTTGACTTAACTAAAGTGAAAGGATAAATTAAAAAAAAATCCAAACATTCCATACTGCCACAATTTATGTAATTGTATTCAAAATGTATGTAAAATGTAACTAGATAAGAAGTTTAACAAGGTCTTTTTTTTTTTTTTAATGCTTTGGAATATCAAGGAATATGAGTGCAACAAGCTTCCAACTGTATTTGTGTCTGTTCAAACTACAACTACAAAGATCCATGACATTTGAGTCAGAAAGTGTGTGGAAACAGATTAAAGGAAGGTGTGTTTCACAAATATTAATATTGTGTTTTGTTTACTAATTATTCTGTGGCATTTTTATTTTAAACTTTCTTGATTGGGAAATTTTCTTTTAAAGATTTTTGATTTGTCATTCTAAAATGTTTTACCAAGAGCATATTATTGTAAAGTTTAACTTGAAGACTAAACATTTTTTAAATAAATGAGTTTGTGTTACTTCACTGGAAAACAATTAGTTTATTTGTTTTAATAAATTAAGTTATTTGATGTATATTGAATTTTGAACATCAGTTTTTAAAGTTATCATGCTACTATTGGAAATATCAACATTTGGTTATAGCCACAGGTTTTGTGTGTTATAATGTTTGTAAAAAAAAATTTCAGAACTTTGCTAATTGTCTTTTCTTTTTTGTGTTAATATATATGAGGGTATTCCTACTGCACTATTTTTAAAACTATGCTCAAAATTATTATTCTTCCAACTAAACATGTAGCTAAACATTTGAATGATTATTGACTGGGCCTTTTCTTCATTTATTACATTATTTTCTGGTGTTGCTTGTTTTTAAATTATATTAAAGCTCACAAAAATTTCCATCAAACTTTTATTTGTACTTATGGAAAGGGTACATAAGTTCTGGCATTCAGTTTTTCTCACCAATGGTCAAGCATTAAGATGGTTGCACTTGTTCTGGGCTCTGTTTCTTGTTAATCAATGTAGAACCATTTTGTTCTCTAGGATTTCTCACTTGAAAGTTGTTAATACATAACACTTTCCAAGTTTTTTGGAACTGTTCCACATTTCTTAAACATTCTCTTGTGTGTCATAACTTCTTGTGTTCAAGGTTTGTCACAAATTATAAAACTGATCTTCCTCATGTTTGGATGTTCCTATGTGTTTGTGCTCTTTAGTCACTGTTTTCCTTCAGAAAATCCCACTTCTGATGTTCAGATTTAAATTTCTCTTAAATCTCTTATCTCATTCTCACTTTAACAGTGAGGCCTCTCTTGAGATATCTTTGTTGTAATGTCAGTGTTAATTATTGATTTTATCTGCACCACTTACTTTTTCATGAAGTTTTGCAAAGGGTTTTTAATGGAATTTTGAATATACTGTATGTCATATGACTTCAATTTCCTTCTTTTCAAAATTTAGTTTCTTTTGCAGAGTTATTTTTCTAATGTTTCTTGTTATGTGTTTTTCAATTAGTTGAAGTCTATACACTGTGCTCTTCTCTCGTATACTTTGTGGAGTATATGAAATTTTGGTTTTAATTTTTTTTTAAACATAATGACATTGGTTGAATCTTTCTGGGGTAGTTTGTTTCCTCACCATTTGCTTTCTTTCTGTATTTACTAATTCTGTGAATTTCTTTAAAAGCAATTTTAGATTCTTAACTTGTGAATGAAATTATACTCTTGCGGAGTCTTTGTCTCAAGTAGCTAAGTAAGGGGGCTTTTAGTTTGTCATGTAAGATGTGCGGGTGTATTGCATTTTTGGCCTGGCTTGTATAAAGTCTTTGGTAGGAAGTCGACTGAGTTATGGTTAATACCCTTGATCAGATGCTGCAATTTATGTATTATAGTTTTGTTAAACTTATGTTTGGTTCTGTTTTTAAGAAATTCTTAGGACATCACTTACACATCTTGCACATTTGTACAGTTTATTGAATTTGTGATAACTTCATGTTCACTGCTTGGGATGTCACTGGCTAATTCCTGAGATCATCAAATTTCAGTGAAAATTTACATTCTTTTCATTATTATATGCTTACGTTTATACAAACTGAGCTCACCACAAACAAGCAGAGCTCCCTAATTAAAGGGCATTTTCAAAATTACTTATAGACTTTTTGAAATGCATTCACGTTCGTTTGTTTGCATCATGTTGCTGTTTCATGATAAAGAGACATTTTTTTGCCTGTAGCTGTGAAATTTTGGATATTTTTGAGATTTAGAAACAAGTAATTACCTGTTACTACAAAAAAACAACCTCAGAAGGTTCTCAGGTTTTAAGGTGTATTTCCTGTAGTTTCAATAATTAAGTCATCAAGAAGAATACAAGATACAAGTTCATACAAATAATAATATTTTAAAATCCACCCACTTTCACAGTGTATGAAATACTGAATAAACAATCTAAAATTGTACTTAGTACTTAGAGAAAATTGAACTGGTAATTCAACCTGGATTTCTCTAGCTTTATTTAAAAAAAAGAAGCTAAAAGACAAACCAACTTTTACTTGTGTAGCATTAAAAAAGTTGATTAACTTGCTTTTCCCCCCAAAAAATTTATTGCTTAGCAATATATAGCTAAATAATATCAAAGGAAATGTGTTAAAATCCACTATTATGCTTTTTTAAAATGGAGTAACCTAACAAACCAGGATTAGTCAGATAGCCAGTTAAATTGGTTAATGCTGTCAGTAACTTTATTCATTGTGAGATGGAGATATTTTTGGTTCTGTGGTATTTGTCTAGTGGGCTCTAACTCTGGAGAGATTTTATATTTGCCTTCTCCTGCACCAATTTTAGTCTGTTGGTGTTTCAGTCCTTATGTCCAGTAATGGTGGATTTACAAACTTGTAATGCTGGAATTCAGGGTTTGATTCCCTGTAGTTGATGCACCAGATAACCCAACATTGCTCTTATAAAATCAACTTACCAGACCAAGTGTTGTTTTAACCAACTGTAATCAACACAGTTGAGTAATAACTATAAAATGTGAGAGGTATTATTAGAAATACATTTTCAATTTAATAAAATGTTAGCATTTATTTGAGTTCTGCCACCGATTATTTACTTATAATATTTGTAAAGAAAAGATGTTAAACGCAATGGCTCGTAGATGCCACCACATTACAGACTGCAGCTACTGAGATATGGTTTGTATGGTGTAACCTGAAAAGGTTATGAGAGCCACTTGCACTCTAATTAAAGGCAGTCTGTTTTAATCTACTATTATATATAACTCTTTTTGATGAAGATATATGTATACAGAAGAATATATGTTTATCTGTGTATACTTGAATGAATAGTACATGAAACTATTTAAGTGTTGAATAATACAAGTGGATCAGTTTCACACAACTGTTAAGTTATATACAAATGAAAACATACCCAGTTAAGACCCAGTAATGTGAGGTTAATTGCAATGAAACTACAGTGCACCTGCTATTTTCATTGTTACTTGTAAGATATTGTTTCTGTTTTTGACATTGAAATTAATATTAAATGATATTTACAATCAGTAATTTTGTTGTTATAATAAGTGTAAAATTGCTGAAGCTATGGTTCTGTTTGGTTATGGTGCTATATTTTTAATATTTTTGAAGCAGTTTTCTGAATGTTTTCTTAAAGTTGGTTCAGTACAAAGTGTAGTTAATCTGTATGAACATATAGGCTGTAAGTGTGATGCAGGAAATATAAAGTAATTTCCACAGGGTATAACTTCATTGTCACCTCCAGATAATACTAAAATGTTACCTGAAACAGATTATAAGCAGTATGATGATGCAGACATCAGTAATTTCTGTTGCAGTTAAAGATTGGGAGATACTATCCCAAGTTTTCTTGTATGTAGCAATTAGTTTTGTAGTTCAACTCATTTCCTACTTGATTTGGCCTTTGTTCACTTTGCAGTTGAGGGTTTGTGTTGACTGAAAGAGGTGAGAGAGCGAGAGAGAAAGCTACTGTCCACCTGATTGTATATACATATTTATTTGTTTTTAAAGCATAAAATTAATTGTTGGCTTGAGTGCATGTTTACAATTAAAGGGAAGGAAAAATTGTGGTACACTAGCCTTGCATTTTGAACTTTGTTATTGAAATATAGAAATGTTTTTAAGATCGTCATGTATTCTAAATATGATTAATTTTCACATAACACTTAGGCAGGAAGTTGCTTCAATTCTAACTTTCTTAATTCTTTGTTATTTTAAAATAATACCTGCTTTGTTCATGGAAAGTATTGCTGCAAAGTACATGAACATTAACATCATTGTTCTCTAATATTATGTCAGTCGGTGGCATATGATTAAAATATCCCTCAGGTCTGAATGGGTATGATCAGTCATAGGAGTAGTACCAGTTGCTCCAGGTAAATCTGACATTACTATTTAACTCTGCAACATAAGGTGTAAGCAGTAATAGAGACCGTCCTATATTTGTGCATATTGAATGGATATTAATTACTGTATATTTTCACTATTTTGTCCAGTCTATTTCATTCTTATAAACTCAGTTGCTTATAGAACTCAGAACTGCATTATATTATATACATTTTGTTCTAATCTACCACAGAGTGAATAGAATGGTTAAAAATTTTACCACCTTAATAAGGTTTAAAGATTTTGTTCTAGTACAGTATAAAAGTCATTCCAATATGCTGCAGTAGAAAGTTTTAAATTACTTTGAAAAACTTCAGTGTTTAGTTTTGACATATGTTTTACTAATCACCATCTTAAACTGAAACTTGAATTTTTGATCTTTTTCTTGATACGCTGAACAGCGGTGACACCACTGCTTTCCATATTTTTTACTTTGCACATACAAGAAGGCATAGAATTAGTTTATGATTTAACTGTTATGCTGGGTAGATAGATGTTTTGATTTTTATGTTTGATATTCAGGTTTAAGTTTGAAGACTGCCTTTAGAATTTCAAACATAAATGTTGAACAGAAGGATCTCGTTATCATACTGCTTATTATTAAATTCATTAAAAGAGATTTTCATTCACTTTTATGCTGATAAATATGGACTTTCCCAATGCATGAACTTTGACATTTGAAATTACTCTCTTTTTTTTTTTTATTGGAGGATAAGAATAAGATGCTGAAGGAGACAAGATTGGGATTCTCTGAATCATTTTAATTTGTTTCAAAGATCCTGTTGTTTTGACTTCCTCTTTTTGTAGTTTAGGTGTCTCTTTATTTGGTGTTATCAGCAGAAAACGATAACATATTGAGTTATACTGGTTACTTGTGAGAGGGATACCTGGAAAAAAAAAAAGACTGCTGCAGCTAAAGCTGGGCTTAGAACTAATAGCATTATGAATGCAATAATAAAACAGTCCATCAAGCTACCAATCTAGAGGACAGCCTGAAACCAAGCAAAAATTTATCCAATAATTTCTGCCTTGCAAAAGTGTTTGGATAAGGTGACCTTTCCACAGTGACCACCAAATATTGTCTTCAGATCAAGGTTATCATGAGTTAAAAGACTGTTATAGTGTTGTTTAGCTTATTTTGTGAATGAATATTTTGTTATTGTTTTGTGTTTTTATTATAAGAGAATTAAAAGCAAATAATCAATGGAAATTGTTTTCATAGATCAATGATGTCGTGTATATAGTGAGTATATGATTTAGTAATAATATATAAATAGTATGAGACAATCAGGAAACAGCAGACCAGCAAAGATAAATGGAGAAGAGTGTAAAGTCATGCCCAAGGAAATGTTTAGCATGAAGTTAACTATCATGGAAGTGAAAGGTCTCTAATATGTTAGAGGAAAACTGACAGCTTTAAAAGAGACAAGAAATATATTTTCTCCCATCAAAGCAATTGAACCAGCTTGAGTGCACTTTGTCAAAAGAACAGGCAATATCTGAAGTACAATGACCTCATGATTACTGGAAGAGCAGTATGTGCAACTGTGGTAACTTGTACCACAGTTAAAGGTGAATTATACATAGAATACTGGTGTCAGTGATGTTGAGAAAACCCACTTGTAGAATGCTAGTTTGACAGAAATAGAGGAAGATAGTGGGACTTGTTAACTGGAATTCTAAAGCAATTTAATAGGCCTGAGTGGAGTTTTAAGCAGAAAAGAGCTATAAATTGTTTATGATATCTCTGTGATCTTTATAGTGAAAATAATTTGTTATACATGCATTTAACCAGTTTATACATATATATATTGAAAGTGGGTGTTAACCAGTTACAGTGACCTACTGTAGAAGAATACTAAGCCCAACACAGTATACTTATGTTTACTATTAAGAAGTGTAAGTTAAAGCCTTCAATTGATAATTGGCTAACATAACACAACTTGAACATTTGACAAGCATCAACAACCTCAGTGCTTTTATTATCACATATATTGGTGTTGGTGCACTGTCTTCTTTTACACATGTATATGCACATCGAGAGGATGGTTGACAACAAAAAAGTACTTGAGACGATTAAGTAACTACTCTGGAAGTTTACTATTTGTAATAATTTGTGGATTTTGCTTTATTTATATTTGTGTTACTCTTTGAACAAGTCTGCCTCAGTTCTTATTTTGTTCAAATTAATAGTGTATAAACATTTCTCTTTACATATATGGATGATTGTTTAATGTGTAATGTAAATTTTGATTATCAAATGTTCAATGTACAATTTGTTTTCAAATTCTAACTCAACTTTTTTCTGGTTGTGGTTTCTTTGTGTCTTTTTTATTTATCTTGTGTGGTTAGCAGTTCAGTTTACCCTATTTTTTTTAAATGTTATGTTTTATTATATGTCTCCTGCTTTTTTATATATACTCTACCCATTCCTTGTATTTGTTTTAATTTTTCTAGTTTTTATCTTTATTGTGAGTTGTTTTTCTTTCAAAAGGTTTATTTTATATTTGTAGTTCTGTGTTTTGTATCCAGCTTAAGAGTTTTATTGTGATGCTAATTTTCTGTAATTGTGTGTATAAAAAATTAATTTCTTGATAAAATTTTATATGTGTGTGTAAAAACAATAGATTTCACTTGTCAATTTTGCCTGAGGTCACACATGAAATTCATTCTGAGGTCCATCTGTAACAACAGTAGTATGAAAAATTGTATTTAATGTTTCATGAAATATTTGTATTGTATCCTACCTGTGTTTAACTACTTTACATATGTATGTCTTATGGAAAAGATATATTTTTGGGTTCCTATGATCTAATTTTGTGATCATTTGGATGCAGAGTGTATGTGTAAGCTGATTGTACTCTGCCATTTTCAAACCAGAATCTTCTTTCCTGAAGAAGACAGACAAATGTAGTGTGTTCCCTCAAAATAAGTCCACTTCAGTATGCTTATAAATTGTTGTCTGTGAGTACATTGTGATATTAACATAATGTACTTAATTCTGCTGATCATGTGTGCTCCACATTCAGTTTATTTATAGTATCACTTTTACTTGCTTTAGTTTTAATTTGCTCCTCAGCTTCAACATCCATCAGAAATCTAACCATCTTGGTGATTAGCATTTATTCTTTAGTTTGCTTTCTTTGTCTGCTTTTATATCAGGTTTTGTTTTGTTTTTCATTTCACGTGTGACAGATCTCTACACTTGTTCATCTGCAAACTAGATTCTCAGACTTTTAGCTGTTGTTTAGATCAGGTAACTGTGTATGTTGATACTAGTACGTATGATGTACTTTTTGGTTTTCCCATTGAGCTCTGTTGCTCTTTGCCCATCCAATGTGAATGAGGTTTCCCTTGATATTTTACCTGTTCTACTATTTCATCAGTTACGATAATGAATGTTGGTATTCAGAATTAGCATATGTCCTTGGGCATCATTTGTGTTTTAATGGTGTGTGTCTTGTGACAAACTCAGAGTCTGTTCTTGTGGTGGTGGTTAGGTAGAACATTTCAAGACTATAACAACAGGCTATTATATCCATTATTCAGAAATCACATTGCCCTAACATTCACAGATAAAATGGTACTTGTCTCATGACTATGTACCTCTAGATATTTCTTAAGATATGACAAGGTCATAATTCTTTGGTGGTCAGTGTGTTTTTTGCCCTTTCGAGAAACATTTTATTTAATTTGTTTTTTGTATTATTCGGTATGAAGACTATATATAGATATATCTGGAGGTGTATTGCTGTTTGGAAGTATGTGAGTAACATCATTGTTAACTTGAATCAGTTAGTACACATGTTTAGGTTGAACCTATTAGTTTCATTTCATATGTATTTTGTTAGTAATAATTTAGAACAATAATTATTAGAAGGTGTTAATAAGATTTCATATTTCTGCTGTTTTATTTCAGAATAGACAGTTTTGTGAGGTTTAGAAGAAAATTTTATGTTTTCAACTTGATTATAGCTTATGAAATTTATATGTTCTGGTAAACAAACAATTAGATATAATTCTGTTTAACAAATAGGCATGAATGGCCCAATCTTAATAGCAACTTTTGCCTATTGTTTTAACCATCTTGAAGTGGGATATTTGTTTAACTGAAAATGTAAAAAAGATCTTTCTCATAGGTGGTGAATGAGTCTTGTTTGGGTTGGCTATTATGCCATGTTTGTGGGATTGGACAAGTGTGAAACATCAGTTCATACTTCTGAGTGAATTAACTCTTTAGTGACTTGCATACTCTCTCTTTTAATCTTTCTTCACGTATATTGTATTATTGTTACGTATCATAATTTATCTCATATGAGTTTCCGAGTTTTTATGTTACATACATTATGTGTTATGATTTCAAATATCTGGAAGCTTTCATTTTGATTTAAAAGTTATTTGAATTGTAAAATGTATCAAAGTTATGATACTTGTCAACAAGTTTGGTACACACAGTTTTCTTTTTTAACACAAATAACAATACAACTTGAAATAACAGTTATTACGAGTGATGATTTAGGAACAAGTTTCATATACATACAATACCGAGTCTTACATCTTATCTGGAACTGAATCTGTTATCGATGTTTATGGAGATTAGATTAATTTTTTGTTGGTATACCTGTACATTTCTTGTGATGGTTTACTATTATATATTTACACAAGTTTCTTGAACAATCAACAATGTTCAAAAACATGTAAACCACATATCATTGTTTCTTGCTCTCGAGAATTTTCTACAAATTAGAGAACAGACGGAAATTTTGCAACACCATCCAACAATATATGCCTCATGCATAAAAAACAATAATACCAAAACAAATCTAGTAAAATAAACATATAATGGTATTTTTTGTTATAATTATATTCTGAATTTGTTAGAATAATGCCATGTGAACTGTGATTTATCAGGAGAGGCCAAGCCTCGTACATTCAACTCCTGATTATTCTTTTAATAAATGTTAATGGGTTAAAATTTGCAGAAAGAAATTGGCTCATGTTTCATATTACTTGTAAAGCAGTTGGTGAAGAATGAAAAATTTGAACTGAAAGCAAAAAATTTCGAAGACTTCATATGAAAGATAAATAATGAATTACATAGTGCCTCAGAGATCAGCAGTTTCATTAATGCCAAAACTCAAGATTTCACAAATTCACTTTTTAGTTTTCACTCCTATAATTTTGATTTAAAAGATTATTTTACTCTCAACATGATTACATATTTAGAATCTTGGCAATAACTTAAGTGGAATGAGTTCTCTAATGGCAATAATACTATCTGTTACCAGATAAATTCTATATATATATATATACTTATTTTTGGGGGAAGTAAAAAACATTTATAGTAGTATTTGAACTTCTTTTGTAAGCTTTAGAAACTTATTCAAAGTAGTATTTGAAATTGTTTATAAGCTTAATGTTATATTTTTGACAGCACAAAGATTATTTTTCATTTATTATGAATGTTTGTGATGTTTGTATTGCATAAGTAGATAACTTTTAGATTTCTGTTTAACACGTTTTTGGGAAGCCCATTTTAGTTTTTATTATATATATATGTGTGTGTATACATGTATAAAAATATACATGTATTTGATAATTTTGTTAAATATGATGTTACTGGATTTAGGGTTTATACGAAGTTTTACACAAAGAAACTACTGGGACTGACAGAAATAGGATTGCAAAACTGTTTTTCCTTATTTCTGACCTTAGCTTGTGCAGCAGACTTGGATGATGTGGTTTGTAGTATTTTTATGATTTTAAAAATGTTTTCTGGTTTTAATTACAGCAATATAAAATAAATTCATCAATTTTTTACAAGCAAATAACCCATTTTATAATAGTAACTTTAATCCATAGAGAAGAAATCTTAGCTTCATGGGGAACAATAGTACTGTTGTGACAATAAGAACCACTTATCAGACATTTGGAATGTTTTTATTCTATTTTCAACATATATATCTAAAGGATACAAATACATTTAAACTTAAATTTTTTCATAGTGGGGTCTTGTATTTAAGCAGCCTTGTAAACACATTAAAAGTAATTTGTATCCATGAAGGTATGTATACTATAGTTTTGAAAGTACATAATTCATAGAATGTGTCAAGCTTTGAATAAATTAAAGTTTTTATAGACAAAAACCAGAATTTTTAATTAATTGTTTTCTCCAAAAGTGTGTGTGAAAATATATGGAGTCAGAATATTGGAGTCTAAGAGCAAAGTGATTTTCATGTTATTATAAGAATTACTTTTCTTCATCTGAATTTTTTTAAATTTCCTAAATAGATATCAAAAGTCTTTTCAGAAAAACTTTATTTTCTTCATGCATTCAGTCAATTTGACTGATTTTGTAGCCACCACAAAAAATAGAAAATCTAAATTATGCTTTCTTTCTAGAATGATGGCAGTTTGTAACAGAAGATCACAATTTTTTATTTTAAATAGCTTAAATTTCATAATAGTATACAATCATATGTACTTTTTTATTTATTAACTTTTGAATCATGTCTCTCTAAATATCCCATCATACAAGTTGTAAATCACTTGGCAAACATGCTGCTCAGCAAAGTTTGTTGTATTATATGATGCTTGAGCTGCTGGTGAGCATACCTTGTGAAAATGTTTTCATTATATTAATAATAATAAATAAAAAAATACACATGAAAAACAAGAAATATAATACTTACCTGGGCTTTTTTTTATGTTGTTCACTTAAGCCTATTTTTTGTGCTAATAATGCTACTGCCCTAAACAATTTTTTATTTAATCCTTTTGTGATGAGTCAAAGGCTATGTCATCATGTTTGTTGGCTTCCATTCAAAATTTTATTGAACTACTATTTTGTGAATTTATGTCAGTAAATTTGATATTAAATTGTAGATTCTAATTCAAACTTTAATATTATATATGAGTCAATTATTAATTTAAAAGTATATATTAAAAGAACTCATCTAAATAAAGATTTTAGTGAGTCATATAGTATGGTGAATGCAGCACTGTTTAAAATTAGATGTTTATGATGTTAAAATACTGAGTCTATCATTTTGTACAAATTAGGAACTAAAATTATGAATATTATCGAGCTAGAATACAAAATAAGAAATTTCACATCCTGCTGAGATATGGCTTATGTGCTGAATGAAACAAAGTGGCCACATTCACCTATTTCCATTTTTGGAAATAGTCCCTTATATACACTAAATTCATTATATGACATGCAATTAACTAATCAACAGCTTAAAATGTTTTCAAAGTAATTTTCTCATCGATTTTAGTTTTTGAAAAGGCCATCATTCTTTTGATCCAAGTTTTCATTGAGGAAGGTTGAGTCTTTAGACTCCTCAAAGTTTCATATTTTTAAAATCTAAATTCATCTTAGTGACTGAGCTTTATAAATTATAGTGTAATTCTGTGGTATCAGTGTAGTTATTTATGATTTTTTAGTTATTAAACTTTATATGTATTAAACCAAAAAAGATTTTGATGTACTTTGTGTGCAAAATTGTAAAAAGCTTACCAACCTATATCCAGCAGCAACCAAGTACAAAGGTCGTAGTGAGAAAAGATAATTTGCTTTATTTCCAGATTTATTATTATATATTTTAAGAAAAATGTAAGTTCAGTAATTTATTTCATAATAGTAATAATCTACATAGATACTTATTATGTGTGATAATTGAAATTTGACTGTATATAACAAAATATTAATCCAATAAAACTCAGCCAAGATAGTTAAGACAAAAGATCAGTTTTATATTACTGGATGTGTAACATGAATGCACGTGCACCACGTCAGTGCAAGGTATGTAATGTCAGCTAGGCTTAACAAGAAGGCCAATATAATAAAAAATAATAAATATATATGTAAATATATGCTGTAAGGAGATTTAAGCCATTTAGACTCAACACTTGTATATTTATGTTACAGTATATAGTTATTCTAGCATGAAAAAAAGCATAATTTATATGTATTTCCTAATTTTTATGATGTTTAAGTTGTTGGTTAAGTAACAGACCCCACATAGTTAGTGTACAGAATATAACATAAAATATAAAGTCTTACTGAAAACAAACATTTGAAATGTGTTTAGGAGGTTTTAGAGATTACACATACAATATTTGAGATTTTTGAGACAAAGAATGGTTTCTTACTCATAAAATAAATCACTTTGCACTCACATTAGTAACAAAGCAGATTCTATTTTCACAAAGAAATCTTCAGTAAAATTATTTAATTTAAATATCAGATTTTTTGTTCACAAAGTACTTGTAATCTTTACTGAAAATCTACCAAATTTTGTGAAGATATACATGCTACATCAAAAGTTATAATGTTAAATACTTGTGCAAAAGTGTAGATGATCTTCTGTATGTTATACCAAGCCGATAGTGAAAGGGCTGCTTGAATAATGCACATAAGAAAAGATACTAATAACATGTATAAATCAGAGAATGTTTTGTAACTATCAATTTTTTTGGCTTTTTAACCATGTAGTAAGAGCTGTGAAAAATTTAGTTTTGTAAATATATTTCCCATGGGAATAAAATTTGAAGTGAAAATAAAATTCTCTTTAAGGAAAACAATGTAATATTGTACATTACTTGATAGATAAAAACATTAGCTTTCTGTTGGCTATAAATAATGTGGTATTAAATGTAAGAGAGAACTATTGGGAATTTATGAAAGAGAGGACATTAACATTTGGGCATGGTAAGGAAGTCTGATTTTTCTATTTTATGGTTCCATAAACAATGTTGAAGGCTATATAAGGTTTACTATGTTTAATATAAGTAATGTATTTTTCCATATATTTCATTAGGGCATTAAAAAAGTAGAGAAGAGAGAAGACCTAAAAATTAAATATCTCATACTAAGGAAAAGTTTTCAACTACTTACTGAAAATTAAGAACTTAAGACTTGTGTTAAAATTTGGTTTATTAATGAAGTTTGCTGCCAATATTACATGTATGCAATTGAGAAAAAGTAATTAAAATTTTAAATTAGCTCTTTAAAAGGTTGTAACATGTGTTCTTCCACGTACATGTTGCAGAATTTTAAACAACATGGATTAAAAACCAATTTACAACATAATATATAGTAGTCTAAATATTCTTTAAAATGAAAACTAACTAATGGGTGATTTATCAAAACTAAAATTATTTAAGCTTCTGATAACAATGATAAGAGTTTTATTGTAAGAAATTAAGAAAGTAATTGTTTTGTCAGTTCTACACAACAAGATACAACTTTTACACTATTATTTAAACTGTTGTAATATAAAAAGACTGTTTAGTGTAGATATTACTATTTAGTTTTTTTCTTGAAGTTAAAAGCAGATTTTATTTGAAGTTCTGTTTGTAACTCATTAATGTTAAGAATATATCTAGCAGATGATATAGTAGTAAACATATATATTGTATGAGGTGAGCAGGAAACTGAATACAGACAAAGACCATAAAAGAAGAAAGTAAATTCATGGCCATGGAAGTGATTGGCCTAACATTTAATGTGTTAGAGGAAAACTAATAGTTTTAAAGTGGACAAGAGGTGTAGTTTATTCCAGCAAAGCAGGTTTTAAAGTAATTGAAACAGTCTTAATGCATATTGACAAAAGGAACAGGTGATATTTAAAGTACAAGTATCAGATGATTACTGGAAAAGCAGTATGTGACTGTGGTAATTTGCCCTACAGATAAAAGTTAATTATACACAGAATACTAGTGTAATAGAAATATATAAAGGTACCTGATTTGTCAACTGGAATTCTAAAACAATTTAATAGTTCTTTTGCAAAAAGAACCATATGCATGATGTCTGTAATGTAAAGCATTTGATATACATCCTTTAACATTACAGCAGATATCATTGAGTGTCAGCACAGCAATTGCAAATGGAGGAAAATATCTTTTTTCAAACTACTGTCACAAAAATTTTCTTTCCACCAGTAGTGGCCTTATTAGGTTCACTTGCAGCATCTGAATACTGTTCCACAGACACCAGCAATACCAGTTTCCATTTTATTATTCCAGAACTCCCACAACTGTTGATGTCTTCAGACAGTAAATAATTTATTGAGTTAAATTAAATGAATATAAGTAATCTTTAAGCCGTAAGTGAATGATTTATTGTTGAAGTGGCTTTAAAATACATTTAATTTTTAATCAA
This sequence comes from Carcinoscorpius rotundicauda, assembly GCA_011833715.1. Lineage (NCBI taxonomy): Eukaryota > Metazoa > Arthropoda > Merostomata > Xiphosura > Limulidae > Carcinoscorpius > Carcinoscorpius rotundicauda. Next base: position 42,183,238 of record CM022392.1, on the reverse strand, counting down.
TAAAGTAATGTGTGAGTAATGTACAGTATTTTCCAAAGTGCATTAAGTCCTCTTACAATCACCTCTTTCAAATACCATGTGGTACCATAAACTTGAAACATCATCTCTTTTGGCCTGCAGTGCTGTTAAGTGTTAATGTTATTTTTTAGTTTAATTTATTTTCAAACAACAGTAGTGTAAAGTTATTTGGGCCAAAAAAATTGGGATTTTGGGGTTGGGTGGAAATTAGCTTAAAAACTCAGACTTTTGTCAATTCAGCAAGGCTTTAGTCCCATGTGTTTTTAATTATCAAGGGATTATTCTATAAAAAAAACCTTAATTTAAAATGAAACATCTCTATCATGACAAAAGACCTTATCTTATCCCATCTCTATTCATGGATTCTATTATCATAGAGGTGTTGTAGTTCCAAGGTAACTTATATAGACAGAACCAAATACCATATATTTGTGTGTTCGTGAAAATGTGACAGCTTAAGGTTAAATGAGAAAAAAATTGCTATCTTCCTTTGCCCACACATGGAAGCAGTCCTGTAAAAATATATTCATTTCTTGTACTTCAGAGTCTTAACTATAGGGTGTAGTGACATGGAACTACTCTTAAAGGAAATCATTCTTAAATACTGTTAAACTATTATGGTTCTTCTCTGGACTTAAATTTATCTTATGCTTATTTACTCCTCCTTTAGTTACTTTTAACTTTCAAGGATGCTTAAACTACAATACCTTATTATGTATGTTTTAATTCATCTTATTTTCTCACACATTAATTGATTTTGTTGTACTTATATCATTCAGATCAACTTATTTAAAATGGAATAAAGGCATTCCATAACTTAAAATAAATGTTTTTTTTTGTTATCTCAGTTTTGTTGTTGCTCCTCATTATGCCATTGTATATTTTAAGCAAACAAAAAGAAGAAAATTATATTGTTTTAAATAGATGATTAGTTTGGATGAGCATAAAAGAAACAAGTATGTCAAAGTGTTTGTAGGAAGACTTTGAAAAAAAAACCCATAAAATATTTATATTTCTCTTATTATTTTAGTTATTTATATACATTATTCAAATCATTAGAGGTAAATATTATTTTTAAAGTTATCTTGTTTTGCAAGCATACATTGAAAAATGTCACATTTATCAGAAACATTATTTTGCATTCAAGAATTTATGTATTTTGTTTTTGATTTAAAAATTTTCAGAGCAAGAAGATTTGTGATATAACAGACTTCCTTCATGAAGAGAGAGTTACTTTGAAGAAACGTGAGATAGCTTGGCAGGCTTTATTTGCTTTAGCTCTTGTTTGTCAAGAACGTTCTTGTGACATGAGTGTTGTCTCTTCAAAACTAGCCAAGTATTTTTCTGATACTTGTCGGTTTGTACAATTTGTATACTGTTTGTTTTTTACATTATCTATAACATGAAATTGTAAAATTAATAACTTAATTTATAAATAAAGTAATTTATTATAAAAAAATAAAACGAAAATAATGAGCTTGAAGGAGAAGACAAAATCTTGAAAATATTTAATAATCACTAAAAGTAAAAATCTAATTATGATATTACTTTTCCATTGATAATCTCCATTTCAAAAAATGCTAAAAAAACTTTCAAAAGTAAATAAGTTTAAGTAGCATATATTATAGTGTACAACATTCAGATGTGAAAGTTCTCCATTTGTAGATGAAAAATCTGCTCTTTCTGCTGGTTATAAACATGTTCACCTGCCATGTAAAGGTGATAAACAAACAATCATGACAGTTATACATGAAAGGAAGTGGTTTCTTTGATGGGTGTGACAAACTTATTGATATCTCAGCAAATTGAGAAAATAGGATTTTCAAATTATAGATTCTTGATTGTAATTGTATATAGTTTGTGCTTCAAATTGTTTGGAAAGTGTAGAAACCCATTATTAACACTAAATTCCTGAAGCAGAAAAAAAGTTGATAATTTTTTTAATACTTTTGTTTTAAATTAAAACAAAACATTTTAATGATAATGTGCAATTTCTTGTCAATTTTATTCTTCTATATTGATAATAAAATTAAGTTTTGAATGTAGCACTGAATGATCATGTCAGAGAACTAGATTCAGAAACAAAGAATTAATTTCTCTTCAAGGTATTGTTAATTAAATTTAATGTTCAAACTACATTGCACATAATGAGTAGGATTCATTGTTTCATTACTTGGATACCCTTACTGTTAATGATATTTTTGGATCATGTAATCTGGCTTTAATACATTAAGAGCAGTAACAACATTTGTACAACATTGCATGAAAGCAAAAAATTAGTACTTCAATATAATGAAATTGACAGTTCAGTTTCCTTCTTTAGTTTTGTCATGCACATGAAATAAGACCTGTATCATACGGAGTAATTTTTATTTACAGAAAACAACAATGGTAATGAAGAGGGAGGGAATTTGGCTTTATTAAGATACTTACTTTTATTGTAGCATTTAACTTTTGATCTTTGTTTATTTACCACCATCTGTGTTTGAAAAAAAACATCATAACTATGTAAGTATTGGGAACATTATATAACTGTTTTATACTTAATTGTGTTGTTGTTATTTTGTAAAGACAGTGAATTAGATTTGCTACAATATGATATTTGCTTAGAACTGTGGCTTCTTTGCATTTAAGATATGACTTTAATTAAGAATTTAAAATTGAAGTAAATAAAATGAAAAATTGGTTACAAGAATGGTTAAAAATTATGTATTTGACCCTACAAAGTTGGGTCTTTCCATGATCATAGTTCAAATGCTACATCATCATGTTTGTCATCTTATATTAAAAATTTTATTGAACTACCATTTTATAAATATATGTCAATAGGTTTGGTATCAGATTATACTTCAAATTTTAGTATTATACATTATTTAATATCTTATTTTAAAAGTAAATATTATAAACAATTTCTAATTATCAATATTTGTGTCAAATGGTATGTTGAATGCAGCATTGATTCAAATGAGATGTTTATGATGTACAAATACAAAGTGTTTGGTTTATTATGAATTAAAACCTTGAATTATCAGTATTGACAAGCTAGAATGTAAAATAAGAACCTCTTATTTTTTCTGTTTACTGGGATATTGTTACATTTATTGAATAAAACAGTGGCTCCATCCACCTCTTTCCATTGTTGGAAACACTTGTTTATTTACACTTATTTATGTTTATGATGGGTGAATAACCAATTGAAAGTTCAGAATGTCCTTCACATGGTTTGATGAGCCTAAATGTAATATTTACTTGAGAAACCCTTTCTTTTCATGGTTTATTGCAAATGGTAACATAAAACATTATCAAGCTAAAAAATGATAATATTGTATTAAACTAAAATATAGCTTAATTACTAAGCACAGTTGATAATAGTGGAATTATGTGGTGTGGATATATTAATTGATGATTTTTGCGTTATTTCAAAATGCATATATAAAACCTTAAACTTTTTTTGTATATTCTTTACATGCAAACTTATATAAGGCTTAGCAAATTATAACAAGCAGAAAAGGAGTGCAAAGTTCATAATCAGAAGAGGTAGTTGTTTTTTATACTAATTTATACACTGTACTGTGTTTAAGAAAAATAACAAACTTAAGAATTATTTCTAAATGGTGATAATGTATAAACAAACATATAACATTTTATAACAGAAATGTGACTGTATTTTACAAAATACTTGTCCACTAGAATACAGACAAGATGGGTCAATTTTTAAAGTTATTGGATACAATATCATGAGTGTATGTGCATCACATTTTTCAACTTTTGCAGACACTGTAGAAAGGTGAATAAAATGAAAGTTAAATTTTTTTTATTTACATCTAATGTTATGAGATTTAAGTTTTTTATGCTTAGCATTTGTGGTTTTGTGTTATAAATTGAAGTAATTTATTTTTATGGTAGTTACAAGGTTGGTCAAATTAACCAAACCCATACAGAGATATAATAGTGAAAATAAAAGATAAAATACAAAGTTTTTTCTTTAAAAAATATTTTAAAATTGTCTAAATGTTATAAAGATTTTGCACATGAAATGTGAACATTTTTTGATACATAAAACTATTTTTAATCTTAAAATTAAAGTTACTTTGTATGTAAATTATTTTAATTTAAAACAAAAAATGCATGACTAAATCAGTATTCACAAAATACTGTTTTAAAAGTTATGGTATAAAAACTATTACATGTACAAAATTGTTACAAGGTCAATTCATAGGACCATACCTTTTGTGCAAAGGTTATGTGGTACAACACTGTGGTTTTCAATTTTTAATAACAGATTTGACAGTAATGTCTTGAATATATAGATTCAACTCACGTTTTTTAAACTTTCTAAGGTCATTTTACTAAGTTTATATTGTTGAGAATTATTGAATTACCAATTTTTTTTAGTTTCTATATTACATTTTACATCCTATTTTGACTTAGAGAATATCAACAGTCTCAAGATGTGACACATCAGCGAATGTTGATGAGTTTGTTAATATCTTACCAAGGTGGTCTTCAAGAAGTCTTTTCTCATAGCTTGTTTTTAGGTCACTCTGAGTGCTTACTGTTGGGTAAGTTTTAATTATGTTTTGATTTTGTACAAAGTACTATATGAAGGTTTTTACTAGGTACATGTGACAGTGTTCAAATTACAAGGAATTATTGTTTCTCTAATAAATATTTAATGGCATGCACAAAATAAATTGATATCATTTTGTACTTTATGATTTTTTTGTCTCAGTTTTAAAATGTATTTTACAATATAACTCGTATGTATTCAGCATAAGCCATATCTTACTATTAGTCATTTTTAATATGAGATGCCTCACAGTAACACAATTGTGTCAGCAGACTTACAACTCTCAAAACTGGATTTTGATACCTATGGTGAGCAGAGCACAGATAGTCCATTGTGCATTTTCATGCTCAATTACAAACAAACAAACTCAACATGATATGAAAGTAGAAATTTGACTTTTTTTTTTCAGGCTCAGGATTTGGTCAAATATTGATGAAGTGTTCCTCTTCAGAACAAGGCCACATTTTAACTGTTATTGGAGACATCATTGCTCAGTTAAGGTATTTTAAAGGCTTTCATAAAACTTGTATGTTTTGAACACTCAAAAGTTTTGTTGAACAGAAAAGAAAGAAATACAAACTAATTTGTAAAGTTTAATAGTGGGATATTGGTTATTTAAAAGGTAATTGTTAACTGGGGTAACTGAATTAATCAGTATAACTGATTACCTTTGAGCTTTAGATACATCAACTGATATTGTATAAAATAACAGCTTAATCAAAATTATGATTAAATTGATTAATCTCCCAGAAACATTTGAAATTAGTGTTCCTCATTATTACTGTTTTTGATTATTTTAACTATCAAAGTAATAAAAATATTAACTGTTACTACTTCCATTGGCATGGTTACAGCTGACAGTATGCATACATTCTACTTGTACACAGCTCATGAACAAAATGTTAATGCTCACATTGTATATGTGAATAATAGTGTGGTTTTAACTTAATATATTGCTGTCTTACTACAAATTACAAATATAACCAGTGTTACTTATGGTGAGAATATTCTTCATTTGCTTCAAAACATGTTTGCTGAATAGCTTGCTTATTTAACTCTTTGTCAGGAAATACAAAATATGGGGTAATAACAATCTAACACCGTTAAATTATTAACCTATTTACATAATGACAGCTTCTGTTAAAATTTTGACCAGTTTTAACTAGATAGGAACTATGAAAATGGATTAAAAAGTTTGGTTTTTGTCATGTGCCATTTAAATACTACCCAGTATTAAAGGTAAGCTTAAAGTGTTTGATTTATGGCATTCTCAGTTCCATCCAACCTATATTGTTAATTTCTCCATATTTATAATTTTAATGTTTGCTTTATAAACTTCTGACCGTGACAGTGACTTATTTGCTAAGAAGTTCACATTTTGTTTATACTTAAGAAGCTGTAGTTATTTATGATGTTTTGGTTATTTAACTGTATGTATATGAAGCATAAACAAATTTTGTTCAATATTTTCCTTGTTTGAAATTTTAAAAGACTCAGTAACCTATGTCCAGCAACAACCAAGTATAAAGGTTGTAGTGAGAAGAAATAAGTGTTTGCTTTACTCCTTGATTTATTGTTCTATATTTTAAGAAACATAACTTTAATAATTTTTTTCTTAGTAATAGTAGTCTATATACATGTATATAATGTATAATACTTGAAATATGATTGTATATTACAAAATACCAAAACACTGCCAAGACAGTGAAGATTAAAGGTCAGTTTTTAATACTGGATGTGTAACATGAGTGCATGTGCACCACATCAGTGCAAGTTATGTAATGTTAGCTGGGCATGACTGGAAGGTTAATTTAATAAAAAATATGTATGTAAATATGTGCCATAATGAGACATAAGCGACATAGACTCAACACTTGTATATTCATGCTACAATATATAATTATTCTAGCATGAAAAAAGCATAATTTGTATTTATTTTCTAATTTTTTATGATGGTCACAAGGTTGGTTAAGTGACAGACTTCACACAGTTAGTGTATATAAAATAACATAAAATATAAAGTCTTACTGAAAACAAACCTTAGAAATGTATTTAGGAGATTTTAAAAATTACACAAATAATATCTGAGATTTTTGGAACAAAGAATAGTTTTTTAATCATAAAATTAAATCACTTTGCACACAGACTAGTAATGAAACAGATTATTTTTGCAAAGAAATTTTTAGTGAAAATATTTCATTAAAAAATCTGATTTTTGTGCATAAAATATTTGTAACTTTTACTAAACACCTACTAAAGTTTGTAAAAGTATACATGCTGTATTAAAAGTTATAGTGCAAATACTTAACATGTGCAAACTTATATATGTTATATGAGCCCACAGCGAAAGAGTTAACCATAACAAAATGTGACCTGTGTGTAGTGAAAAATTTTTGAAAGGTTTGTACATGATGGAGAAAAATAGACATAATTTTTATATGCAGTATACAGGAGTTACCACATAAATTGTAAAAATTTCAACACAATAAAACCATTACATGTTTCTGTTGTCAACTTTCACTAAGTGTGCAGCCCAAGTGGTTGTATGAATTGTCGGTACTTTTGTCATTTTCCCTTGACTGCAGAAAATGCATGTAAACTATATTATATCTTAGTTGAGCATTTAGACTTCTTTAATTACTTGTTGGCACTAACTTGCATGTCTAGATGCAGTTTTGTATTTCATTAATGAAAGTAAATTCAGGGTAAGTTGTTAGCACTCAAGATCCACCTACAAAAGTTGTAATATTTTCAAAACTTGAGCTCTTTTGGGTAGTTGTCTATTCTTTTACATTCAAAACCAGTTCTTATGTTCCACTAGTTATTACCTATCACCCAAAACTAAAAACTCTACTCTGGATACTAAAGAGACACTTTTACCTCCTTCAATTTAATGATGGACTAAAACCTATTTTGATGGAAGTTCCTATTGTTTCTTTCAGAAAAAAAAAACTTGCATTCACACTTAGTTCACGCTAAAGTAAACTAAGCCAACATTACATAGAAGTCAACTTTGCAGTAGCATGCAATGTCATACCTGAAAGTTCATGCAAGAAATGGATAAATTTTCTGACAAAGGAAACCAAAAGCAGTTCAGAAATACTAATTCCATAAACTGCTTCATGAAAAATTTTATTCACTTAACCGGTTGTCAAAAATGCAATTTTCAATATGTGGGTCAAACCAAAACAATTATATGGGAATATTTTAACAACCATAAATCAATAATAAAAACAAACAAAGAACTTGTGGTTGCAAAACACTTTAATATGCCTAGACAATCTCTTGAATACATTAAACTTGCAGGTACAGACACGTTATAGACAGAAATGGAAATTAAAAAAGCTTATTAGATAGCATTGTTAAATACTGTAACACCAAATGGCATAACTCTTGATCCCAGGGTTGTTGACTTTTGTCAGTCTGAAAAAATTTACAAAACTAAATTCATGATTAAACTTGCTTTACATTATTTGTATTATTCCTCCTTACAAATCTGTATATATATTGGTTTGATTTCCTATATATTCAGCTTCAGTATTATTTTCTCTATTTCCCTCCACCTTTTGCCATTACTTAATTTTAATTGTCTTTCTATTGTTTATTTTGATTTTATCTTTATATAAATTAGTTAACAATTCTTATAACTATCACCAACTTTACACCCCCCCTCTGACACAAACAACTCTAGGTTACGATTGGCTAGTTCTTAAAGCCAACTCATATTGAACATTTATTTTGCATGACATTGACATCCAAGCTTATATATTTCATCACACTCATTAAATGTAGTCCTGAAGAAGAATTGTCAACTATTCAAAAGTGCTTGAGTTTTGGGTCTCATTCTGAAAATATTAACAAAAGTACTTATTTTTAACATCACATCAGTACATTTAACAATAATGCATCATTTATTTAAATTATTCAAGAAGTAAAGGATTAAATTTACAATCATTTTATTACTTGCAGGTTTCAATAAAATAAACTCATGCAACCTGTGTAACATACTGTTATTTTGACTATTGTGTTTATGAAGTTTCAGGTTTTTTCCTATTGTGTATAACGTAGAATTTGTTCATCAACTTAATTAGTTATTTAATCAAAAGTGTTTTATTAAAATAATTGAGCACTAATTTATATTAGTAAATTATTATTCATGATAACTTATGTAACTATTTGTTTTAATTAATCAAGTTGATCTTCTGAACAATGTATATTAGAGCTGTATAACATTATAATTGTTTTTCTTATAGGAATGCTCACAAGCAAGTAAAACAAAGAACAGATTTCCTTGACATTCATGGATTGAATGTGAAAAAACAACATCAGAGTAATTTTTGTTTGTATTTTATTAAAAACTGAATTGTGCTCTTTGCCAGTGTTTATTTTCTACAATAATTTATTTTAGTTGAGAAATTCAGTAATCCTTTTAAGCTACTAACCAAACTAGAAAAAGTTTATATTCATAGTCATTCACTTGCATGCATTCTGTCATTGTGTGTGATAGTAATTTTAGCTGTATTATTTATTTCTTTTGCTTTACTGGTTGTTATCAATGTGTTAATCATAAAATTACAGGCATCACACACCATTCTTTTTTAATGAAATAATGGTCTCACAAATAAGATATATTTCCAAACCACTGGAAGTTTAATGTTAGTGTATGTTAGTTTGCAGGATCTCATAAATTTATAAATTTGCATAGTTTTTTTTCTGGAAATATAGAATTGCATTTAACTTATTATCATTTTTATAAGATTTTAATTGAAAATTATTCAGTTCCAACACCAGTCAGACAGGCAGAGTATTTGGAAGATTTTGCCTTCAAGATTTGTAGATCACCGGTATATTTGAAATGCTGGTTTGGATGGCTAAGACAAATTGTGGGGTAGTTACAGCCTTCTCCCCTCTCAGCTGTTCTTTAGCACTACTGATCTTGAAATTATTATAAGGGAAATGTGATTTTTAATGTGTGTGTCCAACAGACTCATTAAACAAGCTTCAATCTCTTTTCTTGGAGTCATTTTGAAAATTTATTTGATATTGAGCATGTAGATTAAAACATGACGATTAATTTGTTTTTTTGTCATCAGTTTTTCACATTATAAATTAAAATTAGAATGAAGTTTACTATGCTTCTTTGTTGATGTTATTATTTATGTGTTTTATTATATGATTTTGTAAAGTTTGAATGCTTTGGAATTCATTTTTGTAGGAGAAGTTTTTTTAGGTTTAAACGTGTGTGTATATTAATTCCATGATTATTTCCTTTTTTTCCACTGTTTCTGTATATAGCTCTGGCATCTTTCTTGTATGAAGAAATATTGCCATCTGTCCGAACACTGTCAAATTTTCAGACACCTCTCCCTCAACTGGCAGATATTGCAGCCGGTCTTACAATTCTCATGTTAGAACTGTGAGTAATTTGCAACACAAGTAGCATATTGCTTTTAGCATACAACATTCATTCTGTTCTGTAACATTTATCTTGTTGCTGGTGGACTGCCTGCCAGTTTTTTTAAGGTGTAGATATAAACATACATAAATTGAGAAAAAGGTTAGCTTTGTATACAATATAATTATTATTTTTTATTTTCCAGACCTGCTAGTTCTAATGATAAAGCAAAAGAAGGTTTTTCTGATGTGTTTTCTCAGTTCAGTATCAGTGGGAAAACCAGTTCAGTGTAAGCCACAGATTTTCATTCATACCAGTTTCTTATTCTGTTTGTTTTAAATTGTTAAAAGGTACCTTTTTATGCTTGAGGACTAGTTACAAGTATTGTATGTGTTTTTATGACAGCAAAAAAACTGAAACTTAAAATAGTATTAAATTTCCATGAAAAACATTGATAGAAAGTTAGAAGTATGGATTCAACAATTTGCAACATCCTCTCAATTTGATATTTTTTAAGTCTATTTGATTGGCTTGTCACATGACTTATATATTAAGGTGAGAATAAAGCTGTTTCTTCAGTAGAAAGAAGAGAGAAACACACTGAATGTAAAAAGCTCAATATTTATTATGTCCATTAACTACTGTACCCAGCTATATGGTCATGTACCACATAGCTGGGTACATGACCATGAGAATATTCATAGTAGAACTGTAAAACTTTACATTTTATAATGTCCCCAATACAATTTGAGCAAATGCAGAAGTTAATGTACTCTGTGAGACACAAAATATCAATATTTTGATTTCTTTATATTTACTTCGAAGCAAAGAAATTAAATAATGAATAATACTAAAATTTGGGTTAAAAACTATAATTTGATTTCAAATTTATGGACATAAATTTGTAAAATAATTGTTTAATGAAAGTTTGAATGTAAGTGCATCAAATATAATGGAACGGGTAATGACCCAAACTGTATGGAAATGGTTAACCCTCTTTCTAATGGTCGATCAAAATGCATTTAGTGAACAATACATAAGTGATGTTTTGCAATTTCACATATTGCTGTAAGTCAAATATAGATCAAATGATTTGCAAAAAGTCACGGAATTTCTTTTTTTCTCAAAGCAAGAAAAGCATGAAAATACTTGGTATATTTTCAATTCATATACAATTTTCACTTATTTTCATCCAAGTATTTTACATAACATTTCCACATTATCATGTTTAGTTACTTTGTTTTGTTTTCAACCATAAATAAATAATCTTTCAATTCATGTAGATTGATTTATGTATACATAAGTAGTAAGTATCATTTCTAAAATTTAAATACATTGTTAGATTGTTAAATACTAAAACCTTCTTTACCATTATAAATCCATTACACCAAACATTCTCACCCTTTCCTGTTTTATTAATAAAAGTGTTAATATATCCATACTAGCCATTGTGAGATACAATCTTACCCTTTTAGCTGTAGAAATATTTTAATGTGATTGTCAATGCAATATTTTTGGTAAAGAGTAGCCCTAGAGTGACAGTAGGTTGTGTTGACTAGCTGCGTTTCCTCTAGTCTTTCACTGACTGATGAATTATAGACAGGTGGTAGAGATAGCCCTTGTGTAGCTTTGAGTGAAATTCAAAAATAAAACTGCTAAAACTTGTGTGCTTGAGGATGATTGCACCAATGATCAAAATGTTGTACCTGTTTTGCATATATATTTTTTTTTACTGCAAAGACTGTAACTTGTAATGAAATAACACTTAATTTGTATGTAAACTAAATTGTTGGGTAAATAGTCATTAACTTTTTATACTATATCCAGGATTTGATTAAAATAAGTAAGTATCTTTCTATAGACTTTGTAAAGCTGTCATGAAATGACTGTGATGTTCAAGGATTCAATGAGTTTTTCATACATGTTATTGAAAAATACTATCATGTGCTGAACTTCAGTGTTTGTACCTCATACTATTCTAAGAACACATGTTATTATATGCTACAGACTACAGCTGTGTTTTTCTTGTGATTTATTAGTATGTTACCTGAAATAATTGTTAAACATACTATATATTTTGTTGTTTTTCTCTTCAGTAATCATTATTGACAGAATCTCGATATAAACTTACACAGTTGTTATGCTCTTAAATAATTATGAAAGATACCCTTTTCTATACTTTCTTGTTTGTCACTTAAATATTCATGGAAAATAATCTCTTTAATTTAGAATTACTTGATTCCCTTGCTCAAAATGCAGTAAAATACATTATCTTTCTGTTGTCTTTAATTCACTATATTCTTCTGTTCTTCAATCCAGTGATCTACTTTTCTTATTTCCAACCACATATTCTTTTGTTTGATTTTTATAAATATTGCATAGAAATACAGGATAATTTTCAAGCAAACCCAATATATAAAATTATTTCACCTTGAAAACAATTTTTCCTGGGGAACTCACAGATACCATGTAATGTTTGGAGATGATGCAGGACCATGGGTGTTTCAAAAAAAGTTGTTAAATATACTATCCATCATTGTGAATCAATAAACCCACTCCTGAATTAATGATTTGTTTGTTCTTTATTATCCACACGTTATCATATACATTGATGTGATTTTATTAAAATCATCAATCTCACGTTGCTTAAATACAGAAAACTAAATTAAAAGCAATTCAGGTAAAGGTATTATAATATGATTTTGTAATGTCTCATACTGTGTCCAAGTTTACTGAATTAAACTCAGGATCAACTGTAATATTTTTGAATATGTAGTTTTTAAAATATAATAATTTGAAATGATGGTTTTCCTTATAGTCAATTTCTAAATGTGTGTTCTTTCTTTTTATTGAGATTTTTCTTTCAATGTTTTACAGATTTTGCTCACGCTACCTAAGTCACTTGTTGTGTGAACCAGAAATTTTAGACCATCTTGAGAAAGATATTCCTACTTATCAAAGTGATCTTATTAGGACATGGCTTCGTTGTGGTATCTTCATAGTACCTCCTGATAGCCAAATGCAAAAGCTATCAAGGTAATTGTTGTATTTTTTTCATGCCATGTAGAAAATATACAAAATTAAAGAAAAATTACATTTTGAGGAAAGGAAAACTTTTAAATTATTTGTTATTACAATCATCCAAGGAAATGGCATGTCTCAGGAAAAGCACAAATGTTAGTTAGTTTTGAATTATATAAATTTTCAGAAACTGCTATGATTGGGTTTGGTTTCCATATGGATGAAAAAAAAATGATGTTATACATACATAATATAAGTTATAATATTAGTTACAGGTGGGTGAGCCAGAAGTATTCAAGCCCAAACAGGAGCCACAAAAAAACAAATCTAATAGATATAAGTATATAAGCTACTACTCAGTTAAAATGGAAAAAGAAAAATGTGTATTTTCTTCAGGGCATATGTATTGTGAAATGAGTTTACAAATGTAGCATAATAATTGTAATTGTAGAATTATTTTGTGATATATAGTGAATGTAATAGGCAGAACTAGAAGTAGATCACACAATAAAGGGGGTGAATATGTATAAGATGTAAAAGTAAAGCTATCTAATTTTTTTAACATTAACATAATTTTCTCTAATGATTATGAAGTTATCACTTTTGGAAATTAAGTACACCCAGCACTGGAGTCTTAACTTTGTCAACATTATGTATTAACTTTTTCTCTATGACTGTTACATTCAAAATGTAATTAAACTACTATTTTACATTTTAACTTCTTACTTGCAAAACAAAATGTTTAAAAAATTCTAAAACTTCATTTTTGACCACTAAATTCTTTGCTTCAGACTGTTCTAGTTTCTAAAATAGGCTACTGCAATTTTCATCCAATTATAAATGCAAATAATACATAATTACAAGCAAGCATCTAAAATTAGAACCTCATACCTTCTTTATTTATTAAAATATCAACAAAGGATGGGTTTTCATAAAAGTTTTTTTTGGTCTTACAGTGAATTTTAAACACCTAATTTACGTTATAAGGGTCTTATTAACTCTGTTGTGACAGGTCATGGGTTGAAGGTCACGCTATTGCATTTCTTGACCTGCCTTCAAAATTTTATTGAGCTACTATTTTATGAATTCATGTCAATAAGTTTGGAATCAAATTGTAGATTATACTTCAAACTTTAATATGATATGAGTTAATTTCATAATTTAAATGTAAATATTAAAATAATATACCTAAATGTAGATTTTAGTAAGTTACATGGTGTGTTGAATTGTAGCACTATTTGAAATCAGATGCTTGTGATGTCAAAATACTAAGTCTGTAGTTTTGTACAGATTTGGAACTTAAATAAACATTACTAAAAAGATAGAATATAAAATAACAACATTGTATCTTTTTATTTTGCTAAGATATGGCTTATGTACTGAATCAGATACAGTGGCCTTATTCACCTCCTTTTTTTGGAAACAGTCCCTTATATACACTTACTTCAGTATATGGCATGTGAATACTGAATCAACAGTTTAGAGTGGTGTTTTTTGCAACCATTTTAATCTGTTAAAAAAATACTTCATTTTTTTGGATCAAGATTTCAAGGAGGTAATTTGTGTATTTAGTCTGCTCAAAATTTTGTATTTTTTAGGCCTAAATACAATATGGTTACTGAGCTTGATAAATTAGTGGAATTTTATGGTTATGATGTAGTCATTGATTATTTTTGACTTATCAACTCTATCTATAAAGCCTATAAAAAAGATTTTTTGTTTGATATTCTCCACATGTAACATTTTATAAGGCCTTAACAACATATCTACAACAGTAACTGAGTTCAAAGGTCATAATGAGAAGAGATAGTTGTTTGGTTTTCTTCTTTATTTAGTATTTTGTATTTTAAGGAAAATAAATTTTGAAACTTATTTCTAAATAGTAATAATCTATATACATATACAATTTAAATGAGTAGAATTTTGCTGTATGCTACAAAATACTTGTTCACTAAAATACAATCAAAGACTCGTGGTCAGTTTTATATTTTTGGATATGGTAATGTGAGTACATGTGTGCTGTGTCAATGCATGTTATGTTATGTTTACCAGGCACAACTGGAATATAATATAAATAAGTGTGTGTGTGTATATAATGAGACTTAAGCTATTTATACCAAACATTTGTATATTTCTGTTCTAAGTTGCAGTCATTTTAGAATATGGTGGTTATATGATCAGTCAATTTGACCCTTGCATAGTTAAAGTAGAGAAAATAATAGAAAGCATATAAAGTCTTAATGAAAATGAGCATTTGAAATGTATTTAGGAAGTTTTAGAGATTACACAAATAATGTTTGAGAGTTTTGAGACAAAAAGTATTTTTAATTGTAACATGAAAATCACTTTACACTTGGACTAGTAATGAACAGACTCGATACTTTTACAAGCAAATCTTTATTAACATTTCTTATTTTTGTATACAGAAAAGTTTCAATCTGTACTAAAAGTCTACAAAGTTTTGTAAAAATGCACAGACTGTGTCAAAAATATAAATACTTAACATTTGGAAATGTGTATACAAATTCATGTATATTATACCAAGCCCATTGTGAAATAATTAAGGTTGAAACTAAGGAAGAAAGATGTGTATACATTCACAGCTGTGACAAGCATCGTGCACAGATGAGTTGTGAAATGTTGAAATCCACATTGTCTGTGTTATGCTATCTCTAGAACTTCAGTCACAAGTGTCATCAAAACTAATATCACAATATATATGCATATTTGATGCAATGCTGAGATTTTTCAGTGTTTATGGTGACATATTTATTGTCCTTGCATTATGAACACATGTATATTGATTTTCATATATATCTCTCTTTCCAGTATGTACTAAACAAATACTCTGTTGTGCATGGATGTGCTCATTGTTAAATTGATTCTGTTTGGGTGCCTATGACTTATGTTTACCAGAGATCAATAAAATACTTATAATATGCACCCTATATTGGTAACCATATTGCCCTAACCTTCATATTGTGTACAAAATTCTTGTAGAGTTTTCTGAAAGCTTGCCAGACCTTTTAAAGATATGCAAAACATATTGAAAGTTGTATTTTAGAATCTCTGATAATTACTTTGAGGCTACATGTTAACAAGCTCATAACAATAGTGTAAAAAGGCTTCTGAAATTCACAGATAAATCTCTGGTATTAATACTTTAATAAAATATCTGTTTTTTTCTGTTCAATAAAGCTTGCAATGTTTACTAAAGGCAGAGGCAGTATGTATGAGAGGTTTGGGAATGCTGAGCTTTCTGAAACAAGTAGTTTATCACTATTCTGACCAACTAAAAAATGCAATACAGTATTGGAGAGAGAGAAAAATCAAGAGAGGATTAGTTGAGTCACGGAGGAGAGTATTTATTTAGAAACATGAACTCAATTTTTCCAAATGTGCAACCCCCACATGTGACAGAATAGCTTACCAAATTTCGTGAAGATACACAGGATTGGTCAAAAGCAGCTTTATTCATAGGGGTTAAGTATAGACATGTAATGCATAGTAGTAGAATTTTTATTTCTCTTATATAATTCATACTATGGTATTTGAATATATGTATGGCCTTAATTATAATCTTAACCGACAGACAAGGGTTACTTTCAATATTATTTAAACTGAAATTAGTTTAATGGTATACAGTTAACCAAAACAGTAGAAAGATCACTTTCCAAAACTGGCAAAGTGTGCTATACAACTGTTGGTGTTAAGGGAAAATATGACTGCAATATATTGTTTTAAGATGTTTAGTTGAGATATAAAATGCAAAGTATAATAATATTGAATGAATTCAATCGTTTGGTGCTCATATAAAAAAAAAGATTCATTCAGTGTTATGATAACTACCTTAAAATATCTGTATTCTCATAAATCATCCATTGCTATAGTACTTTATTTTATCAAGCTAAATAGACTTTATCAGCTCTGCTATCAACAGAAGCTTTGTAACTAATGCTTTTGACATGCCTCTTTGAGAAAATTTAAATATAGAGCAGAATAAAAAAAAAGGAACAGCAGACCTGTTAGCAGATTATTCTTGGGTTATGTTATTCAACAAAGATTGTGATGCAAAAATGGGACAGTTATTTAATTATTTACTTACTTACCTTTTTTTTGGAAAAAGCAAAAACATTGGATGTACCATATTTAAAACAAAAACTTACTGACCTAATTTACCCTTACTCAAGTGTAGTGAATTAGAAGGCTTTTTGTCTATTTCAGTATTGTTATGAAATTACCAGAATTATCATGGATCATGCCTACACAGCAGTCAGATCTTACCAGCAACCATGACTATCTCATAATTCGATTCTTTCGTTCTCTCTCAGACCAATTTAATAAGGTTGAGACTCTTCAGGAGAAATATTTGTTGAGACAGAAGATAAAGTATCTTCTCTCGGATTTTGTAGCAGGTTTGAATTCTGTATCTAAAGTTAGTGGATCTCAAGAAGCAGTTTCCCATATTTTCAACTTAGCAGGACATTTATTTTGCTACTGTGCACCCACATTGTATGTCAAAGTAAGTAGTTTATCTTTTTATATTTTAGGAATTTTAGAATTTAGTTTCTTTCTGTAAATATAATTTTTGCATCCACTTTCTCAGAATTTGTGACTTCATTGTATTCTTTGAAAGCATGGAGTTCTTATCATTCTCCAAATAGCATTTAACACTAAAACCAAGCATTGTTATCAGGCAAAATAAAGTAAAAACTAAGCATTTTATTATGCGTAAATAAAGAATATGAGTTTGGGTATACAAGAGCCCTAAAATTTGTGCATTTTAATAAAAAGTTTTTCAAAATATAATTCTTATTAAGATCTTTCCTTCATTACATTTTTAGCAAAAATCTTAGTGCCTTATATTTCTGTTTGATGTACAAGTTTTGTAACCCAATTTTCATCCACTTTTTATGTATACAAAAATTTATTATACTGATGTATTCCACATGAAAAGCTATCTATATTTAACACAGTCTCAGTAATAAAAACATATGCATAAATAGATATTTAGAATTTGTGTACATAAATGTATGGGATTTGTAGTCTGTGTTAATTATCAGGTTTAAGTAATTTCTGGAGCTTTATTATGACTGCATAAGTTGTCATTTGAAGCTACAGTTTGACTCTCCAAGCTGTCATACAAGTTTAAAATCTCAAAATATGTTCACATATTTTATTTCATTCTCATTTAAACTTGTTAAATTATTTTATTTTCTAAATTCTACCTAATTTTAATTTTTTAGTCAAAACCAGACTGTTTACTTCCAGTTGTAATTGACACACTCATCTTGCCTCGTGTTTTGTACTCTAAAGATACAACATTGACATCAACTGTCATGTCTGCTCTGAAGGAAAATCTACCTTTGGTAAACTATGTTATATGTAATTATTTAAATATATAACATAATGGTAAACTGTGCTATCCACTTGAGACCTTTTTCATGGTAATAACCATATTTGTACATGAACATGTTATATAAACTCAGAGAATTGCTGAAACTGTATCTTTGATAGTTGCATTTAACATTAGCAGAAATATAAGTGAAAATATTGTTGATTTTTTATTTACATTACCATTATTATTAAACATTTTTATGTATTCCTACTTGCATGAATGTGTTCTTTAAAAGAAATAATGAAATATCAGTTACAAAAAACAGCCATCCTCTGATTAACTCTCTTCCCTGAAATGCTGCCTTTTTCCTTTTCCTATAGTAATTTTGTTTTATTGAATATCACATTTTGTGTACTGGACTCCAAATATATCATATTTGATTACTTTAAACCATTTTTACTTAAGTTTTAGTAGAAGATTTCATAGCTAATTTAAAGTATTTTTATGTTTCAAAAGGGAAAATATTGTATTATTTATACAAGAAATTGTTTACCCACCATAAAAAGTAATACCTGCTCACAAGGTATTCCATGTTTACTTATGTCAGACATATCTCCCAAAGTATATTTTTAAAGTAAACATTGCTTTTGAAAGAGGGACAGATCATTGAACAATATGTTACATTTATCTATTGTTCTAAAAAATATATCTCTGTAGATAATTTAATATTCCAGTAATAAATATTCTGCAGTTGCCTTAACCCTATATGGACTACAAAACAATTAGTAGGTGACTAATGCCACACCTTCATATCAGATATAAATATGTGACTATGAATAATCCTTCCAATTCTATTATAACATATTTAACTGAAAAGTAATATCATATTATAACATTTGTTTATTGTAATATACAGATAAAATAAAAAGTTTTGAATTTTATTTCTGCACAATTCTGAGAGAGAGGAGACTTACCTCTAAATAGTACACTTACTGATTTTTTTGACTTGAAGAGGCTTATATTTACTAATAAACTTTCATCCCTTGAGAATACAAGGAATTTATTGTCTCATGGGAATGTGATTAGATTGAACTTTTGTAGGAATGACCAAAGAAATCTAATAAGAAATAGATAAAACCTTGTAACAAACTTCAAGCCTCAAAATATATTTGTAGTTTCTTTATATATTCACTTCATTCCAAAAACTATTTTGTGCTTGGATATTTTCTGTTATGGCAAGACATCAAATAAGCTTAGTTTAATAGAATATGGTAGACAGTGACAATATATTACAATAACTGAAATTCCTGTTTATTGAAAATTAATGTTTTATTGTATTCAAACAGAACACTTGTTTTTCGCATTCCTTGAAAGAGAGCATTTATTCATTGAAAAGAAACTATATTTATTATATGTAAATTGTTTACATTTTGCTGTTTTTTTATGATATATATAAAACTAGTAATAAGTACATCACGTCAGAAGTACTGAGTACTGCAGTTAGCAAAATAAAGTTTCAAAATAAAAGCAATATGTTAATTAATATCACTTGAGATAAATGGTTATACATATGAAATTGAACTTTCTGATGAAAAGCACCTTACATACAAATATTATAAATCTCTTGAACTTAGTTTCACTTGGAAATTGTTACTTTAACATGTGTAGTAGACTTTTCATTGTGTCCCAGATACTTTCTCTATACTTATTGACTACTTAATCTCTGCTGCATGAAAATTAGGACTGGACATAAAAGGATATTGAGATTGTGCTCATTTCATATTTATTGTATATTCATATATTCTCAGCTATATTAAGATTTAAGTTATTCTTAATCATTATTTAGAATTTCAAAACAAGTATCTTTTATTTTCACATAAATCTTTGTGTGAAAATGTTATCTGTAGATGTTCTTAATCTTTTTAAAATGGATACTTAACTGTGTTACACTTAGATTGGTGAATCTTGCCTTGAGGCAAAATTTTTGAAAATGTTGTTGCCATTTTTCACATTATTTTTCAAGTACTTCGGAGTTGAAATTTATTTTGTTTTAAAAGTTTTATTTATTAAATTTTATATGTAAGAATTTTCTCAATTACAACTTTTAACTGCAAACTGACTGTAGATGTTCTGAAAATTTTCTGAACATAATACAGCCCTCATAACCCTCTAAAAGAAAAATGCTAATTTGAACCTTGTTACTTCAACACTTCAATTATAACCTTTAATTGTGTTATCTAAGTGCCAATATTGCAGCTTTGAGGAGTCATACACCAATGCTACAAACACTGAATGTTAACTCTTTCTCGGTTCTTTTCAAATATATATATATATGGCTTTTATTTCAGAGTAAACTTTTGTAGAGATAGGAATAAAGTGATACAAACTTAGCTTGTTGATAGGTTACTGGAAGAAAACCATTTTAAACCTTGTAGAAAGCTTGTTTTATCATGCTGTACTCCATTTGAATTATTTTGGTGTAATGTGATACAAATTCACATGTATCTGTTCATGGAATAAGATAAATTAAACATAGTTTAACAATTTTTTTCAAGTTTTATTTCATGGCTAATGCCAGTGTTTATTAGATTGTGTTCATGTTAGAACTTACAAAAATATAAGACAAAATATATAAATGAATATAATATTGCTTATACTAGATGAAACCTAATGATTGACAATAGGAAAATCAGCTTGCTTATAATTTTAGTATGGTGAAAAGTTACAAAGAAAACTTTGTGGAGAAATGTAGAAGTATATATAGATAGACATAAAGTCGGTTATTGATACCCTTAAAAAAGGTAAGCATTCTAAGCTGTTTCTGCAATAGAAAAACATATTACTGTGAAATCTTTTCAAATGATAAAACCTGTAAATTCATACAAATATTATATATATAAAATAAAACTATAGCTACAGAATTTGTTTAATATGTGATTTCCAGGTTTCAATCTGTTGAATCTTATAGTTTTTATTTGGCAACACAATAAAACAAATAATATAACAGATACATTGGTGTGGTGCATCTGCCATTATCTGTGTGAGTGCAGCTGGCTTTGCAACTGTTGATTGTCTTTGAGTGTGCAGTAAATCCTCTCAAATGGATCATTTCCTTTCATCATATACTGTGATACATGGGAGACACAGAAGAATTTAGGTACAGTAGCTAAAATGCAAAAATGTTTTCCCACTATAGTAATATAATGAGACACTCAGTTTTTCATCAGAATCTTTTTTGGTGATCTTTATAATCCTTGAAATTCATGATGATTGCAGTAAGGTGATGTTATGAATCAATTTTTATTTTACTCGATCTTTCCCTTGGTTACTTATACTGACTGTATATATTGCATTTTGTGTTGTGGCAGTGAACTGATTATGTTATTATTGGATGGTGCTTTTTCTTTGTTCTTGCTTAGCTTTGGTAAGTAGAATATTATCTTTTTAATTGTGTGGAGAGTAATCTGTGATTAAAATCGAACAGTATAGATGTTTATGTCACTGACATTTAAACCTCACTTGTTTAGTAGTTATCATCACTTGTGTCATATTTTTCTTCAGAAATAAAATTAGTGGATGAAATTGTTTAAAAGTTTACCAGAACATTCCTAACTTCATCTACTATCATCATCAACATATGTTACAATGAAACATTTAAGATTAACAAATTGTCATATATTTTGTGTAATTTTGTGTCTTTAACTTTTCACTTACAGTTTATTTTTAACATACCTTTCAAATTCTTCTTTTAATATCATTTATGTCCATACATCACTTGTGTCATATTTTTCTTCAGAAATAAAATTAGTGGATGAAATTGTTTAAAAGTTTACCAGAACATTCCTAACTTCATCTACTATCATCATCAACATATGTTACAATGAAACATTTAAGATTAACAAATTGTCATATATTTTGTGTAATTTTGTGTCTTTATCTTTTCACTTATAGTTTATTTTTAAAATACCTTTCAAATTCTTCTTTTAATATCATTTATGTCCATACATCAACTGATAGCCACAGGGCTTTATGAAGTACTTTAACAAACTCCCCACACAGATGCATTGCTGAAACAAGGTGGCACTTATACACACCATCTTGCTTATAACCTTTTACAATCCAGATGACAAGTTAAACTCATAAAACTTATTTGACCTTTGAATTATGACTTTTGAAATACACATTACATAATTAACTAATATACAAAATTAAGACCTGAAATTAATTTAGATTTCTCTTTAGCACATTTGTGTAAGAAACCATGCTAAGTACTATAGCTAATCAAACAGACAACGGTATGAATGCCAGTTACATGTATGCGATGAGAAAAAATGCATACTGATTTCAATTAACCATTGGCAGAGTATAGTGTAAACTGAGGTCTTTGTAATGACTATATATAATTGTATCAACTGTGTGTTGTAGATTTCAAGGCAGAGTACAGAAGGTGGGCTTGATAACCATCAAAGGTTAGAAAAACATAATTTTCTTTACCAATGAATCCAGCTGTGGAACTTTGGATATCATTTAGCTACTATCTACTGTTATGTACATTGCCAACTTATGTTGCTAATTGTGAACTTCTGCTAATGTTAAGATTTTTTAAAACATGTTTATTATGTGATACAAAACTGCAGCTTAAATATTTTTATAAAGGTTTCTCTTGACACAAAGTAATTAAAACTTAGATAACATAAAAATCCAAATTACAGAGTACATTATAATGTTAATTTCATTGGCATACATTGATAGTAAAGTGGATTAATTAAATTTAAAATGTAATATAATACAATATGCAGAAAAGAATTTAAAAATGGTATCAGGGAGCACAGAGTTAATTGATTGTGCCATAGGTAGAATAATCTAGATCATTTATAAGTTTCTCAATTTAATTTTCACTGAAAACATTGGTACAGATCTCCCACGTTTTAATGTCTATAGTAGATAGCACTTCAAAATGGCTGATCAGTGTTTTGTTGTTTTTTCTCATTGAGAATTAAATAATATGTTTGTTCTTGAAAGCGTATATATTTAAAATGCTTTTACAGTTTTTACGTTGCAACCCCACCCCCAGTGGCACAGTAGACCTGCAGGCTCACATCTCTAGAAACCAGGTTTCAATACCAGTGTGGGCAAAGTACAAATAGCCCATTTTGTAGCTTTATGCTTAATACCAAACCAAACTTTATATCACTTAGAAATCAGTATACTGTAACATTGGCACACTCATTTATGTATATTTTATTTGCACTTTGTAATGACTGCTACAACAGAAAAATATTTTTGGTGACTTCAGCAGAGTATTAATACTACAAACTTGGTCTGTAATATAACTCACTGTATATTTAAATATTTTAGTACATGTGAATGAACAAAAGGCTGATTGTGGAGTAGTTACCATAAAATTGATTACTTCTTTGATGCAGTACTTCATACACCACAGACATTTGAGGGGCTTTTATGATTATAGATTGATTTTGTGTTAGACATCTATAATCACAAGAATGTTTTCTGCTAGAGTTTGTAAAAAGACATTGTATACAGGTGTTGTGAACAATATGAAAAGAGGTTTTATTCAAATAAATAGCACAAGCAACAAGGCATTTGAAGCTTTTTCTGTGTTGAGACAACTGGACTTAAATATTTGTAAGTGCAAGATAGTTCCCCAGTGGCACAGTGGTATGTATATGGATTTATACTACTAGAAACACCAGGTTTCAATTACAGTGGTGGACAGAGCACAGATAATGCTTTGTGTAGCTTTGTGCTTAATAACAAACAACAACTGCAGGGTATAAGGATGGTCAGAGGCAAAGTGAATGGATACACAGTTTGTTTTGTGCATGGTAAATAATTCATATATAATGTGGAATGACATAATTTATTTACTGGTTAGACCTTTTCATGTACTTAGTAGTAATAATTATAAATTTATGGCTTGTTTCTAATGTTCTATACTTACCTGTATAACTGATATTTGGAATGACAGAGTGTATAGTTATCCTTCTTAATTGTGATATGTAGTTCTTTTTTTCATTTCAAGTTCATTCATGGGTTACATCAGTTAGGAATTTCTTCAGACCCTTATATACAACGAAAACTACGAGAACTTATCATCCAGTACCTTCCAAAATTTTCATTGGTATGTGTATTAAAATTGGAATGCATACAGTTAATTATTTGGTAAGATTTAACAGTTAATTTAAAACTATTTTTAATTAACATGTTTATTTTGTGTTTTAGAATAAGAAACTTTAAACAGTTTGTGTGATTTTTAAATGGCCCTGAATCAAATACTTTAATATGAAATTTATTTCATGTATGAAAATGTGAAATGGTTATTAAAGTCAATAGTAAAAGCTTATATTCATGCCATTAGATGCTATTAACATATACTTTGAAATATCATGTATGATATTTGTCAAATGAGTGTTGCATCATAATTTGTGTTATACAATAATATGCAAGCTAAGTCAAGAAGTTTGGGAGTAAAATTAAGAAACAAATTACAATTACTCTTCACATAATAATTAATACATTATTTCAGTTTGTGTTTTGTTGTCAGAGAGCCATCAGTACCAACTTGTGAGAATTGTTTCATGTGAAAATGTGTCCATATATGTTTTTGAGGTCCTGTATTGAACCTTAGGCTATTGAACTTTTATTAAAATTCTGTTTTATTTTTTTAGAAATATGCCTTTTTGAAGAAGGTATATCATGCATATTTTACTGGCTATGGTATTAATATAGGGATTCATTTTTAAGTTGTTTTTTGTTGTTGTTGTTGCTGTTTTAATATTAAAATTTTATTTTTATGCTTTTCTGAAGCCATTTTAAATTTATCAAACTATGAGATGATTTAAGTCTATAGTATTTTAAACTGCAATTATTTATCTATTCCATTAGAGATTTTCAAGAATTAGAAGAAATTATTCTTTAAAATTGCAAAAAGACTAAATAAAGAATGTAATGTTTAAAAATGTAATTGGCCTAATACTTAAATTTTATGACAAGTGCAAATGTACTCATATTTTTCTATCCTGTAAAAGGCATATACACCATAATAAATGAACAATATTAATATATTTATAGAAACCATTGAGTTTAAATTCAAATAAAATACTTGTCTTACTTTTATACCTTTAGTGCACTGTGCATTTAAAAATTTCTTCAATTTATAGACCTATTTGAAGCAATTTTCCATTTCTGGTATGTTTTTGTATGTAAAATGCTTTGAGTTAGATAATTTTGACTGACAAAATACAATGTATTTATTACCTTTGTCACGTGTTTGTTAAACATGTCATTACTATTTCAGTGATAAATTTATTAGAAAATAATAAAACTGCATGTTGCATCTTTTAATTAACCATTTCTTGTCATTACATTTATTGACTTGCATTCAAAATTTTATTGAACTACTATTTTATGAATTTATTTCAATAAGACTGGAATAAAACTTTAAAAATATTAGGTATGAGTTAATTTCTTAATTTGAAAGTAAATATTAAAAGAAAACACCTAAACATTTATTTTAGTGAGTTACATGATATGTTGAATGCACCATTGTTTAACCAGTTCAGTGACGTAGACGAGATAACTCATCCAAGCTGATCTATAATGCAGTGCCATGGACAGGTTATTGTTTCATGTTTTGTACATATTTCTTCATTTTGTGTACTACTATAAGTTTGGCTTAGAGAAAAAGTAGTATTTGTTGCTTATTTTCTTTATTTTAAAAATTACTCAATTTTGCTGAAAAAAACCTGTCATAGGAGCTGCTGTAGCAGCTGAAATACTTGGCAGCCAACAGGTTAAAAGTAGATGTTTGAGGTGTCAAAATACTAAGGCTATAGTTTTGTACACATCAAAAACTTAATTTACCAATATTATCAAGCTAAAATACAAGATAATAACCTTGTATTTTTTATTTTGCTGAGATATGGCTTATGTACTGAATTTAAAAAAGTTTGGTCCCCATTTACCTCTTTCCATTTTTGGAAACAGTTTTTTGTATACACTTCAACATATGACATGTGAATAACCAGTTAACAACTTAGAATGTCCTTGTAGTAGTTTTTCTCAGCCATTTTAATGTGTGAAAAGGCTATGGTTTTCTTTAAAACCAAGACTTCAAGGAAGGTAGGACAGAAGAGAGTCTGCTCAAAGTTTCATATTTTTTGTGTGTAAATACATCTTAGTTACTATGCTCAATAAATTACAGTGGAATTTTATGGTATTGGTGTAGTTATTTATAATTTTTTGGTTATTTTACTGTATATATAAAACCTTAAAAAGGTTTTATTTGATATCCACCATGTACAAAATTTAAAAAATCTTAGAAACCTATGTCCAGTAGCAGCCAAGCTTAAAGGTCATAGCAAGAAGTAATTGCATTTCTTCTTGATTTATTGTTCTATATTTTAAGAAAAGTATGCTTAATAATTTATTTCTGTATGTTAATAATCTATATACATATATAAATGTATGATAATTGGAAGTTGATTTTATATAACAAAGTACAAGTCCACCAAAACACAGCCAAGACCGGGAAGACTAAGGATCAATTTCATATTATTGGATGCATAACATAAGTGCATGTACATTGCATCAATGCAAGTTATGTAATTTTAGCTAGCCATAACTGGAAGGTCAAAAAATAATAAATATATATGGTGTTATGAGACTTCAGCTACTTAGACTAAACATTCCAGCATGAAGAAAGGTTAATTTACAATTATTTCCTTTTTTTATATGGTGGTTATAAGGTTGTTCAAGTGAAAGACCCTTCATAGGTAGGATATAGAAAATAACTTAAAATAAACTGCTCAAAAAATTAAAGGAACAAGTGTGTTTTTTTTTGTATAATTTATTTTAATGTTCCAAATGTGATGATAGTTTTATTTTTTTAGGTAATTTGCCTCATTGCAGTTTCATCTCCATCCATTTTTTTAATTTGTGATTAATGGTAAAACATGAGAAATAAAATAGTTAAAAATGACCAATATCACCAAAACTGATATCCCATATGAAGCAATACCATAAACAGTTAAAATGCATTTCTTCAAGAAATATTTGAAGCATTTAATATCTAGCATGACCTTCACAGGCTGTGACACACTCTTGACAACAAGTTGACACACTTTGAATCTGTCTATTGATGTTATCTTGGGGTATGGCAGCCTACTTGTCTACCAGGGCTTGTGGAGTTCCTGTATATTCTGGGGAGGGTGCTGGTGTTCACTAATACACATCGACAACATGTCCCAACAATGTTCAATCTGATTTAAATTTGGAGATCTGGCTACTCAAAAGTCTATTTTTTTTTTCCTTGTGTGCCCATTCATTAACCTGCATGAGAATGAACCCATTGCCAACAGCACTGGCAAAAGGCCTCATAATGGGCTCCATAATTTCTATATTTGTCAAGTATGAGTAAGTCTGTGCAGCCATTTAAGCATATGTTTGACCAGATCATTACAGAACCTCCTCCATAAGCATCAACTTCCACAATGTTACAGGCTGAATATCACTCCTCTGCATCTCAACACTCTTGCACATCTATCATCACATGACAGTGAATCTGCTCTCGTCTGTCTACAGCAAGGTGGCCCATTGATGAAGTTCTCAGTCCAGGTGCTCACAAGCAAACTTTAACCTGGCTGTACAGTGTTGCTCTGTCAGAATAAAGCCTCTTGAAGGCCATCTGCCCCTAAGGCGTCCTACGTGCAGACAATTGCAAACTGTTTGGGTTGACACATGGGTTTTAGTGGAATGCTGAAAGTCATTTCACAGTGATCAGGTGTAGCTAACCTGTCCCACAGAGTGGTAGTCACGATGTAGAGGTTCTCTCTGGATGTTGTGCAGTGATGACGGCCTTGATCTGGTCTTCTGTCATGAGTTCATCTCCTGGTAGCATCGTTAAAGCCAATTGATGACACTTGGTGACACACTGACTTGCTTGGCTACCCTCCTTTGGTTCTGGCCATCCTTCAGCATATGGACCACCCTGGCCACCTCATTCTCTGTCAGATAACGCCTGACTGCTTGGGTGCACAAGATAAAGGTACACACTGACAAAACGAGCTGCAATAGATCCATGTTGGTGTCTGTTTTGAGAATTAATGAGGAATTCATAGTTTCACGTAATAGCCTTACATAGGGTACCTTGAGTTGTATTCTAGAGTGAGGCGAGTTGCTTCAAATTTCACTCACAAGCTTAAACATACACTTGTAGACAACGGATATGTTTTTCGTACATAAATTTAGTTATGACAAAAATATACTGAAATATGTACTTGTTTCTTTAATATTTTTGAGCAGTATATAAAGTCTTACTGAAAACAAACGTTTTTAATGTATTTAGCATGTTTTAGAGATTAAGCCGATATTTGAGATTTTTCGGATGAAGAATAGTTTTTCCTTATCATAACATTAAATCACTTTGCACTATAATTTTTGATACAGCATGTGTATATTCACAACATTTTTTATACTTTTAGTAAATATTACAAGTATGTTGAACACAAAAAAATCAGATTTTTAATGAAATATTTCATTAAAGATTTGTTTGTGAAAATTTCAAATCTGTTTTGTTAAAAGTCTGAGCAAGTATGTAGATGAATTGGTGTATATTACATCAAGCTCTTCATGAAATGGCTAAACATGCATATTTCAGTCCATTTCTGAAGTATGAATATGTTAGAAAGAATGTTCTTTTCCAGTAAAACTCAACTTGCCTTCAGATATCATGATAAAAAAAACTGTCACTAAGGAATATTTGTTAAACATGAGCATAATGAAAAAGCTTTTTATGAGTATGCCCTGAAGTATGATGGTATTATTAAGATTAGCATTTATTTAGTTATGATACAAAAAACATACTTATTTTTATAAAATTCCAAATATCTTACAGAAAACTTCAGCAACATCTTCAGTCACTCATCATCCCCTTCTGGTAAGTTCATTTTCACTTTACAAAATATTATTTGCATTTTATCAAAGTATTTTCTGTTTGGATTTTTAAAAAAAAACTTATTCATGTGAATAGTTGTTAAGCAGCAGTTTACTTTGTTTATTAAACAAAATGTTTAATATTTTCGAAATATTATCTGTATGATATAACTGGGTAAAAAGTGATATAGAAGACTTCCACCTATGTACTGTACCCAACATGGAATGGCTTTATATATAATATTTTAAGTATGTGTTGAAGTATTTGTTATTAATGTATATTAGTAAATTTGGCATTGAAACGTAGTTTGTAATCCAGATTTCAATATATATGTTTTAATTTTTTAATTTTAAAGAAAATATTAAAAAATACACTATATATCGTTTTTGATGTGTGTGTGTCATTTAACACATCCTCATGTCTTATTGTTCATTTTATATTTTATTATGCCTACCATACAACATCCATAGTGGTTAAGAAATTAAGGACTCAAGTTTCAGACATTGGCAAGTAAGAATTTAAAATAAGAGTCTTCCTCTTTTTTGTTTTGCTGAGATATCAACGTAACAGGTCATCCCTTAAGTAATTTCCAATTTTAGGTTTAGAAAAAGAGAAATGATTTCAAATGCTTTTAATCTTATTTAATCGCTAATGTATGTTACATTATTATTAATTACTTCCTGCCAATGATTTATAACCTTCTGAATGCCACTTCTATAAAGTTTTTAGAGTTTGGAGGAAAAGAATGTAAAAAGGGTAGTTTTGACATCTTCATGTGTTCCAAGCTCTTTTACATCAAGATATTCCTGCAGATTTCATAATAGATGATTATCTGATGGAGCAAAGTCTGGAGAATGAGTAGGATGTGGAAGTTTTTCCAGGCTACTTCTTCAATCTTTGCAGATGTGATTTTTGCTGTATGGGGTCTTGCATTATCCTGATGTTACACAACACTTTTATGATTGATAAAAGCAGGCCTCTTTTCTAACAGTGCAACATTCAAGCAATCTAACTGTTGACAATAGAAGTCTGATGTAATCATTACATTGAGTGGCAGCAACTCAGTGGATCCCAGAAAATGCTTAACAAGACTTTCATAGGATGGAGTTCCATTTTGGGCTGTGCTTTAGCCATTTATGTGCCAAAACAGCTCGTTTGGGTTGAGAAAATATTTTGCATAGAAAAGCGAACAACATAAAATATTTTCTCAACCCAAACAAGCCGTTTTTGCATCTAAATTTCTCAACAGGTGGGTTTCTTGACTTCACTGATTGTGCTTTAGCCAGTTTACCTGCACTGAGCCATTGTCTGTAGCATTTAACATTTTTATAAAATATCCATTTTTTATCTGCAGTCACAAACCTGTCCAAAAAATGAGTTATCTTCACAAGAGTGCAGAGAAATTCAAATATCCACTCTTGCTCTAAGGTTAGCTTCTGTCAAATCATGGGGACTCATTTTCGAAGTTTTGATACCTTTCCAAGTTATTGCAGATGACAACAAACTGTTAAATGGGTTGAATTAAGCTTCTGTGGCAATTGTTTAACTGTTACAGCACAATCTTCCTCAAGTGCAGCCAGAAACCAATCATCATTAAACTCAGCAGGACAATCTGAACGTGATGCATTACTTAAGTTGTAGTCACATGATTTGAACTTCTGAAATTATCTTCAACATTTTCTTTCATTGAGAGATTCTGCATTATTAACACCTTGAATGTTTTGTTACTTTTGCTGCACTATTCCCCCTTTTAAATTCATAAAGCATTATATGCCTAATGTGCTCCTCAGGCACATCCATCTTAAGGGTTTATTTGATTAATGATTTGAAAAAGTGGAGTTTAGTTAGTTTCTTTCATTTGTCTGAACATTTTTATACATGTATTACTGCATATTTCAGTCATTAAAGCCTTCTACAAAGACAGAAATGATGATGGACTTTCTGTATTAAATTTTTGGACATTACTCATGGAATGGCCTGATAGTTAGAAAACCTTCTGTGGTAGCTGTTTCCACTACTACATTCTATGTTACAGTACTTCCATTTTCTTACTTTTATTTATATCACATGCCATACCGTAGGTCTTTCACACCCTCCTTGTTGGAATTAAAGATTCCAACATGGCTGTCATGAAAATCAGCATGTGTCATCTTTCCAGCAGTAGGAGAGCACAACCAATCAAAAGTAATGTCTGAATGTGCTGATGTGTGTGACTTCTCTCTGCATTATAACCAAACCATTATTTCTTGTTTGACAGTGCTCGAGTTCAGGTGTTTTCCTTTTGTTCCAGTTCTGCTCACAGGGGTTTACTTTACTTGTAGCAAATTTTCCATTTTATTTTGAAAGCATTTATTTATCTGTGTTTCACCACCATATCTTTTGCTTGTTCATTCAATATGAAGTATAAATTCCAAAGTTAACATTACCACTTTAGTTTCATCTTATCTTTGTCTGATGCCATACTCAACACCACAGGTACAAGTGACACATTGGGGGATTTGTCAACATTGATTCACAGAGGGATTGAGCATTATGTGGGACATCCTTTGTCATCTCCCCTTGCCCTTTTTCTTCCTGAGCCCTTTAGTTCTGGCCATGTTGATGAGGATTTCATTTATTTGTTCTCCCACCCACCCACACTTTACTCTGGGGTTCATTGTGCTTTCCCACACCTTGCTTGAGAATTGTATTGGGCCTTTTATGCTGTTTTTAATATTTTATTTCCCAAGTATGTGATGTTTTGCCTTTTGCTTCTATTTCAAGTTTTTTTGTCTTACATGATTCTGTCTCCCAACTTTATTTGGTTCTTTCCCTCATCCTCTGATTATTGGTTTGCACTGAGCATTTTGCCTTCCAGTTTGTTGATGGCATTAATATGCATCAGCCTCCACAAGCTTCAGATCAGTCTACTATCTTTTATCATAGGGTGGAGTATCATTACTTGGGACAACAAGAGTTGGGTTTGTTTTGTTTTTTTTTAAAAGACAAGTCTTGAATCTCCTATTCATATAACAGGGGTTTATTCTCTCTTGTTGGTGTTTCAAAAAATAATAGGGACTGAAGGCCAGTCATTTACCTGTCTCATCTCAATTAATTTTTTCACACCCCATGATTCACTATGAAATTCATCCTTAATCTTCAATGGACTTTTTCTTTTGGTTTTTAGATGAAAATGGACATCTTTGGGCTGGCTTTGGGATAAAACATCATTTGTTGGATGGTACAAACTCTCTTTCTACATTTTCATGCCTTAAAATTGTGTTTTTCACCTCTACATGCACAACTGGTTTTTTTTCATTCATTCTGAACAAGGATTGAACTGTCATACTCATCATCTCCTTCTCAAAGCTGCTTGGATGGACTGGTTGATTAAATTGGGAAAATCCTACCATATTCTGCTCAGTTCATTATTCATTTGGGTGTTTCCTTCAATGCCCATCTCAGTTGAACACATTTTTCTCTTTTGCTTTGTTCTATGGAACTGGTTGTTTATAATGCTCTGGGGAGTGTGGTCTTTGATGATTTATTTGCCGTTCTTTTAATGTGCCCTCCACAACCAATGAAACCTTGTTTGAGATCCTTTGAATTTTTCCATCACCCTTCTTTCCTACATAATGGAAGATCTTCAGTGGTGGTTGGACAAGGTTCATTCTTCATTGGGTATCCTGCTTCTTCCTTCATGGCCATATATACATGGATATATCTCCTCAGAGCTGGGGTGCATAGGGGTCAGCCACCATGTGACTTGAACTCATTGATCTGTGAAGGAACATTATCTTCATTGGGCTTTGAATCATTTTCTTTCTCTTTTCAAGGATACAGTGGCAATTCCATAGTGATAGCTTGTATCAGTCATCATGGGGATAACTAGTCAAAATCTCTGTGTTTTTTCACCTTGGATCTTCTCTTTTAAGCCTGTGATCATCACGTTCTTTTGATGGTTGTTATGTAAATATCATGTAAATGTTGTTGAGAGTGTTATGTAAATGTTATGTAAACGACAACCATGTCGAGTGTTATGTAAATATAATGTAATGTTGTATTTGAATTCCCATATTTATTATTTATAATTCTATATTTATATTATTGTTTCGAGGTTTAAATCGGTGAAATTTAAAATAACATTTTAGAATTAATTAAAATTCATTTAGAAATTTTTAAAACTAAATAGATTGATCACTTGTATTGGCCTGGTGTTTGTACTGTGGAATTCTGGGAAGTTACACGATATAGTATATAAACAGACGGCGATGCAAAGGAGTCATCCACTTTTACTCGGGTCAAGAAGTTTGTCTCGTTTGAGAAAGTTTAAACTGAATTTGTGAATAGAACTAGATCGACTAAAGCGGTGAAATTCTTATTCTGTCAATCTTTACAATTCAGTCGGATTACAGATTATACCGAAAGTTAATACGAATTGGACTGTGAATTTTTGTTTGAAATTACCCATTCAAACTTCGAAAATTTCTCCGTGGGACTAAATTCACCGCCTAGATTAGAACTTTGGATTTCGGATTTGGACACTCATTCTGGATCATATTATTAAGCACAGGCCAGTATCTTTCTGTATTATAAGTTGTTTTGAAGGTTGAAACTGGATATCTGTTATTGCCATTGGATAATTTATTTTGTGTCTATCACATAAGTAGATCATTATAATAAATTAAACAAGCTGCTATCTGTGTCTTTCTGTTGCGTTCAGTCCGCAATAAAAAACATAACAGAAAATTGGGGGCTCGTCCGGGATTTGAACAAACAGTTTAATCCTATTCCAATATTGTATTTATATTATACAGATAGACAACTTGTGTATTTCAAATGGCATTCCCACTTGCAGATTTTATTGACAAATTTAATCAGAATCCCTCTTTGGAATTGATCAGTGTATTAAGAAAATCTGAATTGCTTGATGTTGGAAAACATTTCAATTTGGAAGTAAAGCAAGCAATGAAGAAAACAGATATCAAAAGAATTGTTGTTGAACATTTGGTTAACCAAAAAGTTTTACCTCAAAAAGTTGTACAACAATTGCCTGCCTCTCATTTTGACCCAGATTTTGAATTAAAAAGAATAGAAATGGAAATGAAATTTCGTTTAGAAATTGAAACCAAACGTCTTGAGGCAGAACAAGAAAACAAACGCCTTGATGCCAAAATACAAATAGAACACATTAAAGCTGATAAGAAAATCAGTCTGAGAAAGGTACAGACAGAAGAAAAGGTTGTCCAAATGCAGTTGGAAAATTTTGATGCTTCCAAACAAATTCGTTTAGTGCCTCCATTCAATGAGAAGGCTGTGGATAAATATTTTCAACAATTTGAAAAATTGGCCCTTAGGCTAAAATGGCCTACCGAATATTGGACAGTATTACTTCAGAGTGTTCTCAAGGGTAAAGCTCAGGAAGTATTTTCCAAACTCACGGCCGAGCAAAGTTATGATTATGAGCATGTCAAAAAATGCATTTTGAATGCTTATGAATTAGTGCCAGAGGCATATAGACAAAAATTTCGTGGTTACAAAAAGTTTGACAGCCAAACTTATGTCGAATTTGCTCGTGAAAAAGAAACTCTTTTCGACAGGTGGTGTGATTCCAAAGAAATCAAAGAGGATTATATAAAACTCAGAAAACTCATGTTAGTCGAAGAGTTTAAAAGATGTATTCCCGTAGAGCTAAAAACTTATATTGATGAACAAAAAGCTTCCAAAATTCATGATGCTGGTGTCTTGGCAGACGAGTATGCTTTGACTCACAAAGATTTCTCGTACAAGAGCAAAACAAATCACACAGCGAAGAAACCCAATGACTCATTCAAGCATTATGCAAATGTCAACAAAGACAGAAAAGAGAAAACTTCTGATTCTCAAACAAAGACTTCATCTTATTCTCAAAGCTCATCATCTACAAAAAACGTGCTATTCTCATCCAAAGCATGTGCTTATTGTAAGAAACCTGGCCATCTGATTTCTGAGTGCTATAAGCTCAAAAACAAGCCATCACCCCATAGTTTCATTTTACCCTCATTGGATACATCATTGGTTCCCAATGATTTTGACCCTATCCAGTCCACTGTGGATTCCAATATTCTTGATGTACCTGAAGATCTTGTTGAGGACAAATTTAAGCCTTTCATCACTGAAGGTTTTGTTTCTTTTGTTGGCGATTCACGTCTACAACCAATTAAAATCCTGCGGGATACTGGAGCTTTTCAGAGTTTGATTTTGGAAAGTGTACTTCCGTTTTCTGAAAAGTCATCCGTTGGGGCCAATGTGCTCATTTCTGGTGTAGAAGGTGGCATCGTTTCTATTCCTCTTTATAGATTGAATTTGCATTCGGACTTAGTTTCAGGCTCAGTGACTGTGGGTATTAAAGCTTCATTACCTGTTGAAGGTGTGTCTATGCTTTAGGGAAATGATTTGGCTGGTAGTGAGGTGGTACTAGAGGTTTATGTTGTTGAAGCACCTGTTATTAGTCCCAGTACAGAGCAACTCGTTGAAGAGTTTCCTGATGTTTTTCCCGCCTGTGCTGTTACTCGTTCTCAAACACGTTCTCAGGAGTACAAAGAGGATTTCCCTTTATCTGATATGTTCATGTCTCGCATCGATGAGATTTCTGACTCAACTTTAAGTTCTGCTGATGACTCCGAGTCATTTTTCAACTCTCTTCATCGTAACAAACTTGTTGAGGAACAGGACAATGATCCTGAAACTCGTTCTCTTCTACAACTGGCCGTTGATGAAAATGAAATAGGAACTGTTTCTATTTGTTACTACCAGAAGTCAGGTGTGTTAATGAGAAAATACAGACCTCCTGACATTGCTGCTGATGAAGAGTGGAATGTTATTCACCAAATCGTCATTCCAAAATGCTATCGGAATGATATTCTTAGTATTGCTCATGATCATGTGTTGTCCGGACACTTAGATATAAGAAAGACCCTAGATCGTATCCGACGACATTTCTATTGGCCAAAGATGCGCCAAGATGTTGTTGACTTTTGTAGGACATGCCATTCTTGCCAAATGACTGGAAAACCAAATCAAAGGATTCCCAAAGCACCACTGCACCCTATTCCTGCCTTTGAAGAACCGTTCTCTAGGGTCATTATCGACTGTGTTGGCCCGATGCCAAAAAGCAAAGCAGGAAATGAATACCTCTTGACAATCATGTGTGCTTCTACACGTTTCCCTGAGGCAATCCCTTTGAGAAAAATCACTGCTCCCAACATTGTCAAGGCTCTTGTCAAATTCTTTACCATGTTCGGGATTCCAAAAGTTGTGCAGTCAGACCAAGGATCAAATTTTATCTCCAAGATATTTCAACAAGCCATACCTGAACTAAACATCCATCAAGTTTCATCCAGTGTATACCGTCCTGAGTCACAAGGTGTCCATGGGCGTTTCCACCAAATTACTGCCACGAACACTCAAAGAACTGGGATGAGGGTCTTCCCTTGTTGTTGTTTGCAGTTTGTGAAGTTATGCAAGAATCTACTAGATTTAACCCTTTAACTTGGCCATGCTGGGCCACATAATGTGTGTACACACTAACTTATTAAACTGACATTAGAACTTACCTTAGGGAGTCATTGGTTAAGCAAGTTAGTTTCATGTAACTGGCACCATATAAATATGAATCCTACTGAAAAAAATAATTTGTTTAAGAACATACAAAATTTATTAGGCATTGGACTTTTGGAATTTTTTTATTTTGTTATATTTTACACCTTTTTGATACAGTGAAACCTCTGTTATGCTTGAATTACAGTAAACTCTCATTGTTTCAAAGTCCCTAGAACCAAATATATCACTTGTATCGAAATTGTTGACTGGTCCAGCGAACTGTCCATATAAATACATAGTAACAAAAGCCCCTTGAACCAAACTGCATGTATCGAACTGTTGGCTTGTAACGATGTATAATTATAGTCCCTAGGGTGTGAAAAGCATCAATATTACATTCTTTGTATCAAACCAGGTACAAAAATATTTATTTTTCTCTTCTTCCCTAAATTAATTGTCACTGCTGCCAGCTGCCGACCACCCGCTACGCCGCTAGCAAGTGCAATTAGTCAGTCTCCACACAACAATGTGTGGTGCCACCATCAAAATCTTACACTTGAGAAATAGCGGACTGCAGATGGGGTAGTAGATTAGCCTAGCAATGTTTTTACAACAATTATGGTCAATAACACTTTAAACCCCTGCCTGCCCCAACTCACCTGCTCTCCCAGCAAAAATTAGCTTAGATATAAAATTTTCAGATTATGGCTTGAGTAAATTATGCCTGGGCAGCCTGCATGCTGTGGCCTATAAAAGGCTAATCACAGTCAAATTAAACAGATCATTAATCACTGATCATGGCAAAGTGCAAGCTCGTATCAATTGAAACTAAAATTGCAGCAATAGAAGAAGTTGAAAAAAAAGTTAAAACCAAAACAGAAATAGCAAAAGCATTTGATGTGCCTCTGAACACTTTGTCGACATGGTTGAAAAATAAAGAGACCATATTGTCTTCTCGAGACAACTTTTGTCCCAATAGAAAACACATGCGAACTGCAAAACATTCTGACCTAGAAGCGACATTGCTTCTGTGGTTCAAAAATGCTACATCAGAGAATGTTCCTATCTCTGGGCCTGTTAAAGGCAAAAAGCTTGCTGATCAAATGGGAATCACTGACTTTTGCATGAGTGATGGGTGGTTAACTCGATTCAAAAAAAGACGCAACATTCAATTTCGTTCGATCTGTGGTGAGTCTGGTAGTGTAGAACTAGAGCAAACAAACCAGTAGCTATCAATAACACTGCCAGTTAGACGTTCTTGCTGGTGTTTGTATTCTGTACATTATAATTACATATGTCTATATTATGAATGTTATTTTTTTTTACAAGTGCTGTTAATTGTCCTTTTGAATATCATTAAATGTGTTTTAAGTGTTTACACATGTGTGACTTCCGAGTCTTTAATCCAGTTACCGGTACTGCAACAGCCGTCAGTTATAGGGCCTACCATTACCAGACTTGGCTAGTGAATGAAAAAAAAATCCTTTTGACGAACTTCTTTTGTAACGAACAATTCTCTTTGGTCCCTACGACCTCGTTACAATGAGAGTTTACTGTAATGTTGAGTATATAGATGTTGTCAAATATTAATGTAATAGATTTGTCATTCTTTTTAATATGTTTCTACTGTTCCATAAAAGTTAGTTTTAGTGGTTGTTAGCATCTGAAAAATTAACTGGAGCTGCTTTTTTTGTGTCTTCCACAAGTAAAAAATCATAAAGATAGAAAATAGCATTAGTACTCTTCTTTTGTCAAAGTTAAGGATGTATTATTGTTGATCTTACTGACTGGTGTTTGATTTGTGTTAGCACAACATATTCCAAAGTACAGTTGTCATTATATATAAACTGGATATTTGGCTTAATATTTTTTTTTATTCAGTGAGAAAGGACAGTTTCTAATATACGATTTTTATGTTGTATTAGTTAATTTCAATTTATTTGTATAATTTAATATTTATGCAACTTTGTATATTTTGTAATTTTATTTTTCTTAATATTTGTATTTTATTCAAATTCATTTTTGGTTAATTTAAACTGCAGAGTCTTGAGTAATTATCTTCCAATATTAAATACATTTGGTATTTGAAGTTTTGGTATTTTATGTATTTTCCTTAAATATTTTGATCATTACTTATACTTGAAAAGATACTTTTTTGAAATATTCTAGATTAAATTGCAGTTGAAATATTGCTTTAGAATTTAAGGAGGAAATAATTTGTACCTAGTGATATGAATATATGTTTATATTTGATTTTGTACATAATTAGAAACATAGTATTTTGTATTTTTGCATATGGAAGTACTGTAACAATGGTTTGTTTTCAGACAGGAATATTAGAGATCTGTGAAAACCAAAATTCTCAAGATTTTGTGACTTTCTTTGTAGAAGTAATTAGGGATAACTTTTTGTCAAAAAAAGGAACATTGGTTCCAGATCATTTACAACAGGTAAAAACTTTGTTATTTTTCATTTTACCAAACAAAATTGTTCAGTGTTTTATAATAGCCACATTTTGTTAAGATTATTAAGCTTCTTTTTCCCTATTCATGTCCTGTGTATTGTGCGTGATTTACAGAACTTAAAGCTAAAGCATCTGAGTATCGACTACATTTTTTTGATATGCAGTGTATGCTCATGAATGTGGTAGTAGGAACTGTTTCATTGTATGAGATTAGAAGAAAGCTTCATATGAGCATGATGTGATTCTTAAGGTGTATGTGAATGATGATAGATTAAGTTGTTTTCACTCAGGGGGATATGGAAACCTAGGATAGGTACAACAATTTTTGTGTATTAATTCTTCATATTTTCATTTAATAATACAAGAAGGACGTGCTTCGTTCATACGTATTTGGATAAATTGGCAATAAGTGGATTAATTAAAAAAATCTAAACCAGGAAAAGTATTCAATAAACATTGGATAAATAGACTTTTACTGTACAATGCATAATCTCATATGAAGTATCAGTTTTGATAAAGTAAAACTGATTTTCATTTTAATTACATCATTCTTTATAGCATACTCATGTAGTTACTTTCATTGTTGTTGTTTCCATTAAAAGGTGCCCAGTAACATTTCAACAATTTGTTTATCGTATGTTGCTGTTTATGAGCTTCTTTGGATACACAACATGCCAGAGAGGTATTTAAAAACCAGCTTAAAA
Organism: Carcinoscorpius rotundicauda; assembly: GCA_011833715.1. Taxonomy (NCBI): domain Eukaryota; kingdom Metazoa; phylum Arthropoda; class Merostomata; order Xiphosura; family Limulidae; genus Carcinoscorpius; species Carcinoscorpius rotundicauda. The sequence goes on along the minus strand of CM022392.1, from coordinate 42,143,214 downwards.
ATTTTCTGCTAATTGGGTTTTAGAGCAGACTTTTAAAATAAATTTCTCTTAACATTCCAATTTCTAGCATATACACTTGTGTTACAGATGTTTCAACAAACATGCTCTTCTCTGTAGTGTCCAGCAGTATAAAAGATTAGTTTAAAAACTCTGGATAAATAACATTAACAACATTTTTACTGATAGACTAGAAAAATTAAACAATTTAATGAAGTCTAAATGTTTAAAAATCTGCCACACATTTTAACGTAGTCTGGAGTCATCCTCAGTGGCTACTGTGTGTTGTGATGATTCTTCATAGAAATACTAATGTACAAGGTTAATTCACTGGAGTTTGTAACATTGTAAGTAATTAAATATGTTTAAGTAACACATGATTTTCTGATATTTCAGTTGTTACATATTATAATTTATCTCAAACCAGTCTCCAATTTATTATGTTTTCTACATTATATATTGTGATTTCAGACAGCTGGAAATTTAATCTGAATTTAGAAGTTAATAAAATGTCAATATTAAATTTATGATATTTGCCAACAAGATTGATAAACATAATTTTCTTTCGTAACACAAATATAATATAATATACAAATAATGGCTTACATGCAACAATTCTATGAACAATTTTCAATCTGGTATGAAACTGAATCTTTTATCAACCACCCAGGTCCACAATGAGTAAATTAATTCTGAGTTGATATTATTACGCGTCTCTTGACAGGAGGTCTAGGTAGCCTTATCTTTGGTTGGCCACACACAGTTTATGAGCTTTTTTTTAAAAAATATATACCAAGGATGATATTTTGTATCATCATAGAAATACTAATATACAAGGTTAATTCACTGGAGTTTGTAACATTCTAAATCTATAAACATTCCTGCTCAAATATCTGTAGTTGCCAATAAATAAGCATTTGTCACAGTTATATTTTCCAAGGCTTGTAGTGTACTGACTGTAGTGATCAAACATTTTGTTACTGTCTATTTGTACATTGATTTGTAATCTTTAGGCAAAATTCTTTAAAATTCACTTGGCAACAATATTTGAAGATATACTGGTGCTTTCACAAAACATATATTGATTCTTACAATCAAGAATCTACAAATGTACAGAACTGGCAAAACTTGTGCAACACATGTATAACAGTGTACTTTATGTGCATTAAACTGAAAGGAATGTAAATATTAAAATAAATCTATAACAGTATATCCATTACACCTCTTCTTATACAACTTCATTAATCATGACAGAATACAACACAATCATTATGAATAACCTTATGATAATAAAACAACACATCACATGAAAGTGCTTAAACACAAATGATATCTTTTTGGTTTAAACAATCAGTAATCACACAACTGAGGTGCTCTTCAAAAGGTCAGATAGGTTTCAAAGGAATAATTTAGGAATTTTCTGGTTAGGTTTTCCAATCCATTGACAAGTATGACAAATTTTACAAAATGAAGAAACATTTTGGCCAAAAGAAATATCTTATAATTTTTTTCATATGTCGTGTTGACACCTAAATGATCTCCCATGGGAAGTTTATGGACAGCTTCCAATATTTCAGAATGATTTGCATTGGAACAACAATATGATAAACAACAGCCCAATTTTCTGAAGATGGCACATATGGTGGTTTTCAGTTTCTCATGAGCACATCATTTTTGAAAAAGTAACTTTTTGGAACTTTCTTCATTTTATTTTTTGGGAGTGCATATTTAAATAGTAGAGAGATCTGCAAATACTTTTCTTGCTCACCAGTTAGTTTGCTTCTAGCAATTAGAACTTCCTCAGCTGAATCAGATCCCTCACATTTATCATTGTCAGTCACCAATGAATTGTCATTAGGACAGTTTTTCACAATATCCTTGCCAGGTTCAAAAACATTTCTGAGAAAAGTTTGTGATATCATCCTCTAAACAAGTGTCTTATCATTTGCTTTTGGCTTAATTTCTTTGTTTGAGTTTGAGTCACAGAACATGGGGGGAACACAGATAGTTTCTCCTCAACAGCAAAATTGTCCTTAGACGAAACAGTGATCAGCTTGATGACTATCTTGGGTTCAACAACTTTTTTTACAGCCAAATCATTTTCCCAACAATAATGATACACCCTTAATTAGCATATTACGTCTTACTCCAACCACAACTGGTCCTGAAACTAAGCCTTTTGCTAAATAAATGTTATGAAGAGGAACATTAACAAAGCCACCATCAACACTCTGAGGAATAATAGACTCACTAGTGGCATAACTTGATTCTAATGTCATAACATAACACTTCTTTGCTTGAAATTGTCCATTCAACATTTTAGCTCTTATTTTTTGCCTCCAATCATTTTGTTATATTAAAAAAAATACCTCATGCTACACCATCCTAACTAACATTAGTTATTCATTATTTCTAATGAATAAAAATTATATTTTTTCTGTACTGGAAATATATTTCTGATAGATACTTCCTCCATTCACTTAAACAGCTATTCTCATTTACTACTGTCCTTTATATGTAAAAACATTTGTTTTCCCATGCTAAAAGCCTTGAGCTCCAACATATCTTGCAATCAAATGGTTTAATTGTGTATCTTATGTAAATCGTAATATAACAACTTTCCATCATAAGAAGTGCATCATGCTTTTCTGACATGTAATTCTTTCTATTATACTGAACTACTGCTTTGAGGTTTTTCAGAAAATCGAAGCACCAGCTTCAGTGAGGAAGAAGGGCATGTACCTATTGGAAATATTCTTTCAGTATCAGAAAATTTCAATGTTTGATACAGTACTTTACCTCTTTTCACATAAATAGCTAGAATTGCATTCCAAATAAGTGGAGAACCCAGTGTGAGGAAGAAACAAAGAAGCATTTCTCAAAAGTACCCAAAGAACCTCTTAAAAGTGTAGATCCTTACATTAGTGAATCATAAGTTGGATGCTGTTTTACTTCTGTACCAGGTGTACTCTCTGTCCAGTGTAGAAAATGTATTGAAGACATGGGCTGAAAATGAGAGGAGAACATCCAAATAGAAGAAAACAAAGATGGGAAAGAAAACAGAACTACAATGTATTAGAATCTCAATTCAATGGAGTACATTATTGTGGGTGAGAGTAAAAGGATGTGTCCCGAGGTGTAGAATGGCTAGGGTACAATAGATCATACATAGCAAATCAACTGAACCAAAATAGCTGAATCCTTTGTGGGCATTTAACATTTTTATGTATGATGTAAATTCAGTATAAGTCTAGGCAAGAGATGCATATATGTGATAAGAAAAAATGTTGTGCATCAGTCCATCTGTGAGAATCCCAGATTCTCAAAAACAGTAGAATTGATGTGAAGAGAAGTTGGTTGGTTTTGTGTTTTACTGCATAAAGCAACTAAGTTATCTGCACTAAACATTTAGTAAAAAGTTTTAATTAAAGTAATATCAGTAAAATTCATAAAAGGAAATTAAAGTAAAACAAAACAAAGTTTTAAAAAAAACATAAATAGCATTAAAACCAATGTTTACATCTAGTCTACAGTGGTAAGAGAAAAACTATAACAATACAAGTTGTAAAGGACTTTCTGTAGCATAATTGTAATTGTCATAAATTGCCAGGTTAGTTCAAAAACCACTGTTAGTCACTTGAATTTGGCCTTTCCAGTCCTAGTTCCAAGTTATATGACACTATGGCCATTTTCAGAAAGTAAAGTAATAAAGGTTTTAAAACACCTGAAGCAAAATTTTAATTATAACTTGCCAGGATAACTAACACCATTAGTCACCTGAAGTTGGCCTTTCTAGTCCTGGTTTCGAGTTATTTCACATTATGGCCATGTTCTAATTTCAAATCAAATTAGATGTACTTTGATTTTTAAAAGGAAAGCACATTAAAAATATATTAATTAAAAAACTTAAATAGCATTGAAAGGATTAATGACCTTTAAAAAACTAAGAACATTTCTCAGGTGGACAGTGTCACCATTGTCAATAAACTGTCTAACATTATGGATAAATTTTGGGATAGAATTTGTTCAAAATGGTGCCATCATTAACAGTCATAATGACGACAAGACAGTAAAATGTGGCTTATTGTGACCTGAGTGTCACACAGACAACATGTTGGTGCATCAGTCCCAGATAAAAGGAAATGATGAGTTAAAAAACTCTGTCCAGTGCATAGTCTAGTTAGAACACCTTCCTCTTTCCAATCCTTAAGTTTGCAAGACAGCTAAAGTTTAATAGAGGGTTTTATTTGGAAAAGCTTGTTTCCATGTTGCTCACTCCAAGTTGACTGATAACTGGCACAGAGCCTAGCCTTGAATACAAGACCATAGTCCATGTATGGAACAGGCACAGCAGAGATAGTGCCAGAGCAGACAGATTTAGTTGCAGTATTGGTGAGCCTGTTCCTGCAAATACCAACGTGGCCTGGTATCCAGAAAAACTGGATGTTAAGTAGATGTTAAAGAGAAATGGGGCAGTCAGTTTTGAATATCAGAGAAAACAGAGTGTGAACTAAAGTAAAGTGAATCCAGGGCCAGTAGAGAGCTAAGTAATTCAGTATAAATAGTGCAGTTTGAATACTGTTTAGCTTCCATGTGATCCAAGGCAAGAGGAATGGCATACAGTTCAGCAATGAACACAGAAGCTGTAGAGGGGATTCAGCGGGCAACCCCAAACCACAACAAACCATGGCAGAGCCCACACAGTCACCTAATTTCAAACCATCTGTATAAATATGAATGGAAGGATGGTTTGAAAGACGTTCAGCAAATAGCAGACAGTATTTCCAAATAGAAGTGTCTTTTTTTCTCAGATTACTTAAAGATAGGTCACAATTGGAGACTGTAATATGGTGGGATGGGCTGACCAGTGGATACAGCAATGTTATCAAGGACAGACTCAATTCATCCAACTGCACCTGGATACAGAGGTCAAAAGGAGCGATGGCAGACCATCTGTTTTAAAAAAGTATAGCTCATTGAGGAAGGAAAACACAATTCCAGGTGGGATGCTTTGGCAAGGATTGCATAAGCTCTGAGATAATGAAGTGTGCAAAGCCCTAGTGCAGAGCCAAAGCTCTTGATAATGAATGGTGTCCAGCATCTTTAAGGCAGTGATTCATAGTCAAGTTTCAGTCAAATAAAAACATGATATATCTTTACATTAGAACACTGATCCACTTCCCAAAGTGGTGGAAGAGAGGACATGTAGGATGTTCATTTGATCCATAGCTACTTGATGTGTGGTATAAAGGTCAGCTTATGGTCAAAGATAAGCCTCATAAACTTTGTTGCAGAGTCCAGGCTTGTCAAAATTGAGCATTTTGTTGAATAACTTTGCATGTGTGGGCCACATTTAGACTTTGAGATCAAATTTCATACTTAATTGTATGTTGTAACAATTGATCAGTGTACCAAACTTGAAAAAAAAAATTCATAAAAGCGTGTTTTTCTATCAAATAAAGTTTCTGTTCTTTAGTAAAAACAAACAAAAACAGAGTGACAAATTCATCCAAAAGTGGAGATTTATATCTCCTCTATTTCTTAATAGATTGCTTGAAATTTGGTACTTGAAGTAAGGGTATATCAGAGTTCTTTCATTGAAAGTATTTGAGTAGGTTGTTTTATCACAGTCCATGCTACAGAAAATGGAAAATTGCTGAACTATCACTTTTGTTCATAACACACAATGTGTCCTGTAGCTTGTTATGGCCACACAACAATAATAAGTTAGTTTTTAAAACTAGTAATGTATAAAACTCATTACTTTTGTAGCATCAGTTATTTCATTTATTAGCATTAAATAAGTTTTACTTGAATTTTTAAAATTCCAAATTCCAGTAATTATAAACCGATCATTTATAAGACCTTAAATCATAGCCAATAAGAAAGGTTACAAGTTACAAATAGGCTTAATAACTGACAATTTTAATGTTAATAAAATTCATATAAAAATACATATGGTGAATAGAACCATCTTGTTGTTATTCAGTAAGAAATCTATGCAGTTAAAGTTATCGTGATTGGTTTGCATATAGAATTTTTATGTATAATTCAAACATTACTAAATTTGTACATAAAAATAGGCTGTCATGTTTTGTAAATTGTGTCATGGGCATGACTTGTGTTACTGTAGAAGCATACAGGCAACAACAACAATCAACATAGTAATGGTATTGTGAAGAACAAAGGTAACACACACACACACACACAAAAGAGGTGCTGGCAGAATTTTAGTGTAGTCATTCCCCATACCTTGTATGCCAAACACTATTTTTTGTATACATACTAATGATATTTAATGATTTTTATTGACATTTGAGGGCCAGATGCAGTTCACATATGCTTGTCACCACCTACTGTGGAAAAAATCCTTCAGTGAACACAGCCGAGAACATTTTTTGAGTGACTGTAAAGGATATTACATACTTATATTTAATGTTCATGTTGCAGTTGGTGTTTTTTGTACAAGTGACTGTTAATAACTTGTAGTACATTGTTTCCCTTTAATTCATATCTTAAAATTTTGGGGATAATTTCTTGCAATCCAGCTTTCTCCATAACTTTTAACAAATCATTAAATACAACAAAGCATACTTTATAATTCACTGAATGTATGTTTTAATGAGTTTGTCTTATTCCATGATTTGTAGTGTCTCATAACTTGAGTACTTCTGGCCTAAAATGTGCATATAAAGCCTTGTGTGTGTGTATATATACATATATATATTAGTTTATGATGGAAATTAAAAAATTATTAGAGATAATTTTTAAATGATTAATTTTCATTTTCTAGGCTGTGTTGTTTCTGATGGAGCTTTTTACAAGAGCAGAAGATTTCATAAAAATCAGGTTTGAAATTGAACAGAAAATAATTCTGAACCATTATATTTATGCTGTTAATATCTGCAAAACTTGTGTAAAGGAAATACTTTTGGATGATCTACTGTGTCACTTGATTCTAGGACAGTTCACTACCGAAAATATTGTTCTTGGACATTTCACTTGCATTCTTTTCCTTATTATGGTATTTCATTACCTGTTCCAGCTATGTATAAGTGACTTATTATGACTTGACAACAATTTTGAGCCAGTGGCTGGGCTACAGGCTCATAATCCAGCAAATAAACTCCACTATTTTTATGAAATTGTTCACAACCTAATTAATTGTTTAAAAAGTAAAGATTTTTCATCACATTAAATAAAATATTTTACAACATATAAGCCTTTTTTGTATATTTTGAAAGAGTGTTTCTCCAATAAACTAATATTTTTTTAATATTTTACTGACTGGATTGTTTGTGTAGTGAACTAATGCAGATGAACTATTTTTATTTACAGTCTTAAATAAGATATGTACGGGAGATTATGATATAAAATTGTCAGGTAGCAAAATACACTAGTAACAAAAAGACCAGTGTCAAAATGTTTTGAAACAAAATATTCAGTATTGAACTGTCTAGCCACTGTGTCACTCAGTTACAGATCTTGTTGAGAAAAATCTGAATAACAAAAGAATTTTCTGTGATTAGTTTAAGAATAAAACTATTGTTCATTTACATGTGACAATTATCTTAAAAGCTTATGTGATCTAGTTATATAACATGTAATTATTTTTAATAATTTTTAAAGATTACTGAATTAAATTTTGCCTACATTCTTTATATTTAATGAGAATTTTTTAAAAAAAACTTTTGTACAGTTTCTAATTAACATTCACAAACATATAATCAAATTAAAGTATAATCAAGTTTCTGCAATATTTTGACACTTTAAGTAATAACAGGGAATAATAAAATTATAAAGTATTTTGTAGTCTGTATTTACTGGCCCAAGTAATGTTTTCACTTGAAAAACTTAATATATCACAAATTATACCACTTTTTTGGCCATTTATCTTTCAGCCAGGAATGTGATCTCACTCCCTTGTACCATCATAAATATGAACCAAGTTTTGTGCAATTTTTAAAGAGCTTAACTTCCTACAAACCCTTCATTTCAAGTAGTCTGTCATGATTGCTCAAGTCTGTAGCATTGCTCAGCATGAGTTCTATTAAGTTTTTCAGAATAGTTATGGCAGTATTCACCTCTTTCAGTTGGTTCTTGTGGACCGATTGAGTCATTGGTCAAAACCAGTGAGCTTGGCAGAGTATGGGCACTGGTAGTTCCAGGACACTTGCTATTCCATTAGTTGTAATCAGTAATATTTCTGCTTTTGCTGTCAGCATATTAGAGGTAATTCATTCACTAGTGCCCTATCAGATTACAAGTGAAGCAATTGCTTACTCCTCCTCTAGGCAGAAGCATCAGTTGTGTAGGCTGCAGCATTTAAACCATGGGATAACTTGGAAATCTCTGCTTGTTTACTGGAAACTAGTATGGTTGTATCAAATGACTCGAATTCAACATGGGTAAGGTGCCTGATTAAGTAAACTGTGGGCTTCTTCCTCTCAAACGTTAGGCTTAAAGTTATCAATACATACCTTGTCACAACTGAAACTGCATTGATTAATCTCAACAAAGTTATCCAGGAAGATGTCTTTTTCATTCTAGTAAAGTCATTACAGGGTAAGCATTACTGAGCAGATGACACACATAATCCATATAAGTGGTCAGATTCTTCCTGACATTTCTTTTTCAAGCTTTATATTTGATTTGATGAATTGGTTGATTTTCTACAAGGTCAAATTGATAGTGTAACTTGGTCGTAACTGTATTTTGGAGCTGAACTCTTTAAGTTCAGTATTAAGCATTGGACTACCTGCACTGAGTTTAGCATTTTTTAGTAGTTAATCTGAAATACATCAAAAAATCATTCAAATCTTTTTATTCTTTGAACATCAGGATTAAGTCTGTTCAGTTTCACTCACAGAGACTTGTAATGCTGCCAAAGTCTCTCTTGCAGGTTATTGGCCTGTGCTTGCTGAAATGCCACTGGTGTCAAAGGTTTGTGAATGTAGACATACTTAGTAAGCCCAACATGTAGTTATTTTCTGATCCACGGTGGCAAAGCAACAAGTTAATCTCAGCAGCTTACATTAGCTCTGCATAATGCATGGTTGTCTTAGCAGGATACCTGCTTTCTTTGAGAGGCTCACTATTGCCATATGGTTCATTTTATTTACACATGTGTGACCACTGTCTCACCAGCAGTGCAACAGTCCTTCACCAAAACTGGAGCTGGGTTACTCTGGCTGATGATGGCCTGTATAGACCTCCCCTAGTTTCAAGCTCACTAGATGCCATTCTACCTCAATGACCCTTGCCCATTCAATGCTTCTCTTGTACGATAGAAAGTCTATGTATTTACAATGTTAAAATTAGGGGTTTGATTCTCCTCTGTGGATTCAGCAGATAGCCTGATGTGGCTTTGCTATAAGTGAAACACATACACATAGATTCTCAATGGCAACGCTCGATCTGCCATTCTAGCTGCACTCAGTATCATTCTATCTTCTCAAGTTTATGGTTACAAGAGGGTCAGTGTCATTTACAGTCTTGTCCTCCTAGACTCAACACCTCATTGAACAACCATTTTTGTCTAATTACAAACTCTGCCTGTCAATTATGAATAGATTTACTGTGAGAAAATACCATTCCTTCAATTAAAAAAAGAGGTACTGCTTTAAATTAATTTAAATTAAAATGTTTTGGTAAAGCCAGTGTGCACATTAGTGAAAAAAGATAATTCCACAATAATATCCCATGGTCACAGCACCTAAAATTATCTGTTCCACCTATTTCAAATTAATGGTAAAATGTAATAAAAGCAATTTCATAGAATTTTCTTAAGAATGAACAAATTGTTTTAAATACTTGCAAAATTCTGACCATAGTTTTTAACTCAGTTTTGTACCTTTTGAATCCTGTATCTGCTCTTTATTAAGTTGATGTTCTGTATTGTTCATTTAATAATCCATTATTGTACATAGATATTTAACCCTTTAAATCAGGCTGGTCAAAATTACAGACCTAAGTTTTTCTGTCCTTTCCCTCTGTGGTGTTTTCAGGTTAACCAATTTCTGCAAAGAATTACGTATGTCGACTTTATAACAAGAGTAGCATCATTATAAATTACAAAGCAAATTGGAAGTTGAATAAACTTACTGATTTTTAAGAAAGAAAGAAATAGCCTGTACACAATATATAATGCAAAATAGGAAATCTTTATTTATATCAAAGCATCAAATAACAGTATACATACTTTATATTAGACTGGTGAATTGATTAACAAGCTTTTCCTTTCAAGATTTTTTCTATAAAAAACAAATGTCAGATTTATTCTAATGCTGTCTACATGACTTGATGTTCTTATTCAACATAAGGGAAATGCCTAACCTCTAGACATCATCTGGCTTTAACACTGAAGACCAGAATTGTAACATCTGGACACAACATGCAGTATTACAGCAGTATTTCCACTGTTGAGGCTAGTACTATTTCAAGAGAATTACAAAGGAAGAAATATAGTTGGGATGAAGTCGGTTTAACTTTTTTTCTTAAATAAACCATATATTCACACATAAATTCGACCTGAATGGTAAAATGTAATAAGACCAATATCATAGAATTTTCATAAATTATTTTAAATACTTGCAGAATTGTGACCATTGTGTTTGGGTCAGTTTTGGATCTCCTGTTGAATTGTGAGAACTCATCCATTTTGCCCCATCTAAAGGACTTTATGAAAGTTGTGCTGTCAGCTACTCATAAACCATTACAAACCTGTAATTATTAGTATGTATCTATTTTTTGTTAAGTTGTTGTTCTTTATTGTCAATGTAATAGTTTAACTCCAGCACTACACATATTCATTTTACCTTTAAATTATAACTGGTTAAAAATAAGTTAATTTAATTAACCTTGAAGTTGTGTGATTGTGAAACTATACATATTATTATTCCAAATGTTCTAAGTGTTTCTCCAAGAAAGTTTGCAAGCTTTGAGACATGGATAACTTGTTTTTGTAATTTTACATACCTAATTAGAAGAATTATATCTAATAAGCTTAGATATCATTTAAAACAAAAATAAAACTTGTATGTATAGACTTTACAAAATTAAAAGTTTTAGTAATTTTTATAAATTTTATTTTTATATATAAGTGTGTGTACATAATTATATGCATTTTCAAACTGTATAATTTTCTTTTTTATTTTGTGCACTTTATTGGAAAATGAAGTACAAGTTGCAGTGACCATAAAATAAAAAGATGTTATTTTATTCATATAATCTCTACAAAATTAAAAGTTTTAGGAATATTTCAATGTATATATATGTATGATTAAGTGAATCTTCAAGAAATACTGGAAGCTTTCAGTAAAAATTACAAGTTTTTTGTAAAAAAAACAAAACAAAAAACGATGTTTTTAAAATATTATGTTAGTACATATTTGTCTGTGAATTGTCAAAGCCTTTTCTGATTGCAAGATGATTCTCATACTAAGAATTAAATATTTTAATTTACAATTTCATATTTCATTTGCATTACTTCTAGAACCTCCTAAAAGAATTTGAGGCATTTTTAAATTTTACCTTTTATTTTTTTTATTCTAATATGAAGTTCAACAAAATCAGTATTGTTTAGTAAAATTAAAAGATTATAGTTATAAAAATATTTATAATACTTTTGTTTTTCTCTTCTTTGAATGCATCATGTGTCATCACATCTTCGGTGCAATTATCTTCACAGTTTCAACTGTTGGTTCTTTCAAATCTATTATCTTATGATTTATTGCCTGGCTTGTACCGTGGAAGCAGTTTATTCATCCATGAATTATGTGAACATTGGCTATCCAACATGTTATTCATTTAGCCTAGTTTCTTTTCATTTTACTTTTCAAATAGTTGCAAAAACAATGCAAAAATTTATCAGTCACCAGAATGGAATATCCCAAAACTATTCTTACTTAACTAGGTTTTTAACTAAACTATAAATAGATTAAAATTCTTTTACTTCTAGAAGCAGACTTTATTCAACATGGTTCAAACAGTTCATCCTTAACTCTTACTACATATTTGCAAAAGGATGATTTTGAGCTTGATATGGAAGACAAAATTGTTCTTTCTACTGGTTATAAACATGTCTGTCATTAATGTACATGTATTATTATATACTTCTCTAGTTCTCTTTGAAAAAGGCAGATAGGAAGAATCTATGGTGTGTTAGAAGCATTAACTTTTTTGTCACAGTTAATGGATCAAATTTTTATATTATAGAAATTTTAAATTCAAATTTGAAGATTTTTTACATTTTTCTTATAAAATTACAATCTCTCCTAGTATGAGAATAGTGGCATTTGCTGTTTAGGTCTTTCTAATTTACTTACCACCAGAGGCATCAGTAGGTACTGGCACGTGGGGTCTGTGCTCCAAATCCCCAGTTGGTGTTTTGAAAAATCAAAGTATAAAACCTTGATCAATATCATACTGAAGCAATTAAAACTGCTGTACTCCCAATTATTTTAAGAACCTAGTGATGTGTCATATGACATAGAGAAGTAAAGGTCAAGAAAATTTGTATGTATTTTATTTTGAAATTAAAAAGTTTTATTCCAATAATATAAGAGAGAGAGTTTTAAGCCATGTTTGATGTCAGTTTTACTAACATACATTGATATTAAAATTGTTTAATTAAATTTTGAACAAAGTCTGCAAAAGGTCGTATTGATTGAGCCCCTAGAGAAAAGGATGTTCCTTGCTGTAAAAGAAGTGTTTAATATAAAGATAGGATAGCTTGAAGATCCTAATTAACGATATGGAAAAGACAGAGAAATAATTTTGTAGAATTTCTTATAATTAATTACAAATTTGTTTAAATATTGTAAATTTTTAATGTAATACTTAACAGCTAATAAATAAAATATTAACAAAATGGGATCCAAGTAGTTTCTTTATCTGCAATCAGAAGGTCAATGAAGTTGTTTTAGTTTATTGACTTGTCTTGAAAACTTCTATTTTTGTAATACATTTCTTATACTCTGCATCAATTTGAAAATAATTTGTAATATTTCTTCTTTGTGTTATTAATATTTTTTTTTAAATTGACCAAGACATTTTCAGAAATTTATGTCACTTATTTTAAAGGTTAGGTTTAAATATCTGTTGATAGAAATAAATTTGTTATTAGTTTTTGCCCTAGTTATGTAGAAACTGCTTGAATGAAGTTGATAATAACAATAATTAACTTTCCTATTCAGGTTCACATCATAGCAGTTGTTAATGCAGTTGATGATATATGTCTGTCATATTCAGTTGGACTGGTCAACCCTAATATTAAGTACAGAGCTACATCAGCTTTGGATGTAACAGATAATAGTGTGTGTGGTTGGCATGTTATTGCATAATCTTCTTTGCCCTTTATTCTTAAGTTTTTAGAATTACAGAGTTTGTGTAAAGTATCAAATAAAGCTTTAAATGTATACATTTCAGCCATTTTCAAAATTCCAGGTAAAACTTGTAACTTTACTTACATCTTTGATTGAAGAAAAGAAAAATCCCTTCTGATAAAATAATATTTTTAATAGTTCTTATACCAGTTATTTTTTTATATTTTTACTCTCTAGAGTTTAAGGCTAAAAATTACATTTATGTTTTAATTGTTAGTGAATGTATAATTTATCTACCCACAGTTCAGAAATTCTAGAAGTGACAAAGACTTTTGTGAGACAACATCTACCATGGGCAACAGGAAAAACCTTCAAAGTTCTTGAATTCCTGTTGAACCTTTCACCTACTTTAATAACAAACATAGTGTCAGTTTTGACTAAAACAGTGGAAGAGATTGAAGAAAAACGAGGAGTTGGGCAAGATAATTTACTACGGTATGTTTAACTTGTACTAAAATTTGAACTGTTTTAAAGCATTTCAGAGAGGCTACATTTTTTTGTATTTCATTGATTTGGGTATATTCAGATGTGTTTAAAACCTTATGCTTAAGATAAAACAAATTTGCAATTTCTACTACAGGAACTAAAAAAGGTATTTGTGCTTGATATTAATAGTTTTGAAATCTGGAATGATTTATGTTATAAAAAATCAATATAAACTTCATATTGGGTTGAGGAATAATTCGTGAGCGTTTTTTCAAGTTAAACAAATATATTCATAAATGAAATACTTTTGCAAAATATTTCATGTCATTTGGTAGATAATTTTTTGCTCTAATAGATGTTATGTTTGATTTTCATATTTCTTTAATTTTTGCTTTTATTTTCAGCTCATTAAATGGAATGTCAAGTGGACAAAATCTAGCATTTTCGACACCATCTGCTTTTCGCATTTAATCGAGGTGTTAACGCCGCCGAAGCTGCTTGTGAGATTTGTTCTGTGTATGGCAAAGGAGTAATGCCTGAAAGTACCACCCGCCGTTGGTTTTCGCACTTTAAAAATGGGAATTTTGATCTGAAGGATGGGTCACACGCTGGTCGACCAACTGTGTTTGATGAAGAGCAATTGAACCAGCTTCTTCACGAAAATCCACGGGCGGTACTTTCAGGTATTGCTCCTTTGCCATACACAGAACAGATCTCATGAGCAGCTTCGGCGGTGTTAACACCTCGATTAAATGAGAAAAGCAGATGGTGTCGAAAATGCTAGATTTTGTCCACTTGACGTTCCATTTAATGAGCTGAAAATGAAAGCAAAAATTAAAGAAATATGAAAATCAAACACACCATCTATTAGAGCAAAAAATTATCTACCAAATGGCATGAAAAATTTTGCGAAAGCGTTTCATTTATGAATATATATTTTTAACTTGAAAAAACGCTCATAAATTATTCCTCAACCCAATAGTTACAAGCTTTTAACACTTAAAGTATATTTTTATTGAAAAGCATCTTAAACATATGTCCACTTTGTTATTGTTTACATCTTCTGTAATAAAATGACAGCTACTTTCAGAATAACATTATCTGTATGAAATAGATTATATTTACTTGTTTATTTTAATTGTCACATCTTTCTGTAAATATATTTTTGTGACCTTTATAATTTTATGACTGAAATTATTTTTCTCCTCTGTTATTTTATTTTTTTACATTCATTGTTTTTAAAAAATTAACTCTCATACTTTTTATTTCATTTCTTAGTGGCTTTAAGCACTTAAATTGAAAAGTGTATTGTGAAAACTACAATGACATAAATATGATTTAGCTTTCTGTTCATGTGCTTGATGAAACTGACTGACCCTATATCTGTAAAGCTATATGTATTGTACAATATATATGTATGTTTTGTCATGTTACAAATTTAAATGTCGGTTCTGAGAGCCAGTACATAAAACATTAACTGTAACATATATGATTTAAAATATAGTTGCTTAATTAATTTTCTAAAGGGGTCTCTAGAATATACAATTACATTTAAAAGTTATTGACCCAGCATGTACTGACCTATGAAATAAATGACTACATGGTAGGTCATTTGAAGGCTTGGATATTTTCAAAATCACAAGTGGAAATGCCAATATGATTAGCAAAATGAGAGTCACCAGTTGTTCATACTTTGTTTATTTTAAAACAAATTGTTCAGGTTTTTTCAACTTAGTATATACATGCTATTTTTTCTTATATAACTAAACGTCTTAAGTATTAAGTTTGCTCTAGACTGTAGAAACTCTTCTATAATTTTCAAACCTTTCCATAGACGACAGTTTGGGAACTTGTGACCTATATCCAAAATATTTCAAATGACATATGTTAGAAAGAAAACTTGTTACTTATACCAATTTGTATAAGTATCTGTGTCATTCCTTAAGATGAGTTTAACCCAACACGGAATTGCTAACTTCGTACAAGCATTTATGAGATAGCCAGTACTACATGTAAACTTTACCTGAGCATATATATCTGAGAGTATATGTGTATGATTTTAAAAGGCATTGCACTTGCATACATAAATTTTTAAAAATGTATACATTTTTATGTTTTAGCTGTAGATATATATTTTTGTTAAAGGGTATTTCAGGATTTTATTTTTGTTTCTTTTTAATATAGGCAGAAAATTCACCATCTCTTTTCTAAATTACAAGAAAGTAGTTCCTCTCTAAAGAAGTCAGTGTGAATATAAAAGTTATGTAAGATTTTTTCTTTTACTGTGAAAATTTTTAGTGGTATAAAATGATAAATGAAATTGTACATGTGTATATTTTAATTAAAAAAAATTATCTATCTTGCTTGATTTTCTTACCTTTTGTGTGTAAATTATGGAACAGCTGTATAAATAGTTATTTACTGTTTACAAAACAGGGTTGAAAATATGTTGTGTACAAATTGTGATAAATCAACAAAATTAAAATTACAATATTTAACAAGTTTTTTATTAGATTCAATAAATAGCTTTGGTAACTTTGCCATAAAATAGACAAAGTTTGTATATGTACTTCAAACATACTTTAAGGAAAAATACTTTTATACACTAATTGCATTTTTAGTTCCAGTGTGTTTTATTCATACAAAATCTTGGGTGTATAATTGATATTCGAAACCACTGGTACTTGATGAAACTCCATAATTAAAGTATTGAGCAGTGAAATAAGGGACAATTATATGTTTCTCATTTATTCACAGTTGTGATTTTGTCAGTAAAGGCGTCATCAGGTACAGACTGAAATATTTTATAACAATTTTTATGTATTTGAATGAAGAACTGGAATTGACCTTTTGACCTTGACATGCACCTGAGATATATGAGGATGAACTTAAGTTAGTTTTGTTTATAATTTTTTTTTTTATTTGTTTTTAGTTTATTTATTTCCAAGCTATTTAGTTTTTTTTTCCTTTTCACAGTTTTGTAAGATTTTGCAAGTTTTTTTCTAGATCAGATTGGTGTTTAGTTTTAATAAGATAGGATGCAAAATCTACACACTGTCTTTCTGCTGTAAAAAAGAGCTCAGGAAAAAATGTACAGCAGCAGTAGTTTTTACCAATTCATATGTCTAGACTGCAACAGTGTATGTGTAGGTCCAACAGGACATCCAATAGACACAAGAATTAAAGAGCACTCTAGAAATTGGAAATTAAGGAAGAGTGATTCAACCTTTGTATCTCATCTTCTTGAAATTAAATACCAATTTAATCCAGAAATAATTACATATCTGTGCAAAAATTAAAAACTAGATGTCCTGGAAATTTTAGAAATAAAGTCTAAAACAAATCCAGAAAAACTTTTAAATGACTTAACTAACTAAAGCTCATCCTCGCTTCTTACCCGTCTTGTTATTAGGTGAATGTAAAGGTCTCTTCCAATTCTATATTTAAATGCACACAAATCTGTTACAAAAACTTTCAGTCTCTACTTGATGATTCTTTTGCCAGCAAAACCATGGTAGTGAATAAATGATGTATTTGTGAAAGGTACAGTTGTCTTGTTTTTTCCTCAGTTCTTCCCCTCTGTAGGTTTTGTTCTTTCAGTTTACCTCCTCTGGGATCCAAACATCTATCCACGTGTTTGCCATGCATGGCAACCCATGAAGGGGAGGAAAGGATCCTCAGGGGTGGTTAAGAGGTCCAACCCTAACGCACCACCTTGGCCTTGAATTCCTGTAGATGGGCAGCATTGGGGCGGACCCCTTGGGTCACTCGGGCTAGGGTCGAGCAAGTACCAGTGTTGGATGTTCTCAGCAGGTGTTGTGGACATTGTATCTGATGCTGGTGTTTGAGTATAGTGCTCATGAAACCCTGACGTTGCTGCGTGCCCTGTTTGACATTGTAGTGTGTCTCCTCCTAGGGCTCTGTGGTGGTTGGGGTCAGTGGGCACCGAAATTTCCCTTCCTTTATTATGGATACTCCAATTACAAATCTAAATTTGGGAAAAGTTAAGAGTTCCTTGGTTATGTCTAGTGTTCAGATGGTGATGGGTATACCCTTAATGATAATGGGAGGTGGTATCTTGGGTGTATTAATGGAGCCTAAAAGGCTTGACTGTCAAGTTCCTTGATATGATGATGATAGGTTTGTCAGTTGTAAGTTTGAGCTTGGCATCATCGGTCTTGTTTGTTGAGTTGCACACTTGGTTGGAGAATTGCTGGGAGTTTAGTCCTCAGGGAGCAGCAGTCTTCAGCTTCTTGGAGGAGATGGTATTGGTTGGCAGTGGATAGTGTGGGTACCTGAGGATCTGATGATTATTGTCCTGGTCTTCATTCAGATGAACAGTGATTAAAAATTGACTTCAAACTGCTATTAAGCAGATATGGTCAACTAATAGTCTCTGGTAGCCTTGTTATCGGTTATGAACAAAACACTGGAAATAAAATTCACTGATTAGATTAGTTCTGATAAGGACTATAAATAATGTCAATGGAAAATATGGCAGAAAAGCAGAGAGTAAGCATAACTAAACACAGCAAAATCTTCAACTCCAACTTTCACCATTTTTTATACCTCATCAGTTTCACACTATTTCAGAATGTGTTGATCATGTGACTGCCCTACATCAGTCATATTGCACCATCTATGCAAATGCAACTGGTTCCCTCTGTTTTTAAAGAAAATCCTTACTTATTCAAGTAGCATTCTAGTGTATTTTAACTTGCATTCCATGTAACTACAAACTGTTGATTAATGTGTACATAATATGTACATAAACTCACTTAACACATACATACCTATTGAGAGTGAGGAATATATGAATCACACATTGATATTAGTTCCAACTTCAGGTTTCCACTTGCTTGATTTCCATTGTTTCTACATATTTGTTTTTGAAATATACTATTTTCCTAATCATAATCTGTTTGTATGAATTCAAAATTTAATATAGCGAATGATGAAGTTCCCGAAATAATACACAACAGTTCTGACATGGGTCTCCAAGTCAACAATATCTGCTGGAGAAGCACAAACCTTAGTTCGAGATGATTTTAAGTTCAAACAATTTCGTCTTTTCATTTCACTTTACGTTTTTTTTGTAAGGGTATTTCTTTCATTGGCACTTTCCACCAATTACTACATGTAATCTAATGGGTGTTGTATTGTTATCTTTCTCAGATATGTGGTAAGTTTTTCAACACATATATATTCCTCACTCTCAAATAGGTATGTATGTGGTAAGTGAGTTTATGTACATATTATGTACATTTATGTACACATTAATCTAAGTCTTTCGTATCTTTTGTTTTCAATATTTGGCGTGTTACATTTTTATAATTCTTTTACCATGTAAGTTGCTTTAATTTAAATTTGCATTTAGAGTTTGATTATTCTTTTCTTCTATTTGGTATATGTATAGGTTTTGTACAATCGTTTACTGTTTGGATAATTATAACTAAAGCTAATTTTGTGGGTGTGTTGAGTTTAATAATGACTTACTGCTGGCTGCAGTTAATGCAGATTGTGCAATAACAGTTGAAGAATTATCACAGAAGCTTAATTCAACAGTTCACCATCATCTGCAACACTTGGAAAATGAGTCCTCCATTATTTGGCAAAAACCAACCTTAGAACAAGAGTGGACATTTGGATTTTTCTGTACTCTTATTAACGTAACTTATCTTTTTTGGACAGGTTAGTGACGGAGATGAAAAATGGATATTTTATAAAAGTATTAAGCCCTACAGATAATAACTCAGTGCAGGTAAATTAGCTAAAACACAACCGAAAATGGACCTCCACTCTAGGAAAGTCTTGTTAAGCATTTGGTGGGATATTGTTGGTGTGATCTACTTTGAGTTGCTGCCACTCAATGTAACGATTACATCAGACTTTTATTTTCAACAGTTGGAGAGCTTCAATGTTCCATTGAAAGAAAAGAGGCTTGCTTTGATCACTTGTAAAGGTATTGTGTTACACCAGAATAATGCATGGCCCCAGACGGCAAGGATCACATCTGCAAAGAATGAAAAGCTAGACTGGGAAAAAGTTCCACATCCTTCTCTTTCTTCAGATCCTGGCTCTATCTGTTTATCACCTGTTTTGAAGTTTGCAGAACTATCTTGATTGAAAATACATCAAGATGCCAAACCACCATCTCTACATTGTTTTCCTCTAAACTCCAAGAGTTTTATAGAAATGACATTCAGAAGCATGTGAATCGTCGGCAGAAAGTAATTAATAATAATGGAACGTACATTATTGATTATTCAATAACATTAAAAGAGTTTGAAATCCTTTCTCTTTCTCTGAACATAAAATCGGGACATTGCTTCAGGAATTACCTGATACAATAAACTTAATAACTTCATACAGCTCCCCAGTGGCTCAGCGATATGTCTGCGGACTTGCACGCTAAAATCCGGGTGGGCAGAGCACAGATAGCCCATTGTGTAGCTTTGTGCTTAATTCAAAACAACAACTTCGTACAACTTAACTAAACTATATACTCACCAAATTTCCCAACCAACACGCAGAATATAACAACAAAACTAGATGAAACAGAAAACTATTACACATCAGCTCAATAAAACAATCACCGAAAAGGAAGTAAAACTGGCTATAAAAGCTACAAACAAGACACCAAGAGAAGATAGCATATTCCTCAAAAAAAGGCACTCAACCTCGCACAACAGCACTCTTAATTTATCACACAGTTCTGTTTACATCTTGGTTTCTTGGAAGCAAGCAATAGTCCTTATGTTCCATAAAGAAGGAAAACCTGCAAATGAACCAAACAACTATAATCCGATGATTCTGACAAGCTGTATAAGAAAAAAATCTCGAAATGATAATTATCTATAGAATAGAATTACCTCTGGGGATTATTTGCTGGCCATCCAACCTTCTAGAAAATAGACGTTGCAAAATAAATGTCAGAGTAACAATCATTATTGAATAATATGGAAGAATACTACTACAAATATCATATAAATTAAACGTACCAAAAATTCAATCAGAAATATTCACAAGACAAACAAAACATAAAAAAGATTCTCCAAAACTGTTTATGAGTGGAACACTTCTCCAGACTACAACTTCGGCCAAATTCTTAGATTTAACCTTCAAAACGAAGGTAATGTTGGTGAAACATACAAGTAATAAATTAACAAAAATTTGGAAACTCATAAATTATGCGAGTCTTACTGGCAAAAACCAAGTAACCTCACCAAACAATATAATAAAAATATACAAAATATGTATACAACGTATCATCGAATATGCATAGCCAGCATGGTTAAACATAGCACATAAATAAAATATAATCAATACAAAACTCAGTAAATATTAAGCGTTCAAAGTATTAATTGACAATTAATGAAATGTATGTATATACCAAGCTGTTCGTTTAAATGTAATAGTTTGCAGCACTGAATATTAGCAACGTTATGCACAACACAATAATTTTAATGCGGATACCTAAATGGATATTTGTCATGGAATATTTCGTTTGTTTTGAATTTCGAGTAAAACTTCTTGAAGGCTATCTGCACTAGCCGTCCCTAATCTAGCAGCGTAAGACTTGAGAAGAAAGGTAGCTAGTCATCACCACCCACCGCCAATTCTTGTGATACTCTTACCAACGAAAAATGGGATTGATCGTCACATTGTATCGCCCCCATGGCTGAAAGGGCGAGCATGTTTGGTATCATTGGGATTCGAACTCGCGACCCTCAGTTTACGATTCGTACGCACTAACCACCTGACTTTGCCAAGCTAAAAGGGGTCGGAGCAAGAGCGGTGTACTCCGACCATAATGTACCATAATAAATACTCATCAATAAGCAAAACTTCAGTATAGACAGGAGAAGGAGGTTCAAATAAACCTGACCCTCCTTGGTCTAAAGTTCAATAACGAGAAGAAGGAATAAACTTTATAATTAAGTAACTTTTGGATCAGCACAAATATTCTTGATTTTAAAATCACAATTGGGCTTCACGAATTCTTCGTTGGCAGTGTTTTGTCACTTAGTAATATGGACTGAGAAACAAAATATATGACTAACATAAACAAATAGGTGAGCTAAATTTTTGAGGTAGTACTGTATGAAAACAACGAAAATAGTTTCTACTATTCTGCACAGAATAAAATAAAGAATGGTCTTTAGGCCCGGCATGGCCAGATCGGTTAAAGCGTTCGACTCGTAATCGTTGGTAAAAGAGTAGCCCAATAGTTGGCGGTGGGTGGTGATGACCAGCTGTCATCCTTCTAGCCTTACACTGTTAAATTAGGGTCGGCTAGCGCTGAGAGCGCTCGAGTGGTTTTACGCTAAATTAAACAAACAATGTGTTTGTACTATAAATAAAACATTTATTTTTAATTTTAGATTACTAATTAAGGTTCATTTACATTAAAAATGTAAAGGTTACAAAAGATAATATTTCTGATTCGTGCGATGGGAAGAAATTATCTAAAATTAAAATACAAAATTTATTCAAAAACCAACTTTTGTACGTGAGCATTGCTTCTTAGATGAACTGTAAAAGGTACAAGGAGATCAATATGCTAGTTTGTTTTGCACAATTTTTTGATAAAATATTTACTTTAAAGCCGTAGAAGTAAAACTTAAAAGTTATTCATTCAGTGATATAAAGCTAAACTAGAATAAAGGTACAGCTCGCCTTAATTGTGAACTACTACAACCTACATACAGTTAAAATTTACTGATCAATTTTAAACTATTCACTAGGAGGTGGGCAGTTAGTCAGCAGCACCTGCCGCCACATGAGCTTGGGATCAAATAACAGGACTGATTACACTATGTATCAAAATTTTTCCTTTTTTTGTTCCTGGGCATAAAGTGATATTTCCCGATTGCTTATTCCTAAACAAAATGGAAAATATCTTTTTCTCTTCAAATTTTACTTTTGAGACCTGGATAATGAAATTTTCAAATTTACCCATTTTCCAGGGCATTACTAGTAGATTCAGTGCTAAGTAGCTGATAGAGAATTTTCTTGGACTTGCAAAAATTTTCAAGAACCTTTTATAAGTTTCTAGAGCTTTTCATAGTAATTTCTATACAATGGCACACCACTTCAGTTTAGTTCTAACTGCTTATGGCCAAGCGCGTTAAGGCGTGCGCTCGTAATCCGCGGGTTCGTGCTAAACATGCTCGCCCTCCCAGCCGTGGGGGTGTATAATGTGATGGTCAATCCCACTATTCGTTGGTAAAAAAGCAGTCCAAGAGTTGGCGGTGGGTGGTGATGACTAGCTGCCTTCCCTCTAGTCTTACACTGTTAAATTAGGGACAGCTAGCGCAGATAGCCCTCGAGAGCTTTGTGCGAAATTCCAAAAAACAAAAACAATTCTAACTGCTTAAGTAAATACATCGACCAAGTTAATTTTATCAGAGATAGCATCAAGAAGCTGCAAGAATTTTCCAGACACATTCTACTATGTATGTAACCCATTTATCAAGATAAAAGCGATAAAGTACTCTGTGACAGCATCTGCTAAAGTGGGTGACGCCTACAAGGCATATTTCGGCATGCTTGTCGGGAATCAAGACAGACTCTGAGCACCTCATTTTATCTGCAAGCACTGCAAAAAAAAAGATGGACAATTTTTGCTTCTTTGAATAGTAGATTTTAGAACTTTTAAAATTTAAATATTTTGTGGTGCACCTCAGAGGAATACAACAACATCAAGACCTTGCTTGAAACCTCAAAGTATGATGAGTACGGCTGGGAGGTTATCGGAGACTTCAAAATGGTAACATTTATGATGGGTCTCCAAGGAAGCTTTAACAAGTTTCCCTGTTATCCTTGCCTTTCGGACAGCAGGAACACTGCAGCGCACTATAACAGGAAGAACTGGCCACAACGGACAGAGTTCTATATAGGGAGGCACAATGTCAACTGTGAGCCACTAGTGGACCCCCAGAAGGTGTTATTCCCACCATTGCACATAAAATTGGGTCTTATGAAACAATTTGTCACAGCTCTTGATAAGGAATCTGCAGCCTTCAAGTACCTTCAAGACTTCTTTCCTAAGCTGTCTGAGTCAAAGGTCAAAGCTGGTGTCTTCGTTGGACCACAAATAAAGAAGATCCTGGAGTGCACATAATTCCCCAAGGAGCTCGGTAGGAAGGAATAAAAAGCTTGGGGCAGCTTTGGCTCAGTGATTCGGGGCTTCTTGGGCAATCACAAGGCCGAAAATTATGTGGAACTGGTTGACAATCTGGTAAAGAACTATGACAAAGAGAGCTACAAGATGTCCCTGAAAGTCCATATCCTTGATGCTCATCCTGAAAAATTCAAGGAGAACATGGGAGCATACTCATAGGAGCAAGGTAAGTGCTTCCACCAAAATATACTGGACTTTGAACACTACTATCAAGGAGGGGATAAAATGAACATGATGGAACACGATATTCAGGGGCTTATAAGTGAAAGTGATTCACATTACAGTCGCAAATCTCAAAAACTACTCATTTCTAAACATTTTTGTATAACTTTACTATAAATACATGTAAATCTTGATTCATATGTCTTATTCAGACCTTATGTAAATACAAATGTGCAAATTTGCCCGTTTTTACACAGAAAATAGGTTAATTTCTAAATTTCATTATTCAGGTTACAAAAGCAAAGTTTGAAGGAAATAATGGCTATTTTATGTACTTTTAAAACATAAGCAATTAAGAAATAGCACATACCATCTAGGAACAAAATTTGTGTTTCATAGTATTGTCACTCTCATAACGCACTCACAATTAAAAGTGTAAAACTTGTTCAGTGAAATCGAGGTGCAAACATATGATCTTACTAAATATGCGTTTAAGCAACGCCAAGCCTTATTTCGCCCTTTATTTTTCTCTGAATGAAACAAACAAAAGTTATTAAGTGTCTTTGGTACTCTGGGTTGAATATGCTCCTTACACCACTCTCAAACTTGAAACATACGTTTACACTTTTGTCTAATTATTTTAAGCATTATTTCATGATAGGTTAGCCGAGCATTAACTCTTGAGAAGAAAAGTTACTGGAGAGAATGACTGATGTTCAATATACTGGAAGTTAACGCTATTGTGATATGAAATGTGGAATTCTTAGGGATTTTTGTCTGTGATGCAATTCAATAGATAGCGCAGAAGTTTTAGCTATACTGATGGATAGTGACGTACACAACAATTATGGTTAGAAAGAAGATTGATTATGCAATGCTAAATAAGTTTTCCTAGTCATCGATGTCTAAACCCAGTAGTTTAATCACTAAGAGTTTACTCAGAGATCTGATAGCAATCAATGTTGCAATTATTATACGTAAATATATCTAGGATTTGTTTGTTTTTTTGGAATTTCGCACAAAGCTACTCGAGGGCTATCTGTGCTAGCCGTCCCTAATTTAGCAACTCTTGGGCTACTCTTTTACCAACGAATAGTGGGATTGACCGTCACATTATACACCCCCACGGCTGGGAGGGCAAACATGTTTAGCGCGAACCCGCGACCCTCGGATTACGAGTGCACGCCTTAACCCGCTCGGCCTTGCCAGGCCTCTGATCTAGGAACAGTAATTATTTGCTTAAACATAACGTAATTCTACATAGTAGCCAAAAACAAGCCAAATTTCGTTGCTGTGTGATTTAACATACACATTTAAAATAACATTTTCAAGATTTCTATCCCCCTAGTAAAACAGTAGTATTTCATCGGACTTACTACGCTAAAAACTGGGTTTCAATACTCGTGGTGTAGCTTTATGCTTAACGACAAACAATAAAGTTCTAATCATTTTATTAAAATTGGAAAAGGAATAACAAGCTCGCACAAGTATGTAGTCAACATGAAGAAAATTAAACTAGATATTAATATAAACACCTCAAATATTACATAAAAATCTAAAGCAACCACATGTTGTAGGTTTGGAATTGGAATTTCCAATCTGAACAGCACTTGTCAGCTACATGGCAATATGAGACCCCTAGGAATTAGACATAGTCGTCACTAAGTATGAGTTAATGATTAAAGGGAAGAAAAGAAGGAAGTACCATCCGCCGCTACAAAGGATTTATTTGACTTTTCTAATCAAATTACAGGATTATCTGTTACTTTTAAAACGTTTCCACACTTTAAAAGGTAAAATGTATTTAGTTACATCACGTCTCAATCTCTGGGCTTTTCACTGCAGCCCAACATGCTAATCACTAGGTTATTCCCAATAGTTTTTTTATATTTTATTTTATCAATATAATTCACATTTTTGATATCCTAAAAGTATCTTATTACTTTAAATGCATATATATGAAAATAAGTCACAATGAAAAATACTTAGAAATTATTTATTCAGAAAACTCAAACAAGAACAAACTTTGTCATTCCACTTAGCATTTATTACAGTAAAGACTACCAGATACTCGTTAATTTTATGTTTTAGACCAGAACTTGTTTTAAATACTGTAACTCTACAATTGCAATAAGCTTCCAATATTGATTGGATAATTCGCTCACCACTAAACTAAAATTACTTGGGTATTTTTAAACTATAACTTTGGTTTATTTTGAATTTTGCATAAAGCTACACAAAGGCTATTTGCGTCATTTGCCCCTAATTTATCAGTGAAAGATAAAGATAAATAGTCATCACCACCCACCGCCAGCTTTTGAGATACTCTTTTATTACTACGGCTGGAACGGAGATTTGACCAGAGATTTGTAGAATAAGAGTTGAGCTCTATAACCTGTTGGTCATACCAGGCTTTATCTTTAAGAACTGAGATATTGCTGGCCACGAAACGTAACTTTGGTTATGTCATATATATATGTTTTGTAAAATCTGTTCGATTCTGAAAGCGGGTTCGAAAGAATACACAGTTCAACAAATGTATTCCAATGGTACTTAAAAAAATATAGAACACGGGATAAAGTAAATGAAAAGGCTTATTAAAAACAGCCCCCCAGTGGCTCAGCGGTATGTCTGCGGACTTACACGCTAAAATCCGGGTTTCGATACCCGTGGTGGGCAGAGCACAGATAGCCCTTTGTGTTGCTTTGTGCTTAATTCTAAACAACAACAATTATTAAAAACAACATAATTATTTGTTTGTTAACCGTGCTTTTAGCTCATACTCAGACTTTTTCCCTCTTTAATTATGTATAGAGTTGTCGAGATTTGCTATTTCATCAAACACTTTACACAATTCAGAAAATACCATCTCTGGAGCGGTTTCTGCTGATACCATTCTTACCTTGCTCCCAAAATAGTCAAGAATAGATGAAATTTGTTTTTGGAAACTTTCTATATTTTTTTCAATTGCTTCGTTTTCGTATGTTCTTCCACTTTCTTTCGCTTTTTTTCTTAATCTTGTTTTCATTGTTTCTTCAAAAACTTTTAAATAAATAATCATAGAACTTTCAAGAACTTCAGATTCGAACATCTTTGCTTGATTAATATCCCTAGGAAATCCGTCAAGGACAAATCCCTTGGTAAAAGAAAGTCGATATAACATAGTTTCTTTCAAAATATGATGCACAATTTCATGAGGTACACTTTGTCCTCCTGTGATTTTCTCTTCCAAATAGTGTGCTCTTGGTGATCCAAAGCACATTTCTTCTCTCAAAAGGTCACCAATACAAATGTGACTCAAGTTGTACTTTCTAGCTAAAAGTGCACACTGGGTTCCTTTTCCTGATCCTGGACCCCCGATGACAAAAATTACAAGGTGGTGTTCCCTACCCAAAGGAGAAATATCAATTGGATCAGAAAACAATTCCTTTTGAATTATTTTCACTTCAAAATTAACAATAAATTCGTCCAATACTTTCTCAACCTCAATAAATAAATCATCGGGATTTCCTTCAGCTGATATTTTTACAGTTTTTTCTTGATAAAATTCAAGGAGCGGTTCTGTTTTCAAATGAAAGTATTGTATTCGTTTTTTTATTGTCTCTTCATCGTCATCCACTCTTCCACTTGTTTCACCGCGTTTCATCAATCTCTTCATCATTGTCTCGTCTGAAACTTCAAAGTATAGTACCATACTACACTCGGCAATAGTGGTTCCAAACAACTTTGCCTGGTCAATTTCACGAGGAAAACCATCCAATAAAAAACCTTTGCATGTTGACAGATCAATATGATCCTCCATAGTTTTTTCAAGAAGACTCAAAACAAGTTCTGATGACACTAATTCTCCATTTTTGATATTTGTTTCTATAATCTGACCTGCTGATGAGCCTGATTTTACTTCATGGCGTAATAAGTCTCCAGTAGATAAGTGAACAAAACCGTATTTTTCAGATATTTTAACACATTGTGTTCCTTTTCCAGAACCTGGGCCACCGATCACAAAAATGACTGGCTTTGTGAGCTCTCCAAAATGTCTAGAACCAAGATTCTCTTTTTCAACACAAGAATAAGATAAATTTTGTAAGTCAGTTTTGTTTTTCATTACACTATTATCAATCTTGTGCTGAATTTCTTGGGAGCTGAGACTTTTAATGGCTGAAATCAAACTGCTAATGTTATCATAACGTTGAGTAGTACAGTTTATTCTTACGAAAGTGTCTTTGTTTTCATAATATTCTATAACAGGAAAAACATGTTCTTCAAATCTCTGTAACTCAGCATCAACAGTTTGAAGAAGACCGGAATCAACATCAGGTTGAAGAATATTCCGTAAGTATTCTTCTTCAAAATCTAAAAAGATAGCACCACAAATTACATTTTTTAGACATGTTTGTGACTCACATTCTAAAATATCACCTTTGTTTCGTGGAAAACCTGTAATTAGGACCACTCTGTTTTCCTTACAAGCAGCTAATCTGTTTTGAAGTTTATCTATAACAGAACGACAAGGAACCACGGTAATATTTGAAAAATCTTCCACGATCATTTGAGGCTCAACTATTGAATACGCTGAGACATGTATGATGGTATCTTGCTTGTCCGATATTTCCCGACAGAGATCTTCTGTTTCGGAACGAGCAACCCCTAAAACAAAAATTACTGAAAAATTCATTGCTTCTCTTGAACAGCATGTTTCTTTATGTAAGTAATAACTACAATTATTTACTTTATTAGCAGAAGAAATGACTGCTTTACCAAATGTTGCGTCCTTCCCAGAAACCTTGTTCATTTGAGGAACGGAAATGTCTTGTTCAGAAACCTCATCCGAATTATTTTGACTACATGAAGATAATGGTAACAACGTCCTTAGTTGGGGATGTAGGCTAGAAATAAATGAATTCCAGTAGCACCTCTTTACCTCACCAGTTCTAACTTTTGACAAACATTGCTGCAAAAACTGTACATAATCATCAGGTCTGTGAAACATAAGTCCAACCATCATGCTCTCAAAAAGCTGCGGAATATCTCGTTTAGATAAATATGATTTAACTTCTTCACATGAAGTCATATTTTAATTATTTGCATGAAATGGTAACGTATCTCTCTCTTCCGTTGTCACAGTAATTGAAGAATGTCAGGAATGATCGATCTTGCTCTCATACGCGTGCGCTGTTCTTTACCTGAAGTCTAGAGGGCGTTTAAAGTTCGAGACGCTGGTTTGAAACAATTTTTGATAAAATTATAAAGCTGTATAGAATTGAAGCTTAAATTCGGTGTTGCTAGGTTTAGCTACCAGGTCGGAAATCTCTAAGTTTCAGTTATGGTCGGTCTTATTAACATTCAAATTTTCAA
This sequence comes from Carcinoscorpius rotundicauda, assembly GCA_011833715.1. Lineage (NCBI taxonomy): Eukaryota > Metazoa > Arthropoda > Merostomata > Xiphosura > Limulidae > Carcinoscorpius > Carcinoscorpius rotundicauda. The sequence goes on along the minus strand of CM022392.1, from coordinate 42,113,703 downwards.
TACGGAAGAAACCCTTGTTACTTTTATTTTTTACACACTGTTAAGACATGTGAAAGTAAGTCACAATGAAATACTCTTAGAAGTCATTCAGTGATGTCGAGAAAACTCACTTGTAGAGTAAAATATATATACGTAGAAACGGCTCGTTTGGGTTGCAAAAAAATTCCTCAACTCAAGTGAGCCGTTTCTACATATATATTTTTAGAAGTCACTCGTTTAAAGGACTAAAACTAAAGCAAAATTTGTAATTTTACTTCGTAATGACTGCAGCAAAGATAATGTGATATTAAATTTTGGATTTTTTTATATGAAGCTGCTTCAAATACTGTGTCTACAATTGATATAAGTTTTCAATTTTTATGAAGCATGTTTGTTTGTTTGTTTTGGAATTTCGCACAAAGCTACTCGAGGGCTATCCGTGCTAGCCGTCCCTAATTTTGCAGTGTAAGACTAGAGGGAAGGCAGCTAGTCATCACCACCCACCGCCAACTCTTGGGCTACTCTTTTACAAACGAATAGTGGGATTGACCGCCACATTATACACCCCCACGGCTGGGAGGGCGAGCATATTTAGCGCGTCGCGGGCGCGAACCCGCGACCCTCGGATTACGAGTGCACGCCTTAACGCGCTCGGCCATTTTTATGAAGCAATGAACTCGCAATTAAAATATAATAGGATTTTTATCAAATAATATCATAACTTCTGTTGCGACTTCCAGATACTGAAATTGGTGAGGCACAGTTGGAAAAGTGTCGAAGTCTGTTTTTGATTAATCAAGTTACATATTTTATAAAAAATGCACAGTTAAAATAATTTGTTCTACAGTTGCTTTAAAAAATGTAGAACATTGTATAAAGTAAAGGGAAAGGCTGTTAAAAGTAACACAACTATTTGCTTGTTAACGCTTGCTTACACCAATTTTCAGGCGCGGCATGGCGGTTCATTAAAAGATTCCGAGTTTTCAAGTACAAACTTTCACTTCAAACCTTTGCCATCTTTTGACTGATTTGAGCTATAATTATAATTCTTGACTCAGGAGGCCAAACCCTTCTGAATGATGTATTTTACTGTTCCCAAAGTCACATAGATTAATTTACTCTAATCATCCTGAAAAAAAAAAGTTATTTTGAGGGTAAGCTGGTAAAAATCCTAAAGACTAATAAAATCGAATTGGGTGTACATCATCCCAAGTTTGTATTGATTGCGCAGAAAAAATATAAAAAAATGGAAAAATCTTATAGATTAATTTAGTCTAATCCTGCCTAAAATAATATCAAGAGCCACAGCTATTGAGGGTTCCCTCTTGTTGCATATAAAATTTAATGCAATCTAAGTGCTGTTGATGCAAGTACTCTCTATTATAGTATAATACAATATTCAAAACTCACTAAACACTACGTACAATGGACTAATTTCACTCTGTTCACCGTGAAGAATCAAACTCCACATATTAACTTATTAAGTGTGTATTTACCAATGATCCAACTCAAAACATAATTAAATTGAATTAAAATACAAACTTAAGAAATCGTAATCAAAATAAAAAATCTAAACGTTAAACCATAAAATAAAATGCAATATCCTCAGAATCACAACTGGAAATCTTAATTGCCTCAACTAAAAGATGTTCACTCAGTAACATTAGCAAAAACAATAAATCCATCATGTTTGGATCATACGTGAACTATGTCTTTCTTCCAGTGAAAAACCACGTTTGTAAATATCTCACTTTGTGAATAAATCAAATTTATTCTTTACCTGCTTTAAGGAAACACAGAACAGTCTGTATTTATATTTCAATGGTTTCCAAGTTAATCGTCGTGGCTTCCCATCAAATGTATTTATTTCCATCTCAAAATAACATACACGATACAACTTTGTAGAAAGGACGGAAACTACCTGTTGCGGGAACACAAGTGTATTGGATGCCATTTTGAAAGTCTTCCGGTCAGTGTGTGTGTAAGGTACTGTCGGTCTTTCATAGTGTTCTGGTGGATTGTGGAGATGGATTGTTTTGAATTTCGCGTAAAACTACATGAGAGCTATCTGCACTATCCGTCCATAATTTTGCAGTGTAAGGAAAACAGCTAATCATCACCACCCACCGCCAACTCTTTTACCAATGAATAGTGGGATTGGCCATCACAATATAACATTCCCACGGCTGAAAGGGCGAGCTTGTTTAGTGTGACGGGGATTCGAACCCGCGACCCTTGGATTACGAGTCGAGTGCCTTAACCATTTGGCTATACTGGGCCATAGACAGCATCTTATACTTGGTTGGATTATTGCCGTTTCTGGTTGTTAAGATCCTGGCAACAGTAAAAAAATTTGTGCAAAGCTACAAACTTCTTATATACGTAATAAAATTTGGGCATTTATAACACACAGTAACCATTGCTTCTAACCTTAAAGGTTAATTGGTAAGTTTGGTGTTTTAAGGCACAAAGCAATTAAGCTATTGCGTCAACATCTGGTTAAAGTTATAATTAAAGAAAAATATTAAAATTCATAAAAAGAAATTAATGTAAAACAAGTCAAAGTTTAATTTTTGAAATAAAAATGGCGGGAAGACAAACCTAGAGTAATACAAATTGTAAAGGACTTTCAGTAGCATAATTGTAATTGTCATAATTTGCCAGGATGACTAACAGCAGTGTTAGTCGCATTCTGGTTTCGAGTTATTTGACGTTATGGCCATTTTCTAATTTTAAATCGAACTGGATATACTTTGATTCTTAAAAGGGAATCGCATTGAAAAAGGGTCTATATTAAAAAAAACGTAAATAATTAAATTAAAAAAATTAATGCTTCTCTACATTTGACCTGTACCTGGTTGATGTGTGGTACAAAAGTCACCTAATAATCAAAGATAAGCCCCAAGAACTTTGTATCAGGTAGTGGCAAAAGTGCATGCAAACAGTTTTAGAGAGAGAAGTTAAAGCTGTTTTCTATAGTCAACTTCAGTAAACAACTGAGGGTATGCTGTAGCTGCTGCTCAATGTACTTCATGTTCGATGATTGACATGAGATGTGAAAGTTGTCGACATACAGCCTGTTTGCAACAGTAAGAGGGAGTTGTCCACTGATGGCACCAATATTTATATTGAAAAGAGTGACAGTCAAAACACAGCCCTGAGAGACTCCAAGTTCCTGTAGAAAAAACGGGAAAGTGTCAAACCCACACGAATTAGTGATCGCTTGTCCAAATTAATAAAAATGGGCAAATGGCTACGTAACCTATGTAAATGGAGTCTCGCGAAATGTCATATCTCCATGTTGTTTCATAAGCCTTCCTAATGTCATAGCATTTTGATAAAAGATTCGTCATTTGAGAAAGGCTTCTATGATTGACATTTCAAATCAAATTAGGTGGTCCATGGTGGAGTGTTTTCATCGGAACCTACATTGGGTGGGCAAGGGGAGGTTGTTTGATTCAATAAACCAAACAAGACGAGCATTAACCATCCTCTCTTAGGTCCTACAAATACAGCTTGTCAAAGCAATTAGACAGTAGTTTGAAGGATACCTGAGATCCTTCCCAGGTTTAGAAACAGATAGGACAATAGTTTGGTGCTAGGCATCAGAAAGACATTTTTCTGCTAGATTCAGTTAAAAACAATCAGAAGAACAGCAAGAGAAGAAAGAGACAGATGGTGCAGCATTTCATAGTGTACATCATTGGAACCAACTGATGTACTGCCAGACCAATAAAGGGTCATAGTTTGAGTTCCACCAGTGTAAAAGAACATTTATAGTAATAAAGACAATCAGCTTGAGAAGGAAAATATGATTGCTCTGGCCGAATTTTGATGGCAAAGAAAGTGGAGGATGGAGCAGAAGTGCTAAATACCTAGCAAAAGTTTTCAGCTAGAGTATCAACAATGTTCCAGTATCAGCTACTTCCTGGGCATCAGAGAGTAAGATCCAGAGGGAGACAGAATTATATTTCCCACTAACCTTTCGAATCTTGTCCCATATGACTTTGAAACTGGTGGTAGAAAATATGCTGGTTGTGAACTTAATCCAAGATTTCTTCTGGTTTTGACGTCTTTCCTACCGAGCATGTACACAGGCCTGCTGGAAAGTGATATGGGTGGATATCTACGAAAAGTATCCCAAGCCCGTTTTGAGCCTTATGTGCCAATGCGATAGGCGGGATTCCACCACTGACGAGAATATTGTGGAAAAAGTGTCAAGGTTTTAGGAATACATTGAGCAGCTGCCTGTATAATACAGTCAATTACTGCTGCCACACAGATGTCTATTGATGAGTTATATACGATGACAAGATCAAGTTCTATGAGAGCCAGTTTCCTTGATCCAGTTTCCATTAGATCATGAGGGTCGGGTGGTATTGACTACAGCCAGTCTCTCTCAAGATTACAGGAAATGATCAATGCCTCATGAATTATTGTTAACCCTCTATGAAAAGTGGGAGAACAGTGAAGGAGACCATACTGAGAGATCAGTAGCAGTAAAGGACAGACCAGGTGCATGAAAATAAGTATAAGAACCACTACTGAAAACAGAAAGCAAACACTCTGCAAAGCTACCCCTCCCATCAATATCAGCACTTTCCCATAGAGGATGATGTCCCCAGGATGAAAAAGGGAGAGCATCAAGGTCTGACTGATCATATGTCTCTCCAGGCGACAGGTGGAGAGAACAATGATGGTATGACTTCAGGAAACACAGATGGCTGTGGCCTCCAAGGGTGTCTCGAGTGGCAAAGATAGGGTAAGCATATGCTAATTAACCAACAATGCCACCCCTCCATCACACAGCCTATCATTTCAATACAAAGAAAACTGCTAAAAGGTGACTGTATCAACAGTTTCAGAAACGTTTCTTGTAAGAAAAGACATAAAGAATGGTAGGAAGCAATCAGGGTGTTTTGATGTCGTCCAGATTAGAACGTAAACCTTGATGGTTTCATTGTATCAAGGTGACCATTTTTATTTATGTGTAGTCAAGCTGGGTGGAGAGCCCTTCTGTACATGACCACATTTTCTTTATTGTCTTTATTCAAGAGAGATCTGTCGACCTCCATGAATCCTGCCCTGGGTCGATTGAGCAGATCTTTGTTGTTGGAAGAGGATTTCAGGGACAAATGATTGTTTTGCATCTTGGGGAAGAACATGCACCCGATGAAATGTCTGTATGTCTAACCAGCAGATAGGTGTTAACGTTTTTAACAATCGAGGTTAATAAGTCTCTTCATTTGGTTTGAGGACGATTCTTTTGGAGACACAGAGATCCGTCTGCACACCCACTGTAGTAGTGGAACAAAGTGCAGCAGCAAGGGACCGAGATGAATTGGTAGACAGCAACTTTTGAACCATTTAAGGCAAGAACAAAGGTAGGATGGATGAGAGCTATTGAATGCTGCAATGAGAGTCCATTTCACAGCATAGGCATAGTGGTTCTTGCCACTGCAACAAGCACACATCAAGGAACCATGATATGATGTGTTCGAGTGACCTAACCACTGACACTGGAAACATGTGAGAGGGTTTGGAATGTATGGCTGAACATTGCAATTAAAATAACGTAACTTTGATGGACGTGATGATGTAAATGTCTGAATGAGGACATTGGTTTGCATCATAATTCCATCTTGCAAGTGGAGATACACCTCACTGCATTAACTCCTTGTGTGGAGAAACCAGCAACAATATCTGACTCAGGGATGTTCTCAAATCCCTCTCATGAGGGATAACGTCAAAAACTCCTCATGACAAATTCAAAGTAGCATGAGGCATAATCTCAGTAGGTGTATCCCCAATCACCTTTGAATGCAAGAGGAGTTCACTGTGTTATGAGGATGTTTCCACCAATATGTCACCAGAGCAGTTTTTTTAGACTTTGAAGACCAAAGTCCCTCTAGTAACTTCTGAATGAAAAAAGAAGACAATTGTCGTAAATGTTTGTCTGAAAGATAATGTAGTGTAAGAAAATGAGGTACAATAAGTATTACAGATGTTGAAGATTGCTGCTCAGAATCTTCAAGATGTGGTTCTTTACCTATGGACCGTTTTTCACTATTTTATTTGTTTTTATTTGGAGAATCCATAATAAAAAAAGAATATTTTGGTACCCACTGATCCCACCCACCATGGAGCCCTATAAGTGGATGCACTACAATGTCAATCAAGGACACTGCACCAATGCCAGTGTTTCGTGAGCATTATATCCAAACACCAGTATAAGATTCAATGTTCACAACACCTGTTGAGAACATTCAACACTGGTACTTGATTGTCCCTAGCTCAAGTGGACCAGCCATTTGACCCTAGGGGAGCCATACCAAGACTGCCCATCTAAAGGAGTTCAAGCCCAAGGTGATGTGTAAGGGTTGGACCCCTCAACCACCAGGATCCTCTCCTTCTTTTCATGACTCACCATGATTGGAAAGCACTAAGTTGTCATTGTTAACATGGGAATGATTCCCTCTTCCTTTCTCATCTTAGAGACTGAAGTGTATTTTTCTGAATTGTTCTTTCAGAAGTGGCTTCATCTCCCTATGCTTGCTTTATATTGCGAATTGCCTGAACAGCAATATGACCAATCTCGAATTAATGCAGAAAAATTACTCTCAAATGCATTTTTCCATTTTAAGAAATGGGATTTAGAATATTGATGATGAACACTATAAAAAAGGAATAACTAATGCTTATTCAAGTTTCCCATAACGTGCAAGTCATGACATAAAGCAACACCTCTTTGTTACAATGCACACATTGAATTACAGAAGTGAAACTTGCCATTATTTTCCAAACAACCTAATATCATGTATACTGTAGCTTGTGTGTGTCATCTCAACATCATTAGATATAGGGAACAACTAGTTAAACTCCTGCTCAATAAGCATTCACTTGCAATTCTGTACTAACTATTCAACCAAACCATAAAATTGATGAAAACGTACTGAAATGAACACTTTCACTAAACCTAGCTGTTACAGTTGATTTTTTAACAAATTACTTAAAATTCAGAGTGGATATATGGTTCCAGGGTGATGCAGGAATAAATGAGAAGCTGACAAGCTTGCAAGAGAATCCTCTATATGGAACCTCGTGGGACTCTACTGGTAGAATACCAACATCATCTATAATAATAAAGCACAAATGGAAACCACTGGATTTAAAGGAATGAAAATGATGAAACACAAGGTACTATATGGTGTGGTTAGAAAAGGCAAAACTTGAAGAATGGATAGAATAGTATATAGCCACAAGGTACTGGTAGTGTTAGTGAAGAAACTCTTCTCCCTCCTATATGAAAGCCTACTTTCAAGCAATGCCAGTACATAATAATACAATTCCTCAAAATGTTAACATTTTAAGAAATGCCAGATACTCTTTCACGTTCCCAAGGAAAACTGGTGTGTTATCTAACTTTACATTGTAAATGGTCAATAATCAAGTATGGAGTGATCTGAATGTTTTCATAAATAGAAAATTATCCAGATAACAGTTTCTTTAGAACTAAGTATTTATATTAATATCTAACCCTTAACTGACCAGTTGTAAGTGACAACAGAGAAAATAATTTATAGGAAAAAAAATCTTCTTTATATGAGAACAAATTTTGTATAAATTATTTTATGTTATTGCTTTATTCTCTGTAATTTAATTAATATTTCAGTGTTTCTTCTATAATTGCTTCACTATGTATCTGAACTATGCTCATCTTAGGGAACAACAGCAAAATTTTAATATTTTAAGCCCTCAAGCTTACTCATCCAGTCACTGGCATAGATCTTCACTATGATTAATTGAATATACTCAGATGTCTGTCAATTAATATTTGTGAATTCAAAATAATATTCAATGATAACTGCAATAAATAAATTAACATAACATAGAAGCCACTGTAGATAAAATTTTCTATTAGAAATTAGAAATTGTATTACATGCATTAATTGGGAGCTTGTTTCTTAAAAAATAATAAGGTAATACACAATAAAAAAAAGAACTAAGTCATTACTTCAGAAATACTTTTTATTCTCAGAAACACCAACTAACAATTTACCTAATTTTTGAGGTGGTCATTCAGTAACTTCTATACCAATTACATATTTGAAGCTGAAAAGTGGAGATACTTAATAAGAATACTTAATTTAAAAAAAAAATAGATAACTACATTACAAAGAAACCAATAAACTGACTAGGCAAAGAAAATGCATTTACATGGTTTGATCAATCAAAATAATGTTTGAAAGAACATTTTCCCTCACAAATTTGTTTTTATGTATGTAAAAGGATAAGTAGAAGAGGAATCAATTAAACAAAGATAAAAATAAACATTTCCATCTTTAAAAATTAAACTTTACAAAAAAATGAAAGAAGGATATTTTATCTTCAATCAGCATCTCATAAACCAACTGGATTTCAATCCAAATAAATCTAATTAATTTGATTTCAAAGTTTCCTCTCATATTTATTATTTTCTGCATGCAATAAAGTATGACATGTATTCACTTATAACACTGATACTAATGCTGAACAAAAATGTTTTTCCTATAATTATAAAAAATCTTTGATGAAATGTTTCTTGGCAATTTGGTCCATCATTTTAATTTTCAGTTGCTAATGTTTTTATATACACATAGTCCTACTATATTGAGAATGAAATAATTATGTAACATTCACATATTTGTTAAGCCAAAGTAGAGCATGTACACAACTACAGTGTTAACTTTCTAACAGGCTGAATTTTAAATGTAAATAACGAAGAGTGTTGGATTTACGGTGTCATTTCAATTGAATATTAGAATCAGATATTGGTTGATAGTAATTTACAACAGACAGTCAGAGATAAAAACATAAACATTCTTTTGACAGCTCTACATTTCAAGAGGTTCTATCAAAGGCCAATTTTCTATTTATTTAAAAGTGTCTTCTCTAAGTAATGTCAGCTTTTATTGAATACATATAACAAAAACAAGAGGGATTCTCAATATTCTAATTAGTAATGTGGTGCACATATAATCAATTCAGTTCTATTATACATTAGGACCTCTACCAGTGTACCTTTAACTGAAATTCTTATAGGAAGGATTACAGTAGATGAATCTTTGAAACTCCATGCATGGTCAAATGCCTCAATTAAGTGTTTGACTTCCTGAGTACAAAACTACAATTTGAGCTGAAACTGGTCAAGAGATAATGGTGCTATAAGCTAAAAGTTTATACTTGAAAAAAAATCAAAACCATTTTGTATAATTTATGATTAACAATTAAAAATACAAGATATTTACATTAATGCTAAATGGTTGGTTTATTCTTCATTTATTATCTAAAATAATTGAAGGAATGAAATTATTCTTTTATGTGTATATGTACATAAATGTTTATGTAAATAAAACTAAAAGCTGCATATTTTCAAGGAAAATGAAAAACAACTTCAGATATTTTTGTTTTTTGATCTGTCTGATGTTTCATCCTGTATCTTTCTTGAGGGTATCTGAACATCACAGGTTACAAAACTGATTTTAAACCATAGTAACCAAAATAATTATAATGATAACATACAATGGTGCATGATGAAACAAACTAAAAGTACTGTCAAACAGTTTGGAGTCACTGATCAGAAAAGTTAATGTAAAAAACAGAAACAAAATAAACCATATAAATAATTATAGTTTTACATGGGTTAGGCATCATACCTTTTTATAGAAGGACATACTTTTCTTGTCAAAAAAGTTGGCAAAAATCACAAAAGTTTTGATCCAATAAGGTGTCTTTGTTAATTATGTGATGTACATTGACAATGTTCAAGGCTGGCAATGGCAAAAACATGTTCTATGAAACAATCATGTACTGGAAGTTAGGTTCGCTGAAGTATATGGCTGAAAACTGTGTTGACAATTCACAGACAGTGCCCTTAATTGTGCAAGATTACTCTAAACCATAGTTCTCAGTAAAGCAATTTTTAGATTTTACAAAATTATTGTTATTGAAGGCTGGACAATAAGGATATCCTTCATGCTTTTACCAAGTTTCTGTATGATGTGTATATTAAACTAGATATTCTAAACACTTGAAAGACAGTGGTAGTTAAAGGTTCATACATAAAGAGTATAACCTATGAAACAGTGTTTTGATATGATGGTATGTTTTTTATTCTCACATACTAAAACCTTGCAAGTTAAAAGTGTGAAATGTCCTGATAATGTGATTATAAGGACAGCTTATGATGTTGCAGATTTTCCAATTCTTTAAGTTGACCAAAAATGATATCGCATGTAGTAGATGGTGTGAGTTAAAGTGTAGAATAATGAGTTTAACACATGGTTTAGAATATAAGGTACTAATAAGTTTGCTGTTTTCAACAGTCAGAGTCTCCAAAACTGAAAGAATCTCTCAAACAGGCCAGATATGTCATAGTTTTTGGATGAAGATAAGCTAAACTCTGTTGAGACGAGAGAAATAAAACCTGAAGGTAGAAAACATTGGATAGGTGTAAAAATACATCCCAGGATAATTCTCCTCTCCACAACCAAGTAACCACAGTAAAAGAAGAGAGGAAGGGATAGAGAAAATATCTCAAAAAACAGATAAAGATAGGTCTAGAAAGGAATGCCAACCCCACACCATGAATATGGTAAAAGAGAGTTTTCACAATGCCAATAAATACAAGACAGGCCATCATTGAATCAAAGGGATGGTAATACACAAAAGAGGTGGATATAGCATAGAAAACAATGGCAATGGGAGAAGGGACAGAAAGAAATGTGTAGGAAGGTGTCTGCACACCGACCATGACCAGCTACAGAATTGGTGAAGAAGCCCTTATATAGGATTGGAAACAGAAGTAACAAAAAGGGAAGAGAAATAAAGAGGAGCAAGAGAGGCCAAGGCAAAGAAATGAAAAATGACTTGTAATAATTGAAACTCATAACAGAAGAGATGGATACCCAAAGAGTCTAAAACGCATAACTGTCCTTAAGAAAAAAAGTGATGAACTAGACTACCAATAAAGGAAAAAAAATGAATGTCTGAAATCAGGAATGGAAAGGTTTAGAGGAAACTGATTTAGAAAAGGAAAATGAGTAAAGACGAAGGCCAAGAAAAATGAATAAAGCTGGGAAAATAATGAGGACAAAAGCCATATTACATTAGTTGAAGTCTCAATGGAGAAAGGAATAGCACTGAAGGCATTTGGGGAAAAAATGGAACCAGACTAATAATAATTACACATGAAGAAATGAGTACAGCAAAGAAGATAACATGGACAACAATGTATGGATGGATAGAGCAGCAGATGTGAAACAGACCAAACAGTAAAGGGATGAAACATCTACAGAGCCTCATATAAAGCACAAAGAAATACCCCAGATAAAAGAGAGTTAAAGGAGAGTATACAGAAGAATAGATCGAAAAATAAAATGCAAAAATTAGAAAAAAAACAAAAACAAAGTAAAAAGCTTAATTCTCAAATTGACCAGACAGATAACAATAACAGGAAAAAAGTCTACAAATTAAGATAAAAGGAGTCACAAATGTGAGAAGAATGAGGTATTAGAACATAAAACAGAGTTACAAAAGAAACAGTATAAAACTAATAATTAGCATGAAGACCAGATAAAACCAAGAATCAAGGATCAGAAACTGAAAAAAAAAGAGAATATTGGCAAAAAGAGATCAAAAGGACCAAACCTTACAATGAAATTCAGAAAGAGGTTGAATGGTTAAAGTCATGTGATGAAGAGTAAAGTTTCCATGAGTGCAAATACTCAGAAGTTGTCATTCATGGAGATGTATTGTTTTTCTAATGGTGGAGGGGTTTTGCTGCATTATGATGCCATTATGCAATAATTAATTCACGTGGAATTAAATAGGAGTTGCTTTAAAGCTAATGGTATGCAAATCTCTCTGGCAGATGTGTAAGGAAATTAGTTAAACTGTATGATGATGTGAGTTATCTCAGAATTCCCTATTTTGTCATCTCATGGAAGGTGCAGTTTCCATACATCTAATCTGATGCTGTAAAATCTTGATGTATGCTTTGAAAGAATTCACAATATAGCAATGCCTAAGTGTACCACAGTTTCTAATAAGGCTAGCAGGAATTCTTAAAGTAAATGGTGCTAATGAAGAAACTTGTAAGAAAAACAAAACGTGTAATAAGAATGAATGTTATTATGATTTTGTTAGTCAGCCTTTGTCTTTAAAGGGCAAACTGGTTGTCACTGCAAAGCTGCTTCATTTGTAAAATTTAAACTTCAAGTACTTAAATTCCTCATAGCATATAAAAAGGAAATAAAACCAACAGTGAATGATTTAGATATTACTTGCTAAGGATAGCTCTCTGGGATTTATCTTTTCAATTGTATACACCAAAACAATTTTTTTTTTTTTAAGAGGAAAGTGGTTTTATGTATTATACATGTTTAGAAGATAAAATTATGTAAGGGCTGGATCATTGGTTCAACTTTCTAATGAACTTCAGTAAAATGAGAAATAAAAGTATCAGGTACAAAGCATGCATTTTCTTACTTGTCCATTATTGCTCAAAACTTGTTTTCAAACTTCAGTGGTTAAGCAACACTAATGAAGCACATGTAGAACTTGTCACTTCATAGCTCTGAAAACAATACTTGAATTAATCAATATCTGGTTCTGAATCCCCTCAACCCAAGACATCTTGTTTGGAGTTTGATCAAACAGATAAGTCAAAAAAGTTAACTTCTTTGAGAAAGTTAAAAACTTTAAACATCTCTTTAAGAAATTCAATATAGCTACTGCACTTTCAGTTGGAATTAAAGTCATGTTTACTATAATAGCTTTTATTTTTTTCTCAAAGCATAACTATCTCTCCAATAAAGTGCTTGAGACTTTTATGTTTATTAAAATCACTAACTTCAACTAAAGCATTTTATAAACTTCTACCTTTTTTTTTAAAAAAAAAATTTAATCTTTGGAGGTTAAAACCATGATGTAAAAGCATTTTAAATATCTAGTTTAGTTAAATACTTTGTACTCTAGTACAGTGGAACCCCTCTAAAGCAGCCACCTTCGGGACTAAGACAAACTGGCCAGATTAGAGGGGTTCCACTGTACATAATAAGGGATTATGCAAACAAAAAAAAGGACTGTGACTGAATGACCACTTTAAAGGGCATAACCAAATCTGAGGGGTGGTTACTTGGAGAGGTTCCTCTGTATTTAATATTTTGTATCTAAATACTTCTCAGTTAAGGTTTCATATTTTAAATATTCTGTATTTTGACTTGTCAGTGGTTTTCTCTTGTCATATCTATGACAACACATTCTCACTGATATATTATAATTTACTGGTAATACAAGACATTCTGTCATGCCAAGTCATAAAATACATAGAAAATATGAATCTGCTTCTGACAAGTCCAAATGTTGTTGCCAATCTTTTATTTTTTTTGTCAAAAATCTGAATTTTTCTCAGGTGAAATCATTCATATTCAAATTTAGTACGTATAAAAAAATGTAAAGGGTTCCACACATTATACTCCTGAATAAACTACTTCAAGTTTCATGAGCAAAAACTATTACATAATATACATATTTTAAAAGGCTCACTAGTCTAACCTTTTAAGCTCTAATAACCTACTCAAAGAGCCAATCATATTTTCTTTTCTTTAATAAAAAAGCAGAAAGTATTACCATTAACTTGAACAGTTAAATTTTATTCTATGTCAATTGTTTAAAAAATTAAAGGAAAATTATTTACCATACTCCTTTTTTGCCAAATAATATGATAATAGCCAGTGCTTGATAAAAAACAGGTGAATATAAACCAACTCCCAACATTCCTTGGATTCTATCATATAGTTTCTTAATCAGCCTATTTTATAAATAACTGTTAAGTATTTTATTAAAAACTGTTACAAAGACTATACTTTAAGCAATAGTTGATTTTTGTGACATTTTGCCTTTAATTAAGAAACCAATCACTTAAAAATAAATGTTATATTTTTAAGAAGTAAACTATTATTCTATGATAAATACTTAAAAAGTGAAATAAATATCTTCTCCTACCTCATGACATTGAAAGCTAAGAAATCGGTCTATAAAAACAGCAAGTTTGTGAAAAAATTGGTTGTCATTTTGTGCAAAAATTTTATTTTTTTTCTACACTTATAAAACAAAAAAAAAATGTCCCAAAATATTTTGGTCCTTAATCAATATTTAAGCACCTAGTAGCTTTTGGTCTGACTTAAATTTGTTACAAACCACAATAAAATATTTATAACTGTTGTTCACACAACTTCCTTTTGTTTATTTTTTAATTGGCAGAAAAAAGCGAAAAGACAAAGTGTCATTTCCTGGCAACAAAAAATTATAATCCAAGCAATCAGTACTTACATCTGAATGTTACACAAACTGGAAACCTAAACATTAAATTTGCAAAGAATATATGAAGATGTACACATCATTTCCAGTGCACTGATAATTAAAACTATGAAATACAAAAACACAACTCTCTCAACAGCTAAAAAAACAAGAGTTGATAATTCTATCCAAAACACTTCCATTTTTTTGTACTTTTAAAATATTTTCATAAACACACAACTTGGTCTTTAGATTTTTAAAGACTTATCTGCAGCAAACCCATTTTTTTAAATTAAAGAAAGAAGTCAATGATATTCATCACACAATAGAGTAACACGGCTAAATAAAGTGTAAAAAAACAATAAAATACCCAAGGAAATTGTTAATATGATGACCAACAAAAACTTTAACTGCTTAAAAATTACACAGCAAAAGAATAAAATTATCCAAAATAACACTTTTTAAATGTAACTGGAATTACCAGAGAGGCAAGTGTAATATTATTTTAGCATAAAAAAGACCATTATCAATATGCTTACTTATCAGGCAAGCTGATGCTGTAAAGTTGATATTCTGAAAGTACTAACTACTGAATAATTTTCACATCTTTCTAATTAACATCATTATCTAATTGATTTTCTTTTTGATACACAATTTACTTGCATATTTGCCTCATTAGTAATAGTTAATATAATTTTAGTACAAAACAGATAAAATTAAAATGACATTCTAGAGCAACCAATAATGATTGAAACTTAAATTTCTTCTTTAAAAGTCCAAAACTAAGTGAAAAATAAAATATAAACTTCATTTGTAGTAAACTTTGTAACTAAATAATTGACATTCATACATACACATATAAAACAATATAACACCCAATTTTAGATTCACTGTAGTTGTAACTCAGTTGAAAGTTAACAACTTCTAATAATCTGTGGAGACAGTTTTATTATTTTGAATTCAATATACATGTTTTGATGAGAAAAAAGTTCAGATTTGCTATTTTTTTGCTTCACATAGATGTAAACTAACGATACTAAAACATCCATAAAATTTGTAATTTTTTAAAAATATGTTTTAGAAACAAAGCTTCAGACATATAATGACAGGTAGAGTTTCTTCAAGTAAATGTGCTCAGGCAAGTCCAAAATATTACTTGTGCTAATATCAGAAAAGCTTCAATACTATATTTCAATGAGCAGAAACTTTGTTATTTTGTTGGTTCCTCTAAATTTTCACATGGCTGTTGCCTGCAAAGAGTAGAATAATGTGGATATTTAGAATATCATTGATATTGGTGCTTTTTAGTTGTAAGTCACAATACACAGATATTAAGGCTCACGTTTAAAATATACTCTAAAAATATATATTTCTTTGCTTAATATGACAACCTTATTCAATCTGATTTGTCAAGTTTTGTAAGATTTGGTGTAATAAACAAGTAAAGAGGATAAAACTGCTTGAATGAGTACACAAATTTTTACTTGTGATGTTACTTACTTTTCTTCTACAGTAACTGAATGTCATTATCAGAACTCATAATTCATTAAGTGTATTCACAAACAAAAATTTCAATTTTAATTCTCCACTCTCCAAACTAATGAAAATTTGGATTTTTTCATGGCAAATATATTAAAAAGTTTAAATCTATTTAAAAAAATTAAAAAATTACATATTTTCCTGTGAAAATAATATTTCTGTTATCCACACATGGCACCAAACACCTATATAGCTAAACATAACTGTCGTTAATCGCACAAAGATTTGCAGTGCACAGAAATATTTGCTTGAAATGCATGATTTTAATATTGCCTTTGTAAAAGAACCTAGCAAAAATATAAAGATGTAAATAAGAACAAGTAAATTAAATCCATTCCTAATAATAGGCAGTTTGACGTACTTTTAATTTTTAAGTACATTTTTTCTTAATACTTTTATCTTTCATTAGATTTATAATGAATATCACATCAGACTTTTTAAAATATTCAGAATGATGTTGAACTATACAATGAAAGTTATAGAAAATTTTATCAAGTTACTGAAGCTAATTAAGAAAATTTTTCAGTACTTTCCAGAATTATCAATATAAAGTAAACAGTTGTACATGCTACAGAATAGAGAACCAAAAATTAAAATAGTATCTGTTTCAAAATTTTACTCAGAATGTGTTTGGGGTAAAATTTTTCTACATATTAATGTACAACTTTAACATATTTTTAAGTACGTATGTTCTGTAAACAACGTTAAACAACAGTACTACAATAATTCCATGTTTTGTTTCAACAGTGGTATTAGGAACATACTTGACCAACTGAAGCTGCACACATGGAACACTAGGTGCTTGTCATCACTTTGCTGTGAGCAGTGAATTACAGCACAACAAAACAAAACAGCATGTGCATATGTGTTTGTCAATCATTTTCTGATCTGTTCCACAAAACATCTGAATGGTAATTTTTAGAAAATGGGTAAACTAATTGGACTATCATTTGAACATTTCTTCGTCACATTTTGGGTGCTATTCTAGAGTGATGCAAATTTCTACTTTAAGACATTCTTTTTGCAACCTCAGTAAATGGGTTGGGCATATTGGCAATATATCAATATGCTATACAACTAGTTCTCATTTTAAACAATAGTTACATTCCAGTAACTGGTTGGATAAATCAAACACTATTTCCCATAGCATATATGCAATGCGTGCGATCCCAATGGAAATGTCATTACTCAAGCCTTAATATACTGAAGATGTGCTGCTTATACTCATGTAGTCATCAAAATATACTTACAGAAAACATTAACTCCAGTGTGAAGCACAATAAATTGATTTTAATGACTTTGTTGTAAGACCAAATGGACTCCACAACCATCTGGTTACTGCACAGATAAACATAATGTTACTGTCATTGTAATGTCACTTCAACTATCATGCATTGTGTCATCGTGGATGTTATCAAAATAAAGCATCTGCATCAGTTAAGCCTTCAAACACCTTTACACAAATTGCCCCAAAACTGTATTAATCCAAATTTGCAAACGTGTAAATTGAAAAATGGTGTTATTCCATCAATTTTGTCGATCCACAAATGTGTAAAATGAATTCACATAAATTAAAAAATACTTTATTATTATTTTCTAATGTGCTGCAGTGGTATAAATTAATCTTAATATTTAAAATGACTTGTACTTACAATTATTCCACAAAGATAAAAAGAATTCTGTGTAATTTTAAAAATGTACTGAAATGCTGATTTTATTTGTTGGATCTTTTTGGAACTTTTATTACTCATTGACTAAATTATTAAGATTATTCTAGAAATACAATAACTACTGTTTGTTAAAAATTACCCAGAAAAGGAATTCTATTGAAAAGCAACAAATTATTTTGTAGGATTAACATTTTTTTAAAAGTAAAGTTAAGAGGTCAATATTATCTAGTAAGCACAGAGGATAAATGATCCTTGGAGAAAAAAAGGGGTTACATAGCAAGAATAAAGGATAATTGGAACCATAAAATGAAGTCATGCATGCCAAGTAGCATGTGACCACCAAGACTGGACACACAAGGCAATCAGAGTCAGTTTAATCATGCAAAAGGCTAAGATTGATGGAAAAGATATGGGGAAAAAAAATATGATTTTCCTCCACAGCAACTCACATCTTAAAAGAAATAAACAACCAGGGAATAAAATTAGAGAAGACAGTAAAAAAAAGCACTAAAACATATTGGATACATCCATAATATAAAGAATCTAAAAAATCCACTAGTGAAAAGAGAAAAGTGTTTAAGAGAAAAATAGCATAAGAGCAAGAGATAAAGGAGCCAAACAGAACTTGAGTGAAAACATGTAAAACTATATTAAGTTTCAGTAAGTCACAAAACTGGAATATAGAGACAATGAATTAGGAATAACAAAAACAGTGAAGATAAAGATGGAAACATTGCAAAAAAAAAAGTAAAGTATCGTAGCAGCTGTTGAAACTAAACACAAGCCACGTTACTGATGGACAGAAAGAGCAGATGGGCAACATGAACAGCAAAACAGAAAACCTACATGGTCAGATAAACCTGACCAGCAAGCAAGAACAGACAAATACCACACATACAGACAAATAGATGACACACCTAGGTAAAAAGTTGACCTAGGAAGTTGGACCAAGAGTGATTGAGATGGAGCCAGAGGAACCTTGCTTGGATGACAGTCAATGAAGAGAAAGATACAAAGAATGAGGAGGCCAAAAGGATGCTATCAACAAAACTTGACAAGGAGTGTTACAAATAAATGACAAGACACATGGGGAAGAGAAAAGTGCACATACAGAAAAAGAAAAACTAATCCTAGTGAAGATCATCCATAGTCAAAGCTGCCAGATGAAGTACAAGGGATCAAAGCAGTAAAAACATCAATCATTGGTGCAACTCAGAGGGAAAAACCCAATGAAATGAAATACTTGAGGACAAAGTGACCACTCTATAGGAAGAAGCCTGTTCAACTGAGAGAGTCATTCCACAACTAAATTTAAAGTTCCTGGAATACTAGAGGTTTTCAGACTAGCCTGATGTGAGTGGGCTTAAAGCAGAAAGTCAAATGTGTGGAAGTAAATATCCATGGAACAAGTCCCACTCTGGTGACTAATATGGAAAATAACCATAGAATTGTTAAGGTGATCACAACCAAGTGCTCCTAAAGATGAGATAAGAAATTGAAACATGCCAAATAGGTAGTCAAGAGTTCCAGAAGACTGAAGTGGAAGGTATGGTCATAGAAGATCAATCCCTCAAGATAAGAAGTGGGATGGGGGAGGCAGTGGGTTAATGAACTTAGTGTTGGCACAATACTATCAGCAAAACAAATCCTTAAGAAAGGAAGGCAGCAGTGTAGCAAAAGGTAATAGAAAATCACAAGGAATTTTCCATTGGTTGCTTAAATTCCACTGAAGATACTTCACATGATCCTGGCACAGAGGAACAAAGTGTTCTATACATATGACAGGCTTTAAAAAATAGAAAACTTCTCACACAATTATAAGAGAGTCAAAGTGACCAGATACCCTATGTGTTGCAAATGAATGTGAGAACTTGAGTAAAAAATTTAAGAAAGATCCAAAGTTGACTAAGTATTGAATTGCAATTGGGAATGACTAAGAAAAATTGACAAGACAACCCAGGTGAGTTGCTGCTTAGAGGAGAAACTATATGATACAGAAGAAGCAAAGAGAAGCTAGTCATTTATGTAATAATGAAAGCAAATTCTTGACCATGAACATGGGAAGCAAGCACTTCCATGACTTGGTTGAAGATGTAATGAGCCTGATCTTAGTAAAGGAAATAATGTAAAGGTGGGGTAATGAAATGGAATAGAAAGAAAAAAAAGTCCAAAATGTTGATCTTGGTCATCCAAAGTCTAGAGGAAAAGGAACAATGAAGAAGAAGAAACTTCTTCATCTTGAACTGAGGAACCACCAGATAGTGGTTGAAAGAAGAATAATTGATGACATGATGCCAGTTTTTGGTTTCTTGAGGGTAACAAAAAGATGAGAACACAACCCTGGAGATCTGTGAACACAGCCTTAAGAAGCAAAAGATTATGTGGATTATATTCCTTAATTAGAAAGCCAGATAAACTGTAGTTATTTTGTGTACCAGTTTAGTAATTTGATAATATTTTTGTTTCCTAAAATGTATCTTTGAAATTACAAAAAATATTTTTATACTTTTCTCCACTTGAAGGAATAAATGACGTATAGCAACACTTAACAAGTATCATGCATAAACACATATCACCTCAATAACATTGAAGCTACTAAAAATCATTGGTACTATATTTGTTTATTGTGCTATGTTTTAAGTAAAACAACTAAAATTAAGAATATTTTAATGAATATTAATGTATATATATTCATAAACACTTAGACACTTTCTACACCTATACTGATAAATGCTGACTATCAGGGATAATAAATAACACCCCAATACCTGTTGAGTATATTGGATTGCCAAGAACCTTGTATAGAGGCATATCATAAACATTTTCTTGCACTTTTATTATTTCAGACAGCTCTTGTTGCAATTAGTGCATTATAAGCAAGCCAATAAATCTTCTTCCACTGTGTTTATGCAACCAAAACTATACTAAACTTTGTGGAAAAATTGTAGTAATTGCATCTCATAAGCTCATTTGCTAATTGTAGTGTTGTATTACAGTGTCATGTAAATCGTACAATGGCATTACTTTATGAATGGTATAAGTGTATACCTGTCTATAAGTGTAACTCTTATAATTGTTATAACATACTCACTTTGATCTGTCCACAGTAAGAAGGTTAAGAAATGCAATTTTAATTATATCATTTACAGCTTCAAAATCCTTAAATATAAAGTTCGTATACAAATTAGTCACTTCTTTTAACAGAATATTAATGTATAACAATACCTGATATATTCATAGCAGTAAAAATTATTTCTGAGTATTCATTAGTGGTTAATGACATATGAAATAAATCTAAATATTTTATATTATAACACACGTACCTAAGTTAGTTGATATTATTAGTCAAATAGGTCAGTCAGATTATGAATTTTGTATAACCCATAAAGAAAAACATATTATGAATCTATGGGTCTAATGCTATGGTAAATCTCTTCAGAACTGAAATGACATCACTATTTTTAAGAACATCTCAATTTGAACAAAAGAAATAATTCGAGTATTTACAAAAAATAAAATATTCAAGTAATTTGGAGCCTCACAATAGACATCAGCATTCACTGCTCAGCAAAGAATCAAAGAATGCTGCAGATAAAGACTTCATATGAAACCAAGCTTAACTAATATTCTTTTGTCCTTTCCAATTTACTCATCACAGAATTTTCAAAGGAGCTATTGAAAACCACTGTTTTTAATTTATTAGCCACGATAGAAATTGTATGATAGGCATAATAAAATATAAATTGAACAATAAGACAAAAAGTCATGCAATGTGACATGTAAAAAAAGAATATTTAGTTTTTTTCAATATTTTCTTTTAAACTAAGAAATTAAAACTTCTATAATATTAAAATATGGATTATAAATAAAACTATTTAACAAAATTTTTACTTTTTCTTGTTCCTGGGCAGAAAGTGTTTTTTCCCAATTGCTTGTGCCTAACATAAATGGGAAAGACCTATTTTTCTCTTCAAACTTTGCTTCAGCAACCCGGGCTATGAAATTTTCAAATTTACCCATTTTCCAGGTAGATTCAGTGCTGAGTAGCCAATAAAGAATCTCCTAGAATATTGTAAAACTTATGAGAATTTTCTAGAATTTTTCATAGTAATATATATATTCAGGGGCTCACCACTTCAGTTTAGTTCTAGCTGCCTAAGTGAACACATTGACTAATGTGATTTTATGAAATGGTATAAAGAAGCTGCAAGCACTCTCCAGACACATTCTGCTGCCTTTGTGGCCAATTTATCAAGACAATAGTAAAAGTACTCTGTGACAGTACCTGTAAAATGTGTGAACCTACAAAGGCACATTCTGTCATGCCTGTCAGGGATCAAGACAAACCCTGGGCACCTCATTTTACCTGCAAGCACTACAAAAAAAAACTCTAGAAGGTCAGATGGACAATTTTTGCTTGCTTGAACAGTAAGATTTTGTGTTATACAACTTTTAGACCTTTTACATTTTAAATATCTTTTAATTTTCTTTTTTTAATTTCCAATAGTATAGAAAAAATATCAAATATAAAATATTTTGCATGAACCTCTTACACAAAAGCTGTGGATAAAACAAATTTATTCTTTATAATAACAATTTTATTTTTCTCACTTGTAGAATGGTACAGAGAGGAAAAGAGAGCCATGAAGTTTGCTATTCCAAGAATTTGGCATGAACCCACTAACCACTCAAGCAGCTGCTACTTCTGCATGGTAGACCCTTCCAAATGTCGGACTGACAAGAATGCATCTGTTATTATGTATCTGGACCTTCCATCACCCATTGTCCCAGTGCCATACTGCCCTAAGCTCCCTGTACCCACTCTGCTAGAGAGAAAACAGCCATCCTCAGAAGAAATCAGCAAATCAGAAGAAGAGGTAGACGTTGAAAACCCAGATTACAATTTCAGAGGTGCAGCTGGTGAGAGAAACCAGAAAGTTACAATGTCAAATGTGAGCCACTAGTGGACCTCCAGAAGGTGATGTTCCCACCACTGCACTTAAAATTGGGTCTTATGAAACAATTTATCACAGCTCTTGATAAGGAGTCTGCAGCCTTTAAGTACCTTTGAGACTTTTTCTCTAAGCTGTCTGAGGCAAAGGTCAAAGCTGGTGTCTTCGTTGGACCACAAATGAAGAAAATCCTGAAGTGCATAGAATTATCCAAGAACCTCAGTAGGAAGAAAAAAAGCTTGGGGCAAATTTGTTGCAGTGGTTCAGGGCTTTCTTGGGCAATCACAAGCCTGAAAATTATATGGAAATGGTTGAGGTTCTAGTGAAGAACTATGGCAAAATGGACTGCAGGATGTCCTTGAAAGTCCAAATTCTTTATGTTTATCTTGATAAATTCAAGGAGAACATGGGAGCATACTCAGAGGAGCAAGGCAAGCACTTTCACCAGCATATACTGGACTTTGAATGCCACTACCAGAAGCATATAATGAAAACATGATGGGAGGCAATGTTTGGGGGCTGATATGTAAAAGTGATTTACGTTACAGTTACAAACTTTAATATAAATACATTTAAATCTTGATTTATATGTTATTTTATTCAGACCTTATGTAAATTAAAATGTGCAAATTTGCCTGTTTTTACATAGAAAATAGGTAATTTCTAAATTTAATTATCCAGGTAATAAGAATAAAGTTTAAAGGAAATAAGGGCTATTTTCTGTACTTTTACAATATAAGCAATTAAAAAATAACACATACTCTCCAGGAATAAAATTTGTGTTACATAGTGTAATATTTCAATCAATTTTCCTGAAGTATTTTGATAATATTGCTTTTAATTATATTTTGTAAATAAATATAAAATATTTTAACACTTACTCTTTGACCTATCTCCAGCAAGAGGGTTAATATGCACTAAATTGAAATCTCAAATTTCTTCATATGAAATATGTTGATATGAAACTAATACTTTTACCTAGGTGTGTTTCAACAAATTTATTAAGGTTAAAACTAAGAGATAAAATTCTTCAGATAAAAGCACAGTTTGAAAATTAATTTATATTTATTTCAGTCTTGCACCTCATAAGAATGAATCACCGAGTAACACCAGTAAATAGAGTGCAAATATTGAAAAAGTGAAACGTTGTAACAAATGTAGAATTTGAAAAGTCGTATACAATAACACTTTTTGGTAAAAGATTATTAACTTATAAAAATTAATTTCCCTTGAAGTAAAAATGTATTTCAAACAGTTGGTATGGGTATTAAAACTTTAATTAAAACAGAGAAAAACATTTTGACCTTCAGAGGTCATCTTCAGGTTAAAAAAGAGAGTTTGAATGTGACCAGTGAGGGACATGTCTTAGGGACAAGAGCATAAATGGGTATGGGATTGTAGGGGACGTTGCAGGTAAATGTTGGGTTATTAATTAATATAGACATAAAGGTGTTCCTTTATATTGATTTAATTTTGGTTTTAGATGGTATGTAAGTTGTGTTTCTTCGATTTTACATTTGTTTATATTTGTTTCCTTGCTTAATATCTGGGCATTTTCTATGGTTATGTTGTGTTTATTTGATTTGCAATATTAAAAAATGTGTGGTGTTTTTTTGTGTTATTTGAATCTAGAGACCAATTTTCTACTTGTTTCTCCAATATAGAAGTCAAGGCAGTTGTTGCACTGTTATTTAAAAAATATGTTGATGTTATGTTTTTCAGTGTTAGTTTTTACACAGTATGGACTTTACTTTTGTACCTGTTTTTTAAATAAATTTGGTGTTTACTGGAATGTAATTAGCCATGGTGGGATGGGATGATCAATGGATACAGCTATGTTACTCAAGAACAGACCCAATTCATCCAGCTGTGCCTGGATAGGAAAGTTAAAAGGAAAAATGGTAGGCCATCTATTCTGAAAAAGTATGGTCCTCTGAGGAAGGAAAACACAACCCTAGGTGGAATACTGTGGTAAAAAACAAAGTTTTGAAGTGCACAGTAAAGACAGTTGCAAATAGCAAAGGTATAGAGGAGGTTCATGAGACAGTGTACAAACTCTGGATTGGAAAAATGTGGAAGACCTCTTTGCTGAGCCTAAGCACCTGATGGTGAATAGGGTTCAACATCTTTAAGGCTGATATCCTGGTAGAGCAGCAGACAAAAGACCCATAGTCCAGTTAGCACAGAACATTGATGTGCTTCCCAAGAGGAGGAAGAGAGGGCATAGAGGATGTTCAGTGCCCTTGTAGACAGACATGTAGCGGCATTAATGTGTGGAATAAAGATCAGCTTATAGACAAAGATAAATCCCAAGAACTTTGCCTTATGGACCACAGGCAGTACAACTTCACCAATATTGAGTTCAGGATAAGGGTAAATACCCCGTTGGCAGCAGAAGTGCATGAATATGGTTTTGGAACAAGAAAAGGTAAAAGCATTTGCTGTGGTCCATTTCAGTAAGAGATTGAGGGAAGTCTGTAGCTGCCATTCAATAAACTTCATGTTGTGTGAAAACATGGGAAAGTATCAAATTTACATGGACTTGGCATCACCGGTTAATTGAAAAATATTTAACAAAAATGGGTAAATGGCCATGCAACCCATACGAGTGAAGGTCTTGCAAAATGCCATACTTTCACATTGTATCACAAGTTTTCTAAAGGTCAAAAATACAGAAACAAGATGTTGTTGCTTGAGAAATGTTTCCTGATAAACACATCGAGTCGAATCAAGTAGTCCATGGTAGAGAGCTGTCATCCAAACCAGCACAATATAAGGGTGAGAGGAGGTTGTTTGATTCGAGAAACCAAACAAGATGAGCATGAACGATCTTCTCTAAGATCTTTCAGAGATAGCTCATCAAAGCAACTGGATAGTAGTTCAAAGGAATCTTGGGACCCTTCCCAGGTTTAGGAAAAGGGAGTATAATAGCATGGTGCCAAGCATCAAGGAAAATATTCTTCTGCCAGACTCAGTTATATGTAACCAAAAGAATAGCAAGAGAGAGATGTACTGCCAGACCAGCAAAGAGCAAGCTTGGGTTCCACCTGCATAAATAGGCTATTACAGTTATATAGATGATCAGTCCAAAACAAAAGAGGCGACCATTTTGCTCATGTCTTGATGACTGACAAGGTAGAGGATGAAGCAGAGGTGCTATATGCAGGAAAAAAGCTTTCACCAAAAGTACTGGTAATGTTAAGGGCATCAGCAACTTTCTGGTCATTAGAAACCAAGATTGAAAATGGGGCAAAAGTATACTGTCTATTAACCAACTGAATCTTGTCCCATATGACTTTGAAACTTGTTGCAAAAGAGATGTTAGAGATGTATTTAATCCAAGATTCATTCTGGCTTTGACGTCTAACTTGCAGATCATGTGCATGGGCCCACTGAAATCCAATACAGTTTAAAAGTGTGAGATACCTATTTTTAGGTATTCCAAGCCCATTTACGAGCTTTCTTTGCCATGTGGTAGGCAGGATTACACCAAGGATGAGAATACTGTGGGAAAAATGTCAAGGATTTGGGAATACACTGAGTAGCTACTTGAACAATACAGTCAGTCACTGTTGCCACAGAGTCATCTATGGATGACAGGATCAAGTTCTGAGTGAGCAGTGAAAGAGAGCCAAAGGGCCTCATCCAATTTCCAATGAGGCACGTGGGTCAAGTGGCATTGAACATGGCCAGTCTCTCTCAAAATGACAGAAAAATGATCACTACCTTATGGATTAATGCCAACCTTCCAAGGAAAGTGAGAGAAAAGTGAAGGGGAGTAGATGGAAAGATCAATAGCAGTAAAAGACTGACTAGGTGCATGAAAACAAGTATAAGAACCAGTACTGAAGAGAGAGAAGTTGTGTTTCAAGAGCATATGCTCTATGGAATGACCCCTCCCTCTATCAGTATCAGCACCGCTCCAGAAGGGATTATGTCCATTAAAATTCCCCAGGATTTTAAAATAGAGACAGTAACTGCTCAATGAGGGCATCAAGGTCTGTCTGATCATAGGTATCTTCAGAAGCCAGGTTAAGAGAACAAATAGTGATGGCACAACCAAAGGAAGGATGGATGTCTACAGCCCCCAAGGATGTATCAAAGATAGAGTAGGCACATGCTGATCAACCAGCAGTACTACCTCACCATGCACTCGTTCAACACACAACCTGACATTTCTCTACAAAGAAAACTTCCAAAGGGTAGTTGGATCAGCAGGTTTCAGAAACATTTCTTATAAAGAATGGTAAGAATCAATCAAATCCTTAATGTTATTTATATATGAACAAACACCTTGACAGTTCCACTGGATTAGAGTGGCCAATTTTATTTATGTGGCAAAGAGCCCTTCCATTTTCAACATTTTTTTTTCATTGGACAAAGGTCTATCGACCTCTATGGATCATGCCCTGAGTCAATTAGGCAGGTCTCTGTCTGTGGACAAAGATTTCAGTGACTGAGGGTGTGAATGAATGGTTGTTTTACTTCTTGAAGTGTTGCAGTAGAGGACAGACCTAACGAAACACCCAAACACAAAGCAAAAGGAAGTGGAACTAGACAGTCACTGGAAAGAGTGGCAGGGACAGAGATGGAAATAGATGTGAATTTTTCAATTATTCTAACCATGGAGGGCAAAACATTCTTCAGATGTTTTACAAACTACTCTGCTGGAGGCTAGGAGTAATCTTTCTGCGCTTCCACTGTGGAAGTGGAATGGAGTGAAGAAGCATATGTCTGAGATGAAGTGGGGGACAATAACTTCTAAGCCTCTGGGTAGAAGATACTGTTTATAGTCTTCAAGCATTGCACCTCTTATTTCTCCAGCCACTTAGAGCAAGAGATAAAGTAAGAGGGTGGTTCCAGTTCAAACTCATAGGCTTTGTGTTTTTTGCCACCACAACGAGCACATGTTAAAGATCTATGGCATGATGCCCTGGTGTGATTGAGCTACTAGCAATGGAAATATCTAAGAGGGTTGGGAATGTATGGCTGTACCTTACAGTTCAGATAACCTGCTTTGGCTGTGGCAATGTAAATGTCAATATCAGAACATCAGTAGGTACCATAATGCTGTCTTTGCAAATGTTGATTCAGCACATGCAGAAACACCTTAGATGAAGAAACCAGTGAGGAACTATGACTCAGGAATGTTCTTTAAATCCCTCTCAACAATAACTTCTCTGGAAGTATTCAAGGTTGTTGGGTATATTGTGGTGAAGATGTTTCCACCAAAATGTCTCCAGAGTGCAACTTATTCACTGACTTTGGTAAGTCAGCAAGCCCCTCTAATTCCTTTTAAATAAAAAAGGGGACATCTGCCCTAAAGGTTTCTCAGATAAGGAATGGATAATTAGAAAATTGAGGTACATAACTGACACTCAGTTACACAATCCCTTTTAAACATGTGGTCAGCTTCCAGTCAGTTACCTCTTTCTTTCTTTATGAACCTGACGACGACCGAAGAAGGTTGAAACGTTGTTCACTCCTCTAAGTAAAAATTTTCTCAACCCAAATGAGCCACTTTTACATATATATTTTTCTCTATAAGCGAGTTTTCTCAACATCACTGATTTTTGAACACTGCAAATCAAACACAACATAACTATAGAAACTATCCAGATACTAAGCAGGGAAACAAACTAAAAATCAAAAAAGCTCTACTTATACAACAACTCAAATCAAAATTAAACCAAGATATAAGAACACATTTATATCTGTACTAATTAATAACCTAACACAGACAACAATGCCCCTTACAATCCCACACCTGTTTACACTCTTGTCCCTGAAATGTGCCCAGCAACAGACAGTTGCAAATTTTCTTCGTTAATCTAAAAATGACCTAAAAAGGTTGAAAAGTTGTTCTCTACTTTATTTTTAAAAAAGTTTTAATACCCATGCCAGCTATCATGAGATATATTTTTACTTCAAGTGGGTTTTGTGTCATCATGTAAGCATGAACAAATTATGCCACATCATCCTCTCCTTATACTATGATAGATTTGTAAGTTAAAATAACACTGGCTAATTATGTAAATCTGATATAAATAAAGACTCCAAAGGTCATTGTTTTTATTTTTTTTAAAGTTGTCTTAAAAGTCAATGTATAATTTTCTTTCAATAATAAGTATAGAAATTATGGAACATTTTATGAAAAAAAATATTTACCTATTTTCAATTAGCTCAATTAGATTCTCTGTCTCTGAAGTTGGTGGTAGCACAGATTTTTGATTTTTGACATTCTGACTAGATCTGGCACTTAAGTCATGCTGACAAATATTTCTGGATGATGATGACGATGATACAGAAGCAGCTCCAGAATGATGTCTTTTTGAAGAGATATTATCATTCTCAAAAGATGGTAACTCAACACCACCTTGAACTATGCCTTGGAAATGAAAAGGACTCAACTCACTAGAATTAGTATTTTCTAACTCTTGGCTACTAGTTTGGCTGCAAATATCTGGGCTAAAATATCGGTATCTGCAAATTAGAAGTACATAAAATAGCAGCATAACTGATATTAATGTGTTTATTTTCTTAAACATAAAAATATCATAATAGGTGCAAAAACATGAACATGTTACTCTTATGTATATATGAGATTTTTTATAGTTCTTGCGCAGTTTTCATAAGTATAGTCAACAAAAGAACTCTACAGCTAAAGTTGATAACATTATAAAAACAATGTTTCAGGTTCTATGATGCTCTAGTAACATCTTCCTTCACCACTGACAATACTGTTTAACTTGATAGTCCTGATTGTGCACCATTGTATAAGGTTAGAAACTACACTCTAACAGACTACTGAGAAGGGCAACTATGTGAATCTTAGACCCTACACCTCAACAACTTTCCCACAGACATTAGCTTTAATTACGGACCATATGTAATCACATCAAAAACACAAATAAATCAATGGAGTTAAATTGGTGTACATATGATGTACATGGCCAAATGAGATTTATACAATTTCAATTTTTCAGCAATATTTCTCATGACATTCTGGATTGTAAGCTTTTATCAAATTTCAGTTAAATTCCTCAATGAATTTCATATGGAAACAGTTTGAGCTAGAAGTGAACTAGACATTTATCAAAACAGAAAACAATGTAACATGAGACATAATTTAATAAATAAAAACTTTTGCTTTCTCTTCGTTATAAACAATACAATACAAAATGTAAGAGAAAGCTAATAGTAATTGGTTAAAAAGTGGATGTGACAGTTGGGTAAGGCAATTGGGTCTGATTCTTTATTGTATGGCACCTTAAAAAGTATGCTTTGCTTGAGTAATATCTATATTGAGTAATTTACATTAAATTATGTACTTCTTGGAGGGACGGTAAATACATGAGGGAAGACCAAGAGAGCCAATTACCAAGTTTCTTACTATGAGAGATTGAGGATTTTTAAAAATATTTTCTTATAAAATCTTATATTAAAATTTGATTTGTTAGATGTGTTTTGATGTTAAGTTTATAAATATATATATTGTTTTAGTTTATTTTTATTTATGAGAAAATGCTATTAGCCAGAGGTTGGGATTTGCTGTTTGTAATGCAGTCCCTCCTTTTGATTTATTTTATGTGACTGTTGAGTCTTAATATTCTATATACGAAAAACAGAAAATAAGCCAAAGCAAAAATAAAACATGTTGCACAAATTAAAAGTATCCCTAGGGTATAGGCTATAATTTGGGACATAAAAATATGTACTATAGGTTTTGAGGGTGACTATGGAAGTAGGACCCATGTTGCATTCACAGCCTTTTGAGAAATTAGTAAAAGAGCAGTTTTACTGTGCTTAATCTCACCAGCGATGGCACATTGAGAGACCTTGCTTTTGCAGCTCGACAATTCTGCCATGTTCAAACTCTGTCAACTTTTCAGCCTTTGCCATGTTTTTACCCAATGTAACACATAAGATGTCAGTCGAAGATGTTGACAATGCTAATGCTTGAACACAAATGACTAAATTTCATTACGTATTCACTGATTAATGTTTCATTTCAGTACGGTCCTAAATTTTTGACCAGCTAGTATTTAGGCTAATTTCACAGTGTCCACATTTTCCCTATTAAATGCTAAAAAAATTTTTTATTCTTATTTTCCCTTTTCTTATTTTCATCTTTTGAAGCTCTACTCAATATGTGTTTATTGGTCTTAAGATTTTGGCCAGCAGTGTGTGTGTGTGTATATATATATACAAAAAGAACAAAAATCTCTCTCTCTCTCTCTTTCCTTTACCTAGCTGCTTGTAAGTTACTGGGCTAATCTCAAGAAAACTTGTGGGATGACATTTTCGAACATGGGGAATGTTTATGGGGGATGGAGAGCACAAAAAATTCTTATATATCTCATTTATATTCTATACGGAGTAATTCAATGGAAAAAGAATGCTCCCACTATTGCAATACGACATAAATTAATCTAAAGTTTGACCTATGTATAGTGACACAGTTAATACTTTTATTATATGAATATCTTTTCTCAGAAAGGACTAGATCAAATATTTCTGTTATAAGTATATCAGAGGTGTCATTTCACATTATATGGCAAGTTCTCTATTAACAGAATACATGGGAGCTAAATGTCGTTGTTTAGAATTAAGCACAAAGCAACACAAAGGGCTATCTGTGCTCTGCCCACCACGGGTATCGAAACCCGGATTTTAGCGTATAAGTCCGCAGACATACCGCTGAGCCACTGGGGGGCAGGAGCTAAATGTCATCCATGACTCCATGAGTAATGCTCATATAAAGAGCAGCATGACACTCCAGAAGCATATTCAAGTTATCCTTAACTGCATTAAACCTATGTAACCCAACCAGAAGTTATGAAACAAATTAATATCATGAGATTTGTTTAATAACTTTCTATAAAAGAACAATATATATGTAACATGAAAATAATTACCCAGGACATAATGAAAACTGCTTGAAATCCTCTTAGAACTAGCTAACACACCTAAATAAATTTGTATAAGCTTTTGCATCTGTAATATGATAAAAGTTTTATTAACATTATCATTTCTCTCTCTCTCCATATATATAGCAAAAACTAGAAATGGGAAAGAAATGGAATTTCATTATAAATTACTTGCATGAGACTTGGATAACCAAAATAAAAGAAAATAAATAGAAACAACAATTTTGATAAGTGGATTACTTTCATGACATTTGTCAATTTCACTTTAATTTCAATGAATTTACAATACTAGTGATGTAATCAATTACAGTAATTAATCTTATTAATTCCCAGGTTTAGCTGTAAAGCAGTATTTAACCCTTTTGGTGCTGAATAACAACTTTTAATGTTTGTTTGGCATGGTGCTGAATATATATGTTTGATACTTCAACTAATTACAGTATCAGTACTAAAAGCATGATATCTCAGCAATAACTCAACAAAAGTCCCTGAAATATTCAGTGATTGTACCCAATACTATATAAGTTAAATCCAATACATAAAAGTAACAGGAATAAAGGATGGCCACCTGCTGAGCTAAGCAATCAAGTCGACAGCGATCATCAACTGAGTTGAAAGGGTTAATTTTAATTTTGGTTAAATACTGACATTTAGACAAATTGTAAAAAAACTGTTACAGCTAAACCTGAGAAACAGCACTTTTAATTTTAGAAAAAACTATTTTTCCTCTCTAACAAGTTAAAATTTGTTGTTTTTTTAACACTGGTGATACCAAATGCAATCAAACATTTAACAGTGGTCTATTAGTGTGAGAAATTAAAACAGATCATTAACCAAATACAACAATCCTCCTTGCAGCAATAAACACTAACCCAAATGATAAACAATTAGTAACAGCAATAGCTCCACACCTGAATTTAATAATACTACAGATATCATTAACCACAATCATGAAACCATTAAAGTACTAGAGAGCGAAAGCCATATACTTAAAGAGTACTGAAAACAGGCTATTTTTAGTGCTTGAATGTGTATATCATATTGTATTAAAAAGAGTAAGATTAAAAAAAAAAATCATTAAATACTCAAGCTCACTTGGTTCTCAGCAATATTTGGTCATGGTTGGATAAGTTTAGAAAAACTAGTGGAAGCAGCACACAGTAAATCTTTATCACACAAGGTAAACAAAAATGGCAACAACATGTGAAGAGAAATACATGTAATGATGTGTCAATCATACCGTACATATTTGAACCAAAGCTTACATATGATATTGTATTTGATATCAACATTTGTAAAAGTGGCCAAAGACTGGCAAACCATGTGACCTTTATTGGTATGGAATTGTTTCAATAGTTATATGTTACAAAGTTATAAAAGACAGTTTTGCAATGCTAATGTCAGGAAAATGGAACAAAATATACAACTTTCAGTGTGGTCATGTAGGTGATAATATAACAAATCTATGAGTAAATTCCAGTCAATATTTGATTTTTCAAGTGTTGGATCTATCTAGATATTTAGATGTAGATATAATATCAGCTAATAGACTCCTGATACTGTATTCTGTAGACACTTTGATTTATATGTATAATGACTATGTATACATTAGCAATGGAAAAGCAAACATAGCTGTGATAATATTTCAATAATTAATATTGTACATATAGCATTTTATGTTATATTGACATATCCAATATAATATAATAGAAAAGTGTAATAAACAAAAAATAAATCAAAAGAACAGCTAAATATTTGTCCATGCCCTTATTACTTGGTAAATAATAGCTGAAAGTGAAATTTCAATAGAATTTTGTTTTAGCAGATCTACTAGTGTGTTTATAAAATCTGAGTAGTTGCCGATAATTTTAAATGGGCATAACACTTCAACTAAACCCTGAATTTACACTTCATGTCTTTCATTTCTGAGCAGCTGCTTGGACATGACCATCATCACTGTATTGGTGAGAGTGATGTGCCACTCGCATAAACCTGACCGCTGCTTGCCATGCTTGATAGATATTCCTTGTATTTTGGATACACACTGGCATTACACATTTCTTTAGTGGCAGTTTTGTCTTACAAATCCCATTTGAAACTGTTGTTTATTTTTGAAGTCTGATTCCAAAAAGTATTCACTGGCAGTTTTCAACAGATTCCATTTATCACAAGTTCTTGATACAAACTTTGTCCAGGCAATATCAGTCTTAGGTGAAAATTTCTGCAGAGAAACTTCTTTTCCATGGGAATGTACTCACATCCATAAGTGGCACAGCAAAAAGCCATATTTGTTTACCCACAAACAACTGTATTCACTATGTTTGTTGAATGAAATCTATCCAGAAAAGTTTGTTATTTCAACTGTCCAATGTCTAAGTTCAATATTACTTTCAACTGCCTATATCTAAGTATAAAAAAGTTATAAACAGTAAAAGGTCACAAAAGAATTAAAACAGAGATAATAAAAACCCACAGCTACAAAAAACAATTGACTGGTAGCAAAGGTCTCATATCTTAAGTGAAACAAATAACACATTGTAAATATCTCATATCCAAAGAAAAACAAATTGCAGGTAGCAAAAGTCTCATATCTGAAGAAGAACAAGTAACAGGTATGAAAAGTCTTGTAACCTGAAGAAAAACAAGTTCCGGGTATCAAATTTCTCATACATGCAAAAAAACAAATAGAAAGTACCAAAGGTCTCATACCTAGAGAGACTCAAGTAACAAGTACCAAGGGTCTTACACCTAAAAAGAAATAAGTAATAGGTATCAAAAGTCTCATACCCAGAGAGGAATGAGGAAAAAATACCAAAAATATCATACTCAAAGAGAAATAACTTACTAATAGGAATAATCTCATAGCTAAACAAAAAAAATTACACCTGCATTTAAACAAGTAATGTACCATAAGTGTCAATACATAATACAAGAAAATATAGATACAAATTTATATACCTGAACCTAAATTCACCTTCTCCATCTTCAGTTTCTTCATCACTTGCTTCTTCTGGAGAAACAAAAACAACCTCCATTGTAATCTCTCCTTCCTATATTAGACATGTTGAAATGAAACTTTAGTGGTGACAGTTTGTTTTAGTTTATACAGTGAAAAAAATTAATAATAATTAATTAAGTACCAATTCCTTTTGATGGCACAACCTTTTCAAGTAGGTAATAAATTTAAAGTGAAATGCAGTCTTGAAATAGCTATTTCTTACACTTGCATGCAGCTGAAGAATGTGGAAGTCGATTATATTTAAAAATATTTTTAGCAAAGTATACTTTCAAGTCATAAAATTCTACAATGTCATGTACTTTGATACTAATAATATTAAATTGTTGAAATACCCAAAATACTTTACACACTACGCTTCTTAAAGTGCACTACCAACTGCTGTATGACATAAATTACAGAATTGCATGAAAATGAGGTTATAGCATAAATCATTTGAATGCACACTCTTAGATCACAAAGCCAATGAAAGCTACTGAGCAAAACAATAAAACTATTCATGCTTAGGCTATCAGCTGTCAGTTAATTGACAAATAAACCCTTTAAAGAACAAACTACATGGAATAGTAAGCCTGCATTTAGATTGCACATTAGAACAAATTGTTTCTTGCACTTTCTGCCCTAATTTCAAATATGAAAAGTACTTTACTTTTATTTGTAATCCACTTATTATGTTTAAATACAGTATAGTTCTTACTAAAAATTATTCTTTTAACAACACAAGAAGATGTTGAGTTAAAACTTAGGTTTTTATCATAAATAAAACAGTTAAATGGTTAAGCACAATTCATTGAAAACAAAAGCAATGAAAAATACTAAATACAAGAGACCAATCATTAGTTATTCTCATGCAACTGTAACCATTATCTACTTATTTTATATACATCAGTACACTGAAGACAAATAAGCTTAACAGGTAAAACAGCTGTACATTAGTAAACCTGATGTTATACAATAAGCAAGAACAATTTCATTCTTCACGTATATAAGGCTTGGTTACTTTGACCAACCTTTTAATCATCATGTAATCACAAAAATACACATACTATAACTATTAATTTGCATGCTATTATTTACCATTATGAGTGATTTTAACAAAGAAAATGGATTTTTAATTATTTTGAATTAAATATTTCAGTGTGAAATTACAAATTCTCACTAAATTGAGCAAAAGTTAAAATTAGGAATAACTTTTTCATCTTGTAGTAGTTTTTTCAGTGAAGCTATAATTTATGTAATTCCTCTAATCTTACTTTAAACATGTTTGGTACTTTTTACCAACCTTCTAGCATCTGAAAAAAAAAATCTGTATTATCTTTTTTTTTCTAATCAAAATTAATGCAAATGGTAAAAGAAAATTACAATTATCTATCATAAACATCTCAAGCTTGTAACAGTTTACACATTTATATTTTCTTTTATTGCTCTTTGAACATATATAACTACTGTACTTTTTGTAAAAAAAATATATTATAATGTTATACTGTTAAATGTGTATTGCAAAATTCCTGCCTATTCTCTAAATCTGCAGAAGATTCTTGAGTGTAGGAATCAATCACATACTCGGTGTGTTTGTGTGTATGTAAAATATTAGTAATTGCAAGTATTGTTGCCAACTGAACTCATAAGAACATCACCTAAAGTTTATACACCTGTGAGCTGACAGATGGCTTACACTGTTAGTTTACTACAGTTAATATCTATAAATGTTGGAAACTATAACTATACAGGAATGCTTGTTGATTTTGAAAATTAGAAACCTTTAACTTCAGAGAATTAATTTTGAACATTAGTATTTCTACAAAGACATCAGGTATATTTGTCAGTGAAAAGTTAGTGCATAAAGGGAGTGAGATCAGCCAAGTATAAAGAGCTGGCTAGCTACCTATTAAGTGAACTGTACTGATATCAACTCAAAACTAATTCGCTTATCATGAGCTGTTGATAAATTATTCAGTTCCAGACCAGGCAGAAGGCTCAATGTTGTAAAACTTTTGTATGTAAAACATTATTTGTAGCAACTGTTAGTAATAACCATTATTACAAGTTGTGCATTACAATGTATTTGTGTTAAGAAAAGAAACTGTGAATATCAATTTTGTTGGCAAATATAATAAATTTAATACATGTCAACATTCAATTAACTTCTAGATTAACATTCAAATTTCAGTCTATTTCAAGTCATTATACATAACATATTAAATAAGAGACTCAACCAAAATAAATTATAACTGGCAAGTAACTATAAACATCCAGTAAGCAAACAGCTCAAGTATAACAAAGAATTTATTAACATCTTTTAAATGGCATTCTAACAAAGTTGTAAGTGAGTCAAATTATTTCCCTTATTCTGTTAAGGTGAACGTGACAATAGCAACTTTTAATATCTAGGCTGAATAATTAAAAAACTGTTATCAGAATGAGCTAGCCTATTATGAAATGTGGTATACTAAAATATCCTCTTTTTATCAGTTGTAAATAATATATTAACATATGTCAGAAAGACTTACTGACATTTTTGTGACAGTATGGTATAAAAGGGCCCAAATTGTAGGTTTGGCTTTTTTTTATGTATGTAAATTGAGGTGGTTGGAAGCTATAACATTAACTTTTACCTTAGCAGTTTCTATAAGTTAAAATTTGTATTAAAACTCTGAAGCTCAAACAGAGATTGATAAATACCTAAACTTAGCAATTTTGAGTGACTGAGTGTTCTGTGATACAAAAAAATTAACAAATATATTTTTTTTGAAATAAAGAAATTATAATATATTAGAATTTACATATTAACTATATTTTGTTGCCAAGTTTATTTACATACATTGTTGATAAAAGTCATTAATTTTTTACTGTAAGAGTAAAAAATTGTGAAATGTGCACTTTTACCTATTTATATCCAAAGGTTATCAAGTCACAAGAATCTTAAAAAATGTGTAGTAAAGTGGATTGAATATCCCTGTTGTTAAAAATATTCAAGTGAAACCCAATAAAACCGTAGAATACTCAACAGGTGTGCCTGACTTGCTCAGACAAGCCATCAATTAAAACAACTTGTGCAGTGTGATAACTCAATATCCAACAAAGCAGAAAAGTTTGGCCCTCAAAAACAGAAAGTCCACAGTCTTCACATGCAAATGAGTTTCCCAATGGGTGTGATGGTTTGGCCATACAGAATAAAACAGGATTTGCATATTTTTGAAAAAAATCAATCTTTATGTCTCCACAGAGAGGCATACTATTTTCTCCATTATTTCTTCTTCCAAACATTTTTCAATCAACTGTCATTCCTTCATTTCTTATCAGATTGACTTTAAACTTGGCAAGATTATACTGTTGTCCAATACACCCAGATAACCTTTCCATTTTTTTTAGTTTCTTTGCAGTCACATTTATGGCAAATCTAGATGAAAACTGGCACAAGTATTAACATTTTCCTAAACTGAAAATGTATTTCCAAGTAATTAGTTTACCTCAACTGACCTATCAGCTACTCCTTGACCTTGACTTTGCTCATCTAAGCATTGGTCTCACTTGCTCCAGTCTTTTATATTCCATATAAATATTCTTGGAATTACAATCAATGTACTTTCTATCCTGGCACTTGTATATTAACACCTTACTCTGCTGATGTAATCACCTTTTCTAGACTTACACAATCCCAGTCATTAACAGAAACTCTTAGTGGGAAGGAAAGGTGGGAGAGTATCAAATCTAAGCCAGTATTACAAGTACATTCCTGCAGAATTTGAGAAAACATCCAGGGACCCAGATAGTAGGGCCTATGATCTTCCCCTCTTCTCCAAAAGTGAAAAAAACACTCCAGAGAAAAACCCTTTCCTCACCACCACAGTTATTGAAAACTGGATGCAGTAAGGAATCTTTAGCTCCACTAGCAGAAGCTGCAGATATTATTAACACTGGGGAGTCCTGAAAAACAGTACAATAGGTAAACAAAGTTCCCTAAATTTTTAAAAGCAAATCAACCCATAATTATTCATTCCAATGAGTGACAGACAGACAGGATACTCTTTCACTTTACTCATGAAAGTCCATAAGGTGCAGTCCAGCAAAATATGGTAAAATACCATTTGGTGTGTGCCTATGTGGTCTTACTAAACACATGCCTATTGCAATCAGTAAGAAGTATAGTTAAAATGGTTTATAGTGCAAAATTGGATTAAAAAATAAAGAAAACACCAGTTTGGGCAACAACATTTGGCAAAGAGTGAGATCGAATGACAAAAACTAAAGGAACACTGAAAAGTAAAGAGAAAAGACGAGAACAAAAGTACTTTTCCTTAATATCTGGTAGATGATATTAAAATGGCCACAGCGAAGAGTCAAATCCTCAGAAAAAGAAACTGCTAGATCATGTAAACAATGTGAGAAAAAAGTATTGGTTTGATTTGGTGTTTTACAGCATAAAGCAACTAGACTACCTGTGCCAAATATCTGGCAAAAAATTAAAGTAAAATTATTAAAATCATAAAAGGAAATTAAAGTAAAACAAAACAAAGTTGAATTTTTAAATTAAAAATGTAAATAGCATTAAATCAAATTTTTACATCTAGTCTACAGTGGTAAGAGACAAACTACAGTAATACAAGTTGTAGAGGACTTTCTGCAGCATAACTGAAAGTATCATAACTCACCAGGAAGATTAAAGGTTAACAGGTAAGTTCAATAACCACCATTAGTCACCTGAAGTTAGTCTTTCTAGTCCTGGTTTTAAGTTATTCAATGTTATGACCATTTTCTAATTTCAAATTGAACTTGATGTACTTTACTTCTTAAAAACGAAACACATTAGAAAAAGGTCTAATGTATAAATTAAAAAAAGCAAACAACTAAAACAGCATTAAAAAGATTAATGACCTTTTCAAAACTAAAGACATTTCTAAGGTGGATAATGTCACCATTGCCAAAAACATTAATGTTATGGATAAACCTTGGGAAAAAACATGTTTAAAATGGCAAGAGACTAAAATATGGCTTATTGTAACCTGAGTATTACACAGACAACACATTGGTGCATCAGATACAGATAAAAGAAAACAATGAGTTAAAAATCTGTGATCACTGTGTAGTCCAGTTAGAACAACTTCCTCTTTCCTATTGTTACGGTAGTAAGACGACCAAAGTCCAACAGAGGGTTTTATTTAGAAAAGGTTGTTTTTACATTGCTCACTCCAAGTTGACTACCAACTGGCATGGAGCCAAGACATGAATACAGGACTATAGTCCATGTACGAAATTGGCACAGTAGTGATAGTGCCACAGCAGACAGATTTAGCTGCGATGTTGACGAGCCCATTCCTGCAAATATCAATGTGACCAGGCATCCAGAAAAACTGGATAAAGGTAGATGTTAGAGAGAAAATGGGCCAGTCAGTTTTAAATATCGAAGAGAACAAGGTGAGAACTAATGTGAAGCGATTCCAGGGCCAATAAAGAACTGAGTGAGTCAGTATAAATAGTGCAATTTATGTACTGTCTAGCTTTTGTGTGATCCAAGGCAAGAGAGATGGCATACAGTTCAGCAGTGAACACAGAAACTGTAAAGGAAATTCTGTGCTCAACCATCGAACCATAAACCATGGCAGAGCCCACACGGTCACTTGATTTTCAACTGTTCATATAAATAGGAATGGAAAGATGGTTTGAAAGACGTTCGACATATAACACAGAATTTCCAATCAGGAATATCTGCTTTTCTCAGATGACTTAAAGAAAGGTCACATTTGGGGACTGTAATAAGCCATGGTGGGTTGGGCTGACCAGTGGATACAGCAATGTCATCCAAGGATAGACCCAATTCATCCAACTGTGTCTGGATATGAAGACCAAATGGAGCAATGACAGACTGTCTGTTCTGAAAAAGTATAGCCCAGTGAGGAAGGAAAACATAATCCCAGGTGGAATGTTCTGGTAAGGAATGAAGTTTTGAAGCTTACTGTAAAGACAGTTGTAAATGGTGGAAGTGCAAAGAAGGTTCATGTGTATAAACTCTCAACTGGGGAAGTGTGGAAAGCCCTGGTGTAGAGCTGAAGCCCCTGATGATGTATGGGACCCAGTATATTCCAGGTTGAGGTCCTGGAAGAGCCATAGACCAGTGATCCATAGTATAGTTTCGATCAAGTAAGAGCACAATATATCTTTAACACAGATCATTGATCTGCTCTCCAAGTGGTGGAAGAAAGGATACAGAGGAATGTTCAATACTCTTGTACATTTGATGCATAGCTGCTTGATGTGTGGTATAAAGGTCAGCTTATGGTCAAAGATAAGCCCCAAGAACAGGTAGCACAACTTCACTGAAACAGAGTTCAGTATCAGGGCAAATATCCCATTGGTGGTAAATGCATATGCAAACAGTTTTAGAGAGAGAGATAAGTGAAAACCATTTGTTGTGGTCCACTTCAGTAAATGATTGAGGGCAGTCTGTAGCTGCCACTCAATATATTTCATATTTGATGAATGACATGAGATGTGAATGTCATCAAAATAGAATCCATTTGCAACAGTAAGAGGGAGTCATTCAGTGATGGCATTAATCTTTATGCTGAAAAATGTGGCACTCAAAACACAGCCCAAAGGGACTCCATATTCCTGTAGAAAAGAGTGGGAATCACCTGTCAATTAAAAATTTTTAATAAAAAATGGGCAAATGGCCATGTAACCTATATAAATGGGGGCATCACAAGATGTCACACCTCTATGTTGTATTATAAACCTTCTCAACACCAAAGAATATTGATAAAAGATGTTGTTGCTTGAGAAAGGCTTCTCTGATTGATGTTTCAAAACAAACCATGTGGTCCATGGTAGAGTGCTGTTGTCGGAACCCACACTGGGTGGGCGAGAGGAGGTTGTTTGATTCAAGGAACCAAAAAAGATGAGTATTAATCATCCTCTCTAAGGTCTTATGGTCTTACAGAGACAGCTAGTCAAAGCAATTCGATGGTAGTTTGAAGGAATCTTGGAATCCTTCAAATCTTGAGAAATATAGGACAATAGCCTGGTTCCAAGCATCAGGAAAAACATTCTCCTGCCAGAAGAATAGCAAGAGAAGCAGGAGGTACATGGCACAGTATTTCCTTGTGTACATCATTATGTCTGACTGATGTACTGCCAGACCAATGATGGGCCAGTTTGAGTTCCATCAGTGTAAAGGGACGATTATAGTCACATAGACAATCAGCTAAAAAGGTGGAGAAGAAAGCAGAAGTGCTAGATACCCAACAAAACCTAGAGTATCAGCTATATCCTGGCCACCAGAGAGCAAAATCAAGAGAGGGACTGAATTATATTGCCCACTGATTCTTTCAATCTTGTCCTATATGACTTTGGAACTGGTAATAGAAAATATGCTGGTTGTGAACTTAATGCAAGTGTCCTTCTGGCTTTGACACCTTACCCACTGAGCATGTGCACTGGCCTCCTAGAAAGAGATGTGGTTCG
This sequence comes from Carcinoscorpius rotundicauda, assembly GCA_011833715.1. Lineage (NCBI taxonomy): Eukaryota > Metazoa > Arthropoda > Merostomata > Xiphosura > Limulidae > Carcinoscorpius > Carcinoscorpius rotundicauda. The sequence goes on along the minus strand of CM022392.1, from coordinate 42,071,816 downwards.
AGAGTGTGGGATATGTACGAATAGTATCTCAAGCCCCTTTCTGAATTTTCTGTGACATGTGGCAGGCAAGATTCCACCACAGACAAGGAAAAAGTGTCAAGGTTTTAGGAATACATTGAGCAGTTGCCTGTATAATGCAGTCAGTTACTGCCAAAACACAGTCATTTATTGATGGCTTAGAGATCATGGCAGAATCAAATTCTGCAAGAACAGTGAAAGAGGGATAGTTTGCATCTGGAAATGCAGGTCAAGTGGCATTAACCATGGCCAGTCTTTCTCAAAATTATCACTGCCTCATGGGTTACTGTTCACCATCCATCCAAAGTGGGAGAATAGTGAAGGAAAGCAAACTGAGATATCAATAGCAGTAAAGGACTGACTATGTGCATGAAAATAAGTACAAGAACCAGTATTGAAAAGAAAAAGGTTGTCATCAGAGAGCATACACTGTACAGAGCTACCCCTCCAATCAATATCAGCACTTTCCACAGAGGGGATTATGTCCATTCAAGTTCCCCTGGATTAAAAAGGAAGACAACAACTTTTCAGTAAGAACATCAAGGACAGATTCATCATAGATCTCACAGGGTAACAAATAAAGAGAACAAACAGTGATGGTACAAACCAAAGAAATACAGATGGCTATGGCCTCCAAGGGTGTGTCAAGTGGCAGAAATAGGTAGGGCTCATTGTGATAAACCAACAGTGCCACCCCTCCATGCACTCAGCCTGTCATTTCTATACAAAGAAAACTGCCAAAAAGATGAGTGTATTAGTAGATTTCAGAAATGTTTCTGAAAAGGAAAGTCATACAGCATGGTAGAAAGTAATCAGTGCTTTAATATCATCCAGATTAGAACGTAAATCTTAATGGTTACATTGTATCAAGGTGGCCATTTTTATTAATGTGTAGGTAAATTAGGTGGAGAGCCCTTCTGTTTATGTTCACTTCTTTTTTTCTTTATTGTGTTTAAAGGAGGGAGGTCTGTCAACCTCTGTGGATCTTGTTCTGGATTGATTAGGCAGGTCTTTGTCATTGGAAAAGGATTTCAGCAACTGAGGATGTGAACAAATGATTGTTCTGCAGTTTAGAGTGGAAGAAGAAGATGTACCCGAAAAAATGCCAGTACCTAGAACCAAAGGAAGCAGACTTCTGGGTTTGTGGAATATATGTTAGCAATAGAGATGAGTGTTGACATTGATTCATCAACTTTTTTAACCATGGAGATGAAAAGATTTTTCATTTGGTTTGAGAATGATTCTTTTGGAGGCACAGAGAGATTCGTCTGCACAGCAACTTTTAAGCCTCAGGTAAATTAATGTTTTGGTCCATCTTCACATGCTGCACCTCTTTTTCTTCCAGCCATTTAGGGCAAAAATGAAAGTAGGATGGGTGAGAGCCTTTGGAATTGACACAATGAGGTTCTGGTTTACACTCACAGGCATCATGGTCTTTGCCACCACAATGAACACACATCAAGGAACCATGATATCTTCACGTGACCAAGCCACTCACACCAGAAATATGTGAAAGAGTTTGGCATTTATGGCCGTAAATTGTAATCAAGATAACTTGCCTTGATGGTGGCAGGTAAACGTGATGATGTAAATGTTAAAATGAGGACATTGGTAAGCATCATAATTCCGTTTTTGTGAGTAGAGATACTTCTTAATGCAGAAACTACTTGGGTGGAAAAACCAGTGAGAATATCTGACTAGGGGTTGTTCTTCAAATCCCTCTCATCAATAACTCCTTGTGACAACTTCAAAGTAGCATGAGGTGTAACCTCAATGGTTATATCCCCAATCACCTTTGAATGCAAGAGGAGTTCACTGTGTTGAGATGTGGATGTTTCCACCAATATGTCACCAGAGTGAAGCTTTTTGGCTGACTTTGGAGTGCCAGTAAGTCCCTTCTGAATGAAAAAGGGAGACATTTGGCTTAAAGGTTTGTCTGAAAAACACTGTAGTATAAGAAAATGAGGTACAGGTGTTACAGATGCTGAAGATTGCTGCTCAGAATCTTCAAGATGTGGTTCTTTACCTATGGACAGTTTTTTCACTATTTTATTTAAGTTTTTATTTGGAGGATCCATCATAAAAAAGAATTTTTCTGTGCCCACTGACCCCAACCCACCATGGAGTCCTATGAGAGGACTCACTATAATGCTAAACAAGGACACCTCAGCAATGCGAGGGTTTCATGAGCACTGTACACAAACACCAGTATTAGATACAACATCCACATCACCTGTGAGAACATTCAACACTAATATTTGGTTGTCTCTAGCCCAAGTGGACTAGCCAATTGACCATAGAGGAGCCACCCCAAGGCTGCCCATCTACAGAAATTTAAGGCCAAAGTGATGTGTTAGGGTTAAACACCTCATCCATCAGGATCCTCTCCTCCCTTTCATGACTCACCATGATTGGAAAACACGTGGGTGAACGTTTAGATCCCAGAGGAGGTAAAATGAAAGAACAGAACCTTCGCTAGGAGGTCCCCTCATCACATACAGGAATCCAGACCAAAGAAATATACTGGGAGATGCCCACATACCAGCATGTAAGATGTTTCCCTGCAGGTAATTGAAATGAGCACCAGAAGACACAGAAATTTGATGAATCTGATAAGACATGACTCTCCAGAATAAGCAACATGAATATTTGCATATCCATATGATCTATGCAATTGTGAATAAACCTCTGGTAACTGAAGGATCTCAATGAGCACAGATTCAAGTAATATAACAATGTGTCGGGACAACAATGGACCTGTTGATCCATCTTGATCGGACCACCCTCTAAACCAAATTAAAAAAAACAAAAAAACTAACCCTTATCATTTCTATATTTGCCCAGAATTTTTTAAAACTCACTCAAATTGACTGTCTCCATAGTATTCAAAGGCAACCCATACCATAAGGCAACAACCCAATTTGAAAAATAAAACTGTCTCAGTTAAGAACAGCATATACTTTGCCTAAATTTATATGTGTTCCTTAGTTCTATAATTCTATCTGTTAAGTGTGAAAAATGTTGATGCATCAACATTATTAGTTCATTTTACAATCTTAAGACACTTCAATCAGATACCCCTCTAACTCTTCTTTTTTTTCAAGAGAAAACAATTTTTAAGAATCTTAATCTCTCTTCATATAACAATTCTTCCATTGCAGACACCATTTTAGTAACATTCCTTTGAACCATTTTCAACAATTCAATGTATATCCTAAGATAAGGAGTCCAAGACTAAATACAATACTCCAAATTTGGTACAATGAATGACCTCCACAGTGAAATTATAACCTCTTTATACTTTTATTCAATATTTCTGTAGATACAATTTAAAATCTTATTTGTCCTACCATTAGCAAGAACACACTTCTTGGGTGGATTAAGAGACTGATCCACAATTATAAAACCCTTTAATTTTATGACACTTTTAAGGTCATTACCATCCTAATTATACTTATAATTCAAGTTATAACCCATGTGCAATATCTTGCATTTATCATGATTAAAACATATCTGCCATTTATTTGCCCAATAATAAATCATTTTATAAAGCAGCACCATACTCTTCATAGCCAGCAACACCTAGGATATAGATATGGTCAGCAAATTGAAGTATTTTATTAACCATTCTTTCACCTGTGGCCACTGATGTAAATTAAAAAGAGCAATGATCCCAAGACTAAGCCCTGATATACATAGCTTAAAACATTAATTCATTTTGATTGAGCTCCATTTATAACAACCATCTGCTTTATTCCATCAAGCAACTCTTCCATCCAATTAGTTAATTTATCTCTAACAGATACAGAAATAAGATTATTTACAAGCCTTTTATGTGGCACTTTGTCAAATGCTTTCTGAAAATCCAGATACACCAAATCTATACTTTTACTCCAATTTACATATGCAGTAACATTTTCATAGTGTGTTAAAAGATTTGTAAAACACATGTTTCCCTTAGTGAAATCATGTTGACTATCTGATAAAATTCTTAATTTTTTTTAATGACTTTGCAAAGTATCTTTTATCAGACTTTCCAAAACTTTTTCCACAACTGATATAAGACTAATAGGCCTATAATTACTGGGACAACTAATTCAACCTCCCTTCAAGAGAGAAGTGACATTAGCTAATTTCTAATATGTTGGTACTTGTCCACCATTCAAGGACAATTGTGGCAAGTGCCTCATTTATTCAATTCTTAACCTCCTTTAAACCACTCAGGAAAATACTATCTCATCCAGGACCTTATCATTCTTTAAACTCCCAATTTTATTTTAATAAACTCAGAATTTATACAGTTGTCATGTTTTCATCTATCAGTTGTTCAAGATGAAGAATACTGCTGAAATCATCATTACTAGAAACTAAAGAAAACTTCAGAACTTAATAACCTAACCATTTCATAATCATCAAATACAAACCTTCCTTTTGTCATCCCTTGTGGGTCCTTTCCCCATCCTAACATTTTGCTTACTCTTAATGTACTTAAAAAAACTTACTGAACCTAATTTTTATGTTTTCATCCAAATTTTTTACATACATTCTTTTGGATATCATAATTTCTTATTTGACCAAGTTTTTATCTCTTACAATCTTCTATAATACCAGTCAATTTAGAGTTCTCAAATTTATGATGCTTTTCTTTAATTTTATCCATTATACCCTTTGTGAGCCAACCTGGTTTTTTACTTGGAGCTACCATTTTCTTTCTTTAAGGAGTGCATTTGTTTTCAATATTGAAAAATTTTCCACAAATATTCAATGTCTCTAAATAACTCAGCCATCCAATTCACAGCAGGTAATTCTTGTATTCTTTCAAAATTTGGAAATAAAACATCATTGTTCCTGACTTCCACATAAAGTAAAACATAAAACCTAATAGAGCAATTATCACTTGTATCTTGGTGTTCCCCAAAATCCATCCTCTTAACTATATCTATATTAGAAGTTAACGATAAATCTAAAATATAATTTCTAGTAGGTTCCTTGACCAATTGGTGAAGAAATCCATCTTGAACAATTTCCAGAAACCTTTTTCCCTTAAAAATTAATGTGTCTGAAATTAAAATCACCTATAATTATGACTTCATTAGCAGCTGAAATCTTAATTTAACTGTAAAGTTTCTCACTAATTTTATCAGTTTCACCTACAAAAAACCTGTGCTTCACTCATTGGCAAATTTAAAGAAATACTTAACAAAGTTATGAGCAAAAGCCAAATAGCACCTGCACAAATGAAAGTGAAATGAACTCCAAAGTTACAATAAAACAAGAAGTATTCTCAGAAAGTAGAAAATACACAAACCTTTTTACTGGCAACTAAAGGAAGAACTCTGAGTTCTTACAAAAATGTAAAAGTTAGTCAAACACAGTGTGAAAACCTAATGAAAATTTGCTAAAATACTTGTAAAATTTTAGACAATTTTGCAGAAAGACAAGTTAGAAAAGACAAAGTTGAGTTAAAGTATGTTTTTTTAATGCAAAATGTCACTGGATATAACAGCAAATAGGCTTTCATAATTTATTAGCTGGAATTCTAAGTCTTAACAGGGTTTATGACTAGAACATTTTATAAGAGAAACTTAAAAATACGCTACAAAAAAAAGAAAGAAAAAATAATTTACCTGACTAGATAAAATCTTCACTGCTTCATCATGACAGGCTTGCCGTAAATCAATATTGTTAACAGATAAAACAGCATCTCCAACAAATAAGTCACCACTGCGTGATGCTGGCTGGTTGGGATGAATTTCAGAAATTAAGATTGGAACACCGTGTTCCCTTCCTCCCTGAAAAAAAATTGGGTTGAGAAATAAATAATATGTCTCTGAATTTAATAGTAGAATTATAAATAAAAAGAGAAAACATTTATAAAGTTGGTAACTCAAAGAATAAAAAAAAGCTATTTAAACCAGATGGATCAAAATAACACATTCACCTTTAACCATTATCTTACAATATACAAGTCGGATAAAACTAACTCAATAACCTCATCAGTCACTAATTTCTTTATTTTTTCTTTTTTTGTAAAAAACACACGAGATAATTAGTTTAACATTGAAATAAATCTGTTTTATTTCATATTTTTCTGATGTTCAAGGTCTAAAGGTATTATTATTTGTTCACAAATAACACTATATGTAATACACTTACAGTGATAGATATTCCTAGACCTTCACTTTCCCCTTTTGTGAGATGGACAGTGCGAATTTGTCCAATACCCTGTCTTGAATGTTGGCTTTCCTGCATTTTATTAAAAAAAACAACTCAATTACACTTCAGGAAATATTAAAGAATTAACTAAAACAACAACAGAAGAAAAGAGACATATATCCTGAAGAGCTTAACACTTCAGTAATGTACATAGATCTTTTCTATTCAAAAAGCACCAAAAATAGAATAATTTCTCAATTAAAATGTTTCGTGTAGTAGTGTTTTTTAATTTTGTTTTCAACAGACAATCATATTAAGATAATGTAACTGCCATTCTTAAAGTACAAGTAGTATCACACAAATAATTTTTCATATCAGAGAAAATAATATGAATTATGAAAGATGGTTGTCAATAAAAGCTCTATGTAATGAAATTAATTATTCTTGGAAACACTGTCTTGAATTCCTCAATAAATGCATGGATTCTAATTGAAAAAAAGTTTCAAAAACAAATAAAAATATTCTTATCACTAATACTTTACTATATAAATTAAAGAAAATCAATTAAAACTGAGGTAAGACCTTTTAGTTTTATATTATCTATATAGTTCTATTACTATTGAATAATTGATTCAGAATGTTTACTTACTTTTTCTATATAATACATAAATGTATGCAGGGTAGGTTATTTTAATGTTTGAAACAGCTAAGGGCTTTATGTGATAGAAAAAATAAACACTAAGCTATCTTGTGTTTTGTATTTCCAAAAGTATATGATAATGCAACCACAATTAAATAAAGCTAGATTTATCTTATGTATGTATACACACACACAAAATTTGTTATAAATAAAACCAAGCCCAAATAAATATAAAAAAAAACACTGCACTAACTGAAAGGATTCTCAGTGTACAGGTTATTAAATTTGGAATATAAAATGTACTTTAGGTTTTGGAGGTGACTATGAAAATAGGACACATTGCAGAGAAGATGCACTGTCTATCAGTCTTAAATTCCATTTGCCAATCTCACATGAAGAATAATTAAATAATGAAATAAATAAATGAAAAGAAAGAGAAATTAGGAAAGTGAGATGTGAGTGTCCAAGCCCACCACATCCCACATTTATATCATCCTTCATTCCCTTCAGACAGTTGTGGGAAAGTGATTGCTCTCCAAAGTAAAGAAAAAAAAAGAAATTACTGCTACCTGAGAACAAGTAAGTTAAATAAACAGAGCTCCTAAACTTGGCATTTTAGACCCCATTATGATAGTAATGCACTATTTAGCAGCCAAGTTGATAAACTATACTAATATAAAAGGTTCTCACCACTTATCTAAACTAACTAGTGAAACTTCCAACCACCACTCATTAAGTCCACTATAATTACTAATTTTCTGGCTAAAACAAGCCTTTATATATGTTAAGATGTTCATCAGCATAGAGTAGTTTAAATGACCTTATTAACAAATAAAAATAGTTATCAGAAATTTCCAGTAAAATATCCTCAATTTTAGTTCTTGATATTTATTTAACACATTCTTATACGTATCACAGAACGTTTTAATAATTTTTAGTTTTTATTAAATTCATTAAATATCAATTTTTGTATCAATATTTCAACATCAATAATAAAATATTGTAATTTATTAAAATTTTTCAAAATCTGAATAATTGATTATAACAAAAATATTAAAACTGACATCATTATCAATTTAATTTCAGTTTATGAAGTAATTTATTTTACTTGACTGTTGATTATTAATATACGTATTAATGTACATATGTGTGTGTGTGTGTGTACACATGTATGTATACACACACACACACACACACACATTACATCATCTTTACCAGTCCTGGTTGCCAACTTACTGTCATAATGGATAATGTCTGTATAATAGCACCCAAATGCACTGACAATATCACATCTATCAGACAAAATTCAATCACCAATGTTAATATAATCAGACATTACAAAAAATAAAAAACACCAAATAAAGATATGAAGCTTAGTGACTTTACCCACAATATCTCATAAAAAATAATCTGTATGGACATTCCATTTTTAATAGCCATTTTTAAATGAGTAATAATGTTATATTTTATAAACTTTTTAGTAAAAGCATTTGTAGTATTAATTTAATTAAGTTTAACCTGTGTGTACAATTTTTTACACACAAAACCAAAATTACAAGCTTTATCAATCAAGGTAATAATAAATTGTCTTTGAACTTCTGTTACTTTTAAAAACATGAAATGAAATATCTAATTTATACTGAGAAAAGTTTAAGGTTCTTTACAACTTCTTTATGGAATTAATAGAATAAATTTTCCATTAAAAAAAAAGAAACATGAAGGATCACAGGACTGTTTACTTATTTTGAGATTTCTCAGTTTTTTCTGCATTATAAAAATTCTGTACTTAGTACCTTTTTTTAATATTGATTATAACTCTTTACCTTCAACAACTTCTAAATATCTAAAAAACAATTATAATTAATTAATATAATCATTAGTCAACAAACAATTCATGTATGTACCTAAATGCTAATACTAAATAAAACATTAATTTAAAAACAAAAACTTGCTTGCTCAGGCAGAGCAGGAAGTTTTGGATTAAGTCCAATCTGACTCCTACAAGCACGAATAACTGTTTTATGGCGATGGAGATGAATTTCAGCCTCAAGTTGATTCCAGAGATGGTTATGATCAGTTTTTCCAAGGTCTTGACTCAGTAACTGGATCTGTTGAATTCTTGGCAATGCAAAAATGAATTATATTAAATTCTTTATGATTAAATGAAATATAATACACAATACCTGTAAAATAATCAAATGCTATGAGACAGCATGACAGATTATCTGTTGTATTTTACTGTATACAGGATGAATATAATGCACATTAGTATCAAGATATCTGATGGCCAAAAACAGAAAACACACTAGAAAAATGAAATTCAACAAAATCTAGTTGCTTTTATCAATCAATAATGAAGATTGAAAATATTTTTCTTTTAAATTGTTTTCCAAAAAAAATAACACATAAAATGACGTTCATACTAAACCTTTATTGTTAAGTATATTTTTCATATGCACATCACAATTTCTGTCAATAAATTTCATAACATTATTTAAAGTTTCTTTTAAATTATACTAAAAATCAAGAAGACTTTAATTACACATTTCTATCAAATTACACATTTCAGAAAACACAACCTCAACAAGGATAAATGCAAGGTAAGTTAAGTCAGTTTCATGTGAGATAATACACTGAAGCATTTTAACATCCTGAAATAAATCTTTATAAATAAAAGAAATATTTAAGATTTTATGTAGGTATGACAAACCATTACTTGCTTTATAAATCCTATGACAGTAATGTGAACCCATGTAACTCATTTCTTTGCTTGGAACAAATAATTATGGAAGACTGTACAACATGTGGAAGTCATGAAAGACAAATTACTAATATATTATACAGGGTGGTCGCTAGAAAAGCAGAAAATTTGAGGGTCAGATGAGATCACGAATAAAATGCGTGCTTACTCATTTCTATTTTGATTTCTTTACATCATGAATAAAATGCATGATTTTAATATCATAACATGCATTTTGAGCATCTATGAGTGTAATATAACATATGCCTTTAAAAAACTTTGTAAAAGTTATTCTTTGTAAAAATAAATAGCTGTTTGACAAATTTTTCACTTTTCTAGCAACCACCCTGTATTACTATTAAATTTTTACCTTCCAGCCAGTTCTTTATCTAAATACTTTGCTGCTAATCGAGCTCCATAAAGTTCACTCTGTAAAGCCAAAATGAATTGATGCAATCTGTTGTTTTCTTTATTCAGTTGAGCAACTTCAGCTATTAACTGGCTTTCTTTCTTAACATCTGTTCTATACTGTTCCATTTCATTCTCCTAAAGAAATATTATGAAAGACATGTAGCTTTAGGAAGTTAACATTTTCCTTACTTGAAAATGTATTTCCAACAGGTACTCTTCACATAGCTTAGATTTCTTCATATGCTTGCATATTCTGCTAAAATATTTGTAAGCAAACACCTTTATGAAAACTTCCAACTAATTTCATGTAAAACTACATGAAGTTGTGTCACTGCATGATGATGCCATTATGCAGCAGAACCCTCCACCAAAAAGAATGCAACACATCTCCATACATAACTACCCACACATTTTGTGCTTGTGAATCCTCATTCCTTGATGTGGCAATGAAGAAATGTGCACAAAGAGTGAGAAAAATGAGTAGGAAGAAATATCTATTGGAAAAACATTAACCTCCAAAACAAATACCCAAGCATGTACACAGTTTGGCTTGAATACCACACTAAGATAGTGGATGGACTTGTCTTCAAGGAGAGGTATTACATCAAATAAGTTGTCAAAGGTTCATAAAAATCCTCGGCAAGAAAATAGAGAATGACATTCAAATTCTAATCAAGCAAGGGAGTCAAGACAGGGACATCTGGGGATAAAGGAATGAAAATGGGTAGAAAGGACAGATGAAGAAAATATCCTGTACTACTGAAAAAAAGGAGAAGGTGGTAGATAATACTGCCCAATAAACCACAATTGTAGAGATTTGATTGATGATTGATTTAATGTTTTATGGCACAAAGTAGCTGGGCTATCTGCACCAAACGTCTGATAAAAAGGCAAAAATAAATTAAATGTAGTAAAATACAGAAAAGGAAATTAAGGTAAAACAAAACATCATTGAAAAACAGAAAAAAACATAAAATCAATGTTGACACCTAGTTCACAATGGTAAGAGAAAAAGCAGAGTAAAAGAAGTTGTAAAGTACTTACTCGAGCAAAATGGTAATGATCATAACCCGCCAGAAAGACTAACAGGCAAGTTGGTTTTTCCAGTCCTGGTTCCGGGTTATGTGTCATTATGGCCAATACCAAAGGGTAAAGAAATAAAAGTTTAAAAGACATGCAGCAAAATTGGAATAAAAACACACCAGGATGATTAATGGGTAGTTCAAACAGCAGCGTTAGACACCTGAAGTTGGCCTTTCCAGTCCTGGTGTCAAGTTATTTAATGTTCTAGCCATTGTTCAATGTCAAATTGAACAACAGAAAATGAAACTGTGAAAAGGGAACCACAATTAAAAAGGTGTAGTGAACAAATATCAAACACTTAAATGAGATTAAAAAGATTAATGGCCATTAAAAAATTAAAAACATAATCAAGTAATACAGTGTCACCATCACTAATAACACTGTCCAATATTACAGATAGACCCTGGGAAAAAAATATGTTTAAAATATTGCCATTGTTGAGAACTGTAATGATGGCAAGAAAGTAAAATGTGGCAGATAGTGATTTGAGTGTCACACAAACTAGACATTGGTGCATCAGTTCCAGATAAAAGAAAACGATGAGTTAAAAAACTGTGACCAATGCGTAGCCTAGTTAGAACAACTTCCTCCTTCCGAACTTTATGGAAGCTAGATGGCTTGCTCACTCCAAGTGGATTGCCAGCTGGAACGGAGCCGAGCCTTGAAGACTAGACCATAGTCAATGTATGGAACAGGCACAGGGGTGATAGTGCTGCAGCAGACAAATTTAGCTGCAGTGTCTGCAAGCTCATTCCCGCGAATACCAGCATGGACCTGGTATCCAGAAAAACTGGATAGAAATAGCTGTTAATGAGACATGGGCCAGTCGGTTTTGAATATCAGTGAGAAAAGGATGTGAGCCAATGTGTAGCGATTCAAAGGCCAGTATAGAACTAAGCAATTCAGTATAAATAGTGCAGTTGGAGTACTGCTCAGCTGCAATATGATCCAAGGCAAGAGATATGGCATACAGTTCAGCAGTGAACACAGAAGCTGTAGAGGGGATTCTGCACGCAACTACTGAACCACAGCAAACCACACCAGAGCCCATTAAATTACCTGATTTAGAACCATCTGTATAAATGGGAACTAAATGATTGTTTGAAAAATGTTCATTAAATAAAAGATGGTACTTCCAATCTGGAGTATCTGCCTTTTTTAGATGACTGAAAGAAAGGTCACATTTGAGGGCTGTAATAAGCCATGGTGGGTTGGGCTGACCTCTGGAATTTGAATTGTTAACCAAGAACAGACGCAATTCATCCAATTGCACCTGGATATGAAGGCCAAAGGGAACAATGACAGATCGTCTGTTCTGAAAAAGTACTCCCCATCGAGGAAGGAAAACACAACGTTTATAAATATATTGTAAAGATAGTTGCAAACGGCAAAGGTGCAGAGAAGTGTCATGAGATTCAACGTATAAGCTTTGAACTGGAGAGATATGGAAAGCCCCAGTGCAGAGTCTTGGTGATGAATGGGGTTCAGCATCTTTAAGGCTGAGGGTCTGGCAAAGCCATAGACCATTGATCCATAGTCGAGTTTTGATCAAATAAGAGCACGATATACCTTTAACAATGAACATTGATCTGCTCCCCAACTGGTAGAAGAGAGGACATGGAGGATGTTCAGGGTTCTTGTGCATTTGACCCAAAGCTGCTTCAAGTGTGGTTTTAGGGTCAGCTTACGATCAATGATAAGCCCCAAGAACTTGGTCTCCAGGACCACTGGCAGCAAAACTTCACTGATATGAAGTTCAGGATCGGGGTGAATACCCTATTGACGGCAAAAGTGCATGTATACGATTTTAGAGAGAGAGAAATTAAAGCCATTCACCAGAGTCCACTTCCGTACACGATTGAGGGAAGCTTGTTGTTGCCGCTCAATATATCTCATGTTTGATGACTGACATGAGATGTGAAAGTCATCGAAATACAGCCCATTCGCAACAGGGAGAGGGAGTTATTCAGTGATGGCATTTACCTTTTTACTGAAAAGTGTGACACTCAAAACACAGCCTTGAGGGACTCCAAGTTCCTGTAGAAAAGAACGGAAAAGTGTCGAACGCACACGAACTTGGAATCTCCTGACCATTAAAAAATTTTCAATAAACATGGGTAAATGGCCATGTAACCCATATGTTTGGAGGTATCACAAAATGCCATATCTCCATGTTGTGTTGTAAGCCTTCACAATGTCAAAGACTATTGATACAAGATGTTGGCATTTAAGAAAGGCTTCTCTGACAGATGTTTCAAGACAAATTAGGTGGTGTGTGGTGGAATGCTGTTGTCGGAACCCACACTGGAGGTTGTTTGATTCAAGGAACCAAACAGGACGAGCATTTATCATCCTTTCTGAGGTCTTACAGAGACAGCAATTAGACGGTAGTTTGAAGGAACCTTAGGATCTTTCACTGGCTTAGAGAGAGGTAAAATAATCGCGTGGCACCAGGCATCAGGAAAAACATTCTCCTGCCTGATCCGGTTAAAGACAATCAGAAGGACATCAAAAGAAGCAGGAGAGAGATGATGCAGCATGTCATAATGAGCATCATTAGGTCCAATAGATGTACTGGCAGACTGATGAAGGGCCATTTTTAGTTCCACCAGTGTAAATGGACAATTATAGTCAAAGAAACAGTCAGTTAAAATGGAAAAAGGTAAAGGCTCTGCCCAAGTCTTGATGGCCAAGAAGGTGGAGGAACAAGCAGAAGTGCTAGATACCCAGCAAAAGCTTTCACCTTGGGTATCAGTGATGCTCTGGACATCAACCACTTCCTGACCATCAGAAAGTAATATCGAGTGGTGGACACCGACCTTTCGAATCCTGTCCCATATGACTGGTGGTAGAAGATACATTAGTTGTGAACTTAATCCAAGATTCCTTCTGGCTTTGACTTACTACGTGCATGAAAATAAGTGGAAGAACTAGCATTGAAAAGAGAAAAATTGCGATCAGAGAGCATACACTCTATAGAGCGACCCCTCCCATCAATAATAGCACTTCCCCAGAGGGGATGATGTCCAGGAGTACAAAGGGAGATGGCAACTGTTCAACGAGAGCATCAAGATCTGATTGATCATATGTCTCTCCAGGGAACAGGTAGAGAGGAAAAAATGGTGATGGTATGACCCAATGAAACACAGATGACTATGGCCTCCAAGGATGTGTTAAGTGACAAAGAGAGTGGGCACATACTGATCAACCAACAGTGCCACCCCTCCATGTAATTGTCCATCACACAACCTGTCATTTCTGTACAGAGAAAACTGCCAAATGGGACTGTGTCGGCAGGTTTTAGAAATGTTTCTTGTAAGGAAAGACGTACAGGATGGTCGGAAGCAATCAGTGTTTTGATATCATCAAGATTAGAACGTAAACCTTAACAGTTCCATTGTATCAAGGTGGCCATTTTTAATGACGGGTAGGCAAAGTGGCTGGAGAACCCTTCAAGACCACATCTTTTTTCCTTACTGTCCTTAGTCGGAGGAGGTCTATAAACCTCCATGGATCCTGTCCTGGGTCGATTGGGCAGGTTTTTGTTATTGGAAGAAGATTCCAGTGACTGAGGATGAGAACAAATGATTGTTTTGCCTCTTAGGGTGGGAAAGAAAGATGTATCAGAAGAAATGCCTGTATTTGAAACTGAAGGATGTGGATCTTGAGATTTGTTGGAATGTATGGGATGAACAGAGATGGGTGTGGAAGTCAATTCATCAACCTTTTTGACCATGGAGGTCAAAAGGCTTTTCATTTGTTTATAAAACGATTCTCTTGGAGGCACAGAGAGATTTGTCTGCACTCCCACTGTAGTTGTGGAATGAACTGCAGCAGCATATGTCCAAGGTGGAGTGGCGGACAGCAATTTCCGAGCCTCAGGATAACTAATGTTATGAGTCGTTTTCAAATGCTGCACCTCTTTTCTCCAACCATTTTGGGCAAGAATGAAAGTAGAAAGGGTGAGAACCATTGCAGTTGATGCAATGTGGGTCTATTTCACATTCATAGGCATTGTGGTCCTTGCCACCGCAACGAGCACATGTCAGGGAACCACGACATGATGTCTTTGGGTGGCCAAATCTCTGACATTGGAAACATCGGAGAGGGTTTGAAATGTATGGCTGTACTATGCAAATTAGATAACCTGCCTTGATGGTGGCAGATGCACATGATAATGAAAATGTCAAAAATGAGGGTATTTGTTGGCAGTGTAACTCTGTCTTTGCGAGTGGAGATGCGCCTCACTACAGAAACTCCTTGAGTGGAGAGACCAGTGAGAATCTCTAACATTCTTCAAATCCCTCTCAACAATAACTCCTTGTGATGAATTAAAGGTAGCATGAGGGGTAACCTCAATAGGTGCATCCCCAATTGCTGTGGAATTCAAGGAGTTCACTGTGGTGGGTTGTGGATGTTTCAACTAATATGTCTCCAGATCGAAGCTTCTTTACTGACTTTGGAGAGCCAGCAAGTCCCTCTTGTCCCTTCTGAATAAAAAAGGGGGACAACTGCCCTTGAGGTTTTTCTGATGATATCATATCTGTTCACTGCCACCAGAACATAAGAGAATATTAGCTGTATCCCTATGGAATGGGTCCAACAGAAGATGTCCAATGTCCAAGAGCACAGAGTCTTGCAGTGGGTGACGCTGCTGTTAAATGATATTGGAGTAACAGAAAGAACTGGACATTCTTGAGAAGTGAGGTCTTGGTAGTTGGAAGGGTCTGAGCAAATTATTCTTTGGGCAGATCAGTTTTCAATGCAAAACACTGAGGTGGAAAAATGCACTCAAGTCTATTGTCTTCTGTTTTTGGCTTGAAAGAAGGAAAACAGAAGTACAAGGAAGCTCCTTGGAACCAACCACATGATGAATGATGGCCACCATGTCCTTCACTAATAAACTTCCAGCAGAAATTCTTCACTCACATCAACACTAGTAATTATCACATTAAGTAGTGAATTCATGTAGAATATAATTAAACTCAAGCTAAGTATAAAGGTAAAGTTGCAAATATCAGTAAAACTGGAACATGTCAGTGCACAATAATGCCAAGAAAAGAAATGAGGATTCACAAGCATGAAATGTATGGGGAGTCATACTAGTGAAGGGGTTCTGCTGCATGATGATGGAATGGAATGGGAGTTTTCACAAGGCTAGTGGCTTACAAATTTCTTTTCCAGAGCATGTAAAAACATTAGAAAGAAAATCAAACTATGTTAAAAGGTAAGTATTAATTTCAGCAACAGTGATTGAGATATAATCCACTGATGAAACTGAAATTGTGCAACTTCACAATCAGATAAGGCACATATGACTGTCAGAAAGAAATTTCAATTCTTTTTCTTATTTGTAGCATATTATTAAAAATATTTTTTCATAAAAAACTGTTCAGCTGTAATGATTTCAAATAAAAGGATACAGTTTCTTTACTTTATGGACCACATACATGTATTTTGATTAAAACAAATAACCTTGACATCATCATTAATGTTACATACAATACACACTTTGGGTAAATTCTCCAAAATTGGGAGGATAAATCTAACTTATTTTGGCATAATTCCACAAAAGGTAGTGTGAATTATTCCTTTTTCAGAATAATTTTATGTAAAACTTTATTATAAAGAAAACTTACAAGCTTTTGTTTAATAAGATTCGAGTCTCCTGCATAGCCCATCTGAGAGCTAACCTGCAATTGTGCAGAATGTAGTTGGATCAGCAGTTTTTGGAGCTCTTTTTCTACAGCTGCATGTGAAGCCTGGGATTCACAGAGCTCCTTTCGCATCACAGACAGTTCCTCCTGTAAATGAAAACAAACTTTGAACTTCATAATTCTGATGATTAATAAGTATTTGTAATAAAATGTTTCTTTTCCATATATATATCAACAGACATAAAAGTAAAATGTCAGTCAGTTGGTTGTGTTTGATTTTTGTAAATTTTGTAAGCTACGAGTCCAAATCCACTTTTTTCCCTTTAATACTTATTGTGATTGTTTGTTCCCATTTTCTTGAATTTAATTACTATCATAGGCAAAAATAGTTCCTACATTTTTGTCACTTTTTCTGCCATATAAAAGCCTGTCAAGAAGAAAGTTCTCAGAATTCGATTAGGCATGGCATTGTGTGTGTGACACATCATTATTATATCAAGCTAAGTAGAATCTAAATAGGAAAGCCACGAAGACTTCTGTGAAAAATAAGTCAAACATTAGTGTAAGTATATGCTTGAGAATTATCATAAAAAAGTCTTTGTTTTAACACACTGAAGATATCAATTATCTGTAGGGAAGAGAACAAGTTTTCCTCAGAAGAAGAACAAGTGTGTATGCAATAATATTATCATCATGTTTTAATCTTTTATCCAAAGGCACCAATATGTAGCACAATTGCCTAGTCATATTAGAGGATTCAGAAGTAACGTAACACGTTGCTGGTAAAGGAAATTTTACATTTCTTTTATGTACTTCAGTTTCATACTGAAGTTTTGGTTTCCAGTGGCTTCCCATCATTTTTGACAGGTTTCATGCTTGCAGATACATAGGTATTAGTAGTTCTACTTAAGTACAGTTACAGTTAAACCACTCATGTCTTCCAAACTATGTTACAGTGAAAATTAGGAGGAATCCAAGTTCAAATTTGAACGTTTTACTCTATCTTTTCAACAGTTTAAATAGGTGTAAACAAATACATATCCTTCTAATTTCTACCCATTTCACTTTTTATTCACATTATCAGATAGAAACATGACTGTTAAGACTTACATTTTACATTTAAGTGTAACAATCAATTATTTCACAATAATCTATATAAATGTAGTTGTATCATCTTTTTCACCTATTAAGTTTAGGTTGATAAAATTTATCAATTCTGATCAATGATTTTCTTTGATTATGTTATATTCTAATTTAAGCTGACCAATCTTGTAGCACATACTCCACTGAAAACTGTGTACCCAATAAAGATCAATAGCCACAGTAACCAGACCTAACTCCTGGTAATGATAGCTCAAGTTGCATATGTGATATCATCCTAACCTACAGTAAGTATAAGAAAAAGAACAGAGGTAGCTAACAATGTCACTTAACTTTAATACTTTTGCCATAACAAAGACAGTATATACAAGTGCAATAGCAGTTAAACTATAGATCTTTGAATCACAACCTTAAATCAACAAAGATGGACAAACTTCACGTAAATAAGCAACAACAACAAAAATAAAATCACATAACGCTTAAAAGTGGACATAATACAGACTGCTCCTTTAGTTGCTTTATGCTTATAATAAATAGACATAACTGTAATATTTCAACTACTCAGATAGATGGAAGTTGACATTTTTCTAAACTGAAAACATATTTCCAATAATTCTTATCTCCACTGACACTACAGCTATTTCTTAATCTCCAAAGTTTCCACTCTTTGCTCATCTAAGCATCAAGAATGCTTTCTTCACTCTTTTGTACTGACTCAAATGCCTTAGCCATATTTGAATTTTCAAATTTCTCCACCAACTTCAATGTGCCTTCTATCTAAGTACTGTATATAAATACCTCATCCCAACAATTTAATAACTTTTTTAAGACATAAACTGGCTTTTAATGGAGAAGGTAGCATGGGAGAGTGTCAGTTGAAGTATTATTGGAAATACATTTACAGTTTAGGAACATATTAACTTCCAAAACATTCTTACCATCTGTTGATACTGTAGCTACAATTCCATATTGAGGAGTATGGGCCAGTGCAAGTATGAATCATACAAAAAGCACCTGCATAGAACAGGAGTATATGAGAGAAAAATTGGTACAAAAGTGGGAGAAGTGCACTACATCCAGAACAGGTATGTTTTTCTCCAATATCAAAGATGGAACAGAATACGAGTAATTATCAGTATAGGCCAGTCCCAACTAGACAGGCAAGGTTCCACAACTTGGGGTTGGAATTAAGAGGTCATGGTACCTATCTCCCATGTTGGTGACTAAGGCTATTAGACAGCAATGTAATATATATATATATATATACACATTGATTGGATCCCAACACTTAGCCACAGAGTGTTGCATTTCACACCACTAAAATCAAAATAGCTACAGGGATAGTAAAAAATCTTCAGAAGACATTGCCAGATCATGTAAGTAATGAGAGGAAAGTATTAGTAGTAATCCACATACCAACCTGTGTAATGTCTTCCAGAAAATAATTCAATTGGTGGTTAATGCCACAGAGGTATGAGGAATCAGTTGAAAATGTGATATGCAAAAGATTCCTCTCCTGTTATGATATTCCATTATAAGCCATGTGAATCAACTTAAAAAGCAACCTTTAGAAGGTAATGGGAGATAAGTCACAGAAAATAGCAGGATCCCAAAGAATGAACAGCTGGTTCTAAGCAACTTAAAATGAGTATGAGCCACATAACACTTGAGGATAAGACAGGTGATTGGAATTAAAAAATCATAGGGGTGAGAAATGGCTGGCAAATGAATTGGAGAGAAGGATCTCACCCCTTCACTGGCTGCCAATGTTTTGGGAAGAAGAGATCTATCACGGTAGAGCAGGACAAATGTGGAATGATAAAAAGAGTTCTATGCACACAGATTACAAACCACAAGCCAATAACAACAAAAAATAAAATTTAAGAAAGATGTCAAACAACAAACATGAAGGTAAAAGCTCAAAAATAGGATGAATCAACACACATAAATAAAGTCTCAATTAGAAATTGAAAAGGTTATTTAGGTCAAAGAACACACAAGGATTTGAATAGACTTGATAGAACTGGAGATTAGAACACCTTACAATATTTAGAATACTTAAAAATAGTGGATAAGAATGCCTTATATAAAACCACTACAGATGAAGCAAGCCTCTTCTCAAATACCCAAATTAAAAAGGGGATATGAAAAATATTTTTTGAATGAAGTGGATTTAACTTTCTTTGAATACACCAATGATGATAGATATTCCATTCCCATTGATAAACAATTGTGGTTGACCTTCAAAGAGTTTTAATTAAGTACAAAGAAACTTTCGAAGTTTTACTCTTATGCTTGGCAAAGGACCACATAATCCCAAGTCATGTAGACTGAGTTTCTAAATATATGGATGGAAAATGTCTGATCAAGACTGTCTCAACCATCAAAACTGAAACTGAACTAACTCAATAGTATAAAGATTGTAGGTATTCATTTTTATATTTCAAAGTAATATGCACACATTGTTGAATATGTACACTAAGTTGCAATGAAAGAAAAGTAATTTTCTGAATCATATTTTGTTAATTGTTTAAGTGTTAGACTCAATAAAAGGTTATGTTAATCAATAATTCTGTCATGAAATGGACAAAACACAACAAAAACTTGTAATGCTATACACAGGATTTTGACACTTGTGGTGTTGTGTTCAGCACAGAAAGCTCACTCTGTTAACTTTGTAATGTCAACAAACAAACATGACAGCAATATTTATATTTAGATAGCTGGAATATTGAAAAATTGTAACAATCTGAAAACATGCTTTCAAGACATTAGATAATCATTTTTGTGATCGTGTTCTACTTAATCATAATTTTTATTAACAGATTACATAACACTAAAAAATGTAACCAACATCCAAAAGGAGAGCCAAAAAGCATATCACCAATATTTCACTGTTTACATTAAAAATTTAATTAAACTAGTTTATTATCAAAGTATGTAAATGAACTTGTCATCAAAAGGAAAAATGTAAATAAATTTTCAATCTGTACCTTTATGCATTATGAACTGTGACACTGTCATCTCATTTACAGATTTTTTTAAGGTGATTGAATTAATTAGTATTATATATTAAAGATATTTAATGCCAAGCCAAAACATAAAATTTTAAATTCTTACCTTCTTACTGTACTTAGGTATAGCTATTTAATCAACCAACATGACAGCCCCCCCCCATAAATCAATCTGATATTTTTATTGGACATGTTTAAAAAAATTGAAAGAAGCTATTCCTAACTACATAAATCACACAGTTACCTGTTTCATTTTATTAATCAAAGACAACAGTTTACAAAGGAGAGTTTGATATGTTTGGCCTAAAATAAATTTTTCTGGGTAATAATGGAAATTTTAACCTTTATTTAAATAAATTAGTTAGAAAGCCAGATAAATTACAGAAGCTTTCTGTTTTAAAATGTATATTTGATAACTAGATAAATTATTTTTTGAGCAACCAAGATTATGAAGAAAATATTAGCTTTCTGAACCATGTAAACAAGTCCAAAGTAAAAGGGCAAATTTCTTATTTTTCATGAATATTTTTTAATTAAAGCACTTAAATTGTAAAAAATTAAGTTAGACAAAAAAACTAAAATTTCTTGTAAAATCTTTTCCAAGGAACACACACACAGAAAATGTCAGCACATAATGTAGCTTGATAGTTTGTTTGCCCTCAACAGCTGATATATCACTTTTTTACACTAAGTAGAAACAGTTCAATGAACAATAAAATTAAATGGAGGAGAAAAGGTTAAAGGATTAAAGCTATTGGGATAAATAATTATATCCTTCTTTTACACAATGCAATCAATTGCAGAAAAAAGTTTTAATTTTATATTTTCTCAACTTACTGTTTTAATGTAAAACTATGATTTTGCTGCACTTATTATTTGGGTAGAGAAAGTAAGGGATAAAACATAAAGCTTTACTAAAAACAAACTCAGATGCTCATACAGGAGGTTCTTTAGGTTATGCAAAGGAAATACACTGCTGGCCAAAATCTTAAGGCCAATGAACATAAATAAGAAATATGCATTTTGTGTTAGTCTCAACCACTTATTTGAGTAGAACTTTAAAAGATGAAAATAAGAAAATAAAAAATAAAAATAAAACTTTTCTAGCATTTAATAAAGAAAATGTGAATGCTATGAAGTTAGTCTAACTAGCTGGTCAAAAGTTTCAAACCACACTGAAACGAAGCATTAATTGGTAAACATGCAACGAAATTTAGTCATTTGTGTTCAGGCATTAGCGTTGTCAACATTTCCCACGTACATCTCCTGTGTTACATTCGGTAAAAATATGGCAAAGGCTGAAAAAGTTAACAGAGTTTAAACTTGGCAGAATTGTCGAGCTGCAAAAGCAAGGTCTCTCTCAACATGCCATCGCTGGTGAGATTGGGTGTAGTAAAACTACTGTTGCAAATTTCTTTAAAAAATCTTGAGGGATACAGAACAAGAATTTCAATGGTCGGCTTAAGAAAATTTTGCTGGCGTTGAACAGAAGAATTCGATGGATTATACAGCAAGACACCAGCAGATCATTGAACCAGATTAAGGCCCTAATGGAAGCAGAATGCAGCTCAAGAATAATACGATGGCATCTATGAGAGAAAGGATTTAAAAACTGTAAATGTCTTCAGTGGCCACACCTTCCACACCACGAAACAGCTTGGTTAAACTTGGCTGAGAAGCACCAAATATGGGATGTGAAAAAGTGGACAAAGGTTTTCTTCTCTGATGAGAAACAATTTAACTTGGATCGTCCAGATGGCTTCCAACGTTACTACCACGATAAGGATATCCCACCAGAGACATTTTCTACACGACACAATGGAGGAGGTTCCATCATGATCTGGGGTGCTTTCTCCTTCCATGGAACAATAGAACTTCAGGTTATACAGGAGCATCAAAGAGCAGCTGGCTATATTGGCATGTTGGAGAGAGCATCCTTATTAATTGAAGACCCTCATTTGTGTGGAAATGACTGGATCTTTCAGTAGGACAACACTGCAATCCACAATGCTTGCAGGATAAAGAAATTTTTCATGACGAATAACATGATTCTTTTGGGGCATCCAGCATGTTTGCCCAAACTGAACCCCATTGAAAATGTTTGGGGGTGGAGGGCAAGAGAAGTGTACAGAAAGACATCAATTCCAAACAGTGCATGATCTTCGTGAATCATCTTTACCACTTGGAATAGCATTCCAGCCAGCCTTCTGCAAATGCTTACATTGATCATGCCCTGTAGGATAAAACTTTGTTTTAATAACTAAGACTGTAAAATTCCTCATTAGGGAACAAAAAGAAAATACTAAACAGAATGTTAACTTTAAATCCCAGAGTTCATTTTTTTTATACTGACAATATATTTCTAATAGGTACTTGTGTGTGTGTGTTTTTATAGCAAAGCTACATTGGGCTATCTGCTCTGTAGACTCACAGTTGTCCAAGCAGGGGACAGGTACTTATGTCCTCTCACATAAATACTTATTCTAACTCAGTACTGACCTCAATATGAAAACAAATTTTTATGCATGCCACAAGCTTTCTATCTCTCCTTCATTGGAAATGACTGATTCCAATGCTTCTCTTATGTAAATCATCATGCATCAGTCATCCACCAATAAAGGTGCAACACACATTCCTGATGCATGTGACCATCTATTTTCAAAATCCCCAAACAGTCAGAATAAAACTTTATCAAAATCATCAATGTCTGTCTGCCATTTTTGTAAAAAGCTTGGCCATGTTATTCCCAATTCTTGTTGTTTGAAAAAAAAAAGAAAAAGAAAAAAAAGATGACATCTAGTACATTCATGTCTGTCCGCACATGGACATGGCTTCACCTAACATAATTGATTTGGCCACTTATAAAAAGGGAGATGTAGTTAGGGATGAATTTAAGCCTGCTTATTCCATTTTTGACAAATTACACAACTAATTTCATACTCCTAGGTATTCTGAATAATACTGAGGTGATTCCATTATTGTTGTTAGAAGGTACATTGTCTTTAGATTCTTGCCCTGCCACTTGTAAGTCTCTTATTCCTCAAAGCATTGATGGTTGATTGATTGATTGATTTAGTATTTTATGGCACAAAGCAGCTAGACTATCTGTGTCAAACATCCAGTAATAAGGTAAAAAGAAAGTAAATAGAGTAAAATACATAAAAGAAAATGAAAGTAAAACAAAAAAGTATAAAACCAATGTTGACATCTAGTCTACAACGTTAAGAGAAAAAGCAGAGTAAAAGAAGTTGTAAAGTACTTACTCTAGCAAAATGGTAATGATCATAACCCGCCAGAAAGACTAACAGATAAGTTCAAGAACCACCGTCAATCACCTAAAGTTGGCCTTTCCAGTCCTGGTTCTGGGTTATGTGTCATAGCAGCCATTATAAAAATGTGAAAGAATAGAAGTTTTAAAAGAAACATAGCAAAATTGTAGTAATGAGTAGCCAAATATCAAGTAAATGGAGTAAAATTTGTAAAAGTAAATAAAGGTAAAAACAGCAAATAAAACAGAAAATTGTGCAAAAACCAATGGTGACATCCAGTCTACAAAGTTCTTCCTGTAGCAGAATGGTAATGATCATAACCCACCAGGAAGACTAACAGGTGAGTATAAGAACCACCATCAGTAACCTGAAGTTGGTTTTTCCAGTCCTGGTTCCAGGTTATGTGTCATTATGGCCAGTACTAAAAAGGTAAAGTAGTAAAAGTGTGAAATGATATGCAGCAAAAGTGTAATAACAACTACCCAGGATGACCAACGAGTAGTTCAAAGGGATAGTTCAAACAGCAGCATTAGTCACCTGAAGTTGGCGTTTCCAGTCCTGGTGTCGAGTTATTTAATGTTCTGGAAATTGTCCAATATCAAATTGAATGAGAGAGAATAAATCTGCAAAAAAAGGAACCACAATTAAAATGGTGTAATGAATAAATATGCAACACTTAAATGAGATTAGAAAGATAAATGGCCATTATAAAATTAAAAACATTATCAAGGTAGACAGTGTCACCATCACTAATAACACTGTCCAATGTTACAGATAGACCATGGAAAAAATATGTTTAAAATATTACTGTTGTTGAGAATTGTAATGATGGAAAGAAAATAAAATGTGGCTGATAGTGATTTGAGTGTCACACAAACTACACATTGGTGCAATAGTTACAGATAAAAGAAAACGATGAGTTAAAAAACTGTGACCAACGTGTAGCCTAGTTAGACCAACTTCCTCCTTCCGAACTTTATGGAAGCTGGATGGCCAAAGTCCAACATAGGGTTTGATTTGAAAAAGCTTGTCGCATTGCTCACTCCAAGTGGACTGCCAGCTGGGATGGAGCCAAGCCTTGAAGACAAGACTATAGTCCATGTATGGAACTATCACAGGGGTAATAGTGCCGGCGCAGATAGATTTAGCTGCCGTGTCTGCAAGCTCATTCCCACGAATACCAACATGGCCTGGTATCCAGAAAAACTGGATAGAAGTAGCTGTTAATGAGACATGGGCCAGTCGGTTTTGAATATCAGTGAGAAAAGGATGTGAGCCAATGTGTAGCGATTCAAAGGCCAGTATAGAACTAAGCAATTCAGTATAAATAGTGCAGTTGGAGTACTGCTCAGCTGCAATATGATCCAAGGCAAGAGATATGGCATACAGTTCAGCAGTGAACACAGAAGCTGTAGAGGGGATTCTGCACGCAACTACTGAACCACAGCAAACCACACCAGAGCCCATTAAATTACCTGATTTAGAACCATCTGTATAAATGGGAACTAAATGATTGTTTGAAAAATGTTCATTAAATAAAGGACAGTACTTCCAATCTGGAGTATCTGCCTTTTTTAGATGACTGAAAGAAAGGTCACATTTGAGGGCTGTAATAAGCCATGGTGGGTTGGGCTGACCTATGGAATCTGAATTGTTAACCAAGAACAGACCCAATTCATCCAATTGCACCTGGATATGAAGGCTAAAAGGAACAATGACAGATCGTCTGTTCTGAAAAAGTACTCCCCATCGAAGAAGGAAAACACAAAGTTTTGAAATATATTGTAAAGATAGTTGCAAACGGCAAAGGTGCAGAGAAGTGTCATGAGATTCAACATATAAGCTTTGAACTGGAGAGATATCGAAAGCCCCAGTGCAGAGTCTTGGTGATGAATGGGGTTCAGCATCTTTAAGACCGAGGGTCTGGCAAAGCTATAGACCATTGATCCATAGTCGAGTTTTGATCGAATAAGAGCATGATATACCTTTAACATTGAACATCAATCTGCTCCCCAACTGGTTGAAGAAAGGACACAGAGGATGTTCAGTGCTCTTGTGCATTTGACCCTAAGCTGCTTCAAGTGTGGGTTTAGGGTCAGCTTATGATCAAAGATTAGCCCCAAGAACTTGGTCTCCGGGACCACTGGCAGCAAAACTTCACTGATATGAAGTTCAGGATCAGGGTGAATACCCCACTGATGGCAAAAGTTCATGCATACGGTTTTAGAGAGAGAGAACTTAAAGCCGTTCACCAAAGTCCACTTCAGTACACAATTGAGGGCAGTTTGTAGTTGCTGCTCAATATATCTCATGTTTGATGACTGACATGAGATGTGAAAGTTATCGACATACAGCCCATTCGCAACAGCGAGAGGGAGTTGTTCAGTGATGGCATTCATCTTTATACTGAAAAGTGTGACACTAAAAACATAGCCTTGAGGGACTTCCAGTTCCTGTACAAAAGAACAGGAAAGTGTCAAATGCACATAAGCTTGGAATCTCCTGTCCATTAAAAAATTTTTAAATAAACATGGGTAAATGGCCATGTAACCCATATGTTTGGAGGTCTCGCAAAGCGCCACACCTCCATGTTGTGTCGTAAGCCTTCTCAATGTCAAAGAATATTGATACAAGATGTTGGCATTTAAGAAAGGCTTCTCTGATAGATGTTTCAAGATGAATTAGGTGGTCTGTGGTGGAGTGCTGTTGTTGGAACCCACACTGGGTGGGCGAGAGGAGGTTGTTTGAATCGAGGAACCAAACAGGACGAGCATTAATTATCCTTTCTGAGGTCTTACAGAGACAGCAATTGGATGGTAGTTTAAAGGAATCTTAGGATCTTTCCCTGACTTAGAGAGAGGTAAAATAATCGCCTGGCATCAGGCATCAGGAAAAACATTCTCCTGCCAGATCCGGTTAAAGACAATCAGAAGGACATCAAAAGAAGCAGGAGAGAGATGATGCAGCATGTCATAATGAACATCATCAGGTCCAATAGATGTACTGGCAGACTGATGAAAGGCCATTTTTAGTGCCACCAGTGTAAATGGACAATTATAGTCAAAGAAACAGTCAGTTAAAAAGGAAAAAGGTAAAGGCTCTGCCCAAGTCTTGATGGCCCAGAAGGTGGAGGAACAAGTAGAAGTGCTAGATACCCAGCAAAAGCTTTCACCTAGAGTATCAGCAGTGCTCTGGACATCAGCCACCTCCTGACCATCAGAAAGTTACATCGAGAGGGGGACAGAATTGTAGTGCCCACTGACCTTTCAAATCCTGTCCCATATGATCTTGGAACAGGTGGTAGAAGATATGCTAGTTGTGAACTTAATCCAAGATTCCTTTTGGCTTTGACGTCTTATCCACCTAGCATGTGCATGGGCTCGTTACAAAGCGACACGGTTTGAAAGTGTAGGATATCTACGAAAAATATCCCAGGCCCATTTTTGAACCTTCCATGCTAAGTGGCAAGCAGGATTCCACCACGGACGAGGATATTGTGGAAAACATGTTGAGGTTTCAGGAATACACTGACCAGCTGCTTGTATAATACAGCCAGTTACCACTGCCACACAGTCATCTATTGATGGCTGATTTATGATGGCAGGATCAAGTTCTGTGAGAGCAGTGAAAGTGGACTAGTCAGCCTGATCTAGCTTCCACCGGGGCACGCGGGTAGGGTGGCATCGACCACGGCCAGTTTCTCTCAAAAGGATCGGAAAATGATCACTGCCAACTACTGTCAACCCTCCATGAAAAATGAGAGAATAATGAAGGGGAGCAAACTGCGAAATCAATAGCAGTAAAGAACTGACTAGATGCATGAAAGTAAGTGGAAGAACCAGTATTGAAAAGAGAAAGATTGTGATCAGAGGGCATACGCTCTAGAAATCGACTCCTCCCATCGATAATAGCACTTCTCCAGAGGGGATGATGTCCATTAAAATCCCCCAGGATTAGAAATGGAGATGGCAACTGTTCAATGAGAGCATCAAGGTCTGATTGATCATATGTCTATCCAAAAGACAGGTACAGAGAACAAACAGTGATGGTACGACCCAAAAAAACATGGATTGTTATGGCCTCCAAGGGTTTGAGAAATGTTTGTTGTAAGGAAAGACAAACAGAATGGTAGGAGGCAATCAGTATTTTGATATCATCCAGATTAGAATGTAAACCTCGACAGTTCCATTGTATCAAGATGGCCATTTTTAAGAATGGGTAGGTGAAGTGGCTGGAGAACCATTCGGTTTACGACCACGTCTTTTTTCCTTACTGTCCTTAGTCAGAGGAGGTCTATCAACCTCCGTGGATCCTGCCCTGGGTCGAGTGGGCAGGTCTTTCTTATTGGAAGGGGTTTCCGGTGACCGAGGGCACGAACAAATAATTGTTTTGTCTCTTGGGGTGGGAGAAAAAGATGTATCAGAAGAAATGCCTGTAATTGAAACTGAAGGACATGAATCTTGGGGTTTGTTGGAAAGTGTGGAAGCCGATTCGTCAACCTTTTTAACCAATGTCGTTGCTGAGCCAAAAATGATTAGGAAGCCAATCACTGTTTCATCTAAGGATGATGTTGTTGGGGAGAATATAATATACATATAAAGAAATAAAAATTTAGAAGATTTTACTTAAAATTTTTAATAACTATTTTTAATTATGAATAAGGTCAGTTATCAACTTGGCACTATTTTATGAAGATGCACACTTTGCTGCTTATAAAGACTTGTTTAGAGCATAACAGTTGCAGTGGATTTAGTAAATGGGTGGTAGTTGAAGTGCTTTTTTTAGTAAAACTTTCTAGTTTATCTAATTCTATCTCTGCTATCTCAAAATGAAATTGATCAATGTGACTGACCTCATAACCATCAAAAACAAAATCTAAATTACCTTTTCTTCCTAGAATGATGTCAAATTCTAACATTTGCTTGTCTAAATAGCTCTAAATACATAACAGTTTATGCCTATTCATTATTGAATTTTATGGTTTTATTGCCCTTTGAACAGTGTCTAACTACCATCTATGTCATCATAACTTGTAAATCTCTAGGGGCATTTGCAGCTCATATTAAGCTAACAGAATTAAGAGCTTAAAATTTACATACTATTAGCATATGGACTATTAGTTAAGATTTTATGCTATTGCAAATACCTTATACCATGTGCAGTGAAGAATAACTATGGTGATAGGGTTAAATGACTTTGCAAAGCATTTTTTTAGACACGCAAAACCTCTTCTGGCCATGATGTGAAGCTAAACAAACCTACAATTAGAACATTTTTATCATTCTTTAAAAAGAAGAAAAACACAAGCAAACTTCCAAAAATCACTTTATATTTTACCTGTTATTTTTTCATACTGAAACAGAATCTCTGTATTTGTTTGGCAGATCTGATCAATTTTAAAACCATTATAAAAATTTGAGAAACAAATACATTTATTCTAAAATGACTACAGATTATATAAACAGATGTTTAGACTAAATAATTTAAATGCCATAATAGTACATATTTATATGGATATTTTTATTATATTGACATTTTACCTGTTGCTGGCTAGCATCATAGAAGTTACGATGCACTCATGTTACCATATCCAAGAACATAAGATAAACCTTTACAAATTGACCAATCTTTGCTGTGTTTTAGTGGATTAGTATTTTGTAAAATACAGTCACATTTCATTTATAAGAAATAATAAATTTATGTAGATTATTACTATTTAAAAATAAGTTCTTAAATTCATGTTTCTCAAAACACAGAACAATAAATAACTTTTGCAAACACATATATCTTTCATTTATGATGTTTGTACTTAATTTGCTGCTTACTGTAGATTGCTAAGCCTTTTAAAGTTTTGTACGTGGAGGACATAAAATGAAATAATTTTTCAAGCTTTATATATATTTTTGAAATGACAAAAAAATAAATAACTATTAATATCACAAAATTCCACTATGATTTATCAAGCTTAGTAACTAAATGGCATTTAAGTCTCACAAAATATGAAATTTAGAGCTCACTAAAGACTCAACCTAACCCCTTAAAATCTTGTTTCAAAGGAGGGGTATAAATTCAACACACTTAAAAATTGTTAAGAAAGCCACTAGAAGACATCCTGAAGACATGATTGGTTATTTGAAGGTCACAAACGGAAGTGGAAAGAGATAAGTGGAGCCAATATATTTGGTCCAGCACAAAAGTGATAACTCAGTAAATAGAAAAGACAGGAGATTATTTTATAGCTTAGTTTGCCAGTATTGATAATTTGAGTTACTAATTTGTATAAAACTATATATTTTATAATTTGACATCACAAACACCTTAATAAAACAAAGTTGTATTTGACATACCATCTAATATAAAAAGAAAATTAATGTTTAGGTGCATTTAATATTTAATTTTTAATTAAGAAATTAACTGATTTATAATATTAAAATCTGATAAATTTATAAATACAAGTTTATAAAATAGTCATTTATTTAAATGAGATAACATGGCTTTTGACCCATGATCATAGGAAAACTCATTTCAGTGTGATTAATAGCTTTAATCTTTCAAGTCAAGAATCATATTGGTAACCTGTCTCTGATATTTTGTAAAATATATAAATATTTTTTTTATATTAGTTAGCAAAAATTTAATACAATACTCCAAAGGAGTTCTTACTACTTCTTAACTCAAACTTTCTGTCAATAGTTCTCAGAACCTTGTTTGCTTTTTCTACCATTTTCAAACATTGATTCAACTCCTTCACAACACTAATACTTATTCCACATGTCCTTTTGCATAAAGGAAAGTTTCCAAAGAATCATCATTATGCAGCAATTTAGTATCACAACAGATTTTTTGAAACCTTAAAACTTATAGTCCATATTAGTCTACTGTCATGTACATTTAAGGAAGCTAGTAATGTGTTACTACTTTTTAACTTGAAAAAAGTTACAAACTATCTTAAACAAAGTAAACTTTATGAAATGACTGCTCGATTTAAAGAGAAACTTATGACTTTTGCATGGGAAAGATATCATGGCTGATACTTGTTTTTAGAAAGTAAAAAGTTGTAATTTTCCTACACTAAAAATATATTTCCAACAAGTACTTAGTTCCATTCACAAACAGAGCTATTTTTATTCAGTATTGCCCTTTATTTTGAAAACATTTTTGCATGCCATGAACCTTTCACTCCTATGTACTCCTTGATCCACATGGTTTAACAAATTCTTACTTCTAAATTATTATGTGACAAACTTTCACCAACAGTAGTGCACACTTTTATGTGACTCCTTTTATGAAATTCTACCTCACTATCACTTTGAGTTTAGGGAGAAATGCAAGCACCAGTTAACAAGCAAGGAGGAAGGGTTGGAAGTGTGAGTAAACATATATATTTTAGGTGTAGGGAAATTATAGCTTTTGATGAGATACATTACCTCTAATTTCATATATAGCTAGAATCCCACTTTGAACAGGTGTAGAGACTAGTGCAAGGGAGAAAGTACAAATGTTCTTTGAAAGCATCTGAAGGACACCCTAACAGAGGGACCTTCTAATAGGAAGTTTATACGTTAGAGACTGCACAACTTTTGTAGCAGGTTTGCTCTTAATCCAAATGTGGAAATGGTGTGATAGATTTAGGCAGCACATTATGAAGAGTACATCCCACTGGAAAGAAAATGGTTGTACAATGACTATAACCACAATATATTATAATGTTAATCTCCCTGATGAACAATATGGGCAAAATAAGGGATTAGCTCCAAGATGTAGAGGATCTCGAGCATGACTAACTGTACACAACAAGTCAACTGTGTTCAAAACTCAACTACCATGAACTGATAACCATGCGTGTGTCGGAAAATAAATCAAACTGTTTTCACCTCAAGTTTAGCTGAGGGAGGTAGAAATCTCACCACCAATACATGAATAGGGCACTTGAGAGCTGAGTGATATAATATATACATATATATCTCACCCAAATGAAATAGACCAGAACCACCTCAATTATAGTAATATCTTTGTCACAAAGACATTGAAGAGTAGTGTAAGATGAGGAAGTGGAAAATGCAACACGTGCACCTACTTTTGACTCATAACACATGGATAAAGCACTCTAGATGAATTGAGTGAAGGCCCAAGGACATCCTTAACATATGTGTGAGAACTTGTGTTGATTGATTCAGCTGTAAATCCAAAACTCCACCACAGGGAACTTACATCCACATGGGGGTAGGATGTGGGATCCCTACTGAAGAGGTGAATTGCATTTATGCCATCACTCTACATGTGTGAGTACATCATATCAATTGGTTCTGCTCTAAGTCCAAAACTCAACTACTGGAAACTGACATCCATGCAGGATAGGATAAGAGATCTCAGATATAAGGACAATGCACTCCAAAGCTGTAACATCACTTTGAACAAACTCTTGCAGAGATGGAATGTCCCATTTATAAACTGAATCAAATACTTTCTAAATGTATTGACAACCAAGGCGAGGAATTAAGAAAGGAGTTAAGTGTTTCACATGGAGGAATACCCACATAGTTTAGGTTAAGTCACAAAAGATTTGAGAATCAAGAAGCAACTTTTTGGAAAAAAGTTTGTTAGGACTTGAAAGGCAGTATGCAATGAGGAAGAAAGCACCTGGAACATGATCCATCAGGAGGTGCATGCTAAGCACATGTTCAAAAAGATGTCTACCCCAAAAGGGACAATAATGATTAGACCCTTGGTGAGTAATACAAGTTACCACCACTGAATAGTCAGAATGAGGAATTACTAGTTAAATCCAGACAAGAGGAAGAAAGTGAAATAAAGCATGTGGAACTGCCAAAGTGTTAACATGGTAACACCTTTCATTCATAGATCACTGTCCTAAAGTATCCTGCTTATCAACCCACATCCTCCAAGTTTGAAATTGAGAATTAGGGAAGAGAAAAACCTGCACAATAGGAAGGAATCAGTAAGGATAATGATGTAGGGGATATGTTTAACCAACATGCATATAGATGAAGAGGGTAGAAGAAAAATGTAAGAGGACAGTTCAAAGAAACCCTAACAAGAGACCATGGATTGTGCAACAAAATATTGCAAATGTTCCAAGCCAAAATGGAGAAGTGTTCCATTGAAGCAATAACCCAAGTGAATTAGAACCTTGCTAGCAGTAAGATAGTGTACTGTACTGGTGTGGATAACAAAAATCTCCATTAAATGTCTTCAAGGAAAAGCAAAGGTGGTTTCAATGGAAGTGGATGTTTAAAAATACACTTAAAAACTTGCCAAGATTGTTAAGTAGGTGAAAGAAAACTTATCAAACTAGAAGATCCAACTACCTGACCTGCTTTTGTAAGAAGCAGATGAGCATGTTATGACCACTTCTCTTTGGAAGAAGCTAACCAAAGCCCAATATAAAACCTATAAAAAAAGAAGAAAAGTATACTGTGAGATGTGACTTAAAACAGACTGAGAAGGTCTAGCAGATTTTGCAGCAGAGACTTGGGAAAACAAACTGTAATTACATTGAGGAAAACTGACAAAAGCTAGGTCATCCTAAACAAAGTCAGTAGTTGTAAAAGGAAGGTGAACAATAACAGAAGGTAGGGCACACTCCAGCCCCAGGTGTCCTCACAAGCTAAATAAATTGTAAGAAATAACATTACCAAGAATTATTGTTGGTTGGTTTGGTGTTTCATGGTGCAAAGCAACTAGGCTATCTGCACCAAATATCCAGTAAAAGGTTAAAATGGAGGTAAAATTGGTAAAATTCATAAAAGGAAATTAAGGTGAAACAAAATACAGTTTAATTTTTGAATTAAAAAATAGAAATAGCATTAAATCCAATTTTTACACCTAGTCTACAGTGGTAAGAGGAAAACTACAGAAATAAAAGTTGTAAGGGGCTTTTTGTAGCATAATTGTAATCATCATAACTTGCCAGGAAGACTAACAGGTAAGTTCAAGAACCACCTGTCAGTCACCTGAAGTTGGCCTTTCCACTCCTGGTTCCAAGTTATTTGATGTTATGGCCATTTTCAGAAAGTAAAGTAATAAAGGTTTTATAACACAAAAAGAAAAATTTTAATTATAACTCACCAGGATAACTAACAGCATTAGTTGCCTGAAGTTGGTCTTTCTAGTCATGGTTTCAAGTTATTTGATGTTATGGCCATTACCTAATTTCAAATGGAACTAGATGTACCTTGATTTTTAAAAGGGAATCGCATTAAAAAAAGGTCTAACGTATAAATTAAAAAGAAACCTTAAATAGCATTACAAAGATTAATAGCCTTTAACTAACTAAAAACATTTCTAAGGTGGACAGTGTCACTGTCATTGATAACACATGGGACAAAAAATGTTTAAACTGGTGTTGTCATTGAGTCATAACGATCATAAGACAGTAAAATGTGGCTTATTGTGACATGAGTGTTACACAGACAATGCATCGGTGCATCAGTCCCAGATAAAAGAAAATGAGTTTAAAAACTGTGACCAATGTGTAATCTAGTTAGAACAACTTCCTCTTTCTGATCCTTATGGAGCAAGATGTCCAAAATCTAATAGAGGGTT
This sequence comes from Carcinoscorpius rotundicauda, assembly GCA_011833715.1. Lineage (NCBI taxonomy): Eukaryota > Metazoa > Arthropoda > Merostomata > Xiphosura > Limulidae > Carcinoscorpius > Carcinoscorpius rotundicauda. Next base: position 42,037,161 of record CM022392.1, on the reverse strand, counting down.
TTATTTGAAAAAGCTTGTTTTCACGTTGCTCATTCCAAGTTGACTGCCAACTGGTGCAGAGCCAAGCCTTGAATACAGGGCCATAGTCCATGAATGGAACAGGTGTAGCAGTGTTAGCACCAGAGCAGATACATTTAGCTGTGGTGTTGGCGAGCTCATTCCCATAAATACCAACATGGTTCAGCATCCAGAAAAACTGGATAGACATAGATGTTAAAGAGAAATGTGTCAGTTGGTTTTGAATATTGGTGAGAACAGGGTGTGAACTGATGTGAAGCAATTCCAGGGCCAGTAGAGAACTAAGCAAGTCAGTGTATATAAAGTGCAATTTGAGTACTGCTTAACTTATATGTGATCCAGGGCAAGATGGCATACAGTTCAACAATGTATACAGAAACTGTAGAGGGGATTCTGCATGCAATCATTGAACCACAATGGACATAAAAATCAATGTTGCCAGAAGCAGGAACTATCTGAAGTTAATTCTTTTGCAATAGTTCATGCAAAGGTCAAAGGCCATGTCATTTCATTTGTTGACTTGCATTCGATTTTCATTGAACTACTATTTCATGTTAATATGTTTGTAAGTCTGAAATCAAATTGTAGAATATAATTCAAACATTCATATTATATAAATGTTAATTCTTAATTTAAAAATAAATATTAAAAGAACAGACATAAATGCAGATTTTAATGAGTCATGTGGTATGTTGAATGTAAAACTTTAAAATTAGATGTTTGCAATATCAAGATACTAAGTCTATAATTTCACACAAATTAGGAATTCAAATTACCCATATTAACAAGTTTGAATATAAAATAAAAATCCTCATTTTTTATTTTGCTGATATGTGGCTTATGTACTGAATCAAACACAGTGGTCCTATTCACATATTTCTATTTTTAGAAAATCTCATATATTCTTACTATACATATAACAAGTAAATAATCAATTGACAGTTTAGAATGTCCCCTAGTAGTTTTCAGAGCCATTTTAATCTGTGAAAAGTCTACCATGTTCTTTCAATCCAATATTTCAAGGAGGTAGGTAGTGCCTTAGTTACTAAGCTTAATAATTTATAGTGGAATTATATAAGTAGTTATTTATTATTATTTTTATTAATCAACTGCACATAAAAAAACTTCAAACATTTTTTGTCTGATATTCTCCATGTGCAAAATTGTAAAAGACTTAGCAACCTATGTTCAGCAGCAGCCAAGTTCATAGATTATAGCTAGAAGAGATAATTGTTTGCTTTACCTCTTGATTTATCATCCCATATTTTAAGAAGAATAGTTTCATAACTTTTTCCAAATAGTAATAATCTAATAAATATATCTTGTATAATAATTGAAATGTTACTGTATAATACAAAATACTAGTCCACTAAAGCACAGTCAAGAGTAGGTCAGTTTTATATTGAATACAGTAACATCAGTGCAAGTGCACTGTATCAATGTAAGTTATGTAATGTTAGTTAGGTATGACTAGAAAACCAATATAATAGAAAGTAATAAATATTATATGACATTACGAGACAGAAGCTACATAGCCTAAACACTTGTGTCTTTGTGTTATAATACATAGTCATTATAGCATGCACAAAATCATATAATTTATTTCTTAATTTCTTTTATGACAATTATCAGATTGGTCAGTTGACAGAACCCACAGAGTATAGAAAATAACATAAAGTTAAAAACAAACATTGGAAATGTATTTAGGAGGTTTTACAAATTATGCAAATAATATTTGAGATTTGTAGGACGAAGAATAGTTTTTATTCATAACATGAAATCATTTCACACTTTGATTAATAACCAAACAGACTTGATATTTTCAAAAAAATCTTTAGTCAAAACATTTCATTAAAAAATTTGCCCTTTTCTGTACAAAATCTCATAATATTTACCAAAATTCTGTCAAATTTTGTGTAGGTACGCATACTGTATCAAAAGTTATAGGGTAAATACTTAACGTGCTCAAATGTGTATAAGCACTCTTGTATATTATAATGAGCCCATTGTGAAAGGATTAAAACAACTTTTATTTAATAACAAAAGTCAGGTCGAACATATACTGTCATAATTAAATTATTTCAACCTTTACTGCTTCAAGATGCTTTAAATGTTTAATGTCAATAGCTTAATAAACCAATAATACATGTTCATAATTGCAATAACAAGTCAGTTTTATTGAGTAAATCTCATTTCTACATTATACTCATTTAAATTAAAACTGAATTAGTAAATTAGTCTTATTAGTAACACAATTTTACTCAAACAATTACAATTTACTCTTACAGATTACTGATTAGTCTTCTCTAAAGATTGTCAATAATGGCATAAACATTTACATTTTATAAGTTTAATGCTTGAGCCATTATTCTCTTTCTTAATTAAGATAACGGTAAAACAAAATTTATAACAAATCGCATCATCTAAGAGTAAGATTAGGAAAACTACAAGATAATTAACACAACTTGCCTCTAATTTACCATTATTTTCAAACACAGTTACTGCTTTGTGACACAACTGAGCAAATGCAGCACTAAGTGCTGTCATTTTCTGTCTTCCTTCGTACATGATTTCGCACTGATCTTCGTCAATTGTTCCGAGAACTAAATCGAGGTCAACAAAAGCCTTGTCAAACTCCTTTTCCAGTAAATTTAACCACCTTAATCCCGTTGTGGCAGCCGCCATATTCAATGCCTATTTAATTAAAACATAACTAGATGGCGTTAATAAACAATATTTTCAAAGAGTTATATATTTTTTTAAAAGGGTGCACTTGCTCCATGTCCCTGCAACGAGAAGGAAATTTCTTGATATCATTAAGACGGGGAAGTATCAACAGACCGAGTACACTGTTTGATTACATTCATCTGTTAAAAAAAAAAAGTGCCAGAAAGCTGTAAGCATAATGTTTGAAGGAAAAGTTCTACGAGTATTTTGTAAGATCAAAATCCAAGACATAATTTGCAAAGTACATTTAGCGTGAGAAACATGCTGACATTTGGTAGGTCTGGGAGATATACCCCTTACAAAATTTGTAAAAGACAGATGGTAGGTAGGCATTTCATGTTTATTGACACAAAGCTACTAGGCTATTTGTGCCAAACAAGAAGCAGTATTCTATAATAGTATGTGGGAATGAAGGTAAAATACGTAAAATATGTAAAATTAAGACCTGTCAGGAAGACTGAAGCATAAAGTTCAAACTTGCTGTCAGTTACCTGAAGCTAGCCTTTCCACTCCTGGGTTAAAATCAAAATAAAATTAAAATGTGTAAAAGAAGTCATACTAAAACCGTGTATAGTCCAATAAAAACCTTGAATTAAAGTGGTAAGTTAAAAATCTGTGACCAATGTTTAGCCTAGCCAAAACAACTTCCTCCCTTCGATCTTTACAGAAACAAGATGACCAAAGAGTTAAAGAAGGCTTGATTTGAAAAAAAACTTATTATTTCGTTGCTCACTCCAGGTCGACTGATAACTGGTGTATAGTCGAGTTTTGATCACTGGACCATAGTCCATGTACGGAACAGGGACGGTGGTGATAGAGCCAGAGCAGATGGACTTTGCCGCTCTGTGAGCTAGCTTATTCCCACGAATACCAATATGACCTAGAATCCAAAAATCTGGACAGAGATGGATGATAGAGAGAGATTGGCAAATTTGTTTTGGATATTGATAAGAATAGGATGGTAACTAACATGGAATGATGTCAGGGCCAATAGACAGCTGAGTGAATCAGTACAGATGGTACAATTTGTATATTGCATACTTTGAATATGATTCAGGGCAAGAGAAATGACATAAAATTTGGCAGTGAACACAAAAACTGTAGATGGAACTCTGTGTGGTACAACCGAACTGTAACAAACCATCGCAGAACCTACAGAGTCACCTGATTTTGAATTATCCGTATACATGGGAATGGATGGATTGTTTGAAAGAAGTTCAACAAATAAAGAGTTGCCCCTCAGTGGCTCAGCGGTATGTCTGTGGACTTACACGCTAAAATCCGGGTTTCGATACCCGTGGTGGGCAGAGCACAGATAGCCCATTGTGTAGCTTTGTGCTTAATTCAAACAACAACAAATAAAGAGCGATGTTTCCAGTCGGAAGTACCGGTTTTCCTCAGATGCCTCAAAGATAGTTCACAGTTGGGGATAGTAATTAGCCATCTTTCAAGGCGAATTAAGTGGTCTACTATGGAACACTCTTTTTGGAACCCGTACTGAGTGGGTGAGAGAAGATTGTTTGATTCAAGGAACCAAACAAGACAAGCATTAATCATTCTCTTTAAGGTCTTACTGAGACAACTCGTCAAAGCAATGGGAAGGTAGTTTGAAGGAATCTTTGGATCCTTCCCAGGTTTAAGAATAGGGAGTACAATTGCTTGGCGCCAAGCATCAGGAAATACATTATCTTGCAAAATTCGATTAAAGACAGCGAGAAGAATAGTAAGAGAAGCAGGAGAAAGGAGGCGTAGCATTTCATAATGTATATCATCAGGTTCATCAGACCTATGAAGCACAAGTTTAAGTTCCATCAGTTTAAGAGAGCGATTGCACTCATAGGGATGATCAGTCCAATAAGAAAGAGGCAGATGTTCAACTCGTGTTTTAATAGCTAAGAAGGAAGGAGATGAGTTTGAAGAGCTAGATACATGAGAGAAGCATTTACCAAAAGTATTGACAATACTCTGAACATCAGTAACTTTATGGCCATTGAATATTAAAATAGAGAGGGGGTCAAAAGTATACTGTCCACCCACCTTCCGGATTTTGTCTCATATAACTTTTGACTGGTGGTTGAAGAAATGCTGGAGGTTTATTTAATCCAAGATTTCTTCTTGCTTTTACATTCAACTCGCCGAGCTAGTGCACGGGCTTACTGAAATGCAAAGCGGTTTGTAAGCGTGGGATATATACGAAATGTATCCCAAGCACGTTTTTGAGCTTTTTGTGATATAGAACAATCAGAATTCCACCAAGTGCGGGGATGCCGTGGGAAAAATGTCGAGGTTTTGGGGATGCACTGAGAAGCTGTTTGGACAATACAGTTGATTACTGTTGCTACACAATCATCCATCGATGATTTATATAAGATGGTAGGATCAATTTCTGAAAGAGCAGTAAAAGAGAGCCAGTTAACCTGGTATAACTTCTACTGAAGCACACTGTTCAGGTGGCACTGATCACAGCCAATCTATCTTAATATTATAGAAAAATGATTCCAAGAAAAGCAGGTGAAAAGCAAAGGGAAGCAGATAGAAAGATCTATAGTAGTAAATGAATGACTGGATGCATGAAAATAAGTATAAGAGCCAGTATTGAAAAGAGACAGGTTATGATTTAGAAGCATATGCTCTAAGCATGACTCCTCACATCAATACTAGAACCATCCCAAAGAGAATTACACTCCTTAAGATTCCTCAAAATTAAAAAGAGGGTTGGCAGTTGCTCAATGAGGACATCAAGGTCTGAGGGATGACAATTTTTTCCAGGGAGCAAACAGTGATGGTACGACACAAGGAGATACGGATAGCTACAGCCTCCAACGGCGTATTCAATGACAAGGACCTGGGTGGACACATTTTAATCAGCCTCATGTTCTTGCACTACACATGACCTTTCATTGCAGTATAACGAGTATTGTCATATTTTGACTGTATAGTAGGTTTTAAAAATATTTCCTGTGAAAACAAGACATTTGAGATGATAAAAATCAATCAAATCCTTGATGCCATTCACATTTGATGAAAATTCTCAACAATTCCATTGGACTAGCGTGGCCATTCTTCTTTATTTTGGAGGAGAATATGGCACGGAGACCTTCTGCTTGCAACTGCACTTTTTCGTTACTGGATATTGGGCGGTCACTCTCAACTATAACTCCTCTTGAAGAATTCAAAGTAGAATTAGGAGTAATCGCAATGGGTATATCCTCAATACCCTTCGACTTCAAGAGGAGTTTGAAATGTTGTGATGAAGCTGTTTCCACTAAAGTGTCCCCAAACTCTAATTCTTTTAGCGATTTAGATGAGCCAGCAAGCCCTTTTAAACCCTTCTGAATAAGAAATGGAGACATCTGCCCTTAGGGATTTTCAGTTAAAGAATGCATGATTAAAAATTGTGGGACAGATTCAAGTTGTGAGTTTGACCGAACAGACTCATTAATGCGCGGTCGTTTGCCAGTAGTTGGATTTTTCTCTGTACTGTCATGCTTATTTTTGTTATTTGAGGGGTATCTATAATAAGAGAGAATATTTCGGTGTTCATCGACCCCACCCACCATGTAGCGCCATGAAGGGATGCACTACAGTGCTAATAAGGTCACTGCAGCAACGCCAGGCAGGGTTTCGTGAGCACTATACCTGAGCACCAGCATCAGACATAATGTCCACTACACCTATTGAGGACGTCCAACGCTGGCACTCAGTTGACCCTGGCTCAAATGGGCTAGCCGATTGATCTTTGGTGGGGGGCACCACAAGATCGCCAATCTACACGAACTGAAGGCCAAAGTGGTGTGTTGGAGTAGAACTCGTCGACCACCAGGATCCTCTCCTCTCCTTCACGGGTCATCACGCATGGCAAACACGCAAGTGAATGTTTAGATCCCAGAGGATCTAAAAGTACAGAACCTTTGAGGGAAAAAGAAAACTGGCTTGTTTGTTGTTTTTTTTTAATCACGTACAAAACTACCCGAGGGCTATCTGTGCTAGCCGTCCCTAATTTAGTAGTGTAAGGCTAGAGTGAAGGCAGCTAGTCATCACCACCCACTGCCAACTCTTGGGCTACTCTTTCACCAACGAATAATGGGATTGACCGTCACATTATAACGCCCCCGCGGTAAAAAGGGCGAGCATGTTTGGCGCGACGGGGATGCGAACCCGCGACCTTCAGATTACGAGTCGCTCGCCTTAACACGCTTGGTCATGCCAGGCCACAAGACAATTGGTCTGGAAACATTTTCCTAAAAGTAGAGCTTCAACAATTGCATGACTGTTTACACAAAATCCACGAAAAAGTCAACAACTCGTCATTCTTTGTATGTAAATCTGTGTGCTTACTTCTTAATCAGAAATTATCATTCTGTATCTCAAAATAGCAGGTGTGGGTATTAACACTTTTATTAATAAGTAGAGAACAACGTTTCGACTTTTCTAGGGCATCTTCAGATAAAGAAAGAGAGAATTTAAATGCGACTGTTGACGGACACATGTTTTAGGAACGAGAATATAAATGAGTATGGGATTGTAGGGGGTGTTGCAGATGGATGTTGGGTTATTAATTAATATAGGTATAAAGATGTTTCTTTATATTGGTTTAATTTTGGTTTTAGTTGTTGTATAAGTAGGGCTTCTTTGATTTTGCGTTTGTTTCCCTGCTTAGTATCTGGATATTTTTTATAGTTATGTGGTGTTCAAGGGCATAGATTTTTTACACCCAATGGGGAGGGATGATTTTTGAAACCATTTATGTGGACTGTTCAATTTGCAAATTGGTAATCTCTGATTATGTGAACCTGAAAGCTGTAAACATGCAGTCACAGAGTAATCTTGTTGCCACGATACTTCAAGGTTTCCATGTAGGTTTGTATAAGTGAGGTGTTGTGAATAGTTTTCAAAATGTTAATAGAATAAAGACAAATGTGTCAGAAATTAACTGCCACATGAATTTATTCTTGCACACTGCACAGTATAAAAGATGGCCATTATTCTTGACAAAATTACTAATAACTTTCTTTGCATGAATTACGTTTTCAAATATCAATAACATCACTAATTACCCTTGATAAGTTTATATCTACTGAAAAACTGTTCATTTTGTTTCGTAAAAATAATTAAAATGTCTTTGCGAACTCTTGAAAATTATACGTCAGTACAATGCAGCACATAATTATTCATACTTTTCATTGAAATAAGATTCATTTAGTCCTCTAGTCCACATTTTCCCAAACGTAGACCTCCTTTGTGATGATCTGTTTATGAATTCTTTCATAAGCTCTTCTATATTTATCTTGTTGATCTCATTTTTGTGAGTGTGACAAAGTGCTAGGTGGTTGAGGCGTCTTCAACTGTCTTAATGCAGAAAAGCTGCGTTCACATTCGCAGCTGGATACTGGACATACAAGAAACTTTTCATGAGAAGAAACGCTTCACTAAACATCTGCTGGCTTGTTTCATGCATTTTACAGTAAGCATCCTTTGCATCTTTGAGAGATACTGCTTTTGTTGTTCCTTTGAACATGGGTAACTGAAACTCGAGCCGTTGTGCAGAGATTTTTGGATAGAAGTTTATAACCAAGTTGTCAATCTTGCCAGATGTGATCATGCTTTCAAGTGCCAGATATTGCCTCAAGTCATTGTTGTCTGCATTGAATCTAGTAGTCAGATCTTCTATGACTGTATCCACAAATTCAAAATATTGGCTTCTGTAGTAATTTCTAGCTGTTGCAAAATGATGTGCTGAGCCATCACCTGTGATTCTTCTTGGGGTCTGTGAATACGTGGTAGTTCAATAGGCATCAAATCTAGGGACGTTACCTTTTTCAGCTTCATCAAATATATTGTTGTAATTTTCCTCTGTTCGCAACACCAGCAATTGCTCAACTGTCATTGCAGATGCTTCAATCATGCCAGATACTGTCGCTGATTTTACTCGAAATGCATGTTTTTTTCCTCTAATGCAGCTAATGGATGCTGAGCCATCAACAATCCTTAAACTGTCTTTTCTTTGTCAAATCTGTCTAGCAGACCTCGTGCTTTCACTGCTACATCTGATTTTTTATTTGCTAATTCAGACAAAGAATCAACAATTTCACTGTTGGATATGAAGGTATACTCCACTAGCCTCTCCAATTTCCGTGTAAAAAGGCCTCTATTTTCCGCATTGGCACAATGAAAGCATATGACTTTTTGAGTCTGATTGTCGAAGTGCAGCCATGGGAACTCATCAAACAATTTGCCCTGGAAGTTGATATTTTGAGACTTTGCTCTCTGTCGTGGTATTAGTTGTGTGTCTGGATGATATGGCTTTCCACACTGTATCTGGGGAGTGTCAGATTTTTCATTACTGCACAAACTTGTTTCACAACTATCTGGTGGTTCATGATGTGCAACAGTTGCACAAGCATTTTCAGACTCGTCCTCTGATGAACATGGTATTTCCTCTGTATGGCAAGTTTCTATTCCTTTGCTTGAGGTTGTTGAATTACTTGCATCTGCTTTGTCTCTTGTAGTACTAGTAACTGGCTTGCAGAACTGTCTAATATCGGAAAGTTTCAGACGCTTGCTTGTTATAATTGGAATCTGTTTCCCAGATGACTCAACAGGCTAAAATACAGTCTTTATTAAAAAAAAAACTCTAACGTACAATGAACGAAGATAGAACAGAATGGATGTAGGACTAAACTGTACAATGTATTTAAGTCGAACGCGCGAACCTCACAGTGACTACCGAGTCGACTGACCGCCTGGGCATCGCTGGGACAGTAATGTGTGCTAGTTACAACAAAAGTAATTGCAAGTTTCTCGAAAAATACTTAAACAATCACAAATATATTATATTCCTGTTAAAGCTCATCAAAAGGCAAACACGTTGTGATATAATGTCTACAAGTACGTTTATTAAATAAAAATACCTAAACAAAAACTAGCAATACAATTCGTAGAGGCTTCAGGCCGTCAGAATCGCTCTTTTTGTGTTATAAACATTTTTACTATATATGATAAGAGAATATATTGTTCTTTTACCTTGCGTGTCTACTTAGGTTTACTGACTGATACTTACGAACTATCGCTTAGATCGTAAAGCTGAGAAGCACGCCTATATTAAAGATGTACATTTCGGCTGCTGAAAAAGTCTACATCTAGGCTTAATTACGTAATTCGATTGGTAAGAACACGAAAATCGTAAGAACAAACACAAAATTTGTAGGCCTGTGATGCAATAAAACAATTCAACAGACCAAAATGTAGGGGGATGATTGTATGAACCATGCCCCCACCTAAAATGAAGGAGTGTATCCCCCATCCCCCAGGATCTACACCCCTGATGATGTTTATTTGATTTGCAGTGTTTAAAATGTGTGAAAGTGTTTTTTTATGTCATTTGAATCTAATTTCCATTTTTCTTGTTTGTCCAATATAAAAGTCGTGGCAGTTGTTGCATTGCATTTTATAAGTTATGTTTGTCAGTGTAGTTTTACACAATGTGAACTTTAGTTTTGTACCCAAATTTTGAATAAATTTGGTGTTTACTGGAATATCATGTTTTGTTATAAGTTTTTCTAAATGTTGGTTATTTTATGCTGATGTCGGGAATATCTGGAATGCAGCAATATTAACTTTTGTAGTTTGTTGTACCTTGGGATTATTTGTTGTTTGTTTGTTGTCAGTCTAGGTGTGTGCGTGTTTGAGGAAATTTGTTGATGTTGATGAAGTCTTGTTTTATTTTGTTGATTTTATCGTTAATTTTATCGGGTGAGAATAGTTTTATGGTTGTGTTTATTTGGTTTCTTAATATGTTGAGCTTTTGTTTATTCTGAGTTTTGCGTGTTCATAGGACAATATTAGTAATAATGTCAATTATCTTGGATGATAGACGTTTAATAAAAACCTTTAAAGCATTAGCAGCCTACGTAGAAGTACAATGATAAACAATCTTAGAATGTTCACTTAAAGTATCAACAGTGTTCACCCAGTTGTAAAATTATTTGTTTAGAAGTAATACTTTATCATGTCAATTTGCATTGAATTAAGGGCAGCACACAAAAATATGCCATCCAATTTCGGTTGGTTTCATAACCATGGGTATTTTTCAAATTAAGTTGTTTTAAACTCGTGGTTATACTCGTGATAAAGGTAGGAGAAAAACATTTGACGGTGACACATGCTTATAAAGATAGGATTTTTTTAGCATTTGATAGATTACTATTTATCTTGGCATTTTTGTTTGGTAATTTTGTTGGTCTCAATAAATTGCCAGTGTTAATATCATAGATCTGTAGCTCTGACTGCTGTAATGCAATGCAGTGGTGATGTCCAGAAATAATAGAATTCTCAATGCTTAAAGCAGTTTGAGGTTAAGTTTAATTAGTTTGGATGTTATCATTATCATCACCACACGAATATAGCACAGCAGTGTGAATCTCACAAGCTTCACATTCATTGCCGGCACAAGAGAAGGAACTGGGCTGTGTGATTAACAGCGTCAGTAAACAAAAGCATACATTAATTTTAAAGAGGTATCTGATATATAGCTTTAAAATAACATTGTAATTTAGATGATATATAAAATATATAGTAAAGTTTGTTGTACTCGTCCATATATACAGCACTATGCAAACTTGTTGAGATTAAGTCAAAAATAGGATTTCAAGCTACTTTCAAAGAATAATGGAAGGTAAATCACATGTGAAACATCAAAGTTTATTAATCATTTTATTAAGTAGCATAAACACAGTAGAAGTGCTTGAGTTAGCAAATAGTTAATATTTTGTGTGTTATTCTTTCTTTCGCTTTAATAATTCTAAACAGCCTTTCAGGCATTGTTTCAATATATTTAATCAAAGTGTTCTTTGGAATTTCACTCCAAATATCTCTAATAAATTTCCATAAAGTTTCTTTGAAAGTAACTTTGATTTGTGAAGTTATTGATGTGACTAATCCTAGACCTGCCCAGTTGGGTTGACATCGGGCTTCTGTTGCAGCCATTACATCATTTAAATAACTCCAGCAGGCTATTTTTTAGATAAGTAAACTCTGCACAAGCTGAATGAGTGTTTTGGGTCATTATATTCTATATATGTAAAGGGAATACCATGATGGATCAGTATCTGATGGTAACTGCGATGGTACATTATTCCATCTATTTTGCAAATATCCCCGGCCGTCATAATAGAAAAACATTTCCAAATCATCACTCTGCCTTTCCCATGCTTCATGGTTGGTAACAAGCATTAACGTAAGTATCTTTTACCTTTCTTCCGCCAGATATACAATTACACGTTGAACAAAATATTTCAAACTTCGACTCATCCATCCATAACACCATTTTACAATAATCAACAGTCCAGTTTTGTATTTTTAGCAAATGTCAGCCTCTTGACAGTGTTTAAAGATCGGCGTAAGCGTTCTTTAACTGATACATGAATAACTATTCCATTCTAGTTGAGTCTTGATACTATAGATCTGGACACTTTTCTGTCATTTTGTACATGATTGTTTATCTCATGCTTAAGATCAGTGGCAGTCTTACTTCTGTCCTGAAGGCTACATAAATGAATATATTTAAAAATAGTGTCATTGAGTTGAGGTGTTCTGCCTCTTTCTCAAATTTCTCTATCTCTGTTTCATGATCAAAGGTGCGCTTGATAGTGTTTGGGGAGCATCTCAAGTCTGTAGCAATTTTCAGAGAATACAATTAGTATCATATAAAGCTTTTGTGTGAACCATTTGGTCAATTGACAATTTTCTAAGTTTTTTTAATTGTGGTACGACAACGAAACTTAATATATATTGTTAAATATTGTTTTTATCAAGGTTTATTTATGGAGTGCTAATAAATTGTTTCGTCTAGTATATACCAGTGCCGCATCCTAAATCCTTGTTTGCTTCTTTCCATATTTTTAAGATACTGCATGGTGTATCATAACAGTAATTTCAATAGTCCCCAAATTTGATTAGTATCTTCATTGAAGCAGAATCATCATGATATACTCTCACAACAAGAATATAGAAAGTTTAGGAAATGATGAACGTTCTTCACCCTGGCTCTTTCAGTTGTCAACATGGATCAGTAAAGCATTGCCACAGTGTTTAAATTTGCATTTTATAATGGCGTGGAAGAATCAGCTCTATAAAATGGAAATAATGTCAATATATATTCTTGTCCTTTCATCAAGAAAAACTTCTCTAAGACCCATTATCTATAAGTAAGATGACGTCTCGTCTATTTTTATCACTCCCTGTCCTGTTTCTAGGGTAATACTTCTCCGGTAGGTAGTGGAATTAGCCGACTGGCGACTCCATCTTTTATGATCCTTTGAAAGTGGTCTCAATAGTAATTGGGGTTCATCAGCAGGTTGCTTTTCTGCTTACAAATTCTTCTCTGGAGTTGCCAAGATGCTCATTTTTTCATTTACCTACTTATAAAGATAACCCAGGTGGATGACTTTTAGTTTGGATTGCCAATTATCCCAAATCTTACTAAACTTTGAAGTTTGTGCACTCTTGTGATAAAAACTGTTCAACCATACAATGCCAATGAAATTCAGGTGATTTAACTCTTCTGTGGGTAAAGTAATCCATGGTATCTTTATTCTTCACATCAATGAGAAATCCTCTCACCATCAATTCTTTGGAATACGCTAGACTACTTGGTTCTGCTATGATTAAGTCACTAGACGAACAGTTATTGGTAGTAACTCAAGTCATGTGTATTTTACTTCTTTTTACCAAAAAATATCAACATCTGGTATAGTAGTTATCATGTAGTACACCGGAATTTCCTCGTTTTAGACTGTGAGGTTACCTAAAGATAGCCTAACATCACATCAATGCCCGCATGAAATCAGCAAACAATTTACACTTTTGCTCAATGTTAGTAACTTATAACTTATGAAAAACATAAAAATTATAAAGTAGGGGTAATATCTATCTGTAGCTGAAGAATCAGTGTCAATTAGCAAGATTTTCCATGAATAAGCCCAAGGAATCGTGGACGACTTTTCTCAAATAATGAACTTCCTTTGTAATTTGGAATAATAATTTTTACAAGTGAATTTTGTTTCATAAGTCCAACTAATTCAGTTTCTTCTTGAGGTCTCATTAGCTATGTAGTTCTCCTTTGATCTGATTAAATTATGGTTTTGGCTAAGTAAAAACATCTTTCAGCCGTGGGGGCGTTAAAATGTTACGGTCAATCCCATTATTCGTTGGTGAAAGAGTAGCCCAAGAGTTGGCGGTGGGTGGTGATGACTAGCTGCCTTCCCTCTAGTCTTACACTGCTAAATTAGGAACGGCTAGCACAGATAGCCCTCGAGTAGCTTAGTGCGAAATTCCAAAACAAACAATCAAACAATACTTCTTTCTGGTATACTTTTAGAGGAGCTTTTTTTTCGAAGAAGTATTTGCTGGCAGTTTGTCCCTTCAAATTACATTTTGAACATTTATTACATTTTAATCTATTTCCATCGTTCTATTTAATTAGTTGTTTTACTATTATTTTAAGTTTTTCTTCAATATCAATATAGAGAATGGAAGTTTCAGTGTTGCATGATCTAATATTCTCGTAACTCTCAGATGTTTTTGGTAATAGTTTATTTGCAATTATAATGGATTCCAATCCCATTGAAACTTCAGAACTTTCTTTGAAACTATCATGCTTCAGTTTGATTCTCATATCCTCATCTGCTATAACATTCATAAGTTAGTAAAGTGCCAATGACTATACAATTTCACAAGAAATATGTGGGAAGAAAATGGGGTAAGTCTTTCAAAATCTTATGTAAGTTTAACTAAGATATCTTCTTTTCTCTATACCATTTTCTGTATTTTTGCTCTGAATCTTTCTTCCTGGAATGACTCAGTGTTCAGTAGTTCTTGGTAATTATTATAACCCTCAGCTAAAAGGTTACTTAATGTTCTGAAAACTGGTATTTTTAAATAATCCTGAACCTGAGCCTGGTATCCTTTCCATTATGTACACCTTTGTCTAACGTTGAACAATGACAAAAACTATATCTCTCTTGTAAAAATGTGGTAACATTAGGAAAACTAATTGTAAGGAAAATCAGAATAATTCATAAACTATCCCTCTGCACTCGTATTTTTTGTTTGTTTCCTTCAGTTAATAATCCATTTAACGTCAGATGAAAAACATAAAATCCACTGGTGATATAAAACAAATTAAAACTTTCAAGGTTTATCTATACACACACAAATAAAAGTTTGTTTGTTTAGAATTAAGCACAAAGCTACACAATGAACTATCTGGGATCTGCCCACTACAGGTATTGAAATCCAGTTTTTAGCAGTGTGAATCCACAGACATACTGCTGTGCCACTGGGGAGTTTCAAATAAAGGACCATGATATAAGGATAAATAGGAAACTGTTCATTATTAAGCAAAACGTTACCTACACACTGCAGGCAGCTCAGCCTGATATTTAGCATTATAAGTTTTTGGATCGGTGTCTAAACCACTGGGGGAAAGAGCATATAAATTATCTCTTCTGAATTATCTGCAATGTATACATGCACCCGAAAACACCACACATAATATTCTTGAATAGCAAAAATGTGTATAACCATAATAGAAAATACAGTAGAGTAAACATTTTACTTCTCTTTAAGAACGAAAATTACATATACTGAACATGGCATGCATCAGTTAGATCACTTCTTCTACAGGGAAGTTTCCACCGTAGGTGCCATACTAAAGGTGTTAAAAATACTGCTGGCGCCATCATACCTATATTATAATACTTGGAAAGTCTGCAAGGAAAAAGTCTTTGACAGTTAGATATTGCGATTTACTTATTGTATATATACTTGTGCAATAATTGACCAATGATATCTGATTTAAAAAATCATAATATATATATATATATATGTATATCATGTAAACGAAGACCTGTAAACTGTCTCTTTAAACACTATCTGTCCTCATGTGTAAACAGTTGATGTAGTAGACCTTACACCTAATGGTACTAGCCATAGTGAACTATGTTGATCAAACAGCTATCATATCCTATCACATGAATATCTCTTAAAGTGAATCTCTGCTCAGCAGTTAAGTATGGACTGCAAAGTCCTTTGAATTCCATTAATTTAGTGATCAACAAACCATCCTAACCCCAACTAATTGAGAGATTATCATACATTTTTCCTTAGAATATTATCCACTAGCTAAAAAACAAAGGCGGAAACATTTTTCCAGTCAGTCTTTGAACTTCTAGCAATTGCCTTCAATTACGCAAACTAGTTATACACTAGGCATTATATTTAATAACACCAGCCATCTTAGCTTAAGGGTATTCAAGTGGAAATTATACAGTTTATTTAAAGATCGTTCTTCTTATTCTTATGTGTGAACAAGTACAATACAATTTCATCCACACATAATATTTTACAATTGTAACTAATAATTTAACTAGCAAAAAACACTACTTTTTTCAGCTATTGGCTTCCTGAACAAATGATCATCCTATATGCTACATGGATAGTGACTGTACAATATAATACAATCAGAGTCATATATCACCAATTAAAGGAATGAAAAGCAATATTCATAGCACCCATTCATGCAGCATTCTTTCAACCACATGACCACATTAACTAGTGATGATTTTAGTCAAGTAAGTTAGAAGGTCTTTGTTGTCGATTCCATGGATCATCAGAGCCGAGTCCTACCTATAGGTCCATAACTCAAGCACCCTAAACAAAAAGATAAGAGCTGTTACCTCTTTCTCATAGTCATAATGGAAAAAACGATGATATGATCTTCAATTATCTTTTCTTCTGACTCTTGATCGAGCCATTTAAAGAGAGATTCATTGTTCACATGTAGACACAGTTGGCAAATGTGCACTTTGGGTTTGGACGTGACCCTTAACTGCTGTAGCTCATGTACACAAAAGCTAACGTGTTAAAGCACAAAATGTGGTCTTGTCTAGTTGGAACCAAAAGCTTCCAAGCTGTTGACATATACTTAAAGTTACACTTTTTCAGTACTTTCTGTACTTTAGTGTTTTGTTATAGCACCTCTTCTCTCACACACCAGGCTCTTAAATATTGATGTGCAAACTCATGATAGTCCACAAACACAAACTTTAACAACTCAACGCAGTTGTGTAAACATTGGAAAGGACAGTTGCTATAGGTGGTGGATAATACATCATGTCTAAAGGGAGTAAGATGTCTGGATCAAACATTAACATATTCAAAAAACAACCTCTGGGTTTCTCTTTAGTTGTGCAACACACTATTCGTGTATAAGGTGTTTATCCTTGCCAGATTTGTTGGAGTAAACAAATATAGCAAGTTTACATTTAATAGTAGATATTATCCTTCTTACTAAACTGCCAGATTGGGAATGATAAATTGAATTCACATCGAATCATGTCCGCTTCTATACACAGTGGGGAAAGTAAATCAAATCTTTAAGGGTTGTTCTTTAAGGTTTTTTTTTATTCTTTTCAATTGAAAAAAGAGCATCTGCATAGCAGTTAGTAATAATCAATATTAGAAAAATACGTATTGCGATATACACATTGTATCCTGTCTTCCACTAGGATATCATGAAAATCGATGTGACTGAATTTTGTTTTTCCTGTTTCTTTAAACTTTGCGAGTATATAACAGTGAAACTGTCGTATTTTTCCACAGAAAATCATATTCAAATCAACAAGGTATGAGTCAACTAGGTTTTGGGAAACTTGTAATATTGTTCATCACATAAATTTATAAGTTGATACTTCTTTGCAAATTTCACCTCTCATCTTCTTGTGAACTTCAAGTGTATCAATTATAGTGTAGTAAGTAGACACACGAAATTTGTCTTTGGGATTCAATGCTGTTTCTGGTGCACTGCCATCATTTGCTTGTTTTTTCCTGATTCACTTGCGGGACTGGGCTTCTTTGTAGTCAGTATCAGGCAGGATATCTTTTGATATGTCTTTCAGTCCTTTGAAATCACTTCTCAATCTGTGTAAGTTGTCTGCTAATGATTGATACAGATCTGCACATGATTTCTAATCAAATTTATTTTTTTTGAAAGGCTGGATTTGTGCTGTGAAAATGTTGTAAAATTTCAATCTACATGGCTAACATGAATACAATCTCTAGTTCTTGCATCTTATTTTCAATGTTTTCTGTTTCCCGCATAGTTTTCGTTTTTGTGATTGGTCTTCATTTATACTTTTTAATGTATCCACAATCTTTGAGTAGAACTCCATAACTGAACTTGTTGTCACTACATGTGCCTCCCAGTGAGTATTATAATGAGATTTCAACATAAGATCAATGCCCAAATATATTTTAAAAACTATCCATCGGTGTGTTGAGGCAGAGAAATATATATCAAGTAACTGAACTGTTGAGAAAAATTAACTGCCATTGGGAAACAATCAACAGCATTTCGGCCAACAAGACTGAGAGAGCGTGCAGCACATGGTATGAATATTGCATTTTTGTTCTGTTCTAAAATCTTTCGTTGCATTCCTTTATAATGCCCTGACGTGTTGGCAGCATTAGAACTAAGAGTGATTTCTGTACTTTGAGAAATCTATTTTGCAAATTTGACACAGATAAAGCAGTACAGGAATTTTATAAATCATTTAACTAGTTTTCCAACTGCGTGAGATACATATCTTAATATAATACTCGATTGATCAATGTGTGAAAGATTAGGTGTAAGGTTGACAGATAAACTGCAGTACTCAGCAGAACTTATTTCATCAACAATAGCTGAACGGACTTTGTCACTCATTAGACCAAAGAGTTCATCTCGTACTGTCTTGGATAAGTATGATGGGTTATCTTTTCCAGCATTTCCATATTTTGATATATAGCCTGCTAAAAATGGGTCAAAATGAGCTACAAGCTCCAACAATCCCAAAAAATGTCTTCAGAAAGACATAACACGCTCAGCTAATGTCTAAATAATAGCCACAACACGCTGCAAGACACGTCGCCAATATTCACGCTCCCCTTTTAATTTGTTCTTCTAATTTTTATGTCAATCCAAAGCCCTATCTTAGTTTTAAATATGTCAACACGAAATTTTTGTAAGTAGTGCTATTTTTATGTTGTTTAACTAAAACAGTAATACATCAGTCACTAAATCAAACTGCAGCAGCAAACTGAGATATTGAAGAATAAAAGATCCTGATATATGGATTGATTTTAGAATCAATGATGTAACTTACTAGATAGATCGTGGACCATATGACTATCAACACCACATATCAGGATCTTTTCTCCTTCACAGTGTGAGCAGATTCAATCTCTGACACACCCACACCTTCTGGAACAATGTCTGTTTTACCACCAGGAGTAGGATGATCAATTACAGTCTTTGACACATCCACATGTTCGGGAATGGTGTTTGTTTTACTTCCAGAGGAAGGGTCAATCTCTAAGACACTTACAGGTTTTGGAACGACGTCTGTACTACTAAGAGAAGATGTTGCTTCTGATGGATTCGTTTTGAAAAATGATGCCATATTCGGAAGTTTTGGATAATTTCACAACTTTTTTGTTTCCTTTCTTCCGCCAGTTTATGTTTCTGTGCTCCCCTCAGTTAGTTATGTTTTATCATGTTTCTTATCTCAATTATCTGAAAAGAACAAATTAAACAACATACACCGTTTGTAACAAACACACATCATACACAATATCTAACACTTTTACCAATTCCATGCTTCCACATACGAGTGAGACAATGACGCTGACAAAATTGGTGCTAAATTACAGAACTGTACACAAAGTACATTGAAAACACGCATACAACTTTATACATTTTATATTGATCAATGCAGACCTGGTTTAGGTGAGAATAAGTTATAAAAAAGAGAAAAATGATAGGAGAAGAGGGTGAACTAGAGTGTAAAGAAGTCTAACAAGTTTTGATCTTTATCATGATGACTCGTTCTATGCTTTCTTTAAAATATCGTATTATTTCAAAAAGTTCTCTTTTCGTGTGTGTGAGTCCCAGCTTTACTGGTGACCTAAGTGTGTGGTTATTCTGCCTGTTGGATAATCCAGGACTGTAGGTCCTCAACAACCTGAAACATGAGGCGAACATACAGACAACACAGTATATAAACACAGCGATTTCTGTGGAAGTACTTGGAATTCGATTCATAGAAAATAGTAAAATTCGCCGAAAATTTATTTTAAAAAATGCCTTGCTGTGTTGCTTGAGGCTGCAGTAATTGAACAGAAAATAGTGTTCATTTGTGTGAGGTAATGTATGTCGAATAACAGAAAAGAGGATTAAATTTCACTTATTTTAGACAAATGTTTCTAAAACGCCTTTGAAAAGTGGGATGAAACACATCCTCATCACGGAAAAATTTACACTGGGCTGTCTTAATATCACCTAACTTGAATCGGAGGTTGACATAAGATATTTAACTCAGGCTAAAACTGTGCTATGCCTATGATCATTAACATCAACTTTAGACTTTGACGTTGCATCTTGATAACGTTTAAAGCAAGAATAATCTGATTGGAATACTATTACTATGCACTCTTATCATTTTTGAAATTCCTCCAGGGACTAGAATTACAAAGTAGTGTTTAAAAATGTAATAAACCTAACAAAAGTATTATCCCAATTGTTTAGATTGTAGTAGGTAAACTGTTACCAAACAATATTCACTTTAAAACATAAATTTTATGAAATTTTGATGGGAAAAAAGGAGTTTATTAGCCCATTCAGGATGTTCCTTCCAGCTCCTGACTATAATCTTCCTTTACTACGGATGTATTTATCAAATTTTTTTGGATTCAGTAAAATTTTCTGCCTCCACCACCCTTGAAGGTATATCATTCCAAAAGCTGACTATTTTCTTTGAAAAGTAATACTGTCTAGCTGTCCAATGATTTATGTGCTGCCAGAATTTGAACTTATGACCCCTTGTTCTGTTGTTTTCACTGCTAAACACAAAAAATATTTGATGGATCTATATTATTAGTACCCTTAGTAAACTGAATCACCTCAATCAAATCCCATCTAACCCTTCTCCTCTATAGATTAGATGAATTCAGACTCTAGGTTTAGTATCTCTTCAAAGGACAATCCCATCATCTTAATGGCTTTTCTCTAAACCTTCTTCAACAATTCAATGTTTTTATTGAGGAAGGGAGCCCCAAACTATACACAGTATTTTAAATGAGGCCTTACAAAAGATCTATACAGTGAAACAATAATACCCCTTGTCTTGTATTTTTATAGATGCCACTCAAAATCCTATTAGCTGTTTTGCTAACTACAGTACACTCTTTAGAGGATTTAAGTGATTTTTCAATCACAACACCAAAAATTTAATTTGTAATAACCATTTGAACTATAAAAATCTACTTTCATAACTTTACATTTTGGATAGTTAAACACCATCTGCCATGTACAGGACCAATGCATCAAATGATCTAAATCTCCCAGTTAGTCTGCAGCATATTTGATACAGTTAGTCACCCTAAAAATCTTAATGTCTTCTGAAAATTCAACATTTCATTAGAGATTACATGGCATAAGTATGAGAGTATAATACTTTATTGTTGTATATGAAGAGATTAAAAAAAAAATTGAAATATTTTACAATTCACAATTTTAAAAGAATATATTTGGACTGACATTTACTGTTTATCATCTATATCAAAAATGTATTTCATACAAAGAAGCAAACACAAAATAATATAACACAACACTATTAACATTCATACTTGTATTACATTTACATTTATTAAAATCTTCTCATATATTTATACACAGAACAAAAATACAGACTTGTAACCACAGCTTTCTCAGATGCTTACACTTTACCAACAATTCTTCCAAGCACTGTGGGTTAGTCACTCTAAAATAAAATCAAAATAAATGAGTGAGACATGCTGAGTAAAATTTTAACATTCCAAGATGGCAACAATACATAACTTGTATTACAGTAAACAACTCATCAACAAATAACAGATAAAACACATATATGGAGAAAAATAATTCATATCAATTCCCCCACCCTTTTAGAATAACTTTATTCACTGACTTAAAGCAACAATAAGCTTTAGTAGTCTAAAAATGAAACATTTTTTGCTTTGTTTATGCATAACAATGATAATTAAAATTTATCTTCACTTACCAATTAAAAATATACAATTAAAGTTCAATTTTCACGATAAATCCATATTTCTGAAAAACTGGAACACATTTTAATCTTCTCTCTTGAAAATGAAACATGTTTCATTCCTCATAATATCCAAATACGTTCTGATACTTGAAATCAATTTGATTTTAAGAGGTTTCAACTTACTGAACACACACACACACACAGACACATGTATATACAGTTCTTCAAACAACTTTTAGCAGGAATGTTATATTTATTTAATTACAAGATGTCATCTGTACTGTATATGATTGTGTCTCACTTTTAGAGATGAAATGTTGTACTCAAAATGTATAATATACACACCAAGAGCTGTTTCAAGTGCCTTGTATATTTTCAAACATTCCATTTTGCAATTTCTTCTACAAACAACAGAAGACACAGCTTATTTCCTACCACAAATAAAACATCTTCAAAAAAAGTTGCAATAAATCTAATCACACTATACATATATGGTGATATTTTACCAGAAACACTTTGTAATACTACTAATGTTCAGAAACGAAATTAAAAAGAATAACACATTTATCAGTGTAAATTTATCAGTAAATGTTAAATCTCTGTAAAAACAATGCGTCAAAGATAAACATCAGTTATGATACCTTTTCAACATTTTCACATTATGTAGAAATACAGAAGGTGTAATGCAAACTGTAGAAATATGGATGTATATATAATAAACAAACTGAAGAAATATTACAATAACTGAAGGTTAGAAATAGTTCACTCAAGCTTTACATCTAAGGACTAATATCTCTACTTTAATAAATTATCATGTTTATAGTTGTGCTTGTTTGGAATCTCAAATTACATGATATTAACACTTTATAAAATTTGAAAATTAAGCTTTAGGTAATTATTTATTTTAGTTTTATTTTCCAAATAAGTACACTACTGCTTAATGATTATATTTATTCATTACACAAACTTTATCCAAGTAATATAACACATTTTGAAGTTTGATTGTATAATTGAGTGTTGAAATCTTGCTAACTTTGAAATAGTCACTGAACTATAATCTGGTCTAACACAAAATGTGTTTGAATTTCTTAATCAGCAGAGTTTGGAGGAGATGGGCTGTCAAACTCCTCAAGGGAAGGAACCCTTTCTGGACATCGTGTCTGAACAATCTTTAATTTGGGTTGGGTCTGGTCTTCCCTCTTTTCACAGACATGGACAACTATTCCTGGTTGAGAGCTAGATGGAGGATGGAGTTCATGAACACCTCCTGAAAGTATTGTGCAATTAAACAAGTTATTTAATTCAGACACTTCGAACATTCAGAACATAATTTGTTGACTTATTTGTTGTTTTTTATTATGAACTAAACTGAAAAACTATTAATCATAAAACTTTTTTATAACTTGTGCAAATAAAACCAGTAGGATTTCAAAATTGGTACACAAATGAGATTTAACTCATTATAATCCACTTCTACTGTATATCCAAAGTTAGAATATTTAATTTCAAATTTTTTTTTACTTTACAACCAATTTTAAATATAAATTTGTTCTTTGTACTGTTCTTGTGCTATTTTTATGAGTCACATCACTAATATAAAGGTAAGTATAACAATGTTTAAAAATTTATGTATATTATATATTTAAAGTAATTTTTAATTCAGGTTGTATCTGGTTTCAAGTTGAGCCTTTGGTTTCATATAAAAATACATCTGTAAAGAATTGAAAGGTTGAACTGGAGCTATTTATACCAGGTGTCAGATCAGCAATGGCAGAGAGTATATCATAGTTAATGGCAGGATGAGCTTCATCAACTGGTGCCCAACCAACAGGAGGTGATGCAGGTGGTGAAATAAGAAACTGTTTCTCTGGAGTAGGAGGTTGTAAATGTATATCTGATGGGTCAGTTTCCTTACTGCTACTCTGCTGATGTAAAAAAGTTAAATATTTATTAAATTAAAATGATAACAACACAGAAGACCCACAATAACAACAACACAAATGCAATGTGTATTGTAACATTTAAAATAAAGTTTTGTAGAAATTGAAATAAAACTAATACTTAGAGTAAGCTATGTCTGTATCCTTTCAAAAATAACCTTTATAAGTAGAGTACATATTTTTGGTTATTTACAATTATATAATTACAGCACATACTATTGGTTATTTATAGCTTAATAATTACAGCACAGCATTGATTGTTTACAACTTCATAATTACAGCACATAATATTGGCTTCTTTACAGCTGAGTGAAAGTAACTGAAGCAGTAAGGCTTAGTTATTATACCCTCTTTTTTAAGAAGTAATTTGAAAATGTAAATCAACTAAAGTTCATTTATGAGCTAATTTTCCAATTTCATTGGATATAGAAGTTCAGATACAAAGATTTAATATATATACTTGAAATTATTTATTTCAGCACAATTTGTGGTTGTATATGGATCTTTACTAAGAATAAAAATTCAAATTCTCTCTTACACATTTGGATAAACTTGCATGTATTCACAAAGGAAACATTAATAACTAACATACTAACATTAGTATGGACAAATACCTGAGCAAAGTAACAGTTAATATAGTTTTCTCCAATTTGATACTGATGACAGTGAATTCTTGCTTGTGCAGCCGATGCTGGGCTCTGAAAGTTAACTCTAGCTCTTTTAAAGCTCTTGAAATACTGGAATGTTGCATCCTCTTCATAATTTTTAAACAGATCTTCAAAATTTGCCTAAAATAGAAAATACAAATTAAATTTAATTATGTTTTTTGTTGTTGTTTCAGAACTAAAGCAAGGTACTTTTCACAATGATTACAGCTTTCTTGGGAGATTGCTCACTTATCCTTAAGAACTTGTACCCCCCAGTGATCATTGGTTACTAGTCGTACTTTTGTTACTTTTCTTGCAGTAGTAAACAACACTAATGAGCTCATTGAAATTTTTTGTAATGACTTGAAACTGTAAGAATGAGTTGGTTGGTTGTTTGGCATTTAATGGCACAAAGCAATTATGCTATCTGTGTCAAATAATTAGTAAAAAAGAATTATGTTAAAATAAAACAATGTGCAATTTTTGAATTAAAAAAATTAAATAGCATGAAAAGGCCAATGGTCCTTGAAAAATTAAAACATCTGTTATGTGGATAGTATTACCATCATCAATGACAGTGTCCAGGATCAGGGGTAAATCTGTAGAAAATACATGTCTAAAATAGTGCTGTTAATCAGAGTCATAATGACAGCACAACAGTAAAATGTGGGCTATTGCGACAAGTATCACACAGGCAACAAATTAATGCATCAATCCCAGATAAAAAAAAAATGATGAGTTAAAAACTTACCTATGCATCATCTTTTCAATCCTTATGAAAACCAGATAGCCAAAGTCCAATAGGTTTTATTTAGAAAAGCTCGTTATCATGTTGCTCACTCTGAATTACTACCCCCTGGTGCAGAGCCAAGCCTTGAATACAGGACCATAGTCCTTGTATGGAACAGGCATCACAGTGATAGCACCAGAGCAGACAGACTTAGCAGCAGTGTCAGTAAGCTTGTTCCAATGTGGCCCAGTATTCAGAAGAACTGCCATATCTTCATGTGGTATCACAAGTTTTCTCAAGGTAAGTAAATACAGAAAAACGATGTTGTCACTTGATAAAAGCCTCTCTAATTGATGTTTCAAGTTGAATTAGGTAGTCCATGGTAGAGCACTGTCATCAGAATCCACATTGAGTAGGTGAAAAGAGATTGTTTGATTCAAGGTACCAAATAAAATAAGCATTAACCATCCTCTATAAGGTCTTACAAAGATAGCCTGTCAAAGCAACTGGATGATAGTTTGAAGGAAGCTTGGGATTCTTCCCTGGCTTAGAGAAAGGTAGAACAATCGCCTGGCACTAGGCATCAGGAAAAACATTCGCCTGCAACATTCGTTAAAAACATCCAAAAGAATAGCAGAAGAAAAATGGCATAGCATCTTGTAGTGTATATCATATGGTTCAATCGATGTACTGCCAGACCAATGAAGAAAAAGTTTGAGTTAAATCAGTGCAAAGAGGCAATTATAGTCATAGAAATGATCAGCCTGAAAGGAAAGAGGTAAATCCTCTGACTGAGTATTGATAGCTAAGAAGGTGGAAGATGAAGCAGAA
The DNA here is from genome assembly GCA_011833715.1 of Carcinoscorpius rotundicauda. Lineage (NCBI taxonomy): Eukaryota > Metazoa > Arthropoda > Merostomata > Xiphosura > Limulidae > Carcinoscorpius > Carcinoscorpius rotundicauda. The sequence goes on along the minus strand of CM022392.1, from coordinate 42,011,144 downwards.
GTGCTAAATATTTGGCAAAAGCTTTCATCGAGAGTACTGGCGATGCTCTGGGCATCAGCAGCTTTCTCACCATGAGAGTGCAAGATCGAAAGGGAGACACAATTTTACTGCCCACTGATCTCCCAAATCTTGATCCATATAACTTTGGAACTAGAGGTTGTGTATTTAATTCATGACTTCTTCTGGCTTTGACTTCTTATCAAAGCACACGCCTACTGAAAAGTGATGGGATACTTACGAAAGGTATTCCAAGTCCATTTTTAAGTTTTCTGTGCTGTGTGGCAGGCAGGATTCTACCATGAAAAACATGTCAAGGTTTTAGGAATATAGTAAGCAGCTGCATGGGTAACAGTCAGTCAGTCACTGTTGCCATGCAGTTGTCCATCAATAGCTTACTGACAATAGCAAGATCAAGTTCTGAGAGCAGTAAAAGAGTGCTAGTTGGTTTGGTCCAAATTCAACCAGGGCATGCTGGACAAGTGGCATCAATTACAACCAGTCTCTCTCAAAATTACAGAAACATGATCACTGCCCTGTGGATTACTGTCAACCCTCCATGAAATGTGAGAGAAAAGTGAAGGAGAGCAGACTGAGAGTTCAATAACAGTAAAAGACTAAGTACACAAAAATAAGTATAAATACCAGTATTGAAGAGGGAAAGGTTGTTATCCGAGGGCATGTGCTCTAAGGAGCAACCCCTCCTATCAATATTGGCATCTCCCAGAGGGGATTATGTCCATTAAAGTCTCCCATGATTTAAAATGGCAATGGAGTTCCACATAATTTTTAAGTCTTGTGATTGCCAAAGAAGCCCCAAACCACTTCATCAAAGCTGCCCCAAGTTTTTTTTCCCTTCTTACTGAGCTTTTTGGGGAATTCTGCATACTCTAGGATATTTTCTATTTGTGGTCCAATAAAGACACCAGCTTTAACCTTTGCCTCAGACAGTTTATTGAAAAAGTCTCGAAGGTATTTGAAGGCTGCAGACTCCTTATCAAGAGCAGTGACAAATTGTTTCATAAGACTGACGTTTCTGTGCAATGGTGGAAACAATACCTTCTGGAGGTCCATTAGTGGCCCATACTTGACATTGTGCCTCCCCACAGAGAACTTAGTCCACTGTAGCCAGTGCTTCCTGTTGTAGTGTGCTGCAGTGTCCCTACTGTCCCAAAGGCAAAGATAACATGAAAACTTAGTAAAGCTTCCTTGGAAACCCATCAGGAATGCCACCATTTTGAAACCTCAACAACCTTCTAGTTATACTCAATATACTTCAAGGCTTCTAGCAAGGTCTTGATGCTGTTGTATTTCTCTTTGAGGTGCACTAATTGAGCCAGGGAAAGAAAAGGATACTTATTCCCATAAATGGAGCAGCACAGCTTTGAGGCTTCTACAACATTCTGAAAAATTCTTGTAAGATTGAGAAAATTCTCTATCAGCTACTGAATCTACCTGGAATGCCCTGGAAAATGGATAAATTTGAAAAGTTCATTACCCAGATCACAAAAGCAAAGTTTGAAGAGAAAAATAGGTCTTTTCCATTTACTTTTGGCATAAGCAATTGGGAAATAACACTTTATGCCCAGGAACAAGAAAAAGTAAAAAAATTTGTTACACAGTGTTATGGGTGAAATTCACCCAGATCAACCACAGAAGTATCACTGATAGTAATTATAGTGTGATGTTTGGTGCTGTACACATGTTTACAAAATTTTGCAAGTTGTTGATAAACAGTAGATGACTTTCAGAAACAAAACGAGGTTTTTGAATTCAGAATTAAGATGTTTTAATTCAAAATGTTTTTATAAAACCTTTTCATTCACAATGTTGATTATCCAACATGCATAGCAGTTTTCATTTTAAAATGAGAATACTTCTAACCTTCATAAAATTTTTAAATTTTACATGTGAAATCTTTATAACCTGCAGATAATTACAAAATATTTTTAAAGAAAAATCTTTATATTTTATCTGTTACTTCTACTACTGAACCACAATCTCTGTATATGTATCTGACAATCTTGTAGTTATCATAAAAAACTGGGAAATATCAATTATTCTTTATTTCTAGAATTACTACAAATTATAACTTGAAAGCATATGCTTAGTCCAAACAACTTAAATATAACATTATACATTTATATAAATTTATTATTTTTATTATATTGACTTTTCAATCATAACTGACAAGCAAAAGTTACAATGCCGCACTGCCTGTGCACTTGTGTTACCAAATCTAAGAATATAAACTGACTTTTTTAAAGATACATCATGGCTGTATTTCAGTCAACTAATATTTTGTAAAGTGCAGTCATATTTCAGTTATGACACATTATACACATATATACATCATTATTTACAAATAAGGTTTCAAATTTATTTTTCTTAGAATAGTAATTACAAAAGTAATGCAAACAATTACCTCTTCTAGTTATGACCTTTCTACTCAGTTGCTAAGCACAAGAAATTTTGCTCTTAGAATATGTGAAACAAAACATACATATTTGAATAAAAAAAAGTCCTAAAGTGCTACATAAATACTATAGAATTCCATAAGACTTTATCAAGTTTAGTAATGAGGTTGTATTTGAGTCTGAAAAATATTAAACAGGCTAAAAACAACTTACCAACACATACATTTGTCTCAAAAGAATGGGATGATGCTATATTTCAAAATGACTCAAAAAATGACTAGAAAGACATTCATTTATTTGTTACTTATATGTCATATGTAGAAGTGTATAAAATGGACTGTTTCTAAAAACTGAAAGAGGTGAGTGGAGACACTATTTGATTTAGTACATGAGCAATACCTCTGAAAATAGAAAAGATGGGAGATTCTTATTTTACATTATAGCTTTTAATATTGGTAATTCTAGTTTCTAATTTGCACAAAACTATATACAAACATCTAATACAAACCTGTGCTGTATTCAACATATAATGTGATGCACAAAAATCAATGTTTAGGGTTTTTTTTATATTTATTTTTGAATAAAGTAAATAACATATATGAAAATCTGAATCATAATCTATAGTTTAATATCAAAATCAATGGCATGAATTCAATAAAATTTTAGATGTGAGACAACAAATGAGAAGATACGGCCTATGACTTCTGACCCACCTGGGTTAAGTCACCAGGTAAAATTCACATGAAGGAAGGCAATTAAAGGAAATCAAGGGAGATTCCTTTGGCTGTGCTACATCCAGTTAAGGTAACACACAATAACCCTCTAAGTGTAAATACCTCTATGAAAGCCATAAATATAAATTTTAGTGTGTCAAGTGGTATGTTGAATGCAGCACTTTAAAATAAGATGTTTGTGATGTCAAAATACTAAGTCTATAGTTTTGTACAAATTAGGAACTCAAATTAACAATATTAACAAGCTAAAATATAAAATAAGAACCTCATATCATATTTTAGAGATATGGCTTATGTATTAAATTGAATAAAATTGTCATGTTCACCTCTTTCCACTTTTAGAAATGGTCCCTTATATATACTTACATCAATATATGGTAAAAATAACCAACCAACAGCTTTGAATGTCTCCAGAATGTTTTTTTTCAGTTACTTTAATCTGTGGAAAGTCTACCATGTTCTTTTGATCCAAGATGTCAAGGAGGTAGGTTGTGTCTTTAGTCTGATCAAAGTTTAATTTAATTTAAATACATCTTAGCAATTAAGCTTAATATATTACTGAAATTCTAAGGTATCAGTGTAGTTATTTATAATTTTTCAGTTATGCAACTGTATGTATAGGGTCTAAAAAACAATCTTTGATATCCTCTGCGTGCAAAATTTTAAAAGGCTCAGCAACCTATGTCCAGCAGCAACAGAGTACAAAGATTGTAGTAAGAAGAAATAATTATTTGCTTTACCTATTGATTTATTGGTCTGTATTTTAAGAATAAGTAATAATTTATTTCTAAAGAATAATAATTTATATACGTATATATAATGTATATTAATTGAAATGTGACTGTATATTACACAATACTAGTCCACTAAAATGCAGCTAACACAAAAAAAGACTAAAGATTAGTTTTATATTACTGGATACATAAAATGAATGCATGTGCATCACATCAATGCAAGTTATGTAATGTAAGCTAGGCATGACTGGAAGGTCAATATAAAAAATAATAAATATATAATGTTATGAAACTTAAGCTACTTACGCTAAACATTTGTATTTTCATGTTATAATATGTAGTCATTATAGTATGAAAAAAAGCATAATTTATATTTATTTACTAACTTTTCCATGATGGTTAAAATGCTAGTCAAGTAGCAGACTCCATATATTAGAGTATAAAAAATAAATATAAATTCTTGTAGAAACAAACATTTGAAAGGTATTTATGAAGTTTTAGAGATTGCCCAAATAACATTTCAACTTTTTGGGATGAAGAAGTATTTTTAATTATAAAAAAATCACTTTGCACTTAGACTAGTAATGAAAGACTATTTTCACATACAAAACTTTCATAAAAATATTTCATTAAAAAACTGATTTTTTAATATAAAATATTTGTAATCTTTACTCAAAGTGTACCAAATATTATAAAGATACATATGCTGTATCAAAAGTTACAGTGCAAATACTTAATGTGAATATGAACTCGGATATATTATACTGTATAATACACAGTATAGCAGTACTGAAAGATGTTTGTGATGTCAAAATACTAAGTCTATAGTTTTGTACAAATCAGGAACTCAAATTAACAATATTAACAAGCTAGAATATAAAATAAGAACCTCATATCATATTTTAGATATGATATTCATCACTAGTCTGAGTGCAAAGTGATTTTTTTATTATTAAAAAAACTTCTTCATCCCAAAAAGTTGAAATGTTAGTCTCACAACCATAAGACTAATCCATCATTACATCAAGTTTATTTTCTTTCATGATACTGTTAAAATTATTGCCAATTATGATAACTAATATGCATTATCCAGCATTTATTATAATGAAAATCCATCTGCCATTTATTTGACCAACTCACTGAACAATCTAAATTCCTTTGTAAATCAGCAGCAACCTCTTCACAGGCATATGACACCCATTTCTTGGAACATCATCAGCAAATTTACATAGTTTATTGATCATTCCTTCATTGATGCCATAGATGTAAATAAAAAAAAGGTAAAGATTCTAAAACAGAGCCCTGAGGTACCCCACTTGTAACATTAATCCAGTTTAATTGATCTCCATTTATAATAAATCTCTTGCTTTCTTCCATCCAGCCATTCTTCTATCCAAATGGCTAAATTATCCCCCATACCCACATATATATTTTTAGAAGCCTTTGTGTAATGTTTTATCAAATTCTTTCTGAAAATCCAGATACATGAAATATACACTCATCTGTATATAAGCAGTAACCTTTCCAATGAATGTTAAAAATGTGCAAGGCACAGTTTTTCCTGGTGAAACTATGTTGACTAGCCAACAAAATTATGAACTTTCTTAGATGGCTTGACAAAGTATATTTCATCTTATTTTCCAAACCTTTTGCCACAACTGATGCAAAATAAATATTCCTATAATTACTGGGGCAAATATGACTACCTACATCGAAAATAAGTGGCATTAGTTAACTTCCAATTCTCTTGTACCTGCCCACAGTTCAAAGACTTGCAAAAAAAAGAAAAAAAAAAAAAGGTAGAGACAGAGAGTAGCAAGTGGCTCACATATCCAATTCTTACCCTTCTTCAAAATGCTTAAAGAAATATTATCTGGGCCATGAGCCTTAACAGTCCTTAAAGCTCCCAATTTTCTTTGTATGGGTGCACATAAAAATTACATATATACAACATCCAATATTCTATATACTACACCAAAATTAAAATTCTTAAAGCCAGCCATTATCATTCAAAAATATATCAAGCCTACCCAGGCTTAAACATCTCCTATTTCTGAAGGCAACCCATTCAAAAACCCAACCCACCTTGTTGGAAAAATAAGGCTGCCTTAGCCAAAAATGACTCTTACACTGCTAAAATTTATATTAATGCCTTCTTTTCTTAACATTCTTACAACCAAGTACGAAAATCAACAATGACTTGTTGTTACACAGTAATTGTTAACTTGTTCTTAAAATGTAAGTTATCAAGCATCAAATTTATTATTCTGAATATTTAACGTTATAAGTTTTAATATAGAAATTATAATTGTGATTTAATTATGTATATTTATTAAAATTATTATACCTTTAATTGCTGATCTGAGAACACCCTTTGATCAATATTAGTTATAATTAGTGATGTTGGTAAATCGGAAGTATCTTCTAAGCATAAACCTTCATCGTCTAAAAAGTGTCCATTATCCTCGGTAGCACAATCTAGATCTCGTTCCATTGTCAATGCTTGGGTTGTATTTAAAATCGAAAGCGACGAAGAACACTTCTTAATAATAATGTCTTTGTCCCCCATCCATTTAAACTTAGATTTTACCATTCTTACCGAATTTTACATTAAAAATATTTATTTTCATAAAAAAACGATTTTTATTTTAAATAAGCGCAAACAAAATAACTAAGAATAATTTTTCACTCAATGTTGATGCGATAACTTCCATGTCTAAATTGCATTACCTCATCAGATACATTATGTTGCCCTCTATCAGAATTAACAAAATAACACTTAAATTTCAAATTAGATTTGAAGGAATAAATTATTATTATAGGTTAATGTTCATTAACATTAATATTTATTTATTTCGACAAATAAAGTTTTAATGATCACTTCATTGTATTATCTTTTACAGTGAAAATATACTGATTTGATTTCGAATACTTGTAACTGGTCTAAGATATTCGCGAACCCATTAACAAATAAAGAAAGATACAACAACTTTGAAACCTGATTATTTCAGAACAGTAGACTTTCTTCCCGAAAATAAAATGAAGAATGAAATAGTAGAGTTACGTTGCGCATCAGATGTGAAAATAAAGTGAAAAATAGCAGGAAAATATCTCACTCATCACGGAAAACATTTCACAGTTCAGATATTGGCCAATGTCACTTGGGTGATGCATTAATACCACAGAAATACATCCGAGAGACTGTTGACGTTACTAGTTCAAATTCTGTATGATAATCATTTACTTGTATTTTATTTACTGATTACAAGGCCCAGCATGGCCAAGCGTGTTAAGGCGTTTGACTCGTAATCCGAGGATCACGGGTTCCATGATAAAGACTTATGTGCATTTTTACGTAAAATGTCTTTAAAATGTAATCCCTACTATCCATGTACAGCTCAGCTAACATAGGCATCATGCTTCACTTTCGAGCTTGACCTAAATTAGCAATCTCTGGGGTCATCCTGGTCCACAACTATCTTGTCATCCTGCCACATTCTCTCTACTACTGTCTGGACCAGAATCTTGGTCCAATGGGAAAGAGATGAGTGGGGTAATACTGCGATGTAGTTATCCACATAGCTGACTAACTTTAGATAAAGTATCATTTAGACGTTAATTTCGTAGTTGCCCTGATCATTAAAACATAATGATGGTAACATTTTGTTTCTTTCTATGTTTCTTTAAAATGCAAATCAAGCGCAAAAGTGAATTTTAACACCTCACAGCTCCAATGAACAATTCATATTTTCATGTGCTATGACTGGTATTGCACTAATAATGAATACTTGGAGATATCTTAGAAAGTCAATTGTCAGGAAGTATTTCAGACAAAATATTCCACAACAGTATAAAATGTGCACACTAAACTCACCTATGTTGTGCCAGCTCAATTTTCAGGAATTTTTTTCCAAAATAATTTCACCTCGTTCACTCACATTCTATCTCAGTTCAACTGGAATGTTGCAGTTAACACTTGCAAAACTGGGTAAAGACTGATTCTCTTTAAGTGTAGCGTGAGCCCTTTGTTATTCGTACTATTTACAGAAATTCTTACACACATCCAAATTTCTAAACACAAATATTTGTCCTAGCATAGGTGAAAAGATTACTTTTTATTCAAGTAATGCCTTACATAGGTCGATCTAACATAGGGCCAGGCATGGCCAAGCGTGTTAAGGCGTGCGATTCGTAATCTGAGGGTCGCGGATTCGCATCCCTGTCGCGCCAAACTTGTTTGCCCTCCCAGCCGTGGGGTCGTTATAATTTGATGGTAAATCCTACTATTCGTTGGTAAAAGAGTAGCCCAAGAGTTGGCGTTAGATGGTGATGACTAGCTGCTTTCCCTCTAGTCTTATACTGCTAAATTAGGGACGGCTAGCACAGATAGCCCTTGAGTAGCTTTGCGCGAAATTTAAAAACAAAACAAATATATTACAATCCACAGTTTTATGCATGTAAGACACATGCGATATATATGTAGTCACAAACGAAATGTTTTGAATGTCGCCCAAAACTATACGAGGGCTATCTAGAAGTAAAGTGTGATATCAATCAATCACATTATCCTCCCTAGTTTTAAGAGAAGAAAAATGGTTCTTTATTTCCCTTTGCCTGTAACAACTTTCCGAATTTAAACTTTTCGTTTCAATCCATAATCCAGTGTTATCGAGTTACAAGAGTTTTCGCCTGTTTTTTACACTTTTTCTCTCATGTATTTTACTCATTGGAATTTCTTCAAGCTATCTCTCAGCTCAAATTATATATATCTAATAAAGTGTATCTTTCTTTTTCTACAAACAGTGCCCTGCAAAATTATTCACTTTCTACAAATATTTGACATTGTGGTTTTGTCTGCACTTGCAATCATAAAACTTTTAAATGAGACTTCATATTTAAAATCTATACAATCTACTCCAAACCAAGAAAGCTAAGTGCTGCGTTACATAAGTTAGATTTTCAAGGTAAATCTGATTATTCTCAATTGTATAAAAATTTAACTCCTCGCTATGGAAACCATAAATAAATTCAGGTGCAAAAGATTAGTGTAATTGTTTCTGTTCATGTATAATTAAAGTGATTTAACTTGACTTGAGAGTAAATGCATCTTTTCAAGTTACATCTCTCATACTCATATAACAAACTAACCATGAAGGCCAGGGAGCTTTCGAAACAAGTCAAAGATAAAGTTTTAGAGAAGTGTAGATAAATATTAGATGACAACAAATTTTCAAAGTGACTGATTATCCGTTTGAGTAAGTAATGCCCCTCATTATGAAGTGAAATGTCCTTCATACTACTCAGCCATTATGTGGATCAAGCCGCTCTTTGAAACTAAGCAGCCAGGCAATCAAAAAATGGGTTGGGGATGCTACTGTGAAACCAATAATGAGTTTAAAAGATTTTAAAAGTTCCATGAGACAGAAACGTATTTACAGTTACGACAGAAAGTTTTCTTACCCGTGTGTCATAAGTAGTTTTTCTTATAACTTAAAATTATCACGATTAGGACAATGAAAGTATAGTATAGTATACATATTATACTAACACACATTTACATATTTTTTATGTAAATTGAACAACAAATAAGCTGTTTGTAGACAAATAACCTAACATAGGTGGGGCAGAAAGTGTTCGTGCTTCTACTTTAATGGACAGTTGTGTAGCCTTTCAGGTGAATAACTTGGCGCAATCTCTCCCCATAGCCCTCCATGATCGTTTAACACTGCTCGACTGGTATTTTTTTCCATTCTTCTTTACAGAAAGCCTTTAACTCTTGCAAGATTTTCGGATAACGTTGATAAATCCTGGTCTTCAACTCATACCAAACGTTGCCAATTGGGTTGAGATCGGGTGACTGCGATGGCCACTCCAGAACGCTTATATGGTTCATCTACAACAGGGATTGCACATATTTCGATGTGTGCTTAGGATCATTGTCATGCTGGAAGATCCAACGACGCCCAAGCCACAAGTTCCGAGCATCATACTTGATATAAGTACCTAATATATCAACGTATTTCTTCTTTTTCCACGATTCTGTTAAGGCGGTGAAGGCTACCTATACCAAAAGACCTGAAGGAACTCTATAACATGATTGAGCCATTTCCGTGTTCTTTGGAAGATTTCGTTCTCCCTTTTTACGAAAAATATTGCAAACATCATTGTGGTCGAAAAGCTCGAATTTAGTCTCGTCTGACCAAAGAATACTCTTCCAATAGGTAAAGAGTTTATCTACCTGCTTTCTTGCTTACCTCAATCGTGCTTCTAAATGAACAGGCTTTAAATATGGAGTTTTACGAGGACGGCATGCTTAATCCAGAAGTGTAACATGTTCATAATTGTAGAGGTGCTTACTTTAACCCCAGTTTACCTTGCCAGTTTCTGTATGTCATTTCGTTTGGTTCTCTTTGGATTTTTGGTGGGGTGTCCGGAACAAGGGAGGTTAGCAGTTGATCCTGTAAGCTTAAACTTGGCAATTATGCTTTGAACAGTATATTTCGGCACATTAAGTCGTGTAGCAATACCGGAAAGAGACACACGAAACTTGTATTTTATAATAATTCAGTGTTTAAATCACTGAGCAGTTGCTTCCTGTTCGCCATGATGAACAAGCAGATTATGACGGAGACGGAGCTAAATTGCCGGAAGTACATTTTTTTCTTGCTAAATTCCAATAATTATGAACCAAGTGTCTGGTTCTGGAATGGTATAATGTAGTTTATTCGCCAAACTAAACAAAATTTTTTACAGGAACATTAGTTTTTCACATTTTCTGAAATGTACGAACAGTTATTGTTCCTCCTATTTTTGGTTATTTATTTATAGACAGTTTATTTGTCGTTTAATTTACATAAAAATTATGTAGTTGTGTGTTAGTATAATATTTATAATATATCCTACTTCTATTAGTCTAATCGTGAAACTTTGTTAGTTATGAGCAAAAAAACCACTCGAGACGCAGGGGTAGGAACACTTTCTATTGTAACTGTAGGTAGGAGCTAGAGGGAGCTCAGCCCCAAAGCTTATTTTTTTAATAGCGGCCCATTGATAATTTTAGTCTTTGTAAAATTACATGGAAAATAGGGCTTACAAAAAGTATTAGTTCCTGGTCCCACACAACCTAAAATCCGCTACTGGTCTGAGGTGAGAGTCAATAGGAATATTTCAGTCCCTACATAAAAGTGGCCTATACGGGCTAGTAACAAGAAAGAAGCCATTATCGATAAATAATAATTTTAAATCTTCTCTAAATTTCCAAAGAAAGCATGAAAATAACGCTGGAGACGTGTCAGAAAGTTTGATGGTCAGACGAGACAAAAATTAAGTCTTGGTTTAAATTAAAAGCATTACATCTCGTGAAAGCCCAATACAGCACGATCTTAAATATTAAACATTGTGTTGGCAACATCATAGATATGCAGATGTTTCTTATTCCCAGGGACTGGAAAACTCGTCAGTATTAGGGAAAAATGGATGGTGCAAACATATCATATAGTAATACACTTCCCGATCACAGTCATAGGGTGGCTGGTATCATTAAATCGAAGTGCCTTAAAATTAGTTGTAAGGAGGGGGAAAGGGAAGTAGCCAAATATGCTTTTAGCAAATACTGACTTAGAGATTTGAAAACATTTGCAAGAGACTATACATGCAGAAGTCGCTGTTCTGTTTCGAAATATAATATAATGTTGTATGATATTTATATTTCTAGGCAGCGTTAAACGTAGAAGTTGCAACACTAGAAATACAATATATTTTATAACTAATTGGTCGAAATTATTTAAAATGTGTAGAAAAATAAAGTTTGTTTATTTGTTTTGAATTTCGTGTAAAGCAACTTGAGGGCTATCTGCGCTAGCCGTTCCTAATTTAGCAGTGTAAGATTAGAGGGAAGGCAGCTGGTCATCACCACCCACCGCCAACTATTGGACTACTCTTTTACCAACGAATAGTGGGATTGACCGTCACATTATAACGCCTTCACGGCTGAAAGGGCGAGCATGTTTGGTGCGACCTGGATTCGAGCCCGCGACCATCAGATTATCAGTCGAACGTCTTAATTCCCCCGGCTATGTTGGGCCAACAATAAAATTATGTATATGGTTGATCGGCATTATTTAAAATTTGTATCAAAATCGTAAACATAATATATCTTGCAATTTGTTACTAGGAATCGTTTGTAATTTTTATCACCACTGCTTTATAAGTATTTTTTAATAATTTATATTTAATCTTTTGAGCGGCAAAAGCTGTTCACATAGTGTATGTTGCCCTAACAACAGTTCGTAAGCAATGATGCGTACTCTTTAAATCTAGAAGTTTCTATGTCGTGAGGCTCGTTTGAATAGTTGATGTGCATAAAAATTAATAAACGATCAACGCTGAATTTTTTTATCTACATGGGCTGAACAGTAATGACATTTCCTTAAGTTATTTAAAACTACCAGTTATAAATTTCAAATGCAATTTCTTTTGTAAATAACTTTGTGTTAAATTATGACATTGTAATTGTAAATGGTATGGAATGAAAAATTAAATTTATCATCATAATAAGGCCATTTTCGATGAAATCTGGTGTTTAAGGTTAAATATATTTGCCGAACTTTAGCTGCAGTAAAAGAGTAAATAGTTAAGAAAATTCTATTCATAGAATTCTAGGCACTTGATTGACGAATAAGATGTTTAAAGCCGCATAATTAGTATTGTACCTTTAGTATGGCATAATTTTCAGTTACAATCTGTACACTGCTACAAAAAGAGTATTTAAATACTGGAAAATTGGAGAACTAGAATGATACCTGGTTTAAATCATTTAAGCAATAAATATAACAGTTTAGAGCTGTTTATTTTATTCTCCAGTAGCTGAGAGGAATAAGAGGAGTTTTATTTTAATATGCAATATTTTTAGGTTTAGAAAGTCTTCTTTTGGTTGGTACATTTGAGTATTGAAATGAGAAGGCTGGAAATAAAAGTTAATTATTAACTTAAGGACTCAGTTTTAATTCTGGGAAGAACAGATGCATATTTTGTAGATGAGGGATAACCTAAGTGGGCTGAATAGCCTTAGTTTAGATTTGTTTACCATGTTTGTTCTGTTGCAAACCAAGATTGAAGCTGATGTGTATTTGAAACATGTTTTTGAGGGAGAATTTTTTTTTCTATGTGTGTGTGTTTACTTCGTTATTAATGTTCTTTCTCACTGGCTCTGTTTTATATTGTCACTTTGCAGAATTTCTATTTACCTACATTGAATTCAGTATGGAAACAATCATACCATCAACGTTTGGTGGTACATACCAATTCTCAAGCCCACCCAGACCCATTTATAAGCCTTTTTACTCCCCTAAAAAACCTTATAAGGAAAAAAAAGATGAAAAGTAAGTTTTGTAATATTTTACTCTGAATTGTTCTAAACAAACAAATTAAGTTCTACTCTAATGGTTTTAAAAGATTTTTTAAGTAATTATTAAGTAATTATTTTCACTTTGTGGTTATTATTAGTATCACGATAAAAAGTAAAGATAAAATAAAAACACTATAATCTGAGTGCTTTTGAAATGTGGATCTTTCTTCTTTAATTGAAGTTTAACCCTGATGAAGAAAGGTCCACTTCCAAAAGTTCTTGGGTTACAGGGCTTTTATTTCATGTCTGTCATTCTTGAACCTACATGTTTTGTTCAACATCATGAACTGTACAAAAGTGTAAAGTTACAATGTTATATAATCAAATAACTCATTTATTTCTAAACAGTTAATATTTATAAATATTGGCTACAGTGTTTTTCTATTTTATGCCTTAAAAGCTGTCTGTTGTGATTAATTTTGAACTGCAAAAGTATATTTCAAAGAACTTTTTAATTTTCTCACAGTGAAGATGGGCAAATTCAATATAGAAATCTTATGTTTGATAGACGAGTGGTGCGTGGAAATACCTATGCACTTCAAAGACTGGCAAAGGTAAGAGGCTTTCTGTCAAAATGTAATTGTAAAAGTTGCCTAATTTTATGTTTAAGATATCTTAAGCATCTAATTGTATTTATTACTATGAAGAAAATTCTAGAAAAAAATATGATGTCGTTGGTAAGGTGACAAATGCAGTATGATTAATCGCTACTCATACAGTCAAAACATCTTTACTATCAAACTAAATTTAAATTTAGTTGTTCTTGGTGTGTGAGAACATTATACTTATTTAATTATGACACCTCTATGTTGCCATCAATTACGTAACTTTTCTGAAAAGTATATCCAAAATTTGTTCTAAATACTAACAGTTATTAGGAAAATATCAACTGCTATTTAGCAGGAAATAAAAGAAACACTAATATTCACATATTACACGTTCCTATGACATAATTATCATAATGTCATAGGTTTCTATTAACAGGAGGGCAACACAACTTTTGTGAACAGTAATCCTTGTAGCACTAGCATATGATCATAAATTCTTTCTTTCCCTGGCACTTTTCATGTGCAGATGTTTTTGTTTCTTCCTTTTTTTGAGTTTTTAGTTACTCTGATGCATTACATTTCACTATTAAGTGCTACATTACTTTTGTCTTAATTGCTCTTTGGTTCTATCCACCTGATTGCAACTTTGATTTTTCTAGCTGCAACATTTCTTTGTGTTACTTCAAACAATGATCAAGAATAAAATATAAACAAATAATATCAAAATACACGGTGGTCGCTAAAAAGCAGAAAATTTGAGGGTCAGATGAGATCATGAATAAAATGCGTGCTTACTCATTTCTATTTTGATTTGTTTACATCATGAATAAAATGCATGATTTTAATAATTTTGAGCATCAATGTGTGTAATATAACATATGCCTTTAAAAAACTTTGTAAAAATAAATAGCTGTTTGACAAATTTTCTGCTTTTCTAGCGACCACCCTGTATAATCAGAGTTCCAGTCATTCTTCTTAAGGTATTTTTTCCAATTATATCAAAAGCAACCATAGGCATATTATCTGTTTTATGGAGGAGATGTTCAGTAGTTATCTCTGTAGTTCATTTATTAGAGCAATACATAGCATGTGACAGGTCTTGGACTTCATTCTGTGTTTGGATGTTCAGATTATAGTGGACTTATAAAATTACCATTATCTTGTAGGGTTGTGTTGAGCTCTGGTTTGACAATATATTCACTTTTTATGTTTTCAAACATGATATTACCATTATCATGCATCAGGTGGTTGGAACCTTTGTGCCTACTTCTTCACCAGTTCAAATCCCCATGTCATTTTATTTCATTGCCTTCTGTGGAGCCTACCTTACCTATGGATGACTTTGGCCAGCCCTTTTACATCAAACCTTTGTGTTTGGCTCTTCTTTGTTAGGTGAAGAAAATGTACATTATCCTTTTCTGTTTGCTCATAACTCAATTATGTAACTTTCTGTCTGTTTTACCTGATATTCTAATGTCTGTTGGATTGCTTTACTTTGTTTACCTTCTTCTGTCCAACTTTCACATTGGTTATCTTCCTTCTTGCCCTCTTTCTCATTGTTATTCTTTTGCTGTATCTTTTTGTATTTCATTTTTTCTGTTCTTTGAATCTGCTTGGGGCTTTCCTCTTTCTATATTGTTTCTTTCTTTCCTGCAATCTTCTGATTTTTATGTTATTTTTTTTACTCTTTTGCTATATTTATACCCTCCACCTATTAACTGAGGTTTTTCAACATGATCCCAATTGTTTTGATGAGTCTACTCAAACTTATATTTTTGCTTTGCTGGTGATCCTTGGATCCTACAAGTTCTTTCTTCTGATTTGTTTCCCTCGATGTGGATTCCTGTATATGGTGACGGGACCTCAGAGAGAAGGTTCTGTTTTTACATTTTACCTCCTCTGGGATCTGAACATCCACCTGCATGTTTGCCATGTGTGGTAACTCATAAAGGGGAGGAGAGAATCATGGAGGTTGAGGGATCCAACTCCAGCACACCACTTTTCAACCATAGAAATAAAAACATGTTTAGAAGATCTAGCCAGGATACTTGTGATACTTTTTACAGAAAACAACCAACAGAAAGAAGACAACTTGGATTATTTTATTGACATCCAACAGCCATGCTTCTCAGGTAAAATTAAAAATATATATTTTTCAGAAAGACCTAAAAACAACATCTTAAATGGTTTTTTCAAAGAATTTTCTCACAAAACCATCAACATAATTTCACAAAACAGAAAGCTAAAAACAATCTTACAAAAAGAGACATTAATTCCATTAAAAACCTAAAACAAGACAAAATCATAAAAATTCTAAAAGCAGATAAAGGTAATACTATAGTCATAATGAACATGAATGAATACATCCAAGAAATTATGAACATCCTATCAGACACAAAAATATTTAAATCAATACACACAAATCCAACAAAGACACACAAGACGCAACTAAACAAATTATTATTAAAAGTGAAAAAAACCAACACAATTTCAAAAACACTTTATTCCTACCTACGTAAAACCAACTCATGCACACCACAAATGTACGGCATCCCAAACCTCATAAAACAGATTGTCCATTACAACCAATAATGTCCACATACGAATTGTTTAATTATAATCACGGGCATTCTCCAAATATGTAACATCAGCCAGCTCATTCATTAAAGACTCTTTTAATTTCAAGTCTAATCTAGATCAACTTAATAAAGCTTTAATGGCCAGTTTCAATGTTATATCCCTTTTTACAGAAGTTCCAACCACTGAAGCCTGCAAGACAGCCTTAGAACTCTGTATCCGAGACCTTAACCCAACTACAGACATTCCCAGCAACCAGTTAGCAACCCTCATAGAATTCACCATGATAAAGACAAACTTCATGTTCAACAACCACAATTATGTACAAACAAATGGCCTTAGCATGGGCAACCCAGTATCACCAGTTCTAGTCAATATTTTTATGACACAAGTTGAAACACAAACAATAAACACGACATTACATCCACCACTGTACTAGTACAGATATGTGGATGACACGGTAGCGGGATTCAGATTTACGGAACACACACTTAATTTTTTCAATCACATTAACTCTATACATCCCAACATTAGCTTCACATGTGAACAGGAAGAAAGCAATCAAATATCATTTCTTAACCTCAAAATTACAAGAACCGACACACAATTCAAAATAGAAATCCACCGAAAAATCACCCATACTGGACTATACATTCCTTGGGACTCAGCACATGAAACAAAACAAAAACTCAACATACTAAGAAACCAAATAAACACATCCATAAAACTATGCTCACCAGATAAAATTAATGATGATTAAAATTAGACAGAATAAAACAATACTTCATCAACATCAATATGTTTCCTCCACAAACTGTAGAAAACATTATACGCATACACCTAGACAGAAAGCAAAATCAACCAACAAAAGTAAATACATCTCAGGAATCAAAAATTACGAAACCATACACTGCTGCATACCATACATTCCCGACATCATCAGACAAATAACCAACATTTGGCAAAAACTAGTAACAAAATATGACATTCTAGTTAATGCCAGATTTATTCAAAAACCAGGCACAAAACTGAGGTCTATTCTATGTAAAAACTACACTGACAAACACCACACCAACATTATTTATAAAACACAATGTGATAACTGCCACAACTTCTGTATTGGAGAAACAAGTAGAGAAATGGAAACCAGATTCAAAGAACATAAAAAGTCATCTTCACATGTTTTCGAACACTGCAAGTCAAATAAACACAACATAACCATAGAAAACACTCAAACACTAAATAAAGAAACAAACATAAACAAATGCAAAATTAAAGAAGCCTTACTTATACAACAACTTAAGCCCAAAATAAACCAATATAAAGGAACGCCTTTATACCTTTATTAAATATAATAAAAAAAATTATATATTCAAATATCTAACACCACCCTCTACATTCCAACACTCAGTTACACAATCCCTTCCAAACATGTGGTCAGTTTCCTTTTTCTTTCTTTGTGAACCTGACGATGACTGAAGAAGGTCAAAACGTTGTTCGCTCTTCAATGTAAAATATTTTCTCAACCCAAACAAGCCGTTTTTGAATACATATTTCTCTACAAGTGAGTTTTTTTGACATCACTGATTATTTATTCAATACTGGCTCTTACACGTATTTTCATGCATCTAGTCAGTCATTTACAGATATAGATTTTCTGTATATTCTCCTTTGCTACTCACTCACTTTTCCTGGGCGGTTGACATTAATCCACAAGGTAGTGATAATTTTCCCATCATCTTATGAGAGATTGGCTGTGATCAGTACCACCCAACCCATGTGCCTCGGTGGAAGTTGGTCCAGGCCAACTGGCCTTCTTTCACTACTCTCTCCTGCCATCTTATGTAAATCATCCATAGATGATTGTATAGCAGCAGTAACCAACAGTATTATACAAGCTGCTACTTGATGCATCCTTGAAACCTCGACATGTTTCCTATGGCATCCCTGCCCTTGGTGGAATCCTACCTGTTCTATAACACAGAAAACTCAGAAGCATGCTTGCGATAAATTTCAAAGATACCCCACGCTCTCAAACTGCATTGCATTTTAAAAAGCTCTTGTACATTCTCTGCAAGTTTGACATAAAAGCCAGAAGTAATCGTGGATTAAATACACCTCCAGCATTTCTTCAATCACCAGCACAAAAGTTATATGGGAAAAGATGCAGAGGGTGAGTGGAAGATATATTTCTTCCCCCCTCTCTATCTTAATATCTGATGGTCATGAAGTTTCAGATGCACAGAGCATTGCCATTACTCTTGGGGACTTCTTCTCTTGTGTATCTAGCTCTTCAAACTTATCCCCTTCCTTTTTGGCCTTTAAAACACAGGTGGAGCATCTGCCTTTTTCCTTTTCATCTGACCATTCCTATGACTACAATCACCCTTTTATACTGATGGAACTTAAACTTGCACTTCATCAGTCTGGCAATAAATCAGTTGGACCTGATGATATACATTATGAAATGCTATGCCTCCTTTCTCCTGCCTCTCTTACTATTCTCCTAGCTGTCTTTAATTGGATATGGCAGGAAATTGTCTATCCAGATACTTGGCGACAAGCTATCATACTCCCTATTCTGAAACCTGGGAAGGATCCAATGATTCCATTGAATTACCATCCCATTGCTTTGACAAGTTGTCTCAGTAAGATCTTAGAGAGGATAATCAATGCCTTCCTCATTTGGTTTCTTGAATCAAACCTCCTCTCACCTACTCAGTGTGGGTTCTGTAGACAACACTTTATGATAGACCACTTAATTTGCTTTGAAACATCAATCAGATAAGCCTTTTTAAGGCAACAGCATCTTGTTACTGTTTTTTTTATTTAGTAAAAGCTTATGATACAACATGGAGATATGGCATCTTGCAAGACCTTCACTCGTATGGATTGCATGGAAACTTGCCCCTTTTCATTCAGCAATATTTAATGAAGACCCGATTCCAAGTCTGTGTGGGCTCAACACATTCTCATTTTTTCCCACAGGAACTTGGAGTCCCTCATGGCTGTGTTCTGAGTGTCACACTTTTCATTATAAAGATTAATGCCATCACTGAACAGCTACCCCTACAGTTGCAAATGGTCTTTTTGTTGATGACTTTCACATCTCATGTCAGTCGTCAAACATGAGGTTTATTGAATGCCAACTACAATCTGCCTGTGGAATCTTATGAACTCCCCTCTACATATCCACCATTTGCAACTGTCTCTAATGTATGCTTTCAAACTTTGATCCTTACCACAGCATCTTACCTGGAATTGTGTTTTCCAACCACAATGGACCACACTTTTTAATAACAGAAAATCTACTCTTGCTCCCTTTAGTCTCCATATCCAGGCACAATTAGAAGATTTGGATATATCTTTGAATAACATTGCAGTTTCTTCAAATCAGCCTATTCCACCATGGCAAATCACTGTCCCCAATTGTAACTTATCTTTGAGTCATCTGAGGAAAACAATTACACCCGATTGGAAATATTGTTCTTTCTTTGCTGAACATCTTTCATATGATCCATCCATTCTCATATATACAGATGGTTCCAAATCGGGTGACTCAGTGGGCTTAGCCATGGTTTGTGACAGTTTGATTGTGGCACATAGACTTCCCCTACAGTTTCTGTTTTCACTGCTAAATTGTATGCCATCTCTCTTGCCCTAATTCATATTGAATTAATGCAATATACAAATTGTACAATATATACAGACTCACTCAGCTGTCTATTGTACCTGAAATCATTCCATAATAGTCACCACCCTCTTTTCATCAATATTGAAAACAAACTGGCCCATTTTTCTATCTCATCTGCCTCTGTCCAGTTCTTTTGGATACCAGGCCATGTTGGTATTTGTGGGAATGAGTTGGCCAACAGAGCAGCAAAGTCTGTCTGTTCTGGATCTATCGTCCCACTATCCATTCCATACGTGGACTGTGGTCCAGTTATCAAATCCACATTGTACACCAGATGGCAGGCAACCTGGAATGAGCAACACAATAACAAGCTTTTTCAAATAAAACTTTCTCTAGGTTTTTGGCCTTCTTTCTTCTGTAAGGATCGAAGAGAGGAGGTTGTTTTGGCAAGGCTACACATTGTTCACAGTTTTTTAACCCACCACTTCCTTTTATCTGGAACTGTTGCACCAATGTGTGGTCTATGTAGCACTCAAATCACAATCATCCACATTTTATTATCATGCCATCGTTACAACCTAGAATGATGACACCATTTTAAAGATATTTGTAAGGTAGGTTTGCCCTTTACTTTGGCCTATGTTATAGGTGATACTGCCCATCTCTTTACTTTGGCCCATGTTATAGGTGATACTGCCCGTCTCACTCATGTTTTTACATTTTTAAGAGCCATTGGTCTCTTACACTTAATTTAAGGTTTTTTATTGGACTATATAGTGTTTTAGCATGATTTTTTTTACACATTTTAATATTTTAACACAATTTCTTTTACATATTTCAATTTTTATTTTGACTTGTATCCAGCACTGGAAAGGCCAACTTCAGGTGACTGTCAGCAAGGGTGACAGATAGCCTTGTAGCTTTGTGCCAATAAACATTGAATACTTAACTACCTTTTTATCTGTTCCTAGTTTTTGTAGTCCACTTCTTTTTTTTTTCTCCTCATTCGCTCACATATCCTCTTCCCTCCAATCCTCTGCATCTTTAACATCTTCCTAATATTTTCGTAATTTGACTGTACAGGATGGGCTCAAATATCTCCCTTGCATCTCTATGCC
This sequence comes from Carcinoscorpius rotundicauda, assembly GCA_011833715.1. Taxonomy (NCBI): domain Eukaryota; kingdom Metazoa; phylum Arthropoda; class Merostomata; order Xiphosura; family Limulidae; genus Carcinoscorpius; species Carcinoscorpius rotundicauda. The sequence goes on along the minus strand of CM022392.1, from coordinate 41,989,979 downwards.
ATCTAGATAGTGGTATTGAAGGCTATTAACAGTTTTTCTCTTCCTCTCTGTGCATTCGACCCTTCTTTTTCCTGTCTTTCTGTTATCTTCTATACTCATTGGGATCTGAACAGACTTTTCAGCTGGTTTGTACTATGCATTACTACTTTGCTGTTACTTCTCACTTTTGGGGTTTCAATCTCCTACTTTACATTCCCTGGGATCTCCTTTTCTTCTGGAAAATAATTCCTTTTGATTTCGTTAGTATGACCCATTACATTTTTGATTTGGTCTTCTTGTTGTTGCTCACTGATGACCCATACTTCTTTCCATCAGATTTGTCTTCTCTTATATTCTTTTGCTGCTTGTTTCCATTTGCCACTGAACAAAATCATCTCAGCTGGCATGTGGACTAACTTGCATAACTTTATTTCTCACTATTTATAATGCAATTATGTAGATTCCATGAGGTCAGTGTCTATTTCTGTTCAGTACCTACCTTCTCTTCACTGTCTTTAGATGGGTGTATATATTTTTCTTTGTTTCTGATATTTGCTTCTCATAACCTATCATGAAAAACACCAGCTGTGGGGATCCTCTGCCTGCTTTCTTGGCTTTTCAAAATAGGTTTAGGCAGTTACTCATTGCACTGTCTCAAATAAAATACCTATCTTGCAAGGGACCCACAGGGTCCAAATGTAGCTCTGTGTCTTCATACTGTGAATTATCTTTCTTTGAGTGAAGCATGAAAGACCATTACTACTTGGCAGTTCCAAGCTGCTGGGATGTTTTACCATGGAGAACCCTTACTAATTGGGACAGGATAGCTGGAGGCTGAACAGAAGGTGCCAATTCATTGGGAATTGATTACACTTTCATTTAGCACAGGTTTCCCTTCATATACTTCTGCTAATAACATGCCAGTGTTCTAACTTACTACTGCTTAGATTTCATTTCCCAAGTGATCTGGTGTTGGATAGGTGTAATCATAGGAAAAATAGGATTATGGGTTGTATGTACAGAAGTATTAAATATAAATATAAAGAGGTTATAATTTTATTGTATAAATCACTGGTTAGGTCACATTTAGAATATTGTGTTTAGACTTGGGCTCCTTTCCTTAGGAAGAACATTACATTGTTGGAAAGGGTTCAGAGAAGGGTTACTAGAATGTTGCCTGGGATGGAGAGATCATTATATTAGGAGAGTTTGAAATTTTTTAAATTCTTTTCTCTTGAGAAAAGAAAAGTTAGATGAGATATGATTGAGTTATTTAAGGTTGTTAGAGAACTGATAGTATTGAAGCATGTTTTTCCATATTTAAGAGTAAAAATAGTAGTACTAAGGGATACAAATTTAAATTTTGGCAAAGAAGGAGTTGTCTGCAGCTAAGACAATTTTATTTTTGTTACAAGGTGGTTGACTTCTGATGTGAAGGCAGTAAATTTAAGTGAGTTCAAGAGAGAGCTTGATAAATATATTATTAATAAGATGTTTTGTAGTTTTTTTTTAGCAGTACATTCCATCTTGTTCTAAAACATTATTATGGTTTATTTGTTATGTTAACTTAAGCCCTCCCCCCTCTCATCACCGCCCATTTCTTGGTTTGGTGTTGCATCAAAGTAGGATCAGCCAACTGAAGTCCTATGTCCTATTGCTACTTGGATATTGGTTCTCATGTGGTCTGGTTTTAGATTGGTGTAGGACCAGCCAGCATAAGCCAACAATCCTACTACCACTTGGATGTAAGCTCCCAGGTGGTCTGGTGTTGGATCTGCATAAACCAACCTCTATAAGTTCTCACATGTGTGGTTGGTAGAGATGTTTTTTCTACCATGGACTAGATAACAAATTCCCAACACCACTTGATTTAGGACTAGAGATCATCCAACACATTTCATTCCCCCTTCATACTGTTGCCTAGATTTTTGGTTCCTAGGTGGCCTGTTGTTGGTTGAGTATTGGGTCTGCACATATGTTATGTCTGGGTTGTGGGAACAGTGGTTACTTTCCCTTATGGTTTTAGTCATGAGGTGAAAATGGTTGGGATCCTCCTCCTACTGCAAACCAGAAGATGCATTTCTGATGTTAAGTGGTTTAGGATTGGAATTGACCCATTGTTTACCTGTAGTTGCATACAGATTGTGCATTCTTCATACAGCTGACAGTAAAGTTGTGGTAAGGCATATCAATAGTGTGTATTCTGTGCACTTCTCCCACAGCTGGTGTTGGTTTAAGAAGCTAATGATAGAGTTGAGATAAACATTCACAAACTGTGCTCTTCTTCTGTAGCCAGCATCATTGAAGTAAGTCTAATTTTAGAATTGAGGAGAGCACTAGATATGGTCTGAACATATCCCAACAATGCTACACATCTTGGCTCTCTGATATGTTGCCTGCAAGTTCTTGTGGGGTTCTAGTTTTCTGTGTTAAGAGGTGTGTATTGCTTTACAAATAAACATTTTCCATACCTGATAGACTCGTACCTATTCACACACACTACTTACCCTTTCTCCCCACTTCTAGTGCAATGTACCATTTCTTTCCTGATCATAGAATGAAGATCATGAGAGCATAAATGTAGGGGGAGCCAGTGTGCAGGGAAGTTTTGTTGCCCACATATTGATGGAGGACTTGTGTCATTATGCAGTAGTGCAAGTTACAAGAAATCTCATGAGCTCAGTTAGAATTTGCCTAAAGGCTGGTGGCATACAATTCTCCAAGCAGACACATGGGAAAGATAGCTATTTATGTGAGAGGTGAGTATCTATCAGAGATGTATTTTCAGGTATGGAAAATTATAACACCAGAGAGTTCCAGTTAGTTTTGTCAGCCAGGTGGGTCTTCTCTTTTCCTTGAGATGCAGATATGAAATTATTCCTTTCTGCATCTACTTATTGTAGAAAGTACTTTTCACATACTGTTTGGCCTAATGCATTACCTTAGTGACAATATACATTCATGCATTTTTACTTCCCAAGGCTAAGCAAATTTTATATTTACCCACCTATGTGAAACAATTCTTCACCACACTGGAGAAATGTTTCAGATAGTACCTTTTGTACTGGCACTGTCTTCTACTGGACAAAGACTGTTCCCTGCATGAGGTGAATCCAATTTCCCACCTAGTGATGCCCCATTAGGTCCTCCCTATGTAAATATTTGACATGCTCAATGATTGTTTTGTATTTGATGGTATATCATCAAATAGGAGCTCATATTTTATAATTTCTATACCTTCACTGGTCTTTCGGTTATCTTTTCAGTGTTTTAGCTATCAGTTCTTTGGATAGATGAATAAAATTCCTGAAGTTATCATTTTCCTTACCTTAGAATGTATTTTAGATAAATACTTACCTATTCACAGAACCTACTCATTTTGATGTTTTTTGTGCTTTGTCAAGAATGAGCCTTTGTTAAGGTGTAAGTATGTATGTGGCTTTCTGTTGGTGGAGAGCTAGTCTCATGTTGATTGCATCATAGACTATAGACTGGTACAGTACATGCTAGTACATGTTTCTATCATGTTTGATATACATGTAAACAATTTTGGCAGTGGTGCAGGGTAATAATTGTTAGTTTCATGGCAAAGTGCGTATTTTATGTGAAATACATTTTCAAGTAAAAAAATGTTAACTTTGGGTACTAGGATATACACTGATTAGCATATACTAATTGTGCCACTCTGTTGAATATTTTAAATACACTTGCATGCGTACATACATACATACATATATATGGTATCAAATAATCTAATAACCCTAATGCAACCAGGAAAATTATTAAAGAGCATTATTTAAGGTCTTGACTGAAAAATATATTTACCTAAAAACTTATGTAACTGAAATAGTATTTTTCTTTTTCTCTCAGTTATGCTGATTTCAGATTAGCAAGTGAAGCTAATCTATAAAGGAAAGGGATATTAAATAATTATGTATAAAAAACTGGTAAGTGTATTTGCATGACAACATGATTTTAATTTTAGTTTGGGTCTGGATCTCATCACTGTTTTGATCTTCAAAATATCTTTGCTTTCCAATTATATACACATATACTTACACACACACACGTATGCACTGCAGTGTTATCATCATAGTTGAGTTAATGAAAAATTCCAATAGCAGAGTTTCAAGTTTTCTTCTTACTTCATTACATTGAAACATACATCTTACATGAAAGGAATTTTTTTTTAGTTTATATTTTTATAAGAGAAAAATGTTGCTGTTTGTGTTTATCCCTTAAATTGTTAAAATTAACTGATTGAAGCTAAGGAAGTTGAAATTCCAAAGTTTAGAAACTTACTATAAATACCAAATGTTGTGTTCTTTGTGTAGTTTTGATTAAATTGTGAAATATTCAATACTAATTGGTAATTCATACAAGCAAGATTATTTTACTAACTAAATGTCACTTATGACATTAATAATCATTTTTCTATTCTACTAAGCTTTCATACTGTGCTTGTACAAAGGGGTTTTGATAGGAGGTCGACCTTAGCAGTTCAGGTTTAGATCAGAAAACACAGTCCAGTACCCTGTGGCCCAGGGTTTAGAATTTTCATGTTGCATCCACAACTAATCAAACTAATACAGTCATAAAATGATGAGAACCAAAATTATTGAAACTTGGTTACAGTCTTGACATGTGAGTACAGCCAGAATAATGCATCTGGTCATGTCAGATGGAGCAGTGCGTATTACTTCAACTGTGCATGTTGGCCAATGTACTCTTTTTTTAAATTTTTGCCACTGTCTTAGCCATTCCTAAATGAACAGTTAATAAATGATTAATAAGGTGAGTCAGAATGGTAGGGATTTTCCTAGGATATACAGTTCTTAATTTTCACCAACATTGTAAAATATACTGTTATTCTGCATGGTGAACAATAGATTGTTTTTTGCTTTGCTTTAATTTTAACAGAAGTTTCTTTCCCTTGTAAAGACCAATTTGTTGTACTTTTTAATATGGGATTTAAAACAGGACCTGTAGACTGGAAAAATCTCACATGGGCTGATTCATCTAATACTAAAGCAGACTGTGTTGGAATATTCTTTGTATCAAGAACTACTTAAGAAGGAACATATTTAACAAATACACCAATTCCTGGTACTAAATCTTTTGTAACAAGGAATCTGGAACTGCATTAATTTTACTTACTCAATGAATGACTTGAAAATCAAAATCATAGTCTTAATATTCTCAGCATTAGTTATCTAGTTGCATTTATATAGAGAAGTAACCAAGTTAAAGGACTATGGTTTACAGTTATGACAGAAAGTGTTTGTACCCCTGCATTGTGAATAGTTTTTTCCTTGTAACTTAAAAATTATCATGATTAGGATGATGAAAGTATAGTATATTATTAATATTATACTAACACACATTTACATCAATTTTTATGTAAATTGAACAATAAATAAACTGTTTGTAAACAAATAACCAAACACAAGAGGAGCAGAAATTGTTCATGGATCTACTTTAATGGTCAGTTTTGTAACCTTTCAGGTGAATTACTTGGTGCAATCTCTCCTCATAGCCCTCCATGATCGTTTGACAGTACTCAACTGGTATTTTCTTCCATTCTTCTTGACAGAAGGCCTCTAACTTTTGCAAATTTTTCAGATGATGCTAATGAACCCTGGTTTTCAACTCATGTAGATGTTGTCAACTGGGTTGAGATCTGGTGACTGCAATGACCATATCAGAATGCTTATATGGTTCCTCTCCAACCAGGATTGCATATATTTCGATGTGTGTTTAGGGTCATTGTTGTGCTGGAAGATCCAACAACACCTAAGCCACAAGTTCAGAACATCATTCTTGATATAAGTACCTAATATATCAATGCAATTCTTCTTTTTTCATGATTCTGTTGAGGCGGTGAAGGCTACCTATACCAGAAGAGCTGAAGGAACTCCACAGCATGATCGAGTCACTTCTGTGTTTAACTGTAGGTAAGGTGTTCTTTGGAAGATTTCGTTCCCCCTTCTTACGGAAAATATAGTGAACATCATTGTGGCCGAAAAGCTCAATTTTTAGTCTTGTCTGACCAAAGAATACTCTTCCAATAGGTAAAGGGTTTATTTACATGCTTTCTTGCATACCTCAATTGTGCTTCTAAATGAAGAGGCTTTAAATACAGAATTGTATGAGGGTGGCATGCTTTGAACCCAGAAGAGTGTAACATGTTCGTAACTGTAGAGATACTTATTTCAACCCCAGTTTCTGTATGTCATTACGTGTTAAACGAGGGTTCCTTCTAACTTCTCTGAAAACCTTCTTCTTGGTTCTCTCTGGAATTTTGGTGGGACATCTGGAATGAGGGAGTTTAGCAGTTGATTCTGTAAGCTTAAACAGTTATGCTTTGAATAGTAGATTTCAACACGTTAAGTTGTGTAGCAATACTGGAAAGAGACACACAAGACTTGTATTTTGCAATAATTCAGTTTTTTAAATCACTGGACAGTTGTTTCATGTTCGCCGTGATGACCAAGCAGATAATAACAGAGACGGCACTAAATTGCCAGAAGTAAGTTTTTTTTCTTGCTAAATTCCAATAATTATGAACACAGTGTTTAGTTCTGGAATGGTATGATGTAGTTTATTTGCCAAACTAAACAAAATGTTTACGGGAATATCAGTTTTTTCACACGTTCTGAAATGTATGAACACTTTCTGCTCCTCCTATTTTTAGTTATTTGTTTATAAACAGTTTATTTGTTGTTTAATTTAGATAAAAATGTATGTAGATATGTGTTAGTATAATATTTATAATAAACCCTACTTCTATTAGCCTAATCGTGATATATTTTAAGTTATGAGCAAAAAACCACTTGGACGCATGAGTATGAAAACTTTCTGTAGTAACTGCATATATATAGCAAAAGGATAACCATTACCAAAAGCAAAACATTACATTATCTGCATAGTATATAAACTATTGCCAGACATTCTCTCTTTAAGGCAGACTATTCTAAAACATACTTACCAACTGCTGACTCTATAGCTATTTTAGATTTACATGGTTTTCACTCTTTATGTGTCTAAGCATCGAGAATGCTTGCTCCAGTGTTTTATACCTTACTCAAATCCCTTATACAAACTCTAATTTATAAAATTCTCCACCAACTTCAATTTGTTTCAATAGGTATTGTATATTAAACACCTCATTTCGATCATGTAATGTTTTTTATTGACAAAGCATTCAAAATGGGTTTCTATCAGTAGGAGTGTTGTAATTACATACTATTTTCATTGTGGATTTGAATACTGTTGGCATTTCTGTGGTTATCTTTTCATTGATATTCATACATTACACAACCAAAACAAAATGAACAAAGTTACTTAAGTGTTTAAATTCCCAAGTTAATGTTTTCACAACAGAAATCAATGAGGTCATTTATCAATGGAAATGGAATATTTATTATAAGTTGTGTATTAAGAGTAATTTAAGTCTTTATTCAAAAGAAATCTGTCAGATCCTATTTTCTAACCTGGGTATTTGATGGTCTTGGTCTTTTTATGATGACTTTATATAAGGTATCTTTATCCACTATTTTTAGGTATTCTAGATATCAGAAGGTTTTTAAATCCACAGTTCTGTCAGGTCTACTGAAATTATTTTGTGTACTTTGGCCCAACTGACCTTTCCAATTACCAAATTGGGATTTTGCTGTTGTTTTATATGTGTTGTATCAACTTTGTTTTGAGCCCTCAGACCCTTCTTTGTTTCACCTTTTATTTAAATTGTATTTTTTATTGATGTTAGCATTATTTAAAACCTTGACTATATTAACCTAAATACTTAAGTAACTGAAATAGTATTTTTCTTTTTCTCTCAATTATGCTGGAAATATATTTTTAGTTTAGGAAAATGTTAAATTTTGGTCCTTGACAGTTATTTTATTTAAAATTTGACATTCATATAAAGAAAAACATGTATGTGTGTTTTTGTGTTGTTTTCCTTTAAAATGAACAATATGGGGTTTACTGAAGGTTTTGTGCCATTTTATATCAACTATTGTGAAACTGTATTTTTTGCACTTGTATGCAGTTAGTATGTAAAGAGAAAAAGAAATTGGCTTATTTGTAAATATTTTTATTTTGTTGTAAATTACAAGTTTTGTTGGTTTTATCAGCAGAGATTTTAATGCCTTAGTGACAGTTGAGGGGCAAGATAACAAAATCTAATGACAACTGCACAAGCTGGTAAAATGTTTTATATAGGATTTTAGATAAATCCAAATTTATTCACTTAAAGCTTTTCAGTTTTTAATCACTTATTTACATTTGTGTAATCCCCTATTAAAAGTAACATTCATCTGACCTGTGATATCTCTATAAAATTCAATACAGTATATCATCATCATTTCTGGTCCCAAGTAGGCTTAAGAAAATTTTTATGCATATCATTTCTATGTAAAAATACTGCATTTCATTTAGCTAAACAATAGAAAAGCATCTTCAAGTAAAACATCTGGAATTTTTATTAGCAAATCACATAATGAAAATCTATGTTTTTTGTTATTACATCTATCTAATCACTGTTTTGAAATGATATTACTACCATGAGAAATTTAAGGTTCATGTTTATTGTTAACACATATTTGAAATAATATTCCTGAGGTTCATTAGAAGAAAATAACTTTTTAAGACAATACTGAGAATTTAAGTTACATCAACATTGTCTATAGTAAAAGTGTCTTGCAGTCACACAGCTTACATTTTGGAATAATTTTTGCCTTATGTTTAAATAACTCATTTTGCTCACTTTAGTTTCATATATGACATGCTACAAGAGAATTTAATATCAAAAGATGAACTAACTGATAAATTGGTTGGCAATTGTGATATCCCACAAGTTGTTCATGACCAGCTTACACCAGACTTACAACAATAGACCACTCAGACAACAACAACCTTGACAATGAAATTACACTCATTGTTATATCTTACTGAAGTGTTAATACATAACTTCTCACCCTCAGGTTACATCACAGACTTAACTTATTTCCACCGTCTAAGATATATAGGTTTAGACACAAAATCTTGTGTACCTCCCATTCTTTTTTAAAACCACTGCCTTACTCTCTAGTACATTAGGCTTGTGCTGTATTAGAGAATGTGTGATAAGCTGATAAGTGTTATAGATAATTAACTCTTGTAATTGATGGTGAAAGGTGTGTAAAATGTTAAATAATGTAAATAAATGAATAATGATGAATGCAGTGAATGATATTATGCACGAAATAAATGAAAATGATGATATTTGAACATCCAAAGGAAACCAAAACTGTACATAATATTTGAAGTGAAGCCTGATTAGTTATTTGGGTAGTTACCTCTTTGGATTTCTGTTGAGTACTCCTAAAAATACATATTATAATTGTAGTGACTTTAATACCAGCAAATAATTACTGTTTTAATGGCTTAAGGTATTTATATTCCATTATGCCAAGATTCCCTTCTTCAGTCATGCCAATGAGTGGATTCCCACCTATATTAAACATGGGATTCAAATTATGATAACTCGTGCAAGGTTCTGCATTCGAGTTATCATAATTTGGATTCTGTGATTACACAAAATAAAAGGAAGACACAGTTCTCAGATGGATATTCAACTTCTTTACAGATTGAACATCAGGCATCAAAGTAAACAGCATTATTTCACAATGTTTCAGTATCACAGCAGAAGTCCCACAAGGCTCCATCTTCTACACACTTCTATGTACTCTCTTTGTTAGTAACATCTCCTTCCTGAACTTAACATACACATTCTTCTTTGAATATGTAGATGATATATCTGTTTGGAGCACTTTGCAAAACCCCCTTATAGTGGCCAGTAGAGTTTAAACATTTCTAGATTCTATTATCAGTTGGTGTTGTGATTGGATAGTAATTCTAAACTGAAATAAACAACAGGAATTATTTTTCAGTGTGGTTTCAACAAACAGTTAAAAAAATCTCAAAAAATAAAAATAAAGCAAAGTAATAAAGAAATAAAAATATGTCCCTCAGCCAAATTTCTGGGTATAACCTTTGACAGCTACCTTGTGTTGGATGAACACTTCACATACATAAATAAATACATCAGTAAATTAGTTGCACGTTTAAGTGTTATTACAGAAAGAAATAAAAGTTGCAAACCAAAAACACATATACAAATCTATTCATCCTTTAATAGAATACGAGTGTCAAATAACCTTCAACATGTCAAGCAGAATTAAAAATAAGTTACAGTGACAACAGAACAGAGTTCTCCAATTAGCACTAATTCTTCCAAAATTTACCTTAACAAACTATCCACATAAAATGTGTAACATTGAAACAATAAATTAAATACTAACCTCCCTCATGCTTAAATATTATAAGAAAGCAGAAGAAAGAAGTCTCATAACTGCCACTCTCCATACAATGATGAGTGCATCATACAAAATGCTATCCTTGTACAATGAATGCCTTACCATGAAAGTAATCTTAATGTACTTAACAAACATTACTAACCCATTTATGTGTTTTCATTTTAAGCTCTGAGCATAGGACATGTAGATTATTTGGCATGTTTCCTGTGAAAGTTGGTTTTTGGGATGCACTCCAATTTTCTGACACTCTTGGATCCTTTAATCCCAGCCAGGGCATTGGACTTATAAATCTCAACTTCCAGGTGGCCCTGTTAAAAGGTCATTTGATGGGATATATTTTGTTTGAATACTATCATCTTGATTCTTCTCATCTTCTCATCAGTGCCTCAACATTAAAGCCATCATCATCACCATTGACTCCACTAGCCTTCGTGTTCTCTCTGCCTCTACATCCACTTCACATTTGTGAAATTCCTTGATTAACACACATTAACAATCACTGAAACTGTAATCACTAAATTCCTTGACCTTCTCACAACATCTACACATGTGGGGAGAATGAGGATAATATTATCCTCATACACCCCACTTTTGGAAAGTGAAAAACTGTTCCTCCAGAAACTAAGTACCTGCCATGAAATTTTGCTTTTGTTTTGTTCTTTTATAGTTAAAAGTCATTTGCAAAAAATATCTCCAACTTACTAACTGATCTGTGTAATTCTGAAATATCTTTATATTCTGAATACAGCTAAAATCTTAGAGTTTAATGTCATGGTTAAACTTTAACTTTACTAATTTAATTATTATGCCCCTATAAAATGTCACTGATGTAAATAAGATAAAACAAAGACCCAAGGACTGACCCCTGAGATACTCCAGTAATGACAAGGATCTAGACTGACTGAACTCTAATAAAAGCAACTGCTTTCTTTTATCCAATGATAACATTAACTAGCCTCTACTTTATTTCATTCTTATGTGATTTACTTATCTTTAATGTGATACGTTATCAAAATCTTTTTGAAAATTTAATTATGCTACATTCACACCATTTTTGTTTTCCAGGTAGCAGTTAAAAATCCATAAAAAAACAACAACTTTTTGGTGGGATGTTCACTTGGATTTGTGATGCCACAGCACATTAAATGTTTTTGTAAAAGTTTCTTTTATGAAATTCTCTAAAACTGACAGATCTCTTGTTGATCACTTATTTTTTTTTGTTAAACTTAACACAACCATAGGTAGTTAATATAAATTTTTCAAACAGTGCAACCAAATTCCTCTTTGGTTAGCTGCCTTTTTATGGAAAATAATTCATAATTGGAATGCTTTTCCTGAGTTAGTCTATCTGTTAACCACTTTAAGTCACCCCTTGACAACATTTAGAAACTTTAATAGTAGTGAAATTTTATTATGACTTTGTAGCATACACAAAACAGATGATTAACTATTACTTGAAGTTCAAAAGAAGCTTACAACATGATTACATGCCTAGGTATGGTTTCAATGAAAATTGTTTTGTGATGTTGAGTCATTAGCATTTTAAAATTAATACAAATTTGTAAAAAAATATATAGGCATATACCTTTAGTTGCTATATACATAATTATGAAAAACACTAGAAAAAGGTAAATTTTGAACACTTAATATAAAATGTTCACAGCTTCAGTGCAGTGCAGCTAAAACCTTAGACTATCAGAAAATGAAGAAAACCTGTTTGACTGATTAACTTATTTAGCATAGTCAGTATTTGCAATGATGAAAAACAAAAACCTGGTAATATCTTTTTGAATGGGATGATAAATACAGATTTCTTAACTAGTATATTGTGTTCATATATACTACTATTAACTTATGGATAGAGCAATTTGCCTACATAGAGTAAAACTAAAAATTAATCTGGTGATGAGTATATTTCATCAAAGTATACTTTTTCGCATTCTTACTTGTAAAGTTGAAAATAAATTGTTCCATTAGTTGAATATTCACACTGTTAGTAATGTTTTGGGCCATAATTGGTTTCATGTTTCTCTGATACTTGTAGGCCTGTGAAGATAGTAAACTGGACATGAAAAGTAAAAAACGATCTGCTAGAAGCCAAAGAGTGAGAAAAGAAAGTGAAGTGAGAACTCCTCCACCTGTGGAAGGACGTGAACATATTCCAGTTCAAACAGAACTCTATCTTGAAGAACTGAGACATTGTGTCGAGGAAAAGAATGTCGAATGCCAAACTGACTTATTGTTAGACAGGCCTACATCTCCTCTCTTTGTTCCTGCCAAGTCTGGTGTCGATGTGGAAACCCAAATATATGAAGGAGAGGTAGTTATTTTATTTATGACTCATCTGTATTGGAAGGCTTAAATCCATTTATTATTGAAAGTCTTATAATTTTGCTTTTAAGCTGAGAAGTCTTAAGTAAGAATGAGTGCTAGCTGTATTGATGATCCATAAAAGTATTTTGACTTATATGAATGTATTGAAAAATTTATATCAACTTGTTTCCTTCGGAATTACACACACGCACCCACACAGAATTATTACTTTAATAACCCGCAGTATGTTTGGCTGCACATTTTTTGTGTTTAAGCTACTGTTGGTTTTTTTTCAAACAGCTTATTCTGTTGCTCTGTAAAAATGCCTTGATCAAATTAGTTGATCATTTTTCAAATATTCCCTTTTACAGAAATATAATATTTAATTAAGCATACAAGATTTAGTGTAATATCATGTTCTTTATCCCACAATGTGTACAGTAACTATCCCTACAAATAGACATTATCCAGGGTGAGAAATAATTAGTTCCACAATAAAAGAAAATGCAAGTGAAGAAACAAACATTTCTTCATTATTAAGCTGTCTTTACATGATTACTGAATTGTTTTAGCATTACAAACACTCAATGATATTAAAAAAAGGAAAATCCCAATTGCTTTTAGCAGGTGTACTTCTCTTCTTTGGAGGAAATAGCATTGTTTCCACTGTTGAAGCTTTTCAGTAATCTTCCATACTTCTCCCACTCTCCTTATTTCTTTTCCAGCAACATCAGTCTTTCATCCCATTGTAACTACACTCCATCTTCTTGTGTAGATTTTTTCCAGTCCCTTATGAGAGAATTTGGACTTTCTTTCATTACAAGTCCACTTTTTTTCTGTAAATGGTGCATTTTCTGTTGTTGGTCTTTGTTCCATGGACTTTCACCTTTTTCATCAAGTATTACCCAACTCTTTTTTTTTTACTTGGCTTTTTAACAATGTTTTGTATATTTCTTCACTGCTTGTGTCAGAGTGTTTCCTCTTCTGCCCCTCTCATCTGATTTGTACATTCTGCCCAATTCCCCTACCAGATTGGAATCTTAGTGTTGACCTTCATGCCCTTACTCATCCTCATTTGGTCTTTTGTTTTTTGTACCTCCTTTTCCAAGATGTATTTCTTACTCCTCATTGCATATGGACACGGTAAGTCTGATATTTTTGCTATCAACATTTCCATATTATTTATCACTATAACTATGCCCTCCTTTATCTGGATTGTTGTTCTCCATGAAACATATACAGCACGTGAAAGGAGCATCACCTTTATTTATGTCAATCATTGGAAGAGATTGGGAGTATCAAAGTGTTGTGACAAGGTGTAAATATTTTCAAATAGAGGGCAGCAAAAGTTGAGAAAAACTATTATTTGAGGAAAGTTAAGCATCAATTTGCAACATATTTTCAGCATAGAAAAATAATTTTAGAACAATTTACCAATCTTTTTTATCTTATATGCTTTTTCCTATCATTACAAATGTTAAAAGTATCTATTACCTTTATATATGTATGTGTGACATTTACTGATGATTATGTTGCACAATTTCATAACCAGATCTGGAGCTGAATTCTGAAATGCTTATCTTATCTGTCAGTTGAAGGACATCAGAATTATTATTTTAATTAGGGGGTTAACTATGGTCACTATCTTCAAGTTATAGTTTTGTGACACATATTGTAAAACATAGTTGTGCCATATTTTATGCATGCTACAGCAAAAAATATTCACTTTGACTATCTTCTTATTAATTGCAAAGCAATCACTAACATCAGCTTACTTTTTGTAAAATCCCTTCAAATTTACATAGTTTATAAGAACCATTTCCTGACAATTTATGACTTTCTACATTACAAAACAATAAGTGAACAGCACACAAACCAAAACCTCATGCACTCTCTTTATTGAGAACAAGAGAATTTTTAACTTTTTTAGTTCACATTTGATTTGCTGTTTTTTGTGATTTCATTTTTTTTAGATTTTAACAAAATAAAAAAAATGTTTTTTTGAATTTTCCACATTTCAAAATGATGTATCCACACTTCTGAAACCTCCCAAGTCCCAGACATTTGTAACATGAAGTCAACTGTTGCTTGAATTGCAGTTGGAAGTATTGTGTTTCAAATAGATGCTTTCCTTCTAACCTTCTTTTAAGGTCCAGAAATCATGGTCTCCTGATTCTGTAGAGTCTGTTAAGCTAGCTATGTTTTTGGTTCATTTTGACCAGCTTTTCCCACTGCTTGCCTTTATTTCTAGCTCTTCTTTCCTTAAGGAAGATTTGGTAACCCCACTTTATTTTTAACTATTGATCCATCAGAAATGTTACATACCATTTTTTACCTTAGTTGTTTTTCTAGTTCACAAACTACTTTATGGCAATATTATTCTTTTTCAAACTTTTTTTTTATCCCCCCTTATCACCTGATATTTACATTCATGTTGATAAACTTTCTGTCTCAACTTCATATTGACTCCCAGTTACCATGTCCTTCCTAAACAGACTCCTGTTCTATTTGAAACCCTTAACTCCCTTTTAGAATAGGAATCTTCTCTTCTTTTACTTTTCCACTCTTTTTTTCTTGTATCTGCTTAACTAAATAGCTTACTTATTTAACTACCTGTTCTCTATTCACTTTCCCAAAGCTCTGCATCATGATCTTGACAGCTAACATTGGGAACGTCACACTTACCTGTTCTTTCATGCTGAACCTCAATTTCTTCTTCAACTGTTTTTTGGCTAACTTTGCTTTTTGAATTGGCTTAACAGATATGTCTTACTTTCTGGAATTCAACTCTCTCAGTCTTATCTCAGGGAATTTTGTTTTGAACCCCTTCTTTGAAGTTAGATTTTTAGGAGAATTTCTTAAACGTTAGCTAAAATAGATCATTAGTAATATTTTTTCTTCACTCTGTTTTGTTGTTTATCTCAGGCTGGGGTAATCAAGCAGGCTTCTCATCCTAGGGAGCCTCATATGGTTACCTACGATCATACTCCACATCATAAATCTCTTTCCCTAATATCTAACTGCTTAAAGGCTTGGAGGTAACCTTCAGTTCCAGTCTTGTGAGAGCTAGGCTCTTCCACTTATCACCCTCTTTTTACAGGACTCTGGAGTTGCACAGATACTCTTAGGGTCTTTCTTTCCACTCTTAACGTGCTTGTTTTCCTTCTCCAGAGTTCTGTCCATCCAACTCCTATCCTCAGATTCATTGAGTCTTTAGTGCTTAGAGGAGGCTGTGTCTGTACTTCAAGATATAAATGCAATGGAACAGATTTCTTGCCTTCCATTTTTGGAGTTTTATTTCTTTTTTTTCTCGTAGTTTGCCAGAAGACCATGAATTGATGGCCTATTATAAATATATCATTCTGGAACCAATTTTATCTTATTACTTGGTTCACTATGCAAGATCTTATTGTTGTGAGGTTTTTTTTTTTATTATGAGTTGTAGATGAATAAGTCAAATTTTTTTGTGTTTTCTTTTTATTATGAATCATCCAACTCTTTGCTTGTTCCTTGGCTTTGTTTAAAATGGTTGTATATTTCTGTTCTCAGACTATCACTTTAGGTGAGCTATAACCTAAAATGTTTACAGCTAGGTTCTGAGGCTTTTCACAAGGAGGATGGTGGGTTTGCATTTACCCTACATAATGGGCAATTGGCTTCTTACCTCATATTTAAATACAAAATTTACTATGATCTCTATTTTTCTTTAGGAGTCGTCCCATTTGGGTTGGCTGGTCAAGCTTTTAAGTCATTATTGACCCCCACTCAGAGTATAACTCACTTATGGGTTTTTCTTAACTTGTTTGAGAGATGTACTCAGAGTTTTTGTTTTAATAGATGGATTTTTTCATAACCAAAGCTTTCATACTTGTTCTTCTTTTACAAGAGGTTATGTCTCTTCAGTTTCTCGTGAGTCTCTAATGATGCTCAGATGTGCTTCAGTAGACATTGTCACATCAGAGGAATAGTCCAAAGGTTCACTGACTTCTCTTATATCCCTCCCTCATTCACTTCACTTTTTCTGTTGTGACTTGATCATTTTAAATAACACTGGACATCCTTTTGAACTCCAGAGGAGTAGTTTTTCCATATCAACATTTTTATTAACATTTAACAGTTCAATGGACCTACCAGTTACCATTTTCTGTGACATCTATCTAGTTATCTTGTAATATCCATATATCGATTGTTAGATCATGCATCAATAAACATGGAAGTATAATTTCTCTCAGTATCTTGTTGGTTTTTTTGTTTTGCTTTACAACTCTTCTTTTGGATCCATGGTCATCATGTGGTTATAGGCCTGCTATTTTCTAAGAGTATTGACTTTAGTAGTGGATCAGTTTGATCTGATAATATTCTTTCTATAGAGTGATTCATTCATACTCTAGTGCTTCTTGTTCCAACTAATACTAGATGCTCAGAGTCAAGGTTGGTCCAACTTCTTTCTGTATGTCTTTCTTACATTTTGATTTGCTGTTTCTCATTCACAGTATCCCTTGTTAATTTTTATCAACCCTCCCCTTAAGTTGGCTAGTTCAGCTATGGTTTCCATTCTTTGCATGTTGATATTTCTGGGGCTTCTAACTCTTCCATCTTGGAAGTACAACTTTCACCATAACATGTCACACCTTCATTTTCACAGGAACAGATTTTTTTATTTTTTTCCCAGATCACTCTTACATTTCCAAGATTTGAGCTACCCAGGGAATAATACACATTTTCTCCACTTATCCTTCCTTTATTTTCTTCTCTGTACAACATTCATACCCAAATTGTCTCCTTGGTCCTGTGCATTCAGTGTTGTTACCTACTAACAAATTTTCTTTTATTTTCTGCCATTAGGTTATTTTTCTTGTAATTTATCTCCTTCCACTTTGAATAGATTAACTCTCAGTACAGGTTCAGTCTCAGAGATCAACTTTGTAACAATTTTGTGCTTGTTATAATTTCATACTATAAAATTTAATACAGTATGCACATCTTCATGAAATTTTACAGATTGTCAGTAAATATTACAAGGTTTTTGTAAAAAGCTATCAGATTTTTTAAGTAATGATTTTCTTGTGCACTTTTCCTTTTTAAATGTTGACTATTCAACATGCAGAGTAATTTTGATATTAAGATTAAAATCACTCTTTTGCGCAAAAGTATTTATATCAATTATAGAATATTTATAAACTCCTGACATCCTTTGGATAATTATTACACATTTTTGTTAAGATAAAAACTTTATATTTTATCTATTATTTTCACTATTGTATCTCCTTATGGATTTGGTCAATTTGATCAGAATCCAAATCATCATAAAAAATTTGGAAATAGATGTAAATTATGTTTTTAATTGTAGAATAACTATGAATTATAACAAGAAAATACAAGTGTTTAGCCTAAATTGCTTAAATATCATAAATTATATATCTCTATATATTTATGTTTTATTTTATTGAACTTTCAACTATATTTGATTAACATTGCAGAAGTTGCAATGATGTGGTTCATGTGCACTTATGCTATCATATTCAGTAGTATAAAACTAGCCTTTATGAAGTGACCTGTCTTGGCTTTGTTCCAGTGGACCAGTAGTTGTAAAATACAGTCACATTTCAGTTATAATACGTTAAGTGTATTCGTATGTATATATTATTATTATTTACAAGCAAATTCTTAAAGTTCAGTTAATTTTCTTAAAATATGGAAAAGTAAATAGAGAAATATAGGAAAAAATTTCTCTACTACTTATGATTGCAACTAAATTTGTACTTGTTTGGCATACCTGGCATGCTGTACTTTTCATGCTAAGCCTTGCAGGATTTTACATATGGAGAATGTGAAAAAAAATAACTTTTTCAGGTTTTAAGTATGCATTTTCAAATAAGAACTTAATAAACTACTATATTGATATCATATAATTCAAGTGTAATTTATAAGGCTTACTTATTAAACTGTTTTGAGTCTAAAAATATTGTTTTTCAAACAGTATTTTCACAAACCATTTCCTTCCAAGATTCATGACAAAAGAAATAATCTTGGGAACTCTTTACCTTTAAAAGTCTGAGAGAATCATGTTGTAGAAATTCAGATCTTTTGACTGGTTACAAATCTATAACAGAGCAAAGCAGGTGTATGGAAGGAAGTATTAAAAATGTAAGAAGTGGGTGGGACCATTGTATTTGATTTATTAAATATAGCAATATCTCAGTAAATAGAAGCAATAGGATGTTTTTATTTTAGATTCTAGTTTGTCAGTATTGGTAATTTGAGTTTTTAATGTGTTAGAAACTTTTGAGTTTGTATTTGGATGTCACAAATATTTAATATGAACTAAAGCTGCATTCAGTATACCTTGTGACATGTAAAAAATTATATTTAAGAATTTTTTAAATATATGTTTTAAAATTAGGAAGTAACTATTGTATAACACTAAAGCTCAGTTTATTATTTAAATTTGATACCACATGTGTATCTACATACACATAAAATAGTAGTTGAATAAAATTTTTAATATAAGTCAACAAAGATGATGAAATCTCTTGACCCCTGACTATAGGAAAACCGGTAGCATCACATTCATCGTCTCATGTTTTCTCTTCTTTGTGGCCAGGTCCAGCGTTTTCAGGTGGTTAGAGTGCTTGCCTTGCAATTTAGAAGTGACAGGTTCAAATCCCTGCCCCACCAAAAGAGTAGCCCAAGAGTTTGCAGTTGGTAATGGTCATTAGTTGCCTTCACTCTAGTTTTTCACTGTTAAATTATGAATGGTTAGCTTTGGAAAAAATTTAAACCATACTTGGGTCCATTGATAATCCTTAGACAAAATCTGGTGGATGATTCCAAACACCTTCTTGTCATATTGCATACTTTGCATTATGGTTTAATTAAGATTATAGGTTTTGTTTCCCTCCATTGGCCACTCTACAATATTTTCAGTGTTGTA
The DNA here is from genome assembly GCA_011833715.1 of Carcinoscorpius rotundicauda. Lineage (NCBI taxonomy): Eukaryota > Metazoa > Arthropoda > Merostomata > Xiphosura > Limulidae > Carcinoscorpius > Carcinoscorpius rotundicauda. The sequence continues at coordinate 41,970,392 of CM022392.1, read as the reverse complement.
AGGAGATGAAACGTTGAAAAATTCTTTGTAGCTTAACTTTTTATCAAACAAAACAAATGTACAAACAAAAACAATACCAATACACAAATAGACTAGAAACAATAGAACCCACCAAATGATTAATGTCACTTCACAGAGAATACTTCTCTATCATAAAATCAGTATCAAATATGGAATAATGGAAAGTGTTCCACCCATTTGTCCCTACTAAATACTTACTGTTGAAATTTTTCCAAGACTACTTCAGCTGTGTGTATATTTGTATTACTTTCCAAACACGATAGGTAATAAAGAAACCAAACAAAAACAAATAAACAAAACTGAATGGTTATATAGTCACTTTAGTAGATGGTCATTGCTGTCTGTCTTCATGGTAATCCATTTTAGTCTCTCAGTGAAGGATCTTATGCAGATGAGAAAAATCCTAATCAGTTTATGAATCTTTTCTGTGTTCTCCATTACATAAAGTATTTCTTTCATGTCTTTTCAAGCAGAGTGTGAGAATTCTTATCTCTCCATTATCAAGCTTGTGAGAGGGGCTACTGATATGAAGAGTTCTGTTTTGGGTTAGCATAATCCCACCAGTATGAGGTTGATTGGAAGTAAGGTGAATATATGTAAACATGGAATAGTTGTGCAGGCTCTTCTAATACTAAGATCTGGGCCATTTTCAGTGATTGTGACCAACAAGATGGGTCTTGAGTTCTCAGGATGTAGTTCTGGGATGATTCACTCATGTAGCTGTATATACTTTTAAGTATTTCTCACATACTTTGTAGCTAGACCATGCTTCACTTATATGGTCTTTTATACCCTTGGAATATAGTGAGGCAATTTATAAGCTTTTACATACTGGCTATTTTTGCAACTGTTTAGCAATGAGTAGAAGCTCATTCTTTGTTGGAACTGTTTTAAACAACCAGTTGCATCAATCAAAGAGTATTTCCTGCTTGAGATGGAAGCAGTCTCTTAATGAATGATGCTTCCTCTAGATCTACACCTCTAATGAGAGACTCATTCCATGAGTTTTTTCATATGTTGCTATATTGTCAAAAAAATGTTCATTTTGATCAGTATGCTCTGCAATTAATATATTATTTATTCAAAGAATATTTTAAAGATTTTTCAGTTCACATATGCACTGAACCACCCACCCTACCTCCTCATTTCTATTGTATTTATTTTTTCTCATCAAGAATAAGATTGTGTTTATAAATATTCAAAAGTTGAGTAACTTGCAGGGTGAATTCTTCACCCTACTATTTAGTCTGATGCTTATTGCCATAAAAGTTACTGTGATTTTACATCATTAAGTGCAGGGGAAATAGCTTGTTCAAAGGCACATGCCCAAAACTTTTAATCTGGAAACAAGGTAATAGCTATTTGTTTTGTGAAGAGGTGAATGTATATCTAAAATGCTAATTTTTAAAAGGCTTAGATTGTCCCCTTAATTTTTTTTCACTAAAAGTATCCCCTGCTACAGATCATTTTTTAAAATAAATAGAGTTTGCAGTTAAATCAACCTTTAAATACAATGGTCATAATAATAATTCTCTGTAAAGATTTGTTGTCGTTGTTGCTGAAATTGTTTGTATTGCTAAAGTAATATGAAACCTAGTCTGTTCAGTTAATTTGTCAGAGTTCACTGAGTTAGGATTGGTTTGGTGGATTATAAGTCTTGCTGCATATAAAAGATAATGTGTTACATATTATGTTTTAAAATAGCTCGAAATTTTAATTTGAGTTTAGAAGTTAATTGAATATTAATATGTATAAAATTTATGACATTTGTCAACAAGATTGATACACACAATTTTTTTTCTCAATACAAATACATTTGAATGTACAAACAATAACACAATTTATAATAATGGTTATTACGACAAAAATGATTTATATAAAAACATTTTACAAACTTACAAACAATACTGAGTCTTCTTTCTGGTCTGAAAATGAATATTTTATTGAGGTTTCACAATGAACAAATTAATTCTGAGTTAATATTGTTACACTTCACTTAATGGCTAGCTTCATGCTGTTAACAGCTGAGTTTTCTCTGATTTAGATATCTAATGTCCTTGTAAAATTACTGATGTCCAAAGTTAATTCACTGAAGTTAAATGGTTTGTAATATTTGAAATCTATAAATGTTCCTGGTCAACTGTCTGTAAGTTTATGACTGATAAGTGTTTATCACAGTTATAGCTTCCAAGATGTATATTAACTGTATCAAACCAACAACAATATTATACTGTCTTTCCATGTGTTGAAATTATTAGGTGAGGTTTTTGAAAGCTCAATTTTTAATAACGTAAAACCTATATTGTTGATTCTTACACACAAGAATTTTTTACAAATATTGAAAATAGGCAGGACTTTTGCAACACACATTTAACAATGTAAGTTGCATGCATTTCTAAATATATATTAAACTGAAACAAACATTGACAACAATACATTTAATATAATATGTTCACAAAGAATTATACAACTTCAACATTCATTTACAGTATATATCACAATAGGCAGGACTTTTGCAACACACATTTAAGAATGTAAGTTGCATGCATTTCTAGATATATATTAAACTGAAACAAACATTGATAACAATATATTAAATATAATATGTTCACAAAGAATTATACAACTTCAAAATTCATTTACAGTATATATCACAATCAATACAAATAAGATCATAAAATTATATTGTATGTGAAAGTGCATCAACACAGATGTAATCAACCATTTTGACGTGGACTATCTTCAAATCATATTCTTGTAGTGTTAAATTTCAATTTAACAGCCTTCTGCTTTTGCCCTTCATTTGGTTCAGAAACATCAATGGGTTAGGATTAGTACATGTGGCAATAGGTTATTGTGATGCAGATACATACACATTGAAATGTTCTGAAGCTAACACTAAAACCAGTGTTTTTTTTATCCACAGTTGAATAGTTCTTTTTCTGGCAATTAAACATTTTTAGTGAGATAATAAACAGGATATTCAATATCGTTGTCTATCTGATTGTAGTAGAATGGTACTAATGCCAAAATTACTGGCATCAACAGCTAATGCTAAAGGCTTATCAAATTGAAGTGTTCTCAATACAGGGTAAGTGCACAATAAAGATTTGATTTTTTGAAAAGCAGATTGACATGTTTCAGACAAACTGAACTTTTAATTTTTCATCAGTAGTTTTTTTAATGGTACAGTGATGTCAACAAAATTTTTATAAAACTTCCTGTAATAAACAGTCATTCCCAGAAATCTCATCAAACCTTTCTTGTTTGTGGGAGTGGGATAATTTACAATGCAATCAACTTTGGCTTAAATTTGAGAAATTTGACCATGACCTACTACATGACCCAAGTAAACAACCTTGGCTTTACAAAAGTCACTTTTTGCCAAATTTACAGTAAGATTGGCTCTCTTAAGCCTTTTGGAAACACAAGTAAGTGTTCTTTCTTGGTGTTACTACAATTTACAATATCATCAACATAAATTCCAACATCTAACAGATTGTTGAGACATTGATTCAGCATATACTGAAAAATAGCCTGAGAATTTTTCAACCTGAATGGCATTACATTACATTATAATCCATTAGAAGTAACAAAATTATAACTTTACTTTTACCCTGTCTGTTAGAGGAACAGCCCAGTATTCCTTCAGCACGTCACACCTTGTAATATATCTGATTTTTCCAATTTTATTGAAACAGCCCTCCACTCTTGGAATGGGATGGGAATCTGTCTTTGTTAAAGCATATATTTTGCAAAAGTCTGAATAGAATCTAACTGCAAACAATCAGATTTAGGAACCAGTACACAAGGCAAAGACCTGTCACTTTTACTACATTTTATAAGATATTTTTTTACTCATTTTATCAGCTTTGAGTGGATTCTCATGATAGGAATGTTGTTTTACAAGAAAAACATCACCTATAAGTATGTCATGAAAAGCAATGTTGGTTTGATTAGGAATGTCTGGAAATATACATTCATATTCATTCAATAAACTACCAAGGTATTTTTCTCTTCAGGAGGCAAGTTATCATGTTTTTAATCAAGATTGACCAGAATATCAGAATTACACAGTTTGATGTTGCATTCATCTCCAATATTTTCAAATTTATGAGTGTCTGAGTCAAATAGACTGTCAACTGTATTAGTAGAACACTTAATAGCTAAAATATTGTCAGATGTATCACAGATGTGGTAATGCCTCAATATACTGATATGACACAGCTGGGTAGCCTTTCAACAGTCAGGTGTTTTTACAACATAATCTGATTCATTGACTTTCCGAACAACTTTGTAGAGATTGTAGTACCTAGCTTTGAGTGAATGAATCATAATGGGTAACAATACTAAGACTTGAGGCAATTTATAAGCACCTAATAATCTGAAATGAACATGGAAATGTAATTCAGTAGGGCATTTCTTTCAGCTTATCTTCTAACCATTTTTTATTCAGCAGCTTGAAAGGACCACACACTGAAGGGCCAAACACAAACTCAAACAAGCTAAATTCCAACAATTCCTAAAATAACTCATGAATGAATACCAAATAATAATAAATTAACTTTTTCATTCTAGTCCTTCTCATTATTAAGACAGTAAGTCTCTATCATATTTTGCAAGGTAAAATACAATCCTTCAAGAACACCTTGTGATTTGGGAGGGTACTTACTAGATTTGATCTGTTCAGCACGAAATAGTAAACAATCTGTTGAAATAAACCAGACATAAAATTTAATCCCTGATCAGACTTAATTTTTATGGACAAGACAACAAAAGACTTAATCAACATCTTAGAAATTTTTTAACTGAAATGTTTTATAAGGGGATAGCTTTGGTGGAGTAGGTGAACATGTGATAGTCAATAAATACTGGTTCCCAGATCAAGTTTTTGATGAAGGCCCAACAAAGTTCTTCAAAGGCTGGGATAGGTTTCAAAGGGATTTTCTAGTTAAGTTTTCCAACCAATTGACATCTTTGACAAGTTTTACAAAACTGGAAAAAATATCTTGTCTAATTGTTTGTCAGAAAAAATGTCTCATCATTTTGTCTCATCTTGTTGACTTGTAAATGACCTCCCATGGAAATTTCATGGGCAATTTTCAATATTTCAGAACTATATGTTTTTCGAACAACTATTTGATAAACTACAGCCAAATCCTCTGAAACTGATACATCTTGTATTTTCCTTTTCCTCATAAGCACACCATTTTTGAAAAAGTAACCATTTGGAACTTTTTACAATTCTTTCTTTGGGAGTGCATATTTGAAAGGTGAGGAAATCTGTGGATCATTTTCTTGCTCAGTGATCAGTTCATTTCTAGTAAATGGAACTTCACCAGGAGAAGTAGATCACTCACATCCATCACTGTCACTCACCAAAGAATTGATAGTCAGATCTCCAAAAAATATCAGAGACAAATCTATAATGTCATTTTCTGAACACGTGTCTCTCATCTGTTTTTGGCTTAATTTCTTAGCCTGAGCTTGAGCCATAGCACACAAGGGAATATGTCTGGGGGTCTTCTCAATTGCAACATCATTTTTAGATGAAACAGTGATCATCTTTCTAACCAGTTTGTATTCAGCAATAACTTTTGTCCCCACCAAATTGTCTCCTGACAATAGTGATGTATTCTTAATTGGCAGAGAAAGTCTTATTCCATCCACCACTTGTCCTGAAACTGGGTCTGATGCTATATAAATGTTTTGAAGAGTAACGTTAACAAAGCCACCATCAATGCCCTCAGCAGTAACAGACTCACTAGTGACATAACTCAATTCTAAAGGCAATATACCTTCTAATAACAATGATTAAGGCACCCCAGTATCACATAGACAGTCCATTAGTATGGAATTAGCAGTGTCATTTGTCAAAGACACAGATTTAACAGACACAAAAGGAATAAATTCTTCTGTTGCTGCATTAGATTTTTTATCAATGGCCAAATTAACAACATTGGGTGATCAGGTAAAACTTTATTCATATATGGACATGAACATACTAAGTGCTTCTTCCCCTTTTTTTTTTTTTGAAACATTAACAATTGAATATAACATGACCAGGTTTTTTACAAAAATGGTAGATAGGTCTTGATGGTTTTGATAAAGTTTTATCCAGACAGCCTAAAGATTTTGAACTAAGTGGAGCTGGATTTCTTAGAAGAATTCTGAACTTTAGTGGATTGAACAGTTCCAGGATTTTGCGGAGATGGCAGGAAATTGTTTTATGAATAGTAGTTTATGTGTTAAAGCATAATTTTTGCAAAGAGCAATTGTTGCCTGTAGTGTTTCAAGTTTCTTTAAAATCCGTAATTAGACATAATCTTACTGAGTGAATATTATTGCTAATGCACATAGCATTACACAGTTGATTAAAATAAACCCTTCTCTCATTGATGAATTTAATGTAAGTTTGACAACCTTGCTTGTGATAACCTCAAAACGTTTGGTGATAATCCAGCAGTACTAACTTGTATGCTTTGATAATGGCTGTTATAACATTATTATAATTTGTTCAGTCTTCTGGACAGTGATTGGCATATGCTTTTTTTAATTTACTAATTAAAACACTTTGTAATTGTAATGACTATTTTTTAGTGAACCATTTCATGGTTTGTGCAAGCTTCTCAAAATGTTGGAAATATTTATCAACTTCCTTTTTTTAAACAATGCTACATTAATAAATCAATTGAGTGAAAAGTTATCATTTTGTCTTGATTAACATGGGTTGAGTCTAATTTACATTTCTTTTATCCAAATTTCTTTCTCAGCTTCAATATGAACTTGTTTTTTCTTTTTTTTGGTACAAACTTGCTTTTTCTCATCTTTAGTACAGACTTGCTCTTTCTAGGCTTTAATACAGGCTTGTGTTCAAGCTCGATTAGTTTCAGTTTTGGTTGAATTTCTAACATCATTATTACTTAACTCTGACTAGCTGGTGGAGACACTAGAGTATTCTTCTAATGCTTCTTTAGATAACAAATCATCACCAACTAGTATTTCTACAATATAATTTTTAGTTCATTTTTTCTCATTGATTTCTTAACCACTAATCAGTTTCCAGTAATTTACTTTTGTGATATCTTTCTAGTTCTTCAAGGGGAAAGTAATTCAAGAAAACCTTGATAATAAGACATAATGCAATCTTTTAGCACTGATGAATATGAATTGAATTAAGATTTGTATATTAATTTGGATCAAATTTTGTCTGTCATTCAGATCTCAGACATGATCCCCCAATTTATTATTGCTACATATTATAACTTATTTTACACAAATATCTGATTTATTATGCAATACATTATGATTTCAAATAGCTGGAAATTTTAATTTTAATATTGAAGTGACATGAATGTTATGTATCATATTTATGATATTTGCCAACAAGATTGATACAATTCTTTTTTCTCAACACAAATATATTTGAATACACAAGATATAATACAATTTATAATAACAATTATTAGAAATAATGATTTCTGTATAAAGGTTTTATAAACTTACAAACAATACTGAGTCTTCTATTTGGTCAGGAACTGAATATTATATTGACTGTCACAATGGACAAATTAATTCTGAGTTGATATTTTTACAATTTCCTTTTTGGCTGGCCTCATGTTGTTTACAAGCTACCTTTTCTCTGATGAAGATATTTAATGTCTTCATAGAAATGCTAATGTCTTAAGTTAAATAGTTTGTAATGTTTGAAATCTATAAATGGTCAAATACCTGTAGTTTTCTGATTGATAAGCACTTATAACAGTTATAGCTTTCAGGAATTATAGTAAACTAACTGTAGCAAACCAACAGTAATATTATACTCTCTCTCCACATGTTGAGATTGCAACCTTTTATAATTATCAGATGAAGTTCTTGAAAGTTTAGTTGGTGACAATGTCAAACTTGAAATGTTGATTTTTAATCTCAAGAATTTCTACAAATTTAGAGAACAAGTGGGTCTTTCACCATACACATTTAACAATAGAAGTTACATGCATTTCTAAATGTATAGTAAATTGAAACAAACATAGATATTAAGTAAATGTTAAATCCATAAGAACTGGAGAATTATACACACCTTTTTGTTTGTGTTGTCACCTGTTGCACAAAAAATACCAGGAATTTCTCTAATGAAGTGGGATAATTTCAGTTATTTGATTTTGATATCGAAGTACAACCTGTGCTGGAAGTTCTTGTGGGCCAAACAATTCAACAAGCACTGTTAGAGGTACTAGAGGAAGAAGAGTTGGCTCATCTTCAAGATCAACAGGAAAAATATGAAGAAAATTGTTATGCTGAGCTGGCTAAACAGAAGAAACTTGAAGAACAAGACAGAAGTAAATCGGAAGAACAGGTACTGACAAAATTTTATTATTGTTTTGTTAGTAATAACGTACCATATGGTTGTTTGTTTGAGGTTAAGCACAAAGCAACACCTTGGGCTGTCTCTACTCTGCCCACCATGGATATTTAAACCTGGGTTCCAGCATTGTATGTCTGCAGCCATACCACTGTGCCACTATAAAGCTATATCATTTGGAATCCACAAAATGAGATGTTTGATAATATTTTCATTTATTAGTTTTACCTGTGCACATATAAAAAGCACTGTAGCTTAGAAATCTAACAAGAAACGTAATTGGAAAACATGAATATTAAAGTTATTTTTGATTAAACCTCTACTCTTAAAGTATAACATTATAAGCATTTGGTACTAAGCAGACTGTATTTTCATTGTTTTAGAAACATTGTATACAAGAACAGAAAGCAGCTGTAAGACTGGAAAAAGAAACAAATGAAAAAGCGACTGCTTGCCTGTATTCACAAAATTATCTAATAGATCCCGTTCCATCTGTCTGTGCAAAGTTGGAAGATCATGGATATTTTGCTGATTCTACTGAAACAGGTAAAAAAATCTTGCTTTTAGAGGCTGTTACTATCCAATATTGATAAGAAGTTAATCTGTTTGAAAATTTACTTGTTCTTGTTGGATTATAACTTAGAATTATTTTGTGTTTTTTTCAGTTGACACAGTCAGTTAAATGAAGGAATTATCTGTTCACATTTTCTCATTATTTTAAAGAAAAACTGTTGTAGTTTAAGAATGAATGTAATGTTATTATAGGCTTACAATGCAGAACGATTAAACTTGGTTTAGTAAGGTTGAGTGTGAAATCAAATCCCTGGTTTTTGTTATTTTATCAGAGGTGGAAGACACTTTTTTACCATGGCTGATGGATGAAGTGGAGAAAGAACTTGCTAACATAAAGACAACTTATGCATTGCTTGATGGTAAGTGATAATGAAAAGCTTTCCTTTTTATTATTGAATCATTTTTTATTGAAATTTTAAGGTAAATAACTTATTCTTAGTTTTGATAAATCTACTTTCTGACCATACTTTTTTCATGAAGAAATGAAGTTTGTGAGCACCAACCAAGAGTAAAAGTTTCATGCACATATTGTTTATAACATAACTGAAATATTTATGCTTATACCTTCTTTTTCTGCAAATGTTTATATTTTCAGTTTTATTTTACCAATACTGTAGTAAAATACTTATTTCTGATTGAATGTATGTTGTGAATCTGAATCAGCATTTCACGTAACTGTATATTTATCTTAACCCTTAAACTAAGGTTGGATCCTTTAGAATTTCTTTGGGTTGTCATTACTCCATATGGTATTGATTGAGGATGTAAGGAACCTCCCCAAAGAAAATTTTTCTAATTCATTAATTGAAGCCATTTTCTTTATCCATTTAAGGTAGTAAAAGTTGAAAGTAAAATACAACTTTTGGATCAATAATAAATGCAAAACTCCAGTTTACTGTCATGCTTTATTATAGTTTTTTTTACATTATGTTGGCCAATGATTGTATGCAAATTCCTTTATTTTTTGTTTGTTGTTATTAGGATAGAAATTACCCAAAGTACTATGGTTTATTTAACAAAAAAGTTATTGCATACTTTTTTTTTATCCATACATCTGTCTACACTTACAGGTTTATCAGTGTATCAGACTGGTATATTACTCTCTGTCTCCTTCTAGGAATTTTTTTTCAGGTGATATTGCGTCAAATATGGCACCTTACTTACTCTTACTGACATCTCATCTCTGTTGTCCATTGGAGAAAATTATGTGGACAGGCATGTGGATGACACCTCACATATTCATTTCCCACTTTCTTTGTTGAGTGGATGTTTTTTTTCTTCATTGAGGTACTCCCTGTTGCTATGCTTCAAACATTGGTTAAGCTGTGACTTGTTAAATTTACTTTTCATATATGTTGCTTTCATTTACAGAGGCATGTTCCTTTTAAGTAACGAATCTCACTCAGTGGCAATTGTTGCCTGTCTGGGTATTCTGCTTATTATCTCTAATCTCGTAAATTTCCACACTGTACAGCTGACCTTTAATCATACCAGGGTATATTATCAGTTGTGTAGTGCCTCTGATGCTCCATCTTCATGTACTGTCTCATAGGTTCATGTTACATGATTTGCCCCGTAGGTTGCTTGGGATATCATCTTATGGGACAAGCACTATAATTTCTGTATGGTCCTGTCTAGGAGACAATTTTGCACAGATTGCACATTACCAATTTAAGCACTCCACCTTGGTGGAGTTGGGCCCGAGAGGATAATGTTGCATGGGGTAATATGGTGAAGGTTGTATGAGATATCACACCAAAGCTTGCTTGAAGTGGAAGCTTATCCCACCAATCTAAGTGTATAATTATGGTAAATATAACACATTATTTAGAAGGAGTGTTCCATAAAACTGCTATTAAGTTTTCTGCATGGTATTTTGCTTAAAAAAAATGGTAGTCTCAGACCATACTATTCCATGGAATATCATAAATAAAGCAGTCTCTTTGATTAAATAAATCATGACAATTAAATTTTGAAAATAGGGATTTTGTGGTCACCTTTTGCTCTGTCTCCTATGTCTATGTTCCTCTAGACTGTCCATCAAATTAACCCCTTTTTTTGTGGAGAATGGGGTTTTTTTGCTACTTACCAGTCTCTAGCTCCTGGGGTGATAGTCCATGGAAGCAGCTTCAAGGATGTGCACAATTCCATTTAGTAGAGAGTATGTTAGCAGTGTTTTGTAAGTGACAATGGTGCAGATCATCTACATGCAACAAAGATGTATCGTAAAAGTATAAGAGTAGGGTTGCTACTTTGCATTTCACTCCTCTGATTTGAACTGTAATTCAACCAAAACAAGTCTTCACGCATGTGTTGAGTTGTGATTCCTCATCCTGCCACGGTTGTAGGTTTTGCCTACTGTGCTCATTCTCTATGCAGTATGTCCTGGAGGTTGATGTTGTGCAGATCCAACTTGATGCTTCCCAAAAGTATGGTAGCTTGGTGAGTCAGGCACCACAGCTTCTGTGCAGTCCTATTTAGAAATTGATATTGCACAAGGCACATATTATCCCTCTTAGTGCTCCACTTCTGTGAGGTTAATGTCTGGAGATTGATATGCTTAGAGGATCCAGTCCAAGTGTTTTTGGTATTAGAATGAATTGCCACATTAACATGTCTCTTTCTACTATTTGTGGAATGTTGGTTTTCTTCGTGGTTGGTTTTAGTTGGGGATTTGCACACATGTGACCCATTTAATCGAATGGCATGGAATTTTCTCCTCCTGTTGTACCTATCTTGAGGTGAAGACTGTATGGACCTTTTGACTACCATGGGTTGGAAGTTGTATGCTTGACAATGCCTGAATTTGGACACAAGATGACCTTCCAAGTACGATTTGCCATGTCCTAGCCATTTGTCATCAAAGGGCACATCCACTTTGGCTTTCCTCAACACTGTTTCTGTTGCATTATTTTCATGGACTATGATTTCAGAGTTTTCAATGGGATGTGGGGACAGATCATTCAAATTTTCATTTCTTGAATGCACTCCTCACAATTTCCACCAGTTTATGCATCACTTACACACAACTGAAAGAGTATACAAAGTACAGAAATGACATGGTTTTCTATCTATGTTCCTCTCCTATCAAAGAGTTCAAATACCAAAGGTGTTCTTTGGATAGTTTTGAAGGATGTTTATCTATATTTCTTGTATCAATCTCTCCACATTTCATTCTAAGATTCTAACTACTATGGGAGAAGAAATAAGGTACCATATCAGGAGTTATTTTTTTCCTACATTAAAAACATATTTCTGATATGTTCTTACTTTTTCACATTCCCTACCCTTCCTTCCCACTACCAGTACTTAATTTCTGTCTGATTTCAAAGTGATAAATGGGATCAAATAAAGGGAGTAATTTGCATTATAACATGAAAATTTATATTTAAAGACAGTGTGAACCACACTGATCATGGGGTAAGTGAAAGTTTATGGCAAATTACATTTTAAAAATTGAGTATAGAGGGCAGCAGTGACTGAGAAAAGCTGTAATGGGAGAAGAGGTGATCAAATATCAGAAATATATTTTCAGTGTAAGAAAAAATAATTTAACCCATATTTCCATGCTTTGTGGATCTTAGTCCTTCTGTAACACCAGTATATCCAATATAGTTACTTGCCTTTTGAACTATATTAGTAGTTTCTTGGTATGTACGTGTGTATGAAGACTGTTTAGGAACTGTATGAGCATTACATAAGTGAATAAATTGATTTTATATATGCATACTTATGGTATTTTAAATAAACCATAACTACTAGTGACAGAAATATGAGGTTTGTTCAAAAAAGTATGCGGACTGTTTGAATTGTGCGGCTCCAGTTGGTTCCAGGAGAATTTGCTTGGTGTTGCTAGGTTTGCACAGATTAGCTGATTATGATGCCATTTCCCGATTGCAGGTATCTTCATTTGTGTATTAGCTACGCGGTTTTAAGTGAAGTGCGATTTTTTCATTTGGCAGATTTCAGAATGAATGACCTGAAGGAGCAATGACTTGTTGTGAAATTTTGTGTTAAACTTGGTAAATCTGTGACTAAAACTTTTGCTATGCTTAACACAGCTTACGGTGATGTTGCTATGAAGCGTAAGGCATGTTTCAAGTGGCATGAACATCTTAAGAATGGTCGACAGTCCATTGAAGATGATGAGCGTCCTGGACGTCCTTCCAGGATGATTCTCTACACATTTATCTCCTTCTCTATGTCTTCATATTGTCATATCCCCTGATAGATTTTGGATTCCAATGGGTGTAATTCCTCAATAACTCCACTATCTTTATATGAAATAAAGAATGTGCATTTTTTTTTCAGAGCCTCTTTTTTGTTTCATAGAATTCTACCAGATAGCTGGTGTTGCTTCCCCTGTACACTTACTACAAATTTGCATCAAGTCAGGTTTCAAGAAGATACTTATACCATCCACACAGGCTGTACCTGTGTCAACTGTGAGATGGGGTGTTCTGCATTGTGGTTTGTGTATGTGTATTTATTCTTTTGTTCAATTCAAACCATATCATTTTTATTGATTACCATGGAAAATTCCAGCATCAGGGAAGTGTTTTGTTTACTTCATTGCCTTGTGCATGCTTGTTTTTAAAAATAGGGTTTTGCAGTTGTCTATTGTACTGTGTTGAGTAGAAGACCTTTCCAGCTGGAGGTCTGATGATCATCCAGGCACTTTTCTGGGTATCCCCAACATGAATTTTCCCATTTCCTTCATTGAGTGGAAAATGGGAGACCATGCTAATTACTGCTTTCTAGTTGTTGTATTGGATGTACCATGGAGAGACATTAACAGTTGAACTCAACCTCTGAGGCTATTCACAGGAGTTCCAGCACAGCTACAAGTATAGTGGTGGTAATATGTCTCTAACACATAACTCAAACCAGTTGTGCCTTCTTCATATAGTTTGTGTGTGTTCAGTAGAGTTGAGGTGAACACATACTATAATATTGTGCCCTCCTACTACAGTCAGAGTCTGTTAAGTGGAAATGAAGTTAAGACACAATAAATATGACACCATATTGCATGATATAGTGCACTCTTTGCAGCAGGGATTTGTTTTATAGAGTCTGTTCAATAGAGTTGAGGTGAGCACTCTCTCTACAATACCATAATATATATTTTATATGTTCTCCTATTGCAGTCTATGACTGTTCAACAGAATTGAGGTGAACACACCATGAATCCATAATACATAACTATGGTACACTTCTCCTGAAGTTGGAGTATGTCCTGTTAAATCTAACAATAGAGATGTGGCGAGCACATCCACTATAGGAAACTACACTGAATCACTAACTTTTCCTCTTTTTGCCTCTGAAATCTATCTCATATAGAGTCTGATGGTAGAGTTAAGATGTGCAGATGAATCAATAATATATAACTGGTGTGTCCTCCTATTGCAGCTAGTATCTGTCAGTGGCTACCAAATTGCTTGTGTGCAATACTTGATTGGTTACTTTCACAATCTACATGTCCCTGTAACACGTAAAGTGCATTTATCTCTTCCCTCTTCTGGGCAGAGAGTATGCCCTGGTCAAGACAGGGTACAGTCTCCTACAGGTGAGCCCCAGTGAAATCACTGTTATTAGGTGATACACTCCATGAATTCCCTTTGGACATTTTTTACTAAAGCAATGTCTATGAATTTATGGTGTGACTCAGATTCTGAACAGTTTGATTAAAGGGTGATTTTTATTTTAAGATTAATAATATTCTTTAAAGCTTTCTGTCCTCAAGACATCCATAAGCCTGTGGACATACCAGGTTTCAATTCCCTGCAGTAGATACAGCAGATAGCTGATTATAGTTTTATTCTAAAACAAACATCCTGTAAAATTTTATGATTTATCTGTTACTTTTTCTACCCTAACACTGTATACAGGCTCAGTCTATTTAACAGACTTTGTAACAACCTCTAAAAGCATGAAATATATCTAAATTACTTTCTTTCTAGAATGATTCTACATTATCAAAGATAATTATACTAGTTTGTTGTAACCTTAAAACCAGCTGAAACAAAAATAAATTAAAATATAATATACAAAAAACAGTGCACTAATTGAAAAGATTCCAGGGTACAAGCTCTAATAGGATACAAAATGTACCTTAGGTTTTGGAAGTGACTGTGGAAGTGGAACCCACATTGCAGTGGGGATACATCATTTATCAGTCTTAACATCCATTTGCCAGCCTCACATAAAGAAATAAAATAAAACAAAGAAATTAGGAAAGCAAGATGTGGGTGCTTGAGTCTACGACGTCCCACATCTATATCACCTTTGAGCACTCACATTTCGCTTTCCTAATTTCTATTTCTGAATATACTGCTACTCCTTTATTTTATTTTTATTTCTTTATGTGAAACTAGCAAATGTATGTTAAGACTAATAGATGATGTATCCCCACCAAAATGTGGGATCTACTTCCACAGTGATCTCCAAAACCTAGGGTACATTTTAGCCTGTACTCTGTGGATTTTTGTAATTGTGCAGTGTTTAATTTTTGTTTAAGCTTGGTTTTGTTTATTAAAATATATATATATATACTTACAGATCTTTTCAATTAGTGTAGTGTTTTATGTTTATTATTTTTAATTTATTTTTTTCAGCTTGATTTCAGGTTATAACAAACTAGTGTAATTAGTCAGTGTTTTGGATTTGTTGTTTTTAATACAGTCCTTTCTTATGATTATGTTTATTTAACTTTATTGGCATTAATTTTCTCTAAAATTATTGAAGATAATTATACACCATTTATTTTTGCTCTGAAAGCTGATTCACATCTCCAATTCATTTAAACTTATTGCTTTATAACAACTTAAATTGGTAGCAAAGCAAATTATCACAGTATTGAAGCCTCATGTGATACATCTTCGAGTTTCAGCATGCTCAGTGAAATTACAACATGTTGCACATGGAAGATGCACTCGTGCCATTCAGTATTTTATTTTTCATATAATTTTTATGTCTAATCTAATAAGTTTCAAGTTTTTATATTTTAGTTACTTCTATAACAATAAGTAAATAATATTTTTAAAGAAACAAATTTAGTACTTACATGTGGGCTTTGTACTTCTTGTGCTGTGAAGTTGTAATGAAAGTTAGCCTATCTTTTTATAGGTGTTTGTTAGTATTATAATTAGTTTTCCTTTACTTTAATATGTAATTTAAAATAGAAAATATTAACATGCAACATAAAAAATGACTTTCTAACTGAGATATATGTGTTTAATATTTTCTTTACCTGGATGATGTGATCTTCAACATAAGAATAGCAGTGAATCAAAAATTTCATTTTCCAGTTGCTTAAAATATCCTAGTAATGAATATAAGAGAGAACTGTTTAAACTTTTTAAAAACACAATTTATAGGAGGGACACAGCAGGCAAGTTTTAATTTGTGGCATATAACTGATTTAAGTAAGAAGACTAAACACTAATTTTCATCCTAACTTGAAGATATTTTAAGTGTAAGTGTGTAAGTCTTCAAGAGCCTAGAAATAATATAGGGGTGAAAAGAAATCCTCAAATGCTCAGTATGGAGTAAACAAGTGTCATATGATAAATAAAAGTGAAAATTATGGATTTATTGAAATATTGTTTTTACAATTAAAACCTAAAATTTATATAATATTAAAATATGAAGTATAACTTACATTTTGATGACAACTTTGTTGATCTGGATTGATTATAAAGTAACTTAATTAAATTTTGAACATAACTAAAATTGTTATGAAGTTGACACTGACCTACTTATATCTAGAGGATTAAAGATCAATAAAATGATATTCTGTACTATTCTGTAGTTTGCTATAATAATTATATGATTTCAGACCTGATTGAAGAGGTTGTTTATTCTAAACAAGAAGAATATTCATCTCTACAAAACCAAATGGTGGTAAGTGTCTGTAATGTGTTTGTCAAACATTATCTATGATCTTAATTAAATTTCTGTGTGTGTAAGAAATTCTTCAAGCAGTGATTGCTGTAGGTGTTTGATTTTTCAACATCTTATTAGATTTATGTTTTTGCTAATTTTTCTAAATTGTCTCAACAGTAATGAAATTGGAAGATTGTTTTAATAAATGAGTGAGTGTATGCTTTACTCTATAATAAGTTAACAAGAAATATAACTTTCATGTTTGTTTTAATAGTGTAGCTGATACTTCATTATATTTAAATAATATGCACAAGTTTATAATAAGTCTTTAGCAAAGTGTGTGGAAAAATTCTCAAAATTTCAGGATGTCTTTTGTTACAGTGAACAAGTTATTATAACTCATAGATGTTTGTGTTCAGTGTTTTGAAACATAATGTACAAATAAAGTCAATGATAGCTTTATAGTATTATGTTTACAACTTCAGGATTTTATCAAATTTCATAAACAAATCATTATTTTTAGTAAAAATAATTCTGTACTGTGTTATAAAAGACTTGCATTTTGTGATTAACATCAGTTAGTTGGATGTGTTAATATGTGACATGTTAAGCTAAAGTAAATGTTTGAAATGGAGCAGTTAACATATTTTTTGTAAGACATAACATATCTTGTGACAATAAATGCAAATAAAGTGAACATTTATCTTTGTAAAAACTAAAAATGATATTTAAATATATTTACAAAATAGAAAGTAAATATTTTTATGATTGTGTAAATTGTCTTTTTCAAGCAGCCATTTGTATTATATGATGGTATGTTTAAAAATTGAATGCCAGATGTCTTTTTGTCAATATCCAAATATTTCTGCCAGAAGTAAAAGAAATGTTGGAAACTTTTGAGTAATTCTTAATTCAAACCAATATTTATGTGCATTTCCTCAAACCAATTAAATATTTGATCCTGTAAGCAACATACATCTTATTCAGACTTTTCTATTGTATTTTTTTATATTATCTGTAGGAAATTTTTAAATATGAACTTGAATAAATGTTAAAACTATAATTCTCTGTAGGCAAAGGAATAGAAGTTAATATGCTACATCAGAGGTGGTTGGTGTATTTAATTTTTGTTACATAATCCATAACATTTAATTTTAATGGAAAAAATTCTGTTTGCATGATTATAACAATCATATAATTGTAAAAGAGTTTTATGCAAAGACTCACTTGGTAACTTTTTTTAATTTTCAAGTACTAGGTAATTAAATACACAACCTATGTTAGTAAATTTTATGTACATGTAAATATACTTTATAAACAAATATTTGTTTTTTGGTATGTTTTGTTTGAGCTTTTGAAGTAGGATTAGAATATAGATGCTCTTCAAAGTATTAATTTAACTAAATATAGGTTCTACATAATACATTTTTCATGTATCATACTTATGAATATGAAATATAGAAAAAAAATTAATGTTAGTTTTATATCAGTATCACATTTTGGTAATTTGAATTTTTTTCAGTTTTTGCAAGTCTAAAAATTACATTTTAACTCTATTAATGTAAGACATTTGTCATTTATAAAACTGCTTTTAGGTTAGAAACTGGTAATATAAAAAAACAGAAAATTGTGTTAAAAATCAATTTATAAAAAATATTTTTATTGAGGAACTTGCCACCTGGAAAAGCTGCTTATTGTTAGGAATTAATTAGATGTAAAATTCTCTTTGATTTATATATTTTTTTGATCTGGAAGAAATATTTGCCATATTGTTTTAATTATAATAAAACCCAGGGTGTCAGTCACTTGTATGCCATGTGTAATAAAAAATATACACCAAGGCTGTAGATGTAGTGCTCAAATAGCTTGATGAACCATCAATTCTGTGTATAAGTGTCTTTTTCTAAAGGTTTAATCAAATATTCTTTTTATGTTACCTAAGTGCATACTACTAGAATTGTTTCATTACTTTATATATATTTAATTATAAGTAAACTTCCTATATTAGTTCTGAGATAATACTCAATTCTAGACAGAGAATAGCTTCATTCTTAGTGTATTTGCATGCCACTAGCCTTGAGCTAACTCCTATCACAAATCATGTGTTAAACATGAACTGTGCTAGTGCATGATGACATCATCATGCAGTGATAGCCCTCAACCACTAGGAGGGTGACACAAATTACTTGTGCAATCACTCCTCTTAAAGCACTTGCACTCAGTTTAATTCCAAGTTGAGACAGAAAGAAAATACAATAGAAGTGAGGAGAAGAGGTTAGAAGATGTGTAGAGGTGAGTATTTATTGGAATTATATTTTCAGATTAGGAAAATGTTAACTTCTGAGAGGATACCTCTTCACATGGAATGACTAGATTTTCACTTTTAAGTGATGGATGGTCTGGTATAAAAAATTAAGCCTAACTGAGCTCACTTCAGATAGTGCTTGAAGTTAAAGTCTGTGGAGTGTGACACCTGATTGCAGGGGCTTCATAGGGGCTCACCTCTGAAAGACTACATCTCATCTCAACCAGAGTATAATCTTTGCTAGAAGGAAACAGAGGAAAAGACAAAATAACCCAGAGAGTTAAAAGGGTGGATGGAATCAGGTGATGACCATCCAAGCATGTACACATAAATAGTGAGCTAGCTAAGTAGTGCAGTTTGGTTAGGATATGGTCATACTATACAATGTGTGCTTATCTTGATAACTGGACAAACTTACTGTAAGAGGATTGCACTGGATAGATAGCATCTCTACTACAGTACTTTCTAATGGTGCTTTGCACAACAATGAGGAATTCTCCAAGATTCACCATTCCAGGAAATGTGTGAGGCAAGGTTCTCCTTTGCTCTGCTCTAAGAAATGGAAGAGAATTCATATTGGGGAGATGTACAGATGTACCTGAATTCCCAATAGATGCCTGTCAGGAAGTTATTTTACTGGTGACATTGCAATGGAGACACACACACACACATATTAGTGGAAGAATACTTTGGCTGACACAATAAGAATAAACATTTTGAGATAACACTCCTTAAAAGAAAACACACAGTGTAGAAAAATTCTGTTCAGTAGCATTCTAACTTTTATGTTTAATTGGCAGATAAAGATTAAATATAAAAGCCAAAAAGAGAAAATAACTTCTGATGTGAAAATGAATGCCATGTCCATTTGGGACATGGATTACCAAATAAGGTAAAAGAAACCTAAAGGCAAATATCAAAGATGTGTCAGAAAACCAGTAATGCTACAACATTTTTTAAGACTTTCACTGACTCATGTGATGTTCAGTTGTGTATTTTCCAAGAATATGTATAAAAATTACATACACATAACCATGATAAATATGTAGACACATCATAACTTCACATTGCCTTACTAAAGGACTTTAAATAGTGCATAAGACAAACTTCAGAAAAATTGGTGTAGTTAATGTTTTGCTAGTGCTTCAACAAAATAGTATAAAAAACAAATATACATCAATTTAAATTTATAACATGGAAAAATGGTATGTTAGAATAACTAAAAGTTATTTAAGTTTTCCATCTGAAGTATAATAAATTTGCTAAAACTTGTGCTTTATCAAAGATCATCTCAAGTGACAAAGAGAGAGAGAAAGAGATTGTTTGAGTAAATTTTAACCTTCATCTAATCATCTTAATACTGTAAATCATCTATTAACATTGCCTTAAAAAGTTATAGATGTATGAATATCTGAACAATCATTACAGTATTTGTTTTTAAGTATCATTGTTATTACCGAACTCAGGTCATGTAAAGAAACTGTTTTACGTGACTTACAGTAATATTTTTTATGTGTTTCGAGCAAAAACTATGAACATGTTAAAATACTCTTGTCAAAAAAACTTTTAATAGCACTTGTAATTAGAGTTTTATTTATAGTCTACATAATACACTTGTGCTGTTTATTAGAGTTTAAACTTGCTTATTGGGCTTAGGTTTTTGTGTGGAAAATAAAATAACCAGCCACTTAATGTTGAAAAGTATTAAGGTACAAAGCACCTTAGATAAGTCCATAGTTGCAACCAACTGTTTAGAAATTGTATTTTTTGAGATTTTTAGTTTGAAGTTCTGGAGAAAACAAAAAAATTCTCTCAGGACCACAATTTAATAAATTATTTTTCTGGTTTCATTCTTACTAGTGTTATTTTACAGGCTGATCAACATACATCTCCTACTACTTATGAAGAACAAAGTCCTGTTTTAATATCCAATACAGATCATGAAATCTCAGTTAGAGAACAAACAGCCAGGTTGTCAACAGAAGAAGAATCAGAATATGACAATGGGAGAGAAGATGATGAGGAAATTACAGAATAGCTGAGTTTTCATATCAAACATTTCAAAGCAACAAAACTGTTTTTAAGATTTACATTGTAACTAGCTGCAAAAGAAACTGTAATTCCCACACAAAATAGTGGATAATTTTTTGTAAACTGTCATTTCTGACTATTCATCTGATTTTATATGTTAAATCAAATGAAAAATTGATGTGTGGAATGCTAGTAGGTGTATGTTTTCATAATAAGTATGAGTAACTAGAAATAATCCAATGATATTATAATTCATATTTTTTTTATTTTTACCTTATTTATATGGGAAAATTTAAACTATTTTTGTGGCTGTTAATAAATTAAGAATTAATAAAAATGAGTGTGCAGACGTAACTCTTTCTAGCACTAAATGTACAATAAATCACTTGAACAAAATATTTTCTAAACATTTCTTGTAACTGCAAGTATAGTTGAATTGCATTTATGTCAAACTAAAATAAATCAAATTCTGCTTGATTAGATACATCTCTTTAACAAACTGTGTATTGTACTAGATGTATGTATTACACCCAAAGACTTTCAGTATTTCTGCTGTCTTTGGTCTTCAAACCGACCAGTCACCTGTAAACCACCCAAAAGTAATACCAATTTCAACATAATCTTTCTCAGAAATGAACACCCATTCTTAACCACAGATGAAATTCATAAGTTACACCAACTCAACAATCCATACTGTTCTTTGTATAACATCCAGAAGAAGAGTTTTACCCTCTCACTTCACCAAAGTTGTCATGACCTTTCAACTGACTGCAAACTGCTTCTTCATTCATGCTGCTCTCTTGACTACTATCACTTTAAAGCTGAAAACCATGATTCATTATCATGATTAGGATAATGAAAGTATAGTATATTATAAATATTAAGGTTGCTACTAACTTCTCTGAGAACCTTCCTTTTGGTTCTCTTTGGAATTTTGGAGGTTAGCAGTTGATCCTGTAAGCTTAAACAGTTATGCTTTGAACAGTAGATTTTGGCACACTAAGTTGTTTCCTGTTTGCCACGATGACCAAGCAGATAATGACAGAGATGGCACTGAATTGCCAGAAGTAAATTTTTTTCTTGCTAAATTTTAATAATTACGAACCCAGTGTTTAGTTCTGGAATGGTATAATGTAGTTTATTTGCCAAACTAAACAAAATTTTTATGGGAATATCAGTTTTTTCATACGTTCTGAAATGTACAAACACTTTTTTTTTCTCCTATTTTGGTTATTTGTTTATAAAGAGTTTGTCATTCAATTTACATTAAAAGCTATGTAGATGTGTGTTAGTATAATAGCTATAATGCAACATACTTCTATTAGCCTAATCATGATACTTTTTAAGTTATGATAAAAAACCACTCCAGACACAGGGATACGAACACTTTCTGTCATAACTGTGTAGGGGGAAGGTAGAATCATTTCTTGGTAGGAACATGGGTGTTCTTATTTGTAGTAAGATGGGGGCATTCAGTCTGGTAATGTTTCTCCAGGAGACACCAATGCTGCATTTGAGAATGAACCTGGGCATTCTGGAGAGGATTTAGATTCACTATATTCTGTTGGCTTCTCAGGAGGCCACTTTGGGATCAGTTATCTCCATCTTCTTTTTTTTAAATGGGTCTATTAATTGTGTGACATTTTGGGTCTTACCCCAATAGATTTTGATTCTGCACCTTTCCTATTGCTAAAGGGCTTGGAATGAATACATAATTTTCCCACTTTCCACTTGCATTGCAGTCTGACAAGGAAGGCCAGGTTGTTAAGGTGCTCGACTTGTAAACTAAGTGTAGCAGGTTTGAATCCCAGTCATACAAACATGCTCACCTTTTCAGCCACTGGGGGAATTATAAAGTCAACCCTAAATTTGGTACAACTAGTGCAGTTAACCCTTGTATAGCTTTGTCCAAAATTCAGAAATAAACAAACAAATCTCACAAGAAGCTTTACTGCTCAGTTACATGAAAAGCAAGCTATGTCTTGTCTGCCACAGTTGTTGAAACTATGTAATTTGGCCTACCGCCACTAGTTGGATGGATGTGTATTTAAGTTCTAAAAGAATACACTTGTTCCTGGAAATGTTCTTTTCTAGGAGAGCACATTGTCAACATGAATAGATCAAAAGCTTTCTTGTATTCACGTCACTCTGGATATGGTGCTAAGATACTTATTAATCCTCCAATATTTTGTTGGAAGATTCTCAGGATCACACGTCAGTTTGACAAGTTGGGACTATTTTCACCATATACAATGGTTCTGTTATCAGCTTCTGCATTAATCCCAGTTGTTATTGACATCTTTACGTTTCTTGGTTCCTATAGGGAGTCATAGATCCACCACTGTTCAAGGGTCTCGATCCCCAGTATCAGCCCTTTGGTCCATTGGTACTCAGAATAGATTCTGACATATATGTGAGGTTTTTCTATTTGGTAGGAACACCACAAGTGGTGGCAGTGACTATTGTATGCCCTTCCAGTCTGTGGTGACTTGACTCCAAGAGTTTCTGGATGTGTTTGAACCTTAAACACAAATTCTTGGGCATAATGGTCGTTGAGTCACAATTAATAATTCATTTTACGTTTTGACCACCATTATACAACTAAACTGTAGGATTTCTGTCCTTTGCAGATACTTGGGTTTGGGAACTTCTTGGGAATAGGGCTATCATAGTTTTGTTGTTCTAGAAGGGTGGTGGAGAAAAGCATTCCAGTTCTTCTCGCGTTTTATCCCCGTCTGTTGTGCCCAAGTAAAACAGGAAATTGGTGTCCAGTCATTGAATGATCTCCTCTATATCGTTTCCTAGATTTTTCAATGTTTACTATGGAGTTATTCCTCATCTGTATTGGTATTTTGTATTAGGACTATGGATGTCCATTTCAATAGCAACGCTTCATGATTCCTGTTGATAATTGAATAAACCAGTGGGAGAATACTTAGCATTCATTAGAGTTTCCATATACATGTTTTAAGGATTTCACTTGAATTAACATACTAATCATGTTTAAGGTCTGAAATAACTGTCATAGTATCTCTTAACTGTGTAGAAAGAAGCTAGCATAATGTTCTGGTGTATGCTATAATATGTCAATTTAATAGCAATTCACAAATTAACCTTGAGAAAAGCAATACTCAATATTATATATTTAGCTTGTTGTCATGCTATGGTGCAAAAGATGTATAGAGAATTGTCAGAAGAGTAGAGAGTCAGCAAAAACGTTTTAGGTGATACAAGTTGGAGTCTCCAAAAAACTGCTGCAAACTTCAAATTATCCCCATATACTTTCAAGTATATTTTAGGTTTCGAAAACAGGAAAGATGTAGAACACCTAAACTCAATGATATTGATGTACAAAATACAAAACCTAGTCTGTTGACGATTGGGAAAGGGTGCTATAGACGGATGATTCCAACTTTGAAATATTTGGTTCAAAGCGTAAGTTGTATGTCCAGCAGAATAAAGGTGAAATATACTTTCTTTAATGCATGAAGCATGGGAGATGCAGTGTGATGGTTGGGATGTTATGTATATGTGTAAATATTTTGTAAACGACAACATGTCGTGTTGTGTTTGAATTTTCATTTCTATTATTCATTTTTCCATATTGATATTATTGTTTCGAAGTTTAAACTAATATTTTGTTATTCATTTAGGGTAACATTTAGAATTTTTTTGAATTAAGTAGACCAATCATATGTTTGTAAATGAGTGCTGGTGACTTCGTGTCTAGACGTGTAGTCTCGTGCAAGAACAGATATGCGTGGATTGCTCTGGAGACCTGTAGAACTTTCGCGGTCTTTCGAGGATTTTAGGCCTACAAGATATGAACAGACGAAGATGCAAGAGATTCAGTCATTAGTTTTATTCGAAGAACAATTGATTGAGATTAAGACATCAGTTATTATTCGAAGAGAAAGAAGAGAGTCGGTTATTTGAGAAAGATTAAGTGTTTGCTGTGATTATTCAACTTGGATTTGTGACTAAAGTTAGATCTACGGAAGCTGTGATTTTATTTCGTCAATCTCTACGATACATCTGAATTACTGCTTGTGCTGAGAGTCGGCGAATTTATTGAACTGTGAACTGTTTTGGAATTTCTTCGTGGGACCAAATTCACACCCTAGACTGGAATTTGAGACTTTCATTTTAGATCATTATATTAGATACAGGCCAGTACCATTTTGTATTGTGATTAATTTTGAAGTTTGAAACTAGTATTATTTTGTTACTGTTATCATATAATTTATGTTATATTTGTTAATAGTTTAGTGTAATAAATTATACAAGCTGTTATCTGCGTTTTTCTGTTGCGTTTAGTCTACGAAGAACATAAAACAAAAAAAAATACGTAACAGAAAATTGGGGGCTCGTCCGGGATATCGAACAAACAATTTAATTTTATTATAAAATAAGATTTATATTCTATACAGATAGACAGCTTGTATATTCAAAATGACATTCCAACTTGAAGATTTTATAAACGAATTTAATCAGAATCCCTCTTTCGAATTAATCAGTGAATTAAAAAAATCTGAATTACTTGATGTTGGTAAACATTTTAATTTAGAAGTGAAGCAATCAATGAAGAAAGCAGATATTAAACAAATTATTGTTGAACATTTGGTCAGCCAACAAGTTTTACCTCAAAAAGTTGCACAACAATTGCCTGTCGCTCATTTTGACCCAGATTTCGAATTAAAAAAAATGGTAATGGAAATGAAATTTCGTTTAGAAATTGAAAGCAAACGACTTGAGGCAGAACAAGAAAATAAACGTATTGAGGCAGAACAAAAACGTATTGAAGCAGAACAAGAAAACAAACGCCTTGATGCCGAAATACAAATAGAACGCATTAAAGCTGATAAAGAAATCAGTATGAGAAAGGCACAGACAGAAGAAAAGGTTGTCCAAATGCGGTTGGATAATTTTGATGCTTCCAAACAAATTCGTTTAGTTCCTCCATTGAATGAAAAAGCTGTGGATAAATATTTTCAGCAATTTGAAAAATTGGCCCTTTGGCTAAAATGGCCAACCGAATATTGGACAGTATTACTTCAGAGTGTTCTCAAGGGTAAAGCTCAGGAAGTATTTTCCAAACTCACAGCCGAGCAAAGTTATGATTACGAGCACGTCAAAAAATGCATTTTGAATGCATAGGAATTGGTCCCAGAGGCATACAGACAAAAATTTCGTGGTTACAAAAAGTTTGACAGCCAAACTTATGTTGAATTTGCTCGTGAAAAAGAAACTCTGTTCGACAGGTGGTGTGATTCCAGAGAAATTAAAGATGATTATACGAAACTCAGAGAACTCATGTTAGTCGAAGAGTTTAAAAGATGTATTCCCGTAGAGCTAAAAACTTATATTGATGAACAAAAAGCTTCCAAAATTCATGATGCTGCTGTCTTGGCAGACGAGTATGCTTTGACTCACAAAGATTTCTCATACAAAAGGAAAACAAACCACAGCAAAGAAACCCAATGACTCATTCAAATATTATGCAAATGTCGACAGAGACAAAAAAGAGCAAACTTCTAATTCTCAAACGAAGACTCCATCTTATTCTATAAGTTCATCATCTTCTAAAAACGTGTCATTCTCATCCAAAACATGTGCTTATTGTAAGAAACCTGGCCATCTGATTTCTGAGTGCTATAAGCTCAAAAACAAGCCATCACCCAATAGTTTCATTTCGCCCTTGTTTGATATATCATTGGTTCCCAATGATTTTGACCCTGTTCAGTCCACTGTGGATTCCAAGTCCAATATTATTGATGTACCTGAAGATATTGTTGAGGACAAATTTAAGCCTTGCTGGACTGAAGGTTTTGTTTCTTTTGTTGGCGATTCACGTCTTCAACCAATTAAAATCCTGCGGGATACTGGAGCTTTTCAGAGTTTGATTTTGGAAAGTGTACTTCCGTTTTCTGAAAAGTCATCCGTTGGGGCCAATGTGCTCATTTCTGGTGTAGAAGGTGGCGTCGTTTCTATTCCTCTTCATAGATTAGATTTACATTCGGACTTAGTCTCAGGCCCAGTGACTGTGGGAATTAAAGCTTCATTGCCTGTTGAAGGTGTGTCTATGCTTTTGGGGAATGATTTAGCTAGTAGTAAGGTGGTACCAGAGGTTCGTGTTGTTGAAGCACCTGTTATTAGTCCCAGTACAGACCAACTCGTTGAAGAGTTTCCTGATGTTTTTCCCGCCTGTGCTGTTACTCGTTCTCAGACACGTTCTCAGGAATCCAAAGAGGATTTCTCTTTATCTGATACGTTCATGTCTCACATCGATGAGATTTCTGACTCAACTTTAAGTTCTACTGATGACTCTTAAGACATTTTTCGACTCTCTTCATCGAAACAAACTTATTGAGGAACAGGACAATGATCCTGAAACTCGTTCTCTTCTACAACTGGCTGTTGATGAAAATGAAATAGGAACTGTCCCTATTTGTTACTACCAGAAGTCAGGTGTGCTAATGAGAAAATACAGACCTCCTGACGTTGCTGCTGATGAAAAGTGTAATGTTATTCATCAAATCGTCATTCCAAAATACTATCGGAATGATATTCTTAGTCTTGCTCATGACCATGTATTGTCGGGATACTTAGGTGTAAGAAAGACTTTAGATCGTATCCGACGACATTTCTATTGGCCAAAGATGCGCCAAGATGTTAGCTTTTGTAAGGCATGTCATTCTTGCCAAATCACTGGAAAACCAAATCAAGGGATTCCCAAAGCACCACTGCAGCCTATTCCTGCCTTTGAAGAACCATTCTGAAGGGTCATTATCGACTGTGTTGGCCCAATGCCAAAAAGCAAAGTAGGAAACGAATACCTCTTGACGATCTTGTGTGCTTCTACACGTTTCCCTGAGGCTATCCCTTTGAGAAAAATCACTGCTCCCGACATTGTCAAGGCTCTTGTCAAATTCTGTACCATGTTCGGGATTCCAAAATTTGTGCAATCAGATCAAGGCTTAAATTCTGTGTACAAGCTATTTCAACAAGCCATGCATGATCTAAACCTCCATCAAGTTTCATCCAGTGCATACCATCCTGAGTCACAAGGTATTTTTTATCTTTTCCACCAAATTACTGCCACAAACACTCAAAGAATTGGGTTGAGGGCGTTCTCTTGTTATTGTTTGAAGTTCGTGAGGTTATTTCAGAATCTACTGGATTTAACCCTTTTAAGTTGGTTTAAAAAGACAAATAAGCAAAAAAAAAAAGGTTTTCACAAGTTCAAACTTTTTTTTTACTTTTGAGGGGGAGAGTGTTATGTATATGTGTAAATATTTTGTAAACGACAACATGTCGTGTTGTGTTTGAATTTTCATTTCTATTATTCATTTTTCCATATTGATATTATTGTTTCGAAGTTTAAACTAATATTTTGTTATTCATTTAGGGTAACATTTAGAATTTTCTTGAATTAAGTAGACCAATCATATGTTTGTAAATGAGTGCTGGTGACTTCGTGTCTAGACGTGTAGTCTCGTGCAAGAACAAATATGCGTGGATTGCTCTGGAGACCTGTAGAACTTTCGCGGTCTTTCGAGGATTTTAGGCCTACAAGATATAAACAGACGAAGATGCAAGAGATTCAGTCATTAGTTTTATTCGAAGAACAATTGATTGAGATTCAGACATCAGTTATTATTCGAAGAGAAAGAAGAGAGTCGGTTATTTGAGAAAGATTAAGTGTTTGCTGTGATTATTCAACTTGGATTTGTGACTAAAGTTAGATCTACGGAAGCTGTGATTTTATTTCGTCAGTCTCTACGATACATCTGAATTACTGCTTGTGCTGAGAGTCGGCGAATTTATTGAACTGTGAACTGTTTCGGAATTTCTTCGTGGGACCAAATTCACACCCTAGACTGGAATTTGAGACTTTCATTTTAGATCATTATATTAGATACAGGCCAGTACCATTTTGTATTGTAAAAAATTTTTAAATTTTTTAACTAATATTATTTTGTTACTGTTATCATATAATTTATGTTATATTTGTTAATAGTTTAGTGTAATAAATTATACAAGCTGTTATCTGCGTTTTTCTGTTGCGTTTAGTCTACGAAGAACATAAAACAAAAAAAAAATACGTAACAGGGATGTTTTATTACTGAGGTGAAATGAGATTTTTGCCAAATAGGTGAAATAATGGACCAATGCAAGAATCATTATATATTGATCCATCATGGTATACCTAGTGATTTGCCTCTTGCTGGTAAAGGATTCTACAACCAAGAAGATGACCTTAAATATTCATCCAAACTATTATGAAATTACTTTGCTTAGGATGAAGCTTCTGAAGTCATTCAAATGATGCAGTATTCTCCACAGTGCTCCGACCTCAACCCACTTGGGCAGATCTGGGATTTGATGGATCAAAAACTTGACAAATCCAAAGATACTTCCAAAAACCTTTATGGGGGAGTATTAGACATAGATAATTCCCCTTTGGTAATAATAAAGACGAGAATAAAAATAAATAAGCAAAAGAACAACAACAAAGATAATTACAGAAACAGGTAAAAGAGTAAAAAAATAAGTCCATTATTTTAGGAATGATATAAAATGAGAAATTATGAAATAAGCGTTTTTCTTTTTTATTATGACTCACATGTGTAAACCCTTTAAGACAACGAAAATTGCACAAAAAGAAAGGGAAAGCTGATAATGTGAAGACATTAATTAGAAATGATATTAATAATAAGTTAATTATTAACTCAGTTGGTTTACATGGTTTCAGTAATTGGATTAGGCTAATTAATAATATTTTTTAAAAGAAAGAGAAAGTCGATTATTTGAAGCCATTAATTAGAAAACAATATTAATAATAAATTAATTATTAACTCAGTTGGTTTACATGGTTTTAACAATTGGCTTAGGCTAATTAATAATATTTTTCAAAATACTTTTGATTTTTCCCCGTTTTTATAACTGTCATTACTGTTGTCTTTATTACAAAGAATAATAATTACTACCTATTATCGTACATAGACATTTACCACTTACAAACAACTTTACAAACTGTTTACAGATTATTTATATCTATAGTCCTTACTCATCATGAGGCTTGACAGGGCTAGGTGACTAGGGCGCTTGACCCGTAATCTGAAGTCTCGCATTCTAATCTCTGCCACACCAAACGTGCTTGCCTTTCAGCCGCGGGGGCATCATAATGTGCTGTCAGTCTTACTATTCCTTGTATGTTTTGCATGCTACTCCAAAGAGTAGTCCAAAAGTGGGCGATGAGTGATGATTTCTAACTGCCTTCTCTGTACACTGTCGTATTCTGCTAAATTAGGGACAGCTAGTTCAAGCTTAACATCAATAGTAACAGTCTTTACCTCTAAATTTAGTTAGGTAATTGCCGATTGCTGGATTTATTTTTTGTAGACATTTACAGCTCTAATTTTGAAGGTAAACAACATATTCAAGGTCTTATTACTCATAGGTGTAATAACTACATACTAGAATCAGCGTATGTAGGTGATTGCCATGTATAACAATCGCGAGTTTCTCCTGTTTGTGGAGTAATATTTAAACAGCTAGTTATTTTCAAGTGGCAATATGCTTTTATATTTGCTTTTAAAGACTGCATTCCTGAACTTATTGATACAGATAAAGTGAAGAGTACAACTAAGTTATGGTACTGATTGCAGGGTATAACGTTGCAGTCAATCGTGTTAAGATTGTGTGTTTGGACTTGAGTTGTTGTATAAGGAAGGCTTCTTTAATTTTGCGTTTTTTTATGTTTGTTTCTTTATTTAGTATTTGGGTGTTTTCAAGCCTAAAATAAACCAATACAAAGGAACATCTTTATGCCTGTATTAATAAATATAATCCAACATCTAAGCATGCCCTCTACACAATTACACAACCGTTTTCAAACATGTGGTCAGTTACCTCTTTCTTTCGTTATAAACCTGACGATGATTGAAGATGGTCGAAAAGTTATTCGCTCCTCTACTGAGAGTTTTCTCGACTCATACCAGCCGTTTTTACATAGAATGATATTGTTACAGCTATATGTGTATGCAAAATAGGTTTTAAATTAGATATGTGAATTCAGGAAGCTTGATCTTGATTATTTTAACGTCTTATTATAAGTGTTAATTTTATTGCTCATAGATGGTGTCCCAAATTGATAATTACGTCTTCGAACCATTTACCTGCTTATATTTTCAGGTATTGAAACGTTATTCTTAGTTGGACAGATAATTTATATTATTAAAAAATGTCCACTTCATATAATAAGATGTTTATTGAGCTTATGATTTATTAGTTTCTTCTTATTACTCAAAATATTTATTCAAGAAAAGTTATTTCAACTTACAGTTACGACAGAAAGTGTTCGTACCACTATGTCGTGAGTCGTTATTTTCCTCATAACTTAAAAAGTATCATGATTAGGATAATGAAAGTATGTTATATTGTAAATATTATACTAACACACATCTACAGCTGGAGTTGACTGATCCCAAAGTGGCCTTCGGAGAAGCCAACATAATAAAGTGAATTAAATTATCTCCAGAATGCCAAGGATCATTCTCAAATGCAGCATTGGGGTCTCCTGGAGAAACATTACCAGACTGAATGCCCCC
Organism: Carcinoscorpius rotundicauda; assembly: GCA_011833715.1. Lineage (NCBI taxonomy): Eukaryota > Metazoa > Arthropoda > Merostomata > Xiphosura > Limulidae > Carcinoscorpius > Carcinoscorpius rotundicauda. The sequence goes on along the minus strand of CM022392.1, from coordinate 41,938,603 downwards.
ATCTTGCTACAAATAAGAACACTCATGTCCCCTCCAAGAAATGATTCCACCTTCCCCCCTATACAGTAACGACAGAAAGTATTCGTACCCCTGCGTCCCGAGTGGTTTTTGCTCATAACTTAAAAATCACGATTAGGCTAACAGAAGTATAATGTATTATAAATATTGTACTAACACATATGTACATAAATTTTTAAGTAAATTAAACGACAAATAAACTGTTTATAAACAAATAACCTAACATAGGAGGAGCAGAAAGTGTTTATGAGTTTACTTTAATGGTCAGTTGTAGAGCCTTTCAGGTGAATTACTTGGCGCAATCTCTCCTCATAGCCACCCATGATCGTTTGACAGTACTCGACTGGTATTTTTTTTCCATTCTTCTTTACAGAAGGCCTCCAACTCTTGCAAGATTTTCGGATGACGCTGATAAATCCTGGTCTTCAACTCATGCCAAACGTTACGAATTGGGTTGAGATCGGGTGACTGCGATGGCCACTCCAGAACGCTTATATGGTTCATCTGTAACAGTGATTGCACATATTTCGATGTGTGCTTAGAGGGTCATTGTCGTACTGGAAGATCCAATGACGCCCAAGCCACAAGTTCCGAGCATCGTACTTGATATATGTACCTAATATATCAACGTATTTCTTCTTTTTCCATGATTCTGTTGAGGCGGTGAAGGCTACCTATACCAGAAGAGCTGAAGGAACTCCATAGCAAGATCGAGCCACTTCCGTGTTTAACTGTAGGGAAGGTGTTCTTTGAAAGATTTCGTTCTCCCTTCTTACGGAAAATATTGCGAACATGATTGTGGTCGAAAAGCTCGATTTTAGTCTCGTCTGACCAAAGAATACTCTTCCAATAGGTAAAGAGTTTATCTACCTGCTTTCTTGCTTACCTCAATCGTGCTTCTAAATGAACAGGCTTTAAATATGGAGTTTTACGAGGACGGCATGCTTTGAACCCAGAAGAGCGTAACATGTTCGTAACTATGAAGGTGCTTACTTCAACCCCAGTTTCTATTACCAGTTTCTGTATGTCATTAAGTGTTAAACGTGGTTTCCTACTAACTTCTCTGAGAACCTTTCTCTTGGTTCTCTCTAGAATTTTGGAGGCTAGCAGTTGATTCTGTAAGCTTAAACAATTATGCTTTGAACAGTCGATTTCGACACATTAAGTTGTGTAGCAATACTGGAAAGAGACACACGAGACTTGTATTTTAGAATAATTCGGCCTTTTTAAATCACTGGAGAGTTGTTTACAGTTCGCCATGATGACCAAGCAGATAATGACGGAGACGGCATTAAATTGCCGGAAGTAAATTTTCTTGCTAAATTCCAATAATTATGAACAGAGTGTTTAGTTCTGGAATCGTATAATGTAGTTTATTCACCAAACTAAAAATTTTCACGGGAATATTAGTTTTTTCATACGTTCTGAAATGTACGAACACTTTCTGCTTCTCCTATCTTTGGTTATTTGTTTATAAACAGTTTATTTGTCGTTTAATTTACATAAACATTAATGTACATGTGTGTTAGTATAATATTTATAATATATGTTACGGCTATTAGCCCAGTCGTTATACTTTGTAATTTGTGATAAAAAAAACTACTCGGTACGCAGGGGTACGAACACTTTCTGTCGTAACTGTATGTGATTGGTTTATTGTTAATTCACTTGCTGTTAGTACAAGAGATTGTATCATTTACCACATGGTGGTTGTGGTTATCTTATTTAATTACAATAATAAATATTACATCATCCAATGTCCACGAATAATGTAAATACCTGGTGTTGCATTATGTAATAATTTGCTGTTCTAGTTTGTTTGTTTGTCATCGTACTGTTGTATTTGTATATGTATCATATCCTTTCTCTTCCTTCCTATTTTAGTGATATCAATATTTTAAACATTTATCGTTTATTTAGTTTCCGTGGTATAATGGTGTCCAGAAAGTCATCAAAATTTCTTTTTCTAGTTTCCTTGTTTCTTTGTTCCATGTAATAGGCGATATCTCTTCTGTGTAAGAGGAAATTACAGTAATTCAGAGTATCTAGCTTGAAATGACTGATAGTTTAATATTCTTTGCTCTTTACTTGGTAGAAGCCGACCAATGCTGTGTGTATATGGGGGAGACAAAGGTCATGAGATGACGTTGCCTATTGGACAAAGAAAGCTAGTTTACCATTTGCATTCAAGAGTGCTTTCTTTCATAAGCTGTAGGTTTCACAGTAAAAACTAATTCAAGATAATCGTCTTTTTTGAGATAGAGAAAGCTGTGGCACTAAAAACAGCCTATAACAAACGACTCCTTTTTTGTTTTTGTCTCTACAGTTATATATACTGTTTTCTTTTTGTCAGTTTTATAACAAAGATTGTTTTCATTTTTACCAATTTTGTGCAATGTCGTTATTTCACACACAGTAGGAAGATTCGTTAAAATTATCTGACCACTTATTTCCTGAACGAATCTTTAGCTCTTTGATCTATCTTATTCTTGGCAGTTTTTACCTGAAAATAACAGTCACCATATGGTCTCTGTATCAGTTGTTGCTCCTATTAATTCTGTGCTTTTAAATACTAAAAAGCTGGGTTTGATATTTGTGATTGGCGTAGTTCAGATAGCCCATTTTGGCAGCTTTATGCTGATATATAGAGCTGGAATATCCATGGTGGATACAGTAAGAGAAAGACATAACAAACAAAAGAGAAGCTTTGTGGTAAAATATAAACAGCTTTTTCGTTTAAGAATTCACTAAAAATCTAATATTGATTGTATAAAAGTATGTCGATCAATAATCAAATATTTTTATTAGTAATCTTCAAAACATTATTTGCAAAGAAGTCTGTTTAATCAACATGACTCAGTGTGGATGATGATGTAGAATAGTTTTACTTGTTTGAAGTCCGGGAAACAGCCTATTTACATTAAATTCATAAAAGTGTTTTAATCAGGGCATGGGCTTTTCTGACTAAAATATTTAAATCAAGACATGAATATAGAATATGTGCCTGAAGTATCTTAATTATTGGATAAACTTGGGATATGTACCTAAAGTATCTGAAACAGGGCATGAACTTTTTGACTACAATTTAGAAACTTAATATTTTCAAATTAGTTTAAAAATGATAATTTGCGTCTCCATTCTAAATTTTACTCGTCTGTTATGAAAATACGTAGTTCAGTATCGCTGAGCTTATGAAATGCACAACCAGTTAATACCTATTTCAAGCTACACATTTGAGTTTAATTTCTTTTATTTGAAGAGGAAATAAGTCCTATTCAAATTCTGAAAATATTTAATTTTTATAATGATGGAAAAGATGTTTCTATTGTTTTAAAATTGGATTCCTCCAGGTTTCTAAAATAGTCATAGACTATTCCGCAAGAAGAACTCAATTAGATGCTACATGTAACAGGCTCATGCATTTCCAATACATATAAGGTTTAAAACATTGATATCTAAGTTTGTGGTAGTTATATGCTCTGCGTACATTTATCCTGTAAAAAAGCAAAACATAAACAATTTTATACCAACCGATTGAAAACGGTACCCATATGAAGAGCGACACATCCAGATCCTTAAAAATTACCCTTGCCTTATCTACTACATAATATAAAAAAACTTAACCAAACGTAAAAATACAATAATTTCACCATAAGCTGTGGCCAATGGCCAAACAAAATACATTTTGGAGCATGATATTCAAATTATATTTTATCGTAATACACAACATTCGTGCAAACTCGTAAATCTTGTGGTTTCAAACCGATTTTTTTTTAACAGTCAGAAGCACCCGTGCATTTTAGATCAGTTTTCGTGCATCTGCAGTGACAGTTATAACATTATTCACCATCTTTCAAACGATTTCACATCCAAGTTGCCTTGGTTTGTTTTAATAATCCAAATTTCAATTTATCAGTCAGTATTACAGGGGCCCGACTTGGCCAGGTGGTTAAGGCACTCGACTCGTAATTCGAAGGGTGCGGGTTCGAATCCCCGTTACATCAAACAGGCTCGCCCTTTCAGCCATGGGGGCGTTATAATGTTACGGATCAATTCCACTACTCGTTGTTAAAACAGTAGCTCAAGAATGGCGGTAGTTGGTGATGATCAGATGCCTTCCCTCTAGTCTTACATTGCTAAATTAGTGACGGCTAGCGCAGATGGTTCTCGTGTAGCTTTGTGCGAAATTCAAACCAAACCAGCACTACAGTATCAAGAAAAGTGATTACTGCTATAATAATACGAATTATCTTAAAAGCAATTTCATATATTGCATTGAATATTTAGCATACAATAAATTTTGGTAATATTTGAAACAATGTGTTATTCGATAATTAGTAGTAAATATTTTTTTACACTTTGCTATTACAACGAAGGTAATTTTCTTAATAAGCTTGAAATTATTAATAACCGTCTTCCTCTTTCATAAATACGCTCTAGCTTTGCTTGAGTAGAAACATTTTACTTCATGATAGGCTTTGACTGTTACCGTATGAGATTGTTGTTTCACATGATCGCCTGCTACAGAGAAGTAAATAACAGGGTATGTCTGGTACCTATTCGTGCTACCGTTGACACTTAGTACCGGTCTAAGTTAGGATATAATGTACATAATAAGGAAAGGCAGAGACTTACATTAATCATGAAGGAAAAATATTTTGCAGTCAAAGACTTGTTGAAATGGAGTTGGTGGTTACAGGTATAGTTTAGTCTTAGGCTAAATTAAACATAAAACTTTTTAAAATTTTGTTTAATGGCATAAATATACCCAAATTTGGAACGAAACGTTTATTAAACAGAATTAAAGCTTTCATAAATCGTCGTTCATTGGTTGTTTATTCCATAAGATATGGTTTTAAAGATTGTAGTTTTTTTGTTATAGCTCAAATAAGTACAAGAAGCAATTTGCACTCAATATACTACGTGGAATCAAACCTTGGAATTTAGTGTTGTAAGTCCGAAAACTGAGTGCTAATCAACTGAGGGTAAAATATTATAATGAATTTCAGACTTGAAAGGTGTCTGTTGTGTTAAGTGTTAGATTTACTTAAATATAAAATGTCACGAATATGATCTACTGATGACATTGCTGATAAATGGAAAATGGAGAAAATTTGTTAATTATATGACTATTATACTTTTATAAACTCGTTAACTATTTTAAATAACCTGTAAGCTGAGATTATATTTTAATTTAAGGTGAAAACCCTTATTTTAGCATTGAAGAGAAAATTTATTATTATAAGTATAAAAACAGACTTGATTGGAGTAAGCATCACAACTTTCTGAGTCTAGAAAGCCCTAAAAGTATCGACCTGAGGACGTTTCCTGGATCAATTTGTAAAATAAATAGCTTACATGCAAATAATAAAACTGATTAAAATGTATTTTACTTTAAATGAAATTTCGTTTTACCAAGTAAATGATTTAATCAAACATAAAATTTGTAGTGCATTACTCCTGGCGATCTATATGACTTTTCGCAGTGGATATCTGTGCTTGGGCTACTCTTTTACCAACGAATAGTGGGATTGACCGTCACATTATAACGCCCCCACGGCTGAAAGGGCGAGCATGTTTGGCGCGACCAGGATGCGAACCTGCGACCCTCAGATTACGAGTCGCACGCCTTAACACGCTTGGCCATGCTGGGCCACCAAGAGTGGACATTTGCACTTTTTTGCACTCTCTTGAACGTAACTCAGGTTAGTGATTGGAAAATAAATATAGATATTTTATAAATGTTAAGGGCTACAGACAGTGGTTCAGTGTAGGTAAACTGGCTAAAGCACAGCCCAAAGTGCACCTCCATTCTTGGAAAGTATTGCTAAGCGTTTGGTGAGATATTGTTCGTGTGATCCACTTTGAGTTACTGCCACTCAATGTAACGATTACATCAGAATTCTATTGTTAACAGTTAGAGCGCCTGAATGTTGCACTAAAATAAAAGAGGCCTGGTTTGATCAATCGCAAAGGTGTTGTGTTACACCAGGATAATGCACAGCCTCATACAGCAAGGATCACATTTGCAAAGGTTGAAGAATTAGATTAGGAATAACTTCCACATCCTCCTTATTCTCTAGAACTTGCCCAATCTGATTATCATCTATTCCGAAGTTTGCAGAATTATCTTGATGGAAAAGAGCTTGGAACATTTGAAGATGTCAAAACTACCTTCTACATTTTTTTCTCCAAACCACAATAATTTTATAGAATTGGCATTCACAAGCTTGTGAATCGTTGGCAGGAAGTAATTAATAATAATGGAACATACATTATTGATTAAATAACATTAAAAGCGTTTGAACTCCTTTCTCTTTTTCTGAACCTAAAATCGGACTTCACTTAAGAGATGACCTGTTAGTATAACTTTAAGTAGTAGCCAATGTATTGTTAACCCAAATGTCCATTAGACTAATGTTATGGACAAAGTATAGACAGTATATTGGGAAAGGAGCTGTTTTCATTTGTATTTGGTTGTTTCTAATATAGCTTGCTGCTCTAAACAGACAATGTAATAAATTTAGTGACTGTGCATATAAAAATAACAGACGGTGGCGTAAAGTGAAATAAGTTTGAGCTCCGTTTTTTGGTTTTGATAAAATACACCAAAAACTCTCACTTTAAGGTTAGGTAAGTATTGATTAAAATCACATTCTTCCTATACGTAGGAAAATTTAGTATGTTTATAAATAAAGTTTCAAAGAGAAAATACATTTTGTGTTTAATATTTTCACTCACAGCTTCAATCTTATTGATAATATAGCTTCTAACTCTTCAATATGGTCAGTTATTAGTGAAAAATTTAGTGTTGAAAATTTGAAGTTTATAAAATTTTCAATTATGATTTTATGGTTAAGAGAAAAAAGTTGTTGTAATTCTGATTTTACATCAGCACATCTTGGCTGGTAGTACAAGGTACCTTGAAACAAGCAGAGCCACAAAAAAGCACTGAAACCATATTTTGATTTTATAACATATGTATAAATGTTTAGGAGGGTTTTATATAACAGAAAATTGAGTTAGGCATTTTCATTAAATGTGGTCGAATGAATGTTGGAAGATAAAAATCTCCCAGATTAGGTTAGTGAAATTTTATTTTTGGTGTTATATTACTTTAAAACGTGACATAATTATCTTGATCCGGGCTATTTGATAGCATGCAATGATAGAATTAAAATATTTTTCAAAACGATTTTGCAATATTAATATACATATAATTTATGCAATATATATTTATTTATCAGTGTTTGTTTTTGTGCCAATTAGGCATACTTTTTGACTGTTATATATTTAACTGATATCTAATACAAATATAATTCTGTTACTAACTACAAAGTATTGTGTTTTTTCATTATACCCTTCTGATATAACATTCACTAAAAACAAAAACAAAGACGATGGCTACATTTCATTTAAGCTTAAAAATTGGCACAACTTTCTTTTTTGCTCTCATTGTTTAAGTTCCAGAAACAATTATTATTTATCACGTGACCTCTGTAAGTATGTAGAGGCTCCACCTTTAACGTCACGAATTATATATGTGTTAGTAAACAAACACGTATACGCAGTACTCGGGTAGAAATCGAGATTAGAAATAGGTGTGGTGTTACTTGTGTTCTGAGTTCCAAGGATAGAAACGCCTATCTAATTCTAACATAATACATTAGACTGAAGTTAGAAAAAACAACACCAAAAACATTTCATTTTATTGTGAAAAACGTGTATAATCTGCGACTATAATATTTCTAAATTTTAACCTATGAAATAAATTGAAAAGTTAAATGATTATCAGAAAATTTAAGAGGCACTGTTTCGTTTTCGTATACATTCACACATTATCAGATAGTGAATATACTTCCTCTAAATGTTTATTAAATCTTTTACAGGTCAAATCATTCCTTTCATGGATGTATTTTATTAATAGAAAGGCAATCCATGCGTTCAGGTTTTCATACCAATTTTTTTATCAATTAAAACCAAGTTCGAATCCAGACCGTTACTACAATAAGAACAATCTTTTTGAGTAATTAATAAATCACCATATTAGCGGACGATAAGTAGAATTCAAACTAGTGAATAATTAGTGTTTAACAGTAAAAAATAGTAATTAATTAGTTAAAGTATTAGGTAAACCATTTAGGCAAAAGTGACAAAGAACGATTAACCTGTGTTGTTTTGAATATAAGCACAAAGCTACTCAATGGGCTATCTGTGCTTTGCCCATCACTGCTATAGAAAGCCGGTTTTTAGCGTTGTAAGTCCGCAGACATACCGCTGGGGGCTATTAACCTGTGAGACACAAGTACTGTCTGCACTTTAAATGTGTACTGAGATTGGTCGAAACTCGGACCTGAGACTCGGCTCATTTCAGCTTTTGCGTCTCAAACGCTAAGTCTATCTATTTTCAATTTATTGATTAGGAAGACTTAAATTACAATATATAATTAGGCAGAATTTAGAATAACGTATTCTACATTTCAACTATCAGTACTTAGTATTTATACTAACTAATTTTAAATGTAAACCATTGGGTATATTTTTCAAACAATACAGTCTCGTGTTCTTCTGTAGACGAAAGTTTTATATAAATTATGAAGTGTGAGAAGCACGAATCATTGGCATATAATGTATCTTAAGAGTACATCAAAGAAAGTATGAAGTTACTGGCCTCTTAATGTAATTTTATTGTGATGTTTTGGAAAGAAAAATTGCAGTTATTTAAGAATAGTATATATTTTATGCTTGAAAAATTATATACAATTGAATTGAAAGGAAGGGCGTATAAAAGATTCACAAAAGCAACGAACTTTAATTGGAGTCGTCCACGTGTCGCTAAATAAGAACTATTAAAGTACAGTTCATATCCATAAGAATATTCAAAACAAGTGTAAAGTTCAGATAATATCGTTATACGTTACTGTAGTGTTAAAATAATGTTATGTGGGTGACATTAGTAACACTAGCATAATTCCATTAATATACAATAGTGTCCATAAAAGGTTGCCTTATTAACACTGTCTACTGCTACTAAAAGCTTTACAGCAATGGTACTAGCAGTCCACTGCAGAAGTGCCACTAATTTGTTATTCTGGTATTCAGGGGCATACAGTGATGTGTGAGAGTCGTGCACAAATAAAGATAAAATAAATTAGTGGGGGTGAAGTTGAACGCGTAGAAATAACCGTAATTTAAATAACTTGTAAAAACTGAACTAGATGAATGGTGAAAAGTTAATTCGGAGTTCAAATTATACTTAAAATTTAAAAAAATAAAGCGCATGATCCAGCAATAGCTCATTCTATACTTCTAAATCTAACATACAAAAGTCAGTGAAATAACATGTTACATCCACTCTTAACTTTTCAGAGTTGAAACTCGTCCTGAATCCTTCTTTAAAAAACTGCTTTCACAATCACATTCGCTTTGTAGTTTGGCTTATGTCTTGACGGAGTTCTAGGAATTTGAGGGAAATACATTTGTGACAACAGTTCTGGATACTTTCAATAAAAACGACACCAAATGTTGTCACAAATGTATTTCCCTCAAATTCCTAGAACTCCGTCAATACATAAGCCAAACTACAAAACGAATGTGATTGTGAAAGCAGTTTTTTAAGAAGGATTCAGGATTAGTTTCAACTTGAAAGTTAAGAGTAGTAGTAACGTGCTATTTCACTGTACGTGATAGCTCATAATGTAGCACTGAACGTGAAGACAAACAATTACTGGGTCGTATGTTAACCTTGATTCCTGTAGTGATGGGTGTGCATGCTTATAGATGACAGGATAGAAGGTTGACACTACTTTGCCATATTAGCAAAAAACACGCTATACATATTTCGATAGCTAGTGGACCATGTTGTCCACCAAAACGTATAAAGCGTGATTTTTGGCTAGTATGGCAAAATAGTATCAACCTTCTATCCTGTCATCTATGAGCATACACATCCATCATAACAGGAATCAAAGTTAATATGTGACGCAGTAATGGTTTGTTTGTTTTCGCGTTCAATGCTACATTATGAGCTATCACGTACTTTGCCCATCACACGTATCTAAACTCAATTTTTAATTTTCAAGCCTATAGAATTACGGATAGGCAACTGGCAGGGATAAGATTTTTCGTGTTGTTTTCCTATAACATAAAGCTACACAATAGACTATTTACATTTCGTCCATCATGGGGAATCAAACCTCAAATTTTAGCATCTTTCAGCGACTTTACTGTCTGCTGACGTATACATTTTGCACATAAACCAACATCTATTTCAGCTGCTCCACGAACTTTTGTAGTTGCTTAGAGATATTCAGAGTGTTTGTAAAAATGCCGTTATAATTCCGAGTGTTAGGTTTGAGCTCACAAGCACGGTTAGCTTATGCTATAAAGCGAGGACTGCTCTTTCGCTAAAATATCAGATGGACGAAGAAAAAGTGAATTACGAATCCTCACCACTCAATATATAACAAAACTCGGTAATCATTAGACTGTTAAAGGTCATTCCTTGATCAGTATGAATTTGTGTTGGTACTCCAAAGCAAGATACCCACTGTTAATTGAATTTTTCAGTAAATATTTTAATTAATGACCCAACAGGTGGACAGAGTTCAACTACTTTTGTAAACTAGTCAATTACTACCACGATTTATTGGCTACAATTATTTGTTTCTTGGCGGAATTTGACAGTACGAAAGTTTGTTGTATGCGGCTAGTTCTTAGTCTAAGTTACATATGCAGTGCACTGTGTGCACCACCTCTCCACACAATTAGAGGAATTATCCAAAAAATAATCATTTCTATAGGTTATCTCTAAGGGAACGTTATCTTCTCGTACCTCTAATTTTCACACAGAAGAATCTCATTTCTCAGAAACTTCAGAACCACTCTGAATCACTGTTCGAGATCTGCGTTTGTGCATATCGTATTAATGGTAAAGTGAAACCCTCTGTTCCATACTCTAGTCATTTATCTCTGAAAGTCATATTTCAGTCTGTTGGACAGCCGTACTGCTTACCTAAATTTTGAACCATCAGCTGATCCTTCAACATTGTTATAATCAACATCTAAAAATCGTTGAAAGTATCATTAATTGCAAAGCCTGAATGTAACTTATATAGCATCTTTAGTTTACACAGAAAGTTTGAGAAACATACAAAAACTCACATAGTGGTGAGGAACTTTATATGCATGGTCACGTTACTGATCCAGTCGATGTTGTGTAGTGAAGTTATTGTTTTGTAACGTCCTTATCCAATGAGTGATTATCATATATGGTTTTAGCTAATAAGCAATTTCAACAACGCACGATCTATTCTGACAACACATCTTCTGATATGCAAATATAAGAGAATTGTAGCTACTTTAAGGTAATTTTTCTATGTTCACTAGTTATTACATTTTGCGGAATTTTTTATTGTCTTAAACTTTCTACAAAAAGCTGCGCAAAGCTACTTGCTGTTAACTGTTCCTAGTTTTGAAACGAAAGACTAAAACTAGTCAAAAGTTTCGTCACCAATTCTCGGACAACTTTAGTTTGTTTGAATACTGGAATCTGACAACTACTTCTATTGTATTTAATGACTCCAAAGTGCGGAATATGTTTTGGAGATATTGGGATGCAATTATGAACCCTCAATTTTTCAACTGGGGTACGCTAATCACCAAGCTACGTTCAGCCCCAGCAGAAGTTGGTTTAAATTGTATATACTACAATATGCTTAAAGTAAATTCAATGAGTTTTTACAGCCCCCGTTCTTCTTATATGTTTCAACCTCAGTAAACACAGAAAAAGTTATGGATATCTTAGAAAATATGGCTAGAAAGAATGTAAAGTATGACAAAAACTCAAAATGTTTGTTTTTATCAGTTGTAGGCTGTAGTCAATTAAATATGTCCTGTAAAGTTTACATACCTTTACATTAGAGTAGATTTTTTATTGTTTTATGTGCAGTAGCCTAAATTATAGAATAAAGCACGAAGACTAATTGATTTAGGATTAAGCACAAATCTACACAAAAAGAGGACTCTGTAGGTTGCCCACCACGGTTATCGAAACCCGGTTTCTAGCAGTGTGAGTCCATAGACATTGCATTGTGCAATTGGTTGCAACACAAAGATATCATCTACGCATATATAATAAATTTCAATAGCAGGCCTTGTAGTATGGATTCTTTGGGACACTTCAAAGTAGTTGAGGTATTACATGGGTAGAGTTGCATGGTGTAAAATTCGTGAATGTTTTTCCAAGTGCTGAGAGGATCCTTGTTTCCTTTTCTTTCATTTCCTGATCCAACTCCTCCCAATCCTGTGTATAAGACCAGTAACTATTCATGTTGAAAACTTGACAGCTGTTGTTTTTCAATGGTTACAAAGCAACTAGTGATGATGGCTAAGAATGTTTGCTGAGGATGACAAAATATTACTTGTGTATTGCACAGAAGTGAAATTCATCATTAATATTATACATATTGTCGCATTTTCGTTTGAATTTTATGATTGGGGATACGGGTTACTTAGCACATAGTAACAGAATATCTAAAAATAAAGTTTCATTGCTAGAGACAAGATGCACATCTGATGGTAAACAGTAGTGACTAAAATTTGATTTTTTTTTCACTTCAGTTATGCCACTATTGACAAAGATAAAATCCATTTTTAGTTGTCAGATTGGTGTTTCTTCTTTATAAATTACTGATACACCACGAGATCTAGTTGTATCTCTAAGAGTAAAAATATCAAATCACAACTTCATTCAACGTCGCGTATTTGAACGGCTATGTACTAAATTGTTCAATTAATGACCATCCCTTGAAAGAAAACAGACACATGCATGTTCTGTTTCGGAGGCCAAACCTGATGTTGGATTCAAATAATTAAGCTAATGGACTGAGCAACGATTGCACTTTCATCTTGCCTTCCTCTATTTGCCTGTTGTTAACATTCGACTGCTATTAATGGTGTGGTAATATCATAATACAAAACCTGTACTAATATTAATACTACTAAAATGGAATGTCGATGAATGGCAAGAATTAGCACAAGGTTTAACAAAAATGTCAACCTTGTGGTAGGGTGTATTTTTTAAATCCATAACCCATCTTAGCTATTTGCTCTTTTTATTTCATTGATATGGCTAGTGTATAGATTCATGTATGCTGAACAGGGAAGATAGCCTGCACCACCAGTGACTAGTTTCTCTACAACTGTAAAACCATCTTTTTATTTTCTCTCTTAGGCCCGGCATGGCCAGGTGGATTAAGGCGTTCGACTCGTAATCCGTGGGTCGTGGGTTTGAATCCCCGTCGCACCAAACTTGCTCGCCCTTTCAGCTGTGAGGCGTTATAATGTAACGGTCAGTCTCACTATTCGTCGGTAAAAGAGTATTCTAAGAGTTGGCGGTTGGTGGTGATGACTAGCTGCTTTCCCTCTAATCTTACATTGCTAAATTAGGGACGGCTAGCGCAGATAACCCTCGAGTACCTTTGCGCGAAATTCAAAGAAACAAACAAATAATAGAAAATATAATAAATAAATGCTTAAATAATTACAAAATTAATGTTGTTTTAGAAATTGTAAAGCAAATCTTATGAAATAATGTAAATGTCTACCTCAGTTTAATGCTATAATTATCAAATATTTGATAATTAGCCAGGGGATCTGAAATGTAAATGCATGTTATTCAAATTATACTGTACATTTTGGCCTTAATAAATCGTGTTTCAGTTGGTGAATGTAAAATCAATAACAGAGTTAAACGAACCTAAAATTGCCCACGAGTCACACTTAGGCATCCAAAAAGAGCCTGGATTTTTACTCACATGAAGAGCCACCAGGTAGGTGGAAGCCAACCAATCACAATAGATTTTTGCAAATTGGCTTCCAGTGTCAGAAAAAGTCAAGAGGAATGGGGAAGAGTTTCCGGATTTCCGGTAAGTTGATCAGATATCTGAACAGGGCAGATCGCTGTCCATCACATAAACAGACGACCATTATCCAACAGTTCTGACTTTCCCCAGTTATAGGATACAGTCTCTGAAAATGAATCATATATTCATAAACAACTTACACATTGCGTCAGTGCAAAGACATTTAAAACCAGTCTCAACAAGCCTAACCTGTATTCTAGCTGTCGAAGGAGTAGCATTCCTGTCATAGTAAAGTATATAAAAAATGACCATGAGCGACTAGAAGAAGATATCTATTGTGCAACATGTACAGAAATATTCTTTGTTCATAGGGGCTCCACTTCACATATTTAAACAAAACCTGGAAACATATTTCTCATATTTTTAAAGAGGAACGTGGCATTAGTAGAAAAGTGCTATGACCAAGTATAAGAAATGAGAACTGATGACCACGTTGAATTTACAACTATACGTTATAGCGGTCACGTTCTTTTTTGTTACTACATGCAGATATATTTGGTCCTGACTTTAGTCTTATGGGTGATAATAATGTCTATCCAGACAATGCTGAACTGATCAATATATTTCTGAAAGATAAAGAAAATGTTAGAATGAAATGGCCTTCTTGTTTACTGGACTTCAATGCTGTCAAAACATCTGAAGTGGAGTATTCTTGGGAGACGCATCACTTTTCATATCTTTATTTTAAACAGAATTATGCTCTAAAGAGAACTTTTCTGAAGGAAGGGTAGAAGAGAACTGAAGACTTTATCGACATTTTGATTTGTTCTGTTATATTGGTGCTTGACTGTCTGTGCTTTTTATGATTACTATATTTCACGTTGAAGCGAAATTCTAAGATCTGTAAAGATGTAAAACTAAATTTACTGGTTATTTATTTTTGAGCATAGGCTGAATGACAATAATATAAAGTTCAGATTGTATGACTGATTGTCAGGTATTTGATCTGCATAAAATTAAATGCAGAGGCAAATGATATTATTTCTAAATATTGGATTTGACCTATCATAGTTATAATATTACAAATTTCGACGATTTTTAAGTTTTTCGAGCAGCATGTTAGTTTGATTCAGGCATTAGAACATTAAGTCTCTTTTCAGTCTTTAACTCCTTTTTCAGGTATAATCATGAGAAATAAATAGCAAGCATTTGCAGTTAAAGTAATTAATTATGTATATCCATAGGATAAGAAATTAATATCATAAAAGTTTGTTTGTTTGTTTTTTTGGAATTTCGCACAAAGCTACTCGAGGGCTATCTGTGCTAGCCGTCCCTAATTTAGCAGTGTAAGACTAGAGGGAAGGCAGCTAGTCATCACCACCCACCGCCGACTCTTGGGCTACTCTTTTAGCAACGAATAGTGGGATTGACCGTCACATTATACACCCCCACGGCTGGGAGGGCGAGCATGTTTAGCGCGACGCGGGCGCGAACCCGTGACCCTCGGATTACGAGTGCACGCCTTAACGCGCTCGGCCATGCCAGGCCATCATAAAAGAAAAAAAATCATAAAAGAATAAACAATACAATTTTCTATCGGTCTTGCTGTTGAAATTAAATTTCCCCACGAAATAACAATGAAATCTTCTAAATATAAACGATTTATATTAAACTATAAATAATACAAAAAATTAGCACAGAATAAAAAATGTATATTCTGAAAGTAATGCATTGAGTGAATTTACATGTGAAAATGAAATTGTCATTAATATATTTCTCGCTGTTTTAGTGTTACAAGCCTATAACTATTGTCACAAATACACTAATCATTTGGAAAATATGAACATATGCATGTAAATTCACTTTTGAAAATGTCATAAACCTGTAAATGCGGTCTGTACTAATTTTGGTAGAAAAATATGAACTTATCACAAAATCATTATCAGTGTTGACATAAACTAGAGAATATATGTAGACAGTAATTTATAATGGTTGTACAAACAAGTTGAACACAATATGTAACTACAGAAAAGCGGAAAATTTGAGGGTCAGATGAGATCACGAATAAAATGCGTGCTTACTCATTTCTATTTTGATTTCTTTACATCATGAATAAAATGTATGATTTTCATATCATAAAATGCATTTTGAGCATCTATGAGTGTAATATAACATATGCCTTTAAAAAACTTTGTAAAAATAAATAGCTGTTTGACAAATTTTCCGCTTTTCTAGCGACCACCCTGTATTATTAATGAAGACATAAATACACTCTGTTCTTTCAGTTATAGGACATTATAATTTTGACGGAGAATCTTGGCATCAGTGCTGCTTAGTGGGTCTCCTCCTTGGGTTAGCAGTTTTAAATAGGCATGAGTGTACCTGAACCTTGGAGATCTCTGTTTTCTTTACCCATTTGTTGCGTGGAGTTACGTTTACGTTGTTTGAACGCTAAAATCAGGGGTTCGATTTCCCTCGGTGGACTCAGCAGATAGCCCAATGTGGCTTTACTCTAAGAAAATACACACACGTTTAGTTTCGAATTATCAAATACTAGTTGCTCATTTATAACAACATGAACGATTGAAATAATTGAATATATTTTAAACTTTAACGTTAAAATTGCTTCAATAGTTATAAAGATATTTATTTTTGATATACTTTAGTTTCTTTATAACTTGCTTGTTTGTTTAGAATTAAGCACAAAGCTACACAGTGGGCTATCTGTGCTCTGCTTACCAAGGGGATCGAAACCCGGTTTTTGCGGTGTGAGTTCTTGTCATACTGTATAACTTGAACAGCATGTTAATACTAGTCTAGAAATTATAGAAATAGTTTGTACGAATTCTTCCTGGAAATGGTCACATCCAACTGACTTGAATCAATGATAATACATTAATTTGAAAAAAATACAGTTCGTATTAGTTTAGTTAGCAATAATACACCCCCAGTAACGTGTTACCACAATCCTTTAGTTGCCTAGGGACATGTTAGTAGCGATACCCAGGTGTTTAGGGTTGTATGTTGGTAATAGGAACAAACCGTGATTTATCGTAACAGTTAATTCTTGTTGCACTATGCAAGGTCAATAGACGTTCGGCTCTGACGACCAACCAACCTTCAGTTTTTGATCACAAACCTCTACATTATATAAAGGTGGAGAAGGCCTCGAGATTCGGTCTTAAAACATACCTGTTCTTTCTCGGTATAACAGGAGTGTTTTATCTGTTAACGAGATGTGGAAACAACAAGTGTCAGCTAAAGTAAGTAGTAGCTTTGTCTTGCAAATAATCTTGCTTATCACAAATTTGTAATGCACATGCACGTGTATTTAGATTTACCAATAACTATACCTTTGAATTTATGACACATTGGTATTCATTAGAGAATCTCATAATTTTTGGCGGATTCATATACATGGATACAAAAAGCTAATAGGTGTTTAAGTATTGTAAAGATTCTAAATATAGAAGTATACTATGATAACGTAATATTAAAGTTGTAAACGACGATTTATAATCATAATGAAGTGAGTTAATTTTAGGAAAATATAGTACATGTTTGCCAACATATTATTCAGTTAAGATAAGCTAAATAAATTAAAATGGGGGTTGGGACCTTCAAAATGTACTGAATGCAAGGTGTTTGTCGAGGACTATCAAGTGACTAAGCTGCTATTCTCTTCTTTTGCTTTTGTAAAAGAGAATGTTAGCACTATTTTTGAGACAATCATTCTACCTGTAGGAAGAATTGAAATTTACACGAGTCATGTAGGTGTCAACCGTTTAATAATAAGTAAAAAGAATGAGAGATTAAAAACAAAGTTTCAGAACTAGGCGATATTTTCTCCAAGGTTTTAATGAAAATAAAAAACATTAAAATATGCGGTTGTGTCTCTTTGATTTTTGATAAGTCAGTAGAAAGCAGGCAAGATGCCTTAAGGAACGCAATATTTTTACTATTTTAAAAGGGAGTGATACGAGTTCCCTTAAAATTATAAGTCGGCTATTTTACAGTTGTAGCAGAAAAATAAAAAAAATATTTGAAAACGGGAGCTTTAGTTGTCACCAAAAGGAAATTTTGTCTTATTAAGTTTGGAAGGATAGGATTTTAGTATTCATGTGAATGATAAAAAACTTGCGGGTTTGGTGTTTTCAGATTTTCAATAAAATATTTAAAAAGATATTACACAAAAAATAAGCTAAGGAAGTGACGTCGGCAAACGTCAGAAAAAAGCAAGTTACATGTAATTCTGTTAAAGGGTGGCTGGGATTCCAGCAAAACTGGAAATGTGTGTTTAAGGAAAGAGATCACGTTCTTTACGTCAATGACGTTAATAGAGACAACAGGCCTGGCATGGCCGAGCGCGTTAAGGCGTGCATTCGTAATCCGAGGGTCGCGGGTTCGCGCCCGCATCGCGCTAAACATGCTCGCCCTCCCAGCCGTGGGGGTGTATAATGTGACGGTCAATCCCACTATTCGTTAATAAGAGTAGCCCAAGAGTTGGCGGTGGGTGGTGATGACTAGCTGCCTTCCCTCTAGTCTTACACTGCAAAATTAGGGACGGCTAGCACAGATAGCCCTCGAGTAGCTTTGTGCGAAATTCCAAAACAAACTAGAGACAACAGTCGAGTTAAGAAAGGATATTTTCTGCAAATTAAGCTAATAGTTTAGTTGCAATATTGAGGGTAACACAGAAGAATTTGGTTTCTATAAGATGAAATCAGTTGTACACAATTCGCTTAAACATTTAAGAGATGCTCATTAAAAAGTGAGAAAAAGTTACATGAATCTCAGATATGAATAATAAGCTGCTTTTGTTAAAATTAGATCAACATTCTTGTGGATGGTTATGTGTTCTGGCAAATACGGTTGATTTGATTGTTGTTAAGCTCAAAGCTATGCAATGGGTTATCTGTGCTCTGCACACTATGGGCATCGAAACTGGGATTTTAGCAGTGTCGTAAGCCTGTTTGGGGGTAAATATGACTGTGAGAATATGAATTGTAGTTGCGTGAATCATTTCGTACAATATACATATTCAATTAAATGACAAAGCAACTCATTTTGCCTTTCTTAATAATTTTTATATTTTAGCAGGACTTATGAGTACTTGATTTAAACATGGAATATTGATTTTGATGTACGTGAAATTTTTATATTAATTCCTATTAGGCCACTTAACGCTTTTATTACTTTACGTTTTGGTATAGAACCATCAAGCTCTAATAAAAGCAAAATAATATTTTACTTTTATAGATATTACGTTTCTACTTAAGAATGTGATATTTATAATGTTTCTTACATCTGTATTTGCTTGTGTGTTGTTTAGACTTCTTTTCTCGTCATCGTTTTTCTGGTGTGTGTAAGAGCCGCTCCAACTGTAGATACTATACCTGTCCCGGTCTTTCCACGAAGATTATCTTTACATTCTGGTAAATTGGATATTCTCCAGACAGAAGAGAGCCAGGCTCCGAGATTACGTTTAGACGTCAATAGTGGAAAAAATCAGGATGGGTCGTTTCGGGAAGAGCGCCGCCAATCAGATGGAGGAACATTAGGGACATATGGGTACTATGATGACAATGGTAAACTTGTGTTACGTCACTATGTGAACGACAAATTTGGATACCGTGTTTTAAGTGAATATAGGCCTTATGAACCTTTAGTGAAAGCACAGCCAACAAATAAACCTGCACAAGAAAGTAGTGTTCATAATGAATTTGAAGAGGAAGAAGATCCCCCTACACCACTGCCACCTCTTGACGATAAAGAGTTCGCCAAAAATCTGGATGTAAAGAAAGATGATAAAGGAAATTTTGAAAGCAACAAAAATAAATTTGGACACGATATTTCTCCTTATAACCCATTTCAACTCTTGTTCAAAAATAAGGTGGATCCATTATACACTTCAGCTACTGAAAACAACAAAACGGAAACTAGTTCCAACACTAAAAATCTTACATTTTCCTCTCCGATCTTCTTAGAATCAAACAATTCTTTTAATACTCCTCCCTTTGTTAATCATCCCCGCTTTTACTTTCAAGAACATTTAGCCAATGAGGCTTATGATTCTGATTTTTACAATCCTTATGAAGGTAAAAATGTGCCCCTGTTTGAGCATGGCCACAATCGTCTGTACCTTCATGGTAGAAAACCCTATAGATACAATCCTTATGATTATCACCATAACCATTTCTTTGAGTACCCCTACTCCTTGCATCACCGAAAACCATTACACTTTGAAGCACAAATGTCAGATTATGGGTCATCCAATGCTGTAAAACCAGTACATAAAAACAAAATAAAAGGAGTTCGTCTGGTTAAAGGACAGATAGTGTTAATCAATGATGATTTTCCATTCCAGGTGGATCAAGGTGATAGTCACTTTAAATCGAAAGAAGAGTCCTCAGTAAATCAGACAAACACCGAATTTTCAATCCCTCTTTCCCCCTTACATTCACAGACTAAATCCAGTAACCGTACAGATACTTCCAAACAAAAGAAGAAACAAGCTCTTAAAAGCAAGCAAGAATTTGTTTTTCCAAACTTTTACTCGTCTGAATATTTCGAACCTATCAGCAGTTCCATTCGTCCTTTTGGCTTCGATAACTTTAGGTATAACCGTCCGTCATTTGGTTTCGCTTCACTTCACCATCCGTATCTTACACGATCACAATATGAAAATACTAACAAGTAATCACTTACTTCCCATATGCAGATTTATTTAGCACATAAGCATCAGCTTTGGGAAAAGATATCTTTTCTTCCTATCTGTTGTATACCTGGAATTATTAATATTTTCACCATTCTTTCTTCTTATCGTTCCAATTACCAAAATGAAATACGGTTTCTTAAATTTTTGATTGGTGTAACTTTTATGTTGAATTTATCTATTAAAATAGCATGTAGCTTTATTTCTAGGTTCACGTTTTTACTAATTCACTAATTTCTGTGGAATATCATTATTCATTATAATTTAATCACGTGTTAATTGATTTAGTAAAAAATTGTTTTAGGCGAGTTAATTTAAAATTTGTAAACAATTAAAATGCCTATTTCATATTTTATCTATTTTTAGAAGCCAAAGCAACAAGTAAGAATTAAAAGCATTAATAGCACATATAAAACCTGTATATTTTATAGAAAATGATATAATATCGATTAAATTCAGATTGATATAGACATTCATTTCTTCCCACATATAGAGTAAACATGTTTTAAATTACCAGCCATATTATTCATTGGTTTGTAGTGTCATCTAGCGGCGGCTTTTTAATTGTAACATTTTATACAATATGACGATTAGTTCATAAGTAGAGTGATACGTTGATAAAACGTAGTGGAATGAAATTCAAATTTTTTATAATGAGAATATACAACCTAATTTTTTTTTCTATTTTTAAGATTTTTTTGATGCTTAGTTTGATTTAAAGAAAATCGAACTGTCACTTGATATTTATACTTACATTCTTAATACACTTGAAGATTATTTAATATAAAAACACATTCTTTATGTGACACACCTAAATACGTTTATTTAAAAGCACTTAAATACAAATATTTTATCAATAGTTCTATACTGATGGCAATGAATGGAAAATAAAGTTGGATTTTGCTGAGGAATAGATAGATAGAATAGTTCATCCAGTGAAACTTCTGACTAATAGGTGGTACTAGTATAGTCGTGAAGTACTGAATTATCCGTTATGTGGGCCTGATCATCTCGGAGGAAAAAATAATTTTAAAACTGCTTATAGAAGAGGTTTCAACCACACAGGTAATGCTCTTTAAAATTCTAATGGTCACACCTATATGGTTCGAGTAATAGCAGAGAACAGTAACGTGATCAATTATTTACTTTCTCATGGTGCTTCTATCTATCGGAAGTGTTATCTAATAGAAATATCCCATTAATCTGCATCTCACACACTATTATGAAAAGTTGTTTGGGCTACAATATTTATACCACTGCACAATATCCCAAATCAACCTATTTATTCACAGTGTCGAAGTTCTGGTCTTCTTTATCAGCGCATCCGATTAAATGTATCTCCAATTTACGACATCTGTCAATTATATCTTCCCACCTATTCTTACAGTTGTCATGAAAAGCCTTCCCCAAAATCTAATAATTCTTCGTTTGTGGCGCAAGTTCTTTCGACTGATCTCATTACGTCTCCTGCTAATTTCATATTTACCATTGACGACATTATTTAGTTTTGTTACTGCTGTCCTCCAAGATACTTCTCCATTTTAACGTGTTTTTTGTACTTAATAGTGTAACAAATATTGTAAAAAAAACTCTCTTTTGCCTCAACATGCAGGCCATTTATTTGGGACTTAACTCTCCTTTTAGTTTTTAATGCCTATGAGAACTAGTGAAGACAACATTTTAAATTTCTCATTTGTTAACATTTCTTCCTTTCTTATCAATCATCCAATTACAGAAATATTTTTGATTCAACGATTTCATTGTTCTTAATGAAACCTTTTTTCAGGCCTACAAAAAGTGTAATATTATTTATTTGACAAAAATTTAAATCGTGGTTATCACTTGATAGGAGCTTAGAGAATTTTGATGTATTCTTGTTTCAGTCTTCATTTTCTGAGAACAGGAGTATCACTATTTATTTCCTGTATCGAATCATAATTTTTGCCTCAAGATATTTTTACCAATGTGGTCAAAAACATTCACAGCTATCTTCAGTTTTGTTATCAACTATCATACAAGAACGTTTTCAGTTCCAGTCTCATGCAGATTTTCTGAGTCACTGTTATCATTCCCTTCTCATAACCGGTCAGTATCATATTTTCTCCCTGATATCAATCTTGCTTCTGCTAATTTCATATCTCTCAGCATGTGTTCTCCAATTGTAAGTGACTATATCGATATTTAGTCAGACACTACAAAAG
This sequence comes from Carcinoscorpius rotundicauda, assembly GCA_011833715.1. Classification (NCBI taxonomy): domain Eukaryota; kingdom Metazoa; phylum Arthropoda; class Merostomata; order Xiphosura; family Limulidae; genus Carcinoscorpius; species Carcinoscorpius rotundicauda. The sequence continues at coordinate 41,915,804 of CM022392.1, read as the reverse complement.
GATTACATCTTTTTGTTCTAACAACAAACAGGAATTTCTAGACTATATTGGGATTCCTATATCTTTCACGTTGGTGGTGCTTTAAATTATGCGAACATGTCTCGTTTTTTTTCTTACTACCATTTAAAATTCGTTTGCTGTCATTCTTGCCAATTCCATTTGTTCTGCCAGCTGTCTCCATATATTAACGTTTATATACAGCTCACATAACCCTCATTCTTAAAGAACTATAAACGTTTTATGCCATTCTTCATCTCCACTGCACGAATACCAATATTCTCATGATTCACTGTAGCAGAAACGTTACAGAGGTCTCCAACAAACTGAACGTTACTACATTAATGTTGTCAAGAGACATAGATAATGTCAAGCTTGCTCCAATCTCAAACATTCGTCGACTTATATTCTGTCTGAAATCGTTTAAAATTATTCAAATCATGTCTAGCTATGGTAGATGATTCAGTGCCTACTTATCATTAAAAAAACTAGTCTTTTGTCTCTTTCCATAAAAATAGTTCAAAACTGGGGCATCATCTTCTTGATTACACCGGTTCTGACATTGTTGTTTGAATCACTGACTCACTCTGCTTTCACTCCAAGTTACATTCATTTTCTTGGCAACTAGTATTTGCATGCTCTCACTACTATAATGTGCATGTAACAGATGCTGTAGAACAGACGACGATCTGCTTCTGGTTCAGATGGGATGCCTTAGTGCCATCTCTGATGTGTTCAGTTACAGTTTATTCATCTTTTTGCATTATTTTATACTTCTTTTTCTTTCTTCTTGATTTTTTTCTGAGTTCTGGAAGTTTTCTTTTCCTGAAATCTAGAAAGTCTGCATTTGATGTGGGTTCGTATTATTCTGTTCCCAGTAAATATCTTGAACATACTAGGGTTCCAGCCTCCACAGCTGTATTGATGAACAATGCTTGTTTTCAAATGCTAAAGCTGGACTACATCCTCGCTCCAAGGATCAACTCCTGAAACTACCTGACTTTATTGCCAATCATTACAACAGCAGTAAGCTCGACTGCGTATTGCTAATTTAATTTTCAATGTGTGTTTGATTCAGTGTGTCACCGTAGTTTACACTACAAGTTTCGTTTGTTAAATTTTTCAGTTAATTACATTCTTTATTCTATTTTGTACATTTTTTTAATGTTGCCGATTTGTCTCAATTTAAATATAACAAATATATCAGTATGCTGATGATACTGCTTTGTTCGCCTACTGTAAAGATCAAGTCCACACTGAATAAGATATTTCATTCAGCTATCAATAGATTTTTAGCTTGACCACATAGCTGACATCTTACTCTCAATGCATCCAAAACATCTTGTGTTCATTTTGGTCCTGAGGCCCGCCATAGCCAAGTGGATTAAGGAGTTGGACTCGTAATCTGAAGGTTGCGGCTTCGAAACACCGTCGCACCAAACATGTTCGCCCTTTCAGCCGCGGGAGCGTTATAATGTGACAGTCAATCCCATTATTTATTAGCAAAAGAGTAGCCCGATAATTGGCGGTATGTGGTGATGACTAGCTTCCTTCCCTCTAGTTTTACACTGCAAAATTAGGGACGGTTAGCGCAGATAGCCCTCGCCTAGCTTTGCGCAAAATTCAAAACAAACAAACATTTTGGTTCGACAGTAGTTATGGATTAGTAAATAACAAAATTATTAATTTTTATTGATTTATTTTATTTTCTCTGTATACGCATAGAATAAAAACAATATAGTTTAAAGTTTTCAACGATTTGTTCTGAAACTTTTCTTAAGGATATTGACCAGAATGTTGAAAAATTAAAATTGGAAAATAACCGTTTGAATGTTTAAGAGAACACAGTTATTTCGTGATATGTAATGTATTACGAATCTAAAAAGAAGCTAAATTAATAGTTCTTGGTGTGATATTTAACATAAGCGAATTATCTTTCAAAATTTACAAAAGTATAAATTACTACAAACGGAGTTTGACAAGGAGCTTAGAAACAAGTTAAAACATTTACTGCAGAGGAATGGGGAAGAGATAAAACGTACCAAGAAAATTTGGGTTGGTGGAAATTTACTGCTGAAAGAAAACATTCTGCACTGCGGAATATAGAATAAAGAAACATTATTGACAATAAACAAAAACATTACGTTACACAGTATGAAACAGTAAAGATATAACTGAAAATTTAAATATTATGTTTCCTAGAAAAAGAACACCGTGCTGTAGAAAGCAAAACAAAACTAATGCGAAATATAAGCTGAAAGGGTATTTTTGCAAAAAGAAAAACTGTTCGTTGCCGAATGTAAGTTGGAGAAACATGACTGCTGAATGGAAAATATTTCTCTGTGTAATGTTATGTGGAAGAACTTTAATAAACAAGAGACACTTCACTGCGGATTATAAATACTGAAATGAAGAAACATTATTGTGGAAGGAATAGATCGTACTACAAAATTTAAACTAAATAAACAAGACCGGTGAAGGAAAACGTTACATTGTAAATTGTAAGCTTGAGGAACATTATTTATGAACGGAAAACACTGCATTGTTTAATGTAAAAGTGATGTACGTTGATACTGAAAGGAAAACACTTCATTGTAGATTGTAAACTTAAAGGAAAGAAGTACATACATGATAATGGGATTACGAACAACTAAGAAGTAATTAAAAACACACAAAGATACAAGGACAGATTGGAGGGGAACAGGTGATTGAAAAGGACGAATGAAATATTGCAAAAAAAACTTATTTAGAAAAGCATTTAAGTAGATTCAGGACAGGTCACACTCAGTTTAAAATGTATATGGTGGACATTGTGGTGTAATAAGCAATTGTAGTGCAGCAGTGAAAGAAAGTTTCAACGAAAATCATAAACATCTTTATATAAAACGGAATTCATTGACAGTTACCAAATACTTTTCAATTTTCGAAATTTGTGCAGAAATGGCACCCAGAAGAGGGTTCAAGAGCTTCAGCGGGTTTTTAACTTATGTGGTAAGAAAACTGGTATACTTGTTTAAAAATCAGTTTCATCAGTAAATGATTAATATAATTCTAACCTGTTTGAAACTCCACACTGGATTAAAATAGGAAATCATCTCGTGTTAGGTAATGAAATATGTGAAAAAGTAATTGAATGGACTTGTCAGCTCAAACAAGTTAAACTTCTGAACCAAAGTGTTACGAAGTGTGGTTGGAAGCTGTCAAATTGGGAAGTATTGAGAAGCGTAAGATTGATTCTTTGCAATAATGGTCTATTTGTGCTCTTCCCTCAACGGGTGTCGAAACCTCGATTTTTAGGTGCGAATCCGCAGGCATACAACTGTGTCACTGTGTGGCAAGAAATGTTAGACTAGTGAATTTGACAAAGTATTCTAAATATGTAAATAATGGTTAAAAGTTAGGTAAAATAAAGTGTAGTTAGAGGGTAATAGGATATTTAATTTTACTGGATTCTCGTTTTGAACTTGGTACTGGACGAGAGAAATGTGCTGAAAATGCCAGCAATCAGCTAGTCACATGGTTGTTCTGCTTGTAGACGGAAAAACTCGAAGGCTAAAGGTTACATAAAGTCTAAACGTTAAGAGTTTATACTAGGAAATTAAAAAATCTTAATATCTTGCACCAGTTTCTGAAATAATTTATATGGAAGAAAGGCAACATATTTTATACTTAGAATTGAAATAGTTGAAGGCTATGCTTCCTTAATTAAAATATCTAGAAAACTAGACAAGAGCAAATAAATGTACACTCTAAAATTATTGAACTACTCTAGATATTCAATTCTGATTATGTAGATACTCGAATCCTAAAAATTAAATCATTATACTGATAACAAGCATTCATTACATATTCGCAGGAAAGCACAATAAGACGTGTAATTTCCCTTTCTTCACTTGGACTGCTATGGCCACGTGAATAAGGCACTCGATTCGTGATCTGAGGGTCGCGGGTTCGAATCCATGTCATACCAAACAGTCGTGGGGGAGTTATAATGTGACGGTTATCTCACTTTTCGTTGAAAATGGAGTAGCCCAAAAGTTAGCGGTGGGTGGTGATAACTAGTTGCCTTTCCTCTAATCTTACACTGCTAAATTAGGGACGGCTAGCGCAAATAGCCCTCGAGTAGCTTGGCGTGAAATTTGAAACAAATCCTCTTTCAACCAAGTTCTCCGCTAGTACAGCAGTAAGTCTACGGATTTTTAACACTGTAGCAGGGGTTTGATTCCTCTCGGTGGGATCAGCAGATAGCCTGATGTGGCTTTGCTATAAGAAAAATACACAATATGTACTTAACATATTTTTTCTAATGAGGAATATTTAATGCTATATGTAAGTTTGAAAAGTAATGCCCTTGTATCATAAGTTCAGTGGTGGTATGTTTGTGATGACGTAGCTATTGTAGTGAGAGTCACAAAAAGTGAACATCCTTCGTGATCTCTTTGATCACAAACATTTCAGTTTTAAGTGGCGATCCTTCAAAGAACCAAAACTTCACAATAAAGTCACGAGAATGAGCCAACCATTTGATTCAAGATGTTTCTTTATTTTCATTTTGAAAGCGAGCTAGAGCTGGCAATGGTATGTCACGATCATCTTGCGAGAAAGCAAGGTTGATCACGGCAGTTTCATGTCCTGTACCAACTGGCGCCTTTGTCCATTCGTGTCTTAGATATTTCAAGACACGCAACGTTTAACAGACAATGTCCTACATGGATACCATTAGGAGGATACATAATAAACTCAGAACACATTAACTTGAGGGAAAAAAATTCCATCCCTAAATAATGTTCTAGTATAAAAACAAGTGCACAGTTTGATAATCATGGCTTTCAACAAAATATTTTTATAAATTCGGTAAAAGAAAACGAGATTCAAACATAATCGATAAGAAACTGTTGAAAGAGATTAAGGGTATTTTGTTTGTTCCATTATTACTTAAGTAGGCATTCTTCATCTCCAAAGATCTAAAATTTCTAAAAGTAAGACTGTGTTCATTTCATAATGAATTTACACGACTAAATGGGTTTCCTACGGTAGCAGGCTCGGTGGTTAAGGAACTCGAGACATAATCTGTCGGTCGTAGGTTCAAATCCCCGTCACACCAAACATACTCGGCCTTTTAGCTGTGGGGGTCGTTATACTGTGACGGTCAATCCAATTATTTGTGGTAAAAAGTGTAGCCTAAGAGTTGGCGGGGGATAGTGATGGCTAGCTGCTTTCCCTCTAGTCTTACATTGCAAAATTAGGAATGGCTAGCGCAGAGAGTCCTCATGTAGCTTTGCGCAAAATTCAAAACAAGTTAAACAATCCTAATTCCTATGGTAACATATCCTACTTTCTTTAGAAAAAATAATGATCATTCTCATTACTAATTTAGAAAACATCACCATGTTTGGGTTTTCGCATGTTTCGTGCATGGAGTAAATGGAGCGTTTGATTGGCTCTGATGCGAAGCGCATTTTATTTTCTTTGTAACAAAAGTAAAACGAAAGTGAAAATATTAGACTGTCATTATTATTTTTCGTTACTTTACTGTTTACTGGTCTACATGTCATATTTTTCAGATTTAGCTTTTTTAGTTTACTTAATTGACAGTTTTGGTTTTCCGCCTAGCAAACAACAATAATTCAAGACATAACATCATGTGACATTTTACGACCAAATATATTTTTTAAACTTTGTAGTATCTATCAAAGACTTTATTCTATCTATTAGTAAAATTTCTAGCTCTTCACTTTTTCAACACAATATCGCTCATTACTTTTATCACATTTTTAGAAACGTTTTTAGAGGAATACGAGTTTAAAAAAAAGTTTGTTATAATTTTTTACTCATGTAGGTTTCGATAGTTCAAAAGATCATTTAGGACCCTCTTGTGTTATGTTATAACTGCCTGTTCTATACTGATGTTGTCAGGAAAACCTTTTAGTAGTGTATACAGTAACGTATAAATACAGATACAGGCATATACTGTGACACAAGTAGAGTGTTGAGCTAAGGTGTTTTATATAATAGGTGTAAACTTCAACAACAGCTTATTTTCAATTTTCTTATTATAAAAACTGAACAATCATGACGTATTAAGTTACAAAATTAATTAATTAATACTACCTACACTAAACAGTTTTAATATCTAACAAATGCCATTTTTAGGAACTAAAGAAGGCTTGAATACAGAAGCTGAAATGTTTCCTTTTCTTTCTATAGGTAATTGCCATCCATTAAAGCTATCAAATTCATCGTGTCTAATCTGCTTAAGGTTCCACTGAAACAACATCCTTTGCTGTAGTATATTTTTGCCCTAAGACATGCATAGTTTTTAGTAAACTTCCGATATCAGGAAATCCTTTGTCATTTTAATTATAATTGCTGTCTCAAGAAACTCCCTTACTTTAGAAAGTGTTCAAGGAAATATTTATTGCCCTTTCGTGAAACTCTGCAATTGAGTAGGTACTTCGAAACCCTTATTCACTTCTCAAAGTATAGAGGTGGTATTAAGGTACACACTGATGTCCAGAACAAAGTTATAAGTAAAGTCAGAAAATAAAAAGCAGAAAATAATTTCAAACATTGACAGCAAATATAAAAACAAATCGAAGTAATGAATAAATAATCAAAATATTTGTTCACGCTGATGATGCTATACTGAACTATCAGTCTTTATGTTCGTTATTGTGAATTTTCCGAGTGTCTGAGTTGAGGAGCAAAAATCTATCTGATGTAAAGACGGGAGTCGTAACAATGATGACAATACCACACTTTATCTGGCACTCAGAAGTTACCTACGTCAATGATTATTTCATTTATGAAAATTAAAAGGAGTTAAAACTACAGTTCATATTATATGGTACAAGTATTTGAATGATTTATGACTTTACTTCAAATTAAAACAAAAGGTGTATGTGTTCTTTATATAGCAAAGCCACGTCAGGCTATGTGCTGTGTCCACTGAGGAGTATCAAACCCTTGATTTAAGAGTTGTAAATCCGTATACTTACTGCTGTCCCAGCTTGGAACGAAAAGAAAAGTAAATCACGAAACTAAATAGTGAAGAAAATCAGCCTAAACACAAAATTAAAATTTACTAAGAATGCAATACACATTCCAGCCAGTTATTAAACAAAGTAACAACATGAAATAATTTATTCAAATTTAAAACAAATGAAAATAATTGGAATACGCAATTTGCAAAATAACGACGAAGTGTAACTTTGAGATTTATAAACAACGTATAATGTATGGAAATAAAACTGAGATACAACAGGCGAAATTAGCAAACTTATTAAAAGAAAATAATAAACCAAACAAGAAAAAATAAACTTGAAGGATACGAAATTATACAAAACAAGTCAAGAAACTTTGAAATGATCATAAAAGTCAAAATTTCAAAATAAATAAAATTCAATACGATTAGGTTTAAACTGAAATAATCAGAATTAAATGAGAAAAATAAAATAAACATAAAGGTATATATATATATATAATGTCCGTTTATGAAATCGGATATGAGAAACAACTTATTTCGAGAGGGCTATAAAAATCCTCCACTGGTTTTTAACTCTCAGAATATATTTTCTAAAAGGCCTGTTTCGCTTTATACAAATCCATTTGAAGTTTTATAACGCATAAGATTTTGTCTTGACCCGACAATGGTAGTGCCATTATTCAATAGTGGATAGACCCCAAAACACCAAAACCATCCATAGAGCCATTTACGGCACCGCAGTGAAGTTGGGAGTCATGGCAACATTTATTCGATTCTCCTGCAGCTGATCTGAAGCCATTGTCTTACATCACTATTTTGCAAGTGACTGCAGCTTTGATAAGATTAGCTGGAATAGTGATTTTGTACATTTGTTTGAGATGTGAATACACTTCTTTCTTTCTAATTTAGTGGTTTTGCACCTCTTTACCAGACAGTAAACTCCAAGTAAATTCAGCCTGTGATAGGTCAGAAGTTCAGTCAGTAACCTAAACATCACAGCCTGTCATGCAGCTGACCTTTCTGGAAAGTGTAAGAATATACTTACCCAAATTACTAATGAATAGGATAGTTCACGTGCAATTATGTTAGTGATGCACGTTGGTATAAACTTACTGGTGAGGGTGAACAGCCATCTTACCTACACGTGAATTATTCTATCATTATATGGTTCTGGATTGAGAAATTTGTGGGTTTTGCGCGGTTTTTTGTATCCGCTAGGTTGATTTTTCTAAAATGGCAAAACTTGCAAGGTTGTTTGTTCTTTGTTTATTACCTAAAAGTGTTTTTAAAACACTTTTGACTATTTATTATTTGGTTCGTAAAGATATTTACGAGTATATATTTTTTGTGTTACACGTGTTGTGTACTATAAATACTACCATATTATTATAATTATTACCATATTACTTATAATATTTGAACAGCACAAAAACAAAATAACTTATAATCTGGTGAAAACCAACTAAATATATTAGATGATGTCGAACTTAGTTGAAAGTGTTTGCAAAAATCATGGTATTTAACTTGCTAATTTGAAAGTTTTTATCGTTTGTGATAATTATAGTCACAAGACGAGGCTGCTTTAATTGTCAATATAAAGTAGAAAAAGAAATTTTTAGTGAATACCATGAGGGTTGAATCTGGCTATCTTTTCTTTCTCTGTATATACATATTATATATATAATGAAATTTCTAATGAATTAAAACAACTGAGATTAACATATGTACTTTAACATTTTTAACATGTTGTATTATAAAAAGTTTTAGGGCCCGGCAAGGCGAAGCGTGTTAAGGCGTTCGACTCGTAATCCGAGGGTCGCGGGTTCGAACAACGGTCGCACCAAACATGCCATCCTTTCAGCCGTGGGAGCGTTATAATGTGACGGTCAATCCACTATTCGTTGGTAAAAAGAGTAGCCGAACAGCTGGCGGTAGGTGGTGATAAAAAGCTTTCTTCCTCTTTGTTTGTTTGTTTGTTTTTTTGGAATTTCGCACAAAGCTACTCGAGGGCTATCAGTGCTAGCCGTCCCTAATTTTGCAGTGTAAGACTAGAGGGAAGGCAGCTAGTCATCACCACCCACCGCCAACTCTTGGGCTACTCTTTTACAAACGAATAGTGGGATTGACCGTCACATTATACACCCCCACGGCTGGGAGGGCGAGCATGTTTTAGCGCGACGCGGGCGCGAACCCGGGACCCTCGGATTAGGAGTGCACGCCTTAACGCGCTCGGCCATGCCTTTCTTCCTCTAGTCTTACGCTGCAAAATTAGGGAAAACAAGTGCAGATAGCCCTCGAGTAGCTTTGCGCAAAATTCAAAACAAACAAACAAGCAAAGAGTGTTGAAAATGTATATAGGTTGTCAGATTTATCATGTAATTTTGTTAAGTTTTCTTACAATGAGAAAAGCGATATCACCCCCAGTTCAGAAAGGAGTAAACATCAGCATGTTAACCCTCAACATCACCATTGTAAACAGTGATGCAGAGAGTTACCTATTACTATCAATATTCAAAGCAGACCAACTTTATCCTCCAACAACCACACACACGCTTGCCCTGATTAATGTTAGGTTCTGTGGTAAAGTTTGGAATAGAAGTTAGAACATATGGCGATAAGTATTGTCATCACACTCACTCAGTTTCATAGTGTTGCCAGAGTGTCTAATATTCTGGGAAGGTTCTTGACTACTTACAGAACTGCAGAGTTATGATGAAATTCTACTTGCTCCACCTGGGGGCATTGCAGCTCTTCACTATGATTTTTTTACCACACAAATCTTATTTTTATCTCTTTTGTAACTATTGAATAAAAATACTAAGATTCCGTAAAAACTTCCTTAGAAAGTTTCGGGACTTATTGTTACTGTCATGACTCATCTTCACTTCTGTTTCATCTTGCATGTAAGATTTAATTGTTTTTGGTTGACCCTTATGACTCGGAGTTTTTTGTATTTGTCTCTCAGTCTCAAGGATAAATCAGATCATAGAGGTTACTTGCTCCATGTTTGTTAAAGCTTCTGGTTCGTTATCAGATATTTCGTAATCTACTCTATTCTCAGATAGTGTCCTCACCACAGCTTTCCCTCCTTTCCACCATAACCATATATCTCAGAAAGTGTCTTTACATGGTTCTTATTTAGAGACCTTATAGAACGTGAGAGGTGAAGAAAAAACATGTTGAACATAACGTATACAATAATAAACTTTTTAGTATTGTACCAACTTGCAAATTAATAATTAATCTGTGATATCCAGTACACTGAAGTACAAGATAAAATTATGGCTATCAATAATATAAAACAGATTTAAGAAGTGTTAAGTGGAGAATAATTTTGAAAACAGGGAGAAACGGAACAAAAGTAGACAAAAAAAAAGAATTAATAAACAAAATCTTTGTTTAGAATGATGTGTTATTTAACACTTGAGTGGTCTGACTCTATGCTCCTTATTATGAATTATCTGACTGCTGGGATAGGAGAACAAAATGTCCAGAACAAATTAAAAATATGTCTGAATAATAATTGATACCATATGATTATATCAGACTAAATTAATAGAATTCACAGTGTGGAATTTTACGTCCCAAATTTTCTGCGACAGTAATTATTCCCATTATACATGTTCAAAGGAAACAAATCTTGACTCTATCATCGTTCTAAAGCAGTGCCCCGCACCTCAAAAAAATTAATATGTTCTCGCACTCTCACAGTAATTATTTATTTAAGAATAAAGGAGAAAATGGCCAAAACAAATGTTATCTCACGCCCCCTGGAATGCTATCTCGCACCCTTGGCTGGGAACCACTGTTCTAAAGGAACAAGGAAAAGGAGCTTCAACAAAACAATAGCTGTGATATGTAAACTTTATCTAAACTAGAAGATTAGTCCAAGTTCATGACTTTTTTACTTTCTGTTTACAATTTATAATGATATCAACATAGTATGTGTAAAAACTTGCATAAAAATTCGAAATTTGCTCTTAGATATATCATAATAATAATACAATACTTTCAATTATGGAAAGATAAAGTTAACAGTTACTTAATCGAAACCTGAAACTGTGAAATCTCAGTATTTACTGGAATACCTATTGCTTGTGTAGTAAATCTGCACTACTGAGGAGTATTTAATGGAATACTTAGGAAATTCTCGGTATTAAGAAGTTCTTCAGTGTAATACGTTTGCTCGTGTAGATCGTTCCTGTTATCGAAATTATATTTTTTGCATTATTCAATACTATCTTAGAGTCTTCTGGCGAGACAGTGCTAAGTACAACGCTTTTATTCTGAATTTAATTCTACTCGATAGACGAGGAACATATCCCAATTTGGCTGTGCTCTAACGCAAATAAAAATACCATGTTATAAAACACCTAATAAGACGTTTATTGTTATGTACAAAATAAAATTATTCATGCAATTTAATGAATACAATAAAAATACGAAGTAATAAAAAATGCTCATTTATGAACTTTGTCACAGGAGGGATCTGAAAGGACCCTGGGATAAAATTATCTTATAGTGAAAGGGTTTTCAGTCTTTATCACTTCTCCCCCAGTCACATACATAGAATTACTTTCAGTTTTTCTATTTTGTAACTTATCCTGTGTCACCTAATCAACTACCATAAAAATATCCTGTAAACTAGTCTAGTTTACTATCATGTTAGACTTTCTTTACATAACTTATTTGTTTGTTTGTTTTGGAATTTCGCACAAAGCTACTCGAGGGCTATCTGTGCTAGCCGTTCCTAATTTAGCAGTGTAAGACAAGAGGGAAGGTAGCTAGTCATCAACACCCACCGCCAACTCTTGGGCTACTCTTTTACCAACGAAAAGTGGGATTAACCGTAACATTATACACCCCCACGGCTGGGAGGGCGAGCATGTTTAGCGCGACGCGGGCGCGAACCCGCGCCCCTCGGATTACGAGCGCACGCCTTAACGCGCTCGGCCATGTCAGGCCACTTATTTGATAATGACTCGTCTTGTCTGTTGTTGTCCGAAGAACAAAGTTCCCATTCCTCTAGCTCCTTAAGTGATCATTACATGAGTGTAATTGTCAAAAGGTGGATTAATAATTGATTCACATATATTCGCTGCTCAAAAACTCGATGATAACAGTATGTTTTTAACATAAGTAAGTGAACCTGATTTAAAACTATGGATAGTTGGTCATTTCTTTCTTTTGTCTTGGCAAGTCTTCCGATTTAAATCCATGACATGAGTAAACTAATTATAATTAATAATTATAACTCATTAAGTTTTTATATTTAACGTCAACGTTTGCTGAGCAGTTTTTCAACTCTCTTTTCAAAACTGACTTTTTCCTTATCCTTTATAAGTATATTAATGGAAGAAGATACGTTTTAAATCTTTAGTGATATTGTGCAATCCGTTTTGTGTTATAATATTTCTCATGTCTGCGATACAGCGTATTTGAGAACTGTTATAATTCTTGTTTATTGTTATGTTACTCTTTCTTCATTATTACTTTTCTTTTAATACAAAATTTTGTATTTTTCGAAGGATTGTTGGATGTTAGGAACATAATAAACTGTATGCATTATGTTCATTACAGGGAATCGATCGCCATATTTTGAGATTATAAGGCACAGTTTTGAATAATACTAAAGGAAGTGCCCCTTTTATTCCACAAGTTTGTACACCATTAGTTGTCATTTTTGCTAGGTTTATGACAGTAACATTTTTTAATTTGTCCGCTATCTCTTTATTTTTAATTGATAAAGAATCAGATTAAGTATTATTAAACTATCGAAAACTCAATTTTTTGGCAGTGTTATAAATTAACTTTTATGAAAACTTTGATTTTGAAGCTTATAATTGAAGTTATTTATTGTTTTTTTATTATTTACGAGCTCATGGATCATATGAATTCAAGTTAAGAAAAGTGGGTTGTGCCGATTGATTTGTCGTCACGTCGATCAATCTGCTTATTTACGACACCTTCACCCGGAAATACGGATTTTCCGTTGTGAAATACACGTAGTGCAAATAATGCAAGTATGATAATAATATTACATTAATAAATGCATGCTTGTCTAAATGACGTCATTCATACGTGACTTAATCTTTTGTTCTTTTAGTTGCTATTGGAATTTGGGCCAGTTGAAAGGCGTGGGTTTTGTAAGAGATGGGAGAGAAAGGTTTATCATTATTATTTACACTTTGGTAAGATGTCTAAATTTTAAGATTCTTAAAAAGTGTTTTCTCTTCGCTGTTAAGTATTTACTACAACAGGGTTCTAAATAATGTATACCTGAGAAATTTATGAGCAATTGTTTAAGAAACTGTATACAACCAAATTAAACTGTAATAAACGTACATATTTTAATAAAATAATATTTTCATTTATTACCATGCTGTTATAGTACCATAACTTATTCGAAGTATTTTACAACAGTTACTTTAAATATACATTCTTATATTAAATTTATTGAGATGTTATTTGATAAAATAATTATTGTAATTTTCAGCTTGTGGTAGTTAGTGGTATTAAGAATAAACATCAATACGTGGAAGGGAATGATAAAAAGGCCAAATGTTTTGAGAATGCAAAAAACAAACTACACTAGTATACAATCACTTGTTAATAGTTTATACCATTGTAATCCAACCAATTAGAAAGTGTCACTCAACTATAAAGCCGATAAAACAAAAGCAGTCATACAATGCCCAACAGTAGTAATGTGATACAGTCATGATTTTAAGGATTAAAAAACGTAAGACAAACGGGTAAAAGTCATAATTAGACCAGACAAGGAAAACTGTGGAAATACTCGGTGTGTGAACAATATTAAAGATTCTAAGAAGAATACTTGAAACTGGCACTGTTTCAATAATAACAAATGTTGAAGTAAAAACAAAAATTCTCCAAAAGTTCTATTTTAGGGCTAATTCCTATGAGAAAAACAACGGTCGTTTACAGATTTTGTCAGTAAAACCATTCTGTAAATATAGTTGCGTATATATTTTACTTAAAGAAAGTCACATTGGGCTATCTGCTATGTCCACCGAAGGGAACTGAACCCCTGATTTTAGCATTTTAAATCCGTAGACTTACCGTTGTCCCAGCGGGGGATAAAAACGATTGTGAATATGATTTACAGAACATAAAAAGAGATGTTAGCAGAAATTTGTTTCAGTAAACAAGTAGTTACTGAAAAGCCATTGCTAAGAAGAATAACCAAACCAAAAGATTGGATTGGTTTGTTTTGAATTTTGCGCAAAGCTACTCGAGGGCTATCTGCGCTAGCCGTCCCTAATTTAGCAGTGTAAGAAAAAGAGAAGACAGCTCGTCATCACCACTCACCTCCAACTCTTGGGATACTCTTTTATCAGCGAATAGTGGGATTGACCATACTTTATAACGCTTCCTTGGTTGAAAGGGCGAAAATGTTCGGTGTGACGGGGATTCGAACCCACAACTCTCGGATTGCGAGTCGCGTACCTTAACCACTGGCCATGCCGGGCCTTTTTATCTTTTAACGCAACAAAGAAATATATTGAACGCTAGCTAAGGAAACACCAAATATCCTCCGAAGAAAGTAAGACGTCAGATCGAGAGTTTGAATTATAAGTGGTCATTAAATTTACTTTATTTAACCAGACTTTTAGCGCTCTACATATGAAGGTAGTCTATGTTTTAATACTTCCATTATGTGTTTTTTTACCTCGAGGTTTAACTTTTCCTATCATTTGTATCATGTATCTAGGTGTTTTTCTAGTTCTTCATTTCAAAATGTCTTCAAAATGTAATCTTTATTTGAGTTTATTTTTTCGTATTATATTCTTTGGTTAATATTTCAAGCTTTGCTGTTTAATTCATATATTTTATACGCGGTGGAGTGCAGGTATGTTTTTGTTTATATGGAAAGACGATGTTGTTTTTGAATTTCGTGCAAAGTTACTCGAGGGCTATTTGCGTTAGCCGTCCCTACTTTAACAGTGTAAGACAAGAGGGAAGGCAGCTAGTCATCACCACCCACCGCCAACTTTTGGGTTACTCTTTACCAACGAATAGTGGTATTGACCGCACGTTATAACGTCCCCACGGCTGGGAGGGTAAGCATGTTTGGTGAGACTGGGATTCGAATCCGTGACCCGGATTACGAGTCGAACACCTTAACACGCTTGGCCATGCAGGGCCTCGTGGAAAGACGAAGTAGGAACAACTTGAATTTTTTATTGTGATTGATTGGACTACAGTGTAGCAGATGTTATACATTTTCTTAATGTAATGGTAGTAGTTGTAAGTTTAGTAATGATTGGTAATATAAAAAGAAACACTCCGAAATATGAACATTCATATTCAAAAGAATAATTACATCTATATTTTTCTATAAGATATATAATATTTACAGAGGTTCGAGGAAAGCACTAAATGTATAACAGAACACTCAGTTCTTCGTTTAATCTTCACATTTTGATTTAATTTTATGAAAGAGGAGAAATTTAATATTGCGTTTTAGTTGCTTAAAATTGCAAAACAAAAACAAAAATAACAACACTATAGTGAAGTGACAATAATTAATTTAACATATAAACTTAGTAGTTAAGACGAATTACTATTTTGCATCATGCGGAATATGTAAGTTAAAGAAACGGTGAAATGTTGAATATACCGTATAAATATTTTTAACTGCTCTCACATTTACGATGATCAGAAATGTCGAATATGTTTTGTAGCAATGCAAGAAGAAAAATACACGTCAAAGATTATTTTATCCACTGTTCAATAAAACATGATAGTCGAAATTTCAAATAATCTAACAACTTGAACCATATTCTGTTAAAGAAATGTATAACTGTAATTTTTGACAAACTATGCATTTAATAATTAATAAATGTTTTGCTGACGTTTAATTTAGTCACGTGTGTTGTGGTATTTTTATAAAAAGCTGTGCCATTTCATGTTCAAGAAAGACTATTAGTTATAAACATTAGCACGATATGCTTGATAAGGCATGCCCGTTATAACTTACAAAAACATATTATCTGCTCAATGCAGCACGTTTATTATAATTTACGACTGTTTCCCAATTATAAATGAAATTTTAAGAACCATATACTAATATGTATAAACATATTTTGTGAAAGCTTCAATTTTTTTACTATTAATTCTAGATGATTATCAGTTCTTTTATCCTTCACAGGCAGATGTAGGTAGCCTTCATATTTTAACCTTTATGAACCAGAAGTTTAGTAAAAAAAACAAAGCAAACAAAACTCGTCATTGCAGAAACTAGAATTTTTATCCATAAGATCCTTTCGATTACTGAACAGCGAGTTTACATATAAAATACAGGAATAACACGGATATGTGAAAAATTCACCTCGGGAAATTTGAGACTGAAAAAGATTGACCCCTGATCTCTGATAAAGTTGAACAATCCTCGTTGAGGACTTTTTAACCACACTCGACCTCATGATGTCATCTTGAGAAAATGAAGGCCAAATAGAAGCTTGAAAGAAGAAGGAAAAAAGAACTGTACAAATACTAGGGGAAAGAATTTCATAGTGTAGGTTAAATGTGTAAGTTTTCTTATTGGTAGGGTTTGTCCTATATCGTTGATATATTTTATTTTGTTTTCATATTAACGTTAATTAAAAGCGTGAGAAACCACCTAATGAATTATTTACTATCGTTTACTTATTTAAAGTTGTTATTAATGTCATTTTCAGAAACGTAACTTAATATTATTAATAAATACACAAGTGTAAAACAACACTTACCATACAAAATGCGATATTACTTGAGTTTAGAACTTCTTACTGGAGACCCATGCAGAGTGGGTATCTAAACGTATTGTCAATTGTTTTGTTTTTCACATTTATTGTTCCATTAGTGATCATTGTTTTGATTTAGTCATTGTGCACCTAATTGATGCTGTTTGCCCTAATCATTATTGTTTGAATCTAGTCATTATCGCCTAATTTACTAATGATTTACCTAATTATCATTTCTTGTACCAAGTCATTGAAGTCTACATGTAGTTAGATTTACTTAAGCAGGGTAAGAGTTCTCTAAATTTTGTTAAATTTCGGTCATTTTTGTGTACGTATAGAAATTTTATTTTACAGTAGTTGTGATTATCTGTTCTTAATACGTTTGTCTCAGAACTATTTTCTGAATTTAATTAATGTTATGTGTATATATAACCAAAACAAATCTATCTATAGCTATTGTGATTTATTGTTGAAGTCAAAATGAAAGTGTTTCTAAACGACTGAATACATTTCATTTTGATCCTTTCTGAACTTATTAGCAACACTCGTCAAATTTACATCGTAGAACATCCTTAAGCAGCCGGGTGCAACTTGAGTTGCATACGTTAATATTACATTGATTTTTACTTGTCTCTTAATGAAATAGAAAATACATTAGAATTACGTATGTATATAGAGTAGGAACACTTCATCCTCATTGTTAACTGTGGACCAAGTGTTCAGTGCTGTTATTGCTACATTTATTATGTACTGTGTATTATCAAAATGAATATATGCAACATCTAATAAAAATATACAATCGTTACTAAATACTACTTTTATTCAATTAAAGTTTCCCTTTACAAGGTGTTCATCAAGTTATTTTGCTTATATCACAGGCATATCGATACATATCAGCACACAGCAGTGATAACAGCAATAAGTTTAAACATTTCACAAAAACGTTCACGCCAGTGACAAAAGTCATTATTAAACTTGCAGCATCGGGAATTTTTCACACTTGCTATTATCAAATTCTCAGCAGGTTTCCTGATAAGTCGGAGCAGCTGATTATTTAGCACAGTTGTAGATGTATATTCGAAAATCACAAACGCCCTTGCCCTATAAATTTTCAATTCTAACAACTCTAAATATTATCAATTTCTAAGATCATGCGAATCGTTACTCCTCGCACAGCTGTAAAACGTGTAAAAGGGTTGACGTCTTCAGTAATGCGACCAGTTCGTGAGAAGCAACACCTTCATAATTACTCATTGGAACCCGTTTCTGTACCTCGACATAAGGTGAGCTCGCTATCAGTCGAGCAGCTGATGGGAAGTTTTCTTTAATAATCGTACACAGAGTATCAAAATTTAGTAAGATAATCATAGCACATCGACCCAAGACAAGATGTATATCCGCTTGAACAAGTAGTACCCCATGAAACATGTTTCAAACGTGTGTCAAGATAATTTGTTTTCTATCCATTGTATACACTTCAGTTTTGGAATTATACAGTCACAGACGTTATAAGCTTTCCGAGGGGGTCATAATTAATCTATAAATGATCGTCAGCTGATTCATTTAATACAAACTTTGCACTTTTTCTCTCTCTCTCTCATTGTAAATATGGTTCGTGACTTATAACGCCTTTATTCATATGCTCAACTCTAGAATATTTGTGTACGTAAGAAGGTTAAGAATTGTTGGAGAAGAATCATTTTAAGCATGTTTGATACTCAAAGGATCATATGGAACGTAAAATAAATTCTGTAAGCTTTTGGATAAAGAATCAATTTTCTTATAAAATTAAAAATATGAACATAAAACATTTTGGACTTTGCAAATCTAGTTGCCAGGTGTTTGAATTAAACCGTATATAATGTTGTAAGCTATGCTTTTAATGCTGTGATTTGTTAGTTAAAAGGAGCTACGAGTAGTAAATGATGACTTTAAAACAGGCCTAGAAGGTTCTAAATATCCAGTGTCAAGTGTTTTAGATCATTCAAAGGTAGATTATAAATATAAGCCTGTTGTTGACATAACAATCATTATAATAATAATATATCTAGACTTACACGTTGGTGGAGTGATATAACAATCATTATAATAATAATATATCTAGACTTACACGTTGGTGGAGTGATATAACAATCATTATATTAATAACATGTCTATAGAATTACATGCCGGTGGAGTGACATAATAATCATTATAATAATAATATATCTGGACTTACAGGCTGGTGGAGTGACATAACAATCATTATATTAACAATATATCTATTGACTTACAGGCTTGTGGAGGGATATAACAATCATTATAGTGATAATATATCTATAGATTTACAGGCTATGGGAGTGATATAACAATCATTATTATAATAATATATCTATAGATTTACAGGCTACGGGAGTGATATAACAATCATTATAATAATAATGTATCTATAGACTTATAGGCTGGTTGGGTGACATAAAACTAGATATTTATTTAGCAATTTATATATACAGATAGAGAGATAAACAAATGCAAATGGTCAAAAATAGAGAAAGTGTATTAGTTATGTCACACTGAAAGACATTTAACTCCTGCCATACCTTTTATACTTTTAACAGATGAAAGATAGATAGGGAAAGTATTTTCCCTAATTGGTCTCAAATTACACTAAAAGGAGTTACCTAATGTTAAGAATTCACGATCTCAAACGTGACGACCCAATTTCTTTAACAAGTTAGAAGAGAATATTGACCTTGTCTTGCAAACTACAAGAAATAAACAATGTTAAATAAGAATTAATAGCAGCCTTTGTCTTTAACCCGCAGAAATGGGTAATTCGTAACGTGATTTAATTTCCAAGGCAGCATGTTAAATGAGATTTCGTTTGTAGTTTTTGTGCGTGGGGAAATTTCATCACGTGACTTAGATTGTGTTTACAATCACACAAAGCATCTTTCTTTCACTACCAGAATTCATACCTAAATTGCACAATTTTTTATTAAATGGTAAATACCGCAAACTACGATATTCTTTATAATTATAAGTTATGTTGTCTTATAAACAATTAATATAAAATGGGTTTCAACGAAACTATTTAAGCTGTAATCCATTCGATCAAATAAGGCCTAGTATTTTAAGAGAAAGACTGTCATCTGAGATATACAATGAACAGTAAAGTTGAAATACTGTCCAGAATTCTTCATATTGGAACACATTACGGGGCTAGTAAAGAGTAATATGATTTAAAATATTATCTGTTATATTTTTAACGAAACACCACACTTATACTACAATCATTTGACATGGTATTTAGGTTAAGATGTTTTAATCCCAAACCAAATATACTGTTGAAACCTATTTTTAAGTTTAAAATCGAAGGCAAGTCAATGTTACCAAATATAAAAAATAATAAAAAGCTAGAAGTAAAAAATGATTTTGTTCAAACCATGTTTTTAGTATTGAATCTGTACTTTTTAATGCTATTGCAAGAAAAGTGCTATTAGTTTTGGATATTTTCTAATATTAAAATGAAATGGAATAAAATGAATGGTCTGAATGGTGATTCAGACTTGGTTGAACATCTCTGATTAATTAAATAGCCTTTTTTATTCCAAATGTTCGTTTGTTGAATTATTTATTTAAGGTGTCGAGTTAATATCTTGTTTAGTGTGAGCACATATATTGCTGGCCAAAATCTTAAGGCCAATGAACATAAAGAAAAAATATGCATTTTGCGTTGTTAGACTCAACCACTTATTTGAGTAGAGCTTCGAAAGATGAAAATAAGAAAAGGGAAAATAAAAATAATCAACTTTTTTGAAATTTAATAGGGAAAACGTGAACACTATGAAATTAGCCTAAACACTAGCTGGTCAAACGTTTAAGACCATACTGAAAAGAAGCGTTAATCGGTAAACACGTAACGAAATTTAGACATTTATGTTCAAACAATAGCTTTGTCAACATCTCTCACTGACATCTTCTGTGTTACATAGGGTAAAAATATGGCAAAGGCTAAAAAGTTGACAAAGTTTGAACGTGGCAGAATTGTCGAGCTGCAAAAGCGAGGTCTCTCTTAACGTGCCATCACTGGTGAGATTGGGCTTAGTAAAACTGCTGTTGTAAATTTCTTAAAAGACTCTGAGGGATACGAAACGAGAATTTCCCTAGAAAATTCCGCCGGCGTTGAGCTCGGCACGACACTAGCCGATTTTTGAAACAGATTAAGGCTCTTACGGACGCAGAATGCAGCTCAAAAACAATAAGACGGCATCTACGAGAGAAAGGCTTTAAAAACCGAATACGTCTTTAAAGGCCTCCATCCACACCACGAAACAGCTCGATTAAATTTTGCTGAGAAGCACCAAACACGGGATGGAGAAAAGTGGAAGAAGGTTTGGTTTTCTGATGAGAAAAAATTTAACCTGGATGGTCCGGATAGCTACCAACGTTACTGGCACGATAAGGATATCCCACCGGAGACATTTTCTACACGATACAGTGGATATTCCATCATGATCTGGAGTGCTTTCTATTTCCATGGAACAATGGATTCTCAGGTTATACAGGGGCGTCAAAGAGCAACTGACTACATTGGCATGTTGGAGAGAGTATCCTTACTGATTGAAGGCCCTCGCTTGTATGGAAATGACTGGATCTTTCAGCAGGACAACGATGCAGTACACAATGCCCGTAGTACAAAGGACTTTTTTATGGCGAATAACGTGATTTCTTTGGACCATCCAGCGTGTTCGTTCCAACTGAACCCAAATGAAAATGTTTGAGGGTGGATGGGAAGGGAAGTCTATAGATATGGACATCAATTCCATACAACGCATGATCTTCCTGAAGCCATCTTAACCACATGGAATATCATTCCAGCCAGCCTTCTGCAAACGCTTATATCGACCATTCCAAACCGAAAGTTTGAAGTTATTCATAATGACAGATGTGCAACTCACTACTGAAACCACTTGTTGGACATTTCCTACCATATTTCAGGATGTTTTTTTGGTATGGTTTTAAACTTTTGACCAGGTAGTATTTTGGTTAATTTTAAAATGTGTTCACATTTTCTCTATTAAATGCTAAAATGGTTTTTAATTTTTATTTCCCCTTTTCTTATTTTCAACTTTCGAAGCTCTACTCAAGTAAGATGGTTGAGTTTAACAACTCACAATGCATTTTTTATGCTCATTGGCCTTATGATTTTGGCCGGCAGTGGATCATAATGATTTTCCTCGAGTCACTCAGTAGCGTACCCTGGAATTGAACTGATATAAACCTGTTAACTAAAAGCACATGTAAATATGTTTTGGTTTACTTAATTTCGCGAAAGCTAGTCGTTCTTAATTTAACACCGAAAGACTAGAGGGAAGTCATCATTACCCACCGCCAACTCTTGGACTACTCTTTTATTAGCGAATAGTGGGACTGACAGTAATATTATAACACCCCCACGGCTGAAAGAGCAATGATGTTTGGTGAGATGGGGATTTTAATCTAATAGACCCTCTGATTACAAGTAAAACGCCCTAATCACATGGCCAAGTTGGATCTGTAATTATGTGAACAGCATATTACCGCTGTAGTTTTGGAATCGAATCTTTTCCCTCTTAAAAACGTAATTTAGGTTCAAAGATGACTTTCAGCGAAATTTTTGGATATGAAAATTGTAAAATATTTAATATATTTTTATTTCAAAACTTAAAAGATCACGTGAGGTTAAAGCTATTATTAGAGGTAATTTGCGTACTTTATTGAAATATACAGTGGAGCGCCGTTAAGCCGCGGTATTTGGGGGGTCAACCTGCTTAATTGTAGCTTAAGTGGTCCGCGGCTTAAACCTTTGTGATTAAAAAGCCGAAGTCGCCAATAGCTCCACCGAGGAGCCTCATCCGGGCCATTGCGTGATAATTATATCGGATTATCGAATTAAAAATAATACTTTAATTTATGATCACTTTTTTCACGGATTTAACGCGGATTAACTTTCATGAATGGAGAGATGTGATTCGGTAACAATGGCGGCCTCCATAAAGCTGACATAGAGAGCCGATAAGGTAGATTAACGGTCGATTTCTATTGTAATATATTTTATTTATTTCCTAAATTAAAGCAAATCCTTTTTAAATATCTCCTTGAAGTTATAAAGCCAAGATTAAATTCGTAAGCCGCGTTTTTACACGTTCTTAAATGAGCGGTGAGCCGCGATAATTCTCGTTCACATCACTCACAAGACTTTCTACAGCGGCTTAAACGATTTCGCGGTTTACTGGTCTGCGGCTTAATGGCGCTCTACTGTAGTATGAAATATGAATGCAAACTTAACACTAGTGTTTGATGTACATTATTTTTTCTTTATCTTGAAACTTTGGTTGTAGTAGGGTAAAGCCACACTTGACTATCTGTTGTGTCTACTACAAAGAATCGAGCCCCTGATTTAAGCATTGTGACTTATTTAAGTTTTTCTAACTACTTCATGGTTTCAATTGTGAATCTCTTTACATCAATTTACTTCGAATTTTACGGTTTGGAATCATAAACTACATTTTCCTGTCATTAACTTATGAATGTAACACTACAAAAGACCTGGAATCGTTTACTTTTACATAACCGTTGTGATACAAAGTTATTGACAGTCAATACCAGTTCGTGTAGCTAAATAAGGAATTATCTACACCAGTAGACAGTCAATCGTCTCACTCTGAACCATTCTTAAACAAGTGTAGATAATAAACCTAAGACTAAAGAGATCTCTCATTTGTCCAAGTATGAATAGGAAAACCGCATTTTCTAAACCCTTAATGAAAGTCTATCTGTGCAAAATGGATAGTTTATCACCATATTTCGCCCCAACTTAGAAAATGTGTTATCACCATAAAAGTTATTTTTATGACAAATGGCTTATTTTAATAATGTTCGGGTCACTACTATGTTTACTGTGTCCCAGTCAACTTAATAAGGTGTGTATTGAGTGAAACGCATTGTCAGTAATCGATATGATTGATAGGCATATTGTTAAAATACTATTTGTATATGCTCTTCTTCTTCATGAAAAAACCCTACGAGAATGAGTAAAGAATGTAGTGCCAAAGATGTAACAGGCCTAATATTAATACCTTGTTAGTAATATAATCAGTTATGACCATGCATTGTCAACTTAAAAAACTTTCACTTCATAAATATGGCAGGTATTAGTTTTTCAGTATTTTTGTTATGAGAAAGCAATATAAAGAAAGGCCAGAAGTATAAATACAAATCACTGCATCTTTAAAAAAAAACTGAATAAAGTAAGAAAACTAGAAACAATTAGATTAATGAAAAGAGAGACCAGTTGATGTTATTATTTTGTGTGGGGTAGTCGTTTGAAATGAAAAGGCTTTTTTTGATAATAAGTTCGTAATCTGTTGTTAAAGTTTTCAAGAAGGATGGTGTGGTTTATAGTATCATTGTGTAATCAGATGCAAGACTCATCTATATTAGTTAGCCTAAATCCGTTTTAATTTGACATTCCATGTGCTCATGTGCAAATATTTGTAGATAGCGATTAGTTTCACCAATATAGGTTTTTACAGCAGTTAGTAGTATATTTCCTTATGAGCCACAAACGCGTAAAAATAGGAAGTGTATAGTTTTCAATAAGTTTTAAATCAAAACGTTGACTTAAATAGCTTGGCCAGTCTCGGAATAATATATTTCAATTGTTTTATAAACTTTGGATTTGAGTTTAAAACATTGTTTGTCCATAAAAGGAAGTAACAGTAATAACCAACAGATATTTTGAGAAAATGTATGGTTTCATGGTTGACCCTACATTATTTGTTAAAAGTGTTCTGTGATAAGTGTAATAAATTACAGTTTAAATCTGTGCTATTTCTAAACTTGTAAATGAATCAGAACTTTATTGCTAAATAAATAATGCTGTTTTTGTAGTTAAAATGTTGTGAATTAAAAATATGAGGTTTTAGTTTTGAAAATGAAATCTGAAACAATACCAAAACTGTTGAAACTATTGTTTGAAGTTAAGCACAAAGTTACATCAAGGGTTATCTGTGCTCTGCCCACCATGGATATCGAAAACTGATTTCTACCATTGTAAGTCCGCAGATATATCATTACTCCACTGGGAGGAGTTAAGGTTTGGTTTATTGGTGTTGTTAATGTTTACTAAAAACCTAACATGAAGTTCGAAAACAATTTTTAAAGCGACAAATAAGTCAAAAATATTGTTAAAATATTACTACAGCTATTGCTCATTGAAGACACAAACACTCAGTTCATAGTTTCAACTACTGTCATGAGAAAAGAAATTTAATTAGCAGGAGTAACTGATTTATCATTGGAAACAGATTCAACCGAAAGAAAAAAAAACTCATTTAACAAAGAAACAGTAACTGATTTATCATTGGAAACAGATTCAACCAAGAGAAAAAACTCATTTAGCAAAGAAACAGTAACTGATTTATCATTGGAAAAAGTCTCAATTACTAAGAAAGACTGACTTATAATTAGAAACGAACTTAATTAATGGTAGTAAATAGTTTATTAGAGGGAAAAGGTTAAACTACTGGCAAGAATAAATCTGTCGTTACAAAAATGATTAATCTGACGAGTGAAATTTCGAACAGACTTCGCCTGTGGAAGCTGCTAGTTTATAATTTAAAATATATTTAGCAACCGAAAAATATTAGTTATTAACTGCAAAGAAACTAAACAACAGTCAATATCTAGTCTGTTATTACTAACATATTCAACCATAGTCACCAACTAGTCTGTTATTACTAACATATTCAATTTCAATCACCAACTAGTCTATCATTACTAATAAATTCATCCACAGTCAACAACTAGTCTATCATTACTAATAAATTCATCCACAGTCAACAACTAGTCTATCATTACTAAGAAATTCAACCATAGTCACCAACTAGTCTATTGTTAGAAACAATTTCATCCACAGTCAGCAACTAGTCTGTTATTACTAACAAGTTCATCCACAATTGGAAACTAGTTTGTTATTAATAATAAACTCAACCACAGTCACCAACTAGTCTATTACTACTAACAAATTCAATCACAGTCAACAACTAGGCTGTTATTATAAATAAATTCAAACACAGTCAGCAACTAGTCTGTTATCACAAACAAATTCAACTACAGTAACCAACTAATCTGTCATTACTAACAAATTCAACCACAGTCATCAACTGGTCTATCATTACCAACAAATTCAACGACAGTCACCAAATAGTCTATTATTACTATCAAATTCAACCGCAGTCAGCAAATAGTCTGTTGCTACAAATAACTTCAACCACAGTCACCAATTAATCTGTTATTATGAATAACTTCAACCACAGTCACCAACTAGTATATCGTTACTAACAAATTCAACCACAGTCAACAACTAGTCTATCATTACTAACAAATTCAATCATTGTTAGCAATTAGTCCATTACTACAAAAAAATTCAACAACAGTCAGCAACTAGTCTGTTGTTGCAAAGAAATTCATCCACAATGAGCAATTAATCTATAGGTTGCAAACAAATTCAACCATAATCAGGAACAAGTCTATTATTACAAACAAATTCAATTATAGTCAGTAACTAGGCTGTTATTACAAATAAATTCAACCACAGTCATCAACTAGTCTATTGTTACAAACAAATTGAACCACAGTAAGCAAGTAGTCTATTATTACGAAAAAACTCAACCATAGTTTGCAACTAGTCCTTTACTACAAACAAATTCAACCACAGTCAGCAATTATTTTTATTACTAACATGTTCAACCACAGTCGGAAAGAAGTCTATTATTACTAACAAATTCAACCACAGTCGGAAAGAAGTCTATTATTACTAACAAATTCAACCACAGTCAACAACTCGTCTATTGTTAGAAACAATTCCATCCACAGTCAGCAACTAGTCTGTTATTACTAACAAAATCATTTAGAATAGAAAACTAGTTTGTTATTAAAAAGAAATTCAACTACAGTCAGCAATTATTTTTATTACAAACAAATTCAACCACTGTGAACAATTAGTTTATTATTACAAATTCAACGAAAGCTTGTCTATCATACCTGAACAAGTTCATCGACAAACAATTTTAACGAGAGGCATGAGCTGATCTATCATTAAAAAGTCAACAACAGATAGTAGTTAGTGTGTCATCACGAACAAATTCAACTATAGACAATAACTATTCTACTACCAAAGACAGGTTGTTTCACTGGAAGTAACTGATTCATACACTTGAAGTAGTTTGTTTGCCCTTAGAAACCAACCAACCAGTGGATGTAACATTTTAATCATTGCAAACAGATTAACACCTAGAGACAGACCTCTTAAAACATATTGAACAAGTAGAAGTAACTTACTGAGACCTACTCAACAAGTCAGAATAACGAAGCTGTTACTGAAGATGGGATGAATCACTGGGAATATATATTCTATGAAATAAAATGAAACGGTTTGATACGTGTTTTGTATTTTAGACATTACAAATATTTCGGGTATTTTAATAATTGATACTGACACAGTTAGTTTGCACATTTGTAAATATTACACCTTTAGGGATACTTTGTTGTTAAGCACATTATTTTACAATGAGCTACCTATGCTATGTCCACTACAGCTATCGATCTTTGAGTTTTAGCATTGTATTCTCTGTAGATTACAGCTGAGGGTTTTAGATAGAAAATTAAAGCTAATGATATATGTTTGTAATTACATATATATATACGTATACATATACATATACATATATATATATATGTAGTTTTGAAACTTGCAATGATTGTCTAGAATCTGAAATACAATTTAAAATACTTCAGATTATATTAATCTGAGAACTTACCAATTTTATTGACTTCCTCTATAAATAGTATGTTATAGTAATACAAATATCTGTTTTAGTTAATAAACCTCCCGTTATATTTCCATTATTATCTATTAGAGGAAGATGAATTACAAAAGAAGTAGTAAGCTATTTTACTGTAGTAATTCATTAATTATTAATTGTATGTGAACTTCACCTCAGGTTGTCTGTTATATTTTTGTACTTCTTCGTCAGTGTTGCACATAATTATCGTGTTCGTTGAGAGCGTCTCAGTGACTGAGCAGTAAGTTTTCAAGCTTATAACGCTGAAAAGCAAGTGTATGATGCTCGCCGTGGATAAATAGTCCATTGTGTAGCTTTTGTAAATAACAACAATCAGCCTGTTACTAAATGTATTAGACTTTGTTTACCTTCTCGATAAATAATTGTACTTTAACTCCGTTGCAATTGTTTAAAATTCTCCCGTTATGTTACTATAGCTACCAATGTTATACCAACTTTATGATAATTTCTATGAGTTACTACTGCACGTCTCAATAACTTTCAATAGCCATCATAAAGACTACTATGTACAATTACTATAATATCCGTATATATTGCTTTAGGAAACTTCACAACAACTAACTTGTTATATTGCTGTAATTTTCTGACATTTCTTTCGGAATTTAAAGCAACTGAATTGTATGTTATAGTACGCTTATGTAAATTCTTATTGATTTCACGAAAGCTATATTATTGTATGTATCAGTCCTATATGAACTTCACGATAACCAAGCTGTATTTTATCCATTATTCCAATTCTAATACTATATACAGTAATTTAAACCTACCACAGTATATATATGTTACACATATATGTCTAGATCTTGACAAGATTTGAAGAGCAGTTCAAATTTTCAAAAGAACCATAAGTGTGGACGATTACTATTCATTACTCATTACCAAGTTTTAATCGCAACTTCGCTAACTTATAACTATTCTGTTATATGTCTCTGCTTATTTCTCAAGTTGTCAAATAGTATGTTATAGCACTATCTTTACCAGTTCTATATGATATATGAGACAGTATGATCAATTATTTTAAAAATTACTATATATAAGTAATATAGTATACAATATTTAAGGAACAGAAAAACACAAGCTGTTGGCTTGAACTAATGTTGTAAAAGTAAATTTTTTTGAAAAACTAATGTTTAATGTATCGTGCCCATTTTATTATAACTTTTGTCACACATCTTTTGTTAAAAAAATTATTTAATCACTCTTAACGGGTAACTGTTGAACCAAGTAACATCTGTGATGATTTGATTTATTGTTTAAACTGTGTTGAGCTAAAAGTAGTAAGTTTCCTATAGTTCAAACAGAATTAACGTTTATGAAGATAAAAATTTATGTATTTATATAAAGCACACACACACACAAACTATGTGTATGTCTGTTTGTCTGTTATCTAACTACTCCTATTTCGCTGGGCCATTCTCAACCAAACTTTGTGAGAAGGTAGTTGGGAACTAGAGGTATGCCATAACAGCTTCCTTTACCTCTGTTGCTGATGTCATTGAGCTTTTATTATCTTTCAGGTTAGTTAATGCTAATTACATTCATAGATGGTCCTACATTCTCACACACGCAAAAAAAACATTAATAGATTTTCAATAACGCAACACTTAAACAGTGTGAAGGGAGGGCACACGAATATCTTATATATTTTAGACAGTGCTCTAGCGCTTTCTATTAAAAATACAATGAAAAAATGGCGACCACTACTGTAATAATACATAAACTCAGCTGAAGTTTCTACCCCAACAACAACCATGAGGTTAACATAAAGAATCGTTTCTTGAACAATACTCACTCCTTACTTCGCCTTGTAAGACATTTTTGCGGCCAACGACCATAAATTAATTAACCAAGTAAAACGCTGTTGAAGGATATTAAGACTTGAGTATTGAAAGGGGAAGAGAGAAAACACACCTACTGCAACAACAACTATCGCTACCACTTCCTACAAAGTTACCCTGATCATCGCTCAGTGTATATCATGTGTTAAGTGTATACATAATGAATTCTTAAATTTTATACAAATCTTTGGATAAAGTAACAATGCTGTAATAATATGTTCTTTTGTAAATAACTTGTGTGCAACTCACATTTTTTAAAGTTCATAATAAGGACAAACGACGGGTACTTCAGTTTGTAGATAATGAAATTAAATAACGTTTAAGCTGTTCCTAAAATTATTAGTATGTTAAAACTAACATAATAAAGGCAAGATTTAAACGTAATATAATGTAATTCTAAAACATTAAACCAGACTTTAACTATTATTTTACGTCTCTGTCATTTCTAAATGAATTTGAAGCAACTTCCTCGTTATGTAACTACGTTTCCACTAATTCTTGGCTCGGCATGGCCAGGTGGGTTAAGGCGTTCGACTCGTGATCTGAGGGTCGCGGGTTCGAATCCCAATCGCACCAAACATGCTCGCCTTTACAACCGTGGGGGTGTTATAATGTTACGGTCAATCCCACTATTCGTTGGTAAAAGAGTAGCCCATGAGTTGGCGGTGAGTAGTGATGACTAACTGCCTTCCTTCTGCTAAATTAGGGACGGCTAGCACAAATATCCCTTGAGTAGCTTTGCGCAAAATTTAAAAAAATGGTCCACCAATTCTTATTATACGGTTGCATCCCTTTATCGTATGTAAATGAACTTTGCGATAACTAATTATTCTATATTTCTCCAATTTCTGATAACCTTCATAACAATAAATTATGTTGAGATTCTACTTGTCCATGATGATTCTCAATTCAAGTGGTGTGCCATATTACGATAGTCATCTAACGATTCTTTATGAATTAATATTTCTCTCTCTTCCTGCCGTTCACGACTGACATAAAATATAGTATGTTATATATATATCAAGGTTTTTCGCGAGACCAAAACAGCCTGCAGAACACACTTTGTGTTATTTACAAGAGCGATGGCTTAGCAACATTTTATTTCCTGTGGTTCGGTTTAAGGTAGTTCAAAATATCACATACTTTCTGTGGATGTGCAAGATTGTACCTTTACTTTACAAACAAAATCTCAATTCATTCAGAAGTACATGAGATATGAAATTTCCAAATTTGATTACATTTCTTCTTTTGTTTTTGCACAGAAATTAAGGAAAATGTATTTGATAGAAAACATACATGCATTGCAAATTGTTTTTTTTTTCAACTTCGGTACACTGATAGACCTTTACTGACTAGAATTAGATGTCCAATTTGGTTTAAATATAAACAACATGTGTAAAGTTATTTAACAAATCCCGCTAGTTTTGACCAAAGATTTTGCACACGCCTACAAAAACGTCCCCTGAGTTATCGCTCTGACATTTTTATAACGGATTCACCTAAAACAAAATATAGACCATTTTAAGTTTTGTCATACAGATTAAAGACGGCTGATTTAGAGCAGCAAATTATAGGGTGAAAACACGTGCACATACATAAATAGTGAACAGGCCAAGCAAACTAGTTTAGCAGTTCAAATTTTCGAAAGAACCATAAGGGTGGGCGATTATTATTCATTACTCATTACCAAGTTTTAATCGAAACTCAAATTTTATAAAATTATTTTAATTAGTGAGCGTTTGGCATGACATAGTTTTAGCTTAAGCAATCAACGTAATAATGATACTTGATATTGCTGTATTCAGTTCATGCGGGTGATGTCAAGAAACTGTTTCCATGGCGTTAGAATGAAATTATTAACATTGTTTTAGAGAAGATAACTGCGTCATTAAAGTTTAAAGACTCTGGTTTGTTCTGTAAATACATGTCTGTTCTGAATAATAGGATTGCGATTCCAAAGCTAATTTTGATTACTATCAACTGTCACTTTATTTGTCGTTGTGATTTGAAGGTGTGTATGTTGATAAAAAGTTA
Source organism: Carcinoscorpius rotundicauda (assembly GCA_011833715.1). Lineage (NCBI taxonomy): Eukaryota > Metazoa > Arthropoda > Merostomata > Xiphosura > Limulidae > Carcinoscorpius > Carcinoscorpius rotundicauda. Next base: position 41,884,312 of record CM022392.1, on the reverse strand, counting down.
TGATACCTAACCAAAAATACATTAGGCGTGAAAAGAAGGCTTGACCCAAATAGGATTCTGCATGCAACTTAAAAAATAAAAATATTTTACCTAATTAACGGCCAGATTAAGACGTGGTATGATATTTATGAGGTGTTAAAAGGTGTATTGAGTTTTTTTTACCGTACTTAAGCCTGTAAATGTAAGCAATTCATGGAGAGAGATATGAAGTGGATAACGATGCACAGTGAATGTTTGAAGTTCATTCTACAGGTGAACAAACGTATTGGAATACAGAGATTGTGGAGAAAAGGGGATATGCCTAATGTTTCTTCATTTTTCTCAAACCATACCAGCATAATTTGAATTTTATAGATAAAGCAGTTTCATTTTCGAAACAGATGTCCCTATCAGGTTACACATGTAATATTACTGGATGCAATTAATGAGAAATTATGTTGAGGTGAATATTGTGGCATTTATTCTGTCCTTAAAAGGGATCAAGGCACCAAGGATATGCCAAGTAAACATGCCACAAATCATGACTCTTCCACAAGACGCCTATCATGTCGGGACCACACAAAAAGTGAGATTTTTTTAAAAAAATTTTCCAGGTCCATACTCTCCCACTTAGATAAGAATAATGTCTGTGGTCTTTACGCCGCCAAGGCGTTTTCCCATTTGGATTATGTAATGGTATTTTATTGCAATAGACCATTTGTTTCAACATTCTTTGCAAGACATGGCTGATGGGCAAAGGTTGCCCTTAATGAATATCTATCAGCTATTGTATTGTTTGATGATGGTTGAGCTACCACCATTCTGTCAAACTATTTTTCACTTTTTTATGCCAGTATGTATTTGTAATTACAATTCCACTCTCCACAGAAACTTTATTTAACTTTTTATGTTGCTAATAAATTCAAAAGACCAATGTTTAGATACTTCTTGCAACTGAAACTGTCTTCCCCACTGCAGCACCAGATAGACGTTCACATACTATCATGTCTTTTTTGTCTACTACAATAACTTTACCTTTTCCCACATCTATTAGATTGATTGCAAATATGTTTGTTCAAGTCATATATGGTGCTGTATGGTCAAGCTAACACTTTACGTGATCATCCTAACTTCCACCTGGATTTCAGTGGAGGCCCATGTTTGAAAGGGTACATCATTCCTAACAAAGTCGCATGTTCCTGCATTTAGCTATCTCTTTCCATTTTTGCATCGTATTGCTACTAGAGTAATGTGAGATTCTGTTCCTGCCTGCTTCTATATTTTTCCAGGTTGGACATAAAAACTGAGTAAAATTAATCTAGACATTTCTGAGCAGAGCCATATCAGACAGGATGCCCACTTTCTTTACTAAGTGTTTTAGTTTGTCACTGGAATGAAGTCATTGTTTCAACTTAGCCAAATGATACTTCACATTTTACAATTGACATGCATTGTTGGTCGAATATTAGGACTACTTTGTTTCTGTGCATTTTCAAACATATTTAAAGAATGATATATTTATAGAGATTGTGGGTCTGTTTACTATTAACAGTGATTAAGTATACATTTCACATTTGTTAGTTTTGTTACTTTTTAACTATTGTACTAGTACAAAATGATTCCCTGTTGTTCTAACTTGATATGTTTGCTTTTTAATTAATGTTACTTTTAACTTTTAATCTTTACTTGTTGAGACTCCACAGGGTTATTCTAATTTTCCTTTGAAACATAACTTCAGCAAGTGATTTTCATGTTGTGTAATATAGAAAGGCTCATTTATTTCGTACAGTCATAAAGAGTTTCATTTTTATTAGTAGCTTTGACTTGACTAAGAAGATAAGACAGCCGAAATGGACCAATAAGTCTCTTATTGTCCCTAAACATCATATTATGCTACATCAAAAGTATTGCTGTATATTGTCAATGGCTGTGACCTTCTTTAAAATTCTCATAATTATTTTTGTTTTACCATTAACTCAGGGCAATATAATGTACTTTTTCTATGTTAAGAACTTAGTCGTTCTACAAATATCTTAAAGTTTTGGTTTTTGATGGTAGTCTATAACCAGCTTTTAAAACTCGGGGTATACCAAAGTGTACTCACGTAATTTAGGCTTGGTGTAAGAGATTTTACTGGCCGGTATGCTAGAGGTTTGACGCTAGGTGACTTGCATATTAATCAAAAGTTCTCTTGGAAGTTCTGATGTATATAGGGCTCATAATGGTTTGCTTGACTATTAGACGCTTAACAGAAAATGTATCATGAAACTTGAACTTTCATGTAAGATCAGGAGCTTTTTTGAAGTTCTGCTTTGACAATACTTAAGTGGTGAATTTGCTATATTACATGGCATAACAATGCATATACCCATTAAGATATAACTGTATCTATTCGTACCTTTAAATACTGCTGAAGATTTGGTGATTCAGCTTGTTTGGATGAGCTTGTCGATATGATAATTGCTACTTAATTGACTGTAATTGTTCGGCTTTTGTTGCTTATTGTTTTATCTTTCCAGTGTTGTAGCTTTGCGGGTGAAGTTTTCTGCTAGCTATTGTATTCTTTATACGACGTTTTCAGTTGTCTTAGCTTATGGGGTTTTATTGATTATCATGAATGTAATCAGCTGGATTGTCTTCACTTGGCTAAAGAATGGTTTGAGAGTTATATAATTTTAGGTGAATGTGCCACTGTTTAATAATTAAGTTTTTACCAGTTTTCAGGATCTAAGGCTATTAAAAAAGAGCTACAAGGTTTTGTGATCTGTCATTACCTTTAATAGCATTATAAAGTGAAGGCGATAATGTTTCCATATTCATACAATAGTAAGAGCTTCTATTCCTTTCTTGGGTTCTCATCTGACACAGGTAATTATTTTAACTTCTATGTCTAATGTTCTTCTCTCATTCAGATTGTTCCTTCTCCTATAGAATTTGGGTTAACACGCACTTCTGTAAATAGACTGGGGTCACAGTATGCCCTTATTTTATTCTATTACGAGTTACTGTTTCAACAAAGTTAATGGCTTCTTTTATTATTTTTTGCAAACCCACTGTCATTACATGTGTAGTTGTTACAAAATGATTTATAAAGTTTGCATAGACTTTAGACTTAGATGCGTCAAATAGAGATATTTATCTTAAATGGCATTGATGTTTTTGGGAAACAACAAAAAATCGTTCTTTTATGATCATGAACACAAAGTATTTAAGTCGATAATACTGTAACATACACACCAACTGCTGGTAATATGACCCATTTTTCAATCTTTTTGTGGAATACGCCTGGCTTATATTGAGGTTTTCTACTTAAACATTCTGTGGTAATTTTTCTACTAAGGTGCCAAAGTCTATATTCAGCTTAATTATAAATGCAGCATAACTGTATTCATCCTCAATGTCTGATAATACTTTACGGATATTGAATACCTTTAGTCCTTCAGAATACATTAGCATGACAAGTGTTTGTTTCTATTTCGTCAAATGTCTTAGGTCATGAGAAAGGTTTTAAAACGATTTACCTAGTTTGTGTACCGTAATGATAAAGTATAGGATGCAAGTTTTGAATACTGGAACTGATTAGGATGCTAGATTGATCATTTTGATGCTATAAGTTTCCACACTGAGTAAGGAGTAATTAATTTTGCATTTTATTTCATTGTTTCTTTCATCTTTCTTATTTCAACCGTCGCCAGTTGCAATATATTTGTGTCTTATTACAATGAGCTGAATACATGAGATGGAAAGTATTTGTTTTCACATTTATTATTTGATGTTTCTTGATTCTTTTCTCGTAATCTGAAATTCTACAGTTAAACTCTACAGAAGCCAATGACCACATACAGTTGAGTATCTGATCTGTATAAAGTTTGGTATAGTGTGCAATACACAATTAACCTTCCCCCTTTTCATAGAAGATTATTACAACAGAAACTTTATTATAGTAGCTAGTGCCTAGACATGGTTATAAAATTATGTATAAGCGAAGAAAAACGAAATATTTATAAAGGCACAACAGAATCTGGAACATTGTAAACTGCTAAAAAATTAAAGGAACAAATAGGTTTCCTTATATAATTTATCTCAATGTTCCAAATGTAATAGTGTTTTTATTTTTTAGGTAATATGCTTCATTTCAGTTCCATCTGTATCAATTTTTAATGTGTGATGAACGGTAAAACATGGAGAAATAAAATTCTTAAAAATGACCAATATCACCAAAACTGTTGTCTCATATGAAACAATACTTTAAATAGTTTACATGCGTTTATTCAAGAAATGTTTGAAACATTCAATATCTAGTATGACCTCCATGGGCTATCACACGCCCCTTACACCGACTTGGCACACTTCGAATTAGTCTTTCGATGTTATCTTGGGGTATGTCAGCCCACTCATCTACCAGAGCTTGTCGGAGTTCCTGTACATTCTGAGGAGGGTATTGGCGTCCACTAACACGCCTCGACAACACATACCAACAATGCTCAATCGGATTTAAATCTGGAGATCTGGCAGGTCTCTCAAAAGTCTTTATTCCTTCCTCGCCAAGGAAATCCATACACCGTCTGGTGACGTGGGCTCACACGTTAATCTGCATGAAAATGAACCCATCGCCAACAGCACTGGCAAAAGGCCTTACAACGAGTTTCAGAATTTCGTCTCTATATCGTCATCCATTCAGAGCACCCCTATCTCGTATGAGTAAGTCTGTGCGGCCACCCAAGCATATGCGTGTCTAGACAATTACAGAAACTTCTCCACGAGCGTCAACTTGCATAATGTTACAAGCGGAAAATCGCTCTCCTCGGTGTCTCCACACTCTCGCACATCCATCATCACGAAACACAGTAAACTTGTTCTCGTCTGTCCACAGCACGGTGACCCATTGACGAAGTTCCCAGTCCAGGTGCTGATGAGCAAACTCCAATCTGGCTGCACGGTGTCGTGCTATCAGAATGCCGCCTCTTGCAGGCCGTCTGGCCCTAAGGCGTCCTTCCTAGAGACGATTGCAAACTGTTTAAGTCGACACACAGGTTCCAATGGAATGCTGAAGGTCATTTCGAAGTGACCGAGGCGTAGCTAACCTGTCCTTCAGAGCGGTAGTCACGATGTAGCGGTTCTCTCTGGCTGTTGTGCAGCGATCACGGCCTTGATCTGGTCTCCTGCCAAAAGATTTTGTCTTCTGGTAGCGTCGCCAAAGTCGATTGATGACGCTTGATGACACACCGACGCGCTGTGCCACTCTCCTTTGGGTCTGGCCATCTTCCAGCATCTGGACCGCTCTGGCCACCTCGTTTTCTGTCAGGTGACGCCTGACTGCTTGGATGAACAAAATGAAGGTACACACTGACAAAGCGAGCCGCTAAAGATCCATGTTAGTGCTTGTTTCGAGAATAATGAGGAATGCATGGTTTCACGTAACAGCATAATATAGGGTACCTTGAGCTGTATTCTCTTTGAGTGAGGTGAGTTGCTTCGAACTTCACTCGCAAGCTTAAAAATACATTTGTAGACGAACGGATATAATATTCATACATAAATTTAGTTACGACAAAAATATACTGTAATATGTACTTGTTTTTTTTTATTTTTTTGAGCAGTATATTTATAAGAAATTCAGGGTGAAATAAGAATGTATAAAACATATAATCTCTACCATAATCAGTGCATACTGAGCGTTTTGCTTAGTTAAGGCAAGTATGTCATATAGAAAAATAAAAAAAAAACACCGAATATTTCGTTGTAAACCTACAGTTATCTTGTTTAATATTAAACTAAATTAATTCTGGTTTCAAATGAACATTTAATCACACTTAATATTCTTCTCACAATGTTTTTCACAGATATGTAGACAGACAACAAAATAAGTGTTGAAACATTTTACAAGAAATGTTCATTTTATTATGTATGTATGGAAACAAAGATTAAGTTTACAGAAAACGGATGTTTCACAAATGAATGTTCAGTAAAAGTTGTTATGCTTATGAATGATATTAATATATAAAAATTGTTTGGAGATTCATATATTACAAGATATATCTATCACATAATATATTCATAGAACAGATGAAAATTATGAGAAATTAAACTTGATAAATAATGAACTAATTGTAACATCGCATTGCATAGCACCATATGATTTAATTTCAAGGGTGTTACAAATGAAACAAAACAAATATATACCGTCAAGTAGTGATATCAACAACAACAAAACACACACGTCATCACAGTCCTACACACCTATGAAATATTGCTGCATCTAAACAATGAAATTCAATAAACTGGCCAAGAATGTTTGAACAATAATCATACTGAAACACAGGACAAATGAAAAGCACATTGCCATAATACTTTGAAAGTCGAACACTCTTCATAGAAGAAATTATGAAACACTAAAATTTAAGAAAATTGTAAAAACAAAGTGGGGAAAAAGTAATGATTCTTAATCCAAATAGAAAATGAGTTTGTAATTATGTTCTATATATATATATTTATTAGTCCTTGCGGTTATTTAAGTGAATACTATAAAAGAGAGAATAAAATATATGTTCAAATTATAGTGTTGCTTCTGCAGTTGAAGGTAGTTGTTGAATAATCTCTGTTGTTGCCGTCTGTAATGACGATAAATCTTTAAATTATGGATTAAGTAATGTTTTTGAAGATAGGTATTGAAAAGGACGGACAGAAAATTATTTGAATTAGCAATTTGTTGTTTTGTTAATGGTGAATATATTATTTAAAACAAACGTCTGAAACTTCTCATGGCATAAAATTTTCAAAACAAAACGAATTTCATTTGAACCATGTAATTATTTAAACCAATGTTTCCAACATTGTTCATATTTATTTCACAAAGCTCGAAATAACAGATATTTCTTTAATAATTTCTGTTTAGTATTGCATCTACCACAAAAATATCGAAAGCAAATAAAATATTTTTTTTAAGATTAAGAGAGAAAATGCAACGTTTTGGACAACACCTTACAGTAATATTCTAAACTAATTGTACCTTAGAGTAACATAAATTTCATACCACCTGACAGTCACATTACTCTAAATGTTGGAATATGATTAACTTCTGTGTTTTTAGGCCAGTCGATACTGAGGTTGTGAACGTGGGCAAGCTTTAAACAGTAAATCAATAACATGGCAAAGAACAATGAAATCAATAACTTTAGAGTACCATTAAATTACACATAATCTGTGATGTCGAGAAACCCACTCGTAGAGAGATGTATATGTAAAAACGGCTCGTTACACAACCCCTTTCAAACATGTGGTCAGCTTCTGGTCAGTTACCTCTTTCTTTCTTTGTGAGCCTGACGATGACCGAAGAAGGTTGAAACGTTGTTCGCTCCTCATCGTAAAATATTTTCTCAACCCAAACGAGTCGTTTTTACACATATAAATTACACAAAGTTTCTGTACTTTACAGCACCAGCTTAATGTTTTTCTCTCACACACAGAAAAAGTGATTTTAAACAGATTAACATTTACGCATTACTACCTTGTAGAAGACAATCCAGGCTTATATTCTCTCTTTTATTGCAATTTCAATTAAATATACTCTGAAAATAATTAAAGGACAATCATAATTTCTTAAATTCTGGCTATATGAAGAACATGACTTTAATGAAGTCATTTTTACACTAAATAAGTGGCAAATGACTGGTTACAAGACCTGTTTGCATACTTAAATTACATAGAAGTGAGGGAAACACACCGTGTTATTGTTCAGCAGTTTGAACAATAGCAGAGTATTTGTATGTAAAGAAATTCACATTACTCGTTGTAGAATAACTACCAGTTTCAGAAAACATAATTAATGGAATGCTTACAAACTTTCAGGACTGTAATACATCTGGTTGGATAGTGACCTGGACACGATACATTGTTATAACCATTTGACAACATAGGTTCGACTTAACCTGTGGTACTCAACTTCTTGAACGAATCTACGGCTTAGAACGGCAATTGAGTGACAAATCAGAAACAAGATTCGTAATACTACATGCCAAATGACAAAAGGTGTGTGTTTTTCTAACCTGTCGCCATAAAACAGCTTATATTCAGTGTCAACAGGACCATGTGGATTAGTCAAAAGAAATGTATCTTTGTTCATTTGAAGAAAGAGCGAAATTAGATCCAATCTCCATTTCCCAAAATATATAAAACAAACTTAAGACGGTGTTGACATGGTAATATGGAAAGAATCAGTGTTGGTAACAAGGGTAAACTCTATACACTGCTCTATGGAGCCATGAATTCCATACGATACAGAAGATCAAATACTGATAGTCTCGTTGTATGCATTGCAGCCGGTCAGAAATTTTCAAGTGAATTATAATGAACTTCTCCACTCCTTACTTAGCTTGTTAGCAGCTTCCTGCAAAAATACGATATCATGTGAATGGACCTGTCAGCATACTTGCCATTGAATCCAGCTGATCATGCGTGGGACGTCTGGGAAGATACTTGATGCCACGTGATTCCCCTCTAAGCGATGTCGATGAACTGGGAGTAGTTTTGCTACAGAAGTGGACCATATTTTTTTTAGTAGCTCGTTGATTCACTCTAAGCATGTTATGTCGATATAAATCATGTACTAGTGTACGCTGGCCATATGTCTTGTTAACAAACGTTTTCTGTTCATTTACTGTGTATTATATTCTGACGTACTAAATGAATATCTGTGGACACGGATTTCATAAGTTGATATTTCCTTATCAGTTTACATGATTGGTTTTAATCAATAATCTCGGGAATGCCATTGACGTTATTTAATAAAAGTAGTTGGGTCATGTCACAGCTAAAAAGTAGTAAACTCCGATTATTCCTTAACTACTTTAGGCACTGTACATTCTCATAAGTAAATTTACAAAACTTGTCGAATTAGGTTTAACTATTCTCAGTAAAACTGGATTTTTTTATAATTACAGTTCGAGCACTTTGTTTTTTCTGGATGTGTATAATGCTACTTTTAAATCGCATGCAGAAAAATATACCTATTACGATTTTTAAATTTTATATCAATAATATATTTCCTTCGATCATGAAAAATATCTTTTATCAACATAAACATACCACACCTTTTAACAACATAGAATTATCATAACACCCACTATTTAAGAACACATAATCTGTATATCAACCGTAATTTAACAGCATAAAATTAACGTAACGACATGGAATTATTATTAAGGCAGTTCTTTAATTACACAGAATAACAAATATGAAATAAACACAAGTATAATGGCAGCCACTATCTAAACGCACATAACTATAATTTCAATTCTTCTTTAACAACGTTGATTTATATGAATACTGATTTTACTAAAGAGATTATAAGAACAGACATAACTTACATAACAATATTTTAATAATCAATCCTTTGCTATTGAAAACAAAACAAACATTCTCTAACAATACGATGGAGTTATAAAATAATTTCTCATTCAAAAAAGAAAGACTATATAACAGTTATTGCAGCTTTTTTTATTTAAAGAGAGAACTATTGCTTCAGCATGGAAAAATTATATACGTGTTACACGTGGACAAAAATGATTGTAACAATATAAAAATTCTTTGTAACAACATTCTTTAAGTACTATACAGAAATACACTAAAAAGATTTGCAGTTGAACAGTTATACGATAACAGCTAATATTTAACCACGGAAGTATTAAAATAACCAATATTTGACGACAGTTATATTATAACAACCAATATTTAACCATATAGAAATATTACAAAAGTCAATATTTGACCACATAGATATTATAACATCCAATATATGACCTCATAGAAAAAATATAATTGTCATTATTTAACCTCACAAACATTATAACAACCAATATCAATATCAATAGATATATTACAATAGCCAATATTTATTTATCCGCACGAAAACAGTAGAATAGCCAATAATATTTAGCTACAGAAATATTATGACAGTAGATATTTAACCAGAGAAATATTATAACAGCCAATATTCAACCACACACAAAAAAATTATAAAAGCCAATACTTAACCACAGATATATTATAACAACCAATATTTAACCAGATAAATATTATTACAACCGATGTTCAACTATGAATATATAATAACAGTTAATATTTAATCACAGGTATATTATGGCAGCCAATATTTAACCAGAGAAATATTGTAAAACCCAATGTTTAGCTACAGATATATTATAACAGTTGATATTTAGCTACTGAAATATTATAACAATATTTTTAACTGCACATTTAGATTATTCAGCCATTCTTTTACTAAACTATAATCACTTACGTCAGTTCCCATTTTAGCATTGCCCTACACTTTATCTCATAATAAAATTCGAATTTTATCTTTGAAATCTCCTAAATTAAAGTGTAAAATTAGCTCAGATCGAACAATTTAAGTGTTTATATCGAATTCTTCTTCTGCTGGCTTTATTTTTTCATATTTCGTGTGTCAGTTTTCTCGTGAATCTTTGGTCTGAGAATAGTGCTTATAGTGACCATCAAATATTAACTTTCCTGTGATACTAATACCTATGGTAAATTAGAAATGACCAAACGGCTGTAGAACAGCGCTAAAAAAATGTTATTGAGATCATACAGTTTCGGATGTTTTCTCAGGCCGTACATAGATATGCTTTATGACATTCACAGCGTTTAGTTGGATAACTCTGGTACTTTCTTTCATGAATGAAAACAGATACGCTTGAATGTTAATAGTTTAATTTAAACGTCTTGCCAGATACAAACAAGTGAAGTGTATTGCAAACTATAAGTTTTGTATCTCTGATGTGAAAAAAGTAAAAACCAAAATAACTGACAACATTTCAATAAATCAGCTCAATCTAAACTTAAGTTGACTTTATCTATGCTATTACTGTGGAAAATAGTGAGTTAAAAAAATAAAACTCATTGACGTATAAATATTTGTTTGTTTGTTTATTGTTAAGCATAAAGCTATACAAAAATATGTTTATGCCCATCATGAGTATCAAGATCTTTTTTAGCAAAGTATATATGAATAAAAGAAAGTGATGCAAAATGTTATTGCTTAAACAAAGAAAAAATATATATGAATCTATTTACAAACTTCATATTAAACGAATGTCCCTTTGTAAATGAAAACTAAGTTAGTTTTTAATATTATAGAGATTCCCTATACACTTACTTTTTCTTTATATTCCACCCCCCAATGACACACGGTATATCTGCGAACTTACAACGCTATAAACCGGATTTCGAGACTTTTGGTGGGCAGATCACAGAAAGCTCTTTGTGTAGCTTTGTAATTTTCTCTCAGCAACAACAAAATGCTACATATATTATGGTTAATTCAGAGTATTATAGGTAATCCTTTCATTCTTCCGATTATAGATACTAGTTTTAAAGGTCCGGCATAGCCAGGTGGTTAAGGCGCTCAACTTGTAATCTGATAGTCGATGGTTCGAATTCCTGTCACATCAATCATGCTGGCTTTATCAGCTGTAGAGGCGTTATAATGTGACGGCTAATCCCACTATTCGTTGGTAAAACAGTTACCCAAGTGTTGGAGTTGGGTGGTGATAACTAGCTGTTTTCTCTCTAGTCTTACATTGCTAAATTAAGGAAGGCTAGCGCAGATAATCCTCGTGTAGCTTTGCAAGAAATTCAAAAACAAACAAACTAGTTTTAAACCGTAGACAACAAAGCTTTGTTTCTACACAAACAATATAAAAAGTTATGTGACTTTCTCGTTTACTAGACACTTTTTTATTAACAATTTTCGATAAGAATATTTTGCGTCCAATATAAAATTTTATATAAAATACTGCATTGAAAGTATCAAAAACTCATACAATTCATTTTACAGTTCCAATTTCATTTCAAACACAAATGAAAACTGTGTACCAATAATGCTTCATAAGGCTTAAGAATCTTATAGAAAGGGTCTCATTATACTACTAATATAATTAACTTTTACATATCCATATGCAATTGTTAAGGTGCTCCTTTCACTCATCTGCTCTCCCTTGAGTCGCACAGCGTTATGGCTACTGACTCACAACGGTAGAAACTGAGTTTTGACACCCAGGGTTGGCAGTTCACAGATAGCCCTTTGTGTAGCTTTGTGCTTAATTACAAAGAAATTATTTTCCCTGTCAGAAACATATCTCGAAATAAACCATTTGCTGATGTCATAAAAATTATTGTTTCTAATTGTTTTCTTTTTTCAGCTCTCTTTAATTAAACATAAAGTTACACAATGCGCCATCTGTATTTTGCGCACCACGTGTATCGAAACCTAGTGTCTAGCGTTAGAAATCCTGAGATATACTGCTATATTACTGGGGTGATTTTTAATAGGTATGGAACACGTACACATAAAAGCGAAATTAAAACATGGCTGTTGCTTAACAGTAGAATATGAAAAATAAGCAAACCTATAAAGTATATAAACACATTTCTGTAACTTCTGGAGCCACAATTTTGTCTTTTCAGTGACAGTTACACCTGATTTTAAAACATTTTATAATGATTGTATTTTTATGAAGCTAATAAGCTTCTTCATTCCGTGTGGTATAAATCCCACAATTTATTATTGTTACTTTTACTCAGTCTTTTTTTTTTTCCAAACCAGAAATTCTTATATCAGATTTCCTCTGGTGGAGGTCGGAGAATAAATGGTGGGAGAGGTCCAATAAAAGGTCCAGGTGGTCTTTTAACAGGTCGAGGTGGTTTCACAATTAGGTCTTCAGAATACAGGTTTACAATACGTTGATGTAATACGTGATATCCAGTAGCATCTGCTAGATATTCGGTCACTCTCAGGTAGCCATAAGGATCAATATAACCCCACCTCCCTCGAACACTTCCATTTTCAGCCCTCTCTTCTTGTTTAAAGGACTGACCAGGGCCACTTCCAGTGTCATAACCATACTTATACGTTCCAAACCCTGCATAGTTTTGAATGAAGTATTTCATTTTCACATTTGAAAGTACAGGTACTTCATATTCAAACTCATCAAAAACTGACATCACAATGTGAAGCGAAGCAGTTAAAATAATTATTATCTGAAAAAAAAAGGAATATAATAGCATTAAAGAAAATAAAAATAAAACATTTTTTTTATTCGTCTTTGGTTAACGATAAATTTGATTAAATCAAGAGATCTGTACTTGAAAATCAATAAGGTATTTTACCATTTTATATATTGTTACATCAGCAAAGTAAAAAAATAATAATATTAAGTGTTCAATATTATTTCTAAATGTCTCTGAATTCAAAGATTTTTACACTTTATTCTCACTTCTAAAGTTAAAAAATATTTAAAGTTTATCCTCACTTCTGCTGCTATTAACTGACGAAATTATATATTTTCTACATTTTAATATTTATTGTGTATGACTTGAAAATTTCGCCAATTTTATTTTTCTAGAAGTTTTAAAACCTTTATTACCGATACAAAAATCGATTCGAGTTTCAAACGGTCATGAAGAATCTTATTTTTGAGTTATTTAATATCAATAAAATAAATGTTTTGTTTGTTTTTGTTTTTGGAATTTCGCACAAAGCTACTCGAGGGCTATCTGTGCTAGCCGTCCCTAATTTTGCAGTGTAAGACTAGAGGGAAGGCAGCTAGTCATCACCACCCACCGCCAACTCTTGGGCTACTCTTTTACAAACGAATAGTGGGATTGACCGTCACATTATACACCCCCACGGCTGGGAGGGCGAGCATATTTAGCGCGAAGGGGGCGCGAACCCGCGACCCTCGGATTACGAGTGCACGCCTTAACGCGCTCGGCCATGCCAGGCCAATAAAATAAATAAGCGTACAGTTTTGGTTTGTTTTGAACTTTGAGCAAAGCTACACGAGGGTTATCTACGCCAGTCGTCCCTAATTTAGCAGTGTAAGACTAGAGGGAAGACAGCTAGTTATCATCTCCAATTCACCCACCCCAACTTTTGGGCTACTCTTTTTCCAACGAATAGTGGAAATGACAGTCACTTTATAACGTCCCCACTACTGAAATGGCGAGCACGTTTGGTGTGATGGGGATTCAAACCCGCGATCCTCGAATTACAAGTCGAGTGCCTTAACTACCTGGTTATGCTGGGTTCGGCGCACAGTTAAATTACTTTCAACAATGAAAATGAATCTGATGGTTTACTGAGGAGTATCAGTCACATTTTGTAAAGGTAGGTTAGACTTGTGAATTGTAATGCAGCGCCACAACATGAGCTATCTGTGTTCTGTCTACTTTGGGGAGTCGAACCCCAAATCTTAGGATCGTATATCTGTAAATCTATCGCTAACTTTTCGAGGTGACACTGGTAACCATGTTTATATATTTACTGCTGAATTGGAATGAATAACCTAAATAACTTTATTACTAACTTAGCCAGTGTTAATAAAATAATTTTTGTAATCAAATTAGTAACTAAAAACCGTATGACCAACATTAATGATTGGTTAGTCATAAGAAATAGCAAATTATTTATAAAATTTATTTTTTTCATCCGTAATTTAATATCATTTTTCCCCATTTATAAACTCTGTACTAACAATATTAATTTTTCAGGTCAAGCAATTAATGCTGAGTTAATTTCATATTTGTTCTTTTCTTATAGTGTGATAGAAATAAACACTAGAAAACATTTGGTAGTAAAGTAAGTAAGTGTTTTTAAGTGAGAAACATATTACTGTGTGAGTTCCAGCTCTTTGTTTACTCGACTCATTAAACTTTACAAAGGAGAGTATTTTCAACTGTTGAGTGTTCTCATGGTAGACTGTTTACCAATCTGTGGAGTTAACTTAGGACAGCTTCAAATGTTCAACGTTATTGACTTACACATAAAGAAAAGTTGTAATTGAAAAAATAACGTTGACAACATTTCCGTTTAGTAAACTTTAAAACTGACACTTGAGTTCTCTCTAGTTATGACATGTTGTAAACTTTTCCTTCTTGTTGCTTACATTGTTGTTATACTTCTGTTGGAAAGTTAATATTGTTTTACTCCTTCGAATAAGTTAATTACGTTATTTATTTTCTCACAAGTTACAGTTCATTTTGGCATGACTGCTTTTAAGCATCCATGACTAAATTTTGATTTTAGACCTATTTTAGGTACACGCAGATGCATGCTTACACATCTACCTGCATATTTATATTTGTATACATATTTAATGACCACTTCAAAAATAAATTATACTTGTTATAGTGATTTATATTGTTTTCTTTTGTTATTTCTGCGATTTTGGAATATATATATATATATATATACACACACACACACGTAGACACACATGTATACGTATATACATACATACAATATAAACATTCGAAATGTTTGTACATAGTATGATGAGGTTTTAGAACTTTTCACATATTGAGATATTTTCAACTATTGTTTGTCAACTACGACAATGAATCTTGCATGTGGTTAACTTTAACAATGTTCAGTTATTCTTTATAACAATGAACTTTATAGTTTAGCAGATTACACAACTTTTATCACGTAAGAGAAAATATTTCATCAAATTTCTACCTTATTTATTGTTTCTTTGATTTCGATCAATACAAAAAATTATCTGGTGATTTTATTTTATATAACATATTGCAGTTTATGTAAAATAATTAAAAACTTACCATTAGTACTTTTTAAACTGAGAAGTATTAACTAAACACAATGTCAACTTTTAGTTATTATAACACTGGATATATTTTTCTAAGATAGTTTTTATTAACTCCAACAATATTCCGCTTTTATGCAACAATGACCTTTTATTATTTATAACTTTAAACAATGTTTATTTTTCATCCTTAGAACAATGAATTTTACAGTGTATTAAATTGATCTAATTTAAATTGTTCATTTTTAGTTCAATGCTTTCTACAATTAACAACTATTCTATTTATAACACCAAAATGTATAGTTTATTAATTGCAAATTTTAAGTTTTATTCTTTGTTTGAATTTCGCGTAAAGCTACACGAGGGATATCTGCCCTAGCCGGCCTTAATTTGGCAGTGTAAGACTAGAGAGAAGGCAGCTAGTCATTACCACACACCACCAATTATTGGGCTAATCTTTTACTACCAAGTAGTGGGATTGATTTTTACATTATAACGCCTCCACGGCTAAAATGGCGAGCATGTTTGATGCAACGGGGATTCGAACCAGTGACTCTCGGATTATGAGCTGAGCGCTTTAACTACCTGCCCGTGCCGGGCCTTTATTCTTAGTATGCTGAATATTTCAGCTTAATAATTCAGAGGATTTGTAACTGTTTATTAAAAACAACGGTTTCTACGCTTTAATAACGTGGCAGTTCTAGATTGTTTAAAATTTGATAGTATATTATGCTTTAGTATAAAACATATTTAATGTTTGTAAGTTATCATTCTAATTTTAATTCACCCTATAAATCTGGTAAAGAGCAAAAGTCATTTAAATAAATAAACATAAGCCAGAATGTAAAACTGGTTCAAATAATTTGCTAAATAATCTTATAACCCTCACGCTTCCTAAGTAATCGAGCTCCGATATTTTTGAGTAATCTGGTGTATTTTATATGTACTAAAAAGGTCTATAAGATAAAATAAACACCTATTTCGTTTTTCACATTCTTATCGCTTAGCGACAAATCAATAACCTTAGGAAGTCCGTCAAGTTTGGAAGTCTAATTATAATAGGTAAACAATAAGTGCTACATAGGTATTCGAAAATATCATATTATATAAACACTATTGTTGTATTTTAAAACTAGAGATACGTTAGCGACTGTGTTATCGTTTTCTAAGAAACGTAATTTAGGAACTCATACTAATAAAAGCATAAAACCAAAGTCAATAAAAACAAACTGAATAAATGTAATAGTGTTAAGAGAAACGGACGTACCTGGCGAAATTTTGTCATCTCAAGAGTTATTAAAAGAAAATATAGTCTTTTGTTGAAAATCATAAATTCATAAATCTATCCAACGTTGAATCATAAGTACAGTGTTGAAGGAAACTAACTATCTAAAGAACGGTCAGTCAACCAAGCTAATAATATCACAACAGTTCTCGTGCTTTACTGAGTCGTTGTATTATTAAGATAACCTACTGCACCTAGTAACGTACAGCCAGTGCCACTTTCTCGTGGGTTTATATATTCTAGACCTCGCAGATTCACGTTATTAACCTCTTTTTTTTTATTTTTTAACAGACGTGAGTAGCGTTACGAACTTCAGTGACGGTCGTATTTGTAACCTGTAGGACAGTTTTCTCTATTCAGACTCCATTTTGTTGGAGTTTATCTAATTACGTTCACTTTAAAGATCAATACCTTTGTGTGTGTGTATATATATATATAAAATGTTTCGACCTCTCCATTTAAGGACATCTAAATGGCGTATTTAATTATTTGAAGAGTTGGTATTTGCACGCATCTATTGGCAAACTCACGAGAAAGTTAGCTTTCAGAATGAGTAGGCGTTGGAAGAACAAACACCACGATTGTTAATTATTTTTGCTGTGGTTATAAAAATGTCTAGAGGGCCCCTTTTTTTATAAATTATTAGAGTTCTGTTCTGTAAAAAATAATGAAGATATTATTATTAATTTTTAAACTGAGATCAAAATCAAATCATCGTGGAATTTATTGTTTCATTACAACGTTGGCTGAGAGAGAGTTTGTTTTTATCTTTCACTTATTACATTTAACTTTTAACTAATTTTCATAAGATTAGTTACTTGCATAAGTGCCTAAAATCACAACGGAACCTTTCAGTTGTTCCTCACGCTGTATGTTATTTTGAAAAGCTGTTGTTATGTTAACACAGGTATGAAACTATTTAAAGACCATTCAGTATTACTTTCACTGTTGGTAAAATCAACGTTCCAGGCGGACTTCCACCTCTTACAGTGTTTGATTATTTGAATTTCTAATGTTCAATAAAAGAAACTGTTTTTCGCAATAAAATAACAGATACTTGAACAACAAATCAATTCTTAACTATTTCCTTTGTTAGTACTTCTCTGTCTGTGGAAGATATAAAAAGTTGACGTTAAATATAATATCGCACAGTATTAATAAAGCCGATGGAGCAAAACCAACAAACTTCTTCAGTAACGTACTCTGAGCAAGAAAAGGAAAAGTCACAGCGCACGGTTCAAACCAGTTCACTTAGTTTCAATTAACTTAATTAACGTTTTAAGCATCTGAAACCATGTATACTAAACAGTTATACGTGTATATTACTGTTTTAAGTTACAGTAAAGATTGGTTTTGTGTTTCAACTGAGAGTGTAATTGTTAAGGTTATGGTTAAACAATGTAATACACACTGTTGCAGCATTAATGATGAAAGTTGATTGATCTAGAAAGTGACGTCATAAGAAAGGGTACCACTCACGATAGGACGATATTACTAATTTTATATAAAAAGTTGTTTTTTTTTTGTTGTTGTTGTTTTGAATTAAGCACTAAGCTACACAATGGACCATCTGTGCTCTGCCCACCACTGGTATCGAAACCCGGATTTTAGCGTGCAGACATACCGCTGAGCCACTGGGGGGCGTAGAAAAAGTAGTGTCACGTTTTCGATCAGTTCATGTAAAATAACATACATACTAATGAAGTTCAAAAAACTAAGCTAATACTTTTTCGGGTGTTATTTAAATATTTAGAATAAAGTAACGACTTAAGAAACTAAATATTGATTTTCAGTATCTAAACTGGTCAAACACATTCTGACGTAACATAGTCACTAAACGTGCTATAAAGCTCAAGAAATGCACTTATTTTTTTTCCTTTTTGAAGATAGGAAAACAAAAAGTAAGCAAAAACAAGCCAAATCAGACTTCTTATATCGTACATTTTCACTTCTTTAGACTATCCATAGAGAGCACTCCATTCATACGATGTAGAATCAACTGAAATAATTTCCTCATACAGTTTCTTGCCTCAAAAAGAAGATTGCTCCAGTTTTGTACTTGTGTTTAACATGCCTAACACGGAGGTCGGGGGACTTTCCCAGTTTTATATTAGGTCAGGGTTTCCGTGCTACGCTTTGCCTGGTAACCTTCGGTTAGGTGATCCTTTGTAGCTGGTTTTATAGGATTGTTAGATTTTAAAACAGGACAGTGAAAGAGTGTGGCGTTTAGATTTCATTTATCTTAGTAAAAACTTTATTCTTCACAGATGATGGTTTGTAGTGAAATCTTGCAAACTACTCTTACCGGAAGTCTGTGTCACACTAAACTAGTCACGGTGGGGATTATTCAAATCTCGCTGTCTCGAGCAGTTGAATTACTTATAATTCCAATGCACATAAATGTGTATAAAAATGTATATTGGTGTTGTTTAAAATTGATTTCACTGACGTTACTGGAGTGCACAAGAGTGTACATTATACTTGTTTAAAAGCATTAAAGTGTTAAAGTTGAAAATTTCACAGACATTGTTATTATATTTCTCCGTCAAGAACGTTAAAGAATAATAAAAATCATATCAGTAGAGCATTTTATTCAAAGCGAATAAGCATAAAACTTACATGTAATATCTTAATAAATTATTTACTATCAAAATAATACAATTGTTGTTCACAAAAAAACGAAATGATTTCTCAACAAACACACGCCTTAAAAAACAGTCGATTTAATTAATTGAGTTATAATAAATCTATAGTGTATGTATAATAATTAACTAATTAAAGGTTCCTAATAACGATAAAATATCAAGAAACCTACAAAAGTTCAACAAAAATGTTAGTTTTAAAAATAATTACACTTCTATACTAGTATATAATATTTTATATAAGTTGACGCATTATAAGTATCTTTATATTCCTAATTTTGATTAAAGCATTAGAAATAATTGTGGAAAAATTGAATAAAATGGGTATAAAAAGCAAGTGTTAACAATTAGTTATTTGAATGTTATTCAGTCAGTCAGCAGTACCACACCATTGTAATGCGTATAAAATTATTGTAAGTTATTCTATTGTCAGCAAGTGTGGTGAATGTATTTCATTATTACCAGAGCAGAACTTTCACATAACAAACGTATGAAAAATCAAAGCTGTCAATGGAAAAGGCCACTACACCACACAAAAGCTTGAGGCAAAAGTTTGTATTTCAGTAAGAGCTGTGTGTAAACTCTGTAAACAGTATGTAAAACTAGTATTATAGACGATAAAAGTGCTCCAGATAGAAAGTTCAACTTTTCAAATGTTATGTTGAATAATTCAGGGTGTGCCCCTTACGTGATGCAAAATAATCGAGTAGTGGTATTGCCAGTGACATACTTGTGAATACAAGTGCGAAATTTCTATCTTCATAACAATAAGAAATTAATATGTATGACGTCACTTTAAGTATAACTATGCAAATACTATTGTTTAGGAGAGATAACCATATTTAAAAGTTTGAAATGGTCAACAAACTTCAAACAATGGGATGAAAAAAAAGTATTTTAAAACAGTACGAGATGTTTTGTTTGAGTTTTGTGATAGTCATCATCTACAGTATGGATTTTCACATCCACAGTTTGCCGGAAATCTATAAAAACATCATGACGTAATGACTTTTGACAACTAGAAGCACACACTTATTTACTGTGTTATTTCTTCAGAAACAGAACCTGTTGGACAGGAGAAATAAATGCACTAGCACTCACGGTTTGGCAAAAATCTTCATATAAATATCAATGAGGCTGCATAATTTTTGTGTTTTGCTAAATTATGTGCAAAGTTACATGAAGACTATCTGCGCTATCTGACCCTAATTTAAACGTGATAGGTTAAATGGAAAAATGCTGGTTAACTATCCCACCACTAGTTTTTGGGCTGCTCTTTATCAACAAAAAAGTGGAATTAATTGTCACGTTATAAAGCTTTTCGTGGCTAAGAGAACAAGCAGGTTCAGGGATATAATTCAATCCATAACCCTGATATTGCAATTCAAGTGACCTCGCCGTCAGACCATGCCATGTCAGGCAGTGTGGACTTATTGTGAAGGTGAAACAACTAACAAGCAGCTTGCCTGAACTGAGGTGCGTCAGACCAAACGTCAAGGTCACTGCACGGTTACGATAATTCAAAAAATTTCTAGTTGTTAATATGGTGGACAATGGTAAAATATTATTCCTCATTCTGCTGCCAAAAATCGCCAAAAACCAAGATGGACATACGGACACTTTCATACTTTGATGAACGTGTAATATCGTAAAAACATTCATTCGTTTGAATGAAATACAAAATACTATTGCATTGTATGGCTTATTTGCTATTGTTCTTTGTTTTCACTAGAAATGTAGCGTTCTGACGTTAAATTTACTGTTCAGATGCAATTAGTTACTCATTGGTTATGAATACTGAACGTGTATTATTTATGAATGTCCATAACTATTTCCAGTAGTGTACATATTTACATACAAAACAGGAAATGGTTTTTCCTTTTTGTTCCAGTGGCACAACGGTAAGTCTGCGGATTTATAATTGTACTGCTAGAAATAAACATTTGATTTAAGATTTGTGCTTAACTACACACAAAGCTTTCTGATACCTTGTTTCTTCTAAATAATTAGTGAGACATCTGGTACATAAAAGTGTGCAGGATATCGCTGGAGTCAATGAACACACCCATAAACGGTGATGTTTGCAGCAGCTACATTTACGATATGTTTGGTGTGTTTACTAACGATAGCAGAAAGCAGTATGCCTGTAAAACATTTTCAAATAAGACTTACATTCGCAAACATGTCTCTAGTGAAACATAGTTCCATAGATAAAGAAGTGTTTAATCCATAATCATTTTCATTAATTTACATTAATGTCTATCTACGCATAAAAACAAACATCTTCTGGACGTATTTAATTCTCTTTCTCTCTATATATATATACATATATATTAGTTTCTTATAACGAAAAACAAGCTAAAACAAAAATAAATAAAAAACTCTGCTACCTATGGAAAATATTATATCTTATACCCTGTGATCTTTTCAATTAGTGTAGCATTTTGTTTTGGCTTATTTTTGGTTATAACAATCTAATATAATTTGTCAGTGGTTTGGGTTTGCTGTTTTTAAAGCAATCTTTTCTTTCTATTTTGTTTACTTAACTTCATTGGTATTAATTTTCTTTAAAAAAAATGTCTATAGTACTCAATAGATGGCAGCGCAACTACATAGCAGTTTGAATTCTTACCACCGAATGTGCTCACTTTTTCATCTCCCAATGGTAGAAACCTAGGCTTAGATACTCGTGGTGGGCATACCACAGATAGCTCATTGTGTAGCTTTGCAATTAATTCAAAACAAACATATTAAATTCAAGAAAAAAAAAGCCTAAAATTATATAACTTCAAACAAAGCTCACTATTCTTTCATTTTTGTGACTAGAGTACAGGGGACTTATCCAAACTTTGAATGCAGTCGAAAATGTATCAAAGTATCAAAGAACCAGCAAAAAGATACAGAAACTGATAAACTATTTGATTATTTTGGTGAGACTGTACAACTAAAATCTAAGTAGTATGATAGGACATCATTATGCAAGTCAATACAATACGCTTGGTATGATGTCTAAAACACGCACGCTTTATATTTTACAATATAAGGTGCAGGAAATCGATAGATATGCGGTGTTTAGTAAAATAATTGCTTAAAAATGAAATCTCTTTAATTTCATGCTCTTCAATATTACGTAATGTTTTCAAAACGTAAACCTTTGTTCGTCACCACCATTCTGCTCTTTTGTATTTAGAAAGAGTTCCTAAATTGTGTGCGTCTTGTTTGGACTTTCTGACCAACAAAATTATTGGCAAAATTAAGATTATATCACATTAGTTATTGATTTTTGTAGTGCAAACATTGTATTTAATCATAATATAATGCATCACTATTCAAAAATATAATCACTTACTACCATATATATCTACAGAATGTCCAGATAATGACATCATTTGTCATCAGCCAGCCACTGTACGACTAGCGTTGATATTATAGCTTTGTAATGTAATATTTATGCCCTCCAGTGTAGCTTCCATTAAAGAAAAAAAAACTCTATCTTAAGAATTTCATTTCCAAAATACAGCAGACCTTTCTGAGTACGTTTCGATAGCTCAACCACCTAAAAGATCCAGTTGTTTGAGATATGCAGTAGGAGTGGAAGTCTCATCGTGGTTAACCATATCCTTTAACCTTCTTGGTTACGTTTCTTATTGTTGCTCGAGATAGCATCTGCCATTGACCTTTGTGTTCTTGAATTCTCACCAGTTACAAGACGCCACACTTTGCTTACCACAACTAGGTAGGGCTTACTGCAGATCTCTTTCTGAATAGTCTTGGTTACCAAATTGATACGAATTTTTTTTTTCAGTACCAATAAGTACAAGATACATCTCTGCCTTTAAGATTCTAAATCCTTATGATGTGAGTTTATAAATATTTCTGCGTGGTCTCTTTCTTTCTCTTTATATATATATATATATATCCTTCGCAAAAGTGGTAACTTTTTAGTGGCACCATGCTACCAATGTAATGCCAAATAATGCCAATATGTGTTTCTTATTTTATATATATACATTATCATGACTATCTCTATCACGGGACTTGCTAATTTGCATACTAAGATTGTTGTAACATAATTTAGCCAACCCTTTATAGAGTAAGGTCATCATGGACACTGTTTTTTCTACACACCGTAGTACAATAAATTATTGTTTGCATTTACAGGTGTCATTTATAGGTTGTTTTTTGTTTTCTATAGCTACGAAATGAATTATCTTGCAAATAGCCCTTCAAAAGTTGAACTGATCAACTGAAACGAAAGCAACTAGTCAACTGCACCAACCGTCAACTCTTTTCTGATAAAACAGTAGTATTTTGTTGTCACTTTTATACCTTACTTATGGCTCCTAACTGAAAACTCTCTTTCTCATTGGCCCGGCATAGCCAAGCGTGTTAAAGCGTGCGACTCATAATCTGAGGGTCGCGGGTTCGCGTCCCCGTTGCGCCAAACATGCTCGCCCTTTCAGCCGTGGGGGCTTTATAATGTGACGGTGAATCCCACTATTCTTTGGTAAAAGAGTAGTCCAAGAGTTGGCGGTGGGTGATGATGACTAGCTGCCTTCCCTCTAGTCTTACACTGCTAAATTAGGGACGGCTAGCACAGATAGCCCTCGAGTAACTTTGTGCGAAATTAAAAAACAAACAAACTATCTCCCTTTTATTTTTAAATAAGCTATAAACTACGAATGCCATTACGCTTAATTTTTTAAACTGTTAAGGAATTTGTCGTTAGGTGCAACGCTATGTGATGACCTATTCGTGCTGTTTTTACTGCAGTGAACAAATCCCAAATCCTCTAGTATCATAGCTTTAACGTTAATGACTGTTATATATCTTAAGGATATATACAATGTAAAGTAAGGTAGTTTATTAACATATTGTACTTTGTACTTTTCTTACACAACGCATAATGTTTAGTATATTGGTATGAATAATGCAGAGGTATAATTTTGTGTAATTCGAGTTTCACTTCTTGAACAAAGTAGATAACCTGCAGTACGAATAAAATTATTGTTGAATCATTTTCTAAACCTTAAATCACCAGACTTTGTCACAGAACATATAAATGTTCATGATAGGAACGTAGGGTCAACCATGACTCACGTTTTTTATGGAATGCATAAAATAGGATGTGTTTATATAAATAAAGAAGAAAACATCTTCACATGTACGTGTTTGCTTACCTAGACATTTAGTAGAAGATCTTTAACTCTACGCTTTAACTCATATGTGCAACAACAACTATGTAGCTTCGTTTCCAAACAAAGATCAGTTTTGATCATGCTGCTTACCGTTGTATGGGACAATGCGGGTCGCTTTTGACATCGACCTCTTCGTTTGTGATTTCTACCCTAACATAAGACGCCCGCACAATTAGGAACTTATATGCATCTTTCTTCACGGTCCTAACATTCGATATTCACTTGTTTCTCAGTGCTATTAAATAAAGTGACATACATATTTTAGAAATTCTAAATCTTCCATCTGAACACTTTTTTTTTTTATCTAGTAAAGAGTTATTACAAACCCTTTCCAGAAAACGCCAGGCCTTGCATGATCTGTTGGTAGGGGCTTCGACTCACAACTTCTGGAATTTAATTTTGTGAATGATCATGCCCCTCCTTTAAAACCTGGAGAAGTCACAATGTTTCAATCAATCCCAATTTTTTTGGCAAAGAATGATCTAAGAGCTGTCAGTGGGTGATGCTGACCAGTTTCATTCCTTTTAGTCGATCAATTCTAAATAAAGGGGAAAACTAGTATAAGTAGACCTGATGTAGCTTTGTAAATGCAATCAATTTTCAGGAGCATCGTGGGACCTACGTAAGTGTTGGTTTGGTACAAGCTGTTTAACCACGACTTTTACAGAAAGTGGTAGTCATGTTGCCTGCTGACTTGCAGACTCAAAACTGTTTTACTTTAATTTCCTCATTGCTCTGTATACGATAATATATAGAAACAGTTCCATAAGACTTAGCATTTATGCTTGGAGAAATATACAGGGTGGTCGCTATAAAAGCGGAAAATACGAGGGTCAGATGAGATCATGAATAAAATGCATGCTTACTCATTTCTATTTTGATTTCTTTACATCATGAATAAAATGCATGATTTTCATATCATAAAATGCATTTTGAGCATCTATGAGTGTAATATAACATATGCCTTTAAAAAACTTTGTTAAAACTATTCTTTGTAAAAATAAATAGCTGTTTGACAAATTTTCCGCTTTTCTAGCGACCACCCTGTATAAATAATTTTGATTTAATAGGTGATAAGGCGAGTAGATGAAAGTAAAGACCGTTGTGTTAAAATGTTAATCAGAAATAGCAGAGATTTTACTTTTTAAAAAATATTTTAGTAAGTAAAGAGATAAATGATTCCATTAATATGTCAGTAGATGATAATGCAAGGTAGTTTCAGTGTTAAGTTAATAGATGAGTGTGTATTTGTTTGTTTGTTTTGAATTTCGCGGAAAGCTACTCAAGGGCTATCTGCACCAGCCGTCCCTAATTTAGCACTGTAAGACTAGAGTTAAGGCAGCTAGTCATCACCACCCACCACCAACTTTTGGGATACTCTTTTACCAACAAATAATGGAATTGAGCGTTACATTATAACTCCCTCACAGCTGAGAGGGCGAGCATGTTTGATGCGACAGGGATTCCAACTCGCGACCCTCAGATTACGAGTCGAACGCCTTAATCCAACTGGTCATGCCGGGCCTAATAGTTGATTATACACAGACATTCATTTTTGTGTAAATTAAAGTAATATAAGAAGATGTATGTTTTCTTATGTAAGTAGATGGTAGATGATAAACAGTGATATAAAAACACATTTTTATAGTTGTGTGGGCCCGGCATGGCCAAGCGTGTTAAGATGTGCGACTCGTAATTTGAGGGTCGCAGGTCCGCATCTCCGTCGCGCCAAACATGCTCGCCCTTTCAGCCGTGGGGACGTTATAATGTGACGGTCAATCCCACTATTCTTTAGTAAAAGTGTAGCCCAAGAGTTGGCGGTGGGTGATGATGACTAGCTGCCTTCCCTCTAGTCTTACACTGCTAAATTAGAGACGGCTAGCACAGATAGCCCTCGAGTAGCTTTGTGCGAAATTCAAAAAACAAACAATACTGTTGTGTGAATAGATGGTAATTTAATAACATGAGCGCTTTTTATATTTCATTAGTAAATGACTAGGAAAGTATGAAGTGTTTTTCACTTGAGATTTTAATAAATAGTAAAAATATGACATTTCACTGCTATAACAAGAGATGGTAATGTAGGAAAAAAGAGTTTTCTTTAGGTACGTGTTAATAGATGTAAAGATAAAGGGATTCTACCCGCAGTTTCAACAGATAGAAATGTAATAAAAGAGGTGCTTTCCTGTTATGCCAATAACTAGTAATGAAAGCAGATAGGTCTTTTTGTTCAGGTATTAACAGGTAGTAATCTAGAACATATATGTTTTAGGCCTAGTGCCACAAGATGGTAAGTGTAAGGGACAATGAGCTTATTTTATGTTTTAGCTGAAGCTAGTTTATGAGAAGATAAAAGTATTAAGAGATTTAATTTAAATATGGGAATATTCTCCTGTTTTGTTAAACAATGGTAATGTCAGAAGATGAGGATTTTCAATGCTAAGTCAATAAATGGATTTTAACATTTCATTATTCTGTAAGAAAATGGTTATTTAGTAATATAGGTGTTTTCATTTTGTGTGAATACGTTGTAATGTATTAATACAGCGTGATGCTGTGTGCGAAGAGTATAATAACAAAATTAAACGTTCTCGTACTCGTGTTAACCGAGGATAATGTAAAATGTGTTCTTTTGTGTGAAGATATAATTCTAAGTTTTGCTTTTTGGCTTATATGATGGTAATGGAAAAAGGCAGACTCTATCACCGTCATTTTTGTCATGGTCAATTTCATAAGGTACGAAAGTTGTTTAGTGTCTCAGTATGTTTAGATTCTTACAATACTAACCTGTCTGCTAACAATACTAGCCTGTCTTCTAACAATACTAGCCTGTCTTCTAACAATACCACCTTTTAAAAAAATGTGTCATTTATACAGTTTATCTAAGTTCCAATTTTCATCAATATATTCCATAATTGCTAAGCTATATTATAAACTACTTTTTGACATATTTAAATCACATATATTGTTTGGTTGATGACTGAAGAAGACCGATGATCTTTCTTTGTTTTGACAGTTGATTATAGCTTAACAGCGTGACAAATCTTGAAATATGACAGATTTTTGTTATTCTATATCTTAATACAGCTTTATTTTGGGTGTATATAGGAAACCCTTGAGAAAAGGATGTAAGTAAACATTATTCTTTGTTTCGGAATGAGCGTACACTCTACTGTAGCCATTCAACCATCATCGTGTTATGCATCTACGACTCTGAAGTGCATTTCTTAACCTCAAGATCACTAGATTTGATAAACAATTTAAAACAAAAAAATCCAGAGAAAAATCACCCACAGTGGATTATACATTCCCTGGGACTCAGCAAGTGAAACAAAACAAAAACTCAACATATTAAGAAATGAAATAACACAACCACAAAACTCTGCTCACCTGATAAAATTAACGATGAAATTAACAAAATAAAACAACACTTCACCAACACCAAGAAAAAATTGTGGCAAAAATTAATTGCACACACCTAGACAAACAAACAACAATAAATCCCAAGATATAACAAACTACAAACCTTTATACTGTTGCATACTACATGTTCCCGACATCAGCGAAAATATAACCAACATTTGGAAAAATTTATAACAGAAAACAAAAAAAAAACATTTCAGTAAACACCAAATTTATTCAAAAACCAGGTACAAACTAAAGTCAGTGGAGGCATTATAATGTGACGGTCAATCCCACTATTCGTTGGTAAAAGAGTTGCCCAATATAGCGCTGTAAGACTAAAGGGAAGGCAGCTAGTCATCACCACCCATCCCCAACTCTTGGGCTATCTTTTACCAACGAATAGTGGGATTGACATCATATTATAGCGCCTGAAAGGCTAGAAGGGCAAGCACGTTCGGTGTGACGGGGATTCAAACCAGCAACCCTGGGTTTGCGAGTCGAGTGCCTTAAAAACCAGGCCATACCGGGCCTAGGGAATGAAAGAAATATACTTTCTCTATTGTATAAAAAAAATAAAAAAGCGTAAGAATATTTCTGTTTTTAACGTTGCAATAATAGACGAGAATGTCAGCAAAAATACACGCAGTGCCACTATTGTGTCAGTAAAAGAAAATGTAAGTAGATCGTTGCTTTTATCTTTGTGTCAAAAGATGGTGATATCAATATTGTACGAATAAATGATGGTGTATAAAGAAAACACATGATGAATATTACGTCAATAAATAGGGCTATAAAATTATACAAAGATAGATATTCTCATTTTTCTGTTATTAGGTGTTAATATTTGTTTGTTTTTTGAATTTCGCTCAAAGCTACATGAGGGCTATCTGCGCTAGCCGTCCCTAATTTAGTAGTGTAAGACTAGAGGGAAGGCAGCTGGTCATCACCACCCATCGCCAACTCTTGTGCTACTCTTTTACCAACGAATAGTGGGATTGACCGTCACATTATAATGCCATCACGGCTGAAAGGGCGAGCATGTTTGGTGCGACGGGGATGCGAACCTGCGACCTTCAGATTACGAGTCGCACTCCTTTACACGCTTGGCCATGCCGCGCCATGTAGCAATGTAAGACTACAGGGAAGGCAGCTAGTCATCAACATCTACTGCAACTCTTAGGCTACATTTTTTATCAACGAAAAGTGGGATTAACCGAATTAAGATTGACCCAAGGCTGAAAGGGAGAGCATGTTTGGTTCGACGGGGATTCGAACCCGTAACTCTCAGAGTAGGAGTCGAACGCCTTAACCAACCTGGTTACGGCGGGCGGTAACATTATTCCAGCTGTTTTTAGTGTTGTGAACAGATAGTTAGGTAAAATATAGACGTTTTAACAAATCTGCCATCTGATGATAAGTCAAGAAGATAAACGATTTTCTGCGGTATGAATAAATGTTGCTGAAGAAAGTAATGTGAACTCACTTTATGAAACACATGATGGTATAAGAAATATGTGCTTTAATGGTGTCTCGTTCGGTGATGATATAAAAGGGTTTGAACGTTACTGGAACTGATGGTTTTCTAAGAAGGAACTTTCATCGCTGTCTCACCAAGATGGAAGATGCTTCCAGCATTGTTTCAACAGATAATAATGTAAGAAAATAAACGTTTTATGGTTATGGCGGTAAGAAAACATTAGTTAAGATTCGTGACTTTCTGTAACTATCTGTGCTAGGAGGTTTTAGTGTAACGAGATACACTCTTTTATTCTTGTGTTCAATGTTGGTTGGATGACATATGGTTATGTTAGAAGATAAGTGTTATTTTCGTAGTGCCAAGAAATGACATACTGTGTTAGTAAAGTGTTAAGTTTAACGGGTAAATTTCTTGTCCATAAGAAATTAAGTTTCATGTAACTTAATCAAGTTGATTTAAAGGAAAATACATGTGTAAAAACGTTGGTTTGGATTGAGAAAATATTTTATGCAGAGGAGCGAACAACGTTTCGACCTTCTTTGGTCATCGTTAGGTTCACTGGTCTACGAAGTGACATCATATATTTGTATTTTTGATAATTGTTTCCATCGGGTAATATTTAATAAATAACTTACAATATAATCAAGTCTGCTTTGATTGTCACTGAAATTAAGTCTAAGCTGAAACATTTTTGAAATATATCATTTAGCTACAAAATATTATTTTTATAGCGGTCCCTGTATAAAAGTGTGGTTATTTTAACACTCAATAAAAAAAACAAAAGTTTCAAAACTATTAGTTTTTAAAGACGAAAAACAGCAAGTTAAGATTTTCAATGTTCACTATTGCACGTATTTTGTATGCGTTGTTTTACATATTCCAGTGTCTTTCGTTCTTTTCTTGTGGATAAGTTATGCTACTTTAAAACAAAGCATTTTAGGGTGATTTAAACTCAAGGGTGAAATTCTGTTGGTACCCACAGATATTGAGAATCGGTACTTATTTTTTGAGGCGATACCAGTACCACGCCTTATTCGAGTTATTTTGACGCTTTTTATGTTTACACGTAGTTTCTTTTTTTTCAAAACACGTACACTCACCCAGCTGAGTACCTTTACGTTTCTTTGAGTTCTCCACTGTTTGAACAATAACGCATGCGTTGCATATTTTGTATTTAAGTATTAATCATTATATAGCAAAAGAAACACTGACACTTGAAATTTAAAATGTTTTAAACATGTTATAAGTGTTTCAGCTACCAGACTCACAGAATCTCGTCTTTTACGCTGCTGTTAGTTACGTGAATGACAACTCAGTCGAAACGAGTGACCGAATAAACTAACTCGAACAAAGTGCTGTGCGCATGCCATGGTTGCATTCGCCATTTGTGCATCCACGTTTACGTCGTAACCTACATGTGGGAAGTTCGCAAAGTTGCTGTACGAGCTTGACTTTATATGTTTGGAGTTAGAGTGAGTCGCTCCATGCAAGCTTTACAGATGATTTGATGTCAAGTAAGTCCTTACATGTATTATTTAAACATGAAGTAAACACCACCTTAATCCCATTTACAGTAATTACAACTGTTTTGTCCGTTTTTTAAATTTAAAAATAAAATATAAATTTTGCCGCTAGTCAAGCGTTAGAGCTGAGTTAAACCATTTTTTCATATTTCAAATTTTAAGGTGTACCTCGAATTCACGACGTTTTTAATATTAATACTTAAACAATATTTGTCTCGTTTGTGGACCGTACATAACACTTTTCAATGTATTCAAAAATATT
The DNA here is from genome assembly GCA_011833715.1 of Carcinoscorpius rotundicauda. Classification (NCBI taxonomy): domain Eukaryota; kingdom Metazoa; phylum Arthropoda; class Merostomata; order Xiphosura; family Limulidae; genus Carcinoscorpius; species Carcinoscorpius rotundicauda. Next base: position 41,852,918 of record CM022392.1, on the reverse strand, counting down.
ACTTATACATTGGAATTTTTTAAAAAATTCGGAAAGTTTAATTTACCAAAACAGTCGTATATCATAATGTACAATCTCGTACATTACGCAAGATTAAATACTGAAAATAGAACCCGTAAACTAAAAAGGAAATATTACTAGTTTTTCACTATTTCATTTCACGCTTCATTACCAGGAGCCCTAGTTACACCTGGAACGTGTGTACGTGAGAAAAACTGCTTAATTATAAGCAATGTAAATTATTTGTGGAATGTATTTGTCCTGTTTATAAATAGGTAACGAGACCCAGGTCGTTTCGATAATTCAACATTTGCTTAAATTGTTTGTAATTTGCAATAAGTTTGTCTTTTCAGAAATGGTGTAACTTACGCATTGTTGATGTGAAATGAAACCGTAAAGTTCAGCTCAAGGTCACTGCATTTTGTTTTTGACTTTAAAGCTGAAGGTAAAGACGGTAACCTATTTGTACTTGTAGACATAGTCGTAGTCCTGAGGTCCAAACTGTAGAGAGAAATATTATTTTTTGACTGTAATTTGACACATTTGGCAGTGTATGAAAAAAAATCTTACACTCTTTGGTAATGGTAGGTGGCTACCTTGTTCTCGATAAAGTACAACATTCATTAACGGCACTATTTAAACTAAAGGTATGCTTTTTGGATGAGTAATTTTCTATTTAACAGAGATATACAGATGCATGTTTATCACTGATGCACATTTTATTATAGCTTTGTGTAAGTACAAGCTGAAAAGTACTCATTGTAATAAATTTACGATGTCTTTATAGTGATTATTAGCCTTGGAGTTGGAGTTAATACACTACAAGATAATCAGATTATTGTCTGTTAGGCTTATATTAATGAATTCTACAAAATCTTGCTAAGTCTAATTGTGTGTCTGTGATGCCCGATACCTTAAAATTTGATCCCACGTGATGGTGTTGCCTCGCCATTTTTGGACAGTTCAGCTTGCAAGTGTTGAAGAAGAGATCTGAATAGAACCTGATCTCGCACACAACAAAGAAAATACTGAAGCAGACAAGACCTTTCACAATGAAATAAGGCAGTTTTGTTTGTGTGAAAGTAATCAGAATTTACAGTTTAAACTTCTTACAAACGTTGACATTTGGTATTAAATAATTTGGTAGTTATTATTACACAGTTTGTTTTTGTTTATTTGTTTTGTGAATTTCGCGCAAAGCTACTCGAGGGCTATCTGCGCTAGCCATCCTTACTTTTGCTGTGTAAGACTAGAGGGAAGGCAGCTAGTCGTCAACACCAACCGCCAACTCTTGGGGTATTCTTTTACCAACGAATAGTGGGATTGACCGTCACATTATAACGCCCCCACGGCTGAAAGGGCGAACATGTTTGTTGCTACCGGGATTCGAACCCGTGACTCTCGGATTACGAGTCGAACACCTTAACACACTTGGCCATGCCGGGCTCTATTACAAAGTGAATATCATGAAATAAGTTATTGAAAAATCTATACATGTCGTTAATTATTTATTTATTTTCTTTTAACTAAACTAAATCAGACAAATTACTCGACTGTCAGGTGCTAAATAAATATGTAAAGCAGTGTTACGGTACGCTCGCATGAAAATAATACACACACACACACAAAGATAAGCAAATCATATATAAAATAAAATCGTTTTCTACTGTGTACTAAAATCATTTGTTTCCATCTCTAACATACTTCTCGAAAACGTTTTTGGAGCTAAAATCAGCGTTTTAAGTCTGGCCACGACCCTAATTTGTAGATTCGGTTTTCTCCAAAGTAATAGTCAGAATAGGGAGAAGTGCTGTTGGATAACCAACAATGATGTAATACAATTAATACCATATTAAGATATCACACAGACTGACATAGACAGGTTTGGCGTATTAGCAATTATTATCAAAAAATTTGTAGTTAATTTAATAAAAGATCTGCTAATGCATTTATGAAAACATAAGTGTTCCACTTAGTTTGCGATTCTAAAGCTAATCTTGGTTGCTGTACAGTATCACCTTTTTTACCTGTTGTAGTTTTTTGTTGTGTTTTCACTAAGTCGAAATATCAAATTAAAAACACCTCAGTTGTGAAAAAATAGGTGCTGCCAAAAAGGACTGAGCGTGCAAGTTGAAGAAATGAAAACAAAATCGGCGACCAAACTGGTCGCTACACTCACAGCATTTATGAGAATTCTACAGCAAATATTTATTCATTAATTTGGTAGCCTAGGTATTTTGGTTTATCCACAAGTATGCTCCAAGTTGAACAAAATTTATTTCATTTTTTTTTTTAAGTCGCACGCCCGATGCGTTTTGAGCTGAACTTTTTTTTCTCACAGGTGTTTTTGACTAATTGTGAACATTGCAGTTTTACATACTGTTATACATTCTTTTTATTCGCTCGTAAGTTCCTAGAACTATAGTAAGGCTTAACTGGTCAATTTCTGACTGATGACTTGATGCTGTCGCAAGGATTACGAAACTAATTGCCCTGTCAATTTTATATGCAAAAACAGCTCGTTTGGGTTGAGAAAATATTTCAAATACAAGAGCGAACAACGTTTCGACCTTCTTCGGTCATCGTCAGGTTCACAAAGAAAGAGGTAACTGACCGGAAGCTGACCACATGTTTGGAAGGGGTTGTGTCACTGAGTGTCGTAATGTAGAGGGCAGGATTAGATGTTTGAATATATAAGTTTATCTATAATATTAATATAGATATAATGGCTTTTCTTTATATTGGTTTATTTTGGGTTTAAGTTGTTGTATAAGTAAGGCTTCTTTAATTTTGAGTTTGTTTATGTTTGTTTCTTTATTTAGTATTTTGGTGTTTTCTATGGTTATGTTGTGTTCATTTGACTTGCAGTGTTCGAAAACATGTGAAGGTGACTTTTTATGTTCTTTGAATCTGGTTTCCATTTTTCTACTTTTTATATAAAGGAACGCCATTATATCTATATTAATATTATAGATAAAATTATATATTCAAACATCTAATCCCGCCCTCTACATTACGACACTCAGTGACACAACCCCTTCCAAACATGTGGTCAGCTTCCGGTCAGTTACCTTTTTCTTTGTGAACCTGACGATGACCGAAGAAGGTCGAAACGTTGTTCGCTCTTCTATTTGAAATAATTACTTAAACCCAAACGAGCCATTTTTGCATATAAAATTCTCAACAAGTGGGTTTCTCGACATCACTAATTGCCCTGTCAACTAGATCATGTTTCTGTATTGATTAAAATTATACATTTTTAATGTGCAGTTGAATTATATAGGCCACATATATATGTGACACGCAGTGTTTCCTTATATACGCACTTTTATTATTATTTTAAAGTATTATAACGAAAAAATAACTTTTGATTTTATGAAATTTTTTAAACAACATTAGTGATAATGAATCATTTATGGTCTTTGTGCAAAACGACAATTCTCAGCCGGTATCTTATAATCAGTGTTATCAATTAGACTGAGAAGTGAACAAACTGAATGTGTTTATAGTGAAATATTGTTTTGGTATAAATCAAGCATCAGCTGAGTAGATAAAAAGAGATAGGGATGTTTAGACTGTAATATAAAACGTATCAGAAATTAAGTAACGAAAATAACCACGTCTCTTCTAGAACATAATACGTCAGTAGTACGACCCGAAGACTAAGAGGTTCACAAATTATGAAAGCTACACCTATCTAGAAAGTTGGATAACCCAAAAAACTTTAGGACCTAAACAAAAATGACACCAGGCTAATACAGTTAATGTTATGTAAAATATTTTAGTACTGACACAACCGGACACGGAAGGCTGATAAAGCTGGAATTTGTTTTAGGTTGTTTTTCTACTTAATATGAGGTAATGTGTTTAATAATATTCTGTGGTAATCTGAAGGGTGTACTGGCATAATTTCTGGCCAAAAACCAGCAAATCATGGCCTTAATAATAATAATGAGAAGCTGTTTTACTGCCTTGGAAAAACGAATGTGGTTCCTGCCGTTTTAAAGGTGGTTTATTTGTTTGTTTGTTTTGAAATTTCGCACAAAGCTCCTCGAGGGCTATCTGCGCTAGCCGTCCCTAATTTAGCAGAGTAAGACTTGAAGGAAGGCAGCTAGTCATCATCACCTACCGCCAACGCTTAGGCTACTCTTTTACCAACGAATAATGGGATTTACCGTCACTTTATAATGCCCCCACAGCTGAAAGGGCAAGCATGTTTGGTAAGACAAGGGTTCGAACTCGCCACCCTCAGATTACGAATCGAATGCCTTAACTCGCCCGACCATGCAGGAGGGGGGTGATTGTGTAAATATATAATTAAAAATAATAATTTAAAAGAGGAATAGTGATGGTAAAAAGTACAAAAACAAGTTGAAACATGTTACAACAATTATGGCCTGGCATGGTCTAGCGCATTAAGGCATGCGCTTCGTAATCTGAGGGTCGCGCCAAACATGCTCGCCCTCCCAGCCGTGGGAGTGTTATAATGTAACGGTCAATCCCACTTTTCGTTGGTAAAAAAGTAGCCCAAGAGTTGGCGGTGGGTGGTGATGACTAGCTGCCTTCCCTCTAGTCTTACACTACTAAATTAAAGACGGCTAGCGCAGATAGCCCTCATGTAGCTTTAAGACTAGTTTAAGACTAGAGGGAAGGCAGCTAGTCATCACCACCCACCGCCAACTCTTGGGCTACTTTTTTACCAACGAAAAGTGGGATTGACCGTTACATTATAACACTCCCACGGCTGGGAGGGCGAGCATGTTTGGCGCGACGGAGATGCGGACCTGCGACCCTCAGATTACGAGTCGCACATCTTAACACGCTTGGCCATGCCGGGCCCACACAACTGTAAAAATGTGTTTTTATATCACTGTTTATTACCATCTACTTACATAAGAAAACATACATCTTCTTATATTACTTTATTTTACACAAAAATGAATGTCTGTGTATAATCAACTATTAGGCCCGGCATGACCAGTTGGAATAAAGCGTTCGACTCGTAATCTGAGGGTCGCGAGTTGGAATCCCTGTCGCATCAAACATGCTCGCCCTCTCAGCTGTGAGGGAGTTATAATGTAACGTTCAATTCCATTATTTGTTGGTAAAAGAGTATCCCAAAAGTTGGTGGTGGGTGGTGATGACTAGCTGCCTTAAATCTAGTCTTACACTGCTAAATTAGGGACGGTTAGCACAGATAGCCCTCGAGTAGCTTTGTGCGACATTCCAAAACAAACAGCAAACAATACAACAATTATATATTTAAATTTACAAGTAGGGCCTCAGAAGTAAAAACATTAGGTTGTAGTGTCTACATTTTTTCTCAAGCCATAAATTTGGATTTTGAGTCCATGTCCAGTGTACTTATTATCAATTTTAGTGCAGTTAAAATTGGGATTGGTAGCTTGAGAAAATAACGGTAATTGTTTATTGCTGGAAAACTGAAATAGTCACAGACGACTACGTAAAGTACAACAGCGAATTCGAGAAATGATAAATACTCAAAGTGGCAGTCTCCAATTAGTGCGTTATAAGTTGCACATATTATTTTCCAATTAATGCGCATTAGGTAAACTCCGAATTTTTTTAATTGCGAAAAGAAAAGGGTTTGTAGATATTCTTCAGGGTGAAGAAACGAGGGCCATTCAACAAGTTTTAAAATTGCTCTATGGCATACCCAATACTACATTGATTATTGTTGTCCATGTTTCAGTAAAATATTCGTATCCGTTTGTGTTTCTTTTTCTAGTGAGTTGTACAACTACAATAAATAACAAGACTAGAGACACTTATATGAATAAATACATAGTTTACTGTAATAAACGGAGTATTTCCGACTGTTTTAAAAGTACTTTAAAAGTTCTGCGCCTCGAATAACCTTTGGTAACGAAAAAGAACATAGAAAATTTTAGAATAGAAATCTCGGCTTTCAAGAATGAGCTTCAAAATATGACTTGCAGCAGGAACTCTCAGTAGATTTGACCAGGTTTGAATAAAATAGTCACAGCTTTTTCTTCAGCAAGCTTGTGAAACAACAATATCATGAAAAACAAATGGATGAAATTTATTGGTTTTTACCCGTATATTAAAATATTTGTAACACTCATGGGCCATACCTATTATGAACCACAAGTGATTGTTTATTAATGGGCATTTTATAAATTCCTGCATTTGTACACAAGATCTTTGCAGTTCGCACAGTAGATCCTCAAAAATAAGTGCTCTCTAACCAATAGTAGTTTTCTGTTGATGCATTCACAAATGGTCCAATTTGGTATTTGAAAATATGAAAGATAAAGCTGTAATATCATTATTTGTGTTTTATATGACTACATCTTGTGTTTTAATTTTTTGAACTGACGCTCTGCCAAATTTTTCGTCCTCAAGTAGTGAAATAATTCATAATTAGTAAAATTACTTTTTATCACAAAATGTTTCTGCTGCTTTCTGTGAAATTTAAAATTATTTCTTCTGACGGAATTCTGGTAGCGATTACTCCTTACATGAAAAACAAAACAAAAATACAATTATGTGGAAATAGAAAGACTACAGAATACGTGTATCTAATTTTCTATTTTAAAATTCAATTTATCTGTTAAGTATTTTTTCAGTTTTAATTATAAAGTATGAGCATCCCTCTTATTTAAAACTCGTGTTAACGGTTTAGTTTTTCGTGTTTTACTAATAATTGTAGCAAATGAAAAATACGAAATAAACAAATGATGCTTTGAAATAAAAATATTTTTTAACTTTTCTAAGTCATTTCTAATATGACCGGAAGATACCACATCGCACATAAAGACGTATCATTCTATTTCATAAAAATAGAAGCCAACAGACAGACATTTTAAATTTTTGATCTAACCTTTTGTTAGTCTGTGTCAGCATGAGATATGTAAATATGTTAGTATACAATAAATTATTTCTTTCATGTGCACTATCTTTATTTGAGGTGAAGGATTCAATGTTTGTTCCTATACTGTATTAAAAACATATTTACATCTACAGGTTCTTGTATGTATTTTTATGTACGAAATTTCCGGTGTGATCATTTTTACAAGTGTTATTTTTGTCATTTGTTTTTGTTCGATTTTTCTCGAAATGTTTATTTTTAAAACACTAGTATGTATTAACGGTATTTCATATTATTTGAGTGTTTTATGATTACTGTTTATATAAACTATATATGACAAGTATTACTATTTTTCTATCCTAGTTTTCCCTGTAATCCTTTTCATAACAAAAGGAAAATAAGAGAGAATCCTAAAAAGACGCGTCTGTAATTATATCTTTAAATTGCTCAATCAGATGGCGCTGTGAGATAACATTTTGTACGTGAAAGGAAACCTTTGAGCCTTTACGCCACGGCCAAAAACGAACAAGGCATACAAAGCCCGTATGCGAGAACGTATGCTTTGCCCTTTAAAACATTCATTTTGTGGATTGCACAAAATCAATTTAAAGGTGTGACTACTTGTTCTAACATTTACAAATAAGGATATAATTTGAAGTATCATGTCTACACATATACTAGATAGCAGAAAACATCATAAAGGACAAGAACTCCTAGATACAACAAGCATAAATAACTTAGAGGAACAAAAACAGTTTTCTGCTGCTCGAAAAACTGGAACTTTTCTGGTAATTTAGTAATGCTGCTTCTGAAAATCATATTGAAAGTTACTGATGAGCTTTAGTTTTCGAGTTATGATAGATTTATTCAAAATATTCTTATATATCGTGAAAACAGCTTTTACTTTAACCTTTATTTATTTATTGAAAATTGCATTTAATTAAGAATGTTCAAAAACAATATATAATAGCAGTCATTACCAGTTGAAAAAAAATAAGTTTTATAATATGTATTCAAGCCATATTCAGACTATGTTTATGCTCAAAACATTCATCACGGTGTTAGTTGTTATTTTTGTTACAAATTATCTGCCGGACTTGTACATTTTGTGTATGTTCTCAGTTTCACGCTATATGAACGAACAGTAATCTCGCATTGTCGCAGGATTCTATCTGCCTCGGTATTGTTGCTCCGTTTTATAAATATCTTGACGGAAATACGTTCCAAGCTTATTGCTTATTGCATATAGATGATTTGGGAAGAATTTAAGATGGGAGTGTAAGAAATGCATCTTTAGTGGCATCCTATAACCCATTTTCGTACAGTTCTCTAGTATATTATCACTCATCATAGCATAGATTTAATCTCTGTGACTTCCTAGAAAAATCTTGAGTACAAGTTGGAATGGCTTCTAAACAGCCTTCTTTCCGATTTAATACTATTTTCAAATTTACCAACCATCATATAGCAATTTCCGAATCTGGATCAAACAAATATATCCCCCTTTTGTTTTTGCTTCACTGAGTTTTGGAAACTTGTGAGATAAATATCTGAAACTATTACTATTGTTTGCGCATTTCTTTTTTCAGTTTACATCCTCTGGGATCTAAGCACCCACGCACATGTGTACCGTGTATGGCGACCCGTGAAGGGGTGGAGAGGATTCTGGTGGTTGAGAGGTCCAATTCCAACACACCACTTTGACCTTGAACGTAGACGTGCGGCTCTTGGATGCCCTCCAGACTAAATTGGTTGGTTCACTTTGACGCGAGTCAGCAGAGTACCAGTGTTGGACATTCTAAATAGGTGTTGTGGACATTGTGACTGATGTCCTTGTTTGGCATTGTAGTGGGTCCCCTCAAAGGGCTCCATGTGGATTGAATCAGTGGTAGTGAATTGTATTGCCGTTATTATTGATAGCTCCATTATCGGAAAACGACCACACATGAACGACTATGTTGTACAGTCACTATCACAATAATATACTGAACCTCAATTTCTAATTATGCATTCCTTATCTGAAAAATCCTATGGGCAGATGTCTCCCTTTTTATTCAAAAGGGACTAGATTCTTTGTGCAGAAATGATAAGTTGTGTGATGGACAATTGCATGGAGGTGTGGCACTGTTGATCGATCAGCATGTTCCCACTTTGTCTTTGCTATTTGATACACCCTTGGAGGCTGTAGGCATCCATGCATCCTGGGATTGTACCATCATTATTTGTTCTCCCTACCTGGCTCCTGAAGAGACATATGCTCACTCGGATTTTGATTCCCTCACTGGGCAGTTACTGTCTCCCTTTTTAATCATGGGGATTTTAGTAGATACAATTTCCTTTCTGGTGGTGCAGATACTGAGGGAGAAGTCGTTCTATAGAGAGTATTTATCTCAAATTACAACATTTCTATCATCAGTACAGGTTCTTTTCATGCATCTAATCAGTCTTTTACTGCTACTGATTTCTTTTCTGGCTCTCCTTCACTTTTTTCTTACTTTTCTTGTAGGGTAAACAATAACCCACGTTGCAATGATAATATTCCTATCATTCTGAGAACATAGGCTTGCTTGATACCATCCGACCCGCTTATCTCCATATAAACTGGACCAGACTAACTTGCCTTTCACTGTGCTCTTGGAACATGATCCTACCATCATCTGTAAGTCTTCAATAGACGACTGCATGGCAGCAGTGACTGATTCTATTGCTCAGTGTATTCCTGAAACCTGGCTACATTTTACACAGTGTACTCACTCGTGGTGGAATCCTGCCTGCCACATGGCACATAAGGCTTACAACGGGCCTGGGGTGTCTTTTGTAGATATTCCACTCTTCTAAACCACATAGCATTATAGCGGGTCCGTGCACATGCTCTGCAAGTTAAATATCAAAGCCAGAGTGAACCTGTGATTAAATAAATCTCTGGCATCTCTTTTACAATAAGTTCGAAAGTTATATGGGACAAGATTCAATAGGTTCGTAGACAGAATAATTCTACTTTTTATCTTGCTCTTTGATGGCCAAGAAGTTGTTGATGCCAAGAGCATAGCTGATTCTCTTGACAAAAGCAATTCTAATGGATCTAGAACTTTTGCTTCACTTTTTTCCTTCTTAGACATAAAGATATTGGCAGAGCGATCACCTCTTTCCTTTTGGGTGGATCGTCTCTGTGACTATAACCACCCTTTTACACTGGTGGAATTAATACTTGCTACTTGCTCTTCATCAGTTTGGCAGCTCATTAGTCAAACCTAATGAAAATATCACTACGAGATGCTATGCCATCTCTCTCCTGGTTCTCTTCCTATCTTTTTGGTTGCTTTGAACCAAATCTGGCAGGAAAATGTTTTTCCTGATGCTTGAAACCAGGCTATTGTCCTCTTTTTTCCTAAGTTTGGGAAGAGTCCCAAGATCCCTTCAAATTACTGTCCAATTGCTTTTACGAGCTCTCTCTAAGATTTTAGAGAAGATGGTCAATGTTCGTTTTGTTTGGTTCCTCGAATCAAACGACCTCTCTGACCCATTCAGTGTGGGTTCCAACAGCAGCGCTCCACCGTGGACCACCTGATTTGACTTAAAACGTCAATCAGAGAAGCTTTTTTCGAGTGACAACATCTTGTTTCTGTATTTTTTTACCTTGCAAAAGCTTATGATATTATGCGGAGGTATGGCATCCTTCGAGACTTCCATTCGTTTGGGTTGCGTGACCATTTGCTCATTTTTATTAAACATCTTTTAATGGATCGGCAAATCCGAGTCCATAAAGGTTCAACGCTTTCCCATTCTTTCTCACAGGAATTTGGAGTCCCTTAGGGCTGTTTCTTGTGTGTCACACTTTTCATTATAAAGACTAATGTCATCAGTAGACATCTTTTCCATACAGTTACCAATGGTCTCTATGTCCTTGGATAACATTACTGTATCCAATGATCACCCCATCCTGCCACGGCTTATTACCATCCCAATATGTTACATTTCTTTGAGTCGTATTAAGAAGTTGGATAATCCTAACTGGAATTACCGCCTTCTATTTGCCGAACATCTTTAGGACCATCGTTTGATTCCAATTTATACTGATGATTCGAAATCAGGTGACTTTGTGAGATCTGCCATGGTATGTTGTGGTTCAGTGGTTGCAGTCTGTCTGCTCTGGTACTATCACTGCTGTGCCTGTTCCATACATGGACTATGGTCCTGTATACAATGCTCGGCTCCCTGCCAGTTGGCAGTCGAATTGGAGTGAGAATGCAAACAAGCTTTTGAAAATAAAACTCCTCATTGGACTTTGGCCGTCCTGCTTCCTTAAGGAACGGAAAGAAGAGATTGTCAAACTAAACTGTGCACTGGTTACAGTTTTTAACTCATTATTTTCTTTCATCTGGGATTGATGCAACAATGTATCAAAGAAACACCAAAAGCTACAGTGATTTCTATGCTCATTTTGCAGGCCTAGCTTAAGTGCAATAACTTTCGGTCCAAAACATATTTTTCACTAATGGTAATCATATTTGATGGCTTCAAGTATAATCTGCACGCCTAAATACATTTCTTGATGTTTCTAGCATGAGAGTAGGACGGTATAAATTCTGAAGAGTAATAAAATGGAATCGGTTACACGTGCTTTTCACACGTGATATTTCTGGCGCACAAAAATGTAACTGATAAAAAGGTTTGGTTTGGATTTCGCGCAAAGCTACGCGAGGGCTCTCTGCACTCGCTGTCCCTAATTTTGCAGGGCAGGATTATAGGTAGGCAACTAGTTATCACCATCCACCGCTAAGTTATGAGGTGCTCGACTCATAATCTGAGGATCACGGGTTAGAATCTCTGTCACACCATACGTGCTCGCCTTTTCAGACATAGGGAGCATTAATGTGACAGAGATTGTAACCCGTGATCCTCAGATTATGAGTCGAGCACCACAACCACCTGGCCATGCCGGGCCGCTGATAAAAAGGAAAATAAGCTTTCATACATTATTTTATTCTAATTCTGCCTACATGAGTTTTAAGTGCCGCGAGTGTTGAGGAGTTCGTTTTTTTTCAACCTTGACACTTATTACATATTATTAACATAATTTTAGCTTTGTTTACCAAATAAGACCATTATAACCTTAAATTAACCTAAGTGAGTTTTATAAGAAACAAAAACAACAGTACGAAAGGCAAAATCTGAAAAACGACACATTGATATTACTAACTGAAACTTATATTCGACAAGTTTTCAGTTCATAAACTGAACAGTTTTATACTGTTGAAGTCTTTTGTTTGCAATATGTAGCCTATTAAAAAATAACCAACGCCTAAATATTTGCAACAGCTGTTGGAAAAAACATCTTTAAAAGTTACATTTTGACTTCAAACAATCTACACAAACAAATATTTTTCGCCATCTTGTTGATTTGTTTACATTAGGTCGCTACAGAACTGATTTGTGCGCCAGTGTCACGCTTAAAAAATGTCTTATAAATGAGAAAACATCAAATATGTTATTGTGGATATGCATAAAAGCATGATGTACGAATTTTTATTTTACTTTTTGGTCATTTACTTCAGCCAGGTTTCTAAGCGTCCAAGCATAAAAAGATCGTTGTTATCTTTGCAATAGGTATCAGCAAAGCAAGACAGTTTGATCACACAGTCAATCTCCCTTTAATAACCATTGGCTTTGTAATTTTAGGGTGCTGAAATATCATCTAAATTAACGATACAATTGTATTGTCTCAATATCTCTGCTATCGTCGCAATACATTGTTTCCATTTCAATGCAACGAGGGTACATGTTGATATTCATTGTTTTTGGCTATTTCTTCTGCGAGAAAGAAACTTCACGTCGAAGCATAAAGGCCAAAGTATGTTTTTGCATTTTTATACTATTTTTAAAGCCATGCAATTTTTCCTGTATGCTATTTGTTATATTTTTGTCGTCTTTATAGATCATACAGGTTGTCTGTAGTACTCTATTGGCATGAGAGACCCGGGAGATTGCTGGTGTACGCATATACCATCTGGTTGTGTTTAAGAGATTAAAGAATGATATATACTGGTGTTTTAACTGTTTCCAGATTTGTGAACTACATTTGAAATATCAAGAACAAAGTTTAGTGCATCTGCCACAAAACAATCCTGTAAGCTTGCACCTTGTAGTACAAGATTGATAGGTAGTTGGTTGTGTACACATAGTGACTCAAAAATTAATTCTTTAAGTCATACTTGTACCTCAGATTATCACGAGACAATGTTATTTGTTCCGTCAAAGAAATCACTTTGAAGGCGTTATGTGGGTAGAATCTCTCATAGAAATGCATCTTGTAGGCACTTAAATAATGTTTAAGTGCTGTAAAATCTCAGAAAATAGTTCTGCACTTTAAAGTGTTCGTTGAAGAATTGTAAACTTCATAAAAATTGTCAGATAATACTTTTCGTTGTTGTACCAGCTGTAGTTAATCCAAAGAAAGGACTTTCTATGGCCTGTACAGTAATATTCCAATGAATTAAACGTGCAGATGTCTTAGTGATTTTATATTAGATTGTACCTAATATACAGTTGTCAACTCATTCACCGCCACACCTCCTGTTCTTTTCTCACTATAATTAAATACAGAGATTTCCAACACAATGCCGAGGATTGTGACTGAAGCAAATAGAACACGTGAAGCTAATTTCTTTGTCTTCCACTGTTGCACAACCCTTTGAGACCGAATCATATTCAAGATCCGCTTCTCTACTTGTACTTTCTCGATTTATCCTTTACAAACGTTAGCTCACATCATACTTCTTCATCAAACAACTCTTTGTTTTGATTGCTTGCACAGGAGACAGTTACATTCTATCGCATAGTGTAGCGAAGGCCACTTCAATCTGATTCACAATATCGAGTGTTTTTTGGTTGTTGTTTTTCAAAGCAATGAGTAGAAAAACCTGTAGTCCTTTGGTTAAAATGCTTCATACAAACATTCAGTGGACATAGCTGGCAACGTGATTGCTGCCGTATCTACAAAAGTCAGGGTCGTGGCGGTGAAGCCACGACCTTGGTTATAATTATATGACATAAGGAAAATTAAGTACTCTCAGGGATTTTGTACAGTAGAATGTGATATTACAAAACATAAGAAAAACACAAAAAACAACTGAATTTCTCGATGAGTCATTATTTACTGTATATGTTATTACTATTAGTAACTGAATTTATTTCTTATTGCACTTCAAGTGGGCGTCAGTGTTAGTTAATTTTGAAATAACTCTAATAACCTTCTTCGCATTGAGTAGGTAAAATTTCGCATTTTACGTTTTTTACATTCAAAAATTGATTACTTTAATCTCAATGTAGCCGAATGAACATGACATCTAAATGTAATTCATAACTGAATTTGAGATACAAGTTTTAATTGCTTAATTTCAACAAGAGATATTTTTCATTGTCATTTGTCTGTATCATATTCATTTCTTGGCTCTGAGCCCCCTACTGGGACAACGGTATATATCTACTGCTGGAAACAGGGTTATACCTACACCTTGACTCTGATTTACTTATTTTCTACTTTTATCATTCCTATACGATCTCCCAAGTTTAAAGTAAAATACACATGTATAGAATAGACGTTATTAAGGCAAGTTATAGTTTCGTAGCATCCAATTTATTTTCTGAGAGAGAATGATGAAACCACAACTGAAACCTACTTTTCACGCTGTTTTATTGCATCTTCTCTCTCACAAGTTCCTGATATTCCTCTCTGACATTTACTATTTCATTTCAGGTCACAAGCAACAATTACAATTCCAAATATCTACAAGACAATCGACCAACTTTGGGAATTTGTAAGACTTGTACCATAGGTATTGACCGTATAGAGCCAGTTACAATATAATGGCTATAATAAATTGTTCTTATTATTTTTATGTAAGTCTACGGATTTACAACACTAAAAGTAAGGGCAGATAGCCTGATGTGGCTTTGCTATAAGTAAAGCAGACACACACACACACACACGAAAGTTACATTTGACATTTGCTTTTTGTGAAACAGATTGTAATGCGTGTTTAGATGTTATATATAGTCCAAAGAAGAATAAAATTAAAAAAAAAACAATAACATGTAAACTATTAAGTCTTAAGCTACTTAGGATAAATAATTGCAATATTCTTTAATAATCTGCAGTCATTCTAGGAGGAAACTGGGCAATTTTGGTTTGTTGTATTTTTTTAGACAGGTACCAGGTGGGTAAAACCCCAGTCAATCCCACTATTCTTGGTAAAAGAGTAGCCCAAGAGTTGGCGGTGGGTGGTGGTGACTAACTGCCTTTCCTATAGTCTTACATTACTGAATTAGGGACATCTAGCGCAGATAGCCCTCGTTTAGCTTTGCGCGAAATTCAAAACAAATCAAAGCAGTCTTAACAGGTTGATTAACAATAAAGACGAAGGACTTTAATGACGACCTGTTATTCTATGCGTATTACAGGTTTAATGAAAAGTAAGAGTATGAGGTCAGTTACTCTACTTTTTTTTCTAGTTTATGACAATTATGAGATGTTTTAACGTGCAGTTATTGCATATATTTTGCATTAACGGAAGACGTTGTTCAGCGGCTATTTCAGTGGTGTACTTTTCGCGCCATTCATTCTGCAGCCAGTTTAGTTTGTCTGCGGCAATACAGAACTCGCGCGCTGCTTCTCCCGTTTTTGCAGAGTCTGGACTACCAGGATGTATGCATATAGGTTAACTTTCTTTAGAATAGACAGTGGTGACAAAGATGGTGTGAATGTGATTTACTGACAGAGAGAGAGAGAGAAAGAAAGGGATGAGGTAAGGAGTAAAACTGTACAACTTATGAACTGTAATAATAAAGGTAAATTTATTTTTGTACTGATAAACAAGTGTACGAAGGAGTTGCAAAATGGGGGTGTTTGGCTAGACATGCAGGTGTTAAATGAGAGAGTGTAGGTATTAAGAAGCTGCTAAAAGAAACTCCTGTGCTTCCAAAGGTAGCTCAATCTAGGGAAGGTAGGGCTGGAGGAATACTCCCAGAAATTCAGTATAATACTACAATTTACAGTTGTTACTCTGTAGCACTCTGTTCTAAAGTCTCTGCAGCATGTATTTAATAAAACTTACTTTTATTAATTTTTCAAGACGATGTATTCTACTGCTTGTTTAAAAGTATAGATACGTTACCTTACTGTACTTTATTGTGGCTCTGCAGACAAAATGTGTGATAAATTAATTTAAAAAATGTTTCTACTCATAATTTTTATGTATTATAGTTATCACAATTTGATTTACATTTTCTTAATAATTCAATTGTCAGTGCGAGTTTTAAACATAGCGAATACTACGTATAGTAGAACAACATAGATTTAGTAAATTTCATCCTAGATATGCTTAAAATTTCTGCTAAGTTTTAACGGATTTGGATTGCTTCTACTGGTTGCCCTAAAACTCTGCACATTAGGACAAAGGTGTGTCTGATTAATGTGTTTTTCTCTATGATTATATGTCACAGCAATTAATGAATAAAAGAAAATGACGGCCACTAGAATTCACCGTTCTCTAAAGGACAATATTAATATTTAATTGAGAACTTTGTTAAACCTTGTTTGCTGGCTTTTGTAATTGTTTTAACATTCATTTAACGTTTTAAGTTGCTTCTGTGTTTAGTTTTTCTTACAATCTTGTAACATAGCATCAGGTAAACTCGTGAAGTGGTATGCCTTCACTTTTTGTTATTATTACTATTCTAATTATTGCTTTTATGAAGTTTAGTATCATGTCTAAATATTTAGATTCGCTTCCTCGCTGAATATAGAATAAACTTGTAATCAGTCTCCAGTAGATAAATTTGTGTATTGTAGTAGGTAATTTGATTTTCTGAATAATTGAGAAAGTGTTGATAATTTACGATTAAAATACTTGCAAAACAGTACAGTAATAAGGCCCAAGTGACTTTTGAAACAAAATCCACCTTCCAAAAGTATTTTTATTTATATACAAACAAAACCTGTGAAACTATGGGATTGTTTTAATTTAATGTAAGTACTTGTGAAAATATGACCTTGGCAAATCGTAATATGCATTTTTTTATCATTAATTATTACATTTATTTTTATTAGTTGTATGATTTTACTGTCCAAAGTTTTTAGTATTTTTTTTATAAATTTGCACTTTCTTCGCGTTTCTCCTACAGCATACTGGTGAAATGTTCTTAGTTAGAACTTCCGCTTATTTTGAAACGAATGTCACGTGATTATGAAGCGAGTCACGAGAGTATATTATAGCGTTACAGGTGTAGGGCCACTTGGCATCTAAAATACGTTTACACTTGAGGTCCTTCTCCTTGTCGTATAGTATCGAAAACACATATTGCGATGCTACGTGATTTAAAACTATGTCTACCTTTTAGACTGTTTAGCTTAGGGGTGAGTAAAATATTTTTTTTCATCAACTACAATGTCTAAATGTTTATCTAGTTATGAATAAACATGTAGTATTTTAATTTTAAATGACGGTTAATATTTATATACTGTGTTTTGTAACACACTGTTTTTCCATGTTTAATTACATGCTATTTCTAATTTTACTGTTGCAAGTCGGTGGGGTAGAATATCTAGTTTTCAAGCAATTCCAAGAAATGTCTAGAAATAAACTGAGATCATTGTGCATGTCATGTTTTGTCTGTCTTTTGGGCACGTGTGATTTTCAACGATGTAAAGAATAATTTCAGAAGCTTCATCAAATCTTATTAATCGTGTATAATATTGTATGACACAGAATTACAGTGAACGTAGGAGATTGTGCTAGTTTAACTTGAAGAATCGTTATGTACTATTTTTATAAAACATAGGAATTAGATATACAGCATAAGAACTTGTTCAGAAATGTTTGCTTTCAATTGAAAACATTAAATAATTATTGCTAATGTTGATATACGACTATTTAGACACTAATAATCGTTTCTGTTTAAACGATTATGAAACATTTTATGTAAGAAGTTGATCTTACATTCACTAAACATAGTCGTGAACCAACTTTTATTCTGGTTTACAGAAGTTCATTCGTGATTAGCCTGAAGAAGGGTGTGATATATTTGTTTATAATATTAATAAAAACTTGTTAGTTTTATAAAATACAGAGAGTTTTGTATTTAATTCATTAAATTTTTTAAGTGTTTGACCATCAGATTTTTTAGTTACGGCTTAATAACGAGAGAAAAATTGTGTAATTGCTAGAATGAAAGCCTGAAAGAAAGGACGAAATATACACTGTAATACTTTTCTTGTCTTTTATACAGTTGAAATATCAGAACGTAAAGCCTTTTTTTTTTCTCTCTCTAGAAAGCTAAGTTAAAAGGATTTTGAATTCCTATATAAAAACAAAATAAAACGCATTATAAATATTTTGAGTGACTCGAGTCTATAATGACATGGAATTAATAAATCAACTGATAATGCATTTATGATGAGACGGAGAATTATGATTGTTAATGTTGATTTGAGAAACAGGTCTGATTTTCAACATCTTGCAACAGGTTTTATAATTGCGTAATTGTCGATGGAAAATTACAAACTTGCATGCAGGGGCGTACCTAAAGTATTTGGCACCCTGTGCGGATCCTTCCTTTAGCACCCTGCCATAATTGCTTTTAAAATTTAAACACACAGAAAAAATATATTAAATTTGCAAGTGAATTTTAAAATAATACAACACTGTAATAAGCAAATTACAAAAAAGAAAAATGCAGGACGTTAAAAATTCAGTAAACAGATAATACTGCATTTTATTTTATACAAAAAAATGCAGGAAATCCAGTCCCAACGCTCATGTTCAAAGGTAAACAGAGAGGATTCACAGTCTCTGCATATTGATCAATGACCTTATCAAAATTCACTTTCCTTTCTAAATTTTATACTATCAAAGAAAAAGAAAAATGTGTACTATAATGGAAATTAACATTTAACTGTTGTACTATGGCGAATTTTTCATTTGGTTTGAAAACTTGTACTGGTATTTCAACTCTCTCGATGGCACCCTCTTTCTTGCTTTCGCTCGCGGCGAACCTTTCCTCTCGCACCAACCTTTAGTATGCCACTCCTTACATTAAAAAAAAATAGTAGCATTTTTATACTTGAGGTATTATAAAAAGAAGTGTGGTTAATAAAGCTACGAAGTAAAACTTTCTCCGTTCTTATTGGTTGGGTAGATAGATGTTGAATACAAATTTGAACTGAACTGGTAATATACGGTGTTACTTATTTAATGCAAATTTCCCTTTGGATTGGGTACGTTGTTATTCATGAAAAAGCCGTTGGTAATCATTTCAGTACTGTTTAATAATTACACATTACTGATTAAACATTCGTACTGTTTAATATACATTAAATAGTATTTGTAAAGATGAACGTGTTATTTGTTTAAGAATTATCCCTGATTGGTTTGGAACTATTATTGTTCTTTCCACAATTACTAAAAATTGATGGGATAATTATACTATTTGGCATGACGTTGATATCACTAGCCAAACATTCGTTCATCATTGGTTAGATAATAATTCTGTTTTTGGAAAACAATCTCCAATTAAGATTAAAATATGCTATTTGTTACACAGTCATTTATAGTTAACTGGACAATAGTATTTTTTATTTAAAAATGTCCCAAATACAACATGCATTAATACTATTTGTATGTCAAAGTTTTGTGTGTGGTTCGTTAACAATGCTGTTAATTTTTAACACCAACCTTTGACACAATGCACAACAATGTTATTTACTTCTTTGATATTCATTACACAGTTTTTGCTAGATGACGGTTTCAAATATTAAACAGTAATTCCTACAGGATATATTACAGTAGAATTTACTGGAAAAGACCCTTTCAGTGTTCTCTCGTATTTCGAATTTAAAGACAGTTTGGTTGTTAGCTTTTGTGTTTCTAACGTTTAGTGTATAAAAATGTTCTTGAAAAACATTCTAGTTTTGTTACTTCTGGGGCTTTTAATACCATTATTTCTTTGTGTTGTAAATTGTTTCTTATGGGTTTGACATTGCAGTGTTAAGAAGAAGAAAAATACAAAGTAGTATTTGAGGTAGTATCTAAATTATCTGACTATTGAATGGAACACTGTCGGTTGTATTCTATCTTGATCGTCCTACCAGAGTCACTGAAGAATGAGTAATCTTGAAGAAGACACTACAGCTCCATCTGTTCCTGATGAGGTGAGTTTGGAGACTCGGTCCAGCGAGACGTCACAGGATATCTCTCCACCACCTTCTTACACACAGATTGCGAATTTTACTACAACACCTCAACAAATTTCAGGAACCAGAATTGCTAATGGATTTGAACAGACCCTAGAAAGTGGTGTGTCCACCGCCAACGAAAACGTACAACGAGCATTCACCACTACAGTTCGAACAGACCATGATGATGTAAGGTCTTCACGTGGATTGTGGCCTTATGATTCTTGTGTGATATTCGCCTGTTTTAGCTGCGTTGTGGGTATTTACAACATTAGCAGGTTTGCTGTCTTGGTACATGTATACAAAGGTAATTTTCTACCTTGTTTTCACTTTTATAAACACATTGATAGTTTAAGATGAAATAAATAATAGTGTTGAACTTATCAAAATGTGTTTTTTAACCACTGAATAATTTAATAATAATTTCACTTAAGGTATAACATTCCAATGTTAATGACGGGTCATGACAAGAGCACGCTGTGATGTGTTTTAAGAGAAACATTTTTTTTTATATTTTTATAAGTGGGAAATAACTGAAATATCATGCAGTGTACAGAACTTTAATATATATAATATAATATATTTGTATAAATGTTGTGCATGCTTAAACACTAGTACTACATTTTAACTCCGATGTATTACTACGTACACGGATAATTTATTAACAAAGTTGTTATCTTAAGAGAAAAACGGTTAAGTAGATGAGCACACGGGTCGGTTAATAGGAAGTATGGAATTGTGGTGGAAACTAGGATAAGATAGATGGACAGATTGAAGAGCATAGATATAAACATATAGGTATGTACTGAGAGGTAGTTACGTTACGCTAGGTCAATATCAAGTATTTGAGATTCACATGGGATCCAGGTAGATTATCTAAAGGTTTATCAGGAATTTTTCCCGAACACAAATAAACATTTTGACATTTTAGTTTCGTCGGTGAAAGATGTTAAAATTGTGCTGGTGAATAACAATTGTTTGTGAGTAATATTTATTTATTTATTTTATTTTATTTTATTTTAGCCTGTTTTCTCGTCGAATTTATAATTCTATCGTGTGTATTTGGCTTCCCATTCCTCTATCTTCAGATGGCGCTGGGACAGCATTTAGGGTCTGGGTTAACAGACATGTGGTACATAAGTCCAGCATTCAAAGGTGATATTTTATTAGTGTTTGTTTGTGTGTGTATTTTTAATCGGGATAAATTTTAAAAAATCATATTTTGTTGTTTATTTTCAGGAACTGAACACTGTAATGTTTCCCTCGTAAATAAGACCGAAAAGTTTACAAAACGTTTTGATAACCTAGAATAGACAGCATATTTTACTTATTGTTTTACCATGAAGTTCTGTAGAGAACACTATGTAATAACAGTGATATGGTTTGTTTTCTGGGACTAGTGGAACAGTAATATGGTTTTAAAGTTCAAATTGCTATAATTGAGGGTTCTTTACCAGTTTGTATTTACGAAGTACATGTGGATATATTTGTTTTTGATTTTCATTACTGGTGTATATTCATTGGTTTGGAACTATTATTGTTCTTTCCACAATTGCTAAAATTCATCGGATAATTATACTGTTTGGAATGACCTTGATATCACTAGCCAAACATTCGTTCAGGTATATTATGTCAATTAGTAATGAAATAATAGATATGTGTTTATTAAATGATTAATGTAAGAATGTGCCTACTTTGTGCTTGTTAGGAGTGGGACTAGCCATGGTTTACCTGTATGTGTTGCTAGGTGTGTACACAACCGTACCCATCAGCTGGCTTTTCCTGTACTTTAAGGATTCTTTCATCACGACCAGAGACACGTATAAATGGGGCCAGTGTCATCCAAAATTTGGATTTCATTGTAAGAACTTTTATGTATTATTTAACTTTAATGAAGAAGAGTTAATATAAAATTTAGATTCATATGTTATATACACGAGATATTACACGAACTGAACCTACCCGTTTTTATTATAGCACACAGTGGAGTACTTAATAATTAAAATGCAGAGGTGTAATTGAGTTGAGAAAATATGAAGCATAATTCGTTTAATAATTAAATGTAAATAACTATTGGTCATAGAAAACAAAATCTAACAAAACGTTTGTTTTATATAATCTGCGGTATTCTTTTTCTTCTCCAATGTATTGTCTGTGTGCAGAAATTGTCAATCACAATTTTCCATTTCTTTCCGTCCTTGGTATTCTCTGATGTTATTTTTGGTTCATAACCACTACGTGAACCCATTAAGTATCTTTATTGTTTGTCTTTCTTTGCTTCTCTTTCCTTCTATCTTGCCAGTTGTTACTATGTTATCTATCTTTTCTTTCCTTATAACATTACGTATTAAGTTGGCTTGTTTTTCGTACTTCATTAATGATATTGCGTGTAGTTGTTTAGGTTTTTAAATTCGGTTTATAATGTTGTTCATTATTTCTTTTTCTTAGTTCATGCTATTTGCAACATTTTTCTTAAAACCACATTTTGGCTGCTTGAAGTTTTTCTTCCGATATTCATTTGTTATTATCGATGTTTCACATCAGTACATAAGTATGGCTAGAGGCATTACTTTAGCATTTAACAAAGTCGGAGAAGTATTTTTTGCAAGATAATTCTAAAGGAATTATTTCATTTATATTTAAATGATGTAACGGATTTAACGCTATGCGTTCATTTTAATACCGACGTTTGTTTCCGTTTAATGCATGTGACGTATATTGTTGGATGTGTGTTGCGCAAGTTCCGCTTGTTATATAGATTTGTAGAAGATTATCAAGAGTAAGAATCAACAATATTTGCTTTACAAAAAGCGCTAGCGTGTCTTCGAACATTGTTGAACATTCGAAAATCTCGCCTAGAAGTAAATAAACAGACGCTAACAGAAAACAGAATATTATTGATCAGTTACGGTCAGTACAGTATAAACCACGGAAGCTATAATTATGATTAACGCTTATTAACAGGAAAACTACAGACTTTGACTAGGAACTTTTATATATTTCGAACATTATGAACCGTTCAACTTCATTGAATTAATTTTGGACATTAGATATTTCTTTTTCGGTAACGAGTGTGTTTGTGTTTGTTCATAACAAAACCACATCAGGGTATCTGCTAAGTCCATCGAGGGTAACCGAACAGACAAAAAGTGAGCTTATGAACCGGGTCAGGCCAAACAATGATACAGCTAGTTAGCTAGCGTTTCGGTCAAGTGAAGGCCGGTATCTGTGTCAACGTCAAAGTAATTTGTGCCTTGTGGAATGGACCGTTATTAAATTATTAATTTCCAGACCAGATAGAAGACTGAATATTGATTTTGAGTGTTTAACTCTTTTGTTTATAAATTATTATTTGTAATATCTATTTGTAATAACCGTTAATATAAATATTAATTGGAATAAGATCTAACAAACTATAGCAGGTGCACTTTTTATGAAAATATGAACTAAAACCAGGAAGTGTTCAGGAAGTTATGAAAACCAATGTTAAAATTAGATTTGAGATCATATTTGGACAGATGTCGTCGAGCGAGTTCTAAAAACATATAGTTTTACAAATTTTTCTGTTATCTAATAAAAGGTATAACAAATTAACAACGTTTTCAAAGGGGACACTTTTTTTTTGTTCACTTCCTGTATATGTACAATGAAATTAAAGAAAAGCATGTTTTATACAAATAGGGTATATTAACGCTGCTACATATAGGATAATGAGTTATTTTGGATACAGAAGACCAGTATAACATTAAACAATACGAGGTAATCAAAGTCTGCTTTCTCTAAGCACATTATCACAATAACTTATAACTGATGGAATGCTGTATACCTTCTTACTGTATATATCGTGTATTTTTAGTTATTATATATTTCGTTATTGATAATTTTACATTGTTTTAGAGTTTGTGTGTAAATTTGCACTCATTACCTTTATAGAACTACAGATTAGGTTCATTCAATTAGATTTTTGCCATTAAATATATTGCACGAAAAAGGAACTAATAATAATAAAACTAACAGTGAAAGCGCATGTTTTTTTCAATTTAGTCAGTTATGTGCTGAAAAATCTAAGAAGCATAAGTAAACAAAATTCACGTGATTAGAATGTTAACATCAAAATTTTGAAAGAGGAATATCAACTGTTTTAACGCAAGGAACCTTCTTAGTTGTATTTTTGTTTAACTAATTTTTGTATTTTTCTTTTCAGTACAATATGTTACATATTATAATCTATCTCAGACGAACTTTTGATTTATTACGTTACGTATTACGTTTTCAAATAGCTGGAAATTTTGATTTAAATTTAGAAGCTAATTGAATGTTAATATTCATGATATTTGCCAAGAAGATTGATACCCACAATTTTCTTTTTTAACGCAAATATAAAAGCAACAATACAGTTTGTAATTACAAATAATTTATAAATAGAGGATTTGAAAACAATATTGAATCTTCTATCTGGTCTGGAATTGAATATTTTATAGACAGATCATTATAAGCAAATAAATTGTGTTTATTCATAGGTACACTTTACTTGATTGAAATGCTAGCTAGTTCTATTCTTAGCTGGCCTCACACGGTTTACAAGCTGTCTTTTCACCGAGGAAGATATCTGATGCCCTTGTAAACATCCTAACGTCTGAAGTTAATTCTCTAAAGTTGAAGGGTGTGTAATGATCGAGTTCTATAAAGATTCCTGGTCAAATGTATGTAGTTTTCCGATTATTAGGTGTTTATAACACTTGTAGCTTCCGAAGTTTATAGTATACTGACTATAGCAAATCAACAATATAAAACTGCTTTTCCGCGTTACATTAGTTACATAAGCTTTAAAGCGAGGTTGTCGGAAGTAATAAACAATACCGGCAATGACTAGTATTACTTAAACATACAGTAAATTGTTGATTCTTACACTCGAGAATCTTTTATAAATTTAGAAATCAAGCTGAACTTTCGCAATACACATTTAACTATATATGTTACATGCATTTCTAAATATATATTTAACTAAAATAAATATCGATATTAACCTAAATACATAATAGTAAATCTGTTACAAATGAGATAAAACATTTCATTTTTACTGTTGTCCAGAGTGACTCATCACGTGAATGTGACTTCTGTTCCTATAATGGTGATTAAATTTTAGGCGATTTTTGTTTTTCGTTCGGTAAAGAACAGATTGATAAACAAATGGAATTTCCAACAACTTGTCTCGATTGGGCCTCTAGACTCTGTCTGAGAGCTGCGGGTTTAAATTCCTGTCACCGAACATGTTTGTTTTTCAGCCATAGGAGCATTATTATGTAATGACCAATCCCAATATTCATTATTAAAAGAGCTGCCCCAGAGCTGCTGTTGTGTGTTATAATACATAACGTGGATAGCTCTTCTGTAACTTTTTGCGCAAAATTCAAAAGAAACCAAGCAAACTAATCCAACAATTTGTATGTAACATGTAACGTGGAAACTAACTATGCAAGGAATAATAAAGCTTAGATGAATTTCACCAGGTTTCAACCGTATATTAATGATAGAAGAGGAGTAAAGCAGTTTTAAACAATTAAAACGACATAAAGGAGTTGAAATATTGATGTAGGAGGTAGAGAAATAATACAGTCTAGTCATTAGGGAAATTTTAGTTTTATTGTGTCTCTTAATTTCAGGTATTAAACAGCTTTATCTGTAATGTGAATTGTATTTTTACGAGCTTATTAATTTCGAAATTCTGGGTTTGATTCACCGCAATGTTTAGACTATTGTGTATAGCTACGCTAATATAAGCAAGGCTGATTGAATTAACATATTTTTTTAATATCCACTGAAATGTCGTCATCACGCCCCCACTTGAGAAACGTGTTATCGACATATTTTAATCATGTATTAATGGAGTTAGCTAAAACGGTGTCCAAGCTCTGGTCTTAATGTCGGCCATTAACAACTTTCATAGTAAAGGTGCTAGAAGGGACCTCATAGTTAAGCCTTTAAAACCAAACCGTAAAATTTATTAGTTGTGTATGGAAGTTCATTATGACATTTTAACAGTAAATTCACCATATTTAGTCACACATCAACGTGTGGATGCACAGTATTTGATATCTAACTGAGAGAAGTTTTGCTATCTGCTAACATATTTCATAAACCACATCGAAGAACCTCATGTTGATTTGGTGATTGAGTTTATTTCTATAACTTTGTTTACAAATTCTAAGTTTGTTGAGGTACTTGTATGTGAATTAGTTAATAAAATATTCTAAACACAAAAATATATCGTAGCCAGATAAGAAGAGGAATATCCACTATCCACATCTGTATGGTGTACACCAGTTTTATAAAGTTTTAGGTGAGCGTAAAACCGAGATAAAATAAAACGAAAATGTATGATGTTTCTATTTGTTATCTACATTTTAAGGTAATGCATCTATTAACTATAATTTTCTAAATCAGTCTTGTAATGTTGAAGTATCTACGCATGTACATCTGTGTCCAGGTGTAAAGACAGGGTTGAATATTGCCGATACCTGTACACTTCTATAACGAGCCTTCCCTCCAGTAGGTCAACGTTTAAATCCGGTGCTCAGTTCTTCGCAATGAACAGACAGTCCATTTTTAGCTTTTCGATAAAACATCAACAACTAATAAACCTGATTACATGTTACTAAATTATTGTCATATTTTGACTGTTGATGTGAGTGTTTTTTGCTTTCAAAAGCTGATTGTAATTACTTACATTTATGAAATATAATTACTTTAAACCCTTCTTTAATTTTTATTACAAATAAAACGTAAACATAAATCAGTAGGTAATAAACTTATAAGCTCAATCTGTCAACCGTAGTTTCTTTTTTCTGTATTCGTCAATGAAAAACACTTGTTAAAATGTTGAGGTGTTGTGAAGTGAAAAGAAAAAAATACACAGCTTGTAAGAATTTGAAACAATGAGATTCTTTACGATATTAACATAAAAATATGATTAGAACTAATAAAAACATTTGTTTACTGTTTATAAGACTATTATAATATATAGTTTTCCGACTGATACGGTTAAATAGATACGTCAATTTTCTGTTTACATTCAGTAAAATCACTGACAGTGAAAGGGTCAACGCTGCTTCTTACTTTTATAATTTCATCGTATTCGTTTAAATGTTCTTTAATGTGTTTAAAAGGTTTATCTGTTTTAATATGTAAATTCGTAACCGCTGTTTTCTTCGCACTGTATATGCATTGTTATTTAAGTAATTTGTGAATTACATAATTTAGGCATGAGGCTACAAAAAGAAAATATATATTGTATTAATTTGTTTCCACATGACGCTATTTGGTTTCAACGCGTGTTTTTTTAATAACTTATGCTTTAACCTTAGCTATTTGCATAGTTATATTTTTAAATGAAACGAAGCTTTATTAACGAATGTCGAAACTCCAATGTTACTTGTTTCGTAGTTGTCAATAATGATGTTCTTTTACCGATTTCTTCATTTATGGATTTCAGTTCTCTTCTTCAGTTTTACAACTAATTTAATTTTAGGTTTCTTTCAACATTTGTCTAAGCATTTCGGAAATTAGTTCATTAATTTTAATGATTCTATTTAGTTTTGGTGCATTTACTTATTGCATTAATTACATAATAGTTGAATGATATATAGTTGATAAAAAAAAGACGATTTCCACTCACAACCAAACTATAAAATTACATTAGTTATCTTTTTCATGTCGTTTCCTTCACACATCACTAAACATATTGCTATATGATCTTCATAGATTGTTAAACAATTTAGCATCTAGTTTTTCAGAAAATATTAAACCCTCAGAATCTTTTCAGGCGGTATTAAAAGCTACATCAGTGAGCCTTTCACATATTGAGCTTTCACTATGTTTTTATTAAAAACATTAAACGATTAAATTTCGGGAATTTTGTATGTTTACTTTAGTTGTTCTCAAACTGGGTCATCCAGAGTTTGTCAATTTTTACATTATTAGTTCCTTTTATACTGTTTTAAGAATAGTTAGTCATAAGTAATGAGAACGTAAAAGAAGTAACAAAAGTATTTAATATTAAGCCAGCTAGTAAAAGATTATTAAACTGAGATAGTAACTGAATGTACGAGAGGTACGTTGTTTTAATATTTTCTGTGTCGAGCAGTCCGGGGAAAGGCCACGGATTGGCTGTTTTGAAATAATAGTTTCTAGTGCATCACATACACATATTTTAATCAGTAAAAGGTGATTAGAGTGTAACAGTATGACGGTAAATGTGACCCCTTTCCCTATATTAGCCTTAGTCTTATCACATTAAGAGCAGGCAGGTTATTTTTTAAACTAAGAATGCTGAGGCAGCACCATATAGGAAGGATGTTCAGTGTCGGAGAGGGAGGGGAGATAGTTTAACACAAGTTCTAAAATACTTTCATAAATACAAAGCTTCTGTACGAAATATACCGTTATTGCGTACATAATAGAAACAGATTTTTGTAACTCTCTCCAGTAAATACCTACTATAATTTTAAGAATAAGTAATCTACAGCTGTCATGAAATTATATCATTCGATTAAAATATTATGAGTTTCTAGATATACAATATATCCTAGAGAACTAAACTAGTGGAAAGTGTGCTGATATGTTCGAATATGCCGAACATTTGTAGGATTAGTTTATTTTGAATTTTGCGCAAAGCTGCATGAGGGCTCTTTGCGCTAGCCATTTCTAATTTAGCAGTGTGTGACTAGAGGGAAGGCAGCTAGTCATCACCGCCCACCATTAACTCTTGGGCTACTCTTTTACCAACGAATAGTGGGATTGATAGCCACTTTATATCGCCCGCACGGCTCAAAAGGCGAACATGTTTGGTGTGACGGGCATTCGAACCCGCAACCCTCGGATTACGAGTCGAGTGCCTTAACTACCTGGCCATGTCAGGTCACCTTTCGTACGAACTTATAGATAGTGAAAATAATAATAACACGTTAAAATGGTTAAGATGTTGCATATGTAGTCACGGCCCAAGTATAGGGGTCAGAAAGAGTACTTGGTATCCGGAAACAAATACTGATTTTTTTGCGGTAATAATATTAGCATTTTAATTAAAACTAAAGCAAAAATGTAAACTAAAAATTAATCTAACCAGGAGAGCGGATGAGGTCGTCTTTGCACGTGACCCCAGCAGGTCATAAATAGACCGAAAGAGTCGACGTCCTTAACTACTAGGTTACGCCAGAATGTGTAATGTGATACTAATTTCTATTGGTTCTGTATAGACATGACGTAGTGAGGGGCAGTAAATGGATTCATAGAACCTTAAAACGAGAACTAACAGTTTTATGTTAGAACCGCTTAAACTTCTGACGTAATCAGAATTGCAACGAAGCCTTAAAAGTGTTTTGTGTTTGTTCATCACTGGTTTATACGTTTATAACGTTACAAACAACATTATTAAATAAACAGTATGTAGAATGCATTGTAGTCAAATTCACTCTGAAATTATTCATTGCAAAATGTCTGTGTACTTCGCCTATACATGTTTGGTTTATTTATAGATTGTGATGGATTTACTAGGGAAGATTTTCATTTCTTCATAATTTCTGAATAAAGTATAACAACTGTGTTACTAAACATGTTAATGCCACTTGTCACGCAACTAATATATCTTTGTTTCTAACTTTCAGCCTGTTTAGAAAGTCGAAATCTTTCAACAGATGCTTACTTGGGCTGGTCAGTGCCGAATTATCTCCAGTAAGTAAAAACAAAGTACTATTTTAACGTATATAGTATATAGATGAAGCTACATTATAACTGTGTTGAGCTTAACATTGTATATCTTGCCAGTTCTAACATAATATATATTAATATTGGCTGAGATATTAAATTTTAGTTGATGAATACGTTAAACGACCGATGTGAAATTATTGAAGAAAATTAATTTTTACATTGATATTAAGTCATACTGGAATAACAGTAAATTTAAAGTAGAACCAAACTTATACGTTAGTTCATGTACTTGTTTTAATTACAGTAAGCCTTTAAGTAAAATGGTTTTACGTTAATAAAAACCATGCTATATCATTACGGCAATTAAACAGTATGCCTAAATCACGTGAGTGAGTGGATCAATGCTGAGTGGGTATGAGTTGTAAGTTTTGTGGTTCTGGAAACGGGATGAGGTTTTTTCCATGTCAATCTCTCACTGTGACGCTGTTGTTCCCATCTTGGATTTCTTAACCTCATAAACAAGAAACTTAAAGGATGGTGGAAGAATATTTATAGCTTGTTAGGATATTTATTTCACTTATTACTAAGTTTTTACTAGTTTATTTGAAATATAAAGGTTTCTCGTTATCTTGTGTTTTTCTTGATAAGTCTTACACAGACGTGACGTACCTAATCATTTCTGTAATAAAGTACAGTGGTACTTCGGTTTTCGAACATATTGTTTGAGAAAAAAAATGTCTCGGTTGTCGAATATAAACTCGGTTTCCGAACCAAGCTGTTGTGGCTTGAACTCCCGAAGTAACCCGACGGATGACCCGAACGATTCTTCGACTATTTACGGCCCACGCCAAGCTTGGCCAAAACACTTTACCCGCACTTGTTGCTCAGTCCACACCCCCGCTAAAATCTGCTGTGAAAGTTCTCGTTTTTCTTTTTTTAATATTCTGATTAAATAAGCCACCGTGAGGTAAAAGAAGGATAATGAAAGCAGCAAACCAAAAAGTAAAGTTGTTAGAGCCACAGTAGAGGTGCAAAAAGATCTCGTAGCGAAGTACGAGAGTGGTGTTTACGTGCTGACCTTGTTACACAGTTTGGTGTGGCAAAGTCTACAGTCTACACCATACTGAAAAATAGAGGCCATAAAAGGAGCTGATGTTGCAAAAGAAGTGATAGTGCTTAAGAAACAAAGATCACAAACAATTAAAGAGGTAGAAAAACTGTTATTGATTTGGGTAAACGAAAAACAGTTGCTTGCTGACCTCTTGAAAAACACCCCTGCTGATACAAGTGATGCCTTTAACGCTAGTAATGGGTAGTTTGAAAAATTTAGGAAGAGAAGTGGCATATATAGTGTGGTGAGACATGGGGAGGGTGCCAGGCAGATACAAACCTCATTAGACAAATTTTTAGTGAGAAGTAGGTCCAGTGAGTCTCAAGCAGGTTATAGTGGTGCAAAGAGACAGAAAAGAGAAAGAATCCCAGAAGGAGAGTTACCTGACGTTTTTATGTGAGGTGACTTCCAAACAATAATAACCCTCCTACTCTCTACATTCCTCACCACCTTTCACTTACGCCATCAGCTCTCCTTAGCACAGGTAAAGTGCTGTTAAATTTTCATTTATTGTTTTTTATTATGTTTATAGTTTTTGTGGTTGACTTTATGCATGTAAGTATTATTATACAGGTATAAATAAGCAATATTTTTACTTAAAATGCTTCATAATGCTTAATTTTTTGAGGTCTGTAACAAATCAATTTAATTTACAGTATTTCTTATGGGAAAAATTGATTCGGTTTTCGAACAGCCTTCTGGAACGGAAAAAGTTCGAGAACCAAGGTATTACTGTATTTTATAGTTTTCTTTATTTAGTTTCGTATCTTTAGTGTAGACCAATCACCCAGTTATCTAATCGCCACAATATCGACGGGCTCACGTATCTAGTACTTGAAATAACACATGTAACGATGTGTCACGAGTGACATTTGTTAGTTTTAGACGCAAGAAACTATCTAATGGTATGGGACACTGAGTTAGCGAGTTGGTCGTAGTCGTCTGGCAAGAGTTAAAATTAATTATCAGAGTACCATAAGTGAAGACCATCAATAAAGTGTGGTCTGTAAACAATACAATTATCAGAGCATAGATGTGTATTTGCTATTAAAATTATCATCTATTTAGAATATAATTAATCATGGGTTTCTACAGTGCTTTTTACTTCTTTCATTTTACTAACCTTCGTACTACAACTAATATAATTATAAAATTTTAACATTCTGCTTGTTTCTACGAGCCGTTTTATTGTAATTATTCTTGAAAAATGCAACCTTATAGTCAAAGTAAGATTATGACAATCTGATGTTTTAAGTTATGTCAAATTTAAGACACTACATAGTATAAAATATTGAAATGAGTCGGTTTTGTTAGAGTGGTTAATGAACTCCGTATTTTGAGGTCCTGTGTTGTAGTTCAGTTAGATTGTCTTAATTCGGTACTGCTTTTCTTTATCAAGCAAATAGCTTTGTACAGATGTTCATCTATCTTCTCTCATTATTAAGTACATAGCTTTGTACAGATGTTCATCTAACTCCTCTCATTATTAAGTACATAGCTTTGTACAGATGTTCATCTAACTCCTCTCATTATTAAGTACATAGCTTTGTACAGATGTTCATCTAACTCCTCTCATTATTAAGTACATAGCTTTGTACAGATGTTCATCTTACCCCTCCCACAGTTCTGGAGTTAGCAGAACCAAACATGGCAAGGAGGGAGTGAATTATGGATACGGGGATTTCGTTATCTATGCAACATATCCTCGTATTAATGGGATTAAAATGCAACCGTAAGCTAACAAAAACAAGATCAAAGAAGTTCAACGGTAGGTTTTCAGGTCTCTGAATCCGAATCAAGCATTGAAGTTTGTGTCCTGGGACTCCTAGGATTCCAAAAACGGAATCCTTTAAAAAGCATAAATATTCAACGTGAAATGTCACTAGTATTGTACCTTGGGGATCTGTCTCAGGAACTTTGCTGTTTTTGATTTATATCAATGACAGCAAGATATGGTCAATAGATTATTTAGGAAAGCAATTGATATGTTTAAAGAATATCTCTTGAGCCAGTTAATACTTGCCAAATAATATTGAAAGAGGTTAAAGGTTTGATATGTGAGCAACTTAGTGTTATTTTTTCTCTCATTGTATATTTAATTAGCACTTGTAATTTGCCTTTTATTACAATTTTGAGTTATGTATATTTTCGTCAGATTCAAATGTTCTTTTTAATAGTGTTATATATTTAATCGTGTGAAAACTCATGTTAAGAAATTAGCCCTGAATTAAATGTACGACCCTGGATTTTTTAAATTTTGATGGCAAAGGTAACGAACTTTATGTTAAAAGGCACATTATCGAATGTATAACTTTTTAAAAAAAATATGCTTAAATTTTTAAACTAAGTTTATAAAAATGTCTTGTTGAAGGTGAAAACATAAAAATAATATACTGTAACGATATCTTTCGCTTTTAGAAGATATTTAAGATTTTTTTTAAACATACATCCACTCATGTTTATTATATAATTCCACATTAACCCTTATTTATTTTATAACTGCATTCTGAGTTTTCCAAATGTTCAAAGAGCTTTTTGGTAGTATAATACTAAACATATAAAAATTAAATATAATATTAAAAAAGTGAAACTCGACTGTGCTTTGGACTCCAGACATCCACTCGAAACAAATCACTTACCAATTTGAACGTTACCAACAGATGGTTTAGCATTAATGATAAAGAGAAGATTGCGAAAAGAGTGAGTTTTATTATTTAGATTAATCTTGCATCTACGGTGTTAAATTTTTAAACCCTTATAAAATATGTTTTGAAAAGTCATTTTACAATGTTTAATTTTTTTTTTTTAAAGTCAGTAGGGTGTAATGTTGCCTTACTAGTCATTTGACATTCATTGAAAAATACAGTGCTTATATAAATGAGGGTACCTGTTTAAATTTGGTACATCTAGATGTTTATGAATCATTTAAAGTGTAAACATACAAGTCTTTTTTTTTTGGAAAAGATATCTCGGTAGGTATTACGGCTCATTGGATAGAAAACTGGCTGGATAGAAGAAAGCAGAAATTGTAATAAATGGATTTTAATCATACTGGATTTATGTCAGAAGTTGGGCAGTGCAGGGCTTTGTGTCCGTTCCTTTCATGTATTATTTACATACTTCACATAGGTAATGATGTTTAAGTTTTGAGTGTTGTTGCTTTACAAAATAATTTGTATTATAGGATGTAGCTTTTAATTATACCAAATATAATTGCTCTGTCATTTTTCCCTCCACTTTTCTCCACAAGAAGGGGCCTTCTTTCTGAAGACTTGTACTGCAAAACACTGGGTTTCAATATTCATGGTGGGAAGAGCACAGATAGCCATTTGTGTAGCTTTGTGTTTAATAACAAACAACAACAACATCCAGAAAAGGGAAATGATCAAGCAGACCTTGATCTTATCAAGTAGTAGTCATCTTCATTTAGAGAGAGAGAGAGAGAGAGTTTGAATGTGACCGTTGACGGACACGTCTTAGAGGCGAGAGTATAAACGGGTACCAGATTGTAGGGGGCGTTGCAGGTGGATGATAGGTTATTGATTAGTATAAGTATAATGGTATTTCTTTATATTGGTTTAATTTTGGTTTTAGTTGATGTATAAGTAGGGCTTCTTTGATTTTGCGTTTGTTTATATTTGTTTTCCTATTTAATATCTGGGTGTTTCCTATGGTTCTGTTGTGTTTATTTGATTTCCAGTGTTCAAAATATTGTGAAGATGTTTTTTGTGTTCTTTGAATCTGGTTTCCATTTTTCTGCTTATTTCTCCAATATAGAAGTCGTAGAAGCTGTTGCACTGTATTTTATGAATTATGTTGGTTTTGTGTTTCTCTGTGCTTTCTTAGCTACCAAGGCATGAGTTCAAAAACTTTACTTTTGTGGCCAGAATATCATTATGATTATAAAAAAAACATTCTCTCTAATGATCTGGCAACTCTTAAGTTAAACTGGTTTACAACCAGTGCAAGAAGATGTTCAACCTATTTTCTGCTTCTTGCAATGTTCTTTTTGTTTTTTCAACAAGAATTAGGAGGAAGATAAATTTTCGGACTTTTATTGTTAGACTACTATAATTATTTTTCTAATCACATAAAATTTTAAGATTCCTTCTAATTAAAGACTCTCATAGACTAATTATATGTGTAAAGTCTTGGAAACTGTTTAACCCGTTACAGTTTGGTAGCATTACACTGGCCTCTTCGCATATCTAAACTGTAGGTACTTTAAAATTCAATACGAGAACATGGGACCTTTTAAGCTACAAATTTGATTTCTTTACCAATGCATGCTTCATAATAAAAAAATAGTTACGTACTCTCCAATGTACAAATTACCTAATCATAAAGGTGAAAGCTATTTTCATGCACTATTCTACATAGTAATCATAATGATGTTATGTTAGGCATCATTGTTGAAAAATGTGTAATATTTCATCAACAGCTCTGAATACTATAAATTTTAATTAGTCTTACCTTACTCACTGTTATGTATAAAACTTATCTCTGTCCTTTCACAAATTATCTACAGCTACTTCAACTAGACTTTAAGCTCTAAACTATCTGTGGACTTTCATACCATACTTTCCTTCTCTTGTAGAGCTATGTCTCAGTTTTCTTCACCCAGAATGCTAGGGATAAGACAAAATTAAAACAACCCATTTCAGTATAACTTAAAAAACTACAACATGATAAGCTGTGATAGTAAGAATACTCAGTATTTACTCTTTATATCAAGTTTGTTTCACGACTTCTTTAAGATTCTGAATAACGCACTCAATAAGATGCAAAAGTGTCAAGTTATTTTTAGATTTTTAATACACACTTTAAATCTAACAAGTTTCAGTTTTTGTACATAAAGATGTTTCTGCACAGGTAGATAATTTAAACATTTCCACTGAATCCCAATACAAATTATAATTGAGGCAAGGTGCTAGAAATATAGATTAGCAGCTGTTCAAAAAATGTTAATAATATACACTGCTGGCCAAAATCATAAGACCAATGAACATAAAGAAAAAATATTCATTTTGCGTTGTTAGACTCAACCACTTATTTAAGTAGAGCTTCGAAAGATGAAAATAAGAAAATAAAAAATAAAAATAAACTTTTTTAGCATTTAATAGGGAAAATGTAAATACTATGAAATTAGCCGAAATGCTAGCTGCTCTAAAGTTTAAGACCGTACCGAAAAGAAGTCTTAAACATGGTAGGAAATGCCCAATAAGAGGTATCAGTAGTGAGTAGCACAGTCATCATTGCGAATAACTTCAAACATTTACTTTGGCATGGTCGATAAAAGCGTTTGCAGAAGGCTGGCTGGAATGATATTCCAAGTGGTTAAGATGGCTTCGCGAAGATCATGCACTGTTTGGAATTTACGTCCATTTCTATAGACTTCCCTTGCCATCCATCTCCAAATATTTTCAAAGGGGTTAAGTTCGGGCGAACACGCTAGATGATCCAAAAGAATCACGTTATTCCCCATGAAAAAGTCCTTTGTCCTGCGAGCATTGTGGATTGCAGCGTTGTCCGGCTGCAAGATCTAGTCATTTCCGCACAAGCGAGGGCCTTCAGTCAATGCCAATGTAATCACCTACTGTTTGACTCCACTGTATAATCTGAAGCTTCCATCGTTTCATGGAAGGAGAAAGCACCCCAGATTATGATGGAACCTCCTCCATCCTCCACTATGTCGTGTAGAAAATGTCTGGTGGGATATCCTTATCTTACCAATAACGTTGGAAGCCATCTGGACCATTAAAGTTATTTTTTTTTCTCATCAGAGAACAAAACCTTCGTCCACTTTTCTTCGTTCCATGTTTGGTATTTCTCAGCAAAGTTTAACCGAGCTGTTTCGTGGTGTGAAAGGAGAAGTGGTCTTTGAAGACGTTTATGGTTTTATAGCATTTCTCTCGTAGATGGCGTCTTATTGTTATTTTGCTGCATTCTGCGTCTATAAGGGCCTTAAGCTGGTTCGACGATCGGCTGGTATCTTGCCAGACAACCCGTCGAATCCTCCTGCTCAACGCCGGGGATATTTTCTTAGGCCGACCACTGGAAATGGTCGTTCCGTATCCCTCAGGGTCTTTTAAGAAATTTACAACAGCAGTCTTACTACACCCTATCTCACCATCGATGGCATATTGAGAGAGACCTTGCTTTTGCAGCTCGACAATTCTGCCACGTTCAAACTCCTATCAATTTTTCAGTCTTTTCCATGGTTTTACTCAATGTAACACAGGAGATGCCAGTGGGAGATGTTGACAACGCTAATGCTTGAACGCAAATGACTAAATTTCGTTACGTGTTTACCGATTAACGCTTCGTTTCAATGTGGTCTTAAACTTTTGACCAGCTAGTATTTAGGCTAATTCCATAGTGCTCACACTTTCCCTATTAAATGCTAATAACTGTTTTTATTTTTATTTTCCCTTTTCTTATTTTCATCTTTCGAACCTCTACCACATAACTGGTTGATTCTAACAACGCAAAATACATATTTTTTCTTTGTTTATTGGCCTTAAGATTTTGGCCAGCAGCGTATACACATCAAAGAACCCTTTGAGATATTAACATTTTACTTAAAACTTTATTTTGTAGAAAATATGGAGGTAGAATTATTCAAAGCACAATATCGTTAACACAATGAAAGGATAGGAAGAATGATTGCTCACATCGCATATTTTCTTGTGTGATCAATTTCCCATTGACCATCTGGTGGGATTTTAAAATGTTATTTGGGAAAGTCTTTCTCAATAAAATAAGTCTAATTTTTGTATTTTCAATCTTAAAAGACACATTTAGGTTCATCTCATTACCAGATCTGTTTCTTGTGGGATTGTGAACAATTTGTACATTTTTATCTATAATTGTTATTTAGAGGTCAATATAGAATGAACACTATCCTTATCCTTCTTACAGGACTTCTAAGTACCTCAGTGATGTATCTTGAATGTCACACTATTTAGCATGAATATCAATGGCACCGCTGAACAACTTGTAGTTGCAAACATTTTTTGTGCCTATCTCTTTCGTAATTCTCATTGGTTATAAAATATATGATACACTGAGTGGAAGCTTCAAACTACCGTCAATAAACTGTGTGAATGGAACATTACAAAAGTTTTAAATGTTTTTCATTTAAAACCATCTGCATGCATTTCTGTTGCTAAAATGAATTACATTCTAATCTCAAGCTCAACCTGCGAGTTCCATGCATTCTTGTAGTAGTTGAGAAAATGTTTAGGACTTACTTGGACAATAAGATGACTTTTTGTCACAAAAACAGTTTAAAGTTAACATGCAAGTAAAATAAACTATGCACTATGTTCTACCTTGTGAGAAGTGAATAGGTGTTGGGCTTAAAATCTATTCTCTATTTTGATTCAAACTGTACTATAGTTTGTGATCTTCATCTTAACCTCCGACTGTGTGGTAGCTCTTGTAATCTCTGCATCATTAGGGCTTTCGACACATACTAATCCTTAGTTTAACCACAGAGCTTTATTAACCCCACTTCACTTCAAACATTTGCAACTCCCTTTGAACTCTGCTTCTGTGGTCTGACCACTGCCGGATCTGCCAACTTGCAATGTATCTTCATTCCTCAGCAAACTTCTTTTGGCTTTTGTATTCAGGCAAAGTTTAGAAATAGGTTTGACATTGGAAGTCTTTATTGAATCTGATTATTCAACAAAATCCAACTACGGGTTACCATCTCCCACTGCAATACTTCTTACTCAGCTAAACATCGGAGAAATCCTGATTGTAAACACTGATTTTTTCATTGACTCGTATTTTTTAAACCATTTTTTTCATTCCATTGTTTATAAGTGACTCAGAATCGAGTGTTTGGTTTGCTATTGTTTAGTGAACTATGTTATTGCTTAAAATGTTTTTACAGATTTTGTACTTTCTACTAAGTTGTTTGCAATCTCACTTGCTCCGAGTCATACAGGAGCCAAGCAATACACTAACTGTACAATTTTACTGACTGGCTCTAACTTTTTGATGGCCCTCTAATCTCTATCGCTTTTCATTCCGTTCTCTGGGATATTCAGAAATGGCTGGTCTATTTCTTGCCGTTATTTATCTTGAACAATTTTTGGGGGTTTCCGGTTATATTGGAATTCAAGATAATGAGCACAATAACGTGTAACAGCGAAATCAGTGTCTATTGGTAATGTAATACCTTTGCTTGTTTCTCACTTGGATTGTAGGCCAGTCATCCAAACTAGGCTTCATGCCAAGTAGCAGCTAATTTGTTGTAAGCAGTGACACAAGAAGTGTTTAGAGTTAAAATCTATTACTATCGATTGGCTGTCTGGTTTTTACAGTAATTGGAGGGAAAATATTGTCGTTGTTTTTGTAGGGGTTTGCATTGGTCACAGTTTTGTTACATATCATTGTAACATATTTTTCTTAAAAGGGAGTGATCCATTAATTTGTGAGCTGTACGACACTCAAATCATATGTTAGTTGTATACTATTAATCAGCGATGGCAGAACTTTCTTTTGTTTATGTGCCTGTCACGTTCGACAGTATCGATGACATTCAGAACTCAACAATTCACGTTCAGTAGCAAATGCTGCATCATTTGATATTGGGTCATGACCTTCCCAGCAAAAAGTTTGTAAAATTTCTTAAGTAAGCAATTTAAATTTTGAAAGATGAAACTTAAACTTGTTTCACCTCACTGTTATGTGTGCTGGTTCTCGAAAATGCCTTTTTATTAATGAGAAGCACTACAGATTTGGTCTCGTCATAGCCATATTTGACTCACCCTCTCATAATGGTTCGAGCAATGTATTACGTAGTGTAATGATGATCATGCCCTCTGCTGATTTGATGAAGATAACCTGTACAGTGCTTTCTGAAACTAAGGGTTCTCTGAAATGGTTATATAGTCTTGTTCTTATATCATTTCTACTCCTCGCTGACATATTTTTTTCGTATTGTAGAGCCATCTTATGGGCTATGTACCATACTGAATGAAAGACAAAGTTTGAAGGATTTAAAGCCGCTAGTTAGGTACTACTTCTATCATAACCAAATTATATTCTTATCACCAGAACGTGTCTCAGTTAGAATAAGATAGAGTACTTACAAGGACAAGCATTATTAGTTCAAAAAAACGGAATAAAAATACGGAAGACCAATCTGATGATAAATAAAATTATTGTTTAAATTGCGAGGAAACAGAACAGATCATATAGTCTGATCGTTCAGCGGCTAGAAACTGCTGTTGTTAAATGTAAGGATAAAGATCAATGAAAGAAAACTTATATTACAATTAAAGAAAAAGAACTGTCTTTAATTTAGAAAAAAAAACTCAGTTTTAATCCGAAATAAGTGTACTATTGGTGGTTTTGATAGGATGAAAAATAATCACCCACATGATTAACAAGTGGAATCAGTTAACATGCAGACAAGACTTTCATAACAATTCTTAGCTGTTTTAAGATAAAAACAAACCTGCCTGAAAATGTCAGTATTAATCTCGTGATATACTTTCTATTTGTAAAGATTTAGTCAAAATATTGGATCACAAATATGTGAATGTTTCTTTGCTTCATGTGATATTTATATACTACTTTCACTTTGTAACCTAGTATGCACTACAAATATCCAATATAGCTGCAGGTAGCCATCTTTATCGAATCTTGTAGGATACACGAATTAGCACAGAATTCTAGCAAGATTTAATATGTTTGTAACAAAAAAATTTTATTTGATAGGAAATATGCACTTTATGATGGTGAAATGTAGAGGTATCTGTATATCGTACTGTTGAGTAAAAAATAAAAAGATAAAAGAGATTATTTTAATTTTCACTTGTTTTAACATCCAAATATATGACAATATGTACTGTAAATTTACTAAAAAAAACCTGATCAAATAGTAGTTGCAAAAGGAATATAATATCCTTTCGAAAAGAATCGATAGATTAGTAGCAATGTTTTGACTGTATTGACTGACAAAATCGATGTCATGACCAGCTGGAAACAGCGGTTTTTACCAATATTAAGTCTAATCAGCCTAGGTAAGTTGCGTAGAAAGGTTGTCACTCAATGAAGCACTATACCAGGTGATGTCAACTAAGGTTTTTTAGTACTCTCACGAAAGATATTTTATGTTTTGTTGTGTTTTTATTTTTTCTTTTTGTCATGATTAGCCTCACTTGGAGGTGAATAAGACCGTTATGTCAGTGTATCTGGAAAGCTGAATGCTTTAAACCCATTTTCGGAATGATAGTGTTTAAAGGTGTTTGTGCATGTTTTCAAAAATTACATCAATGTTGGATCACTGTTCAAATCAGCAACTTGTTATTATTGATAACTTTTACAGTGGTCGAATTTTGGAAAGACGGCCTGGAGCATATGACCACAAAGAAGAATTTAAATTTGAGATAACCTTTAATTTAGCCATCATTTGGTTACTAGTCTTCATTATTCTATGTAGAGGAATCCGTTTGTATGGAAAGGTGAGTCGTTATTTTAGTTCAGTACAGTATTCGTTATATTTTCCGCAACATGTAAAAAAAACAAGAAACAGGAATCAAACTTTCCTGAGAATGTATTATGCAATACGTATTACTATTTGAATGTATTACTTTTGTCGTTGTATTTGTTAGCTTTCTGGGCTAATATATAAATAAATCGGAAAGTCTAAAGTTCACGTCCATGATGTGTAACTTTTAGCTATCGTGGTATCATAAAGGGAGCAACTAAATCTGTTTGTCGGTTAAATGTAGTCATGTTAATAGACGACTTCTTGATCTCCCTCTGTTAGAACTTAAAAATCATAAGCATCTACATCTCTAACCGTTGTCAGGCCGTTTAATGACGGATAGAGTGCTGTTCAGGTTAAATTCGACATATCAGTTAAATCATTGAGGTTTTTCTTATGAAAAAAAATCACTATATATATTCATAGTTTTGCTATTAACTATAATTTAACGTCTTCTATTCTTAGTCAGATTTGAAGCGCGTATAATTATTTCATAATAAAGTAAACGTTGGTAGATGGATAAATGGATGTTGAAATATTTAGGTGGTTAAATATTGTTCAAATTATTGTAATTGGAAAAGAGCGTAAGATATTAATGTTGTTATTGAAATTATTGATATTATTTCTCTTCAATGGTAACGTGTCGCATACATAAATTTAAATAAATACTTTAACTGAAGGTACCACAAACTTTATTTTGAACTTGTTTTTTTCTGTCAGTTAACGTACGTCATTGTTATTGTTCCTCTTTCTTCACTGCTTATAATGTCTGTGCGGATGATGGAAGTTTGGGGGAATGCCTTGACTGAATTATTTGATGTGCAATGGAAAAAAGTGCTAATCGACTCGTCCGTAAGTTTGAAGTTTTATATTTCATTACAGAAGGTATAAGCGATATTTCAAGCATATTTTTGTTACTGTGAAGATTATGATAGAACATAGACTACAGACTGTGTGTCAAATAACTCCTGTTATGCCTTAAATGTGTGTGTTTGTGTGTGTAGAGAGAGAGAGAGAAAATTAATACTTAAACAGTCAAGCAAAACGTAATCAAAAGAAAGCAGTGTATTAGAAACAAGAAATCAAAGTTTATGATAAATGAAGTTTAAATGAACGAAATAAGTCCAGATAAGAACAGAATAAAGATGCGGGCTATAATGTGCCAACAAAGTAGGACCCACGTTGCTGTGGGAATACACCGTATATTAATTTTAACCGCTGTTCACCAGTTTTACATAAAATTACCAAGTGAAATACACTTTACGAAAGTTTCGTCTTTAATTAAATATGGATTTTGTTTGGACTTGTTTTGGTTCATTTTATATATATGTGTGTATGTATAACATAATTCCTAACCTCTTTGTGCATTGACTCCATATTAAAAGCAGTACTTATTTGTTAACTCCTTGTGTTTTTGGGTAATTTTGCAATAATACTTTTATTTTACTAGATGTTAAGGTCTATCGAGTTGTTTGTGGTTTCATGGTTGAATCTTTTGTTACGTCATAATCATTCGTTTCTTAGTAGTACTCAAAATCGTTTTTTACGATGTACAGACATCCAGTATTCAAAACTTCTCCAACGTTCGATGCTTTGATTTTATATCAGTGATATGAAGGGAAATATTTTGTAGAAGTGAAAACAAAGTGCATTCTAAACTTCCTCAATAGCATTATGGCTAGATATCTATATACAAATATGCAGTAAGCAAATGACCTCTTCTTGTGACATAACATATAATTCTGGGAATTACCTGGATATAATATATATACCTAGCTGTGCGGGAACACAGGAAAATAAAGTTAGTACGCATACCGTAGTATGGATTTATAACACAAACTTTTATTTAGTTTAGCATAAAAAATAGATACATGAACAGAGTAATTGGTTAATTCCTTTATACATTTCTTAAATGTAAAGAAAATAAAGAATGTTTTATGGTAAACAAAGTAAGACAAGGAAAACTGTAGAAAATGACGATCTTTAGTGAATTTAAAAGTTGAAAAGCGACATTAATTTCATTAATATGTTCACAAAAAATACAGATGAATTAAAAAAATGAAAGACATTGATTTCAACAGTGGTTGGAAAAAA
Source organism: Carcinoscorpius rotundicauda (assembly GCA_011833715.1). Taxonomy (NCBI): domain Eukaryota; kingdom Metazoa; phylum Arthropoda; class Merostomata; order Xiphosura; family Limulidae; genus Carcinoscorpius; species Carcinoscorpius rotundicauda. Next base: position 41,809,414 of record CM022392.1, on the reverse strand, counting down.
ATAAAGGCTGTTTTTCTTAGTTTAATTAGAACACATTTTATGACTCGTTGTTGTGGTACATTTAGCTAGAACAAGTCTTACGACTATTATTGCTTCCATCAGCCGGGATTACTCTGAACAGCAGCACTTGTACAAATTAATTGAAACAAATGGTCATTTTCAGCATGGCGGCCGGTGTAGGCTCGTTGAACCCTCTGATTTCCTTTAACAGTCATGACGAAATTTTGAGGAATATTATGTCATTCGAAATTTCGTTAGAAAGGCAAGGAGACCAGTCAAAAACAACACCTTACCAATTCATTGAAGAAGAAACTGTATCAGTGAGATCTGAAATACAAGAACTTGATGCAAGTACAATGGAGGAAGGTGTTATTCAGTGACGAGACTCATTTCTTTCTACAGGGTTAAAGAAGTCTGCATGTTCGCAGATCTCCAGTTGAGAAACTTCGATAATCTCATATCGATTAGTTCGTGAAACATCCTTTGAAGAAGATGTTTTGGAGCTTTTTCAGCTACTATGGCGTTGGAGGCTTGCATATCGTAGAAGGTATGATGCGAGGAGCACAGTACATCGAAGTTTTGCAGAGAAGAGTTGTTCCAGAATTGAAAAAGAGATTTCCAGATGGATCTGGCATTTTTCAGCAAGATCTGACTCCGTGTCACACATCGAAACTTGTGAAGAATTTTATGACTACAACACGAATAAAGGTGCTAGACTGGCCTGGAAACACTCCGGACTTAAATCCTATTGAAAATCTTTGGGCGATTTGTAAAGAAAGACTTCGAGGAAAATACTGTACTACGAAATTGAGACTATAATTGAGGTGTGTTGCCGCGATCCAAAAATTAGTAAAGATTTCAGTCAACACGTGGACTCGATGTCAAAGCGGATCAATGATCTGAAAAATAAAGGCGGTCATATCATGCATTAATTTGTGAGTAATTTTTGGATTCCCAGGAATAAAATGCAAAAAATGGAAAAAATCGTAATTTTCCGTCTTGTTTCAATTAATTTGCACAAGGATGGAGTACTGGCATATTAAAATAATTTGGTTTTAAATATTCAATTACGTTTTTTAAAGAATTAATGAAACAACTGATTGCTACATATTTATAAAAGGGATCTTAGTGTAGTCTTGCATAAAAAAAGTTTAAAATGCTTGCCTTTATGTTAAAATTTTGATATCGTTACAAACTTCTACCTTGTACACAAATCATCATGTAATTATAATCCTTTTAATTGTGACTTAAAAGTTAAGTGACTAAGTATGGACCTACATCATTCTCCATAATTAGATTCATAAAACACACGAATTGCTGTATGATATATACATTGTCTACTTTGAAAAAAATGTTATATGAGAGGTCTCATCAAAAGTACAAAAAAGTCAAATTGGTCACTATATCTGAATAAATGTATATTATATCTTGATAAATGGCGTGTATCTAAAAATATGTTAAGGATCGTATGTTGATAACACAGTATGTCCAAAGTAATCCTGATTGATGGTTAATAATTCACTGTCAAAGAAAAATTAGGAGGTTGTGTCTTCTGTAAAAATAACGTCTACTTCCATCACAGAACTGTTTAAAATCCTATTTGTTTGCATTTTTAACGTTTGTTATAACGTATAGTTTGCTGTTTTTTAAATTTTATTTGAAACATTTGAGTCCTGTTCCATGAGTTGTCATATAATGCACTATCTGTTTCAGTCGTGGTTCTTGACTGCTAGAGAAGTGTTCCTTACGTGGGTTCTCTATGGTGGTGTAATTCTTCAACTTTGTAGCCACAACAAAGCTACATCAAACATAACCAGGTAAATATCTTGATGCTTTGAGTATCATTATTTTAATGTTATTTATATATGCAAAGTAGGTAATGATACATATGAAAATTGTAGAATTAAACTTCTTGTATATGGTTAGTTCTGTGCTCCATATGATGAATAATAATTAATAAAACCATTGATGATTCTTTACTTGCCGTGTCCTACCAGTTTTAGTGGGTTCTTAACATCATAAAATAGTTACCGAATCAAAGAAGTAAATTATTGTCTTCTAAAAATTGATTTATAATGCTAACAATTATATATTTTAATTACTTTATACTGTAACAAAGGACACGCTATTTGTGATATACCACACAGTTATTCAAAATTACTGGCATGGCGTGGTTAAGGCATTCGACTTGCAATCCGAGGGTCGCGAGTTCGAATCTCTGTCACACCAAACCAACTTGCTCTTTCAGCCGTGGGGGCGTTATAATGTGATGGTCAAGCCCACTATTTGTTGGTAAAAAAAAGTAGCCCAAGAGTTGGCTGTGGGTTGTGATGGCTAGCTGCCTTCCTTGTAGTCTTACACTTGTAAATTACGGACGGCTAGCGCAAATAGCCCTCGGGTAACTTTGCGCGAAATTCAAAACAAACCAAACCATACTCTAAATTACAGTACATACTTTTGAAATTTTTGCAGCAACCGTCTTCAGGTATGATGTAATACATGAATGTAATATCGTTTATTTATTTAGAAAGTTTACTAGTTGAACAATCAACATATTATCTAAAAGCGTTTTGTACTTAACAATGTAAAATATTTTTAATCATAATCAATACAAAATAACATTTAAACTTCACCAGTTTTAACAGGCATTTACAAATTTAGAGTTAAATGCTCTTTTTAAGATGTTTAAACTGGATAGGATAGTGCCTGGTGAAAGAGATACTGGCTTAAAAATTGATTTTGAGCAAGCAGTTTTTTTTACACCATCGAAATTTTCGTTTATAAAGTTGAGAGCTAGTTTTTTATCGTGTTTATTTATTCGAAAACGTGGTAACTTGAGATATTAAACTAGTTCTTCAAAACTTAATATTGTTTGAAATACCACCATTAAAATGTACATTGATGAAATTATGAAGAGACTACATACCACTAGCGAAGTTGATTATGTATTTTCTGTTTTGTAGGAACATAGTAACTGTGGGAATTGCAGGAATGTTAACTCTCATAATTTCTTCCTTTTTTTCCGTTTGTACAATGAAGTCTATAACTGTCAGGAACATGACGTACGTTCCATCATCTTATGGTAAGTCGGAGAATTAGAAGAAGAGAAGATAAATTCTTTCCAGAGAATCTTGTGCCAAATACATGTTAAACTTTAATGTATGAAAATCTTGACAACAACACTAAAATATAAGTTGTTAACTTTAGGTCTACAGGAAAAAGAAGTGGTGCATAGTCTCTTTTTCAGAAATACGATTTGTTAAATAATTTTACTTTCTGATTCGGTTGCTGTGGAATTAATTTACCCCTAGGGGATTTAGTTCCTGGTAGACACATAGCGTAATGACAAGCAGTAGAACGACGAAAACAACAAGGATTTTACACGTATAAACATTAAAACATACAATTCTCGAAAGTTTCCTTGAACTGTTGGCGGTTAAAATTTACTTATGTTTCATTTTTATTAGGGAAAATGTTATTTAATATTATTTCTACTATTTCCTTGAGTGGAATGTTTGTGAATAATTCATGTATTCAATGTCAAAACTAGGGTACACACTAATGGGCATTAGTAGTTTTAGAAATTTCGTGCACAGAAGAAAAGGTATCTAATTATAAATTTGTTTGAAATAAGTGAAAATAGCATAGTAACGAGAAATTTAATCAATTTATAAGCATAGAGAACCAATGCTGGATAAAATAGATCTTAAGGGGATGCTATTTTTGTGATCTTTATCCGTACATTGGCCAGAGTGAAAGCTTAAGGGGTAATTGTCTTTAAGAATGTTTTATTAAATATAATTATTGTTTGATATTTCTTAAAACCCTTTGTCATTTATCTTCATGTTTTATGGAGTGCTTTAACCAATCAACACTGAAGTCTTTGAACTTGATTTCATTGTTGAGGATACAATGAATGGAGGAAGAAGTCGAAAATGTATTGGACTCTCTCAAGTCTTCAACGACCTAAAAGCCGTTGCAGTAACGTACATCATATTTTGTCAATGTGACTTGGCTTGTTAAGAAAAGTAACACCTGTCCATTAATCAAGTAAAGTAAAAATGATTCATCCGTCATTGGTAAATTATTTTAAGGTAGCTTGTCTCTCAAGAAGAGGGTATACCTTTCGATAGCACTGATGTTATAAGGTTTTTGAAATTCTCTTTTAAGACCGAATATTATTTGCGTGTAATGATGGAACCGGGTTTGTAGAAGTTGTAAAATGAAGGCAAAGCAACATTTTGTAAAAACAAAATTCAACAAGTTCTGGGAACCATTTCTATTGAAAACGATAGAAATTTTAAATTGTATATGTACACTCGGATAATTTTAGTTTAAGGGGAGGTAAGCAAAACTTTAAGCCTTTAGCTAATGCATTTTTACAACGGTACTAAATATCTCAGTTGATTATCTCCTAATTAATGCAAATGTATATAAGAATGGAGTAGAGATAAATTATTTTTTATCTTTCTGTTCTTATATGTCGTTCGTCCATTCCAGCGAAGTTACGATTTCCCTGAAGTCAAACACATATTTTTATATTTCTATATCGGCCTAATGAACAAAATCAAGGTATTGCAAGAAATAATTTTACTTGATTGAAAGGATATCGTCTAAATTTGAAATTGTGATATTTTTAGTTCTTAGCTACCAGGAGAATATCAAAGTTTCAAGATTTATTATTCTACAAAACCTGTAGTTTTATTCATCCACAAGTTCCAGTTAAAGAAGTTCGATGTTTTGTTTATTACTTGTACAGAGTCACTGTTCTACGTGCAGAAAGGATAAAAAATTACCAAAAAATTATAAGAAGTCATCAAAGCAGAAGGCCAGACATTGACTGCGAAATTTTTCAAAGTTACTCAACAGGGGAAAGGTTATGGTTACAGAAGATGCAAAAAATGTCGCTACAAGTGAGATTGATGTTTCACAAGAAGTTTGTATAAGAAAATAAAGTCTGTTAGCATTCCCTTCTACATTTATTGTTGTTATCACTGCAACGAATTGGTTTTTATAGGCGTCTTTGAAAACGTGTATGCTCTTGCTGGCGTGAGCCCAAAAAGTTTTGCTCTTTCCAAAGGTACAAAAGAAAATGTTAAAGATTCCTAATAGCACTCAAAGAATTTTGAAGTTGAAAAATTTTCGAGGACAAGATGGATCACAAGAGATGCTGTGACAAATTTACTAGTCAAGTTAAGTCATGAACTTAAAGAAACCTTGAGACTTTTGTACAAGGATACCACAGTCACTTCAGATTTTCTCCTAAAATCGATAGTTATACTTCGCAAAATCAAATGCTTTCTTGAGATGTTCAAGGTTGTTACCATGAGTGAGATAGCCTTCCTTTTGGAATACTACTCCAAGCAGCTACAAACCTCATCTTTGGCTGAACTAGCAACCACAACCAGTGGAAAGTTTCACATTCGTCTCGAGGAACTAAGACCAAATAAAGAGTTCTAGCGTTTTCACGAGAAAACCCATAATATCTATAAAAACTCCAGGCAAGAGTGATCAAAACTTTATTCAAAAAGAGGTTGAATCGATTTCGGCGAATATAAAGGTCAATCTTTTCCTAACAGACTATGTAATTCGTTCGAGGACATCCATGACAGTTAGCAGCTTAAGCGAGATAGATAAGCTAAGATAAAGGTTTTAAGAAATTACTAATGCCATTCATAATGGCCTTAAAAGTCGTTTCGATTAAGAAAATTTTAAAAGTTTGAAATCCATTAAATAACTTATATTAGCATACTGATGATGTGCAATATGCCATTCTTAAAGATTCCGTAAAACATTCTGGTAATGTTTAGAACCTGAAAGAGTTAAAAAGTTAATTACACGAGCTTCCTGTTTTCAGTGTATTCAGTATCAATAACTAATTTTCTGCTATCAAACAATCATTGACAGTGTGGGTTAGGTGAAATCATGCTTTCAAACTAATTCCTATATAATTTGCAAGATTAAGTGAAGTGCTTTTCTGGTGCTGCCCCCACCGCTTATATTTGCTTCTGGTACTTCTGGGAAAGCATAATACGAAACCTTCCTGTCTTTACGAAAACGAAAGTTGTTTACACGTAAAGGACAGATGCATTTCAAACTTCAACGTGAGAACCGTAAAATATACTGTAGTAAATCTAAATATTTGTAAGAATAGTACCCACATTGGTAAGGGAATAAGCAGCATCATATTTAAACTATTTGTAAGCTTCACTTGTAAAACGAAACCAGAAACTTGGGAATGAATATCAATGTTTTAAGATTCCCTGTTCCAAAAATCGTTGTGGCCCGTTGTTATAAGATGGTAGCTTATAATGAAGCTTAAAGGAAGAGGAGAAATTGCCTTTCCTTTTATTTATTAGTTAAAAATTAGAAACTGCTAGCGTAGATAGCACGTGTGTGTGTGTATTAACTTATGTCAGATTATGTCAAGTGAACTAAAACACAGTTAAATGAAGAAAAGTATTTTCAGTGACAGGTTTTTCAGTTAGTTATTAAAACACCTGCTCAACCACGTACTGATAAGAGAGACATCTATCATTGTGACAGATTTATGCACTATGAAAATTTATCAGGCCTATGTTAATAGAGGTATAAAAGATAAAAATCACACTTCGAAAATTCCCGTTTCTTCTGAAAATTGGACAGCATCAAGCCAGATGTAAAGACTCTTAACATTTAATTTTTGCTTTCAGAAATTGAGCAAACAATTAGATGTCTCCAACCGTTATCGAAACCCACAATAAGTAGAATGAACTCCACACCAATAAATCTTGTGATTGGCGAGATGTTCCCATCATCAAGTGGTCTGTCCGTTACTAGTGGTTACCAGGTCCTTCGTCTGGCTACAGAGATTTTACCATCAGCTTTAGCGGTACAAGGCGTTAATATCATATCATCTTTCTGGCCCATTTGTTTCTATTTCATGATGATCATCTTCGGTCTTGCTCAAGTTGTAAGTTCTTTTTTAAAAAGTACAAAACTGTACCTGTTAAAATAATGGAAAATTGCTTTATATAGACGGAGTTGTCACTGTATACAGTTTACAACTTGGTATCATCTAATACGATTTCTTCAAACTGCTTTACGACACTTAATTTTCAAGATTCAGTTTGATAGTCTATGTTATGTTGTTGGGTTAAGTTATTTACATATTATATTAAATAGTTTTAAAATATTTTAGATGTAATGGGACTGTGAATAACATTTTTCAGTTTGTTCCAGAACTACATTGTAACTTTTATAGGCAAGTTAATGAGCAGAAACAAAGGTATTAAATCATTGAATTACACTGCACAACAAAGTTTTTGCTTCTTGAGCGGTATGTCTGCGGACTTGCACGCTAAAATCCGGGTTTCGATACCCGTGGTGGGTAGAGCACAGATAGCCCATTGTGTAGCTTTGTGCTTAATACAAAACAACAAACAACAGCTTCTTGAACACTGTTTGGTGCTCCTTATAGCTTTTGGCTGCTGATCACAAAAATCACATCCAAATTTGCCCATCACGTACCGTTTCATCAAAATCTTCAGTTTTGTCTTGTTTTTTCTTATATTTGTGTCCAAAATTTTTCGTTTCTATAAGAGACCTATGAATAATGTCTTGTGCAGTCTGGGCATGTCCAGGCATGAAATCAGGCCAGGAAGGAAGCTATTCTGTGGAAGTATGCAGCCCGGGCAGGCCGGAACCAGCTTGACACTGTCTCAGCAGGCTATAAAAGTGACTTACATACACAGATGCTGCTCATTGGATTAATATAGACCTTATAGTGTGTACGTATTGTTTCAGAATATAGTAGCACAGAATATAGCCTCAGTAGCACTGTAACACGTAAGTTAGATGCTATAGAGATGTTTCACAGGACGATTGGTGTCGGTCAGTATGTCTCGTCATTGTCGTAACAGCCGCGATAAATTCTGCTCTATTTGTGGCGAGTATACGCTTGTTCATCAGAAACGCTCAATGACTGCTCTTGTGAAGAAAGCATATAATCTACACTTCGGCTGTAAAATTGGTGCTCAAGACCAGGAATGGGCAGCTCATATTTGTTGTGCGACAGTTACTGTCTGTCTGGGAGCTTGGTTCAGAGGTACTCTAAAGACAATGCCGTTTGCTGTTCAGATGATATGGTGAGAACAGGAAGACCATGTGATGGACTGTTATTTCTGTTTGACTAATATGTCTGGTTTCTCTGCCAAAAACAAGAAGTAAACAGTTAACTATGTATTTCTCAGAATTCCTACATGATGAAGTAAAACCAAAACTATATTTGTGCATACTCACCGGGTACATGTCACAATCAGCAAAAACATTTCAGGAAGTAAAAACCTTTCAAAAAAAATTGCTGTTCAGTGTTATTATTATGACTACCATGTTTAATTAACCTAACTGGACTGGAAAGAAATTTAAAGTTGGGTATTTAAAGATGAATAATTGCTTAGTATAATCACTAACTTACCTGAATTAAACAATATACAATCTGTACAGAATTTTATTTGTCTTTTCAGACTGGTATGTGGATAGTTGTGGTGGAGTCAATCATAGCTATTAAGCCAAACATATTATTGGGCTGGCAGACAGTCATAACTCTAACTTCCTGTATAGCTGGGTTTTTGCTTGGACTGCCTATGACTAGTAAGGTATGTATTTTATACAAGTTGATGCACCTGTTTAATGCATGGTTAAAACACACAGGTTCTTAGCTTGGCATGGTGCGGATAAGTTCAGAAAGGTGAACCCTATCTCAAGCTTTGGGGCTCTTAAGTATATAAGCTAGATATGGTGACAATTGGTCCAGCTGTTTTCCAGTTATAAGCAGACACACATTTGCACATCTTGTCAAACATGTATACGTGTATTTGTGTTCCTGCTCATTTAATTGTGAGGCCTATATTAGGTCTTTCACTATTTTTATCTAGAAACACATGTAACTATAGGGATATCTGCACATTTATTCATTTACATAACTCATTATATTGCCATAATATCAAAAATATACAAGGGTCTTCATAGCTTCTTTGTATCCTGTATTTAATTGGTAGTCCATAAGGTGCACCAAAGCATTGCCATCTGCTTACCTAGGCATTTATACTCAGTTATGGATTAAACATATAAAATGAGTCATGTTTAAATATATTATTTAACAAATGTAGTGCCTCTTCTTTCACAGTTGTTTTTGATTTTAAAGTCTTAGAGTTTGAAGATAGATCCAGAGAAGCCTTGAAGTAGTAATTGTAGATTGAAGCTGTTATCAACTAATAAACACTAATAATAAAAATCTATGTCCTAATATCTAATTAACTCTTAATATTTGATATTTTGTCTACTGAGACATATTAACAAGCAAATTAATAAAAGACTCGGCCTATTAACACCATTCCACCTGCTAACCAGGCTAAATGTAAACTTATCAACAGTGATTTGAAACTGACACACACCAAACCATCATTAGCTAAGTTTATAATGGAGATGTAACACTGACAACATGAATCTGGATTACTCTTTGAAAGTTTTCACTTTCCACTTGTTTTTTACTTCTTAGATCCTTCTAAATTAAAGAAACATCCTTCAAAGAATCAGCCTCACTTCCTATCTAATTGTTACTGATAAATAATTTTGTAAATCATATCGTTGAAATAACAATTCAAATTATTACCACTGATAAAGAACAATACTGACCTCAAAACAGTCTGATTTTTCAATTTGGATTCTTCTGTTCCAAAAAACTGCATTTTAATGTATTTATCAGTTGTGTACTTCTAGTCAAGTATGGAGCCACTTTAAATCACAATCTATTACTTTACCAAACTCACTTAAAGCCAAGACACACTATATCATTGTAGTATAAAAATTAACATGTTCTGTTATATCTTTGATACACAACATATGTATTAGAAACTTAAAAATTATCAGAACAAAGTCATTTTAATGATGCTTACTAGAAAATATATTGTAAATGCTATGAATATTGTCAATATTAAGCAAAAATCCAATAATTAATTTTTACTTTAAAGGTTAAGTATATGGTAGTGTTCTAGGCAAGAAAAACAATTTTATTTACATTTTTAAATAGAGGCATTTCTAACAAATGGAAGTATTTTTCTTACAAGTTACTTTATCAAATGGGAGGTACAAGGTGATAAATCAAATGGTAGTTTTTATTAACAAAACTTTTAACCATGAGAAAAAGCTACATAAACAGCAATATATAAAAACTAAGTATATCATGTAAAATTCTGAATACATGTGCATCTTATATTATAAAAACATTTTGGGACAACATGGGAGCCATTGGTTTGTCTCATCTGTTCCATTCTCTGTGCTTAAACTATTAATAAAATAATTTTAAAACTGGATCTTATCAAGCTTTCTCTTAAATGCACTTAAATTTACTCTCTTCACAACATCTTAAGGCTACCCAGTTAAAAAAAATAAAAACTATTTCAACTGAAGATGACTCCTATCCTGCCAGAATTGATATTTTTGTTCCCTAGTCTTAACATTAAATACAACAAAAGATTAGGCATCAACACCATCAATTCTAACAATATTAAATACCCAAATACCCCAATCAAATCCTCTTATAACAAGCCCTCCATCTCTGGCACAATTCTAGTAACCCTTCCTTGAACCCTTTCCAACAATTCACTGTCTTTTCTCCCATAAGAAGCCCACTGAACACAGTATTCCAAATTTTCTTAATCAGTGACCTATACAATGCAATTATAATCTTTTTATACTTGTATTCAGTATTTCTGCAGATACAACATAAAATCCTGTTTGCCTTGCCACTGCTAACAACACACAGCTTGGTTGGCTTTAGAGACTGATCAACTATTACACTAAGATCCCTTTCTTTCATGATAATGAACATTATGATAACTTGCATGATCTTGCACTTGTTATAATTAAAACCCATTTGCCATTTATTTTCTCAACTTGTACTCTTCACAGCTAGCAACAACTAAGACCTTAGTATCATCTATAAATGTAAGTAATTTATTGGCCATTGTATCATCTATGGCATTGATGTAAATTAAAAGAGGGCAAAGGTTTTAAGACTGTGCCCTGAAGCATACCACTTGAGACATTAATCCAGTTTTACAGAACTCCATTTTTAATAACTCTCTGGTTTCCTCCATCCAGCCACTCTTCTATCCAATTTGTTAACTTATCTGGCACACCAACAGAGTTAATATTTGCACAAGCCTTCTACGTGGCATCTTGTCATGATTTCTGAAAATCAAAGAAATACTTTTACTAAGAATGTCAAAAGATTTGAAAGATAAGATTTTCTCTTAGTGAATGTATGTTGCCTATGCAATAAAATTTTTTAACTTTGTTAAATGACTTTGTAAAGGATTTTTAACAGAGTTTCCTAAACATTTCCTACAACTTACATAAGACTAATAGGTCTATAATTACTGAGACAATTTTTATCACCTAAAAGACCTATATTATCTAACTTTCAATCCTCTCTACATGCCCACTATTCAAGGACTGAGAAAAATAATAGAAGTAAGTGGCTCACATATCTAGTCTTTAGCCTCCTTCAAAACCATTGGGAAAATATAATCTGGCACAAGAGCCATATTGTTTTTAAACTTCCCAATATGTTATTGACTATCTCAGAATTAATGCATACATTTTGTTTGATCTTGTTTCTATTTACAAACTCTCTAAGTTGTGGAATACTGCTTAAATCTTCATCAATAAAAAAATCAAATAAAAGGTGAGATTTAATAATTCAGCTATCTTTATATAATATAAAGCTTTCCTTTATCATTTCCCAAAAGTTCTACTCCCATTTCAAACATTTTGTTTATCCTTAATGTATGTAAAGAAATCCTTACTGTTTTACCTTTTGGGCCAATTTTTCCTCATACATCCTTTTGAATGCTATAATTTTCTGTTTCACCAATTTTTTTGATATTCTATAATCTTCTAAATCTCCTGTAATAAATGTCTTAAAGATATGATGCTTTTCTTTAATTTTATCTTTTATACTCTTTGTGAGTTAACCTGGTTCATTACTTGCAGCTACCCTTTTCTATAAGCAATATCTTTACCTTTGATATTTAAAAGTTTTCTACATCTGGTGAATGTCTCTAAATAACTGCCAATTAACAACAGATAATTGTTACAAAATGTCGAAATTTATTTTGAAATTTTTAACTGAAATATCATTGATCCTTATCTCCAAATGTAGCAAAACACTGAACCTAATAAAGCAATGATGAGTTGTGCTCAAGTGTTCTCCAATTCCCACTCTCTCAACTACTTTTATATTTGAAGATAACAATAAATTTAAAATATCATTGTTTCTGTTAGGCTCCTAACTAATTGGTGAAGAACGCCTACTTGAAAAGTTTCCATAAACCTTTCTCCATCATGGCTTAACTAGCATTTCTTGGTCCATAATTATTACTTCATTAACATATGAAATCTTAATCTCAGTGTAAAGTATTCTCACTGATTTCATCAGTATGATTTGATGTTGTTATTATCTTTGATACTCTCAACTACAACAGGATGTAACTCACATTTAATATAAAAAGTCACTCTTCCCTTCTCTTTAGGACTATCTACCTATTAAATATCCTGTAACTCTGTATTTCAAAGAAATTTTTATTATAAAATCATCTGTATTTAACCATGTTTCAGTTATTCCAATTATATTAAAATCTTTCATTCCTACAAGTGCTCTGAAATTATCTATTTTATTTCATATACTTCTAGCATTATGATAATGATATTTAAGTCTATGTTGTAACTACTTTTATACTAATTTCATATGCTCAACTTTTCTGTCTCCTATTCATTTTGCATTTAGTTTCTCCTGGCCTTCACCACTGTCTAGTCCCAGTTTAAAACTTCCTTTACAGCTGAGTCAATAGCTTTAGTAAACAAACCAGCTCCTATTTTACTTAAATGTAAACCATCCATTCCCCAAAGCTCTCCTCTTCTACTGAACTGATGCCTCAAATCCAAAGAACTAACCTTGCTCACCTTTTATACTAATCTAAGCCTAGCATTTAGCTCTAGTGACCTACTTATAACTTCATCCCTACAGTTAATTCTGGGCAGTATCCCTTGCAAAATTAAATTATAGCCTTTTTTTGTAGTTATTAATTATCTCCTCTGACCTGTCTTTTTACACATCATTACCCCTATATGCACCACAAAAACTACATCTCTCCTAACCACCTTTATTTTATCTTCTGCTCTGTTAGTTACGTCCTCCACTTAAGCTTCTTTTCTCCCTATTTACCCCACATACTATTCTATCCACATACCTTGTTAAGGAATCACCTATAACTATAGCTTTCTCATCCACATATTTCTCTGACCCTTTTGTTTTCATTCTCATCAGTAATTCCTATCGGCAGAAACAAAAGACTGAAATTTGCTCAAATAATAGGCTCGTTATAGTTAAATCCACTATTTTTCTCCTAACAATACACTAACTTTCTGAAAGTTACTGTTAGCTGATGTATTCCTTGAACATAATAGCTTAAACTAGCTCCTCTTGAAATCTTGTTGCAATTTCCAAATATATACCTCTCTTTATCTATTACCTTCTACTTTTAATTATGATAGCTTCCAACTTCTCCAAACCTCCGAACTCCACAAACACATTGCACATATTATTACCAGCACTCTTAAAAATAAATATACATACCAGTCCCGATTCCAAAATATAACTCATTAATTTAACCCATCACAACTAATAGATTGTGAGTGCTTAATTCCTATATCAATTTTAACGATTGTATTTACACTTATAACAAGAAATTAAATATTCAATACCAAACAGCAAAATATGTTGTTGACACTGTTACATTTAAGAATCAATTACAGGTTTTTATCAGTACTTTGTCTTTGCACTATAGTATTAAAGTTTATCTTGAATTATAAGGAACTTTATTAGAAACGATAATATTAATAATACAATACATTTAGCCTGATTCATATAACTTACCTATAACTGTAGGCTGAAATTGAACTAATGGATCAATTTCAAGTAAACATGTTAATCTTCAAGATGCAAAGACACAATGAACTAGTTCTTATATTGTATTTATTTAATAAAACAATATCTTTAATCTGTTGTACAATTTACCAGTAACTCAAAATAATATAGTTAATCCTGAAGTGCCGTCAGAGGTACTTAGCCAAGTTTAACATTGTAGTAAAACTTGTATTACTAAACTCCTAAGTTAAAACGTTGACCGTCTTACTTTTATTTAGCAGTTTTACCATATATACTTATTCTTGCATTATTTAACCCAAATTACTACTTATAATATTAAACAATTTTCAGAAAGCTATACGAACTTAAGTTTTCAGCATATTCTTATCCTTAGTGCCCTCTGTGTATTTACAGCAATTCTACATATAAATAAAGGTAATTGGCAAGTCATCTTTCTTTTGTAAAAAACTACAAAATTTGTTGAGAAACAAGCTTGGAACAAGGCTTGTGTTTACGTAAATTCTCTAGATAGTATCAAGGGTGACACTTGCTCAATTACACTTTTAGTTTTTTGAAAGAAAAATATATAAAAAATACTTTTTGTAATGATTATTGTTTATTATAAGTTTTTTCACACTAACTAAGAGCTAAATATAGAAAGGACAGCATATATATCAGGAAAATGCTTAAATGCTGAATTACTGTCACAAGTCGGGTAACTCAGGACTTAATTTTAAGGCCTTAGTTGTTTTTAAGTTAATTTAGAGTGTAGAATAGCTGAGATGGACCAATAAGGGCCTATGTTGTTCCCAAATGTTAAGTGTTTGTGGCAAATTATAATCAGTTTTATTTTTCTTAAATATTAGTGAAGCTCTGGTAATCTTGTATAATTTCTGCTAATTTTAGTTTTAATTTTTTGTTGCTAATTTTAACTTTTTATTGCTGAAAGAGCAGGCCAAAATTTGACGACGAGTGGTGGTTTTTCACTACTTTATTTGGTATTAGTACCAAGCGCAGATAGCTATCGTCTAGCTTTCCACGAAATTCAAACAAACGAAACGTTTTTTTTATTTTTTTGTAATTATACCTGTTATTCTTAATAGCGGTTTCGTACATTTTATAAAATAAAACTTTTTCTCTCAGTTTGGTTCCCTGGTGGTCAGTGATACTTTAGAGAACTTACAACGGTAAAATGGTTAGATTCTACACAATGGACACCGCTAAAAAAAACTGGGTTTCGATATTCATGAGTGGCAGATCGCAGATACCCCTTTGTGTATATTTGTGCTTAATACTCAAAGAAACAGAGCGCAGATAGCTTCTGTATGTAGCTTTGTTCTATAAGCAAATCTTGAAAGCTTTGCAGACTTGTGGTATGTTTTGACATTTATAAGGTTCTAACCTATGCAGTTTTGATATTTTTTAACATTTTTCATTATTAAACCTTTTACAAACTTTATTATATTTAGATTTTTCCACATAAGTTGATAACATGTACATTGAATTTTGTTGTATGTTACTTCTTCTGGTTCTATATAAATTTTCGAAAAATATTTTTATTTTTCATTCTTTACATAAAATTTTGTGTTTAGCCTCTTAAAAAAATAACAAGGTTCTTTTACGGAATAGTTAATTATTCCGTTTCATTAAAATGTCTATAAATAGCTTTATATTTTAAATTTTGAATGATTATCTGGATTAGGACTGAAAATATTTGAGATTTTCTTTATGGCTGTAAGAGAAAAGAACCATAATCAAATGTAGGCTTTTATCCCTAACATAACAGCCATCCTCTAACAGCTGAAGACAACTAATAATGTGTGTGCTAGAAATACTGATGAACACTAGAAAGAGAGGAAGAAAACAAAGTTGTGAAAGATCTTTAAATTTTTAAATAACGCCATTTGTAGTGCATCGCTAATGTGCTTAATACAAAGGGAAGACTATCTTGTTAGTTTTTGTTCGACCGCGTTCCATTTTGAGAAGTTTCCGTTTTCATACCTTTGAATATATACTGAACTGAGAGAGATGAAAACATTTATTAAGATTTACCTTATTTACATACAACAAATTAGAAAATGTATGTTTCCTTTAGCTCCCAGCTTGTACAGCGATGGCTACGGGTTTACAACGCTAAAATCAGAGGTTCGATTCCTCGTTGGGCTCAGCAGATAGCCCGATGTGGCTTTAGTGTAAGGAAAACACGCACACGTTTCTTTTATAGCTCTTACTTTGTATACTAGATAATAGAAGCATCTAAAAATTAAGCCAAAGAATTTGTAATAAATTACCTTATAATAATTGTGTTGTGTATTCATAAACTGGATAAATTATTTACAGGTAGGCTAAATAATCTCGTTGGAAACAATATTAGCTAGTACTGTAATTCTACCTATGTTTATTCTAAGGTTGAATAATGAAAATTTTGTTATAACATGAAGTAAAAAAGATGCATGGTTGATATTTCTTAGTCTTTACGGAGATCTTTCATAAACACAACGCAGTATTATTAAGAAAGTGGTTATGCCTGGTTTAACTGAAAAATACAGTTACCGGTAGTTTTTTATTCAGTCTATTCCAATGATAGAAAAAAAAACCTACAAATGTAGATGTAAAAAATGTGCTTTGGTTTTGATAAAAACGATAAATAAAACTGAACCCTCTGTTCTTAAACGTAGAGGTTTTAACGAAGTAATTTTTAGTTTTACAGAAAATGAACTGGTTGTATTTTGAGAATAATTAAGTGCTTTTTTCGCCATTGTTTCTTATTTTCGTTTTAAAAGTGTTTGCTTCGTTCTGTTTTGTTTAAACGGAAAGAAATACAACTGTATATGCAAGGGATCGAATTCTAAATTTTGGTGTTACTAAGTGCTATAATCATCACGATTACCACTGAGCCGCCTGGGGTTAACGGGCATTGTTACAATCACACAAGTTTCAGATTATGGAAGAAAACCCCAAACAACATTCAGAATTTATACTAGTCCTGCACTCGAGCGGCCAGAGCATTCAATAAGAAATCTGATTTCGTTTTAACAAAAGGTTTGAAGTGGACACTTTCGTCATACAACGAACTTATATTTATTAACATGGTAAGAAATATCTCATTTGTTCACTTAAAAAAGACAAGTTTACTATATACAGCGTTTTGTATTAATCAGAAAAAAAAGTACTTAACACACGTATGAAATTGCACTCGTAGATTCTGACTATAGCTGTGTTTATATACCATTCTACTCTATTTCAAGGGGGTAAATTTTATCACGAAAATATTTATGTATTTAACACTTCCCGATCAGGTTAATTAAATTGCTATCTAGTATTTAGCTCTTAACACATGCTATCGTGGTGATGTAATTACTAATTGCATTTTCTTTTGTCTTGCAGATTGGGATTTATGTTTTATATTTTATGGACTTTTGTATTGGCTCCCTCTGGTGGATTTCTGTGTTGTACTTGGTTATGCTGATAGCAATACTGTTTATAAGAGGTAAGTTATAGAAGTTGATATGTCGTGCGTACATTTTCTTTATCTGTATTGTAATGAGTATCAATATAATTTTTTATGTTAAAATGGAAATATTAATGTTTTAGTCGTAAGATGAAGTATTTTTAGACTAGTGTGATGTGTCTATGAACTTTTTACACAAATATTATATTTTCTGGAAGTGATACATTGAAAATTATGAAACCAATATAAACCACATTAAAATGGCTTTTAGATCAAGCTGCATAATATGTAGTATGTTCTTGTTTGAAAAATCTAACATGGGAGTGTGTCAGAGTTACTTGTAACTATTTGTTGACAGTTTAATATCTTTGTTTTCCTCATGCAGAGATCGTATTCTGTAGTCTAGTTGGCTGGAAATGATGACATATACAGTGACGAGTATGAGTTAATATTTATTGGCCATTTCTCTCTTTTGAGACATTGAGTGGGTTCTGCCATCCTTAAATTTTTTATACTATATAAACCCTTTTCAGTTTTTTTCCATTTGCTTAAAATGTATGGCTGTCATCCATTCTGTTAGTAATGCATTACGTACAAATTCTCAAATATACACAGTAACAGAATATATGGGTGGCAGTTTTATATATTTTATTACATAAACAGTATTTATCTAGTGTATTTAAATGTCATATTTAACATGTTTATCTCTTTAAATGTGGAAAATACAATTTGATTCTTCCTTGAGGTCGGCCGTATGGGACTGACCAACTAGTCACTGTTATTGCTCAGTCACAGTCCAATCAGATCTGGCTTCTACCAATTCTGACTTTCCAGTGGAATGTCGTTTTACCCATAAGTTTAATGGTAAGTTTTGTACGAAGAATTTTTCATAGAGCTGTCTGTAAAGTGTTAACTAACAAACAGATATTTCTCCTTCACTGTTTGTGAAATGAACCAAAATACTACAAATTAAACATGTTTGTTGCAATAAAAATTTCGTCATTTCATTGAAATACTAGACGGAGACACTCAGTAGAGTGTATACATCCGCCATGCAGCGTTAACCATATTTGACTTTCAAAAATACGAAAATGTATGCCGTTCTTATCAGTGGACACCGACTATTTTTAGTAGGAGAATGGAGAATAACATTTTACATGTGTCCGCTAATTTTCATTAAAATCTGATTATTTTTCACTGAATTATAGAGCAAAAAATAGCATGAAAAATCGACTCCTATGTTAACATATAGGAAATGTTTTATTTTTGTAACCTTAGCCACGACCTTGATCCTCTTTCCCCCATGAGGGGTGAAAACAATCTCCATCTGCTTTCGGTGGTGAAGGTAATAAATGGCTTCATTATTGTTTAAACTTGTGGTAATGTTGACCTTGAATTTGAAATTACATTGTTATTATGGACTTGATCCTACAAGCATCTTAAATTTTTGATTACCTTGACTTTGATCCTGATGTATATTGACTTTGTGATTGGTTATATTGTTTAAAGAAGTAATTATTTGGAGGTTGATAGTAAGTGTAAAAAAATTAAAGTATTTAAGACAAAATGTATTTTATTCTTTTATGTAGTCACGTCAATCAGATCCTATATCTCAGAATAGTGGAATGTGGCAGCCAACGCCCATTATTTATAACATTAATTTTTTAAGCTTTTCATGGCCTTGTACCTTTTCTAGTAACTTAATACCTCAGTTGGCCTAAAAATACGATTTGAATGTCTGAGATAATCTAAAGTTATTGTATTCTAGTGTTCAATATAGTTTATAGTTCTTTGATCATCAACTACTTGGAGGAGTTGGAAAACATTCATGGACATCGAATTTACTATAATTTTTGAAGGTCTTGTCAATTTCTTTCCTGCGATCTGGGAACTCGTGGTCCATTTGGGCTGAATACGCGGAGGAGTATCCTTTCTGGGCGCCATGGGTAAAGAAGTTGTCTGTGCTGATTCAAGTCTTGCCTCTTATCTCAGTAGTAGGTGTAGCCATTTTTCAGGGGTTTCGATATTTGAAACCTTCTTCCACACAAGCATTTCACGAGGTAGGTTGTAAAAAGTCGTAGTAAGAAGTCAATTATAATTGTCTTTAAAAACTGTAAAGTAGAAAAAAAGTATAACTTGTACATTAGTTGATGTGTTACTGTAAGATAAATTGAATTTTCTGTGTAAATTTTACTGATTTATAAAAAAAATAAAAAAATAAAATGAGCGAACACAGTTAATGTTATTTATGCAAATAACAAATACATTTTTGATGTTTTATCATGAAATCTTCACATATACATATAACTTGCACTTTTTATGTAAAATATGCACTCGCAGAGAATAGAACCTGCATTCTGGAATTTCATTAAAAGACGTACATTTAAATTGCGTTCTGAAAGATGGTTTTAAAACTTCTATAAACATGAAAGCTACAGTACATTGCAATTTGATATTTTCTAATGAAACACGTATACATAAAACGTTGTAGTTTTAAACCTTCATTGTAATATTAATTGCACACAAACAAACCATTTTAACTACTTATTGTAAGACCTATATATACCCAAGTTCAAACTATGGTTCTTTGCCATAAAACATTACATATACACGTACTAAAACAATCGTTACTGAGTTTTATTAAATTACCATTTTAAAAACTTGACACATCAACTTGCTTTATAATGTTTTGTGTAATGGTAATAGAATGGGCAATTTAACGTGTATCGAAGCAAGAAAATAATAATTTTAGTTTTTGCTTTACCAGCTGAGGGTTTTTTGTTTGTTTGTAGGTATAAATTTCCACATTTTTAAAGGTAATGCAAGTTGTTTTACTCTTCGTTTCATCATTTGTCTCGGTTTTTTGCATGTTGGCTAGTGATGTGAATTTGGGATCACAGGGTTCAAAGTTCAAGATGTGATGTAATTCAACACGCTCTTGATTTAGAGTTATAGGCGCGTTATAAAGATTTAGGTCAATACTATTATTCGATCCAAGTAGCTGAACAAATCCCTTCGGTAACAAATGCTGCCGACTGTCTATTTTATCTGTGGTCAGTAGTCTAATATCAAAAATGGCCATACCTAAACTCCGATTTGGTAATTTAGTTCGAATACACATTAAGACTATTTGGGTCAAAACAACCAAGCTTTGTGATTGATGCTTGGAAGAGTATCATATTCTTTGTACCCCATTTATTAACTTTACTTGAACTACTAAAGTAAAAAAAAAAAAAAATCCGATATACACGTTATGTGAATTGCTACAAAGATTACATGGAAAAAGGGGAGTATTTTGCAGATGGAAAATTAAATCTTTGTTAATTAGAACGTGAAATTTTGTAGTGGCTAAAAGCAAGGAATGGTGTCGTTTTCAGATGTATATTTTCTGCATAGTGTTACCATAAAACCTAGAACCAAACGCTAACTGGGTGTGAAATAATTGCAGATAAAAGTAATCCAAAAATTAGCACAAATACAGTCGTCAAAAATGTTAGTTATTTCCTTTCTTGTAGAGAATCCAGTCGTGGTGTTTTCCCGTTTTTGCCTCGGCCGACATAACTTCTAGTGTTATACGTGATGGTGCCAATCAAACTTCAACTATAGGAGTGATTAACACAGCTTACGAAGAAGATCCACCGCCAAAATACACGCCGCCGCCTTCGTATTCTTCTGCAACTGCTCGTATGGTTGTAAAATTTTTAAATCGAAGGCATTCAGTGTTGGCCTTAGCCACAGGACAAACCACTTCTTCAGCAGACAGTCCCAACATTACATCTTCAGTTGAGCTTGTATCATATGAACCTCAACCAGAAAACAGCATTTCTTTTCTACCAAGGTGTGCTTAATCCTTCAATCTGAAAACATCTGAAGTCTTAACAATCTAGTTAAATATGTGAACTACATACCTTTATTAAAATAGTTCAAATAGTAATTATGTGGTTTATATACATCTCGATGTGTTTGTCTGCATATCCAAACTGGTATTATCTTCTGTCTGTCTTTTCATCTGTACTTTATCAGCTGATTCTGTGTTTACCTTCCATGTCTATGTTTGTCTGTATATATGCATCAATGTGTGTATGTATGTATGATATAGAATATGAATCAACCATAACTCAACATGTGCAAATGGTTTATAGCACAAAAATACACCAGCCTGCTTAACCTTACGCAATTGTAAAGATGACAAATATTTTGAATTGAAGCCATGCAGTGCTAGAGAGGAAACTATGTTTTTAGTTTTATGCGTATATTTAAACAAGTTGATATAATTATGTGTGTAATAGAATCTAATCATTAAAATAAA
Source organism: Carcinoscorpius rotundicauda (assembly GCA_011833715.1). Taxonomy (NCBI): domain Eukaryota; kingdom Metazoa; phylum Arthropoda; class Merostomata; order Xiphosura; family Limulidae; genus Carcinoscorpius; species Carcinoscorpius rotundicauda. The sequence continues at coordinate 41,787,685 of CM022392.1, read as the reverse complement.
AACTTGTTTAAACATTCCAGCTGTTGTACATTTAAACATGTGATGTTTTTATATAAGAGTGTTCTAATCGTCTCCAGGTTACTTTGTTGTAAATAGCTATTGTTATGGTGGTTATAAATTTTTAACAAAATAATCCAGCAAACGTCTGCAATACGGTGTGTTTTTTGTTTTGTGTACAGATGTGTTGAAGCTCGACAGCAACTGTATAGATGCAAGTTGGAGATTTCTCCCGGCGAAACCAAGATAGAAAGTTTCATTACTTTTATCTTGATGAATAACAGATTAAATAATCCATATTATCATGAAACAGCAGTCATTTCTTATAAACATTATACAAAATAAGTGCTCAAAATGTTATTATGTAGTATAAATAATTTTAATGTATGTTTTGTTAGTACGTATCATAGATACTAGATGTCATTAAATATGCATATATTAATCTGTTTTTAAAGCTACAAAATTAAAACTCGTAGCGATATAAAGATAAAACGTTATTTATTATTTGGGTTAAACGAAAATTGAATATATCAGATACTATGTGTGTAAACCATGATATCACACTGATAATAGTTCAATCTTACCCTTTTTTACTGGTCTAATATGAATTTCTTGTAAGGTGTGTGTAATAGAACTTGAAGTATACCTTGCGTGTAACTGCTGTCAATACCTTTCACTCAGAATCAGCCCTCATCAGGCTTGAATGTATCATAACAGTTTGTTGAAAAGTTATTTATATCAGTTACTCGTAATATATTCATAAAAGATAGCATCTTTTTGTGACGTTACACTGTAGTAACATTACACTCTTCACCAGAGTTCTACACCACAAATCTTCTTGGTTAGATACTATTTTACTTTATAAATTGCAAGTTGATTGATGTAAACCTAGTTTTAAAAATAATCGACATTTCAATATTCTAATCTTGTACTTTTATTTATAAAGAACGTAGATAATATTAACAATCAGTCTGTAACTCAACGACAGCAGAAATGTTAGAGCACTTTCTGAGAACTGTATCATCATTTAGCCTTCTTGCTTTGCTTATTTTTTTCTGAAAGGTTACAAGAGCTACAGGAATATCAGTTATGAATAGTTTTTATCAGTAGATTTTGGTACGTTTTTCTTTTGATTCTGATGATCATCATGGCAGTGTTCTAGTTTGTTTGTCTTTGTTTGTTTTGAATTTCGCGCAAAGTTACACGAGGGATATCTGCGCTAGCCATACCTAATTTAGCAGTGTTAGACTAGAGGGAGGGCAGCTAGTCATCACCACCCACCCCCATTTCTTGGGCTACTCTTTTTCCAACGAATAGTGGGATTGACCGTCACATTATAACGTCCCCACGGCTGAAAGGGCGAGCATGTTTCGTGCAACGGGGATTCGAACACGTAACACTCAGATTACGAATCGAATTCCTTAATCTGTCTGGCCATGCCGGACCCCAGTGTTCCAGTAAATCATTTGCTGAACACTCATCATTCTTCAAGTTTTTGTGAAATGTGTGAGGAACTTCTGAGACAACAAGCCAAATTCTCTGATTGTTTGTTTTTTTCGAGATGAAACGTGTTTGGATTAAAAGCTAACTTGCAAATGTAAAGTAACAAAGTGCCTTAAGTGTTACAAGTGTAGGAGTTTGAACTCAGTCATGATTGCACATCATTTGCTGAAAACGTTTAGACGTAAGAGAAATTAGAGAAGCTTTGGGGCAGGAAGTGTTGCTGAAAGAGAAGTAGCGTCTATACAGGAACGGTATGCTTGTGGACGTATCCGATGGCGTGTCCTCAAGTGGGTATGAGAGCAGGAAGAGGAGAATGTATGTATGTTTTCTTATAGCAAAGCTACATCGGGCTATTTGCTGAGTCCACCGAGGGGAATCGAACCCCTGATTTTAGCGTTGTAAATCTGGAGACTTACCCCTGTACCAGCGGGGAAAAGGATAAGAGAAGAGAGGAGTGCTAAACTAATGGTGAAAAATATGAACGGATGGTTCATGATAGAAACACCTTAATGAATACTTAGATTAAAAAACAACAATAATACGGAAAAAAATTATTCCTGGTTTATGCCATACACAGCCATATATGTTTCACTTGGGTTTCCGTATCTGATGGGATATCCATCACCTCCCAAAATAGTCACTTTTATCTACTGTTGAGTCCGAGATTGTGAAAAGAACGTTTAAATAGTAACGAAGTAAGAATTTTGACACAGTTAACAGAAGAATTTCCACTAAATGAAGCAAGAACCGACATTTTCGTTTCTCATACAATGCTGTAAATGTGCCAGTCAAATTCACTAAATTACAAACCAGGAGTTAAGGTTTGTTATCTTGTGGTTTATGTTTTTTATCAGACTTAAGTCTGAGCAGTTTGGTTGGAGTGATAATTTTCCACTTTTGTTGTAATTTCGATTGTTTTTCTTAATGCTGGTTTTGAATGGTTGGAAGAATAATTAGTAGTTAATTAAAAAACATCCTTATAAAAATTCGATTTCCAAAAACTTTCGTCCCAAGCTCTCCCGTGCCCCCACCGGTGGGGAACCTGGTCTTTGGTAGGCGTGACACATGATTGGACAAACTGATGTTTTGTTGCTACAATTGGAACAAATAAAAACATTCAGAGGATCTACTCACTATGCGTTGTGTTTCTAGAACATTAAGTTTGTATTTATCATCTCAGCAGTATCGTGTTTCGATATCCATGGTTGGTAGAGCACAGATAGCCCATTGTGTAGCTTTGCGCTTAATTCAAAACAACAACAATTGTTTGATATTAACTGGTTTCAAAGAGACTTATTCGAATATATTTTGAAAAATTTAACCTCATTGTAGTCGTTTCATTTTGTATACAAGTCCCACTTGAAAATAGACGGGTAATTAAAATACCTGAAAACGGAATTCCGATTACAAAGAAAAGTCACTGTCTTACAAATGAAAGAAGGAAAAATATTGGAGCGTCTAATGATTAAATATGGCTCTGCCATTTTCTCCATTGTAATGATAGATTTCTGAGTTATGTAATTTAGTGTAGGGTTATGTCTAGGTTTAATATATATAAATATTTAAATGTTATTCACTCAGTTGTTTTTCGTTCTTTGAATAGAGTAATCGCCACAATTCAAAAGTAAAAAGATAAAGTTATTATTGTTTATTTTCGTGCTATTGTTTAATTGAAATAAATACATTAGCCTCACTTCCTTTGGTAACTCAATGGGAGATTTGACTTTCTGTAAAAATTGGCTTTCGATATCTTTGTACACAGAACAGATAACACATTGTGTTACTTTATTATATTTTTCATAAACAATTGAGCATCATTTAACTTGTTGATTTAAGACGTTTAAGTGTTAGTTTGTTTAATAAAATAAATTATTGACTGACAAAGTAATTTACCATATTGTTTCTTCAACTAATATACAATGAAAATGTGATTCTGTATGCGGTGACAAACAAATATCACTACCAGCATCTTATTGTATCACATCATTCAAATGGGCAAAACCGTTTCTGGCACAAAGTTAGTGTACAAATACACTACTTTAAATAACTGAGTCATCGAATGACATGCTTTTGATTGTAATAATTCACCTTAATAAAATCCAAATAAATATGTCTTCAAAGCTTTACACACTTAGAATATTGTGTTATTAAATCAAGTGTTATTATACCTTAATGCTATGTGTAATAATTATTTATTACTCAGGCAATTTTATCGATAAGTAAATACATTAATAATATTCTTTCTGGGATTTATTATCAAATTATGGAAAAAACCAATAATAAAGTAAATTCTATTCTAACATTTTTTTTCGAAATTTTGACTTTCGTAAGGTATACCTTAAACATAGGGAAGTTTTTTTTTATTTTTATTGATTAAACCCTCTCAAAAAGTGTTTTGCTTTATCATAGTGAGACTATCATGTTGAAGGTAGATTTGGTAAAATATGTACAAGATAAGACTGATGTGATTCAAATTTGATATGCAAATCTACAAATTTAATAAGGCATCCAAAGAAACAGATAACCGATTTTTAACCATCAGTTATTTAAAACTTGAATAACATCTAAAAAGTGTGCAATTAATGTTAATAAACAAATTGTGCCAATTCCATGAAAATAAGCTCACTGTGAAACATGCGAAAATATAAAAATGTACGGAGAAAACACTTTATAAGAAACGTTTGATACTACAGTAAAAGCTTTATACTCCAGTTCATTGCCCTACGAAGCTGATCTAATACTGGGTGTCAGAAATTGAGTTTGTATAAACAGGAGAACCATGTCTCCTGAGCGTTAAAGGGCAAATTTTGAAACGCGATCCTCACGACTTCTTTAGGACTGACAAGTTTCAACAGATCTGACTGTCTTGAAAAATGAAAGTCTTACAAGCTTTGTAACATGATGAAACACGTTTATTAAAATCCAATGGATGCAATTAGGTTATAGGCCTAATTATAAGTGGAGTTGCAATCTTTGTACAGTTTGTTGTTGCAAGAAACTGTATTCTGTAAGAGTAGGTCCTATACATTTATTAATAAAGTGAATGAGACGTTGAGATGTTAGATAGACTTATTTACATTTTGGGTTTTCAATATATATATTATATTCGGAAACTTGAGTACAGTCTTTTCAGATACGTCACAAAGAATTCATTATCAAAACTTTCAAGATACTGAACTTAACATTTCAGATATTTTTTATTTGGTGTTTAACTTTATTTTAAATCACAAACAAATTAGTAAGTGTTCTTCCAAACTTAACAATTCATCAACATGAAATTATTTATAGTCTTTGTCTGCTAATACCACTGTCGTATTGTCAGAATGACAGAGTGCTAGTGTGTTTTGTTGGATTTTGCCCAAAGTTACACTAGAATTATTTGCTTTAGCCGTCCCTAATTTTGAACTGGTAGAATAGAAGGAAGATACCTAGTTATAAGCACCCACCAAATATATTTGATTTTCACTGTTATAATACAGTATAATACAGTTAATACAATTACGGATCTAAAGTATTTCTTTTCAGTGACGTGACTCGAATCTCAGCTCCACAGTTACAATAATCGGACCACTTTTTCATCCTTTTGATAAATTTTTCAGAACTTGTAAAAGAAGATAGTCGTGAAGTGCTTTTATTTAATGTTTATATAGATCAAGAAGTTATGTTATATATTGCAGTTTGTTTTATCTCAACTTGATAAAAATAATACGGTAAAATTGGCTAGTTTAGAGATACAAGTAAGCAAAAACAAGCAGTATTCGATTTATACGGTTTTATTAAAACCGGGATGAAATAATAAGTGTATAGAAATAACACTATGTAACACAAGTTTTGATCTTGGCTGATATGTGTTATTTCTTAATTGCTTATGTTGTACACATACAGAAAATGGCCATTAATTCCTTCCAACTTTGCTTTTGGGACCTGGACAATGAAATTTTTTATGTAAAAACGGGCAAATTTGCACATTTTCATTTACATAAGGTCTGAATAAAACAACATATGAACCGAGATTTACATGTATTTATATTAAAGTTATACAAAAATTAACAAAAAATGTTTAGAAGTGGGTACTTTTTCGAAATTTGCAACTATGATGTAAACCACTTTCACGTATCAACCTCCAAATATAGTCTCCCATCATATTTTCGTTATACACTCTTTGGTAGCGGCGTTCAAAATCAAGTAAATCTTGGTGGAAGCGCTCGCCTTGCTCTTCTGAGTTAGCTCAAATGTTCTTCTTGAATTTGTCAAAATGAGCGTCAAGGATATGGACTTTCAGGGACATCCTGTAGCCCATGTTCCCATAGTTCTTCACCAGAGCCTCAACCAGTTCCACATAATATTCGGCTTTGTGATTGTCCAAGAAGCCCAGAACCATTGAGACAAAGCTTTCCCAAGCTATTTTTCCTTTTTACTGACCTTTTTGGGGAATTCTGTGTACTCCAGGATTTTCTTTATTTGTGGTCCGACGAAGACACCAGCTTCGACCTTTGCCTCAGACAGTCTAAGGAAGAAGTCTGGAAGGTACTTGAAGGCTGCAGACTCCTTATCAGGGGCTGTTACAAATTGTTTCATAACACCCAATTTTATGTACAATGGTGGGAATAACACCTTCTGGTGGTCCACTAATGGCTCACAGTTAACATTGTGCCTCCCCACATTTGTAGCCAGTGCTTCCTGTTGTAGCATGCTACGATGTCCCTGCTGTTCCAAAGGCAAAGATAACAGGGAAATTTGGTGAAGCCTCCTTGGAGAGCAATTAGGAGTGCCACCATTCTGAAGTCTCCTATAACCTCCCAGCCATACTCATCGTACTTCAAGTCTTCTAGCAAGGTCTTGACGCTGTTGTATTCTTCTTTGAAGTGCACTGAGTGAGCTGTGGAAGAGACGGATACTTATTCACTTTTTGGAGCAGTATAGTTTTGAGGCTATTGATGAGCTATCAATGAATTGGTGCCACTATTTCGGGTTACAGGCAATTCTAACGGCCTCGCACAGACCGGATAAATTGTGGCAGAAGCAGAGCCCATCTTGACGAGGGAAAAAGCTTGAAAACGTCGGTGACGCTTCCTCTGACTAGCGACTTGCACACTTTCATTCTTGTAAGTTCGAGAAAATTCTCTATTAGCTACTCAACACTGAATTTATCTGGAATGTTCTGGAAAATGGGTAACTTTCAAGATAAAATAGGTCTTTTTTTCATTTACTTTAGGCATAAGCAATTGGGAAATAACACTTTCTGCCTAGGAACAAGAAAAAGTACTTTTGTTACATAGTATAATTTACGTAAATCTTAGTCGATTTTACCAAAGACTTCTGCGAATTTTTCTTTGTTTCGACTTGACACGAATGTGTGTTACAAGTTAGATATTACTTATTTAGCAAGTTCACTAGATTTTGTCAAAAAAGGTGTAAGTATCCACAACATAAAAAGTATATTTTCTTGGGTTATGGGTTTAAAACTAAAGAAGACTTTAATGTTTACACCCAAACGTAAACTTTTTAAAAACTCAGACAGAAAGAATTAAATGATTTTGTGATTGAAAGAAAAATTTTGGAACATCTGTATCAAAATAAAGAATATTTGATTCAGTCTTAAACTAAAATGCTCATGTACATCGGTTCTCAAAAATATGTCATACTGCTTGAAGTAAGAAGGTTAATCTGAAGAGGACCTAAGAAGGTCGAAACGTTGTTCTCTGTTTTATTGGTAAAAATGTTAATCCGCATACTAACTGTCCCGAGATATAGTTCTCGAAAACAGTTTTATATGGTATCGAGGTGTCTGTCGGTACCGAAGTGAACGAGTAAAAGGCAGTTGAAAGTGGGACAAAACGACAACACAACTCAGAATTCTTAAAAAGTTTATTGTGAGATGAAAAATAAATAAATCACAACTTTTGAAAAGCTAATTCTCAAATGAACAATTACAAAACCAAAACACCTTGTCCGCGATAAATCTGTGAAACGAACAAGCAAAATGTGCCATTTAGTTTAAAATATAAAAGAATAAAACATGAGCTATAAAACTTAACTTATTGATAGAGTGCTTGTTATTGATGTTGTTTTTCTTAGTGAAAAGCTACATGTTAGGCTTTCTGCGATCAGTATACTATGTGGAATCAAACCACGAATTTTACAGTTGTAAGTGAAATTAGTTACTAATTACAAACAAATTGACCGGGTTGTGTCATCAGAAATGTAAAGATTTCAAAGAATATTTCAATGGAACCGTACTCATTCTTTTAAACATTACATAACTGAGGAAAACCATATCATCGGATGATAAGCATACTTAAACAAAAGTCGCATGAGCAATCAGAAATGATGAAAAATAATCATAATGTATTTAATGAAAGGTCTAGTTAATAATCATAAAGGTACATATTTAGCAAATGAGTGAAATAATCAGGACTTGCTTAACAAAATGTAGTGTATACCATCAAGAATGCATATAGTAATTAGAAAATACTTAACGAAAAATGTGGTTAACACTCCGAGAGGAGTGAAGCAACGAGAAACACTTGACGAAAAATATGCGAATTAAGTCAGGTAAGTATGAAGCAATGGAAATACACTTAACGAAAAGACTGGTAAACAATCAGAAAAGCAATGAAAAGTTTGATAACCAACGAGTTAGATACGAAGCAATCAAAACATAATTAACGAAAACGCTGTTAAACGACTAACATTTTATGGGGTAATCGGAAAGTACCTAAAGAAAAATGTGGTAAACACAGCTACAAGCGTGAAGCAGTCAGTACACAACGAAAGGTCTGGAAGAACTCGGCAAGGTTTACAGTAAACAAAAAATAATCAGACGAAGACTTTGATAAACAACCAGGGAGGGATTAAGCAAGAAGAATACACTTAAAGAAAGGCGTATGAAAACAAGGAGGTAAGTGTGAAGCAATGAAAAACACGGCAAGAAAAAATAGCATAGTATAAGTTCAAAAATGTGTTAAGTAGTCAGAATGTACTGATGCAAACATGTAAACAATTAAAACATAATAATAAAGCTAGCAAACAAACATAAAGGTTCGAAGTAATCATGATATACTCAGTGTAATGTTTGATAAACATAAGATAGGAAGCAGTTAGACTTACTTAGGTTTACAATCGGAGAGATGAGAAGCAATCAGGATCTACTTAATGGAAATTATGATAAACAATCAACAAAGTGCAAAGCAATCGTAATGTCATTAATTAAAATTCTGGTAAACAACCAGCAATGTGTGAAATAAGTACAACAATATTTCCTTAACTAAGAGTCACCTAACTTGGTGTTATTACACGTCAGACATATATTTGCATCATAAAAATTATGGCGTCCTGCTGTCAAATACAATACACAAAATCATACTTTCTTGCAACTGTGATCAAAGGTGCAATTTTTAATATCGAATATACTACCTGAGAGTAATCAATACTAATACATCCACACACACACTGTTACTACATAACTGATATAGAGAAAAATGTGCAAGGCAAGATTTAGCTGTAATCTATTGTTGACATATTTATTATTTGTAACTAAATGTATAAAAACTGAGTGCAGTATTTTACTGAAATAAGTAGTAGATTTTACCTCTTCTGTAAACCGGAGTGAACGTATAACGTGACTTACCCAGTGAGTGAACAAATGCTGATTTTGTGTAAAGTCACAGTAACAACATCACTTCTCACTAACCAGTTTCTGAGTATCTTTTTTCTGTGTTCTAACTGCGGGCTGTGATTGAAAAACTTTACATTAGTATCATAATAACAAATGTTTTAATGTCCATTGACACAGTAAATCTGGCCAAAAGAAGGATAAATGAGCTAAACTCTGAATGTATGATTTCTTATTAAATCAAATTATAGAAGTTGTTTCAAGTGATAATGTATCAGTAGTTATATAATTTAGAAAAAAAAAACCTGATAGTAAATTTGTATTTAACATAGTTCGTTGCATCCTCTAGGCTTTTATTGCATGTAATAATTTCAAGTATTTTTGAATGCTCGCCCTCAATCAAGAACAAATGGTATTACGTCACTTTTTTTACCGTTGGAGGAATTAGTAAAAAATGATAATTTTTTTCACTAATACATGGCACTAAAGAACAAATTAGTCATATTTTATTTTGCAATAATTATAATGTTATTTTTTCGGGACTAACGTTTGTAACGTTACGCAATATTTCAAGCCTTCATTTTGAAGTACTATCACAAAACACATATCATGCCTTAATATTTTTGTTTTAGAAAATGCAAGATATTTGCATCCTGGAACTAAGTAGGCTTCAGATTAACTGGTGAAATAGATTTAATTTTGTGTCTGACGACATTTCGACGCAAAACAATTTTGATAACTGTTTCATGTGTTCATTTTGTAGGAACGTAATTTATTATTCTGAAGAAACGCTTATAACTCATGCTCTGTGTTATGCCAACATCACAAAAATATGTCATCACTTTGATATTATTTTATTGGCACTTGTCTAAAATGTTAAAATGACAAATTAACACACAATTTTAAATTCTATACATAATTAAAACACTTGTAATATGTTGACTCAACATGTTTCGACGCTTACCACGTCATAATCATGTATGAACTTGCATGATATATGTGTGATATTTATTTCTTTTTACTTTAGATCTTGTGACCTATGTGTAAGTTTACATTTCTGCATAAATCTCAGAGGAAGTTCCGTCACATTCTTATACAGATATTCGTCGGATCTTCTTCCCTATTTATAAATGTGTTTTTTATTGGCTGTTATATTCTTTAGTTAAACCGATGTTGTTACTTTTTCTTATATTTTTGTTGTGTTTTTGTAGATGAAGAAAAAGTAATCTTGGCTTAACCAGCGTTTTTCTTGTTGAAAGCATTATAAATCTTCATTAACCGCATTTCCCTGGAATGAGACACTACAAATCGGTTGTTGTTCATGACACCTCTAATATTTCATTTGATGAAAACAATACCGATGTTTCTGTTCTTAAAAATATTATCAGTCAACTGTGTTCTGAAAACATTGGTCTTTTCCTTTGCGACTGATGCAAAGTTTTTATATTAAAGACACTACTAATTGTTCAAACAATAAATTAATTATGTTGAGCAACTCAGCAACACATTTCCAGTCTCCTTGTTGTTTAAGGTAATACAGTCAATCACATTGACCAAGACACTATCGAGCTACCTGTTGTTCAAGACACTAATACTTGTTCTTTATTCTCAAAACTAGTTCAGACTTCAGTTTATCCTAAAGAATGGCCGTACAGTTAAACATTACAGACAAATGTGTACAAATGCTAACTTATAATTGCACGAGTATATAGAGCTATGGAATAAAACAATAAAAACTTTGAAAAAATCATCAGAATATCATTTATGAAGGAAATTCAGAAACTCGTTTCTGTGATAAAAACCATGAAGCATTACATCTATACAAAGTAACTACTAAGTTAACATTATAGTAACAATATTATGCATAGTATTTGTTAAGCTATCATTAAAGTGACAATTATATTTCAAGTAAGCAGTGACTCACAGCTAAAACAACTATCTTTATAGTTATCATTTCCAGTGATTTATTAGAGTAAGAGTTTCCATGGTAGCAATTAAAATATAGTTTATAAACATATTTTGTTGTTGCGTGAAATAAGACACAAGATATATGTGTATAGCCCCCTATAATCTACGTTTAGTAGTGAATGAAAGCAATTGTAGAGAACTATTTGAGCACAACAAATATTGATATATATATCTGCAGTTGCATCTGACACCTATATCTTATAAAGACCGCGGAAGCATATTGTATAAAAACAGACAGCTATGCACTTTAGTTCAACCCTTTCTATACGCTAATGTAAAGGCGTGCTATCGCTGTGGTACTACAAGTGATAGATATAAATCCTATTAGTTTGGTTGTCTGCAACATTCCGACCATTTCATAGTGCTGTGTCTCCACAGGTAGATATATGTGATTGACTTATTATTATATATCTATTTTAATATCGATGTTTCTGTAAGTTAAATTTATATTTAGGAATGTGCATAACCTATACTGTTTAATCTATATTGAGAAATTCCCGTCTATTCACTAACGTTGTAGAAGATTCTCGAGAATAATAATCAACAATATATTAGGTGTTTATGCAAATGCAAGTGATCGACAGTATTGTTGTGAATACTAAAATTTCTAGAAACTTTCCTCGTGCTTATAAAATTAACCAGTACAACACGCCGAGAGACAGCATATATTATTGGTTTGCTACAGTTTTTATGCTATAAACTTCGGAAACGATAACTATGATTAATGCTTATTAATCAGTAATTTTAGATATTTACTAGGGACGTTTATAGATTTCTATCATGTCAAGTCGTTTAACTTCAGTGTATTACATCTGATGTTAGTATTTTCATGAAGACGTTGTATAACTTCAGCTGTGATAAACTCACGTGTGATCGGCGAAGAGGTAGTTAGCTCCCCGTTAAATGAATTGTATTTACATCAACTCGAAATCAATGCACTCATTGTGAACTCTCGATAGGATAACAAGAAAGTTCTGAATGAGATAGAAGACTCAATATTGTTTGTTAGCTTGTAAAATTCTTGTATACAAATTATTATTTGAAATAATCGTTATTATAAATTGTATTATTGTTTGTATATTAAACTATATCTGTTTTAAGAAAGAAAACAGTGCGTATCAATTTTGTTGGCAAATACCATGAATTTAAAACATTAGCATTTAATTAACTTTAAATTTCGATTATCACTTAAGTCAGTTTTATGCTATTTAACTCGTAATACGTAACAGATATGACTTAGGTGGTACATCATAGAAAACCTTTCCATAAATAACTACTCATATAACGAAGTTAAACGAAAATAAATCAAAGTATACAATGTTTCCAATAAGCATGTCTTCAATGTTTGTTATGAAATTTGAAATATCAAAAACAAGAGCATTTAAAGTGACACTTCAAGCGCAGCTGTAATAACGCTCTTATCTGAAAAGTGGAGGATATACCACAAAAAAGAATCCCCAACTCAAATAGCTCATATGATAAACTTTAATATATCTTCTTATAACTTATATGAAATGATAAACAATTATTTAAAATATCACATGCCCCAAAATTAGAAGCGTTCTAAATTTTACTCAAAATCAACTTTTTTATGTCAGTAAGGGTGTGTGTTTTCTTATAGCAAAGCCACACCTGGCTGTCTGGTAAGTCCACCGAGGGGAATCGAACGCCTAATTTTAGCGTTGTAAATCCGTAAACGTACCGATGTACCAGCAGGGGGCTGGTGAGTAGGAAGGCTGACTAAAACTTAATCAAAGTAGTCTCATTCGACCACATGCCTACCTAGTTTCTCAGTGAAGCACCACAAGGTTTTTATGCCTTTGATCTATCTAAATGTGGTTTTGAAGGCAACGTTCATGCAAAATGGAAAGTATATCAAAATGTTTTCAGGATATAATAGTTCAAAAGTAATGTTTTCGTTCTTCGCAAAAGATTGCTTGTTGTTTTGTTAGAGCAATAGTGCATCATTGTGGCAATTATAGCGATTACTACTGTCAATGAAGGAAGTATGTTGTAGTTTTAAGCGCAGAATAAAGCTTGAAATGTCATTCTGAAATAATGCAATTAATCCCAGTACTGCTATTCATAAACTTTTAAGCCTCACAATTTGGAACTTAAGGGGACATGTATAAAATTGTCGATAATTCCGAACATTTAACAGTTAAAAGTAGAATTGCAACTCAGTTTGAAATTCTATAGACTATTGTTTCCATGTTGCGAAATGAATGTATTACCGAATATGTTCTGAGCGTTTATAAATACATTTCTGTTCGATAAAGTGTTGGTAACTGCACTGAGTTATTGTGCCTTTTCTAAAGCAGGCTCTTCGGAACTGCAATTAATATAGTTTTAAAACTCAAGCGCTCAGTATTATAAAATAATCATACCAATTCTAAATATTTATAAGGAAAGAAGGCGTTCATGTCACCTTAATATTCTGTTATTTAAAAATATACTATCAGTTAAATATTGCTTTCTAAGATGAAGTTTTGTAATAAAATTTAATGTTTTTACGTCTAATTAACGAAACTTTAAGAGTAAATAACCGTCAGAGTGACTGATGATATAGTTTTAGCTTCGTGTCTGATTACATTTCGATACAAAACAATTTGTTTTACATAAAAAAAAGGTTTTCAATTAACGTGTTAAATGCTTAATGATAAATAACCAGCTTCACAAATCTTCATAAGTACGAAAGTGTTTTTTCAAAAATAAAAAGGATATTGGATGGACCGAGGTTATTACCTATTTTATGTTAAACGTAACTTGTGCTTTCTTTAGTATTAGGAAAATTTCCATTTTTTTGTCAAAAAGTTTGGAATATCATAGTTATTAAATATACTTAAGCCATAGTGATCAGAACACGCACAAGTGCTTTTTGTGGAATTTTGTCAGATATTCCGAGGAGTTGGGTTGTTTTCATTCAAGTTGTTTTCGGGCCCAGTAATCTTGTTTTCTCTATTGCATGATATGATGCTTTCTTCTTCACTGGACTCGTCTAAAGAACGTGCTATTCTTCTCTCCCCTCGTCCACATGATGCACCATCTTCTTCTCTACTGGTGAAGGTGGTCCACTCCTTTTCTCTCCAATCATCAACAATATTATTTTCTCCAAGACAAACTAATCTTTCTTCAGAGATACAAGCCAAATATTTTGGCCCTTTCTCATTATCAACCACGCTCGCAGAAGTTGCGAACATAATTCCTCCTTGACACTTTTTTAAGGGCGTTGACCTATCATGACCAAAGGTATTGCTACACGTACAAAGGTCATTGTTAGATAAAGTTAGAGAATTTTCAATTTCATAACAGTTTTGATTTGCTGTACAATTCGTTATTACTTCATTTGATGTTTTATTGGCCTTTCTTCGAATGTTTATAATGAACAGCGCAAGAGTCCCTACTAAGATACATCCACACGAAAAAATAAAACCCATTTTTGGCGTTTTACCTCTATTGATGTATCCTGGAAAAGAAGAGAAAAGTATCCAGCCTTATTATAGTGCTAATTGTAAACCTATACTTGTCTCAAAAAGGTACTGTATTTCACATTATTATTTTGTTAAATATCTTTCAAGAAAAAATAAATAATTTCAAAACATCATATCTATAAGTTTATGAGTTTTCAGTGTGAGAATTAAGATTTTCGGAAGAAAAAATAATTGTAATTCTTGTAATGAATAACTTTTCAAATGAGTGAATGTTGGCGCATATCACTATTGCTAAACAAAAGGTTCAGGTATATTTTATCATTAAGCAGTCCTTTGTTCGCAGAGTTGTGACGATATTAATTACAAAATAATGAATTATTTTTCAAAAGTATTTTCTAGAAGAACAATATATATTTATTGATATAATAACATATTTTAATTTTCATAATTATTTGTCTTCATAATTGTTATTTCTAATATTTTAATTTTTTAGACATTTGACAATGGTCTTACAAACTTTTATAAATATATATTTTACTTATTTTGGTACTTTAAAACTAGAATAAAAATAGACGTAAGAAAATCGTGTAGAAAAATATCACAATATCAAAGAACAGCTGAAGAGTGTTTATAAAAATAGACACATTTAAAGTCATCGAAACTGATTACACCACTAACAAAATTTTTACTTTTTATTTTTCCTAGGCAGAATGTTTTATTTCCCAATTGCTTATGTATAAAGTAAATGGAAAAGACCTATTTTGCTCTTCAAACTTTGCTTTTGTGACTCAGGCAATGAAATATTCAAATATACCCATTTTCCACAACATTCCAGATAGATTCAGTGCTGAGTAGCTGATTTTCTTAATCTTACAAGAATTTTCAAAAACTTTCTAGAATGTTGTAGAAGCCTCAAAGCTGTGGTGCTCTATAACGGTAATTTGTATCCATCCATTCCTTTGGCTAATTCCGTGCACAACAAAGAGGAATACAACAGCATCAAGACCTTGCCAGAAGCCTTGAAGTATGATAAGTATGGCTGGGAGGTTATCAGAGCCATCAAAATGATGGCATTTCTGAAGGGTGTCCAAAGATACTACCAAGTTTCCCTATTATCTTTGCCTTTGGAACAGCAAGAACATCGCAGCACGCCACAACAGGAAGCATTGGCCACAACTGTGGGGAGGCACAATGTCAATTGTGAACCACTAGAGGACCTCCAGAAGATGTTGTTCCCACCATTGCACATAAAATTGTATCTTATGAAACAGTTTGTCATAGCTCTTAATAAGGAGTCTGCAACCTTCAAATACTTTTGAGACTTCTTCCGTAAGCTGTTTGAGGCAAAGGTCAAAGCTGGTGTCTTCGTTGGACCACAAATAAAGAAGATCCTGGAGTGCACAGAATTCTCCAAAAAGTTCAGTAAAAAGAAAAAATAGCTTGGGAAAGCTTTGTCTCAATGGTTCTGGGCTTCTTGGACAATCACAAGGCCGAATATTATGTGGAACTGGTTGAGGCTCTGGTGAAAATCTATGGGAAAATGGACTACAGGATGTCCCTGAAAGACTATATCCTTGACGCTCATCTTGATAAATTCAAGGAGAACATGGGAGATAACTCAGAAGAGCAAGGCGAGCTTTTACATCAAAATATACTGGACTTTGAACACCGCTACCAAGGAACGTGTAACGAAAACATAATGAGAGACTATATTTGGAGGTTGATACGTAAAAGTGGTTTACATTACAGTTGCAAATCTCGAGAAACTACTCACTTCTGAACATTTTTGTTCATTTTTGTGTAACTTTATCATAAATAATGTAAATCTTGATTCATATGTTGTTTTATTCAGACCCTATGTAAATGAAAATGCGCAAATTTGCCCGTTTTGACATAGAAAATAGATTGATTTCTAAATTTCATTATCCAAGTCACAAAAGCAAAGTTTGAAGGGAAAATGATGTACATTTTCTGTACTTTTACAACATAAGCAATTAAGAAATAATACACACTATCCAGGAACAAAATTTATGTTACGTAGTATTAATGAACACTCAACATTTTAAAAAGGAAATGCTTATGGAGTAATACGTAACATTTGAAATTATAATGGTTAGAGGTGCAGTATCTAAAATAGTAATGAAAACGTGTATGATATGAAAGACTACTAATGTGCTGTTTAAAATAGTGTTAGTTGAGGTCGTTATGGCTAGGAATTGCTGTTTGAGATTGTATGAGTTAAAGATGTTATGTTTGACATAATAATGATTAAAGATGTGACGTTTGCGACTATAGTAGCTGATTGTCTAATCTTCAAAAGAGGAATGACATAATGTCGTTACATCATCTTAGCTTTATCTGCTACTTGGTTTAAAAAGTAGACAGTTGTATGATTTAGATAAAGTAGTTTGGACTGTGGAATTACGATACTAACACTTGGTTAAATTGTTACTCTCACAACGGTATGTCACCGGAGTTACAAAGCTAAAACCCGGGTTTCGATACCCGTGATACGTAGAGCACAGATATCTCTACGTATTAAGCTTTGTGCTTAATTACAAACAAGCAAACACTTCTTCTCAAAGAAAAGTGGCCATGAATTAAAGGATAAAAAGTGTTTCATTTTTGTAACAACAAATTTTATTTATTATTATTATTATGTTTATTTATCATTTCTTTCTATCGTTTAGTTTCCCTACGGATTTTTAGTTGCACTAAAACACTAATTCACTTTCTACATAACTATCTGTATTTTGAGTAAATATGTATATATGTGAGTATAATGAAACTGACACCACTTCCCTATCGGTGACACAGAGATACCATTAATGTAGCCTAAGATTATGTAAATCTATGACCACATGAAGCTGTCGTCTCATGAACTACTCTGTGAATAAAAACCTTGCTATAAGCTTCACTAACACACACACACAGAGTTATAGTTGTTGAAATTATATATATTGAAATATATATAAAGGGAGTCATTTAACTGTTTATTTCCTTACATCTGTGGATTTTTTTTTTGTTTAAAGGTAATCTGTGAAGCTGTTGTTCACGTACAATAGAGAGTTTACAGGAAATTTGTAAAGATGTATTGTGCAAGATTTACATGGCTGACCTACACAGGAGCTTGGTACAATGGACCAAACACAAATTGAAAATGGAGTGTACAGTTCTAAGAGCAATACATCCTAGGTAATCATTCTTATAAATTGCGATGATTGTTTTTTTGAGTAATTTGTGTACTGTCCATCGCTAGAAATAGAATCCTTAATCTTAACATTGTAAGTCCATAAATGAGTTGCTGATTCATTATAGGAGAAATGCAAATATTTCCTAATAATCTGTTTTTCTGAGAGACGTTGTATTAATCATAGTACATAAATTAATAGAATAATTAACCTACAGATATTCTCACAACTTTACTTAATATAAATCTATGTTATTATGCAGTAATTGCCAGGTAAATACATGAGGTGGAACACAAGTAAAACATAAAACTATTATTTTAAATTTTATATGTTTTACCAAGCAATAATTATTATAAATACCATTACCTGTGACAGGAATTCCAATTAAAACAGGAAGAAACTGAGAACTCTGTAAATAACCCCAAGATACGTCAAAATAGTTTGGTTTGACCTTCTCGTAAAGGTGCATTTTTAAACTATATTGATATCCACCGCAGAAAATTCCGTAAAACCAGACGCATAACACATATACATAATATCCGTTAAAAGCACACAAAGAAAAAATGGAGATTGCGAGTCCTAACATGGTGGCTTGGAAAATGTACACGCGAGATATTGTACACCGTGGCGTATTTTTTAATATTGGCAGACTAAACACGTAGCATCCTAGAGAATATGCTAAGCCTAGAAACACTTGGAGGAGAAGAATGGAATTTTCTTCTATTCCCTCATTATTGGCTATATGAACCTATAAATAAAAAAGGATATGGATTATAAATGTAATGAACATTTATAAATTTTTTTATATGCAAAAACGTCTGTTTTGGGCCCAGAAAACACTTCAAATAGAAGAGCGAACAACATACTAAGAAACCAGATAAACACAGCCATAAAACTATGCTCACCAGATAAAATTAACGATGAATTTGATAAAATAAAACAACACTTCATCAACATTAATAAGTTTCCTCCACAAACCGTAGAAAACATTATACGCACACACCTAGACAGAAAGCAAAACCAACCAACAAAAGTAAATATATCTCACGAATCAAAAAATCACGAAACCATATACTGCTGTATACCATATATTCCTGACATCAGCAAACAAATAACCAACATTTGGCAAAAACTAGTAACAAAATATAACATTCCAGTTAACACTAAATTTATTCAAAAACCAGGCACAAAACTAAGGTCTATACTATGTAAGAACTACACTGACAAACACCACACCAACATTATTTATAAAATACAATGTGATAACTGCCACGACTTCTATATAGGAGAAACAAGTAGAAAAATGGAAACCAGATTCAAAGAACATAAAAAGTCACCTTCACACGTTTTCGAACACTGCAAGTCAAATGGACACAACATAACCATAGAAAACACTAAAATACTAAATAAAGAAACAAACATAAACAAACGAAAAATTAAAGAAGCCTTACTTATACAACAACTCAAACCCAAAATAAACCAATATAAAGGAACACCATTATACCTATATTAATATTATAGACAAAATTATATATTCAAACCGCGCCCTCTACATTGCAACACTCAATTATACAACCCCTCCCAAACATGTGGTCAGCTTCCGACCAGTAACCCTTTCTTTGTGAACCTGACGATGACCGAAGAAGGTCGAAACGTTGTTCGCTCTTCTATTTGAAGTGTTTTCTGGGCCCAAAACAGCCGTTTTTGCATATAAAAGTTCTCAACAAGTGGGTTTCTCGACATCACTGATTTATAAATTTTATTCAATATCGTGTTATTTAGAATGAATAATAGAAAACAACACAGGTTACAATATTTGTAAACAGTAAACAAAGCAATAATATTGTAAGTGAATCTTCTTTCAGAGAAAAAAATTTCATAAATGTGCAATCAACTAACGCTAATGACTAAAAAAGTAGAGCATTTAAAATAGAAAAAACTAAACGTTTTGTTCAAACATTACATTTTAAATGTAATTATAACTTAAGAATAGAGAAACATGATATAGACAAAACAAAGAAACAGAGAGAAATTACTTGAAAAATATTAATATTTTTTTTCAAGATGCTCACACTAAACAATATGTATTGTATGCTTGTTTTGAATTTTCGCGCAAAGCTACATGAAGACTATCTATGCTAGCAGTCTCTAATTTAGCAGTGTAAGACTAAAGAAAATGCAGCTCGTTATCATCGCCAACCGCCAACTCTTGGGCTACTCATTCACTAATGAATAATAGGGTTGACCTTCACATAATAATGCCTCACAAATTAAGGGGTGAGCATGTTTGGTGTGACAGGGATTTGAATCTGTGACCCTCAAATTACGAGTCGAGGGTCTTAACCACCTAGTCATGCCGGGCCACGATAGTGTAAATAACAGTTGATATTGTGTGAAATATAATTATAAGAAATTATTCCATGAGACCTAAGCATTAGGACTATTATAGGTTTTATTACTACACGTTTTATCTAATCCTTTAAGAATTTTGTAAACTTAGCAGAATATTTCCACCCCATGAAGTTCAAAAATCTTCTTCAATCCGGGGATCAACAGGCCAATTGATGGACAACAAACCTAATTGTGGTGACAGTATTATTTATATGAATCATTTACAATGAATAACATTGAAACCATAAGAAAATATACGTTATAAGTGTTCTATTTAAAATTATTCCCTTTCATGTTAAAATACAAATTGTGAAAGAAATTTAAAATATTATAATACTTACGCTACATGTATAGTAAGTTCAATTGTTTTGTTAGTACTATTAATAAACTAGGCACTAAAGCTTCTTAAAAATGAGTTAGATTTATCCCCAGATATTAAATGTGTCTTTTTGTAGTCTGCTATTCTCATAACTTATAGCTTTCAATCTGAGAGGTTATGCCATCAATAAAATGACAATCAATTCTGTACAAATGCACTATAATGGTTTAAGTATATTTTAGAGTTTTTTACGCCAACTTTTGATATAACCATTATTGATTTAAATAGAATCCCAATTTGTTTTATGTTGTTTATATACTGTAAAGTGTCAACTTTAAGCGCATTACCTGAATTGGATTTTTTAGTTCTTTTACAGTATATTAACAACTTAAAAATTTTGGAACTCCATTTAAATCCATAATGGTAACATCAAAAGTCGGCGTAAAAAAACACTTAAAATATATTTAATTTCACATGTTGTATATAAGTTTTTATTGCTTGCTTAACTCGAGAATTTCACAACACCCAAGAATAAAAACATACTTTAGAAAAGTTAAAACAATCCGAGTTAGGTTAGTCAACTGTAATGACTTATAACAAGTTGTGTGTTATGGTTGGTTATGTTTTATAGAAAGTCTTAGTTTATCAAAACTATGTTGTAACTTACCAAGTAGAAACAAGGGGTGTATGCTCCGAAAGACACCAGGAAAGCTAAAGATATAATAATTTTATACGTTTTCTCCTTAAGAAATGAAAAGTCTAAGAAAGGAGATTTTTCTTGTAAATTCTTTCTACTTTTAACCTTTCGCTTCTGGTTCTTTAGGTGAAGAATTGCTCTACGTTGAGGATGATATAAAGAAGCTGACCGATAGAACAGCCCAAGAAAAAAACTTATACATGTGACACTAGTTACAACATGAAGTCCTAACCTCCAATCTAATAACCTGGAAGAAACAATATATCTCTTAAAATCTTGCAAGTTGTAACATATAATGAAATAACTTTGAGAAACTGAAAAAATTCACTTATAGCTTCTGAAGTTTTTATCTTTAGAACAATAACCTGGAAGAATAAAAATTATATAAAACTGTAAGGTCTAAGCTGTAATCCATTAATTTGTACGATGAAAATACGAATATAATTTAGAAATTAGTAGCGCGATTTTTCAATCCAATAACCTATAAGATGAAAAAGTAGCTAAGAAATTTGACACTCCTATTGATTAATAAAATAACTTGGAACAATGGAAAGTCCTAATTTGAATTAAGTAACCTTAAGAAAACATAAAAAAGCTAAGATCTGAGTTCAATTTTCACAGTTGGAATAGCGAGCTTTGTGCTTAATTAACAGACGAACGAAAATAAAAAATCGCTGAGAAACGTAGAGGTCATAATAATCAGTCTAAAAGCAATAATAAAAGATTCACTATGAATCTTATTGTCATAAATTTCAATATTCACACAAAAATTCTTGTGAAATTTTCTAAAGTTCTGACTAACATTTTTTTTGTAGTACATACTCAGCAGATTTGATTGTTTTAATTATCCAATGAATAAAATACTAATAAAGTATGTTTTGGCTTACTTATTTGACTCTAAATTAAGTAAATTATTTATGGAAATTCAAACAGAAGAGACACAGACTATATTTAACATGAAAATTTACAGATTTCAAAATATTTGGTAAAATAAACATTGACTTTGGTTGGAATTATTAATTTAAATTATTTTCAGAACACAAGAGAAAATATAGGGTAAACTTGTTGAAAAAGTAATAACAAACGAACTTTGCTTATTTAACTAAGATTAAAGCCTGTTTATTAATATACTTTCTTTTATGTTCAATCCAGTTAATTATTCGTTCTTGAAAGAATTTTAAATTGTTGTTTTCGTATTACAAGTTCACTTTGTTTGTTTTGCGCATGGTTTTTAATACTATAAGATGACACTGGTTTCAAATGTGTTTGATTTTGGAAACGCATTTGAAGTAACCTATTAGCTGATCCAACATAACATATAAACAGTTAGGGGACTTATATGCAACATTTCAAGTTTTGATTGAATATAGATACTTGAGTCTGAAACTTAAAGAAATACTGGGTAAGCACGATAACACAACTTACGTCGTTAATTTCATAAGATTACTGGTTTACTTGACGCGGTATTACTAAATACATTTTTAGTTCAAAACTAATATGGCTGTTCAGTATGGATGTTTAAGAATATTTTAACCTTTTAAGTAGTTTCGAATCTCTTCGCTTGTAATAAATATTGAAGAAGCATTTCTAGTTAAGAATTTTTTAATGTTTTCTATTTTATATAGAAACATTTGTAATGGTTAATTTTTACATGTTATTAATTGATATTTTAATCAGGGTTTTAGAAGAATTTGGCAGAATATTATAAAACTTTACGTATAAACATATTTATTTGTTTTATAAAATAAAAGTGTGTGTGTGTGTTCATTTAGCAAAAACCACCTTTGACTCTCTGCTGAGTCCATACAGGGGAATCGAATCACTGATTTTAGCGTTGTAAATCCGTAGATTTACCCTTGTACTAGCGTGAGAGAAATACAAGCTTAAATTAACTGTATTATAGATAAAGTTGTCCAAAAAGAAAGCTCATGAAATCGCTGATGTTTAACAGTGAATTTTATATTGGTATATGTATTGTTGCTTCAAACAACTTTCAATGTGTTTAACATCTTTAAAGATAATGAAAGTTTCGCCACATATTTTCTATAATATTGTGAATCAAACAAAGAGAAACATTATGACAGCAGTTTTCATGTTAACAAAGGAATAAGTAGCAGAGAAAGACAGGAATAATTTTTATATCTTAATTGAAAACTGAATGTTGAACATGAATTAACCTGACAGACTCAAAGAAAGGAAGAGTTAGTCAAAAGCGTTCACTGTTGATTCTTGAAGTATATATCTAAAATTATATCTAATATGACGTAATAATATATTAATATTATAATGTAATAGTGGGATTTCGCCGTCACTCCTGGAACGCATTCACATGCGGAAACTTAGATTTTGATTTATATATTTTTTACGACAAGGCTATCACTTCAATACCTTAAAATGGGCCAAGAAATAGTTTAATAGCTTGAGCTTAAAATTATTTGCAGGTCTGTAGAAATTAGAAGGTTAGAGTTTTTTA
Organism: Carcinoscorpius rotundicauda; assembly: GCA_011833715.1. Taxonomy (NCBI): domain Eukaryota; kingdom Metazoa; phylum Arthropoda; class Merostomata; order Xiphosura; family Limulidae; genus Carcinoscorpius; species Carcinoscorpius rotundicauda. Next base: position 41,764,100 of record CM022392.1, on the reverse strand, counting down.
ATTGTTTTGTTGTATTCATATTTATATCTAGGAGGGCGTTTTACAAATAGGTAAACTGATATTTAATATTAAATATATTTATTATGCAACTTGCATAGCAGCTGACATAAAACTACATAAGAATATAAACCGTAGATTCACTGGATACAATGATAATTTTCAAACATATTTCCTTTTGTATTTTCTTATTCATTCTGTGAATACTGTATACTTTTCTCATCTTCAGTTTTCACAAAATAGAAAAGAATCATTTGTCAGTGCGATCTTGTACACTAAATGCAACTTCCAAAGTTTTATTAAAAGATAACTTTAAATATCTTATTTGTTAAAATGTGTTGTATCTGCAATTAAAGTATATTTAAATTTTAGACTTAAGGCTGTTCATATTGGAACTTGTATTTTATATTCTATGGCACGCAGTTCTTTCATTATAAAGATTGATATTCCTAGATTTCCAAAACATGATATATTGCCATTATAATTACTGATTGACGTAATTAATTAGCTTTATCATTATTTAGAAAAATTAAATATTAATATTTTAAGCATTATAAAGTCTGTTCAGAAATACAGTTACGACAAAAAGTGATCGTACTTCTGCATCGTGAGTAGTTTTTTCCTCATAACTTAAAAAGTATCACGATTAGGATAATGAAAGTGTGGTATATTGTAAATATTATACTAACAGACGTCTACATACATTTTTATGAAATTTAGCAACAAATAAACTGTTTATAAGCAAATAACCAAACATAGGAGAGGCAAAAAGTGTTTGTGCGTCTACTTTAATGGTCAGTTGTGTAGCTTTTCAGGTAAATTACTTGGAGCAATCTCTCCTCACAGCCCTCCATGATAGTTTGACAGTACTCAACTGGTATTTTTTTCCATTTTTATTTACAGAAGGCCTCCAACTCTTGCAAGTTTTTCGGATGACGCTAAGGAATCTTGGTCTTCAACTCATGCCAAACGTTTTAAATTGAGTTGAGATCGGGTGACTACTCCAGAACGCTTATATGGTTGCTCTGCAACTAGGATTGCACATATTTCGATGTGTGCTTAGGATCATTGTCGTGCTGGAAGATCCAACGACACCCAAGCTGCAAGTTCCGAGCATCATTCTTAATATAAATGTTTAATATATCAGCGTATTCTTCTTTTATCACGAGTTCCGTTGACGCAGTGAAGGCTACCTACACCAGAAGAGCTGAAGGAACTCCATAGCATGATCAAGCTACCTCCGTGTTTAATTGTAGGAACGGTGTTCTTTGGAAGATTTCGTTTTCCCTTTTTACGGAAAATATAGCGAACATCATTGTGACCGAAAAGCTCGATTTTAGTCTTGTCTGACCAAAGAATACTCTTCCAATAGGTAAAGAGTTTATCTACCTGCTTTCTTGCTTACCTCAATCGTGCTTCTAAATGAACAGGCTTTAAATATGGAGTTTTACGAGGACGGCATGCTTTGAACCCAGAAGAGCGTAACATGTTCGTAACTGTAGAGGTGCTTACTTCAACCCCAGTTTCCCTTACCAGTTTTTATATATCATTACATGTTAAACAAGGATTCCTACCAACTTTTCTGAGAATCTTCCTCTTGGTTCCCCCTGGAATTTTGGTGGGGCGTTCGGAACGAGGGAGGTAAGCAGTTGATCCTGTAAGCTTAAAATTGGTAATTATGCTTTGAACAGTAGATTTTGGCACATTAAGTTGTGTAGCAATACCAGACACGAAACTTGAATTTTACAATAATTCGGTTTCAGTGATGTCAAGAAAACCCACTTGTAGAGAAATATATATGCAAAAACGGCTTGTTTGGGTTGAGATATTAATTCCATTAAAAACCTAAAACAAGATAAAAACATAAAAATTCTAAAAGCAGATAAAGGTAAGGCTATAGTCACAATGAACACAAATGAATACACCCAAAAAATAAAGAACATCATATCAGACACAACTGAACAAATTACTATTAAAAATAATAAAAGCCAACACAATTTCACAAATACTTTATTCCTACCTAGGTAAAACCGACTCACGCACACCACAAATATACGGCATCCCCAAACCTCATAAACCAGATTGTCCATTACAACCAATAATGTTCACACATGAATCGTTTAATTACAATCTTGGTAAATACATAGCATGGGCATTCTCCAAATATGTAACATCAGCCAGATCATTCATTAAAGACTCTTTTAATTTCAAGTCTAATCTAAATCAACTTAATCATTAAGCCTTAATGGCCAGTTTCGATGTTATATCCCTCTTCACAGAAGTTCCAACCACTGAAGCCTGCAAGATAGCCTTAGAACTCTATATCCGAGACCCTAACCCAACTATAGACATTCCCAACAACCAATTAGCAGCCCTCATAGAATTCACTACGATAAAGACAATTTTCATGTTTAACAACCACAACCATATACAAACAAATGGCCTTAGCATGGGCAACCCAGTATCACCAGTTCTAGCCAATATTTTTATGACACAAGTTGAAACACAAGCAATTAACACAGCATCACATCCACCACTATACTGGTACAAATATGTAGATGACATGGTTGTGGGATTCAAATCTACGGATGTTACGTTTTTTATGTGAACTGAACGCAACAGAAAGACACAGATAACAGCTTATATAATTTATTACAATAAACTATTATATATGTGACAAATATAAAATAAATTATATAATAACAATGACAGATGTTCAGTTTCAACCTTCAAAATTAACTACAATACAAAATGGTACTGGCCTGTGTCCAATATAATGATCTAGAATGAAAGTCCAAAAGTTCAGATCAGAAATCCAAAATTCCAGTCTAGGGTGTGAATTTGGTCGTACGAAGAAATTCCGAAGTTTGAATGGAGAAGTCCAGAAACAATTCACAGTCCAATAAATTTGACGAAGTTCTCTTTACGATGTTTTTGATGAATGTCTCAAATTTGTTGTTTTCCAACTTGCTCCTGTCTCCCCTGAACAGTCCTGTACGTGTTGACTTTCAATATAACCAGTAATTCGAATGAATCGTAAAGATTGACGAAATAAAATCACAGCTTTTGTAGATCTAGCTCCAGTCACAAATCCAAGTTGAATAAACACACAGCAAACGTTGAAAAATTCTCAAACGACGACAACATCTCTTGAATCGAATGAAAACGAATGACTGACTGACTCTCCTCGCATCGCCATCTGTTTATATACTAGTAGGCCTACTGTATTCTCGAACAATCGCGTAACTTCCGCAGAATTCCAGAGTAATCTGGATTCGTCTCGTACAGACACCAGGCCAAAATACATTCTATTTATAGACAAATGATCGATCTACCTAATTCTAGAAATTTCTACATGAATAACAACATATTTTATTGATTTGAACTTCGAAACTAATATAAACAACAACAACAACAAAAATTCGATCGATAGATATGGAAATACAAACACAACACGTCATTGCATTCCAAGCGCTTTTTACATAACAACAGAACACATACTTAATTTTTCAATCACATTAATTCTATGCATCCCAACATTAATTTCACATGTGAACAGGAAGAAAGCAATCAAATATCATTTCTCAACCTCAAAATTACAAAAACAGACACACAATTCAAAACAGAAATCCACCGAAAAATCACCCATACATTCCTTAGGACATAGCACATGAAACAAAACAAAAACTCAACATACTAAGAAACCAAATAAACGCAGCCATAAAATTATGCTCACCAGATAAAATTAATGATGATTAAAATTAGACAAAATAAAACAATACTTCATCAACATCAATAAGTTTCCTCCACAAATCGTAAAAAACGTTATAGGCACACATCCAGACAGAAAGCAAAATCAACTAATAAAAGTAAATATACCTCACAAATAAAAAAAACACGAAACCATATACTGCTGTTCCGGAATCAGCAGAAAAATAATCAACATTTCGCAAAAACTAGTAACAAAATATGGTTTTCTGGTTAATACCAAATTTACTCAAAAACAAGGCACAAAACTTAAATCTATGCAATGTAAAAACTACACTGACAAACACTACACCAACGTTATTTATAAAATACAATTTGATAACTGCCACGAATTCTATATTGCAGAAGCAAGTAGAAAAATGGAAACCAGATTCAAAGAACATAAAATGTCACCTTCACACGTTTTGGAACACTGTAAGTCAAATAAACACAACATAACCATAGAAAACACTCAAATACTAAATAAAAAACAAACATAAACAAACGTAAAATTAAAGAAGCCTTACTTGTATAAAAACATAAACCCAAAATAAACCAATATAAAGGAACGCCTTTATACTTATATTAAGTATAATAAAATAAAATTATATATTCAAATATCTAACACCGCCCTCTACATTCCGACACTTAGTTACACAACCCTTTCCAAACATGTGGTCAGCTTCCGGTTAGTTACCTCTGTCTTTGTGAACCTGACGATGACCACAGAAGGTCGAAACGTTGTTTGCTCTTCTACGTAAAATATTTTCTCAAGCCAAACGAGCCATTTTTGCATAAATAATTCGGTTTTTTAAATCACTGGACAGTTGTTTCCTGTTCGCCATGATGACCAAGCAGATAATGACGGAGATGGCACTAAATTGCCGGAAGTAAATTTTTTGCTGGCCAAATTCCAATAATTATGAACCCAGTGTCTAGTTCTGAAATGGAATAATGTAGTTTATTCGCCAAACTAAACAAAATGTTTACGGGCATATCAGTTTTTTCACACATTCTGAACTGAACGAACACTTTCTGCCCCTCCTATGTTTAGTTATTTTTCTATAAACAGTTTACTTATCGTTTAATTTACATAACAATTTATGTAGATGTGTGTCAGTAAAATATTTTTAATATACTTTACTTCTATTAGTCTACTCGTGATACTTTTTAAGTTGTGAGTAAAACACTACTCGAGACACAGGGGGTACGAACACTTTCTGTCGTAACTGTATATTTTCTGAAGTATTGTGACAACTAAATGAGCTTAGTTGAAAGTGTGTATTTTACAAGTTCAGTATTTGAAGCAATATTTGCAGTTTAAAAATTCCAGATTTTTAAATTACACTAAAACTCAAAACTAATTAAACAACAGTTAGTATAAACTTCATTCATAGAAGGGGAAGTAAAAACATAGGTTATACAAATTTACTTAACCGAATAAATGCACAAAATAATAAAGTTTTTTCTAAAATTTGTGAAGCATTATTTAACAAGACTAAACCGGCAAATAAAATTATACTGATCGTTTTGATTATCTGTGATAATGTAGTGTTTTAATCGGCAGAATGTATTGGGTCACGGCTTATATTTTGCCGTTACGCTAAAAATACTTAGATTCTAAAAATAGTTATTCATTACAGACAGTTTTTGAGCAATTTTCTAAACATAAACAAACCAAGCAACGTATTTTCCAACACCATAAAAACGTCAGTAAATAATGTTTATTTAACATAAGTTAATAATTATAATTTTTACATAATATTATAAACATAAAAATTGTGAATTTTCAGCCATAAAAAGTTAAGTATAGATAAAAATAATATGTCAACAAAGCCAGGTCAAAGAAATTACATCATAATTGAAATAAAATTCTTAAATAGTTCCAAACTAGTGGAAATGTGTTTATAGAATTATAGTTTTCAATGAAAACAAGAATAACTATATTATAAAGATACTTGTTGAAATAGAAAATAGTAAACAAAAATTGTCAAAATATAACTATTGTAAAATAAGGTCCCTAAATTCTTATTCTGATATCACGTGTAAAGCTCTTAAGATTTATGTGATGGGCATCCAATAAGACAGACTGTGTCTAATTCGGGATCATGGACGTGTTGGTTTTGTAACTGTTTATTCGTAAAAAATATTCTATAAAAGATACTTTTAAATTTTTGCAAGAAACACAAGATGTGAATAGCGCAATATAATGTGCAAAACTTCATATAGAGTGCCTGTATACATACCAATCACCACACAGTTTGATGCAACTATAAATCTATGCAATTCGCTTTATATCAAAATTAAAGTATTAGATCAACCACATGTTTCAGACACTTAAGAACTTCGCGATCGAGGATTCTAATTTTGTTCAATTTCCAGTAACTGAATAAATATACAGATGGTATAGTTATTGTACCAAGTTGTAGTTACAGAATTAATACTACGTCCGTAACTCTCTAGGTTTTGCTACAAGGCAAGTCGCTAAGTTAATAAATACCTTTTTAAACGAATTTATCATAGAAGGTATGTAGAGAATACTTTAATTATTTTTGAAATTTTGAATCTGTGGACAGTTTTACCAACTAATATTAACTTTACAGCTGAATAACTTGAGAATCACCAGCTTGTGAATGTTTACACCCTCACATAACATGACAAATATGAAATTTATAATAAAGATATTTAAACAATTTTATACCACGTTTTCAAGTTGGAAAAATACTAATTCATTAAGCATACAAAATAACCAATATACATGATATATTTTTTTACATAAATAATTAAGAAATGTCAAAAAATGCTTGACTAAAGATAATTTTCTACAAAGTATTAAAAATAATGTTAGTCATCATTACAAAAATGATATAAAAATTCCAGAACAGTCAAATTAGAATGTTTTTAAACATGAAACTATATTAGTAATACTATATAAAGATAAACGACAGATCTAATTAGTAAGTACGTAAGCTGTTCTCACAAGTTAAATTAAGATTTATCTATAAAACTAAATGTACATTGCAGCCAGGTTTTAAAGATAGAACATCCATAGCCACGTCTTTATATGTTGCAATAGTTGTATATGAGTATAAATTTCCTAAATGTTTTTGGACTATGATGAATCTATTAATAGATGGCTTCAACTTAATATACAAGAACGTATAAATTCTCGGCTATAATAAGTTGTATTAAGATCAAATAAAAAACAGGAATGGATTCAGAAAGAAACATGCAGGTTTTATATAAGTCAACAAAGATTAAACAAATGAAAATACTTTAGTTTGTTGTTAATGAGAGATAAAATTTTTAAAGATAACCTGACATTTTAACCCTAGTTAATTACAACTCCCTACTCCTTTCAGCTGAGAAATCTTCGATACATCTTCGTCGTGCAACATATTTAGTCAAAGCTTGTAACATTAAAATCTGTTTCCAGGTTGTTTGTTTCGTTTGCTTGATACAGCTGTCTGCATATACATGTTCTACGTTAAGTTTGTGAAACGAACTGTGACACAAAGGAGATTCAATGTTATGAATTCAAACTTGTTGTAGATTATTATTATACTATACCAACATGTTTTAATATCAGTTCTTCTTTACTTACTTATGTTATACAGATTCTTGCATATTTTATTAAATAAAACACAAACATTTTAGTTATTCCATTCTAATATTGTTCCTGCACACAGCACACCTACATGTTAATGAGAAAAGTATTTTTTCTGTCGTTAACGTATAAGCTCGAATAGGGAAATATAATTACCTACACATCAAAATTGTATTCAGTATGTTCAAAGTCAAACAAAAAACCCTACTGTTAATAGTTAAACGACTTTTATATCCTGAAGGTTTAGAATTTATGGTATTTTTAAATGATTAATTGAACTTCTAAGCTTACTCATATAAAATCTCGTTAAAAACACATCTGAAAGTCAAGTGCCACAAGTTTCGGCCACAAATATCACATTTTTCGATGTCCTTTGAAGATTTTAGAAGCTACCATGAATCTACCAGCTGTTAGTATTTATAATTTTAACTTATTATTAAAACGTCCAGAGTTTTAAGTAAATTGGTTAAGTTTGATTTACAAGGTTCAAGTAACATTGTTAGGAATTACAACAGTGTTAGAACAATGCTAAGACTAGTCTATAATTAAATAGTGTAAACGATATGGTGATAAAATTCCTGCTAATTAGACAGTGTAGAACACCCGTAATAGTGGAACTTGTATTATTAATTATTACACACACACACATAATATGTTTATACTCACTTAATAAGTTTGTTCAGTAATACAGACATAACAGCGATTCCTAATCCAGTACCCGACTGGACAAACATCTCCACAAACTCGCGCTTGCGTCTGAAGTATTGTCCAATCATAACACTTGAAGTTTCTCTTGCAGTTCCAAGTCCGCAACTCATAAATATGCTGTAGCTGACAAATATGTGGTGTATCTGAGAGGCAAACGAGGTAAATAGGCACTTAAGAGCAATCACAATCCCACCAACTACTGCTGTAAGCCTAATGCTCTTTCTTTTGCAAAGAACGACAGCCATGGGAGCCACCAGGAACCCACAAGACATCGACATCGCTCCTACCCACTCTAAGATAAAAAATATCAAGAAGTGAACAAGATTTTAATTCTGCCAAAGTATATACATCCCATAATGAGTTCTGCTTCAAGGGAAATACAATTAAACATTTTTTAATGAGTTTAAATTTATAAACTCGTATTTATTCGAGCAAACACAACATATATCATTGCCATTCTATATAGGCCTTCTTGATTTTTGTTCTTGCTTTAGCTTACAATATAAGGTTTTAGTTTTTCAGTATCAGTAAAATTCAGACCTTACAAAACGACATTTTATTTTGTTTTAAACATCCTAGTTATCGGCTCGTTTTCAATACTTTAAACTACAGAAACACAACAGACTCGTGAACTTCATATTATATTCCCGTCTAGGTTTGTAATTTTTAATGATCACAGAAGAAACTGTGGAAAAATGAATATTTAATGAAAATCCATTTATAATGATGTTTCGAGAAGCACTAAACAAGTTCGAAGTGTTATATAGCAGTTGGTATAAACACAAAACTCAAAAATATACTCTTGGTTATTCAATAATTCAGATGTATTGTACTATTGGTTTGAGACTAGAAATCTATAAAATCATAATATGCTCTTTTAGTCTTTAATTCAACTGTGTTAAATAGGTTTATTAACACTGAAGCTGGCATAGAAAATTCAGAGATATATTTTAATTTTTATAGATATCATTAATTATACATGGGAACTAACACAAAATGGTCAGAGTTACATATTTAGTTATTTATTAATATAGATATCACTGATTTAAAACGGAAACTAGCAACAAATGTCTAGAGTCATGTTTTATTTATTCACTAATAAAGATATCATTGATTAACATGATAACTAATAAGGTATGAACAGAGTTCATTATTCACAATAAGTCCACGTCAAAACGCTAACTTAACACAAGTATTAATACAAAATAGCAAGAAACATGGATTTAGCCATTCGTTAAAGAATAAACTACATTCACTGCTAAATAAAACTTTATGAAAACAAGAATTGGACTGAATGCTTAAAATATTTTGTGAAGTTTTGTGAAGTAAAATCAGGATGTATTACAGAAATATTTCACAGTTTTTTTTCAAAGTATTTTTAACAGTGTACATTTACAGTTTAATATAGCAGTTAAAATAATAATGTGATATAACAATATTTTTACAACGGTAACAGACTTTCGTAGTTGTTACCTAGCTTGGTGATCTGAAACGTGCATGAAACAATGAATTTATATCAAAGTAATGCGTTCAGTTGTGAGTGTATATATCTATGTATGTGACTGATATGTGAATGTGCTGTTTTATTTTTGCATTCACATGTGTATGCATTAGCGTGAATTTGACTCGTTATTGTTATGTCTGTGTATATGTATATCCGTGCGTGTTTTTGTCTGTATATCTACACATCTGCATACGTGTTTTTGTTGTTGTTTTTGAATTAAGCACAAAGCTACGCAATGGGCTATCTGTGCTCTGCCCACCACGGGTATCGAAACCCGGATTTTAGCGTGTAAGTCCGCAGACATACCGCTGAGCTACTGGGGGGGCTTGTTAAAGTATTCACCCTCTACCAATAATGTGACAATTTGATGAAGCTTGTGTTTTTCTTAAAGCAAAGCCACATCGAGCTATCTGCTCAGCCCACCAAGGGGAATCGAGCCCCTGATTTTAGCGTTGTAATCCAGAGACATACCGCTGTACGAGCGGTGAGCACGTGTTTTTGTGACGTGTGTTTGTGCAGCTGTATTTCTGTATATTCGTTTGTCTGTTTATCAATATTTTTGCGATTAAAGCACCTGCTGTACCTTGTGTTCGTAACTGTTTCTGTATGTGTACATATGTGTTCCTCTGTAACCGCATGCGTCTCTGTGTCTCTACGTGTTTTTGTGTGTATATATTTGCTGTTTCTTGTACCCGTGTATGTCTCTGTGTTATTAAGTGTTTCTGTATGTGTTTGTGTTCCTCTGTATGAGTGTGTCACTATGTATATAAGTAATTTTGTATGTGTATATTTGTGTTTCTCTGTGTTTGTAAGTGTATATTTGTGTTTCTCTGTGTTTGTAAGTGTATATTTGCGTCCCTCTGTAAGTGTATGTGTCTGTATCCGTAAGTGTTTGTATATGTGTTTTTGTATTCCCATGTATTCTTCTCTGTCTCTGTGTCTATAAGGTATGAAGTATGTGTACATATTTGTGTTCCTCTGTATCCGCGTGTATCTATTTGTCTGTTCGTGTTTCTGTATGGGTATATTTGTGTTCTTTTGTGTCCGTATGTATATAGGTGTCTTTAAGTTTTTCCATATGTATGCGTTTATTTGTATTTTTCTGTACACGTGTGTGTCACTGTGTCTGTAAGTGTTTCGGAATGTGTGTATTCGTGTGTGTCTGTGTGTATAAGCTATAGAGTATGCGTATATATTTGAGTTCCTCTGTATTCTTCAGTGTCTCTTTGTCTGTAAATGTTACTGTATGTCTATATTTGTTCTCTTCTGTATTCGCATGTTTCTCTGTCTGTATGTGTTTCTGTATGTCTATGTTTGTGTTATTCTGCACCCATGTATGTCAATGTTTGTAAATGCGTTTATTTGTGTTCCTATCTATCCGCATTTGTCTCTGTTTCTGTGTTACTGTATGTTTATATTTGTGTTCCTCTGTGTCCGTGCGTATCTCTGTAAGTGTTTCTGTATTTGTATATTTGTGTTCCTCTGTATGTGTGCCTCTCTATCTTTGTAAGTGTATATTTGTGTTCTTGTGTATACGTAAGTTTTTCTGTGTCTGTAAGTTTTCTCTGTGTTTATATGTGTTCTTCTGTATCCGTGTTTTTCTCTGTGCTTGTACGTGTTTTTGTATGCATATATTTGTGTTCCTGTGAACCTATATGTACCTCTCTGTAAGTTTGTGAATTTTGATTTTGTGCGCCTGAATGTTTATGCAACTGTGAATACATTAACATATATGTATGTGTGAGTATATATTTTCATACAGTTATATTTGAAGTCAATGATCTCTCTGGTATCAAATATTGATAATTTACAATTCTGTTCTGATGTTTTAACAGTTACAATTGCTGAAATTCAACGACTCATGTCGTTTGGAAGGCCAAAAAGTTTAGTAAAAATAAAATACAATCAAAGTCATAGAAGGAGAATTGATTGTAGGATATTTTAAGGTTTGAACAACTATTTTAATATCAGTAAGATGTCAAACGACCCAAATCATAGAACCACTTATTCATGTATACAATAATTTAAGCACTCACGACTTTAATTAGCCAAAGAGTAATAAAATCATCTCGGGTAGTTGAGTAATGGAACATATTAAGAGTTTTTCCATTATCAGCGTCCCGATCAGCTAGTTATAAGGAACCAAATGAAAGTAGGAAGAACACCATCCATCAAAGGTGACAGTTGGTTCATCCTTCAACTACAAGTGTCTGATTAATAATCAGAAGACAAACAATTTGTAATGTATAACTAATTTATACTATGAAGAACTGATCTATCAATAAGAAGGTATTTCTTGTTTTATAAAAGCGTCTGATAGTTATTTATGTTGTGTTTTTATCATTTTAGTTGCTCTTTTTCAGATCTATTCCAGAATTTCTGTTCATCTATGAATATCATATGAAAAGGAAAATAAATGCTATATATATATTATATATCATATAAAAACGAAGATAAACACTATATATATATTGTTATGTAGGAGGTTTACATATTTACAGCTTCACAGCTTCAACTTTTATCTACTTTAATAACACTCAGGTTTTGTCTGTCCTTAAAATACGCATGCACCTTACTATTCTACCGCGAATGCTCAGGCACGTAATTTCAACGGATGTGTTCAAAGGGTGGCTGTAAATATACTGTAAAAAACATTTTGTGGAATAACGTATTAAAAGTTTACTTAAGTTTCTAAATAGGTTTATTGCGTCGTAAAAGCACGTTATAGCTTCACTTATTGATATTATTAAGTACAGTTAGGATTAGCCGTAACTAAAGTAATGAAAAAAAGTTATTGTGTTAATTTGTATCTTTATCGAATATAGGCTGTATTTAATAACAAAGGTTTAACTACTGTCAGGCGTAAGACAAGAGAATGTATATATTTTGGTGTCTGCGATTATAATCCTTTTCTATCATTCCAGAAATAGTGTGTTAATAGATGGACTGTTGCAATAAAAATGTATTAATTTGACTGCAAATATTTTGGGGGTTTCTTTTGGTATTAAATTATTTTTTCTTCAACTAAGCTTTGTAATGTATTGTAACTCAATGGCATGTTAATTGTCACGAGTGGGTTGGTTCTAAAAAGTGTGATAATTATGACGCTTATATTTTTGACTGTTATTCCAGAATTCAGCTGAGAGTAAACTGTTATTTGGAGTGTTTTAGGTGACATTATGATATTATAAAAATTTAAGGCAAGAAAATTGCAAGGAATTTTAATATGTATAACAATCCAGTCTGAAAATGGTATATCATAAATTAGATCTAAAATATTCTACTTTATCAGCTACTCAGTTAATTCAGTAAAACAATGTCATATGTAGATCTAGTTACTTAAATGAAACATTTTACTGATAAATCGAATTACAAAAAAGTACCTTCAATTCTGAATTATATTATTATTCATCAAATACTTTTACATGCTGAAACTATTTATAAATAGAATACTTTTACTTGTAAATACAACTACTAAAATTAACGTCAATTTCACGTTTAATCGAAGAACGATAGTTAACAACTAAATAAAACATTTTTTATTACATGTCTGATTATTTTAATAACATTTTTCCTGTGTAGAACTATCTCAGTCTATAATATATTTCTACCTACTTTTGTTATGATGATATATTTATTTTCAAATGAACGTTTTGGCTGTTAATGTGATCGTAAACTTTCTTTTACACGTGATTGGTTAAGAATAGAATGATAGTTTTTATCTTGTTCAACGGGATAAATCCCTCGTGGACCAGCCTTAACCTCAAGGCTCTGTATTTCCACACAAGTTTTCTTAATCTCTCCACAACTGAACATTGCACAGAATGCTTGATGATGAGAAGCCCACTTGAAATAAATATGTATCTCAGAATGGCTGGTATGGGTATTAACACTTTTACTGATAAGCAGAGAACAACGTTTCGACCTTTTCATGAGGTACAATACACAGAATGTAAACATTCATAAATTCATTTAAGAAACAAACTAACTTAAAATTGATTAATTTAAACGTGGTCGATGCTTTAAAGACAAACTAATAATGGTAACAATATAAGTTAAATCAACAAGTGTTTCAGGTACAATAAAGAAATCATCAGATGTTAATTTTACGTTTTAAACTAACAATGGTTCATGCTATGGTAAGTAAAGATAATTACGCTGTATGTTAACATACTTAGAGTTTATAACCAAATCCGTGTTGAGTGATAATACCAAAGCAACTCTTGATTCGTCATTCACGTGTATAGAGCATGGAAGATAGGTATAAGTTACACTACTCAAATCTGGACTACAAATACCAAAACATTCATTGTATTCTAAAACAACCTGCTAATTCTTCGTATCAAAATAAAGATCAAAATTTCCGCATATCATACAAGAAGATACTCAAAAAATCTAAACTGATAGAATATTTGAAGTTTAATGTAGCTCTACTTTTCAAATTTTAACTTTATTTTTATCGAATAAGTAGCATCTCAGGGTCGGCATGGCCAGGTAGGTTAAGGCGGTCCACTCGTAATCTGAGGGTCGCAATAATCGTCGCACCAAACGTGCTCGCCCTTTCAGACTTGGGGAGCGTTATAATGTTACGGTCAATCCCACTGTTCGTTGGTAAAACTGGCAATACAGAAAAGAGATGAATAATAACTTTAAAAAATCTACTTTTTCAGCAACATGCTATACATTTCTCCTGAATTCACGACGTATTGGTGCCTTTGGATAAAATATTAAAACATATGATGACCGTGTAACTACATAGAGACCTGTTCTTCTTTTAAGGAAAAATCATCGTATTCCTTACAGATAATTTGTATATCCAGACTGTTTCAACAGAAGCTTTTTCGTAATGACTCCCACACCTAGATTAGCGCCAGCTTTTACTTATATTTCACAGGAGTCCTTCTGGTTTTACTATTTAGATCTTACATAGCTTGACATCATAATGATGTGGAAAGTATTAACATTTACGATTGTGCTAACGACTAAATTTAACTAAAGTCAAAAGAGAAAGTAATATAGAAGAAAAGTGGAATCTGATTCATATATCTCACGAAATTAGAGAAACTGAGTGTGACAGACAGACTGACCAACCGACAGATACTTGGCTTATATACATTAATGTAGGTATTCTAACAGCCCTGTTCTTTAATCCTTATTTATTTACTTATTTTTCTGTTATACTTTGCGTTCTGAAACTATTCTGTAAACAGGAACAAATCTGAATGAATTTCAAAACATAATACAGAAACTCTCAAAACGTTCTAGTCTATACACAGTAACTCAATATAATACAATTTCTCAATTCTATTTAATAGTTTTCAATCATGTGTACCTGTCGCATTATATTTAAGTAAATTGACCTGAATATTAATTTTGTATCAGAAAAATGTTGATAATTTAATTAATGTTTCTGTTTTTTGGCTTGAGAATTAATAGGTGAATTCGTCAGAAAACACCACAAAATGTAGAGATTGTTGCCTAAATTCAATTTTAATTACTAAAGTTTCTGCATCTTTGAGTTACTAAGTTTGATAAATATATATATGGATTGTAACGTTATTTGATATCTGGAAGTTTGGTTAACTAAAGAAGTTGAAATTACTTTATTCAAATGTTGAGCTCAGTGACTACGGACTTATCCATGAAGATTCTATTACCCAGTGTGATTTAAAGATGTTTCTTTTGATAAATTTTGAAATATTATTTGCATGATAGTTATAATAATATATGTATTTCGCAATGCACTTTTCTGAATGTTTTATTATACTTCCTTAGACTTTGCTGATTTATAAAGAGTTGTTTTAAATGTGCAGATTGAAACATTTGCTACGAAACAACAAATGTATTTCCAAATACAGTACACTATTTTACCAATTATACAACTAATAAAATAAATAATTCTGCAAAATAAAACTATGAACAGGCCCGACATGGCTAGGTGTGTTAAGGCATTTGACTCGTAATCTGAGGGTCGCGGATTCGAATCCTCGTCGCACCAAACGTGCTCGCCCTTTCAGACTTGGGGAAGTTATAATGTTACGGTCAATCCCACTGTTTTTTGGTAAAAGAATAGCCCAAGAGTTGGCGGTGGGTGGTGATGACCAGCTGCCTTCTCTCTAGTCTTACACTGCTAAATTAGGGACGGCTAACGCAAATGGCCCTTGTGTAGCTTTGCACGAAATTCAATCACGAACAAAGTAGCATCTCAAAATAGACTTACCCGATGTTGTAACTAACTGTACTTGACATAGATGTTAGTGTTAAATATGTTATATTCTTAACATTACATTCATTGCTCATTTCTCGAGGATTTCTCAAGTAGAGAAAGAGTGTATAATATTATTTCAACCACAATATTCTAGGAGTTATTGCGTAAAAATAGACAAGAATGCTTTACATGCCAAAAGCACCACACCTGCGAGGCCTTTGGCTTAATACAAGGGATCATCAGGCTAGTTTGAATGTGTCTGTAATATATATTACCGACAATGACTTTTACTTAGTAGATAGCTCATAGGGCCGGCTGTCTAAGAACACAGTGTTGCAAGTTTTTAAAGTTTAACTCTGAACGCATGTTTTAACATTTATTTTCTTCCCAGTATCATGCTTGGCTATTATTAGACGTAAATACATTTCTATTGAATTTGTTCAAAAGTGCATAGATAAAATATGCAGATAACTTATATACATATATATGTGTGTGTATAAAACCACGATAACACTCATGTAAACGGTACCGTTCCCTCACACTGTCGCTTCAAAAGGTTTAATTCTATACTAGCGTGAAAGTCCGTCATAAATGATGGGAGCCACTGGAAATAATATATATATATATATATATTCAATATATATATTGAAATATATTTATAAGCATATAGATATATATATTAGTCAGAGGTTTGGATTTGCTATTTTTAATGCAGTCTTTCTGAATGATTTTGCTTATTTGACTTCATTAAAATCTAATTATTATTCACTTATATATATATATATATATATTGCGTGTAAAATTGGCTGGTGCAGATAGCCCTCGAGTAGCTTTGCGCAAAATTCAGAAACAAAACAAACAAAACTATGGACAAAGATATGTTGATTTTATCTACATCACAAAAGCGAGTTGTTATTTAATGTTTGTTTGAAACATTTAATTACTAACTAAGAAATTTTATTTTTCTAAGAATAATCATATTGAAGCTGAACAATCTAATATTACATCCGGCTTTTTACGATTTCAAACCCATTTGCTGATTTCGTTAAGTCAAAACCATAATTTGAAAAAAAAAGTGTATGCAGGTTTATGGAGTATAATGATATAAAATTTGCTATACACATACGTAACATGGAGCCTGATTAATAACAAAAGGAATTTTTAAATACTAACGAATGACATATTCTGTTAATAAAAGATAAGCTCTAAAGGAATGCTCTACTTTATGACATCTCGTTTAAATAGAAGGAAAAGTGGATCTCATCATCGTTTGTAAATCGTTAAACTCTTTACGTGCTATTGACAATGCTGTACATAAAAAGTGTACAAGTAGTTAAACCACACTTTAAAACTAGATCTTATGATGTACACACTCACACGCACAGACACACAGAAAAATAAAAAGGATAACTCTCGGGTACGAAGTAAGTGTTTTAAAGATTAACAGCTTTATAAGCATAAATTATGTAAAATAAACACATGTTTACAAAAATACAAAGTTTCAACCTACCACGTGCGTTCATTTTGTAAGGTATTGTTAGCTGACTTATTTTAACAATCTCTTTCTATGTAGAATAATTTAAAACTTTTATTTATTGCCTCCTACTATCAGCTTGTAAAATCAAAGTAAGGAAAATTTAGGTTCTGCCTTTTTACCTATTGCTGAAGAGAACTTGAACTCATAAAACAATTGTTGAAACACAGATGTAAATAAATCCATTTTTCCTGAAGTGTCAATTATGTATAATTTCAGTGTTTCATCCAGTAAACCAACGAACTGTGAATCAACTAAATTTATATCCTTCCGATGTTTATGATATATCATAGACTTGAGATTTTGCATTGTCTTTAATTAAGGAAAATAAATCGTAGAGATAGAATTGGAATGAGAGTTGTTTAAACATGGGACAATTTCTTTTCACATAAAATGAAATTAGATATACGTAACCCACGTCTCACGAAACAAATTATGCAACCTACTACATGTCAAAATAATAATACAGGTTCGGAATGTAAAAATATCTTTATTATACATGCAGATATATAAAAATAACTTTGTAAAAGCACAAAAAACAACAAGCAGAACAACTTAAAGAAATAAAAGTTGTCAAAATTAAATGAAACTAGAAGAATGAAAGGTTATAACAGCTTAAAAGTAGAAAGGGCATGAACACAAGGAATGATAAACAAACAACAAATATAAATCCATTAAAACAAACTCTTGCTGTTTTTAATTATGTTCTGCATTATCTTTATGGTGATTTGGTTGTTCGATGTGATTAAAATGGTTCAAAAACAATTTACTTTTGAAGAAAAACAAAAAAAATTATACTTTATTATATTTCTTGATTTTACTCATTACAAATAAACACCAAAAAAGAGAAGACAACCTGAAGACTTCTATTAATCCCGGCACCATATTTTCCAGTCGGAAGCGATTTCTGTTTACACTCTGCAAGATTTTTCGATAATCTCTCTAACTGTGATTTTGTTTATTTCTTAATGGTTCTCAAGTACATTAAAAGCATATTTAACGTATAGTCTCAAAGTATCATTAAATGTGTCGAATGTTTTGCCTACGTATTACGTAATTTGAAAGATATACTAAGAGAAGAATCCCATATAATTTTATATGATATAACACATTTGAATAGCTTATCACCATGCCCCTGACGTAAACTGTTATGCTATGGCATCTTTCGTTTTCCAGAGAAGACTGGAACATCTCGGAAAGATGTTATTATATGTATATTGATAGAAAGAATAATAAATAAAAGTCTTATTTGAATTTTGTTATTTCATTTTCAAACACCAGTTTTATTACAATCTAATTATTACAGTATGAATAAAAATAGACTTTTTTGTGATTTAAGTTTAGTTTATATAAATAAAGCTTATGCAAAGAAATATATATGTAAAAACGGCTCGTTTGGGTTGAGAAAATATTTTACGTAGAAGAGCGAACAACGACCTTCTTCAGCCATCAAACAATGCTCACCAGATAAAATTAATAATGATTAAAATTAGACAAAATAAAACAATATTTCATCAACATCAATAAGTTTCCTCCACAAACCGTAAAACACATTATACGCACACACCTAGACAAAAAGCAAAATCAACCAACAAAAGTACATATGTCTCACGAATCAAAAAATCACGAAACTTTACACTGTTGCATACCATATGTTCCCGACATCAGCAGACAAATGACCAACATTTGGCAAAAACTAATAACAAAATATGACATTCTAGTTAATGCCAAATTTATTCAAAAACCAGGCACAAAACTGAAATCTATTCTATGCAAAAACTACACTGACAAACACCACACCAACATTATTTATAAAACACAATGTGATAACTGCCACGACTTCTGTATTGGAGAAACAAGTAGAAAAATGGAAACCAGATTCAAAGAACATAAAAAATCACCTTCACAGGTTTTCAAACACTGCAAGTCAAATAAACACAACATAACCATAGAAAACATTTAAATACTAAATAAAGAAACAAACATAAACAAACGCAAAATTAAAGAAGCCTTACTTATACAACAACTTAAACCCAAAATAAACCAATATAAAGGAACACCATTATATCTATATTAATATTATAAATAAAATTATATATTCAAACATCTAACACCGCCCTCTACATTGCGACACTCAGTTACACAACCCCTTCCAAACATGTGGTCAGCTTCCAGTCAGTTACCTCTTTCTTTGTGAACCTGATGATGACCGAAGAAGGTCGAAACGTTGTTCTCTCTTCTCTGTAAAATATTTTCTCAACCCAAACGAGCCGTTTTTGCATATAACATTCTCAACAAGTGGGTTTCTCGACATCGCTGATTGTTATTAAAGTTCTATGCAGATTTCAACTTATCTCAACTTATGTTTGTATTTTTATTTATACATCACGTGTGTTAGTATGGAAGGATAGCTTTATTAATGTCCTATAGACACATGATGCTACTAAGAGCAATGATAGCACAATTTGTAGAATCATCGTTTAATCAACATCTCGCTGGGTAACAAAAACAGTTCT
This sequence comes from Carcinoscorpius rotundicauda, assembly GCA_011833715.1. Classification (NCBI taxonomy): domain Eukaryota; kingdom Metazoa; phylum Arthropoda; class Merostomata; order Xiphosura; family Limulidae; genus Carcinoscorpius; species Carcinoscorpius rotundicauda. The sequence continues at coordinate 41,744,279 of CM022392.1, read as the reverse complement.
TTCTCTGCTACTAGGAAAAAATGCATCTGTTTCAGAGAAGTTTGACGATATATTCTGAAAACCTTGCTGTTTATTTATGATCACATCTAGTTTGTCTAGATAGTTTTATTCAAAATAATCGGTGACGGATTTTATTATTATGTATTTAATGCAATATTGACGTTTATGTAAGCTAAATTTATATTAAAAAAATGCATGCGACTTTTGTGAAATTCCAATCTATTCACTGAAATTGTAGAAGATTCTCGACTGCAAGAATCAACGACACAAGTGTGTATAATAGACCAAGCGTATTGCAAGCACTGTTATGCAGGTTTAAGTTTCTTGAAACTCGCCTTACATGTATAAAAAGTAATCAACACAACGCGCCAAGAGAGCAGTACGTATTGTTTATTTGCTCCAGGTTGTGTACTATATACCTCGAAAGTTATAAATGTGCGTAACATTTATTAATTGGATAACTACAAATATTTGACCAAAAACATTCATAGATTTCAAACATTACAACTGTTCAACTTCAGAGAATTAACTTCATAGTCAATATTTCTACGAATACCTTGTTAAACATCAGTTGCAAAAAATTCACGTGTGTTCAGCTCCTCATTAATTGAATTGTACCGATATTCACTCGAAATTTATTCTCTCATCGTGAGCACTCAAGGAAGTTCCAAATCAGATATTTTTTTCTTTAAAAATAATTATTTATTGTAACTGTTTGTAATAACCATTATCATAAATTATATTATTGTTTGTATATCAAAATATATTTGTTTCAAGAAAGAAAACTGTGTGCATTATTCTTTTTGGCAAATATCATAAATTTGACACATATCGACATTTAATTAACTTCTAAATGTAAATTATCATTTAATTCAGTTTTAAGCTGTTTCAAATTGTAATACGAAAAAACTAAATTGAATGATCATGTCCAAGAACTGAATCAGAGACATACTTTGATCTAAACTTAATTCAAATCATAATTTAATTTATATTAATCAGTGATAACAAGATGTAATTGCGTCTGATTATCTCAAGATTCTTGAATCTTCCTCTTTCAAGTAACTTGTAAGATATAAAAGAAGTGAGTTGCTCAAAACTGTCAAATTTTAGAGCCAGAGGTTAAGAAATCAATGAAAAGAATGAACTTGATGATGATTGGTTATCTAAGGGAGTAAAAGGGGAATATTTTAGTGTTACAGATAGCCATTTGATTAAGTAAGTTAAAGATCCAGCTAAAACTCAAACAAATTGAGTTTGAACAAGCTCATGATAGAAAATAACCCTCTTGAGCCTGAACAAACTGGTATCGAAGCAAAGGAAGATCAAGCTCATATCGAATTTGAAGAAAAAAGAAACATTTCAAGAACGAGAAAGCTCTCATTGAAGCTAAAAAAAGTAAATTAGACTCAACTTACACTGATCAAGGTAAGATTTCAACTCTGAACTCACTCGATGTGACAGAGTTCTCCTTTTAATAAAAATGCGGTTGATAAGTATTTCCAACGTTTTGAGAAAGTGCCCAATCTATTAAATGGTTCGCCGAAAAATGGTCTTTATTATTATAATTTGTATTTAAAGTGGTAAAGCAAAGAAACATATGCCATTCTCCCTCTAGAAGATTATACCGATTATGATAAAGTTAAGGCAGCCATTCTGAAAGCATACGAATTAGTACCAGAGGCTTATGGTCATAGGTTCAAGGTTATCACAAGCAAGATAATTAAACTTATAATAAAGGATTTACTCACGGCCAAAAATGAGGCTTATTTGATCGATGGTATAATTTTATCGATATTGGTAACAGTTTTGAAAAACTAAAATTATGTTTAATTGAGGAATTTAAACGTTGCGGAATTGATGACCTCAGCACTTACTTCAACGAAAATAAAGTTGTAACACTACAGCAGTAGTTTCCAACCTTTTTATGCTCCACACCCTTAAAAAAATTTAATATGATGTTGCACCCCTCACAGTAACTATTTATTTAAGAATAAAGGTGAAGGTGGCCAAAACAAATTTTTATAATCAGTTTTTAATGATATATAAACAAAAACGAAACATTTGGAAAATAAAAAAATATTACAACAAAGTAAAAGTTGTGTAAACTCTACATGCCCTACAAAAAATAAATTTCCTCAATGAAATTTATTTAAATTTGAAATGTTTAAATGTTCATAAGACAATTTAATTTTAATGACTCTTTTGCTCTTGTTTATTTTTTACGAGTTTTACAAAGCGTGGCACAATGTTTGAATATATAATATAAACAAAAAAGTGAAATGTTATCTCGCACCTCCAAGGGGTGGGGGTGCTCGATGGGAACCACTGCACTAAAGGAAGCAGCTGCTGTGTCCGATTATTACACTTGTGCACATAAAACCACTTTGATAAAACAACATTCATGCCATCCCAGAAAAAACAAACAAACTTGTGTCTCTTCAGTCCACTAAAGTTGAAGATTTTTCTAAAAATCTACTTTTTCTAGTTCGAATTGTTCTGACAGTCAGCATAAAACTTAATAAAATCCATCAAAGCTTGTCTGCTAGTTTTGTAAAAAAGATAAAAAAATCTGCTCATGTTATATCTGATTGTTTGTATTTGAAAAAGAAAAGGAGACAACACCCAATTTGTTCTTATCCACACATTGACATAATTTTACCAAATCACTCAGTGTTCTTGACTCAGCCATAGATATAAAGCTTAATCTAGTTAGGAATAAATTTTGACCTTTTGTGTTTGTTGGTTCTGTGTCGTTGACGAAACAATTGCTAATCCCATATCCATACATATTATACGTGAGCGACTTCCTTGTTAGAAAATATATTGTCTTTAGGTTCTCGTTCTGCCTCTGGTGAGACTTCAAGGTGGCTTTGTTAATGTTCTTCTCCATAAAATAAATTTAGCATCAGAACTAGCTTCGAGACCATAGTCTACCATGTAAGGATGTATCATTATTGGTGGGAAAATATTTCGCTGTGAAAAGAGTTGTTGTCGAGTCCAAAATGGTAAGCAAGCCGATTACTGTGTTATCTAAGGATGATATTATTGTTGAGAAAAGTCCCAATGCGTTTCCTCGTGTGACGTGACTCGAGCTCATGCTAAGATATTAAACCAAAAGGAAATAACAGATATTTCTTCAAAAGATAATATCATAGATTTGTTTCAGACAATTTTAATACAAGGGATAATTGTGGTACTGATGATTCCTTAGAGAGTGACAATGTTGGACATGAGGGATTTTGTTCATCCAGTAAAGTTTCGTTTGCTAGAAATGAACTGATTGCTGAGCAGGAAACGGATCGCAAATATTCTTACTATTTTCCAAAAATGGTGTGCTGGTGAGTATATGAAGACATCAGATGTATCAACTTCTAAGAACTTGGCGATAGTTCATGGGAGGTCATTTAGGTCTCAACAGGACATGTGAAAATATGAGACATTTAATTTCTTTTCAGTTTTACAAAATTTGTCAAAACTGTCAGAAGGCCTAAAAACATAGACAGGAAAGTTTCTGTTGCTCCTTTAAAAGTTATTGCAGCTTTCCAAAATAACCTTTAAGTCGTGTAAACATTGATTGTATTGTGAATTATTCAACCATTACCAACAAGAAAAGTTTGGTGAAATTTTGGAGAAAAGCTGATTATTAAAGGAATTTTTGTAAAAACGTTGCTAACATTACTGTACTATTGTCTGTTCAAATGGTCTGGGATATGCCAATCTACTTTTGAAAGAGTTAAATACTAATAGTACACTTACACTGTTTTGATGACATCTGACTTTCATAAGCCTTTCGCATTAGCTGTTGATTCCAGCGATTGTGGTGCTGATGCAATTCTATGACAATCAGACGACAAAGAAAATGAACACTTTGTTTATTATTTTCTAAAACGTTTCATTTCCACCAAATAATTATTCCATTTTAGGAAAAGAAACATTGGCTTTAATTCTTGATGACGAGAAACCTAGTTGAAATAAAAATTTGTCTCAGAACGGCTGGTATGGGTATTAACACTTTTATTGATAAGCAGAAAACAACGTTTCGACTTTCCCAAGTCATCTTCAGGTTGGCAAAGACAGTTTTCGATAAAGTGTTAATACCTATACCAGCCATTCTAAGATATATTGGCTTTAATATTAGCTTTAGATAGGTTCAATACGTATGTATCTGCATCACAACCTATTAATATTTTTAATCAAATGAAAGGCAAAAACACAAGATTGTTAAATTGTAGTTTATCATTAGAAGAGCATGATATGAAGATAATCCATGTCAAAGAGGTTGATAACATCGAGATATGCCAATACACTTTCAAGTACTTTGTAATTCTCTGGTCATAAGGTTGTTTGTATTGATTGTATTTGAATTTGTTATTGAAGTTGTGTAAATCTTTGACAGTGTATTATGTTTAATTTATTGTTAAATTAAATCTGTTAAATAAAATTGTCGTTAAGCAATTTTTAATTATGAACAGTAGGATGTTTGATGGATTTATTATTACATATTTATTTTAATATTGACTTCTATGTAAATTGAATTTATATTTATACATGCATGGATCTTATATTATTATGCATTATAAATTTCTTGCCTATTCTTCAAAATTGTATATGTGTGTTTCCTCATAGCAAAGTTACATTGGGCTATTTAGTGAACCCACTGAGGGAAATCGAACCCCTGATTTTAGTGTGGTAAATCTGTAGACTTACCACTGTGCTAGCGGGGACCTCCAAAATTGTTAAAGATTCTCCAGTACGAAAGTACTAGCGTATTGTCAGTCTTGCTGTGCAGGCTGACATTTCTAAAAACTTGTCTCAGGATTATAAAACGTAACCAACGCAACGCGTGAAGAGACAGTATATATTGTTTACTTGCTACAGTTGGTATATTACAAACTCGAAATATATCAAAATATATTTGTTTCAGGAAAGAAAACTGTGTGCATCAATCTTGTTGGCAAATATCATAAATTACTTGGGTGATAAGCATTAAGTGAATACATTTTAGTCTATTAGCTGAAAATTAGGGGCTTCTAGCACAAATAGCCCTTGAGTAATTTCTTGTGAATATCAGAACAGAAAGCAAACAAAGAAACCTTTTCTTTGCTATTTATATTTGGCCAGGCATGGCAGAGCGTGTTAAGATGTACGACTTAATTGAGGGTCACGGGTTCGCATCCCTGTCGCGCCAAACATGCTCGCCCTTTCAGCCGTGGGAGCGTTATAATTTACGGTCAATCCCACTATTCGTTCGCAAAAGAGTAGTCCAAGTGTTGGCGGTGGGTGGTGATGACTAGCTCCCTTCCCTCTAGTCTTATACTACTAAATTAGGGACGGTTAGCTCAGATAACTCTCGAGTAGCTTTGCGCGAAATTCAAAAAACAAACAAACAAACTGTTTATATTTTCGAAAAATAGTTCAATTTAATTACATCTAAATGCTAAGCTTGTTATTCATAATAATTTTACTTCTGGTTTCAGGCCTACACAGTATGAAATGGTATAAAGTTAATGTGGCTGCAACCAGAGGGTGGAGTAAGACCACTTTAAATTTAAATAAATACTCATAACGTAAAATCAATTAGTCTGATGTTAAGATTTGCGAGGAACAATACAATTTCTATCCAAAGGCCTTACTCAAAATTTGAATGATTAAAAACATCTTATATATTCACATGAATTTAGCTTCTAAGTTTCAGGCCCAAACAATACTTAACTGAATGTAATTCTTAACTCGGTGATATTAGAACATGCTCATTTCAGATAAAGAAATCTAAGGCTTAATTTATCTGAATGTAGGTTATATTCAGAGTGAATTGAGGTTATAAAGCTCAACTTTGATTTACAAAGATCTGGATAAACCTTGAAAGCGCCCTTACATTTTATCTTTTTTATTTTAAACTGTGTGAAACTTAGGTTTGGTTAGTTTCAGTTTTATACTTTTCTTTAAAATATATTTTATTGTTCTGTATAGTTTCGTCTCACACGACCTCTAAACGGTGCTTGTGCAGTGAAGAATAAAGAGTAATTTTCCATTTTGTGATATAATTAATATGTGTGATGGTATTTTTCTTTACATATGGTAAGTGGCTACAAGAAGAGTCTCAGTGTAGTTATTTCCGCCAAAGGAGGTTACATTAGATATTAGCGTGTAGGGTGTTATAGCTTTTTTCTCAGTTAAAATATTCATTTTTGTAGAATTATATTTATAGAAGATCTTAAAAAGTCTTTTCTTTAGTTTTAATTGTTTGGTTATAATCTCTCAGTATTGTTAAAATTGAGATTAAATATCAATCTATCCAAAAATGTCACAAAAATACACAGACTTTCATAGGGTGTCCTAACTTTTTCACGTGACTCTACATACACAACAAATTGCTGTTTATTTCAATAATTAACATTTAATAGATTTAAAACTAAGTTTTGTTCCTTAGTGGCAATATAATATATCTTCCTTCGCCTCTCACTCAGTTTCTTCTAGAGTTCTTATACCTTTTTTAGTTCATTTTGTCTACTTAAACGCCAAACATGCCTGTTATACTTGTACCAGATCACAACCTGTAAACATGCCTGTTATACTTGTACCAGATCACAACCTGTAAACATGCCTGTTATACTTGTACCAGATCACAACCTGTCATAATCATAGCGGATTCTTATTGTCCACAGCAGTTAACCAAGTTAAACCATCATTTCCTCCAATAATTTTGTAGAGATTTAGAGTTCTATGATCTCTTATTCCCTGATGGACTTACCAAAATATACCCGCTTTCTCAATTGTCTCAACCCAAACCACCGTTTCTTACAACTAACTTTGTGAAATACATTAAATAAAAGGATTATTTGTCAGCATAATCTACTTTCAGTTTTGTAATCCTATACTTATAGAAATATTAGCCCACTTGTTTATCATTACAACTTCATTTAACTTCTCTTTATGACAGTAACATTATTTACGCAAACTTGTCAAATACCAGTTTGAGAAACTATTTAAAATTGATTGTGTTTCATTTAGACTTATTCCATAGAAAGTATTATTTTGAACTGGTGTGAATTAACACTATGCCTGTAAAATATATAATTTTCTACAACATGGTGACATTTATTCATTTAATATTTGATCTAAAAACTCATCTACACCAAAGGTTCGCAGTCTTCTTTAAAGAAAACCTATAAGTCTAACTAACTGTAGAAATCCAGTTTTTAAAGTGACCAGATCGGATTGCTTTCTTAAAACCTCGTCACCAAGAAACATGAAAAAGTAAATTATTAAAAGAAAAAAACTGAGTGTTTGTTTGTTTTTTGAATTTCGCGCAAAGCTACATGAGAGCTATCTGCACTAGCCGTCCTTAATTTAGTAGTTCAAGACAAGAGGGAAGGCAGCTAGTTATCATCACCCACTGCCAACTCTTGAGAAACTTTCTTACCAACGAATAGCAAGATTGGGACTCACATTATAACTTCCTTACAGCTGAAATGACGAGCATGTTTTATGTGACGAGGATTCAAACCAACGACCCTCGGAATACGAGCCGAACACTCTAACCACCTGGCCATATTAGGCCGAAGAGCCTAAATGAAGCCATTATACTTTACAAAATAAAGAAAACGATGGTTCATGTTTTATTGTTTTTCTCGGCAGAAAGAAATGTGTGCATTTCATCTAAGTGACGTGACTCATGTCTTGAATGATGCATTGGATGGATTCAGAGGTCAAAAAATTCTAAGGCTTTAATTGTAGAAATACATTCACTTTTGTTTCATCTGAGACATTTATAGTAGTTATAATATATTTTATAATAAAAATAGCTGATAATATACTAACTATTGTATTAATTAGTTTGAACTGATAAGGTATGTTATATATAACATCTGCAGAATGCATACATAAACCTTCTCAAGCTAGCCAGCCAGCCGAAATTCACTGGCACGTGCAAGTACATCAGTAAAACATGAATACTTTAGAATTAATGCTTTCTCAGCCTAATTGTTACCTTTCAGTCTTCTAGTAAAACAGATATATATTTTTTAAAGTAATTAACATATATAATATGTTAGAAAATATATTTCTCAATATATGCACACGGACGAAGCACTGATTTTCAGAATTATGGTACTGGATGTCTTGACGTGAATAAGTATAATTGCAAAAAATCAGTGTTTATCTTGATATATACTTATATATCGAACGGTATTAGGTTAAAGATCATTATCCTAAAGTTTTTTCTATAAGAAACTCCTAGCTGGTTATAATACAGTAAAGGATAGCAAGATAATTATGAAGTTCTCAATGTGAAGTCTAGTTCGACTGATCTAAACACTATATTAAACAACACTGTCAGCACAGCTTTGATATGAATCTACATTAATATTTACAGCACTTGTTGAGTCAGGTCAAACTATCTTTAACTAAAACAGGTAGTAGATTTGTGAAAGTTTGTTTTACTTATTATTGAAAGACTGATAATTAACACATCTATTGATGTATAGGATATTTCTTTAAATATTGTTCACTAGGTCATTTTGGATTAACTCCATTAATTTGTCTAAACTTTTCTGTTCTTTGAGGTAATAAACCTAATACATTACTTCATAAAAATCAAAATTATAAACTAGGCTTTCTCTCATTCTGGCTAGATAATGCAGACCATAAATATATTAAGTAAAACTACTGAACAACTAAATATACACTAAATCTAACCTTTAAAAATATCTGAAAAATAGTACACAAATTTCTCAAGTGTGTAATGAAAAAAAAAATGATGAAACATTTTCTGAAGATAAAATACTGATAAACACTTCTTGAAATTTATTGTTTGATGTTTAAGGTAAAGGCAGCCAATTAACTGTTCTAAAGAATGTTGAAACTCACAAGTTTTAGAAGCATTAGTTACATAATATATCTAAATTACAGATATGCCAGTTTCTTACAAATGAAATATGTACATTATTTTCTAAAAAATATTGTATATTTTTAAACATTCTGCCCACCAGTGGCTCAGCAGTAAGTCTGCGGACTTACAATGTTGAAAACCGAGTTTCGATACCATTGTTGGGCAGAGTACAGATAACTTATTGAGTACTTTGTGCTTAATTTAAAACAACAAAAATATTATGAAGAAAAGATTGTTTCAAATGAATACATATATTAAATAATTTGTCTTTGTTTTCAGATATTTGGCCCGGCATGGCCAGTTGGATTAAGGCGTTCAACTCGTAATCTGAGGGGCGCGGGTTTGAATATCGGTTGCACCAAACGTGCTTGCCCTTTGAGCCGTGGGGGCATTATCATGTGAAAATTAATCCTACTATTAGTTGGTAAAAGAGTAGCCCTCGAGTTGGCAGTGGGTGAAGATAACTAACTGTCTTTCCTCTAGTCTAATACTGCTAAATTAAGAACAGCTAGCGCAGAGAGCTCTCGTGTAGCTTTGCGCGAAATTTATACACCAACAAAATTATTTATCGAAATTAATAAAAAAGAACCGGGTCTTCTTGTAGTCGGGGGTCAAAGGACATGTCATCACGTTTATAAAATTACGTTTAAAAGTTTATTGAATTATTATTTCATAAATTCAGTAGGTTTGGTATCAAATTGTAGATTATTATCCAACTTTTAGTATCGTAAATTAATTATTTTTTTATTTAATAATGTTTATTAGAAATTCTACATATAGATTTCTTTTTGTCAGGTGATGTGTTGAATGCGGTTGTGGTTCAAACTAGATGTTTGTGATGTTTATGTACAAGTTCTACAGTTTTTCACCATAAAATTTGAGTTACCAGTATTGGCCAGCTAGAATACCAAAAGAAAACCTTTTACTTTTCCTATCTGTTGAAATATCGATACATTTAAAGAATCAAAAACAGTGGCTTCTCTCACCTCTTCTATTTTTCGAAATACGTGCTTAAACACAACTACTTTGTTCCATGACGCGTGTATAACAAATCGAAAACGCAAAACGTTCACCATGCGCTTTCTTCAGTCTCCATAAATTATTAGCGTGAGAAAACTTTTAGTTTCATGTTAGAATCAAAGCGGTAAAGTAATACACTATGAAACTAAAAAAATATATACATTTTCTTAAACACAGCTTATATAGAAAATGACATTGAATTCTGTGGGATTTATACGGTAATTTATTATTTTTTTATTAATTCAAAATTCATATGTAAAATATATATATTTTGATTTATATCTTGTGGAAAACTCAAGAAAACTTAGTGAATTCTGGCTGTTAGCAAACGTGAAGAAAGTTTGTACTATAGTTTAAGAAAAATAACTACAATTTAAGAATTTATTGTAATCAGTAATAAAACATTTAGGTACAGAATGTATTATAATCGAAACATGACTCTTATTTTGCAAAATATTGGTTTACTAGAACAAAGCCGGGACAAACCCACTTAGTAAACACCAGTTCTGTACTATTGCATTACAACTTCTGTGATAATAGTCACACACAACTGAAAGGTTTAATAAATAAATAAATATAAATAAATATGCAGTGTTAGGACGAGATAATTTATCTGTTATTCTTTCCATTTTATTTTCCACATAATTACAGAATGTATATTTCAATACTATGGTAATACTTTTATGATCCCTGTTGACAAATAAATAAATCAGGGTGAGAATAGTTATCATTTTTTATAATTTCCATATAATTGTTTGCTTTTTTGTTTGTTTGTTTTTTAATTTCGCACAAAGCTACTCGAGGGCTATCTGTGCTAGTCGTCCCTAATTTAGCGGTGTAAGACTAGAGGGAAGGCAGCTAGTCATCACCACTCACCGCCAACTCTTGAGCTACTCTTTTACCAACGAATAATGGGATTGAGCGTAACATTATAACGCCCCCACGGCTGAAAGGACGAGCATGTTTGGCGCGAGAGGGGATGCGAACTCGCGACCCTCAGATTACGAATTGCCCGCCTTAACACGCTTGGCGATGCTGGGCCCCATATTCTTGTACCAAGGACATGTTATAAATGTTCTGCTTAAACGAATGTACTGATCAACTTTAAATACACTCCACAAACAAACTTTGGTAAAAATATTTTACACCATTAACATTACGTTTCGTTGTTATGACACCACAAAACATAGATAATTGTAAGTAGAGCAGAGACATCACAGCTTTAAGTGATGCTGTTTGGATTCTCCAGCAAATTTTTGCATACTTGAAATGTCCCTTAACCACTGTCAAGTACACCCCAGATCGGGAGACAGGTAACTTAAAAATTAGGAAAGGAAGAGGCAGAAAACTTAAACTCAATGATATTGATATTAATAATTTACATTTTTGCAGCATTTAGGGCAGAAGCGAAGCTGCCACTGATCTCAAGCATGAAATAAACGACAAGTTACCAAATGTTTATTTGTTTGTTTGATTTTTGCATTTCACGCAAAGCTACACAATATTATCTGCGTTAGTCGTCCTTAATTTAGCAGTGTAATACTAGAGGGAAGGCAGCTAGTTATCACCACCAACCGCCAACTCTTGGGCCACTCCTTTATCAACGAATAGTGGGATTGATCGTAACATTATAACGCCCTCACGGCTGAAAGGGCGAGCACTTTTGGTGCGATAGAAATTCGAACCCGCTACCCTTAAATGACGAGTCGAGTGTCTTGATCACTTAGCCATGTACCAAATGTCAAAAATATGTCCATATATACAATATCAAGGAGAATAGAATATTTGGTCGTGTAGCAGTTAATTAACCTTTACTTCAGTCTCCATCTATTATCAACAGACTAAAATTTGGTAAAAACATACATAGACTACCCTGTTGATAGTTCTAAAAGGGTGTTATGGACAAATGAGTTCAAATTCGAAATACTCTGTTCAAAGCGTAAGTTGTACGTTGTAGTTTGGAAGAAAAATGAAAGATGCATATCGTAATGCACGACACCAACCATGAAGCATGGTGGAGGCATTGTGATGGTTGTGGGTTGTTTTTCTGTTGAAATAAATGTAATAATGGATCAATGCAAATACTATCAGATACTGATCCGTCGTGGTATACCAAGTGGTTTGTATATTTTATATAGAGCTTTTATGCAAAAATATAAAAAAATATAATGGCACCTAAACTAATCATGCTTATGTAGAAAATAATTTGCTAAGAAACAAGCTGCTGCAGTCATTCAAATAATGCAATGGACACCACAGAGTCCCGATGTTAATCAGTTAAGAAATCGAGGATTTGATGGCTCAAAAACTTCTCGAATTAAAAGTTACTTCCAAAGATATTTTGTAGGAATGCTTGCGAACATTTTCAGTAACATTTCAAAGGACACTTAAATCAAATATGTTGCAATGATGCTTGATAAATGTTCTGCAGTTATTAAAGTAAAAGGGATACACACTAAATATGAACTGTTTGTTGAGTACAAACACTTTTACTGAGTTTATGTTGTACCAAATATGAAGATTCACAAAACTTTGATGTTTCACCTTCCATTGTTCTTTGAAAGTAAGCAGCTTTAAATTTAATTTGTGACTTTGTCCTAACACTTATGGATAACACTATATTATCTCCAGTGGCACAGTTGTATGTCTGTGGATTTCCATCAGTAGATACCAGGTTTCGATACTCTTGATGTGCAGAGCACAGATAACTTTGTTTTTAATTCCAAAACAGACAAACATTAATCTATATTGACGTGTAATGTTAAGAGATATAATCTATTTAGACCAAAATTTGTGGTTTCACATTATACTCTTTAGAGATTCTAGAACGAAAAAATCTTAATTTATATCCATTTTATGATAATTAAAAGGAAGTCATATTCACCAAATCCATACAGTATTAAAAATAAAATATAAAGTTCTTTTATTCGAGGAAAAAAAACGTTTGATAATTATCTGAAGGTTATAAATATTTCGCTGAGAAATCTGGATTTTTTTATGCATAACAATTTAAATACCTTTAATGTTAAAATCAAAATTTATTTGCATGCTGGATAGTCAACATTCCAAAAGACCAGCCCCCCCAGTGGCTCAGCGGTATGTCTGCAGACTTGCACGCTAAAATCCGGGTTTCGATACCAGTGGTGGGCAGAGCACAGATAGCCCATTGGGTAGCTTTGTGCTTAATACAAAACAAACAAACCAAAAGACCAAAAATGCACGAGAATATCATTACTTAAAAAAATCATAAAACTTAATAAAAATCTGTAAATATGTATAAAAGCATAGTACTGTTTACTTATAATCTGTAAAATGTTGTGAAAATACGCTCAGCATGAAAATTTTAACAACAAAACATCTAATAATATTTTAGAGCATGTTCTACGATATTGTGAAACGGTAAATTCTTTCATTTATTGATTGCATTTGGAAATAACACTAAATTTTGATTGCTGTTAATAATTAGACTAAGTTTCTATTCATGAAATAATTCATTCAACAAACAAATGAAACAACGTTTTACTAAAGGTAAATTTTGGAAAGAGGGAAAGAAACATATATTTGAAAATCTATTTACTTATTATGAACTTTTTGTAACAGTTAGTTGAACTTATTATCACACGACTGGCACGAATTAATTTTAAATTTTAGGTTTCTTGTTTTACTTACGTATATATGAAAATAACGTAGAGAATATTGAAGTGTGCTAGAAATACTACATATTCATTTATATCAATAATCACAAATACCTTAAGAAATGTGTTTTTGTTCTTTTGTGTTTGTTGCTAATAATGATTGGTGAGTTTATTCCGATTTGTTTGAACTTTGGGCAAAACTACACGAGGACTATCCGTGATAATGGTTTCTTATTTAATAGTGATACAATAAATGAAGAATAGCTACTCAACAACACCCATTGCCGAATTTTGGGCTACTCTATTACCAACGAATATTGGAATGATCTTCGCATGTAACGTTTTCCTGCCTGAGTCAAGTGCTTTAACTACCAAGGAAAAAGAAGTAAGAAATTAGTAAACATTATGCCCTTTTTTATTATGGCAAAATTGCATTATAATCAATTATTTTTTATGAGATAATTGTATTAAACCTACCCTATATTTAAACAATACAATTTTGTTACTTGACACTACTTTCCAATATCAAATGTCTGATTACATCCAACAGTTGATTAAACTTCAACCAGGCAAAAAGAGAGAAACTGTATCATACGTCTAGTAACATGGATGGAGTTCGGATCAACACCTCTCACCATACCAACTTTAGACCTACGATCTACGTTGATAAACTTAGATCATTTCAAAATAAGATAAGATATTATAAAAAGCTCTCTATATGGTGAAGTTAGTTGTCTAGTTTTTATTTATGAATAGTAGTAGAAATAGTAGAAGCACAATTTATGCCAGTGTCACATTTCAGTGAATGATGTAAAAATAAATGTATTTACTACGACAGTGGAAATGAACATTTAATTCAATTTACATTGTAATGTTCACATTCTATGAATTTTTTTATTTTTATTCCCTCTTTTTAGTGTAATACAACGCGGTTCATTTTTCTTTTCTGCCTGTCTTTTTTTTATAAAACATCGTGAAAGTATTTAATGAAAATAGCTCTGACACGTTTACGTTCAAAGAATATAACAAAATGAAAAAAATCTCATGACTGTAGACTGGTTAACTACTAACCCTAAAAACTTATCAACGTAGTAAGACAAATATTTATTTAAAGTTAACTAAAACTCAAACGAGGTTTTCAGAGAAAGAGAACAGCAATATTTTTTTGTGACACTTTCTTGTTTTAAAGGGACGATTAACTGACGCAACATATTAGGTCAAACTAGTCAAAATGTTGTGTAAAATTTGCAGAAGCAACAATGTAAAGTTTTGTACACTTTGTTTCTGAGAGACGAACTGCGCAAAATTCCTCCCTAAACCCTATAATTAAACGAAATTACGCAGTTCTTCACCAAGTTGAAAATTACATAGGAATGATGCCAAAAAGCAATAGGTGATCCTTCAGGAAAACTCTCACACATCAACGGCGACTAAAAACACTTAGACATATAAATATACATGTTATCGTTTCATGGTAGACGTTTTTTTGAAAATGGTTGTCATGTTTAGTAAACATTTTATGAATACAGTTGTTGTGCTTTGTACCCATTTTGTTAGTATATAGGCAATAGTTCCCAAGCCGTTTCCACTGCACAGATAACAGTCCATCACAGATTAATTCTCAGCTAACAGCTGGTACTCATCATACAGCTGTGTAAACTAGAGTAAGTGCTATTAACTGTGTTCGTATCATGTTAGCTATGTTCAGACACACAAGATCATGACGGGGGTCGGTCCCGCTTTCGCAACCATTGAGTTTGAAGTGCGAACCCACTGAGACACGCTATTCGAACTATGTAGGTTAAAGGTTACATATTTCTAATGTTTTACGTAACTTTATCATTAACTTCTGATAAAAAGTTATCTAATAGGTCAGAACTAAAAACTAATCTAACAAGTAAAATAATTATTTAATATAACATTATTACTAGAACGATTAGAATCCATTGATTCCTCAGTTGGGTCCCTTCGTTGTAATTTCAGAAACTCCCTGCCCCGCATGGCCAGGTGGGTTTAGGTGTGCGACTCGTAATCTGAGGGTCGCGAGTTTGCATCCCCTTTACACCAAACATGCTCGCCTTTTCAGCCGTGGAGGTGTTATAACGTGGCGATTAATCCCACTATTCGTTGGTAAAAGAGTAGCTCAAGAGTTGGCGGTAGGTGGTGATGACAAGCTTCCTTTCATCTAGTCTTACACTGCTAAATTAGGGACGGCTAGCGCAAATAGCCCTCGAGTAGCTTTGCGCGAAATAAAACAAACAAACAGCAACTCCCGGGATTCAAATGAAACACCTGAATCAAAACACTGGTTTAAATATTCAGTGTTGTTATATAAAGACAACAGTTAAATAAAATGAAGTTAAAAACAAGTTGATATTTTCTTGTGACTTGTAATCATTGGTCCGGCACGACCAGGTGATTGGAGCGCTCGATTCACAATCTATAGGTCGTGGGCTCAAATCCTTGTCAAACATGCGTTATAATGTAATAGTGAATTACATTGCTCCTTGTTAAAAAAGTAGCCCTTGAATTGACGGTGTTGACTGGCTGCCTTCATTTTAGTCTTATATTGTTAAATTAGAAACGGATACCGAAGATAGCCCTCGTGTTGCTTTGCACGAAATTAAAAAAACAATCTTGCAATCTAAAAAAGAGCCAAATAAGTAAACCTTACTATGTTTTATTGTCTGCATTATATAATGTTTTATATGAAAATACCAAGGAAGAGGGGGACTAACCGTCCCATTATAACGTCCCCACGGCTGAAAGAGCTAGTATGTTTGGAGTGTAAGGATTCGAACCCGCGATGCTGAAGTTAGGATTCAATCGCCTTAACCAGCTCGCCCTGCTGGAAGTCGGGTACTTTAGTACAAATGACATTGTTAATGTGTACACTTTGCCTTGTAAGGCACTAAAATAAATATCTTAGTCAAAAATAACACTGTTACGATATGTCTAATAAACTATTATACAATCTCGAAAATAGTATGGTAAGTTGAGACTTGAATATGATTTTGTAAACAACACTTAACAGCGAAGACGATGTTTCTTTGTTTTTGAATTTCTCACAAAGATACTCGAGAGCTATCTGTGCTAGCCGTCCCTAATTTAGCAGTATAAGACTAGAGGGAAAGTAGCTAGTCATCACCACCCACTGCCAACTTTTCGGCTACTCTTTTACCGACGAATAGTGGGATTGACCGTAGAATTATGACGCCCCCACGGCCTGGAAGGTGAGCATATTTAGCGCGAAGCGGGCGCGAACCCGCGACCCTCGAGTCACGAGTCGCACGCCTTACACGTTAGGCCATGCCAAGCCCGCGAGAACGATAATTCAACGTATTCCGTGTATGTGAGAAATCTACTTGAAGTAAAAGTGCATTCTCAAGACAGCTAGTATTGGTATTAGCATTTAATTAAAATAAAGTACAGAACAAAATATCGACACATTTTATTGAGAACACGTGTATCTTAGTCACAATGCGTCGAATCTGTATTCTTAACAAAAATGATTTAGTTCTAAGGATAAAATTATTCTAACATGTGCAGGTTTCTTTGAGAAGAAGAACAAGGAAAGCAATAAAATTGTCATATTAAAGAAATACACTGCATAAACTTTAGTTTTGTTTAATAATGTGTAGTCATTATGAATACTTCACCCCATTTGCACATTCAATAAATATTTTTAAACATAGTAATTTGATTCGTCGATGCTCTAGCAGTCACTAAAGCGCCCTGTAATTACACGGATTACTTTCTTAATAAAAGGTGTCAAGATATTTCAACAGATGATCTTCTTTTTTTTTTCTCATACCGACTGGTTAGTGTCTAATTTGGTTAATTTTAATATTTGGTTATCAAAACTGTATGCAGGAAATAATTCTATAGTTGTTCGCTTTTAGCAACTGCAGTAGCCTAAGGAGATTGTTAAAATCGGCTCTATTCAGACACACCTGTGGATTACAGGTTACGTACGGCTTTGTCAAATTTCTTTGTACTTGAGCTCAGCTAGTGAGATATTAGGAAAGGCATTTTGTGCAGGTGTTAATATTTGTTAATATAGACAACGTTTTCCTATTTAGACAATATTCCAGTTAGAAAAGGAAGACTTTCAAATGTCGCAAGTACCGATAATGTAGTTGAATATTTTTAACTTATTTAGCATCTGTTGTCAAATTAAATGTAATCATATCAACTTTAAAAGTTGAAAATACAACTCACGATTCATTCAAATTTGGAAAGAACCAGAGAACTTACACATTTGTTTTCACTAGAAAAGAAAGAGATAAAGTTTTTCAGTGTGATGCACAAAGAAAAGGAAGGACGTAGTAAAGTTACAGCATTTCGTGCTTTTTAGAAAAAGATTAAATAGAAAGTCTACAATAATGGACTCCAAGTCTAAAGCATGTTTCTTTAAAACTGTGTGTTAATATGTAAAACGCGTGTTTAATTTGTAAAATTAGACAAAAAATATGTTATTTTGAAACTAAGACTTTTTTATATTTTTAAATTCTCCCGACTGTTCGAACATAAATTTGACAGCGTGCTCAAAACTACTGTTTTATGAACGGGTTCATCTGCTGTAGGAAAGTGATGTCGTACTTTTAATAGGAAATCACTGCAAACGATAGAGGTAACACAAAGAAACTTTGAATTCAAATGTAACTAAAGCTCACGAGCCTAATTTTATTTACTGGAAGCTTTCTTTTTTAAATTTCATAATATGGTATAAACATTTGTATAAACAAACCGTAATAAACAAATACTTAAGACTTCTTACAACTGAACTTTCTTTCCCATGTATTTATTTTAAATCTCAATAGACGAAGATATTTGTCTTACATATTTTCATCAGTATAAGTTTTTATCTGCAGTACATTTATAAAACATGGTTTCCGGAGAAGGTTGTTTGTCATAAAAAGTGGCTCATCATGTAGTTTTTGTGATCCTTGTAACTTTGTTGAACGGCTATGTTTAGTGTCATTGTTTAGAATCACTGTTACTCACCCAGACTTTATCACTTTTCAGCCAAATAGAAAATAAAGATAAAGGGTGTATACAGTTGACAATCTTATTGAATGTAAGGAAGAAGAAACAGTGTTTGTAGGAAGGACGTGGAGTACTTCTCTCTTCCATTAACCATTACGTATAATTATTTCCTTCTTTTACCATTTTTAAACTTTAGTTCCTTTATCTCCTCATCTAAAGTAGAAAGACACATGTAGAAGTACTAAATTGTAGCACCATTCAATTTCTTGTAACCCCAAAATAGTTTCAGTTATTGGATAAGATTGCTCTTCGTAACAAAGAAATAAATGAATCTTTTGAAACGGATTTGCGTTGGACATATCTGCCATCAATAAACAGAATCCGTGATTTCTTTAAGACAATTAAATGCTAAAAGCAAACAAACTAAAAATTATTGTTCAGTGCTTAAAACTCTCACTGAAATGGTTAACAATATGATATACGTTTTGCAGGATTTTGGAATATTCGTTTGTTTATATCATTGAGTGCAAACCTGCATATACGTTTTAGTATCTGGAATTTTTCTATTTTGCAAAATTTAGCTGTAATCTCAATACGTGAAGACAAAATGAATAAGGAAGTTAGAACAAGTTATATGTAGCCAATTTATTTGTAAATAATCAATTCAAAACTGAATACAACCATTCAGTTACAAAAAAAATTGCTAAAATAGAAAAAACCAAATCAAACAGTTATTGATGGGGAAAAAAACCTAACAAAATTGAACGTAACCAGTTTCTTAGTTACGTAAGAATTGGCCCAAATAAAACTGGATATAACCAAATAATTATTCAGGAAAAGATACTGGATGAGGTTAATCAATCAATCTTCGTGGAAAGCCACTCGAAGGCTATCTGTGTGAAATGTCCCCAGTCTAGCAGTGAAACACTAAAGAGTGGTCGGCTGGTGAACTCCACCCACCGCCAACTCCTACGTTACTCTTTTACCACTAAATAGTGGAAGTGACCTTACAATATCCTCATAACTGTATGTTGGGTGATGGGAATTTGAACCCAAGACTCCTAGATTGCGAGTTAAACCTCTGATCATCTGGCTATGTGAAGCCTACACAGAAATAAATAAAAACCAAAGTACACACACCAACTAACCAATCAGTTACACAGGGAAGAAATGTTAACAAAACTTAGCTAATGAATATAATAAAACCAAAACCTGACCCAGTCAATCAGATATTCAGTTATTCAGGGTAAAATGGATCAAAATTGGACACAATAAATCAAATATGTATTTATTACTATGTTTTAACAAAAACTAGATACACTAAACCATGTATTCACGGATAAAATGCAAACTATATGAAAAATATACATTCAACATACAGTTGAAAACCTGAAGGAGAATATAAAAAAAGCGTAAAGATCTAAACAACACACTGATGGTTTAATTGTTGTAAAATAATCTACAAAAATTCAAACTTGGATAAATATTTAAAGGTAAAGGAAATAAAAATAAGAATTTCATTATTGTTTGAATGTATAATAACTTCTTAAGTTGAATTAAAGAAACTGATATATATATACTTTTTAATTTCTCAGAGCATGTATTTATATTTTACACAAGTTTATTTTAGACGTAAGATGTATGTGATATTTATATATATATACGATACGTTTAAGGTGAGTATAGCACACTTCTGCTTTAAGTACAACAAATGAGAATTAAACATAGCGATCTTTTTTGTGTACAATACGTCTAAAGTAAGCTTACTAAATACATCCCACATGTGAATAAAACGACTGAAACAAGCACGGTATGTATGTGATATATATAGTAGGTGGCTCAGCATGACCAGGTGGTTAGGGCACTTAGCTCATAATCTGAGGGTAAGGTTCGAATACCCGTCACACCAAACATGCTCGCCATATCAGCCGTTGGGTTGTTATAATGTTACGATCAATCCTGCTATTCGTCGGTAAAAAAGTTACTCAAGAGTTGACGGTGGGTGATGATAACTAGCTGCTTTCGCCATAGTTTTGCACTGCTAACTTTGGAACTACGAACGCATATAGCACTCGTGTAGCTCTACGCGAAATTAAAAAAACAAACAAAGAAATATGATAATTATAAATTATGCACAGTAAATATTACTTATATCGTATAAACAAACTGATCATAGAAAATAAGTAAGATATGTAAAGATAAGTATGTCTATGACCGTCTTGCCGAATAGTCCTCAGCTGTAACAGCGGTAAGTCCAGGGATTTACAACACTAAAATCAGGGGGTTCGATTTCTCTTGGTGGACACGGCAGATACCCCGATGTGAATTTGTTATAAAATAAACACACACACTCGTACCGAAAAATATATTGTAAGATTTACCGAAGTGCAGACTTTTTTTTCGATGATTACATTAATTTTACTATCTATTTAACACTACAAATGAAACTTAGTATTGTATTTACAGAAATTGCAATTGTGGAATTTCATATACATATAAAACAGTTTTATGTTTAACGCCCACGAAGTGATGACTACGTAGAAAACTTTAAAACTTTCAAGAGTCTCTTTTCACGACTTATGCGTACAAAATAAATGCGATAGATAAGATTGCGGGTAATTCACATAAGTAATGGAAAAATGAAACTTATTTTGTGCAGAAAAACATAACTTTAGAAATATTTCTGCTAATTTGTTCAGAATAGAAATATTAAACGTTCGTAAAATCATTTCTTTGTTGCCCCCCCCCCAGTGGCTCAGCGGTATGTCTGCGGACTTCCACGCTAAAATCCGGGTTTCGATACCCGTGGTGGGTAGAGCACAGATAGCCCATTGTGTAGCTTTGTGCTTAATTCAAAACAACAACAAAAAATTTCTCTATTTGAACTTTATAAATTTAAGGTCTTCAGTTTTATGCGCACTTGTTTCTTATCTTCACCTATTTGTTGTTTTCAAAGATAAGTAAAACTTCATAACAAAACTATTAGAAAAGATGCTTGAAAAAATATTACTTTGAATATCTGTGATGTTTTGTAGAAATCTATAATTCAGGTAGATAAATTATAATAACAAATTATACCAAAATATAAGATAATATTCTAATATAACAGATTGTGTACACATTAAAACGTTACTGAACACATAAATCAGTGAGTGACGTGGCGACTAAAACGGATACAAAGTCCGTTCGAACAGAACGTTTCGAAACTGTTCTTGAAATTGAAAACGAGGCAAACATCTTCACCAAGATAATATAGCATAGATATAAACTGCTGCTTCTGTATTTCTATACGGCCATGTCAGAGATTGTATAATATAGATACAAACTACTGTTTCTGTATTTCTGTTTATCCACACTACAGACAGTATAGTCTAGACATAAACTACTGTTTCTGTATTTCTATATGGCCAAGTCAAAGATAGTATGGACTCTTACAATTATTGCCAGTAGTAAACGCAGTATCATTGAAACCGTATTTCAATAGTTTGAAAACCACATTGTAATAGTAACTAAAACTATGATTTAATAATATTTGTTGATCTTTACTCTATTCATAAAAAATAGAATATGTATTTTAAGGTACAAAACTGACGAAAGATTTCTGAAAATTTAATGTTTATTATGAAAACTGTATAATTACAGTAAGGTATTTCTACGTTTGTAAACTAGCTGTTTTAGTTTTATATATTACTGAGGATAAGAAAATGAGCTTGAGAACTTTATGAAATAAATGTTTAGATGATTGTAAATGATGATTATAAACAGAATATATAAACCACTGTTTCTGTATTTCTGTATGTCCACGTCAGATATTGTACAGTATAGATATAAACTAATGTTTTTGCATTTTTTATGCACACCCGATAGATAGTATAGTATAGATATAAACTATTGTTTCTGTATCTCTATATGTCCACACTAGAGATAGTATAGTATAGATATAAACTATTGTTTCTGTATCTCTATATGTCCACACTAGAGATAATATAGTATAGATATAAACTATTGTTTCTGTATTTCTGTATATCCATATTAGAGGTAATATACTATTGATATAAACTATTGTTTTTGTATTTCAAATGCACACGCTAGAAATGTTATAGTATAGACATAAGCTATTGAAACATCAATTATTCTATTTTGAAAAACTTTAAAACATCAACAACTAAAATAAGTATTAGTATATTTCTAGAAAGAAATGAATATTTTAAATACAATAAAACGTATTTCTTATACATCGTAGTACAAGGTTTAATGACCATTCAATCTTATGGAACAGACTTCGTTTAACCTTACATATTAGTGTTATTATGCTAAGTCTGTGATGGGCATGGTACATATAACTAACTTAAAAATATAAATACACAAACAAAGTCGTGTAGCACATTTTTATAATGCATTACATTTAAATGTTGCAGTATATTAGAATATTATTATCGTAGTCTTTGATATTACCTGTTCTTCAAATTCAAATTCAGTTTAAAAGAAAATATTTTATAGTGCTCACTTATTCAAACAAAAATCTTTTTCATTATTTTATCTTATGTTTTGAATACAGAGATCTAACAAAAGTCGATGAAATTATTTTCTTATGAAGATTAAAACGCTGTAAAAGAAGTAAAATTATGCAATAAATAGCACAGTCACACACAATAAATAACATAGTCACACACACAATAAATAACACAGTCATACACACAATAAATAACATTCTCTTTTCAGCTTTATCTTTCGCTCGGGTCTAATTAAGATAGTTTTATGTTTCCGTGTACCGCAATAATTAACTGAAGTATTTTTTACGTAACTGAAGGCTGGTCGCTGATGTAGCTAACTGTAACCAGACATTTCTTTGCATCAAATTTGTGAGTTTGAACAAGATAAAACATTGTTCGTTTGTTACTAGTTTTATAACAAGTTTGCAGTACAATAGAAAATGTACAATAATTAAATACGATAATAGAAAGACACTGATATGGTTGCATACAGTCTAGCTGATCTATTGCATCTCTCTCTGTCTCCGTTTTTGACTTTTTTGTTTAAGCCTGTGAACAGTAGTGAAAAGAGTTATGTCAGCTACATGTAGTAAGCACTTTTAAATAGCATTACAGGCAACTAAACAAAAACTAGATACGTTCTACTCAGCATAATTACTATAACATTTGCAGTCATATCAATTGACTTCGCAACCAACCGTGATGTTAGTCAACATGTGTTAATTGCCAATAGTAAACGGAGTATCATTGAAACCGTATTTCAATAGTTTGAAAACCACATTTTAATGTAATTAAAAATACGATTTAATAATATTTGTCGGTCTTTACTATATTCATAAAGAAATAGAATATATATTTTAAGGTACAAGACTGACGAAAGATTTCTGAAAAGTTAATGTTTGTTATGAAAATCGCAGTAACGTATTTCTCCGTTTGTGTACTAGTTGTTTCAATACTTTTTAGTTTTCTATATTACTGAGAACAAGAAAATGAGCTTGAGAACTTTATGAACATAAATGTTTAGATAATTGTAAATAATGGTTACAAACAGTATATATATATATATATATATTGTATAAAGAATATCCCTTTGGTGGCTCAGCGGTAAGTCTCACATCTTAAAATACCAAATTGTGGATATTAGAGGTAGACAGGTAACCAAGTCTGTAGCTTTGTGGTTAATGACAAACTATAGAGAGTAAAGAAAGTAATTATAACTTTACTTAATCTTCTAAAGTACAAGGACAACAGTTTATCAGTATTAGGTGTAAAACACGCTGCTTCAGACGACTTAACCCGTGTTTTTTATATGCAATAGTATGGAAACCTATTTCATAAGAAATTGAGGCAGTTTGTAAACACGTGATTTGTGTCGGTTTTATGGTACTCTTTTGTTTTGGGGACATGTGGACACCTTTTGCTACTGACCTTTGTGCTCTTGGATTCTGACCTGCTACAAGACACCAGTCATATTTTCTTACCTTGGCTTGGGTCAAACCTGGTGACTGGGGATATTTCTGTATCTCAGAACGGCTGGTATGGGTATTAACACTTTTACTAATAAAGCAGAGAACAACGTTTCGACCTTCTAAGATTAACCTGAAGATAACCTAGGAAGGTCGAAAGGTTGTTTTTTGCCTTATTAGTAAAAGTGTTAATACCCATACCAGCCGTTCTGAGATACGTATTTACACTTCAAGTGGGTTTCTCGTCATCACGAATTAATTCACCATGGGGATGTATCTATTTTGGAAATGCTAAATCCCCGATATAAACAAATATTAATTGTTTGAGTGTTATAGTATTTTGTGTCGAAGAGCACTGTTACATAATCTTCATAAAAACGATAAATTGTTGGTAGTATTTTACTATCTATCAAAATGACTTTATGTTTCTTGTCTTTATTATGGGACTTTACCATTTACATATTCAAATTTGTTTCACTGTAACATACTTACTGTCGTGGTTTATAAGTAGAGTCATCATATGCAACTCGATCAGTGATTTAAGATCTGGGTCTTATCATTCTATCATTACTACAGATCGTAAAACATTCTGAACAATAAATTACACTACTACGAAAATAACTAACTGTTTTAATTATTTAATATTAATGGGTTTTACTTAATATAGTTTTTCTGCTACACAAATTTCATTTGGTATAATTTAATATAACTAAAATACTCTTTTCGGACTCGCAGCATTGTGAAGTCTGCCCAATTTCTGAATCTGTAAAAACTGAAAATATTCCTGAAGTTGTAAATTATATACTTACAAGAAAGCACAGAAAACAGTCACTTATAGTCTGCCTGAGTAAAATAACTTATATCTAATACCTTTCTCCCACATTTAGAACATTTCTAAAGAGTAGCAAAATTAATTCTTGGATTATTTTTGTCTGACCAGATTTAACAGTCACCTCTGTAATCCACCCACGTCCCGAGTAGAAAGTAGAAAACAACGTATCAACCATCTTAGGTCATGTTCTCTACTTTATTTTAATAAAAATTTTAATACCCATATCAGCCGTCTTGAGATATATAAATAAAAGTTCTATCACCTTGACTGCTAACTGTACTATCACGTTATTAATTCAAGGATAAAACCTATTACTCAGATATTAATCTTCTAGAAAGATATTGGTTTATGACTTGAAGCATGCATCATATGTTGAAAAATGATACTCAGGAGTTAAAAAAATAAATGAAACACGCAGGTAGCCAGGGCTTGATGGGCAAAAATATGTGATAAGAATATTAATAAGATGCAACTTGTTTTATTTGTGGAGAATAATTGAGAAAGTTGGAAGCAGTATTCCACAATGATAAATCATAAACTGATGATACCACAAAGCGCTTATGTATTTAGAAAGGAATAGTACTCGTATTGTGTATGACTTATTTACTTTATTATATATTACCCACCTAATTATGTATTCAATGAAAAATTGCCTATTTATTTGCAAGCGGTCATAATTTATTACATCTGTATGTACGTCACTTGTACACTTCTACGTTAACTTACAATACTGTGTATCTATCAACAGACAATTATGTTAAACGATGGAATGCGTTTCGAAAAAGAGACAACACTGAGACGTAGAAACTTCTATATGAAACACTGTTAATTGTTTGATGCAAAATATGTCTTTGAACAATGAATTAGATAATTAAATTTATCTTCTCTAATAAAAAAAAGATGCAGCAAGAATAAGATGTTTATTTAAATAATATGTGTTTTGTAGTATCTATCGTTAATTGTTTAATATGTTTGTCTGCAATATGTACTGTAAAAACTACTTTGAAGATACAATGTAGCTCGAATTTTATAAGAGAATTCAACAAAATTTAAAAATAATTTGGGCAGATTTGGATATAAATAAAATGGCTCAGTATTAAACAATAAAAGGGCAGTCGTCAATTAACTACAGATACTTATGTTAAAATTCAAATTGCAGTGTTTTCAACACTAAAACTACTGTTTTAATATCCTGTAACGTGAGATGCATTAAGAATAAAGTTTTTCTTTATTTTTAGGCTAGTAAATATGAAAACCTAACAAGCCATTAAAGTACAATTCATAATTAAAATATCTCTGGATGGTCAGTGGTGAGTTTACAAACTTACAATGCTAAAATCTAGGTTTAGAGTCCTAGCGGTGGAAGAAACGCAGAAATTTTGCTGTGCAAACTGTACTAATAAAACAACAACAAAATGAACACTTGGTACCAAACACTTGATGTCAAACAAAGAATAAAGTGAATTATAAACTGTTTTTATATTTAACATCAATGATTGTAAAGGACAACTAAATACTGTGGTTAGCTACATTTTATAAGAATGATGTTTCAAGTACACTACTTCTTCAGTTGTTGGTTGCCTTTAGAAAGATGTACAAGCTTTGTAATATGTCGTCATCTCAAGTTAAGTTGTAAAAATATTTATGAAGAATAGAGATCCCAGTTTTACACCACAGACCCATCTCAACAAACTTTGCACAGAACTTCAAGTATAGATAAATAATATCTTCAAAACAATGTTTAAACAGATTAATGTGTAGTAGAAGTGTAACAGTGGAGTTGAATATTATGTGGTTGAATGGGGCTGCTGTAACTTCACTTTTACGGTCATATTTCCCAACGAAACAGTCATTACTTACTTGAAAGGTGTGACTGGAAGTGTGAGAGAATAAACTGATTGAGAACAGAGTCTATTAAAATTAATTGACACAAAAAGTGCTAAATTACCATTTTGAAATCGAACTTATTTTGATTATTAGATTCTATTCAACCAGGATGTGCAGATGAAAATATTTCGACCGTTCAGAGCCTATTTAGCGAGTATTTAAAGAATGAAGTGATAATGAACAAATTGAAACTACGTTTCATCTTGATTGTTCTCTTATTTTAATATTGAAAATTTAAGAAGAAACTGCGCGAAAAATTAAAATATCGAAAAGTGGAAGCAAAAAGTCAAATGTTTTACTCACTTAGGAACAAAGTTGAATTATCTCTTGGAGAAACATTCTAACATCATTGCGTAAACACTTGTGTGTTGATGCGTTATATAATAAGTTCACATGGATGTGTAATTATTTCATCTATCTATATTTCTTTTGCAATCACTAAACACTTGAAGCCAGACTGGCTTATCTTGCTCTTAAAATAGAAACAATTCGCAAAATGTGCAAGTATTTACGGAATAATGATAACAATTAGAGTATAAGGGGGTAAATTACAAATAATACCAAGTAAGTAAAATGTAAGGTATGTAACCACTGACTTTAGTTTTAAAGGGTATTTATTATAGTAATTTGTGTAGTAAACAAAATAACTCACCAGCTTCGCTTGTCTTATCCTCACCAAATCTCCTCAGTACTTGCATGTATAACACACCATATGATAACTGTAGCCCTGTAGTTAATCCGTGAACTAAGAAAGCACAAGCACAGATCACCCATCCCCACCCACCTTCTGGGTAATAATGTTGCATGATCGTGGAAGTTTTAAGTTTTATCAACTCTGAAGAAAGCTGACGGTCATCAGGTTGACCTGTGGTTTTGTGTGAGCCTGACCCAGAACACGTGTTAATCCTCTCACGAGAAGTGGCAGCGCAACAACCAGCTCGGGTATTTTTACCAGAAACGGCGGACAAGCTAATACACTCGGACGAGAAGGACGTGTTACGCTGTTCCACAGACATTCTCTCCGACTGGACACCGATATCATGCACACTGTCGTCTGTAGGTAGCGAATCTTCTTTTTTTTTCATAATTCATCAAACTCATCGTTTCTCACGCGAAACCTCATTTGTGTATATTATGTTGTTGCTAACTTCATAAGAGGTACAGACCCGCGACAAAATTCTTCGCCGAGTTTTTCAGGCAACCGAAGAGCAAGCAGAATGCACTCAGCTAGTCACTCACAGAGTGCCTGTTTTCCCGTAAACTCCACGTTGATTCAGTATCCAGCTGATGTTTACTAAATGGCTCAGAAACATTAACTTAAAATCTAATGCACGTATCTGAAAATGTACAATAGGAACAAATTGCACTATAATAGTCGCATTCTCTAAAATAGATTCGATTATTTTTTCATTAGCTAGAGCTAAATGTGTTTGTTTAATAATCTAACTTTACGCTGTTCATCACACTAGAAACCGCACGAATTACAACATTTCCCAATAAATTCGACTTTTAGCACTTAATCCCTTTAATTCACACTCATCAACTTGCCATCGGTCTTGTCGGTCTATAATGGATGCTCTTTAACACCACGAAAGTAGACCTGGGTGATGGAGCCAGTAGATGAATGACGTCATCTGTGAACATTCACCTATTTCAGAAGAAAAAAAAAGGCCCGGCATGCGACTCGTAATCTGAAGGTCGCGGGTTTGCATCCCCGTCGCGACAAACATGCTCGCCCTTTTAGCCGTGGGGGGATTATAACGTGACGGACAATTCCACTATTCGTTGATAAAAGAGTAGCTCAAGAGTTGGCGGTGGGTGGTGATGACTAGCTGCCTTCTCTCTAGTCTTACACTGCTAAATTAGGGACGGCTAGCACATATAGCCCTCAAGTAGCTTCGTGCAAAATTCAAAAAACAAACAAACCAGAAAAAAAAAAGACATGTTGTAGAAACTATATCAGAAGGTTTGAATAAACTCAATACTTCTAAGTTTCATTTTTTGTGTAAAACTGGGTTGTATGTAGCTGGTAACTTTGAGAGATAAATAAGTCTTGTAAACAAGAAACTGAAATACGATATGCATAGCTCTCTGAAAAGATTTAGAAGGCTGGGTCGTTTTTGAAATATATAAGTAATACATTACTTATGGAATAAAACATTATTTATGTAAAAAAATACCTTAAAAGCTTTTTCATATGGTCAAGTTTCAACACGATACATATATATGTACTGCAACTTAATGCAGTTAGGGTAATATATATTACATAGAATAAGATATAAGGAAATTTAACTTAATATTACGTTGTTCTTGTGTAAAGTAATTGCCTCCCATGTGAAGCAGCCAGTTACGTCACCAGGAATATAGTTCTTTTTCCACTTTGATTATTTTCGAAACAAGGTGTCAATGTTACTGATCGTATATCTTGTTTTGGTGATAATTCGCTGCTTTCTTCGATCTGTTTTGTCCCACCATGTGTTTCTCGGGTAAGCATTATTCGAGCGGCCAATAAGATATGTAGAAAAGTGTCTCCAATGATGATAAACTTTTTCAGTGCTATGCGAATGTCATTCATATCCTTTAGTTTTCTCTTTTCTCTTTTTTTAATAACGTGTATAACGGTGGTCATTACGAAATACTATCCACACATTTTGCTGACCTACCACTTGTTAACTTGAGAGAATTAGGGAAAAAAACATCATATTCGTCACTGGTTTCTTTAACATACAGCTGTCTTGACAGGCTTATTACCTCAGTCAAACAAGTAATAAGCTGGTGTCGGCATCTTGATCAACTATTGCACCTTTGAAGATAATATTTTCACCAACCACTTAATAATGTTAGGGTACTTGCAGATTTAATAACAAACATAGCATTGTCTGTTCTCAAAATTCTATTCATTCAAGAGAATGATCTACTTGGGATATTCCAAAACATGTTCCAGTCATTCACTAGCTTTTCCCTCTTGCTCATATTTGAGAAGATGTCTGTCTCAATCTCATCTTTTACTACTTCGTATCAGCTGTTAAATAATTAGTTTCATCAAGTCATTTGGATGCCCCAGATGGACCCCTTTCTGTAGTAAACGTGTAGTCCATTTTTGGCTTTAAAATCCTATAACATGAGCACCCAGTAGTTAAGCAGGTTGCAGTAGTTCTACACTCTTCTTACCAAGCATCAACTCCAACTTCTGGAGCTGCTGAGGGAGGAAAGCTGGATGCGTGTCACCTATCCATTCTGCAAAGTTGAAGGTTTGTCCACGATTCATGACAATACCATCAACTTCTCTCTTGTTTCGTGAAGAGTTTCTATTGCCCCACAGATTTTGATTGTTTGTGAGAGCTCATCATCTCATCTCATGGGGGTTCTTATCACACTTGTAGTCTTCCCTGATCAATAACACTATATTATTGATTCCCATCTTGGTTGTAAGCCACCTCTCTACGTGATGTTTCCTATTTCTTTATTAGTGTCCTGAAAAAATACGTATTATCTTGTCTACTGGCAAAACAACTAATATTAGTAGGTATGTTCCCCGATGATACTTCTTATCTCTCTTTTTCTTATTTGGGGGGCATGCCACCCAATAATCCTCAAACATAATTAGTTTAATCAAGTCTTATGGATACTCTAGATGGACCCCTTTCCTGTACCAAACTTTTCATTAGGATGATGGGTACGACAGACCTTCACAACACGAGTAATATTCTAAGATCTAAGAAATAACCTGCATGTTGAAACTAGTATACGTTACTGGAACACTCGTTTACAAGTTAAACCATTTCGTCTCTAAGTAAGAGTGTTGACTATTTCTTATATTTTTCGATATAAAATCATGATGTGTTTGTGTTTTCCTTGTAGCAAAGCCACGTCGAGCTCTCTGCTGAGTCCACCGAGGGGAATCGAATCCTAATTTTAGCGTTTTAAATATGTAGACTTACCTTTGTACTAGCGGGGGACTAAAATTATGATATAAAAATATTTTAAATTTGTTTCTAAGTCTTGTTTTAAGCTATTACAACAAGATAATTCATTTTCTGAAGTGTTTTGACAAGTTATTGTTTGGAATACACGATTGTATGAACAAGTGACACATCACACATCCTTAACTTTTGATGACAAATTGTTTAATGCTATTGAGCCTTTGAATGACTGTCAACTCTTTGATTCCAATTCTATTACAGAATTAAGTAATTCTTTGTTAACCTGAATATTAACTTGGAAGGTCGAAATGTTGTTCTCTGCTTTATTAGTAAAGAGTTGATACACATACTAGCCGTTTTGAAATACATTTCCATTGTAGGATGATTACTTTGGAGAGTTGAGTCATACATTGCACTGAGTTTAAAGCTTCATGGTATGGGCTAAGTAACAATGTATTCACTTATTTATGTGTCCTGTATATGCTTTTCGAGAAGACATAACCCAACACAGTTGCAGTAGATCATGAGAAAATTCCATTAAACAAATTTATCAGTTTGTTAAATAAATATGGAAACAATAAGCATGTACACCCTAATGAACTTAGTATGGGTCGCAACTATAATGATTCTGCCAACCACAACATTTCCAGAGGATTTCAAACATGAAATAATAATGCTCGACCAAAACGTCATGAAGTATCAGAACTCAAAGATATTTTGTATAGTTTACAATTCCTGCTATAGTTGCAGAAAGAATGATACAACAAGTAAACACCATTGCTCTCAGAATCTCAACTAATACTGGCTTATATAAAATCAAGAGTAACACAAAGGAGCATGCAAATTTACACCAGAACATCCCATAGATGAAAGACAATTAGTTGTTTACACAAATGCTCTAAAATTGTAACAGAAGTTACTTACGAATGAATTTATTGCATGAGTTATATTTTTACAACAAAACAATTGCACTTTTGTATAAACATTTTCCAGTTCTAATAAGACAGGACCAAAAAGCAATGAACTGTATAATGTCTCTTACGTATTTAATAATACTACAAACTGTGGGATTAGTTTTCAGTTGTTTATTACAGAGACAGTCTAGGACAATGTCATTATCTGATATTGTAATTGAACTAATCTACAAAACATTTATTTTTTACCAGAAAGCAGGCTGTATCTGTTCAAGCAATTATAAATCTGAGTTCTGGTATTATACTAAATTTAAGCTGCAGTTATGGATATTCAGCTATTCATTTTTCAACTAGAATCCTAATTAGCAAGTGATGGAGACAGAAGTTATACCAGTCTTGTAGTTAAGACTGTAACATACCTCTTCATAAACAGTCTCTCTCTGATATTATATAAAATTTCAACTTAACAGAAAGTGTGTAAAGTTCAGTGGGTTACTCAGCGATTTTGACGATGTATTTGTGAGATAAGATGTCTCTTGGAGCAATCAAACACCATAAAACAAATTTAAGTATCGACTTTTTGATAAAATAACTGATATGCAGGATTTTTGGAGGATGGTGTTATTTTTCAAACTGAAAAAAATTAAATAAAGGGATAATAAAACCCATGGAGAGTATTATCTGTCTCCAGTGGTCACTGTCAGAATGAAGCAAGGTAAAGAGAGTTCCTGCATGGAATTTTTAGCATGCTTTACTGTCTTTCTGCTAATATACACAGATGATAGTTTGGATGCATTGAAGGGTCTCCATTTTTCAAACACACTAGATATTCTTGCTTACAACTACTGACAAATAGAAACAAATAATAAACGAAAACCTAAGCCTACTTTCATAACTTTGAAATACATATTATGACTTTTCTTGTTAATGTAATTGTCTGCTCTAAGATCTTGATTAAGCATAAAGTTACTGTTGAGAGAACGATATCTAATTTATTTGGTTGGTAAAACTATTTAAGTATGAAGTTTCAGGCTGCAACTAGAATTTTGAGAAGACTGATTTTTGAAACTAAAACCAAGAACGTGTGTGTTCATATGGATGGAAATAGACCTTCTAAGTCGGAATATTGGCAGAAATAATACCCATTTAGCTTGAAAATATTACTGTAGTAACTACTCCTAATATGATTCTAAATTAATAGTCTTTGGTCAGTTGCTACAATATAACCACATAACAATTTGCATTGAATAAGGTTGATATACACTTTCTGTGAAATGTGGATGTGAACGCACATTCGTCCTTGGACTGTACTTTGTTCAAAATTTTTTGTTGGTTTATCTCCATAAAAAATGTCTATTCATTACGGATACAAACACTAATATTAGTGTAATTAGCGTGATCTTGTAAAAAGTACATGATGTGGTACATGAACATTTCATACTTCCTTCTGCTAGATTTGATCATATCAAGGATGTTTTTACCCATCTCAAATTATCTCAAGTCATTTGAGATTAATAACCATGTAATGCCATAATTGTTAAGGTGAGTGAAGAGTAGTTACCTGTCACGAAATTTTTTTAGTGAGTTACATTCAAAATCTAATTAAAACGATTTCCCATGTTATACCAATTAGCTTAGCATAAAATTGTTGCTAATTATTTATGCTTTAATAACATATACATTTTATGTTCTTAATTTTATAGAGCAATATTTTTAAATGTCCTGAATTTTACTTAGGAATTCTCTAGGAATCCCTTCTCTAATTTATTTATTACTCTTCCAAGAAATTAGAAATATAATATAAATTACTCATTATGATATTGTCGTTGCTCATGCAAAGTGTAATTTTTATAGCTTTCGATTTTGTTTAGTTACCTAGCCATCGATTAAAAAATCAGATTTATTTTGCCACACCCACTTGTCACTTCCTGTCTTTCGGGTTTTATCAGTGGCTCTCTCTTGCATTCAATACTACTTTATTTATAACTAATATAAAGCTAAAACTTTCATATATATTATATTACTGTTTTCTATAAAGAAAGTATTAATGTAAAAAACTTTCCCGTGGGAAAGAAGCTTGCTGCCTAGAAATTTAATGAGGACAGAAGTTGACCTTAACTCTTACAACATAAAGTATTGCCAAAATCTTTCAGCATGTACAAATAAGTGTCATTGAATTCGAATACGAATACTTTAATTTTCCCTACCAAAGTATTCAAATACGAGTACTGACAAGTAATCAGAACAAATGAAGGTAGATAATAAGTTTCTAGCTGGGATGTTTGACAAATCAATATTCAAACGACTTCACATCCTTGATAACAAAAAACGCACTTGAAATAAAAACGTATCTCAAAACGACTGATATGGGCGTTAATACTTTTACAAATGAAGCAGAGAACAACGTTTCGAACTTCCTAGGTCATCTTTTAGTAAACGACTTTATAGTTGTTAATTCTGGGCATTCAGATCACATTTCATGTCAACAATTGGTAAATGTTTCCTTGTATAAACTCTTTTAAAAACATATAAACTTGGTCCTAAGCTTACATTACCCTGTTTTTGGTCTTCATGGGTCTGAAACAATCTTTTTAATTTGCAATAAGGGAGTTGTTCTCTGATACAACTTGACTTAATGACATGGATTGTTAAATTAATCATGATAAACATATTGTGATTCTGTAACATTTCTGTCTAATATATATGTTTTAAGTTTAATCTGATGCAATTGGTTTTACAATCCTTACATCACAGTACTGAGAAACAAAGCAAAATAATTCGAGACTATTTATGTGTTCTAATGAAGACACTAATCATGATTTAGTATTCTTTTGTTTAAGTTTATTTGTTGTTAAACGCAAAGCAACACAATCCATTAATGTCTACCACGAGCATCAAAACTATTTTGTTAGTATTGTAAGTCTTCACAGTTTTGTTGATGTATCATACCACTGGTAGAAAGGGTGTCGTTTATTTAGAATTTGTAATAAGTTTCCATATTAAGTTATACTTGATTTTACATAATATAACTCAATGATTGGATTTTATTTTGGTTTTGTTACAGTTTGAACTGTCTTCAATTTTATTTACTTTATGTTTAATCTACTCCAGCATTAACTTCTCTAGTATTATTTTTCATTTCAAGTTGATTTGGTTTAGTGTAATTTGATTTTAATTCATTTAGATCTGGCTGTTTGGACCAATAGTTCATTAAAGGTCTTCCATTTATTCCGTAGTTTAAGTGTACAGTGTACTGGCGTTGTCATATGTGTAGTCTAATGTTAATTAATTATAATTTTTGCTTGACCATTTAATTTTCATTCATAAAACTATGAAGGCCTTCAGATAAGTAAAAGAGGAGCGTGTTCACATAAATTTTTATAATTAAATTACACAACAGGCTGGCTATTTGTCATATCTCGTAGCGAGGGTCTCTAATAGTCTTTAATAATCAAAACATGTTTTAATTCAACTTGATTTTCCTTGCACGTAAGTCCTAGGCTCTTAGTAACACTACATTGATGCCTACCCGCACGTGGCAATGTTATTATTGCAAACAAACTGCATTACAATAGTGAGCATTGTGTAACTTCAAATTACAGTAATATCGTACAGTGTGAACTGTAATTTTTAATTTTTAAATTGTAGTAATGCAGGGATGACCTATATATGCTTGTCATCCCTATATTCATGTTTATATTCTTTTTGGCATTGCCCTCTCTCAATCATTTTAAACTTAAAAATATATTTTATTACTTGTTTTCTTACTTTTTATTACCTTGATTGAAAGTTAGTGTACATTATTAATGTATATAATAATATTTAGCTTTATGGGTATTAATTATGTTTTTATGCCTCCACTTCATATTCAAGGTTGGCTCCCTAAAAACTCTGATTGTAGGGTGTACAAAACATTGAGTATTTTACGTGTTACACTCATCTAATGTTAATGTATTATTGGCTTGTAATTTCTGTTTCACGCTATACGTAATTTTTTCAAAAGAAATACCATGTTTCTGTAAAAAAAAACGACACTATCTCCAAGACGTCGTTTATAACATCATTTCGATTTTTGAAAAATTATTACCAGCTATTACTATTAAGTGATTACATCGTGTTTTGCCCAAAAACACATGTTGTAAATCTAAGCTTTAATTGATGTTAGTAATAAAGTAGTTGTACAGTTATCTCGACTAAAATGTACCAGACAAAGATGAGCAGTGTAATAGGTTGGTCACTTTCTAGTTTGGTATCTTAGCGACGGTTACTTGCCTTGTTTTGGGCTTGTTGAGTAAAGGAACAAATAAAAGTGAATGACAATCATCTAAATCAAAACCCTGTCACTGTTGATTTTTAACGTGCACATTTATATCATGTCTATTAAGAACCTTGGTAATCTCTATGTGTTCAGAGTTTTGTATTCTGACATCACTTGATTATTTCATATCATTTGGAAAAACATAAAAGTCTGTAAAAATGTAAAAATCGTTTAAATTCTCTCAGTATCAATAATTACCATCTTTGTCGCGATAAAATCATCCGTCACAATACTTAATGTCATCACTTGAATTACATGACCAATATGGAGATGGATACATTTTCTCCAGTATTACTGTAACTTAAGTTGGTTAATTGTGTCTTCCAACGTGTGTTCTCCATGACAAATAAATATGAATTGAGTTGTTTTGTTCATGTATCTATACTTTTGTACGTTGTTTACATCCCAGGCTTAAGATTTCACGTGAATATAGCCAATTTTAATTTGAAATTAAATTTCAAATAATTGAGGTTAAAATAATGTGAAAGAAAATTATGGAAGTTATTTTCCCACTGCATGAAAACTTTTTGTATTGTGGCTATCAGGACGTCTGTAGCTGATTTCTTACACTTTCTACAAAGTGAAATTGACCGTAGTAACGCTTGAGATTTAAAGGTCATTGTGATATATTTTCATTTGATCATATATTTTATTAGATATGTAATTGTCAAAAATGTTAAGCCCCACGTGGCACAATGATGTGCCTGCAGATTTATAACCCTAAAATCCGGGTTTCGATACCTGTGGTAAGCAAAGCACAGATAGGCAATTGTGTAGCTTTGTGCTTAACTTCAAACAGATAAATAGGTGATCGGGTACATGATCTATTTGTAAACATGCAAGATGGAGGAGCAAACAGATAGTGGAAATGAGGGAGTGACTATAAGCATGAAAGATCGGAATACAGACAGACAGAACGTGAAATATTACATAAATAAAACTTATAATAAAGGTACTATGTTTAAATGCCTATGGTAATGGGAGTTGAAGATTTTCTTAAAGAAGGTCGAAGAATCTGTTTCCTTCATTATCGACAGTATGTGAATTTTTTACATAGGATCACAACCCGTGTAGCTCGTGCTGAAGTTGAGTATTTATTGTCGAAACACTTATTATTGAACATTATTAAAATACCGTTATACAAGACAAAATCCACATTATAACTTCTTTCACCGAACACAAAATATGAAACTTCAACACCACCCAATCTCCAAGGTACTTGACTGGCACGAAAATACCCTAAACAAGATTAGCAAGTTTTTATGTTTCTCGTACTTGCGAAATTAGGTGATGAATATATCACAAGTATGTGAAACAAGAACTGCGGCCGTTTTGTATTTTAACCTATAAAATACAACAGCAGCTTATATAACGTGTACTGAGCGATATAGGTTTTTTTCAAGCTTAGTTTTAATAACTTTTGAACACATTGTTTCACAGCTTGTTATGAAAAGTAAAATATTACGTTGGTAAAGCGAGCTACAACAATCACGCATATTGGTTTCAGGAAAGCTGAACAACATTCGAAGCTGACCTATTTTTTAATACGGAGCAGTACACGAAACCCCTCCTTATTGTAGAAACCATAGGTTTATCTCAAAGGAGTGCACTAAGGACACATGCTAACCGAAGAATGATATACATGAATGTCATGTTTTAAAACTGCAGCAGTTTCTTGAGCAACACTTGTTGGCAGGAAAGATGTTGATTTATTAACTGGGTGTGGGTGGATGGGAGCAGTAATTTTGTATCCAAATCAGATGAAAGACAGAAGAGAGTTCTCTTAAAACATAAAAAAATCGATTCTGTTTGTCATGGTGGTAACAAGAAGGTTAAATAAATTTAGACTGTAAATATTCGTCGAAATTGAGTACATTACTGTAAAATAGATAAGAAACTAAAATCAGGCCGATATATTGGCTGTAATATTAATAATGAGAGATTTTGGTATTGCTTTTTATACGTCTCACTTTTTCAGTGTTAAGAATGGATAAAGGCCTATGTAGTGTAAAGACTTATCTAAGTTAGTAAGTACATGATAATATGATTAATATTTGATCAACACTATTGTATATTAATAGAAATATTAGAAACATACCTCAGGAAGTTTTAGTACTAGGTATCTAGAATGATTAATGAATTTATAAGGTAAACTGTAAACTGAATGGGACTTATGGGTATTAAGAAAATGTGTTAAGCGCATAAAAAAACGAGCAGAACGTTCGAGTGTGTTGACAAAAATACTGGGTTTAGAATTAAAATTTGATTCAATATTGGTTAGATTAGAGTATTGAATTTTGGTTTGATTGTTTCAGGAAAGTTGCAGGCAGGTTAAAACACATCTACAAGCGGGCTATTAAAATGATTGGTGGTATGACAGGGGTGGGTTATGATAAAATATTAATTGCTGTCAATTCGTATTACTTGAGCGAGAAAGAGAATTAAAATGTTTACTTGAAACATTTATGGCGCGAAGAAGTTTTTTTAAATATTGATTTCATTAGATATATCATTTTGTGCAGTTTTGACAATACAGATGAGTTAGATTTACAGTTATAACAATACAATTCAGCTAGATTTAAGCTCTAGAAGAGGGGTGATTAGCTCAAACTGAAGCTAAAACTTCTTTTTAATGTTGTAAGTCTTGAATTCGTAACAAATGTGGCTGAGACTGGGAGATCAATGAAACTCAAGAAGAGACGAGAACACTATTCCAAAGTGAATTCATGTTATCCCTTGAACATATGTCATATTAGACATATATTTATAGACACCTTTAACAGGACAAAGTAGTCATTTTGAAGTATGAATTTATTTTGCGGCTTATCTTTCTACAAAATTTTGACTTAAGTACAAACATAATAAAGCTGAGTAAACAACTCTTATCATAGAACGCATTCAAAAGCAGCATATTCAAGTTCTTGGAGTACAGATAACTAGCACATTTATTGCTAATCATTTTGTAAAGTTTGTCATGAAATTAACATTGATATTAACTTATTTTCATGTAGTTTTAGCTAAAATTATGCTTAATTTCAAACAAACAAACTGTACAGACTTTCTAAAGGAAGTTCATAATCGAATCCTTAAGTAAAATTTAGAAGTTTAAACTACACAAGAAATTAATGTTTGACAAAGGACTTTTTCCAGGTCCTTGCGAAACAAAAAATAATAAAATAAAAATTGCATAGGAAAGTACGAAACTTTAATAAATTATGAACTACTATATGAGCTTCTTACAAACTACAGGTATCATCACATCATCGAACCCCCCACCAGTACAGCGGTAAGTCTACGGACGTACAAAGCTAAGATCAGGGGCTCAATTCCCCTCGGTGGGCTCGGCAGATAGCCCGTTGTGGTTTTATTATAAGAAAAACTCACACACAAGAATTAACGACACGGTTATTTAATGATCATCGTGAGTTTAAACTTATAGAAAAGCTCATATTAGTTATGATATTTCACTACATAACTTCATAATAACGTTTACGTTTTATATAGCTTACGCATTCCGCAGTTGTTCATCACAATACTCAAGACGTATTTACTTTATGATATTCAAGACATGATTTAATAAAGATATTTGTAACTTTATTTGATTTTACGCTTTCTAGAATTGTTGTTTTATGTTGGGATCCAATGCAGCGATCAGATAATATCATTCTCTTACATATTGTTTTAAAAATCTAGGATCGTTTGTTTAAAACTAAATCAAAGGAATAAAGAAACATTTTAGCACTTTATTCTCAGATATCCAATATAATAGTTAATTGAAATAAGACAGAAATAAATAACATTTTATCAAAAGTAATTTAATATAACGGCCCGGCATGACCAAGCGTGTTAAGGTGTGCGATTCGTAATCTGAAGGTCGCGGGTTCGCATCCCAAGAGTTGGCGGTGGGTGATGATGACTAGTTTCCTTCCCTCTAGTCTTATACTGCTAAATTAAGAACGGCTAGCACAGATAGTCCTCAAGTAGCTTTGTGCGAAATTCAAAACAAACAAACAAATTTAATATAACTTAAATATATTCTTGAACTGATAAACCACTGACGTCTCATTGAAAATGAACAATATAAATTTAACTGGTTTTAAGCAAAGTAGAATAAAGTATATTTTAACATGAATCATTTCCTTGAGACAAAATTATCAAGTTAGCCCGGCATGGCTAGGTGGTTAAGGCGTTCGAGTAATACTCTGAGGGTCACGGGTTCGCATTCCCGTCGCACCAAACATGTTCGCTCTTTCAACCGTGGGAGCGTTATAATGTGACGGTCAATACCACTATTGGTTGGCGGTGGCTGGTGATGACTACTTGCCTCCCCTTTAGTCTTACACTGCTAAATTAGGGACGGTTAGCTCAGAGAGCCCTCGAGTAGCTTAGTGCGAAATTCAAAACAAACCGCTTATGAACTCTAATGTAGCTCATTTATTGTGGCTGCTCTAAACGCGCGCGGAAATTTTGCAAGTCTTACACCGTATAGAACATTTGGATTCACCTGGAGGAGTCGGACCGACTAAGAATCATATATCATATTTATGCTGTTCTTCTCCCATAGTAAGGTTGGTTGTGGATGTTCAGAATGAAAAAAAAACCCAACGTTTCTTCAAAAGCAAAGATAATTAGACGGTGTTCCCCGATCCCTGAAGATCTAACTTCAGGGTTTATAATTCTAAAAAGAGGGGCATATTCTGCTTTACGGACACTTTGCATATTGTTTCTTTACCTTAAGACAAAAGTTCTAGTGTTAGTCCTGCTGGTAACATTTAAATGCTGAACGAGCTGCTTATTTCTTAGAAGAAAGTCTGAAATAATATTTATTTTGAACATAGTATAATTTGTTATCAGTATTTGAGTAGAATGAAACGATTGTAAAGATTAAAATATAAAACTGTTAAGTTGTGAAGAAACTGACGTAGACAGTACTTTCATAAGTAATCTGGTTAGTAACTCGACAGTGAAAGCGATTTTAAGATGTATTGTTAAGTGTGTGCTTTCTTATAGCAAAGCTATATCACGCTATTTGCTGAGACCCCAGAGGGGAATCGAACCCCTGATTTTAGTGTTGTAAATCCGTAGACTTACAGCTGTACTAATGGAGTTATATTATGAAGACTTACAAGACTTAATGCTTTTTAACAATGAAAACTTACAATTTTACAAGAATATTAAAATCTTTATAATAATGGAAAAGAAATGATACTTTAACATGGTTTATATCAGTTAGAAGTCAGTTAGCTAGTTTAACAATCATATGCAATGGAAGGAAAGTTACTTCAAGCGTAACCCAGTGATACGTTTTGGCTCCATTATTATTTCCAGATTTTATAAATGATTGCTGTGAAATTAGATCTAACAGAAAATAATTATGTTTTCAAATAACTTAGTACTAATGAATAACCGATTATTCAAGTGAAGTTATAAAAATTATTTAAAATGCTTAAAGAAGTGATTTAAAGAAAGTTTTAATATTTTATATGAGATTTAAAAACAACTTGAGTAGCTATACTTAAATCAATACATTAACGAGTGTAGATTTAAGTTTTTAGAGAATGAAAAGATTGCAATAATTAATTCTATTTTACAAAAATAACTTGGCTTTAATCATCTTGAATTAATAACTGATTATTGTTTTAATTAAATAGAACAAATTAAAGCAACAAAGGAAACTAAACAAATACTGCAGTAACATTTTATTATTTTAAAAGAATTTTCCTCTTAATAAAATTATTTTTTTACTAAATCTGTTTGGATTATGTCAGAGTAAGGTATAATCTGTTGGAGAGGTTCTTAAACAGTTATAATAAAATATTTTAAAGAGTATTTTATCATCACTTAAGTATGATGATGCGATATTATGTCTTGAAAATTTAAATACATCATCACAACGTGTTATACACTTATACAACATTAAATAAATTCGTTTAAGACATGCATATATATTTATAAATCTAGCAAAAAGTCAACATGTGAAACAAGAGCTGAAAGACTTAGGACTTTCCAATTTCCTAAAACACAAAGGAAAACATTTAGAAAACGTTATTAGTAGTACGTACGAAAACTTTATAATAACTCTTTAAATAAAAACAAATAAGTATTTAATAACATGTACACATATAATGAATTGAGTTGGAAGAAATGGACCGATTTAATATTTAGTTGAAATATATATGTGGATTTAAAATAAAGCATTATGTACACTTAAACTCTTATGACTACATGATCCCCCCAGTGGGATAGTTCGGACTTATACAGCTAGAACCCGGATTTCGATACCCATGTTGGGCAGAGCATAGAGATAGCTCTTTGTGTAGCTTTGTCTTCAATAACAAAGAAACAAGAACATTGTTTCTTCATATCACGTAGTAAATATTAGAATGCGTTTAAAATTCTGAACATTCAATATTTATTTATTATTGTTAATTTCCTTAAACAAACATTCGTCACACTTAAGTAATTATTGTGTAAGACAACATGTATTGTAAAATGTTCTTTTTATTTGTATGATAGAACATATGAGACCTGGATCACGAAGTGTTAATGTTGTATTGGAGAAGACAGAATATGAAATGCAGTTATGCTTAAAATATAGTGATATCATGGAGGATAAAGAACGCGTTAACTATCAGTAAATATATTAACTCGAATATGCAGCAGTTAACGAATAAATACCAGCTATTACAGAATTTAAAACTTTCTTTGTGTTGTCTTCATAAGAACCTTTAATTAACTACCTAATGAAAGATCAACTCAAAACACTAAATTTAATTTGATAAACAGTTAAGTTACATTGATTGATACGTTTATTTCATCTGTTTTCTATTTATCGTCCTTACAGTGTTTTAGATTTTAGATTGTATTAAAAGAGAGCCGATAAAATCCTAGTATTTTCAATATTTAGGTCAATTTATCTTCTACACCCTTAGAAAGACAGGTTTATTTATGAAAAGTACCACAGTTTAATAATTTTAATGTAATTTGAATGAGGTTTTTCGATTTTATGTGTTCATCAAAATCCTGAAAAGTATTTATTACGTTCTTATATTAATTTATGCTTTAGGTTTTTATCTTGATATGCATTTTAAATAAAATTTCATCGTATTTATGTTTAGAGTTTTAAAGTAACAGTGTTAAACGTCATCTATATTTATGTTTCACATCTTAATTTTTATGTTGAAATATTCGTCCTTCATACATTTTTATGTTTCAACTAGCTATTGTATTTAAACTGTTATTACATTTATGCTTAAAACATAAACCAAATGAAGACATATTTTAATCCAATTTGTGTTTCAGGTCATATTCAAGATTTGTCATCTTAAATTGTATCCTCGTTTGAAAAAGAGTGAAATTTTGATTTATCTATTTTTGTTAGATACCCGTTAAGCTGACTTGGAAAGTTCAACCTCTCTTATAGATTTCAATCTGTTCCCATTGTGTGTGGAATTTTCACTTTTTTCACAAACATTTTCACGT
This sequence comes from Carcinoscorpius rotundicauda, assembly GCA_011833715.1. Classification (NCBI taxonomy): domain Eukaryota; kingdom Metazoa; phylum Arthropoda; class Merostomata; order Xiphosura; family Limulidae; genus Carcinoscorpius; species Carcinoscorpius rotundicauda. The sequence continues at coordinate 41,700,430 of CM022392.1, read as the reverse complement.
TTATTGTCCAAATTTAATAAAATATCCATTATTGCACTTTTAAGTATAGTATATGTCAACTGATTGCTTGAAACTGGAAGACATCAAAGGAAAGAAATGTTATTGAAATATCATCATTTGAAGAAAAGTTAATGAGTCAGATTTAAAATTTTCATTGAGTCATCTAATGTTCTATTTTAATTACTAATCGATAAGTGTAACATTTAGTTGAACATAAAACTTGTGTGAAAAGATGTTGCTTTTAGTATTACAGATCATAAAATGTAAATTACAGTTATGCAAAATAAGCTGTAATGCTCTCTGTTAACGACTGTCCCCTTTAATACTGACTAGTGGTACTAGATGACTATTTTCAGAATATGTGTACAAACAATAAGTCCGTATTTTAACTTAACATATCTGTACTTCATATTTAGTTATCACAACTGAAAGTTTTTAAATCGTTTTAGGCTTAAATAATTGTAATAAACTTCTTGACCATACAAAAAGTTATACGAAATATTAAAGTTTAAACTAGTATTATTTTACGTAATAAGAAAATAGTAACTATGTTTTAGCTATGTGTTTATAAATATGTTCAGGCTTAACCTGACAAACAAGCTCAAAATTTGAGAAGAAGTGTTATTAACCACGTTTGTTGATTTAAGTTTAGTTTGTTTTGAATTTCGCGCGAAGCTACACGAGAGCTATCTTCGCTATCCGTCCCTACTTTAGCAGTGTGAAACTAGAAGGAAGGCAGCTAGTCATCACTACCCATCGCCACTGCTTGGGCTACTCTTTTACCAACGGATAATGGGATTGACCGTCACATTATAACGCCCACAAGGCTGAAAGGGCGAACATGTTTGGCAGTACAGGGATTCGAATCCGCGATGCTCGGATTTCGAGTCGAGTGCCTTAACCATCTGTCCATGATGGGTCTATTTCATAATTTTGTCTCAAAGAAATGATTTGTGTTAAAATATACTTTAATTTAGATTGCTTAAAGCCGGTTGAATTTATATTGTTTATTTTTAAGACTGTTGATTTAAGACTAGTCTTAGTTAGTAGTCACCAGACGCTGTTTTTATATCATGCGTTGTTTCTCTATGGTAGTTTTTACATAAAAAATTTTGAAGAAAACAATTTTATTACTATTTTTTTCCTGGAAGGGATGTTAATAAAAATCATTATAATATGCACTAATATTTGAAACTATTAATGTTACAGGCAGTCAGTTTGTGAGCTTCAGAAAAGCCACGGATTGCATTATCATGAGACAAACTTCCTGAAAAAACGCTTTCAGATATAATTTTGTCTTCCGTCAACAATTACGATTATTTAATAACTTTTTTTCGTTCAAAATGGTAAGTATTTCTTTGTTTCATATCTGCTATATCATAATACACAGTCGACTTTGTAACTATTGTTTAAAATTGTTTGAGATAAATAGTTTTATCATACAATAATGTATGAAATATTTGTCAGAACACCTCAAATGTTTTAATTTTTTAACGAGCTTCACATCGAAAATAATCAATGATATATCACAGAAATTAACTGAAAATTATTTAGAATTAAATTTATTCGAAAATTCTAAAGGGGCTACTTTAAATATGCATTATTTATATTTATAAAACAACATATAAAAGCCTCACATATGAAGTATCTTTAAAAATACAGAGAGGCCGAACTGATCTATGTGTTGAACGTCTTAATAAGTGCTGCATATATAAAAATTTGCTCGGAATCGTATGTTGATGCCGCATATTCAACGTAGTCCTGGTTGACGTTATGTAAACAAAACTAAAAAGAAATATTTGTGTAAAAAACTAACTTCTAAACTAAACTTAATCCCTTCCTTTCTATCCCTGTATCAGACGTAGTTAAGTAAAAGAGAAAACTCTTGGTTAAAATATAATCTAATTTAATCTTTCGCTGTATTAAATATGCCAAGTTTCATCTGTAAGACAAGTAACAAAATACCAGGAAAACTTTTTATAATTGGATTTCAATACAAGAAGCTATAAATAATTTCTTATAACTATTTACATACACGTCCCATAACTAAATATTCCATTGTAACAGAAAGGACCCGATGCCAAGACTAAATAAAGATTAGAATGTATTATTTCATTACTTATATAGCTTGTGAAGTTGTATTCCATGACTAGTATGACAGTTTCTAAACAATAAGCGAATGTCAGAGACATAAACCAAATTAAAAATCTGAAAAGAAGATTAAGACAGCGAATAAATTAAGATTATAAATGTGTTTTCATTGTGATTGGAATTTTCAAGTTTTTCATACACGTTTTTCTGTTTATTGTGTAACTTCAACTGATCTATTGGTTTTATGCACCAGAACAGCCAAAACAAGATAAACATTTTTGAAAATAAAACACTTTTTCTCGTAAAATCTCTGTCGAGTTACTTAAGGTTATTGTAAATAAACTAAATTACATACGAGGATAAGACTCGTATAACTTTTTCAATAAATATATAGATTTTATTTTATTTCGTTAACCAATCGCCGTTTAGTTTATCAGTTCTGTACCGCCATCTAGAGTAATATACAAATTACATGGAAACCTCCAGAACTTAATTTTCAACACTTCAAAGTCAACAAGGAAAATGCTCAGAAATTTGCCAAACACTAAATTTTGTTTTTAATATTTTTTCTCATTTAGTAAGTTTTTTTGTCAATAATGCAATGTTTTTGCTTTTTATTATTTGTAAAATTATATGATGATTAGAATGATACGAAAAATTAGAGATTAAATACAATACACTATCATAAAACAATACCACTCTCTGAGATGTGTTTGTTTGTTTCTTTGAATTTCGCGCAAAGCTACTCGAGGGCTATCTGCGCTAGCCGTCCCTAATTTAGCAGTGTAAGACTAGAGGGAAGGCAGCTAGTCATCACCGCTCACCGCCAATTCTTGGGCTACTCTTTTCCCAACGAATAGTGGGATTAACAGTCACATTATAATGCCCCCACGGCTAAATGAGCGAGGATGTTTGATGCGAGTGGGATTCGAACGCCTTAATCCACCTGGCCATGCTGGGCCCTCTAAGAAGTTTATAAAATAATACCTAAATCTCTAAATCAAACAAATAAAGACATTCGAAGAAGTCAAAACTCCTAAAATCTATATTCACAAAGTAATAAAAAATAAAGTAAAATGAGTAGAAAAAGTAAAACTTAAAGATAAAATTATTCAAAATATCAATATTAGGTATTTTTATAAAATATTGCAAATCATAAATAAAGATCAAGGGAGTATTTGCAATAATATATTTTAATAAATTAAACATCTTACACATCAAAGTTTCAAAAAGTTCTAACGTAACACTGTAGTCTTTATTTTAGAGGAACCTCGTAATGGCGACTTACTATAAAAACGACTTCTTTAATATTTAATGCTCACTACTGAGCTAGTGAACTACGGATTGATGTGAATAAAAATGTAATTGACCAAATCTTTAATAAAAGAAAAGTGTAGTAAAAGGAATCATTCACGGAAACAGTTTCGCTGATACATGGTTTGTTCTTACTTCCACTATGATATTCACTAACTTATAACCGACATTGCTCTAGTAAGAGGATTTAATCCAAATTACACAGAAAGGTAGACACTGTATATTTGTATAATTTACATTTAATACGCAATACTGTGGAAAAGTGTTGTAACAAGATAATAGTTTATCATTTTTTTTCCATTTTATGGGGTTAATTCTTTCATACTATTTTAAAGTGTAAATTTCAATATTATGGTAATGGTTCACTGATTCCTATTGACAACTGAATGAAAAAGGATGATAATACTTATCATTCTTCAGAATTTCCATATACTTGTATCAAGGGCATGTTATAAGTGTTCTTCTTGAATGAGTTCAATGATGAAATTTAGGATCTGAAACAACTGTCATGGAAACTTATAGAGAGTCTTAACTATATGGAAAGAAGCTAGCAAGGAGCTAGCATATGATACCAGTATATGCTTGAAAAAATCAATTTAATAGTACCCTAAAAATAAACCTTGTTAAAAACAGTGTTTAACTCTACATGATAACTTTTGTTGTCATGTCACAGCCAAAAAGCGTAGATAATTGTCAGTAGAGCAGAAATTTCACACAAAAGTTTTGAGCTGGTGCTGGTCGGACTCTTCGACAAATTTCTGGAGACTTAAAATGTTCATCAAACACTGTCAAGTAAACCTTATACAGTGAGACCGAGACACGTAAATTTGAAAATAGGAAAGGAAAAGACATAACACTTAGATTCAATGATATTGATGTTGAGTATCTTCGTTTATGTAACCTTAGTTACTGAAGAAAGACTACCACTGATCTGAGATAAACGATCATGTATCAAATGACAGAAAAGAGACCACATCTCAAGTATCAAGAAGACTCAACGAGAATGGAATATTTGGTTGTGTAGCTGTTAAAAATTTTACTTCGATATCAAAATATATCAAGAGATTGAAATTTGCTAAAAAGTACAAAAACTGGATTGTTACTGATTGGAATAGGATGTTTTAAACGAATGAGTTCAAGGAGTTAATAAAAATTTACGTGTGTGCTGTTAATAACGAGATGATTAATAAACTGTAGATAACACTGAGCATCTCCCCAAACGAATCCACACAAACCAAAAATCTTTCTCAGACCTTTGGATAATTATGGATAGCTTTTGTAAAATTTAAAATAAGTCTATAATCTTACCTTAAATATTTAGACAATTATAAACAAACCAATTAATCTTCACGATACAGACAGCAAGTTTGGTCGTTTAAAGCTAATCTATGTTCACCGAACGAAACCTCCCCACTTCCTAACGTGGGTCACGAACCAATAGGGAGGGAACATTTTAAAATGTAGTTGCTTACTTGAGGTTTCCTATTGAGACTTGCTGCTTTTATAACCGGGTTCATTCAATTTAATTATTTTCTCTGATAGGAGTAGGAGGATAGACAGGATCACGAGCATAAACTAATTAGTATTACCAATCTAATCAACAGCTGTTTTGTTATCAGTTAATCAGTTTTTTAAAGGTAGCAAAAACCTCGTTACTCGTGATGCTACTAATAGCTAAACTTTATCTTGGTTTGGTAATCTGAATAGCAGGTAAAGTGTTTAGGTCTTCTATCAATTTCTGCGAGTCTTTGGGTTTATAAATTTACATGATAATTGGATACACACATACATGCAAATATATGTTAATTTTTGTGGGCAAATAATGACTTAATGGGAAATGTGCACTCCTGTCAAAAACAAACAATCAAAACACTGTTGAATACTCAAACCAGACCTTATAGTCTTTCAAATATTCTACTAAACAAATAGTACCTTTGACACTGATAATTTTTCACTATCCTTTCCAATATTTAAGAGCTTTTTAAGTTTTGTTTTCCAAAAAACAACTTGTCACAGATATTTCTGTTATGAAAGATTCAAGTATAAAATAGAAGTTACTTAACAGTTTTATTTTTAGATGAAAATAATCAAATTTAACCAAGACAAACCTAACTTGTGTAATAGGTTTGTTTGTCAGATTTAAAGCAACCACATTGGGATCTGTATTGTGAATTTTAATTGAGCTTACAGTCGTTATACTGGTAACATTGTGAATTTAAAAGGCTTTCTCAGGACTATTTGGAAGAAGTCGAAAAGCAAAATACACTCGAAAAACAAACAAATTTTAGAATAGTTTTACTATACATTGAGTCAAACAATTGATGTTAATGTTTGAGACTTACTAAACAAATTCCTGTTGAAACTAAAACGACTGTTTATTTGTTTGTAAATAAGCACAAATCTACACTATGGCCTATCTGGCTCTGCCCATCATGGGTGTCGAAACCTGAAATCTTGCGTTATAAGTTCGAAGACTTGTGTTTACTATATAAATAAATACTACAAATATAAAAATATTTGATACAACTTGGTTAACAATCACTAACAACATTTTGTACCACACAACAATATATACACAATGTAAAAGTATACCTCGTATAAATAATACATGCATATTAATGTACGTAGAAATTTTGAATTTTGTCCATTATTATTAGTGCTGACCGCGTGTGATTCCGTATCACAGGTTAACCTGAAAACAAACTAAAAAAGTCGAAATGTTTATGCTTTATTAGTAAAAGTGTTAGTACTCATACCAGCCGACCTGAGATACACTTTGACTTCAAGTATGTTTCGTCGCGAAATATGTGATTTTAATCATAAACAATTGTCACAAGACATTATTATCATTTTGATTTTAAACACTACGTGTTTCTCTGCCTATTTCTAGACTATTTCATCTAGCCTCAATAGGATTGAAATTGATCGATGGCTATTTCTACTACACATACTGATTTTGAAATGATATACTAAAAGGAAAACACATATATAACACCACCAACTGTCATCTCATGGGCATATATATATATAACACCACCAACTGTCATCTCATGGGCATATACATATATAACACCACCAACTGTCATCTCATGGGCATATATATATATAACACCACCAACTGTCATCTCATGGGCTAATTTAATGGCTTTTTCATGGTGATAACGTGGCGCTAAACAAAGAACCTTGAATCCACAAGCCATCATACTAACTACTCAACCACGTTTGGTCCTTGACATTTAAAACATTATGTTGAGAAAGTTAGTGTTTATAAGAACACCGATTCTGAAATTTGAAACAAGCGATACTTGTGTATTTTAATGTAATTCTTTCTAAGAAAAATTATAGTAGATAATGAAATAACGTAAACCAAAATACATCTACACATCATGTTTTATATTTTATAGGCAACGTCATCCTAACGTCAGTAGACTGCCATTTCCTTTCCGTAGTTAAAAGCCGTTTATGGTTGAAATTAAAAATCGGAATTTGAACTCTAAGCTATAAATAAAACTACAAAATTTAAAGACGACTGTTTCTTTACCTTACCGTTTAATCAATCATGCAAATTACTACTGTAGAGTGGTATAGATTTAACCCTGCCACTAAAAAACAAGATTCATTACAAAGTTTAGTATTATAAATATAAAGAAAGTGTGTCTTTGTATCTTATCTATTAATAACTGACACGAAATTTGTTCAAGTCATAACAGGTAATTACCCATTACACACCTCTTGTGTGGGGAACAACGAGTTTGTACTGTGCAACAAATCGAAAAGACAATTCAGTTAATTAGCAATGATCACGTTCAATACTACTCAATCACTCTAAACCAGTTAATTAAGAGAGATCACTTTCAATAGACATTCCTACTTGGATGATTAACATTGGTTGCTTTCAGATCATTACTTAATATTTGACGAGCATTGGTCACCACCAGTACATTAATCAACCACTGTACCTACAGTTAAGTAAGAATGATCACTTTTAACAAGTTACTTTATCATTGAACGTAAATTTAGTTAAAATGATCATATTCAGTAAGCTAATTAACTACCGCTTGAGATTCAAAATACCTATCGTTATATTGCTTCAGAAATTCAACACATTCAGCGTTTTGTATTACATGAAATTTAATACATTCACTGTTACCTAACTAATGGATTTTAATATACCTAATATTTTTTATAAAAAAGAAAATAATTGAAAGTTTGTCAGAAATATGTCCGAATATTATATTGTAAAATAATACAATATATATAAATATATATACATATTCGTACAAATAGCATCTAATATGCGTGATTACTATAAGATAATTAACAAGTAAACAGTCTATTGTTCTTCAAATACATTCTTTCATGTACACGGAATAAAACAATTTTATGTTTCAGAGGAACAAATATTAACAATTTAATAGCCAGGAAATAAAAAAACTACATATCATAAATTTAATTTGTAATAAAAATGTCAGTGTACGTATTTTCAAAGTATTTTCATTTACGTTTCTTACAGTTGTACTGAGTCTTTGATATATTTCACTTGAATATCTAACTGTGAACTTTAATTGTACTATCCATAATTGTCTCTACTTTTAGTGCAGAAATTCAACCAACAAGTCTACAGTTCTATAGAAAATACTAGTTATTGTTTACTGGTGTGGGCAAGAAAGACTGACGAACATTCGTTACTAAGAGCTATTTACTTGTCTCTTAATGAGTGCATTAGTGAAAAGTAAAGCGCACAGAATATTAAAGGATAGAACTCATGGTTGTAGGAATTTGACTAGAAAGCAATTTTAATTAGCAGCTGATTATTAGCTGGTTATGAACTTTGCACAGGTGGAGGCGTTCTTCTCCATACAATGCTCGTCTTATTCACCATCACAAAAACTGGTCTGAGATTTGATAAGAGTGGTTAGGGTAGAGTAGCATTATATCTTTACTTTGGAAATAAATTGTAAGGTACTAAAAAAGAAAGACAAGGAGAAAAATAGGAATACCGATGAATACAACTAAATTCGTTTCGTTTGTTTATTATAATCAAAGTTACATAATCGATTATCTGATCTGTTTACCGTTGGGAGTCGAATTCTGGATTTTAGTGCTGTAAGTCCGTTTTTTTATGAATTTCGCACAAAGCTACTCGAGGGCTATCTGTGTAAGACTATAGAAAAGGTGGCTAGTCATCATCACCCACCGCCAACTCTTGAGCTACTCTTTTACCAACGAATAGTGGAATTGACCGTCATATTTTAATGCCCCCACGGCTGAAAGGCAAGAATGTATGGTGCGACGGGGATGCAAACCCGTGACCCTCAGATTACGATTCGCACGCCTTAACCCACCTAACCATGCCGGGCCTTGTAAGTCCGTAATCGTGATGCTGAACCATCAGGGGATTATATACTAACCAAAAAGTTAAGAATTAATGAAAAATTTAGAATTTGATATTTTAAATTTAAAAAGTGAAGATTCTATGGAAAAAAATAAATAAATATAACTTTTTGTTAATCATGCACTTATGATCACGAGACTATGACCTACGCTACTGAAGGTTTTATTTGATATTTTAAACATTTCATGTTTTTATATCAGCCTTGTTTTACGAAGCTTCACAAGGAGTATCTCCAAGTAAGTGTTCGCAGTTAAAATCTTCCAGATTAGGTCATAGGTGATCAACACTTGGAATTTTTTGATGTAGTCGACCTGAAAGTCTCGTTTTAATGTATTGTCGTCAAGTTATCAACCAATAAACTACAGTTTCGTGTGTGTGCCTGTTGACAAGTTATCAAACTGTTGACCCGATATTGTCGTGCGTGTTTAGTGGTATGCTTATCAAACTGTGTACAAAAGTTTCTTGGTTCACGAAATGGTAGATAGTTTATGTAACTGCAGACAGATTCGAGATACTCTGGTTCATAACAGGTGGTTAGTTCATTGAACAGCAGAACTGAGTTTCGCGAATTATTTTCTTGTAGTTATTTTACCAAAGTGCAGACTTGATTTTTTCGGTTTTGTACTTGCTTTATAAAACTGTGGACATTTGATTTTATTGTGTTCGTGCTTTGTGATTAATGTATGAACCTGTATACCCAAAGTTTTTTTTTTGTATCTGGTTGTTAGTTTATTAAACTGTGAATCTGAATTTATCGTGCATTTTTAGTGTTTGGTTTATCAAATTGTGCACTCGAGTTTCTAAGGTTAGTTTATCGAACTGCAGACAAAAAGTTTTTCAATGTCTTGTAATTAGTTTATGAACCTACAAACCACACTGGTGGTAAGTTTATTAAAGGGTAGGCCCCGAGCTCTTTGCGCCTATGCCTGGCTGTTGTGTTATCAAACTTTAGGTTTATGTTTCTTGTGTGTGCCTGGTGGTTAGCCTATTAAACTATAAAGCCGGTTTTGTAAAATCCATTTCTTCTTTTAAAAAATCCCTTTTTTAAGTAGATGTTCGTGGCTGCTGGTTAATATGTGAAACTGTTGGCATGCGATTCTCTGGTTCGCACATGGTGGTTAATTTATCAAATAGTAGATAACAGTTTATCTTCATGCTTGATGTTAAGTTAATTAATTTATAGTTCTGAGTTTCCTATAGATCTGAGTTTCGCAGGTTCATATTTGGTGGTTAGTTTGGGGAAATGTAGATTCGAACGTTTTTTTTCAATTTTTGCTCAACAATTAATATTTAGGCGTACTAGAAAGTTTTAATATATTGTTAGTGTTTATTCACAGTAATGATTTAGCCATCTGGACTACAGTCAATGATAAATCCATGAAATAAACATTCACATGAAAATTCGTATTAACAGAATTACGAACATTCATATCATATATATTTGATCAGAGTTAAATTTCTTCAGCAATTTGTCTTTTCACACGTGTGAAAGTAAAAGCTTAATATGTAACATATCGTCAAAACAGAGACAAATGAGGTCCTTGCAGTACTTTGTGTCATAAGTTCTGGTTCCACAGTTTGTTTGGTGAATGATTTTAATATTTAGGTTATGCAAAAGCACACCTAAAAATCATTTTCTAGTTTCTTTAATATACACAAAAAAAACTGTGAGAGTATTGTTTACAGCTGTTTAACTATCAGATATGATGTTCATAAACTAATCGAGTTCTCAAATGGACTGGAATTCTATTAATATATATCCATGTTTTATCAGGTTAAAGTGTGAATCTTCAGCAGATAGATCGGATGTAAGACGTAAGACGAAGAGTGTATATCCTGTTAAGTATTCAGCATACCCCGCATCAATCTCTTGATTGTAAAATTGTTTTCTTGTTTCACGAAATAAGGTTTCATAGTTTTTGCATACAATTAAGCATTAAAATTTGGTTGTAAATTTCAAGCAAGGATTTGTTTTCTATTCACACTAATTTCCATGAAATTTATATTGCTGTGTTTATAACTGCCTGGGTTTTTCTTCCAAGATACGTTAAATGCATTGTTATCAACATATCTTTAAAACGACCTGTAGGTACATAGCCTAAAAATAAATTATTTATAGAAGATTTTGAGTTTTCCCGAGGAACTGAAAATCAAATGCACTCTACATACTTCATAGGATATTTGGTTGTTATTTTCTAAAATAACATGTGATAAAATGACTGACTTTGACTAAGCGTGAATAGAAACGTGCTGCAGAACATTTTTCATAATACAATATACATCTTTTCTTCATACGAGACGCAGTTACAAAGGTATCACTGAACAAGAACATATTGTGTCAAAATTATCCAAATGTAGACAGTTTGGCTGCGAGGTGTTTCTGTTTTGGTTTTTGCCTCCATCATTCCTACTATCTTAAAATTCCAGATTGTCAACACTACTTGCCAGATCAAATACCCACAAATGAGAGATCAAATGACTCCTTTTAACTTCTCCAAGATTACTCAGCAGTTTTTATATACAAGATGTTGGCATTAAGACAATGGTTATTTGCGCAAGGTATTCCTAATTTAACGGTGTAAGACTAGAGGGAAGGCAACAAGTCATCATCACCTATCATCAACTCTTGGGCTACCCTTTGCCAACAAATAGTGGCTTGTTCGTCACCTATAATGCCTCCATGGCTAAAAGGAAGAGCATGATTGGAATGACGGGGATTAGAAATCATGACCTCCAGATTACGAGTCGAGCGTCCTAACCATCTGGTCATGTCTACCCCATTGTGATTGTATGTCACATGTTATCCAAACATTTAAAATATTTTACTTTCCTAACGGTGAGTAAAAAACGATATATGAAAACCAGTTAAAGTTAAGTAACTAAGAATATTGTCAAAACTATAGCAGTACTATCTATAAAACAAAACCTGAATGTGTTCATACTCTCTTTACTGGATTAATATATTTACAATAAGAATCTGATTGTTAAGTTGAATAATTACGGCGCAAAATAATAAGCTTTTACCTTCCAGTTTAGCTTGTGAAATAAGTCCAACGTTTTCTAACTCCAAGTTTCAAATAAACAATAAATACGGCTTAATTAAAATTAAGTTGGAGTTAGTCTTTTTATGGTTGTTGAAATAATTGGTTAAATTCTATTTTACGTGAATCTTCTATCGAGTCAAAAATGATCGGCATTCATGATTTTCTTATTTGCTTTCCATATTCGAAACTAATAGCAAATGTTTATTATAAACAAGGAAACTTAGTAAAAATTATATTTCTATTAATAGAATATCTAACTTTACGCCTTCCAGTGGCACAGCGGTATGTCTGCAACCTCACACTATTAGAAATTGAGTTTCGATACCAGTGGTAGCAGAACTTTATACTTAATTCCAAACTAACCAATACAAACTCGTATGAAAACTGAGAGACGTTTGTATTATTAGTATTTTTTTACACGAATACATCTCTGGATTTAATAATGAGTTAGAATACGCAGTGTTCAAGACATACTAAGTCCGTCCTTGCTAACAACCTGAATGAAATGGACGTTCATTACTTAACACTTTATTATTCTGCCCTTAGTCCTCTTCTACGTGACTTGTTGGTTGTGAAAAAAAGTTTCTAATTTTGGAACTGAACCACATAGGCATATTAAAGGTATATTTATATGTTGGCTTGGAATGTCCAATGTTATCCACATGCAACATCCTGAAGGAATGTTCCTGCTTCTCTTATACCATCACTTTAAGGTATATGTGCATTGAGTTATAGTTGTGTTTTATACTGACTATATCGTGTATTTTAATTTGTATAATGTTATTTGAAGATTTTAATATATATATCTTTTTATCAACGGCAAGCTGTCGGGAGTTAATAACCAATTAAGTGAAAACAGAGCCTGCAGTATCCTAATTTTTATAGTTAACAACATATGGTAAACAGAGCATCGGATTCAGGTCAACTTTCTTTTACTTTACACTTGTTTTATAGATATATATATTGAAATGTGTTGGTGTAGAACATTTTATGTTGTAACCTAAAAAAATATCTTCATTTGTTTTGTTTTCTCATGCGAGGGAAAGTGCAATATCATATATCAGTAGAACGACGACATAACATTCCTAACATATCAACGTTACATGAATATAGGGAAGATACTATTCTTCCGCTTCCAGGTAATGGAATTTCTGCAGACCTACAACACTAACAACCACGTTTCGATCGGAACTGGTACTTAGCGCCGTCTATTGAATTTATTATAAACATTCTAAAATTTTGACATTCCTCCAAAACAGAAAAGAATGCTGAATATCAGAGGCTAATTCAGTCAGTTATGTCACGTCAAAGGTTTTTGTGTGCTTTGTTTGTTGTGGTTCTTCAGTTTATACTTATTCAAATTATTGAAAGTAATGTTGTTTTCTTTATTAAAGTGTTTTGCTGGTAATGCCTTATATTACTTTATTTTCTGGAAGAGATAAACTATCTTCTTTTTAGGTTTAAATAAGAAGTTTAACAAAATAATGACAAAAGTATGTGAATTTGTATTCATAACACATTCTTTGTAAACCAGAAGATGAACTAAGGTCAAAACGTTGTTCTGTACTTTATTTTAATTAAAGTTTTAATACCCATACCAGCTGTGTTATGAATACATTTTTATTTTAGCTGAATTTATCGTCACTATGAAATATGTGAATTCGAGCTTTAAAGGGAAATTAGCATATACTAAAAATTTTGCTATATTTCATTTGAATAATAAAATCAGTTGAAGTAGTTATTTTATTTACTCTGAAAATGGATGTGTGGTTATGAATACGTCTCGCTCCCAGTTAAAAGTTCTTCAAAAAATTTACAATTTAATAAAATATTGCGTTAAATCTAATGTTTCATATTCTATCCACCACGTGTATCGAAATTTGATATCTAGCAAAGTCCGTTGCGCCACTGGGGGTATAGACGATGCATTTGGCTAATTCTAGAAAAAAACTCTGGATTAACTCATTATACATATACTAAGTAACTTGGGACAATAACATGTATACAGAATTTGAAGACTTCATACTTACTTAAAGTACAGAAAAAAAATAACCATTACTAATTTTGTTCAGATGCTGTAGTACCACAAGAAGATAATAACTGTGCTTAGACACTATAAGTAAATAATTTTAAAATTTAATGTCAGCTAACTTTCATAAATGGAAAGTCTAAGCCTTAATTGTATTGTGTGCTAACTTTATTAACAGATAGCTACAAAGGTTGGAGCTATTAGAACTAACCTGTTTTTCTTTTGTTAAGATTCCTAGTCTGTGAAATACATGAGGGAAGTAGAGGGAAAATTATTCTTTTCTTTGTTTCATTTTTTTTCACATTAGCGTTTCTTAGATGTTTAAATAATAGTCCATAGTTTGTGAATTACTTGAAGATACTTCTAATACGTGATGACTATACGGAAACCATAGTAAATATTTTATTTAAAATAGGGTTACCTTGATTACAATAAATAGAAATGAATTTTATATTCTACTTTACGTGATTCTTGGTAACTTTGAAATAGCTGTATCCATGACGAATGTTTTTGTTTTTGTTATGTGTTTTTGACAACTTTCTACAAAAACGTCTTCTAAAACCATTTAACAAACCACACATATATAGATCTAACATGTACTTTAATGGTTTTGTTTTAACATTTGAGTTCAACACTTTATTTTCGAAATATAGATTTTTGTAAAACTTAAACAGGAAGTCTCCTTACACGTAACTCGAGTTGTTTTACAGTTCCATCGATAATATATTTTCTTCTATGTATTCTATTTATAGTAAAGCTCCCCTCTAAATCAAAGTTAATTTGGCGGACTTAACAAGTTACAATTCTAAAACCAATTCTCAAAAACACAAAGAAAAACATTTTATAATAAAACTTCAGAAATATACATTCTGAGACGTTTTATTACGGAGTCTCTATAAAATTTGTCTCACAACAAAAGCAGTCCAAAATTTCCAGACAACTCATATCACATTCTTTATAAAGAAAAGTTACAATAGTAACTGGCATCTTCTCATAATCTCTTGATCCACAAAAAATGAAAGAAAGAGTCATTCGTAACACTTTTTTGATTTAATTCAAAACAAAACATTTTTTTACCCTGATGATTTATCTACATAATTCAGGCTCATTTCAATATGTAAATAGAATCCTTGGTGTCAGTGAAGATAAAAGAAAACATCTCATAGTTTTTAATAAAACAGACCATTAACATAATTTTTCTCTTTTTAATATTATGATAATATAACCATCACGCATGTATATAAGGGGTGGGCTCGTTCGTATCCTCCTGTCTTGGGATGTACATTTATGCTCATATAGTTATTGAGCAATTAGTTATGGTAATTAACACTTTCTACATAGGCTGTAATTTTCTGATGAAACATTTATAATTCAATCTTATTGAAAATGTGTCATCAAATTCACTTAAAGGGTTAAAGAAAATGGGAAAAAGTATACAACCAGAAACTCCAGTTACATTGAAAGAAGAAGAAATAAGAAACAAATAAAAGAGAACAATAGAGCAGTACAAGATAATTGGGATATGATGTTTTAAATAGATTCAAATATTCCAATGGGTAAAGAAAGTTGATAAATATTTGAAAAGAAATCAAATATACAAACGCCACCTGTAACGAACATAAAACAATATGTAAGTATAGTAAAAACCAGAAGAAGGAAAGTGATAATAATATGGAGAGAAAAAGAATCTTTCACCTATAATTGTTGAGAATAGAAGAGTACAATGACTGTTTAATTTGTATGGAAATAAAATGAAATTTTAATACTAAAAGGTTGTTTTTTAACGCAAAATAAATGTTTCCATGTGCAACTACTCGAGAATTAGCCTGATAAAATGTTTTATAATACTAAGGTTTTAGTTATATTACCACACACCAAGCAAAATGAAAAAGTTATTGTAATTAAAGGGGTCACTTATTCCATAAGTACTGATAATATAATGTAACAATGAAGTCGAATAAACAGAGTGTTTAAACTAGTAAGGTAGAGAGAACTGTCAGTATAAAAAAATAATGAATTTACCACTTTAGCTGAAGTTATTTTATTGAACAAAGATGATTGTAAATTACTAAGATTGATAAAGACAATGCTAATTTATTTTAAAATGTTATGCAAGATATTACTATTGTTTAAAAAAATCTTATTTTAATAGATGAATAAATAATGATGAGAGATTAAAACCGATCTTTTCAATGAATGTTAAAGATAGAGAAAAGACGTGTGTTTTCTTATAGCAAAGCCACATAGGGATATCTGCTGAACCCATCGAGGGGAACCGAACCCCTGATTTTAGCGTTGTAAACCGATAGACGTGCCGCTGTATTAACGGGAGGGGCTATAGAAAAAAGATGCTTTTGAAGATCCTCCATGGAAATTTAATAACAGTGAAAGTAAATGTGATGAAATAATAAAGGCCATTAGAAATACTAAATAGAACAATACTCATAGCTATGCTAATATACAATAAATAGTGTTAAAATCTGTTAAAAAGAAAATTATTAGCAAATGCCTAATATTTTTATCTTATATTATAAATCTGGATATATACCGAAATCATGGACATCTAGTATTATTACAATGATATTAAACCTTGTAAAAGTAAAAGATTTCCTCTCAACTACAGACACATAAGCCTGCAAGTTGTATGCTAAAATATTTTAAATATAATGTCAACATGCCAAGTCGCTAGTAACATAACATAAAAACAGAAGCATACCTCAATCTCTCACATTAAAAGCACCGTTAACAACAGGAGCACATCATAATAATAACGTTTGAAACAACTGGCAACAAATCTTATCAGAACTCATGAATATCGTTAAAATATTCTGTCAAACTGTCGATATTCTCGACATAGAAATTTCCCATCATTATCATCTATACAATTATTAGAAGGAAGAGAAAGAAGAACTGAAAACATCGTAAATAAAACTAATACATTCCTTCTCAAAAAGAATAACAAAAACAGTTTTCTACCAACAACACCAATACAAGAAACGCTTCCAACGGTATTCTTTCTTATCATAAAGAAACTACCATGACATTAAATAGTCAAGTAAAACGCACGAAACTACCTTTATCTTCAATCTAACAGAGTTATAAAAGTTAAAAACATTCTATACTTAAATACGCATAAGCCTTTTCAAACTGATAAATATGTTGAAAACAACAGTAACCACAAAAAACGTGTAAATAACAATCACGAAATATTTCTAACGTTGTTAACCTTTCAAACATAACTCTCTCTGAAGCAGAACTCAATATTTTGCCCAAATAACATCTATATTAATAAGTTTAAATTTCTTTCTGACTTTCGTGAATTCTCTAGGAAATTCAGACTTCGCGATTTTTTTTCACAACAAACTTCACCCAACTGAAAGTCAACATACACCTAACTTTAAAGAAAAGTCTTTATGGACACCTCCAACAGAGAACCACTTCTAGAAAGCTATATCAAAGCTGTATAAAATGAAATAATATAGACCTTAAAATCTTCCAAGCAATGTCTTAATAATATTAACCAAAACGGGAAAAAATTGCTTTAAACAATCCTAAATCGAAATACAATATCACAGTAGAGCCATTGATGTTCTTGACAAAAATGACTGTATCACGGAAGCTAACCGGCAACTAGAGGATATTAATTTCTACATAAAAAACTCTCATATGATCCAATAATTCAGTTTATTAAATCATAACTGATAAATTTAAAGAACTCCTCAAAAACAACAAAATCAACAAAGAAACATTTCAGTATTTAATACCCATACAAGTTTCGCCAGGCAAATTTTATCTCTTATCCAAAATGTACAAACCAAACAATCCTTATCAACCAATAATTTTTGATATAAACATGGCTATTGAAAAGCTGTTTGCTTTTGTTGATCAACACATAAAAAGTATCCCCTGTAGCCTCTCCTCTTATATGAAGAATACTAACCATTTTCTCAACATCATAAAAGATACTAACACTGACAGACAGTTACCACAAAATATTCTTCTCTTCAGGATGGACGTTTCTACCCATTACACCAACATCCCACCTGATGAAGGGCTGGAAACTCCAAAGTCCGCATTAAACATCTCTAACCCATCACAATTTCAAACAATAACCGATTTTGCCAGCCTAGTTCTAACTCTGAACAACTTCGAACTTAATAATGAGCATTACATTCAAGTTAACGATGCTGCAATGGGTACGAAGATGGCTCCCAATTATACCAATATCTTTATAGGTCGTACTGAAAAACAAGTTTTTGCAACTCAGCCCTGTGAAACCTCATACATAGAAACGTTACGTAGACGAAATATTTTTCATTTTAACAGCCGACCTTCAATCACTTAAAGAATTTATCACACTTGCAAATTCCTTTCACAAAACAATCAAGTTTACTTGCGATTATTCACCTACACAGATTAACTTCCTTAACGCAACATTCTCTCTAAGAAATTGGATTTTAAAAACAGTCTTGTACAAAAAGCCTAGAGAGAGACCATAGTATCTTTACTACAAAACCTGTCACCCCTCTCACAATAAACGAAACATTATCCACAGTCAAGCTCTTAGAACAAGGAAAAAAATGCTCAGATGAAACAAATTACAGAAAACACACTAAGAATTTAAAACTAACCATGTTACAGAAAGGGTATAAAGATACTCAAATCGACAAAAAAAATGAGAAAGCTAACAGCATTGGGTGTAAAAACATCCTAAACCAGAGTAATACTAAAGTTTCAAATAGAATTCTTCTTGTTATTACCTACTACCATTTAAGCTCAGAAATGTTTTACAAATTCTGTAAAAAACATTTTCATCTAATACAGCTTGACAGTCGTTTAAGACAGATATTTCTTGAAGTTCCCATTGTTTCCTTCCGTAAAAACAGAACTTTAAAAGATATCCTTGTTCACACAAAAATAAATTACTCCGCACCCCAAAATTGTTGTCGTCCATGCAATAAAGCCCGTCGTCAAACCTGCAACTTCATAAAAACCGCTGACTTATTTTCCGACAAGCACACTAAGGAAAATTTAAAATATCTAAAAAAATCACATGTGAAACAAAAAACACCATTTATTTTATACAGTGTAAAAATGCAATTATGAGCATATAGAACATACACAAACAGCTTTCAGAGAACGTTTTAACAATCATAACTCCTCTATTAAAATTTCTCCAAAAAATATATTCCTGTCACTCAGCACTTCAACCAATACGATTATCTCATTAACTATGTTACTCTCACTGGCATTGAAACAGGATTAAAAACTAAAAGAGACAAAGAAATAAAAGAAGCATGTTGGACTGCCACGCTAAACGCTGTTCAATCTTTCTGAATTAATGTAGATTCAGAAATCAGTGACCTCCAGTCCTTAGTTTCATCTGTCAGAAAAATAACTTTATTCTTCACTTACTTTTTAATGAGATAACTCTTGTTTTTAAATCGATTTATTTAAACATGTCTTTCTTAATCACTCTCCAGGTGTTATCTTCACGTTTTTAATTAGACACCGAAACAAAATCCTAAAAAAACACATGCATATTTTATACATTCTAAAGTTAAAATACCACCAACATCTTTTCATATACATTATCACCATCGGCCACATATCACCGGAAATGAGACGCTTACAACACTACACAGAGAAATAAACAATTCTCGGAAGGTTCGATAACCTGTATGACGTTACTAAACTGAATCTTTATATATGACTCGTTCCGTTATACTGCGCATTCCCAGTTTGTTCCAGAAGAAGAAAGCTCCACCTTTCGAAAGCACTCGGGTTATAAGGGTTTCTATTTCAGTTTTAGAAATAATGTGTAATAGATCAACCGAATTTCTGGAAAATATTAATAAATTAAATTTATTTGAAGTTTACCCCAGGAAAAAAATCGTCATTCAATAGATCGTTGAGACAAATTTACAAAGTTTGGGTTTAATCATAAAACTCCTATTTGAGCTGTTACGTTGAATATTAAAAAGCACTTCATAAATTCTGGCGTAATGGGCAATTATATATTCATTTATTTATTACTTTAACATTCCACATTCATTCATAAGATGGACAAGTAACTTTATTTAAAAAGGGAAAATAAAATTTAAATTAATAAATATAATAGGAATTCTAGAGTTTTGAGATCACCATTTTCAGTTAATATACGAATGACATTAAGTGACCAGAAACCAGTTTTGAATACATAAATATTGCATAATATACTGATGATATTACTTTATGGGATCATAATCCTTTGGTTAAAGCAATCATCAGTAATTGATTTAGAACTTTGACACAAATTGTGGAGGATGTATTTAAAATATGAAATCTAAATTTATTATGTTTTATAGTAAAAATAATATATCAAGGCAAAATTCTTCTCAAATACAACAGGCAAATGTTGAAATATATCACAACAACCATGGATCCCTCAAAGACTCCTCTTTCTGTATTTCTGTACTCACTTGGCCATATTAGTAATTTGGCAATATATTGACACCAACAAAATCCCCTTATGAAAAATGACAAACTCTTCATACTTTATGAAATGTTGGAAAATGTTCTTATCTTTATATGAACGTACAACACCAAACTTTTTTCTACGAGTTTTTTGATGTGGAAAATTTAAAATAGCTTGGCTTGAGATATACCCAAGTTTATTATACAGTCCAAAACTGAATGGAATTGTTGTGGTCCTTACGCTGCTGTTCTTCTATTGCATATTCGAGGTAGTAAAGTTGCACTTGTTAACAAATATTTTAATAACTAGGAAAAATTAACGATTTGCAAATAACTTTTCTAAGCTTGCCCATCATTCTAATTATATGCAAGCTGCTGATGCTTTGAAAGATTCCAGTGAATATCCGTCATTTACTAGAATTTATTTTATTACCAACAATACCCTTGATCTATGTATACCTAAGAATAAACACATTCTTCATAAAGTTGTTCGTGCCATATTATTTTTAGAAAACAAGATATGGCACTTCATAGTAATGCAGAAATATTATGTATGATGAAATACTGAGAACTCAATGCCAATATTTAGAACTCCTTTCACAAAATGATATCAACACTGTCACAGGATATGATATACTTCGAGACGACTTTAGATGAAAACTGTGAAACTAGAGGAACATTTAATGAATTCATTAAGCTACAGAGGTTCAGAGTAATAGATATTATATGTATAATTGACTTATGTTGTATTATCTCTAACTTAAGTCCGCAGACATACCACAGTCTGCAAACAATGATAAACTCAACGTGAAAATACGTAATATTGTTCCGTGGAGGATTATTTTAAGAAAACTGTAAATATTCATTCTCTTATCATATTATCAGTAATCTTTACTCCTGATTTGATGCTCTTATAAAGCAAATAGCACCACTTCGGAAACTTGTACCATCAAAACTAACATAAGAGTTTTATATCCCTAGTATCAGGGGGTATAGATTTTAGAGGGAATATTTGCCAATTCCTGATATTTTTATAAAGAACTTGATAGATGGCTTTCTATACTTCTATATGACAGGCCTCAGACACTGGCTGATTGCTTAAAAGCGTGCTTCAGTGTACCAATTATCTTTATGTTACTGAAACAATTTGCCACACTACAACTGAGTTCATGTTCATGTGAACTTTCGATAACTGTCCTCTGCCAGTTGAATACTTAGCTGAAGTGTACACAAACCGAACAAAGACTGAGTGCTCTAGTTTTAATACAGAATCATTATTGCACTTGTGCTTACTTATTTGCAGATAAGCACACCAGAAAAGTAGAGCATGCTAGCTTCTTATTTCAGTAGTAGTCCGGCATGACCAAGTGATTAAAAAGCTTGACTCGTAATCCGAGGGTCGAAGTTTCGAATTCCCGTCACATCAAACATGCTCGCCTTTTCAGCCATGAGGACCATATAATTTGATGATCAATCCCACTATTCGTTGGTAAAAGAGTAGACCAAGAGCTAGCGGTGGGTGGTGATGAATAACTGCCTTTTTTCTCGTCTTACACTGCTAAATTAAGGACGGTTAGCGCCGATAGCTCTTGAGTAGCTTTGCGCGATATTAACAAACAAACAGATAATTTCAGTGTTGCATACACGTACATAAATAACAGTCAATAAAAGAAATACCTAATATACTATATCTGCACAGAGTTACTTAAATCAGTAATGTAGTTTAACAGTTAATAACAATTCTGCATGTAGATACTACAGTAAAATATATATAGTTACAAGAATATAAATCTAGCTTCCCATACAATGCTACAACAGCTTGATCACTTGCTGCATCTAGTGTTTGTAGATATGGATAGACACGTGATTGATTAAGCTAAATTTTGTGTAAACTTGTTTACAGGTTTATTTTTAGAGCAACTGTTTTTTTACAAACTTCCTGGAATGGGAACATGCCACCAGAATTACATAGCAGTAATATGCTGATTGTGGTTCGCATAGTATGTGTTGGCTTTTGATATCACAAATTAGAATCCCCTTTTGATACATTCTGCATATGTATCGAACATACCTTAAAATAATTGCTGTTAGTATTAATATTATCGGCTAACTGTCTCATAAACGTTTGTGGATTTCCTAATTTTTAAAAACCATATCCCTAGATTTCTTGGTATTTTCTGATATATATCTACAAATTAAATTGTTTTTTCAATCTATGTCATTTATTTCTGAGTTACTCCTGTATTTTTTAGCAAACTAATTAGATTTAATCTTCCCTGTTATTCTTTGAGGCTCTTAAAGAGCATGCTGAGATTAAATTGAAATAAAATTATATGTGTTATGAAAATGTGGTGTAAATGTTTTGTAACCGACAACATGTTGTGTTGTGTTTAAATTTTCATTTTTATTATTTATATTTCCATATTTATATTATTGTTTCAAAGTTTAAACTAATAAAATATGTTGTTATTCATTTAGGGTAACATTTAGAATTTTCTAGAATTAAGTAGACCAATCATATGTATGTAAATGAAATGTTGGCGGCCCAGTGTCTAGACGTTAAGTCTCGTGCAAGAACGGAATGCGCAGATTGCTCTGGAGATCTGTAAACGTTTCACGGTGTTTCGAGAAGTCTAGGCCTACAATATATAAACAGACGAAGATGCGAGGAAGAAAGGAGAGTTAGACATTAGTTTTATTCAAAAGAAGAGACTCAGTCATTTGAGAAAGTTTAAGTGTTTGCTGTGATTTGTGACTGAAGTTAGATCTACATAAGCTGTGATTTTATTTCGTCAATCTCTACGATTCTTTCGAATTAGTGGTTATACTGTAAGTCAACACGTGCGGAACTATTTACGGGAGATCGGAAAAGTTGAGGGCGACAAGTTTGTGACGTTCATCGGAGGCATCGTGAAAAGAACTTCGTCGAATTTATTGAACTGTGAATTGTTTCTGAACTTCTTCATTTAAGCTTCGGAATTTTTTCGTGGGACCAAATTCACACCCTAGACTGGAATTTGAGACTTTCATTTTAGATCATTATATTAGATACAGGCCAGTACCATTTTGTATTGTGATTAATTTTGAAGGTTGAAACTAGTATCATTTTGTTTTGTAATTAATTTTGAAGGTTTAAACTTAATATCTGTCATTGTTATGATATAATTTATGTTATATCTGTTAATAGTTTAGTGTAATAAATTATACAAGCTGTTATCTGTGTCTTTCTGTTGCGTTTAGTCTACATAAAACATAAACAAAAACGTAACATATGCAAGCATATTCTAAAATCTGTTCCATACTACCTTTTAACCCACTCTTATATTATCCAATGGAAAATTCTGGTTCATGATGAAATTGGTTTTCTGAAAATTATAATGTAATCAGCTTTTCTCAAGACCCCCGCTAGTGCAGTGGTATGTCTCCGGATTTACAACGCTAAAATCAGCAGTTCGATTGCCTTCGGTGGGCTGAGCAGATAGCCCTGTGTGGATTTGCTACACAAAAAACACACACACAGCTTTTCTCAAAATATACAAAAATACCAAACTAATTATGTCACTTTCCCGTATGTATCACACATTAAGTATTTCTGTCATATCCTCATTAGGATTAATAATACATATAAAATGACATTCGTTTTCGTTGATTTTCTGAAAATTTGGTTTTAAAACCATATGGTTCTTTTAATATATTTTCTGTTAGTCCATAAGCAAGATTCTTGAAAATAGCCAAGGGAGTTAAATTATATATGAATTATGTATCGGTCGGTACCTCCTGGTACCAAAATACTCAGATGGACCTTTCTGCAGAATAACTTATTGCAAGAGAAAAGCTTGTTTTTAGGGTTACATTAATTTACCGAAATCTGCCAAAATGCATATTATATTTACAAAAGCAAAAGTCTTTCAGTGCTGAAAATAAAAATTATAGACAAACTATAAATACCATTCTACCTATTTATGATAATTTATTAGATAATTGATACCATATTGACTTTTTCACGTCTCAACTGAAACAAAAAGTAAGGATCTAGATTTAAAACGTTTATTCTCAATGCCTAAATATACGTCCATCGCTGGTACAGCGGTAAGTCTACAGATTTACAACCCTAAAATCAAGGGTTCGATAGTTCAAGGTAACAATGCTATGAGAAAACACCACACACGTACCTTATAGTAAAATGAAATATTCTACTTTAATATAAAAGCATAAAGTGAACTTAATTATTAGGGATATAAGTGACGAATCTTAATCATTGTAGCTATTAATTATAGCTTTTAGTAATTAATACTGGAATAATTTTACTCTGTCACAAGTTAGGAGTTACTTCAGATACCATATGCTGATTGAGTGCCTAAGGAGGTAGATATGATTAAATTATAATTCCACAAAGTGGCATCAGAGCATATTACTGTTTTGGAAGGCGTCATGTTATAATTCCACAAAGTGGTACAAGAAAGCGGATTATAGTAGAAGTTCGTTAACGAGACCATTAACAAAGATAGTTTGCGAGCGAATCACAAGAGGGCGCGTATATAAACGTGTCTCAACATGTCATCAAGTTTATAGTAACTATCAAAGTCTTAAAAATAATAATTTATATAGTTGCATAATGATCTTTTAACATATTAAATTCTTTTATTAGAAGCATTGTTTCACTTTATAAGTAAAACATTAAATCTGCTATTTTGATCCAATTCTTATCAACGTTATAGTTTTAACTTATATATATATAATTGTGTTATATACATCTTATAGAAACGGTCAGTGTACTAAGGCACTATAAGAGGATGGTTTTAGTAAGTAAAGCATTTTTTAGGCGAACAGTTCAATAAAATGATGAGCTCAACATGTGGTTATGCTATCAATATCTACACTTACTTAATTTTTTAAAATGAACAAAACTATTATTTGTACTTTTTATTGGCTTAGAATAACAAAAGATATAATGGTTCTCAATACATGTTTTTCACTATCATTTTCTCACAATAAAGATCGTGTAATCTGATGTGCACGAAACAATACATTTATTTAAAATGTATTTACATGAAAGTAGTGCAACTATCTCATGAACAGTCATATCAATTATGTATTTTATTATCTTAATTCAATAACATTTTTATTTTGACACGTTACCAACTACAATAAGCAAAACATATATAATATTATCCACACACAGACATGTTGTCTTTGCAGCACTATTTTTTATGCAAGGCCACATTATACATTTATTCTTTATGAATTTTCTTATGCTGAGATTATATCAAGTAAATCTAATGGATAAAAATATTGTAAGTTATTGTTTGGGATACGGATTGACGATGCACAACTGTTTGTTTACATTGCCAGGTAGTTGATTGATGACAAACACACCTTCAAATGTCTTTTGTGTACACATAGCACGTAAGAGCATTTAATAAATTTCTATAGTGTTCATAGTTTTTAATATATTTGTTATGATGTTTGTAGTTGATTAATTTCTAAAATGGACTGGAATTCTGTATAGGAGAACATCTCACTATTTCACCAAGTGTTATCTTCATATTTCTTATGTTATTTCCATCCAGTTTGATAGTATTTGTCTTGACATGAAGACTTATTTCCCAATCTTGATATAGAAAATTCAATTATTGAAGTTGCAGGATTTATATTCGGTTCACTGAGATCCTCCTCAATCATGTGTGGGATGGCAAGAAACAAAAGATGTCTATATGAGATTCTGTAGGCTGAAAGGAATTTTCTTGCAAGAAAAAGGTCATGATCAGTCGTCACAAATGTCTGAATTTGATATTCATTGTCTTTTGGTTTTAGTGACTCTGAATACGAGATCTTTCTGCTCTTCTTTTTATTAGATAAAACAGTCTATATGGCATGTATCACAGAACGGCTGGTACGGCATTTAACACTTTTATTGATAAGGAGAGAACAACCTTTCGATCTATCAGGTCATCTTCAGGTTAAGAAGG
This sequence comes from Carcinoscorpius rotundicauda, assembly GCA_011833715.1. NCBI lineage: Eukaryota > Metazoa > Arthropoda > Merostomata > Xiphosura > Limulidae > Carcinoscorpius > Carcinoscorpius rotundicauda. Next base: position 41,674,132 of record CM022392.1, on the reverse strand, counting down.
TCGAAACGTTGTTCTCTCCTTATCAATAAAAGTGTCAACACCCATAACAGCCGTTCTGAGATACATTTTTATTTCAAATGGGTTTCTCGTCATTAAGAGTCTGTATGACATCTCAGCCCACGTTCTGATCTCCTTGTATTTCTCGTCACTTTCCAGTGTCAACAAAAGATTTTCCTTGTATGAAATCTGATGCTAAATTCATGTTTGACTGAACAGCTTGTTTTCCTAAGGCTAATACCCCTTTTTCAGTAATGGTATTGTTGAATGTTACTTAAACCTGTTGTAATAAGTAAGCTATTTCCAACTTGACAGTCATAATATGCGTCATAGATGCTGGTGTGTGATAATTAAGTACTCTCACGATATCGTATATGATGAAAGTGGTGTTATGGTAATTCACCCTTGTTGGAATGTAATAGATCTACCAACTACATTCTCGATATTGAGATCAGTGATCTGAAAATTTTGTTTAGAAAGAGTCTGTAATGAGAATTTGTAAATGTTTCAGTTATATTGTTGCCATCGTGATATTTAACGATCTGCCTCACTAACAATATTATGTTTTACAATATCTGAGTAAATAGTATGAATAAAATCTACTGTACATGTTAGTAGTATATAGTAGGCTTTGTTATCATGCAATTATTTTCAAATCCAAGTGGTACTAATATTACATTATCAAGTTTTATATGGCTCTATCACTTACATTCACGCTTGCTTTTGGGTAACTGAATTATAAATAAACATGAACGTTTTTCTCTAGCTGAAGAAGTAGTACTTGTCCTCGTTTTAAAATTCTATTTAAATCTTCAGATTTCTTCTTTGTAATGACCTGGTTTCATGTCATTAGTTATGATATACGGTGATAACCAGAAAAGTAGGATAATCATTTTCTACTATTAGCTATGTAATTTTGGCTATGTGGACACGGTAATTATACCAAGGCCACTTTCCACTTATTAGGTGATTCCACGTGTGGCTGATCTATGGTAAATGCGTATCATTTGATGACGGCAAGTGATTCAGCTCTGTTTAAGGGTTCTAGGTATTAAATATATCAATATATCCTTTCCATTTTATGAAATTCTATTTGTTTTTATCCCTTCTTTGCTGACATAAAATTACTTTCACAGTGTATTATGTCATTGGAGACTTAATAGTGCATTGTAATTCTGATTTTTAAAATGTTATTTTTCATTTTTCTCGGACATAGTCTTGTAGTTTATACGCTGGTATATTTCTGGTATGGTTCTCTTGTGAACCATAAATATCTAGTCTGTTCTTCTAGGCATTTAGCCCGGACATACTTAACTAATACATACTTGACTGCCCGCTTTGAAATGAAATTTTACGTTGGTTGGTGATGTTAAAAATGTCTTCAGCACCACAAACTAATTACAGTGATCATTATCTATTGATCTCATTTTAAAGCTGCAATGGTAATATTAGCTGTAGACGCTGACCAGATTTGTTTACTATGATGATATAAGGGGAAATTCTACATTGTGTAAAATATTTCCACTTTCTAGTTTTAAAAATGAAACGAAATCTTCCTAATACTGCGTATTTTATTTCATCATATGAAGTAAAGAAGTGAATTTCTTGTTCTTTACGAGAACCTAGCATGGCCAAGCGCGTAAGGCGTGCGACTCGTAATCCGAGGGTCGCGGGTTCGCGTTTGCGTCGCGCCAAACATGCTCGTCCTCCCAGCCGTGGGGGCGTTATAAAGTGACGGTCAGTCCCACTATTCGTTGGTAAAAAAGTAGCCCAAGAGTTGGCGGTGGGTGGTGATGACTAGCTTCCTTCCCTCTAGTCTTACACTGCTAAATTAGGGACGGCTAGCACGGATAGCCCTTGAGTAGCTTTGTGCGAAATTCCAAAACAAACTTGTTCTTTACGATAATCTTGATTGTAAATTCTGTTTCAGTATTGAGGTGAAGTTAACAAATTTTTGACCACGTTTAAAATACTGTATGAAAGCCTTTACAAGTGTCCTTTTGTATATTTGAGTGGAAAAACCCTTGCACATTCAGAAAAACACGTGATACACATAAGAATTTACTTAAACTGATTGCTTTAGTGACTTATGTTAGAGAAACCAACTAGATCAGTCTGCCATTGTTCATCGATTGCTGAAACGATTACTTGGTTTCTCAAAAATTTGTGTCTTACTCTTTGTATAGAATGTATTCTGGCAACCTAACCTGCATTTGACTTGTTTTAAGATGATGAATTTACAGAGCACATTCACAGATTTACAATGTGTAGAATTATATTAGATATGTAGCGTTTCATCAATGCGTCTTTATCATTTACTTTCCAATTGATCATTTGTTTTGTCCTTAACAGTATATATAATTTTACCTTATACAATTTTAAAAAAATACTAGGAATTAAAGGCTGATAAGAGTAAAAAACAACAACAGTGAAACAATGCTAAATTATTAACCATAAGTTCATTCAGATACAGAATGATTGGATCTTTTAACATGTGTCTCATGCTTCATATACGTTCATCTGGCTACATATCCAACAACTTCTTCAGAAATATTCATATCTAATAATTATCCGCAAATTTTTCCATCCTGTGATGTACAAATTATTTTATTTTTGTAGTTACTCTTCCGATGAATTTTCCACTAATCGCTAATTATCTTTGATCCTTCCACGGTAGATCCATACTGGAACATATCAAATTTATTGGATTTCAGCTTCCTTTTTATACTTTTAAGTAATTGAGTCGACAATTTCTAAATATTGATGAGTTGGCGATTCAATTTTAATTTTAATGGGTCTATTGCTTATGAATAATAGATCTGATAACGTTGTTGCAGTTGGCTTATCATCTTTGCTTTGTAGTATACTGGCAATGTATAATTTTGTATGACAGAATTCATATCATTATTATAGTTTGATACTTTATGTATTGGTCTTTCATAAACTTTGGGTTAAAAAAGAAGCACATTTATCACTTCTTCAGGAACGAGAATTATTTGTTTCGGGTGTTTTATATTTTAACATTCCAACACTTTTTTTAATAATCATTCCTACCAAATGAAAGTATTGACGGTACGAATAGTGATAGAAATCACCTTTTCTGTTTCAGAAAGTTGTTGTTTTTTTCTGTTTAACTGATACTTTCCGAACAGAAAACTCGCAGTAATGATTTGTATCATGTATGTTTATGACGGGATGTTTACCCTCTGTAACATTTAAAGCACATTCACAAATACACAATAAAATTTTATTTTAAACTCCAGCAATCATTCCTTTAATCTATTCACATGTTGCTTTTATGTAATGTTTTAACTATAAGTGTCACGATAAATAAATGAAAATATATTATAAACAAAACATATAAAACTGTTTATTTAGAAGTCCAATTAGATATAATTCTACTTTGTTTTTTGTTTCTTACAATGTAATGATAATTATCATTCATATGTAATGAGCAGATTAAAGTAAATTTTGGCAGTTGATTAACCCTGGGGCATCCAAAGAATGGCAAATTATAACAAGGAATTTTTAACATATCAACATCTATGCTTTGTCTCTTCCCTTTGTTAAAATGATGGTAAAGCTCTCTCTCTGAGAATTCTAGCTACATTGTACAGGCTGGGATAATGGATGTTTCCAGAGAAGTAATAAATTTAGTGTGCCATCTATTCGCACTGATAATTATCTTTATTCACTTTAAAATGGTAGTTTAAACAAAACCACATATTAAATCTTGTACCTAAACATTTGAATGGTATTTTCCTAATTATACATGATCTGTCCTCACTTTATGTCCTTGTAATTCTATAACGGCTGTAGTAATGATAATAATAATAAATATATCGTCAGTTAAACATCACTTCTAACTTATTTGGTACATTATAACTATCTTCAGGAAAATGCCCTGTCCTGAGGTTCAATTGCTCTGGCGTTTACGGTTTCATATTGATAAGTAGGTAACAATAAGGTTCTCTCATTGCATCTTGATAAGGTTCTTCGTTGTAGTTGACATTTGTCTTGTTAAAACATTTAACATAATTTGTCATTGGTGTTCTTAAACAATGTAATCTACCACTCCCTCTTGGTCCTGACACGAAACAAGTAAAAATCTGTTATGAAAGTTATTCATCTTAGACTCTAATAAGAAATAAATGAAACAGGACTTGGATTATTTAGACGTGAAAATCATGTTTAAATACAATTGTGAGCTTCCTTCAAGGTTCTGCACATGCTCTGCTCTCACAGATCGTGTATGAACATTTAGGTCTGGAAGGATAAGTGTTTGGTGTAAACTGGATGAAATTGCTTCTTTTGTTTCTTGTTTTAAACTATCTTAGTCTTTAAATTTCAACACATCTCTTAGAGTTTGTCATTGTTATTGAATATTGAAAAGGATTGTGTACTTTTTTAACTCTTACATCACGTAAATGCCTGTAGGTTTTGTGAAGCCACTAATTTTCAATGTGATGTAACGACCATCGAAATGTTTTGTAAATTCACTAAGATATTTCCTTAGATGTGGATCATTAGATTTGTTTAACATGTAAGAAATTGTATCTGTATCATAATACAATACAACTGAACTTAGCTTCTAAATTATATGTAGTAAGTTGAAATAAGTGCAAGAAGTGGCAAGAAGCATCAGGATATTATTGGTTTGACCTTTTTTGGGGAGATACTGATGTTTGTATTTGCAATGAAGAGCAACTAAAGACACCAGATTAGCCACAGTACTAGATGTACTTATCTGATTCTAGAGTTCGAATAAAAAGTGTTATTATGTCTGTTTTCTTATGTGGCATTTACCTTTGAAGATTAAATAAATCAAAATTTAGATATTGTAACTGTAGGCAAAGGATAATGAACATGAAATCTGAAGCATCGAAAAATCATACATGTATCATCCATAGATAAGAACCATAAACACAAACTTTATCTAAGGTACCTCAGAAAATGATAACAGCAAAATGCAAATATAAATAAATACTTTAGTACCATTGTTTAACCAATGAAATCCTAGTTTGTCCTAACCTATTGCTAAGTTACTCAACCAATCTATAAAAACACAGTAACACATTTAACCGTCCACAAAACGTATCACAGCCTAGTCTATCTAACTTACTGAAACTCTAGTAAACACTTACAAACTAACTCTTGAATTAACAACCAATAACCATCTAATATAAAATTGTATAAACATAGAATTACGTTTACAAGAGAAATGTATTTTTTAAAGAAATAACATTATTTTATATGTAAATATGTTGAATAGAACAAAACTTTCAGGTGAGCATAATACATGGTAAAAATTACGCCCGTTGAAAACAAAACAAAAATGACTGATAATTTTAAATATTGTGCAAGTTGAAATATACATTAGCAAAATTTAATAAAATAACAAAATAAAGCCCTTTAAATTACAGAAGGCAACAACACGAAAATTGCATATAATTTTTAGTTCAAAGATGGATATACCCGTTTGCATCTGACAACTGATTCAGTATATATTAACACCTTGTTTCAGAATATAATCCGGGTTTCGATACCCGTGATGGGCAGAGCACAGATAGCCTATTTTGTAGCTTTGTGCTTAATTCAACAATAACAACTGTTTCAGAATAAAATAATATAATTTTTTTTTATCTTTAAGCATAATATTTGATACAGATATAACAATTTTAAATTAACCAAGAAATAATGTCATCCAAAAAGACCTGTGAATAGAATATATAGTGTTGTAACATGCATGAACTCCTTCTAACTAATGTAATGTAGAAATTTGTCAGAGATCAGGCCTGGCATGGCCGAGCGCGTAAGGCGTGTGACTCGTAATCCGAGGGTCGCGGGTTCGCGCCCGCGTCGCGCTAAACATGCTCGCCCTCCCAGCCGTGGGGGTGTATAATGAGACGGTCAATACCACTATTCGTTGGTAAAAGAGTAGCCCAAGAGTTGGCGGTGGGTGGTGATGACTAGCTGCTTTCCCTCTAGTCTTACACTGCTAAATTAGGGACGGCTAGCACAGATAGCCCTCGAGTAGCTTTGTGCGAAATTCCAAAACAAACAAACAAACAAGTCAGAGATCAACATTAGCTCATACAAGTATACTTCAGATATTCTACAGTGACGTACACAAAATCATCTAGTGTAATATTTTATGAAGTATATATTCGCCTACCCACATCAGTGTGTACTTGGCACCCCCAAATAAATCACGTTACAAGAGTTCAGGTTTTAAGAGTTCTGTGTACATTGATTATTTAAAAGCGCACATCACATGATATTTGCCACAAGTAACGGACTGATGCTACAAGTTAGAGAAATATCATAAATGTATCAGGTACCATAAAGTAGAAGGGTCCTGTTTAAAGGTCACATTTAAAAATTTACAGGTATTGGAGATTACTCATCAACCGTTCATAGCTACCGTCTTGAAATTCAGCCTTTTGTTATTCTACTCGTTTGTTTTTACATTTAAATAATGTATCTCAACACTACATTTTAACACAAATCCCTTAAAGTTCAATAGTTTAGATTGAAATTTCATATAAAGACGAAAACCTACAGTATAGCAATGGTTCGTATATACTGGAAGATATATTAATACCTTCCGTAACGGTAGCAATGGATGTGTTTAAAACAGATGATTACATGAAGTATATCAAGTATTTTGAAAATATTGTTCTAATTTCTTTCTGATCTTCTTCATTCTCCATGTTTCTTTGGTTCTCTGGTTATCTATCTGTAGTTAGTTATCGATACTGGAGTAGATTTCCTGCTGTCATTAATAGATGATTGAGAGCGGACAAGGAATTACATCCAAAATTATGACAACTGCTTCATATTGTTTGGACAGATGGATCGTAAACATCTTCATCCTAGAGAAGGTTTCTTGGTGTTCCCAGGTGCATTTGGGTTTGACAACTTTAAATTAATTTTTGACAGTTTCTCTAATTTAGGAAAATAACTTTTCGTTCAATGTGGAATATTTTTTTATTTTCGATTTTTATCTAATTTTAACCTCCACGATGACATTTCCTCTTTCTTTATTTTATATACAAAATTTGCAGCACAAGTTATTGCCAGTCACACACAGACCAAGTGGACTTTCTGTGTCATATCCATTGTCGTTATGGCTTGTGATGTGAATTGTTCCATATTTGTTTGAAGATACTGCACTAATGAGTTGGTGTCAGAGTAACTGTTACGAGGCTTAACTGGAACCAATGAAACTATCATGTGTGGCAGATGAAGCAGTCAAAATAGACGTATGTCTTTATGTTTTAGCATAGGATGTATAGTATGGAATATCAGACAGCCACCTTCATTTATGGTAGCTTGTATGGTGATTGAATTAATACTTAAAACTCCACCTTGAGTCTCTAAAGGTTGTATCAAATATTAGTTTCTGTTTGTACAAAATAAAAGCAAAAACAAAGGTTGTTGAGAAATTGAAGTTTCAAAACACAAGGAAAAAGGCAATATTAAGCACTTCATGCTAGGATAGGCTTAAAATTCATTTACAAAACATAAACGTAATAATATTAGAATTTTGGAAGCGGAAATAGGCATATTGTTCAGATAAAAATGAGAAACATAAATTACCAACTCTCTGATTATGAAATGAAGAGGAAACAGCAAACCGGTAGTTATTCAGATAAATTGTTCTTGTTTGTATATGGAAAGGTAAAGGTTAAATATAGACTTTATTACATTATCTCACACCATGGTCTACACCATAAAACACCCTTTTATAATTCAGAATACCGTGCAGTACTGGTAACATTACTCCGATACCTTCATCTATCTTGTTGGTACTACAACATGTCACTGACACTATTTTCTACTTCTCTGTTTGTATTGGTTCCTTTAAGATAACTATTAGCCCGATTACACAAGTAAGGGGATAAACATAGTCATAAGAGACTTCGTTTGTCTCTTACTTTACTGATGATTTATTTATGTAACTTAAGGTACGTTTTAATATTCGTTTATTAAAAACGTGTATTGAAAGTGAGAACATGGTTCTTTTATCCTGCCAGAAAAGTTTGAAAGAATGTGTGTGTGCCATGCACTTCATCTTGTTATGTCTCTGTTTTATATTTATCTCAGGAGTATTTTAGTTAAACATGTTATCTACTCATGCTTATATACGTGCAACACAATGTATACGTAGTATGTACTAACCATACGTATAACAAAACAAGTTAATAGTGGACAAAATGCCCAGTAAACACTTTGGGTAAATATTTTTCTGTCTTAGTTATTACTTTGAAAAGCTATAAGGAAATGCTATACAATGCTGTCATAACCTGAAAATAATAAAATTTTTAATATAAAGAAACGCACTTAAATATTCATTCAGATGACTGTTTTTTTTTCTAAAACGCATGTGTGAATTTTTAATAGCACCCTTGACGCTCCTGCTAGTAGAGTGGTAAGTCTACAGATTTAAACGCTAAAATAAGCGGTTCGATTCCCTTCGATGGACTCCGCAGATAGCCCGATATGGCTTTCCTATAAGATAAACACACAGGACTCTTGATTTTAACGTTATAATTCCGTGGGTTTTCGAACATAAATGTATAAACAACACATAAAGGGTATTTGTTAGCGAATCTTGCTACTTTATATTTAGATTTAATATATCTAGAGCAAAAAAAATTAATTGAAGCAAGTTCCAAAAATAGTTTTTTTAAAAGAAAATATCGTTTTGTTGCAATTTTCTAATTTAAAAGTTATATTTTCATTTATTGCTTTGACTTATCTGTGCTAAATGTTGCGTCAACAAATATATTTACTTACATCGGTTTTGATGTACAATACCAAATCAGCGCGCACGAAAATGTTTTATGCATATAGATAATAATTATTTGCTAGTATCCAAAAATGGAACATAACAACAAAATTGCTTACTTTATGATAGATTTTGATTGCGAAAACGTCCTTCTGGTTCTGGATGTTTACTGTCACATTTTATACAAAATTATTTAAATTATGAAGTTATATCAACCGAAATAATTGTATAAATGTTCCAGAAACTATGAAAATTAAATAGGTCCCTCAAATACCCACGTTTTACTAGTACGTTTTCACTGATACATCAGCATTATATAGTTAAAACTTGCTGGCTTTATAAATCCTGGCTAATTTTATTTGTGATTTATTTTGAACAGTTAAATCTCGGAAAGCTTCAAAGAGCTGTATATCAGTTCTTTTCACTTATGGACTATAGAAAAAAAGATGTCTTCAGCTGGAGATTTAAAAAACAACAACGTATATTTCTTTACATTGTTATTATTTTCAGTTATATCAGCCATTTCTTCTGTTGAAACTAGGCTTGTATTCTGTGTACATCTATTTTGTGATAAAGCCATACTGTTGATGATTGAGGAAATGAAACATTTCGACTTCGCGATACTCAATTCAGATATGAAAACGGTTCGAATGAGAGTAATTTATGAATAAGCTGACAATTATATTCCTAAAACTTTATAATTTCTCGTATTTTCTGTTTTATTAGTTAATTAATGTTACAGTATTGATGGGAAAGATAAAATCGATAAAGGTATGTATGTATGACTGCACATTGCATTTTGCTTATAGCTGATGGTGTGCGCATTCTTCGGTTATACTGTTTCTACTGTTTTCATTTATCACAGAACTAGGCATAGAAATATTAACCATCAACTATAACGATCTCCACAGAATAATGACATCCATATTTGAAAAACAAAACAGCACGAGAACAAATTTTTATAAATTTGACATTTGCCACGAGAGGTTCACAGAATACAATGAACAAAACGTGCAGTTGATGATCACAGTGCACATTAGGCTAACAAGATTGTAAATCACTCATCGGCATTTTGTGATATTGGACCGGAGAATGTTGAGGAGTAATTTTAGTATAGAAGTTTGCAAGTTTCTGATTATTTTCATCTTAAATATTTAGTAGCATCTACAAGGAAAAATCTTAGAAAAATTAACATCAGAAGCGTTGATCTATTGTTACAAAGATATTCGTAATCTTTATAACATTATATAATTCAGTTTCGAATATTTGTCGTTTGTGCCCAGCAAAACTTCTTGACATCTGTGGTCCAAAAATGACAATATTTTATAGGTCCTAGAAATTCCCTAGCTAGCATTATCAGACAATATCTATTTTTGCTACACCTTCAGCTAATTCTTCAGTTATCAGTAATATTCACGCTTTCAGCAAACGAAAATAGCTGTTACTCAGGACGAACAGTTTATAAAATTAGTTATGTGTATTCCGCATAGAAATAATTCTGATTATATTCGTAATTTAAGACTGCATTCAAGGAACTTTAATTTCTTCAATCGTTAGATTAGTGCCATTCAAACAAAATTAAATGAACCTAAACTTGATGATATATTTCTATCTGGAAAGTTAGTTATGGGACTGCAAACAATACTACTGAGACTGGGGCAATAATCAAGCTTTAAATGCGCGTGTGTCAAAGGGAACAGGGATATATTTACTGTCTTAGACATCCGTTGGACTTTAGATTAAGTCATAAGAAATAATAAACATGACGTAAAATCAACAGTATAAAAAAGCTGAAAGGAAAATTCTACCTTTTAAGGATCATTTAAAATAAGTTCATGAACGTAGTACAGAATATTAGGGAAGAAAACTGTTGATCCAGTATGTAGTTATTATGGATATTGCTGTGAAAGATTTATATTGAGAAAGGAAGGAGTTATGGGATAAGTTTTTGTCTGCAATCATAGGAATGGTAAAACGTCGCAACGTATCACCAGAAGTAAACATCTGGACTAATCGTGTGTCTAGATGAAACAAGAACGCCAATGAAACTGTGATTTAAGTTCAGGAAATATACATTTTTGGTCAAGTGTTTAACGAGTAAGTTTAAAAGTATTTAGACAGGTATAGCTTTTGAATGATAAAACCTTCGATGCAGAAGACAGGACATGACAGATATGACTAAAAGAATAACATTCAAGGAACAAACACATTATCACCTGCTCTAAAGTATGTAGTTCACTTCAATAAATCCAACTGGGATCAGCATTGCGATGTTAGGTTTACGTGTAAGACGAAAGTAGAATCAGCGGTGAGATTTGTTCTGTTTTCATACCCTTGAAGAACATACAGGTGTTTTCCTTCAATTGTCTTCGGGTCATAAACATTGGTATTTTTGTCGTTGCTGTTTTTCTATATGAAATGTTAGTTGTCACTGATCTCGATGAACTTTTCACGTCAACAAAATAATGTAACTCAAACCGATGCATGATATTGCACATTCTTTCCTTCCACAGGCGGCGCACATTCTTTCTTTTGTACTTTCGCTGAGTTGGTGGGTGTAAGATACAACTTTATATTATGTTTATGGAAGCTTCTTATAATTTAGATGCCATGAATTGCTTAAAATACTTTTGTGAAATATTAGGAGCAAATCTGGAAATTAGAGGAAGGTATTGTAGAATCATTTGTTTTACGTTAACCTTCTTACATATATACCAAAGAAAAAATCCAGTATCTTGACATTCTCATGGATAACTTTATACATGAATAACAGAAAATTAAAACTGTACCACTAAAAATGATTTCTTTAAACAGTATGTTCTTAAAAAAATATTTCAAACTTCAATTTGATCATAATCCTACCTTTAAACCCTTTCAGGTTTGGATGGATAGCTGAAGGTGTGTAACCTGAACTCATGTGTAAATATCACACTCTTTCAAATATTTCTAGAAATCATTATTGACAGTGTGAAAATACAAGAAAAAGAAAAATTAAATGTGAGGATTTATATCACTGTAAAAGGCAATTGGAATTATGTACATTAACTCAATATTTTCAAGATAAAGTAGGGTGGAATTTTCCCACATTTCAATCTTAATTCTGTTGCAAAGATCTTTAGATGTTATATCCTCCACAGTAAATCTTTAAAGTAATATTTTGCCTTTTTCTGTCAGGTATTAAAGGCCTTCACTCCGTTAATTTCTATAACAATTTAGTGACGAATTTATAAATATTTCAGTAATGTGGAACAAGATTAATGTAGTTGGTACTGTTATGTAATATAATTTAATTTCGGACGAGTCTTCAATTCACTTTGCTATGTATGTTACGTATTACGATTTCAAATAGCTGAAAATTTAAAAGTTAATTGAATGTCAATATGTACGAAATTTATGATACCTGCCAACAAGATATCACGTGAAAACACAAAATTTAGCCACTGCAGAATACGCTACTTCAACTGGACACAGAACAAACTGGGAAGAAACTAGAATCATCGACACAGACAAATTCTGAAAGACAAGAAAAATCAAAGAATCATTTTATATTAACACTATTAAACCTTCATTTAACAGAGATTCCGGATTAGAGGTGAGTAACCTTTTGCTCTCAATAGTTGAATCTACAGGAAATATCTCCTCCAATCAGAAACAGTCATAATTCAACCAATCATAACTCATTCTTCACAATCTACCAGGATACTATAAAAGACCGACAACACCTACACACACACACACACACACACTGACTTGAAGACGAAAGGCAGAAGACTTTCGAAACGTCGTCCTCTACACTTGTGTCTTCACAACAGGCAGTTACCATTCATTCTATAACGTTTCATCATGAATACTCTGCCTAAACAATCTATCAAAGAATACAATTGATATTAAACATTATTACAAATATTGATTTATATACAATAATATTACGAATTTACAAACTATACTGAATCTTTCATTTGGTCTGGAACTGAATACTTTATTGACGGTTGCATTACAGTCCACGACGAGCATATTAATTTTGAGTTGATATTATTACTCCTTGCTTTAGATAGCACTGTCTTTTCTTGGCTGGTCTCACATCCTTAAAAGCTGACTTTTTACCCAGGAAGATATTTAACTCCCTCGTAGAAATACTATCGTTATAAAGTTAATTCACTGAAGCTGCACGGTGTGTAATGTTTATAAATCTATAAATATTCCTGGTCAAATTTTGTAGTTTTTAAATTAATAAGCGTTAATCGCAATTATAACTTCCAAAGCTTATAGCATACTGAATGTAACTGATCAATAATAATTTTAGCTGTCTTTTAGCGCGTTGGCTTATATAGTTAAGGTGAGATTCTCGAACGTTTAGCAATGTGTATCACATATTATTGATTTTCGGTTTCGAGAATCTTCTACAAACATAGAGAACAGGCGGGACTTGCACAATACACATCGAACAGTATATATCACATGTATCAAACTGAAACACATAAGTATTAAAATAAAGTATAACGGTAAATCCATAACATTGCAGTCCAGATAAGATCACTGTGCTAGACTATAAAGAAACAAACAGAAAACGAATACCATTAAGATAATTTAAATGAAAGAAAATATTGTTAATTATGAGCTTCAGGTTTAATTCTCTTACAGTTAGCTACACGCACATGCTTCCATTGTTTCACTGTTAAAGTCGCAGGCTGGATGTAACTTCATTGTATCTTTAAATGCTTACCCAATTACTAGTAAATATAACAGATAACTTTGTAAATTTAAATATTTTACCATTTATTTAGCAATGTAAAAAAGTTGATTTTGTTTTGTTTGTCTGTTGTTAAACACAAAGCTACACAATAAATACCTGTCTTAAAACACTACGATATCGTAACTTTGTGTTTTAACGGTATAAAACTTAAGATTTACTGCTTAGCCACTGGATTATATTTGAAAGTAACATTGGAAAAAGTTTGTAAATTGTTAATTTGGTGCAAAATGTACTAGCTTTTGGTACAACTTGAAAACAGTTTTTATAGGAAGTGTGAAAACGTCCTAAAATAGATAGCATTTTGTAGGGATAAATACATATATACATATATTGCTATAAAGTCAGAAGATAACCATTGTGAGCAGTATTTAGACAACTGTTTAACTGTAATATACAGACAGTGGTCACTTAGTAGTTAGAAGAATTTAGGCATGTTTACATGGAAATGATTTTACTATTATTATCGTTTTGGCCCGGCATGGCCAAGCGAGTTAAGGCGTGCGACTCCTAATCTGAGGGTCACGGGTTCGCATCCCCTTCATGCCAAACATGCTTACCCTTTCAGCCGTGGGAACGTTATAATGTGACGGTCAATTCCACTCTTCTTTGGTAAAAGAGTAGCCCAAGAGTTGGCGGTAGGTGGTGATGACTAGCTGCCTTCCTTCTAGTCTTACACTGCTAAATTAAGGGCGGCTAGCACAAATAGCCGTCGAGTAACTTTGTGCGAAATTCAAACAAAAAGTTGTCTTTTTACTGTAAAATAGATTATATTGTACAAGGTTTAACTGTTATAAACAAATATATATTTTCCTTAAAGAAAATTCCAAGCAGTTAAAAATAAGTTTCTAAATCTGGATTTCTTACAACTTAAGTATTGCATTAGAGTACTCTCAAAAGAAGATGCGCCAGACCCTTTCATTGTATATACAGATATATATATATATATAAACTATCGCATAGTCCGTTAAAATGATGGGGCAAGTACCACCACCTCTTTACCTCCCATACCATAGATAACCAAAATAAATAAATTTTGAGAACTCAAGCTCTATCAAGACAAACACAGGAAAGAATAGTCGAGGCAATAAAACGTTGTTAAATTCCTTTGTGAGCCAATCAAAATCAAGATCATTCATGGTGTAGGCATAAAATGATTATCAATAAAAATAATTTAGATTAACGTTTATAAAATATCATTTCCAATAAGGATGACACAAACTATAGAAATATTAGTTATATCGATCATGTTATTTCGCGTTTTTTACAATGCATTTAAGATTGGTTGCAAATGTTGAAACTTCTAAAAAGTCTTTATGAAACAATCCATAGAAGCAAAAACAAATGTCGAACTGCAATTTTACCCAAATAGATGAGGTCCCAAAATTGGTTCCGATAATAAAGAAAGAAATTAGCTTTATATTACAAAAACTTTTAATAGTAAGTATAGTCATGGAAGCAGTCGTGAAAGTGGAAAAGGTTAATAACTTTTATTATAAACATTTAGTATTCCCTTTCTCTTTTCAACTAATAAGAAATAAGATTTATATAGTTTTGTTGGAGTTTGTGTTTCCAGAACAACTCATTATCTAAATTAAATTTGTCATACTATTATCGAATGAAATGTTTAAGTCTTCAGAGGGATACTTAATATTATTAATTCTTAGCCAATTTCTTGATATATCAACATTATCGAAAATTACGTTGTTTTTCCTTTGATTATTTTCTATACCTTGAAATTTTGAAACAGCGAACGTATTCTAATTTAATCGTTTCTGGTGTTTGTGATATATGTACATTTTTGCTTACTTTGAACACTACTTTTAATAACTCTTACTCTATTCCAATTTATTTTGATGTCAATTAGCGATATTTAATGAAAGTATTATATTCAGCTTGTTCGAGATTTAATATCAAGTTACCCTAACAAACTGTCGCTTACAATAACTTTATAATTTTCTTTATTTACAGCAGTATAAATCATATATTACTTCTATTTTTCGAGAAAACAAATCTTACATTGAAATTTGAAATAAGGTTTCTTAAATCATTAAATAATTCAAAGTATTGTTTAATCACTATCCTCGTCTTTGGACTACTGCGCATTTATAATTAGGTTCTGAATAACCTTAAGAGTGTCACGAACAAACAAACTTCATTGGTATAATGGTTAATCAGTCTTTGAAGTCAACGAAGAGTATGCTGTTGTCAGTGGTGATACAAAATTGATTTTATGTTGTATCTATAGAAATATTGAATACAAGTAAAAAGATGCGATGATTTCAATGTATACGTCATTGTTTGAGCCACATTTGGAAAATTTTGTTCAGTTTAGGGATCCTTTTCTATGTAAAACATTGAATTGTTTGAAAAATTCAGTGGATGGTTAGCAAAATGGTACCTGAGAAGCAGAGGTTGCCATATGGGTGAAGACTAAGATTCTTAAAATTGTTTTTTTTCTTTAAAAATGATAGTTAGAGTGATCTGCTTGAAGTGTTTAATTTTGTAAAATAAATTGATATAGTTGATGCGCTAACATCTGTAATACCTAACAGAGTAAATTATAGAATCAGGGGATACAATTATAGATTCAGGAAAGATAGAAGCTGTTTTAGCTAATACAATGTTAATTTTCAAATAGCGTAGTTGGCATATGGAACGGGTTGTCTTCAGTTGTGGTGGAGATAATAAATTTGAGTGAGTGCAACAGAAAGCTTGTTAAATGTATGAATGATGAGGGCTGGCTTTATTCTTATATAATATTTGATAGTTTTAATTTAGCTAAGATGATAGGGCAGTCGAAATGGACCAGCTTTTGGTAGAATCTATTTTTAGTAAAATCTTTATGGTATGAAGCATTATGTTCAAAATTGGTATCATTTTTTCTATTTGATTCTTGCTTCAACACTAAGCACTGTTGATCCATTGTCATCAGACGTTAAATATGTTTACTTGTGGTTTTTGAGATATTGATATAAAAAAGTATAATAGGTGTTTCAATTGTGCTGTAATAGTTTATTGAAATTTTTTAATGATGAGCGACACAAGATAATTTAATTGCTTCAATCCACATTATATTAATAAATAATTCAGTGCCTACAAAAATATTTGCTGTAAATATATGATGAGTGCCATTTTAACCTTTGTAATTGAAAAATCGTTGTTTCGAAATTTTTAATTCTAAAGAATACCATTATTATGATACAATATGTTATCGTTTATATTGATAATGTTAAATTCATACATAACTTACTCTTTTACCTTGATAACGACTTTTTCTTCACGACGTTGTTTGCATTCTGAATTTTTTTGAATGTTTTTATAATAATTTTAGATGGGATTTGGTTTGCGATCTAAACCCATATTGTACTTGATGTCTCTTATTTAACATAATTATCCGTTGATATATTACTTCATTTTCTTTCAGTGAACTTATTTGTAATAAAATATTTGGCTTTCCGTCCTAGAACTGCAAGAAATTTACAATTTACTTTTTGTTTTGTAAAAATACGTTTCACTTAATATTTCAGTCTTTTTTAGAAATAATTTGTTTATTACTACTTAAAATGATATATTTATTGAAGTCAATTAGATGATCGTTTTGTCCTGTAATTTTTAGTATAATTTTATAAATGAAATTTGATCTTTTAATATTTTCATATATTGGATTTGTTTTTTCCGCATTATTAAACTACCAGGTGGATTAAAAGTAGAGGAATATAAAATATTCTCAAACTCATTATTGTATAATACTTTGTTAATAACATCACAATGAAGATGAATGTCATCTACAACTTTTAAGATGTTAGCTATATATTTTCATCTCTGTCTTTCATTGGAATGGTATTTTTGGTTAAGTAGTATTTTCTACAGTTTTTATTTAGATTTGTGAATTTCATAATTTAGGGCTAATTTGATTATATACCTTAAAGCTACAAAATTAATAGAGAGACCAGTCATCTAAATTAAATAATAATATAATTTATCTAGCGTACAATAAAATTTCCATATTTAATTCTTACTCTTTACCTAATATTTCCATCATAATATTTAAAAGTATTCTTATTAAACGTTTCACTGACATATTTTAATGCTAATGAATAATTTTAAAATCTTATTGTAAATTCCTTCGAAAGCTTGCTATCTTTAAAATCTAAAACATTTAGCTTTCCACTTACTAAAACGTAACGTTTTTATAAATCACTCGGCATTTCATAATAAATATATATAAAACATTTCATAATTATTAAGACTGATTTTTATTTCTTTTATACGTTATGAAGAATAATGTACACACTTTACTCATACAATACTTCGTCGAAAACTCAAATTGTAATATCTCTTTTTCATATTTTGAGGATTCATGATTTTAAATATTGTTAAATTTCTTTTTGTTTTATTCCTTTAGAAAATTTTATATTATTCATTTTCTACTATCCATGAAAGTTTAAATATTTAAAAATATTAACACAATTTAACACAAAACATCGTGAATTAATTTTACAATTCTAAACTTATTTTTACAGTGAAAGGCGTTAGGACTCAGCTATTTGCTTTTACCGTATTTGTTTTGGAATTTCGCACAAAGTTACTCGAGGGCTATCTGTGCTAGCCGTCCCTAATTTAGCAGTGTAAAGCTGGAGGGAAGGCAGCTAGTCATCACCACCCACCGCCGACTCTTGGGCTACTCTTTTACCAACGAAAAGTGGGATTGACCGTAATATTATAACACCCCCACGGCTGGGAGGGTGAGCATGTTTAGCGCATTTCGGGCGCGAACCCGCGACCCCCGGATTACGAGTCACACGCCTTACGCGCTCGGGCATGCAAGGCCTTTTTTATTGTAAATTAGCAGTAAAATATTTTAGTGTATAAATATTTTACGTTCTTTTGTTTTGATAAGCCAAACTATTATATATTATTTTGAGTGACAATTAACTATTTTCTTTCGGAAATGCTCCTCTCGGTTAGTGAACGGTAAGTCTAAAGGCTCATAATGATAAAAACCTTATTTAGATATTTGTGCTGAGCACAACACAAATAACTTAATTTGTAACTTTGCTCTTAGCAACAAACAAATAAATAAGTCTTTCATTATTCAGTATAAACAGTTTTGTTTAGTAAACTAGAATACATTAACAAAATCAGTAAACTAAGGGTTAGTAATTAAAAAACGATTACCTTTTAAAACTTCTTTGATGTAATGCAGCTAATGTACACAAATGTCAGTACATTTAAGGTTAAGTAGTAAGAGTTTTCACAGTTTATATACAATAAATGAGTTAAATACTGGAGAACAGTGGTCGAACACAAAGGAAACACTAAAGATTTGAATACAAATATGTAGTAATGCATTCGTGAATACTTTGTGAGATAATATTCAATAATTATAAAATAACAAATGGAAAGGTTTCAATTATTTTATTTTATGAAATAAAATGAAAAAAAACTGAAAAAATAAAATTTGAACAAATAATAACATTTCAATAAATTTATTTTTAAACATGCAATAATGAAGGTTTTAAAACAAAAATATATTTATAAAAAAGACTTATGTAACCTACATAAAAGCCAGTATGAACAATAAACAAACTTCAGAGTTGAACTTTCGAGATAAGAGAAGTTCTGTAAGCCAAAATTTATTATGTCCAGATAGAATAGTTCAATTACTTTTTTGCCAATCACGATCATAATGACTGGGGTGCAAAGGGGCTGGAGAGAGAGTATGTGCCGTAAAACGTTATAAGTGTAGTGTGTTTTGGGGTAAAAAGCCTAAATTAAAGAATAAGTGTGTTATCATCTAGCTTAAAACACATATAATTTAACACGAAAGTCAAAATATCGATTCCACTTTAAACTTAAATCGGTTCTGAATTAAGTTATTTTTTGTTATATCACCAACATTATTGTAAAAAATCTCTTTAATCATCAGATACTCTCAACAAAAAATCAACAAATATTTTTTTTCAGTTTTGTTGTCTATACATTTCATTTTATACTTTCATTACGTAGACTAACAATAATATTAGGTTACATTTTTGTTGCTAAATGACATGACATAAGGTTCATTGCTAGAACATAATGTTATCAAAACGCGATGGCTTTTCTATATTCTAAAACTTGTTAATATAACTAATTTTTTCTAATTATTATTGTAAGAATATGCTACAGATTAACCTCATGAATGATCTTAATTTTGATTGAATTACAAAGGAATTTATCGACGTTTGACTGCCTCAACTTTATTTTTCTATTTTTTTTTGTTGGTCAAGTTAGACTTCGTAAACTTTATTTATTTCACTCATCTATGAAATGTGAGGTGAGGTTGGGGATAGCACTTGACCTGCAACTTTTGATGGGCTACACACTAGAATATCGTATAACTGATAGTTATTATTTATAAACATCTTTCAGTGAGTTGTCAACAGTCAGACCTGAGTGTTTTATGTACGATGGTAAGTAAACGCTGTACCAGGGCAGTGGATACTGGAACACTCAGGTAACATTTGGAGAATAAAAATAAGGAAGGAAAGTTCTTTCGTGGAACTTCAATAACTAGAGAGCTGTTTCCTTCAGAAGTGTGGTGATCATCGAGGTAAATGCTGATTTTTGTATTTTCTGAAAATAAGAGAAAGTGAAACTAAAGAGCTTGTTCATTTTACGAGGGAGAATTTACAGTAATATTCTGATTCCAATATTATATAAATGTTAATTTGTTAGAAAGTAGCTTGAATTTTTGTTGCAAAAGTGTTGGATTAAATTCCAAGACACTAGTGAAACACTAGTGAAGTTTAAAATCTGAGATCTAGTGCTGCAGTCAATTAGAAGACACTTCGTTGGTTTAGTAACTAAATCAATCATGCGTGAATTTCTCGAGCTAATTTGAATATTTATATAAATAAGCACGTATAGTAAACAGATGATGCGTTTAAGTTCGCTCCACAGTTTAAACTGCTACAGTAAAATATATTGCAAACAAAATTGTTGTTATGAAGGTAAAGTACTATATCTGAAAAAATTTTTTTCACTTAAAAGAGTTTGTTAATATTTTTCTGTCTATACTAGGAAATACTGAAGTGTTTTCAGTACTTAAGGCAATAGTTGGAAATGAAGATAATGTTATATTATTTTGGTTTATAATTTTTTATTATTATTATTATTATAGGTAACTCAACAAAATTATCACAACTGGTGAAGTGAGAAATGAAACTCACAATAATACTATGCCCCCCAGTGGCTCAGCGGTATGTCTGCGGACTTACACGCTAAAATCCGGGTTTCGATACCCGTGGTGGGCAGAGCACAGATAGCCCATTGTGTAGCTTTGTGCTTAATTCAAAACAACAACAATAATACTATATAATGAAGTTTAGTGTCATATATCATTCCGGTTTATTAATGGCACTTACAAAATATCGAAAAATAATCCCTAATTTTTTGGAAATGAAACTATTCAACAATTTTAATCAATATACAAAAAATACTTTATAGAAAAACTACTGAAAGCTATGTTAAACTCAAAATACAAAGAACTCAATGGTTTACAAAAATAGAAAATGAGTCTAACCCAGTAACTGCTTTGCTACATTCAACCAGACATTTATAGGCTCATACAATGCAACACCAATCAAATCAACAGGAAGACGAACAAGGAAAAGAAGATGTGTTGCAAAAAAATTGTTAATCTAAGGTATCAACAACAAAAAGACGTCAGCATGTCGAACCATCAACTAAGGTCATAATTTACAGATTCGTACGACAATTAATCATTGAAGGGATACATATGTTCAACAAAGGACTCAACTTAGCAGCAACATCAAGAAGTATTTTATTCATCGAAAGAAAGCCTTTCTGTAAGACTTAGCCAGAAGACTAGCGACTCATTCTACCCAAAAACCAACAAAACAGCGGAAAACAGTCACTAAAAAGAAAACGACTTCGACAGCAATTCCATTGAAAACCAACACCCTAAATTTATAGAGAGAACTGAAAATATCTATTTCCCCGAGACACCTCAAAGCAGTATTTAAGTAACTTTTTCAAAGCATTCTCACACGAAACCACACTGTTACGTATTTTTTTAATGTTTTATGTTCTTTGTAGACTAAACGCAACAGAAAAACGCAGATAATAGCTTGTATAATTTATTACACTAAACTATTAACAAATATAACAGATATAACATGAATTATATAATAATAGTGACAGATATTAAGTTACAACATTCGAAATTAATTACAAAACAAAATAATATTAGTTTCAAACTTCAAAATAAATCACAATACAAAACGGTACTGGCCTGTATCTAATATAATGATCTAAAATTAAAGTCTCAAATTCCAGTCTAGGGTGTGAATTTGGTCCCACGAAGTAATTCCGAAACAGTTCACAGTTCAATAAATTCGCCGTCTCTCAGCACAAGCGGTAATTCAGAAGTATCGTAGAGATTGACGAAATAAAATCACGGCTTCCGTAGATCTAATTTCAATCACAAATCCAAGTTGAATATTCACAGCAAACACTTAATCTTTTTCAAATAACTAACTTTCTTCTTATGAAATGAAACTGGTGTCTGAATCTTACTCTTTGTCTTCGAATAAAAACTGATGACTCGATATCTCTCACGTCACCGTCTTTTTTATACCGATAGGCCTATTTCTCGAACAATCTCGCAATTTCCATACAACTCCAGAGCTATACACGCATATCCGTTCTTGCACGAGACTACACATCTAGACAGGAAGTCACCAGCACTCATTTACAAACATGTGATTGGTCTACTTAATTCGAGAAAGTTCTAAAATGTTACCCGAAATGAATAACAAGATATTAGTTTAAACTTCTAAACAATAATATCAATATGGAAAAATGAATAATACAAATGAAAATTCAAACACAATACGACATGTTGTCGTTTACAAAATATTTACACATATACATAACACTCTCCCCCTTAAAAGTAAAAAAAAAAGTTTGAACTTATGAAAACTTTTTTTTTGTTTTGCTTATTTGTCTTTTTAAACCAACTTAAAAGGGTTAAATCCAGTAGATTCTGAAATAACCTCGCGAACTTCAAGCAGTAACAAGGGAACACCCTCAACCCAGTTCTTTGAGTGTTTGTGGCAGTAATTTGGTGGAAACGATCAAGAACACCTTGTGACTCAGGATGGTATGCACTGGATGAAACTTGATGGAGGTTTAATTCATGTATGGCTTGTTCAAATAGTTTAGACATAAAATTTGTGTCTTGATCTGATTGCACAACTTTTGGAATTCCGAACATGGTAAAGGATTTGACAAGAGCCTTGACGATGTTGGGAGAAGTGATTTTTCTCAAAGGGATTGCCTCACGAAAACGTGTAGAAGCACACGTGATCGTCGAGAGGTATTCATTTCCTACTTTGCTTTTTGGCATTGGGCCAACACAATCGATAATGACCCTTGAGAATGGTTCTTCAAAGGCAGGAATAGGCTGCAGTGGTGCTTTGAGAATCCCTTAATTTGGTTTTCCAGTGATTTGGCAAGAATGACATGCCTTACAAAAGCTAACAACATCTTGGCGCATCTTTGGCCAATAGAAATGTCGTCCGATACGATCTAAGGTCTTTCTTACACCTAAGTATCCCGACAATACATGGTCATGAGCAAGACTAAGAATATCATTCCGATAGTATTTTGGAATGACGATTTGATGAATAACATTACACTTTTCATCAGCAGCAGCGTCAGGAGGTCTGTATTTTCTCATTAGCACACCTGACTTCTTGTAGTAACAAATAGGGACAGTTCCTATTTCATTTTCATCAACAGCCAGTTGTAGAAGAGAACGAGTTTCAGGATCATTGTCCTGTTCCTCAACAAGTTTGTTTGGACGAAGAGAGTCGAAAAATGTCTTAGAGTCATCAGTAGAACTTAAAGTTGAGTCAGAAATCTCATCAATGTGAGACATGAACGTATCAGACAAAGAGAAATCCTCTTTGGACTCCTGAGAACGTGTCTGAAAACGAGTAACAGCACAGGCGGGAAAAACATCAGGAAACTCTTCAACGAGTTGCTCTGTACTGGGGCTAATAACAGGTGCTTCAACAACACGAACCTCTGGTACCACCTTACTACCAGCCAAATCATTCCCCAAAAGCATAGACACACCTTCAACAGGCAATGAAGCTTTAATACCCACAGTCACTGGGCCTGAAACTAAGTCCGAATGTAAATCTAATCTATGAAGAGGAATAGAAACGACGCCACCTTCTACACCAGAAATGAGCACATTGGCCCCAACGGATGACTTTTCAGAAAACGGAAGTACACTTTCCAAAATCAAACTCTGAAAAGCTCCAGTATCCCGCAGGATTTTAATTGGTTGTAGATGTGAATCGCCAACAAAAGAAACACAACCTTTAGTCATGAAAGGCTTAAATTTGTCCTCAACAATATCTTCAGGTACATCAATAATATTGGACTTGGAATCCACAGTGGACTGGACAGGGTCAAAATCATTGGGAACCAATGATATATCAAACAAGGGCGAAATGAAACTATTGGGTCATGGCTTGTTTTTGAGCTTATATCACTCAGAAATCAGATGGCCAGGTTTCCTACAATAAGCACATGTTCTGGATGAGAATGACACGTTTTTAGTAGATGATGAGCTTATAGAATAAGATGGAGTCTTCGTTTGAGAATTAGAAATTTGCTCTTTTTTGTCTCTGTCGACATTTGCATAATATTTGAATGAGTCATTGGGTTTCTTTGTTGTGTGATTTGTTTTGCTTTTGTATGAGAAATCTTTGTGAGTTAAAGCATACTCGTCTGCCAAGACAGCAGCATCATGAATTTTGGAAGCTTTTTGTTCATCAATATAAGTTTTTAGCTCTACGGGAATACATCTTTTAAACTCTTCGACTAACATGAGTTCTCTGAGTTTCGCATAATCATCTTTAATTTCTCTGGAATCACACCACCTGTCGAACAGAGTTTCTTTTTCACGAGCAAATTCGACATAAGTTTGGCTGTCAAACTTTTTGTAACCACGAAATTTTTGTCTGTATGCCTCTGGCACCAATTCATATGCATTCAAAATGCATTTTTTGACGTGGTCGTAATCATAACTTTGCTCGGCTGTGAGCTTGGAAAATACTTCCTGAGCTTTACCCTTGAGAACACTCTGAAGTAATACTGTCCAATATTCGGTAGGCCATTTTAGCCTAAGGGCCAATTTTTCAAATTGCTGAAAATATGTATCTACAGCTTTTTCATTGAATGGAGGTACTAAACGAATCTGTTTGGAAGCATCAAAATTATCCAACTGCATTTGGACAACCTTTTCTTCTGTCTGTGCCTTTCTCATATTGATTTCTTTATCAGCTTTAATGCGTTCCATTTGTATTTCGGCATCAAGGCGTTTGTTTCCTTGTTCTGCCTCAAGAACAAGGCGTCTGTTTTCCTGTTCTGCCTCAAGAACAAGGCGTCTGTTTTCCTGTTCTGCCTCAAGAACAAGGCGTCTGTTTTCCTGTTCTGCCTCAAGAACAAGGCGTCTGTTTTCCTGTTCTGCCTCAATACGTTTTTGTTCTGCCTCAAGTCGTTTGGTTTCTTTTTCTGCCTCAATACGTTTAGTTTCTTGTTCTGCCTCAATACGTTTATTTTCTTGTTCTGCCTCAATACGTTTATTTTCTTGTTCTGCCTCAATACGTTTATTTTCTTGTTCTGCCTCAATACGTTTATTTTCTTGTTCTGCCTCAATACGTTTATTTTCAATTTCTAAACGAAATTTCATTTCCATTTCCATTTTTTTTAATTCGAAATCTGAGTCAAAATGAGCGACAGGCAATTGTTGTGCAACTGTTTGAGGTAATACCTTTTGGCTGACCAAATGTTCAACAATAATTTGTTTAATATCTGCTTTCTTCATTGATTGCTTCACTTCTAAATTAAAATGTTTACCAACATCAATGTTGTTGTTGTTTAGAATTAAGCACAAAGCAACACAAAGGGCTATCTGTGCTCTGCCCACCACGGGTATCGAAACCCGGATTTTAGCGTGTAAGTCCGCAGACATACCGCTGAGCCACTGGGGGGCTACTAACATCAAGTAATTCAGATTTTTTTAATTCACTGATTAATTCGAAAGAGGGATTCCGATTAAATTCGTTTATAAAATCTTCAAGTTCGACTGCCATTTTAAATGTACAAGCTGTCTATCTGTATAGAATATAAATCTTATTTTATAATAAAATTAAATTGTTTGTTCGATATCCCGGACGAGCCCCCAATTTTCTGTTACGTATTTTTTTAATGTTTTATGTTCTTTGTAGACTAAACGCAACAGAAAAACGCAGATAACAGCTTGTATAATTTATTACACTAAACTATTAACAAATATAACAGATATAACATGAATTATATAATAATAGTGACAGATATTAAGTTACAACATTCGAAATTAATTACAAATCAAAATAATATTAGTTTCAAACTTCAAAATAAATCACAATACAAAACGGTACTGGCCTGTATCTAATATAATGATCTAAAATTAAAGTCTCAAATTCCAGTCTAGGGTGTGAATTTGGTTCCACGAAGTAATTCCGAAACAGTTCACAGTTCAATAAATTCGCCGTCTCTCAGCACAAGCGGTAATTCAGAAGTATCGTAGAGATTGACGAAATAAAATCACGGCTTCCGTAGATCTAATTTCAATCACAAATCCAAGTTGAATATTCACAGCAAACACTTAATCTTTTTCAAATAACTAACTTTCTTCTTATGAAATGAAACTGGTGTCTGAATCTTACTCTTTGTCTTCGAATAAAAACTGATGACTCGATATCTCTCACGTCACCGTCTTTTTTATACCGATAGGCCTATTTCTCGAACAATCTCGCAATTTCCATACAACTCCAGAGCTATACACGCATATCCGTTCTTGCACGAGACTACACATCTAGACAGGAAGTCACCAGCACTCATTTACAAAAATGTGATTGGTCTACTTAATTCGAGAAAGTTCTAAAATGTTACCCGAAATGAATAACAAAATATTAGTTTAAACTTCTAAACAATAATATCAATATGAAAAAATGAATAATACAAATGAAAATTCAAACACAATACGACATGTTGTCGTTTACAAAATATTTACACATATACATAACACACACACAGAATAGAAATCTAAAGAACAACCTAACACATAAAGATATTAATTCTATAAACAATCTAAACAGCATAATAGCATCAAATTTTTAAAAGCAGATAAAGGCAATGCAATACTAATAGCGAATATGAATAAGCTTATTAAAAAATAAATAACATGCCAGATACAAACTAATTTAAGCGAAAACACACGAACACCAATTAAACAAAATGCTATTACAAACGAAAAACAACACGATATAAGGAAACTTTTATCCCTACCTATGCAACATCTAATCACGCACACCACAACTATACGACTTCTTCAATTCTCACAAACCTGATTGTCCACTATGACTTATAATGTTGACCTATAAGTCAATCACCTACAACATTGGTTTATATAAAGTGTGCATTTTAAAATAAGTAACGGTTTTTTAAATTTTAAATCTATTTTTGATCAACTAAACCATAAAGTCTTAACAGCCACTTTTGATGTAATTTCCATCTTTATAGGCCCAGCACGCCCAAGTGGTTAAGGCACTCGACTCGTAATCTGAGGATAGCAGGTTTGAATCTTCGTCTCACCAAACATGCTCACTTTTTCAGCGGTGGGAGTATTATAATGTTAAGTTCAATCTCACTATTCGTTGGTAAAATAGTAGCCCAAGAGTTGGCGGTGGGTGATGATGACTAGCTGCCTTCCCTCTAGTTTTACACTGCAAAATTAGGATTGGATAACACAGATAGCCCTTGTGTAACTTTGTATGAAATTGAAAACAAACCAAATCCTCTTCACAGAAGTCCCAGCTACTGAAGCCTGTAAGATAGCTTAAGAAGTTTATATTCAATACACCAATTAATTAATACACATTCACAGCAATCATTTAGCAACTCTTATAGAATTCACTACCGTCAACAATACATTTATATTCAATAATCAAAACTACTTACAAATAAATGGCTAAAGTATGGGTATTCCCGTGTCATAGTTTTTAGCCAACATTTACATGACACAAAATGAATCTCAAGCGATAAATTCAGCCTTATACCCACGACTATACTGGTACAGATATGTTCACGATACAAATATTTGTTTCATATCTACGGAACACACACTTGGTTTTTCAATAGCGTCAACTCCATATATCCCAACATTAAGTTCACCTGTGATCTCGAGAAATTTAACCAAATGACACTTCTAAACCTCAAAGTCACAAGAACTGATAAACAATTCAAAACAAAAGTCCACAGAAAAACTACTAATACTGGACTATACATTCCCTGGGACTCAACACATGAAACGAAACAAAAACTCAACATATTAAAAAACCAAGTAAACACAGCCATAAAACTACAATAACACCAAAATTATTTATAAAATACAATGCAACAAGTTCAACGACTTCTATATCTGAGAAACAAGCAGAAAAATGGAAATCTGATTCAAAAAACATACGCACAAACATTTTTTGCACTTTTTTTAACACTGCAAATTAAATAAACACAACATGGCCATAGAAAATACCCAGTTACTAAGTAGGGAAACAAATATAAACAAACACAAATTCAAAGAAATCCTACCTATTCAACAAATCTAACCAAATTAAACCAATATAAAGGAACACATTTACACCTATAGTAATTAACACCTCAACATTTAACTGCAATGCTCACTACATTTCGTAACAGTTTGCAATCTCGTCCCTCAGAAATGTGCCCAGCAACTGTTAGTTGTGAACCCTCTTTGTTAACCAGATGATGACCTAAAAAAGTCAAAACGTTGTTCTGTACTTTATTTTAATAAAAGTTTTACCACCGTCAGTCTCCTTTACATTTCCCTTAATTAAATTAATATAAGTAAGAAAACGGTTGTTTAAGAACTGAATCTGGAACGTTCTTCAAAAATGGTTTAAAATAAAAGAAGCATTTCTTTGCTGAGTAACAAATATAGAGAGATAATTTTTACAAATACTTATATTTATTAATTAGTATCTTCAAATTTTCGCGTCAGAATAAGCATCTTAACATTATAGTTATTAATTGTACATTCTAAAATACATGAAAACGCATTTAATTAAATGCTGTAATAGAGTATTCAGCCGTCCTTTATGATGAATACTTTTATTTAATATAAATATAATCTTAAACATTTTAAGACTAAAAAAGGAAACTTTTGGTTTTAGTGATCCTTACACTCGTCCCTCTATTGACAAAACTAAGAATATTCTTTCATCAATAAGACCTTGCATTATTCAAAGCAGATAATTTATTGTCAGTGTTTCTAATAGACATTAACATTGTTTCACATTAAACGAATTTCGCGCAAAGCTACACGAGGGCTATCTGCACCAGCCGCCACTAATTTAGCAGTGTAAGACAACAGGGAAAGCAGCTAGTCATCACCACTCACCACCAACTATTGGATTACTCTTTTACCAACGAATAGTGGGATTGACCGTCACATTATAACGGCCCCACGGCTGAAAAGGCGAACATGTTTGATGTGACGAGGATTCGATCCCGCTATCCGCAGATTACGAGTCCAGTGCCTTAACCACCTGACCTATAGGCTATGTATTTTGCTTTTAACAATACACTTTTTAAAATTCTGATAAATGTGTTCAAACAAATAGAGGGATTGTCAAGAACATTTAACTTAGTTTATTATTTCCTGCTGCCCGCTTCATGAGAGCGGGATTTTAAGTAAGAGATACTAGTTAATGTCGAATTAATTATATTTGATATATTGTTTTTATTACGTTTAATGCGGTAATACTTTAATTGGTGTACAAATGTCATAACTATTCGTCATACAACTCACGCCTGTGAAGCTACTATAAAATTACGCTGTAAAAACCGTTTCATCGGTTTTAATTGTCACAAGAAGTTTCTAAGGAGAAATTTGAAACGTTTTGCTTATTAACGGTAATATAGAGTTTGTTTGTTTGAATTTCGCGAACCATTGCACAAGGGCTAGTCACATTATAACGCCCCCACGACTGAAAAAAAGCGAGTATGTTTTGTGACACGGGAATTTAAACCCGCCACCCTCAGATTGTGAGTCGAGCGTCCCTGACCTCCTGGCCATGGCTGTCTATATTAGGTTTACGTTTTTCAAAATAACATTAAATCTACGGAAATACTCTAAACCTACTAGTGTTTGTGTGTTCTGTAAATTTGCAATCTTTCTATATTAACCTGAAGAGGACTTAAGAAGGTCGAAACGTTGCTCTCTACTTTATTTCAGTTATAGTTTTAATACCCATATCACCGTCTTCAAGTGGGTTTTTGTCATCACAAACTTTCTAAGTTTGGTTATTCTAAGATTTATATTTTATAGTTTGTTGAATCAACACATAAACATTTTTGACACGTTTAGGCTTATCGCTCTCTGCATGTTCTCTGTATTAATTATCAAATTAAACAGTACCTTGTTGAAAAATGTATATATTTTTATATGCATCTAACTGAGGTAGTATTGTTTAGCTCGAGAATGGATTTTTTATTGTTCCTTTGGAAGAATTATATAGAAATTTGCTGATTCTGAGGTCAGCTTACCTATAAAATCAGTGAGAAAACATCGCTTTAATTCTTTGATATATGACTAATACATGTTTAGACGTTTTATACTTTCGTTTATTGACGATTCCTACATTTATGTCATTGATGCAAATCAAAAAAGAGCAAAAGTCCTAAGACTGTGCTCTTAAGTACACCACTTGTGACATTAACTCACTTTGACTAAACTCCATTTGTAACAACCCTCTGTTTTCTTCCATCCAGTCACTCTTCTATCCAATTTGCTAAGCTATTCCCAATATTCATGTACATAATATTTTACAAGCCTTTTATGTGGCACCTTTTTAAATGTTTTCTGAAAATTCAGATACAACAAATTTACACCCTTACTCTCATCTACATAAGCAGTGACCTTTTCAAAGAATATTAAAATATTTGAACGTCAGAATATTCCCTTAGTTAAACCATTCAAAGCATCTTTTACCAGTCTTTTTGAAAATTTTCCACAAATTATGTAAGACTAATAGGTCTATAATTACTCAATAACTTTTATTACCTCCCTTGAAAAAAGGAGTGACATTAAATAACTTAAAGTCCTTTGTCATCTGCCCAGTATTGAAACTAATATTATCACGTGACTCACATTTACAACCTTTAGCCTCCTTCAAAACAGTTATCCTCTAACCCAGAAGTGTTATCAGTCTATCAACTTCTCAGTCTTTTCTTAACCAGCTCAGAATTATTGCAATTGTCTGTTTCCATCTATTAATTATTCAAGATAAGGAATACTAATTAAATGTTCATTTGAAAAAAACTGAAAGAAAAACATAAATTAATGACCCAGTCGTTTCTTTATATACTAGATTTTCTTCCTCATTCCTCATGGACCAAACCCTCGTCCTAACCTTTTGTTCATACTTAATGTATTTAAAAACATCCTTACTTAATTTTTACATTTCCATTCAACCTTTGTGTTATGTATATGTGTAAATATTTTGTAAACGACAACATGTCGTGTTGTGTTTGAATTTTCATTTCTATTATTCATTTTTCCATATTGATATTATTGTTTAGAAGTTTAAACTAATATTTTGTTATTCATTTAGGGTAACATTTTAGAATTTTCTTGAATTAAGTAGACCAATCATATGTTTGTAAATGAGTGCTGGTGACTTCGTGTCTAGACGTGTAGTCTCGTGCAAGAACGGATATGCGTGGATAGCTCTGGAGTTGTATGGAAATTGCAAGATTGTTCGAGAAATAGGCCTATCGGTATAAAAGACGGTGACGAGAGATAGATTCAGTCATCAGTTTTTATTCGAAAAAAGAAGATAGATTCAGTCATTAGTTTTATTCGAAGAATAAGAGTGAGATTCAGGCATCAGTTTTAGTTATTTGAGAAAGATTAAGTGTTTGCTGTGAATATTCAACTTGGATTTGTGATTGAAGTTAGATCTACGGAAGTTGTGATTTTATTTCGTCAATTTCTACGATACATCTGAATTACTGCTTGAGCTGAGAGACGGCGATTTCATTGAACTGTGAACTGTTTCGGAATTTCTTCGTGGGACCAAATTCACACCCTAGACTGGAATTTGAGACTTTCATTTTAGATCATTACATTAGATACAGGCCAGTACCGTTTTGTATTGTGATTAATTTTGAAGTTTGAAACTAATTTTTATTTTGTTTTGTAATTAATTTCGAATGTTGTAACTTAATATCTGACACTGTTATCATATAATTTATGTTATATCTGTTATATTTGTTAATAGTTTAGTGTAATAAATTATACAAGCTGTTATCTGCGTTTTTCTGTTGCGTTTAATCTACGAAGAACTTAAAACATCAAAAAATACGTAACACTTTGTCATACACTATCTTTATGTTGTAGCTTCGTGTTTGACCTACTTTATTGATCTTCTCTATTCTTCTAAACGGATCTGAATGTTTGGTGTTGGCAGGTAATGTGGTATCACCGAAAGTTGATATTTTCTTAGATGAGTAAGAAACAACCGTTTTAACGCATAAATGTAAATAAAATATTCATATACTTAGATTATAAAGGGATTTAGAATTTTCAGACAGGGATCCTTTGTAGTTAATGGCATTATTAAACGGAGAGGTACAGGTCATCTTGAGGGACTAGTACAAGACACAAAGAGACCTGCAATAAATTGTATCTTAGATACGATTAGAAAATGCGACGTCCTATAATAATTGAAATCCAGAAACACAAAGTTCAGAGGTAAAGGTAATCTGCCCAAGATATTATGTACTTGAAGGCTGTCGATTTAAAATAAAACCAAGATAGGTCGCTGAATTCAAATATATATATTTAAGAATAAGCAAAAATATCTCTGAAAAGATGTTATAAGCTAGTTTAAAAATATAAAACACGACTACAAATTTTACAAGATGCATAATTATCGAAAAAAATACTGAAATAAGAGTACCCAAACACTTATTTTAAAATATAAGACTAAATCTCTATTTTAATGTAATTTTTCAATAGAATAATTTAAAAATGACAGAAATACGTTTGTCTTTTGTATTATTTTTAATTGCCCAAATACTTTTGTTTGCTACTCTGTACATAATTTTTTTCAAGACAAAGGTTGGGCTGTTGTATACGTCAAGCAGTTTCAGAATAAAACGAGTAATTATCCATAGGAAGATACGCTAGTAA
The DNA here is from genome assembly GCA_011833715.1 of Carcinoscorpius rotundicauda. NCBI lineage: Eukaryota > Metazoa > Arthropoda > Merostomata > Xiphosura > Limulidae > Carcinoscorpius > Carcinoscorpius rotundicauda. Next base: position 41,641,246 of record CM022392.1, on the reverse strand, counting down.
AGCCTTCGATTTATGTGTGACTAGGTTGATGGCGGTACAATGGTATGTCTCTGAACTTACAGCGCTAGAAAGCGGGTTTCGATAACAATGATGAACAGAGCACAGATAGGCCATTGTGTACGTTTTGCTTAACTTCAAACAGACTAGATTATTGTAAACGGCACTGAGATACTTCGGTCTTCTTACATTAGGTGGCTTGTGGAAATACGATAGAACAACAGCTTCAGAATAACTAGAGATCTATCGTCAAGATGCACGATCTTCAGAGAGAATACGTCGGATGCGGCATCGTGGAGACAAACAACGTTGTAAAGCTTTAGACTGTTTCAGTACAACGCATTTTTTTCTACTGCTGTTTTGTAAACTTGATAAAACCGAAAAAAAGATATTGATAAACCTGTTAATTTTTCACAGCTTTTATAACCTGAAATATACCAATAAAAATGCACTATACACAGTTACTAATGAATATTCTAAATCCAAATAGGAAATATTCTTAACGTATTACACTTTAGTAGCGACTTGGAAAAAACTTAATTACATAAGACAGAAATAAATTTTCAAGCAAATAATTCTAATTAAAGTAAAAGTATTGCCTGTTTAAGGATAAAAACTTTCTTTAAGTACATTAAGTAGTTACAAAACTTTGAAATGTAATCGTGAATTATATCAAATTGTCAAGAGCATATTCAAATTTGTATATTTAGTCAACCAAAAAAAAGTGTGGTTGGGGACGGGCTCTATTCATATCAATATTATACATCAGGAAAAACAGATAGTGATCTGGTTTAAAGGCCCCCCAATGGCTCAGCAGTGTGTCTGCGGACTTACACGCTAAAATCCGGGTTTCGATACCAGTGGTGAGCAGATCTCTTGTTATTCTGAAGCTGTTGTTCTATCGTATTTCCACAAGCCACCTAATGTAAGAAGACCGACGTATCTCAGTTACATTGTGTAGCTTTGTGCTTAATTCAAAACAACAAACAACTGGTCTAAACTGGAATCCAATTAGTTTTAGCTGACCGTTAAATCCTCCTCTGCAAATTGTAACATTAGTAGAAGTATTTCTATAAGGTAAGCATAACCGTACCAAACTTTAATAATGTACTGTATAATGTAGTACGAGAATACTGAAGATTTACTTTGTTTGTCTTCATTACTGACGTTTAGCAGCTAATAACCAATAATTTCAATCTAAGGGATTATTAAGTGTACGTTCAGTTTGATAGCTCAAACGATATACAGTGAAACCTGTCTAAGGCGGAATCGCATGGAACTGAGTAAAATTTCCGGCTTAGACAGTGAAATGCATTTCCTTAATTGTATATAATGTTTAAGCGGAACATTATACTTGTTTGACTCAAGGAAAGTAAGTCGTTTGTGAATAAAGATACTATGCCATATTTATTAGAATAAAAACAAAAATAGACTTTTCAAATATACATAAGTACACAAAATCTTAATCAAATTTATTTGAAGAAAGCGTCCACTTTTAATTATTTCATTCTTTCAATGAGCTTTCTCATGTGGTTAAAAGAAAAGGCTAATTCTACGATATTTTTATGAAGTTCATTTTCCCCCTTCATTTTTACATACAATTTGATAGCGTTCATGTAACTTAACACTTGCGATGAAATAGGAATTTCTATTTCCTCACTTATCTTTTCCATTTTGTTCATCTTCTGAATCTTTAACACTGTTACCATTTTGAGATTCCATTATAGGTTTTAAATCAATTTCATCAGTTTCTGTTAAAACATTCCTGTCACCGTTCACAAAACGTTCTGCATCCACAGAATCATCTGCATCAATCTTCTCAATCAGAGTTTGGATTTCGCTAGAATCATAACAAACAACTTCTTCACAATGTCCACTATTATCAAGAATAAATCCACAGTTTCTAAAGCACTTTATTACGTATTCGTCTTTTACGCATTTGATTGAATGACTTAAAAATGCAATTGCATCTAACACGTCAGTTTTCATGGTCATTTCAGATGTTCTCATGTAGTTGTCCAAGTTTGTAATAATATGATGAAGCATCGGTTTTCTGTATTTCAATTTTATACACTGTATAATTTCATTATCTAGTGGATGTATAACTGATGTTGTTCATGGTGGTAGAAAGACTAAACAAACATTTGAAAGTTGAATTTTTGGGTGACAAGCTGCATTTTCTAGGAAAATAGAATATTCTCATTTTCTTGTTCCATTGTTTTGTTGAATTTGTTCAAAAAAATCTTCCCCGCTTTGTTATTCTCTATCTATTCCACAGGAAGCTGATTTTTTTTTAATTTTTTAAACAACGCGGATTTTTCACTTTTACCAAATACCTATGGTTACTCTAATTTTCCATCAGTAAATGCGACCAAAAATACAGTCAATCATTTTTTTGAATAGCGACCTCCGGAATGATGAGGACAGAAAAAATAACAGAATGTATTTAACAAATACTTATTGTAACAAAATGTTCGAGAATCATTAATTAAATAAGAATTAATATTTAATCAAAAACATTTTTTCTGCTTTATTCAGGTTAAAATCCTACTTGTTGATAGATCAGGCAGGTGAAAAATAGTTTTCCGTCCACGTTACGCAGGTTACGCCATTTCGGGAGCCTTTTATAAAATATATCTTAAGATAATGCTGCAAAATTTTGATATTGTAGGCTTGTATAGGTTTCTAACCTGTGCAGTTTTCGGCTTAGCCAGGTTGTACTATATGTATTATTTTCTAAGAGCATACAGCTCTTTTAGGTTTAGACGAATCAGAATATTTAAGTATTATTTTAATGTAACAGCACAAATTTCTCTCTTTTTGGACACATATCATTGAATGTATCTAAATTAGTTCCAACTATCTGTCTCCCTATATATCATCTAACGTTCATTTTCATTAATATGTGACATAACACTTTAAAAATTAGACTTAATTTGTAATTGTTTTTGAAAGTTATGAAACTGGGTTGATTGTAAGCACATTTCATTTGAAGATAATCTAGAAACTACTGTATTTTTCATGGTGAAGATTGATAAAAATAACTTTTTAAAAGTACAGTTTTTTATATTTTCGCTGAATATATTATTTTCTGAGACTAAATCTCATTTTGCAAAAATATAAGTATTCCAGTGGTCAAAAAATTATTTTACCTCATTTGTAGACTTAGGTAGTAAATAACAGACCAAAAATAGCAATAAGTGTAAATATTCTACATTTTTCTCAATCTGTGTATTTCATACTTGTAGCCCCCCAGTTGCACAGTGGTATGCCTGCGTACTTACACATAAAAACCGGGTTTCGATACCCGTGGTGGGCAGAGAACAGATAGCCCATTGAGTAGCTTTGTGCTTAATTCTAAACAAACAAACAAAAATTCATAGTTGTAAAGAAGCGTATAATTACAAGTCAATGTCAGAGAGTTTATTCGTGATGTATCGAATCTCTTTGGATGGGTTAAAAGATGAATGTGTGTGTGTGTTTCTTATAGAAAAGCCACGTCGAGCTATCTGCTGAATTTACCGAGGGAAATCGAACCCCTGATTTTAACGCTGATTCAGACGTAGCACTGTACAAGCGGGAACCTAATACATAAGAGACAAAAGATTCATGCAACTGCACTTATTAATATAATATAACGTTTCATAAGAAGGAATTTAAGCGCCGAAAACCAGCGAAGCACAAGCTCAACCGATGAGTTATGACATAAAACGAAACATTTCTTGGGCAGTAACTTGTGGGGGAAAAATATATGCTTGAAAAGCGTTTTTATACAACATTCTAGTTTTGAATATCTTCCAGACATGTTGAAAAGAATGTAGTAAATGGACTTTTGCAATTAACACGATTTTTATTACAGATTTATTACTTGTTCATGGCGACTCGCTGGTGTATGACTTTTAAGTAGTGACTTTAAATTTTTGTTATTTAAAAATGTTGATTTCGCTATATCGTATAAAAAGTGTCAATACAACGAAGACAGACTAATATTTGTTTTGGCTATAATTAAAGCAACTCTGGTCAAAATGAAGTTTCTGTGAAGTTTTACCTGCCACCATCAGTTTTTGTTCTGTTAGAAACAAATAATACTTTTATCTGTTGTTAAGGTGGTTTATTGTTTTATGACGAATGTGGACTTTTGTTATTTCAGTAATTAAATCAACTTATAACACATTTACATAAACAGATTGTACTGCTTCTCACTTGTAATCAACATTGCTTAGAACTGTCTTTAAAATATCTTCAATAGTTTCACGTAGTTTTCTAAAGTCTAGGCCATTTATTCCCAGATGTAATGAAATATTCTATGCACTCGTTTCTAATTAAGATTTTTGAAGCGAATTATACACTCATTTATCCTGTTGGTAATCAAGAAAACATCTGAGTGAAATATGAACAAACTTCTACATTTAAATAAAAACTTTTGTGTTTGTCATTACTCACTTGAAATGTTTCAGAAAGCCTGTCATCTACGTTTACTATGATTGTTCATCGTTAAGCTGGAATTAAAATTGAGTTTATTCAATCATGTATTTCATTTACTACTTTTCACCACCTGGATGTTCTCTTCACTGGGCAGCATTTTATTCAAAATTATTTTTCTTCTTTTATTCTGTTGCAAATGTTAACAAAACAAGAATAAGCTTCCCGTAATAAACGAGAGAGTTGACTGTAGCCTGTAAAAAGGAACGTGGTTTGAAATTTGTAGTATTTGATGCCCTATAGTTCTCCGGTAGTTAAGCAGCGAGTTTATAGACTTATAAAACTTAATTAAGAATTCGATACCCTAGTGGATAGAGCGCAAACAGTCTATTGTGTGACTCTTTGCTAAAACAGATCAACTAAAACCCAAGGTACATTATAAGAGTGACTATCAAATCTCACTATTTTATAAAATGTCAAGAAAGTTTTTATCCTAAATTTTACCCTCTTATAGTTTATCATTATTTTGATAAGGCGTTCATGTGAAAAAAAAGTAGTCGTTCTTATTTTATTTAGAAGCAGTATACTATTTTTAGAATACAGTATTGAATCAACTTCATTAATTTGATTATAGCCCCCCAGTGGCTCAGCGGTATGTCTGCGGACTTACATGCTAAGATCCGGGTTTCGATACCCGTGGTGGGCAGAGCACAGATAGCCCATTGTGTAGCTTTGTGCTTAATTCAAAACAACAACAACAATTTGATTATACGTTTAACACACATTTCTATTATATGTAATAATTAGAAAAATTGTCTTCTTTATTTTTAATTATAAAATAAAAAATATATCAATTTGATTTACTAAAGAGGCTCTCCGTGGTACAGTGATATGTCTGCGGACTTACAATGCTAAAAACTAGGTTTTGCTACACTTTGTAAATGGAGTACAAACAGCCAATTGTGTATAATTGTTATATTTGTACATAATTATAACCAAAGAGTTAACTAAACGTTTACAGATTCTTTTTTTCCTAGTTGAGAGGATAACAGTTTTGTTCATATGATTATTGCAGGGCACTCAAAACATTTTTTTAAAATTTATTACTAGGCAGTTATGAATGCATCCGAACCTCTTAATTACGAACCTCCACCCCCATACGTTATTATTTTACGTTAGAGTATGTATATGTTATAGGTCATAAAGAACTAAAGAAAGGAAATTTTAACACTTGTTAACTTAAGTTTATTCGCTGTTAGATAACAATGTGAATGTAACAAAGTTCAAGAAATATTTTACACGGACGAGTCTCAGACTGTCAAAACTAGATTTCTGTAGGAGGTAGAGAAGCAGATTTTAATCCTTATTATTGCAACTTTTGTTTTTATCATTTATAATGCCATAACAGAAATAAAATATTATCGTTTAATCAAAGTTTCAAGTATAATTTGAAATTAAATATAACGTAAATCCATTGTCATTACTCTTTTCTCACGCTCTCTTTCTGTTGGGGCCCGGCATGGCCAAGCGCGTAAGGCGCGCGACTCGTAATTCGCAGATTCGCGCCCGCGTCGCTCCAAACATGCTCGCCATCCCAACCGTGGGGGCGTTATAATGTTACGATCAATCCCAGTTTTTATTGGTAAAAAAGTAGCCCAAAAGTTGGCGGTGGGTGGTGATGACTAGCTGCCTTCCCTCTACTCTTACACTGCTAAATTAGGGACGGCTAGCACAGGTAGCCCTCGAGTACGAAATTGCGCGAAATTCCAAAACAAACAAACAAACAAACCTTTTTCTATTTAATTATTCATATGTATATTTCCACAACCTAGTTTCACATAAAATAAAAGTTTTGCCATTTAATATCCTTCCGGCTTTTTTTAAGAACAAGATTCTTAATATAAGACGAAAAACGTGCTGTCTTAGAAGTGAACAGAAAACAAAATAGGTGCTTAATAATAGATGAAACATCATATCTCTTACTGAAACTGCATCAGTAATACCAATATTAATATTTACTACATTAAAAAACATAGTTTGTTTCACTAGAAGCTATGTTAACATTACCTAACAACCATAGGTCGACAAACACAAAATTTACGAAAGCAAAAATAAAAGTTTCATCGAGCTGTGTTTTTTCTAAATAGTACCATCCAGTTCAAATAATACTGGAACATAACCAATTTTGGATTTGATTTACTCTGTGATAAAATGTTTGATATTGGTTTCTGTATGTAGCAATGACAAATGTAAAAATATTTTCAAATTGTTAATGCATGGGTCATTAGCAGTCATTATAATAAAATAGAAATGAAATATATCACAATTGTGTTTTAAAATAGTTATTTTAATAGCTTAGTTTTTCTTTTTTACTTTTAAATGCAAATGAGTTTATGATCATGTTTGCTTGAAGATTAATAAATCGCTTGTACATCAAGACATTTTAATAAACAGGATGGAATTCTCCGAAGCAGTGACACCTGAAATTATTTTAGGCGGGACTAGAGAAAATTAATCAACGAGACATTTATTTTCGACTTTAGTACTCTATTAGCCTACCGTCAAATTGAAATTACTTTATGCAAGATTAAAGTAAATTAGTCTGTGAGATCTTAGGTGGCCTGGCATAGCCAAGCGCGTAAGGCGTGCACTCGTAATCCGAGGGTCGCGGGTTCGCGCCCGCGTCGCACTAAACATGCTCGCCCTCCCAGCCGTGGGGGTGTATAATGGTACGGTCAATCCCACTATTCGTTGGTAAAAGAGTAGCCCAAGAGTTGGCGGTGGGTGGTGATGACTAGCTGCCTTCCCTCTAGTCTTACACTGCTAAATTAGGGACGGCTAGCACAGATAGCCCTCGAGTAGCTTTGTGCGAAATTCCGAAACAAAAAAAAAAGAGATCTTAGGCATGGTCAAAGACATCAATATCAAAGATGTGATATCTCGAGTTTGAAACTTTAATTAGATCTTAAATTTGTCAAGAGATGAAGAAGTTAAGGGTCAAAAGTTTACATTCCATAAAACTCTATGACACGGCAAAAATAAAATAATAAATACATCGTATATTAACTTGATTAATTTTCTCTTTTCTTGTAATTAAGTATAAGATGCGTCCATTAAGTCAGATTCTGTTTGTTTCTTGTGTTAAGCATGGTATTGGTTTCAAATACTGAAAGACAATTAACTGTGGCTTTGAGTTAATGGAATTTATATTTTGTCTTCAGTGACGGATTTACTGTTATGTGTTTATTTTAATATCGATGATTGTTTCAATGAACTACATATTTAAAAATGCATGTAATATACTATTAAATATGTATTGCAAAATTCATGTCTATTCACTTAATTTGTAGAAGATTTTCGAATGTAAGAACCAACAGAGTATATACAATGCTGGTCAAAATCTTAAGACCAATGAACATAAAGAAAAAATATGCATTTTGCATTGTTAGACTCAACCACTTATTTGAGTAGAGCTTCGAAAAGGGAAAATAAAAATGAAAAACTTTTTTAGCATTTAATAGGAAAAACGTGAACACTATGAAATTAGCCTAATACTAACTGGTCAAAAGTTTAAGACCACACCAAAACAAAATTTTGGTAAAGAAGTTAGGTAAAAGAGACAGCATATATTGTTGGTTTGCTACATTCAGTATACCATAAATCTTGTGAACTGCAACTGTGATTAATGCTTATTAATCGAGAAACTTCAGACATTTGACAAGGAATGTTTATAGATTTCGAGCATTACAAACCACTTAACTTCAGTGAATTAACATTGTATTTTAGTATTTTCACGAAGACGTTATATAATTTACGTGGTGAAAAACTCACACGTGTGATCAACGAAGAGTTAGGTGAATTGTATCCGCATCTACTCGAATTTAATTAGTTTATCGTGAGCTTTCAATAAGATATGAAAAACGTTTCGGGTCAGATATTGTTTGTAAAACGTTTGTATATAAATCATTATTTGTAGTAATTATTTGTAATAACTATTATTACAAATTGTATTATTGTTTTTACATTGAAATATATTTGTGTTAACAAATAAAATTATGTGTATCAATCTTCTTGGCAAATATCATATATTTGATATATATCAACATTTAATTAACTTCTAAATTCAAATTCCAACTTAACTTGGTTTCAGGCTATTTAAAATCGTAACACGTAACATAATAAATTGGAGGCTCATCCGAGATAAATTATGATACGTAACACTTCAATCACGTTACGAATGCTATAAATTATACTGTTCTTAATTATATTCGATATTAGTACAATTACAATTATGCTTAGTATATTTTTCAATATTACGGTTTGAAATATTTAAAAAGTTAGCTTATGTCACACATAGATTTCGATGTTTACTTACTTATATAGGCATAACTGTTTACGACTTTTTATAGTTTATTGTAAATCCACTATGGGGGATACTCAAGATTATCCCTGGATTAAGTATCTAACTTTAACGTATTTCAATATTTGTAGCTGGACTTGTCTCATTTCACCTGCTTGATACTTAAACAAATCTCTAAAGATAAAGAGAAACGACTGGGCGCTCAAGAACTATTAAGGAAATAATTTTTAGTTCTGTTTTGTATCATAAATTATTAAATAATAGCATGGGGGTTGGGAGTTTTGTAGAAATATAATGTGGTTTATTTCTACTATTATAATATCTTTTTGCTTTTTATACTTTATAATAATAAAAAGGGCGGAAGCTGCGAGTTTTACGTTGTGAAATATTTGGACTGTTTAATTCTATTTTAAGACTGCGTATAAATATTATGGGTAACTATCTTTCCTACAAGTGACTGGTGACAGCGAGAGGCAGTAGAAGTTGAGATCTTGTTGGTTCAAGCACTTGGCTTCCAACTCTTAATTAACTGTCTCCCCTTAGTTGTTGGCGAGTTTTACGTCGGCATCTGGATTTTGTCTGATACATGGTATATCCCCAACACTTTTGGGTCCTGTGACTAAAGACATTACAATTATAACTTAAGGATGACAACGAGGACTGTTGGAGGAAAAATAATTTTGGTGTCATTATAATGTTGTTTTTGTTTTTTATGAAGCTAATTTTTGTTTTATAGTACCGATCTTTAATCTTCTGTGGACAATAAGTGTACTTAATAGTATTATATATATATATATTTATTTACGCTAGCAGGTAAATTTACCTAACTTAACCCCAAGCGATGGTATCGTATTTTGTTTTCCATTTTATTTTGTTTTTGTTTTGGGGAACAGTCATCTTCCTACAACTGTATGCAGGCAGTAAAGAGTGATATAGATGTTAGATGTCGTGGGCTTGAACACCCACGTCTCACTCTTCTAATTCATGTTTCTTTTGATGATTTTATCTTATTCTTTTTTTTATAAATTTCTTCATGTGAGACTGAAATATGGTGTATCCCACTATAATGTAGGTCCTGCTTTTGCAGTAAAATGTAAAATTCAAGATACGTTTTATATCTTACAATATGGTCTGTGCCCTGGGGATTCTTTTAGTTTATGCTGCATTTTAAACTTAATTTTATATTTTGTTTGCACTTGGTTTGTTCAGTTAGATTTTATTTATCACAGGTTCGGATTTGCTGTTTTGAACGTAGTTCTTGCTTTTGGTTTCATTTTGCAACGAGCAATACTGAAAGTATCGCTTTTACATCACTAAACACAAGTCATTCCTTGTGGTTCAACAATAAACTTAAACCTTATTACGCTAACTTTCATGATTTCTTGCTGTAAATCCAGTGCGTATAGCCATTACCACAACTCTGCGCTTAAAGCAAACATAAAAGTAACTTCAGTAAGAATTGTTTCATTTAAAAAAGCAAAAGCAAAAAAAAACCCAACTTAGTTATAAACAAGATTTTCCAAATTTGACAGATTAACATTTATGAAGTTATTAGACAATGGAAATAAAAAACAAAAATGAGATTGTTTGAAAATCTTGTATTTGATGACATGAACCGTATCATTAACTCTGTTAGACAGAAGGGAGCAATACAAAGCTTGAGAGACACAACCTTGGATGTAGTTTAAGGTGGTGTATTTGACTTATGCAGAAACATTTAAGTAATAATGTTAATTGAAAGTGAATGAGAGCTAACGCCTATTCCAACTTTGATGTGTTTGAATATAACGATTGTCATTTTTAATAAATAATAACTGAAGATGTACCTCTATTGAAAAACAAATCTGTTTTTTAATAAATCCAATTTAGTACTATAGTTACAAATTATGTCAATAAAGATATAATAAAATTTTATGTACATTCGTAGTGATATTTGTTTTCTTCTCGTAAGGAGAATACTTTTATTTAAAATTGTTGTGTGATAAAAAAATCATTGTTTTTCTCATAATATAGTTATTTCTTAGCTGTTTAAGTATTAAAAGTGTGATTATTTGTTTTGGTTTACTACCAATCAATAGATGGGGCCACATTGTATTTTTTATTTCGGTCACATACATACATAGAAATATATTCACGTTACGTCCATTATAATAAGATGAGGTTCTTTTCGCTATTACAAAAACATCATCACCATTTATTCGTTGAGTTTTACACAAATCTATTGGAGGGCTATCTGTTTCTGTCCTCGAAGTGACAGAATTAGAAGGAAAGCATAACAATCACCAACTCTACAAACGTTGCAGAGTTGATCATAACGTTATAACGTTTCCAAAGCTAAAAATCTGAGCACGTTTGATGACGGGATTTATCGTATTTTTCATTTCAAATCACTTTCAACTGAATAATAGCAATAAACCCTAAGTAGGTGCAATTACAGCTTTTAACACCCTCTGGATTAAAGTCTGAAAGGGTAACAATAACCCATGTACTAGTCTTACTTTAATACCAAACTTCTTTAGAGATATATAGGTTCCATAAGTCACTTAATACTTGTTTGTTTTCATTTTCAGTAACAATTTGAATCACATGCATATCAATGAGAGAACTGTGGAACTTTTCTTAAATATATAACTTAGCCAAGTAATATTATGTGAGTTATATGCAATAAATAAATGCATAAGCGTTTAAAAATATGCCAATCTGACTATGAAACACAAATATTTTATGATATTTTCTTCATTAAATGAAAGCCAACTAAGTTAACGATTATTTATTTCCAACTTAACATCTAGTGCTTGAAAGTTTTATGATGAAAGTTAAGATTTTTGTAAAATTTACGTCTTTACCTTAATGTTTACTGAATTCTGTGTTATAAACGATATTACATAACTATGTCCCCATCCAGTTGATTCTTGTGTTGTTCTATTATTTCTTCCAACTCGCCATATGTTTAATTTAAATTTTTATATATTATATTTTGGATATTTTTATACGTTGTAATTCAAAACCTCTTGAGAAATTAATGTTTAATACAATTAAATACAAAGGTATACTTTTATCAGAACAAAAACATTCTAAACACACGAGCTGCTATGATCAGTATGCCTAACACATGAGCCTGCTACGATCAGTATGCCTCAATTTTAAGATTATTTGAACAGTATACAAAGCTCTTATAATTTTGCGTTAAACATTCAGAAATTCGGTATTTTAATTTTTTTAAATTTTCTTTTTCATATTTTAACAGTTCTCACTTAAAGTTATAATGAAGATTTTGAGCATGCTGTGATCTTGCGTACCCAAGGTACAACATATTTTATAGGTGTGTTCTAATAATACTTTAACTATAATGTTTTAATGCAATTTTTAAAAAAATTGCTTAAATAAAACAAAATGTGATTTTTTTTCTGGTATATTTCAAATGTAAACTCCTGTTATTAATACAAGAAAACAATTCAATACTTAAACAGTCTTCAAGAATCTTATATTTTACTTAATAACAATACGTATGATTAAATCGAGTTACAAGGGGATCTAAATCAGAACCTCAATTCGCTAATTTGTTCCTCAAATGTCATGAAAACCAACGGTTGTCGTCTTATCACTGAAGTTTTAAGCTGATACAAAACAGAAGGTACATTAAAAATTATTTTGTTGTATTTAATGTTCCATATCAGGTAAGTCAATAACTTTGTGGAATATTTGGATAATAATCATGAAATTTTTAAGTATACAGTAGAACCTCAATTGACTCATCGTGATATTTTGGTTCGTATTAATAATACAAGTCTTGAATGTGAAGTGCAAAACCAAAGAAATTAAAGATTAGTTTCGTTTGATTTTATTATAGCAGAAGGTCAAATTTCTTAGTTTTGAATAGATTACACATAAATACTGCTTTTTCGAATACAGAGAGTTGAGCACATTATAATAAAGCGAATTTGAACATGTAAATCTCCAAGTCATGTAACAACAACAGCCTATGTAAAGCTACATTTGAACGGCGCATATTAGAAATACATTTTGAGATTGTTCAGTTTCTCGTAGGTAGATACCACCGAAAATTAATCGCTTTTGCGAAGGATATTTAACAACCTTTCCTGTTTGAAAATGCCCATAAATTGAGATATTAAAGTTTATTCAGATAGGGAACAAATAACTTCCTAAACGGGGACTTTGATTTACTTAATGGCAATGGGAAACAAAATAACATGGAACAACCTGTAGAAAGAGCCATCCGGAAAGATGCCAGCAACAAATTATAATTCAGCCACGGTAAGCAAATATCAGTGCTGAAAGTCAATCACGTTTCCAAAGCAACAGTCTGTAATGTAACAAAAAAATATCTTCATCTGGAAAAATAACACAAGTCACGTGTAGAGAAGTTGATATAGAAAGCTATATGGAAATTGCTTGCCCGCGGAAAAAAAATGGCAATATGTGGTGATATTCAACAAAACAAATATTAATAAGTTACAACTAGGAAAATAGAACATAACACTACATAACTACCATTTCAATAAATTTACTAATTACGATATATGATAAGTGTCGTTTTTTACAGTTGAATGAGTTTAACAAATTGTAAAACTGGTACTTGTCTTGATACAACAAAGAGAATACGAAGAGCAAAATGAATTCTGATTATTATTAGTTCAATGTTCCGGACCTTTTTTACCATATAGAATAAATGGTACAAAGAGTAGGGGTTCACAATGGTATGGCTTCCTGACATATCTCCCGCTCAACTGTCACATCCTTGAAGTAGCTGAAGAAAGAAGACTGGTTTGTATGCTCCTCCATACAAAGACACACTAGTCAAACTATGTGTTAATTCATTGTGAGATCAGACTGTTGAAGAGAGTGCAGTGGAACAGGCCCTCTAAGAAGCTCAAAGAGGCGAAGGCATCTACTATCTTTTGAAGTTGCTGCCTGTAATAAAAAAAATGACTACACAAGAAAATATAATTTGAAACTCTTAGCTGAGAATGTGTGTCACATTTTGGTCTGATTGAGAGACATATAAAAACAAGTCGCAAAATTTAGCAGTTAAAAATAGTGTTTAAATTTAATGTCACTTTTTAGCTTGAGGACCAAACCAAATCTTCCTCCTGGCAGATCTTCTAGTTGGCCTCATAGGAGAGCCTTCATCCTTGAACAATAGATGGATTATGGAAGTAACTGAGATGAAGGGATGTGGTTTCGACGTGATACTCTTACGACAAAGCTTTTTATAATAGAGACTTTATTACATAGTTATTGTTAAGATGCTTAAAAGACTACATTATAGAGTTATTGTTAAGATGCTTAACCTTTAGATGGAGTATGGACGAATGTGGTAACGTGATGGACAGTAGTGACATAGTGAGGCTCTAATATACACACAACCATCCGCAGTATTGTAGTGTTATTTGTTGCTTGTTTGTAAGGCTTTGATTTATAATTTTGTCTTCCACACATGGATACTTTCTCTTGTCATGAAGTTCGTTAAAATATATTGTATTTATCTTTTAACAATGTCACAACTTTTAGATATTTATTATGATTGTTGAGATAGGAAAAAAACAACTAATAGAATAAGTTTCTGAGCATTAACAATATATCTTGAAAACTATTTTATTTTTTTAAGTAACCGTATATTTCCTATTAAAAACAAACATTTTTCTCTCTCTTACAAGCAGCAGTTTGAAAGACAAACTTTTTTAACTTTAGTGTTTGCTTTTGATTTAACACACTCTATTTAATATAGTTTATTGAATTTTTCCATTAAAGCCCTCAAATTTAGTTTTCAATTTACTTCTCATTATTGCAAGCGACGTTATATTGGTTTCGCCCCATAATAATTGCAGTCGCCCGTAAACGAACTTGCACAGGTAAGGAAGCAAAATAGATCAACAATACTGAAGTGTATTAGATAAGTATAAAGATACTTTTCAATTAAGTTACTTCAGCATCTTAACTAAAAAAAACTAAACAAAGTTTTGGTGCAAAAGAAAGATTGCTTTTTCATAAATAAAAACCGCAACTTACCCATGACGGCTCAGCATGAAAAAAGCTACATACGTAATAAGAATAACATCCGTCTGAATTTGTTGTGATTGTATGTTTAAACAGATGATCAAATCTCCTTACCTAAGGATGGACCCAGTGAACAAATTACTTTAATTTACCTAAGGACAATCTGTACATTAACATGGTAGAGCTATTCGTTAAAGCTTTCAGTTTGGTTTTGGTCCTATGTACAGAGAAGGAAGTTTAATATTTGGTTACTTTACCACGCCAATGTAAGGTTATTTTTATTGCTTTATTAATAATAATAGAAAGAATTAAAGAAAATAATATATCATGCTATACAAATATTTAGAATTATCATTTTAACTGTTCTTTTAGTCATCCAATTTGTTTGTATATTTATAATTAATTCCAAAGCTGTATGATGGTGAAACAGTCTTTACACTAAAAGTTTTATTGCAACTAGGGTTATATAGTTAATAAAAACAATGCTAAGTAAATATTTAATATGAGAAATATTTCGCAAATATGTTATAAATTTAAATACATTATTTCTATTGCATATTAAAATACGGTGTGTTTTTTGTACAAAATGTACAGAATAATAAAAAAGTTGTGGTACGGTATAATTATGTTTATTTTTATGTGGTTAATAGACGTTAAAAATCGAAAAAGAGGTTTGCTGACACCATTCTAATATTTCATGTGTTGGATTACATGCATGAATGAATTACTGAGTCAGTCTGTTTCGAAAATTCTTTCATAGCTATATACGAAAACAACGTATGTGTAGCCGTAATTTTGAAAAGTTATGCAACGAAGATAAAGATGAGTACCGTATTTTGCGCCTTATAAGATGCTAGCTACATCGTGGAAGACGCATCCTAATTTTGGTTGGTTTGTTTTGAAAGTTGTGGAAAGCTACACGAGGGTTATCCGCACTAGCCATCTCTAAGTTAACAGAGTAAGACTAGAGGGAGGAAAGCTAGTCATTACCGCCCTTCGCCAACTCTTGTACCCCCGAATAGCGGGATTGACCGTCACATTATAACGCCCACACGGCTGAAAGGACCATCATGTTTGGTATGACAGGAATTTGAATCCACGACCTTCAGATTATGAGTCGAGTGCCTCAAACATCTGAGCATGTCTTAATTTTGGAAAGACAATTATAAGAAAAAATATTTTGACTCAGCAACTAACACCTTGATGCAGCCTTGACTTTTTACAGTCTACTGAGTAAATACAGTCAAACACATCATATTATTCACACTATATCAATAATCTTAGTTAAATTGAATGTTTTATATTATTAAAAATACTTGTATGAGAAGCTATTTTGGGTGAATTCTCAGCTAATCTCTTGCCTTAACCAATCATTTTTGTCTTGGAAGACGCATGGGAATTTTTCCAAGATATTTTTGAAGAAAACAGTTTTTATATGTTACAAAGCGTAAAATACAGTATTTGAACATATTTTCTAAAAGCCTGAGTGACTCTACTAATTTTGTGTATATTTCATCGTTTTAATAAATCGCTTTAGAAGTGTCCAAAGTTTCTAAAGTGCTAATTATAATATACGTGTTTGACAATGTTATCATTCTTAAGTGTCCTGATCATCTGTAACATATTTACTGTTGTACAATTATTTTAGTACCTACGTTTGTTTCATTGCAGTTTTCGTTTTTCCCTGTGACGTATATTGTAAACTGTGTATTGCGAAATTCCCACCTGTTCTCGAAATTTGTAGATGACTCTTGAAAATGAGAATCAACAATATTTGTTTCACGAAAACGCGCTCGAATATAGTTGAAATTTCCACAAACTCACGTGATTCGTAAAGAAATAGACGTGCCGGAGATAGGAGAATGTTATTATTATTATTAAACAGCTAAGTCAGTGTGCTATAGGCCTAAAAAACTACATTTGTGATTAACGCTTATTAAATAACAGAATTTGACTAGGAACGTTATAGATTTCGAGGATTACAAACTGTTCAACTTTAGTGAATACTTCGAAAGTTGTTATTTCTACGAGGATATTAAATATCTTCTTTGGTAAGAAGTGGCCCCCCAGTGACACAGTGGTATGTCTGCGGACTTACATACTAAAAACCGGGTTTCGATACCCGTGGTGGGCAGAGCACAGATAGCCCACTGAGTAGCTTTGTGCTTAATTCTAAACAAGTAAACAAGTGGTAAGAAGTGAACTTCTATCGGTTCTGAAGTTAGTCAAGAAAGACACCTTTAGCTTAAGAGAAATGCATCAACATCAAATCAGAATTAACTTGCTCGTCGTAGACATGAATTGTCGATCAAATAATCAGTCCTAGATCAGACACAAGATTCAGTATTGCCTGCAAGTTTGTAAAACCATTGTATATAAACAGTCATTTGTAATAACTATACGTAATAACTGTTATTATAAATTTTATTTTTTTATATTAAAATATATTTCTGTTAAAAAAGAAAATTGTGCATATAATTCTTCTTGACAAATGCCATAAAATTGATATATATTAACATTTAATTAAACTCTAAATTAAAATTAAAATTTCCGGTTATTTGAAATGCTAATACGTAAACATGCGTAGCCTATCATATTATTTTTATGCATGAACATAATTCACAGATCGAGTAATCCACGATTATTTAAACAATCTAAACTTCATAAAACCATCACTACATAAGCCCCCCAGTGGCTCAGCGGTATGTCTACGGACGTACAACGCTAAAAACGGGGTTTCGATACCCGTGGTGGGCAGAGCACAGATAGCCCATTGTGTAGCTTTGTGCTTGATTCAAAACAACAACATCACTACATAAAGTACCGAATTATATATATATATATAACTTACGTCAGCATGTGTTATGTGTTAAAAGCCAACTACATATCCTATTTTATACTGCGTACCTGCACTTAACGTTAAGTTGTATTTTTAAACCAGAGTGTCGTTACATGTAATTCTTAACATAGGAATTCGGTACTAAAAGCATCAAAGCTTGGTCTTACTGTACACAAGGTTATATTGATGTCAATACGAAATGACTGCAGAAAATATTGAATTACTTTGAGAGCTTGTTTCAGATACAAAGTACTACAAAAAAGCAGTCTGTACATATCCGTCCTTGAGCTTTAGCTAAAGACCACAGCGACGGCAGCTGTCTGATCAACAACACAAACACAGCCAGTTCTCGAGCAAATCTTATTACAGAATGATATTTTTAACATTATCCTCAAAAAACACCCACCGCACCACAGTGTAGAGCGTCATACTTTTGTAGTAATAGAACGCTAACTTGTGACTACCGGATCCAAAATCCAGCATACCTTCCATTATAGGCACGCCAAAGCTCCACTGAAAGAAGATGCACATTTAAGAAGACAAAATAGATCAGCGCTATTGATGGGCGACTTAAATGAATAGATCAAAGTCGTTTATTTTAATTATTTCAAAAATTTAACTACGTCTAATGATGCACAAGATCTCAGTGAAAGAAATACTTCTCATCCATAAGCAAAGGCCGCGATCAACAAAGACAATTGAAACTACGAATTGATAATTGTTTGTGTTTTGTATGTTTTTGAATTTCGCGTGCGATAGTGGTCCCTAACTTAGCAGTTTAAGATTAGAGGGAAGGCAGCTAGTCAATAATAGAATTGACCGTCGCATTATAATGATTTCATACCTAAAGGGCCAAGCATGTTAAGCACCTTAAATTTGCTTCATGTATCATGTTATGCGCCACCCCATATACACATAAACATATCATGTCATGAAAATCGTTCTTTTAATTATGTCTTTCTATATGTGTATGTGTATGGGGATATACATATATATATATAAAGTTGGAACGTAAAACTACGTAAAACTTAAGTCTAGCAAAGTGTAACAACAATAAATATAACTGGGTAGTCCATATAAAGGTGAAATGTTATTTGTCTTTTGATATGTTAGTGGCCTAGCGCGTTAAGGCGTGCGCTTTGTGATCTGAGGGGCGCGGGTTCGCGCCAAACATGCTCGCCCTCCCAGCCGTCGGGGTTTATAATGTGATGGTCAATCCCACTTTTCGTTGGTGAAAGAGTAGCCCAAGAGTTGGCGGTGGGTGGTGATGACTAGCTGCCTTTCCTCTAGTCTTACACTGCTAAATTAGGGACGGATAGCACAGATAGCTCTCGAGTAGCTTTGTGCGAAATTCCAAAACAAACAAACAAACTTAATATGTTAGAAACCATGATTATTACAGCAGTCATTATCGTAAACACCAGATATACACGAATTTATGGAGAGCTCACTTAAAAATCCATGTTCACCTCTATATTTCAGTCTATTCTAATTTTATTAAAATAAGTAAACTAGAAATTATTTTGTCTGTACTGCAACAATTAAATAATATATGATGTGGTTCTTCAAATGCGGTACATAAAACGTCAAGACTCTTTCATACGAGGTACTCAAAGCTCTAAGCTTTCGTTTCATTGATTGGTTTCAAAAATGTTTATCTTTTATAAAATAACTAACAGCTATTCTCTCGCTTAACACAGGCTATAAATTTACTAATTTGGAAATAGCAGTCAGAGCATTTAAAAATGTATAGTTCAATGTAAAATATCTTCTCCCTAACTACGCAATCGACAAAACTGACCGATGAAATAGTTAATAAAAATAGCTTAAAATAAAAAAAACACGTCTTCCCCATAATCCTACTCAACCGATCGAGGCTTTAAATTTTCTATAGTGATAAAACTATACAATTTGAGCATCTAGTACCTTCTGGCAAGAGGTTATATAACAAACTGTACACCTAGAGTGCATTGAGGATATTATGAATTAAGATTGTATACTTTTAATGCCAAGTTGATTCAGCGTTAACACTATTAATGTTCATCATAGTTTCATTTGAAACTCGTGTAACAAAGAAACGTAGAATGCTTTCAAAATAAATATGCGCAGTGACTGAACTGTTATTAATTATTAATAGTTATCGGGCTTGTTCAGATACACGATCTGAATGGCTACCGCAGTGTGAGGGAAGAGGTGGAGTCAATGACGCCATTGTGTCATGAATTAAAAACAGTTAAGTCATAGTTCCACAGAATGTCATCAGACAGCATTGCTATCTTAGTGTCATATTTCAATCTAAAGTAACCAGAAGGTTCATTTCTAGAGGCACGTTTCTGGGCCATCATGATAGGCAAAAACTGTCATGCTTCCATGACGCTTGATACACGTTTCCAGATGGTGTGCTGATAAAGCCACGAAGAGTCTCCATACCTTTTACATTTCCTGACGTTTTACTGGTAAAAGACGTTGTTAATTCAGTTCAATAACTAGTACATGTCGTCTGTCACTTCTGAAAAGAATGCTTATTCAAATCTCTAATAATATAGAATACTTTGGCATAAATACTTACTGCTTCACTTTATTCGTATATATACACACACATCTAGTCCACGTTTCACTAGCTATACCCTTTGGACTTACGAAATAAACACATTCTTTTGCTAGCCCTGTTTTTATGCAACCCTATTTTCATTCGTATCTCTAGTTCTAACATCTGGTTAATAAATTCTATAGTAAGTCATTTTGATACAAATAAATGTAATAACAACCTGACTTACTGTTTAACCAATTACTTTATTGTTATAGAAGCAATCTGAAATAGCAACGTTTATCATTTATTATAGAATATTCAACTGAAGTATCAAATACACCATACATTTAAAATTAATAAAAGTTAAGTGGTTTAAGAGTACAGTCTACTGCATATAATGATAACTGAGAGATCACTATTTACATACAAACGTTCTTTTTGTAGGTAACTAATACCATAGAGATATTTCACTCTGACTCGTTGAGACGTGTTCAGTCTGAGGTCGATCAGTCTATCTAACTTTGAAATGGCCGAGTTGACCAAATGACTAAATGAACAAAACATAAACAAAGGTTAAACAAAATATTTTCAATACTAAGTATGTTTACATTATATTGGTTTGTTCGTTTGAAGTTAAGCGCAAAGTTATACATTGAGTTATCTGTGCTCTGCCTTCCAAGGATATCGAAACCGCGTTCTCAGAGGTAGGAGTTCGCAGACTGGGGGGATTTCACGTTTATAAATCTAACACATCTAATACTTATCTCTATAAAATATACTTTATAAAAATCGAGACAAAAGTCATGACACTTGCATATCTATATATTTGTTGAGAAATAAGAAATTCTATTTATTATAATATTTAAGAGCACTAGGTCACCACTGAAACAAAGGATAGAGTGCATTGTAATTCCACTGTACTTTACAACAAAACCATTTTATATTCACTACTCAGTAAGATTAGCTCAACATGTGATTTGATCATATGTGTCTAAAATATTTAAAAGTAAAACAATTATTGTAATGAAACAATTAATGTAATGCTGTCACAAAAGTCACTTTTTACCATGCGTGTTATTCATCAGTTTAATGAGTCACATTTTATAGCCAATAATTTACTTTAAATATTTTTAAAATTATCTGTCCTGAGGAAAGCTTACCATGCCTAAAGTTTTGTGTGTCTTGAAATAAGAAAACAACAACAATAACTAACTGTAGTACATAGTAATAAGAGTGATAACTTAGCAATTTTTCTTCTCCTTTATCTTGCATTTTGGTAATTCAAACTGTCACATGTATACAGTGGGTATGTTGCATTAGACTCATATTTACATGACAAATCTCAAGGCAGTACGTTAAGAAAGTCTGAGCTGTGGACATCTCCAACTGTTATTCAATTTCTTCCATTTTTTTTCTTCTGTTCGCACCAAGAGTACGGAAACTTTATTTGAGAAAAAATATACTTAACTTTTACGGATTAGTTTCAAACTTAGCACACAGATAGATCTTTATAACCAACAATAAGGAGTCTCAATCGGTATAAATACAAGTCACATGTGCAAAGTTATTGAACAAAAAACGCTCAATTTTAAGTATAAAGTTTTCGCATGCCTAAGCAAAAAGTCCGTGAGTTATCGGTCTAACAGTTTTACTACAGCTTCATCTAAGAGGAAAAGAGGACCGGTTTAGTTTTTTTGTCATTCGAATTAAAGACGGCTGAGTTAGAGCAGCAAAAATATGACATAAAAGAACACGCAGACGCGTAAGTAGTGGTTAGGCTAAGTAGTATAGATTAGCAATTTCTAGCTCAAATTATCAAAGTAATCACTAGGGTGGATGGTTATTAGTGATTATTCGTTTCCAATTCTTCATCATAAATTTTCTAAATTTTATAAAGCTATCCTGATTAAAAAGAATTTAACGTCACACGATATTAGTTTAAGAAATTACATGGAGATGATGACAAGAAACTGTCACCCTAAATTCCATGGCATTGGTATAAAAGAAGCTATTAACATTGTTTTAGAAAAGAAAACTATCATCATTATATATTTTAAAGAATCTGGATAGTTCTGTGAATTAAATGCATCTTTCAAATAATAAGGATGCGATCCTAAGTCTAATATCGGGTACTATCGAGTGTCGGTTTGTTGTTTCTTGTATATTGCCAATAGTCATGAAATTTAATCAAAAAAACATCAGGGATGAAACAACAGGTGAAGCCAAAAAAGACTTGAACATGTAACTTGAAAAAATGAAATAAAAAATTGTGGCTAAAGTGGTAGCTAGCATTAATAAGAATTTTAGAGTAAATATTTATTAATTAGTTAGCTACACTGCATAAGTGCATTTTACCCTCCACAATACCCAAAGTCGAACAATAAAATATGGCCTAATAATTGATGAGCTAATATTTGCTATAAAATTCTTATTAGTGCAATACGTGTAGTTACCAGTTTGGCCACCAGTTGTGTTTTATTCCCTTAAGTCGCATGGTGAATATCTTATTTTTTATACTGTACATTTTGTTTTCATACTTAAAAATTTTTTGAGAAGATATATACTGAACTAAACTGTTGCATTATTATTCAATAGCTGATTGTGTTTTTATACTTTACTGCATGTTCAAAGTATTTTATTATAGCTTTTGCTTCTATAACTTATTTGCGTATCGCATAAACTACAATTATCGATCGTTCTTTAAATAATATACATTAATTTAACATATAATCTTAACTGTTCCAGTACCAGTCTTAACTACAGTCTGTTATTCGTACTTTATTTTTCTGCAAAAATTTTAGCATTACGGAAAATGCTGTCACGTGTAATGTAATAAACTAAATACCAAAATTTCTCCAGATGCCACATTGCAATGTAGAATAAAAACAAATGGATGCATTATGTTATTTCCGCGCCTCTTATGTATTTGAAGTAGAACCGCATAAGTCTCTCTGGTTATTGTACTTTTTGTTCAATGTTTTAATAAAAATAAATAAATATCATAGTTGATGTAGTTACAATGTATCTTTTTTGGGTAGTGTTGATATGGAAAATTCGTGTGATATAGGCAATTGTGGCTAAGAGTTAATACTGCAATGACAATTTTATAGAGCTTGTACTATCTAGTTATATATGATCACTCCTGTAGCGTGTGAATGATATCCAAGTAAAGGGTGATACAGGGAAGCAAATAATATACTATAATAAGATTTTATATCATATCAACCATGCATAATTTAAGTAGTTCCTGAATTTTTACTCCAACCCATTGATACACATCCCCAGAAACCAATTAGCAACCCTTATAGAATTCATTACTACCAAAACTAACTTTATGTTTAATAACCAAAACTACCTCGAAATAAATGGCCTAAGTATGGATAATCTCGTGTCACCAGTTCTAGCCAACATTTTTATTGAATCAGAAGCGATCAATTCAGCCTTACACCTGCCACTATACTGGTACAGATATGTTGATCATACAATTGCTCGATTCACGTATAGAGGACACACACTTTTTTTCACTAACATAAACTCGATATACCCCAACATAAGTAAATGTGGAAAAAGGAGAAAACTAACCTAATAGCATTTCCCAACCTTAAGGTCACAAGAACCGATAAACAATTCAAAACAGAAACCCAAAGAAAAAAACCATACTGTACCATACATTTCGTGGAACTCAGCACATGAAACAAAACAAAACCCAACATGTGAAGAAACAAACAAAAAAAAACTATGCTTACTCGATAAAATTAATGATGAAATCAACAAAATAAAAAATCGTGGAAAAAATTATACGGACACACCAAGACCAGCAACAAACAAACAACAACAAATTCCAAAATACAACAAACTACAAAACCTTATACTGCTGCATAACATATGTTCCTGACATCAGCGAAAACATAACCAACATTTGGAAAAAACTTATAACAAAACACAACATTTCAGTAAAGACCAGATTTATTCAAAACCTGAGTACAAAATTGAAGTTCATACTATCCAAAACTTACGCTGACAAAAATAAGACCAACATAATTCATAAAATATAGTGCAACAACTGCCACGACTTCTGTATTGGAGAAACATGCAAAAAAATGGAAACCAGATTCAAAGAATACAAAATACACACCTTCACACGTTTTTGAACACTGCAAATCAAATAAACACAACATAACCACAGAAAACATCCAGATATTAAGTAGGGAAATAAATATAAACAAATGCAAAGAAGCCCTACTTATACAGCAACTAAAACCAAAAATTAAACCAATATAAAGGAACACTTTTAAACCTATACTAATTAATAACCTAATATCCACCTGCATCGCCCCTACAATCCTGTACCCGTTTTATACTCTCGTCCCTAAGACATGTGTCCGTCAACGGTAACATTCAAACTCTCACTTTCTTAACCTGCAGGTGGCCTAGGAAGGTCGAAACGTTGTTCTCTCCTTAATAATAAAAGTGTTAATACTCATACCAGCCATTTTGAGATATATCCTGTTGGGATATTTTTCTCCAGCTGGACTGGAGAATTTAACGCATTTAAGGGATGATGGACGGTCCAAAATATTGTGGGGTAAGCCTGAAGAAGTCAGCTGAAAAACTAAAACTCGGTCCAATGTTAACATTTCAAGTGAATAACGATTCCAATCACAGATAAAAGGCCACCTAAGAATAGTTTTTGAAAACAGATTAAAGTCCTTGACTGGCCAAACCTAAATCCACTTGAAAATCTTTAAAGATATTTGAAAATTGTTATATATTAGAAACATCCTCCTAATTTGACATTGCAAGTAAAAGTGGGCAAAAATATTTCCAGCATACTTTGAAAAACGTGAATAGGGTTATTAGAAACAACGTTTAGTTCTCATTGCTTCCAAAAGAGTTTCGACAAAATATTAGCTGCAAAATCACGTTAGAGATGAAAAAAATTTCGACATGTGTTTTCAACATTTTGTATGTGTGTATATGCGTTCTATCACTAAATTTGGAACAATGCAACTTTTGTTCTTGTAAGTTTTAGAAACTGGTCTGAGATTAATACAATAAATATGTTTGGCTATTTAAGTTATATCTTACAAAAGAAAATATCTGAAATTAGTGAAGTATTAATATATTTTTTTCTACTTTTAAGAAATTTTAATATATTCTGACATTTATTCAATTACCTTCTTGGGCTGATAGATGACTGAAACGTGAACGTACTATGTTTCTGAAGATGACGTCGAGTGTTTTGTTTTGGTGAAACAAGAGCTTTAATTGCTCTTGAAGTAACTGAACGTTCCAAGAATAAAACAACAAAATTGTCATATAGATTACTTTCTTTTTGTGGTCATTTTTTTGCACAAAACGTTTCAGTTGGATCTCTAAACAGATGACGTATTTGCTGTCAAGATTTGAAATTATAGCCCCCTTCCCATTTATACAAAATGAAATTTTATATATGTATATTAAAAATAAATAAACAGTTAATACGATGATTAGATTATTATACAGGGTGTTCGGAAAGTCACTATGCATTTGTATAATTATTAACACACAAAACTGCACAGTGACTTTCCGAACTCCCTGAATAATTCAGTATTTAACATAAGCTCAGTTTATTTTTACAACATAATCAAGCATATTCATTGTGTCAGCAGGCTTACTATGAATTTAGGTTAAACATTAACACTCTTTTTGAAGTTAGAAAATTTGCTGGAATTAGTGACGTCATAGTTGTGTTGCCAATTAAAAAACTAACTATTTACGAGACAGTTGATTGTTGGTTTTGAATTTTGCGTGAAGCTACTCGAGGGCTATCTGCATTAGCCGTCTCTAATTTAGTAGTGTAAGACTAGAAGAAAGGTAGCTAGTCATCACCACCCACCATAAAACTCTTGGAATACTCTTTTGCCAACGAATAGTGGGAATGGTCGTAACATTATAATGCCCCCACAGCTGAAAGGGCAAACATGTTTGATGCGGCGAACCCACGAGCCTCCTATTACGAGTCAAATAACTTGACCACCTGACCTTTGAGTGACAGTTGTGTTCCACTAATCCGGGATGACGAGAAAACCCACTTGTAGAGAAAAATATACGTATAAAAACGGCTCGTATGGGTAGATAAAGCACTATGCAGATGAAACAAAAGAAAAATTCAACATACTAAGAAACCAGATAAACACAGCCATAAAACTATGCTCACCAGATAAAATTAACGACGAATTAGACAAAATAAAACAATACTTCATCAACATCAATAAGTTTCCTCCACAAACCGTAGAACACATTATACGCACACACCTAGACAAAAAGCAAAATCAACTAACTAAAGTAAATATATCTCACGAATTAAAAAATCACGAAACCATATACTGCTGCATACCATATATTCCCGACATCAGCAGACAAATAACCAACATTTGGCAAAAACTAGTAACGAAATATGACATTCCAGTTAATACCAAATTTATTCCAAACCAAGGCACAAAACTTAGATCTATACTATGTAAAAACTACATTGACAAACACAACACCAACATTATTTATAAAATACAATGTGATAACTGCCACGACTTCTATATTGCAGAAACAAGTAGAAAAATGGAAACCAGACTCAAAGAACATAAAAAGTCACCTTCACACGTTTTCGAACACTGCAAGTCAAACAAACACAACATAACCATAGAAAACATTCAAATACTAAGTAAAGACACAAACATAATCAACCGCAAAATTAAAGAAACCTTACTTATACAACAACTCAGGCCCCAAAATAAACCAATTCAAAAAAACACCTTTATACCTATATTAATAAATATATCCAACATCTAAACACGCCCTCTACATTTCTACATACCATATGCTCTATCCATACCAGCCTTTTTTACATATATATTTATATCCCACTATTCGGTCAGCCAAAAGTAGTTTAATCGCTGACAGCTGGCGTTATTGACAAACAGCTTTCTGTCTTATCTATCAGTTCAAAATCGGGACATTCAAAGGTGATTTCTGGCGTTAAGTACAATTATTTAGTGTTCAAAGTGATGTGTTGTGAAACAAGATATGATTTTTTTTCATCTTACCAAAAATATGTTTACTAATCTGTTCCTCTCTCCTTCTGCCATCTAGTGTTTATATAGTTGATCACTATGAAATGTGTGTTTGCTTTTCTGTGTTATACGCATTAGTCAATAATTACTTAATATGTAACACCAAACAACCCAGATCTATACACAGAATAGCAATTGATTAATTATATTTGCCGATATTTAAGAAATTAGTACGATGAATTTTGCTTCAAAGCGTACCCACTTTTTAAATAATATCTCTATAGAAACAAAGTGAGATTATTTTATCTTTCTTCTCTGAGAGAAATTTTCCTCACTATAAGACTTCGACAAAACGTTTCTATGGAAACAAATCGGACACAAGTGACGTTAGGACTATTTCATTTATGATCACAATGTTTCTTAGTTACTACTACACTGCTGTTGTTTTGTTATTCTAAACTGATTAAAATCAACTTCGATAGGAGACTCAGTTCAGTTCAAATGTAATTGTTCTGTAAAGACGAAAACAATTGAAGAACACAAAAGCATGTATACTATAACATATAATGTTAGGTACGAAAAAAACATTTATTTATGAACTTTTTAAGAAATAAAATTTGTTACTTTTTGTTACATTAGGTTTCACCGGATGCATTATTTTAAACATAGCTCTCATAAGACCTAACGTAAAAAAGTATAAAGGGTTTTCATGATTTCATAAAACTACAAAGGTCGATCTTTGTAAGAACAATTTAAAAACTAAATAGTCCCTTTCACTTCTGCTCTCTCTCTCTCTCTGTCGATATATATATATATATACAGTGGTGGTGTCAGTACAGTTTTCATCATATGTACATGCCACTTATGATAAGTGCATGGGGCGTGGTAGAAAGGAGAAAAGAAGGTATAGCCTTATAGATAAATTCAAACAATATCGGTCCGGCATCGATAAAGAATTAGCGTTACCAAAGATAAAAGGTTCATCGGGTCATTGGTGCAAAAACATGCTCCGCGTGATTATATCTTATTATTCGCCAAAACACAACAACAAAAAGTAGCCGAAATTTGATTGTGGGTTTTGTTGACTAGCTACCGTATGTCTAGTCTATCACGTCTAAATTGGAAACAGATTGCTTCTATGTAGTTTTGTGAAGATCCTGAAAGGGAAAAAAAAACAATATGTGATTTTCTACAATAAACATATCTATTGTCTTAAAGCCTTTGTTGTTACATAATTATAAGCATACTTTGATCAGAAAGTTTTAATCATGTTAGATATTTCTCTTTGTTAATTTTTAAGAAGTCATATATCAGTGCACAAAGTTAGGAGCTCAGTACAAATTGAGGACTTCTACAGTTCGACCAATTTTTCTCAGAAATTATTTTATAATGGAGATAAAGTTACGTTAGAAAATAGGCTTGTTGTTGTTGTTTTGAATTAAGCACAAAGCTACACAATGGGCTATCTGTGCTCTGCCCACCACGGGTATCGAAACCCGGATTTTAGCGTGTAAGTCCGCAGACATACCGCTGAGCCACTGGGGGGCCGTTAGAAAATAAAAGTTGATATTAATCAATGTGAAGTCGTTTACATAAAGAGAACTTTTATCATATCCTAATAAGAAATTTTAAAATAAACTGGATGAAAACCACATCACACTCGTCCACCGCATGATTTGTCCATCAGGTACCGAAATTTGGTTTCTAACGTAGTAACTAAAAGTCTGTAGATATATAGCTGTGTTAATGTAGTGCAAAAAAACTGACTTTATTTCACTCGTTACATTTAGTGATGCAGATACGGAGCCATTTTGTGTCTAAGGCAATGTAAATTAGCGCGTAACTATAGGAGGCCCTAACTGTCAGAGAACATTGTAACGATATAAAATAAATAAAGTTTATAAACAAGTGTCTGGCCAGAACCTTACACTAAGAAAAATAAACTGTATATCAGTATTATCAGATAACATAATTATTTCAGATAATGGAATGAAAAAAAAAAGAATCAGAAAGAAAAAAAAATCCCTCTCTCATGTGAGTGAGTTTCTGGCACAAAACTGGTCACGAGAATACAAACATACATTTTTGCTACATTAATAGGTTTTGTATGTAACCACTAGGGAAGCTGGTGTAAGTTTTATCCCACCTACACACATATTCACTCAAAACATAATTGGTTTTGTAGGTGATGAGTGAGAGTTTTAATATTATTAAATATTTATAGATAAACTAAACAATGGAAATAAACGATAGATTAAACACAGCCGTAATAATAAGAAAAGAGAATTGTGTTCTCACATTCCTTACAATATATTAAACACAGCCATAATAATAAAAAAGAAGAATTATATTCTCACATTCCTTACAATATATTAAACACAACATAATAATGAGAAAAAAGAATTGTGTTCTCACATTCCTTACAATATATTAAACACAGCCATAATAATAAGAAAAGAAAATTGTCATCTCCCATTCCTTACACTTTCAAAAATGAAGTGACGACACTTATCACTTCGTAAAAATTATCCAAGTTTTGGTATTCTTACTTTGAACTCCTTTATACTGACATCACAAATCCTTTACAGTTTAAGTACAGATAATTTACAAAAAATTCTATAATAATAATATCAATGTTTTTGAAATTTCAGGTAGATCGTCTGTAGCTTTAGGGTTTGATTCGGCTTGCCGAAAGTTTAACACTTTAAAGAGAAGATAATTATCTCTACGACTCATGAATAGAAGTCTTAAAGGTTGGAAAAATTCATATAAATGATTATCCCAAGACTGATGATTTTCTTTAAAATATAACGAGATATCATTCTACCAATATTTATTTTTAATCTTTAAGTAACGTTTGACTGAGAATACGAAGTTGTGTTTAACTTCCATAGCTTTACAAGTTTCATTCATCATATGTGACACAAACTCTGAGCCGTTACCAATACAAGAATTTTAGAAATATCATATCTACACAACAAGTATTTATTAATTAGTTTAACAAAATTTTTGGACATTTGTTTGAGAGAAAGTATTTCAACCCTGTTACATACTTTTTTATGTTTTATGTTTTTCGTAGACTAAACGCAACAGAAAAACACAGATAACAGCTTGTATAATTTACTACACTAAACTATTAACAGATATAACATAAATTATATAATAACAGTGACAGATATTAAGTTACAACATTTAAAATTAGTTACAAAACAAAATGGTATTAGTTTCAACCTTCAAAATTAATCACAATACAAAATGGTACTGGCCTGTATCTAATATAATGATCTAAAATGAAAGTCTCAAATTCCAGTCTAGGGTGTGAATTTGGTCCAACGAAGAAATTCCGAAGTTTAAATGAAGAAGTCCAGAAACAGTTCACAGTTCAATAAATTCGACGAAGTTCTTTTCACGTTGCCTCCGATGAACGTCACAAATATGTCGCCTTCAATTTTTTCGATCTGCCCGGACGTGTCCACCTTCAGCACAACCAGTAATTCAAAAGAATCGTAGAGATTGACGAAATAAAATCACAGCTTCCGTAGATCTAACTTCAGTCACAAATCCAAGTTGAATAATCACAGCAAACACTTGAACTTTCTCAAACGAAATGACTGACTCTCTTCTTTTGAAATAAAACTAATGTCTGACTCTCCCTTCTTTCTCGCATCTTCGTCTGTTTATATATTGTAGGACTAGACTCCTCAAAACACCGCGAAACTTCTACAGATCTCCAGAGCAATCCGCGCATGTCCGTTCTTGCACGAGACTAAACGTCTAGACACGAAGTCACCAGCACTTCATTTACAAACATATGATTGGTCTACTTAATTCAAGAAAGTTCTAAATGTTACCCTAAATAAATAACAAAATATTAGTTTAAACTTCGAAACAATAATATCAATATGGAAAAATGAATAATAGAAATGAAAATTTAAATACAACACGACATGTCGTCGTTTACAAAATATTTACACGACATTTACATAACAACCCATTTTCTCAAATTATTTGTGAAAGCTACCAAATAACTGTTTCCTATTCCCATATTGTTTAATTCTATTATCTCACCAAGTTCCATTATTTTAGTGCTTTGAAAAAATTATTAGTGGTCATTATTGATCAAATTTAATGATTGGCAATTTATCATGTTCTTTCTCATACCAGACCAGTAACCATGTGTGGATGCTTCATCTGTTGTTTTTCAGACACCTAGATGACCAACCATAGGATGATTATGTAGTTCGATTAACATTGTCAGTCTTAATGTTTTGGGAATAACTGGTCTAACTTTACCATTGCTAGCAACCCTTTTTATGTAATAAAAGAACATTATCATTCCAGACATGATGTTTGAATTTATCTTAAGTCTCTTATAATCCAGTTTCAAAATAGCAGTATGTATGCTTATATTCATCATTTTTTATCTTTTTGAGCAGTCGTTTATTCTCTAGTGTTAACACTGAAGACGCTAAGAAGCTTAGGTAATAGCTTAGCGATGTCCAAATCTGAAGTTTTTTCTGGGAGGTTAGTAGGATATTTAGATGAAGCATTAGAGAACGTGTTCTCTTTTCCGTTTTTTGTCCAGTATTTCAAATGTTTACTATTGAAATTTTAGTGAAATTCGTTTACCAGTTAACTTCGGAGTTGTCTAATTATTTTAAGGCGTGTTCTTTATAACTGTACATCCTTCTTCATCTAGATAGATCTTAAATTTTTGTATAGCTCAAACCACAACAGAA
Source organism: Carcinoscorpius rotundicauda (assembly GCA_011833715.1). Taxonomy (NCBI): domain Eukaryota; kingdom Metazoa; phylum Arthropoda; class Merostomata; order Xiphosura; family Limulidae; genus Carcinoscorpius; species Carcinoscorpius rotundicauda. The sequence continues at coordinate 41,609,292 of CM022392.1, read as the reverse complement.
CATTCTAACACTGTAATAGTATAGTTTCTTTCTCTAGAGTTCAGTGTTCCACTTGCATATGCTATGACACCATTCTGATACACAGCCATCCGTATACAAAAATAGTTATTTCCCTTTTCTTAAAGTCTACTTCAATTTCTTCAAAACAACCTCACACTGGGGGCTCCATTTCCACATGATATGCTTCCTTCGTAAATGTTATAAAGGTTTAGCAATTCTAACAATATTTGGAATAAACTGATTATACCAAGCACACAGACCCAAGATATACTTAAATCATTGCAGTTACTTGAAGTTGGGAAGTTTGTAATTGCTTTCAATTTGTCATCATTTGTGTGTATGCCTTCTGAAGAGAGTTTATATCTGAATATGATACTCGTGATTGACAAAATGTGAGGGAAAACATTAAAATATCATCGATACAAGTCTTGGAACATTCAGTGAACATATTAAAACCTTATTCATAAGTTTTTAGAAGGTGAAAGATCCAGTGATAAGACTAAAAGGCATCATTTTAGCTTGACAAAGTTCATTATCAATTATAAAAGCAATTTTATAGGAATCCTCTATAACGTTTATTTGCCAATATCCACTGGAAAAGTCTAATGTATGGATACAGGTTGCACCTATCAAAGCATCACTTATATGAGGCTATAACCTTTAGATGTGACAGATCCATTTTAGATGTTAAATATTTAATGGAGGATTTTACTTTCATGGTACTCAAAACCTCTTTCTCTGATCCATATTCTTATTTTCCAACCGATGCCCTAAGTTTTATTGTTCCATATACAGTCATGTGAAAAAGCTAGGACACCTTATGAAAGACTGTGCATTTTTGTAACATTTTTGAATATATAGATATTTAATCTTTATTTGAACAATACTGAGAGATTATAGGAACATAACTAAACAATTAAAACTAAACAAAAGACTTTTCAAGATATTCTGTAAATGTAATTTTATAAAAATGCATATTCTAACTGAAGAAAAAGTTAAGACACACCCACATTTATTCCCACTTAAAATAGCTCAACTCACACACAGGTGTACCACACCAGATGCACATGATTAGAAAATCGTTACTCAGCATTTTGAATGCGGCTTGCTTTATTTAAACCTCAGACATGTAATTTGCTGTGCTCCTGACTATTGAAGTGAGAGTGAGCACCATGATGAGAGCAAAAGAGCTGTCTGAGGTCTTAAGAAAGAAAATTGTAGCAGCTTATGAGTCTGGTAAGAGATTTAAAAAGATCCCAAAAGGAATGGCTATTCCACTGTCTGTAAAATAGTCAACACGTGGAGAGCTTTCAAAACAACTGCCAACATGCCCAAGTCTGGTCGTCCAAGCTAACTCACCCCGATAGCAGATTGCATGATGCTAGAAGAGGTCTCCAAACACCCTACATGTCATTACGGGACCTTCAGCAGGCTCTGGCTACTTTTAATGTGAAAGTGCATACCTCTACAATCAGAAAGAGACTGCACAAGTTTAACTTGCATGGGAGGTGTGCAAGGAGGAAACATTTGCTCTCTAAGAGAAATATCAAGGCCAGACTAACTTTGCCAGAGAGAATGTAGACAAAGACCAGGACTTCTGGAGTAATGTTCTTTGGACAGATGAGTCAAAAATCGAATTTTTTGGACACCAGAACAGAGGACATATTTGGCGTAAACCAAATACAGCATTCCAGGAAAAGAACCTAATACCAACTGTGAAGCATGGAGATGGAAGCTTCATGGTTTGGGGCTGCTTCTCTGCAGCAGGACCTGGACAGCTCACAATCATAGAATCCACCATGATTTCTACTGTGTATCAAAGGGTGCTTAAGGATCATGTGAAACCATCTGTAAGAAAATTAAAGCTAAAGCGGAACTGGATCCTGCAACACGACAATGAATCAAAACATATCAGTAAATCCACCAAGGACTGGTTGAAAACTAAAAATGGAGAGTCCTAGAATGGCGGAGTCAAAGTCCAGATCTTAATCCCATTGAGATGCTGTACATGCAAGAAACCCCTCAAACATCTCACAGCTGAAAGAATTCTGCATTGAGGAGTGGGGCAAACTTTCTTCCGACCGATGTGAGAGATTGGTAGATGGCTACAAGAAGCGTCTCGCTGCAGTTATTTCAGCCAAAGGGGGTAACACTAGCTATTAGGGGGTAGGGTGTCCTAACTTTTTTCCTCAGTTAGAACTTGCATTTTTTTAAAATTACATTTTTAGAAGATCTTGAAAAGTCTTTTTCAATAGATTTAATTGTTTAGTTATATTCCTATAATCTTTCAGTATTGTTCAAATTGAGATTAAATATCTATATATCCAAAAATGTCACACAAATACACAGGCTTTCATAGGATGTCCTAACTTTTTCACATGATTGCATACATATTTTAATTTTAGGACAATTCGTGGGTAAGTACTTTATTTCTTTACAAGTATAACATTACATCGGCCTATTACGGTGCTCAATTTTAACCATATTACCACTAAAAGTCTTTTACTTATTGTTCTCGGGATATTCATATTGTTTATTAAATTTAAGCAAATAAGTAACACATACAATAAAGTGGCATTCCAAGTATTCTAATAAAGAAACGTGCAGTTATGATATTATACACTTCACAATCTCGCTTTCTGTAGTTTCAGGATTCCATAATTTATAAAATTTCACAGTTTTCTACAAAAACGTCTCAACTGACTCCCTTGCATCAGCGTAACACTCTCTACTATAGAGTTCTTTAGCCAATTTGATATTATTTAACTGGATACAAACTACTCTTTTTTTCTTTTTTAATTCCCTCCATTATTCGAAAGCAATTTCTTAACAAAAAGCTTTCCGCCATTGTAATATTTCTGCCCTCAAACAAGAAGTCATAATTTTCACCCATTTGGTTTCAGGTACAAGAAAAATGTAAAAATATCTTTTTAGTCTTAAGAAACTCTAAGATAGTAAAATCCGAATTACCTTTGTACTTCTGAACAAGTATTGGTGGTGGATTGATGGTGGTTACGTAAATAAATTAACTTTTCACAAGTCTGTTTGTGGACTAGACTCTCTATGGTGGTATTTAGTGGAGGACGATTTAGGTTCTCTCATTAGTAGATAAGTTACCATTAGTGTTAGCAATTCTACCTGTTTAAAAGAAGATTAACTAGCCTCCTGAAAGCTGAACACTGACAACTTTATTCATCCATCAATATAACAATTACAAATAAGGATATTACTGTCAGTAGAAGATCTTTTTTGTACTGGACAACTCGGGTCCTTAATAAAAGGTGATTCGTGCTTTCCTTCTTCTTATAGGTCCGACATGAGAGTCACGAATTCAAACCCTGTACTTCCTACGTGCTCGCCTTTTCGGCCCGTGTAGATTTGATAACGTAACGGTTATTATTATAATGTAACATTATTATTTGGTAAAAGAGCAGCCCAAAAGGTTGCTGTAGATGGTGACAACTAACCACCTTCACTGTTGTCTTTCATTGATATATTACAGATAGCGAGCGCAGATAGTTGTCATGTAGTTTTGCATGAAAACATAGTAGTAGTTTGGGAGGTTCTGCTCAGAGGTCTCGTAATACTAAATAAATATAAACAATAAACTTTTATTTTGTTTTGTCTTCACTCCTTTATATTTTATTTTGAATTTTCTTAATTTCTCGCCTACCCAGTTATTTTATTACTAGAGTTTTTCTAACATTTTCCTGCGACCATGTCTTGTATAAAACGTCTTTAAGATTTACCTGACAATTCCTCTCTTGTGTATCCTCTCAAGACTTGACGGTCTTGTTTTAACCCTGAACAGATTCTCCTTTAATGGTAAATTTTAACAACTAACAAAATTGGTTACACAAAGAATTAGATTTTCTCCACCTCTTTCTCTTTACAAACGTCATATTGATAATGAGGTTGGAACAACCAGGACACCTTATGCAATTTAAATAATTGTTTACATTTCGTTTCCTACATACATGTAGTGCTTACGTTCACGTGGACAGTTTTCTCCACGAACTTGCTCTCTTTAAACATTCTCATCTCCACTGAATACCATCATATATCGACTTCGGTACACCACAAACCCACTGATTCCCATTCATATATGCGTTTCTAAATCTGTCATGGCCCTATCGCTAGAGCGCTTAACTCTAATCTGTGGGTCACGGTTTTAAATCACCGTCACACCAAACATGTTTGCTCTTTCAGGCATGGGAGCATTATAATGTGACTTACAATTTTACTATTCGTTGGTAAAAACGTCGCCTAAGACATGGTCATTGGTGGTAATGACTAGCTGCTTTTCCTCTATTTTTACACTGCTAAATTAGAATAGGAAATGCAGATAACCCTCGTGTAGCTTTACAATAGTTTAAAATAAGAAGAAAAAGTCGCCCGACACGTCTGTTGTATAGCACGACAACATCCTAAAATCTAAGCCTAAGTATACAAACTCCGAAATATTACGGATATTTACTTACCATCCTAATACCTCTAAGGTTACTTGAATCATAAAACAAAACTTCAAACATTTTTAAAGAGCCCCCACGTATCAGTTATAGACACGATTAAAATATACTAAATATCTTAGTCCACAGTATCATCCAGAATAGATACTCTATATACCCCTAGTGGAAGCCTGAATACAGTCTGTTGTTATAGAAACAAATGCGTCACTTGCCGAAATGGTAACACCACAACATCAACATCTTACTCCACAAGAAAATTCCAAATTTAACATTCATTCACTTGCATTACAACAAACGTAGTATACTGTATGTTCTGTAAAACATTTGGCATATTATGCACTGATCAAACGTGTCGCCGCTTGGGAGACTCTTCACATGAACATCTCTCTTGCATAAAAAATAATGACATTACAAATCCCACAAATGGACACTTTAATAACCTTTCATACTTCGTGTCCGACTTCTCTATACTTAGAACCGCATTTACTCCATCCACTGTAATGCAAAGAGAACGCCATAAAAGCGCCAAAAAAAGAACAGACAGAAAGATTGAATTTTAGATTAAGCACTGTTAAACTCTTCAGAATAAAAGGAGAGTTCTCTTGGTCATAAATATTATTTTCCTCCATACTTTATCAATATTCTCTCAAACTGATAATTAGTTCTACATCCTTTTAGTTTAAGGTTCGCACTATCTTTTCCTTTATAGCCCATTCACTTTAGTCACCTCAGGATTCTTTTGTTTTCACCATCGTTATTTGTTCCTATTAAGTTCAGGTATCTTTTATCGTTCTATTCTTTTAAACAATATTAACCAGTGCAGGTGTTCATTCGTTTTCCTGCTCTGTTGTCTAAATTTTGTTCTATGTTTTTTCTTATTTAATTCATTTACTTCGACTTTCTTTATTTAAACATTTTTTATCATTTGTTTTCTTGTTTTTATTTCCCTTACCTTAGTTGCAGCAGTTTAGAAACTTGTTCTCAAATTTTCGAGCCACGTGTTGCTTTTTCTTTCGATCAAATCCTTGCATTAACAGTTTCGTTGTCACTGGTAACCTGATGAAAAGCTATCGTATGAAATGTTGTTTTCGTGTTTTGTCGGCCCGGCATGGCCAAGCGCTTTAAGGCGTGCGACTCATAACCCGAGAGTCGCGGGCTCGCATCCCCGTCGCGCCAAATCATGCTCGCCCTTTCAGTCGTGGGGGTGTTATAATGTGACGGTCAATCCCACTATTCGTTGGTAAAAGAGTAGCCCAAGAGTTGGCGGTGGGTGATGATGACTAGCTGTCTTCTCTGTAGTCTCACACTGCAAAATTAAAGACGGCTAGCACAGATAGCCCTTGAGTAGCTTTGTGCGAAATTCAAAAAAACAAACAAACAAACAATTCGTGTCTTGTCAATAAAAGTATGTTAATTTTACGAGCCTTTTACCGAGGTTTAGAAATTATAACTTACTGTGTTCTCACTCACCTACTTCCCACCAGTGTATGTTTTCAGACATTTGTATGTCTGAAGACTCCTATTACTAGAAACAGGGTTTCGATACCCGTTATAAAAAGATCGCATATGCGTAGGCTTGTGTTTAATTCTAAACACACACTCATATACAAACATTGACACTTCTTATGGAATGTTTCTACATCTGGAAATTTTAATAAAACTTTTATATTACATATAGTAAATACTTTAGTACATTTGACACGGTATCAAACTTCAAAACAGCTCAATCATATCTGATGAACTATCTATAGTCTATCTATAGACTAATTGCTTTAATGCAAAAAGCTGTTCTTTTCAGGACTACATAGATTGTAAACAAAACTAGTATACGTGTATAAACCATGAATTACGCTATACATTTATTCAAAGTGTTATATATAACTTGTTAAGAAATCGAGAATTTGGTTTATTGAGTAATTTAATGTTTAAATTATGAAGTATATAATAACCATAATGAAAATTAATATCGTTTCACATATATTTGTATTCGAGGCCAAATATGGCATATTTGTAAACTCGGACACGTCCAGATTGGTTCGGTTACCTGAGTCACATTCTTTGGTCTGACACTACCTGCCCCTGGTAACATCTTTTCGTGCTACCGGTATACTAAATCATAGCTACCTCATAGTGCGCTCTCCTTCTTGTTCTCGGGTGTCGGTATAATGTGGACGGTAAAGTGCAAAGTTTGCGATTAATATTACCACATCTAATAATACAGCGAACGTATTTCTCATGAGCAACACTTTCGCTTTTCTAACAACAGAATGTTGCGCAAAAAATCGCAGTCGTCGTACAGATGTAATAATTCTGATAAACTATGCGTCCAATTATTCTTGATTACGGGAAACCCACTTGTTATAGAAGTGTATCTCAGAACGGCTGGTATAGGTATTAACATTTTTGTTGATAAGAAGAGAACAACGTTTCGAGTTTTCTAGGTCATCTTCATCCAATTATATTTTTATTATGTAACTGTATTGTTTCCAATGTACTTCTGTTGTCCCTACTTGGTAGTAATACTGTGTGAAAGCCTTTCCATGGGCCTGGCATGGCCAAGCGCGTAAGGCGTGTGACTAGTAATCCGAGTGTCGCGGGTTCGCGTCCGCTTCGCGCCAAACATGCCCGCCCTCCCAGCCGTGGGGACGTATAATGTAACGGTCAATCCTACTATTCGTTGGTAAAAGAGTAGCCCAAGAGCTGGCGGTGGGTGGTGATGACTACCTGCCTTCCCTCTAGTCTTACACTGCTAAATTAGGGACGACTAGCACAGATAGCCCTCGAGTAGCTTTTTGCGAAATTCCAAAACAAACAAACAAAAACAAGCCTTTCCATTTATATGTCTTTACTATTGTAGCTCTTATTTTTTTATTTCACCTATAGAGACTTAGAACTGCTTATAGTCTTTAGAATCCTGGTCAGTTAGTGACAATACATTTCTTAGTCTGAGCTCAAGCTGCTATGATACATCTAATAACTGTTCTTACTTTCAGCCGGCTTAATATTTCCCTCTACTGGATAGAAAACCTCCTCGATCGATTTTGAAGCTTTAGTTACATTTTGAAACTTTAAGTTCTATTTTGAAGCTTTTGTTACATTTTGAAACTTTAAGTTCTATTTTGAAGCTTTTGTTACATTTTGAAACTTTAAGTTTTTTTTTTTGAAGCTTTAGTTACATTTTGAAACTTTAAGTTCTATTTTGAAGCTTTAGTTACATTTTGAAACTTTAAGTTCTATTTTGAAGCTTTAGTTACATTTTGAAACTCTAAGTTCTATTTTGAAGCTTTAGTTACAAGCATCACAAACTTGGAACTTCTCATTAAAGATAAACTAATTATACAACAAAAATTCCTCTTAACTTCAAAGCCAGTTCGAGTTTTTCTCACTAACTGCGTAGTTGCATTTACTAACGTATTTACTGTAGATTTACATTCTGTTCAAAGTCATTCAGAGGATCTTTCTATTTCCATTTCGAGTCTTAACATTGCCCTCACAAATATGTATTCAGTAAATAAGCTTTTATTTAACATTCAGAAGATTATATACAAGTATAGTTTTGCGTTGAATGTAGAAATAAGTTGAAGGTAGTATGTATAAATTTCTAAAATCTCAAACATGATATATTTGTCATTTTTGTGATTGTATTGTTCATAATAAGCTTTCTTTCAAGTATTTTTTATTTATTTTGTAAATAAAAAGTGCATACACCATTCCGAAAGAACTCATAAATATCAATGTATGAAAATGATAAGGGAGAGAATGTATTCATAAATTATATGTTTTACTCGTTATTTGAACACCTAAGGGTATATTACGTTTGTCTCTTCTTCCTTGTTGTATTTTTCTCAAATCTATGTCATGACATCATTTTAAATAACAGACCCCAATAAGCCTAAAACTTCTTTATCAAAATATATCCAATATTCCATATCTACTTCATAATAATACGATAATTTTATACCTTTAAATCACCTTATGTGGAAATATACAAACTAAATAAGCATGTAGCAGAAAATAAATATTCCATTAAGGCCTCACTAAAGAATGGGATTCAGTTTTTACAAATGAACTCACTATAGAGTATATTTTATTCTTGAGAAATTTAGAATATTTTTGAAAGATGTAAATGTATGTGTGTACTGAGCATTAGCTTGTTCTAACAATTCGTACTCGAGGTTTTTAAGCCCTCATAGGCCACTAAAAATATAATTTATCTCTATACCCTTGGTTAACTATTTTTTTCAAAACTAAAATAAAGTTTTAAAATGTTTTATTGTTTCTTATCATTTTAATCTAAATTAATATTGCTACCTACATCTTCAGCAAGTGAAACTCCTTACTGATTTTTTTTATGTTTGTCTTGTTTATAGTTTCTTTTTTTCTGGATTGTATCTCAGTTTTTCATGTTTGTAAATATTGTATATTGTACTTGACTCACTGTATTTATTGTTGCTGTTAATATTTTAGTGATTATGCTGCAACTGTGATTGGCAATAATTAGAACCGTTTTTTAAAAAATTGATTTGATCTAACGTAAGTTGTGTTTGTTTGTTTGTTTGTTTAGAATTAAGCACAAAGCTGCACAATGGACCATCTGTGCTCTGCCCACCACGGGTATCGAAACCCGGTTTTTAGTGTGTAAGTCCGCAGACATGCCACTGGGGGGGCGTAAGTTGTGTCTGAATAAATATGAAAAACCTTATTGGTGTATCTTTAGAAGTAAAGAAATATAATATAAATAAGTGTAAAAGAAGAAGTTACATGCGAATATTCTTGCACATAAAATGGAAGAGATTACAGTTGGATGTGTAACGAAACATCGCAGAAAATGAGAACATCAGATGTTTCTAAGAAATAGTAAAAATAAGTTACAGGAGTTATGTTTATGAAATAACATAAAAAATAAAGACTGTATTTATCTAAGAACTGATTTGAAAAAAAATTCTTTTATGAAAATATTTTCGAGTACATTTCCTTACGAAGAGGTTAATTGTGTAGATAAGAGTCGTATTTCTCTGACATTGTATGAAAGAAGTATTACTTAGCATACTAATAGTAACTTGTTTGTTTGTTTTGGAATTTCGCACAAAGCTACTCGAGGGCTATCTGTGCTAGCCGTCCCTAATTTAGCAGTGTAAGACTAGAGGAAAGGCAGCTAGTCATCACCACCCACCGCCAACTCTTGGGCTACTCTTTTACCAGCGAAAAGTGGGATTGACAGATACATTATACACCCCCACGGCTGGAAGGGCGAGCATGTTTGGCGCGACTCGGGCGCGAACCCGCGCCCCTAAGATCATAAAGCGCACGCCTTAACGCGCTAGGCCATTCCAGGCCCCTAATAGTAACTAAACTTCAGATTAACTTTTCGACTTACAATCATTCCTCACTCAAGTTGGTTGGTATTGAATAGAGTGGTTTAAGGTGTTTTCGTGGTAATATTTATTTATTTAAAAGCGTGAGAAATTATACAATTTTATTGCGATATAGTTTAAAATCTTTAACCTTTTAAATAAATGTCACTGTCTCTACAGTTTAAATAAATGTGATGACTTTCGTAAAATGTAAAAGATATTTATATATATGCAGAAGAACATTTCAAGGTTCTTATTAACAACAACCATCATTGTAAAGTTTTTACCTTATTTATAGTTTCATTGAAAACACTTCATTTGTTATATTTATTCATCTTTAACTTAACTGAAACAAAACTAAGAAAATATTTTATATTTATGTTGTGGTATAGAGAAACAAGATATCAGTTTGTTTCGTGTTTTAAACTGAATGAGTCAAAATAAAGAATTATATGGTTTTGATGTCAAACACACTTATCAAAATAAGTTCACTATTTCAGTATGAGCTTCTATTTTTACTTGCTAGAAGATGTAATTTTGGTTTTGTTTCGAGGTGTATTCGTTGCCTAGCCGTCTTTTAAATGCACTCCAGAATGTGTACTTTCTGTAATCGTTATCAATTTCTTAGATGAACGTGAAGTATTATATTAATGGATTATGGCTTTCTTGTGTATATGCTAAAGTAATTATCTGTGTTGCTATGAATGCATTTATTGATTAATCAACTTCTTAAATATTTAAAAGAACACGTTTTGCATTTGTTGCGAGATGGTTTACATTTTAATGCTTTCATTAATTATTACACGTGTTAGATGTATTTTTTTTCATGCTGTTATGAGGTATATTCATTGATTATTACACGTGTTAGATGTTGTTTTGTGTTCCATGTTGTTGTGAAGTATGTTCATTAATTATTACATCCTATGTACAACCGAACATATACTTTTCCATTTTGTTGACAAGTGTATGAACAGAAAGGTAACATAGTTGTAGACATGATGTACTGTGCGGAGTTCCATGTTTTTGCAACATTTTATCGATAATTAACCTTCTCATTTCATACATGAGCTTTGGTTATACAGACGTCAAAATATTTTATAATATTCGCTATTTTTAAGTTTGTTCTTATGTAAGTATGAAACAGTATAACTGAGAATCATATCTTGATACATGATAAAAAAAACCTTAAGCTTTTTAAATGTTCAATGTCATACATGTGTAGTTTAAAATTATTTAAAACTGAAGCTATTTTAATAAGAACATTTTGAGCCGAAACACTTTAAACTATCATATCGTGAATAACACAGATATATGCGCAAAAAGCGGTTTCTATGGTGCTTACCCACCTGATGACGCTCAGTATGACGACATCACTTTCAACACTCACAGATCGACAGGTTTCTCAAACGACTCTTTGAAGAGAAATGGACAAGAGGATAGTTACATTTCTTACTGAAACTGTGTAGAATTCATTGATTAGTTTCGAATAAACCAACTGAATATTACAGAATAGGTAAAACTTGGACAACTTATCCGGGATCTGTTACAGAGGTGAGTGGAGTTACTAAGTTAATTATAAAAATATCAAAACACTTCATATGAAATTAAATAGATTAGAATACATGTAAAAAGAATCAACTGAAATAACCATTTATCAAACATTATTTATTCTTTTATTATTCTGAACTTAAACTAAATTAAAATTATATAATTTTTAATTGTTTTCTATAATAGGTGAATTACACAACGTTTTTATCTTCACATTTGGAATGTTTGTTTTGATCGTATATTCACTTCAAGTAACCATTCTAAAGTGGAATATATATAAATACTGAAGCGTGTATCTGGGTTTTATGGTTAATAACATAAATAAAAGGTTGCTTTTTTTTACTTATACATATTATAGGATACATGGTTTGTAAAACAATATTGTGGTTGAATTCAACATTTTGTATATACTGTGTAAACTAAATACAGCAGTTTTAAAGATCAGCGTTACGGATGTAAATACAAATGCTTATTGTACTAAAGTAATTATGACTGGTTTAGAAATATCTGTAACATTACGTTAACAATCAGATAAGATAATGATTCTTCTTATTATTTAATCTTATCGCTTAGTCATTGTTATTTTTACATATTTAAAAATAAAATAAAATATTTTAGCTATTACTCACTTACTGGCTTACAAATGTGTGAAAATTAATTTAGATAACAGTTTGTGCATGATTAACTTGCATTCTTTTAAGTATCTGGGAAAGTATTTCAGGGTCCTTAAAGTACACTGGTTATTGCTCTTAGATTTTTAGATATTTGTCAAATTACATAACATAGTTATGAAAGAAATATTATTTTTATATATTTAGCAAAGTGCCGCAAGAATAACTTAACTTATTATTTTAGTGTGTTTTCTGACGACAACTGGATATGTTTGATAACAACTGTTTCAAATTGTTTTAATCACACTATGTAACAAAAATTTTGTTTCTGGAGAGTATGTGTTATTTCTTAATTGCTAATGTTGTAAAAGTACAGAAAAAGACCATTATTACTTTTAAACTTTACTTTTGTGACCTGGATAATGAAATTTAGAGATTAACCTGTTTTCTATGTAAAAATAGGCAAATTTTCCCATTTGCATTCACATAAGATCTGAATAAAACAACATATGAATCAAGATTTACATTATTTATACTAAAAGTATACAAAAATGTTTAGAAGTGAGTAGTTTTTCGAGATTTGTGACTTTAATGTAAATCACGTTCAGTTATCAGACCCCAAATCTCCCATCATGTTTTCGTAATACGCTCCTTCGTAGCGGCGTTTAAGGTCCAGTATATTTTGATGGAAGTGCCGCCTTGCTTCTCTGGGTATGCTCCCATGTTCTTCTTGAATTTATCAAGATGAGCGTCAAGGATATGGACTCTCAGAGACATCCTGTAGCGCATTTTGCCGAAGTTCTTCACCAGAATTTCAACCAGTTCCACATAAATTTCGTCTTTATGATTGCCCAAGAAGCCCTAAATCACTGCGTCAAAGCTGTCCCAAGGTTTTCTTTCCCTTCCCACTGAGCTTCTTGGGGAATTCTGTGCACTCCAGGATCTTCTTTATTTGTGGTCCAATGAAGACACCAGCTTTGACCTTTGACTCGGACAGCTTATGGAAAAAGTCTCGAAGGTTGCCGACTCCTTATCAAAAGCTGTGACAAATTGTTTCATAAAACCCAATTTTATGTGCAATGGTGGAAAAAAACACCTTCTGAAGGTCCAGTGTCTCAAACTTGACATTATGCCTCCATATAGAGAACTCAGTCCGTTGTAGCTAGTGCTTCCTGTTATAGTGCGCTGCAGTGTCCCTGCTGTCCCAAAGGCAAAAGTAACAGCCTCCTTGGAGACCCATCAGGAATGCCATCATTTTGAAGTCTCCGATAATTTCCCAGCCGTACTTCTCATACTTCAAGGCTTCTAGCAAGGTCTTGACGCTATTGTATTTCTCTTTGAGAAGCACCGAAAAATATTTAAATTTTAAAAGGTCTAAAATGTGTATGATGTAAAATATTAGTATTCAAGCAAGCAAAAAGTTCCCATCTTTTCTTCTAACCTTTTTTTGCAGTACTCTCAGTTAAAATGAGATACCCAAGGTTTGTCTTGATTCCCGACAGGCATGCCAAAATATGTCTTACAGGCTTCACAAATTTTAGCAGATGCTGTCACAGAGTACTTTTTCGCTCTTGTCTTGATAGAAAATGCTTGCAACCTCTTGGTGCCATCTTTGATAAAATCAGATGGGTCTATGTGTTCACTTAGGCAGCTAGAACTAAACTGAAGTGGTGAGCGCTTGTATATATATATTACTATGGAAAGTTCTGGAAAATCCTAAAAGGTTCTACAACATTTTAGCAATTTCTTGAAAATTCTTTCAAATTCGAGAAAATTCTCTATTAGCTACTCAGCACTGAAAGTACTTGGTATGTTCTGGAAAATGGGTAAATTTCAAAATTTCATTACCTAGGTCACAAAAGCAGTGTTTGAAGAGAAAAATAGGTCGTTTCCATTTATTTTAGGCATAAGCTATTGTGAAATAGCACTTTCTGCCCAGGAACAAGAAAAAGTAAAGATTTTGTTACATTGTGTTATTTGCCAAAGCATTTTAAGTGTAAAATAAGGTAGTTTTGTTTAATTGTTTAGACATTTCTTGAAACACTGGAATATTAATTTAGATGATGTTTGTTTTTCATTGACTATCTGTCAAAGGACTTTAAGTATCAGACAATACAGTACTTATAATTTTAAATGAACCGAGATGCATGTTGGAATGTTAAGATTTGAACCCGCCAATTGTATCAGAATAAATTTACTCTTTCAGCATCGGGTACATTTTTAAGAGAGATATTCAACTCCTTTATTGGGCTAAAACCACCCGTAGGCGTGGTAAGTGCTGCTAATTTGTAACTCTCACTCTGATCACCAGATTCAGACTTAGAAACGTCCATGTCCGAGTCTTAGATCGTCTGCCCGGATCAAGTAGCTAATTTATCATAAAATATGTAATTTATGTTGACAATACGTATTATTATAAATAAGGTAAGAAAATTCTATGACCTAAGCTCTTTCGAAAGATGGACCTTTCGTTTTCAGCTTGACTCTGAACAAGAGAGTCTACCTTTTGAAAGTGTTTTGGTTATAGGATTTTTATTTCATCTTTACTATTTTTGAACTTACATGTGGTTTTTAGTATAATGAATATAGTTTTAACTATTCATTTAAGTAAATCGCAAATCTATGTAATGGGCAATTTTTATTTGACAATGTAAATTAAATATTATTTCAAGAAATGATTTACCATAATTACTTCATTTTTTTTCTGCAAAGTACCTCATGTTTCATGTATTTTCTCAAAGAAACAAATTGTTTAAGACATTTGGTATTTTTATTATTATAAATGGCACTAACGCGCCCTCACTGTTGGTTAACGTAATGACTGATTTTTATTTTTTTGGACATTTCTTAATATTTCTTAAACCACTGGTAATTTTCCATTTTGTTTTACTAATTGTAAATACATACAAAATGTATTTGTATAGACTAAAGAAGTAATTAATACAGAACTATTTTTTGTTTCATATACTTGTCAAGGCGTACCATTTAGGATATTTTTTGTGTTTTATATATTTTTCAAGACAAATTAGACCTTATTTAATCAGAATTAGAAAAGAAAACTAGAAATGCTTCATTTTTACTCTTTGGTGATGCTGTAGTAAAATGTTGGATTGAAAGCTCACATTTTTTTTTTTCGTAAGCATGCGCAACAATTTTCATCAAATTTAAGCATTTTTTGTGGAGTCCTTTTGCACATATAAGGTTTCTAATTGTAGGCTAAAATAATCTATCAGTGTACGCTATTTAAAAGAAAATTCTTGAAAGTTAAGCATGTATTTTCTATCAAATAATATTTCCGTAGTTTTCATGTGAAAAAATAAATAGAAAGATTGAAGAAACTCACTCATAAGATGTAAATTCTAGTAAAGAAATAAACACATAGAATCCCATACATATTTTAAGGGTATTAATAACAGAGACCAATTTTAAATAGTTTGTTATTCTTCTTTTTCTCTTTCTGAAGAGGAATAGTGAACTATTCTACTGACCTACTGGAGCTTTGGGTCTCTTGAAAACTATAATTGTAGATACTATACTTAAATTATTTCTTTGTCTTGAAAGTTGGAATGTTAAGTAATAGTCCACTGAAAATATCTGATAGTTTGATCACCACGGTCTGAAATAAAGGAGATGGAAAGTTATTAAAATTTCACTCCTATTATCTGCACACAGTGCGTCCCGCAGCTTATTGTTTTAGCCGCATGACACACTACCGTGTACAGATTTGCTTACTGTTTCTAATGAGACTTAATGACACTCAAGATGGTTAAAGTTTTATTTAGACTTAAAATGTATATGTTTGGAAATTATTTGAAATAAACGTTTTGAGAGTATTATTAAAACATTGTGGAAAACGTACTGTAATTCAGTTCAGAAATGTTGAAAAATTACATGTGGCAAATTTTTAAATTATAGTGTTCCTGTGCCTCAGTTTTGTTAGTTTGGATAGTATCGTAAATAAAACTGCCAAATTTTAAGATTAGACAAAATATTATTTTATTTACATTTTAAACAACACTTTACTCGGTCAATGAGTGTTACAATTATATAACACTCGATAGAGAACATCAAAAACTAAGAAACTCTCTTTCTTGGATATGCTAATTCATAACAGTAATGGTATTTAAGTATGAAGTACGTTACTACAAAAACAAAGAGTTTGTGCCTCGTATTTTAATATTGTAGGTCTTTACTAACTTTGTTTAAACAGTATGTGATCAAGTTCTTATTTCTTCGAACTTATAAATTTTCAGACTTATGAATTCTTGAATAAATTACTTAATAATATCAAAGAATTCTTATGCAAAAGTGGCTTTCCCTTACTTATCATAGATCGAATATTTGGTAACTGTTGATATAAGAAAAGTTTTAATAAACCATCTGCGTGTGAAGTTCCTAAATATCGATTAGTTGTAAAGTTATTATATATAGGTAAATATCCTGAGAATATAAAATATAATTTACGGAAATTCGTAAAGCATAGCGTCAAATATGTTTCTAAACATAATTGTCGCTTACATTTCTTTTTAATGTTGCTCAAATTTACTTATCCTTGCCATTAACATAGTTATATTGTTTCTACTAAAAGAAACCTGCCAATTGACAGGAAGGAACATGCAAATTAAAGGTTTTCGAATGCATCAGCTGTGCTGAGACACATCCTAAGTGAGTCTGATGTTGTCGTCCATTCACATCGTTTTAAAATCTTTAAACAGAGCTTCTCTGTAAATCGAAGCTTTCTCAAACATAAATTGTGGCCTAAAATTAACCAATTGAGTTTTGTTTCTAAACAACTCTTAGTTGTTTAACTAATCCTGCCTTATTGTAAAAAGCAAATAATACACTTTGGCAAATATAAACAGAAATACTATCAATTTATTTTAAGGTACGTTATGCTGAAAAACACTGTTTTCGTGACACAATGCAAAGTAAAATAGTTACAATTAGCTATAGCCCACTGATTTTAGTAATACAATTACCATCTTGAAAGCTGATGTCTACAGTTTAACTATTGTTGTTGTTTTGAATTAAGCACAAAGCTACACAATGGGCTATCTGTGCTCTGCCCACCACGGGTATCGAAACCCGGATTTTAGCATTTAAGTCCTTAGACATACCGCTGAGCCACTGGGGGGCCAGTTTAACTAAAACATAGGTTAAAAATATATAACACAATAAAATTAACCGTTATTTTAACTTACTGGTTTAACTTTACGTACTTTACAAAATACCAGAAAATCACAAAACAGTCTAAATAAACATTTTTTAGGCCTGGCATGACCCGTTAGTTACAGCCCTTGGCTCTCGGGAAAAAATCCGGCATTATTATATAATATTCAACCAGTCTATTTACTGGTAAGAAGTAGCTCAAACGTTGGCGGTGGGCATTACCGACGGGATACCCTCCTTGGGTTTGGCATCTCAAAATCTGGGACGATACTTTGCTTTAGCAGCTTTGCCACGAACAAACAAGAGCGTTGTAAAAGAGGCATTAAACAAACACTAGATTACTTCAATAGCTTTGCCTAAACAAACAACAGCGTTATAAAAGAGGTAATTAAATAAGCAGAGGAAATCTGCCATAATATATGTTAAATAATCTGGTAGGTTCTATAAACTTTTGTAGGCTTGACATGTGTTTTCCAAATAATAGGGTTACTATCCTAAAGTTATTGTTGGTTTCTTACTTGCTGAGGTGTATATTAACAAAAGGTATTAAAATTAAAGTACAGCCAAAAAAAGGACTAGACATGCGACTTAAAGAAATAAAATTAAAATCAGTAGTCAAACTGGTAGCTCCACCTATAACATCGATAAACATTTTACAGCAAATATTCATCATCAGTTAGCAAGGACCCGTTTTTTTATTACCTTATATGGCCCGGCATGGCCAAGCGCGTTAAGGAGTGCAACTCGTAATCTGAGGGTCACTTGTTCGCATCCCGGTCGCGCCAAACATGCTCGCCCTTTCAGCGGTGGGGGCGTAATAATGTTACGGTCAATCCCACTATTCGTTGGTAAAAGAGTAGCTCAAGAGTTGGCGGTGGGTAGTGATGACAAGCTGCCTTCCCTCTAGTCTTACACTGCTAAATTATGGACGGCTAGCACAGATAGCTCTCGAGTAGCTTTGTGCGAAATTAAAAAAAATACCCAATATCATGACTAAAGTTGAACAAAAAACATGGGTATACCATGAGAGATCAGTATCTGATGGAACTTATACTGGCCCATTATTCCAGATTTTTTACAAATGTTACCTCTCACCTCTACTGAAAAACACCCCCAAATCATCTTAATGCCTCTCCTCTCTTTCACCCTTCTTCCGCTGAACGTACGCTTTGAACCAAATATTTTAAACATGGATTCATCAGTTCATAATACTTTTTTACAATCATCAACAGTCCAGTTTTGTTACAGTACTTGTTAGCAGACTCCAGTCTCTTGATAATATTTGGAGATCGAAGTAAAAGTTTTAATTGGTACACAACCAAATATTTTATTCTCATTAAATCTTCTGGATACTGTAGATCTGGACATGGTATATGGTTGTTTATCTGATGCTTGAGATCAGTGGTAGTATTTCTTGTCACGAAGGTTGCATAAAGGAAGATACTTAACATCAGTATCATTGGGTTCAGGTGTTCTTTGTCTTTTTTTCCTATTTTGAAATTTACGTATCTCGGTCACACGATCTGGGATTCATATGACAGCGTTTTCAAAGCATTTCAAGTCTGCAGCAATTTGTTGGAGAGTCCAATCAGCAATACATAAAGCTTTTATGTTAGTTACCTGCTTTACAAACAATTCTTGGAGCAGTGACATGATAAAATTTAATATATAGTGATAAGCACTGTTTTTATCAAGGTTTATTTGTGGAGTGTTATTAAATTTATTTGTTCTAGCATATTTTCGTACTACATGCTAACTCCTGACTAGCTTTTTTATATATAGTTAATACAATACATGAGGTACCATGACAGTTATCTTAGATCATTTGGTACAAGTACATGGGAATTCTAAGAAATAATAAGTACTCGTTCAATTGTCATCAGAGATCAGTGAAGCATTACCACAGTGTTACAATTTTCATTCTGTAATGGCATGGAAGAAATATCCCATAAAACAGAAATAATAACGAAATATTTTCTTGCCCTAACACCTTTGCACAGTACTCTATCTATAGGACCAGATTACCGATTGGGTCGAACAAGAATAACGCATCATCACCTTAACACAGGTGATGCACATTCAAATGCTGCACAGTCTTTAATATACATTACGGAAGCAGGTAGTTTTATGTTTAGCGGACATTAGAGGACGGAATCATACAATTTTAAGCAAAAACTTTGTTGTTTTTAGTAGTGGTTATCAGGAAGAAGAAAAGAATGCTCACGTTCTGCATTGACTTGAGTTTACTAAACGTTCTAACTCGCTTAGATGCCTTTCTGTTAGAACTTGCAGATGAATGTCTAAGCATATTGAAAGAGAATCATTGGTTCTGTACATTAAAGTTTGCACCCAATCAAACTGGATGATGACAGCAGAGCTGCACTATAAACACACTCACATACATTTTGTGAAATAAATTTTTTTTCTAATACATTCCACTTCATTGTTTAAAAATATTTCGTTTTTATTTTATTTTAATGAATTATCAATCATTTTATTATTATTATTATTATTATATTTTTCATCATATATTGTGTCTCTTTAAGAGTTTCATTCAAATTCTTCAATATGCATTAACGTCTATGTTAAGGGATGTATTTGTCAAGCGTAATGATACATATTGACTTTATTTATTTATTTAGAGATTGTGATGTCTATGTGATGTGTAGGTGTTTTCTTCCACAAAAAAGGGAATTTACTTATTATTGGAGTTATAGTTCCCATTCATTTCTGAATTGAGGACAAGTCTGTAGTAGAAGATAGTGTTGTATACAAAAATGCTAATGATACTGAATTTATCGTCTATTCTCCGTACGCGTAGGTTTCATGTAGAATATGGTTTAAAAAGACGTTAAGCTGATTTGGTTCCGGCTGCCTTTGATTCTTGTTATTGTTGTTGTTGCTTGGTGATAAAACTTGTTCTGGAAAATTCAAATATTCTGATGCAATACTACAGTTTGTGCAAGGATGTTGAGACCAGTGTCCTTCAACGTTCATTAAAACGAAGCGTAGGATCATGGTCACTTATATATTGTAATGAAAATGACAAGTTACATTATAGTACTAGTCACTCGTGTTAATGTGTCTTGAACAATAAATTTAATCAATCTTGAACTGATCTTGCAGAATAAACAGTTACAGTAAAAGTCTGTATGTTGCATTTTTTCTATGATAAAGATTGTTCATTTTATGTTAAACTTTATTCAGTATTATTACACCATTCAATGTCATGACTCAATTACTGAAATATTTAGTGTTATTTCGTAATTAGTAAGTTGATAGAATCTCCTGCTATTAGGCAGATTTATCATTTATTTAAGGCTAACTCAATTTTACCTGAATATGACATAAGATATCTTGTTCTATTCCCAATTTACCTTTCTCAAGGTGTATTATAAAGAAATGGAGAATCCAAATATAGTCTAAGCTTCGTGTTTCTTTGTTAATGAGACAAGCAGCTATATTAACTTAAATAGCTTTTCTGCTTAATATTAGCATTAATGATGGTTTCCTACAAATATTTGATATTTCCATTCCTTTACATTTAAACTGTATACTTAACAATATACACAAACTCAGTATGGGAAATATATAGGGAATACAACTGATTTAACCAGAGATATTGGTGACAAAATAATTATTTAAAAAACGTAAGAGTAGCTAGGGAGAAAAGACAGATGTAGAAAAGATTTTCACTGTTCACTCGAAGAACATCAAATTATTTGGTTCTTTGTTATTTTAGCTTACAGTGTCAGAGGTGGAAGCGTTATACCTGACAGTAATTCCTACTATTCGTTGGTAAAAAATAGCCGAAACATTACTGGTGAATGGTGTTGACTAATGAACTTCATTCTAGTCTATGGCTTTTAAATTAGTGATGTCTAGTACAGACAATCCTCAACTAGCTTTCCGCGAATATCACAAACAAACAATTAAACTATTGTTGTTGTTAGTTTGTAAGAGTTGCTCGTTTAATAGTGTCCGTTTTATAAACACGCGTTTTAGTCAACCTCCTACATACCCCATATAAAAATAAAATGAGTCTTGAAATGGTACATGGCAAAAGATAAGCAGTTTCAGTTTACTTAACAATTTAGTGTGAAGAATAGACTTAATCTTCAGATAAGATTAGGACAATCTTTGGCTTAACTGTTAACTAAACATCTTTAAGATCTCCCCTCGACCTGTACGATATCGTTGGTTTGTTTTAATTGCTTTTATAGTTGAAAACTCTCTATGTAATAGTGAACGTATTAACTGTGTACTACCATCCATAAGTTCTCAAGACATTGAGACATAAGTTCTCTATTTTAATTCCTCCTGAAGTGTTTTATCAGTGAATAGTTCTGTTTTGCTTTTTTGAGATGATGCGATTTGCGAATACTCTGATAACTTGATTCCAGATCCAATCCTGTTTCCCTTTGATTCTTGGAGCTTGTCTACAAAACTGTCATTGAAATTTTAGAAATAGCTAACTAACTAAAAACCGAGTTTCGATACCAGTAGTAAGCACAACACAGGTAGATCATTGTGTAGCATTGAGCTTAACAACAAACAAAGAGACCCTTACAATCTTCGGTCAGAGAAATATTTTCACACACTTCCTATTTGTAAAAGTATCATACAAGTACAAGAATATAAGATAAGCATTCAACATTTGTGGTTTCATCTAGTTGTATGGGGAATTTCTGGCTGTTGTTAACAAGCATTATGACAAGCGTTGTAATGCCAATAAATAATGCATTTATAGGCTTCGCAACAGTGTCACGTTATAAAGAGATAGACATGACGTCTCTCTCCGTGCAAGACCTAATACATTTTTCTGGCAGAAGTAAGAGATGATGTATCACCTATATTACGTTGTTGTGATAGACCAACTTTTTAATCAAGTTGCTCTGCACTCTCAGTTGCTTCACATATCATTCGATAGCTTAATCCACATGCTTAACTGGTTTCGTGTTGTAATTAGATACAATATGCGTACAAATTACGCTCTATTTTAGTCCAGTTTTACTAACAACTCTCTAAGTAAAACCACATTTCAGATACTCCTTTTGTTTCTTACGACTTTAGTTTTAGGTTACGAACAGAACCAGTAGAAACAGTTCAGGTACAGAGCCATTAATTTTGGATGTTTATTACTATCATCATTTGGAGATTTCTTCTGTTTACTACGGAGTCGTCACTTGAAAAAATAGGAAAGTTGTTTCTGCTGATATATGACACCATCTTAACCACGTTTGCTACAAACTAGTAAATGTACACTAATGCCCAAAACTCGAAATTAATAAGATGAAAAACCTGTATCAAATAATCTCGTGATATTTTGACCCTCCAATCAACAGTTTGGTTATTTTTATTACGTAATATAACCATGAAAACGAGTCATATTTCTATATAATCGGTTTGAAGGTATTATAGTATGGACACAAAGGCTTCCGATTTATTATCTCTATTTCATCTTTGATTCCTGCTTAAAAGATGGGTACTCGAATGCTTGTAATAAAGTTAGAATTTTAAGAGTTGCGCTTGTGACGTGTAAACGTCTATTTTATGCTGAATTAATCAAACTCTGATTTAGCTAGCGGCAAAAATAACAAATATAACCGAGCTAATTACTAATTTGACGATTTAATAGAGAAGTCAGGGAATGAAATATTAATTAATAAAAGAGTAATATATTTCTTTTTTTCCCGTTTGTACGAAATTGTGTGAATACAAAACTACCTGTTTGAATGAGAGATTAATTTCAAGTTGAAAAACAAGAAAGTTAATCGTGTGCACAACATATCGGATATATGAAGTATATTTCTATTTCTATTTTTCATCATTGAATTTAAATCTATTTATTCTTTTGGCCCGACATGGCCAGATGGTTCTAAAGGTCTTGGGCTTTATTATCTCTAAGTGGTTAGGGCGGTTGACTCGTATTCTGAAGCCCGAGGGTTCGAATCTCTATCGTACTAAACAATCTTGCTTTTTCAACTGTGGGGACGTTATAAGTTAAGGTCAATCCCACTATTCGTTGGTAAAAGAGTAGCCCAAAAGTTGGTGGTGGGTGGTGATGACTAGCTGCTTTTCCTCTAGTCTTACACTACTAAATTAAGGACGGCTAGTACAGATAGCCCCCGAGTAGCTTAGCATTATTTGTACTAGTCTATTGACATCATAACAAATTATTAGGACCTTTTATGGTGACCCAGTAAAATATAGTGCTCTGTAGTGTTGAAATGATAAATTATGAGTACCTCTATTCATATCAAGGTTGAGGTCAAAAAGTGTTAAATTTTGGACAATCTCATTTACAAAAACAAAAAATAGTTTTGTTTACTCAATTTTAGAGTTTTTAGTTGCGAGAATCCTGTCTGATTGGTAAGTTCTACGAGTTAGAAATACTAGCTATAAACATTAAAAACGACTTTATAAATTAATCTATAGTTTGTTTAAAAAATATCCTGTAATAAATAAGAAATGACGAGTACTTCAATTTTATTACTTTCGATATTTCTTCACTTTTGAAATTTCCTGGCATTAAACATTAAATTATTCAACAAAGAATCAACTTAACAAAATAGTTAGTTACATTTAATGATATTTGAATACAATGGAGTTTAAAGTTTATTCTTAATGACACTTCATGCACATGTCGACTAAACAGTTAGACTAGAAACCTTTAAGGTTTAAATATAGCTATCCATAATTTTAGACTACTAACCAGAAGAAAGGCATTCAAAAAGCAGCTTCACTGACCGATGCAAGAACTATGTCCAGATTTCTCAACTAAATAATAAGGCTGATTATCAGTTATCAAGCTGATCGCATTTGGAAGTGAGAAGCGTTTTTCCCAGCACTACGTCATCAAATTCAGACCTTTTAAGGCATGTCCACACAAGTTAACCACTAGACAACGTTTGGCATTCATAGAAGTGATACTGATACTTTGGTTCAAGATAATGTTATATTGATTTTGGTACAGCAAGTACTTATAAAGACAGTTCTTACAATTAACTAGTTCAGATACTCATATCAACTACATAATTATTGGTTTCTTTTGTATATAGATCTCACACTAGCTTGAATGGTTTTCTACACGACTGGTAAAGTTATTCATAAGTGACGTGTTTGGAAATTACATGTTTAATAATGTTCCTTAGTTCATTTTTTTTCCAATTAAAGTTTTCACTCGTCTTAAACAACAGTTTTAGAAAATTGTTTTCGTTATTTGTTCAAATGTCAGATTAACCATGCCTCTATTTAAATGTTTTTTCTTATTTTTTATGTTTCCAGAAATCCTGGTTATTCACGTGAATAACATGAGAACCTGGTTGTGCTTTATTTTCTTCCTATTTCTCGGTGGTGAGTGAAAAAGTTTCGTTTCATATTTTCAAAACAGCTTTTATTTATTTTCCACAGCCTCAAACTGAGAACTAAAGCCATTACATTCAAATTAATTATAACAGTCAATTTTTTCCTCCACACAACCTATTCATCTAGCTTAGTTTTTAACACTACACTACCTTTAGAAACAGAAAAACGTGAAGCACCTCTGTTTTGAATGTTTAATGTTACCGACAACTTTACATTTAAAATATAAAATGTTTATTATTAAATCCATTCATGTTAAGTGTTACGTATTTTTTAATGTTTTAAGTTCTTCGTAGATTAAACGCAACAGAAAAACACAGATAACAGCTTGTATAATTTATTACACTAAACTATTAACAAATATAACAGGTATGACATAAATTATGTAATAACAGTGACAGATATTAAGTTACAACATTCGAAATTAATTACAAAACAAAATAATATTAGTTTCAAACTTCAAAATAAATCACATTACAAAACGGTACTGGCCTGTATCTAATGTAATGATCTAAAATTAAAGTCTCAAATTCCAGTCTAGGGTGTGAATTTGGTCCCACGAAGAAATTCCGAAACAGTTCACAGTTCAATGAAATCGCCGTCTCTCAGCTCAAGCAGTAATTCAGATGTATCGTAGAGATTGACGAAATAAAATCACAGCTTCCGTAGATCTAACTTTTGTCACAAATCCAAGTTGAATAATCACAGCAAACACTTAATCTTTCTCAAATAACTAAAACTGATGCCTGAATCTCACTCTTATTCTTCGAATAAAACTAATGACTGAATCTCTCTCCCTCGAATAAAAACTGATGACTGAATCTATCTCTCGTCACCGTCTTTTATACCGATAGGCCTATTTCTCGAACAATCTTGCAATTTCCATACAACTCCAGAGCTATCCACGCATATCCGTTCTTGCACGAGACTACACGTCTAGACACGAAGTCACCAGCACTCATTTACAAACATATGATTGGTCTACTTAATTCAAGAAAATTCTAAAATGTTACCCTAAATGAATAACAAAATATTAGTTTAAACTTCGAAACAATAATATCAATATGGAAAAATGAATAAAACAAATGAAAATTCAAACACAACACGACATGTTGTCGTTTACAAAATATTTAAACATACATAACATAAGAAACAACAGACCGCGAAAGATGAATGTATGCTTTGTGAACGTCTGCTGAGATTGGAGAAAGGAAACACTGAGGCGAACCTGTGCATCCGTGTAAGAAATCTATAGAAATTTAACTAACGTCTTGACAATTATGATCAAGGAATGTACACATGTGTCTAATTGTAACTTTTTATAGGCATACGAAGCTTTTAACTTTAAAAAACGTAAAAAAATGAGAATGTCTTCTTCGTTACACTTTATAAGAAATTGTCAGTAGTTTACCAAAAAGAGAAAAATTATATAAGAACCGAATTACGCATCTAACTTATCACATTTCATAGAATCCATTAATATTAAACAAAAACTTCTAACTTCTCTGTGTGAATGTGTGCTTTTCATTCCCAGCTTCATTTTTAGAATTCTTGAAAATTTCATTTCATGTCTTATTAGAAATATATAAAATATGCATATCGATACAGATAATACATATCTTTTTTATAAGATTTAAAAGTCAAATATTAGCGAACATATTTTTTTTTCAGACACACTCTAAGCTATTCTATATGAGATACTGGTAGATGTGTACAGAGCATGAAAGTGCACACATCATACAGATTTCATCAATCTATCGAAAATTATTGTCCGCCGCTGGGACAGCTGTAAGTCTACAGATTTACACCGCTACAATTAGGGGCTCGATTTCCCTCGGTTGTCACGCAACTAGTTTGATGTGGTTTTGCTACAAAAAAGCACATACATAAACACTCGAAAATTATTAGCTAGTCAAATCCTAAAAAACTCCTATAACATATAAGGATTGAAACACGCATTATTTTATGTGAGTTACTATTATTGTATGAACAAATATTTAACAAACAGTGTGAGATGTTTATAAACTGATATAAGTATGAACATTTTAAACTAGGTTCTTAGTTGTTTTCATTTTCGGCGAAACACCAGATGGATATCTTAAAATAAACAAAGCAATGCACATGATACCTTTCTTTATTACATTTATTTGTAATTTTTTCACCAATTACTTACCGTAAATCTTAACAAATAGAATTTTCTACCTAAATGTTACCCTATGAGATAGCTAAGTAAAATTGCTATTTCAGAGACATTGTGTATTGTCACCCTGAAAGTTTCTTCTTACGTGCGCACATCATCAACGTATTCGATTTATAGCATTTATGATATTACAATGGGTTAATATGTCTAAGTTTATGGATTTTTGAAAAACTACGTATAGACGTCCCCATTTCTGAATCTCTGTTGAGAAAGAGAACAGCTAATCAGTAATACCTGCCCAACGAAAGAGCTTTGTCTAAGGCTTAAACAAAAAAGGGATTTACTGCTACTTTTATAACATGCTTCAAATGGAAGCTCAAAGCGCGATTAGTAAAATCTTATGAAATCTGGAACAACAAGCACTAGGCTACTTACAGAATTTGATATATCTTCAGTCTTCTTAGGCCTACTTATTTCAGTATCACATATTAATATACAATTCGAAAATATACGTTTCTTATTGGAAGTTCTTGTCAACTATCTCTCGGATAATCGAAAGCTTTAGTTTTGGAAAATAATACAAACTAATAAATAACACAAAGTTTTGTTATATTACTCATATATTACTAATCGAAAATTAGATAACACAGATAATACGTTATATTAAAACAATTTTAAGGCCTCACTAAGTCAGTACAGATCATATCATCACATGATGTTATTTTTATCTTTGATGACCACGCTTCTTAACAACAGTTCTCATTTCAAAAGGCTCCACTGTAAGGGTGTCATGTCTAAAGCATGTTACTCTTCTATGCTGGTCTCCACAACATATTTAGTGGAAGAGGATGGCGGTTTTTCATTGATTATTTCAACAACCTGACACTACAAAATTCCATAGGAATTGCATTTGGTGCGTTCACTGATATATTTTTTATGTTTAATATCTGAATACCCTTTTCTTTTCTCACTATTTGAGGTATGCGACAGTTGAAAGAATGTATCTTGGAAGCAAGTTGTATGTGCGTAACTTTTGTCATTTTACAGACAGAGATTTGTTTTGATAATGCCGCATAATGTAGTCTGAGTCACGTGGGTGGCTTTTGTTACTGATTTATTTATTCACGAATTATCATTTGTATCAACAAGCCGAATTTGCTTATCCTGACTGGCATGCTACTTGTTGTAGGTATATATGGCTCTTTCTATATGGCTCTAAGACAACTTTATGATTTTCTCATAGAACTCACAGTGAAAAATAAATAAAATGCTTAAAATGTCTCTTTCAAAAAGGCACAATAATAATCATATATCATAATAATCATATTAGTGGGAAGAAACAAAAAGTTACTAGACTTTTGGCTAGAGAAATTTCTTTTAAAAATGTAAAATATAAAAATTAGATGAAAGAATCTACAATGTTTTGATCTTCAAGACCACCGTTAGTAATATTTTCAACATCAGCCAAGCTAAATCTAATTCGTAAAGTATAGAAATCATAAAATGTTTTGTTTTGAAATGTAATTTATGTTGCTACAATCAGTATATTACATACAACACACGGATATGAAAATTCTGCACAGATTCTAAATATATCGTTTTTAATTTAAGTTCAAAAATATGTTTTTACTTTTGTTACGTTTTTTTATGTATGTTTTATGTAGACTAAACGCAACAGAAAAACACAGATAACAGCTTGTATAATTTATTACAACAAACTATTATATATGTAACAGATATAATATAAATTACATAACAACAATGACAGATATTAAGTTTAAACCTTCAAAATTAATTACAACACAAAATAATACTGGTTTCAAACTTCAAAGTTAATTACAATACAAAATGGTACTGGCCTGTATCTAATAATATGATCTAGAATGAAAGTCCGCACGTGTTGACCTTCAGTATAACTAGTAATTCGAACGAATCGTAGAGATTGACGAAATAAAATCACAGCTTCTGTAGATCTAGCTTCAGTCACAAATTCAAGTTGAATAAACACACATCAAACGTTGAAAACTTCTCGAACAAAGACACTATTTTTTGAATTGAATATAAACTAATGACTGACTCTTCTCTTCTTCGAATAAAAACTAATGACTCTTCCTATTTCTCGCGTCTCCGTCTGTTTATATATTAGTAGGCCTAGGCTTCTCGAACAATCGCGTAACTTCTATAGAACTCCGGAGCAATACGCGCATGTCCGTTCTTGCACGAGACTTGTCGTCTAGACACTAGGCCGCCACATTCCATTTATAGTCAATTGATTGATCTACCTAATTCTATAAATTTCTAAATGTTATTTTAAATGAATAACAACATATTTTTTTTATTGGTTTAAACTTTGAAACAATAATATAAACATGGAAATATAAATAATAGATATGAAAATCCAAACACAACACGACATGTTGTCGTTTACAAAACGTTTACATGACATTTACATAACACTTTTATAATGAAATCGAACTAATTTGACTTATAATTAATTTACCATATTGATAGACGATGTGAAAAATACTTTATGTACATAAACAGAGATTTCACAAGATAACGTGCAATACACTGTACACAAGTATGAACTACGTGTAAATTTTAAATATGTAGTAAGTGTTCCTTAAATTTAGGGCATAACTGAATTTGTGTTCATATTTTAAATGAATCTGAAAGTTCTACAGAAGAACATAATATTTTATAAAATTATTTTATGTGACATTAGATTACATACTATCGATTATCATATTATAAATAAGAAGTGATGGGTTCTTGACTTGCTAAGTTAATTTGACTTATATAATAGGGAAATCGTTTTGAAAGTATTACGTTTGTAACAGTCTATAAAAAGAAAAAATGTGGTCTGTTTCAGATTGTACTTTCTAACTCCCTTTTCGAGCAAAAATTATAAAACAAAATAGCTCATGTACACCGTCAGACAGTGTCAACTTAATACACAAAGTAATACAGTAATCAGATTTTAAATTTTAATAAAACATGAAATAATAAGAGATACAGATTTACTTTATTTTGTTTATACAGTAAAAGTGTATGTTTCATGAGTTGATTTACTTAATAAAAAATTCATAGTTTTTGTAAGTTTATAATATAGGTTGTGATAAGACATACTATATGAAAATTAGTGTTGAATTATTATTATGAGTAAAAGGGATTTTGACAATTTTTACATGTAATACCTTTGTTTTTGTTTTAGAAATCTTAAAGTTATTAACAAAATTTACCTTATGAGTTTGAGGCTGCAAGTTTTGAACATTGTATAAATGATTACATTACTTATAACATGTCTTTTCAATACGGTTTTCAGCAACTAACTTGTCAAATATTAGTAGGATACCGCAAAGAATACAAACCAATACACAAAATATATTTCTTTTTCAGATTTATTGAAAATATTTTCCAATCAAATACTGGCAAACATGCATGATATTCACAAGTTGATAATATAACACAGTATTCATAACTATTTTCACGATTTTTTTGTAAGCTTTTCGATATTTCCTGGTATAAGACTAAACATTTTAGAGAAGTTTAAAAAAGGAGAAATATAAATTGATATAGATATATCTCTACATGTTCTGTTGAAGCGTTTAGTATGTTTCATCACAAATAAACCGTTTCATTATGCTTATAAATCTTTATTCACCTATTTACTATTATTACGCATGTCTTGGTGCTTTGAACACCACTTGAACAACATTTCAACATTTCCACTGCAGATTAGGGAATATTGATTAATGGTAAAGCTCATCGGGTTTGCTGGGTTTAAACACAGAGTGCTGTTGGAAAGATTTATATGTAAATCTTTATTGATATAGAAAGTCACATGACGTAGTATTTCCTAGCAGAAAAGCATGACCGTTACTGTCGTAATGTGTGTGCTTTCATATAGTAAAGCCACATCAGGCTATCTGCTGAGTTCGCCAAGGGAATCTAGCTTCTGATTTTAGCGTTGTAAATCCGTAGATTTAACGCTGTACCAGTGAATTAGTGTCATAATGAGACTAATAATAGTTTACAATGTGTCATTTGTAGCTCAAAAATTATTGCGACAAAGCAATTGTTCAAAAGCATTTCAGTTATTAATTTATACCATACAGAAGTCAAACAAGAGCTAAAACAAAACACTCACGATCGGGAGGCAACCAACCAATAGCACAACTTTTATTTTATACTTTATTATAATAAGTTCTCTTGCATTATTGCTATTTATATTTAAAATTTTATTTTTATCATCAGCTACAAAGCATAAATAAAATTATTTAATGCTATTACTTTAACTAGTATTATGTGGTTTAAGATTTTAATACTGGCCTAACCATATGCTCTTCTCCTTCTAATAATCTTTTCAAGGTTCTTGTGGTAAAAATACCAAATCTAACATGATTTAAATAGCATATGTCTTTTCAACATATTTTAGCAGTTGCTTCATCTTGATAATTCCGATTTATATCTGGAATCTTCCAGTTGAATAGTGTGACCTTTGTTTTATCATTTCCTGTTCCGTCAATCGATATTTCATTAACAACATTATTCAGAAACCTTTCACTTCAAAGCTGAACTTTACCTATTAATTAATCCATTTTCTTATTGAATGACACGTAATGCGGTCTAAAAAATAGCTAGTTATCAACAAGCCTTCACGTTTTGCAAAAGTTTTATTCTTGTTCTTTGAATAAACTTTACAATTAAGGCATTTTTTTTTCAGGAGAATGATCATGTCACAATTTTTAATACTTCTAGCTAACCAATTTAGCACTTATGTTGCACCTCACAGACGCCTATAAATGAACTGATATTCACTTCTCTACCCTGTTTCTTTCAAACAGTCACATCTTTTGTGACTGAGCCATCTATTACTATGATGTACATAAATTTGAAGATTAATGAGATCTGCTGCACGTTTTGGAATGAATCATATTTTATAATCATTATGTGCAGACGCTTTTATTCTGTGCTTTGTTTTAGCACAGACAAATGACAAACTTCCTATGTGAAAATGTTATATATATATCAGTGTAAATAAAAAAGAGTTTGTATGAATTAAGGCAACCAACATTCAATAAACTCTATCTTAATGGACGAGCATTTTGTTATTAACAGTTCCATGGCAGAGACTTTTTTCTGGTTACTAGAATATCCAACAACATTTACATTGATGTGTGAATATACTTACAGCAGACATCTTTTAAATACGTAAAGTGTCATTTTGTAGTCGTCCGCTTCATTAATCACATCATGTGTACTTATTTTGAAGATGGCATGCAAGCTATTGCTGATGATAACACATTTCTAATATTTACTTGCCACATTTCCAGCCCAGCCAATATCTATTTTGGGATCATTGGTATCCATTCGATTGTAAAAATCTTCAAGATCAAGCAGCTCAATATCAAAGTTCTGTAGATTTGGATGTTGCGTATGTGTGACTACCTGAACATTTGAAGTTGTGAATCTTCTTTGGTCATGCTTCACATATATTCATAGGTAGTGTCTGTTCTTCAGGTCTCATGCATTTCTTTTAGCTGCAACATTTTCCATGAACTTTACCTATACATTAAACATCTGCCAGTTTTTATTGGAGAATATGGTCTTTTGGGTGAGCTTCGATTTTCTTAGGTTTTAACTGTTTTGAAAGTGCTATGAACACGTGTATTATTTATTCGAGTAAATCCAATTACTAATGACTTACGTTAGAGATCTATTAGAAGAAATCAAACGATAGTTACATATTTCCGTTGAAGCGTTTTTTTTACCTTCTTAGTCTAAGAAACAACATGCGTGACATGTTGTAGAAATATCAGTGTGATAGTACACCACAATAAGACTGATAATAAGTAATGTATTAATAAGAATGTTAACGACATTGACTGTACCTTGTTTGTTGCATATGCTGCTGTCAAGAGGTCGTTCGCTCATCCCTGAAGACTGTCAGCTTCGAGGTTACAATATACAAAGTCTTTGTAGAAAAGCTGTTTATATTTTTCATTGATGAGATAACATGAGTAGTAGTCTAGAAAATCTAGCTCGTAATCCTTGAAATGTTAAAATTCATGTAGCATTAAACCATATTGCTCTTTACTAACCAAATATGTTTCTAATGAGAAGTGTTTTTCACAGTATTTCCAACCATATATTTTTAGTGTGTTATTGTATCAACACCTTTATCTTATTGTTAAAATGCATTAAGCCGTGTCAGTTACGACACGTACGTCAATATAGTGATCCCTAAAGAAAACATTAGATAGTATCAATACGTATGACAGGTTTTAAACTTTGTGTTTCGTTCCAGCACAAAGTTTCATGTTGCTTACATGACTTTTACCACCTTAAACAGTTTTAATTACGAGCCTGTAGTAATATCACTTATCAATCTTATTACAAAATACTGCCACAAACGTAATACCGCTAAATACTGAGATCTACCAGTTAGTGTGGGTTTTACCTCACTATACTTTCTAGACTTCAAAGTGCATTTAACCTAAACATATCGATACTTTTACAAAAGAATTAATTTATGTGTATTGGTAGATATCCATTAATATCTGACGTAGTGTGTCAATACATATTAAAATATGTATGTAATTCGCATCAATTTCTGGACTTTATAGATTCTTGCTTGAATTTCTTGGAAAACGTTTGCGGATCCTGTAAAGAAGCAGTGTGTTGTATGTATCAATTTGTTCCCTTTATTAGTTTGTCTGAGTGAGTGACTGAGAAAAATACTATCGGAAACATATATAAATAAGTGTCCTTATGCAGGTCTCTTAGTTCTGTTCTCAGGAATCATGGTGAAAACTACTTGATCTGTCTCTTGATATATCAAATGACTAGAAGGAAGCTAACCAGTTAACGGTGGGTTGTGATGACCATTTGCAATCACTGTAAGCTTACATTGCTAAATTATGGACGGCTACTGCAGATTGCTCTCGTGTAGCTTTGCGCGAAATTAATAACAAATTAAACGAAACTCATGAATCACTCACAACTTATGTGTAACATGTTTTGTTATGTCATAGAGATTCAAACCCAAATAACCAAATTCGAAATCCAGAGTTCTACTACAGGGCCATTCTGCGGTCTGAAAGCCCAACAATTTATTGCTCATTTGCTTCGGGCATAAACGCAAAGTTACAAAAGGGTTATCTGTGCCAATCATTCTAAACTTTGAACTGAAAGACTAGAGGGAAGGCAGTTAATCAACAATACAAGCAACAAAATCTAGGGTTGCTCTAATTAAAAAATGATATGTGGTCGTCACTCTTATATGACACCAGTGGCCCCAGAGAATGGATATTGATTTTGCGAACAATGTATTCTGTAATAAACAATCTGTAACGTTAATTGAGGGATGGAGGTCTCACTCGGCACGAACACTTATGAAGAACTGACTGCTCCGTGGTTTTATATGTGTAATATTTATTGAAATCCGATAGTATTGGTTTGTAAAATAAACCAATAAATCCAGAGAAAATAATTCGTTGGCGCTTTGTTTCATTTAAATCATTTATGGATCCCCCATATTTCACTGAAAAGAAGTAGTCGAGAGCTCCAATGAACCGTAATGGAAAGGTTTACAGAGTTGAGAAGAAAAACAAAAGGTATACATTTTACATACACATCCCTTATTACGACCTTTATTGCTTTAAAGGTACCAGACTGAAACGTTTTGTAGCACGGTTTATGTATACGTTTAAACGAAAAACCGCAAATATGAGGAGTTTATGCAATAAATATCTTCTTTTAAAGGGTATTTAAAATTATAGCGCGTCATTTAACTTCTTAGTTAAATGTGTCTTCTGTGCCAATTTGTATCCTTAATGCACTTTTGCCAGTATTTGACCAAAAGAAATAGTGTCGAAAGCACTGAAGATGAAATTGGTGGTATTAATCGGTTTGTGTATTTTATGAACGTCCTCTAATATTTGAAGGGAAATAGTCAAGCTTGTTAATGAAGATGTATATAAAATTTGACAATTTTGTACACATTATAGTTTTTTGGGTGTGTTTCCTTGTATGGATTGAAACAAAGCAACATTATCCACCAAGGGGAGTCAAACTAGAGATTCCAGCAGGTAAGTTCATAAACTTACCACTGTCCCACTGGTGGACTACACTATTTGAAGATTCATATGAATATTATGGAAGAAATATGTCATGTATATCAACATATGTATTTTATAGATATATCCCACCATTTTACAAACTTTGTCAATAATTTTAATGAAGTAACGTTTATCAGTTTTACACTTTATTGAATATTTCATTTATATGAGTATATGTACTTTATACACACACAAGCAATCTTTATAAATAACTTTAATCAAATAATGTGTATCGGTACAAATATTTTATGAAGGCCCATCCTTCGTGATTTGACAGATAAGTCACAATAACTGAAAGAAGAAGTTTCTTTTATCAATTCCCACCATTTACTCTTTCATGTTCACTTACAAAATGACAATATTTAATTCCTAGTGTATTTTAAACAAATTTATTTGTATTTTCCTGTAGATGCATGATAAAGGCTAAACTTTAAGCTTATGTTTACTAAACAATATTTCATTCTACAGAGGTGTTTTCTCAAACTGACCTCGTTAGCCCTCCTTGCTTGCCAGGATTTTTCCTTTGCAACAACTCTGAAAATTGTGTGAGAAGAAGTGGCAACTGTGATGGTCACTTGGACTGCAGAGATAGTTCGGACGAGTGGAAATGTCGTAAGTGCTTATCTATATACTTTCTATCAACCTTATGATGCAACTTCATGAAAGAGTAGATTTAGTGTTATTATCTAAAACCCTTATCAGTTGAAATCAGTGTTATGTAGGAACACTTCATACAAATACCTTATCAAGTGATAATAAGAATATTATTTCTTTACTTTATATCAGATATTATTACAATAAAATTAGAGCAGTAAGTAATCAATAATGTAAGGCACTGATTGTATAAAGTTAATGGACGATTAATTCTGAGATATTGTTACCTTATTATTATGGTATATCTTTAGACCAAAACCGCGTTCAATGACTTTATCGGATGATTCGACATTTAATTAATAACTATTCCAAATATACTTTGAATGGAATAATTACACTACTTTCATTTGTATCTTTGATAACATTCAGGCGGCCTAAATGTAATAGTTTATTTAACAGGTTCTTGCCAGAAACCCCACTTTGAAAATCCTATTTATGATATTCAATTTACCTAAAAATTTTCTGTATTTCTGTGTACTTATATTATTATAAATGTATTTGACCTCTTCCAAGTTATTTCGTGATGTATAAATTATCCAAATTAAAAACAAATTTCTATCAACAACCAATACGACACAGCTTGAAATGTGTGGAAACGATTTTTTTTTGCAATGTTATAATAAAGACTTTCTAATTTGAGTTATAACAATTTACAAAAGTTATTAATATCATATTTTGATTAATGCTATCTTTTGTGTTATTTCAATAACAATACATTGTTATGTTGTTCGTTCATACTCGAAATTTTATGATGAATGTCAATCAAATGAAGATATTGTGTATTCATGCGGCATAATGTTTCCTTTCTGCAACATTTTTTGAAACATTAGTACAGATTAGTATTGTCAAAGAGTTTTTGTCAGAAATAAAGCCTGTCTTCTGCAACAAGTTGTAATTTTAAACAATCCCAAAAAAGGGAAGCCTCAACAGCCGCAAATGTAATGAGACTTCAAATCGGTTAAGAGATAGAACTTTGAGTAAGTATTTGAAAAATGAAGAGAAAATGTTCAATAGCTGCAAAATTTGAAATACTTTATGACATGAATTGAGTAGAGTAATATATGAAACATTTTTCCCTATTTATTAAATATATTTTTGTATTCCAAGCGTGGGGCTTGCGTATACCCGATTCGATTTTATTATTCATCAGGATGTCTAACAGCGTACCCTCATATCGAAATTACTTTAACCACAATTAAAGTAGATTAAGCTATCACACCTTCGGTGTGGTCAAATACATGAATCAAAATGATTTGTCCTTCTCAGTTCAAAACTGTAATTAGATCTCAAAGCGGTTAAGAAATGACGAAGCTATAAGCTAAACATTTGAATTCAAAACACAATCGTAATTTAATGAAATCAGATACCTTCACGGTATGTCTGTATGATGTTCAACATGTGTGTGAAATTAGGAGTTTGGATACTACATATAAATATATATATATGATATTTTTGTGATACAGCTACGTATCTACAAATTTGCTCATTTGCTTATTTAGCTTTCATATTTATATCTGATTATATATATGTATATACGCTGCTGGCCAAAATATTAAAGCCAATGAACATAATGAAAAAATATGTATTTTGCGTTGTTAGACTCAACCGCTTATTTGAGTATAACTTCGAAAGATGAAAATAAGAAAAGGGAAAATAAAAATAAAACGCTTTTTAGCATTTAATAGGGAAAATGTAAACACTATGAAATTAGTCTAGATACTAGCTGGTCAAAAGTTTAACACCATACCAAAAACAAGTCCTAAACAGGGTAGGAAATGCCCAACAAGAAATCTCAGTAGTGAGTTAATGGCCGTCATTGTGAAGTACTACAAACATCCCAAGTGGCGAAGATAGCTTCACGAAAACCATGTACTGTTTGGAATTGATGTCCATTTCTATAGACTTCCCTTGAAATCCACCCCCAAACATTTTCAATGGGGTTCAGCTTAGGCGAACATTCTAAATGGTCCAAAAGAAAATCATGTTATTTCCATGAAAAAGTCCTTTGTCCTGCGAGCATTGTGGATTGCAGCGTTGTCCTGCTGAAAGATCCAGTCATTTCCACACAAGCCTTTAGTCAATTAAGATGCTCTCTTTAACATGCCAATGTAACCAGCTACTGTTTGACGCCTCTGTATAACCTGAGGGTCCATTGTTCCATGGAAGGAGAAAGCACCCCAAATCATAATGGTACCTCCTCTACTGTGTCGTACAGAGAATATTTATGATGGGTTATCCTTATCGTGCCAGTAACGTTGGAAGCCATCTGGACAATCCAGGTTAAATTTTTTCTCATCAGAGAACAAAACCTTTTTCTACTTTCTACGTCTCATTTTTGTGCTTCTCAGAAAAGTTTAACCTATCTGTTCTCGTGGTGTAGCAGGAGGCGTGGCCTTTGAAGATGTTTATGGTTTCTAAAGCCTTTCTCTCGTAGATGTCGTCGTATTGTTCTTGAGCTGCATTATGCGTCCGTAAGGGCTTTAATCTTTTTCGACGATCACCTGGTGTCTTGTCGGACAATCCGTCTAATCGTCCTGCTCAAGGCCGGCAAAATTTTCTTGGGCCAACCACTTGAAATTTGCAACAGCAGTTTTACTACGCCCTGTCTTACCAGCAATGGCACGTTGAAAGAAACCTTGCTTTTGCAGCTCGACAATTCTTCCACATTCAAACTCTGTCAACTTTTTAGCCATTACCATGTTTTTACCCAATGTAATACAGGAGATGTCAGTGGGAAATGTTGACAACGCTAATACTTGAACACAATTGACTAAATTTCGTTACGTGTTTACCGATTAACGCTTCGTTTCAGTGTGGTCTTAAACGTTTGAACAGTTAGTATTTAGGCTAATTTCATAATGTTCACATCATTTTCCCTGTTAAATGCTAAAAAAGTTCTTTATTTTTATTTTCCCTTTTCTTATTTTCATCTTTCGAAGCTCTACTCAAATAAGTTTTTAAGTCTAACAACGCAAAATGTATATTTTTTCTTTATGTTTATTGACCTTAAGATTTTGGCCAGCAGTGTACTTACACATTGAATATTGCTTTATGAGACTTATAATAGTGTAACTCACTTCTGTTTCAGGAGACACTTCCCAGACTTTGTTTTGGAATAACCTGTTTTCCAAGCGTGTCGATGCTGACAGATTAGAAAATGCCAAAGCGTGTGGTAAGCCCACAATGGATTTCCACTTTAAATTAAAGTGAACCGGATGAAAAAAAAACATTTTCATGTTTCGAACAAGCATGACGTTTCGCTGTTCTATTCATTTTATGTTATTTCGTTTTGAAAATTATTTTATTAGTAACATACTGATAGATGAATATAAAGCCTAAACGGTATCCACTTCCATCTTGGTCTAATAATTAAGAAAACAAAATTAAACATGTTCATTGAATCACTAAATGCCGAGGATGTTTTCTGTATACCCAGTAGCTTTCGTTAAGCTGTGCCTGATAATACAAGGAAACTGCTCAGCGGTACACCTAACAACTTGTTTAATCACAACCAAATTTATATAGGTATTAACTGTCAATGCTAACGAAGTAACGATGTTTTTATTAGCCCTCTAAAACAAACTGCTGTAGTTCACCATGATTTAGTTGTTATTACTATTCCATTGATATTAAACGCCTGCCTAATCTGGTGAAGTAATAAAACATGTTTTTGATAAGTATAACAAAATAGATTAAAATTATTCCGCTTAAACCTAAATATAACATAAGAACTAAAAATAAAAATGTTACTTAATTTTCTTTCTAAATTCAATAAAAATGAATCAAGAACATTAAAGCGTGAACGTATTTTTTTTTGATATTGTAAGAATTCAACCTCGCATCACAAGATTCGAAATCTAGCATTTTACCTTAGTTCATCCCACACACCCAACCTCAATTATTACAGCTTTGTTATTTAACTTGATTTTAAAACCAAAGCTCAGTATTTTTCAGCGGGTAGTTCCAGTACCACGGACTGTAATAACTATCTGGTTAATCTCACTATTTTCTGGTAAAAGAGTCGCCCAAGAATTGGCGGCGGGTGGTGATGACTAGCTGTCTTTCCTCTAGTATTATGAATACAAAAAAACTCATTTTTTACCAAAATGTTCTTCATTTCACTGATGTCGTAGAGTTACAAGTAACTCTTTATTAAAAAAATTAGGGATGACTGGCGCATATAGCTATCATTTAGCTTTTAAAACGAACAAACCTGTAATAAAAACCTCTGTATAAAGGACTGTATATTTTTATTTCACCAGTTTAGCTGTATTCTGCTGCCCGGCATGGCCAACCGTGTTAAGGCGTTCGACTCGTAATCCGAGGGTCGAGGGTTCGAATCCAGGTCGCGCCAAACATACTCGCCCCACAGCTGTGGAAGTGTTATAATGTCACGGTCAATCCCACTATTCGTTGGTAAAAGAGTAGCCCAAGAGTTGGCGGTGGGTGGTGATGACTACCTGCCTTCCCTCTAGTCTTACACTACTAAATTAGGGACAGCTATAGCAGATAATCCTCGAGTAGCTTTGCACAAAATTTAAAACAAAGGGCTATCTGTGTTAGCCGTCCGTAATTTACCAGTGTAAGACTAGATGGAAGGCAGCTAGTCATCACCATCCACCACCAACTCTTGGGCTACTCTTTTACTAACGAATAATGAGATTGACTGTCACATTATAACGCCTCAATGCCTGAAAGGGCGAGCATGTTTGGCGCGACCGAGATTCGAACCATCGACCCTCGGATTACGAGTGGAACGCCTTAACATGCTTGGCTATGTCGGGCTATGAGAAATGAAAGTCTAGAGTAGTTGTATTAAACGATAATTTTTATGGCTTATTATGTTTAGTTGTTATTAATGAATACATAAGAAAACTCAAACTTTTGGTTTTCACCAAACTGTTTTTTATTTCATCGATTTCGTAAAGTTACAGGTTATTCTTTATTAAAATTTAAAACAACAACTAAACATTTGATTGTGGAGTAATGACACTTAAGGTTATTTAGTAGTTTAAAAAAATTAAAAAATATTAAATATACACATTTTATTTTCATTTGAATATTTTGTTTTTAATTTTTCAAAAACTCGCGTTATAAAATAAAGTATCTTATAACTAAGAATTTAAAATTAAAACCTAATTAAAACAATAATATGAATAAAACAATTGAAAAACACATTTATATTAGCGATAAAATTATTATAACGGAATACATAACTTTCATAGAATACAAATATTATTGGTCCGGCATAGTAATGTGGTTAGGGCGCCCGACTCGTACTCTGAGGGGTGCGGCTTCGAATTACCATCGTACCAAACATGACCACACTTTCAGCTGTGGGGGTATTATTTATGTTACGATCAATCCCACTATTCGTTGGTAAAAGAGTAGCCCAAGAGTTGACGGTGGGTGGTGATGACAAGTTGCTTTCTCTCCAGTCTTACACTGCTAAATTAGGGATGGCAAGCGCAAATAGTCCTCGTTTAGACTTACGCAAAATTAAAAAAAAAAAACAAACATTACTGCTGAAAAGTCATTTATTTAAGTTGTCCAGGAAAACTTCAATTCTTCTTTGAAGTATGCACAGTTTTTTAAGGTGCATGTAAAATACGATCCAATTCAATCCAGTCGTAATGTGGCAAAAATTTCGAAATAACTTATTACAAGTCACGAATAAGAAGACTTGAAGATGAACTGTGGTCTTTCAAACGCGTTAGCTTTTCTTCTTCTCAAAGCTAGTTGTTTCATAGATGCCAAAATATTCAAAGTTAACATAAAATATGTAAGTAAGCTATAACAGTTGGTAACTATTGAATCACGTGAGGGCTGTTTAACTGAGCGAGAGCGGGGAAAGGAAAGGCATAAAGGTATGGATACGACAATAAAAGATCGTGGAGGTTTTTTCTCGGTGACGTCGGTTATGTTGTGATACCATGTGACGAGAGTCTGAAGGAACGAAAACTGTGACCAGTACACTAGCAATAAGCGGAAAAAATACCCATTTAAATAAGGGTGCAAATGTTTAGAAATATATATATATATGTAGTACACAAACTCAGTTAACGGACGTATATGTAGATCTAATTATTGGCTTGGTTGGAATTTTAAGAAAAGTTACACGAGGACTATCTAGGGCTACTTTTACAAACTAATAGTGGTATGGACCGGTGCACTATAACGCTTCCAGAGTCAAAGAGGCAAGTAAGTTTGTTGTGGAGTAGGTAATACAATGTAGGCGGCTTTTAATCCTGCTATTGAGCTAATTATGAGTAAAATATAATATATTGGTAGACGTAGATGGATGAGGGTGTCGTAAAGAAACTATAAAATACGGTGTAGTTTGTTGAGGTGATGCAGATTGTTACGTGAAAAGTGATGGCCTGAGGTTGGATCGGTTTAATCTGACGCATCATCTGTTGCACCAACTAAAAATTTAAGTTATAATAAATCCTAGTAGCCCCAGTAAGTGGGTTACAAGTTGTGCTCCAGACCAATGCGTTCCTAGAAAAATGTGAAGCTAACAAGGAGAGCAGACCAGGAAAGCGTTTATCATTTACAGAAAAAAGTGTATATACGAAAACTTTATGATATAGACGGAGCTTTGTGTTGTACCAATATTTAAGGGGAAAGAATTGACGATAACGTTGCTAATCTTGACTTTGGCACATCTGCTAGAGAGAAAGCTAGAAATCCAACGGATGAGTGATATCGGCACTTTCTTAACGAATAATTTGTATTTGATAGTGTTGTACCAATCTATACCGAGATTTGTTTAACGTCTAGAAAACTGTCTATTGTTGTGTTTTTTATCAAACCCTGATGTATTTGATAGTGTTGTACCAATCTATACCGAGATTTGTTTAACGTCTAGAAAACTATCTATTGTTGTGTTTTTTATTAGAACTCTGATGTATTTAATAGTATAGTATCAATGTATACCGAAATTTGTTTAACCTCTAGAAAACTATCTATTGTTGTGTTTTTTATTAGAACTCTGATGTATTTAATAGTATAGTATCAATGTATACCGAAATTTGTTTAACGTCTAGAAAACTGTCTATTGTTGTGTTTTTTTATTAAAACCCTGATGTATTTGATAGTGTTGTACCAATCTATACCGAAAGTTTGCTTAACCTCTAGAAAACTCTATTATCGTGTGTTTTTTATTAAAACCTTGATATGCCGATTTAAAAGAAAAAGGGCTGAGGTTTTGGTTGTTTGTCATTGCCTTCTGCTGGCATTTTGAATATGGTTTAAAATATTGTTGGTCTTTAGAAAATGGAGTTTTCTTCTTAAATGTTTTTGTATTGGTTTGTCCAGAGTGTCAGGTAAACTAATGGACCTATAGCTATTCATAAGTTGGAGATGTGATCGTTTTGAGGGGAAGACATGGTTGAAGCTATTTATGTTATGCACGTAGAAGTCATTGACTGTTTGATAGGTGTTAGTGTTAGATGGCTGTAAGGTATCTGCAAGGAGGTTGGCCTTTTCCTTGTGGTGCGGGGTGTTGTTGAAGTTGATGGGGCAGCTAGCTATTTGAACCGTTGATACTAAATCTTCGAAATGTTTTCTAGAATAACGATGGGTTAAATCTTGTATCGTCAATTGAATTACAATTATGAAAATTATCTTACTGCTGAATTTTAATCAGTTTTTGATCTTGAAGGTATTATGCTTGATCAGTAGCTTTAGTTCAAGTTTGTGTGTTCTAATGAAAAAAACAACGTAGCTGTGTTTTTTGAGAATTAAGTTACAGAATTACGGGGCTAGATTCCATTGGTTAAGGTGTGGGTTAATAGTCTTACTGGGAATAACCTTGTTGATTAACATATTTATTAACGCTATTACTGTTTATTATGGAGTAACTAATATGAGGTAGATGGCTTTCAATCCTGCTAGTGAGTTTGTGAACTCGGTTTGGATAACATCTAATATACTAGTAGAAGTAGAATAGGTAGATGTAATGTCTGTATACATAAAAGGAAATGAGAACGTAGTTTCCAAAGATGTTATTGTGGACTTCGGAGCTATGGGAATGAGGTACAAGAGAGGGTAAAACGATCGCAAGATTTAAAATATTTTGAGATCCTTTTGGATTACTGTGAGTTATATGACTAATGCTATAGTTATTGTCATATTACAGTTGTTGAATAAAATGGTCATTTGTTCATGATCTTACAACTAAAATCAACCCAAACCATCTGGACTGTTATTAAATATCCGGCCTCCTAACGACTTTCAAATAATGTAAAGCAATAAATAGTCATTTAGATATTTTCACTGATTAATGTTGTTTTTTCTTTATCATTACAAATCTAAAATGGAAAAAAAATTGAAAAAAGATTTATTAAATCCTTATAAATATTTATAAATATTGAAACAAAATTATTTATTTACTGGGAGGGAACAAATTCTCAGGTTTATAAAATGATATGCTCGAGTATCATAATTTTTATATAATAATAATAAACTGTCTGACAATGTTTATGAGCTATTTTGTTTCAGGAATTTATGACATACAAGGGTGGTAAAATCTTCTGAAATAATGTATATTTGAAAATTCTTATAGACTTTTCGATTCCATCACACATAGTTGGTTGCTTGAATTAGTATAATGTTTTGTATGGTGAATGGAAACAGTCCTACATGTACCAAGGTTACTCAGCTCTAGGATTTCTATCTGAAAAGGGAGATAAAAAAGTACTCTAAAATAGGGTATATTTACACTTTGTTTACATACTTTTGCCTTAAATTTCAGAGACATAGATATTTAATCTGTAAAATGTGTCGGTTACTACCTTGTAAAATGTAGGATATCCAATTAAGATCTAATGAAGGCATTACAGGTTTAGTAGCAGACGAAAGACAGAAAGAGGATGTTACCTAATATTCTTCTTTGTGTAGTTTTTCCTCTAACAAATGCCCTCAGTTAGTTTCTATATGTGTTTGTGTGTGTAAGACGAAAACAAAATGGATAGAATATTTTTGGGGTTTGGAAGTTTATTTAGTGAACAAGACTAAATTTTATTTAAGGTCAAATAAACTGGAAAAAATTTACGTTACCAAAATTTTGTTAAATTAAAATGCTGAAAAAAGTACTTGTCAAAACATCTTTGGTTACCAGACGTCAAGTCGCCCTATTGTAGGGAACTAAAATTAAATTACTGAATCGCTAAGTGATTTATCGGATATAACAATGAAATATTTTAAACACAGTACAGATTTTGTAAGTCAGTTAATTAAAAAGGTGAAACCAAATCACCTTGTAAGGTTGTCCGGTTTGTTGTTGCTTTATTTTCAAGTATTTCATACAGTTTTAGAAAAAAGGCAATTGAATAATAGAAATTCATC
This sequence comes from Carcinoscorpius rotundicauda, assembly GCA_011833715.1. Lineage (NCBI taxonomy): Eukaryota > Metazoa > Arthropoda > Merostomata > Xiphosura > Limulidae > Carcinoscorpius > Carcinoscorpius rotundicauda. The sequence continues at coordinate 41,564,508 of CM022392.1, read as the reverse complement.
AAGTAACTTTGCGCGAAACTGAAATAAACAAATAAACTAGAGGAGAATTCATTAAAGTTCTCCACATGCTACAATCATATCCAGCTTACATACCAAAAACTAATTACTTCTAAGTTGGGTCATGGTCCAAATGTATGTTGGTTTTCATCCAAGTCCATTCAGTCGTTTTGTAAAAAAATATTTATGACACACACAGAGGTGAGAATATAACATGGCCGAGCGCGTTAGGGCGTGCACTCGTAATCCGAGGGTCGCGGGTTCGCGCCCGCGTCGCGCTAAACATGCTCGCCCTCACAGCCGTGGGGGTGTATAATGTGACGGTCAATCCCACTTTTCGCTGGTAAAAGAGTAGCCCAAGAGTTGGCGGTGGGTGGTGATGACTAGCTGCCTTCCCTCTAGTCTTACACTGCAAAATTAGGGACGGCTAGCACAGATAGCCCTCGAGTAGCTTTGTGCGAAATTCCAAACAAACAAACAAACAAGCAAAACGAATATAACATTCGTCTTACGTCAGTTGTAAAGGTAAAGTTGAAGTTCGGTCTAGACTTATAAAACCACAAAATAATTTCCATTCCTTTAGAGCTATCTAAACTTAAAACACCCATAATTTATAATAAATAAAAAGAGAGAGATGTACAGTGCCTTATTTCATCTAAACCTGGACCAAATTCTTTGTTCATCACAATATGTTTGTTGCTGGTTTTTTGAACTTCTATTACTTCTCCGATATTTGATTCAAATTTCAATTCCATATTAATATAAATTTAATATTATTCCAATCTATAACAAGATAAGTGCTTGCCACGTGTTTTGTTAGTTTCTGCTTGTTTACATTGGCTAAATGTGCACAAATATGAAATTTAAAATAAACGAATATGGTAAAAATATACGGTAAATGAGCCGTCCTTATCAGAGCACGTGGCAGGTGCATTTCATGTTAATGATTGGAATAATATTAAATTGATAAAAGGGATAGAATTAAAAATTGATTCAAACATCAGAGAAGCAGTAGAAATTGAAAAATAAATACAAAATATACTGATCTAAATATATGCTGGTCTAGGATTAGAAGAAATAAATTGCTGTACGTATCTTTTTTCTTTATAAATTCACGGTGTTTCACGACTAGATGGCGCTAAAATAATATGAATAATTTTGTGGTTACAAAAGTTGTAATCAAGTTTTTAATTTTTATCTGTGCAAATGGTGGTGTAAGAACAACGAAACGTTTAAAATTTTCTTAGGGCTGATTCTTGTTTTAAAAAATTAAAACTTCCATCACTGAAGGTGGACGGAAGTTATGATTTTAATCCTTATGTGTTTGTGTTTGTCAGCATGGTTTCTCAAAAACGTCTAAATTGATTTGGACACTGCGATACACTTGGACAATGACACAGCTTAGAAATGTTTAGCTTTTTAGTGGTCAAAGTCAAAGGTCGAATTTTCATGTTATTGTGTTTATATCTCAATAGCAATGATGTGAGTTTCAGGAAACTCAATAAATTATTCATTGTATAATTGTTTTAACGTTGCACTCCTTTTAATTATATATGGAAAGAATGACCATTCTACTTCAAGAATATGTTATAGTTTGATGCTTATGATGTCTACTTTTATTCTAATTGTAAAATGCTGATGTTTGCTTTAATTTACATAATGTTTTATTTTTCTTTCGTTAATATTTTTATATTACCTGTATAATTACAAGTAAATAATAATGACAAATACATGTATAATAAAAATATGTGAAACAGTATATTTTGATAATGATTCAAAATACGATACAGTTTTGTGTAATTTCACATTCAATTTCTTATTTTGTAGTTTTGGCAGATATTCCATTAGAGTGCTGGTGTTCTGAAACGGAACTTTATTGTGAAAATAGAGGAATGAGGTATATTCCTCAACCAATACCACTAAACGTAACAGAACTGTAAGTAGATATTTTAATTATTTGCTAACTGAATCGTGTTTGAGAACGTTTTTTTCTTCTCTTGTAAATCCCACATTAGACTACAATTACAGTATTTGTTTTACCTGTACAATACCAATCATGAATACAGATAACATATTCTTCATCATGCTACGTGGTTATGAGTTTGTATTTTGTTTAATGTGGTTATAAACAAAAACAAGTCATATTTTCATAGGTATAGGCTTTTGTTAGCATCTTATTTTCAAAGTTTTCTTTCATATTAAATTGACAATCAGTAGCAAATAGGAAACAAGGATTCTGACTATAGTATTAGCATGAGAAAAATATTAATTAATTAGGAGCTAAGTTATCATAGCTTAATCGTATTGATTAATTTGGCAAAACTACTATCTTTTTTAAGGTAAATTATTTCCTCACATCTCATTGTTTATAGATTTTAAAATGCAGTTGGATGATTTACTTACGATTCATTATTTCTGAAAAATTTGGTTTGTAATCTTTGCAGAATCTCAACATATTGAATTGGTTTATACTCTGCCTATACAAAGTTGAATTGCTTAAATAGACCAGTTAAAGATCTTCAACAAATCTAGTATTATGTGAATTCTTTTTTTTTCAAACTCAAACACTATTTCTAGTATCATAAGAGTAGCTCCGTGTATTTTCAACGCTAAAATCAAGGTTCGATGTCCCTTAATTCTAATAGTCTGAAGTGACCTTGCAATGAAAACACAAATACATATAGTATCGTAACTTTCTTTCTGTTATTTATTTATCACTATGTTATATTTGATATATTTTATACAAACATTTCTGTTAGGAATAGTGGAATATTCATAGAATAATTTGCTAAACTGGCAGCATTTCCCGAATAATCCAGATTAAATTAACATTCTAATTCTTGCTTACTATCGCTATGAGATCTCTAGTTATCGCACTCCGGTAAGGACTAAACGGTCCTGTACGGCTTTAGTAAATAATTTTACGATATTAACTTATAAACCAGTTCTGCGAACTTGAATTTCTCAGAGATAACAACATTTCTGAAGCGTAAAAACGTACTAAGCTTGTATTCATATAAAAAAATCTAACAAGAAAATTACTTCTTGGATATTGTTTCTGCTTTCATATTTAGCTTATTTGTCCTTTAATAACTTAAAACCAAGGATTCCTAAATTCATTGATATTTTATTTCTGTGCATTTGTTTTAAGTTCTCGAAGACATAAACACTTAATAAAATTTACCAAATGCATGTAATACAATTTCTGTGAATTTGCTTAATAGTTCTAAGTCTAATGGTTGATTAAGTTATGAATTAGCTTAACAGTTGATTTCATTACTTTAAAATTTATTAAAAATTTCGAAAAGTATGGAAAATCAGATTAACCTCTGTATTTATAATGACTCTTAAACACTAAGTTTACGATTTTTAGTGGTATTCCATTTCATTCTAGTTATTCTCCTAACGTTGTTAATTTGTGGCTTTATGTCATGGAAAGTCTTTGATGAAAAACTAAAACACAAATTTACACTTATTTGCCAAAATATGAAGATACATTTAAGATTTATAAAACATGATTAATTAGAGTAGTAATCCTAGAAAATGAGTTAACTGTACCGAAATTAGTGTCTCTTTCGGTCATCATAATATTTGGTATATGATAAAAACATCAAAATGTCTTTCAACTAGAAAGGTAATTTTGGAGTTCCTTAATAATCCAATTTTTTCTTATCAATTTACCTTTTGAAGAGAAATCGTGATTAAAAATTAGTTCTATCAGGGACACGCGTTAAAATTTTGGTGAATACAAATTACATTTTTAAAAGTTATTTACCCATAGAAGACCTGTTTTTAGTAGTAAACTGGTCAATAAGCACTAGTTAATAAGCACATGTAGAAAACTATTTCTACAATAAAAAATTATGGTGGGAATCGTAGAGTTTAGACCAAAACAAGCATTGCTTTTTGATGACTTTTTATTAACACTAGAATAAAAAAAATTATTTATTTATTGGTTTTTAATAATAATAAATCGAAACTTAATCTTGTACAAAGTCTTAGATAAGAAATTGGTTTATTGGATCTTCACTTATTGACATTTCAAACAAAGAAATTTCCAATTTCTAGACGATTTGCTCATAATTTTAGGGTTAATGTCAATACTAATATTGTATATCCTGTTCACTTAGAAATAAATATTAAGATACCTAATACACAAACACAGTATTTCAATTTAGATACACAAATAAACTTTGGATAGGTTTATATACATTTTTCTTACACTCTTTAAAAGTTTCTTTTTTCAAATTTCTGAATTTTCTATATGTTATAAGAATATTTCTATATGTTTACAAAACGTTTTGTTTATCAACTACTTAGATATTACAAAATATGCGATTACTTGGAAATATGTTCTTTTCATTTAGACTTTTTAGTTATAAGAGCTAATGAATATAGATTTAATTTTGCCGTAACTGTTCATTTTGATATATAATTTCACTCAATATAAAGAAAAAAACATTAAACGTGTTTCACAAACTTTAAACACAAACGTGCAATGTAAACTTTCTTTTCCATATGTTTGTCATCTTGTATTCGTTTCCTAAGAAACATTAATACATTCACTAACTACTAATGTAAATTTTATAAATGTCTTTAACATAACTATTTCCAATACTGGTGATTAACCCTATCCAGAAAGGTCTGACAGGTATAAGCCATGTCATCACGAATTTATTCTTAAATTCAAACTTTTATTGAACTACTATTTTATGAATGTGTGTTAGGAAGTTTCATATCAAATTGGAAGTTACAATTCAAATGTTAACATTACAAAGAGTTAATTTCTTAATGTAAAAATACTTTTTTTCCAAATTTTAAATATCGATTTTTGTTTCACTTGGTATGTTGAATGCAGCATTGGCTCAGATTAGAGGTTCATAATGTCCATATATAAAATTAATCGTTTCTTACGAATTACGATTTCAAAGTACCAATATTGACAGGTCAGTATATAAAAATAAGAATTCTCTGTCTTTTGTAATTGCTGAGACATCATTATGTTATGTATAAAGCGTTTGAAATGCCATGTTGTTGTTTATATTATTGTTTCGAAGTTCAAACCAATGAAATATGTTGTTATTCATGTAGAAATCTCTAGAATTAGGTAGATCGATCATTTGTCTATAAAAAGAATGTATTTTGGCCTGGTGTCTGTACGAGCCTCGTGCAAAAACAGACATGCGCAGATTACTCTGGAATTCTGTGGAAGTTACGCAATTGTTCGGGAATACAGTAGGCCTACTAGTATATATACAGACGGCGATGCGAGGAGAGTCAGTCAGTCATTCGTTTTCATTTGATTCAAGAGATGTTGTCGTCGTTTGAGAATTTTTCAACGTTTGCTGTGTGTTTATTCAACTTGGATTTGTGACTGGAGCTAGATCTACAAAAGCTGTGATTTTGTCTCGTCAATCTTTGCGATTCATTCTAATTACTGATTGTGCTGAGAGTCGGCACGTACGGACTGTTTAGGGGAGACTGGGAAAATTGGAATGTGGCAAGTTTGAGACGTTCATCAAGAAGCACCGTAAAAAGAACTTCGGAATTTATTCGTGAGACCAAATTCACACCCTAGACTGGAATTTTGGATTTCTGATCTAAACTTTTGGACTTTCATTCTGGATCATTATATTGGACACAGGCCAGTACCATTTTGTATTGTAATTAATTTTGAAGGTTGAAACTGAACATCTGTCATTGTTATTGTATAATTTATTTTATATCTGTCAGATATATAATAGTTTATTGTAATAAATTATATAAGCTGTTATCTGTGTCTTTCTGTTGCGTTCAGTCCACATAAAAAAACGTAACAATTATATTTAGAGAATCAAACACAATAGCGCTGTCCGCCTCTTTCCGTTTATGGATATATTTCCTTACATATCCCTAATTGTGGGGACTGAACGCAACAGATGTCTTTGATGAATGTCTCAAATTTGTCGTTTTCTAACTTGCCTCGGTCTCCCCTAAACAGTCCTGTACGTGTTGACCTTCAGTATAACCAGTAATTCGAATGAATCGTAAAGATTGACGAACTAAAATCACAGCTTTTGTAGATCTAGCTCCAGTCACAAATCCAAGTTGAATAAACACACAGCAAACGTTGAAAAATTCTCAAACGAAGACGGTATTTCTTGAATCAAATGAAAACGAATGACTGACTGACTCTCCTCGCATCGCCGTCTGTTTATATACTAGTAGGCCTACTGTGTTCTCGAACAATCGCGCAACTTCCCAGAATTCCAGAGTAATCTGCGCATGCCTGTTTTTGCACGAGGCTCGTACAGACACCAGGCCAAAATACATTCTATTTACAGACAAATGATCGATCTACCTAATTCTAGAGATTTCTACATGAATAACAACATATTTTATTGGTTTGAACTTTGAAACAATAATATAAACGACAACATGGCATTCCAAACACTTTATACATAACACTACTTCTTTGTAAAGACGAGAAACCCACTTGAAGTAAAGATGTATGCAAACTTTCTTTGTTAAGCTCAAGATGACCTGAGAAGGTCAAAACATTTTTCTGTACGTTATTCTAATTAAAGTTTTAAAACCAATAAAAGCCGTCTTTAGAATAAAATATCCATACTTATGTCTAATCAATAATCTCAAAATATCCCCACGTCGTTTTCTTCGTCTCTACAAAGTATTCATTCAGTTGGAAAAACTCTCCATGTTCATGGCAGATTCCAAATGGTGATACAATACATTAACGAAAATATTTTTTAGACCCAAATATAGTTAATATCTTGTAAGTCTGATAAACTGTATTGGAATTTTGTGATATTTATATAGTAATTTATAATATTTATTGTTTAAAAATGCATATATAAAATCTAAAAAAATGTTTTGATTTACATTGTTTACAAACAAGATTTGATACGTTTTAGCAAATTACGGCAAGCAGCAAACGAATGCAATATTTTTAATTAGACGAGATAATTGTTTTCTAAACTTCTTTATTTACTGTATGTTTTAAAAAATAACCGAAACTTAAGAACGTATTGGTTAATAGTAATACAGTATATAGATATATAACGTATTATAGCCCAAATGGTACTGTATTTTACAAAATACTCTTCCCCTAGAACACAGCTAAGATAGGTCACTTTATAATGGTCCGTTTTATAAAATAAATAAAATATAACGCTTTTTACAAAAGTCTGTTAATTATTTTGAGGATCTTAGGAAGTTGGTTAGGTTTCGCATGAACAATGTGACAATTTTGTAATGCATAAAAGAACTTTTAATCTTAAAAACAAAATTACTTCGCATATTGGATAGTTAACATTCGAAAAAAAAAGAAAATTCACGAGCAAATAACTAATTTTAAATGTTAAAACTTAATTTAAAATTAATATAAGAATGCCTTGTAATATTAACGGATAAATTGCAAACGTCGTAAGGATATATGTACATTTTACAAATTTGAAGTATAACTACTTTGTAGTTTCTTTTGGAAACACGGGCGAGTCGCGCTAAAACATGCTCGCCCTCCTAGCCGTGGGGGTGTACAATGTCACGGTCAATCCCACTATTCGTTGGTAAAAGAGTAGCCCAAGAGTTGGCGGTGGGTGGTGATGACTAGCTGCCTTCCCTCTAGTCTTACACTGCAAAATTAGGGACGGCTAGCACAGATAGCCCTCAAGTAGCTTTGTGCGAAATTCCAAAACAAACAAACAAGGAAACACGGGCTAGGTGGAAAATCGGTTCTTTAATATTCTAATTCTCAAGAAAAGAAGATTTCTACTTTGACATCACAAACATCTAAGTTTAAACAGTGCTGCGTTCTAACATGTTAAGTGACACATAAAAATCAATATTTAGAATTTTTTTAATATTTAATTTTATAATTATAAATTAACTAACGCATAATATTAACATTTTAATTATAATCTACAATTTGGCACGAAACGTATCGATATACATTCATAAAATAATAGTTGAACGAGGTTTTGATTGTAAATCTGCAAATATGATGGCATGGCCTTTGACCTGTCTTGATCGGTTTATTATATTTTTAGTTTTTCTGAAGTAATTTATATTTTCTTGTACATATTACAGTTCGTTGTTTTTCACAAAAGCGACTGTTATTAGTGGCAGAACGCCAGCTTGACGATAAAAAGTGCTCCGCTTGTAATTAACTTTTTATAATTAAATTAGTTTTTTGTGTGTGTTTTGGAAGCAAATATTTTCTATGAAATGACTGCAAACAGTAATTTTTTTAACTTATGATATTGTGAGCCTTAGCTTCCATTAGCTTCCACATCTATTTATAGTCTCTTTATGATTTTGTTTTACATTTTTAGGCTTTCAATTAAATTTAATAAACGAAGCATTCCTAACTGTGAGGATTCTACATTTTCAGTTATATACTTAACTAAAGTACTTTTTCATATTTATCACACTTTTGCGTGTTATCCATTTGTTTATGGCTTGTGACATAAAAAGTTTATTTAAAATATGATTTAAAATGAAGAAATTTTGTTATGCTATCTTGCCTTTAGATGTTAATATAATTCTGTAATTAACACTATATTACCCAAAGTAGTAAAATAGCACATTCAAGTTTGAGATCATCCTGTATTTGCATATACTTTCTACCCTTCAAAGCAACATGAGATCTCAAAAGGATTGTAACAGGAATATAATTTTAGAATATAATTACGAAGTAAAAAGCTGAATCTCAGGTTGAGGAGATGGGAGGTGAGAGTGCTGGTAATCATTTCCGTCATGATAGACAGTGTTAGTTAAACATAGATAACAACATCAGGAGATGGAAAAAAATATACCATGTTACTGTTGATATCAGGATAAATTTGACTAACGTATTGACAAATCGAGCTAGAACAACTTTAAAATGGCAGTAAAAAACATTCGCATGTCTAGTACCACAACTCTCACTTAAGAATCCAGCAAACTCACTAAAATCACATTTAAAAGTTTCCATGCTGGAGCTGTTGATCGCAACCCACATATCACAAACCTTAATACAAAGCATCGGATGAAGCATTGCCTGGAATGTCAGAACTGAAGTATCAAATAGTAGGAATACATCGTATTGTTAGCTTAGCTGTAGCACACATTATTTACATTCGATGGATGAGTTTAGGTGTGACATTAAATTGTTTTAAAGTATTTGCTTTTTCAATGATGAAAAGTGGTGAAGGAAACATAACGGTTTGAGCTCATAACAATGGGAAAAAAAAAGGTGTTTTTTTTTGCTATTAAAAAAATGAAATTGTTTCTGAGTAATGTGATGATGTTGATTCTAAATATCATGTTGAAAATTACTGATCGTCTCTAGTTCTTAAGTTATGATAGATTTATTCAAAATATCGTAAACATAAGAACTTTATATTTGATATCTGTATTTATTCATTGAAAATTGCGTTTAAAAATATATACTCCGCATTATTTGATAAGTTTCATTCATGTTACCAGCACGAGCAACAGAAACCAATAATAACGTGATTTCATTGTGCAGCCGCCATTAGAATGGCGGTATGTCTGCGGAATCACACCGTTAAAACAAGGGTCTCGATACTCGTGATGGGCAGAGCACGTATAGCCAATTGGGTAGCTTTGTGCTTAATTCTAAACAAACTATCCATCGTGCAAAAGTAAAGCTTTCAGACTACTTTGGATGAGTCAATAAAAAGTCTCCATTCTTGAGAATGATGTTCAGTACTTAATTATGCTATTAATGCATCAACATTTAAACAGAATCATAAATTATCTTGAATGCTGTAGTTAGGAGCAATAATCTGATGGTGACTTTGGTAAATAAAAACTCTTGTTTCTAGAGCTAATAAATTCCATTCCTGTATACGAGGACCAAGAAATTCCTCATGTTGCTTTGATGAAGACATCTCATTAATGAGATCATTTAACTCTTTGTATCTGATCAGACAACGAAATCGATGTTAAGATGTCATAGGAATATAATTACTAGATCAATAAGATAAAGATTATTTATTGCCGTCTGTTTACCAATATCTAGAAACATTAGTTCTGCAAAAATAAGAGTCATTTAGTTTATATGCAAAAACGGCTCGTTTGGGTTGAGAAAATATTTTACGTAGAAAGTCGAAACGTTGTTCGCTCCTCCATGTAAAATATTTTCTCAACCCAAACGAACCGTTTTTGCATATAAATTTCTCTACAGGTGGGTTTTCTCGACATTACTGATAGTCATTTAGCTTATTTTTGGGGGGCCTGGCATGGCCGAGCGCGTTAAGGTGTGGTGCGCTCGTAATGCGAGGGTCGCGGGTTCGCGCCCGCGTCGGGCTAAACACGCTCGCCCTCCCAGCCGTGGGGGTGTATAATGTGACGGTCAATCCCACTATTTGTTAGTAAAAGAGTAGCCCAAGAGTTGGCGTTGGGTGGTGATGACTAGCTGCCTTCCCTCTAGTCTTACACTGCTAAATTAGGGACGGCTAGCACAGATAGCCCTCGAGTAGCTTTGTGCGAAATTCCAACACAAACTTATTTTTGGGCTCATACTACATCACAGGAACTGCAAATGGCATACTTGTTTTCTTTTTATTCGACCACTGTGTCAAACCAAATGTGCAAATTGTACAAAACACATATGATTGCCAGTTTTTTTTCTGGTCACCAATTTTACTCTCAAGATAGTAGTATTAAGTTGCCATTACCTTAAGTATGACGCGTTTTCTTTCGGGAAATGTAAATTTTTTTTTTCAAATACAGCAGAAACTGTTTGGGTATTTTTGCACTTCCAGACTGCAATTGGTTTGGAGGCAGCCAGTATTTCGAGTGATTTTCTTAAATTATAAAATAAAATATATTTACAAAACTAGAGATTAAAAATGTTTAAGAATTTGATTATATCACGGGTATAATGTCAAGGAGAATATTTGACATTGTTTTGAGTGTGAACGTGAAGTGGACAACTGAGTGAATGAGAAAAAATGAGAGAGAGGTGTCTGCTTCCATTCCTTTCATGGTCAATCAAGGGACTTATCAAATTTTCTGGTAAACTAACACGAGAAGATTTTGTGATTACTGAGCAAATAGCATAAAAGTGGAACAACTCACTACAATTATAGGCAGAACAAATAGTGTATATGAACAATATATTTTGAAATTTACCTGTAATGGACTTTATCTTGTCATTTTAGTTTGACTTAAACTAATTCTAAAGGAATTTGTATATTATCAGGATATTTTGATATATAAAGTTGTCGGTAAGGCTACAAAATCAAGGACATTTACGTGAAGAACAATAAAACAACTCGAAAATAAGGTAACATGAGGCATTTATTTAACCGGACAAATTCCGGCAGTTTGCATTCACATTGCTCTTTCTACCATTTGGACATCTCATGAACATTTCTTGATCCATGTTTATTAAAATATCCATGACACACAAACACTCATTAAGTAGTTTACCTCCTTTTTTGTCCTCTGTCATGATAAGACGTCTTTAAAAATGTAGATACGTTACTAGACCAAATAGAGAAAGTATATAACCTTACATAAAGTTAGAGTGGTGAAGTTTTTTACATACGCTGAGACTGTCGTTTTCTTAGAGGATTCACTGAAGAATGAAAAGGATATTTCCTCCTTTGTGTTGGCCCTCCAGTGGCTCAGCGGTATGTCTGCGGACTTACACGCTAAAATCCGGATTTCGATACCCGTGGTGGGCAGAGTACAGATAGCCCATTGTGTAGCTTTGTGCTCAATTCAAAACAACAACAACAACCTTTGTGTTGTCGGACTGTGTGGCTGACTTTATGGGTTGCTAGGCTTTATCTTGTTGGGTTCTTTCCATATAGTTAGTTAACTGAGTGTTGGCGTCATTTAAGGTGAAATGAAAACCTAGACACAGCACATGTTACTTGGCCTTTGATTGGATGATAATGTTGTTTTAATGTGAACCTAGTTTAACTACTTCTTATGGGTTCGAGTTAGTTATTCCTCACGTACCACTAAAGTGTCGTATTAGCATAGGAATATACTGTGAACTAATAATTTCTTTCCCAATTTTCTTAGAAGCTGGCGCTTACCTCTGACGTACGTATAATATAAGCCACTTGGACCCCGCCTTCTGTGGGTTTCCTTACTTACATCTCTGCTCTTTAGATCCCATTTTTAGTGTGTTTTTTTATTATCAATTTACCTCTGAGTTTCTCCTGAAAATGGTGTGAGTTATCTATCGATAACTTGGTAGTAACATCCTCACCAAACTATCGAATAAATGGTTTCTGCTTTCTGTTGGCAAAACTAGTTACTATTTCTTCTCTTTTTTTCATATAAGGATACAGACTTGGAATGTATTTTCAAATTAAGCACGTATCCCGTTACCCTAATTTTTTGGTGACCTTATTCAGCGACCTAATCCATTTATGTGTCAAAACACTTTTCATTATTTTGTATGGTTAATCAATATATATAGGACGTTTGTGTGGCATTTCATTTTCCATAATTATTACGGACAGAATTCTATACTAAACATTTGCTAACAAACTATATGGAATTAGACTGCACAAAGAGCTTCAACGATAAGGTCTCATATACGGTTTCTATTAAAAATTGATTCGGGACAACAAACAACATCTATAATATGCAGTGGCCAGCCAAGTGCTGACTTAAACCCAAGTGAACCACTATGAAACATATTGTCACGGAGACAAGAATCGACAGCCCATGATGGTTGCCAAAAATGAACGGACTTCCTATTATAAATTGAATAAATTATAGTAAATTATTACCTTGATTAATTTTTTACTGTCCCAGTTATTTTCGTTCTATAAACATTGTGCAGCATGTAAAGACTTTTACTTTGGTGTACAAAGCTCTATTAAATGTTGTTTGTTTTATGGCTTATTTTTAATATCTATCATAAAGAATTTAAACTTTCTACAGATATATTTATACTAATATTTGTGTTTGTTCACATTTTCTGAGAGTATCTTTTACAGAAGTTGTCTAAAGTACAAAAAAAAGAAGAATGAAAATAATTTCGTTTATTCCTGTAGAGATTTGTCTGGAAACAATCTTGGAAATATAACATTTTCTAATACCCTATGGACATTGGAAAGATTGTAAGTAGAAAAAGTGGCTTGTTTGGTTAATGAGAGAACTAGCCAAAATCAAAATCATTCATGTTTTCTTCTTATATAATGTTGTTTGTTTCTTTATATGTATAATTTCAAAACAAGAGGAGGAAAGCCATAAAAAACATCTCTACGAAAACAAATGTAAACATGTTAGCCTGGATACAAAGCATTCATTTAATAAATGAACTTCTCAAATTGTTGATCTAGTACGAATGAAACGAGATTCAAGTCTCTAGAGTTGTTTCTGCCAAGAAAATTTACTTTTCCATGAACAGTATTTGACAGTCCGAGCTCTTAATTTTACATTCATATAATATCAGTTGCTAAATTCGGTAAACTTTTGACAAATTTCATATATTTTCCCACAAGAAAATCGAAAAAGCAATAAACCTATAACGTGATATGCGTTTTAATTATGACTAGATAACCAAATTATATACGTTTCTGTCAGGTAACGTTAAGTGTGAAAGTTTCCACACGTACTAATATTTCAAACTGAATAGCATTCGAATGTTTTCTCTGAAGTAACTACCTCGTAGAGAAAACTTTATTCTCGATAAAAAAATTATTAGATGAAAGTAAAAGTTATTTTACAACCAAGTTATACGATTATGATAAAAAATGATTATTATCAAGATATTTTAATGACATCGCGTGAGATGTGGTCCATGGAGAATCAAACATTGGCTGATATATAAAGAAATAAACAAAACACTCTTAAAGCCAGCTTGTATTACAAAAATATATATTAACTTTTTCTTAAATTAACTGCATTTCAAGCTGAAGGTCACGTGTTCCATAAACCAACTATCCTCTTAGAAAAATAAAGCTCTTTAAATTGAATATGAATTTTTAATCTGCTCAAATTTATATATGTGTCCCCTTATCTTACCATTCTCAACAAGTACGGAAAAAGGTCTTTTCAATTTTCTTAATAATGTTAAATACCTCGATCAGATCTCCTCTAGCTTTTCCTTTTTTTCAAAATAAAACAAATTCAGAGATCGTCACCTGTCCTTACAGGTATCATCCTAGTTGCCCTTCTCAGAACCCTTTTTAACAATATTCTTTCTAATGTACGAATTTCAAGACTAAATGTGTGTTAACTAGTGACCTATACAATTACATTATAACAGTTTTTGTATTACACTCAGAATTTCTGTAGATAGAACCTCAAATTGTATTTGCCTTGTCAGTAGTAACAGAACATTGCTTGGATGGTTTAAGAAACTCTTACAGTATTACGCCAATATCTTTATCTTCTATAGCACTGTTAAATTATTCCATCAAGATTATACTTATAATTCAAATTACGATATTTTTGTGCATCACTTTGCATTTATAATACGTTTATAATAAGTCATCTGCGAATTTTCACTAAACTCACCAAATAATTAATATCCTTTTGTTAAACAGTAAGATCCTTCTTACAATCAGCCACATCCAAATTTTAATGTAACCAACAAATGTACATAATCTATTGACTGTTCCTTCTGTTATCTCGCTGATATTACTACAAAACAACAAAAGTCGGGCTAGAAAGACTATAAAACTGGGCTCTGAAGCACTTTACTCGAAATATTAACCTAGTAAGCAGGAACCTATCCAAAGAAACTAAAAAATTAATATAGCAATTTTTTTTCCTTTGTGAAAACATATCCAATATTCAATAAAATTTCAAACTTAATTTGCGAAGCATATTTTATTGTTCTTTTTAAACTTTTCCATTACTGATATGAAATAATTATGACTATATTTATTTGGGCAATTTTTTCACATATGTTGAAAATAGAAGTGAACTAGCCAACTTCAAATCTTTTGACTCTAACCGCTTTTCATGGATACAGAAAAATAGTAGCAAATGTCTTATGTATCTAACCCTTAACTTTGACAAAATTCTTGAGTAAATACTATATTGCCCAGGAGTTTTTTACTATTTAAACTTCGCAGCTGTTTCTGAAAAGGGTCAGAATTAATACGATTATTTTCAGTCCTGTTTCCATTGCATAAATGTTCAGATTTCGAAATATTGCTTTAATCTTCATTAGTCAAAACTGAAGAAAAGGTAGAATTAAATAACCACAATATTCAGGTATTAGCTATTTTGTATCATCCCTCAAAGGCCCCACATCCATATTAATTTTTCCTTTCCCTTGTTTATTTTTTATATTTAGAGCCAAACTCTTCTTTACTTCATGATTTCCGTCTTTCTCGTATGGATCTTCTATGTTCTTAGAGCATTACCTGTACTGAAGTCAATTTTAACTTCTTGAATTCAAAGATGATCTTTTGTAACTTTATCCTTTATACCCTTTTAAAATCAACCTGTTCTTTTATTGCAACCACCATTTTTTGGCTATAAGGAACATGCCTATCTTGAATGTTTAAGATTTTTTTTCATATTTCATCAATCTATAAAAATAATTCAGTTGCATAATTGTTTTATTATCTCTTCAAACTTTACTTTTTCGAAACTTGGAACCAAAATTTCAATATGTTCCATCTCTATATGCAAATAAATATCAAACCTAATTAAGCAAACAGCATTTGCAACAAGATGTTGTCCATTCTTCCTACCATATGAACTATTTCCTTGTTAAAAAGTTGGGGGGTTACCTAACTAATTGTTGAGGAAAATTTATCAGAACAATTTCTGAGAACCTCATTACCTGATTCTAACATGTTCTAATCTATATGCCTGAAATTTAAGTATCCTATACTTATAAGCACATTAACTGAAATTTCTATCTTATTGTAGAGTTTATCAACAAATCAAATCTGTGTAAATGTAGGATAAAAACTACGAACTTTGTCTCCAGGATCTCTAATTTATTCTGATTCAAATAGATCATGTATGACGTAATCTTCTTTCTAATTTATGTTCTGTAAGTTTATTTAAACTACTTGGGAATTAAGAAAAGGCTATAATTAGGTATATGTGTTTTGAACTTTGAATGACAGAATACCTATTTTTATACGATACTCGTTTCTAAAGAGTGAAATCTTCCAATAATATAACATGTTTTGTTGTTACTCATTTACTGTAACCTTTAATTTCGTGTTGTAAAAGTTGAATAAACGCTTAAAACAAATAAATTAATTTTTTTTCCAGGATTCTCACCAGTTCACACATTTTATTCGTTGATTCGGAGAGCTTTCTTAATGTTCCAAATACTCAAGAAATGTAAGTGATAACTTTTATTTAAACAATGCCTTAGAGTATATTTCTCTTTGTGTTCGGAAAATCAAAAGTGTGTTTTAAAAACTCGCACATTAAACTTTATAAATATATAGTATTTTTAACCATTTTATGATAAAAAGTTAAAGAACTGAAAACAGCTTTGCTTGCTTGCTATTCAAAATGCCTAAATATTTGATATGATTACTCATTCCAGATACCTTGGAGGCAATAGACTATCTAAAATCACTGGACACACGTTCTCTTACAACCAGCAATTAAAAAAATTGTAAGATTTTAGTTCCAGATATGTTTTACTAGAACTATTGTTTTGAACTGTAATATACATTAGGTACGATATTTTAAAAGTTTCCAAAAAAATCTTAAGTTCTACAAGAAAATTAAGCTATTACAAATCTTTTGATTGATGAGTATTAGTATACTGTGAGATGTTTGTATTACATTTCAACACCAAATAATATTATAGTTTCTTCTGTAGTATGATAAGGTTTATTACAAGTACTCCAACAATATTTATTATTTTTCTAATAGAAAAAGGTAGACATTCGTTCATATATTACATCAAAATATGAATTTATTTTATTTAGTTTCTTAAAATATACCATTTATGTAATCCACACATTAAAAAAAATGGTTTTATGATTTTTAGGAGCTCAGATAAAAAGGTTTAAATTTACACCAAAGTAATTTCGCACAGTAATATTATGCCACTAAGTGTTCATATTGTTTCAGAATCCATACTTCGTGAAAAGTTAATATACACCTTTTGAAAAGCTAATTATTTCTGAAAAAAAAAGCTGGGATAGTTTCATAAAAGTTTACAGAAATCATGAGATCATCCTAATTAAAGTGATTCTGGTAGAGGATTTTAGCTTTTTATAATTTATATTTACCTTTAGAAAGTTATGCCTATAAAACCATAGCAGAAGTGAGAACTTTTATTTAATGTATATTTACACATTTCATAATGTATGTTTTCTTATCTCTTTAATAAAAAAGAGATGGGTTTGATTTAATCAGTCCTACTTCTTAGGGTGCAGCAAATTATGGCAGAATTTTAAATAGCATAATAAAGTACAAAACTATTTTTTATGTAGTGTGACTACATACTACATACACTATAGCATGTAGTACTTGAAAACTTGACACCGTTATACGAAATGCAACAACACATAAAGATTGCTTTTTGTAGTACCCGAAGATATAGTATTACTTTGTGTTACTCAGGAAAATATAACAATAATATGCAGTACAGTATACATGACACCATTATACGTAAAGCAATAATATATAAATATTGTTTTATATAGTACCGAAAGATATAGAATTACTTTGTGTAGCTCAGGAAAATATAACAATAATATGTACTATAGTATACATGACACCATTATACGTAATGTAACAATATATAAAGATTACTTTATGTTTTACATCTAGATATAAAGATTATTTGTTGTAGCACGAGTAATTATGCAAACTAAATCATGTGATAGTTTTTATTTGTTTTTTCTCTACTAGTTGCCAAGTGATCAGTAATTAATCATCAAGCCGAAGTTATAAACGCGAGTTCATGATTAACAATGTAAAAAAGTTAATTTCGCATTAAAAACGTTTGTTTTATTGATATATTTTTATTAATAATCATTCCAATAAGATTTTTTGTTTGTTTTGAATTACGCACAGATCTATTCAATGGGATTTCTGTACTCTGGCCACAACGAGTATCGAAATCCGGTTTGCAGTAGTGAGAATATGCAGACACTCCGCTGTGTTACTGGTGATATTTTATCAATGTTAAACACATACATTGTTTTGTTATTTCTAACAGCTACGCTGTCTCACTTATATGAAAGGATTGATTTTCCATTGTTATTTCATGTTGCGATTGTTCATGATGATGAATATTATTTGTCTCTTTCAGAATTTTATCTTATAACCCGCTCACAGAATTGCACCCAAGGTCTTTCAATGGTTTGGTTAATCTTATAAAACTGTAAGTTATTATTTGTTACTTTCACTGGCATGAAGAGCCTTATAAAACTGTAAATTATCAAGAGATACTGTCAGTGGTTTAAATAGTTTTATAAAACTGTAAATTATCAAGAGATGCTGTCAGTGGTTTAAACAGTTTTATATAGCTGTAAATTATCAAGAGATACTTTCAGTGGTTTAAATAGTTTTATAAAACTGTAAATTATCAAGAGATGCTGTCAGTGGTTTAAACAGTTTTATAAAACTGTCAATGATCAAGAGATACTGTCAGTGGTTTAAACAGTTTTATATAGCTGTAAATTATCAAGATATACTGTCAGTGGTTTAAACAGTTTTATATAGCTGTAAATTATCAAGATATACTGTCAGTGGTTTAAATAGTTTTATATAGCTGTAAATTATCAAGAGATACTGTCAGTGGTTTAAACAGTTTTATAAAGCTGTAAATTATCAAGAGATACTGTCAGTGGTTTAAATAGTTTTATAAAGCTGTAAATTATCAAGAGATGCTGTCAGTGGTTTAAATAGTTTTATAAAACTGTAAATTATCAAGAGATACTGTCAGTGGTTTAAATAGTTTTATATAGCTGTAAATTATCAAGAGATACTTTCAGTGGTTTAAATAGTTTTATAAAACTGTAAATTATCAAGAGATGCTGTCAGTGGTTTAAACAGTTTTATATAGCTGTAAATTATCAAGAGATACTTTCAGTGGTTTAAATAGTTTTATAAAGCTGTAAATTATCAAGAGATACTGTCAGTGGTTTAAACAGTTTTATAAAGCTGTAAATTATCAAGAGATACTGTCAGTGGTTTAAACAGTTTTATAAAGCTGTAAATTATCAAGAGATACTGTCAGTGGTTTAAATAGTTTTATAAAACTGTAAATTATCAAGAGATGCTGTCAGTGGTTTAAATAGTTTTATAAAACTGTAAATTATCAAGAGATGCTGTCAGTGGTTTAAATAGTTTTATAAAGCTGTAAATTATCAAGAGATGCTGTCAGTGGTTTAAATAGTTTTATAAAACTGTAAATTATCAAGAGATACTGTCAGTGGCTTAAATAGTTTTATAAAACTGTAAATTATCAAGAGATACTTTCAGTGGTTTAAATAGTTTTATAAAACTGTAAATTATCAAGAGATGCTGTCAGTGGTTTAAACAGTTTTATATAGCTGTAAATTATCAAGAGATACTGTCAGTGGTTTAAACAGTTTTATAAAGCTGTAAATTATCAAGAGATACTGTCAGTGGTTTAAACAGTTTTATAAAGCTGTAAATTATCAAGAGATACTGTCAGTGGTTTAAATAGTTTTATAAAGCTGTAAATTATCAAGAGATGCTGTCAGTGGTTTAAATAGTTTTATAAAACTGTAAATTATCAAGAGATACTGTCAGTGGCTTAAATAGTTTTATAAAACTGTAAATTATCAAGAGATGCTGTCAGTGGTTTAAACAGTTTTATAAAACTGTAAATTATCAAGAGATACTGTCAGTGGTTTAAACAGTTTTATAAAACTGTAAATTATCAAGAGATACTGTCAGTGGCTTAAATAGTTTTATAAAACTGTAAATTATCAAGAGATGCTGTCAGTGGTTTAAATAGTTTTATAAAACTGTAAATTATCAAGAGATACTGTCAGTGGTTTAAATAGTTTTATAAAACTGTAAATTATCAAGAGATACTGTCAGTGGTTTAAATAGTTTTATAAAACTGTAAATTATCAAGAGATACTGTCAGTGGTTTAAACAGTTTTATAAAGCTGTAAATTATCAAGAGATACTGTCAGTGGTTTAAACAGTTTTATAAAACTGTAAATTATCAAGATATACTGTCAGTGGTTTAAACAGTTTTATAAAACTGTAAATTATCAAGAGATACTGTCAGTGGTTTAAACAGTTTTATAAAACTGTAAATTATCAAGAGATACTGTCAGTGGCTTAAATAGTTTTATAAAACTGTAAATTATCAAGAGATACTGTCAGTGGTTTAAATAGTTTTATAAAACTGTAAATTATCAAGAGATACTGTCAGTGGTTTAAATAGTTTTATAAAACTGTAAATTATCAAGAGATACTGTCAGTGGTTTAAATAGTTTTATAAAACAGGAGATTGTCAGGAAATATTTTCACTGGATTTGTTATTCGTATAAAATTAGAAGTTTATCACGAGCTGCTTTTGGTAGTTTGGTTAGTTTTATGAACTTGGAAATTATCAGTAGTTTGGTCACCCTTATAAAACTAGAATTTATCTTGAGTTACTCTACTGTAGAAGCAGTAAAAGGGTTAAAAGTACGTACATTTTATTTAGGATTTAATAATTGAGTATTCCTACCTATATCACAAGATGCTAGCGTTATCTGATTTAGTTCTTGTTTTGCACAATAGGTTTGATTACAAAATGCCTTGTAAGTAATGCACATTAACTTCTTAGCGTTTTGTAACAAATGTTAACTAGAATTCGATAGATAGATACTGGATAGACAGACATATGATATGCAGAAATATAAAGTTACAACGGTTAGACGTAAACAAGCGTATTGATATGATAGGATGTTAAACTAATAAATGGACATTTTAAAAAGTATAGCAGTTCTGTTGAATTATTATCCTTTCCGAATGAGCTTATGTTGATTTGAACGGAACAAGTGACCAAATGTGCAGTAAACAAATTGTGAATCGAAGAGTGGATAGTTTTATCGAAATATTTTATCCATAGTTAAACAAATGGTTCATTCTTTTTGCAATTTCAACAAACTGTGTTTTGGATTTAACGTTAATTGCTTTCTACAATCTAAGAAAAATTCTTTATGAGACATGTTCGTATCAACTTTTTGCAATACATTTAATTAAAATAAAGCATGTAGCGTAAAGGAATGTTTATTGACTCAATGATAATTCTTTTCCAAATTAAAAACAGTAATGTATTTGCACGACTTTTTTTTCAATGAATATTTTTTGTCTAAACTAGTGACCTTCGGGGCTGTTTGTTGAAAAGTCTAAGACCGGATATTTTTACTCCGTTGAAGAGTTTGAAAAATCTGTAAGAAAAAAATTGTAATTATTATAGTCATTCAAACCTAAAAATATGGACTTTCGTTATTGAGGATACGTTCTTAACATTTTACTTTCACAGCCAGTAAGAAGGGATAACCTTTGTGTTTATGAAAAGCTAAAGATTCTCTCGTTCCATGAAACTGTAAACATTATTGTTGTATTCCTTAACGCACTTTTAAAGTCATAAGTCAAAGGTAATTTACGTCTTTTTCCTTTTCCATTGATTTCTGAATCGATATGTTTATAGGATGTGAACAGTTGTTTTAATTTAAATCTTTAATCTAAACCATTAAGTAATGTATTTTTCTGAGCAAATAGATATGGTAAAATTTACATTTCAAAATTATAAAAAATGGTTGTCATTTTATTTTTATATATGGACATAAATTGGCCTTTCAGGTATCTAGAAGACAATAAACTATCTTTTCTTCCTCGCAATGTGTTCAGTCCTCTGCAAGAACTGATATTACTGTAAGTGTAAAATTATTAAAACAATAAAGATCTATTAGAGATTGTAATACTGTAATGTTCGGTAAATATTTATTGGAGTTTATAATACGCAAGTGTAAATGTAACAAAAACGTTTAACTGAAAACTTATTGGAGAGAATAATATAATTAATTATAAATGTAACAAAACCATTATAGAATAAATTTACTGACGTTGATATTACTGGTGCTATAATGACTAATCAGGAATGAATATGAGTTTCCGTAAGTTTACTCAGAAATGTTTCAACATGAAAATATCTTTTCTGAGTGGAAGTTTACAGTTTCAATGAATTGGAAATATTCAAGTCTAACTCTTTTTATATTTATTATCTTTTTTATACTGCCAATTATATCCATTATATCGTTCTAACTTTTAATGGGAAACCTACTTGCACTGTGTATATCAAGACATAAAATGATTTGAATTAATGTTTCGAAACATACAAGTTATCGAGTCGAGATAGAAGTATTTAATTTTAACTATCTAAAAGATATATCATCTTACTTTCAATTGTAAATAGTGTTTAAGTTGTACAGGTTTTTAGTTTGTCCGGCTGGTTCATACTGTTGAACTTTTAATTTTAATGGTTGTATTGTGAAAGATAATTGGCTCAAAATAATAGTTCCAGATGATTGTGAAATGAGTTTTGTTATGGTAATACGTATTATGTTACAAATAAAGAACAGCTATTGAAATTTGTTGGAAATTCCTAAATATTAAAAACAAAAAAACATGTAATCCATTTTTTTTTTTAGAAATTGTCTTTGATTTCATCAAATGAAAATTTACTTTATGTAAACATAATAATATTTGATTTATAGTCGGTTATTTAAAAAGAAACATTTCATGTGATAACAGCGAGATCATCAACGAGACAAACAAATACAAATTAAATTAACGTTCTTTCATGCTGGATTTTTTATATAGATTTATTTTCCATTCAACAGAACATTATCGAGAAATTCATTAGAGACTATAGAAGATGGAACGTTTCAATATTTACAAAACATGCAGATTTTGTAAGTAACATTTTTTTCTTATGAGAATAGTGCTTTAAATATAAACAAAACTACTATGTACTATCGTATAAGTAATATTTTCAACTAGACAAATAACAAAAAAACACTAACACACTAGCAGTATAAATATACTGGAAGGTAAATAAATGTTAAAGATCAAAGACATTTGTAAATATACTTGAAAATGAATTAGATCTTTGTTTATTCTGGTTTCCATTTTTATATATATCGAATATTTCTAAGAAAGAGAAGCTTTGTAAATGCATGTTGACAGTATTAATGTTTTACTACAGGTCTTTAGAAGAAAACAAGATCAAGAAACTAAATGCGTACATTTTTCGAAATTTGTCTTCCGTCCAATTCATGTAAGTTTATAAAGTAACGAATATTGATGTAACACAAGTGTGATCAAAGTGATGGTGCTGTTGCCAGTTTCTCATTTCTTACGTTGTTCGTTTCGCTTGGGAGGGAAGAAAGGAAGAACAAATTACATGAAAACTAAGCTTTAATTGTTTAGTACATGTATTTAGAACAAGTTACATGAAAACTAAGCTCTATATGTTTAGTACATGTATCTAGTTGCTTGCCTTCGGAGAAAAATAAGATTTTATTTTTTTTTATCCTGACATAAGTTATTAGACTTTGTTTCTCAGTAATATAGCATATTAACCATGATCTGATAATGTATAGAATATTACATATTTAAAGTAAAATAATTCCTCAAATAGCCAGACACTTGTTCATGTATGATATACAAAATCAGTTTACAAAATCTGGACTTAAGGTATCAACAAACATCATGTACTTTGATATCATTGCTTTGAAGTTATCTCGGCAACGATAAATGTGGTTGATAAGAGAATACCGACCACATCGCCGAAAAATATGAAATATTTAACACAAGCGTGAAATAATAAAACATATATGTTTTAGCATAATTTAAAATTTGTGAAATGTGTTTAATTTATTATTTTATTCTTTCTTCTCTTTCGATATTATTATTTATTTTCATATTAATATCTTCCCTTATAAATAAAGTTGTTGATTTTGTTTCTCAGAACGGCTGGTTTGGGTATCATTAATTTTACACACTGAATGGTATTAGATTATGGATTTAAGCAATAACGATGTAAGACAAATGTTATGTAAAATATGCATTACACCAGAGCAATTTATACAGTATAATATTTTCTTCAATAAACAGGTGCATGCTTAAATAAGAAATGCGAAATCAAGTAATAATGAAACTCTAAATAGTGAATGAAGTAATATCACCACAATATACCGCATAAACACTTATATTTTATATAATACAAATAGCATCCCAACAATGTATCATACAAACAGTTGTACATTGACATGTCTTTACACTATGCCCCCCAGTGGCTCAGCGGTATGTCTGTGGACTTGCACGCTAAAATCCGGGTTTCGATACCCGTGCTGGGCAGAGCACAGATAGCCCATTGTGTAGCTTTGTGCTTAATTCAAAACAACAACAACTTTACTCTATAATTTCCATAGTAAATCATCACTTTGAACATCCCTAATAGTGTTGTCACCTAGTGGATAAAAAAATGTATCGCATACTCTGGCATTTTTGTAAGATTGCAGGTTTGTATATCTGCACGTTGTATTAGGCCCACAGTTAATTTACCACAAATGTTTATAAACAAAATCAAGTAAATTTAAACAACTACAAGCTACAGAATCCAATAAACAGAAGAAGAAGAAAGTACGAACGACTGAAACAGATATGACATATTACGTATGATATAAAGCATATTTAAATGCATACTTATTATATTAGATGTACTTTCGCACGTTCTCTGAAAATGTTTTGTTCCAAGAGTAAATAAATCCAAAGTTGAGAGTAGCAAATATTTTAATTTTTTGTTTTTTGAAACTCTTGTCATGCTGTATTGTCACTTACTGAGTGCATAATTTATATCGTGATTTGTGGCATGCGCAAGTTTTACAGACGATATAAATAGTAACAATAAGCGTCCTATATTTGACGCTTTTAGTGACTACTTACTAAATGAAAATGGTGTACAATAATACAAGTGGTGAAAACAGATGACCCCCTATGGGTGGCCTTTGTTCTCCTTTTGAGAAAACCATAAAAGATAACGTTCTTTTTCATCTCATATTGCTGTGTAATTTTAATAGTGTCTAAGAACATAAATGAAGTTTTGTTATCATCAATTATAACTATTAGTGCGTTTAGGTTTCCTTAGTATTAGCTTACAGATGTATTGTAAATTTTTAAAAATTCGAGATTAATCATTTTTAAATCTTAAAACCTTACACATTTAGTTTGTATTTTGTTATACTTCAAGCTGGTTATATATCAACAAGTTATAAGAATGTTTTATTATATTTTGGTAGAAACTTGGAGGCAAACAAGATCAGTGTAATCGATGTAAAAACTTTCGTAACACTGAAAAGGCTTCAGTCTTTGTAAGTAATTTCTTTTCAGAAAAAGAAAAATGTTTCATCACTTTCATGTTTGATATTCAAATAATTATAATGTAAAAATAGCATTATATATATATATATATATTAATGCTACAACGGATGTCTGATAGGAACAGTCTAGTTCACTAGTACGTAATGGATAATTGTTATTGAACTATATAAAATGTGTAAGTTGAAAATGAAAATTATGATGACTTTAATAATAGCATTTTCTATAGGCAGATTGCCAGAATGTCTTTGTCCCCTCAGTGAACATAAAACAGCCTGAAGTCATTTTAAGACACAATAAACACATTCTGGCAATCTAGCTGTTCAAGCGATCTTTTGGTTTTTTACATCTAACTATTAGCATTATCTTCATACACAAACTATTTCAAACCACAACATGCTCGTGTATTTATAGATATATTACAAGTTATTTATAATTAACTTTATTAAATTATCAAGTTTTTTTCTAATCGTTATATTTTAATTTATCATTTCCTTTTCAATATTTACAATGACATAAGTAATTTAAATAACCCGAATCTTAAATATTATATGAATCACTTAATGTCTTTGATTCTTACCTTATTTTTATAAAGTGATCGTGTAGTCGTCAGACTGTTGGAAAAATAATCTTTATAAAAATGACTAATGTAATTAATATAAGATCTGATTTGAAATGTACTCTATAATTCACAAATAACTATAAGATATAGATACAAAAAATGATTTTGTAATACACAAACTATAAGTAGACATTGAGTTTTTAGACTTATGAATATTTTTTACTTGAAATAATTTAAAAGATCTGAAAGTACGTTTTGTCTTCACATAAGAATTTAAAATTTATTATTGTATCTTATGGACATCCAGTGAATTATTATTCAACTGTAGCATCTGTAACCGTTAAACATCTCCCAGATTAAGGGTTTAGAGGAAGAAATTAAAGTTATGAAAAACTAGTACACATTTCTTTAACTCATAAACATTTATTGTTGAGTTAATGTTTCATACTAGTTCCTATTCCCAGGAACGTGTAGTAATTGGAGGCTTAAAATTATTTTCCTTTTCGTCCGATGGATCAATGGTTTCAAAATATTTTCTCTCAACCATGGAAATCTTGTTTATTTAACATTTAAAAATGGGTGTTATAATGTTATAGAAGTCTAATGGTTTAAGATTTAAAGGCGGTCTTTTAATTCATAAAAAACTAAAAACTTCTTGTTGAATAAGGTTTTTAAAGAATCTTCTCCACAAACAACTAATCTCGTCAAAGGTTAAAATTTGGTCCTGAAACGTTAGTGACGTCCATTGGATTGAAATGTAAACGCCAATTTTGTACTCTGATTACTATTTTGTAGATTTAAAAACAGGTCTTAAAATTACTTAATCATTTAGTGCATTGAATTTTTAAAAAATAAGTTATTTTCTATCTGATAAACATTTAGGATTTTACGATTATAAATATGGCTTCTGTAGCTCATAAGTAGCAACTTATTAATATTTTAAAAGTCGGCCACAAAAGTCTAGGATACTAATAGTTTATAAATGAGTTGTACTTACACATTAACCTTCTGAAGTAAAAGTTTAAAAGTGTGTTATATAACCACTAATAACGTAGTATCTAATATGCTGAAGACTTAAAAATTACTCATGTAACTTCTTGAGTAAATTAAAAACAATTATTGAACCCAACTAAGATTAAGAAGTGGGTCTTATAGGTAATAAAAACAGTAGAATAAAATATACAAGAGAGTTTTGTTGCTCTTAAATATTCAGAACACTGTAGGTTTCAAAGTGCGTTATTCACCATATAATCATTCAGTAGATTTAATATTTTAAAGTGTTTTTTCCAACCCTTTAAATATTTAATAATTAAAGACTCAAAAGAAGACCCAAATGTATTTATTTTAATGATCTTCAAAGAAATGTTATTTAACTCGTAATCATTTTGTAGAAAACATCTTTAAGATAACTCTTGTACCTTAACATTTAAAAGTATATGGCAAGTGAATGATTAAGAGTCCTATAACTTATAGCAGTATTAAGAATTAATTATCTAATTAATGAGCACATTAATTTATTAAAAAATAGTCCGGTTCCTACAAATATTACGCTCATTAGTATTGTTAACTTTGTTCTTTATCCGCAAATATCTTGCAGATTGACGATTTAAATGTTTACAAGCAATATTTATAGGAACATTATACTTTAATGTTTCTATAAATATTTTTCATATACCATATGAAAGGTTTGTTTCAGTATCAATAAGCATTTTGTAGTTACATATTTTAACCCCAAAACAACTAATGCGTTAAATTAATATTTTAAAAGCAGTTTTTCATTACCATAACTTAATTTATTAAGTGTTTAAAGTTGTGCCACATAACCCCAAAACAACTAATGTGTTAAATTAATGATACAAAGTTCGGACATACAACCTTCGAATAATGTCACCTTAACGTTTTAAAATTGCATTCTGTTACTATTTGAACATCCTTTGGGCACGAAGGTAGAGCCGGTAATAAACACCTATTAAATTTCTGTTTTAAATTAAGTTATTTAAACAATAAACATATAGCGTCTTCAGAAGTTCAGAACATGTAGCTCCATAAGCATTTAGTTTATTAAGGATCAAGAGTAGTCCTTGTGAATTAAAACCTCTCGAAGATTAAAGCTTAGAAGAAGGTTACCTAAACTATAAACGTCTACTATACTAATTGCATTTAATGTGGATTATTATCTGGCGATCATTTTGTAGATCAAGTTAAAATATTAGTTATTTAAGCCAATAAATGTCTAGTAGGTTAAAGGATTATACGTGAGTGAATTATGATTAAATTATGAAGTCAGTTTTATAGCTCATTAACATTGAGTGGATTAAACGTTCAAACATTACTCTTGTAACTCAATACGCATCAGACGAGGAACAGTTTTAAAGTGTATTTATATCTCATAAATATGTTTCAAAACAGATAGTATAACCCGTCAATACCTATACTATTGATTGACTAAAACATTTATTCTGTGCCCCTACATTTATGTTGTGATTGAAGCTTTCAGATGTGATGTTTGAATTCCTTAACCACGCAGGAACAAACGTCGATAAATATATTCCTTAACTTCCAAACATTATAACCATCAATATCACAAAACTAACTCCTGGATCCCACAAATTTTTGTATTTAAAATTTGTTCTGTAAACCATAAAATTGCTGACTTCAAGAGTTAAATATTATAAATGTTTGATATTAAGGTATCTAAACTGCGTAACCTATACATATCTGGTATTTTAATCATCTCTAGCGTAAGGTAGAAATATTTAGTACGTTATGACCCAAAAAACGTTTAAAGACTTAATAGTTATTACATTAATTCCAGAAGTATCAATCACATTAAAGTTTTAAAAAAATGGTTCTGTAATCATACTTTTAATTAATGTATTTAATATTTAGTTCGTCTATCAGATTAAAGTTTTAAAAGTGAGTCCTGCAACTTATATAGTAAGTAATATATTAAAACTGAGCTACCAATATTTGAGACACAGGTTTAGAAAACATGTTATATAGCCCGGAAAAAAACGAAATTAAAGTTTCAATATAGTATCTTATAGCTCTATACATATCAAGGATATTAAAATTTTGATTTAAAGGTTAATTCACGAGTCGACATCTGTATATTTGCAATTCTAGGTTTGTGGGAAAGAGAAATATAATTGAAATTTTCTCTTTCTTACTTAAATATAGTCATCTGTTTAATTCCACTCTAATGAAATACGCTTGAATATTTATTCTTTATTAACATGCTTAAAGTTCACTTTGTGGTAAATAAAGATATTCGATAAGAGGCTTCTTTAAGCACTAACTGAACAATATAACTTAGTTTTGTTTAAACAGGAATTTAAAAGGCAATCCTCTCATCGATCTTCAAGCCGAGATGTTTGCCAGCTTGCCTTCTTTAAAATATATGTGAGTGAGAAACGAAGCAGTCATACCTTGTTTTATTGACTAAATGTTAGTTTTAGTTATGAGTCATTTAAGTTTTTCGCAAGTAAACAAATAATCCTAGTAATGCATTGACAAAGAAAGTAAAGAATTAACTTATTCTGTTAATACATTAGCATGACTAGTAAATTCAAAACCAACAGAGGTTTTATACTGAATGATATTTGTTAAATTCCATTAATGTAGTTGAATAGCTAAAAAGAGTTTATATATATATACTGTAACATTTGCACATGTTTACGAGTCAGTGTTTTTAAATTAAATGTATGAATTTTGTTTTTCCTTCTCAATGATACTTTCTTCTACGTATCATAAAAAGTAAAATAGGAAGATGTATTATCTAAAGTAATGTGCCTTTATATGATTTATTTCCTAATTTACATCCATCCAGTATTTTATATATTAATATTAGCAAACACTAAGCTATTATAGACTTTAATGGTTTTATATTAGTAGGCGCTGTCTCTGTATGTTATATACTGAAAATTTCATAAGACAAAAATCAGTATCAACCAGTCAGATTAGATGTGATTTGATGCTAGCTACCAGAAAATTTGTTTACATTAAAAGTCCATGTATGTTAGATACACAAGAGCTATTATAATTCTACTCAGATTGTTAAGCATGATGGCTAATTGTAGGTTAGATATAGCTCCGTGTATGTTAGATATATAAGAGCTATTATAATTATACTCAGATTGTTAAGCATGATGGCTAATTGTAGGTTAGATATAGCTCCGTGTATGTTAGATATATAAGAGCTATAATAATTACACCCAGATTGTTTGACTTGATGGCTAATTGAATGCTGTTTGTTACAGATACTTTGAAAAGTTCTACATGTGTTCTTATGCTGTCAAGGTTAGGGTTTGCGAACCCAGAGGAGATGGAATCAGCAGCTTGGACCACCTGCTAGACAGTTTTATCCTCAGAACGAGCGTTTGGGTAGTAGCCACTGTGGCTTGTTTAGGGAACATACTGGTATTCATTGGCCGAACTGTTGTCAAAGAGTCAAATGATGTTCATTCATTTTTAATAAAAAATTTGTCTGTCGCAGATTTCCTGATGGGTATTTATCTACTCATTATAGCAGGACACGACCTCGCATTTCGCGATAATTACAGATTATATGAAAAAACCTGGCGTAGAGGCTGGAAATGTAAACTGTGTGGAACCCTATGTAGCATCAGTACAGAAGCTTCAGTACTCATTCTAACCATCATCACTATTGATAGATACATGTCTATTAAGTATCCTTTAACACTGAGACGTAGAACTCTGAAGCTTGCTTTTGTCTGTATGTTAGGGGCTTGGGCAGGAGCTTTGATACTGGCTGTACTGCCTTTACTCGACAAATCGTATTTTGGAAATGAGTTCTATGGAAATAATGGAGTATGTTTACCCTTATTCCTTCACGAACCTTTTGCTCCAGGCTGGGAATACAACGTGTTTGTATTCTGCTTGCTTAATTCATTGGCTTTCTTTGTCGTAGCTTACGCTTACACGAGAATGTTTAATGCCATAACTCGATCCAGAATAGGATTACGCTCCTCAAGACAACAACACGACAAACGGATTGCAAGACGATTCGGCTTTGTTGTTGGCACCGACTTCATCTGTTGGATTCCAATTATCTTAATTAAAATAATTTCTTTTACGGGTATGTGTGCTGTATACAATATAAAGTGATATCTTCAACGGTTTTTTCGCTTCTTAAAAGTACTTTAGTGAATATTTGTCAAATCGGAAAATGTGAATTAACCTAATGCATTAGAGTTTAGTTGAACAAAAACAAACAAATAAAACTAAAATACAAAGATTTCTGTACAGAAAAAATATGACTTTCTTTTGCTTAAATGTGTAACTAAACAGAAAAGAAAACAGCAAAAATTAAACACAAGGTCTTTCGTATCAAAGGAAATTATTGTTATATTACGTTATAGCTTAACGCTTAACTACTTCTGTTTTAGTGACTGTTTGTTGTTATTTCAAATATAAACTGAAAGAACATTTCATTTCAAATAGACCATATTATGATAAAACTCAAATTATAAAATGTTTAGTTGCTTATTTGTTAAAGCGTGTGCCTGGAAGTTCTATACTTATTGTCAATTTAAAGAAGCAGTGAAAGGTGGCATGATTCTTAACATTGTTTTATGCTAGAACTTAAAACAAATAAAAATAAAAAACATTGTTTTGTGGCACGGTAAAAGAATTTTAGCCAACTTGTTTCGCTAACATATATTTACCATCATTAGAGCTAATTACACTCTGTAACAAAATTTTTACTTTTTCATGTTCCTGGGTGGCCTAGCGCGTTAAGGCGTGCGCTTCATAATCTAAGGGTCGCGGGTTCGCGCCCGAGTCGTACTAAACATGGTCGCCCTCCCAGCCGTGGGGGTGTTATAATGTAACAGTTAATCCCATTTTTTGTTGGTTAAAGAGTAGCCCAAGAGTTGGCGGTGGCTGGTGATGACTAGCTGTCTTCCCTCTAGTTTTACACTGCTAAATTAGGACAGCTAGCACAGATAGCTCTCGAGTAGCGTTGTGCAAACTTCCAAAACAAACGAACAAATGTTCCTAGGTAAGAAATGTTATTTCTCAATTGCTTATGCATGAAGTAAATGGAAAAGACCTATTTTTCCCTTCAAACTTTGCTTTTGTGACTTGGGTAATGAAAATTTCAAATTTACCCATTTTCCAGAACATTCCAGGTAAATCAGTGTAGAGGCAATTGGAATGGCCTGTAACCCGAACGAGTAGCGCCTCTTCATTGATAGCTCATCCAGAATCCTCAAAGCTGTGCTGTTTCCTAACAGGAATAAGTATCCGTCTCTTCCCCTGGCTCATTCGGTGCACCAAAAAAAGGAATGCAACAGCATTAATACCTGGCTAGAAGACTTGAAGTATGATAAGTGTGGCTGGAAAGTTATCAGAGACATCAAAATGTAGCATTCCTGATGGGTTTGTAAGAAAGTTCTACTAAGTTTCCCTGTTATCTTTGCCTTTGGGACAGCATCGCACTACAACAGGAAGAACTGGCCACAACGGATCGAGTTCTCTGTGGGGAGGCACAATGTTAAGTGTGAGCCACTAGTGGACCTCCAAAAGGTGTTGTTCCCACAATTGCACACAAAATTGGGTCTTACGAAACAATTTGTCACAGCTCTTGATAAGGAGTCTGCAGCCTTCAAGAACCTTCGAGACTTCTTCCCTAAGCTGTCTGAGGCAAAGGTCAAAGCTGATGTCTTCGTT
Organism: Carcinoscorpius rotundicauda; assembly: GCA_011833715.1. NCBI lineage: Eukaryota > Metazoa > Arthropoda > Merostomata > Xiphosura > Limulidae > Carcinoscorpius > Carcinoscorpius rotundicauda. Next base: position 41,531,921 of record CM022392.1, on the reverse strand, counting down.
GTACCAGAAATAAAGCTCCTGGAGTGCACAGAATCCCCCAAGAAGCTCAGTAGGAAGGGTAAGAAAACCTTGGGACAGCTTTGATGCAGCGATTCAGAGCTCCTTAAGCAATCACAAGGCCAAAAATTATGTGGAACACGTTGAGGCTCTGGTGCAAAACTTTGGCAAAATGGGCTACAGGATGTCTCTGAAAGTCCATATCCTTGACGCTCATCTTGATAAATTTAAAGTAAACACGGGAGCACACTTAGAGGAGTAATGTAAGCACTTCCATCAAGATATATTGGACTTTGAACGCCGCTACCAAGGAGTGTATGATGAAAACATGATGGTAGACTATATTTGAGAGCTGATACGTGAAAGTGATTTACATTACAGTTGCAAATCTTGATAAACTACTCACTTCTAAACATTTTTGTATAACTTTAGTATAAATACATGTGAATCTTGTTTCATATGTTGTTTTATTCAGACCTTATGCAAATGAAAATGTGCAAATTTGCTGTTTTCACATAGAAAATAGTTTAATTTCTAAATTTCGTTATCCTGGTCACAAAAGCAAAGTTCGAGAAAAAATGGCTGTTTTCTGTACTTTTACAATAAAAGTAACTGAAAAATAACACATACTCTCCAGGAAAAAAAATGTTATAACGTGTTAGGTTTTTCTTTGTTTCTCCTATTTATTTTTAATATAGAAACACAATATGCCTTAAAATTTATTATTTTGTGTTATTGTTTCTCCAGGTGTAACTATCCAGCCTGAGTTGAATGCTTGGATTGCTGTCTTCCTCCTTCCAGTAAATTCGGCTCTCAATCCTCTACTCTACACAGCCACCACGAAACTCTTTCGACAGAAAGTACTTAGATTCTTCTGCTCAAAAAAATTACCAACACCGTCTACACCATCTGTACCATCGCCAGAAAATTCCAGAGTAACCACATCTTCGTTTTTGCTTCGAAAAAAATCAAATCGACCAAAAGCATTATTTATGGTAAAATAAGATTGTTTTTGTTTGAATTTCGCGCAAAACTACTCGAGGGCTATCTGCGCTAGCAGTCCGTAATTCAGCAGTAAGACTAGAGGGAAGGCAACTAGTCATCACCACTCACCGACAACTCTTGGGCTACTCTTTTAGTGGGATTGACCGTAACTTATAATGTCCCAACGGCTGAAAGGGCGAACATATTTAGTGTGTCGGAGCTTCGAACCCGCGACTCTGGGATTACGTGTCAAACGCCTTAATACACTTGGCCATGTCGGGCTCAGGTAAAATACGAAACTTTGATCTTACTTAAAATTAATTTAATTATAGCCGCATGTTAAAAAGGTAATAATTTTCCAAGCAGGTCCATCAAAAAATAATTATATTTTTCCATGAACAGTGCAACACTATATTTAAACTGCTTTTTGCATGTATGTTTTTGCTTATAACAACATTAGTTACCACACAAGGTACGAGAACAAAGGAATGCAGGGTCGAGCAGTATGTGTTCTTTATCAGCCCACCGCCATTGTTAATACATGATCATTCTTCGCGGATTCAATGAAATATTTTCTTTACAGGACTTAATCTAGCTATAAATTCAAATCCACATGGATACTTTTTAAATTATAAAACATTTCTTTATCTAGAGTTCAGTCAGTTTTGTAATACGATCTTCGATTTCGGATGAAAATATTTCTTTGTGTTTAATTTATTAATAATTCACATACCAGCTAGATTGCCTGGAAAAATTCGTATTGGATTGTCTCAGTTACCCTACTTTAATGATAACTTTAAAGTTTGTAACTGAGTAATATCCATATAATACTGATATAGTGTACTGCACGATTAGATAATAATATTTTAAATTAAAACAGATATTGATTCGTCGACCGATTTGAAATGTCAGTGATTGGTCTTTTAAGCAAACATCATGAACACCGACATTACTTCGTTAAAAAATCAAGATGTTGCTAAGATTGTTATGCATTTCAAGACACTCCCGTTCAAAATTAAAGTACGAGTACATGTATTATTTTAAGTTCATGAACACGACGAAATGAGTTTTTTGAGAAAAATCCTAAAATTGTGCGGAGCAGTTAAAGTCCAATGACCATATAAACCATTCCATCATTGAACTTCTTTTCGTTAAAGAATATTTTGACCTGTTTAGCACGGAAAATAGTGACATTATTATCTACTAGGTTCCATTCAGTGCCATGTAAACCTTCACATGTTCCTCTAATACGTAACATTAACAATACTGTTCTGCAATACGTAATTACCATTACATCCATCAATTATAATTACAATATTTCCATAACTTCTACATGCGTCACCTTATACGAAAGCAAGTTTAAATCTGGTTCTAAAGTATTAATGCTCATACAATAGTTAGCAGGCTTCAGGCCCTGGTATCATTGCAAGTGGAAAGCGTCTCCCTACGTGTTTGTTAACCTGAAGATGACTTAAGAAAGTCGAAACGTTGTTCTGTATTTTTTATTTTAATTAAAATATTAATACCCGTACCAGCCGTCTTGAAAATACATTTTTACTTCAAGTGGGTGTATTGTCATCACGAACTCAACATATTTTAATAAGCTATCCAAATGCCTGAATAACTGGGTAATTAACTGATTCGTAGTAGATTTTAAATTCTGGTTACGATATTTTGAAACGTTTGAAACAGTTCATAATGGACCCCTGTTGTTGACCCCTTCTTCCCAATAGTCTGCTGTTGCTAGTCTCGCATTTCAACGTAATTTACAGTTGCTGGTTTCGCCTTCAACAATAGCCTACAGTTGCTACCTTCACCTTCCATAATAGTCTTCTGTTTTTGCTTCCGAGTTTCTTTCCTCCGATGGATCTCCACATGAGCGAAATGTTTAAATAGTTCATAATTAATGTGCACAAAGTTAAACTCTGATTCACCTCCAGGTGAAAGTGAACAAGACTGTTAAGGACAAATGACTAATGTTTGTTTGTTTTTGAATTTCGCGCAAAGCTACACGAAGGCAATCTGCGCTAACCGACGCTAATTTAGCAGTTTAAGACTTTTCTACCAACGATTAGTAGGCCGTCACATTATAAGGCTTCCATGGCTGAAAGGACAAACATATTTGATGTGACAGGGATTCGAATCCTGCAACCCTTGGATTTCGAGTCGAGAGTCTTAACCACCTGGCCATGCCGGAGCTCGTTACTAATTATTCGTGATTTGTATCAATGTTAATGCAATACTGTATTTTTAACAGCGACTATACAATGTTGAGGTTAAAACATTTTAAACAAACTGTCAGTCTTTGATCTCTGGTTTGTAACCTGAACATGTTTTTTAAAGTGTATATTTGAGAAAAAATGGGGAAAAGGTTGTTATTATTAATATACTTCGTGAAAAAGTATTTTTAATATTTTATTCTGTTTTTATATGTTGTTAGTATTGTTCATCGTTTTGTTTTCTGACCGTGTTTATAAAAAGCCAATGTTTTCAAAATACTGTTACAAATAAACTATGTTCATTTTGTTTTTTCAGGGAGAGAACGACCGTGGCGAGTTATCTTTACTAGAATTGAACTATCGAAGTGTCAGGTTTTCAAACAAAAGACATTCCAAAGATACCAAAGAAATAAATTCAGCCTACACCATAGAACCTAGGCAATGTTCAAGACAGCTCTCTACTTTGACCGAAATTGAGTTAAATTAGCCTATTTTCTTCCACGCGAGTTAATTAGCTATTAGCGGGCTCGATATAATATTGTTGACTGCAAGGATAACCAAATTTATTAACCACAAATGATAACTTTAATGCAGGTATAAAACTGTTAAAAAATAGATAGAATTAGGATTGAATAACTCATTTCAACGAAGCAGTTCTTAAATGATTTTTAATATTCAAAGAATACATGCCTTTATATGTCAAAAGTATAATTACCTTTAAATGAACCCTTAATGTTAAGAGCTTTTTTTGTTTTGTCCATTATATACCTTCAGACCTCAGATGTGCAATGTCACTAATACTTTTAACTTAAGGTTTAATTTTCATGTCTTAATAACTACCGAGCTCTACTAAGACTAAGAGGTTAACATTCCAGAACTATGAATACGAGTATTCTAGATTCGTCTTCGCAGTTGAAATAACTTCACATGCTAAAACTTCGGGTGTACAATCTAAGAGTTAGGCTTACATCTCGCTATTCAATCAGTCGAAATGGCTTGGGAATGGTTTTGTTGATTCACTGTCTTCCTTCTATTTCAGACTTTCAAAATTAGGAATGTTACGTCTTATTTATAGGTTTGTGCGAAAACCAAAAACAAACAGCTCGTAATGAATAACGAGTGTTACCTATTACAATTTTAAATAGCCTAAAACTGCGATAAAATGTAACTTAGATTTAGGAGTTAAATAAATGTTGATGAATATCCAATTTATGATACTTGCCAACAAGATCGATATATATACACACACACTTCCTTTTTTAATATAAATATATTTTGATATAGTCAAAAGTCAAGTTTTCATCGATAAAGTTATATAATGTCTTCATACAAAATTGTAATCTCCAATGTAAATTCACTGAAGATAAATGGTTTGTAATACTCAAAATTTTAAATGCTCATAGTCCGATGTCTGAAGTTCCCAATTACTAAGTGTTAACCATAATTTTAACTTCCGAGGTTTATAGTATAAGAAATGTAGCAGACCAATAATATAAACTGTCTCTTGGCGTTTCGCACTGGTTACATTTATAGGCCTAAGGAACGTTTTTAGAAATTTTAGTCTGCACATCAATACTGATGATACACCAGCGTTTATGTACATACATATATTGTTGTATTGTTAATTCATAAATCGAGAACCTTCTACCATTTTAGTCGATAGGCGGAGATTTCTCAATACAGATTTAACAATATAATTTATGTACATTTTTAAATATAAACTTAAAGCACCATAGATATCAAAATAGATACATAACAGTAAATTCGTCAAACCAGAGAAGCATTAGAAATATATCAACTGTATGGAAATTGGATAGAGTTAAATCGTATTAAGTCAATGTTTCATTATGACATGTCAGTAAAAAAATAATCATACGTATCATATTTACAGGATTTTGGAAAAACATGAACATATTTTTTTAACTTACTATAGATCTAACATATCTTGAATTGTACCTGCGAAACATAACATATTTCAATACAACAACAGGGTATTTGTTTCATAGTATAGAAATACGCATAATTATTTGTACAGGTTTTTAACATATCTTTTATTTGCTTGTGAATAGGCTTTGAAACCTTAGATTTCACAACAATAATATAGATGCAGCTGCTTTAGTTCACTTTACTAAGGATAGCTTAGATTAGGTGTCGTCAACTTACGAAACATTACATTTACCCAGCCCGTGGTGGTCCTAAAAAAGAATTCAAGCTTGTTACTCTACCTCAGACACGAATATTACTTAAATAATATAAACATTATTTATAGTTCATTGCGGTTTATTATTATTATTACCTTCATTTATTAGCTATAGAAATTAATATGGCCCTCCACCCGCTCACAGATATGACCTCTGGTCCCTGGCTTAGATAAACAAGTTTATTTTTCTTAACTAAACATGCCTTCTGTCTTCCATGCTCTCGTTTCTTCTTGAAATGAATTTTGATATATTTTTTAATCTACTAATTAATTACGAAACGATAAAGTATGTTACATTGCATCCCTGAAGCTAAAATATAACCGAATGTAGGAATAACTGGGGGAATGAAATGTTGAAATCTTCCAGTAATCTAAATAATCAGTAAACTGTTTTATTGAAAAATAAATAAAAATAAAACATTTTCATTGTTTTTTATCATTAGATAAAAATATATATATATATTTGTGTACGTTTGTGCATAACTAATATATTTTTGGTCATATTCGTTGAACATTACCAACGAAGTCTTATATATTCACTTATTAAATATATATTTCCTGTTAAACCAAAAAGAAAGAGATAGAAATCTGAAATCTCAGCTCACTGAAAAATTATGTTTAATTAAAATTACGACACATGACAGTATTTATCTACACTGTTTTAGTGAAATAAGATTTCATGTCTTTTGTTAAGTGTAATGCTCAATCAAAATTATAGCACATAGCAATGTTTAATTGATGTTTCAGTATTTTGTTAAGTGTAATGCGTGCGTTATTTTGTATTGATAAATTTCAAAACTTCTATGGCGACTCTTGAATGAAAGTCTTAAATGTTTGGTTGATAATACGTGAACAAATGTAATCATAACCAAAATTATTATTATTAAAGACTGGTTTCTACTTCGTCTGTTAACATTGCAGCTGATTTTGCTCAAGCATTATTAAGTTATTTCAGCACTTGCCTCTAAACTACGTTTTTTGAATGAGTTGTACAGTGTACTATTGACTGGTGTGGTTAAGAGATTCTAAATATATACATATATATATATCAAATATATGAAGCATATTTATAAAAATGAAATAAACATGGATAAAAATTTCAGACTTTGTTCATTTTTGTTTTGATCATGGGTTTTTGTAGTAGGAACGCACGTTATTTTCACCCAAAGAAGTAAATATATTTATAGCCCCATTTAATGAATGAGAAGTTAATGGCCAAAATACGATGCATTAGAATAAAACCTACAAGATTTAAATGGGATAAAACTCCAATTATGAACATAATAAAAGTCAACTTTTTGATAAAATTACCTATTTTCAGTTCAAAGCAAAAAATCAGGGTTAAAAAGGAACTATTGAGGCTGAAATTAGAGAAAACAGTATAAATATCTATTAAGCGATTTGATGTTTCTCTACTTAAGTTTCAACAAAACGATCCTAGAAATAATATGATGAATGTGTATCATAAATTCAAATGTAAAGATCTAACAAAAGAAGTTAAAGACGTGGTGCAATAAACCTAAACTAAAATAGCTGATGACTGTTTTTACGAAATTCCGACATAAATTAGAATAAAAAACACGCCATTATCAGTACTGTGGTTTTGTAGAGCAAATAATATACATATATCTTATTGTTAAAATCATATAGTAATAAATTATAGAATGGATGTACAATATATAAATTTCAATTAAACATAAAAAGCAGTTGATATCATAAATATTTAGTATACAGTAAGATTACTAGATTTTTTAAATAATATTTTAGACATAAAGTACGTATGTTAAAATTAAGAAACCCAAGAATGGATATCAGCTTTTGTCATTACTTTTTGTTTGGCTTATCACTGACAGAGCAGCGAGTATACGTACTTATAACACTAAAATCCAAGTTTCGAGACCCATACAGCACAGCACAAATATTCAGTTGTGTAGCATTGCGCTTAACTACAAACTTTTATGAAACATCATATTTCCATTGAGAATGACAACATACCTCCGAAAGGATTTTATATATTTTTGTTTCCTTTTACACATAACCTTATTTGTACTTTTTAGATACTCATTATTTCGTATTATTTCATGAATAGTAAACTACAGAAGGTTGCGTAAAGTACATTAACACTATTTTAGATCTGTAACTTACCAAGTCAACTTGACAGCCCTAGCGGTTATAAAGTAGCTATTGAGGCCTGTATTCTAGGTGTGTTATAAAGCATATTTTGTATAAATACAAGGTGCATTGCTCTTAAAACAGACAAAAGAAAATACGTTTTGTGAATCTGCATTAATTATCAACTTAAAGCATAGCATTTCACAATAACTTCAAATGTCCCCTGATCCTCCTCAGTGGCACAGCGGCGTGTCTGCTGACTCTCATTTCACAATAAATTCAAATGTCCCCTGATCCTCCTCAGTGGCACAGCGGCATGTCTGCTGACTCTCATTTCACAATAACTTCAAATGTCCCCTGATCCTCCTCAGTGGTACAGCGGCGTGTCTGCTGACTCTCATTGCTAAAACCGGCTTTCGTTACCTATAGTTGGCACAGTTCATTATGTAGCTATTCGCTTAATTTCAAAGTTAAAAAAACCTAATAAATTTATAGCATGTCAAAGTAACAATGTGTAGGGTTGTTATGAAATAAATTTACTAATTTATAGAATGTCTCAGGTTCTCTATGTGACAACACTTCTGAGGTCGCAATAACAGTTTACATATTAAAAGAGTAATTCTTCAGGAATATTATACGTTTACAAGAAACTAATTAATTGTTACGTAAGTTAATTGCTTTAAATCTGTTTTATTTCATAACTGTCAAAGTGAAATAAATACAATTTTTAAGTTCAAAAAGCAGAACAATTTATTTTAATAAAATCCGTGGTAATTACAATTACTACTTTAAGATATACATTGAATGGGTGGCTCTCGTAGTTAAAAAAGTTGTTAAAAAGACTTGATTGTTTTTTAGATCATAGCTACGATAGGCTATTTCCTGGATTCGCAGTGGGTAATCGAACTCAAGATTTGAGAATTCTAAGTCCATAAACAAACCGCTGTCCCTCTTCGGATGTTAAAATGACATTTGAAAGCTAATTTGTACTGAATGATCAAAGTCAATACATAATCTACTTAACAAAATACAGACAAACAGCTTACAACTAATTTACAATTATTCCTTTTGTGTTCATTGTTGAACTTTAAGTCTACTAAATAATTAAGCTATATAAAACTCAGAAGCCTACTTATTACATACTGAAAACGCTTATCAACAAGTGTTCGTATGAGTGTACAAGTATAGTATTTGCTACAGAAACCTGTATGATTGGTGTGTTATAAAGTATACTGTAGAATGTGAAGTGTTTTATATAAGTACAATGTTCATTAAACTTAAAAGCAAAGAGCAAAATAGAAACCTTAGTGTATACACTTGAATTATTCATCACCTGTGAGCACTAATTAATGGATTAATGAGATTCCCACTGTCCCAATCTACTATCTAGCGAAACCACAGCCAGGGAACGGGCTTGGAGAAATCCAAGTGTTGCATGTTCCACGTTTCTAGCTGATTTCTTCAAGCCCGTTCCCTGGCTGTGGTTTCGCTAGATAGTAGATTGGGACAGTGGGAATCTCGTTAACTTCTAAGTAACTAAGCAACTACTGACCTTTTTTCTCATCAGATGACTCTTAAATTTACAAGTCAGAAAACAAGAATGAAGGTTGAGAGAAATATAACATGATTAGTGTGTTATGTGTACAATCAGAACGAATAAGATATTTACGAAAAGAAAGTAAAAAAAAAACCTAAAAATTATTATTTTGCATTTCAACATCTTTAAGTTCTTTCACATAATCAGAGGAGCAGTTTTTGAAGTAATAACAAAGTTAAAGAGCGTGTAGCGGAAGTTAAAATATTTACAATACGTCTGTGTGGTACATTAAGTTTGTGTATTTTTAGTAATACATTCTGACTGTATAGTATTATTCCGAATACAATCTCCTTTCTTCGACCGATAAAACATTCGATTTCTAAGAGCAGACTTGGCTTTCTCTAAAATGTTTTGTGATGTGTCTTCTTTTGAATTTTTTGTAAGTCTCACGTTTCAATAATTGTGAAATGCCATTTCTATAATGTTCAGAGTCTGTAACTACGGTTTGATTACCTTTATTTGCATCATAAATCTTGGTGTTCTTCAGAGCACTTCAACAATGTTTTCCATTGTTGATTTTGTCATTATCTTCCTAACGTTTTTTGTTGTTTTTTTTGCAGTACTTATGCTACTTTGTTGCATTTTGTTATGTTAATGTGTACAAAAACGATCACTTCTTATTTGGGTTACGTTTGTAAGGAGAAGTTCAGACAAAGCGATAGGTTTGTTTGTCTGATTTTAAATTTCGCGACAGCTATCTGCGCTTGTCGTCTCTAATTTAGCAATGTAAGGCTAGAGGGAAGGCAGCTAGATATCATCGCCCACTGCCAACTCTTGAGCTATTCTTTTGCTAGTGAGATTGACAGCACATTATAACGTTCCCACGGCTGAAAGGGCGACCATGTTTGGTGTGACGGGGATTGGATACCGCGACCCTCAGGTTGCGAGTCGAGCTCCTAACCACCTGACCATGCAGGGTCCGAGCTTGTAGGACTTCTTTCTTTTCTGGGACAGAATTTTCACAGGTAAAGGTAGAGTTACAATATTGGGATTTTGTTGTTTGTTTTCCTACGTCCTTGTTAATTAATTTAGATAACTTAATCTTTAAATCATAGTTCTTATTTTCAAAGTGTTTTTTTTTCAAAATTTCCTCCAGGAAACCGAATCAAAATAACCCCTTTATAATATAGTAGTGATACTGCTGAGATTTAATTGTATATAGTAAGTTTCAAATGAAGCATCGAATTATTATCAAAACGCGCAGTTTTATAATTTTTACTTTTTTTACAAATAAAAACAGCTTTTGCAAAAGAATTAACAAGAAGTTAGTCTAAAACATTGTGACTGAGTAACAATGGCGGTTATTTCGTAAAAATGTCACAGCTCATAGAGTATCTCATGTAATCTAGACGATAATACTTCTATAGCTGCGCTACGACTTTACAGCACACATTAGAACAGTAATTTTACTGGAATTTTATACGTTTATAAAAAACTAAATTTAAATATATTACAGTTTAATGAATACTTAGCAATACTTATGTAATAAAGTCATATGTAGTTAAAATTCAACCGAAAAAATAAAAGCCACTTTTCTCATTACAAATAAGTTGTATTTTAATGAACGTGAAAATATAATTTTGTGAGTAAAATATTCTAAAACGTTCATTTTCGAAACTATTAAAATAAAAAATAGAACTTCTTAAATTAAAAACAAAAATACAATATCGTTTGTTTTTTTAAAATATATATCAATGGAGATAAACGACTGAACGGGTTATAATATTTGAACAAAAATTTCGATTTTACAGACTTATTTATCTAAATATAACAACACATTCTTACAGTAAAGTGTGATTAAGACAATAGATTTCACGAAGTAATTATAAACTGGTATCAGGTGATATGATGTAGAAATTACTGTAATAAACAAAATTTATCTTGATAACACACACACACACACACACACACAAAACAAATCCTAATGAATATAAACACATTACTTTAATGTGCATGCAGAAAACTAAAAATATACATTTATGGAAGCGTTAAGCTAAGGATTTTTCTATAGTAGGTGTCTCTGACTTGCAGCGATAAATTCGAAAATTAAGCGAATACCATGCACCCCATTTGTTTTCTAAATAATATTTTCAAAAGGAGTTAAAGGTATGTACAAACAAATTCTCTACTGTGTGTATACCGTAGTTGTATCTTAAATATTATAAAGTCTTATTCTTGTTGTCAAAAGCCAAGTTGAGCCAGTTCAATAGCTTTAGTCCGACATAACTCGATCTTTCTGTCAAAAAAAGTTTTACAGAAATCTAAAAAAAATTAAAGCTTGATTAAATCTGGACTAACCAATTACACAGTTCAGAGTAATATTCACTTTCGCTTAATATATATTGAAGAATAAAAGTGTTTTTACAACCTTTTTAAGCTACTTTATAAGTTGAATTGACCTCAGCCGAGTAAAAGTAGTGTTTCAAAACACTTTCAGAGTTACATTCAATCTTGATATAATCTATACAAACTGTCAGTAATTTAAATTTTACCTAAATTTAAATCCACTTTAAAGTTTTTGTGCAAAGGCTAAGAGCTAGGTTCACATTTTATTTAACATCGAATGACTAACAATAATGTTTTTAGAAACCTTTAGTGATTTTCAAATTTAATTTAGTCTAGTGATTTTACAGAAGTTTATAACCATCCTCAAGTTTTATTTTATTTTAACTTACTAACAGAAGTAATTTTTACAGATAATTAGAGCGATTTACAAGCTTAATTTGGTTTAGTCTGTACTTCAATAGTTTTGTATATAAAAATATAAAGACATGTTCATAATTGATTTGAATATTAACCAATATTAGCGTTTTTACAGAAATTATCTTTGAATTTAAATGCTTTTTTTCTGTGCAAACCAGGCATCTAAGATATCACGTGTATATCTTTTCCTTTGGAAGCCAGAAATCAAGGATTCCGCTTGTAACGGAATATCTTCTCCTTTCGAAACGAAACATTTAGAATCACACTTGTATTTAAATTCTAACATATTTTAGCTGTTCAGAGTATGGTATGTTTACCTTAAGAAATGAACATTTTAAACAACTTTATCACCATGACCGAAAGATTGCAATTATTTTCTAAAACTTGTTTAAACATTATTTATCTTACTAGATGGCAGCACAACCAATAAATCTCTAGAAGTGTATAAAACAACACATACGCACAGTGAATAAAGAAAAGGTTTAATAGTTATTGTGATAACATACTTTTAAAAGCTTTAGTTCGAACGTTTCTCATTGAACTCACAGAGCTATGTTTTAAAAACTGTTTTCTTTGTTCAGTCTCTTAAATTAGTCTTAAAAACAACCAAAAGCATGTAAAAGTGCCTTTAAAAGGTAAATCGAGTGAATTTTCGTCTGTGCCTAATAAGAGATAACGGAACCGTTCCTAATTACAGTTTGAAAAACCATTCATAAGAAGTAGGCTGCTGCTATTCTCATACGATTTGAACAAAATACTGTGATAAGAATATTATTATTTAGTTCAGAACAGTTCATCGGTATGTCTGCGGACTTACACGTTAAAATCCGGGTTTCGATACCCGTGGTGGGCAGAGCACATATAGCACATTGTGTAAGTTTGTGCTTAATTCAAAACAACAACAAAGTCAGAACATTATTGTACACATAGACATATAAAAAGTACCATCTGATGTAACATTTCAACATAAAGGAGAGAAGAAGAACTCTCCAGTCAATGATTCAGAGAAGTTAGAAACGAGCAGTAATCTCCTTGTATCTCTTACCTGAGAGAACATACCAGATGTGGTAAAAGTCAGTCATAAAGTGTGTAAACGTTAAGAGAGTAGGCACAGACTTTTCTAAATAATGGTTTATGTTACGATGATGCAAAAAAATAAAAAAATGTATTGTTTTCTGTAAAATTAGATTGGTGTTGGTCTCTAGAAGGAATTTTTAAACGCAGTAATTTCTGTTATAATCATCACTTAGTATCTTTTCATACTAAAATAATATCGTCTACTATCAAGTAACATTTATTACGTTTTCAGTTTACGGTATCATCGTCAGTTATTAAGTATAATTCAATACCTTTTTCTTATATAGTTGATAATTTATTTGGTGACTGTATGACCTCTATTACTTTAATGTCAACACTTCATTACATCTCATGTGTCGAGGATTTAAGAAAAATAATCCATTAATTCGTATTGCATTGGTTCGTCTACGTACCTGAAGACTAAAAACTTATAAATTACTGATGTAAAAATAAGAACGAAAATACTATTATATTTCTAATAAAATAAAGGCTTCTCGAATTAGGAGTTTAAACTCAGTTATAGAAACTGGAAAACAACGAGACTATCATCTTCGCCATCTTAACCTCAACTGGGTGCTCTACAATCTATTTGCTTAGAGACAACTGAAACGAAACAGAATGGGAAGAAAATCATTAACTGAAACCCATTTCTTTAGAAACCAATGGACGGACGAATAAATCATCATGCCAAACAAAAAATGTATCAAAATTAACTTCTTTTTTGTGTGTGTCAATACTGCCTTTTACTTTTTGCAGCAAGTCATAGTTCTTAATAATTTGCATATAGCATGAACAAATATATGGTTTTATTCCCGGCTAAAACTACGGACTTGCAATACTAAAGTTTGGATTCAATTTCTTGCAGTGAATATATCACATAGTCTCCAACATTTTTGTCATGTCGAGAGAAAAAAATAGGGGTTGTTAAATATCTGTATTGTACTCGAAAGATTAACTGCAGGCGTCTTTCAAAATACGTATAAATGAAAAACAAATATTACTTTCATAAACTGATTGTAAATTATTACGTTTTTTATATAATTCAACCTGTTTATTTAAATCTGATAAGAAATATGATTTCATAAACAAAAAATTCCTTTCAATATTTTATTTTTTAACAACGATAAAATGCACCGTCAGATGACGCTGTACAGATTTCGTTCGTTTTTCTTACTATATGTTCTATCCTCGGTTGAGTCTGTTCACAGAAAGTCGATATCCTCTGTAACACTTTTGAAAAGTAAAAGTTTAACTGTTTCTCATGAGATTTCAAGAAGGAAAGTTTCTTCTTCACATAAGAAAAAAAGATTCATCTTAACTTTTGCTTACAGAGGTAAGGAAAAGAGGCAACGAATGTTTTGAAAAATATTATTCTATGATTAAGATTGCGGTAAATATAAAAATTAAAACCTAACAGATAAATACCACAATGTTCTCGTTATTTACAAGGTTATACCTGTTACTGTAGTATTGGACGTAACTTACATTAGTGGCAAACTAAAACTGTCATTTACATCCTTATTTATCCAAAGATTTTAATTATGTGTAGCAAATCGGAAAAAAAGGAAAGATTTAAATTCACATAAGTTATAAAGAGTAGTATTAACCAGTTGATGTTTTAAAAGCTTTCAACAGAAATCAAGACACATTCGATGGTAAACAAATCTGCAACCTATTCTTGTAGACACAAACCTGTTAAACTTATCTACAAAAATATTAATCTAACATAACATATCATTTGTAAGAATATTTATAAGTCTTTTGTTAAACTTTTCCGAACTTTAAATATTTAAATAATGCAGATATAGACATAATAATGCTGTTTCTGATTTACCGATCTTTCTGAAAATTCATCTAGAATTTAGTCATGAAAGAATAAATTATCAAATTTAGATTTAGAATATTACCAAACTTCGCCAGCTTTAGGGAAAATGCCATTTAGTTATCAGAATTTCAAGTTGACTAGAAACAATTCAGTATTCCGATTTTCATTTCACTCTATATTACATTTCACCACATTTATTTAAAGAGCCTAAATTATTTACAAAAAAAATATACTCCTTAGTAATTTTTTCTTTGAAATAGCACAGTATGGCTCTAATAAATTATTTCGTTTAGGGGTAAATTAGCTGAAATTAAAAATATTAGGCATCTGTCTGGTTCAGTTCACACGATAATCGAATATTCGACATCTCAGAATAATATTCTTCAGTTAGAATTCTTAAAACGTAACTAGGCTTAAACATTTTATTTAAATAACTTAGGTTAGTGATAATTTAACTATGAGTAAAAGTCTCTAAGTTTGTTATTTCCAATATCATAATTATTTCATAATTACATTTCTGTCGTAAAGTTACATTAAAAATAAAACGATACTAGCGTTTCAGATATATACACTTTCATTCCTTTATAATTCTAAAAAAATCCCACCAATTAAGATAATCGTGTTACATCTTTTTTAATGTTGTTTACAAGACTTTCTATCCTAGCTTTTAATGATCATGAACTCGTTGTTAACTTATATGTCTTATTCCAGAATAAAGTGGATGGATTTTTGTTTTATAATTGTGTAATTCTTTGATAATTATGTTTTATTTGATTTTTATAAACTTTTTAATAGAATAGATAGGTAACAGTTTTATATTTTATTTAGCTTGTAACCCTGTTTAAAGTTTGTCTTTATATTTTTTTCTAATTTTTAACAAGGCTTTATTTACAGAAAAGTTGTATTAATTTCAGTAGAAACGCCTATAATTATATAAATACAGAATTCCACTTTTGCTTTACAACTCTGCTTGCAAAGCCTCTACATACTGATTGAATTTTCTGAGTGTTTCTCGTTAGGGAACCAACAGATAATTTTTATATTTTTATAATAATCTTTCCGTCGAGGTATGTGGATGCAGAAATAATTATTTCAATCATAATTCACTAAATATTAATATAAAATGTACATGTAATAGTTATATCATCTTTATTGAAAAAGTGTGTGAACAAACAGTAGGTATTCCAATGGGTACTAATTTTTCTTCAAACAGTGATAACCTGTGTCTACTTTATTGCGAATCATCCTTTTTAATCAGATATTAAACCCTAATTTATATTTGTATACTTTTCGTTACACAGACGATTTAATTTCACTGAATAACCTGCATTTTGATCCAAATAGTAATAATATAGCCCTCTACTACTACAGCAGTAAGTCTACGGATTTACAACACTAAATTCAGAGGTTCGATTCCCGTCGGTGGGCTCAGCAGATAACCCAATGTGGCTTCACTATAAAAACATGCACACATAATAATAATATTGATATGCACACTCATTATTTAGAGGAAGAAACTAATTTAACAGAAGACAGTGTACAACTGACTAGTTTTTAATAAGAGAATGGAATTTTCGTATCCTTGGTTTACACATTCCAAACAGTGTTGTTCAGTCGATATTGTTAAAAGGGATTATTATACCCCAATGAAAAGTGTTTTTAATAGTTTTTGATAATAGTAATTCTTTCGTGTATAATATTAAGTTATTCCTTATCAAAGTAAAAGATATTGGTTACCAGAACTGGTTTACTATACTTTTTTTCAATTTTCATAATAAATATGAAACTATATAAAGGGTTAAGGTCTCGCTCACAGAGAATACATTATGGTAAACTGAAAGGGCATTAGTTACTTGGTTTAAGTAGTTAATTGTCACATTTAGAATAAAACAGTACACCAGGGCAGAAATACCAGCTTTAGATAACTTGAGTTGTCACATTTCACCCGGTGTATGCTTAAACGGTGAGAGTCTCTTGTTTTGCTGTTTTGTGTGTGTTCCTTTATTTAGAGCATAGACACATTGGGCTATCTACTGTGTCACCGTGGATAATCGAACACTGCATCTAATATAAAATTATGTTATTTAAAGCCACAAGAAGAAATATGGACCAAGAACTGAGGAAAATATTATTTATGGAGTCATACTTATAGAAAACTATGTACTTCTTAGTCGTAGGAAATATATCGTTAAGGGTAAGAAGGACACATGTTATCGAGGGTAACATAAGGTATTTTGCTGGAGCTTATAAGACATTTTTCATACTAAAGCAAATATAACTTGTTCAAGTTTAAAAGAAAAGTTGTTATTTAAGACCATAAGAAGGGCACTTGTTAAAATCACAAAGGTATGTTGTTCAGAGTAACGGAAAGTACCTTGTTCAATATCACAGGAATATACGTTGTTCGGGTTGCAGAAGGTTTAGGGCCGTAAGGGGCTACTTTGTTCAGGGTGACGAAAGTATATCGTAGGACCACAGACAGGAAAGTATATCGTATATGGTTGCAAAAAATATGTCGGAAAGAAGTGTTAAAAGTTAAAAGATTCGATTTCAAAGTAATGTGAAATTTTTTTCAAAGACTGGAATAAGATCATCTTCTTATTACTCAATGCTATTTGAAGTTACATCACACGGGATTTCCCAGTTTTGTTGTCCTGAGCGAAATAGGATTTATTCACACCATCAAATTATAATATTTGAAACAATAAGAACTACTTTTCAGTTGTACAGGTTCACAATGAAATATGATTTTCAGGGCAATAGAAAGAAACGTTGTCATTATAATAACACCTTTTAAGTCAGGAAATCGTACTATGTTCAGAATCACAAAATGTTTGTTAAATATCACAGGAAGCCAATCACAATGTTACAGTATTAAGCTGGCACTGGTATTAGACAAGTGTACTAAAACACGGTCTCGATTGATAAGTCTTCACTGAATAAAAAATCGATTATTTCACTTATTATACAAATGAATCAACCAAAAACCACTAAAAAAATATGTTATTACTAAATAATTTCTAAGACTTTATTTTACCTGATATGATTTTACTTATTATTTTCAAAACTTTAAGAACCAAAATAGTTGTAACTAAAGGGTACAACAATTGTAAAATTTTCATCTTGAGTTGCTTGACGTTTCTTGATTAGAGTAATCTCTGTTTTTTTTATGTTAATACAATCAACTAAAAATGAACTTGACAAAGTAAACTTGAAATATAAGATTATATCAAAGAATTTAATTGAAATCGCCGTTTCCATAAACTGGGGCGGCCCGACATGGCCAGGTAGGTTAAGGCGTTCGACTCTCCATCGCATCAAACATGCTCGCCCATTCAGTCGTGGGGACGTTATAATGTATCGGCCAATCCCACTATTCGTTGGTAAAAGAGTAGTCCAAGAGTTGGCGGGGGGTGGTGATGACTAGCTGCCTTCCCTCTAGTCTTACACTGCGAAATTAGGGACGGATAGCGTAGAGAGCCCTCGTGTAGCTTTGGGCGAAATTCAAAAACAAAAAGACCATAAACTGGGTATCTTAATAATATTTTCCTTGCTTTACGAAAAGCAAGAAATATATACTGAATCAGTATGTGTTCGTTTGACTTGATGCCTCTTGATGACAATAACTTACAAAATGTTTCAAATAATTTTGTTCACCTGTAAATTAATGTTTGTGATAATTATTATATTAATTAATATTAATGAGTAGTTTTCCAGTACTACTCACTTTTAATCATATTTTTACATTATAATTTTCATGTTGATTGCTAGCGCTTATTAATTGTTTATTTTAATATAATTAGGAGAATATTTTGTTAGTTCATTTCATACTTACTAAATGCTGCCTTTTGACTTAAATGGATTGGTCACTAGTTTGACTAGGTCTTTATTCCTTATTATTAATGTGGCTCCCTTCAAGTAATAATCCATCACTTGCTGGTCGTATATAGCTACTTGAGGGCTATCTGTGCTAGCCGTGCTTAATTTATCAATGTAAGACTAGAGGGAAGGCTGCTAGTCATCACCAGCCACCGCCAACTCTAGGACTATTCTTTTACCAAAGAATAATGGAATTGACAGTCACATTATAACGCCCCCTCGGCTGAAAAGGGATTCGAATCCGTGATCCTCAGATTACGAATCGAACGCTTTAACCCACCTGGCCATGATCATTTTAATCATTTCTTTCTACATTTATTTTGCATGATGTAGGTCTTGTTAAAGGTAAACTGACAACTGTGGTATTCTCAAGTAATGAAAAGATAATTTAAATGTTATGTTTTACTCGCTCATTCATTTGTTTTCATTATGTTTTAGTCGTCCTTGTCTTGCTATTTATGTTATTTAACAGATTACTTTAAAAGCACTAAGTTTGTTATATTTGCCGGTAGTTGTTTTTAAGACTCGTCGGCAAATTAATATACACGGATTTATTTACGAGCTTTTTGCTCTCTTACCGGATCTTCCATACAATAATTCTAACGGTAAAAAATATTATACAACTTGGAATCACAATCTCATATGTTGTTCAACGTAACAGGAAGATCCATTGTTAAATATCACAGGAAGATATCTTGTTTAATATCACAGGAAGATATATTGTTCAATATCACAGGAAGATACATTGTTCAATATCACATGAAGATACATTGTTCAATATAACAAGAAGATACATTGTTCAATATCACATGAAGATACATTGTTCAATATAACAAGAAGATACATTGTTCAATATCACAGGAAGATTCATTGTTCAGGATACAGAAAGTAATTTTGTGTAAAACTCATAACTTACGTATTGATTCACGTTATTGTCCAACGACTTCTGTTTATCATAATACTCAGTTTTCAGCTGGACTACATAGGCCCTGTAGACCATTATCTCTATTTAAAAATATCTATTCGACGACATACCTTCTTTTGGCTATTCCACAAATAAAACAACCAAGCGTGTAGTAGGTAACGGTGTGTTGTTGCTCGATGACAGCTCCGGTCTAAAGCTCGCAAACAAAATTTATGTAATTTAATGAAATGCTCGTATCTATTTTTACATATTTGTCGGTAGTGTTTACCCTGCTTATTACAGAAAAGTTGTTGTATTTAACCTTCAGATTTTGCTAATATTTAAAAATCTCAGTCTTTAATAACATCAACTACATAAAACAACTGTGTCTTGCTCTCTTTTATTATTTTTTTTTACCATAAAGCAATGTTGTTTCTTCTCTGCACTATGTTATATTGCAAGCAAACTGAAGCTTATCTTCAGGGCTATAATGCTATTTTACGAGGACGGCCGACTCCAAGTATCTTATTAAATTCGTTCTTGAACGAAACTACGGTTTCTTTGGTGTGTAATAGCGTTAAGAAAAATATCAACAGCCACTGATAGATAGATAGACAGAATAATTAGGGTTATTATAAAAATAGTTAGAATAATGGTTTAAATAATGAGTATTTAGATGGAACTTCAATATCGGCTTTATTTTGTGTTGATTCACAGAACTACTCGAAGAAAAGCATGTCTTCTTGGTGGTTAATTACTGTAGTGTGCTACGTTAGTCGTACTGGTGTACATTCACACATAACAGGTAAGTACTTTCTCTGTTAAAACATCTTTATTGACAACGTAAACGAACTACAGAGTAGAGTACAATTATATATGGTCAGCTAGATTCTATAAGCGCGATAGTTTGGACAGATTTACTGAAGTATACACCTCCTGAATTTGTTGTTTCGCTGGCTAATAAGATATTAATTCAAAACCTCGTTAGCTCAGTAAATATAGTTTTCGTCTAGGGTTACAATTACGAACGCAGGTATAAAATAACTACATGAACATTAACTGGTAAAAACTGTAGTTAACCACCGTTAATACATATTTTTATGATTATTTCTTCATTAAATATTACTATATTTTTTATGTCAGATATTGTATAATGCAGCCCACATTTATTAAACATTTAAAGGCATTACTAAATGTATTATGTGCAGTGACATCAAAAGGGAAAAAGTACGTAATGTATAATATTTTCCATGTTTATCAGTCAGATAAAAGTAATCACACAATTATAAGTGAGATGTATAGAGATGGTAATGCCCAGGCCCAGAAGGTATATCATATTATACGGTTATTGACTAGTGAGGAGGACAGTAGGTCACTCTTGTCACGAGGGAGTGAGATAGTCAGCATCTGTTTCTCCGAGGTAATTATTCCGCTTCGCAGAATGAATTATTTACCGTAATTAGCCACGAGCTATTCATGAGGTATGATATTTTGTTAAATGTTGCCTTTATAGCTCAGGAACAAATCGCATAAATGTTGTTAGGGTGCAAAGCCTAATTCTTTCACACAGGGGGCCTGGCATAGCCAAGCGCGTAAGGCGTGTGACTCGTACTCCGAAGGTCGCGGGTTCGCGCCCGCGTCGCGCTAAACATGCTCGCCCTCCCAGCCGTGGGGGCGTATAATGTTTTGGTCAATCCCAATATTGGTTGGTAAAAAAGTGGCCCAAGAGTTGGCGGTGGGTGGTGATGAGTAGCTGCCTTCCCTCTAGTCTTACACTGTTAAATTAGGGACGGCTAGTACAGATAGCCCTCGAGTAGCTTTGTTCGAATTTCAAAAAAACAAAAAACAAACAAACTTTCACACAGAAAACACGCTAATTCATTCAAGCTTAATCACGAACAACCTGCCAAAATCCATAAAATTAATGTGGACATATTCTATGATGTAAAATTTTCGTTATTCAGAAGTAATGAACTGCTGTATCATCTAGGTAGCAGAACTTCACAGATTATAATTTTTTTTTGTAGCACAGTGAAAAAAAAACACATTCATTCATTCATTCATACCTAATTACAGATAACGTCAAGAATTTCGATATAATTTTAAGCATATGATAAGCTAAGTTAGAAAGGTGCGTACTTATTTTAATCGTTTATTGCAAAACTTACATGATGTTGGACTATCGTATTTTGAAAATTAAACTGTTTCTACATGTTATTGATTCTTACAATGGTATTAAAACTTCCAATGAAATGTTAAGTTTAAAATTTATATCTAGACCGTTGGATGTAGGATGAACGTAAACTGTCCAAAAACGTTAAAGGAAGATGTACGTCTCCTCATATAAGTTATCTCATTGTTCTAAATGTGATAATATTTCTTTAGGTAATTTGCCTCCTTACAGTTCCATCTGTATCCATTTTATAATGTGTGATGAACGGTAAAAAAAGAGAAATATATATTTTTAAATAACCAATATCGCCAAAGCTGATATCTTATATGAAATTATACTTTAAACATTATATATCTAAAAACGGCTGATATGGTTAGAGAAAGCATTAATAGAGGAACGAACAACGTTTCGACCTTCTTCGGTCGTCGCCAGATTCACCACAATCTGATCATAAAACTTCACTCGCAAGCTTAAAAAATACACTTGTAGAGGAACGGATATGTATTTTACAAATAAATTTTAAAAAAGTATTTATTAAAATATGTACTTTTTCCTTTAATTTTGTTGAGCAGTATATTATGTGTTAGCGCAAAGTAATCAGAATTTATAAAAACTAAAATCAGGAAAAAGGTAAAATAAAACAATTTTTGGCTGATAATTTCAAAAAAAACAGTTTATTTGTTGTCGTTATAACTGTTCATTTACTACTTGTTGCTAGTTAGAACTATCTAAGAACGTCCGATATATAAGTTCTTAAATTCTTCATAAAAGTGTTTAAACTGTATACAGTTTAGAGTTTATAAAAAAGTATATACTTACTAAAATTACTATTTCTGTCGCTCGTGTGGCAAGAATGTTATTATACAATACTTTTGGCTTTCATCTCTAAACCTCTTACCTTAGGTAATGGTTCAGGTTATGAAATTTCAACGAATTCTGGGATAACAAGTGATTTAGAATCCACAAGTATATGTGATCGACAATTGTTTCCTTGCAATGTTAGTCACGTGTGTGTGGAACAGCGAATGAACTGTGATGGAAAGCCTGATTGCCCTGATGGATCAGACGAGTGGAATTGCAGTAAGATTGTTATCTTATTACATATTTAGATTTAACTTTAGGTCTATAAACTGGTCGTCATTTCACACTTATTTATAACACACTAAAGTAGAATTTGAATTATTTAGCTAAATATAATGTTTCTCTTTACTGTTAAACCATTCTTAATTTTTAAGCAATTAATTCAATCTTATTAAGTTCGTTATGCATTTGATTGATCAGACAAGTGAAGTTGCAAAAAGATTGTGTTGCCATTAGACCTAAAACTGTCCATCATTTTAACTTGGTTTATGATATATTCTAGATACATTTCGAATACATAACAAAATATAATGTGTTATTTTGGTGTATGTTTTTCTATTTTTTATTTTATTGTTTATTTTTCGTAACGCATAAAATGTTAATAAAAGATATGTTTTATATTTTCACAATTACTGTACTCACACACGTATGAATAGTCGTCCGTAATTTAGCAAAGATAAACTAGTGGGGACGCATCTAATCAACACCACCTACTGCCACCTCTTGGGCTTCTGGACTACTCCTTTTCCAACGGATAGTGAGATTGGCTGTGACGTTTTAATGCCCTAAGGCTGAAAGGGTAAGCATATTCGGTGTTACAGGGATTAGAACCTGGTACTTCTCTATTTTGAGTCAAGCGACTTAACTACCAGACCGTGCTTGTAAAGAGTTTACATCATGGCGTTATCGTAGTGAGCTTCTGTAAATGAAACCTGACCACTTGAAAAAGATACATTAAACATGGATTCAAGTATTACCATAGGAAGGTATTAAACTAAAGGTAAAAACCGGATAGGACAAGACAGAAGACAAAGGTTTGACTAATTTGGGCAAAGGAAGCGAAAGCAGATGAAATATCTTTCTTCATTAACTTTATAACGTCATATTCAGTCAAAGATGCAATATTGATTCAGGAAACCATTTCAACGTTGACTGGAGCTCGAAGAGTGTATTCAAAAGATAATGTTATTTCTCTAAGGACAACTTCGAGTTAGAAAAGGATAACACTTCATTAACAATCTAAACAGCAATACCATGATTATGTGCGACAAATACATAGTTTGTTATTCTTTATCCGTATAACATGAAACAAAATCAGTTTTTGCCTTAAACATTCCATAGGCCTTATGTTTTGTAGATTTGACTTTCTTGTTTGAATACCTTTTGTATCATTAGAATATTCTATATTACTATGGATATCTAGGTTACATATATATCAATACCTGACGGTCTTCATCAAATTATTATTCTTTTATTATAATAGTTTGTTTCCTTTTTCGTTAGCTACATTTTTGTGGACATAGCCAGGTAGCTAAGGCACTACCCTCGCAGTATGAAGTCGAGGGTTCGAATTCCCGTCCATCTAAGCATGCTTGCCCTTTCAGCCGTGAGGATTTAGTAATTTGACGGTCAATTCTACTATTCGTTGGTAAAAGAGTATCCAAGATCGACAGTGGACGGTGATGACTAGCGGTCTTCCCTCTAGTCTTACACTGCTAAAGTAGGGACAACTAGCGCAGATAGCCTTCCTGTATCTTTGCTCGAAATTCAAACCAAACTATCTTTTTGTGTGCCAGCAATACCAAACCTAGGGTAGGCATATACCAGATTCGATTTTAATACTCGTATGGATCTCTACCAAACTATCATATAATTACACGTGCTTCTTCCGTTTTGTATATACTAGTAAACAAATCACTGGGGCCCCGGACGGAAAAGTTCTGTGAAAGAATTAAAGTGATAAGGTTCGTCACTTTTTTATACGCTTGTTTAGAAAAGTCACTTAGTTAAGTGAAAAGTTGTTGAAAAATAACCACACTTACAGCTGGTTGAATTAATTCATCAACAATCAACTAATTTGGCAATTATTCTTTGGACTTTTTTTCTAGTTATGGCATTCAAAATATAACTTCAAATATATATGTGTGTGTGTGTGAAAGCTAAATTTGAAAGACATATATTTCAAAAGGATGGAGAACGTGATGTTACACAACTTAACAAAACTTTAAATGAATTTTATTTTAATATGTTGAAGAAAAATGAACAAAAATAAAACAAAATAATATATAGAAAATAATTCGTAGCCACAGCGCAAACATCCAATACTGGCACATAAATCATTATGTAATGTGCCCTGGTTTCAGAGGTACTGACGGAAGTAAGATCATAGTACGTTGGAGATACAACGTCTATCTAGTTTAACTTCAGCTTCGGCGCCCTAACATGATCAATGGAAAACCTACATCCTTATCACCTTTTGCTGTCTGCAACACGTGTAGATGGTGATTGCTCATAAAAATAATAATACGAAATAAAGAATACAATACAAGACATCGTTGAAGAGTCAGCAAGACCGTTAACAATATGATGATTTGATATAAATTCCAATATTTTAAGATTTTACTATATTAAGCCCAACCAAAATTGTAGGGCTTCCACCATTTCTATGTTACTATCTCTATCTTCAACGCTTCTAAAGAGGTCCACACAGTATCAGATCTCATATAGGGAAGGTGATATAACTACATTAATCTTTCTGTACAAGATATTAAATATCCAATAAATAATTCCAATAACTTATTGAATAATAATTTTAGAAATCAATTTTGTGTACAAGTTTGTTCAAATAATTTGTTTCTAAATATGGAAAGGTGGTTATGGCGCTCGACTCCCAATCTATGGATCTCGGTTTCGACACTCTGTCCAACCAAACATGCTCGCCATTTCAGCCATGAACGCATTATAATGTTAAGTCCAATTTCATTATTCATTGTTAAAAATGTAACCCAAGAGATGATGGTGAGTGGTGATGACTAGCTGTCTTCCCTCCAGCCTTTCACTGCTAATTAGGGATGGTTAAAGCAAAAAGCCCTCGTGCTGCTTTGCATAAAATTCCAAACACACTAACTATTTTCAAATTTGTTTAAATACTTTTTATATTTATTATAAAATAATTTAAAACAGTTAATTATATTTTCTCATCAATCCCATTGAAAATCAGTTTGTGTAATAATACATTAATAATAAATATTCAGAAGTGCACATTACAAACTGTACAATATCTAAGAAGCCATGAATGTGTTTTGTATGAAATTTGTTAGTACATGTTTCGTATTATAACTTATGTACCCCGTTGGTACAGCGGTAAGTCTAAAGTATTTACAATGCTAAAATCAGGGGTTCGAGTTCCCTCGGTGGACTGAAGAGATAGCTCCCATGTGGCTTTGCTATAAGAAAACACACACACACATATTATAATTTATCTCGGACGAACCTCTTACGATTTCAAACAATCCGAAACAGGGTTAAATTTTAATTTGAACTTAGAAGTCAATTAAATGTCGATATGATATTTGCCAAAAACATTGATGAGCACAGTTTTCTTTCATCAAACATAATATTTGAAGCATGAAATCATTTCTTTTGTCATAAATATTAATATTACTTCAATAGCTGGTTGTCTTAATGTTCAAATATAAATAATGCACTTCAGCACGTGATATAGAAGTGATCTCAACCTGTAGAACTGCAGGATAAATGTTATTAATATAATTATTTACAACTGAATTAGTAATTCTAATTGAATCTTTAAAATATGTGCAAATGAACATAATTCTGGATTTGAAAAATCATTTATAAATTTATTCTTGTAATAATTAAAATTGATAGATTAGTAGATGTTATTTACATCTACTAAAGAATGTATCACTATTATCAAATCAGTAAGTGACATAGATGTAAATTACATGGTGAAACCGTACGTTTGGATTATGACTCATAAAAATGTGCGCTATTTACACATTTTCTAGTTTTTTTTTAAAAACGGTTCATTAATTTAGTTATCTAAAAATCATGTTTATTATTTCTATTTTGTTGTAATTTAACAAATAACTGATTGAATTATTTGCTAAATAAAAGCAGAAACAATTTCAGTATAGTATTTACTGATCTACAAATAAAAAAGTGGTTTAATGGGAGATTTAATTAATTTAGGTGTCGCTTATAGATACGGTAATACTTGAAGATAAATTTGTTTCAGCATTAGTTTCTTTATATCTTTCAACAAACTTTTAATGTTTTTATTTTTTAATTTAAAGTTTTATGTAATATCTATTTCATTCGTTATAATTTATGCATAAATCACAATAAAGCACAATTATCGATAGGCATAATAAGAAATTTCTAATATATTTTTCTAACTCTTTAAATTGAAGAAAAATAAATATTTTGAACGTTTACTTAAGTTAATAAAAGCTTATTTAACTTTTATTGTATTACTGATGTAATATTTTCATTCTAAAAGGCAATTTATAGGATAATGTCTAAAATAACTAGATTTCAAAATGTAATAACCTACGTTTTTCTATACAGAAATTAAAATCTATACTTATTAGCCGTGGAATAGCGGCTCATGGAATGAATGAATTTTTTTTCTAGAACAAACTTTTACCTCTTAGTTCGTCATATCTTAACCAATTTGAGATCAAATGACAGTTTTGGGTTCAGGAGGTCAAACATTTTATGTGTGGCCATGCCCAAGATGTACAGATTAATTTCCTGCAATCCTGTTTTAAAGAATTTCAATTTGTGGTTAGGCTGGTAGCAATCCTGAAAAAATATCAAAATTGAAAATTTTGTTAATACTTTTATATTTTTTACCCTTTCCTATAGTTCTTTTTTTAACACTTCTTGTTAATAAATTCCAACGTTTAGTAACAATGACTCTCTGTTAAAGGGTTGTCTTTTGTAGAATTTTTATTTCTTCAGAAGACCATGCGAGAAGCCAACTTTGGAATGAAATGTTCGTTAAAAGGCCTGATGCAGATCGAGAAACTAAAATAACCAAATGTGGTGAGTTTTAAGAAAACAAAATGTGATCGTAGTTAGCATGTCAAATAATTTCTAGTTATGTAAAGGTAATAAAGAATGCGTGCCAGATATATATAAATTTGTTGAAATATCTCGAAAAATAATAGTATTTGAAATATATAGAAAAGATAACAGTGTATTGTTTCAATAAAGAAAGTTAATACTTCGTGATACGTCATAGAATATTTCTCATTGTCTCTTTGAACTAAAGAACTATAGTAATATGTTGTTCGACCAAAGAAAGCTACAGAGTGAAGTGTCCAATATATTACTGTGTATGTTTTACGAAAGATATCATTATAAAATGAGAATAGAGAATACATATTATATCTAAGGAGACTTAATAATAATATACACACACACACACACTGGCTAAAAATATAATTATTTGCGACGTGTGTACGGAATATATGGTGGGTATAAAAAAGGGATAAACACATGAAGTGTTTGAAAGGATGTTTAACACTTCGTGAAAAATGTGAAGTGTACTTAAATAAAAATAATCAAGTACTCAAAGCATCATAAAAATTAGCAAAGCATTTTCGTCATACTAAATTACTTCCCTTCAGAATATCTACTTAAGTAAGAACGGAATCATCAAGTACTATCGTGTGTCCATTATTATAACTTCTTCTTTTAAATAGATAATGTTTGGTCTTTTAAATTTCTTGAATGTATCACCTAAAATAACAGCATGAAACCCTTCATGACTTCGAAAAGTTGGAACACTTAATTTTGATTTCTGAATCTTGGTTCGGACGATTTTCACTAACTTTTACTTTAACCTGGGCCCAGCATGGCCAAGCGCGTAAGGCGTGCGACTCGTAATCCGAGGGTCGCGGGTTCGCGCCCGCGTCGCGCTAAACATGCTCGCCCTCCCAGCCGTGGGGGCGTATAATGTGACGGTCAATCCCACTATTCGTTGGTAAAAGAGTAGCCCAAGAGTTGGCGGTGGGTGGTGATGACTAGCTGCCTTCCCTCTAGTCTTACACTGCTAAATTAGGGACGGCTAGCACAGATAGCCCTCGAGTGGCTTTGTGCGAAATTCCAAAACAAAACAAACTTACTTTAACCAAATGTAATAGTTTCTCTTTCCGGCTTAGACACGGCCATGTGTTTACGAAGATCGACTCGCAATCTGCAGGTTGCAAGTTTGAATTCCCGTCACACCAAACATGTGGGCTCTGTCGACCATGGGAGCGTTATATTCTGACGTCGATCCAGCTATTCCTTCGTAAAAGAGAAGATCAACAGTTAGCGATGAGTGGTGATGACTAGCTGCCTTCCCTCTAGTCTTACTCTGCTAAATTAGGGAAGACAAGCGCATATAGCCCTTGGATAGTCTTGCTCGAAATTTAAAAACAAACTAGCTCTCTCTTTTGTTGTTTAGTTTTATTTATTTTTAATGTATACAATGACATTTTAGTCTGGAAATCTTTATATGAAATGTGAATGCTCAAAAATGTTTAAAAATTGAAAATTTTGTTTTTAAAAAGTGTTTAAGTATAAATTTGTTTTTTGATTTCGCGCAAAGCTGCACAAAGACTATCTACGTTAGCCATCTCTAATTTAGCAGTCTAAGACTAGAAGGAAGAAAGCTAGTCATTACCACCCACAGCCAGCTCTTGGGCTACTCTTTTACCAATGGAGAGTGGGATTGATCGTTACATAATAACGCCCCTTGCTGAAAGGACGAGAATATTTGGTGTGACGAGGATTCGAACCCGCGATCCTGGGATTATTAGTCAAAGTTAGGAACAAAACACGAAGTTTGTGTGCAGAGACAAATCTATTGTTGCGAAACTTATCAAAAAAGATGCTACCCGCTAGTACAGCAGTAAGTCTATGGATTTACAACCCTAAATCATAGGTTCGATTCCGATTACAGGGGCTCAGCAGATAGCCCGCTGTGGCTTTTTATAAGAAAACACATATAATAAATAAAAAGTGTTGTATGTTTTATATAATGTATTGTCATTAACAAGATTTTGTAATAACGTAGTATTAATTAATTATAGTTAACGTTTCATAAAAAAGTCCATTTACACATATTTTTAAAGCCAATTTATTTTTAAACACTTGTATATGTATATATATATATTAAACTTTGTTCAAATTAACATCGATAATGTTTCAAAACAGATAACATTATTAGTAACTCGGTTTGTTAAGTTACCAAAATAATAACGAAAAGTATTCTGAAAAATAAACGTTCTTTCTTTGATCATCAATAGAACTGGTGAAGATACCAAGTGAGTGTCGCTGTTCCGGTAAACATGTTTACTGTGAGTATCGAGGCATTCGTGTTGTGCCGACACTTTCTCACCAAGTAACAGTGTTGTAAGTTAAAACAATTATGCGGTTGTTTTCTCTGTTTTTCTTTTTCTTTTATGTGTTTGATATCATAAAAACGTAACTATGTTGCTACAGGTCGGTCTGTAGGCCCTCTCATTATTATAACAACTTACAACACTTGAATTTTCAATCTACGTAAACAGATGTTACATTGTTACCAAGTTTCATATGTATAGTTAATAACTGTGTGAACTTTAATATATTTAGGTTATGTAAGAGTTATCTGTTTATAACTTGTTAACCAGTTAAAGAATTATTTATAGTATAAGAATGTCAACAATTAAATTTTATTAATGTTAAAATTTGATCACGTTTCTCAAGTTAAGCTCAATTTTTATTTGGAGATTTACACATATTATGTGTTAAATATTTGAATTTTCGAAACTCAACATTAAACAAAATCTTGAAACGCAATAAATAACGCTTTCAGAGATCTTTCTGGAAACCACCTTCCTTCACTTGAGGCATCAGACTTTTCTGAACTACCGAATCTTGTATCTCTGTAAGTAAATCAGCACGCAAGTCTCTGCTTCTGTTTTTGTTTCTAACAGAAACGTGTAATAGTTTTATTATATTAATTGTTCTTACAGGTACTACAATAATTTTTGTACTCTGAAACCTAAAATATCAATTTTTTTCTCCATCACGTAAAATTATTAACAAAACGTCATATGTACTTTTCGATAAGCGAATAATTTTTATTGAAATCACATTATGTTGTGCTTAGAAATGCTGACAAACCCTGGATATAGGTTTCTGTAGATTAATCGCGACGTGAAAGTTTTATTGATCGTTCTAGAAACCTCTTGCTCCCCAGTGGCACAGTGGTATGTCTGCGGACTTACACCCTAAAAACCGGGTTTCGATACCCGTGGTGGGCAGAGCACAGATAGCCCATTGAGTAGCTTTGTCCTTAATTCTAAACAAACAAAAAAATCTAGAAACCTCGAGAAACACACCGATAGTACATAGACGGTTAAGAAGTCGTATGACGTATTATTTTTAGATAGTGTTTGTTTGTGTGTGTGCATGTTGATAGCCTCCCAGTGGCTCAGCGGTATGTCTGCGGACTTACACGCTAAAATCCGGGTTTCGATACCCATGGTGGGCAGAGCACAGATAGCCCATTGTGCAGCTTTGTGCTTAATTCCAAACAACAGCATGTTGATATCATTGTTTTTCAATATTATTTTATTCGTCTCTATGGCAACACAAAGATGTGTAAGTGATCCAAACATTTTCTGTTACATTTGTAGAAAGTGTATTGTAAATTTGACTTAAGTAACAGTTCTCTTTCCCCCCCATTTGTAAAAATCCCTTACA
Organism: Carcinoscorpius rotundicauda; assembly: GCA_011833715.1. Taxonomy (NCBI): domain Eukaryota; kingdom Metazoa; phylum Arthropoda; class Merostomata; order Xiphosura; family Limulidae; genus Carcinoscorpius; species Carcinoscorpius rotundicauda. The sequence continues at coordinate 41,500,624 of CM022392.1, read as the reverse complement.
TAATAAAAAAAGAATATTATTTCCGAAATTTGAGTAACTAAAATACGGAAAGTTAATTATTAAAACCAAAACAACTTTTATGAAGTTTAAATTCGCAGGCTTGTGTTGTCTACTAAATAGGGACTGTATTTCCATTTATTGATTATACATTAACTGCTCCTTACACAAGTTGTCAAATAACGAGCGTGTAATACTTAAACTCTACCATAAATTATGAATGACTACGATGATTTTGTTAGTATTTTCTAATGACAAGTTTGTTGAGGGAAGAGTTATAGTTTGGTTTATATTGTATTTCGTGCAAATCTAAACAAGGACTATCTTCGCTACCCGTCCCTAATTTAGCAGTGTAAGACTAGAGGGAAGGCAGTTAGTCATCACTACCCACCACCAACTCTTAGGCTACTCTTTTACCAACGTATAGTAGGATTGACCATAACATTATACGGACCCCAAGACTGAAAGGGCGAGCATGTTTGGTGTGACAGGGTTTCAAACCCGTGACCCTCGGATTACGAGTCGAATGTCTTAACCACTTGGCCGTGCCGGGCCCTAGAAAGAGTTATGACAAATCTTTACGGACATAGCTTTTATTAAAAGGCGATTGAGCTTAAATAAAACCTACACAAATATTACTTTACATCTTGAACTATTTAATAAAATTTCTTTGATAAAGCCTTTTTATCTAATGTATGAGTTAAATTATTTTCTAGTTACAGAACATAATTAATTTTAAATTTATTCAATCTGTATCACTATGTTTAATATGTTTTTCTTAATATTTTATTTACATTTCGCTTGACTTTACACTAATCATTTTCCGTTATTTTGCTTTTACTTAGGTTGACTTTTAGCGCCACAGTAAAAAAAAAATATTATATTGTTTTAGTGTTAATAAACTTTCTTCACTTTATGCAATATTAATTTAGAATATGTTAAAGCAAGCAGATTATTTAGAACGCAGCAATGCTACTTAAATAAACGGAAGTAATTTTTTTATCTTATAATATCAAACAGATTTATACTCACAATAAATAATAGAAAATATGAAGTTCGTATGGCGTAAAGTCTTTAGCTTTAAAGTAATTTTATTCATTTATTAGGAAAAAGCTACTTAGGTATTATAAAAACAGGATAAAGAATTATGACATTATTTTGAAGTAAACTTGTTAACATACATGTATACACCTCGTGCTATTAAACTACTTGCTGTATATACTATGTATACAACTCGTGTTATTAAACTACTTGCTGTATATACTACGTATACAACTCGTGTTATTAAACTACTTGCTGTATATACTACGTATACACCTCGTGTTGTTAAACTACTTGCTGTATATACTATGTATACACCTCGTGCTATTAAACTACTTGCTGTATATACTATGTATACACCTCGTGTTATAAAACTCGTCGTGTTATTAAACTACTTGCTGTATATACTATGTATACATCTCGTGCTATTAAACTACTTGCTGTATATACTACGTATACACCTCGTGTTATTAAACTACTTACTGTATATACTATGTATACACCTCGTGTTATTAAACTACTTGCTGTATATACTACGTATACACCTCGTGTTATTAAACTACTTGTTGTATATACTATGTATACACCTCGTGTTATTAAACTACTTGCTGTATATACTATGTATACACCTCGTGTTATAAAACTCGTCGTGTTATTAAACTACTTGCTGTATATACAATCTTCTTACTTTAAAGAACTAAACTAAAGTCAAATACTATTCACCTTTACGGTCATACAAATAAGCTTAGAGTATACGTATTGTGGAGGTATTAAAATGTATCATACAACTGTACAGCCTTACTACCAGGGATACATTACTTTCTATTTCCATTTTGTGTCTTATATAATCTGTTTGCTCTACTTGAACGGTGCTAAGTACTTAAAACTATACATACTTTAATATACCGATATAAATCTACTAAAAATCTTTAGCTGAATAGTAGACGTAGAGCTTGTACTTCTTTTCTGTAACAGCTTTTTGTTAGTTTAGTGGTAAGCAATAGGTGCTAATTTAACAAACCTCTCTCTAAGTTACGTGCTGATGGCTGTGATTCGATCCATAATAAATTACAAGCCAGAGAAGCTTTTAATCAGTGTTTTATTACGTTACTAAGAATTTATGTTTTCACCAAGGATTCCACACTTTCATGAAGGGAGAGACAAGTAGCATCAACAACGGATCGAACATGTTTAGTAACAATTCAGTTCGGATTACATTGAATCTTCCTAAAGAACGACATTGGTTGATCTTTTACACTTGTAATTACCTATGTCAGCATAAAAATGCTTTCAGGAGGTTAATGCGGAATTAACATAAGAGAAAAGGACATCAATACTATAGTCCTGAAAAACTAGCATGTGTAACACGACAGCTATCGCATGCAATTATTACTTCCAGTTCTGTATATTGAGACATGTCTTAAATTTTGTTTCTGTTCTCTATATCCACATTACCATTAACGCATGTTTCTTTAGAATCTAGTAATAACACCTCATTCAAACACGAACAATGTATTGGACAATATTCTCTGTCCTGCCCAGGTGTACAAATAAACTTTATTACAAACAAGATCTTATGTTTTGGAACTATACTAAAAATACTTTACAATAATTCCAAATATAGATAAGGGTCTTGTCGTTTACACGGAGATATAAGCTTCAGTCTTACTATAAACAGTGCATTACTTGAAAACAAAGTTTGAAATTAACATAAAAGTGATTTAAATTAACAGCTTTGTAAACGTTATTGTTCTTTATTTTCTAGTTATTTTATCGTCAGTTTTCGAACTCGGTATTCAAACTGTGCTCAAAGCTGTTGGTCTAAAGTTCTACAAAACTGTTTTTTTTTTCTCTCGTTCAACTTTAATGATTTTTACAATGGTTTACATATTTTAAGTTGTTTCTTTGTTTTGGAATTAAGCACAAAGCTACAGAATGGGCTGTCTATGCGCTGCCTATCTCGGGTTTCGAAACCCGGTTTCTAGCGGTGTGACACCACATACATGTCGCTGTTCCATGGGGGAGGCTATTTTAAATTGAGTAAAGTATAAAGTTAGGTTCATAACAAATGATACTACCCTGAAAAAAACGTAACCTTTAAGTTACGAGAAAATAATTTATGTGATGTATTATATTATTGTGAGTTTAGTGATGTTTTATTGATGGTGACCATAACAAGTTCTTACGCTCTCACTGTTGAACGAACTATATTCTGAAACATCCGCCCACTCATCATTTGTTAAGAAATGTTTGTGTTCTACAATATTTCGTTAGTCAAATAATTCTGAGAACCGAAGCTATATAACCTTTTATTTAGATAAACCGCACAAAACACGTAATAAACAATTATTTCCGTTATGCTCTCCATCTCCAAATTCCAATAATCTCCACCTATTCAATCACTATGATCTCATCTGTTTCTATGAGGGTTATTAATTATTGTTTTTTTTTCTTTTGATGTCGCTTTAAAATTAAATAATAGTTTAAAATCGTAATGTTGCAGCTCCACATTTTAAGTTTCCATAACTACAGAATTTCACCAACATAAAGAAAATGTTAAAAGACATACTTATTATACTAATATGATACCTTAATATTTATAACTAATTATGTTAATATGATACCTTACTATCTATCACTAATTATACGAATATGATACCTTAATATTTATGACTAATTTTACTAATATGATACCTTAATATTTATCACTAATTGTAGTAATATGATTCCTTAATATTTACCACTAATTATAGTAATATGATACCTTAATATTTACCATTAATTATAGTAATATTGTACTTTAATATTTATCACTAATTATACTGATATGATACCTTAATATTTATAACTAATTATGTCAATATGATACCTTACTATCTATCACTAATTATACGAATATGATACCTTAATATTTATGACTAATTTTACTAATATGATACCTTAATATTTATCACTAATTGTAGTAATATGATACCTTAATATTTACCACTAATTATAGTAATATGATACCTTAATATTTACCATTAATTATAGTAATATTGTACTTTAATATTTATCACTAATTATACTGATATGATACCTTAATATTTATAACTAATTATGTCAATATGATACCTTACTATCTATCACTAATTGTACTAATATGATACCTTAATATTTATCACTCATAAGTGAATGTTGGTTACAGTGATTAAATACGATTTCTAATGAAATTTATATTCTGATTTTGTAATGTTCGATTAAATAGTTTATGGGATGATAGAGCTTTAAGATTTTTACTTAACCTGAAGATGACCTAGGAAGGTCGAAATGTCGTTTTCTTCCTTATCAATAAAATGTTAATACCCATATCAACCGTTCTGAGATACATTTTTATTTCAAGTGAGTTTCTCGTCATCAAGAAGGTCTCATGTTTTCCCTTAGCTAACATGGATAATGTTAGTCACATGACGATCAGTTGTTCTTTAACAACTCGTAAGAGTTTGCTTTTTTTATATTACAGAATCTGTCTGAGATTCCTTATAGTCAAAGCCACATCTGGCTGTTTGGTGCATCCAACGAGGGAAATCAAACCCCTGATTTTAGCGTTATAAGTTCGTAGACATGCCGCTGTCCCAGCGGGGAACTTTATATTACAGATTTACTACATTTATTGTGTTCGGTATTTTTATCTGTTAAATAATTGTCATTTTTACAATCGCCTTTACTAGTTTCATCAATGAGGCTAGTAATAAGTAAAGGTTGTTAAAATAGAAAAATGGAATTATAAATTTATTTGACTGTACTGTCGGACATGAAGCCACAAAATACATTGTCAAAAATAATATAATGAAGGCTAACAAATAAAACTGTCTACACAACCGTCACCAGGACTTGATGCAACTAAAACTATGGTTTTACTGCTCTTCTCATGTGGTGTGAGATCTTGTTACAAGTGTTACGTTGAAAATCACGGGCCTATCTTAGCGCACTCTTTCTGTTGCTTCTTATAAGTTATAAGTATTAAGGGATTTAAAATGAGTGTTGGATGATACGCGTTTGGACATGAGTACATGGAAGATTTAATCAGTTTATCTTAGTTCGAATTATTACCAATGAAAAAAGATTGTCTGAGTAAATCAATATTGCAAACCACGTTTTTTCATGTTATTAATATGGTTAATATTTTAGCATACTGTTATTATGGTTGGTCTATTTAGCATACTATTATTATAGTTGGTTTATTTAACATACTATCAATATAGTTGGTTTATTTAACATACTATCAATATAGTTGGTTTATTTAACATACTATCAATATAGTTGGTTTATTTAACATAATATCAATATAGTTGGTTTATTTAACATACTATCAGTATAGTTGGTTTATTTAACATACTATCAGTATAGTTGGTTTATTTAACATACTATCAATATAGTTGGTTTATTTAACATACTATCAATATAGTTGGTTTATTTAACATAATATCAATATAGTTGGTTTATTTAGCATACTATCAATATAGTTGGTTTATTTAACATAATATCAATATAGTTGGTTTATTTAGCATACTATCAATATAGTTGGTTTATTTAGCATACTATTATTATTGTTGGTTTATTTAACATACTATCAATATAGTTGGTTTATTTAACATACTATCAATATAGTTGGTTTATTTAACATACTATCAGTATAGTTGGTTTATTTAACATACTATCAGTGTAGTTGGTTTATTTAACATACTATCAGTGTAGTTGGTTTATTTAACATACTATCAGTATAGTTGGTTTATTTAACATACTATCAATATAGTTGGTTTATTTAACATACTATCAATATAGTTGGTTTATTTAACATAATATCAATATAGTTGGTTTATTTAACATACTATCAGTATAGTTGGTTTATTTAACATACTATCAGTATAGTTGGTTTATTTAACATACTATCAATATAGTTGGTTTATTTAACATAATATCAATATAGTTGGTTTATTTAACATACTATCAGTATAGTTGGTTTATTTAACATACTATCAGTATAGTTGGTTTATTTAACATACTATCAGTATAGTTGGTTTATTTAACATAATATCAATATAGTTGGTTTATTTAGCATACTATCAATATAGTTGGTTTATTTAGCATACTATTATTATTGTTGGTTTATTTAACATACTATCAATATAGTTGGTTTATTTAACATACTATCAATATAGTTGGTTTATTTAACATACTATCAGTATAGTTGGTTTATTTAACATACTATCAGTGTAGTTGGTTTATTTAACATACTATCAGTGTAGTTGGTTTAGTTAACATACTATCAGTATAGTTGGTTTATTTAACATGGTCCGGCATGGCTAGAGCGCTCGACTCACAGTTTGAGGAACACGGGTTCGAATCCTTGTCACACCAAACATGGTCCCTGTTTTAGCTGTGTGGGCGTTATTATGTAACGGTCAATCCCACTATTCATTTATAAAATAGTAGACTGAAAGTTGGCGATGGGTGGTGATAACTAGTTGTATTCTCTCTAGTCTAAAGTGAGAACGGCTAGCGCAGACAGTTTTTGCTTAACTTTGCGCGAAATTAAAAAACAAACAAACAGTTATTTAATATACTATCAACATGGTTATATTTTAACATACTATTAACATGGTTATATTTTAACATACTATCAATATGATTGGTCTGTTTAACAGAAATACAAAATACTAGTTTAGTCATTTTTGCGGAGGAGGTATTTAGTAATAAGTTTGCCCTTATATGGAAATTTCGGTATTATCGTTTTCCAAAAAGACTCTTTTCTTCTCTCGGCTAGTCACTTGTATGCAGTAAGGTAAATTCAAAATTCCTGTGAATAAATAAAACGTATCTTATATCTATTAACAGTAAGTTTTACTTCTAAATAATAACTTATTTCCTTTCTTTTCAAATTGAAATTGAAATCTTAAGATGCATGCATAATTCTATGCGTGATTTCATCGTAATTATTAATATCTATGTTTGATCGTGTGTAACATAACAATAAATAATATGTTTTTTCAGGTCCTATACCCAAGGTCGCGACGGTTTTAGGTGTAATGTGATACTGTTTATTTCTCTTTCTTGTGGCGTTGTAAGAATTTATAAACTATGCAATTATTTTCAGCATAGACGCATATATAACTAATACTTTCTATGAATTGTTTCTATACACTCTAGATGTATGCACGTTGCATTTAAACAGCATAACATGTTTAGCACCATATGATTAGTTATCCTCAGTATAGAAAGGACAGTTATGGACAGTATACAGAAGAAATGTTCAGAGTTTCGTTTATTCAAACACATCCGTATTTAATAGATAGCTTTAGTAGATGTTTAATACATTAGCTGTTGTTAAACTGATAACATTACTAATTTGCTGTGCTATAATTGACTATCAGTTTGGGAAGTGATGAATAATTACTGATACCTAGTACGTTTCTTTCCATTCAGAATTTTGGTGAAGTCAGATATTGCTGTTCTTGGAACAGATGTTTTTAGGTTTCTTCCGCTGTTACGCCGTTTGTAAGTAGACGAGAACATGTTCATTCTTTCTTTAGTTCTAGAACTTTCATTCTGTGCTGCTATAGTAACATTTAATACTGGAATATAGCTGCTTTTGTTAAATGTCAGGTGGTTTACAGCAATCTAACTGAAAATGATTATTCATGATAGGTCACTTGTCTTGACAAATTCATTAAATCCCTCATGGCTTACTGCATATTTGAGATACTTTATAGAGCCTGATTAATGCTCGTACGGCCTCGTGAAATATGTCACTAACAAATCTTGGTGTTGCTCTATCTGTAACGACGAACTGATTTTCAGAATAAATATCCATGATGCCAAAACTGATGTCATTAACTAAGTTGTTGAATGAATGTTTGTTACACCCAAGAAATCTGATATATGTAATTAAAGAGCAGTTATTTAACTGACAGGTACACAAATATCTATGTATATAAGCTGCCACAGATACATTCTCTGGTTATTGTTTAAATTCCTAATAACATTAATAAGTAGTAAGTACAGTAAAAGATATAGCTACTAAAACAAAGCATGTTCTTGCTACATATATCCATAAAAACAACAAATAGAATGAACTCCAACCACGTGTTATAGCAACCACCCTAAGAAAAAAGTAGGTTACATGCACGTGTTATTTGTTGTTACCAATAGCAGTGAAGAAAAAAGTCTACATACTGATCACAAATACATATAGGAGTGTTGTTATTAAACATCTGATACACTGTAGTGTTTTGTTTCTTTCAGACACCTTTCAGGAAATAATATTTTCGAACTCTTGGCAGACACTTTTCTTTCAGCTTCTCATCTTATTACCCTGTGAGTGCTAGTTATCTATTTCTGTTTATCACTTTGTCTTTAAAACATAATTTTACTGGTTATGAAATATTTGTTTGTCTTTTAAAATAAATGTACGAAAAATATTAATAGTAAATTATAAATAAACTTTTATATATTTATCAAGTTGTAACTTTCACAAAAAGTATTACTCATTCATTTTAAAACAAATAACCTCAGAACTTCGTAAACACAAATCTAACAAGTATAAACTTCTGTACACTTCATAATCTGTTTATCTCTGAAGACCTTGTTAAAGTTAACCAAAAGTTAGTATTAATAACACTTAACAAAAAAAAACAGTTGTGACACAACAATTGCATGAAGTATTTAAACAAAAATATTAAATAATAAATAGGTCGAAACAGGTAATATTTACTCTGATAATTTTAGTCCAGAAATGAGTGTATTGTTATAACTAAATGAGCATCTAAATGAAGGGAAAATGGATTTTCTAATTACAGTGAACTTTCCCACAACCCACTTAAAAACATTTCATATGGAGCTTTCCGAGGCTTGTCGAGCTTGGAGCATTTGTAAGTGTGATAAGTTTTCTATATTTTGGGTTAGACTTAAATGCTAGTACATTCAGAAAAAAGGCTTTAAAGAAATATAGAAATACAGTTTAATAATAATTCTTGTTTTTATGTAATGACACTTCCTGTCTTAGCGGTAAACTTGAAGATTTATAAAACTAAGATATGTATTTTCGGTCCATGTGGTGGACAGCAGCAAACTATCCCAATACACAGCATTGGACTTGGCAACAAACAAGCAAACGAATCATTGTTTGATACAAAGTCTGGACATGACCTAGCATTTAGCATGCATAGCTGTCGTTTCGAGTATCGAGATGTGGTACTGCTTAACCAGCTTCGCACTTTCATACAATAAAAGAACTGCAACTCCGACATTCAGTTCAATGTCAAACAATGTCTTGGGGGGACACAGACTATTTTGGCTGTATTTTCTCCAGTCAGAAATTAAATTTAGGGATTGCTATATCTGAATACCAGTGGTCTAGACAAGCCGTTTAATTTGCACTCGCCTAAAATGCTGTTCGAGTTGCAAGTGTTTTTCATATAAATGTTTGAACATTTTACATGCCGGTTAAGAACCATATATGAAGAAAATTCTATTATTTATACACAATGTGTACTTAAGATGACTCAATGAAGCAAGATGAATCATCAAGTAATTATAATCGTTAATCTAAACTATAACAATTTAAAAATATCGTATTTTGTTTTACATATTTAATTATTTTTCTTATTCATGTTTAGGGACCTCAGGCATTGTATGCTGACATCTTTATCGCCTGGAATTTTTGATCCCTTATTCTCATTACAAAAACTGTAAGTTATGATCGAACTTTGACGAGAATTTATAATGGGGTCTCAGAAACCTCTAAAGTTTAAGATTGTACATAGTTAGGAGCATTAAGAAAATTGTATTTTTACCATGAATATGTGCAGTCCTTGAACTTAGAAATCTAAACGCAGGCACCTGAAGCAACACATATTAATAAGCTTTACGTTTTCATAATATTCTGAGAGAAAATTAATTTATTCATTAGCTCTCTAAGTGTATGATAAAATAAAGTAAAACTACGTTATTTATGAGCAAGAAGGAAGATATTGGAACAAGAACGGCTGAATTTAGTATATTATAATGGTTATTTCTAGCCTAATTAATTAATAAAGCGTTAAAAATAAAAAAAAACTTTTGTATGTAAATCTCAAGTTTTCTAATAATCTGACTTTGTAAATTTAGATACGTAAAAGATTAATCCTAAAGATATTGGAAAATGTACCTTATGGTAGTAATTTTTTTTATTCTTGCATTATAAATCAAGATCGGCCTTGAATTAACATTGGAAAATGAAATATGATTAACCATACGAAGATATGTATATTTTTAAATGATGTTAGGACTATTATTAGTGATCTTTGTCCATCTAGAATTTGTGTTTGTACGAAAAAAAGATAGTTTTGTAGAAATCACAACAATAATTACGAATATAATACAATATTCCTTAAGCCTTTCTTTAGAACAGTGGAAAATATCAACTATGTTGTTGCCGTTTTTCGCTGTTTTTAGTGAATGATGTATATAATAAACAAAATAAGAAATTAAAAATATATCTCATAAGGAAGAATTGCATGAATTTAACACAATATATCCAAGCCTTAGATGAATTTAACGCAATATATCCAAACCTTAGATGAAAAATAATTAATTGTAATTTTAGTTATAATATTAAAAAAGAACAAAAACACAGCTGTCTACTATAATTAAATATATTAAACTATTTCTAATAAATGTACAACATATATACGTACATTTTAAAATATTAGTGTAAAGACAATAAGTTAGTTCTTTCTAATTGTTTAAACGAACTTCTTGGAATTACTTATTTGGACTGTATCTTCTACGGGTGTATCAATGTAGATGTATCACTTTCTCTGTATAAGACTTGCTACTATCTAATTCTTGTAAAACCTTAAGATCTTGACGGTAGCATAGATGGGTGCCATACTAGATACAGTATTTAGATACAGTAATACATTAACATTGTGGAACTGATGTCCAAAAATCAGTATGGGGAATGGAACGCTAAATCCAAGGACAGTCTTACTGTTTCACATATTAATATATTTATTTTGATTATTTTTTCCTAATTTCTTTATTTTTATTTATTTACTTTGTTTTTTGATTATTATTCTTTTTTTTGTCATTACTTTCCTTCATTTGGTTGCAGACAGTGAAAGGCGATAAAGCTTTGAGAGGTTGTGAGGTGTGCGAAACTGAGGTTAAACTGGATTTGCCGTATAACCCCAAAGCAGTTTGAGTCATACATCTACCAGGGCACATTACATAACTACCCACCTAATGAGTGCTATATAATTGTTATGTAGCTGCAATATTTTTCTTCATGTTCCACGTAAATCACTTTTTCTTACTTTGAGTGAAAATTACACTCATATATATATATATATATATATTTAATACACAATCGTTAATATTAATTAATATATGTGATACCAGCCTGATATAACCAGATATATTTGTCGCCTGATAACACCAGATTAACAAAGATAAAATCTCATGTATAATGTCATCTTTGTTTTCACCAGCTAGTAATGTTTTATTTACATGTTCACCAGCTAGGCCCTTATCGCAAGACTTTTAACATGAAGTATTGGGTTCAAATAATTTATAAAACCATTCTAGATTCAATAGTTGTCGTGTAGGCTAGAACTAAGCTGAAGTTTTCGAATTAAAACAAATGTTAAAAAGTGGTTGATAAGATAGTAAGTCTAAATCTTAGGTAAACAAAATGTTAGTAGACGTTATTAATTCACGTAACCACAATCTTAACAACGTTTACTAAAAAGACATATAGTTTAAGCTATTGATTTTATAAACCAAGCTAAAGTTGATAGCTTAAACGAATATTGAAAAAGATTGAATAACAAATCAGTTTATTATGATAATATTTATTTACTTTATTGGTTCATTCTTTTTAATTAATTTCATTGTCTGAGAACAAGTTTACTGAAAGCTCAAATCAATCCGAGATATTTGTCTATTAAACTTGGCTTCTAAAAGAACCATATACTAACTAGATGCTGAATTATTGTTCGAGTTATATAATAATTATGTTCGTAACGTAATTCATTCTTTATATTGAAAAGTCTTTAATTGGGTAGAACAGAAGAACACGACATACAATATTATATCTAATGACCATCCTTCAATGATGTCATTTTTACAATATTTACATGAAGATGGCTAGATGGGAATGAATTCTCTGAACTTGAGCCGCACGTGTTTAACAAGCTTCGGTATCTAACAATATTGTAAGTAACATTGATTTATCTAATTATTGCCGTTTATACTTACCACAGTTGTTATTTATATTAACTGATGTCAGTTGCAAACGATAATCAGACAAAATTATTTTGTACAACAAACATCAACTCAAAATCGCTTCTTTTAAGAAAATAATATTAATTCTCATATAATGATTCACTTTCTCCTATTTCAGAGTAGATCTACAAACTATCACTGATTTGAAAATCAGAGAAGTAAAATAAGTACAAATTAACTTTATATTTTCTGGCGTTTTCAATATTGTTATCCTTCTTTTTATTAACTAAGAATATTTGAAACATTAAGGTAAACATTTTTATTGTTAGAACTACCTTTTATTTTCCAAATTATTTCTTTACCTGAGCTAGGTTTAATACAAACAAAATCCATCTATTAGTTATGTTTATTTTGATGAATCACCCTTTTTTGTTTTTCAAAGCATTGAGTCTTGAAATCACATATTTTAATAACGTCAAAACACTGATTTGTATTTTGTCTTTCCAGATCTCTATCGTGGAACAAAATTCACGCACCAACAGCTACAATGTTCCAAGGGCTTTCAAACCTTCGGTTTATGTGAGTTAAACATTTACTTTTGTTCATTGTACCTAAATAAACTAACATTATTTGAAAAAAACCTTTCATCAATTCTATAAGCATAGGCATATTCATTATTTATTTATTTATTTTTAATCATCACATTCCAACACCTTATCTTAACTATTGTTCTTATAAAAGAGTAATATTATTTTAAAGAACAAAAACCAGCTCTCTTTTACATAAAATATTCTTATAGAATTTCTATTGCTATTTTTCAGGAACCTAGCAGAGAACAAGATCAAACATTTGAAAAATACATCATTGGGCAAGTTACCAGCTCTCCTTCATCTGTAAGTTTAACTTATGCATAAGAACATATTTATAGTTCCGTGTGCTAGCCTGACCTTCTTATATTTATAACTACATCTAATCACATATGGAGTTTAGATATAAATCTGTAGTTATAACACTTACAAGCTCAGGTAATTTGTGATGACGAGAAACCCGGCTGGTATGAATATTAACACTTTTACAAGAGTTAACAATATCAATAATTGGCGGAATTTCGGTATGTGGATGTGTGTTTTTCGTATCGGAAAGCCACAAAGGGCTATCTGCTTAGCCCACCGAGGGGAATCGAACCCCTTATTTTAGCGTTGTAAACCGGAAACATACCGCTATACTAGCGGGGGGTGAATTTCGGTCTGAGATCTTCCGGAATGAAACTTGGAGGGATTACTGAGGGTGCTCAGAAGCTTTAGCTTGTCTTCACCTCTCTCTTCATGGTGGTGTGGGCTGTATCTGGTATTTTCCGAAAACACTAATTTCGTGTAATATTTTGAAAAAAACAAAACAAATTTTTGGTACTTAAAACCTTAAAATCGAAATTTCATAAAAACGTAAATCAAACTTATTGCACTAGCACAATTTTTATTGCGTTTATACTTATTACAAAATATAAGATGTCATGTTTATGCAGTCCTCTAAAAAACACCCGTATTTATAAAAAAACAAAAATCATTATAGTTTTTATATTTCTCTTTCAGCGATCTTGCAAATAACAACATGGAGGTAATTGAAAAAGAGGCATTTTCTGGACTTACAGATCTCGAATCAATGTAAGTATAAGTAATTTAAATCATTTGGAAACTTAAAAGTAATCAATGTAAACAAACAACGAAGTTTCTGAATCACAACATAATCGCAAGATAACGTAGCTTCTGAAAACTCGTCATCATAACTGGATAATCTAGTTTCTGAAGCATATTATCTTCACTGGATAACGTAGTGTAAAAAGCATATCATCATTATTAGATGACATAGTTTTAAAGGATATCATCACCAGATAACGTAGTTTTTAAAGCATACCATCATCATTAAATGACATAGTTTTGAAGCATGTCATTACTAGATAATGTAATTTCTGAAGTATATCATTACTAAATTTACAATTACTATTCAAAAATTACTTTCCATAGTTTTGAAACTAGAGTTAGTATGTAGCAACTATCATACTATTTTTTTCTAGTTTAGAAATATTAGAGGTGGTGAATTCATGCAAAACATACTTTTCATACCTTATGAATTTAAGTCAGTCTTAATGTATGTATCGTATTTTTATCGTTTTAAGAACGAGATTTAAATGTAGTGCTAATAAGATACTTTTGTTTCTGTGACTGTGCTGCGTGGGAAATACGAATAAAGCAACTCACGTGCATTTCTAAACAATTAATAAAAGTTTGATCAACTATTTAATTAGTGTTAGAAAAACACTTTTAAATTAAGATGGAACTGTAATGTAATATTTAGTGTGAATATGATCAAAGCTAGCGTTCAATGTACTTTAATTATTGTTTGCCTCTTACGGAATGAAGAGTAAAACGTGATTTCTCAGTCATTCGTTTCCTCTCATTCAGTGCCCACAGTTTGAAATATAAACACTGATCAGTCGTATTCATCTGCTTGCATCGATTTCCATAAAGTATTTCGCAAGGTACGATTTAGAGTAGTTTTGTAGGTATTTGTTAATTATATATTGTTATAATTTGTATTTTCGACTTTCATTTATTAAATGTTAATGTATAATTTGTTTTGTTCTCCATATTACACATTTCACAATTATGAAATTTATTATCATAAATAATAGTTTGTCATGTACTTCTAGTTTCGTACTTCTCACTGTTCATTTATTCCAAATGTCTTTACTTATCGCAATTTTTTAAACTTGTATCTAAGAATAACTGTAATTCATAGCCTGTGTTTAGTTTGTATTATTTATTTTCGCTTATAATTTTCACTAATTGTGTTTTCTTTATTGTATTTTAAAACACATTTTTATTTTATTTTATATGTAACTATAGCTATATATGGATTTTTTTATTTCACCTGGTGAATTTGTACAAAGCTTGAGATTTTATAACACTAAAATTCCAGGTTCACTCTTTGCAGTAGGTACAGTGCCTTTTCATTTGATAACTATTACACAAAATCTTTAGTAAGTAGCGAATGTTTTCTCTACTTTTTATCTCGCTTATTTTTTATAGTCTTTCAATTAGTTTGTAAATTTCACGAATCTTTCTTGTGCTATTTTTTTCTTTTCATGTGGCCCGGTATGGCCAGGTGATTAGGGCGCTCGATTCTTAATCTGAGGGTCGTAGGTTCACATCCCCGTCACGCCAAAGATGCTCGTCCTTTGAGCCATGGGGGCGTTATTATGTTTCTCTCAATCATGCTATTCGTTGGCAAAAGAGTAATTCAAAAGTAAGCGGTGGGTGGTGATGACTAGCTGCCTTCCCTCTCGTCTTACACTGCTAAATTAGGGACGGCTAGCACATATAGCCCTCGAGTAGCTTTGTGCGAAATTCCAAAACAAACAAACAAACTTCTTCGTATGACGTGTTAGTTAGTAGTCAATCGAAAGTTTAGAATGTCTAGAAAGTGGATTTTGCATCTACTTTTAAATATAACAACGTCAATTTTTTATTTCAGGACAACATCCGCGTTTGTAAGTTGTTTTTTAGCCTTTTCCGAATTTCATATTTTTGAGACTCAAACACAGCTTAGTTACTTAGCTTTATAAATTATAATGTAATCCTATAGTTCCGGTGTAATTATTTATGATTTTCGGTTATTCAAATGTACAAATTATTTTGTTTCACATTTTCCACGTGCGAAATTTCATTAGTCTTAGCAACCTACAACTGGCAGCAATCGAGTAAAAAGATCATAATTAGAAAATATAATTGCTTGTTTTACTTCATTATTGTCCTATGTTTCAAGAAAAAATATGTTTAAAAACTTATTTGTAAATAATAATAAAGTATATACATATATAGTGTATTATAACTGCAATGTGACTGCATTTCAGAAAATAATTGTCTACTAAAACACAGCCAAGGAAACTCACTTTGTAAAGTTCAGTTTTGTCCACTTTGATACAGTGACATCATTACATTTGTGCTGCATCATTTTAACTTCTGTGATGCTAGCCAACAATAGCTGAAAGATCAGTGTAATAAAAATAATAAATATATATATAAACGTATAGTATTATAGTATTTAAGATATTTGGATTAAACATTTGCGTTTTCGAGTTATAATTTATAGTTATTCTAGAAAGAAAATAGCATAATTTATATTTATTTACTAATTTTATGGTAGTTATTCTCATCGATACTTTGGTGTTACGATCTGGGTTGATTTCACCCAGAAGGTTTTAAGCATGTACGTATTGTTAATCTGTCGGATTTGTATTATAACTATTTATGTTCTGGCGAGTAGTATCTGGTTATCAGTAATTTTTGCTACTTTATGCTTGTGAATTTCATTTTACTTTTATATCACGTTTAATTTGTACAAATATATGTACACACATTAAAGAGAAAAAGAAGTGATACATTTTGAAATCAACTACAACAAATGTTTTTAAAAACAAAACACGACTATGATTTTTAAGAATGTGGTAAAAGTAAATAGTTGATTCGTTTTTAGTACTCGCTCGAAGCTTGTCGTTCTTAATTTTGAGTTAAGAAACTGATACAAATGACAGCTACTAAACAGCACCAACTCTTAAGACACCCACGATCTCAAGGTGCGGAACGTTATTATTTTTATCCTTGAATCAGCAGTGTGTCACGGAACCAGTTAGTTGTTCAGCACAAAGGTGAAAGCAAATTTATAGATATGATCTTCTATCACATTAATTATAAAGTTATCAGCGATTTATACACTGGATGATTTATTTAGGTGTGTATAAACCTTGGTAATAATTAATAATTCAACTAAGAAACCTCTTGCCAAGGAAGATGTTTTGATTGTCTTTGTTGTATGTTTATAAACCAAAGACATTTAAAACACCAAAACAACTGGCATGGAACACAAGATACACCAAAACAACTGGCATGAAACACAAGATACACCAAAACAACCGGCATGAAACACAAGATACACCAAAACAACTGGCATGAAACACAAGATACACCAAAACAACTGGCATGAAACACAAAATAGATGTTTAAAATAATTTCTTTGCATTCTGTCTGTTTGTTTGTATATAGTTTAGTTATAAGCAATATTTATTACATGGAATTTATATACTATTGCAATAGCTCTAGAGGGACAAAAAACAACGCGTGTCAACAGTACACTTGTGCTAAATTCTCAGTTATCTAATGATAGCTGAGATTGTATAGACGTTATATGTATCATACATTTATAGGTAGAGTAGCGTACTGAACGTGAATGAACATAAACATGAGAATAGCAAAAACATTTGTATACTAATAAAATTATAATTCTAGAGTCCAGGGGTTCCCAACCTTTTGGCACTCGCAACTTGAAAATGTAATTGATGAAATAAAATTACTGTTATCTCAAGCTACTTCTAACAAGGCTACGCGACTCCCCTGCCGAGGCTTTGCGATCCCCTGGGGGGTCGCGACCTACCGGTTAGGAACTCCTGTTAGTCTAGAATCTAGACTAACACCCAATCACTTTAATTTATTAGAAACTTTGAAGTTCGTCACAGGAACTTCTTCGGGATAGCGGCATCTTAAATCTTTGCATAAAATACTTAAAAGTGTTGACTTCAAATTTCTGAGCAACTGTTACTCCTTGTGCTTAACGAGTGTATTGCAGTATTTTATTCTAAGATCTAATACTGAAACTATCGACATCTCAACCTAGATAACCATCATATCATTTGATTAGAATAGCACATTGGTATGATCTGATACAGTTTATACCATACATTAATTTATAAATAAAACATCCTGATACATGCCAGTTAATTAACTGTCATGCAATACGATGCGAGAAACAAATATTCCTATAGCCCTGTAAAGTCACATCGACTCATAAAGTTGTATTTTATAGAATTCTGAGATATTTCAGTATAAAACGAAAACAATAGGTATTTAGTATTTATTGAATCAAGTAAATTTTTAAAAAGTGTTTAGAAGTTATTGTTGTTTCACCTTTAATTTCGTAATTAAGCTTGATTTCAGTCTGTTCCAACAGAACTACGTTTTTATGTTAAATTGTAAACGAGTCAAATTGGTATTTTTAATAGGTTGTTAAGAAACTTGTGGTTAGAAAAAAAAATGATATATGAAATACACGTTTTCAAAGTAATTTTTTTTTTCAGAATTCTGAATGGAAATTCACTTCGACATTTATCTTCCAAAACATTCAAGAATCTTGAAAACCTAACCCACATGTGAGTACGAATATCAGCATAAACCACTATTTTATAAGAACAAGAAAGTTTATTATTAAACCAGTACGTGAGTAACAAATAATAAGTTTAGGGTGAAATAAACTTACATTTTAATAAACAACAAATATGTTAACATTATACAATATGTAAGTATCAATGAATTTGCATCGAAATGAACAAATATTTTAATAAAATATTTAGTTAGCGATACCCAATGTCAGTGTGACAGGATGACACATACCTTAATGTGGGTTAAGGTTAACATGATATATTGACACAAATAATGATGTGGGTTAAGAGCATCATTACCAGTTGATATAGAGTCACATATGGTTGAATCTAAGCATATGTCAAATAATATATTCACAGACAACAAAATATAAACACAATTAAATGATTTTATGTAGAGAACGTACGACAAGTTCTGTTAAACCAAGTAGTATGTCGGGTTCGGATTACCATCGCACCAAACACGCTCGCCATTTCAGCCGTGGGGGCGTTATAATGTTAAGATCAACCCCACTATTCGTTGGTAAAAGAGTAGCCCAAGGGTTGGCGATGGGTGGTGATAATTAGCTGCCTTCACTGCTAAATTAGGGACGGCTAGCGCAGATAGTCCTCGAGTAGCTTTGCGCAAAAATTCAAAAACAAAGAAAACAAACAAACAATCTTAGAGATGTACGTGTTACATCCGGGGTTTTATCATAGTAAGTTCAGAGAGTTAAAAAAATCAGCACATGAGACATCTGAAGAATACGGAACAAATCTGTACGAGATGCTAGTAAAATGGATCAGAGGAACTAACTGTACTCGAAATACCGACAACTTTGTAGAGATGACGTTGTAAGAGCAAGTTTTCACACAGTAGCGAATGCAATTGGTAACACGGTTTAAGTAACACTGCCCCTTAAAACTGCGCAAATGTATATGCTAATGAAACACCGATAAACACTTCTAACAACCTTTATGTTGAGAACAAAAGTATTATGTCAAAAACTATGAAAGTACACTTTAAGTCATACGCGTAATTAATGCTCCGATAATATATAAATGAATGACATAAACTGTTTTAACGCCATAACTTGACAAAAGTATATGATAATTGTTACACACGCTCCGTGAACAGCCTCATAACTTGAATGAATTATATATAAACTTTGCAAATTTTCGGTAACGAGTCACGGACAATTAATTTTAACTAATGCCTTCGTTAGTGCTAATTAAACTCATAATAAGACAACTGGTAAACATTTTTAAATCAAAATATCAAGATGTTGAAAAATGAAATATCAATAACTTTGCTAAGTTTCAATGTGATATTAGTTTTAATGGTGAAGTTATCACGGTAATAACTTGGTGACGCCAGTGAAAACCGTGTTTTTAGAAAATAGTCGTTAAGACAAAGATAAGTTATTTATGTAGAAAAGGGGTTAAACTTTTCATGTGAGCTAAAATTGAAAAATGTGGTTTTTAAAATACTGGGGTTGCTTTCTAAGGGTCACTGCTATCTTGAAAGATAATAACCTAGAAAACTCACGAGAAAGAGTGACGTTAGCTTAGCGGATGAATATGTAGTAACGCGGAAACGTAGTAACTTGAAAGTAAGTAAAAATCAAGGTCACAAAACTAATTACCCCAAAGAAATAAAACTGGACCAGCGACCCCGATAACAATAGGTTGAACCGTTTCATAGATTGATTTTTGTAAAAACTAAGAATAGAAATGTTATATATGTGACCAAGTTGGAAATTATAGCTAAATTCTGTAGACAGAATAAAAACTAACTTTGTGCTATTTGCATATCCAGAAGTCTCATATTCTACAACAGCATTTTACTCCCTCGAGTTACTATATGTTAGATATTTTAAGAGTACATTAAACTTCTCAGAAATAAGTTGATCCAAAGACAAAGCCGAGTCACGAAATATGTTAGAATATATAACCAGCTTGGGTCTGTCATGGCCAGATGGTTAATATGCTCATCTCGCAATCTAAAGGTCGCGGGTTCAAGTACCCGTCTCACGAAACATACTCGCCCTTTCAGCCGTTGGGACATTATAATGTGACGGCCAGCCTCACTATTCATTGGTAAAAGAGTAGCCCGAGAGTTGGCGGTGGGTTTTGATGATTATCCGCCTTCCTCTAGTCTGCTAAATTAGGGACGCTAGAGCTAGCGAAGATAGTCTTCGTGTAGCTTTACCCGAAATTCAAAAACAAACAAACAATGACCAACTTGTTCCAAAGGTCAGTAAAGGTGCAAAATTTAACAGCTAAAGCAGGAGAGTAAGTTTAAACAAACACATCTCAATGTTAAGAATGCTGTAATATTGAAATATGTGAACCTAAAATAAGAGTGCCATATCATTTGAAGGGAGCTCTTAAAGGTAAAATAGGGAGATACATGTTTGTTTTGGAATTTCGCACAAAGCTACTCGAGGGCTATCTGTGCTAGCTGTCCCTAATTTAGCAGTGTAATACTAGAGGGAAGGCAGCTAGTTATCACCACCCACCGCCAACTCTTGGGCTACTCTTTTATCAACGAATAGTGGGATTGACCGTAACATTATAACGCCCCCACGGCTGAAAGGGTGAGCATGTTTGGCGCGACGGGGATGCGAACCCGCGACCCTCAGATTACGACTAGCACGTCTTAACACGCTTGGTCATGACGGGCGCTACATAGATGATGTTAGAACCTAAGCATGTTGTAAGAAGTACTAGACAGGTTAATTACAGCAGATATAATAGTATATCCAGGTAGATGTGATTTGGGGGTAGAATACATAGAACATTTAGATCACATTGAGTTTAAAGCAATGATTGCTTCAGTAAAGGTAAAAAACTGTCAAAAATTGAGAGAAGCTTACGATAAGACTTAGCATAATCCGGTGATTGGAGAGCTCAACTCATAATCTGAGGGTCGTGTGTTCGAACACTCGTCACATAGAACATGCTCGCTCTTTCAGCTGTGGGGATGGTATAACTTAACAGTCAATCCCGTTATTCGTTCGTAAAAGAGTGCCCAAGAGCCGGAAGTGGGTGATGATGACAAGCTGTCTTCCTTTGAGTTATACACTGAAAAATTAGGGACGGCTTGCGCGGATAGTCCTTTGGTAGCTTTGCTTGAAATTTAAAAAAATAAACAAATTTACGTTCAAAAATGAACTAAATCTCTTCCTGGTGGGGTATTATGGGAAATTTATACTTGGGTGTCAGAAACAGCATCCCCATTTACATCATTGATTTTTAAAGCAGAACCATGATATGTTTTGTGGAATTAGACCAGTGAACGGACAGTTAGGAAATTAAAAGAGATGCTATAAGACATTAGACACCAATGTGCAAACTAATATGTGAGATACAGCTGTAAGATTAACGCTGAGTCACGTAAGTGAAGAACATACACTGTTGTACTTAAGTCGAAAATTACTAGTACAATAAAAAGCGTTCTAGAGGTGTATATAAAGAAAAACTGTAAGGTTGTCAATGTTTCATAAAAGACTATGAGTGGTAAAACAACGTGATGTGCGAGAGTTTTGGAGCTTGGTATAATACTAAGATTAGAATGAAATCCAGTGTAGAATGAATTGTTGGATGTTTCAGGAAAAGGGGAAAATTGGTGTCACCCATGCTTTCTGGGACAAATATTAAAATGATCATAGCGCCAGAGGTGCCGAATCCTCCAATAACTGTCCATCTACTGCTGTAATTTCATAATCGCTTACGGACTGATCAACAATCGGCTGATTAGTCACCCTATTTGGCTTCAACTGATTCTTACACCGATCTTCACAACAGTCTGTTTTGCAATTCAAACTTTCTTAAGAATAATTAATTGAGGGTTTCTGTTATCTCGGTATCAAGAAATCGGTGCCATTGTCTAGGTAGGAATGGTTCGGATTGTTCCTTGAAATGATATTTTAAATGTATCCTAAACAGGTCATCAGAACTTCCACTACTATACAGTGGTTCCTTTTATAACAATATCTGTGTAATAACTGAGACACACGTTCTAGGAATGTCTGTGAATATCGTAGCATAAAGTCTGAATTTCTTGTTCTGCTTTTCCTGCTTCTATCGTATTACATAATAATTCAAAAATTAAAACAATAATCGCAACTAATTCCACTGAATTGGCACACTTTCATATGGTGTATCCACTTTATAAGTATTATTTATAACTATTAATAGTATAAAAAATTAATTCTAGCATAAATAATGTTATCATCACTCTTTGAAACTATTTTTTTCATGTAAATACTGTGTTCCTTTTAGAAGAAAGCCTAATGGTGAAACAAGAGTTATAAGTTAATAATAAATATTATAGTCGTAACCTCAGTGTATTTAAAACTTGGTTCTAAACACAACATTCCTACGTCAGTTACCTCATTGTATTTAAGACTTGGTCATAAACACAGCATTCATAGGTCAGTAAACTGATTATATTTAAAACTTGGTCATAAACACAACTTTCCCACGTCTTTTGAAACACTACATTAAAATACAAGCAAACAAATAAAGAAAATTCTTCAAAAAAGGAAATAAATGTAAAAATGGCTCATAACAATCCTTCAAAAATAATGTAAACAAGATAGTAAAAATGACATTTGCATCATCTCTGCGCAATAGCACAGAGAAGAATGAACCTATAGGAAAATATATATATATATCTATTCAATCACAGTTGAGTTTTATCCTGTGCTATTATATATGGATGATGCAAATGCCAACTCTACTGTTTAATTTGGATTGTTTTTGAAAGACTGACATCAGCCATGGCTAAATTTTTGTCTTTTTACGTTTTTCTTTACTTTTATGTTTTTGTGTGTCACTCTTTTTTAATAGAAGTTAGAGACAACAAATAAAATGCTAGTTTTTCAGACCGCTTTTTACTCCATAGTCTGAAATGTTTTTAAATAATGTTTCTTCTTAAAATGAATAAAACGGTAAAGTTTTATTACGGTCACATCAAATATCATTTGAATTGTTAAATTTTTTTGGCTTTTAACTTGAGTATTTTTATGTATATACTTTGAAGAGATTCTCTATCTTCCAGTTATTTTGACGAATTCTACATGTGTTCATTCGCTGTAAAGGTACGAGTGTGCAAACCACATGGTGATGGCATCAGCAGTGTAGCCCACCTCCTTGACAACGTTATTCTCCGTGTGTCCGTTTGGATGATGGCTTTCTTAGCTTGCTTTGGAAACATTTTTGTTTTGATATGTCGAGCATTGTTACGTGAACAAAATGGAGCCCATTCTTTTTATATCGTGAATTTGTCTTTTGCAGACTTTTTAATGGCTGTGTACTTATTTATCATCGCTGGACATGATTTCAAATACCGTGGACATTACATCAGGTTTGATGCGCAATGGCGACACAGTTGGAAATGCAACATTTGTGGCTTTCTAAGCACCCTTAGCAGCGAGGCATCAGTCCTAATTTTGACCATTATTACCACAGATCGATACATTTCTATCTTGTATCCTGTTTCAGTAGTTGAAAATCGTCGTACACTTAAATCAGCTGCTTCATATATGTTCGTTGTGTGGTCTGTGGCTGTACTGATGTCAGCTTTACCTTTATTTAATATCCCCTACTACGGCCTTGAATTCTATGGAAATAATGGAGTCTGTTTGCCGCTACATATTCACAAACCTTTTTCTCAGGCTTGGGAGTACTCTACCTTTCTCTTTTGTGGACTCAACACAATGGCCTTTGTCTTCATCGCATACGCCTACGTCACAATGTTTTTCACCATCTCTGCCTCTAAAATTGGATTGCGTTCTACTCAACAGCAGCAAGACAAAACAATAGCCAAGCGGTTTGCATTTATCATAGGCACAGATTTTGTATGTTGGATTCCCGTTGTTGTCATTAAACTCGTTGCCCTAGCAGGTAAGAAGATAATAAAAAAAAATGAATATTGCAGTTTTTTTCTCTTTCACCTTTCAATGTGCTTATTTATCGATAAATATGTTGTTTTTAAAGTTACAGATGTTTTATAACGTCATATTATAACTAATTATTTCAAACATGTAAGTTGATTTTGTTGTTAACTTTGCGTGCATTCTTGCCATAAAATTCTATAAAAATCTTTAGACTTAATTTAATTCTTTTTTTTTATTATTTTGTTTGAATACGATCAGCAAACAGCCGTTTAAATCAACATAAATATATTAAGTTCTCTGTTTAACAACATTAAGTATACCTACTACTGTTCTTTATTTGTCAACATTGAGTACATCTACTCGTGTTCTTTATTCTATCACAAATACATTAAGTTAACTTACAAATATTCAGCGAGTCATTACAATATACTGATTTTTCAGGTTTGAGGTTAAATTTAAATTTACATTCTAAGAGAATAATTTCTAATTGTTTACTTAAGTTTAAGCGTACAGTATTTTAATATTGAATAATTTAGCATATTTAAATATTGATTGAGAGACTACATGAGTAAAAGAGCTAACAGAACAAAACAAAGTTTCCAAGTACGTAAATAAATTACAAAGCTGTTTCATTTTGAGAAATTAAAAATTAGCAATATAGTGCTAGGTCTCTTCAGTTTGCTTCCGATGGTGCAACCAATAGGAATCTTAGTCATTAGTCGTTGTAGAATTTTAAATGAATATAAACTAGTAGGATATTGTAGCTTAAGAAGCTTTAAAATAAAATAGAAGAAATTGATAACTTTAATATAAAATGTGCTAACGCAACAAAGGGACCCAATATATCCCATCACAGAATTATAAAACGCTCGAAATTACTTTCATAGAACTCTTCCGTTTGGGGTCCCAGTTATTTACTTTCTTATGCTGAAAAGGATACTAATATATGTATACAATACGGACGATGCGCATATCATTAGATTTGAGAATAGACTAATGGAGATCCTGATGAGTCGTAAGTAATATCGAACCGTGTATCCCCGCGCCCCCTGCTTGGTACTGTTGGCACACAATAAAAAAGAAAAAAAACGAGCATAATGGATTATCTTAAATTTTATAAACACAAATAAGAATTGATATAAATATATGTATATATAGCCTGGCTAGCTATAGTAATATAAAAAGATTTAATTCTACCAAAAGTATTGAAAGAAAAAAGTCAAAAATACAAAAACTGAGTACTTAAGATTTCAAACTATTTTCCCCTACCTTTGTTCAGAATAATATAACTACACTGAGTTTCACAAATACGGATAAACAAAAGATTAAATAACTTAGTTTTGTAGTTTTTACTTTCTTATTTCAATGTTTTTGTAACATTAAAACTTTTGATCCTTACTTGTCTTTATAAAATTTAAGTTTTCTATTATACTTATATATATATAGTCTAGATGAAAAATAGTTCTGTAGTCACTTGAAATCTTATTTTAAAAAAACAAAACAATTTTTGACATATTTCGTTGTTTTTGGTGTTTTTTATCGTTACAGGAGTACAAATAGATAAAAATCTTTATGCTTGGGTAGCTGTATTTCTTCTGCCTGTCAATTCTGCTCTTAACCCTATTCTGTACACATTGACGACGAAAATGTTCAAGCAACGTCTTTCAAGGTTTCTACACAATTGTCAGTCATCCTGGTCATTTGGTACAAACGTTGATAACTCTGGAATCACTGCATCTTCCCTATTACGTTCGAGAAGTCCAAAACATATCATGTTAGCTGTCTACTCAGAGGTACTATAGGCCCTTAAGTTATATTGATATCATTGCTATAAAACACCAGTTTAAAATTAGTCTCATTTAATTTGTATGGCTTTTATAAAATTAAAACCATAAAATTATGTCAATATGTTTTACAGTGTCACGTAAAATTTAAAATAACAAACTGTAATCTGAATAAATATACGTTTAAAATAGTTTAATTGCCAAATACAGATTTTTACAAGATCCTTGTTTTGGGGTATGTGTAGAGTTTCTTCACATTTTTTTGTATATAATTTGAGCATACTATTCAACTTCTGAGAGTGTGTTGAAATATTCAAGATGGCATCCAAAATTACAACCAAAACTGTAAAATGGCAAAATATCAGTTTATAAAAGCTTTTAAACTTACATTAATAGTATCTATGAGCTCCAAATTTACATCAAAGTGAAATATTATTTACAACTAAAACCCTATTTTAGCTACTCGTTTATCACTGAGAAATTATTGAACCTATATGTCTCACATTGATTGTACAGTAACAGTTGGATGGATGTGATCAGCCACAGAAGCCAAAGTTATGCTCATTCAAAATAATATAGCATGCATAAAGTATGTGAAGTGACAAATTTTAGTCATGCATGCACTGTCAAAAATATAGAAAATATACATTTTCACATATACATTTGCTCTGAACAAAATCGGACGACATTCATTGTAACAGTTTTTCTTATCATACCGTAAGCCAATAAATTCCTAAATGATATCTTATAACACAGGGTAACCATTAATATGACAAACGTTTCCATACCACAAGAAACATGACACCAATCTGATACATTATAAAACAGATATCACTAATGGACGTTGATACAGAGAGAGAGCATTGTTGTTATTGTTGCCACATTTAATATCTGATGATATTGACGTCGTTATTTTCATATATTAGGATTCCCAGAAACAAATGTCTGAATATTGAGTAACTTATCGTTGGTTGGTTGGTTGGTTCAATCCAACATTTGTTGCTTAGAAGGTGTCTAATTGTCTGCTGTTTCAACTCTGCTCAGAATAGGTTTCACAACCCCCAAGGCAGCATAGATAAAAAGGACTGTCGTCTGATTTTCCTCTACGACTTCAAACATCAACTAGGCGTTCGACCACGGATCTGTTACTGAACGTACAGTTTAGAGTTGGTTCCCAACGTTTTGACATGGAGATGAAAATCTTGAAGACCACGAAGGTTGTGGAAGGAAGCCATCTTTAGATGAAAGCACATTAAGGGAAGCAGGTGAGACAGATCCTCACACAACAGTACGTGAGCTTGCAGAAAAGCTATCAAGCACTGCCAGCCACCTGAGTGCGATTGGAGAGACGAAAAAGTGGGTTTCGCACAAGCTGACTGAAAATCAAACAAATCATTTGTCAAGGATGACGCCTCAAAAATTGAACGAATTAGGAATCGAGACTCTGCCTCGTCCACCTTATTCCTCAGACCTCTCCTCTACAGATTTTCATTTTTTTTAAGCACTTTGATAACTTAATGAACAATAAACTCTTTCAAACCCAGGCAGATGCATAAAAAGCTTTCAGGGAACTCATTGACCATAGAAACTCTGATTTCTACAGCAGGGGCATTAAGAGAATCGTTACACATTAGCAAAATCGTGTTTACTCTGATTAAAGCATGTTTTATAACACTGGTTTATACTTTTCCAAACTTTGCAGTTCAAAAATGACATTTATTTCTTGACAATTTAATAGTTCTGCATAAGAAAGCAATCTCAAATACCCTCTAACGATGAACGATTGTGAATATTTGTGGAGTGATTAGCTGCAGAAAACGCATTCATACAGTTTTACCACTCTTGGCTTTCTCTCCAGATGTGCAGATGTGATACAGCAGTTTACATGTGGGGGTACCAGTAGAGCTACAGTCGTCAATTCATTTTTGAAGGGAAGGAAACACTACGTCAAATATAGGCAACATGTATGTTATTTTAAAAGACATAACAGCACTTGTATCTTCATGCTATGGTTTCACACCCAATAAACAAATGTTGTCTGGTGCACATCAAAGAAGACATCTAAGAAGAATTTTTCATGTTATCAAAAGTTGAACCCTGTCCTCAACATCAGATGATCAGATGTGTTTCTAAAATATGTGAAGCTTTTTAACTTCAGAAGACACTTTTAAGCAAGATCTCTCTGACCTTGATCCAACCGAATATATTTGGCTACTGAATGATTTGTTTGCATTTATTGTATCTTTGACAATGCCAACAACACCACACGAGGTTCTGTGGATAATTTGCTTTGGACGTGGTATAGAACAATAAATCAGCTATAATGGAGCGTGATTTA
Source organism: Carcinoscorpius rotundicauda (assembly GCA_011833715.1). NCBI lineage: Eukaryota > Metazoa > Arthropoda > Merostomata > Xiphosura > Limulidae > Carcinoscorpius > Carcinoscorpius rotundicauda. Next base: position 41,472,064 of record CM022392.1, on the reverse strand, counting down.
TTTTTATAGTAAATCGTGTTGTTTGTTTCGTAGATTTAGCGTCCGATCTTGACAAATTTTAACCTTAAATAGCTATTATGTACTATTTAAGATAGTAGAAGGCAGCAATGCTCATGATGTATCTACAGTATATAACATCGGTTGATCAATATGATAACTATGATTTTGTTGCTTTTTAAAGATGTTTTACAGCGATTGGTACGATGTTTCTTATAATATGGATTTTTTTTATTCTATTGATGTGGCCCGGCATGGTCTAGCCCATTAAGGCGTGCGCTTCGTAATCTGAGGGTCGCAGGTTTGCGCCCGAGTCGCGCCAAACATGCTCGCCCTCCCAGCCGTGGGGGCGTTATAATGTGACGATCAATCCCACTATTCGTTGGTAATAGAGTAGCCCAAGAGTTAACGGTGGTGGTGATGACTAGCTACCTTCCCACTAGTCTTACACTGCTAAATAAGGGACGGCTAGCACACAGAGCCCTCGAGTGACTTTGTGCGAAATTACCAACAAACAAATCCTGTTGATGATTTCTCGAGTTATATTATGACTTGCTTGCTTGTTTTGAATTACCCTTAGATTACGAGCCGCACGTCTTAACACGCTTGGCCATGACGGGCCAGTATATATTATGGCATTAAAGTACTTATTGACGAACAGTGTAATGTGGAAAATTGTTGCTATGGGCAATAATATTTTTGAAAATGTTTACTTTGTTTCATTATATGGCATGAACGAGTACAGTTTATCACTACGCATATATTGTGCACAATAAACTTTGCGCATTAAGTTGTTTAGTCTTTGTTATCAAATATTTATAATTTTCTCTCTTAAGATCTCATGCAAGGTGTTTTAGTTAATATTTGTTATAAATTAACATTAATGTTGCGACGATACATAAATTGAAGTTTATCAAAATGCTTTAGTGTCTTCAAAACTGAAGTAACTGATGAAAGGTTTCATTTTTTCACATTCTATGAATATTGTATTTATGCAAGGCACAATCAAAACGACTGTTTAATAAAATTCCAAAAGAATAATAACTTAAATCCACACGTTGAAATAAATTTTGTTCACTTTATAACTTACACTTTAAAGAGAACGATTCTACCGAATTCTGTTTATCAGTTTTAAGCTTCAAATGATCAGCTATCTAAGCTTACCAGTGACAGGTCAATCTTTCTCTTTAAGTTTTTCTTTTGGTTTCAGAATGATCATTGTTATAGCAGCAAATCTTCAATCACTTCAGCGTCTCGGCGCCTTAGCAGTGAAGAAAGACATCCTCCTGTGTCTTCCAAGGTCAGAAGAGAATGCCTGCAAGTTATCGATAAGGTGTAGGTACATCAGCATAGAGGAATCAAGTATAGACATGTTGTAGATTTTTAGAGGTGTGAGAGTGTTATACGCTTTACCTGTTTCACAAGTTTAAATTTAGATGTATCGGCATTTGAATCTTTGTCATTTGTATAATTCAAAGTCGACTATGTTTCTCATAGATATATAAATAAAATTGAGTGCGATTATTTGTGACAAGTCATTATTAACTAGAACTTACCATGAATTATCAAAGTGTAATTTTGAGTGGATTATGATACTGAACTACATTTTCATTTAGTTAATGATAATAATTACTATTTATTAATAGTCTTCTTCTATACTCAAAATTATATTATTAACTTAAAACTTAAAATAACCTGATTAAAATTCAGCCTTGTCCCTCTGAAGAGCAAAACCATATTTAAATTAATACATCGTTTATTATGCTATTAAAAAATTAAAACGACAGTTACATCACTCTCATAATCGAGAAGTATTAGCATTATGACCCTGTGGGTCACTTCATACAGGTTTAGGTATAAAACAGGGATAAATCATTTTTTAAAAAAATGCCAAAATAGTTTTTATGGTTTTAAATATACCTTAACTACATTTATAAATATATGCTGCGAATAATCCAATATTGTACTCGCTTACTGGTAATAGTGACATAGTTTAAAAATTGAGGTTTAGAGACACAATACCTCAACTGCTGAGAAGTGTTCTAAGCCTTAAGATATGTTGCCAAAAACACCATTATTGATGTGTAACATTGTATCTATCACGCTCTGATTTATGTTGAGGTTTAACAGTAAATATATATTAAACAAACACAATTTTAAAAAATTATCAAAATCTTATGAAAATAATTACAATACTATGTATATATATGTATAATGATGTTTTAGCGAAACAACGGTCAAAGAATTAATTTTCTCAAACCGTTGTCTCGTAGGAATGCTTTAAATATTATCCCAAAATAAATTACACTTAATTTCATATCATACGATTTAAAACTCCCGTGTTTAACCTGTTGACTGCTAAGTATTTCAGCTACTACAATACAACTCTAATGCTTCTTCATGCCCCCCAGTGGCTCAGCGGTATGTCTGCAGACTTACACGCTAAAATCCGGGTTTCGTTACCCGTGGTGGGCAGAGCACAGATAGCCCATTGTATAGCTTTGTGCTTAATTCAAAACAACAACACCAGCTTCTTCATTTTGTAACTTTTTTTTCGTGATGCCATTTTGATCGAAAGTGAAACAATATGTAAACAGGCCAGATACATGTATTGTGCTGACATCTAGCATTAAGGCTAGGTATTATTGAGAACGAATTAACTCGTCCGTGGCATTGTGTTAGTGATCGGCTTGGACGAGTTATCTCGTCTACGGCACTGAACAGGTTAAATAATCCAGTGTTTGACCTTCTTCCAAAATCAACTCTTTAAACAGTTTTATCAAATGGATATCTGGTGTGTGTTATGTCTGTATTGAATAAAAATTAAATCCGTACAAAGAAAAAATAAAGAAAATATAACGTGATCAAGCATTTAGTAAATCAGATCTTGTTATAATTTCTCATTACTATATTCTTACTTTTAAGACTCACCACATTTCATGATCAAAAACTAACTGTCAGGGTGTTGCGAATAAAATATCGGATTTTTAAAGGAAACAATAAATATTTTTGTTGTTCAATTTATTTAATTAAAATAACTCTCAATACACTTATGCCAACAAGTTGTAAGTTTATAAATATCATCATTAAGGAACTGGATATACTTTGATGCAACGAAGTCTTCGAAAGCACTGTCAATTAACCTTTAGTTTGGGCCCAGCATGGACTGGTGGTTAAGAGCACTCGACTTGAAATCTGAGCGTCGCGGACTCTAATCCCTGTCACACCAAACATTTTCGCCCTTTCAGGCGTGGGGACGTTATAATGTGACGGCCAATCCCACTATTCGTTGGTAAAAGAATAGACCAAGTGTTGGCGGTGGGTGGTGATGACTAGTTGCCTTCCCTCTTAGTCTTACACTGCTAAATTAGAAATGGCTAGCGCAGATAGTTCTCGTGTAGCTTTGCGCAAAATTCAAAACAAGCTCAAACCTTTAGTTTGCAAACGTTTTCTTCAAAAATATAGCAAAGAACAACGTTTCGACCTTCTTAGGTCATATTCAGGTTAACAAAATAACTGTCGAAAAAGTAAAAAGTTTTTATACCCATACCAGCCGTACTGAGATACATTGTCATTACAAAACGTTTTTTTCCGTTAAAAATATCCAAATGTTTAAAAAAAAGAATAATATGTAGGAAAAAAATCTGGTGAATATGGTGGATAAAGCAAAGTTTTACAATGAAATTCGCTTAGTTTTGGGGGAGTAACGTCATGAAGCAGTTTGTGCCTACTGTGATTGACTATTGCTGGGTGTTTTCGCATAATTTCAAGTTCACAACAGTATTTCTCTGCTGTGATCGTTTCTCCTCAGTAAGAATGAATAATGGATCACACCTGCTGATGACCATCAAACATTGACCATAAGCTTCTGAGGGTTAAGAACTGGTTTTGCATATATTTAGGTGTTTCTTCATAGTCAAGCCACACTGTACGGATCATCGTCAATTGTCGTAGAGAATTAATTTTTCATCACCGATGACAATTGTTTGGATAAAGAGATTGTTTTGGTTGCAGAAGTGGGAAACAAATTTCAACTCGTCATGTTAGATGGTTTTCACTCAGTTCGATGGATACCCATCTATCGACCTCTTTTGCCTTACCAATTACTTCAAAATGACGGAAAACTGTTGAATAATGAACACTAAAGTTGTCAATATGTTCTTTCATGGTTTGGCAGGTATCTGGTTCAACTAAAGCCTTCAGTTCTTTCTCATTAATGGCTGTCTGATGGCGGCCTCTAAGCTCATTTTCAAGGCTTGTGTCACTAGAGCGATATCTCCCGAACCAACGCTGTAGTGTGTGCATTAGTTGTGCCATCATCAAATATATGATTGATTTTACGAGCAGCTGTCAAAGCAATGTGACCAAGCTTGAACTCGTAAAAAAAAACATCACACGAATATCAGTTTTATTAATAGTGACAAAAATCAATATAAATGATTTAGTTTCTAAAATAAGAAAAATAAAACGTGCTTCAAATGAACCAGACAACATACTATATTATTCTGACAGATTTATAATATTGTTTATCTTTCAGCCACTAAAAATCGATTTTCAAATTTACACATGAAAATTCCACATTTCACTTTCAGCAGCCTCGGAAAGTAGAATTACAGCTTTTATTAATATTCAAAAGTTGTCGTTTTCTTCAGTATTAAGCTACAAATTTTTTGTGTATGTATGAAAAATTACTTCTATGTGTCTTGTTATATGTTAGCTATTTATGAACTGTATACATGGAAAACGTATTTTGTCTAACATGAATTTCACTTTCATAATATCTTCTTTCTACTCCCAGTTTTCAAAGATGTTAACCATGTCAAGTAAATGTATATAATTCTACATCATAATTTTGTTGTGCTGCGAGATTACACGTTTTGTTATCGTACAACAAATGTTTTTATTGTTCTGACACATAACTACACAATGAACCTTATGATCGCCATTAATCGAGAGGTATCGAACCCCGGAATTTAGCGATGTAAATCCTAACTTACAACTGAGACCATTGGGGCTAGAAAATCTCTAAGCCTTTTAGATCATTGAAACCCCCTTTGTTCGTTTTTATGTTTTTTTATATTATTGTTTTTATGTTCGTTTTTCTCCTTTTCATGTATTTAATTTTATTTTCATATCTTAACCTTTATTGGTAACTTTCATCGATTTATAATTTTAAATAAAATCACATTTTAGTTGTTTTTAAAAAGAGAAAACTTTGGTTTTCTCGATACTAATACTGACTTTTGTTTAAACTTTAAAAGTATTTGGGGTAAAAACTAGCATGAAGTACAGACTTATAAGTGATAAACTAAACTTCTAGTCAGAATAATGGAATAATGATATATTTATTTGATTAGTCAAATGAACCATCCATTTTTATTAAAGTTTCAGCCACAGAAATACGTGTCTTCCAACAGTTCGTGTGTGATTAAATAAAATGAATGAATGTTTTTGAAATCAATGTTTGATTGTGATAACTGTTATTACTACATTGAAAATTTTGACATTACGAGGTACTGTTGAACAAATTTTTGCATCAGGTGATGCCACTGCGTACATTATATGATACTATAATGCAACATCTGGCATAATATGGTCTCATTATGTACAATATGAGATATTGTCATGTAGAAAGTGTGGTACTGTTATATACAGTGTCATCATGTGGTACTAGTAATAAACGTCTTATAACTTCAAATGTGTTATTCAGGAGCTGTCCACTAAACACAAACAGTATCTGAAAGTACAATGTTTCTGTTGGTTTAAAAAGCAAATATTAACCAAATCTACAACGTGCATTCTTCACGGGTGCATACAGTTCATTTTCAATTCGATATTGTTGTTTTGAATTAAGCACAAAGCTACTCAATGGACTATCTGTGCTCTGCCTACCATGGGTATCGTAACCCAGTTTTTAGTGTTGTAAGTCCACAGACATACCGCTGAGCCACTGGGGAGCCTTTCAATTCGAAATTTCTGATAAGACACACATTATCAAATATAACCAATATCAGCATTAAGATGTGTTTAGGGAATCTAGTGTTTGATGCTCTTTCTGATTTTATAGTTCAGCGCCTAGTTTTGTGTGCAGTGATACATTCATACGACATAGATTTACAGAAGATGTCACATAGTCATCAGTTGCTAAGATGTGCTAGTGTTGGTCAGGACATGAGGCTATATAATCTTATATTTATTTGAAATACACAAAGCATAAACTTAAAGCGCGTAACAAGCTATTATTTTTTCTCAAATTTAATTAAACTTTCAGACTCAGTAAAACTGTCTTCCACCTATAAGTTTTCCTTTCGTCCTCTTTTCTTCTCTTCCTGAACTTCCTAGATATTTCTCAAATTAGCGTTATCCTCAGCCTTCCAATAATTGCAATCTCCCGAGTTTCCATGTTCACAGTTGAATATTGTCTCTTCTTCTTAGTGGTCGCTGTACGAGCATTTAGTAGTGTACAAATTTTCACCTCGTAAAAATTCTTCGTACGCTGAATAAACTTCTAGACTTAATCTGGTCACAATTGTACATTCCTAAAGGTTCGCAAACGATAAAACCTTATAAAAATTATGAAGAAAAGATTGAGACATATTATCGTTATGTTGAAAGGTACAAACCCATTTATCGCTTATAAGTTAATTTTGGTCACAGTATACTGGTATCAAAAGGAAGTCTCATAACTGTATAAACTACAATAAATAAAAGTTATGTCGTAAACACAAAACTATATATGAGTTAATGGTATTAAGTGGAACTGCCATGAAAGAGTTTGTGTTATATGGTGTTCTCATAAAAGTGTAATGCATCCGCACTCTACACTTCTCTTGTCAAGTGGTGTCAACGTCTAGAATATGTGATACTCTCATGCAAGATCTAGCATCATATTATACCATCATGTAGAATGTGTGATATTGTCTTATAAGGTCTGACATCTCATGATGCCACCGTTTACAATAATCTAGGATGAACTGGATGGTAGGTTCTATGGAATTTATAAGGTTTAGAGATTTGATTACAGGAGTAAAACCATAGTTCCATAGTCTAAACACGCCGTATATATATATATATAATATTAGAGCCTTTGTTGGCATCTTAACATTATGATTAGTTTAAATATGATATGTAATGCACTTCTCTTCTGTTGTTGTTTAAAAACAGAGCCAGTATTTTTTCCTATTCGAGGTACGTGTAATGGAAAAAGTTACTTGAAAGGTAGTAAAATGCGTTGGAAAGAAATTAACTATCTTTATACTGCAAACACATTTTTGTAAAATATTTTGTTTTATTACATTTACAGTAGTGTGTTCAGACTTTGAAAGTTTGATTTTGAGGGTTTGACTGGGTCGCTCTACACTGTTAAACAGCAGTTCAGATTTCTTGATTATAATTTTTGTATTTTGCGAGATATATTCATCAATTTGAGAAACAGTGTGCTTTTCTTCATTTATCTGTATTCTTGCATGTTAGAAGTTTGATGTTAATTTGTGCGTGTTATAATCTATGAACATTTGACAGATGTAAAAATACTGGGTTTTGGATACTCAAAAACAATTATATTAGATCAGAGTGCGTAGTGTTTTGTTCATTACAATTATGGTCAATGCCTTTTATTTCTTCAATAAATGCCATTTTTGGAAGCATTTTGATGATAATTTTGAGTTTAAGAAAAAATAGCTTTTATAACTACTTTCTGGTCATCGAAATAATTTCAAGAAATCTCTAAACTCCTCCTGTAAATTGAATGATTAAAAATGAATTGGTTGTTGAGACCTTCTATGGAACTTAGAAAGTCTAAAAATTTAAACAAAAGTATTTTTTCCACAATCTAAACACATCTACGACATTTCTAAGTCAGAGTTAAGAACTAGGGTTGATATCTTAATGCCACTTTTAAGGAATACTCCTTTTAAAAGCATTCATAAATAACATCTATACATTGCGACACCCTTTAGTTAGAGACATAGTTTGTTACGTTAGGCATCATAATTTATCTCGACGGGTCTCCGATTTATTACGTTATGCATTACGATTTCAAACAGGCGAAATTTGAATCTGAATTTAAAAGTTAAATAAATGTTGATATATATCAAATTTATATTTGCCAACAAGTTCGATGCACACAATTTTCCTTCTTAACACCAATATATTTTAATATATAAATCAAAATGCAATTTATAATAACGGTTATTAGAAATTGTGATTTATATACAAGAATTTTACAAACTCACAAACTACATTAAGTCTTCCGTCTGGTCTAAAACTGAATATTTTGTCAACAGTACAGGTCTATGACGAAGAAATTAATCCTGAGTTGATACTGATGCAACTACTTTAAGCTCGCGCTGTCTTTTCTTGGTTGTTCTCACACCCTTTATATTGAGAAATATATCTAATACTCTTGCAGAAATACTAACGTCCAAAGTTAATTCACTTAAGTTCCACGGTTAGTAATGTTTGAAATCTATAAACGTTCCTTGTCAAATTTGATAATTTTTGATCAATAAGCGTTACTCATAGTTGTATCTTCTGAAGCTTATAGTATACTGACAATTGCTGACCATTAATAATGACTGTCTGTCGGCGCGTCGGTTTTATACATCAATCACGCGAAATTCTCGAACTTTCAACAATGTTTGAAAACACGCAAACTACGTACTGTTGATTCTTGCTCTCGAGAATCTTCTACAAATTTAGAGAACGGGCGAAACTTGTGCAATTCACATCCAACAACTTATGTCACATGCATCAAACTGAAACACAAGAAGATATTAAAATAAACGTATAATCATGAATCAATTAAAACGAAAATATTCATCTGTTTTATGAATGACATTAAAAGTTTCTCTGACATTGTCCATTGTCAGTTTGTACATTTTCAAAAATTTAATGTAATTCGATATGAAGGCACACACTGCGTTTATGCCATCTTTTGTTTATATAGATGGGTAGAGATCTACAGTGTCCGATAAAAAGAGTATTATTGTGATCTTCACTTTGTAAAATACACTCTTGATTCGCAATAGCAAGTCTTGTGTATTTTTCAAGTGTACTGAAACGTAATTTAGTAACGGCACTAAAATTATACCTTTAAGCAAGACAGACTATTAGTGACACTACCATATGCTGGGACTATAGCATCTTTGGTTTATGATATTTTCATAAACCATATAATTTTGGAAAGCAACTATTAGAATGTTTTCATCCATGCCAAATGCACGTTATAGATTCGACACGAATTTACCATCTAGACCAAATGAAGCTTTGTATTGTCAGCTGCTGTTTGTGTTTTAGTGGAATGCTCCTGAAAATACTGTAAAACTGAATCTTGAGCGTCAATTTAAAGAAATAAAATAAAAACCTGGTGATACAAAATCATTTATTACTATAATTAAAATTTATTGGGCTCTCCAATATTTACTAAATACATTAAATAATGTGGTAATGTCCTGCAAGATCTGGCATCACATGGCGTCGTTATGTAGAATGTGTGGTGATGTCATGCAAGATATGGCATTATATGGTTATGTTGAAAAAATACATTTATTTCAAAGTCATTAGGTAATGCATGCACATTTTCTCTTGTCTTGAGAGTTTTGAATGAAAAATAGCAGTGTTGAAAATATTTTATTTTCGCACGGTACTTGTCCTATTGTTTCAAGTTATTAAGTGAATAATTTAACACTTGTGGATGATGCACAAAAAAAAAGTACAATTTGTCATCCACTACATAAAGCAGTTTTATGATAGTATGTAATTATGTTGAAGGTGACTGGTTAATTACCAGAACAAGAAAAGTTTAGAACTTTACAATGTTCCAAGTTAATAGATCATGGAAAACATCAGTCAACAAGTTTGATTAAACAATAATGCGTAACCCTAACCTATGAGGAAATTAAGCTACTGTTTCCGTGAGGTGTTTACCAAATGAATGTACTATCTGAGGCCCGGCATGGCCAAGTGTGTTAAGGCGTTCGACTCGTAATCTGAGGGTGGCTGGTTCGAATCTCAGTCGCACCAAACATGCTCACCCTTTCAGTCGTGGAGGCGTTATATAGTGACGGTCAATCTCACTATTCGTTGATAAAAGAGTAGCCCAAGAGTTGGCGGTGGATGGTGATGACTAGTCTTACACTGCTAAATTAGGGACAGCTAGCGCATATAGCCCTCGAGTAGCTTTGCGCGAAATTCAAAAAACAAACAAAACGAACAAGTTCTATCTGATATTTCAAAACCAAATATCTCTTGTTTTATGATCAACTAAAATATTGCTATTTTTAAAGACTTTCAGCTTATTTTATTTTTTTACTCGTTGAATATTTACTTTTCGTTTTATATTAATTTTATATTATTTCATCTGTTTAAATTTGCATTTTAATTTTTGTCGATTCACTCTGAGCATTTTTTGCTTTCAGGTCGTCGGTTTTAAACTGTTTATACTTTCTTTAAAACTAACTTAATCTCTTTATCTAACACTTGTAACAGTTTTATTCAGAATTATTTTTACCATTTTTGAGGGGCCAAACTAAGTTTCCACACTTAGCCATCTCTTATTCATGATTGACTTTTTGCCACCCGCTAGTACAGCGGTATGTCTCCGAATTTACAACGCTGAACTTAGGGGTTCGATTCCCCTTGATGGGCTGAGCAGATAGCGTGTGTGTGTTTTTCGCATAGCAAAGCGGGGGGCTGAGCAGATAGCCCGATGTGGCTTTGCTATAAGAAAAAAAAACACACACACACATTGACTTTTTACTTTTTGCTAAATTCATCTGTCCGAGAACACATTGTTTCCTGATTGGACAAGAAATCAGTGCTGCAATTCAAATTCTTACATTGTGTACTTATAGTCTGTGACGTTGAGGATCGTTATGCTGAGACTTCGACACCAGATGGTCATAGTTATATATTACAAGTTAACACGTTACTCTTCCAAACTGTCATCCAACTGTGTTACACACTGTTTTCTGATTTTTTTTCTTACTATCCTGTCAAAAGTCACCATTAATGGATTTATTAATGAGTATTCGCTACTCTTACGGTTTTTACAGAATTGTTTACCGCCTGATTAGCAAAACTGCGAGGTTACTTAAAATTATATCTAAATACAAAATTTATTCTAAAGTTTTACCAGCTTCAAGTCTGCATGTACGATACTTGTTTACAACTAAGCTAAAACTCTTACTTGAAATATATTTAAGAAAAATTAGATGTTGAGAGTAACCCCTTCTCAAACCACAGCTGCAAACCCAACAAGCTTATGTTGGCTGAATAAATGTCAACAATTCTTCAACACGAAACCTCTGGTCAGTCTTCAACTTACGGCGCCACCAACGAATTGTGTTATTTCGTTATCTTACTACACTATTTGACATTATATAAAAACCACTTACAGCTGTACTACGTTATAGAACTTATCTATAAATGTTGACATCTTTATTTCTTCATTTTAAATTACGGTCAGTATAGCTAACTCTTATTTAAGTTAACCTTCTATTGAAACTTCATGATATGCTTTCGCTGTTAACACTTGCATCCCACCTGTTGCTGTCTTTTACATTTCATGGAAAGATCCTGCTGCAGCTCCCACTACCAGCTTATTTATGTTCACTTGTTTTATAGATTCCTAGACATCCAAAGGTCACTTGTCATATCATTTTTATATTTACAACATGCTCATTCATTTATTTATTTTTCTTCATGTATCTAATGTTCGTGGAAGTACAGAAAATCTGAACCACCCAGAATCGTATGCTGAACCATAGTCAGTAGTTTGATTCTTGTAGAGCGTGTTCGTGTTTTAAATAACACCAATCTGGGAATTTAAACTTTAGTTTTAATAACAGAATTTCCATAATTCAACTACGCAGATTTTGAAAATAACGTTAATTTTTCTTTATATCACGTCATGATTTTTTTTGAACCCAGAATAATAAAAAAAACTTATTTAAATCAAACTACTATTTCGTTTACCACAATGAACCTTTTTGTTTATTATATTTGAGTTCTAAACTATCGATAAAACAACACATACGACACGTTTGGTCTGGAGAAACCCATAGCCAACATTGACAACATTTCAAGTTCAACATGTATGTGACCCAAATTTCAGTGAGAATAATTCATTTATGTAAACGTACACATGACATTTTATGAACAAATCTGTACGTGCTTGGGAAAAATGAGTATCATTTAAAGATTCAGCAAACAGGAATTATCATAGAACATGTAAAAGTTTGGTGCAATAAAAGCATCACAGGCCTGTGGAATCACACTTTATGATACACTGATTTCAGAGAAATGCTCCAAAAACTTTGTTTACATTTCTAATTATTGAGCACTAATATATCTCATTACAGTATGAATTTCTCACATATGTTTTAACTTTGTTAATTAAAGAGAGGGAATTATCAATAGCCGATGTTATAATTAGCTCTTAAATCTCTCAAGATATGAGCTTAGGGTAAAGGTTTTTATTTGAGAAACTCTAAACACGGCTAGCCTTTCATCTTACTGTTACAAAGTGAACACCATTTTCTAGGTGGCAAATCTTGATTATGATAAATTACACTTAACATTGATATTAGGTATGTTATACTTCAAACACAATATTTCTATTCACTCCCTTAAAGTTAGAAAAGAAGAGGAGTGTTTGATGTAACTTCATCACTTTTTGTACTCAATAACTATTACCGACTACTCGTTGTACCCCAGCTGACCTGGCCTCTCTGTAGAACAGGGGTATATCTGCGAACACATACTGATACAAACCGGGTTTCAATACCCGTCATGGACAGAACACAAATAGCCCATTGTGTTGGTTTGTACTTATTTCCAGACAAACCAAACCTAGCTGGCGTAACGCTATGTCGGCAATAGATATGAATGGTATAGTGATTTGAAACACTATAACACATTATATTTCGTTTTGAAAAGTATTAAACTAAGAGTATTGTACTTTCTACAAGAATTACTAGGATCTGTGAATTGTTTAATGTTAACTATGATGTTCATGAAGTGTTATTTGGATTCTCTAACGACTGAACTTTAGCTACAATTTACTGTCATATCATTCCTTTCACTATGCTCGTTTAAAAAATAAAAAATACTTGAATCTATCACGTTGATACGTTAAGTGTGTTGATGAAAAAACGTAGTTTGAATCTGTGACTGACTCTATTGTGTAACAGTATTGATGAAGAAACATAGTTTAGATATAGGACTATTGTTTAACTGTATTGATGAAGAAACGTAGATGAATCTGTGACTCCATTCTTTAACAGTATTGATGACGAAACGTAGTTTGAATTTGTCACTGTTGTTCAACAGCATTGATGAAGAAACGTAGTTTGAATATGTGACTCTATTGATAAACAGTATTGATGACGAAACGTAGTTTGAATTTGTCACTGTTGTTCAACAGCATTGATGAAGAAACGTAGTTTGAATATGTGACTCTATTGATAAACAGTATTGATGAAGAAACGTAGTTAAAATCTGTGACTTTATTGTTTAACAGTATTCATAAAGAAACGTAGATGAATCTGTAATTCTCTTGTATAACTGTACTGATGAAGAAACGTAGTTTGAATCGGTGACTCTATTGTGTAACATTATTGATGAAGAAACATAGTTTAAATATGTGATTCTATTGTTTATCTGTATTGATGAAAAAACGTAGTTTGAATTTGTGATTATTGTTTAACAGTATTGATGAAGAAACGTAGCTTGAATCTGTGACTATTGTTTGACAGCATTTACGAAGAAACGTAGTTTCAATATGTGACTTTTTTGTTTAACTGTATTGATGAAAAAGTTTTATTGTAACTTCTTTCTGCCATTAGAATATGATATATCGGAAATACTTTTCTTTGTTGACTTTTGAACAAACAATTTGAATCTTTAACGGTTTTTGATTATAACTGTGTTAGCGAATAAACTGAAATTATTTAGCTAATTTATCAATGAAGACGTTAGGGCACATACAACGAATAACACTTCCATAATTCTTCATTAGTTTTCTTTAATATTTCTACAGTAGAATAGTTGACTTTTGGCTAGTTAATGTTCATAATTTTTGCATAGTTGATAAGATTATTATTAAAATCCATTCTTCGGATTCGATCCAATTATTTCTCTGTTATAATATAATAGTCATAATTTGACTTTGATAATCTATCTTCTTTTGAAATCATGAGTTCTCTCTATTTTCTCATGATTGATGATTCTCTTATGTCCGCAAACCAGCCATTTCTTACTGTTTTTTGTTCTTTTCATTTTCAACTAAAAATCACTCAAGAACTATATGTACCAAGTAAAGAACACTTTATGCTATTTCTTGGTTAATGATCTTTTCAGTAACGTACCAAAATTTGTTTTTTACTGACTTTTTGGAAGAAATAGCTATATCGTAGAATGAATGATTTATTTTTAAGGCTCTATCTTATTTAAAATTATGGCAAATCTTTTTTTCAATAGGTTACAGTGTATTTTTGTATAGTAAATTTAATCCACAAATCTACAATACTATTGCTCAAATAACTGTCTTTTTATAATTTTTTGTAACTGACCAACTTGCACAAAATTCGAGAAAATCTTTGAAAGTCATTTTTACTGAATTTCCTTTTCATAATATATTGTACGATGTTGATTTTCTGTTCGAAAACGTATTGTATATTATTGTTTGGGGCAATTTCCGTTCATAATTTCACTCTGTATTGTCATACGATTGAATTTATTTTCAATAATGTTCTGTTAATGTTGTACGAATGACTTGTTTTTTTACTGAATCTAGTCTATATTGTTGTATAACTGTTTTTCCTTACGTCTGATAACATAAAGTATCACTAAACTCTTACATATCTAGCTTATATATCTGTATGACTGACTTTGTTTTCAGCAACAACAACAATTTCGGATTGATGTATTTCGAGTCTGAAAGGCGACCCAGGATGCTCGGAAACTTTCTGTCCTCTTCAGAGTTTGACTTACTTTTCTAGGTTATTACTCATTACTGTTTACTCTTTTAAGAATTTTCCCATAATTATTGCTTACTTGAATTTATTTGGTCTATTCATTGTATATTTTTATACTTTATAAGAAGCCACCTTACATTAAAATAATAGTTATTAATACATTTGGCACTGTTCCGTAATGAAGATGTTAACTTTACTATAAATGTACTTCGCGTTACTCTATGCATAAATTCTCTGCCAGTAGTTGAATCTAAAGGTTTGTCTCTCTTCTAAATAATATTGTTGCAGTAACATATTTTACATATTTTGCAAATATGTTTTAACTCCTGTGTCTGACAACAATATTCATATCCTATCATATTATTAAAAGCTTTTTCTTTTAAGAATGTTCTCAGTGTTGTTGTATTTATATATTTTTAGTACACGGTATTTTTAGGATGGACATAAATATTAATTTTCCTTCAGTTGCAGTCGTTAGAGAAAGCACAATTTGAAACTTGAATAAAAGAATTATACTGTTTTTCTTTCTTTCACCAAAGCCCTATCATACTATCCGCTGAGCACACCGAGAGGCATAGAACCCCAAATTTTAGTTTAAATCCGTATACTTACAACTGTATTAGCCAGGGTCAAAACTTTATTTTTGTAAATGATACAGTAATGTGACTAGTATTTCATCCAAGGCAAACGCGGTTACTATCATATGAAAGAGAATTGTGCAGAAATTAAATTTTTAGTGGTATATTTTGTAAGAAAATAAGTTAGTTTAAGTAAGGGGACAGTAGGAATGATAGATATTTTGCTTAGGTAAAATTAAAGATTATGTTTTAGAAAAAGGAAATAAAGTTTATGTTGTGCTTGAATTTTTTTAATTAAACGAGTGAACAGTTGCCCATGCAATCCGTAGCCATAAAACACTCATAATTAATTAATACGTGGACAATACCCCAGAGTTTTGTAAGTAGAAAAGTGTTTTGATACTTAGAAACTAAATCATTGACACGAGTCTTAAGCGAAGTTTGAACGTTAACAATTAAAAATGAGATTCACATTATTTTTTTCTATAAAATTTCTCGGGTTCCGTAAAAATGGTATTTAAATACATTGTGATATTTTGGTTAGACGTGTATCCAGAAATGTTAGAAATGTAAACTGCATCCAGAAATGCTGTTAAAAATACTAAAATATAAATGTGAATTTTATTCATAAGTAACTCTGTATAAAAGCACGAGAAAAACGTTTCTAGGCTGAAGAGACGGCTTGCCCTCTAATGAACCACTAAATACTGGGCTTGAATGAAATGATAAAAATCTTTTAATTTGCCCTTGTCCATGATTGCTTATGAAAGATGGAACTCTTCAAAACTGGTATAATTCAGTGACAAGTGGCACATCAAATGAGAGAATGTTCTTCAACTTTATGTGTAGTATTTTAAACAGCTTTTGTGGCTGACTAATTTGAAAGAACTAACAAGGGAAACAAAACTGCATTTTCTTGAAAATCCTACTTAAGTATAGGATTACTATATAAATATATAGTAACTGAGTGAAGTGAATATAAGACATTTCTAAACACTACATATGTTCTGTACATCCACCAAAATATGAAGTTTATTCTTATTATATCAGTTTACATATGTTTACCGTAACTGATGAACGATGGAATTCTCCGAAAAGTATAACTCAGTAAAAAGTGATAAAATTAAATGCTAGATTGAGTTTCACATTTATGAAGTTTATTTTCAAGATAAAAGGACAGTATAGCTCAATGTTTTCAACCCCAATACGTTAAACGACAACACAATAAGAATATTACTGCACGATCTTCGATATCGAAGTAAGAAGAATGTACAGTTTGAAGCGATTGTGTTGTTATTTTAATTTCGCGCAACACTAGACGAGAGCTATGTGCGCTAGCCCTCCCTAATTTAGCAGTGTACGACTAATAGGAAGGCGGCTACTTATGCAACTTTTTTACCAACGAATTGTGAGATTGACTGTCACATTATACCGCACCCATGGCTGAAAGGACGAGCATGTTTGGTTTGGCAGGGATTTGTACCAGTGATCACAGGACCACGAGTCGAGTGCTTAACCACCTGGCCATGCCGGTTCAAAGCGAATGTAGCTGAATACGTTATGCCAGACTGAGTCTAAAGCGTTTTTAACATACAAAAACAGAAAGTGTGACATGTTTACGATTAAACTTTAACTTGTTTTGAAGTTCGCGCAAAGCTACAAGGAGAGCTCCCATAACTTAAAGGGCGAGCATGTTTGGTGTGACGGGAGCTCGAACCCACGACCCTCAGGTTACGAATCAAGCGCCATCGAAATACTGTTTCTAATTAACTGATGTGTATCTGGAGATACTTTTAGAGGGAGTTCTCTATGAGGGAAAGGATATGACTTTTAAGGAAATAACATAGACCAGTAGAACTTTATAAATGCTGTTATTCGGGTCGATTGATAATATCTGATATCTGGGTGGAAAATGTAAATGAAAGAACAGAAATAAAGGACCAAATGGTCGGAGTACCAGACTTTTTATCCAAGGGTCGCTGGTTCAAATTCCCATCATATCAAACTTGCTTGCCCTTTGAACCGTATGGGTGTAAGATAGTGAAGGCCAATCCCACTATTCGTTGGTTAAAAAGTAATTTAAGAGTTGACAATGGGTGGTGATGACTAGCTGTCTTCACTCTAGTCTTACACTGCTAAATTAAAGATTGCTGGCGCAGATAACCCTCGTGCAGCTTCGTGCAAAATTCAAAAACGAAACTAACAAACCAAAATTATATTCTTATGCGACATTACAAACTACATCTTTTCCAGACTATGAATTATCCATAGACTTGATGTTTAATCTAATTTCATCTTTACAAACAGGATGACTATCAAAAGGTGGTGAATTATTAAATGGAACAGGAAATGAGTGATAATACGTAGAAATAATATTTTCAACTTAATTGATAATTGTGTTACTTAATCTTACAAAAGTTGTTTTTATCTAAAGTATAGAGGTTAACAAGAATAAAGATATATTCAAGATACGTTGATTTTTTTTTTAGAATTGTTATTGGAGGTGCACAATTTTAGCAACCTAAATTTTGTTTATGTTTAGGTTAATTAATGAAATTTAAAAATTCATTATGGTTTTCTTTATTATTTTTAAATAGAAGCCACTTATACAGATAAAAATTCAACTGAAAATAGTTGAGTATTCTACTCTGTGTTAAGGTTTTTTATAATTTTAATTAACTGTTAAAAGCTATTCTTTTTTGTTATTTTTAATTAAGCACAAAGCTACACAATGGGCTATCTGTGCTCTTCCCACCACGAGTATCGAAACCAAGATTTTAGCGTTGTAAGTCCGTATACATAGCGCTGAGCCACTGGAGGGTAACTGTTAAAAGGATACCATATATTGCTTTTTACCTGACGTTTCTTTCCCATATCTATTCCATATTAATAAAATATAGATTCTCCTTCCAAAATGTACTTCATATTGCAGCACAACATCTGAGTCCACAGTTACTTCTTGTTTTATCGTTACGTTCACTCGAATCCAGAACAGTAGCCGGTTTTATTGTATGCTGCTCTACTTTAAAATCTTAGACACTTGCTTTTTGGATGTGTGAGACTGTTTCAAGTAGAAACAAAAAGTTTTCCCTTATGTTGTTGCCTGGTTGTGTTTATTGAATCAGGAAAACAGGTCAGTTGTATACTTCATTAAACATCAATGATATGTCAGAAAGTAGACGTATGTCAAATTATTTGTTTATTTATTACTCGCAAAGCAAAGAGAGCCAAACAAGTGAATTCTAATATTTTGTTTTTATGATAGTATGTCATGTAAATCATCTGTACCCTTTTATATTACAGGATTCATATTTTTATATTTCTTTTAAGTATGAACGAAATGTTCGTTTTATTTATTTCAAATATAAAGTTAAGGCTTCTTTTCACGTCTAATTTAACTTCACTATGTAAAACAGAAACTTTTTATTCATTTGGTGACATTAAAAGAAAGATATAATGTATACAGATAGATAGATCTGGACGTGTTTTGCTTTCTATATTTATGTACGTCGTTGACTTACATTGGTTCAGTAAGTAAGAAAGTATTTATGTTTATTTTGTTTTTTAAATAGTATTAGAAGCTCTATGAAACTCTTTCTTTCTGCTTGCGTAGATCTTAGGGCAACATTGTACTCTGACTGGATTGAATAGTTTTCACTTCTTTAAATATACAACAAAACAAAGGCTAGTTTGCCTTTCAGAAACACACATATATACATGTATATAAAATATCAAAAGCCAAGAGTTTTGACTTAAATTTTCACTGTTTGCCATAAAAAACAACATATATATATATATATATGTTTATACAGGTAAGTATAATATATAGAGTGATAAATATATTAATTGCAATTCATTTTTTTGCGTTAAATTATACAACCTTTGAAAAGGTTTATGCACAAGCTAAAGAAGTATCTATGATTTACTCGTTATGACTTTAATACACTTTATATAAAATAGTAACTTTGTTGACACTAAAAGACATATATAGATATGTATATATAGCACTATAGGACAATCCATATATCTCCTTTGGCATAATAATAATACAAGAGGTATGACTGACTTGTTTATAACCCTAATTGTATACAACATAAAGTCAGAATATATACATTTACTTACCACCTAAGTGTATATACATATACAGAATTGTTAAACTTAAAAGAAATTGAATAGTATAGGCAAACCTTTCAGTAAATAAATGTCCGTGAATTTATATAAATAAATTTATAATTCAATCTGATAACCTAACGAAATTTAGATTCATATAAGACTATTCTTCCATTCAAATAAACAAAATGGTATGCCGTTTCAAAAACGTTAAATCGTCAGAATGTAGGATGTTTTTAAATGGTAATTTCACACCAAGAGCCCCTAATAAATAATAAATAACTATTGAGAAACACATGATATGATGAGTCGTATCTGGACCTCTCACATCCTCTTCATAGTGTTCTACAGTGCTATCTCATCACAAAATGAATATCATAAAATTTTATAACAACCAACTGGAGTCAGCGATTTCAGTACGCACTAGATATCTCGTATATCTATCTTATATTCTTTTGGCCAATGTTAGCATGGAATGAGCCCTTCCATAACTAGAACAGTACATATCGTTATTTAGATATACTCATATAATATATTATCTAATATTCATGCAGTTTTTGAATGTAGTTATGATATTCTCGTTGATGATATGTCTCATAATCTAATCATTTTAAGCAAGTAAGGATTAAATACTGTAATTTTTTATGTATGCAGCTTGCTTGTGTGATATTTAACATTATGTACATATTATTGGTTGAAATAAATGACCTGTTGATTAATAGGGTACCTGAACTTCTTTGTTTCATTTGACTATTTAAGTCGGGTATTTCCAAAGTTCTCTATTGATTTTTCCCTTTATTTATGCTCTTGTTCTTCTGTCCCCGACTCCAGCAATTAGAAATTACAGTGAAGGGGCGAAGGCTGATCGCTTCAGATAGTATAAAACTCTTTGGTTGTTTTCCTTTACTTAGATATCTGTGTGTTTGAATATTGTTCACACACACACACAGGCACATATTTAATGAGAAAGCTCCTCAGAAGGAAATTGATTGTCATAATTGTTTGTTTGTTTGTGTTAGAATTTCGCACAAAACTATCTGAGAGCTATCTGTGCTAGCCGTCCCTAATTTAGTAGTGTAAGACTAGAGAAAAAGTAGCTAGTCATAACCACCCACCGCCAACTCTTGGGCTACTTTTTTACCAACGAACATAGGGATTGACCGTCACATTATAACGCTCCCATGGCTGAAAGGGCAAGCATGTTTAGCACGAAAGGGATACGAACCCACCACTCTCAGATTACGAGTCGCACACCATAACACGCTTGGCCATGCCGGGCCAATTGTCATAATAAAACTATGCATGTGTCTATAATATTGTAAATATTAAACGTAAAATTAAGTTACGATGCAAAATCCTACTATATCTGAATATTTAATGTCTTTCACGTTGTATTTTACATGTACTCGACTTGTGGTGAGTAGCACAGAAATGTTGCTGTTTATATAAAATATGGTTGTCTGGGTGATTAACAAATTGTTGACGAATGTTTTCAGAAACGAAAACAAACAATTTTTCACTCAGCTTTTTTTGTCTTTGTCTTTTGAGCATCGTTGAAGTAACAGTTATCATACACAAGAACAACATAGGTTATAAACGTTAAATCACCGCTGACAGCAGAAAAAAATAAACTAAAAAGTGATTTAGAAACGTCAGCACAAGCTGATTATTGTCATGGCTGTAAACCGTAAACATCTCGAACTTTTCTTTCTTAACACAATAAAATAAGAACTCGTATTGTTCGTTTTTCCCTACCAGGAATTGACATTGGTTTGTTTTGAATTTCGCGCAAAGCTATAAGAGAGCTATTTGCACAAGCCGTCCCTAATTTAGCAGTGTAAGACTAGAGGGAAGGCAGCTAGTCATCACCACCCACCGTCAACTCCTGGATTATTCTTTTGCCAACGAATAGTGGGATTGACCATCACTTATAACGTCCCCTAAGCTGAAAGGACAAACATTTTTGGCATGACGAGGATTCGAACCTTTGATCCTTGGATTACGAGTCCAGTACCGTAACCATCTGGTCATGTTTTTTTAAACCTAACTGTCGCCTGCAGAGTCTTTTTTTCAAAATTAAGGACCACGGTCCAGCATTAACGTCATCAAATGTACTTTATAAAATTACATTGTCCTCCTTTCAACTCGTATAAAAAACTTGCGAATTTCAGAACTCCAAAAAATATTATTCAGTATACTTGAACATACTTTGGTGAATGTGACATTGCAGTTAGTTCTAATCCAGGGGTTCCCAACCTTTTGGCACTCGCGATCCCTCACCTAAAAGTTTGAAACCCATGTGACCCCCTACTTAGGGCTTACTATCAGCAGTTTAATTTTTTTATATTTTCTGTGAAGGAGAGGGAAAGAAACATCTAAAAAATATTTAAAAATTCTGTAATTATTTATTAGCAAATTAAATCACATTGGTCCAACCTGAATTCACAAAAAGAACATATATTTCTTAAAATAATATTAACACAGGTTTGAACAGCTATCCAACCCAGCTAGTGAGATGCCTGATGTTGCATTTCAGCAGCAAGCTTTGAAATTCGTGGCCGAGCATTTGTTAGAACCAGTCTCATGTCATCTCCAATATCCAATCTGTTCCTAATTTTTGTTTTTATATTGACAAGCGTGGAAAATCCTGCCTCACAAAAGTAGGTAGAAGCAAATGGAACAAGGAGACGTAAAGCTATCATGCTGACTTTGGAGTATGACTAATACATACTCCAAAACCAGAACTAAGTCACGGATTTCACCTTGAAGAGATCACGAGCTAAAGAGTCGTTCCTTAGATCCAGAAATTCATCTTGGATATCGTCTGGGATGCTGGATACATCAAGTTCAGTACAAAATAGGTTTTTTACTAGGGCCTCCTGTTCCTGTGAGAGCTCAGGGAAGTAACGCTCGACTTCCTTTTCTAGAAACTAAAGATGTTCGGTAATCTCATCCTAGAGGAACTGATCCAGTTGAATTTGAGACTCATCCGTCACTTCACAAAGTTTTTCAAACATAGCAATGTTTCCAAGATTGTTTTTCCGACGCCAGTTCTGCAATTTGGAAACAAAGGCCCGAAGACTATCTTAAAAAAGGAGAACATGTGTTTCCCTTCCTTGAAGCTTCAAATTGAGCTTGCTCAGCTGGTCAAAAATGTCGGCTAGGTACGCAACGCTTTTATTCCATGCTTCATCTTTGAAGTGAGCTTCAAGATCTTTCCTTTCTTGAGTCTCCAAGAATAGCTTTATTTCATCTTTCATTTCAAAGACACAATTAATAACGTTTCCTTTCGACAACCAACGTACTGCTGTGTAGAAGAGAAGGACTTCGTGGTCAGCATTCATGTCTTTGCATAGTTCTTTGAATAGCGAGTGTTGAGTGCTTGAGTCTTCACATAAGTTACAATTTTGATTACAGATTCAAGCACTTCCTGCAGAGAGGCAGGGAGAGTCTTACTGACGAGAGCATATCGGTGAATCATGCAGTGGATGCCCTTTGCTTGAAGTGCTAACTTCTTCACTTTCGACTGGAATCCTGAATTCTATCCCAGCTTAGTCGATGCCCCATTCGTACAAACCCCACACACGTTTTCCCATTGAGGATCTTCGTCTTGAAAAAAATTTGAAACTTTTTCTATGATATCATCAGCTTTTGTTGTGGTTTCAAGTGAACTTCAGAATAAGAATTCGTCTTTGATGTCACCTGAATTAATGTATCTCACGAAGACAAACAACTAAGAACATAAACGTAGATTTGTTGACTCGTCGAGCTGAAAGGAGAACAAAGGGGAACACTTGATTTCAGTCAAAACCTGTTCCTTCACATCCATAGACATTTTGCACTGGCTTCTCCAAGAATAAGATTTACTGCTTTCATTATGCATGGTTCAAGAAGTGTTTCTCCAATCGTGTGAAGCTTTCTATGTTTAGCAATTTCGAATGCAATCTCATATGAAGCTCCCACTACGGCTGCACTCTGCTGCTGAAACGACCCACTTCTATCGATTCTTTGGGTTTTAAGACACCATTCATGTCGTTTCTACTGCTTACTTATCTCCCTGTTAAAATAAAATAAAAATGTTGAATAATGAACGCTTTGGCAACTGTAGATCTTACACTGACTACTTGTGGGGGGTGCAAGTAGAGCAATGATGGGGTAAGTATTGGGAGGGAAGGGAGCGTGGCCAGTCGCGCGATTCGTCATCCACCAATCAGCAACGGACATGTGACTCACGTGTCGACAGCGAGCACACACATACACTTAATCACAGCTAAACAGACACACGAGCATACATACATGCCCGTGCACTCACTAATACACACATACATACAGTTGCAGACACATACACATTCACACAGGCACATTCAGGTATGCATACATACTCGTACACCCATAATATCACCTAATGACATTGAACTAACGTAGCACACGTTTTGCTTTGCAACGAAACAAAAAAAAATGTAAGAGCATGAAAATGTAATTGATGAAATAAGATTAATGTTATCCCAAGCTACTTTTAACAAGGCTATGCGACTCCCCTGCCGAGGCTTCGCGACTACTTGGGGGTCGCGAAACACCGGTTGGGAACCCCTGTTCTAATCAGTTTAAGGTCTTAGCAAGGGCCAGTGAAGAACAGATCGTGCTTGTTCAGTGACTAAAGTTTAAGATAAACCTGTAAGTTGATGTCAGTTTTGTAAACCTTTATATCCTTCTTAACTATATAATTAGTAACTGTATACAACATACAGTATATTATATTTTGATCCTTTAACATAACCTATTATTTCCGTGACGAAATGTTCAAGAAACAAAACGTAGATATAAACACAAAAACCTTAAAATAAAAAAGAAAAAAAAACGTTTTCTTATTCTATTAACTTAAGTCTTGTGAACATTAAACAACTGTTGATTGAGTTGTGTTTTGCTTAAACTCCTTTGGAATAGAAGATTTTGCTAACCAAAATCTTCATAGGGTTAACTTCCATATACAAAAGTTAACTACTATATATAACGTTCGACCTGCTGCTCATGAAACATCATCGAAGAAAACCTAACCTAGAAAGTTGTTAATACTAAATAACATCTCTCATTTGTGGTTATAGTTTTATTATTTAGTGTTTTAGTTATGAACTCTGTCACGGAAAAACAACTGAAAGTAAATATATAAATAGTTATATAAAGGGTGAATAATCTATGTTTCTAGCACGATCTAAACCTTCCTCTCTCTCACAAATCGGATCCAGAACCTTTACAAGAAGATTAGATATCATAAAGTGAGACAACAGGTTTAATAACGTAAAGAATATTCACTGTTCTTATACATTATATACAAAGTAACTAGACTGTGTATTAACGGATACAGAATAACTACATTGCGTATTAACACACACAAAATAACTGGATTGCCTGTTAACAGATATAAAACTGCCTTTAATTAGTAACGTAGATTTAGATTTAATTTCTCATACGCATCTCGCTGTAAATAAAACATGGCTAAAACAAATACAGTAATACGAGTTTTACCAGTAAGTTAAAAGCTTGTCCTTCGTTCCATATTTTTATCTGGATTTCACGAAAATCTCCAAAGAATCACTCACAGAGAATATGAAAGAGAAACAAGAATTCATTTCTTTTGTTTTATAATACCGAACAACTGTTGAGCTTTATAAGGAAAACTTTGACATTATCAGAACTTTCATTTCGTGCTCTCGCAAGTTCGTAATTATAATCTAAGATAAATTAGCTAATAATATAAACTGCTAAAAATTAAAGAAACTAGTACGTTTTCTTATATAATTTATCTCAATGTTCTAAACGTGGTAATATTTTATCTTTTTAAGTAATTTGCCTCATTTCAGCTCCATCTGTATTCATTTTTAATGTGTGATGAGCGGTAAAACATGGAGAAATAAAATTCTTAAAAATTACCAATATCACCAAAACCGATGTCTCACATGAAACAATACTTTAAATAGTTTACATGCGCTTATTCAAGAAATGTTTGAAAGATTCAATATCTAATGTGACCTCCATAGGCTGTCACACACTCCTTACACCTTACACCTTTGGCACACTTCGAATCAATCTATCAATGTTATCTTGGGGTATGGTATCCCAGGGCTGGTCGGAGTTCCTGTTCATTCTGAGGAGGGTGTTGACGTTCACTGGCGAAAGCACCAGCAAAAGGTTTCTCAATGGGTTCCAGAATTTCGTCTCTGTATCGTCGTGCGTTTAAAGAACTCTTGTTGAGTATAAGTAAGTCTGTGTGGCCACCCAAGTATATACCAGTCCAGACCATTACAGAACCTCCTCCATCAGCGTCAAGTTGCACAATGTTACAAGCAAAAAATTGCTCTCCTCGGTGTCTCCACACTCTCGCACGACCATCATCACGAGACACAGTGAACCTGCTTTCGTCTGTCCACAGCAAGGTGGCCCATTGACGAAGTTCCCAGTACAGTTGCTGACGAGCAAACTCCAACCTGGCTGCACTGTATAGCACTGTCAGAATGCCGCCCCTATTGCAGGCTGTCTAGCCCTAAGTCGTCCTTCATGCTGACGATTGCGAACTGTTTGAGTCGACACACAGGTTCCAGTGAAATACTGAAAGTCATTTCGCAGTGATAAAGTTGTAGCTAACCTGTCCCGCAGAGCTATAGTAGCAGTCCTCTCTGGCTGTTGTGCAGCAATAACGGTCTTGACTTGGTCTCCTGCCATAAGATTTCGTCTCCTAGTACTGTTGTTAAAGTTGATTTATGACGCTTTGTGACACACTGACATGCTGCGCCACTCTCCTTTGGGTCTGGCCAACCTCCAGCATCTGGACCACCCTAGCCACGTTGATCTCTGTCAGATGACGCCTGACTGCTTTGGTGCACAAGATGAAGGTACACACTGAAAAAAGGAGCCACAATTGATCCATGTTAGTGTTTGTTTGGAGAATTAATGAGGAATGCATAGTTTCACGCAACAGCATAATATAGGGTACCTTGAGTTGTGTTCTCTTTGAGTGAGGTGAGTTGCTTCAAACTTCACTCGTAAACTTAAAAATACACTTGTAGAGGAACGGATGTTTTTCATACATAAATTTATTTGTAACAAAAATATATTGAAATATGTACTTGTTCCTTTTGAGCAGTATATTTCTCTTGTTCTGCAATTATGTGTAATAAAAATTAAAATGTTGTGATAAATGTTTCATGGTAATTTTTTAAATCAAAATACAGATAACTTGACCTCGTTTATTATTACATGTAATAGCCACCTACTGTATAGCATTTACATCATTATAAACCCGTCATTTTGTCATACCCACATAATTTTTTACGAACAGGTAAAAATTATTTTTAACATTACTTTAAAATTCATTAGCAAACTATATTCAGAAGTGACTCTGTAAACGGTAAGATATATTTGTACCAATGTGTTAAACTTTATATAAATTTGTTGCTGTCAATCTAATTGAGAAGAGGAATAAGCTAGATTTTTTAACTTCTTTGTAGAATTATGAGTTAGGTAGCAACATATTTACATGAACAATTTGTTGCTTAAATCCAAAACATTTAATGTGTTTATAAGTCAACATATTTACATTAAGAATTTGTTACTTAAATCGAAAATATTTAATGTGTTTATAAGTCACAACAAACTCGTTAAAACTTTCATAAACAAGTAGAAAAAAACTTAACAAATCAAGCATTGTTACAAACAAGTGCAGATAACAGTACCAACAGGCACACGCTATTTAATTTTGCATACTTCTAAAATTGTTTCAAACAATTTATTGTATTTTCCATGTGATTATTTATCAAAAACTGATTTTTGAGAAGCGCTAGATGTAGATAGAACAATATGGCTTGATGAACGTTTCCTTGATTTGAAATTTATCTTCTGTTCAATTAACAGTACAGCAATGAATATTTGAATTACGCTATTTAGACATCTCATATACCTTACGGCAGAGATATCAATTCTAGATCAAATGCAAGTTTAAGCAAACCTAAAAAAGCTTTATATACTAATAAAGGTACTTTGATTGAAACCAAAATCTCTCTATTCTTCAAACAATTCATATATGTCAAGATAAAGACCTAAAAGTGAATTTTTGTTTATAGTATTTGATTAACGAGCACCCTGTAAGCCTCTCTACATGACCATTTATAAAAATAAAAGCTAGTAAAAAATGACAACAAGGCCGGAGATTTTGTACCACTTCATTTTATTTTTAAAAAAAGTTTCTAAATTGAATAATCTCAGCCGCCAAAATTAAAAATGCATAATAATTACAAGTTGGATTGGGGAGGCAAAAAGTTAATACTAAGAATAAAATGGGTATTCAGTTTGACTATTTCTTTAGTTGTACCTTTTCAAATATGATTAGATTACACTTCAACTTGTTTAGCATATTTTACACTTAAAATATTTTAACAGGCCCCTCATGAGCCAGTGAAAGCTATTTTTGTAGAAAAACAAACTACTCTGTTCTAACTTAAACTGAAATTCTTTGACACTTTTGTTAGCTAAAAAGAAGGCACTTCTCGTACTATTTTAGCGTTGGGGCTGGGAAAAGTGATTTGAAGTGATGAGATGATTCAAAACTGTTAGCGCATCACGAGCTCAGCAGCCAAACTGAAGAAGGATGGAAGTATTCAAGTGACACACAGAGGTATTCAGGCACCATTTAGAACCACCGAGTACGATATTAGACCTGTAGCTGCTTTCAAAGTGTTCCTGTCTGCTCACCCTACTGCTGACTATTGTGATACTTCAACTTTTTTATTGAATAGCAAGTGAAATCGTCCGTATCACAATTGAAAGAAAAACACAAAAGTATGATAACAGAAGAATAAAAGGTTAGCAATTTCCCAATTAATAATGCTGAAAATATGCTTTATTGATATATTTTGAATGTGCTCTCAGTACTAGTTAATATGGAGACTTAAGGATGCTGTATTCCACTTAAAATATTGTAAATTAACAAACTAAAATTGTCTCGAACACATATGTCCAAAACCACCCTCTTTGGGAGTTTAACGATTGAACGTATTTCTAATTTTCAAGAAATTGTAGCGTTAAGACATCCCTTGGCTTCTAGAGAAATATGTTAAACTACAATGTTTGGCTGTTGTTAAGCTCAAACCTGCACAATGGGCTGCCTTTTTCTTATCTCTACGGATATCGAAGCATGATTTTAATGTCGTAAGTCTGCAGAGTTACCACTGTTGTTTATTGAGCGTAACTTGTAAAGATTTCTTTCTTACTATTAATTACAATTGACTAGTGCTTCCAATGACAATGTTTCTTCAATATATTTCTTTTTTGCAAAAAACATATATGTAAATTAATTATAGTTGTAGGTTGGAAAGAAAAATGTAGTATGTTATTTATTTTTTGAATTTCGCGCAAAGCTACTTGAGGGGTGTCTGTGCTAGCTGTCCCTAGTTTAGTAGTGTAAGACTAGAGGGAAGGCAGCTAGTCATCACCACTCACCGCCAACTCTTGAGCTAGTTTTTTACCAATGAATAGTGGAACTGACCGTCACATTATAACGCTCCCAGGGCTGAAAGGGCGAGCAAGTTTAGTGCGACGGGGATTCGAATCCGCGACCCTCGGATTAGGAATCGAACGCCTTAATAGACTTGCCATGCCGGGCCCTGAAGCTTATTGTTTTTATTTAATATCTTTTTAACTTTAAAATATTTCTAAAGTACATTATAAGTAGAATTTCATTGTCATTTTTCTTTTCCATCTGCGAGCTTTAACAAGATGTTTGGCGACAGTTCATTTTACTTCTCCTCGTCTTCATCAAATTTTGTACAGCTGAGAGATAATAAAATTTCCTGACGACAGATGGAATGTTCATGTTCTATCTATATTTATGAAGTGTGTTTTATATATTGCTTTTTTGTCGTCGTATTCTTTGTATCTTAGGTTCGAACAATAGGTTTTGAGATAGCAACTTCAGTGGTTAGAATATTAAAGTCGCGCGGCAGGCGTTTATTCACCGTGCACTCCTGGAATCTAAATAAAGTTGTTTCAGAAGTTGTCGGCTTACTTGATATTTATGAATATTGAATAGAGTTCTTTACATTGTTTGAATATTTTTAAGTTTCCTGTGCTACTTTGTTTTCCGAGTGAACGTAAGGTTTAAAGCATTCAAACTGTATTTCAACAATTTTGATATAGATAGTCCGAACTAAATAAATGGATATTGAATAACACGTATGTTAATTCTGAATATATATTTAGGACCATTACTTTTTTAGAGCTACTCAATAAGTTATATTTGGATGACATGTTTTGAGACATTCAACTTCATTGGTTAGAATGACACATATTGAATCGGTTGTTCACTAGATATTTAACTTAAGTTATTTGGATAATACATTTGGAAATGCATATCTTCAACGGTTAGATGATACGTTTAGAGAATTTCATTTTAAGTTATTTAAATTAGACGTCTTGAATTATTCTTTTTTGACAGGTTGGATGATACGTTTTGAAGTTGACTAGCACCTTTTGAAACGTCCATCTTATGTGATTGGATGATATTTTTTAGATATTCATCTTCAATAGTTGGATATGTTTGAAGTGTTCCATTGAAGATATTAGAACGATTCGTTGAGCTGGCACGTTTTTAATATTGAATTCCACATTTTGAAATGTTCATCTTGAGTGTTTAAGATAACAGATATTGTCATTGAGTTGTGTGATATAAAGGTTCGAGATCCAAGTTAAGTGGTTTGGATGACACGCTATGAGACGTTCAGCTTGAATGGATAAAAAAATACGATTTATGGTACTAATCTTAAATTTTGGCGAAAGCAGTTGTTCGGAATTCATTACAAAATATCAAACATTAATGTTATATGGCGTGCGTTTTACAAGAGAAAGTGAACAAATATTATTAACTACTTAAAATCAGAACGGTCTAAGCATATGATCCTAAGCAGTTGTTTTAATCCTTTAATATTAAAAACGTTTATAAAATAATGTAAATATACAAAATGACAAGGAGATCTTTCAAGAGTGAAAGGTAAAATATGTGTTCTTAAGCTTAAACGATATGGAATGTGTACTAATCTTAACACGTTTCCTTCATTAAACAATGCGGTATATGTGTTACAACCTAATTAGAATTATTGTCATATATATGTGTGATATGTTAGAGTTTAGTAAGCCTTAAATTTCAAGTGGTTATAAAGAATTAAAGTTCCTGACAGTACATATACTTTTATTCATAAGATATTTGGACGTATAAAGCACCTAAGAATAATAAATGTCGTGATTATCACTTAGACAATTTTAAGTCATCAAAACTCTTAAACACTTTAAGCTGTTTTGGAGCATTTCATTAGACCAAGTGCTTATTTATTTAAAAAGTTGTGTTTACTTACGTAATTTTGTATTTTTGATATTATTATCTCTGAATATTGTCTTATATCTCAGTTAGCAGTTGGAGTAACAGTAGTTTAGATTAAATATTAACTGTACGAAATAGTGAATGAGAAGCTGTAACGAGCAAATTTAATTGTAAGTAAAATTCTAAAGAGAAGATTGTGATATCCTGTTTTATGTTATTATCACAAACTGTGGTCACATTCATTTTCTCGTATTTCTATAGTGCTGTTTGTTTGTCTTGTTTGTTTTGAAATTTCGCACAAAGCTACTCGAGGGCTATCTGTGCTAGCCGTCCCTAATTTAGCAGTGTAAGACTAGAGGGAAGGCAGCTAGTCATCACCACCCACCGCCAACTCTTGAGCTACTCTTTTACCAACGAAAAGGGGGATTGACCGTCACCTTATACACTCCCACGGCTGGGAGGGCGAGCATGTTTGGCGCGACTCGGGCGCGAACCCGCGACCCTCAGATCACAAAGTGCACGCCTTAACGCGCTAGGCCATGCCACGCCTCTATAGTGCTGAAAGTATAAATTTATTATCTATTATTAAAAGAATTGTGACAAAATAAGCACTGAATTCGTTTTTCTGAAGTGCATTCAACAAAAGGAATGTTTGTATTTGCTGCATAAACTGTACCTATATGAAGACATTTTCCGACACAACAGAACACAGCAACATATGAAACCCAAATTTATATGGAATCATTGTTTTGATAATATCGTTTGATTGGTCTTTGCGTACGTCACAAAAAATGTTTTATTTTGGACCAGAGTAGAAAGAAGCTTTCGTACGTGTTTTACTCTTGCTTTATCAACAATATTATTTCAATCGTCTTTATTCTGACCTATTCAGAAAAGTGGGATTGACCGTCACCTTATATACCCCCACGGCTGGGAGGGCGAGCATGTTTGGCGCGAACCCGCGACCCTCAGATTACGAAGCGCACGCCTTAACGCGCTAGGCCATGCCGGGCCCTCAGTAAAGTTATATCATCTATTTATTTCAACTTCTTTAATTATTATATTGTTTGATATTTTATTTAAATAAATTTTATGAATTTTAAATATTTTTTTCGTTTTTAAATCAGAGTAATCTATGTGACACTTATAAATGAATGAAGAAATATTTAGACTATAAAGTTCACATAAAATTTTCAGTTTTACTTATTATAATGCGCTGAAATATTTAATTTTTGCTTTTTTCGTTTGTTTTTTCTTATTTCGGAATTAAGAACGACATAATCTTAAATTTTCTGAGTATTTATACAAAATTTATACAAAGTTTTCTCACTCATAGAGAACTCTGTTTAGGCAGGGCGAGTAAAGGTGGTTATTGTGTCCATAATGTAATTCGTAACATGTCGCAAAAGCTCATATCCCACTTTCACATGTGCAGTGACATTAAAGGGTTTGTCAAATCTTATTATTCTTTCGAACAAAAAGTGGATTAAGAGTTGGCGGTGGATGCTATTGACTGTCTACCTTTTCTACTGCTCAGTCAGTTTAATATTATATAGTGCTATGAGCAGATAAACCTCGTGTATATTTGTGAGAGGTAACTGAACCAAGAACTAATAAGAGTTTCAAGACAGGAACGTGCTAAAGTTTCGTCATCATCAAACACGTTAATTACATTTAGAAAGTATTTTTAATATCGCTTTGTATTTACGTTGATCAGCTTGGGTCTACATGTCTTACATTGTTGGTATTTTAATTTTTTTTCTAAATGTTACAAAATATTGTTTAATTAAGTTTTATCGTCGTTTACAACTGGTACGTTTATCCATGTAAAACACAGACGATCAATCTTATATAACTTTTAATTTGGCAAAGCGTCACCTACGGATATTTAAACATTACTACAAAAGTAAAAACAAAACAATTTAGAAAGTTTCATATTTTATGGATATTGTAAGAAACAAAGGCGTTCTAGTTAAAGTAATAGGAAGGTCATATATTTATGTCACAGTATCAAGCTATATGTGGATTAATAAAGAGCTCTGGGTTTTATGGCTTGAAATATTTTAAAACGATAAGTTGCTATATACGTGTTTTCGTCGAAGTATTAAGTTACATATGGCTTAATAAAGCTTTTATAGATTGAAATATTTTAAAAGCAAAAGTGACTATGTCAGGAATGTTAAACTTGTTGATGGATGGAACCAAATTTTGAGGTTATTTTTGCAAATGAGACTTCCAGTGAACCACAAGAGTTCCATAAAGTTTCGGCCCGGCATGGCCAAGCGCGTTTAGGCGTGGGACTCGTAATCCGAGGGTCGCGGGTTCGCATCCTCGTCGCGCCAAACATCTTCGCCCTTTCAGCTGTGGGGGCGTTATAATGTGACGATGAATCCCACTATTCGTTGGTAAAAGAGTAGCGCAAGAGTTGGCGGTGGGTGGTGATGACTAGCTGCCTTCCCTCTAGTCTTACACTGGTAACTTAGGGACGGCTAGCAGAGATAGCCCTCGAGTAACTTTGTGCGAAATTCAAAAAAATAAACAATCCATAAAGGTAATTTACATTAAAGAATCGTACGACTTGGTTTAAGCCCATGGTCTGGTTCTGTTAGTCACACTGTTATTAGCATTCATACATACATTGTTAATTTTTACGCTAAAAAATCTTCTACAAATTTAGTGAATAGGCGAGAATTTTGCAATACACATTTAAAAGTATAAATTACGTGCATTTCTAAATATATATTGAACTAAACACCAACATTAAAGAAATATATAATAGTAAATCCGTTACAATAACTATATATAATAACTGTGAAGCAGGATTCTGTTTCTTAAATCTAAAGAGAAAAAAAAACCAGACGAAAATTAAGTATAAACACACAACTGTATATTTAACTTAACCATGACATAACATCAGAGTGGACTTCAATTGGCCATGGCGTTACGCTTAGAGTTGTGTGAATGGACCTTCTCGTTTTTTAACCTAGTAATTTTCAGCAAGGCTGTGGAAAAATTGATTAAAAACAAAATTATTATGAATTTTGACCAAACTTCAACTGTTTCTTGAAATTTGCATACTTGACAGATTTTACCATCCTTCCACTATTTTGGTTGCAAAATAAACTTTTAATGTCTTTCCATTTTTAAGTGGTACTAAATATTTCTCTCCCGGCACGTAAAGCAGTACAGTTTAAATGTTGATGGTAGGTACATAGAGGGACAGATCGACAGACAGACAGACTGTAAAGTAAAGAAAGGATCCACGTAAACGTTTTACAATGTAAATGATATACACTTTTCAGTGAATGGTTACCTTACATGTAATTTACAGGACTTCTAGATGATCCACTGTGTCCAACATAATATTATGTCAATACAAACGTGTATCTTCTATAATGATATGACATCTTTTTATCTTAGGATATCGCGCTGATTTAACTTCTACAAGATTAGGTTTAATGGAACACAAGCATCTTATAATTTGTTATTTGCATCAGGCTCATTGATTATACTGTTTGGATGTTTCTAATCATATGTACAGCAATTAAACCAAAACTGCTAAAGAATTTGAGTCTGAAATAGCTTAATATCTGAAGAAAAAACAACTCTTAAGTGTCACCATTCGTAACAAAAGCACAAAGTCGTATCTATTTCACAGTTGCCCCAGCACGTGTTGTTTTTAATCTAACTCTGTTATTTTTCAGAATTGTATTTTATTTAATTGGTATTCAAATGAAATCAAACATCTTCAACTAATAATAAATACGAAAGGTTGAGTGCTTTATATTAGAATAATTTTGAAGATGTAATTCAGAACGTCTTTATAAAAATTAGCCAATATAAAGTATTGGTGGAACAGTTTGTATCAGAACTACATTTATACACAGGCCCGGCATGACCAGGTGGTTAAGGCGCTCGATTCGTAGTCTAAAGGTCAGGGGTTTGAATCCCCGTTGCGCCAAACAAACTCGCCCTTTCAGCCGTCGCGACGTTATAATATTATAGTAAATCCCACTATTCGTCGGCAAAAGAGTAGCCCAACAGTTTGCAGTGGGTAGTGATCACTGGTTGCCTTCCCTCTAGTCTTACACTACTAAATTATAAAAAACAAACAAGCAAACATTTATACGTTGCTTGATGTTGCGTTACCTCTGAAAGTTAATCACTCTTAGTAAGATTCAACATTTAAACAAAAATAATGATCGTAGCTCTGTTTCAAACTTTCTAAACTCAAAATTATTTTGGAACTGATTTTGATATTGGATAACATTTATTTACCGTACTACGAAAAATATATTTTAAAAAATGTTTGAACTTCTATATCTGCATAAAATCGAATTTTGCTTATATGTAGTGTGTTAATATATATTTTCTAAAGTACTTAAATGTCTACTAGTTCAAACAATGCGAAATGTAAAAACACATAAAGAAAAATCCTAAAATACCAACAAACATTCCAACACATTCAAGCTGATCCAAAACCTATCACAAATACCTTTAAACTTCTAATAAACATCGAAATTGAAAGTAATGAAAAATATTTTTCTTTGCTTTATCATCCAGGTCACTCAGCCCAGAAGTACAGAGTTTCTCCGCTAACTGAAGGACATGCACCAGTTGGATTCAAAATAATTCAAAAATTAATAACATAAAATGTCAGTCGCACACTTATCCCTTTAAAACAAAGCCGTACGTACAACCTTAAATTCATCATTGTCAAGAAATGTCGATAAAATCATCAAATTCTACACGTTAGGCTAAAATATTTCTATTAACTTAATTATATATTAAAAGATTTTCACTATTCTACATCAGGACACATCATAGACAATATTTTATTTTCTCTGATACTATAAAATAATTCAGAACACAGTTCAAGGTGTGGACATTTCAGCATAACAGTGAATTACAATTATTTTATGTTCATCAAGTGTATTTTAATAAGATAATAATGTATTTTAAAATATTATGATGTATTTGCTTCTTCTTCCAAATATAGTGAAAATGTCTGTTTTAATATTTAGATAGACGATATTATTATTTATTATTCAAATTATTAGAAAAGTAATTTTTGTTTTAAAATATTTTCAAAATTCTAAATCATTAATTTCAAATGTACATTAATTTGTGCCAAAATCATTAGTCAATTACATATTCATGCATTACCACTATTTAAAGTATATTTATATCAACTTGAAATATTTTATTATATCTACGGGTTTATATCCCTATCTTTCTCTTTCTGTATGTGTGTATATATATATATATATATATACTCACTAAAATACATATACATGAAAATAAAAATAATATTTTTCTCATTTAACTTTTTATTAAATCGACCAGATAAAAACAATTAGCATTCGCTCCAGGTAACATTTATTAGCACATCTGTAATCCTGTCAATAAATTGAGTTTTAATTGGTTTTATTTCATAGACAAAGAGTTTAGTTTATTCATTCTGTGAGTTTCAATATATTTACGTGTTACAATGATATTAACTTCTTTGGCGACTTCTGTGAGAAAATGACCCCACTCTAAATTATTAATGTTATCTGGAAAACACATCTCAGTTTTCCTCAGTGGATCTTAGCACTACATTGCTAACTTGAATAGAACATTTCTTATGCTTCTTCCTCTTTACAAATATTTCTTTTTTTTATTTTCACAGTGTACATCTTAGACCCAAGCATTACAAATTCAGTCACTGTTTTTTTCTTTGTTCTTGTCTTTACTTTTCACTATGAAAAATTGTTTACTAACAGAATATTATAATAAGTTTATTTTGAATGTTCCGGAATATCAAATAAATTAAAATTTATTTCACATTATAGAACGGTTTTCCGGTAGGATAGGGCTAAACAGGAGGGACTCAGAACGTTAAAATCAGAGGTTTGAATTTCCACTATATACACAGAAGGTAGCCCAATGAGATTTGCTCTAAAACAAAAAAGTATATGTGACTAGCCTCTCTAGAGGTATAGATGGCATTCACATACATTGTAATGTTATCAATGTTATACAATAACACGTTTCGCAAAGTTGTATATCACTTTACTTCTTTTAATCAACCTCCAAGTTTAAATAAGAGTAACAAGTAAACGCTATGTAAATATTTAGAAATTAAAAAAATATTTATGGAACAAAATGGCCATCCAACTGACTTGAACAATTTTGCTACTCTAGCGACGACAGACCTGATAAATACCTGATACCGTGCAACTGGTTGGCTGATTCGAACACACAACAAGCTACATATAGTTTACTTTTAAGTAGTAATAACTAAATTATACCAAACACCACGTATTTCTCAACAACTAGAAATGTTGAGGGAAAGGTACTTTTATCAATATTTTAAACGAAACAAAAAATGACGTTTTTGAAATTTTAAAGCAGATAAGTTCATATAAAGTAAAATAAGTAATATATTAAAGGAAATATCAATATCCAGTACTTTATATGAAAAACACCAAGTGCAGTATGAAAAAAGACGTAATTTTAACTCAATAGAACAGATAAGGAATGCAGCATCTGACGAGTATTACCAAAACATTGTAGGAAGTTTTCAATATAAACAACCTCGTAATGATAAGAGTAGTGAGGAAAAGAAAAATACTCGATTTCATCAAAAGATGAAATAGTAATAAAATAGAATTCTGGATACCATTTTATAACACTACGTAACATAGATTTTGTTCCTGGATAGTATGTGTTATATCTTAATTGTTTTTGTACAGAAAATGGCCATTATTCCCTTCAAACTTTGCTTTTGTGACCTGGATAATAACATTTAGACATTATATTATTTTCTGTGTAAAAACAGGCAAATTTGCACATTTTCATTCACATGAAGTCTGAATAAAACATATGAATCAATATTTACATGTATTTATAGTAAAGTTATACAAAATGAACAAAATGTTTAGAAGTGAGTAGTTTTTCCATATTTACGATCGTTATGTAAATCACTTTCATGTATCAGCCCCCAAATATAGTCTTCCTTCAGATCGGATACATTGTGGCAGAAACAGAGCCCATCTTGACGAGTGAAGGAGCTTGAAGACGCTTTCTCTGACTTGCGACTTGCACACTTTCATCTAACAAATCTCACTCCTTGAGTCTAGATGTCAAAAGCTTGGTATTTGACTTTGTTAGACCAAGATCTCTGATCAAGTCATTGAGGTCTCTTTGGTTGAGGTAGTATGGGTTTCTCTCACCAGCTGCACCCCTGAAATTGTAACCTGGATCTTCAACGTTTGCCACCTCTACTGATTCGCTGCTCTCTTCTGATGGTGCCTGCTTTCTCTCTGGCGGAGTGAGTACAGAGAGTTCAGGGTAATGTGGCACTGGGGCGATGGATGATGGAAGGTCCAGATACATGATAGCACATGCATTCTTGTCAGCCCGACGTTTAGAAGGGTCTACCATGCAGAAGTAGCAATTGCTTAAGTGGTCAATGGGTTCACACCAAATTCTTGGAATAGCAACTTTCATGGCTCTGTTTTCCCTCTTTACCATCCTGCAAAAGAGCAAAATAAAATTGTTATTATGAAGAATAAATTTATTTGATCCACAACTAATGTGTAAGAAGTTTATGCAAAATATTTTAGATGTGATATTTTTTATATACTATTGGAAATTAGAAAAAATACAAAAGGTATTTAAGTTTTAAAAGGTCTAACATTTGAATAATATAGAATTTTACTGTTCAAGCAAACAAAAATTGTTTGTCTTACCTTCTAGAGTTTTTTTGCAGTGCTCGAAGGTAAAATAAGGTACTCAGGGTTTGTCTTGATCCCCGAAAATTGTTTTTTGTTTTGTTTTTGAATTTCGCGCAAAGCTACTCATGGGCTATCTGCGCTAGCTATCCCTAATTTAGCAGCGTAAGACCAGAGGGAAGGCAATTTGTCATCACCACCCACCGCCAACTCTTGGGCTACTCTTTTACCAAAGAATAGTGGGATTAACCGTCACATTATAACGCCCCCACAGCTGAAAAGATAAGTATGTGCAGTAAAAAAAATGTATGTTAATAAATTAGATAAAAAATAAAAACTAAATAAGTGAATAAGAAAGAAATTTAAAAAAGTGAATATATAATTGAAGTATTTATATTTATAATTAATACTGAATAAAACTACAAGGTTTGAAGCAAATGAAAGTATACCAGATTTAATAGATTTCAATGCAAGTGTTTAAATAAAAGAATTACAAAACCAAAGAGCTAAACAATACATTAGAAACTAATATAACTATATTAATAAAAAAAAATTCACTTGGTAATATCATATTAGAACATTCGCATTTTATTTTACAAAAAATAGCGATTAATTCTAATGTAGAAGCTAAAGATATATTTTTCATAAAATAGTCAATTAATTTTTAGATACGAAAACACTACATATAGAATTCAAATAAAATATATATT
The DNA here is from genome assembly GCA_011833715.1 of Carcinoscorpius rotundicauda. Lineage (NCBI taxonomy): Eukaryota > Metazoa > Arthropoda > Merostomata > Xiphosura > Limulidae > Carcinoscorpius > Carcinoscorpius rotundicauda. The sequence continues at coordinate 41,432,611 of CM022392.1, read as the reverse complement.
TAAAAAAATAGTAGGATTTAGTGATGTAAATGGAGCGTTTTAATTAAAAATATAAGAAAACAATCAAGTATATTTGAATCAAATGAGTATTATACATTAAAAAATCTGTCCTCTAAACCTGAAAAACAACAGGACCGTATTATTACATAATTTACTAATGATACTGACAATGATATATACTTAGAAATACGAAATATTGCAGATTTATAAATATTTCAGAGTAATGAGCTAAGAAAATAGTCAAACTCAAAGATTAATTAATATCAGATTTCACACATTTCACACAAATACATGTACTAAGGCAGAGAAAGTTCAACAAATTGTGCTTATATTGTTACAACGCAACTTCCTATGATATTTAACGTGTTTTGCATAGCCTATGTTCTTCTTACAAAGTATTATCATTTTTGGCTTAAAATAGCCAAACCAACTGTTAACTTTGGCTGTGGCAAATTAAAATTTTCCTTTCAAATATTCTACGTACGGGCTTGAGATGTATTAAATAAATAAAGTCAATGTTTAGGAGTAAACAATAAATATTTAAGATGTTTTAATTCATAATTTTACCATATCAAGATAAGTTGAAATACTGTGAGGCTCTATTTAATATTACGAGTTTTACTTACAATGTAGGATATTTCATAACAAAATATTTCTCAGTTTTAAGCGGTAAAAATAAATACGCAATAAAGAATTCCTTAGAATCTATTGATAGTATTAAACATTAAGTTAGAATGATATTTACAACCTTTTGTAATGTTTCAATTTTCAGTCCATTACTTGTTGAAAAGGTCATTGCATGTTTTGAGAATAAATTAAAATGAATTGAATTCAGCTTTAAAAATATTAAAGTAATTCGAGTTGTTAGGGTTTTTTTTCAAATGAAGATTGGAGTTCGTAAAATAAAGGAATAGTCATTCATGGATGATCCTGTATCTCCGTTATTATATGATTTATTTATTGATATTTGGAAACTGAAGTGTTAATAAGAGCAAAAATGATTAAGGTATATTGTAACACGTTTGTCACATGGCAAGTTTTGATGTATTAGATGTATCAAAGTTTTGATGTATTAGATGTATCAAAGTTTTGATGTATTTGATGTATCAAAGTTTTGATGTATTAGATGTATCAAAGTTTTGATGTATTAGATGTATCAAAGTTTTGATGTATTTGATGTATCAAAGTATTGATGTATTAGATGTATCAAAGTATTAAAATGAAGAAACAATTAATATTGCATCGTTCAAACTCTTCGCGAAAGACATTTTTATTAATGGACTTTTAAAGTCTGGTTTTAAATCAATACTTAAATTCTCCACTAAAGGCTCTCTATTCCTCCTTAATAATACTATTTATAAACAGATAAATGGCGTTGCTATGGAGTTCCCACTGAATCCTACGTTTGCCAATATTTGTCTCTGTCACCATGAACAAAAATGAATGAACAACTGTCCTTTAAACTTCAAGTTTGTTCTCTAAAGAAGATATGCTGATGATACTTCCCTTACTTACCACCATACTGGTCATATCTAACATTTTCTTGATTATCTTAACTCACAACACCTCACAATACAGTACATTCTTTGAATCGATGCTAACAACTTCATTTCCTTTCTGGATGTTCTTGTTAACCATGATACTAATGGATTTTCAGCTTCTGTCTGTCGTAAAAAACACATTTAGTAACTTATTCACTCAGGTTGACACTTTTATACCCTTCTCTTTCAGGCGCATTTTCTGTCTACTGAACATAATCTACAAACTTAGCTCATCCTATCCAATCTTTCTGTAAGAATTTACTTCCGTACAAAACACTCTCGTTCAAGGTGTCTAACAATGCACTTCTTGAAGAAAATAACTTTCTCTTTCCTTACTAATTTGCTGGTTAAGTCACCTAAGATACCCACTGTACGCCTGCTTACCATATCTTGTGAGATGAAGATCCATCATCATGAAACAGTTAAAAAGTTATATAACATTTACTATCTCCAACTTGACCTGAAAATTATTATGAAACCAAATTATAGATTCAAAACTTTTTTCCACTACATAGATTGTTTGTTGACTGCCCATTGTTTACATCTAATCAACTTATAACTGTGTAGAGACTGTAAGGCTTAATGTATTGGTGAAATGAAATGTTACCTTAAAGGACAAGCACATGAACACGTGGACATATCTGTAAAGACTGGAAGAAAGGTTACAGATTCTCCCAATTCTGCTGTCCCTCAGCACAGTATAGGAAGAGGACACCAGATTTCTCTCTTTAACTTTAATATTATTTCAACAGTCAAACATGATACTGAACTTTTTATAGAAGAAACATTATGCATAAAAACTCTCCTCCGATTTCTAAATAATAAACAGTCTTCGTTAGATTTAAACTTGTTTTAATTTAACTAATTCATCTGTGCTACATTATTTCATGTTCTCATTTTATATTTATATATTCAAATTGTTTAGGCTTATATATATATATATTTCTGTTGTAATTACAAATATTGTTTTTTATTTTGCCAGAGGTTAATACGTTTACTGCTTAAATCTTTGTTTAATTAAATAATCTATGCAAAAATGAATGAAGAATCAAATTTATTTTTATGCAGTTTCTTAAATTATAGCAAGCATACTTATTTCGTGAAACTAATATTAGTTTATGTTAAATATGTTGTAGTTTTCAATTTAAATATCTCAAACAATTGTAACAAATAAATCAGTAGTGAACACGTATAAAACAATTACTGTTTTATTTAAGTATATTTCTCTATTAGATATCAGAGATTTTGAACATCTTCGCTGTTCTTTTGCTATGAAACCATTGCTAGATACCTAATGACTGTTGTCGTTGACACACATAAAAACGATGTGAATTCTTTCACTTCTTTTCGTTATTTTAGTCTGATTTATCACATCCCTAAGGGAAGTTTATAAACAAGGCCTTCGTGTAAAACCATGTGGCATATACTCCTAACGCTAAAATAAGTGATGCTTTGGTTTCTATACAGCTGACAGACTAAAGATTGTTAGCAAACCAGAAATTCTACTCCGTATCTTTCAAAATTTCACATAATATACTCTATATAATTTAAACTCATCAATTCGCCAAAGCGTTTTTCACGAATAATTATAGTTTATAACCGAAGTAGTCTGAGTGTAATTCCAGTATTTCGCAGAGTTCAGTAGTAAATTATTTAGTTTTCGCAAGTAGAGTTGACAATAATTTTGTAAGTACTTCATGTTAACAATAAAACTTTCTTGACCAGTTATTTCAGTTTTTCTAATTCTTACAAGAAAAGACGTAACATCGTTTTATAAAATCAACACATCTACTGTTTATTATTACAGAATACACTTAACAATAACAATGTAAAATCGCAGGCTTGACAAGTCCAACGCACACTGAAACATGTAATAATGAAACTTCAAATATCAGATACACTAATATACGATTTAAGAAAAGCACATAAATCTTAGTGTATAAAATACTGGACTGTCTTGTTTAGATTAGCTAATATACAACTTTTGTTCATTTCTACATTATGTCTATATTACTATTTGATTATTTCAGCTAGTTTATGTTTTACATAATATAATATATATATATATTTATACACTATAGTTAATATGTGAAAAAATATTGAATTTATCACATGACATTTTAATACATAATACTAAATATATGACATTACATAGATAAACGAATAAAATATTTCAAACATAATTACTTTGTTACCCCAGCAGTATAATTTGTTCACACCGTGCTTTCAGTGCAAACTAAACATGTGATATTTCACTTTATATGCTCATACAAACATTGAAAAACAGATATTTCCTTTGAGATGGATATTGACATTTTGAAACATTGCTACCGTAGCGTGTGAAGCATCATCTTTCACTTCATACAAAGATCTTAATGATCTTTATCGACAGTTACCAATCGTTTTCTGTTACTTCCATATACAAAATTCATGCTTCATCATAGTCCTATACGGTTAAAGCAGATATTAATATATGTAAGTTATATAACAGACTTCACAAGCATCACATAAACTGAAATATGTATTAACAAGACTTCAAGAAATAGATGTGTGTGTATAATTTATTGTTTGTGTTGTTGATCTAGGCGTGTGGATATAATTTATTGATTGTGTTGTTGATCTAGGCGTGTGTGTATAATTTATTGATTGTGTTGCTGATTTAGGCGTGTATGTATAATTTATTGAATGTGTTGCTGATCTAGGCATGTGTGTATAATTTATATATTGAGTTGTTGTTCTGGGCATGTGTGTATAATTTATTGATTGTGTTGTTGATCTAGGCGTGTGTGTATAATTTATTGATTGTGTTGTTGATCTAGGCGTGTGTGTATAATTTATTGAATGTGTTGCTGATCTAGGCATGTGTGTATAATTTATAGATTGAGTTGTTGTTCTGGGCATGTGTGTATAATTTATAGATTGAGTTGTTGTTCTGGGCATGTGTGTATAATTTTTTCAACATTTTTTGAAAAAAAAAATTGTTAATATTGATGAAATGTTGTTTTATTTTATTGATTTCATCGTTAATTTTATCAGATGAACATAGTTTTGTGGATATGTTTATTTGGTTTCTTCATATGTTGAGTTTTGTTTAGTTTCATATCCTGAGTCTCATGGAACGTATAACCCAGTATGGATGATTTTTTTGTGGATTTTTATTTTGAATTGTGTATAGGTCCTTGTTATTTAGTTAGTTTTCTTTTGTTCACAGGCAAATTTAATATCCGTGTGCATGAAGTTAAGTGTTTGAAAAAAACGAAGTGTACATATCTGTACCAGTATAGTGGTGGGTGAAACGCTGAACTAATCGTGTAACATTCAATCTGTATCATGAATAATGTTGATTTCAAATTCTATTCACAAACAGGTTACTTTATTCTAAATTACTAGCAGTCATACTGTCACATAATGTAAAGAATAAAAAAGCTTTGGTTGTGAGCCAAACCAAAAGTACAACGCAATTAACTTTGTTTAAAGTCCATAAAATAGATTAAATTGATAGATATACTTTTATTCTCATTCAGAATATTTATTTTTGCTTGTAATTTATAAAATACCAGACTGTCTCATTTAAAATAACTTCTGGATACCTTTGGTACATTCCTATGTTATCTCCATATTATGTTCATTTGAATTCCGTATGTAGGATTATGATATAGTTAATAACAAATAAATTTAGTGTGGAGTTCTTGCACTTTGCTGTGAATTCATTGTACTTCACAATATAAACATCTTATGCTCTCTACTTGCTGTACTAATGTTATAAATGTCATAATAAAACTTTGTATTTCTATTCTTCTCTTTTTTGCTTCATTTTGTTGTATGATAACTAAAAACAAAACGATAGTGTTATATGATTTCACTGAGTTGATATAATTTCAAATGGATTATTCCCTTGTATATAAGTATCATTAATAACTAATGAAAGAAACATTTTCCAAAAAAAATAAATCCTAATAGCTGCGGCTGTAATTATATCTCAGATCAGTGTAAAGCTGGAGCTATGAGTAACACTCAGATCCTTACTACGAGCTATTATGCTGCGACTAAAAATGAAATAGATGTAGGGATTGGAAATATTAATATTTTTTTTTAAATGTAAACAAGATAGTAAGAATGGCATTTGTGTCATCGTCACATAATAGCAGAGGCAAAATTAACATATATCGGTATATATATATAACTATTCAGTCATAAATGAGTTTAATTTCTCCTAGTGAGCGCTTGTGATACAAATGTCATCTCACCATCCCTGGTATCTTGTTTGTTTTGTTTTTGGTTTGGTATTACTCATCCCTGCATTCTCTTCTTTTGTTGTAAAGTTTTCTTCTTTATAAACTTTAATGCTTAAAGTATTTAACTTAAACTAATACTGGTTTAACGAAATAACTAAAAGGCACTTTATATGGCTGTAACGTAATGCTGATCGATTGATGAGATAATTAAAATTTCATTTCGATGAACATTTCAATTCATCCCTACATAAGTGCAAATGTGGCAACTAAAGACAGTTATAAGTTAGATCATCTTGTTTTTTTGTGTTATATTACATATTCATACTGTACTACTATCATCGTGGGTAATACTGTTCAAGACTGTCCCACAACTTCTGTGATCCCGTTTACATATTTTATGTTAGACAGAGCAGAACCGAAACTCTATAACTGGCAAGATTTATGATCATTTATGCCTTATTTAGAACCTTATTTTCCTTCTTCATGACAACAATATCTTTTGTTTATTTTTCAAGCACAAGGCTGCACAATGGGCTATCTGTACTCTACTTACCGCTGGCATCGAAACCATAGTTTTATTGCGGTAATCCCTCAAAGTTACTTTTGAGCTACCGGAAATTGTGACAAAAAGCAGCAAATCTGATGAGAAGCCAAAATGTCATCAGTGAGAGAATTTACTTACAAAATCCACTTAAAGTAAAAATTTATTCTAAATACTTTAGAAAAGTAATCATTAAAATCAGGGGTTCTATTCCCCTTGGTGGACTCTGCAAATAGCTAAATGTGGCTTTGCTATAATAAAAATATACACACAATTTAGAAAATAAATATTTAAACCATTTTACAAGAGATTTTCGGCGATAAAACATGTAGATAATTTCCTCATTATTCAAAGCATAAAGTTTCAAGTATTCGAAGATGAATATATTTCAAACTTTTAGTTTTGCACTCTGTAAAATATATCATGTTTTAATGTTTATGTCCATTACAAACCAGCATGTTTTGGACTAAAAAGTATATTTCAATAGCTTGGGATTTGTAAACTTTCATATTCATTTGATTAAAATTGTGCGAATTCAGGTTAAAACTGTGTAATTTAAGGTATTTTGTGGATGGATTTCAAATATCCATAAAGTTTGTAGGAAACTAAAAGCTACTGATACATAAGTGCTCCTAATATATAACTTATAGACTAGAAGGAAGGTAACTACTCAACAGAAACCAGTATCAACTCTTGTTGTTTTCTCGAATTATGGAATGTGAAAGTCAAGCAACATCAATGGTCTCAAAGTAAAAGCGCAATTTCCAGCAAAACCTCGCGAGCTCTGAAACTCTAAATTCATAACACTAGTTTACGAGCCTCTCGACATAAGGTAGTCTGTGTAAAGATAATATAGTCCAAGGTCCATACTTTTATGAAAGCATTAGAACTGTAACAGTTGTTCTCGCTACTTGGTTAGAAATAGCCACATAGGTGTCCGCTGCTACTGACAGTTTGTTCTGCCTCTCCTCAGCAATATTAAATTAAGAATAATTATGTTTAAAACTTTGAAGCATTTTACCTGGTAATTTAGCATGCATGTTTCTTATGGTGATTTTCATATTTAAAATACGGGGTTCACGAGATTCATGAATGTTGCGAGTTTAATTGGTAACTTTGCTATAATGAGTGAAGCTGAAGATGATGTACATTTGTGGATCCGTGAGAGACAAGTTATTGCAGATCTGAATCCAGGAGCTTTTTAAACAGCTTTAAGTGTGCAATTTTTTTCACTATTCTCAAATTATAAAGTGTACAGTGTTATGTATATGTGTAAATATTTTGTAAGCGACAACATGTCGTGTTGTGTTTAAATTTTCATTTCTATTATTCATTTTTCCATATTTATATTATTGTTTCAAAGTTTAAACTAATATTTTGTTATTTATTTAGGGTAATATTTTAGAATTTTCTTGAATTAAGTTGACCAATCATATATTTATAAATCAGTGCTGGTGACTTCGTGTCTAGACGGGTAGTCTCGTGCAAGAACGGACACGCGCGGATTGCTCTAGAGTTGTATGGAAATTGCAAGATTGTTCGAGAAATAGGCCTACCGGTATAAAAGACGGTGACAAGAGAGAGTTTCAGTCATCAGTTTTTATTCGAAAAAAGAAGATAGATTCGGTCATTAGTTTTATTCGAAGAATAAGAGTGAGATTCAGGCATCAGTTTTAGTTATTTGAGAAAGATTAAGTGTTTGCTGTGAATATTCAACTTGGATTTGTGATTGAAGTTAGATCTACGGAAGTTGTGATTTTATTTCGTCAATCTCTACGATACATCTGAATTACTGCTTGAGCTGAGAGACGGCGATTTCATTGAACTGTGAACTGTTTTGGAATTTCTTTGTGGGACCAAATTCACACCCTAGACTGGAATTTGAGACTTTAATTTTAGATCATTACATTAGATACAGGCCAGTACCGTTTTGTATTGTGATTTATTTTGAAGTTTGAAACTAATATTATTTTGTTTTGTAATTAATTTCGAATGTTGTAACTTAATATCTGTCACTGTTATCATATAATTTATGTTATATCTGTTATATTTGTTAGTAGTTTAGTGTAATAAATTATACAAGCTGTTATCTGTGTTTTTCTGTTGCGTTTAATCTACGAAGAACTTAAAACATTAAAAAATACGTAACATACAGTTTATATTTGTACTAAATGAAATAAACAAGGATTGTGTGTTAACTTACGGAAGATCAAATAAAATCAGTTAAAGACAAACTAATAACCATCAGTGATGTCGAGAAACCCACTTGTTGAGAATTTTATATGCAAAAACGGCTCGTTTGGGTTCAGAAAATATTTTAAATAGAAGAGCGAACAACGTTTCGACCTTCTTCGGTCATCGTCAGATTTACAAAGAAAGAGGTAACTGACCGGAAGCTGACCACAGTAATAAACATTATGTTTTTATTAATTTTGCCTGACCTGTCATAAATTATGATGAGTTTAAGTTTTACAAAACAGTGTCTTCTCCCATGTGGTCAGCTTCCGGTCAGTTACCTCTTTCTTTGTAAACCTGACGATGACCGAAGAAGGTCAAAACGTTGTTCGCTCTTCTATTTAAAATATTTTCTGAACCCAAACGAGCCGTTTTTGCATATATAAAAAACTAATAACCAATTACAATACGTGAAGACTAACAATGGTATGTCTGTAGAAAAACTAAAAATACCAAAATCAATAAAAATAACATTTTAATCAGTTAAAGATAATAAAAGAATATATTTAACATGCTACGAGCTCCAATGTTGAAACCTTAAACCAGTTCTAATTATCTCAGTTAATACAGAGAACAAGTGCGTTACAAAATAACCGAGCTTCCTCACATCATTACGCCCACGTCGCCATGTCCCACCACGTCCTGTCTAGCTTGGATTTGAAAGTAATTCTACAGTGTAATTTATATTGAAAAATAATTTAACATAATTTTGGTACGTTCAGAGCACACTTCTTGTATCTGCTATTTTCCATGAGCCATCTAGTATACGAAGGCGACGAGTTCTCATCTCCAATTTCAAACAATCTGTCGTAGAAAACCGTATGTCTAGTAACATGATCGTACTGGAAGAGTGTAAAAGCCTGTTTTACTCTCCAGCTACTTGAGCTATGCGATGGATAAATGATATTTCACTTGTGTAGCTTTTCTTGATTACGATACTTGTTATTTTCTGTGGCATAGATTGTTTTTGTTATGAAACTTTGTGTCTACAGATTCTCACCTAATATAAATGTTTTAGATGATTACTACCACGAAGGGTCCAGCATGATCAGGTGGGTTAAGGCATTCGACTCGTAATGTGTAATCTGAGGGTCGCGGGTTCGAATCCCCGTAACACCAAAGATGCTTGTCCTTTCAGGCGTGGGGGTGTTATAATGTTACGGTTAATCCGACAATTCGTTGGTAAAAGAGTAGCCCAAGAGTTGGCGGAGGGTGGTGAGAACTAACTGCCTTCCCTCTAATTTTAAACTGCTAAATTAGGGACGGCTAGTAGTTTTGCGCGAAATTCAAACTACCACTAAGAATAAAAATGGCAGTGGTCTCAGCCTGGATGATACTGGTTCACCAAGTTGATCTATATTTCTGTAATTTCCAATAATCTTAAGTACAAGGAGCATCTCCATCTTGGGAATTCTAAATCAACGAATGTCCAATAGTTATTACGATACTAACCGTTCCTCCCAGACCTTATACTCGTATTGGTCATGATTTGTTTTGTATTAATACAACAATACAAAATGCAGGAATGTAAAAACAAATAGTTCCCAAAAGAGAAGCTACTGTTAAAATAAATCCAACAATGTTTTTCAGGAGCTGTGATTCTTTTTCTACAATAGTATTATTTTTTTAACATATAATTTGTGACTTCTAAATAAATAAATTTCGGAAAATGAACTAGTATGTAAGTAAATTCAATTTATGTTTCTTAAAGCAATGAATAAACATATACATGTGTGTATATATGTATATGTATACATATATATCTGTGTGTGTGTGTGTACTTAAACAAATAGTTTTGTTTAGTAAACAACGTGCTAAATGGTTGAATAAAAAATAGGTAGTACAGCCCAATTTCTCGCATATGCTCATGCTGTCTCTCATGATGTTTTATTTTTATTTACCATCTGTATGACTGAAGTTAATCATTTATTTTCCCAGACTAACTAATAACTCGTCCAAGCATTCGAACTCTTAGTTCGAATGTCCTAAAAACAAGAAAATTTGCATAATTTTGGAAACAAATAATTCCTTAACCGATCATGACGGATAAGCTACTTTAAACAACTTAACAACAATAAGACTGAAATTTTTATTAATTTTAGCTTTCCATAACTAGTATAAAATATCTCTTTTGTTGAAGTTATTCGAGTGTTAATGTTTTTTTTGTTCATCTGTTCTCTGTGTAATGTGTCATTCCTTTCAACCCATTATTAAATGGTTGTAAACGTACTGGTGGATATAATATGCCAAGTATAAGAAACTCATATTGCTTTGGCCTTCAATCTTGTCCCCATCTTATACAGGGTCAATTACTGATCAAGACATGGCACAAACACTTGTACAAATTAGTATAAGTTCTGGAATTTACTATTCTATAAATGTTAGTTCAAATAGTTGATGGTGTATGTAATGTTGGATCCAGAAATACAGCACTTTGACGATGTGCCTGCATTTGGTGTAACATGATAAATCAGAATTTACTCTGTCTTGTGTGACCATTTCAAAGAAGCTTTTTCTTCATCTACTCCCGTAGTGGCACAGAAGTACGTCTGCAGACTTGCAACGATAGAAATAGGGTTTCGATTTCCATAGGGGCAGAACACAGATAACTCATTGTGTAGCTTTGTGCTCAATTCCAAATAAACAAATGTTATTCATCCCACCAGCCAATTAAAGTCACTGGTGCTGGTTGGCATTATGGGAGACCTCTCGATTTTGTAACTGGCGATACTACAAAATATTCTCGCATTTTAAGATGTAGGTGCATTATAAAAGTCCAATTCTTTAGTATGTAAGGTAGATGGAATGAAGTTGCAGACCGGCTGTCTTCCCCGTAGTCAACAGTTCAAAATTAGGCACTGCACCAAATTGCTTCAGTATCTTTCCCATAAACAAAAATACAAAAATAAAATTTAAAGTGGCATGAAAATTTCAGCCAATAATAAGAAGTAACATATATTCATTTTTACTTTGAATAAGTAAAAGACAAAAAATTAGAATCATATCAAATTTGGAAGCAATAACGTGAAGTAACAGATCTTTTCAGTGTGAAAAAAAAGATTTGGTTTATCTGTTCACTAATATTTGTAGTTCTGTTCTTTACTCTTTGTATTTGATTTATTTTATGAGAAACAATTCACCTGTTGGGCATAAGTTTAGTTGAATATTAGAAGATTTTAGTTTTGTTACAGTTCGAACGATCATACTCTTAGTCATCTGTGGTTGATATTAAACTAGAGTCTTCAGTCAAAATTGTTAGCCTATTAACAAATGATTCATCCATAATGTACGGTTCACTTTCAGCTCTTGAACATTAGTTACATCAATTGGCTCGAAAACATTCCACGAGCTCTTAATGCAGCCGCAGTCAAAAGAGTAAATGTAAGATACATGCATATATGAAGCAGAGAATGTAAGAATGCAAAACATTATTTTGACCCTTTTAGCCACCCTAACGGATAGGTGCTTCCATCTCTCAAGGAAAATCAGTAATAGATACTGACAAAATAAAACATAAGAATTTGGTTTATTTTCACAAACATTAACACTACCTTTATAAAACCTTGAATACATGAGAGTATTAATGTCTATTACTCTATTAATTTTAAACATAAAAAGTGAATTAAATAACCAAAAACTATTTGTAAAATATACAATTTACATATTTTAATAGTATTATTGAATGATAGATTTTACTTGTTTGTATAGATTCAAAACTCGTAGTAAGCTGTGTTATTGAACAATATTTGGAAAAACAACAACACGTGTATGTTTTTTTTTTATATGCAAAAACGGCTGTTCTGGGCCCAGAAAACACTTCAAATAGAAGAGCGAACAACGTTTCGACCTTCTTCGGTCATCGTCAGGTTCACAAAAAACGATGACGATGTGAACCTGACGATGACCGAAGAAGGTCGAAACGTTGTTCGCTCTTCTATTTGAAGTGTTTTCTGGGCCCAGAACAGCCGTTTTTGCATATAAAAGTTCTCAACAAGTGGGTTTCTCGACATCACTGACGTGTATGTTTTATTATGCAACATATTTTATATACTTTATCACGATATTAAACTTAACGCTCAATTTAATCTAAATATTCACTTTCTTTTGGAATTTTTGTACGTCCTCTTTACAAATAAAACAGTAATGTTCCCTAATGAGAGGCGTAGAAATCTATTGCAGAACCATACAACAATCTCAGCTATGTGGAACACCATCAAATCGAAAGTGCATAGCTAACGTAACTTCGTACTCCGCCTGAAATCGGTCAACAGAAGATATTCTGAGAACTCCCATACTTTCTAATTCTCACAGGTCTTTTACTGTCTCTACCAGCTTCCATTGTCTTTCTTTGTCTCTACAAGCGTTCACTGTATTTCTCTGTCTCTACAAGCGTTCACTGTATTTCTCTGTCTCTAGAAGCGTTCACTGTATTTCTTTGTCTCTACAAGCGTTCACTGTATTTCTCTGTCTCTACAAGCGTTCACTGTATTTCTCTGTCTCTACCAGCGTTCACTGTATTTCTCTGTCTGTACCAGCCTCCACTGTCTGTTTGTTTCTACCAGCCTCCACTGTCTTTCTTTGTTTCTATCAGCCTCCACTGTCTTTCTTTGTTTCTACCAGCCTCCACTGTCTTTCTTTGTTTCTACCAGCCTCCACTGTCTTTCTTTGTTTTTATCAGCCTCCACTGTCTTTCTTTGTTTCTACCAGCCTCCACTGTCTTTCTTTGTTTCTATCAGCCTCCACTGTCTTTCTTTGTTTCTACCAGCCTCCACTGTCTTTCTTTGTTTCTACCATCTTTTAGAGTTGAATATGAAAGAGGCTTCATCATTTTGAAACAGATAAGAAATGAGTAATGATCAGATTTTGACCAAATGACCATCTTTCTCCTCCCGCATCACGGATAAAGACCTTTGAGCTTTGGGAAAAAATATTACGTGCGATTTACAGAAGCATATAGAATGTTACCTTTAACACTTGTTTCAGGAACATTTATTGACAATGTTTGCAATTCATGAACTATAAACCAATGATTAAATAATTTTTCAAGTTTCATGCTGTTACTCATAATATGCTCTCTAACTTATGTATTGATGTTATGTAATCACGATTAGAATAGATACTTTAAGATATAACATGTTTGTTTTCGGCCCGGCATGGCCAAGCGTGTTAAGATGTGAGACTCGTAATCTGAGGGTCGTGGGTTCGCATCCTCATTGCGCCAAACATACTCGCCCTTTCAGCGGTGAGGGTCTCATAAATTTGTTTGTTTTTGAATTTTGCACAAAGCTTCTTGAGGGCTATCTGTGCTAGCCGTCCCTAATTTAACAGTCTAAGACCAGAGGAAGAGCAGCTAGTCATCACCACCCGCCGCCCAACTCTTGGGTTATTCTTTTACCAACGAATAGTGAGATTGACCGTAGCATTATAACGCCCCCGCGACTGAAAGGACGAGCATGTTTGGTGCGACGGGTATTCGAACCCGTGATCATCAGAGTACAAGTCGAATGCCTTATCCCACCTGGCCATGCCGGATCTATAACACTTATGCCTTCCATTTTTGTAAACACAGATAGACAAGATCAGGGGTTCCCTAAGTTTTCAGACCTGCAGAGCTTCGCATCAGAAAGAAAAAAAACATTCCGGAGCCTTAATAAAAAATACACTGAAAATAGAAACAATCAGTCGCTGGCACCAGAAAAATGTACTTCAAGCTTTTAAAACATAAATTTATTCAAAATATCTATATTTGAAGGAACATTTTTACTTCTACTTACTTGTTCAAAATTTTTTCTTGTAAAATTTTTATCAGTAAAAGTGCAGCTCGGATGGACTTGCTTTTGTTCAAAAATTAGTTCAATATTTGAGGTCATGGTTATTACTTGTAAGCGCAAATCATCTTTAATATTTAGTCTGTTTCCATATTTGGTCTTTGTAGCTTTGTATAAAGTGAAAATGTTTGTTCACAAATATATGTTGTTGGAAAACACATCACAATTTTCAAAGCTACATGTATGTTACTTATTTCAGGATACTCCATAGACATTTTAATCTAAGGTTGTGTAATTTCTTCCGGCTGAAATTTTGTTTTTAGGTGTAATTAGTTGAAATTTCTAATAGCTGTTCTTTCTCTTTTAAAGGCAACTCGTTTGTATTTACATTCGCCCCAAAGTTTTATCTTACGTTGAAGCGCTTCCATTTCATTCAGAGCTTTGAAGTACATTACTCCATTGCAGCATTCATTTCATTTAAATCGGCAAATACGTACGAAAGGTAAGCCACTTTCTGTATCCAGCATTTGCTCCTTAATCTGTGTGCAAGTTCTAAATTGCATTCAGATAAAAAAGACACTTATCTCCTCATGCAGTTCGTAAAACAGAGCAAGCATTTTCCCCCGAGAATGCCATCAGACTTCAGTATGAAGCGGAAAGGTTTTATGCAAGCTTCCCATATCCTCACTAAGTAAACAGAAGATTCTCGTATTGAATGGTCTTGATTTTATTAAATTAACTATTTTTATGACATCACCCGATACCTGTTTTAAGTCTTCTTATATTCGTTTCATTGCAAGTGCATGACAAAATCAGCAGTGGATACTCTCAATGTCCGGGTTTTTCTTTTTTGTGAGGCACTGTGCCTGAAAATTTACTAATCATAGCTGCGACCCCATCAGTGCAAATACTTGAACAAAGCTGCCATTGGATCTCATGTTCTTCCATAAATAAATCGATCAGTTTAAATATTTTTTCGTCTGTTGTTTGAGTAGGCAAAAGTTGCAAATTAACATGTCTTCTTCAAAACTAACTTCGTGAATATAGCGAACAAACACAAGCAACATCCGCATAACCATCTGAAGCGAAAAAGTTGGACTCGCTTTATTAACTCCGCTAATCAACTTCATGACACTTCCTTGATTATTCGAGAAACCGAGTTGTAAGAAAGGAGTACAGAGTTAATGATTTCAAGAAATTTCTTGTCAATTGTGCATTCTACCAAATATTTTTCGCATGGTTTTATCAAATATTCTCCAATCGTATTAACTTCAGTGTCACCTGCTTTTGCAATATGGTAACTAACACGATATGAAGCAATAAGAGCACCTTTGTTGTCCTGATGGACAAACGAGAGAAATGAAGCTTTCCTTGAATTTAATTGCAAACACTTTTGAAATAGTCAGAAGTTGGATTTTTTAATTGGGAATGTTTGGTTTCTAGATGCCGTTTTAACTTTGCTGGATGCAAACTACTGTTACTTAACACTGTTTCACATTCAATACTCAAAACATGTTCTTTTCTTTCTTGTTTCGGTACTTGCATCATTTTATGTTGACGTGCTTGCACACGACGATAATGCCAATTAATTCGTATTAGGTCTCGGCCTAAGCAGATTTGTTACTAGTATCAAATTTATTATTGATATGCAGTCACTTATCCACTATAAGGGCAACAACTAATTATTAATCTGTCTAAAAACGTATTTTTATATCTTTGGCACTTCAATTTTTTTTTTTACGGACACAAAATAACTTCTTAATGAAAACTCGTTCAAGCACTTGAGATTTATCATGATACAATAACATACTGACCTAAGATTAGTGTTGATATAATGAAATAAGAAATAAAGATTTTCGGAAAAAATGCTCAGCCGCCACAATAATATATTTTTCTAAACGAAAAGAGTAACATATTATTTTACGGTTTTTGTTTTTTAACAGAAATGTTTAAGCTAAATAACAACATATTAAGCCATATTTGGCGTGCATCTAAACCTCGAACGAAATGAAACATGACGTCATGTACTCCCCAGTACATTTAACCTAACAATTACCAATTATAATTGCCATCAACGTAATTATACTTCTTATAAATTTACTTTGAAATTGAAACAATTGATACTGCATCACAATGTTTCAAATTTGAACAAGTTTCAGGTATGACGTCATGTTTCATTTCGTTGGAGATGTATCCTCCAATACAGATCTGGCTTTTAAAAGATAGTTGGCATCACTAACCAGAGTTGACTGATGTTTCACACGAAAATTACTAGACTATCTTGTATCTTCAATGACGCATGTGATCTTGAGAAGGTGCCATGTCTACTAACAATCAATCACACCACCGTCGAAGTTAAATGAGATTGTATTAACACTTTCGGCCAAGCTTGCCCAGGTGGGTTAAGGCGTTCGACTCGTAATATAAGGGTCACGAGTTCGAGTCCCCATCGCACCAAACATGCTCATCCTTTCAGCCGTTGGAGCGTTATAATGTTACGGTCAATCCCATTACTCGTTGGTAAAAGAGTAGCCTAAGAGTTGGCGGTGAGTGGTGATGACTAGCTGCCTTTTCTCTGGTCTTATACTGCTAAATTAGGAATGACTAATGCATCTAGGCATCGAGTAGCTTTGCGCGAAATTCAAAAACAAACAATTAACACTTTCACCACAAAAAATAGCAAGCTTGACTACTGTGAATAAGAGACTATAAATGGACATTGCCCTGAAAAGGACCTAACATAACATCACGAGTTAGGGAAAATATGTTAAGGAAGGAGGAAGAGGTCAAAGTGAACCTGACCCTCCAGGGCAAATACCCAAACACCATCGGGAAGTTTACCACAAAAACTGGTGGTCGGTGTTAAGGCTCGAGACAAATAAGACGTGCTTTGTCTGGCTCTTGCTTGAATTAGGCCTAAGAGATTTTGATTTGAAAAGAAGTATTAGAACTTACTAGATATCTGATCAAGGCAGCATATTATTTTAAGAAAACAGGGAGGACTTCTGAAATCAAGAACAGAAGAGCGGGAAACCGCAAGAAACCAACAACTACGGGTCCTTTAAGACCGATTAAAGAAATGGCGGGAAAAGCCGTTACGGCTAATGAAAAGACTATTGCAGGTAAGTCAAGTACTACTGGTGGCAATAGTATCAATAATTCCCCATTGCTAACTCTCTGTAGCTTAGCAAAAAGAGAGTTAAATACGGTTAAAAAAACAAAAACTGTAATTAAAAAAAAAAAGTAAAGCTAAGCGAAAATTAATTAAAGAAGATAATTCTTCCGAAAACTCTGAATGTGAAGAAGAAGCAGTGATGGCTACAAATACCGAGGTAGAGGTAGCTACTCCTGCATCTAAAGTAGGGTTAAGTCCCAATAAGATAATAGTAAAAGAAATTAACACTAAGGATGTTGGTAAACATGATAGTGAAGAAAAAAATGACAGTGATAAAGAATTGGAGGACCAAGACTTTATCACTGTTATTTCTAAAAGAAACATAAAAAAACAACAAACAAATAACAAATAATAGTACTATTACCAAAACAAGACCACCACAATATGCAATTATTATAGAAGGCATTCCAGGTCATTATAACCAACCCCTGCTTGCCACTGAAGTAAAGAGATGCAAACCATAGTTAACATTAAGCGTTTGCCTAGAGGCGGAGTACTGGTGCAAGGGCAAGATGTAGTCGACCTTAACCGACTACTTAAAGAATGGCCAACAGATGCCTTTAAACCAGGAAATATTAAAATCCATCTTCCGGGAAGTAAGCCGCAACCAAAATCAATAGTGGTAAGAGGGGTTCATCAAACGATTGACCTGGATCTAATTAAACAAGCACTACACGAACAGAACATACCACACACAAAGACAGAAAGAATTATTTCAAAGAAAACACAAACACCTACAAACCTAATAAGAATTGACATTGATGACAGTTACAACACCCAAAATTTGATTAACAATGGAATATTGCTCTGGTATCAAAGATATCAAGTTGAGCAATTGAAAACACCGGCAATTGTTGTAACACAGTGTTACAACTGCCAAAGATATGGACATGTTTCAGCAGCCTGCTTAGCATCACCGAGGTGTTGCGGATGTGGCGGGGAACACCATATTAATCAATGCAAAAAAGAAAAAGAAACGCCTAAATGTTGTAACTGTGGTCAAACCCACACAACAAATTATAAAGGATGCGAGAAATATAAACAAATAAAGCAACGCATTTTTCAGATCAGAACACCAACAGAACAGAATCAACCGAAAACAAGCAGTTTACCTAAAACAGACACACCAACAGAACAGAATCAACCAAAAACAAGCAGCCAACCTGAAACAAGCAAATCAACAGAACATAATAAAACAACAAAAACCACATATGCAGAAATGTTAAAAGGAAAAGAACCACATAAACAACAAGTACAGAAGACTAATACACAGAACAAGAACACATTAACACAAAAACCAAAAGAAAACAACACAACCATACAAGAAACCAATAGTAACACAACAGATAAAACAAGCCTGTTTTCAACAGTGTTTAAAAATGTAATAACAGAGTTTATAACAGAATACACCAAACCAAACCAGACAACTAATTTTATAGAACTACTGATCACAATTACTATAAAACACGTCACACCTCATATACCATACATAATAACTACACTAACAGGTTACATGCTCACAGCTCAATGTTCACAGTAGTGTATATCAACATCCAAGGTGCAATAGCTTCCAAGAAACATGAGATCGAAGACCTAATAGAAGAATTAAACCCCCAGATTATAATAATAAGTGAAACTTTAACATATAATAATAATAGATTTAAAATACCTTATTACTCAATAATTAGAAAAGACAGGAAAAATAAAAATGATGAAAACAGAGGCATTATGCTGCTTCATAAAGTAGATTTATCTGTAGAAGAAATAGATTTAAACAGTAACAATGAACATGTTACTGTAGATATCCTGGTATCTTGTTTGTTTTGTTTTTGGTTTGGTATTACTCATCCCTGCATTCTCTTCTTTTGTTGTAAAGTTTTCTTCTTTATAAACTTTAATGCTTAAAGTATTTAACTTAAACTAATACTGGTTTAACGAAATAACTAAAAGGCACTTTATATGGCTGTAACGTAATGCTGATCGATTGATGAGATAATTAAAATTTCATTTCGATGAACATTTCAATTCATCCCTACATAAGTGCAAATGTGGCAACTAAAGACAGTTATAAGTTAGATCATCTTGTTTTTTTGTGTTATATTACATATTCATACTGTACTACTATCATCGTGGGTAATACTGTTCAAGACTGTCCCACAACTTCTGTGATCCCGTTTACATATTTTATGTTAGACAGAGCAGAACCGAAACTCTATAACTGGCAAGATTTATGATCATTTATGCCTTATTTAGAACCTTATTTTCCTTCTTCATGACAACAATATCTTTTGTTTATTTTTCAAGCACAAGGCTGCACAATGGGCTATCTGTACTCTACTTACCGCTGGCATCGAAACCATAGTTTTATTGCGGTAATCCCTCAAAGTTACTTTTGAGCTACCGGAAATTGTGACAAAAAGCAGCAAATCTGATGAGAAGCCAAAATGTCATCAGTGAGAGAATTTACTTACAAAATCCACTTAAAGTAAAAATTTATTCTAAATACTTTAGAAAAGTAATCATTAAAATCAGGGGTTCTATTCCCCTTGGTGGACTCTGCAAATAGCTAAATGTGGCTTTGCTATAATAAAAATATACACACAATTTAGAAAATAAATATTTAAACCATTTTACAAGAGATTTTCGGCGATAAAACATGTAGATAATTTCCTCATTATTCAAAGCATAAAGTTTCAAGTATTCGAAGATGAATATATTTCAAACTTTTAGTTTTGCACTCTGTAAAATATATCATGTTTTAATGTTTATGTCCATTACAAACCAGCATGTTTTGGACTAAAAAGTATATTTCAATAGCTTGGGATTTGTAAACTTTCATATTCATTTGATTAAAATTGTGCGAATTCAGGTTAAAACTGTGTAATTTAAGGTATTTTGTGGATGGATTTCAAATATCCATAAAGTTTGTAGGAAACTAAAAGCTACTGATACATAAGTGCTCCTAATATATAACTTATAGACTAGAAGGAAGGTAACTACTCAACAGAAACCAGTATCAACTCTTGTTGTTTTCTCGAATTATGGAATTTGAAAGTCAAGCAACATCAATGGTCTCAAAGTAAAAGCGCAATTTCCAGCAAAACCTCGCGAGCTCTGAAACTCTAAATTCATAACACTAGTTTACGAGCCTCTCGACATAAGGTAGTCTGTGTAAAGATAATATAGTCCAAGGTCCATACTTTTATGAAAGCATTAGAACTGTAACAGTTGTTCTCGCTACTTGGTTAGAAATAGCCACATAGGTGTCCGCTGCTACTGACAGTTTGTTCTGCCTCTCCTCAGCAATATTAAATTAAGAATAATTATGTTTAAAACTTTGAAGCATTTTACCTGGTAATTTAGCATGTATGTTTCTTATGGTGATTTTCATATTTAAAATACGGGGTTCACGAGATTCATGAATGTTGCGAGTTTAATTGGTAACTTTGCTATAATGAGTGAAGCTGAAGATGATGTACATTTGTGGATCCGTGAGAGACAAGTTATTGCAGATCTGAATCCAGGAGCTTTTTAAACAGCTTTAAGTGTGCAATTTTTTCACTATTCTCAAATTATAAAGTGTACAGTGTTATGTATATGTGTAAATATTTTGTAAGCGACAACATGTCGTGTTGTGTTTAAATTTTCATTTCTATTATTCATTTTTCCATATTTATATTATTGTTTCAAAGTTTAAACTAATATTTTGTTATTTATTTAGGGTAACATTTTAGAATTTTCTTGAATTAAGTTGACCAATCATATATTTATAAATGAGTGCTGGTGACTTCGTGTCTAGACGGGTAGTCTCGTGCAAGAACGGACACGCGCGGATTGCTCTAGAGTTGTATGGAAATTGCAAGATTGTTCGAGAAATAGGCCTACCGGTATAAAAGACGGTGACAAGAGAGAGTTTCAGTCATCAGTTTTTATTCGAAGAAAAAGAGAGAGATTTAGTCATCAGTTTTTATTCGAAAAAAGAAGATAGATTCAGTCATTAGTTTTATTCGAAGAATAAGAGTGAGATTCAGGCATCAGTTTTAGTTATTTGAGAAAGATTAAGTGTTTGCTGTGAATATTCAACTTGGATTTGTGATTGAAGTTAGATCTACGGAAGTTGTGATTTTATTTCGTCAATCTCTACGATACATCTGAATTACTGCTTGAGCTGAGAGACGGCGATTTCATTGAACTGTGAACTGTTTTGGAATTTCTTTGTGGGACCAAATTCACACCCTAGACTGGAATTTGAGACTTTAATTTTAGATCATTACATTAGATACAGGCCAGTACCGTTTTGTATTGTGATTTATTTTGAAGTTTGAAACTAATATTATTTTGTTTTGTAATTAATTTCGAATGTTGTAACTTAATATCTGTCACTGTTATCATATAATTTATGTTATATCTGTTATATTTGTTAGTAGTTTAGTGTAATAAATTATACAAGCTGTTATCTGTTTTTCTGTTGCGTTTAATCTACGAAGAACTTAAAACATTAAAAAATACGTAAGATACAGTTTATATTTGTACTAAATGAAATAAACAAGGATTGTGTGTTAACTTACGGAAGATCAAATAAAATCAGTTAAAGACAAACTAATAACCATCAGTGATGTCGAGAAACCCACTTGTTGAGAATTTTATATGCAAAAACGGCTCGTTTGGGTTCAGAAAATATTTTAAATAGAAGAGCGAACAACGTTTCGACCTTCTTCGGTCATCGTCAGGTTCACAAAGAAAGAGGTAACTGACCGGAAGCTGACCACATGGGAGAAGACACTGTTTTGTAAAACTTAAACTCATCATAATTTATGACAGGTCAGGCAAAATTAATAAAAACATCATGTTTATTACTGTGGTCAGCTTCCGGTCAGTTACCTCTTTCTTTGTGAACCTGACGATGACCGAAGAAGGTCGAAACGTTGTTCGCTCTTCTATTTAAAATATTTTCTGAACCCAAACGAGCCGTTTTTGCATATATAAAAAACTAATAACCAATTACAATACGTGAAGACTAACAATGGTATGTCTGTAGAAAAACTAAAAATACCAAAATCAATAAAAATAACATTTTAATCAGTTAAAGATAATAAAAGAATATATTTAACATGCTACGAGCTCCAATGTTGAAACCTTAAACCAGTTCTAATTATCTCAGTTAATACAGAGAACAAGTGCGTTACAAAATAACCGAGCTTCCTCACATCATTACGCCCACGTCGCCATGTCCCACTACGTCCTGTCTAGCTTGGATTTGAAAGTAATTCTACAGTGTAATTTATATTGAAAAATAATTTAACATAATTTTGGTACATTCAGAGCACACTTCTTGTATTTGCTATTTTCCATGAGCCATCTAGTATACGAAGGCGACGAGTTCTCATCTCCAATTTCAAACAATCTGTCGTAGAAAACCGTATGTCTGGTAACATGATCGTACTGGAAGAGTGTAAAAGCCTGTTTTACTCTCCAGCTGCTTGAGCTATGCGATGGATAAATGATATTTCACTTGTGTAGCTTTTCTTGATTACGATACTTGTTATTTTCTGTGGCATAGATTGTTTTTGTTATGAAACTTTGTGTCTACAGATTCTCACCTAATATAAATGTTTTAGATGATTACTACCACGAAGGGTCCAGCATGATCAGGTGGGTTAAGGCATTCGACTCGTAATGTGTAATCTGAGGGTCGCGGGTTCGAATCCCCGTAACACCAAAGATGCTTGTCCTTTCAGGCGTGGGGGTGTTATAATGTTACGGTTAATCCGACAATTCGTTGGTAAAAGAGTAGCCCAAGAGTTGGCGGAGGGTGGTGAGAACTAACTGCCTTCCCTCTAATTTTAAACTGCTAAATTAGGGACGGCTAGTAGTTTTGCGCGAAATTCAAACTACCACTAAGAATAAAAATGGCAGTGGTCTCAGCCTGGATGATACTGGTTCACCAAGTTGATCTATATTTCTGTAATTTCCAATAATCTTAAGTACAAGGAGCATCTCCATCTTGGGAATTCTAAATCAACGAATGTCCAATAGTTATTACGATACTAACCGTTCCTCCCAGACCTTATACTCGTATTGGTCATGATTTGTTTTGTATTAATACAACAATACAAAATGCAGGAATGTAAAAACAAATAGTTCCCAAAAGAGAAGCTACTGTTAAAATAAATCCAACAATGTTTTTCAGGAGCTGTGATTCTTTTTCTACAATAGTATTATTTTTTAACATATAATTTGTGACTTCTAAATAAATAAATTTCGGAAAATGAACTAGTATGTAAGTAAATTCAATTTATGTTTCTTAAAGCAATGAATAAACATATACATGTGTGTATATATGTATATGTATACATATATATCTGTGTGTGTGTGTGTACTTAAACAAATAGTTTTGTTTAGTAAACAACGTGCTAAATGGTTGAATAAAAAATAGGTAGTACAGCCCAATTTCTCGCATATGCTCATGCTGTCTCTCATGATGTTTAATTTTTATTTACCATCTGTATGACTGAAGTTAATCATTTATTTTCCCAGACTAACTAATAACTCGTCCAAGCATTCGAACTCTTAGTTCGAATTTCCTAAAAACAAGAAATTTTGCATAATTTTGGAAACAAATAATTCCTTAACCGATCATGACGGATAAGCTACTTTAAACAACTTAACAACAATAAGACTGAAATTTTTATTAATTTTAGCTTTCCATAACTAGTATAAAATATCTCTTTTGTTGAAGTTATTCGAGTGTTAATGTTTTTTTTTGTTCATCTGTTCTCTGTGTAATGTGTCATTCCTTTCAACCCATTATTAAATGGTTGTAAACGTACTGGTGGATATAATATGCCAAGTATAAGAAACTCTTATTGCTTTGGCCTTCAATCTTGTCCCCATCTTATACAGGGTCAATTACTGATCAAGACATGGCACAAACACTTGTACAAATTAGTATAAGTTCTGGAATTTACTATTCTATAAATGTTAGTTCAAATAGTTGGTGGTGTATGTAATGTTGGATCCAGAAATACAGCACTTTGACGATGTGCCTGCATTTGGTGTAACATGATAAATCAGAATTTACTCTGTCTTGTGTGACCATTTCAAAGAAGCTTTTTCTTCATCTACTCCCGTAGTGGCACAGCAGTACGTCTGCAGACTTGCAACGATAGAAATAGGGTTTCGATTTCCATAGGGGCAGAACACAGATAACTCATTGTGTAGCTTTGTGCTCAATTCCAAATAAACAAATGTTATTCATCCCACCAGCCAATTAAAGTCACTGGTGCTGGTTGGCATTATGGGAGACCTCTCGATTTTGTAACTGGCGATACTACAAAATATTCTCGCATTTTAAGATGTAGGTGCATTATAAAAGTCCAATTCTTTAGTATGTAAGGTAGATGGTATGAAGTTGCAGACCGGCTGTCTTCCCCGTAGTCAATAGTTCAAAATTAGGCACTGCACCAAATTGCTTCAGTATCTTTCCCATAAACAAAAATACAAAAATAAAATTTAAAGTGGCATGAAAATTTCAGCCAATAATAAGAAGTAACATATATTCATTTTTACTTTGAATAAGTAAAAGACAAAAAATTAGAATCATATCAAATTTGGAAGCAATAACGTGAAGTAACAGATCTTTTCAGTGTGAAAAAAAAGATTTGGTTTATCTGTTCACTAATATTTGTAGTTCTGTTCTTTACTCTTTGTATTTGATTTATTTTATGAGAAACAATTCACCTGTTGGGCATAAGTTTAGTTGAATATTAGAAGATTTTAGTTTTGTTACAGTTCGAACGATCATACTCTTAGTCATCTGTGGTTGATATTAAACTAGAGTCTTCAGTCAAAATTGTTAGCCTATTAACAAATGATTCATCCATAATGTACGGTTCACTTTCAGCTCTTGAACATTAGTTACATCAATTGGCTCGAAAACATTCCACGAGCTCTTAATGCAGCCGCAGTCAAAAGAGTAAATGTAAGATACATGCATATATGAAGCAGAGAATGTAAGAATGCAAAACATTATTTTGACCCTTTTAGCCACCCTAACGGACAGGTGCTTCCATCTCTCAAGGAAAATCAGTAATAGATACTGACAAAATAAAACATAAGAATTTGGTTTATTTTCACAAACATTAACACTACCTTTATAAAACCTTGAATACATGAGAGTATTACTGTCTATTACTCTATTAATTTTAAACATAAAAAGTGAATTAAATAACCAAAAACTATTTGTAAAATATACAATTTACATATTTTAATAGTATTATTGAATGATAGATTTTACTTGTTTGTATAGATTCAAAACTCGTAGTAAGCTGTGTTATTGAACAATATTTGGAAAAACAACAACTCGTGTATGTTTTATTATGCAACATATTTTATATACTTTATCACGATATTAAACTTAACGCTCAATTTAATCTAAATATTCACTTTCTTTTGGAATTTTTGTACGTCCTCTTTACAAATAAAACAGTAATGTTCCCTAATGAGAGGCGTAGAAATCTATTGCAGGACCATACAACAATCTCAGCTATGTGGAACACCATCAAATCGAAAGTGCATAGCTAACGTAACTTCGTACTCCGCCTGAAATCGGTCAACAGAAGATATTCTGAGAACTCCCATACTTTCTAATTCTCACAGGTCTTTTACTGTCTCTACCAGCTTCCATTGTCTTTCTTTGTCTCTACAAGCGTTCACTGTATTTCTCTGTCTCTACGAGCGTTCACTGTATTTCTCTGTCTCTACAAGCGTTCACTGTATTTCTTTGTCTCTACAAGCGTTCACTGTATTTCTCTGTCTCTACAAGCGTTCACTGTATTTCTCTGTCTCTACCAGCGTTCACTGTATTTCTCTGTCTGTACCAGCCTCCACTGTCTGTTTGTTTCTACCAGCCTCCACTGTCTTTCTTTGTTTCTATCAGCCTCCACTGTCTTTCTTTGTTTCTACCAGCCTCCACTGTCTTTCTTTGTTTCTATCAGCCTCCACTGTCTTTCTTTGTTTCTACCAGCCTCCACTGTCTTTCTTTGTTTCTACCATCTTTTAGAGTTGAATATGAAAGAGGCTTCATCATTTTGAAACAGATAAGAAATGAGTAATGATCAGATTTTGACCAAATGACCATCTTTCTCCTCCCGCATCACGGATAAAGACCTTTGAGCTTTGGGAAAAAATATTACGTGCGATTTACAGAAGCATATAGAATGTTACCTTTAACACTTGTTTCAGGAACATTTATTGACAATGTTTGCAATTCATGAACTATAAACCAATGATTAAATAATTTTTCAAGTTTCATGCTGTTACTCATAATATGCTCTCTAACTTATGTATTGATGTTATGTAATCACGATTAGAATAGATACTTTAAGATATAACATGTTTGTTTTCGGCCCGGCATGGCCAAGCGTGTTAAGATGTGAGACTCGTAATCTGAGGGTCGTGAGTTCGCATCCTCATTGCGCCAAACATACTCGCCCTTTCAGCGGTGAGGGTCTCATAAATTTGTTTGTTTTTGAATTTTGCACAAAGCTTCTTGAGGGCTATCTGTGCTAGCCGTCCCTAATTTAACAGTCTAAGACCAGAGGAAGAGCAGCTAGTCATCACCACCCGCCGCCCAACTCTTGGGTTATTCTTTTACCAACGAATAGTGAGATTGACCGTAGCATTATAACGCCCCCGCGACTGAAAGGACGAGCATGTTTGGTGCGACGGGTATTCGAACCCGTGATCATCAGAGTACAAGTCGAATGCCTTATCCCACCTGGCCATGCCGGATCTATAACACTTATGCCATCCATTTTTGTAAACACAGATAGACAAGATCAGGGGTTCCCTAAGTTTTCAGACCTGCAGAGCTTCGCATCAGAAAGAAAAAAAACATTCCGGAGCCTTAATAAAAAATACACTGAAAATAGAAACAATCAGTCACTGGCACCAGAAAAATGTACTTCAAGCTTTTAAAACATAAATTTATTCAAAATATCTATATTTGAAGGAACATTTTTACTTCTACTTACTTGTTCAAAATTTTTTTCTTGTAAAATTTTTATCAGTAAAAGTGCAGCTCGGATGGACTTGCTTTTGTTCAAAAATTAGTTCAATATTTGAGGTCATGGTTATTACTTGTAAGCGCAAATCAACTTTAGTATTTAGTCTGTTTCCATATTTGGTCTTTGTAGCTTTGTATAAAGTGAAAATGTTTGTTCACAAATATATTTTGTTGGAAAACACATCACAATTTTCAAAGCTACATGTATGTTACTTATTTCAGGATACTCCACAGACATTTTAATCTAAAGTTGTGTAATTTCTTCCGGCTGAAATTTTGTTTTTGGGTGTAATTAGTTGAAATTTCTAATAGCTGTTCTTTCTCTTTTAAAGGCAAATCGTTTGTAGTTACATTCACCCCAAAGTTTTATCTTACGTTGAAGCGCTTCCATTTCATTCAGAGCTTTGAAGTGCATTACTCCATTGCAGCATTCATTTCATTTAAATCGGCAAATACGTACGAAAGGTAAGCCACTTTCTGTATCCAGCATTTGCTCCTTAATCTGTGTGCAAGTTCTAAATTGCATTCAGATAAAAAGACACTTATCTCCTCATGCAGTTCGTAAAACAGAGCAAGCATTTTCCCCCGAGAAAGCCATCAGACTTCAGTATGAAGCAGAAAGGTTTTATGCAAGCTTCCCATAACCTCACTAAGTAAACAGAAGATTCTCGTATTGAATGGTCTTGATTTTATAAAATTAACTATTTTTATGACATCACCCGATACCTGTTTTAAGTCTTCTTATATTCGTTTCATTGGAAGTGCATGACAAAATCAGCACTGGATACTCTCAATGTCCGGGTTTTTCTTTTTTGTGAGGCACTGTGCCTGAAAATTTACTTATCATAGCTGCAACCCCATCAGTGCAAATACTTGAACAAAGCTGCCATTAGATCTCATGTTCCTCCATAAATAAATCGATCAGTTTAAATATTTTTTCGTCTGTTGTTTGAGTAGGCAAAAGTTGCAAATTAGCATGTCTTCTTCAAAACTAACTTCGTGAATATAGCGAACAAACACAAGCAACATCCGCATAACCATCTGAAGCGAAAAAGTTGGACTCGCTTTCACTCGCTTTATTAACTCCGTTAATCAACTTGATGACACTTCCTTGATTATTCGAGAAACCGAGTTGTCAGAAAGGAGTACAGAGTTAATGTTTTCAAAAAATTTCTTGTCAATTGTGCATTCTACCAAATATTTTTCGCGTGGTTTTATCAAATATTCTCCAATCGTATTAACTTCAGTGTCACCTGCTTTTGCAATATGGTAACTAACACGATATGAAGCAATAAGAGCACCTTTGTTGTCCTGATGGACAAACGAGAGAAATGAAGCTTTCCTTGAATTTAATTGCAAACACTTTTGAAATAGTCAGAAGTTGGATTTTTTAATTGGGAATGTTTGGTTTCTAGATGCCGTTTTAACTTTGCTGGATGCAAACTACTGTTACTTAACACTGTTTCACATTCAATACTCAACACATGTTCTTTTCTTTCTTGTTTCGGTACTTGCATCATTTTATGTTGACGTGCTTGCACACGACGATAATGCCAATTAATTCGTATTAGGTCTCGGCCTAAGCAGATTTTTTACTAGTATCAAATTTATTATTGATATGCAGTCACTTATCCACTATAAGGGCGACAACTAATTATTAATCTGTCTAAAAACGTATTTTTATATCTTTGGCACTTCATTTTTTTTTTACGGACACAAAATAACTTCTTAATGAAAACTCGTTCAAGCACTTGAGATTTATCATGACACAATAACATACTGACCTGAGATTAGTGTTGATATAATGAAATCAGAAATAAAGATTTTCGGAAAAAATGCTCAGCCGCCACAATAATATATTTTTCTAAACGAAAAGAGTAACATATTATTTTACGATTTTTGTTTTTGTTTTTTAACAGAAATGTTTAAGCTAAATAACAACATATTAAGCCATATTTGGCGTGCATCTAAACCTCGAACGAAATGAAACATGACGTCATGTACTCCCCAGTACATCTAACCTAACAATTACCAATTATAATTGCCATCAATGTAATTATACTTCTTATAAATTTACTTTGAAATTGAAACAATTGATACTGCATCACAATGTTTCAAATTTGAACAAGTTTCAGGTATGACGTCATGTTTCATTTCGTTGGAGATGTATCCTCCAATACAGATCTGGCTTTTAAAAGATAGTTGGCATCACTAACCAGAGTTGACTGATGTTTCACACGAAAATTACTAGACTATCTTGTATCTTCAATGACGCATGTGATCTTGAGAAGGTGCCATATCTACTAACAATCAATCACACCACCGTCGAAGTTAAATGAGATTGTATTAACACTTTCGGCCAAGCTTGCCCAGGTGGGTTAAGGCGTTCGACTCGTAATATAAGGGTCACGAGTTCGAGTCCCCATCGCACCAAACATGCTCATCCTTTCAGCCGTTGGAGCGTTATAATGTTACGGTCAATCCCATTACTCGTTGGTAAAAGAGTAGCCTAAGAGTTGGCGGTGAGTGGTGATGACTAGCTGCCTTTTCTCTGGTCTTATACTGCTAAATTAGGAATGACTAATGCATCTAGGCATCGAGTAGCTTTGCGCGAAATTCAAAAACAAACAATTAACACTTTCACCACAAAAAATAGCAAGCTTGACTACTGTGAATAAGAGACTATAAATGGACATTGCCCTGAAAAGGACCTAACATAACATCACGAGTTAGGGAAAATATGTTAAGGAAGGAGGAAGAGGTCAAAGTGAACCTGATCCTCCAGGGCAAATACCCAAACACCATCGGGAAGTTTACCACAAAAACTGGTGGTCGGTGTTAAGGCTCGAGACAAATAAGACGTGCTTTGTCTGGCTCTTGCTTGAATTAGGCCTAAGAGATTTTGATTTGAAAAGAAGTATTAGAACTTACTAGATATCTGATCAAGGCAGCATATTATTTTAAGAAAACAGGGAGGACTTCTGAAATCAAGAACAGAAGAGCGGGAAACCGCAAGAAACCAACAACTACGGGTCCTTTAAGACCGATTAAAGAAATGGCGGGAAAAGCCGTTACGGCTAATGAAAAGACTATTGCAGGTAAGTCAAGTACTACTGGTGGCAATAGTATCAATAAT
Source organism: Carcinoscorpius rotundicauda (assembly GCA_011833715.1). Lineage (NCBI taxonomy): Eukaryota > Metazoa > Arthropoda > Merostomata > Xiphosura > Limulidae > Carcinoscorpius > Carcinoscorpius rotundicauda. The sequence continues at coordinate 41,401,914 of CM022392.1, read as the reverse complement.
TCCCCATTGCTAACTCTCTGTAGCTTAGCAAAAAGAGAGTTAAATACGGTTAAAAAAACAAAAACTGTAATTAAAAAAAAAAAGTAAAGCTAAGCGAAAATTAATTAAAGAAGATAATTCTTCCGAAAACTCTGAATGTGAAGAAGAAGCAGTGATGGCTACAAATACCGAGGTAGAGGTAGCTACTCCTGCATCTAAAGTAGGGTTAAGTCCCAATAAGATAATAGTAAAAGAAATTAACACTAAGGATGTTGGTAAACATGATAGTGAAGAAAAAAATGACAGTGATAAAGAATTGGAGGACCAAGACTTTATCACTGTTATTTCTAAAAGAAACATAAAAAAACAACAAACAAATAACAAATAATAGTACTATTACCAAAACAAGACCACCACAATATGCAATTATTATAGAAGGCATTCCAGGTCATTATAACCAACCCCTGCTTGCCACTGAAGTAAAGAGATGCAAACCATAGTTAACATTAAGCGTTTGCCTAGAGGCGGAGTACTGGTGCAAGGGCAAGATGTAGTCGACCTTAACCGACTACTTAAAGAATGGCCAACAGATGCCTTTAAACCAGGAAATATTAAAATCCATCTTCCGGGAAGTAAGCCGCAACCAAAATCAATAGTGGTAAGAGGGGTTCATCAAACGATTGACCTGGATCTAATTAAACAAGCACTACACGAACAGAACATACCACACACAAAGACAGAAAGAATTATTTCAAAGAAAACACAAACACCTACAAACCTAATAAGAATTGACATTGATGACAGTTACAACACCCAAAATTTGATTAACAATGGAATATTGCTCTGGTATCAAAGATATCAAGTTGAGCAATTGAAAACACCGGCAATTGTTGTAACACAGTGTTACAACTGCCAAAGATATGGACATGTTTCAGCAGCCTGCTTAGCATCACCGAGGTGTTGCGGATGTGGCGGGGAACACCATATTAATCAATGCAAAAAAGAAAAAGAAACGCCTAAATGTTGTAACTGTGGTCAAACCCACACAACAAATTATAAAGGATGCGAGAAATATAAACAAATAAAGCAACGCATTTTTCAGATCAGAACACCAACAGAACAGAATCAACCGAAAACAAGCAGTTTACCTAAAACAGACACACCAACAGAACAGAATCAACCAAAAACAAGCAGCCAACCTGAAACAAGCAAATCAACAGAACATAATAAAACAACAAAAACCACATATGCAGAAATGTTAAAAGGAAAAGAACCACATAAACAACAAGTACAGAAGACTAATACACAGAACAAGAACACATTAACACAAAAACCAAAAGAAAACAACACAACCATACAAGAAACCAATAGTAACACAACAGATAAAACAAGCCTGTTTTCAACAGTGTTTAAAAATGTAATAACAGAGTTTATAACAGAATACACCAAACCAAACCAGACAACTAATTTTATAGAACTACTGATCACAATTACTATAAAACACGTCACACCTCATATACCATACATAATAACTACACTAACAGGTTACATGCTCACAGCTCAATGTTCACAGTAGTGTATATCAACATCCAAGGTGCAATAGCTTCCAAGAAACATGAGATCGAAGACCTAATAGAAGAATTAAACCCCCAGATTATAATAATAAGTGAAACTTTAACATATAATAATAATAGATTTAAAATACCTTATTACTCAATAATTAGAAAAGACAGGAAAAATAAAAATGATGAAAACAGAGGCATTATGCTGCTTCATAAAGTAGATTTATCTGTAGAAGAAATAGATTTAAACAGTAACAATGAAAATGTTACTGTAGATATCCTCCAATCAAATAAAACTAAAATAACCGTAGCAGGAATTTACTGCTCACCCAATAAACAATTAGATACAACTTTACTAAATAACATCTTTTCCCACAATCAAAACACCATAGTCATAGGAGATTTAAATAGTAAAAATGTTTCATTTGGATGCCGAAGCTCAAATTCAAATGGCAGAAAATTAATAAAATTTATTGATGATAATAATATAGCTCTATTGAACGATTCTACCCCAACACATACATCCTATTCCACTAACTCTAGTGACATACTACATCTGTGTATGTGTACATATAATTTAAGCCAGAAATTAGTAAAATTTCAAGTGGGAAAAGATGTAGATAGTGATCATCTCCCAATTTTTTGCGTCTTCGATCTCACCCCCTATAAAAATATAACATATAGGAAAGAAAAATTTAATTACAGTAAGGCAAATTGGCAATGCTATAAACAAGAATTAGATAATCTATTACCTAATGAAATTATTAAAGAAGTTAAAACGCACGTCGAAATGGACAACTATTGTCAAACAATCACGGATTGCCTTCAAAAAGCAGCCAAGGTAACAATACCAAAACAACACCACAAAACAACAATCAACACATGGAAACCCACCACAGAAATAATCAACCTAATAAAAAAGCGCAGACAACTAAGAAGACAGTATATGATTACAAGAAACAGAGAAACTAAAACACAAATAAATAACATTAGAAATCACATCAGAACTCAAATAAAACAACAAAAACAAAATAAATGGGACAATTACTGTAATAAACTAAATGACATAACTGACCCGAAAAAATTCTGGTCACATCTTAAAAGATTCACAAATGAAAACACAAACACAAAGAAATATCCTCCACTTGAACATAATAACACCATTGCACGTACAAATAAAGAAATAGCCGAAGCCTTCAAGGATCAACTCCAAAATACATTTAAAACTCACACAGATCCAGAAATGAATACAAACTTCTACAATAAAGTCACTAATCACATAGCAAACAATAAACATCAATATGAACCAATATTTCCAGTAAACATAACTGATACAAATACAAGTTCTAACACTGATTTTGAAAGCACATTACTAACAAAGGAAATATCCCACCATGAAATACTAGAAGCAATAAAAAACACCAAAAACAAAGCGCCAGGAGAAGACGAAATACAAGCTATTCTCCTAAAAAACGGCACTCCGAAATTGTTTGACCACCTAAATTCTCTATTTAACTTATTGCTATCCTCAGGATATATCCCAGTTTCTTGGAAGCTAGCAAATATTTTAATGTTCCATAAGAAAGGAAAACCAGCGAATAAACCAAATAGCTATCGACCAATCAGTCTGACCAGCTGTGTAGGCAAAATTCTCGAAAGAATAATAAGTAATAGACTCTCCACATTCTTGGAGGTAACATCAAAATTACCAGAAGAACAGAATGGATTCAGAAAATTTAGACAAACGACAGACCATTTAATAAGATTAACCGAAACCATTATAAATAGTTTCAACAAAAAAGAATGTACAGTCGCTTGTTTCCTCGATATCGAGAAAGCATTCGACACCGTTTGGCATGATGGTCTAAGGTTCCGAATGAATGAAATGGAACTACCGCGAGGAATTATTCGCTGGTTATCTAACTTTCTGGAAAACAGAAAATGTAGAGTAAACGTAGAAGGAACTTTTTCCGAATACTTTACTCCACTAGCTGGTGTCCCACAGGGAGGGGTAGTTAGCCCTATACTCTTCATCATGTATGTTAACAATATGCCATTGAAGGATCCAAATCATGGATTCTCATCACAGTTCGCAGATGATGTGGCAATCTGGAAAAGTGCTGCAACACCCACGATAGCAGCTACAAACATACAACCACAATTAAATAGAATTAGTGAATACTGTGAAAAATATAGAATTAAAATAAACACAGCAAAAACTCAGCTCGTACTCTTTACAAAATCGCCAAAACACAGAAAACAACAGTTAAAAATATATATGAATGGCACGCTGTTCCAGATTGCCCAATCAGCAAAATTTTTAGGTCTGACTTATGATTCAAAATTAACATGGATCAATCATGTCAACGAAATTAAAAATAAAATTTGGCGAAGAACAAATTATGTTAGGAGTCTAACTGGTAAACACAGTGGAGCATCTACAGATAACATTTTGAAAATATACAAAACTTATATTAGACCAGTAATAGACCATGCAGCTCCAGCATGGGTAACTGTATGTAATGAAACAATCAAAACCAAACTACAAACAATACAAAACACACTTCTGACAACAGCATACAGAGTTCCGAGAGCAACATCATCTAAATTCATCCACAATTACTCGAATATACCAACAATATCAGATAGACTCCTAAATATTACAATTAGGTATTTTAATAAAAATTGGATGAAAAATGATTTGTTATGCGAACTAGATAGGTACCTTATACATGATGAAGAAAATCCTAAATACCTCTCCCCAATTAACATATATATTAAACATAAAGAAAAATAAATTAAAGTGAAATATGTATGTATATGAACTTTAAATCCTGTATTTATAGTTTACATATTTATGTATTTTAAAATAATAATAAGATAAAAAAAAAAAAAATAAATAAATTGCCACCAGCAAGCTTGACTACTGTGAATATAAATGGACATTGCCCTGAAAAGGACCTAACATAACGAACAGTTAGGGAAAATATGTTCAGGAAGGAGGAAGAGGTCAAAGTGAACCTGACCCTCCAGGGCAAAATACCCAAATACCATCGACCAAGGAACCACAAAAACTTCCCCGAAGCTAAATAAAATCGTATGGAGTTAGGCAGAATATAATATTAAAAGGCCCAATACGCAATAAACGTGTTATTTTTAAGATATATTTTACTTTTTTGTACAGCGTATACTGATTCAATTTTGCAGTTTTAGGAAAAAATATTAACCTTGTGAATTTTCTACGCAGAGCCCCAAATGACTATGATGGAGCATAGTTGGAAAAATCATGGAGTAGACGATACTTCATTCTACGTAACTTATGTTACCGTTTTTTTTAGTGCAAAGATGCACAGTGGTTTACCTGCACTCTGCCCAGCCCTAGGAATGGAACCCGACTTAGCTATTTGTAATACAATTTGTGTCATTAACTAATAAGAACTCGGGTAGAGTAAAAAATGTTTTTACTACAAACGAAACTAACTTGTTTTTTGTTGTTGTTTTTTTGTCGTCCCACGGAATATAAAAGCTCACTTTATAGACTTACTAGCTGTTACGTATTTTTTAATGTTTTAAGTTCTTCGTAGATTAAACGCAACAGAAAAACGCAGATAACAGCTTGTATAATTTATTACACTAAACTATTAACAAATATAACAAATATGACATAAATTGTATAATAACAGTGACAGATATTAAGTTACGACATTCGAAGTTAATTACAAAACAAAATAATATTAGTTTCAAACTTCAAAATAAATCACAATACAAAACGGTACTGGCCTGTATCTAATATAATGATCTAAAATTAAAGTCTCAAATTCCAGTCTAGGGTGTGAATTTGGTCCCACGAAGAGATTCCGAAACAGTTCACAGTTCAATGAAATCGCCGTCTCTCAGCTCAAGCAGTAATTAAGATGTATCGCAGAGATTGACGAAATAAAATCACGGCTTCCGTAGATCTAATTTCAATCACAAATCCAAGTTGAATATTCACAGCAAACACTTAATCTTTCTCAAATAACTAACTCTCTTCTTTTGAAATGAAACTGGTGTCTGAATCTCACTCTTTGTCTTCGAATAAAACTAATGACTGAATCTCTCTCCCTCGAATAAAACTGATGACTCAATCTATCTCTCGTCACCGTCTTTTATACCGATAGGCCTATTTCTCGAACAATCTCGCAATTTCCATACAACTCCAGAGCTATCCACGCATATCCGTTCTTGCACGAGACTACACATCTAGACAGGAAGTCACCAGCACTCATTTACAAACATGTGATTGGTCTACTTAATTCGAGAAAGTTCTAAAATGTTACCCGAAATGAATAACAAAATATTAGTTTAAACTTCTAAACAATAATATCAATATGGAAAAATGAATAATACAAATGAAAATTCAAACACGACATGTTGTCCTTTACAAAATATTTACACATATACATAACACTAGCTCTAAAATTTAAGGTAGATTCCCGAGGTAGACAGAATACAGATAGCCCATTATGTAATTTTACGCTAAGACAACAACACCAAATAATATTCACTATTTGTTTTCAGAAGGTAACATTAATAGCTGTTTGATTTTTAGTTAAATTAAATGTACTTGAAAGGAGAATCGATCGTAAACAAATAGCTTCTTCTTGTTAAGATCAGATACCAGTTCACTTCATTAACTCTTTTCCACTTTTCTACAGCTAATTAATCCATAAACGTAATCATATTATAATATTTTCGGGTTTCTTTAACGATTATTATGTAAACCTATTGTTTTTATCTGAGAGCTCCATGAGCATGTATCTGTGCTATTTCATAAGTTACATTTTAAACTAAACACATAAAAACACATTTTACTTTTAGAACATACAACTTGAGGAGAAACTATCGTAACTTCGCAATCAGCAGATCCTCTCAGATCTGCAATTACTCCTCAGTTTGTCTAACTATCACAAAATTACAAGTTCTTGCAATGACGTTAAAGAATGCTCGCTGTAACTCTGTTAATTTTCAGGTTTACTAGAAGCACGTTCTTTCATACGAACAGATAGCCACTTGATGTACGAGCTTATATACTCATCTGCGTATATAAAATAAATAAATTTGTAAATAACAAATTCGGGAGTGAGCGTGGCTTAGAGGTTAGCCTGTCGTATTGTGAATCTGAACTTGTTTGGTACACGAAGTAATAATATAAGTAACTGTCGTCCCAAATTGGGTGCATTAAAAAGGGACAGTTAAATTTTCTATTTGATCGGACACAAGTATTCGTGTATCAAAGTTAATGTAGCTTTTATGTCCTGACTTTGTTGTTTTTGGTTTCGTAGCATTACACTTACCGGTTTCTTTGATACAAATTTCTTTAGGGATAGATATTTCACTGTTAAATACATTAAGTTTCAAAGTTTCATACCTGTAACAAAGAGTAACTTACAACAGCTCTATGAACACGATACACATGAACTTTTATACCAAAAATACATCCATTTGAGATATACATCAGTTTAAAGTACTTTGTTAATTATATACGAAATGCGCAAAAATGATAACAGACACATGTTCAGACTAAACTATAAACTTATCAATTGAGCATTCATCGTTTAGATATTTCAGAGATATATTACAATAGGAACCCTACTGTGGAACGGAATGTTTGTGGTTCGCGTGTTTTACTGTAAAATAAATAAACACTATAATCATGGCTGTATTATAAAAGTAACTGTCAAATCCCTCTTTTTAATTAGAGTAGCTCAATAAATGACGATGAGTGGTATTGACAAACTACCTTCCCTCTAGTCTATAACTTATAGATTAGTAACGGCTGGTGCAAATTGCTCTCGAACAGTAAAACGTTAAAAAAATATCATGATTTATTTAAAGTATTAAAAATGTCATGAAACGAACGAAATCTCCCATCTACAAAAGAGTTTGTTTTGGTTTTTGAATGTTCCTTGTTCTGAACAAAAATCATTTTCATGATATATTGTAAATATGTCACAAATGAGCGCTAAATTACCCAATGACAACAACGTGGAACAAACTGTGGCCCATACTTCTCGTTGGGTGCATTACAATCGTTTGTTTGTTTTGGAATTTCGCGCAAAGCTACTCAAAGACTATCTGCACTAACCGTCTCTAATTTAGCAGTGTAAGACTAGAGGAAGGGTTGCTATTCTTCACCACACACCGCCAACTCTTAAGCTACTCTTTTACGAAAGATAGTGGGATTGACCCTCATATTATAATGACCTCACGGCTGAAAGGACGAGCATATTTGGTGCGACGGGGATTTGAACCCGCGACTCTCGGATTACGAGTCAAACATCTTAACTGCCCTGGCCATACCGATCTCTGCAAAAGAAAATACAACGTCTTAAAAGCATCCACGCCAACTATTCACGACAACATGATTCGAACCAGAACACTTAATTTTAAAGTCTAGTCACATTAAGTAATCTATTGCCAACTTTATCTTAAGTCTAGTAATTTTAAGTTAAAGCTAGAATTTACATTTTAGAATAAATTGACATTGATGAATTTGTTAATGTTATGCTAGTTTCATATCAATTTATTTTTTTATTTTGGAATTTTACACGAAGCTACTCGAGGGCTATCTGTGCTGGCCGTTCCTAATTTAACAGTGTAAGACTATAGGGAAGGCAGCTAGTCATCACCACCCCACCCCCAACTCTTGGGATACTCTTTTACCAGCGAATAGTGGGATTGACCGTAACTTTATAATGCCCCCACGGCTGAAAGGGCGAGCATGTTTGGCGCGACTGGGATGCGAACCCGCGACCCTCAGATTACGAGGCGCACGTTTTAGCACGCTTGGCTATGCCGGGCCATAAATTTCTTAATGATATGCTCGTTTCATATGAAACGTAAAGTAAATTCTTTAGTTTGTTCAGAAACACGTAATCACTGTACTTAACCTGGCTCACTAATTTTCGTCCACTTTTCCTGAATTGTTTAGGAACTTTTATGGCATGAATGAATCTAAGTAGACATGTCATGTCCTTTTAGAGTATTACATTTAAAATTTCATTAAACCAGTTTATTTTCAATGTATATCAGTAAAACTGGTATGAAAAGTTCTATACTATTAAAGTTTTAACTTCTTAAGTTGAAACAGTAAACATTTTAAAATACCAGTCTTCATCTCAGGTTGTCACGTTATATGCCTGAACTCCAATTTCTGACTTCAGACTTTTAGCTTCTAAAATATGCTGCTACATTTTCAACTAATTAGAACCACAAATCATACATAATTATAAACGGGTTTTCAAACTTTGAACTATATTTTCTTGAAATGCTGAGACATAAATAAATTTTAAAACACATCAAAAAGATCCTTTCTCTTTCCTATATGCTTTGAGATTATTCGATAATAAATATAACATGGCTGCCTATAACTAAAAGAAAGAGCTCATTTTTGTTAAGTAAAGTAAATCTAAAATTTCTGAGTTCAGATCTGCTATCATAAAACGTCAAATGAGGATAATTATGTGCTTCGTTTTGATTTTACACTCCAAATAGTAACAGAAAATTTTCAAGGAAAGCCGAATAAAATATAGACTTTTTGTAACGTGACAAATATAGGTTTTGTGTTCTTAACTTCAGGTCTGAAAGCGATATAAATCATTTTTACTTTCAAATTTGTGACATTCAGCGAAGCTTATAGTAAAATGTCTAATATTTTTACTAGAGGGCAACAACTTTGTATATATTTTCTGTTTATTGTTGTATTTTTTTTAAAGCAACTACGATGTTAAAGTAAAAACGTTTCATCTTAATCTAACAAAAAACTACATAATAAAATCTAAAGTTCTCCAGCCTGAGTTAAACGGCACGAATGTGAAAATAGCTAATGGCTCCCACTGCGAGTTATTGCTTCAAAAGAGAGGCTTGCTGCGTGTTTTCTTATAGCAAAGCCACGTCGGGCTATCTGCTGAGCCCACCAAAGGGTATCGAGCCCCTGATTTTGCGTTGTAAATCCGAAGACTTACCGCTATACACGTGAGGGGCGAGAGGCTTACGACTCGAGTGGGTACAAAAGCCATGAAATTAAAAGAAAACAGATGTGAAAAGGTTAACTGCTCAAACTGTTAAAATAAGTAATTTGAATCTTTATTGTTATTATATTAGGATGAGTAGAGAGAATAAAATGATACTGTTTGTTTTATTTTAAATTTTTAAATCCTTCGATTCACTTTAATTTCTCTAAAAGTAGGGGGAAATAAATATAAAGGTTCTAAGAGTTATGCAAATGAAACATGAAAATAAGTATGTTTATTTGTAGAACGAATCTTGTAGTGAAACAACAGTACGTTTACGGAGTTACAATTCTAAAATACGGGATATTCCTCACAGCAGCTAGTTCAATGTGCTTTACTCTTTAAACAAACAAACACATCTTAGCATGGATATTACCCTTTACTCAGACTAACACAGTTAAGGCTTAGAATATTTATTAAAAACACTGAATGTTTGTGGATAATACACTTTCATTATTTATTAAAAGCTGCATACATAAACATGTGTTAATAAATTCATCGTATTCGTCTAAATGTACTGACAAAATTAAAATGTATAGTACGTTTAGTTTCCAAGATCAGTCAGCTTGGCCAGTCTCATTTTCATAGATTGAATTTGACCTCAACTGTTTATAAAATCTCAATCCTTTCATGGAGTTAGGTTTTTCTCACAAAATATAATGTGTCTGATCTTATTCAAAATAATTCTATCTCGCATAATATATTAAAAAGTTTAATGCATGTTTCATTTTGAATCGCTTATGAGTCAGCTGTTACTTTATGACTTACAATGATAAAATCTAGGAATTGATTATCCATGGTGAACGGATGCAGAAATTTCATTGTCACTCTGCACTCAAAACAAAAATCTTCAGCCATACCTTTTGAGCATAGTATTTGAAAATACAATTCAAAATGAAACTTATTATCGCCAAACTAGAATATTAAACAGATTAACAGGAATATAATGTTTTCACTAAAATAATGTAGAATTTTTATTCTGAGGAGATTGTTAATTCATTGATTCTAATTATGTAGATTTTAGCCCACCATAAAAGTTTTAAATTATAACATAGATACTTATATTAAGATGGAATACTTGATATTAAAACGATTTTGAACATGCAAATTAGCAAGTTACGTGACAACCACAGCTGATATAAAGTCACTGTAGAGTGGTATTATCGAATTATATTTGGCATTATGCAAATAGTATGAGACAATAGATAGATCATAAAAATGCATTCACATAAGAGACATATAATTTGTGTGACGGGGATAACCCTCTCACTTAACAGCTTTGTAAAAAATATATCAATCAAATTGAATCTTTTATTTTGACATTATATAGTTAGTCTAAAGGCAACAAACTGATGGATTTTTACAAGAGTATGTAATAACTCTTTCTGAAAGCAAATGTTTTCACATTCAAATGGATTAGCAAATGTTCTCACAGTCAGATGGAGCCTAGGGATGCATTCAGGTAGAGAATTGAAAATTGAATGGAAGGAATATTTGTTGTGTTTAACGGTTTTAAAAACAAAGAAATGTAAATCGACTTAAGGCACTAGGACCATCAGAAAAATATTTGTAATGAGCTATGGTATGCAATGTAAGAGGTGAAAAATCCATGAACATACACGTCAGTGACAAAAGCTGTCTACATGATCAAGGGAACAATACACAACCAATAAAAGAAAAGAATTTCCATCTGGAAACGAAAACTAGAAGAAATGGATTTACCAAACTATGGCTTCCAGTCATACTTTCCATTTAATAATTGCATATTTCAAGCAGCTAGATAATAAAATGGATATTCATGCTATTCTCTATAAAGACATAATAATCAAGTTGCCAGATCACGTGGTTACAGATATGTGTATTTTCATATTGTAGAAACAAGCATTTGGAAGTCTTCAGTTTACAAATTAAACAGGAGACTGATCAGTCAACCACGAACCTGTTTAATTAATATTTTATTATTCACACACACACTTAAGCAATTAAACCTCCAATGTATTTACTGTTTTACCTTTATGTGTTTGTTATTTCTGTCGCTAGCTAAAAAAGACTTTTAAATAATTCAGCAAAAAATAGTCGTTTATGTTGTTTACACATCCCAATTGCAACTTTTAAACATTTAAATATCTCTCTCTTAATAAAGGTGCTGAGATGCATTACATGTGATAAACGGAAGCCATAATTATCGTATTATAATGTTTATAAAATACTTATATAGCCCAGATTGCCAAGATATTATGAATTATTTTACACATTTCTCAGATTGTTGGTTTCAAGATTTGAACATTTGTGTGCATTTAATAGTTTGTCGAAAATGGTTGTTTCAAACTGATCTCTTATTTTTTCGAGTGAAACCTCAGAAATAATCTAACAGAAGACATTGGTCAATAATGTGATATAATAGAACAACACACACTGATGGCTCTAGTTGTGCCAAGTGATCTTACAGTTTTCTTTTCTCTGCCAAAAACGTGTGTGAGAACCAGGAATATTATATAATATTTGCTCTCACTTACAGAGTTGCTAATAACGAAGAGCGGCTGCACGTTTTAGTTAATGAATGGCAGAATAGAAGTGAATAAATTTACAAGGCATTTAGAAACAACACAGTCTGAGCATGTGGGTAAAACCACCAAGTTCTTTAAGCGAGAAGGCAAAATGCAGTTTGTTTGAAATTCAAGTCGCTGTTCCATTAAAGCCTGCAAACTTCTCTAGACGTTAGTTATTTGATTGAGAAAAGTACGAAATCGCGCAATAAAGGAGAAACTTCAAATCTTCCTGTGTTCGTAACAATATGCGAGATCATGTATATAGAGAGGTTTGGTGAATGATTCTCAAATCTGTATATTATCACATAACACTGTCATGAAACTTATAAATGTAATCTATGTTGACGTAAAAATACAACTGATAACAAATATTCAAAAAATATTCCGAAATTTATCATACAACTAGATGAAACCACAAACGTTACAAGTTTAGCTCAGCTTGTGGTATTGGTACGACACTGTTACGAAGATTAGTGTATGTAGAGTCTTTGTTGTACCAGAGTACTGGAGTGAAGCGGAAGTCATTTTCTCTCTGCAAGATGAAACCTTTCACTGAACAAATATTTTATAGACTCGTTAAATTGGTATATCTACTGATAGAACAGCTGAGGGTGTGAGAAACAATAAATGGTTCTTAGCTAAAGTAAGTGATCCTGCTGCAGAAGTAACATATTGTACCAAATAAAAAATAGCACTAGCTTCAAATAACTTATTACTCAAAACAAAGTGTTATAAGATGCAAATAGCGTTGTAAACTTTGTAAAATTAAAAGCTTTGAACAAAAGACTATTTTCCATTCTTCATGGGGAAACGAAATCCATGTACGGAAAACTCATGCTGCATATTATGCTGATTGTCTGGTAGGAAGATAGTAAGTCGAATTTTGTACTTGATAGTGCGAGCTTTATATATTTTTGTTTCTTTGTTAGACTGCTACCTCACAATAATAACACATTCTGCGGAAGAAAGATCGATTCTAGTATTGTGCTAGTTAACTGGTGCTTTTCATAAGCTCAGTTATTTGAACTAGTCACTGCAAGGTTGGGACAGTATTATTTTGTAGCTCAGTAACAAAGTGACTGTCTTTAGAAAAAAAAACATCTTGTATAACAAAAACAGTTTGAGAAAAGAAATTGTGAAACGTTTCCTGACCTTAGTGAATTACTGGAATAAATTAAGTCAAACCATCTGTTATTCGTGATGTTGTGTCTCTTTATTTCGATAAACTTCATAAAGAAACAACTTTACAATACCATGAAAACCAGAATCCATTTAATGGTTGTTTAATTTCTCGACTGCCATCAAATCAAGATAATCTTATAAAATTATCCAATGATAAAATACTTCAGGCAGAATTCAAGTCAAAACCTCTTTAAAACTTCTGGGAAGTAGTTTCCAAAGAATACACTGACCTCTTTATAAAAGCAATGAACGTACTTTTGACTTTCACATTAACGTTTGTTTGTTTGTTTTTGAATTTCGCACAAAGCTACTCGAGGGCTATCTGTGCTAGACGTCCCTAATTTAGCAGTGTAAGACTAGAGGGAAGGCAGCTAGTCATCACCACTCACTGCCAACTCTTGGTCTACTCTTTTACCAACGAATAGTGGGATTGACCATCACATTAAGGTAGTTGTTCGAATAAGCGTGTTCTGCTCTGACAGCAATCAAAACAAAACAGCGATTTCTACTGTAGGTAGAGAGGTTTCTCACATTGCTGTGTGACATTTCAACTAAGAATGGACCTCACTTCTTCCTTATCTCAAGTCTATCCTTCGCACTAAATTCATGAGTAAACTTAAACTGTATCATTTAAAGATTTTGCCTTTATATGGTATGCAGAGGGCCATTCTGGGAGTAGGCTATTAAAAACCTTTGCATGAGTGTAACAAGGCTAAAATTATTTTCTTCTTATGATTGGACGACATATTTTTGTTAGTGTGTTCGATTTTCTTTATTATGTATTCTTGTGTGTTTTTAGTGATTCTTCAGATATTTTCTTTATTTACTTCTGGTTGCGTTGTTAACATATGTTATTTTGTTCTCTATGTTGTGTCTTTGTGTTTTCCATGTTATTTTGTATTAATTGGTTTTATATTTGTAATATCTATGTTAATATTTGAGCTTGTTACTGTTTTTTTAAGGATGCTTTGTTTTTCTCTGTCACTTTATATCGTTTATTGTTTTTTTTTTCTAGAAAATATAATTGACTTAGCTGTGTGATTCCTGTAGTAAGGATAGCAAAATCTTTATCTGTACCAGAATTACCATGTTTAACAAGGTCGGTCTTACTTTTGTGTCTGTTTTTCATATTACACATATCTTCAAGTTGGATATGTAGTTATCGACTACGAAGCTTCCTCCAATGGTCAGTCGTGCTTCAACTATTGATCAATAAATCCACTAGCCCTAATTGTATAGTTTTTTTTTAAGTTGCTATTAGTACAATATTAAGCCCGGATTAGACTTGGTGAAGAGAACAAGCAATAAGCCTTGCATCAGAAAGAGAGAACACGTCTTATTCATTTTACAACATGAGCGAGAATCGAATGATTTTCTCTTCTTTTGCGTCTTTAGATCTATCTGGATCTGGAAAGATCAGGTACAAGTTTGATCTCTTTCTCCCTTCTGCACTGGTAGCGAGCGACTTCTTTTGCTTGTTTGGTTTTCACTTCGCGTAAAGTTACTCGACGACTATCTGCGTCCATAACTTAATTGTGACGGAGTTAAATAATGAAAGTGTCAGCCGTACTGAATGGAACGTCCCTAACCTTCTGTGGTACAAGTCGCTAACTGAATTATTGAAGCTATCTGTTTCTTTATTCTTCAAATTTGACTTTTTAAAATGCCATGTTTTATAACCCTTGAGATAAAATGTTATGGAGTTTACAGAAACTATTTGAACACGCTCTTTTAATTTTTTAACTTTTTCAGTTCACAAAGAATATATATATTAATATAAAAATTCGTCTTACCAGTATACAGCTTAATAAAGTAACCTCTATTCTCAGTGAGCATTTTTGTTTTGAGAATGTCTGATGGCTGTTCAACTTTATCATTTAAGCAACGTAAAGAAGAGCCATGTAGAGTGTGTCTTTATTTAATTGCTTTAAACTATGGCTGATATATTGTCCAGTAGTTGGAACTATTCTTGTGTTAACTTTATTAATTAACTGCTGTAAACTCTGGTCGGTGTAATGCCTGGTGATTTGTGTTGTTGTTGTATTAACGTTATTGTTTTAACAGTGTAAACAACAGCTGGTGTCTGGTGGTTTGTCGTGTTTCTGTGTTCATAATATTGTTAAAGCATTATAAACGTACATATTACAAGTTGTATCTTGAAGGGTTTTTTCTTAAGAAACAGCTTAATGTGTTTAATAAGTAAAAGTTTATTTTAAAATATGAGTTATATTTCCTTTAGCAATTTTAGATAGTTCTTTTAATTGTAACTGAATTATTCGTGTTCTGAGAATGAGAAAAAAGCTGGCTTTACAAATAAAAGGCCAAACAATTTGCTGCTTAAATGTTTCATAACAATGTAAAATATGGGATTTTTTAATGTATGTGTCACATTTATTCTTGTAAGTCATCTAAATCTCTCTCTTTCCAGTTCTTCATAATATTTATCAATTAAAAAAGATACAGTGATAGCTCTTATTATAACAATTGTTCAGGCTCTTTTGAACACCCAAAGGATATTACCAATAACGAATAAAATACAATTCAAAATTATTGTTTTAATTTTTTTAAATTTCGTTATTTATTTAAGCTGTACATTTTGTCAAGAACCACAATAATGGATCATAACAGGGTTCGTCCAAGAATTTTACAAAACTTCTAATAAAATATATTAACGAACCCACCTTAAAAACCAGGCGCGTTCTTGAAACAACTCTCAACACATTTTATCTCAATGGCTAAGACTACTAAAATATAGATAATGACAAAACGTTGATTTTCAGATTATTAGACGGGCCCGGCATGGCCGAGCGCGTTAAGGCGTGCACTCGTAATCCGAGGGTCGCGGGTTCGCGCCCGCGTCGCGCTAAACATGCTCGCCCTCCCAGCCGTGGGGGTGTATAATGTGACGGTCAATTCCACTATTAGTTGGTAAAAGAGTAGCCCAAGAGTTGGCGGTGGGTGGTGATGACTAGCTGCCTTCCCTCTAGTCTTACACTGCTAAATTAGGGACGGCTAGCACAGATAGCCCTCGAGTAGCTTTGTGCGAATTTCCAAAAAACAAACAAACAAACAGATTATTAGATATAATTCATCCATTTGTTCTTTATGTTAATATTGTATCTCAAGTCTACAGAGAAAATCAATGAATTTTGTTATTCAAACCTTGACGAGCATACTACAAAAAATCTTACACAAGTCATATGCTTGCTTTTATGTTAATTCTTGGAAGAGATTTTATCAGATTTATTCGCTACTGATTAACTTTCTCTTCGAAACCATTTAAGCGCCGAAGTCTTCAGCAAATATGGTTACGTATACGGCACCAAAATTTACGCATAGCTGCGAAACAAACTTCTGGAAAGGTTGTAGGGATGTTTCTGAGTTCTTTCTTGAAAGGAAAGATTTTCAATGTCTAAAGTTTTCTAACTTTCTCTTTGCTACGAGGCCCGATTAAGGCACTCGAATCGTAATCTGAGGGGCGCAAATTCCCGTCGCACCAAACATTTTCAGCCGTGGGAGCGTTTTAATGTGATTGTCAATCCCACTGTTAGTTAGTAAAAGAGTAGCCCAAGAGTTGGCGATGGGTGGTGATGACGAGGTGCCTTACTTCTAGTGTTACACTGCTAAATTAGGAACGGCTATCGCAGATAGCCCCCTTTGCGAAATTCAAAAACAAACAAACAACAATCTTCGCTACGAGCAGAAGCTCTTTGAAGCCATCCATGTGTCATAGGAATGTAGAAGTCATTTAAGCAACGTTATACCAGTCAAAAATATTGTTTTATTACCGTATACAATGAGAATACTTTGTAACAGTATCTCTAAACTTATTATTATTGATTGTAGCTTCACAGCTATGTACAGAAAAAAAACAGTTAAGAATATTTTAATTAAACCTGTAAAACAGCAATCAATGCAGTTTTGAGTATGTCATATGGTAATTTTAAAATCGATTCAAGTGCCTTCATTTTGTTGACCTAATGAATTTATTGAAATTCTTCACTCTCCGTTATTGAAAAAATCCAGTGTTTTACTAATGTCATTACTTTGAAAATAATCTGTGCAACTTATAACACATGAATCTGAAACTGCCATGTTGAAAATTCATTATTTCTCGAGTTCGCCATTCGTTAATGTTTCTCAAGTTACATGATGTGCTTTGTCGCTAACTGGTTTTCCGTGATTAGTTCAGTGAGTATTCTGTTAGAAGATTACCATAATAGGTTTTTCTACTGTGACGAGAGGTGATCTATTCTACAGATTTACATACTTCGCTTTTTAAGCACGTGAATACACGAAACCTCAAGCACAAAACCGCCTGGCTCAATAAATAAATAAATAATGGTTAGGTGAAAAAAAACTATTATAGCGGTAAACTATTTAAAAACATGTAACATTCAACCGGATTCATGTGCAAGCATGTAGCTTAAACTTTGTTTTCCATAAATGGGCATAAGAAATTAAGAAACAGAATAAATAAAACTGTTAATTTAAGAAAAGGAATAGAGATAGTCAGAACATACAGAAACAAGTTAAATCAAACTGTAAAGATTACATTTTCAAGCCTGCAACAAGGTACTCTAAAAGAGTAAACACACTAGGCTGAGCATAGTGTCTACATCATTTTCTCAAACTACAAATCCCTGTTTTCACTTTACTAAAATTTATAAATACTGTGAACATTAAATTAATTATTTTTAATTATATTATTTTGATAGTGTGTAAAAAAGGCCGATTTCTGTGAAATAGTCGGGTTGGTATAATCACTTACTTTGTTTTTTTAAAACTTTACATTATATTATTTAAAGTAGCGAAAAATTGAAATGCCAGAAATCTCAAAATATTTAAGATACTAACCATGACTCTGTATGATAAATATTAAACACATATTATAAATATGTCTCTCGTTCAGTAGGTTCTAATGAATATTTGTTAAATTAATGAATTCTACAGACTTACTTTCGTTTATAGGCTAATTTCACAAACAAAACTTAATTCATTACTTGCAAATTTTCTTCTACTATTTACACCACAACTGAAAACTATCTAACTCATTCATTCGATAATCAGTTAATAACACCATAACACATTCGATAATCAACTACCTAAGTCCCTCACGTGACTTTTAACTCTGATTAATTTTCTCTAACTCGTGGATAGATAATATCTCACTCACTCTGGTGTTTTCTGTTCGTCCTAAAGATTTGAGACAGTATGTTAGTACTAGTCATTAAAGAAACTTCCAGATTACATTTTATAATTACCATTTAGCAAGTAAACCATCTAAGTATCCTACAACACTTTTTACATGTGTATTCTCAAACTTGTAAGAAGCACACAACATCACGTCATAAATATGAATATTAAAACCCTGCACTTGTTCAATTGTAAAAGAGAAAATTATATCATTTTAAGTGTTTAATCTACATCCCAAAGAATGCATTTCGATTTGCACTTGCTGATTTCTACTGTTCTTCTTGTACTTTTGTTTTTGTTGTTGAAAACAGCTGAAAATTATTAATTATTTTTCAAACTTTGAAATACAATTTGTTTATCCTGAATCTGGCATAATGCCTCCAAAATTTGACTATGTAACACATTTTGTTCCTGGATAGTGTGTGTTATTTCTTAATTGTTTTTATTCTAAAAGTACAAAAAATGACCATTATTCCCCTCAAACTTTGCTTTTGTGACCTGGATAATGAAATTTAGAAATTAACCTATTTTCTATATAAAAACGGGCAGATTTGCACATTTTCATTTACATAAGGTCTGAATAAAACAGCATATGAGTCAAGATTTACATGTATTAATGCTAAAGTTATACAAAAATGAACAAATATGTTTTAGAAGTGAGTAGTTTTTCGAAATTTGGGACATTAATGTAAATCACTTTCACGTATCAGGCCAGAAATAGTCTCCCATCATATTTTCGTTATACGCTAGCAGATCACGAAAGCAAAGTTTGAAGAAAAAAATAATTCTTTTCCATTTACTTTAGGCATAAGCAATTGGGAAATAACACTTTCTTCCCAGGAACAAGAAAAACTAAAAAAATTGTTACATAGTGTAATCTATGTGTAACTTTAAGCAAACCAAAACATTATAGTCTTCCAATAGGTTTGTTTTTGAATATCGCATAAAGCTACTTGAGGGCTATCTGTGCTAGCCGTCCTTAATTTAGCAGTGTAAGACTAGAGGGAAGGCAGCTAGTCATCACCACCCACCGCCAACTCTTGGGCTACTCTTTTACCAACGAATAGTGGAATTGACCGTCACATTATAACGCCCCCAAGGCTGAAAGGGTGAGCATGTTTGGCGCGACGGGGATGCAAACACGCGACCCTCGGTTTACAAGTCACTCGCCTTAACGCGCTTGGCCATGCCGGGCCACCTTCCAATAGGACAGCTGTAAGTCTACCGACTTACAACACTAAAATTTTAGAATCGACTCCCCGCTGTGAACACAACAGATAGCTTCATTTGTTGTTGCATTTTTTTTTTAAAAGTAAAATATGCTGGAAGGTAAACTTTAAACAACAACAGTAAGAATTTTACATTTTTCAACTTGATTGAGTACCTTATGCAACACACAAATATAAAAGGTCAAAGTCTCCAGGCCTGGCTTGTTCAGGTGGGTTAAGGCGTTCAACTCATAATCTAAGGGTCGAGGGTTTGAGCCCCGTCGCACAAACATGCTCACCCTTTCAGCCGTGGGGGCATTATAATGTGACGGTCAATCTTACTACTTCTTATTCTTCATGTGTCAAATCTGCGGCAGACATCGACGACCATGATATGCCAGACTTCTTTGTTGTCAATCCTCCATGACAAATTCCATTTGTCTCTTTCTTATAGTTTTCATGAGGGATCTTTTGCATCCTACCAGTTCCATGACTTCCACATTTGTTTTTCTTTCAGTCCATGATATTTTTAGCATCTTTCTGAGGAACCACATTTCAGCAGCTTCTAATCTCTTCTCTGTATCTTTGTTCAGTGTCCAGTTCTCACAGCCATATAAGAAAACAGAGCATACATATGATTTCAAGGTGTTAATTTCAGTGATATTTGTTATGTTCCTGTTTGTGAATATGGACTTCATTTTATTGAAAGTATCCTTGGACATTGCAATTTTTTTCTTTAAGTTTGGCTTGCCATAGGTTATTCTTTGTAAAATGGTACCTATAGTAAGTTGCAATTACTTGCTGTAGGAGCAGTGTCCATACAGGACCGTTCTGCTCAGCCATTGTTCCTTAGATTGGAGTCATTTGCCTGGCCAGATTGATCAATCTTACTACTTGTTGGTAAAAGAGTAGCCCAAGAGTTGGCGTTGGGTGGTGATGACTAGCTGCCTTCCCTCTAGTCTTAGACTGCTAAATTAGGGATGGCTAGCGCAGATAGCCCTCTTGTAGCTTTCCGCGAAATTACAAACAAGCAAACAGAGACTCCAGAGTTTAAGGATAATAAATTATGGAAATGTAGTATAATAATAAATAAACATTCTTCAAATCAGCAAGTAAAGCATGAAGGTTACATTCGCACCAATGAAAAGAACACTACTGGAAATAGGAAAAAAATTCACTGAATATCTCAAACAGGGGAAAGCTGCTTAAGACTGGACTTTTAGCTCGTTATTGACGTTTAGCCATTTATACTCAACATATTCAAAAAATGAAAGAAATAATGCCATTTATCTCACAAACGCAGCATAAACAGGGTATTTGTTTTCCAACGGCGTTTTAGGTTACTCAAGGGCTATCTGCGCAAAAATGTCTCTAACTTGACTGCATCAGACATGATTCTAGGTGACAACATTGAGTCAAAATAGATTGGTTTTTTTTTAAATTTCGCGCAAGGCTACACGAGGGCAGTATGCGCTAGCCGTCCTTAATTTAAAAGTGTAAGACTAGAAGGAAAGCAGCTAGTCATCACCACCAACTCTTTTACCAAAGAATAGTGGGATTAATCATTACACTACAACAACACCACGATTGAAAGAGTGAATATATATGATGTGACAAGAATTCGAACTCACGACACACAAATTGTGAGTCGTGCGCCCTAACCGCTAAAATAAAGGTTTGTAATTTGAGTAAATAACGTTTACGATATCTCTAGTCTTGTTTGACTACGTTTTTACAATCCCGATTTGCATGTTAAAAAAACATTAATTTTTTTACTTGTCTTGTTACTTTTAAACAATGAAACTGCTCCTTTGTCTTTTTGCTGGTGTGCATATAAAAATTGAGATTCATATATTTCCAGTACTGAGTTTTAAAACTAACTTGTCTAGCAATAAAAGAAGACTTAAATTCTATAAATTTTTAATGAATTTTAGAGAAACAATCATAGATATTTACCACCAACATAAATATGTTTTGTTAAAAGAATCCCCATGAGCATCAAGAATGTCATAGTCATGTAATACTAATGACGTTGATGGATGCATAATATGAATAAGAATTTCAAGTTGAGATTTAACAAATGTTAACAGTAACATGTTAACCACATTAGATCTTCTATATCCAGTGCTCACGAAGTCGTTCTCTCAATTTCAGGGATCTTTCAACTGGTTGAGATACGACAGACATTATAGTTATTGGAATGCTACTTGTGTTAACACATTACTTGACGCCAGATTTTAATAGGTAAGCTGGATTAAGTTGCTAATGTTTACATAATGAATAAACATAAATATTTCATGATGAGGACATAACTACATAAAGATTTACATCACAGCATCCTTCTAAAAGCCCTCACGGTTTTTTAAATATAACATGTTAAAACCCTTATTACATATGAAAATATAGTATAATGTACCTTATTAACGGTTTTTTTTAAAATAACATGTTAAAACTGTTTATTATATATAAAAATATAGTATAGTGTACCTTATTAACGTCTAAAATGCTGTATCGATCAAAGTTAATTGAGCATTTTATATGGGAAAAATAAAATAACTTTAATAAAATGATATACTGTACTAACAAATTTTAGTTTATCCTTAATATTAGTATTAGGAAATATTATTTATGGCTCTTTTTCGCTAACAAAAGACTTAAAATTAATGTTAAGTTATTCTTTCTATCCATATGTACTACGATCAAGGGATTCAACGGTGGAAACGCTTTCATTGGCAGTTGCTTTAGGCTGTCTGATCAGGCAGACGAAGTTATTCAAATTTTTAATGAAAGGTTGTTATCAATAAACATATTAATATAATATTCATGAGGTGCTTTAATTTTAGACAAATTTAATGGTATAGTGTGGTGTCAATTAGCTTGCTTATTTGTTTCTACATGGTAAATTTCGAATAAAGCCCTTCGAAGTCTACACGCACTAACCGTTCCTAATTTTGAAATAATAAACTAGAGGAAAAACAGCTATTCAACAACACCCACTAACAGTTCATAGGTATTTCTAATGTAATAATAAAACAAGATTTGATCTTTTACACTTATAATTTAACCAAGAGCTAAGCAATGATGTTCTATAACAAATGGTAATGGTCAAACTGAGGGAATAGTTTTGTTATTAATAGAAACAAAATAAAAACTGTATAAGCTGAGCGTTTTCAAACAGTGGACGTTTTTTATTCAGACCGTTAGGATAGAGCTTCATGAAAACCATTAAGGTCTGTCTGTCTTTACAAAAATTTGTAACAAACCTGATCATGTTATGTCTGATTGTTGACGTTAAAAAAATAAAAAGAAAAGAAGACAGTATATGTATATGTTGTTTCTCCAAATCACCCAATGTTGTTGACTTGGCCTCTAATAAAAAGAGTGACAGAGATAGATAGAAATTTAGACCTTTTATGTCTGTTGATTCTGTGTCTTGGACAAATGACAATGCTAATCCCATACTCATGTATAGTCTATGTGAAACTGAGGTGGCTTAATCATTGTTATTAGAAGGTATACTGCCTTTAGGTTTGAATTTTGTGAGTTTGTTATTCCTCAAAGTGTTGATGGTGGCTTTGTTAAAGCTCTTTTTCATAACATTTATTTAACATCAGATCTAGTTTCAGG
Organism: Carcinoscorpius rotundicauda; assembly: GCA_011833715.1. Taxonomy (NCBI): domain Eukaryota; kingdom Metazoa; phylum Arthropoda; class Merostomata; order Xiphosura; family Limulidae; genus Carcinoscorpius; species Carcinoscorpius rotundicauda. Next base: position 41,378,557 of record CM022392.1, on the reverse strand, counting down.
ACAAGTTGTGCTTGGAGTAAGACGTACTCTACCAATTAAGAGTGCATCATTATTGTTGGGAAATGATACGACTTGAGGGAGAATCGTTGTCAAACCCCAAATGTTTAGTGAGCCGATCACTGTTCCATCTAAAGATGATGTTGTTATTGAAGGTAATCCAGATGTGTTTTCCTCGTGTGCTGTGATTCAAGCTCAGACAAAGAAATTAGGCCAGGAACAAATGATAGACAAGTGTTTTGAAGATGATATTTTAGAGTTGCTTCGCACAATTTCTGGATCCAACGAGGATCTTGTAAATAATCACGATACTACCAATTTATCAGTCAGTGACAATGATGGACGTGAGGGATCTGGTTCACCTGAGGAACTTTTGTTTACTAGAACTAATCGCTGAGCAGGAAAAGAATCAGCAGATCTCTTTAATCTTTAAATATGTACTTCCAAAAAAATGGAAAGATACAAATTGTTGCTCTTTCAAAGATGGTGAGCTCATTAGAAAATGGAGATCACCAAAGGTGACACCTCACTGGACTGTAGTTTATCAAATCGTCGTTCCAAGAGCATATTATTTTGAAGTATTGAGAGTTGCTCATGGGAGGTCATTTAGATGTCAACTAGACATATGACAAAATTATGAAATATTTCTTTTGGCCAAAAATTAATAAGCATGTATCTCAATCTTGTAAAACTTGTCATACATGTCAATTGGTTAGAAAGCCTAACAAGAAAATTATCGTTGCTCCTTTGAAACCTATCCCAGCTTCCGAAGAACACACTAGTGGGTTGTTTATTAATTTTGTTAGGCCAAAAGGATAATATTTGTGTTTAAATACTATCGCAAAAATAGTGATAAATTGTGATAAATGCTAAATAATCAGAAAACTACAGAGATTTGAGTGGCAACACCTATAAATTTCGAGCATTACTAACAGTTCAATTTCAAAAAAATTAATTTCGAACAATTGTATTTTTATGAGAACATTAAATATCTACGTGGGAGAAAAGTCTGCTTGTAAACCGTGAGAGGCTGGCTATTAAGTTATAAAATACCCGTGTATGAATGTAAAATTACTTCTACCCGGGATGGCTAGGTGGGTCAAGGCATTCGACTCGTAATCTGAGGGTCGCGTGTTCGAATCCTGGTCTCACCAAACATGTGGCAGCGTTATAATGTTACGTTCAATCCCACTATTCGTTGGTAAAAGAGTAGCCCAAGAGTTGGCGGTGGGTGGTGATGAGTAGCTACTAGCTACCTTCCCTCTAGTATAACACTGCTAAATTAGGGACGGCTAGCATAGATAGCCCTCGAGTAGCTTTGTGCAAAGTTCAAAAAACAAACCAACAGAATTACTTCTTTCTCTATGAACCATGGACAAAATACTTAGTTCCAAATCGGATATAAAATACAGTATTCTTTACAAGTTTGTCAAACCATTATACATAACTAATTTGTGTAACAATTTTTATTTTAAGTTGCATTGTTTTTGTATTAAAAAGAAAATTGTGTGTATCAAGCTTGTTACTAGATATTATAAATTTGATACACATTGACTTGTTTGTTTGTTTTCTGATAGCAAAGCCACTTGGGGCTATCTGCTAAGCCAACCGGGGGGAATCGAACTCCTGATTTTGCGTTGTAAATCCGAAGGCATACCGCTGTACTAGCGGGGGGTGGAATATACATTGACATTCGATTATCTCCTAAATTAAAATATCCGGCTATCGTAATATATGCATAACATACGTAACGTAATAATTCGGAGACTCGTCTGAGATAAACTGTAATACGTAACACATACATGTAATATAATATACACATATAATAACAAATCTATGATTGTTCTCACTCAACCGATAATCATTACATGAATGTATTTTATTTCTTTCAAGACATAATTGAGACTAAATTATTTGACGGTATCGCTTCATATTGATATAAATGTATAATAATGGATTTATACAAAATTATATCAAAATACAAACTGTTAAGTTGTTTATCACTTAATTGATACTAGATGAAAGTGCATAACTCTGCCATTGACAACAAACCGGCCTGGCATGGCCGAGCGCGTTAAGGCGTGCACTCGTAATCCGAGGGTCGCGGGTTCGCGCCCGCGTCGCGCTAAACATGCTCACCCTCCCAGCCGTGGGGGTGTATAATGTGACGGTCAATCCCACTATTCGTAGTAAAAGAGTAGCCCAATAGTTGGCGGTGGGTGGTGATGACTAGCTGCCTTCCCTCTAGTCTTACACTGCTAAATTAGGGACGGCTAGCACAGATAGCCCTCGAGTAGCTTTGTGCGAAATTCCAAGACAAACAAACAAACAAACAAGACAACAAACCATTAACAATAGGTCTACTGCCATCTGTGGGAGTTTATAAAAACTATCCTCAACGCATTTTCTGTGGATTTTTTTAAATTTACTCTCTAATTGCAACAGGCCCGGTATGGCCAGGCGGTTAAGGCTTTTGACTCCCAGTTTGAGAATGGCGGGATTCAGTCGTGTAACTTTGCACCAAAGTCGAAACAAACACACTAATTGTAACTATAATTTTTATACCTTGATTTTACCAAGACGTCATTAGTTTCTGTTGTTTTTCTTAATATTTTACTTTTCAGTCTCAAGAAACATATACGGAACGTGCTTTTAATACCTACATGAAGGTGAAATAAAATAAATATTTGATTAAATCTCAGTTTTACTGGTGACTATAGATTTTTTTTGATTTTTTCCCTTTTGAAGACAATTAAGAAGTGTTATATTTCAAAGTTACGTCAAAAACATATTAATAATAACTGACTTTTGTCTGTTTTTCAATATCAGAAGTCTACTGTATGGCATTCTTCTACCCCATTTCTCCATGCTTCAATGAAGACTGTTCTGGAGTTACAGTTACATCCATATACTTTACATACAAACTTTTCAGTGTTTCTGGATAGTTCGTCACCGATTTCTTCAGTACTGACGACATTCAAAAACACTGAAAACTAAATGAAAATTTTTTATGCTCTTTTTTTGCCATTACGTACAAAACTAAATGTGATATTACAATTTTTTGTAAGTGCATATAAAACTACTACATTTCTTCTGACAGCAAGGATCAGCTCTATGTCATTAAATGGATAAATTATTTCTTGACTGCAGAAGAAAGATGTGCTGTCACAGGGATGTATCCAGGAAGATGCAGACTGTGTATGTCTACTCCTGTTTAATAAAAACAAATTATTCTGGCACGAGGGACTTCGAGATATATAACTTTAAGGATTAATGTTTTACGCTTACATTGACCGGGATCGGTTCTGTTTCAGGACTGGACCATCGGATCCTAACATTGTTGGAATTTTGATGTGAGTACTCCGAGAGATCCACTTTCACAGCCAGATTGTCGAATAAAATTGCTTTGACCGTGTCCAGATAATGCTGTTGAAGAGAAAACAAGGACTGTTATTAATGTGTATATAAATACGTGAAATTAGGTTTAGAAGAAAAAACTTGACTGCAGAAAAGTTGCCGTGAAACTAGATGTGTCGCGGTCGGTGATGGATTAAGATACTAAAAGTCTCGGGTCGAAGGAACGACTTATAATCCTGCGTGGGTTTGTGGAGATTTCAGTGTCGAACAGTTGGGTTTCAAGTGGCTGCGGTTTCTTTCGAAGTCATCGTTTATCTGGATTAGTCAGACAATTCGTGTTCTTGTTTCTTGGTATGCTAGGTGAAAACTGTGATTAGAACTTGTTTCTTGGTATGCTAGGTGAAGACTGTCAGTAGAACTTGTTTCTTGGTATGCTAGGTGAAGACTGTCAGTAGAAGTGTCACACTTTGAGATTTGGAGGTGCGAAGCCTGGATCTCGTGTGAAGTTTTCGCGATTACTATTGTCTGCGCGTTTTTGTCGTTCGTGTTGAAGATGACTTGTAGGTTAGTAGATTGTTTGATGTCCGTCGTTGGCAATTTACTAACTTTAGATGAAGGAAAATAACTCTTTCTCGGTATTTAAGAAGTATTGATTGGGTAACAGTATGAGCATTCGGCTCTGAAGTGGAAAATATGAAAAACAACCATTAGAGAGGATTTAGTTTGCAGTGGTTTTATGAGTAGTTACAACTTTGTATTTCAGAACGGTTGGTATGGGTATTAATACTTTTACAAATGGCCCGGCGTGGCCAAGCGTGTTAAGGTGTGTGACTCGTAATCTGAGGGTCGCGGGTTCGTATCCCCATCGCACCAAAGATATTCGACCTTTCAGCCGTGGGGGCGTAATAATGTAACTGTCAATCCCCCTATTCGTTGGTAAAAGAGTAGCCCAAGAGTTGGCGGTGGGTGGTGATGACTAGCTGCCTTCCCTCTAGTCTTACACTGCTAAAGTAGGGATGGCTAGCGCAGATAACCTTCGGGTAGCTTTGTGCGAAATTAAAAAAAAAATACAAATAGAGCAGAGAACAATGTTTCGACCTTCTTAGGTCATCTTCAGGTTAACAAAAGAGAGTTTGCGAGTGATCGTTGCCGGGCATGTGTCTTAGGGACGAGAGTATAAACGGTTATGGGATTGTAGAGGCGTTGCTGTTAGATGTTAAATTATTAATTAGTATAGGTATAAAGGTGTTCCTTTATATTGGTTTTAATTGCTGTATAAATAGGGCTTCTTTGATTTTGCATTTATTTATATTTTATTTCTTTCCCTACTTAGTATGTGGATGTTCTCTATAGTTATGTTGTATTTATTTGATATGCAGTGTTTAAAATCGTATGAAGGTGTTTGTTTTTTTTGTTGTTCTTTAAATCTTATTTTACTCTGTTATCAATTTCTTCCTCAGTAGAGTTTTGGTAACTGACAATGAAATGGGTATTAATTTATCACTGTAATGATGGCAAAAGAGAAGTATGTGTTAAAAATGTAGAGTAGTCAGAAATTAACTTTATATGATAACATATATTTTTTAATGTCAAGAGCAAAGAGAAACACTGAAGAAATCATGCTTTTATCAAATGTTTTTCTCTTCGCGTTTAAATTTAATTTCTTTCAAATTAAAAGTAAGTTTAGGTACTGTGTACAGTAATCTTTGGCAATTTAATGTGTGTCGTTAACTAACCATTATATGAATTTTGCAAAGGTCAGATACATTGAATTGACGATATTTGTCACTGGACTTACAACGCTAAAATCAGGGTTTCAATTCCCCTCGGTGGGCTGAGCAGATAGCCCTTTGTGACTTTTGTATTCGAAAAACACACACAAACATATTTGTTTTTAGGGTAAAACTGAAATATTTTAAAAACAAAAATTGTAACCAACATATGAAGAAGTTATATATATTTATAGGGTATTTGTTTTTATCACGTATATACATAATTAATCATCTACATTCTGTCCACTACAGGAAATCGAACCTCAAATTTTAGCATTCGAAATGCAAAAACTTTACTCCTCGAGAGACATCATAGAGTATATATATATATATAGGAACGTGTGTGTGTGTATGTATGTATATATATATATATATATATATACTTACATTTACTGAAGTGTATTTAATTATAGAAAAGAAGTATATTTATATAACTATCTGGGTACAACTTCCAAAAACAACTAAATTTTAAAGTATTTTAATGAAAATTATTCTTAGATAATTATGTTACCATAAACACGGGATTAAATTTCAATGAAATGTTTTTGGCTGTTATATGATATATTTTGTATTTATAATGAAAATACATATCTGTAAGCGTTTCTTTGGTGTGGTCAACCAAAGACCTGTGATTTACTTCAATTCATCCGCTATAAAATTGTAAAATAACTTGACCGTATTTTTAACTGGTTTAACTTAATATGTCCCCTCAGTATTCACTTATTATCAAGTTAACTCAAGAAATGAAAATATGTTTCCTGTGCTTTATGAGCTGTCGATACTGTCTGTGCTTTCTAATCACTCCTGTTTGCATTCTTCAAAATGACGGTAGATAAGGTATTTGTTTATAGTTTTGCCGGTGTATGTTTGCGTCTTGCTAGACACACTTTTTGTTAAAACCTATTTAGGAATATTGTTTGACTAAGTTACAAGTAGGTATGCTTTTCTATTCGGTAGGACATATCTACGTGAGCAATGTGAAGAATCTCAACTGACATTTTTTGAATTGACAGTCTTCGCGGTCGATGACAACTACTGGTGTATTTATATTGATGGAAGATGTCGCAGGCAAGTGTGAAAAGGAACTTTATGACTACTTTTCCCTTAAGACTAGTCAGATGACAAGTTGATCAACGTGAGAGGAACTTCTCTACACTTTATGTGCTCTAACTTACTAGTGATTTAGGTTAAGAGTGTTTGTTTTTATTGTTCCACCACAAACACACAATCTCTTGGTCGTCGTTTTTCTGTTTAACACGATAATCTATATTTCTAGTTCTGTTATTAGTTTTCATGAAAACAAACATACCATTCTGTTAGTCGCTATGAATACCATTCCACTGCTTCTCTTCAATACTAACACTTAATTACTATACTATAGTGTTGAACCCATAATTACTTCATTGGTCTAATTAAAAGAATGTTCATATTTTTATTATATGATTTATATTTTTTTTGTAATTAAGCATAAAGTTACACTTTGGGCTATCTGTACTCAGTTTCTAGCATTCCAAGTTGCAGACATATCGCTGTGCTGTTGTAAGAATTACTTTATTCAATTAGCTCATGTAATTGAAAACTTTAAACAGATGCATAATAGATACACCATTACGTTATATTTTCTTGCCATTTAAAATGAAACTGAAAAATACTTAGAAGAGCTACGAAATGAAATAAACCATTTTAAAAGGTATACAGTTCAATAAAATAGTCTGGTTTTATTTGTAGCTCATAAATTACTGTTTTGGTATTTGATATTTTAAATGCCTGAAGAAACTGCCCAGTGTTAAGTTACCAAACATTACGTATTTATTTATGGGTATATGTTTCACATGCTCAGTCACTAAAGTATTGGAAACAAACCTGTTTGTTTTTGTTTTGTTTTGTTTTTGACGTTCAAACAATTAAATTAAATTCTTGTTGTTTTCTTTTTGAAAAATATAATATTAGATTTTACTTGAACTAGAATTATTTAACATATCGTTATTTAATGTGAACTGCATAAATACTTCAAAGCAACAAACTGTTGTTACGTTTCCTAAAGTTTGAACTGTTGTTACATTACATAGTTTTTGCTTGCGTTTCTTAACGAACGATGCAGACACCTAACACAAGCGTAAAACTGTTCTTACACAACATGGCAACAAAATAATCTAATTTGACTTACTGCCTGGCCTGGCATGGCCGAGCGCGTTAAGGCGTGCACTCGTAATCCAAGGTTCGCGGGTTCGCGCCCGCGTCGCGCTAAACATGCTCGCCCTCCCAGACGTGGGGGTGTATAATGTAACGGTCAATCCCACTATTCGTTGGTAAAAGAGTAGCCCAAGAGTTGGCGGTGGGTGGTGATGACTAGCTGCCTTCCCTCTAGTCTTACACTCCAAAATTAGGGACGGCTAGCACAGATAGCCCTCGAGTAGCTTTGTGCGAAATTCCAAAACAAACAGACTTACTGCCTTTATTTTTCAGGATAATAACTTTCTTAAAATACGACGATTCTGAAGACCAAAAGTCGTTAACTTCCACAGCAATCCCTTAAACTGTATATTAGCACAGTTTGTTACAGATTAAATACTATTTTTTTTATTTTCATTTCCCCAAGTTTCTTAAAAACAGATGTTTGGTTTGATTTTCGCTAAAAGCTATGTGTGCTGGCAGTCCCTAACTTCGCAGTGAAAGACTGGAGACAAGGCAGCTAGTCATCTCCACCTGCAACTTTTGGGCTGATTTTTTGGGATAGTGAGAATATGCGTCCCAGTATAACTTCCCCATCCTGCTAAGAGGGCGAGCATTTTTAGTAAGATGATGATTCAAACCCGTGAAAAGTCACGGGTCAAAATAGTAAGTAGATATAGCTCAAGAAATAGTTCTTCTTATCAGCTTCATGGTAGCTGAGAAAATAGAAATATCAGCTGAGGTTATGTATTATTCCATTGGTTTCCTCCGTACAGAATGTTACTGCATTGTCTGAGATACATACAACATTTTAATGCTTTCGCTTACTTTGTAAAAAACCATTTTTAAGAGCGTAGCTCCATCTATGAATGTAATTAATCTTAATCTACCTAAAAGATAATAAATACTCAATAATGGCAATAATAGGGAATGGAGGGTTTGATAATCACCTATTAGCATGCTCCTTGCTGCATTCCATCATACCACACAGTCTGGTTGATATTTGTCTAGTGACCTAGAAGTAGTTCGATAAAAGAGAAACAAACAGAGATTTGTGTGCTCGCTCTCTGGAAAGGCTCCCCAAGTGGCTCAGCGGTATGTCTGCGGACTTAAACGCTAAAATCCGGGTTTCGATACCCGTGGTGGGTAGAGCACAGATAGCCCATTGTGTAGCTTTGTGCTTAATTCAAAACAACAACAACGACTCTCTGAAAACCGATAACATGTTCAGGTAGAGCTCATTTTATATTCTTAGAATATTAAGTAAACATAGCTGTTAATATATATTTTAAATTTAGATGTAGGCTAATTTAGGAACTTATAACGTTCAGAAAAAAAGTAGTTGCTAACTATCTTAAATTGTTAGTCCTAGTGATTTATAATGCTCATTGTATATCAAATATAAATATTAATTCCTTTTCATTGTTATAATACTCAGAAGGAAGATTTTGTATAGCTCTTTAAATATGATAATACTAATGAAACCGAACCACAATTACCATTTAAGTTCAGATGTACAGTAATTAATGTTGTTATAGTACTTAAAGAATAGACATGGTCATTTTTTTTAAACTGTATGCATTTTGTTTGTTTGTTTGTTTTGTAATTTCGCACTAAGCTACTCGAGGGCTCTCTGTGCTAACCGTCCCTAATTTAGCAGTGTAAGACTAGAGGGAAGGCAGCGAGTCATCACCACCCACCGCTAACTCTTGGGCTACTCTTTTACCAACGAATAGTAGGATTGACCGTCACATTATACACCCCCACGGTTGAGAGGGCGAGCATGTTTAGCGCGAACCCGCGACCCTTGGATTACGAGACGCACACCTTACGCACTTGGCCATGCCAAGCCTAAAACTGTATGCAAGTTGTCATAAGGCTTATTACAGTACTAACGTACTGTAAATGTCAATGTGGTAGTCACAATGAAAACTGAAGTCGAAAGAGAAGTATTACAAAAACAAGAATTTCAACTAAAAATCATTGCAAGAAATAAACTGAATAGTAACCGAAATAGATATATCCAAACAATTGTGTAACACATAAAATGCATTTGTGTTGTATACATACGTAAACACACGTTACACTTTAAAGCTCTGGTTTTATTTTACTAAGAATTAACTGGCTGTTTGGACAAGATAAAAAAAACGGAACACATCTTCCCAGGTCAAAGATTTCATGGTTTATTATCACACCTTTAGCTAGATCAGAGTACAGACATCAAATCATGAGGAAAGTACGAACCCAGATAGGTAGTTTAGTGGCATACCACGGCATCAAGACAATACCATATTATTAGGGTAGTGGTTATTCATAGATTAGAAACTTTATCAACTAAAGGCGACGTAGACTAATCATTTAGTAACAAACACGGCAGCAACTTTACACCATATTGTTAGGGTAATGCTACACATTGGAAACTTTATCAATTATAGAAAAATTGACAAAAACATGTTCTGCTTTTGATGTTTTGACATGTGATTTGGAGCTGTATGAAGAACATGTGGATGTAACAACAGCACAACAGCTAGGCAGTTTAAGAATACTTACAGAATATTGTTGTTGTATAGTGTAGGCGAAGATTATTATAAGGGAAAGCTGCTATCCAGGATGGAACAGAATGACTCTGTTGTGAATATGCATACAACTGTCTGCTACATAGTAACCATTAGTCACCACTGGGACAAACAGCTACAGTCTCCTTATGTATACACATGCCTGTTACATAGTAGCCATATATATTGTATTTAATCATGTTTATTTTAACAAGATGAAATAATACCTGAGCTCCTTGATAAGTTAATATTTAATTTTTCTCCATAATTTGATGATAATTATGTATATTGTGGTTTTCTATTATTTTGTGGGTTTTTTTTTACACATAACTTACTGTTTGAAGTATATATGTATGTAGTATTAAGGCATATCCACAACAGCTGTAATCATATTTAATAAGATACCTTATAAAATAGAATACACATCCTCTGATGAACACGCTTACAAAAATTATTATTATTAAATTGTAAAGTTTTGTGAGATAATGAAAGGTTTTAGAAAGGCTTTAGTTTTCTACGTTGTATTTTATTTATGCTAATTGCATGTAGTTAATGTATGTAACTTTGAAAATTTACAACAATAAACAGTTTGGTTGAAATACTCAATACAACAAATAGTTGATAGCTTGCCTTTCCGATATTACGCTTCTTTATTATAAAGTCTGTTTGTATACAACAAGCTCATGACCAATCTAAACTAACCCTCTATCCTATATTTAAGATCCAAGATGCTAATGGTATATTGCATAGTCTTATATTATTTTTGCTAGAGGTAGTAATCTTTATATTTTAAAGCCATATTAACTCCGAGCTCTAACACTACGGAGGGGTGAAGCTTAAGGTTAGTAAAGGGAGCATAGGATATCTGGACTGTGACTGTAGCAAACAATCTTAGTCTGAGACAAACACTAAAGAGGTTTTTAATTAAGTGGAAAAGGTGTGAACGAAATTCTGTGAAAAAATTCTTAAATACTCAATGAGATATTGCTTATTTTTTCTAATTAATCCCTAATGTCTCATTTGTTATTCTATGGACTTGAATTCTAAAAACCAGGTTTTTATACCTTTGGTGAGTACAACACAGATGGATATCGTGTAGCTTTGTTCTTAGCTACAAACAGACAAATGTTCCTAATTATAAAATCAAATCAGGAACTGTACAAATATTTAATCGATATAATACTCTGAAGAAAGAACTACGAGCCTGTTTTGTTTGCTCGAAATATTCTCTTAACGTAAAAGGACAGAAAGAAAGCAGACGTCAATAGCACACAGCACCAACTCTTGACTGCTCTGATAAAGTTATAGAACTGTTATAATGTGTCCACATCCTCGTATTCAGAATCTGACATACTAGCGACAGAACCACACTTGGTCCACTAACTTTCTTCAATTGTGAATAAAACTTGCTAGGTGTTGTTTTAATATACAGGAAATAAAACTGTCAAATTATGTAAAAGAGTTGACAGTGTCAGGATATAAGCTTGTTTACTTTGATATGGTACTCAGGAAACAAACCAGCTGTCCTACTTGAAATGCAGAATTCCCCATGCTGTTATAATGCTTCATCTTCTTGAGTCGCAACCACCTTTATCTGCAATATTCAAGGAACACATACTAACTTAACTGTAGATAAAAACTTATGCTATATTAATTAGTGATTGATATGGCAAGCCTCTTAACAGGACAAAAGCGTATTTTTCTCTATACTTTGTACATGTAATTGGAGTGTACTCAATTATTTCGTTGAAATGTATAAAAACTAATGATATTAATATTTCACCAAATACATAAAAAATTTCACTTGTCTTGTTACATATCAAATATTCAAGCTTGTTTAAGGTTTACGTACATGGGTTAAATGTATTAGTGCTAAAATCAATGAGGGAAAGTCTATTTGAGATTTACAAGTAACCTTTGTAGTTTTGTCATACTAAGTAAACATTATTCTGTTGTAATGAAATCATCACTGTCTTAACTCCAATTTTTTAACTCAAACAGTCATGAAAATATTACTTTGTTTGGTACAGCAGTCTGTCACAACTGACACTTCGTCCAATTTATCCGAATCTAACGTAATTTTATCGTCATCAGGTCCTGAGTCGACACTGTGGTTTCCAATCTCAGCACGTTTTTGACATGCGTCACATTTAAGATGATATGAAACCGTATAGACAACTATAATCTGAATTCACAAAGTGCAGCTGTCTGAATGTCATTTGCCTTTGTGTTTAAAGTAGGTATAAATCACTTATTGTTACCTCTTTTCCAACATTGTCAACATGTTGTGTATTAGTCGAATTAGTTAATAGTTTTTATTTTGCTTCTGGCCTAACACTGGTTGAAATATTCCAGCTAGGCACACAACTTCTGTTAATGTTTCTTATCTGACATCTTTTATGTTAATAAAACTTAAACGTTTTGTGTTAAAAGTAGGTAGTACGTTGTTACTGCTGGCTTATGACTCAGTATTCTGTAATGTACAAACAAAAAGGTTAATTTTTATTTCTGTTTATTTCATTATTTTTGCCTTAATCAAACTAGATATTAAATGTTTAATCTTGCTTCTGGAGTTTATCTGTTTTGATGTTATAAAAAGTAGGTATTATATATTTTTATTGTTTCTTCTAAATGTGTGCCATAAAGAGTTCCTTTATTTCTCATTTTACGTACTCCAGTGGCTAATGCTAAAAATCGAGTTTCGATATCTTTGGTTTGCAAAGCATAGATAATCCATTGTTTAAAGGTTGAATTAATTTTCAGAACTTAAAACTTTCAAAAATCTTTAATTATGCTACTTACATTTCGTAGTTGATTTCCTATTTCGAATAATTCAAACCGCTTTTTAAAGAAAATATTAGTTTGCATAACATTCATCCTTTGGAAACTTTACAGTACTAAGACCAGTGTACTCTAAAAAACTGTGTCAAACATAAGTACTCTAAAGTTTGGTCGGATTCTCTTGCTGGTCTTTTGTCTTCAAGCTGTCAGTGTAGAGAGTGTGGAGACACTACTCCTCAGACATACAGTTGTCAATCAAAAGAGTTTTTAGAAGACAGATTCATATGAACCATGTGTCGTAACAACTCTAGGTATTTCAGTTCCATAAATTATGGGAAGTCAGCATGAAGTAGCCATTACATAGCAGTGCTCAATACTTTTGTTCAGAGACCGGAGTTGTGTGATTATTCACACATTATAAAGATTACCCAACATTTGATCCAACCAGAAAGATATATAGTTGTGCCTGTGCGTGAATTAAAGTTATTTTAACTGAAACCAGAAGGAGATTTACTCATTTTGATCATCTTAAGACGTGCTGTATGAAACGTGTTGATTTGCTAATTAATGTTTCTCTTCAGATTTTCTTCGCAAAACGTGTTTCGTGTATAATAGATCAGATGACTAGCAGAGTGCAAGTTAATTACATAAACAACCATGTTACATCAGGCCTTGATTTATGAATAAGTATATTTGATTCTTTCTTTTGTCAAGGAATATCACTCATTCTCTAAAGTAAAGCTGTTATCTAATCTTCAAGTATAACTACTCTGTAAACTAAATTAGACTTAGAATCAGTTTAGTACAATATATTTTGAATGTTTATTAAATTGTATTAATTTAAATTAAACAGTAAGTTTTGAGGTATACACAGAAGAGTGTAAAGTATCGAATCTTGAAGTTTCCACCGATGTTATACAGAAAATGAAAAGTAGGAGAAACAAAAAAAATGAACTCTTTATTTCCAATATTAGTCATCAACTTGGCCAACTTTTTACTTTCAATTAAGACTTCAAGTAATCGCCGGGATGAAGTGACTTTCTGAGCTTCAGCACAGTATAGACAAAAACAAATAGAGATCAAAAAATAAATATATACACAATTTTTAAAGCTTGACAAAAGCCTTATGGCGGAATTCCTACAAATGGCACCAATGCTATATATTCTTAAAATTCTAAATTCATTCTGATGATTAAAACGACAACTAAAACAACCACACATATTATACACTTTTCACCACTTTAAGAAGCCTAGCATTATTTTGTTTGATTTGACCAGGATTACTGAACAGGAATTGAATGTTCTAAAACCGAAATAACTCAATGACAAATTGCAAACCTAACATATTTTAGCATGTTTAAATATAGTTTGTATTGATTTAGCACACTCTGATATTAAAATAATAAGTTTAATATGTACAATTAAAATTCTAAACTGTAATATCGAGAAAAGTATATTACTTGTTAAATATATTAAACATCATTCACTTTATACCTAAGTCATCTTTAGAAAACATTTTTATACAATATTACACGTTTATTACCAATGCATGATAAAACAATGAGAAGGTTCCTGCAAAGTTTATGTGACTATTTAATCAACAGCTATTAAATCAAATTTTAATTAATAGTTTACATTACGTAGTTATATTACATTTACATTCTGACTGACGTCAGCTGACTGCATATACTGTCTTAATTGCAATTTATTTTAGCCTTGTTATTAATCTTCCATACACTAAAAGTGAACAGAAAATGTTGTACATTCATAAAGGTTATGAACAGTTACTTTATGTCATTTTATTTAATTAAATGAAATGTTAACTTTATACTTATGTTTAAAATTCGAATTCAACATCTCACCAGCACAATGTATTTTACCAAGTTTCTAGGCTCGTCATGGCCAAGTGGTTAAGGCACTCCAGTGGTATATCGAGGATTGCGGGTTCAAATACCCCGCACACCAAACATGCTCGCCCTTCCAGCCGTTGGGGCGTTATAATGTGAAGCTTAATCCAACTATTCCTTGGTAAAAGAGTAGCCCAAGAGTTGATGGTGGGTGGTGATGAGTAGCTGCCTTCTTTCTAGTCTTACACTGCTGCTAAATTAAGGACGGCTAGTACAGATAAGTTTCTTGTAGTTTTATGTGAAATTCCAAACAAACCAAATTTCTATTAAAATATTTTAATATATATTTATACTCTAAACATTTTGCAATTGATATTTTGTTTTACTATAATGTTTCTAAAAGCTTTAAAGTTGATTAATTTTCATATAAGTGTATTAATAATATGGAAGAATTAAATAAAACAAAATCAAAAGGAAGAACTGCGTAAAAAAACACTAAATCCAAAACTCTGTCTAATGTTAATTTGTTATAATTAAAAGACAAACCGAAACAAAAAATAAAAAACGCTGAACCAATTGAAAGGATTCCAGGATACAGGTTATAATGTGGGATACAGAATGTATCCTTGGTTGAAGAAGTGACTGTGAAAGTGGGACCCAGATTGCAATGGAGATATATTTTCCATCTGTCTTAACCTCCATTTGCCAGTCTTACATCATGAAATACAAGTAATAAATAGCAATAGAAATTAAAATAACGGAGATTAGGAGACCGAGATGTGGGTGCTCAATCCCACAACGTCCCACATCTGTATCACTCTTCACTGCCAACAGACAGTTGTGGAAAGGAGACTGCTCTCCAAAGCAAAGAAGAAGAAAAAATAAATAAATAAAAATACAAAAAATAAGAATAAGATTTTATCTTTTGTGTGTAATTAAGTTAAATAAATAAACTTACCTCTTGCAATTAGCATTCCAAATGTGTGTATATTTATATGTATATTCACACACGCTTCGGTGTATTTTATATGTTTCATTTATTAACTAACAACGATATATTAATTTTCAACTCATAAGTTCATTACTTTTCTTATTTTCTTATAAAATAATAAAAAATCGAATAACTGTTCTTGCTAGCTTAATTCAAATTGCAAAATTTACAACCCCAACTAGTTTCACTAGATGGCAGCCCTATCATAATTTCTTTCTCTTACAGGGCTAAAAAGTTTTTAAAAATTTAAATGAAATTTTTTGTATTGCAGGCTTTTATAAGAAATTCCTATATTTTAGTGAGTTTAGGCTTTTGTAATGGATATTATATATTCTTAATATATTTCATATTTTATATATGTTGGTTGATTAAATTTAAAGAAAAGCGCCGCCTAAGTTAAAAAATTTCTTTCGAAAGAACCAGTCACAGTCAAACGATTCCCTCTAAACAATTCATCTTCCAATAACTACAAAATAATAAAATGTAGTTTCTAATTTTATGCATTTTATGGATGTTTTATTTGTCAATGTTTATATAAATGCTAAGAACGTAAATTTATTTGCATTTAAATTTTGATATATGTTTATGCTCTAAACATTTCGCATAGCACAGATAACTCATTATATAGCTTTGTGCTTAACAATAAGTCAATCATGTATGAGGGCTTACCATGCGGCCTTCAGAGGTACAGCGATATGTTTGTGAACTTAGACCAGTAGGAACTGGATTTCTATTCCCGTGGTAGACAGGGCAGGGATAACCAGTTGTGTAGCTCAGTGCCTCACTTCAAACACAGTTACCACGGCTAGGTGGTTATGGTTCTATACTTCCAATCTGTGGGTTGTGGGTTCGAATCCAAGTCTCACCTAATATGGTCACCCTTTTAGCAGTGGGTCGTTGTAATGTTACAGTCTGTTCCACTATTCATTGGTAATAGAGTAGCCCAAGAGTTGGCGGTAGGTGGTGATGATTAGCTTTCTTTCCTCTTGTCTTTCATTGTTAAATTATGGAAGACTGGTTCAATGTACTCTCGTGAAGATTGGCGCATATTAAAGGAAACATACAAAAGCTATATTTTTAATTTAGACATTTTTATTGCCTTTGTCAGGATAAGATTTGACGTCACGTGATAAGTTAGTTAATTATCATTTGAAATTTACTCCAGTGTTTCAGCACAATTTGAGCATATTTAAAATTCTAATGAGATTATAGTAGAATATTATTTAGACTATTAATAAATTACGTTGATTCTAAGAAACAAAGGTGTGATGAGTTTTTAGTCAATTATTTAGTTCAGTTCTACGACTTATGCTAATTCGAAATAATAAGAAATACATTATACGTATTACTAATTAATGTAAATCGTCCTATTAGCATCTAATGTGAATTTAACCTGTCAGTGAATATTATTTAAGCTATTTTGCAGAACTTGTATTTGGAAGCATTCAATGCTTTTATTATCATTAAATTGAACGGAATTTTTTTGTTTTCAGGCACAAAGCCAAACTATGGACTGTTATTTTTTCTGCCTATAGTGATTATCAAAACACAAATTTTATTATAAGTTATCAGCCGTCACGGCACTATAAACTTTGTGCATTCCTTTTTATTTCGAATAATACAAAAGAGACCACAAAAAAAACAAAACTTGTTGTTGTTTTGAATTAAGCACAAAGCTACACAGTGGGATATCTGTGCTTTGCCCACCAGGGGTATCGAAACCCGGATTTTAGCGTGGAAGTCCGCAGACATACCGCTGAGCCACTGGGGGTCGAATAAACAAAACAATATGGTAAACTAATAGATATTTGAGCATAACAGTTTTTTTGTGTTTTTTTTTAGATTAGCACAGGTAGACCAACGTATCATGTGGAATCGTTTAAGTTTCAAAAATTATATTCTTGTTGGTTATGTTTTGTTTTTTTCATTTTGCTACGTATTATAATGTATCTCAGACGAACATCAAATTTATTATGTTACGTATTACAATTTCAAACGGTAGCTTCAAGACGATTTAAATATAGAAGTTAATTAAACGTTGAGATCTATCAAATTTATAATATTTGCCAATAAGTTTGATACACACAATTTCTTTTTTAACACAAATATAGTTTAATATACCACGCACAATACAATTTATAATAACGATTATTGCAAATAATGATTTATATACAACAGTTTTACAAACATGCAGACAATACTTAATCTTACATCAAGTTTAGAATTCATTCTTTTACCGACGTTCGCGAAAAGCAAGTTTATTCTTCATTGATAAACCTGTACACTTCTTTTGACGGCTAGCTAGCTTAAAGCACCAGCAGAATTTTCCAGACGATAATATCTTATGTCTTCGTAGAAATGCTAACGTCTGAAGTTAATTCACTGAAGTTAAATAAATTTGTAATGTTCGAAATCTATAAACGTTCTTGGTCAAATTTTGTAGATTTCCGAGTAATAAGCGTTAACTACAGTTATATATTGGTTTATTTGTGTTAGTTGTATGTTGTTTCTAATATTCTAAATTTGTTCTTTGATTTGTTCATATTTCAGACAACTTTTTTAAAGTTGTTCTATGTGCTTCATTACAATTACAACATGCTGGTGTTGTGTTGTTTTTCTTGCATTGTGAGACAGGATGTTCCCCTCCACAGCCTACACACCATTTACAAGCAGCTCATACGTCTCCGTGTCTTTGGCAATTAAGGAATTGCATATCGGCCGATGTTTTTTGCCTCTCCTACAGTATATGGCTGATATATGTCATGTTTGTACTTTCGTGTAGGGTGACTTTTATTCTGCTAGTGGGTTTTTGTATTCTCGCCGATGTGATTCTTTACACTTTAGTAAATGCGATGCCCTTGTGCTATACAGTTATTGTTTATTGACGAGTATATAACTATTGCCTCGGTTTGGGATTTTAATCCTGAAAGTATTATTTGAATCTAACCTGGTTTAGAGGTGTCCTCGGAACACTGTTTAAGTAAGGTGTTAAAATATTGTGGGTCAGCACCATAAATTAGAACACCAATCGATTGACTGTTAATGTTTTGGTATTTGATTTGTGTCGACGAATTTCTGAAGCAAGTTGTGTTGCCATATATGTTCCAGGAACTCTAGTTATAACTACCACACGTTTTGGTTGGTGGTTGGTGGTTATATAAGTGTTATTTTGTTACGGGTTTTTCATAGCCTGTGATAAAACTGAATTTTTACATTGCCTTTGTTTAGTACAAAAAAAGTAAAGCCTTCATTATACTGACTGTCAGTATCCAAGGTGGTTATATTTATATTAACAGTATTTGCATTTATATTGTTTTGCTTTTCACGGCTAGTATTATATTTCTCAGTAAGAATTTACTTCGTATCTCTTCCTTGCGTATTTTACGTATCTGATATGTTACTGCTATTGAATGAGTTAGACTTACTGTATTATATTTTTCATTTTATAACCACTGTACTCCTTTTTGAGCAATATGTCATTTTTTTTCTAGTTTATCTGACTTATTTTTGAGAATTTCAGTAGATTTACCACACAGTACTAGAGGTTATGAAACTTAACGCGCGTTTTCATGAAAATAAACGCACGCCGTTGTCGAAAAACAGTAGCCCAAGAGTTATCAGTGGGTGATGAAGACTAGTCTTACACTGCTAAATTACGGACGGCTAGCTTTGCGCGAAATTCAAAAACCAAGATGTTCTTTTGTTCCACGGAGTTTTTTTAGGAGGAAGAGGTCAAAGAGAACCTGACTCTCCAGGGCAAAATACCCAAATACCATTGATCCACGGAGTTTTTGAAATAATACTCAGTTGTTATTTTTTTTTTATATGCAAAAACGGCTCGTTTGGGTTCAGAAAATATTTTAAATAGAAGAGCGAACAACGTTTCGACCTTCTTCGGTCATTGTCAGGTTCACAAAGAAAGAGGTAACTGACCGGAAGCTGACCACATGTTTGGAAGGGGTTGTGTAACTGAGTGTCGCAATGTAGAGGGCGGGGTTAGATGTTTGAATATATAATTTTATCTATAATATTAATATAGGTATAATGGCGTTCCTTTATATTGGTTTATTTTGGGTTTAAGTTGTTGTATAAGTAAGGCTTCTTTAATTATGCGTTTGTTTATGTTTGTTTCTTTATTTAGTATTTTAGTGTTTTCTATGGTTATGTTGTGTCCATTTGACTTGCAGTGTTCAAAAACGTGTGAAGGTGACTTTTTATGTTCTTTGAATCTGGTTTCCATTTTTCTACTTGTTTCTCCAACATAGAAGTCGTGGCAGTTATCACATTGTATTTTATAAATAATGTTGGTATGGTGTTTGTCAGTGTAGTTCTTACATAGTATAGACCTTAGTTTTGTGCCTGGTTTTTGAATAAATTTAGTGTTAACTGGAATGTTATATTTTGTTACTAGTTTTTGCCAAATGTTGGTTATTTGTTTGCTGATGTCAGGAATATATGGTATACAGCAGTATATGGTTTCGTGATTTTTTGATTCGTGAGATATATTTACTTTTGTTGGTTGATTTTGCTTTCTGTCTAGGTGTGTGCGTATAATGTTTTCTACGGTTTGTGGAGGAAACTTATTGATGTTGATGAAGTATTGTTTTATTTTGTCTAATTCATCGTTAATTTTATCTGGTGAGCATAGTTTTATGGCTGTGTTTATCTGGTTTCTTAGTATGTTGAGTTTTTGTTTTGTTTCATGTGCTGAGTCCCAAGGAATGAATAGTCCAGTATGGGTGATTTTTCGGTGGATTTCTGTTTTGAATTGTGTGTCGGTTCTTATAATTTTGAGGTTAAGAAATGATATTTGATTGCTTTCTTCCTGTTCACATGTGAAGTTAATGTTGGGATGTATAGAGTTAATGTGAGTGAAAAAATTAAGTATGTGTTCTATAGAATTGAATCCCGCAACCGTGTCATCTACATATCTGTACCAGTATAGTGGTGGATGTAATGCTGTATTAATTGCTTGTGTTTCAATTTGTGTCATAAAAATATTGGCTAGAACTGGTGATACTGGGTTGCCCATGCTTAGGCCATTTGTTTGTATGTAGTTTTGGTTGTTGAACATGAAGTTTGTCTTTATTGTGGTGAATTCTATGAGGGTTGCTAACTGGTTACTGGGAATGTCTATAATTGGGTTAGGGTCTCGGATATAGAGTTCTAAGGTTATCTTGCAGGCTTCTGTTGTTGAAACTTCTGTAAAGAGGGATATAACATCGAAAGATAGCCTTAGAACTCTATATCCGCCCTCTACATTGCGACACTCAGTTACACAACCCCTTCCAAACATGTAGTCAGCTTCCGGTCAGTTACCTCTTTCTCTGTGAACCTGACGATGACCGAAGAAGGTCGAAACGTTGCTTCTATTTAAAATATTTTCTGAACCCAAACGAGCCGTTTTTGCATATAAAATTCTCAACAAGTTGGTTTCTCGACATCACTGATTGTTATTTCAGTTGTTATTTGTCCTGATAATCCGAGTGCACCGTACTATATAAATGCGCATGCGCAAGTAATTCTTTTCAACGGATGTAAACAAAAGTGAATGTAAATATAATTTAATACCAATTTTGTACTATAACATATTGAAAGTCTAGATTTGGGTCATAGAATATTATTATAAATTTATTTATTGACGTAACTAAACTCAAATAAAAATCTACCCAAGTCACGAACTTTATTGCCAAACTTAAATTTAAATTTTATATTACAAAGTAAACTTTCGTCGTTTACTGATGTTATTGAATATGGATTAATTTTAATTTACTTTTAGGCATAAGTGTTCTTGTTCTTGCAATATGTGGAAGTCAGTAATTAACTCCCAATATTCACAAGTTCCACTTTTAAATATTTTCTTTTGTACATTTTTAAACAAGCATCAGCTAGTTACTTATATGAAGTACGGAATATATGTATATTCATTTCTTTTGCTAGAGTAGTAAAACCAATGCTGCAACTTTTGTGACGACTTACTGACATCCATAAAAACAGACAAGTGGCAACTTGGACCATCACAAACAATGTCATGTGAATATCTGAAATTTTAAATCGACATATTTTCACCAACCTTATTCTTTCACGCCGTTAATTAGAAGAGAAAAAAACGTGCAACAGACATTTTCCATTTGCTGTTTAAAGAAATAACCATAAACAAAAATAAATTAATGAATTGTATCGTCTTCTCTGTTTGCACATAACCAAAGAAATTTAGTTCCACACAACTCCCAATGTTTTGTTCATACTATTTCCCCTTATATTAAAGCATATTTGGCTTTACTTATTTTTTATTTTTTTAACTACTTGTTGTAATGTATTAAAGTATTTTTTTGTGTAAAGTGCGGCACTCATTAATGCTTTGATATAACATTCCAGTACAAATTAATGTGGTAGAGTATGACTAAAATAGGCTTTACAAAGTTTAAACTTTGGTGAAGTAAAACTGCAGTGCCAAAACAAATGACCAAAAAGTGGAAGATATACTTACATATTAATTTATTTTGCTGTTAATAAGCAATGCCCCCAAGGGCACACGATATCATGGTGAGAAGAACACAAATAGCTCATTGTGTAGCTTTATGCTCTACACTATTTAAACAAACAATGTCCTTTGAAATATTTCTATAAAAAAAAAGCAGAAAAAGTGGTATTCGGTATTTATAAACATTAGTTGTTATTTTGTCATGTGTGGACTTTTGATCTAAAATAGAATTATTTAAAATATTGGATACAATACGACTGTGACAATCCATGCAGTAATGTAAGTGAATTTATCACTGATTAAATTGTGATAACAGGGTAGAGAAGAACAAGACATCTTGTCAGTTAGGTTCTAAAGTAACCAAACTATCCCGTATGAACTTTTGACGAAAAAGAGACTCGTTTAAACTCTTGATTCAGCTGTACTAAGCAGCTGTGTAACGAACACTTGTACACACGTTTATCTTGTTTTAATTTATATATTATTTTAAAACTAATGGATTCTGTACAGAAGTTTATCACAAACAAGTCTTCGACACTTATTGTACAGAATGCTACCCCTCCAAATATAAAAATTTGACGATGTACTTTGGTACTCATGTTCTCTTTATGGTAAACTGCAAATGAATAATAACATATAATTCAATCAATAATTTATTAAAGCTTTTTATTTTTTTATCTCATTAGTAAGTACTTCATTACATAGACAATGTGTTTTATTGCTTAATTATTGTAAATATTAAAATACTAACCGTCAAAAATTTACAAGAAACCACTGAAAACCAAAACTATTTCGTATAAAACTTACAAAACACAAAACAATAAATATATGAAATATAAAATTTATTTTCCCAGCAACGTGCTGCATGTTACTTTTGAATCTACCACATATAACTCAGCAATCGTACTACACGTCCCCTGATAGTACTGCGGTAAGTCTACGGACATACAACACAAAAATCAAGGGTTCCATTCCCCTCGAGGGGCTCAGCAGATAGCCCGAAGTAGCTTTGCTATAAGAAAACACACAAAAACACACTCGTACTACATATCGGTGCCTTTGGATAAAAGATTAAAACAGACGCTTATAATGGATTGCATACTCACTTGTCCTTCTTCTGAGGAAAAACTTGTTCTCTTCCAAACAGATAATTAGTATCTTCAGTATGTTATAACAAAGACCTTTTTGTTCTTAATAATTCGCAAGCATAGACTTGCGCTAGTTTTTACTTATGTCACACAGATGTTGATAGGATACGAATGCAATTCCGTGTCGTCGATCTCAGGAATCTTTCTGCTTTTCCTATTCGAATGCTACCTTAACTGACGTCATAATGATGAGGACGATGTCTTGTCACACTCACAAACATAACGCCATGCCTGTTCTGGTCCTGGGAATTCCATCTTTGGCAAGATTTAGCATAACCGAAAAAAGTGATGAAATTTAGGAGTTATTTATGCCAATGTTAAACTCAACTATGTTAGTCATTAAACTCAACTCAAGTGGGAACGAGATATTAAAATTAGAGAAAAAGTTGAATTGACTCGTGTAGCTCAAGAAATTCGGAGAAATCGAGTGTAACCGACTGACTAACGAAACGACACTTGACTTATATATATATATTGATTTCTTATTTACTGTTAACTGTTACAGACTGCTACAATGCCATTCAAGAAAAGTATAGTCAGTCTATACACAGCTAGACATAGCAATAAATATAATTATTTTGGGTTACAAATGTTAATGAAGGTAATTGAAAATGCAGTGGTATTTTTTAAATCTTCCTAATTAAATACAAAATAGATTATTGTGATAACTTAATATTAAATGTACTAACAATTTTCTGTTGCTCAGTTCTATAGGCCTCCATCCGATACCACTGTCTCTCATTTACAAATTTAGTCTTATTATCAGATACTTTATTCACCAAAAGAGGCTTTAACAATTAAATAAGTCTTTACAATGACGAATTCAAACAAAACCAGACTGCTGACCATCAACAGAATATTTCTCAGAATAAACACGTAGCTCGATATTTAACAGTCTGAAGAAATATTTTGAATAATTAGTAATACATAATGATAATATTTCTCTTATAAGTGGACAAGAAATATTCAAATGTTCAGAGCGATTTTTGTTGGAAATTACTTGCCTATGAATATTTACGATCCATTCTTTTCAGCAGTTTATGGAAAACTGTATGAAATTTGTACATACTTTAATCGGCACAGCGGTAAGTCTGCAAACTTATAATGCTAGAACCCTATTTTTGATATCCGTGGTGGTGAGGGCACAAATAGTCCATTGTGTAGTTTTTGTGCTTAACTTCAAAAGCTTAGAAACATACATACCAACGTAACTTAATACAAACGTTATCTAACACTGACCTAACTGTACAACTACGTTTAATTTTTAGTTAGTCGTAGTATCATTAGCTACATATTTCCGTTTGAACGTCATTTGTAAACTTAGGGTTATAACTATACAAGTGATGCTGACAGTAGCAATGATAAGTAAAATGATTTTTTATTGTTTACATAGACTAGACTTGGTCTTACTTTCCAAATAACAATATAAGCAGGTGCTTGGAAGGAAGGACCTTTTGTTTAACTGTAAAACCATATCAGTGATGTGCTTCACAAAATCCAAACAGCTGGACGATCCAAGCCGAAGATCATCTAGAGTAATCATCTCTGAAGAAACCTTGGTGAGAGAACAGCCAAGTGTATAACTTCAGAAACTCAAGGTACTAAGAAACCAAGGATTCCTGTTAATACCATTTGTTAAATTGATAAGGTCGTTGACTCACTCGTCATTGATAAAATTGTTGGTAGATTCACTCGAAGACATACCTAGGAAATCTCATTCAGAAACAGGGAAGCCAGTGACGACAAGGAATAAGAGGCCGTTCCATTTATATACTATGGGTTTTCAGGAATAAAATCTCGAACAAATTTGTGAATGGAAAGTGTATAGTAGTGTTTTACTTTTCCTTTAAGAACGTTCAAAGTACTTCACAATTTAGGAAGTAAATAGATCTGTGAGCTATATTTTTAAAGTTTTTGTTTAGCTGTTATTTAGAGAATACATTGTGTAACAGTAAGAATACCCACAAAGTTCTAAATTTTACGTCAAGAATGTAGTAATATTGAGGAATATTAAGATATGAGAGTATATTATAAATACAAGTATCAAATTAATATTTTGCAAACAGTGAATCAGTCACTGAAATTGTTCGATCAATGCTAATCATTACTTATTCACAGTTAGATCATTCGATTAGCTATGAAACTGTATAAATACATTTATTTTTGTGCTAGACGTTGCACCATTAATAAAACTTCTGTTTGAACATCATATGTAAACTAACGTCTACAAGTACAACTTTGTACATGAAACATTAATAGTAGTAAAATTTTAGCCATTATTTCCGTTTAATAATTTAAGCGAACCAGCTAACACAAGAAACGATAAATTGTTGTTGTTTTGAATTAAGCACAAAGCTACACAATGGGCTATCTGTGCTCTGCCCACTACGGGTATCGAAACCCGGATTTTAGCGTGTAAGTCCGCAGACATACCGCTGAGCCACTGGGGGGCAAAACGATAAGATATTTTACACTTAACAATAAGGTATGTTAACAAGGGCAAATTAATTCATATTAATTTATTTTCATTATTAAAAAATGTAACCTTAACAGTGCAACAACATGTTACCATGTGTGAGAAACGTTGAAGAAAAGGAATATTAGAAAACTAAAATACTTCATCTTTCAGTGGAATAGTGGAAAATTTGTGATGGTTTAAAATGCTCTATTTAGGGTTAAACAACAAAAATGCAATTTGACCAGAGTAACAACACTTAGAAACAACTTCAACACAAGTTATAAATACATTCCTGGACAGGACTTCACACCAACATCAATAAATAATTTATTAATATTCATGATAAATTATTGAAATACATTGTTCAAAGGCAGCACTTATAATATTTAAACAATACCTTTCAACACCAATATCGAATGACAAACAGCCATAATTATATCTTTCAATAACTCTCTTAATGATTCTGTCTCTCTTAATGAAGTTTCTGGCAGTATATTTATTCACAAAGCAAATCGCGAGAGTGCCACCTTGTGCGATTATAAATTTATATACTCGTCTGCTACATTAATAGCATCTGTACATTATGGCTAAAAAAGCTGTCGTCAGTTTCATCATATGCATTTTCTAATTTCAAAAAGTCTGTTATACCTCGGACCAAATTTTTAAGTAAAATCATTTACGAAAGAAGATAAAGCATGTGTCCATAATAATACTTTATTATCTACTTTAAATATGTCGATGCTTCCCTTACCGTTGTAGGTTTGTCGCTTCTGAGCTTTTTAAACGTTAGATCTTGCCTTCTGTATGTCACATTTTAATTTTGTATTACGTTCATCATTTGTTTGAAATGCTGTTTGGTATTTCGTCATTCAGTACCCCCCCCCCCCAAAAAAAAAGATCTCACATCCTAAAATTTGTTTGGCTAGCATGTAATCTATAGCCTCATCAACAGAAGTTTTAATGGCTTGTGAAAATCCATATAATGATTATCTTAAGTTTAACAGTTTTATCAATAGAAGCAGATGTCATTCTGCTAATACTTTTATTTACTCCTTCAGTTAGACTGATGATAATATAGAATTGTAAAGATATGTTTAATTCCCATAGCTTTACAGGTTTTATCCATGAAATGTGACACAAATTGTGGATCATTACAAAATACAACAGTTTTAGGAATATAATATCTACACAAGTATTTATTAATTAGTTTATTGATAATAGTCTTGGTAATTTGTTTGAGAAGATATAATTCAACCTATTTATTAAAATAATTTGTCACAATTAATAAATAACTATTTCTTGTCCTAGACTTTGGATGCCTAATCCTATTATCTCGCCAGTTTCTATTAGTTTAATGCATTTCATAAATCCAGCTGGCCTCTTTATCAAATTGAGTGATTTGATAAATATGGTATGACAAAACATAATTTTTAATGTCCTTTCTTAGAGTACGCCGATAATCATGTCTGGATGCTTTGTCTATTGGATTTTAGACACCTAGACGAATGTCTATAGGATGATCATGCAATTCTATTCAAATTGTAAGTATCAGTGTTTGGGATTAGCTTGTCTATATTCATTATTGTTAGAACCCTTTTTGTGTAACAAAGAACATCGTCAGTCAAGATATAGTGTTTGGATTTACTTACAGTCTCCAATAATCCAGTTTTCAAATAAGAGTATATATGCTTGTGTTCGTCACATTAGTTTGTTCACTAGCCATTTGTTTTCCAGTGTTAACATTGGTAACAAAGAAAAGTTTAGGTAATAACTTAGTGATGTCCAAATCTGGAGTTTCTTCTAGGGGAGATAATAGAATGTCTAAATAGGACATCATTAGATTGGTTCTCTTATCCGTTTTTGTACAGTAATTTAAATGTTAAGTCTTGTAATCTTAGAGATCAATGCATCAGTCTGCCAGTTAACTTTGAAGCTGTCTGTAATAATTTTAATGCAGCGTAGTCAGTTATAACTATAAATTCTTCTCTGTCTAGGTATACCTTAATTTTTTCTATAGTCAGACAACGGTTAAACATTCTAACTTTGTAGTGGTATAGTTTCTTTTTGCACAGTTCAATTTTTTACTGACATATGCTATAACACCTTTCAGACGCAGAATTGCTCACAATCCAACATTTTAATCGTCAGTATGCAAAATATGATGTTTAACAATTCTTGAAGGTCAAAAGAAAGGAGATTCACATAAAGCCTACTTTAGTTCCTGGAATACATCCTCACACGCTGAAGGGTTCATTTTCACCTGATACGTTTCTCTCATAATTGATATAATGGTTCATCAATTGTGGTAAATTGTGGAAGAGTATAGTTATTGTTGTTTGTCACTTGATATTGAAATGTTTAAACATTGTTATTGCTGTATTCTTTTGGAATGACGCTTTTCCTTTCTGGTTCCTTTGCTGATTCTAATATCATTGATTTATTAATATTTATAATACATTATTTATTGATATTGGTGTAAAATTTTGATAACTCATTTGTTTAATAACTGTGTTGAAGCTATTTCTAAGTGTTATTATTGTGAATAAACTGTTTTTGTTGTTGTACCCTGATTGTAGCGGTGTGTTCATTTTAAATCATTACTTTGTTACCTGAACAAAGACCTTTTTCAAGAAGGTTGTGTTATAACTTAAGATATGGGCTCTGGCTCCATTGCATCATTTGAATGACTCAGGGACATCCTTTCTTGGTTAAGTAATTTCTGCATAATTTTGATGACTGTTTGAGGCTCTCATTTTCTTGATAGTAGAATTCTTTACCAATGGGTATGCCAAGATGAATCAGCATCTGATGGCACTTTCGCAAATATCTTCTGTTCAGCAGAAAAACATCCCTAAACTATTACAATGCCTACCCCATCCTTCATGGTAGGTACTATGTATTAAGGTATCTGTCACTTTCTTTCGCCGGACGTACAACCTACGCTTTGAACCAAATATTTCAAACTAGGTTTCGTCCGTCCATAACACCAATTTCCAATAATCATTAGTCCAGTTTTTGTACGTTCTACCAAATTTCAATCTCTGGACAATATCTGGAGATCGAAGAATTAGTTTTTTACTACTACAACACAAATATTCCATTCTTGTTGAGCCTTTCTGATACTATAGATCTGGACACTTTTTCTGTCATTTGGTACATAGCCGTTTATCTCATGCTTGAGATCAGTGGCAATTTTCCTTCTGTCCCAAAGGCTGTATAAACCAAGATACTTAACATCAGTATCATTACGTTTAGATGGTTTGCCTTTTCCTTTCCTATTTTCAGATTTATCAGTCTTGATCTCACGATCTATGGTGTGCATAACAGTGTTTAAGGATCATTTTAAGTCTGCAACAATTTTCGGAGAGTATAACTAACATCTCGTAAGAATTTTATACAAAGTATCCACTCTAGTGAAAAATATCTACTCTTTTAGAAATGTGGCATAACTACAAAACTTAACATTTGGTATTAAAAACTGTTTTTCTCAAAGATTATTTATGGAGTAATATTAAATTTATTTCTTCTATCATATGCTAGCTTCTTTTTACATAATTAAGACACTTAATGGCGCACTAAATAAACTATTTAGTTTATTGGCCTTAAGATTTTGGCCAGCAGTGTATTTCTATAAATTGCTGAGATATTGTTTAAAATAAAAAGCACCTGTTTTCAGTAAAATATTAATTGTATTAATATTGATACTGTAAAATTGTGCAGTATAAGTTAAAATAAGAATTTAATTTCTTTAGAAATGGTTTGATGTTCATATGGGAATTCCCTATTAGCGTGTTTATACGCATGTATTCAAAAAATGTACTATAAAAATTTATGGTAATAAAATACCAAAATACTCGTTGAACTTTACTCTTCACATGATATTCTACTTAACATTACGAAAATACTGAAAATACGAAGTTTATCTAGAATTTAAAGTACGTTTTGCAAAGAAAAATAAATGACACCAGATACAACTGTGTAAAAAAAATCACCCTTTTAATAACGCTGTGTCAGTTTCTTCATACTGAATAAACTGAAACTAATTACTTGTGTTTTTTTATGTATGTACAGTAATAATTGACTTTTAAAAATATATAGATAATGTTCGCTTTACAACATGTAAGATATATGCTTTAAGTACACTAACAAGATTTGAAAGCGTAGCATAATCCTTACAGCAAAGTCAATCAAAATTCTAAGAACTGGCATCAAATGTCAAAACATTTGGAAGAAATATAATCAAAACATTACTTGCACGCTTACTATTAAAACGATATTACCACCCGTTTCCCTTCTTCGAATCGCCACCTATGGTTATTTCCAATATCTATCATAATATGAGTGTAAAGAGGTAATTCCTTCTTAAATTCTATTCTGTACTTAGCAGTGTTGAGCCCATCTCGTGTCAGTCTCCTTTGGGCCATGCGTAGAAGCGCACTCCTAGATTTTTAAAATAATAATTTTAAATTAGGAATGTTCACATATTTACTTACGTTAAATGGATAATGAATACTTACATTAAATGAAAAAAACAAATATCTTGGAATGATGTAATTCTGAAGTGCATAATAATAATATAAATTTATAGTTATGTAATAAACAATAATGCTTCGAATAACATTTCGATAATTTCACTGTTGTTTTATCAATTTCTGATTTGTTACTTTTAATTGCAGTACCGAAATAAACGCTACAAAACAGCACCATTTACCTTGCTTTTAGTAATTTCTAAATTAATCGTCTTTTACCAGGAGAATGTAATTTGGTATGAATAAAAACAAATGTTATTTCTACGTCTCTACAGATAAATATTCTGTTTGTTTCTATTGTTAATTCATCTCTTTTTGTTTCTACTTCGAAACATTTTCCAACCAACCGTCATTTCTTCATTTGTCGGCAGATTGACTGGAACCTTAGAAAAGTTATATCCTTGTCCAATACGTTCAAATATCTTTTTCAATTTTGTTTTAATATTTGGGCCTTTTCAAGTGTTTTATGAAGTTAAAAATCAAACAACCAAAAGTGTATACTTGGAACTCCTTTGCGATAATACTTACAACAATCAAAATGAAAATTGGTTCAAATATTAAATATTTCATGCACTCAAAGTATTTATATACAAGATAGTTGGGGAAGTCATATCTCAAAAACTCATAATATGGGCATTTTGGTTAATTACTCGGCCATGTTTTGGCCGATTTACATAGAACTTAGTACAAAGATACTTTTTTTATAGGTCCCATAAATTGTAAGAAAAATTGCAGACTTCAGTAATTATAGGAGTAAAGATGCCACGAAAAGCATAATCTTAATGTTTTTTGAAAATTAAACTGCCGTATCTTGGCAAATTTAAATAAAATTTAATACAATAATATTTATACAGATCTGATAAATACGTACAAATATGTGTGATATAACCATCTGTGATCGTTTTAGGGAGATTGAAAGGTCATAAAACATACTTTTAGGGGTTTTGGTTAATTATTTATCCATATTTTGACCAGTTTATGTGTAATGTAGAACAATGATACTCTTTATAGGTTCCAGATGAAGCTATAGACAATTTTGGGATTTTTGTCTACTGCTCAAGTTTTCAGTAAGGAAATCACAAATTGTAGTTTTCACGAGCCAGCCCTGTGTATGTCAAGCAACTTACGCAGGTTTGGTAGAAAGATGCCTTCTTGCAGATCTTAGGTAGTGATTTTTCTGATATTTAAATTGGTAATGCTAGAATTTATGGCAAAAACATATTGCATTTGCTCGCGAATGTTGATCTCTTTAATTTTATTTCTTAAACTTAAGATTTTAAGAACAGTTTAATTATTTAAATCTACTTCTTTAGATTCTTTGCTTGTGGTTAGATTACATAACAATAACGGATTGGTTGTAAATAGTCTAATACATTCAAGTGGTTAGAATGCTCGAATCACCATAACACCAACATGCCATGGGGGAGTTATTTGTGAAGGTCAATCCCACTATTCGTTGATAAAATAGTAACCAAGAGATGGCGGTGGGTGGTGATAACTAGCTGCTTTTCTTCTAGTCTTACACTGCTAAATTAAGGACGGCTAGAGCGGATAGCCCTTGTGCAGCTTTGCGCGAATTTAAAAAAACAAAAACAAAACACACGGCTATGGTGAATATCTCTTGTGTAGCTTTGTGCGAAATTCAAAAAACACAACAAGAAATTCTCGCAAACGAAGAAACCTTTATAAAGTACTAAATGAAATTTAAATTTGGAAAATTAAAACAAAAAATATTTTATGACACTAATTATAGAAAGTATATGATTGTGACATTTCTTTAACTAAACTTCGAGATTCAATTACTTCTCTAAGCAAGTAAAATAGTTCTTTAGAACAAGAAAAAGATTCAGGATACTAAAACAAAAAACTGTGTATACCTGATTACATTCGGGGATTCTGGCCTATGTGTGTGTTTTATCATTGAATATCTGGCTATCGATTGAGGAGGCCGAATTATATTCAGTTTCTGCTTTCTTAACCTAAAAAGAGAAAGATAAAAACGTACGTTGACTGTAAGGTTCAAAATAAGTTACTTATGTATTTCAAAAATGTTTTACTGTTCTTGCATGTATTCAGCTAACCTTTAAAAACAAGAAATCCAGGTCTTGAGCGGATGTCATTGTACTTTGTATTTATAGATATTTCCTTTGTTTAAGTTGTCAGAATAAACCTTCCTTCTGTGCTCCTTGAATAACAACCTATCCGTTTAGACTATTTTTCTTTTGTTGTTGTTTTTGCTACTTGTTTCGAATGTTTTTGAATACCTAGATAAGACTTCTGTCAATGTATCATAGTTCAGACTTCTGTCAATGTATCGTAGATAACACTTCTGTCAATGTATCTCAGATTGTACATTTTATTTCCTTCTTAAGAGTTTACACTGTTTTCCCTTCCTTATCTTTTGTTATTGAATTTGTGTTGATACTTGGAAAATGTTCTACGATACTATGTTTAAGGAGCTGACATTTGTTAGTAAATGTTTCAGATACTGATTTTAGTTCCTGTTGTAGATTACTGTATTCCCTGTGTTATATGTTGTATTCCAAATGCATTATCACGTGCGAATGTTCCGCTGTGTTGAATCCCACTTTATATAATTGTTGTCATAGCCGTATTTGTGGTACATTTTGGTGTTAAAACTATTAGTATTTTTTCTTTTGTTATTTTCATATAATTTAAAACATGGTTTTCATTTCTTCTTCGGGGATAAATTTGATGTCAGCGTGAATGATGTTTACGTCTTTTAGAAATAACTATTTATGGTCGTTATATTCGAATCCACAAGATACATTATCGACGCATCTACGCCGGTGTGTAGAGAGTGTGGCGCTGTATTAACGTTCTATATTTCTAATTTGTTAATTAACAATTCATATAACTCAGTTGTTCACAAGTTTTGCCTTGACAAGTAATACATTTGAGGACAAAGTTAACAAATATTTCAACCTAAGAATGTAGTCAACTTTATAGTAAGTTGGTGATATCATTTCTAGAGTCAAATTCCACTTTATTCAGTACTGTTCTATACCTGCAGACCACGGTAAGACTTTGCACCTCGTGATGACTGAAAATGTTATTGAGATTTCTTTAGAATTCTAAAACTTTGTCCACTTTAAGTCTAAATAAATCAAATAATGTTTTATTTTGAGTTTTGTAAACATGTTAGTCTAAATCTTTCTTATTTATGATTCATTAAAACACTTTAAAAACAATGTTACATGATTTGTTGTTATCGAAATATCGCTGGTTCTTATTGGTTGGTTTCGGAGCCATTGTATTCATTATGGACACTGAAGGCTTCCCTTCCTGAAGTTTGTCACATTGTACGAAAGATACCACCAACTATTATATACGTGTTACACATGTTTTAAGTGAATATATTGTTCGCATTCGTGGTGACACAAAACCGTTAACAAAAATTAAGTTTATTGATAAAATGCAATTAATCTTCTGTATACCACAATATATAACCACTTATAAACAATAAGTATAAATAACGTTTCAACTAAAGTGTATAACAAATAAAAGTGAGTTTAAACAATAACGTAAGTCCACTCTTATCGGTAACAGCATACAGTATGCTGACTAGAAACCTATATCGCTCTGGTAATAACAAAGGATGAAAATTAGTTGCATTTCCATTGTCACATATTAAGGGCTGCTTGTAACGTATGAGCCTTTACCTTTTAAAACCTAGGTAAAAGGGTAATAGTATATTTTTATTC
Organism: Carcinoscorpius rotundicauda; assembly: GCA_011833715.1. Taxonomy (NCBI): domain Eukaryota; kingdom Metazoa; phylum Arthropoda; class Merostomata; order Xiphosura; family Limulidae; genus Carcinoscorpius; species Carcinoscorpius rotundicauda. Next base: position 41,344,741 of record CM022392.1, on the reverse strand, counting down.
TTCGAAAGCCGTTGTCTCTACTGTGAAAATTAAAAAGTTAAATGAAATTAATAAATTACACACGAATGCTATAATTTAAACAAAAATTTAGAAAACTGATTTTCTCTAATAATATTTATTTTCCTGAGTTCTTTCTCCTCCGTTTGTTTTTATAGTAAGTTACTGACTGTGACAACTTGGCCCAAACTTCTTAATCCTAAAAAGTCCTTAATAAGCTTACCTATAGGCAATGTCATCATCTTCACCACCCCAACCCCAGTAGAGGTTTGAATAACCGTTGACATCTATCACTTGATCCGTTTTAATAGCAAACACCCCACCTACTAGGTAGGAATACGGTAGCCTATTCGAGATATTAAACATTATTACTTTACCGATTGGGAAGAAACAGAGAACATAATACGTTGAACTTACTAGTTCTGTTTATGTTACCAATGAGTCAGGTTTGTACTTCAAATTATGTCACAAATGGACAATTTTTTACACGTGTAAAATTTTATCAGGTTTTCGGAACTGAACAATCATCAGATTATATTATTAGATGTTTGCATAACATTCAATTTATCTCACAAATGGAAATTATTTGTGCTCAATATCCATAAACAAGTGTTGTATTTTATTGTTTTGAATTAAGCACAAAGCTACACAATGGGCTACCTGTGCTCTGCCCACCACGGGTATCGAAACCCGGATTTTAGCGTGTAAATCCGCAGACATACCGCTGAGCCACTAGGGGGCCCATAAACAAGTGACTCATAAAAATGAATAAAAGTAATTCAAGACACTTTTCTGGAATTAAAATATTGAAAAAGTTTTGAAAATAGATAAAAATATTATACGATGTAAGTGAGCAACCAACAATGTATATATTAAACTTATTACTAACACCACACACTTTAATAAAGACGTTATTAATACCTTATACATTGCTCACTGAATAAATTATACCTTCCAGATGCATTTTTCTAAAAATATATGCCCCGCGCTAGTACAGCGGTATATCTCCGGATTTACAACGCTAAAATCAGCTGTTCGATTCCCCTCGGTGGGCTGAGCAGATAGTCCTTTGTGGCTTTGCTATACGGAAAACACACCAAAATATATTATGAACTAGTAAACGTTCATAAATAAGTATAATATAAGCATTATATAATTTATTATTTAACTCAAAAACAAGCCAAAAGAAAAGATAATGCAACAACTGAAAAGACCCCAGGATACAAGGTACAATCTGGGATTATAAAATGTACCCTAGATTTTGGAGGCGACTGCGAAGTAGGACCCATATTGCGGTGAGAATACACCATCTATCAGTCTTAACCTCCATTCGCCAGTCTCACGTAACAATTAAAGAGTAGCAATATATATAAAATTAGAAATATAAGTTAAGAAAGCGAGATATGGGTGCTAAAGCCCACAACGTCACACATCTATATCACCCTTTACTGCCTGCAGACAATTGTGGGAAGATGACTGCTCTCCCAAGTAAAGCAAAATCAATTGAAATAAAAATGGAAAAAAATTAACAAGGAAATAAGATAATACTATTTATGAGTAAGTACGATAAAAACTTACTTCTTGATGTTAGAATTCCAGCCCCTAATATAGTAGAAAGGCACTAATTGGCAGCACAGCAAACGAGCTATACTAGCATGAAGTGTCCCATCCAGCTGTCCTAACTAGTAACGTTCCCAACCACTACCCATCCATCAGGCTTATTGTGATTATCTTTCTTGATGACGAGAAACCCACTTGAATTAAAAATGTATCTCAGAACGGCTGGTATGGGTATTAATACTTTTACCGATGAGAAGAGAACAACATTTCGACCTTCTTAGGTAATCTTAACCTGAAGATGACCTAGAAATTCGAAATGTTGTTCTCTCCTTATCAGTAAAAATGATAATACCCAAACCAGCCGTTCCGAGATACATATTGTGGCTATCATGCTCTGAACAAGCCTTTGTATGCGGCAAGGTGTACATCCACATAAAGTAGTGCCAAGTTGTTAAATTACCTTATTCTTGACTAAAAATAGTTATAAGAAAGTTTAAGGAAAAATTCTCTAGATTTTATTTCTATTTCTAATTCTATTGCTATTTTTTATTTCTTATGTGCGATTGGCGAATGGAGGTTAAGACTGATAGATGGTGTATCCCCACTTCATTGTGGCTCCTACATCACAGTGGCCTCCAAAGCCGAGGGCACGTTTTATAATTCTACATTGTAGCCTGTGTCCTGGGAGCTTTTCAGCTGATGCAGTTTTTTTTTGTTTTATTTCTTTTTATTTCGGCTTGTTTTTGATTTAAAATATGGTTTAAATTTGCTGTTTTTAACTCAGTTCTTCCTTATGATTTTACTTACTTTTTATTTCTTTTTATTTCGGCTTGTTTTTGATTTAAAATATGGTTTAAATTTGCTGTTTTTAACTCAGTTCTTCCTTATAATTTTACTTACTTTAATATTTAACGTCATTAAAATGTAATTATTTTCACTGAAATATAAGTATTGTATGTATATATATATATATATATATATTCTTTCATATGAACACCAATCTACATGTATGTTTGTATGCACGATAACCAATAAACACGATAGAATCACCATGTATGAAATGTACGAGTTAACCATTAACCACAGAACATAATATAAAAGCAATATTCATTCATAAGTAAACATAACATGAGAAATTGTTTATTATTAAGCACAATGTTACACATAGGGCTATCTGTGCTTTGTCCATCACGGGTATCGAAACCCGGTTTCTAGTAGTATAATATCGTATATCTACCATTGGTTGGGGCACAACATTAGTAAATGTATATTTATCAGTGAATGTAATTTAACTGTCATCCACATACTTCAGTAAAGGCATAATTAACACAATGTACATTTTTTCTAAACTCAAAATATAAACGAATATAATCTGTTGCAATTCCATCTAAAAACATGTACAAATTCAACAACCAGTAACAATCGTATGACATTTTAAGGTGTGCTTCTCCAACCAGCATCAAAATAGAAAGTTACTTATAAAGTGTCTCTTTTTTAACAGCTAGATTTCAAATGTTAGCACTACACACTGTGAACTCATTTTTATCGTGAGATTCTACCCGATGGCTCAGAATGTAAAAGCTACAACAATTTTTATATTTTGACCCTAAAGCAAGTTTACATGTTGACTCCTAACAACAGCCTAAATGCTATTTACTTTTGTTGTGTACCCTAATTCAACTCATTTAAAGCATCCAGATAAGAATCTATGGCATCTCTTTTCATCAGTCTGGTCGAGAATCGTAACGCACAGCGCTCTCATTGTCTTCTGACGCAGTCTCTCAAACGAGCAATCGATAAAGATTAGTATGCATTAATTATCTTTATCATTCTCATAAGCAAGATCAACTATGTTTTGTAAAAATTAAACTACAACTTTGATGACAACCCACTTGAAGTAAACATGAAATGACCTAAGAAGGTCGAAATGTTGTTCTCTTTATGTTCTCTTTAACTTTATTTTAATAAAAATTTTAATACCCAGACCAGCCGTCTTGAGATATAAGCTACAACTTTATCTTGAAGTTTACTCTGATATAAAGAAATATGTAAAAAATTAACTTTTGCCACATTCGGAATGCTTTTGATAATATAGACGTATCTATTAATATCTTCAGTTTTACTCTAATGTGGTCAGATTTTTACTTATAGGCAATACGTATAGTAAAACAACTGTAGACCTCTTCGGAGTGAATGCAACTGGAAAACAAGCTTTTATTAATTAGCAAAGAGTGAATGAAATATCCCAGAATCTTCAAACCTTGTATTTTGTAAACTCCAAGGAGTCTTCTGTCTTAGGATTATTTGAGCACCATCTTTATCACAGATAGCGTATCTTGTGGTTTACAGCAATGATGCAGCGCGATGTCCTGCATTTCTAACTTCTTAATGGTAGCTAGACCTGATTATCTCCCTTATTAAGAAGCTCAAGGTAATCAAGGCAGGTTCTACATCTTGATCCAGCCAGAGAATATATATATAGACTTCTAAAGAAAAAAACTTTGTTCGGGAGAATAATTCTCCTAGGCTGTCACCTCCTCAGATCTTATTATTATCACGACATTAGACAACTTAAAAAACTTTAATACTTATAACTTATTAATGAGATGGTAAATAGATTCATGAAAACTAGATTTTCCTTCCATATAGATAATGTTAACACAGTATAAATAGTCAGTTTCTACAAATTAGAATACGTGGAAACTAGATAAAGTTTATTCTCTTTGAAATAAACATCGTTTATAATAAAACAAACAAAATAGAAGGGCACATCACTCAATCTTGTGTAAGCTGGGAGATTATAATGTCTTTTAAAGATAAATTTCATTACATCTTGGATAGTAACTTCAGTCTACATACATCGGTGAGATTCTGAGTTCGACATATACAAAAGCAATTGTGATCTGATGTACCAGCTTTGTCTAAAATTATGTACAGGTTCGATCTCTACCAAAACTTCCCAACCAGCTTCGCCACACACATACACATGTCAAAAGATTGATTACCTTATCAAAACGACATTTTCCATTAATCTCTGTCTGCAGGCACACCTGCGCTAGTCCCGACCACATATGATAGCGTACGTGAGAGACTAACATCATTCCCAGATGTTTACATCCTGTTCACAGAACATCTAACTAAGCAGAGACAATCTGAGATTAAACTTTGATAGGTTTTACCTGAATAAGCTTAATTAAAGCTACTTTCGTTTTTTCAGTTGTGAAAAGGTGTATAGTTTTAATTATTCACATCATAACTGGATGACGAATCCATAGGAACAGATGTAGAACAAGTGATGAACAGATGTAGTGCAGATATAGAACAGATGATAAACAGATGTAGAATAAATGATGAACAGATGTAGAACAGATAATAAACAGATGTAGAAAAGTGATGAATAAATGCAGAACAGATAATAAACAGATGTTGTACAGATGATGAACAGATCCAGTACAGATGATGAACAGATGTAGTGCAGATGATGAACAGATGTAGAACAGATGATGAATAAATGTATAACACATGTAGAACAGATGATAAACAGATAGAGAACAGATAATGAACAGATGTGGGCATCATAAAATGCAACGAAATCTTTAATGCAATCTTTAAATCTTTCCTCCAATTCTAATGAAACAGATAACTTTTATACAAACACACTAACTTTACGTTTGTAATATAAAACACATTAAAAAATAAAAATTCCACCACATATTTATAATTCTATACCTAATTACCTATCCAGAGACTTAAAAACATATATGAGTATACTAAAATGTGTGCACGTACACAAACATACATACATTTATAGGTTACCAGATCTACCGAAACCCTTTTTGACATTTTTGTGTTATAAAGAGTCCAAAACATTGTTTTGTACTGAGCCTTTCATTTTTTAACATTACACTGACAATGTAAGGAATCGTTTACGTCAAATTATTTAACACTTAGGTAAAAACGTACAAGTTCTTTACTTGTACTATATAGATTAAAATAATTACTTACGTATAGTTAAATTTGTTGACAGCAACCGACAAGTGGCGTGGAAACTGAGGACAAGAATACATGTTCCGGTCGTCCTCTGGGATCATATCTACGTCATGGAAAACGAAACAATGATAGGCTGCTTCTTTAAGAGACTCTCGAACCCCAGCGTTCATCAAAACCCCTTTATTGAAAGTCTCATTTCCGAACTAGAAATGAAAACACAGTTTAATGTAACATTTCAGTATTATTAAATAAACTAGTTACCAAACATCTGTTATAATGACACTCAGTTTTTGTATGCCCTGAAAATACTTTTACACCTTACTATTTAAATGCTCTTACACGAGCATTTCATTTCAACAGATATAAATAAAAGAACGGTGTAAATATACTTTAATAGATATTTTGTACAACAATATTTTAAAAGCTTATCAAACTATTTAAAATGTCTAACATTTAGTCCTAAAAAAATCATATTTTATTTATTGATAGCATTAAACATGACGAAGTTTAGCCCTAACTCAAATGAAGCAAAAAATCATGTACAAGGTACAGTGTTAATTTATCTATTTATCGAACATACGTCATACCTTATAAAAGATTAATAAATTCGTTGATATATCATCACTCTTGTTTATCATACCAGTCGTACAGTATTATATTTGAGAATGAAATATAATGATCCAGGTAAGCAGAAAACAGCACTATTGAACACTGTTTAATGATTTTAATACTCTGTGTCAATTTCACTCTTTGACTATAAAAATAAATTTATCAATCAGCCTATCTTACAACTATTATGTTTATCTTTCAAACTTTCTTCCTAATACTCTATGATGTAGAGTATAGATATACTGAATTTGTAGTTTTGTTAAATAACCAAATTCTTCACAAAGTCGTGCTTTGAACCAAAATACAGTTTTTACTTGAATTAATTTTGTTCTGTTTCATTGAAACATGAGGACATGAAAAATATACAGCTTTACAACACTCAATCATACACATCAAACATAACAGGTTGTCCATAAAAAAAAAATAGTTTTTTTAGTGTATATGATAAGCAGCAGACTGCGTAGCTTTATCACCGGTGCTCAGTATTTTCAAATGTTTTAACTAAAATGCTTAAAGCGGCGAAACGTAATTGTTATTTTTCTATTTTACTCTACAGTAGATTATTTTTTGCTATGACTTTGCTGAGACAACAGCTTGACTGTTTCCTGTATATATCCATTACCGAATGATAATATTAAAAAGTTTAAAGGACACAGATGAGAAACTAACTTAAGATCACAGGAAACATTCTCATATACAGATACAAACTGAGACTAGAGCCACACAATAAAATAAAACACAGAACCAATCAATACAACAAAATGTATTAAGCCTAAAAGGAATATTTAAAATTATAATAAGAAAAAAATAACATGTTTATTCAGTGTTTCGATCCATTTTAAGAGCCATTAACCCAATTTTTATTAAAATGATAAATGCATTAGCCTGAGAAAAAAATGAAGAGGGCAATTGTAGGAAAATAAAATTTTATTTATTCTTATAAACATAGAAACAGTCCTACTGTTATGAAAACAACTTCACAATTAGGGCAGATTGATTGAATGTTAAATTACACTAAACAAAACGCCGTTTTTGCATGTTATCTAAGAATCAATGATTCTGAAGATTTTTTACAAAAGTAGCAAACAGTTTGGAAAGTTTTCTGATGTATCATTTAACAGCCTTGTAATAGCCAGAGTTGATGTAACTGTGAACGCATGAAGACCGGGTTGAAAAACAAAGAATATAATAACTCACACACTTTATCTCAAACTGTCTAAGCGTTGGCAATTATTCAGTAAATTATTCTAAATCTCAAACTTATTAATTTTATAAATTACGAGCAGGTGTTAAATTACAACTTCCTTAGCGCTAACAAATCCCATTTCCAATTTAATAACGAGATGCTAAATTATAAAGTATTCTTTATAAAAATTGATTTGTTGGTTTCTTGAATTTTGAACAAAGTTACTCGAAGGATATCTCCGTTAGCTGTCTCTAATTTGGAAGTGACAAACTAAAAAGGAAGAAGCTATTCAACTCTGCCTGTAGCCAACTCTTGGGTTACTCTTTAACAACTAATAGTGGGATTGACCATAACACTAATACGCTCCCACAGCTGAAAGGACAAGCACTAGAACTCATGACTCTCAGTACGCTAACAACAAGCTACTTTATAAGTGAAACAAAGTGGACAATTATGAATCAACTGCTTACCTGTTCAACCACAAAAATTCTGTAATCCAATAACTGTCTCTGCAAAAGAGGGTGTAAATAGCGAAGTAAAACCAATAAATGTTCTTCCCTATCTCGAAAGGGAATAATAACAGCCACACGGTGACGAGACTTGCAAGTTTGTGGAGACCAAGCGCCTCCTAGTCGTAACTTTGGAACAAGCGTCAGAATATCGTCTTCTGTTGGCGTATTGAAAGTTAGATTCAATCTTCCGACTGCAAAAATAACAAAAATCTTAAGTCCTAAATACGATTCTTGGACACTTTTAAGGGACTAAATCCTAACAATCTAAGGTAAACAGCATTAAAAAGTTAGTTGACAAAATATTAAAGATCTTGTATCTTACAACAAAGAATTAACGGAAAACAAATATTTAAAAACCTTAGACTGTATTTTATTTATTTATTGAGCCATTAACAAAACAAATATCTAAACAAAATTATTTATTAATTATGTATTTTTTTATAAATAAATGCTCAAAAACTCTTTACTTGGGCATCTTTTTATTGCACTAGTTTTGAACTTTTTCATTAATGTGATTTGTTTGTGATATAATTTATGGGTACGTTTAAATTTAAGTATGTGTTTTTAATCGTAGTCATAATTTTAAAAGTTATAAAAAGGTAAAGATATGCCAAGAAATATAGTAACTGAAAAAATAAAAAATAAAAAACGTAACATCTTAAAAAATCAAAGAAGGTTTTAAGTCAGACTTCCAACAATTCTGTTATTCCTTTCAAGAACGATTACGTTAAAACATAATATTGTCATTATTATAATGCACTTCTTTTTAATTTTTCGATGTTCGTTGTTAAATGCAGGTAGGTAGCGTTGCCACATATAACAAATTCGATTTTCACGCATTTATGACTGATAATCATAGTACAGCCTCGATCAATATTCACCGGCTCTTCTTCTTTTGTGAACTAGTGATTAATAAATATAACTCGCCGAAGCATTCTTAAGAAATAATGCATATGAACGAAAGCTATAATTATTTTTTAACAGAACCATGTCAAAGTTTAAAAATGCATTGCACTTGGACTACCGAAAAAAGTAACAGTTAAGTTCGACAAACAACTAAGTACTTAAATCTCCACACTGCTTGGAATATCTAACATAATATTAATTAATTTCTCGTGATAACTTATTGTCTACTGGTTCTCTGAGTTTGGATTACAGGATATATCGACAATTTAATTTGGTTGAAAGCATAGTGCTTAATGGTTAATAGAACCTTAATTATCGAATATATTAACAATCAAGTTATATAGATAGCTTAGTGGTTTAATAGTTCACACTTCGTGAATCATCAGTTCAGCTTTATTAATAGTTTAGAAGCTTAATTGATTAGCGCACCCAGAGTTTGACAATTAAATCTATAATTAACTTAATGCATACTGGTTCACAATACCTGAATTATCAAACAGATAAATTTGACGCAAATATGGAAACTTGACAACAAAATTTATATTGAGTAAGTTCTCAGAATGATTTAACAATAGCTTGAATAATTATACTTTTTGATAGGATCCAAAAATTATCAAAAGGCTAAATCATCAAAGTATAATTGTGCTTACATAATTTGATGAAAAAAGAAAAGAAAAATATATCGCCCTCCAAACAGTATATTTTCGGACTTATACTGGTAGAAACTGGGTTTTGATACTCGTGATGGGCAGAGCACATACATCATTTTGTGTAATGTTATGTATTATCTATGTCACTTATTTACTATTATGTGAAAATCTACAAAAGAATAAAATAAATAGGACGTGAGCATTTGAAATAATAATTATAAATCATTAACTTTATAAAACACGAAAATTAAACATTTTTTTAATAATCAAGTATTAATATACTACATAAGCTATTAAATATATTAAAACCAAAAATATTTTACTACACGACTGCTAAAACAAAGTAGCATGAAGTAGAAATATTTCGTAATATTAAACCTGCTAGCCCCTAGCTATACTTGGAGTGATTGCTTTTTTTTAATTTCGCGCAAAGTTACACCCGGGAAATCTGCGTTAACCGTCCTTAATTTAGAGGTTTAAGACTAGAGGGAAGGCAGCTAGTCATCACCACCCACCGCCAACTCTTGGACTACTCTTTTACCAACGAATAGTTGGATTGACCATCACATTATAAAGCCCCCGCAGCTGAAAGGGGAAGCATGTTTGGTGTGACTTCGGACCTTCGACACTACTTGGAGTAAATATCCTTAACTTATCAGTGGTGAAATACTTTGTTTCCAAGGTTCCAAAAAACTATATGTAACCCAAAAACTATATCGAAATTCCATATGAAGAATTGAAATAAATATCCTTTTTAACATTTACTTTTAGTGAAGAAATAATTATTAACATTAAATGGCTTATATATAAGAGAGTAGTTCTCGCGCTGCTTTTCCGAAATCCGTGAAATATAATTAATTGGTTTTTAAGGACAAATAAAACGTCATTGTTAAGGTAATTTCTAGCAAGCATGAGTTTTCATAGTTATGACGTAATTACATAAAACTTCTTTTTGATGATTCGCATGATAACATTCTGTAGTTTGATAGTGACACATCCGTCGACTCCTACTTGATTAACCCTCAATTACCAAAGTAAACGTGGGATATTAATACCCCATCTCTTTCTGTTCGTGTGCACTTACAGACAGTATTATAATCGATGTGAAATACTGAAACACTCACTATCTGTATGTGTGCTCATCTGCACAGCAGTATCATAATCAATGTAGAATGCTAAAACCCACGCCCTTCGCATGTGTACAACATTGACAATTATGAATATAAATGTATAGAGTCAAAACTAGCAGTTTCTTACGACACTATATTTTTTCCAAAATAAACAGAGTTAAAATTAGCACGCTTCTAAATATATCATTATTCAAATCACATAAATATCTCACGTTTGCAGCACTTAACAAATTAATGTTAGAAAACATGGCTGACCCTATTATAAATCTACTGTTAAAATAAATCGGCTTGGTTCTAGAAATATCATCAATAAACACACATTGATATAAATAAATCATTACATATTGAGCACTTTTCATAATTACATTAAGAGTATTAACATTCAATATATTTTCATTATTACATCCCCGAGTATTAATTCTTTGACGTGATCAGTGAAACATCACATGATGTCAAACATTTTTGATGTTGCTTTGAAAATCAGCTCAAAATATCACATAAATTTTATTCAGTTGTCAAAGAGCGTTTTGCGACACTGTATAATACGCTATTCTGCAGCACCGTGAAAACGTGTTGATTCCTTTAGGCATAGTTACAAATATTTTGTTAAAACCGTCATATATGGCCATATGACGTAAGATATCCGTTAGTCACAGATGATGAGTTGTGCAGTTTTGTTGAAGAAAACAACAGTAAAAGAACTAAACACATAATCATAGGAACTGTAAAAACATTCGAGGAATAATGCACTGCACGAAAGATAAGAACATCAGAATTCTCACTTGGACTCTAGGCAATGTTCATGCTGAAGTTAGAAAGGACATATTTTTCATGTTTATTGAAAGTTGTATAATCCTTTTTGCTATCTCATATTCAATGATAAATTTATAAAATTACTTTGGTCTAGTCCTCAATTTATCTAATTATTTTTTTCATATAAATATTAAAACCATCTACTGTTTGTTTTGTTTTTGGAATTTCGCACAAAGCTACTCGAGGGCTATCTGTGCTAGCCGTCCCTAATTTAGCAGTGTAAGACTAGAGGGAAGGCAGCTAGTCATCACCACCCACCGCCAACTCTTGGGCTACTCTTTTACCAACGAATAGTGGGATTGACCGTCACATTATACATCCCCACGGCTGGGAGGGCGAAAGTGGGTCTATTTACATCATAACCATATTACCAGAGGTGACATACATAGAATTTACATATAATGAGATACTAAAATATTGTTTAGTTACACTAATAATAATATAGAGATTGTATTGCTAATTTTTAAAAATTATATTAAGGTATTCCATCAAATGATAAACTTTAAATTTATCGTGTAAACCCGAATATATTAAGTGACAGTGTTAACTACTTAGATTGTAGTAACATTGAAAATAGAGGAATGTTGGGTAAAATAAAAATGTGTTTTTCGTATAGCAAAGCCACAAAGGACTATCTGCTCAGCCCACTAAAGGGAATCGAACCCCTGATTTTAGCGTTGTAAATTCGGAGATATACCGTTGTACTAGCGGGGGGTAGGGTAAAATAAAACAATTATTGACTAGTGATTTCGGACAACTGGTTATCCTTTGTCCTCATAACCAGTCAACCTTGAGTTCCATTTCAAGAATAGCAAAATTGTCGCAAACATTATTTCGACACAAAAGGGAAAGATATACAATCACTGTGAAACGACAGAATCACAGTAAAGGTGAATATTGATTAAAAGCAAAGGACAGTTATGTAAAAATAATTCGAAGGACAATTCTATAGATATAATTCAAAAGACAGATCTGTAGATATATTTCAAAGGACGGTTCTGTACAGTTCATTCAAAGGACAGTTCTGTATCACTATAAGCTATCTGTGTTCTGCCAACCACAGGTATCAAAACCCAGGTTTTAGCAGTGTGAGTCCGCAGACATACCGCTGTACCACTGGGGAGAAAAATACAGAATAAATGACAGATAAAGTCACAGAGGTGAGATGTGAGGTTTGGCATGAAATTATATCTTTTTTTTTAACAATCTAAATGGAGCCACAGATGGAAACATTGTAGAAACTAAAATTGTCATGAGAAAAACATTTGTTCTTGTTTGTTAAATACGTACATCATTACTACGAAACAGTAACTAAGTCACGGATAAATAGTTTTGTCAATTTCGATTAAACGAGTAGAACAATGTCATAAATAAGATGAAAGTTAAAGGTAACAAGCTCTTGTTGAAAATCTAGATTACTAGAAAGAAAGCCCCCAAATGGCACACAGCGACATGTCTGTAAACCCTCTCACTGATGGAAACCGGGTTTCGATACTCGTAGTGGACAGAGCACAAATAGCCTATTGTGTAGCTCTGTGCTTAATTCTAAACAAACACACTAAAACAGATAAACTGCCCTGTAAGTTCGAATCTTATATAATTATCTTTAAATAACAGGAATAGCGATACAAATTATATATCCTATAAGGAGAAAGGATAAGCCTGATTAAACAGTTTCAGTAGTTATTTCTGTAAAAGAGGTGCATTGTCAAGGGGTGAGATGTATATCTACAATAAAATAACCAGCGCATTTTGAGTGACATATATTGTTAAAGAGAAATGTGTACAATAGGGATTACATAACTGTGTCATCAATATTAAACAAATTGTGTTATGAATGGGAGAGGCGTAAAAAACTGATAAAACTGGTGAAGAAATGGTACAGATCTTTTATAATCAAGTGAATTTCTGACATATATTAATCACGTGTGAATAGTAAGGGTGTAAAATAGTGATAAAACAAAAACTAAAAAAGTGTCAAAAATATAATGCATTGTAAGTGACTTTGGGGTAAACTACTAATTAAGTAATTGGATGCAGATAATTTTGTTGTATAATTAAAAAAACGTACAAGAACATTTCAGCAACTAAAATGATCCCATAAGTAAAATATAATGTAATAACAAAAGTATCTGTAATTCTGATTCAACAACTGGAAGAGTATTAGAACGAAACCGATAATAAAAGTTAATGCAAACATGATCAAGCAATTGGTATCATGCCAGTGCTAAACATTTAATGCAAAGAATTGTGTACAATGCTCATAAAACAACTATATAGATTCTACGAGTAAAATGTATTATAAAATACAAAGTGAAATATCACACAAAATGACTTGTAAAAAATGAGTGTCTAGTCTACAGCCCGGGTTTTAACAGTCTGAAGAATGCCATGAGAAAATGTACATTGTTGACTAAATAAACAGCACGGTGCCCCAGATGGAAAAGTAGTTTTGACAAAATAACTGTAGAAAAGCCCCACAGATTAGATCAGTTATAAATGGGAAAAGGGTTCAATACCGATTCAGCAGCTAGAGCAGTATCAGAGATAAAATTTATTACAAGAACAAAAATGTATATACGATACTGATTGTACAGAAGGTAAAAGTATCAAAGAAACATTTTCGATAAATGATTGCAATCTAATTTAATGATAATAAAACAAGAGGCACAGTGCTATTTATAAAATGTGATGCGAAAGAAAAAAATATCCCAAATCTAATTTTAAATGATGAAGCAGTGCCATAAATGTATTTCTGATAAAAGGAGTATGTAAACTGGTGATTAAAAAAGTACCGCAACATCAGAGACAACTTTGTTATACGAGAAAAAGGAGTTCAAACATGGTTTAAAATATTACATGCGATGTAAACGTTATAGTTATGTGTAATCATCATTACAAAATTGGAACAATGGCATACCTGAAACATTTTCTGAAAAAATACGATGTAAAGCCCCATGTAGACCAATCTTAAGTTCCACTAATATAAAAATTCAATTATAATGATAGAGACTACTGCCTTCACAAGAGGATGGTGATCTCTCGCCAGTGAAATCATAACCAAAAAAGCACGGAAAAGCTGGAAGTGCTTGGATGGCGAGAAAATCATTCTCCAATGATATTTAAAAATCCTGTAGTTTAGCATCCTCTTTGCCAGTGGAATACAAGATTAATAAGGATAAGATACAAACTTCCCACTAGCCTTATATGTCTTGTTCCAGACAACCTTAAAACTGGTGATTGTAGAAGTATTGGCAGCGAATGTCAACCAATATTCCTTTAGGGCTTAACACCTGACCTGCTGGACATGGGCGCAATCCTGTTTAAAGGTCATGTGAAGAATAGAGTATCTGCAGAAAATATTCCATGCTCATTTTGAATTTGCAATGACTGTTGGCAGTTAGAGGTCTACTATGGAAGGGAAACCTAGCAAATATGTCAAGGTGTTATGGTTTATATAACAGCTGTTTGACAACACAATCATTTACTGCCTCCACACGACTGTTGATAGTGGAAAGATTAGTGATAGCAAAATCAGAAAAAGTGGTAAGGGAGAACCAATCAGCCTATTCCAGTTTTTATTGTGAAAAACAAATCAATCACAACAAACTTCCCTCAGATTGATGGGGAAATTATCACTGGCTCATGGGTCAGTGTCCATTCTCCATGAAAGACAAGGAAAAAGAAGAGGGGAAAACAGATGAATCAATGGTAAAAAAATTGACTTGGGACATAAAAATATGTATAAAAAATAATACTAAAGAAAGGAATCTGTGATCCCAGAACATATGCTTCACAGAACGACACCTCTCATCAATATGAACCCTATCCCAAAATGGATTGTGTCTATTAAAGTCTTCCAGAATGAAGAAGAGAGAAGGAAGATGCTCGATAAGAATTAATGTTTTTATCGTAATCCTCTCCCTATGACAGGTAAAGTGAACATAGTGTGATCGCGTAGACACAAATGGCAACAATCTCCAAAGATATATTGAGTGATATAGACGTGGTAGCTGCATAATATTTAACCAGCAGTATCACTTCCCTATGAACCTACCCACTACACAAACTGTCTTTTCTGTACAAGGAAAACTGTCAAAAGATGACAGCAGTAGCAGGTCTCAGGAATGTTTATTTTGTAGATAAACACAGAATAGTAAGAATAAACAAAATCCTTAAAGCCATCTAACATAGAATGGAAATCTGAACTGTTCTACTCATCAATACGGCAATGTTTACATCGTAGGAGCAGGAGACTTCATGTTTTTGATTACGCCCATGTCATATTTGTTTATCAGAAAGATATAAGTTAACTTCTATAGATTCTGCCTTGGGTTGATGAAACAGGTTCCATTCAGATAAATGTGATTTCAATGAGTGAGTGTGTGATCAAATAACAGTCCTGCGCTTTGGAGCCAATGGAGAGGGTCCCTATTATTTACTATATTCTATGATAATGACAGATATCGGAATAAACATACATACTTCTTCTAACCTACACATAGACGGTAGAAGACCTTTAACATATTTAAATGTTTTGTGGGTAGAATGGTGATATATATTTGCAATTCTACTGTGGTGGAGGAATAAAGTGTAGCAACATACATCTGAATTGAAACAGGAAACAACATATTTCATGTCTTAGAATGAGAAAAGTTGTTTTGCAGTCCTTATCTGTCATACTTCTTTCTTTTCTATCTGTTTAAAGCATGAATAAAAGTAGGAAAATGGGAACTATTACAATCAATACAACGTGAACCCAACTGACGTTCATAGTGATCGTGGCCTTTGCCACTACAATAAAAACTATATAATGTTTAGGAATCTCAAAACCGCTGGACTGAACACATCTGAAAATAGTATGAACATGCTACTTTGCCTTGCATTTCAGATAACCTATTTTGAAAGTGGCAGGTGATCGTAGTGATTTAAACCTCAAAACAAGAACGTTGGTAGGTCCCATTAGTTCGTCTTTCTGAGTGGAAATTCATTTAACACATAAAACACTTCTGCTGGTAAAATCAGCGAGAATCATCAACTCGAGGATGTTAATCAGGTCCTTCTCAAACCGCAATAGATATGTCCTCAATGGACTTTGACTTCAAAAGGAGTTCACTAACCTGAGTTTGTATATTTCGACCAAGATATGAAAAATAAGAAATTGAGATACAGACTGCATGAAGTTGGTGACTATGGAACAGACAGGGTTCCTCCCAATTATTGTTTTCTATTTTATTTTAATTAATTTATATATCCATAACATGACTCAGTACCCATTGATCCCATTTGCCATAGAATCCTACAACAGATCGCGCTAAACTGCTAAACAAAAACAATGCGGCTATTCCAGGGTTTTGTCGGCACTATACCTAAATATGAGCACTAGACATAGTGTCCATAAAAACCGCCGAGGGCATCTAATATTGGTCCTCAATTGACCGTAGCCACACAGACGAATCGATTGAGCCTGGGGTGGTCGTTCCTGTCAAAAGGAATCCAGGGTCAAAGTCATATGTTTCAGTGTAACCAACATCACTAAATCACCAAGATCCACTACTCCCATTCACGAATCGCCATGCGCGTCAAACTTGTGGGTGGATGTTTGGAACACTAAGGAAGTAAGCCCTATAAACAGAAGCTTTCTTGGGCGGTCCCCTTACCAGATACAACAATTCACGTTGAAAATATATCGAAAAGAAAAGTAAAAGATGTACATTCCTATCTAGACAAACGAAACAATGACACAGATAAAGCTTTATAGTGAAAAAGAAAGGACTTCCAGTGCCTCTTAACAAATATTAAAACACCTCAAAGAAAAGAGTCGTAGCAGTTAAAATATATTCACCAAGATTAAACAATTGCAATAATTCCACATGTATGAAAATTTGGCAGAGATATAAATCTATTGCACTCATTAGAGCTGCAACACAGTTCTACTGACTTTTCCATCCATGAAGACGTTCAATACTTGGTAATTAAACAGCAATATTGCTACACATTAACTCAATGGTAATGTAGAATAAAGAAGGAAAAAACATAAATAAACTGGTACAATGTCACCGAAAAAAGTAAGCATGTAAGGGAAACATTTGTACAATAATGTTTAAATACTTCAGTGATGGAAGACATAGAATGTATTACAAGAGACAAAAGTTGGATAACTTTTCGAACAAATGTAATAATGCCACATACAGTATTTATAAAAATATAGCTAAAATGATTAAAATTAATAGAATTCTAAATGTGAAATCTGTTGTGAAGGATACCGTGACAGATATCGTGTGATACAAAGAGAAAAGATGTACAATACTGATTTTTAAAATTCTAACAAAACCACAAAAAATGTTAATATACCTGAAAAATACGTAAAATCATTGTTTTTAAAAGAAAAGAAAGAAATACTAATAAGTATTTTTTAAGAAAAAAGGTATATATATATATATTACTGATTATGCAACAAGAACAGTACAACACATACATATGACTTGTACAGGCGGTACACCGCTCATCTGAAACACCGTTAAGGAAAAAGCGCGAGGCAAACGCAAAAAATCTGTGCAATATTGATTAAACACACATGAACTAAGTTGACTCAATACAAGAGATAAAATATGAGTAAGAGGGAAATAAACTAAATAGGTATCACACAATCTTAACAGTCCCAATGACAGAACATTTGGTTAATGTAAAAAGCTACACAGACACCAATAAAATGTGTTTTTTCTAGCTGATAAAGATGTACAGTACTTATTAAGTAAATAGAAAACTGTCACAAGCAACACAAGTTTTATAGAACTTGAATAAAAAAAATACTTATTATAAACAAGTAAAACTGTACTGCAGACAAATTATTTGTAAAGGAGATAACATTATTTAACAGAGAACAATGTATCATTATTCTGCAGAAGGAATAAAATAATTAGTTTTAGAAAAACTTGAGTCTGTTCAAAATATCAAATTTTTAAAAATGTTACTAAATAGTGCTTTTCATTAGTCATGAATACCACGTACCATGTACTTTACTACAACGTGATTTCATTCCTTTTTTATGTGAAGTCGTTAAGAAAGCACTTTTGTGTGTTCCTCTTTCTTTGTCTCAGTTATCTCTTCTCTCTATCAACCTATTCACATATCTAAGATAAAAACATATTGTTGAAAGAAGTTTGTTTCTGTTAATGTTTTACACACACTTGCTTATTTTCATCGAGATGATGAAACTACAACTTATTCTTTTCTATTAACACTTTATACGTGGCAATCTTAAAAGTGTTTGTTTTTCTTTGTTCTGCAGGTAATACGAAATACGTAATAAAAATAATATTTTAAAAATAATGTGTTATGATGTTAATATTGACAGTTTTATCCTATTACAAGGTAAATTACCCATTTCCAATGATGGGAAAAGTTTTAGTTAACCAATAAGATTAAACTTTATCATGAATTCTATTTAAAGGATTAGTTGGGTTGAAGTCTTGATTTCACTTAGAGCCATAGCTCTGAGATGCTGGTACTGCCTACCGAAAAAATAAACTGTTTTGATTTTGGAATTTCGCGCAAAGCCACTCGAGGGCGCTATCTGTGCTAGCCGTCCATAACTTAGCAGTATAAAACTAGAGGAAAAGCAGCTAGTCATCACCACCCACCGCCAATTCTTGGGCTACTCTTTTACCAACGAATAGTGGAATTGAGCGTAATTATAACGCCCCTACGGCTGAAAAGGCGAGCGTGTTTAGTGTAGCGGAGATTCAAGGATGCGACCCTCAGATTACGAGTCCAACGTCTTAACACACCTGGCCATGTCGGGCCTAATAAACTGTTAATCATTTCAGCCATGTTGACAACCATTTACATATAACATGCAGTAAATCTAGATTTTTATTTTTTAACTAACTTCCCATTTTGAAACTTCAATGATGATGTGGTTGATTCCGAGCAACTTACGAAATAAATTTTTGAGTATGTTTGTATGCATAGTTTTTCAAGCGTAGCGCAAGAAGCAGCCGCCTTAAACCGGAGACAAAGGAACGCACGGACAGACACCACGATTTTCAATATGTATAAAATAAAATAAATATGTATTACGCTGCTTTATCTAGATTATGGTACGTTTTATTCCCTAAATATATTGAGACAGATGCAATATCTCCATAAAGAGTGCTCTCCATCATTACATTATAAAATAAGTTGTGTTACGGAATGTCATACTGCATCACACTGTAATGTCGACACATTTCTCATATTAACATGGCATAAAAAAACAACAACTAAAGTATAGAAAACTTATGATGTTTATTTTTATAGCTTATAGCTTATACGAAAGTAATGTCCATCAGAGAATCAAGGGTATTGAGGAGAATATCAATTTAAAAATTAAAACTTATTTCTCAGTCTTTGGAAATTTTATAAATTAAACATATACACACATTATTTAAGAATCTTACACTAATAATTAATTTTCATTTTATTTGGTAAATAAAAAATTGTTTTACTAAAATGTAATTGCACGAGACATAACTCACAAAAGGTGCTTAATTAATTACGATGTACGGGCAAAACGTACTAGAATAAACGAAAAAAACCAAGTTGGAAAAAAAGAATTAACTTGAATACCATGGAACTTCAAATATAAGGGCCCGGCATGGCCTGGTGGTTTAGGCATTCGACTCGTATTCCAAGAATCGCGGATTCGAATCCCTGTCGCATCAAACATGCTCGGCCTTTTAACCGTTGGGGCGTTATAATTTCAGTCAATCCACTATTCGTTGATAAAAGAGTAGCCCAAGAGTTGACGGTGGATGGTGATGATTAGCTGCCTTCCCTATAGTCTTATATTGCTAAATTAGAGCCGGCTAACACGAAATTCAGAACAAACCAATCAAATGTAAACTGTCTAGGGTCTGCCAAAATTGTTTCAACTAACCTAAAATACTTTCAAGGACACGATAACAAACATTTTGTTTACCCTATCAAGAAACACAAAAATGAAAATTAGCTAATTTTGCTTTATCTTTTCCAATCACATAAGTAGTTAAACATAATAATTGTAGTAGATAAGTCAGACAGACAGCAAATGTTTTCCAACCGACGTAGAAAGAGTTTTGTCCAGTAATAAATGTTACGTATCACCATTATAGAAGAAAGACATCAACTTTGCAGGAAACCAAAAGCCTTTACTTTCATACTCTGATATTCAACAAGAATAATGCAATTAATGTTTAAAATATTTCAAAATAATTAGTTTCTATGAGAGGTTAATAACTTCTCTGTTTATCGCTGGAAAAGAACACTTAACAAAGAATGAAACATTTACTGAGGCAGATCCTTTTCAATTGTTTCATGTGTTTACATAAGTTTCATAGAAGTGGTTAAACTTCCAATACAGTAATGATATTAAGTGCGATTTAAACTCTCTCTTTGTTAACCTGAAGATCATCTAGGAAGGTCGGAACGTTGTTCTCTGTTTATTAACAAAAGTGTTAATACCCATACTAGCCGTTCTGAAGAACATAAGTAAGATCATGTTTAAATCAGCATAATCGTTAAGATTTATTAAGAGTGATTAAATTTAGTTACATTAACCACATGTTAGAGTCATGTAAAATAGAGAATTTGAATTGTAATATATACTTGAGGAAAACTAACTGACAGGAAATTTCAATATGAATGCTAGCCAGAGGAAATTGTTTCTATGCAGTTTTTTGGAACTAAAAAAAAGTCTATATACACACACAACCATACATACAGGGTGTCCCAAAATAGCGTTTACACTCTTTGACTTTGTATAGTTAATAAACCGTTTCTTTGATAGTCTTTGATGTGTGCATTTCCATTTCTTCCCGTTATGTGATGTGTCTGGAGCAGAACAGATTTCAGTTTGAATACCTGAGGTGAAGCAAACAAATTGTGACATTTTACAATTTCAACCAAGGAGAGTTTTCCTTGGGAAGAATTTTATTTGTTATTTTTTCTCTTGATTTCAGTATTAAATCTTTAAATAAATCCTTTGGCTATCATATGTATCTTGTTTCATTGGTAAAATCAATAAACAAGGCAAGTTATAATTATCCAAAGAGTGTAAACGTTATTTTGGGACACCCTGTATATTAATAGTATATAATATACTTAAAGCCTTGTGTAAGTAGGTTAATATTCAATCTTATCTGAATGTAAAATAAGCGGTAAGTCTGAGGACTTACAACAATAAAATCCGGAGTTTGATTCCCTGGGGTGAACGTTAGAATATAGTCCATTGTCTAGCTTTGCATTAAAACAAATAAGCAAAATGATCCTAAATCTGAAACAAATATAAAATCAAATTTATTAGATGAAGAAAAATAGTTTCATAAAGTTACATAGATTTGTTTTATTAACAAATGAAAATTCGATATAAAGCTATTTCTAGCTTTCTTCACGGCAGTGGAGGGCGTTATTTTCATCTATAGTTGTTTCTATATAATGTTTAAGAATCTCAAAACCGCTGGACTGGACACATCTGAGAATAGTATGAACATGCTACTTTGCCTTGCATTTCAGATAACCTATTTTGAAAGTGGCTGGTAATTGTGGTGATTTAAATCTCAAAACAAAAACGTTGGTAGGTCACATTAGTTCGTCTTTCTGAGTGGAAATTCATTTAACACATAAAACACTTCTGCTGGTGAAACCAGCGAGAATCATCAACTCGAGGATGTTAATAAGGTCCTTCTCAAACCGCAATAAATATGTCCTCAATGGACTTTGACTTCAAAAGGAGTTCACTAACCTGTGTTTGTGTATTTTGACCAATAAGAAATTGAGATACAGACTGCATGAAGTTCATGGCTCACGCTCTCACTCGCCATATTCGTGAATGGCTATTATTTTTGTTTTTGGCGAAGAAAAATTGTAATTGGCGAATATAGCGGCGAAGCACTGTTTTTGTTTACAAAATGTCAGACTGGTTCACTACATCAACGTTTTTTAATGCAAGTATGTGGGAAGCAGATAAACATCAATAACCCGTCTGCAAGGTCATGGTCAGGATCGACCAACGTGTGAAAAATTGTTCAATCAACTGCGACATGACGGCTTGACATGAATAACTCATTTATATGTGGTTGATTAGCAGCACTATAATTAAAGGACAACCACGAAGATTGTGTGGCTTTACACGTGTAATTACATTATCTAATGGTGCAAGTTTAGTTTGAGTGATAATAATATATTTTATTAAGTAGGGCTCTCACTAGAAAGACTTGGGAGAAATGGTCTCCCAAAACAGACCAAACCTCACCCTTCGTAAGCTCAAGAAAAAGTCATCTTTTAGAGATTATATTATAGAAGAAAAGAATGCTATTGACTGTAAACTTTTCCATAATTTTGTAAAATTAGAGCAAAACTTCTCCCTGGTTTGCAAGTCTAGAGAGACCCTTATTTAGCAGCATGTAATAACAGTTACTTTTAATTTAGTGACGCGTCTTCCCATGTCATTATTGTAATGATTTTTGTGTGAAAAACATTGAACTTTGTAACTGTGAAACTGTTGTTTTATAATAAATTTGATAAATGATAAATTCATTGAAAAAAAATGTATGATAAGAAATTAGTTGTCATTTATTCTTTGACTGTCTTATCGTATGTGACTGGCTGGAGGGTTGAATACGGATCAAACCTATCTTGCTAAAACACTGGCTAAAATTGGCTACCAAAACATCATTTGGCTAATAGCCTGGCTACAGAAAAATTTAGTCCAGGGTAAGCCCTGAAGTTGGTGACCATGGAACAGACATGGTTCCTCCCAATTATTGTTTTCTATCTTATTTTAATTAATTTAGATATCCATAACATGACTCAGTTCCCACTGATCGCAGTTACCAGAGAATCCTACAACTCTAGTTTTCTTCATGGCAGTGGAGGGCGTTATTTGATCTATAGTAGTTTCTGAAAATATAATAATATTTTCAGTAATAAAATAAAAAAATGAAATTTTTCTAAATTAATTATCATCAAAATGTTCTACAGTAATATTAATTAGAGTAATATATTTATCAATATCATGGTATTTCGACTTTTAGTGCAATTTATTTTAGAGTTTGTTAATTTTTTGAAAAAAACAAATTGTTGAGGAAAGCAAGTTTTTCGTCTTTTTTTCTATTTATTATATTTAATTATTTTTGTATTGTATGGATAACATATTAGACCAATGGCACTGATAAGCAATGACAAAACTTTTAAAAAAGTATTGAAATTACTTACTGAACTATGTTTTTTTAAATAACGGCAGACCGAAAATGGCACAATGGTTAGTGTGTTGGTCTATCAATTTACAGTTAAGGATGGCAAGCACAGATATTTCTTGAACAGCTATGCGTAGAGAACAAACAAGCAGTTAATCATTGTATAAGTGTATATCGATTCAGCATATTTAATTATCTCCATAACTTAGTAATTACGTCTGGTATATAAACATACTTAACTGTGATCACGAATAATAATACATAAATATCTCTAACCTGAATGTCAGAGTAGTTGCGTCTGATATATAAGCATATCCATTTCTATCCTGAATATAAAATTATATATTATATAAAACATTTAATTTTATCATGAACGTAGCACTTAATCCTTATACACAAATAAACAGGTGAAGATAACAGTGTTTCCTTCATATAAATTTCCAGATGATTTTTGCTGTTGATGTACAATTATGAATAAAAACAGTAACTACATTTTTGAAGTATAGATGAAGACCTACTTACATTCCGATCACAACTTGTATGTTATCTATGATGAAATACTCTACGGTTTAGGTCGAGACATGATAGCAAGTTTAATGATCTTCGAATTACTTTTCGTTTATTTTCCCACTCATGTATCCTGTTGTATCAGGTACGTTTCATGTTAACATTGGTACGTGAGAACGAGACTTATTAAATTGTAATTAAGAGAAAGTTTTGTTTGTTTTTGAATTTCGCGCAAAGCTACTCGAGAGCTATTTGCGCTAACCGTCCCTAATTTTGCAGTGTAAGACTAGATGGAAGGCAGCTGGTCATCACCACCCACCGTCAACTCTTGGGCTACTCTCTTACCAAGGAGTACTGGTATTAACCGTCACTTATAACACCCACAGGGCTGAAATGACGAGCATGTTTGGTGTGACAGGGATTCGAAGACGCGACCCTCAGATTACGAATCGAATGCCTTAACCCACCTGGCCATGCTGGGCTTTATGTGTATAGATAGGTATGCGAAATAGTATCTTGAAACCTCATACATGTAAATGCACAGTAACAATTTAAAACTACATACTTCAGTATGCAAAACTAACGAATTGAAATTACAAATAAAAAGAGTTAGAACATCATACAGAAATGGTGATGTAGGATAAGTACACTCTAAAGGATGTACATTAACATCTGGAAGCTAAATACCCAAATACTTACAAAAGAAAAAAAAAATGTGTAAATAATTAACCGCAAACGACTTTTAGAAGTATTTTTAACAGCTTATAAAATCTATTTATACAAATGTGTATAATAACCTCCAAAAACCACATATACAAGTAAATCAAATAACGTATTCAAATTATTCACACATGAATTTACTATAAGCGTATGTGTACAATATTGTGTGAAAACTGCATACACAAGTAAATAGAACGTTATAAGAAACTACATACATTAGTTAGTTTGTGTAATTTTTTTGATTTCGCACAAAGCTACTCGAAGGTTATCTGTACTAGCCGTCCCTAATTTAGGAGTGTAAGACTAGAGGGAAGGCAGCTAGTCATCACCACCCACCGCCAACTCTTGGGCTACTCTTTTACCAACGAATAGTGGGATTGACCGTAACATTATAACGCCCCCACGGTTGAAAGAAGGATCATGTTTGGCGCGACGTGGATGCGAACCCGTGACCCTCAGATTACGAGTTGCAAGCCCTTAACACGCTTGGCCATGCCGAGCACATACACAAGTAAACAGAATGTCATAAGAAACTGCATACATAAGTAAACAGAATGTTACGTAGAAACTAATCGCACAGGAATTTACGACTGTTTATGTACAATATTATGTGAAAACTACATAAGCAAACACAATAAGCTCTGAAACTTCACTTGTATTTGCGTCTATAAACCAATGTCTAGAAGCTACAAAAACAAAAATTACTTGAAAACTGAATCTACATTTGAATGGAAAAATACATTTGAGAACTACCTAAACAAATATGAAAAACAATAAACATAAATAGTAAATGTGCATGCAATAAACCTGGAAATCATACACACGTATTCTCAGAATATCTTCAGGAAACGTCACCATTACATACGTATTATGGATTATGAAAAATAATTAAACATGTACATAGAATAACGTTTGGAAATTATACAATCATGCACACGCACACCAGAATGTAAAGTAGTGTTGAAAATCTATATATATATATATATACACGCATACATGTACAGAGCCGTTTTGAATTACATACACGAGTAGGGACAATTAAATTCCAAAACTACACACAATGGCGTTTCAAATCTATACGTGTGTATTAAATTCACAATAATATAATAAATGTAAAGTATTTTGTGGAAACTGTATACACGATTATGCATAATAATACTTGTAAACTACATAAAAAAATATGCGTATAATAGTTGGAAACTATATACACAATTATGAATAGTAATATTTAGAAACTGCATATGAAAGCTTGCCTAATGATGTGTAGAAGCTATATATATATATATACATATACACACGATGGTGTTTAAAATATTCACACAGGTATGCATAATAATATGTAGAAACTATAGATAAAAGCATGCTTTATAACATTTTGAAACTACATACACATATGTGCATAGTAGTGTTTGTAAGCTGTATACACTAATGAGTAGACCAACACCTGATATGTTGGTATGTAGAATAACATGGAAATTTCAAAGACTACCATATGTCTGCAAAGTACAAGCAGAAAATACTAGAAGAGAAAGTATGTGTAAAGAGAATATCAAATGAACAGAATTTGTCGAATTATACAGTGTAATGTCAACAAATTACTACAAAAATATTTAAAGAAACTTCTGAATATTACAAATACAACTGTGTAAAATAACATCTTAAATATATATAGCCTGATAAAATATCATGTAAATACTACAAACACAAATAAAAGAATATCATGTAAATACTATAAACATAAATGATAGAATATCATGCAAATACTACAAACATAAATGATAGAATATCACGTAAATACTACAAACAACATGAAAGAATACCATGTAAGTACTACAAACATAATTGAAAAAATATCATGTAAATACCACAAACATAAATGAAAGAATATCATGTAAATACTACAAACATAAATGATAGAATATCACGTAAATACTACAAACAACATGAAAGAATACCATGTAAGTACTACAAACATAATTGAAAAAATATCATGTAAATACCACAAACATAAATGAAAGAATATCATGTAAATACTACAAACATAAATGAAAAAATATCATGTAAATACTACAAACAGAAATGAAAGGATATCATGTAAATACTACAAACAGAAATGAAAGAATATCATGTAAATACTACAAACAAAAATGAAAGAATATCATGTAGATACTACAAACATAAATGATATGACATCGTGTAAGTACTACAAACACAATTAATAGAATATCGTATGGACAGTACAAACATAAATGATAGGATATTGTCTGAATACTAGATACACAGATCTGTGCAATAACTTACATACATATATTCAAAAATAGGTTTTATCCAAACATTCAATTACATGTAACACCTCACGAATGCAATAAACACGACTGTTTAAAAGAACCCCTGAAAATTACTACATAAATACTCAGTGCAATGGCTGGTATACTCGCACATGTAGATGAATTTTTAAATCTTAGGTACAGATTTAGCGCCCAAGAAAAAACAAACACAATTAAAATCTAGAAAAACGATTAGAAAACGTGCGTTACAGACAATTGTCTCTAAACTAGACACACAGATATTCAGAAGAACGTATAAAATTTACCTACACATGTATTTTAGAACAATGTTTTAAAATATACCTATATCAGTGTGCATAGAATCATCCGGAAACAGAATACACAAGCACGTAAAGACGTTTTAGAATATGCGTTAGAGGTGATAACATTTCTTTGATTAAAAAATTAATTTTTTGTGTAAGTGATGCATGAAACATTTCTTATGAAAAACAAAGAAACTTATATATCCAAACTGCATGAAATCTCTCGTAGGCTTTCGCAACACTACAGATAAGCTAATCTGGAACGTCTTCCCACCATAACAACTGCATCAGATTAGAGAAGGATCTTTGATGTGAGCCAAGCTTTATCTTGAGATTCGCGCCGCTAAATAGCTTCACACTTTCAGTATATAATAGTATCTTAGACCTATATAAAAATGTATGAATAATAACCCATATTATGTTTAGAAAACTTACACAAATACCTAAAAGAAAATGTGAAAAATACAAGCACCATACAATATATACCCGAATTTATAGAATATCGTCTGGATACTAAATACATAGATGTGTACATATGTGTGTTCAATAATATGTGCTAACAATAGATACTATATACACACACAAAAACGAGTGCTTTATAAAAGAAACTGTCACATTATAATAACTACATCCAACTATTTGATTAAAGCAGTCGTTGAGTGTCCTTGGTACTGTTGACTAGCTGTCATTCTCAAATCTATCAGTTCAATATAAAGAACGAAGAGTGCAGGTGTCCATTATGTGGCTTTGCGCGAAAATCCGCAAAACAAAAGTCTCAGCATAATGTTTTGTAATTTTAGAGTTTCTAGAAACTACTATTTATAACCTCTTTGTAGCATATTTACCAATGTATAATCAAATCAAAAGGCCTATTATATGCGAGAAAATGAAAATAAATTCAACGACATATTCTTTGTTTTCTAAACTTACTTTTTTAACACAGGCGGTACTACTGAACTGTAGTTTATATTATCAGTTATCAAAACTTCTCTCGAATTCATAAATTCTAAATTCTACTTATTATCAGCTCCTTTTACCTGCAATTAGGATGTGGCATATCTATCACTGTCTTATAAAACACAAAGCACGCGTTTGGAAATGAGAAAAATCCATTTGAAAAGTTTCAACAATCTTTTAACATGTTTAGTATTCAAAACGTACAAGAACGAGGAAACAGCTTCATTATTTATCTACTCACGTGAAAAAATAGTTTAACGACTTTTCATGTATTATTTGATAACTTTATGACAAACTAAAGAAGAAATAATGTGACAGCTATAAAAAAACATTTCTTTAATCTTCTTTTTGTTCCAAACATAATTAATGTTTAAACTGTTTGTTCAAATGTACACACATATATGAGTAGATGGATATGTCTGTGTAATGGATAAGTAGGTGGAACCTTTCTTTTTTTTAATTTACTCTGGAATACAGAGTTCAATCTAGTCTTTAAACCCTCATGTTCGTTTGGTATGACACAAAGATGTACTGTATGTTTTCTGAACCGCATTAACAACTATAAGGACATTAAACAAAGATTCAAAACACGTGTTAGAAAGTAATATAATTTTGAAAATATATTCATATATGTTTATATACGTAACAATAATTAATTATATAAGAATAAAACTTGGTATTAAATCTTGATGGCCCGGCATGGCCAAGCGTGTTAAGGCGTGCGATTCGTAATTTGAGGGTCACGGGTTCTCATCCCCGTCGCGCGAAACATGCTCGCCCTTCCAGCCCGTGAGGGCGTTTAATCTGACAGTCAATCTCACTATTCGTTGGTAAAAGAGTAGTCCAAGAGTTGGCGGTGGGTGGTGATAATTAGCTGCCTTCCCTCTAGCCTTACACTGCTAAATTAGGGACGGCTAGCACAGATAGCCCTCGAGTAGCTTTGTGCGAAATTCAAAAAACCAAACCAATTAAAACTTGATATATGTGTTTTATTTCCCCTAAGTATTATGAAACAGTTTCACTTCAGAACACTAATCTTTTACTTTTACCATTCTTATATTAAAATACTTTGAACATAAAATCAGATGCTATTAGAATAATTACTTGCATTAAATATCACAAAAAGTTTCCATGCCGTATTCACACACAATAAACATAATTTCCCTAATTCCTGGCAAAGACCTCACAAATGTTAATTAAAATATAACACAACTACTTATCCATTGAAACATTCATTTCAGTTATTATTAATAGCATACAGTTTGTGGCTCATCTTCAACAGAATTCAGTATTTAATCTTGTTGGTCGAGCATAATTTAACAGTTAGTGTACCTGACTGTTATTTCAAGATGAACGGTTCGCGTCAACTCACATTATTATGTCAGAGTAGCTCAAGAATTTAAGATGAGCATTGTTAACTAGAAGTCTACTCTCTAGCCTCTGTAGACCGTGTGCAGCCTTGAATAACTACTCATCAAAAACAAACATTAATCTCATATAACAAACAAAAATACCCGTCCTCATTGACGGTAGGTTGGTTGATTGGTTGGTTGGATGGTTTGGTGTTTCATGGCGCAAAGCAACCAGACTATCTGCGCCCTCGGTGACGGAAAAAGGTTAAATTAATAGACAAGAATAAATTATTCAATCGATTGTTACACTTCTGGTTTAACTCCCAAAGCTCTGAATCACTCATACCGCCCACTGCGAAACGTAATTGTTATGCATTTCAGACTCTCTGAGAGTCACTGAACAGCAATATATACAATCAATCTACATTTTTATTCTTTAAATTACGTCACATTTGAAATATGAATATTTTATAATTACTTCTTAACAAGTTAGTGTAGAATATCCTGCTTACAAAATAAAATTTGGCATCAAATTAATGCATGTTCTCCCGTCATTTCAAAAGTGAATTTTGAGCTTTGCGCAAACGTGAGAAAGACGAATTCTCGGAGAGACATCATGGTTGGCAGTATGTGTAAAACTGGTGACTTCGAGTGAAATAAATATATTTAAAGAAATCTTAAATGAATGAGTGTTAAGATGTATGTAAAATGAAACAGCATTGTTTGTTTAAACACTACTTGTTTAATCTAATCCGACATCTGAGTGCTTACCCAATCACGATGTTGTTCAAATTTACCATGAAATAAAAATCGCCAGATGAGCTAGGAAATACTTTTATAGAATATAATACTTTGTAATGTTTGAATTTCTTGTTAGCTGCTTCTGATAAACGAATATATTCTAAACTTGAACTTTTTTAACAATTTTCATACAAGTTCTAACTATGTATTACAAACGAAGTCATTTTAATAGTTGCAATAAATCACTGATGAGAAACAAACCCCCACACGTAGTGTTTGTAACATAAATACTTCAAAGAGTGTGTAAACTTCATTGTAACTCCTCGGATACACAAACAATCATTTAGCGAACAATATTTACTTGCTTCTGTAACAAGTCCCTGAGAACTTAGCATATTACTTGGATTAGCGACATAACAAACAAACCCTTCCATAAAACGTCATTTAAGTTAAACTTAGCGATATAAGTTAAGCAGTATAGTAATATAAATGCTTAGTATTCACTTAGGAGAAAATGTTAATAAGAGGATTAGTACAGGTGCAAAATAGTGGAAATTCTACTCGTACATGAATAAAAGTTATCTAACAACCAATAAAAACGCTTTAAATTATTATTTAATAATTTCACACAATTATACGCAATGTATTAAACATAAAAACCACAAACAATCTGCTACGTAATACAGAATTATATGTCCTATGTACAGAATCTATCGAACTCCAGATTTTAGCGTTGTGAATAAATTTACCGCTGTCGATCGAAGGACTGTAGATAATACGAATAACATGAACGTTTCAAATAATAACAATATATAAACACACAAAATGTTAGAAACAACATCATGGCTAGAATTTGCCTCCTTTCCATTTCAGCTGACCAAGTCAGCCGACTACATATGATAGAAAAAAAAATAAAAAAATCTTAACAGCAACATATTTTTGTGGAGAATATGATACTGAAGCTCCGGTTTAATTATTAGAGTAAATATGCCAACCTTTTTGATCCAGATCCGACGACTATGTAGCATCCTGTCTGGTTCCTTTTTTATTTGGATTTCAATATTAGACGTCAAGATTTCAGACACTAACGAAAACTGAGAGCTCTTCTAAAGTTTAGAGTGATAGAAAAATTTATTTCATCACTCAAGTTTTTATACTTTTCATTGGAATCATTATCTGTTTTGAGATCCTAATAAATGCACTACTTTCTATCTGTTACAGCTACAACTTCATAGGGTGTTTGGAAATTGTACCAGCCGTTTTGGGGAAATATGTGGAAATTCTTAATGAAAGTATGTTTGTTTGATTGAAGTTAAACACAACGCTACCCAATGGGCTATCTGTGTTCTACCCACCATGACTATCGAACCTAATATTTAGAACTGTAAGTCCGCAGACGTACCTCTGTGCCACTTGGGGGCCAATGAAAGTCAGTTTAGAAGCCTATCTGCTACACCATGCCTGTAATGCTACCATGGTCACGGGTTGTGAGTAAACTTCATGCAAAATAAGGATCCATTGTTTCTTTGAGTAACGTGGAACTTTCGACAAGACAGGTTTTCAGAAGAATTAAATTTGATTTGTCTGCTTTGAGCTACTGTGTACAGATAGATAGGGAGGGTAGACGTGTGGAACAGTTGAAAGAAATTGGTAGGATGAAAGCAACCACACCAGTTGACGATCGTGTTTCCAAACGCATGAGCTTGCAAAATAATTAACTGTCGCCCACAGATAAAAAAAGAGCATGAAGTGAACTTCAGTGATCATGCGTACTGTCTAATCTTACTTGAGCCAGTTATTTGTTAAGAGTATATTGAAAATATTATTATAAGTTAAAACGCATAGAAAAAGGAAAATAAAATAATTCAGTTAGTTCTATAATTACCATAATAACTAATTAGCTTTTGATAAGACCATAATTAATTTAGTTGAATATAAAAGCAGTGTCATCTAGGTAGTAAATCAGCATTGTAAAAGAAACTGTAACACACAACACATTTAAAGATTCGAATTAGAAGAGCTATATAAAAAGTGGTTACGTTTGGGCAGGTAACTGATTTGAAATGAAACATAACCAGTAACAACAATAGCAACATTTAGGGATAAGCTAACATTGTATAGAGGAGTAAAATCAAATAACAAGGTGTTGTTGTTTTGAATTAAGCACAAAGCTACACAATAGGCTATCTGTGCTCTACCCACCACGGGTATCGAAACCCGGATTTCAGCGTGTAAGTCAGTAGACATACCGCTGAGTCACTGGGGGGCATCAAATAACAATCAGAAGAAAATAGAATGAATGTCAGAAGTGATGTTTAGTTTAGGTAGAATAAGTTAGAATTATAATACAGGAACTCAATATTGTATAAATGTCTTTACCAACAAAGCTTTAGTTTAAATGATATCTATATGTCATTTATATATAAATATTCAAACACTATTTCAAATGTTATAACTAATAAGGTTTAACAATTTGTTATCAAGTGTAAAGTTATAAAATGTGTTATCTGTGCTGCGCCCACTGCTTGTATCGAAACCCAATATTTAGAGTTATAAGCTCTAAGACTTGCAGCTCAGCCACCAGTTATAGTGTAGGATTTTATGAAACTCAAAATAATAAAAAATAGAACATTTCATTACTTATGAAACACATAAAAATACCACTAATTCACTTATAATAAGCTCTCAGATCTAACAGACAATTTAAATGTGGATATAATTAACCCAGTCAGAAATAAAATTGCTTCAAAACTTTTATGACAATTACAAACAAATGAAATATTGCATATTAACTTTCGAAATCTAGTCTTATATACTTGATAAAACAAAGCTTATTGTACGCTTAATAAATATGGAAAAGCCTTTAATGCATTCTTCTTACTGAAAAGTAGTGAATGATACAGTACTCAACTTATTGAAGAGTGTGGATAATACAGTACTCTACTTACTGAAAAGTAGTGAATGATACAGCACTCTACTTATTGAATAGTAGTGGATGATACAGCACTCTACTAATTGAAGAATAGTGGATGATACAGCACTCTACTTATTGAAGAATAGTGGATGATACAGCACTACTTATTGAAGAGTAGTGGATGATACAGCACTCTACTTATTGAAGAGTAGTGAATGATGCAGCACTCTACTTATTGAAGAGTAGTGAATGATGCAGCACTCTACTTATTCAAGAGTAGTGGATGATACAGTACTCTACAAAAGTGTTAAGACAAGATAGTATGTTGCTATTCTTTCCATTTTAGTGGTTAATTCTTTTGTGCCATTACAGAATGTAAATTTCAACTCTGTGGTAATGCTTCACTGATCTCTGTTGACAACTGAATGAGCCAGGATGATAATACTTATCATGCTTTAGAATTTCAGATGGTACGATGTAGTTATTTTATATGAAAAACACATACACATATACTTGTACCAAGGAGGTTTCATAAGGGTTTTGTTTGAATGAACACACAGTATATAACCCTATATATTAAATTATGTTGTCATGTCATGGATAAAAAGCGTTGATAATTGTAAGTAGAACAAAGACTTCGCATAAAAACATTACATGATGATCATTGGATTCTCCGACAAATCGCTACATAGTTGAAATGTTCCCTAAATACTGTCAAGTACACTCTAGATCGCAAGACAGAGATATATAAATGTGAAAATAAGAAAGAAGCAAAACACCTAAATTTAATGATACAGATGTTAAATATCTTTTGTTTATGCAGTCTTCAGGAAAGAAGGAAAATTGCCATTAATCTCAAGCATGAGAAAAACGACCATGTATCACATGAAAGAAAAGTGTTCAGATCTATATTATCATGAAGATTTGGCCTGGCATGGCCGAGCGCGTAAAGCGTGTGACTCGTAATCCGAGGGTCGCGCTAAACATGCTCGCCCTCCCAGCCGTGGGGGTGTATAATGTGACGGTCATTCCCACTATTCGTTGGTAAAAGAGTAGCCCAAGAGTTGGCGGTGGGTGGTGATGACTAGCTGCCTTCCCTTTAGTCTTACACTTCTAAATTAGGGACGGCTAGCACAGATAGCCCTCGAGTAGCTTTGTGCGAAATTCCAAAAACAAACAATCATGAAGATTCAATGAGAATGAATTATTTGGAAGTGTATCAGTTTAAAAACCTTCACTCTCGTCTACAAATATTATCAAGAGACTACAAAATGCAAAATTTGGACTGTTGATGATTGGAAAAGAGTATTGTGGACGAATGAATCCAAGCTTAAAATATCTTGTTCAAAGCGAAAGATGATTATCTCAATGCATAGCACCAACCTTGAAGCATGGGTGAAGCTTTGTGATGGTTTAGGAGTGCTGTTCTGCAAAATATATGGGATAATGGAACAGCACGTGTACCAGCAGATACTGATTTGTCATGGTATACCCAGAAATTTGCGAATTATTGGTAAAGTATTCTACTACCAAGAAGTCAATGTCCCTAGACACTCATCCAACCTATGCAGAAATTTATTAGCTAAGAAAGAAGCTGCTGGAATCGTTCAAATGATGCAATGGCCATCAGAGAGCTCTGATCCCAACCCAACTGAGTTGATCTGAGATTTGATAGATCAAAAACTTGTCAAATCAATATTTACTTCAAAAAGAATCTCTATGGGAATGTATTACAAACATTTGGAGTAAAATCCTAAAGGGCACTTCATTAAATATGTTGCAACAATACCTGAATGACTATCTTCAGTTATTCAAACAAACGGGGAACACACAATATTAAGTGTTTGCTGAACTTGAGCATTTCCACTGAGTTTCTGTTGTACTAAATATAAAGAGATAAAAAGAATGATGTTTCACCTGTGATTTACCTTCCGTTGGTCTTTGAAAGTAGCCCAGAATATAAATTTGGCTTTTTTCTGACACTTTTACACAGTACTGTACATACTCTTTACAAAACAGTTTTTGTAAACTCAAACTTTTCACTGTTTCTTCACTTCAACTTTATTCAAG
Organism: Carcinoscorpius rotundicauda; assembly: GCA_011833715.1. Classification (NCBI taxonomy): domain Eukaryota; kingdom Metazoa; phylum Arthropoda; class Merostomata; order Xiphosura; family Limulidae; genus Carcinoscorpius; species Carcinoscorpius rotundicauda. The sequence goes on along the minus strand of CM022392.1, from coordinate 41,309,322 downwards.
ACTGAATATTTGCCCATTCTCCAGAGTATATTACTTTCCTGTAAAACAAAGATATTTTCAACTTCATTAACAGTTTCTCGCTAGCGCAACTGTAACCTAAAGAGCTTATAACGCTACCTTTTAGTGAAAACAGATAGAGAGATCCACCTTTGCGCTGCTTATGAGAAGCTTGAATGCTCCAACAGCTTTACAAAAAAATGTTGTTGATCTGTGAGATTAACGAGGCCTAACTAGAGTTTTAGGCTGTTACGACAGTTGGTTTCCTACTATGAGTTTTAAATATGTGCTGACAGTTGGTTTTTCTACTACAAATTTTAAATAGGTGCTGATAGTTGGTCTTCTATCATAATTTTTAAATAGGTACTGACAGGCATGATGAGAAACAAAAGTTTCTCTGACAAGCAGATTATAATACTTTCAAATGTTGCGGTTTAATGCTAAAATATATTATTTTTAATGCTTTGACAGCTATTGGTGTTTAAAACCTTAACTTTTAAAGTATTGCATTGTATACATCAACAATGTTTCAGAAAAACATCGTTCAGCCCAACTAAGAAGTTCTGGCATTGACCGAAAGGCCTCTTGTGCAGGGAACTAACTAACTTGAGGAACCTAAATGCCGAAAGCTAGTAACAAAAGCCAATAGGCCTAAACGTAAATCCATTTGGTGTCGCTAGGTTCGCACAGATCAGCTGATTACGATTGCAAATATCTTCATTTGTGTATTAGCTACGCAGTTTTAAGTGAAGTGCGATTTTTTTTTGGCAGATTTCAGAATGAAAGACCTGAAGGAGCAACGACTTGCTGTGAAATTTTGTGTTAAACTTGGAAAATCTGCGACTAAAACTTTTGCTATGCTTAACACGGCTTACGGTGATGTTGCTATGAAGCGTACGGCATGTTTCAAGTGGCATGAACGTTTTAAGGATGGTCGACAGTCCATTGAAGATGATGAGCGTCCTGGACGACCTTCCACGTCAACTGACGACCCACAAGTCGACAAAATCAACACCCTGGCGCGGGTAAATCGACGTCTGACTGTCAAGGAGCTTGCTGAAGAGTATGGGATATCAGTTGGATCTTGTTACGAGATTTTGACCGAAAAAGTGAAGATGCACCGCGTTGCTGCGAAATTTGTGCCTCAGAACTTGTGAGTTTTTGGCTAAACACTCGATCACTGTTCTTCACTACCCCCCTACTCACCTGACCTTGCTCCTTGCGATTTTTTCTTGTTCCCCAAACTCAAAAGACCCTTGAAAGGAAGAAGATTTGAGACGATTCCCGAGATTAAAGCAAATGCGACGAAGGAGCTGGAGAACATTACAAAAGAAGCGTACCAGGACTGTTTCAACAAGTGGAAACACCGTTGGGAAAAGTGTGTGCGTTGGAGAGGAGAGTACTTTGAAGGGGTCCCAGACCTGTAACTTCTACATAAAATAAATTTTGTTTTATTACGTTAGTCCGCGTATTTTTTGAACAGTCCTCGTATAATAGTCTACGAAACAATATATAGTAACCTTCTTCAGGCTGAGATCTGTTTCAAGACTAATGCAACAGTGACTGAGATATAAATTAAATTCGTTCTTTTTATATGTAAAACCTTGATGTATTTACTTTTATTTATCAAAATTAATTAAAGAAATGATTGAGTAAAAGATAAAATAACTAAGATTCTGCTGGTTATATTTATATGACAGCTAAATCGTTGAATACAATAAATATAACTAAACAACAGCAAAAACAAACACTAATGTAATAACAGAAACACTAACTAAAAAGAAGACAATTATATAAAAAAGAAAATAAGAGGTAAATTAAAAAAAGATATTTAAAGATGGAAGACCTCGTTCTGAGACTCACTTGCTTCTTACGCAACTAAAAAAGATCATGGAATCATTCAAAGAAGCAATCACGCAATGCAACGTTAAAAGTGCAAAACGTAAAACAGCAAACACACTAAAGAGAGGAACAAAATATTAAAACTTTTACAATATTTTGTTGTTTCAAATGTAGAAAAAAGAAACGTTGCTTTAATAGAAATAGATGTGATATGAAAGATGAAAATATAAAGAAATGCAAACTAGTGAAAGAATATAATTAAAGCCAATCTGGTGTATTACGTTAAGTTTTGCACGTTATGGAAGCCAAACAAAATGATCGTTTGCTTTTGAATTTCCCGAAAAGCTACTCGAGGATTATCTGCGCTAGCCGTCCCTAATTTAGCAGTGTAAGACAAGAGGGAGGGCAGCTAATCATGACCACCCACCGCCAAGTCTTGGGCTACTCTTTTACCAACGAATAGTGGGATTTACCGTAATATTATAACGTCCCGACGGGTGGGAAGGCGAATATGTTTGGTACGACCGAGATTCGAAGCCGCGACCCTCGGAAAACGAGTCGTACGCCTTAACACGCTTGGCTATGCCGGACCCGGAACAAATGATAAAACTAAAATACTCGAAGACTTTCATAATTGCATATTCATGTAATGATCTGATTTTGTAAACAAGTAGATACATAACATTTGGCTTATCAAAGCTGTTATTTTTCAAAAATGTTAAAATGGGATTTAATCTAGTCATCTTGTGCAATAAACAAGTATTAGAACTCTTGAACAAGAAAATACATATGTAAAAAACGACTGGTTTTTCGCTCCTCTACATAAATATGTTTTCAGTGATGCCGAGAAAACCCACTTGTAGAGAAATATATATGCAAAAATGTTTTCAACCCAAACCAGCCGTTTTTTTACATATATATTTTTCTCTACAAGTGGGTTTTCTCGTCATCATTGATTGGGCAAAGAAACAGATATAAATATCCAAACAACTATACCCTCGGAGACTTGAAATGAAGGAATGTGGGAAACGAGTCAAGGATATTTTCCATCAGTTTGACGACTATCCACTTTCGATCGTGGACATCCTGGTGTGGACTTCATAATAACTAAGTGTTATTATTGAAAAATTAAACATGCGAACAAAAATTGATTCCGTTTTTACAAAGATTGGGTATACTGGATATGATTAGGTAAAACTGTGTAGACTATGAAGTTTCAAATTGATTGGTAGTATTTCTACGTATATACTTAAAATAACACTGTGTGCATGATCCTTCTACCTAAACGTTCCTCTTTCGATCACGACGAGTAGCGAACGAGCCACCTTCTACAAGAATTCTAATAAGAGAGTTTCTTACACAATCTAAAAAAGTAGTAAAACCTGATAGGCTTAAATATTATATAAGCATCCTCCACCCCTCGGTTTCTTGAAGTAAAAATGTATTCTAAAGACAACTAATATGGGTATTAAAACTTTAATTAAAATAAAGAACAGATCAACATTTGCAAACCCTCTTTATTAACCTGAAGATGACATAAGAAGGTCAAAACGTTGTTCTGCACTTTATTTTAATTTAAGTTTTAATACCCATACCAGTTGTCTTGAGAATACAATCTGCGGGTGTATATTATTACTTGCGGCGGACAAAATGCGGATAGCTTTGTGCTTAATAGCAAACAAACAAAACATTTTATTTCAAGATATCATGCGGGCAACTGGACTAACCGAAATGTTGCTTCATACAAGGTAACTCGGACGATGGTTGTACGACGTTTCGTTTACATGCTTGATATCATTACCAGTTCAACTTCTCTGGTTTGTTGTTAGAGGTGGCCTAGCATGGCCGAGCGCGTAAGGCGTGTGACTCGTAATCCGAGGGTCGCGGATTCGTGCCCACGTCGCGCTAAACATGCTCGCCCTCCCAGCCGTGGGGGTGTATAATGTGACGGTCAATCCCGTTATTCGTTGGGAAAAGAGTAGCCCAAGAGTTGGCGGTGGGTGGTAATGACTAGCTGCCTTCCTTTTAGTCTTACACTGCTAAATTAGGGAAGGCTAGCACAGATAGTCCTCGAGTAGCTTTGTGCGAAATTCCAAAGCAAACAAACAAATTGTTGTTAGAGGTATTTTATTCTTTAACCTACACGAATAGAAACCCTACCTTTATATTTGTATATTTCAAACGTTCTGAGAACAATAAGTAAAGCCACCCCAGCCAACCCATTGCCCCCCACTTACACAAAAAACATTAATTATGGTAATGTACATATCATTATTTTTTTCATAGCATGCAAGTTATATCATTCTACTTCAAGTCAGACAAAGAATTACTTTGTTTAATAAAACCGCACTTGTAAAGTTATTAGTGGAAGAATAAAAATTATGCCTTAAACGTGTTGAAAGTTTGTTTTTACTGCTGTTTTCTGCTTGTTTATTCATCATTTTTTACTGCAAAACAGCATCTACATAACTTAAAAATTTGAATCAATATTCACTGGATGAAACATTTCGTGTATCTCGTCTTTAATATTTGACCCTCGCTGTCAGCAGTATTTTCACGATTACAAGGTCCAAATCAAGGTTCTATTCCAGGTGGTGGTCGGACTTTCGATAGCTCATTATGTAGCTTTACACGAAGCAAACAATTTTTTTACATTTATGTAATATTTCTCTTTGGGCAGACAACTGCTATATAATTTAATAAAGTGGATTTACCCCTACATTGACAGAATCTTTCAAACATCTCAACTTTTGAAGAAATTAGTAATATGTCACTCCTGCCACATGGATATCAGCTCTAGTAATTTAGAAATGTGTCGTTTATTTTATTAGAAAATCTATAAACTGTTGAAGTTTTGATACCTAATCGTACAGGCGTAAACACATTTATTTCATGATCAAATCTTTAAAAGGCAGTTTATACGGTTCAAAAGTATCATTAGATTTTGTACTTGCCAGTGAATTAAGTGAAATTTGAGTCGTGCAATTTTCGAGATGCTGCAGCTTAGTTGACAAAAATATGTCCTTCAAACATTTTTGAAATATTACTACGTTACAGAAGAAAGATCACTAAGGAAATTTCTTTTAATTAAAAACGTAAATCGCCATATTTTAACCAAAAATGAAAAAAAAAAAATTCTGACCTTCATGAGACCTTTAACATAACACAAGTATTTACAAATTGAATCTTATGAAGTGGAAGATAAGATATAGTTCAGTCAATTAAAACATTTACAAAGCAAAAAGAGACACGCGTTTTCAATTCTTCCTGGTTTCAATTTTGCTTCATTGCATAAAACAAATACAGAGAAACCCAGTAATATCTGAAGTGAAGAACCTTATCATAAAGGATATTCGTTATTACTATTTTAAGAATTTTTAATATATATGCATATATATATAGGTTCGATCACCTGTTTGTATATATTTGTTTGAGTTTTGTTATAATCGATTACATTTTTCACTTGAAATTTTCAGCAAAACCAAATCTGCTATATTCTGTTAATGAGCAATTTCGCTGCTGTATTTTTATTTTTACTTTTTAAACCGTGTTACTTTAGCGAATAATTTTGTCTTTGAGAGTTGGTTAGAAATACATACATTTACATTATATATCTAGGAATGGAAATTCTTAAGCCAGGATAAAGATTACTAAATTAGCCAGCGAAAATGCGTCAGGCTCAATAATTCCACACCTAGCTAGAAATAAATAACGTAAAACAATACATTCACTTTTATCATATTTTATTTATTTTATTAAATCGAGAGATAATTACCAATTGAACAGTTGTTTCAAATAACGGCAGCGTAAATATATATCACTTGAAGAATCAGCAGGTTCGATCGAAGAGAATTGCACATATAAACACCCCATGACGAAAAATTAAATGAATGTGTTATCACCTCGCAGTAAAATTTTTATTCCCCATGTTAGACATTTTTTGAGTTTACCTTTGAATATTTTTTTCTGGGTTCTCAAAGTAAAACCCCGTCTCACGGTTAAAAATGAAAATAAAAAACACTACCAAAACAATTATTCTATGATTGTTACATCTTTTATGATTACTTTCAGTTATAGCTCCCTTTATTTTAATCCCTCAGGTAGCCCAGTCCCGAGAGGCATAGCAATATGTCTGAGGATTTACAACACTAGAATCCAGGTTTTAATATTCATGGTGGGCAGAGCACAGATAACACATTGTGTTGCTTTGTGCTTAACTTCAAACAAAGAAACATGTAGCCTAAAGATAAACCTAACAACTTATGATGCTAACAATTAAGATTTGACTTTTGTGCAGCTACGTGCATAAAACAAACACTTTCAATAAACACTAGCATCTAAACTTCACTCAAAGCAACTCGAGGGTTATCTGCACTAGCAATTCCAAATTTAGAAGTTATACACGAGAAAGAAAGCAGCTAGTCAAAATAATTCACTTCTAACACTTCGACTACTGTTTACGAACGAAAAACAAGATTACTAAACAGATTACAATACTCCACAGTTGTAAGGAACAGCATGTTCAATACAGAGATTATTCCTTGCAACCCCCAGAGTGCCTTAACCACCAGGTCATGCCAGGCTACCCTTTCAATAAAGATTTAGCAAACGTTTGACAAAACATCGTCTATTAAACAGAAAACCCTGATAAAAGAACTTAAAACCAAAAACATAGTCTTATTTAAGCCACAGCCAATTTCATTATTGTGGAGACTGAAACATCAAGTTCGGTTTGATTTATTTTGAATTTCGCACAAAAATACAAAAAGAATATCTGCTCTAGCCTTCACCAATTTAGTAGTGATAGACCGGAGAGATAGCAACACCATCCACCTCTAATTCATGAGCTACTCTTTTATCAACGAATAGTAGAATCATCCATAATGTTACTACACCTCCACGGCTGAAAGTACAAGCATATTAAGTAATGGAGATTCGAACCTGTGATCTTCAAATTGCGAGTTTAGCACCTTAATCATTAGGACATTCAAGATAAGATTAAGCTCAGCAGATAACTTTTACTTATTACACCCTATTTTTCGTTTCTGTACTAATCTAATTATATTTTTATTTCATTTTTATAGTTTTTTTTAAATTTTATTCTAAGTATGTTGGGCGTGATTTCATCATAACATTTGATAGATAATATTTTATTAGTAAGCGAAACATTATTAGTTATCATATAGGCGAGGCTTTCCTATAATTACTAAGGTAGTCCTGACCAATTGCGTGACTTTGTTGGTTACACGGTCTATGTTAATATATAAGTCATACGACAAAATTTAGGAAAAAAAACATTATCAATACAAGGCTTTTTTCGTCGTTTCATTCCAGCCCAAGAGCTGGCAGCCCATTAAGGGGTTGTGCCCTCTTTTCGTCCAAGAAAAAAACAGTCCTTTCGATTTGTTCTTTTCCAGGGTTACTGATAAAAGATGAAATTTCCCGAAACCGGTGTTACTCAATAACAAGTAGTAAATCGAATTATCAGTTGAGCTTCACATTTATTTTATTTTAAACAGCTTGTTTCAATGAATAATTCACAATAATTAACTGGTGGCATTAATACTTCGTATTTGCGGATCCCAAAATAGGGCGTGGAGGAGAATAATATCTCGTGCTTTAAACTGCCGTATCACTGACGGTTTCGCACGTGAACTATGCTTGATTTAGCGACTCGCGCTTTCGAAATAATAAGTTGAACGCACGAAAAAATAGTTTTTCACTCTTTATTCCCTCCCTTCACTTATTAAACATAGGATACGGTCGTGAATAAAAGGCATTTCAAAACACAAGAACTGACAGCGTACATGTTGTTATTGTTCGCATCTTTTATGAATATAACACCTGTATTCAGAAACTATGCGACGCCACGTGTGAGTGCTGATATATAAGCCCTACAGAATACAATTCGTTGTTTTATCAGAGTTTATCTTCAAATAAATAAATACATGCATTAAATTCACGCTTCATAGTTTTATTTTCCTTGTCCTCTATTTGTTTAAGTTTCCCATCTTCAATACATAAGGGATGCGATACAAAGTCTATCATTTATTTTTCGCGCAATTTTGTAATATGAATAGCATCTCAACCACCAGTACATCTGTCGTTTTCAAGCCGGCTTCATTAACGCTGATATTGGGAAAACGGCTTCGTTGGCACTTGATATAATAGATATAAGGCAGTTAACATATTGTAAAATTCTGCCTTACTTTTAATCACAAGTTCTTAGAATTACTAAACCAGACTCTTATGATATGTGATTGGTTGAAAAAAACAAACATAGCTAAACGGTTTCACAATAATATTGTGATTCCATCAAACAGATAATTTACATTTGTAGATCGTACAGACAGTTTGTTTGTTTGTTTGTTTGTTTTGGAAATTCGCACAAAGTTACTCGAGGGCTATCTGTGCTAGCCGTCCCTAATTTTGCAGTATAAGACTAGAGGGAAGGCAGCTAGTCATCACCACCCACCGCCAACTCTTGGGCTACTCTTTTACCAACGAATAGTGGGATTGAACGTCACATTATACACCCCCACGGCTGGGAGGGCGAGCATGTTTAGCGCGAACCCGCGACCCTCGGATTACGAGTGCACGCCTTAACGCGCTCGGCCATGCCAGGCCAACGTACACACAGATAAACTGTTTCAAAAGAATACTCGGAAAACACCATACAGAAAATTAAATTATTTCAGAATAATATTGAGTTTACACCATAAAATAATTATTATTCTCCAACTAATAATGTGTCTTCTACCTGACAAAACTTCTGACGTACAGTTCGAGTTTTTATTCAGTAATATAAAAGCATATGCATACAATGGCTTCATCTATAGGTCAAATACCTGCTTTCTTAATTAATCATGCAGTTCAAAGTGATTTAGTCTCAACCATATGTGTACGTATTACTAAAAAACGGGTATTGAAAATTTATATATATTAAAACTATGACTGACAAAGATGTTACTTTAACTAAAATATGTACAGAAATTTTCATACTTTCTCTTCTATGACGTCGAATTTTTTTTCCCATTATTTAAAGGAGCACGTGTACATTTGGTAGTTATTCAAAAAACATCTGGAAACTAAAGAAGATGTAACATCTTATCAAGACTAAAGGTCCAGAAGAACATATGAATGAAAAATAACCTAACCTGTGTGATAAACGGTGAAAATTTAAAAATGTTAATGAAACGAAAAAAGACATTGATGAAGAACAAAAATCATAACTCCAAGTTGAGTGACGAAAGTTATCGAAATCATAAGATAGTGTAATATCACACCAAGGCCAAGACATTAAAAATAAGAAAGCAAAACGTAACTCCTAGTTGGGCTATAAAAAATACATAAATTGTAAGACACTGTAACATCATATCCAGCCAAGACAAAGACGATAACAAAAGAGGCCGTAATTGCTACTTTATCCATAAAAGGTGAAGACGTTATGAGGCACACTAACATAATATCCAGGCTAGGTTACAAGGAATAGTATAAGAACCTCAATTTCTACTTGGGTTATGGAAAATACAGTAATCAAAATCCACTGTAACATCATAACCAGACTAGGACACAAATAATAAGAGGATGAAGTCAAGACCTTCAATATCTCTGGTAAATCGACCAGAGGTATTCCTGAACAGTAACACAAAAATCCCTAGCTACTACTTGGATTATAAAGAAGATACAGAAATCACCAAAAAGTGCAACAACATATTCACACAAGGACACACAGAAGAAAGGATAGCTCTTTCTTGAATAACAGAATGTAGAAATATCTCAAGACACTGTATCATCAAACTGAGAGAAGGACAAAAACAACACATAATCTAAAAAAGACACTGTGAATGACAAGATAAACTATAATTCCTACCTCAGGTGTTGACAATAAAGAAATAATAAGGCATTGATATCATAGCCAACTACAAACCAAATAATAACAAATAGAGCTGTATCTCCTACTTGGGTTGTAGAAATCTCAAAACACTTTAATATTTTACTCAGATTAGAGTTATAAGAAAACTAGCAAAAACCATATATTCTACCACGGTTACTGAAGTTACAAAAAACATAAGACACTGTAACATAACACCGTAGGTAAAACTTATAAAATAACAGATGAAACTGTAGCTCTTACTTATTTTAGAGATGATACAGAAATCACAAGACGATGCAATATCACAACAAGAAAACGAAATGAAGAGAAATACAAGAAAATATAACTCCTATGTACATTGTAGGAGGTACATAAATCACAACGCATTGTAACATGATACCCAGACTATTACATAAAGAAGAGCAAAAACTGTAACACCCACTTGAATTATTAAAAATACCGAAAAAATATCTCGATTAACACATACATAACAAAAAGAGAAAGCATATTTCTTACTTCAGTTAAAGAAAATACAGAAATCTGGAAACACTGTAAAATAGCACACAGACAAGGACACAGAGCCTAATATAAGAACTGAAGCTTCTAATTGGGTTTTGAAGATAAAGAACTAACAAGTATCTGAAATATCATATTAAGACCACGACAAAAGAAAGAGCTTTACACACCGTAATTCCTAACTCTTTACACAATACACTGATGAAACATTGTATGAAGTCAGAACAGAAAACACCTATAACTTGTACTTTGGCTAAAAAGGTACATAAACCAGAAGGTCTTGTTACATCATGCCAAGACAGATGACACAAAGAATAACAAATTAGCTTACCTCTAGAGGATACAGAAAATACAGAACACTTCAGTATCATAAAAAGACTAAAACTACAAGTTATTATAAGATACCATAATTCTTACCTGAGTTGTAGAAGCTATAAAGTACAAAACACTATAACACTGCACCAAAAATATGAAACAAAGAATAGCATAAAAACATAACTCGTCTTTGGATCATAGGATATCCAAAACTCTCTAACATCATACATGTACCAGGAAACAAAGAATATCATAGAACCTGTGCGCGCAATGTTATACATGCATATATTACCGGCAAACCAAAACTTAAATGCCGCCATTTTGGACGTAACAGAGAAACAGACTAACAATTATGACGTAGTTGTTGGTATTGTAATTTGGGATTAAGTAACAAGTAACTGTGTGACAGCCAGTTGTACAAGCAACCAGACAAAGAATCCGGAGTTAGAGAAGACGTTTCCAAGAGAACCATCATGTAGAGTTAAAGGGACAGCAGCAGTAAAACGTGTAGACCAGAACAACATTGACAAAACTGATACATATATTACGTCGCTCCCATCTTATATCTGGTTAACACTACTTGTATATGCAATATATCTTACAACAATTATATTGGACAAATCTTGATAAAATCTGTAGCTTGTAAATTTTTGATGTATCCCATAATGTAAACACAATGAAACAGGTCCGCACAAGCAGTGATAGGTGGAAAGGTTCAGTGGAAAATAATGTTTTATCAAAAATGTGGCTTCAAGATAAGTGGTCTTAAAATCCAGGGATTATTTGTGAAAAATATACGGTAATGTGCAATGAAGAAAGTGGTCTTACAAAACACCAGAACTTAAAATGCAATACAGTAAGATGTAGTATGTCTAAATTATAAATTTACCACTGACAGCATAAACAATAGAACATAAACATAAGAACAGCTTCGACTTACCCTCGAGAAAGATATGTAGATGGACGTCTTACACACTTTCCAGTCTGACATCGCGTTCCCAACCGGCCACGAAATACTCGTAAGTATTCAAGGTTTTTATTGGCCTTGGATTTATTTCTAGTGTAATAAATATATTGTCAGTACTAAATAATTTACAATATCTATATTCACAACTTATGGTTTGTATGCTGAGCTCGGGTCCCCCATTTGCGATGTTCATAGGTTGAAGCCTCCTAATTTGTGTGAGGCCCTAAACTTCAGCCCGGTAAGCTCATGCTTTAACCCGGGGTTAGCGATGTGGGTTAAATTTACTGGCATGCAGCGCGATACTCGATGCTGACGGGATGGAATAAGGATTTTCGTGTCAAGGCCTACTTTTTTGCACTTTTCTTCACATCTTGATTCGCAAGTATTTTCTAATTTGCCAATAAATTCGTGGAAAAAACGAACGGAGAACTACGTGATTGTTTAGGGAAGGCCATGTTTACACAAATAATTTACTGCACAACAATTGTTTTGAAAAGTTCTGCTTTCTGAAAAGTTTTTGCTGATTGTGACAGGTACCTGGTGAGTATGCACAAATATAGTTTTGGTTTTACTTCATTACGTAGGAACTCTGAGAAATACATAGTTAACTGTTTACCGGCAATAACGTATTTAATTGTGTTTATGTTTCTAATAAGCTATCAAGTTTGATATAATTAAAAGTGTTTTGCTCCTGATTTTCGGATTCCAGTTGCCCTAATATCGTTCTTCCATTGTAGCAATGTCCTGGTGAAACCTTTCACCGTGTCCGTTCGTCACTGACAGCACCGAGATTTGCGGGGAAGAAGTCCAAGACAGATTAGAGTATTCAATTGACTTCTTGTTTTTGGCAGAGAAACCAGACACATTAGTCAAGCAGAAGTAACAGTCCGTCACATGATCTTTCTGTTCTCGCCATATCGTCTGAACAGCAAACGGCATTGTCAGAGTGCCTCTGAGCCAAGTTCTCACTCAGACAGCAACTGTCGCACAACAAATGTGAAGCGTCCATTCCTGGTCTTAAGCACCAATTTTACAGCCGAAGTACAGATGATATGCTTTATCTACAAAAGCAGTCATTGAGCGTCTCTGATGAACAAGCGTATACTCGCCACAAATATAGCAGAATGTATTACGGCTGTTACGACATTGACGAGACATACTGACCGACACCAATCGTCCTGTAAAATGTCTATAACATCTAACTTACTTCTTACAGTGCTACTGAGGCAATGCTATATTCTGAAACAATACGTACACACTATAAGGTCTATATTAATCCAATAAGTAGCATCTGCGTATGCAAGCCATATTTATAGCCTGCTGAGACAGTGTCAAGCTGGTTCCGGCCTGTCCAGGCATGCCCAGGCTGCATACTTCCACAGAATAGCTTCCTTCCTGGCCTGATTTCATGCCTGGACATGCCCAGACTGCATAAAACATTGTTCATAGGTCTTTTACAGAAACGAACATTTTTGAATACAAATATAATTTAAAAAATGACAAAACTGAAGATTTCGATGAAACGGTACATGATGGACAAATTTGGATGTGATTTTCGAGATCAGCAGCCAAATGTCTATAAGAAACACCCAACAGTGTTCAAGAAGCAAAAACTTTGTTGTGCAGTGTAATGTTTATGTTCTATACTGCCGTAAACTCTTGCCGTGTTTACTACGGTCACGTAACCGTATGGCCAAAATACTTAACAAGAACTCCTACTTGTTACAGAATACAAAATAATATTAAGAAAACGCAACATCATTTTCATACAAGAAAACGAAAAAAAACAACATAGATTATTTATTAGGCACAACGCAGGACGTACGAAAATTACGGGTCCATGAAAAATTTCCTTAAAAGCTAATCTAGAGGGCCAAAAAGCATAAAAAAATAAAATACACATTTTACTGTAAAAACTTTATTGCATCTTTAAGTTATACCATATATTTTGTATATACGCATTTGTTTGTATATTCCATTCACATCAATGTATTTCACTAAAAAGGCTTTTCTGTTCCATAATTTATTTCATACTAAGCAATTTTTAATATAATTCAATATATTATAGAGTATTAGTATATTATTGAGATACTTATATATTACAGGGTATTAATATAGTATTAATAGCGATGTCAATTTGTACAGCGTTTGCGCAAGTACGGCGATGTATACTTTTAAAAAAATCTATAGTTCATTTAATTTTTGGTTGAACTTATACAACTGGTAGGGCCTACGAACAAAAGGGCGCTTGGGCCTACGATCGCCCTCATTCGGTACTGCCCACTTGTGTTATGAAACGTACAGAGATCAGAAGACACTGTCACACTCAATCCAGAGAAGGGCACGAAGAATAACAAAATAAGTTGTAAATCCTACTTAGAATATAGAATATGTGGATACAAAAAGACACTGTAATAAAAAATAATAACATCAAATATAAGTACCACGTGGGTTACAGACGATACAAAAATCATAAAACACCAAAACATTATATCCATACACGCACACATCGAATAACACAAGAAACCATAACTCCCAGTTGAGATATAGAAGACATGCAACTTACAAAGCATCATTTCCAGAATAAGACACATATAATAACAGAATCAACTGCATGTATTAGTTGGGTTACCGAATATGCAAAACTCATTAGAGACTTTAATACAAAGAACTCGAAAAATACCACAAAAATTATAACTACTACTTAGATTATAGAATTGAGTGGTCAAACCGCGGCTCTTTGACGTATAAAATGCAGGTCGCGGAAATGTGTTGGTTCGGCTCTTTTTGGTTGGTAATTAATATAAAAGGTGAATAAAAATTGTCAAGCTTTATAATTATTTACCAGGTATAAACTGAGAGTCCCCTGGATGAAAACCTAAGTTTAATGTTCATGGTGAGTAAATATACTTGGGAATTTAAATCCTACTTTTAATGCTAGATTTAAGTTCGAGATTAAAGAAATTTCGGATCAGCAAGAATTACCAAGGAATTGTGCTGGAGACTCAGTAATCGTATAAGTCGGTGCTGACAATGTTAGTTTTAGTGGACATAGCTCGCGATCGCGTGACTGCGGCGTGTGTGGCTTTGTTGCGGAAAGTGAAATTAGCGGAGTGATAGTGTGACACTGGGCGCTGTAGAGTTTGGTTGTGTTGCGCGTGTTGGAGTTTATTGTTTCTTTTCACTTTAATTTTTTAAAAGTGTCTGTGAAAATTTTGTGAAGAAAGATGGCGACATCAGATTGTAAGAAGCGCAAGTATGAAGATGAAAACAGAAATTTTATACCAGAGTGGCAGGAAGATTCTGCATTCACCGTTAAAGGAGGTAAACCTTTGTGTATTATCTGTAATGTGTTACTCGGTAACTACAAAGCCAATAACTTGAAACGCCACTATGAAACAAGTCACAAAAACGTTTCCTCTGATTATCCACCTAAATCAGAATTACGGAAATGCAAGTTAGCTTTGTTAAAATAATCACTCAATAGCCAGTAGACACTGTTGACAACGTTCAGTGATGAAGTTGACACAATAACTAAAGCTAATTTTGTTATATCATGGAATATTGCTCGTGTTACTGCCCATATTCTGATGGTGAATTTGTTAAGAAGAATATAGCTGAAGTTCTTGCAGTGTTAGATCCGAATAACACAAAACTTCAATGACTAATAGCGCAAACACAAGCTTCATGCCACACTACAGAGAGACGTATCTCCGAGATCAGCGCTGATGTTGCAAGTAAAATGATTTTAAGCATTACCTTGCATTAAGCTCAACCCATGACGAATCTACAGACATACAAAACAACCCACAACTGAAAATATTCGTTCGTTATGTTGCCTTTAATGTAACTGTGAAAGAAGAAATATTGGACTTTATGGCACTAAAACAACTCGTGGTGTTAACATTTAAAATGCGCTTGACAGAGCCTTAACACATGATGATATTCCACTGGATAAACTTGTCAGTGTTGCAAGAAATGGAGCATTTGCAATGGTGCAAAAAATGCAGGATTAATTGCACTTACAAAATGTGATTTCAGTCTTCCAAAGTTTCTCCCTGTTCATTGCATTATTCATCATGCACACCTGGCAGCCAGATACTTCAAGTGTAAAGATGTTATGAAATTTTTTCTTGAAATTGTCAATTTCATACGCTTAAATGGGAAGACCCACCGACAGTTTAAAATTTTTATTGAAAAACTGGAGCTTGAAGATAAATCCAGTGATGTCTCTTTCTACTGTATTCTGAGGTGGCTGTCAACCTGCAATGTCTTAAATAGGATTATGGATCTGTTTGAGAAGATTATTAATTTTCTTAAAGAAAAAAACAGATTCCATCCTCAACTGGAAAATGATGAGTGGATGCAAGATCTAATGTTCCTCACTGATGTAGTGAATCATCTACAACTCTCAATTTGGCCCTCTAGGGGAAGAATAAGACTGTTTCTGATATTACTCAAACAATTTTCAGCTTTCAGAATAAAATAAGATCTTTCAAAGAGACATACTGTCAAGAAGCTTCAGTTATTATCCCAGTCTCAAAAGGAGAGAAAGTACATTTCCTGATATTGAAATAAAAGACCACAAACTGGAAGAACACAAAGATAGATTACAAGGACTGCTTGATAATTTCCTAGACAGGATTGAGGACTTCCAGAAACCAAAGCCCTGCTTCGCCTTTCTTGTCAATCCACTCATCAACAAGACCTCTACCAGCATTAAATAGTCTAATAATTGTATTCATGTCTGTTTGTGTCAGAAAAATATTATGATAAGACTAAAATTTTGTAAGGTTGATTCTGATTAAAGTATCTCTAATTTTATTGTTTTACGTATTTTCCCAATGTTTTGACCACATATTTACTTAGACAAATTAATATAATTAAAAATATCTGTTTTTACCCCTTTTATTTTTATTTTTGGCTGTTTCATTTAATGCATTTTTTTTTAAATGTTTTCGGAGTTCATTACCGTTTTAAATACACTCAATATAGTTAAAACAATAATCAGCTAGGATTTTGAAAACATTTGTTACATATATATACATATGTACTTGGTGATTATCGAAACTAATACCTATTAACAGTTAAAACTACACACATGAATAAATATTATTGCATACATGTATTTATTAATATTTATATAAAATTTATGTAACACAATGCGCATCTAACAATAAAAATGTATGTGTAATATTTATGCATGTCATGCGGCTCTTAAACATCTGAAGTTTATCGTATGTCGATCTTACATTAAGCAAGTTTGGCCACCCCTGTTTTAGAAAATACAGAAATCATCACAAACCAAACAAAGTACACATAAAATAACAGATGAAATAGTAACTCCTACTTCAGTTACAGAAAATTATTACAGGATAAAATTCTGTAACATCTTACATGGAATATAACATACAAGAGAATACAAGAACTTAAAACATCATACCTAAAGTACTACTGCTTGAATAAAGCGATTGAACATAAAATACTGTAAGAACCTCTTTGGACTAGAAGATACAAAATTATTACAAAACACTAACATCTTTGGACGAAATGATACAAGGAATACAAATTATTGTGGCAGTTCACTAACACTCCGAGGTACAAAATAACATGGAATAATTTTATAGATACTAAAAGGCAAAGGGGAACACAAAAAATAGGAACATCTATTATAGGCTAGAATAAAGAGAATAATATAGGAAAATGTAATATTTTACTTAAAAGAGAAGAAAAACCAAACCACAAGAAACTCATATCTTACCTAAACTGGAAGAAACACAATACGTTGTAATGGTCTTTCTAGACTACAAGATACAAAAAACACAAGAATCTGTAGAATCCTCCCAATCCACAGAATAACACAGGAAACAAACGTCTTACACAGTGAATAAAACACAAATCAGAACAACCTATAAATCTGAACAAAAAAATTAGAATAACCTACAGATCTGTAATATTTTGCATACACTGGAAAGCACAAAGTAACACAAAGAACCATAAGTACGTACGTATTGTAAAAGCACAGAATAACATTAGAAATTGTGATACCTTGCCCGGACTATAATAAACAGAAAAACTCAAAACACTTTAATAACATACTTGAACAAAAAAAAACACAGGAAAATGGAGATAATTTAAGACCTTAAACATACCAGAAAAATAGAACGATATATAGCACTTTATTTAGAAAGAGGAAAATACAACTAAATGTACTATTTTATTTATACAATAATAAATACGTAAAAAAGTATTACCTGACTTTAGAAAACACAGGGCAACACACAATGTTACATCTTGTCTATACTATAGAACACGAATAACATAAAGCATTGTAACATCTTATTTATACTAGAAGACACAGAAGAATGCGAAAAACTGTAATATCTTACCTAGACTAAAAGGCACAGGAGAACATAAAATATTGTTGTCTTCTGTAAACAAAAGTTGATTATTTTGCCTTATACCCAGGTTATTCGTTAAGTTGTTCTCCAATTCATGGAAATCGAGATCATTGTGAGTTGTATACATTTTTGTTTCGCTTTTGTCCTTGACCAAGAGAAATCGAGCGAATTCTTGTTTAATAGTACATTTTTTCCCCTTTGTTGTTCTCGTGCATTTGCATTGGTTTTGTTTAAAAGATAATAAATCCACTAAATAACGCAATTGTGCAGAGTTTATATGAGTTTGAAGTATCATCTTATTATTCCTGATGGACGGAGCCTTATTATCCAAGATAGCTGCTATCCTCAGGGGTTCCTGCTTCGTCAGCGCTAGAGGATTAGTTTGCGAGTTTGATACGGTATCTGTCGCACTATTCTTGTAAAGTACGGATGCAGGAGAAGTTACTGCATTGCTTTGTTGCTTTGTTGAGTACTGCGCACGTCTATTCACGTGAATAACTGCAATCTGAAGTAAGGTTACAAAAATGAGACAGAAAATGAAAAGCGGTAGGAGAACTGAAGGCATAAGTCGCATTAAACGTTGTACAGACCGTCTTACGAACGGCCGTCCCTGCTGAGCCTGTAGTCTTGTACTGTGCATGGAAGCTGGCTTAAGCACTAAAGTCCTTCCACCAACGACTCTTAACAGCGCGTGATAACCTGTACAAGAATACGCTAGGACACAAAGGGCACTAGCATCTTGTCTTCATCGCTACATAACCAAAGATTAAAATATCTTGATCATCATGAAGCCACATATCGACTACAAGGTTGTCATGGAAACCCTCATCTCTCCTGTGCACTGCAAATGTAAAAGATGTTCGAAAAGTACAGCTACCCGTGAAATGCAATGTGTCGATCTCCTTCCTAGATAGCATTTCTAATTCCATTTATATCTCAGTAAGCCTTCGGATAATGATACGTCACGTTTTCGGCGTCCTCTAGTGGCTGCCAAGCCAAATGAACTATTATTCTGGATGATTCGCAAGCGAATAGTAGCTTATTCCAACCAACACTCTCACATTTAAATAGTTTATTGTAACGTAAAATTTTAAAATGTAGGTAAAATAATAATTATATACTTCCAAAAATGTCATTATATATAAATGCTCCTGTCAGTAAAACATATTTTAACAAAATATGTCTCTTATTAAAACGTCGCAAAAACTGTTAAATACATATAGAATTATGGACTCAGCAGAGAGACCGATGTGGCTTTGCTGCAAGAAAACACACACACATAGAATTATCTTTATATACTCATAACTATGTTCGCTTATAAACAATGTGTATAAGTTATTTAACGACACGCATATGTTTGTTTATTTAGTTTTAAGTTAAAACTAAAATATGAATTATAATTGAGTAATAACCAGGTATTTCAGTTCCATAACGTTCTAATAGCTTAATTCATTAAAAGACAAAATTTATTAAAAGCACTGAGTGATGAGTTTTCCACAGGTATAATCTTTACGACCGACACAATGTTTTCATTAGCTATGTTTATACACTTCGAAGGCTTAGTGTGACTTATATTCAGTTTATTCCAAATAATATACAAAATTGATCGTCTTGTTTACGTCTAACAGTTAAATCTATTATTGTGAGCTATTGCAAGAATAGGAGAATAATTCTGTTTCATTTATTTTGTTAAGGATATGTACAAGTTTTGGTTTTACGTGTAGTTGATGTTCATACTTATTACATAATTTTCACTTTTAAATAGAAAAAATGTTCGTTTATTCGTTTGTTTCAGGACAAAAACACTTTGAGCTACCCGTTATATGTAAATATATATGCATACACCAAAGAGAAATGAGCCACGAATTTTGGCATTATAATTTCCTAGATTTACTCCTGTAACAGTAAGGGTAAGTCTGTATAAAGAGAATTCGTGTGTTTGAAACAATTTGGGTTTTGAATATTTGCATAACTTCCATATGTGCTAAAAGCAGTAATTTCATTTCTTATCGTGGGAGATCTTTCAAAATTTTAATTTCAGTTCTAAACGTATAGATGTCACTGTTTTCAGCTCTTTCTTTAGGTTGACTAAATATACATCGCTTTCACCTGTTTAATTTATTAGCTTCAGCTTGCAACATATCTAGATTTCTCTAGATTTTAGTTCTAAACATTTACACCTTGCAGGTATTCAAAATACAAGTTTCGGATTTAAGTATATAATACTAAAATAAGTTTATGAAAGCCTTGTAAGCATTAAATTTTGAATATTAGTTTTGGTTTATAAATAAAGAATTTTTACATATTCAAAACAGTCTCTTAGAAAATTTCAAGAATTCGAAATGTGTAAAATATTGTTTCAACCATACTGTATTAAACATATTGTTTAGTTTGATTTGTTTTGAATTTCGCTTTAGAGAACAAACCACAGGTCAGAGAGAAAATAACATTTTTAAAACCTTGCTCCTTTTCTACATACTGACACAAATCCTAAAACTTGTTTAGAAAGTGCCAAAGAATATAATGTACTTTTTAATTTGTAATTTTCTTTCCCACTAGGAGGCAAAGTTGTGTTACATTCTGTCAAGAAACTTTGTTAACAAATTACACATTAAGATAAATAAATCAACTTCAATATAAAAGTTGTAATAGTTCTTATTACAGAAAACCTAGTTGATAGCTTCTACCTATATTAATGGACAGAAATGAAAAATTCTGTACTAATTTAATGAATCTTTTGAATCGGCTATATGGAAATAATATAACAAATTACGAAGTTTCTACTTACATGACTTCTGTAACTATCGTCTTTATCAAAATTGTGAAAAATGTTCATTATATTGCATCAATATTTAAATATTCGCATATTAAAACAAATAAAACAAGTCACTTCTACTCCATAAAGCAAAGACTCGGCATGGCCAGGTGATTTGGGAGCTTGACTCGTAATATGAAGATCGCGGATTCCAAATATACTCGCCCTTTCAACCGTGGAGGCATTATAATATACCGTCGATCCCACAAGTCGTTAACAAAAGAATAGTCCAAGAGTTGGCGTGGGTGGTGATGACTTGGTGCTTTTGGTAATCTTACACCACTAAATCAAGGATGGCTATCGCTGATACCCCTCGTGTAGCTTTGCGCAAAATTCAAAAACCAACCAAACAAACCTAACAGCAACAATTCTGCTTTCGTTGATAAAACTCTTGTAAAGAATAGAACATTAGTACGACTTTCGTATTCCACGGTCACTTGCTGAAAAAAGATTCGAATTCAATATTTTCTCTGAACTTAACTTCCCGTTTTCAAATTATGACAGTGCTAGAAATCCTTGTCTAAAAAGAACTCCAATCGATTACAGCAAAAGAAGGAAAAAAGTACTTATACCTGAGAAAACCACTCACGTGGTTTCCCGATATTCCAAAGAAAAAAAAGAAATATATTCAGTTTTCTCAAGCTCTCTCTTGGCCCAGCATGGCCAGGCGGTTAAGGAGCTCGACTTTTAATCCGAAGATTACAAATTCGAATCCCGGTCACACCAAACATACTCGCCATTTCAGCCGTGGGAGAGTTATAATGTGACGGTCAATCTCACTATTCGTTAGTAAATGAGCAGCCCAAGAGTTGGCGGTGGGTGATAATGACTAGCTTTCTTCCCTCTAGTCTTGAACTGCTAAATTATGGACGTCTACTGCAGGTAGCCCTCGTTTAGCTTTGCGCGAAATTCAAAACCAAACAAACAAGCTCTCTCCAAACATGTCTCTTTTTTTTCATAGAAACGTAAACGTGTTTAAGCAAACATAAAGTGAAATATAGGTCTTAAACGACTCAAAACCCCAAACATCAACCATTATCTTAAAAGCCAATAAAGGCCCGGCATGGCCAAGTGGGTTAAGGCGTTCGACTCGTCTTCAAATTCGCACCAAACATGCTCGCTCTTTCAGTCGTGGAGGAGTTATAATGTGATGGTCAATCGCACTATCGTAAAAGAATAGCCCAAAAGTTGGCGGTGGGTGGTGATGACTAGCTGCCTTTCCTCTAGTCTTACACTGCTAAATTAGGGATGGCTAGAACAGATAGCCCTGGTGTAGCTTCGCGCAAAATTTAAAAAAAGCCGATAGAATTGAACAAAACAGTTATCTAGAAATATTAATTTTATTTTGAATAAAAAATCCAATTTTCTACTTTGCCATTCAAAAAAAGAACTCGCAGTTGTTGTTTTTTAATTAACACTAAAAATTGCACGAACTTTTAAGATTTGTCTGTGCCAGAACTCTTCAATTGTACAATCTTATTAAAATCTACAAATAAAACTTCCCACCCAGCTTGTGTGTAGTTTAACCTAGGTAAGTTCCTTACCTGACTTTCCTTCCAGTATGAAACTTCTGCTGCATAATGTATAAACAAGTTAACATACTTCAGAAATTTCAATATTTTGATTCAAATTTTCATATATCAATTATAATGTCACTTTTTCTTTAGTCATATCTCTGTCACAGACTCTCGTGATTCTGTTCTCTCCAAAATTCAAATGATACTCTTTTCATAACCCTTCTTTCATGTTTCATCCTTACTGAATTACTGGATTTTATTACAAAAATGACAAAAGTTTAGTTCAACAACTCAAACTATATTTTAGGAATTAGAAACATATTTTGCTCTGTGGCTTTTAATATGCTTAAGATTTCCGTTAAATACCACACTCTTTCCTCTTATACACACACACATAATATTTGGCTACAATACAACATACAGGATTTTCCGATCCACAGCCTACCCACAGTTTTTAAAAAACATGAACATGATTTGTTTTATGTCGCACATAATTTCAACTTTAGCAAAGACACAAATATCTGTTATTTATCCTAAATTATCAGTCTTTCCCATATTCTAAAAATATTATGATTTCGCCTATATAGAATACCCAATGTTAATGCAGTTTGATTCAACTTTACTTTCAGGTTGTGTTTTATTAAATAAATTTTAAGGTAACCATATGAGTAATTTCACACATTCATATAATTTCCACGACCGTACTGCAAACTACATTGGTGAAATTGGAAGGAAACTCAATACCAGCATAATCACCTACCTTTCCAACATGAACAATACCCTGATAGCAACACCTGCACTTACTCATCTCCTGTACTCCCTAAAGAAAACAATAAAATGAGAAACAGAAACCACTATGCTCGTTCCCCGCCATATCTATCCATCAATAAAATTTCAGTTATGGCGTATGTTTTAGTGCAACACCACTGAAGAAGTTGTAAAGCGAAATGTTAAAGTGTCCAATCAAAAGGAATATTAACTCAATTGGTTTAGCATTAAAATGCATTTTATATTATCACGAGTACTACAGGTATTAAATATCCTTATTCTATTTTTGTGTTTTTTATTGTGATCGATTGTTCTATTCTATCGTATTGTTGCTTAGTGATGTAATTTCATCATAGCATTTGGCAGTTTACGGTACCATTCAAAGCTTGCTCTCTGATGTTTCAAATTAATTATAGGAGTTTTTGTGTTAGGGTCCCTGATTTTGAAGCGACAAAATACGAGGGAGATAGCTAGTCAATACCGCCAACTCTTGGATTATAGTATTGAACGAATAATGCGTTTCTTTTCCTTGTTTAGTTTGTAATGAGAACGGTAATAAAACCAAATGCCTGAGCCTCAGTTGCACAGTTCGACACACTAGGTGGTGCTTAGTCAAAAATATGTAGTGAAAAAAGTGTGGACAATATTTCCTCTTTTGAAAACTTCCATAGCGATCGGTTATATAACGTAATGTCCAAGAACACGGGTGAGGGGGACAACTACCCCAAAATTTCATTGGAAGAAATATTATATTTCTTTCAAAAACTCCCCAGTCAAGAAAAGGAAAAATTACGAATGGGGTAAAGAAAAGGCGAGGGAAAAAGAGGAACCCAGAAAATAAAAAATAATACCAAATAAACAGAAAAACATAAACATATCAACAGACAAGGACCCGTATATAGCTTTAAGAAGTTAAACTCTCAGACCACTTATTTTCTTACAGACACGCGGAAACATAGATATTCAAACAATTTCAAAACACGTATACAAAATTATGATTGAAATCGGCTACATCTTACAGATTTTATTAAAGAAAACTAGATAGCATTTAGAGGTAGTTCCTATCAAAAACGTGGTAAAAAACGTTAGAACTTCAGATGGCATTCGCCTCCTAGACTGCATGACGAAAGGGCGAATGCTAATACACTAGAGGGACATCATAGTTCTAACTTTGTTTTGATTATTTAGCCCTCTTCATAACTTTTTGTCCATTCCCTAAATCCCAAAAATGTTTCCGATGGCCCTGGTAACATCGTGAACGTAGTATAAGTAAATACTAAGAGCCAGCTGATTACTAACTAAATGCCAGCTAAGACATTCTTAGCCAAAATTAGGCTTAGTTTATTAGCATAAAATTAATCACAGAATCAGAAAAAATTGTTTTATTATTAACATGATATTAATATCCTTATATACTACTTTCTTCTAATAGAATTTATAAAACATCTTAAAATGTAAAACAAAAAATACATTAATGGGTAGTGCTAATGCTAATCAAAAGTTGAATTAATTTGAAAAATATTAATGGCTGATCATGTATTTTGTATGCCCATTGTTAGCTGTTTTATACTTTATTTATTTATAACACATGTATTGCAAACATGGCGTTTTATTTCTTCGTCATTTGTTAACATGAAATTATTTTCACTTCACAAACCATTGGGTTTGTTTTGAATTTCGCGCAAAGTCGTCCCTAATTTAACAGTGTAAGACTAGAGGGAAGGCAGCTAGTCATCTCCACCCACCGCCAAATTATAGGCTACTCTTTTACCTACGAATAGTGGGATTGACCATTACATACGGTCAATCCTACTTTTCGGTGATAAAAAAGTAGCCCATGAGTTTGCAGTGAGTGATGATGACTAGCCGCCTTCCCTCCAGTCTTACACTGTTAAATTAGGGACGACTAGCGCAGATAGCTCTCGTGTAGCTTTGCGCGAAAATAAAAAACAAAGCACTCACTGTATTAATTTTTGAGCAAGAATTTGTGCCTTTACTTCATTTCCGTTTGAGTGTTTTTTATGTCCGGGGTCAAAACGGATGATTTAACGAACAGTTTAACAGCTGCTATCTTGAAAGTATCATTCCATATTATATGTATTTATCTGGCTTCCTTTAACAACTTCTAACTCAGCGTTCTTACATCTGGTGTGAACACATTGAATTATGCTTTTTCGTTCAGCTGTGACAGCAGTGTGCCTGCATGCACCACCTGCAAGAAATAATTTTCCCACGTTGGAAAATAAAACTCTTACATATGTATCGAACCAATCTTATTATGACAACTTACCATCTGACAAACCACTAAGGTAAACGGGTATAACAAAATTTATCTAATATATTCCTCCATGCGAAAAACTCGTAAAATTCCATAAATGAATCTTTTTATTGATAACTTATATTTCCGTTCTAAAATAAATATACTAAACAAGAATTAAAGAACAAAATCTGGGATAAAACACATTATGTACAGATGAAAGGGGAAAAATCATTCTCAGTTAAAATTTTTAAGCCTGTAACTTCCGAATGCTTCGACAACTTTCGCCTTATAAGCCGAAACAAGAATAATGTAATAAAGTCTTATCTTCAAGTAAAATTGATGAACAAGCAATTAGGTTATTATTATTATTGTTTCTAAGGCATCAGTTTGGTACACCTTAAAATAAAAGTAGGTATCTTCTGCAACTTGGAGGATTCTATATATGTATTTATTTATTTATATTTGAGTTCATTTATCTCGGTGCAAGTTGTAAATATGCACACTATTCACCAAAAATAATATTTCAACTCGAAGCCTACCTCAAAACGTTAAATAACAGTTTTCATTATTTTTCTCATTTGCACAAAATATAGTTTTTTTGTTCTCGTAAATAGTGTTCTCAAAAGTTTGGTGGAATTTTCAACAATATAAGATTGTTGTTGTTGTTTTGAATTAAGCACAAAGCTACACAATGGGCTATCTGTGCTTTGCCCACCACGGGTATCGAAACCCGGATTTTAGCGTGTAAGTCCGCAGACATACCGCTGAGCCACTGGGGGGCTGCAATATAAGATAGAATTAAATTTAAATCTACATATTTTACCACATAATTGTTAGAAATTTCGTACTCTTAAAAATAAACTGTACTAATTTTTTTATAGTCTGCAGTGCGTTACGTATGCCCACCAGTGGCTCAGCGGTATGTCTGCGGACTTGCACGCTAAAATCCAGGTTTCGATACCCGTGGTGGGCAGAGCATAGCTAGCCCATTGGGTAGCTTTGTGTTTAATTCAAAAACAACAACAGCGTTACGTATAATTTATTTTGGACGAGTCTCAGTTTTATTAATATTACACACGTTACGTATTACTACTTCAAAAAAACCGGAAATTTTACTTTTAATTTTAAAGCCAATGAAATGTTAATATGCATTAAATTTATGATATTTGCTAACAAGATTAGTACACACAAGTTTCTTTTTTAACACAAATAAAATTTTAATATGCAAACAAAAATTAATTTATAATAATGACTATTACCAATATTTATCACAGATGATGGTTTACCACAAGAGTTTTACAAACTTACAAACAGTACTGAGTCTTATATCTGGTCTGGAACTGAATATTTTATCGACGTTCAAGGAGGGCAAATTAATCCTTGGATGATGCATCTTTACACTTCTTTTGACGGCTGATCAAGCTTGAAGTACGCGTAAGTTTTCGTCGACGACAATATCTAATGTTCTCGTAAAGATACTAAAATACGAAGTCAATTCACTGAAGTTAAACGTTTTAAAATGTTCGAAATCTATAATAGGTTTTGATCAAATTCTGTGATATTTCTACCAATAGGTGTTAATCACAATTGTGGCTTCCGATTCCTATAGTATTCTGATTGTATCTGACTAATAATATTCTTCTTCTTCCTAGATAACCGCTTTTATACAACTCACGTGAGTTTCTCAAAGTTACAACAATGTTCGAAAACAAGCTGGTGTTTTTGTGAAACAAATATTATTGATTCTTACTCTCAAAAATCTTCTACAAATTTTACAGAACAGGCGAGGTTTGCGCAAAACACATCCAACAAACTTATGTCACATGCAAAAAAGAAAATTGTACTAAAACAAGCATAGGTATTAAAATAAACGTATAAAGGTAATTTCTTTACACCTCCATCCTCAGGGAATTAAAAATTGTATAACGCCAATTCTTAACTAAAGTATTACATCTGTAGTTAGATAGCTGTACTTCAATACTTCAGAATGATATGCCTTTGGAACAACGAGTCCTGTGAAGCTGGCACATTTGGCAGTCTCCATTTTCTCATGATCACAACATTTTAAAAAGCAACCACTTCGAACTTTATCCAGTTCATCGTTTAGGACTATATACTTAAATAGTGAAGAGATCCGTGGATCATTTTTTGCTCGTCGATGAGTTTGCTTCTACCAAACGGAACTTGACTAAGTGAACCAGATCCCTCATGTTAATCATTGCCACTAATCAAATACTAGTCAGTAGGACAATCATTCACAAGATCTATATCAGACCCAAAACAATATATGTAACAAATCTATAATGTATTCCTCTGAACATGTGTCTATTATTTCTTTTGGCTTAATTCCTTAACCTGAACTAAGGAAAGATGAAACAGTAAATGGCTCATTAACAGTTCCATACTCTATGCTAGTTGAAGTATGAAAATCCTACAGACAAAGTATCAGATGTGGTGTAATAGTCCTAAAATTTCAAGTGAGACATTTTTTAACAGCTATAGTAATAACGTCCATTGAACTTCAGTGAATTAACGTCGAACGTTGGTATTTCTACAAGGACATTAACTATCTCCATTGTGGAAAAGTCAGCTTGTAAACAACATGAGACCAACTAAGAATTGAGCTAGCTAGCATTCTCATCAAGTGAATTGTACTTATGTATCAACACAGAATTAACTCACTCGTCGCGGACCAAGGATAAAATTTTCAATTCCAAGCAGAATTATTGATTTATAAGATAGATTATTGTTTAGTTTGTAATTTTTTTGAATTTAGACTATCAATTGTAATAACTGCTATTACCAATTGTATTGTTGTTTGTATATTCAAAAATATATTAGTGTTAAGAAACAAAATTATGTGTATCAATCTTGTGGACAAATTTGATGCATATCAACATTTAATTAACTTCTAAGTTTAACTTTCCAGCTATTTGAAATAGTAATATGTAATGTACCAAACGTAACAAATCGGAGACTGCTCCGAAATAAATTATAATATATAACATAGCACATCAAAATAATAATGAAAAATTGAAAAAAGTGCTGTTGATGATAGGTCTTCGCATTCAGTCAGGTCATTTTTTTTATAATATCAATCAAATTGGATGTAAGCGGAAAACCACAGCACTAACGGACCCGGCATGGCCAAGTGGTTATAGTACTTGACTCGTAAACCAGCACTAACGAAAGAAAGATTTGATTGATTTAGGTTTATTTCCACAAAAGCTATCTTTGCTAGCCGTTTCACATTTAGCAGTGTAAGACAAAAGGAGAGACAACCAGTCATCACCACTCACCGCCAACTTTTGGGTTACTCTTTACCAACAAATAGTGGGATCAACTGTCACATTATAACGCCCTTACGACTGAAATGACGAGCATGTTTGATATGACAGGGATTCAAATCCGCGACCCTCAGATTATGAGTCGAGCGTAATATAATGATCGTTAAATATTTAATATATATTCAATTTGTTGCTACATGTACACACTCTGAATATGGAAACTGCTAGACAATCACAATTATTACTTAAATTAAATAACAATACCGTTAAACCTCTCAGACATGTGAACATTATTATATTTCTGGGTTCTAAATAGTTTCTATTTTTTCAATTATCATAAAAAGGATATCCTTTACACATTATATTTATAGCACTCTATAAAGTGGAAATGTGTCACATAATACACAAAATGTAATCACCAAGATTAAGCGTGCTAAAAGGTATTTAGTAGAATCTCAAAAGACTAAAACACACACACACACATGTACATAAAAGCAATTACTTTATTTTTTATCATGGGCATATTGAAGTATTGATAAAACAACCACGTACATAAACAGCTAACTCAGACATACTTATGTTAATTTTAAATAAAAATCAATACCTATACCTACTTGCTTTCAAAATGTAACTAATATTCTTAATGTTATTAATGAATCCCATTGTTCATTTAAAATATAAAATTTAATGTAATAAAACATTAATTTTGATAAAATAAATACTTTGCTGAATTTAATTTTTATTTGTATCGATAGATTTCTCGCAGTAAAATGTTAAAAAGGTTTTCACTATATTAATAAGAATGTTACATGTATCTACCAAAGGAACAAAATTTAATTACAAGCAGAGGCTTTTTTACCTTTTCAATAAATTTTCCTTATTTTATGAAGAAAAATTAAATCGCGTAATGCATCAATAGAAATTACGTCTATAACACGAGTCCTACCACAGCTTTACTGTATATTTCAGTTGAAGAAAGTGAATCGATATTCTATTTTTCCACATTTCTAAGTATATTGACAGTATTTTGAAGGTCAAACTGGAGCTATAGCAACCAGCCACGAAAAATATTAAGAAAAAAGAAACCTGTACATTCTTCGTCACACAACAATGTCAAATTTTCCATTTCTTTTGGGCAAAGTAGTGTATTTTTGTTTGATGGTCTATACGAATTTCCTCCTGAAGGAAGGCGTAACATTCACTCTGGTCTTACTTTGATTGTTATCAACAGTATATATTTTTTTCATTTCTCCTTTTTGTCCTCAAACGGGTTCAAAACTAACCTTATTATTTTGAGTATTCTTCTTGACAGACGGGAGTCTTAAATTTCTTCGTCTTTTTGTGTATTCTCTCTGCAAACAATAAATGTTTGGATCCAATTCATTTTCTAAAATGGAGATACAATAAAACTAGTGCCTTTACTAGTTTTTCTTTCTTTCAATGATGTGTGCAACATATATTGATATATGCAAACTTCAAAACATGATTCTCCAGTTTACAGCAATTTGGTATTTCCACAACTCTTTTTTTATTAGCCCCAGTTTAAAGCACTGTGGTGTGTGTGTTTTCTTATAGTAAAGCTACATTGGAGTATCTGCTAAATCCACCAAGGGGAATCGAACCCCTAATTTTAGCATTGTAAATCCTTAGACTTACCGCTGTACCGGTGTGGTCTGGTCTCGGTTGATTGTTTCAACGCCACTGCTTTAATTATATCTTTAAGGGGTATTTATTGGCTTTCAATTCTTAAGACACAAGTTTTCAGTTCTTTTAACACCGTGGAAAATGTAATTGGCATCTACTTAAAGTTCCACTGCTTAAACTTTGTTAATTAGTTATTTATACTTTGCATGTTTTATATTATAATGGGCCAACACATAACATGAATATTCAAGTATTCTACAGGCAAGCGTAACGGTGAACTCTAAAGTATTTGGAACTGGCATCTCCTAAAAAAAAATTCAAAATTTAGTATGAAAACATGAATCCTGTATACTGTGTTATTTCTTGCTTTGACTGTTTAATGTTTCTATTGTATTAAAAATATTGCATTTTCTGTAGTACAAAGGCGTTCAAGATGTGCACGATGCTTGTTTTGTTTGTTTTTGAATTTCGCACAAAGCTACTCGAGGGCTATCTGTGCTAGCCGTCTCTAATTTAGCAGTGTAAGACTAGAGGGATGCAGCTAGTTATCACCACCCACCGCTAACTCTTGGGCTACTCTTTTACCAACGAATAGTGGGATTAACCGTCACATTATTACGCTCCCACGGCTGAAAGGGCGAGCATGTTTGGCGCGAAGGGGATGCGAACCCGCGACCCTCAGATTACGAGTCGCACGCCTTAACACGCCTGGCCATGCCGGGCCTATGTGCACGATGCTCTCGGTCTGCAAAATAAGTTGTAAATAAATTACTCATAATTAATACGTTACAGAAATTACACAGATCTGAGCTTTTACTTTAAACAAATCATTTTTACACTTAAAAACTATAAGATACTAAAATACGTTAAGTTTTTAGACTTAACACTCCTACGAAAAAAATATTTACATCCACCAAAGTGATACCCTTAGTGGATGTTTTAAAAAAAATTAAATATTATTTCGCAAATGTCTGAAAAGTCAATATTATTGCTCCTTAAAATATAAAGGGATAGGGTCAGTTAATGGCAATTTCATTTAAATACAAAATTATTAGCCTAATATTAATAACCTTTCAAGTTGCTCTGGGGCCTATTAGGCCCCAATTTTCGTAGGAGTGTTAAAAATTGTTCATGCACAGAAAATTCTTAACTTTTGGAAAATAATACAATAATAGATTAATAATGACGTAACTTTGGAAAAACTCAGTTCATAAAATATACATACATGAACGTGTATGTTTCTCCTGTTTTAATGTTATTTTAATTTCTCAGTTGAATATATATATATTAGTTTGTTATAACTCAAAACCAAGCCGAAACAAAAAAAGAAACAAAAATACTGCATCGACTGAAAAGATCTCAGAATACAAGCTATAATGCGGGATTACAAAATATACCCTAGATTTTAGAGGTGATTGAGAAGTATGACCCATATTGTGGTGGGGATACACTGTCTATCAGTCTTAACCTTCATTCGCCAGTCTTACATAAAAATTAAAGAGTAGCAATATATAGAGAATAAGAAATATAAATTAAGAAACAGAGATGTGGGTGCTCAAGCCTACGTCACACATCTTTATCACCCTTCACTGTCTGCAGACAGTTGTGGGAAGGTGTCTGCTCTCCCAAGTAAAGGAAAAATTAATCGAATAAAAATGGAAAAATAACAAGGAAATAAGGTACTACTATTTGAGGGTAAGTAAGATGAAAATTTACCTATTGATGTTAACATTCCAGCACCAGTATGGTAGAAAGGAACTAATTGACAGCACAGCAAATGAGCTATACTAGCACGAAGTGTCCCATCCAGCTGTTCATACAAACTAGTATAGCTCCCAAACATCACTCATTCACCAAGTCTACTGTGACTATCATTCTCTAAACAATCCTCTTATATGATGCACTACTTTATGCGGATATACACCTTGTTCATATTCAGCAACAAAAACTTTCTTCAAACATATGATTTAAGCATGAGCAATCCTGTTTTACCTTC
Organism: Carcinoscorpius rotundicauda; assembly: GCA_011833715.1. Taxonomy (NCBI): domain Eukaryota; kingdom Metazoa; phylum Arthropoda; class Merostomata; order Xiphosura; family Limulidae; genus Carcinoscorpius; species Carcinoscorpius rotundicauda. The sequence goes on along the minus strand of CM022392.1, from coordinate 41,277,121 downwards.
TCTGGCCAACATATTCATGACCCAGATCGAAACTCAAGCCATACAATCTGCATTTTATCTTCCCCTATACTGGTACAGATATGTCAAAGACACTTTTGCTTGTTTCATTTCTACCGAACACATACACACTTTCTCTCAATACATGAACTCCGTTCACCGTAAATTTAATTCACTATTGAACACGAAAATAACAAACATCTAGCTTTACTTAATCTCAAGAATATAAAATTTAACACAAAGTTAAAAAGTACAATACACCAAAAAACATCACTCACACAAGGCCTCTATATATCCTAGAATCTTCCACATGAATATAAACCAAAAAATCAATATACTAAATACTCTTATAGGCACAACTTCACAATTTTGCTTAACTGACTGCAAAGATGAAGAAATTAACTTTATATATTCCTTCATTCAAACCAACAGATTTCCAATAACCATTATCGAAACTTTTCTACACAACCACCAGAACAAAGCCTCAAACTTAACTCACACAGTATACTAATATATAAAAACATATACTAGTATACAAAAACATAATCACAATAATAAACTGCAGAATAAATTCATCTCTGAAATCAGATAAAAAATACCTAGAGACTAACTTAGTATTAAACTTGAAATCTCTGTTGACTTCAAATTCATTGAAAACCCTGTCATAAACTAAAATCACTACTAAATAAAAAATTACATGGAATCACATAATGCCAACTTCCTTAATAAAATAAAGTACAATAATTGTTCATAATTCTGCATCGGAAAACCGAAAGAAAATTGAAAACCAGGATCAATAGACTATAATAAAAACCTCTTTCATGTTTACCACCATTGCAATTCAAAGTAACACAATATATCTATACAAAATATTGTACTTTTAAACAAACAACCAAATATCAACAAACATAAAATATAGAAAGCTATCTTGATTGAAGACAATAACCCTGTCCTATACCAACACTCCGTGGTACCAAGATACCATTAAGTTGTTAAGCAATTTCCTATCATGTGATCTTTTCGTTCTGCACTGTATATATAAATTTATGTTTCTGTAAACTACTTTTACCTGTTTATGACATAATCTTGTGAAAACATTTTACCTTTTTTATAATGCTTCCTTCCTTATTTATTCAACCTGTCTCCAAACTTTTATTTTCTGAAAAGTGATTCTCATCATCAAACAAAAAGTGTCATAATTAAAGTTAACTTACTGACATCTTTTCCGAATCAAAGTTGGTTTTCTATGGATCGGTAGTTTGTGTGACATTACATCACAACTAAGCTGATAATAATTTCTAACAAATCTAACTTTGTTTGCACTATTCCCATTCGACTCGATGTGCTCTGATATTAAGTGAAATGTCTCGTTAGCATTGTTGTGCTCGCAAGTGGATCGCAATCGAAATGCTATTATTGTGAACTAGTTTTAATATTTAAATTTAGGCGTTTCCTGTCATTTGCTAGAGCAGGAGTTCTCAAACGTTTTAGACCTGCAAAGCATCACATCAGAAACAAAACATTCCAGAGCCTCAATAAAAGAATACACTAAAAATAGAAACAATCGGTCACTTAAAAGATGAAGTTTGCTTCAAGGTTCTAGATTTCAATATTTAAAGAAAAGTATTTACTTCAACTTGTTTAAAAATTTCTTCTTGCTAAATTTATATAAGTAAAAGTATAGTGTACTTATTTATTTATTAGTGGCTCGGATGGGCTTGCTTTTGATTACAAAATAGTTCAATATTTGGAATTATATTTGTTACCTGTAAGCACAAATAATCTGAATAATCTTCATTATTTAGCCTATTTCTAAATTTAGTCTTTGTAGCTCTATATAATGAAAATGTTTGCTCAACAAAAAAGTCTTGATGAAACACGCATCAAATTTTCAAAGCTCTGTTACTTATTTCAGAGTATTCCAATGGTCATTTGAATCCAAAATTGTGTAATTTCTTCCTGCTGAAATTTTGTTTTTAGGGTGTATTCAGTTGAAATTCATATTAGCTGTTTTTTTCTTTCAAAGACAAATCGTTGGTATTTGCAGAGTCAACAAAGGCATTTGAATCAACAATATTTTTTCTAATTAAAGAGGAAAGTACTCCTCAGTAGCTGTACACGGATCAGATACGTGCTACAAGACTGAGACTTTTGCATCTTCATTTAACGAAATTTCATTCATAAGTTAAAAACAACATTAAACTTTTCGAAGCAATCAAGTTCTTCTATTAGTATACATTCACCCCAAAGTTTTATCTTACGTTGAAGCGCTTCCATTTCAGTCTGTGGTTTGAAGTACGTTATTCTGGTACCCTTCATATTAGCATTCACTTTATTTAGATAGGCAAATACATACGAAAGATAAGCCACTTTCTGTATTCAGCATTTGCCCCTTACTCTGTGTATAAGCTCTAAATTGCATTCATATCAAAAGACACCTATCTCCTCACGCCGTTCGTAAAACAGAGAATACTTGTAAATACTTGAGCAAAGCTGCCATTGGATCTCATGATCTACTCTAAATAAATCGATCAGTTTAAAAATTTCTTCGCATGTTGTTTGAGTATGCAAAGGTTTTGCAAATTAGCATGTCTTCGCCAAATCTAATTTCGTGAATATAGCAACTTGCTGACATATCCTTGATTATTTGAGAAACCGAGCTGTCAGAAAAGGGCACAGAGTTGTTTTAAAGAAATTTCTCATTAATCGTGCATTGTACCAAATATTTTGCGTATGGTTTTATCAAATTTGTAACTGTATGAGCTTCATCTGCTTTTGCAATACGGTAACTAAAACGATATGAAGCAATAAGAGCACCTTCGTTGTCATGATGGACAAACGAGCGAAATGAATCTTTTCTTGCATTTAATTGCAAACACTTTTGAAATACTTAGAAGTTGGATTTTTAAATTGGAAGTGTTTGGTTTCTAGATACCGTCTTAACTTTGCTGGATGTTACTCAACATTGTTCCACATTCAACACTCAACCCATTAGGTCCATCTTCATTACCTGTCCATATAAACCATATTAAATAAAACTTTCATCATACTTTCTTTTCTTTTTTGTTTCGGTACTTCTTGTATCATCCTACGTTGAGGTACTTGCACACGACGATATCGCCGATGAATTCGTGTTAGGCTTAAGCCTACGAAGGTTTTTTTATAGTATAAGATTTATTACTGATATTCAACCACTTATCCATTATAAGAGTGACAACTAATTTGCCTAAAAACATTTTCTTATATCTCTGGCACTTTAAAAGTATTTTCACGTGCACAAAACAACTTCTTAATGAAAACTCGTACAAGCACTTGAGATTTATCATCACACAATAAAATGCGAACCCAAGATCAGTGTTGCCACAACGAAGTCAGAAGCAAAGATTTGCGGAAAAAATGCTCAGCCGCCACAATAATATTTTTTTCTAACTTGAAATGGTAACATATTATTTTACGTTTTTATTTTTAAGCAAAAATTTTAAGCCAAATAATAATATATAATCCAGATCTAACGTGCGTCTAAATCTCGAACAAAATAAAACAAAGTGAAATATGAAGTCATGTGGGCGTATAACGTCAGAGCTCATTGTTTATCAAGTTTGTTTAATTAAAGTACAACGAATCTAGCCTAACAGTTACCAATTATAATTGTCATAAATGTAATTATACTTCATATAAATATACTTTGAAATTGAAACAATATATACTGCATCACAATGTTTCATATTTGAAGAAGTTTCAGCTCTAGCGTCATGTTTCATTTCTTTGGTGATTTATCATTATTCGCTAATTCAGATCTGGGTTTTAAAAGATGACATCGCTAACTAGGGTTGACTGATGTTTCATACGAAAATTACTAGACCATATTGCATCTCCAATAACTCATACGATCTTGAGAAGGTGCCATATCTACTAGCAACCCCACTGCCACTGTCGAAGTTAATTGAGATTGTATTAGCACCTTCAGAGCGAGAACTTTCCCTAAGTTAAATAAAATCGTCTGGCGTTAGGCAAAATAAAATATTAAAGGGCCCAACACGCGATAAACGTGTTGTTTTAAATACATATTTTACTTTTGTTGTTGTTGTTGTTGTTTTTGAATTAAGCACAAAGCTACACAATGGGCTATCTGTGCTCTGCCCACCACGGGTATCGAAACCCGGATTTTAGCGTGTAAGTCCACAGACATACCGCTGAGCCACTGGGGGGTTCACTTTTTTGTACAGCGTATATTGATGCAATTTTATAGTTTCAGGAAAAAATATTAACATTGTAAAATTTCTATTTGTAAAAACGGCTTGTTTGGGTTGAGAAATTTTTTTATGTAGAAAATTGTTTGTTTGTTTTGAATTTTGCGCAAAGCTACTTGAGGGCTAGACGTCCCTAATTTAGCAGGTACGACTAGAGGGAAGGCAGCTAGTCATCACCACCCACCGCCAACTCTTGGGCTAATCTTTTACCAACGAATAGTGGGCTTTTCAGTTCCGTGGTGAGAAAAGCTACAAGTTCTGTTTAATTTTCTAACAAAACATTGAAATGTGTTCAAGCTATTGGTACTAGCACTTTCCGCGAGCCGTTCACTTTACAACTTTGGGCTTTACTACTTTAGGTTCCACGTTTTAATCGAGTAATAATGTTTTGCATATCTATCTAAAAAACATCAATCCTCTTACAAAAAGTACTAAATTTGCTAAATACTCGATCTCAGTCTGCTAGGTTATTAAAAGTTATGTTTTGTTATTGCTTGGATCAGAAATGGACCATCAATTAGGTAGCATATTGTCATCGTTTTTTTGTTTATTTAATTTCATACAGAGCTACTCGAAGACTATTTGCAGAATCCATCTATATTTTTAAAGATAGACCATGAGGAAGACGGCTAGTCAAAACCAACTACCATCAACTCTTTGTCTACTATTTTGCAAAAAAAATAGTGGAATTGACATATTGTATTCAGCGTCAGAATTGTTATAAATTGTTAAAAATGGTATTATTTTGCAGTAGGTTTTGTGACTTGTTAACGATAAATATCAATAAATAATGTATAGCACACCATCGATTTGTTTTGAAATATTATATTCAAACAAATCAAACGTGTATAAAAATATGTGAATTATACTGGTTATCAAAGATGTATTTAAAGCTTTAAATAATTCTATATTTCTTCTGTTATCACAATATGATTAATGACTAGTTAATTTACTTAAAAAGAGAGTTTAAAATAATTCTGTTTTATGTCAAAAGTCTTTAAAAGCTGGTTCGGGTACTTCAGAATCCAAATGATAAGACAAATTATATTCTCTACTCTGTTTCTTTATGTAAAATCTGCGATAGATCATTTACGTTTCCCATGGGTTTTCACAATTGTATACAGAACTTTAAATAACTGTCTCTGTTCCGCACAGACGGATTCAATTACTCTAGAACACCATTTGCAAGACAAAATATTCTCCTTACCTCAGTTAACTCTCAAACTCACTCATATGTCACTTGTTAGAGCTAACTAACAATCATGCAGTCTAACTTCACTTTCACTAAATTTCATTCTGATTTAACATGCGCCCATTTGCTCACCTATATGTGTGTATATATATAAACATTACCCAACTGAGGCATAGGGCTCTCTACAAACAACGAGAAGCTATCATGCAACAATAGTAATTTAAAGTAACAGAAAAAATAGAGAAGGTTCCAGTGATGTGACGTAAAATTACAAGAACTGAGCTACTGAGATACATAATAAAATGTGTCGCAACTATCGCCTTTAAAATAATTAATTTTAATACTCTTGCTAGGAAAATTAAATAATCATTAACTATTAAATCACTAAATGCACTAAATAATAGCCCGTCCCAATGTCACAATGGTATATTTGTGGACTGATACTGCTAGAAACCGGGTTTCGATACCCATGCTAGGCAGAGCACGGATAGCCCTTTGTGCAACTTTGTGCTTAATGAAAAAAAAAGCTCAATAAAATCTCTTACATTAAACAGTCTTGTATATCCAGCATTCCGTTTTGGGGTCCTTACCTTTAAAAGGACATTAAATTGTTGGAAACGGTTCAGAGGAGTGTTACAAAAATGATGCTTGAAATAAAACGGTTGTTATATGACAACATATTAATTAAAATCATTGAAACTGTTTTCTCTTGAGGAAAGAAGGTTTAGAGGGAATCTGGTTGAGGTGTTTAATATTGTAAAAGAAATTGATAGCGTTGATACGCATTGTCTTTTTTTCATACTTAATGGCAAGAATAGTAAAACTAAGTACACAAATATTAATTTTGACAAGCTAGAAATCATCTCCAGCTAAGACAGTTTTATTTTTCTAAGAGAATGTTTAGCCTCTGGAACGGGTTTCTTTCAGATGTTGTGAAAGCAGTAAAATTAAGTTTAAGAGAAAGCTTAATAACTATATGAATGATAAGGGCTAGCTTTACAACTTAGATGGACCAATAAGCCCTTTATTGTTCCAATACGTTATGTTATTATAACAGTCTGATGAAAGAAAAGGTGACCACACAGAAAAAGCTGAAATGTTGTCTTCTTTTCTTTCAATAGACAAATGAAGTCTATTAAGGATCTTAAATTGCACGTAACTGATAAGAATCTGAACCAGAAAGTAAAGAATGAATGAATCAGATGCGAAGATAATTATGGAAGTAATCAATTTTGAAACATTGGAGAAAGAAGAAAGTGAAGATTAACAATTCTTGGCCATTTACAAAGTGTCATAGGTGAACAAGAAAACTACTGTTTCAATGAATAACGCCTTTTGATGCATCATTATAGTAATTATTTTCCCTTATAAGACACTGCAGTACGAATTGAATGATAAGTCTTGAAAGTTAGGATGGTGTTATGGTTAACAGTCCGTTGTTGCTATGAAGTCAACAGTCAAAAGGGATTTTCCACCCGTATTTTATGAGGTGTTAATTAAAACTTCTTGGTAAAAAAAAATCTCAACACTGTCTTATACTAATCATTGAATTGCTAAAACCAAAAACAGTGCATGGTAATAGCTATAATTTGTAGAACATTGAAAAACTGTTAACGATTGTTATAACCCAAAACCATTAACACTATAAGAAATATTACGTTGGGAACATCTAATTAACATAGCTTCTACATGCATATAAGTTACGACTTTGTATGGAAAATACCTACAGTTATATTGTGAAGATACGAACCTGCAAATCTGCTTTTACCAATTACGATGAATATGCAGCGAATATAAGAGTAAATCTATATTGAAAAATTTCATCGTACTTATTCACCCTATCATCATGGGTCTCCCTTTGGTCATGAGTCAGACGCCATGTCATCACGTTTGTATGTTCATTACATTCAAAACTTTATTGAACTACTATTTTGTGAATGTATGTCAAAAATTTGGTATCAAATTGTAAATTATAATTTGAGTTCTGGTATTATAAAAAAGTTAATTTAATATTTCAAAATATGTCGATTTTTGTGTGTCATCACGTGGAATGTTGAATGCAACACTGGTTCAAATTAGATGTTTGTGATGTCCAAATACAAAGCCATAGTTTCTTACAACTTGCCAATATTTTCAAGCTAGAATACTAGATAAGAACTTCCTATCGTTTTATTTTCTGAGATATTAATATGTTTATTGAATAAAATCAAGTTGACCCCGTCCATCTATTGCATTTTGGAAAAATAGTTGCTTAAGAACAGCTACTTTACCCAATAACGTATTCTTGACCATTCAAAAGTTCAGAACATCCTCCTAGTAGTTTTCTTAACATCCGCGAAGTATTTGCGCAGCGAACACTTTTTTCGTTCTAGAAAAATCATAGTTATAGACCCAAACACAATTATGTTACTAAACTTACCTCAGGAAAAACATCGAATTGTTGGAAGGCGTTTAGAGGAGAGTTTCTAAAATACCTCAGAAAGAAAGATTATCATATGGAGAGAAATTAAGATCCTTAAAATTGTTTTCTCTTTAACAAAAAGAGTCATAAAAGTTCGTTTGTTTCTTTTTAGCTAAGCTCAGTGCTACGCAATGGGATAGTTGTGGTTTGCCAACCACGAGTATCGAAACCCAGTTTCTAGCGTTGTAAATCTGCAGATATACCACTGTTTAAGATTGTACAAGGAATTGATAATAATTATTTATAAACATTTTCAACTTCATAGCAAGAAATATAGACCTAGGAGACACAAATTTTGATTTTTGCAATCGAGAAGCTGTCTTCAGTTAAGACAATTTTATTTTTCAAACAGTGTGGTTGGCCTGTGGAATGAATTGACTTTGGGTATTGTGGAGGTAGTAAATTTGAGTGAGTTCAAAATAAGGCTTAATAGTTACATGAATTATAAGAACTGGCTTCCATTTTTTAAATTTATAAATGTAACAGTTTTAGTTTAACTCGGAGGATATGACACCTATGGTGGAACAACAGGCCCGTTGTTTTCCCTAAACATACTTTATATGTTAAATTATAGTGGACCTCTGTGGTAATGATATCAAAATTTATAATTTTTTATTATTTCAAGATATATATATATAATTTAACTTACTTTGTTTTACATCCTCTACTTGCGAAATTTGATAAAGCTTAGCAAGTTAAGGCTAAGCATTAAACAGGTACAAAGTTCGGTAGAGAAACCCACTTGTTGAGAATTTTATATGCAAAAACGGCTCGTTTGGGTTGAGAAAATATTTTAAATAAAAGAGCGAACTCTATTTAAAATATTTTCTCAACCCAAACGAGCCGTTTTTGCATATAAAAGTACAAAGTTCGTAAATACATAAAAAATTCTATAATTACTTATTTACTATTCTGTGTTTTGAAAAAAAAAGCAGATATTTAAGAACTTGTCTGTTAATAGTAATAATATATTATAACTGAATTATTACTGTATTTTATAAATTATGGCCCACTTGAACACAGTCAAAGCAGGTTAATTTGTAAAGTTCAGTTTTATACTTTTGGATACAGTAACGTATATGCTTGCGTCGCTTCATTACAACAACTATAATGTTAGTCAGACAAAGCTGAAAAGTAAATAAATTTAAAGTAATAAATATAAATAGATTATTAATGTTGTGAGATTTATGATATTTAGGCTAAATGTGTGTTTTCGTATAATAACCTCTGGTCATTCTAGAATGAAAAAAGTTAATTTATATCTACTTCTTAACTTTTTACAGTTGTCACGAGGTCAGCAAAATAGACCAAATCTCTATAGAGATACAATGCTGAAAATAAAAGATAAAATATAAAGTTTTTCTTTTAAAAAAATTGGTAATTACTTGAAGGTTGTAAAGGTTTTGCATATGAAATTTGAAAAAATTGATGTATGAAACCGTTTTTCATGTTAAAAACCATATTTTTTGTTCCAAAGCCTTATAATATTTACTAATGATCTGCAAAATATCGTGAAGATAGGTTTACTTTATTAAAAGTTATAGTATGAAAACTGTATTAAGCGCAAAATGCAGGTGGTAGGAGTGCTCGATTCGCCATGTACGTGTTTTGGGTTCGAATTCCCGTCCCAAACCTACTCGCCCTTTCAGCCCGGGGCGTTATAAGGTGAAGGTCAATCCCAATATTCTTTGGTAAACGAGTAACTAGGTCTAATCTTTCACTGCTAAATCAGAGATTGCTAGCGAAGACAGCTTCGTTTACCTTTGACTGTACTTTCCAACAAATTAAACCCTTGGATTTAATCCGTAGTGGAGCAGTAGAGAGGGGGGGATTAGAAAAATGAAAAATGTTGTGCAATTACATCATAAGTTAATTGTAAGTTCCATTGGATAAAGTGCAAGGCAACAGTAATTGTGTGCTGATTTTATCCTATTGAAATTTTCTTGTGTGTTATCATTATTACTATATACAGTGGTATTGTATGGTGTACGATCCAACAAAACTTAAGACTAGAGGTACAAATGCAGTTCTTCACTGCTCCTCTCCTACTGTAATTAAAATATATTAACAACGCCTCTGTGTGCATCCTACTATAAACATTTATAAACTCACATTGGTCAAAATACATATATTAATCAAAGTACCTCTGTCTAAGCAAATAAACTAAAATATAATAATACAGTCAATGTATAATTTCAAAGTTTTGATTATCACTGTCTTGCAAGAATGTCGTGTTTTTTTGGTGTGTGGTACAAATAAGTTCGGTGAAAGCGACAATGGCAACTGAAGAGTATAGTATAAAGAGGCAAAGAAAGTTATCAAGCAATATTATGAGATAACTTAAAAACTATGAAACTTGTTTAAACACAGAAAGAAACATCCTTCTGAATGTTGAAAAATGACTTTTAACGTTTTGTCTTTTCCTCCTTCTTGAGCATGTACAGGTACATAAGTAATTAACGAATTTATAGTTTTGTGTAACTGTTATTTCTGTAGGTATCACAAAATTGGATTCGCTAACAATTCAGATGCACAGTCATTTTTTAATTTCTTTGTTGAACCAGTTTAATAAAAACAAATCTTCATTACAGCTTACGATTTATATTATCTTAAAATTACTTATGAAACTTAAAGTGTCATGTAAAACACTGTTACCATAGTTCCTGATGACTTTGTACTTGACTTGCAAGAAAAAAGCATTCAGTCATTACATGTTAGTAAATATCTGATTTTCAAGAATATGGGTTTTAGATTACTAAAGTTGTCAGTTTTAATTTAGCTACTGCAGCAGAAAATGTATTTGCAAAAATCTAAATTCGAGATTTCTTACAGGATAGGTTGACCAGTAATTATTTCCTTTTGGGTCGATTAATAGGGTTCCAGTTAATAGTTAGAGTTATTACTTGTTATTCATTCTTCAAATTGTGTTTTATGGAAAGTTCAATTTTAAAAGTTAATGTTGTGGATATCTTAGATCTCAATGTAAACTCAAACATAAAACTAGAGGACTCAGTTGAAACAAGATAAAGGGTTAAGTTCATTAATGTCAGTATTACCTTCAGCTTCTACGACAATAAATATGGGCTAAACCATCCCATTTCTACTTTATTTTATTTTCGAAAGATAAAGGGCGTAAGATCTTAAAAGAGAAAAGCAAAAGTTCAGCTTTTGACTTTTCTGGATCATTCGAAATTATATTTTGTTTTGTTTTTTTCTTTGCTAAAATGGAAACTTCTTCCTCCACCAATAAAATGAACCCAACTGCTACGCATCCCTAATACTGAAAATATAAAGAAGCAAATGAAAAAGAAGTTCAGAATTCATACTGCATGTCCTTCGGCTGGTTAATAAAAAAAAAACTTTTAAATTTAATTTATTCTCACGTTCGATAGGAACATAGACTTAAAAACCAGGCAGTAGTCTTCCGATATCCAACCACGAAGGACAATCTATAATCTATAAATGACTAGGAACTCAAAATAGACAAGAAGGTCTAAAATTGCAAATCCTTTGTTGCAACTATCATCATGAGCCTTGTAATTAACTATCCTTAAGGAAGACAAGTTTGTTTATGTTTTGTCATAATGCATATCATATATCAGTTATTGAGCTTGAGCCCAATAAAAAAATAATTAATAAATCATTGGGTTCTTTTTTGTTGGATTACTTTACACAACGAGAAACTATATATTTAAAAACAGAAATTAATTAATAACCCAGTTACAAATACGTTGCTGTTAGAAACGTATAAAAATCTCTCAATAATTAATATTTGAATGTATTTAAAATATATATAATATTATATGTGAAGTAACTTATATTTCATGGGTTCGTAAGGAACGACCTCTCCAAAAACGTTTTCGTATTACACGTTATCAAAATGGTTAAGGGTGATGAAACATTCATCCAGGGCCAACCACAGTTGAAAAAACAAGATCTTAGTAAATTGGTTAGTATACATTTCATTACTTTTATATGTTCTCTAGTATTAACTAAAATTGTTTTTGCTAGTAAATTATTAAGACTAAGAGGATGACATTTGTAATCGATTACAATCAAATGTCGCTATGTTAGGCTTAAGAATTAAGTTGGTGAATAAACGATTTGCAAAATCGCTCGATTCTGAGTTATGAGTTGGAGGCCTTTAAATTTATAACTGTCATTATATCGTGTTTTGAAATGGAATACAAAGATATGTAGTAGTTTTTCTTTTCTAAAATATTTTTCGACTGTCGACAGTTTCAAGAAATGAATATTAAGTAATAATATATTTGAAAACAATTATGTGGAAACAACATCCAAAGAACCAATTAACCAAGAATGGCTTGCACATCGACGCTCTATATTTCAGACAGTCATTGATTCGCATCATAAACTACTCTCAAAAGGCAAATATTGTTGCTAATTGTGAATTTCTAACCAGGTGAAAGGCAACTGGCTGGCAGCACACATAAGCAACTTTTTACGTTTTTTACTTCTGTCAAGAGGTAAAGCAACTGTCTAGCAGTAATTACTCCCAGCTTTCATTTATTTTTTCTTCCTCTTGAATAGCTGACTAAAAGGAAAGCAACTCTCTGGTACTGCTATCCATTAATTGCTGGCTAATGGACAGGTAATTGTGTAGCAATGCACACTTGACATTTTTCTTCTTTAAATAGTAGGGTTTGAAGAATACCTTACTAATTAAATATAATCAACTAATTCAGCTGTTGATCAGTTAACTGATAAGTACCACTAACTGCCAAGCTCTGCCTAATAATCACATGAATTAGAATTGGTAGACAAATGGCAGTTTTTCAGAAAGGGGTTTAAGTTTTGAGTTTAATGCACCCCTAGTACAAAAAAATTCTTTGTATTCTTTTAGGTGGGATGATGTATATCTAACAGTATTAGCCCTGCTGTTGTGGTGTGTAAGTTTTGAGATCGAGATTAATTATTCATACCCTAAATTTGCAATTTTTTGTTTCTCATAAATAGGATTTATCATACATTATTGTCTAATGAGTCATCACTAATGTATTAATTTTCCATTAAGTGTAAAATTATTATTGAATTGAAAAATTTATTGTATTAGGTGTATTGCTTTTCATTGAAACTCAACTATTTCCAACTGTTCTTTTAGTTTGAAAACCAAATTTTTCTTAGAATATTCACAAATATGCTGTATAAACTTTTATGAGAAGTATATTAACATGTTTCCTGTTAGCATAAATGTAGCCTGGAGTTCTGTGAAATGCTTTATTTGCAGTGTTATGCTGTTCAGTGAAGGGAACACTCAAAGAAAATTATATGAAACATCAGTATAAATATATATACAAAATGTATGGGATTGGAGACTGTGGATTTTGTTCATAGCTGTAGTGAAGTATCTGAATACCAAAAATATACCTTATAGTTTTGTCTTATTGACATCATGTAAATATTTGAATGGATAGATCAGGTGTGCATTTAAAACCAAAATTGTTGAGGAGGTTCTGGTAATCAACACATGGCAATACCAGGGAAAGATGAATGTGTTATATGAATCAAAGCAACAACAGACGTTGAAGTGAAAATTATTTATGGACATTGATTACATTGTAATAAGCTCAACAAAACAGTTTCCAAAACGAAGTAATAATTTCTTACAAAAGAAAATGAATATGCCTTTAAACATGTGGAATACTGTTAAAATTTGATGTTTGATATTCATCATGCTTTTATTCACTCTGTTCTTCTAACATACACAAAGTCACTGATCATCATTGTTGTTATCACCACTATTGCTATGGATGATCTCAAGATTGTCACATTTACTGTTGAGTTTGCATCCTCAGACCTCAAGGCAAGATAAACCATGTGTTCAACAAAAACAACTGTTTCTGTAGGCAGCCTTTCCATGATAAGAGTATGTCATATTGTCAAGCATTTCAGAAATTGATTTTTAATCGAAGAACACCGAGATAAGGTTATTACTGGTCTATTTCTTCCCATTTCCTTCTGGAGAAGTGATATTACCATTCCATTGTGATAAGTATTCAGGTTTTCATTTGATAGTAAGTCCATCTTGCATGGTATAAAAAACTTGCTTTTATCACCAAGAGTAAAATCTTTTAAACCAACACTGGATGTGCATTCAGTAGCTGTGTCATTACCAAATGTATGATTGATATTACGAGCTGCCACTGCTGCATTATAACTAAGCTTGAGTTTATACAAGAAAAGTATATATAAATTTTATCCATGATGACAAAAATCAATATAAATATGATTTAGTTTCTGAAATAAGAAAAATAAAGTGAGCTTAAAATGAACTGGACAATTTACTACATTATTTTGACAAATTTATGATAATCCTTCTCTTTCAGTCACTAAAATGTAAGTCAAAACTGTACAAGGTCAGTTCCATAGTGATAGTTAATTTGTAACCTTAAATTAACGGTAATTCTCCTTATATAACTGTTTCCTAGTTCATCTGAAACTCTGAATTCATCTGCTTTGTACTGATACTTCTAATGTTAGATTAGTAATAACTCAACTAATTCTTAATCACATTGTGTCTGCTTTTAAATCTGACACTTTAAAACTTTTAATATTCTTGTTATTCTCTGAATATCCTTTCTCCAAACCATCACTAACCTAGCTATCATATTAACTTGTTTTTTCTGGACTTTCTAAGATCTGTCATCATTATGCAAGTGATAGTTATTGAACATACTGAAAGCTTTTATAAACATTCTATTTAACCTTTTCATGTGGAAGCCATCTCTAACATATAATTTGTCCTTACTCTGAAGATTTTTATGGAGGTGAAAAATTAATCTTTTTCCAATAATGTATCTTTTCATGTTTTCTGGAAGTGTTAAATAGTCATGAACAACAAATAGTCAAGATGACTTCATCACCATAAATAATTTGCACATAGACTTTTACAACACTAAAAAGAAACCATTTGTTCACAAAAATGTGTCACATAATTTCTAATTGTGCATTTGTTGTTGTGTTTGCTGCCTTTGCAATCAAAGAGTATCCATAGAATTATTGAAAACAAATTAATCTTAGGGCTTGCTCAGTTTGTAAGTAAATGTTCTTAAAATTCTATTAATATTTAAAGTTTATCAGTTATAGCCTCCTGCAACAGATTTCATACAATGGTATACATGTAGTTCAGAAAATTCCTTTCTGTCTGTACTGGTTTTGATTTTATAGAATGATTTAAAAATACATCATGATATTGAAACCTAACATGCCAAAGCTGCATTAACTGTTTACCATCCAATACTAACAGTTCGGTGCTTGAAGAGGATCAGACTGTTTTAGTTTCATAAGGTTGGTTTATAAATACCCATAACTCATGACAGAAATCCATTAATAAACACTGTGGACTTTGTTGATTTGACCAGTTGTTTGGCACCATATTGAATGCATTTCTATGCTATAAATTTTGATGTGTTTTATGATTTTTAAGAAAATTTTCTAAAACATTTTGGTAAATATTACAAGCCTTTTAAAAACAGAATAGTCAGAAGTATTAAATTAAGTCTTTTAACCATAATTTTGTCACTGAATTTTTGACATTGATGTCATTTAAGGTAACAGTAAGAGAAGTTTCAACAACTATTTCAGGAGAGTAAGTTGTACTTAGAATTTAAAGGTTTCCTGGAAATGTGTAGTTTTGAATATTGACAAGTTATGTATTTCCAAACATTTTTAAATATGCATATAAGTGAATCTTAAGTATTACAAGACTAAGCTTCTTGATCATTTTATTTCAAAAATAATGTTTAAAGAAAGAAAATAGGAAGCAATTCTTAGTTATGGCTTAGAAACAGAGAATTAGGCATACCATTAAAACACATTTGTAGCAAGTAGATAAACCTGAGAAAAAAATGTGTATTTGGAAAATTATGATGAAAGATTATTTTATTATTATATGAAACATGCTCAGTGTGGAGAACCAGGTCTTCTTGTTAGTTTCCAGTCTGCATAAGAAGTTAATAATTGAAACATTTGATGATACAGTATTATAGTTCAATAGCTCATATATGTCAGCTTGTCATGTAACTAATTATTTTTATTCACAACAGAATGTTAATGAACTTACACCCTTGACAGCAGATGTTATTAGTCGTCAAGCTACAATAAACATTGGTAAGAAATCCTTTTTGATTGTTACGAGAATAAGATTTGAAAGTTCCCTGCAATTGTTTGCATTCTTTTATGTTTTTGAACATAATGTTTTGGAATTTTGAGTGCTGTAATTTTATTTATTATGCATGCAATGCTTTAATAAAAAAAAACATTTAAATATTTTCAGACATCTAACATTCATTTTTTTATATCCTTTTTTAATCATTTTGGAATTCTACTCTTCTACATCAGCTAATTTCTTAGATTGTTGTTTTGTAGCTTTACATGAAATTCAAAACAAACAAATCAATTGATTCTTTGTCTTTTTAAGTAGAAGCAGATTAGTTTTCATGAAAATATATAAAGATGTATGTAAATACTTGGGATTCCCTTTTTTAAGATCTTTTCTAGAAAAATGAGCACTTGAACTCATTCATTAGGCTAAAAAAGTTTTCTGGTAAAACAGTGTAGATGGTTATATAGATTTAAAACATTTTGTATAAAATATGGTCACAATGAATTGTCAGTTTAAGTATTTTAAATATAAATCATCTACATTCCTAAATTTGAGGTGTTTTTTTTCTTGTTTTTTGAATTTTTTTAAAACACTGTCTTCTAGGTACTATTGGACATGTGGCTCATGGAAAGTCAACTGTTGTGAAAGCTATCTCTGGTGTGCAGGCAAGTTTACAAATATGCGTTTTCTTTCTCTCTCTCTCTCTCTCTCTCTTTTCACTAATTGTGTTCATTGCGAGCAGCATATCCTTTTCATTTCATTAACTCAGCTCCTAATATAGGCATCAATTTTTACAGTGATTTCAAAGTAACATAAGCTTTAGCTTTGATGTTACTTATTAAATATTTTCATCTGTCAAATATGTATGCTGTTGATCTGTGTGTGTCTATATAAATATTTTTATTCAGTTGGTTACATAATGTATTTACCAATATATTTACAGTCAAATAGCTTTTTAAATCACATCTTTGGAAGTGACTGGAGAAATCTTTGTTATATGAAGTTTAAAATTTTGAGAATATAGTGTTATGTCTAAATTTATTGTTAAATGGTTATAGTTCCTTGTTTTCAGTATTAGAAATTTATCTTGAGGCATTTGCTTTTTCGATATTCTACAAATATCCATGCAATCTTGTTCAGTCTTTATGAAGTTAAGTGTCATAGCCTTAATTAATGACGTTTTAAAACTAATTTAGTCTATCAAGCTGATTATATTAATTATATTGCTGCAAATATTATAAAATGTAATAGCAAAAGATATCTCGCATGTCCTGTTCTAAATACTTTTCACTCTATTACTTACACAAATTCATTTTATAAAATAAAAAATGTAATTTATCTATTAACATGTACTAAATGTAATATGGAATATGTTAGTCAAACTAAAAACCCATTTCATGTGCATATAAATTTACATATTTCAAGTTACAAACAATTTAACAAATTCTCTAGAATTAAAATGTTTCAGGATTCACCCTTTTACCTCTGTTAAGATAACTATGTTTAAAATTGTTAATGAAGACACCAATAGACTTCAGTGAGAAAATCTTTAGATTTTGGAACTGAGAACATTATATCATGATGGATTAAACCAAGCTTTTAATAATTCTGCTGCTCTGAATTTGAGTAATGAGTACTGTATTGTTAATTTTTCTTTATAGATAACTTTTCATAAAAATAGGAAAACGAAGGTAAAGGAAATAATTAAAAATGGGTTGATTTTGGAGGATTTTGTAGTAATTTGGATAATATTTTTTATTCTAGTATTTGTTTATGTAAATTATACTAAAAAAATTATTACTGAAAAAAACTTCATCTTTCTTGTTTGATCCTAATTGAATACTATTGGTCACTACTTATAGGAACAAAGCAACTTTCCCAAGAAATTTTAAACCATTGTTCACACTACTGTATTTACCCTGTAACAATACAAAAAATGTCTAATCTGTTATTGTTACTTTTTGTGATACCCTGAAGATATATAGTTTAATTTACTCTGTTACAAGATGATTCTTCATGTAGCTTAGCTCTTCTAACTACTGTTATTTTAACTGTTGGTCATGACTACAGGAGCATTGGCCAACAACCTTCCCCAAGAAATAAATTATAGTTCAAATTGCCGTATTTATTCTACTAAAATAAAAAAGTATATAATATGTAAATCATCTTTATAGGTGTTTTTCAAACTTATTAAATGATCAAATTGTATCATATGCCATCACAGAAGGGTAGCAACAAAGGCATGTATAAAAACTTAGAAAAAGACAAGTTATACATTTGAAAATGAGGAACTGTATAATATAGTTTCAATGGGTGATTGATTCTAAGCAAACATAAAGGTTTCTATGAGATAAACAGAAAGTCTTAAAAAACAGTGCTATTTACAGGTTTTCTCAAAGTTATACAGAAATCTAAATTTTAACATTATTTTGTTCTCTGTGAATAACACTAAATAAATGCTGCAAGCTGTTTAAAAATGGTAAGAAATGTTATGGTTTGAATTTCTTCAACATTGTAAAGTAGATTTGAACAGTTGCTAAAAAGTTTGAAAGTGTCAGAATTAAAATTTTGTGAAATTATGAAAAATATAAATATAAACAGAAACTTTGTATTTATCCACTCTTACAATTGAAAGTTTCAACTAATATAAATGTAAAGATTTAATTTAGCATGATTTATTAGAAACTTAACATGCAATTGCATTTTCAGACTGTAAGGTTCAAAAACGAGTTGGAAAGAAACATCACTATCAAACTAGGATATGCTAATGCAAAGGTAAATTCTTATTTTTGTTTAATTACAGTATACATAGTGACACTTAGCATTTCTAATGTTTTTTGCATGTAGATTTTGTCAAAGCTTCTAGTAATGACTATGTGAATGTTAGAATTTGTGATATAAAGTTATGCAAATGTCATGAATTTGTGTCTTTCATAAGTTAAAAAGGACTGGAAGTTTTTGTAAGGTGCTTTATTTTTATCGTATTGTTACATATTTTTTTGAGTTTTCCACAAGTCAAAGAAAATTTGAATTTAAAAATGGATGTAAAAACATTTTAGAAACTTGAGAAATGTGTACAAATTCTTATTGTTTACAACTTCACTTTTATTTTTAATAAAGTATATGTCCAATCATCCCCCAGTGGCATAGCAATATATCTGCAGACTTAAACTGCTAGAAACCAGGTTTCAATACCCATGGTGAACAGAGCACAGATAGCCCATTGCGTAGTTTGTGCTTATCTGTAACAAACAAATACATTCAATCAATGCATCACAAACCTTACAATCAGAAAATATAGTGGGAAATAATAAAAGCTGCCCGTGGATAATTAACATGTATTTGAAATTTAAATGTATTAAAATTTAGAGAAACTAATGCACCAGGAAAATCATTTTAAAGTAAATATGAAAATATCTATAAATTGCACAGTAGCAATTTTTAATCATTTCAAATAAATTCTGTGTTGTCATTTGAATATTTGATTTATATCCATCATATTTGCAGACATACTTTTTATATAAATGCACACTAACTTCCATTCATATGAATGAAATTTTTAATCTTTGCATATTATTTTTGATATAGCATGTAGAATTATTTTGTTTGTGAATGACTCACAGACAGTTAAAAATTCTCTTTAGATTTACAAGTGTGATAATGAGTCTTGTCCTCGGCCTGATTGTTATCGTTCAGCAAGAAGTAGCAAAGAAGATGATTTTCCTTGTGATCGGCCTAACTGCAGTGGAAGGTTCAGGTTGCTTAGGTATGTAAAAAGTATTCTTGAAGTAATATTGAAATTCAACTTATTTTACTTCTAATATTTACAAATTAAAACTTGTGACAATATTAAGAAAAATTTATACATCTATATTCAACATCTTGGTTAGCTTGATGTAATGGTATTTTACATATGAGTGTTTAGTTTAAACAAAACTAAATTTAAGGTTATCATTAGTTTTGACAACTGCCTGTTTTTATATTATGTTCTTTATTTTAACCCTGTGTTTTCACGAACTCCATTTGAGTGAAGTTATATAAAAGTGTTCACTTAATTCCACATTTACAAAATTTAGTAAATAAGTATGTTTTTCCTAAAAAAATCATGATTTTAATAAAGTATATTTACTGAAGACTTATTTGTCTGCTAGTAAGGTAATTTTTCATGTTAAGAATAAAAATGCTTTTTCATCTTCCATATAATCATTTGTATAACTTTTGTAACCTCAGATGGGTATCTTTATATCTTATTTCTTGTATCCAATGCTAATGTACTAAAATCATCTGTAGTAAAAGCTGAAATAAAATCAGAAATACTTTTATTATTATTATTACTGGAATGACTGCAGATTATAACAGACAATTATAATTCTCTATTGCAAGAACTTTTGGCCTCAACTTTTCAGAACTGCTTTAATTTTATTTTAATTCTCTTTGACCCATGCTTAGCTGATGTGACAAAAAATAAATTTCCAGGTGGTATTGCTGGGTAAACAGTCAGATCAAGTTACATTATGCATGTATAACCTCTTAAGAAGTAATGACAAAAGTTTTTACTCAAGTCATCTTTTCAAACCTTGAAAGTTTTTAATTTTTACAGTTTAATCACTTTTGCCAATAAATACAAAATCTAGTTTAACTAGAAATTTAGAACTTTTTTTAGCTCTAATCTGTATGTACTCTTATTCTCAATTTTTTTAAAACCATATTTTTTCAACTATGATGGTTGTCCAAAAAATAATTTATGTGGGTGTCAGATATGCATTTCAAAATACAAACAATAATTCAGATATTAAAATATAATGCCTCAAAATTGCTATAATGTATCTAGCTTTCTAATGAACCTGTAAATAGGTTTAAAAATGTCATTACTTATCAGAGTACAATAAAATCTGCTTTTGAAATGATGGCTTTTACTAAGATACAGTCATCATAATCAAGTAGTTCACAAAATAGCCATTTCTAATGGTTATAAACATGTACAAGTAACAAGTAGGTTTGAGTAAATAAGTGATTTCAAAGGAATGGGGAGCTTCTGTAGTGGTTGTAACAAATGTATTGATATTTTGGTAAATAAAGAAGGTAGGAAGTACTAATATCATATTCTAGTTTGTCAATATCTGTATTTGTTGTATCTAATTAGTGGACATTCTGAAACCCTTATAAAGGAGGGAGGAAAATAAAATAAGTATTAAGAGCAGCGAAGGCATCGTGTGACACAGAATGACAAACAAGAATTCATTGAAATATTTCCTTTAAAAAATAAATGTAAAAACTTGACCAGTATAAAAATTTGACTTGTGTACATTTTGATGCCAACCTTATTGATATACATTGACAATAAAGTAGTTTAGTTGTGAATTTAACTGCATAAAAGTATGACATGCGCATGGGGTTATCATGGTTTTTTTAAAATCTGATACACCTTTATCTATGGTTAAATGTCTGTGTATATGTATATCTCGCATCTAATTTTTTAGTCTTTCTTCAGTGGTAAATGAAGATTTGTTTGTAACAAATAAAACAGTTTAAATAGATCCATTTGCCACATGAATTGAGTTCATGTCATGTTGACTCTAAAACTTGGGGAAAATTGTCTACAATGGGAATAAACTTGAAAGAATTGGAATAATTGTTTTGTAAAAAGTTGAAAATAATGATTAAGCTCACTGGGAAATACAAAAGATTCTAAAAGTATGATTTCAAAACTTCCTTCCTTTTTACCTCCCCTACCTCTAGGAAAAAAGTGTATCTTAACCTCATTAAGCATTGTTCATAGAAACAGTTAAAGGTACTGTTTTTATGTAAAGTTAGAAATTAAATGTATTATCTTCTGATATAACTGTTTTGTTTGTGAATTTTTGTTTTTAAAGAAACATTATTTCAAGTCATTTGAAAGGTATTACTTTTTCAGTTTGGGTTTTTCACATTTATTTTATGTTTAATAATTTGACCAAACTATGATTAATTTTCAAGGTTTTGAAATGTTTTATTATTAGAAGTAAGGTTTATCAAATATACAGGCCCATAAATTTAAACTTCATAAAAATTGTTTTGATTTTAATAACAGATTTCCCATAATTCAGTTAGACAGATTTTGAAAATATTTTTTGCTGTCACTAAGGATTTGTTCAGAGATTTGCAAAAGAAAATAAAAGCTCTTGCTTAAATCAGTTATTATTTCCTGAACTACAATGAACAATTTTTAGTATTATATTTCTTATGTTTGGATACTGGAATGGTTGATGAGACTCGCTTTATGATTCGTCTGCAGAAATATTTTTAAACTTACCAAAATGAAATGTCTCCTGATTTCAATGAAAATTATTCACTTATCTAAACGTATATATGAAATTTTTTAAAAAGTCTCTTATGTAATAGGGAAAAGTGGATATCATCTTGAAATTCTCTGTACAGGAATTACTGTGAAAAAAATAAAACCATCACAGACCTGTATTGTTTGAAGGCTTTAAAAAAGTTATATTTATATTTTAATAAGCAATATTTTAAAATTAAAAATTGACCAGTTATGATTAGACTGATATTACAGAAAGTAAGAAATATTTTTTATTTACCAAAAAATTGATTGAAAAATATGGCATTCAATAAGCTTATTGATTATTGTCATAAAAAGTGCCAAGAAAATAATCAGTAGTTGCCAGTGCACATTTATAATAATAATAATAATTGTTTGTCACATTACATGTAAAAAAAAAATACCATTTTTAATAGTGTATTTGTGACAAACAAAATTTTTAACACGTTATGGCCAAGTTTGGAAAATTAATTTATTGCACTGTTTAAAGTCTGTGACATAATGTCAGTTGTAGTTTGGTATAAGGTATGAATATTACTGTAAGAAAATATCTGAACCATTATAGGAATATTGACTTCCAGAACATGAGACTTCTGTCCAGATATTAATTGAGCCACTTTTATAAATATGATATCTATGACTATAGTTGGGCAGTTAGTGATACTTTCTAATTGATTATTCAAAATATTCGTCAATCAAATACGTTTGATTAATTAGGTAGTACACCATACCCCTTACAACCATACAAACAAACAAAAATGGTTACCAATAAATTTTTAAACAACTATATTTTAACATAGTATTAATTTTCCTATTTTTTTACATTTTTTTAAATTAATTTCTACACTACACTTGATTTTTTATAATAGACTTTATGTAAAGGTTAACTTGTCAGCTGCATATCTTTTGTCAAAAACAATTATTTCTCAGGTTTTATGGACATCTCTTGTTCGTGGATGAACTGGTAGCTAATTAAATACCATTACGTGTTCACTACTTACTATTTTATAATTATGTACTAAACCCACTCAGATTATATATAAATCAATAAGTAAATAATGAAAATGTGCTACAGCTACAATTACAAATAGTGAAGTAGCCACTTAGCCAATTTATGCGAATAAAATGTGAAAATTGTTAGAAAATGCTTGAAAATCAAGAATGGGTGATATACTCAAGGAGTGACAAGTTCTTAGCAAAACATTATTCACAATCCAGGTGACAAGTTAATCTTAAAAAATTATTAACCCATTTAAATATGATTATTGAAACATGCATATTACATATTTACTGAAATAAAAAAATTAATTGCTACTTTTAACTACAACATGTACAGGTAAAAAAAAACAAAAAACACCACCATAAGTGCTGTAGTCTGTGAAGCAGACAACAATACTAACAGCAATTATGTGTACATTGTGAGAAAATCTACGTGTCCATTTCAAATTAACTGTTGGTGCAATACAGTGTAATAAACTGAGCTCTTTGATAACTTTATATACTTGTGTCAACTAACTACATTATATTATAAATCTCAAGGCAAAGTAGAGAAGGTGGGTGTTTATTTTAAAGGAAGTATTTAAAATAGGTAACAACCGTATTTCCTATTTTTCATGTGTGTTTTTTATTATTATAAACTTACAAAAATGTAAAGTACAAACTTTTTAGTTTATATTAAGTAAAATAAAAAATTCATGGGATGTGCTTACGAGTAGCCAATGCATTGCATGATTCAATAAGGTAACATGAACTACTTTTCATTGAGTAGTTTAAAAAGTGTGATGGGATTATTAGTAATACATTGTTCAAAAGCAATGCAATTCAAATATGTGATATACACTGTTACAAGCTGTAAGCTGTTTAAGATAAACAGTGTTTCGTGTTACAAATTGAAATCATTCTTGGAAGAAAAAAAAAGGTGAAGTATGTATTTCATACATTTTTTACAGTGGTTATGACTGACTTCCTTTAGAGTTTTGGTAAAGAAAACATCAGATGAAATATCAAGTTTTATGGGGAAAAAAATGTTTAACATGTATTTTTGGAGGTTTTACAGATTATATAAATGAAATATCACAATTGTCAGATGGAGGAAAGTATTTGTAATCTTAATATGAAAATCACTGCACTTAGAGGAGTCAATGCTTTAACTCCTTGTATTCACTGAAAAATGTTTAGTAGAAATACTTCCTCGCAAATTCTGATTTTTGTCTGCAAAAGACTTATGTTTATTGAAAGCTTTCAAAATTTACTGAAGATACACAAAACGCATTAAAAATCATACTCTAGAAACTAAAGATCAATTTGAGGTGAAGATATAGATCAAACTGAATAAACCTGTAGTGAGAGATTCAGTCATTCATTTGAAACTTCTGATTTATTTTTGGACAAGTCCATTGGTATTTTTGGTCAAAATGTTTTTATACTATAATTACTGAGATGATGGCTCATCAAGGTATGAAAAATAGATGGCATGTTTTCATTTACACTTAGTCCATTCATTTTGGGTTACCTTCAGGCCAAACTTTACGAGCTTATAACTCGGGTAGCGTATAAGTCAACTATGTGGTTTTGGTCTTATTTAAAAATAAGGGAACCAGCACTTTCAGATGGTATATAGAGCACATTGTGTAGGATATTCCTAGCCAGAACTGAAGTGTTATTAGTAGTACAAGCTTCATTTGGCAGTATGATGCTATTAATACAAATTTACAAGTTTGTTGTATTACTGATCACAGTTTAGCATATGTTCTGTTGCTGGCTGAAACACCTCAGAAACTAATAAAAGTATGTACTCATGTAAGTGATCTGCCTTTGGCTGCTTGAAAATCTTCTCAGTTGAATGTTTGTAGGACTTTTCAGCAATAGCATGAATGAAAAAAAAAACTTTCATTTCATAAGTGCCACATCTTGGATACCTGCTCCATTCACCGTGCTTTGTCTGAACATCCATGGCCTGTTATACATCTTTTATTAAACTACCTGCTTGTGTAGACAAAAAAAGAATGTTAACCTAAACCTTTTGTGTGTGCATGCTTGTATATGCAATGTTAACTGCTATGCATTTCAGTTTGCAAGTTGATACACACCTTAGGAAGCATAATATATCCTTATTTTTGGTTGGAAAAACATAAAACTGCAATTATTCAAATTTTCAAACTTGGACAAACATGAGTGTGACTTCTTTTAAAGCGGTTAATTTCTGTTTGTGATATTTAGCATAGCTTAACACTTGAATTGTCAAAACTTTTAGTGTCAGGTAAACAAAAACTTAATTACACAAGATACATAACATTTACTGCAGTTCTTTTTTTAGTATCTATGATTTTTTTTTCTAGGCATGTGTCTTTTGTAGACTGTCCTGGACATGATATTCTTATGGCCACAATGTTAAATGGTGCAGCAGTCATGGATGCTGCATTGCTTTTGATTGGTAAGTTATGGTTTGGTAGTTTTGTAACTTTGTTACCTAACTTTAATTACATAATTACTGCTGCTTGTATTTATTAACAATATTTCTCAACATATTTATCCCAGGTAATATAGAAATATTATTTGAAAATAGAAAATAATTTGTAAATGGTATTTAATTAATTAAGGTAATTTATGTTGTTATGAAGCAGTGCGTTTGTAACTGACTTCCCTCTGTTAAATTCATATCTCTTCTGGTCTTTTGTTCTTATGGCAGTGATTTTGTTTTTAGCTGGTAATGAATCATGTCCACAGCCTCAAACTTCAGAACACTTGGCTGCTATTGAAATTATGAAACTCAAGCACATACTGATATTGCAAAATAAGATTGATTTGGTAAAAGAATCCCAGGCAAAGGAGCAATACCAACAGATACTCAAGTTTATACAAGGTAAAACCATTTCATTAAGTTTTTTCAACATCAAATATTTTTGATACAGATAATAGCATGGAATTTAAATATAATTGATTACTTTCATTAACAGCTGGAGTAAAACTTTTACTAGATATCTGAAATAGTATGCATGTGTGTCTGTCGAGAGAGAAGCATGGTTATAATGCTAATATTTTTGTGTTTTTTAGTTTTATTGAGTTATTTCAAGAGTGTGTTTAAAAGATTTAAATTGACAAAGGTGACTGCAAGAGTGATAAGGTTAATTTTTTTGTATTAAAAATGATGTAAGAAATTCCTGTATTGCCCATTTTGGTTCCTTTTCATGAACAAACTGAACTTAGATGTTCTAGGTATTCTTTTAAGTTTTTTTTTATATTTATTTTCAGGCACTGTAGCAGATGGTGCTCCTGTGATTCCTATCTCTGCCCAGTTGAAATACAACATTGAAGTTATATGTGAATATATTGTTAAGAAGATTCCAGTTCCAATAAGAAATTTTACATCAGAACCTCGACTCATAGGTGATTACTTAATAACATGTAACATATGTTAACAGTGAAATTACTTCACATAGACATTTAAAAATAGAATTAGGGTTAATCTCTTCACCTCTGTTTAACTTCAAAACCCCTCCTTCACATTGTCATTTCTAGCTTCTTATCATCACACTATGAAAAATAAACAAAAGTTCTTTTATTTCACTGCATTTTCAAGGAGTCTTGGCTGTAAAAAAAAATGCGCTTATCAGTTGTTTTTTTAGAATGTGTTTGCTCATCACGAACTACAGAATTATATTTCTAATACATTTATCTCTTAAGAATAAAATTATCCATATATTTTTTCTCTTCTAATTTCCATTTTCTGTTTGTGGTTTTATTATTATATCTCTCTATTGCCATCTTTTTACAATGTCACAGAACATTGAACAATTACTGATGAAGCACAACTTTGAAAATTTTTACATCCAGCATTTAAATATGATTAGGCAGAGCATATTATAAACAATTTATGTCAATATAAAGTATAGAAAAGCTGTTTGAGCAGTAATTTGTGTTTTTTTGTTTCTTGTAAAAGTGACTAGCCAGAGCAATGTGGGTGATTAAAAGAATTTAATGGAAATTTTTAGAAGACTTAGAAACAAAACAGATATTTTTTTATGGTTTTTATAATTATTCTTTTCATTCCTAAGATGTTTTTGTGCTGATTTCTGACACAATTTTCAAAGATCAGATGACTTTGTTATTTTCTGTGTTTTTGAAATTTATGGCACAAAAGATGACTATCTGAAGAAATAATTGATTCTTTATGTAAGGATGGTCAAGGTACTTAATAGTCATGATACAAATATGCACACTTAAAAATCACAGTTGTTTCTTTACCCCAAAAGGCAAAAAACATCACTGATACCAAACTGGAAAGTGACCAATATTCAAAATTGTTCATCTTTCTTTTCTTGCTTTAGTTAAGATAACTGTACAGCTGCTTTGTCACTGACATCAGTTTAAATCTAAATCAGCTCTGTGTTTGGGCAATGTATGATGTCATCACATAGTTTTAATAACTAGTATTAATTCTAAAAACATTAATTCTAGTGGAATTGATGTTATCATTAGTCTTTAAAATTAGTTTTTTTTACAGAAATAGGTGTTCCTTTCAAGAGCTTAAGTACAGGGTGAAACGGGAATTACAAGCCTACAAGAGATGAACATTAATTCTATGGTTACAGTTTGAATCATTTGTCATGTTTAAGAATGATACACATAACTCTGAACTTTCTTAGTATATATCACTACAATTGGTAAGATTTTGTTAAAGATTAGATGTATATGAATGTGATTAATTTAATTGAACATTTAATACTTTTGTATTGTAATTATATTCTCTCAGAATCTGAATATTTTAAGTATTATCATCAACATAGTATGCAGTGAAATGTTTAAAACTACTAATAGAATTTCAATTTTTGTCAAATTATCTTGAAAATCTTCTAAAATTATGTTCTTGTGTGCTTTTACCTTTTTCACAAAGGTTTATTTTTTATATTTTCATTTCATGTCCTTTAGCATTATTTCTTACTGTGATACATATCAGTATTATTTTCTGGGTATCCTTGGTGGGTAGACTAGCTGTCAACAGAACATTGGAACATTTGGCTTATATTTTGTAAATTAGTAAACCTTTCTAATATGTATTTTAAAATATAACTAACATACCATTAACTAAAATTTAAATCCATAACCAAATAAAATATAATTGTCTATCTAAGAAATGTATTTACAGGTGAGAAATAACTCTAAAGCACTAAATATAGGTCACAACCATTTGACAAGTTCCCAGTGGAATTGTTGTGCCAATTTTAAGATACCTGTTGAGAAATAGTATTTCAAAATGGGGCTTTTATTGGTTACAAACATCCAGCTCAACTAAGTATAATTGGCTGAGAAATTGCAACTTTATGCATACAGAGTGGGCATGGCATTTATCAAAAGTTCTGAAAAATTTATTTTTATTTTTTTCACAGCATCCACTAAGAAACTTAAAAGAAGGATGTGCAGTTCACCTTGATTATTTCAGTATATGGAAGGTTTCGTGTATTAAAGCCCTTTTCAACTTGCAAAGTTGTGGAGTAACTAACTGAACAGCATTGAATAAATAATAAAAAAAATTAAATTTTAACATAAAAAGGAACTATTTTTAATGTTATTTCAAAACAGTTTTTAGCAACAAACTTTTGGAATTTTTTCAAACTGAAAAGTTATAGATACTACATGAAATTACTTAATTTTTTTAAATCCCAGAATTACATGGTATTTAGTAACATTACAATTCATTTAAGGATTTCCACTGTCGGAGGAGAAAAGCTGGGAATATTAAATGGCACTTCTCTGATCCATTTATATTAATTATTAATGCTAATAAATGTGTCGTGCACAATGAATAAGCAGATTCACAAGTTGGCATTTTTCAAATTATTTTTATCTGTTTTCTACCAAAGTTATCAGATCATTTGATGTGAACAAACCAGGCTGTGAAGTTGAAGATTTAAAAGGCGGTGTTGCTGGAGGAAGTATCCTTAGAGGAGTATTGAAGGTAAATAATGATTTACAGTCAAACAGTTTATCCTAATTAACACAAGAATAAGCATGTTCTCTTAATCCTTTAGTAACTTGCTTGTTGTAAAGTATCTGAATTCATATACACATTTTATACTTACATAAATTTTTATATAACAAAAAATATAAATTACATCAATATCACAATGATTTATCAAGTAAAGTAACTTAGCTGTAGTTAGGCCTAAAAATAAAATTTTGAGCAGATTAAAGACACAACCCACCTTTTTCAAATCTTGCTTTGAAAGAACAAAGTGGTGTTCTAACACTTGAAAATGACTCAAAATGCCACTAGGAGGACATTGCGAGCTTCCAGTTGGTTATTCATATGCCACTTGCACAAGTATGTGTACATGGAGGACTGGTCCCAAAAAGTAGAAAGAGGTAAGCAGAGTCACTATTTGATTCAATAAAAGAACGATATTTCATGATATAGAAAAGATTGGAGGTTTTGATTTTATATTATTCATTGTTAATGTCATTAATTTGAGTTCCTAATTCATACAATACTATAGACTATATTTTGACATCACAAACATGTAAATTGAACCAGTGCTGCATTCAACGTGTCATATCGCACACAGAAATTTCTGTTTAAGTGTTTCTTTATAATATAATTTTTAATTAAGAAATTAAATAATATATGAAATGAAAATTTTAGATATAATCTACACAATCTTGTTATCTGCAAGTTAACCAACTCTGTACAGGGTCAGTTGATTTGATCGACCTCCTAACAACCATAAAAAATTATGAAATGAATAAATTACCCTTTTTTACTGTCTAGAGTGAATGCAATTTGTAACAGAAACTGCAGTTGTTTATTATAAATAGCTTTAATCTCATAACAGTATACATCTATTTATATTTATTAATTTTTTTTGTTTTATTGACTTTTGAGTCGTGTATAAACTAATAATCCTGCCACAAAAGTTGTATATCATATAGAATGTGCTTCTCAATAAAAAAGTGTTAAACAATGATCTGTACTTCTCACAATGCTACAAAATTTTTTACTCATACATCATACTTGCTCAGCCTTCTCAAATTTTGCATGTGGAGTGTGTAAAAAGTGTAATAACTTTTATAGGTTTCTTTATGTACTTTGAAGAAACAAAAAATTCTAAGTTGCTATACCAGTACCACAAAAATTCATTACAATTAACAGGCTTTTTATTGAAGCTGTATTTGGATCTAAAAATCTCCCTTCTGATCACAATTTTGCCTTTTTCACCACTCTTCAAATTGTCCAAGAGTTATAACAGCTTTACCTGATTAAATGCTTTAAAAAGACAGAGGATTATGTAGCTCAAAAAGGGCACTTTGATTGGCTATAAACATGCGTAAAGAGAAGTAAACCAGTAGTATTTCAAGAGGAAGAGGTGGGTAAAGTCACTGTGATGGATGTCCTAAATATAATACAAGAGTACATTTTATGATGCCCACAGTATAATCATTAACAAAGATAAAACGTGATATACGATGTAACACACAAAAATCAATATTTAGTTTTTGTTTTTGAGTAAGAAATTAAATAGTGTGATACAAAAATTATAATTATAAAATACAGTTTGATTTAAAACTTAGTTTCACACATTCATTAAATAGTTTAATAAAGCTGTGTAAGTCTGAAACAAGATGACATTCTCTGATTCCTACCTGCATGAAAAGAGTTAATTCATGAGCTTTCAAAAGGTGAACCTTTATTCTTCAGAAACAAATTGGAAAAGGTTAATAACTGCCTTCAATTTCTTTTTCATTACAAGATTTTAGTAATATTTCAATTAAAAATTTGTCTATGGATATATCAAATCTTTTCACTAAGCTGATTGTAAAGTGATTTTCATGTTAAAATTAAAAAAATTTTTATCTTAAAAAATCAAATTTCATTCGCATAACCTCTCAAGTCTTCTAGATATGTTTTAATCGTTTCCTTCAGT
This sequence comes from Carcinoscorpius rotundicauda, assembly GCA_011833715.1. Lineage (NCBI taxonomy): Eukaryota > Metazoa > Arthropoda > Merostomata > Xiphosura > Limulidae > Carcinoscorpius > Carcinoscorpius rotundicauda. The sequence goes on along the minus strand of CM022392.1, from coordinate 41,245,862 downwards.
AACACTTAGGTTATCTGTTATTGTTTTTCTACCCTAACTGTACAAAGTTGGTCATTTGTGCTGACTAAAAGGTAAAAAAAAACACTAAAAGAATCTAATTAGCTTTTTTTCTTTTCAGAATGACTTAATATTTTAACATGAAACTATATTTGTTTATCACAATTAATTTTAAACTTACAATAGTTTACATCTCTTTATATTCATCTTTCATTATTTGTTTTTGAACCATGTCTGAGTACTTTTTGCACCGTTATAGATTGTAAATGACTTGGAGAATATGCAGGTCACATAACACTATTAAAATTCATTACCCACGAGCTACTCCAAACTGCTTGCATTCATACTTTATGAAAATATTTTGTAATTATTTATCTTGCATAATATAGCATTAACGAACCTAAAACATTTCTTATTTTTACATTTTAGTTGCTGTTATATTAATAAATAAAGAATAAAAAAAAGTACTTACCTGATGTCAATAAGAGCTAATTCTGCTCTTTTATACAGATGGTAGTAATGCACTATATAATTTTTGTTGAAATAATGCACCTAAGAACATAGAATAATAACATGCAATAAGTGCCATTGGAAATTCATCCTAACTAGCTGATGAGTTTCATGTGTGATTGAAGGTTAAACATGCAGCAAAATATTGTTCTCTGTATGGAAAACAGTAATATAACATCATTTAATAGATGAAAACTGAAGCTTCCTACTGATTATGAATAATTTACTGTTTACATACAACAAAACTACAAGCAAATCCTGAAAGAGAGGATGAAGCAAAAGGAATCTGATTCTCTGTTCAATGCTTTGTAACCAGATATTGAAGTCTATGAAAAGTATGTTTTTCCTGAGGAATGACAACATTAGAATGAGTAATTTAACTCTTGTGATGGGTCACAGGTCAAAAATGTCAGCCATCATGTATTCACAAATTTATTGAACAACTATTTTATGAATCTTTTTCAGTAAGTCAAATCATAGAGTATAATTCAAACATTAGTATTATATATGAGTTAATTTCTACTTCAAAAGTAAATATAAATAGAGCACAAATATATCCATTTTTGATATTCATGGTATGTTGAATGCAGTACTGGTTAAAATTAAATGTTTTTGATTCAAAATGTCTAGTTTTATATGAATCAGGAACTTAAACTACTAATAGTGATGAACAAGAATATAAAAAAAACCTCTTATCTTTTTATTTTACTGAGATAACTTACATAGTGAATCAAACACAGTGGTCCTATTCACCTCTTTCCATTTTTGTTAACAATCACTTGCATACATTTACTTAAAAGTATGACGTGAATAACCAGTCATTACCTTGGAATGTATCACTTGTAGTTTTCATAGCTATTTTAGTTTGTTAAAGCATTACCATGTTCTTTCAAATCAGTATCTCACAAAGGTAGGCTATATCTTTAGTCTGCTTGAAGTTTCATGTTGTTTTTTAGATTTAAATACAGCCTAGTTACTAAACTAATAAGTTATAATGGAATTATCTGGTATCAATATAGTAATTTGATTTTTTTGGTATTCAACTGTATGTATGCAATCACCTTAAAAAAAAAGATTGTCTTCCATGTATGAAATTTTAAAAGGTTTAGAATCTATGTCCAGCAACAACCAAGTTTAAAAGTCATAGAAGAAAGAATTGTTTGCTTTACTTCTTTATTTACTGTTTGATATTTTAAGAAAACTAGGTTTTATAACGTATTTCTAAATAGCAATAATTTGTATGTATATAAAAGGTATAATAATTGAATGTAACTGAATATTTCAAAATACTGGTCCACTAAAAGACAATCACGACAGGTCACTTTTATATTAGTGGATAGGGTAACATTAAGTGCACATGCACTGAATCAATGCAAGTGAGTTATATAATATTACCTAGGCATGACTTTAGAAGGTCAGTATATTAAAAAAAATAAATATATAATGTAATGAGATTTAGGTTACTAAGACTAATCATTTGTATGTTCTTATGTTTTAATTTATGGTCATGTTAGCACGAAAAAAAACAATTTATTATTCCTAAATTTTTTAAGGTTACGTGGTCAGTCAAATTTTGTGAAGGTACATACACTTACTGCTTCAAAAGTTATAAATACTTAACATGTACAAATGTGTATATGAACTTGGGTATGTCATATTGATCCCATTGCAAAAAGGATAAATTTCATACTTCTTGTAGAGATGGTAAAAAAATATAAAAGAAGGAATGTCTATAGAAAAAATCTTGAATTTTTTTGCACAAGGGAAAATTCATGATTTTTTTATTGTCTTGTAAAATTAAGAACTTGTATTATACTACTAAAGCATGGATTATTAGCTACAGTTTTATGCTGTATTAATTAACATGAACTAAATATAGTTTAAATAAATTTTAAATCTAACTTGCCAAACACCTTGTTATGTGAAGTAAAAGAGGGTTAAACCATGTGGGCTATGATAACCAGTATAAGTTGTACAAATGTAAATGCACAAAACCTTTTAAGTTATACTTAATATAGTGGTGAATTTGGTGAAAAAAATTCTTCTTCTTTGAAACCCATATTAATCAATTTAAAACATTTTTTAAAAAATCTAACCATGCCGTGATCAGTGGTTACTTTTTTGCTAGATCTGATGGTATTTAACGTGGCCTTAATTATGTATTTGTATACATTTCACTGCACACTGGCAGTATCACACATAAATTCATATATATTTTTATTTACTGAAACAACAAAGATAACCTGAAATTATCCAAACAATTTATACTAACTGTCAGTTTATTTCTTCCACATTCCTTTAGTTTGTTAAAATATTACTGTGTGTGGTGCTCTAGGTTGGTCAAGAAATTGAAGTTCGTCCAGGTATTGTCTCCAAGGACCAGGATGGAAAACTGATGTGCAAACCTATCTATTCTAGGATTGTATCCCTGTTTGCAGAACACAACGACCTTCTGTATGCAGTTCCAGGAGGACTAATCGGTAAAGATTAGATTATTACTACTGTTCAGAACTGTAATAGTAAGCAATTTCTCCACTGTATCCTCAACTTGTGGTGACTCAGCAAAAAGTCTGAAGGTTTATAATGCTAAATATTAGCTCCCAATAATAATGATGGGTGCAGCACAGATACTCCACCAAAACTTTTAAATGAAGTTTGTGTTATTTAATGTATATATATTAAAATTTTTGTAACAAGACTTAAAATGAAAATTTTCTTTCTTTGGTATGTAACCTAATATTGTAAATATTATGTATGACTAGTTTTAACCCTTTCACAGTGGGGCTGGTAGGATATTCCTGAGTTCATATACACATTTGCACATGTTAAATATTTACACTGTAACTTTTGATGCTAAATGTAGTATAATTCTTGGTAAACATTAAAAGTCTTTTGAATGCAAAAAAATCAGAATTTTCAATTAAGTATTTTTACTAAAGATTTGTTTTTGAAAATATGAAATCTGTTTCATTGCTCGTGCATGTTATGATTGAAGAAAAATTTCATTGTCCCAAATATCTCAAATGTTATTTGTGTAATTTGTAAAACTTCCTATGTTCATTTTTAATTAAGATTTTATATTTTGTTTGTTATTTTCTCTACCTTAATTATGCAGAGTGTGTCAATTTGACTGATCTTGTAACTGTCGTAGAAAAATAAGGAAATAAATGTAGATTTTTTTTTTCTGTGTTAGAATGACTACAGATTATAACACGAAAATACAAATGTTTGTTCAAAGTAACTTGAGTCTCATAACATTATTTTTTCATTATATTAACCTGATATCATATGTTACATAACTTGCATTGATACTGTGCACATGCACACATTACTGTATCCAATAATATAAAACTCATTTTTAGTCTTTGTTATATTTTAGTTTATTAGTATTTTGTAATATTTATAATATGTAGTCACATTCTAGTTATTGTACGTTATATATGTATATAAATTATTATTATTTACAAATAGATTATTCAATTTATTTTTTATCAAAATTAAAAACAATAAAGAAGTAAAGTGATTATCTTTTCTATGACCTTTGAACTCTGTTATTGCTGGACCTAAAGTGACAAGTCTTTCAAAATTTCATGTGTGAAGAATATGAAACTAAATACATTTTTGACATTTTATGTATAGATTTGAATAACAAAAAAATCATAAGTTACTATATTGATAGCATAGAATTCCACTATAATTTATCAAACTTAGTAAGTTGTATTTAGATCATTTAAAAATAAAAGAAACTTCAAACAGACTAAAGACACAACCCACCTTGAAATCTTGGTTTGCATAAATCTGTGAACCTTTTAATAGATTAAAATGGTTATTAAAATTACTAATGGTCATTATAAGCTCTTGATTGGTTATTTCCACATTGTATTTTGAAGTAAGTGTGTGTGTATATATATATAGAATCCTAATAGTTGAGGGGTTCAACTCCAACAAACTCCTTCAATTCCTATAGATGGATAGCTTTGGGTTGGCTAGTTGTATTGGACATGTGAGTGCAGACATATCTTTTTATATCTTCAATAGATTCATTCTCCAACAATGTGAAGAGTCATTTGCCCTCTATCAATACGCAAGTTTGCAAATTAATGTCTAGTCCTGTCTCTGTCCTCACCATTCCTTCCAGTGATTACCTGGTTCCACTTCCTTTAGTTCCATATTCTGGCATCTACTTGAGCCCTTCTTCAGCAGCAAGGTGTAGAAAGATTGATTATTCATTCACACTATCAACTGAGAGTCTTGCTCACATGATGGGATTTATGGAAGTTGGCAGACCTCTTTTTAATAAGAAAAATGGCACTGTTGTAAATCTAAGTAAAAATGGCCACTTTGATACAGTAGAACTGTCAAGGTTTCCATTCTAATGTGGATTACATTTAGGCCTTGATTGATTTCTATCATCCCGTGTCTTTCCTTACAAGAAATATTTCTGAAACGTGCTGATACAATCACCTTTTGACAGTTTTCTCTATACCAGGATAACAGGTTGAGTGATGAATGAGTGCATGGAAGAGGTGGCACTGCTGATCAACCAGTACAAGCGCATCAAATCTTTGTAGCTTGATACACACTTGAAAGACATTGCCATCCATGTTTTTTTGGGTCATACCATCACTGTTTACTCTCTGTACCTGTCTGGTACAGACCTGGGGGCTTTGATCCTGGGGAACTTTAATGAAAATAATCCCATCTGGGGTGGGGCTGATATTGATAAGAGAAGTCATTCCATAGAGCACATACTCTTGGACCAGAACCTTTCTTCATTAGTGGATCTTATTCTTATTTTCATGCACCTAGTCAGTCTTTAACTGCTGCTGTTCTGTCTATCTGCTCCCTTCATTATTATTTTTTGAGGGTTGACAGTGACCCATAGGGCAGTGATTATTTTCCTGTCATTCTGAGGGAAGTTAGTTGTGGTCAATGTCAACCAACCAGTGTGCCTTTGTAAAACAGAGACTAGGCCAGTTGGCCCTCTTTCACTGCTCTAATGGAAGTTGATCCTGCTTTCATCTGTCTGCTGTCATTAGACAACTGGATAGGAGAAGCGACTGTTCTTAATATCTCAACACATTTTCCATGGTAGAGTTCTGGCTGTCAGTTGGTCTGGAGTACCTTCTGATGTACTCTTCTCTTTAGACCCATATCCTTTTATAGTGGGCCTGTTCCTGTGTCCATCCTTGGCAGGTGAGGTGTCAAAGCCAGAAGGAATTTTAACTTAAGTTCACAACTAGCATCTTTTCTACAATCAGTTTCAAAATTGTCAGGGACAGAAATTGGAATGTCAGTGGCATGTATGCTTCCCATTCACTTTCCATCTTGCTCTCCAGTGGCCAGGAAGTTGCTGGTGTACAGAACATTCCTGATACTTGCATTGAGAACTTTTTTTGAGCATTCAGTACTTCTGCTTTTTCCCTTGCCTTCTTGGCCATCAAATCTTAAAAGGAGCAATTACCTCTTTCCTTTAAGGCCAATTTTCTCACCTATTGTAATCACTGGTGGAACTCAAATTTGCTCTTCATCAGTTGTGACTAATGATATTCACTGTGAAATGTTACACCATCTCTATCCTGTCTGTTTTGCTATTCTGGTTGTTTCCAACTGGATCTGGCAAGAAAATGTTTTTCCTGATGCTTGATACCAATTTGTTGTCCTTCCTTTCCCCAAGTCTTCTAACTATTGTTCACATGCTTTGACTAGCTGTCCCTGTAAGGTCTTGGGGAGGATGGTTAATGCTCATCATGTTTGGTTTGAATCAGACTATCTCCTTTCCCCTACTCAGTGTGAATTCCATTGATAACACTCCACTGTGAAGGTACAGTATGTTTCAGGTTCTCTACTTCTATGGGTTGTGTTTTTATTTGGAACATTTCACTGGACAAAATCTATCTGTGTGGGTTCCTCACTTTCTTGTTTTTTTACACTTGCTTTTAATTTTTAAAGTCAAGATTACTGCTATCACACAACCTCCTACTGTTATAAACAAGCTCTGCATTAGTGAATTGCCACATCTTGTGTCAATTGTAAAACACAAGGTTTATTGAACAGCAGCTTCAAACTGACCTCAGTCAACTGTTAAAGTGAATAATAGCAAACACTTTTAAATTTTCTCCACAACTGCTTGCATGCAAATTTGCTGCCAACAGTTGATACACCCTGTTTCCAAGCTCCATCTTAATGGTGATGTTTTTTCCCATGGCTCCTGAGGCAAAGTTCTGGGCCTTTTGATTCGTAAGCTGACTTTTATTACTTGCATCAAGCAGCTACATGTCAAGTAAATGAGGACATTGAACATCCTCTGTGTCCTCTCTTCCTCCTCTTGAGAAGCATATTGATATTCTGTGCTCAGAATCTGTCATGCCTTCATTAATATCTAATTTGTGGTTCTAATGGGGTCTCAACTGAATCTCATTCTTCATCTGGAGCTTCATCTCTGTACAGGATCTTTCTGCACTTTTGTAATATGCCATTAAACTTCAGTCTTTACCACAGTAATCCCACCTGGGGTTGTCTTCCTTCCTTAGTGAGCTATGCTCTTTCATAATATACAATGTACCATTCTTCTTTTTGGCATTATCCAGATGCAGCTGGCTGAGTGCATTATTGGATAATATTGCTGTTGACACTGATAAACCCATCCCACCATGGCTTATTATCATCCCCATCTGTGACCTTTGAGTTATATCAGGAAAGTGGATACTCCTAATTAGAATGACCATTTTCTTTTTGCCAAACATCTTTTGAATCATTCATCCATCCTCATTTATATGGATGGTTCAAAATTGTGTGGTTCTGTGGATTCTGTTATTATTTAGTGTGGCTTAATGGTTGCTCACAAGATCTCCCTACAGTTTCTGTATTCACTGCCAAGTTGTATGTCATTTCTCTTGTCTTGGATCATGTAGAAACTATGCAGTACTATTTGCACTGACTTTCTTAGCTCCCTTCTGGCCCTGGTGTCACTTAGCATTAGTTCTCACTGTGTTTTAATCAATATTAAAAAGTAACTGGCCCATTTTTCTGTATCTTCTATCTTTGTTCAGTTTTTCTGGATACCTGGCCATGTTGGTATTCTCAAGAACAAACTTGCTTAAACTGTGAGCAAGTCCATTTACATTGGTGCTGTCACAGCCTTGCTTATCTCGTGTGGACTACAATCCTGTATTTAAGGGTCATTTTGTGTCACTTTGTAATTGACTTGGAGTGAGCAACGTCATAACAAGCTCTTCTAGATCAAACCTTCTGTTTTGTGGCCATCTTGTTTTTGTAAAGAACAGAAGGAAAAAGCTGTCCTAACTAAGCTATTCATTGGTCACAATTTTTTAATTCATCATTTTCTTTTATCTAGGACTAATCCACCAATGTGTGGTCTTTGTGACACTCAAGTCACGATAGCTTATGTTTTACTGTCATGCCATTGTGATGACTGAATGATGATACTATTTTAGATGTCTCATATAGGGGTTTACCAGTGTCATTGGCAATGGTGACACAGTCCAACTTGCTTGAGTTTTTTACTTTTTATAAGCTACTAGCATTTTTAATTCTTTTATCTAAAACTTGGACATTGTTTTGTTTTAACTTGACATATTTTTACATTTTATAATAATTTTACTTTTACATTCTTGACCAGCTGTTTGGTGCAGATAGCCTAGTTGATTTGTGCCAGTAAATGCCAACCAAACAAATGACTAGGGTGAAAGTAATAATGAATTTGAAATGGATTAAGTGTAAATATAATGCATTTGATAAAAGCAGTTTTACTTTTCTTGGAAGTGTTTTTTTCACTGCTAATTAATATAAAAAAATAGTTTTGCAAATAAACTGAACTATGCAGTAAACTTTTTGAAATATTGTGAAATATTAACTTGAAAAAAAAGCTCATAATTCTTCTGTGTGTAATATAAAGTAGTTTATCTTGTATTTATACCTGAAAATTTTATTTCAGTAACATTGCATTATGAGATCATCTGAAATTTGATACATAATTAGATTGTTTACTGCCATTAGCTTTAGTGTTATATACTGTTATTAGTTATTATAAGATTAGATAAATTCAGTTTGTGTAATTGTAAGGTTAGCTTCTAAATCCAAAGTCAGTAGTGCCAAAACAAACACTCAACTGTCAGTTCATAATGTTAGATTAATATCTGTTCTCTGTAATTGTGAGATTTTGTATTCAGTACTACTACTAGTTGTAAGAGTTAGGAAATACTTTATTATCAGTAGATTTTAGGTTAAACAATCTCACTGTCATTATTAACTTCAAGTAAGATTATCCTTCTGTTACCAATAGTGATAAATTATCTTTCAGTGGTTTTTGCCTAATTTTACTTGTGTAAGTTACAGTGTGACTGATGCTCAGTTTAAAAGCTATCATTTTAATTGCTGCTTTCAGGTTTCAGTATAAATTTGTAATAGTTACTGTAAGAAAGATTGTAATATAATTAAAACATTTCTGGTAATTAAATTTAATCAAGAGATCGTAACATGAATTAGAATTCATTGAACTTTCCCTCTTGTTACATTATGTACTGAAAAAGTACTTTTAACACTTTTCTTTTAATTTATCTCTCAAACCGTGAAAGTTGATAGATTTCGCAATTAGTTACAGGTAATAAACTGTTTCATCCACAGGTGTAGGAACCAAGATTGACCCCACATTATCCAGAGCTGACCGCATGGTGGGACAAGTGCTTGGTGCTGTTGGTGCTCTACCAGATATTTTCACTGAACTTGAAATCTCCTACTTCTTATTGCGTCGACTTCTGGGTGTGAGAACCGAAGGTGATAAGAAAGCAGCCAAGGTAACATATATATAAATCAATGAAATAGTTTTAATAAACTAAAATAAAGATTTTTCCATCAATTTATTATTTGTTTTGAATAATCTGTGTGAAAAGTAATTTTCTTCATTTCTTAAAATCCCAACTTTCCTTTGCATAATCCCTAAAATATTTTAAATAAATTTTAAATGTGTTTTCAAGTAAAACTTTTTATTTCATCTGTTAATTTCTCTACCCTAACTCAAAAAGAATCAGTCAAATTTGACCAATTTCATAATTACAAAAAAGTAATAATAATAATAAATCTAAATTAACTTTGAATAGTGACATGAAACTAATTCATTTATCCTAGATAGCTTTAAGCTTGTAACAATATACATCTATTTATAATTAAATTTTATTACTCTTTGAACTGCATTTAACTACCATCCATATTACAAGTTGTAAATCAGTTGGGGTAGGTGCTGATGGTGAGCGAGCTTTGTGAAACATTTTTGATATTATTCATTTTATCTAATCTACTCTTAGCTTACTTAAATAGATACCTATTTTTACTTTTATAATAATAAATAAATAAATACAGTACTTGCCCAGTCTTCTTTCATATTGTAAATTCTTGAGGACATTTAAGCCTACTTTTTTATACTAGTGCTAGTAATACACTAAATATTTATTTAATTAAATAATGATTCAAAGAACATAGACTAAAACATGCAAAACAGACAATATTTCTGGCTTCTATCTGTGTAACAAGAGTCATTAAAAATTCATCCAAACTAATCATTGTCTTTGCTCTACTTTCTCTTTCTTTGCATAGCTCATTTGAATCAAATATACCCTCAGTTTCTTCTTGAACTACTTCATTAATTTACTGTTGCATCCTTCTTATAACATGATTTAGACCTCAAACCACTTCATATTCATCTTCATTTTTTTAATTCTTTTTATTACTTGTTTCAAATTATCTATTGAGTCTATTAATCTAATCATTGTTAATGTTACCCACAGTAGTTTTCTATAGGATCTGTTCTTCTTAGTATTTCAGTGTCATTAGCCACCATAGGGGTACACGATCTGTAACGATGATAAATATTTTATCATACAGATAAAAGAAGTTTTAATACCATGCACTACTGCTAAACATTATTGCTCAGTGCTGAGTAATTCATTTATGTTTTTCTAAAATATTCATTCTTATATGATGAAGGATTTACTTTTGTATTTTTATTTGAAATAGAATTGATCCTATTGCATAACTAGAAGTATGTTGGTTCTGTTAGAGGCCTTGCAAGTAAAGCAAAATGTAGTGAAACTTGTAAGATTCTAATTTTACAAATCCAAAATATTCCCTACTTTCACATTTATTTATACTACACCCTTGATCATACTCGCTTTAGATTTGTTCCTTCTAACAATATCTAGTCTACATGTTTATATTTAAATATAACATAATTTTAAATATTTATATATAAATAAAACACCCAAATAATGAATACATTTCAGTAATATCAAGTAAGGAGGTTGTCATTGTATGGTACAGTCCTGTACCACATTATGCATGAGTTTTGCCATGGGTGTACATGTAATATCTGTTAAATTTCCAGTTGATATACAAGCTTTGGAACTCATGCATACACTTTATCTCTATTTTATAGTTAAAAGTGATCTGTGGCAACTGTGTATCAATAAATGCTGATCCATAAATAACTTTATTGTAAAGGAAAATAATTTGTCACTTTTCTAGAATTATAATTTTTCTGTTAAAATTCAGCCTATGAAATTGAATAATCACGTAAAAATAAAAACATCTGAAATGATAGCATGCTACAAACATATTTTGAAATAAGGAATTGGTATAATTTTTATTTTGGGGCTTATCCTTCTTGAAAACTTGTTTTTGTTGTTTTTTTTTGCTTTGTTTTTGTCTATTTTCTAAACATCTTGGGTTTATTAGAATGTGCAGATGAATTTCAGGTGTAGGTAAAGTAAGAATCATTAGTTATTGTTATGATGATAATGATGCTGGTTGTGATCTAAAATGGTTGGTTTGGAAAAGTATTCTAAATCCCAGAGCTAGTTTGCTGATTTATGGTTGTTGTGAAAATTGAATGTTTAAATATATGTATATATGTAGGTTCAAAAACTTTCAAGGAATGAAGTTCTTATGGTAAACATTGGGTCATTATCCACTGGAGGACGTGTTCTTGCTGTAAAAGCAGATTTAGCCAAGATAAGTCTTACAAATCCTGTTTGTACAGAAATTGGAGAAAAGATTGCCCTCAGTAGAAGAGTAGACAAACATTGGAGGTTTGTAATGAAGAATGTTCAGTTGTAATACTTCTTATAAAGAATTTAAAAAATACATATTAACACTAGTTTCTTGTGGAATCTATGTTAATTTTTTCTACAGTTTTATTTATTGTCAAATGTATGCTTTGTTATAAAATGGTTTTAAAAACTTGTTTTCATTAGTTGTTGCTAATCTACTTCTTATCAGATGTGGGTTTTACATTTTGATACCGGTTGCTATGACACATAACCCGGAACCAGGACTGGAAAGACCAACTTCAGGTGACTGGTGGGTCTTGAACTTACCTGTTAGTCTTCCTGGCAGGTTATGATCATTACCTTTTTGCTAGAGTAAATACCTTACAACTTCTTATACTCTGCCTTCTGTCTTAACGTTGTAGACTAGATGTCAACATTGGTTTTATAATTTTTTGTTTCACCTTCATTTCCATTTATGTCTTTTACTACATTTATTTTTTTTTTACATTTTTACCGGATGTCTGGCGCAGATAGCCTCGTTGCTTTGTGCCATAAAACACCAAATCAATCAATCAGATGTGGGTAAAATGGCTTGGGGATATTTTTATATTTGTTTATCATTTGAAAAGTATTTTGTGAAAGCTAAACTCATAAAAGTAAAACTTATCACTTTTAATCACTAAAATTAAATTTACAGACCAGTTATCACTGAGTTACTATGGTTTGTTTTGAAAATTCTTTCCTTTATCACTAAGTTTCTTTAAGTGGTGATTATAATGAACTAGAAATATCGTGCCTATTTACATTTAAACACTACAAGAAGCCCAGTTTTGTTTGTTTTTCATTTTCCTTTTGTTCGTGGTTATTGATAAAGGACATAATTAATAGTTTGGTGAAACGAGTTGAGCTGCATAGCTAAATTTATTATCTAAACACAATGCTACCTGTTCTTCATATCCTATATAAATGTAAGTCTCACTGATGTGAACACAACATAACTTGAAGATAAAGTGTCCACTGCTTGGTCTTTCAGAGTATTTGTGAAGGTGTTACTTGTATTTTCACTCTACTTATAATGTTGTTTTGTTAAGTATTGTAGAAATTAAAAATCATTGTTAGAACTTTCTCTGGTTTGTTGTGCGAAGATTAAAAGATGTTTTCTTTTTTTTTGTATCTTATTACTGTATTAGTGTCAAAAATAACAATGTTAAATTTATAAACCTTTAACTCATAAGTTGTTTTTCTCCATATCGGTAAATTATTTTAGTGGTTATTCTTAACTTGGACTTGTAAGTATTTAATTATGTAGAAGTTACAAGATTGAGGAAACTCAAAACTGGATATTTGTGGTTTAAACTCAAAGTACTTAGAAGTTGAAATAAAGTTCAAACACCTTGTACTTTCACTTCTACTTTTAAAGTTATAAATTTTTGTTTTCTTAGGTTGATTGGGTGGGGACAGATTAGGAGAGGTGTTACCATCAAACCTGTGTCCAGTTGATCTCCGGAACTTTTTTATAGTTGAAATGTTTATTCTCTGAAGATGTAAAACCAGATTTCATGCAAAATAAAAGAACAAGGAAATCAACTATCTGTGTGCTGGATTATGATAAGAGAATCATTACTAATACTATTAGTAGTGCTTTTTGAAAGTCTATACATACACACTTGCACATGAAGTTGATGATAATGTTAATGTTCATTTCCATCACTGTAAATTCTTCATTCTTTAGGTGAAAACATTTCAGAAGTTAGCATAAGTATCATGAAGAAGGAAAGATGTGCTATTAAGTAACTATGATGATGATAAATCAACTGATGCATTTTGTAATATATTTTGTGTACAATGTTCTCTCTTATGCAGTGATATGCAACATACTCTGTTGTGGTAGCAAGAAGGAAACATTATTTTTAAGCTAACATGAAAGCCTCCTCTTACCCGTGTTTCCTGCACTGCAGTGGAATTACCTCCTTCAGCTTGTTCTGTACCACAGTTTCTTTTCCAAATGTTCCGTGATCTAAACATTCCTTAGTTTATCAAACCTATAACAAAAATGCAATGTAACCATAAGTGTAAATAACTTTATTTCAATATTTGACTGTTTATTGCTTCAAAAAGAAACAATTTCAAATAACAACAGTAGACACTCAAGAAAATTATGAAAGTTATTCTCTGTTAAGATTTGCTATTTAACAAGCATATAATTGTTTGATGTACGACATATCTTCTTTCTTGCTTTTTTGAAGTAATTTATATTGTAGTTTTTCTTTAACCAAATAAACATGTAATTAAAATTAAAACTAATTGTAAAAGCATTATGTGGTCATTGACCACAGTTTAAATATGCAGTAGGTAAAAATTTATTTTATTGCCCAATTTTATAACAATTTTCTTCTAAATCATCTAATTTGAAGTCCTAACCCATATAAGTGCACATGTTTTTGTAGATGATGCAATACTATCCAAGTATTACATTAACAGCTTTATAGACTGGGTATTGCATCAGCTAATGTTTGGCTGTAAATAGAAATTCATACTGAGAGTCAGTTTGAAACCTTACCTGTTGCAACATATGTATGATTTCACCAAAGTAGCGCTATGGTAAAAAAAAGTTTTCTTTGAGCAGAGACTTTTGACAAGATAGGCTGCTGGAAAAAAAAAATAACCAGTCTACTGGGTGCACAAAGGGTTTCTGATTGTGTGAAGTGATGGAAGGTATAGGAAGAAAGCTTCCACAGCTACTAATGGTTGTGTTCTGAAATATATTTACCTGAAAAATCATGAAATGTTTGCAACTTGCAAAAGAGCATGGAAAAATTTCTCACTGCAGTGGAAAGACATCCATTTGAACTTTTTTTTGTTTCTTAGGTAATGTAAGGCTATTGTATTTGCAATAATCTTATCTGACATAAAATATTCATATTAAGAAGTAGAGATGTTTTCAGACTGGAGACTTTGAAGTTTAAAGAAAAATATTATAAAAATAGACTGTTTCTCTGTGTTCAGTTTCCTAAATTTAACCCATAAAGTGCTATGGGCCTTATTTGAGGTTCTGAATGCAATGAACCCTACATAAGGTTAATAATTCTATAGCCTATGATTCAAATGTGTGAAATTTTTCAGTTATATAGAGTCCCATATATGTCACATTGTGCTTCCTCCTGTTTATATCTGCTTTACCCAATAATCAGTTACATCTAGTACATTATAGTGTGTGCATTTGTCTCTTCTTCTGATAGTGAATTTATACCATCAACTTCTCGTGGTACTGGTTGTGGAAGGAAGAAAAATCTTGCAAAGAAAAGATAACCTATGAAGAGAAATAGAGAAAACAGTTTACAAGCACTAGTGAGCAATATATAGATGAGCCAGTGGCTCCACATTGTCATGACACCAAGTACCCGCCATCACAACCTACAATTCCTTAAAATAAGAAAGGTGGTGACAAGTCATCAGGGAAGAAAGATGGAAAAGAGAGTCTTGCCTCTTCTTCGACATGAGATTTCCCTTGTGTGAACCGATGGTTACAATTTTCAGTAATATAGTCAATATTTTGAGACCTCTTTTAACCAGGAATTTGTCATTTATTGTCAAAACAAAAATTTTACAGCTACCTAATGGACAACTTTATATTCTCTCATATCTCCTACATTCATAATTGAGTAGGTACGTTTGCATTTATTTTATGTATTTTTCGGCCTGTTTTTATTGATACCCCTTATAAAGAAACATAGGCCACAGGATTATTGGTAAATACATGGCTGGGTTTTTTCTCCTAAGGTCTCTGCACTTCACTGACAATAACCCATCCA
This sequence comes from Carcinoscorpius rotundicauda, assembly GCA_011833715.1. Lineage (NCBI taxonomy): Eukaryota > Metazoa > Arthropoda > Merostomata > Xiphosura > Limulidae > Carcinoscorpius > Carcinoscorpius rotundicauda. The sequence goes on along the minus strand of CM022392.1, from coordinate 41,230,480 downwards.
TCTAAAAGTAATTGAATAATGAAACTTAGAGAAATGTTTACGATGATAACTTTAAAATTCAACCAATTATTTTACTCATTCTATATGCTAGTAATCGATGAATCTCAATTTTGATGCAACGATAGGCTAATTTACAAGCAGTATATACCAATGAAATGCCAAGGATGAGGAATAAAACTTGTTTTATGTTGTTGTGATACTGGAGTTGTCATCGACATTTATCATCATATTTGAGTAATTTCATGAACGCACAAAAACAAATGAAATGTGGATCTGTAAGAAAAAACTGGAAATACGTGACAAAGTTTATTGCACGAATGTAGCATGGTCACTGTGAGCGAAGAAAATCAAGTGATGATGTGGCAGTGATTAGTATCGTTCACAGAGGAGATACGCAGCAGAATGGCAAAGTGAACTATAAAACCAAGGAAGCAGTTATTGATCACACAAAGAACATGAAGCTACAGTGATGTCGAGAAAGCCCACTCGTAGAGAAATATATATGTAACAATGGATCGTTTGGGTTGAGAATTTTTTTTTTACGTAGAGGAGCGAATAACGTTTCGACTTTCTTCGGTCATCGTAAGATACATGAAGAAAGAAAGAGGTAACTGACCCGAAGATGACCATATATTTGAAAGGGATTGTGTAATTGACTGTCGAAATGTAGAGGGCGAGCTTAGATGTTTGAATGTATAATTTTATATTATTTTTAATATAAGTATAAAGATGTTCCTTTGTATTGTTTTTTTTTTTTTGGACTTAAGTTGTTATATCAAATTATATTTGATCATTTCTTAACCTCAAAATTACAAGAACCGATACACAAATCCACCGAAAAATCACCCATACTGAACTATACATTCCTTGAGATTCAGCACATGAAACAAAACAAAAACTCAACATACTAAGAAACCAAATAAACACAGCCATAAAACTATGCTTACCAGATAAAATTAACAATGAATTAGACAAAATAAAATAATACTTCATCAACATCGAGAAGTTTCCTCCACAAACCGTGGAAAACGTTATATGCACACACCTAGACAGAAAGTAAAATCAACCAACAAAAGTAAATATATCTCACGAAACCGTATACTGCTGCATACCATATATTCCCGACATCAGCAGCAAAATAATCAACATCTGGCAAAAACTAGTAACAAAATCTGACATTTCAGTTAATACCAAATTTATTTAAAAAACGGGTACAAAACTGAGGTCTGTACTATGTAAAAACTACGCTGACAAACACCACACCAACGTTATTTATAAAATACAATGTGATAACTGCCACGACTTCTATATTGAAGAAACAAGTAGAAAAATTAAAACCAGATTCAAAGAACATAAAATGTCATCTTCACACGTTTTCGAACACTGCAAGTCAAATAAACACAACATAACCATAGAAAACACTCAAATACTAAATAAAAAAACAAACATAAACAAATGCAAAATTAAAGAAGCCTTATTTATACAACAACACAAGCCCAAAATAAACCAACACAAGGGAACACCTTTATACCTATATTAAAAATAATATTATAATAAATAATATAAAATTATATATTTAAACATCTAAGCCCGTCCTCTACATTCCGACACTCAGTTACATAACCCCTTTCAAACATGTGATCATCTTCCGGTCTGTTACCTTCTTTCTTTGTGAACCTGACGATGACCGAAGAAGGTCGAAAGGTTGTTCGCTCCTCTACGTAAAGAATTCTCTCAACCCAAACGAGCAATTTTTGCATACATAACATGAAGCTTGTTGACAAAAGTGATGCACAGACTTAGTGAGTAGAGTGTGCGAGAATGAAACTTAGATGATTTAGTTACACTGTAGCGTTTCAAATTCTTGAGAGGTATGGAACACATGCTGCATCAGGTCGGGGACGTTTGAGTGTAAATCTACCTGACAGACTCCTTGCCAAAGAATCTGCTAATCGTCACTTTCTGACACATGTACAAATGGACAGAGGACAAAAAAACAGATGAGTGTTAAATGTGCTTCAGGATCATCACTAACAAAAGCTACAAATTAAAAATCACAAACCGTAAAGAATGCAAGCTTGGATTTCGTTTGGATTGCTTCAAAAAATATACTATGAGTAAGTGCTGAGATGTAACGAAGCGGAAACTGTACAGAGTAATGCGAAAACGTATATGCTGAGATTCAATGTAGGAAGCAGAAACTGTACACAGTAAAGTGAAATTCTATATTGGGGAACGAAATTGTACACAGATGTTAAATTGTAAATAATATTGAAGTGGAAAGTACACATAGTTGACCCGGCATGGCCAAGCGTGTTAAGGCGTTCGAATTGTAATCGATGGTAGCGAGTTCGAATCGCGGTCGCACCAAACATACCCGCCTTTTCAGCTGTGGGGGCGTTATAATGTTACGGTCAGTCCCACTATTCGTTAGTAAAAGAGTTGGCGGTGGGTAGTGATGACTAGCTGCCTTCCCTCTAGTCTTACAATGCTAAAGTATGGACGGCTAGCGCAGATAACCTTCGTTTTCGAGTAGCTTTGCGCGAAATTCAAAAACAAACAAATAAAGAAAAACATACATATGGTGGTAAATCGTACTAGGGCCCGGCATGGCCTAGCGCCTCAAGGCGTGCGCTTCGTAATCTGAGGGTCGCGGGTTCGCGCCAAACATGCTCGCCCTCCCAGCCGTGAGGGCGGTATAATGTGACGGTCAATCCCACTATTCGTTGGTAGAAGAGTAGCCCAAGAGTTGGCGGTGGGTGGTGATGACTAGCTGCCTTCCCTCTAGTCTTACACTGCAAAATTAGGGACGGCTAGCACAGATAGCCCTCGAGTAGCTTTGTGCGAAATTCCAAAACAAACAAACAAAAATCGTACTAAACGGTCGTAAAATGATATCGAAAATACAGATCCCTCCACCTCCCCCAATGCCTCGATTGCCTGTCATTCCTACTGAGTGTTACCAAGATTATCGGAAATAAGTCTAATAAATGATATGAACTTTAAAGACCCGTTTTAATATTCGTAACAGAGAAACATGCAACATGTTTTTTATGGCTGGTTTCTTTATATTTCACCTTTTTGAATTTTTGAATAAATCTAACGAAAATAAATGTACTAAACCTAATACAGTCACAATATGTAAGCTACAATATCGTTATATTGTATCCAGTGTCATTTTGGGACGTTGTCGACATTGGCCTTGTCCTCGCTTCTTTTTCTCTGCCTTTCTAACTAGCAGAAACAGACACTCATAGGATGAGGTTTCTGCTGGTAATTTCTAATCGTAGTATTCATATATCATTGTCAAAAACTGAATATTCTCTGATAAAAAATATTTTTTCTGGGAAGTATTGCACGGAAAAAATGTTCAGATTGTGCTCTTTAGTTATACGCAACCTATTGCGTCAAAATGTTTCAATGTACAGAGCTCAGATTGCTCATAAATTTTATTCATATAGACTGTAATGTTTTTAAGTACTGAAAGTGTTATCGTTTATTGAAAAATATCGTTTTTTAAGAAGTTTTGAGGAAACCCGCGAGTGGCTCCATGCATGTAGATATTCGGGAATTTGTCTTGACAGAAACCTTAGGAAACCTTATTTTCATTTACTTTTTATATAGTCTTCTTTCTAATTAACCAACTGCGTGTACTTCCAAAGATTATCAATTGTCTTAGTGAATAACCCTTGGCTAAAATGACCTGTCTTTTCTGGATTTTATAAGCCATAATTCTCATAATCTTTTTAACCCTTAAAGTATGGAGTAAAATCCACAGCATATCACTAAAATATAATCCATTTTTACAATAATTTACATCACAATGACTTTATACCTTATAATTAACTGACTTAATTCTTTGTTAGGTAGAGGCATATATGGCATTAATGGTGTTCCTTAGCCTCACTGCATATTCAATGTCAGACTGCTGAGTGATGGTATTCAAAGTGAGAGTACAGAGTATATAATACGACACTTCCAGTTCTTTTCCAAACACCAGTAATGCTTTTGTGTTGCTTGTAACTTCACGTATAACTCACGAGAAGGTAGAAGTAAAAGATTTTTATCTCATGTTTCCTGGTACTCATTCACATAAATAAGCATTTGATTTAAGAGTGTATGGTTGTAATTCTCCATCACTGTATCGGAAGAGGGCTGAGAAATGATGTTCTGGTGTTTTCTGTTCCAAGAGTTTCAATTACCTCTGCAACAAGACAGAATCAAAGTTTTGTCACTGATCTAAGTGAGGTTCCATATATATCTCTTTAATAATTCTTTATTAGGCTTCTATGTTAGAATTTTTGCTTCCATACTAGAAACAATATATATATCTGAGAACGGATGGTATGGGTATTGACATTTTTACTGATAAGAATAGAACAATGTTTCGACCTTCGTAAGTCGAAGCGTTGTTCTCTCCTCATCAGTGAAAGTGTTGCTGTGGCTGTGGTCTAAAATAAGAACTTAAACTGATCAATTTTTAACGTATTGTGTTTACTGTAAATAAGTTTGTGAATTATATGAAAATTGTTTTGTTTTTTTGTCTTTTGTATAGCATTGCATAATTGAGCATGTATGTCGTGTTCATCGTGGTTACTGAGCCCATAATTATAATGTTATAGCTTATCAAATATATCACTAAGCCTGAGGTCAATATTATTTTCCTCATTCAAACAAAACTTTAAATACATTAGCTACATTTAACATTAATGAGTACTAGAATATAATCTTCAATTGTGTAGATGACAGTAATTAACTGTCAGATATATTAAATTTAACTTTAACAGGTTAGATATGTTTTTTTATCGTTTTGTTTTAGTATCGATTTGCATATGATATCTTTTTCAAACAGTATTTCAACAAATAAACTATTTAACATATACTGAAGATTTTAGTTCATATGTATATGTCGTGTTAGTATATCAAAATCAATATTACTATTATTAGACTATTGATTTAGTTCAATCATATATTACAATCAATTTAACACGAACATGATATCTTTTCTGAGTGCTATTAACAAATAAACATAACGGCATTAATATATTCTCAGGTTTTTGGAAATCTAATCTGTTAAACTAAGGAGGCCTGAATTAAATATCAAGAAGCCAATGAAACTCTGTTGGCGACCCCTTCTGGAGTTATTATTCTGGTCAGTTTTTTGTTTCATTGCATAAAAATTCTAACTTATACAGCAAGTTTAGATAAAATATGATATTGATATTGCATGATTTGTCTTACATGGATGTGAATAATTGCAAGCAAATAAACATCTCACTTTTTGTATCATTCGTAATCAGTGTCGGTGTACTGATATATAATATTTGTTATTATACTATTCACACATTCATAACATACAGACTTTAGAACTACTGCAATGATATTTTTAAAATAAAATACTATTACAAGATCATTCATTGCATAGCAGTATTCATTTTGTTGCAGTATATCCTTTACAGTTGTACCCGTTATGTGGTTGGAATACCTTCTGCACTAATATTATCTTTGTAGTGGTATATTACCTACGTTAACACCGTAATTGTGATTGGTATACATTATGGATTAATATCACCTTCGTAGTAATATATCCTATATTTTAATACCCATTATGGAGTAATATCATATTTGAAGTGGTATATCTTCTGTGGTTGGTTAACTTCTTCAGCAATATATCCATTGTCGAAGTGTGTTCTTTACAGCAGTACCTTTTTTGTGGTTGTAATAACTTCTGTAGTAACATCCTCTCTATTGTGGTGTACCGCTATGGCAGTTCCCATTTTGAAGTTGGTATACCTTCTGCAGTAATATACCCAATGTAGCGCTGACCTTTACAGTAGTACATTTTTTATGGTAGGTATACCTTCTGTATCAATATCTCCATTGTTGCAACATACCCTCTATATTAATACCCCTTCTGTGGTTGGTTTACCTTCTGCAATAATATCCTCTTTGTAGCGGTGTACTGACTGCAGTATTACTCTTTTCGCGGTTAGTATACCTTCTGCAGTAATGTGCTCTCTACGACAGAATATCTTTCTAGTTATATTTTCTTATCGGTGATATGCCTTCTATAACCATATCCCTTCTAAAACAGTATATGTCCTTTATTCCGGAAAACCCGACCAACGAACGACTGTTTGTCCTAGTAATTACAAAATTCATTAATAACGTTGTAATTTTCTCATCATATAAATTGTACTGTTGAATTAATACATTTAATTGATATGCTTTTGTAGTTTGATCTTTGTCAAGGTTACTAATATGATGAAATTTCCCAAATTCGATCATAGTGACATGGCAAATACAAAAATAGACCGGGCGTACCATCAGAAAGTCAATTATGTAACTTCGAGAATAACCAGCAATTTATTTTTTTTCTCACAATCATACAATTTGGTAATACAAAAATAATATTTTAAACAGTATGTCTAATATACAAATAAGTATTATTATTATTTACTCTTGAAGGTTTACAACGCTAAAATATGGTTTTCAATACTCTGTTGTAGGCACAACACAAATAACCCTTTGTGTAGCTTTGTGCTTAAGAACAGCTTGATCGAATAACTGTTACTATACTCGTAGGTTACTTTTACTGACTAAATAATAGTGCAAACGCTGTTGTTGTTTTGAATTAAGCACAAAGCTACACAATGGGCTATCTGTGCTCTGCCCACCACGGGTATCGAAACCCGGATTTTAGCGTGTAAGTCCGCAGACATACCGCTGAGCCACTGAGGGGCAAACAGAAATCAATGTTGTTTCTTAGCTTGCCCATTCAGGAAATTAACAAATCTTTTTAAACAATATTTCTAAAAATATGCTATTTATAGAGTTAATTCCATATACCACGTTTTAACTGTTTATGTTCGTATCACAAGTTACCCGAATTTTAAAATAATAATTGACAGATAAAGATGTGCGTTTCAAAAGCTGTGGTATATAAATCGTATAGTATCATGATAATTAACAGTAGTTGACGTTGATAGCTAGTTAAATTATCATAAAATTAAACCTCATTTGCGTTTAAACTTTGTACCTCGATTGTTTTGATAACTACATAATACAGGTTATTCTGCCTTACTTTGCATCACCAATAACAAGTACCAATTTCAGCTTGACATTCTTATATATATATATATATAAAGTTCCATCAGTTACTTGTGATAAAAACACCAGGACCTGGTAAATAGAAAAGTAATACAGCTAATGTATTGTTGACTCGCGTTAGGGCGTGCACTCATAATCCGAGGGTCGCGGGTTCGCGCCCGCGTCGCGCTAAACATGCTCGCCCTCCCAGCCGTGGGGGTGTATAATGTGACGGTCAATCCCACTATTCGTTGGTGAAAGAGTAGCCCAAGAGTTGGCGGTGGGTGGTGATGACTAGCTGCCTTCCCTCTAGTCTTACACTGCTAAATTAGGGACAGATAGCCCTCGAGTAGCTTTGTGCGAAATTCCAAAACAAACAAACAAGGGTGATTATTTTCTTTCATAATCCGGAAGATCTGAAATAAATATATAAGTATGTATATACAACTGTAAGAATACCAAGCTTTCGTACATTTTTATAAATTTTGAATAAAATATTATAAGTTCAAAAAACATTATGTTTAACAGAAACACTTTCTGAAGTAAATTAATCAACATTTCACAAATAATGTGTTTTAAGCTTTTCGTGTTTTCTGTTTATTATTTGACCCCCAGTGACTTAGCGGTATGTCTGCGGACTTACAACGCTAAAAACCGGATTTCGATACCCGTGGTGGGCAGAGCACAGATAGCCCATTGTGTAACTTTGTGCTTAATTCAAAACAACAACTGTTTATGATTTTTTCTCAAGGATCGATGGTAATATTTCATGGAAAGTGAGTAACAATACAAATAAAAACAGTTTACTTCTAGATTTTGTGTTATTGCTAAAAGTTTTGGACTTACAGCGCTAAGTAGGAAAAAGAAATTTAATTTTTTCGAATGTTTCATTCTAAAATTTGACCGAAAAATTGCCTCGAGCAGTTGTGACAATATTCTATGATTGGCAATCAGAAAAAGTATAATTACGAAATATTTGTTAAAAGATCGTTCTTATACACTTTTCATTAAATTTTATTTCTTGTAAACACACCATATTCTGTTGATGAATCTTTAATTGTACTTAATATCTGGTATGTAAATATGCCTTATTTGCGAAATATTCTTATCAAACTTCTAAAATGTTCATACATTTAATATAAACTAAGATATACTGGTAGTATGACCTAATTTTTTGTGTTTGTTGACAAGGCAAATACTGTCATTTACGAGTAATTGCAAGTTTGACCATGCAATAATTACTAATTTGCTAAACATAAAACAAGAGTGGAAGCCAGCAATATAAAGATAGTGACACATAGACAGAGTACGTTATATTACGATAATTTTGAAAACTCATTACAACCTTACAGTCCACATCATCTCATCATGCCTGGGCATTTTCTATCTGATGACGATGCACTGCCAAAATAGTCCTTAGTCTACATTGAAAGAGGATCTAGCATGAGGTTGTCAGGTTTAAGGCATTTCATCCAACTATGTCGTTCAAATCTATCTAGTGTACAAGAAATATTTTCTAACACTCTTTTACAAGAGTCCAGTCACACAAAAACATACAGCTGTTGCATCTAACGACTTAACCAATAGATATTTGTATGAAATAGTATGAATACCCCTTTTATTCTCCAGATGCTTCGGGTATGCGACAGATGAATGCATGTGTTGTAGAAACAGCTCGTTTAACACGTGATATGTGTCACTCTCTCAAACAGAAATCCTTCTTCACTATGTTGCTTGGGTACGTGGATAAATTTTACCTTAGGGATTTGTGTTTATAGATTCTCATCTGTTGCAAAATTTTGCACCTAGGTTACCATGGCTGGGGAATAATTTGTAGCAGATCTCGTTGTGAATGGTCTTGGTTCCCCAATTTATTACATATTCCTTTTTTGATGACGAGAAACCCATTTAAAATAAAAATATATTTACATATTCCTTTGTTTTCTGATACCGTTAAGTACAAAACCTATCTCATCTTGAAAATTCTAAACCCATTATCAAAATACATCTTTGTAATCTGAGTGTATAGATATTTTGCATCAGATAAGGCTTCACATAGCCTTTTAAAAATGATCAACTCACAATGAAGGTTAACCTGAAGATAACCGAGGAAGGTCGAAACGTTGTTCTATGCTTACCAATGAAAGTGTTAATATCCATACCAGCCGTTCTGAGATATATTTTTATTTCAAGTGAGTTTCTCGTCATCAAGTGAAACGTGGGGGCGTTATAAAGTTACGGTCAATCCCAGTATTCGTTGGTAAAAGAGCAGCCCTAGAGTTGACGGTGGGTGGTGATGACTAGCTGCCTTCCCTCTGGTCTTACACTACTAAATTAGGGACGGCTAGGTGCAGTGGGCTAACAACCTACTCACTGAAAAATCTGTTACGGATACCGCAGTGACTGCGGCCCTTTGTTCCTTAAGGAATTGAGTGGCAGATGATGATCATGATTACTATGCTTCATTCTTTGACATTTCGAGTCAGTAAAAACACGGGATGTAATGTAATTGAAACGTTAGGGCATTCTGTATTAAAATTCATAATGGTTATCTTTTCACGTTTTCAAATTTAAATTTAGTTTATACAAATAGAGATTTAAAAAACTATCAATAATTTATCTATGACAATAGCTCGTAAAAAGAGAAAACTCTGGAGTTCTTGAGGCATACTCTCTCATAAACCTTTTTTTTTCGATGAAGATAAATGGTACAGTCTGGTGAATTTTTGGAATAATGTTATGTTTAAAGTGACCTGGATTTAGCCGATTAAACAACTACAATCTTATGCTGGAATTGGTCCGGATCCAGTCGATTAAACAGCTCCAGTGCGTTATAAACAGCTGCTAATTTAATTAAAACGTGAAATTTGTATTTTTGCCAATATGTGTGAGCGTGACAGGCCAAAAAAAAAAAAAAAGTAAATTCGCAAAGCCTAATCCTCTATATTTCTCTTTTTATATATATCTAATGCGGCCAACAAGCATACCGGTTGCTATTCTGGAACGAATTAGAGCAGTGGTTCTTAACCTTGTTGGAGGTACTGAACCCCGGAAGTTTTGTACTTGCATTCACTGAACCCTTCGTAATTGGAAAAAAAATATATGATTTGTTTTAAATTCAGAACATAAGTAGATATTTTATTATTTCAAAGAATAAAACCAACAAAACATGAATTTCACACAAAAACAAAAACATAACTCAATGAATATTTACTACAAATCAATGTGACTTTTGCTGTTGCCTTTCAGAGAAAATTCAGAAATGCATAGCTTCTCCTTGACAAGTACCACTCTGATATCACTTTTGCAACAAAGTCTGTTCCTTTTCTTCGTTTTTATGTCTACCATCCTCGAAAAGGATTGCTCGCAAAGATACGTTGTAACAAACGGTATGAGTATCTCAAGGGTTTTCTTAGCAATAAGAGGGTACGTTACGATTTGGTGACACCAAAATGTTGAAAGTTGTTGTTCTGAAAGTTGCTGTTGAACCTGGCTCCGCTGAAGTTAAATGATTTCGTCGAGGTGTTCATCATTGACATCTGCTGTCGCAGTACTAAACGTGAACGGTTGTCTCACCCATGCTGGATATGACTCTCTGGTGGGGAAGTATCCGTTGAGAGACTTTGCGAACTCATCTAAGTGCATGACAATTGCTTGCTTCAGTTCCCCGGGTACAGAAATGTCTCCGATTTCAGACACATCTTCGATCTTATTTACACAGTCGTCTAGCAGGGGAAAGTTTGTGAAGTTTTCATTTTCTGTTCGTCGTTTCCATAACGGTAGCATTTTGAAAAGCCTTCAGGTTTTCTTACTCTTCCGTGATGTTGACTCCACCGCCCTGCATCTGTTGATTGAGATGATTGAGAGCATTGAAGATATCGGCCATGTACGCCAAAATGAGAATGAACTCAGATTTCTTGAAGCAATCTGCATAACAATGTTGGTGCTCTCGCAAAAACAGGGCTAATTCCACACGCATGGCAAAAACACGATTCAGCACCTTGCCTCGGGATAACTACCGAACGTTAGAATGGTACAGAAGTACCTCGAATTCAGAGCCCATTTCATTGCACAGCTCTTTAAAGATGCAGTGCTTTAGGGCACAAAGTTCACACATTCCACTACCATTTTTAATACTTCTGCCAGTTTTGAAGACAAGGTTTTTGTTGCCAATGCATGCTTGTGCAGAACACAGTGCATTACAATGATGTGTAGTATATCAGCTTTCACCAGCGCACCAAAACCAGAGTTTTGTCCCAGCATGACTGGAGCTCCGTCCGAACAAACTGCAGAAACCATATATCCAACGAAAGATCGTTGTCTCTGAAGAAATCATTCACAAGTTTCTCCACGTCGGCTGCCTCAGTTGTTGTAAGAGGCTTACAAAACAAAAAATCTTTTATCTCGTCGTTTTTCACACAGCGCATGAATACAACAAGCTAGCTTAGATTGAAAACGTTGGTGGTCTCGTCGAGTTAAAGGTTGAATTTTGCTGGGCTTGAAATCAGATCTGCAACTACTTGAACCAAGATGTCATCTATTCTGCTGCTGATGGTGTCATTTGAAAGAGGAATTTGGGATAATTTATTATCAGCAGTTTCTCCAAGCATGATATTCGCCACCTTCAATGCAGCTGGTTTTACGAGGCTTCACCAATGGTGTGTGGTTTGCCCTGCTTTGCGATCAGGTACGCAACTTCGTACGATGCTATGAGGATCAGTTTGTCGATGAGTACAAAGCTGAGAACAAGCATTTTCATCGAACTTGGCTCTCTTTACCTTCAATTCAGCAAGCATTCTGTTCTTGTATTTCCAATCTCCATGCAGCTTTAGGTAGTGACTTCCATCATGTTCCGTTATACACGCGAATCCATATTGTACGTATTCGTCTGACCACTTTCTATTTTTGCTCAACATAGTTAGTATGAAGGGATCGAAAAATTAGTAAAAAATCGCAAAAGACACACGATTACTACAGTCGCAAGTCGACTGCTAAGCGCACGATGTTCCCTGCAGCACAGATATTAAGACCAAGTGATGTGACGTGTTCAGCCGCAGACAATGATGGCCAAGTGGAGCATAACGTCACGAATCATACGAGTGGGATGAACGGAACGGACACACACACGGTGTGTGTGTCTTGACCTCCGCCGAACTCCTGGGGTTCGATTGAACCCGATTAAGAACCACTGAATTAGAGCAATCCAAAATTTATTCTGTAAATTTAGAGACTTTTCTTACGAGTTTATTTCTCATTTCAACATGTGTAGCATGAAAGCTCCTGGTTATTAAAGTATAGTTATAAATCAACACGTGAAAACTGCTTATTGATATAATTTTTTTCTAAAGCCTCCCCTTATGTCTCATGGTAAGTTCGGAGCTTATTACGCTTCAAACTAGGTTTCGATACTCGCGGTACACACGAAGCAGATAACTTATTGTGTAGCTTAATAGAAAATAAACAAACAAACAAACATTTTTCTAAAACACCAATTGTTATAAATAAAGCTCCTGGATACAAATTTATATTTGTAGTGACAGAAAATTACAAAAAATAAGATATTAACAATTAACTTTTAAAATATATTCACTATGAAACAGAATATATCAACATAGCAGTGTTGAAGTAATCGTGCATGGGAAAATGGTTATATGGTAAATAGTGTTGTTATTTTTTCACATTCTTATTACCATGCCTCCAAACTGTTTTCTAGGCCCTTTTAATTCGAAGTAATTATTTTGCTCACTTTAACATTTGAGCTAACGCATGTACTGGTAAGTTCATTTTCTCATAATTAGTGATGTCCTCCTCCCACAGGATAATTGGCGTACCATCCAAAGGCGCCATAGCCGCCAGTATAGGCACCTTTGTCAAGATAACCAGATACATCGTAACCACCACCATAACCGGTAGCAGCCGGTTTCAGGTCAGCTTTTACTTCGTGTGAAGCAGCTGGTACATATACAGCAGGTTCGTGATGGTCCTCAGCTACCAACAGTACTTCAGGCTCTTCGAAGGACTCGGAAGGTACTACAAATGTTCCTTCCTGCTCCACGGGTGACTCTTCTTGGTTATCATCGATAGGGGCCGCCACTGCTGCACTAATCATGAATGATAAGGCAAAAATGAAGACCTAGATAAAAAGTATGTAAAAGTTCAGTTTTTATTATATTTAAATACGCTCAGTAAAAATGATAATAATGATTAAGAAGCTAATAATAATAATAATTTGCTTTACCATGTTAGGATCATTTCAAGTAGTTATACTATTGTTGTTTCATTTGTTGCTCTTAAATGTTCTGTCTGCGAAATAACTTCATCTATTAGACAAGTCGCAAAGCCAAAATATGTATTACTTTAAACAACTACAGTGAGTTCTAAATGTGTGTATATGTTAGACGATAATGACAACCAACAAACTGCATAAATATTGTTGGGCAGCGGAGTGATTTTTTACTTATTCAGCCTCGGAGAAACCTACAATTTGCAGGTAATGATAGGGTCATCAAGTGTTCAGCTTAATTGTGATTTTTATATGCCTTGAGTTTACAATTGAAAAAAAATATATTTATATAAGATTCAGCGATTATCTGCAATTTTATTTATTTGCATATAATTTATTAATAACAATCAGTAAATCTTTTTTTTTTTTTCGTGTGACCACTGGTCTAAAATGTGATAAGGGTACCAGGCCTACCTCCTCTAACGACCTTGTTAGAATATTATTACAGTTAACGTCTCATCTTACTCTGTGGCAATTGTTAACCTCATTTGATTTCCTAAGGAAACGTGCTGCCTTCATAATTTATTTCTCCCTCTCATTTTTACAGTAATTATATGTTTTCACTAATGTACTGCCGTTTCCAAATAAGAAAGCTAATATTTGCCTAATGTGAGTACACTAGATAAGTCTTTTTTTAAAATAACATTATTCTGAGATACACAGATTACAGGACCAGTACATATATTTATATGTTTACGCGCACATTTATATATGCGTTTGCAGAATTTCGTACGAGTATTACTACATGCTCTGGGGATACCATTATCAACAGCTTAATACAGCAGTATCAAATAACACTATATGAATTAACTTCACGAAATACATTTTTGTATATTTTAATATCTGATTTCTTACCCACCAATATATTTTTCAATAAATATAAAATATATGTAAAGATATGTTTTTATGGAATTAAGTCGTATTATTTCCACTTCTTGAGAACTTCTCTAATATATTTTCCAGTATGCATTATCTTATTTAAAGATACCGAATGTCTAAAAGCTACTGAGGGTATTATGAGGCTCGTTTTATTATTTCCCTCAACGTCATGGTTCATGTACGTATAATACATGATGGTTTAAATAATTTTACGGTATAATATTCATTTTTGCTTTATTTAACATGAAGATAATTCAACAGGATTTTGAACAAAAAGGTTATTTCACTCAGAAATTAACAATGTATAAACTAAATATAGGAGAACAACACAAATAAATTATAAACTTGTTTTCCATTTAAAATCTTATTTTTTAATTATATATTATAAAGGACAATATCCAGGTTTATCACACTAATCGTATTCGTAGAAGTGTGTAAACAACATTACGTGTTGGTTTACAAGACATACAAATTCTTTAGGCTTAACGGAATAGAAGTCAAGACTTACGACAGTTAGTGGTTTCATTTTGTTGTATCAGCTTCTACGTATATCAGTACTAATCTATTAAGTGGACTAATGTGAAATGAGGGCTATTTATAAAGAACTTATTAAGACCCGTAACAGAACTGGAGACGTCGGCGATCCGAAGAAACTAGGCCGACAGTGCGTTCATCCATTTCGGTAACGTCGTTAGTCGTCAAGGGATTTTACTATTCTTATAAAAACTGCGAACGGTCTGTCGCACGCTGTCTTGGATGACATAATACTCACTTTAAGATGGGACTGGTTATATTATTTTATATTTGACACATTGAATTCTGAGGCTGCAGTTAAGTAGAACGTGATAATTGTATAATGATAGTACGAGGATCACATTTGCCATAACATTTATTTTCGACATAGAACTATCTTACAAAAAGAAAAGAAAAATATATAGAACGATTTAGACCATAAAATGGAAAGGAAACCTTGTTAGAGGAAAAACAGTTGTTTTCTTGTTCGTAAATATCTTTTACAAGTAACTTAAGTAAACATTGTTATAAATACAACTAGACTTGTCTACTGTGTCTAAAACACCAAATGAAAGCATTAAAAGGAACAACAGAATTCAATACCAAATCTTCAAATCTCGTGTGACATCAATGTTGAAATTCTTCCCAATTAAATACAGATATCCATATTTTCCAGAACCTGAGCAGACAGTATATGAACTATGAAGTTCTATACACTAACACGGTTTCTTCATTCCCGTTTCACCTTATCCTTGGTGTTCATGGGGATGATTACGTTTTCAAGTATTATTTGAATGTTAAATTATTATTTTCACGTCTTTAATTATAGTTATTCATATCTATAAAATTTCATAAATATTTATAAAACAAGAAGAAAAAGTTCAGCTTATTGTATATTGTAGTTGCTTTATCTTTGTTGTTAAACTCAAAACTACACAACCGCTGGTATAAAAATCTGATTTCCAACGTTATAAGCAATCAGTCAGTCTTAACGCTTAACCACCAAAGGGAGGAAGTCTTTACCTTTAAAATGATATCTGAAAAACTTTTTAGAAATCAGACTTTATAAAGTTGTAGTAGACCTACTGCAAGACATGTGATAAGGAAACGTTTATATAATATTTGCGCAAAACAAGAAAATAGAGCAGTGTCTGAAAAAGAACTGAGAGCGTCATTATTGGCAAACGAGTTCTGAGTTGCAGTTTTATTAATGGAAAGCAAATATGCTAAACTGTAAATAGCATATGGCAGCATTTAGGATTATTCTTAGTACTAAGTTTGGCTTTTTCAAGACTTCAACGTTCCAAGAGACAAGCTCAGTCAAGAAACGCAAAAGATAGTTTTGAAACTAGAAATGTTTTTATTTTTATGCAAATGTGCCCCCCAGTGGCTCAGCGGTATGTCTGCGGACTTACACGCTAAAATCCGGGTTTCGATACCCGTGGTGGACAGAGCACAGATAGCCCATTGTGTAGCTTTGTGCTTAATTCAAAACAACAACAACAATTATGCAAATGCACAATAAAAACGTATTGAAAACGTATTAGTAACATGTTGGCTTGTCCTATACATTGTTAATTTTGCATTTAGAACTTAAATCCTGAGTCCTAATTTTCTTAGTAAACAAGATGTTTACTCGAGAAAAACGAGAAATACAGTTATATTTAAGCTCCGACCACTGAAAAACCATCCAGTTTAAAATAATAATGAGGAAAATGTGAATATATATGCAACAGTACACTTTTTGTACAGTAGGACCTACAAAAATATTAGCTTTTTTGCATGTTTATTTTTTTAGCATAAAGCTGCGCTCTATCTATAACGGAGAATCGAATTCCAGATTTTGACGTTTAACATTCTTAACTGTACTGCTAACAAATACATTTGGGAACTTGTTAACTAACTGCTGTTAATATTCTCAATAACAACAAAAAAATCGCCTAGCATGACCTGCTGGTTAAGGCTCTAGACTCACAATCTGGGGGATGTGGGTTCTAATCCCATAACCGAACATATTCACCCTTTCAGCCATAGCGCAGTTACCATGTGATAGTTAATTCCACTATTATTACTTATTTATTATATTATTTTAATATAGGTAAAAATGTGTTTCTTTGTATTGGTTTACTTGGGGCTTGAGTTGTTGTACAAGTAAAGCTTCTTTAATTTTGCGTTTGTTTGTAAAAAAACAAAATAAATGATTTAGAATTATATATTCAAACATTTAAGCACGCCTTCTACATTCCAACACTCAGTTACACAACCCCTTTCAAACATGTGGTCAGCTTCCGGTCAGTTACCTCTTTCTTTCTTTGTGAACCTGACGATAACCGAAGAAGTTCGAAACGTTGTTCGCTCCTCTACGTAAAAAATTTTCTCAACCCAAATGAGCCGTTTTTACATATATATTTTTCTCTACAAGTGGGTTTTCTCGACATCATGATTATGCAGAAAACTGTTACCATAAAAATTAATTACCAAATACTAATACTCCCTTCTGGCCGACTGGTGTCTTTCTTTATTCCTATAAATGTGGGTATTTATGTCTTTTATAGCTCCGAGTTTTGTGGTGTTGATGTGACCGATGAGATTCAGTTGTTTGCTAAAAAGTTCCCCACAAGTATTCTGTGGTACTACCCGAGAGCTGCTTTAGCATTCTAATAACATTTCACACTTACCAGTTCATGTTGGTTGAATGAGCTGTAATTATACCCATTGCAAATATAGAAAAGAAACGACAGTAATACTCTTGATGACAACAAGCAACAATCGTAGCATTTGAATCGGAATGTTAGCCTTAACATTTCAACTCCATCTTCTCGTGCCATACTGTTTGTGAATCACAACTCACTGAAATCCAAAACTTTCAATATAGTCACCTAGTGCATCAATATATTACTCTATTTTACTGGATATAGAAACTTTCTGCAAAAGCTTCCTAACATATGTATCAATAAAAAAAATTAAAGGACTACCTGAATCATAATTTAAAAAGTTAAAATATTGGTAATTTAATTAAAATATAACTACTTTAATTGTAATACAAAGAAAAAAACAATGCATTAAACATAAATCGAGATGTGTCAAATACAGTTAATCAAAATTTAACTGACCACTTTTATTAATCAAGTACAAGGAGCTAGCAACAGATAATAATAAATAATCTTAAATCTCCTATAATAGCTGAAAAGTAGACGCGATATAACTCTAACTTTCAATACCGACAGTGATGCTTCAATGAGGTGAAATAATGGTAAATATGAAAATCAAATTAATTTGTTTTTGAACTTAGTACAAAGCTACTCGAGGGCTGTCTGTGCTAGCCGTCCCTAATTTAGCAGTGTAAGACTAGAGGAAAGGCAGCTAGTTATCACCACTTACCGCTAACTCTTGAGCAACTCTTTTACCAACGAATAGAGGGATTCACCGTACTTTATAACGTCCCCACGGCTGAAAGGACGAGCATGTTTGGCGCGACGGGGATGCGATCAAATTAATAGATAAAATATAATGCAACTTTACGAATAATATCATTTTAAAACTAAAAAAAAACATTTGTATAGTAAGAGATACATCTAACGGGAGGTAAGAGTAAAGAAACTCAGTATCACCTTAATTTGTAACAAATGAGTGAAAATTTCGAAAAAGTCACAATATTTCTGTAAATCTTTAAATACACATTTAACAGCTAAAATGTTTAATTTATTGCAAAACTGAAAACATTTGCTTTAAAATGCGATGAAAGAAACGTTTGTAAAAAATGAGTTTACGAGCTCTACCAAAAAAGATGGCCCAGCATGGCTGGATAGGTTAAAGTGTTCGACTTGTAATCTGAGAGTCGCGGGTTCCTACCCCGGTAGCACCAAACATGCGCGCCCTTTCAGCCGTGGGGGCATTATAATGTGACAGTCAATCCCACTTTTCGTTGGTAAAAGAGTAGCCCAAGAGTTGGCGGTGGGTGATGATAACTAGCTGCCTTCCCTCTAGTCTTACACTGCAAAATTAGAAACGGCTAGCGCAGATATCCCTCGAGTAGCTTTGCGCGAAATTAAAAAAAAACAACAGAAAATTTATAATGTTGAATAACTTTTTTTGTATCTAATAGGCAGTGAGATATAAACGTTGGTATCGTAAATTGTTTAAAATATTTACACTTGGAAGTGGAGCGTTATAACTTTAAAAGCTGAAAGTGTCGGTTGTTTCAAAAATTTTCAACTTGAATGTTTGATTAATGATAAAACCTAAATGGAATTAGTTTTCTTTGTATTTAAAGAAATATTTTTAATCAGAATACTTTCTAGTAGATAAATATATAAGGCTATATTAAGAAAACTTTTACAATTAGGTAAAGTCTAAAAATGCAACTAAAGCACAAAGCTTTATTATAGTTTCTTACTAAGGTTTATTGCGTACGAAAATTCTGCGTCTGATAAATATAGATTTGCACCTCGTGTGTTGAAGTAAACTCCAATTGCAATTTTTTGTATTTGTTGGAAGCCATGATTGGTTGGTTGACTTGGTGTTTTATGGCACAAACATCAGGTAAAAAGAGTAAAGTAAAATTAGGAAAATGATAAAAAGGAAATTAAGGTAAAATAAATCAGATAAAAAGGCATAAAGCATCCAGTTTACAGCATTAAGAAAAAAACTACAGTAATACAAGTTGTAGAGGACTTTCTGAGCATAACTGTAATAATCATAACTCATCAGGGAGACTAAGAGGTAAGTACAAAAACCACTGTCAGTCACCTGAAGTTGGCTTTTCCAGTCCTGGTTCAGAGTTATTTGATGTTATGGCCATTTTCAAAAAGGAGAGTAATAAAAAATTTTAAAAGACTAGTAAGAAAAAAAAAATAATAATTTGCTAGGATGATTAACAGGTAGTTCAAACAGCAGCGCTAGTCACCTGAAGTTGGCCTTTCCAGCCCTGGTTTCGAATTAATTGACTTTACGACCATTTCCTAGATGGATTGTGATTCTTAAAAGGGAATCTCATTAAAAAACGGTCTAATGTATAATTTAAAAAAACTTAAATGGCATTAAAAAGACTGATGGTCTTTAAAAAACTGAAAACATTTCCAAGGTAGACAGTGTCACCATCATCAATAACACTTTCTAACGTTACGGACAAACCTCAAGACAAAATATGGCAAAAATAGCGCCGTCGTTGAGTCATAACAACAGCAAGAAAATAAAATGTGGTTTACTGTGACCCGAGTATTACACAGACTACACACTGGTGCATCGGTTCCAGATAAAAGAAAATTGAGTTAAAATACTGTGACCAATGCGTAATATAGTTATAACAACTTCCTCTTTCCGATCCTTACAAAATAAAGATGGCCAAAGTCTAATAGAGGGCTTTATTTGGAAAAGCTTGTTGTCACGTTGCTCATTTCAAGTCGACTACCAACTGGCATGGAGCCGAGCTTGAATACATGCCCATAAGTCCATATATGGAACAGAGACAGTGGTTATAGTGCCAGAGCAGATAGATTTCGCAAATAGTTACCACCAATACCAACATGGCTCAGTATCCAGAAAATCTGAATAGAAGTAGATGTTACAAAGAAATGGGCCAAGCGGTTTTGAATATTGGCGAAAACAGGGTGTGAACCAACATGAAGTAATTCCAGGTCCAATAGAGAATTAAGTGAGTCAGTATAAATCGTGCAGTTCGAGTACTGCTTACCTTCAATGTGATCCACGGCAAAAGAAACGACATACAGTTCAACAGTGAACACAAAAGCTGCAGAAGGGATTCTGCATACATTCACTGAACCACAACAAACCATGACAGAGCCCACACAGTCACCTGATTTTGAACCATCTGTATAAATAGAAATGGAAGGATGGTTTGAAAGACGTTCTGCAAATAGCAGGCAGTATTTCCAATTAGAAGTGTCTATTTTAATCAGATGACTTAAAGATAGGTCACAATTGAGGACTGTAAAAAGCCATGGTGGGATGGGCTGACCAGTTGATACAGCAATGTTATCCAAGGACAGACCCAATTCATCTAACTGCACCTGGATACGAAAGCCAAAAGAAACAATAGCAGACTGTCTGGTTTAAAAAAGTATAGCCCATCGAGGAAGGAAAACAGAACTCCAGGTGGGATGCTTTGGTATGGAATGAAATTTCGAAGCATATAGAAAAGACAGTGGCAAATGGTAGAGGTGCAAAGAAGGTTCAAGAGACTATGTATAAGCTCTGAACTGGGGAAGTGCAGAAAGCCCCAGTGCAGAGTCAAAGTCCTTGATAATGAATAGGGTCTAGCATCTTTAAGGCAGAGGGTCTGACAGAGCCATAGACCAGTGATCCATAGTCGAGTTTCGATCAAATAAAATCACGATATATCTTTAGCACAGAATGTCGATCTGCTCCCCAAGTGGTGGAAGAGAGGACACAGAGGATGTTCAGTGTTCTTGTACATTTGACCTGTAGCTGCTTGATGTATTGTATAAAGGTCAGCACACGGTCAAAGGTAAACCAAAAGAACCTGGTATCGATGAAGTTGTGCTGTCTGTGGTCCATGAGACAGAGTTCAGAATCAGGGTGAATACCCCCTGTTGGCAGCAAAAGTGCATGCGAACGGTTTTAGAGAGGGAGAAATTAAAGCCCTTTGCTATGATCCACTTCAGTAAATGATTGAGGACAGTCTGTAGCTGCTGCTCAACATACCTCATGTTCGACGACTGACATAAAATGTGAAAGTCATTGACATAGAACCCATTTGAAAGAGTGAGAGGGAGTTTTTCAGTGATGGCATTAGTTTTTTTACTGAAAAATGTGACGCTCAAAACACAGCCCTGAGGGATTCCAAGTTCCAGTAGAAAATAACGGGAAAGTATCAAACTCACACGAACTCGGAATCTCACGTTCATTAAAAAAAATTAATAAAAATGGGCAAATGGCCACGTAACCCATATATATGGAAGTCTCATAAAATGCCATACCTCCATGTTGTATCATAAGCCTTCTCAATGTCAATACTGATATAAAATGTTGTCATTTGAGAAAGGCTTCTCTGATTGATGTTAAAAGTTGAATCAGGTGGTCCACGATGGAGTGCTGTCATCAAAACCCACACTGGGTGGGCGAAAGGAGGTTGTTTAATTTAAGGAACCAAACAAGACAAGCATTGACCATCCTCTCTTAGGTCTTAAAAAGACAGCTCGTCAAAGCAATTGGATGGTAGTTTCAAGGAATCTTGTGAAAGGTAGTGAGAAAGGCTCAGAGAAAGGTAGTGCAATAACATCTACCAGGCATCAGGAAAAACATTCTCCTGCCAGATACACTTAAAAACAATCAGAATAGTAAGAGAAGCAGGAGAAAGATAATGCAGCATTTCATAACATACATTATCAGGTTCAACCGATGTACTGTCAAACCGGCAAAGGGCCAGTTTGTGTTCCATCAGTGCAAAGGAACGATTATAGTCATAGAGACAATCAGCTCGAAAAGAGTGGTGTTTGTTCTGCCTAAGTTTAGAAGGTTAAGAAGGTGAAGGAAAAAACAGAAGTGCTACACACCCAGAAAAAGTTTTCACCTACAGTATCCATGATGCTCCAGTTATCAGCTACTTTCTGGCCATCAGAGAGCAAGATTGAGAGGGGGAAGGAATTATATTGCCCCCTGATCTTTTGAGTCTTGTCCCATATGACTCTGGAATTGGTAGTAGAAGATATGCTGGTTGTGAAGTTAATCCAAGATTACTTCTGGCTTTGGCATCTTACCCACAGAGCATGTGTACAGGTCTACTGGAAAGTAATGCTGTGTTAGTGTGGGATACCTATAAAAAGTATCCCAGACCCGTTTTTGAGCCTTCCATGCCATATGGCAAGCAGGATTTCATCACGGAAGAGGATTTCATGGAAAACGTGTCAAGGTTTTAGAAATATATTGAGTAGCTGCTTGTACAATACAGTCAGTTACTGCTGCCACAGAGTCGTCTATTGATGGCTTACAGACAATGGCAGGATCAAGTTCTGTGAGAGCAGTAAAAGAGAGCCAGTTTGTTTGATCCAGCTTCTACTGGGGAATGTGGGTCAGGGGGCATTGACCACGGCCAATCTCTCTGAAAATTATAGGACAATGAGCACTGACTCGTGGATTATTTTCAACCCTCGAAGAAAAATGGGAGAATAGTGAAAGGGAGCCAACTGAGGTGAATAGCAGTAAAGAACTGACTAGGCACATTAAAATAAGTGGAAGAATCAGTATTGAAAACAGAAAGGCTGTGATCCAACAGGATATGCTGTATGGAGTGAGTGACCCCTCCTATCAACATCAGCACTTCCCCAGAGGGAATGATGTCCATTAAGTCCCCCATGATTATAAAGAGAGACGGCAGCTGTTCAATGAGAACATCAAGGTCTGATTGATCATATGTCTCTCCAGGCGACAGGTAGAGTGAACAAAGAGGGTGTGTTGAGTGGCAAGGACAGGCTGATCAACCAACAGAACCACCCCTCTATGCACTCACCTATCACACAGTCTATCATTTCTGTACAAAGAAAACTACCAGAAAGTGACTGTATCAAAAAGTTTCAGAAGCGTTTCCTTTTTAACCATAGAGGTCAAAAGACTTTTCATTTGTCTTGAGAACGATTCTTTTGGAGACAGAGAGATCCTGCCTACACTCCCACTGTAGTAGTGGAATGGAATGCAGCAGCATAGGTCCAAGATGAAGTGATGGACAGCAACTTGCGAGCCTCAAGATAAGAAATGTTATGAACCGTTTTCAAACGTTGCACCTCTTTTTCTTTCAACAATTTAGGGCAAGAACGAAAGTAGGACAGGTAAGAGTCACTGCAATTTATGCAATGAGGGTCTGTTTCACACTCGTAGGCATCATGGTCCTTGCCACCACAACAAGCACATGTCAAGGAACCACAACACGATGTCTTCGAGTGACTGAACTCCTAACACTGAATACAGAGAGTTTGAAATGTATGGCCATACTGTGCAATTACGATAACCTGCCTTGATGGTGGCATACAGACGTGTTGACATAAATGTTAGTATGAGGGCATTGGTCAGCATCATAATTCCATCTTTGTGAGATGGATATATGACTCACTGTATAAACTCCTTGGATGTTGAATCCAGCAAGAATCTTTGACTCTGGGATGTTCTTCAAATCTCTCTCAACAATAAATCCTCCTGACAAATTCAAAGTAGCATGAGGTGTAACCTCAACAGCTATACCATCAATTGCCTTTGAATGCTATGGTATTTCACTGCACTGAGATGTGGATATTTCCACCAATGTCACCAAAGCAAAGCTTTTTGACTGACTTTGAAGAGCAAGCAAGTCCTTCTAGTTCTTTCTGAATGAAAAAAGGAGATATTTGCCATAAAGGTTTATCTGCAAGTGAATGCAATATAAGAAAATGAGATAAAACGGGGGTACAGATGGTGAGGATTGCTGCTCAAAATTTTCAAGACATGGTCGTTTACCTATAGACTGTTTTTTCACTATTTTATTAAGATTTTTAATTGGAGTATCCATAATGAAAAAAGGAAAATTTCGGTGCCCACTGACCCCACCCACCATGGAGCCCTATTAAGGGATGAAATACTATGTCAAACAAGGACATTGCAGCAATGCCAGGGTTTTGTAAGCACTATACCCAAACACCAGCATCAGATACAATGTCCATAAGACCTGCTGAGAACATCCAACACTGGTACTTGGTAGACCGTAGCCGAAGTGGACCAACCAATTGACCCAAGGGGAACCACCCCAAGGCTGCACATCTACAGGAATTCAAGGCCAAAGTGGTGTGTTAGGGTTAGATCCGTCAACCACCAGGACCTTCTCCTTCCCTTCACGGGTTGACACACACAGCAAACACGTGTTTAGATCACAGAGGAGGTAAACTGAAAAAACAGAACCTTCTGGGGGGCCTCCTCACTACGTACAGGAATCCACACCAAAGGAAGGTTATAGGTAGCGGTAACTTGACTCTATAATAGAAATAAATTTCTTACAGCAAAAATACCATCAAATATTCACATGCTACAAGAAATAGATGAAGTTATTAAAGCAAACGCTCCTTCATATTTTTTCTAGAGATAAGTTTGATCGTTTCATTGAAAAGTCACACTAGTATTGCTTTAATTACTAAGTAGTTTCAAAATTAGAACTTGTTGATTCTGCACTTCATATTTCCTGCAGATTATATTTTAAGTATCTCCACACTTCCTTTGAAGAATACACACGAAAATTTATAGCTTTCAAAAATTATTTGGATTTCTCCATTAAATCACCTAAAAATAAAACTAACTTGTATATCTATTTTAAATTTCATTTAAAACTACATACGGGCTACCTGTGCTAACTTTCCCTAGTTTAATAATGAGAACCAAAGGGAAGGCAGCTAGTCATCACTACCTACTGCCAACTCTTTCTTTGACTTCTCTCTTACCAATGAAGTAGAATTGTATTATAATGCCCCTCTGGTTAAAGTGGAAACATGTTTGTTATGAACGGGATTCGAATCCACCATATTCACACTGCAAGTCAAGTACCCTAACCCACCTGGCCATGCTTGGGCATTTATAGTTTGTATTCATATAATTCTGTTCCAAATAAATTGAAAAACCAACATCCAATCATCCAATTCCATGAAATGTTCTCCATTAATCTGTTAAACAAGAGAAGCCAGACAGTCGTTGGGAGGTACAGTTGACTAACTGCCTTCCCCTTTAGTTTATCAGTTCAAAATTACAGACGATTTTGTGCAGATAACCTTTGTGCAAAAATTTTAAGTACATCAGCAAAAGTTGTATTTAATTTATAAAAGAAGTGTAAAAGCAAATTTTATAAATAAGATATAACAAAATGAATTCTGTACACTGTTTTAAAGCTATATTTTCATTGCAGTATTTCTTTCAACAAAGTGGGTTACCCATAACGTTATTAGGGTTGTGGTTGTATTTTTCACTACCTAAAAATGTGCTTGCTAGAGTGAAATAAAATTTTGACAAAAGTAAGAGCATGCCAATGCAATGAGAGAAATTGGCCTAAATGTTCAGACTTGTAGGAACAGGGATGCTATTGGAGCTCGTATCCTACTGTTTCCATATTGTATTTTTGGTATATATCTTTTAAATATGCTTGCACCTATATGATATTATCCAACTTCCTTCATAATGATAACTTCTATGCACAATAAATGCTAAACATTTGGAAAAGTAAATGCTTAAGTTTGTTTTGAATTTCATGCAAAGTTATGTGAAGGCTATCTGTGCTAATGCTAACCGTCCCTAATTTAGCACTGATCAAGGAAGGCAGCTAGTCAACACCATTCACTGCCAACTCTTTCACCAACTAACAGTGGGATTGATGACACATCGTAATGCTAAACCAGCTGAGATAACAAGTATATATACTGAGAGCAAGTCAAATCTGCAACCCACAAATTGGAAATCAAACACACTAACCATGTGCTTAGCTAAATATGTATTATTAATGTGTTTTTTTTCTTTTTTTTATAGTAATAATTATGGTTTCAAAACAATTACCTGTTTACACTTATATAAGGTGAGGTAAAATTTAAGCACAAAGTTGTAAATTATGGTATTCAGAATATTTGGTGTGTCTTAAGAATTCAGGATTTCAAAATGGACAAATATTGTGAATCTTAAGGGACAAACTTTAAGATAGATTTTCGACCTCATGCATCAAGCCTCCAAACAGAACAACTTAACCTCACAGTCAAATCAAAGGAACAACAAATTCTGTTAGAAAAAATCTATAGTCTTATGGATCAAGTTTTGAACGAGGACGGCTATGAAATCATTATGGTATACCACAAGAATAAGTGGGTCTCATGAATCATTGCACTTAGTATGGCATTTAAAGAACAAGACTTTCAATTACACATTTCTTTTCAATAACACAGTGACCTCTAATCACAGTGATTACAAATGGGGTAATCATTAGACACCCACAAAGGATTATTGAAACAAGAATTTCAACCAATAAAACATGTACAGATATTACTTATCAGATCTGCAAAGTGAATTATAACAAATAACCACCTAGACCTCAAATGTCACATTTCATTAAGAGTAAAAACATTAAATCATTTTGGTGCACCATGTGGAATATTACAACCAGAGCCCAGACATCATGGCAAGATTCAGGAACTAGAATCTGAGTCATGACAATAACTTTGGAGCTCAAAGTCCTAATTTTATCTATGCCAGTCTTTGGAAAATTAAACACTATGCCAATTTACTCAAGCATCCAATAACAATGATGTGGAGACCAGAAACTAAACTCAGTTTTATTGTTTTTTTTTAAGTATCCACTAATCCAAAGAAACTTAACTATATTCAACTTTTGAAGTAACTGCTTTATAATGAAACTTAAGTAATAAAATACAAAATTCATCAAAATAATTAAAACTTTTCTTATTTCCCAAATAGTAAAGTACACATTTTTTGCAAGATTTTAAAATGAAATATTACCATTCTTGTGTCTTCTTTAACAAAGATAACCTTTCCTTAAATTTCAGTTTGGTTTACAAACTTTGAGGACTGACACAACATTTCACTGTTTCTAAATGACACTTATTTTTTACATTTATATCTGGAAAATTTTGGTTGAGTGAATAAAATATTTAATATTAACTATATGTTATTAGTTAACATGTAATCTCAACTCTTAGTAATTTCACGACATTTGAAACAATTTGTTGTGATCAATTTATTTTTAAAAAAAAAAATTATATTTTCTGTTTCAGTGTAGTTACTTAGATAAGAGATGATAGTTTTCTATTTTGAAATATAACTCCTACTTAACCTTTGTAGTTTTTAGCTACTGTTAAATTTTAATAACCGAAGTAGTGTTTTGTTTTTTTCTCATAGCAAAGCCACATCAGGCTATCTGTTGAGTCCATCAAGAGGAATCAAACCCAATTTTAACATCATGAATCTGAAAACTTACCACTGTCCCAGCAGGAGACTTCTTTGGAAGAAAGACTTTAAGCTGTATTTTTCAAATTTATTGTTTTAATAGATGTGATGTCAAAAGGAATATTTTAATAATGAGAGTAAAAGAAATACTGAAAAAGAATAAAATTGTTAATAAAAAATTAAATCAAAATCTATTCATGTAATGTCAAAATTTTTAATTCAGTTAATTATCTTTCATAATATAGGAGCTCTTAGTTACCAATATTCACCTGACAATAACATGCACACCTTAAAACTGTTTTAAGAGGCTCTTAAAATCAAGACATACAAGAGCACATTTTGTGTGTATGTGTGCAAGGAGGGGAGTGAAGGACAAACTGTGTGTTATTAAACACAAGTGATAGTTATAATCCTTCGAATATTATGTTTTTGCTTAGCTGGATAAGAAAGAAAGGAGAAAAGGAGACATGGCTTGGGTATTCTTTGAAGTTGTGTTTTATTAATTAATATAATTAATATAAACATCCTATGCTTTTGAGGAGTGTGAAATGAATGGTAGCTGTTTAATAGATTTACAGAATTGTATTAGATACTGATGATTGTTTTCATTTAATAGATTTGCATTTTCAATTTGAACAAACCCCAGATGTGAAGGGGTTTAAAAAGCCACATCAGAAATGACAAATTCATTCATGTATAGCCACTTGTAATTTTAGAATAGTGGCTTCAGTTAAGGAAATCAGCAGAACCTACTGTTATAAGGGATTGAAACCAAATAAACCAGAATGATTGAACTCGCAGGTGAAAGCATGAGACATGTTTGTGGAATCATGGTGCAACTTTAGACAATACCTTTGTAATAATGTCACACTTCATGCCTAACTAAAAGGTGATAATTATATGCTCTAAAAATTATTTTCAATGATTTAATTCCGCTCAATCTTGGTTAAGAAATAATTAAAAAAAACTGTTATAATCACACAATGTACATATTTGAACAGATATATTCTTTAAAAAAAACCTTTCAATTTGAAACACATGTAAATTCATGGTCGAAAGAAGTATTACTAATTAATATTTTACTAACATACAAGTAATATTAAAAAGATGTTTTAAGCCTTCATAAAAGTTATTTCAATTAAATGTACATGTATACAACATTTTCAATCACTTATCTCTGTGTCTGTTTGCATGTGCATGTATGTGTGTGGTGTATTAATATCAATATGCATGAGTAATGTAAATTTGCCAAACTGAAAATCAGCCATAATAAACAGATACAGGCATACTAGTAATAATGAACGAGTTCTTTCCTCTCTAACAAGTTCTGTCGATGTTTACACTTAACATAAACTATAATTTGTTTACCAAGAAATTATTTTTTTAAAGTTGTTGTTGAAATTTTGGTGCATATTAAATATGCTTAATGTCATACAATTTTCCTTATCTAAAAGAAAATTCCAGAAAAAAATATCTAAACAATTTCTTTTATTTTAGCTATAGTTAGATAATTCTAACTGTATTCTTAATGTGGTTATTAAGGGCTTGATAATTTGAACTTTTCATAGATATTAGTAAAGTATTACACAAACAGAAAATAAATTTACATTGTTTTTATTTGCAATATTAGAAATAAAAGCATCTAAATACACTGAAACACGCAAGGCACTAGAATTAAAATTTGCAAGAAAAATTTTAAAATGTTAAGAACAACTATACTTAACACACCTCTCTTCAACAGTACACTTCTCACTAGTAAGAATGGATACATGTTTGTAAAAAGTATATTGTGAAAAATAGTAAATGCATCAAATTTGTATCATAATATTTGTTTCAATAGTTAACAGAACAATCTACATCTATTTTGTATGTATGCAGACCTAAACGTAAGACCAACAAACAAAAGTAAATAATAAAATGCATTGATGTCCTTAGCTGCTTGCAGTTCTGAGACGATATATATGATCTAACCAATTTTTCAAAAGTATCTTCAAAATAGTCAAATTAATCAACTCACTAATTTCATTCAATTATACATTCAAATTAGATTAAACAAAGGTACAATCAAATATACAAACAATTACAAATGTACAACTTAAACTAAGAATTTTAATGTGTAGCCCTTTCATATAAAAATATACACAATTACTTCTTATCAACTGTATTGACTCTATTTACTGCTCATAGGCTTAGAGAAAGAGTTATATTGCACGAAAAGTAAAATATATTTTTGAAAATTTTATTACAGAAAAGACCACATAAAATGGAGGTAAATTACACAAATTTTATTGATCTACTCAGAATGAATAAATGAGAAGGAAAATTCTTCGAATTTATATAAGAATCATATTATATAAGAAACATACGTCTGCTTCTTCAAAGAGAACCAAGAAGTGTTAAAATGATAAAAAAAAATAAAAACATTTTTAAATATGCCTGATAACAAAGTTATAGGAATGAAAATATTGTAAGAAAATGTTTAGTTTCAAGCTAACTTCTCTCATGGTGCTTAATATTTCATGAACCTAATTACTCAAAACAACTAAATCCATTACTACTCTAGCACTACTTTAAAATAAAATTTAGTAACAACGACTTTTTTTAAAGACTAATCAAAATTATAAGTGATATGATTATTTATGGTACTATTTTTTAACATAGGTACCAATTCATCTTTCATTTAGGAATTTTCTGGATTAACTGAAACTAATTCATAGATAGAATAGCAATTCAGGAAAACTATACTATACTTCAAAACACATTCTGGTTACTGATTAATAATCACAAGTCACAAATATGGAACAAAAAAAACAAAACACTTCCTGGGATATAAATAATGCTTTTTTGGGTTTTATATTCCGTTTCTTCTGTTTGGTCTTTTAATTCTAGAACTTCTAACCTCTCTAAGGGTACATTTTAATCTGTTCCAAAATATTTTTGTCCAAAATGATTGGGAGCACTTGGGTGAACTTCTGATGTAAGAATAGTCAAGGCTGGAAAAGTTTTCATCAGTGAAATGGCAGCTAAATATTAAATAACAAAAAGATCATTAAATAATTACATAAACTAGTTTTTCCATCTCCAAAGGTAATTCAAAAGATTATTAACCACAAAAAGGTGCTATACAAAAACAAAAAATGATCCAAAATAAATGTAGATCAACACAGTAACAAAATTTGTTTTATTTGTTGATATCAAGCAAGTAGATCTTGTTTTAGCAGTTTAAATTTCACAAAAGAAACTGTTTCACTACCCTTTATAAAACATAATACTACTGCATAATTTTAACAATTTTCAAATCAACTAATGAAAACTTATTATTGTAAACAAAATTACTTTTGATTATAAATTAATTAAATCAAATTTTCCATCACAGAACTTACCATATGGAGTACAAAACAAATTCAGTAGAAATATGTTATTTTCTAAAACATTATGTTCTTTTAAAATTTTCACTGCTTTGATAACTGTGTTTCCAGTGCCTGATTAAGAAACAAAAAAAATACAACCAATAAATATGTTATAGATAAAAAAAAAACTGAATTGGATTTTCAATTAAAAATTAGTTTCATAACATACATAAAAATATTTATATTAGTAAGATTTTTTTTTTAAAACAACTTTCATGAAACTTTTTTTCTGGTTTCAAAGTGACCCAAGAATTCCTTAAAAATTCTCAGGAGTTGTAATACTTCATGATACTAAGAGTGGAATGCATGCACTAATTTAACAAAGTTTTACACAATATTCATTTTATTTTTAAAAAATTAGATGCAAGAGAGATTTAACACACCTTGAAAAATGCAATATCTATAACTGTAAATGAAATTATTCTCATCTCTGATAGTCATGTCTTTCTACCTAACTCGTGCTACTCATAAAGTACTTTAAAATGTATATATAATTCTACTTCAAAACATTTTAACTTAAAAATATATATAAAAACATATTTCAAGCTTTATAATATGCTCATCTAGTTTCTCAAAAAATCAAACACTTATATTTCTTTTTGTTTTCTTTTTCATTTGGCTGCTAAATTTATCTCTGTTTCTCCTAATTAAATTTCAATTAATTTGATTAGTTGACATATTTGGCTATCCCTTTTTCACTGCAAATTTATTGACTGAACTCATGTTCACAAAGTACCCCCTATAATAATCTTGACTGCACTTATTAGTTCTTGGCTTTAAAAAGGTATAAAGGCCTGAAGTTAGCAATATTAGAAAGAGAGAGGTTCTTTATTGCTCTGTAGTGTAGACTGCAATAGTTCTGTCCACAAAATTAGTTACATTTTATAAAATGGTAAGCATGGACATAATTACAATAAATAACCTTAATTAAAATTATATAAGTAAGTATACACTTTTTTTTTTACAGTTCTTGATAATGCTCTCTTCACCCTTAGTAATGTTTTTTTTTTTTTTTTCTGTTATTATGTCCAATAAAGAACAAGAATATTCTTCTATAACACTTAGGGTCATTACACACAGTAACATAATCCTTCTTTGAAAAGAGACTTCAGTTTTTTAAAAATTTATTTCATATACTCAACATTAAGCATACTTACAAATACAATACCATGTTAGTTATTGAAAGCAAACTATAATTATTAAAGACAAAATGGACTGGAATAAAAACACAGATGGTTAACATAGCAAAGGTAACAATGTCATCATTTTGAAAAATGAAGCTACTGGTTACTAAGTTTATTTTTGTCAATTATAACATTACTCATAGCATGAAGATGGCTGTTTCAGCCAAAAAATTAAGTACCAAGTCGTAAGATTTTCCCAACCAGAAACTTCATATTTAAAAAAATTGTACTAACTTTCATGTAATTCAGTATTTTCAGTTTTAAATTTAAAAAAGAAAATGGGAACATTTAAAATTCTTGGTCATAAAGAACTAATTTCTGCAAGTTTGTCTATTAAAATTACCATATATTACCCAATACTTTACCTTATACATCCCTGTTAAATAACCACAATAGAAAAAGCCTCTTCAAATAAATTTTGAAATTTCAAAGTATAATGTCTGATTTTAGCAAATGAAATATGTTTCAGTTACACTCACACAGCAAATGTATATTTTTATTGTTATAGAAATATACATATTTCATAAGTTTAAGACTCATTCAATGGACCATTGCTAAATAGTATTTCTGAAAATGTACTAAGTGCTGATTAAATCTGTACTATGTATTTAAATGCAAAATATTTCTGTTGAATTTTTACTGTAAGGGGATCTTCAAAGATGACTTCAACAAAAACAACAGCCTTAATTCAGTCCTTTTACTGGTTGCTATTTCTTAAATTTTCCAATAGATGAATTTCAACTTTTGAATAATCAGATTATAAAAATTTCATTGCTCACTCATTATAGGATACATAAGCAGAACTCTACGTTCAGCAATATCTTCTGGAAACTTGGCATAGACCACCTGAGCTTCATGAGTGTCCTCATCACTTTGGATTAAAATTTTTCCAATGCGTATTGATCGACAGCAATCTCTAAGGCCTTGTTCCATAGCTTCTCCTGGGAAAACAGATGAGAAAATTTTACGGCAATTTTTTTTTTAAACAAAAAAAGACTGCACAAAATTGATGACCAATAGTTTTATCCACTTCAGTTTAATATGGAAGAATATAATAAACTTAGAGTAAATCAATCACTTTAAGCTTAATTATTATTTGTAATTTTAATTGGTGAACTGAACTTTACAGTAAGAAAACAAATAGTTACAATTAGTTATAAATTATTACAATATTGTACATAGCAGAAAATTCTATGTGTTAAATTTCTGTGGGTTTTCATTAACTATAAAGTTTTAAGTTCATCAGAAAATAAACTAACCACTCCGAACAATGCTGACTCCACAGTTTCCCTTAACATACTGTAAGCCTTCATACTTTTCTCCTGTGGAGTGAAAATTACATAAATGGTGCTTTCAGGTAAAAAGAAACCTGTTTACATTATAAGAGTTAATATTTCACATTATATTGCTCATAAAATTAATCCTTGAATAAACATCAAACACCAAATGTGGAATTATAAAACAAAGCTAATTATAATGGAATTAAATAAAATAAATCAGTTACTTTTAAGTATTTCTTTTTTTACTTCAGAAAATATGATATGAACATACAGAAATCCTAAATTACCAAATTAGATGATAAACTTCAAACGAAATTTACTTGTAAAGTAAAGACAGCACTAGTGTATTATAGATTCTAAGCACGAATACTTTCGGACATCTCTACCTACCTATAAAAACATGTTAATTATTATATACAAACCAAAAATACATGTACTGCCAAATCATGTACTACTACACTTGTTAAAGTCTTTCTACTCAAACACTAATGCCACTGCACCTGTATCTTTTTTTTCTCAAATCATCCACAGTGCATGTGTGTGCATGCATGTAAATGTACTGCACTTAGTTACTATTCAGTGTATATGCATCAAGAGTGCCTGACTGAGAAGTGCCATGCTACTGCAATTTTAAGTTACTAAGTGATATGTTTTTGAATAACCTTAATTGAATATTTTTTTAAAATAAGTACAATACTTGAAACTGGCAAAATTTACAATTTATAATAGAAAAAAAACCCTTCAATCAGGGGCCTCTTCAGCTGCTCAGAGCACTTAGTAATTATTTAGTCTTCTCATTCATTGTTGCCACTGATTCGCCCTTTTGTTTAAAATTTTTGTAAATCTGCCTACCACCCAATGGGCAAAGATACAAATTTCTGCAGCTGGCCATTCAAAATGTTGCACGCAACATTCTTGCATCACATTATGTCAAGTACAGTTATCTACAAAAAGTAACATGATGTTAACCACAATTGAAGGATTACAGAACATAGAATTAATTTATACTTGAAACTCTTAGTACTTGTTGAAACTTTGTGATTAGAGAGTTGATAAAAAACATACAATTGTATATTTCACAAATATATTGTTTATACCACTGTATTTATTCCCAGTAAAGGCATCATCAAGTTCAGACTGAAATGTTTTGTAGCAGTTTTTATATTTAAAATGTCTTGAATTATTTTGGTACAGACATATTGAAAATGTCATTTGTCTCTGAACAAGATCCAAATGTCAACAACTTTGTAATTTTTCTAAATTCACAATACAAATTTATTAAATTTACTACAGAATTTGGGGAACATAGAAATAAATTTTTGGACTTAAATATTCACATCAATGACACACCTTTCTCCAAATCTTCAGAAAATCAACTTACAGTGACACAACATACATGCTTCTTCAAAACATCTAGTATCTCAAACTTCCTATGCTTCATAGTTTGT
This sequence comes from Carcinoscorpius rotundicauda, assembly GCA_011833715.1. NCBI lineage: Eukaryota > Metazoa > Arthropoda > Merostomata > Xiphosura > Limulidae > Carcinoscorpius > Carcinoscorpius rotundicauda. Next base: position 41,195,461 of record CM022392.1, on the reverse strand, counting down.
TACACAGATTTACTACTGTACACTTGACATCTGAAGACCATGAAACAGAATTTAAAAGCTATAAAACAAATTACAGTTAATGATTATACAACAAAGTTAATTAACTCTTTACAACTGGCTCAGTATAATATACAAGAGTTTATTTACACATTTGCACACAAAGTATCTGCACTATAACTTTTGATATAGCATGTGTCATAAATCTGGTAGACTTTTAGTAAAAATTACAAGTATATTGTGTACAAAAAATATTTAATGAAATATTTTACCAAAGATTTGTTTGTTAAAATGGAGTCTTTTTTCAATACTAATCTGAGTGCAAAGCAATTTCATATTATAATAAAAAAAATTTTTTTTTGTTCCAAAAATCTCAAATATTTATGAAAACCCTAGAACCTACTAAATACATTTCAACATTTGTTCCATCAAAACTTCATTTTTATGTTATTTTCTATACTCCAGCTATGTAGGGTCCTTCACTTAAACAACCTTGTATTCATCAAAACAAATTAGGAAATATATATAAACATTTTTTTTTTGTGCTAGAATGACAATAAATTATAACATGAAAAATACAAATGTTTAATCTAAGTAGTTCAAGTCTCACAACAATATATACACAGATATTTTTTTGCATACACACACACACAAAATACAGAACAATAAATAAAGTAATAAAACAAACAAACAATTATCTCTTGTTGCTACAAGAGAAGGATTGTGTTAAAAACAGCAAGTCCCAACCTCTGATTAATTATATTGTAACTACAAACTTTTAAGCCATTAACAACACACATTACAAGTAAATAAAATACACTGCATATTTTTAAAAAAAGATCCTAGGATACAAGCTGCAATGTGGGATTATAAAATGTATCCTTGGTTTTGGAGGTAACTGAAGTTGGACCTACATTATAGTGGGGATACACTGTCTATCAGTCTAAACCTTCAGTTTGCTGGTCTCACATAAAAAGATTAGAAATTACGAGAGTGAGATGTGGGTGCTCAAGCCCACTATGCCCCACATCTATATCACCCTTCACTGCCTGCAGACAGTTGTGGAAAGGTGACTGCTCTCCCAAGTTAAAATGAGAATAAGACAAAGATAAACATAAAAAGACAAAAAATAAAAAAGGAAAGTAGTATCATTTGGGGGAAGGCAAAACAAAACCTCCTGAAATTAACATTACTGCCCCAATATGGTAGATGCACTAATTCAGAAGACATCATTAAAGTGATAGCTTACTGTAACTATCATGCTTTTATGCACAGCTCAAAGTGTACATCTTCATAAATTAGTGCCATGTTCTTAAATGACCTTACCTTTAAGTAAAAATAATTAGTAAAATTTCTCCAATTTTACTTTCTTTGTATTTATTAAAGAAAATTATCTAAAATTGCTTTATTAAATCAATTAACTATTAATTTTCCTATCAGTATTATTAATAAAATATTGCAATTTGTCACAAATTTTACAATACATGAATAACCAAAACATCAAAAATAACTATTATGATACTACAAAATTCCACTAATATTTATTAAACTTAGTAACTAAGATTTATTTAGACTTTGAAAAATTTGAAACTTCAAACGGGCTTAAAACAACACTCACCTCATTGAAATCTTGGATCAAGAACATGTTGAACCCTTTCCAAGATTAAAAGATGGGGAAAATCATTCTTGGAACATTCTAAGCTGTTGATTGACTATTCAACTATCAAAAATTGAAATAAGTGTATTTAAGGGACAGTTTAAAGAAATGGAAAAATTTAAACATGGTCCACCATGCATGATTCAGTACACAAGTCATATCTCAGCAAAATAAAAAGATATAAAAGTTCTAATTTTATATCCTAGCTTGATAATAAGTAAATTGAGTTCTTAATTTGTACAAAACTACAGATTTAGTATTTTAAAGATCACAAACATCTAATTTTAAACAGAGCTGCATTCAAAATAATACAACTCATTAGAATCTATATTTACATTTGTTCTTTTATATTTACTTTTAAATTACAAAATTAATTCATATATAATACTAAATTTTGAATTATAACATATGATTTAATTCCAAATTTGACAAACTCGTGAAATAGTACTCAATAAACTTTTTAATGTAAGTCGAAAAACATGATGACAAGCCTTTGAACACTGACTCATTGAGAAAGGGTTAATGTGCTGTTGTTTAAAAAATTGGTTTGGTCCATTTTGAATTTTGTGCTAGCTTTCCTTAACTTAGCAGTGAAAGAGTATAGGGATGGCAAATAGTTATCACAACCCACTGCAAACTCTTGGAATATTCCTTTACAAATGAATAGTGGAAGTAGCAATCACATTACAATGCTCCCATGGCTGAAACGGCAGGCAAGTTTGATGTGATAGTGATTCAAATTCATGACTTTCAAATTGGGAGTCAAGAATTCTAACCACTTGGCCATGCTGGGCTTATTTTTAAAATTGAAAGCTATAAGCTTAAAATCAATATACCAAATGACAACAAAAACAAATGATTTAAGATGAGCTGCAGTGTAAAATTGTCTCAAAAGATGTAATACAATGAACAAAAATCTCTAGACTGGCCTTATACTGTTAAATAAAAAAAACCTTAGAAATATGTTACGTAGCAAAGACAGCAACAGCAGTGTTTACCAAATAAACGTCAGGACTGCAATAGTGTTTACACAAGTCAAACAGAATGTCTGATAGAAACAAGAACTAAAAAACATTCTAGGAGCTGAAAATTAAGGAAAATGGATTCAACTTTTGCATTCCATTTTACTGAAACTAAACAGCAATTTGATCAAAAAAAGAGTTGTAAATTTTACGCATCTGAAAAAAGTAAATAAAATGATCTGAAAATTTTATAAATGAGCAGATGTCTGAAACAAATAAAAAAAAATTCCTAAATAACCACACCAACTTAAGCTTCTCTCCACTTATCTCTAGATGAATGTCAAAACTACTTCCAATTCCTTTTTTAAACATATATACATAAAACTCAACTTCAAAACATTTCAGTCTGTACCTGATGATGTTTTCACTGGTGAAATCATAATTGTAACAAATGATGTATTTGTGAAATGTACAATTGTTTTGTTTTACTTCAACTCCAAACCAACCAATTAAAGCAATCTATATGTCTACGGATGTTCTGTTGAATAATTAGAGAAACTCACCAGTAGGTGTTGTAACAATATAGGAAGTAAAAGACAGTTGGTTCAGCCCCTCTTCCACAACCAAACGGATCTCAATGAGAAAATAAATGCCAAAACAATAAAAACAAAATTTTTAAATACATGGGAAAAACTATTTTAAAAACTCAGAAAACTTCAAACTATTGACAATATATAAAATGTACCTTTGCTACATAATGAAATACACTTCACAAAATCTTCCTATGAAGTAACATAAATCGAAACCTCATATATCAATATAAAACAAACAATAACATCAAAACTAAAAAGAATTATGCCTGTATTGTTTATTCATCGACTTATTTCCCAACAAGTGATAAGCCACCAATTTATTTCATGAACCAATGGTATGTAGTACCTGTAAAAACCATCTGATTTGGATCATTAATGCCAGTAATAAAAATTTCATGATAGTAACCAATATCTATAGCAAATTCCTGACAATACCAATGGATATATATTTTTAGTAACTATACAAGAAAGTCAAAATTTCTTATATTAACAAAAATAAATGATTTTCTGATTTGCACAAATTAGATAGATTTATATTGTATATATAAGTAAATAATGTAAACTTTTGCTTGCCTGATAGTTATTGCTCTAATCTTCTAATTTTCTTTGTAAATCACTCCAATAGCTTACCTCCAATAACTTAACACAAATCATATTTCTTTATAGCTATAAAAATAACCATTTTCATTTCTCACCTAGAAACTAGATAGAAATTTTCTGAACTGTACATTAAAGTTAACAATTAAGAGAAATACCATATTTTTCTTTTCTTAAAATCATCTAAGCTACAAAACAAGATAATTATAATGAAACATTTATCAATGGAAATTCAAGACAACTGAGAAACAATAAACTTATAGAAGTTGAAAAATAATCCCCATGGCAACTCTGGTGAATCTAATAATTAATTAAAAATGACATTATTATAAAGATGAAATATAAAACACTACCATTCCAACATCACTGAATATATATATATATACTTTACTGAAACTAGAGCTAAGCAAGTAGTGGAAATTCCTAACTAATTATTCCCTTAATAACACAAACACAACCTTTTAAACTATAAATGGTATTATAATACCCATGGTAGTCAGAGCACATATATCAGCCCATTGTGTAACTCTGTGCTTGATAACAGAAATATAATAGCATTATTTAAATTACATGAATAGTTGAAATTATCAGAACTAAGCAATCAGAAACCCTAATCTTGAGTGGTTGATAATTTTTAAGTTTTGATATTAATTGATTAATTTGAACAAATAAATTTATCAAAAGTACTAATGAAAAATTAATGTTAACATCTCGATTTCCAAATATCTGAAATAATCGGAAACAGTAATAAATGAAACTGAATTTCGATTAATTAATTGTGTAGCAGTAATTGATTTAATAATAACTGAATATATGGAAACATTATTTTCATGACATTACCCACTTTAATTAACAAATGATTTTATAACACTAATTCAAGTCATTAAAGTTCAAATATTATATTAATTAATCAAGTTAATCACTCAACTCTAGAAGAAACCATAGCTAAAGTGACTATAATGATACCAATATATTTTTTTAGTCTACAAAAATCACATACACACACGCATATGCTAAAGTTAATTCTCTCACTAGACATATTTAACAATAAAATTCTGCTTTTTGTTCTTTAACTATTTCATATTACTTTTTAAGGCTATTTGAATTATGCTTTCTAACAGAAAATTTACTATTCTGCAGTTATATTTTAATACAAGGTGACCTTGTGTGCATTTACAGTGTAAAATTGTTTCCTGGATATTTATTGGAATAAATCCAGCCACACCTATTAAGCTCATAAAAATTTATTACATTTACATATATTAGACACACACACATATACACATATATCTTTCAAATAATCCCCCCCTTTTTATCTCATTGCTGCAGAAGGACTAACCTGGGTGCTGTAGCTTTCTCAGACAGACATTACTTCATTTAAAATGTGAAGAGTTGAATTTTCACATTTAAGATTACTATATAGAATTTAATATGTATATTTTTGACATTTTCTTTACATACACTTGAAAGCTTTAGCAGAAACATTGATTCCTTAACAAATATAGACACACTACATCAGATTTTCTAGTTATTTAAATACAAGTGGTAAATTCATATTTACAATACCAAGGATAGCTCACGTATTTAGGATAAAAAATCAGTTTTAAAATTAATATAATTGATGTTTAAGTATAACAAATTAAATAGTATTACAATTATACACAAAATCAAAATTAATATTGTGCAAAACATTAAATGTTTAAATGTACGACCTAAAGAGGATCAAATGACCATCTTTACCCTTAAACAATCTCACAAATACTTCAATTTTGTAGCAATATATAACCAATGAAATAAAACCTAGTCTTTAAAAATATTTAAATCTTCAAATACAGTACTTACAGAAGGATAATGACCTGATAAAAATATATTGAACAAACTTTAAAAAAGTGTTAACTACATTAAAAAAGAATACAACATATAAAACATTAAACTGAAATTCACCGACATAAGTATCTATACAGTATTTCAGCTCACCAATCGCTCTGCGTAAAATACGAAGTCACTCCTTGACGTATTCCTAAAATAAAAATGTACCAAGACTGTAATATTATTATTGCTATAATATTTAGATATGTTAAATACAACATCACTGCTTTTTTGTAAGAAATGCACACACCATAAAGTTTCAGTATAAATATACTGCACTAAATAAAATACAAGATAAAGAAATCTGTTAATACTCAAGACATAATGCTTATACTATAAAGTTTAAAAAACAACCCATGTACTAGCAAATCTGTAGCTAAACAACATTTAAAAATAGAAATAACAGTTTGAAAGAACACTCTAATTCAAAAAAAAATATCAAGGATAAGTACCTTAAGTTTAAAGAGTTTAAGGTGACAGGTTTACAGGAATTAGAGGAAAGCTAAGGAGTTGGCCTAACAATAACAAAATTAAGAACTTAGAGAAAAAGAAAACTGATAATGTGAAAACTAATACTTGTTAGAGCTGTTTGAAAAATGATAAAGGTTAACAAAATATTAAAATGAGGATTGGACCTTTAAAGCTAGGATTTATACTAATGGAAAAGGTTTTATTCAAGAGTGAAATCTTATGTATAAGCCTAAGCTTTTAAAAGCTTTTTTTTCCCCCCTTTAGTTTTACAAGTCAGGAAGTTTGTTAGCAACAATTCTAAGCCTGCATGAACATTCTATATTGGACACTGAAATGTATTTAAATCATACAGAGATTATCTTATGGTCATAAGCACTATGGCTAGATGATGTTTTCCTTAAAGTTTTAAAGACTGAATAACACAGCTTCTCTCTGATGTTTAACAAGTCAATAGACAAGAAGCATATTTACAGTTCAATTATTATTTTAGTGCAAACCCACACAAATAGGCTATTTGTGCTCATCCACAGAGAATTACACCATGGATTATGGTGTTAAAAGGTCCATAAATAAAGTTACTGCTCACACATCATGGGTCATCTCATACAAATTAAGATTTTATTGTCATGGTATTAGTAACATTAATCTATTGTTTTTCTAAAAGTTTAAAAATTACACACTTTGGTTGGTAATCATAGAATCCTTAGATAAATATTCAACTTTTAAAATGTGTGAACTGTCCTATATTACTTATTTCTCATTATCATGATATTTTAATGGTACGTACTGGCTTATGACTTTGAACATTGGAATTAAAATTATTTCTTTCTGTATAAAGATGTAACAAAACAAATGTAATTATAAAATGATCACTTTTCCATGTACTTCCCCATTTCTACTTTACAATTATACCCTGATGTGTGATTAACAATACATCTAAAATTTCATCCCTCACCAAAGGTTCAGTCAATTCACTAATTATTTGCTACAGAAAATTATCCTCAAGTAAACACTTCAAAAAATCTTTTTCCTCAACATTTGACTCCATATAAATATAATCAATGCATCTAACTTTACCTTTCTCTTAATTACTGAATTCATTAATACTGTTAGTAACAACTCTGATCACATTATAAAATTTCCAACTGACATCATTTTTCTGATCAAGTGGCCAATACTAAAAACTAATAAAATATTTCTACCATTTTAAACCCTCAATTGTAACCCACACAGATTCAACTTATTCACTACTATTTTAATATCTAAGAGGCGGCAGTTCATCCTTAACCTCTTTTTAGGTCTATTTTTAAATAGCTTAGATATACATAATCTGGAATGTCAAAATAATTCCTAAAGCATATGATATTAAATTCTTTTCAAGTTTAAGTATTTCCCATTACGTCATAGCCTTCAATTTCAATCTAGAACTATGAACTCCTCCATTTTTATTACTAGTACTTGGAAACTTTTGAATTACAGTTGAGCTTATTCTTGAATCTATTATGTTTATCTTCAAATCTAACAGACTTATCTTTTAACCTATTATTTAATGTGTTATGATCTAAATTTCCTATTTCCAAATTCCTTGTTGTCTATGCTTATCCTATCAATGTTTATTTTCCATACTCTTTTACTGCAATGCAAATCATGCTTAAACATTTTTAGAAGTTCCAAAGACATCCTACTACATAATTTGCATTAATTGAACCCATCTCTAGCACACTTTAACCATTCACTGATAGTTATTGCACACTTTAACAATACACTAATAGCTATCACACAAACCCCAACTAGTCTGCCTGATGCTCTAAGTGACCTTGAAAATCTTTCACCAAAAATTTGGATCCTATCAAGTAACTTATTTCCACATCTGACAATCCTGAAAAGAAAAATAAATGTATTTCTATCCCTAAATCTCTGAAGGAGTTTTCACACCCTTTTAAGGAAGTCTTATTTACTATTTAAAGTATTACTCACTTCTACATGCATTACAAAATAGATGACTTTTACTGAATACTAGCAACTACATTGCAAGCATTGTAATTAAATATTTTACAAAATTTCTCAACATGTATTTTTATTATTCAAATTACAAAAGCACAAACAAATTTATCAGAATACTTGGAGACTATCCCCAGAAATAAACTTTTAAACAACCTTGTTATTTACTGTTAGAGATTTATAGTTAAAAGCTATATTAACCAGTATAGCCTTAAATCTGTTGATTCTCACTTACCCAAAGATGTAATTATTCACTTTAAAATCCCATACAGTTCTTTTTATGTGCTTATAATAGGATTCAGAGGTATCAATAGGTATTTAAAACATCTGAAGCTTGGGCCTATAGATGTGGGAAGTTTCAGTGTTTCAGTTCAATATCCATCATGGTTTTCCATTCTGATTTTTAAGACATCAATTGGGAATTTAGAGCACAGTTACAATTAAATCCAGACACAGGCCATGTATGCCAGTAACTGGAGAAGCCTCTGATAGGATTTCAATTTATATACACACAATTTTGTAATTTTAGCTCCTTAATGTCACTTTTAAGCAACCTTTAACCTACCAATTTCCTGCACTTTTTCCTTAATTTCTGTTCTAAATCTACTTTTCAACTTCCTCTCCTACCTCTAACTTACTATCAAGTAATCAGTAAGTTATAAAAATAAAATGTAATCATCTCCAATTTTTAAATATAAACCAACAGTGGCAGCTATAGCATCCCATTCATACCCAAGCTATAACTAATTAGAATGTTATTTTATTAGTCATGTTCTATTTTCAAAGTAAACACCCAATAATTTAATAAAACTGAGCTATTTCATAGTTTACACATTAATATTAATACCATATTAACTAATATTGATACTATTAATTGTGAAGTGTAAACAAATTCAAGCTTTAGTTACACATAACTAATTTCAAATTCATATTCTTATTAATCATCCCATTAGGATTCAAGCATACATACACACACAAAAACTGGGGTTGAACTCCCTGCAATGGACAACAGGTGTCCTAAGGTTTATTCTAAAACAAACGACCTTACGAATCATCCTATCATTTAAGAGTTTAAAAACATAAAATAAACTAAATTTTATGCACATACAAAAACTAATAGAACATATACAAAATAAAGATCAATCAGGTTTTAGTTAGTAATATTAATATCATTTCTTTTAACGTTATAACTGGGAGTTATTCCACCTCTTAACGTTATGTTGTATTTCGAATTATTTTTAAAACATTTTGTCATTCTACAGTTTATAGTTTATATTTATTATACTACATTCTACACCAAAATTTATAGTAATACTAGTACTTGTCTCGAATAACTGTTTGGAGCTCCCGAATTTGGTCATTTACTGCAATACACTTCAGATTTGAACCTAAACCTAAAGACTGGGACGCTGAAAATTCTGTTTCTGACAGAGTCATTACTTAACACTAAACTTTAAAACAGCAAGAGGAACAATCTATAATACTGATAAATGCTAAATAACCTTTACGGCCAACAACACTTCTCCTTCGGAATAAACTTTCCTATGAAAATAATGATAGAACATACACATATATAAAGAGTGAGGGAGCTAGTAGACTGCACTGACGTCACAGTTTGACTTCTAAATTTTTCTACCATGTTGCAGAATTGCGAGTACAACAAAGATCTCGATTTCCCATATATATAGTGAAGATAGCCTAAGAGTAGCTTTGAGCGAAATTCAAAAAAAATTTCCCAAATAATTTTAATTGGTTTTAAGAAAACTGTCTTGAGGGAAAACTGCACACAAACACAATTTATCAACTCAGTTACCTGTTTTCTAAATCTTTTTACTGGGAATATGGAAGTTTAAAATAATTTTGTAAAAGAAAACGGCACAAAATATTTTATCTCGCAAATGACCTAACAAATAAGTACTGTATGTTATGAACGGGAAAATAGCGTATGAATTATTTTTAATGAAAATAGCTAGTACGCAAATACTATCTAACAGGTCAGATCACTGTTTGCTTATTGTTTATACTTATAAGAAGTGTGTTAAAGTACTCTGTACTTGGAAAGATTTCGCATAAACACTGCATATCAACTAAGATCTCTATTTACTATATATTTTTACTAATAAGATGGGTGTTCCAAAAACGTATATGAGGAAAGGCGACACATAAGCATCATTTTGCAAATCAAATCACTGACTACAATAGGTTTTTACTGGAGGGATGAATATCAGAAATAAAATAGGTATGAGATTGTAAAATGTTGTATTTTGTCTACAGTAAAATGTACATGACATAAAGTAAAGGTTTGGAGTTTGTTTACTGATCCAGTATCACAGAATATAAACAAATATTGAATATCATGCAACTATTCGATGTAACATCATGAACTGTATAAGGTAACTTGTTGTTTTATCGTTTATTTTTAATACCCTAATAAATGGAGTGTTTCTTTTAATATAACGATAGAATTACTAAAGATTTCCAAGTAGTCTTGCCACATACTCATGGAAAAACCTTATTTAAATATTTTAGGACAAGCTTTACAGTTTGTTTGTTTGTTTTGGAATTTCGCACAAAGCTACTCGAGGGCTATCCGTGCTAGCCGTCCCTAATTTTGCAGTGTAAGACTAGAGGGAAGGCAGCTAGTCATCACCACCCACCGCCAACTCTTGGGCTACTCTTTTACCAACGAATAGTGGGATTGACCGTCACATTATACACCCCCACGGCTGGGAGGGCGAGCATGTTTAGCGCGACGCGGGCGCGAACCTGCGACCCTCGGATTACGAGTGCACGCCTTAACGCGCTCGGCCATGCCAGGCCTTAAGCTTTACAGAACAGTGTACATAACAAATGTACTTGAAACGAGGATTCACAACCAATAGGATTATTGTACATTACACTGGAAAAACACAACTAACATTTTGAAGAAGATGTGGTCTATGCGTGGCTGTGATTGCAAAATATCGCTTGTTTTTATGCAAGAGGTTTACCAAAAAATCCGAGCATTAACCTTGAAACGTTTTTTTTTACTTTATGAGCATTCAGTTTATTGTAACAGGGACGTAATAATATTCAAACTGGTATATACTGATATACTCATTTTACCAGTAAGACAACAATGTTAAATACTGTGTTTCTGTAGATCTACGTTTTCTTTACCACATTCTCTGACTAAATATTTCAAACACTAATCTTCCTTACAAATAAGGAAAGCAGTGATCTGCATACACAGATAAGATACTATTGCCACCTTCCTTCATGAAAATATATCCAATACCCACATTACCAATGAGAAAAGTAGCAAAACATATATTTAAGTATTTCAATATTCATCTCTTGGTTATCTTTCCTCATTTAATGAGTCCAGCACCTAACTATCCAGTAAAAATCTATAGTAGTCAATGAATTGAACTTCTGTGTATTGGTTATAGACCATAATTCTCCAGAAGAATGAGACTAATACCTAATTTGGCAAAAAACATGATAGCAGACAGTGATCTTAGCTGCTAGATAGTTTTCTTCTTTTCATCAAAGTCCACACTGACGGTCTAATTGCTTTAGAAAACTCTTTGACGTGACAAATTATTTTCCTTATCACTATGAAACTCACTTTAAAACATCACCCGTCATGAGTAATCACTCACACGCTGGATTATTTCACATTTTCTATCTTTTACTATTTTCACTTTATTCAATTCAGCTTCTGAACTTCTGTTCGCTAACCACTTATTTAAATACCTTATTCAATGACGACTCAAATTTTCGACAAACTACGGTTGTTGTTGTTGTTGTTGTTTAGAATTAAGCACAAAGCAACACAAAGGGCTATCTGTGCTCTGCCCACCACGGGTATCGAAACCCGGATTTTAGCGTGTAAGTCCGCAGACATACACGCTGAGCCACTGGGGGGCGACAAACTACGGAAGAAACATATAGTGTAACAATACCCAATTAAAATAACGAGAAAAATAGCCAATATTCTTGTAACGTGACATCAAGAATACTAATAAAGCCCAAACAACAATGTAATTGCAAACACAAAGTACAGAGTTATACGCAGTTTATAAAGACAAAAAGACTACGTAAGACTGAACTGATGCCAGCAGCTTGTGCATTGATCAGTTGTAGAAATGATACTTATTTATTGTGGTTATTCTGACGTGTTTTCTTTATTTTGTTTCTTCTGACACCTGCATCCATAATGACATTCATTCGTTTTTGTTTCTTACCAGCAATATTTCTGCAAGTAGCTCGAACTGCTTTATATTGAGATTTCTCCTGTTGCTTCTTAGTTGTGGATTTGCACTTCTTTGCAATGTTTCCTATTTTATAACAAACACAGCATCTCTTCTCTCATTTGTCTGTTAGCCTCCTCTTATCTTCAGTGGTCTCTTGTCCCTGGTCAACTACTACTGATTTCAACCTGAGCTGGATCTTCTTGGACTTTGCCAGTTATACTCCCTCCACGGGCTCCCATATGCTGTTCTATCAGCTTGATAATCTTGTCTACGTCTTTAAGTGCTCTCTTTACTGGGAATACTGACATGTCAGTTGAGAACGTGATCATTATCTGTTTCGTATTAGTATCTGCTAATTCATCAAAAGTATAATAAGACTTCGCCATTTCATTCTATCTTATGAAGTGTTGCTGCAGACATACCACAAACTGAAATACAGGTTCTCCAGTATTATGTTTGACTTCTCTGAATTTCTAACAAAAAAATGCTTCTGTTAGTTAGTGTAGTTTCAGTAAAGTCACTTTTAATTTGTCATAGTCCTTGATATTTTCTGATGCCTTACCTGCACATACATATGGGCCTTTTCCTGTGAGAAGTGGGCTGAGACCTTTGTACCAGTTTCGACTTGGGCCGAATCTTTCATATCTCTCCAGAAATCATCTGTCATCTTTTTGTTCATCAATTTTGGGCAGCTAGAAAAGGTTGGTCCTGACCCCATTTTCATACTTGGGTCCTTCTTCGTTCTTTTGGTTGAGCTTGGCAATCTCAGTTTGCGTTCTTATTCTCTTTGTTTATGGTCTATCCTTTCATTTTCTTCTTTTAATTCTTTTCTTCTCTTCTCTGTATCTCCTCCTCTCTCTTCTCTTGCCACTTTTCTCTCTCTGTAGTTCTTATTGTTGTTTAACAAACTCTTTTAGTGTTTTTTTAATCCAAGACATTCCCCTCTATCTATCCACGTACAGAAATTTGTTTCCGTGGTTTTATAGCGTAAACGTCATTTTTACCCTTATTTTCGCTGCCACTACAGTTCTGTTTGTATTGACTTACACATTTCCATTATCGTTCACATCCGTTTTTAACTCCATTCATCGTTGTATAATCCTAGTTGGTTCGCCAAAGGTCAGGATAGTAAATATAGGAGTGGGATGGAAATTTCTGAATTTTTCGCGATAAATTCGAACAATAAACAAACAGCACACAAAAATAATACATATTCAAAACAAGTCAAAAGTTCGTACGAAGATTATTTATATTATAATATTCTGGCCCGGCATGGCCAAGCGCGTAAGGCGTGCGACTCGTAATCCGAGGGTGGCGGGTTTGCGCCCGCATCGCGCTAAACATGCTCGCCCTCCCAGCCGTGGGGGCATATAATGTGACGGTCATTCCCACTATTCGTTAATAAAAGAGTAGTCCAAGAGTTGGCGGTGGGTGGTGATGACTAGCTGCCTTCCCTCTATTCTTACACTGCAAAATTAGGGACGGCTAGCACGGATAGCCCTCGAGTAGCTTTGTGCGAAATTCACAAACAAACAATACATTATAAGAATTCCCGGTTCTTTCTAAAATTCTAAATATTTCTCCGTTCTTGTCAAACGTCCACTCACATTGATTCAATTACTTTGATTCAATTGACAATATGAATTATTTTTCTGTACTTTGTTTCTTACGGTACAATCTGCCATATGTTGATTTACATTACTTAATGAACTACCAAAATTGTATCCCAAACTTTTAATAACATTGGCCCATAATCATTTTATTGAAATTAGATCACATTTTATTATGCTTAAAATGTTGACAACCACAAGATATATAGATTTTTAAAGCAATTGCGAGTTGAGAATCTTAGCTATCGTTCTAAAACCCAAAAAATAACAATTTTTACATAAATTTTACATAATTAAAAAATAATATCGTTCTTTAAATATCCGCAGCTGAATTATGGAAGATTTGTTATTAAAACAAAACAGCATTTACAAAGCTTAATTTCGCATACGTGTATAATCACCTCCTTTTCGTTCACACAAATAGGTTCAGTTACTTTAGAACACCTTTTTGCAAGACAAATTATTCTCTTTATCTCTGTTAAACTGTGAAACCCATTCTAAAATATTGTTCATTATTGCAAATCACTCACACTGCGGTTATCTTCACGCATTCTAACTTTTCTAACTGAACTTCTACTTACTCTTTCTGTTCACTTTACTACTTAAAAATATTTTGTTCCCTGAGGCCTCGAAGTAAGGACAAACTACGTGCGACCATGTAATATAATAACACTCAATTTAGGTAACGAGTGAAATACGAGTAACGTGACGTTAACAATATTAGCAAAGCCTGAACAACAATGTAATTTCAAATGCAACCAGACGTGCCATAACTATCGCCTTTGACATAATTACATTTAACTCTATTATTATGTAAAGTAAATAAATATTATATCACTAAATAAGTTAAATTGTAACATTTACACTAAACGGTCTTGTATATCCAACACATAATATCTAGAATATAATAGCCTAAATATCTAGGTAATGCTGCGTCTGGACAGCTGAAGTTAATTTCCACCCTGAAATGTCCAACTTCTGTCACAGTGCTATCAACCGAGTTATTTGCGTTGCAACCAATAAAGAGCTATCCCATTCATCCGATTTTGTTCTTCTGTTATTTCCTAGAGATGGTATATATAACGTCTGCAGATACATTGCTTCAACTTCGCACATCTGTTAAGAATGGTTTAAAGGAATAATATTATTCATTAGACGAGTATAAAATAACAAGCCACGTAGCAATACACATTGTTCTGTGTGTATCTGATGGTTTCTGTCAGTATGAAGCATTAGACTCACATCAGTTCTAGTTGGTTAACATAATAGATAAATATGCAGAAATACTTTCTGACACAAAAGCTGTTGGCCAAGTTATTGATCTTGTAGCCAGTGACCATCTGATACCTACACATTGATCAGCCTAAAAATTCAGACTCAGGATGACCACCCAGAATCTGGTATATCTAAAACAGTAGATTAAACTTTGTTCAAAAACATTAATTTTGGTGCAACAAAATAGAGAATGAGTGAGGGTTATCGGAGTGGAATAGTGCAAAGCGAACCTGAGACTGTTTGGGGAGGTTTCTACAGAACTCTCAAGCTGTCATCACCTGGAGTAACGTGACTTAACCTCTAATCTAGACCAACTAAGAAAGCCTGGTTATGCAAATAATGAATGGTCTCTTTCAGTTAGAGCTGTTTACCTGTGTAGTTGAGATGACAAGCGCCAGTTGAAAGAGATCATGAAATATAGAGCGGTCATGAGCTCATTCAAGTTAAGAGATATCGTGCCAGGATGGCCAAGTCTCATGAGAAAACCTCAAGTTGTGTCCTGGTTTAATACGAGCTTCTGAGAGCATCTCATTAGCTTAATGAACTGGACTAGAAACCAACTAATTATTTACATGGTAATGTCCCCAAGTAGTCCACTTCTCCATGTCCACAACATTGACAGCATTTCAGCTAGGTATGGACCAACAACCCGCAAAGAAGAGGATTTGTCCAACATCACAGATTTATGTGAGTGAAACCAAGCACATTTCATTTTTCATGAAAAGGTAAATGGACACAGGAACAAGTCCAATACTTGATACTCAACTAAGAAGATACAGCTCTCAATTACATTACACGTTTAGACAAAGTCTAACAAGACGATTGATGCACAGATGTGGCTCAGTTGTGCGACTGATTTAACCCAGTGGACAATGTGCTTACTTCAAGGCTCAGAAAATAAGCATCGCTGATAGTGTGGACATTAATGTGGGTAGCCTGTGTCATCTACATAGTAAAGCTTAGCTTGTAATGGATGAAGCAAATCGATAGATGGATAGATAACTTAATTGAACAATTTCCAGACCTATGTTTAATGGATATCTTCATCCAAAGTGAGGCAGTTTCCATTGTGAGCAGGTATGAAGTATAACATTGAACCAGTTGAAAGAGAAGAAGAAGTTATACCTTAGACAAACTGTATTGCCCAGGTACCTTTACAATATGAAGTTAGAGAGATATCAATGGTTAAACAGACACACACACAAATTCAGGTTCTTAAATAGAAACATACTTGTTTCCAAGAAACATGCAGAGCTATCCTGGTTTTTCCATGGTTTACATGCCACAGCCAATGATGACGATGTTTATGTCTATAAGTAATCTGAGATTGGAGAAGCAAAGCATCTACTTCAATTCTGGTACATCAGATTAGTAGCAAATTAACTACTTATATTTTGCCAAGCAGCAAAGTTAGCAAGACTGTTAATTTCAACTCAGCAGGTGCCAGAGAATAAGCTGGAAGTTTGCTAAGTAACAAAATAGTTAAAACTATCAGTTATGACTTAGGATTAAACAGGTGTAGTAGAACAAAAAAAAACAATAAATGTTGCAACTGGATCGTCAGAAAACTATAAAAGAAGTCCAAGTTGAGCCAAGTCATTGACTGTTGGAACATATTAGACAGCTTACAACAAAAGGTTTCATAGGCTCATTTCTGTCATGGCTGAGTGGAACCTAGTTTTGTATCTGTAAAAATATATAAAACAGAGGTCAGTATCAGAAGAAGCCAGACAGTTGATATATATGAGTATATATATATGTAATTTATATCAAGCCTTTCAAGTGAGATTAATGTACCAAATAGTTATAACTTAAAAGTAATTAGATGGGTTGATCATCATTTGTGTCTGGAAAATGACACCCATAGAATGAAGTTGATCAACTCTAACCTTTGATCTGGCATTAGCATCCTTGTGACAGACGTACTGTGGAAATTATAATTAGTAACTCGTGAATTAATACGATTTCGTAGAAATATCCTATGCAGGTCAAATAGAACCCATGAATGGAGGACTGCACAAGTATATGTAGAGTGCCTTTTTATAGATAAATGGTGTTCTATTGTTTACTATGGATGATACATAGAATATTGATTGCAGCTTAATATACTTATATAAGCCACAGATGTCCAGAAAACAAGCAGCATTAGTAAAGTAGTTACCTGTCCAAGGAGAGATGTTGTTTTGTACGTATAGGTAACTGCGTATCTTACTTTACGCTGGAATGGTCAGATATATGATAAGTGATAATAAAGTAACTGA
Organism: Carcinoscorpius rotundicauda; assembly: GCA_011833715.1. NCBI lineage: Eukaryota > Metazoa > Arthropoda > Merostomata > Xiphosura > Limulidae > Carcinoscorpius > Carcinoscorpius rotundicauda. The sequence goes on along the minus strand of CM022392.1, from coordinate 41,177,930 downwards.
TGCTAGCAGTAATACTATGATTTTGTTTGAAGCATCCCACTAAATAAAAATCAAGTACATGGTACCAGTACATTTTATATCACTGGTTGAAGATTATGCAAACAATCTAGACCCAACTCAATGACTTGTTGGTTGGATATGCTAATATATTATCTGGGTTCCAGATGGTTGGTCGAGTCTAACAAAAATGACTCACCACAATGAAAATAGGTCGCATGGTCTGAAAAACCAACAGCTGACTTTTTAGCTAAAATTATCCAAAGTCAGAATTAATATTTATGTAATTACTGCAGCATAAATCAACACACTAATCAAATACAACTCCCACATTGCCTAATGAAGAAGTATTTTAGGTGTTGTGTAAAGAATCTGTAGAGGACTATGTGAACTTTCGCAACTCATATAACTAAAAACAGTGAGTCTCACAATCAGTGATGTCGAGAAACCCACTTGTTGAGAATTTTATATGCAAAAAACGGCTCTTTTGGGCTCAGAAAACACTTCAAATAGAAGAGCAAACAACGTTTCGACCTTCTTCGGCCATCGTCAGGTTCACAAAGAAAGAGGTAACTGGCCGGAAGCTGACCACATGTTTGGAAGGGGTTGTATAACTGAGTGTCGCAAACCCAAAATAAACCAATATAAAGGAACACCATTATACCTATATTAATATTATAGATAAAATTATATATTCAAACATCAAACCGCGCCCTCTACATTGCGACACTCAGTTATACAACCCCTTCCAAACATGTGGTCAGCTTCCGGCCAGTTACCTCTTTCTTTGTGAACCTGACGATGACCGAAGAAGGTCGAAACGTTGTTTGCTCTTCTATTTGAAGTGTTTTCTGAGCCCAAAAGAGCCGTTTTTTGCATATAAAATTAGTGAGTCTCACAAAATGTCTTTCATATTTTCCCCATTGTCTGAAATGGTTAAAAAAGTGCCCATGGTCTTTCTATTGTAATCTTGAAAACTGAAACAGAAATATACTTCTCAGGGACATAAGAAGGTGTTATAAACCTTTATCTCATGTACTCTTGGCTACCACTAAGCTCAAATGTGCAGTATAATGAAAACTCAAAAATGCTAACATGGACAGTAGTAAACGCTTGCTTTAAAACAATAAAACAATGAGTTGTGTTAGACTTCATTATGATTCATGCTTGTTTAGACAATATATCATCTGGCTCACTGAATCTCGCTTCTTTCTGATGATTCTCTCACATCACAATTCAATGTACATTACCTCACCTTTTGGAGACATTAATCACCAATAACACCATCAGTCTCTCTTGCCTAGTATCATGTAGCTTCGACAAGAGTTGAGGTTCGGTTACTCTGATTGGCTTCATGCTTCCCTCAGACAAAAATCAATTATCTTAAAGAAAATTTAAAAACTCATTCTGGTTGTATCAGATTCTAACAATTCTCTTTCCCGAGTCTACAGTAGTTAGGAAAAAGTTTTGCAATTGTATCATTTCAGAGACTAACTCCTCGTCTTTGATGTAAGCTCTTTAAGTAGTTGAAAATGTCATTTTTTCAAAAATGAAGCAAACTTTCAAGTAAATAGAAATGTATACATCAACAGAAAAATCTCCACAATAAAACATTCTGTGACCATGTCACCAAAATGTTCTCTTTCTTATCAACTCTGTAATATAATATATAAAAAGTAAAGTAACTTCAAAGTAATGGAGTATCTACTTAACAACAGGAGATTTGATCAAAATACTGCTTACGAAATAATGCTAAATACCTGAATAACTAACTCATGAAAATGGATGAAACATAAAATGAACAGTCTTTAGTACAATAGATGTCAAACACAAATACGGTGTATGTACTTGTTTTACATGGGACAATCTTTATACTGCACTCCGAGATGACGAGAAAACCCACTTGTAGAGAAAAATTCTACATTTAAAAATGGCTTGAATGGGTAGAGAAAGTACTAGAGGAACGAATAAGGTTTCGACCTACTTCGGTCATCGTCAGGTTCACAAAGAAGTAAAGGTAAAACAATCAAAATTTTTATCAATGCATAAACATTATCAAAATTTGCAAAAAAAACTACTTTAAGCCATGTTGAACACAAAATATAAAGAACTACATGACTTACAAAAACAAAAATGAACCTAGACCATCAACTGTCATGCTCTATTAAATTACAGATTTATGGACTCATGCAACGAAACATAAACCAAATAAACATTAAGAATGACAGAGACAAAAAGATCTGTCACAACAAAAAATAGAGAAACTAAGATGCAAACAACAGAATAGACACCAACACGACAAACCGTTGACTAACTTAATAATGAACAGATACGACCGACAATTAAACACAGACGAGATACATCTACTTAACAAAGAACTTAACTTCGCAATAGCACCTAGGTACATCCCAATCTTAAAAATTAAAATATGTTTAGAAGACCTAGCCATGGGACTTGTGATACTTTCCATAGAAAACAAGAACAACAACAAAAAACAACCAACAGAAAGAAAACATCTTCGACAATTCTATTGACATCCAACAGCAAAACGTTCCAAGAAAAATTAGAAATTTATATTTTCCAGAAACACCTAAAAACAACATTTTAAACGTTTTTTTCAGAGAATTTTCTCACAAAACCATCAACATAATTTCACATAACAGAAAACTAAAAAACAACCTTAAAAAAGAGACATTAATTCCATTGAAAACCTAAAACAAGACAAAAACATTAAAATTATAAAATCAGATAAAGGAAACGCTATAGTCATAATAAACGCAAACGAATACATCCAAAAAATGAAAAACATTCTATCAGAAACAAACAAATTTAAACCAATGTACACAAATCCAACAAAGACACACGAAATGCAACAAAACAAAATACTACTAAAAATGAAAAATGCCAACACAACTTCACAAACACTTTATTCCTACCTACGCAAGACCGACTCACGCACACCACAAATTTACGGCATCCCCAAAAACCTCATAAACCAGATTGTCCATTACGACCAATAATGTCCACATATGAATCGTTTAATTGCAATCTTGGTAAATACATAGCATGGGCATTCTCCAAATATGTAACATCAGCCAGCTCATTCATCAAATACTCTTTTAATTTCAAATCTAATCTTAATCAACTTAATCATAAAGCTTTAATGGCTAGTTTCGATGTCATGTCCCTCTTTACAGAAATCCCAACCACTGAATCCTGCAAGATAGCCTTAGAACTCTATATCCAAGATCCTAGCCCATCAACAGACATTCCCAACAACTAATTAGTAACCCTCATAGAATTCACCTCGATGAAGACAAACTTCACGCTCAACAACCAGAGCTTTATACAAACAAATGGCTTAAGCATGGGCAACCCAGTATCACCAGTTCTAGCCAATATTTTTATGATACAAGTTGAAATACAAGCAATTAACCCAGCATTACATCCACCACTATATTGGTACAGATACGTAAACGACACGATTGCGGGATTCACATCTACAGAACACACACTTAATTTTTTTCAGTCACATTAACGCTATATATCCCAACATCAACTTCACACGTGAACAGGAAGAAAGCAATCAAATATCATTTCTTAACCTCAAAATTACAAGAACTGACAAACAATTTAAAACAGGAATCCACCTAAAAAATATCATATTGGACTATACGTTCCTTGGGACTCAGCACATAAAACAAAAGAAAACAAAAAAAAATCAATATACTAAGAAATTAAATAAACAGCCATAAAACAATGCTCGCCAGAAAATTAACGACGAATTAGCCAAAATAAAACAATACTTCATCAACATAAAATTTCCTCCGCAAAGCATAGAAAACGTGATACGCACACTTCTAGACAAAAAGCAAAAATCAACTAATAAAAGTAGATATACGAATTTAAAAAAAAAATCACGAAACCACATACTGCTGCATGCCATATATTCCCGATATCAAAAGAAAAATAACCAACAGCCGGCAAAATCAAGTAACAAAATATGACATTCCAGTTAATACCAAATTTATTTAAAAAACAGACACAAAACTAAGGTTTATACTATGTAAAAACTACACTTACAAACACAACACCAACGTTATTTGTTTGTTACTTGTTATTTTGAATTAAGCACAAAGCTACACAATGGACTATCTGTGCTCTGCCCACCACGGGTATCGAAACCGGAATTTTAGCGTGTAAGTCCGCAGACATACCGCTGAGCCACTGGGGGGCCAACGTTATTTATAAAATACAATATGATAACTGCTACGACTTCTACATTGGAGAAACAAGTAGAAAAATGAAAATCAGATTCACTGAATACAAAAAGTTACCTTCGCACGTTTTCGAACACTGCAAATCAAACAAACACAACATAACCATAGAAGACACCTAAATACCAAATAAAGAAACGTTTTATTTAAAACAAAAAGCAAGTCAAAAATTAAAAAAATTAAATTTGATTGTTTGTAGGCTGTTATTTTTTGTCATTAGTAGCCTCATGATTGGGCTTAAAAGCATGGTAGTTACAAGACCAGTAATGAAGACATTCAATTGTTCCATGGTATTTCTACCGGTACAGCGATTGACCAACGTCTTAGATCCACAATATTTATCATGTATTGAGACGAGTGAACAAGATTTGTCTCTGATTAATCATCATGTGATCTTCTACGTCTTTTTATTCCTACATCTGTGAAATCCTACTTGAAGAATGATAGTAGTGGATTTTTCAAACTCTTTTGTTTGTTTTTTTTTGGAATTTCGCACAAAGCTACTCGAGGGCTATCTGTGCTAGCCGTCCCTAATTTTGCAGTGTAAGACTAGAGGGAAGGCAGCTAGTCATCACCACCCACCGCCAACTCCTGGGCTACTCTTTTACAAACGAATAGTGGGATTGACCGTCACATTATACACCCCCACGGCTGGGAGGGCGAGCATGTTTAGCGCTAATGGACTAGATTAATCACAGAAACTAAAATTTACATTTGTCAGTTTTATGAATATCCATCTAACTTTAAATGCTTAAAAACACTAGTATCGATAGTAAAAAAGTTTTAAATTTGTGCCACTTTTTAGAAATTTAATTTCTAATTTTAAAACTTAAAAAATCCTGAAGTTTTATACACTATGATTTGCGTGTTTGTTTTTTAATTTTCGCGCAAAGGGCTATCTCTGACACGTCTCTAATTTAGCAGTGTAAAACTAGAGGGAAAACAGCTAGCCGTCTCCACCCACAACCAACTCTTATACTACTCTCTTACCAACGAGTGATGGGATTGATCGTCACTTTATAACTCTTTGGACATGAAGCATCGAGGCTGGAAATACGTTGTAGAGTAAATAAGATAGCTTTTGGAATCCAGATTATTTTATTGAGTTTAAGAATCGTTTCATAAATGGTTAAGTAAGATGTTTGATCATTTTATAGACTTTTATTCAGGTTCACAAATTAAAAAAAAACAATTTATAAACATCTAATGTACACAAAACTTTCACGAATTGTAAATTAACGAATAAAACTGACATGAAAAGCAATTGAAAAATAAATGGTCACAAATGATTGTAGATGTAAAACCATTCTATAGCGTGTCTAAATAAAGTAACCTCAGCAAAGTGATGAATAAGTAACTCAAGCCTTGTTGCAAAAAGAAAACTAATTTTAATTTTGTGGCGCATTACATCTTTCCAAAGATTTGAATTATCCTGGGTTAACTGTGGGTATCTGTCACTCGTAGCCTTCTGCGACAGGTAAAATCAGCCTTACAAACAACCTAAATTTCAGTTCATCACAAACACATGATCTGGCTACGGCATTTACGTCTCTACACTGAGGTGCTTCACTCATTTTTTGTGTGTGTTTCGCACAAAGCTATAAAGCTGCTATCTGCACTTTCAGTCCTTAACTTTAAGGCGTATATCAAAGAATCACCAACATGTCAACACCATCTGCCTCCAATTCTCATAATCTTTTCACGGCTCTAAAATGTGGAGATCATTTTGTTTTGGTGGTAGCGAGATGCGAATCACGGAATCACAGATTCACATTTCGGTGCAATAACTATTGGGTCGATTGCAACCCATTTTGCAGTAAAATTTACTCAACGATTTTTAAGCTAATAGTTATCCTCCATTTGCCAGGCACACCAACAGAGACCACACGTGTCGTCCTAAGAGGAGAGTGTTGAGAAGATTGTGATACCAGAGACACTGAATCATACTTTCATGAAGCGTAGGGGTATACATTAAATTTATAATTAAATTTTAATATCTTAGTGCCTTTTGTATCATATCTAACTACTATTGGGCCTGGCATGGCTAAGTGGTTAGGGAAGTCGACTTGCAATCTGAATGTAGCAGATTCGATTCTCTGCTCCACCAAACCTGTCTGCTTCTTCAGTTATGGGAACGCTATTATATACAGTCAATTCCACTATTCATTAGAAAAAGAGTAGCCCAAGAATGAGTGGTTATAGCTAGCTGCTTTCCCTCCTTTACTGCTAAGTTAGTAATAGCTACTACAGTTAACCCTCATGTTGTTTTGCATGAAATTAAGAACAAACAAACAAACTAACGATTATTCAAACCAGGGTCGTAGATCCTAGGGGTGATGAGAGATACATCTCCCCTTCATTTTAGGTGTGGGTATGTGTTACGTTTTTTATGTATGTTGACTGTAGACTGAACGCAACAGAAAGACACAGATAACAGCTTGTATAATTTATTACACTAAACTATTATATATATGACAGATATAACATAAATTATATATTAACAATGACAGACATTCAGTTTCAACATTCAAAATTAATTACAATACAAAATAGTACTGGTTTCAACCTTCAAAGCTAATTACAATACAAAATGGTACTAGTTTCAACCTTCAATGTTAATTACGATACAAAATGCTACTGGCCTGTGTCCAATATAATGATCTAGAATGAAAGTACAAAGTCCAGATCAGAAATCCAAAATTCTAGTCTAGGGTGTGAATTTGGTCCCACGAAGAAATTCCGAAGTTTGAATGGAGAAGTCCAGAAACAATTCACAGTTCGATAAATTTGATGAAGTTCTCCTCACGATGCTTCTTGATGAACGTCTCAAACTTGCCGCCTTCCAAATTTCCCAGTTTCCCCTAAACAGTCTTACACGTGTTGACTTTCAGTATAACTAGTAATTCGAATGAATCGTAAAGATTGACGAAACAAAATCACAGTTTCTGTAGATCTAGCTCTAGTCACAAATTTAAGTTGAATAACCACACAGCAAACGTTTAAAATTTCTCGAACAAAGACACTATTTCTTGAATCAAATACAAACAAATGACTGACTCTTCCTTTATCTCACATTTTCGTCTGTTTATATATTTGTAGGCCTAGACTTCTCGAACCATTCCGTAACTTCCACAGAGTTCCAAAGTAATCTGCGCATGTTTGTCTTTTGCACGAGACTTCTCGTCTAGACACTAGGCCGCCAAACATTTCATTTACATAAATTTATAAAAGTATGATTGGTCTACTTAATTCTAGAAATTTCTAAATGTTATTTTAATAAATAACAACATGTTTTATTGGTTTAAACTTTGAAACAATAATATAAATATGGAAATATAAATAATAGATATGAAAATTCACACAACACGACATGTTGTCGTTTACAAAACATTTTTGGGCCTGGCATGGCCGAGCGCGTTAAGGCGTGCACTCGTAATCCGAGGGTCGCGGGTTCGCGCCCACGTCGCGCTAAACATGCTCGCCCTCCCAGCCGTGGGGGTGTATAATGTGACGGTCAATCCCACTATTCGTTGGTAAAAGAGTAGCCCAAGAGTTGGCGGTGGGTGGTGATGACTAGCTGCCTTCCCTCTAGTCTTACACTGCAAAATTAGGGACGGCTAGCACAGATAGCCCTCGAGTAGCTTTGTGCGAATTTCCAAAAACAAAAACAAAACAAACAAAACATTTACATGACATTTACATAACAGTATGGTGCGTACAATCAACCCCCTACAGTTTGGTCTGTTGAATTGTTTCATTGCATCACAGGCCGATAAATTGTGTGTTTGTTCTTGTGATTCTCGTATTCTTATCAATCGAATTACATAATTAGGCCTAGATATAGGCTTTCTCGGTAGCCGAAAAGTACATCTTTAACATAGGTGTGCTTCTCAGTTTTTCAGTCCAAGCGATAATTCGTAAGTATCAGTCAGTAGGCCTAAGTATACATGCAAGGCGTGAAAGCACTATCACAGAATCTACCTACGTCTTGTACGTAGTGTAAGGTGAAGTACAATTTTCATCACAATAGATTGAACAAAGCATGAAATTTGAAAATATTACTCCCAAATGTAAACTTCGATGATCTAGATCTGGCAGGCCATTTGTAGCTTGTAGCTGCATCAATCTTTTGTGCATATTGTGCGGTTTTCCTACGCCATTTGTTTTTATGCATGTCTCATCATCATCATCATCTGCCACTCAATTCCATTAAGGAACATAGGGCCGCAATCACTGCGGTTTCCGTAACAGAAATTTAAGTGAGTAAGTTGTTAGCCCACTGCACCTAGCCGTCACTATTCGTTGGTAAAAAGAGTAGGCCAAGAATTGGCTGTGGGTGGCGACAACTAGCTACCTTCTTATTCCTTTTTTGTTTTGCCACTCAATTCCTTTAAGGAATATGGGGCCGCAATCACTGCGGTTTCCGTATCAGAAATTTAAGTGAGTAGGTTGTTAGCCCACTGCACCTAGCCGTCCCTAATTTAGCAGTGTAAGACTAGAGGGAAGACAGCTGGTCATCACCACCCACCGCCAACTCTTGGGCTACTCTTTTACCAACAAATAGTGGGATTAACCGTAACATTATAGCACCCCCACGGCTGGGTGGGTAAGCTTGTTTGACGCGACGCGGATGCGAACCCGCGACCCTCAGATTACGAGTCGCACGCCTTAACGCCTTCAACCATGCCGGGCCTTTATGTATGTCTAGTCGGTTTCATTGTTGAACGCCTTACTCTCCTTAGCTGCCGAAGTCGCTGACCATAGTGTACGTTTAGTGTACAGTTAATGACAGGTTCGGGCCGCTCTGATCCAGACGCGCCCGACATCACCTCCTCCTTTCTCTTAAGTCCAAGCCTCGATTTTGCAACAGGGCTCATTAGATCTGTGTTTGTGGGCCTCACTAATCCATGAAATTTCAGATTATCACCGCCCTCTAATAAAGTGCTGTTGCTTTATGGTAACAGAAAAATATACTCTCTTTTCATAGATAGCAAAAATATTGTATTTTCTTGAATAATTAGAACACAAAGGGAACGATTTCAACGGCCTGAAGCCTCTACCCGAATTGTATTGCTAGTTTTTGTTTAAGTGTTTATATTTAATAGACTTGCTTATTGACATTATATCACAATGTGTTTGCCTTTTGATGAGCTTTAACAGGAATATAATATATTTGTGATTGTTTAAGTATTTCTCGAGAAACTTGCAATTACTTGTGTTGTAACTGGCACTCATTATTGTCCCAGCGATGCCCAGGCGGTCAGTCGGCTCAGTAGTCACTGTGAGGTTAGCTCGTTCAACTTAAATACATTGTACAGTTCAGTCCTAGTTCCATTCTGTTCTATCTTCGTTCGTTGTACGTCAGAGTTTTTCAATAAAGACTGTATTTTAGCCCGATAGTGTCGCCAAAGTCGATCGATAACGCTTGGTGACACACCGACGCGCTGCGCCACCCTTCTTTGGGTCTGGCCATCATCAAGTATCTGTTTGCCCTGGCCACCTCGTTCTCTGTCAGGTGACGCCTGACTGCTTGGATACAGAAGATAAAGGTACACACTGACAAAATGAGTCGTAAAAAATCCATGTTGGTGTTTGTTTCGAAAATTAATGAGGAATGCATAGTTTCACGTTAGAGACTTTTATAGGGTATCTTGAGTTGTATTCTCCTTGAGTAAAGTCAGTTTTGTTTGAGTTGCTTCAAACTTCACTCGCAAGCTTAAAAATAAACTTGAAGAGGAACGGATATGTTTTTCACACATAAATTTAGTTATGACAAAAATATACTGAAATATGTTCTTGTTCCTTTAATATATTTGAGCAGTATACTTTATATTTCTACTTAATTGCACAGATATACAATTTATTCTGAATTTGCCCTTTATTGTAGTTATGTGCAAGTTTCATATGAAACATAATTGATAAAACCATTAACTTTTCTTCCTTTGGCATTCTCTACAGATAATACCTTTCTACCATGGAAAGTACTATTATGATGTAGCACATAGTGAAAGAGGGTTAACCGCTAATATCATTCAATAGTTGTTCAGGTGGTGTCTCAAGATTACGACCTTCAATGTACTTAAATGAGAAGAATCACACTTGGGAAGCGCTAGTCACTTTGGGTAAATCCAATATTAGTTGCAAAGCAAGAACTGTTTTGTTTTGAATCTCGCGCTAAGTTACACAAGGGTTATATGAGCTAGCCATCCTTAACTTAGCAGTGTAAGACTAGAGAAAAGGCAGCTAATCATCCCCACCCACCACCAACTCTTGGGCTACTCTTTTACCAACAAAAGTAGGATTGACCTAAACATTAAAACACCCCCACGGCTGGACAGGCGAACATTTTGGTGTGACGAGGATTCAAACCCGCGACCTTCAGATTACGAGTTGCGTTCTTTAACCACTTGGCCATGCCGGGCCTACAAAGCAAGGAACAGTGAGTTTTGGCAGTGTAGTTGATAAATTCTACTTGATCAGTAGAATGTATAATGTGCATTTGACACGACAAATCCATGTTTGATAGCATCAACTACCCACAGACTGTTTCTGAATTTATAAAAACTATTTATTTTATGCATTTCTTTCTCCATACTATTTTTTTATCAGACTCAGTTGTTTAGATATGCCGCATTATTCCGACACAATTATTCTGATTGACTTTGTTCACCCACTTTTCTATAAATTCAGTTCAACTTGAGTATATCACATTATTATTTGCAAAATTACATTATTCTAGCCGAAAAACAAACTGTCTGGTTACTTTCGGCGATTTTTCACTTTAAACAATTGTTCATGTAGTGAGATTTTGATGAAAATTAATTTTTCATGATTAAAAAAGCCAAAGTACCAGAAATTGATTTTTTTATATCCACGGAAAGGTCATAATTTTGTAACCAAAGCGATGCAATTCATGATGACCAGAAACCCACTCAAGTATATAAGCGATGATTTAGCATAGTCCTAGAAAGTTAGTTAACCTAACAGATGGGAAAGTATTACTTACAGGTTTTACTGTTTGTTGTTATAACTTCAGATGTAATTATGCAATATGGATATATACAGGGTGGTCGCTAGAAAAGCGGAAAATTTGAGGGTCAGATGAGATCATGAATAAAATGCGTGCTTACTCATTTCTATTTTGATTTCTTTACATCATGAATAAAATGCATGGTTTTAATATCGTAAAATGCATTTTGAGCATCTATGAGTGTAATATAACATATGTCTTTAAAAAACTTTGTAAAAGCTATTCTTTGTAAAAATAAATAGCTGTTTGACAAATTTTCCGCTTTTTTAGCGACCACCCTGTAGATGTATATATATATACCAGAATGTTGAATTATTTTCGTCCTTTCAATATTCAATGAGTCATATAAAAGATAATTTTCTTGTTATGAATTTTTGAACTTTATGATGTAAAACATTTACCTGAAATATTCAGCCAAATTTCAAAAAAATTATCAGTACACCTTTTTTTGTAATAACTAGAAATACCGTTAAGGTTAAGTTATAATACCATATATTTCCGCAAGGGAACAGGTAATTTTAAATGTTGCTAAGAGACCGTTCCCTTCATAGCATAAACAAAATTAATACTTAATTTTAAAATTTTTATTACTAGGTTAGTTAGAATTATAACCACACTGAAAATGTATCAGCCGTTCAAAAGTAGGCCTGCTGTACAATTGTAGATATAAAGTAATGAGTATTTTTTTTTATTTTAACGCTACTTAGTTACGCTAGGTTTATTTTCAACAATCAACTCATAAATGCATTATTCACTATTGTTTCTTCTAGTTGTTTACGTTCAACCTAGTAAATGTATGAAGATATCCTATAAATATTGGTCTACTAATTTCTGTAGCTGGGTGCTATTAACTTTAAATTTAGACCAGTTTAAAGACAACAAACTAAATAGAACCAACTAGAGCTATTAGAAATGTCAGGACTCAGTCGCCTACAGCTTCCATTTTTGCCAGGATTTTCATTTGCAGAACCAAATGTAAGTACTAGTTCTCTTTTGATGCTACGATACATTATTAGGAAAGTGATGGGTTATACATATAAACAGTTTAACCCAACACTATAATTTAAATGATGAATATAATTTATGTGGCATATACAGATTGAAAGCGGAAAGCTTTTCTTTTTTGTTGTTGTTTTGAATTAAGCACAAAGCTACACAATGGGCTATCTGTGCTCTGCCCACCACGGGTATCGAAACCCGGATTTTAGCGTGTAAGTCCGCAGACATACCGCTGAGCCACTGGGGAGCAAGCTTTTCTTTGATGCATTAGTATTCCAAAACTGCAATAATGTAAAAACATTATAATAAAGTGTAACTCTGCATGAAACTTGTTTAAAATATTATTATTGCTAGTTTGAAAAAAAGACTTTTAATGAATAAACTGCTTTCATTATTTTATTATGCTTATTTCCATTTGTATTTGCATGGAAAAAAACTGTTATTATAACAAGTTTTATTGTTTTCATATTCTTTAAAAGCTCATGCATATACTATATCTTTGAGAATACATCTGAATAACGAAAAAAAAGATGTTCATTGAAGTGCTTTGTTATTTTTTAACTTATATGTCTACAAATGTATTGCATGAAATTCCATTTGTATTTGTATCTCTTATAATTGACATGAAATGCTAAACTTTATGAGTTACATGGTTTTATAATTGTGGGGTTAGAGACCTTCATATAGCAAAGTACTATAATTCAACCATTTCACAATAATCAGCTTCAAGCACTGTTTGTACTCAAAAATCAACACATTTCAATTAAATTATATATAAAAAAGGAGCCGGAACTATTGTAGTTACTTGCTAAAGTAAATGCCATAAGCTAGATGATTGGTATACAAATTGTTACAATATATTTTCAACAACTATCTCTTAATGGTAACAAAGATCATACATCATTTATTAATATTACCCTACTTGTGATAATAAATATTTAATAATATTTTATTTATCCCTTGTCAGTTGATAATGAGTAATTACAACTGTAATACATCTAATGTACTTTGAAATGAGATAAAAGAACTAACCTGCTGTGTAGTGACCAGTGATGTATTATATTTTAACAGAAAACTAAATTCAACTGTCCTCAGACACTGACATATAAAAGTGGATGTGCCATTGCAGTTCCTAATCAAGTGGTGTCTCCTCTTGAACATTTACAACTTGAAAGTCACCTGGGAGAAGGAAAAGTTCATTACTTAACATATGGAAAGCAAAAAAAAGATCCTTCAAAGCATCAGTCATCTACTTTACCCAATTTTATTAAATTTGATAAGAAAGTAAGGCAGTCATATTTATGACTTTCTATAGAAGCAGAGTAATTAAATCCAATTATATTGTTGTGTAACATGAGCCAAAACACATCATTATTTTCCTGCATATTTAGCCAATAGTTTAATTTCTAGATTTTACTGTGCCAGAGACCTGCTAAAATTTGTCAGACATGAGATCCTCACCATAAGGGTAAAGATCTCTAAGGCTAACATCAAATTGTTTACTTCATATTGAAAAATATATATGATTATCTTCTGATTATTTGAGAATGCTTAAATTAAAGCCAAACTGAATACTCATATAATAGTTAGAGAAGATATGCAACTCAATTTTCTTTAAATGAGGAAACTAGACAAAAACAAACAAATAAACGAAAAACAACTTTGCACCAAATGAAAGTCACTAACACTTACAATATCATTAATGAAAATGAGAAAAATCAACAGGAATATAAGACCAATCTTCAAACCTTCAGTTACACCAACCTTTAGTCTTATATCACCTAACCAACTCCCAATCCATTTAATTTTTTGTAAACATTTTGTATGGCATCTTTCCAAAATATTTTGAAGGTGTAAATATATTAAATCTTCTGCAATGCCAATATTTGTATTAAATCTAAGAAATTCAAAGGCAAGTAGAAAGTTTGTAAGCAGTGATTTTTTCTTTTCAAATTCAAAACCACATGTTGTAATAAAAGTTTTCTGTTTGCTCTTGTATAGTTTTTTAAATTATTGACTAATAAGTTTTTAACCACTAAAGTAAGACCAAGTGGCTGATAATTATTTGCACATTGTCTACTTCTATCTTTAAAAATCAGTGTGGTATGGGCTGATCCCTAGTCTTATGGTGCTTCATTACTTTTCAATGAATTCATTAGAAATTAAGGCTTAATAGGCTATGTACCTGCTTATTTCTTCAGTTTATCAATTTCAAATCAAAACAACAGTATTTTCAATCTAACTTCATTTGGTAATATTGTATAGAGTATCACTGTGAGATACACTTGTAAAATCTACCCTAATTTTGTTGTAGTGGAAATTTATATGAAAATTAACTTAGATTTTCAACCATCTTATTACTACTAATAAAAATTATCATATCTCCATTTCTCATTCTAATGTTCTGTTTCCTTTTAACCTACTTTAAAAAGTATTTACATTTGAACAAGAACGAGGTGATAAGAAAAATGTTATTGAACAGAAGAATTTTCTATCAGCATATATTTATTTTTTAAAACACTAAAACATTAATGCATATATATATATATGAGTGTGTGTTATGTATTTATTTTTACAAAATATTTATATCTGGCCTATCTTCTTGTTTTTCTCTTATTCAGTTACTATGTAACAGTTTTTAGTTGTAATTTTTCATACTGGTAAATTTCCATTTATTTTTTATCTATTAGTTTAAAAAGTGATTAAAAGAGAAAAAGAAAGTTGTAGTAAAATTAAAATTTTCTGTCTGTGTGACATATTTTTCACTAAAATATTCTAGGTTCTGAAATTTGATGCCTACTTCAAAGAGGACATTCAAAACTCAATGCTAGAAGAATATAGAATTCGTCATGTGCACATCTATTATTATCTTATTGATGACACCATAAGCATATCAGAACCTGTAATAGAAAATAGTGGAATTCCTCAGGTATTCTATGTACTGAAGTATATTGCAAAAATATGTATAGTTAAAAGGTTTCCGTCAGTAAATTCTCTAATTTTTGCCAAAGTTACAATTCAAAAATCAATTAGTAAACAACAAACAAGTAAATGAGAGATTTTCTAAGCAAGATAACATAAATTAAAAAAACAGGTAAAAATTAACTTAACATATCTTACATACTTTTCAGCAGTTGATGGTTGATGAAACCTGGTTATATACAGGGTGGTCGCTAGAAAAGCAGAAAATTTGTCAAACAGCTATTTATTTTTACAAAGAATAACTTTTACAAAGTTTTTAAAAGGCATATGTTATATTACACTCATAGATGCTCAAAATGTCGTCCGTGATATTAAAATCATGCATTTTATTCATGATGTAAAGAAATCAAAATAGAAATGAGTAAGCACGCATTTTATTTATGATCTCATCTGACCCTCAAATTTTCCGCTTTTCTAGCGACCACCCTGTAGTTTAAATGGATTTTAATCTGATATGCCATGAATTAATTACATGATTTAATTATTTAAAAAAAAACACCAATTTTTTCTTAACACAAACGTTTCTGTTAATTTTCTTATACATTAGGTAATAAGAAAAACTTTAATCAAAATTATCAGCATAATTTTTAGTTAGTGTACCTTTTGTTATTCTATTGTTCTATTACAGCTCTGTACAAATTTTTAAATTTTTGTTATATTTGGTTAGCAATTGGACTTCCATAATCTGTTTCTTCAAGTCATAAAAAATTTAAACTTGTTATATAAATTTCTTGATTCTTGTGGTTTTACAATAATATATTTCAGTTGAGAGTAGCTTTTAAAATTACCTTTGCATCAAAAATGAAAAGTTTTCTAATACTTTATCTCAAAATACTAACTGTCTTTCTCTTTTTATTTTAACATTTAGGATAAAAACCTTTCAGTAACTCTTTTAAGAATACACTCCACACACATGCATGTTACCTGTATATTTTAAATAAATATTTATAATCACCTTTCTTGTTCTTTGTTTTCACTAAAGGAATGCTTATCTCTCTTTCTGTTATAACAGGGTAAACTAGTAACTCGTCAGAAAGTCCCAAAAAATAATGAAGGTGAATTTTTCTTTTGGAAAGATCTAAATATAGAAAAAGACATTACCATCTATGGGAGAACATATTATATTGTCGATTGTGATAAATGGAGTCGTGAGTATCTAGTAAGCCAAGGTGTTCATGTCCCTTCTTCAAAACAATTACCTGCTGATCCTTATTTTAAAAAAAGACAAAAAGACTTTAAACATCATAATTTTACTAGTTCTTCAACTGAGGACAAGTTATGGAAGCTATTAAACCTTGATCGGCAAGTTTTACGTTTTTATTGTGTTTGGGAGGATCACGACAAAATAGCTAGTGAGCTTAGATCTTTCATACTGCAGGTAAATATCCACAGAAACTGGTTTTATTACTTACTAATGTTCCTGTTTTTTTGAAATTTCAAAGATTTAGGTTTCATTATATCTTTTAGTTTACTACAATAAATATAAAAGCAAGAAATGAACATCCAAAGGATTAAAAATAATAATTATGTCAAAATGTGAAAAAAAATGCTGCTACATAATTTACCATCTATATTAACTGTATAAAATAGTCTTTATGTTTTTATTATGCATTACTGCTCTTTAAATTAAAATATGACTCTGAAACTTCTGTGTGGGAAGAAAACATAGTAGAAAATTAGATCATTTTTTAAACTTGTATTAAAATCTATTAAACTGGCTGATAAACTTATGCATTAGGATCAAGAACACTTCAAAGAAAAATAGCCATTTTTTGTTCAAGATCAACTGGTTATAAATATTTTAAACTTGTATTAAAATCTTTGAAACTGGCTGATCAACTAAGCAAGGACTGGCAATCTTCAAAAAAAGCCACATTTTGCTTTTGTCTAATACCAAAACCTTTCAATTATTGCTGTATGCTCTAAAAGTGTAACCTTAAAAAAAGTCTTAGTTGTAAAACATCTTAAGATTTAAAGTGCCAAAGTCAGGAGTTTGATTCCCCATTGTGCTGAAATATTTTCAACTTTTCTTCACAGTGAGAGTAAAGCCCAAGAGCCAAACAAATCTTCTTAAAGAACTCCATGCAGCTTGCAAGCTGCAGGTTGCCTACTCCATTAAAAATATATGATAAATAGATAGACATCTAGATAAATAGATATATGAGAAAATATGCAGAATATGTATTAAAAACCTGTTACATTTCTTTTATTTAGTTGTAGTATGTGTATACATAATAAAAAAGACAGATGCTATTATTATATTCTAAATACTAGACTGTCTATTTTATGTGTAGATGTTGCTGCTTACATTTTCATGTGAACACACCTTAATTGAAGTGTAGTGTGTTTTAGTAAAACCCTGGTATTTATGTATCCATAACAAGACTCTGAATATGTAAAAATTGTTAATTTTATATTACCTTGTGTCAAGTTTCTTTCTTTTTCAGATTCAGCTATTTAGTATTATTCCATAATAAATATCTTGCTTGAGTTTTCTGTGAAACATCATGTTCATTGAGTTTGACCAGGATATACCACTGTGTCGAGAGGAAGATGAAAACTTTGGTATCATGACCAAAGAATATCATATTGCAAAGTTGGTTGCTTTAGTGCATACTACTTTTTACTCAATGCTTGTCTTTTGTTTTAAAAAGCTTTTTGTAAAAAAAAATTGGTATTTTCCACAGCTAGAAGGACGTGTATCAAAGAAGGAGTGTTGGTTACTGATGTTAAACAGTTTATGCTATGAAAGTCTTTAACTTCAACCTCATTACAGTTGATTACTCAGGAAGGAGAGTCACCAGTGTCTGGTGGACCCAGAATTACTGTTAATCGTCTTCCCTCAAGGACCCACCACAGTGCAAAGAATATGTAGATTATTCAGGATTGTTGAGTATTTGGTGAGTTAGAGGCATGATGTGCTGCTCTATATGGGACTCGTAGCCTTGTACCAGGCAGAGTAACCAAGTCACAGCTCAAGTCAAGACCACTTGAGAATATCTGAAAGAGACAAGAGAAACCATTGGTAAACAGGATCTGTCAACAAGAACACTTTCACAAACAGGTGGAATGGCAGATATCAAATAGTGAAGTAAGTGAGCCATAAGCAGTGGTCAGTCTCTCTAAGATGGAAAGTATGCTGCTGAGACAACCATGCATCATGGAAGAGCCTATGGTTATGCAGAACTATGAACAATTACCCAAGTACACCACATCATTCTGGCACCTTAGAACATTGGAGTCCCTCAGAATACTTACAATACTGTGTTGAGGGTATCTCAGTCAGCTGATAGTTGGAAAATTATGAAAACAAGGATCTTACCACTATATAATGTTTCAACAAGCACTTGAATGAGGATCAAATATGGTACTGTAAATTTCACTGGAGGTTTGACTTTGTGGAAAATAGGGCAATTTATTGAGCTATGTTAAAGGCGTAAGAGAAAAGTATCACACAGAGCATTACTGCTTATGCTGAAAATATGTGCCATTTGCACAGTAAGGATTACATTGCAATGGCTTTACAAGTTGGCAAGTTTGTGGAAGGGCTACTTATGAAATTATGCAATATCACCTAAGTGAGAGAGATATTATCATCCTTCCTGCAGAAGTTTCTGTTGTAAGGCCATATTACATGATAAGTTTGAACCAGATGCAAGAAGTAAAGAAGCTTGTAGCAGTATCTGCTGTGATTTCATTTTATACAAACTATCCTACTTAGAAACCTACATTGTGCCAAGTTCAAGTCCATACAACCGTCAGTCAACGATTACCACATTTAGAAATTTTAATACAGTCACACTGGTATACAGTGGCTGGGCAGGACTATCTTGGTATATCCGTTGTTTATTTGATGCAACCTATGCTATTTATTCTTCTGCCAGGAAGTAATTCTGAAATATTTTAATATCTGGTTTGAATGTTAAGAAACATTTGAATGAACTTCCCATATGTTGCTAAAAATCAATGTACTCAAGGCTATCAGTTTTGACCAATGGTCTAATAGCAAGTTGTGAATACTGCTGTTACATCTCTAAAAAACTAGGGGTTCTTGCCATTGATTTGGGGAAGTGCAGTGACAAATTTCACCAAAACATGTGATGGTCAGTCTAGCTTCCTCAGAACTGTATGGGTCTTGGTGTGTGCGTGTTGGATATACAAGAAAAAATTGAAAAATAACTTCTCTGACTGACACAGGAGTGGCCAGAACATTGATGTATCTGGTGCTTTGAACAAAATTACCACTTGGATCAGTCAAGATCATACTCCATATATTTCTAGGAGACCTTGCTTAACAAGTGAAGGAAGGTATAACTGATCAATCAACATTCATGTAATGGAGGAACAATGGCACATGTCTAATTGAACAACTGCCATGCAAGCTTTTGTGAAGTTCTAAGGATGTAGCATATAACAAAGCACAGCAGATAGTAAAAGACATAATCATATGGCAGTTAAAGATTGTTTGGACATTTACAGAAGTTACTGTTAGAATGTAGGAGGTATGCTTATCTTTCCATGACTGTGCACCAGGTGAGACTAATTGTTTCAATACATTAGACCTACCATTTGGATTCTGGTAACTTGAGTTAGATGATGAGAGCAGACCTAAGACTCCTTTCAGCATACCATGTCCTTTGGCCTGTGTAATGTGCTAACCAACTCTCAAGAGGCTAATGGAGCTTACACTGAAGAGGCTACAAGAGAAGAAGTTCTGATCTACACTAGTAATGTTTGGTTACACATTTAACTCAAAGATTGAGAATCAGAAAACAGTAGTCCAGTTGTTGCATAATATAATTTATCTCAAACGAGTCTCCAATTTATTATGTTACATACCTTACGTATTACAATTTCAAATAATTGGAAATTTTAATTTTGATTTTAAAGTTAATTAAATGCCAATATGTACCAAATTTATGATATTTGCCAATAGGATTGATACACACAGTTTTCGTTTTTAACATAAATATACTTTAATATACAAAAAAACAGTACAATTTATAACAACAGTTATTTCAACTAACGATTTATATTCAAAAGTTTAACAAACTTACAGACTATACTGAATCTTCTCTCTGGTCTAGATCTGAATATTTCATCAATGATCTAGGTCTATGATGAACAAAATAATTTGTGTTGATACACAGATGCACTTTACTTGACAAGAATGCTAGCTAGCTCTATTCTATTCTTCACACGTAACTATTTTGTTGACAAAAATATCTAATATCCTTGTAGAAATATTAATGTCTGAAATTAATTCACCAAAGTTTTTAATGTTCAAAGTTTATAATAAATGTTCCTGGTCCAATTCTGTAGTTTTCCAATTAATAAGTGTAAATCACAAAGATTCCTTCCAAGACTTAGAGTTTACTGGCTGTAGCTGATCAACAATATTCTATTACAGTCTCTTGATTTTTTGCAGTGGCTTGCTTTTATGTTCATTAGGCAAGATTCTTGAATGTTCAACAATAGTTAAAGATATGCTAGTGTTTTTGTAAAACATATATTATTGATTCTTACACTTGAGAATCTTCTACAAATTTAGAGAACAGGTGAGACTTGTGCAATACACATTTAACAGTAAACATTACACACATTAAATTGAAAAAAAAAACATGGATATTGAAATAAATCTATAACAGTAAATCCATTACATGGTGCATAAAGACATTAGGTTTGAAACTGAAACCTGAAGTTTCTTGGTCATATTGTGGGTAGAGAAAGAATCACCATGGAACTTTCTAAAATAGCAGTGGTGCAATTTTGGCCTCAACCTGGGACCAAATTAAATGTCTGCAGTTTCTTATGTTTTATGTCATATTACTGATAGCTTGTAGCTAACATGCCAAGATTGGCTTATCATTATTAGCTCTCTATGAAGTAGAGACACACTTATAAAAAATGTGAGTAAGTATTCCTAATCTTGTAGTGTGCTTTAGAAAAAAAGTCTTGATGTTGGAATATCCATGACAAGATTGCATGTTCTGGCTAGACACAGTTGTTGGTGATAGTGGAATTCAAACAATATTATTGCATTTACATGGTGGAGAATATGTAATCACTTATGATAGTCCCAAGCTCATGGCTTCAGAATTCAGGTACTTTACAACAACAAGAACTGCTTGTAGCTCTGGTCTTTTGAAACATTTTTGATGCTACTTGTGTGGTAAAAGTTTCACTGTTTTAGTAGACCATGGTTTACTGAAATGGCTATTGAACTATAATTTCCTAAAGGGACTATAGCTGCTAGATAACAGTGTTATCTAGCATATACTGTTGGGTGAGACTTGTAACACAAAAACATTGATGCCCTTTCTCTTTGGTGTATGTTCTAATCTGGTCACCTAGAGATAATTGATATAATCTTTTTCATAGTGATGACAAGGCATACAGGAGGAGATTCCACGAGCAGTAGCTTCACAATTAAGACATTTTGGTAATCTGATATAGTGAAGGTACTCCTTCATGTACAGAAAAGTAAATTACAACCAGCTCAGATGATTAATGTATCAAAGAAGCACATAAACTATGGTATTTGTTTGAAAAGTTAGATTGCAGGACAGTGTGATGTAACATTTAACAACAGTAGTTTTTAGTGTGTGTTGCATTTGATGGTTCCCAGATCCTTGAGGCATAAAATTCTTTAGACTTTGGATAACACAAAGAATGGAGGGCACCTTGGTACTGCATGCTCACACACACCCTTGTTTTAATAATCCAAGGCAGTTTTCCTGGCCATATTTGAGTCAAGACATTCAACATTGGTGAAAACACTGTATGATTTATTTCACCCAAAGATAAAGTTGGACTAAATTGTGTAAATTAAGTCCTGCAAAGAATTCTTGATTCTGCTCTGCAGAGAATAGCATGTATATGTATTCATCACCATCAACTACATCTCAATGTTGGTGTAAACCAAGACTTTTCTATTAGTCATTATATCCACACAATCTTTTACTGATGCATTGGTGGATCATTGGATAACTTAATTTGGAGCACCCAAAGAAATCCAAACAGATCATAGAGCTAATGTCACAGCCAAATGTTGTTTAAAGCATTGGTTGTTGTGAATGTATGCACTTCACCTAATTGCCTCTAATCTGGTGATTTATTGGAATGAATCATACAGATTATCAAACTTGCAGTGTTTATTAATCCAAATCAAACTGACTGAAATGAGCAGTTGCCTATGTTGTGATGCTGTACCATGCAACTGACAAAGGTCAACATATTGTTGGCTGAATATGCTCATGTTTAGCCAGTAAGTCATTTCTTGTAGATGTGTATATGGTCCTCCATCTACTGTGGATGTCTCACACTTTCCACAAATATATGTGGAGAGATTAAGGTTTAATTTAGTTGATATGCACAAACTTACACATCACTAGTTAGGAATGGTTAATATAAAAATGAAAATTGAAGTACTATAATAAGACAGTGAAGGAACTACTGTGACAGAATGAAGAGTGGGTATAGAAAAAAGTCACTCAATGATATAGGTGAGTGGCAGTCTTTGCTACATTTCTCATGGTGCACCTGATATACAGTGAGGGATTTGTGTTTTTTCTGAGTGTTATTTGTTATACACTGTAGCCCTTGTGTGAATACTACTCCTGACTTACAAACAATTTAGCTGATTTCCATTGATTATGATTCATTTACATTATTTTAGTGCAAAGTACAGTGTAAAATGCATGTTGCAACTGCACAAAAAGGGTAAGACTTGAAAAATCAAATTAACTAGAACTAAATGTGTATATGGAAAAAATTAATTTAGGAAAGGTTATGGGAGCAATATTTAATTATACCAGACTGTAGTAAAAGGAATGGATCTATGTTGAAGATTAAGCATGTATGCCATTGTCAGAGAGAACATGAATATTACATTATTGGTTATGCAGACACTAAATAAAGCCTGTAGACCAAAAATTTCACGTGCGCAAGGTATTTACACTTGATAATACACTGATTACCATGGTTCTAAAATTTGTTTTGAGAGGTGAGTAATGGTTGTAACTGGATATCTATGACTGTGTTTCAACCTCCACATCTTTCTAGTTTTCTGGCTAATTGGAATTTATTCAGCTTTTCATTTTAGATCTGCAGTTTTGCTACTTAAGACCAAATTTTCCACTATTTTGGCTATCTTGTTCTTCAAACAGCTAGAAGTGTTCCAATTTTATGTGTGCTAATGCCTCCAGTGTCACAGAAAGAACAACTTTTGAGAACAAACATCATGTCAAAGAGTTCTTATTCAGCAAACAACTGAACTTCCTTGCAACCCTAAAATGTCCAGAACTGGCCTGATCCTCAAGGTGGTAAAAACCCAAGGATAAAAATCTGTTGCTGGCTGATGCACTAGATATTTAGGGCCCTATTGTGTTAGTTGTTGAGCTGATTCTGAAGTCTTTAGTGGTCATGTAGCCTCAGTTGGAGAGATTTACTCCCTGTGAGTCTCAGTATTCTGTTAGATTGTAATGGGTATCATGGATCAGCTGAACACCATCTTTATACTAGTCCATTTGAGCCTACCAAAGGCTTAGATATAGCTGCCAACTGCCACAACATTAATAGTCAAGGAGAAATGGTGGGCACCTAGACATGGATATTCTCCTGAGGTATCTCATCAGATTGTGTTTATTGAAAGTAAAATGACAGCATCAGATATGCACACACCTTCATTATTACCACTTTCAAGGGATGGTCAAAAAGTAGCCCAAGAGTTGACAGTGGATAACAATGACCAGCTGCATTTTCTCTAGTCCTGTTTAGGGATGGCTAGTGCAGACAGCCCTTGTATAGCTATACATAAAATTAAACAAAAACACATCATGTGAGACTGGTGATTGTAGGTAAAAATTGATGTATAGTATATTCTAATTTCAACACGCATCCTACCTCTGTCATCATCTCCAAAACCCAGAGTGCATTTTATATCCCACATTATAACCTGTACCCAGGGGATTCTTTTACTTTATGCAACATTTTTATTTTTATTGTTGTTTGAGCTTATTTTGTTCATTTAAATTTCATTTATTACAGATTTAGATTTGCTGTTTTTAATGCACTCCTTCCTTTTGAT
This sequence comes from Carcinoscorpius rotundicauda, assembly GCA_011833715.1. NCBI lineage: Eukaryota > Metazoa > Arthropoda > Merostomata > Xiphosura > Limulidae > Carcinoscorpius > Carcinoscorpius rotundicauda. The sequence continues at coordinate 41,153,557 of CM022392.1, read as the reverse complement.
TTGATTTTACTTTACTGTTTAAGTATTAATTTTTTATATATGCATGTAACTCTTTCTATATTGTTTATACTCTGTCTAATGTGTTGTATGTATGTTGTTTTTTGTGACAAAGGATATTTTATCTAAAGTTTGGTTAGTTTTAATTATGTGTTTTCATTACTTTTACTTATTATTTGTATAACTAACCTAATATTTTTTCTTTTCTCTCTTTCATATAATGAGTTCATTTTCTATTTTAATTCTGTTCTACTTTTTTATTTGTGTAAAATATTTTGTTAAGATTCTTTGATTCTATTATTCATTGCAAAGTTTTATTTTCATTGTTCATATCAGTGTTAAGTGGTTTTATTTTTTTTATTTCATATTATTCTGCAGTTTCATTCATCAGTATTAAAGACTAATGATTGTTTTATGGTATTGTTATTTGCCAGTTATATCTTAGATTAAAGTGTTTGTATCATAACATCATATTACATTTTTTTAAAAAGCCCATGTAATACATTAAAATAATGATTTTGTATTTTTATGTTGTATTAAGCTTTTGGTTGGATTATGTTTTTCATTGTAAATGAATAATTTTATGAGGTATTATAACAAATTGAAAGTTTGTTTAAAGGTACTTTAATATATTATGTGGTTGTGACTATGGTGTATTTATTAAAGGATTTTTGATTATCATTGAACTGTATCTTTTTTAAAGATTTTAAACACTTGAAATCATATACTTCTATGTTTAAAGGTTTCTTTTATGATGAAATCAAGATTGCCTTCATTATTAAAGTTTTTTATTGCAGTATATGTGATTACATCTATGTTAAAAGGTTTATCTTTGCACTGTATGTAGTTTTATTGATATTTTTGCTAAGTGTAACCAAGTATTGTATCTCTTTGTTGAAGGGTTGTACACCTGTGCGGCATGTGTTTGTGAGGGTTCAGAGAATGTTAACATGCCCCTTGATAATAGAGCAAGTTTAAAGTTTACTGGTTGTAAACCTAATGTTAAATGTTGGCTTGAAAACAAAGCTAAAGCAAGAAGAGAGGAAAGAGTATTTATTCTGAACTTATTTTTTCCTCTGTATGCTTGTGGATTTCACATGACACGTAGTTGAAATAGCCATTAAGATTACCTCATTCTATACAGCAAGTATACACACTTTGCTGGTGAATTTATATAGATTATTGCATTATCTTGTGTACACACTATTTCTTTTTTGGACAATATTCACGAACTTAACATTATTCAGTAATAAATATTCTGAATATGTTGTGGCTTTTCAGACCTATCACTTTGTTCTTAAGCCAATTCAGTTCAACCAGGACATACCACATTCTGTGTGTTATTATTTATTTTATTTATATATAGATGTGAATGTTTTGGGTTAAACCAACTTTATAAAATTTGCTTAAAATTATCTATGATACATATGATGGTGTTTATGATAAAATGGAAAGACATATTTTACTGATATGCAATATATATACATACATGTAGTAGACATTAAGTGTAGAATCCATTTTTTCTGATCTTCTATTGTAAACATATTTTAGCGTATCTGTTTATTTTCATACAGTTTTAGTTAGTACTCTGACTATTTATCAGGTGTGAGAAATGTACTTGTAAAATTAATATGTTCAGATATTTGGAATTCTGTTAGTCTGTAGGCTTCAGTGCATCTTTGAGCTTTCAAGTAGTCCATAAAAGTTATATTTGTAATTAAATCAGTGTATTTTGTGATTTTAAAGTATGTCAAATATATCCACTTGATAATAACTGAATATGTCTAGAATAAAGACATATGAGCTTCATGAAAGTTAACTTATGCCTTTTATCTTTATATCTTGTTAGTTTTATCTCGTAGATGATACAATGGAAATCAGAGAAGTCCACAAACTTAATGATGGAAGAGACCCATATCCTTTGTTTCTTCATCGTCATAAGGTGCCAAAAGACAGAAGCGATGTATCATGTAAGCAACACCTTCTCACTACTTGTGTGTTTTTATTAGTTGTTCAAAATTACCGAATAAGCTTAATATATTTAGCAAGTACAAATACTGATTTATTGCATTGTAGCTGATATTTTTGTGTTTGTTTGTGGAATATACTCCTAATCTTAATACAGTTGAATCATCTAACTCAAAATAAAGAATTTGAGAAACATTAAAGAGCAAAGCATTATCATTTCTGTGCATAGCAAAAACAACATTCATGGAAATATGTTTAAGACAATTATTAATTTGCATATTTGTAATCAGAATAAATATTTTTTATTGTTTCTCATTCATAATATACATTATGAAACTTTAAACTTTAATTGTAAGAGATCATCAATGTAGCTTCACAATTAAGTATGTGTTAATTTGATTTTACTGTCTTGCACACAGATTTATTTTATATAAATACTAAAAACATAATACACTTCACAAAATGCCCTGAAATATAAATATAAAAGACAATAATTCATTTTAGTTAGAGTGGGTTACTTGGGTTGGCCTGTCAACAGGAGGTCAAGTTTACTTCTGCTAATATTGCCGGTGATAAAATGATTCCTGTGACACATGTCTGGGCCTTTGTTGTGGCTGTCGTGAAAGATGCCAAAAGGGGTCCTGAGGCTGAGAATTCTATCTCCATCTTCTGGGTGCATGAGAAACTCTCTGATGCTTTGGCATACTGACTGCTGGCACAAGAGTATTATACCTTGAGGAAAGAGTGGCATCTGGTCTATTGGTTCTGCTGCTGCTGTAAGTTGATCAGCCTTCTCATTGCACTTGACATAAGTTTGGCCTGGGACATACACAAAGGTGGGAGATTTATCATTGAGATAAGGGGCAGCCTATCTCCACCCATTAGGTAGCCAGCCACTCTAGATACTCTGCAACACTGCCATGGAATCAGTGGCAAACAACTGTGGTGACATCAGGGGATTCTTGGACAAACTACCCAAGAGCTTGCTTGACAGCATCAAGTTTCATCCTTGTGCCACTTGTGTACAGGGTGCATGTTCCAGACTTCTCAGTTATGGGTGTGCCATCCAGAACACAGCAAATCCCCAATCTGCTCTCATGATCTCTGGTGTGAATGAGCCATCTGTTGCATTGATGAGATTTCCCTTCTATCCAAGTTCCTGGAACATCTCCTGGCATGCTGCTTGCACTGCACCTTGAGGCAGGCCATTCTCTACAATCTCTGTTGAACTTTACAATCACTGCAGCTTGGCATGGCCATTCCTTTTCTACAGACCAAAGCCATAGAGGTTGGTTAAAAAGGGAATATGAATTTCAGATCCTCTTGCAAGCCAGTGCTGCTACTTCAAGCCATGACTTCCTCTTTAGGTGAGTCCAAGGTGCTACTTCAAGTCTTGTAAAGATGTGAAATCTATGCCTTGGCAAACAGTATGGCTCTTTGTGATGTTTGTCTGTTCTTGATACTTGGGAATCCAGTGAGATGATGAAGTACTGGCACTGGAGTTGATTTGGTGCAACCGGTGATGATTCTGAAACATACTTTCAGCAGCTTTTCCAGCCTTCCAAGTTGCTTGTCGCTGAGTGGAACCAGGGGTAGTGTATAATCAGCCACTGAAAGCACAAGACTTCTATACAACATTTTCAAGTAACATTTCTCAGCATGCCAGCCTGCTGCAGCACAAAGGGCATTCATTCGTTTTATGGCCATGACAATAAGCTCATCCACATGCTTGGAGAAGTTCAGTTGCCTGTCAAACACAATGCTCATATAGCACAATGAGTCCTCCTGTGTAATTTCTGTGCCTCTGAAGATTGGAATGAGAATATCTAATGTGTCAGTATGGCTGTTGAGAGTAAGTAACAGTGCTTTGGCTTTCTTTGGATTAATCAACATACCATTATCTTTACACCAATCTCTTATATGGTCCAGCCTGGGTTGAATCCTTTTTGTGATCATTTCTGTAGATGTCCCACTGGTATAATCCAAGATGTCATCAGCAAAAGTTTTGATTCTGAGGTCAGGTCTGTCTAGCCTTTTTAATCAAGGGTGTAAATGTTAAAAAGGACAAGTGACAGAAGTAAACCCTGTGAAAGGCCAGTGCTTATGGTTGACCAGTCTAACCTTCATTCACCATGTTTCATGATGACATAGGACTGGCTGAGGGCTGACATAATCCATCTGATAAACAAAGTTGGGAGTCCCAACTGCAACATTTTGTCAGTGAGGAGAGGAAGTTGCACCCTATTGTAGGCATCTTCAAGATTAAGGGCAACTGCTAGAGTGTTCTCCTTCCATTCAAAACCAGACCACATTTCAGCTGTGAAGCTGGCAGCATTGTTCCAAGCTTCATGTTGAGGTCTGTATCCTCTAAGACCATCAGGAAGCAGGTGCTCAACCTGTGTGGTGATGTAGCAAGCAACAACTCTCTCAGGGATCTTTCCAATAAAGTTTGGTACCACAGTGATATAATATCCCTTGAGGCTTTTGTGGTCTGTTCCTGACTTTGGCACAGCACTTATGAAAGCATTTGTCCAGACTTCTGGGATGACTCCTGACTTCCAGCTCTAGATCACCTTTGTTGGCAGGTCTTTAACATTCTCGTCATGATGCCATATGGTCCAGATGCTCCTGATGGTATCCATCACACTTTCCATATTGAAGCACTGCATGGTCTCACTCACTTTAACCATCTCTTCAGTTTGATTTCTGACCACTGTCCTATGATCCTAGTCATTGTGGCTACTATGATTGAATATATCAAGAAAGGCTTTTCTTTGGCCCTCATCAGTGAGTAGTACTTGTCTAGAGCTGCTGTACAAAGTGGTTCTTCCAGAAGATCTCCAAGCTTTCAGCTGATTATGGAACTTCCAAAACTCCTTGGTGTTGAGGTTGGACTTATCACATAACCTATCCCATTGTGCTGTGATAGTTCTAGCTGCAGTTCTCTTGAACCTTGAGGTAGCATGATTATGTTCAGTCCTTAGCTTGATGAAGACTTCTAAGTTAGTAGTGCCCCTGCTCTACTCAAACTCTCTTTTCTTTCCTTTCCAGGCTGCACCCACATCAGGATTTCACCAGTTTGGAGCATTCTGGCATATGATTATGGTCCTTGGAGGTTTCTCTTTCCTGATCCTACCCTTTATAATAGCTCAAACCCTGTTTTTGTCCCTCTGACTGCACAGGGCCTTCTTCCTTGAAGGAGTGACATGATAGAGCTGGTAAAAGAAACATACCTCACACAGGAAGTGGTCACTCCCAACTCTGTAGCTCCTTCTCCAAACGGCCAAATCCCTGGCATCTTCATTTATCAGAGCCAGGTCAAACACTGTGTCAGGGTCCCCATATCTCTCTGCAAGCCTTGTAAGTTCTTTGGTGTTGACCAGTGTTGAAGATGCAAAGATTAACTCAGCAAGGACCTCAAACAGTTCTTGACCATTCCTGTTGCAGCCCATGAAATCCCAGCTGATGTGGCATGAATTGAAATTCCCTACAATGAGAAATGGGCTTTAACTGAAACTCAGGTCCTGAAGGAATTCCCACTCTTTAGCACTGGGTGCACTGTCACAGGCCATATAAAGATTGGCCATGGTGAGTGGGCTGGGTAATCTGGGGTTGGACACTTTCACTTACTGGATCATCCTATTATAGGTGTTGTATGCTTGGTCATTCAGATGCTCTACTCCGATAGTGCTACCTATCCTGCTAATGATGGCTAGTTCACTATTGCCTGACAGTCTATCCAAAGTTCACACAATGGAATACTATTTATTTTCAACATGCATATATCCAGTCCACTTGTCATACAGTAAACAGTTGTTGGTACAAGTGTGTTTATAATGGATGATTAAACTGGCTGAGAATTTCTGCAGTTGATGCATCCTTTAAGATTTTAATGCCAGAACTTACCTTCATTTAATGATAAACATTATGAAGACAAAGTCAGAGACACTCCTCTCCATTCATATCTTGTCACCACTTGTCAAAACAAAGTTGGATAACTAAACAAGTTTAGTCCTTACTTTTTTATTCTTCATCTTATTTTATAAATTATGAACAAAAATTATCTGTGTTTTAAATATCCATAAGTTTTTCTATTGATTAGTTTTTATCCTACTTTTTCTCTTTCCTTTCTTGTTGTGTGGAGCAAATCATTTTTCTAGTTGTAGTTGTTAACTCACTTTCACATACTAGTAAGTGTACTTCCCTTTTTATTTATTTCTAATTTGGTTTGTAACTTTTACATTTTCAGTTAATTATCTGAAAGAATATTCATTCATTATTTTCATTAAAAGAAAAATAATTTTTTTTATTATATGAGTTTCAATAAAGTTTTTGTTCCGTAGCATTGTTTCCTTTTGCTTCCACGGAACCAAGTGAAACAGAGACTGAAAATTGGTTCAAAGAGTCAGATTTTGCTGTAGGAAAAACTATACAAATATATGGACGAAATTTCCTGTTATATGATTGTGATGAGTTTACCAAGAATTATTACAAGTCCAAATTTGGTGTAGAAGATTTTCATCCTATAGAAATTAAGACTGAGCCTGTCACTTTAAAAAAAATTGTAAGTAATAACCAATAGCCATTTAGATTTAAATAATTTAAAGCTTCAAAATTAATTTTTACAAATAATCCCAACATGAATGTTTAAAGATATTTGCTATTTAGAAAGCATTTAGCATTGAAAGAAATATTGGATTTCTGAAATCTAATTATGTTTGAGAATAAAACCAAAAGATACTGCAACAACTATAATTAATTAATTAAAATTTAAGGTGTTAAAACTGATCTGTTAATTATTTCATATTTTTTCCAGTATCTTTGTAATATGATCATATAAAACTAGACTTTATTAAATGAAATATCTGATGAGTTCTGTTTATAATTAAAGAAATTTATAGGAATAGTGAGAAATTGTGTATGTGTTTTCTTGCAGCAAAGCCACATCAGGTTATCTGGTGAGCCGAGAAATTGTGTTTTGTGTATGAAAAATTTAATTTTTTTTTAAATTATCTCTTAACCACAATACGTATTTAATCATTTTACTTTAAATACTAAATAACTAAGAAGCTAAAAATAAACCTTGTGATATTGTCATCAAATTTGTTTTCTTTGGTGTTAGGATACTTGTAAAATTCAAGTTATTTTTCACAAAAATTTGTTTATTAAAACATTGATTTTACAATTGAAAAGGTTATTTTCATAGAAATGAAGCAGAAAATTTAAATTACCTTTACCTCTACATGCTTTCTTTCAGGAAACTCCACCATACAATGGATTTGGATCAATGGAAGATTCCCTACAGTCCTGCTTTTCTTTGGTACCTCATCCACCAAAAAAAAACATTGTGAAAATGTTACAGAATGATGGAAAAGTTCTCAGATTTGAAGCAATTTTGGTGCATTTTAATACAAGTTTTTACTCCACTATAGTTATTGTACTTGTTCAGCACATACTAGATATATATATATATATCCTCAGTTTTCTTATAACTGTTGTGATATCGTAAGGCTGAGAAATAATTATAAACTTGCACATTCACTGGTTCATTGAAAATAATGTTGACTTTAAATTCCAATACATTTCTGAAACCATTATACTTTAAGAAGATATTAAGGAGGAATAAAACAGTTTCAATCAATCATATTTCGATTTTGGACACAAGATTGTTTACACTATAGCTCATTATTTTTTTTGTCTTGAATAACTTGTAAAGTTATTCTTGTGAAGCATGTTAGCTTATTTCTTTTTTTGATACAAAATGATTCTGTACCTTAAAATTATTGTTTTATATACTATTCTAATATTAAGACCAGCTTCTATTTCTGATAAGCAGTTAATCAGTTACTTTTCCTCAGGTTAATTAGGACTTCTTTTCTTTTGTTTATGAGTTTCTGTATTTGAAGCATCTTTGTTTTTTTTAAAAAAAAAAATTCTTTACACAATGCACCCTAGTCTGTGTTTTTTGTTGAGCACATAAGGATTCATTACATTAGGTTTCTTTCCCGTTTCCTACAAGATTTTGGAGCACATACACCACATTGTGTAGCTTTGTGCTTAACTACAAACAAATTTTCACTTCTCGAGATCTACATGTTATGGAAACTTTAGCCTTTTTCATTTTTGAATATATTAGGATTACATGTATGGTTGTAGCATCTTCACTTATTTTCTATTGTTTCTTTAAACATATTTTATATTTAGAGCACCATGGAACTGCTGTAGTTCTGTTTGTGTAAAATATTAGCCTATTTCTTTGTTGGACATATCAGATTTATGTACAAAAAGCATACTAGTCTGATTACTTCTTGGACATACTAAGATTTTAGACACTGTATGTCAATACTTTAAACTTATTTATATTTGGAGAAATTACATGTTTTCTTCTTGTAAAGCAGCTACCAGTAATTACTTTATTTTTTTGGCTACACTTGGATCTGTACATAAAATATCTTTCATATTTTTCTCTTAGATGTTATAAATGACATGCTTTTGAAGTATCTTAGTCCATTCCACATTTTAACATACAAGGATTCTGTTGTTTTTTTTTCTTATTGTATATACGATCACAGTTGTTTCTTTTTTGGACATACTTTAATTCTCTATACAAAACATCTTATCTTTTTGGATGCAATAATATTTTGTTTAAAGCATCTTAGTTTGTGTTTAATAAGGCATTATCAATATTGTATGTTACAGCCATTTAATGTGTTTCTTTTTACAGTTTCAAGAATAATTTTTTTAATTTGTTTGTGTATGCAAGTCTCAGAATTCTCTATGTTAAAGTATTATAGTTTATTTGTTGTTTTTCTAACACATTAAGATTTTGTGTTAAAATATTTTTCAATATAGATTAAATAAAATTGTGTATGTTAAAAATTTTATATTGTTTTCATATACACTGGTTTACAAAAAAATATTTTGGTCTGAGGCAAGAATGTGAATAGGTGTTTTTTACTAATTTGGGTGTGCTGAATTCAAATTTATAAACAGTTTTTCTCTATCACCTCTAGTTTTCTGGCTTTTAAATAGTCTCATTTTAGTATATACAAAGTATATACGTGCTTATTTCAACAGTTGCAACAGCTTATTACAGATAAAACAGGATAGATAAAGAACATTGACAGAATAAATATACTTGGGTGACACAATGTACACAATTCATAGTACCGCAGACAGTTAGAAGTGTGTTTTCTTAGATGATCTGGTGTATTTTGCCTCCGGGATGTCACGCAAGAGCATTCAGCAGAAGTCTCCCATCATGCTGGGGTTCCACTTGCCTTGGTAGTTGCTCTCCATCTTCATAATGTCTTGGTGGAATCTTTCTCCGTGCTCATCACTCACTGCTCCAAGGTTTGGAGGGAAGAAGTTGAGGTGGGAATGGAGAAAATAAATTTTGAGTGACATTCGGCATCCCATATCTTCATAAGTCTTTAGCAACTTCTCAATACAGGCTTGGTAATTTGGTACGCATGTGTTACCAATGAAGCCACTACAGACTGACTTAAATGCTTCCCATGCTCTCAGTTCCTTCAAGGTAAGAAGCTCCTCAAAATCAGTATCCTTCAGCACTTCTCGGATTTGAGGTCCGACAAAGATGCCCTCTTTGAGCTTAGCAGCACTGAGACCTGGGAACACAGTAGACAAGTGTTGGAAGGCAGCACCATTTTTGTCCATGGCCTTCACGAAATTCTTCATCAAACCAAGCTTCATGTGAAGAGGAGGAAGAAGCACCTTCTTCATGTCAACCAGAGGATTCTCCTTGACGCTGTGTTCGCCAGGAACGAAAGTTTTTCTAGACCCCCAGTCTTGCTGCTTGTAATGCTGGGATACAGCTCGACTATCCCAGAGACAGAGAAAGCAACAGTACTTTGTGAAGCCCGCTTGCATACCCAAAAGATTGTGTAACACAATTGTCGAGGGACACCAACCTCCTGCGCTGACTACCAGTGCACTATTCTGACTGTTGATTGAGACGTGTTGGCTACGCTTAACTGCCAAAATCCGTCTTGATATATAGTTATATATATATATATATATAATGTAATGCTGTCACTTACATTTATTGAATAATAACTGAAAAAGAAGACATAAGTCACACAATATTAGAAATTAACCCTGAATGCATATACGCTTTTATGTACAGTATGCATATCTAAAAAACTAGAGGTGATGAGTAAAAACGGATTTCAAATCTGAATTCACACCCCCAAATTAGGTTAAAACAGCTATTTTTGTGCTTGCCTCAATTTCTTTGTAAACCAGTGATATATACACACACACACACACACACACACATCGTATATTAAGGCCTTTTTTACCATTTTGTTTTTTCTTGATGCATTATAAATTTTTGTTAAGCATTCTAGTTAATCATTTTGACATTGTATGTAAATCAATTTAGCCACTTAATTTTTGTACCTACTGTGGTTCTGTTTGCAAATCTTCTTAACCTGTTTCATTTTTTGCTATGTTGTAACATGTAGCCAGTTTTTTTCTTGACAAACTGTATTGTACACATGAAAATATTTTAATCAGTTTTCTGCTTTCAAACTCACTTGTACTTTGGAGTACTAGGGTTCTCAATGCAAAATGTCTTGCATTATTTCTTTCTTTCGTCATATTACAACACTCTTTAGACAAAATGTTTCAGCTATTACTGTTTGTTTACCAGATGGTTTAAAGAGCTCTGAATTAAACAAAATATATCAAAAGCAATGGATATAATAAATACAGTATGGTCAGAATGATATTATTATGTACTCTTTTAATACTTGAAAATCTCTAAGGGATTAGATTAATAATGTAGTAAACTCATTACTAATGTTTTATGACAGATATAATTGTAACATTATTCAAATTGTTCCATTTCTAATGCTTATTTACCACTTTTTTTGTTTTTTGGGGGAGTAGGTGAATATTGGAAAGGTTCTGTATGAAAAACATTTTAAATGCAGTTAGACTGTTTAATTTTTGACAAATTGAATAGCATTTTTAAGGTATCTTAACTAGTTTCTTTTTTAAGCATACTTAAATTCTGTATATATGGCATCTAAGCCTGTTATTATTTTTATACACTGGTTGGAGGGCTTAAACCTGTTTCTTATATAAGCACACTGACATTTAGCCACTGAAGAATCAGTCTCTTTGTTGCCAGTGTTTTAGCACTAGGATTAGCTATATAGTACTTCTTAGTTCGTTTCATTTTTTGGCACATTAGCATGATTTCTTTTATATGCTTGTAGTATGTATACAAAGACATTTTTTCACAACATAAAGTTAAAGTTACTTGTTAAAGCCACTTATTTATATGAATATTTTTGAATATTACATTTAATACATTAACTCCTCTTAGCTTGTTACCATTTTGAATGTATGATATGTATGTTCAGACATCTAAACATTTTTTTATTTTCGGATTATAGAATTCTGTATGGCCTATTGATCAAAGTCGCAAGTTTATCATCTCCTATCATCCAGCTGATGACACAATCTCCATCTATGAAAGACCAATTAGAAACTCTGGTTTACATGGTGGAAAGTTCCTTCGAAGAATGCAGATTGCTAAACCAAACAGCAATCCTAATAGCCCCGAGTACTACAGTATCCAAGATTTCAAGTTAGGAGCACCTGTGATTGCTGCTGGTAGACAATTCACTATAACTAAAGCTGATGATCTTACCCTGAAATATCTAGAAGAACATGAACAAAAATTTAAAGGTAAATTTTTAATTACTTAATTGAAACTGTAATGAAAAAGACTAAGGCAGTAAAGAAATAGCTAAATATGTGATAGGTTATTACTCTAACATACTTTAAAAGATTAAATTACAGACACATCTATTTCTAATTGTTAACCAGTTACAGGTTGCTTAAAAATGATCTATTGTGTAATAAATATTTTTGTAAGTTTTTAAAAAGATGTCAACTAGAAACCACATTATAATCATTTTGTATTAACCCTCCTTTTTATAGACTTGTTAATTTATAACTGACTTAGTTTTGTGAATCTTATAGTGAATGGTGAATATTCTGATGGTCAGACACAGAAGAGAGATATCCAATGTGGTCCAGATGAAGCAACAAGTCTCTAGGACCTAGTAAATAATTACCTGTAAACATTTAGTCCTTTAATTACAGTTTGAATTGGACTAGTCTTATGAATGAAAAATGCAAGTATAGCTAATAAACTTGCATTTAAATTGAACATTTTCATTTTGTGTAAGAAAATAGTAAAGCACCAGTTTTTTCTTTCAAATTAAAACACTGTTTTGTAAAGAAGTTCTATAATACTTCATGGGTTTTATGATGTGTGTAATAACTGATATATGCCTTCATCATATTAAACTTCATTAACTTGTGGTCCTCAGAATAAGAGAACTCAGTTCAATTTTTGTAATATCTTAAATTTTAGTATTCAAGAAATGTTTGTCTTTAGGATTAGCTTACAAGTTTATTAAAAAATAATTGTTTAACTCTTGCAATCAGTAATATCATGAGTATATTCACATTAACCATTTAGTTTCTTTTACTAAATATTTAATATTGTAAAAATTTAAAAAACTTCAGTTAATGCCTTTCTCAGCTAAAGGTTGTCAGACTTAAAATAATTTGTGTAATTTCTCACTTGGTGATGCTTATTTTATAATGATCATTTTTGATGAGACTTCAGTTTATTCATGATGATGAGAAACTCACTAAGTAAAAATGAATTCTCAGGACAGTTGGTGTGAGTATTAAAACTTTAAAATAAAGTACAGAACAACGTTTTAACCTTCTAAGGTCATCTTCAGGTTCACAGAGGGTTTGCAATATATTCAGACTTCAGTTTAATATGCACTTTTACTCTACCTACTTGTACAGCACAAAATAAAAAATAATGTCTGCGAAACACTTTTATAAAAGGATTTATCTTCTTAGGGACACTAGTAATAATGAAAAACGCATTTATTTTGTAATCTAATTAATGTACAAAAATTAAAATAAATTATCAAAAATTATTTATTAAAATTTGTAAAGTAAGTTTATATCCTTATGAAACTATAAAAATAATTTTGTGAAATATTTTACTACTCGTGTCTTTCACTTTAATTTCACAATCACTTAGTCTGAAAACATCCAAGTTACACAGTAGTAGGATATAAATGAATATCAATGATATGATAGAACTTGGGTAATATGTAATGTGAAGTGTTAGGCTGTATTCACAAGTTGGTGTCATATTAAAGTGTTATTTACTAAAATATCAGACTACAAATTGTACATTAACTTTTATTTTAGCATTCAAATTCTATAAAGGCTTACTATTTCAACTTTTTAAAGCATAAACTATTTTAAAATTTTGACTAAGACTGATTAGAATCATACCATTGTTCCTATCTTCACAACTTAAGGAACTTGTATCTTACAAAAGGAATAAGAAACAAATTTCATCATACACCACACCCTATTGGGGGGAAAAAAGTAACTAAAATATGTTTATGCATTTGAAAATCTTTGTCTTTTCAAACCAGTGTATATTTAACTTCTTCTGTACATTATTTGAAAGCAGCAACCTTCAACCACAGGTAAATATTTTTCAAAACCAAATCTATAAATACTTACTTTGGCATGTGTGTAAAAAACAACCAAAAACAACATTGAGATCTGTGGTATAAATTTTTATTTCCTACACAAGAAGTTCGAGCAATTTTGAAAAAGTATGAACTTCCAAACTTTATAAACAAAACCAAGTTTCTACCACCACATAAACTGTGAAATTTTATACTATTTATACTAATTTTATACACTGAATTTTCATACTACAGCTACTAATATTACTGAACTTAAATGAACTTAAATAATCGGTCCTTGTAAGCAATTTCTCCTCGTCGACACTTCTGATCAAATTCTCTCTGTGTAAAAATAAACAGCCCAATTAAGAATATATTTGCAAATATGGAATTTCAAAAAAATAAAACTTAGAGATAAATACACAAAGCTGCTATTACCTATAATTAATAAGAAACTGTTTTCCAACGACAGACCCACTATTTTTAACACCCTATACACAGCATATTATATATGAAGCTGGAACTCACCAACTTACTTGATAGTTTTGTTAAATCTTGGAGACAAACCTGCATGTGGTCATTAAATTACTTAATTCCAATTACAAGGCAAACATACATCTTACAAATAAGTGGAAGACAGAGGGCAATTAGCCGATATATAACAAACTTAAATATAACTGTTTTTCATACACAAATTCATTCTCTGCTATTCACTTAGAGGAAGTAATAAGTTAATCTTCAAACAAAAGTAGAACAGGTTCCAAAGCTTGTACTAATTTCTGACAATGAAGTAATTACCCATGTTTTTTTTGTTGTTTTTGTAAATTAAAATGTAGTTTTTTTCAATTTCCTATCATGAAAATCACAATAACTTACGATTTCTCTTGTTCCACATAATATGAAATAAACTACTTAATTTGGCTTGGCAATTAATGGAATTTGCTAATCAACTGTCTGACCCATTGAATGATTTCATTCAACTAATCAATTATTCTCATCAGACTTGAAACAGCTAACAACAATAATAAACAGAAATTTGATTTTGTTTAGTCAAATGTTTAATTAACATTAATCCATTTTATTGCAATTTCAATTAATCAAAATATATTACATTACAGTAATAACACATTACTTATAGATAATTCGTTATCCTGAAGTAATCACCTGGATTAAGTGTTTAAAACACAACTTATTCTGGAAAATCAACAATATTCTACTTATAAGATGATCAAAGATGAACATAATATTCTAGAAGAAGCCTTACAAGTTTTCATTCACAAAACAAGAACAGAATCTTTGCTTTCTAAATTATCAATAGAAAAAGTTAATCAAAAATAAAATGAAAAACAGGGCAGAAAACCATATGATCAAAAACAGGTCAAAATTAATCAAAACTAATCACATTATCCGTAATGACAAGAAACACACTAACATTAAAAATATATCTCAAGATGGCTGGTATGGGTATTAAAACTTTTATTAAAATGAAATAGAGAAGGTCAAAACTTTGTTTTGTACTTTATTTTCAGAAAAGATTTAATACCCATACCAGCCATCTTGAGATATATAATCACTTTATTCATTTACTCAAATTTGGTTCTCAGCAGAAAATTTTCAATTTTTTCTGTAGGTCCCTACACTTTAGATTAATGTATTTAATTAAATTTACCTTAAAATCTATGTCACATATAAGTATGCTTAGTGTTATTTTTAACTTCATATATTGTAGTTATTTTATGTCTATGTAAAAATACGACATCATTGCCTTCTCTTTCAGTTTACATCAGACAGATGGAGTAAAATATTTCTTGACAAAATGAAAGACAACAGTATTCACAGTCATGGAAGCTACTTAAAACACTGTACTATTTGAAAAGTTGTTGGTATTAAAAAGAATATATTTAAAAATTTTATTCACTAAGACAGAAATTGTAATGTAACTTTGCTGCCTTTTTTGCTTATATATATATATATATATTTGTGTTCTTTGTTTTTTTAAGTTTCCTGTATATTTCATCCAAAATCATGTATTTTAGTCTTAAAAACATTTCTTTGGTTTGTCACTAATGACAAATGTATTTCAATAAACAAATTTAACACAAAAGCATAGTGGATACCAACTGTAAAAGATAATACACCTCGCTTTCTATAATCATAAACATATTCAAATACAATTACTACTGAATATCTATACATACCAATCAAAGATAATACTCTTCTCTTAACAGTGAATCCATTAAAAGAATTAAAAGTAGATAAAAATGCCTTTTTATGTTCTGCAAAATGGATTTATTTTGTAGTATTTTTGCTTTAGGCCTCATTCAGGAAAAGAAAAAAATGCAATTGACTAAGATGGAGAATCAGTTGGAATTAGAACATAAACACAACACATGCAGACGCAGAATGAGAAGTCCAAAATGTTAGAAAATTTAAATAAAATATTGTTAACAAAGTATAATACAAAAAGTGCAACACGTACTGTACATTACTTATTATTTGCATGGAATTAACTTTGGCTATTTTTGTAGTATATATGTTTCCATGAACAATAGTTCCAGAGAAATGAAAAATCTTTATGAGTGAAACTCACACAGATATACAAATGAATTCCATTCATTTTTAGCACATTCATGAAGCATAGTCCAATGTGAATGATAAGCATAAGTTAACATCAAAACAATAAGTCTTTTTACACACAATAATCAATGGGAACATAAAAAATATAATCATTGGAAACCTGCTTTGGATCTATTTCTACAAAGATATTTTGAAAGGGGTATACAACGAAGTTGTGACTGTTTGTTGTTTGATATTGCTAAAACACTGAAAGTAATTTTATATCTACCAAGCCAACTGAGTAACTGCTCTCAATATGCTATATGCAAATAACTTGTAATCTGGAAACAGCAAACAATCAGGAGATATTAAGTACCTGCAGACCCTGATGTAACATGCTTTGACAAGCTCATTTCTTTCAACAGGAACTACTAACAAGTCAGTTTAGTTGCACAGCATAATTACAAAAACTTGCAATATGAAAAATGTTACTTGGAGAAACAAAATATCTAAAAACTTTTTTTCTAAATTTATGTAAAAGACAATTGATATATTTTAATTCCACTTTTCCATGAAATTTAAAACCAACAAAAAACAAATCTCAATGTAAGACTGCAAAAAATAACTCCCCTGTATGTTATGTAAACTACAGTATGTGCATGTGTGTGTGTCTCTCTCCATATATATATATACACAAACACACACACACACACACACATACAAAATTCAGGTGTTTACACTCATTATGTACACTAAAATATAAATATTATAACACCATGTAGCACACATTTTGTCTCTGGATAGTATGTGTTATTTCTTAATTGCTTATGTTGTAAAAGTACAGAAAATGATCATTATTCCCTTCAAACTACTTTTGTGACCTGGATAATGAAATTTAGATATTAACCTATTTTCTATGTAAAAACAGGAAAATTTGCACATTTTTATTTACATAAGGTCTGAATAAAATGTATGAATCAAAATTCACATGTGTTTGTACTACAGTTATACAAAAATGAACAAAATGTTTAAAAGTGAGTAGTTTTTCCATATTTGTGACTGCAATGTAAATCACTCTCATGTATCAACCCCAAATATAGTCTCTCATAATGTTTTCGTTATGCACTCCCCCAGGTCACAAAAGCAATGTTTGAAGAGAAAAATAGGTCTTTTTCCATTTACTTCAGGCATAAGCAATTGGGAAATAACACTTTCTGCCCAGGAAAAAGAAAAAGTAAAAATTTTGTTACATGGTGTTATTCATATTAAAATAACAGATTACAGTTTCAAGCTCTCTTGATGTTGATTATTGACCATAGTTTCTTTTGTTCATTTAAGCCTTAGTTTTTGTATTTCAATTAAAATACTTGATTGGTTGAATTCCTTGCTCTGTATGAGATCTCTATTTTTATTGAAATCTCTGGCAATTGTACACCTTTATGAATTATCTCAAAGTGTGAGACAAGATGAATGTTATAGCTCTGGTGTGAGCAATTTCTCAGGAGTTAATTCTTTCATGAACAGAGCAATATATGAATCTTTACATATGCTATTTAAGCTCCAATACAAAATTTTTAACAGCATGCAAGTTTTCTAAACTTGAATTACACCCTGGACATAATTGAGGCTTTATTAATAATTCCTCTATTAAATGCACATCAACATTATTTTGTTTAATTGTTCTACAAACTTCAGAGTTAACAATTTTTGAAATAAATGGAACAACTAACAAAGGTTTTCTCCTTTCATACTTTAAGGTTTCTTAATGTTTAATTTGGTCTTCTACAGTATTTGTTACCACATTTCTCAAGAATAATATTATTATTACTGTGAGGCAAAGCTTTAATTCTGTTGTTACTTCATTGCTTGAGTGGTTGTAGGAGTTTCAAGGAATGCAACCGATCAAGCAATAGCTAAGAGCAATTTAAATGAAATACAAAAGTCAAGGTTAAATGTGCAATAGAAACCATAGCCAATAATCAATATCAAGACAGTTAATATGAATAATACTCTATATAAGTGTACACAATGCATGTGTGTAAATATGTATATATAATTTTTGTGTTGTATTTTGCTGTTTCATTTATGTGTTATGTACTACTGACTTTTCTTATGTTCATGTTCTAATTGTAACCTTAGTTGTATTTTACCTGAGGTAGGCCAAAGGCCAAAACATTGCAAAAGAAATCCATTTAGTAAGTGAAGAAAGTATTTTTACCTGATGTTTTATTGTTTTAATTCTATTTCTGTACATACACACACACACACACACACACACACACATATATATATATATATATGTAGACACATTTACAAGCAATAAATGTATCAAATATGAAGGCCAGAAAACAAATTATCTAATTATCTTGACATTTACGACTGCTAATGTCTTTCTGAAATTTAATTTAGGAGATATTTCTTGTAAATATAAAATATTAATAACTAGGGTTACATATGTGGTTATTTTTCATGTTAAAAAAGTAAATGTTATGATGAGGGCTTTGAATGAGCATTATATATCCTAAACAGTAAACAACTTTGAACAAAAACTTTTTTTTGCAAAACTGGAAAAAATAAAATGGTCAATGCATAATGGAATTATTAGTGCTTTATATTTCACATACTTTATTGGTTGTTATACATCTATACTCACCCTTTTTTTGTTCAGAAAATAGCCATAGCTTATAATAGGAAAAAGAACAATACCAAACCACATTATTCCACCTTTTAACGTGGGGCGGAAGTGATCATAAACTGTAGCACGCATAGACATAAATCTCTGTACACCCGAGTCAAACTGGAATTAGAAACAAGGAATCTTAAGTATCTTATAGATAAAAATTTATATATATATATGTACATATTCAGTGGCAAAAACAGGTTTTTTATCAAATCATCAGAAAATCATGGTAAGAAGTATTTTATCAGATATTTCATTAATCATCATGTTTTATCAAAACAAAAAGCACCAACATTTGCATTAAGACAAACTATATACAGACAAGACAGAGAACATCTAAATATAATTTTGGTGGTACTAACTGAAATTGAACGCTGTTGTCTTACAACATCATCAAGGTTGTTGGCATATGTTTTCACTATTTACTGGTAGTTTTTATATCATCCAAGTCCATTCAACAAAAGAAAAGGTGAAATCAACTATAGACATTATACAGGATGTAAAAACCTGAGAGAGTCATGAAACCATAATGAATATGTTTGTTATTGATTATGAGTACATAAACATAATTAACAATAATTAACATTAAAGATAGCATTTTATCTAGATACCAAATATCCACAAACAGCTAAACATTTGGCCACCATATAGTTCATATACACAGAGCTAAGTGCATAATAATAATAAAAAAAGTTTGATGATGAAAATTAGTAAATCACATGACAACCACAACTGATATAGTTGAGGAGTGAACACCAAATATAACAAAAAAGGTTACTGAAAAATATGCAGATATGCATTTTGGAGGCTCAAATTGTTTTGGAATGCATTACACAAATTCTAAAATAAAGAAAAATTGTTTTTATTGTTCATGTGAATATCAACTTTGACTGCAACTTCATAAGAGTCTAAATCAAAATTAAGTCAGCAATTCACAGGAGTATTTTGAGTACAAATACTTTTGTAATACATTTAAAAGATTTTCATGTTCTAGATACATAACATTTTTTAAACATGGAACTGCAGTTAACATTAAAACTGGTGTATTTGTATCATCTACTAATTGACTATAGTAAATTAAATGACTAGTCCATATTCCCTAAAAGTTGCTATTTGTGCATTAAAATTGGGAAAAGTATATTTTTGTTTAGTATATTTAATATCACTGATAAGAATAAAAGTTAATTATGATTTCAATAAGAAATAATTAAATTGTAACTTAGCCAATTTATTTCTATATCTTGTTTGACTAAGATAAAAAGAAACAATATTCAAGAAAGATTTGAGTTTTAAAAACATTTTGTAACCACTTACCATATTCACTAAACAATAAACTTAATGGACTGTACATCTGTTACAGT
The DNA here is from genome assembly GCA_011833715.1 of Carcinoscorpius rotundicauda. Taxonomy (NCBI): domain Eukaryota; kingdom Metazoa; phylum Arthropoda; class Merostomata; order Xiphosura; family Limulidae; genus Carcinoscorpius; species Carcinoscorpius rotundicauda. Next base: position 41,133,443 of record CM022392.1, on the reverse strand, counting down.
ATTAAACTTTTAATAATTTTCTTTGCTACCCATTCAACTAGTCTATAAACTGTCAAGTTTGCCTCAAGTTATCTTATCTCATTAAAAAAATATCTCTATAGCTTTTAAAGAGATAAAATTTAATATGCAAATACTTCCACAATTCAAGAATGAATGGACCTGAAACTAAGATTTAAAAAAACTTTGAAAAAATTGCTAAATCTATATATCTTTTCTACAAGATAGTCCACTTTTTAACAAAAAGCATCTAAACTTTCTCTATCACTGCTATCAAAGCCTTTGCTTCATCAGTAAATGATCAAACCACTTGATGTGGCTCAATAACAAAGTTTCAACTAAACTCTGTACAAAAACTAAAGGAAACATATGAAAAATCAAGAAATGTATAATATATTAAGTAGTGAGTAGAAAAATCCTAAAAAAAGTTAACAAGTGGAATTTGTTCACAGTCAAAACTCTGAAACCATATAGAAATTGAAATACAAACTTTTATTTTATAATAAATGTCAGAAAATGACAAAATATTAATTTGGAAATATTTCAGAATTAAAACCAGCATGTAAAATTGATTAAAATTTGTTTCTGAAAACATTTTATGAAGATGCAAAGGGAGATTAACAAACCCTGAAGAAGCACGGTCTTCAGACTTCAGACATAAGTATTATACAACTTCTTTCTTACACCTCAACTTTGTACATAAAAATCTAACATACAGGAATCTCAACTGCACTGTTTATAAATAATAAAAGATTTCCAACTTATCAGTCACCTGTTAGAACAATAGTGTACAGTTTTTCCATACTTTTTATTCCACACAATCCAGTATAATGTTTACATAAATCTATCAATATCTACACAGTTACTAAACCACTTTGTAACTAACATGAGAAATTATTAAAAATAAATTTAGTTATGATTATTCGAGCACATATCCAAAGTAAAGGCCCAGTAGTTTTTTATATTTTTCAAGCAGTTTAAATTTCAAGACAAACAACACAAAAATTAGAAGTAAGATTTTAGACAATTTTAATTTTATATTACAAAGTATGAAAAATCCATTAGGGAATAGATAAGAATAAAATTAGAAAGCCTATTTAGGGTGTCAACAAGTTACACTAACAACAGTAATTTTTATTTTTATTTTGATATAAAATATAAGTTAATTTTCTAAACTTTAAAAGCATAACCAAGTTTTCAGTATTTATTATAAGAATGAGAATACCTTCATTTTAACTACATAGTTTGAAATTAACCACTGTTAACCATATAAACCTAAAGTAACATCAATAACTCCAAGATGATAGTGTTAATATATTCTGTAAATGATGAACTCAGTCAAGTTATAATTGAGAGATTTCAACACTTATACCTTTATTCATAGGAGCAATGGCAGATCCTCTACTCTAAAAAATATGGTCCAACGAGAAAAGAAAACACAACCTCAGGTGGGATGCTTTGGTAAAGAACAAAACTTCGAAGCACATGAGATGTGAAAGTTGTCGACAAAGAGCCTGTTTGCAACAGTGAGAGAGAGTTGTTCAGTGATGGCATTAATTTTTACACTGAAAAGTGTAACATTCAAAACACAGCCCTGAGGGACTCTAAGTTCCTATAGAAAAGAATGAGAAAGAGTCGAACCCACATAAAATCAGAATCTCTTGTCCATAAAAAATTTTAAATTAAAATGGGCAAATGGCCATGTAACCCATATATATGGAGGTCTCACAAAATACCATACCTCCATATTGTGTCATAAGCCTTCTCAATGTCAAATAATATTGATACAAGATGTCGTTTGAGAGAGGCTTCTCTGATTGATGTTTCAAGTCAAACCAGGTGGTCCATGGTAGAGCACTGTCATCAAAACCCACAATGGGTAGGTGAGAGGAAGTTGTTTGATTTAAGGAACCAAGCATTAACCACCCTCTCTAAGGTCTTAGAGAGACAGCTCATTAAAGCAATTAGACAGTAGTTTGAAGGAATCTTGGGATCCTTCTCAGGCTTGGAGAAAGGCAGGACAATAACCTGGCACCAGGAAAAACATTCTCCTGCCAGAACCAATTAAAAACAGCCAGAAGGATAGCAAGAGAAGTAAGAGATAGATGGCACAGCATCTCATAGTGTATATCATCAGGTCCAACCAATTTACTGCCAGACTGATGAAGGGCCAGTTTGAGTTCCATCAGTGTAAAGGGACGATTATAGTTATAGAGACAATCAGCTCAAAAGGAAAAAGATGATTGCTCTACTCTTGAGTCTTGATGGCGAAGAAGGTGGAAGAAGAGGCAGAAGTGCTAGATACCCAGCAAAAGCTTTCACCTAGAGTATCGGTGATGCTGTGGTTATCAGTTATTTCCTGGCCATCAGAAAGCAAAATCAAGAGGGGAACAGAGTGATATTGCCCACTAAACTGGTGGTAGAGGATATGCTGGTTGTGAACTTAATCCAAAATTCCTTCTGGCTTTGATGTCTTACTCATCAAGCATGTGCATGGGCTCGCTGCAAAGCGATGCAATCTGAGAGTGTGTGATATCTTCAGAAAGTATCCTAGGCTTGTTTTTGAACTTTCCATGCCATGTGGCAGGCAGGATTCCACCACAGAAAAGGATATCATGGAAAACATGTTAAGATTTTAGGAATACATTGAGCAGCTGCTTGTATAATACAGTCAGTTACTGCTACCACACAGTCGTTTATTGATGGCTTAAAAATGATGGCAGGATCAAGTTCTGCAAGAGGGCCATTTTACATAATCTAGATTCCACCAGAGCAAGTGGGTTGGGTGGCATCAACCATAGCCAGTCTTTCTCAAAATTATAGAAAAGTGATCACTGCATTATGGATTATTGTGAACCCTCGAACAAAAATGAGAGAATAGTGAAGAGGAGAAAACTGAGAGATCAATTGCATTAAAGGACTGAATAGGAACATGAAAATAAGTAGAAAAACCAGTATTGAAGAGAAAAGTTGTGATCAGAGAGCATTCTCTCTACAGAACGACCCCTCCTATAAATATCAGCACTTTCCCAGAGAGGATGATGTCCAAGAACGGCCCCCAGGATTAAAGAGAGACGGCAGCTGTTCAATGAGAACATCAAGGTCTGATTGATCATATGTCTCTCCAGGCGACAGGTAGAGTGAACAAACAGGGTGCGTCGAGTGGCAAGGACAGGCTTATCAACCAACAGTGCCACCCCTCTATGCACTCACCTATCACACAGCCTGTCATTTCTATACAAAGGAAACTGCCAGAAACTGACTGTATCAAAAGGTTTCAGAAGTGTTTCCTGTAAGGAAAGATATACAGGATGGTAGGAAGCAATCAGTGGTTTGATGTCATCCATATTAGAATGTAAACCTCGACAGTTCCATTGTATCAAGGTAGCCATTTTTATTTGTGTAGGCAAAATGGGTGAAAAACCCTTCTTTTTATGATCACGTCATTTTCTCAACTGTCTTTATTCAAGGGAGGTCTATCGAGCTACATGAATCCTGCCCTGGATTGACTGGACAGGTCTTGGCTGTGGGAAGGGGATTCTAGTGGCTGAGGACGTGAACAAATGATTGTTTGGCATCTTATGGTGGGAAAAGATGTATCCAAGGAAATGCCTGTACCAAGAACCAAAGGAAGTGTATCTTGGGATTTCTTGGAATGTATGGAATGAACAGAGATGGGTGTTGAAATTGATTCATCAATCTTTTTAACCATGGAGATCAAACGACTTTTCATTTCTTTTCAGAATGATTCTTTTGGAGACACAGAGAGATATGTCTGCACTTCCACTGTAGTAGTGGAATAAACTGCAGCAGCATATATCCGAGATAAAGTGGTGTACAGCAACTTTCGAGTCTCAGGATAAGTAATGGTACAAATTATTTCCAAATGCTGCATCTCTTTTTCTTCCAACCAATTTGGCCAAGAAGAAAAGTAACACAGGTGAGAGCCATTGCAGCTGATGCAATGACAGTCCATTTCACACTCACAGGTATCATGGTCCTTGCCATCACAACAAGCACATATCAAGGAACCATGACATGACGTCTTTCAGTGACTGAACTGCTGACAGTGGAAACATCAGAGAGGGTTTGGAATGAATGGTTGTACCCTACAATTCAGATAACCTGCCTTGATGGTGGCAGGTAGACGTGGTGATGTAAATGTGAGAATAAGGATATTGATCTGCATCATAATTCCATCTCTAAGAGTGAAAATACACCTCACTGCAGAAACTTCTTGAGTGGAGAAACCAGCAAGAATCTCTGACTCGGGAATGTTCTTCAAATCCCTCTAAACAATAACTCCTCATGATGAATTAAAAGTAGCATGAGGTGTAACCTCAATAGGTACATCCCTAACTGCCTTTGAATGCAAGAGGAGTTCACTGTGTTGAGATGTGGATGTTTCCACCAATATATCACCAGACTGAAGCTTCTTTACTGACTATTGAGAACCAGCAAGTCTCTCTAGTCCCTTCTGAATGAAAATGGAAGACATTTGCCCTAAGGTCTTGTCTGAAACAGAATGCAATACAAGAAAATGAGGTACAAAAGGTGTTACAGACATTGAAGATTGCTGCTTAGAATCTACAAAATGTGGTCGTTTACCTATGGACTGTTTTTCACTATTTTATTTGGAGGACCAATAATTAAAAATTAAGGAATATTTCAGTGCCCAATGATCCCACCCACCATGGAGCCCTATGAGGGGACGCAAGGACATTGCAGCAACTCCAGGGTTTCATGAGCACTATCCCCAAACACCAGCATCAGATACAATGTTCACAACACCTGTTGAGAACATCCAACACTGGTACTTGGTTGATCCTAGCCCAAGTGGACCAGCTGACTGACCCAAGGTGGGCCACCCCAAGGCTGCCCATCTACAGGAATTCAATGCCAATGTGGTGTGTTAGGGTTAGTCCCTTCAACCACCAGGATCCTCTCCTCCCCTTCATGGATTACCACACATGGCAAACATGTGAGTGGATGTTTAGATCCCAGAGGATGTAAATTGCAGGAACAGAACCTTTCCTGAAAGGTCCTCTCACCACATATAGAAATCCACACCAAGGAGATCTGCAACTTCAAGTAATTTATTGACTATTCCTTCATCTATGTCATTAACATCTTCATTTAAGAACAATGGTCCTAAGACTGAGCTCTGAGGTACCCCATTTTTGACATTAATCCAGCTAGACTGAACTCCATTTGTAACAATCTTCCTGCTTTCGTTCATCCAGCCACTCTTATATCCAATTTGCTAACTTGTCCCCCACACCTATAGAGAATTTTTTTTACAAACCTGTCTTGTGTCATTTGTTCTCAAATGCTTTCTGATAATCCAGATACACTAAATCTACATCCTTGCCATCAACTACATAAGCAGCAACTTTTTCAAAAAATATCTAAAAATTTGTAAGGCAAGATTTTCCCTTAGAGAAACCATGATGACTATCCAGTAAAATTCTAAGCTTCATTAAATAACTTTGCAAAATATCTATTAACAGTCTTTGCAAAACTTTTCCCACAACTGATTTAAGACTGAGTCTAATAACTGGTACAATTTTTTACCACCTGCCTTGAAAAGAGGATTTACATTATCTAATTTCCAACCCTCTGGTACCTGCTCAAAAATGGTGGCATTCCTGATGAGTCTCCAAGGAAGTTTTACCAAGTTTCCCCATTATCTTTGCCTTTGGGAGAGCAGGGATACTACAGCACACTACAACAGGAAGTACTAGCCACAATGGACTGAGTTCTCTGTGGGGAGGCAAAATGTCAAGTGTGAGCCACTAGTGGATCTCGAGAAAGTATTGTTCCCACCATTGCACATAAAATTGGGTCTTATGAAACAATTTGTCACAGTTCTTGATAAGGAGTCTGCAATCTTCAAGTACCTTCAAGACTTCTTCTCTAAATTGTCTGAGATAAAGGTCTTCATTGGACCACAAATAAAGAAGATCCTGGAGTACACAGAATTCCCCAAAAAGCTCAATAGGAAGGAAAAATGCTTGGGGCAACTTTGTTGGAGTGGTTCAGGGCTTCTTAGGTAATCATCAGGACAAATATTATGTGGAACTGGTTACGGCTCTGGTGAAGTACTACTGCAAAATGGGTTGCAAGATGTCCCTGAAAGTCCATATTCTTAATGCTCATCTTGATAAATTCATGGAAAACATGGGAGCATACTCAGAGGAGCAAGACAAGCTCTTCCACCAAGATATACTGGACTTTGAATACCCCTACCAAGGAGCATACAATGAAAACATGATAGGAGACTATTTGGGGGCTGATACATTACAGTCTCAAATATCAAAAAACTACTAACTTCTACACATTTTTCATTTTTGTATAACTTTAGTATAAATACACATAAATCTTGATTCATATGTTGTTTTATTCAAAACTTACATAAACGAAAATGTGTAAATGTGCCTGTTTTTATATAGAAAATTGGCTAATTTCTAAATTTCATTATCCATGTCACAAAAGTAAAGTTTGAAGGAAATAATGGTCATTTTCTGTACTTTTACAACACAAGCAATTATGAAATAACACATACTATCCAGGAACAAAATCTATGTTATACAGTGATATCATAGTTGTATTCAATCATTATCTCCATTTCATGGAATTCCACAGATGAGTTCAATTATTTTTAAACACCCTTTCACAAAACAATTTTTCTTTATCTCTGTTATTATAATACAAGCTGTAAACCTCACTTTATAAAGTGCCCACAACAGCTAAACTCACATACAGTTTAACTTCAGTTTTACTTTCACCTACTTAACTTCTTTGCACTAACTTGTTTGCCTTCACACATACATTGCAGAATGATTTATTACATTATCATGAAACAATACTCAAAGCAAAGACAAATTCAGAAAGTGAGTAACATGATATTAATTTGCAACATTTGAACTACAAACCAAAATGATTTGTTAACAGTTATGTGAAGCAAACTTGTCACAACTTACTTAAAAAGAACTTACTTAATTCTCACACAATATATACTAAATGATATTATCATATTAAACAGTTGTAGGTATCTAACATTATAAAACAGAAAAACAAATAAAACATATCCATCCTTGAAAGTGTGAACTAGTTTAGTGGAATTAAGAATCAAACCAGACCCTGAATTGCAAGAGAACCCTCTAATCACCTGACCATACCGGCCCAAAGTTAAACAAATCTGAATTTTAAAAATCTTATTTCAATACCTTGAATGGTCAAAGTACAAGTTGCCTATCACGGTGTCTATGTTTAACAAAAAAAAGTAATGACAATACTTTGATTTCTTGAATAATTAGAACAACTGAAAAAAGTAAATGGAAACTCAAATTTCAATTAAATGATCATTTTCAGTTAAGCTGAATAACCTTGAATTAATATAAAATAACAATGAAAAATCATGTTTTGGTTATATAATACAATCATATAAATAGTCTAAACTATACATACAGTAACTATGTTGAAATCCTAAGGTCACAGGTCAACATTATTTCTGTCCTGAAAAGGTTACTGTTGATACTGATAAAGATTATGGTGTGGATTTTTAGAAAGCATTTGAAAAATTCCACATAAAAGGCTTGCTTAAAAAAATATACGTCAATAGCTGTAGGAGAAAAAATCCAAAAAAAGACAAGATAGAAGGAGGCATAGAATTGCTATAAATGAAGTGCAAACAAACTCGTTAATATAAAAAGCAGGATACCTAAAGACTATAATGAATGCTTTGTTGCTTTTGATTTATGTCAGTGTCAAATATTATGAAATAAACAATAAATTGCTTATGCTTCTGTTAATACTGTTTTGAATGTTGCTAGCTGTGATAATGCTGCTGTTACTGTTTTACAAAAACACTGAACTCACTTAGTAAATTGAAAAAATTGATAATTACTTTTTTCTATAAATGTGAAGCAGTTGATGATTATTTTTATATTTTATGTTACAAGTATAATTTAGATAGTAATAACTACAATAGTGTTGCAAAGAAAAAGGATCTTGGTATGCTGGCTGACCAGTTTCTTAAACCATCCAATCAATATGTCATTGCTGGTTTACAGCAAGTTTGGATTTTGTGAGGTATTTACAGAAATACAGAATATAAGACCAGATAGAATATAATTTCACTGCACAGGTTAGTATAATAGCTCATTTTGATATTGTGTGCAACCATAAAATCCTCTACCTTAAAAAGGTGTTGAATTGTTAAAACATCTAATAACAAGAATATTAGAATAGTATCAATAGATGGAAAGGTTTTTCAAATAACAGCAAGATAATATCTCCGAAATTATTTTATCTTGAAGAAAAGAAACCTGATTGAAGTATTAAAGATTATGGAACCTATTTTATCAACTAAACACTATGTATTACAGAGGGCTGCTAATTCTAAGAAATACATCAGTAAAAAATTGACCAAAATGCAAGATTTGTTTTTACTAATATGTGTTAGAATCGGCAAAAACATACAAGACTCACACTGAATGGTAAATTGTTGATTACACAAAAAAGAAAAAAACAATCTTCGGGTCAGATGTTTTTACTCTTTTAATAGAATGAGTGGCCTAGACGCAATAAATTTAAGGACAAGTTAGGATCACAGAAGTTGTTTTCTCTAGCAAAAAGTTTCAGAGGATCTGACCAAAATGTTTAAGATTGTTAAATGAGTGTTAATATATTTTCTTTCTTTGTATTTAATGGTATAAATGGCAGTTAGTGTTAGTGGCACAAATATATATTTTGGTAATAATTATCTCAAGCTGAAACATTTTTTTCTGAACAGGTAACGGTCTTTGTAATGCTGCCTTTACATGTGGTGGGTGTAGATAAAATAAATTTTAAAGAAGTTGGATAACAGAGAATGGCACTGAGTGCATTTGTATTTCAACTTTAAAATATCAGAGCAAGATTTATATTTTAATTCTATGGGAAGTCTTGAGTCAATAATCCAACAGGTAAATCTTAAAACTAAGTTTTGCGCAGATATTTATTTTTAACATACCACATAACCGCCTTCTCCTGATGCATGCCTATGAGGATCAGTAAGTTGTTTAATGTATTCTTTTTTTAATGCAGCCCGAAGTTTAGCTCTTTCTTCAACTTTCCTTTTTTCTTCAAAGGATGCATCAACTTGACCATCACCCATTTTCCTGACTGGTCGTATCTACGCCACCTATTCAAAAATACAATAATGATTCTTCAAAAAATAATTTAATTTCAGTAAATATTATATTATCAGATAACACCTACAATACTAAGTTATAATTGTGATTGAAGTTTGCTGTTTCAATGACAAAAAATAGTATTCATGTTTGCATACTAGTCTTCAAACTCATATTTTGTCTATTATGCAAATCTTCAGTGTTTGTTACTGAATCTATTGTAATCTTCAAGTATAATTTTGAATTAGTGATAAGGACTTTCTGTTAATTAGATTTAAGAAAACAAAAGGATGTTTGAGACTCTTAATTAACATTCAACGTTTTAAAAAAATGCTTATTCTATAATTAAGAGATTAGTACACCAATAATATTCTCCTCCCGAGAGGCTTGAGAAATTATAATACTAAAAATGGAGGCTCAATCACAATGTAAGTCTAGCAGAGATATCCATTATGAAGCTCTTCTTGTAAAACAAAAAAGAATAAAAAATAAAAAATAATTATCTCATACATATTCTGCCATACAAAATATATTTATAATTATATTATAAAATACATCCAGAATTTTAGCCTCAGTGGCTCAGCACAAAGTCCAAAGGAAATAGGTTTTCAATACCAATGGTTGGCAGAACACCAATAGCCCTTTGTGAAGCTTTGCGCTAAACAACTAGTTAACCATAGCTTTAAAATATAGCTTAGCATAAATACGATAGGAATTAACCATTTGGTCCTTCTAGGTCGGGCCTACTATGGCCAAGTGGGTTAAAACGTTCGACTCGTAATCCGAAGATCGCGGTTTCGAATCCCCACCAAACATGCTCGCTCTTTTAGCAATGAGAGGGTCATAATATGACGTTCAATACCACTATTACTTGGTAAAAGAGTAGCCAAAGAGTTCGCCGTGGGTGATGATGACTAGCTGTCTTCCCTATAGTCTTACACTGCTAAATTAGGGAAGACAAGCGCAGATAGCTCTCAAGTAGACTTGTGCGAAATTCAAAAACAAACCTTCTAGGCTGTTCTTGCACACAAAAAATTGAGAAAAGTAAATTTGCCTTGTATTTTTCACTAAACTCTCGTTTCTCATTTAAACTAATAAAAATTGTAAGCGTACACTAGCATTCTGCAAGTTAATCACCCAAGTTAAAAATAGAATTGTATTAACTGGAATCTCACCTACCATTTCTAAATCTTAAATTTTCGCGTTTTTGTACGACTATTTTCAAATATAGCACAAATAAATTTGAGGCTTTCGTCCTTTATTAAACTAATTAGCCTTCTAAATTTCAATAACGTCACGCTTATCCTTCCTCTTTACAACAGAAAATAAGTTAATAGACTTTAACACAATTACGTTTGATAACTCCTTCGTCCCTAGAATCATCCTAGTAACACTTATCTTAAACTTTTCCAATAAGTTAATATCCTTTCTTTGACTACGATACGAAAACTGCACACACTGTTCCAGACGAAGCTTAACTAATAATTTGTACATAAAAAGAAATAATTATTTATACTTATAATGGGTATGTCTATAAATTCACCCTAAAATTCTATTAGCCTTATACTAATAGCAATAGAGCACTGTCCTTGATGACGAGAAACCCACTTGAAATAAAAATGTATCTCAGAACAGCTAGTATGGATATTAACACTATTATTGATAAGGAAAAAACATTTCGACCTTCCTTGGTCATATTAAGGTTTCTTAACAGCTCGATAACTTGAGTGAACTATCTTCTACTATGACAAAATTTTCTTTAGTAATGCTGCAGTATATTTACATATTATTCCTTAAACTATGGGATAGGTCTGTTGAATAATAGGAAATTCCGTAATATTCTGAATTTCTCTGAATATATTAAGAGCCTAATCACAATGTAAAATAAAGAACGCATAACCTTTATTATTATACAGTACATATACAGTCTATATACCGTATTTTTCGGTGTATAAAACGAACCCTTATTTTCAAGGCTATCTTCAGGGAAATAAACATTTTTCACAGTTATAATTTATTTATTTGTTCAACATCAGCATAATCTTTTATTATTCTTTAAAACACTTCAAAAGCAGTAAACATAAATTTTTTTACCTTCGGTGTATAAGAGGCAGGGGTTTTGAGACACTTTTTTTTGGAAAAAAGTGCATTTTACCGGAAAATATGGTAATTGCTTTGGACAATAGATTGCCAATTGTATCGGATTAGAAATGTTCTCTTACTTTAAATAATCATACTGAAATCACCTACCGAGCTGTCTAAAATCAACGGTACTTATTTCATGGGTAATATCTAATTCTCCTACAGTGCTATCAATATTACAAGTAATTCTCATCCAAGCATGAAAAAGGCTGTACCCTCCAAACATTACCTATCTACCACATTATTCTTTACGTTCTTGTACAACCAATAGCAATACAGTAAATAAGTATAACAGGTATAATTTCAAAAGAATGATGAAGACTTTTGGTTTGATTTGAATTTCGCACAAAGATACACGAGAGCTATCTACGCTAGCCGTCCCTAATTTAGCAATGTAAGACTAGAGGAAAGATAGCTACTCATCATCAATCCCCGCCAACTCTTTGGCTACTCTTTTACCAACGAATAGTGAGACTGCTTGCAACATTAGAACGCCCCACAGCTGAAAAAGCGAGCATGTTTGGTGCGACGGGGATTCGAACCCGCGATCAGCGGATTACGAGTCGAGTACCTTAACCATCTGGCCCACTATTCTTTGGTAAACGAGTAGCCCAAGAGTTGGCGGTGGGTAATGATGACTAGCTATCTTCCCTTTAGTCTTACCCTGCTAAATTAGGGACGGCTAGCACAGATAGCCCTCGAGTAGCTTTGTGCGAAATTCAACAAACAAACAAGCTTTGCACGAAATTCAAAAAACAAACAAACTCAATGGACTAATTTTGCTCTGTCCGCAGTGTAGAATAAAACTACTGATTTTATTGTATTGAGTCTAAAAATTTCCCAATGATTTACCAAAGAGCAGCTGTTTATCTAGAAATACAAAAGTATAATACATAGCAAATTCAGTTTTGAAATGCACACAATTTTTTCAGTGTAAAACATCAAAGAAAATTAATCTTTGAATATAAAGAATCAAGTTGTAGTTACCAAAAAATATTAATCGACATTACCATAATCCCATACAATGAACAAAAAATAAATAATACAATGGGCTACACGTCCTGTGCCCACCACGGGTATCGAAACCCGGTTTTTAACCTTATAATTGTACACTTTTACAGCTGCCTTACAGTGGAACGGGGCAAAAACATACTACAATTAGCATTAGAAGACAGACCTTTATAAACTATATGCATATAAACACATAACAGTCTGCATATATACATACAGTAAAGGGAAAACAAGAAATAAGAAAACAATGAATAAAAGTGTCATGGAAATAGTAATAGATATTTATACATGTAACAACCCGGCATGGCTAGCTAACCACCTCGACACTCGACTGGTAATCCGAGGGTTGTGGGTTCGAATCCCCGTCGTACCAAACATGCTCGCCCTTTCAGCTGTGGGGAGTTATAATGTTACAATCAATCCCACTATTCGTTGGTAAAAGAGTAGCCCAAGAGTTAGCAGTTGGTGGTGATGACTAACTGCCTTCCCAGTCAACTTAAATAACTGTCAAATCAACAACACACACGAATACACAAACACAGTGCTAACAAGCACAATTTTCGTACAAGAAATCGTAGAAACATTAACAAATACTAAAATTAATCTCCAGGAAAAGACGGTATACAAGTCATCCTCCTTAAAAAAGGCATTTCACAACAATTTTTAATTTATCATTATACTTTGTTTATATCCAAATTTCTTGGAAGGATGCAAATGTATTAATATTCTATAAAGAAAGAAAGCCAGTCAACAACCCAAATAGCTTCCGACCAATCAGCCTGATCAGCTGTTTAGGCAAAATTCTTGAAAGAATAATCAGTAAAAGACTCTCTATATTCCTGGAGATAACATCAATATTACCAGAAGAACAAAATGGTTTCAGAAAACCCAGACAAACTACGGACAATTTAGTTAGATTAACAGAAGCAATTGTTGATAGTATTAATAAACGAGAATGTACTGTCGCTTGCTTTCGCGATATTGAGAAGGCTTTCGTTACTATGTGGCACAACGGTTTCTGGTTCCGAATCTAAGAAATGGGACAACTGCGGGGATATATTCGCTGTCTATCAAACTTTCTGGAAAACAGAATATGTGGAGTCAATGTTGAAGGGACCTTTTCAGATTATTTTACTCCAGAAGCTGGCGTCCTTCAAGGAAGGGTGGTTAGCCATATTCTATTCATCATGCACGTGAATAATATGCCTCAAAAAAGATCCAAATAATGGATACTCCTCACAGTTTGCAGACGATGTGGCAGTCTGGAAAAGTGCACCAACACCAGCAATAGCAGCCACAAACATTCAACCACAGTTAAATAGAATAAGTGCATATTGTTAAAAATACAGAATTAAAATAAACATAACTAGCAGTATTCGCAAAGTTAACTAAACATAAAAAAGTATAACCACTTTTCAAGACTGCTACGCCTGCAAAATTTTTTGAACTAACATATAACTCTAAGTAAACATGGATAAACCACGTACATTATATTAAAACAAAATATTGGCAAAGAACAAACTATGCTAGGAGTCTTGTTTGTTTTGGAATTTCGCACAAAGCTACCCGAGGGGTATCTGTGCTAGCCGTCCCTAATTTAGCAGTGTAAGACTAGAGGGAAGGCAGCTAGTCATCACCACCCACCGCCAACTCTTGGGCTACTCTTTTACCAACGAATAGTGGGATTGACCGTAAGTTATACACCCCTACGGCTGGGAGGGCGAGCATGTTTAGCGCGACGCGGGCTTGAACCCGCGACCCTCGGATTGCGAGTCGCACGCCTTACGCGCTTGGCCATGCCAGGCCCACTAGGAGTCTAACTGATGAAAATAACGGAGCAACGGCAGATAACATCATAAAAATATCTAAAACGTAGATTAGACCCGTAATTTATTATGCAACCCCCTGCATGGATAAATACAAGCAAAACTAAAAACAATACAAAATACACTACTCACAACAGCTTATAAAGTACCCAGAACAACATCATAATTCATTCGCAAATACGTACACATAGAAATAATAGCAGATAGACTCCTACATAGTACAGTAAATTATTTTGACAAAAACTGGACAAAAAATGAACTAATAAGCGAACTAGACAGGTACTATATACATGATGAGGATAGTCCTTAACACCTTTCTATAGTGAATATATATCTTCAAATTAAAACGAAAAGACCACCCATAAACTACACTCCACACTAGTTTAGGGTTTAACTAATAAACATTGAAAAGGATTTATGTGAATGTTTTATAGTTGATACCTATCTAATGAAAGAGCAAATAATTATGAAACTATAAAGATAAATTATTTATTTGCACCAAGTGTATGTGTAGATAGTACATGAACATTGTTCTGATAGGGGCCTGAGTAAGTGCGGATTACTCTGGCCATTGTGTACAATGTATAGATACACTTAATTGATGCTGAAACAAATGCAAAGAAAGGAAGAAGAGGTCGATCAAACCTGACCCTTCTGGGTATACAAACACTGATACCCAAATAACTATGAGAGAGAAAGAGAGAGAACATGTAAGAGAGCAACAGAAAGTTTGAGTACTTAGAACGCTAATAATGGAAATTAAAAGAACGAAATGAATAAAAACTTAAGATAGGTTAGAATGCAGCAAATATTATAATAATATGTTGTTTAAAGCAATTTTGCAAGTGTTGCGTATTATAACTTATCTCCGATTTATCAGGTTACGTACGTTTGCATTACAAATTTAAACAGCCGAAAATTTTAATTTTAATTTTGAAATTAGCTGAATGTCAATATGTATCAAGTTTATACAACAAGATTGATACACAAGATTTTCTTTCTTAACATAAATGTATTTAATATACAAACAACAATATAATTTATATAAACGGCTGTAACAAATAATAATTTCTATACACAAGTTTTGCAAAGTTGCAAACAATACTGAGTTTTCTTTCTGGTCAGAAATTGAATCTTTTATCGACATTTACAAAAAGCCAATTAATTCTACGCTGATATACCGGTGCATTTTTCTTGACAACTAGCAAGCTTGAAGCACACGAGTGTTCACCGACAGCAAATATTTAATGTCCTAGACCATTTAATGAACCTAGACCATCAACTAGCATGCTGCATTAAACCAGAGATTTACGGACTTATACAACGAAACTTAAACCAAATCAATACTAAGAACGACAGAGACGAAAAGATCTGCCACAACAAAAATCTTGAAAAACTAAGATGTAAACAACAGAAAAGACATCAACATGACAAACCGTTGACCAACCTCATAATTAACAGATCCGACCAACAATTAAACACAGACGAGATACAAAGGACTTAACTTCGCAATAGCACCAAGGTACATTCCAACCATAGAAATCAAAACATGTTTAGAAGACCTAGCCAGGAGACTTGTGATACTTTCTACAGAAAACAAAAACAACAAACAGAAAGAAGACAACTTAGATAATTTTATTGACATCCAACAGCCAAACTTCCCAGGTAAAATTACAAATTTATATTTTCCAGAAACACCTAAAAACAACATCTTAAACGATTTTTTCAAAGAATTTTCTTACAAAACCATCAACATAATTTCACAAAACAAAAAACTGAAAAACAACCTTCCAAAAAGAGACATTAATTCCATTAAAAACCTAAAACAAGACAGAAACATAAAAATTCTAAAAGCAGATAAAGGTAACGCTATAGTAATAATGAACACGAATGAATACATACAAAAAATGAATAACATCCTATCAGACACGAACAAATTTAAACCAATACACACAAATTCAACAATGACACATGAGACGCAACTGAACAAATTACTACTACAAATGAAAAAAGCCAACACAATTTCACAAACACTTTATTCCTACCTACGTAAAACCGACTCACGCACACCGCAAATATACGGCATCCCCAAACATCATAAACCAGATTGTCCATTACGACCAATAATGTCAACATATGAATCGTTTAATTACAATCTTGGTAAATACATAGCATGGGCATTCTCCAAATATGCAACATCAGCCAGTTCATTCATCAAAGACTCTTTTAATTTCAAGTCTAATCTAAATCAACTTAATCATAAAGCCTTAATGGCCAGTTTCGATGTTATATCCCTCTTTACAGAAGTTCCAACAACAGAAGCCTGCAAGATAGCCTTAGAACTCTATATCCGAGACCCTAACCCAATTATAGACATTCCCAGTAACCAGTTAGCAACCCTCATAGAATTCACCACACTAAAGACAAACTTCATGTTCAACGACCACAACTATATACAAACAAATGGCCTAAGCATGGGCAACCCAGTATCACCAGTTCTAGCCAATATTTTTATGACACAAATTGAAACACAAGCAATTAATACAGCATTACATCCACCACTATACTGGTACAGATATGTAGATGACACGGTTGCGGGATTCAATTCTACATAACACATACTTAATTTTTTCACTCACATTAACTCTATACATCCCAACATTAACTTTACATGTTAACAGGAAGAAAGCAATCAAATATCATTTCTTAACCTCAAAATTATAAGAACCGACACACAATTCAAAACAGAAATCCATCGAAAAATCACTCATACTGGACTATACATTCCTTGGGACTCAGCACATGAAACAAAACAAAAACTCAACATACTAAGAAACCAGATAAACACAGCCATAAAACTATGCTCACCAGATAAAATTAACGATGAATTAGACAAAATAAAACATTACTTCATCAACATCAATAAGTTTCCTCCACAAACCGTAGAAAACATTATACGCACACACCTAGACAGAAAGCAAAATCAACCAACAAAAGTAAATATATCTCACGAATCAAAAAATCACGAAACCATATACTGCTGTATACCATATATTCCTGACATCAGCAAACAAATAACCAACATTTGGCAAAAACTAGTAACAAAATATAACATTCCAGTTAATACTAAATTTATTCAAAAACCAGGCACAAACTAAGGTCTATACTATGTAAGAACTACACTGACAAACACCACACCATCATTATTTATAAAATACAATGTGATAACTGCCACGACTTCTATATTGGAAAAACAAGTAGAAAAATGGAAACCAGATTCAAAGAACATAAAAAGTCACCTTCACACGTTTTCGAACACTGCAAGTCAAATGGACACAACATAACCATAGAAAACACTAAAATACTAAATAAAGAAACAAACATAAACAAACGCAAAATTAAAAAAGCCTTACTTGTATAAAAACTTAAACCCAAAATAAGCCAATATAAAGGAACGCCATTATACCTATATTAATATTATAGATAAAATTATATATTCAAACATCTAACCGCGCCCTCTACATTGCGACACTCAGTTACACAACCCCTTCCAAACATGTGATCAGCTTCCGGTCAGTTACCTCTTTCTTTGTGAACCTGACGATGACCGAAGAAAGTCGAAACGTTGTTCGCTCTTCTATTTAAAATATTTTCTGAACCCAAACGAGCCGTTTTTGCATATAAAATTCTCAACAAGTGGGTTTCTCGACATCACTGATTTAATGTCCTCGTAGAAATACTTCAGTTCGAAGTTAATTCGCTGAAGTTTAACGGTTTGTAATGTTCGAAATTTATATACCGTATATACTCGTTTTACCGCCCGATCTCGATTAAAGGCCCGTTTGAATAGCCGCCCGTGTGAACAGAACATAAAAATAAATAAGGGCCCGTGCTTGAATACCCGCCCGGTCCCTAATCATAACTTTTAGGGAACTTTGTTTTTCAGTATGAAGATGTCAATTTATGATAATGAATCACACACGATATTAAAGCATATCTTCTTAGCTTTCATTTGACACATAGCTCGTTAAAATCCAATTTGGGGAAGCTGAGAACGACAGCCCGAAATTTTCTCATTATTTTCGCCTATCATCGCTGTAACAGTTTAATTGTTGACTCATTTGGCTGCACCCGCTTGCACTTGGCCACACATCCGGTGACGAAACCCTCGTATCACCTGACAATTGCACGCGTGCGCGTCTTGATTCGAATCTGTAGTGCAGCGCAGTGTATGGCCGCGCGCGCGTGCAGTTGTCGGATGATACGAGGGTTTGGTCACCGGGTGTGTTGTCAAGTGCAAGCGGGTGTAGATGATATGGCGAGCAGGTAGACAATAGGAAATAAGAAGCAGCTACGAAGCGCTCGTGCCACAACGAAATATTTGTCTTCAACGATAATTTTTGTGCATACCTAATTTTACTTTGAAAATAACAAGCGCCCGTGCTTGAATAAGAGCCCGTTTGAATAAGGGCTTGGTATTGAGTTTGGTTGAAAAAAATAAGGGCCCGGGCTATAAAACAAGTAAATACGGTATATATATTCCTGGTCAAATATTTGTAGTTTAACGACTAATACACATTTATCACAATTATAGCTTTCGATATTTACGGCCTGGCATGGCAAGCACGTAAGGCGTGCGACTCGCAATCCGAGGGTCGCGGGTTCGAGCCCGCGTCGCGCTAAACATGCTCGCCCTCCCAGCCGTGGGGGTGTATAATCTGACGGTCAATCCCACTATTCGTGGGTAGAAGAGTAGCCCAAGAGTTGGCGGTGGGTGGTGATGACTAGCTGCCTTCCCTCTAGTCTTACACTGCTAAATTAGGGACGGCTGGCACAGATGGCCCTCGAGTAGCTTTGTGTGAAGTTCCAAAAAAACAAACCAATATTGAAAGTATCCTGACTGTAGCAGACCAACAATATTATTAACTTGTCTTTCCGCGTGTTGCGTTGGTTACCTTTTATAAGTTTGAGAAGGGATTTTTCTTGACATTTCAGCTAAGGCAACAGTACTGGTATTTTACACACATACATTGTCGACTATTTTGCTCGAGAACCTTCAATAAATTTAAAGAACAAGCGGGACTTTCGCAATGCACATTTAATAATATAAGTTGCGTACATTTCTAAATATATATTTAACTGAACCGTCAATACTAATATAAATATAGATCAGTAAATCCGTTACAGCAAGTAATTCAGAACAAATTTCATTGTAGTGAAGCTTTGCTATTCTTTCGAAAAGAAAGCTCATTTATAAAGAAAGATTTCTAAAGTGACTACGACCAGAGGACGCATAAGAGTAAATAGCAGTTTTTATACATTAATATATTCTAAATCTCGAAGGGGGATTTATATATTATGTGTAGTTTAACCTGTTTAAAAAAGTTTAATTACTCTTATAATTTGTGACTGAAATATAAAATCTTACAAAACTCAAAATAAAAAGATTCTGAATTTAAATTTCTTTACCATCTACATGGTTTGATCATAATCTTTATGTAAATTATTTCACTGAATGCGGCATTGGCCAAATTATTTGCACACTGTTTTATATATTCATGATATTGTTTACATACATGTAGTGATTACTGAGTAAATAAATGCCCAAGTAGTAGCAGAAAAGATAGTTGATGATCAGACAAACATATACGAATTTTTTTTCTTTCTGAATAAGTTGTTTTAAGCATTCGCTCTTTAAAGTGCATATTCACACCTATTTTGTACAAAAAGGTGTGCTTTTTGGTACAGCTTTTTTTGAAACAGATAAACGCTGTATTCAGGAAATTTCTTTGTGCTGGATGTAGATTCATGCCTTGTTACGAACCAGAAGTTAGAAGGGCATCAAAATGTTTGACCGTCCAGAAATGGTATGAAACAAATTGATATTGCTAAATGAGTAGGGTACTCCCAATATACAATATCTAAAATCCTGAAACGTTATCTGAGTGAAAGAATTGTTGTTCCAAAAAAGCCTACTGGTAGATACCAAAAAATTACTGCCCAAGACGAATGTGTTTTGATGAGGTTAACATGTCCAGGACAAAAGAAGTCTTGCAAAAGTTTATCACTAAAATGGCATGAACACATTGACTGCGGGGTATCAAGATAGACAGTGATTAAGAGATTGACCAAACAAGGTTATTTTGTAAGATTTTACCACTGTCACTATGTTACTTTGGCACGCCAACATACAGTTAAAACAATGGCAATATGTCATATTTTCAGATGAGTCACGATTATGGTTTGTTAAATAAAGCTAATGGTAGGATTTGTGTTCGTCATGTGCCTGGAGAACAATTGAGAAAAGACAGTCTTTCCCATAGGAAGTGGTCCAGTTATTCATCATTATGAAAAAAAACACTTATTCTTATATTCTTCAGGGAAATGGCAATGGCGTCTATTACGAGCATCGCATGGAAACGACATTGCCACAATGTGTTAGGATAAGGTTTAACAATAACTTTGTATTCCAGGATGACAATGGCGTTGCCCATAGTGCACATATTTTATAGGACTATCTCGACTAAGAGAATGCTATAAGACTGCCATGGCCTGAAATGTCTCCAGATTGTAATCACGTTGAGAACTAAGCTAGAAAATTGCAAATGACAACCCTAAACCAGCTACTGCATTTAAGTCGCAGCGCCTTCTACTGATAAGTTAAGATGAAATCGTAATGGATTACATCAACTTTATCGAAAGCATCCTATGTCCCCTCGCAGAAAGTATTAGAGCATAAGGAGGACCAATCAAGTAATGAATATTTAATACGAACTTATATAAGACTACAGGCACTATTTATAATAACTTAATGTTATTTTTGTCGTTAAATATATTTGGTGAGGTTACAAATGGCAAAGTTTGTTTTGAAAGTTAAAATGCTGAATTACTCATCTTTCTACAAGTGTGTGATACAGTTGTTTACTGATCAAAGCCTGTTTCATTACACAGATTACATCAGTAGATGTTCATTACAACATGCATTTCTCAGTTTGAAAGTTCTAATAATATTCGTGTTCCACCTTAATAATATTTATCTTATTTGTTAAAAAATATGCAATCATTTTGACCACGACTGCATTTTTATTAATTTGACGTAACGACAAAATAATCCTTAAAAAGTATTCTGTTTTACTTTATACACGTAAAATATTAAATTTGCCATTTTAATTTCATCAAATTTATAGCTTTCTTTTTTGTGTGTGTGTACGTTTCACAAAGGCGTACGGTGTATTTCCAGACAGACAATGCTACTGTAGGTAGATGAAGCAACTAAGAGTAATGTTTGAACAGTTCATAAGACCATCAATTATCTAAATAACTGTGTTTAACTATTGCCTTATTTGCCTGACATAATTCTTGTAAATCCTTAAAAGAATGGATTTCTCATAATAACATCTCTAAATATCGTACATTAATTTAGCACACAATCTTATTATTACACCAGTTTGGCTTTATCTGTAGACCTATAATTTTAATTGTGAATGACAGTTCTTGGCAAAGAGTTGCCTATATTTTTAAGTATCAATTTACTGTACATTTATCATATTGATTATAGTTTTTGTTTCTATATCTAATTTGCATGATATATTCTTATAATTATTCTATAAATTTTATAAATATAAAATTATTCTTAATTAATTATGACAATTAATATAATCATCCATTCATTCTGAGAACATCTGTTTAAATCTCTAAATAACATACAGTAATTTTGATGTTTATATTTACAATTTGGTCACTAAAATTTAAAGGATCTACTTAAATAACTAATTTTAACCATTACAACTGTAAAAATAATATTCTTAGTTTTTATATATATTTTAATTTTGAATATGAATGCACTACAAGATATGTTTGTTTGTTTATCGAATTTCGCGCAAAGCTACACGAGGGCTATCTGCGCTAGTCGTCCCTAATTTAACAGTGTAAGACTAGAGGGAAGACAGCTAGTCATCTTCACCCATCGCAAACTCGTGGGCTACTCTTTTACCAAATCCCCCACGGATGAAAGGGCGAGCATGTTTGGTGCAACGGGGAATCGAACCCGCGACCCTCAGACTAAGAGTCTAACGCCTTAACCCACATGGCTATCCCGCGCCTGAATTACTACATATAAATATTCTTTCTGCTTGTATCTTAGATAATTAACACTAAATGCAAATGATAGAAAAGGTAACACATACAATCATCAAATGGTGTGGACATTACACCCTTATTGATTTACAATTCTTGATATATTGACCTCTCACCAGGAGAGGAGTCTGATAAAATTTGAAGTTCAATATGGCCGAAGTTACGACAACAAATGTTGAATAAGTCGATTATAATACATCACTAAAGAAAGTTACATTAGAGCTAAGAATTAAAGCAACGTTACAGCAAAGATGGAGTACCCTTATTTAGTGTATAATGCATAATTTGTTTCTTGTTTTACACAAACGTTTGAGTTTTTCCTTTACTTTTTAAATTCATTTTGAATTATGTTGCAATTATTTTGTTATAATTCTTCTGAATTTACAATGCTTATGTCTTACCTAACAGTTCAATCTTGACATGAGAATATCATATTATCTTATTTATCTGTAGTTAAACACAAAGCGACACAATGAGCTATCTGTGCTGTGTCCATCTTGAGTTTCGAAACCGGATTTCAGTGTTCTACGGGCCTGGCATGGCCTAGCGCGATAAGGCGTGCACTTCGTAATCTGAGGGTCGCGGGTTCGCGCCCGAGTCGCGCCAAACATGCTTCGCCCTCCCAGCCGTGGGGACGTTATAATGTGACGGTCAATCACATTTTTCGTTGGTGAAAGAGTAGTCCAAAAGTTGGCGGTGGGTGGTAATGACTAGCTGCCTTCCCTCTGGTCTTACACTGCTAAATTAGGGACGGCTAGCACAGATAGCCCTCGAGTAGCTTTGAGCGAAATTCCAAAACAAAACAAAATATTCAGTGTTATACGTTCCTTTACCGCTGTGCCACTGTTGGTTTATCAAATGTTTATTGGTGGGCTTTTTTTAAAATTTATACAAAGACAATAAATTTGTTTCATGGAAGACTATGCTCAGGTTCACATGGTTGTTTCGGTACAATAGATTCTCCCACCTTTCAGATCGGATGTCAAAAATATGTTCTTTAATCCTTTAACCTGTAGCAGGGCTTGGCTCTACTGTATAGTTTTGGCCATATTTGCACTTTATACTTTAAATAGCCCCATTTGCTTTAAATGTTGTACATTTTTTATAGTGATAAATGCATTTTGCAAATTTTATCTTGGGTAGAATCTCCCTTTCTTGTTATGTTTGGTGAATATGGACATATTTTGTTTCCTTGACGTGCAGTGTGGGAAAAGTGACATGGTGACTAAAAGTGGACTTTCCCTCATTCAGTAACATATAATGTAGTACTTAATAGCTTTGATGGAAACTAATTTAGCGAGCAGTTTGCGTTACAAACGTAAACAAACCCGGATTAAGTCATGGGCTTACCGGGCTGAATTAGGGGGCCTCAAACTATGACTATCAATGTATTGCACCTTGAGGTTCTGTCTCGAGGGGGCCTCTTTAAGTTGAAAAGACTAGGGCCAATAAAACCCTTAATTCTGTCTTGAGCATAAGTACCAGCTTCCGTAATTCTGTATTATTTTATTTGTTAAATTTCTTGTCCTATACATGAAATATTTGACAATGCTGAACTTTGTAGCCATAGGCTAAATTGATGTGCAGTACAAATATGTTTATATCGATGTTTTCTCTGTACATTAAGGTCATAAAAATATCATTGTAATTCGCATTCATCAAATCCCAAAAGGATACTTTTAGTAGTTACTTAACTTTTGTCTTTGAACTTTATGAAGTGATGTCTGCACTAGAGATTACAAATAATATTCCAATTGCGTATAAAGCCATACAAGAAAAGTATCAGTAACACGGTGAATATAAGCTATGGGAGTCAGAACTCTTATTTACAATACTCAATTAATTTTCAAGCATCTGCATGTAGAGTTGGTAAATAATTGGGTGACTATATCGCTGCATTGGTTTGATTCGATTTGTTTTTAATTTCGCACAAAGCTAGATGAGGCCTGTCTGCACAATCCAGCCTTAATTTAGCAGTGATAGACTAGATGAAAGCCAACTAGTTAATACCAACCACTGCCAACTCTTGAGTTACTCTATTATCAACAATTAATGAGATTGACCGTCACGCTATAAATACCCAAGATTGAAAAGGCGAGCATTTTGAGCGTTACTGGGATAAAGAATGCGAATTTCGCGCTCTAACCATTAGGCCATACCAAGATTCACTGCATTCAATGCTGTATGGTATTGAATTTATTTTGATATAGATTGTCCATACATACAATGATTGCCAAACTATATCAGATTATATGTGCACTCCTTTGATAACAATGAGATTGTTGCGTAAATTACATAATGTTAAACATTATAACAAAAATGTTCCTATTATTCAAACACTAAGATAAATTTGAATGCAATATTAAATATTATTAAGGATTGTAATTTCTATTAAAAATACTATTATGTAATTATAACAGAATGTAATAATAAGCCATTAATACGTTTAAAGATTTAATACCAAGAATCACGTTACCGATAAATACTGTGTAGATTTATTTTAATAAAAAGTAATTTTTTCCCCACTTTTACTATACGGGACATTTAAATGTTGAAAAAACGCTAACTATTTGAGACAACTACTGAAATTTTGACTTTTGTTGCATCTCTGTGCCGAATAAATCTCTTTATTGTTATTTAATCTTAAAGTGATAAATTCATAACATTAACCACACTTTTAAGTGTCTGTTTTACTAGAAACACAAACAGTTAAAATACGGTTCTTATCATGGAAGGTTAACGTAAATTCACAAAATGCGCAATGAATCTTCCAATTCTTGACCAATTTTTCTATAAACTGGTAGATTTATATGTAAATTTCAAAGAAAGAAACAATAAACACTGAACGCTATTTACTGGGTTACAACTGTTATTTATGATAACTCGATATTTTAAAAGCAAAACAAACTATAGCGTCATTCCACGTCACACTAAGTTAAGGCTATCATATTTATTAAGTAATAAAAAATGATCATGCTGTGTAGTATTGAAGATTATTTTGACATAGATTTTCCATACATACAACGATTGTCAAGCTGTATCAGATTATATTACTACGCCAGAAATAGCTTAACGAAAACAGTTTTAAAAAAGGAAAGAAAATGTATTAAATAAATAAATTTGCAGCCCAATAAACCATTTTCAGTGCTATCATATCATTGCCTTGTAAATTCTGCTAATTTTAGTAAGATGGTTTATCGTAGAGCAAAGTCAAATTTGGCTATCTGCTGGGTCGATCGTAGGAAATCAAAACTGTATTTTAGCATTGCAAGTCTTCAGACTCACCATTGGCAGGCCCGCATGACCAGGTGGTTAAGGCGCTCGACTCGTAATTCAAAAGTCGCTGGTTCGAATCCCCTTCACACCAAACATACTCGCCCTTTCAGACGTGGGATCGTTATAACGTGATGGTCAATCCCACTATTCGTTGGTAAAAGAGTAGTCTAAAAGTCGGCGGTGGGTGGTGATAACTAGCTACCTTCCCTCTAGTCTTACACTGCTACATTAAGGACGGCTGGTGCAGATAGCCTTCGTGTAGCTTTGCGCAAAATTTAAAAACAACCAAACAAATAAACACCACTGTCCTATTGGAAGATATTTTATGAAGATATATTAAGAAATTGTTGATTAATTTTTCGGAACAGGGATCACCTGGAGAGATTAACCATTTTAATCATTCGTGCCCCATTTAGGTACTGTGTAGTCTGTCAGTCAGGTATTGGACACTAAGAAGACGTCACATAAGAGATAAAATGTACGGATTCCGTGAGTCATCATGGCATAAGAACATCAAAGCAAGAAAGAAAAATAATTTTTACTCTTAATTTGGTTTTATTTACTTTTGTGTGTGCGTGTATTATTCTTATAGTAAAGCCACATTGGACTATCTGCAGGGGTCTCGGGTTCGAAACACAGTCACATCAAACATGCTTGCCCTCTCAGCCATGGGGGCGTTATAATGTGACGGTCAATCCCACTATTCGTTGGTAAAGAGTATCCCAAAAGTTGGCGGTGGATGATGATGACTAACTGCTTTCCCTCTAGTCTTACACTGCTAAATTAGGACGGCTAGAGGAGGTAGCTCTCGATTAGCTATGCGCGAAGTTAAAAAACAACAAAAAAAAAACCAGCTATCTGCCGGGTCCAATTAGGAGATTTACTCTTGAAACAAAACACTATCGAGGATTCTGCAGAAGTATATTTGATAGTTTATTTTATATTTTTCTGCTGTTTTTTTCTTCTTTTATAAATGCTAATAATCCATAATAAAAACAGATTTTTCTCCCAAAATGAACGATTAGAATTTGCGTTAATATTTTAAACTTATCACTTTGGAACTGAAAAAAAAAAAGAGAAAATATGAAACATATGTTGTAACGAGGATGGAGCCACGTATACTGTTTTTAAAAACACTCCTGAGACTGCGTTAAACATCAAATCGTCGTTTTGCAACGTGGTGTGTTATAGTGACGTTATCAATATAGCGTTATATATAACTTGTAAACATCTATAACAGCGGAAGATTTGTGTTAGTGTGTTATTTGTATATTGAAGTTTATTTGAAAATTGATAAAAAAAATGGTCGTGTCGAGAAGGAAGATGAAATATATTTCAAAGCTGTTTTGGCTTTTTCTTATCTGTTTCGTAAAAAGAAATTTGGGAGATAATGTTTCTGAACATAGTTATTATGTGGAACATGTTGAAGATTCTCTGCTTACCAATAGTGGTAGTAACAGTAGTGATATTGTTATCGGTAATTATGATACAGTTGGATTACAGAAGGAAACGACCACTGCAATTGAGGTTGAAGGTAAGCTAGGCTGCACAGTAGAAATCTTAACTTTTTAGGTTGCATATAGTTATATATATACCAGTAATACAGAACAATTTACTTTGCAAGTTTCAAAATTTTGTGTGTAATGAGCGTGGATTGATATTATAACAATTATTAGCATATACTGGAAAATTTGGTTCGTAAATCTTGAAATTCAAGACTGTCTCTTCACACCATCATTCGAGAAAAAAAGTAAAACCTCAATCCTACCTTTTTTTTGTTGTTGTTGTTAATCATGTAATGCGTTATCCTCTACACAGGGTCTAGTACAAATACTAGTTAGTCATTTACTACTGCTGATATTGATTTATTCCATAAGTGAATTACACTGTTAATATATAAGAACTTAGAAGATAAAACTGTCTCGGTTAGAACCTAGCTTTCATCTTCCAAATATCAGACTTGAAAGGCTCTAGTATATCACTCGTTCCCCCAGATTATCTCTTCAATATGCAGAGTCAAGACATGTAGAGTCAATTTTTTTTAATGGGCATAGATTGACCTTAATTAAAATGTTTTTATTTGTGTATCTCTTTTTAATATTTTATTTTATTTATTATTTTAACTACCAGGAATGGTTATAAAGGGATTTGTACTAGAGCAAATGAAGATACAAGTCCTACAAAAGTTCCTCTAATATTAAATAAGCAATTTTATGCAGTAATATGACAAACAGGAAGATTGTAAAAAACATTAAGGCATTAAAAGCAATATAAAATAACACTAGAGTATGTTATGTACCTTTTTCAAACAATCTGAACAAATGCTTCCATCATCTTGTCATTTATTTATTGTATAGATGCTTCAGTATGAGAAGTTATAAATACTTTGAGAACTATTGACTGTCATGATTAATTTCATTCAAATAAAAGGATTACAGAACTTTTAAGATTATTTTCCTCAATAGTGAAATTGCCAAAATATTTTCAAATGGAAAAATGAAAACATCTTGTTTAGCTTTATATCGATTAGCTTCCTGTTTCATTTCTGTATTTAAGTGTAAAATTCACAAGTCTGGGTATGTTATTTAGTGTATTGAGAACTAAAAAGTCCTTATGATGAAACTGTGATATTTATGCTGAATTTTGGGATATGAAGAGAAATAAAAAAAAAAACTTCACACAAGATAAATCAGAATCCTTAGAACATGCTGTTGTCACTGGTCTATTTGATAAACTGTTTTCTATTATCATACATTTTGTTTCTAAAAATTTATTGCAGATGCCCATGGATGGCCTCAATTTTAATTGAAGTTTACATAAAATAATTCTGTAAACTCAATCAGAAAATACTTCTGTTGCAAGTTGAAACTTATAGTTTACACGCAATGCTTTTAGAGATGGGTGAAAAGCAGTTGACTGGAAATTTGAAGAAATTCTGTCAAATCTCTACTATATGCTCAAAGATTCTCCAGTAAGAGCTAATTACTTCAAAAACAATACTGGATGCTTGAACTTTTGACCAACGCCATATCAGTACTGATGGCTGGAAAGCATCATTGTTATGGAGAAGTACTTTTCCCTTCTACATCATCTTAAAACATATGGGTTTGCAGAAAATTCCAACAAAATTACAGTTGTGTGATAGTATGTATGAACTGGTTAATTTCCTTCTCTTTAAGCAAAAATTACATTTTTTCTCTCAGTTACTAAAGTACTTAAACCTTTTCTGAAATACTTCCTTAAGAATAAACTAATGTTAGTTTTTTTTTGTCAATAGCAAAGGAACCTTCCAGAATTGATAATGTTTTTGTGACAAAGAAAGTCCTTAATAGTTTAAAAGAGCTTCAAAAAGTGATAGGCTTACTAAGCTTTATACTTGAATACAGGTAGTTCCTCAAGGCTGTCGTTAAAATTATTTGCAAGTGATGAATATAAACTTTTTGAATCTGGAAGTGATGTTAAATGCATCATCAACTGCTGTTACATTTTTATCTCATCTTTAAACAAATCTGGTAAATGAAGGCTTAGTGGAAAAAAGATACTGTAACACTATTTTCAGGCAATAGAAAGAGTTTTTATGACATTACTGCAATCACCTGATTTAAAATCTTGCTTCTGAGAGAACAGGACAGACTGGATACTTTCATATTTCCATCTATAGTCAGAAAAAAGAAGCAATCTCAGATGTTTTGGAAAGTTTGCAGGTCTATTCTTTCCTTGTTCCATGGACAGGCTAGTGTGGAAAAGGGATTCTGTAAATAAGTTACCATAGAAAATTGTGTTCTTTAATGGAAGGAGGGGCCTAAGTGATAACTTTATACATTTTGTGTTGTCATAATGTAAATGCAGAAATACCTATGTCTGATGGAAGTTCAAAAAAAAGTATAGAAAGTATTTAGAATTCTAGAAAGATGAAGACACAGAAAGGTGACAATAGAAGCTTTGTAGAAACTGAATTGGATCATAAAATCAACCATGTATTTGACTTTATGCAGCTCCTTTCATAAACTGAGTAAATCTATAATAAACAAGGAAGAATCTTTAAAGGCTCTCACCGTGAAGATTAAACAAACTGTCGTGCTAGAAATACTAAAATGCTAATTTTGATTCTCGTATTTTCAAATAATTGAGGTACACTTGAATACTGGTAGATTAGTAGTAATATTAATAAGACAAAGACAATTCCTTTTCATATGTAAAGTATGTATGCTGAGGTGCAGTTTTAGGTGTAACCCACATAAAATTTTTCTTGAATTGTTGCAAATGGCATTGAAGAACCACGGAATTTCATTTCTGCACAGTTATAAGAACCTTACCCCAGAAAGTAACCCATAGACCCAACCACTCCATCTGTTGCTCTAGACATATTTCAGAATTTCAAGGAATGAATGATTTGGATGAACTATGTTCATCATAAGGACTTTTTATGAAGCTAGTAAAAATGTCCCAGGCTTCATTATGAATTATTAACATTTCCCAATTTGAAATTGCTTTTCTCAAATTTTCCTACTATGCAGGCCTGGGAATTTAAACTTCATGAAAGTTTTGGTTTCAATAACAGATTTTTTATAATTCAGATACATAGTAACATTCATTTTATTTTTCCAGTATATAAGAATTTTTTGCAAGTTTGGAGCAAAGAGTTGCTTAGATCAAAGATCAAATTGTTAATTAATTTACCCTAATGAATAATATTTGTTACCTTTTTTAACAAAAATACAAACAAACTGAAGAAAAGAACATTTTAACATCAAACAAACATGCATCCTCATTCATTCTGATTTTTGTGTGTGTGAAATCTAGGTCTTTTAGTCCCAAAACTATGTGTTGCAGTCTTTCTTTTATTTAATGTGTTTACAGCATCTCCTTTCCCCAACTTGTGGTAATCAGCCATCTTGCTGATGTTCCAACTTCCATGATACCTCCTCTCCATTTCCCTGATGTCTTTATGAAATCTTTTCCCTTGTTCTTCACTGATGGCAACAAGATTTTCAGTGAAATAGTGAATACATGAGTGTAAGAAATGAATTTTCAAGCTTATAATATAGCCCAACTCTTTTGAATGTATTTAGCATGTTAATGACACTATTATATTTTCATAATTTGCCATTGCTGTTTCCTAAATTATTGTTAATAACATCTTTTAAGTTGATCCATGCTTCTTTGTTGACTTTCCTCCTTTTCCTTTCAAACTGTCTCTCTGAAGTCAATTTCCTAATCTGAAATCAAACAAAAATCCCTTTTTAAAGTTTTACTTCTGAAAGAGTTTGGAATAATCTACATAGATACTTAACAATTGCCATCTTTGTCTACAATGTTTTCAAACTGTTTCATCTAGCCCAGTTTTATGTGAAGTGGATGTAATTTAATTTTTGTTGTGTTAACTAAATTTTCATGTTTAATATTTATCAATCCTGGTATCAGGCTTATTCATTGTGGGTATTGCTTTTTTCATGTAGTACTGATTTCTTGCTTTGCTGTCTTATTCACACTTTGTATAATTGGATTGATGACCCAGTAATATACAAAGGACTTTTAAGTCTCCACAAAGTAACCATCCATGGTTTTTGTGTTTGATCTTATTAAGACGAAGGTTGAGGATTTGATGCATTTTCTTTAAGTGAACCAGATGAGTAACAGGAAGAGATGTGTACATGTTATTATTGTGAAGGAAAGTATTTTTAATACTTCTTTTGGAGAAATCAATGAACAATCAACAATCACTTTTTCATAGACTGCAGCTTCTAGGATTGGTATTAATTCAGAAATATTCATGCAATAAACTAGTGAAGCTTCTTGTAAAAACTATTAAAAACATCTTTTTATGTACCAGTAAAATGTTGTTCCTGGAGAAAATTAACATCAAAATGCATGCACAAATAAGTATTTTCCAGAAATTATATGTCATGTAGCCTACTAACCATTTATATGCTTGTGATATGATTCTCACGTGTTTTGGAATGATTGATAAAACTCTTGTCAAGACTGGTGGAGAGAAGTCTATATAGCTTTTGTTTGGCAACATTTTAAGCATAATAAAATTTGAACCAATTTTAATGAAAAGGATTAATTTATGTAGAAATACACATGCCATTTTGTGAAAAATCTGTAGGTGATGGAAAAAATAGATACATTTTCAGGTTCATCATAGAGGAATTACTTTAAAATGTGTAAAAATTTAAAGACAACAAAACCCAGTCAGGCCTACATTATAGAGGTAAAAGCAAGACTGATCAGCATATGTACTCTAGAGCAACCCGTATATCCCGTCCCCACTGCCTAAAATTGAGGAGTTATGGGAATGGTACTTTGGAATGTAAAGTTGTGAGACAGGTTTAATTTTCTTTATTGTACAACATTGAAAACTAGACTTATGATTCAAGCATTTAAACTGTTTAAGACATTGCAAATTTGAATATAAAAGAAAACAAATGTAGCCTTTGGAGCTCTCCATATAAGTCCAAATTTTTTCTGTGTTAGAGTTATAAATTTGTGAAACAGTTGTCTAGATGGTGTGATATGTATGTTTAGACCTTAGCAGTTAGTGATATTTGCTGATTTATTAATTGGCAGGCTCATTGATAGAATAATACAATGTTCATAACATACATTATCCATCATGAAGCAAAACAGGGAAGAAGGAGCAACAACTAAGATTGTTTGAGAACAACTGTGTTATTTAATCATGGTGTTAATCTCCAAGTCCTATTTTTAATTATTTTTTTGTAAGTAATTTTTAATTTACTCTTTACTGTATTTGATATCTATTAGTTGCTATTTGCACATTTTGCAAAAAAAAAAAGTGTCAAAAACTTTTAGCATGAAGTTTTTTGTTTTTCTAAATACTTAGATATCTAGTTGGTTAATCACTACTGTCATGCAGTGATGGTGACATGATCACCATATTTGCTTTTCAAATATTTAGTAAATCCCCATTAATTATGTCATATAAATTGATAATTAATGAGAACATGCTCGTCATTATCAATAATAATGCTAATAATATATTTATATTAAATACATGATTCCATAACAGATATGTTATAAGAGTACTGCAGATGTCTTGAACATTACTAGTATTTATTAACACAAATCTCCAAGTCTACTTTCTAAGTTATGTAGAAAGCCGAGGTAGAAATGCATACTATGGTAACACTTACTTGATGTTCATATTATTGTATTAGCATAGAACTAATTAATATGTGGCTTAACTATGAACTGGACTGCTGTTGACTTCAGTTGTAATAAATTCAAAATACTGTGAAGAAAAACAACCTGTTTTGACAGTTCACTCCTTAAACCAGATTGGTCACAAAAGTCGCATCTGGCCAAAAAATTCAAATTTACCCATTGATCCATTACAGCATCAGATAATGTTTTTCTATTTGTCCTGAAAATTAATCCAAAGCACATTGTATCCTCCTTTTTATAAATAGATCAGATGTTTTGTGAAGCATTTTGCATGTTTAGAAATAATTTTCAGATCAATGATGGAATGTGTGAAAAATTAAATTTACAGATTTAAAGAGATAATCAAGACACATCTTGTTTTTTTTAATTATATACTTTATAATAGTGTAAGGTCATCTGGCTGTTTTTTTTATTAATTCTTAAAAAAATAATGAGGATTGTATGGACTTTTCCCATAGATGTGTGCTTGTTTTGTACAACATCATAAAATACATTTGCACAATTGTCAATTAGAAGTATAACAGAACAAAATAAGAAAACTACATTTACACTTAAGTAGCCCAATAGTCGTTAGTTCCATATTAATGACAATAACAGGTAGCCATAGTAGTTTTGCCACACTAAATACAGGATGAGCAAATGGGAACTGAACCAAAACCCTTAATTTCGGATTATCTCTAAAATCACCAATCCATGCTGGCTTAACACTGAACATACTTGAAATAAACTTAACTGTTAAGTCAGATTTCTTGGTAGGTCACAGATCACTTATTATGGAGTTTTGCACTTAACAACAAACATATTTCAATTACTTGGATGTCTAGAATGACAAGATATAATGGTTATAGGGTTTCTATTTCATATTTTATCAAGACTTCTTAGACCTATGTGTTTTTAGAACATCATGAAAAGGATAATAATACCCAAAAATCTCTAGTTTGATTAGTTTATGTGACACTAATTGATGTAATCACTCTTTATGGGTAATTAATTAAATTGTCCTGTTCTAATGCTATTAAATGTCTGGTGTAAAGAGTTATATTTAGGTTTGAATTGAAACTTTGTTATATGCTTTGAATGGAAGGATTACATTGTTAGGTTTAATCGTTTTATATCACATTGATTATTTTTTACAGTTTATTTTGCAAAAGACCAGTTCAACTAATTATGGCTTAATATTTCTCTCTTAAACGTCATTCTGTACATGATTTGATAGAAATTTTATGATATTGTTAATCTTATTTAATCAGTTTGTTAAGCTATTGGTAACACTTTACAGATATTCTCTTTTAAAATTTATTTTTATGTAGTAATGTGAAATCAGATACGTATATTTACAAAGACAAATGTATGAAAAAGTGACTTGTTTACTGAATCATATTGTATAGTAAACCAAATGATTGTTGTATTCTTACAGGATGTTCACGATTCACCAACTGTGTTTCTTGTGTTGATGCAGGTTGTGTCTTCATTCAATGCAGTATTAAGAATGGTAGGTCTTTTCAACAAGAGGTCAATTTTATTGTTTATATTTATACTTGTAGTCATATTACATTATGTATTGCTCAAATGTATGGCATTTGTTATCGTATTCACAAAAACCATTGAAAAATGTGTTTATGAAAATTAGGGAACAAATTTAAAGTAAGCAATAAGATATTTATGCATGTGTATCTGTACTTCTGTTATTATAAATTTTTATGATAAATGCTTGTAGCACACTACAATGCAATATTAAGATAACCTTTGTTTATTTACTATAGTGACAATTCAATACATGTATCAAATAATTTTAAATAAATTGCAATGAAGGAACAAACATTAATAGTGAGGAAGTTTTTTACTGATTTATGCAGAAATGTCTAACTCATAGTGGTAAACAGTTATTTTATAAGGTTAATGTTCAATTTTGTTATATTTTTTCTCCAAATTTTTATTTAATACTGACAATGAATTTAAAACTTTGTGGAAATGTTTTGGTAACAATTTTTATGTAAGGAATCATAACTTATTGATTGACACTAATGAAAACAAGATAATTATAATTTAGAAGAAATTGAAGTGCCAGTTTTATATTGCTTTAGCTTCATACAAATAGCTATTTACTTTTGTCTTCTCATTAAAAAGTTACAGACAAGAAATTTGACCCTTTATGTGAGAAGGATAATGAAATCATTCAGCTAAGTAAAGAAAAATGTTCAGGAGATTTAAATGCCATCTCTCAGTCAGCACTGTGTAAGTATGCATTAGTAGCAGCTTTGATAATTACTAACAAATGAATTTGAGATCCAGCTTTTTAACTGAAGTAATGCATCAGAAAAAATATTCAAGTATTGAGGTCTTGTATTTACTGTTATGATATATGTAATCTTATCGTTATGGTAAATGTTTTATATATTAAAACTAAACTTATAATAACTATTATAATATTAAACTAAATAACATTATCCCTGAATTAAATCTATTTTTTATGTAACTAATTAACTTCAAATTGGAAAGAAAATACAAATGAAATGAAAAGTGGGTTCTTGTCTTGATTCATCTAACTATATTTTGATACCAATTCTATTTGTATAATGTGTTTATAATTTGTTTATTTTGAATGCAACTATCTGAAACATCATGACATGAATACTGACATATCTTTAATGAGTGGGTTGATAAATCAAATTTTAATATCTAAGTTTTAAGTTCTTAATTGCATTAACGGTTTCTGTTTTGTTTCTTAAACCTCAATCTCTGCTGGCATCATAATCGTGACATTTCCTCTCTGTTTCTTTTTCCTTCTTTAATTGATTTACCACCCTTTTAAGTATGAAATTTAGCATTACTTACTCATTATAATATAGATATTATTAAGGCAATTTGTTTACTAAGTCGTAAGTTACAAAATCAGACCAAATTTTCACACTCACCTGTCACTGACCAGGGACTAGCATTTTCTCAGGCCTCATCACGTTTGACACAATGGTAAATTTATCTGTTTTAATATGTTGGGAGATTGAACATTACATGGTCCACACTTTATCCCCAGATATGGCCAAAGCTCCTGTGGAAACTGTTAAACTTTTGCCAGTTGAAGAGGACTTTAATTTGTTTCTGCCTTCAAAGTTTGTTAATCATTCTCTTTCTGGTCCTTTGCTGGTACAGCGGTAAGTCTTCGGATTTACAATGCTAAAATCAGAGGTTTGATTCCCCTTGTTGGACTCAGCTATATGAAAACACACACACACACATTTCCTTTCCCAACCTGGCAAATCTCCTAAGTCTAATTCAGCCTTCATGAATTTTATATCTCAGGTTTGTAATGTTTTATCCCTCTCACCTTGTCCTTTTTCACATGAACAGTCTTCTCAACCTTTTCAGTTTTTCCTTTCTTTCTGGATATTTAGGTTTTTGCTAATTCATTTACCTCGCAGTTGCATGAAGGGATTAGCATATTGACCACCCCCACAAGACGTTGATTATTTTGTCCTTTCTTACTGTATTGTTGTATATCCATTTTTATGTCAACAGATGTTGGGCTACTTGTTACCTTTTGGGAAGGCACCTCTCACATCGTGTGTCTGCCTGACACCTGCCCAATATCCTTACAAACTTACTGTTATCAACCTTTTTATGATATTCTTATATACACCTCCTCTCTCTAAGGCTCTCCACAGAAATCCTGTGGGATTTTCTGACATTACCTTTGTTTCTCTTTCTTCCACATGAGTATGTATATTGTTTTTGGCTCTTGCATTAAATATGTGGTTTCTTTGTTGTTGGGACCTTATAGGTTATGTTATATAGGCTTGGGTCTGTTTGCCCTCTTGGATATTATTGAGCCCAAGGTGAACATCAGTCCACCAACATTCCACCCTTACAAATACTGATGCCTGTTTCATCTCTGTTGGAGCCTTATAAATCTTTGAGTATCATTTCTTTCCTTGATTTTGGATTCTCCTTTTCTCATTTTTACCTTTTCATTGATATCTATGACGAACCAGCATTAGTTAGAAACTGCTCAGGAATTGCTCTTGCAGTGAACAGTCAAACATGTTCCCCATACTAATTTACTCCTACCTTTTGTTGTTACACTGAAAGCCAGGGACTGGTGGCCAGTAATTGATTTATCTTGCCTCAACTGCTTTATACCACTATCCAAGTTCACCATGGAGTTTTTCCACACCCCTAGATGGTTGTGGATGACATAAGTGAATATCTCCATTACTTACAAACATATATTGTTCTTGCTTCAGTTTCTTTTTATCTTTGATTTGTCCATCTCAGGTTGGTTGCACAATTTTGGTCCCTTCTTTTCAGATTTCTCCTTATGTGTTTTGTCAATTTTATTTTTGTGCTCTTGCATGCCATCCATTTTAAGAGACTGAGGTTTAGTTATAAATGAAAAGCTGCCTTCTGGCTAATGCCAAACAGGAATTAGCCACCCATACTTGACAGATATTTATGTGGCAGTTCAGTTGGGCTAGTTAGTCAAACCAGAGAAGTCCTTTTTCAAACCCCCTCAACATCTTGTTCTTCTGGTGGGCCTTTTTTGACATAATTATCATTTGAGCATTGCTCTTTCTTCATGGCTTAGTTAAATGGAAATTTTGGTTTGCCACACCCTCTTGGCTCAGTCACTTACTACTTGCAAGGCTCTTTCACTTTTGGCGATGTGATCTTCCATAACATCTTATCTGTCATGCCTATACGAGATCCCTTCATTGGGCACTTCAGTGGTTGATGGAATCTTGATTGAGATGCTGTTTCAACCCCAATTCCCTTCCTCCTTCCCTGCAAGATGACCTGCATTGGTGGCTGGACAAAGCATTTATGTTGGCAGGTATACTTTCCTTCCTCACAACTGGATCTGCATCTTTTCGTGGATGCATCCCTTCAGAAATTGGGAGTATGGGCCTGTCTTTAGGCAGCTTTAGACCAGTGGTCTGGAGATGAAAGTGCTTTGCATATTGTTGTTTTCAACTTTCTTTCCAGACATCAGGCATTTTGTCATTTACTTCTTACCTGGCATTGTCTAAGGATAGTTCCTTTGGACAGTTCTGTGATATTGGCACTTATCACTCACCAAGAAGGCACCTGGTTCTGATGTCTAGGTTTTTGAGTATTGAATCTCTTACACTGGGGCCACACATATCATATTTGCCTTATTGGATTTCATGCACTTATTCTTTAAATCTGGTCATGAATTGTCTCTCGCATCTGACATATATACCACAGAGTTGACAGGTTTACTATTGCTGGTATGACTCAAATTCTCACCTGCCTCTCCAATCATGGGTCTCTGATCTTGATTTCTGGCTATTGGGTAGCCTTTATCGAATACCTTTAGTTTGTGTGATACCATTGAGTTTCTGCTTACCCAGTTGTTATTATGCTCATGTATTCTTTCCAAATTTATTGTTCTCCTAGACATCCTTCTCTCCAGAATTTTGGCATAAATGTGGTCTAATATTCCCTTACATTACCTCCATTTGAGCCACTTTGTTTGTGTTCCATGTTTCATTTTTCCTTTAACACATTGTATTCTTCATCTAGCCTGTGATGATTAAAGAACAGATTTGTTAGCTTCTGGCATTTCACTTATCTTCTTTTTTATCCTTTCTCTTGAAGACTTCAGGACCTTGAAAGGGCTATTTTTACTTTTCTCCAATTCACATCTTTGCCCTTTACTGGATTCAGATAGGCTTAAATGTCCAGACAGGGCTCTCCACTCTTGCATAGCTTGTACTGCTATCTTTCAGGGTACACGTTTTCTACTCTGTATCCCCTGGCATTCCTTCTCCATTTTACTTTACCTACTGCCTTTATCAGTTTGATCTGCCTTTTGATTAAATTGGCTTATTCTTTCCAACCTGTTTTCTCCCATACTTGTTCCAGTTGTCCTTCCATCAGCTCCAACACCTTAATTTTTCAGTTGCTTCACATTTTTCTCATTTACTGGAGAAAATTCTGCAATCCAACATGTAAACCATTTCCAGTACATTCAACTCTCACTACCTCCATCATAATGCAGTTTTCTCTTCATCGAGATTTTGTCAACCACCTTTTGATAGTTATTCAGGCTTCAATGTAACTCTTATGTTTTTATTCATACTTTCTTTCTTTCAAGGGCATTTATTTCCTTTTATCCCATGAAGCAGGATCCATGAGAAGTGGTGCCAGAACAGGTTTTTTTAACTCTAAACCCACTTTGTACATTGATGTTGACTTGCAGTGCATCTTCCATGGCTTCACATGCTCACCATGGTATGTGTAAAGAAAAACATTTTGCAGAGAGGGTAGCACTATGAATGATAATAGCTAATTTTGTGTGTTT
Organism: Carcinoscorpius rotundicauda; assembly: GCA_011833715.1. Taxonomy (NCBI): domain Eukaryota; kingdom Metazoa; phylum Arthropoda; class Merostomata; order Xiphosura; family Limulidae; genus Carcinoscorpius; species Carcinoscorpius rotundicauda. The sequence continues at coordinate 41,094,366 of CM022392.1, read as the reverse complement.
TTATATATGCAAAAACAGCTCGTTTGGGTTGAGAAAATATTTTACATAGAAGAGCGAACAACGTTTCAACCTTCTTCGGTCATTGTCATTGTGTGTTTTTGTTACAGCAAAGCCATATTGGGCTATCTGTCGTGTCCATCAAGGGAAATCAAACTCCTGATTTTAGTGTTGTAAATCTAGAGAATTATTGTCAGCCCTCTGTCAACAAAATATTTTAAATTATTTTTTGTAACCTTAATTCTCTAAAAACTAAGTACTTCTAAGTTGGTTTGTAGTCTAAATCTGCACCAACTTTTGTCCAAATCCATTTAGTCGTTTACATGAAATCCTGCAGGCAAACACAACACACAAAATAGTAATTTAGATGATTGTTCTTCTTCTTATATGGTGGTTATGAGATTGGTCAAATTGACTAAGGCCATATGGAGTTAGGGTGTAGGCAGTAATAAATAAGAGAAAATGATAGATAAAATCAAAAGTTTTACTAAAAAATAAACATTTGATAGTTATTTCAATGATTTTAGAAATTAAGCAAATGAAAAGGATATTTTCAATTTTAACAAATCTGAATTTTCATATACAGAAAGCTTGTAAAAGAAAAGCAATTTTGTTGTTTGGTTATTCAAAACTATTAAAGAAAGTAGAATGAATTACTGTGGGATTTGGTTAATTAAACTTGTTTTCTGTCATTTGACTTTATTTGGTTATGAAGTAAGTGCGGAGTACTAAGGTTGACAAGACTTGTGACCATTAAAATTTCAGTTATCTCGGATTATGACCAAAACAATTAATTTGACTAATGCTGAAAAAAAAAGATAAATATCCTGTGTATTTAAAAAATATGCTTTTTTTCCCCCTTGGCTCTTCTCATAAGCTGGTATTCCACATCAAGAGTAACTAAACAATACTTGATTGGTATATTCAGGCTTATGATACTTTGACAATCCGTATTCCCTCTTTTTAAATTAACAGTTTTCACTAATCATGTGATTATCAGGAGTCTCTTTTACCAGTGTTTAAAATAAGATTCTTAGACTGGGTGAAACAACTTTCATGCCACTTGTGGTTTTCTACAATAACCTATGAATGAATGAACAAGTTAATTGACTAATAAAAAGTTATATACTTGGGTATTACATTGGCCTAAATCATATATTTCTAGAAAGCTCATTATTTTGTACAAGACTGATTTTACTGAGAAACTCCATGGAGGGAAACACGACCCTTTTCTCTTTATTATACTTCAGCCAAGGACAGCCACTTTGCCAGGAACCTTGGCATGTTTTTTCATTTGATTTATCATAATTAAGATTGGGCCTTTCTTTTCAAAGACTTCATGTCTACATTGTATTGAAAACTTGTCTTTTATGAGTCTAAAGTAAAAATACAAAACTTGTTTAGATATTTAAAATTCTCAATCTATATCAAAAATGATATCCAAGTCTAATGTACAAAAATTACAAAATGTAAATGTCAGAAACAAATTAACTTCATCCAAATATTTTGATTTGAATTTCATTATTGGTTATAAATTGTGATCAGTTTGTAAGACATTATAACAAATAACTTTATTTTGGTAAACAGTGTACATAGTCCTAATGATCACATTCTTGTGAAAATCAGAATGAGAGGCACATATGCATACTACTCAATTTATATGATACTTTGAATGTGCTTCTATGGACTAGATAACTGGATTGCCCTGGGATTGCACCATGTTGTTGCTGTCCTGCAGATAACATATTAATGTATTTAAGTTCAACAATAATTTCAAATTGTCTCAGACAATGAGAAACCTTGACATTCAATCAGTTGACCTAAGGTCAATTGATAGTGTAGGAAAAAATATATAATGAATTATAGCTGATGTGATGTTACAAATGGTAAACAGAAATCTTACTGAAATATGTTAGCAAATTTACTTTATTTATTGTAATTATGTTTGATAAATTCTTAGCCTATTAATGGACAACCTTGTTTTCCCAATCAAATCAAAATTATAATGGAATATGATTTGAAACCTATCATTACTTGAAAAGTATGATTTAACCTACTGGAGTTAAATTTAAGATATATTTGCTTGCTGCAGTAGATTGTGTTAACTATTCTTGATTTTCTTACACTTTAGTCACTTCTTTGATGGTGAAATACAGAATATATTGGTTACTTGTATCATAGTCATTTGTAGAAATAGGTATGAATACTGCAACTGGTACTTTATAGCACAGACAGCCACCTTTATAGTGACATTTCTGCTAGTAATATAAAAAGAACAATTATGCTTGTGGATAGACAGTAAACATAGCTTATTCTTGATGAAGAGAAACCCACTTAGGATAAAAATGTAGCTCAGAATGGCTGGTATGGGTATTAACACTTTTATAAATAAAGCAGGGAAAAGTGTTTTGACTTTCATAGATTATTTTCACTCCATGTGGTGATATGGACTGTAATAACATGGTGAGGCTTCAAGATCATTTTAATAAACATACTCAACTTCTATATGATATAATAAAAGAAAACTATGAATGTTAGAAAGTACTCAAGCCTTACTATGTAAATTTGCACAAAAATATATAAAACTAAACATTTTATTCTATTGGTACCTCTTCCCCTAAAACCTACTTTCAATCTGAAGATGATCTTGGAAGGTCAAAATGTTATTCTCTGCCTTATTAATAAGTGTTAATACCCATACCAACTAATATTAGATACATATAGATAGTTTAATTCACTCTCCAGATTATATTATGTTTTATCAGCTACAGTGGAACCCCTTTAAGCAGCCACCCCATAATTCCTAATTATGTATAGTGGAATCCCTCTAATCGGGCCACTTTGTCTCAGTCCCAAAGGTGGCTGCTTTAGATGGGTTCTACTGTACATAATACATGCAACTATCTCGTAGCACAATATAGTAGTGGTAGTAGGAACAACAACAAAATTACTTTTACTGTAACAGTAAAGCAACTGCCTGAGTTACTCTGCTTCCCATGCTTATACTGTCTTACAGACTTGTTCAATTACATGAGATAAATGCATAGAAGTAATTCTGACCATATCTAGGAAACTAACATTCATTCTCTCAAGATTCATGTGGTCCATATCAGATTTTTGGTTACAGTGAAACTCAACTACTCTGTTACAATACAACTAATTTGATTTGCCAGAACAACATGTGATCTTGCACATCAACATAGTGCAGGGTCATTTTGACTCAAAGTTTTACAGGCAAATTTTACACCAGATTTATCCATGTGCTTGGAAAGTCAAAACTACAAATGTGATAAGATTATTAATATATCAAGGTTTTCAGTAATCTTGAATGGTTAAAACCAACTTTCATTGTTCAAGACTTATCTAATGACTGCTTTGGCATTGTTTATTTAATATTGTGCAGTCTGCATGACAGTAATGCTACTTGTTAAATGGATGCAAGACTGTTTCACTACTAAACATCACTAACTTTGAAATTAAAGGCCATAACTCTCTTTTGGTGCTGAGATTCTTTAGCTGTCTTGTCTGATGATCTCTAATATCAATCAAACCAGTGGATGTTTTCTGATTTTGTTTTTGTCCTCAGACATATATAATTTTAAAAATTTTGATATGAAATTTATTAATAACATAGGACCTAACCTTTCAAAATAGTATCACTGTTGCACTTTATAAGCAGTGTGACTTTAAGTAATAAATACAGTTTCATTAAATATTTTTTTGTGTGTATAAATATATTTGTTTGTTATATGAGTAACTTGCCATTGCTTTGTACTCTTTGTGGAATTTAAGAAAGATGTTTCAAAAAGGAAAAATTTGGCAATATCAAAAAAAGAATCAAAGATTGAAAATAAGTATATTGGGAATAAGTGAAGTGATGTTTATTGGATTAGAATTAATGACAAACAAACAGTCATATTCTTAGACACAGATAAGCATAAGAGGAGAGTAAGTGTCATCTTGGACTAAAAGCAAAATGTTTTCTGGGATATAGAACTATCTTTAACCAAACCTTAATTGTGAACTTAACATAAGTTTATGCATCAAAAACAGATTTATCGCAAGAAGATTATGAAAGATGTTATTAAAAATTAGAACAATCCAAACCTTAAGTTAGAAATAGGTAAATGACATAGTTTATGATTAGGAACTGGAAATATAAAAGGGGTCTGCTAGAATGATAAAAACTCGAGAGATTATTATTTGATATACATGATTCCAGTAACATGTAAAGTATCTGTGGACATGGATAAGTGCAGAAAATCTTACTAGAAATGAAACTGGTTATAGTTTAATCAGCAAGAGATTTAGAAATGCACTAAATGGAGAAAAACTTGATATTGACTAATAGTGATCGTCTATCAATGTGTGGTGCACTTCAAGTGAAACTGGAAAAAAATTAATAAACACCAAAAACAATTCATTTAAACATGAATCTATTACAGTCTCACAAAATGATGAAAGAAGATTTTAAAATAGCAGTTGAGTCATTCCATGCCAATTCACCTAGGGCTTCCCAGTTCACATCATAGATTTCCTTGAAAAAAAATCTAAGCAAAAATTTAATTTAATTTATTCAGTTAATGCAGTACAGCTCTAGGGTTTTGCATAACTGAATAAATCAAAATGAAGTTTTTTCTATGACACGAATTGGGAAAAGTTCTTTTTTCTGGGTGAGTTGGCTTAGAATGACCCAGTTCCAACACCTTACTATGCTTTGTCAAACATAGAAAAAAATAGAATCTCAATGAGAATGATTGAAAGATTTGGTTTCTCAGGCATTAGAAATAACAATCTGAAAACAAGAGACAGTGCAGAAATAATGGATGAAAAACGAAATACTTGACCCAGTGAAAGGAAGAAAAACAAAGGCAAATAACAAAAAACATAAATTTAAGGAGATGAGGTAATAAGGCAAAAGAAGAAATTGCTTGAAATGCAACATGCTGAAATATAAACAAAACATTAAAAGACATGCACAAAAAAGAAGTAAGGAAGGAACGTAAGTATTATGGGCCACATAATCAAAATTTTGCTTAGAAAATGTATTGCCAGAGTGAGAAACCTCAAACACTGAGATAGCTATGTTATACTAGTAGTCAGGTATGCATCAGAATGTTGGACAGCATGAAAAATGAAATTGAACCAGTGGTGTTGTGTTTCTGAAGGTGCATTTTAGAGGTACATTGGCTAATTTACATCTCAAGTAAAGATATTTTGTCCAAATCAAGGAAGCTGCTGACTAACATAAAGAGAAAGAGTTTCTTGGCATGTTATGAGGAAAGAAGAAATTGAAAGTTTTGGTCATGATCTTCTGAAGGAAGAAGAAAGTAAAAGACAAAAGTTTACTTATGTTGAGAACCTACCTGTCTGAATGCATGAGTATATTAGCACTGGAAATTCTGTCTAAAGGATAAGAGATCTATAGAAGATGTAGTGATTAATGTCTTGTTTAGATATGGTACATAAGGTAAGACATGAGATGTTAAGACCTTATGAATCATCTTAGTGTTGATAGTAGAGACATAGATATCAAGAATATATAATAGGAGCAAAGCACAGTTATAAAGATAGGAAAGTAATTTCCCAAAATGGAGCATTACAGGTGATGAGACCATACTCAGATGAGTTTACTGTTTAACTATCTTGCCTCATTAATAACATCAGATAATTAGTACATATTATTAGGTTAAAAGGAAGATAGTTTCATTTTAAAATAACTTTCAAAGTATATGTCAATAGAAGGAAGAAAAATAAGTCTTACAATGATACATCAAGCTGCTACTGATGTTCAGATGAGAAACATGGACAATAGTAAAGGAAGTTGAGAGAAAATTTGAAGCAACTAAAATGTTATTTTTAAGAATAATGCTGCAAATAGCATGAACTAAGAAGAAAAGTAATCAGGTAATGATACAAGCCAAAACAACATCAAAAAATGTGGAAAGGACAAATATCATATACAATTTAATGATCAAAGAAAAGTAATAACTATTGAGATAGAAGGAAATAGAACTAAAGGAAGACAAAAATAAAGATGCTTGATAAACTTGCAAAGTAGTTATGAACCTTGAACAGCAACATAGAATTGTTGAAGAATGCCAGGGACAGAAGTGTAAAGTTATTACTGTCATTTCCTGCACACATGCATGACATTGGAGAAGAATGTAATCTTCTTTGTGCATTTCTTTCAGTTACAGAAAGATTCATTATGATGATAGTAACTCTATAGACCACAAACCATGACATCATAAAAGGATGGTGTAATAACACCAGCAAAAGAACACTGCATAAAAAATCACACTGATCAGTGTGTTACCAAGAGTTACCACTTTCTTAGGAAATAAAAGCTTGTACATTCAGATAAGGAAAAAATAAAAAAACAAATTGGTAAATGCATTGTTAACACACTTTCTTTGAGCCTTCTCTCATCACTTCCCTTTTCTGGGCATGTATGCACACCATTACCTAAACGACTACTTACTACTAGGCAGGATTTCATATCTGAACTAATAAATCTGTTCTCACTTCAACTCAATTTATTTGTCCATCTGGGCATGTATCTTGCTCAAACTTAGCAGACTATCATGTTGTTCCACACTAGAGAACACACAGCCAGACTCTTACTAAAGTTTCCTTATCCCATTGTGCAGATGGTTCCTTTTCTTTTGGGGATGTGAACATCATTTGAAACCCTAATTCCTTTGGGGTGAGGACACAAGACCCCTAGGTTTCTTTATTCAGGATCAACATCTTCAATCTCAAGAAGTGCTAGATCAGCTCAGAACAGAACTATAAAAAAGTGTTCCTCACTCTTGGGCAATGGCAATTGATAGATTCACTCATAACTGGATTGGATTGTGCCTGTATGCCTATCCACTAATTCATCTATTGCCCAGAGTTTTAACAAATGATTTGTTTTACTCATTGTCACATTCTGTTGGTAACACCAGGTTGGCCTGCTCAATCCTGGTTTTCACTTCTACAGTACCTTAAGAAGTGATCACTTCTTTTTTATATGCAAAAACGGCTCATTTGGGTTGAGAAAATATTTCAAGTAGAAGAGCGAACAACGTTTCGACCTTCTTTGGTCATCGGCCTTATCTCAAAGCCAGAGGCTACTGATCAGTAGCCGACCTCATTAACAGAATTGGTTATGTATCTGATTGTCGTAATGTAGAGGGCGGGGTTAGATGTTTGAATATATAATTTTATCTATAATATTAATATAGGTATAATGGCGTTCCTTTATATTGGTTTATTTTGGGTTTAAGTTGTTGTATAAGTAAGGCTTCTTTAATTTTGCATTTGTTTATGTTTGTTTCTTTATTTAGTATTTTAAACCAATATAAAGGAATGCCATTATACCTATATTAAAATTATAGATAATATTAGGGGTTTCTCGACATCACTGATTGATCACTTCTTTCTCTCTGGCCATCTCTGTTGAGGAAACAACAATCCAACACATCTTGTACCCACTCATTCCAAAACTCAAGCTTTATGTGTGGAAGTTGTTGTTTTTTTGCATAACATTATGTTTAAGTTCTAAAGATGTCATGTATTTTTATTATGTTTAGCATCATCCCATGATGGACATTTATCAATAATATAGACAATATGTGTAGGCAATGGTGTACTGCAAAGAGATTAAACCCCCTTCATCAAGATGTGCTAACCATAGTTCAGATTTTGACTTGGTTCTTTGACAAGAGTTTTGCATTTCCAACTGTTGCCCTATATAAAGAGGATCTTTTAACTACTTTATATACTCTGAGACAGAAATGTTTTAAGTCCTCAGTGGTTTTTAGCCTTCTTAAGTCATTTTGATCTTTATCCCAATTGACTATTTCAGTACCAAACCAGGATATAATAGGGTTGTTACATGGTGTTTTTCAACATCTATTTGATCCCTTAGCTTCATGCAACATGTATCATCTTTATCTTAAGTTTTATTTTTATTGTACCATGCAGAAATCAATGATCAGAATTGTTTGTGTTTCATGTGCACAGTATGATTTCTCATTCTACCTACTGGGTTTTATACCAAGACAGGTCTTTCTTATATAATATAATGGCAGCCAGGGAAGGTGATAACTCTTTTTCACTTATTCATCTGATAAATATTCGTTGCATTGATGACAAATTAAATTCTGATAATTTATTGTGCACAATGATGGCTTTGAAGTGTTGTGTTATCTGTACTAAAGCTTTTAGCATGGTAGACAACAGTTTTTTATTTTTTAGTACCCTTCAGTTTCCCAGGATTTATCCTTGGTTACCTTGACAAGGTAGGTATGTACATTGATGCATATTGTTTATTCTGGATTGCCAGAAACTTTTTGTGAGTAACATCTCATTAGATTTGTCACATTTCTATTTCACTTGCAGTCCAGTTGAATTATCCACTGGGAGAAATGTATGGGCTGATATATGGACTTTCCCAAATGCTTTTATCTTGCATTATTTGCATGATCTGGCAGTATTTTTCTCAAAATTTTTTCTTTTATTCCCTGTAGCTAAATTAACCAGATCAACTAGATTATAAAGAGGGATGTTTGTATTCGTAATTTATTTTGTTTCTTTTTTACTTTCCAAGGACCCTTGCTTCTTTTTCAGAGGATCTCACTCTGTGATGAGTGTTGCCCAGTTATATTTACAGCTGTCAAACCAATTTTGTATCTGCAGCGACTAACACAATGTACTTTCTCTTGGTTGCAACAAGCTCTAGAGTGTTACATAAGACCACCTACAAGTAGACTGGCTGCCATTCATGTACTATCATAAGTTAAGTATAAAGAGAATTGTGTGTCTTTGCTGATTATTGAATTGAATAAATTTGAGTTGGATTGTTTTTAAGAGTGTTCAAGTGACTTTTTTCCACTCTTTGAGAAGAGGACAAAGTCAAGGGCTCATCTGCCCAGGTCCTTGGATGTTTTTTTTTCAAGTGTCAGTAAAAGAGGCATCATCTTATGTAGGAACCCATTCATAATTCTGCTTCAGTAATGACATTCAACTATCCATTTTTTGTTTGTTTTTTATCAGCATCAGTTCAGTACTTTGTTCCTGGAAGAGGATCCATTGTCTCCTCATAGGTTCAACATAAAATGGTTCTATTCTGGGCCTATGGTTGAGCACAATTTGTTTTATGTTCTCTCAATAACTGTGGGAGGAGGTGGAATTTAAGTTATCTACATGTTTGTTGAGTGAGGATAATTAGTAATAATTCCAGCTTAGATTATTTCAATTTTGCTAGATTGAATATGGGATAGAGGATCCTGTTATTCCAAGTTTATGGTGTTGCCTTTTGGTCTTTTTCAGGCTGAAGAGAGACTTTATCCATTTGGTGTTGCTCTTCTGGTCTGGGGGCTTGGAATGCATTGCACTATAGCTACAAATTGCATATGTTTACCCCTCAGTGTGGATTCCTGTACGTGATGAGGGGACCTCCCAGGGAAGGTTCTGTTCTGTCTGGTTACCTTCTCTGGGATCTAAACATCTACCCACGTGTTTGCTGTGTGTGGCGACCAGTGAAGGGGAGGAGAGGATCCTGGTGGTTGAGGGGTCCAACCCTAACACACCACTTTGGCCTCGAATTCCTGGAGACAAGCAGCCTTTGGGTGGCCCCCCTTGGGTCAACCAAGTACCAGTGTTAAAAGTTCTCAACGGGGGTTGTTGACATTGTGCCTGATGCTGGTGTTTGGGTATAGTGCTCACGAAACCCTGGCGTTGCTGCATTGTCCTTGCATGACTTTGTAGTGCGTCCCCTTGTAAGGCTCCATAGTTGGTGGGGTCAGTGGGTACCGAAATGTTTCCTTTTTCCCATGGATCCTCCAAAAATTGTAAAAAAACAGTCAATGGGTAAGTGACCATGTCTTGAATACTCTGAACAGCAGTCTTCAACATCATTAACACACGTACCTTATTTTCTTATATTACATTCTCTTTCGGAAAAACCTTTAGGGCAAATGTCCCCTTTTTTTATTCAGAAGGGACTAGAGGGACTTGCTGGCTCTCCAAAGTCAGTAAAGAAGCTTCAATCTGGCGACATATTGGTTGAAACATCCACATCCCAACACAGTGAACTTCTCTTGAATTCAAAACCTATTGAGGTTACACCTCATGCTACTTTGAACTCTTCACGAGGAGTTATTGTTGAAAAGGATTTGAAGAACGTTCCCAAGTCAGAGATTCTCGCTGGTCTCTCCACTCAAGGTGTTTCTGCAGTGAGGCGCATCTCTACTCGCAAGGATGGAGTTACACTGCCAACAAATACCCTAGTTTTAACATTTACTTCACCACGTGCACCTGTCACCATCAAGGTAGGTTATCTCATTTGCAGGGTTCGGCCATACATTCCAAACCCTCTTCGATGTTTCCAATGTCAGAGATTCGGCCACTCAAAGACATCTTGTCGAGGTTCCCTGACATGTGCTCATTGTGGAGGCAAGATTAAGATTCCTTCAAATTACCGTCCAATTGCTTTGACGAGCTATCTCTGTAAGACCTCAGAAAGGATGGTTAATGCTCATCTTGTTTGGTTCCTTGAATCAAACAACCTCCTCTCATCCACCCAGTGTGGGTTACATCGACAACACTCCACCACAGACCACCTAATTTGTCTTGAAACATCAGACAAGCCTTTGTCAACCGCCAACATCTTGTATCAATATTCTTTGACATAGAGAAGGCTTACGACACAACATGGAGATATGGCGTTTTGCAAGACCTCCATACATATGAGTTACGTGGCCATCTACCCATGCTTATTAAAAAATTTTTAATCGACAGGAGATTCCAAGTTCGTGTGGGTTCGACACTTTCCTGTTCTTTTGTAGAGGAACTTGGAGTCCCTCAAGGCTGTTTATTGAGTGTCACACTCTTCAGTATAAAGATAAATTCCATCACTGAACAACTCCCTTTCACTGTTGCGAATGGGCTGTATGTCAACGACTTTCACATCTCATGTCAGTTGTTAAACATGAGATATATTGAGCGGTAATTACAAACTGCTCTCAATTGTGAACGGAAGTGGACTCTGGTGAACGGCTTTAATTTCTCTCTCTCTAAAACTGCATGCATGCACTTTTGCCATCAACGTTGTATTCACCCTAATCCTGAACTTCACATCGGTGAAGTTTTGTGCAAGTGGTCCCGGAGACCAAGTTCTTGGGGCTTATCTTTAATCATAAACTGACCTTTATACCACACTTAAAGCAGCTTCGGGTCAAATGCACAAGAGCACTGAACATCCTCCATGTCATCTCTTCTACCAGTTGGGGGGCAGATCGCTGTTCAATGTTAAAGGTATATCGTACTGTTATTCAATCGAAACTTGACTATGGATCAATGGTCTATGGCTCTGCCAGACCCTCTGCCTTAAAGATGCTGGACCCCATTCATCACCAAGGACTTTTACTTTGCACTGGGGCTTTCAGTTCAAAGCATATACATTAATCTCATGAATCTTTTCTACACCTTCGCTGTTTGCAACTATCTTTACAATGTACTTCGTAACTTCGTTCCTTACCAAAGCATCCCACCTGGGAATATGTTTTCCTTCCACAGTGGGCAGTACTTTTTCAGAACAGATGATCTGTCATTGCTCCATTTGGCCTTCGTATCCGGGCGCAATTGGATGAATTGGATCTGTCCTTGGATAACACTGCAAATTCAGCAGGTCGGCCCATCCCACCATGGCTTATTACAGCCAGAACATTAAATAACTTGACACCATGACTGGAAAGGCCAACTTCAGGTGACTATCGCTAATGTTTGAACTACTCGTTAGTCGTCCTGGCAAGTTGTTATTATACTTTTGCTGCATATCATTTCACACTTTTACTACTTTACTTTTTAGTACTGGCCATATTGACTCATAACGTGGAACCAGGACTGGAAAGACCAACTTCAGGTGACTGATGGTGGTTTTTATACTTACCTGTTAGTCTTCCTGGCGAGTTATGATTGTTACCATTCTGCTACAGGTAGTCCTTTACAACTTTGTTGACTGGATGTCAACATTGGTTTTTACACCATTTTCTGTTTTAATTGCTGTTTTGTTTTTACCTTCATTTACTTTTACAAATTTTACTCTATATACTTGACTTTTATCTTTTTACTGGACATTTGGCTACTCATTGTTGCAATATTGCTATATTTCTTTTAAAACTTCTATTATTTTGGAGTTTGATACTGGTTGCTATGACATATAACCTGGAACCAGGACTGGAAAGACCAACTTCAGGTGACTGACGGTGGGTCTTGAACTTACCTGTTAGTGTTAGTCTTCCTGGCAGGTTATGATTATTACCTTTTTGCTAGAGTAAATACCTTACAACTTCTTATACTGCCTTCTATCTTAACGTTGTAGACTAGATGTCAACATTGGTTTTATTCTTTTTTATTTTACCTTCATTTCCATTTGTCTTTTACTACATTGACTTTATTTTTACATTTTTACCTGATGTCTGGCGCAGATAGCCTCGCTTTGTGCCATAAAGCACTAAATCAATCAATCAATCAATGCATATGTATATATGCATATATTGTGGGCTAAATGCCCTATCAATCTATTAGGGATTTAGCAGTGGACCTTAGCTACCTGTTTGGAGCTTGACCTACTATAGTGATGATGGATTACATGAAATTCAACTCAAATTGCATGATCTGGATTCTCTGTGTCAAGAGCATACCTCTTCTGGATGTAGTGCAGTTATCCTACTAGGGTTCTAATCTATTGGCATACCAGTCCCATTTTGTGTGCATAATGCCCTTTCCAGCCACTCTATCTTATCATTGTGGGATCCTAGGTGTATTATGAGAGGAGGTATGTATATTTTGGAAATTAGCATTTTCTCAAATCAAAAATGTATTTCCAGTACAGTGTTCCCTCGCCACTTCGCAGATCCTCTTTCGCAGCTTCACCACTTCGTGGGCTCGGCCGACCCCCCCCCACACATATATATGTATATATATAAAATAATAAACATTAAATCTAAAATATAGCATTAAATACCATTAAAATATTAAAAATAAATATTATTAATAGTGTAAAGAAAAAAACAGGTATATTTTGAGATATATTTGAGTTTATAACAGCGTAAAAATGGAAACAGAACCAACTGGAAAGGCTATAGATGTACGCATTGTGCGTCTGCGAAGGCTACGCGAGAACAGCTTCATGGCGTAGCGATGTGCAAGACGGGCTATGATTGGTGCAGAAATGAAAGACGGCCAATGACAGCTACCCATTTTGATTGGCGAAGAAATTGCCGATTCACCTTCCACAGAAGAGGAAGTGGTGTCCCCCGAAAAGACACCACCTGCTGAAGATATGTAATTTTTAATTTTAAGGTTTAATATCTTAATATTATTATATTAATAATGAACAGTATTGTAATAGGAGGGTTAAATAGTTGTACAGGGAGGGTTTTAAAAGTCTAAATGCACGTAAAGATATATGTAAAAATCGGCGATCCCCCTTTGCGGAAAATCTCCTTTCACGGGGGGTTTTGGAATGCATCTACCGCAATACACGAGGGAACATTGTAATACCTTTCACCATTCCTCTCCACCAGGAGCTAGTGTTAGAGACAGTGAATTATGTCAGTCTAGAAGAAGTGATAACATTATTGAAAGAAGATACTTGTAACATTACCAAGATAGAGGGTGCCTTGACATACAGAGAGAGTATCATGAAAAAGATACTGTCCAGGACAATTAGGTGGAGAATAAGAGACTGAAGCAACTGAGTAAAATATTCTAACCGATGATCAGATTGGCAAAGGAAGAAGTTTCATCAGCTGAATAATAGCTGTAGTGTTAGAAAAGGTGTTATTGGAAATGCATTTTTGATTTAAAAATATTTTAACTTGTGTTTATTGTTAGTTATTTTAGTGATGCAGGTTACACCAAGCCAGTTATTATATTGTTTGAAACAAGAGACTCAGCATAACTTATCTCAGAAATGAATAAAATAGTAACTTTGAAATCTGGAATGCTCCGGTTAGTGCTGGACCATGTAAGGCAAGATTACGAGTACCTTTGTCCTGTTACAAAGACATACATAAAGAAAAAAAGTAAATAAATCTATCGCAATGGCTAACACTGAGTTTTCAAAAACAATGCAATCAAAATAGTAGGGATGGCATTGTAGGAATGTGGAAATTCTCATCCTTACCATCTTGTTTTGTATTATTTTTGAGTAGTTGATATTAGCCATCCATATATTTACTTCCCTTATTGAAATGTTTTTCTTTACTGGTTTGCTTGTTTTTGTTTACCCTCTCTACATAGACATCCTTCACTGTGCAAATCACATTTTTAATTTAGTATTTTTAATCATATCATAAATCATTGCACTAGAACTCGTTATGAAAGAGATTTGATATGGTTACAAACAGGTCTTTAGTAAAAAATACTTCATTAAAAAATCTGAATTTTTTGTAAAGATAACGCACTTTATCAGACTTCATAGTATAAATACTTAACATGTGCAAATGTGTATTCTGACTCAGGATTTTATGCTCAGCCATTTTTGAAAGTGTTAATGCATTGTTTCAATAGACGTAGGAAAGTTATATCCAAGTTCTAAATACAATGTAATATCTATTGCTTGTTTCACCCTGTTTTTAAGCTTTATAAATGCACAGCTAACTTTAAGGGGAAATAATAGAATTGGTTACACAAGAATTATGATTTGTTTGTTTTTTAATTAATTACTACAAGTTATTAATAATATTTATAGAAGTGTATATTTCAATTGAAACTGTGTCAATTCAGGGAAATTGGCTAACATTATTGTTGTGGTTTATGAAGACATATATTTAAATTACCATTTCGATGAATAATGCAAGCCATCTTAGATAATGCTACTGCCTGCCTGGTAAACTACCCATAATATAGCTTTTAAAAAAATATATTTTCCAAAATAATTATTCTTGTATAATTGTACAAGGGAAATCGGCAATTTTCAACTGTCACAGTAATAACTTCAAGTGTTATAAGAGTCTAAATTAAATTTTCTGTTTCATAAAAAGTGCCCATTGTTTCAAAAGAATCCACAATTCTTTAATAAATTTTACAGTTTGATAATTTATTAAACTCTGAATTAAACGTATAATTTGTTTTTTTGCATAATTTTTCCAACTAGGTGGTCATCAAGAAAATGTGAGTGATGAGTATACTGACATTTCTTCAGATATTCCCGGTAAGTTTTTTAAAATTAATATGCAATTTCTGACTTAATGGTAGAGGAAATGGTAGGGCAATTTGCAGGAATTATATCTTTCATTTCTTCTGTTTTTTCATCAGAAAATGGGCAGGAATATGTATTATTTGATAAGGAATTCAGGGGTATATGCCAGTTTATTATTGGATAACATCCAAAGAAGTACTAACTAATTTTTGTGCAATACTTTTACTCTAATTCCTGTCAAAATAAACAAAGTCAAATTCAAAGCTAACCTGTAAATGTAGCAAAATGTCTGAGTAGTTACAAGTGTAACAGGTGTGAATGTGATCATGGTGGCACACTAGTTGGTCACTGAATTAACTGTGAGGTTAGAGAAGCTTCAGCAAAGGAGATTCTATCAAATGTTG
Source organism: Carcinoscorpius rotundicauda (assembly GCA_011833715.1). NCBI lineage: Eukaryota > Metazoa > Arthropoda > Merostomata > Xiphosura > Limulidae > Carcinoscorpius > Carcinoscorpius rotundicauda. Next base: position 41,078,766 of record CM022392.1, on the reverse strand, counting down.
AAAAAAAATGTATTTGTGTTCAGATGCAGTAAAATTGTGGGTGTATCTAATGGCTTGTTCTCAAATGGGGATGAGAGTAGAGGAAGAATAATTCAAGATTGAATGAAGAATGGATAATACAAAGATTTTTACTGAGTGAAGTGCAAGAATATTACCAGGAAACAGTTGTAGTCTCTCAAGATGTGTATCTGTTGAACTATTATCAATAACCAAGCGAAACAGTATAGATGTATATTAAATTTAATACTCCATGCTAAAGAGGAAACTTCAATTTTACCAATAAGCCCTATCATGTGACTGGTTATTTTCCTGAAACAAAGAGTTGTAACCTCTTAAATGCCAACATAACATATTGCTTCTTTTTTTCAAGTTGGTAATTAATTTTTACCCAAAAAAACTCTCCTTATGGTGATAAGGCACTTACTTTTCCTGTGCACAAGTCTTTATTACAATGTAAGCTTTGATTATAATTATAAAATACAATATATAATAATTTCAGTAATTAAAAGAAAACCCTTTAATTGTGATTGGTATTTACCTTCAACATACAGCAACAAAAGAAAAATATTTTAAGTATATATTTAAAAATTCAAGTGATTAACACTATCACACAATTTAAAAATTATTCTGACTCTATATAGTATTGAGACAGGTACTACATGTTTGAGCATCCCATAACATCTTCAGGAGTGTAAAATTAAAATCAGTGCAGACTTCGGGCATACCAAAAAGTCATTGGTCGTGTGACTGCTTAGTTCAGTATGTACACTAAGTAGTCATATGACCCATAACTTTGTATGTGTGTGAGAGTATGAACAGGTTTAGAATTGTGTGCTTAAAATATCTTGATTGTTAGTGTTTTATAATGATTTTCATTTCCATGAGTACCAAGAATTTTAGCCGTTTTATACTTCTAACTTCATATTAAAATAAAAACAAACACATGAAAAACTGTAAATAACAAGAAAATATTTTAAAATTCAATATTATGTAATCAAAAATGTTATATTCTTAAGCAGGAATGTATTTCTAAAATAAATATCTTAATGCTTTCATGATAGGTTTGTGAAAGTAGACTCTGAAATTTTATTTGTACAGCAGTATGTGTGGTAACTCTGAGATTTTTTAACATATTCCCTTAAAAACTGATGAAATTTTGTTAAAGATCATACGTATTGTGTACACAACTAATGATGGTTTTATAATTGTTTTTACTAGAAATAACTTATTTTTATGTTGTCGTTACTTGCATTCAATTTATAAACAAATTGAATGGAGAGTGATTTCATTTTAAGTATAAAACTACTTTTCTTCATTATATAGTTCTCTTACTTCATTTCAATATTCTCTAGAACCTTTCAAAAGAATATCAAAAGTTTCTGAGGGTAAATGTTTATGTTTGACTTTTGTTACCATATCACTAACTCTGGCTGTAAAAATCAATGTACAATGCAATTACTAAAATTAGGAAATAATAAATATACCTTTTATTTTTTTTGTAGAATGTCTTTAAAGGTATTGTTTCACTTATAGTTGTAATTTCAGGTACTTGCCTTTTCATATATATTTTAATTTTCAATGTTTTCTATTCTGTTCTTGTCTTTTGCCATTTTTTCATTTCAACATAAGCCAGTAGTCCCTTTGAGGGATATTACAGTTTCTTTGGAAGACACCTTCAAAAATTTTTATTCGTAAGTCTTGAGAAACAGAAAAATGTGATGTATATTTTTAACGTGTCTAAACCTGTTAATTATACATTTAAAACATAATTAACTAAAATATATCTGTCAATGTCATGTACTCCATGACACCACCTTCAGTATAACTGGTGTTAGATTACACTTGTATGTAATGTCATCATGAAAGGTATGAAGCTCAAATCTATTTAAAGTGAGCATGACAGCTATAAGGAGTTGAAAAATGTATTCATTCAGAGATCTTTCAAATGGGAAAAGTTGAGTGATTATCTTAGCATCTTGTGGTCTACATGTACCTTTAGTGTACTGCTGTTATATTATTGAACATACAAGGCATCAAAGTAGAGAATTTTCATAACACATTGGTCATATGAAAAACATCTGAAGTTTCAAGTAATTTTTAAAGGATTGTTTCAAAATGAAGCACTTAAAATGAATCACATCACACATTGTAATATTAAATTCATTCACATATGTTAATATTAAAAGTGTTTAAAGTTTTAATGTAATACTGACTTATACAGAAAATCATTTAAGAAAGGGTTAACACTGAAATACATAGAAAATTACACAATCAGATACACACAGTCAAAACTAGCTTTGAACAAACACTAAATGAGATATAAAAGAACTAACAAAGATTACCTATTACTTTAGAAGTATATAGTCTAATATACTACACAAAATAAAATGACAAAAGTTATTTTTAAAATAACATTTGTAGTCTGCCTAACCTGGAAAGGAGGAGTCTAATACTCTGTGATTTATAATAAAACTATTTACAGTTACTGCACAATAAGCACATGTACAATTCAAATAATGCAAAGCCAAAGACATAAGATTCTGTACTATTTAAAATATATTATAGTTTCTGAATAATTTTATTAAAACACTTTTATGAATGATTAAATACATTATTAAAACAAACCCCTGTGTAATGCTAAGATCAAAAATAAATAAAAAATTTGCATTTATAAAAAATAAATAAAAACAATTGATCAGTTAAAATTAACATAATGGAAGTGATAACTCTTCTAAAAAAAAAACAAAAAAACATTGACTCTTACACATATTAACATGTGCAAAAAACCGAACATTCATAAATCAGTGCCAAAAGAGTAATACAAAGATATATAAAATATACAAGTGAATACTGTGTGTGCAGGTTTATGTCAAAATGAGCATGCCATGACTTTTTACATCATTATCATGGCATGATTTTATATACTTGTTGGAGTTGTCAGGTATTAATTGTATCTTACATCACTGATATATTGGCAACTTGTAGTAGAAGAGAGTATATGCTAGATACAGTAGACAGCTACTGCAAACCTACAGACATATTTAAGAGGTTATGCAAGTATAATATGCAAACTGTCTGATGGATCAAAGTATTTTTATTCTTCACGTGAACATCACCTTGTACTTCAACATGTAAGAGTCTGAATTAGTATGATGTGAGCATTTCATAAGCATATCTTGAGTACAAATGTGTTTTAACACACTTCGTTTTTTGTGTACAGTAGATTTTTACAATTGACTAAAAGCTTGTCACAAAATGAAACAACTAACTGCTAAACCTTACATACCAAGTACTACTGATATTAGCAATAAAATAACCAACATTTGGAAAAACAAAACTTACAAAAACATAACATTCCAGTAAATACTAAATTCATTCAAAAAACAGGTACAAATGTAAAAACATAACACCAATATTATTTATAAAATACAATGTGATAACTGCCACGATTTCTATAATGGAGAAACAAGTAGAAAAATTGAAACCAGATTCAAGGAAAACAAAAAGTCACTATTGCACATTTTCAAACCCTGCAAATCAAATAAACACAACATAACCATAGAAAATGCTCAAATACTAAATAAAGAAACAAACATAAGTAAATGCAATATTAAAGAAGCCTCACTTATACAACAACTCAAGCCCAAAGTAAACCAATACAAAGGAACACTTTTATACCTATATCAATAAATATCATCAAACATCTAAGTGCACCCTTTACATTCCTTCACTCAGTTACTCAACTGCCTTCATACATGTGGTCAGCTGTTGGTCAGTTACATCTTTGTGAACCTGATGATGACCAAAGAAAGTAAAAACATAGTTTGCTCCTCCATGTAGAGCTGTTTTTACATATACAGGGTGTTCAGAAAGTCACTGTGCACTTATATATTTATTAACTGACATGTTTAAATATAGAATACAGGAAGTAAGTATGAATGACAGTTATAAACAATGTTGAAAGTGACTTCCATTGGCATCAATACAGGCTTGGATTCTTCTTATTTTGTTTCTTGGCTTAAAATAGACTGAATAGACATTATTACAAAACTGCACAGTGACTTTCCAAACATCCTGCATAAGGATGATATGTGGTTGCAGGAGTGTTTCAGAGGAAATTTGCTGATTCAGTCAAGAATCAACATTAAAAATGTAAATTTTCATAACATACTTGTTTTAAATTTTATTTTATTATCCTGCTTGAAATATGAGATGCTCATAAATCTTTATTGTAACAATTCTTATGTAGCAGGTCAATTTGATATGTGCATAAGAATAATTTCAAGAGTGTTCATTGATATTTATCATATAAAAATCACACTTGCACACTAGGAAATGCATATTTTTTTGTACAAATATAGTAATTTATTTTATACTGGATGTGTATTTCATTTCACAAAATATCACATACAGTTAGGCCAACAGTAATAATAATAATAATAATTCAAGTTCTGCATCATTTTGATTTGAGTTTTGGTTTGAATAAATATCTGAAGTAAAACATTTAAACATAGACTTTGAAACAATAAACTAATTTTACAGTATTTTCTGTTACATGAAAGGCTGATTTTCATAAAAATTATTGAGTCAAACATATCAAAACTCATTTAATATGTTTGGTAAAACTGTGTAAAAGATGAGTATTTTATATGTGTTATTCAATTACGTATACAGGCTTGTACATCTTCTCCAGTAATGTACCCACCATGTATAAAATAAAATAAATCTAAATTGTCACCTTCACTTTCTAGAATGGTGGCATGTTTCAGCAGAAAATTACAATTACTCATAGTAATGTGGCCTTAGGAATGTTTTTATTCATTATTTAACATATAAAATATTTTCACACAAGTGAAATAGACTGTGTAGTTTATTTAGCTTTCTAACTATTATACATATAGAAAGAGCTTAAAATTGTATCTTAGGATGGCTGGTTTAGTTACTAAGAAAAGATTGAACAATGTGATGACCTAAGAAGGTCGAAACATTGTTCTCTGCTTTATTAGTAAAAGTGTTAATACCCATACAAGCTATCTTGAGGTACATTTTTACTTCAGGTGAGTTTCTCATCATCATGAAGAGCTTAAAATTATTCCCGATTCTGGACAAATAGAGCCACAACAGTGATATTTCAGGAAAACAATGCTCAACTGTCCAAATTTATTATTTTACTGTTCCAGACCTTTAAACCCCATAGCTGTAACTTCTATATGTTTATTTAATGTCAAGAATTTTGATGGAAGTGTTCTGAAATATTCCTCAGGAGACAATGGAGGATGATCTGAGACTGCTGATCCCCTTTCCCCATCTTAGGTTGTGATAGGAGCAACATCTTGAATACTTAGTTGTGGTTTTAGAGCTTGAAGTAGTTTTATATTAGATAACTTGTTTCTTGAACTGAGTTCTGATCTAACAAATAACCCACATTGAACTTTCAGTTCAGTGAAATATTCACCTTTCATTGGTTACAAAATTAATACAATAGCAAATGTCAGAACGAATTTATAGCATGATTTAAAAGTAGGATGCTCAGTGGAAGACATTATACTTTATTGCTGATATTTCCATGAAGAAAAAGTTTTATCATTGGCAAATTCTTGCTAGAAATTGATAGTTCAGATTGAGGATGTATATAATGCAAGTGCAAAATTCCATGGAAAGTTACAATGTCTCAATGGGTGCAGAAAATATTGAAATTAATGGTTTGGACTGGAAAAGTTTTATATGATGTAGAGAAAGTGAAGCTCAGTGGTATTTATATATATTTTAAAAAAATAAGAATTGAAACTTTCATGTTATTAAAATTTGATCTATAAATTATGTTTATGCTAAATTTACTGAAATACATTGATAATAAATTGGTTTAATTAATTTTTGAATGTAACTGTAAAGGGTTGTGACATGCCCACTTTGACCTGTTTGTAGTTTCTGTGTGTTTCTTATAGCAAAGCCACATTGGGCTGTCTGCTATGTCCACTGAGGAGAATCAAACCCCTGTTTTTAGCATTGTAAATCTGAAGTTTTAACAATATCACACCAGAGGACTTTTGTAGTGAAAGGATTAACATTATAAGTATAAGAACAAGTCATTTACTGCTAGTAAGTAAACTTATCAATTATAACAGTGAAATTTAGTACATTAATGCATTACCTACATAAATTTGGCCCTTGAGAGGTTGAGATATACTTATTTTCCACGTACAAGTCATGACCCTTATGAAATGATCAATGTAAAGCATTTTCCTGTACTAAAGTACCAACAAATGTAAAAGATGAAAGAAGAGGTAATAAAATTACCCAACTGTCTCCCATTTGTGTAAGAATTAAATCTAAATACCATTAAAGAATTCAAGCAATATTGTGAACTTCACAGCAGACAAAGAGTGAAAAGAAACATTGAGTCCATTTTTCATGGACAAGCACTTTCAGGATATGCAAATTTTAGATTAAAGCTACTTAAGATAAACAAATGTAGATTTATGCTAAAATTTAAGTAAATCTAAAAAGAAAAAAATAATTTGGATTTATTTAGATTTTCTTTTGTGACTGTGAAGTCAATTAAATTGACTAACCTTATATAGAATTAGATTAGAGAAAATAAGATCAAATACAAAGCTTTACCAAAAATAAAATGTTTGCAGTGTATTTAGGAAGTTTTAAAGATTATTCAAATTAATACAAGATTTCTTAGGTAAAAAACTTTTTAACAAAAAAATGAAATTACTTTGCACTTGAACTGATTAAAATAAAGACTATATATTCATAAACAAATCTTAAGTAAAAATATTTCAGTAAGAAACTTATTTTTCTGTACATTTATTTTGTAATGCTTACTAAGTCTGCCAAAGTTTGTGAAGAAAGATACTCTTAAAGTATTAAGTTATAGTATTAAAACTATATACATGTAGAAATGGTCACCTATTGAGATTGAGCTCTTATTGAGAGAGTTAATGGATGAATGAAAAATATCATGTATAGTTGACCCAAAGCCCATTCACTAGTGAATTCAACATTGCAAGTTTCATATTTCCTACAAGTTTAAAAATTTGGTTATATCAGTGTATGATATACACTGACACCTTTGGGAAATTGAGATTGTAGGACTTAAGGTGTTAAATTTTCTCACCAAAGGATAATAATATAATAAAGTTTGAGTTGTTTTTCACTTTTTCTCAGATTTTGGAGAATCCAGAAACGATGAAAAATATAAATACTGAGGGTACATTGCATCAAAAAAGGCAGGGTGTGAACCCCGTTATCTCCTACTGACAAACACATGTTCAAAGATGTTTTGTACTTCTTGCATGCAAGACAGATTTAATTATTTTTGTGTTGTGCAGTTCTAGTTGCTCAGTAATATTCTATTTAAGGGATCATTTCAAGTTGTATATGTGTCTCACTAATGTTTATTCTGGAATAACTAGATGTAACAGAAATGACCAGGGTTGCATGTGTAGTCAGACTTTTTTTCTTTAAATGCTGAACCCATTATTTATGTGCAAATGCTTATGTTATCTAATATGTGTCCTCTTTCTTTTATTGCTCTTAACTGAGATGGGCCTGGAGCTGTAGTTCCCCACCTTAACTCAGTCCTGCTCAAACTCCTGGTTGCGTGGCAGTACTGGTGCAAAAACATGTAAACTTGCTGACTTGCCATCATGGTTGAGCTAACTAGAAGAGATTTTAGTATTAGGTGCCCCACTTTCAATCACCATCCCACCTTTGCCTTCCCAAAACAGACTTGACCCTGAAAAGGATCCAAGCTCCTGAAAGGTTTTCTTGGCTTCAAAATGTAGTATTACCACAAGAAGGGGAAATATATCTTGAACTGTTGCTGAACAGTGGTGGTGTACCATCTAATAGGACATCTAGCTGGTCAACTCCATTTTTTTTTGTCTTCTTCCGGGTGCTGTTTTGGCAGTGGACCATCTGCAGGCTGGGATGTTATGTCATTGATGTAGTTGTTGCTGTTTTGTTATCTTCCAATGTCTGGACTTCTTTTTTGTTGCTGCTCAGCCCTTTAAGAGAACTTGTTTGGTCCAGTAATAGATGCATTGCATAACTTCTTCAAGCTGTGTATAATCTGTTGTTCCTGCTAGATAAAATGGAAACCATCATGTGCTCTTAGACTTGGCCTCATTTTTCCTTTTGTTTGGTTGTCACGTAGACAGTGCCTTGGTTCCAGTAGGAAGGAATGAGTGTCGAAACTAGAACAGGTTTCTGTACACCTCAAGTTAGCTGTGGTTAGGTGAGGCCAACTTTGACTTCACTGATTTTATTAGAGTTCCTTTCATTTGTAAGAATTGTACTAGTTTTTAGCACAAGTTCCAAAGTTTTTGCCATGTGTGTGTTACTTTCTGGTTCCCCTAGCTAAATTGCATCCAGAATTTTCATGCTTTAATACTCCAAAGAAGTTTGTTTCAAAAATAAAACTAGTAGAAGAAACTGTTTAAAACACAACACTATTATAAAGGCATTTAGTTTCAGAAAAAATAAGGTATGTAGTTTTAAATTTGTTTCATTAACTTTATTTCAAGATTATGTTTGATTTTCCCCATAACTTTGTATGTTGTACAAATAAAACCTTATATCAAATGCTTGAACAGCACTCAAGACATATTTTCATTTCAGTTGCATGAGTAGTATGTGCAATTGGCACAAGCTCATTCTTCTGAATAGTAAATTTTTGTAATACACTAATATCAAAAGTTACTAAATTATTATATTTAGATATAATTTAAATACAAAATAATATTAAAAATCACAGCCTCTTTCAATTTAAAACACTTAACATTGCATTTGCACTCTAGTAATTTAGCCAATCTTAACTTGAATACTCAATATTCAACTTTTGTTCCTGAAAACATTTATTTTGAACTCATACTGCAATATAATGATTGAAATAAACATTTAAATGGTATGTGTTTTTAGATAATGTAAAAAATATTTAAGTAATGTACCTGCCATGTAGCACTTTTCAAAAGCAAGATTCTCATGGTATGCAACAAAAGATCAATACCCTATGGTAACTGTAGATTCAAACTAATGTCCGTTTTTATAATAACCACCATCCACTTTCCTGTTTTAAAGTATAACACATCACATTTTGTTACATGCTTAGTAGTTCATGATATATTACCTTCAGCTCCTGCATAAATTACTTTGGTAACCTTCTCGGGTTACTTTCTGAAGCTATCTCTTGTCAAGGAACCATCAAACTCATTTTTCATTTAGCCATTTTAAAATTTAGTCAAATTTAAATTTTAAAAGTCTGATTAACCAAGATTAATATTAGTGCTTATAGTGTTGTATCTCAGTATATATTCTGAGGAAGCACAAACTCCTTGCTGTTCATTGAACTTGTATACTTGCAAAATACACAGGTAAAAATCTGGCAAAAACAGGACAGTATGCACCATATAATAATTTATACCACTTACCCTGATCATAGAAATGATTCTTTCAAAACATTTATTTCTCCTCCTGATCCAAAGGGAAACCTCTTCAAAAAAGCCAAGTTAAAACTTAATGTCCACAGTAAATTACTTAGTGCTTTTGCTGACCAAGTGGTAACCATATGGTGTATTTCATTCATAGTTTTTAAGCTATACCTGGGAGCTCAGAAAGCAGGGGCTGCAATACTCTTTCAGTGGATCAGAAGTTAAGTTTGTGTTTGCTAATATTTAGTTAAAGGTTTTTTGTTTCTTTTTTACTTCTTAATAGTATAAATATATATATATACTGTCTAGGTTGTGTTGTTGTGCTTAGAAATTTCTACAGTACATGTCTGACTTGTTGGCAATACATGCAATGATAAATGAACAGCACACACTCCATGTGAGTGTAAAATAATATATATGTATATATGTGTAAAATAATATATATGTATATATGTGTTTGAAACATGTTAAATATATGGACAACAAATTATTTACATTAGAGATTGCAGGGATATTATAAACATTACATAGTTCTCTTGTTAAAAATTCACTTAGGTCTATTCAGTTACTTTAGAATATTAGTTGGAAAGGTAATTTACTTTTCCTATTTCTTTCATGCTCGTATTATGTATATAATTTACTAACAATTTTGGCATGAGTTTCCACAGTCATATACTGTTTTCCCTTAACCATTTGGTCTTCTTTCTTTAAAATATTCTCCATTTCTTTTGTCAGAGTTAATTGTCAGCCTGTTACATCCACTGTGGTTAACTTCACACTGAACTTTTCCTTGACAGTGACATTATTTTCTTCAGCTATTGATTTTGTTTGTTTGCTGTTTCCCACTTGCATTGTACTATTTGTTTGTTTGTTACTAAATCGTCTGCTTGTTATGTTCTCAACATCAATGAGTTATAAACACAAATTCCAATAATAATTACTTTTAACTTTCTCATATTAAAAACAACAACAACTGAACAATCATAAATTCACAAAATAAACTAAATGATATCTACACCAAACAGTCTTTTATATCAGGACATGAACCCCTCTAACAATAATATTTACAATATATTTTTTAATTGTATACAAGGACTGCTCTTACTTCATACACAAAGTCATCTTATATGATCTACACCAACATTTACAGTTTTGTCTGTCTCTCCTAGGGTAGGGTGTCCAGTAGGGCTCCTCCTTGATGAGATCTCTTGTGTTCATCTTGACCTTGTGATGCCTGAGGTCATATTTCCCAATCTGTCTGCATAGTGACATAGTGAATACTGACACAATACATTATGTTCCTCTTCCTTCTTATCAGTCAGTTGGACACTTATGTTGACATTTTTGTGTATCTTATTTCCACTCATTGTGCTCAGACTTAGTAGGTTCTCATCCTCGAAGACATAATCACTGTCTTCTAGTTCTGCATCTGTAAATGTACTTGTAATGTCTTCTTCTCTCCCAAATTACTTCCAACAGATTGGCAAGGTAGATCTTGGTCTTCACATTCATTTTATAGTACATTCTGTTGACCACTTCCTGTACTGTGAAAGATCCTTTCCAATGCTGGATAAGTTTGTTATTGTCTGTAAGTAGCATAATTAAACCTTCTGTCTAATCTTGAAGTGTCATCCCTTGGCCTTTTTATTATAGATGTGTTTCTAACTTTCTTTAGGTTTGGCTTTTCCAGGAAAACTGTTTTAATAGGTCCAGCTTAGTACTACTTTCTAGTCCTCCTCTCTCTCTGTCTTATGCTTAACTTTCTCTTGGTCACTGTTCCAAAGTTTCTGCACTGAAGTGTCTTTCTTTTGCACTTTGTTCAGTTTCTGTGAAACTATATTTGGGTTTTCTTTGTTTGAGACTTAAAATGATTTGATATCCTGCTTTCTCCTTTTCCTTTGAAATCTTCTGATGATTGCATTTGCTTTATCAATCTTCTTTTTGTCTAGTTCTTCTAAATTCTTACCACCTCATATGATTCTTATCACCAAATTGTATTGTGGTTCCTTGATACACATGTTCTCGAGGTCTCCTGTATGATATTGAGTATCCATCTACATTTGTTATTACTGTGAGAATTGTTTTCACTGCTGCACCATCACATCCATTGTCTCGCAGAACCTTTGTTTTTATTTCCATCACAACCTTCACATATTGGAATTGTATAATGTGGACACCTCTTGATCTTTGTCACATGCTTTCATCATTATTGGCACTTTGATCCATTTGCTAACTTAAGCCAACCATTAGTCATGCACTGATCAACCATGCTTTATCCATATGTATGTATGTATATAAATCTGATAAGCTATCTTGATTCTCTTTCTTCTGGCAGAAGCATTTATAGTGATAGTCACTCTTTCCTTGTTTCTCACCATTACTGTCTTTGTAAATAGCTTCAGCTGCTTCATACTGAGCTTTCTATTTTGTTTTGTTTTTTGGGTGGTGATAGACTTGCATTCGTAACAAATGGGTCCAATTTTATAGCAAGTATAGCATCTCTCCTACCTTCTATCTATTAACCTTCTGTCACCTTTGGCAAACTTCTGCTTCTGACAACCATCACTGGTTTGGAATTTAATAGGATATTCTTGGACTTCCTAGTTATACTTCATCCAATAGTTTCTACATACAGTTCTGACAACCTGATCATCTCTTCTACTTCTCTTGATTATCTCTCTTTTAAGAACAATGACATGTTAGTTGAACACATGATAATGAACTGTTATTGCAATAATAGGTCTGCCAATCCTTCCAAACGTTTTTCACCTTTGGTCATACCAGTCCATATGGTGAAATATCAGTGCATATGTTCCACAACTGAAATAAGAGTTTCACCAGTGTCAGGTTTGACTCCTGGTGCTGCAACCAAGTCTTTATGAGATACAACCATAGCCAATGCTAAAAATTGGGTAGCCTTAGCCATTCACTTGAAACCATTGTAATACATTGCTTTTCCTGGTTGTGTGAACAGCTGGTTAATCCTCAGTTTGACTAGCTTGACATAGTGGAGTAACTGAGTATGTCAGTTAATTTGAAGTGTAGCTATTGTAGCTGCCACTATGGTTTCTTCCTCATTTATGATTGGCTGAAAGCTGGTATTTCATATCTGATTGTAGCTGAAACTGCTTTTTCACCACTATGGTGGTGCTGTTTTTTTTCTCAGGAAGTGCTTTGATGAAATTGTCCACTAGCATATGCAATCTGTGAAGGTGAAATAGGTGAGCTGGTTTACTCTCAGTTCCAGTCCTCCTGTTGCCACTGAACACCTAGAGAAGAATCGCATAGTGCTAGATTTTTCAAGCTCTGTAGTCAGGAATTCCATCACTGAGAAATGTAATAGTTCCATGGTCCAAGGTGGCAGAATGATGGATTGCTTGTGACAATTCATCATTATTGCCATGCAGGACCCTAGATTTCATCATCAGCCATGGTTATTTTTGCAGGATCCCTTTCCAGTTTGTAGATGTTCACAGCTGTTACCGTGGGTACTCATTGTCTCACTGTGACTGAAAGAGGTCATTCACCTGTGACACTTCTAATCTTTCTAGATTGGTCATGCATAGTCTTGACCAGAACTAGAGTTATGGTGTTTTGAATAACAAAAGCTTGGAATTCTAGAGATTTCCCCAAATGACAGTTTACGTTGACAATTATCAGTCATATTTGCTTCCCACGGGCCAGAATTTATCCTTGTAGATATGGTTTGAACTATTTGTCTGGTTACACTAAATATTATATAATAATCTTCAGTCTGCAGCTATATGGAGATCAGTGCTAGAAATCCTTCACAGTATCACTATAAGTCCTATTTCCATTACAGGGTTTCTCATGGACTCAATACCTTTCATACAATCTTATCTCTATGGCAGCAAACTTTCTTGGCTATATATATGTTACTCAGGAAATTAAGCCCTTCTTGAAGTAAAAGAATTCCTTTAAACTCTCATACTTAAGAAGTCAACTGCTACGTTAACTGAATTCCAAAAAAGTATTGGATAGGTCCACTTTATAATGGATATTCAGATAATCACACTATTTTTTTCAGTCTGTTTAGTAGTGACAGACATCGATCAGGTAGTTTACAGAGGAGTGTTTGTTTAGTAGTGACAGACATCGATCAGGTAGTTTACAGAGGAGTGTTTGTTTAGTAGTGACAGACATCGATCAGGTAGTTTACAGAGGAGTGTTTGTTTAGTAGTGACAGACATCGATCAGGTAGTTTACAGAGGAGTGTTTGTTTAGTAGTGACAGACATCGATCAGGTAGTTTACAGAGGAGTGTTTGTTTAGTAGTGACAGACATCGATCAGGTAGTTTACAGAGGAGTGTTTGTTTAGTAGTTACAGACATAGATCAGGTAACTTACAGAGGGATGTTTGTTTAGTAGTGACAGACTTCGATCAGGTAATTCACAGAAGAATGTTTAGTAGTAACATACATCAAAAACAGACAATTCACGTAATGTGAAGTTAACAACAGTCTTTATTGCAAGACAAATAAAATGTACATACTTGCATATAACACTGTCTCCTTGCTATTGGACCTGTGAGTTAGTCAACAGCTATAACCTCAAGATTTGTACATCCATTGAATTGCTATGTCAGTAACCAAGTAGAATTGTGTGTAGATGTATATTGATTTAAATGATTGCTTGATAGTTAATGATAAACAGTAAAGAAATAAAAGTTTTCTGGGTAATGTATATGCCAAAACTATATAGAATCAGACTAAACAAAAAAGTTGTTTGTGGTTTAATTGAACTGAAAGATATTAAATTATAAGGATTATTTAAATTTCACTGTTTAAGAATCTACTTCTAAAAACTTCTATTAGAGGCAATTAATGTAATTCAAGAATGAGTGTTTAAACTTGTTCTAATTGTGTGCAGTTTGAAATACATAGATTTATCAAAAACATATTTTTAATACAACAGGAAACTATGTGTGAAAGAAATTAAAAAGGAACATGCCAAATGAACCTCATGGGGAATATAAAATCACTTCTGTAAGCAAAAGAGACAAACATTTTTTTTTATTTCATTATTCTTTCTATAATGTTTCATGATGCAATTACACTTTTGAGCTAATTTTAGTTTGACAATAATAATATTTAATTTTTCTTACATTTAGATGTGAAATCATTTGTGGACCAAACCTCATCTTCTGAGATTCTAACTACTAATGTTAATGATACAGAATTGCCTACAACAGCATCTAATGTTTTATCAACTATAATTGCTCAATCTGCAGTTTTTGAAGAGAAGGTCACTACATTTTCTCCCGTTATCTCAACCAAAAACAAAACCTCTTCAGTTGTTACTGTCTTAACTTCACCTACAACTCCATTATCTACTCGTAGGTTTGATGCTCCAAGTTTTATTGGAGGAATTGTTTTGTCTCTTGGATTTCTAGCCATTTTGTATATTGGGTTTAAATTTTACAAAGCCCACACCGAGAGGAATTACCACACTTTGTAAAGTTCTTTGGTCTTTGACAAAATCATGAGATTTATCTTTTGTAGAAAGAAAGAAATCATTTATCAATGTAGCTATCAAAATTTTATTTATGTAAGAAAAATGCTTTTGTGGCATTGTGCATACAGTGCTTTAATATATGTACTTATGAGCAGTTGTGTAATATCTGCATGTTTTTATGCATGTCAGTTTTCTTAAACACTTTTTTTTAGTTGACTGTAATTTGTAGAAAAGTATTTCAGTTGTGTAGGTCACAGGTAAATAGTTTTTCAATATTATGCTTCATATTGTATCGTGTGTAAAGTAAGCCTTTTTTTAGATTATGGATTTTTATTGCATATAGGAGATTATTTTGTAATTAAATATAAATGTTTTATTATCCAGATAGAGCAGTTATTTTGTTTGAATAAGTTTGTTTCTACTACTTACATTGTTCTTGTGTTCGTTATTGAACTTTAATTTTCCAATGTTTATTTGTTAAAGTTGGCTGCAGCATACCATTGTAGAAATTAACAGTCATCTTTGACAAACCAGGACAAAAGTTATATTATCCAAATATTTAATTATTTAGATAACTTTTCATGCTTTTTTTTATTAACTTATAAGATTTGTTAACTATGTTAGATTTTCCAGGTATTAAATATTTACCATTTATGTATCAAAATGTTATAGATATGTTTTGTTATTAATAATGCACCTAGTGAGAATAATGTTTTATTTATTTCTGTAAAATAAATTATGCTATACAAACTTATAAATAATGTAACTTTTATACACGTGTTTCAAGTAACTGATGGTGAGTTCATTTCAATTATTTTACGTACAAATTGTGATCAGAATTTGTAGTAGCTATAAACTAATAAATTATACTAATCTATTATTTCTTATAACTGTAAAAAGTGAGTCATTAAGAAGTGTGCAGTTTCAACAGACTTGGAAGTTCAAAACCAGCATTTTCCAAACTTTTTAAACTAGGGACCAGTTTATTTTTGTAATTCTTTCATGAGGCTCAGCCTTCTCAAATACTTAATTGGATATCCTTCTAAGACATGACTAAGTCTTAACATCAAGCTGGACAATAGTTCAATTAATACATCATCCCTTGTAATATATACAGGTGTTTTATAGTACCACTGTGTAAAAATTTAGTACTGTGTACTAAAGTAAACTATACTTCATTTTTATTCAATCTTCACATTAACTCTATATTTATTAAAGATCTTTTAAGAAATAACCTAATAAGGATGATGTTGTTGTTCATCACACAGCAACTTCATATCAGGAGGAAAAGAAGTCAGTTTGATTTTAAAATCTGCCTCAACATCTAATCTGTTTCTGAACTTGTTTTTTAAGAAAACCAACATTGAGAAGCCTGATTTGTATCTATAAGTTGTAACAAAGGATGTAAGAAATCTCACTGCTTTTTCTTATATATTTGGATACTCAGCGTAACAGCTCAGTAAAAAAAGTAATTTGTAAGACTTCACTTAAACAGCCCTTTAGTGTAGTGTCACAGGACAGTTTAATAAAAGAATCAATTTCTGATTCAGAGAGTTGTAATCCTTCATTTTCTGTGCCAACAGTAAATGGGTTCCACATTTTACTGCTGTCAAATGGAGGAAAATATTCCTTCAAATATGAATTAAACCACAAAAGATGATCTTTGATTGTTGAAGAAACCTGATCTGGAATATTACCTTCATCTTGGTCATGTAACTGTTAAAGTAGAGAAAGACTTGTTTCTCTTATCAACTCGATACCCACAAATTAAGTTTTTTATAGCTGCTTCTGTCTCTTTTTTTGGACTTTAAAAATATTTATGTTTTCACCTTGTAAATTTATATTTAATGCATTTAAGAAGCTATAAATGTCACATAAGTAGCCCATCTTAATTAACAAATGCAAATTACAAAACATGTCTCTAAATTTAAATATTGTATACATTGATGATAAGAGATGTTGCTCCAAAAACAGGATAACTTCATTCTTCATTTTGATGAGTTTTTGAATGACATTTTCTTTTGATAACCACTGAACTTTACAGTGTAATATGAAATGATCAAGTTCAACTTCTACTTCCTTTTCATAAAGCAGTAGAGATTCAGGAATTCAACAACTAGACTTTACATAGTTTATGAAGTTAACACATTCTTGCATAGTCAAATTAAAAAGTATGGACATTTTCTTCTCCACCCATTCACAGACTAGTGCCACTGCTTGGATTCTCTAGAAAACTCTTGAACAGGATTCTCCTATTCAACGAGCACCATTGGTACACAATCATAATCATATCTTACAAAGCACATTAAACTGGCATCATGTGCTATGTTTGTAATTTTACCAACTTTTTATGAAAAACTGACTACAATGAACTTGATGTATAAGAGTTTCTTCAATATTTTTCACCATATCCACAATTCTGTTTTCAGTATTATTAGATATAGACAGTATATTGAACTGTGTTTCATGTTTTTTTATAAATATGATTTGTAATTATTTTTACTGCAGGAAGTATTAACATTTCATCAATAGTATGTGAATAGCCTGTCTCATCTATTAGTTTTGAAATTTCACATGGGGCCATGACCAAGTCTTAATTGGAAGATCTTGTGGAAAAGTACATGAAATTATTTGTTTGGAAAAAATTATTTTATTTTTTATATTTCTGAAAAAATCTATTGGCTTACTCGAGTATTCTGGATGTATGGTATCAAAGTGGTGTTTCAATTCAAAGGTTTACATGCTCTTATTTGATAATGTTGAACAACAAAGAACACATAGTGGTGAGTCATAATTGCTACCAACACATATAAAACTGTACTTTAAATGTTCATCACAATGTTGTCCAGTCCAATAGGTCTTTGCATATAATATAAACATTTATAATTACGCATATTATTTTCACTAACTTCAGTTTAAGTAGAACTAGGCTGCATTTGCACATCACTTGAGGTTTTCTTATGTGATGCATGTTTCTTCAGCCATGTATCCATATTGGAGAGAGGTTTCATTAAAACATAAACAACTTAAAAACTTTTTAGTTAATACAAGCAAAGTCACAAACAATTCTGTCTTCTTAGAACATACTGATGCTTCTATCACTGGCCACTAGCAACTTGCCTGCTTCAACCTGGTGCTACCAGACACAAGACTTGGGTGTCACATGCATGTCAATTTCCATTAACAGATTAGGAAAATTTAACACATTTGGAATAAAATTCCTAAAACGTTGGTGTCCTAGAACCAGCTAACTTGAATGAACAAATGGTCCTTTTATGTGAAACAAAATCCCTTCTTTCATTTTATCTGCAGATGGTGGAAGATTGGCTTGGACTCAGCTAATGTGGTTTAAATTTACAGCATTTCACAAGAGTTTCAAGGTTATAAACACCAGAAATCTTGATCTTAGACTCTCTAAACTGCATTAAGTGAGAACACCATAATTCTTGAGGGACTGAAGTTATAAAGGCAACTGTTAACTTGTGAATTCTATAATTTCATGACCTGAAGTTCAAACTTTCACTTTTCCTTCCTGTTATATTACCTTAGTTGAAATACTGAGAAATACAAGTTAGATAGAATGAAAATTTAAATTATAATTTACTTCAAAATATTGATTTTATTGGAATATATTCATATTAACTGATTTAAATATATTTTTCTTTAATATACAAGGGCTTAGAGAAAGTTTAAAAATGGCAGTTAGTAATGAAAGGGTTAAAATTAATTTAACTTTTTTAGTTTTTCTGCAGGCTATTATTTTTTGATGGACCTGTACTGGGTTGGGACCACACTTTGGGAAACACTGTTATAGATTGATTTAAGTATTGGACTCGTTTAGGAAGAATGATGGCCTTACTTGTAAATATACTTTTAAATATTTAAAAATATTTTGACTTTAAACTACCTAAGACTTTAATGTTCCTGCATCATTGCTCATAAGATCCACTAGATTAATGAAGTGAAAGTTGAGAAAGTTTTCAGACAATGTTTTATTTAAATGTCAGTAACAATACTAATTAATGTGCCTTTGAATAACACAGGAGTGAATGTATAAATTCTTTAAAAGCAACCATGATAATATGTTCAACCAAGAAAGCAAACCTTATTAAAAAATAGAAATAGTATTGTATATTTAAGTGCATTAGTTCAATATTGGTTTTACATTTTATGAACCACCTGACTGAAACTTGGTGTTGTAAGAATTATGCTTAAGGTAATACATGTGGGAGTTTATTTAATTGCTACTGTTCTGTATTTCAAACACTTGTAGTAAAGATTTTAATGAGGTATGGATAGTATGCTGCCATATTTGTTGACATTTTTTAGTGTAGGAAGGGAGAAATGTGTGAAAAATAATAATAATGAATACTGAAATTAATAGCACCTCATGAACTAGCAAAATTTAATTTTTTTTCTTCCTTTCAAAGTTATTGTTTATTTCTTGTCAGCAACAATGTGTGTATTGGGTGAAAATAAAATTGTGTGATGTATTTCTGACAGAAATCAAAAACAAAAAGTAATTCCCCAATTGTAAATAAATATGCTCACAGATATCTCAGTTACTTACTGAAACATATTAATAGACAGTTCTATTATTGTATCAAATAAAACAATGGATGAATTGAGCTTTATTTCAATGAAAGTTTGGATAGTTGCTGCATATGAACAAGGTTACCTAAGGAATTTGGTCATCAGAGGATCAGTTTACTTATTTTAGATTTATTTCTTCTGTTTTTCTTGTGATTTCTTTTGGTTACAGGAGACTTTAACATAGGATCTTAACAGTTTACATACAGCTAATATCCCTATATTTTTTTCAGTCATAAATAAAGATATGAGATGACATGCTAGAATGTTGAAAAGGCATAGGATTGTTACAAATAGATGTTTGAAGTCCAAAAATGTAATAAATTAGTTTTTAAAAGAATCAAAAATAAAATAAGTAATAATATTACTGGAAAAAGGTATTCAATCATGTTTGGGAAAATTTTCAAATTAAGTATGGATATTTAAGGAGTTAACTTGAGATAGTAAATGATTAGAAGAACAGTTAAAATAAAGAGATTTTTTTCTCTATTTTGCAGATTAAGCTGTATTAATTCATACAGAGTAGATGTTAGAATTTCATATTTATAATCATAATTAACTGTTTAAGAACTAATTTTCCATGCATACCTACACATATAGATAGTAACTATATATAAGAATGCCAATTATGTGATCTGTTATAACAGAAATAAAATGTTTTGCTCTTTTTAGACTGATGGACAAAACAAAAAGTTGTACTTTATGTGTGCAATAATTGCTTAGAACATATGTTTCTACTTTTCTGTTGTTTTATCATAAAAGAGTTAACAAAGCTCAACGTTTTTAGGTTGATCAATGTTGCATAAAAATTTCCAGTAGACTAATACCAGCAGTGTAACTTTTGTAAAACCACATTAGACCTTAACTGCAAGAACTTTATACTTTGTTTTTAGGTGTGAAATTTGCAGCTACAATGGGAAGTGTTATAATTTTGTATCCTGATTGGAAAGATTGGTTATATAATAAAATGGAAATGAAATTTTTATCATGAAAGAAATGCTTAGAATTATTATGCTCATGTTCATAAGCTATACTGATATCATTTAATTTATTTTGTTTACATAGTTTTTGGTTTTATCCATACTTAAATTTATGTATACTAAAGGTAATAAGGTTTTGCATAACTAGAGACATAACTAACCATTAAACTAGCACTGCCAATCTTTGAAAACAGTATTTTATTCTTGACTGAAATAGATGTAAATGTGTATATTTTTTTAATGTTTGCTGAATTTCTTAAATAAGCTAATAAATGTCTAATTTTATTTGTTTCTTATTAATTAAAACATGTCCAGATAGGTTAAATTTTTAATGTGCACCAATATTAGTTTATATCAGATATAATGATAATATACAGAAATTAGGCTGACACTGGAAGTATAAAAAAATTAAATAAAAATTGTAAACAAGATCTTAATTGAAAGTGAAGTGATCTTAGGTGTAGGAATAGTTAAATAACAGAGAAAGTAGGTACTTTAAAGAAACTGAAACAAGCCTGGAAGTACTAAAAACTATGGGAAAAATCAGAAAGGTAGAATAGCAAAAGGAAAAATGTAATGAGCTTTGTAAGCAATATCAACAGAATCAGATGAATCATGCAACATCAATTACTCCTCAGATTAGTAACTTGATTTTTTACCATTCTTTATTTACAATGTTCATATATATTGTATCACACTGAGAAATTTCATGCTTTTGTCTATTACAACACTAAGTATAAAATAGTATAAAATTAGGTGAATTTTTTGTATTGACCGTATTTGTTTGTGCATTTTGTGTGTGTGATTCATATATTATTAGGATCTTTGTAGCCAACAGATTCATGGACCCATAAGCAGTCTAGTGTGTAAATGGTTTAGAACAGTGGCATAACATCAAATCTCTTCCCTCAAATATTTGACAAATAAGTTCCTTCCAGTGTAATAAAACTTTATGGTATTGAAAAATTACAGTAATATTTTACAAACAAATGTTAAAGTGCAACAGTTTGATTCACACTTTGTTGGTTACAACATCTTTCTCTGTGCCTTTATTTCAGCAAACTTGTTTATTTATGCTCAGTATTTTTTGCATTTGCCCTTGTAGCTTAAATGCTTAGTAATGATAAAACTCTTAAGAAATCCGAGCCCATCATCATCTTAACTACTTTCAGTTTGTAAAAAGCCCTAGTAACAACAGTAATAGACAGTGCAAATTAAAAGAAGAGCAAACACCACATCATGAAAGCCAAAAAAGATCGCACAGTACTCAATGAATAGTAAATAAGCTTATTCTTTCAACATTGACACATTGCCTTTGTACATCTTACTTGCTAATTTGTTTGTTTGCTATTCTGAAAAAAACAAAAAAAAAGTTGTATAAGAAATGTATCTGTTAGATCATCAGGGTATCTTTCAGTCATGGCTGCTTACATTACATTAGCCATTTGCAGTATTCAGTATATAGCTGGGTAAAGTAATGAGAATTTCTTTGTAACATATGTCATCCCCTTAAGTATGTTGTTCAGTTGAGAAGTCACAGTGTTGAGTAAAATATTGAAGGCAATAATGCAAACCCAATCTTCTGGGTTATTCAGTCTTTTGTCAAAATGTTATTTCTGTCTGCCAGATTGGTATAAACACCCCATTTTGATATCGGAAATCGCTGACTTTTTATTTATTTGTTGTTGAATAGTTATTTCACTTTGCATTTTCTTTAGGAGTTTTTCACTGAAGCACAAACAATAACTAAAAGTATGAAATGGTGTATATAATAAATTTAATCAAACTTTAGTGTGTATTCCTCCAGCATGCATTTTACACAATAAGTAATAAAACATACTGTTGAAATAAATAACTACTATATGTAGTAAAAAAAAGTAATTTAAATTGGTAGTTCAGATATTTTGATTATGGTTTTCATTTTCTTGGATATAGTTTTTTTGTTAAAGGTACAATAAAAGTAATATTTTTTATGCTATCTTTAGAAAATTATCCTGTTTTATGTGTGTTTTTTGTGTCAGAGGTGCAGTGGTGATATTTGCATGTCATAGTCTAAAAATGTGTTTGATATAAAAAGGTGAGAATATGTTGCTGGAAAGGAATGATTTTAGTTCATTGTGTGTTGTGTCTTTTTTATTATAATTGCAAACAATTTTTTAAGTCTTCAATAACTACACCTTTTTTGGGAAAGATTTGGAAATATAGGATTTGAAATTAAGAAAAAGAGGTGTTCTAAGTGTTTTGTGAATCAAAGTAATATATTATTGTTGTTATTTGATCCTTAAGGTAACATTAAAAATCTGTACTCTTGTTATTCAAGTGATTAAGATGAGTTTGATGTTGGGGTCTATGGAATTTAGAATTTGCATAATTTGTTGTATCTGTATTTGAATAAATTTCAGGAATGAAATTAATGTCTGAATCAATATTATCCATTTTAATGTTACTGTAGTAGAGTTTATAATATTTTACAGTATACTGCAGTTACGTACACTGTTGTTTGTAAAAATCAGAGGTTTAATCACTTCTCTACATTTATAAAAATTGCTTTAACTAACTGTTTCATATCAAGTATTTAGTTATTGAGAAGAAAAACCACATGTGTATTGAATAATGCGATATCAATAGAAAAAATATACTATCACTGACAATTTTCTCCTGACTATAGCTTTTATGTTTTCCTTTATTTCAGAATTAAGTATCTGAACTTTAGTCTTTTTCTTTCTCTTTTTTTACTTCAAAAGTAGCTTTCCTGAGACTGTTGATTTGACTATATCTGGAGACATCTCACTGATTTTCTTGACACTGGCTACCTGAAGAATCAACTAATTAGCAGTGTGCAGCAATTCATAAATGGATTTTGTGTCATTGTTTTTTCATTTTGTCAACATCAGCAGTTCTTTGTTGTATGAGATATGCCTTATATTTCTCTTTGACACTTATTAAGAGAAATTTTGAGATCTTCATATGCTCTAACCTCACCAATCTCTGAGCCACAAGAACTACTACTTTATATTTTCCAAGTCAAGTTACTTTTTAATGGAAATTTTTTTTTCTTTTTCAGCACTTGCTTGTTCATAAAAGTGTTTTTTAACTACTGTCCACGGGCCTGGCATGGCCGAGTGCATTAAGGCGTGCACTCATAATCCAAGGGTCTCGCCCACGTCGTGCTAAACATGCTCGCCCTCCCAGCCGTGGGGGTGTATAATGTGACGGTCAATCCCACTATTCATTGGTAAAAGAGTAGCCCAAGAGTTGGCGGTGGGTGGTGATGACTAGCTGCCTTCCCTCTAGTCTTACACTGCAAAATTAGGGACGGCTAGCACAGATAGCCCTTGAGTAGCTTTGTGCGAATTTCCAAAAACAAACAAAACAAACAAACTACTGTCCACAGGCATTCAAATCATTTGTTTTTATCCATGCTACTAGTAGCAAGTTGTAAAAGTGTATGCCACCTTTCACAAAAGGATAATATTATTTGTAAGCTTCAATGCTTGCTGTGATAACAACATCCACAAATTCTCAAAACTATCGGAGAATCAAGTCACAAATGATTTGCAGCAGTTTCTCCATGTGATTGATTGTTGCTGGTCTACTGGTGGCCGAAAACAAACTCAGGGCTTTCATATGTCTTGCCAGTTTGTATTTCAGTGGTGATTTTGCTAACATTATTTTGCATGTCTTGATAAGAAATGTTTTATATTTCATCTAGAATTAAGTCACTTATAACAGATTAACTTTCTCTTTTCTCAGCAGTTGCTAAAATTTCTGTCCTATGTCAAGTTTTATTCCTCCATGAGGATAGTAATTTTGTGCTTCATTCACTCTTAACCTTACAGGTTTCAGATCTGTGTCTGTCTTCATAACTTTGAATACTCTTACATAGGAATGGCAACACTGGCACATTAGACTGGTATTTCTATAATAGTGAGGCCACCTATCTAACAGTGGACAATAAATTGTGCACTCAAACCAATCCCAAAGTGTTAATACAATACATCAACATTCTGAATAATGAATTTTGTGCTTTTATGACATCCACAGCCTGTTTTATATATCACTTTATATTGGTCAATATATCAAACACTTTTTTGGCCAAAGCAACATATTCCACTTTAATAGTGACTTCAAAATTTTATTAGAACTTGTCACTGCTTGTAAGAGAATTCACTGTTTATTATTCTGTAATTGGAACAAAATCTCTCCAATGAAATTTTAACATTCTCCTCACTAGAAGAGTAATTTGCATGATCACCTTTGTCATTAAAACCAAATATTGTTCTACATACTGGGATTCACCTTTGAATATCAATATGAAGTCTGGGTACTTAATTATGCAAAACATTTTATTTAACATGAAAATCAAATGTTTACTACCTCAAAGCAGCATAGGAATGTGTCCATAGACAAACATTAGAATCCAAGTTTTGATGCCCATGGGGAGCAGAGCACAGACAGCCCATTATGTATAGATTTGTGTTTAATTTCAAACACATACCCACATCTTGCAGGTGTAGTACAAGATATACAGACTAAAGCATGAAAATTGTGTTCACATTTGATCTGATATATTTAACTGATGTTCATTTTAGACAAATATAACAAATTATATAAACTTTTATGTATAAATAAAGTTTTAAGTTTTAAATAGGTCAATTTTATGGATATATACTTATATATATATATTTTTAAATGAGACATTTTACTTTTCATTACCATTTCATTAGTGTGGTATTGCACAACCTGCATGCCATAATATATGTTTGATATTTACTGTAAGTGTTGGGCAGGTGGTTATTGCACTCAACTCAAAATCTGAGAGGTACAAGTTTCAATCCCTGTCCCACCAAACATGCTTGCCCTTTCAGTTGCAGGGTTATAATGAAATGGTCAATCCAACTGTTTGTTGATAAAAGAGTAGACCATCATGTATACTTCATAAATGCCAATTTTAACTTGTATAAATGTACATTTGTGCAAATCAAAAGATTAAAATATAAAACCAATTTTTCAGTACTTTGTTGTTTTTTTCAGAAAATGACAATGTGAGTAATTTTTACAAATCTTACAAACGAAATTAAATAGAGTAATACCAAGGATATGGGCCTGACTTTTCCAATTGAGTTTCAAGAACATTGCTGGAATCTATTGCATAATCAATGCTTTTTACCATTAAATATACAGTTCATAATTATGTGAAAGTCAACTATGCTATTTCATGTCATATTAATTGCTGTTTTTTTCATGTGAACATGCAAATACAAAATTAGTAATGTGCAAAACATTTATACATCCAGTATACTTAACTGATATTTCATATATATCAAATAATATATATCGTTTAAAATAAAAAAACTAACTTAAGAATAAAACTTTGTATTTTGTAGGCCTCATTCTTAAATGAAGCTTTCAGCACTGAATTATTGAGGGTAAGATAGTAGTTATATCATGAGTTTTGAAAAAGTTTTAAAATCAATGGGTCCATTTTTGGACCCATTATTGTTGTGTTACTTCTTTTTTAAATGAACTGTATATTTGTGGTAAAATGCAATACTTCTGACTTTTATAAGATCTTTAAAAGTGTGGCTTGGAGGCAGAAGGAAACAATTCCTACCACGTGGTAATAAGCCCAGAAGAGGCACAATCTGTACCTCTTAATATTTTGATAGTAAAAACAAAAGGTATAAATTCTTATCACATGAGAGTATCACTGCAAGAAAGGTACAATATTTGGCATATATCCATGAACCCTAGCAAGAAGAGGCATTTGTAAACTTAACATCCTAGTTAAACAAAATATTTTTAGTAATTTTTATCACAAACTATACATCTGTGTTTGTCTAAAATATTTATATGGCCATCCATGCATATAACTGAAGTACTCGTTAGTTAACCTTTTGAATGTAGATGGCTTAAACACGTGCAAATTTTTTTAAAACCATACACTGTATAAAGCACTTGCATTCAGCAACTGGAGGCAGACCTTACACTACACAGCAAATCAGCAGTTAATGGTAGCACAGTAAGAATCTTTCAACCATAGGACTGTATAACAAAAAGTACAATCCACATCATGTAATGTTTAGATCAAAAGAGGCACAGCTCCCACTGCATAATACTTGCTGCTGTTACATTGTTGTATTAGAAGTTTTTATGAAGTTGACAGAATTATATTTTATCATTTCAATCCAGTTAACTCTGAAACAGTCATTCACACATTACACCCACTACTATGTGTGTCTCGATCTAGTTGGCCTGAAAAGCTTTGGTATTTGGCAAAAATTATTTGTTGGCACTAAACTAGAGGAAGAAGATGTTGTATGGTTGATATATCACTCTACACTGTTCTTAACTTGAACTCTGAAGTTGTTATATTTATTACAGCATTTGCTTATTGTGAAAGATACCAAATTTAATCCTGGGAAATATAAATGTTGAATTTCCCCTTACAAAAAGAACCAATTGTGACTGACATTTAAATAAAATACATTTTTTGCACAAATAGTTAAATTGCACATAACTAGAGGAAAGTAAAAGTTATAGTAAGTTAGATGTGAAAGGTGTGTTAATATAAATAAAAACAACCATACAACAGATGACATATTATACTATAACCACATTATGATACTAAATGAAACACTGAAATTTAAATGACTTTAATGAAATGTTACAAAATATAAATGCTAGATTTACAGATCTGATTAGAGTTCCAAATCCCCCCTTTTTTATTACTGTAATTTGTATGGGAACCAAAATATTCACCATGGTCATTTAAATAACTTGTAACATTTATGATAGGTATTATCACTAGTGCCAGTTCTTTGAAATGGTTCATATATTTTTTGATGGGGTTATGCACAGTTATCACCAAAAAATTGGGAAATCGCTTTATTTCCAGATCTTCTGAGTTTGGTTAAGCTATACAGCTCTACTGTGTTTGAACTTTGTTAATTCAGTCTTGACCTGAAAATTGAAGTGAAAACACTCATTAGTAAAGTTATGAAGTAATTTTGTGGTACTTTACATCCAGCTGGGCTATAAACTAAGGCCCGCAGTAATGTGTTCCTTAATCAAGCAATAAACCTTGAAATATGCAGATACTGGAAGATGAAATAACAAGCAGTTGGTAGTTTTTGATGCACTTCAAGTAGATTACTAGCTTAAGCATGTAAAGTCAGGAGCAGACATTGCAATGCCTGCCCTGTAGTTTAGATGGTTTGGCTTTTGATGCCATCAAACATTTAATGAAGTTATAATTTTGGGATTGGTACACAGTCATAGTAGACTTACACCAATGATTTGACTTTGTAGAAAACTAACCTAGCAACTAGGCTAAGTTTACAGCTTAAGAAAGTGGACCATCTGGAAAGACATATAATTATGAATTTACATTTAGTTATGAAAAGCATTGATTATGTTTTAGATTAATATATTCCTGCAATGTTCTCAAATCTAATCCACTGTGAGGTACAGTACTCTCTCACTATGGGAGAGCATGAAATGAATTCAGTGGTTTCAGCCAGTTTGGGGAGCATCCTTTCTGATAAGTTCATAAAGGAATTGCCAACCATGAGTATGAGATACCATTTAGAAGTGTGAGGTATTCACATCTTAAGAAAGGTGGTTTCTGTGGTAAATTATATTTATTGTAGTGAACTTGGTTTAATCATAGGAAAGGTGAAAGCCAAAAGCAACAAATATAAAGACAGCTCAAAATATGGGTCATTATCCATAAGTCAATGCATCACATCAAGATTAAGTTTTGCTAAGGGTAAAACTGCAGTCATTGTATCCTTATGCTGCAGCTCAAAAAGGTTGGTTTACTGTGAGTGACTAAGGCTATCGTGGTTTTCTATTATTTTTGTACTTTAACTGATATCAGTGATAACTTCATCCATATGTTACTCCAGGAGAGAAGACCAGGACAACTGTTTTGATTTTAGGTTGCAGAAGTAACATAAATGGAACGCTCCATTTTGACTGACTACATAATAGGTGCAGAAGTGCCAGGACAAGCTGTAGCTGCTGTTACTTTAGTATCAGGAAATTAATGGATTTGGAAGGGTGCAGCTGGCAAACAACTTATGTTAAAAGTGAGGTGGATAGTTCATCTCTCTCAGGACTGAGTGAAGCTTGATGTGTATCTTTACTGATATGTAGTCAAATGGTGAAATTCCTAGTATAGAAGAGAATTAAATTCCAGCTGGATACTCTCACATATCAGGAATACCGAGTGAAGGTATCCTGACCATCAACACTGATTTCATTCTGGTAAGCACTATGGTTCTAAATGTGAATAAAAAATCTTATCTCTGAGTGAGTATAGTTTGCGTGAAATACAGAATGGAAGTAATCACTACAGACCTTGGTTCTGGCATTGGTAGACACACACAAAATTTTCTGTAAAATTTGCTTATGAAACAGGTGAACTAAAGCACAGTACTTCCATCTTTATAAGTAGTGTGTCATGGTTTACTACACACATTTTAGCACATTAGTGCTGTCAACGTTATTGACAGGTCAATCCCCAAACTGTTTCCAGTGGAGTAACCAAACAGCATTAGCAGGTGTAGCATTTTTCCATCGAGATGGTATCCCATTATTGTTTCGTGATTATTGAATGTGTATCATAACAGTAATTAAATTGCAGTAGATTAATTCTAGTGGTAACATTAGTATTGCTTTCATTACACTATATGTAAAAACATTCCATTGGTTGCGCATTCTTGAAGCTGAGAACTGTAATATAGTGGCAGACCCTAAGTAACCTCTTGGTGAGTGAGACCTAATTGTCAACTTTATTCAACATGTTAAGTATTATAATTTATTTCGGATTCGTCTCCGATCTATTATGTTACGTACGTTAAGTATTACTATTTCAAAAACTGGAATTTTATGTTGAGCTTAGTAGTTAACTAAATGTTAATATGTATTAAATTTATTTTATTTGTCAACAAAACTGATACAATTTCCTTTCTACCACAAACATATCTCAACATCGAAACAAAAATAATAAAATTTACAAATATGGTTATTACTAATAGTTATTAGAAATGACGGTTAATATACAATAGTTTTACAAAATTGTAGACAATACTGAGTCTTATATCTGATCTATAACTGATTATTTGATCAACAATCGAAGTCCACGACGAGCAAATTAATTTCGAGTGGATATTATTTCACTTTGCTTATGCTAGCGAGCATGATTCTTATTTGCTCTAACGCAGCTTACAAGCTCATTTCTTATTGAAGAAGATATTTAATGTCCGCGTAGAAATTCTAACGTCCGAAGTAATTCGCTACAGTTGGACAGTTTCTAACCCTCAAAATCTTTAAATGTTCTTGTCAAATTTTGTAATTTTCGATTAATAGGTATTAACCATTGTTACAGCACACTGACTGTAGCAGTCTAATATTCTCTTGGCGCATCGCTTTATACAAATCATGCAAGTCTCTAGAACCTTCGTAAAACTTTTCTTGCAATGATGATTTCGCATGTTTTCGTAAACAAATATTATTGCTTCTCACTTTCAAAAATTCTCTACAAGTTTCGAGAACAGGTGAGATTTGCACAATACACATGGGTATACGTCACATGTAAAAAAGAATACTATACAGAAATAAGCAGAGACATTATATATGTAAAAACGGCTTGTTTGGGTTGAGAAAATATTTTATAATGAGGAGCGAACAACGTTTCGACCTTCTTCGGTCATTGTCAGGTTCACAAAGCATAAACACTAAAATAAATATACAACGGTAAATCAGTTACCAACAGTAATGACACACAACTGCATAGATACAGTTT
This sequence comes from Carcinoscorpius rotundicauda, assembly GCA_011833715.1. NCBI lineage: Eukaryota > Metazoa > Arthropoda > Merostomata > Xiphosura > Limulidae > Carcinoscorpius > Carcinoscorpius rotundicauda. The sequence goes on along the minus strand of CM022392.1, from coordinate 41,048,470 downwards.
GTCATCCACCAATATAATTACCCGTAATCTTCCCCTGAACACTAGGAATATAGTTTATATTGAGGTATAGCCATGTTAAAGAATAAAATAGTACAGTCTTTGGTGAATGTATAGTTAGCACCAGCAGTGATTACTGAAAGAAAAATGAAATGAGCAGGTCTTGTATAGATTTATGCTAAATGTATTTGATGGTACATAATGGTTCAGAAATATAGCTTTGACTTTCGATACTGGAAAAAAAATTAGATACTAAATGCAGATTCAAAAACTGCATTCAGGCATTGGAGATGGTTTGTACGATTTGTATCTGTTCGTGGTTTTACAGTGGATAAGAATGAGAGGATTGAAACTAAAATCAGGGATGTAATCATGTTGACACTAGTAGTAGACCATGTGCCACTGAAGTATTAAAAAAAAGCCTTATAGATGGAAGGTATGATGCTACTAAGGATCTCCGTGGTTATATGGTATAATCTGGGAGTACAACATGGAAATCCAAATAAACTATCTCAGTGCAATGTGAGATCCTGTTTATTCATTGAACGTCCTGACCCTGGAAATCATGTTAAAGTAAAAGCCATTTTAAATTTCACAACAATGTGATTCCATTAGTGACTGGATACCAAATTATGTACTTTAAGAGCTCCAGAAATGTTAGTGGTAAGATTCAGAACTATCATGGATACTTCATGCTGGATATTTATACAGCACATGATCAGCACAGGATGAGGAATGTAGTGTGACTGCACATAGTCTGTGGTACTCAGCAATTACAGGTGTGTAGCAGGGTGTTTTACCACTTATATCAGAGGCTTAAACGTGGTTCTCAGTCTGTGATAGAGCTAATGATTTAAGGTCATGAAGTAACATACTCTATAGACTTTTCATAATGTGTTTTAAGTTCTGACATGGAATAATGCATTGTGTGTGCAGCCTAGAAGAAAAGATGGCTTAGACAATATAAACTACAGCACATTATTGTTGATTATCATTTACATTAAATAACATGGGGTATCACTGGTCTTTTCCATGAAACTGATTGAAGTAATCAGTATGTGCTGTTTGTTATAAATTATTTCATCAAGTCAGCTGAAGTGTATACATTATTCAATGTTTTAGCACAATCCATTGTTAATGGATTGACAGAGCAATGGATATCCCATTTAACTGCCCTGATGAAATTCACATGGATCATGGAATAATTGCAGTACTCATTTACTCTCTGAAATGAGCAAAATGTTGAATGTGACAAAGACATGCACTTCATTTTACCACCCCGTTAGATGGTTTAAGAGAGTGCTTCAAGTGTGTGCTTGAAAAGTTGTTTAATTCCAGCCAAGTTGACCAGGATTAATACTCTCCTTATGTCGTGATGATATATTGTTCAATGTAACAGAGATCGACTTGACATGGTCATGTAACCACAGGGCCCACAGAAATCTGAGGAGTGACTGAGATGTGCACTACCCCCGCACACAAACTTGTGCACTAACAGCCAGGAAAAGCTGTCATATTATAGAAAAGATGCTAAATCACACATTCAAGGAATAGTCATTTCAATCTGGATACGTGGTATTGCTTAACTATGTGCTAGCAGCACATAACCATTCTGCTAATGGTTGAACAGGACCATACCTATTATTCTGATAAATTATTCGACCGACATATGAAATCTAACATCTATGTGGCGCATGCAATATGAAGTGGCCAAGCGTGTTAAGGCGTGCGACTTGTAATCTGAGGGTCGTGGGTTCGCATCCCCGTCGCGCCATACATGCTCGCCCTCCCAGCTGTGGGGACGTTATAATTCGTTGGTAAAAGATTTAGCGGCGGGTGGTGATGACTAGCTGCCTTCCCTCTAGTCTTACACTGCTAAATTAGGGACGGCTAGCACAGATAATCCTCGAGTAGCTTTGTGCGAAATTCCAAACAAAAAGCAATATGAAGCTGCAACCTTATGGTACAGATGAATTTTCATGCTCTGATTCGACTAGGAATTTGATTTTTGAGATCAACAAGTCAGAGAAACAGGATGATGATAATACTGTTCCGAGAACTTATGCCCATATCATGAGGAAATCGATACTGAGAGTACATATCTTAGAGCACATAATGAACCAGAGGAAGAGAAGGTGCATGAAAACTGCTACTTTGAAAAGATAATGTCATGGAGTAAATTTTTATTTGTCTGTTTTTACTTCTTTTATTTCCAACTAAAGTGAATGTATTAATTCGTGTAAGGCTGTACAGTGTATCGATGTTCTGTCCCTGGAACAGAATTACTGAAACATTTGTATTTATACAAATGGTGTGCGTGTTGGTAACAAAGGGACAAATATTAATTTGACGACTAAACGTTTAGCTGAAAAGCCTAAGTTCAGCTAAATTATGATTGGTGATTTTTCATTTCATGGTGCATATAAAATACTCTTGAATTTCTACACCAGATGATGAAACATTACTGAACAGTGAATGTCAACGTGTATCTATAGGTATAGATTGTGTCAGTTAGTTTGGAAATAGTTTTGGTTGGTTGTTTTGGTATTTTATGGCGCAAAGTAACTAGGCTATCTGCATCTGGAAATAGCGCTCAAGCCTGTAATGGACTGTTGACACATAATTATATATGTGACGATAATCACTCGTTTGAAACATGCATATGGTAATGTGTATATGAGATGTTACACACATTTATAAAACTTTACATGAAAGCATTCACGAATGTGTTATAGCACTAAACGGTTTTTAATTATAATTTCGCACAAATCTACACGAGGGCTAACTGCTCTGGTTGTTTCCAACTTAGCAGTGACAGACTAGAGTAAACCAGCTATTCAGCACTACCCATCGCCAACTCTTGGGATATTTTCTTATTAACGAATAGTGGAATTGACCATAACATGAAAACACCCCCGCTGTTGAAAAGGCGAAAATGTTCAGCGATGGAAATTCAATTCAAGTGACTCTCAGATTGCCAGTCGAACATCTTAACCACAAAGGCATGCCGAACTAGCATTAAAAGAATAAATTACCGAGAACACAATTAACAGGCAACATTTTAAAATATAACAAATAATAAAAGAAAGTTTGGCAAAATTTAAGTATGATGTGGGAATGGCAATGTCAAAAGGTACAAAAACAAGGTAGGGATGAATGCACAAAACCATACAAAAATCCCTCCATGAGTGAACAGTGAATACTGAAGTCAGACTTACAAACTTATGGCTATTAGCCGCTGTAATACTGTAAAAAACTATTCAGTTTAAATTATTTTATTCAATTCTGAATTAATGCAAATTTCAGACATTTAGCATTCACTTGTAGATAAAAGTTATTCTTGGAAATATTTAGCTGCTTATTTAGTGATTCATAAAATATTTTGTCTATCCAACAATATCTTATTTCTGTATTTTTGGCATTGCCATCCCTACATCATAGTTAATTTTTGCAAATGTTTTTGTATTTGTTCCTCTCCTTTTGTAAATAATTTCTTGGAAGTAGGCTGATGAGTAAAAACTTGTTTTATTTTTATAATTCAGTGGTAATATATATTGTTCATATCATTTTTGTCACTTCCTTTCTTGCACTTGTGAAATGACGTCAGATACTGATATTATACCATACAACTGGTTAGAATAGATTATTAATCGTAACTGATCATAACCTTCACTCAGAACTTAATAATGAAGCACCTACAGTAAAGAAGAGAAATATGAGAACTGTAAAACTGTATCATTCCCATATTCATGTTTGCATTCTTAGTGGCACTGCTATCCCTTCATAATATTACATTTACACAATGTTTTTATTAATTATTTTGTGACATTTCCCTCCTGACTGAAAGTTACTGTATTATATAAATGTATACAATAAGATTTAGTATTATGCGTATTGATTTTTTTTACTCCTTGACTTCGTACATAGTGTAGAAGTTCGTTCCATAAAGACGCCAATTGTATAGCGTAAAAAGCATTGAATATTCCACGTCCTACAGTCATTTAATGTTCATCTATTGTTGGCTGCTAGTCCTTGTTTCACCCCGCACTTAAGTTGTTTTAAAAGAGCACAAACTAATCTCAAAGGGTAATGATAATGTCATTTACAGTAAAGTTGTGATTTTTTAGCTTAATTAAGTAACTGGTTTGGCTTGTTTTGAATTTTGCCCAAAGCTACACGAGACGTATCTGTGCTATCCATCCCTAATTTACCAGTGTATGACTAGAGGGAAGGTAGCTAATCATCACCACCCACCGCCAATTCTTGGGCTACTCTTTTACCAACGAATAATGGGATTGACTATCGCATTATAACGCTCTCACGGCTGAAAGGGCGAGCATGTTTTGGTGTGACGGAGATTCGAACCCGCGACCATCGGATTACGAGTCGAGTACCTTAACCACCTGGCCATGCAGGGCCTTATTAAATAATACCATGCTTAATGATTTTTGTCGTACTAAAGCTACTGCAGAAATTCCACACATTTGTTTGGCTAACATTAAAAAAATAAGAAATATGAACACATTGGGTTCTTAACTTTCGCAACATTTTCCAATGATATCGGGAATCTCACAAGTTGTGAAATATTCTAAAACGGCAATTAGACGCTCAAATATGGCTACAATTCAACTCAAGCAGCTATTTGTAAGAATCGTAAAATAATATATTGAATACAGCAGACATTGGTTTCTCGGTTCAATAATTTGATCTTACCATAAAGACCCAGAGTTATGATATTAAATCTGGTTAGTGTTCTGTGAATCATTAATTGAACAAACTTTTCACACTAGACTTAGTCTTTGTTTTATATAACAACCAGGTGATAGATGAGGTAATGTGGCAGGGTCTTAGGATAACTGAGAACTATCAGAATGGTAATGACAAACTTAGAAAATGCAGCAATAATTTGAGACCAAGGGCAAGACCTGAAGATGCCTCTGTTATTCAAGCTGCCTACGGGTATTAGACATCACGTTCTTCAAGTAGTATATACATTATTACTACGAACATATAGGCATGACACTCAACCACAAACTATGATTTTTAGCACTCTGCTTGTAACAGAGAATTTAGGGCACAATATTTCTTTAACCAGGCCATTATAACTTGAAACCACATTTTAACAAAAGTTTTCTATCATTTGGAGTTTATTTGCCCCTGCATTTTCGATTCTGACATTTGTTATCTTTGTTTTCAACTAGTTATCTGTGTCTAGGACACTCTGACATTGCAGATAAACACAATATCCATTGTAAGAAAACGGGATAAGCCTATGGTGAGAAGTCTCATTTGGGCAATTGTACAGATTACCTGGAGTATTGGTTCCTTCCAACCTCTCTACCCCCAGTGACGTAGAGTTTGTACGCAGCCTTACAATGATAGAAACCGCAGCATAAAATCAGTCTCTAACTAAATTTAAATACTTTATGGATTTAACAAATAACTTATCACAAACAGGACGAATGGAAGAGAGATACTAATATCCCTGAACGTCTCAATTTGGGAAATTTATTTCCTTTGAAAAATAAATCCCTGTCACGTAATTTTTGTGTTTTTTATTTTTAAAATATTAAAATGCACAACAATTAACGTTGTGTAATAAACAAAAAATATTTAAAATCCAATCATCTGTCGCAAAAAATGGACTTGGTTTGTTTCAACGTCGCTTATATCATTCATAGGAATGTTAAGAATGAATGCTCTGTGTCATATAGATACAACGAAGCCAACCTTTACTCTCATCTACGATGAAATTATTTTTACTGTGCTTTATTATTTTTGTGGTTTCTCTAATATTTCTAGCCAACAGTTTTACCTCCCCCCTCCCGGTATAACATGGTCTGTATAAGTTACAAGTTCAGCTAGGGTAGAGTTTTTACTTTTAATTTTAACATTTCTTTTCTTTTAATTTTCCGGCCTGGCATGGCCGAGCGCGTAAAGCGTGTGATTCGTAATCCGAGGGTCGCGAGTTCGCGCCCACGTCGCGCTAAACATTCTCACCCTCCCACCCGTGGGGGTGTATAATGTGACGGTCAATCCCACTATTCGTTGGTAAAAGAGTAGCCCAAGAGTTGGCGGTGGGTGGTGATGACTAGCTGCCTTCCCTCTAGTCTTACACTACTAAATTAGGGACGGCTAGCACAGGTAGCCCTCGAGTAGCTTTGTGCGAAATTCCAAAAACAAATATTTTCATTTACTCTAGATTTTAAATTTCTTATAGTTTGGCTAATACAAATACCATCACTTTCACATTCAACTTCACGTTTTCTCCATTACATTGGTTCTATTTTTAGTTTTACTTAGCAGTTGACATTTTATTCAGTGGTCTTAAAATTTGAATCAATTATTTTTTAATTTACAAATGAAATTCACATGACAAACATCGTACATGTGTTAAAACAACATTTTAACTATTTTATCAAATGTTGATTTAAGTTTACTTTTTTGATGATCGTCTGGAGAACGTATGCGTGAAAATTTCTACAAACTTCATAAATACACGTGAATAAAGATGCATTCCACCGTGTTTATGAATGTGTAAAATATGATGAATTTTTTTGACATTCGACATTGCGATCTTCAAAGTTTTGTTCACTAAGTTAATTTACAATATTTTTTCTATCCTCTTCCTTTTTATCACTTTTTTTTGTCCACTGCTTTATATGTCTTACATCAACAACAAAATCAAATCTTATGCCACTACAATAAAAATTTAATACAGACGGTTTTGTTTAACTTTCATTTGTAGGAAAGTCAGTTTTGCCATTAATATTATGCAACTTTCGATATTAATATTTCAGCAACGGCAGAAGCGTGATCTATATAATTGTCTCTGGTTGATAAATATAAAATTTCATGTCATATTAGATAGACTATACAGCATTATTCATTTTAAAAGATTGGTAAAATTAGGATGTGTTATATTAGACTTAAAGATAAGCAGTTAAAAGTTATATTTCATTCATATTTTTTCTTTAAACTTTTTACATACACAAAACCTCGTAGAGAAATATTTTTTAACAGAAGAAAAACGTGAAAATAGAATATTTTAATACATACGCCACCTTTTATTTGCAGTATTATGTAAAGTAATGATGCTAATTTTTCCTTTTTTTTCCTTCAGCGAATCTTTAGTAGTTGGGAACAAAGTAATTTACTAATTTCAGATTTTTTTTACCATGCTAAGTAATTATGCTAATTTTCCTTATTTGTAATTTTTGCAGAGAATCTTTAGAAATAATTGTTTTTGTTCTTTTTATAGTTAAAAACAAAATTATTATTGATAATTTTTATATTGTTTTCGGTCATTTCGATTTTGTTTTGAATTTCGCAACTTGAGAACTATCTGCGCCGGCCATTTATTTTTGACTATATACATACATGATATAACTATAGATAACTTAGAAGTGGACCTAATCCGTGATAAGGATAGGAGATTGTAATTCTTCTTTTGAATGAAGAATTCCCAGCAAGCACGAGATAGCTGTTAATGAGGTCGTAATTGTAGGGGATTTAAATTTTTCAAATATAAAATGAGAAACGTTATTTCATGAGGGAGAGAAGTTTTAAGAAACTGTTCATGGTGATATTCTTCACTAGTCGGTCATGGAACCTACTAGTAATGATATTTTAGATATATAGTTAACATCTATTATAAAAACGGTTGATATGGTGGAACTTGAGAGATATCTGGGTGAAAGTTGTTATTGTTCAAACAGGCTTGATGTGCTACTGCATGTAACAGAATGAATGAAAATTTGGTTCGAAAAACAAATTTTGAAAGGATGATACAAGAATTTGAATTGTGAATTGGTTAACTAAATTGCTGAGACACACTGAGAAAATGTGAAAAGCTTTCAAAATATATTTCTGAAAATTGAAGACAGGTGGCTTTTTTATTGAAAAAAGAGAAGACTGATACAGAAAGAATAACATTAAATAAAAGCACAATATCTTTAAGAAATTTAAAATTATTGATACTACGAAAGAGGATTTAATGAATTATATAATATCAAGAAGTTGGTCAAAAAGAAAATTAGGAAATAAAAATGTATATGAATAAAAATGATAGACTGAAAATGTAAAAATTAATCGTTAGAATTTCTTTAAATACATTACAGGTAAGTAACATTATTGTGTGAGAGTTAGGCTTGTGAGAGATGATACAGGAAGAAACATACTTGATCATTATAAGATGGCTCGGTTATCAAAACCTTTATTTTTCTACAGAACACACTCTTTGTTTTTCAACCACTCCATACACCCCAACATTAAGTTCACCTGTGAGCTTGAGAAACTAACCAAATAATATTTCTCAACCTTAAAATCACAAGACCTAATACCATAATTCAAAACAGAAATCAACAGAAAAGTTCTTGGGACTCGGCATATGAAAAAAACAAACAAACAAACAACAAATCATCAGCATATTAAGCAACCAAATTAACATAGTCACACAATTCTGCTCACCTAATAAAATTAATGATGAAATCGATTAAATAAAACAATAGTTCATGAAGATCAAAAAATTTATTTTGAAAACCGTTAAAAAATTATACACATACACACCTATACCAATAACGCCGTCAACAACAAATAAACAATAACAAATTCAATGAAACAACTAACTGCAAAACCTTACATACCAAATATTCCTTATATTAACGATAAAATAACCAACATTTGGGAAAACAAAACTTACAACAAAACATAACATTCCAGTAAATACTAAATTCATTCAAAAAACAGGTATAAATCTAAAGTCCATATTATGTAAAAACATAACACCAATATTATTTATAAAATACAATGCAATAACTGCAACGTCTCCTGGCCTGGCATGGCCGCGCGCGTTAAGGCGTGCACTCGTATTCCGAGGGTCGCGGGTTCGCGCCCGCGTCGCGCTAAACATGCTCACCCTCCCAGCCGTGGGGGTGTATAATGTGACGGTCAATCCCACTATTCGTTGGTAAAAGAGTAGCCCAAGAGTTGGCGGTGGGTGGTGATGACTAGCTGCCTTCCCTCTAGTCTTACACTGCAAAATTAGGGACGGCTAGCACAAATAGCCCTCGAGTAGCTTTGTGCGAAATTCCAAAAAAACAAACAAACAAGCAACGTCTCCTATATTGGAGAAACAAGCAGAAAAATGGAAACTAGATTCAAATAACAAAATAAAACACCTTCGCACGTTTCTGAACACTGCAAATCAAATAAACATAGAGAACACCAACATACAAAGTAGGGAAACAAATACAAACAAACGCAAAATCAAATAAGCCCTGCTTATACAACTTAAACCAAAATTGAACTGATATTGAGAAACGCCTTTTTACCTATACTAATTAATAACCTAACATCTAATTGCGGCGCCTCCTACAATCACGTGCAAGTTTACACCGTCATCCTTAAGACACACGCTCTGCAATGGTTAGTTTCAAACTCTTTATTAACCTTAAGTTAACCTAAGAAGGTCGAAGCCAGAGGATGATCTAAGAATGTTGAAACATTGTTCTTTGCTTTATTGGTAAAAGTCTTAATACCCATACCAGCCGTCCTGAGATACATTTTTACTTCAAGTGGGTTTCTCGTCATCACGAGTGTTCTGTACTTTATTCTAATTTAAATTTTAACATCTATACCAATCGTCTTTACACAGTCTTACCCAGCTTGAAATGAATATTTTTAAAATTGTGATTTGTAACTTGTGACCAGAACAACTGATAGAGATCACATATCACTCATAATGTAACGTTACATTAATCGATTATCTTAGCTCAAGAAGCAGCTCTGTGATTTGTTGCCTTTGTTCTAATATTTAGGTTCAAGATACGTAGATTTACTCGAATATCCAAACCAAATCATTTATCAATACTCGTAACTTTTGGAAAAAATAAAAGAACAAAGCGAAAACATTGCTAACATACGATGATGATACATGTTCACATTAAATTGTATATTCTACAATTTTAAAAGGAGCTTCGAACGATACATAGCTGTGTTTATTTGGTGAATTTTCAAAAATTTGTGAAGCACAAGTTGATCGTATTTTAAATTTTTACTTAAATCTCAAAACAAAAAATTCTCTTGGAAACTAACAGTAGAAATATGCAACAAAAACTTGTTTCTTTTATAAAATACCTAGAGTAAAATTAAAGAAAAACACTTGTTCTGCTTAGAAACCAACTGTAGTAACACAAAATAAAAACTCTTGTTCTTCTTATAAACTAATTGTAGTAACAAATAACAAAACTTGTTCTTTTTATAAACTACTTGTAGTAATAGAAAACAAAAACCCTTGTTTATCCTAGAAAATTACTGTAATAATACAAAACAAAAACACTTGCCCCATCTAGAAATTGCAGTAACACAAAAATAACTTTTCCACTTAGAAACTAACTGAATTACACAAAGCAAAAACAGTTGGTCTTCTTAGAAACTAACTATATTAACAGAAAAGAAAAACACTTGTTCATTTTAGAAACTAACTTGTTTTGTTTGTTTTTTGAATTAAGCACAAAGCTACACAATGGACTATCTGTGCTCTGCCCATCACAGGTATCGAAACCCGGATTTTAGCGTGTAAATCCGCAGACATACCGCTGAGCCACTGGGGGCAGAAACTAACTGTAGTTTGCATAGCAAAAATCAACTCATATCTCTCTCAGAAACTAACTTGAGGGAAAAACTGACTGCTTTTGTTTGTTTTGGAATTTCGCACAAAGCTACTCGAGGGCTATCTGTGCTAGCCGTCCCTAATTTAGCAGTGTAAGACTAGAAGGAAAGCAGATAGTCGTCACCACCCACCGCCAACTCTTGGGCTACTCTTTTACCAATGAATAGTGGGATTGACCGTCACGTTATACACCCCCACGGCTGGGAGGGCGAGCATGTTAAGCACGACGCGGGCGCGAACCCGCGACCCTCGGATTACGAGACGCACGCCTTACGCGCTCGGCCATGCCAGGCCTCAAACTGACTGCAGTAATGCATAGCAAAAATCAACTCATATCTCTCTTAGAAACTAACTTGAGGGCCCAGCATGTCCAGGTGGTTAAAGCACTCGTCTCGTAATCCGAGGGTCGCGGGTTTGAATCCCCTTCACACCAAACATGCTCGCCCTTTCAGCTGTGGGGGCGTTGTAATATTACGGTAAATCATACTATTCGTTGGTAAAAGAATAACTCAAGAATTGGCGGTGGGTTGTGATTACTAGCTGCCTTCCTTCTAGTCTTACAACACTAAATTAGGGACGGCTAGCGCAGGTAATCCTCGTGTAGCTTTGCGCGAAATTCAAAACAAACCAAATCAAATCATCTTAGAGACTGACAGCTACCTAAAAAACAAATAAACGAATGCAGTTGCTTGTGATTATATTTTGGTAATTTAACTGCTGTATTGTTATGTGTCGTAGAAACAATCATAAACGATGAAAGTTAATCTTTACAGAAGAAAATATATATCAAAGTTTCAACAGGTAACGAGGCTACACTACGTAGTACTACTACCTTGATATTTTGGTATTGTAAATGAGTATTGAAATCTAATGCTATTTTTAGATGTAACATTATGTTATAAACTTAACTGGAATTAAATACTCATAAAACATTCACGTTTTCTAGCTCTCCATATTCTGTTGTTATTATTTGTTTGATAGAAACATTCAGTGTTGGCGAGTTAGTGTCTGTTATTTTGATTACAACTTATCTATTCATATTTACTTGTAGTAAATCAGCTCATAAAAACACCATAAGAAGACACCATTGTGACACAGCCAAAGTCATATTCAGTAACAACTTGCCTAAATTTAAATCATAGTGAAGTACTTTCACGTCTGAAATCAACTACCGTATTTTCCGCCTAATAAGCCGAATTTCTGGCCCTAAATTTTGGACCTTATTTTTGGGGGTCGGCTTATTGGCCGATCACCAGCTTTGGACCAAAAAATACCGAACATCAAAATCGGCCCCAAAATCATACCTTTGATCTCACAGTTACGGCAGAGTTATTTCAGTTGAATAAACTTTATTTATTAATAGAAAAAGGTCTATACATAACGAATGACACGTATTCATAGAAATAACAAAATTCTTTAAAAAATACACACTTTAATCTCAGAAATTTATTAAAATCCATCATTTTCATCGCCAGAAGCACCAAATAATAGATTCCAATCCTCGGCAGAGACCTGGTCGTCGTACGGGTCATTCTCTGGTGTTTTTAGCTGTGTGAGTGGAATGTTGTCTTCCAGCCACAACATATCATCTTCCATTCCATCCATTGCATTTGAGATGATGCATTTTTTAAATGACTTCTCTACAGTGAGTGGAGCCAATAACGAATGGCATATTGATTCCATCTCTGTCTCAATACGACACGTTCTGCTTTACTACAGAACGCCAATGATCACACACAACATGCATGCCGACGCTGAAACGAGACTAAGAAATCATTTTGAAGAAACTTGTCACTTGTTAAAAATGACCTCGGCTTATTGGGCGGTAATAAGTTTGTTTGTTTGTTTTTTTTGGGAATTTCGCACAAAGCTACTCGAGGGCTATCTGTGCTAGCCGTCCCTAATTTAGCAGTGTAAGACTAGAGGGAAGGCAGCTAGTCATCACCACCCACCGCCAACTCTTGGGCTACTCTTTTACAAACGAATAGTGGGATTGACCGTCACATTATACACCCCCACGGCTGGGAGGGCGAGCATGTTTAGCGCGACTCGGGGGCGGTAATAAGCAAAAACCCTCATTTTCAGAGCTGAAAATTGGCCTTGGCTTATTAACCGGAAAATACGGTATGAGCAATTTAGGAGGAAAGAATCTTGGAGAATAGGTGAGAAAGCGTTGAAACGAATTCATCTCAACAGCAACCAGTAAGTACTCAGTGTTATAAGTTATAATCTGTTGGAGTGGTTTAGGGAACGACATGTATATACGCGTTTATTTATGAACACGTGTTTTTCTCCAATTCTTGACAGGTCGGTAAAATTTCAAACTTCTCCTCCCAGGTGCGAACTTTCATAAGAGTTGCAGGACGAACAAATAGAAACGTTGAAAGGAATATGTGTTTTTGCCCGAAGAGTAGCCTTATATTCAGCGAACTTTTTAAAAATTTTCTATGGACTGTTGTTGTCAAGAGCTTACTAATTGCGGGAAAGAGAAGGACAACTTTTTCGATGCGTCACAAGAATGGATTCTAAAGGGAAAGTCAGGATGTACAATGACGACCGTAACTGTCGTTTCTGTATGTCCGAAGATATTTTTTTATGTAGCAGATAACGAGCATCGTTCTTCCACCTACATAGATCCCGTAAACAATTTATCTTGCACCTTTGTGAAACAAAACTGTGAAGAATATTGTAGAGCTGAAGATATTACCACACCAACATCACAATATAAGGTATGACAGCTTCTTCTTTATTAAACAGCTCATTTTCTATATTCAGTTGTTTAAATTGAAAACTAATTAACATAACTTATAAAAATAAATTTTATTCTGGTCTGCTGCATTATCACTTACAGAGGGGAGTTAATTAAGAAGTTACTTTTTGTTGTTTTAAAACAATTTTAATGAAAATGGTAGAATTCTTTAAATATAGTTTTTGCTTTCAACTACAATATTTTTCACTGCCCATTCTAATTTATTAAAATTTAATTAATGTAAATTAGAATATTTTTGTATTTTTCTTTAGCTGTTCCCAACTGTTGAAAAGTGTCACTTGTAATAAGTTTTGTAGTTCTTGGCTGTACCTTAACTTGTAAAGTAATGACCAGTTTTTCTACTGACATAGATGTCAGATCTTCAGAGAAAATGCCAATACAGAGTGGGTTTGAACTTCTTCAACAAAAAACCAGAAAAGGGGATTTTTTACCTTATTTATAAACAATTTCTTAAAAGGAACAACCAAGGCTGTAGTACGATTTTTGATTTCCAAGAAAGGACTCAGTAAACAGAACACTGGGGAGTATCAGAGAAACCTACAAAATGGTTTCAACTCAGCTGTGTTAAAGTAATTAAACCTCAAATCAGATGTGTAATAGTGTAGACTGTTCTCGAAAAGCAGGTATCTGCAGCTGTAAGAATCAATATTTACAAATACTTTCCACTAGACAGTGTTGTATTATACAATATACAATACACATATCAGGAGCTGTATGAATCAGTATTTACAAATACTTCACACAACACTTCCCACTAGCTGTACAGTGTGGTATTAAACAATATACAGTACACATATCAGAAGCTGTAGGAATCAGCATTTACTCATACAATATGCAACATTTTATACTTTTCCCTTTCAAACCAAAGTATTAGTTTAAAAATTTCATACATTTCTTGTTTTTCAGTATTTTGCTAGCTTTTGACTCTTAGCCAATCTTTCATCAGGCTGTAAACCACTTTCTAAAAATCAGAGCTAAAAGGAGTTTGAAAATCTTTGTCATTTTAATGTTAAGGGCATGTAACAACCCAAAAATTACATTTCAAACATCAACTATTATATCGTTGAGTGTAAATTACATACTCTGTGTCATTGTCAAAATTTAATGTGCCAATTAGCCTCTGTGTTAAATTATCTTGTGATAAATCTAAAATATGTTATTTTTACCCTCCAGTTGTTATTACAATAGACTGTTCTACTTTGCAGAAGGGTTAAGTGTCAATATCAGGAACATACAAGCTGTCTTCTTTAATATGTATCATCAAAACATGAATTCGTTTCAAATTTAATGTAAGAAAGGTTTTTATTCAGACATATTATTCTTATGTTGGTTTAGATGTTTTTTAATATATTCAGTAGAAAAATGTTATTAGTAACAGAAAATGATTATGAATATTCCACATTTACAGAAATTGATCTAACTGGAATGCAAGATGACCAGGCTCTCCAGAAGTTCCAAATATTTTTTTAGGATGTTAGTAAGTTTAGTATTCATAACAGATAGTTGTGTAGAGGTTTTAAAAAATTAATATAGAAATTTAGAATATAACATCTTCTAATTTAGTTGTTAGGCTCAATAGTATTTTTTCAACTCAAACAAGTCAAGAAGGTGCTTTTGGTAAATCAGGTTTTTATGCCCTCACTTTTAAGAACTGATTAGAAGAAAACTAAAGTTTATAGACTAGTTATATGATATGTGAAGATCCAGACAATTAGTTCACTGAAAATTACATGAAAGTCTGGATAAGGTCTGAAGATTGCTTGAAACTGATAACAAACAATCTGGTTTACACATAAAATATCATACATTGATAATTAATTCCTGAAAACCAAGTGTAATCTTTAATTTTGTTCACAACACAACATTGAAGATATAACAATTGTTTCTTTTAAGATCCACTTGAAATAACAGTTCTTATAACATGTGTTTACATTTTGAGGGAGAATCCAAGAATATTGATCGAATTATAGAAGTATTCAGCTACAGATACTCCAACTGTAATACTGATATAGTTTCAAAGTTTAAAAACACAAACAGAATCTTTGTTCTTACTTTTGCCATTATAAAGCTTAATACAGATCTACATACCCTGAACATGAAAGCTAACAGAAAGATGAAGGTGAAAGACTTCATATAAAACCTGAGGGGTAAGATGTGACACTTAAGATGTGATGAGATTGGTATATTATACTTTTGTAGAATACAGTGATGTATATTTAGAAATAATAAATTATTCTTTTTTGCCAAAATTCACCAATATAATTACATAGATTATAATAGTCGTGTTTTGATGTCAGTTTCATAGAATATTATCATTATACAAACATGGAATCTTGAATCTCGTCAATGTTCAGATTTATTTTCAGTTTCTATATTACTCCAAGTAAAATTACTCTAGTAACCAAAATATACTTTAAATAGTATATGGTTAATATCATACCATTTTAATCCTTTAAAATTCTGTTTTTTCGAGAACTCCAATGATAAATGTTTGAGTCTATAACAAGTGACTTTTTTAAAATTATTTTTATATTATAAATCCTGTTATATTTAAAGTGATCAGTAAGTGTTTATGGGTGGTATAAATGCACACGGAATGTTTGTGAGCTACCAATGACGAACTGTACCCCATCTCAGTGGGCTCAGCAGATAACACAACGTGACTTTGGTATAAGAAAATAACAAACAAACAAACAACTAGCAAATCAACAGTCAATGGGTTAAAAATAGTCAACTCATTCTTTTGTATTTTATCATATATGAATGCCAAAATTAATCTTTAACCCAGCCTCTTATTAAATTATACATAATCCTGTCTTAATCCAGCCTCTTATTGAATTATTTAAATCCTGCTTTAATCCAGTCTCTTATCTGGTTTATACAATAATTTTTCTTAAATCCAAGTTATTCTGCAACTATTCATAATCCAACCTTTTATAAAGTTATATTACAATATTCACTTAATCCAACCTCTTATCACTTTGTACTGCAATTCTCCCTTAACGAATCTTTTTCTTCAAGTTTGTTCACATGTTCCACAAGGACTTGTAAAAAATTCTTTTTCATATGCAAAGCTTGATTCTGTAGCAGTTGCTCTTCACGTCATGATTTAAACTCAAGTCCTCCAATAAGGTTTAGTATTGTACTACACGTTCTTCATATTGGAATCCTTATCAATCCTTTTTATTGCTAGAACTTATGTTTATTATGTGTAACATCAAAAGATGTGCCTCAGTATATTTTGTTTAAAGTTCATAACTGCAGGTCATTTAACATTGTATTGGTTAAACTCTAAATGGTGCCCTGTTTGTCTTTCATATATGACTCTAAATGGTTTGGTTTGAACAAGAAAAATTCATACTTATGATATGTTCATGTACATGAGTTCCCCCCCAAAAAAAATTTTTAGAGGTGGTGTAAATCTTGTAGGGGAGGACAAGTATGTTGAGAACCCTTGGATGTGGTGATATTTTAAACATTACTTGTTAAGTTAGTGAAATAAAATGACTACAGAGTCATCTTTTCCACTTCTTAATATTAAATTAATTTTATACATATTTTTCAATATTGTTACCAGATTCTGGGAGCTTCTATTGATCATAAATGAAGGATAGGGGTGAGAGCAAATATCCTCTTTAACACCCCACATGCATTTATTTGCGCATACTGAAAACACATAAATTGGAAAATTTTCTAAAAACAATTGCAGTTTGTTCTACATAATGATAAATAAATTGCACAAATAACCTGAAATAAACTAAAAATATATTAACATTATCATACATGGAGCTTCAAAAATGATAACATTGATCCCACATAACAGAAAAGATTGCTTGGGCTTGTGGGTAATTCTGGTTTTCTTTTTACTGAAGGTTTAACAGACCTGAAAATACGCATACCTTGTGTAACTGACATATCACTGATATCCTTGTACTCTAAGTTTTTTCTTTTCAATTTGAATTATCTAACAGCCTACACTGTAGTGATAAATGTTCTTGATAAGCAAGTATGATTAACTTTATAAGTTAACTTAAACAATAGTGACTAGACTTTAAAAACAAAACAAAAAAACAGCATCCCTGGCTCCATCAGCAAGCATTACATTTTCAATTCAGGCTTTTGCTGGATTTATATTTAAAGTATAATTCTTGACCTTTCTTGGTATCTTATTCTTAAACTAGGAAGTGTGTTTTTGTCCCAGTGTACTTATATATCTGACCTAAAAAATCTTGATAATGAAAAGTATTTAACAATGAACATCAGTACACCCAGAACTTCCTTTTCAGAAAAGTTCTAGCTTAGATAACAGATCCAAAGACAGTTTATGTTGACCTGACTTTTTGTGTAGTGTATATCATGAATGAAGATGCACTGATAACTTATATGTGATGTATAGCACTTTACTGTGTCAGCTTTTAGAAACATGCTGACAGCACCACCAGAGGCCAATGTACTTTACACTACTCTCAAAAACAAAGCTACCCAAAGGCCAATAACACACCATCTACTTGAATTGTAATAAAACATCAGAGGAAATCTCCACTCTCTATGACAATCGAAGTATTACTGCTCAAGTTGCCCCAAAAATGACTGCAATGGTAACCAAAGTTCATCTTTCCAACATTTTCACCTGTTGTCATCACTTTACACCTCACATAGTAACAGGTTTCATAACCAAAGTAGTATTTGTCAGAAAGTGCCTGCAGAGTGAACCAAGGGCTTATCTTTGTGTAACCATGAAAAAGGGCCATTACTTCAGTTAAACTTTAAGCCTTGTAAACTAAAAAAGAAGACCCTCTCACTCTGTGTAGCTGGCTCTCATAATATTATTAAACATTTTTGTTAAAGAATTCAGCAATACTGAATTCCATACTGACTAAACACCAATGTGTTTAATTCTCAATTCATCAAGCATGTATACTTCTGTGTTTATTCCAAATCTCACATAATTCTAACTTTTAAATTACTATTATAGTTGAAATGAAAGTTTCAAGAACAGTTTGTAGTTTAATAAAATTCTTAATGAGAAAAACAATTTAAGGAAGAAAGTACATGTAATTAATACAAGCTTTAGCATAAGATTGAAATATGTCTCTTCTTAAGGAATTATTAAAAAGACAGAAATAATCTTTTTCTTTTGTATGCTTCAGTGATAATAATTTGTGTGTGTGTGTGTGTGTGTGTGTAAACAGTGTCTGTGAGTTAGGGTCCAATAATTTTTAAGGTGGTAATAAATTCTGAGGTTCATGATGTGTCTTAAAACTACCAGAATATTTTCATTTCATTTCACACAAACTTTTTGACAAAATAAAACAACAACAACAAAAAAAAACAGATAGTAGAAGTAACACAGATGCTTAAACTGAAACAGGCCAATTTATTTTACATCAAAGAAGAAAGATTGTCTTTTTGATGCTCTACAATATATTACAAATAATTTCAGGAATTGCTAACATCAGCAAACATAAAACCATAAAATGGGCATTATTGCAATGTTATTTATTAGAGAGACCAGCTGAAAATAACACTATAAAGCTTTGGGAGAACATATTTATTCCACTGTTGATATTACGTTTTCCCCTGAACTTTTACATACAGATGATAGAAAAGTAATGAATCTACATTTAAAAATTGAGCAAATAACTCAACTAAACTAGGTCATAATTCAGTGTTACAACACACTAAGTTACCAAACAATATGTACACTTAAGGCTTGAGAATCATTGCCCTATACTGATATCTTATATTCTACTATGATGGTATTATACAGTAAATGGAAAGTACATTCAAATGTTTAACAAGAGCATTTTTTTAATGTTAGTTCAATGTAACCAGGAAGATATTATAAAAGGTTACCTTCAAAGTACAGTTTAAGAGTGGCAGGGAAATACTGAGCCATATTAATGTAATATTATTAGCAACAGTTTATTGTTCATAGTATTCAATATTAGCAAAAAAAAATAATGTTACTCATATCTCAAAATAACTTAAATTGTATATAATCTTATCAAACATAGCAGGAATATATCTTATAATATTTGAAAATACCTTAATAAAACAAAAGAAGTTTCTTTCAAAATGTATTTAAATATTTCCTGCTGATTTGATTCAGCCATAGAGATTTTAAAAACCTACAAATGATTTGGGACTCTCTGAAGAATTTAAACATACTAAATGGTATAGAGTTCTGTAGTTGTTGAAGAAGTTGATAAAACTAAATCAGCATATATAAATTCAGTTAAATGTTACAATGTACTATTAATAATTTAAACAACATCTAAATCCTATAGTATGTTCTGATTTCATGAAACATTTTTAACATCACAACAACAGTTCCTCCATCCTTTCCAATGAAAACTTAATGTAGTATAAAGCTTTACATCTTACTGCAACAAAACACATCTGATTAAAGTTACAGGATGTTAAATAGTTACCAAGAAAATTATTACTTAAAATTTATCTACCCCTATAAAGGTTTGATAGATGCAATGAGTGCTAGGAAAGCAATTTTTTTCCCTTACTTGTAATAACATGCTACTTGATTATTGTTGAATATAGAAAATTTCATTGGTGATTAAACAGTTTTTTCAAAGGAAACTACTTTGTAAAATATGGCTTTTATCTGTCATTATTATGTTTTAATAAGAAAATGAGCACAATACAAGATCATCTGAACTTTTCTACAGAACAAGGCTATTTAATTTCATTTGGTATTAGACTCCATCAATTCTACTTGTGGAAACATCAAGAAATATTTGTAATTATTAAGAATCTAAGCTTGATAGAGATCAATAACTGTAACAACTGGAAAGTATCTCTTATTCTAACTCACTAAATTTTAATTGTACATAAGGAAAATTATGATATTTCTACTTCACTTTCTTACAATGTTTACAAATGGAAACATGTATAGTATGATAGTGAAAACTTGATCTAAATTCATTGGGATATTAAAACTGTTGACAATATGAATAAATGTTAACACTATATACAACAGTATATGACCTATAAGATCAACCTACATTTGGCCAAGTTCTTATCAGATTTTACGTCCAAAGCATGTCCTTAAAATTCTTTCTCCCAGTATAGCTTAACATGGTTTTAATACAGTGCCACCCCCCAGTGGCTCAGCAGTATGTCTGCGGACTTACACATAAAAACCGGGTTTCGATACCCACGGTGGGCAGAGCACAGATAGCCCATTGTGTAGCTTTGTGCTTAATTCAAAACAACAAATAATACAGTGCCCTTTTGGTAATTTCTAGCATGTGCATTTCATTATATTCCTTTAAAATATGGAAAATTGAAGCAAATATGTTTTGGTTACTTTAGGGAAGGTCTTTCCTGTCACTTGGATTTGAAAATTACATCTTATAAAGCATGCTATTTACATATGTTTCATAAAAAAAACCTAACTATAGCATGAACAAAACAAATGTTCACAAACTCATTAAAATGTCAGGCTTCACTAGAGTATTACTTAAGAAAGAAGTCAATAATTTATAAAAAACAAAAAACATTATATACATATTTATTTAAAACAAAGGCTTCACTAGAGTAATACTTAAGAAAGAAGTCAATAATTTATAAAAAAACAAAAAACATTATATACATATTTATTTAAAACAAAGGCTTCACTAGAGTATTACTTAAGAAAGAAGTCAATAATTTATAAAAAACAAAAAACATTATATACATATTTATTTAAAACAAAGGCTTCACTAGAGTATTACTTAAGAAAGAAGTCAATAATTTATAAAAAACAAAAAACATTATATACATATTTATTTAAAACAAAGGCTTCACTAGAGTATTACTTAAGAAAGAAGTCAATAATTTATAAAAAACAAAAAACATTATATACATATTTATTTAAAACAAAGGCTTCACTAGAGTATTACTTAAGAAAGAAGTCAATAATTTATAAAAAACAAAAAACATTATATACATATTTATTTAAAACAAAGTCTCTTCCATCAGAGTATTGTATCAAGAAACAAATAAATAATATCCTTTACTTAAGAATATAAATCAACTACAAAAA
Source organism: Carcinoscorpius rotundicauda (assembly GCA_011833715.1). Taxonomy (NCBI): domain Eukaryota; kingdom Metazoa; phylum Arthropoda; class Merostomata; order Xiphosura; family Limulidae; genus Carcinoscorpius; species Carcinoscorpius rotundicauda. Next base: position 41,026,987 of record CM022392.1, on the reverse strand, counting down.
GAATATGAGAATATAGTTATAATGCTTCAATTACTGTTTTAATACATTTAATCAAGCCATTTACATCAGTAATGATAGTTAAAACTAGTACTACTTTAATACTGTTTTAACTACCTCACATCAACTTCCTGAAATCCATCTACGAATACTTAAACAGCTGTTCTATTTCAATATTTAACCATCCCATCTACATGATCTTTCTGATATTTACTCAGTTGTAATGGTTGAACTAGTATTATTTTAATATTAAATTAACTATCCCACTTACATCATCATTACGACATCTACCCAGTTTGAGTACTAAAACTACTGTCCTATATTACTATGGGCTTAACTATTCTACATACATTATCTTTCTGAGATTTCCTCAGTTGTAATGCTTCAACTATTGTTCTATTTTAATATTAATTTAACTAAACAGTACTTATAATATTTACACAGTTGGTGTTTCAAATATTTCAATTTTTTAAAACTAGATTATCTATTTTATCTACACATCTTTCTGAGATTAGACCAACTGTAGAACAACTACTATTCAAACTTTATTAATAGTTTAATTGTTCAAAATATATAATATTATATAGATTTAAAAATTTCTAACTCTCCTATTTTTTGAAATTCTTTAGCTTACAATCTCTTCTACACTATTTTTTAATGACTTTACCCAGATGTACCATTCCAACTATTCTTCAGTTTTATAATTAGTTCAACTATCCCCTGTCTAGTATGTTTTTCTTTGACTTACACAGGTGAAACTGTTAAACTACCTGATAATAAAGAAATTAAACACTTGATTCTTTATTCGACATGCACTGAGGTGGGTTGTCTTTCTCAGATCTTGACCAAGTATTGTGCTTATGGAGCTCACCATGAACCTGTTCACCTGTATAACGAAGTGTCACCTGTGTGGACTCTTTGGGACTGCTCACACTAGCTATGTTTAACCTTTCCCACACAATTATTTCTCCAGCTGAATCGGGGGTCATTGCTGGTATATAAACAATCAGAAATACACAAAATGATCTTTTACAAGAAAAGGTAATGAATACAAGTTGAAATAAATTTAGTTACACAAGAAATGTTAAAAATGGAAAGACACATACAGGGATTCTTTGAACTACAGCTGTACATTATAAATTTGTTAGTTTCCTGGAAATGGCAGATACACTACAATCAAAATAATTTTTCTAAACTGTTTTTGTATACTATAAACTAACTACTTTTCTGGTATGTTATTATACAGTATGAAGTTATTTTCAAGGTAGAGACAATACACCACAAGATGACTATTTTCTATAAGCTATTACTATATACTATAACTAATTACATTCAGAACACTGTGACTAAATACTATAAATAAGTATCAAAATAATGTAACTGAATGCAATAAACACAGTTAGTTTTATTATATATTCATACATTACAGTAAAACATGATCACTTCCCTATGACCACAGGTATCATTATGAACTAACTACCATTTGTTTAATGTGATTTCACATTATAAACAACTGTTTTTCAGTACTCTCACTATGCATTGAGTGTTTTTTATGCTTTGCCTTTATATCATAAAAATGACTTTCCCTGTAATATCAGAAATCAAACAGATACAAAAACTCCATTCTACTCACTTTCATAACTTCCTTCATCATCAGTGGTAGTTTCAGCTGCAGCAGCTTCGACCAATTGCTCTGCCATTTGACCAGGATATTGCTTTACAAACAAGAAATGTAACTTACAGTTCAGTTATTGTGTAATAAAGTCTCAAAAATAAGACAGCTTCTGAACAACCACAGAACTAAAATACAAGCATGGTAGTCAAAACCTGTAAGATATCTAAAAAGCATTACATATGTTACACATACATGGTTGCAGCCTGGGAAATCATGTTTTATAAATCTCCCCTGATTATGTGTGTTAAAATAAAGTTAAATGTATTATGCTGTCCTGGTGTGGGATTCATTCAAAAGATCTCTCATGAATACATGTGTTTAAATGTTTCAATTTGCTCCCTTCATACATTTACATTAACTAAGATATACAACATCATTCACTTTCTTACAAGTTTAATCATTAATTCACTAAGCCACAGATAAATAATAACAGGCACTTACATTAAAAAAAAAGAAAATTTGTTTTACGATACATCAAAGAAACTCCAACAAAATATAAGTATATAATTTTTAAGTTTCATTCAACCATTTATACAATAATCTACAATTGTTTCACTAACAAATCATATTTCCACCATTTTAATCTGTATGTAGAATGTGACAATGCTCACACTTATTTCACTATGGAGTCAGAGCACTTTTTCTGTTAGAAATAGTGTACTAATGCACTTGGTTAAACCTGAAGACATTAAATATTATTTTCCTTCTCAAAAGTTTCACTAGTGCTATAGTTATTAAAATGGAACATCTTGCTGCATATTTAGATGTGGCTTCTATTTCAAAAATGTTTTTGTAACTATCTGATATGGTTCAGTCTTGAAGGTTAACATTTTGCTACATTGAAAATGTATTTTTGATATATTCATACTTCTGCTTACAGAATACCTTTTCCTGACTTGTTCTGAACTCTTATGTGCAAATTTTTACTTGCCACTAGCCTTGGTATTTCATCTATCCTCAAATGTTTTTATGTGTGGCAAGTTATGTGACAGCATGCAAATGCGCAAGCAACAACTCTCCAACAAAAGGAGTGCAACATAACTCCTAGCAAAGCTGACTCTTTCTGTGCAGTTTAGTCCAGATTCATTTTGAGATTGAGCAACAGAAAAGGGAATATACACTGGAAGTGAGGAGGAAGGTGGGAAGTGTAACTTAAGGCAAAATATATCAGAAATACATTTTCAGTGTAGGAAAATGGTTAATTTCTCATTTTCTTCCCTCTACTTATAGAATAGTTAAAATCTCACATTCACCAGTGTATGATTACCTAAGAGAGCTCCCTTCAAAATGCATACAAAATAAGCTTATAGGATATGTGGATAAAGAGTATGTAAAACATACCTGTGGGAAAGCGCATCAAAATTCAACCAGATGTATTCCTTGTTAAGTAAATGATGTGGAGCAGTAAGTGCATAACTATAACAGGGATGCCTGATGCTGAGTGGATAGGATGTACTAGATTATAAGAGGGAGTTCAACCTTAATCAGCACCAACAGTACCATGAAAATTTATCCAGTCCATGGTAGAAAAATAATTCTCTACTATTCACACTTGGACACAGGAACTGGAAGGAAATAAGATTCTTCATTCTAAGAACCCTTATTATCTTGTATGCAGGGCCCAACCCAACCAACAACAGTATCTCCCAAGAACTGACATTCATAGGATGGTAAAAAGGCAGACAGAAATTGTGGCAGTTCTGCTTCAGTCCAGAATGAGGATACTTACAAAACACTGCTTGAAATAAATAATCCAATCTGCAGTAGAAAGAGTGTACCTGGACCACTCACATATTAGTTGCTGCTTCCTTTCTAACAAATATCAGTAACCCCTAGAAACTGACATTCAACAAAAGAAACAGTAGAAAGGAGGGGGTGAATTGCATTTTGACAGCAGTTAACCTAGAAGGACCATGATACAAAAGAGGAAAAATAAGAACAAGACATGGGAAAAGGCTTAGGAGAAAGTTAGACGAATGTGAAGCCAAGTAGAAAAGGTAATGAAGGAGGGAGGAAAACCTGATGTTAATTCAGGCAAATTGAGATTGGGAAAAACGATATTGAAGTATTTGGATCTGAACCTTAGAAAGACACAAAAGAATCAAATGACTGGTAGTCCAACAGTATAATGCAGACCTGTCATTAAACATAGCATGAGCTTCTATACAATGTAGAGATCAATGCCTACTGACCCTGGAATGTAAATGAACTGCATACTTATTGGCATGAACCTTAATATCCAGTGAAAAGGAGAGAACAAGATAGTGGTATAAAGATGTCTTACTTAAAGGAAAGAAGAGAAATAAAAGGAAACAAGGGACAAAGACAAAATGTTTCATGCCTGGTATATCAGCTCTGGGAAAAAAAAAAAAAAAAAAAAAAAGAGTTCTGGCCACTTCCAATGGGGCTAAACATGACTATTTGAGAGGAAGGGGAAGAAAAGAAGCTGTCAAAATCTTTATCCTCTAGTTCAAATACTCCTGAACAAGGCATGAAGGGATAATCCTCAGGCAAATCATAAACCTGCACAAAAGTGACCATCTCTCTACAAACCAAGGCTGTAACACCTTCTACTGACAACTGTGGACCAAAAACCACTGTAAATGTAGGAACAGCAGTGTTAGTAGTCGTAAAGTGAAACTCAAAATTCACTTCAAATAAGAATAGCAGTAAAAAAGTGCAAACATGGAGCTATAAAGAATTATGTATTCGAAAAAAAGATATGTAATGCTAATGTGTAGTAACTAAAATGTAAGAATACAAGTGCAGCAGATGTAGGAAAAAAGTTGAAAGAAAAAAAAACTAGTTGAAAATTCCATAAAGTACAGTACAAGCAAAAGACACATCTTAGCACCATGAGTGCCAATCATAGTGCATTTTGCTTAGCTGCATAAAAAGAGTCAGTTGCATTAGCTGTATCTTGCTCCTATTGGTGGTTGGTTTTTGGATGATATTATACAACTGCCTAACATGAAAATGTCATGGTATGCAAAAGTATCAAGTTTACACATATAAGGGGGCAGAACAAGATGGGAAAAAGGTATTCAATGGGAAGAGGAAAACTATTTCAATGGCATTATATGATAAATTAGAAAAAAATCTGCATACATATTAGCTTAATCTTATGAAATGTTATTTAAGATACTCCATTGAAAAAAAGAAATCTAAACACAGGGAGTTATAAGAAGCACTGTAACAGATTTCATTGACTATGATATAATAGACTAGAAACAATAATTTTAAAATATTTTAAAGGCCTTAACTTCAGAAGCATTAATGGTAACTTAAAATTGTACGTTGTTTTTTTTATTTCACTGAAATTTATAAAAACTTACCACAGGAAAATAATGTAATAATTATTTCCCTAAATGATGATAAAAATATATGATATACGTATACAAACAGACTACTTTGTACAAGTGCATGACATACTTTAAATTATTAAGTGACTGTAAACCACAAAATATATGTTTCATATTAGCATAAGATAAATCATAAACTATTAATTAGCTCTTATTCAAACAGACTACTTCGTGCAAGTATGAAAAATACTATAAACTATTAATTAACTCTCACCCAAACAGGATTATAAGTGTAAGATACACTTTAAATTACTAATTGACTGTAAGCCACAAGCTGACTACTTCATACAAGTTACAAGTGTCTGGTAAACTATTAATCTGAAGCATACAAATATTAATTCTTCGGAGATTGTTTTGAAATTGTACTCAATGTACTCAAAGATTTAAATTAATAAAAAAAAAATCAAGGGAACACATTACTGGCTCAAAACAGTATCACCTACTTTTATTCTGAAGCTGCTTTAAATGAGATAGATATATGGGTAATAGTGGAAATTGTGTTATAAGATAAAAATGGCATGACCTTTAAGTTGTTATGAAGTTTACAAATTGTTCATGAATGACCTCATATTACTTCCAGTTTGTTTTATATTTGTAGTTTAATGCTCATTGCTAAGAATTATAAAATAAACTTGTACGTACATATGCATGTTTGATCAAGACTCCTTTGTTCATTAATTTATTATCATTACACTAACCTCCAGTGTTTAACAAGGTATCTTCTATTTACTATTCCTATTCATAAAACATTTCTAAAGCATCTATTATTCAAGAAATCTACTTGAGAAAGTATGTTATGAATAAGAAATATTATCTTAGCATCTAATATTAGTAATATGTTACCTGAAAAATTGTGTTAACATCAAACAATATCACAGCTTCTGATATTAGTGGTATGTTACCTGAAAAACTGTTTTAACATCAAACAATATCACAGCTTCTGATATTAGTGGCATGTTACCTGAACAACTGTTTTAACATCAAACAATATCACAGCTTCTGATATTAGTAGTATCTTAATTCAGAAATTATTACAGCTCCCACAATTGATGACATCTTACCTGAGAAACAGTGTTAATAAGACACATCAGCAAAGCTCCTATTATTGGAGGTATTCCAGCTAATAAAAAAGCTGCTTTATAATTCTTTGTGTGATCATACAAAATTCCTAAATACAAGCAAAAAAACGTTTTCATTAGATCATTCAATTCAAAAACTAACACTAAAACATAGTTAATGTAAACTAATAAATTATTTTAAAATTTTGAAGATATAAGGAACAGAAACTGACACAACTGTTTAGTTTCCAAATGTTTGTCACTATTAATAAAACAAATATATCAGAGAGTCACAAAGAATGTTAATAAGCAATAGCTCTGAGTTAATAAGCAAGAACTTGTTATATGTAACACACATGGTTTAAAATGTTTCAAAATTTGTTATTCTCTGTATGAAAGTCAGCTTCAAATTAACCCGAGATTTAGGATATTTAGATTATTCATTACTGAAACAGAAAAAAAAAAAGAGAAACCTATCTGTAAAGGGCAGAGTATATATATATAATTCATACCTGCAACTGGAGGTCCCAATGTAAGAGGGATAGAACAGAGCCCCAGAAGAAACCCAATAGCTTGAGGAGAACCTTTGAAGCCAGCAATATCAAAAGCAATAGGACCAAGCAGTGAGATAAAGCAACCATCAAATAAACCCAAAAGGAGACACAGGAGAATTAAAACTGCAAATTGATTGGCTAATACAAAGAGCATAGTTAGAAGACCTATAAAAATGAAAGCCACCTGTGGAACAAACCAGGCAACTAATAAATATATTGAAATTAAGAAAGTGTTAGTTACTAATACATAGTGAAATGTAAGGCTCTAGATAGCATTATTTTAAATGCAGAAATATTCTACTTGTATATTTCTTTTGCAAATATTCACCAGAGAAGAAAAACTCTAGAACAAAAAAAAAAAAAAAAAACTTAAAAAGCTCGGAAGCTTTTAACTTATGTCCTTTACACATTTATTGTTAATCATTAGCAGTGTGTAACTGATTCAATTACTTATAAAACAATTCCATCATTTAGCATAAAATAATCAATTAATTGAAATGGTTAAAATGGTTAATGGCATGAAAATAATCAACTATGATTATAATTAAACTGTCACTATAATAATGAACTAATGAAAATTTGTGATTTTGATTATCACCATTTTCAATTATTTCAACAATTAATTAATCAAAATTACAATTAAATTGAATATCACAAAAATATCAACTAATTAACTGAAATTACTGTTTCCAATTGTTAGTGTATTTGATTATTCCAACTAACCTAGTAATCACAAGTGACATTATAATGCTTCAATATTATTTTTGAACAGTGCAAGTTTAACTCAAGTCATTAGAGTCAAGACTCAAAAAATATCTTCACATTTTATCTGAAAATGTAACTTTGTTAGATATGTCTTCACATAGTTATCTTGCCCATGCATATGCCTTATAGTTTTGCAAGCTACAAGCCTCTATTAAATTCTCATTTAATTTCATGAGCTTTTTAGATACACCGAGTTAATGCATAATGAGTTTATGATGAAACATTTTAGATACACCGAGTTAATGCATAATGAGTTTATGATGAAATATTTTAGATACACTGAGTTAATGCATAATGAGTTTATGATGAAACATTTTAGATACACCGAGTTAATGCATAATGAGTTTATGATGAAACATTTTAGATACACCGAGTTAATGCATAATGAGTTTATGATGAAACATTTTAGATACACCGAGTTAATGCATAATGAGTTTATGATGAAACATTTTAGATACACCGAGTTAATGCATAATGAGTTTATGATGAAATATTTTAGATACACTGAGTTAATGCATAATGAGTTTATGATGAAACATTTTAGATACACCGAGTTAATGCATAATGAGTTTATGATGAAACATTTTAGATACACCGAGTTAATGCATAATGAGTTTATGATGAAACATTTTAGATACACCAAGTTAATGCATAATGAGTTTATGATGAAACATTTTAGAATGGACGGCAACTGCCTGTTATGGAGACACAAGTGTAAAGGACGATGTTTAAAAGGTCTTCCATCTTTCGTCTTCAGGTCAGTGTATGTGTAAGTATTGTCAGTCTTTTTTAGTGTCCTGGTGGATTGTGAAGAGCGTGTTATGACTGGTTGGATTATCACTGTTTCTCACTGGAGGAGAGATTTCCTGTAGATTCAATCAATGGCAGACACAGGTTACTCACCTTTAATCTGGAATCTCTGTTTAGTGAAGGTTTAACAGTGTTAACATAAAATGATTCTTTGATTTTTCTTGCCTTCCACAATTTGTCTGTGTTGATAATTCTTTTCTACCAGTTTTTTCTGTATCCAGTTGACAAAAATACATAATGACTTCATTATGCAGGAAAAGCTTACCACCAATAAAACGGCAACATACCTCCTTGCACACCTCTCTCAATTCATTTGCGCTCATGAATCTTCATTTTATTTACAAGGAAAGAAATATTAAGGTGCACCATAAGGGAAAGAAAATGGATAGTAATGTGTGTGAAGAGGCATCTATCCAAATGGAAAATGTTAACTTCCAAAATGATACAAATGCCTCTTCACACAATCGTGACAGAATCCCATACTGAAGTGGTGGAGAGGCTACAGCAAATATGTGCAGTACAGTTTGTGCACATTCTTATTGTACCTTATGTTCATCTTAACTCTACCATTAGACTCTTCTACAGACACCAGTTGCAGGAGTGTGCAGTAGTCATGTATTAGAAAATAGGTGACAGGTGCAGGAAGAGAGCACCTGTGTATAGACTGTGCTCACCTCAACTCTGCTGAACAGATGTGGCTGCAGAAGGAAATGGTATAATGGTGTGTGATTGCTTCAATCTGAAGGAACGGTTAGAGGCTGCTGAAAAAGGGCACAAAACTGTAGTGTGTGTGTTCACCTTATCTCAACTAAACAGACTCAGGCCACAGGAAGAGGACATTAGTGGGATATGGAATAACTATATGAGAGTTTAGTTACAAATAACATAACATTGTAAATATAAACTGCATATTTTAGTTGTTAAAGCCTTCTACAAAGACAGAAATGGTGATGCACTTTCTGTATTAAACTTTTTAAGACATTACTTATGGGATGACTGGTACAATATATACATACTATTAGATAGAGTCATTGTATTTATATTGCCAGTGACAGCCTTAAGATTTAAAGTGTTTTTCAGAGGGACTTAATAACACCTGTGCAATACAACTCAATATAAATTTCATTACTTATTAATTTTCTAGGCAAATGGACCTTTTATATAATTGAGGAGTAATGGAGTTAATGTTATCTTATGTGTTTAATTTGATATAATGACAATTTTCAGTTTTGTGCACTAATTGTGAAATTATTGGTTTTCATGTAGAATATTCTATGCATTTGATACATGCAATTTTCTTTTTAAGTTTGAATTTCTTTATATATAAATTTGAATATAGACATCAGTAAGAAATGCTGATTGTTTTGTCAATAAGTATGTATGTGTAACTTTCAAATGTTAAATATCAAAATACAGAGAAACTATTTTGAAATTACCCTTATGCACACTTTTAATTGCCCTAATACAGAAGAATTGCGTTACTTTGAAGATTCATCAGCATCTCATACCTAAAATCATGAAGTATGACCCTAAAAAAATTGAGTGGGATATTAAGTGGATATTTAAAACAAGCATGTCATGAAAATCTGTATTTTCACAGTTGACTCTTGATCAAAGCACCAAATTTCCTCTGAAACACTCCTGGACATGTTTCAGATTGTTAAATCACAAATATATTATAGTTCTCAAATGTGTGCTCTTTTACAGAGTTTTCTGAAGGGCAGGGCTTAGCCTGTAAAAGTATCCACATGCTTAATCGCCTGAATACCTTAAATGTGTCTTTATTGCACAATGTGACAATGAACATGTACCATATCACAGGGTAGAGACAGAAAAAAGTAAGCTTAGAATGGAATAAAATTAATGATTATTTTATACACAACAGCAGTTTGGTGTGAAGTGAGCCAACAGTTTTTATTCTGAATCAGCAAAGTGCCAATTCCACACATCTTTATCTTTAGTTTTATTTGTCATTGCACATTAGGCTAAAATGAATTTATTCTGTGTTTATGATACTACTGCCAGGAAAAATTTGGGTAGGTACAGCATTTTTTAAAAACTATCTGTATACGAGCTCAGCCATTTTAAACAAGCTTGTAATCATGAAACATATTTTAACTTTAAATTTAATAAATGTATCTTCACAAAATTTGACAAGCTTCAATCAAATACTAGATGTGTTGTATGCAAGTATCAGCCTTTTTAATAAAGTATTTTCACTACGTTTTTCTCCGAATTTATGAAACCATTACTAAGTCAATCTGAGTGAAAGGTGATTTTTCATGTTAAAAATAAAAATGTTTTTCATCTTAAATGTTTCATATTTAATTTACCTAATCTCTAGAACTTCTTAAATAAGTATCAAAAGAAAAGCTATATTTATTTCATATTTTTTCTACCATCACATCAATTGTAGTGAAATCATCAATGTAAAGTGGGAGAAAAAAATAAAATGTTTTTAATGCATTATTTGTTCCAGATTCTCTATTTAATTATCTTCACAATTTCTATTTTTTGTACATTTTCTTTTGACATCATAGCTCAATTGCTTAATCTGTACCACAGTAACAATTTATTTTGTGAAAAGCAATAAATCACAGCAAGAAAACATCAGCATTTAACCACACATTGTGACATGAACTTTGCAAAAAAAAAATGAACCTTTTAAGTATGCAATTTAGATTACAAAATATACAAATTACTAGAATAACATGTCCAAACTACTATCTGTTTATCTAGTTAAGCTATAAACAGGGGGGAAAAATCATGTTCATGCTTACAAAGGTGACTTTGTTCATCAAAAATCAGGTACTTCTTCTCAACTAATGTTTTTCATCTCCAAAAGTAAATAAAAAATAATATTTATGTAGAGGAGAATCTGTTATACCTATTGACCAAACATAACAACCAATGCACAAAGATAATTTTATAAGTTTCTTAAAACCGAGACAAAGGGACTTCTCAGTTAGGTTTGACAAATTTATGATGTCTCTGAAAATTGAGAAGATCAAACTTTACATTCTTGCTTTTAATTGCATATAGTTTTTATTTCTAATTGCTTGAATACTTTGAAACCTATACTACTGAAGATACGAAATCTAAAATGAAAAATTAAGAGTGCATATACATCACATAACAGAAAGAAGTGAAGAATGAGAAATATTTTTTCTTTCCTTTTGAAATAAAAAATAAAACTTAGATAGCATATAGAAATTAATTATAAATTATGTTTTCATGCTAAGTTTACTGAGATATACTGATAAAAAAGTTGTTCAATTAAATTTTGAAAGTGCCTCTGTTAAAATCTAATGTGGGAACTTTGATCCAGCCATACACAGGGTTCAAATATTATTACGCTGTTTTGTATGGGATTTTATATTTAAAATCAACACAATCTACTCCAAATTGAGAAAGCTAAAAAATACTGATATTAAGTAGGTTGGATTTTCAAAGCAAAGTTAACTTTTTCTCTGACATGCTACAAACTTTTATATGCAGTTTAATTGCCCTTTTTGATATTTGTCTCATGATGTATAAGCACTACACATCTTTGAATAGAGATTTGTCATTCAGCTCATATCTTCACCACCATTACTCACCCAAACTGTAGGGTTTGTCTTTTGCAGATCCTCAGATTTGAGAACTTAGTTCTAGAGCTATCATTGTTTGGTTGGTCTTAGGGAATAGAGAGAGAGAGAGAGAGAGAGAGAGAGAGAAAAGGACATGCCAGTTATTCCAGGGTTTTATTCCAGTTGATTTGTTGTGTCCAAAAAGACAGATTATTGCTGTCCAGTCATTGATGTTTCTCACCTATATCTATTTCTAGATTCTTCAAGGTTCACAAGTGACTCATTTTTTACTGAGTTGCCATATTTTTGTGAGGACAGTTGAAGTCCAAATTTGATTCATTGGCTCCTACCTACAAATTACTGTAATAGTAACACCCCACCACCATCAACATTTTTTGTGCACATGCTAAGCCCCCACAAACCCTGAAGGCATACAGTAGTTACTGTCAACACTGGATGCATTCTGACTGAGCAGCATAACCCTTAGATAAGGACAAAACCTATTCTGGGTGTCAATGGACCAAGGGGCTGATGTTGAGAGCCAGGACCCTTGAACAGGGGCAGAAATATGACCTCCTGAACAAAGTTGAGATGCCAACAGAGATGAATGGAAAAGCCAACAATTGAACCAATATGGTCCAGCTCATTACCAATGAACTTGGTGATCCCACAAGTTTTCAAATAAAGTGTAGGAAAACAACACATTGGTCTTTAGAAATGTCAGTCAATACAGTTACCACTGTCCTCACCAGGTAAACTGTAAAGTCTATTCTTGAACCCATACTTTTAAAAAGCAAATGTGTTCTTAGAAAGTCAGAATATGCTTCAACTTAGCAGTCGTAAGCTAAATCACAGAGTTCTGACAACTATGCTGGATGAGACATAGCTGTCCCTTCTCATAACTGAGTAGTAAACCTCCCTGCATGAACCACAATGTCAGTGGATGGAGGGAAAACTAAGTATTCACTTCCATCTTTTCAGCCATCATGTAGAATGCAGGATAAAAAGTAATCAGGGAAAGACTCAGAACATCACATACTTGATGAACCAAGTAAAGAAAAAGAGCTTTAAGCAGTTAAAAACCAAAGCATGAAAAAAATGAATCTAAATTCTCTCCAGAACTTCTACGATCATCATCAATTGCAGCCTCAAACAAAAATAATTTCTTTGTTTTGCAAAAATTAACGAGGTAATATGAATAATGCTTTTAGTATCTTTTAGCAATTAAGCTGTTACAAGTTCATTCAAGTCAGTCAGTGTCTTTCCCATTGGAATGAAGCTTGTACTAACAGAGAAATTTAGTTTCTCTGTTCAGTAAACAACGTAATATAATAAGTCATTTGATGGTGAAAACTTTGGTTTCCTATGCATCATAGATAGCACAGAATTAAATGCAAGAGAGAACTGTTAACAAATATTGAAAGAAAGGATGTGACAGATGGGTGTGGCAAAAGGAGTCAATTTTCTATTTTGTAGCTCTTTAACCTGACAAAATTGAAGGCTAAAAAATTATGGTTCATTTAAACAATGATGATTATATAGTGAGTAATTTACATTTAATTTTATACTTCTTGGAGAGGTGGTGGATAAACTAGAGAAGATGGGATGCCCAAAGAAAATGTTTAACATGTGTTACACTCAGATATATTCAGGACTTTTTTAAAATATCAATTTATAAAGTTAAAATCTTAAAACTTATGTACTATTAAGCTATGGATTATTAGTTAAGATCTTGTTATACTAACTGGTTTAACATAAACAAAGAGTAGATTAATAAAATTTTGAATGTAAGCCAGTAAAGCCTCTTTACATGTACAGTAAGTAATAGCTGGTGTAAGTGTTAATTTCAGAGTAAATCTGTCCAAGCCACAACTCGCATAGTGATACAACCTGCCATAAAAATTAAGGAACCTTCCAAACAAGACAGGAATAAAGTGGTAGAGAAGCACAGAGAAGGAAAAGGTTACACGAAAATTTCAAAATTGCTGATTAATCATTTAGGTACAGTTTAGTCCATCATTAAGAAGCAGAATGTGCTTTACACCACCCAGTCACAACTCAGATCAGGCCACTCTTTTAAACTAAACAACTGGCTTTACAGAAAACTGGTTAGAGATGTTACTATGAAGCCAAGAGTGACTTTGAAAGATTTGCAAAATTTCATTTCTGAGATGGGAGTCAATGTTCATATTACAACAATATCATGGTTTCCTACACAAAGCCATTACTGAAAAAAGAATGTCTTAAATCTCATACAGAGTTTGCAACAAAGCATGATGTAAATGATACTGAAGACATGTGGAAGAAGGTTTTGTGGTCATGTAGAAAAGAAATTTATTTTTTGTTTAAATTCAAAGAATGCTCAGTGGCAAGTTTAACACACCACATCAATTAATCAACACCATTTCAATGGTAAAGCATGGTGATAGCAATATCATGTTTTATGTATGCTTCTCATCAGCAGGTAGTGAGAAGTATGTCAAAATTAAGGAAAAAAATGAATGTTGCAAAGTACAGAAAGTCCTAAAGGAATACCTGTTTGAGTCAGCCATAAATCTAAAACTGGATCAAAAATTCACATTTAAGCAGTTTTACAATGACCCAAAGCACAAGGCCAGCCCATACTGAAGTAGTTTCAAAAGAAGAAAGCCAGTGGCCTGTAGTGGCCCAATCAAAGTCTTGACTTGAATCCAATGGAAAAATTTATAATGACACCTGTCAAAATTGGAGCAATTTTGCAAAGAAGAATGGATAAAAATTACATCATCTCATTGTCCAAAGCTGATAAAGATACATGCAAAAAATCAAATAACGGTAACTGCTGCCAAAAGTGTTTCTACGAAGTACTTACTAATGTGGCAGAATACTTATGCCATCCACAAATTTCAATTTATATATTTTCTTTGCAAGTTTTGTTACCATTCAACCTCCTCCACTCATAACCGTGTGAAGTTTAATTAGAGTTTTGTATTCCATCAAAATATGACATTATTGGTAGAAGTAAATATTTTTGGTTTTCAAATTTTTTCTGTTCTTTTACAAACATTGTTTTTTTTTGCTAATAATATTTAGTTTCAATAAAGCCTACAGGTTATAAGCTGAAGACATTTTTATGTACAGTTATGCAAGTAGACTTTCAGGTAGAATATACAGAACAAGTGAAATCCACTTCTTAATAATATTTAATAATTATTTAACTGCCATTCACTAACATACACCCTACACTGTTTAACAGTCATGCACTTTTGACACAAACTACCAAAATTTGAGCTAATAAAATAAAAATTTACTAATTAATGAAACTAAATTAACAAACAAGATTGTCATATGTTCATTTCTAAGTGTCACAGTAATATGTAGGAACTATTGAATTTCTTAAAATATACTGATAAAACAACAAAAGCTTTTTGAGTTGCATAATTTTATGTACACTTGTATACTTTTACAAAGATGCCAACTATTTCAAATGACTGAGTGTAACAATTGTAGACAGAGCCCTTTCAGATTTACCAGGAACAAGACAATCTGGTGAATGTGGCCTCTTTTTTTCATCTTGTGAACAATCGCATTGGTGTTTCTACGCTGCTTAGAAAACAAGAAATCCCATCTTTGCAAGCACTGATGACGTAACTATGGATTCCCCCATGTACCCAGTATGGAAAAGCACCGCACTCAAACTATTGGTAGGCATTGGAGATACAAATATTTTTTACTATTTCAAGCAGAAACATGATTATCACAAGTAGCCATTTGGACTATGTCTTTTATTTGTTATCAAAATTTATTTGTATCTCACTAGAAATTTTCTTTTCACCCCTTTCAAGCCCTGGGAGAACAATTTATCACTTAGCTGTATAGGCCTATATAATATATAATAATTTGGGAGTTGCAACAAGTCTTAATATTTGTCTGTATGAGCATAAAGTCGTAATGTATACATAAAAATCGTAATGATTGGCTTCTCTGCTTTTACCACATTAATATTATCTGTAAGATAAAATAAAAATAAACTCCAATTTTCAAAATTTTCTGTAAACAGCATATCATTTTCAGGTGCAAAATAATGTATGCTTTTCAGAGGTTTATTTTAAAGTCATTAAAATCAAAATATTGCATAGAACAAATTGATCATTTAGTACCCTTGGAAAGAAAGCACTTGGCTATCTGTAATAATTTAGAAATGAATGACATCATATGCAAAAGAATTTGTATGAGAGGCTTATCAGTCCTGTGTGGATAAGGTTTGTCTATTAGACTAAGCCAAAATTAGATAATTAATATTTACTATAATTTTACAGTCCTCATGAAATATGGTAAGCTTTTAGTTGCCATTACAAGTACGTTGTAAACACAAAATCAGAATTTTCAATAAAGTATTTCTACTAAAGACTTGTCTCTGAATTTACTTTCCTCAATCTGACTCAGGCTGAGAATAGTCTGAGTGCATGGTTATTTTCATGTCAAGAATAAAAATACTTTTTTTAATCTTACAATTTTCAAATTCTATTTGCATATCCTCTAAAATTTCTCAATGAATATGAAAAGTCTTTTGGTAAATCTTTATATTTTATCTATTACTTCTTCAACATTAATGCTATATAGACTCAATCCTTTTGACCAATCTTATAACCACCACAAAAAATATGAAATAAATCTAAACTGCCTTTTTGTTCTTTCTAGAATAACTGGAAGTTCTAAAAGAAAACTATAGTTATTTATCCTAAACAACCTCAGGCTCTAAACAGCTCAAATTTGTTTTCTTTGAATTTTATTATCTATCTACAATGAAAAGTAACAAATCACTCATTGTGAGTGTGCAGTCTGGAGAAAATGAAATTTTAGATTACACAACCAACTCTTTACTATGTATGTTTCTTGTGTGTTATTTGAGATGAGAATTTTTTTGTTATTTTCATTTAAGTTTTTGTTATCTAATTTAGGAAGTTTTAATTTTTACATTTTTGTAACTATTAATAACAAATATATATCAACATGTAAAAATAAAACTGAAAGTAAACATTTAGATTCTTTGACAGAACTGGCAATTTTGTTCTCAGAATCTAGTCTTCGTTAACTTTAAATTTTCCTCTCCAAGTTGGTTGTCCAAAAATTAATTCATGTATCTTTCAAACATGCATTTTAATACATAATTAATTATTGATTATTATAATAATTTAAGACAGTAAAACAGAATACTTCAAACTTACTATAATTTAACTAGTTATTTAACTGGCCCATAGAAAACTTAAAAAAATTTCATTACTTATTGGAGCACCAATTTCAGTCTATACTCACACTTGGGAAATGGTGTTTTTCTTTCCCAAAATAAAATAACAAAATAATCTCATAAACATGTACTTTATAAAATGGCTTTTCTACTGATTATATAATTATTAACATATACCACTAATAAGCAAGCTTGAGTAAATATGTACTTTTAAAAGCAATAAGATTTGAGAGGAGCTTCTATGGCAGATGTTAACAAATTTATCGATATATCAAAGGATAGAGAATCCAGAATATTCTTATTTCAGTTTTTGTCTGTCAATATCTATAGCTGATGTTTCTAATTCAACAACATTCTGAATCTCATGTAAGGAAGAAAGAAAACCTAAAACGAAAAATTCAGAACAGGGAATCACATGACTTTCAGGGTTTTGTATATGGGCTTGCATTCTTTGCACCAGGTGACTTGTTGGTGATAAATTTAAACAATAAACAGAAAGCACACAATCCACATATTTTAAAATAAGAAAATTTTAAAACAAGTCAAACTTATGTACAAATTATTTTTACAATACAGAAAATCACAGTTGTGTCTAAAACTGAATAATTCTCTTTTCTTGTCAAAAATCCACATGGACTGACTCAATTACTTTATACTCCACTTGATAAGATAACTAATTTTTTTCTATATTCTTATCACAATAGTTACCTGTATCCTGAACTTTAATTGTTTCCTCCTTGTAAAGATTCACACCGATGGACTCAATTACTTTATAACACCCTTTGACAAAGCATATTATTTACTTTGTCTCTGTTAAACTGTGAAATTCACTTTAAGATATAACCTGTTAAAGCTAATCACTCACATGATAGCTACTTTCACATTTTCCAATTTTTTTCTGACTGAACTTGACTTGCATTCACTTGGTCACCCATACACGAGGCAACAAATATTTGAAACTTTTTTCTTCCAGGCTCAGTTCAGTTATCACAAACAAAATAGTTTTCTAGGTATTACGAAGGCAAAATTACAGTTAAAGCTTATTTATACATATTTGATCGTGGAACATGTTTTCATAACATTATTCTGTGTGATCTAAAGTACAGTGTAGAAACAAATTTATATGTTTTTGTTATTGTAGTTTATCATATAGTTAAAAAACTAGCATGATGAACTGAACGAGGGATACTACTTTGTTAGCAAATGCACTATGTGATCCAGAATTGAAGGTCTAGTATGTCACAACTTTCAATGGTGCACAAATTCAGGAAAGAAGTGTGTTATTACAAACAATAGGTACACAAAGTAAAAAAAATAAATTTGCAGTTCATTTAGCACCAAAGGACATTGTTATGTAAATTATAAATTATGATGGAGTGAAACAAAAATAAATTACATCTTATTCAAAAATAAAAAATATAGCTATGCAATTGTAAACAATGAACGTGAAAAAACAACAACAGTCCATTCATATTTAACATTAACACAAGCAGAGGGCTCCAGATGGATGCTTCCAGTCATTTTTGTCTGATCAGTAGCTTAAAATAAGGGATGGCAACAGTTAGCCTTCATAAATTTGATATAATCCAGAAACAAATACTGCACTCCTGTACATAAAATGGAAAACATGTTGGTGGTGATTAAAACCACACTTGAAACTCTCTAAAAACAAGTCAACCCCACTAATCATTTGGCCATGCTGCCCAAAGATTGAATAAGCAAAAACTTAATCTAAGAAATAATAATGAAATATTGTAATAGTAACATTTTAATTACTATGGTCAATTGAAATATTGAGAAATACAATAATAATGGGATGAACAAATTTTGATTAGTTGATTATTTTTGTGACATTCATAAATGTAATCATAATTTTGATTAACCAATTAATTTACATGATACTAACCAATGCTTAGAGTCAATATATAAGATCCATTAATTGGCTAGCTCTAAATAGTGCAAAAAAATACAACTTACACAGAAAATGTCCATTAGACAGTTATTTCTCCCTTACCAATTTACATACAATATTTTCCATGAAGGTAAGATAAAGTGTTATGAATACAAGTACTTAAAATTCTTCAGTTTTCCTACTCCAGAAACCAACTGTTTCTACTTATTTATAATTATATCTTTAGCACAGAAGAATGAAAATACAACAATTACATTATTTCACTGTAAAAATTTTCTAGTTTTTATTTACTAGTCATAAAACCACTTCTTCTAACCTGTTGAAGATGAATTCTGTTGACCTTAGGACAATCTGCAAGTTTGCTGAAAAGAAGACGACCTATGCCTGATGTTAGGCCTATACAAGTTACAAGTACCTCACCATTAGCATCAGGAAGAATATCTTTTACATGTTGAACCTTGAGAGGAAATATAAACTGAAAATTATTATTCTGACTCACTGAACACAGTATTGAAAACTTTTAAAATTACAAACTTAAATAAATTAAACAAAAACATTAACCAATTCTTATAAACATCATTAATGGTGGTTATTTACAGTCTTATGAATAACACTTCATTTTTATGCTTTTTTTATAATCTTCTATTTTAGGTCTCTTTTTTCTTGAAATATGGAAAGTTTTCACTGTTAGAAAAAATCAAATTAATAATAAAAGTATACAATAGAAGACTATAGTACAACAATACAAAAGCTTGCAAGCTTTCAGAGTGGTCTCTTCTTCACAAAATATAAAGCAGATTTTCAAAAACACTTAAGATTGTGTTTTATTTTTTGTACACTTCTGAACATTTTGCTGTAATCCATGATATAGTAAAAGAATATCATATACAATTGGTATAAAAAAAAACAAAATTCAGCATAACTATAAAAATTACTTACAATAAATACACCAGTACAAGAATGTTAGTCATGTGATATTAAATATGTCAGCAAAAACAGAACAATTCATTCAACACCATTGTTTACCCTTTCAAGTTTCATGACTCTCTGACTAATTTTTAAGAAACAGTTTTAGTGAACTTGAATTATTTGTTACATTCACTGCAGGTTAGGTCCACATATTACATCTTTTTTCTTTTGTTTTTTTTTCAGGGAAGACGTGTGTGTGAATAAAGAGCCAAAATTGAACAAAATTATATTCCTATCTACCTCCTATCTGAAATACACAGATCCCAGCAGTTATTAATGGAGTTAAATGTATTTTGGTGGTACTCATAATATTAGGAACTCTGTAAACAAAAGTATGATGGACTTACAAGCAATTTGGTAAATACATTGTTTAGAAAAACCTCATCAAACACAGTTAAATATGACTTCACTGTTAATTGTATACTTAATAAAATTACCAACTTACCAAATGAACATAAGGCACAAAATAGCCAAGCAATGCAACTGGAATTGATGAAACCCAGATGACATAAGCTTTGTTTTTCCATATGCTCAAATCAAGCATTTGATGACAAAAATGATGGCAACGAGAAATCTATAAAATACAAAATCCTATTTCAAAAAATAAACCAACAGAACTAGAGATGTCATTACTTAATGAGATAAAACTATAAAGCATGTAGCAAAATTAACGTAATCATTATATAAGAGCGTACGTTAGGTAGGAGAACTAAAGTGTTCAAATGTAAGAGTGCTATACCCCTGAGCACACTTAGCTGACAGGTTGGTATGAAGTAATTCTGAAAACTAGTATACAGGTAGTGAAGAAGTAGGAGACAAAGCAGTTTAGTGGAATTGATTAGCAATTAGTAAATAGTGCTTAGCACACATTATGGCAACTAAATCTACCACTAAAAGTCTTAACTCTTTGTAAAAACATCTGTTAACGAAAAAATGTAAACTATATGCTTTTATTCTAATAACACTTTTATTAAACTTCAAACTAATATTTAATTGCATTATACAAAGTATTTCATGAACAAAATATTTCTTGGTAAATAAAGTAAAACTTTAAAACTTCAAGAAATACCAAACTCCTCAGCTGTCACAAAATAATGCAACAATTAATTAACCAGGGAAGGAAATGATTTGAATATATTGTAACTGAAAAAGATAATCATTGTTTTTCAAATTAATCTGTTTGTTTATTTTTGGTGGGCCTCATCATTCTCTTCACAATGTAATCTCCTTGGGTTTTTGAAGAAAAATGTCTACTGAATCTTCAGCAGTAAATACCTCTCTTTGCTATAGACATCCTTTACAGGGTAATTCAGGTTTGTTTTTTTTAACAAGTTACATTCAAAACTCTATTTAAGCTACTTTTTGTTTGTTCACATTATACCAATTAATATAGTATCAAAATATATACAATAATTAGTCCATATTTTTATAGTATGCAAGTTTTAAGTTTTTACTTTTATAAGACAATATTAAAAAAAAAGATCCCAAACTTTAACTATGAGAAATGTAACACTGTTTTCTCTAGATGTCTCCCTCTTCTCTAATTTATTTATCACTTCTCCAAGAAATACGATATGTAATGTAACTTGCTTATTATAAGTCATTACTAAAATTAAACATCATTTTCAAGTTATCAATTTTGCTACATTCCAGAGTCATCAATATTCAATAGGGTGATAGATCAACTCTATGTACTGTAATCATCAGACCACAATCACCAGCAAGATAAAACTCCTATGGAGTCCATATCACATCCACATCAGCAGAATACCACCACCCTACTCTCAATTGAATTTTTATAGCCAGATGTGTACTGGAAATAATCTAGGAGGCTGCATGTATTGTCCATCATCCCAGTGAGCTGGAACTTAAAAGTAGTGTAGTGGTTTGGAGAACCATGATACTCTATTTTGAAAAGCATGCCATACCAAGTTTTTCACTCAAGGCATGGCAGCAAGGTAGCTATCCTCTTCTACTTTACCTTTGCATTCCATGGGTGATATGGTCCAGAACAAACATATTTGTAAAACAGCTTTTGAAAGGTTGATAACCAACCAGTAATCTTATGGAACACCCTATCTCTATGGTGGTTAACATGACATACAATGCAGCTTTCCTTGTTAAAGAATACCTGGTCAGGCACCACTTACCACAGAAGCAACTAACAGAAAGGTGACTTCACACATGAAACCAGATTAAAACCAAGCACAAAGAGTGGAAAGTAGGGTGAGAATTGAGGTTGGCATACAAAAGAAGGAAACAGATGAATTGAGACTGGTGGTGAAAAGAGTAGACACTGGAACCACAGAAATCAAGGATATGCTGATCAAAAGCATGCAATCAGAAGGACTTGACAAGGATCGAAATGTACCAGAGAAATCACCAGATGGAGCAACTGGATAGTAAGGTACACAAAGATATGGGTGAGATAAATCCTCGCTAAAGGCATCAACAGCCAGAGATTGTGGATATGGTGCAAACAATCAAAAGAAGGGCAACTGGGTAGTGTCACATGGAAAAAGCATCAATTTGGAGAGAACTCTACAGAAGTTAAACAGATCAAATGACTGCTCCATAGGAAAGACTGAACCAGGTGTAACTGGATTAAAAGCCACTAAAACATAACATGTAATAAGATGAATGTGAAAAGCACATGCCTTATAGAGCAGATCAAGAGTCCAAAAACAGGGATAACAGGACTGGGTGTCTTATTTGTGGCCAATAAGATCCATTCTCATAGAGCTGTATCAATGAACCATCATTAGAAAGTGACTGACAAGAGAAAGGAAGTGATGAAATGCCTGATAGACCACACAGAAGGTCAAGCAAGACAGTGACTGTTTCAGACTAATGGCCTGAAGCTTCATGGCAATTGGCTCAAACCTTCCATCTTGGATGCAGGGAAGAATATGCACACCTACTGATGTTTGGGCTTTGTCCAGTCACCACTGTAGAACATCAGGCAGGGAAGGAGGAAGGTAAATGGTGCAAGGAGAGGATCCTGTGCAAGATTTAACTATACATGAAGTGTCTATTGCAAAAATCCCACACAGACTTAATCGAGAGGGATCCAAGCAGCCAAGGAGAGCCACATCCACAAAAGCAACAGAACCTAGTGAGTTGTAAGTGACTTGCATGGTAAACTAAAATGTTCATGAAACACAGATGTAAAACAGAAGATAAAATGTGACAGATGTTAGTGTTCAAAAAGACCCCCATATGAACAGGGATAGGGAGGATCAAAGGAAGGACACCCTTAGGGAAAAATGAGCACACAAAATTGCTACAGAAAAGAGATAGTGAGTGTGAATGGCCAACTCTTATTCAGAGTGAACTAAAAGGAGCAATTTGTCCATATAATAATGGAACTGAAATCCCAGATTCTGAAATTGGTAACTTATCTAAAGATGGTTAAACAAAAGAAAAGGTCAAAACTGAAGTGTTAACAGGAAGTAGAAGTAGACAATGGAAACATTTATTAATGTCACCTACCACCCATGTAGAAATACTAGTCTAAGGGTGAACAAAAACAACTCCATGGGGAACTTGAAAACTTGCAATAAAGTAGTGGAGGCAAGGTATCGACGACCAGCTGAAAATCACCAGTAATTTTGGAGATAATGAAAAAAAACATAAAGAAAACCCCCAGAGGGATGGTGAATCAATTTAATTGCTTGGTATAAAGTAAAAACCCAAACCGTCTCTGACTGAAGGTTGCAAGTTCCAAGATCTCAAGGAATAGGAAAGGAAACTGGTAATGAGAGGTGGGGAGGAGAAGAAACTGGATAACAAAACTCACTGAAAATACTCTTAGGACTCATTGATAATTAATATATGGAAGAAACACCAAGATCCAAGCTCTCGCAAGACCCAAATCTTCAGAGTAACATTTTCTACCTTCAGAGGTAGAAAAAGATTAACAAAGTCCTTATCAACAAGCAAAGGCTTAGCACTTTTAGTAGAAACCATGGTGAAATCCAGGAGAAAGACTGAAACATTTGACATACTGACACATAACAGCAGATAAATCCATCTTTGAGGTGCCTGCTGGTATAAACCACCAAAGTGGTAAGGTAAGTTCAGAATACATTGCACAAAAAGAGTTTCACAAAACTAAAATGCAGAAATAAAGCAACATGAAACACAAATGCTGCCAAATGAGAATTGAAAGTTTGGTAGAGAAGTGCTGACAGAGTCACACATGCCACAGTTAATTAACAGATGATGAATGATAATTTGCATGATAGATACTTTAAAAATATATTCCAACAAGGGTAGAGTACAAGGTTTATCGCATACATAAAGAAATATTCTGCATATAAAGGGTAGCACTGAAAGAGAATTTCTAATATTGTGAGAGAGGTAACATATAAGAATTCAGTCATACTTTTATAGTTACCATATACTGATCTTAAATCCATACTTACACCTACCTGATCTCTCAAACTCTCCAAAGATGTAAAATGAGGAATGTGAGATTCACCATGAAGATGAAGACGAGGTGTGAAAGTCAAAGCACACACCATTAACAAAGCCATACCAGCAGACAGAACCTGTGAAGAAAAATTCAAATAATGTGGCATGTTATTTCTACATACACAAGTTTTCAAATACAATTTATGGTAACTTGTATACAGAAGTTTATATATTTACATATTTGTACATTACACTAGTGACCCATATATCTATAACCAAACAAGACAGACAGTAGAAAAGTTGATAAAATTCTGAGAGTGCATAGTTTAGTAACAATAGCTGTGTGAAAACAGTTAAAAGTGCTAAGCTTACAGAACACAAGATGACTCAAAAATTACTTATTTTTTTGCTTTGAGATCAAACATGAGATGTAATTCCATGTGTATAATGTAAAAAATGCAACAAAACTGATTATAGTAAAACTGCTACGATGGTTATATTTCTAATTATTTATATTAAGATAAAGTTTGAATAACCTGGTTGCAGTAAAATAGTTATGACGATTATATAAGAATTTTCCAAATCATGTCTGTAAAGCAGTACTTTAAAAAAAATTAGAAAGATTCTGCTTACAGAAGTTTGCTTTGAAAGGCAAATGCCATCAAAAAGCAAGCCAAAAATGTTTGCGTTACTTAAAAGCAATATGAAACCTAGTATGGTAAATCCATTTTAGTTACAGGACTTACGGTATATATTTGCAGGCAAAATATCTATAATAAAATATTCTATTTACACTCAAAAGAAAGAGTAACAATATCATGATGTCATTCAGCAAAACAACAGCTCTCAAAAGTTTTAGCACACACTCATAATGTTTAATCACTCACCTGCATGGTTTTCATGAGCCCCATGGTATCCAACAAGTATCGAAGCAGCAGTGGAATTATGGTAGTGAATACAGAACTCCCCGCTGTAACCAAGCTGTTCACTAAGCTTAAACGCTGTTTGAAGTAGTGGCCAAGGATCACTAAAGATGGAGTGTATGCTAATGATGCTCCAGAACCAAGCACCACTCCATATGTGAGATAAAGCAAATCCAAATGGTTAATCAGAGAACTGAGAAACATGCCAAGAGAAGCTAAAAAGCCACCAAGAAATGCTGTTCTCCTGATTCCAAGTTTATCAGTAAGAATACTGGCAACTGGTGAGAGTAAAAGAGTTGTTCCTACTGAAATAGACCCCACCCATGCTGAAAACAAGAAACTATATATAAATAAGCATATATTAAAGCATGATAAAAGGATGACCTAATCACATAAACAACGAAATGTAAATAGTACAAATAATAACAATTACAAAATATTAAAAATATACGCTATGCAACTTTACTCTTCTTTATTTTAATTCTACATTTTAAATTCTTGTGGCATGATCATAACCAAATGGAATTTTAATTATGAGGTTCACATTAGTCCTAATTTATACTTTTTAAAAAGTTACTCTTGAATTAAGAAAGTGATGCATTTTTTAATAATTTAACCACATAAGTATGCTATTTTAAAATTATATCACAAAACCTTTTAATAATGTTTATAACTAAATTATTAAAATGAATTTATAAGCTGACAAGTCTTTAAAAGTACATCAGAAAGAAGCATACAAGAACAAAAATTTCATTCCTTAACATTCAAAGCTAAATGCAATAAACATTCACCAAAAGTTTGAAATTTTCATTGAGTGTTTTCCTTCAAATTTGGTATCATTATGAAAAGAGGAGTATACAGTGTTTTACGCTATTTTTGTTATATATTTAATGAAATATAATTTTACATTACTCAGTTTTTGTTTAACACCTTTAAAAACAATGTTCCATATTAATTAATTAATTTCTTGTAATAAATTTATTCTGTTTCTTTTACATATTTCATGAAGTTCTAGACTTTTCTGCAAAGGACTAATTTTGGTGATGATATCCAAAATTAAAAATCACCACCCTGCTAACCAAACAACAGGCATTCTAATGCTTTAGTATTTGTTATGCATCAGTTCACTTAAAATAAAGTCACTAAATATATTTACAGACAGTGGTAGCTGTGCTTCAATCAATGCAAAAAATAAAACACACCCACACATGCAATAATTAACCAGCAAGCAACAGTTCTTTTTACATACTATATGAGAAATTAGTTTTATCATCCTTTTTCTTAATGTTACTTTGCAACTTGCATGAACATATGTGAGATAAGGAAAATCCAAGTGGTTAATCAAAGAATTAAGAAATATGTCAAGAGAAGCTAAGAAGCCACCACATTTACAGTAATCTATACACTCAGACTATCTACAAGTGTGCTGAAAATTTTAAGAGTTGCTGCAACTTAAAGAGCACAATAAACAAATTCTTCTAAATGAAATGCCAAATAAAGGTTATGATCTACTTCTCTCACATCTGATATATCAGTCATAAAATAAAACAATTTTCAAGAGTTATAAAAGTTTACTTATTCTCCAGATTAATGTCTATGCATAAGATTAAACAATACTGTCTTCAATTAATACAAAACTTTATGCATTTTGCAAACTGAAAAGATTTTTAGAGTTAGCAAACAAAACTGCTGAGAAGCTATTCAAGCAAGCATAATCTACATTATCTGTCAAAAAACTTATTCAAACTGTTTTACAAGACTGCTGCATCACAAATCTATATGTAGTTACCTCATACATGCTAACTTTTATTATGCAACATATTCTTGCATATTAGTTATACTTAAAAATTTTAAAAGTAAATTCTTTATGTATTATGATTATTCTGCTTAACATACATGAATTTGACAATTATGAAATTTTCTTTTCTTATCTATCACGCAAACAAATTCTTGAACTAAAGTTAATCCTTGTTCATGCAAACACCTTTTTTAAGTTTATACTGTATATGTGATTGAAAGTTTTTCTTCTTTTCACAAGAAGTTTGTTTTGAAGTTTGCAAAAAACTACACGAGGAGGGGCCCATTAAGGAAAAGAAGTTACTTGAAGTTAAACGTTGAAATGGTTATTGAGGCAAGACACAAGATACAACTTTAATAACTTGGTTAAGTAATTGAAAATATAATTTGGGAATAATGTTACATAGTATTAGGGAGTCAAAAACCTTTAGGTGTTTAGAATAACTAAAAGTTGTTGAAAACATTGTCTGACCTAAACAACAGACAAAGAGAGACCCAAATGAAGACCAGGACAAAACAAGAAATGGACACATTTGGTAAACTTGGTACAAACTCTATATGAGTCAAAACCAAGACAACTTTACTCTTTAAACCCCAATGAACACGAGAAAGTCTTAGTGTAGAATATGGGACAGAGGATGCCCTAAGAAAGATAGCCAAAGAGAAAGATGCAGAGGTGGATTCACCTGAAGATACTGTATAACAGAAAATAATGGTTAGATTGACCAATCTTGATCTAACAACAATTCACAAGCAGAGGATCAAAACATAACCAGAACTATGTGTAGATGAATTGGAAGAATAACAGAGAAAAGGTTGGTTGGTTGGTTTGGTGTTCCATGGAACAAAACAATGAGGCTATCTACATCAAACATTTGATAAAAAGTTAAAATTAAAGTAAAATTATTAAAATTCATAAAAGGAAATTAAGGTAAAATAAAGTTTAATTTTTAAATTAAAAATTTAAAGAGCATTAAATCCAATTTTTATATCTAGTCTACAGCAGTGAGATAAAAACTACAGTGATACAAGTTGTAAAGAACTTTCTTAGTGTAACTGTAATTATCATAACTCAAAAGGATGACTAACAGGTAAGTTCAAAAACTAGTGTCAGTCACCTGAAGTTGGCATTGCCAGCACTGGTTTTGAGTAATTGATTAATTGATTGATTTAGTATTTTATGGCACAAAGCAGCTAGGCTATATGCACCAAACATCTGGTAAAAAGGTAAAAATAAAGTTAATGTAGTAAAATACATAAACGGAAATGAAGGTAAAACAAAACATCACTGAAAAACAGAAAAAGTATAAAATCAATGTTGACATCTAGTCTACAATGTTAAGAGAGAAAGCGGAGTAAAAGAAGTTGTAAAGTACTTACTCTAGCAAAATGGTAATGATCATAACCCGCCAGGAAGACTAACAGGTAAGTTCAAGAACCACCGTCAGTCACCTGAAGTTGGCCTTTCCAGTCCTGGTTCCGGGTTGTGTGTCACAGCAGCCATTATCAAAATGAAAAATAATAGAAGTTTCAAAAGACACATAGCAAAATCGTAATAATGAGTAGCCAAATGTCCAGTAAAAAGGTAAAAGTAAAGTAAATGGAGTAAAATTTGTAAAAGTAAATGAAGGTAAAAACAAAACAGTAATTAAAACAGAAAATGGCGTAAAACCAATATTGACATCCAGTCTGCAAAGTTGTAAAGGACTTCCTGTAGCAGAATGGTAATGATCATAACCCGTTAGGAAGACTAACAGGTAAGTATAAAAACCACCGTCAGTCACCTGAAGTTGGTCTTTCGAGTCCTGATTCCAAGTTATTTGATGTTATGGCCATTTTCAGAAAGTTAAGTAATAAAGGTTTTAAAACACCTGTAACAAAATTTTAATCATAACTCGCAGAATGACTAACAGCGTTAGTTACCTGAAGTTGGCCTTTCTAGTCCTGGTTTTGAGTTATTTCACATTACGGCCATATTCTAATTTCAATTGAAACTAGATGTACTTTGATTCTTAAAATGGAATCATATTAAAAAATGTCTTATTAAGATGATTAATGGCCTTTAAAAAACTAAACACATTCTTAAGGTGGACAGTGTCACCATCGACAATAACACTAATATTACGGATAAACCTTAGGACAAAACATGTTTAAAATGGTGCCATTATTGAGAGTCGTAATGATGAAAAGACAGCAAAATGTGGCTTATTGTGACCTGAGTGTTACACAGACAACACATTTGTGCATCAGTTATAGATAAAAGAAAATAAGGAGTTAAAAAACTGTGACCAATGTGTAGTCTAGTTAGAACTTCTTCCTTTCAATCCTCATGTCCAAAGTCCTATACAGAGTTTTATTTGGAAAAGCTTGTTTTCACATTGATCACTCCAAGTTGACAGAGCCAACTGGCACAGAGTCAAGCCTTGAATACAGGACCATAGACCATGGTATGGAACACACTCAGCAGTG
The DNA here is from genome assembly GCA_011833715.1 of Carcinoscorpius rotundicauda. Lineage (NCBI taxonomy): Eukaryota > Metazoa > Arthropoda > Merostomata > Xiphosura > Limulidae > Carcinoscorpius > Carcinoscorpius rotundicauda. Next base: position 40,997,484 of record CM022392.1, on the reverse strand, counting down.
ATAGTACCAGAGCAGACAGATTTAGCTACGGTGTTGAAGAGCCCATTCTCGCAAATGCCAACATGACCTGGTATCCAGAAAAACTGGGCAGAAGTATATGTTAAAAAGAAATGGGCCTATCAATTTTGAATATCAGCAAGAGCAGGGTGAGAACTAACATCTAGCTGTTCCAGGGCCAGAAGATAACTAAGCGAGTCAGAAAAATAAGTGCTTACAGCTTCTGTGTTCTCTGCTGAGTTATACACCATTTCTTTTGCCCTGGATCACATAAAAGCTGTAGAGGGGATTTTATGCACAACCACTGAACCACAACAAACCACAGCAGAGCCCAAAGTCACCTGATTTTGAACCATCTGTATAAAGAGGAATGGCAGGATGGTTAAAAGATGCTCAACAAATAACAAACAATATTTCCAATCAAAAGTATCTGCTTTTCTCAGATGACTTAAAGACAGGTCACATTTGGGGACTGTAAGAACCCATGGTGGGATGGGCTAACCTGTGGATGCAGCAATGTTATCAAAAGACAGACCCAATTTATCCAACTGCACCTGGATATCAAGGCCAAAATATGCAATGGTAGATCATCTGTTCTGAAAAGGCATGGCCCACCGAGGAAGGAAAACGCAACCCCACACTAACAGGAGACTGCACCACTTCTAAGACAGGTATAGTCTTAATGTTATTAAGACATTATTAATGTGTTGCTGAAAGGGAAGGAAACAAAAAGTGGCTAGTGTATTACACACTGTAAAACAGTTTGACATCAACCAACACCAGGCTGCATCTGGAATTATACACAAGTTCTGTGGCAAAAAGAGAGTCCTCTACATTTCAGATCAAGAATAGTTACAAGGAGCAAAATATAAGCTTCCATACCAATAAACCATCTTCATAGGTTTGTAAGTCCAATATATCCAACACCAGATTGATCAGAAACTGATATCCGGTAAATAGTAGGAAATTCAAGAGCCCACTTGGGTATTCATCTCTAGTTCAATAGCTGGTGGCATTAGAACATTTTCCTCCGATCCATGTTTTGAGAATAGTAACCACCTTCCACTTGTGAGAATTCATGTTTCTCATCCAACTATATCTAATACACAATCCCCAGAACCAGTATCCATAGGACAACAGAAAGGAGGGTGCTTCAGCCAGAGGGGCAAAGTGCAATATATGATGGAGTGTCACATCTATCCATCACCTGGCAAAATCGGGAATTATGCATCAGGTTAACAGTAGGATGGACATCATACCATATGTGCAGGCAGAACACCAATGCTCTAACCTCAGTGTTATTGTGCACATTCAGGAAAAGAGGCCTCAATAATTCACCCCTTCCACTTCCCCCAATAGCTAGGAAGTGGTAAGGACTCCCATACTCCAGAGGACTACAGCAATGGAGAGAGTGCAATAGATGACCACAATACCTTATTTTGAAAAGCAGGGTGATCGTGTTGACAGAGGTGATCAGCCAACATCTGAAATGATACATCAGGCCCATAACAGTAGAAGTCTCAATTGCCATGGACCATTAAAGATGAGCAGTAATTTATATCTGCTTTTTTCATGTTAGTCCAAGAAAGTGCTGTCAAGGATGAACATATTTATGAAGCAAAAGACTATGAGGCATACCTAGGACTGATCCTACAAAACATCACAACACTGGGGTAACATGACCTGAATATGTGTTATGGTGTTGTATTTAAAAAGAATAGAAAACACATTGATGAAGATGATCAGACAACATCTGGCAACATCTATAGGGGTACTTTAGGTATATGATACAAAGAGTCTCAATGTTGGTCATCTTATATGACCAATATGTATGATAAGAGGTCATACAATGCAGATTTAAGAAGTATACCTCATTATATCATCAGGCAACACTTGCAATAGAACAAGATCCAAATATGTGATAGAACGCTTATCCCCTACAAACAAACAGTTACAACATTGATGATGTCCCCAAAGAGAAGATGGAAATGTGCAGCCAGGGGCATGGTAAAGTTCTGATGGGAAGAAAACATGAAAAAGGTGACAATCATCAGAAGAAATGGAAGAAAAAGTGTCAAGGAAATTTACTGGTGAATTCAACCCAGAAGACTAATGGGGAAAAGGTCACAAGAGAGGTGAGAACTTCACAGAAGAAACAAATGGACTCAGGACCATGTAAGGGAGCAGTATGTGTCATATATCATCAGAGAGCTCTGATCAGATAACGGAAGTGGCAGAATCAGGACAACCATAAAAGTAGGAAAGAATAAGGGCATGAAGGTAGAAGTACCCTCTCAAGCAGCCAAAGTCTTGGGCATAAAGGAATAATCAGAAAAGAGAACACAGGATACTAAGGAAACAAATATTCAGCAAACATATCAGACAGACAGAAATTTACTTGTCAACAATAGAAAGAACAGGGACTCTAAGGAATGATGATATAATGAACATGAAAACAAAAGTTCCCATGGAGAATGGGGAATGGCATGAAGGATCACACAGAGGTACAAATCAGGAAGGAAAGCTGGTTGGGAATGATGGTAAAAGTGGAAGGAATAGGACAGAGATAAATCTGTCAATTGGTAAAAACATAAGAAAAATCAAGAAATTGAAAAGGAGAAGATAAAACCACCCTATAGTCCACAATAGAGGGAATTGAAAGGCCCCATTCAAAAAGCCAAAGCTAAAAGGATAATATGTGATGAACTAGAGGAGAGAAGGATAACTCCTCAAGACAAATCAAAAGAAGTATGTGAGCACTGTTAATCGGTAAAGGAAGGATAAAAAATGAGAATAAAAAGAACCTCCATAAGTAAGTTTGACTCTTTTAGACAAGGGACCAGACAAACCATATGTGAAGACAGAGTGCATTGCAGAAGGATGGTGCATGCCAGAAAGTATCTGATGGAAGATGTTAATATGGAGAGTAGCCTTCCTAACTGATCACAAACCAAAAGTTTCTCAGAAATCAAATAAAATCCTCAATCCACCAAGGTAGTATATGTGAACAGATAAAACATGGGATGAGGTGGAGAAATGAGAATCCCCACAATGATCAGTTTCCTGTCCAGGTGTGAAGCAGCATTGGCTTTGAACCCAAGAGAAGGGATTACATGATGGTCCAAGGAATCATGGAAAAACTTCCTCTGGTTGATAAGCATTCACTGAAGGAAACACATATATGCACCCAATCCAAAGGAATGAGACCTTCCAAGGAAGCCTATATCCCCAGTGAGAGAAGAAGAAACTAGGGCCTTCATGACTGAATGCTCAATTCAAATTTCAAAGCCACGGAGGAGAAGACTGGACCTGACTCGGATCAGAATTGAATAGAACCTTAAGCTGAATAAGACACTAAGTTGGGGTAATAAGGAACTTCTCCAACTTGATAAGATACCCCATATGATAAGGTTCTTGAAGAAATAAGTGCATTTGAGTGATTGACCCTGCATAAGAAGAGGAAAGAACTAACCCGTCATCCACATAATAGTGAGTCTGAAGATCCAGCAAATGAAGATGATGTGCAAAAGAGCATATCACTTGACAAAACACAAATGGTGCTCAGGAAAGACTGAACAGCAAAGCCCAGAACTGGAAGACAACGCTCATGGATGAAAAAAAAAATGGTATGTTACTGGAGCAATAGGAATATGAAAAATATGCATCTGCCACATAGAAGTTGGTCATTCAAAGTCCCACTGAGAGAAGAAGAAGATAGGACATTCATGACTGCCCAATTCAAATTCTAAAGCCAAGGTGGAAAAGGCTGGACTCGATTCAGATCAGAATTCAATAGAACCCCCAACAAACGTAATTGGAATCCATAACTATAAAAAAATATTGACCAACTAAGAAAGAAAAAAATTCAGAGGAGAGTTACTGGTCAACCTTAAAGGGATATGTTAATATCTCTTCTTTTCTATTCATAAAACATGTGTAAGAGGTGATATAATTGAAGTTTACAAGATTTGGTCATTTAAAGACTGAGATACTGTACTAAAGCCATATTGTGACTTGTAAATGTGCTATTTAATTATTCTTGCTTCCATCCTTGTCCGTTGTAGCCATGTAATATTCTTGCTTTGGTCTTTGCCTTTAGAAACTTCCTTCTCACCATACTTTGAATTCATGTACAATTTTGGAACTCATAACTGAGAAAAACCTTGACCTACTTGGAAAAAAATTCCGAGGAGAGTTATTGGTCTGCCTTAAGGAGATATGTTAATATCTCTTCTTTTCTATTCATAAAAGATGCGTAAGAGGTGATATTATTGAAATTTACAAGATGTGGATGGATAAAACTGTAGCAAACTGCCCTCATTTCCCTTGCAAGAACATCTCATTCCCTATTATGCTTAACTCTTGTGGAAAGAAAATGGGAAAACCAAGGGTAAGGAAGGGAATGCCTGAAGGAGGGTAGTAGATGGAGAGAGGAAGAATGGGCACAGGGAACATGGACTGCTGAAGGCTAGGCAGGAATAGCAAGGAATGAGATGCAAGGCCAAGATTGAAAACAAGGAACATAACCTTGCCATATCAATTGTAAAAACTCATGATTCAGGACAACCCCAAAACTGTTTTGCAAAGAAATTGGCTGGGCATAAATCCCTCAAAGATAGAGAAATGCACCCCCTCAAGTAGTAAACCCCTTACGAGCAAATCCCAACAACATAACAGCCAGCATTGAGAATCAGTGCTAATAATGAAAAAGGAGACAAGAAGATTCTGAGTTCATCAGAAAAATGATCAGGTTAGTGTCAAAAGGCTTGAAACAACAATCGTAAGGAGGAAATCATTTGTAAAAGGGAGATCAGGGCAAAACAAATATCAAAAATTGATTAAGGACCCACAGAAAGAGAAGAGGATCCAAATTCTGTGAATGAAAAATGGATCTGAGACCCAATGGAAAGCTAATAAATACTTATTCATCAACTGAAGGGGACCAGGCACACTTATCCCCCATAATTTATGTTCAGCAAACCATTGACTGAGAACCTGAATATCACATAAAGGAGTAAAATATAGTCACAATGTCTAGGACAAAAAAATATAAGAATTCAATTATCTTATAATCTTTCATAACAACCTTTCCTTCATCATCCCTCAAAGGCCCAATTCCCACTTAAACATTCTGATATATTTCATGATATTTTATAGTTTTAAAATTTTCATATAACCTTTTTTTTGGGTATAGTTGGACAAATATTTAGGAAATGACCTTTAATTAAAGTAAGTGAAAGGTAATTTTGTAATGACACAGAATTGCATAAGTTAGTAAGAGTTAGACATTTTTCTTGTTAACTACGCTTATTTGGAATAACCATTTAGATCTAAGGATTGAGATACTGTATTAGGGCCACATTTTGACTTGTAAATGTGGTATTTAATTATTTTTGGTTCCATTCTTGTCCTTTGTAGACATGTAATACTCTTGCTTTGATCCTTGCCTTTAAAAACTTCCCTCTCACCCTACTTTCAATTCATGTACAATTTTGGAATCCATAACTAAGAAAAATATTGATCTACTAGGAAAAAAAAAAATCAGAAAAGACTATACTGGTCTACCTCAATGGGATATGTTAATATCTCTTCTTTTCTATTCAGAAAAGATGTGTGAGAGGTGATATTATTGAATTTTACAAATTTCCAGGCAAATTGACAAACTAGAGTCCTCTGATTTCTTTAACCCTTTCTTTACAAGTTGAGCAGAATCCACTCAGCTCGTGGTCACAAAGTATTCATAAAAGTAATTATGCTATGATTTTCTAATAATATATGCATATGTTTACAAAATTTTGCAGGTCATTAGTAAATAAGACAAAGCTTTTATACACACAATATCATGTTTTTAAATTAAGTATTAAATTATTTTAATTGAATATTTTTCTTTCAGAATGTTGACTAGGCAACATGCAGAGTAATTTTCATTTTAAGTTATTGAATATTCTTATGTATGAGAACATTTTCAAATCTCAAAAGTAAAATCTTTATCACTTTCAGATATTTATCAACAGGTTTTAAAGAAAAAATTTACAATTGTATCTGATATTTTCTTTATCAAATTGGAATACATGTAGGTATTCAATAGATCTGACCAATTTTGTAACCACTATAAAAAAATTAGAAAGTAAATGTAAATTATGCTTTCTGTATAACTCAAAAACACATTTTAAATAGCTTAAATGTCATAACATGATAAATTTATATACATTTATTACACTGACCTTGCAGCATTGTTGGCTAAGATAGAAGTCACAATGATGAGATGCACATGCATTCATGTTATTGTATCAAAAATAAAAAAAACTGACCTTTAGTCCTTACAAAGTGACATGTCTTTGTTCTGTTTTAGAGAACTAGTATTTTGCAAAATACAAGCACGATTACCATTTACAAACTAGATTTTAAAGTTATTTTTCGTAAAACATAGAACAGTTAACAGAGAAGTAAAGCAAATAATTATCTCTTCTAGTAATAACCTTTGTACTCAGTTGCTGTTTACTGAAGCTAGCTAAGCCTTAGGAAATTTTGTACGTGGAGGATGTAAAATAAAAATATTTTTGCATTTTATACACACATTTGAATAACTAAAACATTATAAATTACTATACTGATATCACAGAAATCCATTAAAGTTTATCTATTTTAGTAACAGTGCTGAATGTAGGTAAAAAAAAAAAAAAAAAAATCAAACAGGTTAAGAGACTCAACTTACCAGCATAAAGCTTGTCTCAAAAGAAAGAAATTATGTTGTTATACTTGAAAATGGTTCGGAAAACTACTTCAGGGTTTTTAACTAATTAGTCAAGTCTTGCATACAATTAAGTTTATACAAAGAACTGTTCTCAAAATTCAAAGAACATGAGTGGGGGAGCACTGTGTTTGATTCAGTATATTAATGGCATCTCATCATATAAAAAAAACAGGAAATTTTTATTTTGTATTCTAGCTTTTAAATACCATTAATTTGAGTTCCTAATTCAAACAAAACTATGGACTTTGTACTTGGACATCACACACACACACTTAATTTGAACCAGTGCTGTATTCAACGTACACGTGACACACAAAAATAGATATTTAGGTGCATTTATTGAACATTTACTGTGACGTAAATTCACAAAATAGTAGTTGAATAAAATTTTGAATGGAAGTTAACAAATGCAATAATGTTTTTGACCTGTGCCAACAGGATTAAACTGCAATCTAAAAAGACTAATATGAGTAAGTACACAAGTTTAAAATTTGGAAAAGACAGGCTAGGCTTCAGTTCAGCTTTCTTTTTTAAATATGAAATGAGCTGTCATCAGTAGCATCTTTCAAATTTAATACTTCTCTTTCTCAGAATGGGTGCATGGGGACAACTTCAAGAAAAGAAAAAGGAAAGGACCTTTATTGTTCATAAGTTATTTTAAGAATCACCTTTCCATATTCAGTACAAAGGTCATTTCAAGTTAGAGATACTTTCTTTGCTCTTTTAGAACATCTGAATATACTTGCATGACTAACTTATGCAAGATTAGAATAGCACATCTGAAATTTAACACTTACATGTAAAAAATGCAGTATCTTCACTGTGAGTTAGTTTAAACCGTTCTTTCAGTTTCACAAAGATGACTCCATAACAGTTCATCACACCAAAGATGATCCCATTTGTCCAGAAGGAGGCAAGACAGACTACCCACCCCCAGCCCCCTTCTGGGAATGAATGACCATGATAATCTTCTTTACCACTATCCTGATCTTGACCAGATAAACCTCTTTTCTGTAATTTTGTTTGACTGCCTTTTAAATTACTTTCATCATTCCAGTGTATTCCATTGGCTACTGTTTTCTCCATGGTTGTGCTAAATATGTAAAACTAGTCTACACAGTATGTCTTTTATTAGTTCAGTGATGTCTTCAATCTCATATAGTACTAGCCATTCCTTTGTAGATTTGGTGAACCCTGGTGACTGGTAGAAATAAATTGTGATAATATGTCTTAATTTTCATAAATTATTAATGAGAATAGAGGAACAAAATTTACTTAATAATATTATTCATCTTTTCATTTAGAACCAAAAATATTTAAAAATCTATTTGAAAGCTTTAAACTAACAATACAAGCCATACATGTCAGATAAACTAATTCACAAAATTTTAAGAAACAGAAAGATTTATTTTATTATGAAAGAAGCACTGGTCTGCAGTTGTGAATTTAAACCTATGCATATAGTTCTTATATTTAAAAATATAATGCAAGACTAAAAACAACATTATTCACCTGAAACATTTTGAAAAACATCTTAAAATGTTCCTTTCCAGTTCCAAGCACTTTCTTAAGGTCACTTTAGTAGAATTGTGCTCATAATTGTAAAACTGTATTTTCAACTTGTTCTTTATCTCCACTGAAAGAAGCTTGAACTATTATTTACTTATGAGCAGCCTCTTTCAGTGGAGGTAAAGAACAGGTTGAAAATACAATCCCAAAACCACATCAACGATAGTTCTTCCAAAGAGTAAGAAAAGAAAAACAGGTGACAAAGATAAAGTGGTAAATGGAGCTGGGAAATTAACTTGATTACCAATGAATATCTATTAAATTGATTAGTGTCACATACAATAAAATTCTATAGAACAGGTGTTGCTATGTGTAACCTCTACCTTACCAAAGAAATTTGTACATGTTTAACACCTTTGAACATCCAGTTTCTATGGGTACCATTACGTGATAAACACTTAGACAAAAATTTAGAAACATTATTTTAATGCAGATATATTCTAAATTAGATATAGCATGATAAAATCAACAGCATTTAACAATGAAAATGTATTTAAAACTATTATGGCAATTAATAAGACTGATGTAGCAAATTATTTGTGATGAATTCTGAGGACAAAAGGTCACATATATGATCTGGAATGGTCACACTTTTTTAGATGAGCTAATTATTTCTTCAATTAGGAGGAACATTTGTATATCTCTGTGATTATCACAATAAATTGATTACCTATGAGCATCATCTACCCTCATTAGTATCATATAACTAATAAATCAAAATTGGTTGATGTCATGAGAACAATCAACTAATCCAAACTATCTTTCTGAGTATAATATTTTAAATATTCCAAAAAAATCAAAGTAATCATCATAATGTCATTATGATTCATTATTATTCAATTAATTCAAGCTTATTCAGCTTATTTGATTAGTATTATCAGATTTATCAAAATAATCAAATAATTGAATTTAGGCTGATTATCTTCTTTTTTTTCAGCCATTCAAGTAAAATACTGCTCTTAGGTTTGTTTGTTAAGGAACAAGCTATGCAATAATCTATATGAACCCTGCTGACTTTAGGTATTAAAACCCAAATTTTAGAATGTACCTTCACTTTTTTTAGTTACTTCATGAGAATAATCAGTTTGTTTAGCCTGACAGTTAATCTTTCAGAAAATTCCATTAATTAACCTGCTCCAGTTGTGAGCAGAAAGATTAGTGATTAAAAATAAAGTATAGGTGCTTTTCAAGGTTTTAAACCAATTCTAATATCAGAAATGCAAGACTCTCTCTCTGTCTTTCATTTTTTGTGGGTCAATAGGCAGTCAATAATCAGTTGAAAAATATTTGAAGATTGGAGAGTTACATAACTACTGACACCAATCCAATATTCAATAACTTATAAAAACCAATAGAAAGTGGCTCACATTTCTAAACATTAACCTCCTTCAAAACCCTTGATGAATTATCTGTTTCAGAAGCCTTATCATGCTTTAAACTTCTAAATATTTGCTTAACAAGTAATGTAATTTATAATGGACCTATAGGTTGAAGCGCAGGAACATTTTTTGCTATATCAACAGGTTTGATCTGTTTCATCAGGTCCAAATTTCTGGACTTCATCACAAGATCACAACAATAACAAAACAAAGAAAAAATAAGAGCAATGGTAAACATAAAAATTAAAGAAATTATCATAAATTGGTATAATTTAACTAACAATGTAATGTTATAGCATAACTGTAAAACAAATTATGTTATTTGTTGTAGAAGTTTCAACCGATACAAGATTAAAATACAAAATGGTGCTGTGTTATAATGATTCATTAGTTCCTCAGTTAACCAACTTTTTAAAGTCATGTCCCAAAGAAAGTAAGTCAAAATCTCTAGATTAAATTTCATAAATTGGTTACTCTAATAACCTGTTCAGAATTATTTACAATATATTAACATTATGCTTGAAGTGAATGTAACAAAACTGCTGTCTCCCAATGTGACATTATCAGGGTTTGTGACATAAATAAAGGAAGAGTGAATAATTTTTTTAAATTTGCTCATGATGTGAAGGTTTTGATGGAGCACTGCTGTCTGTGATAAAGATACTACTGCTTTAGAAATGATTTTATAACATTAATAACAATGAACTTGTTTGTAGTTATACATTTACTGGGTGAGCTCAATGTGTCAACTGTTCTTCTAACAAGTATTTTCTTATTATAAACAACTTATAATCTTATTCCTAGTTCATATCAGTTTTAACACTAACATTGTAAGTGCAATTTTAGAGTAAACAGCACAGTAACGCTTGTATTTGCAAGATTGGTCGTAACAAAGGCGAAAGCTGTGTGGCGTGCATACCACCATAAGAATGTTATTAATATCCACAGTATTATTACTGTTATAGGGCTCAAAGAAGGATCAGTAAGAAATATAAATAAAGAAAAAATAACTCCCGAACCCCCTTTGTTCATCATACGACTTGCATAAATACATGCGTTTATATCATACTGATATTACTATTATTAATTTATAATTTAATCAGTTAAGAGTATGAGTTGACTCTATCACTATTACAACGTTATGACGGAATGACTAATGTCATAATGATACGCACCACAGTGCGACTCTTAGAGCTCTTAATTTCTAAATTACTAGTGTTACTATGCCAAAATTTACAGTAACGGAAATATAATTTAAGTTACTCCGGGATAGATTTATTTTTAATTTTAACCAATTTTGTAATCTAACTTACCTCATTTGGCAAACATCACAAAGCTGATATTTTGGAATAACAATAACAATTTAAAATAAAAATAAGTAGTTACTCTTTCCAGTTTCCGTATTCACGTTTACTAATCATTGTAAACCATATAATTTTTTCCTTCTATATAAATTTAGAGATAGCCATTAAACCTGTACTGAAGTAAACTTCTTTGACCTGGACTAAATGTTAGAAATATATAATTTTATCCAATACTAACACATTACTTGTAATAACACACTATACATCACAACAGAAGCAGATAAAACTGATTTCATTTTCCCGCTAGATGGCTAATAATCTTACATCTTCTTTTACAGTTTCGTAATTTTATTAATTACAACAAATTAGTACATAAGTTCACAATAGGGTTATCTTGATAACCCTATTTATCTAGATTTATGATGCTATTTACATCACAGCACAGTGAAAATATCGTTTCATATGTTGAATCTATCAGTGCCAGCAAATGGTGACAAAAAAAATATAGTGCACCAACAGAACACCACATGCAAATTTGGAGGCTTGTTTGTTTGTTTGTTTTTAAATTTCGCACAAAGCTACTCAAAAGCTATCTGTGCTAGCCGTCCCTAATTTAGTAGTGTAAGACTAGAGGAAAGGCAGCTAGTCATCACCACCCACCGCCAACTCTTGGGCTACTCTTTTACCAAAGAATAGTGGGTTTGACCGAAACATTATACGCCCCCACGGCTGGAAGGGCGAGCATGTTTAGCACAAAGCGGGCGCGAACCCGCGACTCTCGGATTACGAGTCGCACGCCTTACGCTGACAACATCCATACTAGGCATATTACTTAAGTTTAAACGCTTGACACAAAATCAGATACAACTAAATTTGATTAAAGAGCGATAATGCCAAATTACATTTAAAACATGCCTCACATTTATGTATAGTGAGTCACTATTTTCCAAAACAAAATACTTGTTAACTTAATCTACCAAAATATTTTCTAGCGTCTTTTGGAGTGCCAACTGTTATCGTAACGAAAAATAGTCTAACCAACAATAACAAGACTTTTTAATAAACTTATTAATCTGTAAAGTTATAATTTATTAAACCTTGTGTAATGTGCTTTTGACAAAAGATAGATTCCCCAGTGGACAGTGTTGAGTCTGAATTTACAATGCTAAAATCAAGGGTTTCATTTTCATTGGTAGCACAGCTAATAACCCGATACTGCTTTACTATAAAAAACACACAGGCAGATGAAATAAATTTATATATATATATATATATATATATATATTAACTATTACAAATTAAAACCAGAGACGTTTTGTTTGTTTGTTTGTTTGTTTTTGGAATTTCGCACAAAGCTACTCGAGGGCTATCTGTGTTAGCCGTCCCTTATTTAGCAGTGTAAGACTAGATGGAAGGCAGCTAGTCATCACCACCCACCGCCAACTCTTGGGCTACTCTTTTACTAACGAATAGTGGGATTGACCGTCACATTATACGCCCCCACGGCTTGGAGGGCGAGCATGTTTAGCGCGACGCGGGCGCAAACCCGCGACCCTCGGATTACGAGTCGCACGCCTTACGCGCTTGGCCATGCCAGACCCAAAACCAGAGACAAAGACCAATAATATCTTATCAAAACATTCCAGTTCTTATCATACTATTGTAACTATAACAAATAGTAATTAACTTAAATCACATTATCTGGCCGTTTTATGAGGATCGCCGCCTACTATCAGACTGAATCAGCTTTAACCAAAATAATAGGCCTGGCATGGCCGAGCGCGATAAGGCATGCGCTCGTAATCTGAGGGTCGCGGGTTCGCATCCGAGTCGCGCTAAACATGCTCGCCCTCCCAGCCGTGGGGGCGTTAGAATGTAACGATCAATCCCACTTTTCGTTGGTAAAAGAGTAGCCCAAGAGTTGGCGGTAGGTGGTGATGACTAGATGCCTTCCCTCTAGTCTTACACTACTAAATTAGGGACGGCTATCACAGATAGCCCTCGAGTAGCTTTGTGCGAATTTCAAAAACAAACAAACAAACAAAACCAAAATAATAAACTGAATTGAGTGGGTTACGAAGTGTACAAAACTCTTGAAGATGTTTTTTCGATAGTGACCGATCTGTCTGAGAATACGGACAAAAACTGGTTTATAATCATTACAAGAAGGTCATGGCTGAAAGTACATTGTTCATATTTCTCCAAAAGTTACTCATTTGAATTGATCGCAGTTTTTGATGACAGATATAAAGCTCATCCTGATTCAAACTCATTTGCTGTGTTTCTAATAATTAAATCCTTTGAATTTTCAGGAAATATTTATATAGATATATTTTACGTTCTTGAATAGGACAAATTACATTCAGAGAATAACTTAGTGTAATCTCATTTTGTCACACTGAATTTAAAAAAACCATAAACAATAACGTACGAAAGTAATTTTTAGTAACTTGTTTGGAAAATAAACTAAAATACTCAAACTCTTTTTAGTATTAGAAGATAGAACTTGATATGCATAGTGATACATGGGAACTGTGGCCTAACTCTATCGTGCTTTCTATGGTTTTAAAAATCATAGCTATTAAAACGTAAGGCCTAGCATAACTATTGGTTGCATAATTCTCTCACAACTTGGAAGTCGCTGGTTCTAATCCCTTAACCAAACATGCTCGCCCTTTGAGCCTTGAGGTCAATTCTACTATCTATTGGTAAAAGAGTAGCCTACGAGTTGCCAAGTCTGTCACTTCAACATTAAGGACAGGAAACTCAGATACCGCTCAAGTAGCTTTGTGAGAAATCCAACAAAAAAAAATAATAAATTAAAACTCATTATTTAGAGCAAGGTCAAAGTATCATTGGCTTATTTGTCCTTCATAGTAATCAAAGCACAATAAAAAAGGAAAGTAGAAACAGTAAATAAGGCTGATTAAACTTAGCACCAAACTTTGATTTAAACAAGAGTATCCAACTAACCATCTAATACCTATTAAAATTGAGAGAGAAATCACATATTTTCACATATTGTTAATCTTACACGAAAGTTATTCAACCAAAATAGCTTTGGATGAGATAATACTGTAAAATAATGCAGAATATTAAACACATTTTTCCCGATAGACTCAGCAGATAGTTAGACGTGGCTTTGATATAAGAAATCACACAAACACACATTACACTAAAACAATGTCGCTTCAGCCAATTTTACCACATCTGGCCACATTCCAATTGACGACTTTTCAATTTGACAATAATCCTATAACATTGTTTTATTGCAAACACCCCAATCGTAAGGTTGTAGTGTTTAAAATACTATAAGATGGCATATAAAGTCACAAAATGTAAAAAGCCTCACACCATCACAGAAAAACTGATTTTACCGGCTGCAGTGGATATTGTGAACATAATAGTTGGTGAATCTACGGGAAGACTGCGAAAGTGCCTTTATCCAACAATGCTATCAGTCGTAGAATCCAACACATGGCCGAAGATCTCAACGATCAGCTATCTGAAAAAATGAAAGGAAAGGAATTTGGGTTACAGCTAGATGAGGCAATGGATAATCACAAAGATTTGCTACATACAGTTCGTGAATGGTGGCAAAATTGTGGAAGACCTCTTTTGTAAAAGTATCACTGTAAGTACAAAGGCTTAAGACCTGTTTGAGATCCTTGGCACTTTTGTCTGTGAAAACAACTTAGACCGGAATAAGTGCGTTGGCGTCTATTGTGATAGTGGTCGCTCTAGGTCTGGCTGTTATGGAGGATTGCAAAGCTCGTATGCACTGTGGACCCACTGCATATTTTATAGGGAAGTTATTGCGTCAAAGCACCTGAATTCTCCACTGAACCTAGTCCTGGAAAGTGTGTTGAAAGTGGAGAACTTTATAAAAACTCGGCCACACAAGGCAAGGTTTTTTTAAACACTGTGTGAGGATATGGAATCTGAACATACATCGTGTTGTATTACTGTTGATCGCGATGGCTCTCCCATAGGAATGTACTGTTCCTTGTGTTTGAATTACGACATGAGCTATACTTTTATCTCAAAGAAGAAGAACACGAATGTGCTAAAATCTTCTTGAACATTGATTTTTGTCAAAAAAAGCATACCTCTTTGATATCTTCAAAAAACTAAAAAAATGGAATCTCTTTCTGCAGGGAAGACACACGAACATTCTGAAACTCGCAAAAAAGGTTTCAGCTTTCAGAAAAAGTTACTACTATGGAAAAGAAAAATGAATGAAGATGGTGGCAAAGCCTGTTTCCCCCTGTTGCAGCAGTTTCTTACATCCAAGGAAGTTGATTTAACCTACGAAATAAAAATCTGTTTTTGAGGAACACCTAACACAGCTCAGTGACTGGTTTCAAAATTACTTTCCAAAATATATGGAGAAGTTTGGATGGATTCAAGGTAAAGACTTCTTCTGAATTTACTTCTGCAGAAGAAAAAATAATATTGAACCGTCTTGTGACAAGACTTTAAAAACAAAATTTAGCAACATGGAACTAACTGAGTTTTGTATATCAGTAAAAGATGAATATCCGTTGCTGAGTGCTCAAGCTCAGCAAATCCTAATTCCATTTGCGATATCATATCTCTGCAAAGCCAGGTTTTCAGCGGTTTCTCCGATAAAAAGCAAGTTCCACGCGAAAATCAATGTGGAACAGGAAATGAGGGTGGCGGTATCAAATCTGATTAGAAGGTTTGAGAAACTGTGCAGTGCCAAAGAGGCTCACACGTCCCATTAGTAATTATGGTGATTTTGTTGTTGTTGTTTTGAATTAAGCACAAAGCTATACAATGGGCTATCTATGCTCTGCCCACCACGGGTATCGAAACCCGGATTTTAGCGTGTAAGTCCGCAGATATACCGCTGAGCCACTGGGAGGGGGGGTATGGTGATTTAAAAATTAAATAAAAATATTGTTTTTACTTTCAGTTAACATATAATATTTTTTCAAACGGCTACTAAGTTGTTAGGAAGTAAATATTTATTAAATATTAAGTTATTTGGAATAAACTACTTAATACACGGAACTGTTAGGTTTTTCTTTTTTGCTTTTTTGTCTGTTTTTTTAATTTCGCGCAATGCCACTCGAGGGCTATCTGTGCTAGCCTCCCCTAATTTAGCAGTGTAAGACTAGAGGAAAGGCAGCTAGTCATCACCACCCACTGCCAACTCTTGGATAGCCCTGGAGTAGCTTTGCACGAAATTAAAAAAAAACAACAAAAAACAAACAAACAGATAAACATAGTAACAAATGTGGATCTAAAACGTTTTGCAATCACTTGTTGTTGGCGGTCATCCAGTTAATAAACAAATAATAACTCAGAACAAGTGTCCTTTCACATCATATTTTTATTATTGTACTATCTGTGCTAGCCATCCGTAATTTAGCAGTGTAAGAATAGAGGGAAAGCAGTTAGTCATCACCACTCACCGCCAACTCTTGGGCTACTCTTTTACCAATGAATAGTGGGATTGACCGTCGTATTATAACGCCCCCACGGCTGAAAGGGCGGGCATGTTTGGCGCGACGGAGATGCGATGCGAACCCGCGACCCTCAGATTACGAGTCAAACGCCTTAACACGCTTGGCAATGCCGGGCCGCGTAGTTATGAACATTACACTATTCAACTTTTTGTTGTAATGATTATTTATGAAATGGTCAGAAAGGTTGCTGAAGTGATGCAGATGATTACCCATGTACCTGACACACATCATATTTACGTTTTTTTGTTTTTTTTCAAATATCTGATGAAGATTATTTAAAATTGTGCTCGTAGTCTGGGATCAATATAGTGGAAATAATTTGGGCAGTTTCTCATGCCGTTTGCAACATGTTCAAGACTCTTTTTCCATGAAACATCTTTAGATCATACACGTAAACACTAAATTTTTTGTTTGTTTCTTTCCCTTCAAACTTTGATTTCTGTCCTAGAGGTTGCTTAGTCCTTAAAAAGATGAAATATATAACAGCATACTGACATATTTCTATTGTGGAATTATTATTTTTTAAATGCTTTAGAGCAGTAGTTCTCAAACTTATTTCTTAACGGACCACCTTATGTTTTATCTTACTAAACCACAATAAGGTTTATACACTATACTGCTGCTTTCTTTCCATAATTTTACAAATTTTCAACAGAAAACCGTAAGTAACCTTCGGACCATTAGTGGTTTAAGAACTACTAATCTACAGAACATTCAGTCTCATCAATAGGTTTTCAACCACCTGTTTTGAGTTCAGTGTTCCAAGTAATAGTAACTTTACGTGAAATTCTTTAGAACATAGTCCAAATCGCTTCTCATTGTTCTTTACTTTTTTCTGAACTTAGGATTTGTTGCTGATGCTCTATAATATTTCCTTTCATAACGGAAGCATTTAACAACATTTTACGAAAATTAGAATAAACTTAATATAATTTGGTTGAATTTTTACCGTCAATTTCTTATGTTATTATATTTTCACAGTTTTGTTGTGAAAAATTGAGACATCGAAAGTCTCCGTTCCCAATTTAAAATGTATAATTTTTTTTTATTGTTGATCAGAAAGTTCTAGTTTATTGAGTTTCCTAGAGCTACTTCTTTCAATGCTTTATTTTGCTGACCGTACCGGTCAATACTTCTAGCTATAATAAATAATAAAAAAAACCCACACAGGCAGATAAATATTTATCAGTGGACTAGCACATGACCTTATAAAATGACATCAGATCAGGATAGGTAACAGTATTCTTGGCCAAAGTCATGCTATATCCAATAAATATAGTTTCAATAGTTAGTTAGATATTTATATTTGAATATGATAAACCTAACAATTCATGATGTGCTAAAAACACGTAGGTCCACGAAATCGTGATAAAATTGAAATAGAAACCCTTATAATCCGAGCGCTTTCGAAATGTGGACCTTTCTTCTTCAGGGGCAATCTAACAATAATATTCAATAAATGATAATTTGAGTGCTTTGAATATTTTGCCATTGTTTACCATACTTGTCAAACTTAAGCAATCTTGTATGACATGTTGTCAGAAAAGAACATTTTTATAGCCTTAAAACAAACATAATTTAGTAAAAACATTTTTAAAAATCTAATGAGCATGTAAAAATTATTTAAAATATCCTACATCAGTGATTCGGTCCTAAGCCTTTTAAACTTCCCATTATATAATGTTATTCTTTGCAAAATAGTTCGTCAAACTACTTCTTTATTCCTTCTGTATTTAAGTAAATTTCAGTAATCTCGCATGACATGTTGTCAGAATAGAATATTTTCATAGCCTTAAAACCAGCATAATTTAGTGCAAAACATTCCTACAAATATAATTAGCACATAAAAATTTGTTTAAAATATGTTACATCAGTGATTCGATCTTGAGCCTTCTAAAATTCCTATTATGTTATGTTGTTCTTTGCAAAATAACTCGTCAAGCTTTTTTATTTTTTCTGTATTTGGATAGTTAATAAATATTCTACGGGTAATGGTGCTTAATTTTTCTTGTATGTTATTTTAAAGATGACTTTCATTAACTGTAATTAAGATCAGATTCTGAGCGATCAATAAAAGAAGTTGTTGTTTTGAATCAAGGACAAAGCTATACAATGGGCTATCTGTGCTCTGCCCACCACGGGTAACGAAACCCGGTTTTTAGCGGTGTAAGTCCGCAGCCACACCGCTGAGACACTGGGGGCATGAAAGAAGTTATACTGAAAACAAAATCAGGAAAGAAGAAAGAAAATGATTAAAGAAATCATGAATAATTATAATCCCAAAGGATTATTGTTTCGTAGAAAGTACAAGTAATTACTTTGGAATAACTATAAGAACAGTCTCTAAATCGGTAAGTTTATTGGTGATATTCTTGAATTATGCAGACATGTACGTTTGAATGTTTTTCAACAATGTTGCAAAATGCCAAGTTATCAACCCTTGCTGTTCCAGTAAGTCTCAGAATGTAGAGATAAGTTATTACCCCCGTGACTTACCTTTTCCACTTTATACTAATTTATATGGAAATTCAACATTGGATATTACACAGAAGCAGTCAAGTTATCCATTAGCCACCTATAACACCTTTTAATATTGGTCAAAGATAGTCTGAAAACTTTAACACAGCTTTCACTACAAACCCAACTACAGTTGATGCCATCTTAGAAAAACTGAGAGAGAGAAAGAGAAACAAAAGGCACTATTGGTGAAGAAAATCTGCCAACCTCAGCAGTTTTGCTAACAGATTGGGTGTCTCTGTTACGTTTTTTTATGTTTTATGTAGACTGAATGCAACAGAAAGACACAGATAACAGCTTGTATAATTTATTACAATAAACTATTATATATGTAACAGATATAACATAAATTATATAATAACAGTGACAGATATTCAGTTTCAACCTTCAAAATTAATTACAATACAAAATGGTACTAGTTTCAACCTTCAAAGTTAATTACAATACAAAATGATACTGGCCTGTGTCCAATATAATGATTTGGAGTGAAAGTCCTAAAGTTTAGATCAGAAATCCAAAATTCTAGTCTAGGAGGTGAATTTGGTCCCACGAAGAAATTCCGAAGTTTGAATGGAGAAGTTCAGAAACAATTCACAGTTCGATAAATTTGATGAAGTTCCTTTTACGATGTTTTCGACGAATGTCTCAAACTTGTTGTTTTCCAATTTGCCTCGGTTTCTCTTAAACAGTCCCGTACGTGCCGACCCTCAGCACAACCAGTAATTCGAATGAATCGCAAAGATTGACGAAACAAAATCACAGCTTCTGTAGCTCTAGTAACAAATTCAAGTTGAATAAACACACAGCAAACGTTGAAAACTTCTCGAACAAAATATTCTCTTGAATCGAAATAAAAACTAGTGACTGACTCTTCTCTCTTCTTTTCTCCTCGCGTCACCGTCTTTTTATAATAGTAGGCCTACTTTTCTCGAACATTCGCCGTAACTTCCACAAAGTTCCAGAGTGATCTGCGCATGTCTGTTTTTGCACGAGACTTGTCGTCTAGACACTAAGCCACCAAACATTTCCATTTATAGTCATATACTTGATCTATCTAATTCTAGAAATTTCTAAATGTTATTTTAAACGAACAGCAACATATTTTATTGATTTAAACTTCGAAACAATAATATAAATATGGAAATATAAATAATAGACATGGAAATCCACACAACACGACATGTTGTTGTTTACAAAACATTTACATGACATTTACATAACAGTCTCAATCATAATCTTTATACTTTTGGGTACCAAACTGACGAACAACTTTCTTAACTTATCAACAGATTGGTAAGTAATATCATCACGAATAGGAAATAACTCAACCACTTTGGTTAGGTAATCAGTAAAAATAATTACATACAAATATTTTATGTGTGTAGAAAGTAAAGACCTCACAAAATCTATCCTCAAAAATTCCCAGGATAAGGTAAAAAGAACTAAAATCCTTGAGTCACGAGATGCCTTGTTTCTCTTTATATATTAGGCCATTAAAAATATTTTTAATGTTTCAGAAAATCCTAAATACGTAAAGGGTAATTATTAAACCTGACTAAATAATGCTCCTGCAATTGATTTGAAATATAAACTGATATCTCTTTCTGGGAGTTTCAATGTGTATAAGGTTTTAAATAAATCACATCATTTCTCGTGATATACTCCAAGATTTTAAATTTCAGATGAATGTAATTATGCTAAATTTCTGCTCTATGACTAAGAGTTCAGGATCAACTCACTGACATCCTATCAAGTCGCCTTTGAAACATTATTCATACCGATCATTGCCTGAATATTTATTAATTTTCCATCTGATAATTGAAACGTACCATCTTCGGAATAAATAGGAACAGATTTTCTAAATGGTGTATCAGGTATCATGTTACATCTGTCATTTCGATTAATTATTGTTTTGATGAACTCCTGCAGTATCAAAGCAAATCTTATTGGCCTTGACATTGAATTGTTTTTCTTTGTAGCCACTTCAATGTAGCATCATTTGTAACTACTTTAAAGTTAGCACCTTGAATACATGAACAGAATAAATATACTAACCAAATCAATGCCACAAATTATATTTCTATTATATTGTAATTTCTCTCTTGTCTATTTAACAACCTATTTTAGTAAAACATAATTTACGCTTTATTCTTCTCCTTTTACTCAGCCAACAGAGCACCAGACTTTGTATCTGATGTACCACGATAAAACTCAAAAGTTGGTAACACACCAATTGGTTCAGCAATTAAGTACTACTACAGCTAAAAAAAGGGCCGTGACAATCTTCAAACCAGTTAAATGTAATAGCTTTAATTTTAAAACTAACCAAAGGTTCAGGATTTTGTTTGTTTGCAAAAATTTGCACAATGGTTTATCCATGCTGCACCCACTATGAGTATCGAAGCTTAAATTTTTGTGTTGTGAAACTGCAGACTTGATTCTGAGTCATTGGAGGAGGGTTCACTGATACTGATATGATTTTTAAAAAAATAACCGAAAATACCCAATATATATATATATATATATATATATACCCAAAATTAAAGTACCGCTTTCATGGTTTGGGTGTAGGAAAATTCTTTATAACATTAAATTTAATAGTATCAACATCAATTCATTGTATAGTTATAATAAAACCTAAATATGGAAATTTAGTGCAAAAAGAAAAGACACTTACTGTATTTTAGAGTGAGATTAGTTTAATCATTGCAGCCCTTTCTCAAAGTGTTTTTATTATGTTTTAAATGGTAGAGAAGCTGCTATATCATCCATATATATATATCATTGTTGTCTTATAGAGCATCTGTGACAGAAGAACATTCATTAAACATTGGAAGGTACATGGAGTATTATAGAGTCTAAATTGTAGAACCTTTAACTGAAATAACTCACCAAGGAAAATAAATACGTATTTCAGCCTACGAGCTTCATCATCAGGTGCATGAGTCTTGCCCAAGAAAGATAACCTATATTTACACGAAGTAAAGTAAATGAGGAAATTAAAGTAAAGTAAATTTTGATTTCAAATGTACTTTGGAAAGTATATTTGGAATCAAAAATATATATAATAACCCTCGCACTTGAGTGCAAAATGTTTACAAAAATAATTTAAAAAGTATTATCAAAATAAAAAATTTCTAAATCAATGTTTCTGAGAAAAAAAGAAAAGTTTAAGTAAGAACACAATGCCCAGATTTAATCGAGAAAAGTCCATTTGTACTTTGTTGGTTTGATCAACACCACTTTATTGTTGCCAATGAAGATTTAGTTAGACAACTACGACCTCTGGGTGCTCATATGACTCCATCCATTTACTGAAAGTAGAACCAATTAACAAAACAACAAAATCTCTTGAAATCAGATCTCAGGTTTGGTGCCAATTTTTAACTGCTCTTTGTTATATATTTCAACAAATACTCGGTGAAAGTACAGTGTAAGCTAACTCTAATGACACAAAATATAATAAGAAAATACTTGTTGTATTTTGTTACACGCCAAAGTATGTGTAATAACATCGACACTCAGGCAACCAGATTTCTCGATCTTTATAACAGCTCTTATATACAAGTATTTCCAAGCAGAAGGTTTAATTTGATTGTATTTAACATTGTTTAGAGTGACTAAAACCAAAATATTAAAGAAAAATATAGTAACAATATCTTAGTTATTATCAATAAATTTAAACTAACTTGTTTACATCAAGAATTACTTAAGTCTGATTCATTACAATAGCTGGTGATCAAGCAATAGGTGGGTGAACTGGAACTAGCATAATCTGTAGAAACAAGATTGTAGACATGCTCCAAGCCCGTGATTACATGACATAGCACAGTAAGTATTTCAAAGTTAGTAATCCTTTAAAAGCATGCCTTACTACATCAGACCGCTGACATTGATATTTAAGGTAACTAAACCTGTTGTTGGCCAATAGTATATAGTTGAGAGGTTTATATCCCATTCATAGGTGCGTGTGAATAATGTTTAGCAGGTATCTTCTGTGACATTTAAGGTTTATTACGTATTATATTTTATCTCCGAGAAAACTCCGATTTATTATATAACATACGTATTACGATTTCAACTAATCGGAAATTTTAATTTAGAAATTAACTGAATATCGATGTGTATAAAATTTATGATATTCCTCAACAAGATTAATACACACAATTTTCTTTCTTAACACAAATATATTTTCCATGATGACAAGAAAAACCACTTGAAGTAAGAGTGTATTCATAAGATGACATAAGATGTGCATATGATAGTCAACAAATACTGATTCCCCGATCAAGTTTTTGGTAAATATAGTCAATAATAACACTACTGAAGAGTTATTCGAATGCTGTGACAGGTTTCAAAGGAGCTACGAAAATTTTCAGGTTAACTTTTTTAACCAATTGACTGGTACGACAAGTTTTTACAAAACTGAAAAACATCTTGCCTAATTTTTGGCCCCAAAAAATGTCATAATTTAGTCACATGTTTTTATTACTCCTAAATAACATTCCACGAGGAGTTAATGCGCTATTTTCAATATACCAGAATTTCTTGTTGGAAAAACTATCAGACAAACTAAAGCCGAGTCCTATGAAGCTAATATGTTCAGTGGTTTCCATTTTCTCATGAAAACACCATTTCTAAAAGAGTAATCTTCTGGAACTTTCTCCAGTTCATTTTTTTAAAGTGCATATTTAAATAGTGAAGAGATCTGTAGATCCCTTTCTTGCTCAGCGATCAGTTTACTTCTTGTAAATGGAACTTTACTAGTTGAACCAGATTCCTCACATCCATCATTTAAAGAACAGGATCTAACAGATTCATAGGTCTGAGCTTCAAACTTAGCACTATGGATTAAACATGACAAGGTTGAATCTGTGATGTAACTCAAAAACAGTTATTTTCTGTTTGTGAAGCTGCTCGTCTCGTCTTTTGAAATACTCTAAGACACTGAGTACTGACTGTTCAAGCTAAACATCAAAAATGTATTACTTCTTCTTGAATTTATCTCTTTAAATTGAATATTTGCCAAAAAAGTTTGAGGTGATGAACTATATCTTACTTTACTGTCTTCTTGAACCTTGTTGTTCCAAATGGTAATTTGTCTAAAATATTTGAAGAAATAGTCCAGATTATCCCCTTTTAAATGCTAATCAATTAAATGCTTCACATCATCTCCATCGTATAGTCGGGTAACTGCTGACACCATTTCCACAGTTTTATGACTAAGACACTTCTAGAGGTTCATGGAGACTCTCTTCGACATATAAAATTCTGGAGATATGCACATCCTGACAGATTTGAAATTTTAGGCAAAATTTGGGGTATAATTGTGGATTGGTATATATTATTATTAATACATTCTTTGTTAACCTCATCAACCAGACTTGGTTTTGGGAATATTACAAGCATGCTTTGCCAGTCATGGTGTCATGTTGGCGCTACTCTTGGCAGCATCACAATTTTTCTGGCAGACTACATCTAACACGTGTACCTTACATACCACCCTTGTCATCAATAATTTAAATTAATATCTTACAACGTATGGCCCAGTGAATGATTGTATTTTCATGTGTTCATCTGTTCCAAGCGAAAATTTACTAAATTGTATGAGGTAACTGTTCAGGCCCTTCATACTGTTTTCTTGAATTATTCTGCTTCAAGAAGTAACTTATCTAAAATATTTGGGAGAATAGTCAAGATTTATTACCTTATGCTCCTCCACAGAAGTGGTAACGAAAATATGTCATTTTGTAGCAGCTTGGGTTTTGTCATTGTTTAAAATTTTCAAATCTGGATAATCAGGGACGTCAGAAAAGCATATACAAGTTAAATTCTATATAAATAAGCTTGTTTTTAGTTCATAATGTAACGATGTTTAACATGAGTTGTAAGTTTCTGCAATAAAAGCATATTCAGAATAAATCAAACACGAAAACAAAAGAAACTAAAGTATAAAAATGGTTAATAAAAGCAAAAAGAAAAAAAGAAAAATGGATTTGAAGTTTTATTTAATTAAGTGATCACATGGTTTTTAAGACTGTTTACGGTTGTTTTTTTCAAGAATAAGAACTAAAATGTTGAAGAAGTGAAGCAAATAATCGCACTATATTCCTCTTGAACGATTATTTTTATTTTAGATATTCAAGAGACAAACCCCGGCCCGACATGGTCAGGTGGGTTAAGACGTGTGATTCGTAATCTGAGGGTCGCGGGTTCGCCCCTTTTAGCCACGAGGTGCTATAATGTTACGATCAATTCCACTATTCTTTGGTAAAAGTGTAGCCTAAGAGTTGGCGGTGGGTGGTAATGACTAGCTGCCTTCCCTCTAATCTTATGTCGCTAAATGAGGGACGACTAGCGTAGATAGCCCTCGAGTAGCTTTGCGCGAAATTCTGAAACAAACAAAACAAATTTATGTTAAATCATAACAAAGCTACATCATTTTCTAGTTAGGAAAAGGTGAAATATATCAGTATATGTATTCGAACCAGATACCATAAAATTTTCCAAAAATTCAGTAATTAATGAGTGATAAAATACTACACGAAAAACCCAACAACAATAGTAATAATGGTAATAAATAAAATTATATTCCATACCTTTTTTAGTTATATTTATTTGTTATCACTCTACCTCCACCCCTAACTATTTATCAGCTTAATAATGAGTCATCAGTCATGTGCTGTCAGTTCTAGGGAGCAGTAGTGATGTATATAGGAGAGTATAGAATTGTGAAATATATTAGTTCGTTGGGGTTGTGGGTGAGTAATATGTGACAGTTTTATATATACATATTAAATACACTTATTTTGTTAATTAAAAAAAGAAAAAAAACATTTACGAATATGCCTGCTGTCATTGATGTATGTTAAGATGTAAAGCGTTCCTAATTATTATATTATTTACTAGGCTATATGTTTACTACGAGTTCTACTAGTACTATTACCAAAACTTTAATTTTTAAATTTTACTAAACTTTAAGTTAGACTGAGGTAAAAGTGGTTTAAAGCAAATCATAACTAATAAAAGCTAAATAAATTATAAATTATCAACTATTATTGTAATTGGTAATAGTGTTGACGGACTGTATTCTTAGCATAATCTAGATTATAAATTATGAATTTTATATAAGTTACGGAAGACAACTGATTTTTAATTTCAGATGGTTTGGTAGGTTATTAAGGTAAAATGAGATGATGCAGAGATCGAACCTCTTAAGATCTACAGAAACATACCACAATTAGGAGATCGTAATGTGCGAGAAACAGCCAGCTGACAATGTTACAACTACAATTCTTAGGTTACTAAATATAAGGTAAATGCCAAAAAAATTAGATCGGAATTTGGGCCCCAAGAAG
The DNA here is from genome assembly GCA_011833715.1 of Carcinoscorpius rotundicauda. NCBI lineage: Eukaryota > Metazoa > Arthropoda > Merostomata > Xiphosura > Limulidae > Carcinoscorpius > Carcinoscorpius rotundicauda. The sequence continues at coordinate 40,971,111 of CM022392.1, read as the reverse complement.
TTAAATGTTTTATATTACAACAGTATTAACTTGTTGTTAAAGACGGAGCTATGACTGAGTTAAGTATTCTCTTTTGTTTTTATGGGAAATGATACTAGAAATATTTCTGACTTCAAGTGTTCTACAGCAATATTCAAATTTACTTGATTCACGTAGCTATTAATTCATTGATTAAAAAGGAGAAAGATTCAGAGTTTACAAGTGGATAAAACACAATAGTCACAAGTTTTTCCCAGGTTTCAAAATAAGTTTGTTGCTATCATACAACTTTTAGTATGTCACTTGAAAGCAAGCAAACACCCAATGATTGGTTTAATGCTTATATTACTCTAAATATTAAAATTGGATCTTAATTTTGTGATATAAATTTTATTTAGAGAGTTTGATGAAAGAAACTTCAAAAATTATTTTTTGTGAAGCGCAGTAATGAAAGCCAATGTAGTTTCACCAAAAAGGAAATTATGCCTGTTTATTTATTATCTGTTTTAGTTTGTGCATGTAGCATGTTATCTGAATGAAAGAAACACTAAACTTGATGTAGTTAATTTTTAAAAAGTGTAGTTAAGAAAGTCACAGTTGGAATTTGGAGAAGACCAGTTAATTGAATTTTTGAGTAGTTGAACTAAACAAAGCAAAACTGAAGCATGACCAAACTGGGCCTTTGTTACCAGATTGCTTCAGGAGTCAGTGTTTTTTATCATTGATGTTCTTTATTTTATATTAGTAATACTAATAGAGCATAATTAAAGAATCAGGAACAAATACTGGTGTCATTGAACTGTAAGGTGTGTATAAAAGCTGTTAAATTCATTTCTGGTAGCATTTTTCTTTGTCATTTTCTACAGATAATGTTTATATATGCTATTATGAGTGGGTGGTATTACTGTAATGCTGCATGTTATTTGAAGAAGTAAACAGCAGCTCTCTAGTGATAGGCCAGGTGATATCTTAAGGTCACAGTTTTCCTTATTTTTTATGGGATTAATCAGTTGTATTGTAGGTTGATTCATGTATCATGAAAATACATTGTTACTAATATTGGTCCTTGACTTAACTCTCTTAAGCTGGAGCTTAAGTATACACACACACACACTCAAAATTTATGTTTAATCAATTCTGTTAAACACCTTTATCTTCTCCTTGATGGAATTTTGCTGATGTTGCAAAGGTCTATGATATCTTATAACTGCTGAAAATTCTGGAATTTTTCTTTATGCTTCCATCATAATCAGTGAATTTACAGTAGAATATAGCCATTGAAATGGTGTGATGTCTGGCAAGTATGAGACTGAATAAGGTAGTCTGTACAGGATGTTTAGGCATTTGCTAGTCAGATTAATCCAACCCCAGCTCTAATCAATGTCACCAGGAATTGGACACCAAATAGTAAAGTAAGTGGACAATGGGGCAGGGAAGAACCTTTCCAACTAGATAACTATTACTACAAAAACAGTGATGAATTGCAATGAAGCCACATGAAACAGCCATCCTAATGCAGAAGTCTGTCATTGATAATAGTCAGGGTGCTTAAGTATGCCTGCTGCACTTTGCTCTTGACATTAAGGATTTATTAACCTTTGTCCTCAGAGAAAATCAGATTTCTGTGAGTAAAACTAATCTTTTTTTTTTTCTGTGACAAATCTTAGGAAGATTTGGGTCTTTTCTGTAATTATGGTAGCTAGACAACTGTTTTGAATGACAGATTTAAGGGATGGGCAGTGCAATGACATATATTAAATATTTATTGTTTAGTTCTTGGTTCAGTCAACATTTGGTAAGATGGAAAGGGCTGAGAGTACTTGTTTGGCCATTCATGGTGACCCAGATGAGGTAGCAATGGATTTAAAGGGGAAAAACTGCTCTGGATAATTAAATGTCTTTGCTTCAGACCTTCCAGTTGATGTGACTGTAATTAGCATTGATTTCGGTGCTAGGACAGCTATTTGATCAAGAAACCAATGAGAGAAAGGGTATTTCTTGCTTACTAAACTGTTGGGTGGCATTGTAAAGTAAAATATGTATGCTAATTATTTTTTTTCCAAAACTCAGAATTACTTTACAATAATATTCTGCTGAACCTTTTTTTATTAAGTATGACCATTTCTCTGCTTTAAAATTAACTTGTTTTTACCACACTACATTCAAAATGAAGATTGCAATATTATTCTGTTAATTAAGAACTCTAATTTATTTATGCTTTGTTCTAAAGATAATATAATAAGAGGACATAAATTTAATATGCAGAAAAACTAAAATTTTTATTTTTATAATAGAGCTATTGACTTATGGAATGAATTGTCATGAGAAGTAGTGGTGGAGAGCACTTCACTGGGGTTTAAGAGGAGAATCGGTGATTTCCAGAAAACTATCTGGTGTGATATGGATTAAACTCTTACTTATTTTTTCTGAAGGGTTGGTGTGCAAGGATAGTCTTGAGGTATTAGATAATCTTTGACATTATTAAACAGGAAGAAAGGTTACGAACAAATAAGTTAGCAAAAGCAATTATTTCAGTGAATTTTAATTAACATCTTATTTTGGATTAATTGTAGTGAATATTTCATACATTAATCATGTATAATGTTTGTCACTGAACAAGGTCTTTCCTGGCTCACCTGCACCATTGTTATTATCCCTTTTGTATTTTCTTACTTGTTCATATTGATAGGAGATAGAAGTTGGAGTTATAATTACTGGAAAGTATGTAATGCATGTGTTGTAGTTTGGATTTAATGGGGTGCAGTACTTAAGATTTTTTTTTTTAACAAGACTATGGAGGTATGTCTTAGTAATTTCAGAGTCAGAGGTTTAGGTCATCACAAATGCAATTTAAAATATTTTTTTAAACCGTATTGTTTAAAACCTGGGTCAGCAAGTTTTACTATTATACTTTGCTCATTCAGAAACTGTTCTAATATATATTCTGTTGCAAGAAAAGTTGGGTAAATTTGTAGGGAGCTATACAAATTTCTGGAACTTCTCAAACTGCAGAGGCATATTGTATACAAACATTTGAATACATACCTCTAAATCTGAATCTAAGACTATATACAGAAACATGTATAACATTTTAATTCGCAAACCCTGAGAGATGTGTATATTAACTAATTTATCTATATTAATTATTAGTTAATTATTAATTAATTAGTATTCTGAATACTGTGCTGTAAAATTATAATAACTAAATGTTCAAAGTTGTAAAATGCATCAGTAAATATTTATGAAGAATTTAAATGAAAACATTGTATACACCATTTCCAATAACACTGAACTGTAAATGCATAAAAATGTTTATTTGTTGAAAAACAACAACAAAATTCTAAATTATATGTTACTCTTTTATGTATTTGATGAGAGAGGAAAGAAGTATATTTTTAAGAAGGATAAATACATGTTTTTAATATTTTAATATTTAGGAAGGTTGAAAAGTTGTTTGCTATTTATCAATAAAAGTGTTAATACCCATACCAGCCATTCTGAGATATGCAAATAACACACACTTTTATGTATGTATGTATTGTAGTTTTTCTGTTAAGAAATTGAGTACAGATATTTAATATTTTTCAGGTTTCAGATTATCCAAAATGGCAAAAATGGAATGTATTTTGGATGGACTTAACAAACTTAACTGTAGTGGCAATATTTATGTTGAAGAAGAACTCCCTCTGTCATACAAAAATGATACATTTTGGATATACATAGGAGTGTATGTTGCTCTTGTTCTTGTTGCAGGTAAGTACATAAAATAATTGAAAAGCATATTTGTATGTTCTTCCATAAAATGTCAACAGGGAGTGTCTCACCCTTGGGCTATTACATTTTATGACTTGCAAGTAGAACAGATCAATGGTTGTATTTATAGTATCTTTTCATGCTAAAGCAGTCTTTCCTAATGGAAAGCATGTGATAACCTTGGTCATTTATTCAGTGCCATACATAACTGTTCTGAGAGAAAATTTATTGTCCTTTAACTTTAACTGACTTCTGTAGTGAGAATAAAATCTGAAGAATGCTGAAAATGTTAATATTTTTAAAATGGTAGCTTAGGTTGTGTGTGTGTGTGTGTGTGTGTGTGTGTGTGTGAGAAGCATTATTTGACTACTTATTACAGGATACAGTACCTTGCATCTAGGTTCTTCGTGTATGTTTATCATTAATACTTGTACATATCCAGTATACTAATTTAGCACTGTACAACTGTTCGTTCGACATCTAGCAACAAACAGAAAATTTAGTCAAAAATATTGAATCATTTATTTTTTAAATGTTTACATATCTTAATTTGCTGTCAAAAAAACTACTGTCTTTTCATACATTACTGTTATGCTGTCTCTGTAAAAGAATGGTTTTACTGTAGATATTATAATTTAAGTTTATAGAAATTATTCAAACAATTGATGCACATGTGTATCTCACATTTTTAGTTATGAATTCCAGAATGTTTTTTCCCTTCTTCAGTGCTATTAAAAGTTGTATTTTGTTTTGTATTATGGTGAGGAGGCATACACATTTCTAAACAGAACAAGCAGAGTTTTCTAGTATTTATCCTTTGAACAAGAAGTTGTTTCTAAAATTTTCACATCTCTATTTGTTGTAGAGAACATACAGAGAGTAAACTAGAATTTGCTTGCCAGTAGTTTAAGTGTAAGAAATTATAGTGTGTTAATGGTCAGTTACTGGCACTGAGGAACATTTTTCTTTGTAGTGCATTTAGAAGCAAGATTTTCAAACTTTTAAATCAAAACAACTGAAATCTTCAGAGGTTTTAGGATTAAAAATACAAAAGTTAAATGCATTATATTACAATTCTTGGATTCTCAACACATTATATGTACCATACCAGATATTAGAATTTATTCTAGATGAGATAAAATAATGAAGAAAAATGACAAAAATTTATCAAGATATGCTCATAAGCATTTCATGTTTCATACAGTAATGCAAGCTACACATTTACCAAATGTAACAGCCTTTTCCAATTCAATACATTCATACACTCCAATCACGGATGTGTGTTCAGATCAAGAATTTAGAATTTTCTTGCTCTTAATGTAATGTTAAACAAAAGAATATGGAACAACTTGGAGCATGAAAAATCCAGAAACATGTGCAACAGGTCATAACTCATCTGTGTTAAGAAATGTGTGCAATCTTGCAAGAGGTAAGAATCAACACAGGCAAAAGTCAGTGACAAACAAGCTATCCATGTGTCTCACACAACAGTATGCAATGTAACACAGAAGAATCAAAGCCTAAAAAATGAGTAAATGAGTTGCTTCCACAACATACTTGACCAGCTCACTATACCTCAGGCAGAGAGATAATGAAACAGATATTCATGCTATTTCATGCAAAAATTTATTGATCAAGTTGCAGGGCACAGCATCTATGGTTTTGTGTGCAATTGAAATTATTGGAATTAGGAACAGTTGCTCTTGTACTCTAAATAAATTACATAAACTGTGTAAAAAACAAACAAACAAGAGTTATATGTTTTTAACATCACAGTCTTTTGCAATGGAAACTACAATGTTATTGTAAAGGTACATAGCCATTAGATAAAGCATGACCAGAAATAGAAACAAAGTGTGATGGGTGATCCAAGTGTATCGCAAGAACTTTTCATCCTTTCCCCTCCACCTTTGTTTTTTATTTTATTTTCTTGTTAACTTGTGATCCATTTATATGTCAGAGTCTCTTTAAAGTTGTGTGAACAATTCTATCAGAGAAATTTATCACACCTATCAGGCAACTTCCTTTAGGAATTTACTCTAGGTTTTTTTGTCCTGTGATCCAACTGTCCTGCATAAACCAATATGTGGTTTTTCTCTTAATCCACACTGAGGGGGACCTCCCAGGGAAGGTTCTGTTCTTACAGTTTATCTACTTTGGGATCTAAACATTCTACTTAAGTGTTTGCATTGCATGGTGACCAGTGAAAAGGAGGAGAGGATGGTGGTGGTTGAGAAGTCCAACCTTAACACATCATTTTGGCCTTGAATTTCTTTATACAGGTAGCCTTGGGTTAGCCCCCTTGGGTCAGTCAGCTGTTCCACTTGGGCTATGGTCAACCAAATACCAATGTTGGATGTTCTCAACAGGTGTTATGGACATGTATCTGATGCTGGTATTTGGGTATAGTGCTCATGAAACCCTGCTGTTTCTGCAGTGTCCTTGTTTGGCATTGTATTGTATCCCATTGCTGGTCTCTGTGGTGGGTGTGGTCTGTGGGCACTGAAATATTCCTTTCATTGTGGATCCTCCAAATAAAAAAATTTAAATAAAATAATGAAAAAACACGACCACGTCTTAGAGATTCTGAGCAGCAATCTTAAACATTTGTAACCTGTTTTACCTCATTTTCTTATACTACAGTCTTCTTCAGACAAATCTTTAGGGCAAATGTCTCCCCTTTTCTTTCAGAAGGGACTAGAAGGACTTGCTGGCTCTCCAAAGTCAGTAAAGAAGCTTTACTTTGGTGACAAATTGGTGGAAACATCCACATCTCAACATAGTGAACTTCTCTTCATTCAAAGGCAATTGGGAATATACCTATTGAGGTTGTACCTCATGCTACTTTGAATTCATCACAAGGAGTTATTGTTGAGAGGGATTTGAAGAACACCCCGAAATTGGAGATTCTTGCTGGTTTCTCCACTCAAGGAGTTTTTGCAGTGATGTGTATCTCCACTCACAAAGATGGAATTACAATGCTTACAAATGTCCTTATTTTATCATTTACATCACCATGCTCACCTGCCCCATCAAGGCAGCTTATCTTAATTGCAGGGCATGGCCATACATTCCGGACCCCTCCAATGTGTTTCCAGTATCAGTTTTCACTTGAAGACGTCATGTTGTGGTTCCTTGACGTGTGTTTGTTGTGTTGCCAAGGGCCATTATGCCTATGAGTGTGAAACTGACTCTCATTGCATCAATTGCAATGGCTCTCACCCATCTTTTATTCATTTTTGCCTTAAATGGTTGGAAGAAAAAGAGGTGCAGTGTTTGAAAATGATTTATAACATTACTTATCCTGAGGCTTGAAAGTTGCTCTCCACCACTTCATCTTGGATGTATGTTGTTGCACTTCATTCTACTACCACAGTGTGAGTGCAGACTGATCTCTCTGTGCCTCCAAAATAATCATTCTCAAACCATATGAAATGTCTTTTTGACCTCCATGATTAAAAACGTTAACAAATCAACTTCAACACTCATTTGTGTCTCTTACATTATTTTCAGCAAATCCCAAGATCCACTTTCTTTGGTTCTGGGTACAGGCATTTCCTTGGATACATCTTCTTTCACCCCAAGATGCAAAATGATCATTCATCCATGTCCTCAGTCACTGGAATCCCTTTCCAACAGCAAACATCTTTCCAGGTGACCCATGGCAGGATCCATGGAGGTTGATAGATCTCCCTCAAATAAAGACAGTAAAGAAAAAAAGACATAGTCATAAACAGAAGGGTTTCTTTACCCAATTCACCTACACAAAAATGGCTGTCTTGTTACAATGGAACTGTTTAGGTTTATGTTCTAATCTGGATGATATCAAAGCACTGATTGCTTCCTACCATCTTATGTCTTTCCTTTCAGGAAACATTTCTGAAACCTGTCAATACAGTCACCTTTCAGCATTTTCTTTGTACAGAAATGACAGGCTGTGTGATGGATGAATGCCTAGAGGGGTGGCACTGTTGGTTGATTAGCATGTGCCCACCCTGTCTTTGCCATTTGACACATCCTTGGAGACTGTAGCCATCCATATTTCCTAGGGTTGTATCATCAGTTTTTGTTCTTTCCACCTGTTGCTTGGAGAGACCTATGATCAATCAGACCTTGATGTTTCCATTGAACAGTTGCAGTCTCCATTTTAAATCCTGGGGAACTTTAACAGAAACCAATCCCTCTCGGAAATGCTGATATTGATGGGAGGGGTTGCTCCATAGTGCATATGCTCTCTGATCACAACCTTTTTCTTTTCAGTACTGGTTCTTGTACTTATTTTCATGCACTTAGTCAGTTTTTTACTGCTATTGGAATCTCAGTTTGCTCCCCTTCACTATTTTTCCACTTTTTGTGGAGGGCTAACAATAATCCATGAGACAGTGATCATCTTCCTATAATTTTGAGAAAGACTGGCCATGGTTGATGCCACCTGACCTGCATGTTCTCATGGAAACTGGATCAAGCAAAGTGACCCTCTTTCACTGTTTTTGCAAAGCTTGTTTCTGCCATTGTCGATAAGCCATCAATAGATGACTGTATTATACAGGCAGCTTCTCAGTGTATTCCTAAAACCTCAACATGTGTTCCATGATATCCTAATCCATGATGGAATCCTGCCTGCCACGTGGTAAGGAAGGTTAAAAAATGGGCCTGGGATACTTTTCGTAGGTATCCCACACATTTGAATTGCATCTCTTTCCAGCAGGCCCGTGTACATGCTCGATGGGTAAGACATCAAAGCCAGAAGGAATCTTGAATTAAGTTCACAACCAGCATATCTTCTGTCACCAATTCCAAAGTCGTATGGGACAAGATTCCAGAGATCATTGAGTTATGTAATTCTGTCCCTCTCTAGATCTTACTCTCTGGCCAGGAAGTAGTTGATACCCGAAGTGTTGTTGATACTCTAGGTAAAAGCTTTTGCCAGGTATCTAGCACTTCTGCTTCATCATCCATCTTCTTAACCATAAAGACTCGATCAAAGCTATTTCCTCTTTTCTTTTGAGCTGATTATTTCTGATTATAATCACCCCTTTACATTGGTGGAACTCAAACTGGCCCTGCATCAGTCTGGCAGTACATAGGTTGGACCTAACGATGCACACTAAGAAATGCTGCACCATCTATCTTCTGCTTCTCTTGCTATTCTTCTGATTGTTTTTAACTGGATCTGGCAGGAGAATGTTCTTCCTGATGCCTGGCACTAGGCTATTGTCCTTTCTTTCTCTAAACCTGGGAAGGATTCCAAGATTCCTTCAAAATACTGTCCAGTAGCTTTGATGAGCTGTCTCTGTAAGATCTTAGAGATGATAGTTAATGCTCGTCTTGTTTGGTTCCCCAAATCAAACAACCTCCTCTTGCCTACCCAGTGTGGATTCAGACAACATAACTCCACCCTGGACCACCTGATTTAACTTGAAACACTCCATCTTACTGTTGCAAACAGGCTCTATATCAATGTCTTTCACATGTCGTCAGTCCATGGACACGAGTTTTTTTTTTTTGAGCGGCATCTACAAACTGCTCTTGAATGTTTTAATGAAGTAGACCGTGGCAAACATCTTATACTTTTCATGCATTTTTGGCACCAATGGGGTGTTCACCCTGATCCTGAACTCTTTATTGGCAAAAGTTGTGCAGCCTGTGGTCCAGGAGAGAAAGCTCTTGGTGCTGATCTTTATACCACACATCAAGCAGCTTGGGTTAAATGTACAAGAGCACTGAAGATTCTCCGTTCCCTCTCTTCCACCACTTGGGAAGCAGATTGATATTCTATGCTAAAGATATATCGTGCTCTTATTCAATCAAAACTCAACTATGGATCACTAGTTTGTTGCTTTGTCAGGACCAAACCCTTAAAGATGCTGGACCCCATTCATTATCAAGGACTTCGGCTCTGCACTGGGGCTTCACGCCTTTCCTTAGTTCAGAATGTATACATAAAGTTTCATGAACCTTCTTTGCACCTTTGTTTGCAACTGTCTTTACTATATGCTTTTAAACTTCGTTTATTACCAAAGCATCAGACCTGGGGTTGTGTTTTCCTTCCTCGGTGGGCCATGCCTTTTCAGAACAGATGATCTACCATTGCATATTTTGGCCTTGATATCCAGGTGCAGTTGGATAAATTGGGTCTGTCTTTTGATAACATTGCTGTATCCACTGGTGAGCTCATCCCACCATGGGTTCTTACAGTCCCCAAATGTGACCTTTCTTTAAGTCATCTGAGAAAAGTAGACACTCCCAACTAGAAATACTGTGTTATTTGCTGAACATCTTTCAAACCATCCTTCCATTCTTATTTATACAGATGGTTTGAAATCAGGTGACTGTGTGGACTCTGCTATGGTTTTGTGGTTACATTCAACTTGGAGTGAGCAACGTGAAAACAAGCTTTTCTAAATAAAACCTATTTGACTTTGGTCATCTTGCTGCTGTAAGGATCGGAAAGAGGAAGTTGTTCTAACTAGACTACACATTGGTCACATTTATTTGACTAATTGTTTTCTTTTATCTGGGACTGATGCACGTATGTGTTGTCTGTGTAATACTCAGGTCACAGTAAGCCATATTTTACTCTCTTGCCCTCATTATGACTCTGAATGAAGGCACCATTTTAAACATGTTCTGTCCCTAGGTTGATCTATAACGTTACGGTGTTATTGGTGATGCTGTCTACCTTGGAAATGTTTTTAGTTTTTTAAAGGCCATTAATCTTTTTAACGCTATTTAAGTTTCTTTATTTATACGTTAGACATTTTTTAATGTGATTCCCTTTTAAGAAACAAAGTACATTTTAGTTCGATTTGAAATTAGAAAATGGCCATTATGCCAAATAACTCAATCAGGATTGGAAAGGCCAACTTTGGTGACTAATGCTGCTCTTTGAACTAAGTGTCAGTCATACTGGCAAGTCATAATTAAAATTTTGCTACAAGTCTTTTAAAATTTTTATTACTTGCTCAAAATGGCCATAACGCCAAACAACTCGAAACCAGTACTGGAAAGACCAACTTCAAGTGAGTGATGGTGGTTTTTGTACTTGCCTGTTAGTCGTCCTGGCGAGTTGTGACAATTACAATTATTTTACAGAAAGTCCTATACAACTTGTATTGGTGTAGTTTTTCTCTTACTGCTGTAAACTAGATGTAAACATTGATTTTAATGCCTTTTTTTTAAGCTCTCTTGTTTTACCTTAATTTCCTTTTATGAATTTTACTAAATTTAATTTTAACTTTTTACTGGATGTTTGGCACAGATAACCTAGTTGCTTTGTGCCATAAAACTCCCAACCAACCACTTTATCTGAATAATGTACCAGTTAGATCACCCATGGTCTTTTGTTTTTGATAACACAGTATTAATCATCTTGTATATGAATTTTATAATCTTATTTGTGTGATATTCAAGAAAGACTTTAATCTTAATTATTAATGTCTGATCAATACCTTTTACATTATTGTAGCTTGATGAAACATACAGAAACATCTCAAGTTTTATCATTATTTCCCCATTAAAAATGGTTACCTTATTCTTTTAAAATTTTTTCACAGGTTCTGGAAGTTAACTTTTCTGTAAAATTTGGATGTAATTCATTAATTCTTTAATTGGTTTTAACAAAAACAACAAATATTTTATGATTTCTTACTATCATATATATCTAAACTTCTATTATAATTGTCCAAGTAGTGAGAACAAGATCCTAAATAGCATCTCTCTAGTAAGATCATTCAAAGCAGGTTTTGATACAATCTCTCTCGTCCTCATATCAAAAACATGAAAGTGACAGACTAACTATTTGTAAAACAATCTGTAAATATTCCTCTCATTGTCAACCATCTGCTATAGTAACTCATATAAAGTGGCAGTATGCAAAATTGTTCATTTTGTATCAGGATACTCAAACACATTTTATATATTTTTCAGCTGTAGTGTTATTAGTTTTTTATTTAGCTGATTTTTAATAAACAAAATCATCCTTCCGTTTTGTTTTTTTTATCAAAACGTGTTTTTATGAAAGACATTTAGACTTTCTGAAGTATCTTCATTTATCAAAGACTTGGTAATAGCAATCACATATGATGGCATATGTGACCTTTACCTGAGTAATAAGATTGGTACAAATTTTAAGTCTTGGACAGTTGTTAGCAAGAATGTCGCACTGCATAAATGCTTGCTAAACTTCAGAAGTGTTTATCTGATTACAACTAACTAAATCTATGTTCAGCACAAGTTTAGAATGATGAAACTCGTGAATTTTGGTCATTACAACATATTAACTATCTAAAGCTTCTAAATCTATAAACTGATTGCAGTCACCTCTACTATTAATGTTAGAATAATAACTTTAAGCATCTGTATCAGCACCATCAAAATAAGATGATGCAACCCTTTAAAGTACAAAACATTCCCCCAACTTTACCGACATCGTATCTGATTAAACGTGTACAAATATCACTTCCTTACCTTTTAAACCTGTTAGTTTGCTCCTTTTTTTTCTCCTAAAAGCTATTCAACAAATAGACTTATTCACCGTAACTGAATCAACCTTAATCATGTTTAATATTGATAAATTTATTGTGACTGTTTATTTTGAAGTACGATAAAGATGCTTGAAAAACTAAAAATTATTTTTATTTTTCTAACAGATATTGCTGATTCAAATAAACTAATTTAAATTGGGAAAAAAAATCGCATTATAATTAAGTATAAAAAAATTTTGGATACCACTGCTGAGTACACTATCAATCATGTAAGGCCTTGTTCTATACTGTAACATCATATTTAGTGGCATGGATATATTTGAAAATATTTTGAACCTAATATAAATGTAATTGAGCAGTAAAATTAAATTCTGTAAATTGTTGTTTGTTAGATTGGGAGGTCAAGTACAGATAGGCAAGAGAAGGAATTAAAACTTTTGTAACAGGAAATAAACTCATACTAACTATCGTAATTTTGTTTACTTGTATTGAAGAATTGTCTTAGTATCCATTTCTACATTACAGGATTGATGTCAGGACTGACTATGGGCCTCCTTTCTTTGGATATTACAAGTTTAAGAGTTCTGGAGAGAGAAGGTAAACCCCATGAGAAGAAGTATGCTAAAATAATCATTCCACTTGTTGAAAAGCACCATCTTCTGTTGGTCACCTTGATTTTTGGAAATGCTGCAGCAGTTGAAACTATGCCTTTGTTTTTGGATAGAGTTTCCAATCCAATCACTGCTGTTGTTGTGTCGGTTACAGCTGTACTTATATTTGGAGAGTATGTTATAAAATTTGTAACCAATATTTTTTACTATGAAATGTATTTCATAAACTCTTAGTTTTACAAGACATGGAAAAAACAGTTAAAATTATACATAATTATATAAATTTGATGGCTTGGGCTCACTTTATTTTTGCAATGTCTGCTATTAGTACGATGCTAGTTTTTTTAAATCTAGAACTTTTTCAGTTTGAAAATAACAAATGTTACCTTTGAATGTGCATAACTTTTCAACACAGGTTTATAAATGAAAACTAAGATGTTTGAATTAATTTTAAAGTTTGTAGTATTGTATATTATGTTTTATGTTGATAGCTTGAACTGTCATAAGATTTTCTTAGAAAAATTGTGAATGAAACCTTGTATTTCTTTTTCATATGAAAGTGTGGCCTGTCATTCACATCATTATTTCAATTTTTCTGCCACTTACTGATTGAAATGTTTTTAGTTTTAGGTGAATGATACAAAGTCTTGCAGAGTAGGCATTGCCATATTAAGGCATTCTTTAATTCACTTACTTCTAATACTTGTTATTGAGCATAGTTGGTTAAAGTGAGAAAAGGTGGTAAAATATTTTAACTTTTATGAATGAATTCGAGTTTGACAGTCACTTGTATTTAATTTAGTGAAATTAAATGACCTATATGCAAATATTTTGGAACTTTTAAAGTTATTGAAAATTAACATTAGTCATATGTATAACAGCTTCTGTTTAGATTTTTGATGTAAGCTACAGGTAGCATTTGTATTAATAATAAAATAAAATGAATATTCTGCCATTCTTTAATTTATTGAATTTTTACTATATGTATTTCTTGTGATAAGGGTTAAAAATGGGGAAAAAAATAGATTAACATTGTGCTATTTCCATTTCTTTGCAAGTCATTTTGTTTAACTACATAAAGCTCTCACTCCCTGAATATAATGAAAATGAAATATATTGACAAATAAATCCTATATTCAGCATTTGCATTAACAGGAATATTTCAGTATTTTACCGATCAAATTTCTCTGGGATTGAAAAACTGTCATTAGTTTCTGCAGCTTTGTTGTATGACATAATGCTTAACTGAAGTATATCCTGACTGTCGTTGAGCAATTGTAAGTAAATGTAAATTTACCAAATCAATATGGTAATTTGAATGCATGTGACTATTTTGTTAGTAACAGTTAAGTTTCTGAGGAATGTATTTTGTCTACTTTTTCTTTTATTTTTGGGATCAATTAATAAAGATCCATCATTTGAGTCGCGTTACAGCAATAAACAAAATGTGTTGAGACCTGTACTTTTGGGCCATGGGTGTGAATATCATAAGAATGATAAGTAAACCCCACTGTTTAGTCAGAAAAGAGTAGCCCATGAGTTTCTGGTGGGTTTTGTTGCAAACCTTGTTTGTAGCTTATCAGTTAGGAATTAGAAATATAGTTTTTGACCAGTCTTGAATGAATATCTGAAATGAAATGCAAACTTTTGTCATATTTTGAGTGGGAAGGTTGCAGGACAATTTTTTTTTTGGAATGAACTGCAAATATTTATGGTTGTCTATCTCACTAACTGATGGGGAAAACAAGAGCAGCATGAATACTGTGTATATTGGAAGATGTTTGAAAACTTAACGTTTGTTTTTAGATTTTATATACTTTTCTCATGTATAATAAGTATATTTTGACATATTGTTCTGTCTGTCTTATTTCTATACTGTGTCTTCAAATCCTTTTCATACCTCAATTAAGTGATTCTGCTTTAATATGTTGTGAAGCTTCAGTTTTGTATTGAAACAGTAAGTCAATGCTTTAAGTAATTTTGATTAATGTATTATTTTAATCATTAGTATAATATGCAATTTGGTTTATTTTTTTAATAGGGTTGTACCCCAAGCACTTTGTACTAGATTTGGTTTAGCCATAGGAGCAACACTTTCACCGTATGTACCTGCCAATCATATCACTCTCTTAAACTATTATGGTGATCACTTTTAGTCTGTTTCAGTACATGCAAATTACAAGATATGAATTTGGTATTTATGAGGTATATTAAGCCTTTCCGACAGATATTTTAACCACAGTTAATTTATTCTGTATACTTGATTCAATACAATTATTTAATATCTTATTGCTATTATTCTCCTTGTTACTGAATGACTGGATATATTATAGTGATTAACATATGGATTTAAAATTGAAATGTTTAAAATTCCAGTTATGATGCCACTGAATACTCCACATTTATCTTCTGTGACTACATTATAAAGTGACAGTCAAACTCATTTGAATAGAAGACTCAAAAATAAAACTTGAGGCAATAAGCTTCTGCTGGTTCTCTAGTTTTTCCTATAATTAGTAATTAAGAATTTGTGTAACCTATACATAAACTTTAGAAGTTTCTGACTTAACCATTTTGTTTGTACAGATGCACAAACAATGCCATTTAGTTTAAAATTTCCAATTCCTTTTAAAATGAGCCTAATGTATCTATTAAAAGTAAGAATGAAAAATCTTTAAATTGTGTGTGTGTGTGTGTATGATTCATCTGGCAAAGAATTATAAAGATGAAGTTTGTTTCAGTACATTTGTTATAATACTTACATTGATATGTGTGTGTATATATATTTGCTACAAGTGATGGTAAATAAAATATAATAGCCTATTTCTTTAAAGTATTGTGTCTTACTCATTTTTTGAAGTTAGTGACTTATGAGCTTTTCAAATTGTGATTCAGTTTTAATAATACAATGCATTATTTTTAATACATATAATACACTTTTTTTGATTTGGTATTACAGTTACAAAACGTGACATTTTAATCTTTTAGAGAAAACAATAAATAATTGTTATTTATCTGTACTCTTAATTTTGGTATTTAAATAAACTGTGTACAATTGACAAAAATTACATTTAACTAGTTTAATCTTATTCACATTATAATATTCTTTTCATGTAAATTTAACATCTCAACCGATATTGTATCACTTGTAATTTCATGATATGCTCTGGTATTGGATGTAGTAGATATAGTGTTTGATTTTTTTATTTTTTTTTAACATTCTTTACTTTAACTTAAGTTCTAAGAATTTCTATTAATCTTGCATGTTTCTGAATGATTCTTTATGTGCAGTATGTTTTTATTTAATGATAATTTTGTTTTCAAACTCACTTTGGATTATTTTTCTTCCCCAAGGCTTGTATATTTCTTGATGGTAATTTTTCTACCAGTGGCATTCCCAATAGCCAAGCTGCTTGATTGTATGCTGGGAGAGGAACAAGGTACATTTTACCGCAGAGCTGAACTGAAGGTAGTTTGAATCTGGTTTGTTAAATACCAACAATAATAATAATATCTTTTTGTAATATTACCTACACTGTGACTTGAAAACTCAGTACCAATAAAGCTGATATTTACACATGCTAATTTACAAAACACACATTGAAGTGAGCACTATACTTTACTTTATTTCAAACTGTGGCAATAAGAATTGGCTATCACTTGGCAGTTTGGCATATTTCTAATTGACCATTCACACAATTTATTAAAATCCAGTGAAACAATGTTGGAAAAGGTTTGCTGTAGTTGAAAGTGAGATGCTAGTTCTAATAAGCTTGATCCAAAATTGCCTTGTTGCATTGATTGGTATTTACATTTATGTTAATCTAAAATCTACATGTGAGGCTCCTTTTAACTGTTTGATTGATGGAAAGATCATAATTGCAAATAATTTTTTGAAACTGAAGGTATCCAAATATCTTGGAAATACATAATTTCCATCACTGTGCATACAGACCAACCTTTTTTAACCCTCATATAATCATGAAATAACATATACTGTAACTCTGAATGTTTTTAGTGTATCTTGACAAAGTTTTGCAAGCTTTTAGTAAATATTGCAATAATTTTATTAAAGATTTGTCTGTTTGAATTAACAAAGCCTTTACTGAGCCAACCTGAACCAAAGGTGATTTTCACACAAAGAATCAAGATGCTTTCCATCTTAGTTTCATGTTTAATTTGTATAATATCTTAAAATTTTGTATCTTATTTTTTCTTATTTAATACCAACTAGGAAAATTATCACTATAATGAAATGAAAAGTTGGATTTTTTTTTTGTTGTTCTTGCAAGAATAACTCCACCTTGAAACAGGCAGTTACAATTCTTATCCTGAAAACTGTAACTTCTAATCTTTTCATGCCTGCTTTCTTTGAATTATCTGATTTTCTTATAGTACTTTGGATACTCTGTGTGAGAATCAATAAACTACAAAGGGATGTTTCCACTTCAACTTGTAAGCATTTGGTCTGGTTACAGTCATGCACAAAGTGCGACTCTTTTCTGGCTTTCTCGTTGAATTTTGTTTGTTTTGTTACATAATCCAAGACATTTCTAAGGTTTAGGTTTCAGTTACCTTTGTTAAGAAAATATATAATAGTAAATAACATAAAATTTAGCGCTTAGAAATGAGGCCATTTGCATTCATATTGTGTGCTTCGGTAAATTTATTTTTTCTACCTTTTGTCTAATGAATAATTTGTGAAACTTTTTGATAGAACACTAAAAATATATCGGGCACTACCACTGAATGCCCTAAAGCTCTATGATTTATTTAGCTTTCTAGCTAATCAGTAACTTGGTTAAAAATTTTGTTACTTTTTAGAGCAATAACATTACTGAACATACACCAATATCTTCTTGCAAACTATAATTTTTGACCATAAAAACTAAACAAGTGAAGTAAGATTTTTGTACATTGCTGTATGTTTTTAAGCTGATTTATAAACAGATAGAAATAAGTGAATAATTTGCCTGAATTAATGATGTGAAGGTTTTCTTTGACAAATTTATATATATATCTCAGCAAATCAAAAAGGAAAGAGGTTAAGCTTTAATGTTGTTACTTGTCAGTGTGTACAGTTTGTACTTTTAATTGAATGGGCACTAGATAAACTTATTGTTGAAGCTATAAAAGTTAGAGAAGAATTGAGAGGGAAAACTTATCACATAAGAGTAAAAGATTGAGAATTTAAATATTTCCTTTGCAGAATAAGAAAGTAAA
This sequence comes from Carcinoscorpius rotundicauda, assembly GCA_011833715.1. Taxonomy (NCBI): domain Eukaryota; kingdom Metazoa; phylum Arthropoda; class Merostomata; order Xiphosura; family Limulidae; genus Carcinoscorpius; species Carcinoscorpius rotundicauda. The sequence goes on along the minus strand of CM022392.1, from coordinate 40,953,059 downwards.
GAATATGATACATGAAACTTTCATTTATAAACTATATCCTGATGATAAGTTTATTAAAATACATTGGTAACATGATTTGCATTTTTAAAGTGCAAATGGTATGAACGTATCCGAAAAAAAGATGGACTTAATGTTTTGGCATTTGTCTTAATTATGTGTACTTTTCATTCATTTTTATAGAATTAGAGATCCTTATTTCACTAAATATTGTTTTATGTGTAATCATTCAGATGGAAACTTGATTACAAATTTTAGATATTATTCTGATGGAAACTGGAGAAAGCAGTTATATGAAAAAATTCTCAATTATTTTCAGTAATTAAGGGTTTTTGTTAGAAATATAAACATATCAGATTTATTAAATGCCAAACATTATGAAATTATTTTTGTTATCATGATACTTCTATATGAGAGCAAAAACATTGGGCCCTGGGATCTTAGAACACACAAGAAATCAGTATTGAAAACAAAATCTTGTCAGATAAGCAGGAGCTAATGTATGAACATAATAGTATTTCATATCTGTTTTTTTTTAAATACTGAGTTTGTAAATGACTATTAGTAATTTACAAAATAACAAGTTTCTTCTACCTTATCTAATCATTGCAATTATAATTCATTGTATGTAGTGGTTGCCTAAATATTTCATAAAATACCAGATTGTATGATGAGCCAGTTAATTTTGGTCACTGAAACTTGTTAGTGTCAGAAGTCCATTGTTGATTAATCATCCTAGTAGTGAAAGATAAATATTTAGTGTTTTAGATACTCTAAAATGCACCAGAGAGCACATATTCCCCACTTGCTTTTCATAGAGCCTTCTGATTCTGACTGGAAACTGGGACTAACCTAGGTTCATTTGCTGTTTCTATCACTGAAACTAAGATTGCTCTGTTTGTAAATTCAGTTGTTTATATGCATGAGCTAACAATTAAAGTTTAATTTGGTAGGCCTGAAAGTGATTTATGTTTAATATTGTGATAAAATTTTAATTTTACCATCTTCTAACTGATGTGTTTTACCTCAAAGGAATAATAACAATAGTAAATAATATTGTTTTAATCAGATGTGTTTGTACATTTGTTTAGGCATTGGTTGATATTCATGGTCCTCAGCCAGTAAAACAAGAAGCATCAAAAATTGAAGATCCTTTAACATTGGATGAAGTAATGATTATACAGGTGAAGATCATGCTTATTTATTATTATACAAACATTTAACCTCTGAAATTTGGTATATTTCAGGAAACTGTACATTTAAAAAGGTTATTAATCCAGGTTAAAATATTTTTCTAATAGGTTAATTATTGAATGTCTTATTTATATTAATTTACATGTTCATATGATACTAATAAATTTTCCATACACACACAAAATGTACTAAAACTGATGTTGAAATGAATATTTATAACAATTGTAACTTCTGAACATTCTTCAGTAATTAACAACTTTAATAATACAGCCCAAAATGAAGATGAATTTAAGACATAAGGATTTAACACACATATTCAGAATTATATAATGAAGTACAACTACTTACAAAACAAATAGGATAGCAAATTAAAAACATATATTAATAAAAACAAATCCACAGTTGATAGAAATGCAACTAAAATACATTTATAAATATGATTTTGTTGTTTTTTAGTGAACTAATTTCCAACTGCTTATGAATAGGGAGCCTTATCAATGAGAGACAAAACTGTTCAGGATGCAATGGTACCTATAGAGAAAGTCTTTATGATGAGTTGTGATACTGTTCTGAATGAAGCTGCAATGATGAAGGTACATTTTATTTTGAAAATATTAACGATAAATATAAATATTTTCTACATACAAGTTTTCAACTGTTTGAACACAGTGTGTATGATAAATAGTGAGAACTACTGTGTGTGTGTGGCATGTGTGTGTGTTTGTTAAATGCTTAAAACTTGATTTTCTTAGAAGATTGGAAGCCTAAATACTGTAACATACAAGTTTCCTAAAGTGATAAAACTGTTGGTTGTGTAACCTAGTTTTATTAGATCATCCCAAAAAAACTGAATGTCAATGTGCATATGTATTGTAGAGTACAGAGCCAAGTCAAACAATGCTAGAACCATGAAATGTAGCCAGCATGTGGGTACCCAACTTGTTGGGTATTTACATTGTGTTGTTATTCATGCACTGTACCCACTAGTTTCTGAATGTGGTTGTTCTGGAGGTGCATACTTATCAAACCTGCTCAGCCATATAATGTACCATCATGATTTATAAACAAGTATTTGTCCTAGTTGATTCTTTGAAAGAATAAACTTCACAAATATTTACTTTGTAGCTTATATTACTCATTCCGCTACACTTTCCCACTAAAGTGATAAGGTGAAGTTCACATATTCATTATAACCAGCTTTTAATTCAACTTTGATGACAGCTGGCTGTTGAAATTATCTTCCTGAAGGGCTGAATTGCAATATCTCTTGTATTGCCAATATATCACTGACTCACTATCCTATTGTATGGGCCAATGGATAAGTTTCAGCCCTTTAATTATGTAATATATAACATACATATTAATTATTTTGTGTAGTTTCCGGGAGAGGACCAGTGATATGCAGAGCTTTTCTTAGCTTGCTGTCCCTTTAGTCAGTACACAGCATACAATACTTAATCATTGATTAATTTCTCTCTGTGAATACGGCCAGTTGAACCACTAGTACATGCAACACCTTAAATCATTCAGTCCTTGCATTTTTAAAATTTTGATTTATTTTCTGCTCGAGAAATATTAGTTACATCACAGGATGACAATTACATTTGGAAGTTGTATAATAACTGTACAGTAAATCATTCTGCACATTTGTGGAATTAAGTGCAATATTAATGATGATATGTTTGTTTAAATGTTTTGCCACTTTACTGTTAGGGACCCTATAATTAGTAAAGTCACAGACCCAAAAGTATTTTGTTGCAAAAGAGGATTTAAAAATTTTGATGGAGACCATCTACCCATTGGAACTTCTAGAGTTAATCAAAATTCTTCAATTAAAACATGTTTAGTATTATTAAAGTACCCAAATTGATGTGAGTGACAAATGAGCTTTAGTATTGTGAATAAGGTGAAGTTATTCTATCCTCTTGTATCTGAGGTGTTGATGTAGATGTGTTGGTCAGTATATGAGTGTGTATGTACATATTTGTTTGAAAAGAAGTTTACATCTTATTTGTACATTTATGTATTCAGACTGTGGCTTTTGTCTTTCAGATCATAAAAAATTTCGTATGACAGTTTACACATGATAGATGTTTGTAGTTAATCAGAAGTAAATCTGTAATTTTCTTAAGTTTTCAGCTCCTTTTTTTTCTCCCCATAGCCTGTTGTAGGTAACTCTAAACTAGTGTTTTGACTGTTTTTAAACCTCTTTTATAGACATAACTAACTTGTGTGACAGTTGTGTCTTTAAAATTGTTTGTTTTATGAGGTGAAACATAGACTAGTGTCTTATTTGTGTCGAATTCTGAAACTGTTCTTCACCAGTATTTTCTCCTCACTTAATTCTTGAATTCAGTGAAAAAAATCTTCAGCATGTTTAAATCTGTTGCTTCTTGTGAAAGCAGTGAGATAGTTTTTCTTGCAATATAAAAATAAATTTATTTTTTCAGATTTATGTTAATGAATTTCAGAACTATAGCATTATATTAGTTTTCCAAAGGAATGAAAATTCTGTTGTAAATTGGTAGTTGTGCCACAAGTGTCACTATTGCAATATAAATTTCTTTAACATATAAAATTGTGGAATTTTCAAAACTGTATTTTGTTTTTTACACATGAGAAGCTATAAATTATTTAAAGGCATAAAGGAAGGAAAAGGTAGACTTGATTAGAGCAGACAGCCATCAACAGTATTGTTTTCATAAGCATTGTAAATACATAATGACTTCACAGAAAGAAAAATATGAACTGGTTACTTGCAGGGATAATTTAAATGCAACAAGCACAATAAAATATAAAAAAACTGAAATTACTAAGATTTATAACTGTATCCACATGAAGATGCAGAGATATGGCAGGACAATGTATATTTCATTATTCTTTCCTTTCTTTTCATTGTTTCATGTATAATCCAGGTGTTTATTTCAAGGAACCAATGAATGCATTATGATTCTGGTCACATAATACTTTTTTTTTTATGAGAAAAACTAATGTAGCAGAGTGAAATAAATCCCAAATCACTGAAATGTTTTATTTTTCTGAATTTCAAACAACTTGTGCACAATACAAATAGAAAGACAAGTGAATAAATCATCCTGCAGGAACACTTTTTAGACATGAATTACCTAGATAACAGTTTAAACCAAGTTCCAAAACGTTTTGGGCTGCTTTATGCCATACTTTTTAACGTTTAAATTTTGTCATTCATTCACATACCTAAGGTTTTAGAAACCTTCCTCCAAAAGAAAAAGTTGGAGATCAAATTTAGTTTAATTTATTTTAAATTAATACAAACAACTTTACTGGAATAAAAATATTTTCTTCTTGCATAGTTTTTAATAGTTTATGGGGTATTTAAGTCTCTCTTTACTTACCATATATTAACCTATATTAAGTTAAGTGTGGGAATAAGATTATGGCACTATGCACACTTTTTTCTTTTCATGTGAAACAACTGTTTATTGACTGATTACAGACTGAAAATATAATCTGTGTTGTGTAAACATATTATTCAATGTTATATAAAATTATACATTAGTCCTCTATATTATATAGTGTATTTTCAGTATTACCTTTGTTGAAAAGAATTAAAACAGTTGGTTTTTATTAATTATAATTTTTAACAATAGAAAATATCTGACTTAGGAAAAAATATATAAGAAATATTTCTTAATTTAAATTTGTTAAAAACAATATTGAACATGAATCAATCTCTTACTTTAGTCTTGTGTAATGGCAGCTTCAATATGATAGAAATATTATAGATCAGCCTCTTCAGATTCTACAAAAGATTGTTGTATGTACTAAATTAAGCTATTGTATTATTCCTTAAATTTTAACTGTATCACAATAATTCTATTGACATTTCTAAACAAGAAAGTTTTAAATTGGAATGCAATACATTCAGCAATGTTGTGACTTAATAGTAAATTGCAAATGTTAAGAATTAATATTCTGAAGCCTTCTAGGATAATTTGAAATTGATGTATTAAACTATATTTTTAGACATGTTATGTGAGCCAGTAAGTAAGACGTAACCTAATTTTTTCACGTTAGGTTGTGATTAAGACAAGCTAATAGTGTTTCTGTATATTAGTCAGTAAACTGAAGAGAAAATTTCTGTTATGGTTCTTGATAGATTGTTTGGGCAGGACATTCCAGAATTCCAATTTATGAAAATTCTGTGCAAAATATTGTGGGTATTTTACTGGTAAAAACCCTCTTAAGACTGAACCCATACCAAGGTGTTACCATCCAGCAGCTGATGGGCTCCAAATGTGTTCGTCATGTTCACAGGGTGTCTGAAGTTATGCCTCTTTTTGATTTGCTTAATGTCTTCCAGACAGGACGATGTAAGCTGTTAGAATGCAATATCTTATTATCAAAGTTGTTTAAAATAGTTTTGTTTGTTGTTGTACATTTTATTTTATTGTTGTTAAAATTAATATCTGTTGTGGACTGGCTAAAGGTATGTATGTCAGACTGTTTTTGGCTTACTTCCTGTTGTTACAGTACTGTAATTCAGACCTTGATGGTGTAGATGCGCTATACAAGAAATGGTAAAATCCTATTATTATGGTTTAGAATGTTCTAAGAGTTTCTGGAGTCCATTGTTTACTGACTGCCCTCCAAATAATCTATCTGTTCAACATTAGCATGTATAGTACCATCGTTTGAGGAAATTTTTTTTTATATATATCTAAAGAATGCAATGAAACAGTAAATTGCAACTATTTTTACTTGTATCTTATTTATTTGACAATGGTAATGCATCATATCTACCACAGTAAGCCTAGTTGTGGTAACAGTACTTGTATCACAGCTGCTCTAGAACAAACTGTTTAAAAATAAGTGATACATACACTACATGTCTTTCACTAGTGGCTACTGTAGTTGTAAACATCATACATGCTGCTTTGTTTCTAGACCAAAAAAAAAAAGTTTGTTTTGTTTTATGAATCAGTGTTGTATGTAAATGCTTTAAAGGTAGCATAAAACAAAAGAAGTATTGAACCTGAATGCTGTTTTTTGTGTATGTTTAAACTTGAAATATTTTGCAAACCAGAAGCCTTAATAATTATATTTTTTGAAGAATGCCACACACACTGAAGTTTTGTTTATGAAGATACGCAAATTTCTTTTGAAAAATAGTAATAGACAATTCTTGTGTAGTATTATTACGTACAAATAGTTTTTAATTTTGTATTTGGAAAAAAAAAAAAGAAACTGTATAAAATTTGAAAACTTGTTCAGTAAAATGGAAATTTTGTTATGAATACAATGCCTACATGGTCGTTTTCATCTGTGGAATTTTAGGTCACTTGTCCATAGTGCATGCATCCTCTGGATCACCAGAAAAATATCAAGAAGATTTCAGCATAAAAACATATTCCTTTACAGATGTACGTTTGAATCCTTTTTACTATTTCATTAACTATATTACACAAAAGTTTTAAACATTATTTTGGACCTTAATGACTTTAAAATATATTTTAAGATATCTGTGTTTTGTTTTAAGTTGAGGGCATTGTTATAGATTATAGTGACTCATTAACACAAGTTAGAAAGAATAGGTAAATATTATTGTTATTACAGTATTTGGGGTTAATTTAATTTTTTGGTAGGTAACATATCTAGGCTTTACAATAAATTTTATGGTCATTACATAAAATCGAGTGATCTTGTCAAAAGAACTGAAGAAATTAAACTAAATATTTTTTATTGTTTTGAAATATTCCTGTAATATTAAGTTTATGAAAACTTAATGTTGTGATTAAACTATGCTTGAGATGTCTGTTAGACTGAAAACAACTATCAGCATTTGTTTCCAAGCTAAAATATACTTCACAAACAGAATTGACAAAAGGAATTATTGTTTGTTTATTTAGAACTAAACACAAAGCTACACACTGGGCTATCTGTGCTTTGCCCATTATGGGGATTGAAACTGTTTTTTAATGGTGTGAGTTTACAAACATACTGCTGTGGTACTGGGGGATTCTACTTCTTGTTCTGTACTTTAATTAAAATAAAGTGCTAATATCCATACTGGTCATCTTGAGAATTCATTTTTACTTCAAGTGGGTTTTTTTGTCATCATGAAAAAGAAGTATTGGTAATTAAAAAAAGTATTTTGTTTTTAAATTAATACTGAAACTAATATATTCAAAAGTCTGTTTTTATTCTTTAACAGTATCAGTTACAGTTAATCAAGTAGTTATTTCAGATACTTAAAATTCTCATGTATAAAGGCTAAACTTCAAAGATAATAGATTATAAATTGTTTTGGAAAGGGGAACTTTCAGGTGCTAGTACTTATGGTGTATATTCTGTGAAAAAGATTCAGAAACTTTAATTTGTTAAAAACATAATTATAAAAAAAAATCTAAATTACATTTGCCATTGCTACCTTTTAGATGGATACTAAAGTTTGTTTTTAGATTAATGTTATAGTTTTTCTTACCTTTTTTTTAATCTTTTATAATTATCATTACTCTTTGCACAATTTCTTCTTCTTTATTGTGTTATGTAGACTATAGTAGGTATCATAACATTAGAAAATGTGATTGAAGAATTGATTCAAGAGGAGATTTTAGATGAGAAGGATATAACCGATTCCCACTTGAGAGCTACCATGGCCAAAGCTCGCTTTGCTCGTTCCTTGTCATTTGCTGCTTTTTCTAAGGCAGAAAATTTACCTGTAGGTTCATTCTGTGATTTATATCAAACTTTAGAAATGATGACTTAAGTTTATTTCTAAAGTGATATTTTTAATATTTAAACTTGTAATAATTTATAATTTTCACTGATAGACTTCACTTATTTCAGATTTATATATAAAGGCTTAATGGAAAGATAGATTTTTAGTTAAACTAGAAGTAAAATGAAATTAACATTGTGAGTTCTATATGCCTAGTAGTATTTATTGTGGACTGTTAAGTTTCATTTGTTGTTTAGGAGCTTGATGTTTATGATGTGATAAAATTGTTAAAGCTACTCAAATGTGTTACACGTTAGATTCTGTAGAAACATAATATTTTAATGCAATTTATTTATTATATTTCAGGTTATTTTTATTAAAAAACGCGAATTGTTTGTTTTCCTTAATTTTATCAGCTACTTCACTTTTAAAAGCAATCCTATACAATTATAGACATCATAAATACAGTGCTTAAGTCATAAAATGTAAAGAGAAATAAAGGTATTAGTAAACGAACATTTTGTGAAACCATCAAAATTTGATAAATATTCATTTCGACCTAAATAATGAAATAGTTATCAATTTGTGTGAATAATATTTTGTTTTATTGCATGAAAAAATTAAGTGTTTACCTATGGACAAGTTTGACATCTAGGCTTAATAAGCTTGAAAATAGTAAAATATTTGAAGTTTTATTTTCACAAAATATTTGTACATTCGAGTCGCCTAGTGCTGTTTTATGTACAAAATAACATAAGAAGTAGTGATTCATTAAGTCAAACCTTTTATTTATTTTAAGGTAATGTTATGATGTATTTTGATTAAAGTTTGTTTTGTGTGTGTGTGTAAGCATTTAAAGTCAGTGCTTAGTTTCTAGGAAGGAAAAACACCAAATCTGTCGATATGTTTGTGGAAGAGTTTGAGATTTGAAAAATAAAAGTTTAAACATTATTGATTCTAACTACTATTTGGAAGGGGCTGGAAAGGAGTTATGTAGCTTACTCCTTAGACCGAACATCAGTTTGTAATGCAACTGAGGCAGTTTTTAAAATTGTTTTTATTGTTTCTAGCTTTAAATTGAAAGTAAAATTGAGAATTGAAGAGATACAATAGAAATTAAGAATTTGTTTAAGTTCAGATTGTGCAATGCATAATTGCAAATTCTCTGTGATTTAATCAAAAACAGTTTTAAACATTCTTTGTAAATTTAATGGTATAAAAGCTTATTAATGATCAATACAAACTTCACTGGTAGTCAATATAAAGTAGTTACAACGAGCAACATTTCTAAAACTTTAGAAAAATAAGTAAAGAGCACCAAATACTTTTTCAGAACACCATGAAATTGGAACGATCAATTCCAGAACAAAAGTCATCACTTGTAGGAGTCATGTCAACAGCAGCAATCATGACCAATATTTCTCCAAAATATGGTTTAATGCGCACAGAGGAAAGAGTTCCTAACTCTGACGACACTACTGATCCACGTGCAAATTTACTCCAGCCTGAGTCTTTTCACAATTCCAGCTCTAATTCAGAATGAATTTGATTGCATATTTTTCTGCTATGAAGAAAATTGTTATTCTGAAAACACAACTCATTCTTATGCACCTTAACTTCAACTTGGTTCCTTTCAGAATTCCAAACCTAGCATAAAATGTACCTAGTTTTCAGCTGTAAAGAAAATTATAAGTTACCAACAAATTATATCTTTTCCTGTATGAGTAATTAAATTGCATTTCCTTTTCTGAATATATTGTTTTAACTAACTTTTTATAACCTACATCTAGAATTAGGAATAATTTTGTGATTAAGGCAATAATGTTTGTAAAAACTGATTTTGTTTTCTAACATTAGTGAGTTTTATTCCATTATAACTTTTACACTGAAATGACAAAGTATCATTGCTCTTTCTATATTACTTGCAAACTTTCCTATTTGCTTCTCAGGAATTTTAATTTCATTTTGAGATTTCTTTTTTTTATTATGATCTGTATAGTGGCATAAGATTACTATTTTACCCATAGCACGGAATCATTCTTTAAAAGTTTGGAAGATTTCACTGCCACATTTAGTAACTCGAAGCTTTGAAAGTAAAGTAACCACTTATTATTCTGGCTTACTGAATCTGTAGTGTAATTAATAATTTTTGAATGAGCTACAGTGTATATTGGTATTTGATAAAAGATGGTGGTACAAACTGTTTTGTTTTCTTATATAAATATTTTTATTAACTTTTCAAACATATTTGCTGAAAATTTATTCTTTAATACCTTTGAATTTACTTTGCATAATTCTATACCAAAATAGGCTTATGTGTGTTCTACTGTTTTGACCAACTAGTCAGCAGTTATTATCTGCTTGACACTATAGCAAGGCCTGTTTAATAGTGTTGAGCTTATAGTAACTAGTAAACTTAATCATTTAAAGGTTAAGATATTAATGTTTGGAAAAGCAGCAAAATGTAAGAGCAGAATGAGGCCATATTACAGGTAAGAATACCTAATCGTTGGTTTCCTTATAGTTCAGTTAGTAATTCTTATAATGGCCAATTAATGTTCTGAATGTTTTACAAATATTCTAATAAACTTTAAGTTTATAGAACATAGTAGTCAAGTTCAATATATCTGTGAACTTTAATTGGTATGTTATATCTTACCATGCAACTGAAACTCAATGGAACAATACTTGCAATGATAGGAAGATGTTTAATCAAGTTCTCAAGATAAGATTGTCTTAATATAAAGGATCTGATAAAATATTTAGTATAACATTCACATTAGATGATTGATGCAAAACATTATGCATAAGAATAATAACAGGTTTTCTCTGACAACTGGATGCCTTCCTATGATGAGTTGATTGAAATCTGGGACAGCACCATGCTAACTTGGCTGCACACTGAAAACTATGCTGTAACACGACTCTATGACTGGATGGAAAAGAGGTTGTGTTTTGGCTGATGCTATCACCTCCTCTAGCATGTAATCACACTGTAATCTTTATATACTTAAGAAGTTTATTGCATAGATATTTTTTGAATAATTGTATGACAAAATAAATCATCCTGAGGGGAAAATCCTGCATTGTTAAAATATTTATTGTGGGCATTTTTCAAATTTAGCCCAGTATTTTGTGGTGATGATTCTGCTTATTGAAAGAAACCTTTTATTAAATTTTCTGAGTGAATCTTTTGTAACACATGAAAATAAGTATTTTATTATATATAATATTATTATTATATCATATTTTTGTATGTTAGACAAAAACAAAGGATTCTATTTAGATTTGGGTTTATTCATTAATAACCTATTTTATTTTGTGTCATCTCTTTTTGTTGTTATAGGGCATTTCATTGTTAAAATCTTTCACACAATGTTTAAATTTAACATTTTCATGCGAGTAGTTTATTGCTAAAATTTTAGTTATTTTCAGTACCTTCTTAAGTAGTAAAGTTGCTTGGTTTGATGATAACCAACTAAATGGTCATCATAAAGTATTCTCATTTTATGAAAATTTGAGATTAATTTTTATTTCCTTGTGCATTTTCTGTAATTATGATAGTTTAATGTTTGTAAATTGCATTTGTTGTATTAATTGTTTTGTCCCTCAAACTTTGTTGGGTGACTATGCATATTAGACATTATGGAAAAATTGTACAAGTGCTATTATTCAGCAAAGTACAAGTTATTTGTATAAGTAATTACTGTATACAATTTTACTTCAAAAGTATGAACAAACGATGCAATATTATGTAAAGAAAGTGCTGAAATATATAAATATGTGATTTGAGATCTATTTATAATGTAGAGCCTCCCATATTCTGAAAATATCTATTATAAAGAAGTGTTGCATGCTATAAATGTACATTTAAAGTGGTAGTAATTATGGATTCCATTCCATTCAAAAGATGCTTTACTAATTGAGAAAACTGTATAATTTCTGATATTGTCATTGTGAGTGTTTAAATAAATGTTGTTGTTTACTAACTATCTGTACATTAAAAACAAAACTTGGTAAATAGCCGAATCTTAATAGTTGATGAAAGTAATCATTGTGTGTGCAGGGAAAATTTGCATACAATGGATAAACCCTTAAATAAATAAAAACACAAAATATTACATAAAATCTAGTTAGTCATAGGTGTGTGTGTGTGTGTGTACACACTAAGTATTTATGGATCTATGCATCATTACCAATGGGCCTAATCCATAAAAAGTGAAGAACCCCCAGACCATGATAACAAAATCTTCAAACTTCACTGATAGTACAGTACACTCAGGTAATAAGTGTTCTCCATGCATTCCCCATACCCAAGCATGTCAATCAGAGTGGAATAGTGTGTAACATGACTCATTTATCCACAGGACTGAGTTCCATTGATCCACAGTCCAGGTTTAGTGTACCTTGCCCAGGTCAATGATGGTGTGCATATGTTTTTGTTAGCATTGACTTGTGGGCTGCTGCTCCTCTGTAAAAAGTCATGATAAGCAGCTCTCAAAATGCTATGGAAATACTTAAGAGAATTAGCTGTGGATCCTTGTATCTCCAAACATAGATCTTTTCTGACAGAAAAATGAGGTAACTAGCCTTCTCTAGACCCATTGACTCCTGTCAATATTCCACACCTATCTAGTAGTTTGAAGGCTCATTGCCACCTGTGGACTTCTATTTCTTCAGCATATTGCAAATTGTCAACATGGGAATGTTTAGTTGCCATGCAATAACATGTCCAGACGTTTTCTCCAAATGAAATACAACTACCCTTCCCCTCTGAAACTACATGCATGTTAGCTCTTTCTGTGTACTTATTGTTCAGCATACAAGGTTGAAATGACTTTCGAGCAAACCATTTATTACTTTTATAGACCAAACTATCACACACTGTTATTATAACACTCATTTTTCTGTAATCAGAGGTGTGTTCAATAACTATTGGTACATCACAGATCCTTTAAATGTTTGGTTTTGGAACAGTTTTGACAGAAAAGTATCATAGCATATGCTAGTATAACACTAACCTCTGGAGAAACACTTTATACTACTACATAGTTAAAATATCTAGCCATAATCTGTACTGTAGAAAAGTTTATAGCATACCTCAATGGAGAAAAAGTTATAGTTATCACTGACTGTACTGCCTTAAAGTGGTAAACTGATGCATTTGTTCTTAAAGTTGCAGAACTTAACATTAAAATAATTTCCAGAAAAAGAAAAAAACCGTTACTTGATGCCATAGCTAAACATCCTACAGAACCCCCAGAATAAATTACAGACTTGAATGTCATTAACCTATCAACTTAATGTTTTTTCATTGTCAATGTTAGCTAGCACTCAAAAATACTTGACCGCTGAACAAATTAAAAATAATGAGTAAGTACATTTTCTCTTACTTAAACTGTACATTTGTCAGATGATTCACCAAAAACCCACATGAGGTAAAACTGTATTCCCAAGACGGCTGATATGTATATTAAAACTTTAATTGAAATAATGTACAGAACAATGTTTCGACCTTCTTAACTGCAAGATAACGTAAGAAAGTCAAAACATTGTTCTGTACATTATTTTAATTGAAATTTTGATACCCATACTAACCGTCTTGAGAATACCACAAAACTGCATGCCAGTCAGTTATTTAGGCTTCAGAGAAACCATAGACAAAATATACAAACGTAATTTCTCTGGTATGAAATAGGACATTAAAATTGCGTTATAATTCCACGTTTGTCAAACTACGTACTAAGTTTGATGATAAATGGCTAGGAGCATTCATCCAAAGCACTAGACTGTTGGAACCTGCTGAAGTAACAGGAGTGAATTCAAAGAGCCTTATCATAAGTATACTAACAGGAATGGTTGTTGGCTGTAACATGTAATTTCAATTAATAGGTTTAAACATTTCCTGTCAAACTCTTAGCTACTAAAATAATAGCGAAGAATAAATTAACTAATGAATAATTGTATGTATATGACGTTCCAAAGACTAAGGTAACGAAGTAAATTCTTCGAAATATACACTTACAAGCATTACATGCACTACATGGCTTAAAGTATGTGGACACCCCTTGATTAGTGGGTTTGGCTATTTAAGCCACATCCATTGCTGACAGGTGCATAAAATCGAGCATTCAGCCATGCAATCTCCAAAGACAAACATTGGCAGTAGAATGGGTGGTACTGAAGAGCTCAGTGACTTTCAACGTAGCATTGTCATAGGATTCCACCTTTTTAACAACTCAGTTCATCAAATTTCTGTCCCGATCAACTTTAAGTGCTGTTATAGTGAAGTGGTAATGTCTAGAAGCAATAACAGCTCAGCCACGAAGCGATAGGCCACACAAGCTCACAGAACGGGATCGCCGAGTGCTGATGCGCGTAACACTTAAAACTCGTCTGTCCACAGTTGCAATATTCACTAACGAGTTCCAAACTGACTCTGGAAGCAATGCCAGCACAATAACTGTTCGGCTGGAGTGGTGTAAATCACACCACCATTGGACTATCGAGCAGTGGAAACGTGTTTTCTAGAGTGATGAATCACGCTTCACTGTCTGGAAGTCTGGAGAATGCTACCTGTTTGATTGCATAGTGCCAACTTTTAAGTTTTGTGGAGGTGGAATAATGGTCTGGGACTGTTTTTTTAGGGTTTGGGCTAGGCTCTTTTAGTTACAGTAAAGGGAAATTTTAACGCTACAGCATCCAATGGCATTATGGAGAATGGTGTGCTTCCAGCTTTGTAACAACAGTTTGGGAAAAGCCATTTTTTGTTTAAGAATGATAATGCCCCCGTGCACAAAGCTAGGTCCATAAAGACATGGTTTGCTGCGGTTGGTGTGGAAGAACGTAACTGGCCTGCACAGAGAATTGACTTCAACCCCATCGAACACCTTTGGAATGAATTAAAATGCCGACTGCGGGCAAGGTCTTCTCACCTGACATCAGTGCTCATCCTCATTGATGTTTTTGTGGTTGAATAGGAGCGAATCCCTGTAGCCATGTTCCAAAATCTTGTGAAAAGCCTTTTCAGAAGGGTGGAGGCTGCTTAGAGGAGACCAACTCTATATTAATTCCCATCGTTTAGAAATGAGATGTTCAACAAGCAAATATGAATGTGAAGATCAGGTGTCCACATACGTTTCATCGTGTAGTGTAATTACCACTACACATTTTACATACCACATTGGTTGTATAATGTTCATTTTGTGTTAATTCCCTCAAGAGCAGAAACATGAAACTAATGTCATAATGCAGGTCAAGGAACATCACCCCATAATGTTAATACCCTCAACCTCACATGACAGCTTAGCAAGTGGTTCTTTGGCAGTTTACTTTGATGTACCAGTCATACTATGCCATTTGCGACACTGATGCGCTGCTCAAATGCGGAAAAAGAGATCCATGATCGAGACACAATTTTACTGTGAAAAGAAATTTAAAATATTTTGATGTGTTGGGTGAACAGAAACGAAAGTGTCTGAAGATTACTGGTTATTTTTCAGGTTCCTCCTGGGCCTGAAAGTTCTAACCCCAAAACTACTGCCAAGATTGGATTGGATTTTAATGTGTTAATCTCTGCCATCACTGCAAAGAAATGTTAGATCATCTGAAATATCCTGAGAAGTGTATTTCAAAGTACCATCTTGGCCCAGCATAGCCAGATGGTTAGAGTGCTCGACTCGGAATCTAAGTGTTATGAATTCGAATCTCCGTTGCACCTAATACGCTCGACTTTCACCCGTGGGGTTGTTGTTATAATGTACGGTCAGTTTCACTCTTCATTGGTAAAAGAGTTTGCGATGGATGGTGATGACCTTCCGTCTGGTCTTACACTCTAAAATTAGGGACGGCTAGCGCATATAACCCTTGTGTAGCTTTGGGTGAAATTAAAAAAAAAAAACAACCATCGACTGACCATCAATCATTATATAGAAACAGTCTTAGGAAGTGTTTTTGCACAATGCATTTATGTGCGTGTGTATACTATATTAAGAAAGATATAAATTGTATTACATGTTGGTTCCCACAAAATGTTAAATTGTACTGAGTGCGAGAAAGGTGGACCTAAGTTAGAGTTAAATGTAGTTAAAGACAAACAAATGAAGGTACATTTTTATTTGAAATGTGAGAAAATTGATAAAGAATGCGAAGATAATGTGTGATAAGAATTTATTATAACGTTAGTCGAGTGTGTCGTGAGCATAACCACTCAGCCATGTTCCTGATATTGAAGCTAAAAATGTAATGCACAGCATACAAGGTGATTCATAATATATAAGTGATGCACCACATTATATTGTCTCACACGCCCTCTTTGGATACAGCCAAGCTGCGGCAGCTAAGTTGACATCTCTAGACAGCATAAAAAGAACTATTTGGAATCTACGTTGAAAACAAAATTTAGGATTAGTTACTTCAAATTATAAAGAGATATTGTCTATCCAGAAGAATACATTAAAAGTGGAAATGAAGAAGAGTTTTTTTAAAATTTAACTCTGATGCAAAACGCGATCAAATACAGATTTTGTTTGCAAGAAGGAACAGTCTCTTGCAAGTTGTGATCATTTGTATGTTGATGAAACACATAAGATAGTTTCGAATATTTTTGAAAGATTATGTACGGTTCATGGGATGTATAGAAGCATTGCCTTTTCTTTAATTTATGCATTTTTGCCGAATTTTGTTCACTGAAAAACTCGGTTTTCAGTACTGTACGCAGACATTCCACTGTACCACAAGGGCACAGTTGCTGAATAGTTGTAGATAAAGGACTTTGCACTTTCCTTACTCCCATGTCTGTGTCCGGCACGGCCAGGTGTGTTTAGGCGTTCGACTCGCAATCTGAGGGTTGCAGGTTCAAATCTCCGTCGCACCAAACATGCTCGCCCTCCAAGCCGTGGGGGCGTTATAATGTGACGGTCAATCCCGTTATTCGTTGGGAAAAGAGTAGCCCAAGAGTTGGCGGTGACTGGTGATGACTAACTGCCTTCCCTCTAGTCTTACACTGCTAAATTAGGGACGGCTAGCACAGATAGCCCTCGTGGAGCTTTGCGCGAAATTCAAAAACAAACAAACAAACCCATGTCTGTAATAACAGATCTTGAACTTGTAATAATAAATACAATTATAATATATTAAGTTATGACTAAATTAGTCTAAAGGTTAGTCATTTTATTAATTGTTATTTTGGAGAATTGTTATTTTAAAAAATATATATATTCCAAGAAGTTTCCGCAAACCAGTTAATGGACACTAATTTTTAGCTTATATGTTGAATTTGTAAAGATATGAGAATTAAATATATATTTCATTCTAGATCAGGAAATAGAAATATAGGTAGAAGGATAACTGAATTTGAAACAATCAATTATTTGAATTTTCTCTTGCAATTAAAACTTCCATTCATGAGTCTACAGGTTATATGCCAGTAAAACTCCATTTAGGGCAAGATATTTCCTTACCTTTGGACTAAATAACGAAATACTCAACAGCACCTCAAACTGGGGATAAGTAAATAGCAGAATCACAAAATGTCATAGAGAAAGCAAAGTTCCATAATAATGGCTCAGAAGTGACAGTGACAAGCATACAATCACAAAAGGCGCACAAATAGTCTTTCAATAGGTGATTTAGTATTATAATGGACACATCCATTATTAATTTTACTGTCAAACTTTATTCCAGGTGAAATGGACAGTTTAAAGTTACTGTGTTACTCCATTAGTGTATGAATAAAAATGTCCTATATCAGGTGAAATTGCAGCACTACTTCATGTTTTTAATACAAAGATGTACATTTCTTCAGTGGAAACTTTTTAGACAATGAAAAAAATGGTAATCGTCCTGAGCAGTTGCGGCAAAACAGAAATGTCATTTACAGAACACTTCTAGGTCTTCACTTTTAGACAATACTTCTGGTGTTAGGTCCAGTCGTTATCCTTCGATGGATCCCACTAATAATTTACCTGTGTCTCCGGATTAATCCTCTCAAAGAACGTCGTGGTCATGTCGCAGAGTTGGTTATCTGAGTTTGTCTGGTATTTGAACTATTAATAAATATTTAGTAACCCGAACCAATGCCTAAAACTAGTGAAGATGAAACTGGAGATCCCAGAACATGAATTGCTATTTTTTCTGATATCTGTACTTAAACTATAAAGTATAACTAGTGTCATTATAAATAAGGAGACAAAAGTAACAAAACAAAAACTAGATGTCTTTTATGGAATGATGTAACGTCATAACTACTTTTCTGAATGGGGAAAAGAGTGCGATATACTGAATTCCATAATTTTATTTACCTTTCATTTGTTATTTCTTTCATTATTTAGTTTAACTATACGTAGTTGGTTGAATTAAAGAGATAACTGACTTTGCAGCCCGGACATGTTTCATTTGAGTATGTTTACATTAAGAACTTGACATAAGCGATGGTGTTCGGATGTTAATATTGTGAAATATTATGTAAATTAGCTAATCACATGAAATGCAACCTGGTGATATCAATCTAAATTAAAATATACTTCCTTGATCTCAAATTAGCTGATTCACATGATGTGGTGAGAATTAATTATTGCCGATTGTGGTCTGACATTGTTATTGATATTGAAATAGTTTAATTTTCGAATATTATTTTTCTTCGGGGCTAAGTTTTGTCTTCTGGTTCTTTTTTTTATTCCTTTGGTTATTGAAATTAATAGCATTGTTACACTGAAAATTAACGTTATGTTAAGTTCTGTCCAGACACTTATTGAGTAACTTCTTTCTCTCTCTCTCTCTCTCTCTTTTTTTTTTTTTGGCCTGGCATGGCCAAGCGCGTTAAGGCGTGCACTCGTAATCCGAGGGTCGCGGGTTCGCGCCCGAGTCGCGCTAAACATGCTCGCCCTCCCAGCCGTGGGGGTGTATAATGTGACGGTCAATCCCACTATTCGGTGGTAAAAGAGTAGCCCAATAGTTGGCGGTGGGTGGTGATGACTAGCTGCCTTCCCTCTAGTCTTACACTGCAAAATTAGGGACGGCTAGCACAGATAGCCCTCGAGTAGCTTTGTGCGAATTTCCAAAAACAAACAAACTCTTTTTTTTTTTTTTTAAATGATAAAATTTGTTTTCCATTTGTTTGTGACTTTTACTTTTGGATTTTTGTGCTTGGGTATAGTTTAATAAATTGTTTTTTGTTCTACCCTGGTTAAAGAAACAGTTGTTTTAGTCAGTTACAATACACGCTTTGGAATTGTTTAGTCCAATTATCAGCGTTAAAACCTGAATGTTAATTCACATTATTATTACCGCAAAAACGTTAGCTATTGCGCGAGTTTTCATATTCGCCTGGAAGTTTATAAAGAATAAATTGTTTGTTTGTTTTTTGAATTTCGCACAAAGCTACTCGAGGGCTATCTGTGCCAGCCATCCCTAATTTAGCAGTGTAAGACTAGAGGGAAGGCAGTTAGTCATCACCACCCACCGCCAACTTTTGGACTACTCTTTTACCACCGAATAGTGGGATTGACCGTCACATTATACACCCCCACGGCTGGGAGGGCGAGCATGTTTGGCGCGACGGGGATGCGAACCCGCGACCCTCAGATTACGAGTCGCACTCCTTAACACGCTTGGTCATACCGGGTGAAAGAATAAATTTAAACGCATATACCGTACGTTTTATCGTACATCCTATTTATACCGTTACGGTTTAATAACACTATTAAGAGGAAGAACTGTGTTTATACAAAGGTTTAAATATAACTATAAACACTGCATTATCAAAATAATAATGCAATTCAAATGCACACAATATGGAATTGACCTCAATTAATGACGACAGGAGGAGTTGATATTATAATTTACTGTGATTAATAAAACTGTTAAAGATTTGTTCAATAAGAATTTTGTAATCAAAGCCTTCTGACTTCTGTTCGTCTCCCGCTGGCATAACGGCACGTCTGTAGACTTACAACACTAAAAACTGGGCTTAGACATCAGTAATGAGAGGAGCACAGATAGCGCTTTCTGTAGTTTTATGCTGAATTGCAAACAAACAGAAACAGTTTCATGTCCTTTAATGATGAGAAAAATACTGAGTATACAAAACAGAAACTAATATTTTATTCTAAGTTCAGAATAAAAGATGATTTATATGTTGTGATGCATTGAAAACTTGAGTTGGGTTAATATTATTTCAACTGCATAGTATTTAATTTTGCCGCTTTCTTTATTACATTATTGTATTTCTATGATCGTATTAATTTATAAATTTTAAGACGAAGCATGAAGCACGGAAAGGAAAGAAGGCTGCAGGAAACAAGGCAAAACTTGAAAAGTTTCTTAACTTCCTATTTTGGTAACAAAACCACATACTTCACTGCACTGCCTGTGGGTACTGTGCAGGTAACAGATAATCCTCACACTTGTGTGCAACTTAATATGGAACCTGCAGAGCCAACTGGACTAATTGTAGCATGTGTAACAGAGATAACTGTCTCTATGGGTTAAAACAACCGACTGCAGCAGAACGGTGTTTCATAATTGAGAATGATCTTTACCAACTTATCATACAAAAGCAGAACCACAAGTCTTAATTTTTATGCAGCATATCACAAAAAAGTATCAACTTCTGGAATGTATATCCGTCGTACTTGGTTATGTTATTCAGTTAAGATGGATCTCTACTATTGTTAATAGTCCGGCATGGCCAAGCGTGTTAAGGCGTGCGACTCGTAATCTGAGGGTCGCGAGTTCGCATCCCCGTCGCGCCAAACATGCTCGCCCTTTCAGCTGTGGGGGCGTTAAAATACGACGGTCAATCCCACTATTCGTTGGTAAAAGAGTAGCCCAAGAGTTGGCTGTGGGTGGTGATAACTAGCTGCCTTCCCTGTAGTCTTACACTGCTAAATTAAGAACGGCTAGCACAGATAGCCCTCGAGTAGCTTTGTGCGAATTTCAAAAACAAACAAACAAACAAGCTATTGTTAATCGCGCTGTCATTTTGGTGGCCGGGAAAAACTGAAAGAAAATTGTGACTCAGTTTACAGGAAATGACAATTGGCAGGACTTATCATGAAACAGAGAAACACGTAAAAATTCTACCTATCATCTCCATTCTTTTATGATTTTCACTCATTGGAAACCAAAAGATATACTTAGTGAAGACCTGAAACGTGAACTAAAGATTCAATTAGACTATTGGAAGCAGGTTCTTGATCTAGTAGTCAATGTGGCATTAATATTTGCCTTGCCTAGCCTAACATACAGAGGACACTGGGAAAATTGCAATGTCCGAATTTAAATACGGGAAACTTTTTTGTCGATTATTGGACTCTTAGTGAAATATGATCCAATAGTAGAAGATTTGTTGAAAAAAATACAGTGTACGGTAAGTACAATAACATAACTAGTTATTCCTCCTCTGAATTTACTGTAATTCGGTAAGCAACAATGAAAATGTTCCAGCTTTACCAAGGTCCACAGTCATCTATTGCACCAGGACCTCTTATTAGTTTGTCACATCACTGTTCGTAATCTATTGTTCCAGAGTCGAAAATTTAATATTGAGTTGGTTGTTATGATACAATTGAACATAACAAATATACACAGATTCTCAATAATATTATCCTTGAAATGGCAAACTTCAGAGACCAGTTTGAAAATGTTATGTTGGAAGCTTCTCAGTCGGTATTGCAGTGGAAAACTAAAATCATGTGGTCCACAGAAAAACGAGTTGAGCGATATGTTGCTAAACTAACTGAAGATGAAATATTATCAAACTCAGAAAGGAAGTTTCAAGTTTACATGGTTTATGAAGTGATAGATTGTGCTGTTACGCAGTTGAAAATACGGTTTAAAGGAAAACATTTCAACTTTCCCGTGTATCTCAGATTCTATGCCAAATTATGAACTTTTTCTCTGCAAAATCAGTTGCATCGAAGTACTGAAGTGACATATCTGAAAACATACCACACCAACTTATTACGTACATGCTTTGAGGAGTAGTTAAAATCTATGTTGATTGTGCATGAATTAGTCATGTCTATCATTACAGACTTTAAGACTGTGCAAAGTAGTTTTACGGATATCATCACCTGGTGTACGATATTTCTTACTATTCATGTGACAGTCGCACAGTGCTAGTGCTCATCTTTGAAACTTATGCTGATTAACAACAATTTGCAAACACGAGTTTCTCAAGAACAGCTTTCTAGCCTTGCAATGTTGTCCACAGAAAAGCAGATAAACAATGCGATTGTTGCTGATTAATCTGAAAACAAAAACAGCAAGAAAAGTAGATTATGGAGGTTGATGTTGTTAGTCAGAAGACAGAAATTTTGAGTTTTGCTAGTCCATTTGTATGTCTATATTTTGTAGGCCTATTTATTTTTATATGATGGTTGATGGTTCATTAGAGTATATTAAACTTTGTTTTCCATATTAAAACTCACATTGTAAGCTGCTAACTGTAATTCGGTAAGCAACAATGAAAATGTTCCAGCTTTATCAAGGTCCACAGTCATCTATTGCACACGGACCTCTTGTTAGTTTGTTACACCACTGTTCGTAATCTATTGTTCCAGAGTCGAAAATTTAATATTGAGTTGGTTGTTATTCTCATTTTGCAAATGAATACAAAACACAGATGAATTAATTAGTTTACAGCTGCTTTTAGCTGAAACTCCCACGTGCACACATTTGTAACTGACGTTTAGTTTTACCAGTATAAGTAGCTTTATAGCAACCACATGTATATGTATATACAATCCAGAAGAGCATAGGAATTGGTTAAGTATCTTTGATTTTAAATATTACTTTTTATTCTAAATGTTGACTTAAATACTAAACGTAGCTTAATTTGTAAGTTGTATGGTCATTATCTTTTTAAGTTGAGAATTGAATTAAAAAAACAACTGCCCATGAAAGGATTAACATGAACTAATAGATATTTGAAGACAGTGTGACTTCATGAGAAATTTTATTTTAATTGTTAAAACATCCGTGTCACACACTCTAAGATATAAAGTGGATAATCATTACGTTGTAATATGTTATGATTTGTTTAAATGTTTGAGGGAAAACGTATGTCAGAACAGATAATATACGCTGTGCTTTGTAGACCTAGAGCGAGGCCATGCCTCAAGAAGTCTGGTATTAAACTGTTTAAGACGAATGTATAGGCCGCTAAATATATTCATACGGTAAATAGCTGTATAAAAGAGTTTGTTTGTTTATTTTATTTACTTGGACGACCAAAAACAACAACAACTAAATTACCGTTTCCTTCCATCTCACACGTAAAGTTTTTAGATGGATGTCGTGATTTTAAATATTTTAAAAAACTTCTTGACATGATCAGTGTTATAGAAACTAACCTTATATACAATACTTGTTTGTAATAAAACGGTCAATTATACACTCATTGACGTTCGTTAGAATATTCCATTATACTCTTTTTAAACTTCCAGTTGAATATGAAAATTACTCACTCAGTAGCTATGCTGTTACTTTGTAGTTGAAACACTGTGAACAAACGGTTCAAGGGTTCGGCATTGCCAAGTGGATAAGGCGCTCGACTCTTCCTCTGAAGGTCGCAGGTTCAAATCCCCGTCACACCAAACATGTTCGCTCTTTCAGTCGTGGAGACGTTATAATGTTACAGTCAATCTAATTATTCGTTAGTAAAAGAGTAACCCAAGAGTTTGCTTTGGGTGGTGATGACGAATAGCTGCCTTCCCTCTAGTCTTACACTGCTAAATTAGGAAAGGCTAGCACAAATAGCCCTCGGATAGCTTTGTCCGAAATTCAAACCAAACTTTTCGAGGTTTTAATGTTGATTACGAAACTTAAAGAAACTCTGAACCTTTCATTATTAAATACCTTCTTAGTATTATTGTGCTTTAATATTTATGATGTGTAATGCTTATTGCTTTACATTTTAAAACCATACACAAATGAACTTTTCTTTACGTTTATGTAGTTAAAAAATAAAAAATATATATAAAATGTGCACCAAGTTCTTTTAAACTCACTTAAAAGAAAAATGTCGCTGGTTGGCTCTTCAAACCTCAATCCCTGCAAATACTCAATGACAGACTAAGATATAAAAAACGTACAAGCGAGAGAGAGCATTGTATTGTGTGATTGGTCTAATGGTTTTTCAAGTAAGTTGAAGTAGTTACTGAAGTGGAATGCCAACCCACCTCAGGTAGGCCTAAACCATGCTTCTACATTTTATTAGACTTGAAATTGACTCATTACTCTTACAGGTACCTAAGATTACATCAAATATCTTACACTCTCTTTCTTTGCCCTTTTGCACAAATACAGGCGATAAGATAGAACAATGAAACAAAACACAACTAATAGACACATTTCCCACCACTTTTCGTAAACTGTCTTATCCATTAATAATAAGCATGTTAAGGCATGCGACTCGTGATCTGAGGGTCGCGGGTTCGCATCTCTATCGCGCCAAACATGCTCGCCCTTTCAGCTGTGGGGCGTTATAATGGTACGGTCAATCCCACTTTTCGTTGGCAAAATAGTACCCCAAGAGTTGGCGGTGGGTGGTGATGACTAGCTGTCTTCCCTCTAATCTTACACTGCTAAATTAAGGACGGCTAGCACAGATAGCCCTTGAGTAGCTTTATGCGAAATTCAAAAACAAACCATTAATAAACTGTATTAGCGGTAGTCATGACTGTAAGCTTATCAGAAAGGAAAATTTTAATAGACAATGCAATAAATATTTACGGTGATAAGGAACTGGGTGACAGACTTTTTACTTTAAATGTCGTGTAAAAGCGAGGAAGACTGTTAAACAGACGGCGTGTACTACCACAGTTTTGTTATAATGTGCGTTAGGATGACGTTTAGTTTCTCATTATATTTCTTGTACCGTAACAAGGAATGATTTCATGATATTTTAAGTACCGGAGTATCCGAAAAGAAATATAGTTGGTATTCTTTAGTGTCTTCAAATAATGAGGTTCATTGCATTATGCTAAACGATTTTGAAGTCTCGATAGATTGTAAAGTCCATATTTTCATGTCTTGTCATTTCTATCTTATAAACATCCATATGGACATATAACCCTGAGTATAGTTTTCATCACAAAATATTCTGTCTTAAGGCTATCATGTTCAAAGCATATCCCTTTTCCTGCGATTTTCATAATCAATCTACCTTTCTTTACGATTGCTATTAAGTACAAGGATATCCATGCGATGGGAGTTTTAAAGCTCTACTTGATACATAACTTTATGACCTGAATGTGTGAATAACTTGCGTCGGAAATAGTTATCACACATCATTTCTTAAAGCGGTCACTTCTCAGTTACACCTCACAACCTGTAAACCCAAACAATGTTAAAATGTTATTCTACTGCATGCTTTTCATTGAGAGTTTGCATCACCAGTTTGTCATGTGACTTGCTGATTTGTGAATTCAAAATCGACTTAATATAATACTTAACCTCCGTATCAATAATAACAGTATTCTACAAGTAATATTATTAGTTCTAAATGATCAGACTTTTTCAACACTTTGTAACTTCTGCTTTTAGATTTAAAATATTTCGATGTTCAGTTTAGAATTCCGCTCAAAGCTACATGACGACCATCATCAATTTACCAGTAAAAAACTAGAAGGGAGGCGGCTGGTAATCACCACTCACCTCCAATTCTTTGGCTATTATTATTCCAATGAATAGGAGGTGGATTTACCACCACAGTATATCGCTCTCATAGCTGAAAAGGCGAGCATATTTGGTGGGACGGTGATTTGAACCTACAACCCTCAGATTGAGAGTGAAGTGCCCTAAGCACTTCGCTATGCCAGGACTTTTCGATGTTGTATTGAATGGGTTTGTTATAGTAGTTTAATATATTCTACAAATTTCTCATTCTGTGAGGGTGCTCCACAACGTGATAAAAAAAAAGATTTTCTGTTTTTCTGACCATATTTTGGAAACGATCTTTGATATTACTGACTATTCTTTCTTGAAAACGGTTTCTCAACAAATATTATACAAAAAGAGGAGGGCACGGTAACTACAGGACGAAAGGATGAGTTTATTCGCTAATATAGCTATATGATCGGCCTAGCATGGCTGAGCGCGTAAGGCGTGTGACTCGTAATCCGAGAGTCGCGCTAAACATGCTCGCCCTCCCAGCCGTGGAGGTGTATAATGTGACTGTCAATCCCACTATTCGTTGGTAAAAGAGTAGCCCAAGAGTTGGCAGTGGGTGGTGATGACTAGCTGCCTTCCCTCTAGTCTTACACTGCTAAATTAGGGACGGCTAGCACAGATAGCCCTCGAGTAGCTTTGTGCGAAATTCCAAAACAAGCTACACGATATTTAAAAATTAGCCTATACTTTTGTCTTTTTAGTATACTTTAAACGGCTTTCAAAATTGAAGTTTTTAATAAGAATTTTTTTAGAAAATCATTGTTTGTAGTTGTTTTCTTAAATAATTTTGGGAGTTTTTTTAAATATTGCCCAAGTATCCATTTTATCTGATAAAAGCAGTTTCTTTAGCATGCATGATGTCACAATCCACTTGGACAGCTTAAAGTTTTAATGACTGGTCATCTTCAGACAAGTTAACAAGTGACAGTGATGTCTGGTATTGGTGTAACAAATCCTTTTTCAATATGTTCACAACCATAGAAAGAAGTGGAATCTCTTTTTTTTTTTTGGTTTACACAATTGTACTCAACATCTCTTACGATATCTAGTGATAAAATGTACTCAAGATACTAAAATACGTAATATATATAAATATATTTACATATGTACAGCATACTCAGGAGTTGAGAGGTTGAATTGACATAAATTTTAGATTTTACTTTAACAAAAACATTAGAAACGCTGACAGAAAAGAAATATTTATATATATACACAAACGCAATAATTAAATAGTTGGGTCTCTGTATAATATTGAGTAATGAATTCGACGAAGTATCATAACATTATTCACATACCGATATTAATTCGAGTTACCATACGGTGAGGTTAAACGAACTCAAATTATTACTAGTAGTGAAAAACGTATAACTTGAGTTTAGTTCAACTTGTTTCCTTTTAAGGTACTTACCTTTAACGAAAGATATCTTAAGACAAGTAACATTTAACCCAAAATGCTAAATTTTTTATTTGGTCTGTATAAATGTAAATGTGCAGCACAAAATTTGTAAGGAAAAAACTGTTTGAATATAAATATTGCATATAAAGTACCTTTTTCTCATAATTTACAACTTTTACAGTAAGATTAGTTCTAGAATATATAAAAACGGCTCGGTTGAGAAAATATTTTACGAAGAGGAGCGAACAACGTTTCAACCTTCTTTAGTCATTGTCAGGTTCACAAAGAAAGAAAGAGGTAACTGACCGGAAGGTGACCACATGTTTGAAACGGGTTGTGAAACTGAGTGCCGGAATGTAGAGGGCAAGTTTAGATGTTTGAATATATAATTTATATTATTTATTATATTATTATTATTTATTATATTATTCTTAATATAGGTATAAAGGTGTTCTTTTATATTGGTTTATTGTGGGCTTGAGCTGTTGTATAAGTAAGGCTTCTTCAATTTTGCGTTTGTTTATGTTTGTTTCTTTATTTGGTATTTGAGTGTTTTCTATGGTTATGTTGTGTTTATTTGACTTGCAGTGTTCGAAAACGTGTGAAAGTGACTTTTTATGTTCTTTGAATCTGGTTTCCATTTTTCTACTTGTTTTTCCAACATAGAATTCGTGGAAGTTATCACATTATATTCTATAAATAATGTTATTGTGGTGTTTGTTAGTGTGGTTTTTACATTTGAAAGACCTTAGTTTTGTGCATGGTTTTTGAATAAATTTAGGATTAACTGGAATGATCATATTTTGTTATTAGTTTTTGCCAAATGTTGGTTATTTCCCTGCTGATGTCAGGAATATACGGAATGCAGCAGTATATGGTTTCGTAATTTTTTTATTCGTGACATATATTTACTTTTGTTAGTTGATTTTGCTTTTTGTCTAGATGTGTGCGTTTAATGTGTTCCACGGTTTGTGGAGGAAACTTATTGATGTTGATGAAGTATTGTTTCATTTTGTCTAATTCATCGTTAATTTTATCTGGTGAGCATAGTTTTATGGCTGTGTTTATTTAGTTTCTTAGTATGTTGAGTTTTTGTTTTGTTTCATGTGCTGAGTCCCAAGAAATGTATAGTCCAGTACGGGTGATTTTTCGGTGAATTTCTGTTATGAATTGTGTGTCGGTTCTTGTAATTTTGAGGTTAAGAAATGATATTTGATTGCTTTCTTGTTGTTCACATGTGAAGTTAAGGTTGGGATGTATAGAGTTAATGTGAGTGAGAAAATTAAGTATGTGTTCTGTAGATCTGAATCCCGCAACCGTGTCATCTACAGTATAGTGGTGGATGTAATGTTGTGTTAATTGCTTGTGTTTGAACTTGTATCATAAAAATATTGGCTGGAACTGGTGATACTGGGTTGCCCATGCTTAGGCCATTTCTTTGTATATAGTTATGGTTGTTGAACATGAAGTTTGTCTTCATTATGGTGAATTCTACGAGGGTTGCTAAATGGTTGCTGGGAATGCCAATAGATGGGTTAGTCTCGGATATAGAGTTCTAAGGCTATCTTGCAGGCTTCTGTAGTTGGAACTTCTGTAAAAAAGGATATAACATCGAAACTGGTTATTAAGGCTTTATGATTAAGTTGATTCAGATTAGACTTGAAATTAAAATAGTCTTTGATGAATGAGCTGGCTGATGTTACATATTTGGAGAATACCCATGCAATGTATTTACCAAGATTGTAATTAAACGATTCATATGTGGACATAACTGATCGTAATGGACAATCTGGTTTATGAAGTTTGGAGATGCCGTATATTTGTGATGTGTGTGAGTCGCTTTTGTACTAGCCGTCCCTAATTTAGCAATGTAAGACTAGAAGGAAGGCAGCTTGTCATCACCACCCACCGCCAACTCTTGGGCTACTCTTTTACCAACGAATAGTGGGATTGACCGTCGTATTATAACGCCTTCACAGTTGAAAGGGTGAGTGTGTTTGGTGCGACCGGGATTCGAACCCGCAACCCTCGGATTACGAGTCGAACGGCTTAACACACTTGGCTATGCCGAGCCGTATCGATTAGAAAGAACGTTTTAGTTCTGAAATTAATATTCTAAATCCAACAATGTATTTCAATTGTAGAATTGATTTTATTTACTTATTCGTGTAAACGTCAATCCGCGTGAATTTCGCAGATTGTTTACGGATGGCTAAACAAATAAATATGAAAAAGAACAACAACTATGGAACATTTCATTCAAAATATTTTCATGAGTTTAGTCATGCGTGGGGAAATAATGATCAAAGATATTTCGGAATATGCCTGTAAATTTGTTAATTGTGGTTTTGTTTGATTTTATTAAGAAAGCTTCTCTGATTTTTCTTCTGTCAACGTCAGACTCATGTTTCAGTATTGTTATGCTCTGTAAAGAAAAAACTGCATTTATTCGTATTCTCTTGGACTTTGAAAGGGGTTTTTGATGTTCTTTTAATTTGACCTTCAAGTTTCGTCCTGTTTCACCTATTTAAGACGCTGGCCAACTGTTACACTATTTTGTAACTGTTTCTTGATGAGGTGAGTTAGTTATAAAATATTATTTACATGTATTTTAATTTTTATTCCAGAACAGAACGTCACGGTAATAAAACATGAATCTAACACCGACGAAAGAAAAATGAGAGAAGCTTTTATGTATTAATAAAATCAAAGAATAAATATTAACGAATAATTAACAAACACTCAGGCGATACTCTCTATATCTTTGATCGTTAATTCCTCACACATTCCTAAGCTTACGCGGGCCTGCCATGGCAAAGCGCGTGAGCCGTGCGACTCGTAATCCGAGGGTCGCGGGTTCGCGCCCGCGTCGCGCTAAACATGCTAGCCCTCCCACCCATGGGGGCGTTATAATGTTACGGTCAATCCCACTATTCGTTGGTAAAAGAGTAGCCCAAGAGTTGGCGGTGGGTGGTGATGACTAGCTGCCTTCCCTCTAGTCTTACACTGCTAAATTAGGGACGGCTAGCACAGATAGACCTCGAGTAACTTTGTGCGAAATTCCAAAACAAACAAACAAACCTAAGCTTATGCAAATAATTTGTATAAAATCAATTTTAGAATTTAAATACACTGTTGAATTTTGATTTAAATACTGAAACGTTTTTACTGTATCAGTGTTTTCTTATAGCAAAGCCACATCAGGCTGTCTGCTGAGCTTATCGAGTGGAATCGAATCCCTGATTCTAGACTTTAAATTCGTAGACAAACCACTGTACTAGCGGTTTTTTTATTCTAGAAACTTCTATACATGAAAATGATCGCCCCATGGATCGAAAAGTCTAACTTGTTCTAAAAGCTAATATTTTACTTACTATAAAAGTTGTGAATTGTAATAAAACACTTTATCAGTAAATAAATTCAAAACGAAAGTATCTTATTACTTATTCAGGAAAAATGTTATATGGTGTGAAAGAATACTGATATATGATAATGATAATTGGACATATTGTACAAGGTACTGCCCATAACAATTTGAATAACATTTTGAATAAATATGAAATTACAGAGACTTAATACATTGATAGCATGAATAGTTTCATAGCTACTGTGACTTTGCAACTTAGCTTAAAAATGTTTAGTTTTAATATATTCATTATTATCAAAATGAATGTCCTACCTGCAAGATTCCTTTAAGTAAAATGAAAAACACCCCAAAAAGATGCTCTTAAAATAAAATGAATATCTTACCAGAATATTCTGAATGACACCGTGATCACATTTCTACGCTCTAAATAACTTATAATACATTTAATGATACATAATTTAAACAAGTTCCTTACTAACCTTTTATGGATAATTCCAATTTTATTGTAATACTAGGATAAGAGATTATGCTGAAAAGAAATATAAAAATATATATTTAGTTCAGATGTTCAGTAACCATGGGTCCGCCATGGCCAGGCGGGTTTAAGACATGCGATTCGTAATATTTTAGCCGTGGGGGCGTTATAATGTGACGGTCAATCCCACTATTGGTTGATAAAGAGTGGGTGGTGATGGCTAGTTGCCTTCCATATAGTTTTACACTGCTAAATTAGGGACGGCTAGCGCAGAGAGCCTTCGTGTAGCTTTGCGCGAAATTCAAAACAAAACAAACAGCAGATATGTGTTGTTTATGTTAAGATGTGGTAATGAATAAGAGATATAATATAGCGTTTGTATCAGTTTCACAAATTTAGATTTGTTAAAATATGTTTTTCAATGTCTTTAGTAATTCAACTTTTATGCATATTAAAATAATATAGATGGTATTTAAAGTATTTCATTACTGTCCATATTATTTTAATATGTGTAAAAGTTTAATAAATAAATACATTGAAAAAATAAAAAAATTAAACATTCAAAATGTCTTAATTGAGGTAGTATTAAAATTACAGCATGAAAAATTAATAAATATCCTAAATAAGGTTTGATCATTGCAGAAATTAGTGGGTAATAGAGAAATTTTAATGAGAGCTAAAGTTTGAAAAATATTTTAAATGTTTATATAGGTGAAAGTTTCTTTAAATGTACTTGGAGTACACACGAAATTATACTTCATATCCAACTATTTTAAAGTTTATGCACAGCAATTTGTTGTGTTGAAGTTTTGCTCTAAGAAACCAGTACATTTAGTGTATATCATGCAGTTTAGTTCCAGATTTTAGTCTCTACGACATGAACTGATTAAGGATAGTATCTGTTTTTTGTAGGTATCTGTTTTCAACTTCATCCTGACAATGTGATTGTTTTATACTTTTTAAGAGGAGCATCAATTCTTATAGTTTCCAAAATTCCTTCATTTTATCATCCAGTTATAGAGGAATGTAACTGTGAAAACAGTTTTTATGCTTTCATGAAGTATTTTGCAGCTTAAATAACAGTTTTGTCTTAACATTTATTTATTCATTTCAACTTAATAATTTAGTTCCATGCAGCTGATTTAATTTCAGTAGTTTTATTAATTATAAAAGTTGCACTTTATTGACATGTTGTTTAGTGTATTGTTTTTAATAAACTTTTTTTTTCTCTTTCTTCATCACTTTGCTTGTATTTCTTGTCTCATTCAGTTTAAGAAAAATCACCCCACTTGTCTATCTGTATAGATATCTGTAGTCAAGTAATGAGGGTCTCTTTTACCTTGAGTGCTGGAATACTAAAGGTTATTTCCATTGTGATTTTCCAATGAGGATGACCAAGCCCAGACCACATTATTGCAAACTGTTTCAGAAATTAACCAAGAAATGTATGTTCTCTGGTAAAATTGCATGCTGGAGAAGATGGAAGCAATTGTGATCTAAGGGGAAATCAAATGATTTTCTGTACGGAACATAGATTGCTCTTTAGCTCTTGACTTAGCTTCTCAGAGGTTCATAATTTGGTGTTTTACCAAGACAAGTGAACCACAACCCAAACTTTTCCAACCTATTAATAACATTGTAATTTTTATGTAATTTTTTTAAAGAACCCAGTTAAAAGCCATTACCTGGACATTCTTTGTTGTGAGCCATTGGCTATGCTTCATTTATCAAAAAGTAGAAGTGTGATATGCAAAAAATGTTTACTAATTTGAATATCCTCCTTGCCAAATTACATGGTCATTGTCACATGGCACACTTGACACTTCCAGAACTACTTAAGATATTTCATGTGGGAAGAGGAAATATTTTAACATTATATCTCAACAAGAATCTTATAACTGACTAGTCCAAAATAATGGAGCCAATTATTATGGTGATGATTCATTTAAACAAGCATGATAATCCTCACATTATATACAACATGAGAATTTTGACTGAACAAGAAACATATTCGTTGTCTTTCTTCACACTAATTCCACAGCTATTCATGTCTGATGGAGTTAGCAGTGACCATTCATCCATGTTAAATTAGAAGGAAAATAAAGTCGCTTTATGGAATTTATGGACAACGGAAAAACCAATTTAGCATCCGTTACTTAAATTTGATGATTTTAATGTTGTGAGGCCCGGTATGGTCAAGTGGGTTATGGCGTGCGAGTCGTAATCTGAGGGTTGCGGGTTTGCATCCCCGTCGCACCAAACATGCTCGCCCTTTAAGCCGTGGGGGCGTTATAATGTGACGGTCAATCCCACTATTCGTTGGTAAAAGAGTAGCCTAAGAGTTGGCGGTGGGTGGTGATGACCAGCTGTCTTCTCTCTATTCTTACACTGCTAAATTAGGGACGGCTAGCGCAAATAGCCCACGAGTAGTTTTGTGCGTACTTCAAAACAAAACAAATTAATGGTGTTAAACATTTGAGAGACTCAACCAAATCTACAGTGAAAAGCAACAGAATAATTGAACAGAAAACCATATACCGTACATTCTTTAAAGACTGTTAAAACTTACATGATAATGCATATTATTTGAGCGCAATGACAGAAAACGGAGATGATCTCACAGAAATGTTTTTACAAGACTTATTAATAAGTTAATGTTTGTTTGTTTTATAATTTCGCACAAAGCTACTCGAGGGCTATCTGTGCTAGCCGTCCCTAATTTAGCTGTTGTTTTGTTTTTGTTGTTTTGAATTAAGCACAAAGCTACACAATGGTCTATCTGTGCTCTTCCCACCAAGGGTATCGAAACCCAGATTTTAGCGTGTAAGTCCGCAGACATACCGCTGAGCCACTGATGGGCCCCTGCGACCCTCAAATTACGAAGTGTGCGCTTTAATGCACTCGGCCATGAAGTTAATGTTACAACACTTGGACATTAAACTGTAGTTGTAAGGATGGTAAATTGACACAAACTGTTGGAACAAAACCTAGTGATGGCAAAGATTTCACCAGGGAGACAGCTCCAAAAGATATTAACGCTATTTTACGAGAGATGATGCAATACATAAAGTAAGTGTACATTGTTTCATCAAAAATTACTTTCTTCTACTAATTAAAACAACAACAACTTTATTATACATCACTGTTGGTGTCATCACTAAGTGTATGTCAGTTGATCATGTTTTACAGATATTAATTCAGTTATTTCAAATCCAAGAATGTAAAATTGTATACATTTAATTTTCTTATATGTTTATGATAGTTTGTATGTTTTAATGATATAACATGTGAATTTATATTTTACCAAGTTTACTAAAATTAGAGACACTAACTGTTTCATAGTGTTAACTACTGAAAAATAAGCAATTGTTTTACATGTATTTGTGTGCTTATATCAAGGGATATCTTACTTATTATTGGAAACTTGCAACTTTGTTATAATCAGTGCTGAGGTTTTGTAATATATGGATTTAAAGCTATTAATTCAGAATGTTTTCTGTGCTTTCTACTAAGATTGCAACTGCGGTCACGAAACTAAAAGAAAAATAATAAAACTAAACGAACAAAAGTAAATTACCACACCTGATAGTTAATATGAGTTATATGACGATAGTTTAGGGTTTGGTGTCTGTTAATAATTTATAGTGGAGAGATTAACAAGAGCACGATGAAGTTTTGAGAGAATGACGAAGAAGAGCCAATCAGTCTGCTCCAGCTTCCGCTATAGCACACGAGTCAAATGCCATCAACTATAGCTAGCCTCCCTCAGAATGACTGGAAAATTATCACTGTCTCATGGGTTTTTACTACTTTCCACGATAAATAAGGAAAATGGAAAATGGCACATGGAGATAGGTCTGTAACAGCAAAAACTCACTGGGAGCTCTAATATACGTATTTAAACCATTAATGAAGAGACAAGGTTGGGATCTGACAATACACACATCACAGAAAGCCCCCTCATCAATATTGGTACCACCCCTGAGTGGATTGTGTACAGTAAAGTCTCCCATCATTAAGAAAGAAGAAGGCAACTGATCTTGATGACAAGTGGAAAAAACATGTGGTGATGGTATGGTTTATAGAAACATGGAGAGTAACTGCTTCAAGTAGCATACTTACTTAGTGGTACAAGCATGGTAGGGAATGCTGCATCATCATGATGTTATCAATCTCGGATCCTGTTATTTTTTAACAAAAATTGCTGACAGCATTTGCAGGTCTGAGGAATGTAAGAGAAGACACTCATGAAAAGTTAGAAATCAATCTGTGCTTTAAAATTAATCTAAACAAGAAATGAAGTGTCGACTGTTACACTGTATCAAAACAGCCATTTCTTTTTAGCAGGAGAACTGGGTTGAAAACCTCAGATTTTCTTTTCGACCTTTTTTTACTATGAAAAAAGGTCTGTTAATCCACATGTTTTATGAAAATTGAACAGATCTATATCAAATGTAGTCAAAAAGTGACTGCGTATATGACCAAATAATGGTTTTGCACTTTGAAACGAGGGAGAAAGGCCCAAACATTCACTGGATGTTACAGTAATGACAGAGACGGAAGTAAATATGGGATTGTCAACTCTTAAATCCACAGAGGGCAGAAGACTCTGAGGGAGGAATGGAAAGAATTATCTGCACCTCCACTGTAGCAAAGGAACGGAGTACAATACCATACATCTGACTTGGGACAGGAGATAACTTCCATACCCATAGATAAGAAATGTAAATAGTCCATAAATATTGTAATTCTTTTTCTACCTCATTCCCATTTAGAGCGAGAATGAAGGTAAGAGGGAGTGTCCAAATGACACTGTTAGACATGGTGTTCTTTAACACCACAACAAGCTGTCTTAAAATGCCTGAACCTTTGACATTAGAAATACACAAGAGAGTTAGAAACATATGGCCATACCTTAAAGTTGAGATGACCATATACAGTATTAACAACACCCATTCAAAATGTAAAACATTGGCACTTATTTGACCCTAGCTTCTCAGGGAGCAGCTGGTTGACTGAGAGAAACTATCCCAATTCGAGCTGTCTACAAGAATTCAAGGTAAAACGATGTGTTGCAGTATCCCTGAAACCATGACAACATACAGAAGCGATAAATTATACAAATGGAACTTTAATTTGGAGGTCTTCATCACATTGTACAGGACTCTGCAACGATTGAAAGAGAGAGAGAAGAGAGTAGCTGCACTTACCACATAACAAGTTAAGTTTAATCGGATTATGAGATCAGTGTTTGTTGTTCAACAGAATTCGTTGCCAACAATGTTACTACTAACTTGGTGATTGCTGTCAAAATATGGAAACAAGCGAATAAGCAGAATCTGCTATCTTCCAGACTAATCTTAATGAATTGTTGGAATCACTGTCAAAACAGCAGTAGCAGTCAGTTAGTTGGAAGTCCATGCTGCCTATAGCGTTGCCTATAATGGAATAGTGTAACATTCAAGAAGAAAGGACAGTAACCAGCCAATAATAAATGTTGCTACAAGGTTACTCTTAATAAAATAATGGGACTACTGTCAAAGTAGTAAGAGTAGTCAGTCACTAGTTTATTTTGTTTTGTTTTTAATTTCGCGCAAAGCTACATGAGAGCTATCTGCGCTAGCTGTTCTCCATTTAGCAGTGTAAGACTAAAGGGACGGCAGCTAGTCATCACCACCCACCACCAACTCTTGGAATACTCTTTTACCAAAGAAAAGTGGGATTAACTGTCACATTATAACACCACCACCGTTGAAAGGGCGAGCATGTTTTGTGCAACGGGGATTCCAATCCGCGACACTCAGATTATGAGTCGAGCGTCGTAACTATTTGGCCATGCCCGGCCTACCAGTCGTTAGTACATGCTATTTACAGGGTTCATCTAAACAGAATAATGGGATTTGTGTCAAATTGAGGAAAGCAGCCTTTAAACAATACTCACTGTCTATGAGAGAATAGTATGATTACTGTCAGAAGAGTGAGAACAACAAATAAATAGCTCGTGCTGCCTACAAGATTACTTTTACAACACAAGATGTGTTACTGCCAAAGTAAGGAATTATGCCAAGTAGCAGCACATTCTGCCTAACTGATTACTCTTAACAGAACAGTGTGTTTGCCTTCAAAATAGTGAGAGTGAGCAGCATTCGCTGCTTACAAAGTTACTCTAAATGGAATAGTAGGATTACTGTCAAGGTAGGGAAATCACCCGCTCAGCACCACATATTATCTATAATGTTAGTCTGTCATAAAATTATAACGCCATCAAAAACTTAAAATTGGATAATGTTTTCAGGCCATAGTAATGCAAACATTAGGCTTTGTTATCAAAAAATAGGCACAATAACTATTAGAATACTTCTGGTGCAATCTATGTCAGCAGGAATAAATATAACAACCAAATTTTCTTTAGTTATAGGCTCGGCATGGCCAAGCATGTTAAGGCGTGCGACTCTTAATCTGAGGGTCGCGGGTTCGCATCCTCGTCGCGCCAAACATGCTCGCCCTTTCAGCCGTGGGGGTGTTATAATGTAACGGTCAATTCCACTATTCGTTGGTAAAAGAGTAGCCCAAGAGTTGGCGGTGTGTGGTGATGACTAGCTGTATTCTCTCTATGGAGTAGCTTTGTGCGAAATTCAAAAACAAACAAACAAATTCTTTGGTTACCTCTGCTGTGTCAGGGATGAGTTATATCCATCTATTATGGTTGAATTTTACTTTAATGTATTTTTAGAGTTGAGAATTCCAAACCCATTAAGGTGCGTTACACTTATTTCTATAGTATAAGTCAGTTACGATGTAATAAAGCTAGTGAGGTTCAGAAAAGTTTTAAATCAACTAAGATGAATAAAAAATACTTATCGTTCAATTAGATCAGTTCACTTCGCAAAAGACCAATGAATAGCAATCTGTTAAGAAACAAGACTTACACATATATATATATTTATATATATACACTGCCGGCCAAAATCTTAAGGCCAATGAACATAAAGAAAAAATATGCATTTTGCGTTGTTAGACTCAACCACTTATTTGAATAGAGCTTCAAAAGATGACAATAAGAAAAGGGAAAATAAAAATAAAAAACGTTTTTACCATTTAATAGGGAAAATGTGAATACTATGAAATTAGCCTAAATACTAGCTGGTCAAAAGTTTAAGACCATACTGAAACGAAGCATTAATCAGTAAACACGTAACGAAATTTAGTCATTTGTGTTCAAGCATTAGCGTTGTCAACATCTCCCACTGACATCTCTTGTGTTACATTGGGTAAATACAAGGCAAAGGCTAAAAAGTTGACAGAGTTTGGACGTGGCAGAATTGTCGAGCTGCAAAAGCAAGGTCTCTGTCAACGTGCTATCACTGGTGAGATTGGACGTAGTAAAGCTGCTGTTGCAAATTTCTTAAGAGACCTTGAGGGATACAAAACGAGACTTCAGGTGGTCGGCCCAAGAAAATCACCTTGACGTTAAGCAGGAGGATTCGATGGGTTGTCCGGCAGGACACTAGCCGATCGTTGAAACAAATTAAGGCCTTTAGGAATCCAAAATGCAGTTCAAGAACAATAAGACGGCATCTATGAACGAAATGATTTAAAAACTGTAAACGTCTTCAAAGGTCACGCCTCCTTCCACACCACGATGGTAAAATTTTGCTGAGAAGCACCAAGCATGGGACGTAGAAAAGTGGACGAAGGTTTTGTTCTCTGATGAGAAAAAAATTAACCTGGATGGTTCAGATGGCTTCCAATGTTATTGGCACTATAAGGATATCCCACCGGAGATATTTTCTACACGACACAGTGGAAGAGGTTCCATCATGATCTGGGGTGCTTTCTTCTTCCATGGAACAATGGAGCTTCAAGTTATACGGGCGCGCAAACAGCAGCTGGCTACATTGGCATGTTGGAGAGAGCATCCTTACTGACTGAAGGCCCTCGCTTATCTGGAAATGACTGGATCTTTCAACAGGACAACGCTGCAATCCATTATGCCCGCAGGACAAAGAATTTTTTCATGGCGAATACGTGATTGTTTTGAACCATCCAGGATGTTCGGCCGAACTGAAACTCATTGAAAATGTTTGGGGATGAATGCAAGGGAAGTCATAGAAATGAACGTCAATTCCAAACAGTGCATGATCTACGTGAAGCCATCTTCACCACATAGAATGAAATTCCAACCAGCCTTCTGCAAACGCTTATATCGACTATGCCATAGCGAATGTCTGCAGTTATTTGCAATGATGGCCGTGCAACTCACTCCTGACACCTCTTGTTGGGCATTTCCTACCCTGTTTAGGACTTTTTTATGGTATAGTCTTAAACTTTTGACCAGCTAGTATTTAGACTAATTTCATAGTGTTCACAATTTTTCTATTAAATGCCAAAAAAAAAAAATTTTTATTTTCACTTTTCGCATTGTCATCTTTTGAAGCTCTACTCAAATAAATGGTTGAGTCTAACAACGCAAAATGCATATTTTTCTTTATGTACATTGGCCTTAAGATTTTGGCCAGCAGTGTATATAGAGGGAGAGAAAGAGAGAGAAATTAATAATTAAACAGTCAAGCAAAGTAAAATCACAAGGAAGAAATGCATTAAATCATAAAATACAAATCTGTGATAAATGACATTAAAATGGACAAAAACAAGGTCAAATAGATACTGCGTAAATTAAAAGAATCCCAGAGGTATAGGTTATAATGTTGGATAGCTTACTTCCGGGTCATCTCTATAACCCAAGGAACATTTTATATCCCACATATTAACTGTATCTTGGGAATACTGTTTATTTATGTCACGTCTTTAATTTAAATGTTTTTGGACTTGCTTTTGTTTCATTTAATATATGAAATACTTCAAGCAGATGCTATCACAGAGTACTTTTTCTCCCGTCTTGTTAAATTGGCCACATACATAATAGAATGTGTCTGGAGAATGTTTGCAGCTTCTTGAAGTCATCTCTGATAAAATCAGACAGATCTATATGTTCACTTAGGCAGCCAGAACTATTTAAACTATGTAAAAATTTAAATATTTTGATTTTGTATTTTATTTCTTGAAGAGAAGGGGTTTAAATTGAATATAAGCATACATACTTCTTGAATATAAACACTCGAAGAGTGTCGAGCCCAGGATTTCTAATAAATAAATAAATTATAGAAGAGGAACTTACAAATAATGAAATAGACAACAAATCGAATAAATGACTGTTTGAAAAAAAAGCAAGGAAACCGAAATTATATAGCTTAATCCAACATACAAAAATATTTGATATTATTAACCACGTGTGTGTGTGTGTTTTCTCATATGAAACCCATATGGGTTTTCTACTGATTCCACTCTTGATTTTAACGTTGATTTACCGCTGTAACAGCGGGAAACTGTTAACTATCTACACAAAGGTAATTTTATACATATGATACCATAGATACTTTTAAACTGAAAAGTTTATGCAACACAACATTCTTAAATTCATATTTCACCATAATTTTCAGTTCGTGACTGCCTTGGTGATCACTCTGCTTAAGTTAAGACCTGCCACTATGAAAACTAGCCTGGCACGAAACAATGCTGTGTCTCAACGAATATTTCTTCTCTAGTCAAATTTAACTGCTGTTGTCGCTGTTTTTCGAATTAAGCACAAAGCTACACAATGGGCTATCTGTCCTATGCCCACCACGAGTATCAAAACCCTGGTTTTAGCATTGCAAGTCCGCAGACATACCGCTAAGCCACTAGGGGGCGTCAAATTTAATAGACATAAGCTAAACGGTGTAAATTAACTTTATCATACATTATAGTTTTGCTTCATTTGCAAGGATTATTATTTGTTTTTCATTTCGTCCAAACGTAAGCAAGCTGTCCAAACTCTGCCCACCACTAGTATCGAAACTCGGTTTTTGTCGTTGTAACTTAACACACATATCGTTGTAACATTGGGGGAGGGGGTGAGAAGGGATACACACTGTTTAGATTAAAAGGCACCATATATAAAATGTCTTATAAGATCTTGATAGAGAAAATTATGTCTTTTAAGCGGAAAATATAAAATAGTTAAGAAAAAGGTTAAATAGTTCAATGGATGTGTAAAATTGCTCTTAACATCGTGTTACAGTCAATGCATTATGTACGTCAACTACTTTTATAAAATGTTTGTGGTTTGCTTTTCAAAGTCGCTTGCATAAATTACTCCAGATCCTCTGTAAAATTCTAAAACCCTTCATGATTCACACACTTCTCATGATAGGGTC
Source organism: Carcinoscorpius rotundicauda (assembly GCA_011833715.1). Classification (NCBI taxonomy): domain Eukaryota; kingdom Metazoa; phylum Arthropoda; class Merostomata; order Xiphosura; family Limulidae; genus Carcinoscorpius; species Carcinoscorpius rotundicauda. Next base: position 40,911,998 of record CM022392.1, on the reverse strand, counting down.
TCGAAGGAGTTAGAAACACCAGCTCTGATCCTATATTCTGGTTCAGCGACCATGTAAACCTGTACCTAGACATCAACAGCCTTGGATGACCTTCTGGGAGCGTTTCAGTTATTGAGATAGAGGACTAAATATGTAATTAAATTCCTTCTTGTTCCCTTTCTCTCTTGCCAAGTTGGATTCTACTAATTCCAAAACTGTGGGAGGAATCCACGGATACAGAAACAAATAAATTTTGTCAGCAATTCGTAGATAAACAAAGATGGAGTAGAGAAAGGGAAGAAAATGTAAGTGCATCTTCGGATTGAATTTCCGAGGTCCAACAGAATGTTCTGGCGTGATGGTTGGTGGTAGAATAGTCCGGGTTTTATTTTGGAGTGACCTTCTCCTAGACCAGTGACTTTACAAAACTAACGTACTGATCTCGCCAGTTGCATTGCTCTAAAGCAAACAAGGTAATCACTATCCTGCTTTGACAATGGTCTCACAAGATCTCTATTTGGGGAGAGGAAGGCTCCGGGGTTGTTAGCACTTGTCGAGGATGCTCTCCTAAGGGAAGGAGAGCTTGACAACTCCTTCGTAGGCTATTAGCAGAATGTAGGTCCTATGCCATACTTTAAAACCAATGTACACACAGCATAAATTAATAATGGGATAACAGCAATGATCAGTAACACGTGTCTTTTGTTGCAAAAAATCTACAAAAACTACTGTTGTTTTAGGTTGATTTAAAATAATGCCCCACTTCGATTATTAAACTATTAAAATATATTTCTAAAGTGTGAGTTTGAAAAGTCTAGGATAATAACACAATCATTTTACTGAAATGTCAGACAAATCAAAATTATAGGTTAAAACAATTTCATCAAAACCAAGGAAAACAATAAATATACTGTGTTGAAATGTATGACAGGTTTCTAACTATTTGGATTTAATGGAAATGTCTCAATGTTTTATATTTTCAACTTAATTTTGACTGGTAAAAAGGTTGTTAATATTTTAAAATATCATTATTTTAGAAAGACAAGGCAACACATTTCAATTAAGAGCGTTCAACTTTCAGATAAAATTGAAAAGAACAAATTTTGATCTTCTTAAAGTTCATCCAATAGCTTTAATAGAATACGATCCATAATTTCAGGCTGATGGCGTTGATCAAATTTCACGTTCTATAGAAAATGATGAAAATACTTCACTGTTTCCTATTTCTCTTCAATTTCATCGTTCTTACGTCGAATTTCATTTTCTATTTCTATTGAAAACTTACTATGTGGTTATTTCCTTTTAAATAATGTTTTATAAACAAATATAATGTCTTTTATTTAATACCAAGCTACAGAATACATTTTAGAGGTTAGTTCTTTCTAGCACTTAGCAAGTAAACACACTTTACAAATCATTCTGCACATAAAAAATATCAAACAAATGTATTTTTACACAATTAAACATTAATTAACAGTTCGCCCCCCAGTAGCTCAGCGCTATGTCTGCGGACTTACACGCTAAAATCCGGGTTTCGATACCCATGGTGGGCAGAGCACAGATAGCTCATTGTGTAGCTTTGTGCTTAATTCAAAACAACAACAATTAATAGTTTCTCTAAATATAATATTTTCATAACATTTTTTAATATAATGTCTTATTTTTGTTTGTTATTTAGCATAAAGTTACACAATTGGCTATTTGTATTCTGCTCACCACAGGTATCAAAACCCAGTTTCTGGTAGTATAGGTTCGCAGGCATTCTGCTGTGCCCCGAGGAGCAAATAATGTTTTATCAGGTGTTATGTAGAAGTGTTCAAATTGCTGGTATAGAGTGTAACGTCATCGCTTTTATGATAATAACAAACATCATAGCTAGTATATACAGACATTTAAACTAGGGACTATTTTTAGTCCTTCTGTAAAAAATCTTTATCTAGTATAGCTAAACTGTATAAATGCTATAAGTTCTTACACTACCCATACACCCATACCATTTGAAATGCTTAAAATATAAATATTGTATATTTATTCTTCAAAGGTGAAAAGGAAAATATCACAGCAAAATCATAAATGTTAATATTTATGTGTGTAAGCATCTTATGTATTATATTTTAGTTTTTGATAACTATGGTTATTTTAGTATGGTCTTAAACTTTTGACCAGCTAGTACTTAGAATAATTTCTTAGTGTTCACGTTTTTCCTATTAAATGCTAAAAAAGTTTTTCATTTTTATTTTCCCTTTTCTTATTTTCATCTTTCGAAGCTCTACTCAAATAAGTGGTTGAGTCTAACAACGCAAAATGCATATTTTTTCTTTATGTTCATTGGCCTTAAGATTTTGGCCAGCAGTGTATGCATAACTTTAGTGCGTAATTTTATGATGTTACAGCTCCATGAGTAGAGTAGCCAACACCAGTATCAAGAGCCCTACTTACGTGTGCTAAATCACACTTAAGGCCTTAGGGCGCCATATAAGAATATTAAACAATATCATGAAAAATGAAAATAATCAAAACCAGAAAAAACTCCTGTCCCAATCATTCATCCTAATCTCATTTCCTGTTGTTAGTCGTAAAGTATCCGTATATATATATATATACACACAGATTAAAGTGTTACAGCTACACATGGGTTGATATTAAAATTACATTCACCATCATATCTCAACCATCAACCTAAATCGCTTGGATTTTTCTTACCATTACTGCCATTTAGGGGTCAAAAGAAACCCATTCTATCAGAAAAGATGAAAAATAAACCAGACTAAGTTTTCAACCAACACATTGTTCAAATTGTACGAAAATCTGATTTTTCAGTCAATTCGCCTTCCTTAGGAAATGCCAATCATGACAATACATAAGTCAACGTTGGTGTTTCAGCTGCTAATCAAAGTATATAGTCTCTACTCACATTTTCTCATCCAACCATTATGTCTGCCAATTTTTGCTTCTTCAGTAAGTTGTGTTGAAAATGACTTAATACTTTTATAGCTAGAGCAAATCCTTTCATAAATATCTCAATCCTTGAGTAACTATTTTTTGAGAAGCGTGTTAGTGATGTAGTTTACGCTTGTTGATATGTTTAATGTGATTGTAAACATGACACAATCGCTGAAACTCATATTTCGACTTTAATAATAACTGTAAACCTTTATTTACTTAAATTTGTAGAAAATATCCTTCCACCACCATAAGAAATGTGATCTGTTTTATTTGTTTTTGCTTCTTTTTTGTCAATTAGCCCTCTTATCCACGGTTAGTGATGAGTGGTGAAATTCCCTCAAACTGGTACACTTGGTAACAAGTGATGAACCGAATTACAGACTGGGTTTTATATCTATTTTCAGTATCTGATTGCTATGTGAAACAGCAAAAATATTATATATATTTCAATTCACTAAAATAACAACTTACTCTCAATCGATATTTTGTATTGCTGAGCTATTTTACCAGTATTTCTCTCTTCCTGCTCTGATTCCTGCTTCATCAAACCTTCTTTCCAACTCCGGCGAGCGACGAAGTGTTTTCCATCGATTTGCAACAGATCAATCTGATACATATAAACAGAAGAATGTAAAAAATGTGTACTTGATTTCTGTTTATAAAACAGAAACAACAAATTGGAAGAAACGTTTATTGTGTTCACATGGTAGACGCACAAATAAAACACAACCACGTTATGAAAAGCTAATAACAAGGCCCTCACAACTTATATCTTGACAAGCATTAATGAATATAGTTTTAAAGCAGACCAGTTGTGGCCTTTTAGTCGAACATTTAGTTTATCATCCGGGGCATTGGATGGTAAGGAAGTACAGATAAAATGAAACATACGAAAAACTACATATTTCTATGAAAAATGAAAGACGTAGTTTCACATAACTCATGTTAAAAATTATATATAACGTACAGTGCTATAGTCTTCTTACAATAATCCATAGTTTATTTTTGTTTGCTGACTCTTTTCAATTTAATTGCAGAACACACCTGTATAGCTTTTATTTTTTATTGTTTGTTTTTGGTAAAGCTATTTTGAGTTATTTGAAAGGTATAAAAATAGTTATTTATATACAAATATACAAAATTACAAATAATATTTAGGCTTCTGTCTCGTCTAGAACAAAATATTGTATCAACGGTCCAATTTTACAAGTCGCAAATTACTTTTATGTTGATACACAGATACGCTTCCCTTGGCGGAAATGCCAGTTGGTCTATTTTAGTTTGGCCTCACGCAGTTTGTAAGCTCACTTTTACCGAGAAAGATACACAGAAATACAAGTTATCATAGAAATACAAACGTCCGAAGCTAATTCTCTGTTGAATGGATCATAATGCTCGAAATCTATAAATATTCCTGGTCAAATTATGTCGTTTTCCGATTAATAAACGTTAATCACAGTTATTGCTTCTGAATCTTATAGTGTGCTGAGTGTAGCTGACCAACGGCCTGGCATGGCCGAGCGCGTTAAGGCGTGCACTCGTAATCCGAGGGTCGCGGGTTCGCGCCCACGTCGCGCTAAACATGCTCGCCCTCCCAGCCGTGGGGGCGTATAATGTGACGGTCAATCCCACTATTCGTTGGTAAAAGAGTAGCCCAAGAGTTGGCGGTGGGTGGTGATGACTAGCTGCCTTCCCTCTAGTCTTACACTGCAAAATTAGGGACGGCTAGCACAGATAGCCCCCAAGTAGCTTTGTGCGAAATTCCAAAACAAACAAACAAACAGTTCTGTATTGTCTCTTGGCACGTCTATTTTAAACTTTTTTTAGGAGACGTTCTCCAAAGTTCACTTGGTAGATACTGCCAGTCACAAGTATTACATTCACACCTACTGTATTGTTGATTCTAACGCTCGAGAATCTACAAATTTTAAGAAGAGGTAGGACTTGCGTAATGCACATTTAACAAATATGCTTCACATGCATTAAAATAAAATAAATCTAGTTTTTAAAATAAATATAAATAAAAATAAATGTATAAATGCAAATTAGTTACAGTTGGTATGTGTCAAAAGTGTGGAAGTTAGTTAATGTCACTTCTTTTTTCGAGAAAGATAATAAAAAATTTCCCAGTAATTACAGGCCTATTCGTCTTATTACAGTTATGAGGATTGTTTTAGAACGTATACGAAAAGATGCTTTGTCATTTATCGAAATTTAGAATTTTATTTGATAGTCAACATGGTTTCATTTTGGGAAAATCTTGCTTTACAAATATTTTGACATTTTTTAAAAATGCTAATAGTTAAATTCTGGGACAGTGTCCTATTGAAAGTTAAGCAGAAGACAAAGAGAAAAAGAGTTTTTATAGAATAAAGAATCAGAAGAGTGTACTGTATCAGATCTATTAAGGTATTCATACTGGATAAGTTAAACAGGTCATAATACCAACAGAATACTGGTTTTAAGTGATGAAGTTGGCTCACAAGTCAATTATGGCTGGATATCGTGGAGTAAAGAAGGTAGCAGACAGAACCACTAGCAAATTTATAGGATGGGGATTATTGGATATGTAATCATATTCTGTAGATAATGTGATATCTGCCAAAGGACAGTATTACCTAGAGAGAACGTGGCTGAGGTGCCACTGGGAGATATGCCTCTCATAGAGAGGCCAATTAAAAGAGTAGCTGTGGCATTGGTCAGATCACTAAGCACCAATATCTGACAAAAGCAATTTGTACGTGCTGACATTAGTCGACTTTGCAACACTTTACCGAGAAGAAATAGCATTCCAAATAATATAGATGGAGAGAGTAGCACAAGCTCTCCTGAAAATGTTCTATAAACTTTTCAAAATAAGTATTGAGTAATAGAAAGACTCAGTTTACCTCAGCAATGAAACAAGTGTGGAAAATTATCAACACTGAACTGCTCTTTACCAATTCTTACAACTCCAGATGTAATAGAATTTGTGAAAGAGTCAATGAAGCCTCAAAGAGCGTACTGAAGAAGATATACCGAAAGAGTCGAGTGACCCTTATAGGTACATGCAGGTAGTATTACTTGTTTCTGAGAAGTTCCATAACTGAGTGGAGAATCTTCACCCTTCGAATTACTGTATGGAAGAACAGTAATAGTCTGATACAGATATTGAAAAACTGTTAGAAGGAGAGATAAAAATGATATATGGATACAAATAGACCTCAGAAACCAACTGGATAAAACCTATCCAGTTGCGCAATGCACATTTAACAAATATGCTTCACTTGCATTAAAATAAAATAAATCTAGTTTTTAAAATAAATATAAATAAAAATAAATGCATAAATGTAAATTAGTTACACCTTTAGTTTCTTATGCCTCTCAAGACAGTAAGAAGCACCTTTGTAATAAGAAGGCAAAGGATTAATGTTTCAGTTGGACAGAAGATCTTAATCCTGCTTTACCTAGATAATAACAAACTCACTTTCAAATGGAAAATAGCTATTGAAGTACAGGAAGTGGCCAACAGAATGTGAACAGAAAGACCAAGATCTACCATGCCAATCAATTCAACACGTACTATGAGAAGGAAGAAGATCTAATGGGTGCAGCTATTGAAGCACAAATGGACATTATAGGTGTGGCTGTCATATATGTAGAACCAAAAGTCAGTGACTTTGTCATAGAAGATAAAGACATACTAGGACTTATAGGTAAACATGAGTTGTACAAAGACATAAATATCAGGGAAAAACTGATTGGCAAACACATATAAAAGCTATAAGATAAAACCTACTGTGCCAGAATGCAGATATCTTCACAGTTAGACCAGGCAAGAAAGAGCTTTTGCCATACAAAATTAAGATTACGATCAGGAATACAGTCAAGGTAAAGTCCTACCAGATGCCCTATGCAATGAGAGATCTGATCAAGCAAGAAGTCGAGGTAATGTTCGAAGCTACAATTATAGGACCTTTGAATTCAATTTACTGGTTACCAGTAGTAATCGTGGTAAAAAGAAATAATTGAAACCACTTCTAAATTGATTTTTGGAAGGTGAATCTCGTGATAATGTTTGTTCCAAACCTTTGGTAACCCATAGGTTATCATGGAAAAACTAGATGTGAACAATTTGTTTTCAAAGATCAACTTCAGTAAAGGTTATTGGAAGATCCTGATATAGACAGGATCGAAAGAGAAGACAGCTTCTGTGACTCCAGACGGGTTTTACTAGTTCAAGAGGATGCCATTTGGATTAATCAACAAAGCAGCAACTTTCAACCATATGATGAGAAAGATATTCCATAAAATCACTAACATCAAGCATTATGAAAACGACATTCTAATTTGCACAACCAAGTAAAAGCCATTTTGAAGAAATTGAGAAAACTATTTAAAATAAATGAGGACAGCAGGTCTGATCATCATTCCACATAAATGCTACGTCACTTATTCTATGCTTGACTTTGTTGGACATAAAGTGGATGACCAGCAAATAGCCATGGAAAAGAAAAAGCTAAGTGGCAAACAAGATGCATTAGCTCCAACGAAAAAATAGCAATTCAGAACCTTCCTGGAGTTGGTGGGATACTACAAGAGGTTCATTCCAAACTACGCTGAAATTGCTGCACCAGTGATGGATCTGACCAAGAGGGGACAACACAAAAAGATGACTTGATAACAACTTCAGCAGATGGTATTCCACAAATTGAAGAATATGTTCAGAATTTCACCAATCTTTAAAATGCCAACCTTCAACAAACTATTTATTGTTTCAACTGATGCATCAGGGTTTAAAATTAAGAGTAGCACTTCTGCAAGAGTGTAAAGACGGACAGTTTCCAATTATTTTTGTCAGTAAAAAGCTGTTGAAGAGTAAGAAAAAACTACTTTGTGATTGAATGCATATGCTTGGTCATCATATATATTTTCCATTTAGAAGTTTTAGAACTACCTCTGTGAAAAAAGTTCATCATCGAAATGGACCATCAGCCCCTTACATGTATACAAAGGTGTAAAATCGACAATGCGAGAATCATCAGGTAGGCATTGCACCTCTAAAAGTACTGATTCTGCACTGAAGCCATCAAGTAGATTGTAAATGTTGAAATATGAGCAGACTTTGTGCAAGAGCATTGTATTTAGTTTAAAAATGCTTTAAATACTTTATTGAAGATGGGTTTATTGTAAGATATACACGAATGTTTAAGTTTAATGTGAATGTTAATTTTATTTATTTATGTTTAAAATCGATAGTTCATTGGAGGTTTGTATATTCAACTGTGTACAAATCATACATTTTGTATTTCCATTTTTGTGATTTGGTGTTTTTATTATTGTGTATTGTTACTAAAACAATCTTAGTGTTTCTTATCGTTTGGATCGAGTATTAATACATTGTTATATTATATAGTTTGTAAACATTTCTAGGCCTCGATAGGACTATAAATAGCGTAATAAATGTAATTTAAGTAAGTAAAACAAAGAGTTAGTGAGAGATATAGTCAAATAGATTTAGATTGTGTGTTTGTGAGTTTATCCATAAGAGAGTATGGAGGAGATTTCTAAAGTGAAATTATTGCAGACTTTATTACAACAAAAGAATATAGAATAATAATTTGTATTCAATTGAGCAAACGTGTGTGGACTTTTGGCAAAAAGAGACAATTATTTATAGTTCTGGATACAAATGTGGTAACCAAAAGTGAAATGTAAGTGAAATTACCATTGATTGTGTTGTAACAACAGAGGAGGCAAAATAATTTGTTTTGTCAATTGTGTTCCAAAATTTCTGAAATAACTAGTATTGTTGAAAAGAGGCGATTTTTAAAGCTCTGGATACAACTATATTGATTAAGTGATTGATTATCTGAAAATGACCTTATGAGCTTTGAAATCTATATACAAATACATCAACCATTTCAATTCCTTCTGTACAGTCTACTATAAATCTAATATGGTACACTGAAGTTGTAAAACACTATTCTGTTTCACAGAAAATATTGAAAGTAGACTGAATGAGATTTTACTTCGTTGATGATAAGTAAAAAGATTGAAAATAATAAATAACAAATAACGGGCTAGAGCCAAACAAGAGGGAATCTTTAATTATATCAGCACTTTAAATTATATTAAGTAGGATTAGAGTAAATTAATTTATGAAACTTTTCTTTTTATTAGCTATATTTCTTATGTGCAAGCAATACCAAACGTGCATATACTCAAATCAGTTTTATTACTCATCAAACTGAAATATTTTCAGTTGGGATTAGGAGTATATTAATGTTACGAGGATCAGTGTTTGGTCAAATACATCATTCAAAGGTATTTTACTTCCTGAGTTTAAACTTAAGTTAAATCAGAGACAGGTCAAGATTTAACAGTGATATTAGCTAAAATTCTGTATTTGAAAACGAAACAACAAATTCAGAGCCATTTTACAAGTTGCTAAGTTGCGGGTAAAATTGTTTCTTCAAAAATTTAATGAAAATAATAGATCAGTTTCATTTCTTAGTTCATTGGAGAATATGCAAGTACCTATGGATTGGAGAAAGGTTTATGCTACTCCTGTTTTTAAACAAGTGTGTCTGTTTTTCTTATAGCAAAGGCACATCGAGCTACTTGCTGAGCTCACCGAGAGGAGTCGAACCTCTAGTTTTAGCGTTGTAAGATCGTAGATTACCGCTGTACTAGCGGGGGGGGGGGGTAAATGAGAGGGGTAAAACTTAGGCCAGATAATCATATTTCGTAAATCAGTGATGTCGAGAAACCCACTTGTTGAGAATTTTATATGCAAACGACGGCTCGTTTGGGTTGAGAAAATATTTTACATATTTATATGACCGAAGAAGGTCGAAACGTTGTTCGCTCTTCTATGTAAAATATTTTCTCAACCCAAACGAGCCGTTTTTGCATATAAAACATATTTCGTAAATATTCTGGTGGGCCTGATAAAGGAAACTTTCTAAGATCATTTAGTCAAATATACAATAAAAGAAACCAGTACTAATTCACTGAAGAGATATTTTACCTTACTAATCTGTTATTTATGTTTTTTTATTTTTAAATCTAACTTGCTATATAGATAATGTAAAGGGTGTAATTGGGGTATTCTTATATTTTTCAAAAGGTCTAAGATAAGTTACCATAAAGAAAATTAGAGCAGAAAATCACAACAGCTAACTAAATGAAGTGGGATTGGTGAGAGAAAGCAGTATTTCTTGTTAACAGACTCAAGTCAAAGTAAGCCTTTGTTACTACTTGTGTACCTCGGGGTCAGTGCGCAGGCCTCAGCCTTTTTTGTTTTGCAGCATTAAAGTTTTACTCATGTACAAGTGCTATTTAATTTATAATCTAACACAGATGAGCTTACAATAAAACTATTTATGTGAATGACAATTTTGTATCTGTTTAATCAACAGTAGATTTAATGCACAAAGACGAATGTTCTAACCACCCTGACAAGTCATATTCAATTACAAAGATCTGAACGCATACAGACGTCCTATCAGAAAATGAAAAAATGACGCTTTTCTAACTTTAGCCACTCAAACATATCATTTCAAAGTGACCACTTTATTCTCGTGGGAAAGTGATACCAGTAGCATATGAAGTCGGCGGCCCAGTAATAAATACCATGAAAACAAAAAAGTAATGCAAAGACAATGTTCTATAAAGAAATATTGCAATATCAAGAACAGGTTCACTGTAGTCAAGACAAAATTGTTACATAAATCTAAAAACTGGAAATGTTACACAACTTTTGAATATTAGAGAAATGAAACTATAGAAAGGCCGTCAGTTACGATATCCATGGCTTCCACATTACTACGAGTTTAGATAAGATATACGATGCTCTGTGACCTTCGTAATTATTAAATATCTATTCCATAACTAGGTATGACTTTGAATATTAATTATGGAGGTTAGAAAACTTGTGGAATCGTAAAACTTGATAAATCAAATTTATAAGAAACTTTGAATATTTTTATCATAATATTTGTATAATTATCGATTTCGAGCATTACAAACTTCACTGAATTGGCAAGCTAGCATTCCCGTCAAGGGAAGTGTATTTGTATATCAACATAAAAGTAACTTACGCCTTGTAAAACTGGACCGTTGATAAAATATTTAGTTCCAGACCAGATAGAAGACTAAATATTGTTTGTAAACTTACAAAATTTTTGTTTATAAATAATCATTTTTAATAACCATGTGTAATAACTGTTATTATCCACTGCGTTAAGGCGTGCACTCGTAATCCAGCCGTGGGGGTGTATAATGTGACGGTCAATCCCACTATTCGTTGGTAAAAGAGTAGCCCAAGAGTTGGCGGTGGGTGGTGATGACTAGCTTACACTGCAAAATTAGGGACGGCTAGCACAGATAGCCCTCGAGTAGCTTTGTGCGAAATTCCAAAAAACAAACAAACATCCACTGCATTATTACTTGTATATTAAAATATATTTATGTTAAGAAAGAAAATTATATGTATCAATCGTGTTGGCAAACAATAATAATGATACATATCAGCATTTAATTAGATTCTACATTAAATTTAAATGTCTGGCTATTTGAAATCGTATTACGCAACATAATAAATCGGAGGTTCATCTGAGATAAATTATTATACATAAATGCTCATTACTAAGTTAATGAACGCAGCTGTATCCAAAGCTTTAAATAATTGTCCTTTTTCGTCCACAAAGACTGGTTCAGTTACTTTGGAACACACTCAACAAGATAAATCATTCTCCTCTCATCTGCTATATTGTTGTAATACAATCTGTGGTAATTTCACAAATATCACACTGTTGGTAATCATAGTTGTATCTAGAACTTTAAATAATTGCCTCTTTTCACGCTTACGTATCCGATTAGTTTAAAATACAAATGACAAGCCAAATTAATATTCTTTACACTGTTGTTATAATACAGTCCAGGATAATTTCATTTTAGAAATTGCTGCATAGACTCTTATAGGTAAACCCACAAATACACGATCTAGATCTACTTTATTATATCTCTCACTAACCTTGTCTACTTACTTCAAATACCCCTAATAGCCTTATCGAAGTCTGGAACGTTCTACACACTATGTGTAATAATAATTCTCTCTTAAAACAACGAGAAAAACTTATATCGTTTTAGTCACACGACGCATTAATAGAAGTGTCATATCGCAACAATGGAACTACACAATATATGATTCGTACACAGTTGCATAACCAAACTGGTGATACAATCATGAATCATCAATGCAGAAAAAACAAACGGTAAAACTTTTTGCACGTTTAAAACATAGTAATAACAACATACGTTGAAAAATAACAAATTTAATTAAGTGCTTTTGGCACCTATGTTTCGAGAATTTCAACTGCTTCCTGTGCTGTTAGCTTGATAAGAATGAAAGCGTAATTATCACCAACAGCTATGTCAAGCATGTGATCTTGCAAGTCAAGAAACACGTATATATATTTAATATGCATCATTACAGGCAAAGTTTCAGCTGAGAGAATTCCAATTTGTTGCCACTTGTCATTGCGATCAATTTTAATACCACATTTCTGTGATCTGGTAAGCAGTAAATAAACAGCTCCTGTCCTTCTGTCTGAAGACTAAGTAGAGTTGATTATTTTCTCTTTAACTTGATGCCTCCAAGAACTGTAAACATGAAATTTTGTTGTTCATCATTTTTGCCACAGATGAATAAGTGTTTTCTGTCTCCTTGTAGTTGGTTAGAGTGTGACACATGGCATCAGAAATGTCGTATCTCCCTGTTTGATGAAAATACATTTCTTTTCAGTTAACACTTTTGTACTGATCATGACATTTCCGTTAACAATTTGACTGTCACAAAACACTGAAAGGGTATTTTTTGTACCTTATGGAACATTGTTTGCATTCTTTATACATTTTATTTGGGTGTATAAAATGAATAGCCATTGTATTGTTGTTAAATCCACCTGCAATTGTTATGGAGAAGAAGAAAGCTTTAAGTAATCTTTGGTCTTAAAGGACCATCATCCGGATTATCACCACTATTATCTTTCACATGACTATTATATAACTTTCTCAAACCTATAAGTCATGAAATATACCCAGGAAAATGAAAATGTATTCTACCATCAATAATTATTTGTCCATTCAGTTGCTCTAAACCGTATGTATAATCCAATTAAGAAGAAATCAGTTTCCTTAATCTTATTTTGTTACTCCAATGCATCAAGGCCTTAATATTCATAGCACAGGATTTTAGACATGAAGAAGGTCAAATATACCACCAAACTTTCCAATGAATTTTGTTGTGCCTCTGCAATCTGCAATTTGCAAGTAAAATGGATTTTGGTGAATGTGTGTGTGTTTTCTTATAGCAAATTCACATTGGGCTATTTTCTGAATCTACCAAGGGGAATCGAACCCCTGAATTTAGCGTTGCATATCCATAGACTTCTGTACCAGCGGGGGATTGGATTTGGGTAATAGCCTATTGGATCACTAACACTTAAACTCAGTTTTATGCAGTCAAATTTACCTTTATATTTTGTTTTTGCTCTCGATATGAGTAGATTTCAAGTTGTCCTTCATTCTCCTGAAGTTCTGTAGATCAGTGCTAAATCATCAAAATATATTTTATCCTTTGAAGTTCATAATCACAAAGTTAGCTATAAATGCAATCTATAAAAGTTTCAGCATGTGGTAAGCATTAAAAAGGACATGCATTTTTATTGCTTGGTGGATCTTGGAAATAAGGATTAAAGGTTATAGATTCCATGTTTGCCTCCAAAGTTTGTATTGTTGCAAAATAACACGACAGCGCATAATAAGTAAATGGTACAGTTCTCATACCAGCATCTTGGAACCGACGAAGACATTCTTTGAAAAAATTTGTTCGCACTTTTCCAGACAACCTATTTATTTTAAAACCTATGGAACTTTACAGCTCTCACTTTGAAATACCACCATCAGTTAAAAGTAGTTTTTGTAAGAGGTGTTGAGTAATCAAAGTCCATTGGTGGTGAGGAAATTTTAACAAATGCATCGCATTTCCCTTTCTAAAGGCCTGGCATGGCCGAGCGGGTTAAGGCGTGCACTCGTAATCCGAGAGTCGCGGGTTCGCGCCCGCTTCGCGCTAAACATGCTCGCCCTCCCAGCCGTGGTGGTGTATAATGTGACGGTCAATCCCACTATTCGTTGGTAAAAGAGTAGCCCAAGAGTTGGCGGTGGGTGGTGATGACTAGCTGCCTTCCCTCTAGTCTTACACTGCAAAATTAGGGACGGCTAGCACAGATAGCCCTCGAGTAGCTTTGTGCGAATTTCCAAAACAAACAAACAAACAAACCCTTTCTAAAGCTCAATAGACTTCTTATTATTCATTTCATCTAGTATTAAGAAACATAATGTCTCCATTTGGTTTTTCTCATTAACCCTCATTGTCATTGTTTCAACTGCTGTACGTGTAAATCCAAGCTCTTCATCACTGACATTTACCAATATGTAATTGTCCTGGTATTTGGTAAGCAGAGGACAAATCTTTTCCATATACATTAATATGTCTTTCTAGGGTAAAATTGTAGTCTCATGGGAAATGGTTGTAATACAGTTGGGAATGTATCAGCCCTTAATTGATTCCAATTCTTGAACTTTATTTGCATTGTTACATTTGACACTCCACTGTAAGTGGTCTCAAGAATTTAAGCACAATTTTTCTGAAAATAAACTGTGGCTCTTGGTGGAGTCAATGACATTAATGATGTGAAATACTTTAATTTTTAGCCTTCTGGTCTTTTGCTCTTTCGTCTGGAGTTTTTATTTTGAGTTCCAATTTATCAATAGTTGATAAGTACTTATTCTGAAGTTTTCTTGGAGAGGCCAAATAGTAATTATGATCAAACACAGCACTGATATGATCTCCAGATTTCTCCTCAACATCTGAAACAGTATCTGTGGGAGACGTTCCCTTTCTTCAAGTTTGCATAATATGAAAATAGCATTAAAAAGCTTACAAGATATTTTTGTCTGCAAAAGTCAAAGGACTTTAAGTAAATATAACATAATTTTGTAATAAAATTGATGCTCAACACGTACATAAAAAACTTTAATGTTTAACCACAATTTTTGAAATTTACCCGATTGAAAAATTTTTGCCTGTGACAGTGAAACTGTGTGTGAAACAAACAAAATATTTCATTGTTACGTTTATACATGTTGAAAACCAAAACTGATTTCAAATAAATGAAAAGCACTGCAACCTGTTCAACATGGAGTGTGGTGTCACAAAAATGCATATTTGTTATCATTTTTAATTATAAATATCATGTGTAGACATTTTTGTGCCTGGTTGATCATTATTATTAGTGAATTAATTTTAGTTTAATTTTTTTTTTGTTTAAGGCATGATAATTTTTGATAAACTTCAACACATGTTATCTATCATGAAAATGGCAACATATTTGCAACAGAAAGAAAGGACAGCCTACTTTTGAAGATTTAGTGGAAATAAAAATAGCCTGCTTCCGAATGCTTCCTCAACCTGAATGTCTGTCCAGTCCAATCTTTTCTTTTTTTATTTTTGTGCAATTTCTTTAATTTTATGCAACCAGTTATACCTGTTTGGATCAAAGGGATCTCGCCAAATACTTGATATTTTTATGGGGCCTATAGTTCAATGTATATTTGAGGGAAAATCTTTTCTGACTTTCCATCTACCTAGCCAAAACCTCTAGTTCTATCATTGTTTTCTTTGATCCACTTGCACTACAGGAGATATTTAGCGTATTTAAACATTTAAAGGTTGCATTATCTGTGGCTAACGCCAGAGTTACTGTCGAAGGCCTTAAAGGTGAATTTTATAGAAAAAAGAAAACTGTTCAGTCAGAAGAACTACTCATACTGATTAATTTTGCAAGTTCACATTTTTTATAAAAAATATGTACTAATAGATGAAACACAGAACTTGGTGCAGAAATAGCCCTTTCCAATCGGCATTCCAAACGTTTAGTTTTTACGTTTGCCGCTAGGAAAAGTACTGTGGCGTAATAGTTGCCAAATAAACTGCCAACATCAGCGCGTTGAATGTAAATAAACATAGCCAGTGGATACGGAGAAACAGAAGCGGAGTCTGTTTCGACTTTGTGTTCTGAACAGTGTCGAGTAGCGCCATATCAATTCGAACCTACTCTGAACGAACTTAGAACAGTTACTTTTGACACAGATCTAACAAGTTCTAGTGATGAGGACAGCTCCACGAGCGAGAGTAGCGAAACTGTGAGTGATACTGATAGCGCCAAGGTCGGTTGCGAGTCGATCATACCTCCAGTGGAAGAATGGTAAGCCTAAGTCATGACAATAAATATAGTCTGAATTATTTCAGTGCAATTTTAAGCATCTCGAAACCTGTCTGGTGTTTATACATTATTGGTTTCACAGACTGGGTTTTATTTGTTTATACTTTGTCGACTATGATAACTAATACTCGGCCCTTCCACAATCATTGTACCGGGTATTTATGACTCATAACAAAATGAATTTCAATTATACGTCATAATTCTGTCTATCAAACTAGATGTAGCAGTCTGAATAGTTAATTTAATAGTGACCATAAATGTATAATTTATATGACATATTCTGTATGTTTGTGCAAGGTGTAGGTGTGGTTTATGCGAGCAGATGCCAATAAAGAGAGAGTACTTTGTTGTCGCTCATACGACAAGGTATCAAACCAATTAAAAGATGAAGAGTGGTTTGCCCAGACTCGAGGGTTTGATGGAAATTGCCTGAATATCGATGTCTTGGAAGCATCATACTATGAAATTGTTAACCATTAACCATGTTATGATAAAACAAACGTGAAGTAGCAATATTAAGACCAAAAATAGTTTCACAAAGTATATAATTCGAAAATAGCACTGAAAGGAACAAAATGGTCGGCATGCAACGAAGCGTGTTTGGCAACTAATACGTTATAGTTGTAAAATGTCACAGAAACAGCCGAACGACCAAAAGGAACTTGAGTTCGAGGATATTTTGTTTCATTTTTTTACTCAAAAATAAAAGTGTATACAAATATGGCAACCACACAGGAATTATACCTAACCAAAGTACAGTTTCTAAGGCAATTATTAAATTTGTTGAAATTCACCTTTAAGCGATGTTCAATACTGTAGCAATACTTCTATTTTGGTAGAACCATTATTATCCATTCAAGAATAAAAAAGGAACAAAAACAGCTGAAGTGAAGTTAGCTTAAGTGATTTATTGAACACGTATTATATAAGATATACACATATATGAAATAAATTGTGAATTCGGAGAGTATTATAATTTTTTAAAGGAGAAAGGAATGTGTGTTATATTCATATAAATAAACTTCAAGGGTGACATATGAATGTAATTTCACATTTTGTTGCTCGACAGCGCTTTACAGTTATTTGAGCCCCGCAAATATTTTTGTATATGAATAATTGACATTGTTTCACCTGCCGCTGGTAATTACTAGCAATATCATGAATGCATACATACAGTGTAGTATTCTACTTAATATCCCTTTGATTTTTATCCCCCGCTGTACCAGCAATAAGAAAACACTTACACACCCCTTTGATTTTAAGTTAGTATATTTGGCATGCTCTTCATGATACATGAATAAAGTGTCAAATTACAAGGTTGAAAAGGCAATAGTTAAATACTTCTACTGAAATAAAGCGTAGTTTTCATTTTAAATATTCCTTAAAAACATGTTCACCCCTTTCGAAAAGTTTGCGGAATCTATTTATTGTAGATGGCGATTAAAATCAGTAACGAGCGAAGATGGGCAAGCGGGCTATAGATATTAACGTTATGTTTTGATAGTTCGAATGAAATTGTATGTGTTTTTGCGATTGGTGTATAAAAATAATAATGTAAGTTACATGAAAATTAATTTACAATTACAGATTAAGTTACTACCACTTTTTCAGTGTAATGTAAACTGGAAAAGTGAGATTCGTGAGAGTGTGTAACACTTACAATGTAAGTGTCACTATTAGTAATAATGCTGTTGTTATCCGAGTTTGATTAATCATCATAACGATAATCCTAATATTTGTGAGATAGTGAGGACAGAAAAAAAAGGGAAATAAGAGGATCCAAATTAAAATAAACAATAAATTTGCATAAACATTTTATTACCAAAATTTTACTTAAGTAATAATTGTTTTGAATTTTTTGTGGTTTAATTTTAGGGTATCATCAACGTTTGTTTTCGGTACGTTTTACAAGTTTTAAAATTACCGACACATAGTGCTTGTGCTTCAAATCTCCAGTTGGTGTCTTGAAAAATCAAAGCAGAAAACTGTGATCAAAAGCAGACAAAAATGTTTAAAATTCCTGTGAGTTCTGAGCACAAGTTTCTGTTGCCTGTCTTGAATTTTTATACGATGTCATGTTATCTGAACTGCTGAAGTTGGATGTAAATGTAAATGCAGCTTTTAACCAGTACAGTGAAATGTATTTTACAGTAAATGTGTGTACCGTCTAATTCTTGTGATGTAGGAAAGAGCAGCTCAGAAGAGCTTATTGTTAAGTACAAGGTATCAGTAAAGACATTCAAAGAAAAGAGCAGTAATAAGTTCTGTTAAAATAGTGTGGGAATAAGGTATGTAGGTAGTTACGATAGGGACTTGGGAAAAGCTGGACACAAAATGCTGTAATTTGCTTTGGGCTTTAGTAAACCCTAATTGCTTTAAAAACTACACCCAGTGTTTTCTCGTATTTCTGTTCACATATGCAACATATAGTATTGTGAAATAATATTTTATAATTTATCAAAATTTACTGCAGTAACACAGAAGTGCTTAGGCCATTTATTCAGTTCTATTTGTCTTGAATACCACATAGAACAATTTCTGATATTTGTTTCCACATATAAATTCTGAAGCTTTTGTGAAATTTAATTTCACATTTTTAGAATTCATCAAAATATTTGACTAACACAAAAGTTCCTGGAAGGGCTGTTGATCAATTTTAATCTTATTAAAAACCAGACCTGTTACTTCTGTTTGTATACTCAACATAGAATTATTATGGAATCATATTTTATTTAGTTACCAAATTTTTTGGGAAATTTCATGTAATGATAGTAAAGGAAAATACAAATGTGATAATATGAAGCATTTACTAAACATTTTGGAATCTTCAAAATTACATCATCAGTAATCTAAAGGTACAAAATAAACAATTATAATTAAAACAGAAATATCATATAATTTGTAATAGATCTGTTAAACCATTTAAGATACTCACTGTGCTCAAACTTCTTTTATACACCTGCTTACCATATCTTGGAATACAGAGGCCTCTCACACCAAAAGTTTAAAAAAATTATGCAACACATAAAAATTATTTTCCTTAATTTGACCTGAAAGTTATTTTTAAACCAAATTTTAGACTAAAAACTTTTCTCTGCTACAAGGATTGTTTATTGACAAGCTATTGTTCACATTTTACCAACTTAAAAACATGGAGATTGTAGAGCCTTCTATATTGATGAAACAAAACTCACCTTAAAGTATGAGCATTTAAACACATGAGAAAATCTATAAAAACAAGAAGAAAGGTAAAGAACTCTTAATTCTACCATCCACTGGCACAATACATAAAGAGAGCATTTGATTTCTCTCCTCATCTTTAAGGTTCCCTCAACAGCCAAAATGATACTGAATTTCTAATAACAGGGATGTTTTTCCTACTCTTCTTTTAATCACCAAATAATACACTTTTCAGTTTATTTAAATCAATTTTTAGTATTTCATTTGTGCTGTAAACTTTTTATTTTTTCCTGTTATACTTTTTCTATTCAAATTGTTTACTTATGTAGTGTAGATTATGTAATATTTCCCTTGTAATTATAATTATTTTTTTTATATCCCTAGATTAGTAAAGAAATTTTGAAAATCCTGTAATATTTAATAAATGCTTCATGTTATAACATTCATGTTTTTCTTTTAATATTTTATCTGTGTGACCAGCAGTGTTAGAAAATGTGTGAAGGTGAATTTTTGTTTTCTTTGAATCTGGTTTCCATTTTTCTACTTGTTTCTCCAGTATAGAAGTTGTGGCAGTTATCACATTGTATTCTATAAATAGTGTTGGTGTGGTGTTTGTCAGTTTAGTTTTTACATAGTATAGATCTTAGTTTTGTGCCTGGTTTTTGAATAAATTTGGTATTAACTAGAATGTCATATTTTATTACTAGTTTTTGCTAAATGTTGGTTATTTTTCTGTCGATGTCGGGAATATATGGTGTGCAGCAGTATATGGTTTCGTGATTTTTTAGTTCATGGGATAAATTTACTTTTGTTTGTTGAATTTGCTTTTTGTCAAGGTGTGTGCGTATAATGTTTTCTATGGTTTGTGGAGGAAACTTGTTGATGTTAATGAAGTATTGTTTTATTTTGTCTAATTTGTCATTAATTTTATCTGGTGAGCATAATTTTATGGCTTTGTTTATTTGGTTTCTTAGTGTGTTGAGTTTTTGTTTTGTTTCATGTGCTGAGTCCCAAGGAATGTATAGTCCAGTATGGGTAATTTTTCGGTGGATTTCTGTTTTAAATTGTGTATCGTGTCTTGTAATTTTGAGGTTAAGAAAGGATATTTGATTGCTTTCTTCATGTTCACATGTGAAGTTAAGGTTGGGATGTACAGAGTTAATGTGAGTGAGAAAATTAAGTATGTGTTCTGTAGATCTGAATCCTGCAACCGAGTCATCTACATATCTGTATCAGTATAGTGGTGAATGTAATGCTGTGTTAATTGCTTGTATTTCAACTTGTGTCATAAAAATGTTGGCTAGAACTGGTGATACTGGGTTGCTTATGCTTAGGCCATTTGTTTGTATGTAGTTGTGGTTGTTGAAAATGAAGTTTGTCTTGACCGTGGTGAATTCTATGAGGGTTGCTAATTGGTTGCTGGGAATGTCTATTGACGGGTTAGGGTCTCAGATGTAGAGTTTCAAGGCTATCTAGCAGACTTTAGCAGTTGAGACATCTGTAAAGAGGGATATAGCATCAAAACTGGTTTGCTTCTCTACATCAAAATTTTGTCAATCAAAACCAGCTGGTTTTACATGTATGTATTTAGGATTGTTTTCTTTTTAATAATTGGTTAGGGAATCTACATGGAACAATACTGTTTTAGATTTATTGCTGAAATTGAGAAACATATTGGTGCAAGTGATTGTTGCTTAAACGGATCAGTTGGCTGTATCATCCAGCAGGGGGTTACCATTTCTTTGATTCCACTGATATATCTGCTTTATACATATGCCTTTTCTAGACTATACTAATTCATGGACTCAATTGTGTAAAACAGGAAATAACTGCTCATCCATGCTATCCCTTCAATTGAATAAATTGGGGTGGTGTGCTTTTTCATGGTCACCTGTTGCACTGTCTCTGATATCTGTGTTTTTCCAGACTCTTTAATGCATTTTGTCCTCCCCCTCTTTATTTTTTAAGTGGAGTATATGAATCCTTGCCACATTCCAGTTCCAATCCACTGAAGTAATAGACCATGGAGGAGTGCACCCAGCTTCTGTGTAGTTTTACTTAAGGAGTGCTGTTGCTTGTTTTCTCTAGATGTTATCTACTTCCATGTGGTGGGACCCAGAGGGTAATAGTGTGCTCGTGGTCATGTGTGGTCTTATCTGAAGGATAATGTTGGTTGAAGTAACAGTACTTTCCCTCAGGTTTTACTTTAGGGAGTGTTTATTGCTTGAGGCTGATGTTTCACTGTGGGGTGCTGGTCTGTTTGAGTCTGATGTGATTTTCCACCCTGGCACATTATTTCTTTCTTACCAGTATTCAGGTGTGTGGTTTTTTTGAAGGTTTGTGCCTGTGATTGTTTTGTAAATTGGTTTGCACAGTATATACTTCTGTTCTTCCTACTTAAAATGAAGACTGTGTGGATCTTTCTCCTATCACAGGTTGAAGGTTCTATTCCCAAAACTGCTTAATTTTGGACTGGAGTTGACCATCTGTGTATATCCTGTCATGCCCTGACCACTTTATACCTCAGAGCACATTCCATTCTGTTAATGGCTGTTCTGCAGTCTTTCTTCTATGGAACTGACATATAGTGGTTTGAATTCTAACTTGCCCATCTGTGCTCTTCTAACTTTCCACTCATGTACGTGACACCTCTTTCCACAATAAGTGCAATGTATTCTTGGCACAGAAGTGGTACAGTTTTCCATATGTTTCTTTTGTGATTATACTTCAAAGCTGTGCTTCTGGATGCTTTTGAAGGATATTTCTTTCTATTCCTCACACAGATCCCTCTGCCTATAAAGTGAAGGATTACATGCAAGTAAGATGTGATGTACAATATTGGAAATTACTTTTCCTGTAATGAAGATATATATCCAGTAGGTTCTTGCATCTGCTCACACTCCCCACCCTTCTTCCTCATTGAAGACTGAAGCTTCATTTTCTACTTAATATCAAAATGATAGTTTGATAGACTTGAATAGAGGGAGTTGCATAAGTCAGGAGGATGTGTTATATTCTTGTTGGTAAAGGCTGCTGTTATATGCAAGATACAGTTCAACCACATTGATCCTGGGTTATGTGGAAGTTAAAAGGCTTGTGGCAAGCAGAAACATTTTGCATATAGAAGGAAGTAGTAAATGAGAATAGCTATCCATGTGAGTGGAGGTAAGTACCTATTGTATGTATATTTTCAGTATTGGAAAACAATAACTTTAATAAATATTTTTATCTTATGAATAAGATCAGTTATGATTTTTCATTTTCCTTGTTGTGTTTTGATATTTGCAGGCAACTTTTATGGTCTTATTGGCTGTCTGTCATCAACTTGTTTCTTATGATTCTGTTCTTCCATTCAACTATACAGAATTGTTTTCTTTATTTCTAGGACTGAAGTGATAAAAATATATGTTGTTATTTTTTAGAAATGTGACCATCATTGACTTTTCAAAAAAACAAGGTGATATATATTACCTACTGCTACCATGATGGATCAGCAAACAATTTCTGCTATCCAGGGATTTCTTGGTTCTCAAGCAAAATGTGTGACTGTATCCTTATTTCAAGAAAAATATGCTAATTACTCAGTGTTTATAAATTTGAATATATGATATTTATTACCCAGTTCTTTAAATATTTTCTGCTGTTTTCCAAAATTATGTATTTTATTGTTGCATATTTTCTGTGCTGGTGCCACTATTTGATGTGGATTGATAGATTTTATTTTAGGTTTATAAACTTATTAAACATTTTACACCTGTCATAAAATTTAATTTTGGAACACAGATTATTTTGCAAAAAGAAAAGTTTTAGGATAAACAGTATGTAAAAAAAGATATTGCTGGTGTAATGTGTTTCAAAACTTTTTACACAGTAGCAATTACTACATAAAATAATTGTTTTAAAATTAAAACATTCTGCATAGCTGTCCACTGGTATGTGGCTGTCACACTGTGGTAGGTAGGTATGTGCAATCTAGATAAAATACTGCATGAAATTGCTTGAAGTTATGAAAAGTGTTCAAAGACTGTAAGAAATGTTTTAGTACTAAATTTAGTATTTAGATTAGTTTGTAACATTGAAAATGCTGCTGTTCAGTGCCTTTACTCACTAGTCGTACTGGAATCAGTCTGAAACATATGTTTCTTTTGGATAATTAAAAAAAAATCTTGGTTTCATATCTCACTTGAATGCTAGTACTGCAGTTTTACTTACCAACAAGCTTTCAATGAAATCAAAAACCAGTTGATCAAAAGAGAAACTGTTTTTGAATGCTCAAAGGCATTTTTAAACTTTTTAGTGGATGTACTGTAAAACTTGCATATGCATTGTATATTCACCTTAAAAAAAATTGTATCAGAGTTTGTGCTCCAAAATGGTAAATTTAAATGCAGATAGGCCTAAGATGATTCACAAAGTGAGATGTGATACTGAAGAAATTACTCCCTGTATTGTTAAGCTGTGAAATAAACATCGATCAGATTTTTAGTTCTCAGGTGTACAGAAAGATAATAATGGAGGTTAGAAAACCATGCACATGCACATTGTTTGTTTCTATATGAAGATAAATTTATATGGTGTGTGCATACAAGTTTCATTTGTCCTTGATATCTAGAAGTCTATAGAAGCGGGCCTGGTACGAGACTGGGTAAAGACAAGTAGGATTTTGGTCTTGGTACAAAATAACAATGAGCATGGGTAAGGAATTAACATTTTATTTTCACTATGTCTGATGAAAGTAAATACTTTTGTTTGTGTTAATTCCAACTTGTTTTCTTCAGATGCTTGGTAAATGAAATACGTATTTTTATATTAATGTAATGATCTTTGAATTTATTTGTCAGGTACATATGCTTGTTACTGAATTTTATATTCATTTATTGTTACAAACATAGGTACAAGAAATTTCTACATTAATATTGACATTTTGTTTAGGTTACTTGTGTTTGTATCATCAAAACCCAATGTAACAAGTACAGCTGATCTCTCTGTGGAAAAAGCTTTTCCTATCAATGAACATTTTAAGTGTGAAATTGGTAAGAAAATCTGTATTTCTTATATCTATAGAAATCAGTTCTTAATTGTAACTGTATGTGTGTTATTAATAATATATACATTTTTCCCCTTAATTACACAATTGTTATTTTTTTCTTTTTATTGTGGCTTTGAAAATTGTGCTTTTTTGTGTTCATGTGGTAATTTAGTGTCCTTTCTCTCTTTTTCATTATTAAAATAAATTGTCCTAAAATATCTGGCTAGAAGCTCATTATTATTTTTGCAGTTACACTTGAAAGCTGTAGTGATTGTCATTCATAACATTTCTAATGTAGTAATTATCTTTTGAAATTTGTTGGAAGATAAATGACTTTTTACTTGTAACATAGCAATATTCTTATGATAAAGAATGAATGGTAACATAGCTATGTTCACTTTAAAACTGCAGTTAATAATTATTCGTAATTTTAAATATGATGTTATATCTGCAACAGCATTATCACACTAGTTATTTGGTTTTCTCAAGAATTTGATGTATGAAATTCCTCTTTCTTTGCCTCTGTTCCTTAGTTTTCTCCATTTGCAATCTGTTTTATCATAAAATCTCACTTCATACAAGATTTACATATATTATGCTCTTTAGCTAAATAGTGTTACTATTGGTCTCCAGTTGGTGCACACAGATATCTTCTGTGATTGTATTTTCTTTTGGCATGTCAGACACATTTATATTTTTATGATCTCTTCCATGAGGTTTTCATTACCAGTACATTTTATTTGGTAAGGCCTGCAATCCACCTGATTTCTTTAGTACAAACCCTTGGTGTGGATTCCTGTCCATGGTGAGGGGACCTTCCAGGTAAGGTTCTGTTCTTTCAGTTTACCTCATCTGGGATCTAAACATTCACCCTGTGTTTGCCATGTGTGGGGACCCATGAAGGAGAGGAGAGGATCCTGGTGGTTGAGGGGCCAACCCTAACACACAACTCTGACCTTGAATTTCTGCAGATGGTTGGTTTGGGGATCACTCCCTATGGGTAGTTTGGTTGGTCCACTTGAGCTAGGGTCAACCAAGTACCAATGTTAGATGTTCTCAGCATGGACTTCTGATTTTTATTCTTCAGCTAACTAGCAAGACAACTGACCATTTTCTTCATTTCCAACAGTTTGGGTCACTTTTACTTTTTCCCACATCCATTTTGCCACTTTTTTCTCATCCTTACATCTCTCCTGCATGGCTTGTTCAACATACACCTCCTTTCTAAGGCATTTCATCAATCCTTTGAGGGTTTTGCATAGATACACTTTTCTTCCTCTTCTTTAACACTATTTTACACTTAACACACCACTTTGGCCTTGAATTTTTGTATATGGGCAGTCTTGGGTTAGCCTCCTTTGGTCAGTTTGCTGGTCCACTTGGGCTAGGGTCAACCAAGTATCAATGTTGGATGTTCTCAGCAGGTATTGTGGACATTTTATATGATGCTGGTGTTTAGGTATAGTGCTCACTAAAACCCTGGCATTGCTGCAGCGTCCTTGTTTGGCATTGTAGTGCATCCCCTTGTAGGGCTCCATGGTTGGGGTCAGTGGGCACCAAAAAATTCTTTTTTTGTTATGGATTTTCCAAATTAAAACTTCAATAAAATAGTGAAAAAACACTCTATAGGTAAATGACCACATTTTGAAGGTTGTGAGCAGCAATCTTCAACATCTGTAACACCTGTACCTTATTTTCTTTTACTACATTTTCTTTTGGACAAACATTCAGGATAAATGTTTCCTTCTTCAATTTAGAAGGGACAAGAGGGACTTGCTGGCTTTCCAAAGTTAATCAAGAAGCTTTGCTCTGGTGACAAATTGGTGGAAACATCCACATCTCAACACAGTGCAGTGTCTCTCCACTCTCAAAGATGGAATTATGATGTTGACCATTGTCCTCAATTTAACATTTACATCACTATGTCCACTTGCACCATCAAGGCAGGTTATCTTAATTGCAAGGTACAGCCATACATTCCAAACCATCTCAGATATTTCCAGTGTGCTCATTGTGGTGGCAAGGACCATGATGCCTATGAGTGTGAAATGGACCCTCATTGTGTCAGTTGCAATGGCTCTCACCACTCTTACTTTTTTTCTTGCTCTGAATGGTTGGAAACAAAAGAAGTGTAGCATTTGATGATGATTCAAAATATGACTTACCCTGAGGCTTGAAAGTTGCTGTCCACAATTTCATCTCAGATGTATGCTACTGCACTTCATTGTACTACTACAGTGGAAATGCAGACAGATCTCTCTGTGTCTCCAAAAGAATTATTCTCAAACCATATGAAAGGTCTTTTCCCCTGCATGGTTAAAAAAGTTGATGAATCAACATCAACACCCATCTCTGTCCCTAACATACATTTGAGCAAATCCCAAGACCCACTTCCTTTGGTTCCAGGTATAGACATTTTCTTGGGTACATCTTCTTCTCCCACTGCAAGATGCAAAACAATCATTCATTCACGTCTTCAGTCACTGGAGTCCTTTTCCAACAGCAAAGACCTGATCAATTAATGCAGGGCAGAATCCATGAAGGTTGACAAACCTCTCTCAAACTAAGAGAAAAGATGTGGTCATAAACAGAAGAGCTGTCCAACCAAGTCACCTACACATAAATAAAAGTAGCCATCTTATATAATGGAACTGTCAAGGTTTACTTTCTTATCTGGATGACATCAAAGAACTGATTGCTTTCTACCATTCTGAATGTATTTCCTTACAGGAAACATTCCTGAAGCCTGCTGATATAGTCACATTTTGGCAATTTTCTTTCTACAGAAATGACAGGCAGTGTGATGGACAAGAGCGTGGAGGGGGGCACTGTTGTTTGAACACCACACACCCACCCTGTCTCTGCCTCTTGACACACCCTTGGAGACTGTATCCATTCATATTTCCTTGGGTCATACTATCACAGTTTGTTCTCTCCACCTATTGCCTGGTGAGACCTATGATGAATCAGACCTTGATGTTTTTCGTAAACAGTTGCTGTCTTTCTTTTTAATCCTGGGGACTTTAACAGACATCATACCCTCTCAGAAAAGCTGATATTGATGGGAGGGGTTGCTCCATAGTGCATATACTGTTTGATCACAACCTTTCTCTTTTCAGTACTGGTTCTTGTACTTGTTTTCATACATCTAGTCAGTCCTTTATTGCTGCTGGTATCTCAGTTTGCTCTCCTTCACTATTCCCCCACTTTTCATTTAGGGTTGATAATAATCCATCAGACAATGATCATTTTCCTATAATTTTAAGAGAAACTGGCTGTGGTTGATGCCATCTGACCTGCATGCCCTGATAGAAACTGGATCAAGCAAAGTGACCCTCTTTCACTGCTTTTGCAGAGCTTGATCCTGCCATCATCTGTAAGCCATCAGTAGATGACTGTGTGGCAGCAGTAAGTGACTGCGTTACACAGGCAGCTGCTCAGTATATTCCTTAAACCTTGACACATTTTCCATGATATCCTTCTCCGTGGTAGAATTCTGCCTTCCACATGGTACAGAAGGTTAAAAATGGGCCTGGTATACTTTTTGTAGGTATCCCACATTCTTGAACCACATCTCTTTCCAGCAGACCCATGCACATGCTCGGTGGGTAAGGTGTCAAAGCCAGAAAGAATCTTGAATTAAGTTCAAAACCAGCATATCTTTTATCACCAGTTCTAAAGTCATATGGGACAAGATTGAAAAGATCATTGGGCAATATAATTCTGTTCCTCTCTTAATCTTATCTGATGGTCAGGGAGTAGCTGATACCCAGAGCATTGTCAGTACTCCAGGTGAAAACTTTTGCCAGGTATCTAGCATTTCTTTTCCACCTTCTTAACCATCAAGATGCAGGCAGAATGATCATCTCATTTCTTTTGAGCTGATTGTCTCTGTGACTGTTATCATCTCTTTACATTTGTGGAACTCAAATTGGCCCTTTATTGGTCTGGCAGTACGTAAGTTTGACCTGATGATGTACACTACGAAATGCTGCACCATCTATCTCTGGCTTCTTGTGCTATTCTTCTGATTGTTTCTAACTGGATCTGGCAGGAGAATGTTCTTCCTGATGCTCTGGTACCAGGCTATTGTCCTACGTTTTTTAAAGCCTGGGAAGGATCCCAAAATTCCTTCAAAATTGACGAGCTGTTTCTGTAAGACCTTAGAGAAGATGGTTGATGCTCATCTTGTTTGGTTCCTTATATCAAACAACCTTTTCTTGCCCACCCAGTATGGGTTTTGACAAGAGGGATCCACTACAGACCACCTGATTTGACTGGAAACATCAGTCAGAGAAGCCTTTCTCAGACGACATCTTGTTTCAATATTTTTTGACATTGAGAAGGCTTATGACACTATATAGAGGTGTGGCATTTTGTGAGACCTCCATTTATATGGTGATGTGGTTATTTGCTCATTTTTGTTGAAAATTTTTCAATGGACAGGCAATTCCAAGTTTGTGTGGGTTTGACACTTTTCTGTTCTTTTTTACAGGAACTTGGAATCATTGTGCTTTGGGTGTCATGCTTTTCAGTATAAAGATTAATGCCATCACTGAATAACTCCCTCTTACTGTTGCAAATGGGCTCTATGTCAATGACTTTCACATCTCATGTCAGTCGTCAAACATGAGGTATAATGAGCGGCAGCTATGGACTGCCCCCAGTCATTTACTGAAGTGAACCATAGAAAATAAGTTTAATTTCTCTCTCTCTTAAACTGTTTGAATGCACTTTTACCACCAACTGGTTATTCACCCTGTATCTGAACTTTGTATCAGTGAAGTTGTGCTACCTGTGGTCCCTGATACAAAGGTCTTAGGGCTTTTCTTTTATCCTAAGCTGACCTTTATACCACACATCATGCAGTTATGGGTAAAATATACAAGAGCACTTGACATATTCCTTGTCTTCTATTCCACCACTTGGGGAGCAGATCGTTGTTCTATACTGAAGATATATTGTTCTCTTATTCATCTGAAACTCAACTATGGATCACTGATCTATGGCTCTGCCAGACCCTCGGCCTTAAAGATGCTGGAACCCATTTGTCATCAAGGATTTTGGTTCTGCACTAGGGCTTTTCGTACTTTCCCAGTTCAGAGCTTATACACAGAGTCTCATGATTCTCCTCTACATCTCTGCCATATGTTTTTTCTTTATGCTTTGAAACTTTGGTCCTTACCACAGCATCCCACTTGGAGTTATGTTTTCCTTCCTCAGTGGGGTATGCTTTTTCAGAACAGATGACCTGTCATTGCTTCTTTTGGCCTTGATATCCAGGTGCAGTTGGATGAATTGGTTTTGTTCTTAGATAATGTTGCTGTATCCACTGGTCAGCCCGTCCCACCATGGCTTATTACAATCACCAAATGTGACCTTTCATTAAGTCATCTAAGAAAAACATATTCTCCCAATTGGAAATACTGTTTGTTATTTGCTAAACATCTTTTGAACCATCCTTCCATTCCTATTTATACGGATGGTTTGAAATCAGGTGACTGTATGGACACAGCCATGGTTTGTTGTGGTTTAGTGGTTACATGCAGAATCTTCTCTACAGTTTCAATGCTCACTGCTGAACTGTATACCATTTCTCTTTTTCAAGATCAAATAGAAGCTGAGCAGTACTCAAATTGCACTATTTATACTGACTTGCTTAGTCCTCTACTGATCCTGGAATTACTTCATGTTAGTTCTCACCCTGTTCTTATCGATATTCAAAACTGGCTTGCTCATTTCTCTTTAATGTTTACTTCTATCCAGTTTTTCTGGGTACAAGGCCATGTTGGTATTTGTGGGAATGGGCAAACTAAATCTGTTTGCTCTGGCAATATCACCACTGTGCCTGTTCCATACCTGGACTATGGTCTTGTATTCAAGGCTTGGCTCCATGCAAATTGGCATTCAACTTGGAGTGAACAGCGTGAAAACTAGATTTTTCTAATAAAATCCTCTATTGGACTTTGGCCGTCTTTTTTTTCTTAAGGTTCGGAAAAAGGAAGTTGTCCTCACTAGACTATGCATTGATCACAGTTTTTTAACTCATCATTTTCTTTTATCTGGGTCTGATGCACCAGTCTCTTTAACACTTTGGTCACAATAAGCCACATTGAGGGTATGAGAAACTGATGAGATGTATGAACTTTGTGAGAAGTGAGATTTTATAAGAATGCATATTGCAAATGGAGGAAGTGTGGAAAATGGAGGTAGAAAGCAAACTAACTTCTGGTGTAATTCTTAACAAACCAAGAAGGTATCATGCAGAATGATATAAATGGTAGATATAAGTATCTTTTTGAATTTCTTTTGTAGCTCTGAAATATAATTTTCAATCACGTAATGTCTTAATCTAAAGAAAAAAAGGATTGAGCAGATTTTTGTGAATTTTGTTGCTGGTCTTTGATTCATATCTTTTTAATTAGAGGATTGGCTACAGGTAATGGATACCATGTGTGATATTGACAGGTTTAAAACTCTTAGTTTTGTTTTGATACCATAAATGAGAACCACTAGTCAGAAATTAAAAATAGATCTGTTTGGAAGAGGTATTAATATAAAATTCTTGGCTTTAGTGAGTGATGTAGCAGTCAGTTTTCCTTGCACATAAAATACTTATTGTAAAATAAACATTTAGATACATGTAACAGTGCTTTCATTGATTGTATTTCAACTATTGTTGTAATTGATATTTTACTGTAATTAAACTGTTGTATATTGCTTTGTCACTCTGTTTTTCTTTATTTATGCAATGTGATTTTACATTAGGGATGGTACTTAGTCAATTTATGTGGCTTTTAATTATCTACCATATTTAGTAGTAATAAAATAATTGCTATATGGAATGTTGTAATTAATGTGTATAGTAATATTAGTGCTTGTGTTAATTTATGTAGTGTTGAAATCATCTAATTTAAATAATAAAACTGCTTGTAATGATGTGTGTGGAATTTTAATTATCCACCTAATTCAAAGTACTAATAAAATATTTTTGTTTTACAGTATCAGAATTAAACTTACATTACTTGTTATCTCTAAATAATATTCAACATTATATTAATGTAGGTGTAATAAACATTGTGAATAGTTTTCCAACAGCTCACTTTTATAACTGCCATAATTAGCCAGAAATTGTTAAGTAATGTTTAATCAGCAAATTCTTTCTTGCTTCATTCCTGTCATGTATTTATGTAGAAAAAACACTGGTTGTCATGTTACTTTTTAGTTGTTTACATCAGCAAAAAAAGAGAAGTTGTGTTGTTTAAACTAGAAAGTTTTCACTTTGTGAAGTTAGTAAGTTTGAGTTTTATTTTCATATTGATATATTTTCTTAATTTACTTCAGTCATCAGGATTGGTATACATGTATCTGTTTATGTGCCATCAGTATATTAGAAATTATTATGATCAAGTTATGTTGAAGTAGCAATCATGATAGATATTTAATTTAAATAGAGCTTTAGTGTATCTTATATCAAAGAAATTTGTTTTGAAGTAAAATTTTAGATGAAATTTCTTCAGAATAGTAATCCAACTTTCAACTGGGATTAGATTAAAAAAAAATTTAATTTTTGTAAGAAAAAAATTTTTTGACTACCTTTTTTCAGATATTTTTATTAATGTATGTGTTTATGACATATTTATTCCAGTGTTTTATTTTAAAAAAAGATTATTGTGTTCTTACCTTCAATGAGTAATGTAACATCATCAGTTTAACATGTAAATGTATTTTGGTATTTGTAGGTTAAGAAATACATGTAACATTTAATTTGATATAACAAACTTATGTATATTACATTGCTTATTCAAGACAATATACAAGTAACAGCAGTTAGAGTTAATTTTGAATATCTGTAAAACACTTGACATAGCCCTGAAACTCCTTGTGTTTAGGGATTACTGGGAGCATTCTGAGAATGAATGAATTCTTGAATTTTGAGCATTCTTTTAGTAAAAACAAAGATGACTGTCTACCTTCTTGTACTTCTGTTAAAAACCACTCGCTTCTCTTGACATGAAATTCCAAATCTATAAAGCAAATAAAAAGTAAGTAAACAAGATAAAGAGACTGGTAGTGTAACAAAGATTGATTGATTGATAGATAATGGTTCTCTTCTTTGGCTTACTTTACCCTCATTTTTGGTAAACATAGAATACTGGTTAAGTAATTAATATGGGAATATTACTCACAAATATTTTCAGCCTTACCCACCTCTCCCATTGAAAATCCTATCTGAAATGGAAGAAGCATTTTTATAATAATGTATTTTACTCATGATTATATACAGTCATGTGAAAAAGCTAGGACACCCTATGAAAGCCTGTGTATTTTTGTAACATTTTTGAATATATATAGATATTTAATCTCAATTTCAACAATACTGAGAGATTATAGGACTATAAATAAACAATTGAAACTGAAGAAAAGACATTTCAAGATCTTCTATAAACGTAATTCTACAAAAATGCATATTCTAACTGAGGAAAAAGTTAGGACACCCTACCCCCTAAAGCTAGTGTTACCCTCTTTAGCTGAAATAACTGCAGTGAGATGCTTCTTGTAGCCATTTACCAGTCTCGTACATCGATCTGAAGAAAGTTTGCCCTACTCCTCAATGCAGAATTCTTGTTTGTTTGTTTGTTTTGGAATTTCGCACAAAGCTACTCGAGGGCTATCTGTGCTAGCCGTCCCTAATTTTGCAGTGTAAGACTAGAGGGAAGGCAGCTGGTCATCACCACCCACTGCCAACTCTTGGGCTACTCTTTTACCAACAGATAGTGGAATTGACCGTCACATTATACATCCCCACAGCTGGGAGGGCAAGCATGTTTAGCGCGACGCGGGCGCAAACCCGCGACCCTCGGATTATGAGTGCACGCTTTAACGTGCTCGGCCATGCCAGGCCTGCAGAATTCTTTCAGCTGTGAAATGTTTAAGGAGTTTCTTGCATGTACATCCTGTTTCAAGTCACAGAACAGAATCTCAAGATTAAGAATTGGGCTTTGACTAGACCATTCAAGGACTCTCCATTTCTTAGTTTTCATCCAGTCCTTGGTGGATTTACTTGTATGTTGTGGGTCATTGTCATGTTGCAGGGTCCAATTTCACTTCAGTTTTAATTTTTTTACAGATGGTCTCACATGATCCTTAAGCATATTCTGATACACAGTAGAATTCATGGTGAATTCTATGATTCTTAGCTGTCCTGGTTCTGCTGCAGCAAAGCAGCCCCAAACCATGACACTTCCACCTCCATGCTTTACAGTTTGTATGAAGTTCTTTCCTGGAATGCTGTATTTGGTTTACGCCAAACATGTTCTCTGTTCTGGTGTCCAAATAATTTAATTTTTGACTCATCTGTCCAAAGAACTTTATTCCAGAAGTCCTGGTCTTCGTCTACATTCTCTCTGGCAAATTTCAGTCTGGCCTTGGTGTTTCTTTGAGAGAGCAAAGGTTTCCTCCTTGCACACCTCCCATGCAAGTTAAACTAGTACAGTCTCTTTTTGATTGTAGAGGCATGCACTTTCATATTAACAGTAGCTAGAGCCTGCTGTAGGTCCCATGATGATATGTTAGGGTGTTTGGAGGCCTCTTTTAGCATCTTGCGATCTGCTCTCAGGATTATCTTGCTTGGACGACTAGATTTGGGCATGTTGGCAGTTGTTTTGAAAGCCCTCCATGTGTTGATTATATTCCAGACAGTGGAATCTCTGAATTCAAAATTATTTGGAATAATTTTAAATTCCTTATCAGACTCATAAGCTGCTACAGTTTATTTTCTGAAGGCTTCAGACAGCTCTTTTGCTCTCCCCATGGTGTTCACTCTCATTACCACGGTCAGGGCCACACCAAACTAAATGTATGAGGTTTAAATAGGGCAAGCCTCATTCAAAACACTGAGTAATGATCTTCTAATTAAATGCACCTGGTGTGATACACTTGTGTGTGATTTTAGCCATTTTATGTGGGAATAAATGTGGGGGTGTCCTGACTTTTTCCTCAGTTAGAATATGCATTTTTGTAGAATTACATTCACAGAAGATCTTGAAAAACCTTTTTTTCAGTTTTAATTGTTTGGTTTTATTCCTATAATATCTCAGTATTGCTGAAATTGAGATTAAATATCTATATATTCAAAAATGTAACAAAGATGCACTGTATCTGATAAAAGTATGTATAAATTTGCTACCAAATAAGATTTGGTTTGAGAAATTTGTGCATAGACCAGTAAAATTTGATTCCTGGTTAAGTTTTTCCTTTTTATAACAACGTAAAATCACATAAAAAATGAAATTGAGAGAATGTGAATTTATTCACTTCAATGTGACTAGTAAACTAGTTTATGCTGCTGTGTGTGCTATTGTTGTTTGCATTGTCTACTCTGTAATTGGTCTCATATGAATATTGAAAAGATTTCTCTATGAAAGTTTCTGTTGAATGTAAATACTGCTTTATTTTTTGTGAATGACTTCTCAATCACTGGTCTTGAAACTCATTAGTTGGCACTAGATGATGATACTTTCCCTCCAG
This sequence comes from Carcinoscorpius rotundicauda, assembly GCA_011833715.1. Classification (NCBI taxonomy): domain Eukaryota; kingdom Metazoa; phylum Arthropoda; class Merostomata; order Xiphosura; family Limulidae; genus Carcinoscorpius; species Carcinoscorpius rotundicauda. Next base: position 40,877,003 of record CM022392.1, on the reverse strand, counting down.
TCTGTTATTGTTAAGTTATGGATGGCTAATGCAGATGACCTTCATGACAAACCAAACCATAATTCCTCGGACATTTATAACTGGTGTCTCTATTCTCTTACTTAGTTGACTTCATGTTCACTGCTAACATGCTGTGGTTCCCTGTAGAGAAATATGCAGGTTATTATGGTTCCTCCTCTTGTGCTACCCCTTGGAGAGTTTCATATACTAAGAATGGTACTATGCTGGAGATGTCACTTGTCTAACTGATTTTGAATAGGATGTGAAACAGTATTTGGACAAACATCTTTATTATTTTAATCATCCTATTGTCAGGTTCCTGGATTGTAATTTACTGTAAATTTGCTCATGTGGCCCCTGTTCCTAGATCAATGAGTATGACATGTCCATCTGGTCTGCTGAACTTGAGATGAAGATGGTACAATCCTCTCTGATACTCCCACTTGATGGCTGGGTTTGGGATTGCAGTAAACTTTCCACTGCTGTGATCCTCTTTCCTGTCTCCACATGAAAGTTATTTCCAGGTGGCTGAGATTTGGATTTTTGTTGACTTGCTGACTGTGTGATTCTCTTTCCTACTGTTATATGAATGTTGATTTCTGGTGGCTGGATTATTGATGCAGTTGCTTTTTGACCACAGTTTGTCATGTCCTAACAACTCTACACCTTTGGGTACATCTTTTCATTCTCACCCACATTACTGTCTGTTAAGAGTTATTTATTGCTCTGATGTTTCTTTGCAAAGAATGAGATTCTGAAATAAGATTGTTCAGGTCCCTATCCAACCATTTTTCTCTCCCTTTTGGGTGTTTCTACTGTTTTCTGCCAATATATGTGGCACTTCTTTCCACAGTGAGAAAGAGTATACCTAGTGCAGAAGTGGTGCCGTCTTCCATGTATAATCCTCTACTATGAAGATCTCACTTTTAAGGTGTTCTTCAGACGCTTTTAAAAAATGCTTCTTTCTATCCCTCCATATATTCAATGTGGGATTTTATGTTTGGGAGTGAGGGTATTATACAGTATTTTGAGTTATAATTTTCTTATGCTGCAAGTGTATTTTCAATAAGTACTTCTGCTCAATTTCCCACCCTTCCATTTCAACAAAAATTGATGCTTATATTTTCTGCCAAAACTCAAAGTAATTATTTGGTAGAATTGAATAGAGGGAGTCACATGTCAGGAGGGTGTGTCACATTGCTATTGGTCAAGGGTTGTTGCAAGATAATTTGCACGTGAGATACAGTTGAACCACAATGATTGTAGGGAAAGTTGTAGTCCAAGGTTTGTAGCATGCAAAACAATTTCACATAAAAGGGCAACACTAAATGAAAATAGTTATGTCAGTGATAGAGGTAAGTGCCTCTTGGAAATACATTTTGAGTGTAGGAAAATTATAACTGTCATTTCTGTTGTAGATTTAGTTTGTAGAAGATAAAGAAAATGGCATAAGTTTGTAAGCTGATGAAACTTTATGTTAATTGGTTGATAGAAGTATATTTTTACACAGTAATATTAAAATATCCTAAAATTTAATTGTTGACATTCATATTTATATTTATTATGTATGAGAAGTATTTTAAACTTGATGTTCAGTATTTGAGAGAAAATTTGATAATTATTATTGATGTAAACTGGTAGTGGAGCAGGTATATGAAAGAGATGTTTACTTTGACATAAAGCAAGATAATTTGTAGATAAAATTTCATATATGCTAATTTCAAATATTTATGAAAAGAATTCAAAGTAGGAGTTTCTACTTGCATTTCAGGCTTGGTATGGGTGACTGTTGGAAAATGATACATTTTTTTATATTTGAGTTCTTTCTTAAAAGGGCATTTCTAAACAGATTTTCAAAACAAAATAATTCTAAGCATTGCTTGATTAACAGTGAGACAATAAGGTTAAAAATATGAAAAATGGCAACCATTTTTATTATTTATTAATTAACATAAATATACATTTTACTTAAGTTCAGGAAACATTGCATAGTTTCCAGAGTAAATGGTGAAGTAAAATACCAATTATGCATAATTACATTTAGTCAGTATTTGTATTTTAATACAGACTGTGTTCAATTCCAAATGTACAGACAAAAATATTAGCTAATCACTTTCCTCTGGAAAACTGGAGCAACATTAAGGAGATAAAATGACAAAGTCTACTTTCAGTGTCTGTTTTAACTTACTTCTAGACAACTGCACAGTTCAGGCTCGTTTGTCTTTATTCAAAAGAAACCCCAATAACTTAGTACAACATTTTGAATATAATGTTCATCACAAAATCTCAACTGTATACATTTTAGGTTTACTTTGGAGCATTTGCAACTTCACAGATAATATATTTGCAGTTAAATGCAACCACTTTATGGCATTTTTGTGAATATTTTTGGAAAGTCATTTGTAATGGAGAACATTGATCTATCTCTTTCTTTATCCAGCCAAATCTAAATGAGAAGGAACTTTAGATTTGGAAATGAGTGCATATCTACATAAGTGCTGTCTTTGATATACTGTTTATTTAGCACTTCTTAAAGCCATGCAGTCTGGTTGGAGGAATATTTTCCAAAAAAAACAGTTGCAGTAGTTACACAGCTGCTTGCATGTTTTGATTACTTTATTCAGAAGTAATATGTGATTACAAGGGGACTTACAGATCTCCTATCCAAGTGATTTATGTTTTTATCAGTTATTTTCTTTGCAACTTAAGGCAGGTGGTTGAACACTGGTTGAAGTATCTCAGTAACTTCCATTTTTTCCATTCAGTTTTTTTGTTAGTGTGAACTTGTCACAACCAAGTAGAGTATGGAGAAGTAGAAATCATTATACCACTTATCAACCAATTGAGCAGCAATGTATTGAAAGCTATCATGCCCAAAGACTAGCTGAAGCCCTTGCAGAATACTAGCTGATTTTAATACAGGTACATTTGAATTTGTTGTATGGGCCATAATAATAGCTAGGTTCTTAAGAATGTGGATTGGTGCACTATTACCACCATGTAGCTTAAGACTATATGATTTGTAAGAATTCTATGTCACATACAGTCACTTTATAAATTGCAATTGCTTTTTAAGATGTAGGAGCAGCACCTGGTGTGCATAGTCTTTCAATGTTTTAATGGTAGTATTAAATCAAATCTTTTAGGATTAAAAGTGTGTAACAACGCACCAGCATCAATCATTTTCATATCTGCTTGAAAAGCATCTTGGGAATGAAGCATTTAGGAATCATATTAGCTCAGCTTTTTTGCTTTTACATTCTTCGCTCTTTTCATGGTTTTTATGATAAAAACACATCTAGATGTCTGTCTTTTGATTTGTATGAGATGTAAATTCTTTAAAAGAGTTTATGGTGTGAAGTTGAACATATTCATTTCTACAGTTATCTTTTCACTTGTAATTATACTTTATTTAACAAAAAAGAAAAACTTACTGATGGGTATGAATTCCTGAGTTAATGTTTTTAATGCAGAGGTCAACCAGATCTCTCTTTTTTCCACCTCTTTTATCTGGTGTTTGTTAAGAGTCAGAGGAGGGGGTTATTCTGAGTTAAGGCTGTCTGTGACATGATCTACTGCAAGATGAAGAGGTGGACTGAGGATGACTTTCCAGGAGATTTTAAAATGGCTTTTATAAAGGATCTGTATTGACAATGTAGACATGTTTTCTCCAGCTCCTTCTTTTACTATGTCATCTTCAACAGAAAATCATTTTGAGCAGCCACCTCTGGCACTTTTTTTTCTGTTGATGACTAGAATAAGGTTTTGAGGGTGTCTCCTATTACATTTGACTCTACACCTTCTAATGTTGCTGTTCACAGTGGGAGATTTTCTGTACAGTTATGTAATGGGATAACCTTGTCTCCATTGTTTATTGGATCAGCATACTTTGACTTATCACTGAAAGAGGAAGCCTATTTAGATTCTCAAGAGATGGACTAGACCCCTTTTGGACCTCTGATTACTTTTAACAGATTCACAGTTTTCTCATATTCTCTTTTCACTCTTGTCTGTCTGGAGGCACTTGTCTAATTTTTTTCTGAAGCTTAACAACATTCTGCTCAGCAGTTTGAGGATGGGATGGGGAATTTGCTAACTCCATGTTATTTGCTGGAGTCTCAGAAATGTTAGAATTCTGAATTGATTCTGTTTATTTACATTGCTTCTTTATCATCCTTGGCTTCTTGTCTTTCTGACTAATTTAGTGGTATTGGTCTGCAGTGTTTACTGATCTCAGCCTTCAGTTCCCATGATAGGGGCCATCTTTATTCTCTAGGATTTTCAGCTTGGATGGACTGATAATAGCATCAGTAACTATCCTGGGTGGAGGAGAACAGTGGGAGTACAGTTATATCACTTCCTGGATGTTTGGAGTTCTTGCACCAAGGATCTGTGGGTACTCCAGGTACTGGCTTTAGGGTTGGCATTCAGTTTACATAACTTGTATTATTGTCTGCTCAATCTGTTGTCTTTTGACCTCCAACAGATCCACAGTGAGTAGGGCTCTGTTTTCAGGCCCAAATATAGTTTTTAGTAAAAAAGACAGAATAAAGGGTCAATCCCATTCTTCTGGGAGTTTATTCTTATTTATACATGGTACCAAAGAAGACAGGAGATTGGCATCCAGTCATTGACTTATATCTACTTAACAATTTTTGAACCTCCTTGCTTTACTATGAAATCTTTTCTCACCCTATGGCAGCTTTCTGCATCAAGGATGTGGACGATCAAGCTCGGTGTTGCCAATGCTCATTTCCATGTTCCCATAGCAGAATCTTCTAGAAAGGTTTTAGGTTTGTGAGAAAGGGTCAGGTGATACAATTTTAGACTCTTCCTTTACATCAGCACCATATGTCTTTTGCATAGTTGTTCAAGATTTTTCTCATCTCTCATTCCTTGGGCCTGTACGTACATCATTATATGGATGACTGGCTTTTTCTGGCTCAGTCACATAATTACCAGAACAACAATCTCAGATTCTCCTTTCAGAAGTTGCAAAACCTGGCAACCTTAACAGATGAGAGAAATTTTTGTTTCCAGTGTAATTCCTCATCTATTGAGGTGTGTTTTTCAATACTCACTTAAGTTGCCTTCTCAATCAACCCATTTCAGTCTTCAAAACCATAAGAGATGCCACAAGGCTTGTACTTCTGTCTCCTTCTCCTGTTGTGCAGATGGTTTTCTGTCTCTTTCTCTTTGGAATATGGAAAACTCTTGACACCTCATCCTTGGGGGACAAGCACATGATAGGTCACTTCAGTGGTTACTGCCCGACCATTGGATCATCCTCTGTCCTTATTCAGGAGCAACACAATTGCAAATGGTGGTTTAATCAGAGCAACACTATTATTGAGGTACCCATTCCACCACCACTTTTCAAGATTCATCTGTTCAAAGATGCATTTCTTCAGAAATGGAGAGTTTATCTTTAAGGTCTAGAGTTCCCAGGTACTTGAACAGAAGTCTACTCTTCATATCAACATTCTCAAAATTCTTGCAGTGTGTCAGGCAATGTTAAAGGTCTTTCTCCTTTGAAAGGAAAAAAATTACCATGATACGTTCCAGCAATTTCATGGTTTTAGCTCATATTTCTCATCAAAGAGGCACACATTCTTGAGACTTTTGTTTTTATACTTCAAATCTTCTCTACTGGGCTCATTTTCATCAGATTAGCTTTTAGCATGTCATATTCCATGTTTGATTAATTTCATTGCAGATCACTTGTTCTGAAAAAAATGTGTGCTACATCATGATGTTTTCAGAAGATTTGCTCTCAGTTTGGGTTTCCAGTGGTTATGCTTTTGCAACTTATTGGAATTCTTAAATGCATTTGTTTTGGTCTCCCATACCTCATCCTCAAAAGATTTGAATATATATTGTTTTAGAAGTGAATCCAGTGACATTGTCTGTAGTTTATTATTAATTACTGTATCTTTTTCATACAGAGAGCTCATATAAATATACTATTTATCCTACATAAAAACTTTTTTTCTCAAAATTTTAACATTGAGAATTTCTTTTTCAAAATTTTTTGGTAGAACATTAAAAGCTAGGTATGTTCTTTCATTTTTACCAGTAAAGTCATTATTAAAGTCATCAAAAGAAACAAGATTTTAGAAAAATTGTTTATACAGTTTTTGAGCAGAGACCATTAATCTGACAATTTGTTTTACTATATTTGTAAAATAAGCATGCCTTAGAAACCCTTTCATTTATACATATATATTTATTTATTTATCGACACACACAGGTTGCTTTATGATGTAGTAATGGACAGTTACATTTACTTCAGGATTCTAGAAAAAGTTCCATTAAAAAAAGTAGAAGAGTAAAGAGATGAAAAAAGGCATGAGTGGTAATTTATAAAGACGAGTTTGGAAAAGAAAAATTAGAAGGAAGAAGAAGAAAGCAAACGGAGTACAATAATAAAGAAAAGAGAAGCATCAATAAAGTACAGGAAAAAATGAGCTTTATGAACAGGGATCAAAAGAAGGGGAAAGGAAAATTGAAGGTTGATTTGTTATGGAGTGTAATTTGAAAAAGAGATGAGAAGAAATATTGCTATAATGATGATTTATTATGTGTGTGTGTGTGTGTGTGTATCGATTTAATAACAAAGTAAAAGGGAATATTTTAAAATATTGTCCTTTATAAAATTTTTGATTCTTTAGTTGATACCTAAAGATAGTTTAAATAGGAATGGAAGACAAGATTGATGATGCAAAGTCTAGAAGAGATTTACATAAATTGTATAATAAAAATAAGAAAGTGGTAAGATCTGAGGGAAAGGAAGGAAAAACAGTTCAATAAAGAATTTTTGGGAAGAGATGAATAAATATAAAAGGAAATTAAAAATGTCCAAACAATAAAAATTAGATAATAGTAAATCATTAAAAATGGTTGTTAAAAGGGTTAGATAGAAAGGAAGATAAAGGATACTGGAATGCAGAAATGAATTATGAAAACTTAATATAAAAATTAAAAAAAATATTAACTAGATAATGAAATTAATAAGCCTGAAGGATAACAGAAAGTGAGCTAAAGATTGAAAAATAAATTTTATATAACAACAACAGTAGAAATGAAAGTTAAAGTTTCTGAAATAATAAGTAGGGTACGTGAAAATACAATGTATCTAAAAATTGAGAACAGGAGAGAAAGATAACCTCTAAAAACTATAGAATAACAACATTGTTAAACACAAATAGAATCATTCAAATATAATAGCATAGAGGTTCAAAAAGGTGGTTGGAAGGAAATTGAAAAGATTACAAAAGATCAAGTTGATGTTGAAAAGGGTATTCAATGAGAAACAGTGTATGTACATTCAGTGCCTTAATAAATTAGTTGCAGATAAGAAGGAAAAGTTATTGAGTTTCTTGTAGACATCAAGTCAACATCTGATATACAATAAATAACAAGACTATTCTGGAAGATTCAGACGAGTGGATCTTGAGAAAGAATGTTGAAGAAGCTGTAGGGAATTTACAGCAAAATATAGTAAATATAGATTGAAGACAAAGTTTTTGGATGTGAGGAAGTGGACAATACCATCTGTTAAGACTAATATTACTTAGAATAAGTGTATATATAAATCATCCTGAAAGGAAGTTTTAGGAAGATAGAAAGTGAGATTTTTTGTTTAATGTTTGCAGATAATAATAAAGGATTGAAAGAGAAAGCAAAAAATCAGAAAGATTTGTAGTTAGAAATAATTTGATGATTAGTTTATGTAAATAAAATATTATGAAATTTCAAAATTAAAAGAAGAGGAAAATGGAACTGGGATAGTAGAAAATAGAGGTGGTAGACAAATATAAAAGTTTTAATACTGGTTTTACAGGATATAACAGTATTTAAATTTGATGATGAGGAACCCACTTTATGGAAAATAAAATTTGGAAATGGGTAACTGGATAATGAAAAATTTCAATGTTGTTGAAATTTTATACACATATAATAAGGTTTTCTTCATTACCTATTCAAGCCATATCTGAACAATCTTTAAGTATAATGGGGAGTATAACAAACAAAACACATGGAATGTGTAATATTAAGTTGAAAATTCTGTTACATGGATTGATGGTAATCTATACAGATATGGAGATAGAATATAGAAGGAAAGTTATATAAAAGATAAATGAAATGAGTATCATAAATGGGTATAAATACACCAAATTTTATAAGGCATTTAGAAACAGGAAAAACGAATTTGGAAGGCAAAAGTATGGAGATGGTTAAGAAATAATAAAAAGAAAGGGGAAATGATGACCAAAAGTATTTGATAAAGATAATGAGAGGAATTTTAAATGACAAGAAGAATAAATGTGTTGATGAAAATGAAAAGATTATTAGGATGTACAGAAAATGTGTAAATATTGAGAAATAATTTAAGAGGAAGAAGTTATAAAAATTTTGCAGAAAAGTTAGAAGAAAAATGAATCAAAATACTCGTGTGCAGTGGAACAATAGGTATTGTACACATTATTTAAAGTAAAAAGAATAAATTGGAATAGTGCAATATTTGAGAGAATAAGAAAAAGAAAATATAGTAGTATCAAACTAAGGTGCAAAAATATGCACAAGGATAGAAGAAATGGAAGAATCTAGAGGATTGGAAATGTAGAAACTAGAAAAAAAGTACAATGGAAAATAAATGAATAGTAAATAGGTTTAAGAAACAAGAAAGAAAGGATATGATTGTATTGAAGAAAAAGAAAGGAAGCAGAAAATGGATGGATATGGAGAATAATGAAAGAAAAAATTTACATGTATATGTGCAGTTATGTTGAAGAGTTGAAATAACATATATATAGATAGTAAATAAAATGTAAATAATGATATTAGATAGCAAGCACATAGGAAGAGTACAGAAATTTTAATATGATGTTTATATTATAGGAAATTATATATTTCTTTCCTAAAGATAAAATTATCTGAGGAATATTACAATCCAAAAACCCTAATATCAATTTTTTATTTTTTGCTAAAAGTGAAAACCTTGTATCTGTAACATGTTCACCCCACTTTTTACACTTAATACTTCAAAGGAATTTAGGTTCATTGTGGTTGTAACATCTCTTACTCTTTAAAGACTCGGGTAGGGTTCAAAATTTGACAGTTGATAAAAATCTTGACAGTTAATGCTTTATAAAAATTAAACTTGTCAGTTTAAACAATTCCCAACATTGGGTAAATTACAGAAATTTTAATTTTTGTTTGATGACATAAACTTAAAAGTTGAAGAAAGAAGGTGTACCCTCCAAAAGCTGTCTTATAAGTATGTTTGGTGTTTTGTAATTTATCAGTTTTGTATTTCACATGATAAAAAAATTTTAACTTTATAACTGTTGATTAAGAGAATTATTTTTTATAGTTTACAGAAATTTGAATTTATGGCAGTTAATAAAAATTTAGCTCTGTTGATCACAATTTTAATGTTATATACTTTTAAAACTTAAAAGTATCAAACTAAATTATAAAAATTAAAGTTGAAAAAGTATATGTTAACATTTAAGTTTTAGCATATTTCATATGATAAACTATAATACATCATATTGTCTTTGGCAGTTTACCTTAAAACTTCTGACACTGACACATATCATAGTGTAATAATTTAAATATTGTACCAAAAATGTTTCAAAAACGTGACTAGGAAGATTATTATATGATATTATATTATATAACAAAAACAGTTTTGCATTTAATGTACTGTGAACTAACCATATTTGTATTTCAGTGTTGTAAAACTGGTTAATGAGAAAATATTGTGTATCATACTAAGTATGTCATATAATATTGCAATATTTACCTGTTTATGAGTTATACTGAAATGTCTGCAAGGTTGCAGTTGTTTGCATCCCTATTGTAGAACTTAATAACATATCTTCTACTAACAATTCTTTTTACAGATACTTCAGGCATAGATGTATTTGGTAAGTTTTATTTTCCAAGAATTCATCTGTAATTGCATTACTTTGAATCTCTGCTGGCTAAGGAAGGGTCAAGCATGATAAGCTCTTGCATGGGTGTTTGTGTAAGACTTTTCTCATTCTAATTCCTTTGCTTCCTCCCACCCATCTTAAGTATAGGACTTTATACACACTAATATATTTTATCTTCCCTCAATGCTGCAACACTAGTTCAAGCTTTCACTATTTTTGTATTTTTAAAACAATGATATTTTAACATGTTAAAAATAAGGACGATTATGTGTATTTTATTACAGCTTTTGTAAAAGTATGTTTTTGATATTTTGGCATTGAAATATTCCATTCAGCACGTGCAATGAAAGATTATAGTTGGAATTATATATTTATTTTTGATAATATTAAATGTTTACATATTTCTGCAGGTTGAATGCATTCTTGTATTTCTTTGAACATTAAAATATAATTATTTTTAACATATAAAAAATAGAATATAATTATAAAATTGCAAACTTTTATATTCCTTAAAAAAGCATGTAAAATGTTGAATGGGACAAAGCTATGAATTATAAAGTACATCTGTTGCATATATTTGAGTTAAGCAGATGCATCTGCAAATTTTTTGTACTGATCAAAAACTAAACTTAAAAAGTTGTTAGTTAGAAAAACCATGATTGATGTATGTGGTAAATATATTATGTTTTTAATATTTTTTTGTGTACAATTTTTGAATTAAATTGAAGTACAGTTGTAATTATATTTTTCATACATTGAAATGCCATGTTTGTTCTGTGGTGTAATGTTATAAAATAGCCAAACCTCTGCTGGGATATGTATGTATATTTCCTGTATGAAACTGAGTAATGAGTGAAGTGAGGTTTTCCTTTGGTTAGTTTACATTTAGGTATTAATTTTTAGAGCTGAATTTTCATAGGATAAAGCTTAAGTTTAAAACACTTTTTAATAGTTTTAAATCAAATTTGGAAATATTATCAACGATGGTGAATATCAGATATATTCCTTAAAATATTTTTTGCATTAAGACTTACAGTATCAAGAGCAACTAATATTAAAGTTATTATATTTCTATAATATTAATAGTAACCTTATGGATAGTCACATTCCAAGTATAATGTTGCAGACAATAACAATTTATTTTTAACCCTGGAATATCATATCTTTGGGTCTGGCGTGGTGTGGGAGTTAGGGGGCTTGACTTGCAGTCTGAGTGTTGGAAGCTCAGTTCTTTATCTCTAAACATGCTTGTTCTGTATGCTTGCCATCTGGGCTGGCTACCCTAGTAAAAAAATTTCTTGGCTTCCAAAATTACTGCTCAACCTAAACTAATTGGGATTAAGGTTGTTATGGAGAACAAGTATGATATCTCAGTACTTGAAAAGGGCATAATATTTGTTTACAACTAAGTATTACTATACAAAAATATAATATTGCTTAAGTTAGAATATATTGGATTACTGGTAAACCTCATGTTGTTGTTTATCAAATACAAAAATCTGGGTTAAAACTGTTAGGTATTGTAATTTATTTTGGATGATTCTCCAATTTATTATGTTATATAGGTTACACATTGCTATTTAAAAGGACTGGGAATTTGAATTTAGTAGTCAATTAAATGTTAACATTTTAAATTTATGTTATTTGCCAACAAGACTGATACACACACATTCCTTTTTTAACACATTTTAATGTACGAACATAAAAACAAATACAATAAAAATTGTGATTACTAAGAACTATAAATGATGATTCATTTACAAGAGTTTTACGGACTTACGGACAACATTGAGTCTTATATCTTATATTTAGAACTAAATATTTTATCAACAATCCAGGTTCACAACAAACAAATTAATTCTGAATCGATATTGCCACATCATGCTTAAGCTAGCTAGCTGTTGTTTGTTGATTGGCCTTATACTGAGTAAAAGCTGATTCCTCACAGTAAATATAATTAACGTCATTGTAGAAATAATAGTGCCCAAAGTAATTCACTGAGGTGAATGGTTCATAATGTTCCTCGTCAAATTCTGTAGTTTTTCAATTAATAGCTGTTAGTTATAATCATAGCTTCATGGCCTTTAGCACACCAACTGTAGCTGTGCAATAATAATACTGACACTTCCATCTCTCAGCTGGCTGCTTATTATACAAGTTGTGCAAGACTCTAGAATCTTCACCAAATCTCTGACAATACTCTCAATTGCTAGTATTATATACACGTATATTGTTGATCCTTACTCAAAAATATCATACTATTTTCAGGAACAAGTGGAACATGCACAATGCACAGACAAGAAAATACATTACATGCAATAAAGAAAGCTACAGAAACAAGTATAGGCATTAAAATCAATGTACAACAGTAAATCTGTTCAAAATTACAGCTACTACTGACATTTTTTGAAATCTTTTGTCAGCTTGATACTTGTTGGCATAGAATTCATATAAGAAATATTTTTATTTTGTCAAAAACTGAAATAAAAAATTACAGAATCTCATGTTTATCTAGATTTATGTTTTTTACTGTTAAATTTATTATTTGATTTTAGAAAATACAAGAAAAGGGCTTATTATATGTTTTGATGTTTTTGATGTTATAATTTTTATATATTTCTAAGTTGGCTTAAAATACCAAATAATTTATTGTCCTTTCCATAGCTGGTGCTGATGTGTATGTGAAAGTGACCTACCACAAGCAGAAGCTGCTATTTGAATTACCATTCAGTCCCAGAACAAACACTTTTGTATCAGAGGTCACAAGGGCAGCAGAAGGTAGCAACAACTTAATGATTTTGGTACATAAGTTAATTTGTGTTTCATAGAATTTGTGCTCGATACTTGTTGTTTCTTTTACCAATGTGAAACATATTCTAAGATTGTTTTGAAAATATGGAGTTATTATAGCCTTTTGTTTTTTGTAAACTTCCAAGAAAAATCTTGACCATTCAGTAATTATTGAACTTCTGCAACAGTGGTATGGATTATGAGAAGTATCACATACACATATATTACATCAATATCTAACACTGGGAAGTCTTCAGATTGACAGTGCTAAAATTACGATTCAATTCCCCTTGGTGGACACAGGAGATAGCCAAGTATGGCTTCAATATAAGAAAAACACACACACATATCTTACATTGTGCATACACACATGTGTGTATATATATATGTTTGTGTGTGTGTTAGTATTTATACGAAACAATTCATAATTCCATTCACTCAAAAAACAAACAAATATATATGGAGTTTCTGATTTAAAACTCACCTCTGCTGTTTCTCTTGATTTGGTCATTGTTTGAACTTATTAATCTCTTTTCTTTTCCTTAACAATGCCAATTGAAAATATAATTTCACTTCTCGAGATTTTCACATCTAATCATATATTCTTGTGTTATCTATTTGAATGTTATGGTTACCCGATAAACAGACATTATGTCCTTTTGGTATTTAGATGGTTCACACATTTTACTATAGTTTCTTTTGCCTGTTAACTTTCTTTTTACTTGATAAATTATTGTATTGTAACATTTCTTTAACTACAGAGGTTAATTACTTTATATTAAAAGACTTAAAGTTCTTCAGTGCTTTGAACTTCCTTTCATTTAATTTGTTTCCAAGTTCATTTATTTTCTGTGAAATTATCTTTTAAAAATATGAAATGACACATTTTTTTTCTTAAAAACTAAATTTTCCCTGATTGTAAATTCAAAATTTATTTTCAGCCATGAATTACTATCTCTTAGAGCTGTGCTGTTTGATTTCTGAAGTTCTAATTTTCTTCTTTGTCCATGAAGCTTTGCATTAAATGGTTGATTTTCATTAGGGAATTATTGACAGTTTCTATTTTTAGTTGTCTGGTTCTTAAGCAAAAGTTCCATTATCCACATGTTTCTTACCTTTGTTTTGAATCATCACCTCACTAAGTTTGATTAATCTTTATTTTATTTTGGTAGATCTGGTGTGCATTGTCTTCTGATACTCTGGCTAAGACTCCATCAGTATACCTTCTGTATCTCCTCATCTGAGCCAGGATCTTTGTACTGAGGGATCTTCACATTGTCCACTATTACCTATTGCATTTCAAGCTGATATTTTTGTATCAAACAAAAAGAGTCTATCAATTTCCAACTATTTCTTGGTTGATATTTTCATGTTTGAACTTTGATCTACAGACTCTGATATGCCTGTTAATTTTCTTCATTCAGATTCTCTTTTCCTGACTTAAATTGTGTGTGTAAGCCTTTGCCAGCCTACATCTCCCTTGGGTTTTATCATCTACTCAATCATTTATGAGGCTTTGTGCATACTGTCTGGAATGGTGTTTTATTCTACATTGATTCTCTCAGTTTCTTTCTTTCTCCGATAATTGTTTTCTTCTCTTCTGCAATGAATATTTGAAAGCCTATATTTATTCATAACAAAATTCCATGCAATTTTTTTAGAAACTGTGATTTTAAAGACTTCAATTTTTAATTTTTTATGTTTGTAACCACCAGTTGAACCAGAGCCTGAAATATAATGATAGATCTACTTTTTCTAAATCCCTTTCTTTGGGTGTATCACTTTAAGACAATGTATTTCATTTATTATTAGATCACATTAGTGCTGGCCATTAATGTTCAGCTAGGCATTTCATGTGCTCTTCTTCAGGAACCAGTTTATCCAGACAGATGGGAGGTGTCATTGTTTTGCTCAAAACTTTCAACATTTATAATGTGATGTGTAGGCAAATTGGATAGCATTTTATACCAGGGATAGGATCACAGTAATTCAGATGCAGGTATGGTACTAGACAAAAGTACTGATAGTAAGGATTTTCCAATTGTTGTTTTTTAAGAACAAAGTGTTAATTATAGATGAAGATGTGCACACACACACTCCCTTGTATCTTATGACACTTCTCATTTTCTCCTTCATAAATATAAAGACATTTCAATTATTCTTTCTTCCTCATAATGACATTCAAACTGATTCCTCACTTGAACAATTAAGTTCCCGTAATCTAATTCCTAGCCTTCCTTGTCTATCTAATTATTATATTATTAAGTGCAGTCATTTTCTGGATTTCCTTTTCTCAATTATTAAAATTTGAAAACTCCTTGCCTGTTTTGGAGGTAGACTCTTTGGCATCTGTTTTGCTATTCAGTTCCAAATACTCTTATCTTTGCTTAATTCTTCTTACTGTACTTTGTTACTTCTCTCCTGTCTCCACCTCATATCTAAGGCACTCCACTGTGCTCCATAGGATTATTGTGGTTATTTTCATTTCCTTCTCTCTTCAAATATGAACCTATTCCACTTTTTCTGTCTTCCCCCTGCTCACTTGGTCCATTTGTTGCTGGAACTTGTTGACCAGGAATAATTTTTTCCTGAGCTTGACCTCTTTCCTCATTTCTGTGAGATATTCAACTGGACTCTTCTTATTAGTTCTAATGTTTGTTGAGTAATCCTGATTCTGTTGAATAATGGGAAGAAACTACCTATCATCAATTCTCACTTTCATTCTTAGTTTCTGGTAAAACCCAGCTTTCCACCTCTGTACCTTATTGTAGCATTTATGCTTACCATTTTTTCATTCCCTCTTTTCAACTTTTCTTTTGTCTTCATACCTGGCATAAGACTTATCAAGTTCATTGGTGACAATCAAATTGGGTCAGATTCTGTAGGAGTTTGTCTGTTGTGCTTTGTGCTTCTGTGGGCACCTTTTTCCACAGATAAGTTGGTTACTATAGTTTTTATTCATGGACTTTTTTAGTAATTCCCTTCTGCCTAGTTCTTGTTCTATTTCTTTTCCTCCTCCATTGATTTCCATCTAATTACAACATCTCAAAGAGGTAATGTCAGAATTTTTGAACAGACATACTACAGAGAGGTTTTATCATCTTCCTTCAGGGTTTTATTTTCATTTCTTTGTGACCCTTGCCCCCCGCTAGTACAGCAGTATGTCTCCGGATTTACAATGCTAAAATTAGGGGTTCGATTCCCCTCGGTGGGCTAAGCAGATAGCCCTTTGTGGCTTTGCTATAAGAAAAATACACAAACACACTGTTTGTGACCCCAAAAAAAGTTGGAGGCTGGAGTCTGGTTATTGAACCTTCTGTACTAAATTATTTCCAGGTTGTTCTTCACTTTTATATTAAAAATTTCTAATTCCTCTTTGTGTACCATTTAATTATATTCTACACTGACAACTCCATGGTTGTTTTACATGTTAACTGCCAAGCAGCTACCTAGTCCAGAACCATTTGATTTCACTCATTAGACCTTCTTTATTGGGCCAATGTTCTACAAGTTCTTTTTATAATTTGTGTGTGCTGACTGGCATAAATCTGTTGCAAACCATCTCTTTGCAGGTGAGTATCTTTCTATTTTCTATTTTTTTACAGTATTCACTTAAAGAATCCCACCAAGTGGTTAGTGGTACCTTCCAAGGTATACTTACTGCAAAGTGTGAAGATCATGAAATACACTCACACCCTCAGTACTGACTTCATCCTGCTTTCTGTGAGATAGGATGTTCTACAAGAACATTTGAGTTGTCCTCATGCTATATTTATTTATATCTGGCTACTTTCTATTCTAGACCATACCTATTCCATGGGCTATCATGTTAAAAGCCAGCACCGGTGAGTGTTGTACTCACTTTCTTGGCTTGTGCTTGATGACTTTTCAAAAAATGGTCATAAAGTCATTTTTTGCACTATCTCCACTAAGATCTTTCACACTGATAAACCGATGGGGTTTCAGACATATTTCCTATGTCTCCCTGCTGTAAATTTCTTTTCTTTTTTCTCTATGAGTGGTTTAAAGGAGACCCTTGCCACTTAACAGTTCCTAGCTACTGGGGTGACACACCATAGAAAATATTCACCAACTTCAATTGAAGTGTTTGGGCCAAAATGAGAGATGCCAGTGTGGTGGAATGTAGGATGATAGTAACACCTCAGGTGTAGCACAGGTTACCCCTTATGTCGTTATATACCGTGTGCTGTTTGTACCTTCCTCATGTAACCTAACTCTGTTTAGTAGGGTTCATATGAGTACATAATAAAATGCTGTGCCCTCCTGCATATGGTAACTATTCATTTTAGTAGAGGGAAGCACACATCACTCTTGTGTCCCTCCCTGTGGTTGTGTCTGTTCAGTAGTTGAGAACACTCATTACACATGTGCCCTCCTTCTGCATACAACAACTGTTTAGTTGAGCCACAGTATGCACACACCATAATACTCTCTATGGCATGTCTACTATGCCCTTCTCCTGCAACTGGTGTTTGTCCAATAAGTCTAATAGTATATTACAGTAGAGTTGAGGTAAGTACAATTTATAGTCTGAATGTACCCAAACAATGATGTATGTGCTGGCTCTTCAGCCTCTTGTGTGAAGGTACTCAGATGGCCATCTATTTATTCTGCCTTTCCCTGTGACAAGTGTAGCTCATTTGCCTTTTTCTTTCTTATTCTGACATAATATTTTACTTTCAAAATATTTTTCTCGACTTGCACTACCCTACATCAGCTTCCACCTCCTGCTTTTGCACATCAACATGCAAAAAATCATGCAGCAACTTCTAATCAGAAAGAACACAATACCACTTTTATTGTAATTGGCACACTCTTCACATTTGAATTCATTATTAAAGATTTCTTAGTTGGCAGACATGCTAGTTTTTGTTCACAGCTTTGTAGATGTTTTAAGATACACAAATTACTTCTTTTTTTTACTATTTATTTTCAGGGGCCTTTTTGTATTGTGGATCCAATTCTGTGAAATGTGGTGCACATCTAGGTGTTTTTTGTTTTTCTTTGTAAAATCCATGTTCATCCTTCAAGCATACTAGTAGTCAATTATATTATAGCTCTTTTTACCAAAGACCTAACGTAAAATTCCAGAAGCCACCAGGTGTTTGTTGTGTGTTTTTATTTTTTTGTATCTGTAATTAAATATAATTTAATCACAGGTTTTGTTATGCACACTGTAAAGAAGGGGTGTTTCATGAGGCTGCTAGTAGTTCTCTTTAGTGTTATTTGCTTAATAAATTTGTTCATCCCAGACAGTACACTGATGGACTAACATGGGTAAAGACAGAGATTGCTGCCAATCTTTCTACTCTGTGGAATTAAGTTTTAGTGTTGTTTGAAGTCAAACAATGACTATGGTCTGTTGTGCTCTGTCCCCTGCTAGTACAGTGGTATATCTCCGGATTTACAAAGGTAAAATCAGAGGTTCGACTACCCTCAGTGGGCTCAGCAGATAGCCTGATGTGGCTTTGCTTTAAGAACACACACACACTGTTGTGCTCTAGCCATTCAGTACTCAGGAGTACCATTCATTGGTCATACATGTTCTGAAATTCCTTCACGTTTCTGCCTTTTACATTGATGATACTATCATAAAAGAGCAAAAATATACCTAGATCAAATGATTACATACCTCCTGAGCTCTCTTTAGGTCTTCCTAATAGTAAGGCTAGGCATGGCCAGGTGGTTAAGGCACTTGACTCATAATTTGAGAGTCCAGGTTCGAATCCCCATCACACCAAATCTGTTCTCCCTTTCAGCTGTGGAAGTATTATAATATGACAGTTCTACTATTCATTGGTAAAAAAGTAGCCCAAAAGTTGACAGCGGATGGTGATAGCTAGCTGCCTTCCCTCTAGTCTTACACTGAAAAATTAGAATGGTTAGTGCAGATAGCTCTCGTGTAGCTTTGCACCAAATTTAAAACAAACCAAACCTAAAAGTAAGTCATATTTTTTTTATTAGTTCTCTATCTCTTCAGTCTCCATTGAGTGTCACTCTCCATGCATTTCTTTTGGATGATTTCTGAAGTAGCTCAGCTATGTAAATTTTTGAACTGGCTTCTCAGCCACATCTATTTGAAATTCTAACTAATTGTAGGAAGAGATCTAAAATTGTTTCACAAGTTAATATTTTTTTTTGCTGAAAATGTATTTGTCTTTACACACACAGATTTTTACCCATACTCCCTGTTTTTGTGCATGTTAGTATTCTTTACCTCATCAAAGATGAAGATTCATGAGTGTAAATGCATAGAGGGTTAATGTGCTGGAAGGTGTTTCACTCTCATATTGGTGGAGGACTTATGCCAATTCACAAGAAATTTCTTGAGATGAAGTGAAAGTTCACTAAAGGCTAGATTTACAAATATAGTGAAGTCAGAAATTTTAGGCTTTGTTACAAAAGGGTAATTGTTACGATTGGAATTCTTCTTGAGTTCAGTGCTTTTCCACTGTACTGTTGATGGTGCAGAACTGGTATGAGTGTTGAGATTGTTACACCTTTTTGCTATCTGTAATTGAACTTGGTTTCAACTTTTTATCGTATTTAGCTCTCACTATAAACTTGATAGAATCAATTGAGTTTGTGGCTCCAAATTAACTGCTACAGTTTCAATACTCTCTAACATGTTGGGTGTATCTCAAAAAAATTTAACCAGGTTTCAGTAACCATTATGTCATTTTTTTAGACAAAAACAGTTTTTAATGAAGTATTTTCAAAAAAATATTTCTTCATGGTTGTGTGGAGTCAAAGTATTGATTCCTCTGAGTACTACATGATTTTCATATTACATCTCAAATTTCATAATCTCTACAACTTCCTAATTAAACTTCAAGTTTTTATCAGGAAAACTTTATATATTATCTGTTATTTTTTTTGTCTTAATTCTAAATAAGGTTGGTCAGTTTAACTGACCTCGTGAACACCACCAAGAAAAAAAAAAGTAAATTTTCCCTTTTTTCCTGCCAGAGTGTCTTTAAATTGTAGCATAAAATCACATTTATTTATTTTAAATAGGTATGAACACATAACAGTATATTTTATATGCAAAAAACGGCTCTTTTGGGCTCAGAAAACACTTCAAATAGAAGAGCGAACAACGTTTCGACCTTCTTCGGTCATCGTCAGGTTCACAAAGAAAGAGGTAACTGGCCGGAAGCTGACCACATGTTTGGAAGGGGTTGTATAACTGAGTGTCGCAATGTAGAGGGCGCGGTTTGATGTTTGAATATATAATTTTATCTATAATATTAATATAGGTATAATGGTGTTCCTTTATATTGGTTTATTTTGGGTTTAAGTTGTTGTATAAGTAAGGTTTCTTTAATTTTGCATTTGTTTATGTTTTTTTCTTTATTTAGTATTTAAATGTTTTCTATGGTTATGTTGTGTTTATTTGACTTGCAGTGTTCGAAAACGTGTGAAGGTGACTTTTTATGTTCTTTGAATCTGGTTTCCATTTTTTCTACTTGTTTCTCCAAGAAAGAAGTCGTGGCAGTTATCACATTGTATTTTATAAATAATGTTGGTGTGGTGTTTGTCAGTGTAGTTCTTACATAGTATAGACCTTAGTTTTGTGCCTGGTTTTTGAATAAATTTAGTGTTAACTGGAATGTTATATTTTGTTACTAGTTTTTGCCAAATGTTGGTTATTTGTTTGCTGATGTTAGGAATATATGGTATACAGCAGTATATGGTTTCGTGATTTTTTGATTCGTGAGATATATTTACTTTTGTTGGTTGATTTTGCTTTCTGTCTGGGTGTGTGCGTATAATGTTTTCTACGGTTTGTGGAGGAAGCTTATTGATGTTGATGAAGTATTGTTTTATTTTATCTAATTCATCGTTAATTTTATCTGGTGAGCATAGTTTTATGGCTGTGTTTATCTGGTTTCTTAGTATGTTGAGTTTTTGTTTTGTTTCATGTGCTGAGTCCCAAGGAATGTATAGTCCAGTATGGGTGATTTTTCGGTGGATTTCTGTTTTGAATTGTGTGTCGGTTCTTATAATTTTGAGGTTAAGAAATGATATTTGATTGCTTTCTTCCTGTTCACATGTGAAGTTAATGTTGGGATGTATAGAGTTAATGTGAGTGAAAAAGTTAAGTATGTGTTCTGTAGATTCGAATCCCGCAACCGTGTCATCTACATATCTGTACCAGTATAGTGGTGGATGTAATGCTGTATTAATTGCTTGTGTTTCAATTTGTGTCAACTTAATCATAAAGCCTTAATGGCCAGTTTCGATGTTATATCCCTCTTCACAGAAGTTCCAACAACAGAAGCCTGCAAGATAGCCTTAGAACTCTATATTCGAGACCCTAACCCGATTATAGACATTCCCAGTAACCAGTTAGCAACCCTCATAGAATTCACCACAATAAAGACAAACTTCATGTTCAACAACCAAAACTATATACAAACAAATGGCCTAAGCATGGGCAACCCAGTATCGCCAGTTCTAGCCAATATTTTTATGACACAAATTGAAACACAAGCAATTAATACAGCATTACATCCACCACTATACTGGTACAGATATGTAGATGACACGGTTGCGGGATTCGAATCTACAGAACACATACTTAACTTTTTCACTCACATTAACTCTATACATCCCAACATTAACTTCACATGTGAACAGGAAGAAAGCAATCAAATATCATTTCTTAACCTCAAAATTATAAGAACCGACACACAATTCAAAACAAAAATCCACCGAAAAATCACCCATACTGGACTATACATTCCTTGGGACTCAGCACATGAAACAAAACAAAAACTCAACATACTAAGAAACCAGATAAACACAGCCATAAAACTATGCTCACCAGATAAAATTAACGATGAATTAGATAAAATAAAACAATACTTCATCAACATCAATAAGTTTCCTCCACAAACCGTAGAAAACAATATACGCACACACCCAGACAGAAAGCAAAATCAACCAACAAAAGTAAATATATCTCATGAATCAAAAAATCACGAAACCATATACTGCTGTATACCATATATTCCTAACATCAGCAAACAAATAACCAACATTTGGCAAAAACTAGTAACAAAATATAACATTCCAGTTAACACTAAATTTATTCAAAAACCAGGCACAAAACTAAGGTCTATACTATGTAAGAACTACACTGACAAACACCACACCAACATTATTTATAAAATACAATGTGATAACTGCCACGACTTCTATATAGGAGAAACAAGTAGAAAAATGGAAACCAGATTCAAAGAACATAAGTCACCTTCACACGTTTTCGAACACTGCAAGTCAAATGGACACAACATAACCATAGAAAACACTAAAATACTAAATAAAGAAACAAACATAAACAAACGAAAAATTAAAGAAGCCTTACTTATACAACAACTTAAACCCAAAATAAACCAATATAAAGGAACACCATTATACCTATATTAATATTATAGATAAAATTATATATTCAAACATCAAACCGCGCCCTCTACATTGCGACACTCAGTTATACAACCCCTTCCAAACATGTGGTCAGCTTCCGGCCAGTTACCTCTTTCTTTGTGAACCTGACGATGACCGAAGAAGGTCGAAACGTTGTTCGCTCTTCTATTTGAAGTGTTTTCTGAGCCCAAAAGAGCCGTTTTTTGCATATAAAATTCTCAACAAGTGGGTTTCTCGACATCACTGACATAACAGTATGCATCTGTTCATACTTAAATTTTATTATTTTATTGTTCTTTGAGCTATGTCTAATACTTCTGCCATATAAACTAAAAAGTTTGATATTTACTGTTGAAGACACTTAACCTTACTTTTGTGCTAATTTAATTGCTGCATTAAATATGATTAATGTAAAAAAATAACGTGCCAAAAGACAAAATAATAATGTGTAGAAAGCAGACAGTGCCCTATGACTGTGCAACAAGAGCTCATCAATGTGTTTCCCATGTGAATAAAATTTGAGGTTGAAGCAAAATAAACAATTTTTATATAGAAAACGATCATTTTAGATACATCATTTGATAGATTAACACCTTGGCTATCTATTGGTTATAAAAAATATACTATTAAATTGGCAATTTGTGAAAGTGAGGATGTGACAGGTTGGTGGAGCAAGAAAGGTCTCATTTTGTACTTTATAGCTCTGCAACCAAATAAGAGTGAAGACTACAAAAAATTATGCTTTATCTGAATGGTGAGAACATTATAACAAGTAGTTTACATTAAATTTCATACTTCTTAAAAGGGTAGTAAATAAGTTACAGAAAAGGGAGGTGAAACCTAAAGAGCAAATGTAACAATTCTCACACTAGGAAAATTGTGGATTTTTGTAACTACTGCTTAAAAAAAATTACTTCTATAGTAAATTTGGATCATTAGCTACAATTTTTCATCTAATTTATGTGTATATTGTAATAAGAATGTAGTTAAATGTGATTCACCAGAACCTCCAGACGTGCAGAAAAATATGCACGTAGCAAAAGTATTAAACTCCTTCGTTAAATATTGCACATCCCTGATTGTTTCTTGTTGTGAAAACATCCTTAATTGTTAAAAATTTGGCATAAAAAAATGTAGTGATCTTGTGTAATGTATGTACTGAAAATTTCTTTAAATTTGTTTCTAAATTTTCAAATGCAACTAAATCATCTGAATCAGTGACCATCATGTGACCATAACTCAGTAAAGTAATTCTTTTGATTAGAATCACTGAAATGGTTGGCTATACATCACCTTTGAGAATGAACAAAAGAATTTGGCAGGTATTTTAGGTTTAAAGCTTTCAGGTCCCTTTGGGACCTTAAAGATAACCAGAGATAGTCAGAAACTGTTGTTTCTATTCACCCAACTCACAAGATTTTCAATAACTTCAAGGAGATTGCAAAACTTAAGCCTTAAAGTAAACATTTAATCAAAGCAAGAGGTTAATTCGTGGAGATGTTTGGTGATAGATATACTTTTATGAGAAAAATGTTCTTAAGTCATTCAGCTGAGCAGATAGTGAATTGGAAAAAGGAATCAGGAAAACACATTAAGGGTCTAAGAATTACAATGGTATAGGATGTTGTTTGATTGATAAAGCTGCCAAAACAAAGAAGAGATCAAGGTTGTAGCAAGATTGTTCAGAAGCCATGTGCCTTTCTGGCCTTTGTTATAACTTTTCTTGATGTTTGAGGTGGCAACTTCTTGGTCTTCTCTTTCTTGAAGTCTGAAATGGAAAAAATGAACACAAACAATGAGTTGGAACAAGGCTACCTGAAAGTGTTTAAAAAATCTTGTTAGCCTTCGTAGAGTATTTTGATTAAAGTAAACCATTCTTTCTTGTTCTTGATGACCTATTAGAAGCTTGTTGATGTTTTTGTAACTTATGTCAACAAAAGACTTGTATGTGTTTAGTCTGCTTTACCAGCATGACTCAAACAGCTGAGAAATGGTTGTATTCACAATACTTAATATCCCAGACAATTTTACACATGCAACTAACTCTAACTTGAACTGTTAATAAGTGTTTGTGAGATAAGTTCATTTGAGAAAATGCTTTTTAAAAATTGGACTGGTTATACGTGAACTGCAGTTTAGTTTGATGTACAATTTTAGCTCCATGATCAGTGAAAAAATCAGTTTAATAGAATATCTGGTTTTGTATCCAATTTGATAAGTTCTTTCTTTTCCTTTTTTTCTAATGTTGTTACTAGTTTTCCTTTCATACAGAAACTTGCACTTAACACTCCTACAAAAATTGGGGCCTAATAGGCCCCAGAGCAACTTGAAAGGTTATTAATATTAGGCTAATAATTTTGTATTAAATGAAATTACCATTAACTGACCCTATCCCTTTATATTTTAAGGAGCAATAATATTTTGACTTTTCAGACATTTGCGAAATAATATTTACAAATTTTTTTTAAAACATCCATTAAGGGTATCACTTTAGTGGATGTAAATATTTTTTTCGTAGGAGTGTCAAAAACATCTTCACTTCAAAGTTTCTAGTTTTTAACAACATAGTGCATAGTTTGTGTAATTTTTTTTTATCATCATCAGTTCACATATTAATAGACACACTACACTGTCTAAGTTGGGCATTTGGAGTGAATGACTTACATAAATTTTTTACTTCTTTTTGAGCATTATGAGAAGTGGTTGTAATGTGTGTGATAAATTATTTATGTTCAAATTTCCATGAATTAAGCCTAATTTTTATATTAATTTAAGGATCCATATCTGGTAACAGTATCTAATTATCTAATATCATTACAATACAATAAACTTGTTTTAGTCATCTCTTATTATACATGTGGTAAATGTGATGGTAATGAGTGCAAAACTTTCTCAGTGGAATTCTGTTTAGCACTGATTTTATACAAATTAAAACCCAAATGTGAATTTTCAGTTTTATTACACAAAGTGGCATCAACTTTTTCCTTTGTTATTGTGTACATTTTCCAAAAAAGCTTTTCATATGTCACTTTTGACATTGTTTTTTCTCTATTATAACATTTCCAATACTGATACTAATTAAATCTGTAAAATGTAACACCTTGTGCCTGGTATGATCATTGCAATACATACCTACCTACCAGAGATAAACCAGCAATCAAAAATTTGCATATTAAGCCTCATTTAGGCTTTCAGGACCCTGGAACAAACAAACTTTAGACCCTTGGGCTTTTCACCTACTGCCCATTTAACTTTCCATTCATCACTGATGTTATTATTCTTTTTGTATTTTTACATTATGAAAGCCAGTTGTTTCAAAACATATTCCTGAAGAAATATTTAATGTTATTGTATTGTCTTATGCCATTTAATACTTATATTTTGACAAATTTTGGTCTTATTTGTTTCTGTATATTTTTCACCTTATGTGTTGCATTTTATTCAGTTTTACTGCATGTTCTTTGCCAAATTTCTCTCATGTGGTTTTAAGATGTGGTTGTATATTTATCTAATTCATTAAAATTTAATCATCTCTGTTATTATACAGTAATGAATGGTATGAGTAAAAATGATTTAAAAATAAAGCTATCAAAACAAGTATTTTTAGATGTGTGTTAATATGATTATTCATCAATATGCATTATATTTTACTAATATTGGGTTCATACAGAACATTCATGTTGAAAATGTATATCAGAATGACTAGTATGGGTATTAACATTTTTACTGATAAGGAGAGAACAGTATTTCAACCTTCCTAGGTCATCTTCAGGTTAAGAAACAGAGTTTGAATGTGACTGTTGATGGACACGTCTTAGGGACAAAAGTATAAATGGGTACAGGATTGTAGGTGGTGTTGCAGGTGGATGTTAGGTTATAAATCAGTACAGGTATAAAGATGTTCCTTTATATTGGTTTAATTTTAGTTTTAATTGCTGAATAAGTATGGCTTCTTTGATTTGTTTCCCTACTTAACATCTGTTGTACAGTTATGTTGTGTTTATTTGGTTTGCAGTGTTCAAAAACATGTGAAGGTATTTTTTTTTGTGTTCTTTGAATCTAGTTTCTATTTTTCTGTCTGTTGTGTTTGTCAGTGTAGTTTTTACATAGTTGCCAGTTCTGATGTAATCTCCCTCTTCACAGAAGTCCCAACAATTGCAAGACAGCTTTAGAACTTTATATCCAAGACCCCAACCAATTCTTACACACCCCCAGCAACCAATTAGCAACACTTATTGAATTCACTACCACCAAAACTAACTGTATATTTGTATAACCAAAATTATCTTCAAATAAATGGCCTAAGTGTGGGGAATCCTGTGTCACCGGTTCAAGCCAACATTTTTATGATACAGATTGAATCATGAGCAATCAATTCAGTCTTACATCCATCACTATACTGGTATAGGTATGTTGATGAAACAATTGCTGGATTCACATTTACAAAACACACACTTAGATTTTTCAATCATATTAACTTTATACACCCCAACATTAAGTTCACCTGTGAACAGGAAAAAACTAACCAAATAGCATTTCTCAACTTCAAAATCACTAGAGCTGACAATTCAAAACAGAAATTTACAGAAAAATCACCCACACTGGATTATACATTCCCAGAGACTCGGCACATGAAATAAAGTAAAAACTCAACATATTAAGAAACCAAATAAACACAGCCTTAAAACTATGTTCACCTGATAAAATTAATGATGAAATCAACAAAATAAAAGAACACTTCATCAACATCAAGAAATTTCCTTAAAAAAACCATACACACCTAGAACAACAATAAGTACCAAGATACAACAAACTACAAAACCTTATACTGCTGCATAGAATATGCTCCAAATATCAGCAAAAAAATAACCAACAGTTGGAAAAAACCCATAACAAAACCCAACATTTCAATAAACACCAAATTTATTCAAAAACCAAGTACAAATTAAAGTCTATACTATGTAAAAGTTACACTGATAGACACAACACCAACATAATTCATAAAACACAGTGCAACAACTGTCACAACTTCTATATTGGAGAAATAAGCAGACAAATGGAAACTAGATTCAAAGAACACAAAAAAAAACACCACACATTTTTGAACACTGCAAATCAAATAAACACAACATAACCACAAAAAACATCCAGATATTAAGTAGGGAAATAAATATAAACAAATGCAAAGAAGCCCTGCTTGTACAGCAACTAAAACTAAAAATTAAACCAATATAAAGGAACACCTTTATACCTACAGTAATTAAAAACCTAACATCCACTTGCGATGCCCCCTACAGTCCCATACCCATTTATATTCTTTTCCTTTAGATGTGTTCATGTACGATCACATTCAAACTTTTTAAAACTGAAGATGAGCTAGGAAGGTTGAAATGTTGTTCTCTCCTTATCAGTAAAAATGATAATACCCACACCAGCTGTTTTGTGATACATTTTTATTTTAAGTGGGTTTCTCTTCATCAAGAATTTATGTGGAAAAATAAATATCCACTGTAAAAAAAGCATGAATATTGAATATAAAATAATTGCAATGAAGCATATCTAATGACAGAAATTTAACACAACTCTTATGAGGTATCACCTTTTTGAAGAACTACACAACTAATAAGAACAATTTTAAACAATTTTAATATGATGCATTTGTGCTATCTTTTATTTTGAATCATTTATTGTTAGATCAATATGAAAACATTAATAGAAATACAATTGCTCTTTTCCTTATAAAATCTTAATGTCATTCATTAAAGTAAAATTGAACGATATTTTAGCATGATCAGTAATTTGGACTAAAAAACTTATGAAGAACAGTTGCTTACATGGTGCTATACGAGTTTTTCTTACAAGTATCTGTTTCAACTTGTATATTGTAAATTTTTATAACATTATAATTTATGCCGTCTTATTCAAGGACTGCATATGGTACAGCTCTATAAATTATAAGTTTTTATTCTCATTAAATATTTTGGATGTGAGAACAGTGGCATATTGTTATTATTTTGATTCAGCTAGTTCACTGAGAGTTGGGCCATCACCAAGTTTTTCTTGGCTGCAAGCTTATGTACCAGTTAATGTACCACATACTCTTTGGTTTGACCTTTCTGATGATAATGTTTCACACCATTCAGTGGGTTCAATCTCCATAAAATCTGGTAAGTAGGTAGTTTCAGTTTTTACTATAATATCTCAAGTAATGTTCATACAACAGAATAATGAATACCAGTTCATTAGTTTGAATGTAAATAGATGATGACATGAAAAAAGAAAGATCATTTTATGTTAACATTGGCAAGTTTGTATGTAAGAATTACATGATAAAAATTGATTTCAGATATTTAAACTGATATATCATTTACCAAAGCAATATGTATTGACTGTTTAAATAAAGCTTATTATTGATTTGCTTTTATATCTATTAAATGCAATGTACAATGTTCTTTATATTACCAGTTTCATACCATTGCAGGCTAGTATTAAATAGTGAAAATTTGAGATTTGAGAAATTAGTATCCCAAAACATACTTATCACCTCTCACGGTACTTAACTGCCAGAGTTTTTTTCCTTTGCCCATTTAATCATTGTTTTTTATATTCACTTACTCTAATCTTTTATATCCAACTTATTTGCCCTTGACAATATTTGTCTTGTGACATTCTCCATCTACATAAATGCACATGCCATCCTGGTCTTGTATAGAAACATCTCAGTCAAATAATGTTATCAATTTTTCTCAACAAATTTTTCACTATTGGGTTTTTCTGTGCCATTATCATCAAATATTTTTCATGTTACCCAATTGATTTTCAGAAAAAAAAAATTGTTTGGCAGTCCAATATACAACATGAATTTCTGGATTCTTTCTGGCATGGATGCATATCAGGTCTTTTCCATTCCACCTCTAACATTACACATCCTTACACAAAACTTCAGAGTTATCAAGTCCATTTGTAATGAGCTGGAACCATTGTTGACATGCACATTAGTTTGATTGTCATCTAATTCATTCATACCTGTTGCAGTTGGCATATTCTCTTTTATCAGCTTCTACAGGAGACTCATTGTACAGTTCCTGTTTGTGAGTTCTGACCCCTAACATCAGCCCTTCAGTCTGTTGGTATTCAGAATAGATTCTGCTGTTCAGTCAGAATGCTACCAGTGGTGGTGGCAGTGACTAATGTATGTCTTTGAGGTCTGTGGGGGCTGGGCTCCAATAATTTTTTATTGTGTATGGTGAACTTTAACTATAAATTCATTGGTACTACAGATTTTCGAGTCAGGATCAGTCATTCAGTTCACATCTTCACCACCATTATTAACTCAATCTGTAGGGTTTTTGTCTTCCACAGATTTCACAACTTAGTTCTTGGGCTTGGTTGGTCTTGGGTTTTAGAGAGTATTGTGTCAGTTCATCTAGGGATTTATTCCAATTGGTTTGCTGGACCCAAGAATACTGGCAGTTGGTGTTCAATCATTGATCTTGCTTGTCTTTACGAATTTCCAAGGCTCAAAAGTGACCTATTCCTTACTCTGAGTTGGATTTCTTTACTAGAATTGTGGAGGTCTAACTTGTATATTTTGGATTTTATATACATATTGTCATAGTGGTGGTGTTTTGCCATTGTTGGCATTTTTTGTGCACCAGTATCAGATACTTTAGTTTTTTTTCTTTCCTTTGAGCTAACATCAGCACCACATTAGTTCAGTTGAACCATCAAGCTTTTTTCTCATCACCTCCATTCCATATTTCTGTACACATTCTATTTGTTGGATAACTGGTTCCTGCTGTCACCATCTCTTCAATTGTTAGAATGCCACATCTATATTCTAATTTTAGAAACATCCAAGGAAAGCATTATTATCAGAGCTGAGACATTTATTTTCATTCCAAAACACTATGTTATCAGTTTGAGTATTTTTTCTTCATGAATCTCAGTTGGGCTTAACAGAATCTCATCTCATCCAGTTTCATGTTATTGAACAGGAAGTCCAATACTTACTCACCTCACACAGCAAGGATGGCTTTATCTCATTTGGGAATGTGAGCATCACTTGAATCCATCATGCATTAGTGACAAGATACTAGAGATACCTTCAGTGGTCTTTATGCAACCAGTGGATCATAAACATCGATCCACTGGATTCCTCATTCAGGATCTTTTAATTTCTTTTTTGAACCCTTTGTCCATTGTCTCAAATTCTCAACAAAAGAACAGCAAACAATATGAGGAACCCAATCCTTGTCTTTATCACCCAGCATCATTCCAAAATATGCATAGTATATGCTTTTTACAAAGTCATTAATTTTTACTTCTTTGCTTTTTGGATGCAAAAATGTCACAGGTACAGCAGAATATATTTGTACTATACCTACATTTTGTGCAATTCATTATACCACTATACTTGTTGCAGTTAAATTTCAAACTTCAGTCTGAATAAAACAAGAAAACTAGTTATTACTAAAAGTCATTTTTGGATTCAGTGTACTTTTTTCCAGTATAAACAACTGTTGCTTTCAAAGCAGCAAAAACTATGCAGGGCAGTGTAATTCATGTGAGGAATGAAAGGCAGCTTACTGTCAAAGATAAGTTCCAAGAACTTTGTGTCGGGAACCACAGGAATAACAACATTACTGAGACAGAGCTTGCTAATCAGGGTGTATACCCTATCAGCAAGAAAAGTACATGTGAATGGTTTTGGAGAAAGAAAAGGTAAAACCATTTACCATAGACCCTCTAAAAAGTACTTGAGGGCAGTCTGAAACAGCTGTTCAAGAAACCTCAAAGTTGTCTCTGTAGATCCTGTTTGCAACAACTGGAAAAAGTTGTGTTGTGATGGCATTAAACTTGATGCTGAAAAATGTGTGACTCAAGACACAACCCTGAGGGTCTCAAAGTTCTTGTGAAAAAGGACATTGAATTGTCAAACATACATATACTTGGAATTGCCTGTCTGGTAAAAAGTTCTGGATGAAAATAGGCAAATGGTCACATAACTCTTAAGAGTGGAGGTCCTATAAACTGCCATTCCAACATAGTGTTGTAAGCCTTTTGAATCTCGAACAACATGGAAACAAGCTGTTCCCTCTTCAGGAAGGCTTCCCTGATCGATGTGTTCAGGTCAAATCACGAGATCCACAGTGAAGCATTGTTGAAAGAACCCATACTGGGTGGGTGAAAGTAAATTGTTTGAATCAAAAAACAAGACAAGCATTAACTATCCTCTCAAAGACCTTACAAAGGCAGCTAGTCAAAGCAATTGGATGACAGGTAGAAGGAATCTTGGGATCCTTTCCAGGCTGAGAGAAAGGAAGGAAAATAACCCAGCACCAATGATCAGAAAAAACAACATCTTGCCAGATCCATTTAAAACAAACAAACAGAAGAATAGAAATAGAGATTAGGAGAGAGATGGTGCAGCCTCTCACAGTGAACATCATCAGACTGACAAAGAGTAAGCTTGAGTTCCACCAGTGAAAAGAAATGTGATTGTAGTCATAGAGATGATCAGCTTGAAAGAAAAGAAAATATCACTCTGCCAAAGACTTGATGATCAAGAAGGTGGCGAAGAAATAGAAGTGTAAGATGTACAATAAAAGCTCTTGCCAAGAGTATTGGCAGTGTATTGGACATCAACAACTTCCAGGCCATTGGAGAATAACATAGAAAGAGGTTGGAAAATATATTTCTCACTGACCTTCCGAATCTTGTATCATAAGATTATGAAACTGATAGAAGAAGAGATGTTACTTGTGAACTTATCCAAGATTCCTTTTGGCTTTGATGTCTAACCTACTGTGCATAGCATGGGCATGCTGGAAGGTAACATAATTGAAAAGAGTGGGGTACCTATGAAAGTTATTGCAGTCGTTTTTTTGAGCCTATTATGCTTCCTGACAGGCAGAACTGCACCATGAATGAAAGTATTGTGGAAAACATGTCAAAGCCTTTGGAATAAAACAAGCAGCTGCCTGGGCAGTACGGTCAGTCAATGCTGCCATGCAGTAGTATGTGAACCTTCCCCAATGCCTTTATCTCACATTATTTGAATAATCTCAGTTTTCATTTGAGTGTTTTTGACAACCCCAGTAGCTGTCTTAACTGCTTCCATTAGTTTATACAGAGTGATGAGTATTTCAGTGCTATTCTTGTTTCTCTTTAACTTTCAGGGTCTCATACTTTGTTTTCAAAAGATCCAATTCTTTGGTGAGTGTTGCTAAGAGAGGTGTGCTTTCATGAAATCAATTCTGTAGTAGCAGCTGCTAATTCATTATATTTTATCTATGTTGCAACAGGCTCTGTGGAAATGAGATATTCCATAAGACCACCTAGAAGCTAATTGAGTGGTATTACTGCATTATGCTGGGCAACCATTCACGGACTATCATAAATAAAGCTTCAGGAGATTTGTTCCTGCTTGTCATGGTGTGGAATAAATTGGGGTTGGTGTGTGCTTTTAAAAGTTTAGAGAACTTGTTTCACCTATTTCACAACTTTTCAAAACTTCCCAACATACACCACCCCTCTTTCATCAGCTTCTACTTGTGAAGCTTGGAAACTAGTCCTCACCACATCTACTGTCTGGTTACTGGGCTGGTAGACAGAGGTTTTTCCTTCAGAGTGAATTTCCTTCCCTTTTGTAGTAGAAGGCAAGGTTGTAAGCTCTTTTTACGTCCCTAGATGTTTTCTGCCAAATGTTGTAAGGAGATGCACCAGCCTGTGTGGGAGCCTACTTGTAATATTGATTCAGATTTTCCACTCTGTTATTTGGTTGGGTTGAGCATGGCCCTTCTTTTTTATCAAATTGGTTCAGTACAAGGTTTGTGGATGAGAGTAGATTGTGTCCTCATAATTCCAAATGCTGAGCTGTCCCATCTCAGATCTTGGTTAAGCACAATTTGTTCTACCTTCTTTTCATAATCCTGGAGACAAGAAAAACTCACTTTGCCACTTAGTTGGGGAGTGAAGGACAGTGCTCATAATTTTGGACTGGATAAGTTTTGTGTCCTCAAATTGAGTACTGCATACAGTATCTCATCATTCCTCGTCTGAGGTATTGGCTTTTGGATTTCTTCTCTTTGAGGAGAATGTTTTTCTTGTCATAATTCTGGTGGCTCAGAGCCCATCACTCTGTGGCCACAGGTTTGGATTTACTTGTAAGTATGTATATGTCTGTGTGTAAATATGTATATATTGCAGTTTAATTGCCCAAGCCAATGTAGGGACCATGGTCCTATGATTCCAATCTGAGCATTGGAATGTCGACTATCTTGTTCGGGTCTTTTGATGAAAAATTATGTAAATTTCCACATTCAGTACATGAATTAAGTTATGGGTGAAGAACATATATGTTCTGGATATAGTGTGAATTCTTCACTATGAAACATATTTTCTGTTGATACACCAGTGATCCATTCTGATATTTTCTGTATGTGGATAATACTGTTACTGGCTCCTCTACTTTGTCAGTGTGGGATTCAAGCTCAATATGAGAGGAAATATGTTTTGGAAGTTAACATTTTCTTAAATTGAAAATGAATTTCCATTAATACTTATCTACACTGGCACTGTCCTTCTTTTCCACCTCACTAAGAGCCAATTTTAGAGACTGTGGAATGAGTCAATCTTGAAAAATTGATAACATTATCTGATTGAGGTGCTTATATATAACATCAGCATAGGTGGTGAATTGGCATGGGTGGAGAGTGTCACAAGACTAATATCTCCAGGGTAACTACTTAGTGGGATATAAAATACTGGAGCAAGCATGAAAAAAATATCATTCCAATGGTTAGGTAAGCAGTGGAAGAAATCCTGGCACTTAAGTAATTGTTGTGTGAGTGGAGGTAAGTATTATAGGATACGCATTTTCAATTTAAGAAAATGTTAACTTTGACTAACTAAAGTATTATGTGGGTAATTTGTGTGTTTCAGGTTTGGGTTTTGATGATAATTTTTCGGAATTAATGACATCAGACAACTGTCCAAATAATACTGAACTTAAGAAAAGTGATTCACAAGAAAGGTAAGGGAAAACACTTTGACAAATAATATGATAGTCATGACTCGTGATTTCATACTTTACAAGTTCAGCAATGCCTATTTGATATTTGCAACCTTTATAAATAATGAAGGTGCAAATGAGATAAAACAAGTTTGATTTAAAAATATTAGAACAGTTTTTTCTACATATGCTATATATTATTGGATTTGTTATGCTACCTTTATTAGACCATTTTGCATAAATCTCTTTAACCCTTTAAGTGCACAATTAAATTTCATTTAGGTTCTTTAAAAAGTGTCAGTTATCTATTAATAAGTGAATACTTGTATGATCTGACCTTTTTTTAGTACTTTTTCAATATTAAATTTTGCTGTCTTATGTACTCGTATGATTATAAGTCAGGAAATTCAAGGATTTGTGAGTATCCCAATTGTTGAACCATGAGGAAATGTTTTATTTGGCACTATGGGGTAAATCACCTCTAACTTTAATTCTAAATACAAATGTACTGTACGTAAAACCTTTTTGAATTAGAACTCAAAATAGTTGATTCCAAAACTGATTGATCTCAGACCAAACAGTCTTTTTGTTAAACTTCTTCATCACTGATCCAAGTGATAATTCTCAAGTTACTTGAATGAGCAATAAATTAATTTATCCTGTATTCTGTGGTAAATTAAAAACTGAAAAGTTAAAAACATGTAAAAGATAAAGATTGGCGCATAACTTCAATGGAAATGTGGTTGTTATTGGATGTAAATGTAATAAAATATTCTAGAAATTTTCCACAAAAATATATACACTAGTTATGTAGTATATAACTACTTTCTTCTGTGTAGTTTGTTGCTACTACTTAAAAGGCCAACATTCGCATGTATGTGTGATATGTTTCCTTCTATTCATCTAATTCAATAAGATCCTCAGAATGTACAAGATATAAAGAGAGAGGGGAAAAAGGGACATAAATTACAGAATTTGCATTAAAGAAGGATAAAAACTTGGAGTATCAACTTAGGACTATTTTGTAAGAAAAATGTGATGGAATGTACTAAATTATGACCTTGTAATATACAGGATAGTCATTTTCTAAGTAAGTTTGTTTATTCACAATGTCAGAAATTTTACAGATAAGCTTTGGGAAAATAAAACCTTTTTCTTCAATATTGTATATGTAATCACATGTATTGTGTTGACCAAAATATAGTTAATAACAACTGTGAAATATTTATGTTTGCAGACAATGTTCTCAGTCTAGAGCCATTTACTTACATACATTGTGAATTATTTTTACCTTTAACTAGTGTAAAAGTAAAAAAAAGCATAAATCCCAAATGTATGTTTTTTAATCTCAGAGAATTGTTGCAAGGTATTTTTGTGCCTAGTCGTATTTGCATTGGTGGAAATATAAGGAAAATGCATGCAAAATTGTGTGTTTTATAATGTTTGTCCTTTAGGCATATAAAATGAAATTGGAGGCTGAAATAAAGAGAGTGAAAAGATCTTTGAGTATGTTGGATCAAAGTATATGCTCTCCCAGTTTATCACCTCAGAAATAAAGTAGCAAATAATTTTAATTTTGTAGAGAACAAATGTAAAGTATACAATACGTCTCCCTCCATTTGAGGATAGACATAATTTAAAATGTGGGTCAGCACATCCCTATTGTATTGCACGAATAAAATATGTAGATGGCGAACAAAAAATATAAAAATGCATAAACTTCAGAAATAAAACCATTTAACAATGAAAGTATATAGAGGAAATCAGAATAAAAATTTCTAAAATCATTAACACATGGTATGTAAAATAAGACACATTGATCCTAAAATTATGCTTGTTTTTATACTGTCTTTTATTATTTGGTACCACATGCTGTGTAATATTGGATAATTTTATTTTTATGCCTAATATAATACTTAGTGTGAAGAACTGAAGACAAAATTGTGTGAAATCTTGTTTAGTGTGTAAAATATATGAGGAATCACAGCATTGATGAGTAGGATTAATTGCTGCATTGATGGAATTTTTGTTTAGATGTTTATGTGCAACTTTTCCTGTTATTATCCAATTTGTAAGCAACAAATTCATGGATCTACAAGTAATTTGATGCATAAATAATTTAGAAGATGTATAGAAAATGCAGTGGAAGTTATGGATTACATCAGTATTTAAAGTTTTACTCTGACTTTTTAAATTTATCAGTTCAGATATATATATAGGAGTGGCAATTAACTTTAATTTTATAGAGAACAACTGAAAAATGGTGTAGCAAACATTCATGTTTTTGTATACAAGAGGAAAATTGTTTCAAAAACATTGTACAAGTACCATTTGTTGAGACTTTTTCCACCACATGATTTATGACTGCCATATGCATAAAATGCTATTTGTACCTCTTATAAGTTACATGTAAGACATCATCAGTTTTACTGTTTATAATTCTGTAAAAAAAATATTTTTAATACTGTTCAAAAGGTTAACAATATATCTTTAATTCAACACTTCTTACAACTTTATAAAGCCCGCCACTAATACAGCGGTATGTCTAAGGATTTACAATGCTAAAATCAGGGGCTCAATTCCCCTTGGTGGGCTTAGCAGTTAGCCTGATGTGGCTTTGCTATATGAAAACACAAACACACAACTTTATAATATGAAACCTAGAAAATAGTTTTAAAACTGACCAAAAGATTTAAAAATTTTAATTTTAAACTTTTTGTCATGATATCGAACCAGAAAAACACTTTTAAGAAATTATACAAAATTCATAAACTTTTTTATTTTTGAGTCATATTTTGTGAATTTTTATGTTATAAAGTTATAATATTATAAAAAAACATTTTAGACTTCCACAAGAGTCTAGCTGAAAGTTTTGCTTTTTTTAAATTTTAGTGGTTTTAATTCTTTACAGCCAAGAGACAATATACTGTAATTTCTGCATCAACATTAATAGAAATTAGCATTTTGTAAATATTAACAAGTCTGAAACAAAGCTATAAAACATTTAATTGTTTTGAACCTAGAGTAGAATATTTTGATAATTTATTATTTATAACACCTTTTCTAAACATGATAAAACCAAAACAAATTTCACACACTTTTGAGCTACAGACTACACAGATTGCTTAACTCAGTTTCAGTGGTATTTATATTTTATTCATTTCTCTAAATGTTTTCCTTATAAAAAGTAGCTTGTATTCAGCATTTAATCCAATTTATATCTCTTTTAGCTGCCACGTTATTTGCTTTTCATCTATTTCATTGCAATACACACAAGATTGCGTAGGAGAACATGTCTAGTCACATGTTGCACAAGTCCACTTTGATGAATGAAATTGTGCAATAAAATATCTTTAATATAATTAATACTCAGATTAATGCATGTGTGTTACATCATTTTGTCTTATAAACCTTACCTTACCTTTTAAAAATTGTGTATAGTTCTTACAGTATGAACCCCCATTAATCTGCAAACTCATACTTGGAGAAGTCCACTGTTAAAACTTCATCAGCTTCAAATTACAAATAAGAGGCCTTGTAAAGTAAAAATCAAGTATCAAAATATTATTACAACAGAATTTAAAAAAAGGAAAACCAGTAAGATTAATTTCTGTGGAGAATTAAAAAGAAGAAAAAGAGAGATATAATCAGATTATATGATGATATTGGACTAAAGACAGGCATTTGACATTACTGAAAGTTTAGGAATTTAAATTAATATGAATAAAAGAAAGTATGTTCTATAGTTGCAAGCTTTGAGGTAAAATATTCATAATTTTTTTTAGATTCAAAAGTTTTGAATCTAAATGTAAATGTTGTTAGATGAAATAGATGGTTTATGAGATTGAAATTTAAGAAATTGATGGTTTTTCTACCTACTGAACTTGAAACAAGCAATAGATATGTACAAAGACCACAATTTTGCAAGATTTTTAATTGTTGACATACTTTATTTATGCAGGGTTATTAATGTAAATTTATTTTTATTTTATTTTATTTAAAATTAATTAAATTGACATGAAAGTAAAATTCTGTATCTGGGCATTGGAATTATAGTTGTATTGTATAGGTAATTTGATCTGGAATTCAATCTAGCATTGCTAAAGAAAGAGGATACATTGTGGACTTTTACAAAGAAACAGAATTCTTTATTGATTGACAAAAGACAAGGTTTAAAATTAATGCATCAGTTTTTGTCTGACTGTTTAAACAGATCTCTTCATTGAACATTGGGCAGCCACTTCTGTGATGAGAATCATTCTTTTTGAGTATGGTATTCAAAATAGACCGTTAACACAATTATCCCAGATTGCTTTGTCACTGATGTCATAAGGTCATTTTTTTCAAGAAAATGGGAAGGCAATTTCCTCGATGCTTCTATACATTCACAGCACTAATGTTTAAAGGAATTATCTTGCCACACCAACCATGGAAGGACCACAAAACACCAAATTGTGTCATTCTTCATAATTTATGATTTTCTGGAAAACAAGGTTGATAAAGCTCATTATTTAATTTCTGTAATGCCTCTTAGTGTGTACAAGACATTTTAATACTCTATGGCTGTTTATTTCTAGCATTAAAGTTCAAATTTATTTATCCATGCAATTCAAAAACCCAAGCACAAATGCATCTAAATGTTAAAAAATTCAGGGTGAACAAGCAAGTGTTCACTTTTCTCTGATAAACAAGAAAGAATTACATAGTAATATTTGAAATATCATAAAAACATTTTGTGAAGGCAAATCTAGAGGTACAAAAAACATTTTCTTGATGTAAAAATGTAATAATATTTGATAAACCTATTTTCCATTCATTATAGTGACCTTGATAATTCAGAAAATTTTGGTAACATACCCAGACAAAGTATTGCCATGGGAGCTACACCTTTAGCTGCTAGAGAAAGTGTGGTAAAACTCCAAATGACAATGAGAGAAGAAGATTATACAGATCTTCAAAATTTTCGGTAAAATTTGGTACTTTTATAAGTAAACTTTTGCTGGAATTTTTTTTTAAATAATTTCATATATATATATATATTAACTGAATGTATTCTGCATTATATGTTCATTATAAATGTTATGTACCACCTACCATTAATTGATTTGAAAGTACTTTTATTTCTATAGTATTCATGATTTTATTGCACTAATTTTTATTAATTTTTGTGTTTAAACTAATAAAACTCATTTTGATGAAATTTATTTATTACTCAGTACCGAATGATATATTTTTATGATGTACTTGCACACTTGGGAGTAACTTTTGAAAAAATAAAATTCTTACATCTTACAGAAAAATATCATCTTCATCACAGTCAGAGATTATACTTTATTGGTATTAAATGTGTTAACTGATAGTCTGTTCTGTTAGTTGTGAACCTAACACTTAGATCATGTAGCAGGATGTATAGTACTCTTGGTGCAATGCAAATAGATGTATATTTATAACAACTGTTAGAATATAAATGCCCTGGCATATGACTGTGTGAAACAAATGGTTTTGCCAAAAATATCCATTCCTTCACATCTGTTGAACGTGATCTTTACAAATATGGGAAAGATCAAGTAACAAATACTGATGTTATTTCTACTCAGTTTTATGTTTACATTTTTGTTTTATTGCAGATTGGTATTGTCAGTGTCATCTCTATTGCAAGACTGTTTGTTTTATTATTTCAAGACACTGTAATTACTGTTTCCTAAAATCTTATTTGTTGATACATCTTGCAATAATAGCCTAATAAACACATAAATTCTGAAATAATTTCAAGCATAATAATGCTCACTCAAATAATATTTGTATACCATGAAGACTCTTGTACAAATATTCTACTTCAGCTTAATTTGACTTGGTTTACAATTTTCAAAGCATGAACTTGTTACAGGTAGAATTGATATATATGTTCACAATCATACATTTATTAAAAGTTAAAAAACCTAATCTATAGGAATGTTAAATTTGTGAAACTTCTGTAATGGTGACATGTGAAGTAAACACAAGTTGATAATGGTTTTGTTTTGATGTAAGTTTTATACCTGTGACAAAGATGACAAGTTAAAGAGTTATTGACAGGAATTTTCAGTTTTGTGTCAACATTATCAAATACTGCTTCTACTTTCAACTGTAATTTTTTTAGTTTTTTAAATTAAGGATTTTGTGATTTAATTTCTGTCTAGAATTTCAACTTTTTAGTATTGTGATTCAATTATTAGATAAAAAAGTCTAAATGATCTTGTCAGGAATCATATTTTCAAGTTTTGTCACTGAAACTGATGAAGAACTCAAATATTTGATGATGTACTTCAACCAGCAGTAAGGATTATTATTAGATATTTTCGTATTGCTGTTGCATTAACTTCACAAAATTGATATTGAGATACTCTAGCACATTATAATGAAAACTAACAAATTTTGCAACTAAGTAAGATAAATAACGCTCATAATGTTATTTGATTTATGTTCTAAGAACATCTTAAAATTAAAAAGTAC
Source organism: Carcinoscorpius rotundicauda (assembly GCA_011833715.1). NCBI lineage: Eukaryota > Metazoa > Arthropoda > Merostomata > Xiphosura > Limulidae > Carcinoscorpius > Carcinoscorpius rotundicauda. The sequence continues at coordinate 40,836,308 of CM022392.1, read as the reverse complement.
ATTTAAGCTTAGATTTTTTTACAGCTTGAAATACAAAATGTTTTGCCCCAAGTTGCACAGCAGTTTGTCTGTGGACATATGATGCTAGAAACTTTGTCTCAATATCCAAAGTGAGCAGAAAACAGACAAACCGTTGTGTAATTTTGTGATTAATTTCAAACAAGCAAAAACAAAATATTTTTAATATCCTGATATCCTTCATTTATTTAGAGTGTTTATTGGTACCTGGAATGTTAATGGACAAGCACCAATAATCAAATTAGAAGATTGGTTAGCTCCAAAGTCAGACTTGCTGCCTCCAGACTTGTATGCCATTGGTTTCCAGGAGCTAGATCTTAGTAAAGAAGCCTTTCTGTTTAATGACACTCCAAGGGAAGAGGAGTGGTTACATGCAGTTTCAAATGCTTTACATCCTGAAGCTGAGTATAAGAAGGTAGGCACATGGTATACTCCATAATTTGCCCTTTATGTTTAGCATTTTAAATTGCCATTTAAAAAATGTTATGGATTTTAATATTTTTAGCAAAAAACAAATTTTTTATTACATCATAATATTTTATAAAATTTCCATTTTTATAATGGAAACACTAAATACTATTGGGTAGTATATGTTTCATACCTACAAAGTCTTAAAATTCCTCTCAGTTGAAATTTTGAAACCAAATAAATTTTGTTTTCATTGTCTGTTTTCAAAATTTACCCTGATATGTTACATTATTGTTGTTCGACTGATCAAAGGATCTACTGTTTAATATGATAGTTGCATTTTGGCCTAAATTACTTTCTGTGGAGCCAATATCTTTATATTGTCACATGGTAAAAAGGCATGTCCATGTTGCAGTGCCTCTTCTCTAATTGATCAGCTACAGAGGGAAAGAGAGAAGGTGCTTCATAACTGAATTAACAAATCATGTCAGAATTGTTGGTATTTAAAATGGATTAGATAAAAAATAAATTGCATCCTGTAATAGAATGTAAAACAGTATTCCAAAATTCTGTTGTTTTTACACAATACAAAAATATTTAACTGTGTTTATAATGCTGTGTTTTCTTAGTCTGCAACAGGTCTCAACAGATTTTCACCAGTTTTTGACTTTTTGTAAAGATGCTGTCACAGTCTAAGCATTTTGTGTTTTTGATGGTGATTTGTATTGGATAAAGGTTTTTACACTGATTTTATAGTGTCCAGTCTCTCTCTCTGCTGTAAATTTAGCCAAAACGTGAATTTCAGCTAATCATGCAAAATATTTTCTGTTCAAACCTTCTGTTATGTTGTGGATCATATCTGAGTATTTTAAAAGGAAAAAGTGAACATGAGAAAATTATAATATGCATATTTCTTAGTGACAATACATCTTTAATAGTAATGTAGAACATATGATAAAATCAAGACAAAAGTAAGTGATACATGAACTGTGTTTAAAAAGTAAACAAAAATAACATTAATATATTCATACATTTATTTTTAATTAGTGCTCCAAAACTTAAGTAATCAGATAATTTTAACAAAGACTTTGATTGCTGTGATTTTCCCTGTAATAAAATATTTTTATGGTTGTAATCATGCTGACATTTGTAGCATGTCACTTTCAAAAGTGATCAAAGAATTGTGGTAGTTGGTTTTGTACATACTGATTACAACTTACATTGTGCCATTGAATATTATTCATTTATAAAATATTGATAACATAGATAGGGTGTTTTTATAACATTGCATCACAGTGAGATTGATAATAATTTTTGACAAATTTTTATTGTTAAAAGGATAGGTCTTATATCATAATTATGTGTTATGCTCCTATAAAAAATCAAAAGTTTTCTTAAAATCATGTTAATAACTTTAAGATGTATATCTATTCATTATCTCTTCTTTAGTGTATATATTTTATTTTACAAATTTAAAAATTTTCTTTTTTAAAATGTTTTTCAGGTGAAACTTGTTCGTCTTATTGGGATGATGTTAATAGTTTTTGTTCAAGTAAAACACATTGATTGTATACAGAATGTTGCTGCAGAGACTGTTGGTACAGGAATTATGGGAAAGATGGTAAGAAATGGAGTAAATTATGTTATGAAATTACAACATAACACACACATACACACCAAGATCAGATAAACATAAAACCTGTCCTGATTATCATTGAAGTACAATGTTAGAAGATGTTTATTTTTTGATGATGTTTATGCACTGTTTAATATCCAATTCATGATGATTTTGTCCATAAATATAACTGTAGTGTCAGAAACATTATTACTTTTAACTGTTGTTAATAAGTTAAGTTGCATTTTTGCTTCACTTTCCAAATAAAACAAGCATGATTAAAGGTATGGTAAGATCTAATTTTGAAAATTTATTAAAGATTTATACAATATTACAGATTGTTTTTAACCTGAAACCACAGTTGAAAGTGGCTGCAAGGAATCATTCTGTAAACTAGATATTACTTAGATATCTATAAAAAATTCTAAGATTTTTGAGCTTGTACTAATTTTTAACATCATTTGACTTAGATACAAAGTGAATGTGCCTGTTACTTAATATTTAGAAATGTGTAAATTGGCTATATCATTTGTGTACATACTTATGTATGAAATATTTCAAATAATCATAATAACTGTGCCAATTCCATCTGAAATAAAGGTGAAAAAAACTCACAATGTAAGAGTGTCAAATAGTGTTTATCTAAGATGTGTTTCTTCAGATTACCAGTCACAAGACTTGCATGTTTCTTCTTGCTCTCTATCCTCAGCATTATTCACCATGGTAAAGCTTTTAATAAAGATTTTAATCGTTCTGCACATGATGAACTACATTGTACACTAGAATTACTCCAGCACAGATGGGGCATGAAAACCTACACATCATAAAATATGTTTCACTCCTGGAATAGAAACTTTTATTTTCAAATATATGAAATTCTTTTGTTTTTAGAAAAGGCTTTATGATACGTCTGATAGTATTTGTGGATATCCGTAATTGGATTTCAAAGTCATGAACTTAGAACTTTACATTGAATGATTTACTGAATAAAATCTTTAAATTTTCTTTTAATTTAGTGATTATAATTTGTCCATCATTACTGTCAAAAATCTAGATCTGTGAGTATAGGCTAGTGAAAGCTTTCAGTCCCATTGACTAATGATGCATATTTTTTGTTCAATTCAAAATTTGCATTACCTTCCTCTTTTTGCACATTATACTATTGTGTATTCTAGAAAATATTAGGTGAACAGTTTTTTCTAGATTTAAAATTCTCGAGTGAGTTAATGAATTTCTCTTGTTATTTAGCTGGTAAAAATTGAAATATACTGTTCACTGTTGAAAATTAACAGCATGGCAAACTCTTGTTTTTGATGCTTATCTGTATAAAACCTATAAATTGAAATACAAATCTACTTTGACTTGACTTTATTAAGATTTTAGTTTCTCTTCAAAATCTAGATAATGCCTACTATACAAAGCCTTTAAGATACCAGGAAATCAAAACTTTTTGAAGTAGAAGTTGGAAACATTAAAGAAATGCTCAGAAGAAAGTATTTCCAGTTTAATTTGTTAATAGAATAATCAACACCTGTACTGAAAAAATTAATTTCACGTAATTTGTTCTGTCAAATGTTACAGAAGAAAACTTTTACTTTAATCTCATTGTACTTTAGCATTATTTCATACATGATTAATAAAAAAATCTAAGGAAATTATTCAACTCGTATGTTCACAAATCCAGTAAAATTTTTTCGTTGAAATACAGTTTAGTGTAAATGATTTTCAGCTTTAAAGAAAAAAAACATTTATTGAATACCTCACTAAAGGTATATGAGCTCACTTACCTCAGGGACACATTCAGTCAGTCCCTAGAATGCTGTGCATTTGAATAAAGAACATTGTGATGCTAAAAATTACAAATAATTTTATCAACTGTTATATTAATAATGTGATGGTATGCTAATATCTTCACATTATTTTTCATTCCACTTTAAAATACAATAATCTCTTGAAACTAAGCCAATAAAAATGACTCATAACTAGGAGATGAGCACTCTACCATTTTATATTCAATTGTGAAAATGTAGAAAAAACTACACATTTTCATTACTGATATGAGGAAAACTAAGTTCTTAAATGTATTCATTAAAAACAGCTACACTGAAAACAAAAAAATAATAAAAATTATTGAATTACAGTAGGTAAGCAGCAGGTAATATGCTGTGAATTTCTTAGTTTCTTACACGATTACAAACATTTCCATAAACATGGTGGTTCAAGTCTTAGAAGTGAGATATCTTATGAATGTATCTATTTAAAATGACCAGGTCAGTTTTCATGTTCATGATCATATGATCTTCATGTGCTGTGGTTGGCTTTTGCTTACATATTTAAAAATATTTGGAATGACAGAGTCACTTTTGTGTGCTTAAAGGTAGTATTACTCTCAAGAGTTGTGAATGTGTCAAGTGATTACATGTTAAGAAAAATTTTATATGCAAAAACGGCTCGTTTGGGTTGAGAAAATTCTCAACAAGTGGGTTTCTCGACATCACTGATATTAAGAAAAACTTTAAACAAGTCAGATGCACTATTAAAGATTATATTATGTTGATCTATGTTTGTTTATAGTTTTATGAAAGTTATTTACAATAGTTTTGTAAGTTTTTTTTTCAAGAACCAGTGAAGAATTACCTATTTTATATTTATGATGAACAAGGCTTGAAACGAATGAGAGCTCAGCAGCTAATGGCCCCTGAAAATGCTGGTGGGCTCATTAAAAGTGTCTGCCAGGTAATCTGTGTGGCCCCATAAAACAAAAGAAAGAAAATGGTCAAAAGTTTAATTACGTGTAAATTGATTTGAGCATTTATTAACTGAGCAGAACTTATGACATACCATGGATGGACCTTCCTAAGTTTATAAACACTCATCATGGTTCAAAAATGTTGTCACTATTAATGCCTGTGTATTCAGAGAAAATGCTCTTTCATTTATAAAAAATACCATCAGTTTACCAAACATTCAAACTTTTTGCACCAATGTAATGAAGTTGGTAAATAAAGTTTTATTCATGAAATTTGAAATATAGAGTGATTATTTGCTCTTTTATAAAATTAACTGTTTACAATGAGAATGCTGTTTTTTTAACTTCTTATGTATGACATCAAGCCTACATCAAGGCTTACACATCTGAAATATGTACCAAGAAGGTTTTTTTGTTTTTTATTAACACTTTACAAAATTAAGCAATCAAGGATTGGAAACTTACAAGTTGTTTGGAGAATTTATCTTACTGCATGTGATGGCTAACACTTTTGAATCTAACTTTGTAGACTGCACTAGCCAAGAGGAACAACACAATATTGCTGTTTTATTGATCATGTCACATAGAGCACATTTGGTCCTATTTTGATTGCTAATATCATTGTTTAGTGATGTTGACAATGTAACCGTAACATTATTAATGACAACAAAAATATACTTTGATGCTTCATGAAATTTGAAATGGTTGAAGTTATTGAAAAATATGCTATTCCAAAAAAATTGATATTTTTTTCTGTTTGTTATTTGAAAAAGTAAAAAATGAAAATTGGGACTGACTCTGTTGCCAGTACATGATCAATACATATACTTGTGTGACTATTGTGAGAGGTAAATTGTTGAGATTCATTACCAAAATTCATCATTCACTTTGTATATAATTTTGAAGATTTTTTTGTTATCACTCTACACATTTTTGAACTAAACCCTTTCTAAACTAAACAATGTACTTCAACTAAAGGCTAGATGAAGTGATAGTATTTAAAAGTTTCCATTTTTAAAGAAAAATATTCAAACAGGTTGCCTAAAGGGTCTTTAAAATTAGCATTATTAATATACTCCTAGCTTTTTCTTTATTCTGTAAATAATGATCAACTTTCCAACCTTGAAAGAAGTGACTTTAAATCATTATGATAAAAAAAAAGACCCAGATCCTGGAATTATTTAAAATTTATCATCTCCTGGCTCAATACACATACTTTCGTTGAATGTGTTTCAGATCTCATCACTTTCAGTGTGCCACTTTTAACATTTGTCTAAAATCACAAACTTTTATCTTTCATTACCGATAAAAATGTATACACTTCCCTGTTAGTTACAGGTGAAATGAGCAGTCTATTATGACAATTGTCAACTTTCATGATTCTTGTTTTTCTGTTATTTTAACAAAATATTTAGTGTTTCTCATTTAGAAGCAATCCAATCTGTTATGTTTCTTAAGCCACAACTAATGTTAAGATAACTTCTGTTAACTATGCATTTTTATAAATAACAGAACTGTCAAAAGATGAAATAGAATGTTCCATAACTGTCCAATAGGTTAATTATTTTTGTTAATTAGCATTCTGTTTGTATGCACTCTTCTGCAACTTTCCTAAAGAATGAGCAAATGCACAGTGATTTAGGGGAAAATGTTATAAAATAATGTCTTTTTTTTCTTTTAATTTTAGCAAGCATCTATTTTATAATGTTTTTTATTTTTGAGTGAAATAAAGCTGCTGTTGATTTATTTCTTAAATAAGTAGACACATGAACTAAATATACTCTTTAATAAGAGGAAACCCAAATGAATGTAATGAAATTTTGTTAGGAACTTACGATACTGAAAAATCATCAAAATTTTGTCCCAATTGTTCTTAAACTGTGGAGTAATTTTGCAGACAGGTGACATTAGCTTTATATATACACGTAGACAAAAAATAATTTAAGTGGTATAAAATATAAGTTCACGAGAAAATAAATTGAGGTATATTGATATTTTTAGATTCCTTTCAATTCATGTAACATCTGCTCATTAATTTAGTGATTCTTCTGATAATCTTCACTTCAGAGTATATATATTTTACAATGAGTTGTAGGATTGTGACCCAGCTGGATTCCTAAGAAAAGCATGAGCCATACTGAAAAATGGTGAACTTTGAAGTTGGTTTCAAAAAACTATAGATGCATTTATCCTAAAGTGTGTGTAATTATTCCTCATATATATTTGTTTTTATTTTTTTCACATAAATATTTGATACTTAGTCGTAAAGTAGAATATTCAAAATTGATAAGAAAGATATTGAAGACGAGATTTTAATCAAGAACTTTTCATAAATTTTTTTCATACTCTGCCAGGGCAACAAGGGAGGTGTAGCTGTGCGTTTTGATCTTCATAGCACCTCAGTCTGTTTCATCAACTGTCATTTAGCAGCTCATGTAGAAGAATTTGAAAGGAGGAATCAAGATTACAGTGACATTTGTGCTCGTTTGGTATTTAATCAATTTAAACCACCAAAGTTTATCAAAGATCATCAACAAATATACTGGCTAGGTGATATGAATTATCGAATTATGGATCTTGACACAGACCAAGTTAAAGGTTTAATTGACAAGCAGTGCTATCCAACTCTCTTGGAGCATGATCAGGTAATTTATTTTATTTTTTTTAACTCTAGATATACATCAATATTTCTAGTCCTACTGCTTTCGGTCTAAACTTCATTCTCCTAAGGAAGAGAAATTTTATAATAAAGAAAATAGCAACAAACATTGAAAAGAGCAACAAAAAAAGTCTGAGTAAAAAAAAATTAAATTTTGTCAGAGGTTACTCAGACTAGTAATGTCACCCTACTAGTGTGCACTTTCTTAGAACTAGAAGATTTTTAATTTGAGAATTAAAATGAAAAGCTTAAATGTATTTGGAAATTGTAATTATGGCTTAATTTTGTGTAAATAATCACAGTATTATATGTATGTGCTGAATTGCATATATAATGGTGTCTTTCACAGAGTGTGACACAAGTTTTTATTGTGTTATATCAATTAGTATAGCATAAAATCTTGGTAGAATATAATTTTTAATTTTTTAATCCTACAGGGCAATATTTTTAAAAATTCTAAATTTCTCATAGCATGACACATGTGACACATTTTCTCCAGATTTTTCTCTCTTCTATTTTATCTACCACCTATCCAAAAAGTATGGAGTTGAATCTAAATTACCCACTATAAAATCTTCATTACTCAGGTAAATCATAATATTTATAGCCTTCAATTTTGTTTGGTCACAGGGCTGTTAAATAGTAAATCAGATCTCTCCTGGCATACCCACCTGTCACATCCTCTCTTTCAGGATTTATTAATAGTTCTCTCTTATGCTTAATTATGTATTACCTATAACCAATAGAAAGTCAATTGTATACTGCTGTGTTCTAAACAAATAATCATTAATTTCACTCAGAATATTAGCTTCTTTCTCGTGGGAAAGCTAATAACTTGTATGGATGAATTTGTAATGGCTCTTGTTGCATAGCCATAAATCCATAAAAATTTTGAGAGTTAGCAGAAATTGTCTACTTTTTACTAGTCTTGGAGGCATTATTTAATTACATAAAATGTATATAATGCATTACTATGTTTAGTATTAAAAAGTAGGGTTTAGTGTTATTGAAATTTGAAAGCATGGAAAAAAAATGTAGGTAAGTACTTTATTTCTTGTTTTTCATATTTAATTTTTATTTATTATCATAAAAGTAACTAAAATGTAAAAATAGGGATATTTCTAAATCAGTTAATATTATATTAAGTAAAATAAATAATAATGTAATAAAAAATGTTTCACAAGATGTGAACAGCTCATGGTTGTGTGTGGGTAATATATTTTTGTAGCTTGATGTGAGTTGCATATTCTCTGAGTGATTTACAACTTATAATGTCATGGATATGAGTTAGACACAGCTCAAAGGGCAATAAAATGTAATTATAAACAGACGAATGCTGTTATGAGCTTAAAGTTACTCATGAAAAATAAATGCATTCTCTTACAGTTTGAAGCCATACTAGCAAGACCAGATAAAGGGCAACTGATGCCCTAAGCTCACCCCAACAGTGGTGCCCCCCCTTGGCCCCTCCATTACTTAACTGACAATACATTGAGACTCAATAAGTGCTGAAAGTGAAATAAAAATTTGAAAATTTATAACTCTTCTTAAGTTTTCTTTCAGGTGAGACTCCAGGCCAGATTCTCCTACTATATTAAATATAAAATGGATCAAAATCAATCAATAACTGAGGCTTTTTATTTAAAAATGATGAGGGAGATCACTTCTTTGATTAATGATAATTAAAAATAATTATTTTTACTGCATATTTGTTTTTACTCTGAGTTAACAGTTCTCACTTTTATCTTCAGAAATTCTCACTTTGAACTTAAACCCTTTAAGCCGATTATTTATTTATACCTTATATTTATATAAATTTTGAAAATTTTTTTTTCCCAATTTGATAAAATCCTCAAAACTAATTTGCTGTAACAGATATGCTTCTATACTTAGCAGAGACAAGGCATCCAGTCTGTCTTGTTGCATATTTTGTTTTGTTGGAATTTTGAGTGTGCTTGAGTTGAAAAATGAATGTTCAGCTGTGTAATTTGTGATAGTTAATGTTAAAAATGTATGCAATACACTGTCTGTGTTTGGAAATGCACACTTAAATTTGTCTTCTGAATTTGTTTTTCAAAGTTCAGTAAGACTGAATCTGGTTCTTATAGTTTTTGTTATATTGAATTTATGGCGCACATATGTGTGAAACTGTTGAAGCTCGGTAGAGAGATTAGTGTCCAAATCTTCTGGGTAAGCATCAATTAGCTTTTGGAAACACTGAGAATACCCTTCAGTTCCAACAGATGAAGTGACATTATTTGGCACATCATTCACGAAAGAAAATCTGTTTGATATTTCTTTGTACACCTCTCTTCTTCTTATCTGGCTTTCTAGTTTGTCAACAATTGTGTAGAAGGTGGTGATATGAAATTTATCTTTGGCATTCACTTATACTTCTTGTGCATTTCTGTCATTGAGTACCTTCTTCTGATAAGTTTGCAAGTTTGAGCTGCATTGTGATCAACATCTGGTAGTATTTCCTTTGGAACTTCAGATTTTTCAAAGTTATCCCTTGAAATGCAAAGTTGGTCAGCGGATGAACTGCACAGATCTGCACGTGTTTTAATGTTCACATCCTCATTATGCAGAACTTGACTTGCTTTATGAAACTTTTGCAAAATCTCAACCCACATGATCAACATAAAAACAAATTATAACTCTTGCATCTGATTTGTAATATTGTCTCCTTCTCTTTTAATATCTCCCTTTTGTGACTCATCTTTAACCAGACGTTTTAAAACTTCCAAAATCTTAAAGAAATACTTCAAAATTGCTGTTGTTTCCACAACATGTGCTTCACATTTGGTATCAGAGAGGGATTTTAACACACTTTCATCTCCAAGACAAACTTTAAGAATTTTTCACAGGTTGGTTGAGGGTGAAAAAAATGTATAAAGCAAATGTATTGTAGAGAAAAAATTAACTGCCACTTGACAGTAGTCAACAGCACTTCAGTTTACCAGATTTTGTGAATGGGCTGCACAGAGCACATATATGGCAAACTTATTTTCTTCTAAAATCTTTTACTGCATCCCCTTATAACACCCAGACATGTTAACAGCATTGTTGTAAGACTGACCCCTACATTTTGAAAAATTAAGTTTGTAAACTTTATGTAAATACTGCAATACCTGGTTTGCCATATCCTTACTGGTATGGCCTTTCAGTTCCAGAAAGGTTAAAAAGCCTTTAATAGGCTGTCCATCTTTTAAGTATTGAAGCACAACACTTAATGGATCTATATGTGATAGATCTGGCATCAAGTCAACTGACCAGCTAAAATAACCATAAGAATTTGCTTTATCAACAGTGAACACATGGACCTTCTGAGCCATTGGTTCAATGAGTTCTTCACAGGTGGTTTTGGACAAGTGAGAAGGATTTCCTTTTCCAGAATTCCCATCTTTTAAAATGTGCCCTGCAAAAAATGGATTAAACTGACTCATGAGCTCAAGTAGCCCTACAAAATTCCCATTCTGCAGTGAACCAAATTTTTCATCTGTTTCTCTCTCAACAAAATGTGAGGAAAATGTAGGGGCAAAAAGTTTACAATAAACTGATCCTGCTGATGGTGAATACAATAACCACTCTCTCTTGTATTGCTCACCATTGGCTTTCACCCCAAAGAAAAGTTTATGCAAACAGTATCTTATTGGTTTGCCATTTTTGGAAGTCTGGCAAGACTTGCCAAATGGCCTATTGTGGTGTTGACAGTAAGTGGGTCCACAAGCAGTCAAATAAGCCACATCATCAGCAGAGAAATTGAACCACAATTGTGGATCTTTTGCTTTGGTTTCTTCATCTTTTGAAGACTGAAGTATTTTACCATAATCCAGTAGATTTTCATTTTCATCAATTATTTCAACTTCAGATCGTCTTGTAAAGCAACTTGTATCAACATTAACACTAGATATCAGGAGAATTTACAGGCAAAGTGAGATCAGTTGTGAGACTTGTGTCAGTTGAGCCAGCCTGTGACACTTCAACATCATCATGATATTCTGACTTTGAAGTGGACTAAGTGGTACTTGTAGGTGTGGAGCTTGGTTCAACTTCAGTCTTGTTAGTCAGATACAATACAAGTGACTTATGATGGTGCAGATGGGTTTTGATTTGGAAGATCATGTTGTAGAAGTTGAGTGAAAAAATTAGTTTTCCAGTCTTGGCCACAAAATCCAAAGCCTTTTGTTGTTGTTTTTTGCCAGTTTTCTCTTTTGTGTACCACTTAATTGAACACATTTCATCTTGTCTGAAAAATGTAGAAACAAAAATAATAAGCACAAAAGAATATGGATCATACATAGTTATAATGATTAGAAAAACACTGAAATTATAAAGGAAACATTGGTAAGATAGTTAAACATACTAAACTGTAGGTCTACATTTAGACAAAGATTGTCAGAACGTTATCCAAGGGCCATCAGCACATTAACGTGAATTCATAAATACCTTTATTGATTTGCTGCATTCTGATTGGTTGAAAACCATTCAAGACTGGCTTCAGTCCATTTTAGGCGAATTAGTTTTCAGTCATTCCAAAAATTTCATTAAGGTTGTTGCTGTAGGAGCTGTATGCAAGAAGCAATGTCAATGATAATATGCGAATCCATCATGAAACAAAAAGTATTCAAAACAATTTTTGATCAACCACACGTGCTGTAGTAGCCTATATACACAGGGATCATACTGTTTTGGTACACATGCGTAACAGATAATCAATTGAAAACTGTACTGCACATTGAACTAGTAAATATTGGGTTAGCTCTAGGCTAGAGTACCTTAATCCTAATCAAATATCTGAAGATGAGTTGTAACCGCAACTTTGAGCTTACTTTTGACTTGGGGACTTTAGATGAGCCAACAAACCATGCATCAACAAAACAGGTATTTTGGCCTAACGTTATTGTCACTCGGTTCTCAGATATGAACACTAACATTAGGAATAATGCTAATACATTACAATTAAGGCCAATAATGTTAAGCCTAGTACTCAGTGCTGACCTTACTCTCATGAACTCGTTCAATTCTTGTACCTTTTCAGACAATCCTAAATTGATTTTGTTGATTTGTCAGTCCTTTGCAGTATCTTTGTATGACCATGGTTCCACAGTACTGTACTACTACTAGTAGTATAGTGCATTGGGTATACATAATAATGTTAAGAATCACATTGTTGAACTTGTCGAAATCTTACACAATTTGACCTGAAAGTTTGAATTATCACTTTTAGACTGCTCTAATCAGTCAGTTGATTTCCTAGCTTTTCAGAAAGGTAGTAGAACACATACTGATCTGAATTTATAGTCCCAAAATAGTTGAATTACACCTAAAAGTTTATTGTCGTTATCTGTGTGTTTCTGTCTTGGATTGTTTGTTCGTCTGATAACATTATCACCAGAGGGTTGGGTTGGGTCATTATGATGTCAGTATAGGATCAAAAAAGAAGTAAGGGGAATATAATTGTGATCTCCATTTTTGGATCTAATAATGACGTATTTGATAAAATTTTGTTGGCTGTCTTTTAATAGGGATAAAAACAAGGGTGCCCAGTCTTAAATCACATTTAAGACCAGACATCCTTGTATTTATCCCCTATGTATTTTCTTGGTATGATAAATTTCAAAACCTGTACTCACACACAAAGGAGCCTTTCTTACAACAATTTTTTGAAGCCAAAAAAATTATGGCTCAGGAAATTTTCAGTGAGGAACACACTTATAAAAATATTACAAAACACATGTGAATAATGCAGTACTAAAGCAAGTAAAATTAAAACAAACGAGACAGTAACCCATATATAATGTTGAAAACAGAAACCCAAACAAACATAAAACCAGCCACGTCTCTGTATACATCTGTTACCATTTCATTTGACTTATGTTTCTGTGGTATTATACTATTATTTCTCTGTTGATGTGATTGAATAAACAGTAAAAGGTAAAACAAAACACTTCCACTGCCTATAATTTCTTATAAATAGCCACAACAGAAGGAATGATTGAGAAAAATACTTCATCTTCACTGTCAGACATCATAACATATGATCTTCTTTTACCTGAAGTTTTGTTAACATTTTGTACTGCTCTTTACAGTAATCTTTTGCAAATCAATAACTTCTTACTTTAGATGCAAAATTTAGTAGTTTCTTGAAACTTTAATCTCTCACAGAGCCAAATAAAACGTTTTTTTAACAACGGAGAGAAAAGTGGCAGATTAGGACAATTACATGAAAAATTGACTAAAGTTAAGTGTGGCAGTGAAAGAGTTAAGGGCATGTTAACTAGGGGAAAAACTCTATGGTTTTCCCCTTTCCTTGGTGCCCTAAGAATATGCTTATTTTGTTTAATGGTTAAGCCAGGGCTGCATACTAGAAAGAAAAAAGGGTGATTTTTTTTTTCAGTTAGAAGGTGGTTAAATTGACCTCTTCCATAAGGTAGAGATTATAAATTGTGACTTATGTAGTGTTACTGAAAAAAAAATGTAAATGTATTTTGAAAGTTTTAGAGATTTTCACAAATTTGAGATTTTTTAAAGGGGGAAAAGTATTTTTAACCTTAGCATGAAAATTACTTTCTACATGGACTATTCAAAGCAAATACTTCATATATTCATGGATAAATATTTATTTTTGTTTATTAATAACACTTCATGTATGATTTTTTTGTATATGAAAGACTGCCACATTATGTGAAGATATACACACTGTATTCTCAATTGTAAAAATCAACAGCATACGTATATGTAAACACTGAATTATCATTGTTGTGCAAGCTGAAATTTCTAGAAACTCTCCTCAGACCTAGATACATAGCCAAATCAGCATACTAAGAGATAGTATATATTATTGGTATAATATAAACCTTGAACTATATAACTGTAATTAAAACTTACTAATTGGGAACTTCAAATATTTGATTGGGAAAGTTTATAGGCTTTGAACTTTACAAATCATTTAACTTCAGCATATTTACATTGAGCCTTAGTATTTTTACAAATACATTATATAACTTTAACAATGAAAAACTCAATGTGATCATCTAAAATGCAAAGCTAGCTAGATCCCTTTTAAGTGAATTGTACCTACATCAACTCAAAATTAACCCACTTGTTGTGAACCTTAAATAACACATTAAAAAAGAGAAGTTCCAGACCAGAAAGAAGATTGGATATTTGTTTTACACAGATCTTTATTTGTAAAAAACATTATTGTAAACTGGATTATTGTTTGTATGATGAAATATAACTTTATTAGAAAAGAAAATGTATATCAATCTTGTTAACAAATATAAATTGGATATGTATCAACATTTTTTAACTTTTAAATTTAAATTACAATTTACTCAGTTTTAAACTATTTGAAATTGTAACATGTAACACTGAACATAAAAATAACTTCACAATTGAATAATAAACTTACTGATTCCAATCATACTTGAACAAATCTTTGGTAAAACTATTCAATTAAAAAATGTTACTTTGTATGTATTTGAAACTCACTTTTTTTAGAAAATATAGGTGGCTTTAATAAGTAATGAAGAAAGCTTTATTATAAATGTGCAATGTTTCAAAAAATAATGTCATCATAATCTTGTTGAAACATAATACATTTATGCTAAAGTTTTCTTCATTACTTGTTCAAGCTATATCCTAACTTTTAATGATTGCTGAAAGCCTGCTAAATTTTGTGTAGATGCACAGAATGTATTAAAAGTTACTGTGTTGAAGCATGAGGGCATTATAATGTGATGGTCAATCCCACTATTCATTGGTAAAAGAGTAGCTCAAGAGTTGGTGGTGGATGGTGATGACTAACTTCCTTCCCTCTAGTCTTACGCTGCAAAGTTAGGGAAGGCTAGTGCAGATAGTCCTTGTGTAGCTTTGTGCAAAATTCGAAACAAGCAAACTTGTTTTGTTTCCAAGAGAGAGGATAAAATCAAAAGTTTTTATCCTGTTGATTTGCTAGTTAAACATATAAACCTTTGTTAAGATTGTTTTATCCTTCTTGTCTCAAGAAAAAAATAAGTTCATAGATATTTGAATATATTTTCGTAACATAACATTTTCAACCAAAAATTTATCCTTGTAGTCCTGCTTTGAAACCTTTCCAATAAGTCAATACCCTCTCTCAGAAAAGGAGACCAAACTTTCAATAATATTTGTAGTGAGGTCTAGCTAGTAATTTGTATAAAGATGTCTATTTTGACTTGTAATCAGTATATCTGTAAATATATCCTAAATTTCTATTAGCTTTAAGACTTAATAAAAGAGTAATGCATCAATGGCTTTATTATCCCTTATGTTAATATTATTTCCTTCAGTCATACAATTGAGTGATTACAAAGCAACATGAAATATGCAATCCAAAGTGTAATGACCTTCTATGTAATATAATTAAAGACCATTTGTTAGCTTTTTATTCAGCTTACCAGTTGATCAAAAATGTTGTGTCTTTCCTAAATATTCTCAGTATAATTATAAATATTCAAGATTTTAATGTCATTGGGAAAATTGTACTAATTTACAAGTCACATCTTTATAAATATCATTAATGTAAACAAAAAAGCATTATAATTTGAAGCACATCACTGGTAACAAAGATTCTGTTTGGTTGGATTGTAATAATATCTTTTTTTTGGTTTCTCTCTTTCCCAACCACCATATTATCCAAATAACAGTGTTTCTCCAACTTTCATATCTAATCTTATATGTTGGCACCTTATTAAATATTTTTTTGAAAATCCAATTAAACAAATCTTCATTTTTTCATTATCCTGGTAACAGATAACATCCTAAAATCAAACTTATAATGACCAGTTAGACAAAAATGCTCTTTCACAGATTTGTATTGGCTTTACTGCATTTCACTAAAAAGTTTTGTTATCGATTCCATAATTGTTGTCCCCCAGTGGCTCAGCGGTATGTCTGCGGACTTGCATGCTAAAATCTGGGTTTCGATACCCATGGTGGGCAGAGCACAGATAGCCCATTGTGTAGCTTTGTGCATAATTCAAAACAACAACCATAATTGTTCCTTTTAGAGAAGTAAAGCTGACTGGCCTATAAGTCTAAAAATAAGAGCATGAATAATTTTTAAATTCTTAGGCAAATGCCCACTGTCTGTTAACTCACATAAAATTAGAAAGACAGACTTGTACATTTGATATTTGATCTCTCTTTAAACTCGGGGAACACGTTTCTTCTGTTGTTTTGTCTGGTTTTTATTTCTATATAGAGCCAATAAGAAAAGATGTGGTGCAAATTATGATTGGTTTTAGTGTGATTTCATATCACATAAATTACCTCTCAGTAGATATAATATTGTTTCATTAATAACAGTTGACCTGTGAAACTATATGTAAAGTTGTTTCAAGAATATCAGTTTGTGGGTGAGAATTTTTTGTAATTGAGATTTTTTTTTGAGGGATATACATAACACTTTTTATGAGAAAATGTAACTAAAATCATGAAAAGTACAGGTATTTATGACAGCTTGTGTTAAAATTAGGACTTGAGATAATATTTGAACAGATCTTGTCAAATGAATTCAAAAAGCATAGTTTTACATATTTTTCTGTTATCCAATAAAAGATATAACAAATTAATAACATTCTTAAGGGTGAGTACTTTTTTTTGTGTACTCTCTTTATGTTCACAAAATTAAACAGTACATAAATTTTAAATACTTAATCTTAAAGAAGTACATCCATGTTTTAACTGAATGTAAAACTTAGAGCTTGTGAAGTTGGGAGCACTGTAAAGGTAAGTAACTGTTATAGATATGATTTGTAGTGACATAATATCACAAAAGTATTGAACGTGTGCAATTAGCATTTATATGTACAGTATACTAAAAGTATGCTAAGCTTAAAATATTAGTGATGAAATATATGTTATAGAATATTGACTCTTTAAAATTACAATTGTTTGGATTAGTCTTCAGCCAAAGAGGGACATATTTTATCAGGTGCTGTCTCTGTCTGATGGGTAATGTGGGATTTTTTTGCCAGGTGCTGGAATTATCTAGTCAGGTTTAAGAAAGTTAAGAGATAACCATAAAGTAAAATATTCTTGATTATGTAAAATATGTTAAGCACATCATTAGGGCTGTTTGTTAATCTTTTTTACATATATTTACTGTCCCACAAGCTTACGATACAACATGGGTTTAAGAGGGTATTTGTTGGCTGTATGGAAGGGCCTGTAAGATTTCCTCCAACCTACAAGTATGACCCAGGCACGAATGATTGGGATTCAAGGTGAGATATTTTGTGACAGTATGTTAGTGTTTGTATACATACATGAAAATTTTTAGCTACTTCCAGGGTAACTAATATGAATTTTTTCTGTCTTTTCTAATGCAGATTATGAAAACTATCATAGATATACTTATTAAGCTTAATTCTAACATGTTTTGCAAGAAAAGAGATGAGTAAAAACAACATACAATACATAGGTAACAAAAGCAGAATGAGAATTTAAGATTACAAAAAAAATTTCTTTCAGTTAGATTTTGATAGGTGATATCATTTAGTGGTCCCTTATAAATATTTGTGATGTTGAATTTCGCTTATGTTAGATATATATTTTTTATTCACTTGTGTTTACAGTCTCAGTCTAGAAGGAGTTCTGTATAGTATACAG
This sequence comes from Carcinoscorpius rotundicauda, assembly GCA_011833715.1. NCBI lineage: Eukaryota > Metazoa > Arthropoda > Merostomata > Xiphosura > Limulidae > Carcinoscorpius > Carcinoscorpius rotundicauda. Next base: position 40,818,218 of record CM022392.1, on the reverse strand, counting down.
TATGTATCAGCTGGAACTCGTGAACTTAACTATCACATAGGACTTGCAAGTTATATATATTTCTTTTAGGATATACAAAAAAATGGATCACAATTATTTCTTTAGTAAATATTAGTCAATATTGAACTTCTGAATCTTCATCCTGTCTTAATAATTTGTCAGCTAGAGAATGCATCAAGTGAAAAATATTTCTTATTCATAATTTTTTTTTGTACTGAAGAAGTGGAACATTGTAAATGTACTAGTAGATAAAAAGGATTTTTAAAGTGCTGCTTGAAACGTTTTTAGTAGAGAATCAAGCTGACTTTTCACTGAAGTTTAAAGAAGTTACTATTGATACATGAGCTAAAGTAATCTGAGGTTATCATGGGAGAACAGCAGCTGTTAAGTATGTTCTGAAATAAACCTGTTTCTTCTTGATTCAGGAGCAACTCCTAAACTAAAGAGTTGTTCATGTGGAACAGAGTATTGGCTGTTTAGGTATTTATGGGCAACATTTGTTGCTGACAATGCATTCCAACCTACTATAAGAACTTCACCTTCTATTTATCTGTGTAATATTGAATTCTGAAAAAGAAATGCAAAAAGACAAGAATCGTATGGACATTTTCAACATGTATTGTAGTTTGAATATTGCCAACCTTAGATATCAACTTGAAATTTTTCTTTTTCTTTGGGGGGCTAAGCTCTTCCTCATCAGTTTTTAAGCACTTGTCTCTTTTGCTGAGAACAGTGTCTATGAACCTTGAGGGTAAAATTATGAAAAATACATTGTATATTAATAGTAAGCCTACAGGAGAAGTTCACTAATATGCTGTAGAAGTGGGACTGACCTCCTCTGTGGGAATGTCTGGATATTGTACTTAGTACAAACACTGTACTTTGAGAATGAACTTGTGGGGAGTTTGAATATTTTGGACAGGGTTTAGATTTGCTTTTTCCAGCACCTTCACTCACTTTTTTAGGTTCTCATGAGGCCAATTTGATCAACTGCTTCCAGCTCCTTTTCTTTAATTGGTAAATTGAGTGTGTGATGTTCTGGGTTTTTGCCTAGTTTCTTATTCTGGGACTTTCTTGATAGCATAAAGGTCTAAGGGCAAGTACGTAGTTCTTCCTGGCATTGTGATTCATGCAGGGAGGTTTACAGCAAAGATACTTTAAAGGACAGCAATGATTTGTTCTCTATCTTTTTGTCAAAATAATGTGATTTAGCCTACCTCTGATAGGCGTAAGCATATTTAGACTCCCAGAAAATAAATCTGCTCATGGAAATATGTGGTTTAAGAACAGTGTTGTGTGGTCAACGTAAATAAATCATGATTTTCTGGGATTTCTGTGATCCTAATCATGGTATTGGGGTAACATCCCTACACATATTTTCAGAAGTTTCTCAGCAATTGCCACATCAATTTGATGATAAGTTGGGACTACTGTTAGTGTCCATCTTGATTCAGTTGTCAGCTTCTATATTTTCTTTAGTCTTTTGGCTGGTATGTTGTTGGGTAAAGATGCATTGTTTGAGGGTGTTCAGCTACCTTTAGCTACTCTTTGCAAGTTATTTGAGCTTCTCTTTCTTCAACTGTTGATTTTTATGACCACTCTGGTATTTTTGGAATCAAAGGTTGATGTTCATCTGCTTCAATCACTGTCATCAGCAGCTTCCCAACTTTCCTTGGCTACTGGATCAGAATGCTGGCAGCAGTGATCACAGTGTGCCTGTTGGTTTTGTGGGGGCTCAACTCCTAGAATTTCTGGATGTGTGGAAAACCATTACCATAGTTCCATGGGTACTACATATCCTTGCATTATGGTTTGTCATTTATTTTATGTTTTACCACCCACATCTCCTCCAACTGTAGTTTTTCTACCTTGTTTCATGGATGGGGTTCATATCTTAACTGTCAGGAATTCCAGCACCTATTATCAGACAATGAGTCTTCCCTCCACATGAGTTCAAAGGTTTGGATTTATTGAGGGGCAAGGCTATCATTCTTTACTTCAACAATTTCATGGCTGTGTCTTACATTTTTTGTCTCTTTGTTTTGAAATTTTGGATTTTCTTTATTGAACCAACTTTCATTGTATCATCTTACTACTAACTTTCCATGTTCTAGGGATGATGAATTTGGTAGAAAATCAATCTATCAGATTCTTCTGATAGAATGGGTGCTTCATCAAAGGTTTTTCCATAAGATTTCCTCATGGTTCAGGACACTGATGATCGATACATTTGTCACTTATTATAACACTTAACCAGTGTCATTTTTGTCTCCAGAACCTCACTATTGGGCATTGACTGTTGATACATTAAGACAGAACTGAACTGCATCACATCTACATGCCTACCCACTGATTTATCTATCACTCAGAATGCTATTAATGATTAGTTAATCCCCTTGTCATATTTTATTAGAAGCACCACATTAGCTGGCTCAACCCTGGTTTCCAATTTTTGCAGTGTTTTCAGGATTTCCCACTTCTTCTACTTCCTCTTTGACTATCATTGTTGAGGCAGCCATTATCTGATGTCTTACATCCTTCTGTTCCCATAACTCAAGCTTTATGTGTGGAGGTTTTGCAGTTCTTCACACACTATCAGGGTTTAACTTTTAAGGTTACCATGTACCTGTGTCAACCTGCAATAGACATTTATCAACAATGTTGTATTGCAAGAAAATTAAACCCACTTTGTCCAAACATGCCAACCATAGCTCAATTTTTGACCTGGCTCTTTGACAAAGGTTCCACCTGTTTCACAATCACCCAACATTAGACAGCCTTATCTGCTACTTTCAGATAGTTAAAGAGATGAACATTCTTTGAGTTCTTTTTTCCAGGTGATTATTTCAATTACCTAACTGGGTTATAAAGGTGGTGTGTTACATGCTCTTTCACAATGTTTGTTTGAGCCCTTATCCTTATGTACTATGTATCACCTTTCCTTTAATATTTAATTTTTGTTGCAGTGAGCCTGTGGATGTCACCTTTCAGACTTGTTTATTCTGCATGTGTATGAGACCTTCTATACCCAGACAGGTTCTTTTAAATTGAAGAAACTGACAGTCAGGAAAGGGAGTAAATTCTTTATAATGATTCATTTTACTGCTGTCTTTCACCTCTGTGAGCAATTGTACCTCAATCATTTATATGTTCAGTGAAGGCCTTGAAGTGTTATGTTTCCCATATTAAAGCTTTAAGAAGTGGTATACAATGACTTTTTATTCATTGTGACCCTTCAGTTTCCCATGATTTATATCCACCTTGATGGAGTGTGGATGAAAATTGGTTCATATTGCTTATGCTGGGCTCTCTTTTAAAGCAAGAAAACATCTGCAAGTCACATTCCATCAGATTCATCACAGTTCTATGTGATGATCCAGTTGAATTGCCCACAGGAGGACATTGTTTGGATTGGTATGGGGACTTCCTCAAATACTTTTATCTCACATCACTTGCATAATCTAGAAATATCTTTCTCTAAGATTTTTCATCTACTCCCTGGAGCTATATTAAACACATCTACTAGTTTATGAAGAGGGATGAATATTTCATTTCTAATGTCATCTCTTCTGTCCTTTCCAGTGTCAATTTTTATTTTTTTCAGAAGATCCCACTGCATGGGAGTGTTGCTAAGTCAGGTGTGATTTTATCAAACCAAATACACACTAAAAACCACTAATACAATATACCTTATTTAATTTGCAACATGTTTTATAGAATTGAGGTGGTCTGTAAGACCAACTAGAAAAAGACCTGGTGTTATTACTATAGCAAGCAGCACTGCCACTTGTGCACTATCACCATAAGGGGATCCTTCCCATCCCTGCTGATCAGTGGATTGCATAAATCAGAGTCAATTTCCTTTTAGAACTTCAGGGACCTTGGTTAAGCTATTGCACTGTTTTCAGAACATGCTTCTTTAAGACTTCCCAGCATATCCCCCCCTTCTCTGTATTTTAAACATTGAGCTAAAGAGTTCTTACCACACATGGTCTCCAGTCACTGAGGTGGTGGACACAGGTTATTCCTCTAAATTGTTCAAGTGACTTTCCGCTACTCTGAGAGAAGAGAGCAAAGCTATGGGCCCTCCTACCTGGACTTTTATTTTTTTCAGACATTCATGGGAAGGGCACCAGCCTACTTGTAATACTGGATTGCATTTGTTGCTGTCCATGGGTTTGTCCATGGCTCTTCTTTTTTTTAACAATATTAGGGGTTATAGAAGAGGGTCCATTGTCTCTTCACAATTCTGAATGCAGAGTAGTTTCACCCCATCTTTGATTGGTTGATTTTACTGTGCCCATACAGTTGGTGAGTGAGATTGAATGATCATAATTCCAGATTGGATGAGTTCTTCTTCTTCAGGTTGAGTATGGCATTAGGATCTTGTCTTTATGAGTTTTGGATGTTGCGTTTGGACTTCTTCAGGTTGAAGTTTGTCCATATTGGTGGTGCTTGCTTTCTTGTGATTCTGATAGATTAGAATGTATCATGCTACAACTAAAGGTTGAGATCCACTCACAAATATATATATTTATTGCTGTCCAAATGTTCTAGCCACCAAAGTGGAATTTAGGGGTCATGGCCAACTCAGACAATAGGAACTTGCTTATCTGGTTCAAAGGTGACCAGTGGTAGTAATGGATCACATCAAATTCTACCTACAGTGCACGATTTAGGTTCCACGTGAAGAGCATACCTGTTCTGTATATTGTGTGGTTCTTCCGCTAGGGTGCTGACCTTTTTTTATTATTTTTGGCATGGCCATAATCTGAACAGATACATTCTGTGTGGATAATGCCCTCATCAGGCTATCTACATTATCAATATGGGATTCTAGCTTTAGTGCAAGAAGTGGTAGGTAAGTTTTGTTTGTTATCATTTCCTTAAATAGAAAATGTATTTATAATAACACTTACCTTCTTAACATTCTTCTGCCCTTCTTTTCCTCTAAGAGCTGGAATTAGAGACCTCAAATTGATTCAGTCTCAAGAAAGTGACAATATTATGTGAAGGGAGGTGCTTATATGCAGTACTAGAATATAGAGTGCATTGATGTTAGTGGAAAGGGCTATGAGACAGATATCACCAAGTACAATTAACTGGAGAGTTAAAGACTGGAGCAAACAAGAAAAAATAAAACCAATGCATAAATGGGCAAAGGAAAATAAACCTTAACAGTCAAGGAATAACTGCAGTGGAGAGGAAAGAAGTATTATTGGAAACAAATTTTCAGTTTAAGAATATGTTAACTTTCAAAACAATCTTGAACTTGCTGTGAATACTGAATACAAAGAATTTCTTTTTTCATAGAAACATTTAGTCACTTATATTTATTTCATGCTCTAAGTTGGTCCCACTGTAATGCTTAGTTTCCCATATAAGGCAAGGTAGATGATATGATTATTGTCTTTTGAAAGGCTTGAATATTTTTCAGTAAAGTGAATTTCTGTAGTTTGCAGACCTGTATTTGGCATTGAAGAGCTGAATTAATTCCTGGATTTATTATACATCAGGCCTGCTTCTTTCTTTCTCTTTAGGCCATAATGAATTAAAAGTTATCAGTAATGGCCAGTACTTTTTCCAGTGTTGGTTATCTGCTAGAAAGGGATAATTTTTTGTGCATAATAGGCTCTGTCATCTAGAACATTGTTCAAAGGTTTAGTACATCAGTTTATGTTTGAGAGGTAAGAGTATAATAATCTCTAATGATAATGTACATATGAGGTATTCTCTCCTATCATGGAAACTTATGAAACAAATAGTCGTTATCATCTTGGATATCCCAAGTTTTTTATCAGTGATCAGCGGAGGAGGAGAGGGGGTAGGTCATCAGATGTGAATGACTCACCTTCTGAGTTTTAGCAGCAATTTGATAGTAGAAACTGCCAAATGTTGTGCTATTATTTTATATTCACTACCTCTTTCACTTGCTAATTTGTTTGTTTTATCTTAAATGAGCCTTACTAAAGATCATATAATGGACTGCTACTGATTTATGAATTACTTAGTTACCGATGATGTGTGTTATTGATTTTAGGAATGGGAAACCCTTAAAATATCTTGGCATTGCCATGATGTCAATATAAGATATAGTTTTCATGTAGTTTTTTCTGTTTATTTGCAGTATGTAATTTGTATGAGCTAGAAAATTAATGTGAGATGTAATCTTCATCACATAGAACTGGGTTGTACAAATGGCAGCTCATGAAGTATTATGACAAGATCACCTGCCACTAGAGTAAAATAATAAGAAAGAAAAACTAGGCCAAAACCAGAGGTTATTTTTAGTGCTCTGACTTTGAGAATTAGTTCTGTAATATTCTGTACCTGTTACTGTATCTGGTGTTTACCATCAACAAACTAAAATCAAGCCATGATACATTTTTCTCATAGTTGACTAATATTTTAGTTATTGCTTTGAAATACCATTAAACATCTAAACCTCAGACTAGTCAAAGACATTTAAAAATTAGTTTTGTTCTTGGTTTGCTTATTTATTTCTAATTTTTTCCTGGTCACTGATGAACATAACAGTTTGATGGACTGCTAAGCTGTTGGTTTTGATCCAGGATATCTGTATAAGATGTTATCAGTTAATGTATCTATGCAAGTTGTGATCTTAATCATCTGGGACATCCACGTGAAATTACTTTCTATCAGCCATAATACCCATGTATGATAGTCTATCAGCTGGCATTTCTGTGTATGATGTGGTTTCTATCATCTAAGATTATGAGATAAGAAAGAACATCTTTGGTTTATCTACTTTTAACTTGTCATTCATAAGATTAAAGTAAGATTTGACATCTGTCACTTAGAGTGGCTATGTAATATATATATATATAGTCTTTTAAATTGAATATTTGCACAAGGTATGATCTACCACATAAGATAACCTTATAATATTAACACTAGCTGAAAGACAATATAGTCATGGAAGCCTTTAATGATATGGAAAAAAAAACATGAATATTTTATAAGACAAAAGTGCCTTATTTTAGTTTTCATGAACATAAAAGTCTAAATATATGTACCTAAGTTATTATTTCTTTCATTATACCTCCAAGTAGCTTTGATATACATGCAAGATATAATCTGTCATTTGAAATATTTTTTGTAAGGAAAACCGTTTCTATCAACTTGGATATTATTATATGATATACTGTATCATGCATTATGTACATATAAGAGAAAATTTCTGTTTGCTAAGTTATATTTAAAGATTACAGCTTATGAGCTATAATTTTTCTATAAAATATAGAGACTGTTTTATACAAAATTTGGTTCTCTGTGCAAGACAAAGAGAAAGCATAGTCTTTATCAGCTAGGGTATTAATATAAAATATATTGCTACAATTAACTAGAATATCCATACAAAATGTAGTTTCTGTAAGCTAAGGTATCTATATCTGCTTGTGTACAAGCTAGGATTTCCATGAAACATATAGCCTCAGTCAGCTAATATTTCAATATAACATATAGCTTCTAACTTCTAGGATATTCATATGAGATATAATCTCTCACTTTGTATTTCTGATAGAGGTAATCTTTGTCACCTTGGATACTGATATAAAATGTAATCATGTACTCTAGTATATCCTACTTTCTATCATCCAAAATACTCATTGTAAGATAGTCTATCGGATAACATTTCTGTGTATGATATGGTCTCTGTCATCTAAGATTATGAGATAAGAAAGAACATCTTTGGTTTATCTGCTTTTAACTTGTCATTCATAAGATTAAGATTTGACATTTGACTTTGCATTTAAGTTATCATAAGTAAGCTAGTTTGATGAATAGTGTAATTAACTATGTTAATTATCAAGTATACTTTTAGTTCTCATCTATGTTGGTATCATTAATTAACATTTAATTCAGGATGTATCTTGTATATACACAAACATTCCTTATTGTGTAGCATTTCATTGCAATTTCACTCCCAAAGACATCAAAATATATCTACTGTATATTTCCATGTAAAGTAATTGCAATACATATATAAATGGAAGATATATTCTTTATTAGCTTAAATATTCATGTAACATATTGACTCTTAGGATAATGTTACATAGTCTCTATTAGCTATAGTATATTTGTCTTACCTTCATTGAATTACCTGTTTATATCAACTAAGATAAGATTTGATATTTTGGTTTTTATTTTATAAGTTTGGGGTTTATCTATTTTAAATTTGGGATTTTGTATCAGTGAGAAGAATCGTCCTCCTGCCTGGTGTGACAGAATTTTGTGGAAAGGAGAACATATAAATCAGCTTTGTTACAGAAGTCACCCTTCTCTGATGATTAGTGATCACAAACCTGTCAGTTCTATGTTTGAAGCTGGAGTAAGTGTAGTATAAAGAAAATGAGTTTTATTTTTGAAAGTTTAACAAATATTAATGTTCAGCTGTTTCACAAGTCTTGTAAAATTATTAGTTATTTGAATTCCAACTAAATGTAGCTAAGATGGAAAATAAAAAAAACTTTGTTGTTTGATTAGAAAATGTTTGTTAGGAGAGACTGTAATTACTGCTATGTATTGCTAAAAAAAGAATGTTTTTCTTTGATAAAAGTAGGAAAACAAAATTGCCTTCTTTTATCTATTAAATCAGAAAGAAATCATTTCAAGTATTTCTATTTTTTTATGAAAATAATCAAAGGTATATATATAAGTATTATTTTCATCTCTTTCCCATTTTAGATTAAAGTTGTGGATAACATCAAGTACAGAAAGATTTATGAGGAAGTTATGAAAAAGCTTGACAAACTAGAAAATGAATTTCTTCCCCAAGTCACTGTTGATAAAATGGAGGTAAATATATATCATTTGGTTAGTTTCTTGAAAATGTTATTTTTATACATTATGCTGCTGTAGTATGTTGCCACATTTTGACATTAGATGTAACTCTAACTATATTTAGAACTATTATTTATCAAACATTATTGTTAATTGTGATTCATAATTTATGGCTGCTATAGTTGCAACATTGCATTTCTACCATTATAAGTAAACTAGTGTGAATCATGTAATTAATTATGTTAATTACCAAGTATACTTTTATATGCAAAAATGGCTCGTTTGGGTTGAGAAAATATTTTACATAGAAGAGCAAACAATGTTTCGACCTTCTTCGATCATCGTCAGGTTCATATAAAATTCTCAACAAGTGGGTTTCTCGACATCACTCAAGTATACTTTTAGTTCTCATCTATGTAGATAACGTTAATTAGCATTTAACTTAGGATACATCTTGTATATCCACAAATGTTTCTTATTGTGTAGCATTTATTTGCTATTTGCATTCCCAAAGACATTAATGTGTTTTGAAGTGAAATTTGTGTCACAGTCCTATAAATAGTGATGAGGTGTGGAGATTAGTTATGTGCTGTATTTTGCACATGCTCATTAATATGTGAGCTCAGAAAATGTAGAGCTCAAAACTAAACCTTGAACATGTATATTTATATATGATGCAAGAGTGATGCATTATAGATATCCTGTTTTTATACATAAAATAATTACTTAAATGAAACATTAATTTAAAGACAGTTCTAAATTTAATATGTGGGTACATTGTATTAATGATAGATTTTTTTTCTTAATTCTATAGAATAATTACCAGTAAATGGTAAAAGTCATTAAACTGTTTTTTTATGTTCAACCTGTTCACTCATTTTTAGGCTGTATAAAGCTTTTAAATAATTCCTGATAACACTATCAATTAATTGTATTGTAAAACTATTTTTCTGTGACACGTCCTTTATATTTTGTATTTTTACATGAAAAGAGGAAGAGGAACTAGCCATTTTATAAACCTGATGAATTAAATTGTGAATTAGCTTTCTTTTAAGTTAAAAAAGATAAAACTATCAAAATAAAATATTATTCTGTGAAAGTTGGCTTTTGATAACACTTAGTTTAAAAATTTCTATTTAAATAAACAATTTTGGTATGCATAATTAATTTACTATTATATATTTATTTTAATAATGTTTTAGTTAAATATATATTTATAAATGCATGTAACTTACACTGTTAAATACGTAGTGCAAAATTCCCACCTATTTTCTAAATTTGTAGAAGATTCTTGAGTATAAGATGAACAACATATGTTTTACAATCTACAAAAGCATTAACTTGTTGTAGGACCAACTGAAATTTCTTGAATCTCACCGTAATTTTTTATAACTTAATGCATTGAGAAATAGTATATATTGTTGGCTTACTACAATTGGCATAATGTAAACCTTGGAAGATATAACTGTGATTAACACTCATTGATCAGGAAACTGCAGATACTTCAGAAGGAACGTTTATAGATTTTGAACACTGCAAATTATTTAAATTCAATGGATTATCATTGGACATTATGAAAAAACTTGTGTAATCAGCAAGAGATAGCTAGCTACCTTATAAGTGAGCTGTACTGATATCAACTTGAAATTATTTCACTCATTATGTACCATCAATAAAATATTCTGTTTCAGAACAGACGGAAGACTCATTATTGTTTGTAACTTTATAAAACTTTTGTATGTAAATCATAATTTGTAATACCCATTATTATAAATTTTATTGTTGTTTGTATATTAAAATGTCCATGTTAAAAAAGAAAGTTGTGTGTATCAATCTTGTTGCAAACATAATACATCTGATATCTCTATATCCATTTAACTTCTAAACTTAAATTAGAATTTAACTCAGTTTTAGACTATTTTAAATTGTAGTATGTAACATAAATTGGGAGCTTGTCTAAGATGAATTTTAATACATAATCAAGAAATGTAAACTATTAGGTGTTTGTGATGTCGAGAAATCCCACTTGTAGAGAAATATATATGCAAAAACATTTCAACCTTCTTCTATCATCATCAAGTTTGCTCTTCTATGTAAAATATTTTCTCAACCCAAACGAGCCATTTTTGCATATATATTTGCCATTTGTTCTTCAGTTGTAATTGTAACACTTTTATGTTGATTGTTCAGATGAATTTGAATTCTTGAATATCAGAATTATTCTTAAAACCTACAATTGTACCATCAACATATTTTCTATAATATAATAGTTTAAACTTTTCCAGAGAATTTTAACCACTTCTTTTTGTAATAACATGAAGATAAATTTGTCAAAAATGATGCAACACTTGAATTTATAGATATCTGTCAAATTGTTCATAATGACAACCAATGAAAAACAAAATTGTTCCTTTTAGTAACAAAGTGTAATAGTTTTATAAAAACACGTCTTGTTATACCCCTAACAACATCAGAATTTTGATATATTAAGTTACTAAGTAATTCAGTTATTTCATTTAATTATAAATTTGTATATAAGGACTTAGTGTAAAGACTGGCAATGTAGACAGGTTCATCAGGAACCAGATCAGATACATCTTTTAAAAATTCAAAAATTTTTTTACCATAAATTCATTAGTTACATGAGATTATAATGAAAACGAACACATAACCTGCTAACTTATAAGTTAATGTACCTATACTTAACACAATGGGACAACTTAATTTATGTACTTCAGATAACCCATAAAATATTACATAATGAGAACCATCTGGTCTAATTTCTTTATAGGTGAAATATGATGCCAAATCTTCTATTTTTAACAGATAATTTTTTTTAAATTTCTCTTTTCTAACTGTAGGATCCAATTCTAATCTATTAAATTTAATTATATCATTTAAAACAGTTAAATTTATTAATGTATTTTATTTAAAATTACTACATCATTCCCTTTATCCAGTTTAAAAATTATTAATTATCATGTGAGCTAAGATGTTTTAAAGCCAAAAATGTTTTTTTTTAATTTTCTTCGGGTCAAAATTGTAGTATGCTGAAAGTGCTAAAACTGAAATTTCAGTAACTGTTATCAAATGAAACATTTTCATCACCTGTTAGTATACATTTTTATTTTTGTAACAATTGTTTAAAACTGTGAAAATATTCTACACAATCAAATTTTTAGAAGTAATTAAAAACTTCAAATTTCATGATATCTTTTCTCAGCTTAACTGATAATTTGAGTATTTATAAATGACTTGTGCAGGATCTTCTAAGAACATACACACATTGAACTTCTCACACTTTAACTTGTGCAACATTTTAGATGTTTTAATTATATTTAAAATTTTATCTTTATACTAAATAATCACATTATTAAAATGTCAAAATATCTAAATTTGAAACAGCTTCTTACAAATTTTTAACTGTATTCATCACTTAAACTTTTTAACATCTTACGAAATGCAGAGAGCAAAGAAATGCTATCCACTGAGAAAAGTTTGTGGGTATACAAAATGCATCCTGAATTGAATTTTATTCAGGTAACGTTGATGAAAAGTTCATTCCTGATTGCAAATGTGTTTTGTATTTTAAATAAGTGGTTTGCAAAATAATATTTCAAATCAATTATTTCTCTAACATATTCATGTTTGATACCTTGCATTTACTTATATTAGCTTTCCTCTGTTTTATGCTGTCCTATATATTCTCAGTTTTTATTCACCTCTAGTCTAGAAGCTTCCACCTAAATTTGTGTGTTTCAGCATTGTCTTGTTGTGTTGTAGCATGCAAATGTGCATGTGAAAACCCACCAACCATATGAGAGCAACACATTCTTCTAAAACATCTGGCTCTCTCATTACCGGCTACTCAATCATCACTTTGCAATTTGGCACTTGCATATGTAGACCTGTCCCTTTTTGTTCATTCCAGTGATTAATACTTCTGTTGTTGACAACACTTTCCCTGTTGCCTGTACTTGGTTTGTGAAAGGCTTTTTACTTTTTTTCTTCCTTTCTATATAATGAACTCACAAATTTATGTTACTGCTACTTCATCTGGTGTGGATCCATGAGAAAACCTTTCAGTGTATTTGGCGTATAGTACCGGCCATATAGACTTCCTTCTGGGTATGATCAATTTCACTCAGTAGAGAGTAAGCTGGTGGTGTTGTATTGGTGTAGATGCTGTAAACTTTCTTCCTTCCTCAAAACAGCAAAAAATTCACTCTTCCAGTTGGCTTTCCCCCATCTGTCTGTTGTTGGTTCATGGGTTGTTTGGTATTGGTCTGGTACATGAACAGTCAATATAAGTCTTCACTCACAGTTAGTAGAGAATCTCTTACTACTATGAACAAGACAAAACATTCCTGATGCTGACCAGTTTTGGACTGGAGTTTACCCACTATGTGTGTTTAATCCCACCCTACAGTTGCCAGGATATCTGGTGTTAGAGATGAACAGAATTATCACACATGAACACTACCTTGGATGATAGAACTTAAGCTCTTTTTCTCTTCTACTTTGTAGTATGGAAATGAAGATGGCTGGCATCCTTCTCCTTCCATAGAGTTAATGAAAAATACTCAATGCTGCATAGTTTTGGACTTAAGTTGACCCACCATTTATGATCTGATAAACCCCATCTACACCACACCATACAGCATGCCCATTTACCATACTCAGCTTCTGAACTTTCTTCTTTTACATCTGATTTCATGGCACACATTACTAGTGAAAAATATGCTTTATAATTAAAGAGTGTGGCATGCCTGTCTACTTTCACTGTATTGCTTGTTGTACTCTACAAATTCTATTCAATCAATGTCTAAAAGTGGCTCTTCCAGGTAACTGTTGCACTGGTCTCTATACCACTTCAGTGTGGAATTCTAGGATAGGGGTAAGGTATCATATTATAAGTTAATGTTTTACATTACTGAAAATGTATTTCTGATTGATTCTTATTCTCACACTTCCAACTTGGAGTGCATTTTTTCTTGCCTTATCTCCAAATGATGAGCTAACAATCAGTATTGAAGGAATAAGCTGTGCTATAAGGATGTCTTGCACTTCTGTTAATGGAGGGTTGTTGCATGCTCATTTGTATGCTATAGTGCAGCAGTACTCTGCAGGAACATGTAAGTCTAGGTGGGAGCCTCAGAGTCTAATGGGAAGCAAAAAATTGCACATATAGAGTGTATCTGTTGGAAATACATTTTCAGTGTTAGAAAATATTAACCTTTAATGTCCACATGGTCTTTTGCTTACTATCAAAACTCTTGAGGTGGAGCTCTGCTTTTAACCAGAATTATTCTTGAAATGTTATTTCTATGAAGTATAAAATTTACAATAATCTGAATTAATTGATGTTGTTGATGATATTGTTTCATTATTTATGACTTACTGACATTGTATTAAATTGTTATATTAAAATATTTCTGGAGACTCACCACATTGTGAGTCTTATGACCATACTTCTTGACAGTAACCCTGCAGCATGCACCCCTCATAGCAATATCCTCATAATCCATCAAGTGTACAAGAATAATGTTTTCCAAGAGCTCTGTTCAACAGTCCAATTGCACAAAAATCTGTAGGTTATTTATTTTGTATGGAATAATGTGAATACTTATGGATTCTCACCTGTTACAGGTCAATTTATTTTGCTGGTTACTGCTGGGGTTTGACTAATTGCTGATCTCTGGTATTTGTGACTCAAGTTGATCTATATTCTTTTGTTTTTCAATGTTGTCAAATTCAAGAGATATACTGTGCTGAAAATTTTAAATCTTTGCTCTACGCTCATCAATATTATCTTAGTGTATGAATATCTTGCATAGGAAAGGGATGTTACATACCTATCCCAAGGTAATAAATTCTTGATGGCTTCACGCTCTGTACAAAATGTAAATCTGATATATGCTGTTTAACTGTGACATGAGATTGGCAATGATTTTAACATAACTTGCTGATTTATACATTCAAAACTATTTTAATGTATCCAGTCCTCTTTAATATCTTATTTCACTTTTGCTGTAAGTTTTGAGTGAGAAAAATTTTATTTTTAATATTCTCTGAAACTGATAAGTACAGGGCTTTTGATTGTAAATTAACTCATTTCTTCTTATCTAATAATTTAAGATAAAGGTTTTTAACAGTTTTTGTAAAATGTCTTATTTTTTATTGATCACAGGAAAAATATATAATTATTAACTTAATATTTCTAGGTTCATTTTGAAAGAGTGACTTTTATTGAACCAGTTTCTCGCTTCCTCACTATTGCCAATACAGGCCAGGTAAAACAGTGTTTATTTCTTTTTAAATGTGGGTATTAAAAATGATTATTCTATTCATATGTTCTAGTGTGAAATGATTGAGAATTTTTGCTTGCATTTAAGAACCTGATTTTATATTAAATGCTTAGATGCTTTTAAAAGGGTTTGATCAAAGTCTTAAATGTTTCTCTCTTTGCATAAGTAAAAATAAAATACAAGGAGAGTAAGAAGCTTGAACATTATATATATATGTGCATTTTAAATTTTTATACATTTATTTTTCAAATGTTTTAAGGTTCCTGTACAGTTTGAATTTATTAAGAAACTGAATGACATGAGGTATTGTAAAGATTGGCTCAACATCAAGCCATACATGTCTTTTATTATGCCAGGTAAGAAAATGAATGGAAATATGGATGTCATATGATTGATCATCAATCAAAAACGTTTAAAATATGTATTTACTGTGATATTAATTAGCAATATTTTGATGAATTTCTTCTTAACCCAGTGTTCAGGATGCAACTTGAAATGTATAATTTTTTAAAGTTATTTTCAATTTATGTGCAGTGCTAAGAAAGAAAGCAAGAGGAGAGGAGATTATATTGTATTTAATCTTTTGAAATTATTAATATTTAAACATAGATACCATGTGGGTTAATTATTTGGAGTTTGACTTAATTCAGTTAAAATATAGTTATTTAAAATCCATGTTCACAGTAGCAAATCAAGTAAACAAATCACTAACTTGAGGAAGTTTACAGTGAGAATAAAGAATTGACTTAGAGATTGAGATGCAAAAACAAAAAACACTTTGATACAGAATATTTGACCATGTTGAGATTACTGAACCCAGTTTCACTGTTAAAATCACTAAATTACTTAAATATTACCAGAAATTATCAATTAAAACATTAATTGAAAACTGCTCATACAAAAATTGTTTTAATTCATTAATATTAAACAGTATAGGTTCAACTTCTAACTACATCATTTGACTTGGAGATAAATAGCAATAATTAATCAGATGGAGCTTGAGCAGGAGATGTTAATGCTTTCTTGTAGACTAGATGTCTTCAATGTTATTCTTGGCAAGGGCAAACTTAGATCAGGCAGAAGCAATTTTCTTAGCCAGCAGCAGGTCGTTCAGCATCTTGATACAAATCAGGAGACTGTTATCCATAAAATATGCATTTTTATATGAATTTTTTACAAGTAGTTTTACAATTATCCAATCAGTGCACACATCCAACTTGCAATTTGATTTGTTAGTTAATTGGATTAATTTTATCAACTTATCATAATTCTCTGAAATAAATCAAACTAATTCAGTAATTGGTTATGGGTGAAGATGGTAAATTGACAGCCATGTATTTCTCTTTGTCCAAAGTTCTGTCCAGAGTCACTGATTTTCTTGCTAATTCCTTTTATGTCAGTTTTGTCCAGTTTCAAATTAAGGTAATACAAAATTTATTATCGCTTTCTCTCTATTGTGGTGGTGTCAGTTTATAGTTACTGTAAACAGCTGATTTCCAGTAGCATTTGGAATACATCTTAGTTTATACTTGACATGTACATTTTCTTTCTTGATCAAGCATCATTTTATAACATCTCATATGAATTAACTGTGTCTAATCTTCAATCATATTTCATATCTGTATGTCATACATGGCATTTTATAAAATTATATTTATCATTTTTTGAAGAGGCATTTGAAAATAGTGTAAGATGTTTCAAAAATATCATAGTTTCTTAGGAGTTTAAAATTCTCAAGAAATCAATTCAACTTCCTTGTGGAATTTGTGTGTATGTATTCAAATAATAGGAAGCCTTGCCTCAAAATAACACTGGTTTACAAAAAAATATTTTTTGTCTGAGGCAAGAATGTGAATAGGTGTTTTTTACTAATTTGGGTGTGCTGAATTCAAATTTATCAACAGTTTTGCTCTATCACCTCTAGTTTTCTGGCTTTTAAATAGTCTCATTTTAGTATATACAGATTATATACGTGCTTATTTCAACAGTTGCAGCAGCTTATTACAGATAAAACAGGATAGATAAAGAACATTGATGAAATAAATATACTTGGATGACACAATGCACACAATTAATAGTACCGCAGACAGTTAGAAGTGTGTTTTCTTAGATGATCTGGTGTATTTTGCCTCCGGGATGTCACGCAAGAGCATTCAGCAGAAGTCTCCCATCATGCTGGGGTTCCACTTGCCTTGGTAGTTGCTCGACATCTTCGTAATGTCTGGTGGAATCTTTCTCCGTGCTCATTACTCACTGCTCCAAGGTTTGGATGGAAGAAGTTGAGGTGGGAATAAAGAAAATGAATTTTAAGTGACATTCGGCATCCCATATCCTCATAAGTCTTTAGCAACTTCTCAATACAGGCTTGGTAATTTGGTATGCGTGTGTTACCAAGGAAGCCACTACAGACTGACTTAAATGCTTCCCATGCTTTCAGTTCCTTTAAGGTAAGAAGCTCCTCAAAATCAGTATCCTTCAGCACTTCTCAGATTTGAGGTCTGACAAAGATGCCCTCTTTGAGCTTAGCAGGACTGAGACCTGGGAACACAGTAGACAAGTGTTGGAAGGCAGCACCATTTTTGTCCATGGCCTTCACGAAATTCTTCATCAAACCAAGCTTGATGTGAAGAGGAAGAAGAAGCACCTTCTTCATGTCAACCAGAGGATTCTCCTTGACGCTGTGTTCACCAGGAACGAAAGTGCTTCTAGACCCCCAGTCTTTCTGCTTGTAATGCTGGGATACAGCTCAACTATCCCAGAGACAGAGAAAGCAACAGTACTTTGTGAAGCCCGCTTGCATACCCAAAAGATTGTGTAACACAATTGTCGAGGGACACCAACCTCCTGCGCTGACTGCCAGTGAACTACTGGCTGTTGATTGAGACGTGTTGGCTATGCTTAACTGCCAAAATCCGTCTTGATATATAATGTAATGCTATCACTTACATTTATTGCATAATAACTAAAAAAGAAGACACAAGTCACACAATATTAGAAATTAACCCTGAATGCATATATGCCTTTATGTACAGTATGTGTACAAAATGTACAGTATGCATATCTAAAAACTAGAGGTGATGAGTAAAAACGGATTTCAAATCTGAATTCAGCACCCCCAAATTAGGTTAAAACAGCTATTTTTGTGCTTGCCTCAATTTCTTTGTAAACCTGTGTAATCGTTAGTTAATTTGCTTGGTTTCTTCTTTCTGATTTGCATTCTACTATCTGCTACTTGGTATTATTTTTTGAAATTTTTGTCATGTAACAATTTGACTTTTCCTGTCAAGTAATTCATACACTCTGTTCATTGAATTTTAAACCAAACTTCATCAGCCATATAGTATTATATTCTGTCTGTCTTTTACAAGGCATTTTATAATCATATATTGTTACATATGTTCATTTCACTTTTCCATTCCCTTAATCTGTATTTTTATGCTTTGACATATTTGTTTATTGCAAAACTATTTCATCATACTAGTGTTTACTTTTTATTCTCTGATTTAGATTCAGATATTCTTTTCAAAGTTTGGTTAAGTTATTACAAATTCTCTGTTTTGTACAAATTACTATAATGTGATAATTTAATGTGTCCTACCATACATTGTTATCCTCACTACTCATTGAATTAATGTGTCCTACCATACATTGTTATCCTCACTACTCATTGAATTAATGTGTCCTACCATACATTGTTATCCTCACTACTCATTGAATTAATGTGTCCTACCATACATTGTTATCCTCACTACTCATTGAATTAATGTGTCCTACCATACATTGTTATCCTCACTACTCATTGAATTAATGTGTCCTACC
The DNA here is from genome assembly GCA_011833715.1 of Carcinoscorpius rotundicauda. Taxonomy (NCBI): domain Eukaryota; kingdom Metazoa; phylum Arthropoda; class Merostomata; order Xiphosura; family Limulidae; genus Carcinoscorpius; species Carcinoscorpius rotundicauda. The sequence continues at coordinate 40,799,289 of CM022392.1, read as the reverse complement.
ATACATTGTTATCCTCACTACTCATTGAATTAATGTGTCCTACCATACATTGTTATCCTCACTACTCATTGAATTAATGTGTCCTACCATACATTGTTATCCTCACTACTCATTGAATTAATGTGTCCTACCATACATTGTTATCCTCACTACTCATTGAATTAATGTGTCCTACCATACATTGTTATCCTCACTACTCATTGAATTAATGTGTCCTACCATACATTGTTATCCTCACTACTCATTGAATATTTAGTTCACTCACCATGAGACATGTTACATTATTTCTATCCCATGTCTACATAGCATCTATTCAACCATATATGGTTACATTTAGTTTCAAGGATAATTTTGGAACTTAAATTGTTATGACAGAGTAGTTTTCTTTATGGACCAAACTTTAGACAGGAAAAGATTAATAAAGAAAGCACTCTACCATGGTAATAAGTTAATAAATTATTTTTGTAATATGGTGTACAAATAAACCTTGTACTTTTATCTTATAATAATATTTTATTATTCTAAATTTAATCTTTGTTCTATATGTGTGCAGGTATCATATAACACATGGTTAAGAAACCACTTCAGTTAATTTTGTTCTAGCTATAACAAATACTTTGTTATTCTTCAGTAGTTAATACCTGTTCTGCCAAGGGATTTTGTTGCTGCAGTAATGTATGTTATGCAACAAGTTAGACAGAATGTATCCTCTAATGCTAGGTGAGATTATATCTCAAGGTTGTGACTTTTCTTGTTTTACTACAGTTCAAGAACAATGATGTAGGTGGAGTATGTGTTCTGAGGATTTAGTGTTATTATGGATGACAGTAATACTTAATAGTAGGGATCAACAAGGTTTTCAAATAATTCACATACTGATAAACCATCTCATTGAGTTCTTAAGGGAAAAAATGACCATTCAGAGTATTGATTATAATATATTATATACATATATACTAATAATATGTTAAAAAATCAAATATTTCTGGTATAACAATTAAAACATTTCGAAAACAGCAGCTTGTTCATCTACTTGTTACCGACCTGATCACATCAGACTGTCATTACAAGATCAATGAATATCATTATATATCAATGAATAGTTATTAAAGAGTTTCTGAAGGTAAGGTATATAATGTATATACAAGTAAAATATAAAAAGTAAATGAACAAGAGCACTAAAATATTTAATGAAAATCATTTTATAATCTATCCAACTAGTATCCTATTTGTGTACTTTTTGTTTCAGCATTTATGTTTTGGATACTACTTATAGCAATTTTACAAATAATTAATAATTCAAACTTTCTGTTAATTTTTTTTCTGTTTATGATATTGAGTGTATGATATAGTGAGCTCAATCTTTCTTTTTCAAACTCAGTTGAAATCAGAAAATTCAGAATTATTTGCTAATGTATTAAAATGATGTGTTTCTTGAACAAGCACTCCACCAAGATTACATGTTCTTGACACTCGTCCATACACTGGTATTACATTGTAATAGTATATTAATTTTTATTATAGATCTACTACATTTTATGAGTGTTTTGTTTTTTTGTTTAATCTTTGTTAAAATTCAGTCTTGTTTCCAGTACAATTTTTTGATTGAAGACATGTAGTATGAAGAAATATATTGTACTTTTTGATGTAGTTCAATATGACACTAGAATTGATTAACTATCCTGGACTAGAGGAGTGTTACTGATATCCTTTGATTTTAGTTTTGTTTTTTCATAGTAATACACCTTATCAAAGTGCATGGAACACTGAATAAATTTATTAAAAGATTGTCTAGTTTTGGTTGTAAAAGTTTCACACAATTTGATTTAGTTTTGCTGTAATTTCGAAATTTTATTGTAAGACTACTTTGAAGAAAAAACCAAAAAAACATTAAAATATTTTTTTTATATTTCAAGTTTTCATTGCTTTATTAAAATTTATTACAAAATTTCCATTTAATATACATATGGTCAGTCTCAATAAACATACAGTTTATTTCAGGGTGAATGATATTCATTAACATACTTTTTTGATCCATTATTTTGCTAGTTATGTGGCTATAAATCTAAAAACAACAGTATTAAGATTTGTTGGTGACAAAATGGCTTTGGATCAGTACATTTGCTGACAACATTCTTAGTTAAGATAAATTAATAACTAATAAATATAGTATATTTTCAGTACAAATTATGTATGTGCATTATTTCAGTGCAGTAAATTTAATAATGCTCTGTGATTGAAGATTTGAGTCTTTTTGTTACCTATCTTACTCTTTAATCTTAACTGGATTTACCTGATATATTGTTATAGAAGAAAATTTCTGGAGATTTCAACCAATTATAACATAATTCAAAGAAAACTTTCATGGTTTCTCAAACCTTTTTAGGTTTTCAGCTGCGTAATGAAGCTATAAAGTTGTCATCAACTTCCAGTTTTTTAGGATATAAATTATAAATGAAATTTCATACTCAGGAAAGTTAAATATATATATAATCAATTTTTATTCATCATGAGGTTTTAATTTTCTCATTAAGATTGATGGGCTTTAACAAGTGCATGAATAGGGCTATTGACCCCTCAGTCTTTGTTCACCTCCTGTGCAGTGTTGTTGACCTCATGGTGACAGTATTGAGCACTTTGGGAAATGCTGATTTGCTGATTTAAAAGGAAGTTTATAGAATTTCTGGGTGTAAGGTTTGCTCATTAGTATAAGAAAGTTTTTAACAGATTCTGTTGAATGTTTTTACCAGAGTTACACTCTTCACATTCTCATGAAACTCTAAATTACATCTTGCACCATTTTATTCACCTTACAAAGGCATAAGTAATTTATAATTTGTTATATCCAGTGCTTTTTCAGCTTTCCTTTGTTGTTCAGATCATGTACTGTGACACCATGAGAGGCTGATATCAAGGTATTGTAATAATATAACTTCAAACAAAGAAGGAAAATTATGAAAGAAACATGATGTAGCCTATTGTATTCCCAATGGTCATTAGCTTTGTAATACATAAAAAATGATACTTTGGGATGGACAGAAAAGTTCTTACAATTCTTTCTATAAGTGCAATCTTTTATAGGCAAGACTCCTCAGAGCTATGTAAAATATTAGTTTGAACACTTAAAATTTTTATTTGTGAATTACACAAAATGACACAGTATCAGTTTTAAACTATTTCCTAATGAGCAATTTTTAAAATAGAATAAGAGTTATTGTTTTTACTTAAATTTCCAAAATTGATGTGAAGGCATGCACGTGGCACATGAAAAGTGCTCTGTGTTCTGGAAAGGGTTAATTTGGGTATAATTTTTTTTATCTATCACTTTGTGTTCAAGGTTTAATAGAATTTGTTGTTTAAGGATGAGGACTCAAACCAGTATTCTTTGCTTGTTGATTTTTCATTTGGGCTAGGCTCTTTGAACAAATTAATTCATTACCTTAAGCTAGCATTTTACTTGTTGTGCATGAGATTTTTAGACCAAAGGTTTTGAAGAGGTAACTTTCTGTTTCTTAGGTCTTTCTTTCTGAGGGAATTATGCTTGTCATTGTTTTTCACTGATCATGTATAAAGTTTACTTATGTTTCTGAATTTATGGAATAGAAAAAGCTCTTTAAATGAAAAGTTTCTTATTTTAGCCTTTAGATTGAACTATGTTTTTTATCATTACTTACATTTTGTTCTGGGGAATTTATATTTTCAGGTTTGCACTATACATTTTGGGCTAGCAATTTCATCTCACTTTCTCGGTAGACTTGTTGTGCCATCATATGTCTGAAAGATTGGATGGCTTTGGTTCTCCCTCAGAAACATGTACAGTTGGTCATACAATGAATGCTAAATATTCTCATCTCAATGGATTACATAGTATGGAAATTTAAATCCCACTTTCAACCAGTTCAGTAATAATACATGCTGATAATTTGTTAGAATTCCAACTAAAGGTTCAATTTGTAAATCTGTTGGAAATTTCTCAGAAAAAATGTTTTTGTTGATACAATAATTCTTTTGGTACCATCCATTTATAATTTATTCAGGTACAACTAATCTTTATGTTTTTCTGTAAGATTTCACATTCCAGAGGAGAATTTCTGAAGGTTGTCTCAGAGTTATGATAATTCTAATTGAACAAGAATGACCCCACTATCAAAATACACATAAACAAATTAAAGGAAAGCAAAATTGTTTTATTCTTGAGGATAAACTTTGGAAAAACATTATATAATCCAGTCATAATGACACGAGCATTCTGGAAATTAAGGTGATGTTTATTGTGGCATTATGTATACAACAGTTTTATGCAAAATAGAATAAAGCATGGCTTCAGTCTTGTGTAGCTTTGCCATGTGAATTTATCAAAGGCATAAGTTCATTGAGGCATGGAAACAGTAAGATTAGTGTGGTAGTAGGTTCCAGTTTATGACATAATCAATTCCTGTAAGGATTGCTTATCTCCTTTCACTATTACAGCAATTTTTTGACTTGAATGCTTTCTGTTAAATTTTTTTTTCCTTGGCACTAGCCATGAAAATTACACCTAACATCATGTGTGCAAATGAGCATGCAACAGTTCTCTACCAGCAACACACAAGTGCAACACACTTTCCTATTGCAGCTGATTTCCTCTATGTAGTTAAACCCAATCTTCACTACTTGATCTGATATAACAGTGTTGAGCAATCTAACGTGCCTTTTTGATTTATTTAAGTTAAGCTTCATTGCTCTTGATTTTGGAACATCAATTTCTAATTGATAACAATTTTTACCTCTTTAGTTTACATTTATTTAATATTTTTATTTCTTCAGTTCATTACTTTTTATGGTGTGTATACCCACTTATCCACTGGTAATCAACCATGGTATTACATACTCTAATTTTAAGTCATGGCCTTTACTGTTTCCAATACTACTAGTGACAAAATACCATTTATATTGGCTTCAGGTTCAACATTTTTTACAATAGACAACCAATTCTCTCCTTCACAAGAAATTTGAATTCAAAGAAAAGGATTTTGACAGACATTTTCCTTCACATTCTTTTGTTGTGCAGGCTCATTATTGAACTGTAGTTATGCTGAGATTTTCCCATTTTTGAACTTAATGTCAGAGGTAGTTTCAATTTTTGTCTTATGACACATCTCCTAACCTTTTCACTGAAGAACTGAATGCAGTTTTGTTTTCTTTCTCCTGATGAGCATTTTGCCAAATAGTTGCATAGCTCTTTCTTTTGTTTCTCATCAACAGTTGAATCCCATTCTGGTTAATCCACAGATTGATTTTCTTCTCCTCTTTGATATTTTGACTCTAATCCCTCTATGCTTTTTTCATAGGATTAATTTTCCACTATTGTGTTATCTTCTCCATCATCTCTATTAATATAATCTCCCTTCTGGTCCTCTTCCTTTCTGCTTGGTTTCTAGTTTCAGTCAGGTGGTTCAGGATTCTCTCTTTACATACACTATAATTGTTGCTACTATACAAGGCTTTTATTCCCATCTTTTGTAGTTTGCATAAAGAAAGACTGGTGTTAGTCACTCATTCTAGTTTCTTTCGTTTTAATCTTTGTATGGAGATTCTCCAGTTAACTGTGAAGTTTTACCTCTACTTTCAATGGACTTCTACTCCTGGTTCTTAGATGACAAAATTTGATGTATCTGATACTTACCTTCACATCTCTGTTGCTCTCTTTCATGTGGAACATTTTTATCCTTTTTGTACCCTTCCTTTCATGCTCACCAGAGTCTCCTATTTATTTGCTGGATGTTTAAGTCTTTTACCCATTTTGATATACAAAGACCATGTTTCCACCTCACCATGGATAGCATCCTTTTATTTTCCCACACAGTCATCTGGTGGTGTACCAGTGATTATAGGGTGTTTTTGCCATTGGTTTCTCTGGCATGGATTCTTCCCTTCTTCTCCTTCCATGTATCATTACTCCAATTTCTTTATCTGGTTGTTTAAATAAAGTGTCTTTTTTTCTAGTGTTATCAAATCTTAAGCATCATTATCCTCGACATTTTTTTTTTTCATTTCCTTCATATCTTCAGCTCTTATATTATTGCCTTTTTGTTTCAGTCTGTTTGTATCTGCCATCCTCCTCATCACTCACCCTTGCTAGTTTGGATTCTCAGTGTCATCTTTAATGTTTTATTTCCTGTTCCCTGTTTCACCCCTCAGTGGAGGCCTATTTCTTTCTTCTATTGGCTTTTGTGCATCAGTAGCTTGAAGTTTTTACTCTAGATGTTGATTACCCCCTTGACTGCTACAATTATGTTTTCTCTTATCCTGATTATTTATTCCTCCCTGGGACCTTTGCTGTTTCTAGTGGTAATTTTGTCTTTATTCCTTTTTCCCTGCTCTTCTTTCCCATTTCTACTCATATTCCGATCCAGTTAAATTTCTGTGTCTGGTGTGATAGATTTACTATTTGCTTAAGTTAAATTTATGTTTAGGAATGTACATAACTTGTGCTGTTAAATCTGTATTATGCAATTTCCACCTGTTTACTAAAGTTGTAGAAGATTCCCAAATATAATAATCAACAATGTATGTGTTTATGAAAACGGTAGTGTATTGTCAATATTGCTGTGCAGGCTGAAATTACAAGAAACTCTCCTTACACCTGTAAATGTAACTAACACAATGTTTCAAGAGACATTTAATATTATTGGTTTGCTATAGGTGGAAAACTGTAAACCTTGGAAGCTATAACTGTGATTAACACTTGTTAATCATGAACTTCAAACATTGACCAGAAACATTTATAAACTTTGAACATTACAGACCCGTTTAACATTGGATGTTAGTACATTTATGAAAACGTTGCATAACTTCAGTGGTGGAATTACTTGTTGTTTGGCTGGTGAAATAAGAAGAATACAGAGCTGGCTAGTTAAGTGAATTGAACCTACATTAATTCAAAATTATCTTATTGTGAACCCTAAATAAAACATCAAGGAAGTTCGAGGCTGAAAAAAAGACTGTATTGTTTGAAACTTTTAAAAATTTTGTATACAGACACAATCTGTGATAACCATTAATATAAATTGTATTATTGTTTCTATTCTAAAATATACTTGTATTAAAAAAGAAAAGTGTATCAATTGTTCGGGCAAATATTATAAATTGGATACATATTAACATTTATTTAACTTCTGAATCTTTATATACAATTTAACTCAGTTTTATAAAGGCTATTTGAGATTGTAATACATAACACTGGTCAGAGTTCTAAGATGTTATGTGGCTAACAGAACTCTTTTCATGCTCTTGCATCAGTTTGTTTATCCATTCATTTCATGTGTTCAACACCATCTATGGATGGGTTCATCAACTTATTTGTTATGCCCATTTTTTCTTGTTTCCTGAATCCTGTTAATTTTTCCATGTATCCTCTTTCTGTCTTTTGTTGTTTATTTGTATCATTTTTTGGGGGGGGAGATCATTCAAGTTGTCATGTGGACCATTCTTCTCGTGTGTATCTCTATTTCCATCACCTTGCACTTTCTTTCTTGACCAGATATCATCTTCATTCTATTATTCCTATACTCTTTGGTTCATATATGAGTGAAAAATGATATTTATTGATGCTTTCTTTTCAATGGCCTTTTTTTAGCACATTATTTGGATCTCACTCTGTGGTGAATGGTGTCTGTTCTAGTGTAATGTCTCCTATAAACTAATAGGTCTAAAATACTCATTGTTGTGATGGTATGTTCCACAAGACTACTTGCAGATTCATTTTATGGTATGTTCTTTTATAAATGTGTTCATTCTGAATCGTACTCTCATGGACTAACATAAGTAGAGAGAAATTGCACCCATCCTTGATGCTTCTTGGATTGTCAGAAACAGGAACATGCTGTTTAGTAGTGAATGTAAAAAAGTTTTCCACAGTAGTGTCATCATTTTGGATTAGAATCTTTGTTTCTTGATACTCCTTAGTTTCATGTCTTCTCTTTTTCCTGTTTGAGAAAAGGATGCTGCAGTTTCTGCCAACTTATGGGCTTATTTCATGTACATCATTTCAACTGCACCGATTTCCCAGAGTAACCAATAGGAACCTCAGTGTGATAGGTTTTTACAGAAAATGTATCAGAGAGTGAACCTTAATCTTGGCTGAGTTTGAAGGAAAAAAAAAAGAATGAACAAAATTTACCACATATTAAAGTAGTCTTTGGTTAAGGCAAACATAATCAAAGATATATCTGGTAGCATCTTTACAGCAGATATCTCAGACAATGACCATTTTTTAACTAAATCAGTATCAATGTTAAAATGTCATATCATTCATCGTTTGTGCCAAACTGAGAAAATGACCTTGTGTATGTAAAACAACAAATGATGGTCATTCTCCCCACAAAATAAGGAATGTTGTATCTTTGAGACATTACCTGATTTGCTAGCAAAAACGATCATTGATATTTCTATACAGTATGCTTCACTTTACAGAAATCTTTCCCAGAAGAAAGTGCATGAAAAAATGTAGTTGAGTGACTCAACACAGTAGGTAACTAGGTTGAGATGAACCTAGTGATTTACCTAATTTACATTCTATATTAAGACCTACATACATAATATTTAGAGAAAATTTAAATAACAGGGGTAGGAAACATTAATATACTATACTTTTCTTCTCTCTTTTACCTTCAAATTTACTCATATTTAAAAATCAATTACAACACATTTCATGTTGATCAAGAAGTCAGTGTAATTTATTCTCAACCTTTACAAAACAATAAATAAATCAATAGAATGGAAAAACACCACTTTTCAAAACAAAATACAATAATTTGGAACATAACCTATTTACTTTCATGACCTGCTGGTTCATTCTTTAAAATTACATTTTATTATTATTTTATTTTGTTGGTATGTGAGAAACAATGAAATTTAATATAATTTTTTATCATTACAGGGGAGAAATGTGATGTTGAGTTAGAAGTGTATGTTGATAAACGAACAGCATTCAAGTTGAACTCTAAGCAAGATACTCTAGATGATATCCTTGTGTTACACCTGGAAGGTGGAAAAGATCTTTTTATATCCTTTTTGGCAACTTCTTACAACTTATTCATATTAGTTTATACTTTAGATTTGGTTTGTGATCCATACTGTGTTCACTGCATTTCATTCAAATTAAGTAACTTTATTTCAGTTTGCATATCTCAATAAAGTATTATGTATGACATTGTACCTGAAAAAGGTAAGAAATTTCATAAAAATAACTTTACTAATTAGTTAACAAGTAGTATTATCCTGTTCATAGAAAATAATGCTATTTTGTATAAGTGGAGAAAACCATTAACCTTGTTTTGAAGAGTATTTTTATTGCATTTCTTACTTGTTAAAAATATCATTTTTTTTTATATTTGTGGTTTACATACTCCGTTTTGTCATTTCTACTTTGATATATTTTTGTCAGTTTTTCTATGCATTCTAACTTACTAGATGCTTCTTATGATTTTGTGGAGAGTAATGACTCACTTGTTTCAGATTGTTTCACCCTAAAGGATTGTATTTTTGCCATTACCCATATTATGTGCTGATCATTCAGTCCTTAACCATGCTTCATTTAATTTTTAGGTTGTTTTGTTGTGATCAGTGGTATCAGCTTTGCACTTGTTTAAAATAAAAGTGTATGAATTATCTGTTTTCTCAAATGTGACTTATTTTTGTACTTTAAATATGAGGCACCTAATTATTTTCAAGTAATAGTAGTTTTTTTGGGAGACAAGAGTTTTTAAAGACACTGAAACTACTCCTTGGCAACATGTAGTTACGTGATCCACAAACTATGAAGTCTCAATTCACAAAGCACAAGTTTCTATAAACAGAAGTGTTGTGAGTATTTATATTGTGAATTTGAATGCAGTTGGCATTTCTGCAGTTATCTTTTAATTTACATTTAAATATTACCTAACCACAAGAAAAATAAACATACACATCAATTGCTCTGAATCCCTGAGTTAATGTTTCTGCTACAGACGTCAACCACACCTTCCACCTCTTCTGTCTTGTGTTTGTCACAGCCAAAGGAGTAGTCTCTCAGTCAAAGCTGTCTGTGATATGATTCATGATGAGATGGAGACATGGTAGACTGAGGGTTTTTTCTGGGAGGTTCTGAGGTGGCTTTTGCAAATGAGCTGGAAACAAATTATGAAAATTAAGACTCTCTTTGGTTCCTTCTTTTACAATGTTAACCTCAATAAAGGATCATTTTGATCAGCTACTTCCTAGCTCCTTTTCTTTAGTTGATTTCTGAGATTCTTGAAGTTTCAGGGGTTTATCCTACTGCATTTGACTTTACTCCTTCCTTATTAGCAGAAAGAATGGCATTTGAGTGCTTGGATTTTTCTCCTGATATTTCTGTTTGTGTTGGGGGATTTGTCACTCATTTATACAATGTGAGAGCTATGCCTTATTTCCCTAGCTTATCATCACCAGGAGGAGACCTGTTTAGATCCTCAGTGGATGAACTTCCATTTGAAATTTGTCTTATTCTCATGATTGTCCTGAGGTACTTATCCTCAATCCAACATTTGTCTAAAGCCTATCAACGTTCTCCTCAGCAATGTGAGGAGGAGTTGGGGATTTTATTGATATATACCTCAGTCAGATTGTTTTTTTCATTCATTCTTTCTTTTTCTGACTGGTTTGTTGTTAGCATTTATTAAATAGAAACACTTCAGAATTGTTTGTGTACTATCTTTTGCCCGTTTGTAATTATGGTAAGCTCCTTTTATCCATCTTGCATTATTTACTGGGGTTCCAGAGACATTAGAATTTTGAATTAATATAGCCTGTTTAAATTCTTTATCATCATTAGCTTCTTCCCTTTCTGGCTCTAATTTGGAAATATTGGCCCATCCTGTTTCCTGACTCCCTCTTTTGATGCCTAGGTCTGTTGGTTCCCATAATAGGGTCCATCTGTTTACTTGCAGATCTTTAATTTGAGTGGACCGACAACAATAGAGTTGGTGACTATCCCAAGTATGGTAGAGCAGTGGGAGCACAGTTACATCACTTTCTGGACATCTGGAGCTCTTTCACCAGGGATCCATGGGTACTTCATGTTCTTGTTTCAGGGTTAGCCATTCAGTTTACATCACCTCTACCATAGTCTGTTCAACCTGTTGCCTTTTCATCTTCAACAGATCTACAGTGAGCAAACTTCATTTTCAGGTTATAAGGGAGTTGTTAGTCAAAAAGGCAGTAGTGAGGGTTGATCACATTTATTTAACAGGAGATTAGTATCCAATCATTGATTTATCTCAACCAAATTTTGGTTCTTCTCACTTCACAATAGAATCTTTTCTCCATCTACAATGACACTTTGTATGAGGTCTCTGGATAGCCAAGTTTGATACTATCAATGGTTATTTCTATTTCCCATAGCACAATCTTTTCTGGTCTGTGCACAAGAAACAGGTGCTACCATTCTTGGCTATATCTTTTGTTCTTGCATCAGCATCTTATATCCTCTCTTGAATTGTTTGAGCTTTTTCTTATCTGCATTCCTTGGTTCTGTACATGCATAGTTTAATGAACAACTACCTTATGGCTCAATCCCATAAGTTAGCAGAGCAATACTTTCATATTCTCTCTTCAGAAGCCACAAAAGAAGATTTCTTATTCAGATTGGATAAATATTTTTCGTCACTGATGTAATATCTTATTCATTTGGGTGTGTTTTTCAATATTTGCTTTAGTTGCACTTAACGAACCCCTATCAGGCTTTTAATTCTTTCTCCTTCTCCAACTATGTGGATGGTTTCCTCTCTTTTGGGGATGTGGGCATCACTTGAGGCTTTTATTCCTTTGGGATGATCATATATGAGGTCCCTGCAGTTGTCACTGTACAACCAGTGGATCATGTATTCTGATCCTTTTAATCATGCTATCTCATTACTCATGAACAGCATAATTGTTTGCAAATAATGTTTGGATCAGAGCAACATTATTATTGGGATACTTATTCCACCACCTTGTCCCAAGATTCATCTGTTCCCAGATGCATCCTTTCAGGGATGGGGAGCTTATATTCAATGTCAGAAGTTCCAGGATACATGGACAGAAGATGAGTCTACCCTCCATTTCAACATTCTCAAACTTTTTGCAGAACATCAAGCAATGGTTCAAGTCTGTCTCTCTTGAAGGGAAAATTATCATGATGCATAACTACTATTTTCAGATTTCTCATCAAGGAGGCACATATTCTCAAGATCTTTCTTTATATTTCTTAGATGTATCCTAGTGGGCTTATTTCCATTGTATCAGTCTTTTAGCATGTCATGTTCCAGGAATAGTGAATTTAATTGCAGATCACTTGTCTTAACCCAACCAGATTATTCCAACATAAAGGATGTTACCTCACAATATTTTGTGGTGGATTTTCTCTTATTTCGTATTCTCAACAATTAATGTCTTGGTGGTTCATTGAAATTCTCAATTGCAGTTGTTTTGGTTTCCCCTACATCATTTTCAAGCATTAGCAGTAGAAGCATTCAATCTGGACTGGAATGGTTTACATATATATGCCTTTCTCGATTCAGCTATTGTCCAGCTTATGACTATGGTTCATTCTACTCTTTGTCAAGTATGTTTAGTTGCACCTTATTGGCTAGCTCAAGCATGATTTATGCTTCTTCAGTATATGCAGGAATGTCCAACTCTACGTTTTCCACATTGGCAATCTTAGTTTATGCAACATTGATCAGACATTCTCTACCTAGATGTTCCAAAATTTAATCTTCATGCTTGGAAGTTATGCAATCCTTTGCTCAACATAAGGGTTTAACTTTTAAAGTTTCTCTGTATTTAACTAAATCTCTCCATAGGCCCACCACAATCATTTATCAATGAAAACAGAACATTTATTATCAGTGGTGTATTAAAAGGAATTTAAACTCTCTTCATCCAAAAGTATCTACCATATCCTGTTTTCTAACTTGAGTATTTGAAGAGGATTTTACTTCATCTACGGAGGCTTTATATAAAGCATCTGTAACTGCTGTTGTTAGGTATTCTAAATATCAGAATAATTTTGAATCCTCAGTTCTCTCATTTCTACTAAAATCCTTTTGTATTGGTTCAAATGACTTTTTCTATTATTGAATTGGAATTTTACAGCTGTTTTACATGCATTGTCTCATTCTTCTTTTCATCCCTAAGGTTCATGTTCTTTGTCTCACCTCTCTCTTAAATTGTATTTATGTTATTGATTTGTGGGCATCATCAGTTGCAGTAGTTTGTAATCCATTTGCATAAGACTCCCTATGATTCCAGCTTTGCCCTGCTTTACCATAATAAGTCTTTTCTTCCCAAGTTTCTGCCAGCCATAAAAGGTAAAAGATTCTTCTATCCAACCCATTTGCCAGCCATTTCTCACCTTTATGATGACTCCAGTACCAAGTGTTACATGGCTTACACCAACCCATTTTGAGCCACTAGGAATCGATTGTTCATTCATTGGTATTCTTCTACTTTCCATGACTTTTATCCCATTTTCTTCACAAGATGGCTTTTCATCTTGATTCATATGGCCTATAAGGGATTATTATTACAGGAGAATAATTTTTTGCATGTAACATGTTTGTCATATCTGTATGTTATTAGGTGCCTGGTTAAACGCTCTTTGGAAATATTGTGTGGTTTGGTGTGTGTACTACTACTTATACTCTCATCACTTACCTGATCTGGCAGTTTCCTCTTCTAAGGGTTTTTGACTGCATCTGTTAGACTTTAACCAGAGATATTTTCCTTAATCCTATCCATATTTTATTTCCAGGATTCTTTTATTTTTCACTGGATCCCATTCTGTGGCAAGTGTTCCCCAGACAAGTATGCTTTATTTTCTTAATTCCACACTAACAACTACTTTCACTATAATCAGGTATTACATAAGACTGCTTACACATCTGTTAAAAGGTATTACATAATAATGGACTGTCACTTATGGAGATTCATGAGTAAAGCTAAAGGAAATCTTGCCCATTTCAGCCAACCTTCAGGGATGATTAAATTGGGATTGGTTGGCTTTCGTAAATAAAGGAACATGGTTTACTTATTACACAGTTTATACAATGCTGTTCCTCATGACTCTGCAGTGCATTTTAGCCCCCTCTCCTCAGACTACTAGTGAATCTCAGAAGTCCTTACCATTTACGGTTTCCAGTTGGTGGGGTAGCAGACAAAGGCTTTTCCTCCAGAGTATTTGAGTGTGTTCTTCCACTCTTGGAGAAGAGGACATGGTTGGGGTCTCTCCTACGAGGATCTCTGGAAATGTTTCCAAGATGTCAGTTGGAGAGGTAGCAGTTTCCACAGGAGCTTACTCATAATTCCATTTTAGATTTTACACAAAGTGATATTGTTGTGGACTGCGTGGTCCCTCTTTTTTATTAGTTTTGGTTTAGTTTATTGTTCATGGAAGTGGTCCATTATTTTCTCATAATCCCAAAAGCAAAGTGGTTTCATCTTAGGTCCTTGATTGAACACAGGTTCTACGTCTTCTCCATAATTTCAGGGACACCTTGAATAATTCTTGTCCACTTGGTTGGGGAGTGAGGATGAAGATTCATAATTCCAAACTGGATTACTTCTGTTTTTTTGGTTGAGTACAGCATATATGATTCCATCATTTTGTGCTTAGGGTGTTGCATTTGGGACTTCTTTGGGTGAAGAAGAAAGTTTATTCTCTTAGATGTTACTTACTTTCTAACTGCGATCTGTGATTTTAGTGATGTGAAATGCATCACTCTGGCTGCAGGTTGGAATCGAGTCAAAAGTATATATATAAAACATTGCTGTCTAGTAGCCTTAACTATTAACTTAATTCCAAAACTAAATTATGGAATCTCAGCTCTCTGGTTGGGGCTGGCCAGTACTCGTGATTACTCATATTCTATTCTACCCTTCATATGGGAACTAAGTTAGAGGTGAAGAGCATACCTGTTTTAAATATAGTGTGGTTCTTGTACCATTTTTTCTCTTGGTACACTCCTGCTCTTTACAGACGCTTTCTGTAGGGATCATGCCTACACTGGCTTCTGCACCTTCTCAATATGGGATTCTAACTGTAGTGTCAACAGTTGTAAGTATGTCTTGGAAGTTAACATTTTCCTAAACTGGAAATGTATTTCCAATAATACTTACCTTTGCTGAAATTCTCTCACTGTACCTCCCCATTAAAAACCAGTTTATGTCTTAAAAAAGTGTTACAGTTATCTGAATGACGTGGTTATCTACAGTACCAATAGAGGATGCATTGAAGCTGGTGGATATATTTGTAAATTATAATTTGCCTTTGTCATTTGAGCAGGGTAAAACACACTGGAGTAAGCATTTTCATTGCATTCTCAAGATGGCTGGTATGGGTAGTATAATTTCAGTTAAAATAAAGTACAGTACATTATTTTAATCTTCTTAGGTCATCTTCAGGTTAACAAAGAAAGAATTTGCAACTGACTATTTCCAGGCATGTGTCTTAGGGGCAAAAGCGTAAACAGGTACGGGAATGTAGGGGGTGTTGCTGTTAGATGTTAGGTTATTAATTTGTGTAGGTATAAAGGTGTTGTTTTATATTGGTTTAACTTTGGTTTCAGTTGTTATATAAGTATGGTTTCTTCAATTTTGTGTTTTTTGTATTTGTTTCTCTAATTAGTATCGGGGTGTTGTGTTCAAAAACATGTAAAGGCATTTTTTTGTGTTCTTTGAATGTGGTTTTCATTTTTATGTTTATTTCTTCAACATAGAAGCCATGGCAGTTATTTGGTTATATAAATAATGTTCATTATATAGTATGTACTCGAGTTTTGTACTTGGTTTTTGAATAAATTTGGTTGTGTTTTGTTATAAGTTCTATCCAAATGTTGGTTACTTTTTTGATGATGTCAGGAATATATGGTCAGCACCAGTGTAAGGTTTTGTAGTTTGTTGTATCTTGGGATTTATTATTATTTGTTTTTTATTAGTGGTGGTGTTGATCTAGGTGTGTGTGTAATTTTTCAGCTGTTTTTGGAGGAAATTTGTTGATGTTGCTGAAGTGTTATTTTTTTGTTGATTTTATCATTAATTTTATTGGGTGAGCATAGTATTTTGGTTTCTTAATATAATACGTTTTTGTTAGGTTTTGTGTGTTGGGTCCCAGGGAATATCGATCCAGTATGGATGATTTTTCTGTGGATTTCTGTTTTTAATTGTGTATCAGTTTTTATGATCTTATGGTTGAGAAATACTATTTGGTTAGTTGTTTACTGTTTACAGATGAACTTAATGTTGTGGTGTGTAGAGTTAATGTGGTTGAAAAAATTAAATGTGTATACTTTAGGCTGAATGAGTTGGTTGAGATGCAGTCTGTGTTGTGAAAATGTTGGCTAGAACTGGTGACGTAGGATTGCCCACACTTAAGCCATGTATTTGTTGGTAGTTTTTGTCAGTGAACATAAAGTTAGTTTTGGTGATAGTGAATTGTATAAGGATTGCTAATTGATTACTGGAGATGTGTATCAATGGGTTAGGGTGTTGGATATAAAAGTTATGAAACTATTTTGCAGGTCTCAGTGGTTGAGACTTCTGTGAAGACAAAGATTACATCAAAACTGGCCATTAAGGCTTTATGATTTAGTTGATTAAGAATACATTTAAAGTTAAAAGAATCTTTGCAAAAGGAGTTTGCTGATGTTACACCTCCACTATGTATTTACCTGGGTTAAAGTTAACTGATTCATAGGTCGACATTAGGGGTCATAATGGACAATCGTATTTGTGAGGTTTGATGGTGCCATATAGTTGTGGTGTGTGAGAGTCAGTCCAGCATAGGTAAGAGTCAAGGTTTTCTGAGATTGTATTTTGTTTAACTGGTATTCATGTGCATTAGTTCAAACGTGTTTGTATCTGATAAGATGTTCATTTTTTGAATGTATTCATTTGTATTCCTTATAACTGTAGATTTACCTTTATCTGCTTTTAGAAATTTTATGTAGTTTTGTTTTAGGTTGTTAATATAATTAATATTTTTTCTTATGAGGTTGTCAAATGTAAAAGAACAAACAAACATTCTCATTAATTCTTTTTAATTAACACTCCTACAAAAAAAATATTTACATCCACTAAAGTGATTTTGGGGCCTATCAGGCCCCATATATTTTTCCAATAGAAACACAGTGATTTAGCAACATTCATTACAAACAACTTTAGAATGGCTCTGACAAACATTTTTTTTACAATTTGAGCAAACAATTTTCAACTGTCTATCTTTTGATCTGCTGCACAAATAGCATCGTCCCTCTTTTGCCCTCTTTGCAGGCAGTTCACATGAGGTTGTTTTGTTATTATCTTTGCTGTAAATTTCTTTGATTTCAAGCACCAATTGCCGTATAAATTCTCTTCTGACTCTTGATTTATGTTGACGAAGAAATTCTGGATGTTTTGTTGAGTATAGAACGAAAGCATTGTATGCAACAAGATCTAGAATGTTATAGAATATGCAGAGTGACCAGTGCTTTGGTCGCCTCTTTGTAGTATAATATCTCACCAGTTGATCGAGAGTGTCGACACCTGCCTTCGTTGCATTGTAAAGATTGACGATTTCGGGCTTTCCATTCTCTTCTGCTTCACTAGACTGATGCTGACAACTCAGTAGTAGCACATATTTTCTTGGTTTGTCTGAGTGCCTGAGAAGAGTGATGTCGTCATGGTAGAAAAACTTTGGTGATAACTCTCTAGATTTTGCATTTATTTCAGGAGGCAGGAAGGTTCTTGATTTCTGTATGGTTCCAACAAGTCCTTTTTTTTTGTTTGTAGGTACTTGGCAGGTGTCATTGTTGTAAAGAAATTATCTGTTGTTATTGTCCTTCCTTTTCCAAGAAATGGCTGACTCAGTTCTCTGACTATTCTTTCTCCAACCGAATTTGGTTGAAAACATTTCATCTGTTGATGCATTTTTGGATTTGCTTATTCCAAGGAAAAGATTAGATGCAATCCATTTCCAGAGGTCTTCTTCAAAAATTGGTTCTTTCATGATGGTGTTTGTTGAGTGAATGATCTGTTCCATCATATTATCAGAAATGAAAATTTTGAATGTTTCGAATGGTATAGAGACTCTAGGAGCAGCTTGCCTTGTAATGCCTGGTTTCCCATTGAATATATTGAGAGCTGCGATTCTCCTGTTGATCCTTGAAGGTGTTGTTGAATAACTAAAATTCTTATCTTTTGACAAAAGTTCGTTCACTGTCATCGTAGTAAGATCTTCTTGATTACTTTCTTCACTTTCAGAAGGGTATGGCGTGATTTGTTCATCATCACAACTTTTAAAGTAGTCTTCGACATTATCACGTTCACTTTCATTGTCGGATGGTTTTGTCAGTAAATGTACAGCTTCATCGAAAGATATCATTTTTGACACGGTTTGAAGATTTCAGCTCCTATATATATAGGATTTGTGGATTCTTCTATAATATTCTAGAAGCTTCAAGAATATTCTAGATTATTCTAAATACTTCTGTAAAGTTTCTAGAATGTTCTAGAACAGGCATGGGCAAACTAGGCAATAATCAGGACCGTCTAAAATTATTGTTGGAGTAGTTATTATCCTAAATATCCATCTTTTGAAAAGAATTTGTAAAATTGATATATTTTTACTATAATTTGCTTTTTTCGGTTGCCCAGGCCTGTTCTAGAATTATTCAGGAAATAAATAAAGTCATTTTTATGTTTTTTGATCTGGGGCCAAATAGGCCCCAAAATACCCTTAGTGGGTGTTTTAAAAAAAATTTTAAATATTATTTTGCAAATGTCTGAAAAGTCAAAATATTATTGCTCCTTAAAATATAAAGGGATAGGGTCAGCTAATGGCAATTTCATTTTTAAGTCAAAACAAAGTCCTAGCTTACTGTATCAGTGTTAATTTCATTATACATTCTCAAGGGAAGTTTAACTCTCAACTGATACTAACTTGTGCAGACATTCCATGAGTCTGATTCACAATACTAGGGAGGAGAAATACAGGCACTTGAACAAACACAGTCGAACCCCTCTAAGTGGCCACCCCTCAGATTCAGTCACCCCTTGAAAGTGGTCATTCAATCCCAGTCCCTTTTTTTGTTTACATAATTCTTAATTATGTACAGTGAAACCCCTCTAATCAGGCCACTTTGTTTCAGTCCCAAAGATGGCTGCTTTAGAGGGGTTCCACTCCATAAGCTATTTGAATGACTACTGTGACTTGTTGCCTTAGCTTGAAGATGAAAGCAAGCTTACAACTACTTAAACCCTGTTCATAAGGGTTGTAACTTAGTACAAAACACGTGTATAAAAGCGTGGGAAATATTTCTTGAAATAATTTGAATAAAGATTCTTTTTCTAGTTATAGAAGGATAAAATCTTATAGTTTTGAACTGCAATAGTATTTCATATGCATGTTTTGTAAAATGACATTTAAAGTGAAAAAAAACTATTGTCTGGAACTAGTTCATATCTGCACTGTAGACTGTGATTGATGGAGTATATCCTTAATTTCAATTACATTACTGTACAAGGCACTTACGTACCAAGTTGTTTTGGTTCATCGTTAGATGCTCTAGTTCGAATGCCATACCCTATACGCGAGGTTCCCACAGCAAAGCTAATTGACTTGGTAAGCTTCATCATTATATGATTTGGTAGTTAAATACAAAATATAGATGATGTTTTTAATCTACTCTAGTTTTTTTTACAACATAATCAGTTTGTTGTAATACTTTCTAGTGTTTTAATGTTCACTAATTTGCTTTATTAATATGATAAAAAATCTGAAGCTTTCTGTTGAAAATTATTTTTTTTTTTATTTTAAGCTTATTAATATTTCTTATCTTGCAACCTAGTGGTTTAATTTTCTTTTAGAGACAGCTTTGCTTGTAGATCATTCACTGTCTTAAAGAAAATGTTTTGACAGGAAACTCATCCCAATGAAATTAAAACTAAAGAGCCACCTTTTGAGATCCCAAAGGAACTTTGGTTACTTATAGATCACCTTTTTAAATATGGATTAACAAAGGTCAGTTTCTGCATAAGTTTTTTTTGTATAAAAATGCATCTTATATATGTATATATTTACACACACAATAAGTTATAGTTTTCTTAAATTGAGAACTTATTTGTACAACTCTTTTCAAGAAGAGTTTGAACAATTTAATTAACTGTAGTTATTTCTTAGTAAACTTTGCATATAAAATGTCATCAGCATTTTCTTTTTGTTAAACTTGATATTTAATTCTGTATATTACCATGTGAGGGAAGAGTTTAACTTTAAAAAAATCTTTCTTTCTTCAAAATTGTATATTTGAACTTATATAAAATGTCAGAACACAAAAGGCTCTAAACTGCATTAAAACCTGTCATTTTGTCCTGTTATTCATTTTCTGGATAGGTAGAAATTAGTTTATTTAAATAAGTGTAATTGTAAAAAGTTTATTTTTTGTTTATGTGTGTATGAAAATTTAGGAAGATCTGTTTCAACAGCCAGGATTACATCAAGAAATCCAGCAAGTTCTAGAAAAGCTAGATACTGGAAAACCAGAGCATATGCGTATCCTTAAACAGAATTCATGAGTTTTTGATGTTTTTTTCAATGTAAGATTACTTCTCTGGGATTATGTACTGTGGATAAAAAGGTATATGGGTTTTTACTGTTTGACATGCACTGATAATGCTTATCTGAACTGATCTATGTTCTACAAATAGATTTGTTAATATGGCACTTCCAGTAATGCTTGGATTTGACATATGAAAGCTGCATGAGCAGTTTTGAATACATTTGTATTTTAGGTCATGTTCTTGTATCTCTTGACTAATATAACAATGGATCCAAATACAGTTTGTATGTAATAGTAAATAACACTTATTTAAATGTATGTAATTTGTTTACAAATGAACTTTTACTTTGATATAAATATAAGTTCATATTGTTTTGAAACTTGATGTAAAATTTACATTAGTTTAAATTATAAATCATATTCTTGGTATTATATAAACATTTCTGCAAATATGTTTATTGTTTGTATGTGAATGGTAAATCATATATTACGCAAAGCTGATGTAACATCACATGACCACAAGGGAAAAAAACAATTAGGTGTATAAAAGGTAATCAGAATTGGCCCAAATTGACATATAAATGTCTTTCACTTAGTTGTTTTACAGCATCATTAATGATTTTCTTAGCCTAATTATTACAAATTGTGGTGGACTACCATATTCAATGTTAAGCTGTTAGCGTAAGAATACAAAAGCGTTAGATTGTTTTTACTTCCTATATGTTTTCTTCAAAGAAAGAATTAACCATTGTTATAGCATACAAAAATCAAAAATATTATAATAGGAAGTAGGGTGATGATTTCTCTACAGTAAACAGGTCCCCAGAATTCTCTGTCATTCATTAGACCTAATAATCAGATGTGGTCAGAGCGCAATTATTTTATTCTACATTTTACTCTGTTATTATGATTATTGGTCTGCTACTGGTCTGCTTCGAGGCTCAGCTCACCAAGGATTGATGATACAGTGGTTGCTGCTTATTACCAATGTGATCAGTATGTCCAATGGAGGCTGGAATTGTGGATCTACTATGGCTACTGGTCTCTGTCACAAACTTCAAGACAGCTTTATGATCAGAACTTTTTCTCTGCTTAAACAATTTTTTTTCTGTGAGGACAATCATTGCTGTTCTCCTGTTTTACCAAAATATGGTCATTTTATTATTTGTGTATTCTTGAGCTGCCATCTTTTTAATTCTACAACCAAGTATTTTATTTTGTATAGGTAACCATTCATATTTTTTTTTGCAGAATTTGTTTATTTTTTGTTC
This sequence comes from Carcinoscorpius rotundicauda, assembly GCA_011833715.1. NCBI lineage: Eukaryota > Metazoa > Arthropoda > Merostomata > Xiphosura > Limulidae > Carcinoscorpius > Carcinoscorpius rotundicauda. The sequence goes on along the minus strand of CM022392.1, from coordinate 40,777,445 downwards.
TATAGTCCAACAGCTAGGCAAGAGTTGGCATGCTAATCTACAATACTAGAAGATACTGAAACACTAACAACTGATTTCAGTGAGTTAGATTTGTTTACGTGATGATGGATTTCCTTATTTGAAGTATGAAGAATCAAAAATAACTCATGATTTTTTTATTATATAAAATATCACAGCAACGAGTTTATTGCAATATATTATACACACACTGACAGCTGAATTCACACTTCACAAACTATTCTACTGAAAATTATAGGCATGTACAAAATATTCACATTTTTATATTTCAAAATAATTTGGTAAATATAAATATTATTTTCATATGTAATAAATGCCACATTTACAATGCAACAGTGTAAAAATTAGAATATAACATTATAATTGCGTTATAAAACATATAAAAAAATTGTAATTACCTTTTCTTAACCTGATTACAAGATTATCATCAAATTTTACATTTTGGTAACAATATAATGGGACTCATAAATTTCATTTATTTTTGTATTTATGATAAAAAAAAGTGAGAATAAAGTGTTCCTTTGTGTTACCCCTGGAAAAGAAAGCCCTGCATGTAAATCTTGGAGTTATGTAATATGACTATAAATAGAGTTTTGAGTTTGTTTTAATGGTAGATCATTTTCATATTTATATTGATGTAACATGACTACAAGTAATCCTCTGGTTTTGTTCAAGTAATAAATCATATACACTTAATGTTGATATGATGTAGCATTAAGTACTTCTGTTGTTTGGGTGATAAGTCATGTACAGTTGATATTTTTGTGACGTAGCACAAGTACTCTTGGTTTCATTTAAGTGATAAGTCACATACACTGATGTTGACGGAATTTAACATGAACTACTTCTTTGGTTTTGTGTTTGTGATAAGTCACATACACTTGATGTTGTTTTGATATAGCTACAAGAATTCTGGTTTTGTTTTAGTGATAAGTCACATACACTTGATGTTGTTTTGATATAGCTACAAGAATTCTGGTTTTGTTTTAGTGATAAGTTATATACACTTGATGTTGTTTTGATATAGCTACAAGAATTCTGGTTTTGTTTTAGTGATAAGTTATATACACTTGATGTTGTTTTGATATAGCTACAATAATTCTGGTTTTGTTTTAGTGATAAGTTATATATACTTGATGTTGTTTTGATATAGCTACAAGAATTCTGGTTTTGTTTTAGTGATAAGTTATATACACTTGATGTTGTTTTGATATAGCTACAAGAATTCTGGTTTTGTTTTAGTGATAAGTTATATACACTTGATGTTGTTTTGATATAGCTACAATAATTCTGGTTTTGTTTTAGTGATAAGTTATATATACTTGATGTTGTTTTGATATAGCTACAAGAATTCTGGTTTTGTTTTAGTGATAAGTTATATACACTTGATGTTGTTTTGATATAGCTACAAGAATTCTGGTTTTGTTTTAGTGATAAGTTATATACACTTGATGTTGTTTTGATATAGCTACAAGAATTCTGGTTTTGTTTTAGTGATAAGTTATATATACTTGATGTTGTTTTGATATAGCTACAAGAATTCTGGTTTTGTTTTAGTGATAAGTTATATATACTTGATGTTGTTTTGATATAGCTACAAGAATTCTGGTTTTGTATTAGTGATAAGTCACATATACTTGATGTTGTTTTGATATAGCTACAAGAATTCTGGTTTTGTTTTAGTGATAAGTTATATATACTTGATGTTGATGTGATTTACCATCAACTACTACTTTGTTTTTGTTTTCTTTAGATGATAAGTTGTACATTTGATGTTGGTGTGACCTGGCTGAAAGTATTTATTTGGTTTTGCTTAGGGGACAAGTCATACTATAATTTTAATGTAACTTATTGATAAAACATTCATTTTCATTCAGTTTGACAGTTTTATACCCTTTTCTTACAAACCCAGTGTTATTCTCTGTTTACTAAATTGAGCCAACAAAGTTACCTCATTCTATCTATCCTTTCACAAAAAAATTACTTCCATACAAAACATTCTCTTTGAAAACAGCTACCCCATGCATTTCTTGGAAAAAATAACTTTCTCTTTTTGTTAACTAATTTGTTTGTCAGACCATCTAAGATCCATTGTACTTAAACTTCATTTAAACACCTGCTAACCACATCTTGTGAGATGAAGATCCATTATCATGAGACAGTTAAAAAGTTATATAACACTTACTATCTCCAAATTGACCTGAAAGTTATTATGAAACCAAATTACAGATTTAGAACTTTTTTCCACTACATAGATTGTTTGTTGACTGCCCGTTGTTTACATTTCATCAACTTATAACTGTGCAGAGACTGTAAGGCTTAATGTATTGGTGAAATGAAATGTCACCTTAAAATACAAGCACATGAACACATGGACATATCTGTAAAGACTGGAAGAAAGGTTACAGATTCTCCTAATTCTGCTGTCCCTCAGCACAGTATAGGAAGAGGACACCAGATTTCTCTCTTTAACTTTAATATTATTTCAACAGTCAAACATGATACTGAACTTTTTATAGAAGAAACATTATGCATAAAAACTCTCCTCCGATTTCTAAATAATAAACAGTCTTCATTAGATTTAAACTTGTTTTAATTTAACTAATTCATCTGTGCTACATTAATTCATTTTCTCATTTTATATTTATATATTTAAATTGTTTAGGCTTTATATCTTTTGTAATTACAAATATTGTTTTTTTGTTTTGTACCTCTAGATTACTGATCGTGGAATTGTGAGGATTACAAAACAGTTTATAAATGCTTCCTATTATTAGATTCATGTTTTGTTTTAGTATGTAAACTATTTGTATGCTATGTATGTCATTTTAACATGGCTAGGAAAACAGTTTCATTGTAGTGCTGTAACATCAAATTGTAACCTCATTTAACTTGTAAAGAGTTCTAAAATAAACATTTGTATTAATCATTTTAAGTACAGAATGCTTTCTTTAGAACCATATAGTAGCTTCTATCATTATATTGGAATTTATCAGTTTGCTACTATATTTTAATATAAGGTGACAGTTTCAGTTTACTGTTTCATATTTTCATTTCACATGATATTGTCATTCATTCTTGATTTTCATACTTTAAATATGCTCTTGACATAATATCAACTTTTACTGTTAATTTACTGTATTAATCAATTTTCCACATTATCTTAGTTTTTGAAACACATCTTTTACAGGTATTGCCAGTTGCTATGATAAAAGTTCTGTTGCCATAAAACCATCTGTCAGAATTAACTCTTTGATGTTCAATCAGCTAACAGTATTGAAATTTCTCTTAATAAGAAACTAAGTGTTAGTACTAATTTTGTTGTGTTCAAAGTTGTGTCAAAATAAAATGAACTTGTTGTATTATGTTTTTGTATTTAAACATTTATCAACAACAGAACAATGGTACAGTTTGATAATCTGTTTTGTTAAGTATTCTCTTAACTAGATACCAGCTGGAAGTGTTAATTCTGTAGCAGAAGCACTTCTCCTATTTTTGGAAGCACTAGCAGATTCTGTAGTCCCTACCACTTTCTACCAGAGGTGTCTGGATTGTTCTAATAACTTCATCCTCTGTAAACAAGTAAATTATTTTTATGTTTGATAATGAACAAGGCCTCCTGCAATTACAAATTCTACAGTGATATTGAACCACTTGTACAATGTCATTGTAACTTAACTGTCTGACTTGTCTAACTATATTCCTAAATGTATTGTTTTTGATAATTTTCTTTGTTTCTTGTAGAATTTGTTCCCAATATTGCTTCTATGAAGTATCAATCATTTTGATGTGTTACCATTTTTAAAGAAGTGTTATAATAAATAACTTTGTTTTAGTCCAGTTAATCAGTTAAACCCAAAAAGATCATTTTTTTATTTAATAAGCTGTTCATATCTGTGTATTGTTTTAGTTAAAATAATACATTTAGCCATTGTTTGAACTATTTGGTTTATCCCTGTGTTTATTACACTTCCTGTAGGAATAGTGTTCTTGTTTGTTTTTTTAACTTATATATGAAATGTGTAGGAGCAAGATTTAATATACTTAAACTTGAAATTTTTCATATTTGGAAAACTCTGGAAACTTCAGTGTAATTTAAATTGAGAAAAATAATGTGTGCCTAATGTTACAATGTCCAAAAACTTTTAGTATTTTAGACTGTTCATAAGGTTTGAGTTGATTGTGATATATTTGGACATAATGATGTGCACATTACCAGTTTGAAACTTGATTATTTTGTTCATAAAATGCAGTTGCATAGATATGCACTAACCACACTTTTGAGTAAGTCTGTGATTGTGTTTAAGTCAGAAATTAGTAGCTGAATTGCTTGTTTAAAAGTTATGGATGCTTTTGATGCATCGGAAGTTTTATAAACTTTTTCTCACATGTTGTTTTTTTTATAGTCTTTAAAGCTAGAGTTTCAGATACTTGTATTTCATTAATTCTAATAATAATATTAATCTTTATAAGTAGTTTTTCTGCTTATTGTTTTAAAGTTTAAGTTTGAAACCATTCCTTAGAGTTAACTATCCATGTGTAAAAAATGTATAAAACTTACACTACACCAATTTAATCTAGTTCTCACCATAACATCTGTTGTTTATACCATTTGATATTATAAATAGTGTTTCAATCACTGCTGTATCCCTTATGGCCTGTTTTTGACACAAGGTCTGTCCAGTGTTGGATAAAGGACTAGAAATGACAGTGTGTGTGTTTGATGTACTATATTCTTCTTCACTTTCATTTTATAATTTTTTTTTTTTTTAGAATATACTATCAGGTATAGTTATATGGGGAAGGAAATAGATGGAGAGATATTAAGATAAATATTTTGATTAGATAAGAAAACAGAAAGACAGTTGCTAGTGAAATAAGAATGTGAAATCAGTGTAGATACATATAAAGGTACAAGTTAGATAAGGAGATTGGGAAGTAGAAAAACAAGTTAATATATAATTTAAGGTTGTATAGGGTGGTATAGGTTAGACAGAGAAGTTAAAATTAAGTAGAGGGAGTAAGTCAGTAACTAACAAAGAAAGGTAATATGATTTTTGATTTTGTAAAGGAAAGTTTAATCAAAAAAAACTTTTATTAATTATATTTAGAACTTTGTTGCAGACTCAGTATGTTCTTTTCAGGTTATCTTCCAGCTTCCTCAGGTCCACAGAAATGTCTTTCTGTATATAATGTATTTTCTTAAGGAGCTTCTTCATCATTCTGCATATAATAAACTGGATCCCAACTTGCTAGGTGAGTACTATTGTCAGTTTTTGTAATTAAACCTTATGTTTTAAATAAATTAATTAATTACTCTGCTTATCCTTCAACAAATTTGATGATGTCTTGTTAGGTGAGTGAAATTTTTATAACTAATATTAACTATTAAGTTAAGCTAGTAAATTATTTTCTTTATGTAATTTTACAATGATTGGGTCACAATTCATCAGGTATGTAATATTGTAAATTTTTTGAACCAAAACTTCACCCCTTTTTTTTTTAACTTTTTTTTTTCTTCAAGGGGAGATGTTTGTCTTTAATCCTTGTTTGTTGTGTTACCAGAGAAATGATCAAGCTATGATCATCAGGCAGACGTTTAATGTTGTCTGTCCTAGTTTTTTATTCAGTTATTTTTTGTACATAATAATATAGTAAACTTTATACCAAATTGTTAGGCAAGTGATATAGCTAAATTTTTCATCTAAGCTTTCTCACTGATTACTTCAATCTCCTTCGTTTGGATCTGGTTTTATTCATTGGTAGATAGGAATACTGCAACTCACTTTAATCCATTCATATATGACACTGATTAGGTAACTAAGCATTTCATTATCTTAAGAAAGTCACAAACTACTTAATTGTTTATGCTGTTTAAAAATAAACTTCATTCCTACTTATTAGCTAAGAAATATTGTTACTATTGTAATTAAACTTTACCCTCATGGTAAGTTTATAATTCAATTTTTGCACATAGTCCTACAATAAATTTTATACAAGATTCTTTGGAGATGGCAAAGTATACATGATTAATTTTTTGTGATAAAATTGGTTTGTTGTAGACACATTTTGTTCTTATTTGAATTAATTTTGTACCCAACTTAAATATACAATACCATGTATCACAACTTCAGTAGTGACAAGAAAACCCACTTGTTGAGAAAAATATACATGTAAAAATGGCTGATTATGGTTGAGAAAATTTTACATATATACGTATCACAACTTGTAAGTTAATAGCATAATAAGTTTTTTGTAGGTAAACTCCATTCATAGTTAATTAACTAGATTTGTTTACATACGTAATCATACATAAATTTATTACTAGTTTGTTAGATACACATTTTCTTTAATGATTAGATAAATCATACCTTTATATTAGGAAATATATTGCCTCCACATTATTATGTATTTTATTCTAACTGATTAGGTGAATGATGTAGTGAGTTTTCACACCTAAGTGTCATCCTTTTCTTAATTTGGTAACTTAGTTTATGTATGTCATAACCATCATTAGGTGGGTGATAATGGCTTTGTAGATGCATTTTATTTTCAATTTTAAGAAATTTGTTTTCCAGTACATTTCTATATTGTCCTTTGTGCATAAACTATTATCACGTGTAGATATAATCTACATAATCTTACAATCACTGGCAACCCAGTTTATTTCCCTATTTAATACTACAGTAAATGTATGATAACTTGTGAAGTGTATAATATTTTAGTTTTATAGTTGTATTTCATCCTTAATTTAATAAATGAGCTTCTGTACAATAGAATATTTATTAAAAAATAATAATTTCAGTTTTTGAAGTGAAACTTGATTCCTATTTGTTTTGATGGGATTGTTATCAGTTTTTGTACATAGTACTAAAATAAACTTTATCCTTTTCCTTAGGTAATAAATTTAATTTTCTTGCATATTGAACAATAAACATGATTCTCACTTCTTTGAATTAAATATTTATTCTTTTGGATACTCTTATGATAAGTTGAATCCTAATTTGTTAAATGATAAGTATTATTTGTTTGTTGGGTTAAACCTTTCTTTAAGTTACTATTTTTGTATTTAATTCTATCGCTTTCTGTACTCATTTATCGTCCTTACATTTTTTTAAGAAGTATAGTTAGTACAGTTGTGTGTATCTTAACATCACCTGTACTTGAAGCTAATAAAGCAGTTTCTCTACATAATTCTTCAGTAAACTTGATTTTTTTTGTCTTAGATATCACATTGTTAAAATAAAATAAAATTATGTTCTCACATTGGACTTTTGTTTATTTACATAATTGTTTAATGTAAATAATTTCATCTTGCAGTATTGTATAGTAGTTTATAGTCATGTTGTCATGTCAACAGAGTTAAAAAGTATTTTGGCCAAATTCACTTTCACGTGTTTCAGGAAGCTGAAAATATTATCCTAAAGAATCACTTTATAATTATAAACTAATTCCATAATTACATCTGTCATATTATGTATTAAAGTATCATATAAATCTGGCAAATTAATTTACTCTTCACATTTGTCTGTGCTCATTATTCAAACTGTTTCATATTTTGCTATCATGAATTTATAACTGAAAATAAAGATGCATATAATTGGTCAGTTTTTTACATAGCCATACAATAAAAGTGATAATTCCTCAGTATCTAAATGGTATTGCAGGTATTTGATATATATACATATATATACTTAATCCTTACATTTGATTGATAAATGTGTTTCTGTACAAAATTCCATTAACTGAGTGATATATTAAGAATTTTAAACTAAATCTCATATTTGTTTGGACCAACTGATCTCTCTCTCTTCATTAAGTTTCCCATAGGAACATGATGTTTTTCCTATGGAGGGATGGAGTACTCTTTTAAACTACTTATTCTTGATAAAGTATCATTACAGTCCGTAAACTTGTGATATACATGGAACATATATTAATTAAGACTCAAATTATTTAAACATGGGAATTTTATTTTTGTAAAACTCTGAAAGCTTCAGTGGAATTTAATTTGAGAAACATATGTACCTAAAATTACATTGTCCATAAACCTTTACTACTTTAGACTATTTGTACTGTCCGAGTTGACTGTGATAAATATGAACATAATCATGTTCATTCCTGTTTGTAACTTAAGAATTTTATTTATAAAACATAATAGCATTCAGACTTAAGATATTCATTAACCATATTTTTGCAACACTTTATGATTGTGCTAATATCAGTGTTTGGTAGCTGTATTATTCATCAAATAATCTGTAAACTATATCTCTTATGTTGTGTATTGTTTTATTGTCTTAACGGCTTGAATTTTCAGCTACATAGGTTTGATTCTATTAATAGTTAAATTAATGTTTATTTAGTCTTTGTTGGTATTGCTTTTAAGTTTGTATTTAAAACTGTACAACTTATTTTCACATAGTTTTCTCCTTCACTACTGACTCTGGATTACACCAACCACATGACCATAATGTGACCATTGGAGTTTTTCTACTGTAAATTTTAATGTCTTTTTGTGTATCTTCTCAAAATGTTTCAAGCTTTACAAGTAAACATTACAAGTCTTTTTTACAGGCTTCTTTTGAGGATAGAAATTGAATATATGGATTTTTCTGGTTGATTACATTTTGTGAGTAAAGCATTTAATATTTATGTTATAAAAAAGAAAATAATGCCTGAACAACTGAATACAATGTTTATATGTGAGTTTAGATGTTACACTTTAAAGATTTTAGTCGCAAAAAATAAAGAACACCAAAAAGGTTCTATTCTCATTTCATCAGCTTAACATGGTTGAGAAGTAATTCTAATGAGGTTGATTTACCTCTGAAATATTGAAAGTGTTTCCTTGTAGAGTTGCTTTCAACAGAAGTTCTGAACATTCACTAAATAATGCAGAACGTGCACCACCTTACATGCACCATTCTTACTCATGTTATATGCCTGGGTCATCCTATGGTGCCATTGTTGACCCTTATTGATCAGTGTGATTATGTACTGGTTTACTTTATAGATTTTCTACTCATGGACTTTCTTTTGTGTAACCCACTCTTTCTTTTGTGTAGTAATGATGATAAACAACAACACAGTTTTTTATTCAACACTATTCATCTCAGTTGTTTGTTACTTTTCTTCATACTAGAATGACAGGTTGTGTGATGGATGAGTGTATTGCGGGATGGCAATGCTGGTTGATCAGTACACACCTACTCTGTTAATCGATACACTCTCAGAGGTCATAGCCATCAGTGTTTATTTGGGTTGTACTATCACTGTTTGTTATCCATACTTGTCTTATGGAGAGACAAAATCAAACAGACCTTGATGATCTTGTTTACAGTTGCCACTTTTCTTTATAATTTTGGGAGACCGTAATTGAATACAGTCTCTTCTGAGGTGGTGCTGATTATGATGGGTAGGGGTCATTTAATGGGGCATATGCTAAAATGTTCTCACATTCTTGTGAACATTTATTCCTAGCTGTTAACTAGTATTGCTCATCTAGATTCAGAAGTTTGTGCATTAGAAAGTCTGTTTCTTGTTTTTTCCTTCTTTATAACAGATGGCCTCATATTTGTCCTCACTTTTTAACAGATGTTTTTCTAGTCTTTTGTTCATTTTATCCATGAGTCTTCAGATTTTTTTCTTACAATGCTTTCTTTTATTCCTTTTGATTTTTGTTTTCTGTATCATCTTTCACTGAAAATATATTTTGTTGTGTTGCTAGCATTTGATAAGAGAAGATCTGACATTCATTCCTTTGATGCTTCCCACTGTTTTCATATCTGCTTTCTTAGGTATGATGTGTGAAGCAATCCAGGTATTTAAATGCTGCCCAGTACATTTTTAACAGTTGCATGCAATTCTGGTGTCAAAAAGTCAGTAGTAGAAAAAAGGCATTCTATATTTTTTACAGCTTTGAATTTTACAGATATTTCTACCTTTATTTGTCCTTTTCTTATATAAAGTCTGCAGTTTCTTCAATTCTGAGGAAATCTTACATTTCTCTGAATTTCTTCAATCAGAATTCTTGCATGCTATTTAAATTTCAGTGTTTGTTCTCAATGCAATTTCACTCTTTGTGTTAGTGCTTCATTGAAAAATAGATAAATACATGAATAGATACAGAGGATGATAGTATGTAGTTGTACCATTTGTTGACTGATGATGCCTCAACAGGTATCTGTACAATCTTTTTTTTTGTGCATTTACTTGCATTGCATTGTAGATACCAGAGGTAGAATTTTTGTTCTCAGCAGATGTCTCATAGTTCCAGTGTGACTGAGGATCATCTATATTTTGTTTGAGTTCTTTAATATTCTCGTAGCACTGTCCTTTTGTTATTGAGTTTCAATTTTGGGAGAACTTGCATGGTCCACCGTGACCATCTGTTATTCTTTACAGAGAGGAATGAATGGGACAAAATATCCTAAAGTATGTACATTAATAATTTTTGGCAGGTTTACTCCCACAATAATCTTACACCACATTTATACATTATTTTTGGCTCCACAGATAAACACTACTCCTCACCCCCCCCCCTTTAATTATGAACCAAACAGTAATTGATGTTGAAGTGATATCCTGCTTAAAAGATTGCTTTCTTTCTAAGTTTCCTTAGGTTTGGTTTTTATATAAGGCTAGTTTGAGTCACTCACTTTTATGTAAATCCATTTCATCAAATACTTGTGGTTCTGGATTCTACTTTGACTGTGGTTAATCTGTTTTTTAGTATTTATTAGGTAAGTCTGTTTTGATTTTAATATAGGATTAAAATGAAATTGAAATGGGTATTAAAGTCTGAAATACATTTCTACTTACCTGTCCATAACTGGGTAATAATCATTTTCATTCTCACAGCTACAACCAAGAAAGCTCAGTTATGGTATGAAAGCAGAGCTTATATAAGTTCTTTTGATGTGTGTATGATAACTCACTTCAAAAGTCATTGAGAGGAGAATTATGGATAATTGACACATCATCTGCAGTATATCAAGGATATCCAGAATTTTTGAGCCATGACTATTTAAGCATAGGAGCAACTCAGGAAGTGAAAATGTTCAGTATTTTAGTGATATATGCTTATTTAAAATTCATTTTAAACCTAAAAATCTAAAATTTGGCCAGTTTGTTACTGACATCAGCTAACTTTGCTTATATCCTCATAGGAAGTTTGCTAACTAAAAACATGTTTTTTTTAAGAATCACTCAAAGTGAAGAAAATTGTGAAACATCAAGAATATTTCATCAGTATTTCTTTAGTAGTTGTTTAGATTTTTCTGCTGCAGTTATGGATAGTTTTTATGAAAGATTTCATCCATATACACATATTTGAGGAACTTAGTAAAGTGGATAAGATTTTATATCATTTCCTGGAATGTGTTATCACTAGTGCTTTACAAAAGTTTGATTTTGGAAGTTCACCTATTGTCTGTGTTCAACAACATTTACTTTAAAATTTGAAAACAAGTCTATAATAGCATATCTTCATGTCTTTACCAATGGTGCATTCAGTTTTTAAACATATTTTGTTGCTACACATTTTTAGATACAAAAATTCAAACTTGGCATAAGCTGTAGTATTAATTAATAACATCTGTTGATATGAAACTGTATAAACTTTTGGTAACATTTGGTAAGCTTAATATATATGGGTATGTTAAACTAAGGATTCTTCTGCAGAAGGTGTCTGTGACTTGTTGATGATAAATTAGATAAACAGCACACACTCCACTTGTTTCTTTAATATAATGTGTATACAAAAATTCTTTCAACTATGGAAATTGTAGTTGTATTTTAAATACTACTCATTTCCTTTCTTCTTGTCAAAAGTCTACTTAGGCCAATTGAATTGCTTTAGAATTAATTTGACAACCCAAACTGGTTTCCTTTATTTCTTATCTGTATAGTGTCATTTTATTGTTTGCATATGTTGTTGTTGAGTTACCACAGTTGCATCCTGAACTTCAAAAAAATCATCTGCTCTTTTTTTAATACTTCATATTATATTCTGTCTCTTGTCAAAGTCTACTTAGGTGTGTTCAATTACTGTAGAACACTCTTTAACAAGACAGTTTATTTTTCTTACCTCTTTCAAAATTGTTAATCTCACTTTAACATATCAACTGTTAGGCCTTTCGCTCTCACAACAATTAGCTTTACATTTAACTTTTCTCTGACCAGTCCTCTCTTTTACTTTTTCTCTCTCTTTTTGCTCACTTGGTTACTCTTATTTATATATCTATCACTTAGGCCGTTTGGAAACCTCTATAGTCTCAACTCAGTTGATTGAAAACACTACGTTTAATAGCCTCAACAGTAGTGAATAATTACAAACACAAAATAAGTTAATTAATACTACCTTCACCAAACAATCTTTTAAATCTGACAGATAAAATTTTTAAGATGCTACAATGTGTCAGTTTTTGAAATGATTCATTTAATATTACTGTGGTCATAAAATGTTCACACTCTTTCCAGCTATTTGATATTTTTACATATTTTGTAGCAACTGTATTTGGAAGTATTCTTCTCCGAGCTCCTCCTAATGATGAACCAGATATTCATCTACCAGGAATACGAAGGAATCAACAGCTTGCAGACAGAAAAAAAGCCACATTTGTCTATCATTTTTTAATGAATGACTGGTGAATATTGTATATATTATGTACGTATTTCATAAATGTGTAGATATGAATATTTAAAAATAAGAAAACATGCAAAGTAGCTTGTTTGGTGTAGTTCTGATGTATGTAGATTCTAAAAGTATATGTTGTTTGTTCCTTTGTTTTGTTATTGTTATTTTAAACAGGTCTTGCAATTCAAAGTATAAGTTGAACTGACTGTTGTCTATAATTATTGTTAATTTTTAATTCATATTTATAAAAGACTAGAAATTACCAATACTGCTGTATGCTGATAGATGGTCATAGTGTATACAAGCAGTTAACTTATGGCAAAGAAGCTGAAACATCTATAATGTATAAGGGGTAGACAAAAAAAAGTAGGCTGATTAAAATAGCATCTAAAAAACTACAGTAAGTGCACAACACTTAATATTATTGAGAATATATTACTGACATCATGAAAAGTTGAGGTATTTATGAAATCCAGTGTTAAAATTTGGATTTTAGATCATATTTGAACAGATTCATTGAGTGCATTCTAGAAACGTATATTCTACATATTTTTCTGTTATCTAATAAAAAATATAATAAATTAACATTTTCAAGGAGAGTCACTTTCTTTTTGTCCACCTCCATGTATATTCAAATGTAACTGCCCAGTTAATTTCTTTTTCCTGATAGCTGAGGTAACAGGTAAATTTATTGAGATTTTTAAAATGAGTAATTAAAATTTGTATTTAGTTGTTTTTGCTTTATAACAGTAAATGAATATTTAATTTTACTAATGCTGAGAAAAAGTCCACAAAAAAACAATATCACTATCTAATAATATAAATTTTCTATTAGATATGGAAAGTGCAATCTTGTCTGAGAAGTTAAATAAATTGTATGTTTTGATTTTCAGATTTTATACAGTTAAGTAGTTAATAAGTACCTTCATTCCATTTCTTACATTATTCTTAAATACTTTACAACATTTGGTTGGTTATAGCAGTTTAATATTTTGTCACAAGTGTTTAAAGGAACTGTACACGTTTTCTATCTTTAATATTAAGGTAATAAAAGTAAAAATTTTTCTATTAAGTTATTTTTAAAACTTTGCTACATTACAGTTTTGATACTTTGCTGTAAATTGAATATAAAGCACCACTTAAGTAGGCTTAATTCATCATTGTATCTTTTATTTTCTTGTTGTATTTTTATGCTGTGAACAAAAACATGATTTGATAAGGTTGGTGAACTGGAAGAGAATAAAGGATTAACTCTTTTGTTTTGCTTAAAGATTCTCTATTAATTCCCAATCCATAGTTCTTTTTATCTTCTGTAATAGTCATTTCTGTTCATTACAGTTTTAACCAATACTGTAAAGTTAAACTCCTAAAATCCAACAACACATTAGTTCTCTGTGATTATTTCCAAACTTCTTATAGCTGCAAATAACTATTATTATCAAATTCAGATCTGATGTCTGATCTTATCAGTCCTCATGGTTCTCTCAAACAACTGATCATATTCAAATAATAAACCTAATAAACCTGACCAAACTCCTAGTGCACCTCTCAAATATCTTTTTCTGTGATCTTGTCTGACCAATAGTTATTATGGCTCTCCGACATTTTGTGTATCTGATCTAATTGCAGTGCTCATGGCATTTTCCAATAACTATTCAGATTAGACTTAAATATAAGTTACTCTGATTCTGTTTGTAGTTTTCATGGTCTTATTATTCTTTCTTTTAATAAAACCAGTTTTACCTCTTCTCTTTCATATGTAGTTTATGAGCTAAAATATGAATAAATATATCATGACATATAGTATTCATATTTATGATAAAAATCACATCAGACTACGGGTATTATTTTCACACATTTATCTTCCTTTTCTAATACATACTTTAAATATGAAGTGTTTAAAAATAGTGTTTTAAATTTGTTTTTTGTTTGATACAAGATACTGTCCAAAGAGACCATTCATACACCTGAACTGAGATCTATAATGAACTTACTACAGACATAGATTAAACAAATATACCCAGTCTAAAGAGATTTTTGTCATAACTATTAAGTCTGTTCTTTGTTGTACTAGCTTTTAGAATAAAAATAACAATATTATATATTGTAAATGTTTCTTTTCATGTTCTGTTTGAACATTTTGACTGTTTTACTTGATGATATGAAAGTCATGGTTTTGCTATTACTGTACACTGCATGTATGTTTTATTGGCTGTCATGAATTATGTTGTATTACTTTGTTGTGTTTTTATAATGAAGTATTGAATCAATTTATCATTTGTCCAGTGTGACCTGTTTTCAAATACATCCTTTTTTAACTACATTTTGAAATACATTAAGCTTCCTCTCACTGAATTGTGAATGCATTTCATTATAAAAGTGATACACTTTGTTTCTAATTTTACTCTGTTTGTGCTGCCAGCTGTGAAAGAAATGTGTTTGGCTTTGTTTTTTATGTTTTTGTATTTGTTTTATTTACTGTTATTACATCACTTAATATATAATATAGTAAGATTTAAATTATTACAAACTAAAACATTTGGTGCAGTATCACATAAAAAGTTAACTTTAACTTATCTCAATGGGAAAATATAATAGGTTTACTTTCATGTTAAAAAAAATAATGTAAAAATGAAAGCAATGTTATAGGTTGCTGTTCTTATGGATTTCTCTCCATCACCTTTTTACAAATTTTCAGAGCTCCATTCTTACTGATTGTTATTGAATAAAGCCAAATTTTTGTGTATTAACTTAAAGAAGTTAGTGAGTAAGTACTTGTTGGAAGAATTATGCATCTGTAATAAAACTAAAAAACAACAGCTTGTATGTGACATACAAAATAATAAGAATTTTTCTATTGCTAAGCAAGTAGAAAACAAAAGTGTACATTACTTTCTACACAAGTTTACCAAACAGGAAACCAAACACCAGTACTTATTTTTGTGAGGCTGAGAATGAACAGATTTTCCATTATTTGTTACTAAGAGAGGACTTCTTAAGTATCAATTTTCTTAAATAATTACATTTGTGTGTTTAATAGAATATTCCCTCTGTAAAAAAAAAAGCTTGCTCTGATGATGAGTAGCATGAAGTTGTATTTTGTTTAAGATATTTACAACATCACTATTTGAAGATTGGTATTGGTATTGACACTGCTTCTTAGTTACTAGTAACTGAAGGTGTTAGTATTAACACAAATTCTTTTTTACTGATAACTGAAGGTGTTGGTATTAACACAGCTTCTTTGTTACTGGTAGCTGGAGGTGTTGGTATTAACACAGCTTCTTAGTTACTGGTAACTGAAGGTGTTGGTATTGACACAGCTTCTTTGTTAGTTTTTGAAGTAAAATATTTTACTGGAAAATTGTTAAAAATTCCTAAATACTTGAAATAGTTTCTATTGTTATTGCTATGTACAGTAACAAAGTGTTCACTAACGTTTTTTCCGGTTAACTTGATTTCCACAAACAGTATTAGGAAGGTCCACTTTATAAAGGAAGGATCAGGAGGATAAATTACAAATTAAGTCTGGATTTAAATAAAGTGACTGAAATCAGGCAAAGAAATAAACAGACTGGACATGATGTATAAGTTAAAAATAATCTTTATGTATGCTAAAGATAAACAATGTACATACTTACATTAGGACACAGGATGGTTTTATTCTATCACCTTCCCACAAAGTTTCTTTCCATTAACCAACTTATGTGAGATCCCATGTATGCTTTCTCTTTACCACAGCATCCTATTAAGGGTTGTGTTTTCCATTTTCAGTGGTCCACACTTTTCTATAATAAAAAATCTGTCTGTGTACTTTTTAGCCTTCATAATCAGCACAATCAGAAAAATTGGATATATCTTTGAATAGTGTAGCAGTACCAACAGTTTGGCCTCTTCCACCATGGCTAATTCCTTTCCCTAATTGTTACCTATCTTTGAGGCATCTGAGGAAACCTGGTACTACCAATTGGAAACATCACTTTTTATTTGCTGAAAACCTTTCAAACAATGCATCCATTCCCATATATATGGAAGATTCAAAATAATGTGACTCTGTAGGTTCTGCGATGGTTTGTTACAGTTCAGTTGCAGTGCACAGAATCCCCTCTACAGTTTCTGTGTTCACTGCTGAATTGTGTACCATTTCTTTTGCCCTGAATCATATTGGAAACTATGCAATATACAAATTGTAGAATCTGTACTAATTCACTCAGCTATCTATTGGTCCTGACATCATTCCATGTTAGTTACCATCCTATTCTTATCAATATCTAATACCCATCTCTTTCTCTCATATGTCACTGTACAGTTTTTTTGAATACCAAGTCATGTTGGTATTCATGGGAATGAGCTAGCTAACAGAGCGGCAAAGTCCATCTGCTCTGGCTCTTTCACCACCCTCCTTATTCCATACATGGACTATGGTCCAGTGATCAAAACCCAACTATACACCAGTTGGCAGTTGACCTGGAGTGAGCAACAAAATAATAAGCTTTTTCAAATCAATCCTTCTTTACCTCTTTGGCCATCTTGTTTCTGTAAAGATCGAAGGGAGGAATTTGTTTTGGCTAGGCTACCCATTGGTCACAGTTTTTTAACTTGCCACTTATACTGATGCACCAGTGTGTGATCTGTGTGGCACTCAGGCTACAATCATACATATATTATTATCATGTTGTTATTACAACCAAGAACAACGACTCCATTTTAAACATGTTTTTAAGGTAGGTTTGCCCTTCACATCAGCCAGTGTCACAGGTGATACTGGCTGCCTCACTCATGTTTTTACATTTTTAAGAACCATTTGTCTTTTTAACTTAATTTAAGGTTTTTATTGAACTATACACTGTTTTATCATGATTTCCTTTACACATTTTAATTTTACTTTGACCTGAACCCAGAACTGGAAATGCCAATTTCAGGTGACTGACAGCAAGTTTGAACTTCATACTTCAGTCTTCTTAGCAGGTCTTAATTTTACATATTTTTACCTTCATTTCCACATACCATTATGATGTATTACATCTTATTTGGCACAGATAGCCCAGTAGTTTTGTACCAATGAACAAGAAATACCTACTTAACTACCCCTGTATGCTTTAAGATTTCATGCTTAATGGGAAACATGGGGTAGGTCATAACTTCTATATTTCATCTGCCATATTAATAAAGGACACTGCTGTCATCTGTATTCTTGCACAATGTAAAGTGTTATAGCAGTTCTTCCCTTAGGCAAAATAGGTTTTATCTCTAGATAAGATCCAAGGAATAATTGTAGCTTGCATAAAGTCAGACCATATTTTATGTGGAAACTGTACAGATTCAGGATAAAATAATTTGGAAAGTTCTAATTAAAATGAAAAGATATAAAATTCATTAAATACCTACATGCCATATTTTCCTTTCACTACTGTTTTGGTCTGGTCTTGAAGCTGATAATAAATTTAATTTTATACTCATGAAATGGTCAAATCAAGAAGCATGTCACCTTTTTTTTCATTTCTACAAACATGAACAACACAACCCTTACACAAATAACTACAATTTCAAAGTCAAGAAATCCTTAAGGACATATTAAAGTGTCCAGTTATTTAAAATAGTTATGTCGTATTAAAATAGCCTTAAACAATGAAATAATATATGCATGTCCAGAAAAAAAATATTTAATATTGAAAAACATGACACAAAGATTGCAATTATAGATACATAAATATTCCCTTTAACAAATAAATTAATGCAATTCATGAAAAGCATACCTTTTAATAGTGAAACATATCAAAAAAGAAAATTTTGTAATAAAAGAAAAACTATTTAGTTCATACACTTTAATTCAGCAATCAATAATCAAAACCTGATATGGAATTGAACACTTTGTAACACTAGTTACATTTGTGTGTTTTGTTATTACTATATGAATTAAAGATTAAAACAGGCTTTTTTTTTAATTGAAACATAAATTGCTAAAATACAAAAAGTATAATAAACATGCTAATGTATCCTATACCTTTCAGCTTATGCAGGTAATTTGAATTTCAAATGAATGTTTTTTTCTGGATTTTTAAGAATTTTTTTTCTTTAATCTATAAGAGGGGTAGCAGTTGTTACAATGTTTTATGCATGATTAAGAAAAATAAATATTCATGTTTTATTCAGAAGAAAAAATAAAAAATACTAAAGAAACAAGCTACATTTGACTGCTCTTTCAATATGGAAATAAAAGTTGGGGACAAAAGTGTCCACTGATCTGGTTTTGCCAAGAGTTTGGAATGCCTTTAGTTTAAAAAAATAAACACCAACCAAGGATTCTAGACATCTACTGTCTTAAAAAAGTTACAACTAATAGGCTACAAAAAGACCTAGTAGTCTTCTTTTTCCACCACCTTGCATTATTTAAAAAAAAACCAACCAAGTATTTTCAGATGGGCCCTCTTTCAGTCTAAAAAAGTTTAACTACAACTAATTAAAAAATTCCAGAGACAGGAACTCTGGTTTTGCTGCCAGTTTGTGTTTTGTTAGTAAAATAAGCATAAAATCAGTTTATTACATTAATTTCATCATAGATTTCTTTTAATGTATATCATCATGTGCTGTTTAAGTCTATTTTTTGGACATTTCCTTGCAGTAGTTGTCAAACTCATGACTGTGTGCTGGCTTCAAGAAAAAGTTCTGCTGTCTTGTTTGCATTTATTTCTTTGGTAGATACGTGTCATTCAGTTGTTCATTTCCATTTTTAACTAGTCCTACAAAGAGTTAATTACTGGATTGCCTCTGTAAACAGCATCTTTAAGTGACAGGATTCCTAACATTACAAAGTGCTTTTATGTTGGTAAAATCTCTGTTTAAGCTCATTCAACTTTATTGTTAATTTTTGAACCATCTGTATAAAATTTATTGCTAAATTATTTTAAATCTTCATCATAGTACCAATTAAAGCTATGGTTGATCCAAAGAGCTAAATTTAGCTCCATTAGAACTTCAATATTTTCTGGTCCAATTACTTCACCTTCTATTTTAACATTTTGTTTGAGTAAAAACAGTTCATGCAGCTTAACACCAATTTCTAATTTTAGATCTATAGGGGGAATCTCCATTAAGGTATTGAGTGTTAATCTAGCTACTGTTTTACAGGTCTTTGTTTTTAATCCTTTCTGTATATTCATACCAGATCTCATATCCATATGTTATCATTTTTTCTATACTTAAATTGCAAACATCTTTCAAGATTTTTGGTTTCAAGCCCCAAGTGGCTGTTGAAGTCTGCTGTAATTTTTGAATAATATTAACTATTTTACTTTTAATAAAATTAAGATGCAATAACCAATTTAGTTTCATATCAATTATAATACCTAAGTATTTCAGCTCTTTAGTAGTTGTTGTTTTGAATTAAGCACAAAGCTACACAATGGGCTATCTGTGCTCTGCCCACCATGGGTATCGAAACCCGGATTTTAGCGTGTAAGTCCGCAGACATACCGCTGAGCCACTGGGGGGCAGCTCTTTAGTAAATTTAATTCTTTTATTACTAATAGTAATTGTGGGTATATGTGTAATGTTCTTACCTTTATAAATTAAAATGAAATTTGATTTATCTATTATTAAGATTTAATTTATTATCTAAAATCCAGTTTTTAATCTTATTTAATATATCCTCAGACAAAGACATAAATAGATATGGAGCTTTTGGCTGCACTTTTCCTACTCTTTAATTTTAACATTTTATCAATATAAAGATTTCACAGAATAGGACCCAAACTAGGTCCTTGAGGAATCCCCTTATTATATTTCTTACTTATACTTTCTATTAAAACTTCTCTATTTTGAATAAAGTCAGTAATCACCTTTTTTAACTTCCAAGGTATTTTTAGATTATTTAAATGTTGTATTAAGATCATGATATCCACTGAGTTAAAAACATTTTTAAAATCCAAAGAGATTAATAATGTGATGCACTTATTATTTATACTTTGATAAACATAATCTTTAAGTTTCTGTAATGCATGAAGAGTAGATCTCTTTCTCCTAAATCCATATTGTGCATCATCAATTAATTTAAATTTCTCAATAAAGTAAGTCAATCTTTATTTCAAAATCTTATCAAATATTTTACCCCAAATGAGCAAAAGGCAGATTGGTCTATAACTGCTAGGAAACATTGTATCTTTACCTTTTTTATGGATGAGGATCACCTTAGCCTTTTTCCAAACTAGCTGAAAAATACTATTATTATAAAAAAAAATTAATACTTTAATAAACCAATTTTTGTTAGCAAAATATATTTCTTTGGTTATAGGCAACTTTAAATTATCATATGCAGGGGCTTTACTATCTTCCATCTCTCAAATGACTTTATTAATTTCATATTCTGTAATATAATCTTCATTTATATTCAAATCAATATTGCAAAAACCTATTCCAGAGACCACTTGATAATTCACCCATGGAAAGTGATAATTAAGAATTTCATTTTTAGCTTCATTTCTATTTTTGGTGATATTCCCATATTTATCTTTTATTTCATTAATCTGTAAATATTTTTTCTCTTTATCCATGATAGTTTTGTGTGGAATACCAAAAATATTATTATCAGTAATACTGGTAATATAATTTCTTAAGGCTTCTTTTTTTAGTGAAAATCATTTAACTATTTATATTTTGCTTGCAATTTCCCATATTCCATTTTATAATATTGCCTTAAGTTAACGTCTTTAATCTTTTGAAATCTCGGTAAAGCTCTCACTTTGCTTCTGAATATCTTTAGCTTGATATTCCACTAGTGGGCTTGTTTATAGCCAGAGTCCATTTCCACAACTACCTGTTCATCGTTTTACCATCCCTACATAAATGCTTAGAGACTCTTCGTTTCATTACATATTTATTTGCATGTTTTTTTTCTTATTAACCAAAGACTTAATTCGTAAAAAATGATTAATCACGTACCATTTCTAAATTCACATGTGTTATTTATTAGTTTGTCTGTTTTGGAATTTCGCACAAAGCTACTCGAGGGCTATCTGTGCTAGCCGTCCCTAATTTAACAGTGTAAGACTAGAGGGAAGGCAGCTAGTCATCACCACCCACCGCCAACTCTTGGGCTACTCTTTTACCAACGAATAGTGGGATTGACCGTCACATATACACCCCTACGGCTGGGAGGGCGAGCATGTTTAGCGCGACGCGGGCGCGAACCCGCGACCCTCGGATTACGAGTGCACGCCTTAACGCGCTGTTAGACAGTGAGTGGTCTACACAAGTAGGTAGCTAACTACCAAAATAAAATCGCTCAATCCGACAAACCCTGACATTTTGTTATTCTTTGCGTGGAATATGTAGACAAAATTAGGTGTTGCTACCATGAATAAAAAAGTAATTCGAGGCATTACTGTTATTAGGGTATAGAGATTCTTTGATCTGATGGTCGACATCGAATGTTCGATAATCTCCAGATTCTCTTAACACTTGTTTCAGTCTGTGTACTTAACACTTGGTTCAGTCTGCGTACTTCGATATTTACGAACAGCTTACTTGAGTGCATACTGTTAAACATTTTCAGTCGACTCGTTTGTGTGTTGTTGTTTGTTTGTTTTTTTTTGGAATTGCGCACAAAGCTAAACAATAGGCTATTTTTGTTTTGGTCACCAGTGGTATCGAAACCCGGTTTCTATCGGTGTGAGTTTGCAAACATACCGTTGTGTCTTAGAGGAGGCTCAGTCGACTTGTAATGTGAAAGCTTCGTTTGTTCTTGTACTTATTCTGAGACCACAGAAGTTAATTAGAAATACACTTTGGTCATGTAGAACATGCAGTCAGAATACTTGTGAAGACACGCCTTGTTTCAGCTCGGGATGTTCATGTTAATGACAAGTTTATAAGATGAACTTATGCTGAAAATCTCGTGATTACCATTATCGAGATGAAGGTTAGTATCCAAAGAAGAAATTACTATGTTTAAAACTGGTTTCACTTTCTTTAGTTGTACAACTCTAGCTTTCAAATAAAAAGACTTTGGAAAGCTCTTGAATCTCACTCAGATTCATACGTGTTAAGATGTTAGAAATGTGATTAGATTCATGAAACTTTGATGTGTGTTGCTATTAGAAGGTTCGTGAAGATCTTTATTACTTCCAACCAGTAAGAATGTTTAAGTTCCCTTTGTTGTCTGGTCTATTACCGATGCTGTTCTTAGGTAAACATCAGTATTAGATCGACTAATGTATTTTTTTGTCATTCCGGTGATAATCTGTTCATATTACTGTTATTGAGATGAGACATTGAGCGAAGATACAAAGGAACATTGAGTAGTTTTCCGTGACAATACCTGGTTTTGTAAGCAGGAAATTTTTTGTGGTATCTACTTTATGATGTCCTGAACGTTGAATAAAGCATTTTGCATGACAAGGTATTGCTGCCAGACTTCATCCAAGATAAACATTAGACACCAGTAAGGTTGAAAGTGTAATCTTGGTTCCTTCCGGAAAAGAAAAATCTATTATTTTTCGCAGTCCTGGCTGGATTTCTTTTCTTGAACAAATTTGAACTGAAAGCATCTGATGTTCCACTAGATGTACGAGTTCTGGATCTGGATGTTTCTCTATACGAAACATCCAGATCCAGAACTTGAGGCTGCAGTTTTCTGAGCGTATAGAGAAACGAATACTGTGTTGAGTAAGCTGAATATTTTTATCAAATCGGACAAGAGATAAAGATAAATATTTATACGATGAATAATATTCAACAAAAGACATGTAGCTGTAAGGTTTCTTATTCCCAAGAGGTAATGCGAATAAGAAATAAACTTTTATCCGAATTCAGAAAGACTGTATAATTTACCACTGCACTTCATATTAAAAGTAACACTAATTTCTACAGAACATCGTAACCCCCTAAGGGGAAGTAGGTGATGTTATCTAGTTGTGTTTACTCTAGTCTGTAGGTGCTAAATTAGGAACAGATAACATAGACAGCTCACGAGAGCAGCTTTACACAAAATTAGAAACAAAAACATTAGTGAACCTTCACTAAATGTATGATGATGGTTCATCAGAAGATGAAGTGTAGAAGTACCACTTAATAAATGAGCGTGATAAGAACAAACATCAAAAACGTTTATAAATGGTCAATAGAAACAAGTAAATACGGATTTACGTGTGGTGACAGTTTATTCAGTTTCTTTGTTGACTATAAACGTCAATCATAAATCACGAGTGAATTAATTTATGGATCATGTTGGTGAAGCATGATTATAATTGATTTATTTGTCATTAGACATGAATGTTAAACTTATCACACTTATAATACTATATTCTCTACCTAGTCCTTTGGAATGTTTCAATGGTTAGAATAATGCATAACAATAGTATTCAAATCACATCAATTCGGTCGTATCTATTGGACACGACGCGTTTCTCTCAGTCCAGAGTTCATCAATAAAGTGCATGATTAAAAAATATATAATATGACTGATACTAATATATGATAATTGGGTTTATTCTATTGTTACGAAAGCTACAGAATGGCTAGTTGTGTTTACACCCCAGGATAATCGAAACCTGGTTTCTAATCTCATGAGACTGAATATTTACTCCTGAGCCACCAGTGGTGAGGGTGAAAGATGTTTCTTGTTTGTTTGTTTTATATAGACAGTGATTAAAGTGACGTTCAGCATAAGGCAGTGTTTAAAATGATAAGATAAATCCGTGGAATAATGTCTTAAAACATCGACAACTGACAAATGAAGGTTTAATATCTGTTAATTAATTATATCTACGGTATTTTGAGTTGTTTTTAGTTGTTTTTGTTTGGGCTCAACACAGTAAATGTGTACGTTTTCAATCTCTCTATATATATATATTCATAATGACGACGTTCATGTTTATTTAAACTTAAACTTCTCAAAGCGACCTGTTGAGCCAATGTCAACCAAAATTTGTACTTCAAAATTATGATCTGACTGATTGAACTTTGTATTGATTGTTTTCTCCTCTTTGTTTATCTCTTTCTTACTTTTATGTATTCTGATAATGTAGTTTGCCATACAGTTTACTTTAAAGGATATATGTATATGTATATACATATTGTAGGGCCTAAAGCTGATATCACAGTCGTTTGAATATTATCTTACTTCCATAAGGAACAAAATAATGAATTAGCCTTCCTGTAAGTAATAAAGTAACCCATGGTGGTTATGATGACGATGTCTGGAAAGAATGTTTTGTGGTGTTCATTTCGTCATCGCCCAGACTAGCTGTGCTCCACACATTGGACGCATATTTTTATTATAAGAGTGAAGGTCAAATCCTGCTATTTGATCTGACAAGAAATGGAATAGGGTGGTAATGTGGCCTATCTGCCTCCACTCTAGTCTATCTCTTCAGACTTAGTGCAGACAGCATTGATGCAGCATTTTGAGAAATTCAACAAATAAATAACAAGGAAGATGTCATATTTTAAATGTGTTAATTACTTGTGTTTAGGTGAACAGCGTGTACCTCAACCACATCTGACAACTTTATTTTCATATATTTTGTTACATTTGATGGTTTTTGACTAACAGAAAGGCTAAAAAGGGATCGCGTGAATTTTATTATGTTTTTCGGGAAATATATTTATGTTCCATATATTTGTTTTGTTTGTTTTGGAATTTCGCACAAAGCTACTCGAGGGTTATCTGTGCTAGCCGTCCCTAATTTAGCAGTGTAAGACTAGAGGGAAGGACCTTATAACAGTAAAATTACTGTTATAGTGTAAAATATAGAATATTGGCTTATTGTTGGGCTTCTTAGTACAAAACAATAGTTTGTTTCAGTTCTGTTGCTTTATAAAAGTGACAGTTAATTCCTTTATTCGGCCATATGTTCAAACAAATATTTAGTAACGACAGATGATTTACGCTATCTGCTCTCACTCTGATCAAGCCTAAAATAAAAGTAAACCCTACCTGAGTTTTAACAAGCCTCTGACTTGACTATTTAACTTTCTGTAACGAGAGGTCCTTTTTATTATGTGGATTTTTTATGAGGTATATTTTTTCAAATATACATCACATTTTTAAATTTATACAATCCTTTAATTATTTAAATCTCAATTATAAATAAACTAAAATATTGTTTGTTTGTGTATTTTCATCCGAACTGCTACATTAGTGCCATTTCTTGCAGAAAATGATTCTATATATGATATTTTATTAATATGAACACATATTAGTTCTGAAAAAAATTCTTGTAATTTTAAATCAACGTTAAGCCGAAGTTCAATACTAAATGATGCCATTTACTACAGACAGTTTTATAATACTGTTGATTAACTATGACGCTGATATTTCTCTCCTATGTGGTCTTTCATTAATTTTCATAATAATTTTATTTTCTCACACATCTGCACACCCACGTGGATAAGTAATACCTAGGCACACCTTGAGTGTGGGTGCTACATCTCGGGTGTCTAGATTGTTTTTTTCTTGGTGTTATGACGGTTACTCTTCTTTACTTTGTAGTTTTTCACTGTCTTTCTCAGTAAAAAGATGCCCACACACGTGGATAAGTAACAATACCCTCATGATCCATTTAGCATGTGAACAAAATTTTAAGTTTGTAGGTTCTTTTCTCTTGTTATTACGTGGGTGGATCACACACAAACCCAAAGCCTCAGCCTTTTTTGTCGTCGATCAGTTTGTTGCTACATGACAGCACTTTAAAATACAAGTTTCACACTTCACGGGGTCCGGTATGGTTAAGCGACTCGTAATCTGAGGGTCGCGGGTTCGCATCCCCGTCGCGCCAAACGTGCTCGCCCCCCGAGCCGTGGGGGCGTTATAATGTGACGGCCAATCCCACTATTATTTGGTAAAAGAGTAGCTTAATAGTTGGCGGTGGGTGGTGATGACTAGGTGTCTTCCCTCTAGCCTTACACTGCTAAATTAGGGACGGCTAGCACAGATAGCCCTGGAGTAGCTTTGTGCGAAATTCAAAACACAAACAAACACTTCACGGATTAAACGTATGATTAATTAATTCGTTAAAATCGATAAATATACAATATTCATTCATATATTCAGTAAAATAAAATTAAAGGAAGGACAGTAAGATAGTAAATGAAAATATGAATGCCATGACAGGGTCTTTAACGCTAAGCGTTTCGACAACAAATCTAATTGGACTTAAGAAGTCTGAAACATAATTAGAGGCGCTCACCTTCAAACTTGTCAGATATTCTTGAAATAAAGACCAAAAAACGATGAAACTGATAACATAAGATAGGAAAATCATAGAGTAGTTTTATGTTACTCATAATTATGACAGATTATTAACAACTGTACTTTTTATCGAAAACTTTAGCAATTGTGCACGAAGAAACTATTGCATAATATACCACTGTTTTAAGATATCTTTATATGTTCTAAAAGGTTGCTTACACTGGGAAGATATAAATAATTTATTTTTTCTTCACTTTCTTACAAAGATACAGCTGTTGATTTACTCTTTTAACAATCATTAGTAAGCGTCACATTATAACGTCCCCGCGGATGAAAGAGTGAGCATTTTGGTGTCCGGTGATTTGAGTAGACCTTCGAATTACGAGTTTAGTGCCTTAACCATTTGGCCATGCTGGACTTGTTAGGGAAGTGGAACTGCTTAGCCTAAAGAATATTGTTCGGAACAACTTATGCCTGTGAACGAGCATTTTCAAAAATAAAGTATGTGATGTCAGTACATCGATCAAGGTTGACTGATAAACATTTGAAAGCAATTCTAATGATTGGATGCAGCAATGCAAAACCGAACATTGAATATATTTTGAAAGCCAAACGCCAATTTCATAAATCTCACTAACTTTTTGCGGCTTAGTGAAATTCAGATATGTACTCATTATGTGCGATGTAACAATTGTTTTTGCTAATGTCACCTTCTTTAATAACCTTTTGGTAAATAAAAATGTTGGTTGTATTTCTGTTTGTTTTTTTATTATATGTGTGTATTGCATGCTACTCCCACATGGCTAATGTGGCATCCTAAACTTAGTGTTAAGTCTTTCACAGAGAGATATTGTTCTAACTTATAAGTATTGAACATAATGATCATGCGGCCCGCGCTTCTCATTCCCCAAGTACTCTGGCCCTTGCGGGCCCGGCATGGCCAAGCGCGTTAAGGCATGCGACTTGTAATCTGAGGGTCGCAGGTTCGCGCCAGCGTCACGCTTAACATGCTCGCCCTCCCAGCCGTGGGGGCGTATAATGTGACGGTCAATCCCACTATTCGTTGGTAAAAGAGTAGTCCAAGAGTTGGCGGTGGGTGGTGATGACTAGTTGCCTTCCCTCTAGTCTTACACTGCAAAATTAGGGACGGCTAGCACAGATTGCCCTCGAGTAGCTTTGTGCGAAATTCCAAAACAATTTCTGGCCCTCTGTGTAAAAAGTTTGGTGACTCCTGCCTTAGATTTTAAAAGTAAGCAGTTGCCAACCTGGGTCCAAGTCAAAAGGTTTAAAACAACCAAGTTAATAAATTCATGTAATATAACCTTTCATTATAATATTCATAGAATCTTGACAAAGTTTATTGCCCATTAATTACAAAATAGTTGTTAAAGAATGGTTAATTAAAGATCTGAATTGTTATTTAATTAAACCATGAACAAGAGACTCCTCTTGAAATAGTTTTCTCCAAACAAATGTCAATAGCCTAATATAGGAGTTTCAAATGCTTTTGGACAAAATCTTTTTAGTTTTCACAACCCGGTAGAGGTTGTGGTAAAATTAAGTAGGGATGTATAATGAACAGAATTAATTTATTTATCACAAGAGTACATATTAAAAATATTTAAAATACACAATCATCTTTTTTATCATTAATGAGAAGCATGAAACTGGTGTTTTTCTGACAAAATTACACATACTTGAGCTTCAAAATTAGTGTTCACTGTCATCAAAAGTGACTACAAATGCTCATCGGATAAGGTTGATCTGTAACTAGATTTCATTTTTGTAAATGTCTTCACAGAAATATGTAGTGTCCAAAACTGAAATGAATTCACGAGTAAAGTTTTTCTAAATCAATATATTGATCAATTGGATGGTATTTACATTATGAACTCTATCAGTTTCCCTTCTGTGCAGTTGTCCTTCAATATGTCGTTAAATTGCAAATCAGTCACTTCCATTTGAACTTCAGGTGGAAGTTCATCAATAACACAATCAAACTGGTTTGGAAAATCTTTATTTCTGCTGTACTCACATCAAGATCAGAAACACGCCCCTTGAACTGTAGTTTCAGGTCAGAAAGGCTATCTTGTGCAATCCTGCGTGGGAAGGGGGATTCCGCTTCTTGCATGAACTTTCACAAGATTAAAGTGTGTGAAGCAACCCTTCGTCAATTGGGACTCAAAAAGAATTAGTTTTTGCCAAAATGTTTTTACCTCTGCGTACATATTGCAGACAAGAGTGTTTTTGCAATCTTAGATTAAATTCATTCAGATAGGTGGTAAAGTCTTCAGAGAATGATGATTTCAAAGCCATTCGCTGTTTGTGAGTAACAGTTGTGAACTGTTATTTTCATTTTAAAAAATTTCAATCTCAATCCTCAGCTCAAAAAAATCGCAAAATAACATTCGCACAGTTAAGCCATCGAACTGAAGTGTAGTAAGGCAAATCAAGATTTGTTGCTTCTACTTCCGCCAAAAATTCTCGGAATTAACGAAGGTTGAGTCCATGAGAGTGATTGAAGTTCACTGTTAAAACAACTTATTTCATGACATATGACTGATCCAGGTATTTTACACACAGTGCCTACTGATGAATAATGCAGTGAAGAACCATAAGCTTGGAACAACCCACACTTTCAACAGCTTTGTAAATTTGCCCAATTAAACCTTTTCCTGCACAACACATTTTTACCATCATCTGTTGTAGCATACTTCAGCAGTTTCCATTTCAGCTCTCACTTCTGCTAGGAAAAGTTGATGTCTAAATACTGCAGGATCTCATGTTCTTCTAACTTTTATTTGATACGTTTATGAGTTCATCTGTGACTTTAATGGATTATGGTTTTATAGCCAACTGCTGAACTTCCTTTTAAGACATATATCTATTTTGCTTCAATCTACCACTAACATCACCTTCTGCTATGTTATCTATAAACTGGAATCAATCATTTTATGAGGAGCATCCAGGTAGGATGCTTTACGAACAACTATATTCGCCGAAAGGCTAATAGTCTGATATAAGTCTACTTTTTCCTGGCACATTTCTTTGGCTGCTTCAGTCACACATAATCAAATCAGCTCACCATCGGTAACTTATTTTCCTCGTTTGGCTAACACGTGTGTCACTTGGAAACTTGCTTTTGATACAGCTTCATTCTTCCTCTTAAATACAAACTGTTGTGACAGTATGTTACGTTACAAGGTTAAGAATTTGTCTGAACGTAGTTTTCTCGTGAACTTAAAATAGTTTGATGAATGCTTGGTTTGGTCTACAAATGTTGTATTATTTTAGCTCTGCAGTAGTCTCGTTGCATATTAAGCACAACGCTTTGTCACGTAATTCAATAACGAAGGTGTCCACACTCTACTGTTCTTTAAAAACACGACATTCAGAGTCAACTTTTCTCTTCTTTCCTTGTCCTAACATAATAATTATGAATAGCTACGAACTCAAACATGGAGTAAATACCAGTATTTGGTTGGTTGGTTTGGCGTTTTATGGCGCAAAACAACTAGGTTATATGCGCAAAACATCCAGTAAGAAGTCAAAATTAAAGCAAAATTATTAAAACTCGTAAAAAAATCAAGGTAAAATAAAAAAGTTTAATTTTGAATAAAAAACTTAAATTGCATTAAAACCAATTTTTATATCTAGTTTAAAGCAGTAGGAGAGAAATTACAGTAATACAAGTTTTAAATAACTTTATGTAGCTTAATTTTAATTATCAAAACTCGCCAGAGTGATAAACGGGTAAATTTAAACATCAGCGTTTGTCACCTGAAATTGGCCTTTCCAGTCCTGGTTTCGAAGAAGAAGGATCGGGTTGTAATGGTTTCTATTTCAGTTTTGTCAAGACTTCTTGGTCCTACGTGTTTTTAGCACAATGTGAGATAAAATGTTTTATTTGAGAAAGTCTTCTCTGATTGATGTTTCAAGTTGAATCTGGTGGTCCATGGTGGAGTGCTGTCGTCGGAACCCATATAGGTTAGGTAAGATATTTGATTGCTTTCTTCTTGTTCACATGTGAAGTTAAGGTTGGGATGTATAGAGTTAATGTGAGTGTTCTGTAGATCTGAATCACGCAACCGTATCATCTACATATCTGTACCAGTATAGTGGTGGATGTAATGCTGTGTTAATTGCTTGTATTTCAACTTGTGTCATAAAAATATTGGCTAAAACTGGTGATACTGGGTTGCCCATGCTTAGGCCGTTTGTTTGTATATAGTTGTGGTTGTTGAACATGAAGTTTGTCTTCATCGGGGTGAATTCTATGAGGGTTGCTAACTGATTGCTGGGAATGTCTATAGTTGGATTAGGGTCTCGGATATAGAGTTCTAAGGCTATCTTGCAGGATTCAGCGGTTGGAACTTCTGTGAAGAGGGATATAACATCAAAACTGGCCATTAAGGCTTTATGATTAAGTTGATTAAGATCAGACTTGAAATAAAAAGAGTATTTGATGAATGAGCTGGCTGACGTTACATATTTTGAGAATGTCCATGTTATGTATTTACCAAGAATGTGAT
Organism: Carcinoscorpius rotundicauda; assembly: GCA_011833715.1. Classification (NCBI taxonomy): domain Eukaryota; kingdom Metazoa; phylum Arthropoda; class Merostomata; order Xiphosura; family Limulidae; genus Carcinoscorpius; species Carcinoscorpius rotundicauda. Next base: position 40,746,070 of record CM022392.1, on the reverse strand, counting down.
GAAACGATTCATATGTGGACATTATTGGTCGTAATGGACAATCTGGTTTATGAGGTTTGGGGATGCCGTATATTTGTGGTGTGCGTGAGTCGGTTTTGCGAAAGTAGGAATTAAGTGTTTGTGAAGTTGTGTTGGCTTTTTTCATTTTTAATAGTATTTTGTTTACTTGCGTTTCGTGTGTCTTTGTTAGGTTTGTGTGTATTGGTTTAAATTTGTTAGTGCCTGATAGGATGTTCTTCATTGTTCGGATGTATTCATTCGTGTTCATTATGACTATAGCGTTTCCTTTATCTGCTTTTATGATTTTTATGTTTTTGTCTTGTTTTACGATTTAATGGAATTAATGTCTCTTTTTATAAGATTGTTTTTTTAGTTTTCTGTTTTGTGAAATTATGTTGCGTTTTTTTTTAGATAATTCTTTGAAAAAAATCGTTTAAGATGTTTATCTAAAAACGTATATTTTTATCAACAAGTGAGTTTTCTCGACATGACTGATAACAGTTCTGTAATGTTCCTCATAACACACACAGCAAGAACAGTATGGTTATTTATATTTATAGTTCTGTAATGTTTAAAATAGAACGTACAAAAATACGATATGGTAATTTATATTTACGTTCTGTAATATTTCAAATAAAACAAAACAAGTACATTATGCTTGTTTATATTTTCATTGTGCTGTTTCACCAGTGTTGGTCTTCAATTTCACTATCCCTTTCACCACTTTTGGTGTTTACTTTAACTGACTGTTTTCACGCTGTTGATGTTCACTTTCACTGACTGTTTTCACGCTGTTGATGTTCACTTTCACTGACTGTTTCAACACTAACGGCCATTGGTATCAGTCTCTTTTTACACTGTTGGTCTTCTCTTTCACTTTCTATACTAAAGGTCCTCAGCAACACTCGCTGTTTACATACTGTTGGTCTTCACTTTCACTAGATATTTCAACATTGCTGATCTTCAATTTCGCTGTCTGTTTCAACAGTGCCGAACTTCACTTTCACTCAACATTTTAACACTACTGGTTTTCACTTTCAATGACTATTTCAATAGTATTGGTGTTCAGGTTCACTGTCTGTTTGAACAGCATTGGTCTCTAATTTGATTGTCTGTCTCAACAGCATTTGTCTTCAGTTTTACTCTACATTTTAACTCTACTGGTCTTGACTTCCACAGACTGTTTTCACAGTGTTGGTCTTCACATTCACTGGCTGTTTCAAAATTGTTAATCTTCAATTTCACTCTGTTTCAACAGTGTAGTCTCAATTTTCACATTGTTTCAACAGTCTTGATCTTAACTTTCCCTCTACATTTTAACAGTACTGGTTTTCACTATCAGTGACTGTTTCAATGGTGTTGGTCTTCACTTTCACTGAATGTTGCAACAATGTAGGTCTTCGGTTTAACCGTCAGTTTCAATCTCTGTTTTTGTACAGTGTTGGTCTTTAATTTGACTGTTTGTTTCAACAATGTAGGTCTTCAATTTCTTTGTCTCTATCAACACTATTGGTCGATTTCATTGACTATTTGAAAAGTGTTGATTTTCAATTTCGCTAACTTTTTAACACTGATGGACTTAAATCTCACTCTCTGTTTAAACAATATTTGTCTTCACTATCACTCTCTATTTTAACACTACTGGGCTTCAATTTCACTGGCTGTTTTAACACTATTGGTCTTCACTTTAACTGACTGTTCCAACACTGTTGGTTTTATTTTTCGCTGGCTGTATCAACACAATTTGTCTTCAGTTTTACTGTCTGTTTTCACATTTACTTCCAAGTAAAAACTGTTGGTCTTGAATTCCACTGACTTTTTTCAGCCTGTTGGTTTTTAGTTTCACTGTCTCTTTCCATACTGTTGGTTTTCAGTTTCACTGACTCTTTAACACTGTTCGTCTTACATTTCACTACTTGTTTCATATATTATTGTTATTCTCTTTTAGTGTATGTTTCAACACTAATTGTCTTCAATTTAACTCTGTTTCAACAGTGTAGTATTAATTTTCAGTTTGTTTCAACAGTCTTGATCTTCACTTTTCCTCTAGATTTTAACACTACTGTTTTTCACTTTCAGTGACTGTTTCAAGTGAAATTGTTTTTCAATTTCACTGACTGTATTAACACTATTTGTCTTGAATTTCACTGACTCTTTTCACCCTGTTGGTCTTCGCTTTCACTGTCTTTTTCAACACTGTTGGTTTTCAGTATCACTGTCTCTTTAAATATTGTTGTTCTTCAGTTTCACTCTTTCAACACTGTTGATCATCAAGTTCACTGTCTGTTTCAATACTCTTGGTATTTAATTTCACTCTCTGTTTCAGTAGTGCTTGTCTTCAGTTTTACTATCTGTTTATGCACTGTCGGTCTTCACTCTCACATCCGTTTCAACATTCTTCGTCTTCAGTTTCACTGACTGTCTCAACACTGTTCGTCTTCAATTTCAATGTCTGTTTAACACTTGGTGTTGGGTTTCACTGTTTTCATGCTTTTCGTCTTCACTTTAGTTTCCGTTTCAACTCTATTGGTCTTGAATTCAACTGACTCTTTTCACACTGTTGGCCTTTCCTTTCACTGTCTGCTCCAACAAAGTTAATTTTCAGTTTACCGCCTGTTTCAACATTACTGGTATTTAGTTTCACTCTCTGTTTCCACACTGTTCGCCTTCAACTTCAATACTGGATTGCAGTTTCACTGGCTGTTTCAAGACTATTGGCATTTATTTTAACTCTCTGTTTCAATCCTACTGGTCTTCAATTTTACTTCTGTTTGTACACTGTTGGACTTTCATTTCACTGTTAGTTTCAGCACTGCTGTTCTTCCGTTTCACTGTCTGTTTCAACTGTGTATTCTTAATTTTCATTCTGTTTCAACAGTATTTGTCTTTACTTTTACTTTACATTTTAACACTATTGTTTTCCACTTTTAATAACTGTGTCAACAGTGTAGGTCTTAAATTTCGCTAACTTTATCAACACTATTGCTCTTTGGTTTCACTGACGGTTTCAACAGTGTTGTTGTTCAATTTTACTATGTTTTAATAGTGTGTCTTCACTTTCTCTCATTGTTTCAGTAGTGTCCGTCTTAAATATCATGATCTATTTCAACAGTATCGCTCGTCACTTTCACTTACTGTTTAAACACTGTTTATCTTCAATTTCACTGTCTGTTTCAACGGTGTTGAACTTCACTTCCATTGACTGTTTTCTTCTTTTGAAACACTATCGGTCTTAAGTTTCACTGTTTTCACACTGTTCGTCTTCACTTTTACAGTTTCTTTCAGCAATATTGGAATTTACTTTCACCTACTCTTTCAACACTGTTGGTGATAAGTTTCATTGTCTGTTTTCACACTAATGGTATTCACGTTCATTTCCATTTTCACACTGTTCCTGTTCACTTCCACTGACTGTTTCAACACTGTTGGTCTTCGAATTCACTCTCTGTTTCAATATTATTTGTCTTCAGTTTCACTGTATGTTCAACACTTGGTATTCAATTTTAATGTCTGTTTTGAAACTTGGTATTTAATATCAATGTCTATTTTGAAACTATTGGTCTGCAGTTTCAATGATTGTTTCAATAGTGTTGGACTTCCATCTCACTGTTTCTTTCATCACTTTTGTTGTTTACTTTAACTGACTTTTCATACTGTTAATCTTTAAATTCACTGTCTGTTTCAGTTGTACTTGTTTTCAGTTTTACTATCTGTTTGTGAACTGTCGGTCTTCACTTTCACATCTGTTTCAACACCTTTCATCTTCAGTTTCACTGACTGTCTCTTTGATTTCAGTGTTTTGGGTTTCACTGTTCTCACGCTTTTCGTCTTCACTTTAGTTTCCGTTTCAACACTATTAGTCTTTAATTCAACTGACATTTTTCACACTGTTGATCTCCCCTTTCACTGTCTGCGTGTGATTGTGATTTCTTATAGTAAAGCCACATAAGACTATCTGCTCAGCCCACCGAGGGAATCGAACTCATAATTTTAGCGTTGTAAATCTGGAGTCATACCGCTGTACTTGCGGGGACTTCACTGTCTGCTCCAACAATGTTAATTTTCAGGTTTACTGTCCGTTTCAACACTGCTGGTATTTAGTTTGACTGTCTGTTTCCACACTGTCGGTCTTCACTTTCACTGACTGTTTCAACATTGTTGATCTTCAATTTCACTATCTGTTTCAATATTACTGTTCCTCTATTTCACTGTCTGTTCAAACACTAATGGTTTAAAATTTCACTGTTTCAACACTAATGGTCTTCAATTTCACTCTCTTTCAACAATGTAGTCTTGATTTTCAGTTTGTTTAAACAGTGTTGATCTACACTTTCACTACACTACTGCCTTCAATTTCAATGGAGCTGGTTTTCAGTCTCACTGTCTGTTTACACGGCATTGGTCTCTAATTTGACTGTCTGTCTCAACAGTATTTGTATTCACTTTTACTCTACATTTTAACGTTACTGGTTTTCACTTTCAATGACTGTTTCAATAGTGTCGGTCTTCACTTTCAATGAATGTATCAACAGAGTAGGTCTTCAATTTCACTGACTTTATCAACACTGTTGGTCTTCGGTTTCACTAACGGTTTCCACATTGTTGATGTTCAATATCACTGTGTTTCAGCAGTGTTGATCTTCACTTTCAGTGACTGTTTCTGAACTAGGGATCTTCAATTTCACGATCTGTCTCAACAGTGTTGGTCATCACTTAATATTTCAACAGTGTAGGTTTCACTTTCACTGTCTGCTTCACTTGCGTTGATCTTCACATTCACGGACTGTTCTGCAGTGCTGAACTTCATTTTAACTGACTGTTTTCACACTGTCTTCAATTTCATTGACTGTTTCAACACTACTGAACTTCAATTTCATTGACTGTTTTAACACTTGGTATTCAGTTTCAGTGTCTGTTTTCACACTGTTGGTTTTCACTGTCACTGACTTTTTGAACACTAATGGTGTTTAATATAATTGTTTCTTTTTACATTCTTGGTCTTCACTTTCATTGACTGTTTCAACACCATTATTCTTCTGTTGCACTGTTGTTTCAACACTAATGGTCTTCAATTTCACTCACTATTTCAACAGTGTAGTCTTAATCTTCGGTCTGTTTCAACAGTGTTGATCTTCACTTTCACTCTACATTTTAACACTACTGGTTTTCAATTTCAATGACTGTGTTAACAGTGTTGGTTTTCAATTAAACTGTCTGTTTCCACACAATTGGTCTAGACTTTCACTTCTTTTTCCACACTCTTGTTCTTTAGTTTCAGTGACTCTTTTCACACTATTGGTCTTTACTTTCACTGTTTGCTCCAACACAGTTAATTTTCAATTTCACCCTCTGTTTCAACATTATTGGCCTTCAGCTTCACTCTATGTTTAATACTTGATATTCTGTTTCATAGAATGCTTTAACACTATTGTTCTTCACTTTCATTGACTGTTCCAATATGTTCGTCTTCAGTTTCACTCTCTGTTTCAGTAACATTTGTCTTCAGTTTGACTGTTATTTTCACACTGTTGGTCTTCACTTCCACTTCCATTTCAACACTACTGGTCTTGATTTTCACTGACTGTATTCAGACTCTTGGTCTTCACTTTCACTGACTGTTTCAACACTGTTGTTCTTCAATTTCAATGTCTATCTCAACATTATTGTTTTTCTGTTTCACTGTCTGTTTGAATACTAATGGTTTTCAATTTCATTGTTTAAACAGTGTAGTCTTAATTTTCAGTCTGTTTCAACAGTGTTGATCTTCACTTTCACTCTACATTTTAACACTACTGGTTTTAACTTTCATTGACTGTTTCAATAGTGTTGGTCTTCACTTTCACTGAATGTTTCAACAGTGGATATCTTTAGTCAGTTTGAGCAGTGTTATTTTTCAGTTTCAATGTCAGTTTTTGAACAGTGTTGGTCTTTAATTTTATTGTCTGTTTCAACAATGTGTCTTCACTTTTACTCAGTTTTAAACAACTGGTCTTCACTTTCAAAGACTGTTTCAATAGAGTACGTCGTCAATTTTACAGTCAGTTTCAGCAGTGTTGGTCTTCACTTCCACTTCTGTTTCAACGCTATTGGTTTTTACTTCCACTGTCTGTTTTTACACTGCTGGTCTTTACTTTCACTGACTATTTCAACAGTGTTTATCTTCAATTTTTACTGACTGTTTTCATATTGTTGTTCTTCAATTTCATTGTCTGTTGCAACACTATTGGTGATACGTTTCACTGTCTGTGTCAACACTGTTGGTCTTCAATTTCAATCTCTCTTTCAACACTGTTGGTATTCAATTTCACTGACTCTCCGACAGTCTTGGTCTTTAATTTCACTGACTGTTTTATCACTGTTTTATTATGTTGCTGAGACTTCCTGTTGCTGAAAATTCATATTTGTAGTGTTCTGGTGAGGCTTATTGTTACTGATAACTCATGTTTGTCGTTTCTGGTGAGACTTCTTGTTTTTTATAACTCATGTTTCTCGTTCTCTGGTGGGACTTCTGGTTACTGAAAACTCATATTTGTAGTGTTCTCGTGACACTTTTGGTTATTGAAATCTTACGTTCTTCGTGTTCTGATGAGACTTCTCGTTGCTGAAAACTCATAGTTTTACTCTGGTAAGACTTCTGCTTACTGATAACCCATATTTGTAGTTCTCTGGTGGAACTTCTGGTAACTGGAAAACTCATGTTTGTAGTATTTTGGTGAGACTTGTGGTCAATGAAATCTCATATATGTTGTGTTTTGGTGAGACTTCTGATTACTTATAACTCATGTTTAGAGTTCTCTGGTAGGACTTCTGGTAACTGAACACTCATATTTGTTGTGTCTGGTGAGACAAAAGGTAAGGAGCTATACAGTGAAGGATCAGGATAACTGTGTGCCGAGCAGCTGAACTGAACTCAATTGGTCAGCTTTCCAAATATTCCAAAGTCTCTTAATACAGATAATGCAAGTGAGAATAACTATAAGTTGGAATAAAAATATAAGTTAAGTGTCTTAAAGAGATTTTGGTTTTCTATGTTTGATGTTTGTATAGAAAGTGTTCTGCTAAGAGCCACTCAACAATAACATATCGTTATATCACAGTGTAAAATGTGAATGATAGTGTTATTAATTCCTAACAAGTTAGTGTAGAATATCCTGTTTGTTGTCAACATTATTCGTACCTGTTATACAGTTATTTGAAAAGTTAATATTGAACTTTGACTTCGTCTGTAGCTTTTTCAAACTCAGCGGGAGGAAAGGCCATCATAAACAGGGGACAGAGATAAATTGATGGACAGACACCACTGTTCATGACATATATAAAGTAAGTGGTACATAATGTTCTCTGTCCAATCACATCCAAATATTGTCTGCAGCTACTTTCAAAGCCGGCCTTCACTGGTTGTTGTGTAGATCCATTCTGTAATATCATACAAAAGTAAAATAAGAAGATTGTCGTTAGTAAACCACTAAGAAAATTGTGCAAAACCGAGACATGAGTAATTAGTATGTGAATAAATGAAAATTAGTTAACAAAGACAATCATAGGATTTGGGATTAGTAGTTAAAAATCAATTGGTAGATTGTCTACTGGAGAAACTCGTGAGAGTTCACATGTTAACAAACAAACATAAAAGTCAAGACTGATTTCAATTCTTCTTCGTGACATGCACTGAATGAATGTTCAAAACTAAAGAGTCTAAAATATTTCTGAGTAAAACTGTTAGTACACATTTAGAATTATGTTTCACTTAAAAATTAAAATTTGATACGTTGGTTATGCACCCGACATCTGAAAGGTGCTCCCAAATCGGGGTAGGATAAAAAATAAAGCAGTTAGAAAGATAGGTTAAAAAAACAAAAAGCACAGAGCAATACGGTGATAAGTAATTAGATTTTTGTAACTCACAAATTTATGTTATAGTTTAACAGCATATCATATGCATGGGATTTTTCCTGACTAATAACATCCGAATTATCTTTATTCATGGCTTGTACATATTTCACGAACGAAGACAGTAAAGTCTGTTATATTCAAAAACAAAACGCTATCTAGTAGTACAAGTTAATAAAATATTGGATTGTTCATGAAAATGCTCAGAAAAGTTGAGTAACTCATGGTTTTCGTTTATAAAGCAAAATAGTGAAGAAACAGGACACGAACATTAAAATATAAATATTCTTTGTAAGGCTAACACTGATCTGGAATTGATACCTAAAGAAACCATCCACATCAAAGAACTTTAACCAACACCAAATATCATGTAACGTGATCACCCAACGTGAGAAAATGTTCCAGACGCAGCTGAGAGAACTTAGAAACAGAAATGTAAAAATTTTAGTAATGATGATACGACACCAGGTGAACCATTACAGTATATAATTATAATTATGAAACTTTACTAAAATCACGAACAAAAAGCAAAGTTAACTAATAATACAACATAGTATAGGCTATGTATTAAAGACTGTAGTATGATATATTGAAGATATATTTTTGGTAAATCCAATACATAGAATTACGTCATGTTTTCTAATCTTCTGTAATATGGCGTTATATATGTATCTATCTACCGAAACAATAAATACATTATGGCACATCTGTCAAACAGCACCACAAACAAAAATATATTTAAAAATTCCCACTTTTGGCATTCTAGATTCAGACAATTATAAAAATAAATACGAAACGTATAATGTCCCTTTGTTTATCATGGATAGAATGTTAAGTACTCTCCTTATAACAAGCACCCAGCTTTCACCAGGTCTGAACCAAAAGGTTTGATTGTATCTTTATTGTTGTAATCTATAGTTTTAAGAAATGGAGTTTAAATGAAAAAAAACTTTTTTCAGTAAACAGTAGCATGTTTAACAGATGCAAAGTCACCGTTTCTATCAACACAGTCCTAACACTTTTTCCCTGCCGCACTTGCCGTAAAAAGAATATTTTTTTTTAAATCTTAGAAAACGCTCACTTTTTCTAAATTTTCCAGCACAGCGTTATCTAAAACAATATTTGCTAAGCCTCTCACGGGTTGTAGAGTAACATGAATGTTACTTACTAATTGTCTAACTTTTGTTTCTCATTCAAGAATTTAATTCAGAGTTATATAATGACCTTATGTGAATATACCTTTAAATTATTTATACAAAACTTTATACCTACAAATTGTACTGCCCGAAATACCCAAGTTATGCAAGGTAAGTTCGAATACAAAAATTGTTCGTTTTCTTCGCACAGTTCGGTTCCTACTTTAATATGTTGTCACCTTAGTTACTATGTGCAAATATTCAATAATATTATGGTTCCCTTTTTTGTTCTCCTTCTCAGTTTGTATTGGTTAGAAGCGTAGCAGTACTTGCCAATCAATTGTTATAAATGTATGACGTATGCGAAAGAGAAAGAATGTTTGTTTGTTTGTTTTTGGAAATTCGCACAAAGCTACTCGAGGGCTATCTGTGCTAGCCGTCCCTAATTTTGCAGTGTAAGACTAGAGGGAAGGCAACTAGTCATCACCACCCATCGCCAACTCTTGGGCTACTCTTTTACCAACGCATAGTGGGATTGACCGTAACATTATACACCCCCACGGCTGGGAGGGCGAGCATGTTTAGCGCGACGCGGGCGCGAACCCGCGACCCTCGGATTACGAGTGCACGCCTTAACGCGCTCGGCCATGCCAGGCCAAAGAGAAAGAAAATGACAGAAATATAAAACATAAGTGTGGAATGGCAGTTGGAAAAGACAGAAGATGTTCAAAGTTGAGTTAAAAAAGACAGTTTCTCCTTTAAACTTATTTAACATCTTGTACCTGGAGTATGAATAAAGGGTCGTTATTCGCGATTACGTGAACAAGAGTTAGTGTTTTTCTCAGAGCAGAAATTTTGAGATGGACAAGTCATACATGTCGGCTGTAGATTTATATATGTGTGTGTGTATATATATATACACACACAATGTATTAAACAGTCGTATTATGTGAAATATAAAAATAGAAAGAACCACAAAATGTTTTATGATTAGATTAAAGTGTTGATACTTGTTTATTCATTGAGTGCATATGTACAAAAATATTCCTAACTACAGGTGGCAGCACCTATCTCAATATTCTTAACGCTCCCACTTAATTTTAAGTTTTACACAAACTTGCAATTACTATCAATCTGTTATTATAATCGTCACTTTATCTGGTTGATTTATCCATTGGTGCCAGTCCAACATTATCTCTGAACCTTTCAAATGCATTTCTAGCAAGCGGCTTTGTAAGAATGTCAGCAGTCATACTGTTTGTGGGACAATATTCCAGTTTTACTGATCCGTTCTGCACACATTGGCGAATGCAGTGGTAACGAATATCAATGTGTTTTGTTCTTGCATGACCCACTGGCTTCTGTGCCATGGCGATTGTTCCTTGGTGGGCCTGGCATGGCCTAGCACGTTAAGGTGTGTGCTTCGTAATCTGAGGGTCGCGTCAAACATGCTCGCCCTCCCAGCCGTGAGGGTGTTATAATGTGACGGTCAATCCCACTATTCGTTGGTAAAAGAGTTGGCGGTGGGTGGTGATGACTAGCTGCCTTCCCTCTAGTCTTACACTGCTAAATTAGGAACAGCTAGCACAGATAGCTCTTGAGCGGCTTTGCGCGAAATTCAAAACAAACAAACAATCCAACACAAATATATTAATTTACAAAAAAAAATAAATAAAACAATAAAATTTATAATAAAGATTATTACTAATAGTTATTACAAATGATGGTTTAAATACAAGTTTTTATGAGCAATACCGAGTATTATATCTGGTCTAGAACTAAATCTTTTATGGATGTCCACCGAGATCAAATTAATTGATACACCTATACATTTCTTTTCACGTCCAGCTAGCTTGAAGCGATCAAACACTTTTACTAAAGAAAATATTTAATGTCTTCGTAAAAACACTAACATCCGAAGTTAATTCACTAAAGTTAAACAGTTTATTATGTTCGAAATCAATAAAGTAGTTGGTCAAATTCTGTAGTGTTTTGATTAATAAGCATTAATCACAACAATTGTTTTCGAGGCTTATAGAACTGTCTCTCGGTGCGTCGGTTTATACATAGTTTAAGGCGGGATTCTCCAAAGTTCAGTAATATTCGTACAACAAATGTTGTTGATTCTCACTCTTTGGAATCTTCTAAAAATTTAGAGAACAGGTGGTAACTGTGCAATACACATCCAACAATATACGTCACATGCATAAGAACAAACGTAGGTACTAAACTAAATGCATAACTTTAAATACGTTACAACTAATAGTTTAATATGATTACCTCTGGCTCCCGTACAAATTACTTTAATTGTTTGTTTTTTTAATTTCATTGGAGGCTACTCGAAGGCTATCTGCGCTAGCCGTCCCTAATTTAGAGGGAAGGCAGCTAGTCATCACCACCCACCGCCAACTATTGGGCTACTCTTTTACCAACGAAAAAGCGAGCAAGTTTGGTGCGACAGAAGTCGAAACCGTGACCCTCAGATTACGAGTAGAACGCTGGGCGAATTAGTTTGAATAACTTTTTGGATTGCTTCACAAAGGCTACATTTTTATAACCATAGTAATATGTGCCATCCAAGAGCCACCAAACTCAACTTCTTTTGCTTTGCAGACCTTTACTAAATTGACTCAAAACCGTTTTATTAAAAATTCTCACTTTGAAATTAACAATTTCTTACTTTAAACTTAAAACCCTGTGAGCAAATTATTTAGTTATACCTCAATATTTCTTTAAATTTTAGAAAGTTTTATCCTAGATTTTTTAATTGCAAAGTCTTTGGTCAAGTCCTCAAAACTAATTTGGCGTAACAAATCTGCTTCTATACTTAGCAGAGACAAGGGATCCAGCCGGTCTTGTCACATAGTTGTTCTGTTGGGATCTTTAATATGCTTCAGTTGAGAAAATAAACGCTCAGCTATGCAATTTGTGACTATTGGTGTTAAAAAATATACGCAATGCAATGTCTACATTTGGAAACGCATACTCAATTTTGTCTTCTGAAATTATTTTATAAAGTTCAGCATGGCTGAATCTGGTTTTTACAGTTTTTGTTGCACTGAACTTATGGCGCACATATAAGTGAAACTGATTAAGCTCGGCACAGAGGTTAGTGTCAAAGTCCTCTGATTAAGCATCAATTAGTTTTTGGGAACACTGAGAATACCTTGTACTTTCAGCAGATGAAGTGACATTATTGGCACATCACTCAGGAAAGAAAATCTGTTTGTTATTTCTTTGTACACCTATCCTCTTCTTCCCATTTGGGTTTCTAGTTTGTCAACAATTGTGTCGGAGGTGTTGATACGAAATTTATCTTTGGCATTCAGATCTACTTCTTGTGCATTTGCTTCATTGAGTTCCATCTTTCTGACACGTTTGCCACTTTGAGCTGCATTGTAATCTACATTTTGTAGTACCGTATTTTCCGCCTAATAAGCCGAATTTCTGGCCCTAAATTTTGGACCTGATTTTTGGGGGTCGGCTTATTGGCCGATCACCAGCTTTGGACCAAAAAATACTGAAGACCAAAATCGGCCCCAAAATCATACCTTTGATCTCAGAGTTACGGCAGAGTTATTTTAGCTGAATAAACTTTATTTATTAATAGAAAAAGGTCTATACATTACGAATGGCATGTATTCATAGAAATAACAAAATTCATAAAAACACACTTTAGTCTCAGAAATTTATTAAAATCCATCAAATTCATCATCTTCGTTTTCTCTTGAAGTACAAGGCTGTGTCGCTTCATGAAGCGGGTACACCAGCTTTTGGTTGCCTTAAAGTCTCTTGAATTTTCTTTATTTCGACCAGCTCACTTTATTGCAAAAATACGGACCTGAGCGCGCATGACAGTCAGACCACTCTGTTGGTTTTCATTCACCCATGTCGCTACACCTTCTTCCAGTTTTGGCCACTTCGGTTGATTTTTCTGGTTACATTTACTTGTTTTCGACATTTCTTTTAGCACACATTCTGCTTTCTTCCATTCACGGACCTGTTTTTCATTCACACAGTAATGGCAAGCGGCATTCATATATGAGGTTTTTAAGGCTAGCTCTACTACTTTCAGTTTGAAAGCAGCATCATAACGCATTCTTTTTCTGCAGTGTAGATATCTTTGGCTTTTAATGGTACAATGATAAACTCCCACTTCATACCCCTGGTATTTATACCCTGGGTTAGTGATTTTAATTACTGAGTAAAAATTTTGGAATTTCATTGGTTACCTAATTACAGTGAGTGGAGCCAATAACGAATGACATATTGATTTCATCTCTCCTCGGGTTATTGGGCGGTAATAAGCAAAAACCCTTATTTACAGAGCTGAAAATTGGCCTCGGCTTATTAACCGGAAAATACAGTATTTCCTTTGCAATTATTTCAAATCTTTCAGTCATCCCTTAAAGTGCGTAGGTGGTCAGTTGATGACTCGTACAAATTTGCACCTGTTTTTAAGTTCACATCCTCATTTTGCATAACTCGACTTGCTTTATGAAACTTTTGCAAAATATCATCCCACATGATCAACGTGAAAACAAATACTAACCCTTGGATCTTATCTGCAATATCGTCTGCTTTTTTAGTGTCTCCCTTTTGTGACACGTCTTCAATAAGATATTCTAAAGCTTCCAAAATTTGAAAAAAAGACTTCAAAATTGCTGTTGTTGCCATAGCATGTGCCTCCCATCTGTCATCAGAAAGGGATTTTTACACACTTTCATTTCCAAGACAAGCTTTAAGAATTTTCAACCGGCTGGTTGGGACCGAAAAAAATGTCTAAAGCGAATACATTGTAGAGAAAAAATTAACTGCCATTTGACAGCAGTCAACCGCACTTTGGCCTACCAGATTTAGTGAATGGGCTGCACAGGGCACATATATGGCAAAATTATTTTCTTCTAAAATCTTTTGGTGTATCCCCTTATCACGCTCAGATATGTTAGAAGCATTGCCGTAGGACTGACCCACTACATTATGAAAAATTAAGTTTGCAAACTTAACGTAAGTACCGCAATAACTAGTCAGCCATTTCCTCACTGGTATGGCTTTTCAGTTCCAGAAATTAAAAAAGTGTTCAATAGGCTGCCCATCTTTTAAGTTTTGAAGTACAACACTTAACTGATCTATTATAGATCTATATAGACATGGCGTCAGGTCGACTGACACAAGCTATAATAACCAGAATAATTTACTTCATCAACAATGAACACGTGGACCTTCTGAGCCATTGGTTCAATGAGTTCTTCACAGGTGGTTTTGGACAATTGAGAAGTAGTTCCTTTTCCAGAATTTCTGTATTTCGAAATGTGCGCTGCTAAAAATGGATCAAACGGACTTATGAGCTCGAGCAGCTCTAGACATTTCCCATTATGCAGTGAACCACATTTTTCATCTGTTCCTCGAAAAGCCAGGCCACGTTCAGCTAACGTACTAATAACAGCTATTACACGCTCCAAGACATGTTCCTAGTAATTGCACTCGTCTTTAATTTGTTTTTCTAACTCTTGTCGCAAGCCTAAACCTTGTTTGCGAGTTACGCACGTTAGCATAGAGTCTCGGTGAGTAGTGCTTCTTTGTGATGATCAATTGCAATAGTATTTCACTAGTTACTGAACCCTTCTCTTTCAACAAAACGCGAGGAAAATTTAGGGGCAAAACGTTTACAAACAAAGCAGTAAACTGGCCCTGTCGATGGTGAATACAATAACTACTCTCTCTTGTATTGCTCACCATTGGCTTTTACCTCAAAGAAAAGTTTATGCAAACACTATCTTGTTGGTTTGCCATTGTTGAAAGTCTGGCAAGATTTGCCAAATGGCTCATTGTGGTGTTGACAGTCAGTGGGTCCACAAGCAATCCAATAAACCACATCATCAGCAGAGAAATCAAGCCACAACCCTGGATATTTTGCTTTAGTTTCTTCATCTTTTGTATACTGAAGCATTTTACCATAGTCCAGCAGATTTTCATTGTCAGCAATTATTTCAACTTCAGACTATTTTGTCAAGCACCTTGCATGAACATTAACATCAGAGGTATCAGGAGAATTTACAGGCAAAGTGAGATCAGTTGAGCCAGCCTGTGACGCCTCAAAGTCATCATGATGTTTTGACCTTGAGGTGGATAGAGTGGTACTTGTAGGTGTGGAGCTTGGTTCAACTTCAATCTTGTTAGAGTCAAATGCAGTACAAGTGACTTCTGATGGCAAAGATGGGTTTTGATTTGGAAGATCATGTTGTATAAGTTGAGTGAAGAAATTGGTCAGCTTTCCAGTTCTGGCCACTAACTCCAAAGCCTTTTGTTGGTTCTTTTTTGGCAGTTTTCTCTTTTGTGCTCGCCTTAATTGAACACGTTTCATCTTTCAGTCTGAAAATACAGAAAAAAAATAAAAAAACACAAAAGAATATGGACCATATATAGTTACAATGGTTAGAAAAATACTGAAATTCATAAAGAAAAATTATGGTAAGACAGTCAAACATACCAACCTCTTGGTCTACAATTAGACAAAGATTGCCAGAAAGTTATCCTATAGTAGTGATTCTCAACCTGTGTGTCGCGAGAGATTGGCAGGTGTACCGCGATGTTTTTGAAACACATTTAACTTTCTTGGGATTTTACAAGCAAGTCAAACACATCAGTTAATAAAGCTACTAAAGCTTTGAAACCTTCCAAAACATTCGATGCTTTTCATTAAACTCGAGCACTGAGAAGTTCACACTTAAATTTCATTCTTGACTGAAACGGTTCGGCTGTTAGTTTAATTGTGACGCAACAAGCGCTTAGTACGTCACATATGATGCATCAAACAATCAAACTGCTTTCTGGAATATGTTCTCATTATGCGGTAAGCTACAGCTACTACACTGTAGGTGGGAATTTTATATCAACTCCAGAACTTCGTGCTTATCGTGCATGAATCAGCTTTATCATTTATCCATGGGTCCCCCAGTGGCTCAGCGGTATGTCTGCGGACTTACACGCTAAAATCCGGGTTTCGATACCCGTGGTGGGCAGAGCACAGATAGCCCATTGTGTAGCTTTGTGTTTAATTCAAAACAACAACAACATTTATCCATGGAAAAATATTTAAGTAAATCTGGTGCTGCAAAGGAGAATGAGTTGAATCAAAAGCAAGGAATCAAACGAATGTACAAAAACGAATACATCGAATACGGTTTTATCGCTTTGGAATCGGAACATTCTTAATTACCATTCCGCCTACTCTGCAATGCAACTTTATGGAACGAAGCGCTTGTTCCTAGCAAACTGAGAAGACACTTGGAAACAAAACATTCAGCTGTGAAGGATAAAACAAAAGAATATTTCGAGAAACTTGCGGCTCAACAACATGAAGGAAGCTTGTAAGCTTCATGAAGATGCCCGAAAAAGGATTGTTGCAAGTTATAAGGTTGCTCAGTTGTTGGCAAAACGCAAAAAGGGCATACGGAGGCCGAATCAGTCTTTGCATCAGCGTTAGCAATCATCGTTGAAACTATGATTGGAACGGATGCCGCCAAAAAGGTTAAGCAAGTTTCACTGTTCAATGACACAATTTCGTCCAGAATTGTAGACTTATCGTCGGATTTGAAGGATTAAGTTTGCAAACACTTCAAAGCACCTGAAGATGAATTGTCTCTACTATGATCTCTTCAAGTTGATGAATCTATTGACGTTAGTGGAAAACACAAGTTCTGGTTTTTGTTCAATTCATAAAAGATGGAAACATCTTCCTTCTGTTAACGAATGTCTGTCAAAGAAGAAAATTGTCCCTCGCATTTAGAACACATCAAGCGACCTACAGTCCGCGCTAAAATATTACTTCCCGTCACTTGCTGTCGACGAATATAACTGGGTGATTTATCCATTCGGAATCAACGAGACAACAAATCTTACAATTGAAGAAGAAGAACAGCTCATTGATTTACGAAACGACAAATTTTATCAGTCATTGTTTCCCAAAAAGAGCTTTGATGAGTTTTGGATCTCCATTAAAAATTCATATCCTGTAATCAGTGCAAAAGCAGTTGAAGTTCTGCTTTCATTTGCATCTTCGTGGTTTTGCAAAACTGGATTTTCAGCATTGACTGAAATTAAAGCCAGAAAGAGAGAGAGGCTTTTTACAGTCGATGATGAAATACGAACTTGTTTGTCCACGTTAGAGCCTCGCTTCAATTTGATTTACTCTCGGAAGCAGCCACAAACGTCACATTGAAATCATATGTAAAACTGAAAAGATTTGATTTTTCTGCAATACCACAAAATCGTTAAAAAGTCTTTTGTTCTGAGGCTTTTAACGCTTTCCGTATAACGTATACCGAAAAAAATTCATTAGGGCTTTCCAGGTGTGCCGCGAAAAGGTTGAGAACCACTGTCCTAAAGCGTATGTCCATCAGCACATAAACATGAATTTATAAATACTTTTATTGATTTACTGCATTATGATTGGTTAAAAAATCTTCGAGAATGGTTTTGGTCCATTTTGGGAGAATTAGTTTTCAGTCATTGCAAAAGTCTCACTTAAGTTGTTTCTATAGTTGCTGTATGCAAGAAGCAATGACAATGGTAATATACAAATCCTTCATGAAACAAAAAGTATTCAAAACAATTTGTGAAAAACAACACACACACTGTAGTAGCCTATATAAACAGTGATGATTTTGTAAAGGTACACATATGTATCATATAACAAACTATACTGTACATTGAACTACTAAATACTGGGTTAGGTCTAGGTTAGAACACATTAATCCTAATCAAATACTTGAAGAATGAGCTGTAACCTCAACTTTGAGTTCAATTTTGACCTGGGGCCTTTAGATGAGCCAATAAACCATACATCAACAAAATAGGCATACGTCTGAAACTTTATCTGCATGTCTGGATGCGAAGGCAAATTCAAAACGACGGCCTTAAATTGGGAATGGTCAACTTCATTATTCCAGGCCCTACGCTATAGTCACTCAGTTCTCAGATAACAACACTAACGTTAGGCCTAACGCTAATACATTGCAACTGAGGCTACTAACGTTAAGCCTAGAACTCAGTACTACCCTTGCTCATGAATTACTTCAGTTCATACATTTTCTCAGGCAATCCTAAATTGATTTTGTTGATTCTTCACAATATCTTTGTATGACCACGGTGCCATAGTATTGTACTACTACTAGCAATGTAGTGTATACACAACAGTGCTAAAAATCATGTTTTCGTACATGTCATAGTCTTACGCAATTTGACCTAAAAAGTCACATTATCGCCTTTAGACTACTCCAATCAGTCTGTAGTTTCTCCAGCTTTTCAGTGTTACGTGTTTTTTTTTATGTGGACTGAACGCAACAGAAAGACACAGATAACAGCTTGTATAATTTATTACAATAATCTACTTATATGTGACAGACATAAAATAAATTATTCAATAGCAATAACAGATATCCAGTTTCAACCTTCAAAACCACTTACAATACAAAAAGGTACTGGCCTGTGTTTAATAATATGATCCAGAATGAAAGTCCAAATCAGAAATCCAAAATTCCAATCTAGGCGGTGAATTTAGTCCCACGAAGAAATTTTCGAAGTTTGAATGGGTAATTTCAGAAACAATTCACAGTCCAATACGTGTTGACTTTCGGTATAATCCGTAATTCGACTGAATTATAGAGATTGACAGAAAAAAATTCACCGCTTTAGTTGATCTAGCTCTATTCACAAATTCAATTTGAATAATCACACGGCAAACGTTTAAACTTTCTCAAGCGAAACCAACTTCTTGACCCGAGTAAAAATGGATGACTTTCTTCCCTCGCATCGCCGTCTGTTTATATACTAATCGCGTAACTTCCCAGAATTCCACAGTACAAACACCAGGCCAATACAAGTGATCAATCTATCTAGTTCTAGAAATTTCTACATAAATAATTCTAAATGAATTCTAATTAATTCTAAATGTTATTTTAAATGAATAACATATTTTATTGGTTTAAACTTAAAAAAAATAATATAAATATGGAAATATAAATAATAGATATGGGAATTCAAACACGACATGACATGGTTGTCGTTTACATAACATTTACATAACATTCAGAAATGTAATAGAACACATACTATTCTGAATTTGTAGTCGCAAAATAGTTGAATTACATCTAAAAGTTTGTTGTCGTCTCTGTGTTTCTGTCGGATTGTTGGTTCATCTCATAAAAGATATCACCAGAGGGCCGGGCCGCGGCATTATGACGTCAGGATAGCATCACTGAAGAAATAAGGATAATATAATTCTGATCTACATTTTGAGGTCTAAAAATGGCATATTTATCCCGTAAGTAAATCTCAGCTTCAGATCTATTTATATTATTACATAATCACAAGAGAATACATTTATGTGTAAAAACGGCTGGTATGGGTTGAGAAAATTTTTTATGTAGAGGAACAAACAACGTTTCGACCTTCTTCGGTCATCGTCAAGTTCACAAAGAATGTTCATCAACACAATAAGTTTCCTCCACAAACTGTTGAACACATTATAGGCACACACCTACACAAAAAGCAAAATCAACTAACAAAAGTAAATATATCCCACGAATTTAAAAATCACGAAACCAGATACTGCTGCATACCATTTGGCAAAAACTAGTAATAAAATATGACACTCCAGTTAATACCAAATTTATTCAAAAACCAGGCACAAAACTGAGGTCTATACTATGTAAAAACTACACTGACAAACACCACATCAACATTATTTATAAAATACAATGTGATAACGGCCACAACTTCTATATTGGAGAAACAAGTAGAAAAATGGAAACCAGATTCAATGAACACAAAAAGTTACCTTCACGCGTTTTCAAACACTGCAAATCAAATAAACACAACATAACCATAAAAAACAACCAAATACTGAATAAAGAAACAAACATAAACAAACGCAAAATTAAAGAAGCCTTACTTATACAACAACTCAGCCCAAAATAAACCAATACAAAGGAACACCTTTATACCTATATTAATAAATGTAATCAAACATCTAAGCACGCCTTCTACATTCCTATAGTCAATTATATAACCTCCTTCAAACAAGTGCTCAGCTCTCAGTCAGTTACTTCTTTCTTTCTTTGTGAACGTGACGATGACCGAAGAAAGTCAAAACGTTGTTCGTTCCTCTGCATAAAAATTTTTCTCAACCCACACCAGCAGTTTTTACGTATACATATTTTTCTCTACAAATGGGTGTTCTCGTCATCACAGATTAAGGGAACACATACATGTTCAAATACTTTTATATGTTGCATGTAGCCCCCAGTGGCTCAGCGGTATGTCTGCGGACTTACACGCTAAAATCCGGGTTTCGATACCCGTGGTGGGCAGAGCACAAATAGCCCATTGTGTAGCTTTGTGCTTAATTCAAAAACAACAAGAAGGTTGCATGTAATCTATGAACGGTTGCATTGCTACAATGTAATCCCTTTCTAAATGTCTCCCGCTAGTATAGCGGCATATCCACGAATTTACAACGCTAAAATCAGGCGTTCTATTTCCTTCGGTGGGCTCAGCAGATAGCCCGATGTGGCTGTGCTATAAGAAAACACACACATTTCCTTTTTAAATGTTTTCTTGTTATGATAAATTTCTAAACATGTACTCACATACAAAAGACGTTTTTTAAGAAGAAGTTGTTTGAAGCCAAAAATATTACGGCTTAGAAAAGCTTCAATGAAAAACATACTTATAAAAATGTTGCAAAACACACATGAATAATGCAATACTAATGCAAATAAAACTAAAACAAACGAAACAATAACCCAAATATAACGTACAAAAAGAGAAGCCGAAAAAATAAAATACTAGCCATGTCTCTACACATCTGCCACCATTTCGTTTGACTTATGTTTCTGTGGTGTTATACTGTTATTGCTCTGTAGATTGACTGAATAAAGTAGTAAAAACAACACAAAACAGATCCACTGCCTATAATTTATTATTACTAGCCTCAACAGAATGAATAATTGTGAAAAATATTTCACCTTCAAGGTCAGACATCATAACATACGATCATCTGAAGTTTTATCAACATTTTGTACTACTCTTCACTGTAATTTTTCGCAAATCAATAACTTCTTACTTCAGATACATATTTTAGTATTTTCTCGAAACTTTAGTCACTCACCGAGCCAAAGAGCCACCTTTGTGGTGTCCCCTTCCCTTGTTGCCCTAAGCACGTGCTTATTTTGCTTTTTAGGCTGATTAAGAAGAAATGGATAGTCTTAGTAACAGGAAATACAATGCAAGATTCAAAGCTTGGATAGTTCCATTTTTAATTTTGTCATGCTTCTACCAGAGACATAGTTATTAAACTGTAAAACAGTCAGCAAAGTTGTCTCTTTGTGAATTAGAATACTCTAACAAAGAGCTTTGGATCTCCATACCAGAAAATAATTCTAAATATAATATAAAACACCATAGAATTAAAGAATGAAAAGGGAGCTTTTGGTACATCTCGACCATCTCATTCATTATGTCTAATAAAATACTAAAATCTCAAATCCATCTGTTATCGTTTAAACATTTTTCAAGCTACCTCTTAAACTCACTTAAATTACATGCATCTACCACATCTGAAGGCAACTTATTCCAACCATTGTGCTGAAAAATATAGTTGTTCAGTATTCTTACCATACTCACCTTCAAATATAAGAGAAAATTATGCATTACTGCTATCAATTTCCATAATAATTTTTAACATCTCAGACAGACCTCCCTCAACTCTTCCTTTTTTAATGAGAAAATAAGTCCTTAAATTTTAACATATCCTTGAATGACAACCTTTCCATCATAGATATCATCCAACTAATCCAAGTAGCTCTTATTTGCATCCTTTACAACATTTCATTGCTATTTTTAAAGTAAGGAGCTGAAGACTGAAAACAGTATCCCAAATTCCACCTGTATACTGGCATTAATAAACCAGAATGCTCATGTTTCATGGAAAATAGTGTTCCCTGTATATATTGCACAAGTTTTAAATTTAGTTTCTTTCATAAACAATAGTTCATCACAAGTTTATTTACAGAATTGTTTACGAATAATAAATGGTATAGTTAAATAGCTATAAACTGGTCATTATTATATTACTATGTTATGTAACTAGAACAATTCTAAGTGTTTCTTATTGTTTTAATCAAGTATAACTGCACTATTAATTCTTGTTATGTGTGGAATGCTATAATCCTTTCGGGTTGTAATTATGAGCGAAAACATGGAGTTTCAAAGCCAGATCTAGAGTGCTTGATTGTGTGTTTAGCCATAAAGAGCATCTATTGGCGATTTTTAAACCGAAATGATCACAGATTGTATTGTAATAACAGAACATATAAGAATAATTCATCTTGTCAATTGTGTTATAAACTAATTAAAGCAGCCTATTTGTACTTTGATGAAAAAGACACTTATTTAAAGCTATGAATGAAATTGTGGTGATCAACAGTCACAGTGATGAATTTTAAGTGAAATTATCACAGTAAAATGTAATAACAAAGGAGGAAAATAATTCATCTTATGAAATCCTTTTCTAAAGTAAACGAATTAGCTTATATGAACTTTAATTAGAAAGTATATGCATAAAAAATAACTATCATTTAAAGTTCTGGATAAAACTAATAACGAAAATTTGTATATACGTTTTACTTGAGTTAATATGCTATTTTAAAACAATTGAACTGGTGTTATTTATTTATTTTTGTCAACAAATCACAGAGTTCTACCGTAAACCCCTTCAGTGGCTCAGCGGTATGTCTGCGGACTTACAACGCTAAAAACCGGGTTTCGATACCCGTGGTGGGCAGTGCACAAATAGCTCATCGTGCAACTTTGAGCTTAATTCAAAACAACAAAAACCTACCCTAAATAATCTGGACCATATATAAAACATTGCATTCCGAAATGTTGTTTCCACATTACTCCAATTTTTAATCAGAAATTGACAGATGATGAGGATTATGAAGAAACTGTAGTTTGTGTGATTTACATCATACATTTTAGGCCATGTGCTCCACTTTTGAGTTTTATAACATTTTTCTTCTTTGAAATGTTAATTGTGCTTCAAATATTTTACACCTGATAGATGGCACAATGTTATGATGGCGAAGTGTGGTAAATAAACTGAAGCAAACGAAAGGATTTACACGTTTAAAACTTGCAGTTGCAATATAATAAAAACTACTGTCGTTAAAAGGCTCAAGAAATGAGCAAAATTTCGGATTCGTTAAACATTAAAGACTCGCAACTTAATTTAACAGAGGTAAGAACTAAAAATTCAAGTTAGAGTCAGAAGCGCGGCATGATATCTTATCTGAAAGATATAACGTAGCAGCTTTAAAGTGTGTAATTCTGTTCATGTCTAGATTTCAACTTGTATTTATTTTTGCTACATATTGTTTTAATAACTTTATTCATTTCACTTTTTGCTTTAAAAACAAACATTTCTAAGTGCTATTTCATGTGTTATAATTATAAACACACTACTTCTCTGTATCAATTATGTATTGCTTACGATATTTTTAACCCTTTGTGAATAATTTATATATATACACATTGTTATAGTAATACTGTTGATTACTAGTACCGACAGTAAGAAATAAACCGAAAGCATGCAATAGGTAACGCTATCAATGATTAAAAACTATTTTAATTCGATTATTCACTGAAAATAAAATGAAAGTATCAAGACGTTAATAAATTTCATATGAAAGAATGTGTAGAAAGAAATTAAAATATAGCACTAAAAGTAAAATTTGTGAGTTATAACTTAATGAGAGATTTGGTACTACTAGGCTTACTAATTTCTACTAGGAATTTAAAGTTTAGAATTCATTAATTTATGTTTTTGCATCACATGTTATGACTTTTATCCCTTCATGGCTGTTACTGTGTATTATTAAGAAGCATTAACACTCAAAGTTAGAAATTTCTCAACCCTAAGATTTTGATGTAAACAGTAAGGTTACTTTCACTTTAACAGTGTTTTTAGTATTTACCATTCTTGTATTTCTTTTGTAATGTTATATCTTTGTACATTTGTTGTAATTCAAACTTAACTACTCTTAGCTAAAAGTAAAAATCAAATTTAAAGTTGCAATTATTTGAAAATTGTACTTTTTTAGTACATTAGAGTTAACTTGTGAAATTGTGCTTTGCTTTGTTTTATACTTGTTTGTTTGCAAATGAGTTTGTTTAAATTCATGTTTTGCCCTTTTAGTTTTGTTTTGTTGCAAATTTAAGATACTAGTACTAAGTTAGAGTAATATGGAAAGATTGAAACAGGGACGTGTAGACTGCAGACCACAACATACTCATATTGTTAAGAATGTGCTGACATGATGCTTTTGCAATCTATATATTTTTAGCATTGTAATTTATTTGTTAGCTGGAGGTAGCTCTATATTTTAATGATGGTGATAAGGCTTGAAGATTTAAGCTTAAAAATTCTATAAAACTGTGAACTTAAGGCTGTGATTTAAGGTTTAACATATTTCTGATATGGAATTGTTCAGATGAAAGACTGATTTTCAAGACAGAGAATAAATCAATTAGGGTGTGAATTATTAGAGTAACCTTGAACAAGTTTAATTTAGTTAATCAGTCTGTTTATGTAGTTTGTATTGTAGGCCTACATGAGATTTAAAGCATTAAATGTTGTATAGTTTTAAGAAAACTGAGACACAACAATAAACTAATTCATTGTACTTTATATGGATTGTAATTTATATTATTTTCAAGATAACTTGCAATTTAACACAAAAAGGATTATGCTGTAGTACTAGTAACATTTATATTAATTTGTCCAGAGTTGAATACGTGAAAAATGCTTCTTAGTAAATTTTTGTTAGAAGAATCTTTTAAACCAGATTTTTCAAACTTTAAATGGACTGAATGAAAGTTTAATTGAACTTATAAGGAGAACTAAATTAATTTATAATTTTATTATTTTATTGAAATGTAATAGGTAATACCAAAATTGATGTTTTTTGGGTAGATGTGCACGAGTATTTAGATTTGTACAGAAGAATAAGTAGTAAAAGATGTCTAAAGTGACTTAAACAACATTTTATTTTAACTTATCTGTTTCAACCATTAAGAAAAATTAAATCCTATAAGCATTATCAAGATATTTAAGTTCACTGAAATTATTAAATTTAGCACAATTAAACATCCTCTATCAACACAGTCCAGAAACTGCATGAAATTATTTTAACTAATTAACATTGAAAATAAGGGGTAATCTTGTCGCTCATGATAAATTAATTTTATTGCAGTAGGTCCAGAGCAATTTTATTCTGTTGATAATACCATTGAGACAACAAATGGTATATCTGTACATTTCCACTGTAATGTGTTACATATATACGAGGCACAGAGTTGTTAAATGTTTGATTCATCAAAAATGCATATGTAATTCTTTAAATGCTTAATATTTTCAAAATGTTGAAAGTTTCAATTTAATCAAGCAGCAAAAATACAAATAAAGTACTGTGTATTCTTCCAAAATAGTTGCACGTAAATACTGTAATCATTTTATTATAGTTATTTGTTTAAATATAAATATAACAGAGCTTGAAATGTATTTTGAGTTTAAATTTTGGAGATTGAACAAATATGGAGGCTAATATCGACCACAATGAAATTTATAAGAGGTAGTATGGATTTAATATTTTATCATACAAGTATTATGTGTGGGGAAATTGATACAATATATATGTGGAGGAGTAAGAATAAAAATTTAAGATTTTATTTAAAGCACTAGCATTCTAGTTTTGGAGCTGCTACTTTACTGCATTACATCATGGGCTATCATATACATTTATATTGGATAGTGTTATGATTGTTGTTAGTATTGATGATCTTGATAAATTCTCTTTCTGGTGTACCAATTGCTGAATGGCTAGTACTCTCAGCCATAAAAGTACAAATGTGCTGCAAACCATCGATATGTGGAAACTGAATGTTTGCTTGTTGTTAACAGTGTTTAATAATTTCATAATTATTCACAGCTAGGCTGTGGTAGAATCCAAAACTTATAATTTGATGCAAGTTGGTTCAGAGACCAACTTGCATACATGGTAACATATTAATTCCTAGGTTCTAAAAAGATACTTTAGTAATAATAATACAGTCTTTTTTCTTATCTGACACTTTTTTACATTATTCAATCTTCCATATTCTTCACTTATCACAAGAGAGCAAGTCATTTCTGAGTCCCCCTTGGTGTGGATTCCTGTATGTGGTGAAGGCCTCCCAGGGAAGGTTCTATTTTTTCAGTTTATCACCTCTGGGATCTAAACATCTACCCCCTTGTTTGCCATGCATGGTGACTCGTGAAGGGGAGGAGAGGATCCTGGTGGTTGAGAGGTCCAACCCTAATACACCACTTTGGCCTTGAATTCCTGTAGATAGACAGCCTTGGGGTGGACCCCCAGGGTCAATTGGCTGGTCCACTTGAGTTGAGATAAACCAAGTGTGTTGTGGACATTGTATTTGATGCTAGTGTTTAGATACAGTGCTCACAAAACCCTGGAATTGCTGCAGTGTCCCAGTTTGGCATTGTAGTGTATCCCCTCGTAAGGACCATAGTGAGTGGGGTTATTGGGCACTAAAAAAATTCTTTTTTATCATGGATTTTCCAAATAAAATCTTAAACCTAGTCCATAGGTAAATGACCACACTTAAAGATTCTGAGCAGGTATCTGCAACATCTTTAACACCTGTATCTCATTTTCTTATATTACATTCTCTTTCACAGAAATCTTCAGGAAAAATGTCTCCCTTTTTCATTCAGAAGGGACTAGAGGAACTTGCTGACTCTCAAAAGTCAGGCAAAAAGCTTCACTCTGGTGATATATTGGTGGAAACATCCACATCTCAACACTGAACTTCTCTTACATTCAAAGGTGATTGGGGATACATCTTATTGTGGTTATGCTTCATGTTAATTTGAATTCATCGCAAGAAGTTATTGTTGAGAGGGATTTGAAGAATGTCCCTGAGTCCGAGATTCTCACTGGTTTCTCCACTCAATGAGTTTCTGCAATGAGGCGTATCTCCACTTACAAAGAAGGAATTACGATGCTAATCAATGTTCTCATTTTAACATTCACACCACTGCATCCACCTGCCACCATCAAGGCAGGCTATCTTAATTGCAAGGTACAGTTATACATTCTAAACTATATGAGATGTTTCCAGTGTCAGCAGTTTGTTCACTTGTAGACATCATATCGTGGTTCCTTGACATGTGCTTATTGAGGCGGCAAGGACTACGATGCCTATGAATGTGAAATGGATCCTCATTGCTTTTATTTCAATGGCTCTCTCCTATTCTACTTTTGGTTGGAAGAAAAATAGGTGCAGTGTTTGAACAAGACTCAAAACATTACTTACCCTGAGGCTTGAAAGTTGCTGTTCACCATTTCATCTCGGATGTATGCTGCAGCATTTCTTTCCATTACTACAGTGAGTGTGCAGACGGATCTCTCTGTGGCTCCAAAAAATATTGTTCTCAAACCATATGAAAAGTCTTTTGATTTCCATGGTTAAAAGAGTTGATGAATAAATGTCAACACCTATCTCTGTCCCTAATATTTATTCCAGCAAACTCCCAATGTCCACTTTCTTTGGTTTTGGATATGGGCATTTCCTGGAGTACATCTTCTTCTCCCCTCCCAAGATGCAAAACAATCATTTATTCATGAATTCAGTCACTGGAATCCTCTTCCAACAACAAAGGCCTGCCAAATCGAACCAGGGAAGGATCCATAGAGGTTGATAGACCTCTCTCGATTAAAGATAATAAAGAAAAATTATGTGGTCATAAACAGAAGAGCTCTCCACCCAATTTATCTACACATAAAAATGGCCATTTTGATATAATGGAACTGTTGAGATTTATATTCCAATCTAGATGACATCAAAGCATTGATTGCTTCCTACCATCCTGTGTGTCTTTCCTTACAGGAAACACTTCTGAAACCTGCCGATACAGTTATCTTTCAGCAGTATTCTTTGTACAGAAATGACATGCTATGTGATGGACAAGTACATAGAGGGGTGGCACTGTTGGTTGATCAGCATGTGTCCATTCAGTACACCCTTGGAAGCTGTAGCCATCTGTATTTCCTTGGGTCATACCATCACTGTTTGTTCTCTCTACCTATTACCTGGAGAGACCTATGATCAATCAGCCCTTTATGCTTTCATTGCTGTCTCCCTTTTAATCATGGGGGACTTTAATGGGCATTATCCCCTCTGGGGAAGCACTGATATTGATGGGAGGGGTTGCTCCATTAGTGCATATACTCTTTGATCACAACCTTTCTCTTTTCAATACTGGTTCTAATACTTATTTTCATGCACCTAGTCAGTTATTTACTACTATTTATCTCTCAGTTTGCTCCCCTTTACTATTCTCCTAGTTTTTGTGGAGGGTTGACAATAACCCACAAGGCAGTGATCATTTTCCTATCATTTTGAGAGAGACTGGCCATGGTCTATGCTACCCAAGCTGTGTGCCATGGTGGAAGCTGGATTAAAACTTTAATTTTGAATATGATATGTGACCTCCTCTCACACATAGCTAGAATCCAATGTGAAGGTAGAAGTAATGGAAGGATAGGTGCAAAATTTAACTAAATAAGCCTCATTTAGCAAGTGCCTAAAGGGAACCTATGGAGTATGACACCAAATACCATACAGTGGCATAGATGCACAAATCCTATGGAAAATTCATCTCATCTGTACCAAGGTACTTTCTTTGCCCATAAAGATAAGGAGGGAGATGTTGTTAGGGTAGGTGGAAAATACAAGCATGATCCAGAATCTGCATCAGGTTCACAGGTGTGCTGTTTGTGTAGTGTTCTAGGATACAGTACATGGTTGAAAAACTCCAGTCCAAAATGAAGCAATGTCAGGAATTTGTTTCCAGGAGAAGAGCCCCTACCATCTTTACCTCATGCCCAGTGAAACAAAATATGAAAGTAACATTGCTATAAACAGTGAAAGGGCTACCACTGCTTTATCCTTTTTTCCTTCAATTGAGGGAACTCAAGCTTCCATAAAGTACCTTGTCTACTTGGGTGTATTTCAGTTGCTTGGAACTGTTGGTGGTTTATTGAGCTTTGGATCATTTTTTTACAGTTGTGCATGAATATTTAATTGTGATACATATGCACAACTTAATTGTAATTTCCAATATCCATCACCAGGGGTGCTCAATCTTACTCTGTTTCTACATTTTCTACCTCTTCTTAAAGACACATTCCTTATAAGTTTGACTGTTGGCTTATCATTATCTGGATGTGCTGAATTGTTCCACAGATTACCACTCAGGGCCTGACAAGATTTTTCCCACAACTTTTTTTTTCATTCCTCAAGTTTTCCAGTGGGTTTACTCTTGTTGCTTTTAGCACTTATCAGTATGTTAAACTTCTGCCTTTTCTGGGTCTCCTATTCCACATCCATTAGCTCTGGAAAAATATGCATTCAGTAAGAACTGGTTCCATATCATTTTTGTGATTGGTTTCTACTTATCTGTTTCCTCATATTCTGTCTCTCACACAGGATACTCCTTGTTGGGTCCTTATTGTGGCACCCTATTGGCTAAAAAAAACTGATTCCTCTCTTGAGCCTTTACTTAATCCATTTCCTCTGTCCATTATACTTCTTCAGCCTTGTTCTTACTGCTTCTATCCAGCCATTTTATTGCTGTGTTAGATTTGATTGGTCTCTTTCAAGAAGTTCCAGACTATCTTTGCATGTAGCCTTTCTGCTTTCTCAGTGATTTAGTCCATTCTTCCTTCTTGTCTTTCAGCAGAAATGGTGTATGTTTTGTAATTGCTCACTATGCCATTCTTTGACTCTCCTTGTTTTCTGTCCCCCATCTCTCTGAATTCTTCATGTAGTTTTTGAACTGTTTTTCAACTATTTCTGATTATGAGATAGCTCTTTATCATACTTTGTGGTTTCCTGTAGCCTTATAGTTTATTATTCTCCATTTCTTTCTATACTTTTCTGTTCATTTTCTTTCTCCTCATCTACCTGCCCTTCTTAATTGAAACCTACATGTTCTTCTCCATGCCACTACATTTCCTCCATTTTAAACCTTGGGCTTCTTTCCATTATACAGTCCCTCTTTTAAAACCTATTTCCTGTCCATTTCATTTCTCCTGTGGTTATTGGCATTCTGATGTATGTGGCATCAATATTTTACTCATTCTTTTCTATTTCTCTTGTATCCTTCTCTGTCATTATCACAATTTTCTCCCTGAAACATTTGTGGCATCTGAGGATGACAGTACGTTCATCCCTGTATCTTTCCCATCTATCTGTAATCTTTATTTTCACTCACTTTTTGATTGCCTTTCTGTCCTGTCTTTGTGGTCCATTGCTGTTAAGTTCAAACTGCTCCTTTTCTTGATTCCCAATCTTGTTTTCTCCATTCCTTTGAATTCTTCTTCTACCCATAATTTTTCTTCCATTACTCTTACTGAATGGCTCTATCCATGCATCCATTTAATGTATTCTTCTTTGGAAGGGGATGCTTGTCAGAATTCCTAAGTGTCATGAATATCCATCAACTTATAAATTGTTTGGCTTTTCACTTCAATTGTCTGATTGGGGAGGCTGTTCAAGCTGGTATGTAGACAATCTCTAACACTCTAACAATCTCTGTATCCATCATCTGCCCCTTTCCAAGGGGAATCATTAAAGTTGGAGAACTATATGTGAGGAGAGGCAAGTATCTAAACAGATTTTCAGAAGTGGAATATTTTAGTTCCCCAGCATTACAAATTGTTGGTGTATTTTCTCTGTGTAGAAATATGCATATATATGTAATATACATAATATTGCAATATTACATTCCAGGTATAATAATTCTTTTGCCATAATCATAATCACATTAAAGAAGGCATATTTCATTTATTAAATTACATCATGTCTAGCACATTTTCCTTGGATGTCTAATACTTATATGAAAATCCACACTGTACAATGAATTCTGAGTATATGATTAGATTGGTTATTCAAAGATCAGACAATATTTTCAAAAAAAGGACATTTTATTTTCTTATGTAGATCTTAAATAAATTTATCATTTATGAGTTGTGTATTAAAAAATTTATATTTTGATATTCTCAGTATTTTCCATGTGCACAAGACCTTACCATTTTATCATTTTCAATATTATTGCATTTTTGTAATTGGATTATTTTCATTAGTTCGTTTATAATGCCCTTATTGTCAGTTTTTCGATCATCAGTTAGGACAATTATTTCAGTTTTAATTTTCATTGGTTTTTTTTGGGGGTTTTTTCTTTTAAAACAACTTTTCCAAATTTCTGTTAATGAGTTTAAATATTATATCTTTCTGTGTGTGTATGAACCATTACATATTTGAACAAGGCATTTTATTGCAATACATATTTTGCATCAAGTGCAGATTAAAGTCATTTCAAGTAAGTTAAATTATATGAGCCCTGAGATTGGAACAGGCATTTAGTACTGAATAAATTGCAGCATGGCTGATATATTACCTTCTCTACTTTCTTGAATTGTTACAAAGTAAGAAATTGTTTTTATAGTTATGTAAGAATTCACCATATTATTGAAAAAACAAGAAGAAAGACTATATTCAAGTATAATTTTTATTGTATAACTAGAATATGGTACTTCCACAATACTTCACTCTCCAAATGCTTTAATTTTGTTGTCCCTTTGTGTATGACCTGAAACATTTGGTATGGACATTTCTTTGTAGGTTTCAATGTTTTGTATTAGTTTATCTGTCATAATAGTTGAACTTCTCAGTACACAATTTAATCTTTATAAAGCCTCTAATAGGTTTGAAGCTAGTTGAATGAGTGTATGTAATAGGAAACTGACTAAATTGTACAATTAGGATGTGCCTTAGCCATTTTTGAAATTTCATCCCCTATGTATAATACTAGTTGTAGTAGTACAGTCTACCATTGATGATTGAAAATTTATTAGCTTGTATGTCATGTTAGATGACATACTCAAGGTACAATTTAGTGTTTATAAAGACTTGTAGTTTATTCATTTAAAATATGTTTTTCTTGGTAATATTTACAGTCTAAATAATACAAATGTTTTACATAATGCTAATGTTAATACTACTAGTAATACTAATAGACTTAAATTTGGTCTATGCTATACAGTGCTATATAGTTTAATATAACATTTGATGTTAGATCACTTTTCAAATATTTCAACGTCCAGTGTTCTATCACTTGTATACAATTAAAGGACTTGCAAAACATAGTAGCAAATGGCTTGCATATCCAATTCTTAACATTCTTCAAAACCTTTGGGGAAATATTATCCTTCCCTAGATCATTACTATTTATTAATTTTCCAGCAAATCCAGATAAGTAAGCTTAAATTAATAATAAAAAGTAATTTTACTAAATGACATAAAGCTACTATCCTAAAGATTAAGTCACAAAAACTGTTATTTGTACGTGAAATGAAAAGTTAATTGATAGCTTCCCTGAGTGGGATAATTGTATTTAAACAAATTTAAAATAAGACTTACTTGTTTCACAAATCCATGAAATTTAATCATAATTGTAGTTTCAAATTAGGAAAGTTGAGGTGGTTATATCATTTAATACCTAGTTATGTGACCTTTTTTTTCTGTATCAAGTGTAAATATTTGATGTTATTCATAGGAAGAATTTTAGAATACTAATGTAAAAAGTTCTGTGAGCACCTTTTATTTCAACATTTTTTTTTCAGTTGGGGTGTGCATAGTAATCCCCAATGACAAGAGGCTCATTTCTCTTAGGTTTGATTGTTGCCAACTCTCGTGCCTGATGTAGTGTCAGTTTTGTTATTGAAATATCTTTTACAGAGGTGATAGAACAGCACAACATAGTCACATTAGTAAGTCTCCTGCTAGTCCAGCAGTAAGACTGTGGATTTACAATGCTAAAATTAGGGGTTTAATTTTCCTCGGTGGACTCAGCAGATAGCCTGCTGTAGCTTTACTGTAAAAAAACACACACATTAGTAGACCAAATAATGCTTTCATGGTTTCAGGTATCTTATATTTCATTGATTTACCAATGTTTTCATGGGATAAGTAAGCCATAGCATGGCTTAATGCAACTCATAGGAATTTTTACATTAGCTTGAGTAGAATAAAATTCTTAAAGATAAACTTTGATAAAATGTGTACACTCTTCTTCACTTACAGATAGAGGATCTTCAAAAACATACAACTCTTACATGTTCCTAGACAGTTTGTAGCAGTAATATCATAACTTGCAACGTTTTTTCTTCTCTCTGTTATGAACTGGATACCTTAACAGTAAATATACTGCTTCAAAATAAATCTATATTTAAGTTTGTTTATATTTGAAATAAGCAGATATTTGACATAAATTGCTTCTTAATTATTGAATAACTTAAGAGCTAAGATGGAGATTGATGATTTCTTGTAAGGTAAAGATGTGTTTAAATTTTTACTTTTTCCAAAGATGGGTAAGAAGAATCAGTCTTGGAGAACAAAATAGCCCATTGTTATTCATAGCTAGTATGATGTGTTAGTTTGTTTAAAGAAATTTCTTTTGAAGCACATGCAGTTGGTTATTGTTGTTTTTTTACAGGTATATTATGGAGGTGATTTTGATTCCAGCTTTGAAACTGACAATGAAGTAGAAAGGAAAAGGTTAGAAGTAGTATTTCTGTTGAGATTTGTAATGTTTAAATTTACAAAGAAAAATTAACATTCAGTAACCACCTTCCCCCCTCCCCCCCAAAATAGAAAGTTTGTGCTTTAATGTGTATGAAAACATTATGCCAATAGTAATAGTGGTACTTGGATGTTTTGAAGACAAATGAAATCTTTCAAAGTGTTATCTTCCACCAGTGTTGTGGATATAAAAAAACTCTTCCTTTGATTGTGAAAATTTAAATGACATTTTGTTGGTTTTTAAGTGAAAAGCATCAAAAAGTTATAAATGTTTTTCTTATTTAACGAAGAATGTAAAAGTTTGGGAATCATCAGGCATTTATAGCTTGAAAGTAACAGAACATAAAAAACAAAATTGCTAAACATGTTTTTGATTTTAAATTCTAGAATCAATCAATAATTAAAATTGTAACTAAACTTAAAATTTAAATTAAAAGGTGTTGAATTACTAAGAAATCAGTTTTATACAAATCATATATTTTAAGGGCTAACACACTGTTTTATGAATTTAACTTTATAAAACATTAATCCATTTAGCAAAATTATTAAAAATGTTCATAGTATTTTCTGTCTTGCAATACTGTTTTTTGTTTTTTTTGTTTATACTAAACATTTGCTTTTCTTTTACTTGTGTGTGTGTGTGTGTATATATATATATATATCAATAAAGTTTGTTTAGAGCACAGATATGTGCTATTTGTATGTTATTGTTTTACAAAACAATTTGAGTCATTTGGGAAATTAGACAAAATATCAGAATGAATTTAATAATGCTAAATAAAAAGTAAAGCACATGGGCTTACCTCAGCCTCAGTTTAAAATATAATGACTGTTAGTGGAAATCCAGTAGTTATTGAATGAAAATATCTTGGTTTTGAATGATCAGTCTCTTAAACTATCAGGAAACATGTTGTTGCCAGTGAGAAATCAAGTATGATTTTCTGTCACACTTGTAGGAATAGTAGTATAAATCAAAGGAGGTTTGTTTGTTGTCTTTCTCTGTTTAGGCCTCATTTAGAGTACTTTGTTCAATCTCAGGTTCCTTACTTTAAAGATGCTGAGTTGTTGGAAGGGGTTCAAAGCATAATTACTAGGATGACTCCTGGATAGAGGAGCTGCCTTTTAAGGACAAGTTAAGGTCATTATCTTATTTTTTCTCATGCAAAAATAAGGTTTTAAGGGGACTTATGTGAAGTGTTTGAAATTCTAAAGAGAAAGCTAGGATTCTTACATCATTTTTTTAGGGTTTAATGTTACGAGTGGAAGGACTATAGGACATAGATATAAGATATAGCAAGGAAGAATTAACATGTAAATTTGGAAATTTTATTTTTCAAATGAGGTGATAAACCTTTTGAATGGATTGCCTTTGGATGTAATAAATACAGTAGGATTACTAAAGAGAGGCCTTGGTTCTCTGGTGTGTGTGTGGTCTCAGGATTGACCTTATGCCTATAGTAAATGCAAGAATTTTGGATTGCAATATAAAAGCTCTCACTCCATAACCCTGAGCTAAGACTCCAAAACAAGCCTTTGTGAAGGGAGAAGGATGTTCTTGGGTTTAACCATTAATCCAGTTCAAAGAGCACTGGTGTAGAATGTATGAACTCTTGGTTTAAATCCAATTAATAGAGGAAAAAAATTAGATTACCACAACTATTTAGACTTCCATAAGATTTTCAACATTGCATTTTTACTTTATTACACTGTGTAACAAAATTTTTACCTTTTCTTGTTCCTGGGCAGAAAGTATTATTTCCCAATTGCTTATGGTTAAAGTAAATGGAAAAGACCTATTTTTCTTTTCAAACTTTGCTTTTGTGACCTAGGCTGATATGTGAGAGTTATATACATTACAGTTGCAAATCTTGAAAAACTACTCGCTTGTAAACATTTTTGTATAACTTTAGTATAAATACATGTAAATCTTAATTTATATTGTTTTATTCAGACCTTTTGTAAATGAAAATGTGCAAATTTGCCCATTTTTATACAGAAAATAGGTTAATTTCAGGGAATAATTGCTATTTACTGCACTTTTACAACATAAGCAATTAAGAAATAACACACTGTCCAGGAACAAAATTTGTGTTACATAGTGTTATCTTATCTTGTATTGTATGCTTGCAATATATGTGTATCCTTGAAAACAGTACATGGCAGACTTGTTGGCCAGTCTGTTATTTTGTCCTGTCAGATTTGTCAAATCCAAATTCCCGTGAGTAGTCCTGTATTTTACCAAATGAGTCTTTCTAATATGAATGTTTTAAGTAATAAACATTTGTTTCACTTTTGACCAGTTAGAGGACAACTATTATAGAGTACTACAACTGAAACAAACTTAAATATTTCTCTTTCATTGGCAGTCCTTGTTTCCATAAAGAACAACTGAGACAGTAGCAACACCAATTGTGGCAAGATGTGTAACTGTTTTCAGATTTCTTTATGTTGTTTAAGACTAATCATTTCAAGTCCAAACATAAAAGAAAATAAATAAAGGATAAGAGCATTTATAATGTGGTTTACATTACTGATGAGTATTAATCAGAGTTTACTGTTCTAATATAAACAAACCTAAGAGAACTTCAGAACTACATTACACTACTTATAATTTAATATTATTGTGCTACTTATTTGCCAAATAATGGCATTCCAGGCTGAGCACAGATAATTTACATAGGTTTAATACATATGTTCATGTGGATTACTTATTATTTTGCTTTAGAAACATAAAAAGTAATAGAGAATTTTTCACAATAATTTGTTTAATGTAGAAGTAATTAGCAAAACAGTGTCAAAAATTGTGTTCTATCAACTAAATATAATTTTGTAAACTTTCATGTAAACAGCTTTAATTGTAAAATGTTTTAAGCTATAAGTTCTTTTCTCCAATTTTAAGAATTCTGACAGATATTATCTCTCTGGTAGGACCAAACAACATGATTTAGCTGATAAGGTGAAGTCAAGTTCTACTAAGAAACCTCCAAGGCATTTTTTTAGTGAAGAATATAGTAGGTAAGCTTTAGTTTTCAAAACAGTTAAATTATTTCACCTCAGAGTTATAAATGTATTTTATGATTTAACAGTGTGAAATGTAATTGTTTTTTTAAGTGTGGTATTTATACTGGTTTGCTTGACTTAAACTGTGTTCCTTTGACCTTGCTTAATTACTGTAACACAGAATGAAAATATTTGTATGCTTTTATTTAAATATAAAAATAAAATGGAAAGGAATTTGCAAGTGTTAATTTAATAGTGTTTTTGTATTTATGTAGTCCATATTCTATGTATGGTCAGCTTTGTTTTAACTATTTACTATATTAATTTAATACATTTAATACATGTAGATTAACTATTTACTATATTGATTTATCTGAAATTAGAAGAGGACTCAATATCAGCATAAAAACTGGCTTTAGTTCTATATTTATAGTGTTCAGATCCTCCTGTTTGCTTTGAAAAGTTTTGTAAAATTCCTTAATTCTTTTCCCTTTATGTGTACGAACTTTGAAATATGCTTAGTAATGTGACATCAGATGACTGTTGATAAATTCTCCACTTAATTATCTGACAATGACTATGCCATACCTTTCGCAAGGCTTGTAACATTAAAACACTGGAATGCTTGAACTGGAGGTGACACTTTATTAAATTAACAATGTCCTGGTAGAATCCTCTGAAATAGCGTTGCGACCTGTTACATATTATAGGAAACTGTTCCTTGTTCCACTGCAGAACTTACTTCTGCTTATAAAATTAGCTATTCTCAATTATTGTTGTCCTCTATATGTAAAAATGTTTATATACACAGGCTGCTTCTCCATATTGGAATTGAAATAATTCAGTGTATCTATCATAAATATCTGCATGCATCACTTCTTCATCAGTAAGAGCATGATGTACTCATACAATATGAGTCAAATACCCATGTGACTCCTTCTGTACTTTTTTACACAACTATCATTTCTTGTTTCACAGAACGTATATTTAGACATTCTTGTTTGTTTCGTGATTCATGTTCTGCTTAAGATTCCTCGTGAAGTGGTTTTCTTTAATTTATTTAGTTTTCATTTCGGTAGTTCCTTCACTTTACATTTTTTTCAGTTCCAATCACATTATTAATTTTTTTCACACTTCAGTTTGGTGGACTTTGGTATGAATTCTTAAGTTCATGTTACCACTTCAGGGATCATACCAGTGACTTATGCTCTTTCTCATGCTTCAGGTGTAAGCAACCCAGTAGTGGATTTATCCAATAGGAGATTTAATGTTACATGAGTTAGCCTTTGTCCCACTTTCTCCCAAACAAATAGAGCCTTTACAGGCTGACAAGGACATGGATTATTTGTTTCTACCTCCTTATTTTGCTGTATTTTCCCAACCATCACCTGAAGAACCATTTAGACTTCATGCAGTTTTTATGGATTTTGTTTCCCAGATATGTGATATTTCATTCCTTTTTCCTATTTCTTATGAGCCACTTCCTTACTTACTACTTGATCAATCTCCCCACCCTACTTTGGTTTTTCTTTCTTTTCTTGATATTCAGGTTTATGTTGATCATTTTGCCTCACAATTAAGTGATGGGTGGGATTATCATGCCTCATCCTACTCAGGCTTCAATTTAAGTCATGTTTTCATAGCTTTGTGCTGACTGTCTCTCTTGGGACCAACAGTTTTTAGGATCCATATTGCCTGTTTGGGCTCCAAGTATTCTCACCTTTACAACTCTTTTATGGTATCCTTCTTCTCTAAACCTCCTTCTTGAGGCTTTCCATAAAATTTCTAAGAGGTTTTCTAAGGAAACCCTTTCCTTCACACCAGCTCATTTATTGTCTTTGGTTCTGGCTTTTCATACATGGTTTCTATATTTTTTGGACTTTCTGAAACATATGGCCCCATTTCTGTAACAGTATGTTTTTGATACTCTCCTGGAAACATTGGAGCCACCAGTTCTAGCCAATATTTTTATGACACAAATTGAAACACAAGCAATTAATACAGCATTACATCCACCACTATACTGGTACAGATATGTAGATGACACGGTTGCGGGATTCAAATCTACAGAATACATACTTAATTTTTTCACTCGCATTAACTCCATACATCCCAACATTAACTTCACATGTGAACAGGAAGAAAGCAATCAAATATCATTTCTTAACCTCAAAATTATAAGAACCGACACACAATTCAAAACAGAAATCCAACGAAAAATCACCCACACTGGACTATACATTTCTTGGGACTCAGCACATGAAAGAAAACAAAAACTAAACATACTAAGAAACCAGATAAACACAGCCATAAAGCTATGCTCACCAGATAAAATTAACGATGAATTAGACAAAATAAAACAATACTTCATCAACATCAATAAGTTTCCTCCACAAACCGTAGAAAACATTATACGCACACACCTAGACAGAAAGCAAAATCAACCAACAAAAGTAAATATATCTCACGAAACCATATACTGCTGTATTCCATATATTCCTGACATCAGCAAACAAATAACCAACATTTGGCAAAAACTAGTAACAAAATATAACATTCCAGTTAATACTAAATTTATTCAAAAACCAGGCACAAAACTAAGGTCTATACTATGTAAGAACTACACTGACAAACACCACACCAACATTATTTATAAAATACAATGTGATAACTGCCACGACTTCTATATTGGAGAAACAAGTAGAAAAATGGAAACCAGATTCAAAGAACATAAAAAGTCACCTTCACACGTTTTCGAACACTGCAAGTCAAATGGACACAACATAACCATAGAAAACACTAAAATACTAAATAAAAAAACAAACATAAACAACAAACGCAAAATTAAAGAAGCCTTACTTATACAACAACTTAAACCCAAAATAAACCAATATAAAGGAACGCCATTATACCTATATTAATATTATAGATAAAATTATATATTCAAACATCTGACCCCGCCCTCTACATTGCGACACTCGGTTACACAATCCCTTCCAAACATGTGGTCAGCTTCTGGTCAGTTACCTCTTTGTGAACCTGACAATGACCGAAGAAGGCCGAAACATTGCTCGCTCTTCTATTTAAAATATTTTCTGAACCCAAACGAGCCGTTTTTGCACATAAAATTCTCAACAAGTGGATTTCTCGACATCACTGACAGGTTATATCAGTCCAACAACAATTTACCCTTACTAATATTGTTGTGCATTTTTTTCAGTCAGAACCCCATGTGTCACCTATTACTGTTTCCTGCCCGTTCTATTTCCAACACTTACCTGTGTCTTCTCGTGGTACCTCCTCTTCTTATCTTTTTTTTTATTCCAGTGATACACCTCACATTACCAACAGTACTAGTAACTACTTAATGGCTTATGGTCTGGTTGGAGCTTGGCTTTCTGATTTTCTTCATTGCTGGCATTCCTTTATCAAGGATCAATGAGTTTTTCAGGTTTTTATTAGATGAATCTGATCCTCTTTTTTTTCTAATCTCCCATGTCTCTTATCCCTGTTTCCTTCCCTTTTCTTCAGGATCTAGTGACCTGCTAGAGTCTGTCAGAAGTGATTTGGAAATTGCTATCTCAACAGGTCATTGAGCATGTTTTCCATCTTTCAACAAATTTGTATGCCTTACTTTTTTGTTCCTGAGAAGACTGTAGACTAGAAGCTAAACATAGATTTATCTTGACTCAATCACTTCTTTTATCTGCCCTGGTTTACAATAGTCTTTTTTCACCCAAAAGTGGGCATTTTCTCTGGGTTTATGGATTACTGAAATGGACATCACCAACACTTCTTGCTGTATAACTATATCAACTTGGTCTGGTTCTTATTTTCAGTTTATGCAACTTGGGGTGGTTTTACAATTTTAAGCTGTACCATTTGGGCTTTCTTTGATCCCTCAGTGTTTTCTATCAAGTAGTTCAAATATTTCTTTTGCAATTTTATGTTCTGGGGTTTCATTGTTACATGAATGACTGGCTTTTTGTGGTTCATTTGAAACTGCAATCAGCCAGCCATGCTTAACAACTCTATTTAATGGGTGGCTGCTCAAGTGAGTTGGTTAATCAAACTGGAAAAGTTCTTCCTCAGACCAATTCAATATCCATTTAGGATTCTTTTTTGACACTTGTTTTAGTCAGGCCAAGCCTTATCCTTTAAGACTTCATTCTGTGGAACTGTTAGTTTTCCTCACCCATTTAGTTCCATCACTTACTACATGCAGGGTTCTATCAGTTTTCGTGATGTGGTCTACAATGACATCACAGGTCCCTCTTGGTTGGGTTCATATGATATTCCTTCAGTAGGTTCTTCACAGTCTGTGGAAATTTGCATGGGATTCTCTGCAATGGTGATTGGACAAGACACAAAATTCAGTGAGTATGCCACTTCCTCCTCTACATGTTGATCAACATCGTTTTACAGATGCATCCCTGCAGGGCTTGGTGCTTGTGTCAATCACTAGGAAGTTTCAGGCCAGTGAGCTGTGGGTAAAAGCCCTTTACATATCAACATTCATGAACTTCTAACTGTATGTCGACCATTGAATCAATTCCTTCTCCTCACCTGGTGTTGTCTAGTGATGGTGGTACATATCAGTCACCAGTCGAGAGAACTTTGAATTCAGACGTTGGATCTTTTATACTAGTCCCATGTTATGTATAAAGCGTTTGAAATGCCATATTGTTGTTTATATTATTGTTTTGAAATTTAAACCAATAAAATACGTTGATATTCATGTAGAAATTTCTAGAATTAAGTAGATCGATCATTTGACTGTAAATGGAAATGTATGGCAGCCTAGTGTCTAGACGACGAGTCTCGTGCAAAAACAGACATGCGCAGATTACTCTGGAATTCATGGGAAGTTACATGATTGTTCGAGAACACAGAAAACCTACTAGTATATATAAACAGACGGCGATGCAAGAAGAGAAAGAGTCAGTCATTAGTTTTTATTCAATTTAAGAGATATTGTCTTTGCTTGAGAAAAAGTAAACGTTTGCTATGTGTTTATTCAACTTGAATTTGTGACTGAAGCTAGATCTACAGAAGCTGTGATTTTATTTCGTCAATCTCTACGATTCATTCGAATTACTAGTTATACTGAAGGTCAACACGTGTAGAACTGTTTAGGGGAGACCGGGAAAGTTGGAAGGCAACAAGTTTGAGATGTTCATTGGAGGCATAGTGAAGAGAACTTCATCGAATTTATTGGACCGTGAATTGTTTCTGGACTTCTTCATTCAAACTTCGGAATTTCTTCGTGGGACCAAATTCACACCCTAGACTGGAATTTTAGACTTTCATTCTAAATCATTATATTGGACACAGGCCAGTACCATTTTGTATCGTAATTAACTTTGAAGGTTGAAACTATTACCATTTTGTATTGTAATTAACTTTGAAGGTTGAAACCAGTACTATTTTGTATTGTAATTAATTTTGAATGTTGAAACTGAACATCTGTCATTGTTATTATGTAATTTATGTTATATCTGTTACACATATAATAGTTTATTGTAATAAATTATACAAGCTGTTATCTGTGTCTTTCTGTTGCGTTCAGTCTACATAAAACATAAAAAAAACAAAACATAACATCACATGCAACACATTCATCTCATTGTGTGTCACGTATTGGGTTCACACTCCAACTAGATATATTTGACAGAGTGGTAGTCTGTATATCTTCTTGTTTTCAGGAAGCTTTGCAGTTGGTAGAGTTCTTCCCATGTGGTTGTATTTGCTATGCACCTCAGATACTTCTTTTTTGGCCACTGATCCTTCATTCTCAGGCTGTGACAGTCAATATTTTCAGCCAAAATCAGTTCAATAAATATCTTTTATATTTATCCTCATATCTAATTACTTCATTAGGTTGTCCCTTTCATCTATGCCACTCTTTGTCAGGTTCTTCTGATTACTCCTTATTGGACAGCTCGGGCATGGTTTCTGCAGTAACAGTTCCTGGTTCTCTTCACCTCTATAACTCTTACATAATCTCCCCATTTCTACATCAGTTTTGGTCACTGATCCTGCAACTTGTATTTCACATTTGCATTTTCACACCTGGATTTTAGCTGGTTCTATATGTCCTTCTTCTTTGGAGGTGTATCATAAGAAGTTGATGGTGTTCCACAATTGGTCTACAACTCGGGAAGTTTCTGCTGTCTAGCCTAGAGTGGCTCAGGTGACAGAATTTCTTACTTGCTCACTATTGGATTATCAGGTGACATTATCCCATATCTTTTGATTTTCCACTACCATTCAGTTTTTACTTCACCTGTTCTTGCCATTATTCTACATTCATTCCAGTTGCATTGCCTTCTCAAGAAACCAACCCTTCCAGATTGCAATATTAATGTGAAACTCCATTCCCTCACTTTACCTCCATTTGAACCTCTTTGTTCATGTTTCACCTTTTCCTTAAAACATATTTCCTTCTCCTCTTAGCTTGTGAATTTTGAAAGTCAGAGTTGTTTGCCATTGATGTTTTATGTACCCTTTATCACACTACCTATCTTCTCCTTTATCAGGATAATTCCTTCCATTTTTTGTCATCCATTGGAGGAAATTCTACAATCAAGCATGTGTACCATGTCCAGTATATTTGTATCTCATTATCTATTATGATTTCTTCTTCATCAGGTTTTCCTCTTTGACCTAAGACCATTCTTCAGACTTTGGTGGGACTCTCGCTGGTAAGTTTCTATCTCTACTTTCTTTACAGGAGCCTTTTCTTCATTTCTCATTATATGGATCCTGCTGTATGGTAAATGATGCCTGACCAGTTATTCTTGAACTTAAAATCTAAATTGTGCAGCCATTGTTGACTCCTGCTTTATATTTCTTGTCTTCACAATAATCACCATTGAGATGGAGTGTTCCACAAAATCACTTGCAAGTGAATAACCTCACAATGTTTGCTTCATAAACATGCATGTCCTGGACCATACCATCCATGGACTGCATGGGTAAAGCAGAAGGTGATAGTTGTCCATCCCAGTCGTACCTGTTGTGAATAGGTTGGTATAGTCTTCTTTATAGTCATTTGTGTTCACACATTGTACTGCCTTGGGTGATTATATTTCTCCTGACGCTCTACCACCTTTTCACCCTTTTTCTTTTAGTGGAGTGTGGGAGTTCTTACCACTTTCCGCATCCAAGCTGCTGATGTGGCTGATCATAGAGCCTTCTGAATTGGTTCCACATAAAAATGACTCTAACAATTCAGTGCAGAGTAGGGTGGTAGTATTCTGCAATTATGGATGATATACAGTAACAAGGGAGAAATATGTCAAAATGCAGCTCACCCCTTTAATTGAATAATCTATAATACTAAAAGTTGAATTATAATCTACGGTTTGATACCAAAATTATTGATATGATTAATAAATTAGTAGTTCAATGAAATTTTGAATGCGAGTTAAGAAGCACAATAACATGGACTTGACCCACGACCAGTAGGTAGGGTTAAAAAATTAAAACTTAAAGTATACAAACACCTGAATTATAAATTATCATTTGGTGAAAAGCTTATTGGCATATTTTAATTGAATTTTGAATTTAAATTTCTAAAATAGTCATTATGTGAATGTTGATCTGTCTATATTTAGAGGGTTAAGCTGAACAAACTTCATTTAATTGAAAAAAAAATCATAATAGCAGTATTTCTATATTACTTGATAGTTAGAATAATCAAAAATGGAAATTATCAGGAACAGTAATTTTAATTAGTTAATTATTTTTGTGAAATTATAATCAATAATAATTTTGATAATTGGAATAAGTATTAATCAGAAATACTGGATAACTATTTTTGAAATA
The DNA here is from genome assembly GCA_011833715.1 of Carcinoscorpius rotundicauda. NCBI lineage: Eukaryota > Metazoa > Arthropoda > Merostomata > Xiphosura > Limulidae > Carcinoscorpius > Carcinoscorpius rotundicauda. The sequence continues at coordinate 40,701,446 of CM022392.1, read as the reverse complement.
TTTATAGATTTTAATATTTAAGGGTAATTTAGACTGACTAATTGTAAATGATGCTGACAAATGTAATCATTGCACACAGGTAATCGATTAATTGAGGTAATCCACTATTTCAGGGATGGCCAAGCTTGCTTAACATAACAGCCCATACAATAAACTTAATGTTTGAGAGCTGCATGACATGAAGAAATATTTCACACACATTTTTATCCCTACATGCACTTTTTTACATAAATTTTATATAAATAATAAGAAATACATGCACTTAATAATATTTATTCATGTATGTAGTTTTTAAACTGTTAATTTGTATTAGTTTCAATAATCCCAAAGTGCACGTGTATATACCAACTATTTTCAAAATCCTGGCTGATTATTGTTTTAACCATACTGAGATTATTTTTATCTTCATACTTTTGCTTCTTAGAATTTGATGATGCCATCTTCCTTCACAAAAGTTTTACAGACACTTCTCAAAATTAAAGTGAAAAGAAGCAATAAGCTCCAACGAGTGCAATACAACCAAACTCTACAGCACCCAGTATCACACTAACACTCTCTTAATTTACTGCCTGCAACATAGCCACACATACCACAATCACACAATCGTAAGCCATGCCCACTAAAACTAACATTATTAGCACCAGCTTGTACAGTTACTGATTTTCCAGCACAATTAATTTGTAATCCTTGTTAATCTAAAATTTCTTAAATCCCTGACTCAAATCTAGCATTAAAATTAGGATTTAAATTCTTAAAGGCATTTACTCACCATGAACTTACTTTTTTAATCCATTGGTCTCTCAGTTTATACCTGGTAAATAATTAGAAGGCTTGAAATTATTTTTTTTATCTTTTATATTAATCGTAATGCAAGAAGAAGCCCAGCCAACATATTTCTGCAAGCTGCATGTAGCTCATGAGCCACAGTTTGGCCACCCCTGCACTATTTCTGTTCATAACTGTCTTATTAAAGATAATCTTATAGTTATACTTTAAAGAATAAAGACTAGAGTTAGGTGATTAATTGAATTTTCTAGTTAATTTATTAGTTGTTGGGCTCACCAAGTCATTAAATTCAATTAATAATTCAGTTATATGATGGCTAAGAAAAAAATAACTTATAATGTAGAAAATTGCATTTTAGCACTCTGTGATGAACAAAACATGGACATTTCCTTGTGTAACTTTGTGTTTAACCACAAACTGAAATGATTATAATATTTCTTTTACTTGAGTAGTTGGACGTTTGTTTAGTTGATTATTTTTATAAGCTATGACATTTTCTCATTGAAGCTGAACAAATCTATGTCAATTGAAAGTAATAAGAAAAATCATAATGGCAATATTTTGATCACTGGTTGGTTGTGATAATCAATAACAATAACACTGATTTCAATTAGTTTATTATTTTTGGCACAATCAATATAATTGTCATCTTGATTACTGGATAACTTGAATAATCAAGAAACAATAATAAGTTTAAAGACTGGTTGGTTGACTTATTTGTAATTTAGGTTAATCAGTTATTTTACATGGCACTAATTAATGTAATAAATAATAGATTAATCGAGTTAGTTGCCCAACTCTACTCCTGAATGTGTGTTGTGAATGTAATAACCATATAGTAATACTTTAGTATGATATGACTAAATTCTATTAATGATACAACACTATAGGAATGCTTGAAAGCACCATGACTGATTATTATTAGTCTCACATAACTGTACAGTATAGCTTTTAAATCTTATAGCTGTATTTTTTAAACTATGCAATGTGTTTGTATGGATGTTGCCCAGTCACAGAAAAGTACAACATCAAATTTCCTTGCTGGTTCATTAATTTTATAACTAATTTTGTCACTGTTTTCCATATTTCTACTATGAAAAGTAGTGAACATGTTACATATCACATTTGTCATGCAAACTGAGTGCTAATAGATTTAGACATTTCTTGTTTTTCACTTTCATCACACAAGTTTTTTAAAAACTTGGGATTATTTTCAGTGTTCCATAACATCCAGTTTTTTTCGAGTATAAATAACATGATAATTTAGGGCTTGTATAAAAAAGTTCCCTTTATAAAGATGACCCTTGTCTTCATATGGTGTATAATTTTCTTCACGACAGTCCCAGAGAATCCAAATGGGTCATACATAGGCCCTTTAGTGTCCGACCCAGTATATATTATTATATCCAATATAATTTCAGTCTCAGTCACACAAAATGAATAATTTTATGTCAAATCCTTAATTTTTTTTTAGGATAGCCTACCTTTGAACAGCATTAAAGACTTGTTCATAACAAGTGTAGATAAACTTTGAAAATTTTATACACCCTATCATTTTAATTTGGTAGTTCATTGTCTTCAAAGTGAATGAACCAGAATAGTTGGATAAACATATCATGTGGCATATATTTACCAAAACGTTTAGTACCTTTCACTGGATCTTTTGATGAATACTCGTTTATAGTGTTTTTTTTGCAGTACTATCACTAAAAATGTAAATAATTCATCAAGTGTGACACTGCACCATTTCTTTCCATGGGAAATAGAGCCAAGACCATTTTCAGCACTCCATGTAAAATATTCATTTGTTTCTTCAGTGATTGTTGTCTTAAGTCCATTATCAAAAAACTGTGATAAAATATTTATATTTTTCACCAGATTTCTTGATCCCTAAACTGTCCATAATTTTATTAGACAATAATACAATTTCCATTTGTAATTATTAATAAAAAGTTACAGTGATTTTTCTCAAAACAGGTGTTCTGCTCTGGTATTGCTAAGATAACTTGTATCACAGCTATCATTATCACTTGAGCTTTTGCTATTTGCATTTTCATGATTGCTGTTACTGTCAGATAACAATTCTTCTTCATCACTAAAGTCATCTAGCAAGTAACTCGTGTGAAATAGGTCTTTTTTCTTTTATTCCTTATGCCAGATGTCGATGTTACACCCTCTATGACTGATGACTACAATTACTGTAAAGCACGCAACATATGAGATAATCAACCAATTATAGTCACACTTGACTGAATCATAGCCAATTAAAAACAAGATAATAACTTACTTAAAAGTAGCCTCAGTAACCTAAATAAAACTCAGATTGCTTATTGACAACTCACGTACTAAAAGGTTTAATGATACAAACTTTTAGAAAGGCTTGAAGGTCTTGTGACAATGTCTAGTTATAGATAAAACCTTATGGTTTTGCTTGAAGGTCTCATAACTGTGTCTTGTTTATGATATAACTTTACAGTAATGTATGGAGACCTTATGACTATGTCTAGTTAATAAGTATAAATACACTGTAGCCTTGGAAATTCTTATAACTGTTTTTTTATATATAATATAACCTTATAGTAATCCTAAATGGTTAATACATTTCGTTTAGTTTTAATTTATTTTGATGAGGCTGATATGTGTTTAGTGAGTAAATTTTAGTGATGGGATATTTCATTACATGTTTGACATTTCAACTGCATGTATAGTTTTTTTAGAAAAGTTTTATTTGATTTTCTGATTCACTTTATTAAATTTTTATGCTGAGTAAAATTAAGTGTTTATAATTATTTTTTATCCTTTATTCACAGAGAGGAGAAAAGAAAAGAGAAGTTCCACTTTCTGGCTTTAGATGCTGTATCTTTTTTTTGTGTACACAGTTTAACTGTGGGTCTTTCATGTATAACCTAACTAGTTTATTTAGTCATTTCTTACTGTAAACATATTTTACATTTCACCAGTATTGATTATTCTTTAAATTCCACTTTTGATTAATGTAGTGTTCTTTTACTTTATGGCACTTAATAATTAACAAAGAAGTTACAAAGCATTTTCTACCCTACATGTAAGGAAATAGATAGAGAATCACTGTATTATTATTATTATCAATTTTCAAATAATTCTAAAAGAACAGACTGGACTTGATAAATTTGCTGTTAAGTAAAATGTGCTGTCAATTACTGAAAAGCAAGCTTATATAATAAAAAAATTCATTTGAGACATTTATTTCTAATACGTGACCTTTTCTCACATACATCTTTTCTAGTTCAATGCTTTTCTATATGTGCATAATTCTTTTGCTCACCGTTATCCTTCAATCTCCTACCTAAACTCAAATTTCCATGTGGTATTACTGTGTTGTTGCATGCAACTGAACATGTGACAGCTGTCCACTGAAAGGAGTTTAAAACAACCTCCTAGCATAGCTGACTCCCTGTCTTCTGATTCTTTAATAATTAAATCTCAATTTGGCACTTGTATGTGTGTTTTTATTTTTATATTGCTTTTAAACTTTTTTCAATATTTGCATTTGTTATGGAAGTACTGATAAAAAAACACCCAGTGTTGTGTAAAGATTAGTTTTCTATTTTAATTTTCAAAATATCTCCACCAGTGAATTTAATGGCCTTTTATATCCACCTTATTGATTTACAAGAGATGGTTATTTCCACTGTGTCTGGTGTCAGACAAGACATTACTCATGCTGAACAACTACAATAACTTTGGGTTCTTCTATGTGTTTAAGAAGTGATGTCTATTCTGTGGCAGGAAATGAAGTCTTTCATGCCCCTCAGTTTGGATTCTTGTATGTGGTGAGGGGAACTCCCAAAGAAGGTTCTGTTTTTTCAGTTTACCTTCTCTGGGATCTAAACATCTACCCACATGTTTATTGTGGGTAATAGCCTGTGAAAGGGAGGAGAGAATCCTGGTGGTTGAGGGGTCCAACCATAGCACACCAATTTGGCCTTGTATTCTAGTAGATGAGTAGCCTTAGGGTAGCTGCTTCCCAGGGTCATTCAGCTGGTCCACTTGGACTAGAGTCAATCAAGTACCAGTGTTGGACATTCTCAACTGATGTTATGAACATATGTCTGATGTTGATGTTTGGGTGTCTTGATCACAAAACCCTGGCATTGTAGTGCATTCTCATGGTGAGGTGAGTGGGCACTGAAATATTCTTTCTTTATAATGGATCCCTCAAACAAAAATCAAAATAAAGTAGATTCTGAGCAGCAATCTTCAACCTCATTTACTGATGCTACATTCTCTTCCAGGCAAATCTTTAGGGTAAATGTCTCCATTTTTTATTCAGAAGGGACTAGAGGGGCTTCCTGGCTCTCCTATGTCAGTCAGAAAGCTTCATTCTGGTGACATATTGGTGAAAACATTCACTCTCAAACACAGTGAACTTCTCTTGCATTTAAAGGCCACTGGAGGCATATCTATTGAGGCTACTCACCATGCTACTTTGAATTCATCACGAGGAGTTATTGCTGAGAGGGATTTGAAGAACATTCTTGAGTCAGAGATCCTTGCTGGTTTTTCCACCCAAGGAGTTTCTGCAGAAAGGCATATCTCCACTCACAAAGATAGAATTATGATGCCAACCAGTGCACTAATTTTGACATTTACATCACCATGTTCACCTGCCACTATCGAGGCAGGTTATCTTAATTTCAAGGTATGGTCATATATTCCAAATCCTCTCCTCTCAGGTGTTTCTAGTGTCAGTTATTCTGTCACTCAAGGATATTATGTTGTGGTTCCTTGATGTGTGCTCATTGCAGTGGCAAGGACCATAATGCCTATGAGTGTGAACTAGATCCTCATTGTGCTAACTGTAGTGGCTCTCATTCATCTTAATTTCGTTTATGCTCTTGATGGGTGGAAGAAAAAGAGGTACAGTGTTTGAAAATGGTTCACAACATCTTTTACCCTGAGGCTTGAAAGTTACTGCTCACCATTCTGTCTCATATGTATGCTGCTGCACTTTGTTCCACTGCTACAGTGGGAATGGAGATGGATCTGTCTGTGCCTCTGAAAAAATCATTCTCAAACCATATGAAAAGTCTTTTGCCCTCCATAGTTATGAAAGTTGATGAATTAATGTCAACACCCATCTCTGTTCCTACCATTCCTTCCAGCAGATCCCTGGATCTACTTCTTTTGGTTCCAGGTTCAAGCATTTCTCAGGTTCATCTTTGAGTCAAGTGTACAAGAGCACTGAACATCCTTTTGGCCTCTCTTCAATTGTTTGGGGAGCAGATCATTGCTCTGTGCTCAAGATATATCATGCTCTCTTTCATTTGCAACTGGACTATAGGTCTCTGGTCTATGGCTCTGCCAAGATCTTGGCCTTGAAGATGCTACAACATGTTCATCATCAGGGACTTTCTGCACTTCCCCAGTTCAGAGTTTGTACACAGAGTCTCATGAATGTCCTCTACGCCTCTGCCATTTGCAAATTCCTTTACCATTTACCATTACCACAGCATCCCACCTGAAGTTGTGTTTTCCTTCCTCAGTGGGCTATCATTTTTCTGAACAGACAATCTACCATTGTTCCTTTTGGGTCTGTCCTTGGATGACATTGCTGTATCCACTGTTCAGCCCATCCCACCATAACTTATTATCATCCCCAAGTGTGATCTTTGAGTCATCTAAGAAAAGCAGACACTCCCAATTGGAAGAACCATCTGTTATTTGCCGATTATCTTTTTAACCATCCTTCAATTCCCATTTATACAGATGGTTTGAAATTAGGTGACTCTGTGGGCTCTGCTATGGTTTTTTATTGTTCAGTGGTTGCACATAGAATTTCCTGCTTTCCTTTTCCTCTGGACATAGTTTCTCAGGAATGTTTATCTGTTTTGTATGATTTATCTCCATTGAGTCTTCAATTGTCCTGTTTTTCTGACTTTTATGCTTTACCTGGGTTTAGCCCCATGTGTCTTTTATTGAGTAAAGCATACCTTCTTTCATCACATTCCTGGCATAGGATTGCAGTTTCACCAGTATATGGATGACTAGCTTCTTATAACTTCATCCCAACAGGACTCTTACAACCTTAGGGTTGGTCAGTGAAGTTGAAGATGTCTCATTTCACACCCACATGATATCTAGTTCACTTTGTGTGCTTTTCAGTTCCAATCTCAGAAGAGCTCAGATTTATCTGCTTTGTTTGTAAGTTGTGGAGAATTTGATTTCCAGTTTTATTCTCTCCTTTTCTTCCTACATAGGAGACTTATTTGTGACTAGATGGTCCATGGATATTTTTATTCCCTTTGAATATGTTCACATGCATCTTTTGCACTGTAATTTTGCATAATCAGTAGAACCTCTTTCAGTATCTCTTGTCCTCCTTTATCCATCTTTTTTCTTCCCTGCATAATGATTTTTTCTGGTATTTTTTCAGTTTCCTGCTTTCCTCTTCCATCCAGCTGTATCATCATTCTGGCTTTATATGTGGGATTTATGTGGTCCCTTGTAAAACACTGAAGATCCTCATCATGTATAGCTTCCATTCTTTCCAGTTTTGTTGCCCGTCTTTTCTCCTGATGTATCAATAGAAGTGATATATATTTTTCCATAGGTCACTACACTGTTTCCATTCCCTCCTCGTTCTTCCATTCTCCAATTGTCTGAGTTCTTCATTTGGCTTTTCAAATAGAACTCATCGGTCTGGGCTGTTGCTGATTACCAGACAGTTCTTTCTTCTGCTATCTGGTTTTCCTGTTTCTATTTGGTTTTGTTTTTTCCTTCCCTGTCTTTACGATGTTCTTCCATGTCCGTGAACTTACTGTTTTGAACCTTTAGCTTTCTATTTCTTGTACTGTTTTTCTCATAAAACCCATTTCCTCTTTTATATTCCTTTTCACTTGTGGTTTTCAACATTCTGACATGCATGTTGTAGATTCTTGTCACTGTTTTAATGATCGTATATCCTTCTCTATCTTGATCATGCTTTTCACCCTAAAATTTCTTCCATGCAGAAAGGTGATAGTGCATTCATACCATTTCTCATCTTTATTCTAAATGAGCTCTGATTATCTACTCTGCCTTGTTTATGTGGTCTGTTGTTATTTGGCCTGCATGTCTAGTTTTCAATGTTCCTGATTTCATCTCTTCATTTCATGGAATTCTTCATTCATTCATGATCTTCATTGCCCTTACTGTCCCTGAATGGCTTTAGCTCATCCATTTCACGTATTCTTCATGGATTGGGATTCAAATCAGTTTCCAAGTATCCTCTCATCAGATTAATCACTTTGCTTACTTTTTGGCTGCTCACTTTTGTTGTTCATTGGAAAAGGCCACTTGGACTAGCTTGTGGAAAATATATCACACATTTGTTATACACTGTCTGTATCATTTTGCCATTTCTTCTTCATCAGGTTATGGGATGCCTCCAACTGTTATTCTACACACATTATATCATCTCCATCTGGGTAACTTTTCTTATTTTTTTTCACCTTGTTTTCACAAGCCATCGCCCAGTGGCAATGTTGCCTTTCAGGGTATACTTAAACAAAATCTAAACATTATAGAGCACTGACTCATCTAATGGGGTGTTCCACAAGACCACTTGATGTACCCTCTTGGTGCCTTAAACAAGGCTTGATCAAGACTGAAGTTGCTAATGGATTATTATGAGTGAAGCAGGTACAGGGGATTTCTACCATTTCTCCATGCCTGGTTTAACACATAATGCTGACCCGCTTTTCAGAATAGCATGTTTGTAGTTACCCATTGCACTGTCTTACAGTGATGTGCTTTCACCCACAGTTTTCTTTCAGAAGAGTATGGGAAACTTTGTTACTTACCAGTTCCTAGCTATTCAGGTGGTGAACCACGGAGGCTCTCTTCTGAGTGTGACCAATTACACTCAGTAGAGAGTACTGTCATGATTTTTTTTTTCTATATAGAGCACAGTTCATACCTTTAGCTGGCTTTCTCCCATCCTACTATGACCTCCAAATGTTGGGTTTGCAGATGGTCTGATGTTGGATTTGTACAGGACCAGCCATCATTAGTCCTTTCACTCATTTGCAGTTTAGATGTTACATTTTCATTTTTTGTCACTGGTTATGAGGTGCATATGGTATGGATCTTCCTCTTTTTGTGGCATGGAAGCCAAATTCTTGGTGCTGCCTGATTTGGGGCAGGAGTTATTCCACTACATATAGTCTGACATGTGCTAGCCATATTACATTAATGGTACTGTTAGAGGTGTTGGATTGTGCTTGTATCATCCACCTATAATTGTTACACTTCCTTTTCTTACTAAGTGAAGAGTGTACCCTGGTACAGATAAGATGAGTGTGCCTTTATACTTTTTAGGATATAGTATGTCACATTCCATGAGTTCTTCAGGAAGCATCTAAAGATGTTTTGTCTAAATAAAAGTTTGCACTGGCCCCTTTAACACTTTCTCCACATTTCCAGTACATCTTTTTATTTATTTATGTAGATGGAGTCAGGTGTACTAAAAGACTGTGTTGTACTTCTTTTGGTGTAATGTTTTTACAGACTTGTTTGTATGCAGCAATATTACATGAAAACTTGCAAGTTTAGGTAGGGGGGCTTCAAGACTAGTGGTGAGCAAGAAAGGTTTAGGAATGTGACCAACAGTGAATGTCTATCAGAAATAAAGAGATTATCTTGCAACACCTCTAAAAGTACATGTATATTCATTTTTTTAAAAATTAGATGAATAAAACCATTTTTCTACATTATACAATTCTTTTAAAAAAGAAGTCTTGCACACTGTACTATTTCTGTATTTCTTTCATTTTGTTCAAATTTTAAATTATACAAGTTTCTCTTGCTTAAAATAAATTATTAGTACTACAAGCTAGTAGGCTTTTAAAAATATTTTAACATCTAAGTTTTCTTAAACTATATAAACTAGCATTATAGAAATTACATATATTTAATAAGATTTCTTTCAAAATAATCTAGCAAGAGCACTTAATTCTGCATCTATAATAATAAAAGGGCATGTGTTTGTGTGGTGTAAACTGGCTTAAAAATCTAAAATTTTGCATCCATACTATGTGGACCCTAAAAGTGTGCACCTGGGTATTATTGCTTATCCATGTGTGTGTGCGCATGCATCTCTTTAATGAGGCAAACAAACAAACAAAAAAGTGGTTTTTAACTTTCCTCATTAAAAAGATGCATGATGCACATGTATGTCTGTCTTTGATTCCATGGCAACACTCTTTTACTCCCATCATTAAAATTGTAATTGGCAAATCATATTGTGTGTAAAAAACAAAATAAAAAAGCTGTGATTTATTTGCATAAACCAAATGAAGCTCTAAGATGAAGACTATGACCACCTGTTGGATGCTAAAATATGTTCACAACATAAACATTGGATAGTCATCTACAATATATCAACCTAAGAACTGAAGTAATAACAGGTACTTTTGCTAATATTTTTATGATAGCCAATTGATCATATGATTATTGGTAAAAAATCTTGAATGTTTATGTGATTATTTGGATATGATTTTTCAGTCATGCCTAAAATATGTAGTGCTAAACATACAAAAAGATGTTTTTTATTTTCTTAACACTGAGTTTAGTATTCACGACACAAGAAGCTGATAAATGATTATTTCCTGTGCTATAAAGGAGCAACATCAAAGTTAAGAAGGGATACGTAAGTAGAGACAAAGTGATTATGATTCAGACTTCTGAATAAACACTACAGAAACTACATCATGTTTTATGTAATAATTCTTTTGATGGTAAATTAATAAATTTATTTTTCACACCTGTCATTGACATTTAATGTTTAAAAAGTCTTGAAAATGATGCTTTGTTTTGAAATATGTCCATTTGGTAGTCACTGTATGTAAATATTATATTGTAAAGCTTAAACTGAGTTTTTTATTTTAAGTTGTGGAAATAAAGGCTACTGTTTTGTGTTAACTCCTGCTTCCTGAATTCTGGGCAATCAGATTTTAAAAATTTACTAATTAAATTTTTTTTTTATTTTTATAACAGTGATTTTGTATGCATTCACAAAGAATCTGTAACAAATATAATTCCTCAAATTATATTTTACTGACTGTTTTATATATCAGTAAAATTTTATTTTTTGTCAGACAAACTTGTAAAGTTTTCAGAAATGTTTCAAAAATAATTTAATAATTTTTTTCATAAGTGGTATGGTTCAAAGTTTTTGTATATGTTTAGAAAACCCAAGATATATGTCAGTATTTCCACATTGAGAAAGAAAACTTAAGATATGTGTCACTTTTTATACATAAAAATAAGATTTTTTTTGACATAAAGAACATGCAAGATATGTTTGAGTTTTATACACAAAGAAGGATTATGATATGTGTGAGAGTTTTTTGTGTAAACTGGAGTAAGGCTTGAAATGTTTCATATATAAACATATGAAAAGTAAGAAGACCTGAAATGTGTGTCAGTTTTATACAAATATCTAGTCATGAATTTACAATGAGAAGTGTAATTTTAATTGAAGAATGTAATTATTATTACTGTTTTCATCATGTATGCTGTGGAATTAAAGAACAAAATATACTTTTTTAATGTAATAAATAATGTGAGTTTATTTTAAGCAAAAAAATTATTTATATTAGGAGTCAAGATAAGACAGATCAAGATATTATTAGAGAAAATCACAAGTTTTTGTGGTCCTCTGAAGATAAGGTTGATTCTTGGTTAGTGAGTATGTGATGATACTTTTGAGAGGATTATATGATTTTTTGTGCTGTCACTAGTAAATTTTAAAATTTACAGAATCTTTGTAACTTTCCTTAAGTTAAAATTTGAAAGTTCACAATAAAAGCCTGTCTTACTCTCATATTTTTTATATTGATAAACCTCTGAAAGTTTCTCATTTTGGTTGATAGAAATAATATCACAAAGTGTGTGAAAAATACTAAGTTATAACTTCAGGTATTAACATTAAATGAAGAAGAAATGGTGGATATTTTGATGTGATATTGCAAATGATAAAAATTAATGGCTAGAAACTGAAACAGGTATTTCTCTAATTGTTATTTTTTTGTGCTACCAGGGAGAAACAGCTTGCTAAACAGTACTACGATAAACTGTTTAAGGAGTATGCTATTTGTGACTTGAGTAAATATAAAGAAAACAAGGTAAGGTCAAACTTGTAGTGCCATTCATATAAGATATTACAAAGCAGTTGTTTAATTTATTTATAAATTATTCAAAAATATTTGTTTATTGATATGAAAGAAGTAATACAAAACTTCATCTTACTGACAGCTGTGATAGTGGTTCATAATAGGGATCACAATGAATTGCACTAAACCTTAATAGAACATTCAGACAAAAAGTACCTTAAACAGTAACTTTCAGTTCAAACAACACTGTAAACTTTTACTGATTGTTAAGACTAATAACCTATAAAAATGCATACAAAATGCACGTTACACTTGCAAGGAAAAGAAGATTGCTCAAAAATGTCAATTTGTAATTATTTATATTATTATTTTCTTTCCAGCCTAAAACAGAAATGGCTTAGTGCATTGCACTCAAACCTTTTGTATAATGCTAAATAAGATACTGCAAAGTCCATAAAGGTATTGAAAAGTTGATTTGATTCTTCTGTATTTTATGTAAGCTAAAAACACAATTTTAGTGTAAACAGTGTTATCATTACCTCCTGAAGTTACATAACATCTGGCTATCCTTTAAAAAGCTTAATTGCAGGGTAAAACAGGATTTAACAGCCAATAACAGATTACCATTTAATGATTGAAACATGTAGATACTCAATAGTTTGTACACTATACAGGCAATGTCTTTAGGGAGCCACCTCCTATATCACATATCAAGTGAAGGAGTAAAAAAAAAATTAATTTTATTACATGCATTTCTAGGACAATTACTTTATCCTCTTAGGTACAGGCTCAGTGTAATATACACAAGTTTGTCTACTTATCTGCACATTTTAAATATTCGTACTATAATTTTGATGCAGTGTGTGTATCCTCACAAAATTTGATAAACTTTTAGTAAAGATTGCATGTATTTTGTACACAAAACCAGATTTTTAATGTAATATTTTTACAAAAGTTTTGTTTCTGAGGACAAAATGACTTCATGTTATGAATAAAAATTATTCTTTGTCCCAAAAATCTCAAATATTTTCATAATCCCTAAAACCTCCTAAATACATTTCAAACATTTATTTTCAGTAAGACTGTATATTTTGTGTTATTTTCTAGACTAACTATGTGGGATTTGTCACTTAACCAAGCTTATAACTATCACAAAAAAAAAATGGAAATAAATATAAATCATGCTTTTTCATACTAGAATTACTACATATTATAACATGAAAGTACAAATGTTTAGTCTGAGTAGATTAAGTCTCAAAATGCTGTATAAAAACTTGTATATTCATTATTTTTTATTATATTGATATTCCAGTTATGTTTACCCAACATTATATAAATTGCTTTGATGCACTCAATGTATCCAGTGATATAAACCAACCTTTTAAGTCTTTTCTATCTTGGTTGTGTTTTAGTGGACTAGTATTTTATAACATAGTCACATATCAATTATTATGCATTAAATATATATATATATGTAGATGATTATTATTTAGAAGCAAATTATTAAACTTATTTTTCTTAAAATATGGAGCAATAAATAAAAAAGTAAAGCAAAAATTCTCTTCTTTCTATAACATGTATACTCAGTTGTTGCTTAACATATGTTGCTAAGCCTTTTAAAATATTGCATGTGGAGGATATCAAATAATTTTTTAGATTTTATATATACAGTTGAATAACCAAAAAATCATACAAAACTACACTAATACCATAGAATTCCACTATAATTTATTGAGCTTAATAAGATTTATTTAGAATTTATAAAATGTGAGACTTTGAGCAGACTAAAAACACAACCAGTGTCCTTGAAAATTTGGATTGGAAGTAGATAGACTTTTCAAAGATTAAAATGGCTGAGAAAATCATTCTGTAGACATCCTAAGCCGTTGATTTGTTATTCACATTTCTTATACTGCAGTAAGAATATATAAGGGACCATTCAAAAGAGGAAAAATGTAGAGTTGAGCAGGACCACAGTATTTGATTCAGTTCATAAGTCATGTCTGAGCAAAATAAAAAAGATAAATAGTTATTACTTTATATTCTAGCTTGTTAATAGTTATTTTGAGTTCCTAATTTGTATGAAATTATAGTCTTAGTATTTTGACATTACAAATATCTAATTTTAAAGTTCTGCATTCATCTTACTACATGGACTCATTAAAGTCTATATTCAGATGTGCTCTTTTAATATTTGCTTTTAAATTGAAGAATTAACTTGTATGTAATATTAAAGTTTCAATTACAATCTGTAGTTTGATTCCAAACGTATTGATATAAATTCATAAAATATTAGTTCAATACAGTTTTGAATGCAAGTTAACAAACATAATGAAATGGTTTTTGAACCCTGACTCATTTTGAAAGGATTAAAAGGTGTGAAGGTTTAAGTAAAGTGATGTTTTAGATGCATACGTTTCATTTGAAAAAGCTGCTTTTCTACTAATACAACTTTATATACTCTTAGTGGGTGTTATGTCTTTTCTGAGAATGTATTTGGGCCATTGCTGTGCAATATATAGAGAGAATTTAGTTACATGAAAACTATAAATGGTTACTACATTTTCAAACAGATCTCCATGTTAATCTCCAGCTGCAATTTAGCATTTAACATATTGAACTCATGCAGTCATGTAGTAGATGGCAACACCGAGTCATTTTGAACTTTCAGCAAGCTAATATCTATGTTTATTATCATTACAATATATAAAGTTAGATGCTGTATCATGTAATCATTTACCATTAAATGAGCATAAAAAAGGCAGAAAACAAGATAAATATAGCACTACAAAATACAGTTATTAAATTGTGGAAAACAAAATAGATAAAAGGTCTGGATTTTTCCACCAGATTTACACCTGCTTATATGGCATTAAAATACAGAGTTTGAAACATAATACAGTTTAAGAAATGGTAAATTTACACTATATAATGCTTAAGAAGTCAAAGAGTTGGCAGTGGGTGTTACTATCCAGTTGCCTTCTTTCTAGTCGGCAGTTATAAATTAGTGACAGTGACAAATTGTCTCAGTAGCTTTGCAGTAACAACAAGAAGTTAATTTAGCAGCAATAGAAATCAGACTTGAGACCCTGAATCACAAACAGTAAACAACATATGCTTAAAAAAACAAATATAACTGATATTTTAATTACTTGGATATTTCAAATAATTTTAAATTCTAGATTCAATTAGTTGTTTATTTTTTGTGATAGTTTAGGTTTCAATTATTGTTAGAATAATTAAAAATGGTAACAATCAGAAACACTAATTACGGTTAGTTGATTACCTTCTTGTCATTAATCAGTTAGTTTATAAAACACTAATAAATGTAGTCACTGTTCATAAGCAATTGATTAAATTTCTCAGTTAACTTCTACATATATGTAAGTGTACTGTTCCTACAAATGGTGTAAACACTGTAATGATGTATCCCTCCAATAGTAGATGCTCAAAACAAGAAGAAAAATATCTTTATGCACAAACATTCTTATTCAGGTATTTTGTCTAACAATGTCAGTGGAAACTTGAAAGGAATCTTATCTGTACATTTAGTTAATGTTCCATAGTTATCACTTTAGCTCAATTAGTACAGTCAACATTTGATGTGGGATAGATATCGAATTGCATTTCATGGTGAGGAACTATAAATACCATGAAAATATTCAGCTACTACTATCTAATATAGCTGTGATAAACTTTTGTATTAAAATCTGTACAATGATATTTTTTGAAAGTGACATTACCGCTATTGTGCATTAGGTAGTGGGTTTCCTTACATCTACTTCATATCCAATTTGGGTCCTTTGTTTTGCTTTATTGCCTTTCATGCAGTCTGCCTCATCTGGGGACAGTTATGATCAACTTTTCTATTTCCAGCCTTTTCTCCTGACCCTTTCCTCCAAAAAGAGTAATGGGTACTTTCTTATTTTTCGTTTGTTAGGCTTGTACTTCAGGCACATGACTTTCTGCTCTTTGCCTCTTTATTGGAATGACTCTTGAATTCTTAACTTCTTGCACCTTCTTCTATCAAACCTCCACATTTATCAGTATCTTCTTTGCTGCCCTCCTCTTCGTCATGACTCCTTTGCTTTGATCTACAATAATGACCCTTCTATATTTTTTTTAACTCCCAATTTCTCGTATCCTTTCTGTCAACCTTTCTGCAGTCAGCTAATATTCAGCTTAACTCTATTATATTACCACCTTTTTCTTCCTCATTGTGTCTTTTAATCACAACCATAATGGTTTTCACTCAAATTTGTACTTTTGGGGCATATGTCCCTCTTGTTCTTGTTTAACTCAAAAATGGACATTTCTTTGTGTATCATTCATGGTTAACCTAAGGCCTATGCACCATCAAAATATCAGACTCATTTTATTTCTCAAAAAAAAGTGTATTTTGTGATAACCTTTGTATTTTACCAGAAAAAGGGCCTACACAAAATCAGTTTCATGGATCAGCTAGATTATGCATTCATGTTTGCACATTTTTCAAGGTTTTTGCACTCCATCACAGGTGTCATCCAATACTATTATTGTGACTAGAGGCAATCCAACAATTAGTGATACCACTGCCACTGTGCACATGTGGTTGTTTCCATTCTGATCTTGTATACAGTATGTACAAACTCCTATCTCTGTTACTTGTTTTGAGCCTCCTTGTCTGGTCATGTATTTCTCCACTGTTGTTTCCACAACTACTTTTACTTCCAGCTCCATATTTCCATGGGAGATCAGGTAGTCCCAATTTCATCCTTTGTTACTTCAATTCCACAGATATATGCTTTTTTTTTTCTCCAGCTATTTAGGCTCCTTTGAGGTGTAAGTCTTCATCACTTGAATTTCTTCCTTCACTTTGGGATTCCCTCTTTTCTCTCCATTTTCTTTCTTTCTATTCTTCTACTAATCTTCCTCTCTTATTCAATTGATTGCTCATTTTCATGCTTCCTTCTTTTAAAGGAGCTTTACATCATGACTGTATCAGCTTTACTGGTACAACTTGCACATACTTACTTTCCATTTTGTTCCCTGTTAATTTATTTTCTTTGTTTGTGGGATGTTCTTTATCAATTTGCTTTACTTTCTGGCATTCATCAACTTCAATCTTCTCTTCAAGTGCCCTATTTTGCACCATTTTTTTATGGCACTTGTTTGGGGTATTTTTCCTACTTTGTTATTTTAAGACGATACAACTCATTAACAGTAATTTCTACTCAGTTTTGTTTCTTGCCTTTAAAACCAGGTGACCTCACTAGTTTTCTCAATATATAATGTTTCAAGGAGTTGCTCTCTCTTATAATCCTTGTCCTCCTGTTACCATTCAAGAGGTCACCTATTTTTGAAGACTAGCTGTTAAGGGTAATTTTTTATTGACACTACAAAATAGTCCTTCTCCTGTAGTTATTTTGCTCCTCCACTTTATACACATGAAATCCCTTAGCTACAACCTTTGAGTCTTTCAAGTACCTTCTTACTGATTATTTTTCATGGCTTTCTGCTTTCCACCTTACCTGTTTTAAATGCCATGGGACAATTCCTCTACCCAATTTAAGTAAGCAGTTATGAATCTGTCTCACATGACCCATCTTTGAATTTCCTTTGATTTCCAGTGAATGGCTTTCTCACTCTGCAGCAATATTTTCCTTAATTGTGGATAACCTAGTTAAAGATCTTGAACACTTTCTCCACATCCTGAATTGTTTGCTTGACTTTTGCTTTTTTATGTTTGTCCACTGTGATCAAACATTCATTTCTCATCCCTGTTCCTTGATAGACTCTAACACTATCTCATTTACTTGGGTCTAGGGGGTTTTGATTATTGTTTGCATTCTTGAGAACTGTTGTTCCACAACTTGATAAATTTTTGGCCTCTACCTTCCTTTTCTAGTGTGGCTTCTCTGTTATACCCCTACTCCTTTGGGAATCTTCTAATTTGAGATGGCTAGTTCAGTTATCATATTCAGTAACAACCTCCCACCCTGTAATTCATTTGCTTAAGGTTCTTTCTTACTTTGTATCTGTGTCAAGTCCAGCATAAATTATGTGTTTTAAACTTGGAGCTGTGGATATCCAGGTTATTGTGTTTCCATTTCCTCTACAGTGGTGGGATATGTTTTTCTTGGGACTTTTCTTGAATTCCTTGTTTCTTTTGAAGGTGTGTTTATTTTAGTAGTTTGTAGCCTGTGTATGAAGATGTATTCAGTTATCCACTATCTGCTTTCTCCAATTTCAGGTTTGTTGCTCACTCAATTCCATACCATTTTGGACAACCCCGTTCCCTTGGACGTGCTTCTTTTTGGAACCCTGCAGGTCTTACCAGTATGTCTTTATGTTCTTTTCACTCATAGATATTGGGTTTCACAGGTTGCATATTAAGTTACTTTGTGTTTGACATTTGCAGTCTTGCATGTACATCTTTCTACCATTACATCTGTTTAGGTAGAATGCTGTTTTGTATATGTGATCCATTTCAAGCATCTGATATTTCTATGTTCACAACATAGTGGCTACTATGTATTCTTGCTATCATTTTCTGTCTTGTCTTCTTACTGCAATCCATTCAGACACTTTCCCTGTTGTGTTTTCCATAATCTATCAGCTAGGCACTCACTCAAGGATCTCTCTTGCTTTCCTGGCTGTGGACTTTTCTGTTTTGGACATTTGCCTACCACATTCAGTTGTTGGTCTATCGTTTCTTGGAGCCTCCTCTTCTCATTTTCAGAAACCATTCCTATCACTTTTTTTTAACCTCATTCTTCCCTTTAACAACAGCAATATGTTTGTTTTCTTCCCTCACTAACTTGCTTTTCATCCTGCCCCATTTCAGGACACTTTGTCATAATCATTTCTTACTGTAGTAATCCTCTTCTATGACAACTTATTTCCTTCTACTTTGTCTCATTATATTATACCACCCTATCTGGTTGTATTCTTCTTCTATGGGTTATGACCCTTTGCCTATTTTTAATGTCTCCTCCAATTATAGTACATCTTAGTATATGCTGTAGAACACAAAATCACTAGAATTCAGCCTTCTATATTTCCAAATGTCTATTTTAACAGACCTTTAAACTTGTAAAGATAACATTTTCTGCTGCTGTGGCTTACCTTCCACACTTTCAGCTCCAACCAATTAGTCATATGTCAGTATTTTTTGAAGGTAGACAATCATGTCTTTGTGCAGGATCAAACCATTAAATATCATGTAAAAGCTTCACTCTGTGTTAATTACATCATCACTTATATTGCTAAATACTCCTCTACTGAATAAAATTTCACTGCTTAAGACTCGTAGAGAAGTTGAATTTAGTTACATTCTGCTGTGTATGGGCTGCTGATTAGGAGGAAGTGCTAATGATTAATTAAAGAAAGTTGCTAATTGATGATTGGCCAGTTGTTTGCCAAGTGACTGATGAATGTCTTTTAATTAACCAATTCTGGGGGCACATATAATTTATTTCATATACACTGCTGGCCAAAATGTTAAGGCCAATGAATATACAGAAAAAATATGCATTTTGCGTTGTTAGACTCAACCACTTATTTGAGTAGAGCTTCTAAAGATGGCAATAAGAAAAGAGAAGATAAAAATAAAAACTTTTTTAGCATTTAATATGGAAAATGTGAACACTATGAAATTAGTCTAAATACTAGCTGGTCAAAAGTTTAAGACCATACTGAAATGAAGCGTTAATCAGTAAACATGTAACAAAATTTGTGTTAAAGCATTAGCATTGTTAACATCTCCCACTGATATGTACCATGTTACATAGGGTAAAAACATGACAAAAGCAAAAAAAGTTGACAGAGTTTAAATGTAGCAGAATTGTAGAGCTGCAAAAGCAGGGTCTTTCCTAATATTTTTAGTAAGATTGGGTGTATTAAAACTGCTGTTGTAAATTGCTTAAAACACCCTGAGTGATATGGAACAAGAATTTCAAGTGGTTGGCCCAAGAAAATTTCACCAGCATTGAGCAGGAGGATTCAACGGGTTGTCTAGCAAGACACTAGCCAATCGTTGAACCAGATTAAGGCCCTTTCAGATGCAGAATGTAGTTCGACAACAATAAGACGGCATCTACAAAAGAAAGGCTTTAAAAACCATAAACATTTTCAAAGGCCATGCCACAAAACATCTCGGTTAAACTTTGCTGAGAAGCACCAAACATGGGATGTAGAAAAGTGGAAGAAGGTTTTGTTCTCTGATGAGAAAAATTTGATCTGGATTGTCCAGATGGCTTTCAACATTGCTTGCACAATAAGGATATCCCACTGGAGACATTTTCTAAGCGATACAATGGAGGAAGTTCCATCACAATCTGGGGTGCTTTCTCCTTCCATGGAAAAATGGAGCTTCAGGTTATACAGGGGCATCAAACAGCAGCTGGCTACATTGGCATGTTGGAGAAAGCATCCTTATTGACTGAAGACCCTTGCTTGTGTGGAAATGACTGGACCTTTCAGCAGGACAATGCTGCAATCCACAATGCTTGCAGGACAAAGGACTTTTTCATGGCAAATGACATAATTCTTTTGGACCATCCAGCTTGTTTGCCTGAACTGAACCTTATTGGAAATGTTTAGGGGTGAATGACAAGGGAAGTCTATGGAAATGGACATCAATTCAAAACAGTGCATAATCTTCCTGAAGCTATCTTTACCACTTGAAATAACATTCCAGGCAGCCTTCTACAAATGCTTATATCAATCATGCCAAATCGAATGTTAGTAGTGAGTTGCACGGCTGTCATTGCAAATAACTTCAGAGACCTCTTGTTGAGCATTTCCTACCATGTTTAGTACTTCTTTTTGGTATTGTCTTAAATTTTTCACCTTTTTGTTCATTGGCCTTAAGATTTTGGTCAGCAGTGTATAATGAATATGCTAAGACTATCTTTCACATGATTAGGTGAATCATTCAGAAGTTTCTTTATTCCAAATGATGGTGTTAATTACACAGAAACCTATTACTTATGTAAAGTAACATTTAAAGTAGGCTGTTTAAATCATTTAATATTTAATTATGTTTTGTATACTTTAGCACTTTATGCAGTTAACCAGGCAATATAAGCATTTTATGTAAATGGTTATATATTCTTTCTTTCTAGATGTATTTGTGTTGTTCTGTTATTGAGTAGGTTACACATGTTTGTAATATGACATGCTTACATTCTTTTCTTTTGTACTTTGATATTGTACATTTTTAAATTTTTTATTCTGTAATTAAGTATTTAATAGATATGCCACTTGTTGGTTGTTTTAGCTGTTTTCTAAACACAACTATTTATCTGCATATACATGGATTACATGATAAGATAATTTTTCTTAGAGAAACGATAATATGGTGTCCAACATCACATAAAAATTTTCCATGCCATCTGCCAGTTTTTATACTGTTATGTTTTTCCCTGTTGGGGCTAATGCTTAAAGTTTCCTTGGGTACCTTAGTGTCATCTATTAGTCACTACAAAAAAAAATGAAAACATGGCATTGACTGTTTTAGCCTGATAGCAGTCATAGTCATATGTACTGGATCTATATTGCTTTATCTAAAATACACTTATGATTATTATAAAGGAGAGTAGTCCAACTAAAAGATCATTGGTCCAGTTTAAAGCTATATTTTAATATGCCTGAGAATATACTTTAATTTAACTAAGTGTTACAAGAAGATTGAAGATGTGCTTTCTGTAACTGTAAAGATATTAGTTAAAGTTAAGAACCATACCTGATAAGAACTGATAAGGCTCTACATAAAATTAAGGCCATATCTTGTAATAGCTAATGAGCCAATTTTTTATGGATGAGGAAATGCTTAATTGTTACTGTAAAACCGGTGAGACACACATAGTTTTTATACAACCCAGATGCTGTTTAGTAACATTTATAACCAAAGTTTATAAAATTTGTATGCAAACAAGTTTCATTTTGGTGAATGATAGATATACTTTTAAGTTGTATGTCTTAAAAATTACGTTGTAATGTGAATTAATTGTATTGATGTACATTAAACTTGTGTAACTGCATCAAATCGTCCTGCTTTAGAGAAGCGGGATAAGCTAAACTAGAAAAATTAAAAAGTTGTATATTTCACTTTTAATAGAATTGATTATCTTATGCCCATTTTACATCATTTACTGTGTATTACTGACTTGCAAACAATGTTTATAAATACAGACCTGTGAGTTACAAAACAAGTAAGTGTCCACTAAATTCTAAAAATTAAACTTTACTTGCAGCCTAAAAGTCTGAGAATGATCACATTATTTTAAATCCAAACAGCTGGAAGAAAAACACAAGGGAACTTGTGAAGTAAAAATTTACTAAAATCTTGCAATGGAGAGAAATTAACTGAAAGCCAGGTCTTCTGTTGAAACAATTATATATTTATAGTTAGGTGTGTAACTTACATTATAAAAGATAAAATATTCATAATTACTCAGAAACTTTTCTTAACTTATTCTCAAAGTTGTTATCCAAGCATTATTAGATTTACAAATATGATTTTATCTGTAAACCTGTTTAATTATTGACAATTATTTTAAATTATTAATCCATTTAATGTTATTGAGTTTCTAATACCAAGTCAAAGTAAGTGAATACTTTTATATATTGATAATAGAAAAATGCTTAATGCAATATATTACCTCCTTTCATATGTATAGATTTTCTCGTTCTATGCTGTTCTCTACATTCAAAAGGTTTTTGCATTCCATAATCCTGAAACTCCCATATACCCTACAATTAATGTGATTCAATTGTATTTTATATGTAAATCATCATGCAACAATCCTTCACCATTACAAGTGCAACACACCTTGTTACGTATTTTTTGTTTTATGTTCTTCGTAGACTAAACGCAACAGAAAAATGCAGATAGCAGCTTGTATAATTTATTACACTAAACTATTAACAAATATAACAGATATAACATAAATTATATAATAACAGTGACAGATATTAAGTTACAACATTCGAAATTAATTACAAAACAAAATAATACTAGTTTCAAACTTCAAAATTAATCACAATACAAAATGGTACTGGCCTGTATCTAATATAATGATCTAAAATGAAAGTCTCAAATTCCAGTCTAGGGTGTGAATTTGGTCCCACGAAGAAATTCCGAAGCTTAAATGAAGAAGTTCAGAAACGGTTCACAGTTCAATAAATTCGCCGACTCTCAGCACAAGCAGTAATTCAGATGAATCGTAGAGATTGACGAAATAAAATCACAGCTTCCGTAGATCTAACTTCAGTCACAAATCCAAGTTGAATAATCACAGCAAACACTTAATCTTTCTCAAATAACTGACTCTCTTCTTTTGAAATAAAACTAATGTCTGACTCTCCTCTTTTTCTTCGAATAAAAATTGATGTCTGAATCTCTCTTCTCACGTCTTCGTCTGTTTATATATTGTAGGCCTAAACTTCTCGAAAGACCGCGAAATTTCTACAGATCTCCAGAGCAATCCGCGCATGTCCGTTCTTGCACGAGACTACACGTCTAGACCCGAAGTCACCAGCACTTCATTTACAAACATATGATTGGTCTACTTAATTCAAGAAAATTCTAAATGTTACCCTAAATGAATAACAACATATTTTATTAGTTTAATACTTCGAAACAATAATATAAATGTGGAAACACAGATAATAGAAATGAAAATCCAAACACAACACGACATGCCGTCGTTTACAAAATATTTACACATTTACATAACAACCTGATGTATGTGAATCCTTCAATACAGTTTTACAGAACAATCACTTCTTTTTTTACTACAGGTCAGAAGTTTTATTCCAGATGTGCTTCATTTGAGACTGGAGTTGAATTGCTACATACAGCTCATCATACCTTAGCAACTGCACCTTGGGATTCATCCATTTTAGCTTTTCCCATGTTCCTGTCTATAAGTATTTATTCTACATGATCGAAATTCCAGTATACCATAGATCAAATTGTAATCCAGTTAGTTTTCTTTCGTTTTTTGTGGTTGTGCTCCTCCCAACTGTTGCCATGGATACAAGACCTATTTCTCCACTGGGTTCAGAGTATACCTGGTACAGAAATGTTCCTTTTCCGTTGGTGATCAAACTTCATGGGCGTTCTTTGGATGCTTTTGCAGGATATTTATTTCTTTCCCTTACAATCACTTCTTTTACAACAGGTCAAAAGTTTTATTCCAGATTTGCTTAATTTTAGACTGCAGTTGAATTGCTACATACAGCCCTTCATACCTTAGCAACTCTGTGCCTTGGGATTCATCCATTTTAGCTTTCCCCATCTATTTAATGTGGAATTCAGACTATACACGTGAGAGGTGGTAATGTACTGTATCGGAAATTATTATTTTCCTGTGCTGAAAATATATTTCCAATAGGTGTTTATCTCATCTCACACTTCCCATCTTCATTCATACTGAAAACCAGTGCTTTCTTTTATGCCTAATCACAAAATGATAGTTTGATAGAATCAAATAGAGGGAGCCACATTTGTCTAGAGGGTGTGCTGCACTTCTAGAACTTACATGATGATTTAGATGTGAGATATATTTGAACTATATTGATTATAAGGTCCATGTGAATTCAAGGCTTATGACATGAAAAAACATTTTATCTATAGAGAGCAGCACTGAACAATTATGTGGGGAGGAGGGTAAGTACCTATCAGAAATCCATTTTCAGTATAGGAAAATAATGACAGATATTCTCTTTAACTCGAAAGAAAGGTTCTCATAGGTCATTATTTAAAAACTAGATTCAAGTGTTTTTGTCATATTTTGTTTTAAAGGTAGCTTTGCGCTGGAGAACAGAACAAGAAGTCATTGATGGAAAAGGTGTGTACTAATTTTCATACTTTTTATGCTAATTTTTCCATCAACTTTTCAAAAACAATTAAACTCTTGATCTCAGAATTTCTGTAAATGTATTCATCTTATTCATCAACCATTTTTTGAGGTCATAAGTGAACATGAAAATATAAAACTTATTTAAAATGTGGTTTATTTAAATCAGATTCCTGTTTGCTTTCAGCTTATAATACATTTTCACTTGTTTTAAAATATATTTAACTTATCAATCATTTTATTTGAGATTAATTTTTTATTTTGTCAGTGGCTTTAGTGAATTGAAAGATTTAGCTATAGAAGTGGCAAATGTTGTGGTTGTTTCCAGGAAGTAGGAATCAGCAAAACAAAACCAAAAATTTTATTAGATTTATTTTTACTTAAATTGTAGGGCAGTTTATATGTGGTAATAAGCAATGTAAGAAAGCAGAAACTCTTCGAAGTTGGGAAGTCAACTTTAGATATGTGGAGCAAAATGAAGAGAAGAACGTATTGGTGAAATTACGTAAGTATTATTCCAAAACTACAAGTTTTTATGCTTTTTCTCTGTCTTTAGCCTGCTTATTCCTTTATTAAAAATAAAACCTTGTTATCTGAATAATTTGTTATTCGAAAGATGAATAATGTGTAAGTTGTTTTTTTTAGTTACTCTTTGCTCATGTCTTTGACCAACAAAATATTCACAAAGATGTTTTTGTCCTACAGAAATTTGTTTGTCTTTCAAATGCACTTTTATTTTCCAGCTAATCACTGTATCAGCGTGAAGGAAAATAGTAATTGTTTTTGAATTTATGTACACCTCTAGGGATTTGTCCAAAATGTTCATACAAACTGAACTACCACCATCAGCAGAAGGAAGTTGGTAAAAGGAAAATTAAAAGAAGTAACAGTACTACAGATGACAAAAATAAGAAGCAATGTTTAGAAGTGGAAGGTGTGAGAAATTACAAATTCTTGTTCATAAAGTTTAGTCTGATGTCATACAAAACTAACTGTGAACTATTGACACATTGCCTTTAGTTTTGATTTGAAAATATCATTTATTTAAAATAAGAAATAAAACCTTTTCACTACCCTTCTTTTCAAAAACCACTGTAGATTTATTACATTGTTGCTTGTTCTCCATTAATCTCTATCCCTAGTAGTGAAGTTTCCTTTCGATTCAGTGAACTTGTTTTCATACTGATGTTTAAAAGAAAAACCAAAACTTGAGTGTTTTCAAATAGGTCACTATTCTTTATCACGAACTATTCAAAAGTGCTTTAGTTTTGGGCTGCTCTTAAATAACATTGCAACTTTTGTGTGTTATTCTGTTTACTGACCTCTTAATCAGAATTGTTTTCAGGCTAATATGCTAAATTTATTAAATACCTAGTTATTGTGAGAAGATTAATTAGTATTTGAATTTTAGTTTTTCTTTAACAGGGTTTCCTGTGGATGAAAAGAATTGCTCAGTAAATGTTAAACCAAACATGCAATTACAATCTAGGTGGATACAAAAATTCATATTTTTGTAAGAAAACTTGTTTCAAGCTACTTTAAGAAAGTTTTTTCATACATGAATATTTTTCTTTGTTTTCTTGATAGTATAAAACTTGGCTTTGATTCAGTTAAATAAATGAAAAGTTCTTGATCTGAATATAAAATTTCAAAAATTACTTTTACAGCTAAAATACAAACTGGAGTAAAAAACAAAGTACATTAATATATATGTTATATCAGGAGTAAAAAAAAAATTATAACACGAAGGTTGTCGGTATGGGCTCATTGTTATTTTGTGGCTTAATTTATTTTCTGTGTTGCAGCTAACCATGTGGAAGAAAATGAAACAAATGAACATTTTTCAAGAAACACAGAAATTAATCAAGTTGCTGGTACTAGTGATGAAGCCTCAGAAATCTGGAAAATGCCTTTGAATACTGAGAAAGAAAAATCTAAGGAAGATGAGTTTGAAGAGTACCTGGCAGATATGTTACTGTGAGAAGTTGGGACAGTTTTTATTGAAGCATCACATGATGTTATTCATTATAAAGTTACTTTGTCAGCAAATCTGCTGTGAATACAACTTTCTGACTGATTGGACAAGCATAACTACAATTTTAACTGTGTAATAAATTAGTTCAAAAATTGTCTTAATTGTCTTACATATCCAGATGCTTCACTAGTTGGATTAGCATAACTGCAATTATAGCTGTTTAATAAACAAGTGTAAATGAAAATGTTAAAGTATGCATACATTATTGTCCTTATTCCATTGAGTTAAAAAACTTTAATTATTTTCATAACAAGTTTAATCCATCCTTAATTATGTAACATTCTTCACATTTGTTTATAATATCATACCTTGAGAACTATATCTATATATATATATTCATGCCAATTTGTTTTACACACAATAATTATTCTTCTTATTTTTTAATACTTGTAAATTCAGCCATTTCAGCAAATATACAGAACAGTTTTGCTTTAGGTAGTCTATTATATAGATTTATCTTTCAGTACAGGAACAAGGCTCTGTGGTAAGACTAGGAATGGGAACTTACAAACTCGATCGAACTCTGTGTTATATCACGAAATGTTTTCTGCATTTTAAGTTATGGATGCATCATCAGAATGACAATCAATCCATTGGCACAGATGATGGGTGATAGGGTGCTGCTGGCTGGCTACCTTCCCTAACTAGTTTAAAATTAGTGCAGCAGCAAGTAGTCATAATAACTTTCTGTAATGTAATATGAATCTTTTAAAAGCTGGACAAGATTTCTTTTTTAGTTTTTGCCATTAACATTTGATAAATTATAAAATTGTTGAAGTCCATGTTTAGTCTGCACCTGTAAGTTAACAATAATTTATTTTTGTAGTCTTTCCAAGCCTTCCCTCTTTTAGTTATTTACCCTGTCAAATTACCTAAAAATACAATTATTAGTTGCTAACTTTTATATTGTTGTTGATTATTAATTAGTTTTTATCCTACACTTTAGTTGCTAATCTGCTCCTGTTTTCAGGGAAGTCCTGAAATAAACTATTTTGTGATGGCAGTAGACTGATGTTCCATCCACTTTTCTAACACCTTTTTCACTAGGACTTCAATAAGCTTGCTTGTTTTGTTAACTTTTGTACAAGATTGGTTGAATGTATTATCAGGTAGATGTTTGTACAAGATTGGTTGAATGTATTATCAGTTAGATGTTTGTACAAGGCTTATTTTATATTTTCTCACTGTGGTTCATATCCTATCTTATTAATATTATTGCACTTTATTATATGGTATTCACTAAAATGATTAGCTGTTGCAGAGCTTGTATGTCTGTTATGCTCCTCAATTTTAAATTATGTTAGATATTTTGTTTTTTCACAAAAGATGTTGAATTTGGTATTTTTGCTTATCTGTGGATTTTAAGGTGATTTTATGTCTTAGTTGAATTGTAGCTGCAGGTAAGTACTGATTCAAAGGGAAAAAGGCAGATAGACAGGACAGTAAAGTACAATGATTATCAAACAATAGACTAATTGATATTCTACACCATTTAAGAAAGCCATGTGGTGTTGAACAGAATTGGACCAAGACTAGTAGACTTCACACATGCACATTAAGAAGAGATACACAGTATGTCTATATGCACAAATTGTGTTTTGTTGTGTGCTATACACTTCATATAGTGCATTATATCGTGTGCTACAGTGATGGAACCAGTGCTTTATTTGCTTGAACAGTTGTGTCTTAAGTTATGGCACACTATGAACACTAAGCTATTTAACTTCCTACTGAATGTCATTTAGTATGATGAGTACAGTAGAATTTGTCGTACATCTAAGGTTATTCATACTGTAAATGAAAATGAGCACACAAATGCCACAGTATTTGTGATCATTGGTGGACAGCTATTCAAGAAATTTATGCTCATTGCAGTGATAAGATAAGAATGTGTTAGTGTATTTAGGGGATCAGATGATTACTTGGTTCCAAAAACAGTAACTTGCCACCACATAGAAAGATGTGATATGTGTCCAAACAAACAACAATTCAACAATTGTGTTGGTTTCCCTTGTGTGCCAGGGAATATAATCAATGATAAGATATGGCAAACATGAAGACTGGAGCCATAGAGCATTTAAAAAGTGCTTAGTCATTCCCTTTTTCTTGTCAGAAGAACGTATGATAAATTAAGATTCTCAGTGATGTCGAGAAACCCACTTTTTGAGAAATTTATGTGTAAAAATGCCTCGTTTGGGTTGAGAAAATAAGTTACATAAAAGAGGGAACAACGTTTGGACCTTCTTTGGTCATCGTGAACATGACGTAAACCTAACTGAATATACTATTAAAATATTTATAGAAAACTTTATACCTATAAATTGTACTGGACGAAGTACCCATGAAATGCAGTGTGAGAAACTTTCTCATAAAATTTTGTTTTTTATTCGCACAGTTCTGTTTTTATTTTAATATCTTGTCCCCTTAGTTACTACACCCAAATATTCAATAATATTATGGTTCCATTTTATTGTTGTCTTTTACAATTTTAACTAGTTGTAAGCATAACAATACCGATGAATCAATTGTTATAATAAAATGAAGTAAACAAAATAGAAGAAGAATGATTATTTGTTTTGGAATTTCGCACAAAGCTACTCAAGGGCTATCTGTGCCAGCCGTCCCTAATTTAGCAGTGTAAGACGAGAGGGAAGGCAGCTAGTCATCACCACCCACCGTCAACTCTTGGGCTGCTCATTTTACCAACGAACAGTGGGATTGATCGAAACATTATAACGCCCCCACGCCTGAAAAGACGAGCATGTTTGGTGTGACTGGGATTCGAGCCTGCAACCTTCAGATTACGAATCGAACGCCTTAACTTAACTGATAAGTGAAAACAGTGGGAAAATTCACAAGATGTTAAAAGTTGTAAAAAGTAAAATTACTCTTTTAAATTTAATTAAGAAATTGGTGGTTGGTTGGTTTTGCGTTTTATGATGCAAAGCAACTATACTATCGGCTTAGACAGTGAACGTGTATTTCCTTAATTATATATAATTTTTGAGCGGAACGTTTTACTTGCTTGACTCAAGGGAAGTAAGACGTTGGTGAATGTTATAGTTATTAGAATAAGAACAAAAATAGACATTCAAAATATATATACAAGTCCACAAAATCTTAAATTTATTTGAAGAAAATGTTCGGTATTAATTGTTTCATTTTTTTCAATGAGCTTTCTCATGCGGTTAAAAGAAAACGCCAATTCTATTGCCTTTTCATGAAGTTTATTTTCCCCCTTTATTTTTGCATACAATTTAATAGCGTTTATATAACTTAACACTTGCGGTGAAGTAAGAATTTCTATTTCCTCGTGCCTGTCATAGCCGAGCGCGTTAAGGCATGCGCTCGTAATCTGAGGGTCGCGCTAAACATGCTCGTCCTCCCAGCGGTGAGAGCGTTATAATGTGACGATTAATCCCACTTTTCGTTGGAAAAAAGAGTAGCCCAAGAGTTACCGATGGGTGGTGATGACTAGCTGCCTTCCCTGTAGTCTTACACTGCTAAATTATGGGCGGTTAACGCAGATTGCCCTCGAGTAGCTTAGTACGAATTTCAAAACAAACAAAAATCTATTTCCTCACTTATCTTTTCCATTTTATTCGGCCCGACATGGCCAAGCGCGTTAAGGCGTGCGACTCGTAATCCGAGGGTCGCGGGTTCGCGCCAATCATGCTCGCCCTCCCATCCCTGGGGACGTTATAATGCGACGGTCAATCCCACTATTCGTTGGTAAAAGAGTAGCCCAAGAGTTGGCGGTGGGTGGTGATGACTAGCTGCCTTCCCTCTAGTCTTACACTGCTAAATTAGGGACGGCGAGCACAGATAGCCCTCGAGTAGCTTTGTGCGAAATTCCAAAAAACAAACAAACGAGAGAGCTTTCACTTCTAATATAATTCATGATTTTTACAACAATGTCCATCAATTTTTTTCAATTTATCACTTTTAGACATCTGAGCACATAAATTTTTCTGATGCAAAATGCAATGGAAAGATGGCAGCGTAGACTTCACATTATTTCCAATTAAATGCTGCTTCAGAAGAGAGATAAATCCTAATTTCGCCCTTGTCATTGCGGGAGCACCGTCTATTATGACAGACACCAGTTTGTTTGTTTTTAAGCGGATTGAATTTTTTTGACATTTCAAGAAATTTTTCAAAATTTTTTTCCACATGTTCGATCATGTAATCCACAAATACCAAGTATTTCTTCTCTCACTTAAAGATCTGAAGTTACTATTACAAAACCCAAAATATCAACTGTGTAGTTTCACTAACATTTGTTGACTCATCTGGTGCTAAAGAAAAATACAGTCTTTTAGTTGTTCAAACAACTGATTTTCTATATCTTTCGCTAACAATTATTCTTCAAGTTAATTGTGGACCCGGCATGGCCAAGCGTGTTAAGGCGTCCAACTCCTCATCCTAAGGTCGCGGGTTCGAATCCCAGTCGCACCAAACATGCTTGGGGGCATTATAATGTTACAGTCAGTCCCACTATTCGTTGGTTCTAAAATTGGCGGTGGGTGGTGATGACTAACTGCCTTCCCTCTAGTCTTACATTGTTAAATTATGGACGGCTAGTGCAGATAGCCTTTGAGTAGTTTTGCGCAAAATTTAAAAAACAATCGACTTAATTTCAAATTATTTACCTATTGAAGAATATCATCTTTTGTTTTTGAATTATAATTCTCCAACAGAGTTTCACTGATCACAATCAATATTTGTTTTATTAGTTCAGCATCAGAAAATGATTTTTTCAGATAGAATCCAACCTACTTTATAGATTGCTAATGTAACTAGTTCTATCGATGATAAAAAGTCTCTTAAGGCCTTCATTTGTTCATGAAGTTGTGTTTTCAGACGGATAATTTCATTTATATGATTTTTGCTATCAACTGGAAAGTTTGCATCAAATTCATTGTGAAAATTGTTAAATTGTTGCTTAAGGTTATATACTTTATTAACAACTCTGTTACACAAAAGACACACTGACTTATTATTTGCTTCAATCATTGCAAATTTTAACTCCCAACTTTCAATAAATTCTCGTTTCACGTTTTTCAGTCACGCGTCATTTTCCTTTCGTCATTAATGCCATAATCAATTAAACTGTCTTTATTTTCTGAGTGTTCATCATCATCTGGATTCTTTCGTTTTCGAATTATCCACTTATCCATATCACGGAATTAAAAACAAAATATATTTTAACACTTCAAAGATGCATAACAAAAATATGTTTGCAAGCGCATGCAAAAAACGCACACTCGACAACAAATATCTAAACCGGACTGACGTCACAGAAATGGGCGAAGTCTGTGGCAGTGATGAAGCGCGCGACATTAGAAATGATATGAGGCCGTGCAAGTTGCTGGTTACCAAATTTTGGATAAAAATAAATGATGAAGAAGTTGATTACTAAACTCGAGCAGGCCACAATTGTACTATCCACTGGCCACATATGGCCAGTGGCCAAGGAGTTGCCGGTGGAGTTCTTAATCTGTTTTATAGATTAAATCTGGTGAAATTGATCCAATGATTATAGTTGGTTTGTTGTTGTTTTTTTAAATACTGAGGCACAGGAAATAAGTTTCTTCTTCCAAAGGTTTACTTTACTTGGGTTGTTTGGTTGGTTGATTTAGTGTTTTATGGCACAAAGCAACTAGGCTATCTTCGCTAAACGTCCGGTAAAAATTTAAAAGTAAAATTCATAAAAGGATATTAAGATAAAACAAAACAAAGTTAAAAAGTAAATAAATAGCATAAAACCAATGTTTACATCTAGTCTACAACGTCAAAGAGAAATACCACAGTAATTCAAGTTGTAAAGGACTTTCTGTAGCATGACTGTAATAATCATGACTCGCCAGTAAAACAAACAGGTAAGTACAAAAACCACTGTAAGCCACCTGAAGTTGGTCTTTCTAGTCCTGGTTTCGAGTTACTTAATGTTACGTTAGTTTTTAATTACAAATTGAACTAGATGATCTGCGATTTTTAAAAGGGAGCCACATTGGAAAAATGTAAAGTATACATTAAAAAACTTAAATGGCATTAAAAAGCCTGTTTGCAAAAGTGAGAGGGAGTTGTTCAGTGATGTCATTAATTTTTACACTGAAAAGTGCGACAATCAAAACACAGCCCTGAGGGAAACCAAATTTCTTAGAAAAGAATGGGAAACTGTCGACCCCACACGAACTTAGAATCTCCTGTCCATTAAATTTTTAAAAAAAATGGCCAAAAGGCCACGTAACACACATATATATGGAGGTCTTGCAAAATGTCATACCTCCATGTTGTATCATAAACTTTCGCAAGGTGAATAAATATTGACACAAGATGTCGTTTGAGAAAGGCTTCTCTGATTGAGGTTTCTAGTCGAATCAGGTAGTCCATGGTGGAGCTCTGTCGTCGAAACCAATATTGGGAGGGGGAGAGGAAGTTGTTTGATTCGAGAAACCAAATATGACGAGCATTAATCATCCTCTCTATGGTCTTACAGAGACAGCTTGTCAAAGCAATTGGATGTTGGTTTGAAAAAAATCAGGGGATCCTTCACCAGCTTAGAGAAAGGCAAGACAATAGCCTGGCGCCAGGCATCAGGAAAAAGATTCTCCTGCCAGATCCGGTTAAAAACAACCAGAAAAATAGTAAAATAAGCAGGTGATAGATGGCGCAGCATTTTAAAGTGTAGATCATTAGGTGCAACCGATGTACTGCCAGACAGATGAAAAGCCAGTTTAAGTTCCACCAGTGTAAAGGGACAATTATAGTTATAGAGACAATCAGCTCGAAAGGAAAGAGGTGATTGCTCTTCCCGAGTCTTGATGACCAAGAAGGTGGAAGAAGAGGCAGAAGTGCTAGATACCCAACAAAAGCTTTCACCTAGAGTATCGGTGATACTTTGGGTATCAGTTATTTCCTGACCATCAGAGAGCAAGATCGAAAGGAGCACAGAGTGATATTACCCACTGACCTTTTGAATCTTGTTCCAAATGACTTTGGAACTGGTGGTAGAGGATATGATGGTTGTGAACTTTATCCAAGATTCCTTCTGGCTTTGACATCTTACCCATTGAGCATGTGCATGGGCCTGCTGGAAAGCAATGCAGTTCGAAAATGTGGGATATCTACAGAAAGTATCCCAGGCTCATGTTTGAGCCTTCCGTGCCATGTGGCAGGCAGGATTCCACCATGGATGAGGATATAGTGGAAAACGTGTCGAGTTTTAGGAATACATTTAGCAGCTGTTCGTATAATACAGTCAGTTATTGCTGCCACACAGTCGTCTATTGATGGCTTACAGACAATGGTAGGATCAAGTTCTGCAAGAGCAGTGAAAGAGGCCTAGTTTGCTTGATCCAGCTTACACCAGGGCACGCGGGTCGGGTGGCATCGACCACGGCTATTCTCTCTCAAAATTATAGGAAAATGATCACTGCTTCGTGGATTATTGTCAACGCTCCATGAAAAATGGGAAAATAATGAAGGGGAGGAAATTGAGAGATCAATAACAGTAAAGGACCGACTAGGTGCATGGAAATAAGTATAATAACCAGAATTGAAAAGAGGAAGGTTGTGATCAGAGAGCATATGCTCTACAGAGCGACCCCCAGGATGAAAAATGGAGACGGCAACTGTTCAATAAGAGCATGAAGGTCTGATTGATCATACGTCTCTCCAGATGGCAGATAAAGAGAACAAAATTGATAGTATGACCCAAGGAAACACGGATGGCTACGGCCTCCAAAAGTGTGTCGAGTGGCAAAGACATAGTGGGCACATGCTGATCAACCAACAGTGCCACCCATCCATGCACTCGTTCTTCACACAGCCTGCCATTTCTCTATAAAGAAAACGGCCGAAAGGTGACTGTATCGACAGGTTTCAGAAATTTTCCTGTAAGAAGAGACAAACAGGATGGTAAGAAGCAATCAGTGTTTTGATGTAATCCAGATTAGAATATAAACCTCGACAATTCCATTGTATCAGGGTGGCCATTTTTATTTACGTGTAGGCGAATTGGATGGAAAATCCTTCTGTTTTAAACCACGTCTTTTTTCTTTACTTTCCTTATCTATCCTCCATGGATCCTGCCCTGACTCGATTGGGCAGGTCTTTGCTGTTGGAAGGGATTCTGGAAACTGAGGACGTGATTCACCAGCTTTTTTAACCATGGAGGTCAAAAGATTTTCCATTTGTTTGGATAACGATTCTTCAGGAGGCACAGAGAGATCTGTCTGCACTCTCACAGTAGCTGTGGAATGAAGTGTAGCAGCATATGTCCGAAATGAGGTGGTGGACAGCAATTTTCAAGCCCCAGGATAGGTAATGTTATGAATCGTTTTCAAACACTGCACCTCTTTTTCTTCCAACCATTTAGGGCAAGAACGAAAGTAAGACGGGTGAGAGCCATTGAAATTGTTGCAATGAGGGTCCGTCTCACACTCATAGGCATCATGGTCCTTGCCTCTGCAACAATCACACGTCAAGAACCCACGACTAGACGTCTTTGAGTGATCGAACCGTTGACATTGGAAACATGGGAGAGGGTTTTGAATGTATGGCCGTACTATGCAATTGAGACAACCTGCCTTGATGGTGGCAGGCAGACGTGGTGACGTAAATGTCAGAATTGGTCGGCACCATAATTCAATCTTTGCGAGTGGAAATACACCTCTATGCAGAAACTCCTTGGGTGGAAAAATTAGCGAAAATCTCCAACTCTCGGATGTTCTTCAAATCCCTCTCAACAATAACTCCCTGTGATGAATTCAAAGTAGCATGAGATGTAACACTATAGGTATATCCCCAATTGCCTTTGAATGCAACAGGAGTTCAGTGTTGAAATGTGGATGTTTCCACCAATATGTCACCAGTTCGAAGCTTTTTCCTTACTTTGGAAGATTCAGCAAGTTCCTCTAATGTCTTCTGAATGAAAAAGGGAGACATTTGCCCAAAAGGTTTGTCTGAAAGTGAGTGAAATATAAGAAATTGAGGTACAACAGATGGTACGGATGGTGAGGATCGCTGCTTAGAATATTCAAGACGAAGTCGTTTCCCTATAGACTGTTTTTTCACCATTTTATTAAAAATTTTAATTGAAGTATCCATAATAAAGAAAGGGAAATTTCGGTGTTCACTTACCCTACCCACCATGGAGCCCTACGAAGGGATGCACTACAATGTCAAACAATGATATTGTAACAATGACAGGATTTCACGAGCACTATACCCAAACACCAGCATCAGATATAATGTTCACAACACCTGTTGAGAACATCCAACACTGGTACTTGGTTGACCGTAGCTCAAGTGGAACAGCCGATTGACCCAAGGGGTGCCACCCCAAGGCCGCCAGCCTACAGGAATTCAAGGCCAAATTGTTGTGTTAGGGTTGGACCCCTCAACCATCAGAATCCTCTCCTCCCCTTCACGGGTTGCCACGCACGGCAAACAGGGGGTGGATGTTTAGATCCAAGAAGAGGTAAACTGAAAGAACAGAACCTTCCCTAGGTGGTCTCCTCACCAAGTACAGGAATCCACAAGAGAAGAGACTAGAGAGAAGCCAACTAGTCATCACTACCTACAGCCAACTCTTGAACTACTCTTTTTACCATTAAATAGTAGTATTGACTGGCACAGTATAACGCCCCACGACTGAAAGGGCATGTTTGGTGCGACTTTCGGATGACAAATCGAGTACCTTAACCACCTGGCCATGAGTGACTGATTATACGAATCTAGAAAACTACGGGAAAATAGTTGCATATTCAAAAAGATATTTGGTTTTACTTTATTAGCAATTTATTTTTAAGAGTAGCATCACAGAAATTCACAAAATCTTCTGGTGTTTGACCTATTTGAAATTATTTAGATTTCTACTGAGTGCTTCAATGACCACTCCTCAACATGTTTTACACCTGAACATTGATGATAATCATTCAGTCGCAGCCTTAGAATCACTAGAAATAAAACGACAATCCACGAAACATATTAGGGATTTTATTCAAATGAAATGTAAACAGTTTTCGAAAGGAAAATAAATATCAAAATAGAATAAATAACTGTTTTTATAGAAAAGTCATCATAGCTACTCCGCTTCTTTTCACTCTGCTCAGAATCACTTATCTTCTGCATCAATTCTCGTCAGTCACATAAGATGTAATCTGGTATTTTAACCAATGAATAAAAACTTTGTCTTGAGCTCGAGATAATTAGTTAAAGACATATATTTAAAACAAATTATGTGATATTCTTATTGATCTCAAAGTGTTATTATTTCATGATATTGTTTTTTCGAAATTAGCTTTTCTTCTTTTTCCTAATAGATTTTTTATTGAACTGATAACATTCTTATGTTTTTTTATATTGCTTAGTAACGTTTATATCAAGTCCTGGCCAGACATAAATTTACTAACTTTATATTATAATGGTTTGAAACTTTTACTTTTGATTTATGTGGTTATTAAAGTCTAATAAATTGTTCTTTGTTAGAACCTGGTTAAAGCGGTGTTTTGTTTTAGTTCATTACAAAGTCTTTTGAATTATCTGGTGAACAATAATGCGAAGTTCGGGCCTAAATTCATAAATAAACTTTGAAACGACCACATGAGGAGCTAATACAGTAACAACGTGTAACCTAAGATTTAATCGATTGATAACAAACTTGACTTTTCTAGGTCAACAACTACTTCATATTTCATACACTGAATACATCGCTGAATTCTAATCACTACTCAATAAATACTTTACTGAAATCTAAATCACCAAACTAACTCGTATCTACTATTGAAGTTTCCATGTCTAATTTTTAGTGGAAAGTTCTCGAGTTCAAAATCATGAGTTCTTATGCTGTCGTATATGTTAAAACACTGAAATTATAGCGTAAAATAATATATTTAGGTTTCTCATTTTACTGAAACTGTTCTACTGTTATTAATTGACAAATCATGAAGAAATGACGTCAGAAACGAATGATAATTAAGAATAAAGAGGTTTTATAATTCTGAATGAGCACAGACGTTCTTCTTTAGTGTTAGTTCTGATTTTTTGTCTATATTTAGATTTGTGATTGATAATTATAATCTAATTATTCCTTTGAAAGTCCAATCTGTTGTAAACTAAAATAAATGTCTCTATATTAATAATGTTTATTCTCTTGAGTGTTTAAAATCCTAACATTGGCCAGTACTACCAAGATAAATTCTGAAAATACGCTTGTTTACTTTATTAAAAAGTATATAAAGTTCAACCATTTTATCTAATAATGAAATGAATGTGGTTAATACTAATAATGAAATATGAAGGCAAAGTAGCAAATTCAAGACCCTTAGTATGTGTGTGTATTTTTCGTATAGCAAAGCCACAAAGAGCTATCTGCTCAGCCCACCAAGGGGAATCGAACCCCTGATTTTAGCATTATAAATTCGGAGACATACAGCTGTACTAGCGGTGGACAACCCTTAGTCACACAGAGGTAAGATTACTGACTTACAACACTAATATATATATATATATATATGAACATCAAGTATACGCAAAATAAACAGTTTATCGTAAATAATACAGTTAAACAGTGATAACCATGTTTCAATTATGATCAAGTATGTATTCTTATTTGTATTTATTTGCTTAAATTTTTCTCAAAGCTATAGAGAACTGTATGCACCACCATCACAATAAATAGAGCTCTCTTACAGACATTTATTAATAAATAAAAAAATAAAAGAACACAACTGCTTTATGTTAGGAAGTAAGATGTAAAAACTTTAAATTTGAAACAGTATTGTGTTAAGTTCTCGGTACTGATTACACATGCATATGAGCGAAACCTCAACTGTTATAAGACATTAAAGTAACTAAAGTTTCATTAAACCATGTGAAACATAAATAAAACTATATTTTCCCTGGGATTAAAAATCGATCAATAAAAAAATATCGGTATTGTTTAGTTAGTTTCCACAATCTTCAGGGTTGTCTTTAGCTATCGAAATTTTACTAGGCTGGAACTCCAAGAAGCAGCTACAAGTCAAAATAATTAAAAAACATAATTGTAATCTAATACATTATAGTGTAAGTAATATATATTGCTGTACTATGAAATAAATCCACGACACAGATCCTGTAGACCAGAAACCAGCTATGCCCCAAGATAGCTGTAAACTCAATGATAGTGACGTATACTTTATATATTCGACTCTATCGCCCCCTTTTTTTGTTCTTGTTTTCGAGTATATACAACCATTTAAAGAGTACGTATTGGTATCTTTTCAAGCCATTAACAAAAGCAGATGTTCGCTTTTCATGTAAACACTGTCGCTGTGTTTCATTTATTTGTTTGAAAGCACAAAAGTAAAGAGCATAGGTAAACTGAAAAACTGCAAAGCAAAATATAAAAACACAAAAAAGAGAGTATGTCGCAACTTTTTACCAAAAGTAACTATAATTACACCAGTGTTAAAGAAGTTCAGTAGGACTTCACCTCTACTCTTATCAAGTGACCCGATGAGAAGAGATATTTTTTCACAGTTTTTATTATTTTATTATACTTCTTTACAAATTTTTTTGACATAATAATTGTCTTTGTACATAGTTAACACTACCTTTATTTAATTGCCAGGGTTTTACGGTTTGGGAACAATCAGTCAAGCTGTTGGCCTGTTCAACACCTGGAAGACACAAGGGCTTCCAAGGTAGTATAGGGAGCTTTCATGAGTACTCTACCCCTTTATGTCCCTCCTTTCTGGGTCATAAATTTACATACAAAGTGTGATGACCATTTGTCAAATAATAAATTAGGTTATAAACTTTATAATGTATTATGTACATTTTTACAAACAAATAACACTATGTAACACAAATTTTTCCTGTATAGTATGTTATTTTTTATTTGTTCATGTTATAAAAGTACAGAAAATGGCCATTATTCCCTTCCAACTTTCTGTGACCTGGATAATGAAATTTAGAAATTAACCTATTTTCTATGTAAAAAGGGCAAAATTGCATATTTTTATTTACATAAAGTCTGAATAAAACATATGAATCAAGATGTACATGTATTTATGGTAAAATTATACAAAAATGTTTAGAAGTGAGTAGTTTTACGAGATTTGCTACTGTAATGTAAATCAGTTTCACGTATCAGCCCCCAAATACAGTTTACCGTCATGTTTTCGTTATACGCTCCCAGGTCACAAAAGCAAAGTTTGAAAAAAAGAGAGGTATTTTCCTTTTACTTTAGACATAACCAATTGGGAAATAACACTTTCTCATCAGAAACAAAAAAAAAGTATAAATTTTGTTACATAGTATACTTGTTAAAAATACATGTTGATGTATTTTTATTTGTTTGTTTTTGAATTTCGCGCCAAGCTACATGCGCTAGCCGTCCCTAATTTAGCAGTGTAAGACTAGAGGGAAGGCAGCTAGTCATTACCATCCACCGCCAATTCTAGAGCTACTTTTACCAACGAATAGTGGGATTGACTGTCACATAATAACGCCCCAACGGCTGAAAGTCAAGCATGTTTAGTGCGACGGGGATTCGAACCTGGGACCCTAAGATTGCGAGTCGAACGTCTTAACCCACCTGTTTATGCCGGGCCCATTTTCATGTATACCTCTCGCTGTAGAAGTATTTACTTTCTTTTTAATGTAATTACTAATTCATTTTGTATGATAATTTTACAAATATAATAAATTGTTATCAGCTTTAAATCCATGATGTCTGTGTTATTTTATATATGTATCGTTAGTGTAGTTATATATGTGAAGTTTTTAGTTGAATTTTACTCAGTTGTTTGAAGTTAGGCACAAAACTAAGCAATGAGCTGTCCTTGCTCTTCCTACTATGGGTATTGAAGCCCCGTTTTTAGCGTTGTGAGTTCCGCAGACATACAACCGGGTCACGGGAGGGGGTCATTTTATTCAGTGATTTGGAAAGTAACAATACGTCATCACTCTGAAAACATTCAACTGTTAATACTTAAACAGCAGGCATGATTCATGTTGTGTTCTCAGAATGTAAAATCTTTAAAAACAAACACTGTATTTTAACTTTACCAATGCCAAAAGAAGAACTAAACAATCATAAAATATAAGTCATCAAATAATCGAAATAATAACATCAACACCAAATGTCTTGTATATCCAAAAATAAGCCCTTCTTCAATAAAACTATAAGCAATAATCTTTAATACTATATACAAACATTGTTCTTTATTCATATTCTAAATTGTCTTATGTTGTCTACACCAACATTTGTTGGCCTCTCTTCTCTCATAAGGTCTCCTGTAGGGTTTTGCAGAAAAAGTCAAACAAGGAATTTCCAGTGAACTTTATTACTCACTGATTTACATTATAAACTCACTGAACAGAAGGACGACATTTACCAGTTTCACGTGTAAATGTTACTTACATTTCACTTGCAGACATACAATTTCTTTTTGTTTTTTGTTCTGTCGGATCATCGATGGACCAATTTTAAGTTTACGAACTTACAACATTAAAATCCAGGGTTCTATTTCCAATGTTGATCAATATTTAAAGCTTCAGCCGCTTATGAAGTAGTTTTTATGTCATAAATCACAATAGATTCATACCAGACCTACACCTCTTCAGAGATGCTTGTCTTTCTGGTTGTGGTACATCTCTGAACAACAATCTTACCTCAGACGTCTGGACAAGCATAAGCAATTCCGCCACATCAGTGTACTGGACCTTTCTTCTGTCAAACGGACATGTTTGCATTTCTTCCCTCTGCTACTAGTTTTTTTTATTATTATCCGTATTTACAATTTCATGGTGCTTTTATATATCAATGATAGAATAAGTACCAGATCTTTAACTCTTTGCTTTTTAAACACTCGACCTTATGAGCATCTATTCAATGAATCTACTTTATAGATTCTAATGTATTAAGAGGCCTATTAAATAGCCACTTCACCCAAAAGTTTCCTGATGTGTATGCTTTATTTTGGGTACTTACGACTTCTTTTCTCGTCAATAATGAAGATTCATGAGTAAAGATGGAGCTAGCGAACACGGAATTGACATCACTCTCCTGTTGGTAGAAGGAGGGTTTTTACTGCACAATAACATCGTTATTCAATAATTCTTGAAAATTTACGAAAGTTTAGGTAGGAGTTGCCTGAAAGCTAGTGTTATGCAAATACTCATGTAAGATGCTAATAGAAGATAGAATCTTTCTCTGACATGGTAAATGTCTAATGGAAACACATTTTCACGAAATAAAATGTTAGCTTTCAAATACCAGATCTCTGGTGACCAACCAGCAGGAGATAATAGAAAGGAGGTTTCCATCTTCACCGTTACATCTGATGATGTGTTAAAGGTTTCCTCTTTCTTTTACTTTAAGGCTTTGCATGAAGTTTGTTAGTGTTTCCTTTATTTTCTCATAAATAATCAACTATAATTTTGAAATTCACTCCAGTGAATTTAGGTTAGCTAAAATTGTGGGGGAAAACCTTCCCGTCGTTTACGACGCTTCCATACACGGCACTGCAGATAGCAGTTTTCCCTTATTTGTACAGTAAAATAACCATGTTTTATTTTAGCAATCGTTCAATATCTTTCCGTATCTGATTCTGTATTTAATTAACTCATCCACAAAATATTAAAAGAGTGTCTATAAAAAATCAACATAAGAGTACTTACCGTGAAGACCTGAGAGGAATGTATCGATATATCTTGTATATCTGAAATTTTGCAAACTCTCAG
Source organism: Carcinoscorpius rotundicauda (assembly GCA_011833715.1). NCBI lineage: Eukaryota > Metazoa > Arthropoda > Merostomata > Xiphosura > Limulidae > Carcinoscorpius > Carcinoscorpius rotundicauda. The sequence continues at coordinate 40,658,901 of CM022392.1, read as the reverse complement.
TATACAATATAAGTATTTCTGCTGACAGTTAATGACTCATTAAAAGAAGATTAGCTTTTAGTAGTACACGTTGTCTTCATTTGTTGGATAAAAATTACATGCGAAGTACTTTTACTTTGCATTTAATGCTATTGAGTAACAAAACAAATGAAAAATTATATGATGTTGAAGATATATATTAATTACATTATATTTTATAATCTTACTGTTATATAAAGGACACGGAGTGTATATCTGTGACCGAAATAATATATTGTGTCAGTGTCTATTTAAAGACACCATAAACAAAAATCTATAAAAAATGTTAACTCTGATATTCTAAATTCAGACATTATAAAAATAACTACAATAAGTGCCACAAACCTTTCTTTATGAAAGAATAGAATTTTAAAGAACTTTCCTTGTATCAAGAACCTGACTTTCACTAGGACTAAATCTGAAGGTTTGATTGTATCTTTAGTGCTATAATTTATAAATGTACTCTAAGGAATGCAGTTCAAAAAATGTTGATTTTAAAATAAAGGTTACCATACTTATTAGATCAAAAATAGTATTTGTCTTAGTGCAATAAGAACAGTTTTCTCCATCATTAATTACCGTAAAAAAAAGAATATTTTTGTCTTAGAGAATGGTCCCTTTTTCTTAATTTTTCAATTCGACGTTATCAAAAACAGCCCAGTGTTTACTAACACTAAATGACTAGCCTCTCATAAGTTGCAGAGTGAAATGAATATTTCTTATAAGTTCTCTGAGTTCTCCTATTTCTCATTTCAAGAACTTAATTCATTTTTATAAAATGACCTTATGTGAATTTACAACTAAAATATTTATAGAAAACTTTATACCTACTAATTGTATTGGTCGAAGTGCTCGTAGAATGCAAGATGAGCAATTTTTTGCTGTAACATTTTGTTCTTTCTTCTCAAAGTTCGGCTGCTTAATTTAATGTACGGTCTCCATAGTTACGATGTACAAATATTCAGTTATATTGTGGTTCCATTTTATTGTTGTCTTTCTTCACATTGGTTGGAAGTGTAACAATACTCCTAAATAAATTGTTGTAATGAAATGACGTAAGCAAAAGAGAAGGAAAATGATATAAAAATAAAACTAATAAGTGGGGGATAACAGTGGAAAAAGTCAGGAGTTGAGGTACGAAGACGAAATTTTATGCGTTAAATCTAGTTAAAATATTGTACCTAGAATATACATAAAGAGTTGTTGCCCGCGATCACGGGAATGACGATTTGTTGGTGTAGATCTCAGAGCAACTAGTTTTAGATGTGACAAGTTTTATTTGTCGTCTGTAGATTTATTCTATACATATGATTTTAACCTTTTATATATGTATTACATGTAAGTATTATATGAAATATAAAAAAGAGAGAACCAAACATGATTTATGATTCGATTAAAGTACACAAATAGATGCTACTAAGCAAAAACATTTAAAGTTGAAAGGGATACACAGTTAACTAACGGTGATAAAAACACATTGTAAGATTGTGATAATCTAGACTCATGGTTTTAAAAACTGCTCAGTGGAGCTCTTGGGCTTCGCCCAAGTTATCCGAGTTTTCGCGAGAAAATTTTAGAATGTTAATATTTGTTTCCTGAACATATAAAATTGAATCAGATTACTCTGTACAAAGAAATAAAATATATATTTAATATAACATCGCGTATTCGGCATTTTAGTATTTTTTCTGCTTAACGCCAGACGCTTTGATTTAGCTTAGGGGAAGTTGTCGCCGTGAAAGTATTAATACAATCTAAATTAACTTCGACAGTGGTATCACTGGATGCTTGCATGTATGCCAATGTTTCAAGATCGCATGCATCATTAGAGATGCAAGATAGCTTTGTAATATTTATATAAAACATCGGTCAACCTTGGGTAGTAATTCCTAGTGTCTTTTAAAAGCTGTATTTGGATTAGTGACTAAATCTTGAGGGAAATAAAACAAAATGAAGCATGACGTCATAGCTGAATCTTGTCCAAATTTGAAACATTGTCATCCAATTAAATGCAGTGTCAATTGTTTCAATATCAATAAATATTCATATGAAGTATACTTATATTTATAACAATTATAATTGGTAATTGTCAGGTTAGGTTAGATTTATTGTAGTTTAATTAGATAACCTTGGTATCATTAAGCTCCATGACGTTATACACCCGCATGACGTTATGTTTCAGATCTGGCTTAATATTTTGTTATTTGAGTTAAAAAATTCTGTTAAAAATAAAAAAAAAACGTGTAAAATTGATAGGCTAGCCTTTTCGTTTAAAAAATTATATTATTCCAGCAGCCTAGCCTTTTTTCCATAAATTTTAATTTCTGAGTTTGTTACGGTAGCCCCCCCCCCGCTAGTACAGCGGTAAGTCTACAGATTAATAACGCTAAAATCAGGGGTTTGACTCCCCTCCGTGGGCTCAGCAGATAGCCCGATGTGGCTTTCCTATAAGAAAAACACATTCGTTATGGTAACGCTTATCTTAGGACAGCATGTCATTGTATAATGATAAAACTCAAGTGCTTGAACGAATTTTAAGAAGCTATCTTGTGTTCGTGAAAATATTTTTCAACTGCCAAAGATATAATAACACGTTTTTAGAAAAATTAATAATTAGTTGTCACCCTTATAATAGATAAGTAGCTGAATATCAAAAATAAATCTGATACGAGTAAAAATCTTCCTAGGCCTAATACGAATTAATCGGCGTTATTGTCGTGTCCAAGAACTTCAACGCAGAATGATGTAAGAAATAGTGAAACAAGAAATAAGTTGTTGTTCTTTTGAATTAAGCACAAAGCTACACAATGGGCTATCTGTGCTCTGCCCACCACGGGTATCGAAACCCGGATTTTAGTGTGTAAGTCCGCAGACATACCGCTGAGCCACTGGGGGGCAACAAGAAATAAAAGAAAGTATGATGAAAGTTTCATTGAATGTGGTTTTGCATGGAGAGCTAATGAAGATGAACCTAGTGGGTTGTGTGTCGAATGTGGAACAGTGTTGAGTAACAATAGTTAGTATCAGCAATGTTAAAACGGCATATAGAAACCAAACATTCCCAATTTAAAAATCCAACTTCCGAATATTTCAAAAGAAAGTGTTTGGAATTAAATGCAAGGAAAACTATCATTCGTTCGTTTGTCCATCAGAACAACAAAGGTGCTCTTATTGCTTCACATCTTGTTATTTACCTGCAAAAGCAAGTGAAGCTCATACAAGTGAGAAAATTTGATAAAACCATGCGCGAAAGATTTGGTAGAGTACATGATTGATGAGAAATTTCTTACAAGCATTAACTCTGAGCCCTTTTCTGACAACTCGGTTTCTCGAAGAATCAAGGATATGTCAGCAAATTGCTTAGCGGAGTTAATAAGGCCGATAAAAGCGAGTCAGATGGATGAATCAATAGATATCGCAGGTTATAGGATGTTGCTTATGTTTGTTCGTTATATTCACGAAGCTAGTTTTGAAGAAGATATGCTAATTTGCAAACCTTTGCCAACTCACAAAACAGGCGAAGAAATATTTAAACTGATCGATTTATTTATAGAAGAACATTAGAGCCAATGGCAGCTTTACTCAAGTACTTGCACTGATGGGGCTCAAGCTCTGACTGGAAAAGTTTTAGGCGCAGTGGCACGCATAAAAATGAAAAACCCGAGCATCGAGAGTATCCACTGCTGTCTTTATCGTCGTGTACTTGCAATGAAACGAATGCCAGAAGACTTAAAAGAGATACTGGGTTGTGCTATAAAAATGGTTAATTTTATAAAATCAAGATCACTAAATGCGAGAATCTTCAATTTACTCTGTGAGGATATGGAAAGTTTGCATAAAAATTTGCTGCTTCATACTGAATTCAGACGGTTTGCTCAGAGAAAAGTGCTTGCTCGGTTTTGTGTAAGGAGATAGATTTATTTTTATCTGAATACCATTCTGAACTTGCATACGAAATAAGGGACAAATGCTGGATACAGAAAGTAGCTTACCTTTCGGACGTATTTGCCGATCTAAATGAGGGTGAATGCTACAATGCAGGATACCATGGTAACGTAATATGGAGTAAAATGGAGGCGCTTCAACGTAAGCTAAAGATTTGGGGTAAATATATACTTATGGATTTTTTTTTTTAACTTACGAATGAAACTTCCTTAAGTGAAAATGTAAAAGTTTCAGTCTTGCAGCACCTATCTGATTTGTGTACCATTGGGCAGTATTTCCCTCCGCATTTTAAAAAAAAATTCTGTGGATTAAAAATCCCTTTGTTGACTCTGCAAATACTAACGATTTGCTTTTGAAAGAGAAAGACAGCTTATGCAAATTTCAACTAATTTTTCCCCAAAAACAATTTCAGCAAGAAGAAATTACATAAATTTGGATTCAAACCGTCACGGAATACCCTGAAATAAGTAACAGAGCTTTGAAAATTTTGATGCATTTTCCAACAACATACGAGTATGTTTGTGAGCAAAAATCTTCACTGTATACAGATACAAAGTACCAAATTTAAAAACAGGCTAAATATTGAACATGATTTGCACTTACAGGTAACAACCATAACTCCAAATATTGAACTACTTTGTGAACAAAACAAGCTCATCCAAGTCACTAATAAATAAATAAGTACTCTGTACTTTTACTGATAATTTTTTTTGGAAGTAAGTAGATGTAAAATTTTTTGCTTAAATATAAATTTACATTCTAAAAGCTTGAAGTAAACTTTATCTGGTGCTAATTACCGGTTGTTTCCATTATTAGTGTATTTTTTTCATTAAGGCTCCAGAATGATATTTCTTTCTGATGTGAAGCTCCGCAGGTCTTAAAAGTTTGGGAACTTTTGAGTTAGAGTATACCAATACTATAATTTGATGTTTTTTTTTATTATTCAAAAGGTAATGTATGAATCCCACAAAAATTATCTTTATATACTCCACCCGCAAATCGGGCCCGGCATGACCAAGTGTGTTAAGGCGTGTGACTCGTAATCTGAGGGTCGCGGGTTCAAATTCCGGTCGCACCAAACATGTTCGCCCTTTCAGCTGTGGGGGCGTTATAATGTTACAGTCAATCCCACTATTCGTTGGTAAAAGAATAGCCCAAGAGTTAGCGGTGGGTGGTGATGACCAGGTGCCTTCACTCTAGTCTTACACTGCTGAATTAGGCACGGCTAGCGCAGATAGTCCTCGAGTAGCTTTGCGTGAAATTCAAAAAGAAAAAACAAACAAACCACCCGCAAATCTAGGCAAAATTTAGTATTGCACGTTATGTACTCAAAATCAATGTTTTTCTTGTTTACTTTCTGTTTTAAAAAACATAACTGAAATATAAATATCAATGAATAAATAGTAATATGTATATGTATATTATTGAGTAACGTACGGTAGCTGAAATACATAGTGAGGCATACTGCATTTGTTTCATTGTCTAAAGTTTAAGGTAAATTTAATATATTAAAAACTTGACAACTTTCAAACAAGAGGGTATTAAATTATGTAAGTGCCCAAATAACACCTTCATACACACATGCTGCGAAATTCGACAGACATCAACCAGATGAGCAGTGGTACTGAAACACCCACGATATCAGAATCTACAGTGTTTATTGAACCAGCGAAATTTTGAACCATATAATAAATATTTTCACAGATTTAAATTACAATTTTATTATCCTTGGAAATTTCGTTTGTAAGTGTCGTAAGAAACACAAGCCGTTTAGTCAAATATTGTGTTATTGGAGCAAGAGCACGTATGAAAAATACTTTTCTGTTCTGCACGTGCGTTTTTGCCCTCTAGTGTGTCATGTTAAGGCATCCTGCGCAAAGTCGGTCAGAGACTTCAGCTTTTATTTACAGCGGATAATGTTTCTGACCTGAAACTACGGTTCAGTAAACGATTTTCTGATCTTGATGCGAGTACAATAGAAATAAGGATTTCTCAAAACTCATTTGATCGTGTTATTGATGAATTGCCACTTGAAGTTCAAACGGAAGTGACTGATCTGCAATCTAACGACATGTTGAAAGATAAATACAAAAAAGGAAAAATGATGAATTCTATAAATATCTTTCAAGTGATCAATAAGTTAATTAAAAAAACTACTCGTGGATTCATTTCGGTTTTTGGTACTACCTAAGTACGTGAAATCTAGTTACAGATCAGCCTTATCTGATGAGCATTTCTAGTCACTTTTGATGATAGGGAGCAGTAACTTTGAACCTCAATTAAGTGTAATTTTGTCAGAAAAATACCAGTTTCGTGCTTCTCACTAACAATAAAAAAGATAATTGTGCATCTTAAATATTTTTAATGTCTGATCTTATGATAAATAAATTAGTGATGTTGTATTCTGATCATCTATGCATCCCTACTTAATTTTACCACGACCCCTCCGGCCTGTGGAAACTAAAAAGATCTAACTCCCAACTCTTATCCAAAAAGGTTTGGAGACCCCTGGATTAGGCCATTGACATTTGTTTGGGGAAACTCTTTTAAGAGGAATCTTGTTCATGGCTTAATTAAATAACAATTTAGATCTTTAATTATTCATTCTTTAAATAACAACCATTTTGTATTTAATGGATAAACTTAAGACGTTTGTAGAGGTTATATAAATATTACGATGAGAATATTAGATGTATCACATTAATTTATTAAATTAGTTGTTTTAAGCCTTTTGACTTGAACCCAAGTCAGGAACTGCTCACAAAATAATCTAAGGCATATTTTTACCGGCTAATTCTTTCTAAAAGGCCCCCAGTGGCACAGCGGTATGTCTGCGGACTTACACGCTAAAATCCGGGTTTCGAGCACAGATGGCCCATTGTGTAGCTTTGTGCTTAATTCAAAACAACAACTTCTTTCTAAAAAAAATTGTAAAATATAAATCAATTTATTTTATCTATTTTGTTTATATTTATAATTCTTGATCAGATTTGTTTTGTGTTTATTTGCATTTAATTTAATATCGATATTTTATTCTACTCACAATACTCAAGTTTTATTTCAAATTTTACTCACGATTCGAATTATTGCGTTCTTTTAAGAATAACCGTTAAGTTGCTATGATACAGTGGCGCTTTACAATAGTTCTTGAACTGTCAGTGCACGTTGCAGTGCGGTATATGTTGAATTAGATGTATTTATTATTAACCACTGGTTCAGTTTTTGTAACATTTTAAAATAATTTTAATTTATTACCTTAATATGTCGTTAATATTTCTTTCATTGATATGTAAATCTTCTTATACATGCGTATATATAATTAATTTTTTTATTACTTTTTTAATTATTTGGCGACGCTTCGAGTAACCGTTCTATTTGAAGACAGAAACAATCCTGTCGGTTAATAACAAACCTTAAGGAACGTTTTGAAATGAAACAATATATGAAAACAGAATGTAACGTAGATAGACCAACGAGAATTAAACAATGCATTAGTTTGAACTATTACGTATTATAATTTTATTTCGAACCACTCTTCGATTTATAATATTATGTACGTTTTATATTACTATCTCAAATAACTGGAAGTTCAAATTAGTCTAGTAGTTAATATGTAACTTATATTATTTGCAAACAAGATTGATACACACAGTTGCCTTTTTTACGTAATTATATTTGAATATGCAAACATAAAATCAATAGAATATATAATTACGGTTATTACTAATAGTACAAATGATGGTTTATATACAACAGTTTTACAAACGCAAACAACACAAAGTCGTGCACCCGGTTTAGAACTGAATGTTTTATCGAAAATCCAAATCGACACTGAACAAGTTAATTCTGAGAGGTGATATTGTTGCACCTCTCTTAAGCTGACGTCGTCTTTTTTAGCTATTCTCACACTTTTACTAATTCATTTATTTTGGCGAAAATATTTAATGCCCCCGTGGGAAGAATAACGTCTGAAGTTATTGAAGTTGAACGGTTGGTAATGCTCGAAATTAGCTTGCGTTCCTGGACCAGTTCTGTGGTTTTTCGATTAATTGACATTATCACCATTATGGCTTCCTAGGCTTACAGAACACTCACCAACAAAGTTTCTGTCTTGTTTTAGGTGTTTAATGGAAGTAATGTCTCTTTTTGTAAGGTTGTTACATTAATTCCATTAAAAACCTAAAACAAGACAGAAACATAAAAATTCTAAAAGCAGATAAAGGTAACGCTATAGTAATAATGAACTCACCAACAATATTCTGTTTTTCGCCTCTTGGCTTACAACAAGAATCACACGAGTTTGTAGAAATTTTGAAACTTCTCGCGCGCCTTCTTCAAACAAATATTGTTTCTTGTCACTTTCAAGAATTCACTACAAGTTTCAACAGGCAGGAATTGCGCAATACAATGTTAACAATAACATCACATGCAAAAAAGAAAAGTACATAGAAACAAGAGTAAGCACTAAAATAAATGTACAGCATTAATGAAGGTGTTCTCTTCAATCACCAATAAAGTAACCTAAAATAGGTTAGGTTTTTGTTTTGTTTTTTTAGAATTTCGCACAAAGCTACTCGAGGGCTATCTGTGCTAGCCGTCCCTAATTTAGCAGTGTAATACTAGTGGGAAGGCAGCTAGCATCACCACCCACCGCCAACTCTTGGGCTACTCTTTTACCAACGAAAAGTGGGATTGACCGTCACATTATACGCTCCCACGGCTGGGAGGGCGAGCATGTTTAGCACGACGCGGGCGCGAACCCGCGACCCTCGAATTACGAGTCGCACGCCTTACGCGCTTGGTATTTGAATGATGTTAAGAGCTTGTACATAAATCACCATTCCATATTATACATCAGACCAAGTATTTGGAACTTTTTCGTTTAGGAAGATACTGTTCCGATACAGATACCAGAAGGGTATTTACCTGAAAGATTGAATCTGTAGTATAGTGTATTATACATATATTTTTTCGGTTAACTTATTTTCGGTGGTTAATATGTTATCAATTATTGCAAACAATAAGACGGTGGATTAATATTTGATGCCATGTTTGTCTTCCAGAAGTTGTTAAAGAATGATTACATTCACACTTGTAGTAAAATATTGGTATTACTCGTATTGCATTTTTAAACATTCTTTTCTTCCTGATATTTGCATTTTCTTGCTCATTAAAATAATTTCTTACTCTTTTATAATATTTTATTTTTCCATCTCGTTCTACTAATTTTCTATTTCATTTGTTCTTGATTTCCTTTCACTGTTTCATCAACGCCAATGAGCCACCCTCTAACTTAGAAGTTTTCGGGCGTAAAACGCTTCAAATCAGTTTGGTAGGCTGGGCACAAATGTTCCATTCTATAACTTTGTGTTTAACTACAAACTAACAAACAACTCCAATAAATCTCTTGAGGCCATCTCGAAGGTTAAAGTTTAATTAATTGCTCTTTTTTTATTACTTGTAAAATTATATCACGTCTGGTTTATCTAAAGATGAAAAAATCATTTTATTTCTGTCTTCGTCTGCTACAGATTTTTTATGTTGAAATTTGTATTATATTTCCTCTATTTAAATTTTTCAAAGTTAAGAAATAGATATATAAACCTCCTGTGTAATATTCAAATATATCATGATATCAACATCGAGAGATATGAAAGGTTGTCAAATCATAACTTTTCCTTAACAGTATTCCCAGTAGATATTTACACTTACAATTAATTGTGATGTGATTTCAATAATGAATAAAATCCAACAACTAAAAACTAGTCAGTTTACCATTTCAAGTTTAACTAACACTTTAGTTTTGTGAGAATTGTAATCGTGGGTTTTCAGATTAGTAGGTTTTATTATATTGTTAATGTATAGGTATCAAAGAAAGACAATATTATATGCCTGTTTATCAAAGACATTGTGTAAAATAAACTGATTAGATCATAAAATATATTAAAAAATAGCTTTATTAAGTTCATACAACAATACCTTTTAGATCTATCAGTTCAGCACACAATATGTGTATGTGTATTACATAAAATTTTATAAATGTGTTTTACTTTTTAGTTTAAGAACAAGACACCATCTATGAATGTAACTAATGTTAACTTACATCAAAGCATTCAATAACAGCAGTAATGATGTTATGAACCCTCCATTAGCATGCCTCCCTTTTCAAACCTCGATTAGTTAGGAAATGGAACAAGTGACACACACAGATTTTTGTGTTTTTTATATATATGCTATATAGCAATGAGGTATATGGTATCTGCATAGCTTATTACTACTAACTTATTCTACTTTAGACAAATCAAAATAGGATTTAAAAAGCTATTTTCATTCTTTTCTTGGACATAAATACAGGTTTCATTCCCAGAACATTGAGAACAGTTGTTTTTCTATTTTCCAGGTGGGTGTCATTAGTACTTCATGTCCACTGCCATGTTTGTTGATTTATGAGAAAAAAGTAAAATTAAATATCATACAGCTTTATGATTGTTTGGTTACTCTAGTTGTTATCTATAAGTTGATTCAATAACCTTTCATGAAGATGGCCAAAAGAGAATGCATGCTAAAATATGTAAGCAAAACTTTCCCTATACGAGGCCTCTGAGTAGGTGAAGTTTCACTTTACTGAACCAGGAAAATAATTTTGAAAAATTTTTACAAGCTCTTAAACAGATGCCTAGAAATATCCACATATCAAAACATGTGTTTCCAGTTCAGTATGTGCATACTTTGCTTGTGCATCAAATGCATTGATAAATATGTTTGCTTTTAAAAGTACTAAAGCTTATGAAGCAGTTAATGTTTCTATTTGCAATAAATGTATTTTAAAAAGTTTATCAATCAGTTCTTATTTGAAAATCCTAAACAAAAACACCACTTTCTTTTCTCAAACAGAATAAAAACGTAATTATTAGATTCATTTTGTTTGACAATCAAACATGTTAATCACTAGCAGACCTGTAATAAAGAGAAAACAGTATAGTTTTTCGGACCCTCAGAACCATGGTATTCAACACAGTTACCACTTGCCACATGACAAAACAGTTATTGACCTGTGGTGAACTGGTGCTTTACTTCTATCACCTATTTTTTTAAGTATAATTATTTCTATTAATAAATAATTGAAAACATTACTATGTATTTGCTACCCATCTGTAAAATCACAGTTAATTTTTTTGCCACATTGTGAAAATGTAACACATTTTACACAGTTTTGGTGACTATGAAAATACTGTTGGACACTGGTGCATTGGACTTAAAAGCACACCCACTCCTACAGTTTTTTCAAAACCACAATTATTCCAATCAGAAATTTATTTTTAAATAGTGTATATAATAATTTAAATTGGTGTGTTGAATAAGAATTCTTTCACAATGGGTGTTTGAAACTTCTTGGAGATAAATTCAACAATAAATGAACAGCATGCATTCCACTTATTTTAAAATACGTTCAAAACAAGTGAAACATATGACAAAAATTACTCACACATGTATTATAACTGTATCTAAATACTATATGGTTCTCTTCTTGACAAAAATCCATTTTGGTTGAATTCAATTGGTTTAAAACGCAGTTAACAAGCCAAACTATTTTTCTGTATTTTAAATGGTTAATTTCACATTTTCTAACTTTTCTCTGACTGAAACTCTCTTTTCCTTGGCTTTACTTTTGGCTCACTTCCTACTCTGTGGTCTCTGATATGGTTATTGCCACTTTTCATATCTTGTATTGAGGCATTCTAGATATTTCTGTAGCCTTGACAGCAATTACAAAACTTCCAATAACCATCTGCTTTTAATTCTTTATTGTGAAAAAAAAATCATGAAATATTGTTTCACAAAATAAATTAATTAATACTACCTACATTAAAACAGTGTATTTTATCTTATAGCCCTGAACTTATATTTTTAGTTACTACACTATTTGTCATTAACTGAAAGCACTTAAATTATGTTGGTGTAATGCATTTTTGAAAAGGAGGAAAAGAGAAAGTGGACCAGTTTGTAAAATTCTTGAATTTGAAAAAGAAAAAGAGAACCTAATTTCAGTAAAAATACTTGACCAAAAACTTCGAATTTTTTTGTGTACAAAAGACTTGTAATATTTACAGGAAGCTAGTCAGATTTTGTGAAGATACACATATCATTTTAAAAGTTACAGTGTGGAAACTGACAGTTATGAATACATTCACACAGATTGAGGTCTGTAATGAAAGGGTTTATTTGTTTCATCCATTTACTACTTTGTTTTATTCCTCCCTCCCTCTTACATTACATTTTAAGAAAGATGTAGTTCCTCTATCCAGTAAATATTTACTGCACTGTCTATTGAACCTTACCATTCTAAGAAGCCTACAGTTGTGAACTACTATTCACAGCAGTGGATATGCTAATTAGACTCCTTATTGAGAACCTGTATGCATCTGTTCAATGTACTTTGTTTCATTGTTACTTTGTGTTTTATTTTACTACTTGTACTTGAATGAAAGGGAAAAGAAAGTGACTAAGATATTTGGTGTAGACCAAAGACAGTTTAGAGACAGGGGAGTGGTCTTATACCTCCTAAAAATAACAACAAGATAACATCCCATACTACTTCAATCTTTGGTGTCATGCTTATAATGCCAACAAATATCTGACCAGGGTCCGAACAACATAAAAACTGGCAACTCCAATTTTCTCTCCACATGTAAAATCTAAGTGATTTTCACCAAGTCATCTGAAGTATTTTGAACTTTATGTAATTATTGTAACATAATAACAGTTTTAAACAAATGTGTTCTTTCATTTTATAATTAAAATAATTACTAAAAATACTCTAGTGTGTATCTTACAATAAAGGCATGGAACCTTCTAGAGCGAAATTTCAGTTATCACAAGAGATTTGATAGTTTGGTTTTTAATAGGAGCTCAATAACACAACTCCTCTTATGCTCCAAAAGTGCTCTTTTTATTAGCGATAAAACATTGTCCATAATTACATACCTTGGCTGTGAGCTTGGAAATACAAATGCCAGCTATAAAATAATTGACTCATATACACATATTAAATGTTGATATACAAGAAATTACTGTTCAGTTTTACATTTGAAAAAGGGTTTGTAAGACTGATTGAAGAGAATGAGAGATCTACATCGATCAACCCCTATGTAGTAGACTAAAGTAGAGGAAACCCACAGCCTTCTGTAACCACTCCCTCATAAAAGGTTTTCCATCAGATTACTTAAAAAGTGACCCCAGTTTTGTTGATGGTTCCCTGCCTTTATAATGTTACTGGATGTTACTGTAGGAACTACACTATATATTTTCAGCTCACTTCAGGAAATTTAATGTTTAATAATACTAAACTAAAATTAACATAGCAACATGCTTAAAAAAAGGAAATGGACAAACCTGTACATGCTGTGGAGTGACTGTAACCTCTACTCCCATAGTTTCACCTCCATTGTTTATTGGTACCTTTCTTTCTGATGGACAGATTCTTCCTTCATAGGTTTCTTCACTTATCATGTTCAGGATCACTGACGTGACTACCATGAGCTGAAAAGTTGAACTTGAAGACAACTGAAACAGTGAAAAAGGCTTAAAATCTTATAGTTTTGTTCACACTAAACCTTGTTCTGATCCCAAAATCCAAATTTATTCCACATTTAGTTTTAACATTTCACTAATTCCTGGACAATCAAGATTCAACTCACCTAAAATTTGCATAATTTTTCTTTTCCAGTTAAATATACAATTATAAGAAAGTTAACTGTTTAACAAGTTTTACTGATATTAATTTAATGTTCCTATAAAAATTATCTTTGGGGAAAACAGAATGGTATTCAGCATAGATTTTTATCAAGTTCTTAAATGGTTAAACTTGAAGTAGGCACTTCTTCACCCATAGCAAGCAATATGTAGACTAAATTACAAACTACAATACCCATACAGTAAGACAGAACAAACAATTCATCAGGTAAAAAACAGGTAATATGAAATTATTAAAACAATATAAAAGTACACACAAAGATTGATTGATTGACTGATTTAGTGTTTTATGGCACAAAGCAACGAGGCTATCTGCGCCAAACATACGGTGTACATACAAAGAATGGTAAACTAAAACTTTATCATAGCCAACATTTAAAGGAAATATTAAAAAAGTAAGATACTAGTAAAGTATTAAAAGTAAACCCTGAAAACATTTCAAACAAAAATATGGTAGCATTCTTACTGTTTGGTAAGAAAATCTCAAAACTCCCACAATCTCAGTAAACTGAACGATTTTGTAAAGTTCGTTATAACACACTATTCCTTACATCTCGAATGTTACAATAACCTGTTTTGTTTTTGGTACTCAAGTTCATAATCACTATTCCACAATAACCAACAGTTAAAAACACACACAAGAAGTAAGAGTTCTAAACTTTAATATGTATAACACTCCATACCATTTTCAGCAAATCACTCGAACGTCACCATTTATCAAGCCTGCCATTCTATATAAAAATATATGGCAAACATATTTAATAGAAATATACAATTCTGGTCAACACTGCTAAACAGAAGTATAACTAACTTAAACCTAACGTTGAGAGCTTATGTGGTGTTAAAATTTTAATGTTCATTATGCATTAAATAAATTTAAAATATGTCATGCAAGACAATATTACTATAACTACATTTTACTATCTTATATGTATCAAGTTATTATTAAAACACAGTTGTAAACATCTGAGGTTTTATACACAATTATTTTGTGCAGAGTTAAATGAAAATAAATAGACAACCATAATACAGTTGATTTAAAACTTTAACTACATACATGTCTGTCTTGGAATTTTATGTTTAAAGTTATGTAGTCTGAACTACGTAATAACGTGCAAAATACTGTCTACAGTAGTGTACGTAGTCATTACAGCAAGTTATCGAAAGGAATATAAACATGGTTTCCATGTATATAGTAAATTTAGAATGACTACAAATTATGTACATAGTCAAATTAAAACGATATACAACATAGTGAAATTAATACACTTTGCACTCATCTATATATATTTTAAAACTATGGAATATTACATACTAGAGGCTGCAACAAGGTGAGCTACATACTAATCAAATCTAACCGAATGTACATTATAGACTAAGCATATCATAAAAATAACATCTAAACTAACGTACTGTTTTCGAATTTAACTTTCTAGACGACAAGGAAAATTTAGGCAAAGGTAAATAATTCATTATCTAAGTTAGATGTATCAGTATAAATTCTGAGCGATTTTTGGAAATTTTCCATTATTTTTTTAAATCTTAAATTATTACTCTCATTTCGAATTTATTTACAACAAAAAATAACTACATAAAATCACGACAAAAAAACCACACAGTATGAATTACGAGTATGCGTTTTCTCATAGTAAAGACACCTCTGCCTATCTGCTCAGCCCACCGAGGGGAATCGAACCCGCGATTTTAACGCTGTGAATCCAAAGACATACTACTGTACTAGAGAGTGACATAAATATTTAATCAAAAAGAACAACAAAAATACAAAGCAAACCTCTGAAATAAATACAAAGCAAAAAAATGAAATATATGCAAGTCAAAAAGAATGGCAAAAACACGAAATATATACAAAGCAAAAAAATGAAAGTGACAAAAAGCAAAAATAATTAAATTTATAAAAAGTAAAACGAAGTAAATATATACCAAGAAACAAATAATGAAAACAAAAACATACAGGTAGCGAGAGTGAAGACAGAGCGGTGCAGAATCCAATCTCCACCAACGCACAAAGAGGCGAGACGTCCGGCCGCCAGAGATTAAAAAAATCCCTGGAACCCAGTAGTTGAAAGTCCGCCTCAAAGCGGAGTAACAGCCGATACCTGGCCTTACCCAGTATCTTAAAGTACGATACCGGCGCGTTCCGATGTGTCGGTATTTGAGTATTGTTGTTAAATACCCAGGAGGGTCAGGTACATTTGACCTCTTCCTCCTTCCCGAACATTCATAGCATCAAAAACAAAAAAAAATACAAAAAAATTCATTTTTTTATTTTATTTATTTTTATTATTATAATTATTATTTTTTATAGCTTTGGGCCAGAGTAAAAGTATAACTTGATGCTCAGGCCCATTTCAAGGCTCAGACCATGCATGGACGAACAGGATTTTTTTTTTTAATTCTCTCTTGTGTGTTGTTTTTTCCCTTTTTTGTATTTTTTTTTCAAAGAAAGAATGCTACTACTACTACTTGTAGTAGCACGCACACACACACAAATAAAAGCAAGTATATTAATAATTATTATTCAATAATTGTATGATAAATAATAATCAAGGACTAAGAGTCTAGTGCATAGTGGCCAGCTTGAGTTACATTACTTAAATATAAGTTAAAAGGGGAGAGGTATTTAGGACTATTTTCATCATGTACGTGATATCTGTCGAGATCACACATTAATTCATTTTTATGCCAATTCTGGAATGGAATGGAATTTTGGAATTTCGCACAAAACTACTCGAGGGCTATCTGTGCTAGCCGTCCCTAATTTAACAGTGTAAGACTAGAGGGAAGGCAGCTAGTCATCACCACCCACCGCCAACTCTTGGGCTACTCTTTTACCAACGAATAGTGGGATTGACCGTCACGTTATACACCCCCACGGCTGGGAGGGCGAGCATGTTAAGCACGACGCGGGCGCGAACCCGCGACCCTCGGATTACGAGACGCACGCCTTACGCGCTCGGCCATGCCAATTCTCATTGAAATATTTTAGAGTGTTATGCAAGAGTCTTTCAGATATTGTGTCTGTGTTTGCATACTTGTGCATGAATGTGGTTGAGGTGCTACGTGGTACTTTATATGCTGAAGTTAGTACTGAATTTTGTATACGTTGAAGTTTCTGTATATGTGTAGGTGCTATGTTAATCCATTCAGGTGATGCATATTCTATTGTTGGTCTAATGTACGTTTTGTAGATTTTAAGTATGTTTGCTGGTGATGTTCCTTGGTTTTTACCTGAAAGACTTCTTACATAATTTGCTCTTTTCCAGATTCGTGTCAGTACATTTTTGATATGTGGTATCCACGTTAATTTTGAGTCATAGGTTAGACCTAGAAATTTAGCAGAAGTAGCAGTCAGTAAAAGTGATCCATTCATATATAGTTTTGGTGGATCTTTTTTTCAGCTTATTCAGTCTGCTGAATAATATGACTTGGGTTTTTGGAATATTGATTTTGATTCTGTATTTCTGGCAGTATTCTTCAATGCTATTTAGGACTGGCTGTAGGTTCGTTGCTGCTATCGATGGAGTAGGGGCACTTTTCCAGACTGCTACATCGTCAGCGAACTGTGATGCATAACCTAAATTTAGGTCCGACAGAGGCATATTGCTCACGTACATGATAAATAGTATAGGCCTAACAACCCCTCCCTGCGGAACTCCTGCTTCGTTTCGAACAAGCCAGATGACGTACTTTAAGATGGTTAAAGTATATTAAAAGGAAAAGGCCAAGTGGCTGAGAAGAGGAACTGGCTCGTGGTACAGTGTGGTCTCAGCCGAGGGAGGCGGGACCCGGAAAAGTCGGATCAACCTTTCCCAGATCTTCACTGACGTCGGACAGATGACCAACCTGTTCCACCTGAGTATGGCACATGGGACACATCTCAGTTGCACAAGAGTTCCAGAGGTAAGCACGCTCCCTCATCGGAAGAATATTATGCACGACGCACCAGTTAAAAGCCTGGGGATAGCTAACCAACATGGTGCAGCGCGACACGGCTCCAAAATAACGTCCCACGGTAGAGCAATGTGGTGGTGCTCAATCCTGTGGGTACATTCGTGGACCAGCAGGCGGTAGAGGCAAGACATCGCCGTATCGCCGCAGCAGCGTCAACATATCAGAAAGGAGGGTCAAAACACAGGTAATTGCAGGCTCAACGAAACACCAAACAGCCTGCGACCCGTGCCAACCAAGAATCGAGTGAGGTGGAAACAGGGATGACCCTCCAAGGATAGACAGCGAAAGGTAGTAGACAGTAGGAAAGAAAGACACTGGGTCCAGACACATGGTATGCCCAGACCTCCCTTGCAAAGTGGCAGTGTCAAAGAAAGCAGAGACACAGCCTCAGGCTTGCCACCCCACAGGAAGGTATTCAATGGCCCGTGCAGTGCAGTCATCCAGAGGAAGAACACCCCCCAAGGTACAAGACCAAGGGGAGTATCCTCCTCCTCACCTCCTCCACCCTGTCAAACAAGTTAACAGGGCAGTAGCGGAAATTGTGCACTGCTGAACTGACACGCTGCACCACTCTCTCCCAAGCAACCCTGGCTTCCGCGAGTAAACGAACCCCAAAGCAAGTGACCGTGGAGGAGGTCCAGTCCAGACCAAATGAGGAGTCAGCAGGTGAGGCCCACTTGCCTAACCCCAGAGCCCAAGACTTGGGATAATTGAGCTGGGCAGCACTAGCCTGACAGTACCGGTGGACAATGGCCAGCGCCGAACCCAACGATGTTAAATTCTCTAGGAACAGGTTCACATCATCTGCATGCGCGATGTATATATATATATGTCACACTTGTACACCCCAGCAATGTTGATACGATAACTTCAAGTCTAAATTGCATTACCTCATCAGGTATGTTATGTTGTCATCTTCCAGAATTATCAAAATAACACTTAAACTTGAAATTAGATTTGCAGAAATAAATTATTATTATAGGTTAATAACGTTATTGAAATATATTTCGAAAAAAATAGTTTCAATGATCATTTCATTGTATTATCTTTTACAGTGAAAATATACTGATTAGATTTCAAATAGTTGTAACTGGTCTAAGATATATATGAACTTATTAACAAATAAAGAAAGATACAACAACTTTGAAACCCGAGTAATTTAGAACAGTAGACTTTCTTCCCGAAAATAAAATGAAGAATGAAATAGTAGAGTTACGTTGCGCGTCAAATGTGAAAATAAAGTGAAAAATAGCAGGAAAATATCTCACTCATCACTGAAAACATTTCACAGTTCAGATATTGGCCAATGTCACTTGGGTGATGCATTAATACCACACAAATACATCCGAGAGACTGTTGACGTTACTAGTTCAAATGCTGTGTGATAATCATTTACTTGTATTTTATTTACTGATTACAAGGCCCAGCATGGCCAAGCGTGTTAAGGCGTGCGACCTGTAATTTGAGGGTCAGCCGTAATCAGCCGTGGGGGCGTTATAATGTGACAGTCAAACCCACTATTTGTTGGTAAAAAAGTAGCCCAAGAGTTGGCGGTGGGTGGTGATGAATAGCTGCCTTCCCTCTAGTCTTACACTGCTAAATTAGGGACGGCTAGCACAGATAGCCCTCGAGTAGCTTTGTGCGAAATTCAAAACAAACAAAGAAACCTATATTCAGGTAAAGTTACAGAAGTTGTTTCAGTAATTATAGACTTATTAATCTTAAACCAGTTGTTGAAAGTCTCATGAAAGATATATTGCAAAATTATGTGAAAAAGTTTAGTGTTATTGAATTGTCACCACAACTTCACTTGTCTTACAAATTTTTTGACATGCTTTGAAAATGTTACTGTATATGAAGATGAAGGTATAAATTTATATATGTAAAAACGGCTAGTATGGGTTGAGAAAATTTTTTATATAGAGGAGCGAACAACGTTTCGATCTTCTTCGGTCATCGTTAGGTTCACAAACCGAAGTAGGTCGAAACGTTGTTCGCTCAACTACATAAAAATTTTCTCAACCCAAACCAGTCGTTTTTACTTATATTTTTCTCTACAAGTGGGTTTTCTCCTCATCACTGAGGATGTAAATTTGTTGTATCTGGATTTTCGGAAAGCATTTAATAAAGTACCATATAAAAAGTTTGAAAGGAACTTATCTCTGCAGGTGTGCGATATAAGTTAATTTATCTAACAGAAAAACGGCTTCATAGAAGAGAGCAGAGAAGATTTTATAAATAAAGTTCAGTAAAACCGGATTATTATTACAAGTGGTGGACCTCAGGGCTCAGTCTTATGACCATTGCTCTTTTTAGTACATATTAATGACATAGACGAATGAACAGTCAATAATGCATTATATTTGTTAATGATATCAAGGTATTGCGTGTTGCTAGCTGTAAAGAGGATAACACTACTTTACTAAAGGATTTAGATCAACAAGTGAGTTAAGCAATTAAGTGGCTGACCTTTAATTATGATAATTGCATGATATTGCATGTGGGTTATCATACTTAAAGTAATAATTATAATATGGATGGGTATAAGCTTAATAGTGTCATGAAAGAAAAGTGTCTTGGTGTGATAGTTGATCAGTCTCTTAAGCCATCTAAGCACTGTGGTGTTGCTAGTTGTAGGACAAATAAGAATTTAGGTTGCTTCTGCAGAAATATGGAATACAAGTCTAAGGAGGCGATAATTCCATTGTATAGGGCAGTGGTTAGTCAACATTTGGAGTATTGTGTTTAGTCTTTGACTACTTACCTTAGGAAGGACATTGAGTTGGTGGAAACAGTTTATAGTAAGACCACTAGAATTGTACTTGAGTTATAAAAGTTGTCCTATAATTGGAGGCTATAATCTGTGGAAGTGTTTTTCTCTTGGAAAAAAAAGAATGGTTGAAGATAAATGGCAATATATATATATATATGTCCCGTATAAGATTTGTTTAGTTGTTTTTGATTGTTTGTTTTGAATTTTGCGCAAAGTTACATGAGGGCTATCTGCGCTAGCAGCCCTTAATTTAGCAGTATAAGACTAGAGGGAAGGCAACTAGTAATCACTGCCTATCGTTAACTCTTGGGTTACTCTTTTACCAACGAATAGTGGGATTGAACATCACATTATAACTTTCCCATGGCTGAAAGGGCAATTATGTTTGATGTGCTAGAGACTCGAACCTGTGACCCTCTGATTACGAGTTGAGTGCCTTAACAACCTGGCCATGTCGGCCCAGGTTGTTTCTAAATTGACAGACTTGTAAGAAGAGCTGCTAGTCACCACTACCTACAACCACACACTTAGGCTTCGCTTATCAACGGAAAGTTTGATTGTCTGTTACTTCTTAAAGAAAGTATTTTTATACTTAGTTTAAAACTAGTTTTGAAAATCTTAATACTTAAACATCTAACATGTCTCTTATAAGAAAATCCGGATTATTCTGAATTATCAAAATACTGAATATTCTGCGAATTCAGCGACGATTAAGGCGGATAATTTTATCTTAATTAAAGAAAATCATAGATGAATAACAAATTTCATTATTCTACCTTTACTTATATTTACTGTCCATGTGTATAAAAATCATTGTAATATTCTAGGAAGTCACCTGTTTACCGAAATAGAGGTACTTAGGGGGTTTGCTAAAGTACTGTGTTAATCTATGGGAACAGGATTATATTATCACGGTGAGTTGTTAGTACACGTGTATGCACAGAGTGGTGGTCGGTGATATTGACAAGTTGTTTCCCTCTAATATATCACCTGCTAAATCAAAAACGATAAGTACAGCTATCCCTCTAGTAGCTTTGCTCGAAATTAGAAACATTAGCTACTTAATTGAGACCTTTAATAATGGAATTATGTTTCATTTTTTTAATTAAATCTTTAGAATATACATATTTTTAATTTAGGTTTTCTATTTCTTGTTCTGTCGCGACAATAACTTTTCATTTCTATCTGTATTTTTTACGAATGTAGTATTATATATCTTTCTGTTTTGTAAGACAATAGATTCTTGTTCTTGTTGTTTTGAATTAAGCACAAAGCTACACAATGGGCTATCTGTGCTCTGCCCACCACGGGGATCGAAACCCGAATTTTAGTGTGTAAGTCCGCAGACATACCGCTGAGCCACTGGTGGCCAAGAAAATAGATATTTCCACTTATGAAAGATTCGTCTTCATACTTCCAGGTGTAATTGAACAATCCAATCCAAGATGAGCATGTTCCGTGACACAACCTATGTGTTCCGAAGTTAACTGCTCACATCCACAGTTTTTTCCGACATGTTTTCTCATTTCCTGCTGTTTCCTTCATTGTCTCTTCTTTTTGAGGCTTAGTTTAACCGCTTGATTCTTGTCACTCATGTTTTCAAAGCTTTTTTTTTTCACCACGTGTTTGGTTCTATGTTCACAAACGCCATCTATTTCTTGTATGTGTTTTTGAAACGCAGGTTGGGGTGCCCTGTTATTATTTTTCCTGTAGCTAGATCACCAGACAAAAAAACTTTGGGAAAACATCCATCGTTCATCCGGGCACTTGTTGTGGAAATCCTCAGTTATCCATGCATTAAGACCCCTCTTTCGACTTGATTGGTTTCTCCAAAGGAAATGAAAACTTTAGTACGTTCTGAACTGGAAACAGAAAAATATTCGTCTGTCCGCCTGTTGGACTCCGCTCCGAGACCGACTGCCTTCCAAGACTAAAGGGTTCTGTTCGCTTCTCTTCTTCTTTATGTTTATTTGAGTATGTTGAAAATTTTATACCCGGGAGCGTCAGGTGCAAAAACACCTCTTCCTCCATCCCTAACTTCAATTCTCAGCTACTGCTATGTTAAAGTTGTAGTGGTTGAGGGCCAGAGTAACGAACACGTACTCCGGCCCTCTCAAGGACAATGTACATACATTGTCTATAATCCCTTTATTTTCTAAATCTATTTATATAAAGTTACTTATAAACTATATATATATGATACTAAATATAAACGTCCAAGTGTTTGGTGGCCTGCTTAATTTCTATTTTTTAACAATATGTTCATTGGAGAGAAGTGCTTTGAACTATGTTCATCATGTACGTGGTATCTGTCGAAGTCACTCAGTAAATCATTTTTGCGTCAGTGTTTAATGAAATAATTTAATGCATTATGCAAGAGTCTATCGGATACTGTTTCTAAGTTTGTGTATGAATGTTGATGAAGTACTGTGCCGTACTTTATATATTATTGTGATGATTAAATTTTGTATTTTCTGCTGTTTGTATAGTTGTTTTTGTGATATGTTTAACCACGTTGAACATGCCTATTCTATAATGGGTCTGATGTGTGGTTTGTACATTTTTATTATATTATCAGGAGAAGTGCCTTGATTTTTACCCGATAGGCTTCTTACATAATATGCTCTTTTCCAGATTCTAGCCAGTATATTGTTATTATGCTATATCCACGTTAACTTGGTATTATAGGTTAATCCTAAAAAAAATTCCGAGGTAGTAGTCTGTAGTAGTGATCCGTTCATGTATAACTTTGGTGGATCTCTTTTAAATGTATTTAATCTGGTGATTAGTATTACTTGGTTTTTTGGTATGTTTATTTTTATTCTATACTTCTGACAGTATTCTTCAGGACTAACTTGTTGGAAGTTTGTTGTTGCTACTGAAGGAGTGGGGACATTCTTCCAGACCGCTTCAGATTACGAGTCGAGTGCCTTAACCACTTGGCCATGCCTGGCCGACTCGTGAGAAAGGGTTAATGTCTTTTACCGTTTTAATAAATATAATAATATTTTTCGTGGGAAAAATACCACTACACTCAGAAGCATGCTTAAAATCGTTTTCATGTGACAGAAACAGCAACTTCCATGAATGCTATCTTAACTTTTAACATTCGAAGTTTATTTCATGATTGAATCCTTAAGTAGCAAGTGTAAGTTTTGATTTTCAAATAAATCATTATGATATAGATATGTTTTAAATATATTTATATTCGATATATATTGTCGTATTAGTTACTTGTTGGTGACTTGACGTTGTTACTTGTATCTTTACGAACAACAATTAATATAGTTTTAAACTTTTTTGGGTAGAGGAGACATTTTTAAAATTTACAGTTTATTTACCTTTCAAAATTCTTCATCTCCGTTAATGAACATTCTTAATTGTTTAATAATTTTATCAGTAAGAACTATTCCTCTCATAACATGAAACTTTTGAAATTCAACTTAAGACAAAAATATAGAAAGAAAAAGAGAATTTAACATAATTACAGAAATTTAAATAAAGATTAGATCCAAGATAACATCTAAGTGTATGTGCATGTTTAATATACGTAAATAGATATAAACATCGTACTTATTATCTGGAATTAGTAACGAAGGTTACAATAATTTGAGGGAAACATAATTTCATTAGAATTGATAAATTGAAAGACACACTGGACGTTACACTTATGTCTTATGTAGTAGGACAAACTGTCTATCTAAATAATGCACAGATGTGAATTATGATAATTATAAACTTACTTTATAAATATTGGATTAATCTTTGAGTAAAACACATCGTTATGTGGAACAGAATCCAATACCATATGACGTCTTCAGATATAGTGATGACAGATGGAATTAATTACATTAACAGTCAATATTTTAAACAACTTGTATGTTAACGTATTGTACATGAATACTTTAAAGGTATTAGTTATACATAATAATTAAGTTCCTTTAAAAATATGAGTAAATCACATACGAACATTAACTATATAATTTCATTAAAATATGCCTTTAAAGATTTATCTTCTCCTAAAAAATCACCTTCAATATATGTGGTTTTGGTGTGCAGGCAGTTTAGTAGAATTTTATGCCGGGAACAATGGACTACATTAACCAAAATGACCAACAAAGCCTTTTATCATTTTTAAATTCCTTTCTTTATATATGTGTCTAAAAAACAGGTAGCGTTGTGAAGTATTTGATTCGAATGTCAGTGGTACATGAATTTTATAAAGAAACCTTAGTAGGCATGGTTTCAAGAAGAAGAATGTAGAAACATTCCTTCTGTGTATGTTTGTTATTCACAAAACTGTAAATCGGGCTACTTGTGATCCACACATTGAAATCCACCTGAATTTCAGTCTTGCAGCCCTGAAACCTAACGCTCAACCACAAGCCTTTTCTCTTTCTTTATTTCGTTATAATCGACTCAACTAGACTATTTTTCCTGATTCATGACTCGTTTTGGTAAGAATTAGCTATATTAAAACAATGTCTGACTAGTCCTGTAATAACAAAAAACTTAGACAAATGGTCTTTTTTGTTGATAAAATATATAAACCTATTATATAGTTTAATTAATAGAGTTTTGCCAATTTAACTTTTCATAACTACCCTTGGTTTTCAAGTATGAATTTTCAAATCGATTTATTTCAAACTTTTACAAAATAGCTTTGTTTTGTCTATGTGTAATAGACTGGCGTTTAAAGTACTGAGTTGCTTCCTGGCGATATAAAATTAAAACTCTTATGAATATTAACGGTATGTACATAAACGTGGAAAGTGACAAATACTTGCGAAGAATTTCCTGCTTATCCTCTCGATGTGGTCGTGCCTTGTGATTAATAGAAGTTCGAAGATTAGAAATACAATATTGTTGAATAACAGTGGCTATTCCGCAATGGATGTGCGATATGAATTAGTCTTAGTTGCGACTTAGTGCGGCTGATTAATTAGTAATTCGATACCCAAAATTGTAGGGGTTTAAAGTTTCAATATCCATACCAGTCGTTTTAATATACTTTTTTTTTTCTGATATTGTCGCTTAGCACCTGCACGTATAACATGCGGTTCAGATAGAAATTATATGTGCTGTTAATTGTTCCTAAACTCAGGTCCACATGTCGACGTGAAATTAGTACATACAAAAATATTCTTTAATACCAAAGAAACCAAAATTTATTTTAATAGGTATACCAAGAACGTTTTTTACCCTTGAGGTTTTGTTTTCAAAGAACAAATTGAAACGAAAGTATTGTATCTCAATGTGTGCTATCTTTTTTTTATGCCCCCCCCAGTGGCTCAGCGGTATGTCTGCGGACTTACACGCTAAAATCCGGGTTTCGATACCCGTGGTGAGCAGAGCACGGATAGCCCATTGTGTAGCTTTGTGCTTAATTCAAAAACAACAAAACAAGTTATCTTTTAAACTTTTTTAAAAACAATTTGGAAGAGAGAATCAAGATAAAACGTGTGAAAACCACTGATTAGAACAATGTCACATATATTTGTTTTTTTTCCTTTCAGGCCCGGCATGGCCAAGTGTGTTAAGGCGTTCGACTCGTAATCCGAGGGTCGCGGGTTCGAATCCCAGTCGCACTATACATGCTTGCTATTTAAGTCACAGTGGCATTATAATGTGACTGTCAATCTCACTATTCGTTGGTAAAAGAGTAGCTCATGAGTCGGCGGTGAGTGATGATGACTAGCTGTCTTTCCTCTAGTCTTAAACTGCTAAATTAGGGACGACTAGCGCAGATAACCTTCGAGTAAAAATTGCGCGAAATTCAAAACAAAATTTTCTTCCTTTTATCAAATTTTACAATAATAGTAGAGTCGTCTACTGGTGACACCACTTATCTTGTTATTGCGTTTGCCAGAAATGGAAGAGTCATAATATATTGTAGTTTTACGAGTTCCAACTGAGAAAAAATAGATCACTAGGTTTAATACTTGATCTTTATTTATGCTAAAGTTTAATTTAACGAATACGTTTAAACTAACGGATTTCGGTGTTATGCCCATATAAAGATGAACTAGAGAAAAAAAAAAGAGCCAGAAAAAGATATTAATCTAGTCTAAAGGTTTTCTCAACAGAAAAAAAAGTTCGTCAGTAATAGATACATTAGTAGGCTTATTTGTGTACACGGTTTTGGTAACTATAGAACTTCAGATTTGGAAATTGGTTTGTAAACTTATTTCTGTTATTCATGCTACGGGCCTGGCATGGCCTAGCGCGTTAAGGCGTGTGCTTCGTAATCTGAGGATCGCGGGTTCGCGCCCAAGTCGTGCCAAACATGCTCGCACTCCCAGCCGTGGGGACGTTGTAATGTGACGATCAAAACCACTATTCGTTGTTAGAAGAGTAACCCAAGAGTTGGCAGTGGGTGGTGATGACTTCCCTTTAGTCTTACACTACTAAATTAGGGACAGCTATCACAGATAACCCTCGAATAGTTTTATGCAAAATTTCGAAACAACCAACCAACTTATTCATGCTAAAAGCTCATATGAACGCTGTTTATAACCTCATTGTTCAAGTTTTAGGGACAAACGAGACCAGAGAATAGCACCGTCGGGGAACTGTAAATATAAGTATTTAATTTCCTTTAATAAAACAAAAGACATGCTTCACATTTTTGGACTTTTGGAGTACGTTATCAAGGTGAAGATCCACTTTTTGGTCAGATCACTCTGACCAGTGGGTTCTTCGTTTGTTTTATTAATAGAGTTTTTAAAATAAATCTTTTATAGTTGATACTGTTATGTGTTTCAATTTCTCAAAGACCCAACACAGGTGAAAGATTCGGCGTCTAGTTGTGAGGTATTTATTTGTCCAACAACTCAGTTCTGTTTTCGTTTAGACTTCAAAGCTTGTTGTGCAGTTAAAATGTCCCCCGCCTGTGTGGAGGCTTAGGCCTTTAAGTCTTGTGGTGAAGGGGTTGGGGGCTGTGTTGGCGCCCACACTATTACCACCCCTATCTGTTAAATTTTTAGGTGGGATCCTCTGAGGAGGGTCCAGCTCCCTCTTTTCAAGGTGGGCCAGGCTTCTCCTGCTGGCGGGACTGTGGCTCAGGGTTCTGAGGAACCCCTTGCCCAGGTCTCGGGTGATGAGGGTCTTCTGGCCCTCTCCACCGACACCGTTTTACCCACCCCGACGTTGGACGAGCTTCCGTCACCTTGCTCATTCGACTGTCTGGTCGACTTCCCCAATCGTTCCAATTTCTCGGGCTGAGAAACGAGAATGAGGGGGAATGGGGGCTCTGTAGGCCCGCGAAATTTCCGCACTTTAATCTGGATTTACCTGTAGTGCAGCGGCAGTGGTCAGATGCCGGCAGCCACAGCTGCAAAGCGGGATTGGAGTCAGGTGGCCTAAAGAGGCGGTCGCCCCCACCTCAGTCTGTGGAGTCCAAGGATGAACGTCACTGATTTCCCCTCCGATTGGTTAATGGGATTCTCCTGCATCACTTTGAACATCCAGGATATGCTTACCATTGCAAAAAAAATTTATGAATTTTCTCTCTTCAACCGCTTTGCGATTGATGCTATTATTTTTGCATGAGACACATTTTGGCTCTTGGAGGGACTACTTTTCGTTTTATTCCCGCTTTCCTGTCCGTGCCTTCTGGTCGTTTGGCGAGACAAGTACGCTGGTTTGGAGATCTTTTTTCACCCGCATTTCACTGACACCATTTTCGCGTCACATAGTGATGCTGAGGGGCGGGTTGTGAGCGTTGATATTGTCGCTGGGGGTTCGTAAGATTCATCTCGTCATTGTCTATGTGCTTGTATGGTCTGGGGAGGTGGAACCCTTCTTCTCGGGCTTGGACAGGTTCTTAATATCACAGGTCGATATCGTCCTCGGTGGTGACTTCAATTGCGTCTTGGATCATCACCTTGACAAGATTGAAGCAGTCGTCTTTCTGGTGATCGGTGTACGCGGTCTCTGCGTGCAGTGCTGTCGGATTTCGAATTTTCTGATGTCTAGCGTGCGCTGCATGGGCCTGCTTTTGTGATCACTTGAACCGGTCAGGGTGTTTCTTTTCGCCTTGGTAGGTTCTATATAACACATGATCTTTGGCAGAGTCTTAGCATGGCTGCAGTTCACCGGGTTGGGGATGTCTCGTTTTATGTGTCCGACCATCAGGCGCTTCCCACTACATTCCGGGATTTTGTTCCCGTTTTTCGAGGCCCTGGTGTGTGGAGGCTCAATGTCTTCCTCTGTTCTGTCCAGTCTGTCACCAGGTGCTGATGGGCGGGTCTCAAGGAATCCAGTGCCTCCTTGTTGAATCAAACTGGCATGTGACATTCGCGGGTCTGTCGCCTAGCCTTGCGAGGCAAGCAGGACATCTTAGCAGCCCTGATCCATGGTGTTATGTAAATATCATGTAAATGTTATGTAAACGACAACCATGTTGTTATGTAAATGTTATGTAAACGACAATCATGTCATGTCGTGTTTGAATTCCCATATCTATTATTTATATTTATATTTTCGAGGTTTAAACCAGTTAAATTTAAAATAACATTTCAGAATTAATTAAAATTCATTTAGAATTATTCATGTAGAAATTTTTAAAACTAGGTAGATTGATCACTTGTATTGGCCTGGTGTTTGTACTGTGGAATTCTGGGAAGTTACGCGACTACTATATAAACAGACGGCGATGCGAGGGAAGGAAATCATCCATATTTATTCGGGTCAAGAAGTAAATCATCCATTTTTACTCGGATCAAGAAGTTTGTCTCGTTTGAGAAAGTTTAAATGTTTACCGTGTGATTGTTCAAATTGAATTTGTGAATAGAGCTAGATCGACTAAAGCGGTGAAATTTTTATTCCGTCAATCTTTACAATTCAGTCGGATTACGGATTATACCGAAAGTCAATACGAATTGGACTGTGAATTTCTGTTTGAAATTACCCATTCAAACTTCGAAAATTTCTCCGTGGGACTAAATTCACCGCCTAGATTGGAACTTTGCATTTCAAATTTGGACACTCATTCTGGATCATATTATTAAGCACAGGCCAGTATCTTTTTGTATTGTAAGTTGTTTTGACGGTTGAAACTGGGTATCTGTTATTGCTATTGGATAATTTATTTTGTGTCTATCACATAAGTAGATCATTATAATAAATTATACAAGCTGCTATCTGTGTCTTTCTGTTGCGTTCAGTCCGCATAAAAAAACGTAACACATGGCATGACTATGGATCGCTGGGTCCTCTCGGGCATTGAGAACCTTCGCAGAGAAATAGATTTGGACCATTCCAAACTATTCCGTGCAGCGAGCATATCTAGTCTGATAGAATCTCTCGATTCCTGAAATGTTACTCAAGTTTCACTGTGCAAGGCACAGGAGATGGCCATGACCAGACACTTTTACAGTCTGGTGTTGGAGAATGGTCGATCGACATCTGACATATCACACATTCCATACGCGTGCGTCGGCTATTATAGCCGTTTATATTCGGCTTCACCCGTAGACGAGGGGTTGTGGGACGACATTACTCAGTTTTACCCTCTCTCGAACCTTCCTTTCACGAACAGCTGGTGAGACCCATCAGACTGAGTGAGTGTGGTTTTCCATTCAGTCTATGCTGCTCGGTAAGTGTCCTGGGCCAGATGGACTGCCGGTGGAATTCTACGGCTACGTGTGGCATGTTGTCAAACCCTATTTCGTTAGACTTTTAAATAGCTGTCCGGCCAAGAGGTGTATGCCGTTGGGAACGCTGGATGGGCTCATTACTCTTATCTGTAAGAATCCCAGCCAGTCTGAAGATCTTTCCTCGTGGCTTCCCATATCTCTCCTAGCAGCGAGTCCTGTTATTCAGTTCGAAATTGGACAAATACATTGTGATGTCAGGCACTACTAATTGATTGCTTCTCCTCAGATCTACTTTTCAAAATCAGTACTAGCTACATTTCATCCTTAGGGTCCTATTACCCCCCGTTTAAACGCTGTGTGCACAAGTTAAGTTTTAGAAGGAAAATGATCATGCATTTTCTGAGCCGCATCAGTTTACAACATTGAACTGACTGAATTAAGGTAAAATGCTGCGTGCAATGTAATATTAATTATGTCTACTTCTTATTTATACTTCATTGAAAGGAAGCGTTTGAAGTTACCAGTTTCTACAACTAATTATAACACTCGAAAATTATTTACCTTACAGTTTTACATACGGCAGTATCCAAACATTTATTAATTCTATTCAATTGCTACAAAGTCATTGTGCGGATTTCTTTACAAATCCAAATAGATTTACCAATGGAGATAAAGCTTGTTCTAAATGTTCGAAGCTGTGAAATATAAAAATAACTTAAGCACTGTTTTTTCAGTAAAATTCATAATAGTTTATTTTATTAAATATCAAATTATTTAAAAACTGTTTCTTGCTTATTATTCGTTTCTTCAATTTTCTTTTAAAGATTATTTGTCGAATTGCAAGATATTTATTTAACCAATTGTGCCCAGTGAAACTTGAAAGTGTATAGTGGGTTTAGTGACATTAACATCACCACGCCTACCTGCCAGCAACAAGGCAGGTTATCTTAATTGCAGGGTACAGCGATACATTTCAAACCCTTTTAGATGTTCCAGTGACAGTAGTTCAGTCACTCGTCAAGGAACCACGATGCCTCTTAGAATGAAATGGACCCTTATTGTGTCAATTGCAATGGCTTTCACCCATCCTACTTTCGTTCTTGCCCTAAATGGTTGGAAGAAAAAGAGGTGCAGCGTTTAAAAACGATTCAAAACATTACTTACTCTGAGGTTCGAAAACTGCTGTCCTTCACTTTATCTCGGACG
The DNA here is from genome assembly GCA_011833715.1 of Carcinoscorpius rotundicauda. Classification (NCBI taxonomy): domain Eukaryota; kingdom Metazoa; phylum Arthropoda; class Merostomata; order Xiphosura; family Limulidae; genus Carcinoscorpius; species Carcinoscorpius rotundicauda. The sequence goes on along the minus strand of CM022392.1, from coordinate 40,627,635 downwards.
TATGCCGCTGCATTTTATTCCACTACAGAGCCCGGCACGGCCAAGCGTGTTAAGGCGTGCGACTCGTAATCTGAGGGTCACGGGTTCGCATCCCCGTCGCGTCAAACATGCTCACCCTTTCAGTCATGGGAGCATTATAATGTGAATGTCAATCCCACTATTCGTTGGTAAAAGAATAGCCCAAGAGTTGGCGATGGGTGGGGATGACTAGCTGCTTTCCCTCTAGTCTTACACTGCTAAATTAGGGACGGCTAGCACAGACATCCCTTGAATAGCTTTGTGCGAAATTCAAAAACGCACAAACAAACAAACGTTCCACTACTACAGTGAGAGTGCAGCAGATCTATCTGTGCCTCCAAAAGAATCGTTCTCAAAACAAATGAAAAGTATTTGACCTCCATAGTTAAAAAAGTTGATGAATCAACTTCAATACCAATCTCTGTCCATCACATACATTCCAGGCAAATCACAAGATCCACTTCCTTTGGTTCCAGGTATGGGCATTTCTTCGGGTACACCTTCTTCTCCCACCCCAAGATGGAAAACGATCATTCATTCACGTCTTCAATCGCCGGAATCCTCTTTCAACAGCAAATACTTGCCCAATCAACCCAGGGAAGGATCTATGGAGGTCGATAAAACTCCCTCGAATAAAGACAGTAAAGAAAAAAGACATGGTCGTAAACAGAAGGGTTCTCCACCCAATTCGCCTACACCCAAATAAAAATGGCCACCTAGATACAATGGAACAATCCAGGTATACATTCTAATCAGGATGACATCAAAACACTGATTGCTTCCTACCATTCTGTATGTCTTTCCCTTTCCCTTTCTTCTACTTATTTTCATGTACAAAGTCAGTCCTTTACTGCTATTGATCTCTCATTTTGTTCCTCTTCACTGCTCTCCCATTTTTCATGGAGGGTTGACAATAATCCTCGAGGCAGTGATCATTTTCCTATAATTTTGAGAGAGACTGGCCTTGGTCAATGCCACCCGACCCGCGCACCCTGGTGTAAGCTGGATCAAGCAAACTAGGCCTCTTTCACTACTCTTGCAGAACTTGATCCTCCCATCACCTGTAAGTCATCAATAGATAACTGTGTGGTAGCAGTGACTGACTGTATTATACAGGCAATTACTCAATGTATTCTTCAAACCTCGACACGTTTTCCATAATATCTCGTCCTTGGTGGAATCCTGCCTGCCACATGGCACAGAAGTCTCACAAATGGGCCTAAGATACTTTTCCTAGGTATCCCACACTTTCAAACTGCGTCTTTTTCCAACAGGCCCGTGCACATACTCGGTGAGTAAGACGTGAAAGACATAAGAAATCTTGAATTAAATTCACAACCAGCATCTCTTCTACCACTAGTTCCAAAGTTATATGGGTTTGTTTTTGTTTGTTTTTTGAATTTCGCACAAAGCTACTCGAGGGCTATCTGTGCTCGCCGTCCCTAATTTACCAGTGTAAGACTAGAGGGAAGGCAGTTAATCATTACCACGGGCCGCCAACTCTTGGGGGAAGGTTATTTTGCGATTTTTTGAACTGAGGATTGAGATTGAAATTTTCTTAAATGAAAATAACAGTTCTCAACCGTTACTCACAAACAGTTTGAAATCATCATTCTCTGAAGACTTGACCACCTATTTGAATGAATTAAATCTTAGATTACAATGCAAAACCGCTCTTGTCTGAGATATGCACACCGAGGTGAAAGTATTTCGGCAAAATCTAATTCTTTTTCAGTCCCAGTTAATGAAGGGTTGCTTCACACACTTTTCATCTTGTGAAAAGTTTATGCAAGAAGCGGGATCCCCCTTCCCAAGTAGGTTTGCAGAAGATAACCTTTCTGACCTGAAACTACAGTTCAAGGAGCGTGTTTCTGATCTTGATGTGAGTACAGTAGAAATAAAAATCTTCCAAACCCATTTGATTGTGTTATTGATGAACTTCCACCTGAAGTTCAAATGGAAGTGACTGATTTGCAATTTAACCACATGTTGAAGGACGAATACACAGAAAGGAAATTGATAGACTTCGTAATATAAATGCCATCCAAGTGATCAATATGTTAGTTTAAAAAAAAACATCAACTTTTCTCATGGATTCGTTTCAGTTTGGACACTACCTATTTCTGTGAAGACTGTGTTTTTGCCATTTGTAGTCATATTTGATGATAGGGAACACTAATTTTCAACCTCTAATATGTGTAGTTTTGTCAGAAAAACACCAGTTTCATGTTTCTCATTAATGATAAAAAAAGATGATTGTGTATTTTAAATATTTTCAATATGTACTCTTGTGATAAATAAATTAGTGATGTATTTTGATCAAGTATGCATCTCTACTTAATTTTACCACAACCTCTCCCGGCTTGTGAAAATTAAAAAGATCTACCTCTCAGCTCTTGTCTGTAAAGGTTTGGAAACCCCTTATTAGGCCCTTGATATTCGTTTGGAGAAATCTATTTCAAGAGGGGTCTCCTGTTCATGGTTTAATTAAATAACAATTTAAATATTTAATTAATCATTTTTAGATAACAACCATTTTGTAATTAGTGGGAAAACATAACGTTTGTCGAGATTATATGAATATTACATTAATTTATTAACTTCGTTCTTTTAAACTTTTTTACTTGAACCCAAGTCGGCAACTGCTTCCTTTGATTTAATGCATAGTTTTACCGGTTAATTTCTTCAAGAGAATTTTGTAAAATAAAAAATAAATTTCCTTTATTTTATTTTGTTTGTACTAAGAATTCTGGATCAGATCTGTTTTGTATTTACTTCCACTTAATATCGATATTTTCCTTTACTAACACTTTTGGAGTTGTATTTCCAACGTTAATCACGATTCGAATTATGTTCTTTTTCGAATTACCGTTAAGTTGCTATTAAATAGTAAGTAACGCTTAACAATATTTCTAGGACTATCAGTTATTGTACGTTGCAAATGCGGTAATTGTTGAAATACATGTATTTATTAACCAATGGTTCAGTTTTTGCAAGAACTTTAAAATAATCTCAATGTATTACCTTAAAATGTTTTGATTATTTCTTTCATTGATATGTAAATTGTCTTATATACAATTAAAATTTATTACTTTTTTCAATAACTTGGAGACGCTCCGAGTAAACATTTTATTTCGAGACAGAAATATGCCTATAAGTTAACGACAAACCCGAAGAAACGTATACGAAAACAGATTGTAAGATAGATAGACAAACGAGAATTAAACAATGCCACAGTTTGCATTGTTAAGTATAATAATTTTATTTCGGACGACTCTCCGATTTATTATGTTATGCACGTTTCGTATTACTATCTCGAACAATCGAAGTTCGAATTTGAGCCTAATAGGTAACATGTATTAAATTTGTTATTTGCTAAACAAGTTTGATACACACATTTTTTTTTCACGTAAATATATTTTAATATACAAACACCAAAACAATACAATTTATAATTACGGTTATTACTAAGTTATTACAAATGATGTTTGCTTGTTTTTGAATTTCGCACAAAGCTACTAGAGGGCTATCTGCGCTAGCCGTCCCTAATTGTGCAGTGTAAGACTAGAGGGAAGGCAGCTAGTTATCACCACCCACCGCCAACTCTTGGGCTACTCTTTTAACAACGAATAGTGGGTTTGACCGTCACATTATAACGTACCCACGGCTGAAAGGGCGAGCACGTTTGACGCGAAGGGGATGCGAACCCGCGAACCTCAGATTACGAGTTGCACGTCTTAACACGGTTGGTTACGAATGATGGTTTATATACAACAGTTTTACACACAGACAATACTGAGTCGTAGATCCGGTTTAAAACTAAATATTTTATCGACGATCCAAGAACAAATCGAACAAATTAATTCTGAGTTGATATTGTTGCAGCTCTCTTAAGCAAACGTCATCTTATACTTATACTTAGTTGAAATTATTATTTATTAATACTGCATGTAGTTTTATGTTATTTATCGATTGCTTTTTTGTTTGAAGAGTTAATGTTCAGGTACTGGTTGTGATTGTTGTGTTGTCGATAATTGGCGACTTACACAACTAAGGCACTGTTGTTTACTTAAAAACTAACTCATTTTTTTCGGTGAAGATATTTAATGTCACAGGAGAAATAATAACGTCTGAAGCTATTCATTGAAGTTGAATGGTTGGTAATATTCGAAATTAATTGACGTTCCTGGTCCAATTCTGTAGCTTTCCTCTTAATAGGCCCCCCAGTGGCTCAGCGGTATGTCTGCGAACTTACACGCTAAAATCCGGGTTTCGATACCCGTGGTGGGCAGAGCACAGATAGCCCATTGTGCAGCTTTGTGCTTAATTCTAAACAACAACAACAATCCTCTTAATAGTCGTTATCACCGTTAGAATGTTAGAATTTCCTAGGCCTATACCACAGTGACAGTAGATCACCAACAATATTGTTTCTCGTCTCTTGGCTTTTTATAAGATTCACGCAGGTTTGTAGAAATTTCCAAACTGTTCTAGCTCGCCTTACAACAAATATTGTCGCATTTCACCTTTAATAATACAGACGTTTAGCACTGGTAAGGGCAGATAAAGTTTAATACATGGTATAAGATATTATCACTACTGGTGACAGATACATAACAAATGTTTCTAGTACTGTTAGTACTCATTAGTTCTTGTGAAAGACGACAGTAATATATATTCCTATAGCATGTAGGATAACTTTAATCAATACTGTGTAGAGATTTTTTTTGAATACATTAAATTCATGATCTAATTATAGTGTTTTAGGTTTACCTTCAGGCTACAGAAAAGACTTACCTCAAATAAAATTTATTTATTGTGTAAGGTAAACTGCTTTAAGTAGGTTTTTTTGTTTTATGCTAAAAGTTTCAGGAAGAAAAATATATAATGTCGTGACCGTTTTATAGGCGACTTGGCATATTTTTTAAATTTGTATTACCTTATTTGAGAAAACACTAAAATAAATTTATTTTTTTCCATTCTTAAGATCTGACTTCTAGAATTTACAAAATAGCGAAAAATTGTACTGCTTTTTAATTGCAAATTTTCAGAACATTTTTTTCATATTGTGGAAGCTTTGAACACCACTGAAAACTCTTGTAAAAACGTGTCCAATGATGAATTATTTTGGTTTAAGTGCACTGCTTGGTCTGTTTCATCTGATCTTGCATACTATCACATATCTTGAAGGTGAGTCAGTTCTTTGAAAACTTTTCCTGTCAGCATGTGAAAGGTAGTGGTTGCTGTCAACAACTAATATGCCCCCAGTAATTGCAACTTTAATATGATGAATAGGTCTCTGTGGGGGCTTATAATTATTTAAAGTTCACTGTGCGAGTGTTAAACGTTTCACATATTGCAGCTGTTTTGTGAAAGTACAGTGGAACCCCTCTCATCAGGCCAGTTTGTCTCAGTCCCGAAGACGGCTGCTTTAGAGGGGTTCCACTGTACATAATTAGGGATTATGTAAACAAAAAAAGGGACTGTGATTGAATGACCGCTTTCAATGGGTGACCGAATCTGAGGAGTGGCCGCTTAGAGGGTTTCCACTGTACGAATACTTTGCATCAGAAATGACTTGCTTCATATTTAATTTACATAATTAATTTTCGGTGCTGTCACACTACTTACGAAACGCCCCCCAGTGGCTCAGCGGTATGTCTGCGGACTTACACGCTAAAATCCGGGTTTCGATACCCGTGGTGGGCAGAGCACAGATAGCCCATTGTGTAGCTTTGTGCTTAATTTAAAAAACAACAACAAACAACTTACGAAACACCAAAAAAAACACTAAAATGTAGTTTGATGCATGTTGTATTCCACAGCAAAATTATACGAACTGTAGTTGACACACAACTCACCTATTTGTAAAACGTGCCCAAGTACAGAGGACGTTTTTCTGGTGTTTTGTTTTTGAATTTCGCGCAAAGCTACAGGGTGACTATCTGCGCTAGCCGTGTCTAATTTAGCAGTGTAAGACTAGACAAAAGGCAGCTAGTCATCACCACCCACCGCCAACACTTGGACTACTCTTGTACCAACGAATAGTCACTTTATAACGACCCTATGGCTGAAAGGGCGAGCTTATTTGGTGCGATCGTGATTCGAACACGCAATTTTCTGTTTCTTTGTTTTCTCTGAGTAAATGGGATGTGAACGAAGACCAGCAGATACACAGTCGGACTTGCTAACCAATAGACCACACTTTTCTTATTATTAAATGGAAGAAAACTCTCCAATTTGCATTACAATCTTTAAATTCTAAATTATAATTGCTGTTTTTTCATTTAATAAAATCACGTCATCTGAATCTGTCCTACTAGTAATGATTTTTGATGAAAAGCTATCCCTTGTTGTTATTCTATAATGAGCTGAAGGAAGCATCAGTTGAAAATATTTGTGGAGCAATTAGAGCAATTATGAAAAACATGGAATTCCAATAATGTAGGCTTTATCAAGTAAATGACATTAAAATGTGTTGTTTTATGACTTCAGTAATTTATTATATACATGAAAAATACAAGTTTTGTCGAAAAGCTTGATATGTACGTTATACTCGACACTTTATTTTCAAATGTGCTATGTGGAGGGTGTTTTATAGCTGGTCATTTAGTGTTTTGTTTTAATTCCAAACTCTTTCCTCCAATACAAGCATGTACACTAAGCAAGGGAGGAAACAAAGAGTAATTTTGTGGACCACATAGTTCTTGCACGACATTTATCTTTCTATTTTTACCTTGTTTCAGTTTATAAGTAATATTCCAATTTACCATTGGTTTTGCATGACGTATCACGAGAAATTACTGTCACAATCTGTCAGATGTGGACATTCGAAGAAATGGTCGCCATTTTTTAAAAATTTTCAGTGACCTCCAAGAAATCTTGTGCAAATAAAATAAATTAATAATTAAACATTTAAAACATGTTTTACCATCTCTGATGGAATATTTTAAGTAAAACATTATTAAAATTAGAAATGAATAAATAACCAAAGATCCATCTATTGGCATTGTTTAATTATGACAAACATCTTCCAAAGTTCAAGCCCTTGTCCTCGTTCGTGGAAGATAGAAATGGGTCAGAGTAAGAGAACGTTGGACTTGGGTGAAATATGATATAGAATATATATGTGAAAACGGCTGGTTTGGATTGAAAAAAGTTTTATGTAGAGGAGCGAACAACGTTTCGACCTCCTTCGGTCATCGTCAGGTTCACAAAGAAAGAAAGAGGTAACTGACCGATAGATGACCACATGTTTATAGGGGGTTGTGTAACTGAGTGTAGGAATATAGAGGGCGGGCTTAAATGTTTGATTATATTTATTGATATAGGTATGAAGGCGTTCCTTTGTATTGGTTTATTTTTGGCTTGAGTTGTTGTTCAAGTAAGGCTTTTTTCATTTTGCGTTTGTTTATGTTTGTTTCTTTATTTAGCATTTGGGTGTTTTCTATGGTTATGTTTTGTTTATTTGATTTTCAATGTCGAAAACGTTAAAAAGGTGACTTTTTGTGTTCTTTGAATCTGGTTTCCATTTTTCTATTTGTTTCTCCAACAAACACAAAATTAAAGAAGCCTTACTTATATAACTCAAGCCCAAAATAAACCAATACAAAGGAACACCTTTAATAAGTAGTCAAGTGGTTGACAGGAATATTTAATAAATCATGGAAAGCAGGAAAGTTTCAGAAGGCTGTCTAAGAACCAGTTTGAAAAAAAAAATCTTCTGTATTTATTATACTGAATTTCTCTCCTTAGACACGTGGGTAAGATGAATATAAGAGTTTCCAGAATATTATCTAAAATACAATTTGCAGTGATGTAATGTTAACTTGAAGGCAACAAACTGAAGTCCAACTAGAACTGAATATTTTTTCATTGATTAAAACAAAAACATTAAATTGTATTAGCAGACATAAGTTATGAAAAATATTCAAAGACTACTGGGTACAAAGCCAGTAACACAAGAGCAATGTATGCAGATAACAGAAGTACTAGAACCACAAATGGCTTTAATAATTGGTTTCAATTATCAAATGGGGTGAAACAAGGCTTTGTCTTGCCCTTCTCTTCTATTCATCATTTATATGCATTAGCATCAAAGTAGCCACTCCAAATGGAGAAGCCGAAATAAATTAATTTTGTTCATGACTACAGTTTTATACCTGAAAGTGAGAAAAAACTACAAAACAACACAAGTAGCCTCAATAGCAGCTGCTAAAGGTATGATATGAAATTTAGTACAGTAAAATCAGAAGCAAGATAGTAAGTAAATGTTTTTCTACATTAAAAATGGTACTCTTCATAGATAAAATAAGTTTTTAAGAACTCCATTTTAGTACTATATTATGAATTATATCAGTAAAAATATGGGATTGACCATAATTTATAGCGCTCTCACAGCTGAAGAGGCGAGTATGTTTGGTATGACGGGGATCCAAACCCGCGGCCCTTATATTACGAGTTAAGCACTCTAACCACCTGGACATGCCGGGCCCATTTATAATCTATGTTTGTTCAAGATATTTTACAACTTGCCTGATCATAACGTTATGTATCCTCCAGCTAGCTAACTGCTGTTAAATATTATAAGAGGTATAGTTATTCAGGGTCTCAGTCACGACATGATCTATCTTTTCCTGGGTCTGCCTTTTTTTTTAATCCTTTTGTTTTCATAAAGATGCTCATTCGTCTTGTTTGTTTATTTTCTTTATTTTGCGCAAAACCACATGAAGGTTATTTACACTAGCCGTTCCTAATTTAGCAGTGTAAGACAAGATGGAAGGCAGCTAGCTGGTAATCATCACCCACTGCTAACTCTTGAGCTGCTCTCTTACCAACGAATAGTGAGATTGACTGTCACGCTATAATGCCCCTATGGCTGAAAGTGTGATCATATTTGGTGTTGCGGAACCTGCAACTCTCAAATTACGAGTAGAGGGCCCTAACCACATGGCCATGCTGGGCCTTGTTGGACTTCATTCTCACTTTGTGTCCAAAACACTTAATTCTTTGCTTTTCAATGTATTTGCTGACTGGGGCTGTTCCAACCACTTTTCTGCCCCTTAAGTTTCTTACCTTGTCTCTTCTAGTATCCTTTCGTAAGTATCTTACTTGCGAGTGATAAATTTTTTTATTCTTTATTTTTATTAACAACTCAGGTTCGACATTAGTTGCACAGAGTTAGTACAAAAATGGTGTTTATTTACTAAAACTTTATGTCCATCAAACTATTTAGGCTTTCAAGGAGACGTGTTAGTTGGTAGTTTACACACTTTAAGTTTTGTATTATTTTTTCAATTTATCTATGCATCGTCATCCGTGAAAGTACTTTCCAAATACTTGAGTTAATTGAAGTTCTATACTATTCGTATTATTAATATCAATGATATTAACTGACGTGGTAAAATATCTTGAACAAATACAGATTATAAACGGGCCCGGCATGTCCAGGTGGTTAGAGTGCTAAACTCGTAATATAAGGGCCGCGGGTTTGGATCCCCGTCATATCAAACATACTTGCCTCTTCAGCTGTGAGAGCGCTATAAATTATGGTCAATCCCATATTTTTACTGATATAATTCATAATATAGTACTAAAATGGAGTTCTTAAAAACTTATTTTATCTATGAAGAGTACCATTTTTAATGTAGAAAAACATGACAGTGAACTAAGCACAATCTGAACATTTTTCCCACATTGTACTTTCCAAAAAAAAATCCTTTTAGAAAATGTTCACTTTCTATTGCTCTTTTTTTCAATGAAGTATGAATACTACAATTAATTAGTAATTACTAGCACAAACAGTCAACCACAAGGTGCTGTTTCTGCTCTATTTAATGAAAAACTTGTTATGGCATATTTGGAAGTTCATGTTCAGGGTGAATACACCGTTGCCGGCCAAAGTCCATGCAAACAGTTTTAGAGAGAGAGAAGGTAAAGCCATTTGTATGGCCCACTTTAGTAAACGATTGATGGCAGTATGTAGCTGTTGCTCAAAATACCTTATGTTCAACGACTGGCATGAGATGTGAAAGCCTCTCTAAAGCCTTACAGAGACATCTCATCAAAGCAATTGGACGATAGTTAGGAGGAATCTCGAGATCATTCCCAGGCTTAGGTAAAGGTAGGACAATAGCCTGGAGCCAGGCATAAGGAAAACATTCTCTTGCCAGATCTGCTTGAAAACAATCAGAAGAATAGCAAGAGAGGCAGGAGATATATGGCGCAGCATTTCAAAGTGTACATCATTAGGTCCAACCAATGTACTGCCAGACAGATGTAAGGGCCAGTTTGAGTTCCACCAATGTAAGGCTTGAAAGGAAAGAGGTGGTTGTTCTGCCTGAGTCTTGATGGCTAAGAAGGTGGAAGAAGAAGCAGAAGTCCTAGATACCTGGCAAGAGCTCTCACCAAGATATCAGGTACTTCCTGGCCATCAAAGAGCAAGATCAAGAGGGGTCAAAATTATATTGCCCACTGACCTTTCGAATCTTGTTCCATGTGACTTTGAAACTGATGGTAGAAGATATGCTGGTTCTGAATTTAATCCAAGATTCCTTCTGGCTTTGACATGTTACAGATGAAGTATGTGCATTGGCTCAATGGAAAGTGATGCAGTTCGAGAGTGTGGAATATCTACGAAAAGTATCCCAGACTCATTTTTGAGCCTTCCGTGCTTTGTGGCAGGCAGGATTCCACAATGGACGAGGATATAGGGGAAAGCATGTCGAGGTTTAATGAATACATTGAGCAGCTGCTTGTATAATACAGTCAGTTACTGCTGCCACACAGTCGTCTAATGATGGCTTAGAGACGATGACAGGATCAAGTTCTAAAAAAGCAATGAAAGAGGGCCAGTTTTCCTGATTCATCTTCCACTGGGGCACACGGGTCGGGTGGCATTGACCATGGCCAGTGTCTCACAAGATTAGAGTAAAATGATCACAGCCTCATAGATTATTGTTATCTTTTCATGACAAATGGGAAAATAATGAAGGGGAGCAAAAAGAGAGTGATGAATAGCAGTAAAAGACTGACTAGGTGCATGGAAGTAAGTAGAAGAACCAGTATTGAAAAGAGAAAGGTTGTGATCACAGAGCATACACTCTACAGAGCAACCCATACTATCAATATCAGCACTTCCCCAGAGGGATGATGATGTCCATTAAAGTCCTCGAGGAAAAAAAATAGAGATAGCAACTGTTCAATGAAAGCATGAAGGTTTGATTGATCATATGTCTCTCCAGGTGACAGGTAGAGAGAACAATCAGTGATGGTATGACCCAAGGAAACACGGACGGCTCCGACCTCCAAGGATGTGTCAAGTGGCAAAGACAGGGTGGCGTATGCTGATCAACATATTGATTACTGTCCTCATTCAAGGGAGGTCTATCGACCTCCATGGATCCTGCCCTGGTTCGTTTGGGCAGGTCTTTGCTGTTGGAAGGGGATTTCAGATACTGAGGACGTGAAGAATAATTGTTTTGCAACTTGGGGTGGGAGAAGAAAATGTATCTGAAGAAATGCCTGTACCAGGAACCAAAGGATGTGGATCTTGGGGTTTGGTGGAATGTATGTAAGGGACAGAGATAGGTTTTAAAGTTGATTCATCAGCTTTTTTAGCCATGGAGGTCAAAAGACTTTTCATTTGTTTTGAGAACGAATCTTTTGGAGGCACAAAAGATCTGTCCGCACTTTCACCGTAGTTGTGGAACGAAGTGCAGCAGCATACGTCCGAGATGAGGTGATGGATAGCAATTTTTGACCAACCTACAATGCAGTACAATGTCAAATAAGGACACTGCAGCAATGCTACGGTTTTGTGAGCACTATACCCAAACATCAGCTTCAGATATAATGTCCACAACATCTGTTGAGAACACCCAACACAGGTACTTGGTTGGCCCTAGCCCAAGTGAACCAGCCGAATAACCCAAGGGAGCTACCCGAAGGCCGCTCGTCTACAGGAATTCAAGGCCAAAGTGGCATGCTAAGGTTGGACCCCTCAACCACCAGGATCCTCTCCTCCCCTTCACGGGTTGCAACGCACGGTAAATACGTGGATGGATGTTTAGATCCCAGAGGAAGTAAACTGAAAGAACAGAACCTTCCTTGGGAGATCCCCTCACCACGTACAGGAATCCACACTGAGGGGATTCATTTTGGTGTAGAATTGTTCTTTCTCTCCTTTCTTCCTGTTGTTTCCAGTTCTCCCAGAGAATCTGTAATAAGTTTTTCAACATACACGCTGAGTTGATATACCCATAGTAGGCCCAGTTCAGATGCCCTGTGTATGGCTTTGTCTTCATTGAAACAGTGCTCGGATTTTGGTAAGTTAGATATTTATGTGTTCTTTCTCATTTGAGTTACTTTAGATGAATTGTAAGTTAGTTACTGATTATTGCTTTGTTTTTTCTGGGTAAACGTAATTGTGTTGGATGTTCATTAATATTACGTACTTTGAAGACTTGGCAAGTTTTGCAGGTTTGTTATTATTAAGTATTTTAACTCTGCAAATTTAGAAGGTCTGTATATTAGATATCATTACTACTTGTAATATGCAATTCATTGTTTAGAGTAATTTGTTTTGTCACTGTTAACTATGTGCCTTATGATCGTAATTTTCGTGAGTGTAGTACTTAAATATTTGTTCTTTGTTGTCTTGGTTAATTTAGATGTCTAATAAAATGTGGATTATTAGTGTGTTTTCTAGGTAATTCTGGTCAGTTTGCACATTCTTTATTATTTTATACTTTTTTGACTGCATACATTTAAATGTTTTGCTCATGAGATTTCTATCAGCATTTGGGCTTCAACAGTTTATAAATTACACACTTTTACTTTTGTAATATTTCACTCATTTTTTCTGTCTGATTGTTTTTCATCATCGTTAACTATACACCTTATCATCCTAATTTTCATCAGTGGGATTTGAAATATTTTGACTTATTATGTATTCATTTGTTTCCCATTTGCATGGCTAAACTTGACTTCAGCTACTTCTATATTTGTGATACTAGAAACCTAAATTAATTCTAGTAATCTGCACTTCATTGTTCTGCCCCACAGTGCCCACTTTACTGAAACCTATCTGTAACTTTAAGTTGAGTTTTTAAATTGATGATCCTACCTTTTAGACTAATCTTGGTTCTTTAAGTTGTCTGGAGGTACAAACTTTTTTCTGACTCTATGAGTCTTTACACACTTTTTTCTGTGGATTACTGGCTCCTGCTTGCTTCCATTTATCTGAAGTCCAGAGACCACACTATCCTGCTCTAAGAGGATGCACCTGGCGTATAGTTCCTGATGACAGTGAAAGGTCTGTTCTTACATTTTTAAATACTTCATTCAATGAAGACAGGTCTTTTCTTCAACCTCAGTAAAGCTTAGCTTCTTCCTTCATATTTATGTTTGGATTGAAGAATTTGCATATCCTTCACATTTTCTTACAGCTGAAGTTTTTAACTTCTTTTGTGAATGTGGGCTTCTGGTCTATGGTTGATTGAGAAGTGTTCACTCCACAGCACGTTTACTGAGCCTCTTTGGCAGGTTGTTAAGCTCTGTCCCAATTCCCATTACCTTTGTTGGGGTGGTGATGGTTATGGTACATTATAACATCTTCAAATCGGTCATTTATATCACAGACCCAGTGGTACCAATTCCATGTCTCTGTGCTTTCATATCCTGGATCTCTTTTTTTTTAGCTCAAGGTCACCACATTTGTATTCTTAGGTTTCCATTTTTCTGGCTCTCTAAATCTGCTAGTAGACTGATTATCTTCTTCCTACTAGTTTCTCTTCACGGAGTGCTCCCTCACTTCACAGATGTTATAATTTTCTGTTTACTATATAATTTTTGTGAGTTTCATTGTCTCAGCCCAGTTGCCGGTTGAATATGTTACATCTTTCTTTTCCTCATTCATTATGGAGAACATTAAGCTGACTTGCGGTGTCAGATTCCTCTCTTGCGAAAGAAGTCCTGAGCATACTGATGTCATCTGACAGGAAATTTATCATGCAATTCAAATACTTCTCAGCTTAGTAGTCAGGTATGGTAATTTTGCCAGAAACTCCTCTTTAAGCTTTCTCTGGGTTTAGTTATAAAATATCTTGACAAGAGCAAAAGTGGTAAAGAACTTTAACTTAAATACTGAGGCCAGAGTGAAAATGCAGTCAGGGAGGTCATTATTGGTCAAAATTTTCACCAAATGTATTAGTTAAAAGAGGTCATAACTGCTTGTTTATGACAATGCAATGATTAAGTCTAAAATCCTTCATAGATAAGGTCGAAATTCCATCCATTGGTCAAATGATATTTTGGTTTCATTGTTACATTTTCCATAGAAAATGTAACCATAACACCTGCAAACTTCCTTATACTAAAGTTTCATTACGTTTTTGATTGACCAGTACCTGATGGTTTGTCAGAACGCCTAATATGAATTTTATTAATGCATAATTGAATAGGATGAAAACTTTCTACATGTGATGATGATATACATTCCAACAGGCTGTTTGCCAAACCTGTTTATCATACTCCCTGTGGACATGATGTATGGTCCTCTCTGATGAGAATTGCCTAAAAGTACATAGAGTAAATAAAATCTGTGATTTTCTATGCACATAACTTTGCTTCACTGTAGCTTCAAAATATAGCATATTAACAAAAAATGCTACAATACAGTGAAAGAACAGTTTTCTGAATCAGTTACTGGTTGTGGTTGTGGGATTTACCAGTTGCATGAAAACAGTTTGGATCCATCTATGTTGGTTCAAGTTGCTCCTTTAATGTACAAGCCACACTGGGCATGAGGCATGCCAAAGAATGTAAAATATGATAATAAGCTGCATCTGTACATCACAGAGGCCACTGTGTTGAGTATCCTGACAAAGGAAGAGAAGACTATGTATATTTATCTATTGAGCTTCTATGAACCCAATGAGGAGTTGCTGGAAATGTGAGTGATTGTCAACTCAGATTGACAGACAAAACGCTAATGTCAGCATCCTAACTGATATGTATAGGAATGATTACTGATTGGAAAAAGCTGAGACAGTCATCAGTTCAAATACTTGACAACTGTAAGAAAGTGGTGTTTCCTCTTTAGCATTCCAGGCTAGCAAGTGAAACAGTGTAGTTTATGCAATACATTTTGTGATTTTCACCTAGTTGTTAAAAGTTAGCATGGCCAGGTAGTTGAAGGATTGCTGAAGAAAAGGGGTGACCAAGCATTAACTATATGGTGCAGTGCATACATGGTATTTCATGTTACCACTCGAAACAAGGGGTATAGAGACCCCTTGTTTTTTGGGTTCGAGTGGTAACATGAAATACCATGTATGCACTGCACCATATAGTTAATGCTTGGTCACAAAACTAAGACAGTAATAAGTTTTTGTGAAAGTGATGATTGAAAGGAAGTAAAATTCTTTACTCTATGAAACATTTGGTCATAAAATTTGGGAAAATGTATGAACTACACTTTTGTTGTGGCTACTCAGTTATTAACAGTTAGAAAAGTCAATCAATTAAAGCATGAAAGACAATCTGGAATGTTCAAAAACTGTTATTTCTTTGTGCCTCTCACATGATTAAGTAACAAAAGAAAATTCTAACTCAATAGAAGGCATAGCTGAAGGACTGAAGGCAGCTGAGATATTGGTGAGTTGGTTTTTCCATGAGGTGATTGCTGTTGCTGTGTGACAGTAGTTTCAAGTCCCCTGCTGATACAATGGTAAGTCTTCAAATTTATAATCCTAAAATCAGGAGTTTGATTTCTCTCAGTGGACACAGCAGATAGCCTGCTTTGGCTTTGGCATAAGAACTACACACACACAATAGTTGCCATGTTGGAGACAAGAAAATGAGAAAAAGAGCTGGTTACACCTGGCAATGTTTTTAAATGTGTTTGGTGGGCAAGGTGAGTAGATTAATGTTGTGAATGCACTTGGTGATACCACTGAGACTGTTTGCAGTGAAGAGAAAGTGGTTCCACACATGTTGAACCCACAGTTCAGATATGTGACCAGATATGCCTAATGGATCAATTTAAGTTTGAATTGGGTAGGATGGTTAAGTTGAAATAAATGTATTGAACAACACCTTTATGGGATGGCAAGGTTTATGAGACTATATGTCATGTATTAACTGTGTGGGAAAGCCAAAATACCAAGATTAAAATTCAGTTTTACTGCTCGGGTACCAAATGCTCCACCTGAGGAGTGCTGGCCTGCAGGGAATTGAGTGTAATTAGACTTGCGAGTTTTCAATAAAATTAAATGAAGACCTGCATTGTATTCAAGATGATGGTGTTACAGCTAGTGCTGGGAAGAGGTTAGTTTGCAAGTTTATTTGTTTTTCCACTATTATGTACTATTTTTATGGTTTAAGAGATAAAGAGGTGTTTTATTGAGTGTAATTTTGTAACTGTATTTAAATTGTGATGGAGAGCATATGCTGGTAAGCAAAAGGAAAGTCTGATAATATTGTTTTGATGTTGCTGCAGCTTTTGAGGAAGGCAGCTTGACCTATTACAAGTTATCATAATTCCATATTTTAAGAGCATGTGATGAAAACTTTGTTGATAGTTAATATTATGTTAGATTGGCATTCTGTGTGAGTTCGTCATATTTTTTGAGGTGATTAATTTTTTGTGTAGCCTGAAATGAAAATGAGTTGAATTTGACATGCTTATGTGACAGTATGTTGCTAACAAGCATAATCTTAGTAGGTAATTTGAACAACAGTGAAGTGTTTTATGAAGTGGTCAGAACTGAACTGTATAAATTAATGGAGTTTTTGATGAAACATAATGGTAGTATATGTATACAGACTATAAGTATGTAAACACAATGGAATTATGCATGTATTGAAAACATTACATAGAATCCTTTATTGGTATTTCAAATACATTTAAAGAAATGTAACAACCACACACAGTTAATGGTAATAAGAAAGAAAAATAATAAAACTGAAAGCATAGAGACAAAAGATTTGATTTGGATAATAAGAATTGACCAACACAAGGTAAACTGTGATGAATAATTTGGAAAATACAATGTACCTGTGACTTTCATTAATGCCAAGGAAATGTTTCAATTTTGATGTTAAGACATTCTGTAGATGTTGAATTTTCCATGTAAAAAAGTGATAATAACAAAATGACATTCTATGATGAAGGGTGTTTTGAAAAGCACAGTTTTTCCTGATTTTTTCTGATAAGCAGTGCAAGGATATTTTAATGTGATGAAAAAGAAATATTAACAAGTGAGTAATATTGTCAGTAATACACAAAACTTGCAAATTATGACTTATATACCAAAACAAATATATACATCTGGTCTTCCTAGTGTTTGTTTTGTTGTGATAGAAATATTGTCAGTCATGCAGATTTAATAAAAAAAACAGTTTTACTGAATATTGTTTTATTACAAAATATAGTTTTGAAATATGAAAATACAGACTACTACTACAAATGCAAAAAGACAACACAGTCTCAGAAAACCTATATTTTTATCTATGGAAGATCGACGCCCCAAAACTCACAAATTCAATTGTCTACTATGACCCATAATGTCGACCTATGAATCATTTAACTACAACCTCAATAAATATATAGCATGGACATTTTCTAAATATCTAACATCAATCATCTACTTTTTCAAAGACTCTTTTAACTATAAATTTATTCTTAATAAACTAAGCCATAAAGCCTTAATGGCCAGTTTTTATGTGATCTCCCTCTTCACAGAAGACTACAAATGTAATCAAAGGATTTGTTTTGAATTCCACACAAAGCTACACAAGGTCTGTCTGTGCTTGCTGTCTACAATTTATCAGTGATTGGCTACAGGGCTCATTTGTGACAATGTAATGCTGAGAGGATGGGGATATTTGATGACAGAGATTTGTATCCATGATCCACAGGTTGTGAGTTGAGTGCCCTAACCATTAGGTATTGCAGGAGGAATATGAAATGTACCTCCCATATGGTAAAACACATAATTTATGCCCTGGCTGTTACACGGTTTGTAGATGGAAGAAAGCCTATAATGAAAGTTTGCTAAAAGTTAATGACTAAAAGTGAGATGAGTTTCACTTATGGAAATAAGGAAAGGTAGCTGAAGACCATACACCAACATTTACCAGTATATGTTGACCATAAAACTAACATATAAACTAGTACTGGAATTTAGAGAAAATGGTGTTTTAACTAATAGGTGTAATAAATGAAGAAAAGTATTTATGACACCAATGGAAATAACCAACTGAAGACATTTATACAGATGTTTTTCATTTGTCAAAATAAGGAAGGTACTTGGTGATAAGAACGGTGCTCTTTGTAGCACTGGTAATAACAGAAGTTTGTGACAATGCTACTCTCATAAGTATTAGGTTTAATACTGAGAAAGAGACTTGAAGTAAAATCCAAAATACAAGAAATGAAGATTTTTGAAAGTGGATCTCTTACTAATATTGAATATAAGCAAAGGCATGTAATTAATCAGAACACTTGCATGGCAAATATAAAAAAGTGGTTTTAAGATCGATATACTAGTAGTGTTACCAGTAAATTTCATAGTAAAGTCAGTGAGAAAAATAAATGCAATAAAGTAAGAAACTGTAGTAATGATATATATAACTAATTTTCGTTCTACACTAGAAACATGTTCCACACATGGAAATAAATGTATTTCTTACACAAATTGAATACATTCAGTATTAACATTACTTTCACAGGTGTTCCCTACTAGTACAGCAGTATGTCTTTGGATTTACAACACTAAAGCCATGGGTTCGATTACCCTCAGCAGGGTGAGCAGATAGCTTTATGTGAATTTGCTATAAGATAAACACACACTTCCACAGGCCAGGCACACAGGATTTGAGCTACACTGCAGACCTTAATATATAACTCAATTCTAGAATGTGCCAAAAATCTATTTTTACCATTTTCAGATGGAACTAAAACTCCATACAAAATTTTATGAAAATATTTACAGAGTAATGCTATCACAAGTTGTTGACTCCATAGTACACAGTAATAATACTTTGAAGATGTATGTGTGGTGGTGATTTACAGTAATGCTAGACAGATCATACTGTAGGTTTTAACTGAAACCAAGACTTCAATTGATAAATCTCACTGTTTTAAAAACTTGTTCTCCAGTCTTCAGTTTCTCTTTCATTTCTTTGAAAGTCATCAACTAACATAGCAGTGCAAGTGTAACTTTTCTCTGACAGAGCTTGTTGCACATCATTGGAAAATTAAAATAGTTTTGTATCAGTAGATTCCTTACAAATAAATGTTGTTTTAAATCATGTTCGTAAGACTCTTTTGGATTTCTGGGGAATAACGTGGTGCATGGAATCCTTAATACAGTCATGCAGAATGCAAATAATCAATCGTTATTGTGAAGAGCACTGAAACTTGATGTCTTCTGTCAAGCTTCTTCATGAGGAAACTGATATTGCTGTGGATTCAATACTAAAGAATTGGTTTTGTGCCTTTAATTTCCTCTGTGGCTGTTTCCTATCTGCTTTTTGTGCTAGTTTAACCTCTGGGTCTAAACTGTTGCATCACACTGACATCAAGGGCATTTCCCACAAGTACTGCAGTTACAAGCCATTTTCTTCTTTTCCTGTATTAATTTTGCTTTATTAATACAAGGTCAGTACACTTACTCTCTGATTGTTAAATATATGCCAATATTCATTTTGCGGCCAGCCATGTAACTGGTTTTCAGAAAGGATGTGGCAGTTGCTTGCTCTTTGTCCAATAAAGTTTTGGTAGAATTGTTACCCAATAAACAAATGACCTGGAATGACTTGGAAAATTAGATTTTGCAAAATCTTGGGTTTGTGGCTTGTGGAAGCACTGTTAAAAGTTTCTATGTATCTTTCTTTTAATTAAGCACAAATCTGCATAATGGGCTATTTGTACAAATAACTTTTCCCACCACTGGTACTGAAACCTGGTTTTTTAGCATTTTAAGTCCACAAACATATTGCTGAGCCACTTGGGGCTTATATATATTTATAAAGATAATAGAACTATTTTATTTAATAAAAATAAAGTTTAGGTTTGATGGTGGTTTCCCTATATTACACACACACACAAACAAATTAATAGTACAGCACTATTTTCAAATTGAAATACACCTTTGTTATACCACAAAATAGAAATTAAAAGTCAAGTACAAACGACCAAAAGTTCAGAATATGTACAGTTAATAATTAATAAGTATTTCATATTTTGAATGTGATGTAACATTGAGAAAAATTATTTATATGAAATCTCAGGTATGGAAAAGTACATTAGACTTATCACTGAAACTGCAGTTAGGCTATTTGTAGAGAATATAATTTATGATAGAGATATGTATTTCTAACATATATCTATGTATTTATATATCAATAAGTCACTTGTTGTCTTTTCTCAAATGATGATTTATATGTGGAATGTTAAAAATATCACAAGCTGTAATAACAAAACAAACTGAGCAATATTGTACGATACATTATTAAAATATTAAACTTGCATATAAATTATTTATAATTTAATTTCTTATCTTTGTAGCTGTATATTTTGAGATTAGCTTGGTCGTTTGAATCAATAACCAAACAATTTACCCTCATACAATTAGTGAAAATAAAATAATTATAACTGAAGACCAAAATGCTGGTACTCTTACCAGTAGAGTAAATTAAAGAACAAATGTAGTTGGATATCCAGACATTTACTTTCTTAACTGCTACAAAAACTGATATTCCAGATAATTATGGAAATAGGAGAAGCTAAGTATATGAAATATTGGTATGTTTAATTCTTGTTTGTTCTTGAATTTCATGCAAAGCTACATGAGGGCCATCTGTGCTAGCCATCCCTAATTTGCAGTGTAAGACTAAAGGGAAGTCATCACCACCCACTGCCAACTCTTGGCCTACTCTTTTACCAATGAATAGTGGGATTGACCATCTCATTATAATGCCCCCACAGCTGAAAGGGCAAACATGTTTAGTGTGACAGGGATTCAAACCCGCGATCCTCAGATTATAATTCGAGTGCCTTAACCACTTGGCTATGGCAGGCTGTTTAATTCTTAAGCTATTTTTGAATAATATACCAAAATTCTTTCCAACAGTAAAAAGAGAAAAATTGATATCCAGAACTTTGACACATCAACACAGGAAATGAGAGAAAAAATTAATGAAAAATTTGTATATTAGGAGTAGTGATAAAACAAGCTGAAATGTAAATGGTGATTAGAAGGCATGCACTTTGACTTTACCAAATCTATAAATTTAAACTATGATTATGCAGTCATTCCTAAGTTATGTAAAAACTTCCCATGTAATCAAGTTAAACCCAGGACCTTGTAGTAATGATAACAAAATGACTAGAACACTGTCACTTTTACTGTCAGAGAAGTTGTGAAAAAACAAAACAAAAACAGTGGAAGATGATGGATCAACAGAGGAAATATGTGAAGAAAAGTATTTAACGATCAGAAGGGTGACCATATAATTAGTAGTTGATAACAGAGAATAAATGTAATTATTGGCCAGAACATCGAATCAGCAGTAAAATTACAGAAGATGGTAAGCATGAAACAATAACTGATGATTAAAACTCTGGTATACTTATCATTGGTATGAATATAATAACACCTAAAGTGAAAAAACAGAACAAAATTCTTACTGTAAAAATAAGTACAATGCCACTCTTAATCACAAAGGAAATATGAGAAGAAATGTAGCTGATAGTCAAAACAATGACATGCCAGTTATTTGAATTAAGTGTCAAATAGTCTGAAATAACTGCAGAGTAAACTGAAAAAAATATCAATATAAAAATAAACTATCATATTTACTTTTTATTATGAACTAATTATGGCATTTCAAGCAAATGCTTTTTCATCAGATCAAAATTAGAAGTAATGAAGAAAGGAAAAAACAGAAGATATGACAGAAAAAACAGACATTTAATATAAGAGAAATCACAACTTTTTCAATAGTGTTAAAAGATACTAGCAACAGTATGTATTCATGATTATAAGGAACACACTTTAAAGTAAAAAAATATATATACCAGAGAAACTGTTACTTGTTTTGTGTTTTTAAATAAGTTTCCATTACCCACACCAGCTGCCTTAACTATATACATATGCCCCCATTGGCACAGTTGTATGTCTACAGACTTGCACTTCTAGAATCCTGGTTTTGATACTTGTGGTGTACAGAGCAGAGATACACCATTGTGTAGCTTTGTGCTTCATCCCAAACAATCATCAACTATACTACAGAACAGAAGGTACTTTTGTGAAACAAAATAATAAGCATTACACACAAAGTTTCAGAGGTTTTGAGATTTTTAAAGACCTTCACTTTTTCCTTTTTTTTTAAATTTACAAATTTTGTATTTAAACCACACAAAGAGTGGTTACTCATTGAAACTTCTTTTATTTAATAATAAAGAATATCTTGGGGATTAGAAATTTCTATTTTATTGGGTAGTGGAATTAAGACATAATATTAGCTGAAGAACAATACATTGATTTTCTTTGAAGAATTTAGAATAAATGGACAAGTAGCCAAGTAGCATTTTACAATGGGTGAGAATCCATAAATACAAAGGTTAGTAACAAAAGGCATCTACATATCTTATGAACAGCATACAACATAACTGAGGACATTTGGAAAAGTGACATGAGATCGTTCCATGAAATAACCTTTCAACTTTTGCATATCTTAATCAGCTGAAGAATGAAATGGGTATTCATTTCATTACAGATAGCAATATTGTTTACAGAGTACGCAAGTACACAATAAGCTGTATCTGCATTCTGTCCACTAGGAGAAATCAAGTCCCAGATCTTAGTATTTGTCAATTCTTTAGACACAGAGCTTAAGGATTTCTGTATCACCATTCTGTTAAAAAGGTCAAGGGAAATAGTCACGTTAGATAAATTATGAAAAGCCAGTAGAGATGAGTGATTTACTTTGGACGTAACAATGTTATGAGAGAGCTATTTGGATTTTGTTTGTTTAAAATCAAGCACAAAGCTACATAATGGGATATCTGTGCTGCTGGAAGGAAGCTTTCTCAAATGAAATTATATGGTAGGGCTATTTCCAAAAGCACTGCCAGACACTGTGAAGTGGATTTAATAATGTGGTTACAGTCCAAAATTGTTTTAATGTAACACACCTCATCTATGTGCATGTCAAGAAAGAAATTGAAAGCTTTCCCGAAATTCTGTTTTATAGATTCTTCCCCAGTGAGATTTGAAAAACCTGAAATTATGCCAATTAAAACTCAGATCCAATACACTGTTTTTTTGTTATTGTTGAAAATGGCATTTTAGAAATGGTTTATCACAAGAATTTTAAGAATGGCACATCATTTTTGAAGTTAGAATTCTTCTAAGTGAAACATAGTTCATACAAGAGAATATGACATGTACAACTTTTACATTAAGTACAATGCTACAAAATTTTCTTTAATAGACATTGGAAAAATTTCAGTACTAAAGCGATGAAAATGTTAAAATATATAATCTGTATCTTAAAAAAATAAAATGTTGACAAAATTATAGTTGTTAAAATGTTAAAACAAATAACCTGATCTCAAGAAAAAGAAACCTTGTCTACTCAGGTTAGCCCATAGTTTAATTTGTAGCATAAACTTCAAACACTATTTTCTTCGCCCTATAAGTCATTTAATAAGCTAGTAAAATGCAAACATAATTCCATATTATCGAAACCAGCTATGAAACTTTGCATCATGAAACAAAACATAAAAGACTGAGGGTCTGGAGGCCATCTCATGCCCTAAAATATTTGAAGATTCTAATTGAGTCTAATTTGGATTTTATTAAGGCCTCTCTAATGTTTATAAAAATATGTTTGCATATGTTGCCTTAATAGCATGGGTGGAGGGCAATTAGAATTTTGTGGTATATAAGCATAATTTCATATTCTATTTTTGGTAACTTGTCAATTATTGTGACATATGCAATTTTCACATAACACATGGTCAAGCAAGTCATTGTTTTGTTCTTTATCACACTCTTTATGTAAAACCTGATCTCTTATTAGTTGATTATGGTTGGGTCTTGTTGCATTATTGATTTTAAGAGTAGATTTGAGAAGAAACATCCAAACACTTTTTATTGTGTTGAAAAGAAACCACACAACCATAGAAAACTTTGTATAATAGCTACTAAATGTGTAGATCCACATGAAAAGGACTGGAAGTCTAATGAGTTTCCTTTGTTATTTCTTAGTTAGTAAACTTACAACATTAGCTAACTGTAGTACACCTCCTCCGAATGGAAATAACATAAATTCAAGTTTAATGAAAGGTTATCTTAGGACATAAAATGTTGCTTCCTTTGTATGTAATTGCAAAGAAAGAAGATAAAAACATCTACAAAAACTGCAAAATACAAGAAATATGTGAAGCTGCAAATTTTTATTTATGTCTACATGGACCCCACACACCTTCATGCCACATTTGATGAAGATTCATCCACAGGAGGTGAAGTAGTGGTAAAAAAAACTGCAAAAAATCACAAAATACAAAACTGAAAATTTGAATATACCCCACAAGACCCAATGATGCTTTACACAAAATTTAGTGAAGATTCATTTACAGGGGGCAAAATAGTTGTTAAGAAATGCAAAAATGCCCTTATAAACTATAAAAAAAATTAAAATTTTTATGTACCCCCACTTGGACCTATGAACCTTCATATCCTAGTAAAGTATTCCATGGACAGGGAACAAACAGTATTACTACATTTACACAGATTTATGATTCATTTAAATATTTTAAATGCTGTTTAAGAAAGTACTTAAAATATGTTTTTATAATTTTATTTGAAATTAAAACATGTCAGAAATATAAAGAAAAAAGTTTAATCTTTATTTGAAAAGCACAAAATATGATATACAAGATACATGTCAATACCTGTAGTACAGGAATGATAACTGCAAAAAATGATGAAAGAAATATATGCCACAATAAAATAATATCATGTTACAAGTAAAAAATTATAGATAAGTCACAATTTATAAAGATATTTTTGTCTGCCTTACTGAAATGCACCCAACTAATGTTAATTTATTATTATATTTCAGAGGATTTTCAATTCCTGAGGAATGAGCAAGTTGTAACACAACATCAATTATTCCAGCATTCACACCAAAAAATCACGATTCAATTCCTATTTGAATAAGAGTAACTTTGTTTAAGTTAGTGCTTATTGTTTATGTACTTGACATTTCAATGTTGTGAATAAGTGTTATTTCTTCAATGTATTTGGTTTTATATTATTCACTGTAGTTATATTGTAGACATAAAGATATTGAAAGTTCATCCTCACTAATATATAAAAATAATGCTACTGAAACTTGGATAACTATTAAAAGTGCATATGCTATTTACTAACATTACGATGATTTCAAGTTTCAAAGGTTAAAACACACAAACTTGGAAATTAACTTTCAAGACAGAATACAGCCAAACACTGAATGAAAAAAATGAGTTCACAGTTTCAAATGTATGCTGTAAGTTAGTAGGAAGTTTACAATTAAAATGTCTACTCATTGCATTTTAAACAATGCCACTTTCCTTTGGCTTCTGATGAATATATACATATTTGTAATGAAACCTTATGTGTGGATAGTTCAGGTTGTCACACTTAATTTTCAGTTATTATAGTTCTTGCCATTCAATTTTACATGCATATATGAAGCTCCATTTCTTGTGATTGAGAAAATTCTTCTAACCTCCATAACGTTTTGAAAGAATTTACCAATGGTAAAATAAGTGATGCTCACATCATTAGAAAATAGAATTTGAGTTTTAACATTGATGTCTCAGGCAGCTCTCTCTTTCTCTAGCTTAAGTCATATGTTTGATAAGAGAAATTTAATTTCTTTCTGTATATAATAAACTCTACAGTTTAACCTGTAGTGTTAATTAGTTCTTGATAAATCTCTTACTAAGTTGTCATGAAAGTTTAGTGTTAACTACATAGCAAAGGTTCTGTCCTTTGTCCAATTTCACTCAAAGCTACATGAGGGCTATCTGCACTAGCCATCATTAATTTAGCAGTGAAAGACTAGAGGGAAGGCAACTAGTCACCACCACCCACTGCCAACTCTTTACCAATGAATAGTGGAATTGACAATCACATTACAATACTCCACAGCTGAAAGAGTGAGCATGTTTGGTGTGACAGGGATTCAAACCCATGACCCTCAGAGTGCAAGTTGAGTGCCTGAACCACTTAGTCATGTTGTGCTCCCTTCTCCAAAACACTCATCATATTTATTGTTTTTTGAATTTAAATAAATATTTGTTTGCACTTGTATTGTACACTTTGTACAGTCTTATTCTTTCTTGAACTCAGTCAAAGTCAGAATTACTTCTTAATAAATAGCTTGTTAAACCTCCTTTTATTCTGCAGACCTATTCCATCACTGTTAGGTAAAATCATTTTCACTCTAAAATACTATTTCATCACATTCCAAAATTATATATAGTGAATTATCTTTATATTTACATACTTAAAAAAGAAACGCAAAATGGATATTTTTTTTATTTTAAAGAGAAATATATGTAATAACGTCAAAAGCTCATAGTATTTGATGTTACATGTGTTAGGCACTGATTGTCAGACCAAAATGACAATAAAAGTTGTGAACTTTGAAAACAGAAGAAAACATTGGATTTTTCACCAAAATGCATTTATGTCCAATAAATTTGAGAGATCTGCATGTTCTGCAAGTGCAACATGTGCAAAATCCCTGTAAAAGTGATGGGTTCTCGGTTTCCATAGCTCATTGTTAAGCCACCAACACGCAATACAGTTACACCAAATCTGACTGAAGCAGAATGCAACAATGCCATTGGTCACTTGGAAGCAGGCGAATCTCGAACAGATATTTCCAGAGCTGTGAATGTCCACCCAAGCACCATCACAAGGCTATGGACTTGTCACCAACAACATGGATCAACTTGTGACTGTCCACAATCTGGTAGACTTTGTGTGACCACGCCCGCACAAGATCGCTACATCCGGTTACGTCACCTTCGGAATAGGACCATCATTGCAACGTCTTCTGCCTCAACCATACCAGGGCTGCGTAGGATTTCCGATCAGACCATACACAACCATCGACAAGATTCTTAGGCCCCATGTGCAACCTATCATGATGAACGTCAGTGACGTTTTTCAACATGACAACGCCCGTCCTCATACAGCCCAACTCACCACTCTATTCTTGAGATATCACAACATCAATGTTCTTCCCTGGCTCTCCAGATGACCAGATTAAAACCGCATTGAACATCTTTGGGACGAGTTGGACCGATGTCTGCGATGGCAACAACCTCAACCACAGACTCTACCTCAGCTTTGCAGGCTGAGTGGACAGCCATTCCACAGGATGTGATTTGTCATCTCATCACTTCCATGGGCAGGAGATGCCAAGCAGTTATTGATGCTCATGGTGACGTTACAAGTCAACTAGTGAGCGTAGACTTCGCCTTTGCAGACTTTGAATGTTTAGCAGTGAATGTGCAAAGTTTCACACGTCTTACAGAACTACCCGGTATAAAATGGCTAACAATTTGTCTCAAATTTTGCTTTTTGCATTTATTTTTTGAAAAGTATATTTGCAATAGAGAAAAAAGTTTTAAAATTCATTATGCATCAACAATATGTAACTATATTTAATTCTTATAATGCATTTTGAATTCACTTGAGGCCTTTTACTCTCTTTTCTAAAGCTGCACTGAACCAATCAAGCATAATGATGAAAGTCCGTTTGTATTTTTCTTGTAATGTTTAATTCTCTGGTTACATTAGCATCTTTCAACTATCAGGAACAGCACATGAATCATCTTTTATTATTGTTTACTTATAGAGTTATTTAGATTAAGCTCTCAAGTGACTGACTTTTCCCAAGGCATAAAAAAGGGTCACACATTGGGAAAATCCACTTTTGTGATAATGAGTACAAATGTTCCCAAGCACCACTTGTAATACAACCCTTCTGAGTGGCTCAAGCAACCCAATTAAGTCAGATGGAGGTCTGTGGTTTCATTATGATCTGACAAACAAATTATATGCATAATGAGAATGAAAGATCATTAATTTTAATAAATCAGTCAAACCTTTGAGATTTTTCTCTTCTGAACCAAACTTCTTTTCTCTTCATTGGTTCAGGATATTAATGGAAACATGCTAGTCAGACTAAAATCAGTAGTATTCCATGAGTTTACAGAAAAGCTAATCTTTGAAAACATTACATTTGCCTGTTTTGAATAAAACAGTAGTAGTTTTTTCCTAAGTTGAAATTGCACAGTCAATAAACTTCTTTTTAACAACAAGACTGGCCAATATGAACAATAATTTGTTATTCTTTTACATTGATGAGTACATAAATTACTTACTCATTATAGAATAATGAATACATATAAAATTACAAAATCAGTAATTCAACTAGTTTGAATCTTTTATAATCCTTTTATTTCCCAAATTATTAAAATATACACTTATATTGAAATTATATAACTACTTATTTCAACCCAGCAGAAGAACTTTTATGTTCCATCACATTTTCTAACATTAAACATTTATTTTTTGGTGCACTGATAAGAAAATATGTAAAATCATCTGATATTATCAGATACATAAGAAGAACTTATACAGTAATCATGATGTTGTTAGATGTACATGTAAAACAAATTAGTGTATTCAGTATGAGATTTGTAACCAATACTATCTATCAGTTTTAAGCACTGTTGTGTGACTTTTACTTAATATCATACAAAATAAGAAAATGCTGTCTTGTTGTGCTCTCTTTCCTTTAAATATCAAAATTTACATTACTGTTATATTTATACAATCAGAAGTATGTTTCTAATTAGTACTTCAGAATTACACTAACTTTATTTTCAAATAGAAAGAAGGATTGTAAACAAAATGTTATCTTGAAATAATGAATACCTGCACAAATCTTATAAGAATTTCACAATGAACCTCTCCTATAAAATGTTTTTTGTCATAAACTTTACAAGAAAGTTTGGATAAAGAAATCCCATATACTTTAATTTTTTTTTTCCTTTATAACTTGATAAATAACTAAATCAAAATAAATTTAATTTGGACTCTTGAAATAAAAATCTTTATTAATTATTATTGAAAATGACAATTAAAGTGTATGGGTAGAGCAAACAGTCATAACAAATCAAATAATTGTTCATTAATCTCTCCCAACACCGATATATGAAAAAAATAAAAAAATAAACTCCTTTCAGAGATCCAAATTATCACAGTATCCTTAACCACAGATAATCCATTAATAGTAGCTTAAACCAAAATTCTATATATAAAATAAATGAAACAAATAGCAATAAAAAATTGTGATTATACCTAAAATTAACAGGATACATAAATGATATAAAACATATATAATATTTTAGTTTAAAAGATTATAAGCCAATGGTTTATTTTGTAGACGGTATTTTCAAAAGCACAGTAACATACTTTGATATGATTATTTTATTAATGTTTGCATGATATATTGGAAGACATTCTGTTTTGTTAATTATTAGGCTAAATACTCAAACAATACAGTCCACAGATTAAAATATCCGAGTAATAAGATAACTTGACATTTAAAAAAGTTTCATTTTCTACCTCTACAAAGGAAATTAAAGAAATGGAGGAAAGTAGAAACGTATGTTACTTATTTTTATGAATGAAAAACAAAAGTAACTAATTCAAGGTTAGATAACAGGTGATTGTTCAGACTACTAACCATAATAACTATACTATAAAAGTTCATGGATAAATGCAATAAAAACAGATAATCTTCACATTAAACTATTTTAAGTATTAGAAGAGGCAGTCTTCAGTTTAATTAATTTTAACATTACACGTGTTCAATAAACAAATCAAGTATTGAAGAGTATCTAAAAATTATGATACAAAAAACAAAATTAACAGTACAATTGTTAAAGTTAGACATGGTCAGTTTTATAAGGTTAAAGTATAGTAAACAATTTTCCTTAAGCACGCTTTAAACTGCAATAGAACACGAACATGAATACAAACAAAAGCAGAAATGAGTCCACAATCTTAAATACATGAATATGTATATCAAAAAGTGTAAATATTCAAAATGTAATTCTTTAAACTAAAATGTAGCAAAATAATGTTAATAAACCAGCATACACCTTTGTGGAATTTTAGCAAATGACTTATTTAAATATTAAAAAAACGTGGTAAAACTCAAAAGGTTTGAAAATAATAAGTTAAATGCTGAGAGAACCAATTTCTAGATGCAGTTACATAGCAGGATCTTAAACATAGATCTTATCAAATTAGCATATCATATCACATCACAATTTGTAGCACACATTTTCAGGTATAAACTAATAGCTTAATATTTGAAAATGCAAAAAAAATCAATTAATTTATAAATTGTTATAAGTTATTAGGAAGTAATTAGTTCATTCTTATTTATGGAGGATACAATGAAATAAGTTAAAAACATTTATTCAATTCAAGAGGACATGATAATTTGTTTATGGTTCTCAGCAAATTCTCTAATGCGTTTACCTAACATTTAATTAGTTAGTTGCTTTTGATTAATAAAGAAAAAACAAGCAAATTTAATAAGCAAAAACTAGGGTTTGTTTCATTCCACCACAAAAGAAAACAAAATAAATCACCTTAAAATTAGTTCAAAATTATCTCATACTTGACAATTCTTACATCACTTGAAATCTACTCTTATTTCTTTTTCCACATATTACATAAAAAAAATAAAAAGCAATAACTTTAAAGTTCATTTAATTATTTTTTTGAACTTCTTGCAACAGCTGGAGGAACATATTTTTTCCCACCATACTTGGCCCAGCAGTCTTCAAACTCATTTTCCAGAATTTCTGCTCCCCGTCTGTAAGTTATGCCAATTTCTTCCAGGGGTAACTCGCACATTTGCATGTCATCCTTACCTGTTTACAAAACATGTAATAATCATGATATGCATAAGTTGAATGATTTGTTAACCAAAACAAAGTTAAGCATACAATGAACTTTAATTCTCTCAATACGGGCTCAATCTATCTGACCACCATGTAACCATTTTATACTTGTTTAAAGTCTCTTTAGGTTTAACACTTTCATTATAACACAGGTATCTTAACAAAATTTGGCAGTCTTTCAAATACAAAATGAAATAATTTTTATTGAAGTGTTTTTAATAAAATAAAATACACATCTGTCCATGAATATATTGGGTATTTGCTTTGAATAGTTTGTGAATAAAGAAACTTTAATCTTCAAATTAAAAATACATTTCCTCATCTCAAAAATTTCAAATTTCTTTTGTGTAATCCCTAAACCTTTATAAATGCATTTCAAGCGTTTTTTTTAACTAAAACTTTACAATTTATCTATTATTTTCTCTACTGTATCTCAAAATGTGATGGATTAATTTGACTGATCTCATGATAACTAAACAGAGAAATTACACTTTTCTTTCTAAAATGACTTCAAATTGCAACATGAAACCACATTTGTTTATCCTAAGTATCTCTAAGTTTTTAATGGTATACATCTATTTATAATTAAATTTTACTGTTTTATTGCCCTTTGAGCAGTGTCTAACTATTATCTGTGCCACTATAAGTTATAATTCACTCAGGGCACATGTAGCTAACATTATGATAACCAATTTTCAACAAGCTGCTTGCACATGAACCTCATGAAACATCTTTATCATAGCATTATTATTTATTTTACTTAATCCAGTCTTAACTAACCCAAAAGAATCCTCATTGTTACATTTTAGTTACTTTTACAATTATGCATAAAGAATAAACATGAAAAATAAGAAATAAAATACATAACCAATCTTCTTGCTCTCAATTGTCAAAGAAAGTTAACCCTATTTTTTTTACACTAATGATAGTAAAGCACTTAACAATTTTTGTTTAATTAAACAATGCTCCAAACAATATAGACTATTCAAGTGTAAAATCAGAGAAACTCCTTTACCTCTCAAAACTTTTCTGGCTTTTTAACTCTGCAACAAGAGTCATTAGAAACTCATCCAAATTAGTCATTAACTTTCACATGGGAATGATGATGGCACTTAGAGTGAAATTGGTACTTAACCATTTATACATAATTTTATGCAACATGTCATTTGATAGACAAAAATCTTGAGTTTCTATTGGTTATAGGTAATATATAATTAAATGTGAGAGAGAACTATTAACAAATTATGAAAGACAGGATGTGACAGATGGGATATGACTTTTTAATTGACAGTTCTGTAACCAAACAAAATTGAAGACAATGATAAATGTTTGTCTGAGCAATGATGATTCAAGGACAGTAATTTATGTTTCATTTTGTTCTTTTTAGAGGGGTGGTAGATAAAATAGGGATGATGTCATGCTAAGAGAAATAGTGTCATGTGTATAACTCTAGGGGAAATTCAGAATAATTTAAATATTGCCTTCTAAAACTAAGAACTTAAAACTTATATATAGATTATGAGTAAAGATGTTATGGTACTGATATAGCATAAACAAAAAGAAATTTAATAAAACTTCAAATGTAAGACACTTAAACTTTTCATCACATACAGTAAAGAATACCCATGGTGATAGAGTTAAGAAATAACACAAATATTCCAAATCAAAGTGTATATAAATGAGAAAAAAAACACAAAATAAATTTTCAAAATTCCATGTTTAGAACTGCTACATTCTTTATTCACCAACTGAAGTATTAAAAATATTTTAAATATTAGATGAGACAGAATCACTACCTGCCACAAGAAGTAATGGTGGACTTCGAGGATGGAGTTCTATTTGTCGAGCAATATATGATCCATCAAAATGTGCATACCACATTCCTTTGTCTAACTGTGAAAATCCAGGTCGAACAAATGGAATACGAAAGTATCTCTGGCGACGATCAGGGTTTTTTGGTTGTCGTGGTGGAAGAGGCGGAGGAGCTATTGTCATAAAAATGTATTAAGTAATGTACAGCTCATACATTCTAGTTAGAAGTCATTAATATTTAAAAAGAATATTATATTTCATTCATATATGATACATTTATTAATAACAGTAGCAACTAGTACTAAGTTCTATAACAAGCAGAGAGTTCAGTTTTAATTAGTTTGAAAGACAGAAACCAATACAGAAATTTAGTAAAAATTATGAATCTTACTTCAAATTTATTTAGTTAAGAACTTACAGAAGGATTAGAAATGCATTTAGTAAAAGTGATAAATACAAAAAGCTGTTACACTTTTAACAAGGTTTGATGCAGTATCCGCTAATAATTGTTGTGTGAAATGATTCATTTTTACAATTTCATTCTTACATGTAATGCTGTTAGATCTTGTGAGACTCTTTGAAAGGTCGATTTATTTTACAACAATTTTGCAGCTACCATCAATCTCCATAAAATGTAGATCAGACTGTAATTTCAGAAAATTTGCTTTAATAGGTTAATGACATTGTTAAAATTTAAATAGGTTTGTATGAGCTTTTAAAAACTTGGAAAATGCTTGAAGTTCTGTATATGTAAACATTCAGTGATACTTTTATAATTTTTGATATTATGTCTAAAGTCAATAAAGAAGTTGAAAATTTGCTTTTTGTTAAAAGTAATGTCAATGAAAGTGTGGCTGATATCATTTCAATATATATAGCATGATCAGACCCATTTTAATTTGAATAGTTATAAATTGAGAACTCATCAATATTATAATAATGAAATGTTTTAAGTATCAGTTACAAAATGATGTTTCACTTGTTAATTATAGATCGATTTTTTAAACTTGTTAAATATTTTGCTGGTTACTCCTATGAATAATGTCACATTTGGCTAGAGGTACAGATGAAATAAGTGCATATAATTGTTTTTTTGTTTGTTTGTTTAATTACAGAGTTCACCACTACTTAGTTTTTATAGTCTGAAACATAATGTTTAGAAAAAAATCAGACTTAGAGCAAAATGGAAGTTTTGGTTTCTACAGTTAAACACTCAGTAGAAACACAACATTCTTTCAATGTTTGTGTTAGGTATTGGAAGCTATTAGAAAGTTAAAGAAAACTGTTTATTACATCATATCACTTTAAACATGAACAAAAATGTACCACTAAGCTTTAATGTTTCAGTTTTGGTTATGTAAAGCATCAAAGCAAAGACCAACTTGGAAAAAATAGTATAACACATGTTATAAGTGAATAATTGTTAGTTTAAGTCAGTGATTGGGTCATGAAAAAAAATGAAAATGAGGCAATGAAAAAAAAAAGTTCCAAAAAAAACAAAACAGGTTGAAACATTTATTTTAAAAGTATAAAATGTAACAAAAACTCAGCAGTTTTAATACATTTTGTATATATTAATGAGCTGCACAATGACAGTTTCCAATTCAGTTACATGCATATATGAAACCAACAGAAGACCAACTACTGGTACACAATGATGTGAATGATGGAATATTTTGCCATTTTCAATATACTTTACATTTAGCTAAGCATGGTTACCTATTTTAACATTTATAATTAAAACATTGTATTGTTCAAAACTCTTGTTTTATATAAAAAAATGGTAAAATGTTCATATAATCCACTAAAATTATAAAGAATGCTTATTTCTGAATTTCAATACTCACTTTTCCTAAGGAAGCTATGTATGCTCATTAGTTATACTATTTCAAACAGCAATTTACAGTAAATAACTTATGATACTGTTATCCTAACAATTAAGCAAAAATATTAAGCTTAAATAAATTGTTGTGCCTCTAGTAAATGAAACAATAAGGTGAAGTCTTAAGTAAGTAATGTTTTGGTGTTCTAAAACTGATAGTTCCATTTCTCTAATTTTGTTTTTGATCAAGTTTAAAAACTCTAAATATTTCAAAACAGTTAACATATTCTTTACCCAAAAAATGTATTTCCAATAAATACTCACATCTGTACAAACATAGCTATTTCCTTCTGAGTTCACACATTCTCCCTGAAAGATATGCAGACCATCACCCTTGTGAAAACTCCCATCTAATTTCATGTTTCCATGTGTACAATAAGAGTGTGACACACCTCCATGGACATATACTCCCTTCAATCAGTGATGTCAAGAAACCCACTTGTTGAGAATTTTATATGCAAAAACGGCTCGTTTGGGACCCAAACGAGTTGGGTTCCAACCCAAAAGTTGGGAAAATGTTAACTTCCAATTTGAAAACTTGCTTGTGCACACAGATATCTAGAATCTCACACTGAGATCGTAGGAGGATGGGTATAAAAATTACATGTGATCTATCTTCAAAGAGCATCCAAAGTGTTAAAAAAGGAAAGGAGTAGTTCATCTGTCAATTAGCTCACATGCGAGAAAGATGTGAGTATAAGCAAGTGATACAGTTACAAGTAACCATAGCCCACTTGGAGACTGTGATGTATATAATGTATGCAGGGTGAACTACACTACACTCCAGAAACACCTCATCCCAAATTCTCACCTTATTCTAACCCCAGCAGTTAGGTCACTATCAGTTACAATTCTCCATGACCCTCTACTCCAGCTGCTGGGAGATGGTGAATAGCAGGAAGAAGGGAGTGAGGATAGAATGTGTATAGGGGAGATCCAGAGAACATTCCTGGAACCCACTGATCTCTCTGTCCAGAAAGGTCCTTTACTGGAAACAGTGCACTGGATGACAACATAACCCTGGCAAGTATACGCCAGGGAAATGGGCAAATACACAACTCTTGTTCTGGCTTTTTCTACGATATTTCATTGAATGGGTACAGTCTTGACAGCACAAAAAATATATGTGTCTTTAGAAATACCATGATGAAATGTCAAGTGGTCTAACAAAATACTACATCTAATAGAAGCACATGTAGAGTCATGTGGAAAGAATGAGCATTTTCTGTTATTCTGGCTTGATGTGGGGTTTTGAGTAAGTATAATCCAGAATGCAATACTAGCTACACAGTGGGATCCTATGTAGATTGGGAAGTACACACATTTAGTTGATTGGTTAAATGTAAGGTGGACTGAAGAATAGGCATGAACAGAAGTACAAATCCTAAGAGATGAGACAGCCAGAAAATTCAAAGAGTGTGGAATGAAAAGGTGTGGAGTAATTCATTCACACATGAACTCAGAGAAAAGAGAATGTTGTGAAAAACTGAGAGGAGAAGACTAAAGAGAGCATATAATCATCCACTTCTAGAGGGAGCACATACAAGAGGTATGAGCTGGTATCCCAACCTGTAATGAGGGAAGGAGAGAGCCTACAAATGGAGGAGGTGTCCCAAGATATTTAAGAATAGTAAGGGGAATCACAAAAGGAGAAAATGATTAGCAAAACATTGAGTGGCCTGGACAGATTAAAATGAGCACTAAAAATGGAAATAATAAAATAATTAAAATGTTATTATATTCTAATTGGTATGACATGAACAAAATATACTTTAATAAACTTTTAAATGTAAGACATGTCATGTGCAGTAAAGGATATGTAGGTAATAGGGTAAAGTGAAGGTGACACTTGAAGATTGATTGAAAAAGATATATTACACTAATAAATTTATAAAAAACAGGTATGAAAATTATCTTAAACAAATAGTAAGTCTCAGAAAATTTATCTTTCATGTTACATGAAAAAGGGAAGTGAAAGATAGAATTATTTTTCTGACAGAGATGAAACTAATGGACAGAGATCACTGATTCCAGGATCTAGATTAATTCAGAAAGTTTGAACAGTGTTTTGGTTAGCAATGAATGTAGAGGACATATTTTCAAACAGAGATGAAATGTGTTCCTAATGGTGAAGGATTTTGCTGCATGATACTTCATGAAATAGCACAAATTCACGAAAACATTTAATTTGGTTGTTATTTTCACAAGGCTGGAGGCATACAAATCTCTCAGGTAGAATGCACAAACTCAAGAGGAAATAGTATCAGAACAAATTATTTTGATATTTTATTACAGGATGAATGTAAATACTGTATGAATTACATTCAAATTGGTTTTTTCATTTGTTCTTCAGCAACTTACATTTCAGAATAGGTAGCAATTCAGTTACTACACATTTTACTGAGACAAAATGACAAACTCAGAAAAAGAATGATCAGCATAACATTAACTACAAGTGTAGTAACTACAAAAACAAAAAGATTAAAGTTATATTTGGTGAAAACAAAAAAAACAGAAAAGTAACAGCAGTACTAAGTAAAAACAAAAGAATAACCAGAAAAGTGACAGTAATATTCAGTACAAATGACAAAAATGAAAACTGTGCTCAAAGATTTGTTTACTAGCCAGGAATTCAGATATAGATTCAAACGTTCAAAGGTTAGTCAATCTGGATCCAAGCAATTTCAGGATTCTTTCTCTTGTTAACACAAATCATTTGAAAATGTTTGAATAGTAATCACACATCAAATGCTATTTACCTAATTTTTTTTATTCGTATAACACCCATTACTTAAATGTAAGTTGTATTAAAAAAACTTTTTCTTTGCAGATTTTTATAGTGGAGGAGAAGGTATATTAGTAAGTGCAGTGCTTGAATAAAATGTACTTAATGCGTTAAGTAAGTGATCACAGGAAGTTAAATGAAGTTTATGCCAATCAGGACTGATGTTTAATGCCATGTGTAGCCTACCTATGCATCAGTAGTATAGTTCACATGCTATAATTTAAAACAGTGGAAAGGATATCAACATCTTCATTACTTTTTGAGCCTGACATTGCCAGGTATCTTTGGCAAAGTTACATGTAAGATGCAAAATAAGTGTAATGATAGAATAATAAAGACAAATGAATAACTGCTAGCACTAATACTTTTAATGTTGAAAAAGAAACACCAGTGTCACTCTGCACTTCTTAATTATTGCACTTTCTCTTCTAATTTGATATAACTGCAGAGCTGTATTTGTCTTTTAACTGGAATTTTAGTGTTACTCTATTCTATTTGTTTATTATGTTCAATTGATTAATGATCTTATTCTAAAAAAATGTATGACTGTTAACCTTCTTGGAAATATCATAAAATAAAGATCTGTTTTACTTAAACCAGCTGCATTTTTTTATTGTTTGCAACAAGGTATTCTTGCAATGCATGCTTGCTATACATAGTTATAAGAAAGCTGCATGTTGCATCAAGTACTGTACTGCTGTTCTATGTAACAATATGTGTGTATGTTTTATTTCATTTATACAGATTATTTGTGAAATAAAAGGATTTTCAATCAAATATAAACTAGTAGTTATGGTGATATTTTTAAAAAGGATTATGCCTATCAAGACTACTAAAGGTTAAAACCTTTGTTACAACTCCAATAAAAATTGAAGAAAAAGAAGGTATCACAAGGTTAAAAAAAAACAATTTAACATACCTGAGTCCATTACTAATGGTGGAGCTCTGTTCTTGGGTTCCTCACCTTTCTTCAAATTTTTACGTTTCCAAGCATGATA
Source organism: Carcinoscorpius rotundicauda (assembly GCA_011833715.1). Taxonomy (NCBI): domain Eukaryota; kingdom Metazoa; phylum Arthropoda; class Merostomata; order Xiphosura; family Limulidae; genus Carcinoscorpius; species Carcinoscorpius rotundicauda. Next base: position 40,589,074 of record CM022392.1, on the reverse strand, counting down.
TACTTTCAATCTTCGATGGAACTCCTCTCTACAAGCTTCTAATAAGTCCAAATCTAAAAGTAAAAAAATAACATGTTCATAAAAAACAAAACTATATATGCTTACACAATTAATAAAACGTGGTAACACTTTTGTATATATACATAAAGAACAATTATTCATCTGTCTGTCTATCATGAGAAACTGAATAAACCAATTTAATGAAAGCTGATAACAGAACTAAGGTGAACCTCAAAAATAGATCAAATTTAAAGTTGATAAGTAACTGAACAAGTGCTTTGGGTGTAACATCCATTTCAATTTCACCAACTTAATGAAGACCCAATTGTATGAAAAGAGCAGGTGCAAAATACATGAAGTTTATACCAGTCAGGAGTGATGTTTAATGCCATGTGTAGCCTTACCTATGCATCAGTAGTATAGTTCACATGCTATAACTCAAAACAGTAGAAAGGATGTCAACATCTTCATTACTTTTTGAGCCTGACATTGCCAGGTATCTTTGGTAATTAATGTACATTGTACTAAGCAACAGAATATAACTAAACTAATAAACATGTAGAAATCAGAGAACTTTGTAATACTAATAAATGTGTATCTAGAAATAATTAAAAGAGCAAAATATTGGTATATGTAAATCCAGAAGTAACTAACAGGAAACATTAATTTTTCACAAATAAAAGTGCAGATTCAACTAAAATTAGGTGGAAATTTTACACTTAAAAGTATATGACTGTAAACGATAGTTTGAACACAAAAATATCTGGAAATAACTTACAGTAAATAGTAATTTAAATTGCAATCAGAAAAAGAACAGGTTTGCTTTACAGAAGTTAAGCAACTGAGAAATTACAGTAAAGTATTTGTGATCTATCTACTCAAACTCTAGCACTCAAGCTCCAAATACAAAATTTTACACAAGTATACGATGGTACATGAGAATGATTCTTTTGAGACAAAGCTCTTAAGATTATCAAGTAATATTGTATGATGCCATTTTTAGGTAAAAAATTACAGAAACAAGATACTATTGTTTACCAAAAACTTCCCTGATAGATATTTCCCATCATATTGTTGAAGGTGGATATGTGCCTGTAAAAACCAAATAGTGTTGGAGAGAAAACTATATGATTCAAGAAATAAGGCAAGACTAACTTTTCTCTCTTTAACGTCTTAAAAAGTTAGCTAGTTAAAGCACAGGCCTATGTAACTGGTGTAACTTGTGAGATACAGTTATATCCCATGTTTCATAAAAGTTTCTTCTTGCCAGATGCTTTTAAAAAGAAAAAGATGACACATTGTAGTGGATATAATATAGTATGAGAAATATGCTGCTAGAATATGTAGTACTAGTACAATTCCAATTCCATTTAATACATGTTGTATTATTTACTTCCAGCGGGTTGAAATTTTCAAGAATATTGTTTTCAGCTAATATCTTAATGGCCAGATAATCAGTTGGAGAAACACAAGAATATTTAGCAAAACAGCTGCTCTCTAAATAAGGGAGGAAGATACTTTCATTCACCTAAACATTCTTAAAACTAATAGAAGATAAGATGGAAGTAAATTTAATCCATGATACTATGACCATACCATCAGCTACGTCATGGTTGAGCTCTACCTTTAAGTAATGCAATGAGGTCAGGATATCACAGTTATCATTAGTAGCCTGTATGATCATCATTATCTAATTCCCAATTAACTGCAACTCCTAGATTGCACTAAATGAGATACATACAGAAATGATCCCAGACTCTATTCTGCCAAGGCTGAAAATCAAAAGGTATAGTAGTTAAGGTTGAACTTGACTGGCTCAACTAGTATAGTACTTTTGAAAGGAAAGCTTGATTGTTATACTATCTGAATTCTTTAAAAGCAAATTTAATATTGACTTAAAGGTAAACTATAGCTCAAAAATAGATAAATATAAAATTATATTCAACATAAGAATAACTGACCTATTTTCTGCCACAATATGGCTAAAATGTGATATGAAACCATCTCTGGTCTTGAAGAACCTACTTTGAATTTAAAAAAAAGTAATACTGTTCTTCTTAAAACAGGTCTTAAGTAAACAATCACCTATTAAAATCCTTGCCACAAAATCAAATGTCTATCAAGCCCATGAAGAAAAAGTTTGTTCTCAGTACATTTATTTCTCTGCACAACCACATAATACAAATGCTAAAAAACTGTGTACTGATATACACTACATGGCCAAAAGTATGCAGACACCACTTCTAATTAGTGGGTTTGGTTATTTAAGCCACACCCATTGCTAACACATGCAGAAAATCAAGCACACAGCCATGCAATCTCCATAGACAAACACTGGCAGTAGAATGGGTCGTAGTGAAGAACTAAGTGATTTTCAACGTGGCACTGTCACAGGATGCCACCTTTCCGACAAGTCAGTTCATCAAATTTCTTCCCTGATAAAGCTATCCTGGTCAATTGTAAGTGCTGTTATTATGAAGTGGAAACATCTAGGAGCAACAACAGCTCAGCTACAAAATGGTAGGCCACACAAGCTCACAAAATGAGACTGTCAAGTGCTGAAGTGAGTAAAAATCGTCTGTCCACAATTGTAACATTCGCTACCATATTCCAAACTGCCTCTGGAAGCAACGTCAACACAAGAATTGTTCAGCGGGAGCTTCATGAAATGGATTTCCATGACCAAATGGTCATATACAAGCCAAAGATCAACATGCACAATGTTAAGCAAAGGCTGGAGTAGTCTAAAGTACACTACCATTGAACTAAGGAGCAGTGGAAACACATTCTCTGGAGTAATGAATCATGCATCCCTATCTGGCAGTCTGATGGACGAATATAAATTTGGTGGATGCAGGAAAATACTACCTGCCTGACTGCATACTATCAACTGTAAAGTTTTGTGGAGTGGGCTGTGAAGTCTGGGGATGTTTTTCATAATTTGGGCTAGGCTATTAAGTTCCAGTGAAGGGAAATCTTAATATTATGGCATGCAATGACATTCTAAAGAACTGTGTGCTTTGAACTTTGTGACAACAATTTTCGGAAGGCCCTGTTTTGTATCAGCATGACAATGCCTCCATGCACAAAGAGAGGTCCATAAAGACATGGTTTGCCAAGGTTTGTGTGGAAGAACTTGATTGGCCTGCACAGAGCCCTGACCTCAACCCCATTCAACACTTTTGGGATGAACTGGAATGCTAACTATGAGCCAGGCCTTCTTGCCTGACCTCACTAGTGCTCTTGTGGCTGAATAGGAGTGAATTCCTGCAGCCATGTTCCAAAGTATAGTGAAAAACCTTCCCAGAAGTTTTGATTTTTTTGAAGTCAGAACAAAATCTGCATGGTGATGCCAGAAAGGAATTCACAATTTACCTTTTTTTTTTTCCAGGGCTGACCTCTGAGAAAAATGTCACAAAACTCCAAAAATATTTCTGTTCAATTTGAAAAGCATAAAGCAGTCTTACCTACATAAAAAATAAAGCAGAATACAACAAATGTAATGACAGAAATCTTCATGATCAAACTCTACTACAGAAAACAACACAAACAGCTGTACTTAGCCTTGACTAAACAGGATATTTCCAATTTAAACCAAGAAAAATGTTTACATTTTAAATTTACATATGAGATATATACACTACAAAAATGTGAGACTTATACCCTACAAAACATGAAAATAAACTTCAAAATCAATATAAACTCTTTAAATACTAAAAATAAAACATGAAATTACACTTATTTTATAAAAATAAGGAAAAACAAAAAAGGAATGTACATCTATAGAGACAAGAATACAAAATGAAAAATACATATAAATTGCATAAAATAAAACCACAATTAAACATATCTACACACAAAAGAAATACAAATAATAAACAAGTAGCAATGTAATCAAAATGCATGTGAAAAGAGAAGATACATAATGGTGGGCAAACATAAAAAGGTGTTGAACACACCAGTTGACCATGGGGTATAAAGATTCAAGATAAAATAAAAATGCAACCAAATAATGCAGTGTTAGAACAAAGTATGAAAATAAATATTTTACATAAATGAGCACAATGAATGGAAAAATAACAAAAATCAACATAATGAAAAAAGCCTTTAAAATCCCAAATGTAACAGTGCAAAAAATTAAAACCTTGAAATATACAGTGCAAGATAAGATTAATGATCGTGAGCAAACTGTCCAAAACACCAGTGGAATACTGACTTTCTGCTAAAATCCTCAAAATAAAGTCTCTTGCTCAGATATCTTTTTTCACTTTCTCCAACTTGCAGAGAGCTTCACATAAGATTACTGGTGCTATGGAGTAATTTAAATATTCTGCTGCAAGGTTAATGATAATTGGGATAGAGAATGAGGTGTCCAGGACACTGAAAAAATTGTTAGCTTCCAGAATAACTTTAGTCAGCTTGAAAACATTTAGAATCAAAGTGCTTCTTTACTTCAGTTTCTACATCTCATCATTAGGTTAAACTTATTTGGAAAAAGAAAATTGTGAGATCACAGTCTATGTCCATCAGTTTGAATCCTAGAGAAGCATCTGCACAAACAAAACTGTCAATAGTCTTGACCAAACTTTCCAACTCCACCATAATATTAATGTTAGGATGAAGGATATAGTCCATGATGAAACAAAACTTTATTTATTAGCACTGTTAGTAGCCTATAGATTATCTAACTTTAATTACTAATCTTTTATTTATCACTTAACCCAGAAAACTGGGTCATACGTATCCCAAAATATCATTGGTCCATGTTCCAGCTACAGAGTAGTTCACTTATAAAGGTGAAGCTGAGTATAATTATACCACGAAAGAGTAGATAGCTTCTGTGATCAGATCCTACTACAGAAAGTAATAACTATGGCTGAATTTAACACACACAACCTTGATAAAATTTAGAATGTCACAAATCAAAACTCATATATCTCACAATGGCTGGTATGGGCATTAACACTTTTACTGATAAGGAGAGAACAACGTTTCGACCTTCCTAGGTCATCTTCAGGTTAATAAAGAGAGAGTGTTTGAACGTGACCGTTGACGGACACATCTTAGGGACAAGAGTATAAACAGGTCCCAGATTGTAGAGGGAATTGCAGGTGGATGCTAGGTTATTAATTAGTATAGGTGTAAAGGTGTTCCTTTGTATTGGTTTAATTTTGGTTTTAGTTGCTGTATAAGTAGGGCTACTTTGATTTTGCATTTGTTTATATTTGTTTCCCTACTTAATATCTAGGTGTTTTCTTTGGTTATATTGTGTTTATATGATTTGCAGTGTTCAAAAATGTGTGAAGGTGGTTTTCTGTGTTCTTTGAATCTAGTTTCTATCTTTAGGCTTGTTTCTCCAATATAGAAGTTGTGGCAGTTATCACATTGTATTTTATAAATTATGTTGGTGTTGTGTTTGTTAGTGCAATTTTTATATAGTATGGACTTCAGTTTTGTACCTGATTTTTGAATAAATCTGGTGTTTACTGGAATGCTGTGTTTTGTTATAAGTTTTATCCAAATGTTGGTTATTTTTTAGCTGATGTCAGGAACATATGATATACAGCAGTACAAGGTTTTGTAGTTTGTCGTATCTTGAGATTTATTGTTGTTTGTTTGTTGTTGGTCTAGGTGTGTGTGTATTTTTTCCAAGGTTTTTGAGGAAATTTGTTGATGTTAATGATGTGTTGTTTCAATTTGTTGATTTCATCGTTAATTTTATCAGGTGAGCATAGGTTTGTGGCTGTTTTTATTTGGTTTCTTAATATGTTGTTTTTATTTTGTTTCATGTGCTGAGTCCCAGGGAAAGTATAATCTAGTATGGGTGATTTTTCTGTATATTTCTGTTTTGATTGTGTATCAGTTCTAGCGATTTTGAGGTCAAGAAATGCTAGTTGGTTAGTTTTTTCCTGTTTCCACGTGAACTTAATGTTGGGGTGTGTCAAGTTAATGCGATTGCAAAAACTAAGTGTGTGTTCTGTAGATGTAAATCCAGCAATTCTGTCATCAACATACCTGTACCAGTATAGTGGCAGGTGTAAGGCTGAATTGATCACTTGTGATTCAATCTGTGTCATAAAAACGTCGGCTAGAACTGGTGACACGGGATTCCTCATACTTATACCATTTATTTGTAGGTAGTTTTGGTTATTGAACATAAAGTTAGTTTTGGTGACAAAGAATTCTATAAGGGTTGCTAATTCGTTGCTAGAGGTGTGTATGAATGGGTTGGGGTCTTGGATATAAAGTTCTAAAGCTATCTTGCAGGCTTTTGTCATTGGGACTTCTGTGAAGAGAGAGATTACATCAAAACTGGCCATTAAGGCTTTATGGTTCAGTTGATTAAGAATATATTTAATAAGTTTGTATTTAATAAGATAAAGTTCAATTAGTGCAATTATACATACCACAAGATGTGTTGATAGTCTCTCGAAGTTTAGAGTATGTCCACTTAGAAAGGTCATACTTTTTGTTGGCAAGTTGTTGTCTCTGCTTGATAACAGTGGAGGATCTATAACACAGAACGGAAATATTTTAAAATCTATTTCATTGTTTTTTGAACACATTTTATTAGTATTAATTATTATTATTTTACTATACTTACTTTATTTTTGCCAGCTTCCAAATGTCTAAAAGAAATCTGACCTAAAAATTTACAATTCACAATTTAAAAAACGTATAAACATTTATCCATGCAGTTACAATAATGTAACATTCTTAAAACAAATGAAGTTTAAAAATTCCATTTTGTATTTGATATAACAGATATGATGAATTATGTATTAAGACATATCAATAATTTTATCTGTGTACTCTAATAACAAAGGATTGTGTAAGATGATTAACATTAAAACATTTTCAAACACATTCAAGTTATTTCTTCACTTACACATATAAAAACGATTCATTTTAAGTTAAATGCTTATATCCAGCACTTTTTACAATATAAATCATCATGATTGTTTGACTAAAATGTATGTATATTGTACATAACTAAATTACTTTAGTATTATTACAGATACAATTTTATATAATTTAATTTCCTAGGTACAAATTAGATTCCCTTTCTTTATTTTCATGAAGAATGCATTTTCAATTACTTATATTACATTTTAATTTTGATTGAAATGTTAAATGCAAGACTGTTTACTTGTATACTTGAATATTGTCTTCTTTTAGTTGCTAACTCATTTTGAAGTTCTAACCAGTAATTACTTTTAATATTACTTTAAATGTAGTTTTCATGAATTGCTGATTATAAGAGTATTTAGACATCATGTGCACAATAACTGTATGGACAGATAAACCAGCCAACAAACCTTGGAAGAATTGGAGTTGCTGGAACATCGTCTACTACACCATTATTATCTTGAGCCAAGCGTAAAGCCAATTCATAGTCACGACGTTCTTGTTCTAACTGTTCCTGCCTGAAATGTTTATAATTTTATATCTTGAGTGCAAGAATGATTTATACATTAAAAATAGGCATATCTGTTCTTCTATATTTTTGTTTTATTTTCTGTACTACAAAGCAACAAGCTGATTATGATCATCTTCATTATTCAGTCTACCAAATTCTCATACACTATACAACGTTCCAAAAGTAGCATCTAGACATGAAATTAAACACATCATGTACTAAAAATTATTGTTAAATCACAATGATGATTACTTTAGGGTTAACCTTTGTCTCTGTCACTCTGTTAATATAAATAAAGAAAGACAAAATAATGTTTTCAGTAATTGGATAATTATTTTAATCTCTTACACACAATAGGCATTAATCTTTCATAAAATTTCAATTAAACACCTTTTAAAAAACTATCTACTGGTATAATTAACCAATCTGTAGAGATGTTCTATAAGTCGTTCTTGCAGAGATTTAGAGTATCTATTCATAATATGGTTATTAAATTAACCTTTTAGATTCTTCTTCTTGTTCTTTCTTAATTTCTGCTTCCATAGCAATCTACAAGATAAAATACAAGTCTTGTAATGAAAATACATGAATTATTCAAAGATATTAAAACAAACATCTCACATAGCACTAAAATCATATACACAGTGCTCTCTACAGACACTACTTTGGACATATAATAATTTTAGATAGTGATATCATGTAACATTTAAATACATATCTGATATGATATACCTTACTTATTAAATACTATTGTGAGCATACTATATCATAAAGAATTTGTTGAATTAAAAAAAAGCCAACAAACAGTACTCATAACATATTTATTTCTAGCTGATGATACATAATAGAATAATTTTATGTGATATAAAAACACCCAACAAAGAAAAAGTTAAAATACTGGTTAAGAGAGTGGAATACAATATAAAAAATTGTATTTATGTCACTTTTTTGCCTTTAGATTCTAGATGCAAGTATTATTATTAAAGTAATAGGTGCAAGAAGTATTATTATTATTATAGTATTTTTAATAATGCATCAGATTTTTTCTTCTTTAATTACAAAGCTTCAATTACCTTCAGAATATTTACAGTTTCAAAACTATTATAAAATTATTAGTATCAATGGCAAATTTTGTTTTTGCACGTAATGCTGAATAGTGTTTTATGCTTAGTAGCTAAAATTACTTAGGTCATAAAAATGCAAAATAATCATCAATCGCATTATTATATAAATTTTTATATTTACATGAGCCAAAAGTTATACTTTTCCTACACTGAAAATGTATTTTAGAGAGGTACTTATGTCTCTCACACAATTAGCTATTCTTATTCAGAGCTGCCCTCTTATATGCAAAAAAATGCTAACACATACTACATGATGATTTGCATGAGACACACATAAGAATGAGTTTTTTTCCAATGGAAGAGAGGCAAAAGGCTCCACCAATTAAAGTACCACAAACTCTTCTTATGCATGTAACTCCTCTGTTCAATCCTACCAAATTATCACTTTGAGATTTGGCAGAAAATTTCCAAATTTAACATGGTAGTAGCTGTGGTTTTCAAACCTCTATGGGAAAAACCCAAGATGCAAAGCAGGAGTGCTCATAACTGTTGTTTCTCTTCAGCCCCACATGTGTTCATAACTTAGGTCTGTATTGAAGGATAGGGGAGTATTTTGTTTTATGTCTGGGAAAACTGAGGAATCAGAAAAGCTGTGGAGAAGGACAACTGGGCCATTTCAATGGTGGCAAATTTAAACTTGAGATAAGGACTTCAGATGAAGAAATTTATAGAGTAGCAGAGAGATCCAAGCTGCAGCCCATCATGTTTTATCAAAGGATGCATTGAATTAAGCAGATAGAGAGGTGAGAGAGAAAAAAAAAGAGTGGGGAGAGGAGGAGGAGGAAGTATAAGAGAAGACAGGAAGGACTAAGTGAAAAAAATACAAAACAAAAAACAACATTAACTTAAAAAAAAAGAGATAGAAGAAACAAAAAAAAAAGTTATAGAGAAAGGGATCCTTTCAGCGCCTGGATCTATAAATCCAATGGCTAAAAATTTGGGTGTGGGAGTATTTGTTGTTTTGAATTAAGCACAAAGCTACACAATGGGCTATCTGTGCTCTGCCCCCCCACGGGTATCGAAACCCGGATTTTAGCATGCAAGTCCACAGACATACCGCTGAGCCACTGGGGGGTGGTGTGGGAGAAACTAGAGTGCCCAGAGAAAACTACTTTCACTAGACACACGCTGATAAGTCTACCCACTCAGTGCCCAACCTAAAATTTAAAGCATTGTAAACATATACATAAGATAGTACTAATCACTGTGATTACTGATCCAGTTTAGTGGTGATGTGTACATGGTCCAGGGTTGTGGAGTGTCAGCTAGTTGAGACAGGTGATGTGTACATGACCCAGGGTTGTGGAGTGTCACCAGGTTGAGACATTTGATGTGTTTCTGTCTTTTGCTTTAGTGTAGTAGCGATAAGTTCATTTAATGAACCGATCTTGCATTGATAAGAGTTCTGTTAATGAACTGAGGTATGTTGCGGGAATGTAGTTGGGCAGGTGAAAAGCAATTTTGTTGGCACGATTCTGGAGATTCTGTAACACTGAGTGTTGGTTTTCAGACATGTTACATGTGACTTTACTGCTGTACTTAAAAAGGTGTCTAATGAATGTTTTGTATATGGTGAGAATGATTTTGGGAGAGCAACATTTTGTATACCCTACCGCAAGTTTTCTGTCTTCTTCTTCTTGTTTTTTACGCTTCTCTTCTTCAGCCTTTCTTTCCATTTCCATTTCAGCTTTCCTGTTTATGAATATGTCAAACTTACTGTTATATATATAAATATAAGTTCTATTATTATTTCAGTACACCAATTTATTAAAGTCCAAACTTCATTTGTGCTTTATGGTTTAAACATAAGTTAATAAAAATATGTTCTTCAATTATCTGTAAATGCTTCAGATTTTAAATAAAGTGAAAATTCAAATTAAGTGATAGAAATATCATTTTCTTATCCTTCTATTATTAGAATGTAAAAATAAAAGGCTTTATAAATTTACTCTAATTAATAATATACACCACTGGATCTGTGCAACAATCTTTTTTAGTGCAAGCATTGATAAAGAAACGTGTTCATTTTAATAAACTTCTCAAATTTCAACTGTAAAAACAGGATTTACACTTTAAAGTAAGTGGATTTTACTGTTTTAGAAATACATGTTCTTATATCATGACTAAAATAAAATCTTTATTGTTCAGTCAATAACTGGGTTTTTAAATGCAGCATAGTATCATAAGAGTTACAAATGCACCATCTTTAAAACATTTTCTTTGTAGTCTGTGACTTTATTACAAAACATAATTCATATTCAGTGATTATATGAACAAGTTTTTGTGTTTCCTCACTTTCTTCTAATTTCTTCTTCCTCACGTTTCTTTCGTTCTTCTTCCTCTTTCTTCTTTCTTTCTCTCTCCATCTCTTCTTGAATTTTTTGTAAACGCTTCTGTTCTTCTGCAATCTTCTGCTTTTCTAGCTTACCTTTCAATGTTACTAAAGTATTATCCATGGCTTTCATCATGTTTGTGTAGTTCTTCTGAATTTCAGCTTCCTTCATATCTGTTGTCTGAAGCCAATATTAATTCACATGAGTAATTTTCTTTTCTTTTAACTTAAGATGTTACTTTCCTAAAAACAGTAACTTATGTTTAACCTACCTTGTAAACATTTCTGGGTATACCTTACTTATTATAAGTATTATATTGTGAATAGAATATACACTATGGACATTTTTCTACACAGTTTATACAATTTTGAAGATACAGGATTTTTCAATCTTACATTTTTAAATGTTAATTTATATTTTATGTATTATACCAATTGTGAATTAAAATTATGTGAAAAATGATATACGATATACATAGTTTTCTGGTTTTGTTTCCATAAAAATTAAACAAATTAGGCTTCTTTAACCATTTTACACATACTTGACATATTTATGTTACATTTTCCACTAGCAATATGAGGAATGAATAGATAACACTGTTTATCACTTTCATGGCTTCTGGAATATATTTTAACAATCAAAAGTTGCCAACATTAACCCTTTCACCATGGGCTCAGTTCCTGGGATTGACCTAGTAACCACTTTGTGCCTATTATAGTTTTCATGCTATTATTTTAAATTAGTAAGCACATATTCATGAAATCTGGCAGATTATCAGCAAATATTACAATGTGTCCACATGCAAAACATGAGATTTTTTTCATTAAGTCTCAAGGTTTAACAATCAATGTTTTTCAAATGTCCAACACACAAAGTAATTTTCATTTCAAGATTAAAAATACTTTTATGCATCAAAAAATTTTAAAATTTCACAAGTGAAATTCTTATAATGATCAGACAGTCTTACCAAACTTTTTTCACGAAAAGCTTTTATATTTTATGCTATTTTTACCAATAAATCTCTGTATGGTTTCAATTAATTTGACCAATCTCATAAGTACCACATAAAATTCGGAAATAAATGTAAATTACACCTTTTTCATTCTATGACTATAGGTTTTAACATGAAAACTTAATGTTTACACTAATTAACTTAAATTTCATTACATTATACAGTTATATAGATTCATTATTTTTATTATGTTGAATTTTAGCCATGCTTGGCTAATAATAAAGAAATTACAGTGAGATGGAGCACATGCACACATATTACTGTATCTGATAGTATATAAGTAACCTACTTCAGCTGTGTTATAGTGGCTTAGTATTTTGTAAAATACAGTAAAATTTCAATTATTGTAAATTGTATATGTATACAGATTATAACAGGTCACAAGTCAAAAGCCATGTCATTGCATTTATTGACTTCCATTTAAAATTTTATTGAAATATTATTTCACGAATTTTTCATTAAGTTTGGAATCAAATTCTGCATTATATTTCAAACTTTAATATTATATACAAGTTAATTTCTTAATTTAAAAGTAAATATTAAGAGAAAACACCGAAATACAAATTTTAGTAAGTAATGTACAGTACTAGTTAAAATTAAATGTTTGTGATGTCAATATACTAAGTCTACAGTTTTGTAAAAATTAGGAACTCATATTATCAATTTTTACAAGTTAGAATTTAAAATAAGAACTTTATGTCTTATTTGCTGAGATTTGACTTATGTACTGAAAGAAACATAATTGCTGTGTTTAGCTTTTTCCATTTCTAGAAACAGTCCCTTATTCACTCTTACTAAAATATATAACATGTGAATGACCAACTGACAGCTCAAAATGTTCCCCTTATAATTTTCTCAGACATTTCATTCTGTAAAAAGGCTACCACATTCTTCTGTACCAAGATTTCAAGGAGGTAGGTTGTGTCTTTAGTCTTATACAAAAGTTTCATATTTTTTTAGACCTAAATACAGCTTAGTTACTAGGCTTAATAAATTATAGTGCAGTTCTATTGTATCAGTATGGTTATTTATTATTTTTGTGTATTTTTTGGATATCCAACTGTATATGTATATGAAACCTGAAAATTTTTGTTTAATATCCTACATGCATGAAATTTTAAAAGGCTTAGCAACCTATGTCCAGCAGCAACCAAGTGCAAAGGTCACAGTGAGAAGAGACAATAGTTTGCTTTACTTCTTGATTTATTGTTCTATATTTTAAGAAAAATAAATTTACTAATTTATATCTAAATAGTAATACTCTTTATACATACATATATATAAATAATGTATGATCATTGAAATGTGACTGTATATTACAAAATAGTAGTCCTCTAAAACACAGTCAAGAAAGGGAAGAATAAAGGTCTGTTTTATATTATTCGATAAATACACCGAGTACACATGCACCTCATCAATGTAAGTAATGTAATGTTAGCTTGGCATGACTGGAAGTTGAATATAATAAAAAATAAAAAAATATATGGCATTATGAGACTTCAAGCTATTTAGACTAAACATTTGTACTTTTGTGTTATAATATGTAGTAATTCTAGCATGAAAGAAAACATAATTCACATTTATTTCCTACTTTTTTATGATGGTTATAAGATTGATACACCCCACATAGTATACAAAAAATAACAAAATATAAAATCTGACTAAAAACAAATGTTTGAGATACATTTAGCAGTTTTAGAGATTACACAAATAATATGTGAGATTTTGGAACAAAGAATAGTTTTTAATCATGACATAAAATCACTTTGCACTTGGACTAGTAACAACACATACTTGATCTTTTCACAAACAATTCTTTAGCAAAATACTGAAAAATCTTGTAATATTTATTAAATGCCTGTTAAATTTTGTGAAGGTACACAATGTATCAAAAGATATAAAATGAATATTTAACATGTGCAAATGTGCATATGAATTTGTGTATATTATACTGAGCCCATTGAGATGTAGTTAAATTAGTCAGACATATATTTTATATTCATGAGCTGTAAGCATTGGCTTAAAGAGAGAAAAACAAACTACAATTCCATGTATTATTAAGCTATTTAAATAGTGGGTTTACCTTTAGTTTTCTAATAAACTCCAACATTTCTGACTCAAGTGCATGCACTTGTGACAATGACTCTTGTTTGTCTGATTTCATCTGGTTGACTAGTGCTGTCATTTGCTTAAGCTGGTCCTGTAAGGATTTCACCTTCAAGATTCCTAAGTATCTGTGTAAATAAACTTTACGTTAGAGCCAAAACCTTAGAATCTCAAAGAAAGTACTGAAGAAGAAATGCTTGAATGTGAAGGCAGCTGCTTAAATATCAAGACTCAAGAAAAAAACATGTATGTTGTCTTTATTTGTAATTTATTCACCATAGTGAACTTATTTTTATATGGGATTTTAAGAATGTATGGCATTGATACTACTAACTATTCTTCTAAATTATTCAAAAGACAGGCTGTTTGGGTACTAAAAATAAATATGAAACTCAATCTACCATCACTTGTCTCCAAGTTATATCATTTAAACAAAATGTTTTACCCACAATTAGTAACTCTGGACAAAAGCAAATAAAAGAAGCAACACCAAGCACATAATGTATTTTTTTAAAAAACAAAAAGATAGTTTAGTCTTTCCAATTTGTCATTATCCAGTATTTCTTATGAGGGGAGGGAGGATTTCCCAAATCCAGTAAAACTCGGTCACAAGCAGTAAATAAAAAAAAAGGTCTTTGTATTTAATTTTAGTAAAAATACTACACTATTCGTATCTAGTTAATGAATATTACAAAAAATATCACTTTCATGTAAAAATACTCTTCAAATGCCAGAACTTAATTGTAATAATAAAAGATAGTGTTGCTCAGATACAAATGCAGTAGCAGAAGAGAATGCTGGTCTGATCAGTGGAAAACTGTTACATAACTGTTTATTGTTTAGAATAAAGCCACAAAGTATATTTTCTGCACTTTGTCCAAAGTAGGAATCAAATCCCAAATGTTACTTTCATAAGCCTTCAAGTTTAATGTAGTGCCACCAGGGGCAAGCTGTTCGAACTATAAGAAAAGTTTAGAGATAGACAAATTTATGTTGATTAAAATATTAAACTACAATAAATTGTTTTTTGTACGCTAAAGCCATCACATGAAGAAAAAGAGATATCTACTATGTTATTTTAAATTGATACTGAAGCCTAAACACATCATTATATTTCATATCACAATGTCCAGTCATACTCTTCCTGAGAACTTTGCATCATGACAAGCTGTAAAGTCTGAAGCACACCATCCATCCTTGCAGTCTTTCTTGAGACCATCTTGTGTACAAGAACGAGTACTTCTTAGAACCTACTTGACCAGTCCAATCTAACACAAATACACTGTACTGCAATTGGCAATGTATGGAATGAATACCCATTTCATTTTCCAGGTGCTTAAGGTATGAGATGGCTAAATGGATATGTAATGAAAACAGCTTGCATACCATTGGTTTGTATCATTTTTCCACACAGAGATCCTTCTTCATTATGTTATGTATTGTTGCCTCACATAAGTGGATGGCTTTTGTCATTTAACTGTTATGTTAATGGACTCTCACATTACAATATACCCCACACTTTTCTTATCATTGACAGGTCATGATTTCTTGTGTGTGTCTACTACAATGGTCCTGAGACCTTAAGTTTAGTCATATTTCTGTTTTCCAGTTTCATTATGTATAATGAAATGTATTATGTATATGGAAATTCTAAACCTCTAATATGAGCACATATCATTTGAACATTTGAATATTTTCAATAGAAAAGACAACAACAAGCCCTTCCCTGGACCAGTAAACTTTTGGTGGCATCACAAAGTGAATAAAATGGCTAACAATGTCAAAATGTAGTTTTGATAAATTCTGCTCCACCATAGCTTTATATTCATTGCAGTTGTGATGTCATTTGCTAATTTGTATATAAAAAATCATTATAATACAACAGTTAAACCTTTTTTTTGTGTGTGTGTGTGTGTGTGTATGTATGGAAGTACTGGTAAACTAAATAAACAAATATATTAAGTAATCTTATACTGTACTTTTAAGTTTAATGTTCTGTGACAATGTAATGTAAAATAACCTTGTATGATTACTCAAGTTCAACAGTTTGATACAGTAAGTATTACAAAGCACAGTTAAATTTTGTTTAAAACTATATATAACTATGGCTTGCTAAACAGAATTAAATCTTAGAAAACTTAAGAAGGAATTTTATTAAGAGCTGACAAGGTACAGAAGATTTTGTACATAACATTCTCACCTTGGTCGATATTTCTTTCTTGCTTGATACATTCTAATATTTTTCTGAATGATGATTAGGTTTGCAGCTCTATACAGGATTTTGTTTTTCACTAAAAAAATATTATGAAAGTTCATAAAATTTATACAGGTATAATTAACTTTTATAAATGAAAGTGAGTTACTTGGTTTTCTTAACCACTGTTTATCCTTTTTTTAGCCAAGTTTTATGAATACTATTAAAAATTAATGACTAAATAAATGTTTTGACAAAAACGTTTTTCAAATCACAAAAATGAATGATATCTATATTTTTAGCTGGATGGAAAAAATGCTATTAGGAACTTAAAATGTTTTTTTTTTCAAAAACCAGGATTCACACACTACCAGAAAAAAAAAGAAGCAAAAAAAAATTCTTGAATTTTCTTCAAAATAAGAATTATTTAAGAGATTTTTCTGGAATTTCTAGTGTAATGTTTGCAATTAAAAACTATATCTTAATATATTTCAAACTACAAATTTACAGTATCAATTACAAAACTCAAAAAAATAATATTATAAGTATTTGTCATGATTATACATAAAAACTACCAAATACTCATCAAAACAATCAATATGATCAAAAGTTAACCAAACAACTCATCAATATTGTTAATATGACTAAAGCAAACCTTTAGATTTTGCTGTAAGTAGATTACAAAATAACTTAAATAATTTAAATTTCACAAATAATCTTCAGATATATTAACCATAAATGTGGTCTCAACTTGCCTTCCATATCATCAAGAACAAGCTACCAAATTAATACTGTTAAATACTACTATCAACACCCTAACTAACATTATAAAAGCAGAGTAAAGAAAACCCTCAAAAATACTTATGTAAATGTTTCTCAGTTTCAAGAAAGTGTATGAACCCTGTCTCTCAATCATAATAAGAATGTAATAAAGAAAATGGTTTTCCAAAAATATCCTGAACTACGTACATTTGATGACTGATAACACACACCACTGTGATTTCTTCCAGCGTGAGGCTAGAAGCCACTTTTTAACTTTTTTCACTAAAAAGGCCAGGTTCTCTGGATCTGATTTCATTATCTGATCAAATTCTGAAAACTTGCCAGGTCTGAAAAAGACTTTTGTCATCCCAAACCTGAAGTCATTTTCATTTAGTCCAAGAGCCATGAACAATGCCTATTAACATATTCATACATTAATAATTCAAGAATAAAATGTAAAACTTTACTATAAATAACTGAATCTTGAACTCACAAAAGTTAATATTTACCTTAGCTGCAAGGGTAATTTCAATAAATAATTCCAAAAAGAAACAGCTGTTTTACTCTTGAAATTATACCATTCTGCTTCAGCATGCCACCAGTATCCCACCAAACATGTAAAACTGATGAGCTACTGCATGAGCAAAACCTTCCAACAACAGGAGTGGTCACAGATGCTCTCTCTACATTCATAAATAAAAATCCTCATTCTCTGATGAAGAAATAAATAAAATTGCATAAGGAAAGTTGGATGAAAAGGTGGTAATGTGTAGGAAGATGATTATTTCTCAGAAATACATTTTCAGTTTTAAAAAATGTTAAATTCTGAAATAGTGATTCAGTTCCATAGACAGAACAGCTAGAATTATATGTTGAAGTAGTGGAGGGACTGGTGCAGAAATACCTAAATGATTCTCCTTTTGAGAACACCAAAAGGTAGTCCTATGTCAAAACCACTATGGTGGAAAACCTCATTGGTAATTGCATTCCATCTTAATCAGCGTATACTTTTCACCTGACTAAAGGACAGGGAGAGGCAAGAAGCCCAATTAAAAGGTGTCACAAGGATAAGAACAGATCAATATACATAATAAAACTAGGACACATTCAAACTGTACCAAGTATGTTATTCTCCTCAACCATCAATCTCTGTGGGTCAATAACAGCTGTGAGAGAAGGCACATGTGAAAAGTATCTGTGTATAGCTCCTTAACCATCAGTCACAAAGGCCCACACCAGTCATAGGAGGAGGACAGTAGTTTGAACAAATTTTAAGGGCACTTAAGAAATCACCATTCAACCATCAGACTCTGAGCCCATTGCTAGCTGTTGAAATAAAGTTAATGAGCAATATATCACAATTGGATCTTAACTGTTTCACTAAGGACATCCTTTTTCTGCGTATGTTACAAGGTTGTAATTTGTTACGTTTAAAATTTCATTAATCTACTTTTCATCACGGTATACAAACAAACACAACATAAAAACATAGCAATAATCCAAATGTTCAAGTTTTGTAAGTTTTAAGTTCTTAATTTTATAAGGAAATTTTTTTTTTAAATCCTCAATTTTCCCTAGCTGAGAAATGTGACATCTGCTCTTTATGTATCTCCTCTTCTCTAATTTATTTACCAGCCCTTCAAGAAAAATGAAATTCAACATATATTACTCATTATAATGTTTTAATTGTGCAGGCAAAGCTTAATTTTTATAGCCATCAATCTTATTTGGTTACAAAGTCATAAAATAGAAAATCAGATCCCTCTTGCCACAATAACTTGTTACATCTCCTCTTTGTTAGATCTCTCTGATGTTTAATACTATTTTGTTTGTAACAAATAGAAAGAAAAAGTTTTAACCTACCAAATGACACATTATATTACATTGATTTTGGTACTGTCTATTTTACAAGCAGTCCAAACTTAATTCCCACACAAAACACATTAACAAATGCAGCTGAATTTTTAACGGCTCTTATCACATGGTTAAAAAAACAGAAAAATCGTAACAGTTATAGGACATTGTCTGCTTTTTGCATGTTATTATTCTGAGTTATTTGGTACATTATTTAATTAAATAGAATAATATGTAGTACAATAGTACCAATATTACAGAAAGTATGGTTAAGTTTCATCAACAATCAATGGCAAAAATAAACGGAAGACACACTCTATATTTATTGTTTTTTTGTATATATTCTTTAATCATTATTATAAAAGTAATTAAATGTTAAAATTAGAAACTGTTCAGCTTATATTAGACAAAATAAATAATAATAAAACATCTTCACAAAGTACACTCATAAGTAATCCATAATTTAAATAATTCAATCGGGTAACACGAGTTATACATTTGACAAGTGTTTTTCAACTTATGTGGTGGGAAAAATTAGTTATATATGGTTCAAAAAGCAGTAAACTAATTAGAAAAACATAACATTTTCTCTCGGCATCTCCTTTTCTCTAATTTATTCACCATCTCTCCAATAAAGTATGCAACTGAATGTAAATACTCATTATAATATTGTCATCACTTAGGCAAAGTATAATTTTCAAGTAATTGAAATGTAATACTAGGAAACTCTTTAGTTAAGGTTAGATTAAGTAAAATATATAATAAAATTTTTTCATGTTGCATGCATGCAAGCATCTTGGAGTAGCTCATTTAATGTAATTTAACAGTATAGTGTGAATCACATTTACACCTTATAATGGAACAAACAGCAGTTAGACATAATTAAAATTCAAGTACAAATAAACATATACTATTACAAGTTGAAAGCTACTTAGGATACAGAGATGTAAATGTAGTTTCATGTTACAATTTGTAGTCATCCTAGAAAGATAAAAAGGTAAGTTAATTTTCTTTTGATTTCTTTTGGTGATTACAAGGCAGGTCAAACTGACCAACCTTGCATAGAGTGACAGTAGAAAAAATTACAGATAACATATAGTTTTACTTTCAAAAACAGTTCAAACTGTACTTAGGAGGTTCTAGAGATTACATAAAATAAACCTGAGATTTTTGAAATAGTAGAAAGTACTTTTAATCTTAGCACAAAAACTGTTTTGCTCTGAGAACAGTAAAAAAAAAGACTCAATATATTCACAAACAAACAGGTGAAAGTCTATTAAAAATACTTCGCTAAAACATCTGATTTATCTTAGTAAAGATAAACATATGTTAGCATAACGTAGAAGGAGCATTTGGCACAAGGATGTGTATTGCATTCCTACTGGTGGAGCATTTTGCTGCATGATACATCATCATGCATAGTGCAAATTCACATGCATTTTAGGTGGAAGTTTCACAATGGGTTATATACAAATCTCTGAGGCAGAATAGCATGACTTCTGGAGAAAACACTGCTCTTCTGTGTATGAAGTTAAGTCATTGTATCTAAAATTTATTTGTTGTTAAGCACAAAGCTTCCCAATGAATTATCTGTGCTGTGTCCCACATGGGTACAGAAAACTTGTTTTTAGCATTACAAACCTTTAATATTGCTATTCAACCACTGGAGAGGCTAAGCTCATGACAGAAAAATCTTCATTTTTAAAATGACTTGCTGAGTCAAAATAACCTAAGAGAAATTTATAAAGGTCCATGACATATACTACTGAAATTGATCTGATCATTCAGTGATGATAGGAATTTCAAATGTTAATGAGAAAAATACATTACATAACTAAATATTTTGTCAATAATAAGTTATTGTTTAATCATTACAAAATTACGAAGTCAGCCTTTTAGAATAAAATACAATTGTAATATCACTTTCATACAAAATACAGGTAAAATACAACATTTCTGTATATATTGAATTTAAGCGTTAGGAGAAGGAACAGTGATTGACAGTGTACACTTATTTTCTGATTAAACTCCAAGTACTATAATGATGGTTATGTTACAGTCTAAACTATTAAAAAATAAAATTACTGGCAATAAGTTTTTCAAAACGTTATCAGAAAATGAACAATTTTTGTTGAGCTACAAGTTCATTTAAAGAGATAACCTTTTATAAAACACTTGTTTATATAAGTGTTAATTTATTACAAGTTTTAGGATAAAAACTCTTAAGATGGAACTTGTGAAATGAGCATCAATAAGTATTTTGGTGAAATAACACAAACTACAGCAGATGTCAACCTAACCTTACAGAAGAGTCGTGCATCAAGTTGAGCCAACTCGGAAGGAAGGTACTGCTTGTACATGTTGTACAGATCAGTAAAATGAGCACGTGAAGGAAACCCTTGCTGCATCAAGTCTAAGACAGATGTCATACCTAAGGGTGGAACACCAGAAACACTTCAATATTTTAACACACTTTTCATTGGTCAAATAAATATTAACATACAAGCAAATTATAACACAATAAATTTATACATAACATTCAGATATACACATCTGTCCAAACTAAAACAGAAGTTTTTCTAAAAACACTCTATGGGCCATCATTTTTGTTTGTCCATAAAAACCTACAAAGCAAGATATATACAATAAAGCACATTTTACGTAATTTATACTTAAAACTGTCAGTACTTTGTGAAATCCATAAATACAGAATTGTGGAAAAACAAGACAACTGTTAGTAAAACATACAATTCTCTTTTTTCTCCCTAGTTCCATAAAACATATGCCAGTTTTATTTATGTATAATACAATGTTAGCATTTTCATCAGAATAATGATTAGTTTTCATTCCTTTGAATATGTCACAAAAATATATGATGAAAAATCAAATGATATAAATGTATCCACCCAGGGGAATTGAGTCCCCGATTTAAGCATTGTAAATCCATAGACTTACTGCTGACCCAGCAGGTAACAGAGGGGAAAAGTCCTAGAAAACAAATGTCACAGTTCTCATACTAAAGGACATTGATGATTTTTGTAAATATTTGCTAATAAGATTAAGAACTTAAAACTAGTATAATTTTAAAATTTGATTTACTAACTATATTTTAATGCCAAGTTTATTCAAATACATTGAAAAGTAAGTAGATTATATATATTTTGAATGTAATTATGTGACAAATTGTGGCATACAGTTTGACCTACCTATAGTGAGAGGGTTAAACAAAATGTTGGTGAATACACTGACATAATATTACATTTTTAATTTCAGTTTGTGAATAGAATTAAAACTGTGAAGTAGGGATGACCAGATGCTTACACAATAATAAAGACATTGTACTTTAATTATAACACATTTACTGAAAAGCATGAACATTCAATTAGACTGTGTAAAAAAAACACCATCTGACAGGGGAATGCAGTCAGGGCATACAACTCATGCAATAGATGAATAATCAGAAAGCAAAAGTTGTTGCAATAATATTATACAATGAATTGTGTCTTTTACATTTATTATAAATTACTATTAATGTTATTTTTATTATTTACCAGTTGTTTTCTGTATGTTTCTTTGTGATACAGTAGCTTTTTCATGTTATGTTGAAAGAACTTTGCATGTCTAATCTCAGTTGTGTTATGCTATGACAATAATGCATACTCAGCATTGAATTTTAACCCTTTGTTCTTTAATTTACTTTAACATAAAATTTATTTTGAATGAGGGAAAATAAAGAAACAGAAACTACACAGTTTTCTTAGAATTCATGTAGGCCTACTCACCAGCACATCTCAACTGGCTTAGAATCTGACCACCTTCAAACTTGTGATCAACCATCTGTAAGTTAGGTTTAACACAACGAATAAAGTGTGTTCCTGTGCTGCAAAGCTTGGTCATCAGTTCCATTAGTTGAGAACGAAACTTGTTACTAACACTGATGAAGGTCAGTTTGCCTTTTGATGTCTTAGTAGTTGCATTATCAACAGAAAATAACTGCTTCAGAAACTCGTTCTTAGAATCTAAAATTAGGGCTTCTAATGAGGCATGAAGTGCATCATTATTCTTCTCTAAGAATTTTTCCTACATAAAAAATTAAAAATTCATGTTTGGAATACATATTTTAACTGATCAAAATTTTCAACTCAATCTTACATACTAATACTTTAAACAGTATTTTAACTTTCGTTAGACACAAAGTATTTGGCAAAGGTTATTAAGCAGTATTCATGCAAATTTGCACATTTTGCTTATTAAGTTAAACTTATGTCTGTAGTTGGTTTTCTTTACTAGTATGAAAAATTTGAGAATCCAACGTACTGTTTCATAACAGACAGCTCCTGCAAAATGGCGAATCAGAAATCCTTCATCATCTCTTACTTCACGATGATCCTTAAGTTTTGACATTCGTGGCACAGCTAAGCGAAAGTGTTTACTGTAGTTATTATGTACAGCTGCTGTAAAATGATTGTGACTAGGCTTAGGTAACTTACTTTCCTCATCCAGAAGATCAAAGATACCAACACCTTTTGACTCCAGAAGATCTGTAAATAAAATTATGATCCAACTATAAATTTATCATCAATTTTTCTTAAATACATAGACAGAGACTACTATCTAATATTTGTAAGATAACACAATAAATTGTAAGAGCTAGGACAGTAACACAAGCCAATGAAAAGGAAGGATGGTAATCTCTCCCTTGTCACAAGAACATATTGGACCCAATTTCATGCAAGTTATGAATTTTACACATAAGCAAAACACACACAAAGCATTTTTACACAATTTAAAGTAAAGTATTTAAGCAGTCTTTTCTGTGAGATGTAGAATTGTGTAAAGTTCTTTTAAACGTTCAGCAACAACTGTTTCTAACTGAAAATCTACTTGTCAACACAAGTTTACTGACTGGAAGTCAAACATCAGAAATCTAAAAGTCTACATAATTATGGAAACTAAAATCTGTACCAATCTTTTCTGTGATGTTTAATGGCATTAAAAATACTACTATATATTGGAAAAAAAATAGACCATTTGTTTCCAATGACAAATTCAGAAACAACTTTAAAAATTCAGATCAATTTTTACAGGGTTAT
Organism: Carcinoscorpius rotundicauda; assembly: GCA_011833715.1. NCBI lineage: Eukaryota > Metazoa > Arthropoda > Merostomata > Xiphosura > Limulidae > Carcinoscorpius > Carcinoscorpius rotundicauda. The sequence continues at coordinate 40,565,176 of CM022392.1, read as the reverse complement.
AAGAGCCTGGAAACCTGGTATACCATAAGTCCTGCATACAAGCAGTAACTATTTAACTCTTCCTTTTCCATGTTCATTAATTTGATGCATACATTTTTCTAAATTCACAAATTAAGTCACTGAGTCTAACTGCTTGAAACTTTGCACAAATGTTCACAACTATGTCAAGTTTCTACATTTTAAAAATAATGTAATTTTATTTTGTACTTGTACCAATTTCCAGCTTTTATTATTCTATTGTGAACATTTTTTTACAGGAAAGAAAGTTAACACTCTTCCTTACTTTTTAGATTTCCTCTTTTTCATATGGTATTTGTCTAAAACCTTGTATGTATTTACTACTTTTTTGTTTTCTTTAATAGAATTACAAATTACATATTCTATTATTATAAGTAAAAAAAGAAAGAATGTACAATTTCTTGATCAGAACAAGTGGAAATTCGCATAATGCTGCAGTCTAGTTTCTCCCATTTACAACCATTTTTAACTGTAGGGTGTAGCTATTTTTAAAAGACACATGGAGTGCTGGGAGAAAAATATTTTTGTACTCAGTAAAAAAATTAATAGCTCAGCTTACATGGTCTCTAGCACTCTGAAATCTAATTCATTTTCTTTGCATTTCTATAGACTTTAATTGACAGGAAAAAATGTAAGCCTTGATGACCAAAACAAAATGCAGAGTTAATATGCTTACAGACATAGTACAAAAACAAAAGTTAAGACATTTCAAAAGTTTATTCAAACTATAAAATAGGATAACAACAATATAATAATATCATTTGCTGGCAAAAACGTTTATAGAAATGTATTAGAATTGAACAACATGAAATTTTTGACCTTAAGAGTTAAAAAGTTGCACTTGGAGTGATTTTGTATAGTACAAGCAGTAAAAGGGTTAAAACACAATATAATTTGTAAATCATGACTTAACTTTATATTTTTCAAGCAAAATTAAAACCACAAATATTAACACTCCTAAGTTAAATATCTTAAAAATTTAATCACGTTTCTTACCAATACAATCTTGATTGTCCACATATTCAATCTTTTTAACACCTAAGCCTTCCTTTTCATACAGATTTTGTTCCTGAAATATTAAATTGAAAACAGAAGGTTTAGAATATTTTACAGCATTCACCAAACTGGCTGATTAACTGTCTAAGTTTATTAGAGTATTAAAAATTAATCTGATGAGCATTTTTATTTATTAGTTTTCTAGCTTTGATACTTGTAAAACACCATCAACAGAACAAAAAATTGTTATGAATTTATCTAACACTAAAGAAAAGAGTAGATTAATTTTGAAAGTGCAACTTACATCTTTAAGGATTCTTCCATTAAAAAACTGTTGAAGCTTCTCATTGCAGTAATTGATACAAAACTGCTCAAAACTGTTCTTCTGGAAATACTCTAAACAAATACCAAAATACTAATTGATCTAACTGTCACATTAAAATAAATGTTAGTTTAGAATCAACTTTTATGATATGTAAACCTCATGTATGAACACACACACACACACACACTTACATATATACACACACACAATATTTCAATAATTATGAAGATAATGAGGGAAAAGGAGTATGAAAGGTAAATACTAACATCATTATTTTATTACATGAAAACACAATAGGTTAAATTGTGATTGATTACAACAATGAAAAAAGTGTAGCAGATCCCATATTTTTGCAGAAACTATGTGCAAAACTCTGAAGAGGGTACACAGAATGTCGAAGCAAAAAATTAAACCTATCCAAGCATGATGTTAAGTATCTCAAAGTACAGTTTTACAAGCTAGACAATGATTAGATTCATATCTTATCAAACACCTTACATTAAATGTACATATGAATTTACTTTAGAACCATAAAACACACATTAGTATCAAGTAATATCAATAAAGATGTAGCCACTTAAAAACTGCTGATAAAAATGCTGAAATGTAAACTGGACCACAAACATTTGAATGGGTAAACCTAACAACATGCATTATTTAACTATACGAGACATGATTTTGATATTTTTTATTGTATTACAAAAAAAACATGAAATAGCTAAAATCTTTGGAATTCCTTTCTTATGTATATTTTGCAAATATCTTATTTTGATGTGATATTTCTAGGAGTCTGTAGCTTTACAAATATGAAAATATTTCATTGTAATAAGTTTTTATGAAACAAACATAACTACCTTTGTTGTAGATTTTAGTTATTGATTTTTAAATCTTTTCAGGTTCTTTTACAAACTTTCCTATAAAGTTTTTATTTTATAAATATTGTAAATTTTATATTTGTTTTAAATCCCAAAGCAATCCACACAACTAAATTTACAATCACCAATATACAATAAAAATTACTTTTTGTTATCTTACCCAAATTACAAGCTAACAGACTTTTTAAAAATTGTTGATTAGAATGAATGTATGTAATGTATAATGTATATAATAAGTTCTAAGTTCATTTTGTAATCATTTATATATTCTGTATCCCATTTCTTTTTAATGATTTTTTTGGCTCATTCAAACAGTTACTCAAGCTGATAAGGTCTAATACAAATGAGAGATAACACAGCAGACTTTTTAATAAATGAAATTGATATGGTTGAATGAAAAATGGTTCAACTAAATCTACCATATCTTCTTCTATGAAAAACATTTTTTTAATACTTGTACATTATAATTGAAATGAAGTGTAAATTAATAAAGCAAAACTTTTTAAAAAATCAGAAATGGACTTTTATCAGAAGTTGAAGACAAATATCTTTTCTCTTAGCAACACATTATAACTTCTATGCAAATCTTTGCTGAACTGGGGCATTTATTACTTTAAAGTAATGAAGATCAGAAAAAAAAAAGACCTTTTATGACATGTTTAACTTGATAGTATGATAACAGAAATTGAGAAAAAGCAATTGACAAACAATTGCTGAAGCTACACTTGTATTTACCTGACAGGGACAAATTAGCATTATTTTGTTACAAAATACTAAGATTTTCCTCTGTAGAGGATTTAGTGCCATTTTATATTAAACTCAACTCTAGGAAATTCACAAATGCTTAAAAACTTATAATGAATTTTTTCAAAATTTTAAGGCTCTGAATGCATACATATATTATATTTAAAAATGAAATATTTCATTTATAAAAGCTACATGACCTGTAGATCGAAATTTTGAATTTCCTAATCATTTCATCCAGTATTTTGTTTGCAGTGCAATAAAACAAAGCACACAAAAATGCATTGAAATCAATGTTGTGAGTACCATATTACACTGTGAAATAAAATGAGCCAAAAATTTAAATTTGCATTATTTAAAAATTTTTGTGGATAAAATCAAATAAAACTTTTTTACTGAACAACTTTAAACTCTGAAGTTTTGTTTAATATGTGAACAAAATGACCACTAGTTTATTTAATATAATTTCTTAATTACATAGTACAACTTTCTTCTTTAAACAGATTACATTCATCCAGGAATGAAAGAGTGGAAGATGTATCCAAGTTTACAGCAATAATCAGTGGCAATCTGTTCAATAGCAAACAGTATCACAGCCAATGTATGCCCAAACCATGATGGGATATCAGTACAAGTTTCATGCTTCAACTCAACCAATGGTATTGATGACATACATAAAATAAATGGCACCCTAACTGCTTACAAATATATGTAGATAGCGATTCATCTTGCCACTTCTTCAGAAATATAACTCAGTATGCAGGGGTTCATCTTCCAGTTACATACCACAAATATGATGAAATTATATCCTGACAATAAAGAGGTCAATGGAACACAACAAAAACTTGAACTGAACAAAGATATGAGGTGTTCGATTTTTGAGGAATATGTACTTATGTAGAAACCAAAAAATTCAAAAAGTGACAAAGCAAATTGGTTGAACTGTGGAGAGTAATACAGAATATTTAAAATAATATTTTATATTTTCCATTGATAAATTATATTAAAGCAAAAAAACAAGGTGTAATGCTCTATGCAAAATACAGAGCTCACACTGTATAACTTGTTTTTCTTTTATATTTGTTCTGATAACATTTTGAACCATTAACAACTAAACAAATAGTTGCCATTACTTGTTTTAATGGCTCCTATACATATAGTTTGGTTATTTCCATTACTGTGCATGTACACAAAGTTGTAGGATTGGTTTCTGTACATTGAGATTTCAAAACAAAATAAGCCAGTTGAACAAAAATGTATTACTCATACATTTAAATATTTCACTCATGATGTTAGAAAAACACGTGTTCAAGAAGCCTTGATAGAAATAAACAAAAACCCTTAATTTGAGCTATTCAGATTTAGATATTTTATTACTTTCTACTAATATTTTTTAACTTATGAGAAAATATATCTTTACTAAAAGTGACAAAAAATGACATCAAAATTCATTACATTTATAATCCCAGCATAAAAACTCGCATAAAATGCACAAATCATGATAAGGAAAATAATTTTTTTTTGAAAATATATATGACTGGGAAAGTTAATATATAACATTTTTAATTTACTCTTTCAATGATAATCTTTAAACTTTAAGCTTGTTTGCTATGCACAAAGCTACACAAAGGGATCCACTTTACCAGTGAGAAGCAAACTTTAAGTAAACAAATTAAGATGTTTCATGATCTCCACTTCAAAATATTATAATTTAATGAAAAATCATGAGTGAAATATGTTAATTAAAATATGCAACAAAATGCATTAGATTTAACCTACCAAAGCCTGCTATGTCAAGCACTCCAATGTAGTAGAGAGAAGAACTGAAAGGAATACTCTGGTTTATGCAGTGTACTATATAGTCAAACAGCCTGGAGTACATAGCTTTTGCCAATGCATCTCGACCATTCTGGGCCTCGTGCACTTTCAATGGTACCCTGTCAAGCAAAATAATTTGTTTTAGACTTCATGCAAGTGTAAAATCTTTCACAATCAGTTCCAAATAACAGTAAAACGTTTTCATATACTTTAAGTAAATTTATATTTTTATAAACAACTTACAACAAACTGATTAATTCTGGTTAAATATCAAATCTCCATTTATCTTGATGTATATCTTAAAGGTCACAAAAGAACTATGCTAAATTGCTAACAATAACATACTGATATGTTTATAAAAACAATTAACAGTATTAAGTATTCAAATCAAAGTATTAATCAAGATCTGTGAAAAAAACATCATGGCAAATAAGGCCTCTAAAACCTCAGTCCCACAGACTGACCTCATAACCATTTTAAGCTCATTATAGAGCTTATATATAGATTTCTTGCTATAACTTTTAATATAATAAGCATATCTTCACAAAATTGTGCATTTTATCAGTAAATATTACAAGGCTTTTGGTGTACAAAATATTAAATTTTTAAGAAATGATTTTCTCATGCATTTTTCTTTTTGAGTGTTGACTATTCAACATACAAAGTAACTTTGATTTTAAGATTAATACACTTTTATGTATTAGAAAATTTTCAAATTCCACATGCAAAATCTTCATAACCTCCAGATAATTATCAAATGTTTTTTACTATTGTATCTAAATATGGCTTAAGTGAATTTCACCAATCTTGTAACCATCATAAAAAATAGAAAACAGATATAAATTGTGTTTTTTTTTAATTCTAGAAATACTACAAATTACAGTTCATTGAAAAGTCTGTGGAGTTACACATGATGTTTTGTTCTGAAAATAAAATACAAAATTTATATCTGAGATTGCTAATGTCACCCAATTTATTCTCCTGATACTAGCTGTTCTGTTTAAGGATCTTACAGTAATTGTTACATTTCTTGTCACTGTCCACTCGTGTAGTTTAGCGAGTTCATTTCTAAGAATATCAATAGGGCCTTGTATCAGAAAAACTAGTTAGAAATGGAAAATGAAAAAACTGGGCCATTCAGTTTTAAGTATTGATGAGAACAAGGTAGGAATTAATGTAAAGCAATTGCAGGACCAGTATAGAGTTAATAGAGTCACTATAAATAGTACAACTGATGTATTACATAGTTTATGTGTGATTCAGAACATGAAAAACAGCATACAACTTAGCAGAGAACACAGAAACTGTAGAGGGAATCGTGTAAGCAGCCACTGAACCACAACAAACCATGAAAGAACCCACAGACTCACCTGATTTCAAACCATCAATATAAATGGGAATAAAAAAAAACAGTTTAAAAGATATTTTGCAAATAGAAGGTGACTCAAAGAAAAGTCACAGGTGGGGATGGTAACAAGCAATGGTGGGATGGGCTGACCAGTGGGAACAGTAACATCATTCTAGGACAGACCAAATTTAGCAAACTGTTTCTGGATACAAAGGTCAAATGGCAAAATGGCAGACCATCTATTTCAAAAGAGCAGGTGGAATACTGTGATAAGAATCACAGGTTTGAAGCACACTGTAAAGAAATTTGCAAGCATCAGAGGTGAAGAGGAAGTTCACGGGACTTGGAATACAAACTTTGGACTGGAGAAGTGTCAAAAACCCTTATGCAAAGCTGAAGCCCAAGATTGTGAATGAGATCCAACATTTTCCTAGCTGAGGTCCTGGCAAAACTATAGACCAGAGACCTATAGTCTAGTTTCAGTTGAATGAGGACATGATAGATCTTTAATACACAACATTAGTCTGTTCCCCAAGAGGTGGAAGTGAAACAAAAAGGATGTTTGGTGCCTTGTACACTTAACACATAGCTGCTTGATGTATGGAATTAATGTCATCTTATGGTTAAAAATAAGCCCCAAGAATCTTACTTCAGAGACCATAAGAAGAACAACATCCCTGTAACAGACCTCAGGATCAGGGTAAATACTCCATTGGTGCCAAAAGTGGATGCAAATGATAGCATCAGTCTTCACACTAAAAACTGTGACAATTAAGACACAGCCCTGAAGGACTGCAAGTTCCTGTGGAAATAAACAGGAAAGCATCAAGCCCACATGGACTTGAAATCACAGGTCCATTAAAAAGTTTTGGACAAAAAGTGGGTAGATGAATATGCAGCCCCCATGAATGAATGTCTGGCAAAATTCTGTACCTTTATGTAGTATTGTAAGCCTTCTCATGGTCAAACAATATGAAAACAAGATGTTGCTACTTGAGAAAAGCTTCTCTAATCAATGTTTCAAGTCAAATTAGGTGGCCCATGGTGGAGAGCCTTCACTGGAATTCATAGTGGGTGGACAACAGGAGCCTGTTTGATTCAAGAAACCAAATGAAACAACCATTAACTATCCTTTCTTAAACCATTCATAAACAGTTCACCAAAACAATTGGATGATAGTTAGAAGGCATCTTGGAATCCTTCTCAGGCTTATTAAATAAAGGGAATACAACAGCATGGTGCTAAGCTTCATTAAAACCATTGTCTTGCCAGATTCAGTTAAAAATGACTACAAAAATAGCAAAAGAGGAAGGAGAGTGATGGTGCAGCATTTCACAGTGAATATCATTAGGTCTAAATGATGTGCAGCCAACAAAGTACAAACTTGAATTCCACCAGAGTAAAGGGGCTTTTATAGTCCCATTTTGTCTCATATGATTTTGGAATTGGTGGTAGAAAAAATGCTATTTATGAACTTAATCCAAGACTCCTTCTGGCTTTAATTTCTTACCTGATGAGCATAAGCTCAAGCCTGCTGAAAAGCAATGTGGTTTGGAAGTGTAGGATACCTACAAAAGTTATCCGAGGCCTGTTTTCGATTCTTCCATGCTGTTTGACAGGCAGGACTCCACTATGGATGAAGATACTCTGGAAAACATGTTATTGAGAAGCTGCCTGGACAACACAGTCAGTCACTGTTGCTATCCAATTGTCTATCGATGCCAAAATCAAGTTCCAAGAAAGGAGTGAAAGAGGGCCAGTTAGACTGGTCCAACTTCCACCAAGGTATGTGGGTCAGGTGGCACTGACCACAGCCAGTCTCCCTCAAAATGATAGCAAAATAGTCACTGCCCCATGGGTCAGTCTCAAACCTCCAAGGAAAGTGAAGTGGAGCAAACAGAGATATCAACCAAAGTAAATGACTGACAAGGTGCATGAATAAGATCCAGTATTGAAGAAAGATTGTAATCCTAGGGCACTGGCTCAACGGAATGACACCTCCAATCAATATCAGCACCACTTCATAAGGAATTATGTCCCTTAAAGTCCTCCAGGATTAATAAAGAAAATGGCAATTGTTCAATGAGAGTATTAAGGTGTGACTGATCAAGAGATATCCAGGAGACAGGTAGAGAGAACAAACAGTGATAGTTATGACCCAAGGAAACACGTATGGTGATAGACTCCAAGAATACACTGAGTGACAAAAACAGGGCATGCATATGCTGGTTGACCAGTACTGCCAATCCTCCATGCACTCATTCATCACATTATCTGGTATAAAGAAAACTGTCAATAGGTGACTGTATCAACAAGTTTTAGAAATGTTTCCTGTCAGAAAAGATACACAGGATGACAGGAATCAATAAGGTCTTATTGCCATCCAGATTAGAACGAAAATCTCATCAGTTCTACTGTATCAATGTAGCCATTTTCATTTAGGTGGAAGAGAACTGGATGGAGAACCCTTCAGTTTAAGACAAAATCTTTTTTCTTTATTAGAGGAAAATCTTTTGAACTCCATGAATTCTGCCCTGGATCAAGTGGGTCTCTGTTAGTAGACATATATTCCAGCATTGAGAACGAAAATTAATAATTGTTCTACATCTCAGGGCTGAAGAAGATGGACCTGAGCATGTACCAGAAGCTGAGGCTGAAGAAAGTGGACCCTAACAGACACTGAAAGGAATTGTGAAAAGAGAGACAAGAGTAGACATGAACTTGTCAACAAACTTATCCAAACAGGGTAAAACACTCTGCACATAGTTTGAAAACAACTCTGTTGAAGCCACAGAAAGATCTGTCTGCACCACCACTGAAGGAGTCGAATGCAGTGCAGCAGCGTATGTCCAAGATGGAGGTGGGAACAATAACTTCCAAGCTGTGGGGTAAGAAATGTTATGAACCATTTCCAAACACTGTACCTCTTCTCCTCAAACCACAGGGCAAAAATAAAAGTAAGAGGGGTAAGAACCACTTCAATTAACACAGTGAGGGTCCAATTTGCACTCACAGACATCATGGCCTTTGTCACTTGCAACGTGCACATGTCAAAGAACCACAACATGATGTCTTTGAGTGACTGAACCACTTACATTAGAAATATATGGCCATACCTTATATTTCTAGCAAATAAAAACTCACACTTCCTCTAAGAATGTTTAAACATTTTGTAGCTTAACAAAGATTTTAATTACTACTTGAAGGCCTAAAAAATACTTCTTTACCACTTAATGTTAATTGGCAGTTACATATTACATTATATTCCTTGTCTATTATATTTGCAAAGACACTGATTTCAGTAACACCAGTTAAAATTTTCTCATATTGAAAATGTTTTTCCTGTGGGTATTTACAGTACCTCACATATTTTTCTATTCTCATTCAGTACTGCCCTCTATACACAAAGTGTTTTCATCTGCCATAAGCCTTCAGCTCCCACATACCTCATGATTAATACGATTCAATCAAGTCTCATACATAAACCATCTTGCAACAGCCATCCACCAATAAGAGTGCAACACATTCTCTTGATGCATGTGACTCTCTCTATTTGATTCAACTGAACAACTACTTCAAGTACAGGAAGAAACTGAAAACACCATTTTTCAGTGGTGTGGGAAGTGTGTGTGTGGAAGTGTGCCTATCTTATATGAATTTTCAATATAGGAAAATCTTTTGATACAGTACATCACCTCAATTCACAGACACAAAATCTCACACTGACTAGGAATCAATGCAGCAGAGGAAAAACGCATCCAAAGAACACCTTACAAGAGGAGATCTTCACAGTACAGAATCATATATGGGTTGGTTGGTTGATTTAGTGATTTATGGCACAAAGCAGCTGGCCTATCTGCACCAATTGCCTGACAAAAAAGGTAAAAATAAAGTAAATGTAGTAAAATTCATAAAAAGAGATGCAGGTAAAACAAAACAGCATTTAAAAACATAAATAGCATAAAACCAATGTTAGATGGGACAATGTTAAGAGAAAAATCAGAGCAAAAGAAATTGTAAAGGACTTTCTGTAGCATAATGGTAATTATCATAACCTGCCAGGAAGACTAACAGGTAAGTACAAAAACCACTGTCAATCACCTGAAGTTGGCCTTTCCAGTACTGGTTTCAGATTATGTGTCATTACAGCTATTATCAAAAAGTATTAAGTTTTAAAAGACATACAGCAAAATTGTAATAATAATCAACCAGGATGACTAACAGGAAGTTCAAACCGCAGCGTTAGTCACCTAAAGTTGGTCTATCCAGTCCAGGTGTTGAGCTATTTGATGTTACAGACATTTTCTAATTTCAAATCGAACAAAAGAGATTGTGAATCTTAAAAGGGAACCACAACAAAAAAGGTTTAATGAATAAATATAAAACACTTAAATGACATTGAAAAGATTAATTGCCTTTAAAAAACTAAAAACTTTATCAAGGTGGTTGGTGTCACCATCACCAATAAAATAACACTGTCTAATTTTATGGATAAACCTTGGGACAGAACATGTTTAAAATGGTGCCGTCGTTGAGAGTCATAAAGATGGCAAGAAAGTAAAATATAGCTTATGGTGATTTGAGTGTTACATAGACTACACACCCGTGGATCAGTTTCAGATAAAAGAAATGACGAGTTAAAAAACTGTGACCAATGCATAGTCTAAGTTAGAACAACTTCTTTCCAATCCTTACGGAAGCAAGATCGACAAAGTCCAATATAGGGTTTAATTTGGAAAAGCTTGTTTTTGCATTGCTCACTCCAAGTCAACTGCCAGCTAGCACGGAGACGAGCCTTGAATACAGGACCATAGTCCATGTATGGAATAGGCACTGCGGTAATAGTACCAGAGCAGAAAGATTTAGCTGCCATGTCTGCAAGCTCGTTCCCGCGAATACCAACATGGCCTGATATCCAGAAAAACTGGATAGAAGTAGATATTAACGAGAAATGGGCCAGTTGGTTTTGAATATCAGTGAGAACAGGGTGTAAACCACAGTGAAGTGATTCCAGAGCCAGTAAAGAACTAAGCGAGTCAAGATGAATAATGCAGTTTGAGTACTGCTTAACTTCAATATGATCCAGGGTAAGAGAAATGTCATACAGCTCAGCAGTGAACACAGAAGCTGCAGAGGGGATTCTGAATGCAGCTACTGAACGGCAACAAACCATGGCAAAGCCCACAGAATCATCTGATTTGGAACCATCCATATAAATTGGAATGGAAAGATTGTTCAAAAAATGTTCAGTATATAAAAGACAGTACTTCCAATCAGGAGTATCTGCTCTTCTTAGATGACTTAAAGAAGGGTCACATTTGGGGACTGTAATAAGCCATGGTGGGATGGGCTAACCAATGGATACTGCAATGCTATACAAGGACAGACCCAATTCATCCAACTATGCCTGGATGCAAAGGCCAAAAGGAGCAATGGCAGGTTGTCTGTTCTGAAAAAGTGTAGCCCACTGAGGAAGGAAAACACAACCCTAGGTGGGGTACTTTGGTAAGGAAAAAGGTTTTGAAGAATATAGTAAAGACAATTGCAAATGGCAAAGGTGCAAAGAAGGTTCATGAGACTCTACATATAAGCTCTGAACTGGGGAGGTGTGAAAAGCCCCAATGCAGAGCCAAAGCCCTTGATAATGAATGGGGTCCAGCATCTTTAAGGCTGATAATCTGGCAGAGCCATAGACCAGTGATCCATAGTCGAGTTTCGATGGAATAAGAGCACGATATATTTTTAACATAAAACATAGATCCACTCTCCAACTGGTGGTAGAGAGGACACGAAGGATGTTCAGTGATCTTGTACAATTGACCTGTAGCTGCTTAATATGTGGTATACAGGTCAGCTTACGGTCAAATATAAGCCCTAAAAACTTGTTCTCAGGGACCATAGGCAGTGAAACTTCACCAATACAGAGTTCAGGATTAGGGTGAATACCCTCTTTTGGCAGCAAAAATGCATGCAAACAATTTTAGAGAGAAAGAGAAGTTAAAAACCGCATCGCATAGTTCACTTCAATACAAGATCAAGGGCAGTTTGTAGTTGCTGCTCAATATATCTCATGTTTGACAACTGACATGAGATGTGAAAATCATTGACATTAGTCCCATTTGCAACAGTAGGAGGGAGTTGTTCGGTGATGGCATTAATCTTTATATTGAAAAGTATGACACTCAAAACACAGCCCTGAGGGACTCCAAGTTCCTGTAGAAAAGAACGGGAAAGTGTCAAACCCACAAGAACTTGGAAACTCCTGTCCATTAAAAAATTCTTAATAAAAATGGGTAAATGGCCACGTAACCCATATATATGGAGGTCTTGCAAAATACCATACCTTCATGTTGCATCATAAGCCTTCACAATGTCAAAGAATATTGATACAAGATGTTGTCCTTTGAGAAAGAATTCCCTGATTGACATTTCAAGTCATTTCAGGTGGTCCATGGTGGACCACTGTCATCAGACCCCACATTGGGTGGGCAAGAGGTGGTTGTTTGATTTGAGGAACCAAACAAGATGAGCATTAACGCTACTCTATAAGGTCTTACAGAGACAGCTCGTCAAAGCAATTGGATGGTAGTTTGAAGTAATTTGGGATCCTTCCCAGGCTTAGAGAAAGGTAAGATAATAACCTGGCACCAGGCATTAGGAAAAACATTCTCCTGCCAGTTCCAGTTGAAAACAATAAGAAGAATATCAAGAGAAGCAAGAGATAGATGGTGCAGCATATCATAGTGTACAACAGATGTACTGCCAGACCAATGAAGGGCCAGTTTCAGTTCCACCAGTGTAAAGGGACAATTACAGCCATATAGACAATCAGTTCAAAAGGAAAGAGGTGATCTCTCTGTCTTGATGGCTAAGAAGGTGAAGGACAAAGCAGAAGTACTAGATACCCAGAAACAGCTTTCGGCAATGTTCCAGATCTCAGCTACTTCCTGGCCATCAGAGAGTAAGATTGAGAGGGAAACAGAAGTGTAGTGTCTACTGACCTTTCAAACCCTGTCGTATATGACTTTGGTACTAGTGGAAGAAGATATGCCAGACATCTTACCCACCTAGCATGAGCACGGGCACCAATGGAAAGTGATGCAGTTTGAGAGTGTGGGATATCTACAGAAAGTATCCTAGGCCCATTTTTGAGCCATGTGGCAGGCAGGATTCCACTATGAATGAGAATATAGTGGAAAATGTGTTGAGGTTTTAGGAATACATTGAGCAGCTGCTTGTATAATACAGCCAGTTACTGATGCCACACAGTCATCTATTGATGGCTGACAGACAAACACAGGATCAAATTCCTCAAGAGCAGTGAAAGAGGGCCAGTCTGCCTGATCCAGGTTCCAATGGGGCATGCAGGTTGGGTGGCATTGACCACGGCCAGTCTCTCTAAAAAGTATAGGAAAATGATCACTGCCCGGTGGATTATTGTCAACCATCCATGAAAAATTGGAGAATAATGAAGAAGAGCAAACAGAGAGATCAACAGCAGTAAAGGACTGACTAGGTGCATGAAAATAAGTGGAAGAACCAGCATTGAAAAGAGAAAGGTTGCAATTAGAGAGCATATGCTCTACAGAGCGACCTCTCCTATCAATAACAGCATTTCCCCAGAGGGGATGATATCCATTAAAGTCCCCCGAGATTAGAAAGGGAGATAGTAACTGTTCAATGGGAGCGTCAAGGTCTGATTGATCAAATGTCTCTCCAGATGACAAATAGAGAGAACAAACAGTGATGGTATGACCCAAGAAAACATGGATGGCTATGGCCTCCAAGGGTGTGTTGAGTGACAAAGACAGGGTGGGAACATGCTGATCAACCAACAGTGCCACCCATCCAACACACAGCCTGCTATTTCTGTACAGAGAAAACTGCCAAAAGGTGACTGTATCAGCATGTTTCAGAAATGTATCCTGTAAAGAAAGACGTGCAGTATGGTGGAAAGCAATCAGTGTTTTGATGTCATCCAGATTAAATTGTAAACCTCAACAGTTCCATTGTATCAAGGTGGCCATTTTTAATGACATGTTGACAAATTGGCTGGAAAACCCTTCTGTTTATGACCACATCTCTTTCCTTACTATCCTGGGGGAGGTCTCTCAACCTCCATGGATAGACTGGGTAGGTCTTTGTTGTTGGAAGGGGATTTCAGTGACTGAGGACATGAACAAATGACTGTTCTACATCTTGGGGTGAGACAAAAAGATGTATCCAGAGAAATGCCTGTACCTGGAACCAAATGATGTGAATGTTGGGATTTGTTGGAATGTATGGGAGGAACAGAGATGGGTGTAGAAGTTGATTAATCAACTTTTTTAACCATGGAGGTTAAAAGGCTTTTCATTTGTTTTGAGAACAATTCTCTTGGAGGTACAGAGAGATCTGTCTGCACTCCCACTGCAGCTATGGAATGAAGTGCAGCAGCATACATCTGACATGAGGTGGTGGACAGCAATTTTCAAGCCTGAGGATAAGTAATGTTGTGAGTGGTTTTCAAATGCTGCATCTCTTTCTCCTCCAACCATTTTGGGCAAGAACAAAAGAAGGAAGGGTAGGAACCATTGCAGTTGACACAATGTTGGTCCATGCGACACTCATAAGCATTGTGGTCCTTGCCATGACGTTTTTGAGTGACCAAACCTCTGACACTGGAAACATAGGAGAGGGTGTGGAATGTACAGCCGTACCCTGCAATTAAAATAACCTGCCTTGATGGTGGCAGGTGGATGTAGTAATGTAAATGTCAAAATGAGGATATTTGTTGGCAGTGTAGCTCCATATTTCTGAGTGGAGATGCTCCTCACTACAGAAACTTCTTGAGTGGAGAAGCCAGCAAGAATCTCTGACTCGGGATGTTCTTCAAATCCCTCTCAGCAATAACTCCTCATGATGAATTCAAAGTAGCATGATGATTAACCTCAATAGGTATATCCCCAATTGCCTTTGAATTCAAAAGGAGTTCAATGTGTTGGGATGTGGATGTTTCAACCAATATGTCTCCAGATCAAAACTTCTTTACTGGCTTTGGAGAGCTAGCAAGGCCCTCTAGTCCCTTCTGAATAAAAAAGGGGGGCATTTACCCGAAAGGTTTCTATGAAAGAGAATGTGGGACGATAAAATGAAGTAAAACTGGTGGTACAGATGTTGAAGATTGCTGATCAGAGTCTTCAAGATATGGTTGCTTACCTATTGACTGTTTTTTCACTATTTTATTTAAATTTTTATTAGGAGGATCCATAGGAAAAAACGAAAATTTCGGTGCCCACTGACACAAGGACAATATAGCAATGCCAGGGTTTCGTGAGCACTATACCTAAACACCAGCATCAGAGACAATGTCCACAACATCCGTTGAGAACTTCCAACACTGGTACATGGTTGACTCTTGTCCAAGTGGACCAGCTGTTTGGCCCAAGAGGGGCCACCCAAAAACTACCTGTCTGCAGGAATTCAAGGCCAAAATGGTGTGTTAGGATTGTATCCCTCAACGACCAGGATCATCTCCTCCTCTTCACAGGCCACCATGCATGGCAAACACGTAGGTGGATGTTTAGATCCCAGAGGAAGTAACCTGAAAGAACAGAACCTTCCTTGG
The DNA here is from genome assembly GCA_011833715.1 of Carcinoscorpius rotundicauda. Lineage (NCBI taxonomy): Eukaryota > Metazoa > Arthropoda > Merostomata > Xiphosura > Limulidae > Carcinoscorpius > Carcinoscorpius rotundicauda. The sequence goes on along the minus strand of CM022392.1, from coordinate 40,549,445 downwards.
GAGGTCTCCTCACCATGTACAAGAATCCACACCGAGGGGTCATATATGGGAGATCACACCCCTTCTATACCTGTCAGTAAGTTAACTATATTTCAAAACCCATCCACTGGGAACCAACATGCATATGGGGATAGGAAACAGAATCATAACGTCTTCTTCTCAGTTCAGCAGCTCAGATGTAGATATCATACCCACCAATTTGTGAACAGGACACATGATAGCAAAGTGAGAAAATGTGATACAGATTCAGGAATCCTACATCCAATTGATCAGAAATAATAAAGATGTTCCTTTATTATGAATTGTTCAACTCAAAACAAATCAGATGGAAATCACCCCATCCTCAGTATATTAAAATGAAAATCTTTAGCAACCTACATGTTCATCCACCACAACCCACAAAACAAGTGTAGTGAATACAAGTTCAATTGAGGGAGGGAACAGAAACACCTGTAATACATGTGTGAGGACTTATGTTGATTGGTCCAGCTCTGAATCTAAAATTCAACCACCAGGAACCAACAATTAAATGGATGAAGTGCAATTTTGATGGCTCACTCCAAAGCTACAACACCTTTTGAAATAAACCCATTCAGAGATGGAACTTTAAACTAGAAAACATTTTGTCACCTTCACCAGCACAACATCAGAACCCTATTCTCAAATGAATGGATTAAATATTGTTTGCATCTTTTATGTCAATCACATTCAGAAGGATACCTTTATGGTCTCTCATCTTAGCAACTTAAAACTGGAAAATGGTAAGGACTTCCATACTCTGAGTATGGACTGGGTAGAGAGTCAGGAGAAAAGTAAAAGTCAATACCAGAGAATGTACAATTGATAACCATGAAAACCAGACCACTCCTAACTTATTCAATTTGAGGAATGGCAGAAAGGTCAGGTAGTTATCCCATTCTGCTTTACACAAAAAGTTCATGAATTAGTAGGGTCCTGAATGGGCATGTTAATAAAGCAAATATATTTTGAGAATAAACCTAGAGAAATATTGTGGAACACTATATCTCAACATGCAACCATGGAAATTATAATTGTTGAGTCATTATAACCTGATAATGTAGATTTCATTAAGTGTAACTGAATAGGCATAACTTGCCACAGAGTGAAATCCTTAAAGAAAAAAAAAAAGAGCATGTCTATAAAAACAAGGTAGACATAAACAAAAGATAACTCACCAAGTCACAGTCTTCCCTTAGTCTAAAGAATGGCAACAAGTGGAAAATGATAACCGGATGAGCAAAAAACAGCTATCTAATGAAGATAGTGAGAAATGAATGTATGTGGTGTGGTCCACAAACTCAAATGATGAATTTCCTCCAATGGATGACAAAGATGAGACATCAGAAAAAAGGTAAGGTGTCTAATCTGGTAGGAAGACAAATTATAGGAAGGAAACAAGAAAGTGCAAGCCAATCAAATTATAATTTGAACCCAATTTGTAAGAATGGAAGAAGAAAAGTTAAGAACAAAGTATAGTTCTCACAGAATAAACAGACAACACAGAAGGGGAACAATATAATGATGAAGAACATGTATGGGGGCATAGTAGTCTATGTAAATCAAACAGAAAATGGAAGGAGGGGAAACAGATAAGAAGTAGGAACAACTTTCACAAGCTGTTGAAGTTTTGTGAAGGAAAGATCAATCTGGATAAAGGAGAATGCATGTGGAATGATGCAGGATATGTGAAATGTTGATGGCAAAATAACTCCACAACATCCACAGGCCAAGAGAAGAAGAAAATAAGTCTTAAGGAATAAAAGGTTTAAATAGAGGTAAAGTAAAGCATTACAGAACCACACTAACATAGTAGGAGAAGTAAAATCTTTGTGGTACTTGGAAAAATAAAAACTGAAATAATGCAGCTAAATAGCCTACAATTGAGAAGACCAAATTCTTCTGATCAAACAGCTAAGTGAAGAAATCTGTAAGAAGAGGATTAGTAGGTTGAGCAGGTGGAAACATCAGACCCAAAGACCAATAGTGAAAACTTTCCACTTATACTGATAAACATCCACAATGGAAGAGCAAATGGAACAAGTTAAAAATGAAGCAACATCTCAGGAAAATACAGCTCTCCTCACCAATGACCGTATGAAAACCAGACATAAAAACAGTGGGAACAGCTGGATGAAATAAAGGAGAAAGAACAGGTGTTATGGCTTTTTAGGAGAGAAGATTCTGTACTACCTCAAACAAAAATTAACTAGTGGTAGGATCCTAAGACAATGGAAAGAATATGAGTACCTGAGGTAATAAATAAGAGGAAAGAAAATGGATGAAAAGGCCTTCAGATAATATCCAAGTAACCCAAATATCTGTGGTGAAATTGTGCCATGGGTCGAGCATGCCTATATTGGAGCATAAACCAACAGACAGTTGCCAGTATTGTTGGCAACATGTCCATCTGCATCAACTAGGAGAACATGTGGAGGAATCCCAAGAGGAAGGAGCTGGAAACAGTAATAGATGATTATCTAGGCTCTGAATGGGAAAAAAATAAAGCAGAGATGAAAGCTTTGATTGCTGTATTACTAATTCCACACAAAATTCTGAAGTCTCAAGAATATCTCTTAAAACAAACTGCTGAAGAAAAGGGACCTGACGTAGGTCCTTAAGACAAGTATGCAATAAATGAACTTAACACAATGTCTCCTGCCAGAATATCCCAAGAGACAACACTTGTGTGAGATAACAGTTGAAAGGAGGTAATCAGGTAGAGGATATCCCTCAAAACACCTGCAAGATCTCTGTGGAGTACTTTGGAAAGGAAGTGAATACTGGATAAGTACTAAAGAAGAATTGATAGTGTAAGACAAAAGTGGGAAAACTAGGCATGGAATAAATAAAGAGGATGATCAGGTTCCATTTCCCCATATAATGAAAATTAATTCCAACTGTTGAAAATCAAGAAATGGAAATTCAGCCTATAGCGAACTAACCTGAAGCCAGTAAAGGGCAAGTTATGCTAGCTCTCTCATGTTCTTGAAATTCAAAACACTACATGAATTTTATTATCAAGGAAAGGCAAACACAAAATGCTGAGAATAGGGGTATAATAAAAAATTGGGGAAATAAACAACACAGAATACATCTGTAAAATCATATCCAAGAAAACCATATCAGGCCTAACCAATTCCACAGTAGGAGCTCAATAAGACATAGTAAAACCCAGTGAATAAAAAAGGCTGTTAAATTTATTGTCATCCCAAACAGGTTTAGTATGTTCAGGAAGAAAATGGACAACATTAAAAGATGACTGAAATCACACAATGAATACTCTCACTTCAAATGAAAGCCACAAATTCAATCATCGAGTTTACCTCACCTGCAGCCTGTGTGAGTGCACTGGTAGATGGTATTACTTCTGAACTAGTGGTAACTTAGACTTTCAAATTCATTGTGTGAATGAATGACCAACCATAACAGTGTTAAAATAAAAAAATAAAAATGAAATGGAAGAAAAATTTATCCTTATATATGCAAATGTTTGTAGAAATAAAAATAACAATTCCACTGCAGAATAAAAGACAAAGCAGTTCAACAATTTTTTTTTTAGATAATTAAATTTGAAAAACACAACTGAATAATACAATATCAAAAGCATCTTGACATGAGCATTGGTAACCAGGAAGTGATAGACTGGTAGAATTGAGTAGAGAAAATCACATATCAGAATGATGTGTCACACTCTTACTGGTGAAAGGTTGTCATATGATGATTTACATGTACAATGTAGTCGAATCAAATTAATTCTGGAGTACTTGAAGCTCAAAGCTTGTAGCATGTGGAAAATATTTTGCAGATAGAGGACAGCACTGAACAAGAATAGTAATATCTGTGAAAAGGGGTAAGTACCATATTGGAAACTACACCTTTTAATTCAACCAACATTTACAAATATAAGCAGCACTTTTATCAGCAGCAAGATATGAACACCAGACATTAAAGTGATTGACATATTTTTTAAATATTTTTGTTATTTTGCCTATGCTCTGCCAATGTCTCAAGAGTCATTGTTGTTCACTTAAAATTAAATAAAAATTGTATTAGCAACTTATTTTGAAATACCTTCTATGTTAATATAATAGTGGGTTATTATTATAATATTTGTATTTACTTTACAAGATGTATAAAACTGTACAAGAGATAGGTAGTTAATTAAATAAGACATTTCAAGTTACTCTTGGTAAATGTAAACTCTGGCAGAACTGTGCTTGAAAACCACTAATTTAATAATTCTGTTTTACTGTTATCATGTATTAAAATACTAAACTATTTAATAGGAAGAAAAACTCTGTGGTACAACTGATTTTGCTAAGTAATACGTTTAACAACTAACAATAAATCTTATTTTTATAACATTATACATATACATACAGTAAGACAAGGGTAACACATAGAGAGGAAGAAGAGTGTCTCCCTTGTAAAACACATTTGGATCTAGAGTTAGGTCCACAGTTATTGCTAAAAAAAAAAGAGCAAGAAAACATAGATGATTGCAGATAAGTGTCACACTGACAGTTGAGCTATCTTAGGTTCTAATGATGTTATCATACTATGCACAAATCACAAATTATGAGATCAGAATCAATTAGAGAGGTGAGAAATAGATGCAAAGAATTTGCAGAGATAGATGTATTCTATAACATAGATATTATGGAAAGGATTTATCAGAACATAGCAGGACCTAAAGGGAGAGAAGTTCCAACAAGCATGCCAACAATTCCAACTTATGACATCAATATGTCAACAGCCAAAAAATATACAGGTCCCAGGAGTGTTATGTAAATGTTATGTAAACGACAACCATGTCATGTCGTGTTTGAATTCCCATATCTATTATTTATATTTCCATATTTATATTATTGTTTCGAAGCTTAAACCAATAAAATATGTTGTTATTCATTTAAAATAACATTTAGAATTAATTAGAATTCATTTAGAATTATTCATGTAGAAATTTCTAGATCTAGATAGATCGATCATTTGTATTGGCCTGGTGTCTGTACAGAGTGTTATGTATATACGCAGAAATGTCTAGAACTAGGTAGATCGATCACTTGTATTGGCCTGAAGTCTGTACTCTGGAATTCTGGGAAGTTACGTGATTAGTACATAAACAGATGGCGATGCAAGGGAAGTTAGGAAAATCCAAGTGCAACAAAACAGAATATTAAAATCTGCATTCAGCCTACCATCGTTTACACCAACAAATTATCTACACCAAATCAGCAATTTACCAACTATAAGAGATAGAATAACAGAACTTTCTCTCAAATATTATCTAAAAGCAGAAAATAGAAACAAACTAATGGCATCACTACACAAATTATCCAGTGCATCAACAAAATACATTTCACCTTACAACATATTTCAAGAATCACAATCTACTCAACAAAGAATCTAAATAAATAAAATTCATGTCATAACCATGAATTCCTTTTTTTTTTTTCAGATACAGGGCACACGACAGGCAAAACTTTCGGCACCTGTCCTGTGAAAGTGGGTTTTATCAGGGCACTCCCGTTTCCCCCCCACATCAAAATCTTTAGGCACTGGATTTCTAGATCCCGGCCCAGGCAACTCTTTTGCCAGACCCTGAATTGTGCCGTTTGACTAGATCTGGATTTGAAATATATTCAAATCAACTTCTGCTCAACTTCTTCCTTTCGGGACAGGTCCCGGCCTTTCTTTCCGCTGCTGCCTTTGCCTCCACCCAAGACAACATTTAGAGAGACATCCTCCACCCAAAAAGTCAATAATAATAATAATAATAATTAATTTATTAAATAAAAAAAAAACCACCACTTAATCTTAATAACAATCCACGAAAGGGGACGAAGAGGAACCACAACGTTCCTGAACACCCCGGTTGGGGAGAGAGCTCTTCTGATTTCTCTCTCTCTAAACTGAACCCCTGCCACGTTAGTTTAGTTTAGTTAGGGAAGTTAGTCATCCGTTTTTACTCGGGTCAAGAAGTTGTCTTCGTTTGAGAAAGTTTAAACGTTTCCTGTGTGTTTATTCAAATTGGATTTGTGAAAAGAGCTAGATCAACTAAAGCGGTGATTTTTTATTCCGTCAATCTTTCCGATTCAGTCGAATTATGGATTATACTGAAAGTCAACACGTATTGGACTGTGAATTGTTTCTGATCTTACCCATTTAAACTTCGGAATTTCTTCGTGGGACCAAATTCACCGCCTAGATTGGAATTTTGGATTTCTGATTTCGACTTTCATTCTGGATCATATTATTAGACACAGGCCAGTACCATTTTGTATTGTAAATAATTTTGAAGGTTGAAACTGAATATCTGTTATTGTTATTAGATAATTTATTTTATATCTGTCACATATAAATAGGTCATTGTAATAAATTATACAAGCTATTATCTGTGTCTTTCTGTTGCGTTCAGGCTACATATAAAACATAAAAAAAAAAAGTAACAGGAGGCAGAAAACCAAAACAACAAACAGATAAAGGAAAGGACAAGATCTGTCTATACCATCACATAATAGAACAGTAAACCTCTCAGTGATGTCGAGAAAACCCACTTGTAGAGAAATATATATGTAAAATTGGCTCGTTTGGGTTGAAAAAATATTTTATGTAGAAGAGTAAACAACGTTTCAACCTTCTTCGATCATCTTCAGGTTCACAAAGAGAGAAAGAGGTAACTGACCAGAAGCTGACCACATGTTTGGAAGGGGTTGTGTAACTGAGTGTCGGAACGTAGTGGGCGATGTTAGATGTTTGAATATATAATTTTAAATTATTCATTTTATTATATTTAATATAGGTATAAAGGTGTTACTTTGTATTGGTTTATTTTAGGTTTAAGTTGTTGTATAAGTAAGGCTTCTTTAATTTTGCATTTGTTTATGTTTGTTTCTTTATTTAGTATTTGAGTGTTTTCTATGGATATGTTGTGTTTATTTGACTTGCAATGTTCGAAAATATGTGAAGGTGACTTTTTATGTTCTTTGAATCTGGTTTCCATTTTTCATCTAAGACTGGCCTACACATTCTGACACTCATTTACACAACCCCTTCCAAACATGTAGTCAGCTTCCAGTCAGTTACCTCTTACTTTCTTTGTAAACCTGACAATGACCGAAGAAAGTCAAAACATTATTCTCTCTTCTAGTTAATCTCCCAGCCTGAACCAGAAATTCAGGGAGGAGGAGAAACTAATTAGCCTCCTCCTTATAATAAAAAAGGGAGGAGTCGACACAAGGGAAAGAAAGAAAAGCCCTATAATATTACAAATCCAAATTATTAATTGCAGGAAAAGAACAGGATCCAAATTAGACTCATAGGAAGCCAACCTAATAAAAGAAAGTGTATGAAAACAGAATCTAAATTCTCCTCAAGGTCAATAAAAAGGCAACTTCAGATATCCTAGGAATAAAACACCCCATGACAAATGAATGTCTGCATCTTTCAGTGAACACACACTAGATAACAAAGGAGGAGTAGCAAAGGTCAGATTAGTCAACTTGTTGACAACAGTTATACAGAGATACACAATCATAAATATCACATCTAATTTGTTTTGTTTTTAATTATAATTACACTGAAATCCACAAGGTGTCACAAAAATCTCAATCTACAACTAGACAATGTGTAACACTTTGCTAAAGAAAACTATGACCAACTCTTTGTTCAGAAAAAGTGATAACATTATCTAAGTGAGGTGCTTGTATACAGTACCAGAAAAGAGGGTGCAACTGATGAAGGTGGAGATATTTGTAAATTATATATTGCAAAGGGCATTTAAGTGAAGTATAAAAGACTTAAGCATGCAAGACCAATGCTTGGATAGGCAAAGCCAATGTCAACGAATAGCTATATCATCAGCAGATGGTAAGCTTTGGAAGAACTATTTACAGGAAGCATGGGAATTTACAAGTTAAAATTATTTTCTGAGGTTAATAGATGTGTATACTTACTTTTACTATGAAATTAAATAATACTCTGAATTGCTGCATAGTTATTATAAAATAGAAAAAGCTTAAGTGATTTTCAAAAGTTGTTTTTCTGATTTTAAAACTTTTGATATTGATAAAATCATAAAGTTGTAAACCCATTGACTAAAACTTTTAAATCTTTACTATTTATTTTTTGTTGGAGTACTTATGAAAGAAATACAGAAATTAGTACAAACAGAATTATTCAAGAAAAGAGCAATGTTGTACGATACATACATGATGACAGTGCCTTTGACTCCACCTTTGCTAGGCTGCATAATTCGACTAAGTAAACTATGACGTAGGTCCTCGGGATTTAATCCCATCAGAGAAGCTGCTGTCTGGAGTGAGGTTTCAGCTGCTTTGGTCACTTTACACCCACCACTAGTATCATCAGGAGAATCCTCAAAGGTTATATTTCCCAGGTGAAGAACAGCTGCTACAACTGTGTAAATGGCTAGTTTCTGTTGATCATTTAAGCCTAAAAGAATTGTAGTATAATAACTGTAAAAAAAAAATTCTTTCTACCAAACCCAGCTGTATGATATGATTGGTTTTTACAATTGGTAGAAGGTATTACTCCATGGCAAATAACCATAAAAGATTAAACAGCAGTGCACAAGCTACTATATAATACAGAAGCATCTTGTCTGATCAATAAAATCCACATCTTTAACCATCATAGAAACTTAATTTCATAGTTTTTCTAAAAGACTATTTCAGCAATATTCAATCATTTAAACAACTTATGTACAACATTCTTCCTTTTTTAAGGGCTAAAGATACACTGTTAACTTTCAGTCATCTTTACTGATCAATAAATTCAAAACTGTAACAAATCTAAAGGTTATTATATTTTTAAATACTTCCCTATTTGTTCCCTTAGGATGTTTATGAGAAGAAGAAAAGTATAATATTTCAACCTCACAAAGTTAATGACACCCACTGTTGAAGATGTTTCACTTAATACAAAAGATAATCAAGGTGGCAAACACAAAAGCGGTCTGAACATGTTTTGCTAACAAAACATGATTATAATCAATTACATTTCTCAAAAGACAACAGCATTAGATTAATATAATAATATGCACTCCTCTTCTCAGAAAAGTCCTAGCTAATCAAATATAAAATATGTTTTAAAATAAAATGAGCCTGTTAATACTGGCTTATGCCAAATATAATTACTATTAATCATGATTCCTCATTAAAAGGCACTTTAATCATTAAGAATTGTACAAAATGTTATTTTAAAGTTCCTCTGTGATACATTATCATATTATACTAACAAACTTTGCACTATTACCACTGTATCACATAACCATTTCATTTCAATGGTGCTTGGGTCATTCCATGTCAAATCATTCAGATTTTAGAAAATTTTTCAGGTGACCCCCTAAGAATGTCTTGAAAAAATTCACATGTGCTCACCTACCCATATAATGAAAAACTGCCAAAGATTAAATCAATATCCCTAAAAGTTTCTGATTTAGAGCCCTATAAAATTTAATTAATTTTTGTTTATTTTTTCCAAATTTATTTTCCAGCAACTTTGACTGCTTAAAGCTGCAAGAGTAATGGTGGTAGAAGGCTGAAATTTGCTACACTGATTGAATTAATCCCACAGAATTCAAAAATGGTCTCAAACCAAGTTTATCTCTCTTAGGATTTGCATAGTGATGCTGTAAAATCACCTGAAAACCCAAAATCGTAAAAAAAACATTGGTTTATTTAATAAGCCATAGCTCTAAGACTTACAACATGATACGAAGCTGAATTTTTTTTTTCAAATTTCCTATAACATATTAGTTGATAAATCAGCAATTGTTGTAATTAAAAGTCTATTAGATCTCCTGTAAAAAAATTTAGTTGCGTGCAATTTTTTATGACATAGCTAAAACTAGCTCTACTTCAGGCCAGTTTGATCATGTCACCAGTTATTCAGCCTTTTCAAATTTTTACCATATATTCTTACATCTCTGATTACAATCTACAAAAATATCATGATGGTGTTCATCCCAATTTTTGAGTTATAATTTTTTAAAGTATCCTCTGACCATACGTTTTTTACTTAAAAAAATCTTCAATTCAGGTGTATTACTGTATGCAAATATATCCATACAATTTTGAAATAATTTATGAATCCCATTGAAATATTCTAATCAGCCTTTACTGTATATTCTTACATATCTGAACATGATCTTCAAAAAAATCAAGGTTGTGGAAAATAATAAATTATTAAATTTTAAGTGTCACTGATGTGTACCATTGGGTAAAGAACCACATTCAGGGCATTCAGTTCTTTTTCGTCAAACAGGAATCAGTCCTGCAGAATTGTGTAAAGTTTGATCCACTTGAGCTCTATGAAAAATGCAAAACTGTAACAGGTATTAGGTCACATCATAGCTTTATTCCCCACTCTACCAACAAGTTGTATATGAGAAGGCTATCATATGATGATGTGTACACAGTTGTAACTGCTGATAGTAGCAATGAAAGTGATGTTGCAGCAGCTCAAATAGGGTCTGATGATAGCAGTGACAATTATCAGCCAGGGAAATATGTGGCATACATATACAATTATGAATGGTATGTAGGAAACATAAAAGATAGATGAGATGAACATTCTGATGTGTTGGTGTCATTTATGAAGAAATCAAGAAACAAACTGTTCTCATGGCCTGCAAGATCATGTAAAGATGAAAGCTGAATTCCTTTCCAACATATTCTTTGTCTGATAAGTGCACCTACCATGCAAAGCAGTAGTGCTCACCACTATGTTCTAAGTCAAAGTGATCTCAACATAATCAAACTCAAACTTCAGAAATTTATCCAAGCTATCTGAACAAAGCAATGTTTATTTGCTGTTGTTAAGGGTAATTTATTGCCATAGTAGTTTTTGAAACATTTCATTGTCACGATTATTGTAGTTTGGTGTGACTAATCTTGCTCAGTTTCTCTGTTGTAGCATTGTGCTTTTTGTGTCTAATTTAACTTTGTATTTATTATGTTATTCAGTCTTAAACTCAGCTATATCTGCATAGCTGTAATGCATACACAACATATTTGTACTGCCTTATGAACTAACTAGTTATGCCAATAAACTTGTTTCAAAATGAATTAATTTTTTCTTGTTTCTCACAGCTTCATTATTCAATATTGTGAATAGCTAGTTAGAATATTTCAGTGGGATTCATAAAATTGTGACAGGTATTTTTCAAAATTGTATGGATATATTTGCACACAGTAACACACCTGAACTGAATTTTTTTTAAATAAAAAAAATGTATGGTCACAGGATACTTTAAAAATTATCCTGATTTTTTTTGTAGATCGTATTCAGAGATGTAAGAATATATGGTAAAAATCTGAAAAGGCTGAATAACTGGTGATGTGGTCAAACTGTGGCCTGAAGTAGGGCTATTTTTAGCTAAGTCATAAAAAGATGCATGCAACTAAACTTTTTACAGGAGATCTAACAGACTTTTAATTACAACAATTGCTGCTTTATCAACTTATATGATATAGGAAATTTGAAAAATAATCAGCTTTGCATCATATTAAGTCTTAGAGCTATGGCTTGTTACATAAACCAATGTTTTTTTTACGATTTTGGGTTTTCAGGTGATTTTACAGCCTAACTATGCAAATCCTGAGAGATAAACTTGGTTTGAGACCATTTTTGAATTCTGTGGGATTAATTCAATCAGTGTAGCAAATTTCAGCCTTCTACCACCATTACTCTTGCAGCTTTAAGCAGCCAAAATGTCCAGCTACTCAATTTGCCAAAAAAAAAAAAAATTAAATTTACAGGGCTGTAAATTAGAAACTATTAGAGATGTTGATCTAATCTTTGGCAATTTTTCAAAATATGGGTAGATGAGTACGTGAATTTTTTCAAGGCATTCTATGGGGGTCACCTGCAATACCCTGGATGATTTGACATGGAATGACCCATTCTACTTTTACTAATATTAGAGCATTACTAGATGTCTTACCAATATTGTGTAGAGCCTTATCAAGATGTTGGAAATCTCTAACATCATCCACAATTGGATCTTTTAATGGACCTTTCAGTTGATGGTCTTTGGATTTTCTGTTTGCACTGAGCATTGTTTCAGTTGCAGTAGAGGTGAAGTACTGAGTGCAGCTCCTTTTTAAGTACTAGAAGTAAGTATTACATTATGAATTAAAGAACTGTGGCTTTAATAAATGAATAAATGTAGAACTTGCTAAATTATTAGAAATAAACAGAACATCATGAATTGAAAAAGAAACTCAAGTCAATTTAGTATCCTGTAAATAATAGTATGCATTTTTTGGTATATTAAAGTTATTAACTTAAACATCCAGGTTTGTTGCTTTGAAGCACTTGTTATGTGATTTGTTGATGCATACTGCAAACAAAACAAAATTAAATGACATTGTATGAAAAGTGAGATTAACTTTCTACAGATCATGTACCTTCTGCAAAATATCTTATTTTATTTGTGATATCTGTATGAAACCACAGTTTTGAAATCCTAAAATGATGTGTTTGTTTTCAATTTTGTTAAGAACCATGATTTTCAACACCCAGGTTTTAGTAAGCTTTTAGAGTTACTGCTGAATCTATGGCAGTACATCAAAATGATTTTATCATGATGTTTTTCTATGAAATAATTAAGAATACTTTGTTAAAGATTTCAAATAGTAATTTTCATGTAATCTTGTATAACTTTCCAATAAAGATTTTAATTATATAAATTTGTAAATTTTATCTTTGTTCTGATTTTAAAAACACTACACGCAATTTCACTAAGTTTATGACCTTTAGCATAAAGTAAAACGTTTTTTTACCATATCAAAATCATAAGCAAATTAATCTTGTTTCAACCCTCTATACCAACATATCTTATAAGAAGCAAAAACTGCCTACAATGAAAAAATTTCTAGCTTAATCAAAGTATCAATAGCCATTACCCTGAAGCACTATACACATTCAATATTAACATTTTCCTTACCTAAAAATGTATTTCCAATAGATACTCGCATCCACAAATAGAATAGCTTGATCCCTCATATAATTGCCTGTAAGATTTTCATATTACTAGCCTTGAGCTGATTCCCACCTAAAAAATTATGTGTTTAGCATGAATTACATACATCATCCTGTGACATTAGCCTTCCACCAATAGGAGAACAACACATCCTTCTTACTAAGAAATGCTTCCCTGAGCATTTGCACTTGAAATAACTTCATTCTAAGACAAGGCATGAAGAAAGTGCACTGAATGTGGAGAGGACAATTAGAAAGGTGTATAACATGAGAATTTGTATGTGCACACACACACACACACACACACACACACATATATAATCAGAAATACATTTTCATGTATGGAAAATGTTAACTTCTGAGATAATACTTCAACCTCTGTATAAAATATCTAGAAATACCACATTGATATGATGGAGGGGCTGTTATAAGCATTAAACATAAATTAGTTCCCTTCAAAAAGTACCCAAAAAGAAAACCCATGGAGTGTGACACTCAATGGCAAGGGCTCCACAACCACTTGTTACAGACCTCATCTTGTCTCAGAGTAGAGGAAGAAAAACAACAGTACTCCAAATGTCAAAGGGGTGGATAGAAGTTTTGCATTACCAGTCATGCACCCACACAGAGTGATCAGGAAACCAAGAAGTGCAGTTATAATCAGAATAAACAGTGTGTTTCTCACCTAATCTCAACTAAACAAACTGAAATTGGGTTACAAGCCTGTCCCTATGCAAGAGGATGGCACATAAACTGTTTCAGGGATGGCTCATTCTACAGTGATAGTGCTGTCACTGCACTACTTTCAACTGTATTGTGCTGTATGCAATTGGTAAGGGACTATCCAATCCTCACTACCCTAACAGCGAAGAACTGAAAAGCAGAAAGGGTTTCTTATATTGCATTTGAAAGAGCAAATATGGATGAAATATTTAAGTTGGTGAAACCCAAAGAAGTGGCTAGCTCCACTTAAGACGCCCGAAGAACCAAAGAAGTAGAAAATCATTTCCTTGGTGTTGGCTTTTCCAATGATACTCCATAGAATGGTACTATCTGGATCAAGCAATTGAGTAAATTAAAGAACAAAAAGATGTCCCAATGATCTTAAAGAAACACCCCATTTTGATAATGGAGACTGACGAGCTAAAGTAGATTGGTTGAGCTCTTTTCACTACCCATGGTTCAATGCAGATTTTGGGAAATTAACATAACCAGGAAGACAACATCAGCCATCTACAGAAAATAACACAGCCAGATGATGAAAAGAATGGGAGATGGTTTGGATTTGACTACATGCCAGATTGCAATATCTAATACTAGGATTAGCAAAAATGAGACACAAGAGAGTGAGGTAGGTGACAAATTTGATGCAATGAATACACCAGTTGGAAGAGCTGGCATGTCTGGTCAGTAAAGGAAGGAAGCAATTAAGTCTGTGGACAAAGAAGAATCGTACAGAAGAAAAAAATGATAATGATGAGAACTTTACGTAGGAGACACTAATCTCAAATAACACTGATCAGTACAAACTGGACACAGAAGGAAATCCAGGTCCAAACAAGCATAGAGGAGAAAGTAGGAAAGATAAAAAAGAAAGAATGATCACCTTCTCAAACAGCTAAAATTATAAAAGAAAAGTGGGTAGTGGAAGAAATAAGTACAAGGAAAGTGAGTTGTAAAAGCACTGATGGGATATGTATTCCAATGACAACAACAGGCAAGTATATTTTCAAAGAAAGATGGTGTAAAGTACAAGAAGTCAACAACTCAAACATGTGTGAAATTTACAAAATCCTATTAAGATCCCAATCAGCTATAACAGTTGGAAGAGAGAGAGAGTGAAGAAAGAAAAATCAGAAAAACTAAAGAGTGAAGGAAAAAAAAACACACAGGAGTAATAGAAAATGTAGTTGACAAATCCACCCAATAACAACAATGTAAAAAATGACTGAAAGAACCCACAGTATGGAAGTGGAAGATAAGCCAATGTTAAAAATATCTTCACTTCCTTCAATAAATGAACAAAGTTGAGGAATAATGGAATGGGATAAGAAAAAGGCCACATGATTGCAGTATATGGTCTTGTGGATAATGGACCTAATATATCCTACACATAAAGATTAAGATACAATACTCATGGGTGAAAAAAAAAGGAAAAAAGACAAGAGGTTGGAGCAAGAAAGAGGGGGAATTGAGCAGAAGAAGGAGGAGCATGGATACCATTTTTTAAGACAGAGAAAACCAGGACTGGGCAAGGCAAAGAGGTAAAATCACAATACTCAATAACGAATGTCATGAATCAAGAAAAGAACCTGAGTGAGGAGACAAAGAAGAGAACAAGCATATAGAAAATGATAAGACCAGTCCTGGTTGAAAACATCAACACCCAAGGCCAAAGGATGAGAACTTATGAACCAAAAGAGGGGACATTTGCTATTGAGAACAGTAGCAAATGCATCAATAAAAGGCATAACCAACAAAGAGCAAATCTAATGAAAAACCTGAGAATGGAGAGACCACTACATGAGTAAAACCTGATTCAGCCAAAAAAAGGTGATCTATAACCATATTCAGAATCCTTAATACTTGACTAGCTATAAGATGTACTAAATGGGAATGAGTCCAAAATAGCAGGTTGAAAGTGTGAAAGTAAAGAGTTCTGGTCACAGGTAACCCTCAACAATTGATATAAGAAACAATGTGGATTTAGTAGAATGTATTGGGATCAAATTACCCAAAAGAAGAAGGAGGAAAAGGGAATATCCCCAAAGAACTGCAAGAAGTTTGAGTATGTTGATGTGAAGTGAATACTCCTCTGGCTTCAACACATTTAAAGTCACGTTAACCAAACCTGTCTGGCAAAGAAACATTTATGAAAAGATGGGAATGTCCACCTTAGTAATGGCATGGTTAAACCAACAAGACAGGTCCTTGAAAAGAGAAGAGGGAAGACACAATATTAAGAACAACAGATCTGAAGAAAACATTCCACTGAAGGAAGTGTATGTGTGTGCTGTCTAAAGAACAAGTGGTTCCAGAAAAGCTAAAGTTCCCAAAATCAAAAGAATCTCACACACAGGGTGTAAATTAAAAGTGCAAATCTTGCTTACAAGAAATCTGTTCCTCTTAGACAAAGAGATAAAGGATGAATACAACTAAGTAAGGAGGGATAAAGCAGTAATAGTATTATGAGCTAATGTGGGAAAAATAAGAGAACAAACCTCTCCAGAAAACCATTCAGAAGTATGATTAAAAATCTCGGAAATAAGGTGAGGAAATGAGAGATAATATAACAGGGTAATAAGAAAGATATATAGGTGCAAAAATTGGGTGCTATAAAGTGAAACAGAAGCTAAGAGGTTCACCATTAAAACATTTAAAAGATTTAAAGGAGTGAGAATCAAGAAAAATAAATTAAAAATGGCTGTAAACTTGAACAAAAAGTGGAGTAGACAAGGAAGAGAAAATATTTGACACACTTGTGAAGTTGTTCAAGAAATTAGTTCACATACATCCAAGTATCAGGAAAAGGAGAGAACACAAAGTAATCTTAAGTCTGGACGTTGTTTAGTACAGAATGGGGGGAACTGAAAGACACTGGAGAAAGAAAGAGAGAGAAGGACATATCTCCAAAATCATGTCAAAAAAAAGATGAGAAGGGTGAGGATTTTTTCCTCACCGATAGCAGCAACTAGAACAAACCCCACAAAGGGAAACAGCTGATTGAAATAAGTGTTATCCTCATCATGTTCAAACAAAGGAGAAGTAACTTCAGCTGATTGGATGGGAAAAGGAGGTCTTGTAAAGGAACCTACAACACAATGCATTGAACAATGGCAGTCATATCCCTCCACAGATAATAAAACTCACAGTAGCCAGGATAAAGTAGAAAATTTATAATGGATAAGCAACAATAATAATAATTTCTTGTTCTTTAGTAAATAAAGAAACTATTACAAATCTCATGTAATTAATAGTTTTAAACACATCCATTTGATAAAATGCTGGAATAAAAAAAAAGGTTACTTGGGAGAGACCAATACAAGGATACTGTGCAGCCCTCCTACTGCTGAAAGGCTGTTGTTGCATGATGATGTTTTCATTTTCTAGCACATTTCATGTTGAGCACATATTTTATAGGTGGGAGGTGTTTCAAGTCTATTGGTATACAGATCTCTAAGGAAGATGTATAAGGGATCAGGCTGTTATGCATATGCAACTGAAATATCTTCTTGAAAATCACATGTTCAAATTTGCTTGATCAAGGAAATTACATCACATGACACACGTTATTTGAACTTGATAAAGAAAGCATTAATGATGCTGATTTATTATTAAATATGGTTATGGATTACATAGCACTTTTCTTTTTTACTCAGAAAGTGCACTACAAAATTACTTCTGGTCTTTAAATATTTAGATAAATCTAATAGTAACGAGTGAAGGACAAAGAAATGACTACAGCCCTCTTAAGTTGGCTGTACTC
The DNA here is from genome assembly GCA_011833715.1 of Carcinoscorpius rotundicauda. NCBI lineage: Eukaryota > Metazoa > Arthropoda > Merostomata > Xiphosura > Limulidae > Carcinoscorpius > Carcinoscorpius rotundicauda. The sequence goes on along the minus strand of CM022392.1, from coordinate 40,531,930 downwards.
AAAAAAAATCTGCCTCTTTTATTCTATTACAATCTGGCTCTGACTAATTTCCTGTTTGAAATATTTTCCATCTAATGACAAGACAACAGTATCAAACTTGTGCAGTACTATTTCCATCTGAAGAAATCTTAATGAGGTTCTCCATTGTATCCATAGGCAGGCAAGTCCTACAGTCGCTTTTAACTCAATACTTGCAAAAATAATTTCATTATTTTCTTGATTTTTTTAGGTCTTATATTTAATTTATTAGTAATACCTATTTGCTAACTATGTGATTCATTAGGAATATAAATAATTTTGGTGATAAAGTACATTTATTTAAAACTGAGTGGCAGCATAATGTACTTTTATACATGCAAGGTCACTTCTGCTAGTAATGCCACATGACAAAAGTTGGAAGTAAAGAATTAAACAGCTTCCAAGTATCACTTAGTTTCTTAGTACATCTAATGTTTATCATCCATATACTTTAACCCCCTCAATCAGACTCCATCTATATGACCAACCACATGGTCTCTTTGTACTTCTTATTTTATTTTTAATACTTCTTTCAATACAATGTACATATCTTCACAAAATTTTGTAGTCTTTCAGTTAATATTAAAAGTATTTAACAGAAAAAAATCATATTTTTAGTAAAGTATTTTTAATACGATAAAATAAATATCTGTCCATGAAAATATTGCATATTTGTTTTAAATACTGTGTAATGTAATTTTGATATTAAAATTAAAAATACTTTTCCTCATCTCAAAAATCTCAAATTTCTGTAACTTTTAAGACCTCCTAAATTCTCTTTAAAAGTTTTTTTTCAGTAAAACTTTATTACTTTACTGGTAATTTTCTATACCCTATCTCAAAACAAAAGCTGTTAATTTGATCAACCTCATAACCACTAAAAAAATCAAAATAAATCTAAATTACCCTTTTTTTCTTGCCAGAATGATTTCAAATTACAACATGAAACTACATTCATTTATCTTATGTAGCTCTAAAGATCATATCAGCATACCTCTATTTATAATGAAATTTTATTGCTTTACTGCCTTTAAACCACTACTAACTACTGTCTGTGCCGTTAAAAGTTATAAATCATTTGGTGCACATTCATCTCACCTTATGCCATTGAATTACAATACCCAAATGGTACTACAACTAGTAGTACCACAGCTTGTACAGCAAACCTCATGAAATATGTTAGTTACATTGTTATTAATTGAATCTTAGATAACCTAAAAAGATCCATATTTTTGCACCTTAGTTACTTTTATAATTACACATAAAGAATAAAGATAACAAACAAGAAATAAAATAGTTATCTAATCTTTTTTCTTGCTCTCAATTGTCAAAGGAGGTTAACTATAATTTTTTATACTACTTATAATATTGCATTTAATTTTTACTTAATTAAATAATGCACCAGAAAATACAGACTAACAACTTGCAAAAAGTAGACAAAATTCTCTTACCTCTTAAAATATTTCTCACTTTATAACTCTGCAATAATCATTATAAATTAACCCAAGATTGTTGTTGATTTTCTAACAGGAGCAATGTTGGTACTTTGAGTGAAACTGAGATTTAACTATTCAGAACATAACATCATACAATGCATCACTTAACAGATAAAAGCCTTAAGTTTCTGCTGGTTATAGAGAATACATAATTAAATGTTAGAGAGAACTATTTATGAATTACAAAAGAGAAGATCTGATAGATTTTGTATTTGATAGTTCTGTAACTGAACAAAATTGAAGACTACATTAAATATGGTTTGACTGGACAATGGCAATGTTATGGAAAGTAAATTTACATTTAATTATGTACATTTTCAAGAGGTGGTGGGTAAAATAGGGATGATGACATGCTGAGAGAAAATATGTCATGTGTCACACTGAGGAAAATTCAGGATTTGTAAAAATATTGCCTTGTAAAATTAGAACTCAAAACTAATATACTACTAAAATATGGATTATTAGCTAAGTTGTTATGTTATTCTAATTGGTATAACATAAAGTAATTTAATATTTAAACTAATATAAATTAATTTAACATAACTTTTGTTATGGCCATAAAAGGTATCTGTTGAAATAGGAATAGCATTACAAATATTTTATTAGAATTATTAATTTTATCAAACTGTGAAAAATAATAAAGTACACAACTTCTTTTTTATTTTTACAAGATTTTCATCAGTTTTCTGAACCACAAGCATAAATCTCCTTAATATTATTTCTTTCTTCTCTCCTTAGGCATATTATAACACAGATAATCACATCTGCATGTGTTTTTTTACAAATCAAATGAAAAAAAACTGAAATAAAAATGTCAGTCCTTGCAGAAAGTTTGGGATGATGATGAAAAGGTGGATTGGAAGTAGAATGTGCATCAGAAATTTAAATTGTCAGCTGACAGAAAATGTAGTTGCCAAATGGCATGTATAAGAATAGTTCGATCCACCAAATAATACATTTTAGTCAGATTTGCCTTTATTTTAGTTGCATTGTAAGACTCTTTATTAACTCTATCAATATGGAGTCAAGCCCATTTGAGTAATCATGTGACCTCCTTGTACTTGTTTAGTTTTTATACATTTAATACTTTGTCTTTCATTATAGTATGTGTATCATCAAAAATTTGGCAATATTTCATAAGTCTTTAACACAGAAAAAATTATATTTTAGTGAAGTATTTCTAATAAAATAAAATAAATACATGTCCATAAATATATTGAGTATTTATTTTGAGCTGTCCATTTGCAAAGTAATTCTTGTTAAAATTAATAATGCTTTTCCTAATCTCAAAATTCCATTGTGCAATTCCTAAGACCTCTTAAATGCATTTCAAATACTTATTTTCAGTAAAACTTAATAATTTATGTTATTTTCTCTAACCAAACTCAAAATGGGAATGATAGATCTGACCGACCTCATAATTACAAAAAATACATATATATACATAAATTTCCATTTTTTTTCTCTCTTTATTGACTTTATATTGTAATATAAAACCCATTCATTTATCCTAATTATCTCTAAGTTTGTAACAGTGTACACCTATTTACAATTAAAAGTTATTGTTTTATTGCCATTTGAACCATGACTAGCTACTGTCCATGTGCTTATAAGTTATAAATTACTTTGGGAATGTTTAGCTGATGTTATACTATCAAAATACATTACCCACAAGTTATTACAATTAATACAAGTCGCTCGCTTGTGAGACACTAAAATTTGCGTCATGTGAAGTAAAAAGTATTTGAGTAGACAGGGTAATAAGAGGGTTTCATTTAATTTAACTTTTGATCCAATTTTACATTAAGTTATATAATTTGTTCTTGCATTTCTATTTGACAGTTTTCATTTCTCACTCAAGCAGTTACTTAGACTCATAAGCCTTAATAAAATCTAAGTCTTACAAACATTGTAGTTGTCAAGGAAATGGAATAGGATCAAGTGCAATATGATCTAACTAGGAGTAGGACATTTTGTCCACAAAAACATTTATTTTCCTATCATATTGTAACATTATAATTCACATGAAATATGTAATGATAAAATATTCTTTAAGAAAAAGATCAAGTTTGTAATTGTGACTGCAGTTGTTTATGAACATCTTTTCTTCTAGCAGCCCATTATCAAACTTAACATTTATCACTTTTGTTTTGCAATATTTATACAAGTCTTCATAAACTTAATGCAATATCAGATTCTATAACTGAAAAGAAAACTTTTATTATGTGCTTATATCACAAGCTAACAGCTTTTGAAAACTTAGACAACTAAAGTTGAGTAGATTTGACTTACAATCAATAAAACTACAATTACATTAAAATTACCAGGTTCAAATTGGCATTATTTTGTTCTAATCTGTTTCAGTTTTCCTCTAGGGAGCTATAAAAGCCATATTATGCTCAGAAAAAAATTGTAAAAATTCACAAACATTTTTGTTTCAAACATGCCGGAATCAACCCAAAGTGAAAATTTATAATTTTACTGAACAAATTTCAACCCTGAAAATTTTTTATAAAAAATATATATAAGAATGGCAAGTTGACAAGAATGACTGCAAGCTTATTTCCTATATAGATTTTTTTTTAATTGCATGAGCAATTTTGCTCTGAGGACAGAATAGCCACAAAGGGGTAGAACAGATTTAATATGCACTTTAAAACTACTTCCAGTAAATACTGATGTAATGAAATACATAAAACAAACAAAATAAGTTTTAGAAAAAAGTTTGGCAAAATTCAATGTTGCATTGTTGTGTAAACATTTATGTTTAGTGGTCTGACTTTTCAGTTCAAGAAAAAGGACATATCAACAAATCTTCAAATATGTCTTGCTTAAATTACCAAGTCAGAAGAGACTGTGACACAATAATACATTCATCTATTAAAACAAAATAACTTTAAAAGTTTATGTATATATATTTAAAAAAAAAGACTCAAGTAATCCATAAATTGAAAATCAAACTAATTCATCAATTAATTTACTATAGCGAATTTAACTTCTTGTCTTCTCATTTAAGAGTAAGGAAATGTATGTGTGCTAACTTTAACAAACAAATAACTTGTTTGGAGCTTTTGACAGCAACAGAACTAATGATTACCTCAAAAGCATCAGGACTGGCAAGCTTTAGTTGTTTTTGCAGATGCTCAGGTGCTCCACTACACATCTGATAAAATATATGGTAATTTCTCTCCCCATTGTTTTGACTACAGATCCTAGACTTCTCAAGTAGGTAGTGAGAGATGTATCCTCCTACTACAGAATACTGAAAAAATGTATTTACATATTGTAAACATGCTGTGAATAGTAACCATTTTAAATATTACCTCATAAACTTACATGTTTGTTTAACATCACAATATATGTAATAAGTTACACATGCTGCCTGGATATTGTATTATGTCAAATAAATGGCATATGCCAGTTTAATTTATTACACCTAGTACACTGCCCATGCCTGCTTATAATTTTATTACACCAGTATGAGATACATTCATGTAACATCACTGAACATCTAATACACTGTGCACGTTGATTTAATATTATATCTAATCCTCTACATACTCTTTTCACTGACATTATTTATTTATTACTTTAATAAGTTATATAAAACATTACAAAGTTTATTCAAGTATAGGTGTAAATTCTTATAAAGTTCTTTATAAGTCTGACAGTTTTCACAGAAAATACAACATCTGTATAAATATCTACCAACTGTCATAACACATTTAAACTATGTAGAACTTCTGTTTGTGCTTTATTTTAACTGATCAACTTTATTACTTTATTGGCTAACTGACTTAAAAAATGAGTTCACTTGAAATGCTAGCAATCAGTACTTATTTTCTGTTAAGAAGAGAAAAAAAATATTACATAAAATGCAAGTAGAAACACAGAATGCATCACCTACCATTTTGTCAAAATGAATTTCAATGAACTTTCCAAATCTACTGCTATTATTGTTTCGTACAGTCTTGGCATTACCAAAAGATTCAAGAATAGGGTTGGCTAGAAAAAAAAAAAAATTATCTGATCATTATAATGTTTTTTTTACACACCATAAATACTTCACTTGATAAAAAAAATATGTTATCACAACTCCCAGAAGTTCATATCACTAAAGATTCATTGTGGTTCTAATTATTTTCACTTTAATAAACAGGCTACTTAGGCTTTAGTTGATAAAACCATAAATTCTTCTTCATAAAAATGGAAATACAGAAGAAAGAGAAAAAGCTGATACAACAACAAAGAATACTTATGTTGTTTATACTGTTCGTGTAATAATAAAAAGGAATTTTTGGTAAAGCTATGTTTAATATACAATAATTTAGAAGCTCCATTTAATGTACATACTTTCCTTGAGATTTATACTTGCATTCTAAATTACTGTATAACATAAATCAGAATGGAAAAATTAGGTAAGGCTTACCATCAAGGATCCTCTGCTCAATGGGCCCAGCATGACTACCCCAGGATTTACAGAGATATCGAAGAATGTATTTTGTTGACTCTGTCTTTCCTGCTCCAGACTCTCCACTAACAATGATAGACTGACTTTGTTTGCAGGTCTTGATGTCTCTGAAAGCTTTGTCACCTATTGGTCAAAAGTTTCTTCAGTTAAATGTTGTTAAAAACATTATAGAAAATTATCAAGAGTATACAGAACTCTAAGCAGGAGTTGTTAGAAAACCTAATCAAATGTAGCACTGATGCATTATATTAGGCCTAATAAGTAAGATTAAAACACAGATCACTGAAGTTATATTTCATTACATTTCTCCAGCTTAGTACACTAAACATTTAAAATCATTGAGATATGTAAGAAGAGTGATTCAAATCTTTCCCCTAGTGAAAAATGAACACAGACAATCTTAGTTCTCAAAATGATGTATTCATATTTAAGCGTGGTCTTGTCAATGTTAAGTAGAATAAAGCTTGTTTAGGTTAACAGAGTTTTGTAACATTGAGGATTTCCATTGAAACTCTTTTAAGTATCATTCCCACTAAGACTAATGTCACTGATTTAGTTGATTCTTTGCTTCAGAGTAGTCACATTGCCTTCTCATTGTGTTCACTGTGGGGAATTGAACCCTGGATTCTGGCATTGTAAGTCTATAAATTTACCACTGTTCCACCAGAAGACACCACCAGTTTAGAAGTTGGAATGTATATATTCAAGGTACATGACATAAATATACTGTAAAAAAAAATAGCAAATAAATAATACTTAAACCTATGATACAGATTCATCCTTTAAAGATATAGCAGTGTCACTAAAATTCTATAATTAAAATAGCTTTCAATCAAAAAATTAATGTTTTAATTTGCACACTGCAAGCTTTACTGTATTGATATAAACGTTTTTCGTATATTATTAAAACCTTAAAAACACTTTTAAAGAAATGAAAGATTACACATTTGAATAAAAAAAAAAGAGGTTTAATATATCCTATTAAAATGATTTTCGAACCTTATAACACCATTACAATTTATGTGGTGTCATAACCATACCATTTCTTCCTACACCCCTTCCATATTCTACCTAGTGTACACAAATGAAGGTTTTCCAACTCTTCTTTCAACAATCCAATCACAAAAAAAAAAATCATAGGCAGTGTATATGAGATATTGCACATATAAATTATTTACGTCACTTTTCTAAATCAGCACCCTTTAAAATCATGTTTTTTAATGCTGGTTCATTTTTTTAACTTTAAATTTTTACACAAGTTCCATTTACTTTTCTGTGTAACATAAAACTTACAGAATTCATGAGATGTTTGTACTTCATCTTTGAAATAAGCATTTCAAGCAGCACCTTACTCAATTGAACAACAATTGATTTGTTTAAATCCCATATTATCACAATTTATAACACACTACAATATGAAAGGTTCTACAAAAATATTGTCTTGTTTTTGTAAATTTCTTTAGAAACTTGTAGTTACACCACCAGTAAATACATGAAAAACGTTCTGTTTTTGTATGTCAGAAATCCTTATGGATTATTCCATGTCAAATCATCCAGGGTGCTGCAGGTGACCCCTACAGAATGCCTTTAAAAATTTCACATGCACATCCACCCATACAATGAAAAATTGCCAAAGATTAGATCAATATCTCTAATAGTTTCTGATTTACAGTCCTGTAAAATTTAATTATTATTTATTTTTAGCAAATTCATTTTCAGGCAACTTTGGCAAGAGTAATGGTGGTAGAAGACTGAAATTTGCTACACTGACTGAATTAATACCAAAGAATTCAAAAATGGTCTCAAACCAAGTTCATCTCTCTTAGAATTTGCAAAGTGAGACTGTAAAATCACCTGAAAACCCAAAATCATAAAAAACATTGGTTTATTTAATAAGCCATAGCTCTAAGACTTAATATGATACAAAACTGATTTTTTAAAAAAAATCCTATAACATATCATTTGATAAATCAGCAATTGTTGTAATTAAAAGTCTGTTAGATCTCCTGTAAAAAAGTTTAGTTGCATGCTGCTTTTTATGACATAGCTAAAAATAGTCCTACTTCAGGCCACAGTTTGACCACATCACCAGTTATTCAGCCTTTTCAGATATTTACCACATATTCTTACATCTCTGAATACGATCTACAAAAAAACAAAACAAGATGGTGTTCAACCTACTTGTTGAGTTATAATTTTTTAAAGTATCCTCTGACCATACATTTTTTATTTAAAAAAAAATTTAGTTCACGTGTGTTACTGTGTGCAAATATATCCATACAATTTTGAAAAATACCTGTCACAATTTCATGAATCCCACTGAAATATTCTAACCAGCCATTCACAGTGTCAAATAATAAAGTTGTAAGAAACAAGAAAAAAATTAATTCATTTTGAAACAAGTTTATTGGCATAACTAGTTAGTTCATATGGCAGTACAAATATGTTGTGTATGCATTACAGCTATGCAGATATAGCTGAGTTTAAGATTGAATAACATAATAAATACAAAGTTAAATTAGACACAAAAAGCACAATGCTACAACAGAGAAACTGAGACAGATTATAGTCACACCAAACTACAATAATCGTGACAATGAAATGTTTCAAAAACTACTATGGCAATAAATTACCCTTAACAAAAGCAAATAAACATTGCTTTGTTCAGACAGCTTGAATAAATTTCTGAAGTTTGAGTTTGATTATGTTGAGATCACTTTGACTTAGAACATAGTGGTGAGCACTACTGCTTTGCATGGTAGGTGCACTTATCAGACAAAGAATATGTTGGAAAGGAATTCAGCTTTCATCTTTACATGATCTTGTAGGCCATGAGAACAGTTCGTTTCTTGATTTCTTCTCATGATGAAAACACAATGAATCAATATTATTTTGTTGAACATCTGATCTCCATGTTAAAAGTGTTATTTCTTCAGTGGAAAATGAATCTAGTCTTTTTAGTCCAGTTTTATGGTAATACTTCTTTAAGTGACATGGATCAGATAAGTGAGTTCCTATACTGCACTCAGGTAAGTCATGCATACCCTCCATCACAGTGGTAATAATGGTCTGATGACCCGAGATTATGTCACTGGCTTTTATACTGATCCATTATTGCACAATAAATTAAGATTATGTCATCATCAAAATTTCTTCAATTATTAAAAGAATCTAGCCATTCTTGTGCAATGTAACCAAATGTGTTTGGACAGATTTCTAATGTTTCAGGATGATGTAAGAAAAAAAGTCACTGGTCATACAGTATATGATAATTAATTAAATTAATATTGCAGATAAATTGTTTATCTGAAGTTAAACTAATATCAGTTTGCTGAGGAATAGACAAATACTTTTGGTACTTTTCCTCATTGAGCTTTATTGCATTTATATATTCAGTTGAAGTGACAGTTTTTACCAGAAGTAAATTTTTGTGTAAAACACTGAGTAATACTGAAGCAATCAAAAGGACCATGGTTTCCTACAGTGACTGCAGATATAAGATCTCAACATTCCCAAACAACCAATTTATGTTTACATATATGTAATTCAAATAAATCAATTATTTTATTTAGGCTGCCTGTTAATTAATTATTTTCCACAAGCTTGAATTTTTTTAAGATCGTGTTCAGAGATGTAAGAATATACGGTAAAGGCTGATTAGAATATTTCAATGGGATTCATAATTTTTTTCAAAATTGTCTGGATATATTTGCACATAGTAACACACCTGAATTGAAGTTGTTTTTTTCAAGTAAAAAATGTATGGTCAGAGGATACTTTACAAAATTATAACTCATAAAGTAGGTTGAACACCATTCTGATTTTTCTTTGTAGGTCATATTCAGAGATGTAAGAATATATGGTAAAAATCTGAAAAGGCTGAATAACTGGTGACATGGTCAAACTGTGGCCTGAAGTAGGGCTATTTTTAGCTAAATCGTAAAAAGTTGCACGCAGCTAAATTTTTTTACAGGAGATCTAACAGACTTTTAATTACAACAATTGCTGATTTATCAACTTATATGTTATAGGAAATTTGAAAAAAAAATCAGCTTTGCATCATATTAAGTCTTAGAGCTATGGCTCATTAAATAAACCAATGTTTTTTATGATTTTGAGTTTTCAGGTGATTTTACAGCCTCACTATGCAAATCCTAACAGAGATAAACTTGGTTAGAGATCATTTTTGAATTCTGTTGGATTAATTCAGTCAGTGTAGCAAATTTCAGTCTTCTACCACCATTACTCTTGCAGCTTTAAGCAGCCAAAACTTTTTTCCAAAATCTGAATGATTTGACATGGAATGACCCTTACGTTTTACAAACAAAGTAAATTGTTTATTGCATCTTTTCTTTTGTCAAAGTTTGTTTAGTTAGTTGCACCAATGGTTTTACTTAACACTAGAATTAATAATAAAACTAACTTATAAAAATTAAGTGGAAAAATAATCAAAGAGGTTAAAGCATTTTTAAGGTAATATTAAATCAAATTAAAAAGGCTTATGGTCTTTACATAAACAACAATTAAGATTTTGACAGCACCATCATTTTCAATGATATGAATGAATTTTAGAAGAACAATTTGACATATATATGTCTAAGACTAATTTACATGTCACACAACTTACATATTAGCAGGTCATCCCCTTAGAAGTGAAAAGGATATGCAACATGACTATGGCTATTAAATGCACAGCCATTGTTAGAATGACTTGTCTATGATCTGAACAAAACTCACTGACAATCACCATTGTCAATCACTGATGATAGGCATGATCTAAAGAGAGTCATTATTCTATTTACTCATCTCAAATTGTCTACTGATTCCCAAATGACATTCTTTAATATCAATATATGGAATGAGCAGTGATTTAACAATGTTAGTAAGTTCATCCCTACAAAGTTCAACAAAACTGAAAATTAATTAAGAACTAGACAAACAGATGATTCAGATAAACTGTTTATTTGTTCACATTTGAAATGAAAAAATAATGGAAGTTGATAACTTATTTTAGGGCCTTAAAAGAGATAACAAAACCCAAATAGGCAATAAAGTGGTGACATTTCTCGGGTTTTGTATGATTCAGAGTAAGTGAAATTATGTAGAACATACACAGATTCCATGGGCAATGACAGAGATGCAGAAAATTATTACAAAACCTATATAATCTCCCATAACGACTGTTACAGAAGAAATGTTTGAGATGTTGGTAAAAAGAAGCTCGTGATTCTAGTCAGGTGTATTAAACTTAATCAGGAGACTCACTGTAACATCATAGTGGGGAATAATAACAAGCTACAGAGAAATAAACTGATCAACAAATTCATTGAATAATCCCATTGACTGGCCAACTCATATAAGTTTGTTTGACAATAAAAGTGGAAGCTGACCATTTACTTTCAAGAAACATGCAAAAGAGCATGCAACCACTATCCTAGGTGGAATGCTGTCGCTCTGATTGCAGAAAATTGAAAATAATGTTGTGAACATCAATTAAGTGAAGGTTCATAAGATTCTCTGTGTGACTTCTGTGCACTATGCTCCTGATAACTTAAGGACCTAAAAGCTACAATACATATTCTCTGGTTGAGGTTTAAAATAGACATTCATAAACCATTTTGAGCTGAATAAAGGCATAATAAATTCTAAGCATTGATTATACATGGCACTCCTATTGGTGCAGGGTTGACACATGATGAATTGCATTAGAGATTTATTAGAATCAGTCAATTCTAATGGAGGGAAAACAGAAGGCTTGTGACATGCATACATTTTTTTCATAAAGGGCAGTAATAAATAAGAATAGCTATTTATGTAAGTAGAGGTAATGTACCTTACTGAAAAATAAATATAACATTCACTAAATATTAGTTTTTCCTGAAAAGTAAAGTCAAGTGTATGACAAAACAAAGGAAAAGTATATTTCATTCAGTTTGGTCTTGGTTGATCTTTATGAACTTGAGAATGACTTTTAAGATTAAAATCCAGGTCAGCATCAATCCAAATCTATCATCCTATGCAAAGTTGATTACGCATTGGTGCATACTTTCCATAATACATACCATCACAAAAAGTACATCAATGGTTGTACAAAAATGGATCTATGTAAAGCATTTTTACATATATTACCTTTGTCCTCAAGCACTTAAGAGGTCTATTTTAGCTTTGTGGCCTGCACACTTTCACAGGAAAGCTTGAAAAGCAGAAGGCTAATTATCCTCATAATCACAATAGTGATTCCAAAAATCAAAGATGAGACTGTGCAGTGTTTTTTTAGGAAAGGACTACAGGAGCAGATCTAAAAATGCACAGTAGTGTTACTGGACAAAGGAGTAAAAGTTGAGACAGTTTTATCAGCATATAAAGATACATAAGCTGATAATGCCTTCAGATCAGCCAAAAAAGAGACTTAAATGGAGCTACAGCTATATAACTTTATTTTAAATGAAATACAAAGCTTAAGTGTAACTATGTTTCAATATAAAGGTAACCAATTTATGTATTTCAAAAACAGAGAAAACCAAAATAATTGAACATTTCATAAATACATAATTTATTCACAGCATGGTTCCCCAGTATAGACATCATCAGGTACACACTGAAATGTATCATAACAGGTTTATATGTATTTGAATACAGAACTGCAACTGACCTTGACATTTACCTGAGACAAGTGGGGTAAAGTGTGGGGAGGTGCTCAAGTATTTCAGCTTAAGTAATGTTATTCAGTCTTAAGTTACATTTTTGGTAAACAGTTGATGAGTTTGATACTGACTAAATGACCTCTTGGGCAGTGACTTACTGTAAACATAAAACACATAAAAAATGTTTTTACACACATTTGATTCAAAATCCAAAGTGAACTATTCAAATTGAACATAATTAAAGTACAACTTTAATTATTTCAACTGAAATGTAATAATGCACACAAGTAAAATACAAATGAAGGTAAATTTAACTTCTAAATGTCAGCTACCTTCACTAAAGTCTCCATTTCAGTTGACAATAAAGAGAGTTGTTTTCATAGATAGTGCCAATATCTAATTTTGTTATAAAAGTCAACCTATGGTTGATTACTTTTAAAGGTGCAATTTCTGTATACATCATATTTCGTAAGAAAAAGATATTTCAGATATTACACAAAATAAATGTATCTCTATTTTTACTCTTTGATATTATGATTAAAGTAAAAAAAGTTTATTAAGAATAAAAGCAACCATTTGTTAGGTTCAAATTATACAATTTCCATAAGTAAAATAAAAATTATTAATTTTCTGCATATGCTCAACTAATTCTCTGACAATCAAATCACACACAGGTATAAAAAAAACTTTAAAATTTGCACCATAATGACTTATGGTGACATAATGACATATATTGCAAAAGAGCCAAGAAATAACATTACATCTACAAAAATTCTTTTAAAAAATACTGTTCAACAAGAAAAAAGTTTAAATCATCACATTTGATAAAAGTTCTTACCTATTGCAAATACATGAGGAGGTAATACCCCTAGTGATTTTCCCTGGTACTTTTTAATCGTGTCTGACGAGTACAAGTTTTTTATTTCAAAATAGGGATTGATAGCAATTAATATGTTGGCAACATATGTCTGAAAATATCAAATAAGCATGCATTATTTACTATAACTAAAACAAAACAAAACAGGCGAATAACTGAAGCATAATATACATTTTATATCAATCAGAAGAAAAGAGTATTTTAGAAACTTTTGAAAACAAGTATAGACCTGATTCACCTGGCACAAAATGTTACATGCAAATGATGCTCAATGACTGATAAAAATAAAACAGGTGTTCAACACTTTGAACACCTGTAATGTAATGACAGTAATGGTTATAAAAAAAATGTAATGTGTTAATCATTAATCAGCAGTTTGTGTGACATTACCTCACTTATTATAAGACACACAATAATTTTATACAAATATTTTTGTACTAGACCTATGGTATGCTTTTCCAGTAAGAAGAACAAAACTGTATCTTGACCTCACACCTAGTGTGCTGCATGGCTCTTTCCTCAACATCAGAGCCTCAGGTTAGCAAGGAGTGCAATACACAAAGTTCTGACCTAATAAAGTAACATTTGTACCAGTAATTTACCACATATCCATTACTTTATTATACAGTACTTTTTGTTGGTGAAATGGGATCTACTAATTGGTAGATTGTATGTTATTACATCAGAAACAACTGATAATGTCATTGCTTATGACAGATTTGATTATTTCAGTTTGCCTTTCATAATTGCTAGCAATAATTAAATAATTTCACATGTCAGAAGTGTTGATGAATAAATTTATATTATTCAGCATGACAAATGCAATTTGCATAAACAACAGCATCTGCTTGTATTCATTGTTAAAATTTAACTTCCTTAGTGTATAGAAGAATATTTGCTTTCATGACACAAACATGAAAAACTTGTTAACTATGGTACCTTATATTATGCATAAAACCTGACCTAAAGTAATTATATGCCAGAAGAGTTTGATATTATTCCATGTTCTGAAACATGTAATAGTTTGGCAATTTGATAAGCAACCAGAAAATGTTTTCAACTGCAACTGGTGGCTACACATTTTCTCTGTTTTTTTTTGTTTGTCATTCTGTAACAAGCAAATTGTATGTGTCTATCAGTCGCACTGGATTATCCTGAATAACATACTCCTCTTCAATCAATGTTTCTTTTTGTTATAGTGTTGACTGTTTGAAAACCGAAAGTACTTCTAATTCCCAACCATTTTGTACAGTCTTGTAGGACTGACTTATAAGCACTGTTCAATGCATGTGCTAACCTTGTATAATTAGAGATAACCAATCAAGACAATGACATGCATGAATAAGGTCTATATATCACCAGCAGTACATAAACAGCTCTAAGAAAAGTACATGAATACTTATTAATAAGTATAAAAAGTTTTAAAATAGTATAATTCTAAAACTTTCAGTAAATTAACAGATATGTATCAATTTATGTGTTAACTTTGTATAAATTGGTAGTGGTAAAAAATGAGAATGATAAATACTTAAAAATGACGAGTTTTACAATTAAATGCTAATATTATATCACTTAATCAAAAAATGTAACAATGCATAATTTTTTGTTGTGTCTTAGCAATGTTGCTATGAACATTATGAAAAATATGAACAGTCATTTTCAGAGATCCAAGAAATATGACCTCCACTGGTGTAAAAAATATGTGGTAATGAGGCACAAACCAAACAAAAACCATCAGACTAATAGTCTGGAATACTAAATTCAAGGCCACATTCAGTTTTCTTGGCTGAGCTCATGTTACACTTACTTGTAACACTATATTGAGATATACTTTAGAATTAACCTGCAAATATATTGTACTGAATTATTCTGTGATAGCAAATATTATATTCAAAATTTAATTTTTACAACTTATTAATATTATACAGTAAAGCATGAAATAAAAACAAAATTTAAATCTCCTGAAGAGAAATAACCAATACAAAAAAGTTTTTCATGTTTATATACTTACATATATCTGATCCCTTTGGTATCTTACACGAACGTTGTTCAGCAGTGTTGCCTCATTCAAATACATGAGTGCACCTATTCACAATAAATTGCTTAGTGTTAACACTATTTAAAAGACAAAAATCACTGTAAATAAATGAAAAACAGCAAACTAAAATCAAACTGCAAAAAATTAGCTCAAAGTTCTGAACACAGTAAAGAAAAATTCATTTTAGTGCAAAACAAAAAATTCTTAAATATTTAAAGAATTTTTACAGTTGATATAAGCAAATTTCTGATGACTAAATGTAAATGTAACCATGCAATTAAAGTGGTTTGTAATCTTTATTGTGTACAAATACAAAATATTATTCTTTGGAATACAATTTTTCAGGGTCACATTTAATAATTTTTGAAAAAAAAGTAAAAAGAACCAAAAAAACTAATGTTACCAAAATGTCATTGTGACAAGAATGTGTCAATTCATATAACTCTTTCAACATAATTTCAGAAAAGAATCTCTTAAAATTCCACACCAGTTCAGCATATCGACCAACAGATGTGTTATTCAAATTAGTTTTGTGCTTTCAACAACTAATTTAAATGTTACAAAAATTAAAACATAAGAAAAATCTAAATGCAAACAATACCTAGTAGAAAAGTTAACTCATTTTTAACTATATACCTTAAAAAGTTTAGAAAAATATACACATATACAAAAATTATATATATACAAACACATGCAAATTTATCTATATTAAAAAGTTTAGCACATGAATGGGAAAAAAATATTAAATGAATAAAACTATCACACACTACACATTTTATCCAACACAAAATTTCATAACTCCTACTTTTCAAACAACTGTTTAACACTATTTATTTTAAATTTTTTTTGTGTGAAATATTAGTTTCAAATAACTTTTGAAACTTTTGTGTCATTTTTATAAATAGCTGTAACAAATGTATCAATTTCTTAAACTTTTCTATGAGTAATTAGTCACTATTTCAAACTGTTTGTTTAGTTTTTCAAGTAACTAGCTGTCACTCAACATATGAAAAGAGTATTTAAAACATTTTAAAGAAAACTGCTTTTAATCAAAAATAAAAACTGCTATTGAAAAATTAGACAAAATATATTTTGACAGAGAAGTACAGTGACATAACTTAAGATTACTTATTAGAAGTTACTCTCCAATACAAAAAGTACATTCAACTTTTGCATTTAGAATCTCTAGCTTTAAAATTTATTATTTATTGTATATAACATAAGATTATTCCAATCTTAATGTACATCAGTAAATTATGATTATGTCCTTTCTTGCAAATTTTACACCTTGTTTTAATAAATTACAAAACAATCAATTTTAATCTTTTCAACTTAGGTGAAACATTTCATATTTTTACAGTATTTACAAATGTCACTGCTTGAGCAAAAATGTTGCATTATAAATAGCTGATATTTGACTTCTCTTTGTACTTTGCATTTATTTGTGCAAAATCAATAACTAAGTAGAGATGCACTCAGTACAGTGAATACCTCCATTATGCAGCACAAATCATACTGGCCTGTCACAAAATACAAAAATGAACCATTTTTGGCAGGACAATAAGAAATAATATTTGACATAGTTGCAATAAGTTTTATCAAAATCCAATCATTTTTGAGTGAGTTATAAAGCAAAAATATTGTGAAAATTGGTTTCAATGTTAACATATAGGGATGTTTTGGATTTTCTGGCCTTGCTGTGACCTTGACCCAAAAAATAATAACTTCTAAGTTTCAGTCACAGTCCAAATGTATACCACCTTTCATCTAAATCCATTCAGCTAGTTTAAAATCTTCATGACAAACACAACCACAGGGATGTAAGCATAACCTTTGCCATTAAAAGTTGATGGAGATAATTAGTAAATATGATTGGGCTTACAGCACTAGCCCATGTTTTTCAAATGTATACATGTGTGTTTAACATTCAAAAAACAATATTTTCTCTAACATATTGAATTATGTACTAAAACTAAAATCTTACAATTGTCATCCACATCTTTGCTATTATCATCCTCTGCTGGAAATACACTGTCATAAGGTGCTGTAATGATCTATTGAAAAAGGTAAGTAAAACAACTTTATACATAAACATTCCTTTAATTAATGACTTTAAATCTCTAATTCTTAGAAAATCATATACTTTATTCATCACATCCTTTCATCAATTCATCTCTACTTCTCACAAAAGAATACATTACATTCATTTCATAACCTAAGTACTGTATTTGTAATTAAAAAGTACTTTCAGATTTTTGTTGATCAGTTCCACATAATTTAACAATATTCCCATGTTCTTTGCTCCAGTGGTATTAAATGCATTATAATATTTCTACCTAATAAAATTATTTTACCTAAAAATGTTTAAAGGTTTAAAATACAAAACTAAACAAGTTTATATGGTTTTATGCTGTTCTTAATTTATTAAAATATTATCCAGTAAGTTTATTCAGAGGTTTCAAAACAATGAACACAGTTTTACTTTTGTATCTTATGCTTTCAGCAAATAATCATTCAAAATTATTCTTTCAGAATTTACAAAGAAAATAAAAATAAAAAGATGGAGTAAACTTTTTGTTTAGTTACATATTGATTAAAATTTAAAAACTTACTGAATTTAAAATGTTATTTAAGATAAAAATATAACCCTGAATTAATGCTTGAAAAGAATAAAACAAAGCATTACTTGATTTGGAGATTGTAAAGGCTCTACTGTAATAAAATCTTCACTAATATCAACAACAGTCCCAAGCTTGTAGCCATCAACAGGATCTGGAGCCCAGACCTTACTTGAATCCATTTCCTTCCTGTTGATATTGAATCAGTAGTGTTAATTACAAAAATACCTTTAACTTAAAATCTTCAGTCAGTGAGACAACATGATGCGACAACAGTATTACCATACCATAGCTGAAATTGTGAAGCATTTTTGGTGGCATACTGAGGGGTGGAGCTTTCAAGCAGCAGCCTAGAAATCTAACCACTAGGCCATGCCTGGCTGAAAACAAAATACATTGTTTTGTGTTTCTCAACAAATGCAAATGAAAATCTGCCATAATTTTCCTCTAAAAATGAAAACTTTAAAACATATACACATATAAAAGAAATCCCAATTCCACCCAAAGTTTCTGTGAAATTATCAAATTGTACCATAAGTTATTGATCTTCAGTACAATATATATGTATTCTGATGATATTTGAAAAAAACTTCACATAAGTGGATCTTTTGCTTTTATAATTTTGTCAAAATTATAATCATCTCATTCAGAGCATTTCAAATAAAGCTTTTACATTGGTATCCTTTTAAACAACTACAAGGACAAATCTAGGTTGTTTTTGTTTTCAACATCAGTATAAAATGTAACAAAATAAACTTAAAATCCCGTACAGGATAGATATATTATACAATAATGCATTTTACTCTATTAACATATGGAATACTTAAATGTCTTCAATTAACTTATGCTAATAACTATAAGCATTATTTAAAGAAATTCACACATTTCTCTCAAAAATTGATGAAAATATTCCATAGCTTCAAACTAAACACATGAACTGATTCCAGATGAGAGTTATTAAAATTATCATAACTGAATAAATATTTATTATAAACATTCAGTCTTTTATTGTTTTTTTTTTTTTACTTTCCCTTAGGCACCATCAGACTGTCAAAGCATGACAGCTTTACAGTTTTATAACTAAAGTCTCACCTTGACAGGAAAGGATCAACAAAAGAAGCGAGTTCTGCCAGCTGGATCACGAATCAAATTGTTATACAAAAAGGCTTGCTGTAATGAAATTAATAAAATACAACTTTAAAAATCCAAACATTTATGTAGGAATGTGAATTATTTTAAATAATTAATGAAATCTTTAACATGCAAACAAACCAATACACATTACACAGATGACTGTAGTACATGTAATCTAAAATAAGGACTTGTGTATATGCCCAAAATTATTAATCTGATTTTAACACTTTTTGGATAAATATATACATACTATTAACATAATACACTGCACATGATATCCAAGTTACTAAATACAGGAAAATATTTTTGTTTTATTATTGTTGTTTTACTACCACTATCACAGAGAAGTTCAAGAAAACAATTTGTACACATTAATGAATAATTTCCTGCAACATCAATAAAATAACTCACCAATACATCTTTCATCAGTTCTATAAAAAAGGGTAGCCCTATATAACAGCCTCTTAAGCACAAATACTTGCATGGAGCAGATGAGATGTATCAAAATTAAAATTTTTTGGACAATAAAAGTAAAGAAAAATTTATAATTTGTCAAAACAAAAAAGTGTTCAAAACGTTTTTATATTATGAATTTCTATAAATTACAAAAGTACAATTACACATTATTTAAATCTAATTTAAACATACAGAAAGTAATTCCATTATTACGTTCTCTCAGCAGTGTGATTACTTATATTAACAAAGGATCCTTAATTCTTAAACAGAAACATTCTGAAGCTAATAAAGTTACACTAGTTACCATAACAACAGAAAGAAAACTAAAAAAAAGAAGTTATTCAAGCACTACTTACTTTAAATCCTGTCAAGTAAACAATATTGAGTTTTGAGCATATAACATTAAGTCACCCTCAGAAATTGTTTGTACAAACAATTTGTATGTTGTAATAATAGACTGACAGCAATTAAAAAGAACATCAAAAAGAACTTACTATCATAGGAACCGAAACACATGTACTATTTACCAGTCCCAGTGATAAATATCGCTGCACCCTAAAATTTACTAAGCACTTGAACTGTGATCATAACATGCTTGTGCAAGTAATGGTTCAGATTATCACTTGTAACAGTCAACTTTTTAAACACATGCTTTCAATCAAGCATTTACCTCCTCACTTGGAGTATAGGATAATTACTTAAAGTTATCATCAATTTTATTATAAAACATTAGTAAAAATATTACTTCATAAAATTTAGCAAATTTGTTACCAAATCTGCTTAGAACACAGTAATCAGACACTACTAGGCATTTAAGTCTGTTAGAACCATATTACAATGTACACTGCTTTAGTGTCATGCAAATTTGCATCAAATTACAGTTACATAATACTTTGCAATATCCATTTAAGTGATATTCTACAAAGAAGCACAGTAACTTATGACTAAATTTGTTCGAACCACAAGTAAAGCTAATCTATTTTTATGAGCAACTGTTCATATCACTTTCCTGAACAGATACTATTATACTTCCACATTTGAATTACGTTGGTACACAAAGCAATTTTACTATGCTATCTGTTTGACTACACCTGACAGCTATATAATACTTTAGTGTAACATCTGCTTAAATCATTACACAGCTACATACAACTTTATTATTAAATCCATTCAAAGTAAATCAATTTTAAGTTGATACACTTTGAATTGTATAACTATAAAACCACATACAATTTCACCGTCAAAACTTTTTTTTTTACCATTCACACAAGTACATTTCTCATACATACAGACAAGGCTTTTTAATATTATCAACTTACCTAATGATGAATTTACTCAATACCTTTAATACAAATTAGGAAATAATAATTCAACCTTGCATGACATGCTATATACTGTAATACATATGTTATCTATTGATCACTTTCTGAATACGTGCAATGTATATTAACTAATGGAACTGACACCTAGCTTAGATTTTTCATGATTGCAAGGTTTAATATGCACTTAATTCTGAACTTTGTACATACAAAACTTAACATAAAAGTATGGTACATTTTTAAGGAATTCAAGTTTTTAATTTATATGACAAAAACATCTTGATATTAAAATATATAACACAAAGTTCCCTATTCAGAGTTTTTGAAATGTTTAATGAGTATGTAGAGAAATTTAGAAACACTGCAAAATAATGCCACGTATTCTTTAATATATTATATATTCGGTATTATAAAAATAACAACTTTTTAAATGTCTTAACTTAAAATTAGATTATCTGAATATGACATTTTGGCTAGATTCAGTTTCAATGATAGGTTACTATTTAAATTAAAATGAAATAATCTATACAATAACTTTACATTTAGTTTGAACATATCCACAGTAAAGAAAGATGGAGAAAAAACATTAAGTTCATTGTAATATTTAGCGATATTCTACCTAGTGAATAAAAAGTGGCAGCATTTTGTATATCCTAATCATATTAGATATCTGACAGAAAAATCACATAAACTTTCAGATACATGTACATTCAATGGCCTGTAGTTCTAAAGAATGTATGTTCCAGTGAATTGTACAATGTTTTACTGAAAAAAAAAGAAAAAAGGAGTGAATGGATCCTGCTAAACTTTTATATTACCTGTTATAGAACTTGTACCAGTATGAATAGAACATACAGAATTAAATTAGAAATGAAAACAAATAAATTAAAATGCTGAAAAAATACTTATATTTGTTCAGCAAAATATTAATTAAATTATGCATAGTGAATAATATTTAAAAGAAGTTTAAAGCTTCAAAAGACATCAACAATATTTACTGGCACTATGAACAAGGAAAATATATACATACTTTTTACCATACTTGGTTGAACAAATATTATCTTCTAAGTAGACTTCAATTCCCTCACACACATACACAAGTAGAAAGAGTTACCTCAGTGGGGTACAACTAACTTGTGCAGGTATATGTATCACTCAAGTAACTTCCAGATGTAGGTCTACATGTACCTGTCTAGACTCCTATTCTACTGGTTTCATTGTTCTAAAGTAGACACTACATGTAGTTCTCAAGCTACCTATACCTAGTGTGTCTCTTATACTAAAAACCTAGATGGTTCACTTTAGAATAATTACAAGCTACAGTTGGCTAACTGTAAACTTGTTTGACCTAGTTTGGTACTCCCAAGGTACAAGTATGTGTGAACTGCACAGAATATCAATAAATATATTAAAAGTTCAATTACAGTCTATACACTTCAAGAACAGTTTTTACCTATAAAAACATAACAGATACAAAAACTATTTAACATTGTACTTAATACTGTGCTTTCCTGATCAAGTCCTATTTTAGCACTAGTTTTGCTGGTTACCTTTTATAATACACATTAATATTAAAATGTATTAGTTATATACTGAACATTTTCTTTGATACTTAATCTCTTACCTCAATTAAGCTTCTTATTATTATGAGTTAATGACAACTAAAAGATTTGTTTAGTGTTTAAAAAAACCATTAAACAAAGTTTAAATTTGGAATTTGAGAAAGACAAATATTTTTTTTATATTTTTTAAAGTATCCTCATATCTTTAAAAGCATCTTTAAAATATCCCCTATCACTTTTCAGTGTTCAGAAAAATTCTTATGTTCCTTTGTTGCTTACTTTAGGAATGTTGACACTTAAAAAAACAAAATCTTATCACTATCTCAGTTAATGTAAGAATCTCATACAAGCCAATAAATCTTTATCAACATAAAATAAATATCCGATAATATTTTTGGACACCACGGTATAACAGGAGTGCCACTTTTAATATGTTAGTTAAATATACATGTACACCTACATGAAAGCATACAAGTTAAGAACAGTCTACAAGATGATGCAAGGACAAAGCAAAGGTGTTCAGCACAACAATTAGGCTTAAGAGAAAAAAAAAAGAATTTGTGAAATATGTTTCTTGGGAGTTGATTTTTTATTTTCATATATGATCAATAAAGAACACAAAAACAGTTAATTAAATATTAAACAGTGTATTAAGGAGGAAAAATAAAATTGGGCATCACCTATTCTATACATATAGCATAACATTTTGAGAGATACTATCAATAAATTGGGTTAAGGTGATGATATTTTAAGTACAGTTCTGCTGTTTTTGTAAAGCAATTGGCACCATTTTCAACTTTGTTTCACTGAAACAATTTCTTTCATATTCTAAGCAGGATCAAGATACATATACAGTATCAGATATAATTATGAAGATAGTGAGAAAAAATAATATTATAAAAGACAAATAACATGAAAGTGTCATACTTTTATTGTGTGCAAATGAAATCCACCAGACATACACAACAGGTTATGCTGTGATTGACTGATATGCAGCCAAGCAGAAAGTTCCACACATGTATAAGGCCGATGAAATTCACAGTTGAAGTAACATTTAACTACTTTAGAATGTCTGTAGTAACATACAATATCATTTTTATATATTTTCATGCAGATTTTATAACAAAAATTAATGTCATTCTTGTAAAACTGACTTAGAATGGTTATAAACATGCAATAATTAATTTGCTTTAATAAAGGTTACATGAGCAAATGCTATCCTACAGAAGCTTCAACTAGTTTGACAATGAATGTGTGTGTACACTTCCTGGGAAAAAACAAGCCCATTTCAAAAGATGACAAAGATAATTATTCAAGTGTGGTATTCTTTTCCTTGTACACATTAGTTGGAATAGTTTCTGATATTTTTAATCTTAAATTATGTAATATGAGACATTCATCTTGCTATCTTTATTCAGTGCAAATTTTCTTCAAATACCTCTTTACACCAGCAGCCATTTGAAGTGACAACGAGAAGTTAAAACCAAGCAATTTTGTGTTAAGACATCATATTTCAGTGAATAAAGATTTTGTTTATTTGCTTGGTTTTCATGTTAAATATATTTTCTGAATAATTATTCTGGAACCTGTTGTTTTTAAGAAACTTTTACATTACCTGTTAGATATCAGTTAACTTCAATACCAGAGAGCCCCATTCTCATCTTCAGCCATAGGAGTATTTTTATGATACAAAATAAAGATTTCTTGTATACTTACTGTTAATAGCATGTTCACGTATTTATTGTATGATCTTACAAAAGTTGTGAGTTTTATTATACAAATAAAATTATAAAAATAACACTACTCTTAAGATTAGCCATAATTTTGTTCCAGATTTCTTAAGACAGCTTAGCCAATAGCAACTTACAATAAGTATCTACCCACTTAAACCAGTTTGATCCTGGATCTATGCTAACTCTCTGGGGTAGGACAACATTAAGGAGTGATAAAGATGCTTTTACAAATGTGCACAAATTTGTGAGTCTCTCTTTTTTTATTTGTAAATCTTGCAGAAGTCATAAGTACGGTCTCACAATCCAAATTGTAAAATGTAAGAATAATCTTAAGTTTACTGATAAATTGTTTCCCAATTCTGGAAATAACTTAGCACTTAGCCAATAGCAGTTCAAAAGAAATATTAAATCCCTTGCAGATATGCTTAACAGTCAGTTAAGTGCACATTCTTGGTAATACCAAGAACAGAACTCAATTTAAATGATAAAAACTAAAATTTTATATTTTGCTTCTTTTGTTCTCTTACAAAATATTAATCAAAGGAATTTTAAAGCATCAAAAATTAACAAAAGCATAAGGGAACAAATATGTATAAATACAATGTATAGTTTAAAGCATTTAAAATTAACAGCAATCACAAGAGGTTTGTTTTGTTTTGAATTTCATGCAAAGTTACATGAGGGCTATCTGTGCTAGCCATCCCTAATTTTGCAGTGTAAGACTAAAGGGAAGGCAGCTAGTCATCACCACCCACCGCCAACTCAAGTTCCTTAATGATTTGGCCATGCAGGGCCATCATAAAACCTGAATAGTTCATAGAGTGATGCGTTATTCCTTACTTTGTACGTAAATGTTATTTTAACTACAAAGCTTTTCTATAAATTTTTAAACTGTCTTTTTTGTTGAGCTTTAGGTTAAAATAGTTTTAACGTTGATGATCAGTTAAATTTACTGAAGCATTTTCAACAGTTACAGATAGGGAGATCTTTAGAGTAGCTGCATCACTTTAATAAAATGCAATGAATGCCAAGTATACAAAACAAAGAAAGTGTTACTGTTACTTTAATTTGTTTCACTGTTTATTTATGAATATCTTAATTATTTTCTCATATGGCTGATACTTTTTTTCAATGTATATGTCAGATATAAAAGATTATTTAGTGTAAATAGTATTATAAATTAATCTGTTTTGTGTTTGCTATTCACTGATGTTGAGACTATTAAATGTTGTTTTGACAATCCATTGATAAAGAGGCTCCAGAGATTTCTAAAAGGCCTAAATGATAAACATATAAATAGTTGCAATCAGATAAGCAGAAGTAGAATACAAGTAACAAGTTAGAGAGGTTCAATCAAAAAAATGTTACAAAATATAAAGTTAACCTTTGTATCAGTGCAGACCTAGCCTAATGGTTGATACATTAGAGTGAAATTAAAAGTTTGGGAGATATAAAGAGTATAGGCTTCTCAAAGGGTGTTCTGACCTAACTCAACTCACCTCTTTGGACTTTAACTAAAAGGCAGACAATTATTTGTAAGTACAAAAAATCAAACTATTATCAGAAGTTCAGGATACAACTGTGGTTAACTCAGTCAACAGTGTAAGTAAATTATACATGGATAGAAATGGAGAAAAATAGTTCAGCTTGCCAACTGAATTATGAAGCAACTGAATTGGACTAAGTGGACTTTTGACAAGAAAAAGAAAATTGTATAGTGTTTAAGATACAACTATGATACCTATAGTGTAAGAAATATTTGTGCATACATTTAACTGGTTTTAAATATATGTGTTACTTTAAAAACAACTGGAGTGTGCTGTTTATTTATCATTAAACTTGTTACTAACAAGTCACAGACACTTATGGTAGAAAAATCCTTAGCCCAGCACACCTATATTATTCAACCTACTTAATAGATACTACTACTTAAAAAAAGTTTCTGACAATTAGTAAGTCACAGTCATGATTATATAGTGATGAACAAAGATAGGAGAAAGCAAGAATGATAGCAAGTATAATTTGGCCTGTATATACACAATTGTGGTAGTTGCAAAAATAGTCTGGAGATAAAAATCATACTATATAACCATGTCAAATCTGTATAAAATGGATAGAAAGAAGATTGTGTCTCATGCTGAAAGACAGTAAACTATAAGAGTTTGTTAAACAAGAACTACAGAGAGAAGAGAGAAAGAAAGCCTAAAATTAAAAAAGGAGAAAGTAAAAATGAAAGACTGGAAATAGAGAGAGAAAGAATAAGAGCACAGATCAAGAAAGAAGAAATTGTGAAAGAGAGAGGGGACAACTTCAAATAGAGAAGAAGAAGAGCACAATTTGAGATTGCAAAGCTTACCCAACCAAAGGAAAAAGGACTTAAGAATGGCAAAATAGTCAGGGCCAGCCAACCCAAGCTGTCCATATCTAAAGAACAGAAGGATAACATGGATACTTTCCTGGAAAGATATGACAGATTTTCTCAAAGTCAAAATCGGGACAAATGAGAATGGGAGTCTGTCTCAGACCAATTCTCACAGGAGAAGGCCTATAAGTGCATGCGTGTGTTTCTTATAGCAAAGCCACATTGGGCTATCTGCTGAGCTCACCAAGAGGAATTGAAACCCTAATTAGGCATTGTAAATCCAGAGACATAATGCTGTACTAGCAAGGGTGCACAAGTGCATGCAAGCATGATGTCAAAAGACACCATCTAGAATGACATATTAAAAATGGCTTTAATATAATGATATGAACTTACTGCAGAAAGTTTTTCTCTGAAAATTTAGAGAAGTATAACCTGAAACTGAAAAACCTGCACTTCAATTTGTGACATGTCTATGGCAATAATTCATCTGACAGACTGACATAACCAACTGTGAAAATAGTTTTTAAGGAATGGTAGATCTACTAAAATGAGAACAGTTCATGGTCAAATGACATGCTACTGTTCTTAAAGGAGAGAATAAAAAAAATGTGAAAGAAATGATAAAGTTAGTAGTGCAGTGTATGGAAGCCCATGGAAGAAGTATAAATGGCAAGTCCAAAAATATCCAGTTAAATTCAAAACCAGTGATGGGTGACCAAAAAGAAAGAGTTTACCAAAGGTGACAGGAGGTGAAAAAATAGAAGAGAGAAGAGTTGTTTGTTATAAAATGGAACACACTACAGATGAGTGCAAGTCTATTACCAGCAAACAACAGCAGAAATTCCAAGATAAAGAAGCTGGAACCACTGAAAAAGATAGTGGTGGTTAGAAACAACAATACATGAATGGCACCATGGATGCTACTGCCAGAAGAAACAGAATTAAGAAATCACATCAGATTCACCACAAAAAAGAAGTGCTGATTCTATGATTGAAGAGTGTACAATTAAGGATCAGCTGAAGTTTGCAACTGGATCAACAGTGCCAGTGGTACTAAAGTGTGTGACAAACATCAAGAGAATATACCAGATAATAACATGCCAATAAGTGAAGGATATGTAGTAGAAAAGAAAGTGAAGGCTCTACAAGACAATGGGTGCAGTAGTGACAATCAGTTGAACATCTGATGACCAGGTGATGGGCAAAGTACATCTACATATACTAACTGATGGGACAGTGAGGAGGTTTTCCAATGTAAAAATAAAGGTGCTTCATATCGTAAAATAAACCTTAGCCTGTGTGTATAAAGGCACCAATATACAATTTTGTGATTGGAAACACACACCAGGTAGTAGAAATTTGGGGAAACTAGACAGAAAGAAATTTGATGAAGCATCTGCAGTCACCACCAGAGTTAAAAAAAAACAACAACAAACAAGATATCAAGCCATACAAGTGCCAAAAGGCAACATGTTAAATGTAATATATATGCCAAAATGACTGGTTTGGATTGAGAAAATATTTTACATAGAAGTGCGAAATGTAAGTTTACCAGAACTGAAAGAAGCATAGAAGAAAGACCCCTTTACTGCAGAAACTTTGGGACAATGTCTGGAACAAAGCTGAGTCCAAAGACAAAGGTGAAAAATACTTATCGAATAGAGAACCAGAAGAAAGTGCAGTAACAGATTTATCAAGTCAGTTATAATGGGAAAGTTAAACAGATCACACTGTCAACAAATACAGAATACTGAACTCAAATGTTTAAGTTGGCTCATGAATCAATTGTGGAAGGAAAAGAAAATGGCAAACAGGATCACCAGTAACTTCCATTGATTGGGAGTAATCAAAGATGAGAGTAGATTATGCAGGTCATGTGACATCTCCCAAAGGCCGATACCCAAAGGGAAGGTAGCCAAAGTGCCATTAGGTGAAATGCCTTTCATAGAAGTCTTTCAGCAGCATAACTGTAGACTTGATTGAATCACTAGCATCCATTTCAGACAAGGGCAACTAGTATGCACTGACAGTAGTCAACTATGTAAAATGTTATCCAGAAGCTATAGCACTGGCAAAGATACAGACAGAGAGAGTAGCAAAAGCTCTGCTAGAGGTATTTTGTACAGTAAGCTTTCTGAGAGAAATCCTGAGTGACTGATACAGAAAGCGTACAGACTTATCAGTGCTTGGCAACTCTTTATCACCTTGCATAAAGACAGTTAATGGAGTTTTAAAGAACATGCAAAAAAATTGTACCAAGAAAGACCATGTTACTGGGACAGCTACTTGCAAGCAGTGTTATTTGCTTAACAAGAAATCCCACAAGAAGGTACAGAATTTTCACCCGAGTTTTGCATATAAGAACAGTATAAGGTCCAAGGCAAGTACTAAATGAGGTATGGACAGAAGAAGAAAAGTCAGAAGTAAGGAGCACATAAAAGTATGTGTCTGACCTCAGAAACTGGCTAGAGGAGACCTGTCAACTCGCTTGACAGTGCTCCTATGCATATCAAAGAAGTCAGAAGCATTTCTATAACACAAAGACACAAAGACCCAGGAATGACACTTCAAGGTTTGACAGGTCTCAATTCTGTTGCTCACAGAGCACAACAATCTCAGTCTCCAGTTGGTACGGCCATTTGAAGTACAGGAAGTACTCAACAGAATAGGCTACATGGTAAATGTAAATGAGAAGCTCAAGATCTGGTGTGCCAATCAGTTGAAAAAAGATATTTTGGAAGAGAAAAATACCTAACTGGTACGACTATTGAAACAAAGATGTATGTCATGGACATGACCATCACAGATGCATAACCAGAAAATAGTGACTTTAAAAC
The DNA here is from genome assembly GCA_011833715.1 of Carcinoscorpius rotundicauda. Taxonomy (NCBI): domain Eukaryota; kingdom Metazoa; phylum Arthropoda; class Merostomata; order Xiphosura; family Limulidae; genus Carcinoscorpius; species Carcinoscorpius rotundicauda. The sequence continues at coordinate 40,502,362 of CM022392.1, read as the reverse complement.
AAGGACTTACTAGACCTAAGACCACTAGGTGTAAATGAGACATACAAACATGTTAACATAAGTGAAGAATTGAATAACAAACAGAAAAAGGAGCTATGAGACCTACTGTGACATTAGGCAGATATCTTCACAGATAGATCGCAAAAGACAGACCTTGTGCAACACAAGATCAAGAAAAACCACCAAACATCCACTCAAAGTGAAGCCCTATTAGATGCCTTATGCAAAAAGAGATCTAATAAAGCAGGAAGTTGGGGCAATTTTGGAAGCTAGAATCATAAAGCTTTCAAATTAACTGTTCATCAGTTGTACTTTTGAAGAAGAGGAGTGGATCAAACTGCTCCTGCATAGATTTCCAGAAGCTAAATCTTTTAGCAACCCAGAGACTATCATGGCAAAACCAGATGGAGACAAATCTGCCCTCTAAAGAGAAGACAAAATTTTAGACACTAAATCGATGTTACTAATTTAAGGGAGATGATAGTTGGATTAGTCAACTCAGTAGCAATGTTCAACCTCATTATCAGTTGAATGTTGTGCAATACCACCTACTTCCACACTGCAATATAGGAAGACCACTTGAAAAAACAAAGACAGCTGTTCCAGCAAGTGAGAGCAGCATAAGACCATCCAAATGCTACAAGATATTTTTGTGCTGGAGTTTGCTGGACACAAGTAGAGGGACCAGCAAATAACCATGGAAAAAGAGAAAGTAATCCATATAAATGACACATCAGCTCCAACAACCAAGCAGCAAGATCCTTCCTGAGGTTATCAGGATACCACAGGAAATTCATCCCAAATTATGCTGAAATTACCACACCATTGACTGAACTTATCAGGAGATGCTTGCCAAATAAGGTAAAGTGGAAACAACCACACCAATTGAGATTTCAGAAATTAAATAAAACATACTGAGAAGTTTGCCAGTTCTTAGAATGGTACACTTCAAAAACCTTTCTTTGTCCAGGCTGATGCTTCAGCAATTGGAATTGAGGCAGTACTCTTAAGGGAACATGAAAATAAACTGTTTCTAGCAATGAATATAAGTAAACAGCTCTCAAAAAATGAGAACTATTACTCTGTGGTTGAACAAAAGTGTCTGGCTATCATATTTGCCATTTAAAAGTTCCAGAATTCATCATCCAGACAAGCCACCAAACACTTGCATATACTCAGAGGTGCAAGATCAACATGATACAAACTGAAGCCACCAAAGGTACTTCAAAATGATGGTGCAGACTGGATGAATATACTTTGGAGGTGAGCTGAACAGTCTTTGCATATAATGAAAAACAAAAAGTAAATGTTTTTCTTGGAAAGGGCTTATGTTAGCTATACATGACTGTTTAGTGTAAGTAGTAGTAATATTTATTTATTTTGTGTTTGTAATTCATTGATGTTCAAGCTATTGAACACTGTATTTGCAGTCCACTGGTGTCAAAATTATGGAAATTTCTAGAAGGCCTAAATAATAGACGTATAAATAGCTATAACCAGATGAGTAAAAGTAGAGTACAAGTACAGTCACAATGAAGAAAAATAAAATCACAGAAAAGTTAAAAAATGTAAAGTTAACCATCACAAAAATGAAAGGCCTAATAATTGATACATTTGAGAGAAATTAAAAGTTTGGAAGAGATAAGAAGAATTACTTGTTTCATCAAAGGGTGTCTTAAACTAACTAAACCCAGCTGGGTAGGCTTAATAAAAAAGGCAGATGATTATTGTAAGTTCAGTATATAACTACAATAACTCGTGGATACTACTGTGATAAAAATAGAAAAAAAATTAGTTGGACTTGTCAATTGAATTCTAAAGCAGTTGAACTGACCTTAATAGACTTCTGTCAAGAAGAAAACTGTATGATGTTAAAGATACAACTGATCTCCATAGCATAAAGCATTTTTGTATATATATTTAACTTCTGAATATATTATTTTAAAAACAAATAGAGTGGGTTCTATTTGTTTATCATCAAATTTATTGCCAACAAATCACAGACACCTACTGTAAAAGAATACTCAGCCCAATTCACCCATATATTTACATTACTATATTTAACGAATCAAAAATACTTCAAATAAAAAGTGACTAATAATGACATTCTTTTTTGGATTTTTTTAAAATAACTGATGGTCTAAATTTATTTTGTAATTAAACTGCTGGTGTTACTCTATTCTGCTGTGCTCTATATTTATTACCATGTTAATTAGGTATGTTTAATTAATGACTAACTTAATGTTAAAAAATACTATAATTGCTAACTGACTATAATTGACTGTTCAATAAAGATTTATGTAACTCAAGTCAGCTGCAGTTCTTTTAATTAGAAACAACAGGGTCTTTCAATGCAAATTCATTGTATGTAGCTATATGAGTATTGTTTGTAACTTCACACGTGTACCTAAACATTGTGCTGATTTCTTACTTAGACATAAAATCATGATAACTATTGTATACAACATATTTTTATGCTAAATGTGAACATTTTATTTCATTCATGTGGTTTAAAATCAAATACAAAATAATAGTTACAGCAACAATCATGGAAGTGATGTGAAACAGATAATCCTGTCAGTGTTTAAATGGATTGCTAAAGAACATCTTGATTGTTTCTTAATGAGTTTCAGGCAATGAATGGATTCGTGAAATGAAAACATAATATCTTATACAAAGCCTAGATGATTCTGTATTTAACACCTTGGATGAGGATCAACTTGATGATTAAGTTACAACTGTCAATGATTTATGTGTAGATTCAACCCAGTGGATAACAGAGTAATCTAGAGGGCTAAGTCCAAACAATGAAAGCAAGTACCCTATAAAAATTTGACTGTTTATGTACACAGTTTAGGGAGATAACTTGGTCAGGTTACCCAAACGTTTCTCATAATGAACTACTCATCAATACTGTTTATAGTGGAACTATGAAGCAAATATGGATCTACCATTTATCTCTTAAAAAGCAATTTCAACTATGATGTTGTTTTACATGGTTCACATGAAACTGTAGACTATAGCAGGGTCGTACCATGTCAAATCATCCAGGAGGCTGCAAGTGACCCCCACAAAATGCCTTGAAAAATTTCACTTGTGCTCATCTACCCATATAATGAAAAATTACCAAAGATTAGATCAATATCTCTAATAGTTTCTGATTTATAGCCTTGTAAAATTTAATTATTTTATTTTTTATTTTTGGCTAATTCATTTTCGGACAACTTTGGCTGCTTGAAGCTGTAAGAGTAATAGTGGTAGAAGGCTGAAATTTCCAACATTGACTGAATTAGTCTCAAAGATTTCAAAGATGATCTCAAACCAACTTTATTTCTCTTAATATTTGCACAGTGAGGCAGTAAAATCACGTGAAAAACCAAAATCATAAAAAACATTGGTTTATGTAACAAGCCATAGCTCTAAGACTTAATATGATACAAAGCTGATTTTTTTTTCTAATTTCCTATAACATGTCAATTGATAAATCAGCAATTGTTGTAATTAAAAGTCTATTAGATCTCCTGTAGAAAATTTAGCTGCATGCAACTTTTTTCGATTTAGCTAAAAATAGCCCTACTTCAGGCCACAGTTTGACCATGTCACCAGTTATTCAGCCTTTTCAGATTTTTACCATATATTCTTACATCTCTGAATATGACCTACAAAGAAAAATCAGAATGGTGTTCAACCTACTTTATGAGTTATAATTTTGTAAAGTATCCTCTAATCATATGAAAAAAAAACTTCAATTCAAGTGTGTTACTGTGTGCAAATATATCCATACAATTTTGAAAAATACCTGTCAGAATGTTATGAATCCCACAGAAATATTCAAACCAGCCTTTCACAATGTTAAATAATGAAGTTGTAAGAAACAAGATTGGTTGGTTGGTTGATTTAGTGTTTTATGACACAAAGCAGCTAGGCTATCTACACCAAACATCCAGTAAAAAGGTAAATGTAGTAAAATTCATAAAAAGAGATGAAGGTAAAACAAAACAGCATTGAAAAACATAAATAGCATAAAACCAATGTTGAAATCCAGTCTACAACGTTAAGAGAGAAACTACAGAAAGAGAAGTTATAAAGGACATTCTGTAGCATAATGGTAATTATCATAACCCACCAGGAAGACTAACAGGTAAGTACAAGAACCACTGTCAGTCACCTGAAGTTGGCCTTTACAGTCCTGGTTTTGAGTTATGTGTCATTACAGTCATTATCAAAATGTAAAGTAATAAAAGTGTTAAAAGACATGCAGCAAAATTGTAATAATAACTTGCCAGGATGACTAACAGGTAGTTCAAATGGCAGCGTTAGTCACCTGAAGTTGGCCTTTCAAGTCCTGGTGTCGAGTTATTTAATGTTACGGCCATTTTCTAATTTAAATTTGAACTAGAGAGATTGTGACTTTTAAAAGGGAAGTACAAAAAAAAGGTTTAATGAAGAAATATAAAACACTTAAATGACATTAAAAATATTAATGGCCGATAAAAAACTAAAAATTTTATCAAGGTGGACAGTGTCACTGTCACCAATAACACTGTCCAATCTTATGGACAAACTCTGGGACAGAACATATTTAAAATAGTGCCATCAGTGGGAGTCATAATGATGGCAAGAAAGTAAAATGTGGCTGATAGTGATCTGAGTGTTACACAAACTGCACATTGGTGTATCAGTTCCAGATAAAAAAAAACAAAAAGTTAAAAAAATTGTGACCAATGCATAGTCTACTCGGAACAACTTCCTCCTTCCTATTCTTATGGAAGCAAGACGGCCAAATTCCAATATAGGGTTTCATTTGGAAAAGCTTGTTTTTGTGTTGCTCACTCCAAGTTGACTGCCAGCTGGCACAGAGCAAGCTTTCAATACAAGACCACAGTCCATGTATGGAATAGGCACAGTGGTGACAGTGCCAGAGCAGATAGATTTAGCTGCTGTGTCTGCAAGCTAGTTCCCACGAAAACCAATGTGACCTAATATCCAGAAAAAACTGGATAGAAGTGGATGTTAATGAGAAATGGGCTAGTTGGTTTTAAATATCAGCGAGAACAGGGTGTGAACCAACATGAACCAATTCCAGGACCAGTAGAGAACTAAGCAAGTCAGTATAAACAGTGCAGTTGGAGTACTGCTTAGCTTCAATATGATCCAGGTCAAGATAAATGGCATACAGTTCAGCAGTAAACACAGAAGCTGTAGAGGGGATTCTGCACACAACCACCAAACTGCAACAAACCATGGCAGAGCCCACAGTCACCTGATTTGGAACCATATGTATAAATTGGATGGAAATATCACTCAAAAAATGTTCAGTATATAAAAGACAGTACTTCCAATCGGGAGTATCTGTTTTTCTCAGATGACTTAAAGAAAGGTCACATTTGAGGACTGTAATAAGCCATGGTGGGATGGGCTGACCAGTGGATTCTGCAATGCTATCCAATGACAGATCGATTCATCCAACTGCACCTGGACACGAAGGCCAAAAGAAGGAATGGTAGATCGTCTGGTCTGAAAAAGCATAGCTCATGGAGGAAGGAAAACACAACCCCAGGTGGGATGCTTTGGTAAGGAACAAAGTTTCAAAGAATACAGTAAAGACAGTTGCAAATGGCAAAGGTGCAAAGAAGGTTCATGAGATTCTATGCATAAGCTCTGAATTGGGGAGATACAAAAAACCTGAGTGCAGAGTCAAAGTCCTTGATGATGAAAGAGGTCCAGCATTTTTTAGGGTCTGGCAGAGGTACAGACCATTGATCCATAGCCGAGTTTCGATTAAATAAGAGTATGATATATCTTTAACACAGAATATCGATCTGCTTCCCAACTGGTGGTGGAGAGGATATGGAGGATGTTCAGTGCTCTTGTGCATTTGACCCATAGCTGCTTTAACTATGGTATAAAGGTCAGCTTACAGTCAAAGATAAGCCCCAAGAACTTGATCTCAGGGACCACAGGCAGCAAAACTTCACCAGTACGGATGGAGTTCAGGATCAAGGTGGACACCCCGTTGGCAGTAAAAGTGCATGCAAATGGTTTAAGAGAGAGAAGAATGAAAGCCGTTTGCCACAGTCCACTTCAGTACGTAATCGAGGGCAGCATGTAGTTGCTGCTCAATATATCTCATGTTCAGCGACGGACACGAGATATGAAAGTCATCAACATAGAGCCCGTCTGCAACAGCGAGAGGGAGCTGTTCAGTGATGGCATTAACCTTTATCCTGAAAAGTGTGACACTCAAAGCACAGTCCTTAGGGACTCCAAGTTCCTGTAGAAAAGAATGCGAAAGTGTTGAACCCACACAAACTTGGAATCTTCTGTCCGTTAAAATTTTTTTTAATAAACATGAGTAAATGGCCATGTAACCCATATATATGGAGATCTTGCAAAAGCCATACCTCCATGTTGTGTCATGAGCCTTCTCAATGTCATAGAATATTGATACAAGTGTTGTCATTTGAGAAAGGCTTCTCTGATTGATATTTCAAATTGAATCAGGTGGCCCATGGTGGAGTGGGCAAGAGGTTGTTAATTCAAGGAACCAAACAAGACGAGCATTAACCTTCCTCCCTAAGGTCTTACAGAGACAGCTCATCAAAGCAATTGGTCGATAGTTTGAAGGAATCTTGGGGTCTCTCCTAGGCTTAAAGAATGTTAAGATAATAATCTGGCACCAGGCATTAGGAAAAACATTCTCCTGCCAGATTTAATTAAAAATAATTAGAAGAATATCAAAAGAAGCAGAAGATAGAATGGTGCAGCATGTCGTAGTGTATATAATCTGGTCCAACAGATGTACTGCCTGACCGATAAAGGGCCAGTTTTAGTTCCACCAGTGTGAAGGGATGATTATAGTCAAAGAGACAGTCAGTTCGAAAGGAAAGAGGTAAACGCTCTGCTCAAGTCTTGATGGCCAAGAAGGTAGAGGAAAAAGCAGAAGTGCTATATACTTGGCAAAAGCTTTCACCTACAGTATCAGCAATGCTCTGGACATCAGCTACCTCTTGGCCATCAGAGAGTAAAATCAAGAGAGGGACAGAATTGTAATGTCCACTGTCCCATATGACCTTGGAGCTGGTGGTGAAAGATATGCTAGTTGTGAAGTTGATCTAAGATTCTTCTGGCTTTGAAGTCTTACCCACCTAGCACGTGCATGGAAAGTGATGTGGTTTGAAAGTGTGGAATATCTACAGAAATTATCCTTGGCCCGTTTTTGAGCCTTCCGTGCCATATGGTAGGCAGGATTCTACTACGGACAAAGATATTGTGGAAAATGAGTCAAGGTTTCAGGAATATACTGAGCAGTTGCTTGTATAATACAGTCAGTTATTGATGCCACACAGTCGTCTATTGATGGCTGACAGATGATGGTGGGATCAAGTTGCGCAAGAGAGGTGAAAGTGGATCAGTCTGCCTGATCTAGCTTCCATCGGTGCACATGGGTATCATGGCAATGACCATGGCCAGTCTCTCTCAAAAGTATAGGATCATTGCCTGGTGGATTATTGTCAACCTTCCATGAAAAATGGGAGAAAAATGAAGGGGAGCAAACAGAGAGATCAATAGCAGTAAAGGACTGACTATGTGCATGAAAATAAGTGGAAGAACCAACACTGAAAAGAGAAAGGTTGTGATCAGTGAGCATATACTCTACAGAGCAACCCCTCCTATCAATAACAGCATTTCCCCAGAAGGGATGATGTCCATTTAAGTCCCCCAGGATTAGAATGAAAGATGGCAACTGTTCAACGAAAGCATCAAGGTCTGATTGATCATATGTATCTCCAGGTGACAGGTAGAGAGAACAAATAGTTATGGTATGGCCCAAGGAAACACGAATGGCTACGGCAACTGTAGTTGTGAAATGAAGTGCAGCAGCATATATCCGAAATGGAGAGGCGGGCAGCAATTTCCGAGCCTCAGGATAACTAACGTTATGAGTCGTTTTCAAATGCTACACCTCTTTTTCCTCCAACCATTTAGGGCAAGAATGAAAGTAAGAAGAGTGAGAACCATTGTAGTTCACACAATGTGGGTCTGTGTCACACTCATAGGCATCATGGACATCACCACAATGAGCACATGTTAGAAAACCACGACATGACATTTTTAAGTTGCCGAACCTCTGACATTGGAAACATCGGAGAAGGTTTGAAATGTATAGCCATACCCCACAATTTAGATAACCTGCCTTGATGGTGGCAGATGCACGTGGTGATGTAAATGTCAGAATGAAAACACTGGTCAGCACCATAATTCCCTCTTCGCGAATGGAGATATGCCTCATTGCAGAAACTCCTATGGTGGAGAAACCAGCAAGAATCTGGGACGTTCTTCAAATTTCTCTCAACAATAACTCCTCATGATGAATTCAAAGTACCACGAGGTGTAACCTCAATAGGTATATCCCTATTTGCTTTTGAATGCAACAGGAGTTCACTGTGTTAAGATGTGGATGTTTCCACCAATATGTCACCAGATTGAAGTTTTTTACTGACTTTGGAGAGCTGACAAGTTCCTCAAGTCTCTTCTGAATGAAAAAGAGACATTTGCCCTAGGTTTGTCTGATAGTAAGTGCACTAAAAGAAAATGAGGTACAACAGATGGTACGGATGGTGAGGATTGCTGCTCAGAATCTTCAAGACATGGTCATTTATCTATAGACTGTTTTTTCACTATTTTATTAGGATTTTTAATTGGAGTATCCATTATAAAGAAAGGGAAATTTTGGTGTCTACTGACCTTACCCTCGTTAGGCTTCATGGTGGGTAGGGTCAGTAGATACTGCAGCAATGCCAGAGTTTTGTAAGCACTATACCCAAACACCAACATCAGATATAATGTCCACAACATCCAACACTGGTACTTGGTTGACCCTAGCCCAAGTGGACCAGCCAATTGATCCAAGGGTGGCCACCCATCTACAGGAATTGAAGGCCAAAGTGGTGTGTTAAGGTTGGACTCCTTAACCACCAGGATCCTCTCCTTCCCTTCACAGGTTACCAGAGGAGATAAACTGAAAGAACAGAACCTTCCCTGGGAGGTCCCCTCATCACATACAAGAATCCACACTGAGGGGAATCATATAAATTGTGCTGATAATGATATATGGATGCAAGGTTGAGGTTTTTGAAACACTAGACAACTACAAACTTAATATCATGTATCACACATTATGTACAAAGTCACCAATTCAGCCATTTCCCACCAGTTTTGTTTTAGGCAATTGTCAACAAACTAGACAAAATTGGAGACTATATTTTAAACTTCTTCGTGACAATGTCATTCACTGAGCATAAACAGTTATTTCACATCTTACTTCGGATATTCATATTTTACACATGGATATAAAGTGTTGTGCAAAAGCTTTAGGATAAATATTTTAAATTTCTTCTTGACAATGTCATTCACTGAGCATAAACAGTTATTTCACATTAGTTCAGATATTCATATTTTACACATGGATATACAGTGTTATGCAAAAGTGTTAGGATAAAGTCAAAAATTAGATTTCAGGCTACTTTCAAAGAACAATGGAAGGTAAATCACAGGTGAAACATCAACATTTTATTAATATCCAGACTTTGTGCAGTAAAAACTCAATTAAAGTGTTAGAGTTCATCAAAAAACTAATATTTTGTGCATTGTCCTTTTATTTTAATAATTGCAGACTGTCTTTAAGGCATTATTGCAACATATTTAATTAAAGTGTCTTTTGGGATTTTACTCCATATATCTCTAATACAGTCCCATAAAGTTTATTTGGCATTAACTTTGATTTGTCAAGGTTGTGTTCTATCAAATCCAAATCTGCTCAATTGGGTTGATATCAGGGCTTTTTGGTGCCAGCAAATTGTTTCTTAGCTAAATATTTTTTTCACAGGTTGGATGAGTACTTAGGGTTATTATCTTCTAAGTAGCAGAATCATTTACCAATAATATGCAAGCCACTAGATATACCACAACAAATCAGTATCTGATTATGCTTGTGCTTGTCCATTATTTCATCTATTCTGCAAATATCTCCTACTGCCTTTGCAGAAAAACACCTTAAACTGTCACAATGCCTCTCTCATGCTCCATGGTAGATGCTGTGCAATGAGGCAAGTATATTTCACCTTTCTTCTGCAAGATGTATAATGATATATGGATGCAAGGTTGAGGTTTTTGAAACACTAGACAACTACAAACTTAATATCATGTATCACACATTATGCACCTTGAGTTAAATATTTCAATTTTGGACACATCCATCCATAACACTCCTTTCTAACCATCAATACTCCAGTTTTTTAATATTTAGCAAATTTCAGTTTCATTCTTAACAATATTTGAAGATCCAATTAAATGTTTTTTAATCACTACATAATCAAATATTCTACTCTCACTGCGTCTTCCCAATACTGTAGATCTGGATACAAGTTTTTGTCATTTGGCACATGGTAATTTATCTCATGCTTGAAATCAGAGGATGTCTTCATTCTCTCCTGTAACAGTAACTAGGAGAACTAATATTAGGCATAGCTTAACATTATTCATCTATACACAGTTTGGGGACTGAGTGTGCAATTTCAAATGAATACCATGAATATAAATTTATCATTGTTTCCTACACAATAATATTTCAGTGTAACGACAGCAAAATATTCATTTGAATCATTAAAATGCTGGTTTGATGCATCTGTATTATTCTTACTATTATTGTGTTTACTTATCATTGCACATCATGAAGGCTACATTGTGGCTGTAGTCAGTTTATCAATATCTGAGTAAAAGGTGTTTTTATCAAATTATTATTTATGAAATAAAGTACAAAGCAGAAAAAAATATCCACATGAATGTTGTGTTTTTCTCACTTTAAATAAAATGACTTAAACATGCAAGTTTAAATTCTAATTTATTGATTTTATTATTTATTCAAATTTGGTTAATACAGTTAAATTTGCAATTTCCTATGATTTTGATGGTCACTGGTTCGACTACTGTTATCAATACACAACCTTGCTCTTTCAGCCATGAAACAATTATATTTGTTTATTTTTTAGTTGTAGCAAAGCTACTTAGGCTATATGCCATTGTCTTGAACATTGAATTGCCAACCAGCTGGAAGGTAGTCAGCCTCCAACTTTTGGGCTACTCTTTCACTAATGAAAAGGATGGACCACTACATTACAGAACCTACTGGCCAACATGTTCCAGTGGTTGCCTTTTGAATTAAGGGTCAAGGATTTGACACTATAACCCTAAACATATTCTACCTTTCAGCCACTGAAGCATTATAAGATGAAAATCAATACAACAATAAGTTGGTAAAAAAAAAAAGTGTAGCCAAAGAGTTAAAAGTGGGTGGGTATTTATCCAACATAAAGATCTTGGGTTACAAGAAAAGGAGCCCACAATCAAGTAACTTCAATGAAAATAATACAATAGTTCAGCTAGACCAACTTAGTTAAAAATTTCTTATCAATTCCAATGGAAACATCCATGAAATTGTTCACAAACACACTGACAAAATCTGATCTAATGTCTATTTCCACTTTGCAAGACAGAGCACTAAAACCCAGGCCAACTGGAGAGGTACAGTGCATTAACATAAAGTTGGAGACATCCATCAGTACTTCAAGGAGGTACACAAAGTCCTCTTTCTTGGTGCAGTCTTCCTGAAGCTCTGCTTGCCTGGCAATTTAAATCTGAAAAACAGAAAGATGTCAGCCCAGAGTTCAGCAACTACCCTGAATTCTAGATATCCAACAGACCAATAGTCAGAACACTAAAAAGATCAAGCCATGAAGTAAAAAGAGGCCTTATTACTGATGCACTGTGTAGGGAACAAACTGTTCAAATTTTGTACAATACACTGAAACTTGTGTCTAATTTTGTCCTGTATACCAGAATACAATGACCAGTTTTTGTTTGATATTTCAGTTACAATTTTAAATTTGTAAAATGTTTTATTTTGTATTATGTGATGAGCATGCTACATCCATGATTTTATTCTGATTTAAATCTGAACTTTTTTGTGATCTTTATTTTCTGTTCTGACTAGGTTCATGTATTATAATTTCAATAAATTTAAATTGAAGTTTTCTATACAATTACTGTACTTCACTTTAATTGGGTTTTTTATTTCAATCATTTTTTTTACTGATTTCATTTGTATTTATTTTTAAATCATGATTTTTATTTTATCATTATGAGCTGCTTTTGTTCACTGCATTTTATTTACTTACATTTTACTTTGACTTAACTAACTACTAAAGTTTTTGTGTAATTCTCGGTTTCCTCACATTGTAATCTGTAGGCATCATGATGTCTTACATGCAACTCACCTAACAAACATGGTTACTACATATTTCAATCTATACTTATCTTGTCAACATTGACAGTGTTAAATTTTCAAGTCTGGGTTTGAAAAGAACATGAGATAACTGTTAATTTTACTCTAGTATAGAATTTTCTGTAGTGCAGGGCTCAAAATGAATTACAAGCAAATTGTGGTTAGTGTTACAGTTCTGCCAGTTAAACTTAGAAGGCACTAGCAAAAATTGTGCTCAGTTGGTGCTTATAGAGTTAAACTCTAAAATAAGTACAAATACAATTCATGAATCCAAATACTAACTCTATTTATTTACTGTCTAAGAAGAAAAACAGTATGACAAAATTGCCTTGGTCTATTTTGGTTTGATTGAATAATCTTAATTCAGTTAATTTCATCAAATAAATATTTCATATACACACAAAACTAAAGAAATGAAGGAATGAAAATTGATATATAAATATATTATGATTATAATAGTACAGTTGTTATTTATTCAGTCCAAAAGCCTCAAACATTCTACACAGGTTGAAACATTATACTTATCTGGAGCACAGCAATATTACATCATTTTATCTATTAATCTTCAGACAACTTGGGTTAAATTTATGAAATATATTTTCATCAACTTCAAATATATATATTCATTCACTAAGCAGTACATAAAATAACCTTTTCATCTATAACTAATATGATATTCTCCACATGCTATAACAGCAATCTGATACCAAATTAACCCAAACAGATCAATCACTATGGTACACAAAGAATTTACCCTCTAGGTCAAGTGAATGAGAAAACTTTTAAAACCAGAATACAAGCATAATATCAAGTCTAAGAAAATAGAGAACGATGTATCTCGGTAACAGTGTCCTAAGAAATCATTTGAAATTTCCTCTTTCACAACTCTACTCACCATTTCCACATACATTGATGTGCCCTCTCACAGTAACAGCAAGCTAGATATATGATAACGATATTAAATATTTATTACACCTTTAAACAGATAGTGCATATTTCTCCCCACTATATTATAATTATTACAAGTTGCACACTATTTCATTCATACACCTCACATAAAATTTATACATTATTAAATTAGTAACAACACCAGTACAGGGGTACCATATATGCTAATAATGTTGAGTAATAAAAATAAAATTCAGTTATTCCATAACGTTTAAGCTAAGTGACATCTTACACTTCATAACATAAAATATGAGGGACTAAAAGAGACTCTGACCCATCATGCTGTCTCATCTGTTTCATCAAATATCCATTTGTATGTGTCTTGCTCTGATGTCCTAAATAATCACCAAGCCAATTTGCATACAATTTCTACCTTTGCAAATCTTAAGTCAAAACTATGCTTCCTAGTCCTATTACCATTAAACACAAAACTGATGATGCATTAATCTTAAGTCCTTTAATAAATTTAAACACCTCAATGAAACCCCTCCTTACTCCTTTTTTTTCAAAAACATACAACTTCTAAGATTTTAACTGTCCTCATATGAAATCCTTTTCATTCCAGTTATAATCCTAGTATCCATTCTCTAAACCATTTTCAACAATTAAATGTCCTTCTTAAGATAAAGAGCCCAAGATGGACACATACTCCATACATGACCTATGTGATATGATAACATCTGTAAATCTGTATTCACTATTTCTGTAAAAGGCAACCAAAATCCTATTTATTCTACCACTAGCAATGGCACATTGTATGTAGAGCATACGAAACTAATCAACAAGAATACCAAGATACTTATCTGAACAACACTATTAGGCTTATTCAAAACCAAATTATGATTTTGTACCTTGCATTCATTACAATAACTCACCAAATCCTTCTGTGAATCAGGACATCTCACAACCAGCAACATCCAAGACCTCAATGTTCTCATCAAATGCAAGATATTTATTGATCATTCCCTTGTTTATATTATAAATATAAATAAAGAGGAGCAAAAGTTTCAACACAGAGCCTTGAAACATCATGCTTGCAACATTAATCCAGTTTCATTGAATCCAATTTATAACATCTCTCTGCTTTCTTCCCCCAAATTTGTTTATATCCATTGAGCAAACTTAACTCCCACACCCTTTCACAACAAGCCTTTTATGCAGCACCTTACCCAATGCTTTCTGAAAATTCATATATGCCCAATCCACACTTTACACTCATAAATATGAGCAGTTATCTTTTGAAAGAATGTCAAAGGATTAGTAACACATGAATTTCCCCTAGTGAAACGATGCTGGCTGTCCAACAAAATTGTAGATTTTGTTAAATGACTTTGCAAAAAAATGTTTATCATACTTTTGTAAACCTTTTCCACTGATATAAAAACTAATGTGCTCATAATTATACAGATAATTTTTGCCACCTCTCTTAAAAAAGTATATAAAAAGAAGACTGAGTAATATTAACCATCTTTTCCTCTTTTAGCCCCTCCTCACTAGTCAAAGACTTTCAAAAAATGTTAGCATGAAGCTTGAATATCCACTCCTTAATCTCTTTCAAAGTTGGTTCATTCTTTAAACTCCCAAATAATTTTTGAACAAGTTCAGAAGGCAATCATCTTCTTCATCAATCATGGTTCCTTCTAACAACTTCACAAAATCAGAAATACTACTTAAATACTCATTAGTAAAGAGTGAACAAGCAGGAGGATTTAGTAATCCATCCATCTCACACACATCGGACATTAACATCTCTCAAAGCCCTGACTCAATCCTAACATCCTACTAATCCTTAATGTATTTAAAGAATATATTTTCATGTTCTATTTTTAAAATCCTAATGTCCTGTTTGGTTAACTCTGGATCTTCTACAGTGCTCAAAGTCTTCCATCATATAAGTCAACTTGCACCTTATGACAATCTAGTTCTTTCACACAGTGGCAATATAGTCTAAATAGCCTTGACTAGTTCAATTAAGACACAAGTAATTTTGGGAGCTGTTTATTGACACAAAGATGGATTATGCATGACAATTCACACATACTAAATAAATGTCATTAGCTTAAATAGCACTGTCCCGTCGTAGCCTAATCGGCTAGTAGACCTGGGGAAACTTGGCACAAACCCAGGAAACTTGGGATCCCTGCCTGGCGCGGGACATTTCTTTTGCCCCCCAGTGGCTCAGCGGTATGTCTGCAGACTTACACGCTAAAATCCGGGTTTCGATACCCGTGGTGGGCAGAGCACAGATAGCCCATTGTGTAGTTTTGTGCTTAATTCAAAACAACAAAACAACTAAAATAGCAAATCAAGTCAGGTTCTAGTAGATTGCCACTAATGAAAATAAAACACAAAATTACCAAGAATAACTCTTAATTTGCCTCTGAATTATTTTTTTTATTTCACAGATCAGCTATGTGTCACATTTACAATATTTAACACAACACTTGGTCACATGTAGATGAATAACAAATATCTTGTACAACATCATGTTACTGTTCAAATATACACAGTAGGTTAGGCTTAGACACGATGACTGCATAAACTATACGTTACATGCATGTAATAAATGTACCAATAGTTGACTGAATCTAAAGGAAGAAATAGTGCTAACTTCATTCCTTGTAACATCTTAAATTTCTTCTGTTTTTTTTATCCATAATAGTTTTGGTGAATTACATATGTCTATTTTGAATAAAATCTGTGATGTAACTCTTATTATTCCCTACCTTTTTTATGCAGTAAAACATCAAATCTGACAGAGTAATCATTGTTTACACCCAGTAATTTGCCATATCTACCTTTTCAAATGTTCTCATATCAGATGTCAACAATAAATTGTCATCTTCTGTTGTAAGTTCTATGACCAATCAATAAAGAAGAAAACCATCCTAACAGGTTTCTAAGAACAATTTTCTCAGTTCGACTCAAAAATATACCAATCTATATATCTGAAATTAAAATTCCCATAATTAAAACCTTATTAATATCCATAATCTCAATCTTATTGTGAGGTTTCTAATTAACTGTCTCCAAACTGTCTATATCTAACGAAGTCTCAGTTGTTCCCACAATATCAAAAAATTTCATTCTAATGAGTACTTTAGGGTCATCCATTTTACTTCCAATGCTTCCATAGTATAACAACAACACAATCTACCCTACCCTTAAAACTATTTCTGATTTTTGTTCCAACATTACACTTTTCATAATATCTAATACATTCTGGATTTACTTGCTTTTTAAGAGGTATCCACTTAATTAACAAATACTACAAGTTCTGAAACAATCTGTGGCATACATATCTATACAATATTTCATCTCTAACAATGAGATATGATCATGTATAACATTTAAATGTAAACCATCAATTTCCAAAAGCTTTCTTTTTCTATCAAATTTATCCCACAAGTCAAACCAAACAACTTAATAGTCTTTACACAACAGCTTTTATTATTCAGCAATTGAAAAACCTTTATCAGTTATCTGTACTTATCAATTAACGTCTCTACCCTTGCATTCACTACATCATTAGCCCTATATGCAAAACATTTCATCACTGTCAGCACAATTACTGTCCTGCTTCTCTGTCAGTTGTCTGACCCTTAATAGCATAATATTCATTTTTAACCTATAGACTTCATAAAGGGATTACCTACAACTTTACTAAAGCCTCTTTTTAAACTTGGTACTGTCATCTCTTCCTGTCCAAACTCTTTTCTTTCTCTGTTTCAACACCTTCTTCATTAGCTAAGGTAGAAATGTGTTAGTGTTAATACTTGTTCCATAGCTAAAAATTTAAATGCATTATTATCAAATCTTCTAACCACATTACCATTTTTATCTTACTAAAATTCTTGCTCATTTATTGAAATATTTTTATGTAAAAGCTACTGTTCCTCTCCAAGCCCTGGTGTCATTCCCACAATTTGCACTTTTCTTTCTCACACTCAGAAACTATAATTACTTAATATGGCCTCTACATTTTCCTCTAACCTGAAAACATTGCACATTCTTGCTAGCTAATCTCACTAAAAGAGTAGGTTAACCTAGAATTAACCACCTTTATAAATAATATTCCTGTACATATAAACCACAACTCATGTTTGATTTCCCACAGGCAACAATTAACACACACTGTCTGATAGCTTAAAAAAATTGATTGATCAAACTACTACGATCTTAATCTTTTCTGTAACATTATCAAGCTAGTTTGCACCAAGGTGAAAATTTTACAATAGCTCACATGCATTACTTTTTTTAATATAAGTAAAAGATATCTCAAACCTATTTACCTCGTTTTCCAACTGATCCAAATCCCTCTATAAAACAGCAACCTTCTCACAGTTAACTACACCAAAAGCTTTAGTATCATCACTGAAGTTGACTATTTATGTAAACCATTCCCTTATCAATAACAGTAATGTATATTGAAATGATCAAGGGTGTCATTATAAATCTTGAGGTACCTTGTAACTCACCTCCAGTTTGAATGAACACCATTTATTATAATTCTTCCCTCTCTCTTCTCACTCACGAAGATGATTTTATTTACTACTCAAGTACTTAATTAATATTATATGTGACAATTTGTCAAAAGTATTTCAGAAATAATTAACTACAAAATAAAACACTAGTAGTAGTCGTACTTAAGTTACTTTTAGTTATAAGTGCGGAACTGGTGTATTTCATCAAAATAAAATGTAGTTTAAATAGAAAGGATAGTCTCCTTTAGGTATGTCTGTAATTATAATATAAATTACACAATATATGCATCATAGAGAATCATTTGATCCTTTAACATTCAAGGCTATCCATGAAAATCACTGTCAATGTCACCAGCCCATGAAAGAAAGAAAATATTCGTAGATTCACGAAATGTCAATGTCACCTACAATATGGTTGTCCAACTAAGCAGCCAATTATTCTTTGTGAAAACAAACTGTTATCCCAATTGCAAACAGCCTGATCAAAATATACTCTGTATCATCAGCAAATTTAACAAATTTTCCGACAACACTTCTATTAAAATTAATGTAGTATATTTGAACTTTCTGAAAACTTCATTTTGACAATGTCTCACAATACCTGATGCTCAACGTAAATGTACCAGTAAGCTGAAGTTGGTTAAACATTCCTGCCTTCTCTCCAAACCATTATAGCTATGAAAAGCAAAAAAAACGAAATCAAATCTAGGAGATAAATATGTACTTCCTACTGTGTTTTTAAATTAGATCAAATAGCATTGTATGGATCTATTTGTTCGTTTAAAATTAAGCACAAAGTTACACAATGGCAAATCTGTGCTCTGCCCATCACGAGTATCGAAATCTCGTGTCTCGCGGTCAGAGTTCGCAGACATGCTGCTGTGCTATTGAACTTAGGCCATGGATCTGTAATACAAGATCTCTCACTAGTGGCATCAAAGCTATTAGTTTTAAGATGCTGTGGAAAGTAAAATTTCCAGAAAATTGCTTGCACTTTCGAAGGCATTTTGAAACGCAAGCATGTCATTTTAACCGTTTTTTCTATTTATCTGTCAAAAAAAAGAGTTTATCTTCCATCCTGTAATAACAGCCATAAGTGATGCACAGAACCTTTGAGATTGCCTTGTTCTGTTTAGTTTATTTCTTCGTTATCTGTAAAAGGAAATGTCTATTCTGTACGTTTCTTTTCATTCTTGATAGTATCAGGTCATCCCATAAGTAATGTTGTTTTCAGGATAGGATAAGTTTAAATGCATATTTCTTTGTTAAATGAAGTTAGTCTCAAAGTAATTTAGTTATGTGAGATGACTTGATTGCATTAATTGTAAGCCAGTCAGTTTCTTTAATATTTGTATTTATTTTAGAAGCTCCAATTATCATGAAGGTGTCAGAGGAGCAAATAAGGCATATAATGTTTTAGAAGTCCAGAAAAAGAAAAAGTACTACCGAAGCTACGCTTAGCATTCAAGAGGTGTACGTCAATGACATTCTAAATATGAGGAAGTGTCAAAGATGGTTCAATAAGTTCAAAAGTGTTGACTGCAATTTGACAGATGTAGCTGGCACTGGACGCCGTGTTGAATTTAATAATGACCTGCTTCTAGCAACACCTGACGAGGATTGAGCTGTAACTGTTAAAGAATTAACCCAAAAACTCATTTCATCTCCTTCAACTGTCCTTCGACATTTGCAACAACTTGGTGGAGTTTCAAAGTTGGGAAAATTAGTACCACATGAGTTGTTGGTTGATAATCTGAGAGAACGAGTAAACATCTCTTCATTCTCATGATATTCAAGCTTTGTTTGGAGCACCCTAGTGATGAGGATGAGAAATGGACACTTTATTAAAATGTTAAGTGCCGCAGACAGTTGGTTAGTTTAAAAGAGCCAGCTACACTACAGTCAAAAGCGAACCTGCATCTTAGGAAGGCTTCATTTAGTGTTTAGTGGGATAAAGGTGTTATAATACACTTTGAGTTGTTACAACCAAATCAGACAATCTCTGCTGATAGATACTGCTAGTAACTGGCTCGACTGAGCACCTCATTAAAAAAAAAAACCTGTTTTGATAAATCGGAAAGAAGTTGTTTTCCATTATGACAATGCACGTCCTCACTCCGCTCGGATCACTTCCAGAAAAAAATGGAAACTCTTGCCTGGGAGAAATTTCCCCGTCCTCCTTATTCTCTTGATCTTGCTCCTTCAGATTACCACATTTTCAGAAGCTTGCAACATCATATGAATGAAAAATACAGTTTACTTCTATGGATATGTTAAAAATAGCCTTTGTACCTTTTATTGTCTCAAAACCACGTGATTTTTATTAGCGTGGAACTAAAAATATTTTGAGACGTTGGCAGACTGTTATTGAAAGTGATGTAAAATACATAACTGATTAAAGTTGTTATTTAAGCTCTTTTTACTTCTTTTAAATTTTAGTGTTACAATTGACATTACTTACGGAATGACTCAATAACTATTTTATTTCAACGCTCAAAACCAAGCCAATGGCCTAGGATTTAACGCATTGTTTGTTTGTTTTGGAATTTCGCACAAAGCTATTCGAGGGCTATCTGTGCTAGCCGTCCCTAATTTACTAGTGTAAGACTAGAGGGAAGGCAGCTAGTCATCACCACCCACCGCCAGCTCTTGGGCTACTCTTTTACTAACGAATAGTGGGATTGACCGTCACATTGTACACCCCCACGGCTGGGAGGGCGAGAATGTTTAGCGCGACGCGGGCGCGAACCTGCGACCCTCGGATTAATAGTCACACGCCTTACGCGCTTGGCCATGCCAGGCCTGGATTTAACGCAACCGAAAGAGTTTAGAAAACGTCTTCTTTTCTCCCTCACCCACGAAAGGCCTTTTATGAAAGAGATCGAGAGAAGATATAAAAATAAAATACAATAGTATAAAATAATAGTAATAAGTAAATACAAAAATAAAAATAGAAAAATATATAAATAAAATAAAAGGTAAAGGTAGAAATATTTATGTGTTTAAAAATGATAATAATTAAATATATATATATGTATAATGTACTAAAAATAAAAATAGAAAATATATTTAAAGTGAAAAATATATATAAACTTTTGGGGTTCTGTATAGTACTGATACCTTCTCCGTGAAGTATGTTAATGTTGTTGTTTTTGAATTAAGCACAAAGCTACACAATGGGCTATCTGTGCTCTGCCCACCGCGGGTATCGAAATTCGGATTTTAGTGTGCAAGTCCGCAGACATACCGCTGAGCCACTGGGGGGGGCGAAGTGTGTTAAGCAAGCAAAAAACGAAAAGAACTGAGAACGGCGATCGAGCGCGAAAGGGTTACGGAGTATTGTAAAATAAACGGTTCTGAATCTATAAATTCTATATCTAAAATTTTGATTTGGGAGAAAAAAACTAGAGCATCCCGAGAAAAACGCACTTTCAGTATCCAGGCGCCGAATTATCTTTCCAGATGGTGTCTGAGCTATGCATCTGAAATGAAAGATAGAAAGCAAATATAGTATGGAGATTGGTGGGTGTGCCGTGTTTCAGGTGTTTCTGCTAATGTTGAAAACTGTTGCGTTAACGTTTTTGATAATATCTTTTTGCAAATTCTGAATGTTTTTTTCTTAGACAACGTACTGTATCTAGTGAATCTATGTAACTTGGTAAGATGTATCTTGGTAGCCAGAAAGATGTACGGATTACTTGATACTGTAAAGCTTCTGCATTAGGTTATTGGACATATTCTATGTAACCATACAGCCATTTTAGGTAAGTAGTCTAATATATGATTTGTAAATATGGAACCAGGCAAACATCCTTCGTGAATGCTTCCGATTTTCTTAAGGATTATGTTACGTTGATTTGCAGATTTACAAATGTTACCAAAGTGATCTGTCCATTTTAGTCGAGAAATTTTTATAGATGTAGTGAATATGATATTGGAGCTTAGCAAATTCATAAGACAGAATTAAAATCTTAATTTGCAATGTTAGAATTAACAATAATTTACAACAATTACTCTTCAAAGTTGGAAGTAGTAGGACCAAGTTACCTAAATTAGTGCAAGCGTTGTTTGTAACTGCAGACAAAAAGTTGAGTTCATACTATATACCTCCAAGTAACTTATAGAAAGTGTTAAATGAAATTCAAAGAAAAATTACCTCTACACTTCACTTTGTAATTTCTACACGTGATGAAAAGATTTACATCTATTATATATAGGCTGATTTAGGCCATATTGAAGGATACGCTAAGTATGTTTACAGAGATACCTTTGAAAGCAACTGATAGAATGTTTAAAATGTATAAAATTATTGGCTCAAACTGTAGAAAATAACAACCCATATCTTACAGTGTCAAGCAATCAGCGTACTTATATGGAAATGAGAGAAGAATATATGCTAGAATGTATAGAAGGATCCATTAGAGAACGTAACCCTAGTTCAGGAATTTATTTTGTACCCATTATTACTTGTAGTTGTGCAATATTTGCACGAATTAAAGATAAGATAGTTGAATTATGTAAAAAGAGAATAACTATCTTTTAACCATTTTACTTCTATAAAACAAAGCTCCCTGAAACTTGTTTTTTTTTTTTCACTGTAAAAGATGTACTTATGGTATCAATGTATGCCCTAAATCGAATATTAACTAATTTGATTATCGAACTGAGGTAATTAAATAAAAGAATAGTGGGTATATCAGGTTAACTGATCATAAATTAAATATATAAATCAAAATTATTAGGAAAATTATTAAGATTTATGTGAAAGAATGTTCGAGAATTCAGAAATGAAGAGTTTGAGAACCAAAGTCTGAAAAACAAGATTTATTAATTACAAAAGAAGCGATGAAATATTACCACAGAACAGCTAATCAATGGCAAATAAAAAAAACTAATATTATTACATTAAGACAGTGTTATTCAAGAAAAAGACAGCGTGAACAGAAAAATGTTGAGTGACAAACCGAAATGCGAAGTGTGTATAAAAAAGTGAAGTGCGTTACTGATTATAATGTCTTTAGTTCGTGACGAAATTCGAGTGATTTAAAAACTGGTCGTGACCGATATGCTATAATGAGGCATAGCTAAAGCTGTGTTAAAGACACCTGCAGTCAAGTAAAATTATTCTATTACAAGAAAACCAAGACTGCTATAGCGGAAATAGAAGGATTCCAAGTGGAATATAAGTATTTCCTTAAGGAATTAACTATTCTGGACTGTTCTACCAGTTCGACTGATAATTATTGTTATAAATCTTCAATCCTGAAATAACTATTAAGTCAGGAGATCAAAGACATGTAGATTGGTGTACCACCTATCTTCATGGATTGACCTGGGAGGAAAATGAACGCGTTTTTCCTCATCTTTTAACTACATGTAAGAACGTGTGTCAAATTTATGATAAAGTGTGTACGAATGGTTTAAAAAAAGAAACTTAATCAGTAAGATAATGAAAGTAACATACATAAATTTGAAGAACTATGGGTGTCCAGCATGTAAGAGGATGAGCATTATTAACCCGGTAACTTGTATTTACGATGCGTATATACATGAATATTATTCAAAATGGAAAGCGACGACCTTACGTGAGAGGATTATAAATAGCAATGAGACAGTATTTCAACATTTCAAATAAGAATTTCAAGGAAGTCAGAAAAAGAAAACTTGAAGACATCATTGTTGGTTAAAACTGAACTTAGTGTAATAATAATAAATAAATAGATATATTAATACTAATTTCTTTCCTATTTTTTTATTATATTTTTACGGATTTTGCTTTGGTTGTATTATGAAATAATATATAGTTAAATGATGCATAACCTAGATCATGACCCCCCAGTGGCTCAGCGGTATGTCTGCGGACTTACACGCTAAAATCCGGGTTTCGATACCCGTGGTGGGCAGAGCACAGATAGCCCATTGTGTAGCTTTGTGCTTAATTCAAAACAACAACAACCTAGATCATGTATAACCGACATACTAGGCCCGGCATGGCCAAGCGTGTTAGGCGTGCGTCTCGTAATCTGAGGGTCGCGGGTTCGCATTCCCGTCGTGCTAAACATGCTCGCCCTCCCGACCGTGGGAGCGTATAATGTTACGGTCAATCCCACTATTCGTTGGTAAAAGAGTAGCCCAAGAGTTGGCGGTGGGCGGTGATGACTAGCTGCCTTCCCTCTAGTCTTACACTAGTAAATTAGGGACGGCTAGCACAGATAACCCTCGAGTAGCTTTGTGCAAATTCCAAAACAAAACAAGC
The DNA here is from genome assembly GCA_011833715.1 of Carcinoscorpius rotundicauda. Classification (NCBI taxonomy): domain Eukaryota; kingdom Metazoa; phylum Arthropoda; class Merostomata; order Xiphosura; family Limulidae; genus Carcinoscorpius; species Carcinoscorpius rotundicauda. Next base: position 40,478,331 of record CM022392.1, on the reverse strand, counting down.
TTACAGTGTTTTAAGTTCAAAGTAAGAACTTTTTGAATAAAACGGTTTTGAGTAAATTTTTCATTTTTGTTGACATTAAATTGAGAACTGTTAACTCAGAGTAAAAACAAATGTACAGTAAAAATGATTCCTTTTAATTATCATTCATCAAAGAAGTGATTTCCCTCATCATTTCTGAATACAAGGCCTCAATCATTCCTTGATTTTTGATCTATGTAGAAGGAATATCATCATCACTCACCGCCAACTCTTGGGCTAGTCTAATACCAACGACAACGGCTCCTACGGCTGAATAGGCAAGGTGTGCTTGGTGTGACGGGGATTCGAACCCGCAACTATGAAATTACGAGGCGAGCGCCCTAACCACCTGGTCATGCCAGGACTACCACATATCGCACTTACGTCGATCGTCAGGCTGTGAAGACTTGAGATTTCAAACTGTAAATAAAATGCTATGAAAAAGAAAATAATATTAATAACAAAACACGAGTACAACAGTTTCATCAAAGAAAATCTGTTTAAGGAGAAATAAAGTGTTATAAATGTGCTAAATGCAAAAATCGAACTATTAATTACAAATAAATAATAAAAAATCAGTATTATTAATGAATGTGTTTTATGGCATAACAGTATAAATAGAAGAACGCAAATGAATCTGTCAATATCAAATAAGTTTTTCTCCTTTAAAATGTTTAAATAAATTCATGAAAGTCTTAGATACCTAATATCACGCAGTGATGATGAGTAGTTTATTCTACAATTATTACGAGACCTGCAAATTTAAACTTCATTAATGTTTAAATTTACTTGGGAAGTTTAATAGTTTACACAAATAAAATTTCATGTTTGAAACAAAGACAATTATTTTTTGAAAGACTGTTTATGAATAAATATGCAACATCAAAAGTTTGTTTTAAAGTGAGAGTAAGTATTCATGGAGGTGAGACATGGCCTGAATCTACGCGTTCTCTTCCATCAAAATAAAATTGGGGACAGTGGTATGAGTGAAAGTGGTTACTGAGACCTAAGATGTACAGATATCAGGCATAACGTTCAGAGTACCATTCCTAATGATATACAGATCAAAACATAGATAGAAGATGATCATCAGTGAACCATATTGTGGATTTGTCATTATTAATAAAGCGATCTAGTTAATGTAATATTATAAGTATTGATCTGGTAATGAAGTATTGGAATGCAATTATATGTTTAATAGTAATAATTATACTTGGTGGAAAGCAGTATTGATTTTCCATTGTCATTTAGTTTGTATGAGAGTGATTATTTACGTTCCATTTTTTTTCCAGCACTTGATTGCTTTCACAATACATTGTACATAATCTGTCAATCAGTAGATAACTCTATACAATTACAATTTAAGTTCATGAATTCATAAAGGTTAAGTGTGTTTATTTGTCTTGAACACCTATAAGAGACTCTGATGAACAATTTTCACTTGTTAAAATAATTTGTTTTTGTATTGACTATTTGTATAAATGTCTAATGGATTTTATTACCACAACACTTTCTCCTGTCATAAATAATGCAGATACCTTATTATGTTGCTTTGTGCTAAATCCAACAAACAAAATAAAATAGGAAAACTTTGAAAGTGACATGAGCCTACCCTTTTTAGTTTAAATTGCAGCTAAAATAGGAGAATAGGAGCATAATATTGGATGAAAAAGTATTGATTGAATGTAGAGTTCCCCATAACAGAGATCAAAAGTGAACTACTAAGGAATGATTATCATCTGATTTTTGTTGTTCTTGTAAACAGGTGGTCAAATTCTTCATCTTTGCTCTTTTTCTTCAAAGACTGACCCTGTCATGAACTGATTTAATTCGTTGTAAAGTACATCCGTACTTTGCTCACCTTCATGATGGAGCTCCGAATTTTAGCTCCAGTAACATGAAATTTAAACAATGACTTTGACAACATTGTTAGTTACCAACATATTCTCCATTTGGTTCATCAATTAATACTAATTTTTAAGGAGTACAGAACTGTATTTTTCTAACAGAAAACCTTATATATTTCTATAGATATGGATCGTTCTGGCACTGAAATCAAACTATTCTGATTTCACCTTCTCACCAAGTATTGTGATGTACAAAGTGAACAGATACAACGAACCTCGATCCTTTAACATCAAATGAAAAGAGGGATCAAGAAAGATGTTATACAGCTAAAATTTAACTTCCTTGTAAACTGTAAGAAACGTTGCTGATGGCATTAACAAGCCACCTATTGCTAAAAGTGTTAAAAAGTACGGTAAAGAACGTTAGCAGCAAGAGAATCTTTATTGCGCAAACAGTTAAACAGATTTTGTATATGTAAAAATGGCAGGTATTGGTTGAGAAAATTGCTTATGTAGAGGAGCGAACAATTTTCTCAACCCAAATAATCCGTTTTCACATATATATTTTCTCTAAAAGTGTATTTTCTTCTCATCAAGGATTACACAGATTTTTATTATAAAAAACAACAACATTTAGTCTGGTGTTTATAACAATGGAAGGGTTGCTTTAGGATGGACGAGTTTATATTACAACCATTTGGTTCCTACAGTTGAGTATATATTCACCAAACAGTCAATGAAAAGTTTCAGAAAGAGTGTCTTATGCCAACAGTACAGGATGCAATACACTTTATAATTGTTTGGAATTTAATATCTTCATATAATGCAGACCATATTCATACAATTGATAGAATCTTTGGTCATCATAGAGACAACTCTGTGTTAGTTCACCATGTTGTATCCTCAGGAAGTGAGATGTTTGGGATGAACTTCAAGGTAGCAATGAGTCCAAAACAAACATCCAAGAAATGCGAAGTTTATTTGGCAGAGAATAAAAGCTCAGACGTTCTTCAGCGAATTGAATAGCTGTCACTAAGTCCAGATCTTTTTCTCATAGATTAAACCTAATAGTTGTTGGACTTCATATTCGATAGAAGTACCAACTTTGCAAAATATAGCTTTTAGAAATATTTTCAGGAACAATAAAATCAAATTATATCACAGTTTGTTAAAATACTTAATACTTTGTTAACTTTTTATTAAAAAACGAAAACAAACAAGCATTTCATGAAAGATCTTAATTGTGATTGACTCACAAAGTAATTTACCAACATTTCACCGTCTCAACTAGTTTTCTACAGTGCTGTTGATCAGACTTGATTTTCCAAAATTTCTATTATTTCAGTTAGGTGTGAAATGTGAGGTTTGAGTGTACTATGGAGTTAGGATGGTTATTCTTGTCTCGTTATGTTTGATGAGCTAAACGATAGTGAACGTTTATTTTTCTTTGGTAATCGTACTGGCAGAAGTATTTGTTAAAATTCTGACACCAAAAAACTCAATCATATTTTGAGCCAACTATATCTCTTACGGTTTTCTCACCAGTCTCACAAGCAATCCTGGATAATCTCTCCATTGACTTTTCTCTGTGTCAGATCATCACCGAGAAACTTGAAAGAAATCAATAACAAATCGATATTAATATGAATATAATTCTAACTGAGCTATAGTGCCGAAGAGGATATAATTATCCCCTTAGAGTATTCTAGTCTATTAATTCAAGAATTAGGGACGATTATGTACAAGTAGCCCTCTGGAAAAGTTCATAAGAAAGCTAAATTGCTGGGTTTAATAATAATAATAAATAGTTAAAAAGTATCCTTAAACCATTATTTCTCTCGCTACAAATATAACAAGATACAGTATAGGCTAATGAATTTGGAGTTACAAATAAAAGTTATTTAATTCAAGTGTGCAGTCGTAAATGAAATGCAAAAGCGATTAAATCGAGGAGGTTTATAATGAGAATAAAGACTTAGCATTGACACTGGTATTTAAAAACACAAACAGCACTTCAATGCAATATATTAAGATACTCAAGTAAAGAAAGACTTGTACAGACTAGTTATGATCTACTGAAGTCTTAAACCTCTTTACTAATGGAAGAACATGTACAGACTAGTTATGTTCTCTCAAAGTCTAAAACACGAATAAGTACTGTAAGTACCAGACCAATAATATTTAAATGAGTTACACATAAGAATTGAGTAAAAAGTCTGTTTCTTTAGAAATCGTTTTTCACTGGCACGGCGATACGTCTACGGGCTTAAAACATCATAAATCATATTTTGATACTAGTGGCTGGTAGAGTACAGGCACCCCATTGTGTAGCTTTGTGCTTAACTGAAAACAAAGAAAAAATCTTTTGGAATTTTCTCCCGAAACTACATAAAATACTATCTTGCATAGCTTTCACTAATATTTAAATTATATAAAAAAAGGAAAACAACCAGTAAACAATGCTCATCAATAACCTTTGGGCTATCATAATTTAAAAGAATGGTGGAATTTGACACAATTTTCTTATAACGCAACCACAACCCGACAGTGTGGTGCACTTTTTTTTTTCGGCAACGTTATCTAACTAAGAACTAAGAAACCTAAGATTCATGTTTGAGGTATAGTAACCATTGAAAAGATACATAGAGAGCCAGTTAGTTTGGTTGTGCCCCCCAGTGGCTCAGCGGTATGTCAGCGGACTTACACGCTAAAATCCGGGTTTCGATACCCGTGGTGGGCAGAGCACAGATAGCCCATTGTGTAGCTTTGTGCTTAATTCAAAACAACAACAAGTTTGGTTGTTGTTGTTGAGCGCAAGACTATAAATTGTGTGCTCTGCCCACCATGAGGATCAAATCCTAATTTAGTGTCAAAAATTTGCAGAATAACTGCTCAGCTACTGTGGGTGGGAATCTGATAAACGGTACATTTACATATATTTCCAACGTTTATATATTATATATAAATCCACACACATACAAACATATAAACTTCAGACTTGTGTGTATATATATATATATACACACACACACATAATAATCATACACTTTTTGGAAGTTTATATGTTTGTATGTGTGTGGATTTATATATAATATATAAACGTGTGTGTATATATATATATACACACACAAGTCTGAAGAATTTATAACTTCATTGACATGTCACTGGTTAAGTCATATTTAGGGGATCTTTTTATGTATTTAAGATTGTAAAAGGAGTTCATACTGTTGCAACATCTTTTTTCATATTTAAAAGTGAGAATAATAGGACTAGGAGACTTAAACATAACTTTTGGCAGGTTGGAGTCATCTTCAGCTAAGAAAGTCTCAATTTAATAAGAGGGTGGTTGGCCTTAAGAATGAAATATCATCAGATGTTGAAGAAGTGGTAAATTTTAGTGAGTGTTAAAAAAAGGTTAATAAACATATGAATGATAATGGCTGGCTTTAAAAAAATTAAATTATTTACTGTAGTTCAGAGGATGAAACAGTCGAGATGGACCAATAGCTAAATTGTTGTCTCTAAATGTTATAGCGTTGTTTTGCGTGAGACGTATTGCAAAATATTTCCTGTGAAAATATTGTTATTGAAAAGAAATATGTTTAGATTATTTATTATGAACATGTTACCATAAATAATTTATCAATAAATTTATAATTTAAAAGTCAAATGTTAATTATTCTATGATATTCTCGTTTTTAAGGATGATGTAATTACATGGTAAGGAAACACAATTAACTAATAAATTAATTATTTAAATGGATTGTGTTAATGATACTGATGTTGATCAAATTTTTACTGGCCCGACTTTTTGGAAATCTGACGTCGTTGTCCTCGGTCTGTTATTTTTGTTTTGTGAGCGTGATTTCGTTTACTCATCAATAAAATTCAACACAGAATTTTGGAAAATACATATAACACAAAAAGATAATTTAAGTTTTTCTGACATTTAATGTTTTACAATATTAATTTTCATAACGTTGCATATACAATCACATAGATAACACGATTAATAATAAAAATGATCAATAGAAATCCCAGTTTCAAATCTTCAGTAAATGGCGGGTCAACGGTGGTCGACTGTCATGCATAGTTTGTTCCGTAAACCTCCAAAGGTTCGTCATCTGCATAAAACAAACAAGCTATTGAGTAAAATCAATGGTTCACAATCTCTCATCCAGGTTATGGACACGACTGAAACCGTCAAGACGATATATACATGAATCGTTTAGTGATTTTTTGTTGTTACAGCGTTCTCTCTACCCAACTGAAATTCATCCATGATTATCTAAGCTGTCTTGTTCGTCTGTGTAAGTGAGATTAGACACTAATACGAAATAGCCTGAAAGAATACTATCCATACACAGAAACAAAATGCTTGAAAATATAGATCGTGGTAATCAATTAAAATCTCTTATTTCAAATTGTCTTATTCTCCTTAATGATTCGACAGTTACAGATGGTAAAACTGGTGTTTTATCTCAGTCCTCTTTATCATTTTCTGTAGATAGGAATTTCCCAAACTGACAGTTTGTGATTTAAACAAATGAATCATAATGGTCATATTGAATGTTGCTTAAGTGTTTTGGTATAAAAATAATTAAAACACATTAAATCTTTTTTGCCACTACCTGAACTGTCCTAAAAGGGTGGTCCAAGAATTGGTGGTGGGTTTTATTTAATAAATAAAATTGTGTTTGTGTGTGGGTTTAATCTTAACAAAGGGTTATATGCGACAGGCCCACAATAGCTATTATACCAATGGTTCTTAACCTTGTTGAAGGTACTGAACCTCGAAGGTTTCGTAGTTGTATTCACTGAACCCTTCGTAATTGGAAAAATAAAATATGATTTTTTCAAATTCAAAACATAAGTAGATATTTTATTAGTGCACAAAATGAACCATGCATCAGTTGCACACAGTATCACTGTGTTCAAAGAACACACAAAAACAAAAATATAGCTCAATGAATATTTACTGCAAATCAATGTGACTTTTGCTGTTGCATTTCAGAGACAAGTTCAGAAATGCGCAGCATCTCCTTGACAAGTGCCACTCTCATATCATTTTCCCAACGAAGTTTGTTCCTTTTCTTCGTTTTTATGTCTACCATCCTCGAAAACAATTGCTCACAAAGAAACGTTGTAACAAACGGTATGAGTATCTCAAGGGCTTTCTTAGCAATAAAAGGGTACGCTACGATTTGGTGACACCTAAACGTTGAGAGCGTTGATGTTCTGAAACGTTGCTGTTGAACCTGGCTCTGTTGAAGTTAAATGATTTCGTCGAGGTATTCATCATTGACATCTGCTGTCGCAACACTAAATGTGAACGGTTGTTCCACCCATGCTGGATATGTCTCTCTGGTGGGAATGTATTCGTCGAGAGACTTTGCGAGCTCATCTAAGTGCATAGCAATTGCTTGCTTCAGTTTCCCGGGTACAAATGTCTCCGATTTCAGATACATCTTCGATCTTACTTACACAGTCGTCCAGCAGGGGAAAGTTTGCGAAGTTATCATTCTATGTTCGTCGTTTCCATAACGGTAGCTTTTTGAAAAGCCTTCAGGTTTTCTTCCGCTTTGATGATGTTGACTCCATCACCCTGCATCTGTTGATTAAGAACATTGAATATATCAACCATGTTCGCCAAAATGAGAATGAACTCAGATTTTTTGAAGCAATCTGCATGACAATGTTGGTGCTCTCGTAAAAATAGGGTTAATTCCACACGCATGGCAAAAACACGATTCAGCACCTTTCCTCTGGATAATCACCGAACGTTAGAATGGTACAGAAGTACCTCGAATTCAGAGCCCGTTTCATTACACAGCTCTTTGAACATGCAGTACTTCAGGGCACAAAGTTCACACATTCCATTACAATTTTAATACTTCTGCCAGTTTTGAAGGCAAGATTTTTGTTGCTAACGCATGTCTGTGCAGAACACAGTGCGTAACAATGATGTATGGTGCATCAGCTTTCACCAGAACATCAAAACCAGAATTTCGTCCCAGCATAACTGGAGCTCCGTCCGAACAAATTGCAGAAACCATATCCTACGAAAGATTGTTGTTTCTGAAGTAGTCATCCACAAGTTTCTTCACGTTGGCTGCCTCAGTTGTTGTAAGAGGCTTACAAAATAAAAAATCTTTTATCTCGTCGTTCTTCACATAGCACACGAATATAACAAGCTGGTTTAGATTGGAAACATCGGTGGTCTTGTCGAGTTGAAGGCTGAATTTTGCTTGGTTTGAAATCAGATCTGCAAATACTTGAGCCAAGATGTCATCGCTCATGTCATCTGTTCTGCTGCTGATGGTGTCATTTGAAAGAGGAATTGGGATAACTTATTTTCAGCAGCTTTTTCCAGCATGATATTCGCCATCTTCAACGCAACTGGTTTTACGAATGCTTCACCAATGGTGTGTAGTTTGCTCTGCTTTGCGATCAAGTACGCAACTTCGTACGATGTTGTGAGGATAGATTTGTCGATGGGTACAAAGCCGAGAACAGGCAAAGTAGCCTATTTATCGAACCTGTCTCTCTTTATCTTGAATTCAGCAAACGTTGTGTTCTTGTATTTCCCATCTCCGTGCAGTTTCAGGGAGTGCTCTCTTAGTTTTGCCAGTGCTAGACTAGAATTGCTCAACTTGGCATTGCAAATCATGCATTGAGGACGCTGACTCCCATCATGTTCCATTATACACGTGAATCCATATTGTACGTATTCGTACGACCACTTTCTGTTTTTGCTCGACATAGTTAGTATGAAGGGATTGAAAAATTAGAAAAAAATCTCAAATGACGCACGATTATTACAGTCACAAGTCGACTGCTAAGTACGCGAAGTTCCGTGCAGCACAGATATTAAGGTTAAGTGACGTGACGTGATCAGCCGCCGACAATGATGGCTAAGTGGAGCATGACGTTACAAATCATGTGAGTGGGGTGAACGGAACGGACACACACACAGTAAGTGTGTCTTGATCTTTGTTGAACCCCTGAGACTGACTCGCCAACCCAGGTTAAGAACCACTGTATCATACAAACTTTATTTTTTGCTCAAAAAGTAAAACTAATGAAGAGAAATTTAAAGACGATAAGATAAAATATTTTCAAATTTGATGTGAAACATTAATTCGTCTGTGATTTGAAAACCAATTAATGATCCAGGTAACTTTTACTTAAGTTTCAAACAAAAGAAAATGCTGATTGGTACAAGAATAAATAACGTTTGAACCAGCTTTGTCTTAGTATCTGATTTGGTTCGGTTTTGAATTTCGCGCAAAGCTACATGACGGCTATTTGCACTAGCCATCCATAATTTAGCAGTATAAGAAGACAGCTAGTCATCACCATTCACCGCCAACTCTTGGGCTACTATTTTACCAATGAATAGTGAGATTGACTGTCACATTATAATGTCCCCACGGCTGAAAGGGCGAGCATGTTTGGTGTGACGGGGATTCAAACCCGTGACTCTCAGATTACTAGTCAAGCACCTTAACCACCTGGCCATGCCGGGCCACTGATATCTGGTAAGGAACCTGCTAGGTTGAATAAATAATATCAAAATACAATAACAGTAACTTTTACACTAGATAAATTTTGACTTTTAATCATTTTCTCCTTTTGACATTTGGTATGACATTATCATCACTCAAAACCAGTTGTTATTGTATTTTGAAACTATTCGTTACCTTATTTTCTGCGGGATTATGCCATCATACTTGTCAGGTTAGTTTTGTTTTCCTTGTAATAAATTAACTAGAAAATAATAAGTTGAATACGACATAATCGTACATAATCCTTTTATCTCTTGTTAAATTCGAACTCACATATTATATTAATAAACATACACATTTGGTGAAGCGACCTCTAGCTTGTTTCCTTTCAAGAGCAGATAAAAACAATATGAAGAGTGACAAAAATAATTTTTGAAGTTCATACGTCATGCTGTGTTGTATTCTACAGAATTTATAATTATTCTCGTGATTCATGACATGTTCACGTTACACTAACGTCACGGCAGTACAAATTACAGCATTAAACGCCCCTTATGTGACATCATTTTAGTGTTTACTGACAGAGAGACAGACAGATAACACACTACAGTAAAATAGAGCAACTGGTTAAAATAGATAATTCTCAGAGGCCTTACTATGCCGTAATAATAATCAAGAAGAACCGCTGTGAATTCAGAGAGCGGTTAAGAATTGATATGATATTATAAGTATCCTCCAGCGTATCCCATATGAGTGGGGTTTGATACGTCATGTGGGGAGAAAACAGTTGTGGTTAAAGTGCAGATTGTTTTTTCTCTTTAATATAAACATGGGTTAAAAAGTTAAGGTATTCAATTAGTGTCATGCCGCAGGGATAATAGTAAAAAACATAAACAACACCATATGGATATTGAAAAAAAGTTGTTTCTCTTTATGTCTAAAATTTGAGCCAAGATGCAGATAAATCCATTAAATAATTTTAATTGAAAATATCAGTATTAATATACTAAGAGACATTTTAGAAAGATTTGGAAAATCATGAACTCTTGACCTTTAACATATTTCTGTTTAAATGCATGATAGTTTAAAAGGAAAAACATCAACTAAATATCCATTGGAAGTTAGAGTTGATCTCCTTCTACTCATATAATCTCATTAGGAGTTTTTCTCTAGATCATTAGTGCCATGAAAAATACCATGATAGCAATAACATTTTGTGAATCAGATAATGATTATGGTATAAAGAACACTTTTATGTACTAACTTGACCACTAATGAAATATCGTCATTTTACCAGATAAAATACATCTAAATAGTCCGTAGGACTTCCAGTAGTATCATAAAAGTATATAAAACGCACCCAACATTCTCCGCGAAGCCACTTACCCCCAAAGTTTTAGTATTTAACTTTTGTCTAAACAGTACATTAAGAAAAATGATTATTAGTGATGTCGAGAAAACCCCCTTGTGGAGAAAAATGTATATGTTAAAACGGCTCGTTTGGGTTGAGAAAATTTATGTATAAAAATTATATATTTAAACATCTAAGCACGTCTTCTACATTCTTACATTCAGTTACACAACCCCCATCAAACATGTGGTCAGCTACCGGTCAGTTACAAAAGAATGCACTGTCGCTTGCTTCCTTGATATCGAGAAAGCATTCGACACTGTATGGCACGAAGATCTAAGGTTCCGAATGAATGAAATGGGACGACTGCGTGGAATTATTCGCTGGCTATCTAACCTTTTGGAAAATAGAAAGTGTAGAGTGAGTGTTGAGGGTACCTTTTCTAAGTACTTTACTCCAGACGCTGGTGTCCCTCAGGGAGGGGTTGTTAGCCCTATACTCTTTATCATGTATGTAAACAATATGCCATTGAAGGATCCAAATCATGGATTCTCTTCACAATTCGCAGACGATGTGGCAGTCTGGAAAAGATACGAACAATAGCAGCCACCAACATACAACCGCAACTAAATAGAATAAGCGAATACTGTAAAAAATATAGAATAAAAATAAACACAACCCGTAGTCTTTACGAAATTGACAAAACACAAAAAACAACAGCCAGAATTATATATGAATGGCACACTACTTCAGACTGCCCCATCGGCAAAATGTTTAGGTCTAATCTATGATTCAAAATTAACTTAGATTAACCATATCAACAAAATTAAAAATAAAGTCTGGCGAAGAACTTACTATGCTAGGAGTCTAACTGGTAAAAACAGTGGAGCATCTACAGACAACATACCAAAAATCTATAAAACATATATTGGATCAGTAATAGATTATGCAGCTCCAGCATGGATAACTGTAAGCAGTAAAATAATTGAAACCAAACTACAAACAATCCAAAACACACTTCTCACAACAGCATACAGAGCTCCAAGAACAATATCATCTCAATTCATACACAAATATTCGAACATACAAACAGTACCAGAAAGACTCCTACATAGTATAATAACGAACTTCGATAAAAATTTGATGAAAAATGAATTACTATGCAAACTAGATAGGTACCTCATACATGATGAAGTTAGTACTAAACATCTCTCCCCGGTAAATATATATTTTAAATATAAAAAATAAAATAAATAAATAAATAAAAGCAATAACAATTAATTTTAAAAAGTGCCACCAACAAACTTAACATTCTTTTGATAGAGCAAAATAACAACCATATATGTCCCACAATACATGGACATTGCTCTAAAAAGGATCAAAATAATATTCAGTTCACTCTGACCTAAAAATAAAATAATTACAAATTTCAATGCTGCAAGACCACATAAGTACGGGGAGGAGGAAGGGTCAGAGGTATGAACATGTACCCAACAACCGAAAGAGAGAGAAAGTTTCCTCTTTCCTTCTTTGTGAACCTGACGATGACCGAAGAAGGTTGAAACGTTGTTCGCTCAGCTGCATAAAAAAAAATTCTCAACCGAAACGAGCCGATTTTTATATATAAGAAAAATTATTATTTAGTCATATGTAGTCAGAAACCTAGGCTTTTAGAGAGTCATAAGAAGGCCAGTAAGGTCATGGCCTGACCACTTTTTAATAGCTACAGTTAATAAATTAAAATTTGCTTTTTTTTAATACAACACATTATATTGTATATTTGCAGTGTAAAATTCAGTATCCTACTTAAATAAAAAAAAAACCTGATACTTACACGGGTTGTCTTAATTTTGCCTCATCGTCTAGATCTGTGAGGATTTTGTTGTTTCTCCACTTCACGAGGTCGATAAACGTGTTCCCTGCAGAAAATATTTTGTACAGCACTCTTGACAGATCTTTGTAAACCCTGGAGTCGCTTCTTAAATGACTTAAATGTTTTTGTCACTGAAATAGAAAGAGTAATTACAAATACTGAATTTGTTTTGGTACATTTACACAAAAGTGAATTTCATCAGAGAAGAACTATAGATCTATATTTATTTATATGAACTGTGTTACATTAATAAATCCTGACCTTAGTTTTAGTGGCTAGTGACTTATCAAAGTTATAATAACTTGACTAATAACGTTGTTATTCCTCATATTTGCTGTTGTACCACTGGGATGCATATCCGAACCATAAACAAGAATCTCTTATGGACACGAATAAGAAAATATTGGAATATTTAGCTTCTATTTCCTTTTTTTATTATTAATTTCTTCCACCGGTTCCTTAACTTCAAAGTTCGCTCTTCAGGAAATAGTTCTATTGAGAAACTTTAACAGAAAAACATACAAATACTTCTTTTCAACTAATTACTATAATATAATAATACAAATGCAATTTATTTATTATATAATTTGATACTTTTACTTACTTTTTGTTTTCTGTAAATGTTTTCATGATTTCACAATTCCTATCGTCTTTACATAACAAATTTCTTCTACGCTCTGACTATAAGATATTCAGAAAAGTGCCACATAATTTAAAAATATTTAAAAAAAAATAATCTGTAATGTTTTATATTACGATACCAGAAAGGAAACTCATGAAAATGTAGTTCTTTGAGAAGTTTACATTTTTTAAAATACATTGAATAAGCTGTTTACTGGCGCATAGCAGACTTTCTCCAGGGCATCTAGTATGTAAATAATATAAATATATGTCTAATTTTAAGTTATACAATTTAGATTACATAAAATTTATAAATGCAAATTGTGGCTACACACACATATATATATACCGGTTGAGACGATGATGTAAGATAAATTCCATGTTATATAGTTTGTAAATTGTGTATTTTTTGGCAGTAAACGTTTTAACGAAGGTAACTTTAAAGAACCATATTTTTCTGTTTTCTCTTTTGGGGTATATAATGTGAAACATAAAATATTATTCTTAAAGATATTTTATAAATGTCTGGCGCCCCCAGTGTTACACAGGCATGTTTGTAGACTTGCTACGCTAGAAACCTGATTTTAATACCTGTGGTAGGCAGAGTAGAGACAGTCAATTGCGTACTTTGTGCTCAACTTCAAATAATCCAACACTCAATTAAATCTTTCACGCCATTTTAAATAGGTAATGGTAATAGTGCAGAAGAAACTTGTTGTGTAAAGTCATTAAGAATTTTGAAACACTGAAAACAGTTACTAAGACTTATAGAGAAAAAATAATAGTGAAAGAATAAAAGTTTAGGATAAATGAATTCTGTTTCTATTATAATAAAAGTAAAGTACAAATGTAATATCATATTAATTTGTAATAGAAAATTTATTCACTAATTATGTATTTTTTAAAATTCGTAATTTACTATTTTACACATGTTTGTATTTTTGAAAATAATATATGTTTAGTTGAAAAACAGTATTTGTATGATTTTGTTAAAAGTTCTCAGTAAAACTATTTCTTAAAGAGTGACTTTTGAAGTCAAAATTCTTGTAAAAGAATTTAATAAAAGAAGAAATAAAGGTGAGATACCATATTGTTCAATTAGGTATATTTGTATTATATTTACCTGGAATAAATTTGGTTTTATCAAATAATCGATATTTTTATATTGGAGGATAAACTTTGATGATTGAGTAGCCAAAACATATTAATATTGATGTTAGAAATACATTAAACTCATCTCATTTTTAAGTATTACATATGTAGTTTTTAATATTTTTGCCTAGCGATATCTAATATAAATACTAATCTGTCCTTGATATAAATCTGTAATGTTTATTAATTTTTATAATTTAACGACAGTTCGATGAATATAAACGAAGAACAAATGATATTAATGTTAAATTATTTTTAACGATAATGAGACTTATCAATATAAATATATAGGTACAATATATGTTTACAGTTAACATTACTTTGTGTGTTAACCACCTGGTCCACTAAGTTAAAGTTCATACATCTCAGACTCTAAAAACATTTCATTATTTTTGTTGATTATTTAAATATAATAAAATTATTTTAAATATAACAGATAAGTACGTTAGTGAACTAAATCCTTAATGTTATAGAATCAAACTTTATTTCAGAAGAATGGATTGAAGACTGTATGTTAAAATTACAATATACATTTAATACACATAAACTTGTTTGTTTTGTGATTTCGCACAAAGCTACTCGAGAACACATAAACATGTATTTTAAATATAATATAAATTCAATATGTATAAACACTTATTTCAAGTGTAAGTACAATAATGGTTAATTACGTTTTTCCGGGATTCACTTTCTAGTTGATCTATACTTTATGTGTCAGTAGATTTTCTGTTTAATTAGGTGCATATATAGAATATTTTTATGTTTATCCGATCACTTATCCAGCCTGGCTTAGCAATTAAAATAGGTTCGCAGTTCGAATTATGTTACTGTGAATTTACTCTCTTGATTTTTCAGGCTGCGAGTTGGTAATAAGATTAATGGTGAAATCACATAATTTGATTATAGTAGCTCAAACATTTGTAGTGGATGGTGTTTACCAGCTATTTTCTTTCTAGTCTATCAATTGAAAATTAAGGACGAACAACACAGATATCTCTTTTAATCGTTTTGTTTTCGTTAAAAGCTAGAGTTATATTCACTATTCGCCTCTGGTGTGTTTATAAGGGTCTAATGAAACTTAGGTCTGCATGCAACCAGTGAAGAAGTTCCAGGATTTGTATGTTGATCTTTTGAACAGGACCAACAATTATATGAACCAAATTATTTGTTGTAATAATGTTTTGGACACTGGACATATTCCTTCTGTTCGCCGCTTTTGAAATAGCCAGGTGGGTATGGATCATAAAGAAAGGAATTGTTTGTAATGCATATATTTAACTGTATCTTAAACTCCAAAACATTGATAAAAAGAAGTGAATTAAATCGTGTAACGAGGCTACAACTGAAAATAAAGCAGAGATTAAACTTTCTACATAATTATTATATGTAAATAAAGATGATCGTGATTCTGTTTCATAACCAGTGTGTTTTTGTACATGAATTATGTATTGCCCATATACAGCCAATGTTTACATATTAGGTTTGTTTCTCTCTTGTAAAAAACACTCCCCAGTATCTTTCATAATCCGACCTAAGAATATTTGAACTATGTTTTTGACGTATACCCTAACTTGCTTTTTTTTCACAGGTTAACCAGCCAGGTGATTAAGGCACTGAACTCGTACTCTGAAGATTACGGGTTCGAATACACGTCACAACAAATATGCTCGTGAGGCCGTTATAATGTGGTAGTCAATCCCACTATTCGTTGGTAAAATAGTAGCCCAAGAGTCGGCAGTGGATGGCAATGACTACCTGCCTTCCCTCTAGTCTTACACTGCTAAATTAGGGATGGCTAGTGCAGATAACCCTCGTGTAGCTTTGTGCAAAATTAAAAGTAACAGAACAAGTTATGAGCAATTGTTTATATTTTCGACATAAAATATTTGTAAATTTATTTTACAACATGACGGAGTGAATTGTTGAAAATAAAATAAAGAAGAAAGGCAAAAAAGTCACTAAAAATCTATATTGTAACATAGACAGCCCTAAATGTTAAAATAAGTGAATAAAGAACAGGTGTGGTTATATTCAAAGTAGTGTCTTCACAACTCGAGATGCTAGCGACAGTTGTGAGAATAATAACAAATAACAACTTTTATATTAAAACATCTGAAGTAATGTTTCTAAAACACAAGCTTCAGGTATAAAAATACAGTTCAAATCGTTCCTGATATCCAGTCCAATCCAAGTCATTGTAGTACTCATTCGGGCTTTTAAACCTCACAGGAAAAACCCGAGACGGTTGTTTCTCTTTAGTTCCGCACGTATTCAGAGGTTAAACATAACTTAAGAGGTAGTGAATTTTTAGGTTAATTGGCATTATTGTAATCTCTATTTTTATGTTCTAACAATTTAACATCCAAATCTGTATTCTTCATTGTCTTACCAACTATTTGATACCTACCTCTGTATTCTTCATTGTCTTACCGACTATTTGATACCCACCTTTCATTTTTCATTGTCTTACCGAATATTTGATACCTACCTCTATATTCTTCATTGTCTTACCGACTATTTGATACCCACCTCTCTATTCTTCATTGTCTTACTAACTATTTGATACCTACCTCTGTATTTTTCATTGTCTTACTGATGACTTGACACCCAGATCCTTATTCCTTACCTTTTTCCTAACTATTTAACATTCAGATTTCTATTTACATTCTCTTACCGACAATTTGACATCCAAATCTCTAGTAGGTCAGCCTGTTTACCATAGATTATCTATAAATTGCCATACTGACGCCAAGCTTAGTGCGGACACACGATCAACATAGGTCAGTATACAGCAGAACTCCCAACCTCAAACCATCCACCAACTCTGGCCTCCAAATAGTTGGATTACAGGAGAATGCCACAACCCTTAGCCTCTCTTCAAAGTTCTTTTCAACTTTCCCTTACGATAATTGTTTACTATCGATCTCGTGGACGTATTTAGCTTTAGGTGGAGTTTAGATAGTAAATATGGACAGTGGGAATCTCGTTAATCCATTCATGCGCGTCACTACTTAGATTACCAGGGATTTAGCTATCGATATTTCAAGTTACTCAATTTTACGTCATGGTCGACGATACCGACACATGCCAGATGTTAGAACATGAAAGGACTTGATGCGGGGATACTTCAAAGGAAGTCGACAATTCCTACCAAGCGAGATGTTCTTCATTATTCGCTTTCCATAGGATGTTAAGCGTATAGAGGATTGTACACCTACACAAGAACTCTTCAAAATACTTTAACTTGATGCTCAGAACTGTTAGGACGTCCGTGTTTTCAGGCAACCAAGTAGCACAGGCACCTACTGGAAGACCGTGAAATACAACGGAAGAAGCACCTATGAGGTCTTTCTTTTAGTTGAGGAGGTAGATTTTCATATCTAGAGAGCTTTGACTCGTATGCTTCTTTTAACGAGTTATACATGAGATCGTAATGCACCGTCATCTCAACGACCAGTGCTTTATTATCACGATGGAAGATCTGATCCGGTCGTCGGCGATCTCCATTCTCTGTCTCAAAGGTGGATTTTTGTAGAATCTTCCACCCTTTATATGAGGCCTCTTTTACCAAGTGGTCACATATCTTATTGCGACGGCGTATCCTCATTAGCTGCAACTTCGAACATTGACCATTAAGATGATACAGGGTCTCTCTCGTGGTTGTACATCCCCGAGATTTGGTAGATTCCTTGTTCTTACTGATGTTACCTCTACTAAAGGCCTCTTTTGTAAGGTATACATTTGCTCTTAGAGCTAGACACTTCACCCATTGGTGGGCTTTCATACCAACAGGTTTAGGTAACCAATGTTGAGCTTTTGAAAACCTCTACACTGTGGTTGCAGGGCAAGTCTTTCCCAGTTTTTCGTTTCCATATCTCTCCAATTAGAATGATATATTCTGGATCTCTGGTCGGACTTAGGGATCGGAAGTCCGGCTTTCATAGCAATATCCTTGATGGCTCCAAGCAAACCATTTTCTTCTGCCAAGTATGATGTTACTTTGTTTGATGAATAAAGGAGTCTCAAATACGTTTTGATCTTTAACGTTGAAATAAGAGAACCCAGCTTCATAATTGCTAGACTCCCGTCACGATTACGTGAGTAGAGCAAACCATTAGCCGTGCAGGCTGATAGATGACACCAGTTTTTCATAGACTTTTTTATAAGATTGTTCAATTCTTTTAACAATTTGAAATTAATTTTGCCCAGTTCAAGTTGGTATAAAAGTCTGGGCACAGCAAATCGACAGAGCATTTCCACCCTCTGGTATGGTTTGAGGGGTGACTTGGAGATATTGTTTATCCACTTCTCAAGGGTTGGTTTTACAGGCTCGCTGTAAACCCCTATTTATCAACAAACGTTTGCTTCAAGATATCGATACGAGTGTTCAGGTCCGATCATTGGGAGTGTGTAACCGTTGGCTGATAATGAAAGGGTGTCGTTAACAGTAAAGGTCTTATTGGATCCCTTATCAGCATTCCGGTACTCTTAGAGATGTTTTGGTTGAGGCCGTTACCCAAACAGTATCCATTCACTATGTTTAACATTGCCTGGAGACTGGTATGGTCTTTTGCCAGGACTGCCACATCATTGGCATATGCTATGGTTAAGACTGGTTCCAGTTTCTTGTCTAGCAATATTTCTCGGCCTTCCTCTTCGAGTTTTCGTAGAAGAGGATCCAGGGCAATATTAAATAGAATAGGAGGCACTGAGTCCCCTTGTTTGACACCTTTAAGTATCCAGCCGTACCACTGGGAGGTACTTCCTCAGGAGGCACTCGGCAATGTTCTGTGAACTTTACTGTGCTACGTACTCACTTAGGATAGTCATAATTACTCCCGCACTTGGTTGGTGCATACTGGTTGATTCTAAAATAAAATTTTGGGTAAATAAAACTTACAGAGCTTTCCTTTATTAACAACTGTTAAACAAATAACATTAGCTACTGTTACCACTCTTATACAACGTTTCTTAACCGAACAATAAGATTGGGTGTGTGTGTGTGTGTGTGTTCTTCATATAGCAAAGCCACACCGGGCTATCTGCTGAGGCCACCAACGGGAATCGAATTCCTGATTTTAGCGTTGTAAGTCTGTCGACTTACCGCTGAACTAGCGGGGAGCCAATAAGATTGATTAAGATAGTTAAAATACCTTGCAATTAAAAGCATGGATAGTGTTCAGCGACATATTGTTGCTCGAACCTGAAACCATCTATCTGATTTGTAGCTCTAAAGTAATATTTCCTTTTAACTAAAGTCACCAAATTATTATTATATGTATTATTTAATCTGTATATTATCAAATAAATGCTGTTGTCTATTTATTACAAGTTACTTTGTATCTCTGCGTAAAGGAAATTCTAATTCATAGCCATTTTTGTATCATCTTCTTGTGAAAAATCTATTTTAAGAAATAAACCAACAAAAACAATTTACATTTCAGTAAAAGATGGCCCGGGGGCCAGGTGGGTTAAGGCGTTCAACTCCCTGTCGTATCAAATATGCTCGCTCTTTCAGCCTTGGGTGTGTTATAATGTGACGTTCAATTCCACTATTCGTTGGTAAAAGAGTAGCCTAGGAGTTAGCAGTGGGTGGTGATGACCAGCTGCCTCCCATCTAAGCTTACACTGCTAAAGTAGGACAAAATAAACAAACAAAACAGTTTAAAATTTTAAGTTGTGATAATTTCAAACGCACTTCCAGTTAATTAAGAGTTTTATCTTTAAACAAATATAAACCCATATTTATACGAAAAATATTTTCCCTCTACTTTTCATCGTAATCCGAGGGTCGCGGTTCGCGCCCGCGTCGCGCTAAACATGCTCGCCCTCCCAGCCGTGGGGGCGTATAATGTGACGGTCAATCGCACCATTCGTTGGTAAAAGAGTAGCCTAAGAGTTGGCGGTGAGTGGTGATGACTAGCTGCCTTCCCTCTGGTCTTACACTGCTAAATTAGGGACGGCTATCACAGATAGCCCTCGAGTAGCTTTATGCGAAATTCAAAAACAAAATACTTTTCACATAAATAATAAGAATAAAAACGAGAGTAAATCGTTATTCACAACTTACAGCAAAAGTTTACCTTTAACATGAGTCCTTGCGAATAAATGTCGCTGTTTAACGAAAATAATGTTTGTTTGTTTGTTTGTTTTTTGGAAATTCGCACAAAGCTACTCGAGGGCTATCTGTGCTAGCCGTCCCTAATTTAGCAGTGTAAGACTAGAGGGAAGGCAGCTAGTCATCACCACCCACCGCCAACTCTTGGGCTACTCTTTTAACAACGAATAGTGGGATTGACCGTCACATTATACACCCCCACGGCTGGGAGGGCGAGCATGTTTAGCGCGACGCGGGCGCGAACCCGCGACCCTCGGATTACGAGTGCACGCCTTAACGCGCTCGGCCATGCCAGGCCTAACGAAAATAAGAAGAATGCTTAACTTTTGTTCATATTTAAATAAGTGTATTTGGAACTGGCTCTAGCATTTTATTGGGCTAGGAAAATTTCCTCGATTGTGTCAACTACTAGCTCTAATACGTGTGCTTACACTGACTCAAGAACATTTGTGCAGGGTCCTAAATCTAGTTTTTAAATTTAGGATCTATATTACTACACATCAAAATATGTAATATATTTTATTGTTTGCTCGTGTTGTACAAAATCAAAGACAGTAGCACCCAGAAAAGTATTAGCAGAACGAATGCGCATTGACGCAGCGATATGTATGGGGTCTTGGACTTTACTAGAAACCTGGTTTTGATACTCGTGGTAGCCCAGTGTTTAGCTTTGTGCAGAATTACAAACAAAGTATCATCGCTCATATTATTTTTTTAGAAGTCAATCAGATGGGCTTTTCTACTAGTACTTTTGGCTTTGCTGCATTTAATGTTCATCTTAATTATACTTAGATTTCATCTGTCACATTTCTCTAGTTAGTAGAACTGGTGAGTAAATATTAAGAAAACTAGTGAAATTCATGTGGAGCTCAAACAGGTTTACTGACTGACCAAGTGTTGAATTGTGAAGCATGCTGCTGGCCCAGTGTTGAGACCATATCTGTGCATTAGCAGTTTCGCGCATATTAACTCATTTAAACACTGCCTCAAAGGTTGAGTAAGTTTTTACCTCCATGATAAGATCATTTTCTTTAGTCGCCAGTGGATTCTTATTTTTATTAAACGTTTGATAAATTTATCATAACTCAGATTTATCACTTCGAACTTATTATTAATAAAGGTAATTTTTCAACTACTTAACTATCAAGATACCAGTGATCCAGATCTTAAACAATATACACAAAGTAAAGTCATTGATGAAAAAATTGCTGCTCATGTGCAATTATTTCATTTAGTGTCACATCCTCATTTCTTTTGGAAAAATGTTTTGTCTCACTTAGTATCTGACTGAGTAAAAAAATAAATATTATTTTCACACGAACACATGGAAACTTATAGAAAGTATACAACTTGAATCCATATGTACGCGCTGTTTATTTTAATAATTTTTGTTTCTATTGCAGTTATATGGTATATGCTGGGATAAAAGTATTAATCCTAACATAATATCTTGCAAAGTGTATTTACAAAAAAATTAACTCATTTTGGCTTTATTTAAATGATGAATAAATGGCACACAACAACAATGCATTTTGACAATTGGAAATGACGTGTCAAAAGTACAATCTCTCAAAGAGGAAACACATTTTTAGTACCTTGTAGGCCCCCCCAGTGGCTCAGCGGTATGTCTGCGGACTTACACGCTAAAATCCGGGTTTCGATACCCGTGGTGGGCAGAGCACAGATAGCCCATTGTGCAGCTTTGTGATTAATTCAAAAATAACAATAACAATAAGTACCTTGTAAACCATGACACGATGTTGTTGTTTTTTCTGGAAAATATGAGATACGTTAATAAAGTCGATAAAAATCACGAAAATGTGCAGATCTAAATGAAATGACAATTACACTTGACTTTAGTATCCATACTATGTAAGTTTTAAAACTGATGTTATATGATGTTAACGGATTTATCGTTGTACATTTATTTTAGCGCCTACGGGTTTTTTGTTGTTGCATATGACACATATTCTTGACTTATATTGCGCAAGTCCCGCCTGTTCTTGAATCTTGTGAATAATTCTTGAAAGTGAGAAGTAACAATATTTGTTTACGAAAACGCGTTAGATCATTGTTGCCTAGCGAACTTTGATGAAGGTTTTAGAGGTATGATTTGTGTAGAAATAACGCGCCAAGAATAGAATATTATTAGACAGTCGGTGTTTTATAGGCCTAGGAAGCTATAATTGTGATCAGCGTATAATAATCGGAAAACTACAGTATTTGACCAAGAAAGTTTATAGATTTCGAACATTCCAAACCGTTCAACATCAGTGAATTACTTCGTAAGTTAGAATTTCTACAAACGCATAAAATATCTTCATAGCAAATGGAGTAAAGGCAATAAAAAAAATGACAGCTAGCTAGCTTAAGCGAGGTGTGCGAACGTATCAACTCAGGATTAATTTGCTCGTTGTGGACTTGAATCGTTTATAAAAATTCAGTTCTAGACCGGATATATGACTCCGTATTGTCTGTAAGTTTGTACTGTTGTACAGAAACCATAATTTTAAATAATTATTAGTAATAACCGTTGTTATAAACTGTATTGTTTTTATGTTTGTATATTAATAAAAAATGAAATTGTATATCAATGTTGTTTGTTAAATGACATAGCCTTAATACATATTAACATTTAATTAACTATTTAGATCAACTTTAAATTTCCGGTTATGTGAAATAGTAATACGTTAACATATGTAACATAATAAATCGGAGACTCGTCCGAAATAAATGATAATGCCTAATACAATACATGAAAAATACATTGTCATGCGCAGACATTCTAAATGTTACCTGTTCTTAATACTTTCTTTGAATCGTTTTGTAAACATCGTACGTGTTCTTACATCCAACATATGCAGATTTTCTTAACATCATGTTACAATACTGTTACTAAAACATTCATATATGAACATATTTAAATGTGTGAACAAATCACAGTAACTAAAAATATGGTTAACTGATTAATCAATACTATAGAGCTACTGCCACTATTAAAAGTTAAAAGTGTCTGGTATGTTATTGTGTATATTAAAGAGTAACTTGCATTTGAGTATACTGACTTGAAACTTTTAACAATGTTTAACTCTCCCATTCCCAGATAAGTAAAATACTTTTTACATATCCAATTTATTGAAATAGTTTAAAATAAAAAGTACTATCATCTAGTAGAAAGATTTGGTAAAATTCAACCAGAAACTAGATGTGCAATGACAGAAGAATTATCACACCAAATAGGATTCACTTCAAGATTATGATTAGGATTAGCAGTCAGTGAAAGTATACAACACATGAGATTTAGAAACAGTGTGAAAAAAGAAGCAAGTTATGGAAAATTTAATTATAACATCTCTATGTTTGCTAATAGTAGTAGCAGGCATATGGTTACTTTATTTCAGTGGTTCCCAACCTTTTTTATGCTCCGCACCCCTAAAAAAATTTAATATGTTCTCGCACCCCTCACAGTAATTATTTATTTAAGAATAAAGGTGAAGGTGCCCAAAACAAGTGTTATCTCACACTCCCTGGAACGCTGTCTTGCACCCCTGATTGGGAACCACTGCTTTGTTTTGAACAAAAGCTTCTAGTGTTAATTAGCTGGAAGTTTACAAAGAGACAACAACAAAAAATTCAACTTATTTCAATTTTATCTAAATCATTGGACTTAATAGTTTGGCAAAATAAAATCTACTTCTTTTGTTAACTGAAAGTCAAACCTGAAGTAATTTAACCAGTTGAAGAAGGTGGATCGTTAATAAAAGTAAATATAATAATTAAAATTGTAGGTAAGAAGTTTAGGGCGGTTTCATAACCATAAAAAATAAACATCTACAGATAAACATAATTAAGAAAACATCAAGAATAATATGAATATAATCAGAAGAGAAACTTCTTTCGCTTTCTACCAGTGAGATTAAAAAAATACTATTAGTAATGCTTATGATGGAAGAACTGTAAAAAAAATTGGATAATAAGAGAACCGGTAATTTATTATGAAAACAAAAAACATTACTATTTCAGATATTATACAAATGCTACAATTCGGGGACATTTTGAAAAATGATATTATTTAAACAAAAATATTGAGAAAAAGCTAAGTTAGATTTCATTCATAGAAGATATAAAAACTGGGTTATCTGAAAATAATGCATACCTGAAAAAGAAATGATGCAAGACTTGTAAACTCAAACATCACATTTTAATGGCAAGGAGAATGATATATCAATGAAAGTGCACGACTGTGTGTGTGTATACAGTAATAATATTTAATACACATGATAAGTGAGCAGACACAATGAAATTATAAAGTACATGGTACTGGTGAAGTACAATAATCTGATTGAACTTTCAATCAATTTGTAAAATTATCAGAAGAATAATCGTTGATAACTCATCCAACGTGACCAAATTAACAGTAACGTCTCTATCTGAAGTACACCAGAATCTTCATTATTTTAGTTCATCATATGGAGTATATGAATAAACTACATCACAGTACGTGAACATGTAGTGCAATATGTGACGAGTTTCATTTGTCATGTTATGACCCTGGTGAACTGCTAGACGCAAGCCGAACATCATGCAATTATTCACATTGACGTCCCTAATAAATTCTTGTTTGTTTACTATAGCGCAAAGCAACATTCAGCTATCTGCTGTGTCCACTGCGAAAACTGAACCCTGGATTTAAGCGTTGTAAATCAGCAAGTTTACCACTGTCCGCTGGGGCACCTCTAATGAAGTCTACAAAAAGATGTTGTATATATCGTATGATAGGAGTTGCAGGTCTGATCACTGACATCACTGAAGATTTTTGGCACGCAGGTGTAACGCTTTTGTTAGGAGTTCTGTATAAAAATGTCTCAAATTTCCGTTGTGAAAGAGAGGTGTTTCCTTGAGAAGACTGCTTCAGTTTAGTTTTAGTGGCCATTTCAGACAGAGATTTTCTGTATCAAACTCGAAAGATTTTTTTTAAAAATCAAATATTAATCGTAGGTTTCTGTTATACGTAAGCTATTATTAGTTTTGTTCATGATTCTAAGTAGTTAGTAAATGTAAGATTTAGTCTTAACTTGAGTAATTTCTAAAAGCCTTGGGCTTTTTGAGAACCGATGAAAACAGTTTGTGAAAATACTGACGAGGTTTGGTGCAGTTAATATCGGAACAGCGAACTTTTGCTATTATACATCTAGCGTGAATTCAAAGCTTGAAGCTGAATTTCGACATACCACGTTTGAATTGATTATGTTGAATTAAAGAAACAGTTTCCTGTGTGGATCTACCAAGAAAGAGTGATTTTTTTGTACTGTACAATTTTGTAAATTATTATAAGTTAACATTTGATGTTTGTGTTTTTTTATGTTATAAAACAACAAACATGCAGAGTTTTCTTTATTATATAAGATGCTAATTCAACAAAGCCAGATGAGGTGTTTATTATTCATGTGGAATAGAAACGTCTTTTTTATTCATATGCAGTTGGATCGTGAATTAAATTTGAATGGAGTTTACGAAAGTATACCGATATTATTGTTACAAAGGATGCTTTTTATGAAGCAAGTCTTGATTACGTCACGAAAATTAATTGTCACTACTTTATGCAAATCATATTTCTAACTAATCGTGAATGGAGCTCCTAGAATAGAAACAGATGTGAAAAGCAAAAGGTGAAGAGTAAAGGGTCAAGCACCTTAATGAACTTCTACAACTGTGAGTGTTTGCTGAGATAGATATTTAGCACTGTGAAAAGCTGAATAGTCACAATAAAATTCACGCTGTTACTAGTTGTGGTTTACGTGTGCACTCAACCAAAAACTACTGGATTTGTTTCAGCAATTAGTAGGTTACTGTGCAGGCATACTGAAAGAGAATCACCCTAAGCTGCTACTGTTGATTTAACATTCACTTTTGTAATTAAAGAAAAAGCTGAGTAAATCAAGCAGCGAGAGAACAAATAAGTAATCAGAGCGTGTTGGATATAACAAGACTGTTTAATACAGGTATTATTATTTAATTTATGAATTAATAATTGTTGAGTTTTAATAACGAGAGTTAAAAGCAATTATTTTAAAGGCAATAGTTGTGACAACTTCGGTAAGAGTCGTACATAATGTTTGCAAATCGTTATTGTTGGATTATGAAATTTTAATATATAGTATTACTGAACCAAGTCGTACGTTGTGTTTGCAGTTTATTGTTATTAAGGCTATATTGTTTATTTTACGGTACTCGAACCTTCAGTATTTTTCTTGTTACCTTAGCTAGATATTGTTAAATAAGTACCATTTGCGCAGAAAGTTCTATATCTCAGTGAATAAAGTATTTGTATAAGTGGCTTACGAGTGGAAGTTAAAAAGTAGAAGAAACCAAATAAAGTGAACTGAAAGAAATGTACAGTCAGAAAAATGTTAGAAAACGCGAGGTTAACTGGCGTATGAGTGATTTGCCATCACAGGCGATGTTTAAAGTGAGTTTCACAGTTTAATAGAGATGAGAATAATTTATCTTGCCAAAGGGTATTCTAAAATAACTGAGGCCAGCCTGTGTGAACTTTGACGAAAAGCAAACAATGATTCAAGTTTCAATGTACAACTGTAGTAATCTAGCGGGTGATGTAAAGGAATTATTCACTGGTACTACTGTGATAAAAGTAGAAAAAATAGTTTGTCTTGTTAGTTGAATTCTTAAGTGGCTGAATCGGCCTAAGTGGACTTTTGACAAGAATAAGAGAGCTCTTAAAGTTGGAGATACAATTGTGATATTCATAGTGTAAATGATTTGTGTAGATAGTTTGATTTGTTTTGAATATATTATTTTAAAACAAGTGAAGTGTGTGCTGCCTGTCTATTGTGTAATTTATTACCAACAAATCACAGAGACCTGCTGTCGAAGAGTCCTCAACTCACAGTTATGTAAAATCCTGTCAACGAGAGAAATAAAATAACAGCTCAACACTGAATCTTTATAAATGATAAGTTTTACAGATTTAACAAGAAGCCAAAAGTAAAGACTGACTTGTTAAAGTATGAAAATGTGTATTAGAAATGATTAGAAGAGTGTGTGTTTGTTTTTCTTATAGCAAAGCCACATCGGGTTTGCTGCTGAGCCCACCGAGGAGAATCGAACCCCTGATTTTAGCGTTGTAAATCTGTAGAGTTACCACTGTACTAGCGAGGGTCGATTAGAAGAGATTGATTAGTTTAGTGTGTATTCAAATATTTTGTTTTGGTACTACAAGTATTTTTATATCTTCATTAGAACTTTAACTGTAAATATTCCTAAGAGTTGAACAAACTTTCAGTTATGGCTCAGTCATTACAAACAAGGCTGGATTAAGGGTTTTTATTGGTCCTAGGGTTTTCAACTTATAAACACCCCCTAGAGACAGAAGATCTACGTGCAATGTACTTGTAGTCATAGCTTGAGGCCCTGAGCTTCAGCGTGGTGAGCCCATGCCTTAATCTGAGGTTGATTACAAATTATTGCAATAGTCTTATCTCTGTGCCATATACAGGTCATATCACATTTGATTATACTTCGATTTTTTGTCATGTAAAGAATATGAATTTAGAAAGTTAGATAGTTGAGAATTGTGATTAATGACTTATTTATGCTTAAAATGTACTTTAATATGATGAGGTTAAACATACGCTGAAAAAATCGTCAAAATTAGCAGAATATGAATGTAAATAATGAATACTTACATAGAGTATAAAATTAAAGGATAACTTTATGGACTTGTACCGTATCATACATTTCTAACCTTGTAGAGATATCTTGTATTATACTCAAAATGACATGTATTTTGCCACTTGGAGTTCAGGTTAGTTTTATTTCATGCAGAGTATGGTTAAATGTAATAAACAGAACTCACGAATGAATATTAAACCGTTGTGATATTTTGGGAAAATTTGTTCTTTGTTTCAATACAGGGATTTTGCTTTTAATCCAGTCAGTGTGAATATCTTAAATGGAAATTTTGTACTGTTGTTTCAGTTAATACAATTTTGAAATGGCTTTATTTCAGCTCTTGAAAAACAACCTATCATGCTTGCTCTGACAACAGAAAGTTATGTAGATGTATGAAGAAGTTAAAAAGCATTCTTGTAAGTGTGTTTACTATAGCAAACAAAAGTTATAGAATTATATAATCTCAATAAACATGATTTTGATAGATAAAGAGAGTGTTTCACTTCTTAAGTAATTTAAGATAGTAGATAGTGATGCTTGAAAATTAATTGTACAAAGGAAAGAGACAATATGTAAGACAGCAGGAGAGTGTCTTAAAATAGTGACATGCACATAGACCATTTCTAAAACATGTAATGAAACATCTATATTCGTTTTAGTTATATAATAATAATTATTAAAATCTACCTTATACGTTTAAGCTCTTTATACGCCTTCTTTGGTGTTCAACATTTCTTACACTTTACAACATGATTTTATTTCGACTGAGATTAAGTGTATAAATAAAAATACTGTGCCGATTATTGTGTTTCAATCGTAAACCCATTTGCCAAATATAGAATTCTTTATAATGTAGTATTATTAATTTATTTATTTTGTGCTTGTAATTTATTGATGTCGAGGCTATGGAGATTACTAGAAGGTCTAAATGATCGACGTATAAATAGCTTTGACTAGACAAGTGGACAAAGAGTAAAAGTAAAATTAGTTAAAGGAGACTTTCGGATCAGATAGAAAGCATGATATGTAAACTTATCGTTATAGTAGTGGAAAACACAAAAGTTTTTCACAGGGAGTAAACGTACCATACTGTAAGAGAAATATGAGTAGGTATAGGGTTTAAACCCATAGAATATAGAAGAGTAAATATACTCACTTAAAACTAAGCCTATCGTAACAAGACCGTTACACTCACGAAGTAATAGATTAACACTTTTTGTGTGTAGTATCTAAGTAACAACTTTATTTCTTTCTAGTTCCAACAGTCGGATACCAATTACAAAACAATTACCATTTCTGTATTCTCATTTAGGATGGTTCGGCCAACACCAGAGATGTTCAACCTTGTGGTCATGAAGCCCCGACATTTTGATGAGAATAAACAGACAGCATAAAGCTAGTATTAACTATACAGGTGTGAATTTCCTAAATTGAAGACTTGAAGCAATTAATAAAACAAATATTGGAACTACCAAAATCTACAAATATATACATGAATTTTATAGGAGTAGAAGGGTAGGTTTGGTAGTAGTACAAATATCACATTCTCAATGTGTTTCTGTTTACTAATCACAGAAAAATGTTTTCATATTGTAGTTAGAATATATTTATAGCAATAATTCTACAGCAATAATTATAGTAATAGGTTAGGAACCAAATTATTTTGTTAATATTTCAACTTTATTACAAACAGTAATTTAATTGTTCCGCCAGGTTTAGAATTAAAACTCAGATCCATTATTAACAATAATTCCGATCTGAGTTTATAATACTTTATCAGCACTGTGTACAACAAAGGAACAGTCTTTCGTAGGGGAAAACGGACGTAATACTATATGATAAAGACCCAGTACAGTTAGTAACGAAAGTGAAGGGAAATCATCCGCGTTTCTTGACTAATGTTATGTTATTAATCCACTCAAGTTTGTAACTTGTATTTTTGAAAAATGTAAAAATTCTAGATAAAAACGAAATGTTCTCTTTAATAACT
The DNA here is from genome assembly GCA_011833715.1 of Carcinoscorpius rotundicauda. Lineage (NCBI taxonomy): Eukaryota > Metazoa > Arthropoda > Merostomata > Xiphosura > Limulidae > Carcinoscorpius > Carcinoscorpius rotundicauda. The sequence goes on along the minus strand of CM022392.1, from coordinate 40,448,161 downwards.
AAAAAATACTGGAAGTACTAAATTATATGCTTGCATATTATAATATCAAACGTTTTGATGTATAATGTGTTTATTTTGTTGTCGGTTTTCATAAGAAGGCCATGCTTCCCCTTTTATAATATTTGTAAATAACACTATGTAACAAAATTTTTACTTTTTCTTGTTCCTAGGCAGAAAGTGTTATTTCCCAATCGCTTATGTTTAAAGTAAATTGAAACGACGTATTTTTCTCATCAAACTTTGCTTTTTTGACCTAGGTGATGAAATTTTCTAATTTACTCATTTTCCAGAACATTCCAGGTAGATTCAGTGATAAGTTGCTGACAGAGAAATTTTCTTGAATTTTCTAGAATGTTATAGAACTTCACTCGTCAAGATTGGCTCTGCTTCTGCCATAATGTACCCGGTCTGTGCGAGGCAATTAGAACTGCCTGTAACTCGAACGAGTGGTGCCTCTTCAACTGATAGCTCATCCAGAAGCCTCAAAGCTGTGCTGCTCCATAAGTGGAATAAGTATCCGTTTTTTCCCCTGGCTCATTCAATGCACCTTAAAGAAGAACACAATAGCGTCAAGACCTTACTAAAATCCTTGCAGTACGATCAGTATGGCTGAGAGGTTATCGGAGACTTCAGAATGGTGGATCTCCTGATGGGGCTTTAATTAAAGTTTTAATACTCATACCAGCCGTCTTGAGAATACATTTTTTTAACATACGGATGGTATTTAGTTTGTTTGTTTTTGTTTTTGAATTTCGCGCAAAGCTATACGAGGGCTATCTGCGCCAGTCGTCCCTAATTTAGCAGTGTAAGGCTAGAAAAAAAGTAACTAGCATTACTACCCATCGTAAACTCTTGGGCTACTCTTTTACCAACGACTGACAGTCACATTATAACACCCTCCCGCCTGAAAGGGGAGCATCTTTGGTGTGATGAGGATTCGAACCCCCGACACAACCCAAACCAGCTGTTTTTACATATATATTTTTCTTTACAAGAGGGTCTTCTCGTCATCACTGATCTCAGATTACGAGTCGAACGCCTTAACCCACGTGGCCATGCTCGGTCAAAACTTTGGTACAAATACTAGTAACTATTGATTCATATGTTATTTTATTCAGACCTTATGTAAATAAAAATGTGCAAATTTGTTCGTTTTTACATATAAAATAGGTTAATTTCTAAATTTATTATCCAGGTCAAAAAAGCAAAGTTTGAAGGGAATAATGGTCATTTTCTGTACCTTTACAATATAAGCAATTAAGAAATAACACATACTATCCAGGAACAAAATTTGTGTTACATAGTGTAATTATCTTAGGACATTTATAATGTATAACAGACTGAGTTTATTTTTAAAAACCATTTACGTATTCGAGATGACGTAATACTTAAACATAAGCCTTACCAGAAGCGTTATTGTAAAAATAAAACGGTCTGGTGACACAGTTTTCTTCATAATTTAGACAGTTGTTGTTAAATTAAGCACAAAGCTACATAAAGGGCTATCTGCACTCTGCCCACCATGTGTATCGAAACCCGGTCTTTATCGTTGTAAGTCCGTAGACATTCAGCTGTGCCACTGTGGGGAGAAATTTAGACAGCTAAACAGACAAGTGTTAATTTCTAACTTCTAGAATGTATTTAGGTTTCAGAAAGTTGTTAATGACCACCAGCACTAATAGAAAAATTTAACATTAAAATTTCAGTGCAAACAAGCAGCTCGGCACGGTCAGGTTGGTTAAAGTGTTCGAGTCGAAATCTAAGGGTTGCGAGTTTGAATCCCCGTCGCACCAAACATGCTCGCCATTTCAGCCATGGGGACGTTTTAATGTAACGGTCAATCCCACTATTCGTTGGTAAAAGAGTAGCCCAAGAGCTGGCGGGGGGTGGTGATGAATAGCTGCCTTCTCTTTAGTCTTACACTGCTAAATTAGGGACGTATAGCACAGATAGGCCTCGAGTAGCTTTGTGCGAAATTCCAAAACAAACAAATCAATACGAGTTTGTGTTTCTTCTTATAGCAAAGCCACATCGGGCTATCTGCTGTGCTCATCGAGAGGAATCGAATCCCTAATTTTAACATTATAAATCGGTAGACTTATCCCTGTACTAGCGGGGAGGGAGGCAAATCAATATGAAGAAAGGTTTACTAGATAGGATAAATTACTTTTAGATACAAATAAACACATTTTTCGGGTGAAAATATGTATTATTTTCCATTTCACTGGTTAAAATCACCTCTAAAAATTTATTAAATCATCAGTTTTTCAGCATGATTTGTACTTTTATTATCATTCGTGAATCTTTATATATATATCATGTTCTTTATCAAACAACCCAGAAAAAGAAATAACTGTTATTGTCCTTCTTACCATAAAATATGGTATTTTTAAGGTCACCGCAACAGTAATTTTTAATTAGGATTATTTACGAAAACTACATATTCTAACAAAACAGATAACTAGAAATGTCTTTTATGTCCTTTTTCTGTATTTATTTAAATTCTAGTACCCAATGAAATGATTACGATTCTTCCTTTTTTTGTTACGTCACTACTGTACATTTTTACAAATATCTTTTCTTTCCTTTGGTATTACATTCTTCACTAGCGTCTTTTCTTTCCTCTCTGTTGCTTCTTAATGTGAACCGGCTAGCTCGTAACTACTCGAACCACTAAGCGCTAATAAAGACGAAAAACGAGTGCTGTAAAAAAAAACTTACAGTAGCAGTCGCAAAGTTTCTACGTCATTTATCGTCTTTAGGTTCTGCTAATGAACAGAATCGAATAATAGGAAACAAAGAGACCGTAACGAAGAACAAGAGAAGTTGGTTTCTGTGAAGAAACTCTTTATTTTGTAATCATTGTGAGAGAAAATATCAACTCGAATGTAATACAAAAGGCATAATTAAAGGAAGTGTGACCTGATTGTAGTACACACTAGAAAAAAAAATCAGAGTTATAAAATTCAATTTCCGGTAAGATGGGTTAAGACGTTGTCTTTGGGGCAGTGACATTACCCTGTCAATATTCCACAACAGAAAATTGTGAATTATAAGCCATGCTTTCTGTAGTGTAGCTAATTATAATAAAAGCTAACATATAAGTGAGAACATAAGGGCTCTTCTATACTTTTTTAATATGTAAAGATATGCGTCTATAACGTTTAATTCATTAAAAAATGAGAAAATAACAAAGCTTTAACAGAACTGGATTGTGTTATATAAAATAAAAGCATATTTGCTACTACGAAAACTGTTAAATATAGAACCAAACTATTATTTACGTCTTAATCAACGAATTTCCAAGTATGCAAACAATGCCAGAAATAAGGTTTGGACCACAGTCTTGTTCAGCATTTCGGCAATATGTCCTCATATCACGTTCTGTTTAATGTGTCATAGATTTATTATAAAGGAATTTCACGGAATGTTATGTGTTAACTTATTGGTAACTATACATCATACAGTTTGCGTTGTAATTCCTCCCTGGTGAATAACATTTGAAAGTGATATAGTGAATTACTGGGCAACATATTTAATGAAGTTGGAGGTGCACACTGTATCGCAACTGGATATTAATATGTAATAGGATTGAGCATTATTAACTGATAATTAAGTATTTTACAAATATATGTAACTTAACTAAATACTATAGGCCCAGCATGGAAAGGTGGTTAAGGCGTTCGACTAGTAATCCGATGATCACGGATTCGAACCCCCGTCACACCAAATACGCTGTGGGAACATTATAACATGATGGTTAATCCCAATATTCATTGATAAATGAGTAACTCAAGAATTGGCGGTGATGACTAGGCTGCCTTCCCTCTAGTCGTTCATAACTATATTAGGGACGGTTAGCACAGATAGCTCTCGTGTAGCTTTGCACGAAATTCAAAAACAGAAAAACAAACTAAATACCATCTATATGTTAAAAAATGTATTCTCCAGACGGCTGGTATGAGTATTAAAACTTTAATTAAAGTACAAAACAACGTTTTGACATTCTTAGGTCCTCTTCTGGTTAACTCAGGGCCGGATTAAGGGCAACTGATGCCCTAAGCACAACCTAACTATGGTGCCCCCCTCAGTGCTTTACTGACAGGTCATTAAGATTCAATAAGTGCTGAAAGTGAAACAAATGTTTGAAAATTTACAATCCTTCTTCGGTTTTCTTCCAGGTCGACCCCGAAACTATGTTAAATAAAAACTTATTTATTCAAAATATTGGGCATGGAACAAAATCAAGCAATGATTGAGGCCTTGTATTTAGAAATGATGTGGGAAATGAGGGATTATTTTTCAAAGTTCAACATGACTGAATCTGGTTCTCACAGTTTTTATTGCACTGAATTTATGGCGCATATATGAATGAAACTGTTGAAGCTTGGCAGAAAGATTAGTGTCCAAGTCCTCTGAGTAAGCACAAATTAGCTTTTGGGAACACTGAGAGTACCTTTCAGTTCCAACAGATGAAGTGACATCATTTGACACTTCACTCAGGAAAGAAAATCTGTTTAATATTTCTTTCTACACCTCTCCTCTTCTTCTCATCTGGGTTTATAGTTTGTCAAGAAGTGTGTAGAAGGTGGTTATACGAAATTTGTATCTGGATTTCAGATTACCTTATTGAGTACCTTCTTTGTGACATGTTTGCGAGTTTCAGCTGCATTGTAATTAATATTTGATAATATTTCCTTTACAACTGCTTCAAATATTTCAAAGTCATCCCTTAAAGCGCGTAGTTGGTTATTTAATGACCTATACAGATCTACACGTGTTTTTTAAGTTCACATCCTCATTTTGCATAACTTAACTTGCTTTATGAAACTTTTACAAAATTTCATCCCACATGATAAACATAAAAAGAAATTATATATCTTGCATCTTATTTGTAATATTATCTGCTTCTCTTCTAGTGTCTCCCTTTTGTGACTGTTCTTCAACTAGACATTCTAAAGCTTCCAATATCTTAAAGAAAGACTTTAAAATTGTTGTTGCTGTCATAGCAAGTGCCTCCCGTCTCGTATCAGAGAGGGGTTTTAACACACTTTCATTTCCAAGACAACTTTTCTACCGGCTAGTTGGGGCTGAAAAAAGCATAGAGCGAATGCATTGTAGAGAAAAAATTAACTGCTATGTGACAGCAGTCAACAGTACTTCAGCCTAGCATATTTAGTGAATGGACTGCACAGAGCACATATATGGCACATTTATTTTCTTCTAAAATCTTTTACTGCAACCTCTTATAATGCCCAGATATATTGTCGTAAGACTAACCCCTACACTTCACGTAAGTACTGCAATAGTTATTTTGCCATTTCCTCACTGGTATGGCTTTTCAGTTCCAGAAAGGTTAAAAAGTGTTCAATAGGCTGCCCATCTTTCAAGTATTGAAGTACAACACTTAACTGATCTATATGTGATAGATCAGGCGTTGAATCAACCGACAAGCGAAAATAACCAGAATAATTTACTTGATCCACAACGAACGCGCGGACCTTTTTAGCCATTGGTTCAATGAGTTCTTCAAGGTAGTGTTTACAAGAAAGAAGAATTTCCTTTTTCAGAATTTCCATATTTCTAAAAATGGATCAAACTGACTTATGAGCTCAAGCAACCCTAAAAATTTCCCATTCTGCAGTGAACCAAATTTTTCATCTGTTCCTTGAAAAGTCAGGTCACACTCAGCTAACGTACGAATAACAGCTATTACACGCTCCAAGACATGTTCCTAGTAATTGCACTCTTCTTTGTTTTTCCAACTCTTGTCACAAACCGAAACCTCATCTGCGAGTTAAATATGTTAACATTGAGTCTTGGTGAGTAGTGCTTCTTTCATGATGATCAGTTACAATAGTATTTCTCCACTCACTGAACCCTTCTCTTTCAACAAAACACGAGGAAAAGTTAGGGGCGCAAAGTTTACAAACAAAACAGTAAACTGACCCTGTCGATGGTGAATACAATAACTACTCTCTCTTCCATTGCTCACCACTGGGTTTTACCCAAAAGAAAAGTTTTCGCGAACAGTATCTCGTTGGTTTTCCACTACTGAAAGTCCGTTAAGATTTGCCAAATGGCCCATTATGGTGTTGAGAATCATTAAGTTCACAAGTAATCGAATAAGCCACACCATAGGCAAAGAGATCGGGCCACAACCCTGGATCTTTTGCTTTAGTTTCTTCGTCTTTTGTACACTGAAATATTTTACCATTGTCCAGAGGATTTTCATTTTCACCAATTATTTCAACTTCAGACTGTCTTGTAGAGCAGCTTGCATCAACATTAGCACCAGAGATATCAGGAGAATTTACAGACAGAGTGAGATCAGTTGTGAGACTTGTCCCAGTTGAGTCAGCCTGTGACACTTCAACATTATCATGATATTCTGACCTTGAAGTAAATAAGTTGCACCTATAAGTGGTACTTATGGGTGCGGAGCTTGGTTCAACTTCAATCTTGTTGGAGTCAGATACAATACGAGTGACTTCTGATGGTGTAGATGGGTTTTGATTTGGAATAACATGTTGTGTAAGTTGAGGGAAAAAATTAGTTTGCTTTCCAGTCTTGGCCACTAAATCCAAAGCCTTTTGTTGGTTCTTTTTTTGCCAGTTTTCTCTTTTGTGGACCACTTAATTGAACACGTTTCAGTACTCAGTATTAACCTCGCTCACATGAACTTGTTCAGTTCATGCACTTTTTCAGACAATCCTAAATTGATTTTGTTGAAATGCCAGTTCTTTACGGTATCTTTGTATGACCACGGTGCCATAGTACTGTAGTGCTACTTGTAGTAAAGTGTATAGTGCATACATAACAACGTTATGAATAATGTTGTCAGACACATCGAAGTCTTACTCATTTTGACCTAAAAGGTCGAATTATCACCTTTAGACTGCTCTAATCAGTCAGTTATTTGGCCAGCTTTTCAGAAATGTAATGGAACACATACAGATCTGAAGTTATAGTCATAAAATAGTTGAATTACATCTAAACGTTTGCCGTCGTTGATTCTGTGTTTCTGTCTCGGATTGTTCGTTCATCTCATAAAACATATCACCAGTGGAACGGGCAGGGTCGGGCATTATGACTTAAGAATAGGATCAAGTAAGAAGTAAGGAGAATATAATCGTGATCTCCATTTTTAGATCTAAAAATAGCATATTTGACAAACTTTTGTTGGCTTTTTATAAATGAGGATGAAAACAAGGGTGCCCAGTCTTAAATCACATTTAAATCCGGGCACACTTGTATTTATTCCCTAAGTAAATCTCAGCTTCAGATCGGTTTATATTATTAAAGAATTACAAGGGAGTACATATATGCCCAAAATAGTCTTATATAGTCATGTGTAAAAAATTAGGACACCCTATGAAAGCCTGTGTATCTTTTGTAACATTTATCGATATATAGGTATATAGGACACCTAACTGAAAAAAAAATATTACAATGGGATATTTTAATTTCAGGGATATAAATTTGGAACATTTTGAGTTTGACTGTTAGGGGTAGGTTTTTAAGAAAATGTTCAGGATACTTTTATACAACTGGTGATAGAACCCACCAGAGACAAAGCTATATTAGGTTTAATATTAGCATCTGATGTGAATATGATAGACAGAGTTGTGACTGGGTAGAATTTAAGTACAAGTGACCACTACACTATTAGATGTGGGAATTTACAAAATAAAAACTTCATTTTGACAAATGAAAAATGGCAAATATCACTTAGTCATGTCATTGGCAATTTTCAGTTACAAGCACTTTCCTCTCAAGTTAGATATAGTATTCAATCATGCTACTGATAAATATTATTCATAACTAAATGTAAGTAATTTCTTGCCAAGTCAAATAAGATACTCAGTCAAATATTGATAATTATCGATTACAAGCACTTTCTTGTCAAGTTAGATATTCTATAACTTTAGTATTCAGTCGGTTGTTAGAAAGCATTTGCACTTTATAGATCGTGTCCAACCTATCTATAGATATTTAGTCTACTATGCTGTACTCAGTTAATACAGCCCTGAATTAACCACTAAGTATAATAAGCACGTGCTTAGGGCAACAAGGGAAGGGGCATCACAGAGTTTTCCCCTAGTTATCATGTCCTTAACTATTTCACTGCCATATTTAACTTTAGTCGATTTTTTTTTGTAATTGTCCTTATTTGCCATGTTCGATTTTTCTCTGCATGGTTAAAAAATCGTTTTCTTTGACTAGGTAAGAGAATAAATTTTCGAGAAACTATTAAACTATGTATCTGAAGTAAGAAGTTATTGATTTGCGAAAGATTACTATAAAGAGAAGAACAAAATGTTGATAAAACTTTAGGTAAAAGATGATCGTGTGTTATGATGTCTGAACTAGAAGATGAAATATTTTTCTCAATCATTCCTTCTGTTGTGGCTATTTATAAATTATAGACAGTGGAACTTTTGTTTTACCTTTTACTGCTTTATTCAGTCACATCTACAGAAAAATAAGACTACTCGTAAAATACCACAGAAACATAAGTCAACGAAATGGTGACAGATTTGTACAAAAACGTGACTAGTTTTACATTTTTTTTGGCTTCTGTTTTCGTACGATATATTTGGGTTATTGCGTCGTTTGTTTTAGTTTTATTTGCCTTAATATTGTATTATTCATGTGTGTTTTGTAATATTTTTAAAGTGTGTTTCTCACTGAAGCTTTTCTGAACCGTAATTTTTTGGCTTCAAACAGCTTGCTGTAAAAAAAACCCTTTGTGTGTGTGACATATTTTGAAACTTATCATACCAAGAAAACATTTAGAAAGGAATTCCACTGTAACAACGTTGTAACAAAATTGGGGCTATAACAAGTCCCAATTACAAGACTTTTCCCTTTATATCCACTAACCCAAATGGACTCAACATCAGTGCTAATGTCTTTAATGTCCCTAACTCAACAGGATACACACATAAAGCTTTTCCTTCTCTTTTATCAATCTGTAGTAAATAATCTATAGCCTCGTATTTAAAATCAATTCTCTCATCAGAATTATTCAAATCTAACCAAGTCTCATAACTGCTTTGAACTCATCCATTTCATTTCTAATAAATCTATCATTACAGCAGTAACAATTAATAATATAATTTAAATAACTTTTGTGTTTAATTTAAATAACTTTTGTGTTTTATGTTTGTTGCACATATGTTCTGGTCAGTTATATTTTCTATTTTACAAATATCGCTGCCCTCACATTTATCTGATTCCAGTTTAAATCTACTACTAAAACAGCATGAATAATTGAACAAAATTATGTGACTACCTTGAAATATAAATTAGTATTAGGTAAGCATTGTGCATTTAATACTTTGTTTTTGTATAAACGCTAATGTGCTTGTTTATTATAGTTAACTTTTAAAGAAAAACGTTATCTACACTCAAACAAATTTTCCGTGATGTACACAGTAAAAGGTTTTAATCTCATTTTTAAATCAAAAATGTTGTATCGATGTTAATTTGAATGAATATTTTCTGTATGTTAATCAGGAGTTAGTTATAAGGTAGATGACTACTATATTTAAAGAGATTTAATTCTATACTCTTCAAAAAAAGAAACGCAAAAGGCAAAATTTGAGACATTTTATTAACAAGTTTATTTTGGGTAATTCTGTATGACATATGTGAAACTTTGCACATTCACAGCTGAACATCCAAAGTCTGTAAAGGCGAAGTCCACGCTCACTAGTTGAAGTTTAACGTCACTCAACGTCAATAACGAGTATGCCCCCTGTAAGCATCAATAACTGCTTGGCATCTCCTGCCCATGGAAGCGATGAGATGACGAATCACTTCCTGTGGAATGGCTGTCCACTCAGCCTGCAAAGCTGCTGCAAACTGAGATAGAGTCTGCAGTTGAGGTTGTCGCCGTCGCAGACGTGGGTCTAACTTGTCACAAAGATTTTCGATGGGGTTTAAATATGGTCATCTGGAGGACCAGGGAAGAACGTTGATGTTATGGTGTCTCAAGAAGACAGTGGTGAGTCGGGTTGTGTGAGGACGGGCGTTGTCATGTTTAAAAACGTTGACGTTCACCATGATGGGTTACACATGGAGCCTAAGAATCTCGTTGACGGCTGCGTACGGTCTGATCGGAAATCCTACGCATCCCTGGTATGGTTGAGGCAGCAGACGTTGCAATGGTGGTCCTATCCCGAAAGTGACGTAACCGGATGTAGCGATCTTGTGCGGGCGTGATCACACGAGGTCTGCCAGATCGTGGACGGTCACGAGTTGATCCATGTTGTTGGTGACGATTCCATAGCCTTGTGATGGTGCTTGGGTGGACATTCACAGCTCTGGAAATATCTGATCGAGATTCGCCTTCTTCCATGGGACCAATGGCGTTGTTGCGTTCTGCTTCAGTCAATCTTGGTGTAACTGTATTGCGTGTCGGTGGCTTAACAATGAGCTATGGAAACCGAGAATCCATCACTTTTATAGGGATTTTGCACATGTTGCACTTGCAGAACATGCAGATCTCTCAAACAAATTTAATGGACACGAATGCATTTTGGCGAAAAATCCGATTTTTTCCTCAATTTTCAAAGTGCACAACTTTTATTGTCATTTTGATCTGACAATCAGTGCCTTAACATGTGTAACATCACATACTCTGAGCTTGTAACGTTATTACATATATTTCTCTTTAAAATAACAAAAATATACCTTTTGCGTTTCTTTTTTTGAAGAGTATATATACAGTGTCTTTCAAAAGTATTCGCCTGCAAAGTTTCCATATTTTGTTGTCATCTGAGTTTCATATTATAAAACTTTGAAATGGGAATTTATAATTAGAATCTACTCAATATATTCCAAACTGAGAAAGCTAAAAATGGCTCCGATATCATTTAAATAAGTTAGATTTTCAAATAAAATTAAAATATTCTCAACTGCAAAAACATTCCACCATTTTGGTGTTGTCGAGAAAACCCACTTGTAGAGAAATATATATGCAAAAACGGCTCATTAGGGTTGAGAAAATATTTTCTCAATCCAAACGAGCCGTTTTTGCATGTATATTCCACCCCTTTGCTACACAGACCACAAATCAGTTCAAGCGCAAAATATTAGTTCGAAAGGTCAAAAATTTAGTGTGTTTATGATTCAAATTAAGTAAAAAGTTGCTCAATGGGCTATCTGTGGTCTGCCTATCATGAGTATTCAAACCCAGATTTTGGCATTGTGAGTCCACAAACGTACCACTTTACCAGAAGAGGGTTCACATATTAGTGTAATAGTCGATGTTTGAGTGTAATCAAAGTGGTTTAACTTGACTTCAGAGTAAACTGATCTGTTCAAGCCACAACTCACATAGTGATATGACAAACTAACCACGAAAACGAAGGAGCTTTCCAAATAAGTCAATGATAAAGCAGTATAGAAGCACAGATCAGTAGAAGGTTACAAGAAAATTTTAAAAATACTGATTGTTTACGCTTTTGTGTATAATGAAGTTCGTTATTAAGAAGTGGAATGTCACAACCTAGATCAGGCTATCCTTTTATTCTGTACCTCCGGGCAAGCAAGAAATTGGTTAGGAATGCCACTCTGAAGCCAACAGTAAATTTGAGATGGGAGTCAGTGCTCATACATCGACAATATCTCGATACCTACACAAAGCTGGCCTGTATGGACGAGTTGCGAGAAAAAGTATTACTGAAAAACAACAACTTAAATCACGTATAGACTTCGCAACAAAGCGTGTAAATGATACTGAAGACATATGGTAGAACATTTTACAGTCAGACGAGACAAAATTGAGGTTTTTGATGTAACTTCAAAGTACAAGCCCAATGCGACACATCATCCAGTTTACACCACCCCAACTATCAAGCATGGCAATAGCAGTATCACATTATGAGAATACTTCTCATCAGCAGAGACTGTGAAGCTTGTCAGGTCCAAGAGAAATATGAATGGTGTAAGGTATAGGTGGATCCTAGAGAAAAACTTGTTTGAGTCAGCCATGAGTCTAAAGATGGGTTGAAAATTGACATTTCTATTTGACAATGATCTGTATCACAAGACCAAAGCCACGCTGGATTTGTTTCAAAAGAAGAAAGTATATGTCATGGAATGGCCCACTCACAGCCCTGACTTGAATTCCATGGAAAATGTATGGCGAGTCTTGAATATTGCAGTCCATCAGCAATTCCCAACGAACTTGTCAAAATTGGAGCAATTTTGCGAGGAGGAACGGACAAATATTACACCATTCCATTGTGCAAAGCTGTTAGAGACCGAATACTGACTCAGAGGACTGAATACTTATGTAACCATTAAATTTCAATTTATATCTTTTTTTTGCTAATTTTACAGACATTCATTTTCCTTCACACAAACCAAGTTTGATAATTACAGTTCAGAATAAAAAATGTCATTGATTCCTTTTTTTTGTACGTATTTTGTCTTTCTTCAAAATGTTATTGGTAGAGAACGAATACTTTTGCAAGGAAGGCATTGTATATGTACACTGAATATTGGTTACAACCTAATGTAACATATCCTGTAAGATAATGGAATAATATCTATTGTTTGATTGAATAATATTTACAGCTTAAAATGAGTAGTATCTACAAATAAACTGAACAACACAGTTTAAAACTAGACCAAATACAAAGTGATTTTTGATTAATGCAGCATACAGGTTCGTAGAGCAGTTTAAATTAATTAGACATGTACTACATATAAACTGACTGTTCTTGTCTATATCGAGCAGTCGACTGACTACTATCTATATGATCACTAAATGTTAGTTTGTAGTTTATTATACAACTTTTAAAACGACTGAATAATATTTAAATGTTGATTGGATAGTATTTATAAGATCACCGTTTATAATATGGTTACTAAAAACTATCTTTAAAATGACTGGATGCTATCATACCTCGAGAAGTTGAACACTGAGACGGGTAATTATACTATTCCATATTAAGACGTAACGATGAAGACACTGGATACAGTGCTTCTGGTCATCTATGCGACTGGAGTGTTGAAAATGGATAATATTAAACTGTGGTACTCGTACACTTGATGGCTTATGGAAAGGAAACAGGGAGATGTCGTGTAATTTGAGTATGCCAGCCTATTAAAGAAAGCTTTTCCAATAGTAACTATGCCGCAGCGTTATTGTCAAAACACATGTCGTCAAATAGAGCGTGACTAAACATGTCGACATGGACTGGAACGATGTGGAAAGGCTTCACATTCATTTTACTGTAACGGAATCAACGTATACAACCACTGAATACAATGTGTAAGTTAGCTAAGTTGGTGTAACAAACACAATCTGACTTACCACAATCTATATTTTGAATTAATGCTATCTATAACATCGAGTAAATAATAGATTTGTGTTGATTAACTATATTTGTTGGTTATTCTGATATCATCTAAAATATACCATAATATTGTATATATAAGCTGATTGAATACTCTAGCATCTAAATATATACCACGATATTGTACATATAAGCTGACTGAACACTTTCTCATGGCAAAAATTTCGAAAAAAAAATGTGATGAAATAAACAGTTAAAAAAAGCATTATTGTTGAAATGACGATTAATACAATTAAGTTGACCAAATATAATTTATAAGTTGACTGAAAACTATAAGCTCGTTGAATAACATCTATAATCTTACACTGTTTATAAACTGACATGATGTTGTTCACAAACTGATTGGGTACTGCTTCTATTTGAATGACTATTATATTACTAGTTCACCAGTAACTTGATTGGAAGTTACCTATCAAGTGAATAGTTATGACATAATAATTGGTAGAACAGTATTTATTCGGGGAAATAACTTGGAATAACTAATTTTAGAGTGTAGAACGCCTCAGTTGTAAAGTATAATACGTTATTCAGACCAGAGTATGTATTGGAGCTGCTGTGAGTAACTGTGGATGAAACATTTAAAATAGTGCCGTAATGACTACTGAAAACAAGTTGAAATCTTAAGAGTAGTTTCTTACGACTTATACAAAAAAAGAAATGTTTCCATTAAAACTTGATGTTTCACACCATCTGCCTTCATGAAGTCTAGTACTGAGCAAAAGGTTTTTCGAGCGGCAGCCACATCAAACCAAGTGTAGTTAATATGTTTTTAGATGCATTCGCTTCACAGGAAACCTGTATTGAGCTAGTAGAAAAAAATTTGCTGAAGTTATTGTTTGTAATATCACACACGCACGTGTACTTACTGAAAGTCATGCTCCACCAGCTAAGACGCCCTACATCTTTTCCTGTTATTGTATTTTTAAAAGATGTTTATTTAAACTGAAATATAATAAGTATTATCAAGTGATATTGCAAAAGAGCTTAAAAGTAGAACATATATCTGCTTATATCTACAAAGCTTGAGACACACATGAGTGAAGCGATACCATGAAATTGTCGGATACACGCTGAACTGCATACGTGATTGAGATTTCCAGAGCAAAACTGGCCATAAATGATGGAGCTGAGCTGCAGTGATGACAAGACTGAAAAAGAAATTTCAAGAGGTGGGTTTCTTTCTGGCTTCTACTTTAGGAGAGAAAAAGTAGTAATTATGAGGTCGTGAGACTCTGATGAACAAAAAGAAGATTAATAAATACACAAAATAGCGAGAGTTAATATTATCATGAATGACTCAAGGAACGGTTCAATGAAACTTATGGTTAATAAAAGATCCACGCATCTGATTGGCTAAAATTAGAGTTGTTGCTTTGGGGAACTGCCTCAACTACACAAATATTGGTATATTCGCAGCTTTTAAGTCGTGCCTCTGCGATGTTTTTGCACAAGCCCAACACAGCGACCTCACATTACAGTAATGTTTCATCTGTTTCTGCTCCTGCTGATTAAACTAAATACCCTCCGAAACTAAAGATCTAAAACACATTTTAAACAATGTCAAAAAAGTTATCCACATTTTATTGTTTTACAATTAAATCCATGTGAACCATCAGCCTACTTTTAAGTCAGCAAAATTAACCACGTGTTTAAAAATTACAGACTGCTCTCATTCTCATATAAAAATCCAACGGTTGATCTTCATTGGTATGTTTACTTTGTTCGACATTAACCTAAAATGTCTTACCTGTCCTTGCACCACACAGACGCGGTGTCTCATGTCTGAAACATTTCTGTTTGTTTGGACAACTCTTCTTTGTGTACACTATGTTTTACAAATGTAAGGAAACAAATATTGCTAGACTAATAACTATACAGTGTTGGTTAATGAATCTGAAAAACAACAACAAACCAAACAAGATAGGGATTGAACTGGGTATATCACTTAATCTAGGTAAAGATCATTCAGGATACTAAGTGATCTCAACTTTACATGTAAAATAAAATCCGATAATAGTAATTAAGGTATTAGCTTAGAAATGAGTAGCGCAGTATAAATATTTTTACAGTTTATTCATATACATTTCTAAAATGTGACAAATGGTACTGTTTGCTTTAGATGGACGTGTGATTTTCATAGATACGATGAAACATACGATTCGTGGCTGCGAAAGTCTGTGGGAGACGTTTTTAATGTCAATTGTTTTTTTTCATTTAGGTTGGAACTATTTTCTTGTAGTTTTAAGTTCTTCTTAATTTGAATTGTGTTTCAGAATGCAATTTTTATTACTAAATTGATTTATTTTATTATATTTACTCTTTTCCTCTTGTTGTATAATTAATTTACAGAAGTCAAAACGTTATACGCGATACAAAAGCAAGATTAAAAAAAATTGTGCTATATTAACAGATTGTGAAAAGGCTTTAAATGGCTAGGTGGTTAGGTCCTCGACTCTTAATCTGAAATTTGCGGGTTAGAATCCCATTCACACCAAAATGCTCGCCCTTTCAACCTTGTGGACGTTATAATATTCGGTCAATTCTACTATTTGTTGGTAAAAGAGTAGCCTAAGGGTTGTCGGTGGATGGTGATGACTCGCTGCTTTCCCTCCAATTTTAAGTTGGTAAATTAGGGACGGCTAGTGCAAATAGCTCTCGTGTAGCTTTGTGTATAATTTAGAACAAAGAAACAGGAGAAAAAATAGGCTTAAAGTGGTAGACTTATGTTACTTTGTTGAATTGTACTTCGTTGTTTCTCAAATTCGTATTATGTTGTTCTCTTTTCAAATAGATAAGACACCGAACTATTTTGTATTTATTTTGTGGTGAGTCAATAGTGTCTGAGAATGCCAAAGCAAGATCATTCATATATCTCAGGAAATAAAATGGCAAAACACAAGTCACCTAAATAGACCTATTACGAATTGGAATATAATTAAATTATTAATGTTTAGAATGAAGTCGAATAATAATTAATAACATTATCGTGTAAATTCATTTCTTATGAAAATATAAAAGAAGAGGAAGAATTAAAGAGAAAAATGCAGAATAATGTAGAAAGAAAAGTCAAAGCGATATAATCAGCCCGGCATGGCCAGGTGGTTTTTAGCACTCGACTCATAATCTGAGGGTTGCGGATTCGAATCCCTGTCACACGAAATATGTTCGCCCTTTCAGCCGTGAGGGCGTTAAATTGTGACGATCAATTCTACTATTCGTTGGTAAAAAATAGCCTAAGAGTCAACGGTGGGTGGTGAAGACTAGCTGCCTTCCCTCTAGTCTTACACTGCTAAATTAGGGACGGCTAGTACAAACAGCTCTCGTGTAGTTTGGTGTGAACTTCAAAACAAATCCAACCGACATGAGCCCAAAATACTTTAAAGAATCTTAGCGAGTCACTACAGGTACTTTTGTTTGTTTGTTTTTTAATTTTGCACAAAGTTACTCGAGGGCTATCTGTGCTAGTCGCCCCTAATTTAGCAGTGTAAGACTAGAGGGAAGGCAGCTAGTCATCTTCACCCACCGCTAATTCTTGGGCTACTCTTTTACCAACGAATAGTGGGATTGACCGTAACATTCTAACGACCCCACTGCTGAAAGGGCGAGCATGTTTGACGCAACCGGGATGCGAACCAGCAACACTCAGGTTACGAGTCGCACGCCATAACTCGCTTGGCCATGCCGGCCCTACAGGTACTAGTTCATAACCAAGAAGTTAGTAACGTAATATAAATTGAATGAAAAACGTCGCATGAGCGAGTTGATAAAAATGTAGATATGCGTATATCATTTAGATTGTTCAGATGAGCATTGATGAAACAGACATTTACTTTTGTATACACTGCTCAAAATAATTAAAGCATAATCTGTGTTTTCTGTGCTTTTACAACGATAAAATACAGAAGCAATTATTAACCTTCCAACTATCCATTTGTTATACGCTGTTCACTAAAGACGAAATCCTCATATTGGCAAACTGAGAAGTTTAATGTCACACTTAGTATAAACAGCTGATCAAAACACTTGGGTGAAATAACTTATTTTCTATATAAAATACGTGAAAAACCTCAGAAGTAATTGTTGTAACTAACTGCAGTATTCACGGTATTTTCTTTCTATACGTTTTTAGGAATTCTATAACCAACAGATTCAAGGATTCACAAGGAAATTTAATCTTTTTGCTAATTTTAAGATTAAGTAATGTCAGTGGCACCCATGAACTCATTTTAAAACAAAACAGTCATATCATCATATTAAAAATATTATGTGTTCCCAGCAAAAAAATTCATTAACACGAAATGTCAAGACTCTTGAGAAGACATCTGAACATTAACGACGTGGAGAGCAATGGGTTCGATAGAAGCTGGTAAAATGCAACAAGTCATTGTAAAATGACCATTAGTCTCTGAACATTAACGACATAGAGAACAATTGGTTGGGTGGAAGCTCGTCAAATACAATAAGTCACTATAGAATGACCACTTGTCTCACAAAGTACACAAAACATTTGAATATTAATGACGTGGAAAACAATGAGTTGATTAGAAGCTTTTCAAATACAACAAGTCGTTACAGAATAATTACAAGTCTCACAAAATTGATACAGGTAATAATATATTTCAGAATAGGAACTATAATAAAAAGTCAGCACCGAAACGATCAGAACAGGTTTCATGAGGTTGACCATTGTAACAAACTACCAAAACAATCTATGAAACTACATAATGAACTTTTCAAACACGAATCACATGTGACAGACACAAGACGTGTAATAAACTTAATGTTGCCATGTGAATGTACATTTGGTCGGAACATTCTTCAAATAGATGATAACATGTTCTCATCATTCTCAACTTGTCAACAACTTCCTGAAGAAAAAGAGTGTCAAGCAAAAACGTTGGTCAGCACACTTAACAGATTTGAATGCCATTAAAAACATATGTCATGAATGCTCTGCAAGACATGTTTTGGCAGCACGTGATTCGCCTCGAAGCAATTTTATTAAAGTGAAAGAGAAGCTCCAGGAAAGGAGTGAGACACGTCACTTTAGAAATTTATTTCTTTACTCATTTTAAACATGTCACATTGATGGATGACCTACATTAATGTTCGAGGTGCTATTTACTTTATTATCAGGCATTTTGCGATCGTTTGTTGGGATGCTAAGTCTAACACCAAATGAACATTGACTATAGAATGTACTTGAGATTTGTATTTCAAATCAAATTCTCTATTCTGATCTGTGATTAAATGTATGAAATACTAAGTAACGGATATTGTATAACCTCAATCTGTTATGAAATGAAATATCGAAAACGTTTATAAAATTCGGAAGATTTATTTGTTAAAAACTTATACCATAAGTGACATTATATGTGTTTTTGTAAGACTTACTTGTAACCATTTTTGAAGAATCGAAAGAAAAAGAAATTGTCAGAAGTAATATTTAATTAATAAAAATGCTTAGAAACAAACCTTACAAGTCACATGGACTTTAAGCAAAATTAAGTCAACTCCAAGCTGAAATTAGCTGGCATTCAATATAATTTATTATCTTTAAGTATTCAAAATAAATTATTAAAATTGAATATGAAATATTTTTTGAAATGCTAAGGTGCATCAGTTTTCCGCAGGAAGTCAGTTAAAAGGGTTTTTTTCTTTAGAATTAAACACAAAGCTACACAATGAGCTATCTGTGCTTTGCCCACCACGGGTATCGAAACCCGGTTTTTAGCTGCGTGAGTTCGCAGACATAGCGTTGTGCTCCTGCAGGGCCAGTTAAAAGGGAGGTTTGACGAATATTATATTGTAGAATGTTGGCCAATTACTCTCAAATTCTGACTTCGCAATAAAGAAGAAGTCAACACACAAAAATACAAATATTATAATGTTTGTTAGCCAAAAAAACAGTCCAATCACAAACACGACACAATCAAACAAAACAAAAGGCAAGTAATTATAATTTGTGTGTTGGAATAGCAGATAAGAGAGACGAAAAAACATTAACAGTTCTTTTTCGCGATTATCTTGTGAGTTCCTCCCCCTTAAATTAATAAAAAACTAATTAAACTACAAAATGCAAATAACTTCTGAAAGTTAAAATAAATTACAATGAAGCAAAATGTCATAAACAAAGTTGTGTATTAAACCTCTAAACAAAAATCAAATCTATATCAAGAAAATGTCACACAAACCAAAGTTACCAAATCTGTAAATCAGAAAAACTGAATCTTTGTAAAAATGAAATATTTGCATAACAGGATAAAGACTGAATTTTAATGTTAAAAATAGAATAATAATAACAATGCTAGTTTGCTCATGTTTCCCTTTCACTTGAACTTCGTCCTCTGTGATTCAGGTAGAAGGTCAGGGCAACCCTTTAATTTAGACAATTTCTCTGTTTCAGATATCAGAATTAATGACGACTTAGTGGATCCAGAGTCTATGTAAAGTTAGATTAAGGAAAATTTATTGTTTACATTAATAACTTTCTACGTACAAAGAAAAACAAATATTTCGAATATAATCCAATATTAACTAATAAATAACACATGTTACTATCCTGTATCACAAACATTTCTTCCACACGTCTTAGTTCCAAACTTTTCAGCCATCATAGTTCTGAAACTACAACTACTATTTCAAACTATAATTCTACGCTTCTTAAGAAATCAAAATAACTCACCTTTTCCATCATAAAACCATTTGCTCAATTCAATTGCCTCTTTTACGAGGAGGTAGTGCAATCAATATACATTGATAAAAATGGGCAGAAAAATATCCTTTGACAAAAATCACATATGCAAAATCTTTTAACAACGAAAACTGCATACAACACAACTTCTTCGTAATATAAATACAAACTATAAATAAATTACACCTTTTAGCGACAATAATACCAAGAAAGACCATTTGACCAAATGAAAAAATGAATCCTTAAATGAAATGAAATTCTTCCTCGACATCTATAACACAAAAAATGACACCTTAAAAGGAGATAAAATAATAATTATTCTCTCACACTTTTGAAAATTGCAGGTTAAAACATACTAATAATCCCTTGAGCCTTGAGATAATTGTCCCTTCTAAAGGGATGGATGACTTAAACATTTGTAGCAGTATCGTGAAAATGTCTTTTGATCATTTTAAAATATACACATGAAACATCCTAAGATAAATTCATCATAAAAAATTAACAGTGCATAAAAAACGAAATAGGTCCTATAACTCAGTTTGAAACAAAATAATTTTATGACAAAACTTATTAAGATAAACCTTCAATACTACACGTTAAAATATCCAACTTAAAATATCATACTAAAACCCATTAACAGGAGTAGAGTCTGAGTAAAATACAATTGTAGAAAGTAATCACAGATATTTTTAGTGCACAAGCAATATAATTTCGCCAAACAGAAATATAAATATATACACAACATTCACAAACGAAAATCCTTCATGTCATTATATCACTGAGAAATAAATTTCATTTATCAATGAAAAACAGCCTTTTAAATATACATCTCAGAAAAAAATGACTGTGTCTGATTTTATTCCTTATACGAAAATTAGAACTTTTGTCTCTTGATCAATAAGTAAGTTTTACTGCATGATGTCTTAATGATACGATTTTCAGAAACGAATGTAGGTAGGTAGGCCGAACTAGGAACATTTGACACATTTCTGACTTAATAAATGATAATGTTATTGTTTGTTGTGATTTATCATAACGCCTTGTTACTCTGTCCAAATACCACTTTAAGAATAAACTCTATCACTAAATTGAGTTAAATTCCAGCTTTCACAACTTAACTGGAAAAAGAATAATTTCCAATAACTCTGGTATTATTCTGAGACACTTCCTTTGGTCTATAATGTTCCTAGCTTTGATGCGCCAAAATTATTGTACAATGTAAAACATTTCCTACATTATGTCAGATTCCAAGTTTGAAGTAGTTAGAATTCATGTTTGCCATATCTTACTAAAGATCTTTGGGGTTGATTTGTAACACTATTAAAATGATCTAAAATCATCCAGTTGGCTAAAGCATAACCAGAAGGGTTAAAATTTCTATCTTAAATAATAAAAGTCAGAACTGAAAATGCAGTATCAAACAAACTCAGAGAAGTCAGAAAAATAGAATCTGTACAATCTGTGGATGTGTATTCTTGAGACGAGTGGTACTGGTATTAAAACTTTAATTAAAATAAAGCACAGAAAACGTTTCGACCTTCTTAGGTCATCTTCAGGTTAACAAAGAGTTTCTAACTGACCTCCATTTGAGTATAAATATCTTGTACTTGTGCCTTAAATGGTGCTTCATGGTCTCACTTGCCTGTTCCTCAACAAATATTTTTGAAACAATTTCTCGTGGTCTGCTGATTGCATTGCAAAGTAAGCTGTGTGCAAATAAAACAGGGTATCTGCAAATGCACCCAAATTTTCAGAGAGATTTCAGTTTCACAATTTGTACTGTACCAAGTAGATAGTTCGATTTCTATCTGGCATAACTGTAACTGCCATTTGACTATATATATATATTTCCCAATCTTCATGCTGTACTTCCATTAGGTACTCAGTGGCGTTAAGGATCAGACAGTCTAAACAAATGGTTAGGCAACATTTTACCCGTTCAGTTTAATGCAATGACTTCCCTGAAAAAAAGTAGATAACAGAATAATTTGAATGGAATAGGAGTAAATCTAATAAATTATCTATAAAGGAGTATCCAATTGACGAGGGTATTAATTGTATATAACTTACACAATATTCAAAATCTTTAGACAGAAGTCTAGGTTTATCTAAAATATTAATATTTTAACATCCAAAAACAAAAATTCCAATAGGCACACGCAAAGATGGAGAGGAAGTCAATCCACATATAAAATAGGCTATTTGATACCATCTGTACTAAAACACAAAACGTATTAATGACGATAACAGATAATATATGACCCAGTAAAGAAAAATTAAGTAAAATGAAATGAAAGAATCTGATGAAATAAAATTTTAATGTGTGTTTGCCACAATTATAAAAAGAGTGATGATAATGGTAAGGCAAAAGTGTATGCTGTGTATAATTAAAAAAATAGAAGGAAAATGGTAAAGAAAGAACTATATAACCATCTAGAAATAAAAAAACGTAATAGAGAAAATACTAAGACCTTATAACTACAAAAAATGACTAAATAACTATGTGCATTATAAATGTTCTACCTTTATAAATGGAATATTAATCGTAGACTTGAAAGGAGTTCAGATGTCAGATGAGCATATAATAAAAGAATTGGAAGTGAAGTTGTGTGACACAACTAGAAAAGAAGTATATTTGTGTTTTTCCCCTATTCTTGGGAGCTCCTTTGGAACAAGGAACAACTGTTGGTCGAATAAATAAGCAGTTCCTCCATGACTTTTAATTAAAATATTGATATCTTAATTATACCTCGCTGAGCCCAGTATATCAGGAGATAAACACACGTTACAATTATTTACATGCAAAGAGCAAAGATTGTGGAAGACGTGACCGCTCATTGTTGATGACAGTGGCTGTCCTCCCTCAAACTGCTGCACCTTCCTAAAATAATATGCCCTATCTATACCTATGGACTTGTATAGTCTCGGGGAATTTGGTACGTATTATAATTTACCTCCGACAAGTCTCCGATTTATTATGTTACATGACTTTCTTATTACAATTTCAAATAGCCGGAAATTTAAATTTTAATTCAGAAGCTAATTGAATTCCGATATATATATAATTTATAATATTTGCCAACAATATTGATACACACAATTTTATTTCTTAACACAAATATATTTTAACAAAATTAAACAAGCGCAAAATCAAAGAAGCCCTACTTGTACAAGAACTCGAACCAAAGATGAACCAACATAAAGGACCTATATCAATTAATAACCTAACTTTTAACTGCAACACCCCTCCCAGTTTCGTTAACATTCGTAAAGCATAACGCAGACAAAAGTTTATTAAAATTCGGCAAAGCAATCTTGATTAACTTTCATAACACATAAGATAGACAAGACGATTAACATTCTAAAACAGGACAAAGACACATTAATAATCCTTCGTAATAAACAACATAGAATATTTGACAAGCATTCATAAAACGCAAGATAGATTATTTACGTAGCATTCGTAAAACGCAACATAAACAAATTCAGTAATATTCGTAATACATAACATAGATATGTTTACACACATTTATAAACATAAAACAGCCATTTTGACTACCTTTTGTAGCATACAACATAGAGAGGTTGATTGATACTTGTAGTACACGACACAGAGAAATTCAAGAAAATTCACAATGTACAACACAGATAAGTTTATAACATTCATAATACACAGCATAGGCCACTCCACCATCATTCGCAAAATACAACATAGGCCACTCCACCATCATTTATAATACACAATATAGGCCACTCCACCATCATTCGTAAAATAAAACATAGGCCACTCCACCATCATTCATAATACACAATATAGGCCATTCCACCATCATTCGTAAAATACAACATAAACAGGTTGATACTTGTATTCCAGAATGTAGATAGGTTGACAAACACTCGTAAAATACAACACAAACAAATTAATCAATATTCGTAATCTACAGAATAGTAAAGTTCATAAACATTCGTAGCATTGGATGACAAATATTAGTAAAACGCAGTATTTCCATGTTAAATAATATTTGTAACACACACAACACAGAATCTTATACTACCATTTGTTATACACAACACAGACAAGTTCATATTATTTGCAATAACCATCATAGATAAATTCTATACCATTCGAGAACACAACATAGACATAACATAATGCTTTCATGTATTACGAGATCTATTGGTCCACCTCGGCTGCTCCGTCCTCTAAACTAAACTAAAACTATTAATAAATAAATAAAAACTCTTAAAGTCAGCCCTTGTGATTAATGTGCTTATTAAACTTTTTCTCAAACTCATTTAATTTAACTGCCTTTACAACATCTGGAGGCAACTCTTTTTGAAGGTGAACCATTATGTTAGAAAAATAAAACTGTCTCAGCTGAAGATGACTCACACCATATCAAAATTTATATTTGAGCCCCCTAGTCTTACAATACTTTTAACTTATCCCCTATACATATAGATAATTTTAGAAGCCTTTTATATGACATCTTATCAAAGACTTTCTGAAAATCTAGATACATCATAGCTGAACCCTTACACTCTTCTATATAAGTCTATATGATATATATAATCTCAAAAGGGGTGTAAGACAAATTTCTTCTTTCGTAAAACCATACTGTTTATTTGACAATTTTTAAATTTTGAAAAATGTCTTTGAAAAGCATCTTTTAACAGATTTTCAAAGCTTTTCCCACAACTGATGTAAGACTAATAACCAGTCCTCTTGTACTGGCTCACTATTAAACCAGTTACAAAAAAAGTAGCAAGTGACTGACATAACAAATCCTTGACCTCTTTCAAAGCCCTTCGGGAAACATTATTTGGCCCAGGAGTATCATCGTTTCTTAAAGAACCCAATTTTTCTTAAAAAGTAGTCATTTTTTCGATCTTGTTTCTGTATGTAAACTGTTCAAGGTGACGGATACTGCTTAAACTTTTGTTAATGAGAAACTGCAAAATTTAATAACTCAATTATCTAATAGCTAGGAGTTACGAATCTTCCTTTATTACTTGTCAAGTGTCTCACCTCTTTCTGACATTTTGCTTATTCTTAATGTATTTGAAGAAATCCTTACTGTTATTTTTTTAATTTTCAGTCAACATTTTTTCATATATCTTTCTTGACACCCGAATTTCCTCTTTCATTAACTTTCTCAATGTTTCATAGTCTTCAAATCTCCCATATTACTAGTCTATTTAAATGTATTATGCTTTTCTTCAGTTTTATATTTTATATTCTTTGTGAGACATCCTCGTGTTTTACTTGTATACTCTTCTTTACATGAGATATACATTGCTGGCCAAAATTTTAAGGCCAATGAGCATAAAGAAAAAATTATGCATTTTGCGTTGTTAGACTTAACCACTAAATAAGTGGAGTAGAGCTTCGAAAGACGAAAATAAAAAGAAACCATTTAATATAGAAAATGTGAACATTGTGTAATTAGTCTAAATACGAACTGGTCAAAAGTTTAAGACCATACCAAAAAGAAGTCATAAACAGGGTAGGAAGTGCCAAACAAGAGATCTCAGTAGTGAGTTGCACAGCCGTCATAGCGAATAACTTCAAACAATCACTTTGGCATGGTGGATATAAGCGTTTGCAGAAGGCTGGCTGGAATGTTATTCCAAGTGATGAAGATGGCTTCACGAAAATAATGCACTGTTTGGAATTGACGTCCATTTCTATAGATTTCCCTTGCCATCCACCCTCAAACATTTTTAATGGGTTTCAGTTCGGGAGGCACACTGGATGGTCCAAAAGAATCACGTTATTCGCCATGAAAAAATCCTTTGTCCTGCGGGCATTGTGGATTGCAGCGTTGTTTTGCTGAAAGATCCAGTCATTTCCACACAAGGAAGGGCCTTCAGTGAATAAGGATGCTCTCTCTAACATACCAATGAACCAAGCTGCTGTTTTACGCCCCTGTATTACCTGAAACTTTAACGTTCCATGGAAGAAGAAAACTCCCCAGATCATGATGGAACCTCCACCACTGTGTCGTGTAGAAAATGTCTCCGGTGGGATATCCTTATCGTGCCAGTAACGTTGGTAGCTATCCGGACCATCTAGGTTAAATTTTTTCTCATCAGAAAACCAAACCTTCTTCCACTTTTCTACATCCCGTGTTTGGTGCTTCTCAGCAAAACTTAATCGAGCTGTTTCGTGGTGTGGAAGGAGGCGTGGCCTTTGAAGACGTTTACGGTTTTTAAAGCTTTTCTCTCGTAGCTGCCGTCTTATTGTTATTGAGCTGCATTCTGCGTCCGTAAGGACCTTAATCTGGTTCGACAATCTGCTGGTGTCTTGCCGGACAACCCGTCGAATCCTTCTGCTCAACGCCTGCGAGATTTTCTTAGGCCGACCACTTGAAATTTTCGTTCCCTATCCCTCAGGGTCTTTTAAGAAATTTATAACAGCAGTTTTACTACGCCCAATCTCACCAGCGATGGCACATTGAGAGAGATCTTACTTTTGCAGCTCGACAATTCTGCCACCTTCAAACTCTGTCAACGTTTTAACCTTTGCCATGTTTTTACCCAATGTAACGCGGGAGATGTCAGTGAGAGATGTTGACAACGCTAATGCTTGAACACAAATCACTAAATTTCGTTACGTGTTTAGCGATTAACACTTCGTTTTAATATGGTCTTAAACTTTTGACTAGCTAGTATTTAGGCTAATTTCAGTGTTCACATTTTTCCCTTTTAAATGCTAAAAAAGTTTTTTTAAATTTTTTTATTATTATTGTATTATTTTTGAAAATCAGCTGGTAGATCGATTTATTATCTTCCAACCGCATCATGCAAGTCTAATTAGACTCAGATACATGCAGTATCTGTTAGTGTTATTTAATTCACATTAGAAAACAATTAAAGTAAACCTTGTAACAAACATTATTGTAAGTGAAAAAGGTGAAAAATTAAAACAAACTCTTAGCTCTCAGCCCTAGTTCACGAGTCAATGCTCTGCTGGCTGAAAAATCAGAGTAAAAATCGTTTTCGTATTTCTTTACACATGAGGCTTTTTCTTCTCTCTGTCTTTTTTAACTATGAGTGTAAATTTCATACCATTTTGTGCTGTTGTGGTTAAACAATTAGTTGGTTGATTTGCCATCATCCAACCAAATCGTACAGAACCTTAATAAAATAAAATAAAAATAATTACGGGTGAAAGGATAGGATGACGACTTTACTCCCGGGCAGCTTATTTGGACACAGTATTGGCTCTGTCAGTCAAGACCCATTTCTACAGTTTGTTTTCACTTATCGGTGGTTCTGGCATGGCCAGGTAGGTTTAAGGCATTCGACTCGTAATCTAAGGGTGGCGTGTTCTAATCCCCGTCGCACCAAATATGCTCGCCCTTTCAGCCGTAGAGGCGTTATGATGTGACGGTCAATCCTATTATTTGTTGGTGAAAGAGTAACCCAAGAGTTAGTGGTGAGGGGTGATGACTAGCTGCCTTCCCTCTCGTCTTACACTGCTAAATTAGGGACGGTTAGCGCAGATATCCCTCGTGCAGCTTCGCGCGAAATTCAAAAGAAAAACAAAACCACTTTACGGTGTTTTTACTAATAATAATGTTTGCTAGATTGTTTACTTTTACGGATTCAAAATTTGAATTAAAGAACGGAATAACATTCTTCATGCAATACACAAAGAAAAAGTAGAATATTTTTCACATACTAAAGAGCAAATTTCAATGTCATAAGTCGGACATTACAATATCAATGTATTTAATATTAGTTATACAGAGTAGAGGTAATTCTACTGGTATATTTCACACGTGATATTAATTGAATAACATTCCTTACACACCATAAAGATAGGTTGAATTTTCTTTCACACATCACAAAGAAAAGATTTCTTAAATCGTCACATTCCACAGACACAAAAATAAGTGAAATTCATTACACACCGGAGAGATAAGTTTAATAGTCGAGTCAGCCTTTCAAAGACAGAAATTGCATACTAATAGCAGATTTTGCTTTCATTTAGAGTAAAACTAGGCAATAATTTCATATCCAAAGAAATAAAAGTTTGATTTGAACAAAGATGTTTGGATATTTGAACACAATAATCAGAGCTTGAAAACTTCAGTTTTTAATCGGTTCTGTGATGTTTGTTTCCCCTTTTCTAAATCAGTCAACAAGTCAAACGTATTTCCTGAAGAAAGTTGAATTTTTAAAGTAACCTGCTTTCCAGTGCATGCTCGAAGCGTTTCCACTGTATAATTACTATTGTAGTATTGTTATTCTTCAGGGAAATACAACTAAATAAAGAAGCTTAGTTGTTCCAGGAAAATGTTTTTCTGAAAGGTGTAGCAGTCACTTTGCTTACTAATATAATCATATAAAAGACAGACGTCTTACATTATAACCAGTTAAATCCAGAGCTAAACGCACATTGAGTTATAGGAATATTCTTACACATTTCCCAAGAGCGAGTTACTTTTCCTGCATGTTTTTAATATAGTGTTACAGGTACAACCATGAAACAGAAAAAGGCAAGTTTAGCTATATGGTTTCCATTAATACTTGGAAAAATGTATTGAATTTAGCAGATTCATTTATTCTTGTTTTTAGAGTAATCTTGAGTACTATTAACACTTTGCGTGTTGGGTCCAATTTTTATGTTGTGTGTTATTTGCTCTAAAGCTCACAGCTGATATATTACGTGAAAACCAAACTGTTGCCACTAGGCTTACATATTTCTATAAACGTAAAAAATATAATTTTCTTAGGTATAAATTTTTATTAAACTAGATTTCCTCAAGCATATTTACTTAGATTATTTTGGAGTAAAATACTTTTCTTTTATCTATACTTCCGCACGCACACACACAATTTAGTTTGATTTTTGATATTGACCAAACCTTCATCTACTGGATGGTTGGAACATTTATTTTTGAATTCGTAATGACGACGAAAAGTGATAATACCCACACCTGAGATATACTTATTCTTAAAGTTAATAGAAACATGATTTAAGACTGCTTGTTTTACAATGTATAAAAGTTTTAAAAAATGTCATAGTTGGAGGTTAACTTTTTTTATATGTAGATCAGAAATGCGCCCATCATTCTAGACTAGCCTTATGTTTGATGTTAGCCTTGCTTACCACTGTATTTCCTTTGCCACATGATCCCAATGACACAGTGGCATGTCTGCGGACTTTTCTTGCTATAAATCGGGTTTCAATGCTCCTATGTGGGCAGAGCACACATAGCCCTTTGTGCTTAATAACAACAACAAAAAGTCTTCTGCCACTCTTCTTCATTCCGCCTCCACCTTTCTTTTCATTTATAATTTCTGGTTACTTTATTTAATAACAGATTTTTGAATAGTCCGCTTGCATATAAATACATTTGGACTGACCAAATATGACTAAACTTGTTTCAATCTTAGAAAGTTTCTTCAAAAATGAAAACATGAAGCGTTACATGTATATTTGAAAATTCAGTATTGATATTGATTGTTGTTTTAAGTTAAAGTTTTATCTGTACTTATACATTAAGGATTTTATTTGTTTGTCGTTGAGTTTTGTTTGTTTTGGCAAGACTTGTTTTAGACTAAAGGGCTGGAAAGTAAACTAAAACAGTGAGTCTCTCTCTTGGCTTTATTAGTCTTAACACAAGCCAATTAATCACATTTTTTACCATTTTAACAGATTGCTTTCCTTATCGTGATATTATTAAAGCTGATGTTAACTGTGGAGAAAATCAGAACAGCTGGTACGAATTTCACGGATACAAACACAAATAGAAACGCACATTTTAAATCTCCCTTCGTTTTGCTTCCTCCTCGAAGTGGCTTAGGGGCTTTCAGAATAAACAGCGCACCGATTCTACAACTTCTACAGCAGGGAAGGATTCAAATATTAAGTCCCAGAGCATTTCCCACCTTATTTGGGTCACCCATTAGTAACAATGTGAAACAACTACCTCAGAAGAAGAACAGTGGTAGTACAGAGAAAGATGTGAACATCGCACAACTTCCCAAGTATGCTGCAACTACTGGAACTGGTCGTCAAACGAAACAAAACAGCCAAGATAGCTTTGTCCTAAACAGATCTGGAAAAAATCACTTTGACCAAGACAGAACTGGTCACATTATTTCAGACGATACTGGTCAAGGACACTATATTCAAGACAATGCTGGTCAAAACTACTATGGCCAAGGCCGAATTGGTCATCGCCGATTTGTTCGAGATGTCACTGACCATAACCATTTTGTTCAAGATGGTAGCGGTCACGTGCTAGTTAGTGAAAAATTTCAAGAATCTAAAGTAAAACCATTGACTAGTCGACATATTGAAAGTGGGAGTGAACAGGTTAAAGTATACAGACCAAAGAATCCTAGCTGGACAAGTCAGGCATGGTTTGTTCAAAATTCTGAAGATCGTAATGATAAACTGGGAGAAGTGAAAACAGCTTCAATAACAAATTTTCGTGGGGTAGTTAAAAATAAACAAATACATGAAGATGGTACAGATGACGATATTATTTTCTTCAGAACAATAGATGACAATTTGAATAATGAAAACAAATTCAAAAATGAACAAACACCGAGATTTGAACCAGTCACTGAAAGCAAAACTGGAGAAGAGAGACAAACCTTCAAACCTCCATTTTTGAGAAACATGCATCCACTTCATCATCTTAAATCATATCAAGATCTGAATGAAAATATTTCCAAACCATCAAAAAAAAGAAATTCTAAAAAAGTTTCAGATAAAGACATATTCTTTAAAAAAATTAATTCAGGTAAAAATGAAATAAAACCTAAGCAAATCTGAACACTCCATAAGCTAATGATTTCTCATTACCAGCAAATATCCAAACAGATCTTGTAGATTGTACGGCCTTTTGTAGCTGGAAATGTTAGTAAAAAGTATATTTTTATTTATAGCGTGTTTGAAGATTTCATCTTGTTAATGTTAAATGTCATATAATGAAATTCAAGAATCTTATTTGTAAGTGATAGTTCTCTTACATTTTAGATAAAGACACATCTTTTAAAGAAAAGAGATTTTTTCTGGTTATTTTAGTTAGTATCAGTTATATATCTTATAGACAAAATAAATGCAAAATTTAGAAACTGCTCCGACTAATGAGAATCAAGCTGAAGCTAGAATAAACTTTTACGAAAGTGGGAAGCATGGTCATTTACAACAGAGAGTTTAAGAAACCAACACCTGTTTGTACAAAAAGTAGACAATAACCTAAGAATTAGTTTCTCAACCCAAATAAGTTAAAGAAATGAAAAGGGGCTAACCAATCGTGGGAAATGGGAATTATCTGGCTTTATGGGGCAAGTTTAACAGAAAACACTCTTCCACATATCAGATAATATTTTTCTTTATATAAAGAAACCAGTTCATTAGCCATGTCAAGATTTTACATATGTGTGTGGGCTGAATATTCTTCTACAGTAGGTATCTGTGACTTGTTGATGATAAATTTGAAAAAATACGGAAAGCACACAATCCGTTTGTTTTAAAATAATATATTAAAAAGAAGTTGAATATATGTACAAAAAAATCCTTACACTACGGATGTTACAGTTACGTCTTAAACTGTAAATAGTAAATTTATCGATAAGAAACAAGGTAGTCACAAGATATTGTCTTTACGTTTAAAGTGTATGAGACTTTTAACACAGGCTATTTTAAAAGACATGGTTTAACTGAACAAAACTTATCGATATAGATCATTAATAATTTCTTAATAATGTATGAAATATTAAGTAAGTTATGACGAAAGTAAGTTTGCTGCAGAAAATTTAACAACAACAGATGGGCTATTGAGTTTTCATTTTTAGTGTGGGCCATTACACTCAGCAGCGATAGCAGAAAATTATTCCTCCTGAATATTTGTTTAATATAAAGTTGTTAAATTTGGTTTACGACAAACTTTACACACGAGAACATTTAAGAAAGAAGTTGTTTTTCCGTTCAATTACAACAATAAGCTATTGTATTTTTTACCATTTAAAAGTTTGAGAAATTCATGAACCAACATTGCTAAATCCCACAAAAATGTCATCAACATGGTTTGTGCAATACATAGGCTTTAACTCTTCAGGACAGGTTACCAAATGTTTTTCATTGAACCACATAAAAAGTTAGTGAGGTCAGGAAAAAAGCGAGAACACAGATAAACTCAACCAGTTTTTTCATAGATTTTACTCTTAAACATAAAATGTAATTATTTCGTGTCAAGACAAAAAATCGATTTGTAAAGTTCATTATCTTTATCTTTTCCATTTTATTTTCAGTAAACATAAGGTTAGAAGAAAGGTCAATAATTTCGTCCCGAGCAAGAACAAATATAATGAAAAACCATTACGAGTTGTACATGAACAAGTATTACTTCTTTATGTAGTTTTTATGATTTGGTTTTCTCCTGGTTTAATTTGCTGTTGTTTTTCCTAAATATAAAATCTTGTAATGTCTCGAGGGTGCAAATTAGGTTTTAATCTATTCAAAGTTGTACCCCTATTTTTCTAAATTTAACACTAAAAAAGTTGTAAAAGTGTATCAGAACTTAGATAACTAACACTCTCCAGTTAGTTTCCTAACGGGGATATAAAGCTTTAATCCTTTGGCTACGTCCGCTTCTTATCATTAGACAAATAATAGTCTCCTAAATTATGAATAACATCATCTGAATATTCCAAAAACGTGTATCCATGAGCTTGTTTTGTTTTTTGAATTTCGCGCAAAACTACACGAAGCCTATCTGCGATAGACGTCCTTAATTTAGCAGTGTAAGACTAGACGGAAAGCAGCTGGTCATCACCACCCACCGCCAACTCTTGAGCTACTCTTTTACCAACGAATAGTGGGATTGATTGTAAACTATAACGTCCTCACGGCTGAAAGGGCGAGCATGTTTCGTTGGACGAATATTCGAACCTGCGATTTTCGAATTACGAGTCGAGAGTTGTTTAACCACGTGACCATGCCGGACCTCCTCCATGAGCTTATATAACTGTTTAACTGTAATCTAAGTTAAAGCGTTTTTATTATAATAGATGATTTTAACTTTCAGATATATTAGGCTTAGCAAGCTAATTTTGGGTTTCTTTTGAATTTTAACTGAACAGGATTGATCTTTAATTTACAAGTCAATAAATATAGTTCAGAATTGTTTGTATTCTGCAGGAAAGTGCCATTTGCTACAGGAAGCCTTAAACTGAAGAAATTGTAAGAAAAAGAGCTCATTCTGCAGAATAGAAATAAACTTTGTAAAGTGCTCTTATTAACTGTGCAAAATAATATTGGTAAGACGTTTGACTGTAGGAAGTCTTAATGTCCAAAGAAATTTCAGAATAATTATTAGAACTAAAAACATTGGACAAATACGTGCGAAAAAGAATGTGTGTAAAATCAGTTAGAGAGATGGCAGTCTTTCTAGTGAAGTTTTTACTTGGAAATAACATAAATAAAAGCGTATATATATGTAACAATATATAACTAAACAAGACCTATTTCCAAATACATGTGCGATTGATTACAAGTAATTAACAGTACCTGATTATGTTTGCGATGATATGGGTCGATTCCTAGTAGGAATATAATGTTGATGGACACAGAAAGGGAAGACAAAATGCCAATAAACCGTAATGACGAGAAACCCATTTAAAGTAAAAATGTATCTTTGGACGACTGGTATGGATATTAACCTGAATATTATTCAAGAAGATCGAAACTTTGTTCTCGGCTTTATTAGTAAGTGTTAATACCCATAACAACCGTCCTGAGATACAAACTAGAGTACAGAGCGACCGTAGGAGTATTGTTGAATGTTAGTAAAATGGATTTCAAAATATTGAATAACTGAATTAATTGGGTTAAAACTTTAGCTGTCTAAGCTATATCATCTCAAAAGGTGGAATTCTCAGTTTCACTTCATTTATTATCTAGGACAATTGTTCAAGAATTCCAGGTTAACTGGCTTGATACTTACGTTTCCCGATTGTAGCAAACAAATAAAACAAACACAGACTTAAAAATATACTATATGTTATTCGAAATTCACCTCAAATTCATATAATAAAAAACCTGAGAATCACTACACTTCCTACATAATATTTTAAATGTCTAAAGCTTCTATTTTTCTCAATACAACTATTGGCTCGAATCAAAATGGTTTCAGATTTTATTCCATCTAAACAGTTCAAACGGTAAAACTAGTAGAATTGTATTGATTAAAACACAAGCAAAGTTTCTTTATTAAACTGATCGAAGGTAGTAGATGAATCCACTGAGTCTTCTTAGTTGGGTGTTTAATTCAATCTATATTTCACTAATTCAAATTACAATATTTTTAGTTATTTGTCAGATATGACAACACCACTTATTTCTGCAAAATGAAAAACACAAATCTTTACCCTAAAAATATCCTTTTTAAAATAAAATATTTGTACTCAATAATCTCAAAATTTTCCTAATCGACTACAGTGTAATATACACGATGAAAGATAACCGTATTTAATACTACAACACTGGCTTTTCCCTTTCATTTACATCAGTAAAAAATAATAAAAAATACATTAAACGATATGCTTCTAATAAAACAAATAAGTAAAATCTGATTAAAATAAGTCGTAAAATAAAAACTTGACAGTTTTTTCTAACAAGAAGTTTCGCGACCATACAGCCATCCACTGAAGGTCAAACTGCTTAAGGTTAAATTGTCTTTGAGAGAGAGGCCGGACATCTAACAGAAAACCACCAGTTACACACTTGGTATCGTTGGTCGAACACTGTGCCATTTGGACACAGAAAGCTATCCATCCTGAAATCCTGGCATATATGGAACATCTGAAAAAGGTGAGGTGATAACAGCATCAATATCGCTTCGTGTGATTGAAAAAATCTGTTGAAGAATATTTGAAAACAGCAATTATCCAAAAATGTAAGAAATTAAGATAAAAAATAGCGGTATGTCTATAGGCTTACAACGCTACAAACCCGTTTTCGATACCCATGGTGCGCCGAGCAGAGAGAGCCTATTGGATAGCTTTGTGCTTAACTTCAAACAATTTTATTACCCTATTTTCATTAAAATTACAAAATATTTTTAGTTGTATAAAACTTCAAAATAACAAGTTTTTATATTTAAGCTATTAATAAAATTTTGATTAGAGTTTGAAATACTCAGTGATTTAGATTTGCTTTATTTACCCTTTTTTGTGTTTCTAATCTACTTTGATAGGTTCACGATACGAAGTAAGCTAAAAGTGAAATACAAAACGAGTTATGTCTTGACTGGATCTGGTAAGGGCTTGATGGTTACGGCGCTGTAATCGCGATCTTCTGATTGCACAATCGAAACCCTTCGCCGAACAACCTTGCCATTCAAGCAGTGAAAAGCATTATAATGTGATTGTGAAGCACACTATTTATCGTTAAATGGGTAGCTAAAGAATTGACGGTTGGTGGCGTTGGCTGGATGTCTTTTCTCTACTTAATCACTTCAAAATTATGGACGCTAGCGCAGTTGCTTTGTACGAAATTCAACAAAACAAGTAAAATATGTCGAGCTAGCTAATGATATGTTATATCTCGTACTATTGAAATCGGGCTTCTTTCAGGTTTGAAAATGTCATTATAAGTCTATTATCAGGTTTTGTAGAAGTTTAACACAAAGTCTAATTATTTACTTTTTATCACTCTTCATTTACGCTAAACGAAAAATTTAATTATTTTTGTATAGCATTATACTAAATGCCTTAAATGTCATTATCATCTGACATCAGGTTTGATTTAAGATGATAACAAAACATTTATATTTACTTGATAACAGCACTTATCTGAGCGAAACGAAAGCCAGTATTTACCTGACAACGAGTTTCTGGATCACCAAAGTAACCAGGCTTCCTACATCGAAACTTTGTTTTCGGTAAAGGAAATCCGAAGAAAGGGTAGTCTTTTCCGGGTATTCCTGGAATTCCAGGAATACTTGGTATTTCATTTGACTGAAATAAACGCATGAGTCTTAACATAACAAGAAACGAATAATATATTTAAAATGTAAACAATTTACGAAGTTCACAAATGATCTAGTTTAGTAAACCTGAGGTCTAAATCTACCACTTTATCACTGACTTGTTTGTCATATAACTTTAATTACATACAGATAGATACCGTCACACAAAATTTGTGATCTTTCAATCTAATATTTTGTACAATGATTTAGGGTCTCTAAAAGGGTGGTAATACTTATGCAATATAAAATATTATATATTTTTTTGTTTAGAATTAAGCACAAAGCTGCACAATGGGCTAGCTGTGCTCTGCCCACCACGGGTATCGAAACCCAGATTTTAGCGTGTAAGTCCGCAGACATACCGCTGAGCCACTGGGGGGGCGAAATATTATAATATTCTTTGAAAATCAAACTTATACAATAACAACTTTTTTTTTTTTTTTTTTTTTACATTTGTCAACTTTAAGTAGACTGTATAGATTCTAAATATAAAGTTCCCTTTGAAAGTTTTATGTTTGCATGCTTAAACAGCAACAAAATTTAGAAACATCGCAAGGGGTGAATACTTTAGAAAGGTTCTGTATGTAATAACAATTATGAATTTTGTGAATCTTAATTAAAATGTTAATTTAACAGTGGCTGAAACGTGCAAAATAATAAATGTTAAGAGTTTGGAATGTTATGGTTAAAGGGAATTTTAACTTCACATGAAAATAAAAGTACCGGGTAGCTGGTAAATAGCAATCATTATTCTTATATGGAAAAACATAGAAAGTAATGTACTGTGAACATATATATGGGATTTCCTAAATGGCCATATGGGAAAGAAATTTGGACAAATCCTACAAAAGAGAGTTAGGTCAGTAGTTGGAAAAACAATTTAGAAATATTGAGGAGACCCACCCAATATAAGGATTTCAAGTATCTTGAGCAAATCTTCATTGGAGATGGCAAATTAAGAAGAAAGATAGAAATCAAATGTCAGAAAGCAAACAATATATTTTATTAAATATCCCTATAATGTCTCACCAATGCATCATTTTCAAAAGAAAAAGACCACTTAGTAACATTTAATTTCCAATCCTCACATATCGCTGCCAGACATTGACTATCAATAAGAAAATCTAACAAACAATAACATTATATAAATCGAAATGCCCCTGTAAAGCTATCATTAAAACCAGGCTACACAAAGTAAGAATTTAAACAATCAGAAAACAGCATAGATTGAAACAAAGACTGAAATATATAGAAAAGCAGAAATTGAACATTGGGCAGATGAGTTCAAAGCAGCTATCAAAAACAGCATTTAATTTACAACTAAGAGAAAACGTAAGCAGAGAAAGACTCAAGAAGTGCTCATTACAAGGGGTAAAAAAACGGCTTAAAACATGAAAGTAATGATTTCCAAAATGCCACACCTTGCCTTGGAAAGATGTTTGTATCTCCTATGATGCTGAAAGTCATAAGTGGGGATAAAAGAAAGAGAGAAAGCTGTAAAATAATGAATAACTGTCAGTAAAATACGATCTTATGCCAAGTTGTTTCAGTGATTAAGCATACAACTACACAATGGGCTATCTATGTGCTGCACAGATTAACTATCTAAAACCAATTTTTGGCATTTTAAGCCTTGAGGTATACAGCAGAGCCACTTGGAGAGGTCACTGGTTTTTTTATTTGTTTATTCAACAATTTACACACAAAGAACTATTTATGCATAACCAGTCCTAATTTTGTGCTCTATGACTGCTCTTCCGAACGAATATTGGTGTTCGTCTATTACTCTTATAGTGCAACCATGATCCCCAACAAAAATATTCATTGCTTTTTTTGGCAAGTAGGATGAATCCTCAATCCTTAGATTCTCATTTCTAGCACAATAAGGTACACTTATTTAATAACTGGTTGCTGAATCTGGTGTTATTTTTATTTTAACTTGTAATCACTTAGAAATAATTAATTATTAAAATGTTTTTGAACTCGTTAGAACTAGAATCTTGTAGGTTAAATATTATATCATACAATTTGAACAAAACAATATATTTTTCTTTTATCTATCATAATTTCTTGTAAAAACTATTGTTTATAATTGTACTTCATCAATTGACAATTATTCCTAGTTCCTACCTCGGATGTATCCTTTGCTATAAGGGTATTGTCTGAGGTGATGTGAGGCTTCTTATATACACCAGAAGGTGGTGTAAAGGTGCTGGTTGAACCGGGTTTATGTTCAGACTCAACTTGAGAAGTAGTTGTCGAATGACTTTGGGTTGTATGAAGAGTAGTCGCTGAACTTGGATGAGTTTCTGTTGTTGTCAGAGAAATAGTGGTTGAAACTGGTTGAGATATAGGTGTTGCTGGAGGGGTAGGGGTTAAATTCGACTGAACTTCGGACGTTATTGGAGAAATACTGTTTGAACTGGATTTGGCTGTGAGTTTTGTTTGAGAAGAAGTGGGATGAACTTCAGAAGTTGTTGACTTATTAGAAGTTGAAATTGTATGAGCTTCAGAAGTAGTTAAAAAGTAAGAGGATGAACTGGATTGGTCGACGAATTCTGTTGGAAAAGTACTGTTTGAACTAGATTGAGTTCTAAGCGTCGTAGGAGAAGCAGTAGATGCATTAAGTTGAAATTCAAAATTCGTTGAAACTATATCAGAGACATTTTGTTGATGTTGAAACTCTGTTGAAAAATTAGTGATATTCAGTCTGGACTTGTCGCCTGAGAGTGAGCTGATCAAATCATTAAACAAAGAAAAACTGGAGACTTTTGTTGGTTTCATAGTGGTCATATAGTTAGCGCCAATGGAATATTCTACTCCATTAACTAGCCCTTTAAAATAAAATTAACAAATAAAATGTTAACCACAACTAATCAAACGAAAAATCAATCTCTGTTTCAGGTACTAAAAAGTTGTTGTGCTTAATTACATTAGAAATAGGAAAAACAGAAAATACTCTAAATTAATTAGGTTTAAAATCAAGGAAGATATTTAAAACAATAAAATCATTTTAAAATGTAAAAGAAGAAGCAAGCTGCAACACAATGAAGATTTGTCAATAGACTGTTCAGGTAGACGTCTCTTAATAATTAAACAAGACTACATTGATTGATTACATCTGCTAAGTACAGGGAACTTAGCTTTTCAGTTGACATAAGGAAAATACCCCTAACATATTTTGTAATGGTGGCTGTCTACATTAGTGTGTGGAATGGCTTTTGAATTAAGATACAATACCTATGTTTATCTGTGTGTGAAATGTGTATTACAAAATATCGAAGTGTTGGGATTGTCTTTTAAATAACTATTTCTAAAAATGAGAAAATGCTAAATTCATCTGTGTTTTGTGTGATGGTCTTGAAAAGATTGGGTGCAAACAAACCTCCCATGCCAAGAACAACACTGGCTTCTCATTGTGGAAAAACAACTTGAGAATCTGTAGAACGTCAACCAAAAGTGTACAATTTTAAAGACACTCACCTTTCAAAGCTTTTACTGTAACATGCAAACTTCGAGTTCAGTAGCATATTCTCCACAATGAAGGCAAAAACTAACGACATTAAAAGCAATAAAACAAAGCTTTTGAACATTAATGAAACAAACACTTAATTATGGACTAATGTTTATAACACTATGTAACAAAATGTTTACTTTTTTTGTTCCTGGGTAGAAAGTGTTATTTCCCAATTCCTTGTGCCTAAAGCAAAGACAAAAAGACCCATTTTTCTCTTCAAACTTTGCTTTTGTGACCTGGGTAATGAAATTTTCTAATTTACCCATTTCACAGAACATTCCAGGTAGATTCAGTGCTGCGTAACTGGTAGAGAATTTTCTTGAGCATACAAAAATTTCAAAACTTTTCAGAATGCTTTAGAGCTAACATGAATTTTCTAGAATGTTTTTGAACGTCACTCGTCAAGATGGGCTCTGCTTCTGCCACAATGTATCCTGTCTGTGTGAGGCAACTGGAACTGCCTGTAACTCGAACGAGTGGTGCCTCTTCAACTGATAGCTCATCCAGAAACCTCAAAGCTGTGCTACTCCATAACTGGAATAAGTATCCGTCTCTTCCCCTGGCTCATTCAATGCACCTCAAAGAAGAACACAATAGCGTCAAGACCTTACCAAAATCCTTGAAGTATGATCAGTATGGCTGAGAGGTTATCGGAGACTTCAGAATGGTGAAACTCCTGATGGGTCTCCAAGGGGACTTTACCAAGTTTCCCTGTAATCTGTGCCTTAAGAACAGCAGGGAAACCGCAGCGTACTACAACAGAAAGCATTGGCCACAACGGACCGAGTTCTCTGTGAGGAGACACAATGTCAAATGTGAGGCACTAGCGGACCTCCAGAAGGTATTGTTCTCACAACTGCACAAAAATTTGGGTCTTATGAAACAATTTGTCACAGCTCTTGATAACGAGTCTGCAGCCTTCAAGTACCTTCGAAATTGTAGGAGGCGTTGCAGGTGGATGTTAGGTTATTAATTTGTAGAAGTATAAAGGTGTTCCTTTATACTGGTTTAATTTTGGTTTTAGTTGACGTACAGCTAGGGCTTCTTTGATTTTGCGTTAGTTTATATTTGTTTCCCTACTTAATATGTGGGTATTTTCTATAGTTATGTCATGTTTATTTGATTCCCAGTGTTCAAAAACATGTGGTGTTTTTTTTTAATCTAGTTTCCATTTTTCTGTTTGATTTCCTAATATAGAAGTCAGGACAGTTTTTGCTTTGTACTTTATAAATTATGTTGGTGTTGTGTGTCAGTGTAGTTTTTACATAGTATGGACTTCAGTTTTGTATCTGGTTTTTGAATAACGTTGGTGACACTGGAATGTTGTGTTTTGATATAAGTTTTTTTCTGAATATTGGTTATTTTTTTGCTGATGTCGGGAACATAGGGTATGCAACAGTGTACGGTTTTGTAGTTTGTTGTATCTTAGGATTTATTGTTTTTTGTTTGTTTTTGGTCTAGTATGTGCGTATAATTTTATCCACCTTTTTTTTTTGAGGAAATTTGTTGATGTTGATGAAGTGTTGTTTTATTTTGTTGATTTCATCGTTAATTTTATCTGGTAGCACATCTGGTCACATTCAAACTCTCTTTTTCTTTACCCGTAGATGACCTAGGAAGGACGAAACGTTGTTCTCTCCTTATCAGTAAAAGTGTTAATACCCATACTAGCCGTTCTGAGATGCATTTTTATTTCGAGTGGGTTTCTCGTCATCAAGAGTGTTCGCATTCGTAAAACAAAATATTTTAATGTTTTCTTAAAAAATGAAGCTGTTATTGTGATAATTGTACAACAGTTTATGTAAACTTCATAAAATACATTTAAGACTCTGGTTGTTACTACAGATAACATACTTTACCCTCTGGTAGTTCGTTCGCTAACTATTTGTGCACCCATCATACCAACACACCCTCTATTGCTGCATCATGGAACTGTGACTCCTATTTAATGATTATTGGGATTAGCAGCCTGTCCCTAATATTGTAATCCAGGTTCTATTTCTTGTAACTGTGACCTCAACATTTCTATCCTCTTCCTTCTTAGGCAGCCAATCAGTGTGAAGTTTCTACTTTCGTGAAAGATTTAAGATTGTTTTTTAAGTAAATGATTAGCTTGTTTGACACACATTCTTAAGACACTATGGTTTTCAAATATAATATATGTTCCCAGGAAATAATTATTAATAGATTTAATAAATCTTCTTAATAAAAACCTTTTTTGAAACCAAATTATAGTTTCAGCCTTGACATAATTTCTTTTGAATGACTAGTTTTTAATTCCAGTCCTGGGACAATTTCCTGAGTTTGTTTATTTTGAATTTTGAGCAAAGCTACAAGAAGGTTATCTGCACTAACCATTCCTAATTTAGTATCTCCATTCACCACCTATTCTTTGGCTGATCCAATGGCATACACATTTGATGGAACGAGGATTTGAACTCGACACCCTCAAATTATAAGTCCAGCACATTAGCCACTTGGTCATGGCAAGCTAATTTCTCAAGATACAGCTGTTTTCACATCTACATTTAAGGAAACTTCTCAGAAACCAATAATTCATAATCCGATATCTTCTTTTCAGCTTCTTGTTTGGAAATAAGATATTTTCAAGGACCAATAGCTTTTAGATCTCACATATATTTTTAAATAAAAATTTCTTTAAGCGATTTGCAAATCTTCTGAAGATTCGATATTTTGAACACTTATTTGTTTGTTTTTTGAATTTTGAACAAAGCTACTTGAGGGCTATCTGTGCTAGCCGTCCCTAATTTAGCAGTGAAAGACTAGAAGGAAGGTAGCTAGTCATCACCAACCACCGCCAACTCTTGGGCTACTCTTTTACCACCGAATAGTGGGACTTATTGTCACATTATAACGCCCCCACGGCTGAAAGGGGAGCATGTTTGGTGCGACCGGGACTCGAACCCGCGACCCTCATATTTCGAGTCGAACATCTTAACCCAC
Source organism: Carcinoscorpius rotundicauda (assembly GCA_011833715.1). Classification (NCBI taxonomy): domain Eukaryota; kingdom Metazoa; phylum Arthropoda; class Merostomata; order Xiphosura; family Limulidae; genus Carcinoscorpius; species Carcinoscorpius rotundicauda. Next base: position 40,405,612 of record CM022392.1, on the reverse strand, counting down.
CTGGCTATGCTGGGCCTGAACAATTGTTTCAGTAGACATTGTTCAAACTCGTCATCAGAGTTTGAATAATGAGCATCACAAAAAAACAATACAAGACTTGAATGTTTATAAACATGTATAAATGTGTGTGTGTACTTCAAGTTATGCACAACAAATATATATGAAACGTATTATTCTAGAAGTAAGCTTGTATAAAAACATTTAGGTTCTAGGGAAAATACATCTTATGTAAATGATGCAAAGTTCAGTAAGAGATAAACTATTTACAACAATTTCATCCCAATCGTCATAGCAAACATGATCTCGTCATCAAGCTCGGTTATAATACGCATAATATTGACGCAGATCTTAAATTGTTTCATTCTGGAACTTTACCTCATTTACCATTTATATGTGATGATAAACAACACTGAGTAAAATAGGAAAACGATACCAATGATTGCAAAAAGAGCCAACAAGATCTCCTGGTACCAGATACTATTTCTTCTCATTTTTGTCAACAATCCAGATTCAAGATGTAAAACGTCTCGAAATTTCATGTACGCCACTCTGTTACTGAAAGAAAAAGTATTTACAGTGAATTGCAAAATTATTCACCCATACAAATAATGTTATATTTTAATGCAATACAAATAATGTAAACATTTTTATTAGCTTGTTCTTATTCAAAACTCTAATGATTAAACTTAGTACTGTTATGTTTAAAGGAGGATGAATATTACCAGAACCTGTGTAGAAATATATTAACTGAAATTTGCTAATTGCTTAATTAGTTATCCTATTAAGTCAGCATTTGGTGGGAAACACCTTTGACAGTAGTTGCTCTATGAGCTGCTTTGAATAGGTTTCTACCAGCTTTCCACAATGGGATAGTGTAATGTTTGTCTATTTTTTCCTGGCAAAATTGTTTCAATTCTGAGAAGTTTCTTAATGGACTACGATCTTCTAGTCTTACCATAAATTTTCTGTTGGACTCAAATCATGACATTGACTGGGCCATTTCAAAACATTCACTTTATTTTTTGCAAATGCTCTAGTGTGGTTTTGGGTTATTTCTTACGACTTGCCCATGTAGGGCATACATGAGTAGGGATCGGAATATTGTCAATGTATGAACACTGAGTCCTATCAAAAACACGGAACTCTGCATACCTTTCAAAGTCACTCTTGGTTTCATAGTAGCATCCCCAATCATTTTTCTCTTGCCCTGCTGTTCAGTTTGGAAGGGCGGTCTGAACTTTATCGTTCCCAGAGGAATAATCAGCCACTTTATAATTTTATTCTAACCTTCTCCTAGTCTGTGCTTATCTTTCATTTAATCTCTGATTTGTTTGGAAAGCTCCTTGATCTTTATTGTTGGTTTGTCATATCGCTGTGTGATTTGTGATTTGAGCAGACGCATTTACTCTGAATTCAAGTTTAACCACTTTTATTACAATAATTTCGTGACCTTTCAAACTAAAATTTGCACCTGAACTGATTTAGGATTTCTGTAGCAAAGGTGTTGAATACTTATGCAAGTAAGAATATTCAAATTGTCTTCGAAAATCAATCTTATTCATATAATAGCAGCGTTTTTTTAGTTTTCTCAGTTTGGTTTGTTTTGAATTTCGTGCAAAGCTAAACAAGGTCTATCTGCACTAGCTGTCCCTAATTTAATTGAGTAAGACTAGAGGAGAGGCAGCTAGTCCATTGCCAACCATCGCCATCCACTGCCAGCCCTTGGGCTGCTCTTTTACCAACGAATAGTTGGATTGACCATACATTATAACGCCCCAACAGCTGAAAAGGCGATCATGTTTGGTGTGACGGAGATTCGAACCAGCGATCCTCGGACATCGAGTAGAGTACCTTAACTACCTGACTATGCCAGTTCTCTCAGTTTGGAATAAATTGTGTATATTATAAATATAAATTCACACTTGAAAGTTTCATAATTTCAAACTCAGATGGCAAAATGCAGAAACTTTTAGAAGCAGGGCACCTTATGTATGGGTTTATTATTTACAGCAAAAATGCATAAATAATATTCATATTGCACCATACCAATAAAGAGTTTAAATAAAAGAAACAACATGTAAGTACAACAGTTTTAACTACTGTAAGAATTAAACAAAACAGAATTCAAGCCCTTATACGAGTATTGAGACGACAAAGGTTTTATAAGGTATAACGCAACTTACATTATTCAAAATATGTTAAATAGTAAAACTTGACAGAAAGGAACACTGAGATACTTGTAGTTCGAAATCACACATAAGACATGGCAGTAAAGATGTTACACAGAGTGAAACTAAATAGTTAGATACAAAGAAATGATAAAAATATTCAAAGAAATACACAATAATAAGTTATTTCTCTAAGGACTATTGCCAAAACTTAGTTATGAGGATGAAATTATACATGCGTTACTACGGCTGAATGCTAGACTTTGGTTAATATGTAATGACAAGTAGGTGGGGTAAATGGATTTGTGAGATAAGTACAATAGGAAAATTAATGTTTTGGAAAACGTAGTTTACATTTAAGTGGAGAAAGACCTGGCTTGTTTACTATAGTTCTTAATTTCACTATAATAACAGCTAAAACTAGGATTGGTCAACGGTGAGGACCAGAATAATAAAGAAAAAACAAGTTTATTGATAGACTAAATTGTTATACTTTCAATGCTATAAGTGTAAAAGTAATATAATTTACTTTAGAGCACCGGTCATAACTGAAGATTTTGATGTAATGCAAACAACTAAAAATCTGGTTACATGTAGAAAGTTTTAATGACAGAAAGTTTTTTGAAACACAAAATTATAGATATGGACAGAATACTTTTAAAACGTTGGAAAAGTCCTTTAAAAGTAAAATATCAGTTGTATATTGGCATAAACATTCAGGTGAATGGTGTGGTTAAAGTCATGAGAGATTTTAATTTTAGGCATATATATTGGGAAACCTTTTATTCATGAAAGGTAGATTTTTTCGTTATGTTTTTTTAATTTATTATAGAACCAACTAGGAACAATAGTCCATACTATTTCATTTTGACTTTTGATATAGAAATGATTAATAAGGTGTAGACTGGGGACCATCTGGGTACAGGTTATTGGATTAGACGTTCTGCTGTATATGAAGATAAATAATGATGATATTTTGGTTCCAGTTTTCTAAAAAAACAAATATCTATGGAATGAGAAAGAGTTATCTTTCGTGAACTTGGAAACTGAATTGATTTCAGATGCACTGACAAAATGTGGACAAATTGAAAAGATAAATTCTTAAATATTCAAGACAGGCATGTTCCTTGTTGCAAGTAAAAACCAGGTTGGCTCAAAATGGGTATAAAAGATAAGTTAGAGAAAAGCACCTTAAATATAAGAACTTTTCATTGGCAACAATGATTGGGGATTTGGAGAATTAGAGACAATTAAGAATTGGGAAAATGTGAAATTATAAAACTAAAGACTGTTAAATTGTTGAATGTTAATATTAAAGATTTTTTTAAATACAAAAAGTTGCGAAAAATATAAGAATGAGGGTAGTGTCTTGGGTGATAATGCAGGAAGTTAATATCTGATGATTATGAGATAACTGGGCCATTAAGTTTTGATTTTTCTTGTTTTTACCAATGAATATTCAATATTGCTTGTCTTGAAAAGTTTAAAGATTGATAAACCGCCTATTTCGATTAATATTTACTAAGTATTTTAAAGGCGTCCAAGGATTTGGTATGTGAGCCACTTGCCAGAACGGTGGGAAAGTGCCAGAAGATTGGAAGCGTGGTAATACTTTTCCTCTTTTCAAAAGATATGATAAGCTTTGTCCCTGTAGCTTTGGACCTATAACTGCACATCATTGGTGCGAAAAGTTTTTGAAAGTTCCGTCAAAAGATGCCTTGCAAGTCACTTAACAAAATTTTATTTGATAGTCAGCATGGTTCACTAGGATAAAAGTTTACTCGACTAATCGTTCAGCATTCATTGAAGAGATTATGCAGATGAGGATACGGATATGGATTTGATACATCTGGATTTTCAGATAAAGTGACACATAAAAAGCTTTTTGAAGCGTTCACCATAATTATCTCTGAAGGTATAAAAATAGTTTGGGTAAAAAACTGGACAGGTGAAATAAAGCAGAAGATTGTTATAAATTATGGAGATAAAAGAATGGTCAATAATTTACTTCGACTTTCTGAAGATATTAAAGTTTTGTGTATTGCTCACCATGATATTATTTTACAAATTGATTTAGATTATTTTGAGTTTGGCGAATAACTAGAAGATGGCTTTTATCATAATAACTGTAAGGTAATGAGCGTAAAATATCACAATTTAAATTATTAATACAATTGTGTCGAGAATAACCTTTACAATGTTATATAATTAAAATACATTGATGTTCTGGTCGGTTAGTCTCTTAAACTATCAAAATAATTTGCTGTTGCTACTGGCAGAAGAATTCGATTCAAAATTGTATCTATATAAATACTGAATACGGATCTAAAGAGAATATAATGTTACCGTATAGGTCATTGGTTAGGTCAGAATTTGAGTAATATCATCACTCATGGGTTTCTTATCTTAGGAGGGACACTGGATTTTTGGAAAAGTTCCAGAAGGGGGGTTAATTGAATGATACCTGGCATGGAAGAATTGTTATACAGGGACCTGTTAAGAATTATAAAACAGTTTGTCTCGAAACAACGAAAAGTAAAAGGAGATCTGATAGACATGGTGAAAAGTAATGGCATTGACAGTGTTGATACATCATTTTTTCTAATGTTTAGAATGGTGAAACTTGGGATGTAAATATAAATGTTCTCAGGGTAGGAGACGTCTTAAAGTAACTGTATTTTTATAACAGAGTGGTTGGTTTTGGAATAGATTAGCTTCATCAGACGCGGTAGATACAGTTAAGGTGGAGTTTAGGGGAAGGATTTCAAAATATTTGAATGATAATGGTTGACTGTGAGTGTTTTATTTCTATTTATAATTTAATGTAGTGAATAAGTGTACCATAACACAAATTTAAGACCCTAAGTAGGAGACATAAAACTTTGGTAATTTATGGAGGTTGTAAAAACACGCAAGTAATTCAAATAAATTGTATTAATATTATTTAACTAAATTTTGAACATCGTGGTTTAAAAAGTCTCTTTAAAACTTCAACAAAAGCCGATATAAAAAGCAATGGTGTGGGACATTATAACATGATTTGACTGTGTTGAAGAATTTCAGTTTAAGTAAACAAAGGAAACGATTTAACCTGCTGTATAAAAGCAATATTATTTCATTGTATATACATATATATAATCAACTAAAGCTTACAATTATATAAAAAAAGCAGTAGAAACATCACTAAGAGTTATAAAATGCATGCTTTAGCCATGTAGAAAAAAACAATATAGGTAAAATAGTACTTCAATTTAATATGTACAGATAATAGAACTAATGATATTTTCGTCAGTACGTGAGACACAAAAACATTAGGAGCATTTAAGGAATGATACAGATAGTTCGTTTCATAAAAACGTTATATTTTTCTCATTGCTTCTGATATCCAAAACCGATTTATAGACGTTCTTCAAAATATGGTAAAATCAAGAGGTAAATAAATTGTGATTTTCTTTCGGAGTAGAAAATTAATATTTTACCTAGTTAGGCATTTAGGAATAAACACCTACATGATAAGAAAGTAAAAGATTTAGAACTTTTTTTAAATTTTGAACTACTAGGTGAAATAAAGAATTACCATTTTTACAGTTCAAAAAGTGCATTGCTACTTAAAACAGCGGTCATTAAGATAACAGACTAACAGCAAATTGAAAGCGAAGATTCTTTACCTTTGTAGCGCACCTTTAATGGTAACCATTTATTGCTCAATTTTAATGTGATTACAGTCGCTCAGTAAAAGTCTACAATGAACTTTAAGAAAAAATGATTTCAATAATAAGGAGATTACTCCCAAACTAAAGAATTTATGTTTTACTTATGATGTTCTTGCGATTAATCGTATGGCAAGTAAACTAATTATTAGATATTTGTCCCTACTTAATTTAGTTCTCAGTCATGACTTTACTGAATACAAATAGATAACATCCTATCAAAACGGGTATGCTTGATTTCTTTTAGACTGTAAGAACATTAAAAATATATAAAGTTAATTGGCTTACATACAGGTAGAACATAGCTTATTCTGGCTAGTTGGTAGTAAACCTAAAACAGCTTTTGTATCTATAAACCTAAGGTGATCCCTTCATCCTTCAAATTCTAAAATCAATCTTATATACTCATTTATTGTCTTATATAGCAGAGATTTTATAAGGTGGCGTCTTAGAGGTAATTAGAGGTTGAACTACCAACCACATATCGCCTAACTATTTATTTAGCTCAGATATGAAGGTTACCGAGCTCCATCTGCTGGAGAATCTTTACCTGTTTCGTATGACACATGATAAGGCAGTTGGTTACCATTCTCACCACACTTTGATCAATTGTAGTATTCTGAAGCTGGAAATATATTTAAATATGTCGGTTTTCTCTTTAAAACGACAACACTAATTATAAATACTTTATTAGTTTCCAAAAATTGAAAACGATTGCACAAAATATTACAATATTTAAAACAATAATGCTGATACTTAACAATAGCTGAAAGATTATCTTTTATTAGTTATATCATTAACAACGCAGCAATAAACAAATATTCAAGCCGTGTGTCTAACAGTTTGTTAATCAGAAGTTCAAATTAAGATTTAAAATAATAGATAGATAGATTAGTGTAGCACAATAACTAAGTGATTGTGAAATATACATACCTGTTGCATGAACAATTATAATCGACTTCCTGTGGAATCAGTGATCCATCGAGTATTATGACGCATGGTCTTCTGAAAAAACATATGTTAAAAGCAATCTTCATATATTACTGTAATACTAAATATCGCGGTCAAGGTGTGACAATTCTGTTGTAGCAACTTTACTTTCTGATTGCAAACACTTTATGTGAAACTTGAAAATAACAAAAATTTGACGCCCTTAATTCCCTGAGGAAAATTATTATATATGTGGAGTAATAACAATGAATGAATTACGGATTAGAGAATTATACCTTGCTTATTGATACTTCTTAGTATCTTTCATCTAACAAACATGGTAAGAATTTGTATGAGGGCAAGCATTAGAAGAATGTATTTACATAACTGAGCAATACTTTTAATTTATGTAATTAAATAAAATTATAGACAAAAATTAAAATGTGAAGGGAAACACTTAATGTTTCATAACACAGAAGAAAAGTATATGGGGAGTGAAACCAGTGAGATATACAAAAGTTTGTTTTGTTTTTTGCACAAAGTTACTCAGGGGCTATCCGTGCTAGCCGTCCCTAATTTAGCAGTGTAAGACTAGAGGGAAGGCAGCTAGTCATCACCACCCACCGCCAACTCTTGGGTTACTCTTTTACCAACGAATAGTGGGATTGACCGTCACATTATACACCCCCATGGCCGGGGGGGCGAGCATGTTTGGCGCGACTAGGGCGCGAACCCGTGACCCTCAGATTACGAAGCGAACACCTTAACGCGCTAGGCTATACCGGGCCTTATACAAAAGTAAGTAATAAGTATTTCAGACATAGCATGGATTTGCACAATAAAATAACGCATGTAATTTTTAACCAACATATTTAATTAATATTTTACACAATGAGAAGTATATCCACACAGAAACATTCAGGAATTTTATAAAAAATATACAATTTATGTGTCATGGGTGCAAAACGTTCTACCGAAGGAAATAAGTCCGGTGTAATCTGGCACACGAGTGGGTGTTATTTTTCTAAAAGTGGATTTGATATTTAGTACAAATCGCATATAAATATAACTCGCGAATATAAAGAAGGTGATTTGGTGCAAGTAAAATATATAATTCATGACTTAAAGTATCAGTTGGAGCAATCGTTGTTTCGTGATAAAATATAAATATCTGATGTTGCAATACAAAAAAGATATATACTAGAAATATATACATACACACACATATATACATTTATACAAATATTAAAAAAGCTGGATCATAGAGCATGAACACTATATAAAAGGGAGTAATCGATCATGCCATATGCAAATATACATAACTGATGCTTAGGATCTAAAAATTACGTATATAAAGAAATAGCACATTATGCTGTGTAGTATAGATTAAGATGATTTATACATGGTAAAAATTTATCATGCAGTGTATGGCATATAAGTGATGCTCAGAGCGTGAAAATAATATATGCATGTAACTGATTACGCTTTCTATAAATATATGCATTAATGCTTAGAGCACAAAAATGAAGTATACAAGTAAGTACCTTACCATGCTGTATACAGATCTATATACAGATCATTCTGTATGAAGCATTTTTACGAAGAATATGTTGATGGCTCAGACAAGAAATCTATAAAGGAAAGAAATATCACAAAAATATGAAATTTAATCTCAAGAATTTTTAAGTAGATGATCAATTATTAGGGATATGCAAGAACATCAAAAACAAATTATATTAAAAACACACTTCACGTTTTGTTGCAGCAATCTCATAACTCACTTGTATAGATGAAAGAGGAACCGAGTAAATTTCCAAACATTAAATGTGTTTTCTTGGTATTTCTTGATTTATTATATCATTGCATACATACATATATTATGTATATCATCATTGTAAGAATTTAGATAGTGATTGATTTATTGTTTAGAAACAGATACACAGCTAGTGATTCAGAGCATCTTAAGAATTAAGACATGGTAAACATCATCTTCATGTTTGTATTTCATCATGATTAATTCATGTTTTAGAATTACAATGACCTTCACAAGAATATTACCAATGTGATTAATTAACAAATGTAGCTTACATAGAATCGTTTCGCAATATAGAATGGATATCCTCAGGTGAGATTTAGAAACATAACAGGTGTTTACGTCTCCTTTAGTTCAGAAAGGTGAACATATAATGTTCATCAAACGTGTCCTAACTCACATTTGTTGTCGCTCGTGTTGCATATTGTGGAATTTCTTGTATAATGCCTTTAGAGAAAACGCTTACCGACTAAAAGTGTGTGCCATCATCATACACAACCCTTCAGCTAATTCTACAAAGAACTGGTTTGCTGATGCCTTGTTCTGCTTGTTTAATTCAAACCGTACTTATGTTCCAGAAACACGTCACTATATTTAACCAACAATTCCCGGAATTTCGGTTGCTCTTTTTAGCTCAAATTGTATACACAGTCCTCATTCAGTGATTACAGATGTTATAAGATCTATTCGTTTCTTCTTGTATATGTGTTGATACAAAAGACCCTGTAAGAATACGTATGAGCATCCAAATATGAATGTAATTAGCAATTACACCAAGGCCGTAACTTTGGGCGATATTCAAGAACTTTTGTAAATTATGTCGAAATCTGTCCCAAAGTCCAGAGATCAATAATGTGTCCATTCCATAATTGTGGATGGCTTCCCAACCATCGAACTTTCTAAAGAAAAAAACAGTATCTATTCCAGAGCGAAGAATGTTTTCTTCTTATCCTGCAACACCTGAAGAAAGTTCCAATTGAAGGATGTTCCTATTGAAGAATGTTCCAATTGGAAAATGCTCCTATGGAAGGATGTTCCGATTGAAGAATGGTGTTCCTATTGGAGAATGTTCCTATTGAAGAATGTTCTATTGTCTGGAAACACATGAATTTATTTATGGTCACCTCCATAGGAAAAAAAATCAAAACTGGAGAACAAAATATCTAAGTAGTTAAGGGAAACAATTCATTGACATATCTTAATTATTCTCTCCAATATAACTAATTTCGTTTATCATCTTCTAAAAAGAAGTCCATGGTATGCTGTCTAAAGCTAAATACTGTCACAATTCAGGCGAATTCTCTTAATCTTTTAAAATGCATTTTTCTTAAAAGCTTACTCAATTAATTAAATAAAAATATAAACAAGACATTTAAAAGAATCGTAAGGACTCACAGGAAAAATGTAAATAATTTAGTGTACAGTAAGATATATTTTATGTTTCAAATTATTGTCAGGAACCTTACAAGGAAGTAACTGTTGGAAAGTAATATATCAAAATATATAAAATGAATGTTTAAGATAATGGTAAGAAACTACACAGTAAACTATAGACTTGCTTTATTTTATGCATGTAAGCCTTTTTACATTTCTGGGTATTTTAGGGATACACACCAAAAAAAGACTGGCGTATCCTTAAAAATAAATATCAATACATTTCATCACTGATTAGAAAGATCAAAATAAGAAGAATTTTGAACATGCACGTATTTTGTTGTAATTCGTAGTCCTTCATCCATATTTCATGCTAGACTGTTAACTTTACATTTTAATGAAGCTGATTTTCCTGAACATTTATGATTTGATAAAATTTAAACATTTAAGAGCCAACAATGCATCTTGTGAGTAAACGTTTCGAAGTAAGTTTATAAAGTAGGCAATACAGACATAAGTCACTAATTTGTATGTAATTATGGGTCACTAATTTTGAAAGTAGAAACTAATGTTACTACCATCGTTATTTCTGATAAATTTGATAAACTGATTGTAACATCCAATCAGTAGCAGAAAAGTAAGATCTGTCTTATCATCTAAGACGATTCTTTATTTACAGAGTCTCTACAGGGATAAGGGCTAGCTTAAATACTTATTTAATAGTTTTAATTTGGCTCAGAAGATGGGACAGTCGAAATGGATCAACAGGTCCTATATTATCCCTAAAAATAGTGTTATGTTAAAATGAATCTATTTAAGAAACTGTGGATTATAAATTAAATGATAAATTAATTACAAATTGGATAAATAAAAACAACAAATATCCTTATAGTTCATATTATAAAGACAATTTTAAAATCTAACGAAAATAAATCGAAATGAGGAAGAAGGATTAAAAGTTAATTTCTAAAAACATATCAGTCAAAAAGCATTTATATTGTTTTCACTGTTCCCATCTTACCGATGAAAAGATAGAAGACTAAATCTCATATTATTTCAAATTTCTCTACGAAGAAGGAAATGAGTTCATATAAGTTCACTATTTTACAAATAATAGAGAGGAAAATTATAACGAAATTAATGAGACATCTAATTTAGGCCTGGCATGGCCAAGCGCGTAAGGCGTGCGACTCGTAATCCGAGGGTCGCGAGTTCGCGCCCGCGTTGCGCTAAACATGCTCGCCCTCCCAGCAGTAAGGGTGTATAATGTTACGGTCAATCCCAATATTCGTTGGTAAAAGAGTAGCCCAAGAGTTGGCGGTGGGTGGTGATGACTATCTGCTTTCCTTCTAGTCTTACACTGCTAAATTAGGGACGGCTAGCACAGATAGCCCTCGAGTAGCTTTGTGCGAAATTCCAAAACAAGAAATCTAATTTAAAAAAGAGTATTAGCATAATATATCTCAAACATCCACAGGTTAAAAAATTAACCATTCAGTTATTAGCGCAAAACAAGTTTGAGATACGATGAATAGTGTTAGGTGACAAAATTATATTTTAGATCCATTGATATGCATTTACAGCTTGTATTTCTAGATTGATGTTCTGCAAGACTTGCAGAATTTCGTGCAAAGCTACTCAATGGCTATCTGCGCTAGCCGTCTCTAATTTAGCAGTGTAAGACTAGAGGAAAGGCAGCTAGTCATCACCACCCACCGCCAACTCTTGGGTTACTCTTTTCCCCACGAATAGTGGAATTGACCGTCACATTATAACGCCCCCACGGCTGAAATGGCGAGTATGTCTGATACGAGCGATATTCGAACCCGCGATCCTCGGATTACGAGTCGGGATATTTGAAGAACCATCTGTAAACATCCTGGTGAATGTAGAAATATATCATTGTGCACGTCATAACCATCTTTTGATGTGCATTTTACAAAAATATGTAAGATGAAATTAATTTCATTCGTAATCCAGTCGTTAAAGTTCCAAGTTTCACAAAGTGATACATTACTGTATTGTTACGTATTATAATTTATTTCGGACGAGTCTCCGATTAACTGTTACCTACGTTACGTTTTACTATTTCAAATAGCTAAAAAGTTTAATTTGAGCTTAGTAGTCGTGTGTTCGTATCACACCAAATATGCCAGTGGATTATTATAACGTTACAGAAAATCCCACTATTCGTTGTTAAAAAGAGTTGGCATTGAGTGGTGATGACTAGCTACCTTCCCTCTAGTCTTACACTGATAGCTTTGCGCGAAATTCAAAACAGCAACAACAAAAACTCCTTCTAGCAAAGATATTTGGTGTCCTTGTAGAAATTATAATGTCCCAAGTAATTCACTGAAGTTGAACAGTTGGTAATGTTCGAAATCTATAACATTCTTGGTCCAATTCTGTAGTTTTAATAGACGCTAATCATAATTATAACTTCTTTAGCCTATAGCACACCGACTCCAGCTATCCAATAAAAATTTCTTCTTTCGGCGCGTTACTTTTATACAAAAAACGAGAATCTCTAGAATCTTTACCAAAGTTCACTTACAACAACATTCTAGCATGTTTTCATAAACAAATATTGTGGCTTCACGCTTTCAAAAAGTTTATACAAGTTTCGAGAACACGCGGGACTTGCGCAGTACGTTAGATGGCAAAAGTAAATTAAAAAGAAGCAAACGAAGGCCCTAAAATACAATAGTAAATCTGTTATAGTACACAGTTTGTTTAGTAAGGATGTTTTATTCAACTTTTAAAACTTAAATATTGTGACATTTCAACATTTGTCGGTTCTTCTCGCTTTAAAAAGCTTTTTTGTTTTTATAGTAGATGATGCTGTAAAATCTTATTTAATTTTAGAGCTAAAGAACTGTTCCTTTATTCATTGTTCTTTAAGTGTAGAGTCTTAAAGACTGGTGTTACTCTTCAAGCTAACTATAAACAGTATCACTCATGAAGAGTAAAACCCAAGGATCTCTATTGTTATTTTGGGTTTTCAAATGGTCTATGCATTATGTCCGTTCTTACGTTGATGGGTTTTTACGTGGTCTACATACTTTTTTGCTCTTTAATTCTAAAGCCCATGTACCATTTTTTAAGTCTATGGCTCTTCATGTTAACAATATACTCTTACATTCCTTTATGATGGTTTATTATTTGAATACAAAGTTCGATTACTGCTTATATCTATGACGTTTTTCTTTTATCAAGAAAATATCCTCATGTACAGAACTTGAGACACTCACTATCCACATAGATAATTATTGTCAAATATCCACATCACTTTTAGTGAGTAACGAAATCATCAGTGTTCAAGCGTGAATTTACGAAAAATCCTGGACAGCCTTTTCCTGTAAGAGTTTTTTTTCTCAGTCAATTATGAGTACAAATATTTAAAATTACCAAAATATAGGACAAAAGTTAATGATTCATTCATTTTATTTTTTATTTCAAAACTTCTTGTGCAATATTTATTAGAAAAAAAGTCTTTATATCATGTTAGAATAGGATTATTCAAAACTTATACAGTATTTTGATATATCAGTAACATACATATTATAATATTTGCCACAATTAATGTTTTGCAGTTAATTTCTCAAAGATATCAATTACATGTTTTTTTTAAACTGATGCTTGGATTTGATAAAAACAAGCGTCATTTAAATGTTTAACATTAAAAAACTGGAACACTTCTAATCAAATACAGATAAACAAATAGTTTGCATTTATCTTTTTATATTTTTCTAAATAATTATTTTTCTGTCTTCTTCTACTCAGCATGGCCAGGTGGTTATGGCACTCAACGTGTAATCCTAGAATCGCGGGTTCCAATATGGGTCACACCAAACATGCACGCCCTTTCACCTGTGTGTGTGTGGGGTGTAATATGACGATCAATTCCACTATTCGTTGGTAAAGAGTAGCCCAAGAGTTGGAAGTTGATGGTGATGAGTAACTGTCTTCTCTCTAGTCTTACACTGCTAAATTAGGAAAGGCTAGCGCAGATAGTTCTAGTGTAGCTTTGCACGAAATTCAAAACAAATCGCTGCCCTAACTAATGTGATTACGAGAACTAATTCTCGGAAAGTAAGGAGTTAATTATTTACATTCCCTACAGTTTATTTATTTTGAATTTCGCGCAAAGCTACACGAGGGATATCTCCGCTACTTCTCCCCAGTTTAGCAGTGCAAGACTAGAGGGAAAGCAGATAGTCATCCCGCTGCCAAATCTTGGGTTACTCTTTACCAACGAATAATGGAATTGAGCGTCCTACTACAACGCCCCCATGGCTGATAGGACGAGTATGTTGGATGTGATAGAGACTCGAACCCACGACCTTCAGATTGCGAGCCAAGCGCACTAACCGCCTAACAATGCCGGTGGATGCGCGTCTCGTTGCCGCACAAAATAAAATAAAATGATCTTCTTTACTTAAATAGTGTAAGTACATAATAAAAGAATGATTTTAATATAATGTACTCAACCCTCTGTGACGACCAAAGTTTGTGTCTAAAAGTGTAACCGTGATTTGATGAAGAAAAATCGAAAAAGCTGTAACTGCTTTATATTCTTTTATCGTAAATAAATTTACTGTTCAACATCTTGTACATTGATGTTTGTTTTGGAATTTAGCACAAAGCTACTCGAGGGCTATCTGTGCTAGCCGTCCCTAATTTAGCAGTGTAAGACTAGAGGGAAGGCAGCTAGTCATCACCACCCACCGCCAACTCTTGGGCTACTCTTATACCAACGAATAGTGGGATTGACCGTCACATTATACACCCCCACGACTGGGAGGGCGAGCATGTTTAGCGCGATGCGTGCGCGAACCCGCGACCCTCGGATTACGAGTGCACGCCCTAACGCGCTCGGCCATGCCAGGCCTGTACATTGATCTAGTAAAGCCAAATATGCAGATCTCTGTTAATAAGAAAAACAAACATTTTGTGAGGAATGCTTTTAAACGTAGCTTTTTTGATAATGTGTGTGTTTTCTTATAGCAAAGCTACGTCGGGCCATCTGCTGAGCCCATCGAGGGGAATCGAACGCCTGATTTTGCGTTGTAAATCCGCTGTACTAACGGGTTTTGTTTTTGATAAAAAAATAAATAAAAAGTTTTTCTGAAACACTACTCACATAATACAAAAATTCAAAGTAACATCTGGAATGTGGTGATGCTAAAGCACAGAAAAATTAACAGTTCTAACTGTGAGAAAATTACATTGAACTAAATAATTATTCTAAAGTTCTTTTTAATTTGTGTTTCAAATCAAGGATATTTAAAATAACATTTCAGATCTTTCTTTTATGTTTTACATGTTTGTTTGTAGATAAGCATATTAAACATCGCGCTGTTCCCACTACAGGTATCGAAACTCGGTTTTTAGCGTTATAAGCTTCCAGACTTACAGTTGTGTTAATGGGGGGCTCTGCTACAAGTAACAACTGATTAGGAGATCTTTGTTCAAAACTAGAATTCATCAGCTTGGCTGAAGAATCTAACATAAAAGTTAATCTGAAATACAATTTACATAAAAGAGCGTCATGGAACCCAAACACCAAGTATTGACGACACTGATACACCAACATATACGAACGTATTTTGTAATTTATATATACAGAGTACACATACATCTCTCCAGTGATACAGCATATCTGCGGTCTTACGACGCTAGAGATCGGGTTTCGATACTCGTGGTGGGGATAGTACAAATAACCCATTGTGTAGCTTTGTACTTAATTCAAAAGAAACAAACACATGTATCAGTTGTATGTTTTTGTACAAAGTTACAGGTTATAGAGCAGAAGCATCAAAGCACAGTCCAAAATATCGTTCCATCCATACATTTCGCCATGTTATATATGTATACCATACAAAACGTCTACATCAATACAGGTAACACAATATATAAAGTACATGTACCTCAATGCACATAGTAAAAATAACACAATATGTATTGTAATATTTCATACAACATTTATTTAGTGAGGAACTATCTTCAATGATCGCCAAGAACCCAATTCCAGAAATTATCACAAATAATATTTAACTTGATGGACTTAACTCGTTCTGATTAACAACGCCATCATGAAGTCGCTCTGATATTATTCTGCCGTGGTGTTATTAAACTTACTTTGGATAAAATTCAGATATAACTGGTAGAGTTAAAATCAAAAGATAAAGAGAGCTGAAGTTTCTATACATTCAACCTCCCTCTATCATGTGCAAGAAAATGTGATGAATTATTTTCAAAAACAAGGTTCAACGATTTCTCCAAATGAGTGAGCAAAGAGCTTGTATTCAGAAGCCAGAAAATTAAGATTACGGTTGATGCCATACATATAAAAAAGCAACCAAGGCTTGCAACATAGAACTTTCACTCTGTATTTGGACTAAACAATCAGTGAACACAAATAAATCGGCAAAAATATTCAGAAACTCAAATTCTTAGAACATTCAGTATCAAGTGGATTACCTTATAAAATAGTATGGCTTGTTATTGATCTTTAACAAGTCGTTATGACCCAAATCTTAAAATGGACAAAAAATTATTGCATGAAATTCTGTGTACATAAGTCATTACTATCTACTGTTTTTTCAGTGATTATAAATGTTAGACAATAGTTTCCTCATTATCCATTATTTTAAGTTTTGAATATTCAAATTGAATATTTAAGCTTCTGGAATATTCATATTCTCATCACGCAGATACGTGGAAGCTACTTGCGATGACTTCAAACCTTCACACATGGTCACCAGCCAATCATAGAACTTTAAAAAGTTTCACAGTTAGAGTTACTATCCTGCCCAATAGATTCTAATGTAGGTTTCACAACAGAAACTATCACGGGAAGTGTGGTACAGTTCTTTACACAATTTCACCAATATATTTTGCTTGATGATTGCAATTTAGCAGCTCCTTTAGATTGCAGTCACTTTGCATAAATGAAAACAGTTTGTGATCTGTTCCAAGAACTTGATTTTGATTAACATTTTGTTCCAGTGCATGTGCCCGAAATCAGATGCATCAGAAGCCGAGGACGCTGCTTTACAAGAGAAAAATCAAACATCTTCCATATATTAATTAGGTACAACTCTGAATATATACAATATAACAAAAATATTCATTCTTTAGTGTTGTGTTAAATAAAGGTATTGATTACTAATTACTTACTCATAGCAACTACTGATAGTTTTAATACTTCCCATTCTGAGGATATGAAATTAGTACAGTTAGTTTGAATGCCAAGCAGTTAAGGAATACGAATGTAGCTTCACGTTAGCAAAATTATTATTCTTGACTTTAATGAGTAATTTTTCTGTTCTTTTGTGTTTTGTTCTATTACTAGCAGTTCTAAGAGTGCCTACTATCATTGAAATTACTCTAATATACATATTCCATATTCTCTAATGTCAGTCTTAGACCAAGGTTTTAGTATTTACTGAGTTTTTCTTCCTCCTTTATACAGGTATTATTCTCAAAAAGAACTATCATATCACTGAGTGTGCATGCTCTTGTTTCCATGTGCTTTATCATTATACCTAACCAGTTGGCTGTAACTGTTCCATCTGTTATAACACACGTTTTATTTACATTCCTGTATATTTACAAATGCTTCAGTGTAAGTATATAGGAGCTTTATTGTGTATTACGGTGTGCTCTATTGGTGCTAATACTACACATCTTGATAACATGCTGTCTACAAGGTCTCCGTATTTGTGAGACACACCATACATCTACTATCCACTTTCAGATAAAGATGTTTCCTCTGATAGTACATACTGATTCAGTTTTGCATAGCGCATTCTGTTTTTATTTCTTCCTAGATTCTACCAGCCAATGACGTGTTTTTAGTACCAATTTGTGGTTTTCTAGAATTTTTTAAGTACCGGTCATTCAGTTCACTTCCCTTAGATTGGTTTAATTTTTTCAATTTTTACTTCAGTTCTTTTGATGTTTATATACTGGTCTGTGTAAGTTGGGTTTAGAGCTTTCAGCCATAAATTACAGTCTTTACGTTATTTAAGTTCCTGCCAGTCCTCTTTTTCCTCCTTTCTCGGAATGTGTACATTATAATCAGGATGTAACTTTTCTCTTGATTAGTAGTTATTTGGTTCTAGTTTCATTTCGTTTCTCTAATTTATGTTATCATTAATGAATATAAGTATTTATTGTACAATTTATAAATAATAAAGCTTATAAAATATTACAAGACAAAGGAATAATAATATTAAAAATAAAGTTTGTAGATCATAAATATAATCAAATACGTAGATTCACAAAGGAAATTCAAGAAAGAAAGTAACTGAAAAACAAATTTCCTACCATAGGCCTTGAGATTGCCTCTTATTAGTTTTGTTGTTCCTCATATAACAAACAGCTGACTCTATAGTTCTTGTTACATTTCCCCACAATAAGACTGGTAATAGTTTTAACATTTTGTTCGTGACTGACACTATACATATATTACAAGTTTTCAACAAGAAAAACTTAGTGGCATTTCGACTGCAACACTATGCGCTATGGATATAGGTAACACTAGATTTGTTAATCTGAAGATATCCTAAAAAGGTCAAAATTTTGTTTTCTGTTTCTTAGTAAAAGTTTTAATATCCATAGCAGCCGCCCTGAGATACATTTTTACTTCATGTGGGGCTCTCGTCATCACGAACACTAGATTGAAAGTCACATGATTTTTGGCATACCCAAACAGCCGCCATTGCTATGTGTTGAACTTTCAAAGTGCTCGCCAGTCGAACTCACAATGGCAAGGCAATTTCAGTTCACAACTTATGGCCGCTTTCCATTTAAACTGAATATATTATTTGATTTTAATAAATTTGTCAAGCCAAAATGATTTAAACCTAATGCAAAACACACATATCTATCCGACCTGCCATGTGAATAATGTATTGTGTTTTAGTCTAGAGTGAAGTATTAAGACTGAAATATATTCTCTTTCCTCGCTGGTTATTATTTGTCGCATGTTCTTTTTTTGCGGATGAAGAGTAGTATTATTTATGTTTTTGCGTCTCCAAACATTCAACGTTCTCAACAGAAGTGGATGGAAATAATTAAGAACATTTAGTTTGTAAATATAATAAACTTCATTCGGGTGTACTTGACAGTTAAGGGCAAAAATTGGTACAGGTGCCTAAGTATACATATAGGGCATGAAGTTCAAAAGAAGTAAAAAAAGTCGTAATAATTATTTCATCAGTGATGCATTACGTGTTGTGTATAAGATCTAAAGACAATAAATTTAACAATGTTACGCTTTTAAAGACCTCCATTTCCACCTTTAACCAAGTTATGGCTGAAAGGTCATGTTTTCCTCTCCTTCTTCACCTACTATTAGATATGTTTTTTAAAGTCTAAGCTACTTCCTTCAAAATCGTTTCCGCGGAGTCTTATAATTAAAGGATTGAAGCGTAGGAAAAACTTTTTTACAATCTTCCAATTTTTATTGCAGCTTATTTCATGTAAGTAGCCACTCTCTTATTACTAAAAAATAAGAAAAGAGAATTTCTCATAAAACTGTAAATTTGTCATTTTGGTAAAACCCAGTTTAAAAAATTTCGCTAATATTATTATTCTGTAATCATAACAAAATATTTTGGATGAAATGCTAACATTCTCGTCATTAGAACTCTGACTCTTAAGATCATCCTGGCATTGAGGCTAAGTATCAATTCCCATTATGGGATTCACCTTTAAATGTCGATGTCACAAAACCAGGCTACTTAAACATCCAAAGTATTTTATTTTACATAAAAACCATATGTTGCTAGTTTAGTACAAGATATGTGCGAATTAAAGCACAAAAATCGTGTTCACCTTTGATCTGTGTGTTTGTGTTTTTTATTGCAAAGCTACGTCGGGCTAAATGCTAAGCCCACTGAGTGGAATCGAACTATTGATTTTAACGTGGTAAATCGGTAGATTTACTGCTGTACTATCGAGGGGCACGCACATTTGATCTGATATATTTAAATGATGTTGAACTCAGAAATATAACAAATCATGAAATTACAAGTTATATAATTTTCATATGGCAATTAAGTTGGGGTTTAATAGGTCAACTTTATGGATATATACCAACATAATCAAAAGTAAATCAGGTGTGTCTCTTCTCATTACAGTTTTATTAGTTTTATGTTGTCTAATCTGCATATCATATGTCTATTATTTACGTCTTACTCTACCATGTACGTACCTAACTTTTCATACTAGTACGTTTTTCCATCACGTATTCTTCAGAAATACAGTTCATAATAGTCCTTTTTTAACTTTTATGAATTTACAATTATACAATATTTTTGGTCTACCACCAATTATATAGACATATCAAAAAGTTAAAATACAATACCAATATTCCTTCAATAAATAAGTTTTTTCAAAAATCGGCCATTTGGGTAATGTATGCCACAGAGTAATTTTACAAATCTGTCAGAGGTGATTAATTAAACAGAGAAATACTCAGGAAACAGACCTAATCTTTCCCTCTGAGTACAGTAAACTGCAATGAATTGGTTTCAAGAATACTGGAGGAATATAATTTTCCACAGCATAATCAACAATTTCCACCAGTAATTCTTAAATGATTATGGATTACAATTCACAATTATATGTTGGCTAAATTCAGATAATTCATATGAGAATCATTTCTTCAATACTTTATTTTCGTGTGAACATACAAATACACAATCGACAATATGCAAAACATTGCTACATCTCACTTACTTGACATATTAGACATACATCACAATGAAATGTAATAAAATATAAAGCCGTTGTAGATATACACTGCAATAAAACTAGGCTTACTCTGTTATAAGCATTCTTATCGATTGATCTATCACAGATACATTGATGTGTTGCAAGCAAACTACCCTAACATTAAACTGACATAATGGCTGACAACTAAGAGATTTTGGACAGAATGGAGCCACCTGCAAAAATTTAATTTCAAATATAATTTTAGGAATAAGTCTATTGACAAAATTAGGCTTACGTTTGAACTGTTTCCCAGATAGGCTATAATGTCACTGATAAGATTAGATTTGTCTTGAACCATACAAATTAACTCAAAATCTCCTCTCTCATCCATTAAGAGAAGTAGTATATTTAATAAGTTTCTACCTACCTTGATATTCAGTGATAGCATCAAAAGTACATGTACACAGAACTTGTACATGTATATGTTTTGGCGACGATTCTGTACAACTCGACAAGCCAGTAGGTGACATTAGGACATCGTGAATGATTATATCAACTTATGTGTGTAGTTAATATTGTCAGCATTTCAAATAATAGTGTCAACCTGTCATCCCGACTTAGACTCGCATATATACTTTGAAATAAAATGTAAACTTACATGCTAGTTTGGTGTCGCCACCATTTCTACGGAGATGTCGGCCACTGTAACTTAATATATAACACACAAATTTTTTTTTATTTACTTGTGGAATGTAACATTCTCCGCCTTCGGCTCTTGGTTACAGTATGTGTTCCCTTTATTCATTTAGATCTCAGTTTGACGGACACTCTCAGCTATTTTACATTATTTGCCATTTCTAATTTCAACACATAGCAATAATAAAGATAGTAAGAGAACAATCTAGTGTTAGTTATATCTGTGCTTTGCGCGCAAGCCAGTGCCAACAAGACATCTTGTTCAATACCAGAAGTCATCAAGTTGACTGTGAAAGCAAGACAGAATGATATTTATATCATTCATTCACGGTATATCAATTATTACAGTACGCTTTATGCCATACATTAGATGGCTCGTTATATCAATAAGTCTTCCAATTTATAAATTAATATGTAAACAAGCAAGAACAATGCAATTTATAATAACGGTTATTACTAATGGTTTATATACAAGAGTTTCGCAAACAATGTTGAGTCTTATGTCTGCTCTGGAACTGAATATTTTATCGATGGTCAAGGTTCTCGAGCAAATTAATTCCTTGTTGATATACCTTTACACTTAATTTGATGGCTGGTTAAGCTTGAAGTACCCATAAGTTTAACCGATGAGAATATCTAGTATCTTCTTAGAAATACTGGCGTCCGAAGTTATACGGTTTGTAATGTTCGAAATTTGTAAAAGTTCCTGCTCCTTTTCTGTAGTTTTCCTTTCAATAAGCGATAATCACAACTATAGCACACTGAATGTAGCTGACCAATAATATTCTTCCTCTGTCTTTCGCTTAGCTGCTTTTATATCAATCACGCGAGTTTCTTGAAGTTTCAACAATATTCTAGCGCGTTTTCGTGAAAGAAATATTATTGATTCTTACTCTCAAGAATCTTTTGTAGTTTTGAAGAACAAATGGGACTTGTGCGACGCACAGTCAAGAATATACGTCAGATGCAAAAAAGAAAACTGAAGGTCGCGAGTTCGAATCCTCATCACACCAAACATGCTCGCCCTTTCAGCTATGGGTACGTTATAATGTGTTGATTAATCCCACTATTCGTTGATAAAAGAGCAGTATAAACGTTGGCGGTGGGTAATGATGACTAGTTGTCTTTTCTTCAGTCTTACACTGCTAAATTAGAGACGGCCAGCGCAGCTAGCCCTCGTGTAGATTTGCACGAAATTCAGAAAATAAACAAACCTTTACATTGTTGTGTTTAACATATAATAATGTCCATATTAAAATTTTATCATAGTAACGATTTTATTATATATATAATTCTGGTGATGCAGCAATAAAATTTTACTGTAGAAAAGTTTGTTCACTATAAAAACAATAACAAGAATATCTGAAGGTTTAAAAAATTAGTTAAAGTTTCCAAACTGGGTCCAGATTAAATAATTATGAAAAGGCAATATATGTGTCTGTGTGTGCGTGTGTATTTAAGTTAATAAATTGACGTATGTGATCATATAGACTTCTAACCATCCCAGTATTTAATAATCCAGGCGCTACAACCTTGAAAGAAGGATTTAATTGTATATATAATACATGAGTTTAAACATTGGTTCTGGTGCAACAAATACATTTTTTTTCAGTTTATTCTGTCTCCTTGTTCATCGTAAACTCAAAAATAATCATGCTGAGCAAATATTAGTATAGATTTCAAATAACAGATATGTAACAATATTACTTTGTATTTCTCTTAATCGTGCCACAACAAAATGTTTACGAAGACTTTCGTCAATCAATCGTGAGGAACAATAAAATGCAATATTTTGTGGTAAACGCTATTTGCACGTGCAGTGTGATAACAGAAATAATAATCAATTTCTTATCTTTGTTAGTGTAGAATATATCTTTATTCACGTATGTTCGTGAATTTTCATTTAATTTCCATAAGATTTCTGCACTAGTTAGCATATTCTTGTTGACCAAATATTTCAAGGTCATAAACGTGTGCTAACCCTTTTACATAGGTAATAACTGCATACAGCAACCTGTGTCCTTGAGTCTCAAGATAGCATGTACGTACTTTTATATGATCATCTTGGAAGGTAGCCAATTAAAAGATAATATTGAAACCTATACGATCGTTTTGTTGAAGTATGAAACCTGTGGACTTATGGGATACGTGACTGTTTAACCGAGTTATAGAAATGGTGTTGTTGTTGTTGTTTTGAATTAAGCACAAAGCTACACAATGGGTTATCGGTGCTCTGCCCACCACGGGCATCGAAACCCGAATTTTAGCGTGTAACTCCGCAGACAAACCGCTGAGCCACTGGGGCGCTAAAAATGGAGTATTTCCATAGTTCTTTCTCTTAATTATGCCTCTCTTGGTCTTGATTTTGGCTTCTGATCTTTAGTCCTCAACCCAGCAACTATATGGTACAGAAGAAGTCTGGTATGTCTTATAAGTTTCACACTGTGTTTCTTAAATAATGAATTTTGTGTCAAAAAATACGCGTGTTGTTTATTTTCCTCTAGTGTCTGTGTTACTGGATTTGAGGAACTCCCAAGACTGTCTTGCAAAATTTATCACAAAATTTGGTAGTTAGAACCTGTAAGCCCATGTTTAAGAAAACAGAAAAAAAGGGCTTAGACTGTTTCATGAAACTTTTCAGGCGAGCTGTTGCTTAGAGAGAATGCAACAAGAAGGCCAGCAACTAACAGCCAACTGTCTAATTAAAATAAAACATTACGATGGCCGTTGGACAGTGCTGACACAATGTGATTTTTGCCCAGTGTTCTGAATGTCAAAGTAAAGAAATCCAACCAAGCGCGGGTAAACGGTGGGCGTAACTATGATTTTCTTCTATTCATGTGAAAGAACACCCGGCAACTGTCGGCATCGTCAACCCGGCAACTATCGGTATCGTCAACCCAGCAACTGTCGGCGTAGTCAACCCGGCAACTGTTAGCATCCTCAACCGTGATGTTAAATTTGGTAATTTGAAATATCGATAGCCAAATGTCTGGTCATCTAATTAGTGACGCTCCATAACTATGTAACACGCCACAACTGTCCCAGTCTTTAATAATGGTGTGTTATTAAATTATTGAAAAATAATGTTGTCAATATACTAGTTGACATCAAACATGAAAATCTTTGGTTTTGCTTGCAAGTAATAAGTATAATTAATAATATTAAATGTTAGTGAACTATAACTGGCTTTATAACAATAAATAAATGCTTATTTAAATTAGTACCTTTTATCTTCTCTAAGTTTTAACATATAAGGTTGTGGAATGCCCAGACCTAAGTTTATTTGATCCAGTTTTTGATGCTTTAAATCATTTAAAAGATGTACGGATTAATGAATGGGACTCAAGTGTTTGCAAATTATGCTAAACGTGCGACTATATGGTGAGTCAAACAATAGAGAAGGCTGAGTTCAAAGATCAAAATTAAGAACCCCCAAAAACTTGGCTGCTTATAAAAGTGATATAAGGAGATTTATTTGAATGTTACTAACTATGTTAGCTGAATACTGTTAATTGAAATGTTTACCGAGGGATTATCGAGTAAACCTCCATTGTACTAATAGAAAGAGAGGAACATCTCGTCTGAGGAAGTTTCAGTGGCGACACATTTTGATGTGGTAATGCAATAGAGCAAACGAGTCAGCCAGTGGATATAGCTAACTGCAGCAATAGAACCTGTTAAGACCTCTAAAGCACTAAAATGTCACTTCACCAGCACCACCATAGCAAATGTTGTAAGACAGTATAGTACAACAGTCATGGTGTTCAATGGATCAGCAAACTTTATGTGGCCCACTTTTCATTACTGTACCACCACTGCAGTTGGAGTCTTAGTCCTAAAAGAACCATGAAAATAACGGAAGGAGCACCTCTTTAAACTGTTTAATGTCTGATCACTGACTGTGGGAGGCTCATAATCTGTGTCGGATTGGTTTATATAATGCCCATATAATGCCGCAACAGATACAGCAATATAGACATTAATTCTTCCCATACCGGGTCACTGGATTACACTGACAATTAACTATTAAGTAATAATGAGAGTATCCATGCTACACTGTTATATGGTACGAAATATGACAAGCTTTCAGTAAACATTGTCATTCTTTACAAAGAGAATCGCATTTTCAACTCGTTGTTTTGTCTACGAACTCATAGAGTCACAGGGTTACTGCTACGAGAGTAAAACGATTTTCTTATTTAAAGTTAAAATTTTAGTTTGCGTAACCTTTAAAATCTCCTAAATAGATAACAAATGTATTTTCTTTTCACTTCAACTTTGCATTTTATATATTATTTTCTTTGCCTTAATCCCATATGAATTCAGTTGATTTTAGACTTTACACCCATCATAAAAATACAAAATATATTTAAATTACCTAGAATGACTGTGTATTGTTAGAGGAAACTACATTTTTAGCCTAAATTGCTTATGGCTCACAACAATTTAAGTCTGTTTTTAACTTAATTTATTTGTAGCTTTACTGCATTTTTAAAAAGTAAATTTGAATGTGAACATTGAAAAATGAAAACTGTACTTCAATAATAATCTTCTCATACAAGGTGCAAATCAACCACTCAGTAAATTCATAGCTTAAGCTACTTTATTTAATGAGGTAATGCATGATAATATATACTTTTCATCATCCTACCTCATATAAACTTTTCTAACCTAATTAGTTTGTACGTTTAACATTTTAGTTACTTTTATTACAATAAAAAGTTGTTTTGTTTAATTTCGCGTAAAGCTACACGACGGCTATCTGCGCTAACCGTCCCTAATTTAGCAATGCAAGACTAGAGGGAAAGCACCTAGTCATCACCTTCCACCACCAACTCTTAGGCTAGTCTTTTACCAACGAATAGTAGGATTGATTATCACATTATAACGCCTCCACGGCTGATAAAGCGAGCATGTTTGGTGCGACCCTCAGATTACGAGTCGAACTCCTTAACCCACCTGCCCATAATAAATAACTATGTACATCAAAAACAAGAAATGTAGTAATTATGTTGGACATCTTATTCTTTTGTATTGTCCTAGTTGTCAATGAAACTTAAGTCACTTTTTCGTAATTATGATATTAGTATATTACATAATTTTTAACTTCAAAAATGCAAAATAGCAACACATAGAAATCAAACAATGTTCAACAACTATTATGATTTATCATCTCTCTGGCTAAGTCATACGAGTTTTAAAATATTCCGAATAAGAATACTGACCATATGTATCAAGATTATGGTAAGTTCCAATACTATGGTAATCCTTCTCTGTCCCCTGTTAAAACTTTAATGATTCAAGGTGAGAATAGTTATCATTCTTTATAATTTCCATATACTTGTATCAAAGGCATCTCATAAGAGTTCTGCTTCAAAGAACATACTGATCAACTTTAGGACCTGAAATAACTGTCATGGAACCTCATGATGTCTTAACTATATAGAAAAAAGTTAGCAAGGAGCTAGCATATTCTACCAGCATATACTAGAAGAAATCAATTCGGTGGAACTCCACAAATTAATCTGGATAAATTACTGAATTAGTGTTAAAATATATTTAACACTATATATTAAGTTTAATTCTCATGCCACGTCCCAAAAAATCACAGAGAATTGTCAGTAGAACACAGAGTTTGCGTAAAAGCTTTACGTAATGTTGGTTGGACTTTTTAAGATATTACGGCAGACTTGAAATGCTCAACAAATACTATCAAGTGCACTCTAGGTCGTGAGAATGAAACAAATAAATTTGAAAATAGGAAAGGAAGAGGTAGAACACCTAAATTCAATGATACTGATGATAAATATCTTTGTTAATGCTGCCTGCGGGACAGAAGGAAGACTGACACTGAATTAGAAGCATGAGATAAACAACCATGAACCAAATGACAGAAAAGTGTCCAGTTACATAGAATCAAAAATACTCAACGAAAATGAAATATTTGGTAGTGTAGAAGTTAAAAACCTTTACTTCCATCTCCAGATATTCTCAAGAGACTGAAATTTGCTAAAAGTAAAAAAAAGTGGATTGTTGATGAATGGAAAAAAAGTGTTATGGACGAATGAGTTCAAGTTTGAATTACTTGTTTCATAGCATAGGTTGTACGCAAGGTGGAAGAAAAGTAAAAGTACTTACCCCAATGCTTAACACCTACCATAAAGCATGGAGGGAGGGGTAGTTTTGGTAGTGTTTGTTTTCTGAGGTGACAGTATTTGCAAAATATATGAAATAATGGACCAGCACAAGTACCATCACATACTATTCTGTTATTGATACCCAGTGGTTTGGTAAAGGATTCCACTACCAAAAAGAGAATGATATCAAACACTCATCCAACCAATGCAGAAATTACTTAGGTAAGAAAGAAGCTGCTGGCGTCATTCAACTGATGCACTAGCCCCCCCCCCCCCAAAAAAAAAGGATCCGATCTCAACCCAACTGACCAGATCTTGGATCTGATGGATCAAAAATTTGATAAATCAAAAGTTACTCACAAAAAACTTTTTGGGAATGTACTAGAGACTTTTGAGTAAAATACTAAATGTTTGTTTCTTTGTCTTGAATTACCCGCAAAATTACACGAGGGTTATCTGAACTAGCCATCCATAAATTTAACCGTGCAAGACCAGTGGAAAGTCAACTAGTGATTACCACCCGCCGCCAATTTATCAACGAATCGTGGGATTGACCGTAACCTTATAATGTCTCCATGGCTGAAAGGGTGAGCATATTTAATGTGACGGGTATTCGAACCCGTAACCTTGGTTACGAGTCGAGCGCCCTAACCACCTGGCCATGCCGGGTCAGTCCTAAAGGGCACTTTGATTGAATATGTTGCAACAATGCCTGAAAAACTGTCTACAGTTATTAAACAAAATAATATTAACTGTTTCCTGAACTCAAGCACTTCCACTTAGTTTGTGTTGAACTGAATATGTACTAATAAAAGTTTGTTATTATTTTATTCTGTTATTTATTTTTGTTCTTTGAAAGTAGCCTGAAATCAATTTTCGATTTTGTCCTAAAACTTCGGCCCCAGCATGGGTGGGTGGTTAAAGTACTTAACTTAAAATCTGAGAGTTGTGAGCTCGAATCCCTGTTACACCAAACATGTTCTCCATTTTAGCCGTTGGGCTTAATAGTATTTTGGTCAATCACACCATTCGTTGGATAAAGAAGAGCTAACCAGTTCGCGGTGAATGGTGATGACTAACTGCCTTTCCTTTAGTCTTACACTGTTAAATCGGGGACGGCTAGCGCAGATGGCCGTCGTGTAGCTTTGCGCGAAATTCAAAACAATCTAAACCGAACACATTTGTACAGTACTGTACATGAAACTAATAAAACAAGGGCCTGGCATGGCCTAGCGCGTTAAGGGGTGCACTTCGTAATCTGAGGGTCGCGGGTTCGCACCCGAGTCGGGCCAAACATGCTCGCCCGCCCAGCCGTGGGGGCGTTATAAATTGATGGTCGATCCCACTTTTCGTTGGTAAAAGAGTAGCCCAAGAGTTGGTGGTGGGTGGTTATGACTAGCTGCCTTCCCTCTAGTCTTACACTGCTAAATTAGGGACGGCTAGCAGAGATAGCTCTCGAGTAGCTTTGTGCGAAATTCCAAAACAAACAAACAAACTAATAAAACAAAATGCGATTGTTTAACTACAAAAACATCGCATAAAGGCTTAGATATAAATGTACTACAGTATTTTGCACAAAATTGTCCCTAGTTTTATGCACATCATAATTGAATTTAAACTTTCTCAAATAATTGAAAATTCGAAACTAGTTTTAACAGTAAGATTCTTGAAACATTTTACTATAATATTTGACGGCTTATCACCATAAATGCTAATATTTGAAACTATTAGATAATCAACGTAATTTAACTTGTGAATTTAAGGCAAAGTACACGTTATTCCAACATAAGATTAATTAGATATAATAAGTTTGTTTGTTTGTTCTTTACTATTGAAACTATAACAAACCCTTTAACTCGATTTCTCTTGTAAATACTAAAATTTTATTTAATATTATTTTGCTAACCAATATATGTGGAGTGTTAATTAAATACTCATATTTATTTACCACTATTCTCGTATATCTGGATATCTGCTGAGCCCATCGAGGGGAATCAAGTCGCTGATTTTAGAGTTGTAAATCAGTAGACTTACCGCTGTACCCGCAGGGGACTTTCTTATATCTTTTTTTCTGGCCTTTTTATCACTAGTTCACTATGTTTTCCATCTCCAATTAAAGTTTATAATCATCTAGATACAAGTCATGAGGTTTCGTTCCTAAATTACGGTTGTAAAAGAAGACGACGTAATTCTGATAATAATATATGATTACTTATCTTATTGTTGTCAAAGGCAAAGCTACACAAAAGGCTACTGTGCTTATTTTACCACAGCTATCAAAACCCGAATTTTAGTGTCGTAAGTACACAGACTTGTCATTAAGCTGCTCGTCGAACTAGTGCGTTGAGAAAGCTTATATTAAAAACACTTTGAATAACGAGTATCTACTTTTCTAAAAAATTAACATATTTTGTTTCTCGTACACTCTAAACGAAGAAGCAACATTTTTATAAACCTAAGATAGTGAATATTTTAAAATGTAAATATTGTAACAAACTCTTGTTTGAATTAGGTTAATGTTAGAGAGTATTTGGTATATTTCAATTAGTAGGGTGGCTGTCATGAAAGTCAAATGTTAAAAAATGTCCTATTAATTTTAGGTCAATACAACATTCATTAATGTTGTATGACAAAAAATGATTTAATTAATGAGAAAATAACCAGTAAGCAACATTTGAAAGAGAATGCAAAAATTTGATGTGAATGTTAATACCTCGAGTTATGAAGATAATTGTGACTTCTGGCCTGTGGAGAATTATGTGAAGAACCAACAGGCTTCTTGCTTTTTAAATGTATTTGAAAGAAGATTTCATATTTGATGTTTAAACATTTGGCAGGTAATTAATTTTGTGGAAACGAATAATAGTTATAACTAAGCTCAATCATACTTGAAAGAAAATACAGTCGGAACTGTGTTTTGAGAGCAGCGTCCAAACAGAGTTCATATTTTTTCAAACTGATATTTGAGTGCATAAGATGAAATTATCTGTGGAAAATGGAGTTTACAAACGATACCAAATGATATAAAAAGTGTAAATTGTGAATCAGTTTATTTTGTTGTGTTAGAATATGTTGAGTTTTGCAGATTGGAATGTTTTCTTCACATTATTCTAGTACAAAGTGTAGTTACAGTGTGTGAAAATGTAAAATGTGTATTAATGCTAGAGGTGAGAAATAAAATGTTCATGTTCCTGCTGCAATAAGTTGTCTCTATGCTTAGCTTGCAAGTTAAGAAACTCGGAGTATTGGTACTAATGAATTAGGCTAATGTTAGAGAGTATTGATTGATTGGAATTGGTAGGGTAGTTATCTAACTCTCCAATTATATTTCATCATTTCTTTACTACAAGACATAATATCTGTTTTTGTACAAAACTAAATGATTGTTGATGGAATGTGGCAAGATTATAGAATAGCAGTGGTATACTATCTTGACTATAACGACCTTGGATAACACAGCTATATATCTTGGCAACATCAAGACATGAATTGAACGATCTGACTGCAGGTAGTATTGATTATATTTTATAAGAAGGCTCTATACTAACCCATGTACATATGTAGGAACAGAGCTTCACTTTGTCAGCTCATTTTCAAACGTTTCACACGGTATTTTATAACTGTGATATTGATGTGGTATATCAGTTATTACAATACGCTTTATGCCATACATTAGATGGCTCGTTATATCAATAACGGTATTTTATAACTGTGATATTGCAACTTTAATTGACACATTTGGACAAGTTCTTCTGTTCAATTAGAATTATTTTGACTCTAAATTTTAAATCTTTTGGTTTGCTATTTAAAATAAAATTATTAACACTTCTGGCTATATTTTTTTTCAAATATTAAACTAATAATCTATTCCCTTAGTTCTTATAAAGATCTTATCTCCTGTGAAATAAAGATGAAAGAAATTATTGGTAAAGACTTCTTGTTTGACTTTCTGGTGTTTTAAAGTTTTTAACATTATCAACCACCTATGAGTTGACTTTACATTTATGTCATAAAAACTGATGGATGAAAACAAATAGTTAAAAGAAACATCTTAAATACAGGATTTAGCAGAGACCACAGAAGAATTAGCATTATGCACTCTCAAACACCAGATGACACCACTTAGATTCTCGCCAGTAGTTATCCTCAACAATTAAGTGTTTAGAAAAAGGCATATCACTCATCCAGTCCATTAAACCAACGGCAGATTCATCACCTCAGGATGTAAAGGATAAAACTAAAACCAAGTTCAGTACTATGATAAAGTGTGAATAATGGGAGAAAAGCTACTAATACTTCTTCGTGAATTTCTTTGTAAAGAAAAGTCGTTAACAGAACCTTCCCAGCACTACATTTAGAATACACGGTCTATAATAATGGAAGATCATTCTGCCACCTTTGTACTCTACCCCGAGACCCGTAGTAATTGTTTTCACTGTTATTACAACTACAAAATCACTTATGATTATCGTAACTGAGAAAATGAAAACTACCATCGATATAAGGGTGTAAACACAGTCAAAGGTCCAGAAATGAAGTTTAAGAAGTTACGACGTTCCTCAAAGCATCCAAATGAGGCAAGAAATCAGTCCACAGGTGCTGAATTTAGTAATATGGGTGTTATGGTTTCATATGAAATAGTGTAAATACTTATTTCATTCTCCAACCACATGAGGATGTAATGATTTAAAGGATATATCGTGATAGCAACTTCTATAAATATGATTTTGTTACTTTTCCATGTAGAAATCCTTCTTGATTGTGTTATGTACTGTTGTCTGGAATGTGTGAATAGCATTTGCTACTTATTGTTATGTTTGTGGATTCTCGTCTATCCCAAGAAATCATACTGTGCTTACTATACAGCTGAGATATGACTTGGTGAAGGTGTCTGTCTAAATAGTCATGATGGTCCAAGCCCATCTATATTCCTTTCTTTTCCACTTTCATTTAAGTTCAAATGATATTTCCATCTTGGAAATCATAAATTAGGAGTTTGAATGTACGAATATTTTGCATCAGAAAGTGATATTACATAATATATTCAAAATTCACATTTTTGTGGCATCACATTAACCGCATGACACCATAAAATATCAAAGTGTGGTTCTTATACAGACTGGTATACATGTGTAATGATTTGTTGCAGGGAAAACATTATTTTTATACAAACCTGCTAAAATAATGTAAAGGTATTTGGTACATAGTATTATTTTTTACGCAGAATATTTGGCCTATTGGTTTCCATCCTTTGTCATCTTTGAGCATTCAAACCAAACCTTTAAAACTAGTTTACTGCATGATTCTTGTCATTCAGCCCAACTTATTTGTTGTGACATTAGGTGAACACTTTCCTGGATATTGAATTACAGAAAACATTGACTGTTTAGTTTGTTTTTTTGGAATTTCGCACAAAGCTACTCGAGGGCTATCTGTGCTAGCAGTCCCTAATTTAGCAGTGTAAGACTAGAGGGAAGGCAGCTAGTCATCACCACCCACTGCCAACTCTTGGGCTACTCTTTTACCAACGAACAGTAGGATTGCCCGTCACATTATACACCCCCATGACAGGAAGGGCGAGCATGTTTAGCGCGACGTGGGCGCGAACCCGTGACCCTCGGACTACGAGACACACACCTTAACCCACGTGGCCATGCCGGGCCATAAAACAAAGTAGTGTCTTTACTGCCTCCCAGTCAACAGTTCAATTTTAACTCCATAAATATGTTTCTTTCTAAATATTTGGCTACTGGAGAAGCTACATATACCTGTAAACAATCAGTGAACCTAAAATTACCACAAAATAAAGTAGGCGATGAAAAAATTAGTATTGTGATTCTAGGATCTGTCTGTAGAATTTGCTATTTTTATGGGTGTACTGATCTGATATATCATAACTTTCATATCTGGTGAAACTTAGAAATAACAGTATTGTCCAGATGAAATAAGATGTAGGAAATTCCTCTCCTGAGCATTCAGAGATGGGCACCAACCCATGATAAAATGATCTGTTTCCATTTTAAGTTGGTTTTTCATTGACCTACCAACATTTAAATTTCTCCAAAATTGTTTCACTTTTTTTGCTCTGACTAAAGCTGAAATTCGATTTAAGTGAACAGAGAACCGTAATTATGCATTTCAGTCACTAAAGTATGCTTCACTAAAAACTTCGGTATTGCATATACAAAACAAAATTATTTGTTTCTACAGGAAACTGGCCCCCCAGTGGCTCAGCGGTATGTCTTCGGACTTACACGCTAAAATCCGGGTTTCGATACCCGTGGTGGGCAGAGCACAGATAGCCCATTGTGTAGCTTTGTGCTTAATTCAAAACAACAACAACAACTACAGGAAACTGACACTAGTGATAGCAGACGCCTTTCTGAAGCAAAGTAGTGCTATGCTATTTTTGTACTAAGACATTAATTTCCGAGGCCTGGCATGGCCGAGCGCGTTAAGGCGTGCACTCGTAATCCGAGGGTCGCGGGTTCGCGCCCGAGTCGCGCTAAACATGCTCACCCTCCCAGCCGTGGGGGTGTATAATGTGACGGTCAATCCCACTATTCGTCGGTAAAAGAGTAGCCCAAGAGTTGGCGGTGGGTGGTGATGACTAGCTGCCTTCCCTCTAGTCTTACACTGCTATATTAGGGACGGCTAGCACAGATAGCCCTCGAGTAGCTTTGTGCGAAATTCCAAAAACAAAAACAAATTAATTTCCGACTTATTATTATATTTTTTAACATTACTTTTACTTTTCCTTGAAAACCCATTTTGCACAACTGGTGATGATTGCTGTGAGTTCAAAAACTAATCGGAAGGAGAGTTGTAACCCTTGCCTTCTGAACTATTGAGTAATTTGTGGTGGCAAGATGTTTGTATGATATTTCATGATGATCAGTCCTAATATTCAAATACTTAGAACATATTCAGGTGAGATGAGAATGATTGCTAGAATTTCTAATGTCTGTGAAAGCTGAATGTATTTTGTAATCATTGTTTTAGAAACATACAGGTGGAATTTTGCAACGAGCGCTGCAAGATATTTGTGCACAAAAGCACCTAATTTACATCTTTTAAGTGTAAGATTGGTTGATTCGAGTTTGCGGCCATCTAAGATAAAGAATGCACGTACATTTATTTAACTTATGTTGGTTGGAATGCCTATTGATGAGCGCTGTATTGAAAATTGTAAATAAGAAACTTGGGTGAATAAAGTTGACAACAAAGTTTTAGTTTGACTGTTTTGTATATACATATACTTTTTTATTTTCTGATATTCAAAGATAACATTGAGTTTACCTGCTCATAGATGGCAGTATAGTATCAGGAGTACAGTTATTGAAATATAACGTTACTGTGGAAGTAGAACATAATGTCAGAGTTTCTAGGGGTGCGTATCTCATCGTAGTAATCGATACGATAAGTATATATATATGTATAATGAACCCGCCTTATGATATGTATTCAAATGCAGAAGTTTAACCAACGTTTCGTAGAGAGTGTTGTTTGTAATTTGTTATTTGTATTATTAACATTGTGTTACTTAACTACTTCATACTTTACAGTGTTTTTTTTTTTTAAATTGTCTGGTTTGATCAGTTAAATGGTAGCTGGCAAGAGAAGTAAAATATAGAGTTAATATTTGTCTCTGTGTTAATTTGTTGTGTTATCTTGCATGTCATGTCATGATTGTCCTTTTGTTTCTTTTTTGAATTTCGCGCAAAGCTACTCGAGGGTTTTCTGCGCTAGCCGTCCCTAATTTAGCAGTGTAAGACTAGAGGGAAGGCAGCTAGTCATCACTAGCCCCGGTCAACTCTTGAGCTACTCTTTTATCAACGAATAATGGAAATAATTATCACATTATAACGCCCGCACGGGTGGGAGAGCGAGCATGTTTGGTGTGATGGGGATTCGAACCCGCGACCGTCAGGTTACGAGTCGAGTGCCTTAACCACGTGGCCACGGTCCGTGATGAAATGAAGAAAACACGTTGTACTCCATAGTAATCTTCCTTTA
Source organism: Carcinoscorpius rotundicauda (assembly GCA_011833715.1). NCBI lineage: Eukaryota > Metazoa > Arthropoda > Merostomata > Xiphosura > Limulidae > Carcinoscorpius > Carcinoscorpius rotundicauda. The sequence continues at coordinate 40,370,037 of CM022392.1, read as the reverse complement.
TTAATTTTTTTAAAGAAAAAACTTCTCGGGTAATAACAATGTGTCAGTTATATTCACTATTTACATTAACTCTGATCAGAGGCATGTTTTTCCATAATCGCGTGAATGTGCATTTCTGACCCTTATCAAACTAAATATTAAAATAATTAATAAATATTTTAGGATATAAAAACTAAAATCCAAAAACAAATAAGGTTGAAATATACGTAATGCAACATAACCGTTCTGTCAGTATAATGTATGTTTGTTGTATTCTGCAAGTTTGCGATAAAAAAAAAACCGAGGAATACAACTTTCTGTTTTGTATCGTGTCTTTACAATTGTTTCAATGTTGGGAACTGTTCAAGTTTTCATATCGTAGATTTTACTATTTTTTTTTTTGGTTTTTGGTAACTTAAGTGTTTATTTATATTATCGTGATCAAAATTAAATACTAATTTGCATAGTGTAGAAATAATTCGTGTTTATACTTATCATTTTAAAATGTACTGACCCTCCGGTGGTTCGGCGATAATTATAAGGGCTCACACAGCTAATAACCAGTTTTTGATATTTTTGGTGAACACAGTGGTTAGCGCAATGTCTTTTCTTTCTCAAACGATAAAACTATTTAAATAAGCAAATAATGATGAATTGCACAGCACAGATAACTTACTGTATTTTTTTAGCTTATATGCAAACAAACAATGTAATGGAATAAACAACTGTAGTGCAAAACACTAGAAACAACTGAGGACCTTGCAAAAGTAGACAAAGGGCCAACACATAATACCGTTCAGCAACTTGCATGTGACTGCATTATCAAAGATATCTTCTTTTTTTTTAGTTATAGAAAATAAATAATACGAATAGACCATTGACGAACATGAATACGAAAGTGTGTTTCTTTTTTAGAAAAAAACACATCGCGCTGTCTGCTGAGTCCTGCGAGGGAAAGCGAACCCGCTACTTTTGAGGTTGTAAATCCATAGACTTACTACTGTACCAGCGGGGAACAAAAATGAAAGTGAAATATGGTAAAAAGGATTTTAACACGTATTTGTTTGATGGCAATAAATGATCCCCCAAATGCCCTTATTTACAAAAAAAAAATATTTTGTTGGTTGTGCCTCAGTTTTTTAAATGATAATAATATTTAGAGAATTTTTTTGTTGTTTTTTTTAATTTCACGCAAAGCTACACGACGGCTATCTACTCCAGGTGTTCCTAGTTTAGCAGTGTGAAACAGTAAGGAAGGCAGCTTGTCGTCACTACTTACCACCAACTCTCGGGGTATTCTGTTTACCAACGCCACGTTACACCTCCACGGCTGAAAGGATTAGCATGTTTGGTGTGACAGGAGTTTGAACCCGCGACCTTCAGATTACGATTTGAGTATTGAGTGCCATATTCCGGGCCCTTTAGAGAAGTGCAGAGAAAAATTATACGGTCATCTTTCTCAACATAATTAAATACATAACTTTTAACAAAAATTATCTTGAAGTAATCATTTTGAGAGAGAAAAAAATACTAAGTTTATAATCGATCACACATTGGACATACATAAGAAATACGTGATTTATAACACAATGAATAAGTAAGGAAAAATAGCGAAATGATTAAATGTTTTATTGATATGGTTTGTTTCCAAGGAGGGAAGATCTAGCCTAAAGAAGACAAATAATTCAGTACATAAAGGAAATAATATTGAACATGGAAATGTTGTTATTCTGTATGAAGAAATATTTAAGCATTATATAAAACATGTATATCAAATTTAATTTATAATGATTTGTAGTGTCCATGTATTAGTTGATCAAGCCAAACAGTAAATCTATCAAATTATTTTTGTTTCCTTAATATTAGAAGAGGAAACTCATACAAGTCATTTTTCTCAAGTGTCCTCTGTTTTTCGATATACTACACTAGGTGGACAAGTGAGGGAAAAATTACGAACAGGAAGATCGATCGACTGAGGCAGTGCACAGCTCTTCTAACAGTGAATTCATGGATATAGATGTGTTTTGGTTGCAATCAAAGTAAATGTAAAAGATCTCTAATGCAATTTTTATTCTCTGTTTTACACAGAAATTAAGTTTAGTATTGCCTTAAGCTATGCCATCTACAAACGAAACTAGCTTTGAATGGTCTAGCAAGTTTCTAATTCTACAAATGAATGTATGCATTCGGTTGTGTAATTGTTACCAAAAACAAAAGAAGTGGTATCATTAATTCTATGACGCTCCCCTTGAATTTGTGGTCTCCACGAAATATTTGAAGTTCCTTTTAAATTATTTGCAAAGTTGTAATCTATTACAGATAAATTACATAATAATATTGTGGGCTAAATAACGTGACTAGTTTTATTTAATAGTTAAGATTTGAAAAGATATAAAAAGGATATTTTGATATTAAAATATCTTGTAAACGTTCCTTTGGTGATTTTTTTATTATTCTTACAGCAAATAAGTAATAATGTCTTTGGTTTATTGTGTATTTGAAACTTTTGTATTAAAAAAAAATATCTTTACAAAACACGTTTTCTCAAAAATTGTTTTCCAGTCTTTAAAGGAAGGCTGTAGTGATGGTTTTGGCTTTGTTTCTTTGAAATTTTCATCACAGTTTGTTGTTACATACATTTCTGAAGAGGGAAATAAAACATGTTTGTGATATTATTTCATCAAACTACTCAATTACAGGAAGCTTATAATGGAAAAGTTAAACTGTATGAACCTATTTTAAACACTTCAACTACCAGCATCACAGTACAATGAAGTTTCTTGACATTAAATTGAATACAAAATTACACAAGCAATTCACGATGTCAAAAGAAAACTTTAAAATTTACAAGTTATGTCATATTAAAATCTACAGTTAAACTTTCACAACTTAGTAATTGAAGATTTTGCTAAAAAGCAGAGAAGAATTGAAGTACATTATTAATATTAGTAGTGAGGTAATAAACATGTGTTTCTTGGTAATTTTAATTAGATTTTGAAGTTTTCTATAAATATGATTGCTTCCACTTAATAAATTATTATCCCAAGTCATTTTTTCTGGTTAATATGATGGATTCATTTATAGGCTAATAACCATATGTTTTTGTTGCTGTATGTTGCTTTGGTCATCTCTGTGTTCTAATACAATGTTTTATTCCTTTTGAAATAGATGTATAACTTGTATTTATATATATCAATTTTGTAGTTATATAGTTAGTATTTTAAATCCAAAAGTTGCACTTTTATAAATTTTACTTTCAGTCTTACACTAATGTAAACAATTATGTACGTACATATTTAAATATATGATTATATATGCATTGATTTGCATGTTTTCACATGTAAACAGCCTGTCATTTTATATTTGTTACATTTTGTTGATGCTAGATCTTCTTTTGTTGTCATTTTTGTTCAAGTATATCAATTCAAGAACTTCAAAAAATTATTATTTGAATCTGTTACAAAGACTGTATTCATGGATAAAGAAAGATTTGTCAAAATTCAAAGCAAAAAATATGTGAGTAAGGGTTTGACACTGCCCCAGAATCAAAGGTACATACAAGTCTATTTCTTCCTGTAGCTACAAGTTATTAAAAACTCTGTATTCTATAACTGACATACTTACTTTATATTGTTTTTACCCCTTTTCTCTCTTACTGTTTTGAAGTTTCTAGCCATTCTTTTCCTGAAAAGGATGTTGGAAAAATTGTATTAATGTAATGACTAATAGCGTTTAACCCTTAAACAGCAAGAATGTTGTAGGTATCATCCTTCATTGATGATGGCCACCCTTTAAGGGTTATACAAATATTGTACACACAGTGTAATAGTAAAAGTGTAATACCAGTTCGTCATCGTGCAGTGTTAATAGCTAACATTACTCTCTATTATATAAATAATTAGTTATCTCTCATAAAATTTTAATATTTTCAACATACGTTTAATCATTTATAAACTAAATATGAAATATTGAAAGGAAAGAAAAACATATGGACAAAAAGGAACCATTTTATGCTTCAGGGCTGTCTTTGTATGCCAGCTTTGATAAAAAGTAAAATTTTACCCCTCTAATCCCACCCATTATGATTTGGGAAACTTCCAGTTGATTCCCCTCATAAACTGGTCTTTATGGCAGCTCATTCTATCAGTCAATTGGCATTTTAAAAAACAATTAAAACTGCTCTAACTAGAGCCTTCTGTTTGTAGACTGAGCTTGCTTAAACTTGTGTCTTTGCATACTGTTATTTTCAGAATATAGCACTAAGAAATCATATGTCTTTGTCCCATGCATCCATGGAGAAATGTCAGGTATATTTAGACATTGTGGGGAATTTTGTGAAAACATGATTACAGCTATAATTAAACTTTTTTTCATTTCTTTTGCACACACAGAATTTATAAATTAGATCTACAGTGATTGCTAACTAAAATGATTTATTAAAAGAACGTAATATTATTGACATTATAGTGGTAAAATAAAATAACTTCAGTATTATTTAAACAAACTGTTATTTATTATAAAAAAATACGTTTTTAAAGTATTCCATTTTTTTGTACATTAGTGTATGTGATGCCATCACACATAATTTGTGTTATCAACATGTAGAAGTCAAATATTGTCAGTTAATAATTGATTTACATTATATTTTGTTTTATTACTTTAATTATTTATGGTATTTAAATAAAATCTTTTTTCTTAGACAAAATAGTGACTTTTTTTCCTGTGACTGTATTTCCTTTCACTAAATCCATCTTATGCTCTAGTTTATTAAATAGAAAATAGCTTAAGAAATGTTAATCTAATTCTATAAGATAACCCTTTTATTCCTGAAATCAGCCTAGAAGTCTTCTTCTGAACCATTGCCAATAAATCAATATACTTTCCAAGATAAACAGAGCAAGGCTGTATTCATTATTATGGGCGAGGCTGAATTTGCTGTTTGTGTAATAATAAAACTAATCACCTATTTTGTATTGCAATCAATATGCCTAGAAATATGCTCTAAGATTTTATTAGCTCTTTTGCTAGCAATATAACACCCATTATTCAGTGACTTGATTAACTTCTCCACAACTAGGCCAAGATCTGTTATTCAACCATGCTATTGAGTTGGTTCCCATATGTATTATACATGTGATTCAAATTATGATAGCCCAAATGCTTTATCTTGTGCTTACTGCAGCTCATTGAAAGTTATTTATCAAATATTTGTACATCTTACTAATAAAAGAAATTTTGATGTGCACGTAAGAATTGAAAACATGACCTACAGAGTAAAAAAACAAATTTATTTATAAGGCATACTAACATACACGATGTACAACAATTCTTATGAAACATTGTGCATGGATTTTTATTCTTTGTCGTCTGTTTTTTTTAGACTTAGCATAAACCAGAAATAAAGTATGTATTATTCTTGAATTTAAACAAAATTGTAAATTGATCTCATCAAATAAAAAATCATGGACATATCATTCTGAAACATATACAAGAGCAAAAAATTACATGGTTAGTTTTTATAACATGGGTATTTGTAATATAAAATATATGATAGTTTTCTATCACATTTTGCATTTGATTTTCACTACTCAATTATATTAAAGAAATTAAATGTTTAGGATATAAGAGTGGCTGGAGGTGGGCAACTTAAGTGGTATAATCTATTACCTATGAGCAGCAACTACATCAATTTATGCCACATAAACTAATTAATTAGTCAAAATTAGTATTAAACAAATATTAGTTTTTCGAATTATTACTATTTTGGGCTTTTTCAACAGTAAATTAATCAAAATTATGATGAGATCAAGTGTCATGGAAATAATAAACTAATCAAAATTAAGGTTTCTGATTTATGAAGCATTGGGATCAGCCGTTACAAAATACCTTGCCCAGTTTTGTTGATGATTCTACTCTGCTCTCATTTGAGCAATAAATTGTCTACATTAGCCTTGATTAGCTTGACTCAGTAAGGAGACTTTGTGGATTTTCAGGAATTGTTTATTGATACACAACATACAACACAAATGCCAGTTCATGTAACCTGGACAAGTGACATCAAGCTGAGTAATGAAGACTATAACACTATGGGTACAACATTACCAAATACTGCAATACCAACTCATTATTAACATTGATATCAGGTACCAGAAGACTGTAAACTACATTATATAACCTGTATATTACAGCTGTCTAATAAATGTTACTTAACATGTGTTATAATCAGCTGTTACTTCACATGGTGGCTAAATGTTCTTATACTATAGCTCAGTATGAGTAAATATCACATGTTGATAATATTTTACATGACTATAATCTAAGCCAGTTAAAATATTGTACAAAACATAGAATTAAGGTAACATTTTCACTGGGCAAATATACATGCTACGAAAATATTGGTGAACATTTTTATAACCTTCAAGTTGAGCACAAAACATAAGTATGAAGTTGCAATCTCTTAAAATACATTGTACTTGTGTATGCTATATTCATAGTGGGTACAGGGTAGATGAATAAATACATATAAACTGTTTTAACACCATAACTTTACTTAGGAATGATAAAAACATGAAATTTGTTACATATGCTTGTTGTGAACATCTTTATAGCTTGAATTATAAACTTTGAAAACTTTCTGCAGAGTTAACATGTTGTTGCCATTTGAAATCCCCTTATCTGAACAATGTGAAGATCAGTTTTAGATAACAGGGTTCAAGTTAGTCTAAACCCTTTGTAATTATGCATTTCACATGGAAATTTTGTTTTATTGTATTGACATATTACAGAGATAAAATAAAATGTAGAATTACAAATTAATTAGTGTGAAATGAATTATCTTAATTTGAAAAAAATTCTTAAAGTAGTCTAATGATAAAATTTTATAAAGATGATAATAAGATACTTTGTGTTTATGTTTTCTTACAGAACAAATAAAGGTAAGAAAAAGTCCAAACAAAAACTGATGTTTCACAGAAGTGTGAAGTTTGAAGTTGTGTCATTTGTGTGAGTCCACATACCCAGCATTTTTTACTTTTGAGTATCCATTCTGTTGAAGTTATGGAAGTTGTAATAAATACTGGTTTGTAGTTTTTGTAACAATCCTGGAATTAATATTTGGTGTAGGTTGAAACAATTTAATATTGATTCTTTAACAAGAATATTCTTTGGGGTAGTGATAGTTTTCTAATAATGGTAATTAAGTTGGGTATTCAAGCAATATTTGTTTTGCTCTCTTTATAAGTGCTGTTCTTGTAAGAGTGTGTAGAAATAATAAAATTAACGTGAGTGAAGAAATTATTGTTAGTTTAAAAAGGAGTGTTGCTATATTCATACAACAGATAGATTCCAAAGTTAACATGATGGGTAATTGACTTTGTAGCAAAGTTGACAGTGCTTTCCCTACTGATAGACTATGCAAATGATATTCCAACAAAGTCAACCAGAGTATAAATACAAAGAAGAGAATAAATACAAACTTTTGAAATTAACCTGCTGGTAAATTTTCAAGTTGAAAAGTTTATTGTAAATCAGAATTCACAGCTTTTGAGTTCATAAAAGCTATGGAAAGACATTTTTGTTTAAATCAGATTCTGGAAACTATATTCATAGTCACAGCCTATGCCTGTATAGCTTGGCAATCTAACTTTGTGGTAGAAATGAATAGGCTTTTGAAACACTGAAAAATGTATAATGAAGCTTTTAAGTGATTTATACTTGGGTATAATTAATAAAATAACATAAAGATAGAAAGTATTTTATTAAAATTGTAAACCTAAAAAACAAATTTGAAAGTCTTAAACCACTGAATGGTGAAAGGTATTATTTCTGAATTATATCAGAAAAGAATAGGTAAAATTGCATCATGTTAGATCTGTTACTGATGTTCAAAGACTGATGAAGCAATATTAACATCTACATGGAAACAATAATTTGGAAGTTGTATCTAAAGGTGGAGTAGATTTAAATGGAAATCCAAGTATTATATACTGTTGAATGTGTAACAAATTCAGACATATTTCTGTAAACTTTTAAAGTAATTGAAATGTTAAAAGTAAAAAACAAATAGAAATAAAAATCATATGCAGGCAAAGAAGTAACAGAATGGATCAAAGGTAAGATTTTTGAAACTGCAAAGATCTAAACCCATGTTTCATTGAAGAAACTCAAACAAACTTGCCAAACATTGCAGTGGAAGTAAATGTTGTGGATCTAATATGATATATAAGTACTTGATGTAACCTTAGTGATAGACAAAAAAGGAAAAAGAAGCTCAAAGGTTCCATTACTGAAATGGTAAAAAGGAAAACTTGTTCTTGGTTAAATGCAAGTCTTAAGGATATTTTACCTTGAATTAATTCTAGGAAATACTATTATATATACATTATCCAACATACACTCCATGTTTTGCAAAATCTTGCAATACAAATTTTGTTTGGACTTGATTTTATGGAATAAATTTAAGCAACTACTATGAAAATATTTACCAAGAATGTTTTCATTAATCATAATCAAACAATCCAGTAATCATTCCCTTTTCTTGGAATTTTACTAAGGATGATTCAAACAATATTTCTTTAAAGACTTTGAATGAGGTTAATTGAATACTCGCTGATTACCTATGGCATCAGTGTATTAGATCTGCATGTGATGTGTTCGTTACATCATATCTGTACCCTAAGAATGGAGAAAAATAAAGTTCTCCATGGTGGGAAACAGAAGTGAAACAAGAAAGTCGTGATCCTTATTGCAAATCTATATGAACACAGGATAAAAGTTTCATGAAGTAGGGGTTGCACATAGAGTAATAAACAAGTATTTACAGTACTATATAAGCGAGAGTTCCATTATAGTATGATATGAACCACTTGATACTATTTTCCTTTAAGTTATTGAAGTGTGGGCAGGTGCAGAAAATTGGAAGTTAGTTAATGCTACTACACTTTGGAAGGGAGGTGAAAAAATTCTCCAAGTAACTATAGGCCTACTATTCTTGCATCAATAGTAGGAAAAGTTTTTGAATGTCTTATAGAAGATGTTTTGCAAAGTAATTTAACAAATTTTAAAATTTAGTTGGATAGTCAGTATGAGAAAATTGTACCTTAATAACTTTTGACATTTTTAAAGAGATTATTGCTTATTAGATGTAGTTATAGTTGTTTATTTGGTGTAAATGAGTTTTCAGAAACAATTTAACAAGTTATCTTTGTAACTGTAGAGTTTGGTTGGCTTATTGGATAGATATTGAGTTTATTAGGTGTGAGTAAAGATGCTTTTTTGGTGTATGTGGATTTTCATAAAGCATTTAACAAATTGTCTTTGTAGGTGTGGAGTTCAATTGACTCATTGAACAGAAAATTGTCTAGCTCGAAGAAAATGGAAAGTTATAAATGAAACTGATTCAGATAGGATTAATATAGCAAGTGTGTTACCTAAGGCTCAGTGTTTGTGTCTTTGCAAGGTAATGCATGTGAAGATATTACAGCTTGAATTATTAGTATGATTTTAATGAGGATAACATTAAAAGTCTTATGCAAGAAAGGATCTTGGTGTTCTAAAGGTTATAATGTTATTGTATAAATAATTGGTGCCTTACTAACATTTGAGATTATTTGAAGAGCTTAAGCTTATCAGATGTCTAAACAGATTATAATGTCACTGTGTAAATCATTGGTTAGGACATATTTAGAGTATTTTCAGTCTTGGACTCCATATATCAGGGACATAGAATTATTGAAAAGAGTTCATAGGAGGGTTACTAAAATGGTACCTGACATGCAAAAGTTGTAACATAAGAACAGGTTAAAATCTTTAAAACTGTCTTTTCTTGAAGAAAGATGAGTCAGAGAGGATCTAATCATAGTGTTTAAGATTGTTTAGAATGAAAAGACAAGAATACACAAATATAAATTTTGAAGGATAGACGTAATCTCAAACTAAAACGGTTTTATTTTTCTAACAAGTGTTTGGCCTTTAGAATTGGTTGCCTTCAAATGTGCAGCTGACTAAAGGTAAACTTTGATAAATATTTGAGTGATAAGGGATAACTTTAATTTTGTTTTTCAAATTATAGGCAGAGAAAGAGGAGAGGGTCTTCTCTGAAGTGGTTGATGAATTTATTGATCTTTCAGCAAACCAAGAAAGTAGGTGTTGCAAATTTTAGATTTTTGTTTGTAATTATGTATAGTTTTTGCCTATAATTGATTGGGAACTGCATCAACCTGTTTTTGTAGGTAAAACAAACTTTGAAGTGAAAAATCAGAGGTTAGACAGTTTTATGCAAAGGTTACTGACATAGATTGATAAGAAAGTTGTTTAATTAAATTTTGAAAAATGTAATGATGTACACATTGACCTAGCCATAATAAAAAATGTTAAAGACGAGTAACAATTAGCTGCAGATCAGTTAAGAGACCGTGACTAACATGCATATACCACCTTGAAAAAACAAATATTTATATCTATTCATCTGCTGGTTATATTAAACAAGAAAAGTTGTAAATAATGGTGAAGTTAAACTTGTTATTTCTAAAACATTAAATTTTGTATTGACTGAAATTACGTGACCAACTGCTGGTAATTTAGTAACAAATAAAACCTTAAAATGGGGGCTGTTAACCTGGAATGATGGAAAAGATACTAAAAATTATATTGTATATTTTTTTATGTTTCCCAGACAACAACGTTTGATAACTGAAAAATAAAAGAACTGCAGGTTTAATGGAGAGTACAAATCACACAATGAACCTGATGAGATTGTAAGATCTAGTGCTATAAATAGTTATTTTTAGTTGTGGCAGACTTATAGTAAATGGGATGAATTGTGCCCATTAAGTCAAATGAATACCCAACTTGTTATAAATGACTGGTAAAGCAATGTTTTTATAGACATATTTTCTTCCAGTTTCTAGTTTTTGACAAAAAACAACAACTTATCTCTTAATTGATGTATTTGCTATCCCTCTCATCTTCAGTAAAATATAACAGAGTAAATAAGAACATTAGGTGAAGAATATCTGTAGATTTTCACAACAGTAACAAAACCTAGGATGCTTATTTACCTAATGTTTCTTGTTCTATTTGAATGTCAATCTGAGAAATGACATGCTTTATACCAACTAAGCTGCATTTTTAATTTAAGATGATCTTGCCTTAGGATTATCTCACTGAATATAGGACCAAGGGTGAGACTGTCAATGAATACACAGTAGAACTACAAATCATAATGCAGAAGGTGAATTTACTGCAGAAGTAATCTACAGATGGGCTTACAATCACAGAAGCTAGCCAGTAGTATTTTTAGCAAGTAATATAGTTTTGTTAAAACTGCATCTTGAATCAAATCATTTGCTGTAAACCAATTTTAAGCTTAATCTGCTCCTTCTAAGAGGACTTTTATGAAATTGTAAGATATATAACATCATTAGTTTATGAATTTAAAGATATTACAAGTGAGGTTATACAGAGTAAATGTTATGTATAAAATTAAAAAATATATGCATTTATTGATGAGCCAGCATGTTGTCTCAGCTGATGGGAAACTTTGGATACTACAACAGTTGCTGCTGATGGTCAACTAAATATGAGTAAAAGAGTGCTTTGACCAAATGAACATGTAACTACAGTCTCTTACAGGACTTGCTATTAAAAAAGAAGAAGAAATGTCTAGTATACCTTTTGCTTTAGTATTCTTCTGGTACACTGAATCAAAGCCAGAAATTTCATTTTAATAATGGGAAAAGAACTAACCTCTACTATAGTTCTGGTATGCTGAACCAGTAGAAGTTTGGGTATATAAAACTTGATTATTGCAGAGTTATCATGATATAATACTATATAGTGTTACCAGTGTTGTTTTGAACAAAAAGGTATACTTTATATGAAAATTGGGATATATGTACAAAGTAATTAAAAGTTATCACTTCATCAGGTAGAAGGGGCAGGAATGGGAGATGTATTCCTTCATGTTTTAAAATTATTATGTTTTTATTTTATGTAACTTTTCCTTTGTTGTTTAGTTGAGCTGTTTCTTCTGTTTGTTTATGCATAATGGCAGTTCAAATCCTGTTTAAATTAATTGAAAATTATTCTCGTACTGAGACAGTTGGATTGAGGGCTCGTCATGATAATTATGGTCATATGTTAATAAATCTTTTACTCTTCATGAATGAATAAGTAGATCAGATATTTGTCAGTAGCCAATAATCTAACTCGTAACTATAATCATGGGTGCAAAGGCAACAGAGTAACTTTTTTCAGTATTTACTTTTTAAAAAATATTTATATCTTCAAATGTTTTCATTCTAACTTAGGTAATTTTTAGGAGAATTAGTTCTACTGTTACTCCACTATCTTTCTTTTTATAGATTTTGTTACTATTCTGAAAAGTCAAATTAGAGGCAGGAAGTCAAAATGCAAGGCATGCATAGGAACTCTGATGCCACACCATAGCTTGAGGAAGAGGGATGTAGAGGTATACTTGGCATGCTCTCTTTATGGCATGGAGATTTTGAAAACTTTCCCCAGCCTATGTGATATGGCCATATGTTTTAACATACCACTTCCTGTCTCTGCTGCTTGTGAACATCTCTTCAGTTGTGCTGGGTGTATGTTCAGCCCTCTGTACGCAAAGCTTGACTGTGGAAACTTTGAAAATGAGTTGGTTCTCAAATTGCATAATATAATTGGTTGAATTTACATACTTGTATTTTTAATTCTTTATATAGTTTATTCAGAAACAATAACATTTGTTGTAATAAGTTTATGCATTAGTTGATTTAAACTATGTATGATTAAATAGATTTTGTGTTTTTAACAAAGTTAAGTTTTTATCTCTGGTACTTATTCAAACTTCCTGTGTCAAGGTTATATTGTTGAGTTAGAAATTTGAAGCTCAGTTGTATTGCTTTTAAAAGGCTAAGCTTACTATTTTTGACTCACGAATATATAACACTGGGGAACACTCATTTTGTTGCATTTAAAAAAAGACCTTTCTATAGTCAGTTTGAGTGTGTTGATTTCAAATCTGAAGTCGGTTTTTGTCTGCAAGCTACAGATTTTATGCAATTTGACATTTTTATTTATTTTTTAATTTTTCATTATTATAGGAAATTATAGGAATAGCTTATCAATTTGTTTGTGTATTTTATTCAGGTAGGAATTTGCGTTTGTAACATTTGCATTTGTATACTTCATCTGGACAATCTCGTTTAATGCTCCAGCAGTAGTCAGCCATCATACTTTTGTCCCAGTGCCCTTGGTAGCTTTCTTCCATGACCTTTAGGTCTTGGTGGAATCGTTCTCCTTGTTCGTCACTCACAGCCCCCAGGTTGTCAGGGAACTTATCAAGGTGGCTGTTGAAAAAATGAAGCTTGATGCTCATGTTGCACCCGAGATCACGAAAAGCGAGGAGCATTCTGTTTTCAAGTTCACTGTAGTTCTCCGCCTTATTGTTTCCAAGGAAGTTCTGAACGACTGCCACAAAGGATAACCATGCTGCCTTTTCTAAAGTGGTCATCTTAGCAACAAACTGATCATCACGAATTAGGGTTTGAATCTGTGGGCCATCAAACACACCTGCTTTGATCTTCTCAAATTATAACCCTGGTAAAGCTGTGATGATGTGTTTGAAACATTCACCTTCGGTTTCCAGTTCCTTGACAAATTGCTTCATCAAACCTAATTTGATGTGAAGAGGAGGAAAGATGATCTTATCTCTGCTTACAATTGGGTCTTGTATGATATTTTGGGCCTGTTTCAAGGGTGTCATGAATAGGCCAGTCCTTCTGGATCCAATGTCTGTCTCGCGCTCGGCTGTCCAACATACAGAGGAAACATGGAAACTTGGTGAAACCTTTCTGTTGTCCAAGAAGAAAGTTGACCATCTTTAAATCTACACAAATGATCCATTTGTGCTCATGATATTTTAATAAGTCCATGACCATTCTCATATCATCATAGTCTTCCCGCAAAAGCACTGAGTGACCGACAGGTACTGCTCCATAAACATTCCCATTATGTAAAAGAACACACTTTAGACTGCGTTTTGAACTGTCTAGAAAGAGTCTCCATTCAGCAGGACTATAGTAAGGTACACCCAGTTCTTGAGAAGCCCTTGGATGTCATGGCAGTAAACAAACTGTCAGTCTTCTGAAAAGAAGGTCACAAAAAGCTGGTCACACTTTCTGAAATATGATACCTTAACAGAGTGATCAACAAGATTTCTGCCTTGTAATCTTGATGCCAAAAGCTCTGCTGCTTTCTTTGAAAGACCTAAATCCTGCACTAAATCATTCAGTTTAGCCTGGGGAAGAGGCTTGGGGACGGGAAAAGGTTCAGTGTCTGAAGAACAGTTCTCCGATTGTGTGCACTTTTCTGACAATTCACTGTCACAACTGTCTTGTCCGCTTGTATCATGCCCAATGTCTTTATCGTCCAATGAAGACAAGCCTTTGAAAAGTGGAACAGGAACTTTTTCAGAGTGCGGAGCAGGCTGAATAGCTGAGGGAATGTTCGGATACGTAATATTATGTCGGTTTTTATTCCTAACACCCGTTGTGTTTACCATGCAGAAAGAGGTCAGTTACATGGTTGGTGGGTTCGTGCCAAATCATTGGAACACCAAAAGGCAGACCATTGGTCCAGTCTCTAAGCATTTCCTCACAATTGTGGCACACAGCATGAGGAGCCCATTGCTTGTCTTGATCACCAAGATAAACTTCAAAATATGCCTTGCAGGCACGCTTGACAAATGAGGATATGTTACGTCTCTGACGATTGAGTGTGTAGCATCCACATATGTAGCAGAAGGCATCAGGCTTGTTTCTGCAATGATATCTATTTTTGGAAGCCATGTTTGATCTGAAACAATAGAAGAATGATCAAAATATTAGAAGCTATCTATATATATGGACGTAAAAATGCTTATACATGGTTTACACAAGTTCACATTTGTACAATTTCATTAACCTCAAATTGCATACAAACTAGAGCTTGTAGAGAAAAACTAATTTCAGATTTGAAATCAGCGCCTAAAACTCCTTCAGAATCAGTTAAAATATCCAATGCAACTCAAAGTTACTGAAAAAGTGTTCCCCAGTGTAATATTTAGTTTGTGGAAGTTATAATAAATACTTTTATTTGTTTTTAAGAATCCTAGTATTAGCATGTGAATTATTGTTAGTGTAGAATAAAATACTTGTCATAGCATAACCTTGTATTACTGTTAAAATGATTTAAAACATTATGATGAAATTAATTTCTGTAATATTTGAAATGTAATTTATCAGTTTTTCTGAGCTAAAATAATACCAGATTCTCATATTTAATGTTTTTACAGTTGCAGTATATTTGCATGTATTATATCTGTGTGCAGTAATAAAACTTGTAGTTAGTTAAGTATATACCACATTTTAAAAGTTCAACAGTGAACTGCTTCAAACAATAACAGCAGTTAGTTATAAAACCCTGCAATAATTTTGGCACATACATTTCTTGCAAGAGTGATGACTGCCATAGGGTCTGTCCCAATTCTACATTCAGCAAAACTACCAATAGTATTAGTGAAGAGAAATTTTTTTTTTTCATGGTAGTTGCAAATTTCAAAGATTAGTATAGTATACTGGCAATTATCACAAAATTGGTGAAACTTGCACTAAGAGACAGTTATATGTAATTACTACACTAAAATTAAAATAATTAATTACATACTCAATAAATTAATATGCCATGATAAAAACTTCATAACATTTCCTTCATAGTATTACAGTTACATTTCCTTAACATGAAAAATTAGGCCTAAATTACTATTCATCAACTATAAAAATAACCCCCACAGTAGTTCAGTGGTAAAGTTGGTGGCTTATAATGCTAAAAGTTGGGTTTAGATCCTTTGGTGGGCACAGCATAGATACCATCTCATTGTTTAGCTTTCTACTTAATAGAAAAAAGAAATATTAAATATAAGCATCACAAAACTTGAGATGGCAAATATATAGAACACCATGTATTTGAAAATATTTTAACTGTAGAACTTGTTTCATTGAACTGTGGGTGTCATAAAACTTTTTTATTATTTAGA
Source organism: Carcinoscorpius rotundicauda (assembly GCA_011833715.1). Classification (NCBI taxonomy): domain Eukaryota; kingdom Metazoa; phylum Arthropoda; class Merostomata; order Xiphosura; family Limulidae; genus Carcinoscorpius; species Carcinoscorpius rotundicauda. Next base: position 40,353,983 of record CM022392.1, on the reverse strand, counting down.
AACTGTTGAGATCTGCCACCATGAAATTTCAATTGCTGGTTAAAAACATTGTATATGATCAATCCAGTGGAGATAACTGTAACTCTGTAAAATTGTTCAATTTGTATAAAAACGTTTATTGAAAAGTTGTCCATTGAGTTTCAAGCCTGCATATTATTATAGGCATATTAATTGTAGTTTTATCATCTGTAGATGGACCTGAAGATGTTGATCAGTTTTGTAAGCATCTTCATGGTCAGCATAATAATATAAAATTCAGAGTAGAACATGAACTTGCTTTTATTTTTTTTTGCACACATAGGTAAATAATAAGAATGACAACTTAAGAGTGTGAAATATATTACCAAACTATGTTTACTGGTTGATATTTATATTTGGACAGCTTTGTTCCACATGTGTTTAAACAAATTTGATTAAGGCATTGATTCATCATGGTTTCAAAATGATCAGCATTCATGAATATTTTAAGAATTTTGCAAACAATAAAATGTTGTTGGACAAAAATACCATTCCAGGTAATAAATATGAATATTTGCTTCAAAATCATAATCATAAACAGATATGTCATTAATATATCCTTATACTTGTAAAGATGCATTGAATACGAAAAAAATCCGTTTTTGTATTGACCTTATCCACCTACTGATTTAATAGTTAAATTTTATTTAAAACTTATTGAATATTACAACCTTTTCTTTAAGTTCATGTGTAAAGTATCATTACTTAAAACATCCAATAATGTGTAGGAATTTAAATATCCTAAGTGTAAGTCTACATATATTGGATACACGAATTATAAATACACTAAAGAATATGCCTATTGATGATCAATGAAAAAACAAGTATATTGATCAAAAGCATAGTTAATGTACCCCAGCGACAGATCAGTTATTTTAAAATTATTTTGAGGAAAATTGATAAAATTTCTGATTAATAAATTAGACCACGTCTAAGTGAAACAAGTTTTTTCATTAAACCGTTATTGAAAAAAAATAGATAGTTATTTGTATTTACTACTATTTAAAGTAACGCTCCAAAACTTATTATTTAAGTGGTTGTGTTTTTAAAATATTTTTACGTTTTTCTATAAAATTAAAATTTTGGTATAAAAGATTATATATTTACCATTGACATTGATCTAAAAGTGCTGAAAACAGTAAACTAATATAATTTTAGTGTGTTGGCCTGTCAGAAATTGGAATGTTTTTTATTTAAATAACGTCACTTTTAAGATGTTTATTATCCTTATACAGAAGCTGAATGTTTAGTATCCGTAGTAAAGCTAGATTAAAAAACAATCCTGAAAGAAACATGTCATTTCAATGACAGTTAGTATAGTGTACTTCTACCAGTATGTTTTCTCATTTAATGAAAACTAAAAAGAAAACGACCAAAACTGAAGGCAATAAATTAATGGAATTTAAAATAAAAGGTACTGTTCCTGTCTGGAATACACTTTAATACTTTATTCACCGTATAGCGCATATTAGTTCATCAAAAAATAGGAATATTTGTTATTCATTTGTCCATTTCACACGAGTTGTTTATCTAGCCTGAAGGGAAATGTGAATGAAATTATATCTGTGGAAAATGTTGCACAATTACACGATGTATCGACAAAAGTACTTGGTGTTTACATCCGTTGTATGCCTCGGGTATTTTGTTTTTAAGTGATCACGTAATTCCATAATATTTGAAGGGTTTTGTTGTTTTATATTATGCTGTACTTTAACATGTTTTCTTTATAACAAAGACTAAATGACAGGACTGTACTTTTATGCAGTAAAATAGGAAAGGAAGCAAGATAATTTTTTGATCGAAACAACTATTGTTGATCCTCTATGAATTAGAAACCGATTAAGAATAACACGTTTTCAGGAGTTTTTATATTAATGGTGACCTGAATTCTTTATGCACTCACATACATTATACTCACAAAATCGCTTGAAGAACTTAGGTTTCATATGCCATTATTTTTTCTGCATTTACCAAAGAATATTACAGTGAGAACAAGCCTTCTGTGTATCACTTATCTCTTAGACATATATAGTGTGCGTTCGTTCTATTTACATGGATTTAACAAGAAAGATAACTACAGTACAATTGGGACTACAGAACCATTAGCTGTTTTTGGAATTTAACCATAGTTTTAAAGCCTTTTTCGTGGGATTAGATCTTAACATTTCGATCTCCTAGCCACTAATAACATAAAATTTATCATAAAAGCTAAAACATTGATTCAATTTTAACTTGCATCGTTTTTTTAATTTTCTGTTATATCACCAATATTTTAAATGAAAAATACAAACCTCAACGAAGACTCAAGATTAAGAATTTAACAAATATTTTTTTTTCCGATTTTGTTGTCTATACATTTCATTTTATACTTTTAATGCAGAGATCAACTATAATAATAGGTTATATCTTTTTGCTAAAAAACGTGCTGTATAACGATTTTTTATTGTCAAAAAGTACCAGATCGCTTTTCCGAGGGCCTGGCATGGCCTGGCGCGTAAGGCGTGCGACTCGTAATCCGAGGGTCGCGGGTTCGCGCCCGCTTCGCGCTAAACATGCTCGCCCTCCTAGCCGTGGGGGTGTATAATGTAACGGTCAATCCCACTATTCGTCGGTAAAAGAGTAGCCCAAGAGTTGGCGGTGGGTGGTGATGACTAGCTGCCTTCCCTCTAGTCTTACACTGCTAAATTAGGGACGGCTAGCACAGATAGCCCTCGAGTAGCTTTGTGCGAAATTCCAAAAAAAAAACAAAAACGCTTTTCCGAATACTAAGATAACTTCCGCAACGACTTGAGCATCAATCAGCAAACAGCTTCACATATAGTCACACATTCTTCTATTTTTCAAAAGGAAATGTGTGTAAACTTATAAAATTCAATTTATTACCAAACTGCCCTTTAATTTCATTTTATTTTGTAAACATTGTTATGAAACATAAAATATGTCTAAACAAAATTATCGTCTGCAGCTGATTTTTTTACCATTTTATCAATAAACATTTACGACATTACATTAGGCTAGGTGGTTAAGGCGCTCGACTTGTAATCTGAGGGTCGCTGGTTCTAATCTCCGTCAGCCATGGGCATTATAATATGATGGTTAATCTTACTATTCATTGGTAAAAGAATATCCTAGGAGTTGGCAGACGGTGGTGATGACTAGCTACCTTCCCTCTCGTCTTACACTGCTAAATTAGGGACGGTCAACGCAGATAACCCTCGTGGAACTTTTCGCGAAATTAAAAAACAAACAGACATTACCTTAAGTTTCTTAAAGTTATTGGGTAAACTGCAAAATTATACTAGTATTTTATTAGGATCTGTATTAATTAATACGTATAATTATATGTGACTTTAAAGATATTTTTGTTTACACTGTGCATATGTCTGAATTATCTTTTCTGAAAAAAAGATTTATTTTAATGGATTATCATAAGGATTACAATTACTTTTATAGTTTTGTTAAATACTGAACTATGAACAGATCCATTACAAAGTTCGTGTTACAGTTATTATGTCGGTAAACTTTGCTGCTGTCAACAACTGCTGACGATATTTGCCGTTTAGTACTAGAGCTCACCGGCAGGTCTCAGCAAAACGTGACGATATCACTCGTTAGTAACAAGCGGTTTAGGCATTAAAATCAAACGTAAAACACTTGACCAGATAAGATACCATAAGGTGCAAATGTGATTTTGTCAAAATAACGTTATAAACACAAAAAGAGCATCTAGCCCTAAAGTATTTCATCTACTTGTAAATTTATATTCCTCAATAAAACAACAATGACGTGTAATTAACAGTGATGACATATACATTTAAATGAAACAAGCTGCTAAAGTATTTCAGCTAACTTTAGTATTTGTGTGTTTTCTCGTGATATGCTTATTAAAAATTGTATGGAGCTCTGATTTACATAACCTTTTGTTAAAAACACTGCAAAACATACAATAAATTCAACTTGTAATAGTGTTCCACTCACTCTTGTGTTCATTGTGTCCCCTCTCGCCTAATGAGTTTTGTATCAAGAGAAACGTGTCATCAGTAATGAATACGGTTAACATTGTGTGATTGAAATAGTTATACACTGTTCTTTAAAACCCAAAGAGAATGAATATAACTTAAAATATATTAGTCCTAATACTAATGTCACATGACAATTATTTATTTACCATAATCATGTTTTGTCAGTTTAAGAAAGGCATTTACACTATTAAAAGCTTTAATTATCTGTCAATTTATTTTCTTCACTAAAACGTGAACTTCACAGAAAAGATTATGTATATTGTAGAGACCTATTGTTTGATTCGTTACTCCTACTATTATAACTTGTAAAAAATACCTTGCATAGTGTTCTGGCCACCGCTGTATTTATTTTATTTCTCGAAACATGTAATTTCAGTGAAAAAAACAAAGTTTCAGGGCATGGTGTAGAGACCCAATATATTTTTTGGTTCGCTACTACCTCTACAACAGATTACTTTCACTAACTAAACAGCTTATTAAGTACCATTTAGGAAAACAAAGCAAATAAATACCTTAGGCCTTATATTGTGGTGGAATTTAAATATCTTTTAGACTACCTTCGTGATGAAGAGAAACTCCCTTGAAGTAAAAATGTATTATCGAGACCGCTGATATAGATATTAAAACTTAATTAAAATAAAGTACAGAACAATGTTTCGACCTTCTTAGGCCATCTTCAGGTTAACAAAAAACAAGCATGGGTATTAAAACTTTAATTAAAACAACCTGAAGAGGACCTAAAAAGGTCGAAACATTGTTCTGTACTTTATTTTAATTAAAGTTTTAATACTCATACCAGCCATCATGAGAATACATATAGAATACCTTGTTGTGTCTTAGCCGGCCTAGTGAGTTCTGTATAGAGCAAAACGCCTATCAGAAAAGGATATAGCAAACATGGTGTGGTTGAAAACATTAAAGAGGTTAAATAAATAATGTAGTGTTGAAGATATATTATGCTTGGCACCAATGTATTACAACAGTTTAGAAAAGGCGTTCACACCATAGAAAACAAAAAGGAATAAAAGCTTAAAAATTTCGAACTTAAAAAAATTTAGCAGAACATAACATGATAGCTCTGGGTGGTTAATTTGTAGCGAATAGAACACAGAGTTTTTCATGTTATGCAAATTGAAGAATATGTGTAAAGTGAATGAAATAAGCCAAACTGTTTGAACAAGTATTGTGGTCAATGAGTAATCCGATAGTTAACGGTCCATTTAAAGAAACAAAAGATATAACGGCCATCCAGTGGTATTTCAGCTAATCGACAAATTAGTGGAATAAATAACAGTAAAGATATTAAGTCTTGTATTCAAAAAGTGGTAATATATTTTGTAAAGATGACCCCTAAAACCTTATATTGTTTCATGCCAATTTGAATCACTTCATATGCTTTTATGTTATAAACAAAGAGGACTTTGAACAATAAAAAGTGCTTCATGATAAGGTTAAAGAGCCTACAACAAATGCCTAAACATTTACAAATATTCTTTAGAAAAACAAATAACTTGTTTTGAACAGAAGAATATTGTGATTTGATTAGTGGATCATGTTGGAAAATTGTAGTTTCTTAAAATCTTTGATATCACGATTTTAACTGATATTCTTAATCGTTATCATTTTCAATAAAAAAGCGTAAAACAAACAAATTAGGAAGGAAATGTATAAAAATATATCTTTTTGGCTAATAAGCACACACAAACCTATAACCTATTTTTAGTCTTTTTTTTTCTTCTTAAAACTCATCGGATGGCCTACTGTAATTACGATGATATTGTAATGAATGACTGATCTTTTAATTAATTCATGTCAGTGAAATGTAATACATAACTCACATCTAACGATGTAGCTCTTTTTACTGATATTTAATTTGATTTCTTAAACAGCTAAGAATTTAGCCTTGTTGCATAATTCATATCCATTCTAAACAGACGATAATGTCCACCACAGGATTTTCTGTTTTACGATTTTTATTGAAAATAATAACAGTTTAAAATCTTGGTATCAAACGTTCTAAAATTACTATCACCATAAAATATAGTTTCAAGAAAATATTTTGTTCGTTGTAGAATATCATCCAACAGTATGCACGAATGACAAATTTAATCTATAAATTATGCAAAGCTTTGTGTTCATCATGTAGCTGAAAATGATACAAAAAGTACGTTATAAATCTTTCAGTTACATCTCTTTTTAATCATACATCTTTCATGGTGAAAAAAATAACTTCTCATATTTCACTATATTTGATTCCAGAAGGTTTCTTTTTTACCTAAAGCAAATATAATTTTTTGAAACAATAATCAGAATAAAAAAAGATAAATAAATATATTTTAAAACAAAAAAAAAATATTTGCTTGTAATCAGCATGTAGATATAATTTAGAAACTACTAATCCCCCCAATGTTAATCGAACATAATACTATACGTAAGCTAAAAGTTCTTAAATACATTATTAACAGGTTTTAGTTATATATTATTTTAAAATAAAAGAGCGCATGCGCCTCCTCCAGTATTATGTGTAGAGAGTATTGGCCCTGCTGCACAGGCTTGAGGGAGCTGTCTTTGATGACGAAATCTGAGAAGTCAAATATATTGAGATATGTTTTCTAATTTGTAAATGTTGAGGTGAAAATAATGGGAGAACAAAACATAGTCTCCGACTGGCTCCGATCGCTCAAGCTGGAGAAATATGCTGAAAGTTTCTTAGATAATGGCTACGACGACTTGGAGATCTGTAAGCAGATTGGCGAGTTAGATCTCGACGGAATAGGTGTGACCGAGTCCAGCCATAGACAGACAATCCTGCAGGCGGTAAAAAGGTTGCTAGAACACGGCGGTACAGCCGTTTACTATACCGTCGAGGAGCAACTTCGTATGGCTGGAGCAGTCTGCTGTGACACCTATGACGATTACGACAGCTCGATAGGGCCGGGCAGACAAATGGATCAGTCAAATCCACACCTTATTGCTAACTCTCCTAAAAGTGAAGGTGATGATAAAACGAACGGCGACCCAATGGTCAACATGTCTTGCTGGTCGGAATCAACCATACCTCGCCAATTTGTCGATGAATACGAAGAAGGAAAAGCCGAATTGGTGAAGTTTCCTAGGATTCAGTTAAAGATGATAATTAGAGACAAGTTGATACGTGATGGAATACGGTTAAGTGCAGAACCCTACTCAAATATGGTGAGTACAGAAATAGTTTTGTGAAGCCTCTGTATTTTTTGTAATATTAAATATTATGTACACAAAATAAGTTTCACTTTTGTGAAAAGGCAATGTCATTTCATTGTTCGTGCATATTTTATATACTACAGATGCTTTAGATATATAGTATATTACTTTTTTTATAATATCTGTTATAAACTAATAATTCAATAACAAGTATCAGAAAACAAAAAGAGGGGGGAAAGTCTATATTAACCTAACATTTAATTAAGTAATTTCAAATTCAGAAGGCACTAAACGATGCATTGGATTGTCTTCTTTGTTCTTGGGTGATTATGTCTGAAGCTTTACTTTACTGTCGTGCATTTATATCTTAGATTTTTATATATGTTTAAACCTGTCATGTATATTTAAAGTTAACTAAATGTGTTGCACAAAAGTGTAAGATGTACACAAATCTACTCATGATAACTAAGTTTTTGTTAATACTACACGTCATAGTCGCATGACGTACAAGTGTAGATTAAGCCTACAAAACATTACTTCACATGATTGTAATAAAATAAATCGATCTGTCCATTTTTAAGTTGTAAATAAAAGGATGTTAAAGCTATTCAACTTAAGTGATTTTAATACAGTTCTAGTTTAATTTAAATGTATAAGACATCCATACCTTAATAGTACTAATTTAATTAGCGTATAAAACATTCCTACTTTAATATAATTATTAGCTTCGATTACATCTAATTTTTAATTCACGTCGTATTCTACAATCTAATTTTATTTTCTATTTTTTACATTTTAGTGAAAATGCAAAGAAAATAATTGAACATTGACGATAGTTGAGATTACACTTGTAGAGCATGCAACTCTATTATAGTTGCAAGTATAGAATCTATTTGCAGGGCGATCTTAGTCATTCTGGGGCTCTGGTTAGAACCCAGAATTAAAAGGCATAGCTTCGGGAGCACTTTCATGTGCAGGGCCCCGGGCATTTGCCTGGTTTGCCAAATAGATAAGACCGCCTTTGTTTACTGGTAAAACATGCGACCTTTAAATATTATTCATACTGAATAAATTGAGCATGGTAGACATCACAATGAAAGATTTTTATACCATTTCATGCTGTGGATGGCGTTTCTCGCATGTCATAGATTTAACTTTGTGTTAGTGACTCATGGCAATCAGGATAGAACATAATGTTGAACGTTATTATTTCAACTTAGTTCTTCATTTTAAACACTTATCACAAACACTGTACAGAAATGTGTTATTGGACACTATGCATAGATGAAAATTATTTAATTTTGACAAAACTTAAATTAGAATTTGAGTATTTAGAATGTTTGACCGAAGTTACACAAAGGAAATCTGAATTGATAACATCTTGGGCTATTCTTGTCTGATTGGACAGCGGGATTTAAATGTCACTCATAGCACACTCACAACCCGCTCCCCAGCGTGGGGCGCGTTTCTTTTGTAAAGGAAAGTGAACTGTAAATCGTCTTATTCACAATCTGACCTTCGACAAAATGCATAAATTAATATCTACCTATTCCGAAATGGGATATTTTCATTACCGCATATACCCATGGGAGTAAAAGATCAAACAGTTGATGCAAAGACAGGTTTACTGATTTTAAATCTGACATTATTGTTTCTTATACACTTTTGTTTGCGTTAATGCAAAATTGTGAAACAAACAAAGTTATGTGTCAATACTATAAAGTATAAATAAACACAGAAGTGGCTATAAATTATTGTTAACAAGTAACAAATCTAAATAGTATCAAAGTAATTTATGATTAACTAGTTTTAACCTTATTAACAGTTGATTGAGTCATGTTTCTGTGTATTATCTAACCAATATAAAAGCCAGTGTGTGTCAGGTTACGCATGATTTCTCTAAACTAGAGGAATCATATTTATTTAGATAGAATAGTTTCATCGCTGTTTGCCCATTACGATTGTAGTGACGGAGGTGCAAGGGGACCCTGAAGGGGTTGTGTTTGTCCTGAAACCTTACAAATGTAGTGAGTGTTTGTATAATAAGCCTAAAGTAAAAACATAGTGTTGGATCACCCCGCCAAATGCATAAAATTTAGCATGAAGGTTAAAATATCGATTCAGTTTGAGATTTAAATCGTTCGTTAATTATTTTCCATTATATCATCAATGTTTTTAATAAAAAAAACAACTTTTTAATTAACGGAGACTCAAAAATTAAGAAATCAACAAATATTTTTCCAGTTCTGTTGTCTATACATTTCATTTTATATTTTCAGTACGGAGATCAATAATGTTAGATTTTAACTTTGTTACTAAGGGGTGTGAGATAAAAACCAGTGTTGAAGCATAACGTTACCAAATGCATTGGTTTTTCTGTACATTATAATCTGTTAATTTAACTGAAGTTTACTAATAACGTGTTTAGTGAATATGCCACCAATTTATTTTATGAATGATCTCAATTTTGGTTGATTCGCTATATAATTTACAGATGTTTCACTGTCTCAACTCTACTTTTATGCTTCCTTATTGGTCAAGCTTGATTTCGCAAAATTTATTTAAGTTAACTATGAAATGTATGGTTGTGGTATACTATAGGGTGTGAGTCGTAGTATTGCACCATCATTTTTGAGAGGCTTTAAGCTATTTCACATATAACTTGTAAAGAATTTTTGTTGTATTTGTTCATGATTTAGACGAAATTAATGGTTATTATTTAGTAGCCTTATCTAAATTTATCTTTATGCACGTTTTAATGAAGCAAAGTAGGATTAATACTGGAATTATTAAGGCGGCGTGTTATTAACACATTCTTAAACTTATCTAAGTACTGGTAACTTATCAGTATTAAATATGAGATTTATCTAGTTATACTATATTAAATATACGTTAGCCTTATCTAATTAAATTACTCAGAATCAGTATTAGTAAGTTTACTCTTTTCAGGTATTTATCATGAATAGATACTACTAGCCTTATCTTAGCAAATTATCCGAAACCGGTATTAGTGCTACTATCTACCCCTTTTAGGTACTTATCAACAACAAATGTCAATCGTATTTAAGTACATTATGTATAGTGTCTTATCTTTATCCTGTATTTATCATAATAGTTGTTTTTTTATCTTCTTAATTTATCGATAAACATACTAACATTATTTGTGAATCTTATGACAATCATGTCTTAGCCTAACCTAGATAAAGCACTGCTATCAAATATTATCTTAATTGAGGTCAGTCGTGTCTGTACATTTTTTATGATTTATTAAGGTAAATTATCATCATTATTGTAATATCATCATCATCGTTATTTCGTAACATCATCATTATCATCATTATTGTAATATCATCATCGTTATTTCGTAACATCATCATCATTATTGTAGTAACATCATCATCATCATTAAATAGTTTTCTGATTTTATTTTTTTTATAAATTTTAAACAATGAGAAACACATTTGAACACATTGATATGTAGTGCCTTTCATTTATTTTAAAACATTTTATTTTATTTTTATTTGCAAAACTTGAGCAGTAGTGTGTGTTCTCACTGTCAAGTCATATCTGGCTGTCTGTTATAAATTTTTGAGAAGTAGGAAAACATAATTCAAGAAAGTCTGAAACAGTGTTTCAACTATGTTAAAATATTCCTATAAACTTTTAAACGTTGGGAAGATATAATTCAACACAACAGAAAATAACTTTTTCAGTTATGTTAATAATCTGTTTTGCAGAAGTCGTATTAAATATCACTTAGCTTAATTATTCTGGGCTAAGCGTTGTCCAGTCATTCTTCGTGCCGGATTGTGAATCTTGTAAATCTGCAGATCCATATTTTGCATTCTGTTACAGCAAAAAACAAACAAACTTCTCTGCACTTTGAAGATGTGGGCGTGTTATAACTCTAATGTTCAAATCTCTCTACTTGGTCATTCACCAGTTGACAGTAGGTGCTATTGACTAGTTAACTGTCATTCCTCTTGTTTACCAATTCAAAGCAGGGACGACTAAGACATGCAGTCCTTGAGTATATTTGCGCAAGTGTCCAAAAAACAAACAATTCAAACTAATGCAACAGATTACTCAACAAATTTATGATATAGGAAAAGAGAAAAATATATCTAATAAGGATTGATTTAGTAAGACGAAGAGGGTTTAGGAAAGTAAAACTTGCCAGAAATGAACAAGTATTATAGTTGATGAATCATTCATACTGTAACGGATTTATTATCAGGTATTTATTTTAATATCGATGCTTGTTTTAGTTAAATGTATATTTAGCAATGCTTGTAAGTTATACTGTTAAGTATGTGTTGCGAAATCCCACATATTTTTCCAAATTTGTAGAAGATGCTCGAGAGTAACAATCAACATCCATATAGTGTTCTGGGTCTCTGGTTCGAAATCACATGTTGGAATAGAAGAAGTTGACAACAATAATGACTGCAGAAACATATTCTACTTTGATGGGTCTGTGAAATTCGTAAAGTTTGACGGAAACATTGACATACAGCTCCACAGGAGTAAGGACAAGAAGGTGCGGTGCCATAGCATATTTTGGCACAATATCAGTAGGTTACATGTTGGGAACTAGGTAGCATTTACATCATATTGGCATAAAGTGTTCCATGGTGTAATGTGGATAGGGTTTAGTGTTCTCATTAATTGTTGTTAAAACAAACGCATATTATATGTCTGAAAAGGAAAATGCAGTTGTTCAATTTATCTGAATTCTAATATTGTTTATTTAGTAATTATGGACAATCTGCTATTCATTTTCAGATATAAGTGACATTCAATAAATAAAATAACCACCACTCCATGAATAACAAAATATGCTGCCATTTCGGGAGTGAAACTGATGTTAAAGGACTATTTCGACTTTTGTAGAATGCTAGGAGGAGTTTGTTTTTTTTTTTACAAGAAGTGAGAAATTCCATGGTTCCATGTGAATATCATGAGAGTTACCTGGAAGGTGGTCATTGGTTTAAACACCAGATTTTACTACTGGCATGGGAAACTGGATAATGATAATAGATATAAGATTGTTTTCAGACTTTGAAAGGACTGTGTATTTTATGTTATGATATTCAACCTGCTTAATGCACCTGTAGCTTGAGACACCATATTTTGTGTTTGTAGAGTCGGTTATGAATGCTGAATGGCATATTATACCATTGGGATGAAAACGTCAGACATGGTGGATGAGCTGTGTTGTAGCTTGTGATACCCAAACCTGCAAAGCAAAATATACTTTGTATTTTGCATACTTCCGGGCCCGTAGGTCGCAAGGGCTTGTCGTGTATCAAAACAAATGTGTGAAAATGAGAAAACATGTAAACTCTTGTGTACTATGTGTATAATGAAACTGGCATCATACCGAAATCTATGACAGTGAATTGTAGGGACATCTTGAGAGAGAAAATAAATTGAAATGTAATTGGTTTGTTCTGGTCAATATCAATTACTTTATTAAGCATGCTTGAATTTATTTTATAGTTAGTATTTCTATAATTCATTGCTGATGTGTTGGCAACTATGGAGAGTTCTGCACAGATCAAGAAGGCAACCTTAATAGCCAGTCATTTTTATAGTTGTGTTGGGTATTAGGAGTGGTGAAAATGTGCACGTTTTTATATTATCCTTCTGAGGCTTTGTCTGAATGGGCATTACAAATTTTTAGGCAACGTTTATCAATCCTAATTGAATTTATTGAAATGAGAATCTGCTATATATGATAATGGCTTATGGTACAAATGAGCAGCAGTTAATTGGTTCTTTTTAAGATCACCTTATATTCTAATGAGTGGTGCAGCTCCTAGTGCATCTAATGTATCTGCTTCCACGAGTTACCGGAGTACTTCAGTTTTTACAGCAATATTTTGAAGTGGCTTTATTCTGCTGTAGTTGATGCGTGATTCGTATGGCAGCAGATTGGTAAAGTAGACATTTATCAAAATAAAAACAAGTGTTATCTACAATCTTAACTTTGTTTATTTGGAAGATAGTGACAGTCTGTGAGGAAGTGCAACTAGAAAGGTGACTTGTTTGCTATGATAATAATCGTATAGACCAATGCCAGCTTTCTAATCGCTGAAGTTAGTATTACCATCATAAGCCCTCAGATTAACTTTTGAGAGGGGTGTTTGCTTATGTAGACTAAGCGAGCAAACGTCTTTGTTTCATATAAGCTGACACAATCAGATGTTGTGCTGTAGGACCATATCTGTGTTCTTCAGGTGAATTAAGGGAATTGTGCTCTCACAGAACATAAAAATTAACATCAATAATTTACATTTTGGCAGGAGGTGAAGTATTTTGCTCTATGCTTTTTGCCGTTTATTGGATAAAATAAGTAGGCTTTCACGACACCTAGAAATCAGTTCTAGCACGACAAGCTTAGCGAGGTGGATTACTTACAAAGTTGTAATATTAAAAGTATTTTTATGGCAACTTTGACACTTCAATTACATTACACTGTGAATGTATGTGTATTGATTTCGTAGTTGATGACAAGATTTTATCTGGATGGAGGATTATGGTAAGGAAGTCCACTTCTGCTTATTTCCATTTATGGTTACTTTTACTTCAACGAGTTTGCTGGATTAGTTAGTTAGCTCTTCATGTGACACCTGTGAGTCATACGCGTGCTGCCTTTGTGCGTGCAGTAAATTGCAGCTGATGGTAGTAATACTGCTGAATGGTGACATCATGTACTACAAGTTTGCTATAAAAACAAAACGAATATAGTTATTTATCACTGGTTACCTTGTTTGCAGTATTGACCAATAGATATGCTGGACATCTACCATATTTTGATTCACCACTGTCTTGAATGATTTATCCAACTCAGCCCAGAGAGCTACAGTTTTGAAGGTCGAGTTTTTCCTACCCCTGAGCTCGTGCCATTGTAAACAAATAAACATGCCAGCTACATCAGTACTGAAGCCACAATTACAAACTCGTCAGGTATAGTGGTATCCCTTATAATTATAATCAAGAATAGCATTCCTTGAGCTTTTGTTTTCAGAAAAAGTTCACACCAGCTAATTGGCTAGACTTAGCAGCTGTTTGGTGGAAAGATATATTTTATTAAACTCTGAAGGAGAATACGGCTTCTTCTCCACATCCAATGGGGACACAAGAGTTTCATCTCCTAGATTGTATTCCCCAGAACTAAAGAAATAGTAGGAACTGATATTTTCTTGGCCTACTGAGGAAACCCTTCTTTAACGATTTAAAATACTGCTTAAACATAATAGCTACAGTGACAATCTGGATTATCACCGTATCTTTATTTTACCTGCAAACGTATAGAAGCATGTTCCAGCAGTTGAATTTTCAGAATGGAAGACCGGATTTCAAGTGGATCACCAATTTTAAACATAACGACTATTGTGTATGAATATACAGGATTCAGTACTATAAGAGTGACCCGCAAATTCTTCTGTCTGGGTAAAACAAAAACACTGGAAAAGTTGTCGGCGGGTACGGATGATCAGCTCCCTTCTCATTGGTCCCTCACTTCAAAAGTAGGAAAGACTTTGCGCAAATAACACATTGCACGAAAATTTTGAAACAAATAAGATATCGAAAGTTTAAATTTGCGAGTACAGGATCGAGATTTGATAATTACTTTACAACAGGTTAACTTAAATGGTATTTAGGTACAGTGGGTAGTGCGCTTGTTTAGAGGTTCAATCCAATTCACAAGTGACACAAAAACGTGATTAACGCATTACGAAGGCTAGTTGTGATTGCACTTAAAGTTGCATATCATTGATGCCAACTAAACCTTAAATGAGTGTTAAACATATCACATTTTTAAACGATATACTCGGTAAATATGTAGTAAACTAGATATGAGGTAAAACGTTGTTTATTGAGCATCATACATAGTAAACATTATGTTTGCATAATAGCATAAATACTTTTTTCTGTTCAGCGCGACATACAGGATGAAGTTTTATTGAAAAATATGCATAACGAACATCGCGTTATCAGGAATATATAACTAGTTTTAGATTTACAGCTGTAGTAGTGTTCCCATGGTACAGAGGTCACATTACTGACATCTAGTATGGCAACAAAACCTTATGCTACGTTTTTAACAATACATACGTCGTATGTAATGAAGTTACATTGGAAACCAAACAGGAATAAAAAGTATTTGAATATAACAATAATAACATAGGCTATTCCTTTGGTTATATTTTCAGAGGCAAAGAGAAAATACTATTATCTGCCCATGACCTTGGAAACAACGATAACCGCAGCGCCTACCTGTTCTGCTAGCTTTTAAAGATTACATACATACACCATTGATTTAACCCAGGACAATGCCTTATTTTATTTTGATTCTTTTCGTGTTTCTAGCCGCGAACACTACAGGTTTCATCAGCTAGTGGCACCAGTACAGGATCATATGACAGGTGCATATGCATGGCGAACCTGAGGATCTCTTAACAGAGGGACAAGGGATTATATAATTTTTTATTATTTCGCGACTAATTCTCTCTACGAACTGTTTTACTTGAAACACGCTCTTAGAAAACATGATTAGAGATTTATTTGCCATCAGTCCATGTTACTTAGATGCTTTTAATTAATTATTTGCTGTCTATTTTATTATTTATTTAGAAGATTTACTGGATTTTCTTGTTGGTTTGTGTTTTACCAGTACTCTTAAACTGATTCTTAGAAATAATTTCAAAATATCATCCTATCGCTTAATGATATGTTTATTACTCAGAGGATATTTCAACGTGTTTATGAAATAATCTATTTTTCACACACACAAAATTAGTTTCTTCCTCTGGTATTTTTGCCCTTGAACGTAAACCTCAAAATTTAATAAGGCATACCGATTTTTTCTCAAAAATATTGTTCCAATTCATTGATGTCTTTATGTTATAGTTAGATAACGTTATGTAGCAAAATTTTTACTTTTTCTTGTTCCTGGGCACAAAGTGTTATTTCTCAGTTGCTTATGCTTAAAGTAAATGGACAAGACCTATTTTTATCTTCAAGCTTTGTTTTTGTGACCTGGGTGCGTATAACGAAAACATGATGGAAGACTATATTTGGGGGCTGACACGTGAAAGTGATTTACATTACAGTCGCAAATCTCGAAAAACTACCCACTTCTAAACATTTTTGCTCATTTTTGTATAACTTTAATATCAATGCATGTAAATCTTGATTCATATGTTGTTTTATTCAGACCCTATGTGAATGAACATGCGCAAATTTGTCCGTTTATACGAAGAAAGTAAGCTAATTTTTAAATTTCAGTCACAAAAGCAAAGTTTGAAGGGAATAATGGTCATTTTCTGTACTTTTACAACATAAGCAATTAAGAAATAACACGTGCTATCCAGGAACAAAATTTATGTTACATAGTGTAATTCTTCATAAACCTGCTTAAGCATTTTATTATTCCTTAGTAATTAGATCATCTTCCGGATCTTAATTCACTTCTTAAACATTATTATTTATGGGATAGGTTGTTTTCCAAAATACGTCTAACATTATAGCTTCCCCATTTCTTGAATATTTTATTATTGTTTAAAAGTCAGATTATTCTTAAATTCCTTGTCTTACATCAAGATATATTTGTTAGAGATAATAGTTAATTATTCTTTAAAAGACTCATCCTAACTTTAACATTTGATTGCTGCTTACGAGTTTCATTATTTTCCAAATACCTATTATATGTCTGAAAACTCTTTGTATAAATACAAAGTATGTTGTCGTTAAATATTTTTGTCTCAATTTCATAAACATTTAATTGTTACTTTGGGATTAGTTTATCATCTAAATCCCAGTTCTGTGTAAGAATACTTTCTAGTTACATTTAAGTAAGTTATTCTTACAGGCCCTTGCCTTTACTTGAATAGTTTAATAGTACTTAGGAGGTAAATAGTTCTTCTGTGTCGATCTGTTAAATGTTTTTAGCATGGACGTTAATTACTTTTAATTAATTTTACTATTCATAGATAAATCTTATAAACATAGTCATTTTAAGTTTTTCAAGTGTTTTAAAAAGGTTGATTTTAGGATTAGGCAATGTTTATTACTTCGTGATAAAAGGTTTTTAAAATCATATGGTATGTAGCTTGCTTTAAAACATATATCATTTGACCATTGGTATGTATAACATTTTTTCGGAGGAGTCTCCAATGTATTATTTTATTACTACAATTTCAAATAGCCTGAAACTGAGTTAATTGATAATTTAGATTTAGAAGTTAAATAAGTGTTCATATGTACCTAATTTATATTTGAAAACAAAATTGACACACACATTTTTTTCCTAATACAAATATATGTCCACAAGTGGGTTTGTCTGTGGACTTCTCCTGCTATAAACCGGGTTTCGAAACGCGTGGAAGGAAGAATGCAGATAGCCTATTGTGTAGCTTTGTGCTTAACTTACAAACTAACAATGCAAATATATTTTGTACATAATATTTATATCTAATTATACACGTATTAACAGGTTAAGGGCCCAAGAATGTTCTAATAGTGCTTAAACAGATGAAACTGTTTTAAAATTGTTAGTACAAGTAATCCAGGAGATACTGAGGATTACTATAGAACAGTTGTGGATGACAATTTTTGTTGGATGGCACAGGATTTACATGAATACTTTATCACAAGTGCTGGGTGATTCGTTTCGTTTGTCTGGAAGTCATTGTGAAATACCAAGATAAACTGTAAATAAAATATTGATTGACAATCTGTTTTCTCAAGTCATATAAAGGGAGAAATAGATCTAAATAAAAGAAAGGAATATTACAGTTGTGGTTGAAATAGTTTGACAATGGAAGACAAAATATCAATTGATAAGTTGGGAGAAAATAATTGGGCCACATGGAAATTCCAAATGGAACATTTATTGAGAGGAAAAGGCCTATAGGGCCATGTGACTGAAACAGAGGTATTGGCAGAGACAGCCAATGATCAAATAAGGGCAAATTTCAACAGGAAAAGGGAAATAACATTTTCAACAATTGTTCTGAATATTCAGGGTGCACAACTCTATCTTGTCACCTCATGCACAATTCCAAAGGAAGCATGGAATGTACTGCGTGCTCACTTTCATAGGAACACATCAGCCAATAAACTATTCCTGAAAAGGAAGTATTTTCGATGTGAGATATGGCAGCAGCAAATGAATCAGTTTGTCACACTGCAAACTTGTGCAGTATGTTAGAGCCAAGCACATTAAGTGAAGCAATGTCAAGTGACAATGTAAAGGAGTGAAAATCAGCCATAGATCTGGAATTTGAGTCTTTACAAGAAAATGATACCTGGGATCTGGTGGAATTACCAGCTGGAAGAAAACCTATTGGTTGTAAGTGGGTTTTCAAAGTTAAGAAATACTGGAAATGTAGAGAGGTTTAAGAGTAGGTTGGTGGCCAAAGGTTGCTCGCAGAATTATGGTCTGGATTATGAGAAAACCTTCACCCCAGTGGTGCGCTATGCATCAGTTTGCTCCTTGATTGCATTTGCTGTGCAGAACAACTTGAAAATTCCCCAGATGGATGTCGTACCTGCATTTCTGATTGAAAATCTGGATGAAGAGATTTACATGGAACAACCGGAAGGCTACGCTGTTCCAGGGAAGGAAAACCTTGTGTGTAAACTGAAAAAAAATCACTGTATGGATTAAAACAGTCACCACGCTGTTGGAACAAATCATTTCATGAACAGATGATGGAACTGGAATTTGTTCAGCGTTCAGCAGATCCACGTGTTTACATACAGAAGGGTGAAAATCTAGCAATAGTTGCAGTATATGTGCATGATATTATTTTGGTTGCTGATACTGAGGATGAAATAATCACTATGAAGGAATAATTCCGCATGAAAGATCTTGGAAAGCTCCATTACATCCATGGACTTAGTGTTGTTCAGGATGAAAAGAATGGCTGTGTATGATTAAATCATTAACAGTAATTGTAAGTTTGTATAAAACATAAAATTAAGTGGAAGTGTTAAGAATATTGAGATAAGTGCTGCCATCTGTAGTTATAATAACTTTTTTCTGTACATGTGCTCTCAGTGAATAAACACGAATTAACATTATTTATATACAAACTCACAAACAACACTCAGTCTTTCATCTGGTCTGAAATTCAATGTTTTATGAACTGTCCAGGTTCACGTTAATTCTAGCTAACTCTGTTCTTCACACGTGAGTTTTTTCCAACGACAGTGTCTAATGTCCTCGTAGAAATAATAGCGTCAAAAGTTAATTCACCGAAGTTGAATGATTTTTAACATTTGAAATTTATAAACGTTCATGGTTAAATCGTGTAGTTTTCTAATTAGTAAGCATTAATCACAGTCATAGCTTCCGAGATTATATTATGTTGACTGTAGTTGAAATAACAGCATAAAACTGTCTCCTGACTCGTCGATTTATACCAATGACGCGAAATTTTCGAACGTTCAAGAATCTTCTACAAATGTAGTGAACAAGCAGGACTTGTGCAATACACATTAAACAATACACGTCACATGCATCAAACTGAAACAAACGTAGGTATTGAAATACGTCTATTGGTAAATCCGTTACAGCGTAAGAGGAGTTTCTAGAAATTTCTATGTGCAACAGTATCGACGATACACCAGTGTTTGCGTACATGCATATATTGTTGATGCTTACACTAGATAATTTTCGACAGTTTTAGTGGATAGGTGGGAATTTCAAAACACTGAGTTACAATAATATTTACAATTATTTATAAATATGAATTCTAACTTAAACAAAAATCGATATTGAAATGGATATATGATGGTGAATCCGTCACATCACGAAGAATAAAGATGACGGGTGATGACCGTGATGACTATATCTCAGGGTCGCGGGTTCGAATCTCGATCGCACCAAACATGCTCGCCCTTTCAGCCGTGGGGGCGTTATAATGTGACGGTGAATCCCACTTTCCGTTGGTAAAAGAGTAGCCCAAGAGTTGGCGGTGGGTGGTAATGACTAGCTGCCTTCCCTCTAGTCTTACAGTGATAAATTAGGGACGGCTAGCGCAGATAGCCCTCGAGTAGCTTTGCGCGAAATTCAGAAAAACATAAACATACACTCTTAAAAAAAAAAATCCTGTAGCTAAATGCTCAGAAAGCGGGGATTCAGAGTTCTCATATTTTTTGCTTTTACATTTAGAGAACGTAATTAAGTAAATTTGAATCATATTCGCACATTTAACCATAAAACGAGTTAAAAACACTTAAACCAAGATTTGGAAAAACCGAGATAACCATTACGTTTTATCAAGCTAACCTGCAATTCTCCTGTAATGTAGAACATCGACACACGACACACTACATCACACTGATGTAGTTAAGTGATTAAAAACGTTCATGTAGTTTTATTTGTTAAAAGTTTTAATTTGTTTAGTACAGTTTCTCCAGTATAAAATTGATAACTTGAACATTCTATTTTACGTATTACATCTGTTATCATAATTTAGTGTTTGATTAGATATGAGTTGACAGGAGTTGATTTGTATCTATTTCAATGTTTTTAACCACATGGTTACACGTGAATTTAGTTTACTGTCTTGTGAACGTTTTAATCGCCTGGTGGTTAAAATGTACTGATGTATTATGTTCTTTGTTTTAAACTTTGTTTTTAGCTGTTTTCAACACCATAATTGTGTATATTTTTTCAGTTATTTCCACAATGCATTTATTACTATATATAACAGTTCCAGTAGAATGTTGAGTTATCGGTTTTGTATTATTATGATATATATATAATGATACACAGCGGCGAGTCTAAGAGCTTATAACGCTAAAAATAGGGTGATATTCGTAACAGACATTATACAGACCGTTATGTAGTTCTGCGCACAACAACAAATGCAACAAAAATGTGCACTCGTCTACCCTAGCATAAATTCGGTATTCTTTGAACTCGGACAAATATTAAATACTGACATATTGTGAATACCTTACAATAATTCCGTTTGGAAGTCCATAATTTTTCGCGTTAGTTTAAAAAGGTTTAAGAAACAGAAAAAGTATGCGTTGTCGAACTAGTTTGTTCACGATGAATGGAAAACGAAACGAGAATGACAAAGGATGCCTACCTGTTCTACCTACAGGCATTGACTGATGTTATTGTTAAATTACGTCACTACATGTTATAATATCAGTTCATTTATGGACCTGCTAATTCACTTCTTCAGTATAACAGCTTGATACTACACGTCGCATGTCGGATGGGGAATATTGATAACGTGGCCTCTGCACTCGCGTCCATATAAATACCTAAAAGTCAACAGGTGTTTCTGTGCACCACTATTTATAAATATTTGTACTTTTAAAAATGTATGCGTACAAAGATTTCTTTTGCATACATTTATGGTTTAAGAAATATAGCTGTGAAAACAATTTACTTCTAAACACGTACTA
Source organism: Carcinoscorpius rotundicauda (assembly GCA_011833715.1). Taxonomy (NCBI): domain Eukaryota; kingdom Metazoa; phylum Arthropoda; class Merostomata; order Xiphosura; family Limulidae; genus Carcinoscorpius; species Carcinoscorpius rotundicauda. Next base: position 40,332,318 of record CM022392.1, on the reverse strand, counting down.
TCCAGGAGTTATACTCGCATACATGACTTGGTTGTAACAGTTTTTCTACAAGAGCTGTAGAAATGCGTGCTTGACCTGCATCACAGTTTGACTAGAATTGATCTACATAATTGCGTATGTGTTTTGTTTTTTTATAGTTGCGTAACATTTTGTCTAGAATTCTGGAGCATCATGTATGATAAACAGTTTATTGTAAATTATACAGTTGATTTTGTGGAACAAACTAGCTAATTGAATTGAGATGTGATTTGTATAATAATTATTGTTTAGTTCTCCAATTATTTATTTAACCCTGCTCTGCTTTATAATACTTTATTTATTATTGCTTACTGTTCAAAAGTTTACTCACCGCTGTATACCTAAAAAACGCTATTAAAAGTCCATAATGATAAATCCATTGCAATATTGAAAATGCCGTGTACATCTAAGATTCATTGAAGATAATGTCTAAACGATATAGACCGTACTTCTGACAAACAACTTTTAGTAAAGAATGTGCTGCCACAGAAATACGAAAGCACTTTTCAGAGTTACGATTCGCTGAGAGCAGTCTGCCCTGAACAATGTGAATATACGTTCATACCTCAGGATTACTGAAAATGGTTCAGCCCATTAACACGAAAAACTTGTTTAAAATATAGTTTATGAAGAAAAGAATGTATATGATTGGAACCATCAGTGGAGTGTATCTATCTCGTTTTGTGCGATGTTTCGACATTCGAGTGCAAATCATCACTAAATCAATTTGGTAAAGTTACATACGTAAAATACGGTTGAAACACACCTTTAATTGAAAGCTTGGTGACTCGTCGTAATAGTGGGCGGGATAAACGGGCAGTCATAGATAATTCCCCTTTTCCTTAGTGAGTGTAATCTTCCAATATGTAATAAAATATTGAAACATGGAAGAATATGGTTGGAGTTTCCAGTCTCAGGTAAAAAGCGTTATGTGATTAGAACTGAACTGGGATTGACCTGTGTGTGGACACTTTGTTTGGTGATTGTTCTCTTTGTAGTTGAAGATTGTTCATTGTTTGTTTTTCAATTTCGCGCAAAGCTACTCGAAAGTTATCAGCGCTAGCCGTCCCTAATTTAGCAGTGTAAGACTAGAAGGAAGGCAGCTAGTCAACACCAGCAACCGCCAACTCTTGGGCTACTCTTTTACCAACTGATAGTGGGATTGAATGTCACATTATAACGCCCCCACGGCTGAAAAAGCGAGCATGTTTGGTGCGACGGGGATGCGAACCCGTGATCCTCATATTACGGGTTGGACGCCTTAACCCACCTGGCCATGCCGGGCCGCAAGAAAGTTCGTATTAGACCTGAAACTACGTCTTGGTCACAATTCACGGACGGTTTATGACTTTTTTTGACAAACGATTTATTTGAATTTCCTGGGATTCCAGTGTTGTGAGATGTCGAATATTTGTTCTTGATTCCAATAAATAATATGCCTAGTATTGTATATTTGTCTTTTATTAGGACTGTCTGTCAATTATATGCTCAGCATGCTATCTACTAAGCTACATCTTTCTTTACATGCCTGAAATTCACTATAAGTAGTGCAGCACTTGTAATATATAAAAACACTTTTAATTTCTGATCATAACTAATTCATAATCATCGTAAGTTATCAATGAGGATCATAACGACAAATTACCCAAGTAAATAATGTATAGAACTGTTTTACGAGGATTGTGCATTATTATAAAACGGAAACTTTCAACGATAGTCTGTTTCTGAATTTCTGTGCAAAGCAACACAAAGTGCTATACACTGGCAGACTAGCGGTATCTTCCTTTTCACTAAATAATGCGATTTAACCGTTCCTCCACGTCCTTAAAATGCAGAATATGTTATTTATTAACGAACCGCGAAGCTTAACTTTCGGATACATAATTCGTGTACGGTTATCACTACAGCCAGTAGAGTACGTTTATTCAACAGTTGGGTACCCTTACTTTTCTTGATATCTTTAGCTATAAACTTTGTCTCACGAAGTCCGACCAGTTTAGAAGATTTGGGTTAGTTGTTGTAGTTTTTGAATTTCGCGCCAAGCTACTCAAGGGCTATCTGCGCTAGCCGTTCCTAATTTAGCAGTGTAAGACGAGAGGGAAAGCAGCTAGTGATCATTACCCATCGCCAACTCTTGGGCTACTCTTTTACCCACGAATAGTGAGTTGACCGAAACGTTATAACGCCCCCACGGCTGAAATGGCGAGTATGTTTGAGTATGTACGACAGGGATTCAAACCCGCGATCCTCAGATTACGAGTCGAACACCTTAACCCACCCGACTATGCCGGGCCAATTTAGGTCAGACCTAAATCCATATTCTAAATTAATAATGCAAATCAAATTTTATGTATAGAATAAGTAAATAAATAGGTAATCAGAAATATTAAACATCTCGACGAATACTGCTAAAATATTAAAGAAAGAATAGAACTTTATTTAAAGACACGTATTTGAGTACAAGGCGTTTGTTTCATGCTGTATCAGTACTTGATTCTAGAAAAACAAAGGACTGTGTCTGATCGTTTTCACAACGTATGTGACCAATGCAAGTCAGTTCTGCAATAAAAAACGTTTTGTCACCGGTTTTGTAAACAATATTTTATGTGTAATTATTAAGAGCTTCTAATCAAAAGTAAGTTAACATATATAATAAAAAATAGCATATAAATTAATTTAACCAATCGCGTATAACAAACTGACTTATTGTAAGAAATAAAAATACTAATAGTGAAACCTATGTTGGTTAAACTTCTTTGAATCACAAGATGGATCCTCATTGTTAACAATATTTCAAGCCATAACCTCAATTACATTTCGCGAGACTCAACCAAACTGAAACACTTAGATTAGTCACCAGTATAAATTAATCTTTATAAATGTAAAAATCGGTTTAAAATATACAGAACATTTTTTATAAATATTTTATCTATCTAATGCGCCCCCCAGTGGCTCAGCGGTATGTCTGCGGGCTTACACGCTAAAATCCGGGTTTCGATACCCATGGGGGGCAGAGCACAGATAGCCCATTGTGCAGCTTTGTGCTTAATTCAAAACAACAACAACAATCTATCTAATGCAACTAACAGCAAAGTAACGTGTAGTAGGCCATTACTTACAAAACACATTAATTAAATACGCTGATTGTTATCTCCTGAAATACATATAGTTTGCTAATGCACGAACAACAATTTATATTGTGTACCCGAAACTTAGTGAAAACAGCGTAATCCGAGCAATCCTATATTAATTTACGTTGTGTTTTTGCTTTTTAATTACAAAGTCCGTCTATAGTTTTGGAATTGGCAGGCGGACTTAGCGTGGCCAAGGGAATGTCGTTATCTGTTCGGTGTAATCCCTTCCCAAGACTCCACAGTGTGCTCTTTAGTTCGCCCATGCATGATGGAGTATAGAGATAGATTATCAGGGCATATGAAATCGAATTTGCCACCGGATTATGCGTTTCTAAACCTAACTATATCCCGGGGCGCCATCTATGAAAACGAGCTCATACCTCCACTTAAGAAGCGCAGGTATTCTGTGCTAGTTTGATGAAGGTGATGTAGACTGAAAACAGTCTACTCCAACCAATGTGAATAAAAGTTTTAATGTTTGAGATTTGCCGAAGATTCAATGCCTTGAAAAAATATTCACTTTTACAAATAATTTTAACGTTTTTAATAAACTTTTTAATAAAAACTTCAGTGATCAAACTGAACACTATAATATGTAAAAGAGAATGAATTTCAGCTAAAGCTGTAAAGAAATATATAAATTGAAATTTGCTAATGGCATAAGTATTCAGTCACCTAAGTCAGTATTTTGTGGAAGTATCTTTAGCGCAGTTACTGTTCTGAGTCTTTTTGGATGGTTTTCTACCAACTTTGCGCAATGGGATTGTGCAGTGTTTAACAGTTCTTCTTTGTAAAATTGCTCCAAATCAAAGTAATCTTTTGCACTTGTAGGGATTTAAGGTTGTCGTAAAAAATGGGTTGAATGCTTATGCAACTGGGAATTTTAAAATTTTCTTTGAAAATCTAACTTACATAATATTAGCATCTTTTAACTTTTTCATTTGGAGTATATTGTGAAGATTCTGAATATAAAGTCCCATTGTGAAATGTTAGTAATTGTAAGCTCAGACGGTAATAAATGTGAAAACTTTGGTGAGGGGTGAATACTTTTACGAGGCAGCATAATTAGGTTAAAGTAGCCCCTTGCTCTGCATTGTAAACATTACTTTGTTTATTTAAGATTTACCGATAAAAATAGTACTCCAATAAAATTAATAAAATATCATTTGTTATTTTCTTGAGTAAAAAGTTGAATTAGTTGGTTAAAACACTAAAAGTGTCAAAACAATTTGTTTCTTAATTTTGAACGAGACTTTCAGTGTGGCTATTAAAAAAAGTAATGTGATTGAATATCCAACTTAAAATTCTATTGTGAATAATGCAAAGAAATATAAGATATTAATAAAGCTTGAGCTCTTTTATGGTTGGCTGAATATATACAATGCAACTCGTAGTATTATATTATTTTTTTATTTATTTCATCTTTCCTTTTTATATTATAAATAAATGTTTTGTTTACTTTAATGGTGTCTTAAGTATGTTTAAGAATGACGGGATAAACAAAGGATTGTTAACAGTGCCTTGGGCAAAAGAAATATCAGTTTTAAACACTACAATCAGTTCTAAAATCCGCTATATAACCTGTTCATGCAATTTATGTAATGCATTTTATTTTTCTAGTTCCTGCTTCAGTAATGAGTATTCTGTTTTTCCCTTAAGTTTAAGCATTGCAAATGGTCTACATAACTTTAAATAATCCAACTTATCTGTGCAGTTTTAATATACTCAAGTCTGTTTCTACAGATGTAAGTACTTCAATTAATCTCTCTAGTTTGTAACTATATTTTAAGTATGTTTACTTGTGTTTACCTTTTGAAGTACTTTTAAGTTTTAGCCATATTATTTTTTGATTACTAAAAACTGTATGGAAATTGCGAATACTGAAGACATTAGGAATTAGTAAGGTAAATTACATTCTGACCTGTTTTTTTTTTTCAATTTTGAGCAGTGTGCCTACATGTTAAGATGGTGAAACTACTGCTGTATTTTATGTACCTCAAAGTTTTCCTACAGTTTCAAGACTTATTTTTCGTACAGTTTAAAATTATTAATTTATCTATACAGTTCAAGTACCAAATTTTCCTTCTATCGTTTTACTACACCGACAGTTCTGAAGATATTTCAACTTCTCTTTACAGTTGTAAACAATGAACTTGTCCTTACAGGTTTATGTACTCCAATTTGTCCCTGATAATCTATTATTATACTACGATTAAAATAACTTCAATTTATTCCCATAGTACCAAATACTCTAATTATCTCTAGTTTTAAATATTTCAATTTATTTTTACACTCTTAGATAGCGTCAAGAATTCTACTAAGTTTTAAGAACATTGTATTCTCCCACATTTAAAGTACTCCAGATTGTGTTTATATTTCTAAATTATTAAGAATTATAGTTTGTTTCTGTAGTTTATATTACATCAACTGTCCCAAAAATTGAAGAAGCTAAAATTGTAGAAAAACATTGATTTTTTTTTTATGTAACGATAATTTACATTAGCCATGATGGTAGTTTGCACGAAATAGTACTAAAAATTAAGCATCATACTTAAACAAAGAGCTTAAGCTCTTTCAAGTAATTAATGTTTCTTATTTTAAGAATAAGTGTTTGAAATCTATAAGACAGTTTAGGTTAATGAAATCTATATGAACTTGTTGGAGCACTTAAATATTTAGACAAGGTTAGTAATGGTGATAATTGTGTAACCGAAATTAGTCAGCTGAAACCTTTAACAATTTTTTTTAATTTTATTGTGGCAAAAAATACGTCATTTGTTTGCTTTGTTCTTAATATATTAGCATAATCTGCCTGAAAATAAATTATGTAAGTTGGAGTATTTTAAACTTGAACTGAAAATACTTGTTAAAATAATCAAAACTGTAGAGACAAAATGGACAGGTTAGGAGTGTAGATGGGCAAGTTATTAAGTAAACAGACTTTTCCTAAATATTTTAAAGCATCCAATATGGCTTTACATTTTACAGTATTCCAACATGATATTGTAGTATCATTAGTTGCACTAATTTATATTCAAAAGTAGTTGGATAGGAGTTGCATAATAACAGGAGTTTCGATAGAAAAAAGTATTACTGAGTGAATCTCATTTCTATAACTTCGACTGAGTTTTACACAAAGGAAGAGACTGGACCCAAGTTAAACACGGTGAAAAAAATCTTCATTTCAAACTGACACGAACAAAAGCAAAAATAGATGTATTTTATGAAACCTTTACTAGAGATTTTTCAGCAGTGTGTTTAAAGCAAATTAGTATATGTAATAATGTTAAATGATTTTGTGAACAGTTCTATGCTGACAAAGCATAGCATTATATAATAAAAAATAACAACGTCATTCTTGACAGGATGCAAACACCATCACGTAATTGATGGTCGCTCCTACTACTAATTGAGAAGATATATCCTTGAGGTCTCATCTAATTTACTGAAGAAAGTATCAGCGTCTATTTCTATGCGATATGCTCTACTTCAAAGGAATCTTTCACACGAAGATATGTCTATAGTTGAATTACCTAGTTCAGTATAACTAGACCGAGAGAAGCTAATACCTACTCAGTATAAGTTTAAAAAAAACATAAATAAAAGGGTAAGACTTTTGATAGCTTTTATTTTAAACATTTCAACTCCTACAGCGATTCAAAATAATGATGTAACTAAAATGACACAGGTAAGAATAGTGAAACTTTGAACTTGGAAACTTACAGTTTCAGAAGAAAAGGTATCCGCCTCAGTTTGGCAATTGGCATGTTCATTTAACCAACAAGTGTCAGGCTACCAACTGTGAAAGTAAAATTACTTTTTATCGGGAAATACTTAATGAGCTTCAAGTATCTAAGCTATTTTATAGGAAGGAACAGTCTCGTAAAAGAACCTACTGACAGGTATTGGTACATGACAAACGATCATTATTTTTAGGTGTTAAACCTCTAAAAGAAAAATAAAGTTAAAATGATTTCGAAAACACACTTGTTTTATATTTGAAGGTAAACTTTTTAACAGCTATGGTTTTCTTTAACATATCGTAATACTATTACTATTGGATAGTTTATTTAAGATTTGATTGATGAGACTATTAATAAATTCAATAATAAATTGATTACATTTCGAAAAGTTTTTATACTAAATTATTATATAAAGACAGTACATTAATATCTTATAGTGTACAATCGGCTTGAATTTTCATCGTTAACTTTAAATGCTTATATTGTGACGGTCAATCCCACTATTTGTTGGTAAAAGAGTAGCTCAAGATTTGGCGGTGGGTGGTAATGTCTACCTTCCTTTTTTCTAGTGTTACACTGCGCAAATAGCCCTCGTATAGTTTTAAGAGAAATTCAAAACAAACACATTTTAAATGCTATGGGAATAAACAATCAGAATATTTACATTATCTTGAAGAAGTCTTGTTGATCATATACTAAGTTTCCCTGAATGTAAAATGATGCGGGTGGTGTTCATATTGAACTGCAATCCCTATGTGTAAGTGCCTACCCTTTAAATATTTCAAAAGTTCGTTATTGTGACTTTTCGGCTGAAAAATGATGTTGGTGTAGTCAACATATTTCTATTGTGAAATTAACTTAAATAAACAGATCAGTCTTATAACTTCCTTATTTTATCATACTTTAAAATTAAGTTAGCCATGGCAAAAGGAAGCTATGATCACATATTAATCCCATCAACATAATCATAAATGGACTCTTTAAATATAAAATGTGATTATTTAACTGCGATAGGTATTAGTTAAAAACTGTTAAGTGTTAAGATAATCAACCACTAAATTTGAAGATGTTCAAAAACAACTCATAACATAAACTAATAGTTTTTTAAAAGGTAATTTTAGTTATTTCTCTTGTAAGTGTTTGATTTTCATTTGGTTTCAAAAATATACTGCTAGTATCTTTTGATTGACCTTAATAATATGGCCATTTTTGTCTAAAATCATTTCTTTCATCTGGTTTTATTGCAACTGAACCAGTATAAGGACTATACACTCGTCCTCTGATAAATCGTAAATTTCTTTCAAGAATGTCTCCTGATAGGTAAACAGTAAAATTTATGAAATTACAAACCTCAAATGAAGGATTCAATTTTTCACAATAGACAACGTGTAAATAGCTTATTGTTAGCTTTGCACTAAAAACAATGACAAAAACAGCAACTTCTAGGCTTTTTTAAAATAAAAATATGACAATGTAAGGCTGCTAATACACATTTTCGCTTAAGTATCAAACAAACCAGCTTGAAGTGAATTAAACTTTTTTGACAAGGTTTTACTTCTTCAGGGTGTTTTGTCTTGCGTTTAAGTGATGTTAATGTTGAGATCTTTCCGGCATTATATAGATTCTCACTATGAAAGAAAAGTCGTCGTCATTGTAATGAGATGAGATATAAATAATTTTATAACTGTATGAATATCGATATGTATCCAATTTATGATACTTACCAACAAGATTGATATTCACATTTTTAACAAATATATTTTAATGTACAAAAAATAACAGAATTTACAATAACGGTAATGACGAATAGTGATCTATACTATTTATCAGTTTGTAAATTTTTTGAGTCTTCTATCTGGTCTGGAACTTCCTTTGTATCTTATCAAGGGTTCACGATGAGAGAAGTAATTTTGAGTTGATTTAGGTACAATATATTTAACAGACAGCGAACTATATGTTCTTTGCAGCCCATTTGCCGAGTAATCCACCGCTGAAGTTATATAATGTTTTCGTAAAACTACTAATATTTAATGTGAATCCGCTGAAATTAAATGGTTTGAGATGTTTGAAATGGTCAAATATCTGAAGATCCCGATTAATAAGTGTTATAACAGGCAAATTTACGGTTTCCGAGGTTTATAGCACAACAACTAAAGCAAACCAATAATATTTATACTATCTCTTGGCGCGTAACATTGATTATATTTATAAGTAAGCGTGAGGAAAGTTTCTCGAAATTTAAGCATACGCAACAGTATAGACGATTCACCAGTGTTTACGTAAACACACACACACACACACACACACACACACACACACACACACACACACACACACACACACACACTGTTGATTCTTACACTCTATAGAGTTTTCTACAATCTTAGTGAATAGGCAGGAATTTCACAATACTGATTTAAGTGTAAGTAACGTACATTTATAAATTTCAATTTAATTTAAACTAAGATCGATATTAAAACAGATATATGATAACAAATCCGTCACAAGTGATCTTTATTTATTACCAGCAAAAACAAACAAAAGAAGTATGTATATTTAAGTAGATATGTAGTCAAACCTCTACTGAGTCGGTGGATAAATCATCAGCTATATTTTCTCTCCAGATAAAGGGTGACATCTAAGTAAAAAAGCATACAGCAAAAAAATCTTGCACATATGTGCAATTAATAATACAGTTTACTACAAAGAAAAATACATAAAACCTCATTTCGTTTAACAACACTTTTACTGTGAGCACAATAATAGATTTTACTTTACATGTCACGGAAAGCTTTTCTGTTTCTTTTTTTTGTTTCCATAATACTCATTTTTTTTAAAGGTTTCAAAGAATCAGGTGTATGTTAAACATGTAACTAAATTAAACATTTAATAATAGTAAAATTTATCGCACATAGTTTTTTTTTCCTCTTTTGCTTCCTATTCTAGCAGCTCTACCATGACTCTACGAACGATAAGTTAAAAGGCTCATAATGCTAAAATTTATATTTTGTTACCTGCAATGGGTAGATCACAAGTAACCCATTATGTAGCTTTAGACTTAACAGTAAATACACACACACATAATCATCCATTCTGTTGAATACTAAAAATACATTATGCACACTTGTACATGGGCAGGTACTGGCTACAGCATATTAACCAATAAACCACGTCATATGAATATGTTTATTGTTATTAGCCAATCATACAAGCCACGCACACAGATAGGAATAAACAATTAGTTTAATAATTTTTGAATTTGAAGTTGCTGAAATCTTATCTTCACGATCTTGTTACCAACACCTCGGCCGGCATGGCCAAGTGGATAAGGCACTTGACTTGTAATTTGAGGGTCGTAAGTTCAGAACAAACCAAAGTCAACAGCTAATATTGTTAAGCCATGGATTGATTCATTTGAAGGGTACTTATTGTTTAGATTCTGTGAGTTTTTATGTGTTTTCGTTGACAACATGTTGAAAGGCACACGTGATGGACGAAAAGTAGATTGATAAGTTCTGATACTAAGTACCTGCATTAAAATGTCACTTGGTACAGGTCACTAGTGGGTAGCAGCAGAATTTTGCTCTTGCTATAGATGAATTTCTGTTGAATTAGCCACATTCATAAGTACAGTTCTAAATTTACTATAGTTGTGGACTTACAGTAAATCTCTGATCCTTTCTTTGCAAAAGAGACATCATGCCACTGGGTGTTCTTTCGTGACAGTTTTTGGTTGAATATACATACATCATCCAGTGAAGAACATTACAGTCAAGTTTCTGCAACATCCAAAATGGCAGAGCTGTCTTCTAGCGAGAGCAACAGAGACATAAAGGTCACTACAACTAAACAGTTTAGATTACGTTTTTATGTCAATTATGTACACAAACAGGGTGAATGAAAAGTTAAACATTTCTATATCACTAAAAAGGATAGAAAGCACATGACATGCTTACATATCACACGTTAATGCTCTTGTTTTTTCAAGATCACAAACACATTACATTTACAAATGGTCGTTTGACACGCACACTAAAATATTAATAAATTAAAAACCACTCCTTTTAAGTTTGCAGCATACAAATATCTAAACCTCCAAGCTCTTTAGGATAAGATAAATCCACATAAAAGCTTTCGACTCATATTAATTTGTCAAGCTGAGAACGAACAGCATCTGTGGAATATCTAGAGTCGTGAATTGTCAAACTGAAACTAATCGAAAATCCACATAATTCGGCTCAAACTCTGTGCTTGTTTCAAATTTCAATGCCTCACACACGTTATGTGCAAGTTACATAACTTTGAATTGCTGAGACATATTGAAACACTTAAAATTCTAAACAAAAGTAGGTTAAAAGTACTCTGCAGAATCATCGTGTTGAAACTTAAACTTTTGTTAAATAACCGACAGTCTTTACAAATGGAAGCTCGTTCCTTGCTAGCATATTAACATTTTTGAGGATGTTACTTCTCATCTGCATTAGAATAAAGTAGTACATTTTGTATAAAATGACCCATCAAAAATTGGTTAAGATTATACCTCAATATTGGAAGAGGATAAGTTAGCTAAATAGATTGAAGATTTGTCAGCTGGGAGGAAGCTGTTGTTTTTGAATAAAGCACAAAGCTACACAATGGGCTATCTGTGCTCTGCCCACCACGGGTATCGAAACCCGGTTTTTAGCATTGTAAGTCCGCAGACTTACCGCTGAGCCACTGGGGGGTGGGAGGAAGCAAAAAAGTTGTTATCGGTGGAGCTCAGTCAAACTGGATTAATGTTACAACTTGTATATCTCAAGGATATGTACTGAGATCGTTGCTGTTTTTCGTTTAAATTAATAATATTGATAAGCTAAAGTTAGGAAATTGGTTAAGTTTGCTGATATAAAAATCTTAGGCCTCGCTGATCTTAATGAGGACACCATGGGTTTTCTAAGAGAGACATAGATTCTTTGGTTAGTGACTGGACAAACATACGTATAATAAATTATGACAAGTTTAAGGTTTGGCACATGTATTAACCTAATATGAATTTAAAATGAATATATATTTGTATATATGCTGAAAACGTTACTACAAGAGATCACGACTTCATCGTATAAGGCACTAGTTAGGTCCATATTTAGAGTACTACATCCAATTTTGATCACCATATCCAAAGAAAATCGTTGAGTTTTTTGGGCAGGTTTAAAGGACTGCTACTAAAATTATCCCCACGATGGGTGACTTTTAAATAAGATTAGATTGAGATGATTCAACTTTTTTTTTATCATAAACAGAGAAGAGGCAAGAAATAATAAATTTAAGCTTTAGAACAATCAGACACTTCTTCAATTGAGATAGCTTTATTATTCTGTAGGTGGTAAACCTATGGAAGAATTGTTATTTAAAGTGGTATAGGCTTCAAGTTTACAGAGTGTAAAAAAAAAAAAGAGTTGATGAATACTGTGAGCATCAGGGTTGAATTTAGTGGTTAGTTTTCTCTTTATAGGGAATGTTGGAATTCTAAACATTCTTGATGAGCCAAGGTGCTTCACGATTAGTATTTGGGGCACTTTATTACATGTAAAGTTATTATAGAAATAAATAAGGATTCTTAAACCCTTTCACTTGTTTATATATTTTAGAGAATGTGGAATTTCAACTCATAACTACAGTTGTAAGTACTCCAATTTATCTATACATTTTTAAAACATTAATTAAAAGTAGACGGTAGAAAGAAGAAAATGGAATTGCATTGTATTGAGTTGAGAATATGAATACCAAATTAGAAATTGGAAAGTAGAAGCAGGACAGGAGAATGAAATGCAATTACAAGTTTGATAAGTAACAGAGTTTTGGACAAAATGAAGAGTTGAATTACTATGCACAAGACAATAATGTTTGTAAGGAAATGAAAGAATATGAAGCAGAGGCAACTTTCTCTTACAGAGTATCATTATTAAATGACTCTAATGATAACAAGAATACTAGGAAAGAGAAATAATAAAGTCAAGCAGGATTTCGAAACGAATACGTCATTAGAAATATATTTATCTTTAACACTGTTATTCAAAACGTCTTGCAGAATAAACGTTGGAAGAGTAAATAAATTTAGGATTTAAAAGTTGCGTTTGTCAGCAGATAGAACTTCGGTTCCAGACTTTCAAATTATCCTACTTTTCTCTACAATTTTAATTGCTTCATCTCATCTTTATATATTTAAGTAACACATCTTAACCAAAAAGTTCAAAGGTACTTCAAATTTCTCCTACAGTTTAAAACATTGCAATCTGTCCCTAAAATTGTAATTTTTTCATATAGTTTATGTGGTTTTAAATACTTCAGTTTGTCGCGTTTGAGATCTTATTTCACTAAAAACCTGATTTCCGTACTCGAGTTTGGCAGGACACAACTCAATGTGTAGCTTTATTCTTAACCGCAAAAATACCTTTGCGTTATTAATTCTTAACCTAGAAATTTTATTTTTAAATGAATTAAATAAAATTTATGATAATTTCATTCCATTTATTGAATATAGATAAAACTACAACTGTTGTAGGTTTTGGAAATTAATGGTACATACATGTATGTGTATATACACTGCTGTCCAATATATTAAGGCCAATGAACATAAAGAAAATATATGCATTTTGCAATGCAAAACACTTATTTCGAATTGACGTCCATTTCTATAGACTTCCCTTGCCATCCACCCTCAAATATTTTTAATGGGTTTCAGTTCGGGAGGCACACTGGATGGTCCAAAAGAGTCACGTTATTCACCATGAAAAAGTCCTTTGTCCTGCGGGCATTGTGGATTGCAGCGTTGTTTTGCTGAAAGATCCAGTCATTTCCACACAAACAAAGGCCTTCAGTCAATAAGAATGCTCTCTCTAACATGCCAATGTATCCAGCTGCTGTTTTACGCCCCTGTATAACCTCAAACTCCATTGTTCCATGGAAGAAGAAAAATCCCCAGATCATGATGGAACCTCCACCACTGTGTCGTGTAGAAAATGTCTCTGGTGGGATATTCTTATCGTGCCAGTAACGTTGGTAGCTATCCGGACCATCCAGGTTAAATTTTTTCTCATCAGAAAACCAAACCTTCTTCCACTTTTGTACATCCCATGTTTGGTGCTTCTCAACAAAGTTTAACCGAGCTGTTTCATTTTATATGCAAAAACGGCTCGTTTGGGTTCAGAAAATATTTTAAATAGAAGGTCGAAACGTTGTTCGCTCTTCTATTTAAAATATTTTCTTAACCCAAACGAGCCGTTTTTGCATATAAAATTCTCAACAAGTGGGTTTCTCGACATCACTGACCGAGCTGTTTCATGGTGTGGAAGGAGGCGTGGCCTTTAAAGACGTATACGGTTTTTAAAGCTTTTCTTTCGTTGATGCCGTCTTATTGTTTTTGAGCTGCATTCTACGTCCGTAAGGGCCTTAATCTGGTTCGACGATCGGCTGGTGTTTTGCCGGACAACCCGTCGAGACCTTTTGCTCAACGCCGGCGAAATATTCTTGGGCCGACCACTTGAAATTCTCGTTCCGTATCCCTCAGGGTCTTTTAAGAAATTTACAACAGCAGTTTTACTACGCCCAATTTCACCAATGATGGCACGCTGAGAGAGACCTTACTTTTGCAGCTCGACAATTCTGCCACCTTCAAACTCTGTCAACTTTTTAGCCTTTGCCATGTTTTTTCCTCAATTTAACACAGGAGATGTAAGTGAGAGATGTTGACAACGCTAATGCTTGAACGCAAATGACTAAATTTTGTTACGTATTTACCGATCAACTCTTCGTTTCAGTATGATCCTAAACTTGTGACCAGCTAGGATAATTTCACAGTGTTCTCATATTCCCTATTAAATGCTAAAAAAGTGTTTTATTTTTATTTTCCCTTTTCTTATTTTCATCTTTCTAAGCTGTACTCAAATAAGTGATTAGATGCGAAATTTTTTCTTTATGTTCATTGGCCTTAAGATTGTGGCCAGCAGTATATATATATATATATACTAGTTGTAGTACCCGTCCGTTTGACGGATGAAATAAAAACTCGTTTGAAACAAATGACAGGAAATTATGTTTCTATCATTTGTAAGGTAATAAAAATGCAATGAAAATACACAAATGTACCGCTGATAAAAAAATAAACATTCTATTTTCAAGAGTTCTAATAAAAATGGTTACATAGTCCATTCTAATGTTGAGGTACTGTATATACAACATTGGTTATTTTCCGAAATTAGATGGGGTTAACCCTCTTGATCTTCCTCATATCATCCTGTGTCACTGTGTCAAGTTTCTGCTGGTTGATAAAGAAATGTGAAACGTATAAGGAAGATACACACACACACACACACACACAAATACATGTTGACATTTGTTTATATAGATATATCACCTGGACCACTACAATATTTGTTGTATCCCAGCCACACTGATGAACTCTTGTTTGGGTGAAGGCTTCTAAAAATTGGTTGTGGCAAGTATAATGTGGTTGACATATAATGTATGTGGTTTTCTATGCGCTTAGCAACAAACAACCCAACAGTAAGCAATTTATTCCTTAACATTAGTAGATTTTACATAACGTAATGTTTCACGTGCTGAAAGTGTTTACATGAGATATTAATGGTACGAAAAATATTTAATAAAACCGGTAAATTAAATGTAATTAGTTTTCAATTCAGTTTATAACGGTAAAAATCGTGTCTCGATACTCACGGCTGACAAAGAATAGAAATGTGTTCATTTCGCCTAATAATTTTCACTTGTGATAAATCGTTTTCCTTTAAAATATCGCTGCCCTCGTAGACTGATTGTTAAATCAGTAAAGTTTGTTTTCATCTAATGTAATCAAGCCACTTTCTAATTTTCCGATTCTGGATTGTTTAGATCTGTTAGATTCAGAATCTAGCATGTCTTTATTTCCATTTTGATTTCTTTATTAATAATCTGTTCATTTTTCATATTTTTCCAAGATCAATATTATTTTTTCCTGGCCCTGGGCAACACTATACTAAATAACAAAACTGTTAGGTATAGTGCTGTACTGATCACTTTCAGCTTGATTGATTGTTTCGAATTAAGCACAAAGCTACTCAAAGGGCTACCTGTACTCTGCTCTCCACGGGTATAGAAACTCGGTCTCTAGCGATATGTGTCTGCACACTTACCGTTGTGCCGCTGGGGGCCCAATTTCCACTTATCTTACCTAGTAATGACAGAGATCGTCAATAAGCCTTTAATGTATTGTTGCATTTCTCGTATAGCTAAACCGGCTTTTCCTGAGGGTTAAATGTTTAGTCTTGTCTTGTATATTTCTTAAATTAGGGACTTCTGTTTCTGTACTTAGTTCGATAAAGGCTTCTGATTCTTCTTTTGTCAATAAGCCTAACAGTTCAGGTGCTTTTACAATTAACTAACCAAGAGGAAACTCAGTTTTGCTTCCCTTTGCTCGAGTTGCGTGTGAATTATTTCATTGGTAATATTTACTAATGTTATTGATAGTCACCTGTTTCTTCATGCTGTTCAAATTTTTATATAAACAATTCATTATAGTCGCTTGCTCATCTATTAAATATAGCATTTCTTTAGAAACTCGTTAAATTCGTTTAATATTTGTTGTTCCTGTTCCAAAAAGGAATTGTAAAATATTAAACAGTTCACGTTTCTATCTGTGTAAAATACTTCCATCTATATTAAACAGTTCACGTTTCTATCTATGCCTGTGTGAAACTGAAATCCCATTTTTATATCGTTTAGTTCGCTCAATAATTCGTCAATTTCTATGTGATATTTATGAATTAACGGAAGATTTTTATTAAATCTGTCTGCTGTGTTTTTTGTTTGTTTGTTTGTTTTTGGAATTTCGCACAAAGCTACTCGAGGGCTATCTGTGCTAGCCGTCCCTAATTTTGCAGTGTAAGACTAGAGGGAAGGCAGCTAGTCATCACCACCCACCGCCAACTCTTGGGCTACTCTTTTACAAACGAATAGTGGGATTGACCGTCATATTATACACCCCCACGGCTGGGAGGGCGAGCATGTTTAGCGCGACTCGGGCGCGAACCCGCGACCCTCGGATTACGAGTGCACGCCTTAACGCGCTCGGCCATGCCAGGCCTTAAATCTAAACTCTCCGATGGTGTTTGGGTATTTGCCCTGGAGGGTCAGGTTCACTTTGACCTCTTCCTCCTTCCTTAACATATTTTCCCTAACTCGTGATGTTATGTTAGGACCTTTTCAGGGCAATGTCCATTTATAGTCTCTTATTCACAGTAGTCAAGCTTGCTGGTGGCATTTTTTTTTTTTAATCTTATTATTATTTTAAAATACATAAGTATGTAAATTATAAATACAAGATTTAAAATTTATACACATACATATTTTAATTTAATTTATTTTTTTTTTCTTTATATTTAATATATATGTTAATTGGGGAGAGGTATTTAGGAATATCTTCATCATGTATAAGGTACCTATCTAGTTCGCATAACAAATCATTTTTCTTCCAATTTTTGTTAAAATACCTAATTGTAATATTTAGGAGTCTATCTGATATTATTGGTATGTTCGAGTAATTATGGATGAATTTAGATGATGTTGCTCTCGGAACTCTGTATGCTTTTGTGAGAAGTGCATTTTGTATTTTTTGTAGTTTGGTTTTGATTGTTACATTACTTACAGTTACCCATGCTGGAGCTGCATAGTCTATTACTGGTCTAATATATGTTTTGTATATTTTCAAAATATTATCTGTGGATGCTCCACTGTGTTTACCAGTTAGACTCCTAACATAGTTGGTTCTTCGCCAAATTTTATTTTTAATTTCGTTGACATGGTTGATCCAAGTTAATTTTGAATCATAAGTCAGATCTAAAAATTTTGCTGATTGGGCAATCTGGAGCAGCGTGCCATTCATATATATTTCTAACTGTTGTTTTCTGTGTTTTGGCGATTTCGTAAAGAGTACGAGCTGAGTTCTTGCTGTGTTTATTTTAATTCTATATTTTTCACAGTATTCACTAATTCTATTTAATTGTGGTTGTATGTTTGTAGCTGCTATCGTGGGTGTTGCAGCACTTTTCCAGATTGCCACATCATCTGCGAACTGTGATGAGAATCCATGATTTGGATCCTTCAATGGCATATTGTTAACATACATGATGAAGAGTATAGGGCTAACCACCCCTCCCTGCGGGACACCAGCTAGTGGAGTAAAGTATTCGGAAAAAGTTCCTTCTACATTTACTCTACATTTTCTGTTTTCCAGAAAGTTAGATAACCAGCGAATAATTCCTCGCGGTAGTTCCATTTCATTCATTCGGAACCTTAGACCATCGTGCCAAACGGTGTCGAATGCTTTCTCGATATCGAGGAAACAAGCGACTGTACATTCTTTTTTGTTGAAACTATCTATGATGGTTTCGGTTAATCTTATTAAATGATCTGTCGTTTGTCTAAATTTTCTGAATCCATTCTGTTCTTCTGGTAATTTTGATGTTACCTCCAGGAATGTGGAGAGTCTATTACTTATTATTCTTTCGAGAATTTTGCCTACACAGCTGGTCAGACTGATTGGTCGATAGCTATTTGGTTTATTCGCTGGTTTTCCTTCCTTATGGAACATTAAAATATTTGCTAGCTTCCAAGAAACTGGGATATATCCTGAGGATAGCGATAAGTTAAATAGAGAATTTAGATGGTCAAACAATTTCGGAGTGCCGTTTTTTAGGAGAATAGCTTGTATTTCGTCTTCTCCTGGCGCTTTGTTTTTGGTGTTTTTTATTGCTTCTAGTATTTCATGTAGGGATATTTCCTTTGTTAGTAATGTGCTTTCAAAATCAGTGTTAGAACTTGTATTTGTATCAGTTATGTTTACTGGAAATATTGGTTCATATTGATGTTTATTGTTTGCTATGTGATTAGTGACTTTATTGTAGAAGTGTGTATTCATTTCTGGATCTGTGTGAGTTTTAAATGTATTTTGGAGTTGATCCTTGAAAGCTTCGGCTATTTCTTTATTTGTACGTGCAATGGTGTTATTATGTTCAAGTGGAGGATATTTCTTTGTGTTTGTGTTTTCACTTGTGAATCTTTTAAGATGTGACCAGAATTTTTTCGGGTCAGTTATGTCGTTTAGTTTATTACAGTAATTGTCCCATTTATTTTGCTTTTGTTGTTTTATTTGAGTTCTGATGTGATTTCTAATGTTGTTTATTTGTGTTTTAGTTTCTCTGTTTCTTGTAATCATGTACTGTCTTCTTAGTTGTCTGCGCTTTTTTATTAGGTTGATTATTTCTGTGGTTGGTTTCCATGTGTTGATTGTTGTTTTGTGGTGTTGTTTTGGTATTGTTTCTTTGGCTGCTTTCTGTAGGCAATCCGTAATTGTTTGACAATAGTTGTCCATTTCGACTTGCGTTTTAACTTCTTTAATAATTTCATTTGGTAATAGATTATCTAATTCTTGTTTATAGCATTGCCAATTTGCTTTTCTGTAATTAAATTTTTCTTTCCTATATGTTATATTTTTATAGGGGGTGAGATCGAAGACGCAAAAAATTGGGAGATGATCACTATCTACATCTTTTCCCACTTGAAATTTTACTAATTTCTGGCTTAAATTATATGTACACATACACAGATCTAGTAGCCTTAAATCTGTCTGCTTGTTTCTTTGTTTTTGAATTTCGCGCAAAGCTACTCGAGGGCTATCTGCGTTAGCCGTCCCTAATTTAGCAGTGTAAGACTAGAGGGAAGGCAGCTAGTCATCACCACCCACCGCCAACTCGTGGGCTTCTCTTTTACCAACGAATAGTGGAATTGACCGTTACATTAAAACACCCCCACAGCTAAAAGGGTGGGCATGTTTTGGTGCAACCGGGATTCGAACCCGCGATCCCTCGGATTACGAGTCACACACTTTGCCATGCGGGCCTAAATCTGTCTGCAATATTCGTAATTCTCACATTATAGCTACTCTTTTATTTGTAAACGGTTCCCCACCAGTACAGCGGTAAGTCCATGGATTTTCAGTGCTAAAATTAGCGATTTGATTCCCTTCGATGAATTCAGCAGGTCGCTCAATGTGGCTTTGCTGTAACAAAACACAGAAACAAACATAATTCCTATCTTATTTTCTACTGGGACAATCCTCACATTTTATCCTGCTATTATGTCGACAAGTAACATTATAAAAATGCTGGTGTAACCAAAAATATATCTACAGTTATTTTAATAACATGCACATACAGTTCGCCTTCGACGATGTGTAGCAACTGACTATTTTTATCAAGATAAGCTAACATATGGTTAAATGTTCCTGTGACATCGGCTTTACCATTATTTACATTCGCTACTTACTTTTAAGCAACTCTTTGGTGTGTGCTGTAATACTATTGGGTTAAATCTTTTCGAGTTCTGGGTACTGGTATTGTTTCTCGCCGCTTGGTTATCAAACCTCTTGACCGTAAGTGATAACATTGCACAACAAAGTTTTTGCTTCGTGAACACTGTTGGGTTCGTTTTTGTAAGAGACCTATGAACAATGTTTTGTGCAGTCTGGGCATGTCTAGGCATGAAATCAGGGCAGGTTGGAAGCTATTCTGTGGAAGTATGCAGCCCGGGCAGGCCGGAGCCAACTTGACACTGTCTCAGCAGGCTATAAAAGTGGCTTGCCTACACAGATGCTGCTCATTGGATTACTATAGGCCTTATAGTGTGTACGTATTATTTCAGAATATAGCATTGCCTCAGTAGCACTGTAAGAAGTAAGTTAGATGTTATAGACATTTTACAGGACGATTGGTGTCGGTCAATATGTCTCATTATTGTCGTAACAGCCGTAATACATTTTGCTATATTTGTGGCGAGTATACGCTTGTTCATCAGAAATGCTCAATTACTGCTTTTGTAGATAAAGCATATCAAATGTACTTCGGCTGTAAAATTGGTGCTCAAGACTAGGAATGGACGCCCCACATTTGTTGTGCGTCATGTGCTGTCTGTCTGAGAGCTTGGCTCAGATTCACTCAAAAGACAATGCCGTTTCCTGTCCAGATGATATGGCGAGAACAGAAAGACCATGTGACGGACTGTTACTTCTGTTTGACTAATGTGTCCGGTTTCTCTACCAAAAACAATAATTCAACTGAATACCCTTATCTCCTACAGCAATGAGACCTATGCCACATGACGACAGTCTTCCAATTTAGAAACCACCAGATGAATGGACCTTAGACGAACCAGATGAAGAAACTGCATTGCAGGAAACTGGCAGTGACATTGTTCCGAATTTTGAATCGTGCTTCTCAGGCGATTCACATCTTATAATACAGTCAGAATTAAACGATCTGGTTAGAGATTTGGGTCTGTCAAAAGCAAAAGCCGAATTGCTGGGTTTAAGACTGCAGGAATGGTGTTTCCTGTCACCAGGTACGAAAATTTCTGTTTTTCGAAGCTGCCAAGGTGATACAAACAAATTCTTTGCACGAGTTGACAGTCTTGTTTTCTGTGTTGACATCGAAGGATTGTTATCTGCTTTGGGTTGTGACCATAGCCCACAAGAATGACGTCTCTTTATTGATTCATCAGTGTTAAGCCTCAAAGCTGTTCTTTTACACGATGACAACGTTCACCCTTCGATACCTATTGGCAGTGCAGCACACATGAAAGAAACCTACGAAAACATGGAAATGTCGCTGAAGCATATCCAGTACAGCAAGTACAACTGGAATATTTGTGGAGATCTTAAAGTCGTTGCTCTGTTACTGGGACTGCAGCTCGACTATGCAAATTACTGTTGTTTCATCTGTGAATGGGACAGTCATACCAAAGAGTCACATTATTCTAGACAGAGCTAGCTACCCCG
Source organism: Carcinoscorpius rotundicauda (assembly GCA_011833715.1). NCBI lineage: Eukaryota > Metazoa > Arthropoda > Merostomata > Xiphosura > Limulidae > Carcinoscorpius > Carcinoscorpius rotundicauda. The sequence continues at coordinate 40,310,560 of CM022392.1, read as the reverse complement.
TAATAGGTTAGTTCCAGGACAGAAAAATGGGGAACATGAACTGCTTGTCGACCCGGAAAAGGTATTTTTGCCTCCTCTTCACATAAAATTGGGACTTATGAAGAATTTCGTGAAAGCAATAAACAAAGAAGGCGAAGGTTTTCGTTATTTAAGACAGATGTTCCCAAGAATTACTGAGGTCAAGATCAAAGAGGGCATTTTTGTTGGTCCTCAGATCAGACGTGATATGAGTGACAAGCGGTTCGAAGATCTGTTAGTTGGGCCGCAAAAGATTGCCTAGAAAGCCTTCAAAGACGATGTTGACAATTTTCTTGGCAGTTACAGAGCCCACATTGCATACAGCTGGAAGAGAAACTTCTCAAAGCATACAAAATGAGGAAGTGCAACAAGATTCATTTCCACTACTCACACTTTGACTTCTTCCCTTCAAATCTCGGTGCTGTCAGTGACGAACACAGTGAAAGGTTTCACTTGGACATTGCTACAATGGAAAAACGATATAAGGACAACTGGAATCCGTCAATGCTTGCTGACTACTGTTGGACAGTGCAACGTGATGCACCATACATTTAATACAAACGAAAATCAGGAGCAAAACACTTTTAATTATGTTGAACACAATTACTTACTATGGACTGTGAAATATGGACTAGCGTATTTAAAAACATAAACGCACTGAAATACGTTATTGCCTGTAAACAGTTAACTGTCTATTTCTCAGAGTTTCTACGCGAAAACCAAAACTATATTTGTGCATACTTACCAGGTACCTGTCACAATCAGCAAAAACTTTTCAGGAAGCAAAATTTTTCAAAAAAATTATTGTGCAGTGTAATACATGTGTTACTGGTTCAACCGGTGAACCAACTGATTCTTCTAATGTTTCTTCAGATATAGGGATTTATTCATCTTTATCGTCATCTCTACTCTCTGGCTCACTTTTTTTATTTAACTTTTATCACACTATCTTATTCCAGTATGGGTTATTCTTCAGAAGTATCTATAGGTGCTTCTTCACTTTTGATTTTTCTACTTCAACTTCTGTGTCTCGTTTACTTTTGTCGTAAGAGTATGGTTACCATTCTCTAACTTTCTTCAGTCTGCTATAGACTTTCTCAATTTTGTAATTGACTGGGCTTGTTTGCTTTATTACTCTAAACGGTCCTTTTCATAACTTAGCCACTTTATTTCCTTTTTTAATACTAGGGGTATGCAAAGAAACTTTATCTCCTATGTTTATATTACTTATATAGGATTTCTAAAACATTTTTCTCTTTGCTCTGCTGCTTTTGTTAAATGTACTTGTGTATTTCAAAATTCAATTATATTTTTTGATCATCTCAGTTTTATAACCATCACTAAAGCATAACTTATTATCTTAAGTGTTAATGTTTTCTGCATTGGAAAATTACATCTCTAGTATGCAAAAGAATAAAAGATGCTTACTTGTGCAAATTCGTTTTCAGTACTTCCATAGGCCAGTAATAATAATGGCCTGCTCATCCCAGATCTTTTGATCTTTTTCCAAGTTTGTGAGGCAACATCTAACAATGTTCGGTTTGTGAGGCAACATCTAACAATGTTCGATTAAATTTTTCCACCAAACCGTCAGCAGCGGAATGATAAGCTGTGGTTTATGCTTTGTTAACTTCCGAGGTTTAACAAATTTTCTTTATTAAGTGAGAAATAAAGTCAATACTTCGATTTGTTAAAGGGTACAGAAGTAGTTATGCCTGGCAATCATTTGATTGACAAATACTTCAGCCCCTTTTTTTTTCTGATTCGATTAGCATATGGCTTCTGTATATCGAGTTAATTACTTTGCTACCACTACTAAATTCTTGCATAGGACATTGGTGGATGACCTAAAATATCCACAACTACTAATTGAAAGGGTGTGGTTGAATTTGGTATTCTTTATTAGAGGGCGTTTTTCAGATATGGGTTTGTTTTTCGTTTTTGACATTCTATGCATAATTTGTAATAGTTTTTCATATATTTTGTCATATTTCGCCAGAAGAATATTTTACTTATTCTGGTATATGAGTCTCATAATACGTACTCATAACCTTATACTTTAAGTTATGAGGTACTACTAATTAAATCGTTTTTTTCTCTAGGTTGGTTCTTGCTAACTCTTTTGCGTAATACATAATACAAACCTGTATTAATCTTCTAGTTTTCTCCTTTTAACACTTTTTGTTTTAATACTGGATCTTTTCTCTGCTCTTTGATAATACGATCTAAATCCCAACGAGTTTTATAGTTGTCTAGTCCAGTTTTTGGTTAGTGCAAATTAATGACATATTTATCTTTATTTTCAGCATTTTTAAGCCTAATTCTGTTAAATACTCTTGCGTTAGTTTTTTTTTATCTCATCTTTGTCTGAGTGCGAGATCACGGTCCTGTAACATAAAGAACATCCAACTAATCTAGATGTCATTAACTATTTGCAAAGGGGTATGAGCTGTAACAACGATAAACTTTCTACCATACTGATAGAAACGGTATATTTTAATGCCATGTACTACAGCTAAGCATTCCTGTTCCGTTACTGAATAATTCATTTAATCTTTTCATAACTGTCTATTTCTTAAACAATAGGGTGTTCCTTTCCATTTTTATCTAAATGAGGTAATACAGCACCTATTGCAAAATCTGAAGTGTCTGTGCTTAGAATAAATTATTCAGTGAAATCTAGGTAATCAAGATTGGAACTTTCAATAATGTATCCCTCAATTTTTCAAAAGCTTCTTGTCTTTCGTTTGTCCAATAAAAACAATGTCTTTCATAGTCAATTCTGTTAAAGATTTGGCCAACTGCAAAATGTGGAATGAATATTCTGTAAAAACCTACAAAATCTAGAAATGTGGACATCTTTTGCTCTTTCTGGTACTGGACAAGTTATACTTACTTTCAACTTTTTGGGATCAGGTTTTACACCATTTAAGTTACCACGTAACTCAAGTATTCTACTTCTTTACTTAAAAGGTGGAATTTGCTTGGCTTAAACTCTAAATTAGAATTACAGAGTCTGTCAGATATCTGTCTCAGTCTCTCTAAATGGTTCTCAAAAGCTACTGCAAAAGCGATGATATTAGCTAAATTACTGAAACATTCTAAATCCTGATAATAAAACGCCCCTCAATTTGTGAAATGTGGAGGTGGCATTGCGTAACCAGAATGACATTCTGTTTAACCGGTATTTACCTGAAAATAATACGAAAACCGTTTATTATTTGCCATATTCTTTACCTCTGCTTGCTATTAACCACTTTTCAAGTTTAACAGATTTACTATTGTTATACATTTATTTTAATATCTACGTTGATTCAGTTTAATTTATGTAACGTATGTTGTTATATGTGTGTTGCGCAAGTCCCGCCTATTCTTTAAGTTTGAAGAAGATTCTCCAATATAAGAATCAATAATCCATTTTTTACGAACACACTAGCGTAATTTTGAATATTGGTGACTTTCGAGAATTTTGCCTAATGAATATAAAAGCAAGCAGTCACAAGATGCCGAGAGACAATAACAGAATATTGTTTGGTCGCTATTATCAGTAAACTGTAAGCCTCGGAAGCTGTAATTGTGATTAACTCTTATTAATCGGAAAACTACAAAATCTGACAAGGAATATTTATAAATTTCGACAATTACGAACCCTTCAACTTCAGAGAATACATTTCGGACGTTGGTGTTTCTATGAGAACATTAAATATTATCGTCAGTGAAAAATCTACGTTTGCTTCAAGCCTTAAAGAGCATTGATGTTGTTGTTTGTTTTTAGATGTTAAGCACAAAGCTACACAATGGGTCATCTGTGCTCTGCCTATCACGAGTATCGAAACCCGGTTTCTTGCATTGTGAGTTCGCAGACACACCGCTTTGCCACTGAGGGACAGCCAACAAGAGAAGTGTATCTGTATATCCAGACCCGATAGAAGCCTGAATATTGTTTGCGAGAGTCTAAAATATTAGTATATAAATAAATAATTTTGTAATAACTATTATTATAAATTGTATAAATGTGTATATTAATATTTTGGCAAATATCACAAATTTGATATATATTAAAATTCAATTAACTTCTAAATTAAAATCCAAATTTAGAGTTATTTGAAATCATACTACATAAGGTGAGTAACATAATAAATCGGAGACTCATCTGAGATAAATTATAATACGTACATGTAAGAGCAAGTACACAGACAAAAAATATTTATTGTTACCTAGCCTATCCAACTTCTCTGGATATTGGGTATTGGATACTAGTTTTTAATAGTCATACAGTTTTGTTTTCGAAAGTCCACGTAAAACCTGAAACCCCATCTTTCTTTGATACTAGTATCACTGGTGATGCAAAAGGACTGCTAGTATCATCTATTACACATGTCTTTCACACATGCTTTTAATTTAACTCTGTGTTTCTCTAGCACTCTATAGGATCTCCGTGCTAGAGGCTATGTTACGTATTATAATTTATTTGGAACGAGTTTATAATTTCTATGTAACACATTACTACTTCAAATAGTCTAAAATTTTAATTTTAACTTAGAAGTTAATTGAATGTTTATATGTATCAAATTTATATTTGCTAACGAGGTTGATACACACAAATTTATCGTAACATGAAAATGTTTTAATCCACAAACAACAATACAATTTATAATAACGATTATTACAAATAATAATTTTTATACACACTTGCAAACAATACTGAAACCTGTCTAGACTAGAACTGACTCTTTGATTGATGATTCACGATGAGCAAATTCATTCTATGTTGATACACAGGCACACTTCACTCGACGGGAACACCAGCTATCTCTATTCTTGGTTGGCTTTATGTGGTTTAAAAGCTGAATTATTAGCGAGGAAGATACCTAATATCTTTGAAGTAATACTAACGTCCGAATTTAATTTTCTGAAGTTGAACAGTTTGTAATGTTCGAAATATCTAAACGTTCCCGGTCAAATATCTGTAGTTTTTCCTATTAATACGCACTTATCATAATTATAGCTTCCGAAGTTTATAGTATACTGACTGTAGCAAACCAACAGTATAAAACAACAGTCCGTGTTTTGCGATGGCTCTTTTATAATCATTGGATGAGGATTTCGAAAGTTCAGTTAACAACAATGTATAACATATATTGTTGATTCTTATACACGAAAATATTTTAAAAATTTAGAGAATAAGCAGGACTTCCACAACACACATTTAACAACATAAATTATATGCATTTCTAAATATATATTAAACTGAAGTATATATAAATATTAAAATAAACATATAATATTAAATCTTTCAGCCCTCTCTCCATAAACAATTAAATATTAACGTTGAGTTGATGGACCACTTTCAGTATATCAGAATGATGTTTTTGGAACAACATATTGATAAATTACAGCTCAATCCTCTGAATCTGGTACGTCTGGTGGTCTCCATTTTTTCATAAGCACGCCATTTTGAAAAGGTAACTGTTTGGAACTTTTCCAGTTCATATTTTGGGTAGTGCACATTTAAATAGTGAAGAGATCTTCGGATCCTCTTTTTCTCAGTGATCCGTTTACGTTTAGCAAACGGAACTTCACCAGGCTTTCAGATTTTTCAGGTATATCATTATCAATCTCCAATGAATTGTCGGTAGGACAGTTATTTTCAAAATATCTATACCATCCAAAAATTGTCTGAGACAAATCTATAATATCATCCTATAAATACTTGTCTACCATTTGTAGTTGGCCTAATTTCTTTGTCTGAGCTTGAGTCACAGCACACGAGCAAAACATGTCCTGATTCTTCTTAACAATAGTATAATCAACAAATGAAAGAGGGATCGGCTTGCCAATCTTTTTGGATTCGGCATCAACTTTTCCTTTGGCCAAATCGTTTTTCAGTAATAATATTACACCCTTAATTGGCGGAGTAGGTCTTACTTCAGCTACAACTGGTCCCGAAACAAGGAATATGAACAAAGCCACCCTCAATACCCTGCACAGTAACAGACTCACCAGTGTCCGAACTTGAATTTAAAGGCAATATACCTTCTAACAACAATGATTGAGCCATCTCAGTATCACATAGGCTAGGTGAAAAAAGAAAAGGAGGTAACACCTAGTGCATTCATATCCAAACACCAACAGTTGAACATAACATTACCAGTTTTTTTCACAAAAAAGGCAGACAAGCCTTGATGATTTTGATAAAGTTTTATCCTCGAAAGCTCATTTGACAACAGTGTAAAACATATATTGTTGATTCTTACAATCGAGAATCTTTTACAGATTTAGAGAACAGGCGGGGTTTTTGCAATACACGTTTAACAGTATAAGTTACATATGTATTAGATATATATTAAACTGAAACAAACATAGATATTAAAATAAATATATAATATTAAATCCGTTACAACTTACTATCACTTAACATCTTTTATGTTTTTCCTTATTTGTGCATCCGTTATAATCTCTCTCTCTCCAAAAAATGTCTCCACATTCTTTTAACAACTGTATCAACATTTATTTTTGCTTAACTTCTACATCTCCTAACATAGAATCCCAGTCTATTTGATGTGTTCGGGCCCCTGTCATGTTAGATTGTCCCACTAATGCTAACTTCTCTCAACTTCAAGCTTTACCTGTCAATAAGTGTTTAAGTAGTGCTACTTTTTTCTTCATTTACTTTTAAAATCTTTGTTGGGACTGTGTCTTTCTCCAACACTTTATTCATACGTAAATACCTGTCTCTTCTATTCCTATCAGCTCTGTCAACATATATCCACCTCTTTTAAAATTTCTACGTTAACATCTTCAACAATTTAACTTCTAGAATCAACTTCTGTAATTTTCGATAAACATACCAGTACCCTGTGATTTAAACTCTTCCGGTTTGATGCTCTTTTACTTAGTTCTTTACTAAGGATAGAGTCATCTGAAGGATTTAATTGCATTACATTGCCTGTTTGGTTATTATTGTAGTTTCTTCACTTAGTTTAGTTTTACGCTGCTAGTTTTATTTTTTTTAGAACAATTGTTTTTACCTCTCTGACTTTTCCGTGTATCAGTGCTTATTGAAGACTGGTTTAGATCCTTAACCTTCCTACAAACAACTGGCGTCTGACTAATTGTAATCAGTGAAAAAGAATCTATTGTTTCAGTTACAGCATATAAGTGGAAGGGAGTAAACCCTTCAAAACGTAAGACTGTTTATTAAACACACAACTTACTAGAGGTAAGTTATATACTGATATCATAAGCACACAAGAAGTCTTGTCCTAAAATTCCATCTGTGTCTAAATATACTTTTTCTTTTTTTTACAAATGTAGAAGGAGCGGTCAATTCCAATTTATCCTTTACTCAACTGTGCCCTATGTTTACCTAATATCTTCATTGGATGTCCTGTGATAGAACTCAACATACTGTTAGTTACTTTTTCCCCTGTGTTATAAAATAACATTCCTAAATCCGCATTTAGCCGAGGAAAACGTGCACTTTTATCCACCAGTAACTGACGTTATGTTTTCTACTTCTGTTACTATCACTGGGGACACTTCAGTAATGTACCTTACACTTGATCTTTTGTTCCACACTGCCGTAACTACTTCTGACATGTAACTCTGGTGATATAGACGTTTTTTACTATCTTTGGCGGATTTCTGAACTAGTATTTTTGATAAATTTCATGAATACGTTACAGCTTTTGAGGCTTCTTGTTTATTCATTTTTGTTCTTTCACTGCAGTTTCTTGCCACACGACCCTGGATTCCACAGTTAGAGCACGAGAACTGCATCTATTTTTTTTTATCTGTGAAAGGTTTTAGCCAAATACCATAACTTATTGCAGTTAAAGCTTGTAAGTCCATTGCTTTAGGCTGAGCTGGGTGTTGATAATTAGGTTTAGTAAACTTCTGCTTTCTAACCATATTTATAGCTGAATGTAACTTGTTGCATGTTTGTACTTCTATAATATTTAATAATGTAGCGTCTGGTGTGCTTACTTGTATGTTTCTTCTGGTTATGTAGCTCATTACTCCACTCTCAGAATTCGATTTCAGGGTATCTTGAGTCATCCCTTCACCTGGTGGATGTCTGAATGTTCTTGATCTGTTTCCGTAATTTTGCATTCTGTGATCGAATTATGATTCGCCTTTTAATTGAACTGCTGTTTGTATTCTTTTCATTATTGTGTCAGTTGGATTTTGCATACCGTATTTTTCTGAGAATCTTCGAGCAACATACTCTAAATCTGTGGATTATCTCAATTGCGTATAAAGATGTATATTTATATATTTACAACTTTTGCTGACATTCGCCCTCCTTTGCACGTAACAGTTAAATTGGATCATTAGAGTTTTGAATAAAAAATTAATTAATAAAGAATTTTACATTATTTGTATGTCATCAAAATGTGGCATTAGTGGTAGGGGATGAACACCTTTGTAAGGCACTGTATTCAGAAAGTGTTAAAAACGCATTAAACAAATAACAACTCTGTATTTCTAAGATGCAAATATAACAAGACCTACTTGTTCGACTTATCATGTGTTTTTGTACAATACAACGTGAAAACTTTCCACTGCTCCAAGAATCCTCTTGAAAAAGAAAAATTATCCAGATGCGTTAGCCATGGGAGCTCATTAATAAATAGCAAGTTAGCTCTTTGTTAGGCCATTCCCTTCAGTCGAGAATTTAAATTGTTGTCACAACAATTGAACTAATGTTATCTACTTATACTTCAGGTTATCTTATTATTTTTTCCTATTATTTTGTAAAGTCCATCAGGTAAAGCTTCAAGAATTAAAAGTTATATATATCACAGAATAAATTAAGGTTATTTTAAATTTGTTTGGTTTTTCCAAGCTACTTTATAACTTATGGTCTACATTAATTAGTTTAAAATAATATGTTGTTACAATGGAAATGTCTGTTTTTTCATACAGAAAATACTGAAAATTGTATTACAGTGTTACATACCTAACTTGTAAAACGTCAATGCACATTATTTTCATTAAGATGACAAAAATATTCGGATAAAGTTTATTTATTCTACCCAACGTTTCGTTGTACGTTTTTTCTCGTCGTCTACATTGAAAATTGTTTCCATCATTCAGTCAACAATAAAAGCTAAAAAAAATGAAATAAAACGGTAATGTATATCATATCATCATTGTGTGCTACCCTTTAGGTAATTAATAGAGAAGGGAAGTTAGGCCCACTGATAAGAAAGAGATGGTCTCGCACTTGTATGTATATTTCTCTTTTTTATGTGGATGTCCAATATTCCTAGAGGTTTTAGCTGTGCTGCCATTTTAGGTAACATCAAGATCACATACTTTTCAAAAAAAAGAAACGCAAAAGGCAAAATTTGAGACAAATTGTAAACAAGTTTATTCCGGGTAGCTCTGTATGACATGTGTGAAACTTTGCACATTCACTGCTGAACATCCAAAGTCTGCAAAAGCAAAGTCCACGCTTACTAGTTGAAGTTTAACGTCACTCAACGTCAATAACGAGTATGCCCCCCGTGAGCATCAATAACTGCTTGGCATCTCCTGCCCATTAAAGCGATGAGATGACGAATCACATCCTGTGAAATGGCTGTCCACTCAGCCTGCAAAGCTGCTGCAAGCTGAGGTAGAGTCTGTGGTTGAGGTTGTCGCCGTCGCAGACGTCGGTTCAACTCGTTCCAAAGATGTTCGATGGGGTTTAAATATGGTGATCTGGAAGGCTAGGGAAGAATGTTGATGTTGTGGTGTCTCAAGAAAACAGTGGTGAGTTGGGCTGTGTGAGGACGGGCGTTGTCATGTTGAAAAACGTCGTTGACGTTCAACATGATGGATTGCACATGGGCCTAAGAATCTCGTCGATGGTTGCGTCCGGTCTGATCGGAAATCCTACGCAGTCCTGATATGGTTGAGGCAGTAGACGTCGCAATGATGGTCCTATCCCGAAGGTGACGTAACCGGATGTAGCGATCTTATGCGGGCGTGATCACACGAGGTCTGCCAGATCGTGGACGGTCACGAGTTGACCCATGTTGTTGGTGACGATTCCATAGCCTTGTGATGGTACTTGGGTGGACATTCACAGCTCTGGCAACATCTGATCGAGATTCGCCTGTTTCAAAGCGACCAATGACGTTGTTGTGTTGTGGTTCAATCAGTCTTAGTGTAACTGTATTGCGTCGGTGGCTTAAAACTGAGGTGTAGAAACCGAGAACCCGTCACTTTTATAGTGATTTTGCACAGATCTCTCAAACAAATGTGTTGGACACGAATGCATTTTGGCGAAAAATCTGATGTTTTCCTCCGTTTTCGAAGTGCACAAGTTTTATTGTCATTTTGGTCTGACAATCAGTGCCTTAACACGTGTAACATTACATGCTCTGAGCTTGTAACGTTATTACAAATATTTCTCTTTAAAATAGCAAAACTAGCCCTTTTGCGTTTCTTTTTTGAAGAGTATAGTTTAATGCTGTAATATACATTACTAGTTGTTTTGTATGACTGCCCCAACACCATCCATACTCGAAATTATTATTTCAATTTGTTTTATGCTCACTTCCGCGAAGAGAGTTTTGATTATAAACAGCATCATTTCTACCTTATTTTCGTTTTTCCTTCAATAACTTCACACTTAATATGTCGTAGGAATATTTCCAGTTGATGAATTGCAAGGTAAAAGTAGAAGTATACGATCTATATCAAATCAAAGAAATTAATCTTTCAATGTAACCGTTGGTAACCAGAGATTGTGTATCGCATGATGTAAAAACAATATCTCAGATTTAAGTTTACCTTTCTTGTTAGATTTATATTCATATCCTTGGTCTCTTAAATCTCCCACCGTTTCTGATTTTTGTTCAAAAAACACTTTGATCACGACATGTGTCGTAAAACGCCAATAATCTGTTAATACTGGCCTCACTATGATAAACCAACTGAACTTGGTCACTGTCATCTGATTTGTGTAACTAATGTTGAGAGTGAAATCGGGTACAGCGTAATACTTCTAACAGATAATCTGCTGACTTTTTGTGTTGCCTTAAGTGTACTGACAGTATGTTCCAGTTAACGACAGCAAAAAGTTAGGCGAACCGAAAATTTACGCAAGAAAAACAAACTACTGAATTGGCACTTCTAGACCATTCTAGATTCTATGTTAGGAGATGTAGAAGTTAAGCAAAAATAAATGTTGATACAGTTGTTAAAAGAATGTGGAGACATTTTTTGGAGATAGAGAGATTATAACGGATGCACAAATAAGGAAAAACATAAAAGATGTTAAGTGATAGTAAGTTGTAACGGATTTAATATTATATATTTATTTTAATATCTATGTTTGTTTCAGTTTAATATATATCTAATACATATGTAACTTATATTGTTAAACGTGTACTGCAAAAACCCCGCCTGTTCTCTAAATCTGTAAAAGATTCTCGATTGTAAGAATCAACAATATATGTTTTACACTGTTGTCAAATGAACTTTCGAGGATAAAACTTTATCAAAATCATCAAGGCCTGTCTGCTTTTTTTGTGAAAAAAAAACTGGTAATGTTATGTTCAACTGTTGGTGCAGATCACAAGTCGTTGTGAGTAACAATTTGAGAATTTCCTTCCTTCTTCGTCTCTGAAAAAGTTATATTTTTTGCTCCAACTAACAACAATGGTATAGAAGGAGTCGAGTTTTTGTATCCAGATGCAGTATTTAAATCAAAGACATATTTTCGCTTTGCGTCTTTAATTGGTCTTTTGAATTGTGTTTGTCGAATTTTTTTTAAATGTCTGTGTCAATTTGTTTGTTTTTGAATTTCGCACAAAGCTACACGAGGGCAGTTTACGGTCTACGCTAGTCGTCCCTCATTTAACAGTGTAAGACTAGAGGGAAGTCGGCAAGTCATCAACACCCACCACCAACTCTTGGGCTACTCTTTTATTATCGAATAGTGGGCTTGACGGTCAGTCCCACTATTCGTTGGTAAAAGAGTAGCCCAAGAGTTGGCGGTGGGTGGTGATGACTAGCTGCATTTCCTCTAGTGTTACACTGCTAAATTAGGGACGGCTAGCACAGATAGCCCTAGAGTAGCTTTGCGCGAAATTCAAACAAACCCTCGCTTATATACCACACTGGTCTTGTTTCCAGAAATGATAAAGACATTTCCAATTGTACATTTTTCAATATTTTTTATTAGGCATGTTTCTTTAAAAAGCCTGAAATTTATATTTCATGGGAAGGGAGACGAAGAACTCTGTCCCCTCGTCCACTGATATCCTGCAACAGACTTGTTAATCTAGAGAAGACATAAAAAGAGGGAATATTTTAATATTATAAAAAAATACAGCGATTTTGGCATTATTCATTGGTAAAATTATTTTTGTTTTGCAGTCCCTCTATTTTTCTGTTTTGGATGGTTACCTGCTTTACGTGTCTTATTACGCCAACTGTGGGTACTTTTGATTAATACCAAAATATGTTTGGTTTCAGTTTTAAGTGTAATAAGTTGTTTGGTTTTAGTTTTAAGTGTAATAGTTTGTTTTGTTATAGTTTTAAGTGTAATAAGTTGTTTGGTTTTAGTTTTAAGTGTAATAGTTTGTTTTGTTATAGTTTTAAGTGTAATAAGTTGTTTGGTTTTAGTTTAAAGTGTAATAAGTTGTTTGATCAATGCTATCATTATTATACACTCTTCTATTTTTTCAATATAATTAAAGGACTAGATAAAGGGTTTAATGCCAAGAAATATTATAGACGTAATGTTAATGTCTTATAAACTCATGCAATAGCATCATGTTTTCTGGGTATCACTCTCTCTTGTTCATCACCTTCTGATCTCACACATAGTGTCTTTTCCACTGCCGATTTAAAATTTAAACCCAAGTAGGCTTTTTTATCCAGTTGTTCCTGATTTAAGTCGACTTTATTAATAGTTTAAGGCTCATTTACGGCAGAATACTTTGGTTTAATAGATGGCAGGAAAAAAACAATATAGCAAATAATTATTATCATTGAATTAGTTCTGTATCACTATTGTTTCATTACTCGGCTATATAATCACAGTTTTCTTATTTCATAAGTATGAATTTAGTTGTAATTTTTATATCCCAAACACATTTGTGGGATAGGTGAGTTTGTTTGTCTTGAATTTTACGCAAAGCTACACGAAGGCCATCTGCGCTAGCTGGTCCACATTTAGCAGTGTAAGCAAAATAGTCATCATCACCCACCGCCAACTCTTGCGCTACTCTTTTATTAACGAATAATGGGATTGATCCTCACATTATAACGTCCCCATGGGTGATAGAATGAGCATATATGGTAGGACGGGATGCGAGTTCATGGCAGGTTGAAAATACACTAAAGATATAAAGTGAACTATAAAAACTGAATTATGTAGCATCACCCCTTCTTCATTCTGAAAGCTTGAAGTTACTTTCCAAAATGCATCAGATAAGAAATAGTATTAAAAATATACCTCAGGTAAATCCATCAGATAGTCCCTACCTAAAGACAACCCACTGAAGCGCCCTCCTTCATGCATGGTATAGTTAAGTTGTGGAAGTGTTGACAAGACAAATAATTTTGTTAGACTTGTGAGTGCTTCTTAGCGTACACCAATACGTTCATGTGAACTGTCGATAAATGGACAATAAAGCGAAACCATCGAAACGTGACTCAGTGATTCCTTATGGTTGGTCATAGAAAATCGTCATTCTCTCTCACGTGCAGAAGAATCTTCTTGCTAAAGACGTCGTTACAAGAAGAAATAATGATAACTCTGAAATAATACTTGAGTCAAGATAAGATACTTCATGTTTTTTATCCTGTGTGCTCACCTTCTTACTCTGCAGAGTTATGGCTATGCCATTTGCACTTACAATTCTGCTGACACTTTCGAAGTTTTAATCAAACTTCATTTTCTTTGCTTTATAAGGAAAGTTGACTGTTTCTACCATTTGGTAGCTTTGGAAGTGACCAAAAGCTTGAAAGTACAGATAATGAGATAAAAGTAGTCACATAGAGAAAACTGCTGGTAGCAAAAAGAGTTATCTAGTTGCAGTAGATAAATCCGTTTACGTTAGAGGACCATTGAAAAAGTGTTTGAAATGAACTTTTCTAAGAATAACACGATAATTGAACATCCTGTGAAGACAAATAAATAATCGTGGCGCCTTTTCTACATGGTTTTCCAGTCGTTTTACATTTGTTTCAGGTGGAACGTTCTCGAAGCAGTCTTTTAAACACTTGACTCACTTCCTCTGATTGACTGTTTTTAAAGAACACATCAGAAATCACATTAAACACATTTTTCTTGTTGAACATTACAAGATTTGGAGAGTGCAAGGATTAATATGTGAATACTACAACATAAGTAATATACAAAAGGCTGTTTTCCTCGAACTTGTGGTTGACCCAGTTCTCAAGTTTTTTAATTGTTCAAAGAAGGAAATTCCATATCCACAATGATAAAAGTGCCCTATCACTTTCCGGACTGGGGAGAGATGAGAGAATACGGCTTTGAAATTATATAACTTGCTTTGCTTTTCTGTAATTATTTACTTTTTAATATTTTCAAATTTATGTGAAGGCATTCTTTAAATATTTAATATACGGCATTACGAATACTTCCTTTCGTGATAAAACTTTAATTTTATATTGTTCCTCAAAACGTTCTGTTTTTACATATCTAGCTAGTTTTAATTTCATTAATATTTATTAAGGTATAATAATTTCAGTACCTTATTTTGTTCATTGCAGTATTTACTATTTCCGGCTGTGAATTATAAAAAGACGATAAAAATGTAAAAAAAAATATTGTTACGTACGGCCAGATGTCACTAATTACATCAAAATTACTTCAGGTAGTTGGACAATGAAACGGGTATTCATAACTATTCCATATTAATGCATACAAGTCGCCACATGCAACACTCGTGGTCTCTTCTTCATCGGGATTTGGTTCGTGTTTTGTACCAAAGAGGGTCAGTGATTTTCTGAACTATCGAATTGTTAAAACAGACGCTGTAAAACAGTCATCCTCTTAAGTGCAAGTGGGAAGAGCGTGCTGTGAACGTAATCATCTTTTTCACTAAAAACTTCGCTTCAGTGGAAAGTACTGTTTGGAAGACTATGACCAGTTGTGGCAATACAGAGTGTAACAACGTAAAGAGGCTCCAGGATCGTTGAAATATAATATACTCAACCTCTACAATTCTTCATTACTGTGCAATTTAAAGAATCAAGGTTCATTTAAGTGTAACACTGATGATTAAGTGAGTTTCACTTCAACTAAGAAATACCAATGTTTGCCAACCATAGTATCTGATTTTTGAGAAAAGAAGAAAAACCAAAAACTCAATCATCTATGCAATATGCAAAACAGAATACTACAGTTACAAATACATACTACACAGATGATATTAATTTAGAATGCGTAGTAGTTTTTATTTAAGTTCCTCGTTTCATATGAAAAAATGCTTTAATTTATGCCTTTTAGACATTATTCTTTTAAACTTGATTTTTTTTCGATCCATTTTATTTATTTTTTATTTTTATTTTTCACCCCAGGACGGAACAAGGGGATGTTTGGATAGCCTTGCTCGTCGCTATTCGGAGGAGCTAAAAACACATTACAGAGACGTGATGGACAGACTGGAAGAACTAAGACGTCGTCGCGTGGCGATAGATATACCACCACTTCCGGTAATCATATGTTTATATCGTTCATTTACAAGAACGTTCCCTGGGAAACCCTTTAATACCAAACAAAAAACAACATGACGAAAAATATATCAAATAAAGAAAGAAAGTGATGACTTAATTGTATAAAATAAATACTTCTTCCACAGTTATTGTAACGAAGATAATATTTCCTGCTTATTATGATTATTTTCGGCTTTTGTTACTGTAGGGTGAGTTTTGAGAAGTGTTTATTGTGTTGGGTTGCGGATCTAAAGGCAGTGTTGTAGCTGGTTACACTCCACACATTTTCTGTGGACCTTTTATAAAACTGGTAGTTAAGTCCTTCATTTAATTCACGGAGCCGGACAAAGCCATTATGGCAACAGAACAGGCTGCAGTCCCTCTGGTCAATCATTTACAACTAGGGATTACTATGTCTCGATTCTAAATATATTTATATTCGGGCATAAAATTAACATTCAGGTTTAAAATACTAATTCATTAACCCTATACAGGTAAATGTTCTCAGTCGAAATCATTATTATTATCAGGTATAAATATCAACAATAGATTACTCATTAAAACATGTCCAGTTGAAATTGTGATTACCATGATTTTCGGTAGATTACTTTTATAAACACTCAGAGTTTTATAAACACCCACAAAAATATGTACAGTCTAAAGCGTTACTACAATAACCTTTGGTAGGTTATACTTATAAACACCTCTATAGATTACTTCTAAAAGCAGGACTCTGTATAGGTCACCTTTATAAGTACCCGTTGTAAATTACACTTTTAAAACGTGTTCAGTCTAACTGCTGTTTCGTTACTGCTATGATTTTAGGTGGAGTACCTTTATAAACACCTGTATATTATAGTTATGTGTTCAGTCTAGAACGTTACTGCCACAACTCTGTGTTGGCTACCTTTAAAAATGTGTTCAGTCTATATAATGATTTGTTACTACCATGACTTTACGTAGATTACCTTTATCCACACATGAGGTGCAAGGAGATTGGGTACTACTTTATCTTTGCACGAATTATAATTATCTGTTTGAATACGCACATTTTAACGAGTTTCGTTAATTCTTTAAATCATCGAATAAGAAGTGTCCCGTTGCTCTAATGATCTGAATTTGATTATTATAAACACGTTTTGTTACTACTTTAGCATTCTCACGTGAGATGAAAATACTTTATAAAACTATATCGGATAAGTTCGCTTAACGTGGGGTTCGACATTTATAGTTATCACAAAACAATGCTAAATAAACGCTGGCCGTGTTTAAGGTTAAGATAAGGAAACAGATCTGACACAGTGTACAGAGATACGAATCTTTATTAAACTGAAAACACAAATTCAATGTGTTTGTGTACTTGCTACTTATGTGAGATTGTTGCTTTCTTTCAGACGTTTATCAGATGTAATGGCACAAGAAGCATCATGATCATCCTGAATAAATACATCTTTCATGCTCATCACTGAACCTCGTTTTAACACTTATTGAAACTGCGCTAGCACGTGACTTGTCATATTCCTTCACAATGGCCGAATCTTGATCTCCAAGCTTTACCTGTTCAGCCTGTAGAAAAACATCGTCTTGGGTAACGTAACAAGATGTATAATAACTCCCCAGATTTGGTGAAGGTACTCTCTTTCATAGACTGTGACATAAAAACCAAATTAGTTTGAAACCTGGTCAGTTTAATGTTTCTTTGACACTGATTCATGTGCCAAAACTGACAAATATTCATAAATAGGAATTCATTTAGAATAAGTAACAATACTACAGAAAGATAGAACCCTATGGTATATATATCTCTATGCCACAATTTCCTGTCTCAAGTTAATAATTATCTCTAACTTAAAAACAATAACCTTAATCTCACACAAATCAGTAGTTTCTTTAACATTTTCTCATCAGGTCATCTCAATTCTAAATATAATTTCCTTGCTTCTTGAACTCTAGTTAGATTACATTCACCAGCGCTTGGATTGTGCACTGGTGGTGTTGGTCTGGGAGTTCTGTAAAGAAACCCTCCACCAAATGGTCTTAAACTTTTCAGATGCTAAAATACCATAGTAACACTCATATTCTGTCGCCCTTGTACTGTTGTCTTCTTTTAATGGGAAAATCCTGTTAATTTGAAGCGGTGCTTGATATTAGTCACCTCTCAGTGGCACAGGGTATGTATGTGGACTTCCAACGCCAAAAATCGGGTTTCGATATCCATATTGGGTAGAGCACAAATAGTCCATTTTGCTTAATTTCAAACAATTGTTATTTTCTTCATATGAAGGGTTATTTGTTTGTGAAGTTAAGCATAAACTACACAATGGGCTAGCGGTGCTCTACTCACAATGAGTATTTGTTTGTTTGTTTTTGAATTTCGCACAAAGCTATTGAGGGCTATCTGTGCTAGCCATCCCTAATTTAGCAGTGTAAGACTAGAGGGAAGGCAGCTAGTCATCACCACCCACCGCCAACTCTTGAGCTACTCTTTTATCAACGAATAGTGGGATTGACCGTCACATTATAATACCCCACGGCTGAAAGGTTGAGCATGTTTGGCGTGACGGAGATGCAAACCCGCGACCCTCAGATTACAGTTGCACGCCTTAACATGCTTGACCATGCCGGGCCATGAAAATATTAATATGTCTGGGGGACTAAATAATGAGCTCTTAAGCCACGAGACAATGATGCTTTATTACTGTTCTCAGGAATGATATCCCCAAAATACATAGAACAACATCTAAGGTTCATACAAATTAGCTCTTGAATCTTTTGAGAATTAGAATAGTGACTAAAATCTGTTAACAACAAAAACATGAAAGCGACAAACATGATAGGTTGTTAATACTTGTCTTTTGAAACATAAGTCATTAAAACTGTAGCACTCATGAAACAGATATCTAGAAAATAAAAGTAGTGTTCTTGATACTTTTGAAAAGTGTGGATATCAGGTTTTTAATGATGAACTGGTAAAATACTTTGTTTATACACTTCATCTAATGTTTTTTAACACTGACCTCATAAAATAACTGATAATAAAAAAATATTTTTAGTACTGATCTCTTGGAACAGATATGTAATTAGATGAAATGCGTGATTTTACCAATTTTACCATCAATAATGAGGTTTTGAAACAACCAGGAATAACACTATCTACAGTTATATCACACTTTTTTGAAACATACCAACTTTATTGTTCTTAATAAACATTGTCTTTTGAAAGACATGAGAATGAGGATATTATATGTGTATGGTTGTGCTTTTGTAAAAGCTACCCATGAAAATGCATGTATCTAATATTCTTAATGCTTATCTTTTGAGGGACGTGTGAATCTGTGCATTTCTGGATATTATTAATACCAACTCTTTAATTTGTTTGTATGTTATCAAGCAAAGCTCAGTGTAATTTGCTGTGTTCGCCCCAAAGAACTGATACCAAAATTTTAGCAATATAGGACCTCAAACTTATTGCTGTCCCACCTGGGGACACTAGCTCTTGAATCACTTGAGAATAAAAGGTTAAGCATTATAAATATGCATACAATGAAGGATGATTTTATGTCTGGTAATCTTAATACTGATCTCTTGAAGTACAAGTAAAAGTTGTTGGTTGTACTAATGAGCTCATAAAACACGTGAAAATATAATATTATCTGGTGTGAGATGACAATACATTTATAGATCTTAAAACATGTAAAGATCAAGATACATTTAGGTATTTTTATTTTTCAAACACCTGACTCTGCCAATATATTTAATGTTATTAAATTGGCCATAAACTAACTACACAATGTAATGCAACAACAATGTTATACAATGAATGGGGGACTATCTAGTCCCTCCTTCATTTACAAGCTGCTACTTATACCACCAGTGCTTCCACCAGGATATTATTCTGAAAGGAAGAAGGAAGGAATCTGCTTTGCATTGGAATAGTAGACAACCTTTGAGCTAACTGCCCTTAGTTTGTCAAGTATCAAAGTAAACAAGGTTATCACTTTTGACTAATCGTGCAACAAATACAGCTGGCAGTGAGTAGTAAATGTCAAAGTTGAGCCTGGCCACTACTTAGGGAAATGCAACTATTAACTTGTATGAAAAACGTCAAGGATGTTAACATGTTCAGAACGGAAGCATTGTTAGCTTAAATAGTGATCTGTCTGAGGGAAAATGAAGTTTTGTGTTTTTCTATAATTGCAGTTGACAGGTTATTCAACTGCATGCTGAGCAAGTTA
Source organism: Carcinoscorpius rotundicauda (assembly GCA_011833715.1). Taxonomy (NCBI): domain Eukaryota; kingdom Metazoa; phylum Arthropoda; class Merostomata; order Xiphosura; family Limulidae; genus Carcinoscorpius; species Carcinoscorpius rotundicauda. The sequence goes on along the minus strand of CM022392.1, from coordinate 40,290,617 downwards.
TGAGCATGATAAGCAAAATGGAATTTACCTTTGTTAGAAGCACCACTAGGATTTGCATGATTACCAATACTTTCGAGATCACTAGCTGAGGACTTTGTAGAAATTATTGTAACTTGTTGGTAGAATATGTAGTGTATTTATGGTACGTAGATGCAAGTGAGACTATACAACTGTCATGTAGATTCCAATGATTAGGGATATAAAAAACACAAGACTACAGCATATATTAAAGTATGGGATTATACAGCTTTCAAAGAGTGCTTGGTTTTCCCCAAAAGTGTTAATCTAAAAGAAGAAAAGTACACCCAGCTTTTCCATTACCATGTATGCATGAATATATAGAAAAATTGGAAAGGATCTGTTAATTAAACATAGGTTAGACTTAGCATGAGATACTGGCAAACTAAGCTGGGTTCTATAAGTTTCATTTTATACTGTCTGGCTTTGTAAAATTCTCACTGCTTTTGAAAAGCTTGAAAATGAAACCATTAAAACAGCAGCAGTGAAATGGTGAATTTGATTTGTGACCAAATGAGAATTCTACAATCTTTTTTGATTTGTGTCATACTATATGTGATCTGTTGTCATCTTCTCCAAGATCAAATCTACAATATTGGCTCTCATTACTGAAGCAACACACTTCAAGTAAATTAAGAAATGTAAGGAAGCACTTCATTTCCTGAAAGTTGCTTTAGTACAAGCCTGGGTGTTGACATACAGAACAAGCATTCCTGTTGAGTAATGATGTCAGTGATAGTATAATCACAGTTGAAGAACAGATTAGAATGTGTAATTGAACATGCTAATCATACATTCATTATCTTGAATGTAGGTACTGTGCACCAAAGAACAAATTAACTGCAGATGTGATCTTCATAAAATACTTTTGTCACTGCTTATATGGTAGAAGTGCTCAAGTGCACCATGAATACTTAGTGCCTTTATTTAGTACAGTGGTTAAGGAACTTTAAAAGCCTAAAGGAATGATAGCACACTGGATAACAATGTAACAGGAGTGTATGATTTACTTATATGTTATTAAGTGTGATAGTAACACGAAAAAACTCACAGGAATTGTCTAGCCAAATGGTAAGACCCTGTCCATACATTGAACATTCCGATTCTTACACTATATATATGAATTGAAGCATTTATGTTTATTGTTGTCAGTAGCTTCAGTATTCAGCTAGATTGTATTAACTTATTTCATTTAGTTAAGGTGAGAAAAAAAAGGAACAAGTTGTGATATTAAATTTTCATTTATTGATTAATAAAGGAAAATCTTTTGAGTGTATTTTTCTCTTTCTGCAATATCAGTTAATTATTATTTGAATATTATTAAATTAATTTCTTATGATGGGGCACACTGAAAGAATGACTATGGAAAATGTTCACATTGGACAAATACAGGAGTAAAAAGACTTTTTAATTGTATGATACAAAAGTTTAATTTCTTTGTTAACAGATTATCCTGTACTGTGTACCTTTGTAAGACAGTGTGATGTTTGTAGTTAGCACAACCCTCAACCAGAGTGTAAGTTAAAACTTACCAGTTTTAAAATTAAATTAACTGTCAGCTTGAGAACATGTCTGAAGCATGCAAAAAGGAAAGTATGGTAGAGAAATATACCATGCATTTCAGTCTTCTTGTATTATTCTGAATTTGCTATTTATTCTATATGTATACATTCTGAATTTGCTATTTATTCTATATGTATACATTCTGAATTTGCTATTTATTCTATATGTATACAGGTTTAACATAAATTGTAATTGAGAACATTAAGGAAATTGCATTCTGCGACTTCTGTTCCATTGCTATCCTCAAACTGACAATATCTATTAAGCCTATGAGAAATACTTACTTCAATACTGCACGTTATGCTAGAACAAAACAGCAGTGTTCTTCAGTGGTAGTTAAGATGATATCTTAAGGTTACGGCTTGCTTCCCCTATATTTGAATGAGAATGATCAATTGTAGGTAGCACTATTTATTCTCAGTAAATATAAACTTTCTTGCAAGGTAAGAAACATTAGATTTAAGCAGTCTGGTACATAGATTCAGCTTTATCAGTTGAAGATAGTTCTATGTCAATAAAACAAGTACACTCACTATGTTTGAGTGCCATGTGATGTCAATGAAGATTGTACATTTCCTATTTCACTTTGTGTTTATTTGCTATATTTCAATCATTTTCACAGCTTACTAACTCAGAAAGATAGCACTATATTATAATAAATCGTTTGACTGAATCTACTATTATTACGCAGACCTGTTCCATTGCTCTACGATTACCTCAGTTTTACCTAAACATATCATGCTGTTAAAAGCATAAGACTGAGAACACGTCTTGTAATCTTGTTACTGAAATTTTGAAATGTGCGAAAGACAATAATACTTGTTAATGTCGAATTTTAGGAACACAGGAAAATGAGATATATCTAATTATCTTAAACAAATTTTGAAATACGAGAAGTTGAAAACAGAACTTTAGTATTCTTAATTATGAAAATTCAAGTGAAGATTGGGATGTATTATGTTATAACTAAACTTATAAAATGAATTATGTTGAAAGTATGCATGCAATCTGCTTAACTTTCTTTAACGGTTCTTTAATTGTACTTTTTGCACGACGCTTAAAAATCGACTAAATTTTATTATACGATTCCTATAAGAACCATACCTAGCGGATCTTGTACTAAGGTTATATGTTGTTAGACAAACAGTCGATTTACGAAAGGCGCAGTAATTACAGGCATGTTGTATACAGAAGTTTTAAGTCATTCATGTCAGTATTACTTAATTAGTCCAAAATACATCTGTATTTACTTAATCGAATCAAACATTATAAAAGCTTGTACTAATATTTTTACTACATAATTCGGGTTCGAATGCTCGCCCTTTCAGACGTGAGGGTATTATAATGTAACAACCAATCCTACTATTCGTTGGTAAAGGTGTAACCAAAGAGTTGGCGGTAGGTGGTGATAACTAGCTGCTTTTCCTCTAGTCTTACACTGCTAAAGTAGGGACGGCTTACGCAGATAGCTCTCGTGTAGCTTTGCACGAAATCAAAACAAACAAACAAACAAATAACCGGAAATTTGAATTTAAGCGTAATAGTTAAGTTTATAAAATGTTAATGTGTTTTAAACTTATGTTATTCACCAATAAGATTGATACATTAATATAAAAACATGACAACAATACAGTTTATAATCATGGTTATTACAAATTATGGTTCATATACTACAGTTTTACAAACTTTGCTAAGTATTCTATCAGTATATAACTGAATATTTTATCGACGATCCAAGTCCACGACAAGGAAATTAATTTTATGTTGATACACAGATACACTTCACTTGACTGTAATGCTAGCTAGCTCTATTCTTGTTTGGCCAAATATGGTTTATAATTTTCACAGAAGAAGGTAAATATCTAATGTCCTCATAGAAGTTAATTCTCTGAAGGTGCATGGTATATGATGTTCAAAATTTACAACGTTCCTGGTCAAATTATGTAGTTTTCCGATTAGTAGGCGTTAATATCAATTATAGCGTTTTAGGCCTATAATATAACACACTTACTGTAGCTGTTCAGTGATATTTTTCTTCTTTCGCTTTTTGTAGGAATCACTCGAGTTTGTAGAAATTTCAACAGTGTTTTTGCGCGCTTTCGTCGAACAAGTATTGTTTGATTTTTACTCTCAAGAACGTTCTGCATATTTCAAGAACAGGCGAGACTTGCGCAATACAGTCAAGAATATACGTCACATTCAAAAAAGAAAACTATTCAAGAACAAGTGTAGGCATTAAAATAAATGTACAATAGTAGATATGTTATAACTACTATAATGCCTGCTGGAATACCAACTTCAGGAGGTAAATTTATTTTACTTACCTCCAAGTGGCAGTACCTTATTATTATTATTACTTCTTTTTCTCTTCTTTACTTTGGAGAGCAGTCACCTTCCCACAACTCTCTACAAACAGTGAATGATGATATAAATATATGACTTTATGGGCTCGAATATCCAGATCTCGCTACCCTAACTTCTGTTTGTTTTAATTATTTTATTATTACTATTTACGAATTTCTTCATGCGAGACTAGCGAACGGATGTCAAGACTGAAAAACTGTGTATCCCCACTAGTGTGGGTTCTATGCCGTAGTCACTTCCAAAACCTAGGGTAAATTTTATATCCTATATTATAGCCTGAACCATGGAGATCCTTTTTATTTATTCAGAGTTTTTGATTTTTGTTTGGGATTGTTTTTGTTTATTAGAAAACATCATGAGTCAGAGGTTTAGATTTTCATTGTGTAACGAAGTCCTACCTTTTGATTTTGTTTTATTTTACTTGAATGTTGAATATTAATATTCCATATGCATATAAATGTATTGATCCAAAGTTGAATAATTTCTATAAGTGAATTTCGTATTGTTTCATACTATTTGAAACCTAGTCATTTATATGTGTTTATGCTTTGATTTTCAAGCTGGACCTTGGGAATTTCAAGCAAAGGACCACATCTTCTTTTAAACCAGGAAAGTATTCAGTAAGTTTTTGATGATTATGTTGTAATTTGTCTTTCAACCAGTTACATTAGGATAATATTCTAATGTTGAAATTTAAGTTTGAAATATTTAGTAACTGGTGTCTTAAGATCACTACAATAATATTTAAAATTTTATGAATGCGCTTTGCTAATTACTGAGTAATTTGTATTGCAAGTAGCATGATTTTTACGTTCCCTTCTAAGGTTTTAATCTAAATAATCTGAATCTAAGCGAGAATATGACTGTTACTTTGGGAAACTTTCCATTATATGCATGAGATGGAATGATAAATAGTCATTTTAACTGAGAGAGGAGCTACCAAAAGTCGAAATTTCTCTATAAGTAAACTTTAATTTTAAAAATATCTTACTTTTAAAATCTGATTCTGAAGCACAAAGCCACACGAAACTTTAGCGAACACTATGTAACACAAATTTTGTTCCTGGATGGTATGTGTTATTTCTTAATTGCTTATGTTGTAAAAATAAAGAAAATTGCCATTATTCCCTTCAAACTTTGTTTTGTGATCTGGATAATGAAATTTAAAAATTAACCTATTTTCTGTGTAAAGACGGGCAAATTTGCACATTTTCATTTGCGTAAACTCCCCCCTAGTACAGCGGTAAGTCTACGGATTTACAACGCTAAAATCGGAGATTCGATTCCTCTCGGTGGGCTCAGCAAATAGCCTGATGTAGCTTTGCTATAAGAAAACACACACTCATTTGAATAAGATCTGAATAACACAACATATGAATCAAGATTACACGTATTCATGCAAAAGTTATTTAAAAATGAACAAAAATGTTTAAAAGAGAGTAGTTTTTCGAGATTTGCTGTTGTAATGTAAATCACTTTCACGTATTAGCCTCCAAATATAGTCTCTCATCATGTTTTTGTTATACGCTTTCACGTCACAAAACCAAAGTTTGAAGAGAAAAATAGGTTTTTCCATTTACTTTAGGCATAAGGAATTTGGAAATAACACTTTCTGCCCAGGAATAACAAAATTTAAAATTTGTTATGTATTGTAATGGGACACCACTTAAAACACCTTTCTTTTAATAAAGACAAACATTTCAATCTTACTGGTTCATATGTATAATAAATATATGATTATATCATATAATTATTTCTTTGTTGCAGAAAGGACAGCTTCCTACGTCGTTCATTTTCATAGAAGTAAATTTGAGTCTTAAAACAGTAAAAGCTTCAGTACTACTGAGTTATATAGCAACGTAGACGAATAGTTAAAGAAAGGTTTTGATGTCTAGAGCTTTAAACTTACGACTCAGAAAAAGCTAGTACGGCTTTTCAAATGCCCTTCAGTGGTTCAGCGGTATGTCTGCGGACTTAAAACGCTACACACCGGGTTTCGATACCCGTGGTGGGCAGAGCACAAATAGCCCATTGTGTAGCTTTGGGCTTAATTCAAAACAACAACAACACCTTTTCAAACATATAGCTGGTGAATCTGTGTAATGCATGAATTTAAATTGCTATTTTCTATTAAGAACGTAAACTGGAGTTAGTAGGTTGAATACATTATGACTGATGAGAACGTTTTCCAAAACAGAATAGTTTATTTTTCTCATAAGATAAAATACATTTTCGGAATGAATAGAGTAAAGATTGAATCGATAAAATATGCTAAGAAGTTAATGGTTATGACAATTAGTTTTATTTTCAGGTTTCTACATTATTTTTTCTACGTTCATGTGAATGAAAGTGTATCATACAATGATAAATTTATTTAGTATTAGTGTTTGGTTCCTTACTCTACTTTTTATTAATATGCCTCTCTTACTCCTCGTGTAATTTAATAAACAAGTGTACTTTAATCGTTTGAAATTTGTATGTTTTATTATCTAGCCTTCTAGCTGTTTGAATGACCAGGAAGAAGAAAATATTTATGGCTTATACCAAGGTCAGACGAGTAAAGAAGTCAATATTGATCAAGCAGAAAGGTGAGATATATAACTAGCTTTAAAACGAGAAAAGTCTGAATGAATGACATTAAAAACTAGTTGATTTAAGATATATTGCAATTTTAATTCAAAAAGCAAAGGTGGTTTTATTTACATGTCAAAAACTGAAAGCTATCGACAATAGATTCATGACGAAGAAAACGAAGTTTAGTAATAAAGATGAAGACAGTTGACAAAACAAAACATTTTATTTACAGAAAGTCTGAATGCTTCGGAGTACACTTATTTCATCTCCAACGAAATAAGAAAGTGGATTAGAATGATACTCTTTAAATAATGCTATAATATCTTCAACATCCGAACATTATAAAGTAGTAAGGTAGGCTTGTAATCCATAGCTTGATACTTGTTTATTTTCATTGTGATGGAGTACTTCAGTGAGAGAAAAAGGTTTATGTACACTCAAACATGACATTGGAGATCAAATAACTTATCACTGGTCTACTCCACAGAAGTTTTAATAGCTTTTATTGAGTACAAGCACAGCCTTGAGAAACGATGAACATTGAACATTCTAGAAATGGATGCAAAAAGTTATCTAATACTTGGCTGAATTTATTTGAATGAAACGTAAAAATGTTTATAAAAAAAAAGTGAAATCTTAAGTGAAACAATTGTTTGTTTTTGAGTTTCCCACAAAGCTACACCAGGGCTATCTGCATTAGCCGCCCCTAATTTAGCAGTGTAAGACTAGAGAGAAGGCAGCTAGTTATCACAACCCACTGCCAAATCTTGGGCTACTCTTTTACCAGCGAATAGTGGGATTTACTGAACATTATAACGCCCTCACAGCTGAAAGGGCAAGCACGTTTGGTGCGACGGGGATTCGAACCCGCGACCCTCAGATTACGAGTTGCAGGCCTTAACGAACCTGGCCATGCCGGGCTCTCGAAAAACATTTCAGCGCAAATCCAGAAAAAAAAACGTACTACTTTCGCAAGCATAAGTACGCACAGCAATGAAATAGAATGTCTTAAAGGTACTATTAAATAAAATGTATTATCGAAGCTCATTCTTCTTCTGTATTCCATTAGAGGTCAAGGTTACGATAGATGTGCCAATAGGTCATGTAAGTGTCAATGGCTCCCAGCTATAATTCAAGAAAATAATTTTTTCGTATTTAACATTTATTGTGCCACTCACAAACCAAAACATACACACCACACCATATAGCTTATGATATTCAACCTTCAGTGTGATTGGTGACATATGATCTCTTGTGAAAGAGTTAATGATGCAAAGAAGACACATTTTTGACTGATTATTTCCGGAAAACATTCTGTAAGTAAAAGTACAATAATTGAAACCACTTTGTGAAATGACTTGACTAGAGCATAATAAAGTGCCCTCTTCCTTCACGAAACGTTCATTCTTGGAATGTTTTTGTCTCAAATACATTCTCAGTCACATTCTAAAGTAAGTCGTCTTATTTTTTTTCAACTATTATAACGTACTGTGTTATGGAAGGGGTTGTTTCAGTTTTTTCCCATAACATTGTGTCATCTACAATTCGTCAGTAACCAACCTTTACCAGTTCTGCAGAATTGTGTAAATAAACACATTTCTTTTTGATAAAGAAAGAAAAAACAAATAATTTAATGAAACATACGAAAGCACAACCAGGATTATAAATTCAAATTGTAATTGCATGCCCTTCAGAATAGAAAACCAAATGCACAAGGCAGTGTTGAATTATTTGGCCCTCAAAAGAGTAATACCATGCTATGGTCATTATACAATTTTAAGTCTATCTTGTAACAGATCTAGAAGTTTGCACAGCTATAAATTTACTTGGAACGTTGAACTGGTGGAAGAAAACGGCCTCAGAACTGCAAGCCATCGAAAGCAATTGAACCTTGATTATAGCAAACAGTGCTTTATCCTAACATAAATTAATAATTTCCTGTATATAACTTGCTTACAACGGCTTGAAAATAATACAGTGTTAATTTAGCTTGAATATCTGTATAAACTCTATCGTGAAATATTAGGTTCTTAAAGCATGTGATCACGTAATACTGAAAATAACGAGTTTGCTCTTCAGTGCACACCTTGTCAAAGACAACTAACTATTTAAGTTATTGAACAGCACGGGGAGACTATTTTTGCATTTTATCATTTACTTACATTTGTCTCAGTTTCATCTCTAGGTTTTCCTTCAAATAACAGTGAAGGAACTAAAAGTGGGTAACACCTGCGTGTGTAACACCACATAAATAACGCTCCTATGCGTAAACAAATATCAGAAGTCATTCTAAATGTCATTTTACTATGGCCCTAACATAGTCAGCATTATCAACTAGATGACAGAGCAGGTGCAGGTAACATGACAAACACAGGAAGTGTAAATTTGTATTATTCTTAATATAGTTAATGTGAGACATGTGGCGCTAAGGCATAGCGAGAAAACAAGGAGTTCAGTCAACTCACTGACTACTACACTAACTAATCCTAGTGCAGTAAATTTACTGAGTACAGTAATCAAGAAAAACTAAAATCGAACACCAGACTTTGAATTATAAGAGTGGCATTCAATTTCCACTTTTCGATTACAGTTGCCTCCAAAGCAGCTGTTGGCGGTCACTTCAACATTTCAGGAAGGATAGAACAGCTAGTGAATACTCCCAGAAATATAGAATTAAAATAAACACAGCGAAGACACAATTAGTAATATTTTCAAAATCAACGAAACATCAAAATGTTCAACCCCAGATCTACATGAACGGAGGGCTTCTCCAAACTGCTACATCTGCAAAAATTTTAGGGTTGACACATGATTCTAAACTTCCTAGATAAAACATGTAAATAACATAAAAACTAAAATTTGGCGAAGAATAAACTATGCTAGGAGTCTAACTGGTAAAAACAATGGAACAACACCAGAAAACATCATTAAAATATACAAGTCATACATTAGACCTGTAATAGACAATGAAGCTCCTGCATGGACCAATGTAAGTGAAAAACAAATACAAACCAAACTCCAACCATCACAGAGTACCTAAAACTACTTCCTCAAAGTTCTTACACAATAACTCAAAAACACAAGCAATACCAGATAGACTTCTACATAGTACAATAAAATATTTTGATAAAAATTGTCGAAAAAAAATGAGTTGTTATGCGAACTAGACAGATATTGCATACATGACGAAGAGAGATCCAAACACCTTTCCCCCTTAAATCTATACATCAGATCTTTGAGATAATATCAAATTTAAAATAATAATAATAAAGAGAGAGAGAGCTAGTCCTGGACTACCTTTGTGCACAATTCAGTAACACCACCATTATGGACACTTGGATGAACCATAAATTATGTATATCTGATTTAAGCTCAACCTACAATGTAGATAATTTATTATACTCTAAAGTTGCTAATTAACTTACATAAATTCATTTGTTTATTTTCAGGTACCTTAGTCCACGATCAAAATCCTTTTATCAACCTTCCCCGTTTACTACAGCAGGTAAGTTCCAATCTATAATTAGTGTTTCTGAAGTCTTCATGTAATAATTATGTATTGAAAATCATTATTATAAATATTACATGAATTTTGCATTTATTATTACCAGATCATTTTAAATTTTCACGATTAGCTGAATTTTGTGCATATATGTTTGTTTTTATATTTTGAATTTCGCGCAAAGTCACACGATGGCTATTTGTACTAGCCGTCTCTAATTTAACAGTGTAAGATTAGAGAGAGGGCAGCTAGTCATCACCACCCACTAACAACTCTTAGGCTACTCTTTTACCAACAAAGTGGGATAATAACGCTCCCAAGACTGAAAGGGCTAGCATGTTGGATGTAACCGGGATTCGAACTCCGTGTTGGTCAGAGCACAAATAACGCATTGTGTAGTTTTGTGCTTAATTCAAAACAACAAGTATACAAATTAATTTAGTTGGCGTTCTAAAGTCAGGTTTTATGTAGGGCAAGTGGACTATAGTGGGCGACCTCTAAAATATATCAGACGTTGTTTAACTGCATATTACAAGCTCAAAGAAATACGATTGCCGTGCGATAACATTTACAGCTATTAAATACAGTAACAATTGCTATAACAAAAAAGAAATATGATGAAGGTCGTTTACTAAAACATTTACCGTATATTTATGTTCCTGATAGAGATATTAACGTTTTTTATTTGTATTTTAATATTTAATTGAATATAACATTAAACGCTGGTGGGACAGCGATAAGCATACGGACGTACAAAGCTACAGTCTGGAATTCTAGTGACACAGCAGATAGCCAAATATGGCTTAACTTTAAAACAGGGCTCACCAAACTTTTTTCATAGGGGGCCAGATTACTTGGGGAATGAGAAGCGTGGGCCGCATGATCATTATGTTCAATACTCATAAGTTAGAACAAAATCTCTCTGTGAAAGACTTAACAATAAGTTTAGGATGCCACATTAGCCATGTGGGAGTAGCATGCAATACACACATATAATAAAAAACAAACAGAAATACAACCAACATTTTTATTTACCACAAGGTTATCAAAGAAGGTGACATTAGCAAAAATAATTGTTACATCGCACATGGTAAGTACATAACTGAATTCACCAAGCCGCAAAAAAAGTTAGTGAGATTTATAAAATTGGCGTTTGGCTTTCAAAATATCATCAATGTTCGGTTTTGAATTGCTGCATCCAATAATTAGAATTGCTTTCAAATGTTCATCAGTCAACCTTGATCGATGTACCGACTTCACATTCTTCATTTATGGAAATGCTTATTCACAGACATAAGTTGTAAAATTCAATAAGTTGCCTTTCTCTGTGTTTTGCTTTCAACAAGTCATTTCCTTGCAAATCGATGACATCCAGCTGAAGTTCCACTGTCACGTCATCAGTGACACAATCAAAAAGATTCTGAAAAAGGAGAATGTCACTTTTGATTCTGTTGAGATCCGAAAATCTTTCTAAAAATGCTTATACAAATTACCAATAATCTTTTTCTGAAACTCCAGGTTGACATCTTCTGTGATTCCAGCATGAAACTCTTTGAAACACTGAAAATGAGAGATTGTTTGTTTGTTTTGGAATTTTGCACAAAGCTACTCGAGGGCTATCTGCGTTAGCCGTCCCTAATTTAGCAGTGTATGACTAGATGGAAGACAGCTAGTCATCACTACCCTCTGCCAAATCTTGGGCTACTATTTTACCAACAAATAGTGCGATTGATCGTAACATTATAACGCCCCAACGGCGTATGTTTTGGCGCGACGCGGGCGCGAACCCGCGACCCTCGGATTACGCGCTTGGCCATGCCAAGCCGAGAAAATGAGAGGTTTCCTCCTTCCAAATGTACTTCAAACAATGACAGCTTTCTCCGAAATCCTTGAATGATTCTATAGTGATCATAGACAAGGTTATTCTTCCCCTGAAGTTTCAAGTTCAACTCATTTATGTGGGATGTGATGTCAACCAAAAATGACAACTTTGACAACCAGGTTGGATCCAACAGAAGTGAATCGGCTCAATACTTCTTGATAAGAAATATATCTATTTCTCTTCTCAGCTGATAAAAAGGAGACAAGATTTACCGCAGCTAAGCCACCTCACCATAGTGTGATAAGGCAAGTTACAGAAATCAGAATCAATTTCTTAAAGAAACGCCTTGAACTGGCGATGATTAAATGCATGACCCCGAATGAAGTTCACTGCAGAAATGGCTGGTTTCAGTGCGCTAGAAATATCGAAGTCTTTTCCACAGAGTGCTTGCTGATGTATGATGCAGTGTATGAACAGAGCGCTTGGTAGTTGAAGATCTTCCAACTGTTTCTTGATCAGTTCTACCAGACCCTTCTTCAGTCATGTGTTTTCCTCCATCAACTGTTACACCTCTAAGCTGATTTCACTGAAGGTTATAGTCTTGCAAAGTTTTATGCACTTCCATGAAAATGTCTTCCCCAGTTTTTCCGTGCATGCTGCAAACTGATACCAACTCTTTCGTGATCTGAAAGTCCAAATTAACGAATGAACACGAGAAGTTTTGACGTACTCGAGATATCAGTAGACTCATCCAGTGCCAGATAATACCATAGGAAGTTTCTAGCTTTTTGGCTTATCTGTAATGCGATGTTCTCTCCAAGTTCTTCTGCTCTCTGTACAACTGAAGTTGCTGAAAGGCTGATACTTTCAAAGAAATTGGCTTTTTCAGGACGCAGCTCATTTCCTGCCTCGATATGAATAAACGGGCAGCAAGGACGAAAGAAGAATTTTCCTATTGATTAAATATGCGCGTGACAGCCTTGTTTCTTTTTGTCATAACGTCTTGTGTTTACCAGCTCAAAGCGACCATCGGTGTGATTTATTTTGTTATGACAGTTAGACATTTGATGAAATGTCACTTTTTACTTCCAAGCGGCTAGCTGCTGACGGGCCGGACAAAATTACCTCGAAAACCGTGTCTGGTTTGGTGACCCATGTTTTAAAAGAAACAGATGGACATTAATAAACAAAAGTTCCTTCATACACAACTCTAGTTTTTTTTATTAACACTAGATGGCAGCACAAAGATTAGTAAATTTAGGTGTGTCTAACGGAAATAGCAAGGTCTTTGATATGTCATTTATAAGTACAGACAGTTATTACATAGACATTTATCATTTACTGATGACAAATGACAATTATACTAAAGTACATTCTCTACGTCTGTTAATAATGATTGATCCTATTTGATCAGTGACACACGCCATTTAAATGTCAAATCATCGATTGTTAGATCTACTTATTGTTATTGGGGTGAATGGGAGGATTTAAAAATAAACTGTGCAGTCACGTATACAACAGTTAAACTACATGGAAATATATAACAAGTACTAAACCATTCGGTTAACTTTAGGGTAAAGTATTTATACTATACTTTAAAATATACAACGGAGAGAATATACTTTGGTGCCCCCTCTAGTACAGCGGTATGTCTCCGGATTTACAACGCTAAAATAAGGGATTCGATTCCCCTCGGTGGATTGAGCAGATAGCCCTTTGTGGGTTTGCTATACGAAAAACATCCAAACACACCCATATACTTTGGAATTTTAAACAGATAATAAACTCTACCCTTTGTGTGTGCAAGAGACAACAAACTTTGTGGTGAAACCTACAAAAGATACTTTACTGTTTAATACTTGTTTAGTACGAAAACATTCTGTTAAGTCTATGACAGATGATAATTCTACGATGAAATGTATAAAAGATAAATTATACCTCGGAGAGTATAACGGATAAACCACTGTTGTAGGTTGTAAGAGTGAAATTTGTTTTTTATTTTAATAGAAGAAAGTTTGACATCATATGAATAGTGTGTCTTTAATTACTTTTACTTTAATAAAACTTTAGTAAATAATTTATGCAGTATATAAAGAAATATGTTATTTACAGAAGAATTATTAAATAAATTTGATTGATGTAAAAAATCTAGGAAGACACAGAAAATAGGCAGAGAGACGTAAATGAACAATGAAAAAAATGAGAAGTACAAAATTACATCAGTGACATAAAATGACATCAAAAAAGTTCAAAAATATAATCAAAAAAGCAACGTAGTACTAAAGATCATTAACGTCAAGATAGAAACTGAATTGATAAATGTAATGATCAGCCAGCTTAACACATATCTGTATTTCCTCAATAATTCCAACATCAAACACTATTAACTATGCAATTCTGAATAATAAAATTCATCTGAACTACATCTGTTACCATTATGGATGTAGGACCTTTTTCCAGCTATACCACTACCTCATCCAGTGGCAGATTTATCATTGTCAGGGCCAGGGGTTAGTGATGTTTGTTGACCCTACATCCTATGTAATTTTACTTACAATGAAATTATCATGGGACCACATTAAAAGCATGGGCCCTGAGGTTGAGCCCCTAAAGCCCCTACCTAAATACGCCATTGACCTCATCAAGTATGGAATTTGGCAACAACATCTACTAATCGAGACACCAACCTGCAACAATTTGTAATATTTCCAAAACGAGTGAATGGAGTAGTAAACCGCAAGCTATTTATCTTAAATTTGAACTTTCAGCTGAGAACTGTAACAAACATCAGACGCTAGTGGCATCTAGAATGTTACATAAAAAGGAAGTTTCTAAAGTAAGGCTTAGAAGCAGACTAAGAAGGAGGGAAGAAACATTTACCAAATTTACAGAAGATGTAGAAAGTATTGACCGATTATTTCTCCCAAATGTTTGAGATATAGTGATGAATTCATTTGCACATTTATGTATTGTTCATGCCCGGTATGGCCAGGTGGGTTAAGGCGTTCGACTCGTACACTTAGGGTCACGGGCTCGAATCTCCGTCGCACCAAACATGCTTGCCCTTTCAGCCGTGGGAGCGTTATAATGTTACGATCAGTCCCACTGTTCGTTGGTAAAAGAGTAGCCCAAGAGTTGGCGGTGGGTGGTGATAACTAGCTGTCGTTCTTCTAGTCTTACACTGCTACATTACAGACGGCTAGCGCAGATAGCCCTCGTGTAGCTTTCTGCGAAATTCCAAAGCGATCAAACAATGTACTGTTCAAATTGTTTTTAATTAATACTCCCTACATACGGGTGTGGCTCTTCTGCACAATTCATGACGTTTCACAGACTTACATTAAGGATTTAATTAAACAACTTTATCATCAGCATATATCTAATTGATTAGCATCAGACTGTAGCTGCCCCCCAGTGGCTCAGCGGTATGTCTGCGGACTTACACGCTAAAATCCGGGTTTCGATACCCGTGGTGGGCAGAGCACAGATAGCCCATTGTGCAGCTTTGTGCTTAATTCTAAACAACAACAACAGACTGTAGCTATCAAACGTGTATATTTTCTACGTTTAATATACAAATTTAAATGGGAATCATTTTTAAAATTCTGAAACTGTATTTTTTATTTTAATGCGACTCGTCTGTGTTCTGAAGTTTTCTCTTTTCGTTTATTTTACTTCAATATTGCAAAAAAAATACATTGTCTGTTTGGATTATTCTAAACACAATGTACTGGTACAATGTGATAATTTCTTCCTGTTTGGCCCGGTATGACCAAGCATGTTAAGGTGTGCGACTGGTAATCTGAAGGTCGCGGGTTCGCATCCCGGTCGCGCCAAACATGCTCGCTCTTTCAGCCGTTGGGGCGTTAATATGTGACGGTCAATCCAACTATTCGTTGGTAAAAGAGTAGCCCAAGAGTTTGCGGTGAGTTGTGATGACTAACTGCCTTCCCTCTAGTCTTACACTGTTAAATTAGGGACTACTAGCACAGACAGCCGTCGAGTAGCTTTGTGCGAAATTCAAAACAAACAAACAATTTTTCCTGTCTTGATAAATAACTAAATTTCTAAACTAACGACAGAAGCCTGCCCATCTGCAGTCATGTGAAAAAGGTAGGACACCCTGTGTATTTTTGTAATATTTTTGGATATTTTGATATTTAATCTCAATTTTAACAATACTGAGAGATTATAGGAATAAAATTAAACAAGTAAAACTGAAGAAAAGACTTTTCAAGGTCTTCTATAAATGCAATTCTAAAAAAATGTATATTCTAACTGAGGAAAACGTTAGGGCACCCCAATATTTATTCCCACTTAAAATGGCTTAACTCACACACAGGTGTATCAAACCAGGTGCACATGGTTAGAAGATCGTTACTCAGCATTTTGAATGAGGCTTGCCGTATATAAACCTCCGACATTTAGTTTGGTGTGCTCCTGACGGGTGAAGTGAGAGTGAGCACCATGGTGAGAGCAAAAGAGTTGTCTGAGACCTTCAAAAAGAAAATTATAGCAGCTTATGAGTCTGGTAAGGGATTTAAAAAGATATCTGCTTTGCTGCAGCAGGACCTGCACAGCTCACAATCATAGAATCCATCATGAATTCTACTGTGTATCAGACAGTGCTTGAGGATCATGTAAGACCATCTGTACGAAAATTAAAGCTGAAACGCAACTGGATGCTGCAACATGACAATGACTCAAAATATACCAGTAAATCCACCAAGGACTAGATGAAAACTAAGAAATGGAGAGTCCTGGAATGGCCGAGTCAAAGCCCAGATCTTAATCCCATTGAGATACTGTGGGGTGACTTGAAATGGGCTGTACGTGCAAGAAATTCCTCTAGCATCTCACAGCTGAAAGAATTCTGCATTGACGAGTGGGGCAAACTTTCTTCAGACCGACGTCAGAGACTGGTAGATGGCTAGAAGAAGGATCTCACTGCAGTTATTTCAGCCAAAGGGGGTAACACTAGCTATTACGGGGTAGGGTGTTCTAACTTTTTCTTCAGTTAGAATATTCACTTTTGTGGAATTACATTTACAGAAGATCTTAAAAAGTCTTTTCTTCATTTTAATTGTTTAGTTATATTCCTATAATATCTCAGTATTGTTAAAATTGAGATTAAATATCTATATATCCAAAAATGTTACAAAAATACACAGACTTTCATGGAGTGTCCTAACTTTTTCACATGACTGTATACTTAACTTTCAAGGCAGCGTTGGAAATCATGTGTTTCTCTTTGATGTACAAGTTTATAACCATTAAAAACATCTTATTTTTAAATGTCACGTTTTCAGTGGTTCTTTTCAAATTGGCACCATTATACACTAGAAGATTAGTTTGTTTGTTTTGTGACAATTAAACACCAATCTGCACAATGGCCTATCTGTGCTCTTCTCCACACAGGTATCGAAATTCGGTTTCTTAAACATAGTGTTGTGCCACTAGGGGACAGGAGGTAAAATTTGGTGCTTATTTGTAAGGGAGCTGATAGCATTTAACGACTTTTTTATATGTATTTTTACCTTAAATAACTTATTAAGTTATTTCAACTATATAATTGTTTTCAGTCATTATATTTAATAATTTATGTTTTGAAATGCGTATGTGTGAGGTAAATTCATATTTCTGTTGACAAAGACTTGCAGAAAAATGCAGGTACGTAAATGTAAGAAAATGTGCCCACTATGTGTCTCTTCACACATAAAAATTCGAGTATCGTAAAACTTAAGCGATAAAAATATTAAATTAAAATAAAATATTTGTGAAATTGTGAGGTGTTGAAAGTTTGAAAATAGTGAGACTGGAAACGTGGCGACAAATAATTCATTCAAAAGAAAAGTTATAGCAAGGGTGACAGGGGTGGGGGACGGGCAATTTCATTCAAAAACTTTATTGAAGTAAATAGATTTCCCTCCTGCCTTTTTCTCCTGTGAACGCACTTGTCAGAAATGAAAAATGTTGAAGTGAAAATAGCAAACGATGAAAAGAAACAAAGAAAAAGAAGTAATGACATAGAAATAGAAGTATATATATATATATATAACATGGATATAGTTTCAAGGATACACTTTCAGACCGCCAACTTATAAGTCTGAGCGATCGTAGTTATTTATGGCAAGCCCCCCAGTGGCTCAGCGGTATGTCTGCGGACTTACACGCTAAAATCCGGGTTTCGATACCCGTGGTGGGCAGAGCACAGATAGCCCGGTGTGTAGCTTTGTGCTTAATTCAAAAAACAAAAACATATTTATGGCAAATAGAAAACTAATTTTTATATGAAAGAAGCCCCCCGTCTCAGTAATTTTCTTCCTTTTATTTAAATGAGAAGTAAGTTGTTACAGAATAAGCAAGACTTGCTTATTTACCATGCAACACTGGATAGCATTTAGGGTTAGTTGTTATCAATTTGGTTAAAAACTCTAAAGTTCAGTGGCTTTGCTCTTATGGACCCCACAGCGATGGGTGAACGCAAACCACAATACGGTAACAATCAACGACCCGTCTTTATGTTTCGTATATTTTGCCCCACCTACCAATCACAAAATGTTTTACACGTGTCTAGTTACAATAAAGAAAATAAGATATAAACTTCCTTAAAATCGTTTGATGTTCTTTTAGAATGTTATAGAGGTTAAGCAAATAAAGTAAGGAATATGTAAAATGAAAATAATTATATCTATTTTCTTACCATTTTAAACACCTTGCCCTTAGACAAACTCAGTTAAAGCTTCGGAAATTCACAGAAAATCTTTAATATAAATCTGATTTTTAATGTTTAACAGTCTTGTACTGCTTACTAAAAGCTTAACAAACTTCACCAAGGTAAGCTTAATACATTCAGAGTTATTTGTAGTTTCATGATTAGATCATTGTTGTTACATATTTAGTCAAATTAAATGAGTCCGAATTTTTTGACTTAATGAATAGCATTGACTTGTATTTCACTTATTTATGAAGTTCGATTCTGAGGACTCCTTCAAAAAGTTTACCGTACATCCAAGTCTTTATTCGGCCCTGAGAGTGATAACGGCTTAGAAACTATCAGATTGTTCCATATAAAATGCCGGATTTTCATGTGCAAATTTGAAACTAGATTTTTAATGCCTTAAATAAATTCGTCAGAGTAATATAGTTTATTGTTCAATTCATTTTAAGTTCACTTTATTTTTCTCATTTGAGAAAATCTTGTTTATATTGTTTTTATATCATCATTAATAAAACTGATTGGTTGTATGTTTTGAATATTGGTACAAAACTATACAGTAGGCTATCTGTGCTATGCCTACCACAGGTATCGAAAACCGATTTCTAGCGTTGTAATTCTGCATACATACCACTGTGCCACTGGGGACAGTAAAATTGATATTCATGTAATTTTCTTATTCGAGTTCAAGCTTGGTCACATTGCTGCGAAGGCAGCTCATGTGACCAAGTATTCATTTGGTGATGGCACAGATAATTAGTGCAGAGCACAGCGTTAGTTCGAAAGATTTCACTCTGGAGACAGAAGTCTTGAAAATGAGCCATTAAGCCACCCTCGGACAGCCATTAATGAGAAATAATTGAAGGTCTTAGTTGAATCAGATACCAGCCAAATCGTGAGAGAAGTTGCCGACAAACGTAATGTTCATTATTTAACAGTTTTCTGACATCTTAAAGCAATTGGTAAGGTGAAAAGCTGAATAAATGAGCGCCTTACGAATTGACTGAAAACCATCAAACAAGATGAGTTGAAATTTGTTTTTTTATTTTTTAAGCAGCAAAACGACCCGTTTCTCTATAGAATTGCCACCTTTGGTGGAAAATGGATTATTTACGACAGTCAACGGCGATCCAGACAGTGGCTTGACTATGATAAAACACCAAAACATATGCCAAAACCACCTCTTAACCCTTATTGTCAGTGTTTGGTGGTCGTCAGCAAATGTGATTCATTATTCTTACTTAAAACAAGGAGAAACAATCACAGCAGAGAAATACCGTTCTGAACTTGAAATTATGCATCAAAAATTGTCACGGAAACTTCAATAATAGTTAGCTGAAGTGGACCCACGTGCTTCATGACAGTGCTTGACCTGATGTCTCACGTGTTGATGTCCAAAAACTAAGTGAACTTCAATATGAAACTTTACGTCATTTACCATATGCACCAGATCTTTCCTCTATAAATTATCGCTTTGTTTTAAACATTTGGATATTTTTAAAGGAAATAATTTTGCAAACCAAAGGTCAATTGATAGTTCCTTTCAAAATTTCATTGCATCTAAGGTCGTCCAGTTCTTTAAAGATGGCATTTATGAAGATCCAACTTGTTAGCAGAAGTTTATTGGGTTTAAAGGAGTTTATTTTGGTTAAATAAATTAAATAACAAATAAAGTAAAATATACTTGTTTGACATTTTCCTTTAAAAATCCGACATCTCATATGCAACAGCCTGAATCAACGGGGTGCATAAGAAGCAAAAACCTGAAACGGCGTCCTTAATTCATTAGAATCTATAGTAGAATGCATAATAAAGTTGTAACGGTTTATAATAGCACACTGCTTTAAACAGGGCTCAGCAGCAAAAAAATATCAAATTGTAACATTACAGTTTAGCACTTACAAGAAACACAATGAATCAGCGTTGTTTTTTTTTAATTCTCCTTTGAGTGTGTTTTTTTAATAGCAAAGCTACATAAGACTTACCGCTGTACTAGCGGGGGGGGGTTGCCTTGTGTATATAATTGAATTGGCTAGAAAATATTTACAATATTTCTCCTATTTTTCAGGGCCAAGCGTGTTAAAGCGTGCGACTTGTAATCTGAGGGTCGCGGGTTCGCATTCCGGTCGCGCCAAACATGCTCGTCCTTTCAGCCGTGGGAGCGTTATAATGTTACGGTCAATCCCACTATTCGTTGGTAGAAAGAGTAGCCCAAGAGTTGGCAGTGGGTGGTGATGACTAGTTACACTGCTAAATTAGGGACGGTTAACACAGATAGCCCTCGAGTAGCTTTGTGCGAAATTCAAAAACAAACAAACAAACTTCTTCAGGGAGAAACAGTCTGAACAATAACACAAGAATAATCTAGATCATTCAAAATCATTAAATGATTTATTTGTTTTACGGCAAAACCACGTTAGGCAATTTGCTATGTCTACGATAGAGGAATAAAACCCTGGATATTTGCGTGGCAAGTCTGTAAGCTTATTACTGTCCCACAGGAAGACACATCTAAAGGCATATAACACCACGAAATGAAATCAATATTGTTTCACTAAAGGGGACTCTTTCTCACATAACACCGCATTCTAATTTAAGACGCACTTAACTTTTAAAAAGGAATTTAGAAGAAGAAAAATTTGGAAAACAATTAGAAAGGAATAAATATATTTTAAAATATTTTATTAATGAAACAAAAATGTTTATAATGTATTTAAAATGAAATAGAATAAAATTATGTAAAAATATAGAAGAAATTTAAATATTTTATTATAATAATGTTTCTTCCTGCTTTCTTTATGTCCCGTCGTAGTCTAGTTGGCTAGTAGACCTGGGGAAACTTGGCACAAACCCAGGAAACCCGGGCTCCCTGCCCGGCGCGGGACACATATCTTTTTAGCCCCCCAGTGGCTCAGCGGTATGTCTGTGGACTTACACGCTAAAATCCGGGTTTCGATACCCGTGGTGGGCAGAGCACAGATAGCCCATTGTGTAGCTTTGTGCTTAATTCAAAAACAAAAAACAAAGCTTTCTTTATTTAATCACAATGCTACTTCAGTGTACTTAAGAGTACTTAAGAGAACCGTATTAATGGGATTGGGGAAGAGTTACTTGTAATTTACTGCTGATAGTGCAGAATGATAACATTATTGCATTTTGGTCTTTTTATAATGATATTTTTTTAAATAAAGGTTATTATACTCTGTTTAACGAAATGGATATAGAAATTATGGTATCAAAAAGTGCTTGCAAATGAGTATTGCAACTGTACCATGAAATCAAAATAACTGGAGGATTTTTCATGAGGTTGAAACTGCTCTTTGCAAATTACTAAACAAAATGTTAGACCAGTTGATAAAAAGCAGTGATAATATCTGTGTGTTTTGTTAGGAGGCCACATGTGAGTCAAAACGTAAATCATCAAAAGACTTAACTAAAATTTTTCTTGATATTGTTCCCTTGTATAAAATATGGATATTTATCAAAGTCGTATGAAATTTACATACATAACTTGTATCTTTCAGCTTTACTGTAGCCAGAGGGAAAAATTTATCCAAGGTTCAAGCACTGACAAGCACTCAGGATAAACCTTACATATTATATACCTTTTCCATATGGGTGTAAAGTTAAATAGTTTTAGGTTTAATTTCAAAATTTAATCGAAGTCCAACTGTCAGTAATATTGTAGCGATATACAGCCTTGATTTTCATTGATGTTAGTTATTATTGAATAAAACATCTGGCATTAAAATTACAAAGTAATAGAAATAATTATTTAAAAACACAGACAGGAATTATAAACAATAACTAAATGGATATTGGACTTCAAGTCTTTACTTAGGCCACACCAAGTCATGAGTGTTCCATAATCTTCTTTACTATCAAGATATTATTTCATCATGTGTGTTGTATGCTTGAGATCAATCTCTTGCTGAAAGAAAAATTGTTGTTGAAAGTCCGGTTCATGTCTGAATGGCATAATGAATCAAAATTGGCCTGTAATTGCAGCAGTTAGCTGCTACCACTTTGTGTAGAACATTTTCATCACTAACTGAGATGCAGATCCAAACTTGAACTGATAAGCTGGCACACTGCACTGTAAATGTTGTGCACTGACAATGATACAGTTTGTTGGTGTTGATAAAGATTGTTGCTGAATAATTGTATCTTGGAATCATCTGTAAAGATCACACTGTCTCCAGTTTAGCCCATTTTACTGTTTTTTGTTAAAAGACTATTTCAGTTTTTTTGGTTTGGTGCTCTCTCTTTGGAGCAATTTTGAAGGAGTTACACATCCAAGAGACCATTTTAGGCACATTTACCCATATTTATAAAAAGGTCCTTGAAAAAAATCTGAAGCTTTTCATTATTTTTAGAACATATCTTGTTATACATGATATCACTTCAACAAAATTATGCTCCATTTTCTTCTTATGTCCTTATCCCCATTTTTGTGTGAGATCAGCTACTCAGGTCCTCCTTCTCTGTAGATTATGATTATGTGCATAATTTCTAATTATTCTCAACTCTTTTGTATTCCTGCCCATTGTGTTTTTCTACCATATTATTTTTAATTTTCTACTTCTTCATCACTCCACTGGCACTTCTATCCGTTTTTACATCTTACTACATATCCCATCTATCTCAGTTTTGCACTCTTGCATTTTTCTGTGATCTTACAGATCTCTCATTATTATTTTTTTCCAAGATATTTTCAGCATTCATCTCAATATTATCATTTTAGTTCATTGTAAAAAAAATTATCCTCCCTTCTTCTAATGATCCAAGTTTCTGCTTCGTAATTCAGAACTGAATACTGTTTTGTATATTTTCATAAACTCCAGTTGTATTTTCTTGTAGAGAATCATCTTCTTTCTCCCCTTTTGCTGCCTTGCAATACCTTCATTTCCCCAGTGTTTACCTCTAAGCCACTCTTTTCTATATTTTTCTGCTACATCTTGCATTTCTCCTGTAGTCCTTCCTTGACTCAACTGTTATATCCAAATCATCTGCAATCAAGAGGTCTTAAAGCATTCTTCTTTTCGATTTCTAATTCAAAACATTTATCACTATCACAAACAGGAAAGGGCATAAAGTAATCCTTAACTTAGACCTTTTTAAACTCTTCAGTTTCTCATTATTCTTATTCTTACTGCTGTCTTTTTTTTCATTATTCTCACCAGCTTCTCTGGGACTACTTTCTTTGTGGTATAACATCAAATGATGTCTCATAGTACCCTATCATACCCATTTTCCAAATCCACAAATCATTAGTATGGTTTCCTGTTCCTCTCTAAAACTTTTCATGCAGCTATTAATGTAACATTTACTGTGCCCTTCCAAGGCATAAAAGCACATTGCATTTATAGATCTGTACAACTTTTCTATTAACCTATATACTTTTCAAAATTTGTTCAGTTAACTTAATGCCTTAACTTTTAGTTTAGTATGCCACTTTTTTCTTTTTGTATAAAGACCAAAATATATTTTTCCCAATCTGAAGATATTTGTTCTTCTTCCCATATTTCCTATAGAAGTAGTCATGTCCATTTCTAAGCTTTCATCTTTTCCACTACCACTTCTCTTTGACAACTTGCTTTCTCAAGTTCTATTTTATCAATGGCTCTCTTTACCTTCATCCTTTTGAATTCTTCCACTGGACCTTTTGCAACTTCTTCCTAAAACTCTCTCAGGTTGTCTAAATTCACCACTTCTTGATAATATCATTTTTATTTCTTCTTAACTTTCTTTTTGTGAAGTTGATTATAGGCCTGTTTTTTCATGATATTTATTTTTCCAACATTTTTTAAGCTTGTTTCATTGGTTTTGCTATCCTGTAAATTACCTGCTCTCCTTTCAAATTTCCCACATTTTCATATTATTCTTTCCAGACTTCACTTTTTGCTTTGACAACTACTTTCTTAACTTTATTCTTGAATTTTCCATATTTAGTTCTTGCATATTCATGATTGTTATGTTTCATTTCTTTAAACACCTTTCTCTCCTTTGATGAGTTCCTTCTTTCATGATACCACAAAATTTAGTTTGTTTCCACCAGTGTTGCTTTCATATTACTCCATTCCTTATTTACCCTTTTCCCTCTGTGTTTTTCCCACTTATGCTCTTCCCCTCCCTTGAATATTTTCCCTTAAATTTTGCTACCTTATTTGTGCATGTGGTAATATTATGTCCCTTGAGTGTAAAGATTTTATTTCACAATTTATTCTCCAATTCTTGCTCTTTTTCTCTTTTCTTACCCTTTATATCTGCAATCAATAGCTTGTTTTGGATCACTACTACCTTTCCTTGAATCACTTTGCAGTTTGTTATAATTCACCTTTTTTTTTTCTTAACAACACACAGTCCATTTGCGTTTTATATTATCCATTTTTGTAATTAATTAGATGTTTTTCACTCTCTCTCCCCAAAATCTCTGTTAGCAGAACACGTCTAAAGCATCAACCATCTCTAGCAAGCTTTTCTCTATTACTTCTATATCCTTTCCTCCATGTACTCAACCAAAACTTTCTTCATTTTATCTACATGGTAGTTAAGATCTTCAATCATTATTTCCTCTAACTGGGGTGTGCTCCTTATTAGGTCTTCAAGAACTCTAAGTTACTTCTTTTCTTCTACCAAACATCCTTACTGGTGCATTTATGCTGATACTATATTTATGATTTCTGTCCCGTCACTATTTTTAGACTCATCAACCTCTTACTTCTATTCATCTCCATTACATTTTTTTTTTCAAAATTCCATTTAAAACTATGCCTACCCCATTTAGTCTTGTACTTTAACCATTACAAAACACCTTAAATCATCATCTAGCAACCTGGAGCTTTTTTTCTTTTCATTTTCTATACACATAATTCTTTTATTTATTTGCATTTCATTACATCTGTTTTATTGCATCCACTAATTTCTTTGGCTGTAGCCACAGATACTATGGTACGTCTTAGCCATTTTCACAGCATTGTATCCAAGGTACACTCTACATTCCTGGTAAACCCAATATTCAAATTATGGGTTTGGTCAGGGATTTTTTTATGTATCTTAGTTTGGAACTGACATGTGCAGTTGGAATGAATACTTGTAGTATTTAAATTAAACAGCTTATATTTTTACCACAGTAGTTAAAATAAGACAAAAAATAGATACACTTTTGACATATTTTTTGAGAATTGAGTTTTATGAACATTAGGAAATAACTTATTATTTCTGTTGGTTTAATTCCTTTTCTTTGTTAACAGATGCTAAATCTGAAAAACCCTACTCAAATGGAACAAAAAAGAAAGGAGGTTTAGGAAAGTTGTTTCGAAGTTTTGGTGTCAAAAAAGACAAATGTAAAGAGAAAAAGTCTCGAAAATCAGAAAAGAATGTCCGAAAACTGCCATTACCTTGTAAATCGCCCTGTTCCAAAAATCATGTCGAAGGTAGGTGTTACATAAATAGTCTTTCAAATATACATTTCTAAAATGTAATTACTTGTATTATAACTTGAAAGAGCACATCATGTGAATAGTTTAAACAATTTTGCTCAGTGTTTCTTGCAAACATTGTGTGTTAAACTTTAACAATTTCCAAGAATTCTTTTGATGAATATTTCAATGTTAATTTTTCGCTGCTGCTTGAAGAAAATTTTAACTGAAGCCCTACAATTCAACATATGAAACTGTAAATCAAGGTTGTGTTATCTGAGAGGAAATGATGAACCCTAATCTATTTACATATTTCTTTCTTTAGAATATCTGTTGGGGGGATGTATACTGATGCAACTTTTTTGTTTTCTTGATTAAGTGGTTAGCAGAACAAAAATTAAAACTAAGGTGTTTGAACATAACATTTTTTAAAATGAAATTTTACATAACTTCATAATTTAATATCAAGTAAGTATTACATCTATGTTCATCAGTACTTAACAGTTACTTTCAAAATTGGATTTTGGCTACTTCAGACTCAGATCACAAAATAAAATGAAACAGTTGACTGTAAGATGTTTTTTCTAAAGTACAGGTTACTGATGTCAAAGCCCTATAAAGAAGTAGAACACTGACTTTGCAGCTCTGATAGAATACAAACTATCAACATTTCATTTTTGAGACAGAAAAAGCATCTTACCCATACTATATATTTGATGGGACAGCCCACCCCTCTTGCCTCAGGCAACCAATTAGCACCTATGTCTGCAGTTCAGATCTTACTACTTACGATAATGATACATAGAACTAATATGACACCCGTTACTCTTCTTGGTGTCCATACCCATATTACATGTCTGTATTGATATAAAGCATCAACAACATTTTTTCGTGAAAATTTACAATACCATAAATCTCAAGCTTTTGTGGAAGTGAACAGTAAATTTTAAGGCTTTGAGAAAATATAGACTACTACCATTACACCACTTAGAAGATAAAATCTATCAGATTTATAGATATATGAATATAGAGACAACATAACTTACAGTACTTGGAAGATATAATCTACCAGCTTCATAGATGCATGAATATATAGACAACTGATCTTAGAATACTTGAACAGTGCCTTGCAAAAGTGTCCAACCAAATATGTAAGTACTTGGTGGAAGCACCTTTGGCATCAATTACTGCTCTGAATCTTTTTTTGGGTGGGTCTTTTCTAGTTTTACACAGTGGGATGGTGTGATATTTATTTGTTTTTCTTGACGAAATTGCTCCAAATCTGACAAGTTTGCTAGAGATTATTGATGAAGTACAGTCTTCAAATCTGCCATAAATTTACTATTGGATTCAAGCCATAATTTTGGCTGGGCCTCTTAAGGAAATTCACATTCTTATTTTGTAGACATTCCACTGTGGCTTTAGTCTTGTGCTTTATGTCACTATCCTGCTGAAATGTGAATTTTCCACCTATTGTTAGATTCCTGGCTTTCTCAAGCAGGTTTTCCTCTAGGATCTGCCTGTACATTGTACCACTCATTTTCACCTCAGTCATGAAAAACTTCTCAGCACCTGCTGATGTGAAGCATCTCCATAATATGATACTACCACTACCATGCATGAAACTGGAATGGTATTGTTTGGGTGGTATGCTGTGTTGGGCTTGCACCAGATGTAATGCTTTGAACCTAGACCAAATATATTAATTTCTAGTCTCCTCTGACCACAGAACCTTCTGCCACATGTCTACAGTATCACTTACATAATTTTTTGCAAACTCCACATGTTATATAACATGATTCTTTTTTAGTAATAGCTTCTTTCTTGCTACTCACCCATACACTATGTAAGGTCCAGGATACTGTTGATATCTGAAAATTAACTCCCTTATCAAACATGGAACTTTATAAAACTTTCAACATCAGTGTTGGCTTCACAGTGGCATCCTTAACCAGTTTCTTGAATTCCAACCTGCTTAGTTTTGAATGTCTGCTTGATCTAGGTAGTTACTTGGTGGTATGAAGCATATTCCACTTCTTAATGATAGACTTCACTATACTCAAAAATAATCAGTGACTTTGAAACTTTCTTGTAACCTCCTCTTGATCTGTGCTTTTCTGTCATTTTATCCCTAACTTTTCTCAAAAGCTCCTTAATCTTCATGGTTTGTTTGTTATATTGCTATGTAAAATGTAGCTTAAACAGATGAATTTGCTCTAAAGTCAAGTTAAACCATTGTGATTACACACAAACAAAGACCATTATACTAATTTTGTGACCTTTCAAACAAATATTTTGCACCTGAACTGATTTAGGGTTACCATAACAATGGAGCTGAATACTTATGCAGTAGAGAATATTTAAATTTTCTTTGAAAGTCTAACTTATATAATATTAGCTTTTTTAGCATATTCACTTGGAGTACATTGTGTAGATTTTACATATAAAGTTGCATTTGATAATTTCATGATTGCAAGTTTAGATGGCAACACAATGTGGAAACTTTGTAGAGGTTGAATACTTTTGCAAAGAACTGTATGTTTAAACTATAATTCATATTTAAAAATATATTTGTCTCGTGTTTTTACTTATAAAAGCAAATACAGTAAGTGTGGTAAATATAATATAGAAGTAAACATAAGTTGAGATTTACTGATGCTTTAATGCAGGTTGATGATCTTATCATCCTTGGTCCACCTATAGTTCCTTAGAAGACCATCCACCCTTAGCAACATGCTCTCTGGTAAATCACAATATGATCCTTTTCCCAGCAATGCACCCTTTGGTACCACTTTGTTGAACTATGATGTCATTGGTCCACCCCTATTGGCTGAGGCAGCCAGTCAGCACTTATATCCATAGTTCAGGTCTTAATAGTTATGATAGTTCTATATAGAGCTAATACGTTTCCTTTTGCTCCACTGGTAAAACTTTATACTAAGTTCAGGTTCTTTAGTGGCTTGCATTTACATCCAAAGCTGTAACCCTGATGTATTTGCACAGAAATGTGAAACAGTTTGTTGTTTTTGTAGCTATAGCTGTAGTTGCCATATATTATAACACATAATTTGAAATTCAATATAATATTCATATGCAGTTGTATAAGCTATGTATATTTGCGATCATAATAAAGTATGTGTTACATCTGAGAACTATTAAAAGGCTTGCTGCTCTACCTGTATGTGATGTGCAAATACTATGTGTCTCACTCTCTATAGTGTATATTTCACTTTTGCAAAATTTTCTAAGTACTCATTTCAAACATCTTAAAGCTATTCAAAGAAATTTGCTCATGTTTCACAAGACAGTTGTATTGTGTTCTGTTTTTCCACAGGAATGGAAAACTGCTTGATGACTTTACAGAAATTGAAAGAACTTTTGAATTACTGTAATCCAAGTTTATAAGTAATTAGTTCAGACAGAAGGAGAATTGAAAATAACATTTGAGCACCTTCAAACAAATTTGTTTCTAATCTTGAAAATATCAAAATATATTTCCTATATTCTTTAGTCTGCTGACCATGCATATTTTATTTCTACTTCATTATCAAATAGGGCTTATTTTCTTTCCCTTGTATATAAATAATTTGCAATCGTATTTAATACAGTCATATACTGTGTCTTGCAAAAAAGTATTCACCCCCCACAAAGTTTCCACATTTTGTTTTCATCAGAGCTTGGAATCATGAAACTTGACTTTGGATAAATGCATCTGTTCAAACCATACCTCTCATAGTGACATGAGAAGTCAACCATGAAGACTAAAGAGCTTTCTATACAAATTAGGGATAAAATGATAAAGTACAGATCAAGAGAAAATTACAAGAAAATTTCAAAGTTGCCAAATCATCTCTTTCAGTGGAGTAAAGTCCATTATCAAGATGTGCTTCATACCATCCAGTCACTGTTCAAATCAGGCTACCTTTCCAAAAAAAGCAGTTTAGCAAGTTGAAAATTGTTTAGAGATGGCACTGTGAAACCAACAGTGATTTTGAAAGATTTACAAAGTTCAGTGTTCAGACATCAATAATGTCCTAGTTCCTACACAAAACTGGCCTACATGGAGCTTGTGACAATACATGTGAATGATGCTGCAGACATGTGATAGAGGTTAGCAGTCAGGCAAAAGAAAATTGAACTGTTTGTTCTAAATTCAAATCATTACATCTGGCTTAAACCCAGTATAGCATACCACCTGTCAACACCATCACAAATTTCAAGCACAGTGACATCAGCATTATGTTATAGGGATGCTTCTCATCATCAGGGACTGGAAAACTTGTCAAGATTGAGTGGAAGATGGATGGTGTAAAGTACAGGTGAATTCCAGAGGGAAACCTGCTTGTGTCAGCTAAGAATTTAAAATTGGATTGAAAATTCACACTTCAACAGGACAATGATTTAAGGTGCAAGGCCAAAAAGAGTGTTTTCAAAAGAAGAAAAAAGAAGTTCTGGAGTGGTCCAGTCAAAGAGCTGACATAAATCCAATAGAGAATTTATGGTGAGACTTGAATATTGCAGTCCATCAATAGTTTGCAATGAACTTGTCAGACTTGGATCGATTTCACATGGAAAAATTGGCAAGAATTACACCATCCCATTGTACAAGGCTTATAGATATCTATAAAAAAAAATTACAGACAGTAGTAACTGCTGCCAAAGTTCTTCCACCAGATGCTGATCAAGGGGTTGAATATTTGTGAAAACAGTAAATTTCAATTTCTTATAAATTTCTTTGCAGGTTTTACTGACATTGAACCTCCTTTCTAAATAACAATGTCAAGTTTGATTATTATAGTTTTCAATAAAAATAAATTAATTTTCAATATTCGTTTACATTATTTCTATTTCATCAAAATGTGACATTATTGGTAGGAATGAATATTTCTGCAAGGCACTGTATTACAGAAAGTATTTGCTAATACATTTTGTGTATTTTGTAAACTGATGATCTGAAGTGAAATAATGAAATGTCATCCAGAGAATGCACAACAGAAGTTGACTGTGTGGGTGTATGTAGTTTGAACAAAGTTTAACTGGGCTCTAATTGCTCCGAAATAATCATGTGTATGAAACAGAAACTGGCAGCTTAGCTTCTGTTATTTTATTCACAATAGCCAACATGAAATATTCATGATTGTTATGTAATTGTAGATAGCATGGATTTACAAACTAAAAATTGTGACTAGGTTTTTTTGTTTTTTTTTGGCTTTCCCTCAGATAGTTTGTGGCGATCTTTTTTTAAAATATCACCTGTTTTTAATGATAGCTACAACTGGTTCCTATTTTAGACAGACTAAAGATGGTGCAAATTAGCTCAAGTCACTAAAATGTGCCTTGATTTTTGCTGCAGTGCTAGCCTACCTAAGGAAGAATATTCCATTTATACTGGATGCAAATATCATTGATAAAAGAATTGAGTAATGCTTTCATGAGTACTGGATAGTGTGGAGGAAACAATAAGGTATATAAGCCAAATGCTCTTACCATACAACAAAGAAAGAACTCTTGTGTTAAAACTCTTAAGTTTTAAGTTTCTCATTTTCAGAGAAATACCTCTAAATGTTGCTGGACTACATCAAGAAATTGTCCAAGATGACTGTTATAACCTGGTGATGGTTAATTACCTTTCTAATAAGGAGTTTTATTTGGCACAAATAGTTAATTTCCTGAGCCACACAAGAAGTGTAATGTTTATTCCATTGTTTAACATAGTTGTGAGATCAAATCATATAAATATATCTCCATAGGGTGGTGGAAGCATTAGATGCACTTCCTGAAATCCTCCAATACATGTATTATGTAGCTTTAAACATCTGAGTGTGTCATAAGTTAGATACTGAAATTGCTTTTTTCCTTATTAGCAACACTGGTGATACCCAAGTACTTTCTTAAGGTTGGTGATTTTATACTTAAGCATTTGATGTGTCTCAGCATTGGCTATGACCCTGATGCTCCAAGGAAATTTACATGTTGGTTGATTTATAAAATGCATGTTTGTTCTTCAAAGTTTGCCATCTGTCCTGACAAAAAAAAATCCAAATACCATCAGTAACTTCTTCAGTGTTTTGACTATGTGAGGTGTCCAGATTATAAATATTATGCTTTTCAAGATTGTGAGTCCAACTTAAACTGATTCAAACATATCACTGTTCAATTGTAAAGTTACACTTTTAATAGCACTCAAACACAGCCAACAACCAGCTACAGAATTACTGGAGTGTCTGTGAGAATACATAGATTTCAATCCATGATAGTTGATGCATATCAGTTTTGGAACCAACGGTTGAAAAGTAGCCATGAGACATAAAAGAGCAAATTATAAGATAGTGAAAACAAAGTTTCAACAAAGAGCCTAGGCATAGTTTTGGTATATCCCATAAGCACACACCTTCATCATAATACAAGATCCAGTGATCTCATAACACACAAAAATATCAAAAAAGTATCAATAAGATGAAACTTTACGTTGCTGATGAGCATCTAGAAGAGTTAAAACCAAGAAGCAGCAATGAGTTCTGTCTACAAGAAATGCTGAGAGCACTATCTGTTACTGACCTGATTTGTTAGAAAAAAAGGAGGAAAGCATCAAATATTCCTTGGCTTTTCATACAGAAGCACAGAAAGAGAATATGACACCCTAACATCTAACAATTATATGGCCACAACAGTTAATTTTTTAACCCTTAGTTACTATAGCTTTGATTAAAAAATGAGTTTCAACACTTAAAATAATTTTATGATCTGCACACTAATCAGCAGCCATAAACAATTTATGACACTTACACTGTTAAATAGTTTTACAGCAGTTTCTTCCAGACACTCATTTTTAGTTCATAGAAACAGTACATTGAGGTAACTAGAGAACCTAAAATATTAATGACTAGCAAGTAATCAGAGGCTGTTGGTATATTAGAAAGATTTAATTTTTTTGAAACTTTTTAACACAGTTTCAATACATACATAGGTGTTATTCTATGAAATATGTTCAATTCTGATTTTGTAAATTGAAAAAACTAAGAAATAAACTTGGATACAGCAAAATAGCCATATGCAGACATTGATAATTATACAAGCTGAAGAACAAGTCTGCATATTGAAAAGTTATTTTGCATATGCATTGAAGGTATAAGTAGATAGAAACATCAATGAAATATGTTTTATGTCTTCCATGACTATAACATAATTGTGATTTACACTAGAAAGAAGTAAAAGGTGGCAGTATTTATTTCTCGTTTCTTACTTTCAATTCTCTGCTATTTTGCATTAATAATTTTTCGTGCATGTACTTATGGGTGGTGACACAGTGTGGCAAACATTTATACCACATTACTAACATTTTTTTATGGAGATGTGAAAGATTTACTCTTATATATAGATTTTAATATTGATGTTTATTTATGTTCAATTTTTATTTAGAGATGTACATAACTCATACTGTTAAATCTGTATTGCAAACTTTCTACCTATTTGTTAAAGTTATAGATGATTCTCAAGTGTAAGAATCAACAATATATCTGTGCACATAAACACCAGTTTATCATCTATATCACTGTGCCAGTTGAATCTTTTAGAAACTCTCCTCATGCCTTTAAATGTAACCAACACAATGCACCAGGATAGTTTATATTACTGATTTGCCATAGCTGGTATTATATAAACCTCAGAACCTATAAATGTGATTAACAATTATTAATCAGTAACTTCAGATATATGACCAGGAATGGTTTTAAATTTTGAACATAACAAACTATTTAACTTCAGCAGATTCACATTAGACATTAGTATTTTTACAAAAACATCCTAGAACCTCAGTATAAAAAGTGATAGGTGAAGAAAGAAGAATATAAAATATGC
This sequence comes from Carcinoscorpius rotundicauda, assembly GCA_011833715.1. Lineage (NCBI taxonomy): Eukaryota > Metazoa > Arthropoda > Merostomata > Xiphosura > Limulidae > Carcinoscorpius > Carcinoscorpius rotundicauda. The sequence goes on along the minus strand of CM022392.1, from coordinate 40,256,778 downwards.
TAGCTCTCTGTTAAATGAATTGTAGCTAGATTGACTTCAAATTAACTTGCTCACCATGAACCCTCAATAAGACATCAACGAAATTTCAGCTCAGAATAAAGACTCAATATTGTTTGTAAATTTACAACACTTTTATACATAGATCATTATTTGTAATAACCATTATTGTAAATTGTATTATTGTATGTGTATTAAAATATTTTTGTAATGGAAAAGAACTGTCTGTATCAATAATGTTGGCAAGTATCATAAATTGGATTATCAATTGACACTTATTTAACTGCTAACTTTAAATTACAATTTAACTCAGTTTTAGGATATTTGAAATTGTAATACATAATGTATTTAAATCTATTATAAATCAAAATCTGAATATGTATGCTTCAGGCATTTACATGTGCACATATTGTATATGACAAATAAGTTACAACACAAATCAAGTAAAGCCACCATATATGAGAAATTAAAATTACAAAAATAACATACTACCAAAATATAGTCACATAAAATATTAAATGAATCTGTTGCTAATGGAGTATCATCATCTTTCCTCTAATCCAGCAAGTCAGCTCCAGAAAGCAGTATTCTGTGCAAACTAAATATAGACATTCGGTAAAGCTGTAACATTTCAGTTTGTGAAATAGAAAAACATTATATTTTTAAAGCAGAAAATCAGCTCACAAAAGCTGTATTTTATGCTTACTGGTATATAATAGAAAGAATGGCAACTTTATAGTATTCATTTAAAGAAAGTTTGAGAAAGAAGAGTATTTTCAAACAAAATGTACAGAGTATAATTTAGTTCAATACTTTGTATTCTTCTTCTTATTTTGCACCTATAGCTGCAAAAATAATAAAATTCTCTTTAACGTAAATTATTGCCAAGTATCAAGAGAGAAGTTAGCAGGTTGTGTAGTCACTAATAGGTGGTCCTGTATTCTATATACAGTTTATTCCATAAGGATTCTGCTAGAGTAATTTATTTCTAAATTTAAAGTTTTAATGCAACAAATGTTTTTTTTATTTTTATCTTTCACTTTCTTGTGCCATTTAGTAGCATGCAGTGTGAGGTGCTTTTCTCATAATACAGCAAAATTGTGTGCTTATCCTGCAAGGAAAACAATACTCAACCAAAATATTTCAGCAAATACACAAGTATTAAGGTATAGTTTGGAGTATTACAAAACTGCAGAAAAAGCTTTGTTTTATATGACATACTCTTGTCCTGCTAATCATTATAAGTTTAAGAAATTGTAAGCGTACAAGTGTAATATAGGTTTCATCAATCACTACCCTCTAAAGAAAACTTAATTCTTGACTCATCACAGGATAGAGCTAGCTAGTGAAGAATAGAGCTAGCTAACATTCTCTCAGGTGAAGTGTATCTGTGTAATTTGTGCCTCATGAATCTTTGACAAGGTAATCAGTTCCAGACCAGATAGAGGATTTAATATTGTTTGTAAGTTCATGAAACTTTTCATATAAATTATAATTAATTCTCTCCCCATGAACTATCATTAAAATGTTTAGTTCTGGACCAGAGAAAAGACTTAGTATTGATTGTAAGATTGTAAAACTTTTTTATATATATCATTATTAGTAACTGATATTTGATAACATTATAAACTGTATTCTTGTTTATATATTAAAATATATTTGTGTTAAGAAAGAAAATTGTGTGTATCAATTTTGTTGGCAAATATCATAACTTTGATACATATAACATTATATTAACTTCTAAATTAAAATTTCAGGCTATTTGAAACTATAATACATAACATACTAAATCAAAGACTCATCCAAGGTAAATTATCATATGTAACACACACTGGAATGCTATTTGAACCTATATTCTACTTAAGGAGGACAAATGCTGGTATCAAAAATGGATGAACCCTATGTCTTCTACATTTACTATTTAGATTTAAAATGGAACTTGTGGAGATTAAGAATAAGCTTGCAAAAGCAGTGGATATCATTCACAAACTCTTATGGAAACTTGTTGGTTGGCAACAACCCTAAACAGTATCCCCATTCAAGCAAGTCCACACCAGCCTTATATGTACATATGTGTGTGTGTACATATGTATATATTATTTTATATTTTTACTATAGGGTCAAGTGCAGTTCAGCAGTTAGCATGCCAAACTGGTGAGCTGAAGTTCTGTGGTTCACCTCCTATTACTTTACAGATAAAATATTTCCAACTATTCAGCCTGACAGGATTCTTGCATGGGTTGCTTGAGGGTGGTATTGACTAGCTGCTTTCCTTCTTGTCCAGTAGTTCAAAATAAGGGCTGGCTAGTATAAGTAGCCCTTGAATAACTTTTTACAAATATGTAAGAAAAACTGGCATTTCCTCCTAGAAGCAGTAAAGCATTAGGTGAAAATTTAACAAAAATTATGCATAGAATTCCATGCAAGTATCAAAGAGAACAATTCTAAATCCATTCAAATCATTTTCTTTATGTCTGCTATTTCAGTCTACAGTGTTGTACTATATTACCATAATAGCAGCATAAAGGACATGATATTTTGTCAATTTTTATAATAGATAATAACTTTAAGATTAATACAATTGTTACACTCGTGTTTCCAACATATGTTAGCACTCTAGTGACACAGCAATATGGTTGCTGACTTACAACAATAGAAAATGGGTTTCAGTACCTGCAGTGGGCAGACCATAGATAGCCTATTGTGTAGCTTTATGCTAATAACAAACAAATATATTTGTTTCCTGTATTTGTTAAGTGATTAGCATGTGTAAGTTTTTATTCTCACTAACTCTTTATTGACTTTTCATATTTCTAGTTTAGTGGTATAGACTCACAACAAGTTTTCACAAATGTATTCACACATGATATCACAATAGCCAAATGAGACTGCTAACCTTTCAGATTTACTCATTTGATTCTTCTATACTTATCATAAAATTCATTTTAAAACTGTACACCTGCTAAATTTAGGCAAGCAAGCATTATGTAAATGAACTACTAATGGTTTTGCAAGAGAAGTGCAAGTGTGCTACAATACCACTAGAAGATAATATGAACTGCAATGAAAGAACAGCTAGATGGAAGTCGCTCCTTACCCCAGGCAATACTGGCTGTCTTTGAGATTAGCTGGTATTATAGATGTCATCACACTCTTTGTGAATTTGAAAAACTAATTTATTTTATTAGTCCACTTTTTCACAATTCTCAAACAGTAGATGAACTGTCTGTAAGCCACAAGATATGCATATTTCTGTTAAGTGTAGTGTACCTTTAGAGTATATGGATAATCAGAGTTGATGGCATATGAAGGGAGAGTCAATGCTGCTTGAGACATTAACATTTTTCGTAAGGCCTTCTATTAGTATATACTGAAGACCTGTTATTCAGAAAAGGTGGTGTTAGAATACCAGATGGAACTTTTGTTAATTCAGCCTAAATCTCTTAATGGTGCATTGAAGGTCAGAGCTAGACCAATCACATTATATGAACTTTATTGATTATGCATTGGCCAACCTCTGTGAAAACATCCCATAGAACAAACTTTTGTGAATCTCATTCAACCTCATCTCCAGAAATAAGATAAAATCCCAAAGGTACAAATTACATATGTTGTAAATAGGACAGATCCACTAAATGCTAATGATAATTTTATATCTTTTGTTTTATGTTTACTTATTTAATAAAATTATTTCTTTCTGAAGCAGATGTCTATTTAATGGCAGGCTGTGATCAGTATCTGCCTTTTACACATGCTAGACATAGTCTTACAACAAATATGCAACATTTCGTAAACAATACAATTTCAAAAGTTAGTAGCATTTGTGCTATTTGTTCTGTCATCCAAACCATGCATGGTCTAATAATATCAACAGTATTAGAGAAGCAGTATGCCCTAATAAGAGGGACAGATTTTTGCAACTGTTTTTTCACTCCAAACTGAACACAGCATGATAATATTCAGTGCTAGGTATATAATGCATTTTAAGAAAATGAGTCAACTTAGTGCACCTCTCCCTTCATCTAGCTAAAACATGATGTGATGATATATACAATATAAGTTCATCCATCCAAGCCCTGTTTCTTCATTAAAAACCGATATCTAGTATACTTGCAAAGTCAGATACTGAAGATATATATAGTATATATACGTTCTTTCATCCTCACTAGATCTAGTGCAACAATATACACATTAAATAAACATTCTAAAACCTGTAAAGTTTTATGTATTTCTCTCAAACCACATGAGATATACCAATACATACAACATAAGATAATTAATACATCATAAAAATAAAGAAAAATATACTGTATTTGTTTTGTCATTCAGTTTAGTAATTATGTGATATTATACCATATGATTCATAATTTCATTGGCAGGCAATAATTTAAAATTGGAGAGAAACTGGAAAATAATTATTCATAGTAAGCAATGTGGTTTATGGACCTAACATGTAAACAACGTAGGATGAACAAATGAATATAGAAACACGGGAAAATTTACGTCAACTGTTTTTTCGTCAAAACCGGAACCTGTACATTTCGTGTCAAAATTTACATTCTTTGTGCATACTCTGGACAACATTGGAAAATTTACTGTTTTAATCTCCTTATCTAATTTAAATGTAGTATGAAAAAATTCAAATATATAGATAAAAAAGAAACAGACACACACATGAAGAAACAGGAAAATTTGTTTCCACAAAAACTACTGTTTAATGTTTGATGCATTAATGAGACACGATTTACTATTCTTCTTTCTTGTTCGTCTGTAGACGTACCTAGCGCTCCAGTCCATCAGTTTCAAATTCAGATCGGAGAGGAAGAACGAGATCAGCTGATGATGATGGTCCGCGATGGGTATATGACAATGGAACAGGCAGTACAAAAGGTAAGCGTAATTTTATTCATCTCTTTTTCCTGTTTACAGGCCTATCTGTTCTTCCGATATAATAACTGAAAAGTTAACCTGACCACCAACTGTTTCCCCTTATTATTCTGCAGAAACCTACCCTTGCGTGCATGAACGCATTGTGACGTACTTTCAACCTGACTGTAGTTCTGCGCATGACCCTCCCTGCCTTCACTTGACAAGCGGTCTATCAGGTGTGCATATGATGTTGTTGTGAATAGACGATTTTGCGTATTAACTAGTTTTTGATGTACATTGTTTTGCCTCTGTACACGTGGTCTGTTCGGAAGGTGTGGCTACCTTTCTGTGTTGATGTATTCAGAAGCCCTGTTGATAGTAATATATTATTTTGATAAGTTAGAAGTTGGTTTCAACCCAGATCAAACTGCAGCGTAGCAGTAGTTGCCGAGCGCATCCATCCGTTAATGAGAGACACTAAAGTAATCGCATGAAAAGCTAAGGAAATGGTAATTGTTCACGTAAGATGATGCTGCTGCTTCCTACTCCCAGAATAATATGTGGAATGAAGTGGTTAAATTAAGTAATAAACCTTCATATATTTCAAAAAGTAGCAGTGAAAACGTGATATTTGAAACATCCTACCTCGAACGGAAAGCTAACCAACTTACATAATATTACTATAATATTAAGCGAAATATAAGTTTAGCTATCACCAACGTTTCCTCTCTGTGGAATAGTTCTTCACCATTAGAGAATGAAGATGTTACACTAATCATCAATGATGTCCATTAAAAAGGTTAGTCCATGATTATTTTGTAATTTATTTTTATGTACTTTTGTATCAAGTTTAAGTGCCTTCTTCTGACACAGTTATTAATTATACAGACTAATGGATAAAGAAACTATAATTTATAAAACTTCAAAAATATAGTTAATATTTACTTTGTAAAGAACCTGACTTCAACCAGTCTAATGGCTGCATGTGTGTTTTTTATCACTAGTCTTTTATATAAATATTTATCATATATTTTAACCACAAGTTTTGATTTCACATCAAGATAAATAACAGCAAGTTCATATTGTGTAATAAGTCTAATAATTATAACCTATTGAAGGCTACAGTTTTAAACACTGCCAGCTTTCATTAGTTAAGTTAGATCATTAGTAGAACAAGCATCCAATGAATGAAAGCATACATTTATGCAAGGAAATATTTTTAGTTAAGTATTTAATAGCATACATACTCATAATTATATTTTTAAGCAAAAGAAAAGGGTTTTAAACTTCATAAGATGTAATCGATAAAAATTTCTGTTACATTGTCTATCAAAACAGTGAGCTTAAAACATGGTAATAAAGTCTAAATATGCCACATGTAATATTGCTCACTTCAATACATGTGCATAGTTATAACTTATAATGGGAGGGCTCAATTCTAAACACTTGATGTGAGTGAATACCATGTGTATTTTATGTATACTATTAACTCAGATGAACCTTTAACTCCTGAAGATAACATGTATAAGTTATTAAAACTAAAGGTTTCTGACAAGTATTAATCTTTATGTTTAGAAAATAATTTTTAAAAGTCAGCCTATCTCTAGCTAAGCCTATACTTAATATAAATTAGTAAGTTAAGACCTAAAGAAATTTCAATATTTCTTTGTTATTGATGCATGGAAAATTTGTATAATTGCAAAAGTGCCAACACACAGAGAAGCTGCACAGTCACTGCACTGTTCATACCTGGAAAACATGTTAAGTTGTTGAGATTTATAAAGAATTTTCAAATCTGCTATATGAATTTTGAACTGGAGAATTTTCACACTTGGTACATTTTTAATATATGAAGTATATCCACTTGAAAATTGCTAATATCTGGACCACTGTGAAACTAACCACACTGTTATTCACTGTGTAATTTATTAAGCAGAAATAGAAAATGATAGATCATGGAAATTTGATTCTTCACAATATAAAAGGCATATTATGGCTTGATGGTTAAGGTTATGATTTAAATTGTGTCACCAGATATATTCTCTCTTTCAGACATAGGGATTTTATAATTTTACAATCAATCCAACTTTTCATTGGTAATGAGTAGCCTAAGAATTGGTGGTGGGTGATGATGATTAACTGCCTTCCCTCAAGTCTATCACTTATAAAGTAGGAATAGCCAGCACAGATAGCCCTCATGTAGATTTGCACAAAATTAAACAGAGAGACGTAATACAAAAAGCTATAAAACATTCAACACAAAATTCTTGAAATACAAAACTTATTGAAACAGTAGAATATAAAACTCTACATTTTGTTCTAGAAATTGATTATTTAATTAGTACTTGTGGTGTTGTTCTTTATATATGCATGTAGAGTAGTTATCTTAAAATGTGTTGACATTTGCCAAGTCTTTGTTTTAGTAACTACTGATTGCTTATTGGATCAAATATATTTAATAACAACACTATTTTAATTTCATTTTGAATTCATTCTGTTTATCAGAATAGGTTACAATATCATTCTCATATACTTTGGATCTCTTTTGTTTACTTATATAAAATATTAACATTAATAATAATGTTAAATTCTGTCTGGTTGTTCAGGCTAAACAGTATAAATGCAATATATACTTGGTCTTTAACTGTGGCAGTTTATATTGTATAAATACAAAGAGATTTTTAATAGCAATATCGTGCATGCATAATCACACAAATATATTTAATGATAATGTTTACTGTGCAAATATACAGATCTTTGATTTGAAATTTTGGAATCCATAGTTGCAAAATTTGTAACTGTAATACTTTAGTATGTTTTTGAGCTGCAAAGACTCAACAATCATATTTAATATGTATAAATACTCAAAAGTGATAAGTGTAACAAGCAGTATCTACAGTGTGTGTAATTGTACAAATATCTCTAGTTGTGATATTTGAGTGCAATTAATAGATATCTTTCACTGCAATAGTTTTCACAAGTATACAGAGTGCTAAATATTTTAACATGGTTAAATAAAAAATATACAAAGATAATTAACTGTGGCCTTTTGACAGTATAGTAATAATTTTCAGATACTGTGGTGTCTATAAGCATGCATTATTTTAGTGCTTGCAAGTGTACAGGGAACTCATTCTCATGTTTTGGTCGGAATAAGTATGCAGATACGTGTAACAGTATACGTGTAACATTTTAGTGTGTTTAAGTGTCAAGCATGTTTTAATTGTGATATTTTAGTATGTGTATTTGTTTTTGATATTTTAGTGTTTATCAAATACATAGAGATCTAATATGTTAATATGTATACTGAAACAGATTTGTAATTGTGATATTTTTATGTTATAAATATGCAAAAAAATTTAATTATGACATTTTGGCCTTCATAAGTACAAGGAGGTCTTGTACTTTAGTTGTAAATATTGATGGGTATATATAAGGTTATTCAGAACTTTAAATGTGATTTAATTTAATGATGAAGTTTTTGCTTATTTACGTGCAGAGGTACCTGACATCTGAGTACACTTATGTGTCGAGTGCAAATTGAATTACAAGAATGGACTATTTAATAAATTCGTTAGATGTTATTCAGGCTTGCAGGGTTTATTTATGTTAAAGCAGTTTCATGAACATTTTCTTTATAAGTATAACATAGCTTGGTATTTGGATTGCACAGATTGGAACTTTTTTAAAAAAAGGCACTCATGGATGCTGCTGTGTGAAAATTCGTTAATATGTTTTCTATGTGTTTTTTTTTCTTGTTTGTGTTCTTTTATTTTCAAGAATCTAACATAATCATGGGGAAAATCATCAACTCACTTCTCTTGAAATTCATTAAAACTTAAGTTATGCATGAAACTAGGTAAGAGTGATGGAAGATGAAGTTTATGAACATTATTGAGATCATAGATAAATTAAACTCTTTCATAAATGCAAAGAGAAAATAATTTTAGTGAAGAACCTACTAAAAACGCAAGCTTATTTCCCTAATGTAAACGTTGGCATTATTATTATTTTTAATTAATTAAAGTGAAAGTATGTTGAGTTACATTTCACCGGATATGTGGATATCGAAATAAGTAATTTAGTTGGCTGAAACACTGTATTTTACCGGTATAATCACACAATCCAGTCATAAAGCACAAGAAGCAGGATACGTTAGCTTTTAATTTCGTAAGTTAACTTACAAACGAAATTGTGTTTCATATTTTTAAAACCGTTTTTCTGTATAACTAACCCAATTCGCTTTTTATTGCTAATTGTTTGCGATAAATTTGAAACACGAAACCTTAAATATTTACTTATTAAGATCTCAAAGCTGTTTGAAAAAAAAATCAAATATTGCCCGAATCCTTAAATGAAATTGTTTTTACACATTTGATGTCTAAGAACGGACAACAATTTACAATCGATTACATGTGCTAACTTTGTCTCTAGAGAATTTATTTTCATCTGCTCTTTTAACTACCCTACTCTGTTGTATTCAACAACGTATTGAGGTTCTATGAACCTTAACTAACGCGTACTAAAGTGGGTAACGAAGTTTGACCCTTCCTGTATGATTTCAGAGTTCCAGTATTTCATTAAGAGCCAAATGTCAAGCCTGAGTGAGTGTATTGTACGGTTTTGTAGTCTATAATTTGAATACAAGATAACTAACTGGCTAGAGACCAAAGCTTTATTTCATCGTGTTTGTTATATAATTCTCAAGGACAGTATACATGTGTATGTGTCAGTATAAAGGAAACGACATAATCTTCAAAGAATTTCTTAACTACATAGCGTACAACATCATCTTGGAATGCAACTTGTCAATGTGATTAAATAAAAGAACACAGTTTGCGTTGATCGTACTGCTAGTAAGAGTTCTTTCAATACCACAAAGTATTTAATGACATCCTTAGAGCTTAGTAACGGACATTGCACATAAACGTTTAATTCGGTAATTGAAAAATGAGTTGATCATCTAAAATAGAAGACTCACACCGTTGAATTTCTTCTGCAGTTTGTTTGGTGTGGATGGTTTGTGCCAGAACTGGTTATAATGTGTTTATATACATACCAACTTTTCCTCATTTTGTTATTTTAAAAAATTCTAGTAAGAGTAAAAACTACGCACAAATATTTCTCAAATGGTGTACAGTGTGATGAAAGAATTAGCATAAAGGCTAAAAGTTAGAGTGTGGTACAATAAATATAAAAAGTAGTAAGTGTAGAGAGAAGTTGAAATAAAGAGGCGTTATATTCAAAGAAGAATGAACAATAAGGGTAAATGTGATTGTAAACAACATCAAACCTACTGACAGTGTACAGAGAAATTACAAAAAGAATATTCAAGAAGTACAAAAGGATATCAATAAAATTAACACCCAAGTACAATAGGGCATTTATAATTTGAAAAAATGCCGTAACAACAAAACTGCAAAAGTACAACAAAAGATAGGTTTAATGTATACAGCAACGGTATTAGTGAGGAGGAAAATAACATCAATGAAAGTAAAAAAGAAAAAAAAATCTCTCCAGGAATTCTAACTCAAGCCATCACTATTAGATAAGGAATAGGATAACCTATTTGTTTTACACAGTTACCCCTACTGTTGTACAATCTCCAGAATTTTCCTCGAAACTCCGACTATTCCAAATCAAGATCCAGAATTTATTTGACCAGTTCATTAACAATGCATCATCGAGAAGTGAATGAACCATGATGAAAATGTTTCATGAGAGGTATTAGAATCATTGCAAAACAATTTCCAGAGTGAATATACTGTGTAGCGAACAACAAGCTATTGTATCTGCTGTTCACATAAAAGTATCACATTTGATGGCATTAATAAACCTTAGAGCTAAAAGCCATAACAAATATCAAGCATTGGTGCCTGTCTTGTTTAACAGGTTGAGAGGGACACACCAGAAGGTATTACCCAGAGCAAAATTCGAGAACAGGTTACAGAAGAAAGAAAAGACCTTATAAAAACGTGTGTGAAAATTTGGAAAAGCTTACCCAGTTGTTCAGAGGTGATTCACATGAAATGGTGAATTCGTGGCACTTGGCCACTTTAAAGATTATGTGAAGGATATGACGATTATAGTGAAGCTGAGTGGGTGTACATCTTATTGTAAGAAGTGTTCCGCACTTCGTACATGTGGGTGACTGATATCAAGGTAGAGTGTATATCTGTAAGTAGCTTCATGTAGAGGCACGGATGTAAAGTTTGGCTAGGTGCAAACAGCTTTACAGTCTGCGAACAGAAAATCGTAGCGTATGGCATTAAATTCACCAGAGGTTGAACTTCCAACGTCCACAAGGAAGGCAGTCATTCTATGACCAATATGTGAAAAAATTGTACCGGTGCTTATCAGGCATAAACTTATATTTTGTGATTTGTGCATGGTAGAACTCAACAGTATTTTCTGAGGGATTAATGGTTGCAAGAATAAAGATCATCATTAGGGACACAAAGACAGCAAACCACAAAGTTTGAGTCGCATCTGGATAAAAGATTGTACGATGTGAAATTGTACAAACGGTTCTTCAACATCAGAGAATGCCTTTAAGACAAGATATAGGAAGACTGATATCAAATTTATATTTATAAAAGCAAATTAAAAGAAGTGTGTATATGTATATATACACACACATCTATTTTTTCATAAATAGCTAAAATCTTCCTTTTTTCAGAAAACGGCCATGTGGCTAATGTACGCCACAACGTAGCTTCACGAATTTTACAAACATAAGTTAGTAGAGAAATACCAAGAGTATAGACCTGACTTTTCCAATTGGATGCAGTACTTGCGATCAATTACGACAATCTGAAAATTTTCGTGGCACACCCGGAAAGCCTTAACGATTTTTTTTTTAAGTACACGTTATACGGCAAGCGTTGAAAGCCTTAAAACGAAAATCACGGCCAAAGCAAGCGATAATGTCATTGTGCATCACGTTCAGATACACGTAACACAGAAGTGTTAACTCAAAAGCCTTAGAACAAAAATCACGGCCAAAGCAAGTGAGAATGTCATTGTGCATCACGTTTAGATACACGTAACACAGAAGAGTTAACTTGAAAGCCTTAGAACAAAAATCATCGCCAAAGCAAGCTATATTAATGTCATCTGTTCATTGACAATACTATTGTTTACTTTGGCCGTGAGTGTCGTTCTAAGGCTTTTTAACGATTTTGTGGTATAGCAGAAAATCAAAACTTTTTAGTTTTACGTATGTTTTCAATGTGACGCTTGTGCCTGCTTCCTAGAGTAAATCAAATTGAAGTAAGGCTCTAACGTAGACAAACAAGCTCGTATTTCATCATCGACTGTAAGAAGCCTCTCTCTCTTTCTGGCTTTAATTTCAGTCAATGCTGAAAATCCAGTTTTGCAAAACCACGAAGATGCAAATGAAAGCAGAATTTCAACTGCTTTTCAACTGATTGTAGGATATGAATTTTTAATGGAGATCCAAAACTCATCCAACCGCTTTTCGGGAAACAGTGACTGGTAAAATTTGTCGTTTCGTAAATCAATGAGCTGGTCTTCCTCCTCAGTTGTAAGATTTGTTGTCTCGTTGATTCCGAATGGATAGGTCACTTAGTTGTATTTGTCAACAGCAAGTGACGGGAAGTAATGTTTTAGTGCGGACTGTAGGTCGCTTAATGTGTTCAAAATTTGAGGGACAATTTTCTTCTTTGACAGACATTCATTAATAGAAGGAAAACAATTAAGGACTCCTTTCGAGATCTTATTCTTCCACAGCGTCACCTCTTCATCGAAGGCCTTCAGTTCGGACGTTGCAGTAATAATGTTTTCAGAGGGTCCTTGGAGTCTTAAGTTCAGATAATTTAATTGGTCAAACAAGTCGGAGAGAAATTGAACCTTCAGCAAACAGATCTCATCATGAAAAGAAAATTCAAAACCTGCTTTCTCAACCTCCAAGAAAGAAATTACTTCAGTTTTTAGTTGGACAAGACGCTTTAGCACCTTTCCTTTCGAAAGCCATCGAACTTCAGAGTTATACAGTAGCTTTTTGTAGTCTGAATCCATCGCCTCACAGAGAAGAGAGAAAAGTCGAGATTGAAATGGCCAAGATTTGATGAAATTCACCACTTGAATAACTTGATTCATAACATACTGCAAATCTTTCGGCAGAGATTTGGAGGCGAGCGCCTCTCTGTGAATCATGCAGTGAACAATCATAATGTTTGGATTTTGGCGCACTAGAGTGACGAATCCCTTCTTTTTTCCTTGCATTGAAGAACAGCCATCGGTGCTAACGCTGACACAGTTATTCCAATGTAATTTGAAGAGCAAAATGTTTTTATTTACCAACTCAAAAATGTTTTGGCCTTTCGCTGTACATTTTAAATTTTTGAACAATAAATATTTTTTACGATTTTTCCATCTTTTATGAATCGAATAAAAGCCAGAACTTGAGCTTTTCCACTAACGTCAATAGATTTATCAACTTGAAGAGACCATAGCAGAGACAATTCATCTTCAGGCGCTTCGAAGTGTTTGCAAACTTAATCCTTCAAATCCGACGACAAGTCTACAATTCTGCGCGAAATTGTCATTGGACAATGGAACTTCCTTAACCTTTTTGGCGGCATCCGTTCCAAGGATAGTTTCAACGATGATTGCTAACGCTTGCGCAATGACTGATTAGGCCTCCGTAAGCGCTTTTTTGCGTTTTGCTAACAATTGAGCAACCTTATAACTTGCAATCAGTCCTTTTTTGGGAAGCTAAATGTAGTTCACAAGTTTCCTTGATTGTACATGTTGTTGAGCTGCGAGATTCTCGAAGTATTTTATTTGTTTATCCTTGACAGCTGAATGTTTTGTTTCCAAGTGTCTCCTCAGCTTGGATCTCCCAAGTGGTACTGATGAGCTGTAAATGTAGCAACACTAACCTACTGCAGAGAGAATGCCGAGTCAAAGAACACATTGGGTCTCTACTTAATCACGAGTTCTTTCTATTTTGGGCCCGGTATGGCCAGGTGTTTAGGACGCTCGCTCGTAATCTGAGGGTCGAGGGTTCAAATCTCCATCACACGAATAATGCTCACCCTTTCAGCGTTATAACGTGAGGGGCAATATTCATAGGCCAAATTATACTGCTAAATTAAGGGTGGCTAGTGCAGATGTTCTCGTGTAACTTTGCGCGAAATCCAAAAAACAAATAAAACAAACTTTCTTTTCTTCTCTGAAATTAGACGTCCTGTGAATAAACGAAAAATTGACAAATAAATTTCCAGATAATCCACATAATGATAACTAATTGTAACAGTATAAGCAAATATTATTTAAATAGTTAATGTATTTCAAGTTATTAGTGATATGTAAATGACTATTACATCAAATCTGCAGTTGTGTATATTCAACTAATGTATTTATTTGTTTTGATCTCTCAAACAGCACTGGTAAGCCGTGAATTCCTAGAAATTATTCAACTGTGGACAAATTATTGAATAAAAAGGTACATTAGCCTCTATGTCAATAATGGATCCTTTCTTTGCTTCACTGAAATTACTTGTTTTAGTGAAGAAGAGAAAAATTCACAAATAAATTACCAATTAGTCTGTTAATTAATAATGAGAAATTAATTGTAACAATAAAGCCACATGATATTCAAACACCTAAAGTGTCCTACGTTATTAGTGGTGAGTGCATTTCAGAACTGATAAACTATGTACATTGCACTACAACTCAAGTTCTAGTATGTTTATTTGCTTTATTTTCCCAAGCTGAGCCGTGATTTCGCCGAAGCTAGTCTACTGTAGAAGGACTAGCAAATCAAAGAACAGATTAAACCTGTAACGTCATTCGTTTTATTATTCTTTTGTAAGCTTTATCTGTGTTTTAACTTAAATATTTACTATATGGATCTCGTTATTGCAATGACGTTAAGATTTTGAAAGTACACGGTTTGTTTTCAGTTTCGCAGGAAGCTACACGAGTGCGGGCTGCGTCTGCTGTTCCTAATTTAAAAGTGACAAGACTACAAAAAGTAGTTAGTCAACATCACTCACAGACAGCTCTTGGACTATTGTCTCTATTTTACCAACGAATACTATAAATGTATTGACCGTAATATTTTAATTTTCCCACAACTGAAAAGATGAGTATATTTGGTGACTTGGATTTGTACCCACGACTCTCTGTTTGCGAGACAGGTGCCTTAATCATCAAAAATTAAGAATATATTAGTGAAGTTTGAGATTGAATATTAAGTTATCAGTTTTATGATTTATTTGCGTATTTTAACGTACAGCTCTGACACTTTTATGTAATTCTAAAAGTTCACTTTGCAGCTGTAGCAGTTATGCGTGTAAGCGTCGGTGGGATGCAAAATCACAAACCTTTGTCTAAAAGTGTACGTCGCACTTAATGTACAATAATGGACGCTACATTACGATGTAGGTTTTAGCATCGTTAGGCAGAATGTTATGTGTCTATGTGTGTTTTTCTTTTGGCAAAACCACATCGGGCTATCTGCTACGTCCACCGAGAGTTACCGAATCCCAGATTTTAGCGTTGTAAATCCGTAAACTTACCGCTGTACCAGCGGGGGACCGGCAGAATTTTAATAAACTTTTCGTGAACATCTAACAAAACAAATCGTTTATGATCCCACTACAATTTTTATTATGGGCACAATTGGCTGTTGCATTACAAAAAATAAAAGACAAAAATAAATAAGTAACATAGGGCTCAGTGTCCACAGAAGGACGTTGTAATATGGTACATATTTGAAACGGTGGTTTGTGCAGCTTTGTGTATTTTTTAAAGATATAGTAAAGGTTCAGTGCCAACCGTTAGTTGAGTCTCAGAAAAGATGTTTAGTGTTAAAAGTGAAAGTTACTATATCTATTCTGCTATTCAGTTACTCGTGTGACTATTCTTTGAATTTTACAGGGAAGTTTATAAATCATGTAAATGTAGCAAATGGTATTGAAGAAATTAATTCGTTATTGTTACATGGACGGGACTTGGCAATATTTTATCAAATAATAAAAAAAAATAAAAGAACACGTCACAACATTTATTTCTTCACTAAAATTCAGAAATAAATTACCAGCTAATCCGCTGAATAAAGATGAATAATTAATTTTAATGATATAGTCACGTGCTATTCAAACATTTAGAGAACCAGGGAAATAGTAATATTAATATAATATTCAATATTAAATATTCTATGTGAAAAATTGATGAGCAAAAAATGATTTCAAAATGGAGACTTGAACTCAAAGCTCTCAGTTAAGAATATGTGGTAGTGCTCTGGCTTTATAATGTTACCCGAGGGTGCCAGATTTAAGTCCTGGCCGTGAATCACTGTATTTTGCGCATTCTTTGGTCACATGATATAGTTTATATAAATCGTGTTAAAGTATTTGAGGTGAGTGAAGGAATACACATCAACAGCCGTACCGGATTTATCGTATCCCAGCTGGCCTGATAATATAATAAATAGCATACTTCTGATGTGAAATGCGATGAAAGAATTAAGAATAATGTGAGGGAACAAACATTTTCAGTTACGTAACAACAAATTCATGAACGAATGTTGTTTCGCTAGACATGAAAAGAGTTAGATAAAAGGTGATAAATAATAAATTGACAAGTCTTAATGAAAGTTTCATAGTTTTATTTTATGCAACGTTTAGAACTTTAGAGCATACGCCCTTCGTGAAAAAGTAAAAACTATTTTCGATAAGATTAGGTTCAGGAGTAATGGTCGAAAGGTAAGAATATACTTGAATTCTAATCATATGAGTTCACGCTAAAAAGACTGATAAATCACTCAACTTATTTTGTAAATATTATTAAAATTAATAGGAATGTGGAAAATAAATAATAAGAGTAACTAAAAATGAACTTAGAGATATAGAAATAAACAAATTATCAGAATGATAAAACAGTATAACAAAGTAATAATACTTCAGGAAATATGAAAAGAAAAAATATATCACTGAGTTAAAATTGAAAAAATATATATTTGATAAGAAGATAACAGTAAATTAAAGGCGTTTAAAGAAAAAGCTCAAAGAAATGTATCTAGTGAATAGTTTGGCGAAGCTGTTTTTAAGTATTTGAAAGTAAATCTTTCGTTTATACCGTAGCATAAGACGTGCCATAATCTTTCTCGTCTTAAGTTTTTAAGTGGTACATACCTCTTGACCAAGACTACTATGTCAGAGTACCATTGTGGTCAGGAGGATTGAAGGATCTAGGAAGCTGGAAGTCAGTAGAGGTCTTCTCATATAGAATGAGGTGTTCGCAAAAAACTATCACTATGTCTGCAGGTTGTTTCTCTAATATGTATTTTGTGACACTTGCTATCTGGGTGCAGTAAATGACGCATTTTGCTGTGCAGGTGTAACCTTCTCTGACGTGAAAAATGTAACTAGGGACAGTTATTGTGACGTTGTTTGAAATGTGTAGATAGGCATAACAAATGTTTCTGGTACAGTAATGAGTTTGTGATTAGGATTAAGAGACTGGAGGAGATGTAGTAAATATTTCAAGAATGATGAGTCAGTCATTAATACTTTATCATTCTTAGCCGAGGTACAGCGTCTCATAGATTGGTTCTGAGGTTTGGGGTTGTTATTGGTTGTTTTTTTTCAAATATAAACTTTTAGCTCATAGTTACTTCATTTCTTGATCAGTTTGAGATCTAATTACAGTTTTAGACTAAGGAGGTCAAACCCTTTCGATTGGCCTGTTTATTCACACCCAAGACCTCGTTATTAATTTATTCTAATTCTATCTAAAATAATTTCAGTTAGTGAGTGGGCTGGTACATATCCTGATATATAATAAAATTGAGGGAACACGCATGGTATTACTGGCGCACAAAAATATAGCTAATGAAAAGGTCTAAAATATATATTTAAGCTAATCTTGCTTAAAAAATTTCAAGCGCTCCAGCTGTTGATGTTTTCCTCTTCTTTTTGTATGATATTTGTTGGTAGCATGTTGAGGGTTTGGTATATTATTGGTAAGGGGATTTTATTGTTTTGGATTTTCTCTCTAGGTACGATAGCATTAATTTTTGATACAGCGTTTGTATTGTTATAGGCTTTTGTGATGGCATCGGCCGAGTAATTACGTTGTTCGAAAAATTTTGCCAACACAGTGGTGTTCGAAGAAACAAGGGTCTTTGTCCTTGAAGCATGAATGTCTCAGTGTTGTGCACTGAGCTTAAGGATTGATAACCTTGGCTTGGTAGGGATAGGAAGAATGGTATTTTAAGTAGCCATGACTATCATTATCTCTGCGATTTATGTTATTGCACTCCAAAATAAAAGACAACAACTGCTCTTGTTCGAACTCATTACTGTAGCAGAAACATTTGTTACACCTGTCCACACATTTTAAGCAACGTCACAATAATTGGCCCTGGTTACATTTTTTTACGTCAGAGGAGATTACACCCACACCGATATATGCTTCATTTACTCATCCAGATAGCAAGTGTCACAAAATATGTATTAGAGAAACAACCCGCAGACATGGTAATCGTTTTCGTGTACACCTCCGGTTTGTAAGAGGAGACCTATACTGACCTCCATGTTCCTAAATCTTTCAATACTCCTGACCACAATGGTATTCTGACATCGTAATGGTAGTCAAGAGGTATGTACCACTTAACAAATCAAAATGAAAAAAGACTAGAGCACCGTCTTATCTTCCATCTCAACACCAAGGCCCTTTATGCTGTGAAAGAAATACCTGCTTTCAAATCATAATAATTAAAAGAAGAACCACATCAACCTATTTAATAGATATATTTCCTTAAACCTTTTCCTTAGACTCGTTTAACTTACTGTTTACTCCTTGTTAAATCTTTTTCATCTTTACCTTGGTTAAAGTCTTCTCCTTATAATAATCATTTCCCTGTAGTATTATTATTTTATATTACTATTCTACAATTTGGCCCGGCATGGCTGAGCGTGCTAAGGCGTGCGACTCGTAATCCGAGGGTAGCTCGCCCTCTTAGCCGTGGGGGCGTTATAATGTTACGGTCAATCCCACTATTCGTTGGTAAAAGAGTAGCCCAAGAGTTGGCGGTGGGTGGTGATGACTAGCTGCCTTCCCTCTAGTCTTACACTGTAAAATTAGGGACGGCTAAGGTTTATTCTCCTGGTTGGGAGTTGTGCAGTGGGCTGACAATCTACTCACTTAAAAACCAGCCTGTTAATGAATCCGCAAGCGATTGCGGCCCTATGTTTCTTCAAGGAATTGAGAGGCGTAAATAATAATAATGATTCTACAATTTGCTATTTTGCGAACTTGTTTATTTTTCTGTTTTTGTTTCTAAATCCAATTGTAGTTCCTCTAATTACTTGTTTTCTGTATTCTTGCTAAATTTAATAATATTTATAAAATAAGTTTCACGATGTTTTTATCAATATTTTGTCACATTGAACGCATATAATTAGAATATTTGCATACTTTTACCTTTTGACGATTTTCTCTGAGCCAGATTTCATTGTAACACGGTCTGTAATTAATCCCTGACGAAGGGCATCTGTCCAAAACGCTGCACAAAATAAAACTGTTAAAAGATATTGGCTTAGACGTATCAGTTTATTCTTTATTATCTTTTATCGTTTATCTGCAATTAACTTGTTTTTATAACTATATTGTATTCAGAGCATTTTAAAAGGAATTTTCAGTGGTAGGACGAACTTTATAGAAGAATCTAAACATGTAATCCATCATTTAAATATACAAATTACAATAAAGAACACTTGCAAGAAAAAATATCAATATATGAGGACACACTAGTTATAAAAATTAGCATGTATGTTACGGCGTGTAATGGAATTACGATTTAAAGCTCTTTAAATAGTTTTACAAGTTTATTCCACGTGTTACCTCAAAACATATTAACACAGTATCATCTTGTTCCGGTCCAATTGACTGACCTAGTAGCGAGAGAATTAACATTAAGTTTTATGGAGTCAGTTGTTAAAACAACGAATGACGAACAGTATATGGTCTTTGGGCATTTGTTACGGTCAACCTTTGTTTTAGTAACTAAAAATGAAAATAAAAGATTTGAGATTGGTGTAATTTGAGGTAACAAGGCTGTTTTATATTTAGGGTAAGAACCTGGGCTTCTGAGGTAAAAAAAAAATTTCATTGGGACAGGAAAGAGGGCCCACTGAGGGGGGTGATACCCCAATACTTAGTATGATAAAAAACACTACGTGTATTACATTGTTTCACTCCCATGTCTATTTCTTCCTGCTTATTATTTTGTCTCAAGTCTTACATTCACAAAAGTAAAACGAATAGCGGAAATACATATCCCCAAAAGTGGCAAACAAGAAATTGTAGTTATTCGCTGGAATTGGTGTATTTTAATTATATGTCAATGTTAAAGATAGCTATAATTTACATTCACAGTCTCTAGCTAAAGTCTACCATTTCTGGATGTTGAATTTTTATTATAACTACTAGTGATTATTGTAGAAATAAAACATCTTCATACTTACCTACATTTTGACATTTCTCATCCATATAACATCAAAAAATCAGTCCCTTACTTTAAGAAGACTTCGCAGGTTATGCAGTAAGAATGATGATTTCATTATCAAAACACAGGAAATGTATCAGATTTTCATGAACACAAACGCGCGAAAAAAGTGCGAAAACTCTCTTGTATCTAAGGGTGTGTCTCATGGAAAACTTTTACAATCTATTACAAGTCACATTCCTTTCGTCTTAATACATCATCCTGGAAACAAAAGTTAAAAATATCATCAAGAATAACTGTTGGATACACAAAACTGTTTAAGTTATTATTTAATTTCTTCAATGATTTAATATTTAATGAATATTTAGTTTTTATTACAAGAGTGTTAAAGTTCGTTTTAAAGGCGATAGTTATAACAAATGTCGTTATGTAATTTGGTGTGAATAGTACGTTGAGTATACAATTACCGTATTTTATGGTGATAAGACTCACTTTTATTAAAAAAAAAAGAGGTCTCAAAATCCTTTGCGTCTTTTCTATCAAAGGGCAAAAATTTTATATATCTACTAATTTTGAAGTATTCCAAATAATAATAGAAGATTATGTTGAACAAATAAATAAATTGTTGTTGTTTGTTGTTTTGTATTAAGCACAAAGCTACACAACGGGCTATCTGTGCTCTGCCCACCACGGGTATCGAAACCCGAATTTTAGCGTGCAAGTCCGCAGACATACCGCTGAGCCACTGGGGGGCTAAATAAATTGTAACTGTGAAAAATATTTTTATTTTCTGAAGATAGCCTTACAATAGGGGTGCGTCTTGTACACCGAAAAATAGAGTAAATCGTTGTGATATTGTTGATGCCATTTTTCTCGAAACCTAATTAAGTTTTCTCGCTACGGGCCTGGCATGGCCGAGCGCGTTAAGGCGTGCACTCGTAATCCGAGGGTCGCGGGTTCGCGCCCCCGTCGCGCTAAATATGCTCGCCCTCCCAGCCGTGGGGGTGTATAATGTGACGGTCAATCCCACTATTCGTTTGTAAAAGAGTAGCCCAAGAGTTGGCGGTGGGTGGTGATGACTAGCTGCCTTCCCTCTAGTCTTACACTGCAAAATTAGGGACGGCTAGCACAGATAGCCCTCGAGTAGCTTTGTGCGAAATTCCAAAAACAAAACCAAAATTTCTCGCTACGTGGGTATTGTTACACTATAGAGTCTCCTAGGACTCAGTTATAAATGTAATAAATATAGGCAACCAAGTGAGTGCAAGTCAACTGAAGAAATGTTCAGCTAGAAAAACGTTAGTCGGAAAATATGAAGTAAGCCAGCGTTTTAGTTAAGAGTATGAACGGTTAATTTTTTGTGATGTGCTTCACAGATGTATTGTAACAAAAGAAATGGGGGAAAGTAGATTTTTCTTGTCAGTTTGGTTTTAAAATAACTGAACCTGTCTCTTTGGACTTTGACAAAAGAATTGGCCAATTTTTTTAAACTGCGATTGTAAATAAGGTAAGCAACAAAAGTAAAGTAAAGGAAGTAAGAAAAAATTAAGTTAGGGAAAGTAAAGTTAGGCTGCGTGATTGTTAGTTTAGCCATAACGAGCAATATTTTAAAGTGATATTCACAGTTAACAGAGATAACGAGAAGTAATTTATTTTGTCAAAGTAAAATCACTGAATCCACCTGTATGGACTTTGATGAAAATTAGATAATAATTTAAGATTTAGGATACAAGTGTATTGTTTGTATACGATGTCGAAGTTACATAGGTCCGGCATGACCAGATTGTTAAGGCACTCGACTCGTAATCCAAGGGTCGTGGGTTCGAATCTCCGTCACACCAAACATGCTCGCCGCTTTTAGCCGTGGGGGCATCAAAATTTGACGGACAATCTCACTATTCATCGATAAAAGCGTAGCCCAAGAGTGTTGGTAGTGGGTGGTGATGACTAGCTGCTAAATTAAGGACGACTAACACAGATATCCCTCTTGTAGGTTTGCACAAAATTTAAACTAAATATATTTAGTAATTTTTATTAAAACTGTAAATTTGTGTTTGCCTTTAAACACACTTAACACATATTCTTTCAGTCTGTTAACTTGCACTATAAAACCTGATCCTTACACACATATTCTGATCTCTAAGGAAAATATTTCTGTAGGGTCCTGTGAAAAGTTGTACACTAGACAAACAGTCTGCTGTTGAGTTATCGAGTTCGGAACATCTTAGCTATGTAATAAGATTAGATAAAGACCATCCCTCTGGGCGCAGTTTTGAAAACAAACAAACTTTGAACAAAACGTTTGTGACGTCTCAGTCACAACCATACACTATTTGATGTTGTACAAAGAGAATGACTTGAAAAAAAGGGGTAATTCAAAAACTGGGATTTGCCATCCTCACTGATCAAATGAGCACGTTTTTTTTTTTTTCACTTCTGTCACTATTATATCTTGATATGATCACGAGATTTATCACATTATTTTTAATTTTATTTGTTACAAGCTGAAATACACGTCAATCATGTAGCTTTGTAGTATTAAATACTACAAAACAAACAAATCGAATATATACATGTGTGTGTGAAGGTGAAACAAAACTAATACCTATTGTTTTAAATGCTTCATGAAAGCTGGTGAAGCATTAAAATCCCCAACATCTAAATCGTTGCCCCAGTTATTTAGCGGTAAGCCAGTATGCTTACGACGCAAAAATATTATATTTCGATATCATGATGGGGAGAGTACAGACAAACCATTGTGAAACGCTTAAAAACAGCCAAATCCAAACCTAAAATATTGGGTTTAACAGTTTAGTTATGGAATCCACGGAATATTGCCTATCCGATTTTAAAATAACTCAACTGAAGAACTGTTCTTTCGAAAGTTTTCTGCTGAGGTGTTTGTATATCAAAGTCATGAGAATATTATACCGTTTATTGATTTCTGTCGTTTTGAATTTACCACAAGAGGAATCATTTGATGATATGGAAAGGTAAGAATATTTAGTTTTATTTACCTAAATTCTTAATTATATTTAAGCCTAAATAATTTAGGCCTTAAATTAGTTAGGGCCTAATCTTAACTTTATTTAAATATAGAACTTAGGCGTAAGTACAATCTAAGCACTTAGTTAATTTATCAAAATAAGTTTTTAAAAATTGAAATCACATTTTTTACTGTAGAATGTGTATTCAGAGTTAAATTTTTTCCTATTGCTTCTTTCATTTAAATTGGATGTCATTGTCCAGTATAAGTGTAAGATACATTTGATGCAGTTTGTTATATTACGTTGCTACTAAGCATGATAATTAATATGGCCATTATATTTAGTTAAACTTTACATTAACATTCTAAAAACATGAATGAAAGAGAACATAATCTTGTAACGTTTCTAAATCCAGTATTGATAAAGCCTTTTGACAAATGCTAGGACTCATTGATAGTAGTGTATTAAGGTAGGGGAAAGAGGGAGCTTGGCTTCAGAGCCCATGGTCTTAATGGAGGCCTGTCGATAATTTTATTCAATGTAAAATTACGTGGGATGTAGGACCTGCAAAAATTACTAGCCTCTGGGCTCACACAACCTTAAATCCACCATTGCTCATTGGGCCAGCTGACATAAACAATGATCTAGGTGATGAATACAGACAAGAAGACAGCAAAAAGCATTTAATGATATTGTGTGTCATCTGTCAATTCCGTGTCACCTGATTACCACTCAAAGACACACAAAATATGGTAGTGGCTAAAAACCCTTGGTAATGATAAAAACTGAAGATAAAGTAAAATTTAATAACCCAGTCATCTTATTATCATCAAAAATTATCCTACCAATACAACTTACAAAGACTTAACTTCCATCCTAATATATGCTTGTTCTTAGTGTATTTAACACTCCTACGAAAATTGGGGTCTAATAGGCCCCAGAGCAACTTGAAAGGTTATTAATATTAGGCTAATAATTTTGTATTTAAATGAAATTGCCATTAACTGACCCTATCCCTTTATATTTTAAGGAGCTTTAATATTTTGACTTTTCAGACATTTGTGAAATAATATTTAAATTTTTTTTAAAACATCCACTAAGGGTATCACTTTAGTGGATGTAAATATTTTTTTCGTAGAAGTGTTAAAGAAATTGATTCATACTGTTAATTTTTACATTTTGAGCCAACTTCTTTTTTTCATATTCCATTTTATACTACATAATATCTTGTTTAACTAATTTGTTGATGTGATCTCCTATATATTTTAAGTCTTCTGTCATATGTGTCAGCTTGAACTTAAAATTGTAATGCCTTTTAAATATTTTACATCTTATACTCTTAATAAATCAACCTAGGTTTACACTTGGCATTTTTCCGTATAAGACATGTCAATTTTTAATATTAAAATAACTAGCCATTCAAAAAATCTCATCAAACCTTTCTTTTTTGAAGGTGTTGGAAAAATATTTGCCAGTACCAACCACATGACCTAAGTAAATAGCTTTGGCTTTACAAAAGTCAATTTTGCCACATTTAGTGTGATATTTGCTTTCTTAAGTCACTCAAAAACACTATATAATACACATAGTTTTCTTCCAGATGTTACTGTAAATTAAATATAATCAACATAAATTCCAACATCTGACATGACATACTGTTATGACACATCTTTACAGCCTTCTAACAGTCAGGTGTATTTATAGTCTGTCTCATAGACTTTCCAAACAACCTCACAAGGACCATATTACCCAGCTTTGAATGGATGTCTTACAGTGGGTAGTGAATCTAAGACATTGTCACCCAGACTGAAATTATGTTCTTCAGCCTTGCAGCCATGAACGTTTTTCTTCTAAGTTGGGATGACTTCAAATTTTATTGAGTCAATTCACAAGTACCTTACATCCTGGACTGAAACTTGGAAATATAATTCAGTAAGTTCATTTCTTTTGGGTCATTTTCCAACCTATGTGCCTTCAGCAGTTTCAAAGGACCATGCCCTAAGTGACTAAACATCAACTTGAACAGGCTAAACCTCAGTGAATTTTCAACTGACTCACAAACAAAAATTAATAATAAATTAACCCCTTCATTTTAGTCCTTCTTGTTATCGATACAGCAAGTCCAAATCAAGTTTTTCAAGGTAAAATGGACTCTTTCAAGATCACCTTGCAATTCAGGATGGTATGCACCAGATTTTATCTGTTTAGCACAAAGCTGGTAAACAACCCAGACATAAAATCTGATCCATGAGCAGACTGAATTTTTTGGGGCAAGCCAATAAATGTGAAAAAAAATTAATTAAAGCCTTTAAATTATTTTGACTGAAATATTTCTTAAGGGGATCACTTTAGCAATACACATTTACATTACATATACATTACATGAAATAAACTGAAAGAAACATAGGTATTAAAATAAATGTGTAACAGTAAATTTGTTACACACTAAGTCTTATGTTTAGTACATGTTAAAGGTATTATTTTGATTCTGTTTAAAGTCATTAGTTTTAAAGAAATGTTTGTGCATTTGTTTTGAATTTTTTAAACTGGTATGTATTAAAATGTTAATTTTACAAATACTTCCTTTGTTTTTTTGTTTGAACAGTAAAATTGTGGGCCTAAGTACAACTTATCAGTCTAGTTAAAGCTGTATGTCTTAATGTTCTCATTTCAACTTTCAAATGAATCATCTTCTATACATAAGTAAGTTATTTTCAAAGTTATTGAGTTGGTTCTTGTGGAATTGTCTGAGAATATTTTTATGATTCAGATATTTATCTTCAATAATTAAGCTGTTAAAAACCACAAGTAATATAAAAGAAAAACTGCAAATGCATTAGGAAAAGAAAATTCTGTAAGTATAGTTTTTGGGTAGTGTTTTCACATGTGTTTATTTTGTAAAAATTAAAACCAGCATGTTAAATGTTCTTGGCTTAATTGGCATACTACAAAAACTTTATTTTTAAGACTTATAAATACACTGTAGTGTGAATCATAATTTTTTCTAATTAAAAGTTCAAACATCTCTTCTTTTTATTTCAGATTTTATGAAGTTCAAAATAAAAGGATATTTGTGATTTGGTGAATTTTTTATGAATATATAAAATTTTGAATGAATCACTAAATAAAGAAGTCACACACCATTCTGAAAGACCCACTTGAGCAGAAAATTACAAGGTTAGTTATTTTAACATGATTATTTATAGAAAATACCATATAAAAGTCACCAAAAGAATCAACATTTAATTTTTTGCTCTTTAGTGATATTTAAAAAAATGTTAAAGGTAAAGATCAAAATACTTGAGTACTTTAAAACTGTACCATCCATGTCAAACAAAAATGTCACTGTTTGAAATACTACCAAAGATCATTATTTTCATTAAATAAGAATTTTGTCTAGTAATATTATAAACCAAAATATAAATTTTAAAATAAAGACACAGTGTAAGTTTTAACTTCATTTCTTTTGTTATTTAAACATTACTAAACTACTAATTACTTCTTTTTTAGCATCCCGAACTATTGCTTCTGTTGTTTGAAGAAGAAAATATTATTTATTGATTTGAGGTAATTATATTACTTCTAACTATAATTGTGGTAAAGATAGCATGTTGCACTATTATTTTTCTTATTAAAATTCACTAACGTATTCTATTCAACAAATTGATTCATACAACTATATGTTTTACAATAAGTTTATAAAAATGGTGACAGTCTATGTGATAATTAATATGTTGGCATGAACATTTTGCTTTATTAGATTGGAATATTTAGTGGTAAAAATAAGCTTGAAAACTGAATTGTGCTTAAAAAGTATAAAACTAATCAATAAAAAAATCTCAAGTTAGTTAGTAGTAAAGTTTTATAAATGTATGATTATAAATTAAAATGTTTTTTTTTCTTATAGAACCAGCAAAGAAACTGATGGAAAAAGTCAGTGCAGGATAGTTGTTCCACAAACAATCTCCAGTATATTACAGAAGAACTAGTTTAATAAAACTCTTATTTCAAACAACATTTCAAAATCTGTCAGCATTAACAGTGTCTCTTTTTTTTGTTTGCAGAATTATACATGAGATATAAAGTTTTATGAATTCAAAATGTTTAGAATAACATTAAATCATGTGTACTTCGAGCCTGTTTTACACAGATGTGTTTTTTAGACAGACATGTATCAGAAGTTTATTTTCACTTAGTTACATATTGCCAAAATTTGGATGTTTTGTATAGAATAAATTGTTTTATATTTGTTTTTATGTTATGCTTTTTACCATTGTAAAAAATTCTCATGGATTGTGTGCAACTTTACATTAATAATTTTTTCACTGCAGTGGCTTTTAATAACAAGTCATTTAATAATAAGACTATTATGAAGTATATTAATCTTTTTAAAAAGATTGTTCACATGTAAATGTATCTTTATCATTTCTGTAATAAAGATTTTAGTGACAAAATTTTTGTTGTCTTCTACTCCTACAAGATTTTTGAAATCACTGAACAATTTACAAAAGTATTTG
The DNA here is from genome assembly GCA_011833715.1 of Carcinoscorpius rotundicauda. Classification (NCBI taxonomy): domain Eukaryota; kingdom Metazoa; phylum Arthropoda; class Merostomata; order Xiphosura; family Limulidae; genus Carcinoscorpius; species Carcinoscorpius rotundicauda. The sequence continues at coordinate 40,228,924 of CM022392.1, read as the reverse complement.
TTACTCTTAAACAACATATTTTAAAGCTATCTACCACATACATTTTTGTAAAGTTACATACAGTTTTACATGGTAGCAAAAGTAATTATAGTTCAATATAATCTCATTATTACATGTTCAAGAGTTTAAAGTTAAGCAGATTACATGCATACTTTCAACATAATTCATTTTACAAGTTCAGTTCTAACACAATATATCCCCATTTTTACTTGAATTTTCATAATTAAGAATACTAAAGTTCTGTTTTCAGCTTCTCATATTTCAAAATTATGTTTAAGATTATTAGATATATCTCATTCTCCTGTGTTTCTAAAATTCGACATTAACAAGTATTATTGTCTTTCACATATTTCAAAATTTCAGTAACAAGATTACAAGACGTGTTCTCAGTCTTATGTTTTTAACAGCATGATATGTTTAGGTAAAACAGGTAATTGCAAAGCAATGGAATTGGTCCGCGTAATAATAGGAGATTCAGTCACACAATTTATTTTTATGTAGTGCTATCTTTCTGAGTTAGTAAGCTGTGAGAATGATTGAAATATAGCAAATAAACACAAAGTGAAATAGGAAATGAACAATCTTCATTGACATCACATGACACTCAAACATAGTGAGTGTACTTGTTTTATTAACATGGAACTATCTTCAACTGATCAAGCTGAATCTATGTACCAGACTGCTTAAATTTAATGTTTCTTACCTTGCAAGAAATTTTATATCTACTGAGAATAACTAGTGCAACCTACAATTGATCATTCTCATTCAAATATAGAGGAATCAAGCCGTAATCTTAAAATATCATCTTAACTACCACTGAAGAACACTGCTGTTTTGTTCTAGCATAACGTGCAGTATTGAAGTAAGTACTTCTCATAGGCTTAATAGATATTGTCAGTTTGAGGATAGCAATGGAACAGAAGTCGCATAATGCAATTTCCTTAATGTTGTTCTCAATTACAATTTATAAGAAACCTGTATACATATAGAATAAATAGCAAATTCAGAATAATACAAGAAGACTGAAATGCACGGTATATTTCTCTACCATACTTTCCTTTCTTGCATGCTTCAGACATGTTCTTAACCTGACAGTTAATTTAATTTTAAAACTGGTAAGTTTTATCTTACACTCTGGTTGAGGGTTGTGCTAACTACAAACATCACACCGTCTTAAAAAGGTACACAGTACAGGATAATCTGTTAACAAAGAAATTAAACTTTTGTATCATACAATTAAAAAGTCTTTTTACTCCTGTATTTGTCCAATGTGAACATTTTCCATAGTCATTTTTCTGTGTTCCCAATCATAGGAAATTAATATTAAATTAATTAATTTAATAATATTCAAATAATAATTAACTGATATTGCAGAAAGAGAAAAATACACTCAAAAGATTTTCCTTTATTAATCAATAAATGAAAATTTAATATCACAATTTGTTTCTTTTTTTTCTCACCTAAACTAAATGAAATAAGTTAATACAACTTAGCTGAATACTGAAGCTACTGACAACAATAAACATAAGTGCTTCAATTCATACACAGTGTAAGAATGAGAATGTTCAGTGTATGGACAGGGTCTTACCATTTGGTGAGACAATTCCTGTGAATTTTTTCGTGTTACTGTCACACTTAATAACATATAAGTAAATCATACACTCCTGTTACATTGTTATCCAGTGTGCTATCATTCCTTTAGGCTTTTAAAGTTCCATAACCACTGTACTAAATAAAGGCACTAAGTATTCATGGTGCACTTGAGCACTTCTACCATATAAACAGTGACAAAAGTATTTTATGAAGATCACATCTGCAGTTAATTTGGTCTTTGGTGCACAGTACCTACATTCAAGATACATGATTGTATGATTAGCATGTTCAATTACACATTCTAATCTGTTCTTCAACTGTGATTATACTATCACTGACATCATTACTCAACAGGAATGCTTGTTCTGTAAATATGTCAACACCCAGGCTTGTACTAAAGCAACTTTCAGGAAATGAAGTTCTTCCTTACATTTCTTAATTTACTTGAAGTGTGTTGCTTCAGTAATGAGAACCAATATTGTAGATTTGATCTTGGAGAAGATGACAACAGATCACATATAGTATGACACAAATCAAAAAAGATTGTAGAATTCTCATTTGGTCACCAATCAAATTCACCATTTCACTGCTGCTGTTTTAATGGTTTCATTTTCAAGCTTTTCAAAAGCAGTGAGAATTTTACAAAGCCAGACAGTATAAAATGAAACTTATAGAACCCAGCTTAGTTTGCCAGTATCTCATGCTAAGTCTAACCTATGTTTAATTAACAGATCCTTTCCAATTTTTCTATATATTCATGCATACATGGTAATGGAAAAGCTGGGTGTACTTTTCTTCTTTTAGATTAACACTTTTGGGGAAAACCAAGCACTCTTTGAAAGCTGTATAATCCCATACTTTAATATATGCTGTAGTCTTGTGTTTTTTATATCCCTAATCATTGGAATCTACATGACAGTTGTATTGTCTCACTTGCATCTACGTACCATAAATACACTACATATTCTACCAACAAGTTACAATAATTTCTACAAAGTCCTCAGCTAGTGATCTCAAAAGTATTGGTACTCATGCAAATCCTAGTGGTGCTTCTAACAAAGGTAAATTCCATTTTGCTAATCATGCTTATAACTTGCTCAGCATGCAGTTGAATAACCTGTAAACTGCAATTATAGAAAAACACAAAACTTCATTTTCCCTCAGACAGATCACTGTTTAAGCTAACAGTGCTTCCTTTCTTAACATGTTAACATCCTTGACGTTTTTCATACAAGTTTATAGTTGCATTTCTTTAAGTAGTGGCCAGGCTCAACTTTGACATTTACTACTCACTGCCAGCTGTATTTGTTGCACGATTAGTCAAAAGTGATAATCTTGTTTACTTTGCTACTTGACAAACTAAGGGCAGTTAGCTCAAAGGTTGTCTACTATTCCAATGCAAAGCAGATTCCTTCCTCCTTCTTTTCAGAATAATATCCTGGTGGAAGCACTGGTGGTATAAGTAGCAGCTTGTAAATGAAGGAGGGACTAGATAGTCCACCCCATTAATTGTATAACATTGTTGTTGCATTACATTGTGTAGTTAGTTTATGGCCAGTTTAATAACATTAAATATATTGGGAGAGTCAGATGTTTGAAAAATAAAAATACCTAAATGTATCTTGATCTTTACATGTTTTAAGATCTATAAATGTATTGTCATCCTCACACCAGATAATATTATATTTTCACGTGTTTTATGAGCTCATTAGTACAATCAACAACTTTTACTTGTACTTCAAGAGATCAGTATTAAGATTACCAGACATAAAATCATCCTTCATTGTATGCATATTTATAATGCTTAACCTTTTATTCTCAAGTGATTCAAGAGCTAGTGTCCCCAGGTGGGACAGCAATCAGTTTGAGGTCCTATATTGCTAAAATTTGGGGATCAGTTCTTTGGGGTAAACACAGCAGATTACATTGAGCTTTACTCAGACAAACAAATTAAAGAGTTGGTATTAATAATATCCAGAAATGCACAGATTCACATGTCCCTCAAAAGATTAGCATTAAGAATGTTAAATACATGCATTTTCATGGGTAGCTTTTACAAATTCACAACCATACACTTATAATATCCTCATTCTCATGTCTTTCAAAAGACAGTGTTTATTAAGCACAGTAAGTTGGTATGTTTTCGTCCATACGTGTTTCAAAAAAGTGTGATATAACTGTAGATAGTGTTATTCTTGGTTGTTTTAAGACGTCTTTATTAATGGTTAAATGGGTAAAATCATGCATTTCATGAGTTAGTGTCAGTATTAAAAACATCTTTCCTGTTTGTTAAGAACAATGCTTCTTATCACATACGTGTTTCAAGAGATCAGTACTAAAAACATTTTTTTATTATCAGTTATTTTATGAGGTCAGTGTTAAAAAACATTAGATGAAGGTGTATAAACAAAGTATTTTACCAGTTCATCATTAAAAACCTGATATCCACACTTTTCAAAAGTATCAAGAACACTACTTTTATTTTCTAGATATCTGTTTCATGAGTACTACAGTTTTAATGACTTATGTTTCAAAAGACAAGTATTAACAACCTATCATGTTTGTTGCCTTCATGTTTTCGTTGTTAAGAGATTTTAGTGACTATTCTAATTCTCAAAATATTTAAGAGTTAATTTGTAAGAACCTTAGATGTTGTTCTATGTATTTTGGAGATATCATTCTTAAGAACAGTACATAAAGAATCATTGTCTCGTGGCTTAAGAGCTCATTATTTAGTCCACCATACATATTAATATTTTCACATTTTTAAAAGTTCAGTGTAAAGAATAGTAGATACAATTTAGTCTCATTTGTTTCAACAGATAACTATTTTAAGAGAAACAAATTCATGTTGGTCTGTTTAAAGAGTTTTTGTCAAAACATCTCAGGTAACATAATCCAGAGTGTAATTTAATGTGTGGTGTTCCATTGTTATTCAAGGTAATTCTGTAACTGTTATAGTTTATATGTATGAAATGTAAACATATTAAGAAGTTAAGATGAATTATTTAACCTTACACCAAAGTGCTTATTTTTATCTATATTTTACTGTTGGCCTGCTGTTGTTAAAGACCAAAATTCATGTTCTATTCGTTTATTTACATTCTTGCAATTGACGATATAGTAATACTTTTATCTTCTGGTTGAAAGGTGGAATTCTTCTCAGAAATAGAAAATGAGGCAGAAAAACAGGAGGGAGATGCAACATCACATTTGTTTAGACACTTGGTAATACTACTGGTTGTAGGTTTTAGCATTATAATATTTTTTTATTGGGCCACAAGACCTTTTAATGCAGTGCTGGTGAACCTTTGGCATGCAGCATTCAGTGCCATCTCTTGATTCTTTAAACCCTAATGATAACCCATAACAAATATATATATATTTATAATGAGTATCATTACTGCCAAATGTAGTACTGAATGATTTTTCCAACTTGGGAACAGTAACAAATGTTCACAGGAGACATCTCACGCCCTCTTGTTGCCAACTTTGCGACTGTAGGAACATGTGGCATCAGATGACACCTTTTGAATTCCTCAGTGACCCAGTGTACACATCAGTATTTGAGTGGAAATAGAAGTAAACTGTTGGTATTGACTGCACTCTGCTTATATTTTTCTTCTGTTGTTTGTGAGTGAATACTGAATATTTGGTGATAATATTGGTAAATATGCATTTATTTTTAACAGTAAATGTATGAATTGTATTGTTAAAATTATATTATCTGGCATGGCATGCATATATTTTTGATCAGTTAGTTAATTACAGATTTATTTGTGTTCCAATGATATGCTTGTTTGTTTGGAATTTTGCACAAAGCTGCATGGAGGCTACCTGTGCTAGCTGTCCCTAATTTAGCAGTGTAAGACTAGAGGGAAGGCAGCTAGCTAGTCATCACCACCCACTTCTAATTCTTGGGCTGCTCTTTTACAAACAAATAATGTGATTGACTGTCACATTATAATACCCCCATAGCTGAAAGGGTGAGCATTATTGCTCGATTTTGTAGGGGTGGTGAAATCTCTGAAAACTAGGTAACGTTACATGAACATAACCCAGAAGATGAAATATATAATGCAATAGTAAATGAATTATCTAATTGACAGATTGACCTTTTAAAAATAGTTTCCATAACAAATGATGGTGTACCCAGCATGGTTGGTAAAGAAGCAAATTTTGTAATTTTGGTTGCAAAATATGTTTAACATAAACTGGTAGACATTCATTTTATTATACACAAGGAGCTATGTACATAATAGCTTGCCTTAAGGAGCTTGAAAAAGTAATGGAAATTGTAACCAAGGAAGTTAGTTTTATTTCTGGCATGCTTTAAAAGAAAGAAAATTTCAAAATTTTCTAAGATAAGCAAAATTGGTGTACACAGGACTGCTTATGTATGATAATGTTCATTGGCTAAGTAGAGGTTCTGCTCTTAAATGATTTGTTCAGTGTTTGAATGAATTTGTCTGTTTTTGACAAATGAAATTTTCTTGTCAAGAATTATCTGATATTGTGTGGATTTGTAGATTGATGTGTTTTGCAGATTCTTCTGTGAGGGTGAGCATGCTTGGTGTGATGGGTATTTGAACTCATGACCCTTAAATTATGAGTCGAGCTCCTTAACCACCTGACCATGTCAGGCCGCCACATAATATGAACCAAAGCTTATCATTTCACAAAATGCTTTATGTTAATCATGAAACAATGAATAAACCTAAATGAAGAAAATGACTTTTTCTTTTTCTTTAAAACAATTCTGTTATTGTTGTTACTAATTCATTTATTTATTTATTTTATTTTATTTATTGTGAATTACTATAGTTATTAATAACATGTCACTCCTGAAGCTGTTTAATTTAAAATAATTCAGAATAGTTATAAATGATAATCTGCTGCTAAAAATTATCACAGGCATGCTAGAAAATTGTTTAAGTTATCCCCAGTTTGGGCACACACTCTCAGGAAGGTTCTCCATCCTTGTTCTAGTGGTTAATCCAATAACTCTTCAGTTGCTTCTTATATTCAGTATGGTGTTTAGGTAGTCAATGGATCTTGTTTAGTCATTAAAGTTGAAAAGCCTATTTAATCTGGACTCTACTTTAAAAACACATTTAAACTGAACTTTGTGGATTTATCTGTTTGATAATTTTCTTTTTCATCATATATGAAATAGTGCTTAAGTAGAGTATGACTGAAGTAGCAGCATTTTTAGAAATATACAAAATCAGATGCAGTATTTATTTTTTTCAGTTATGGATAGTTCTATTTAGGAACGTCATTTAAAAACCCATGACCCTTATATTAAGAGTTGAGCACCTTAACCACCTGTCATGCCAGGCCAATACCCTTTAAAAGCTGGTGAATTTCGCCAACCCACTTAACATTGTTAAACACCTCAAATGTGTCATCAACAATTTTTTTTGCAAATCACAGAATTAAAATGTTCTGGACAGACTGTATAACATTTCTTTATGGAAGCTTAGAAAAAGAATAGCAAGATCAGGCACAAGGCTGGAGCCCATAACCCCTCCATCAATCTGTCAGCAAGCTTACAGTTAAATACAGAGTTTGATTGTCTTGTTGTGAAATGTGGAAGAGTTTTCCAAACATCATTAGTTATACCTGCACAGTTCTCAGCAAGCACAGGACTAGAACAAAAATCAGTGGTTTTCTCCTGAAGTATATTTGTAAACAATAACTCGATATCAGAACTAGCACTATGAATATCACCATTAAAGCAGATGCAGTTTAACGATGATATTCACAGTGCTAGTTCTGATATTGAGTTATTGTTATTCTATTTGCTTTAGAGCAAAGCCACATTGAGCTACATGCTATGTCTATCACACAGAATTGAATCCCAAATTTTGGCATTGTAAGTTTTTTAACCCACTGTTGACAAGTTTATAAAGATATCCTGAACAGAATTTTAATTCTGCACAAACTCTTTCATCAGAATAAATCTTGCTGATGATTGATTAAAAGTAAATATACTAAAAGGAAATTTTCTAATTGAGCTTTTATGAATCTTGGGGAGTCCATTGTTGTAAGCTGTAATTTAATTGTTTGTTGGAGGATACTGCTAATTCGGATAATAATACATCTGCTGTTCAGTTCAATGTCAGTTATTGTGTCTATTCAGTGAATCTGTTTTTCTTTTGTTTTATATTTTTATGTTGTAATTTAGATGTTAGCTAGAGGGTGCATCATGTTAAGGTTGGATTGGCCCGAGAATATTAATGAGTGAGAGGCTTTGTGAAATATTTATAACAAAGGTAGATTATCAAGAAGATTGTAAAGTAAATCATCATTGTATTAGCTATCACAGCTCCTTTGTGCAATTTGATTTAATATTAAGATAGTCTTGGACTGCTAAAGAGGTTTGAAAATCAAGTTTTTACTCAGGCTTGAAATAATGTATGACAGTGTACAAGTGTTCAGATATATAAGCTATAGAACTTTTAATATAGATGGTGATAACACAAAGTCATATAATGAGGTTCAAGTATTAATTGAGATGGTGAAACAATTAGAACATGATCCCAATGAAGCAGGTTAAAAATGAAAAAACAAAGTTAAATATAAGAGAAAATTTTAAAAAGAACAAGAAGAAAACAAACAGTCGTTAACGTCCAAAAATAAAATTTATTTAATACAAGATTGATGAAGCTGTTGAAATTGTACAATGAACAATTACAACAATAAGTTTGAAGACAAGTAGACAATATTAAAGTATAATAAAGTTGTGATGTTGAAATTTATGATATTCAAAAATTAACAAGGTGGAAAAACATTATTAAAATGGAAGAGAACATCATTAATAGAATAAAATAACTGGAAAATGGATTATTAAATGTTAAGATTAAGCCAGGTGCGTCTCTTTGTGCATCAGTTCAGGCTAGAGCACCATCTGCTTGCTATAGGTCACAGAATAGAACTTACTTGGCGTACACTATTACTGTGCTACATATTTTGGTAAGAATTTCCCAAATTACTCTAGCCATAACACTGTCAGAGTTAGCTGGCCAATTTAACATTGGCTTTTATGAATTACTGTGGAAAGATTTCACAGAATTTAAAAAATCATTTTCTGAGTAAACAACAGGCCATCTTTTTGCCTGTTTAAAATGACCAACTTTGACAATATTAAGGCACCTTCTAACTGAGTATTGTAACAATTACTCAGTGTTGGTAGAAGCCTTATCCAACAGGATGGTAGAGTTACACCATATAGTATTTAGAGCAAAATTTCAGAGCAGGGTATGAAAGAAAAAGAGACCTCAGGTGAACTTCCAGAAGATTTGTCCTATTATTTTGCTTGGGTGCTCATTGTGAAATGATAAATTTGTTGGCATATGACCAATTTATAATGGAAGCACTGCAGTTAGCAATAAAACTTTAATTCATTGAAGTTACAGATAAACTATTAATGGCACTTCTTGGAGTTAAAGGAATACTAAATTGTGTAATACTGGAACATCAGTTACACTTATCAGTAATGTGGAAGAACTGAAAACACTTTTTAGATAATTATTTTAAAAGAACAGAGGAAACAAACCACAGGATAATTTATGTTACAAATGTAACTTGAATGGACAAATTGCCAGGAACTGCAGGCAAAGGCTAGTTAGGAGTAAGAGGTAACTGTTACATATATGGGGAATGTGACCATTATGGCTAATACTGGAAGAAATCAACAGCTGTTACTGAGCAAAGCATTGAAGCACAAACAGATTGAAAGAACAACAAAGAGTTAGCAAGATGTTAGGAATACAAGTATTAGTTAGATTTGTAAGGCAACTTTAGCAGAGAAAATTCCATCCATCTTAAATAAGTAAACAAGTTCACTAATTGAGGAAAATCTTTCACAAGAGTATGGGCTTATTAAGGGAAAACCTTGCAATATGCCCCTGGTTCTACAGGTCCTAATCTATTAATGAAAATGTGAAATTGTCTTTGGAAATGAAAAGAGAAGAACTAGTGCAGTCAGCAAGGGGACACAAAGTTTTAACAAAAGGAAGTTGAAAATTACCTTTGTTGTTAGAAGCTTCTATGTACCTAGTGATGTATGACTAACTGACTTTGAAGAAGAGGGTGTTTTGGTAACAGACTTTGTATAGAAACATGTATATGTGATGAAGTTGACTTTGGGTAGGTTTTCAGTCTAAGACCAGAAAATACCCATTTACATCATGAAAATTACTATACTAGTGGAAAAAGGAACAGTGGTCATTGAACTACCAAGAACTGAAATATTTATATTAGAGCATATTCAAAATAAATTTACATCTAGTTATTTCAACATGTCTCAATGGATTGTGATTGGAAAAGCTCCAGAGGATGTTGAAAATCATGAAGTCATACATGAATATACTCAGGGCAGAATTAAATCAGCTTATAATAAAATTTAGTTGTGATGTAAATGCTGCTAAAACTGGATTTCACGGAAGTGAACTGTTTTCATCACAAGATAGGACAAAATCTTTTAATTAAGTAGGTGTTTAGAAGATAGGTTATTCAAGCTGAGGTCAGCCACCATGATTACACTTGAGAGCATATCAGTGACAGAACTGCCAACTAGGCTGCTCAAGAAAAAAGCTCATCTACAAAACTTCAACCTGCTGAGGAACCAGAATTTTTTGTGAGACTACTTTCAGAGAATATAGAAAAAGTTTATTGTTACATGGGCTGGATTTGACACTGTTTTTACCAAACAACCAAATTAAATTCACCCAAAGACAAAATATTTCACAATAAAACATCACACTGTAGATCCACAGATCTGATTTCCTGGTCACTTTTTTCCAATAAGAAACCAGCTATTTTAACTTTAAAAGTAATTTGTGAGATACTTCAGTCACAAATGAAGTTTTCATTCTTCAATCATTGAAGAAAATCTAGTTCAAACCATGTTATACAAAGTCTTTAGGATACCAGATTTTCAAAACCAATTTGAATCAGCAGTTAAGAATGTTAAAGAAATGCTTAGAAGGAATTGTTTTTCATTTTATTTTCTTGTTTGCTAGTTAATGTTAGAGGTTGCATAGAGAACTGTTAATTTAGTCATACTAAATTATAAAACAGCCATATTGAACCATTTAGTTAAAATGTGTCTTTTTAAAACAGAATTAATTTTAAAAAGCTTATTAAGTTTAAATACAAACAACATTTCCTGTATATCTTGCTATGTTATGCATATACCAGTTTCTTCTGCACCATTCTTTATTCCTGGAAGTAATTCCATGTCAGAATGCTAGAATTTCTTTCCATTAAGCTAAGAAAACCGTTCTTTTACCAGAATGTTTATTCATTGCTGCAACATCTTCAACTGTGAAACTGTAAAGAAATGAACAGAATATAAACTTTAGTTGTTTAATATTGTGTGAATGAAATTCTAAGGGTACGTATGGGAAAAATACTTAGAGTAGTGTGTATGTTTGCAAAGTTTATTCTACTTCTAATAATATAATTAATTACAGTAATTGAAAGTAATTTCATACAAAGTATTTATAAAATAGAGATTATCATTAGGACCAAAATTACTATAATTCTCCTTGCAACTCTCTTTTTTGGCTTTAAAATTATTATTGTTCAAATTTGTTGCATACCATAATTCAGTACAGTTTATGTTGATGAAGTTTTTGTGTAATAGATTAACTTTGGTTTTCTGTTAAAAGTTTTGAGAATGTAAAATAATTGCAAGAAATTCTTGAAAGATTAGGGTCCCATTTCAAATAAAAGTAACTATAGATATACAAAGGTATATAGTTGCCTCTTTTGTACAGTATATACTGGTATACATTCATAAATATCCTGTACAGCTGTTACTTATTTTGTGTGGACTAAGCTTAGAATAACTACTAATACTTTTATCTTCATATAAAGTTAAACTGAGCTTATTAAATGTGATATCAATAGAAAAGTTATGTGATTTGAACAATGCTAAAGATATTTATGTTTAAATTATATGATTATTTTTAAATACAGTGTCAGCTATAGAGATTTGCTGTATCCTAAGTAATGAGAACAAAGTATCATACATATACCACAGTTATTAAAATATAACTACCAGCTAGATCTGTACACTTTTAAAATGAGAGATATAACTTTAAATTGCCAAAATATTTCAAGTCGATGGAAGTCAGAAAAAAATTAACAGATTTATTGAGACACATACTAGGACTTCACCACATAGTAATCAATTTTTAATTTTCATGCTCTTTTCACAAATTTCACTCGTGTACTTGTATTTACTCAACCTACAAATCAGCATTTAATAATATTGTTTGGTCTGGATTTCCATTTTTTGGTTAAACATTTATATGAGATACAGTTTTAGTAATTTTCTCAAATGTTTGACCAGTATTTTTCCCCTTTCATTGGCATATTCTAAATTGTGTCTGTAATTAATTGAAAATCATTATATTTATAACATACCATAAATAAGTATACTACTTGTTTAAGTCCACAAAAATAAAAAAGAAAGGTGTCATACCTATAATATATGCAGTTGTAGGTAGTATAGATACTATGTGATATCATTCATTTATCATAAGTTTATTTACACTATTATTACAAAAGGTTTACTGGTTATTCAAAATAAACCCACTGGGAGGGTGTTTTGTAGTTTTTACTGGTTTTTGAGTTAGTTTGAAAATAAATTTGTTTAATTCACACAATACAAAAATCTGTCAAATGTGTGCCATTGAAATATGGTTATGAATAATTTTACCCCCCACTAGCTTAGTAGTAAGTCTGGGATTCTATAAAATAAAAAATGGATGTTTGCTCTCTACATTGGGCAGAGCACAGCTTATTGTGTATACATCTGTTTTATTAAAAGTAGCCATGTGATTGTTTCATACACTCTTTCTTCTAAAATATGTAAATATTAGATCTAAAAAAATCTTAAATTTTAAGCAAAACCACTAAAGGATTCAAAACTACCAAATCAAATAACTTTTTCTCACATCTAGATTTTAACTGATTTGGGAAGAGGAGTTGGGTTCTCAGCCCCTGGTGGCAAAAAAGGACCTAAAAAACCTACTGCTGTATTTTACTCTGGTAAGTTATTATTCATATTTTTGTTGTTTAGTCCATTATTCAACTTAATTTTTCAGAATATTAGTTATGTAAAAGACCAGAATTGATTTGTATTGTAGCAACTAAATAAAAATAATCAAAATAAATCAATATATCCTTGTAAGCAGCAGCTTTGATCCTGAGAGGGATGGAGGGTATACATCCTCCTTCATTTTAGGTGGGGGTATGATGCATACAATCATCCTTCCCTACAGTTTGATCTGTTGAACTGTTTTATTGCATTGCAGGCATACAAATTGTGTGTTTGTTTGTGGGATTCTCATGTTCTTATCAGTCGAATTACATACTTAGGCTTAGATGTAGGCTTTTTCAGTAGCCAAAATGTACATCTTTAATATAGGCATGCTTCTAAGTTTTTTGATCTAAGCAATAGTTAGTAAGTATCAGTCAATAGGCCTAAGTATACATGCAAGTATCGTGGCAACAAGATTACTCTGTGACTGCATGTTTACAGCTTTTAGGTTCACGCAATCACATTGAACAGTCCACATAAGTGGTTGCAAAGATCATCTTCCCCATTGGGTGTAAAAAATCTATGCCCTTGCTTGTAAGCCCAACATTTTGGTCTCTTTTTAACAGAACATGATAAGTTTCTTATATTTTTTGAACTTGATAACCTTTTTCAACTTCATTCTGATCTTATTAAATCTGATTGACGAATTTCATTCCTAGTTTAGAATTAATATCTCTCTTTTCTTTTCTTTGTGATTTTTTTATACAACAAAGGTTACAGTAACTTCACTCTAATTTTAAAGTTGACCTATTTTCTTTTAAATTCATTATGATTTTTGAATTTGACACAAATCTGGTTGATTTTACTGCACTCTTACCTTAACACATTTTAACACTTAACTTCATCCTGATTTTACAATTTAACTTCATTCTAAGATTAGAATCAATATATATCTATTTATATTCATTGTGTATGTAAAGTTGACAGGCCTGTCTGTCAAGCTAAACATTGATCTTAAAGGTATCACATAAAATTGTCTTAAATTTGACCCAAATCTTTTAATCTGACAGATGGAAATGGAGAGGCTGGCACGTCCTTTTTAAGTAAACATATTTATTATGAACCTCCAGAAGATCTTGACCTTGACATGGATCAAGACAATTGTAAGGGATATACAAATAAGAAAGCTCTTCATTATCGCACCACATGCAAGGTGTGTTGTGGATCACTGTCAGACTTAACACAACCACTCCTAAATTCTGAACACAGCACCAATAGTCTACCTGTCTGCTCTCAAGAAGAGTTTACAAAAATAATTCTGTCCAAGCAAGATAAATGCATTGATTCTAATGATGTGGTCAATGTTAATGCTAGAGAACCACAAGTTGAAGACTTTGTTTCTAAAATGTGTAGTCCATCAAAAGATGACAGAACAACACAAAGCCTAACAGATGTAACTTCTGCTCACAGGCTTATAGCATCAGATAGAGAAATACCAAATCCTGGAAAAGCAGTAGATTATGGGCAGTTGGTACAGAAAGAAACCGAAAACATTATTTGCAAACAAATGATTGTGAATCATGACTTTGAAGGAAGTATATATGATGATCATTATTGTAGTGATGGACTGCATCATACAAAATGCAGGCAGGACAGTTTTGGTTATTCCTCAATTCCAGCTGATGATGGATCTCACAGCAAGTTTGTTTCATCAGAGAATAATGATACCACTCCAAAGCTTGAGAGTACAGAAGACAACATTCCATCCTCGTTATTAAAACACCGAAGCAAAGATGGTATGCTTGGAAAAATCCAAAGTTTGACTGTAAGTGAAAAAAGAAAAAGCAAATTATGTTATTTAAAAAATACTTAAGTTAATTATCCATAGAGTTAATCACACTTTATAAGAATGATTTGTTTATACTAATGCAAGATGTGTTCTCATAAATGCAAATGGAGGTACCACAGGTAACATGCCTAGTACTTAAATATTTGGTTCATAGGGACTTCATGACCATTTAACAGGGCAGTTTAATCTTTGGAGACTGAACTTTTTAATTGAATCAGATGCACAGGATACAACATTTCAAAGAAGGGAGCTTTAAGAGGTCTTCAAGAAAGAAGAAAAATTTACTCAGCAGAACATTTAGGACAGCAACAGGATCTTAAACTATACCACCAGCCAATCTGTAGCAACATCTTTATCTATACAGTGAAGTCTGTAGTTATGAAAGTAATCTCTCTAACCTAAAATGTATTGTGATAAAGTGGAAAATTTTCATATCATTAACAGGATAATAAACAAGGATATAAAGAAAACTTACAAACCAAAAGTTCACAATCTTCATGCCATACCTTGAAATTAATGGTAATTTTCATGAGAAACATGGGCAGAGAAACTAAGGTTATAGCAATCCCATTTGATCAAGATGTGTTGTGTATGGTTGGTCATAACATTTTTAGCTGAAGCTTATCAGCGTGGAAATTGTAGTGTTATACAATTATGCATAATCATAGCCATTAAATTAAATGTAATCAATAATGTTGCATGTAATTCTTAAAATCCTATAGGTTAACTCCTAAAGATGTTCAAACTTAAATATTTTTTTAAGTTTTTATAAAGAAGTTGTTGATACATGTGTCAAGATTATTATGGCCCATATACTGTTGCAGTCAACAACATATTCATTGAAAGTGGCTAAGAGTTTGTATTGTTGTATGATTAGTTTATGTTCAACATGCATTCATCAAAAACTAGAATTACATGACTAATGAAGTGAAATTCTGATTTTATTTTTAAAGACTAATATCAATTTTAAAACAACTTATAGCTCTTCAGAGTGTCATATATTTTAAGTGACAACCTGCTTGTAACATGTTTAGGGAATAATTTACAGAAAAAGCTGTACTGGATATTATTATAGTTTTGAAAGATGAAAAGTGACATTCAAAATACACATAAAATGCCTTTGGAAGCTCACCAAATTTAAAGCATGTTCAGTGTAAATACCTTTACAGTTAAACAATAGTTATGGTCACTTTAGATGTAATTTTGTTTCAGTATATTGTGATGATCTAGGGTTAAGGGTTAATCTGCTATGTTCTGTTAGAAATTAAGGTAACTCTAAAATATAGTGTCTTCTCATTTCAGAGTATTTTCAGTAGCTTAGTAACCAGTTCTAGATTTACTTAATATAGTGTCATACAATATTTTATAATGAAGTAATAATTATATTTCAGAGTTATTGATGTTATAGATTATCTTAGATAGCTTAAAATTCTTTATGATTTCTAATGTTCACATGAAGATGTGAATTACTTTCACAAAATATCTGGCATTAAGAACTGATGTTATGAAATTTTTTTTCATCTTCTTGGAACAGTTTTGGGATCACATCATACTTTATGCTATGAAATATGTATTATACATTTATTTCAACTGTGGCTTTGAGTTGATGTTGTAGAATACTCTTGGTGACTTACCATGATTTGTGTTTAGAATTTACCTGGTTCTGAGTATTTTGTAAGCTGAGTTTTAGGTTTATTAAAAGTTATGGATTATTCTACAATTCGATATTCTTAGCTAAAAATTGGAATCAATAGATAAGTATTAAGACCACAATATGGCATGTTCTCAATATAAACTTCTGATCAGAGCGAGCTATATGCTGAGAATGAAACTAAAAACCAGTCTTGCAGCAAATACCTGCTAGTGTAAGAATTAAAACAGATCACACACACACAAACAGAGCAAAGAAAGTCTGTGTGAAATAAATATTAAAAAGTCTTTATTCCTGAGATCTGCAAACCATACTGAGGATCTTGTAATAAAAAACACCATTATCAGAATATAACCATTGGCTGTTTGAGCTAAGACAAGTATTCACAAAATAGGATATTGAAGGATTGTGTCTATATTACATTAGTAAGTCACACTGAAGGCCTAGTATAGTTCCCCAAAATACTATATTGCATATATACTTGATTATTCTATTTACATATTCAATATGAGATGAATTTCATGCTCATACTAACTTGTACAAACCTGTACATAACCTCTTCACCTGGATAATAGCCAACAATGAAGGGGAAATACAATGCATAAGCATGACCCAGTGATAATGAACACTATATAATAATATAATAACTATTGTGTTATCTAAACATAACTGAAACAAGAATTAAAGCATTTGTGTGACAGCTTACATATTGTTTACAAAGTTGTTAGTTAATCCCATGTGTACAGCTGAAGTCAAAGTGCACCTACCATGACCTTTTACATAGTGTCATTTAACATGGTATTATGTGTTTGATGTCAGTTACCAACTATTCTTGTTATGCTACATTACTGATTTACAACAGTTTGTGGAAGTAGAGAATAAATACCAGATACAATATGCAGAGAAACTGAAAAAAAATCTATTGATGTACAACTAAGAAGTTCTAGAAGTCATGTAAACTATATTATTATTATCAAAAGTACTTTTGTTCTTCCCATGAACACCACTTAATACTCACCAGTCAAACACATATCAGTTCCCAGACATACATTGTGCACAAAGGTCTTATTAACACATCTGATTCTTGTGTGTGTGTACTACATAGTTTTACTGTTTACTAAAATCATGCCACATTTTATGAATATATTCTTAATAAATTCAAAGTTATAGTGAACATTATTTTTGTAATTTAGGGTTGATCCAAGGGACTGACTCTGTGCATGTTCAATTAACTGAATGAAAAAAATGCCTGCATTAAAATTTTAAAAATATATAACTGAATAAGGATTTATTCATTTTGTGTGCTCCTTCTTTCTTTATCTCAAAGCCTTTCTAGGCCCAAGAGATGTCTTTATACTACAGTTTGTTGAATAATAAAAGTTAAATCCTGAAACTCTGATAGAGGGTAGTTCCAGATATTTTTTTTGATAAAAGTTTAATTTGTTAATTTATAGATCTCTTAAAGTGAAATACAGCATCCCCAAGTTTCCATAGTAGCTAGTACTAAGGTCTATCCACTGGGAATGAATTCAGTATATATCAATAATGTTACATTCTCAGCATAATTAATTAAACAACTGCCAATCTTTTATACTTTTATCATCTTTTTTTGTTTATCTTTCAGTAGGGAGTGTTAAGTATCATGATAGTCAGTAGTAGGATTAGTAGACAGGAATATTTTGAATGCAGCTACAAACATAATATTGTGTTTGGCTTACTGTGCAATATGTACCAAATTGGTTTAGAATGGTTCCTAAATACCTCTGCATGTCATTTGGAGACTTCCATTCATCTTGTGCTTGGCCCTTAAGCTCATTGTGCACTGATGAATTCCAGTCACCTTTTGCAGTCCCAGTGCCTAAACCCTGAGAGAAATGCCAAAATATATATGCAAAACAATTCAGCTAAAATTAAGAAAAAACATATTGGGTAGTTCTTTTCGACAAAAATATATCCCCACTGGCTCATGAGAGGCCTAAAAAATAAGTTTAAGATTTAATATGAATGAATCATTTGATAGGTAACATAACTAGCCTAAATAGTAAATGAAGAAAAGGAGACACCAAGATACAGTAACCAGATTTAACACAAAACAAAGTGAAGTTTTGCTAGTAATAAAAAAAACAAGTAGATTGTTTAAACCAAACATTTCAAAATATGCATACATTTACAAAGTGAGAAAACACATCTTTATAAGAATGACCAGTTGACTGTCAAGAGCCTCCAAAGATCTTTTATATTTAACTGAGATCTTCTGTAGTGCTTCCTTGAACTACTGAATCTCTCTTTTTTTATCTCTCACTAGAGGCAGCACTATCTTTGCTAATTCTTCTCCCATAATGGGAGTACATACCACATACAAAAAATATCTCCTAACCCCGACTTTCATGTTTTGTTAGTGGATAGAAAAACTATTTCATTAATAAGTGTAAAACATCAAGATAGCAAGCACAGCTACAAGAAAAATATTATTTCCTTACTCACTTACTCTGATACGTATATTTTAAAACAACTATATACATATATTTGTAAATCTGTGAATAAATAAAATTTATAAGAGGCAAAATGGTAGCATGAATATATTTGGTCAACATTTTAGATTTGTTTTATGACATGGAACCTCAATGATTAGAATGTGCATGTATAGTAAATCTTGGGTAACATACTGTATGTCCTCTCCATTAAATATGGAATGGCCAGGGCATAAAAATGACATACCGAAGTTAATATACTGAACTCAGGATATGTGTATGTGGAAGTTCTGGAAATTAACACATTTTTATTGGGTGCATTTATGTATGTATCTTTCTATTTTCAGTCAATTTTTTTTATTAAAGAGTCACAATTGTGAAGTAAAAAGTAATGCCAAAAGGAATTTATAAATACACCTCAATTAATTTTGGCTGCACTTGTAAATTGTAAAGCATTTTTCTTCTTCAGATATGGTGACTTTTTTTAGCCAGTAATGGTGCAATTAATACAGTATATTGTGATGTTTTCTCCCCAAGTGAAACATACTTCTGACTGAAGTTCAGATCTATGTCTACACCATGTTCCATATGAAAGCTAATATATCTTGGGTATTTTGCCATTCTTAATGGATCATAAAAATTGTAGGTAAACAAACTGTATCAGTCAACTTACCTGTCGAGATCACTTACAAAATTGGTCTCTTGTAGAAAAATAAATTGTATTAATTGAATGTCTGCATCCTGTCAGATGTTGTCAGCTGAAATTACCATTGTTGACAGTACTGTTCTATCTATTTGATAGTTAGATGACCTAGGAATAAATTTAAGACAGTTGTTGATACCTTGATAATTCATACGTCTACTGTTATCGTCAAAGGAGCTCATGAAATTAATAAAAATAAGGTTTCTGTTTCTTCTTTTTTTGAGTTTCAGAAACACCAGGATGTGCATAAGAATTCCTGCTTCCTTTGATACTCTTGTGAAACATTCTTTTTGGTGCACTTGTTGATTGTAGAAATCCTGTCAAAAGCAAGAGTTTAGGGTGTTTCACAACTTCGGGTAGTTACAGAAGTTGCTAGAAGTCTAACTACTGTCTTTGTGTTCCAGTTACCAGAACTCACTGTAACTTTTATTTCCTGAATCCAGGGTCAGTAGAAGCTCATTTACTTGCATTGCCCCCTATAACATAGACAAAGTAATGAAGGTTTTTGGTGACATGCTAGAGTTATTAAAGTTCACATTAAATAGGAAACCTTCTCCCATCATCAGTGTAAGTAAAAGTCACATGTATTGGTAGGTTCAAAGGATTAAAACAAAAATAGAATCATGGCTCTTTAAAGCAGTAGTCAAGATTGAAAGCCCACATTAATTCAACCTTTGTTAGGTTACAAGTTTAGTAAGCTACATAGCATGAAATGTTGCAGTCAATTAAGCCTCTAACTGACTTTCGTTTTTGAATAAACTTCCCTAATTCTTATCTTACTTACTGCTTTTTGTAGTGGAAATTCTGCATAGATTCACCATTCTCTTGCATGAATGTACTGTCTGCAGGGGACATTATAGATACTACTATGTTAACTAGATCCCGATATAATTACATCCATAACAGTGTACTTCCCAGCCAGTGAGCGCACCCATTCCTCATGCATGTGAGCTTCTTCTGCCATTGTTTGATTGCATTGGTTCCAATGGAGAAGGAGGTAAGAACTGTGACCTGGTTTTCTACATTGATTACAGAAATTAAGTCTGCTGCTACACAACACCATCATGTCTTCTTGTATAAGTTAATGTAAAATCATGCCTGATTTAACAAATAAATCCAGTGATATATTTCTGTAGTTATTAGACTATTCTTGGCATTAGCATACATGTATACGTCTTATTGTTCATGCCAAATTTCTTAATTGCTTAAAAATGTTGCCATGGTACGTTTTAAGATTATGTACATAATTATGTATGCACAAACCAATTCATATACAGAATATATATTTATACTTACCAACATACTATAATACGCACACATATGCATAAAGAAAACAGATACAGGCTCATAGACCACATTGACTAACTCACAAAGTTACTAAAGATGATTTTACAGCATTACCCTCAGACTTTACCCTGAGAATTGGTAAACCAAGGTTCACCATTTTTTTCTTCCTTTTGCAATGTCAGTATTCCCAGTGTCTATCAATATTTGCAACCAGCTATAAGTGTTGTGGGGCTTTATATGATAATTGCAAGATGTCATATTTATGCTTCTCTACAAAATATTGTGTAAGAGCTCATAGTCATTTGCAATTAACCATTCATTCTACATGCTGGTCAAGCAGTTAATCCAGCCATGTCAATTAAAAAGCCATCTCTGTATCCTAACCAGTTATAAAGGCAGTAAAACTGCTCCCATACTGATATTTCCTCATTCATTGTTATATTTACACTGCCAAAATCCATCTATTCATCAAGTGGGTAAATATCATATCTCATCATCTTCAGAATTGACCAGCTTATCTGCTTGTGATTCCTGGAGCAACCAGTTCTCAAGAGGCTCATCAGTCATAGCAAGTTAAAGCTTGTCAACATTTTCAGTGAGTTAGCGTGCATTAGGTGATTGCAGAAGTTCAAAGTTCATTTTATTGAGCTATCAGCATATGAGATATGGACCATTCAGCTAGAATTAAGTTGCTTATACACTACAGGTATGAAACCACCCAAATTACTAGGCTTTAACTTTTTTTCTGGTACAATTTTGTCCTTACACATGTTTTCACATGCATACAGACATTTTACCTGCTGACATAAAAAGTTTATGTGCACCACATATTGCAAAATGCAAGTATTCTACATAACCCTGAAGACTAGGCAGAAGGCCATACCTCAAATCCATTAGAAGGTGTATTTCTCATTGAAAGTCAGGAGTATTGAAGAACAACTATTCATTATGTATTATCATTGTTTCTTGCATAGCAGTGCACCATTATAAAAATGAATTTTTTATTTTGTTCATTTTGTTCAAGATTCAAAACCTTACTAAGAATCAATTTGGCCAAATCATCAGATGATAATGATACAACTTTTCAAACAATAATAAACTGTTAAAGTTGGATCCTGATCCAAGTGGTTTTTTCTAGATACTCCAAATCTTGTAATGCACTTTTTAGTAATGACATCAGCAGCAAATTGTACTAAAGTATCAATCAGTACATAAGTTGAAGCTCATTTGTTGAATTAATTAACAAAATTCTACATATTCTAATTGCCTTTTTCAGTTTTTAACAGAAAAATCAACTATATCCACACATTTTCTTTGTAAAAAGAGTTTTAAAAAGTCATACTTGAGAAAGCTCTTACTATACTTTTTTAAGATTGTTTATATGAATGACTTAATTCTCATGGACCCAATGCCTTCAAGCCTCTAGATAATTTCATTCTGAAAAGGTAAAAAATGTGGTGCAATTTATTAATGAGTGTGTCTTAATCATGAGTTGTTCCTCATCCAAGTATTTTAAATCACCTGCTATTGAATTGTCCAAACTCAGTCATCACATCTCTTGATCTTGTGGTCTACTATTTCAAGAAAAAACGTGTATAAAATATTTGAGAAAATGGACCAAATTTCTCATCATCATTCCTTTTAACACTACTGTGCTAACCTACTTTAATACCAAAACCAGTGTGTCTATTGCTTGAAAATGGCCCATCTTTTTTTCCATACACATCTTGACAAATGAAGTATTCTTAGACAAGGACATCACCAAAAGTGTCATGATATGTATGGCTACACAGTTGTTGTTTTATTTAATCTGCATAGAAACACAGTCTTTAGATAGTATATGTGAGTCTTGCTAGCCAAATGTATTCTTTACTATTCTAAGTCTCCACAGGATCACAGTGAAATTCTGGCTGCTTCACATGGTAGTGTTGTGGTACTTTCCAGTGGACTTTTTCCATCATATGTTTTTATCCTCTCATCCTGTTCTAAAGTGACCTTGACTATGACCTACTAATATGTGGGTTAGTCATTGAAAATCTGGATAACCCAAACAAACTATCCCAGGTGGTCTTTGGGTGTCCAAACTAATCATCAACATCATTTCAAATCCTTTTCATCTTATACTTCACCATGCTGGAGACAACCAGTAGAGGTCAAATTCATATAGCAAAACCAGAGTCTTACCTTGTAACCTCTTATTCCCAATACCAGATCAAAAAAGGAAAAATAGCTTTCACCATGGTTGTTAGGAACCCTACGTCTTTCATTTGTTTTAAATAATGTTCTTGCATTAACTGCAGTTTCCCATTTATGCCATATGTTCTGTTTAGTCTTAAAGCTCAACAGAAAATGGAGAGTCAAATGAGAGAAATGTATGCATTCAAAATAAGCTCTGCAAAAGAGAAAACATGGTTTTAGCACTAAAATTATAATTTAAATTCATTTTTCTTATCCTCATTAAAATTGGACCCACTTGGATGTTCAGAAAAACAAAGGAAATACTCAATGCTTCTGGAAACAAGGAGAAAAATTTGATCCTGGAGCCTTATAATACATTTAGTGTCATTATCAAACTCTGGTAACTGTATGAACTAAGAAGTAAGACATTATTCTTGGACAGAAAACTGCAATATTTTGAATGTACTATACTTTCACGTCAAAACAAAGTCCCAGTATGATATCACACAATCCTGGAATAATCACTCACTTATTATTCTCATTATATTTATTAAGTTTTCAAGCACTTACATCGTGCTCACAAGAATGTTAGCTGAATATAGGACACCTATATGAAAAATGTAGAAAAAATATCTTATAATACATATGAACAAAGATGTTTATTTTTCTTGAACTAGAAAGGTAAAGTCTAAAAGTTCTGAAATTCCTCTATAACTTATTAGTTAAACATTCAACTGGGAATGACATCAGATGATACGAGCATTTTATGCACAACATTTTGAATGGCTCACAAGTTGCAAACAAAGGTTTAATGATTTAAGTTTATTTGGTTTTATAAATTATCTGATAGCTCAGCACAGATGTAGGTAGCCTAAGGTTTACTTGATGATCTAGAATATCTAATTATCAATTATGCTTTTAAGTTAATTGTTTATTTCTTTTTCTCAAAATTACAAAATAAACTATCTGCTCTCTGTCCATATACAGGAAATTAGACCCTAGATTTAAACATTGTAAGTGTATAAATTGACTGCTGATTCACCAGTGGACCTGGTATTGAGAATTATTTGCTCTTATTTTTTTAAAATCTTTAATAGCTTAGCAGTAGCTCTGACTCCAGGTTTCCTTCACATTATACAATATTTTGACAGCTATGTTACAGTTCTTTGTTTGATGTTCACTTGTTCTTACATAATATTTTTGTTACTTGAGAAACAATTTTGTATATGAGGCTTACTTTATGTTATGAATTGTTTTGTTAACTTATCAGAAGGTTTGTATAAAAAAACTTATTTGGTATTATGAAATATGTATGATTATGCAGTAAAATATTTAGGTTAAAGTTTATCTTGTGATATACATTTCGTACTTCTTGAATCATTCTGCAGTTATAATAGCCTACATATTTTGACATGTATTTCATAACTTAACAAGATACTCTTCTTTCAGTGCCTATTTCATTCCTCTGTAACAGGTATATATTTAAAGTTTATCTTACAAAACATATTTAATAACTGAGCAATAGCTTCAGATTTATAGCTAAACTTATGTACTTGAGATTTACGTCATAATATTGAAATATCATCGATAGTTCAGAAACAGTTATGTTTAAGGTATGCATGATATCATGAAGTGCTCTTTATACTTCAGCAACAATCCTGTTCTTTAGGTCATCTTATGAAATATCTTTCTCAATAAGCAACACTTTTGTGTTCATAATTTATTTGATTTTATAAAATATTTTTGATATTTCTGAAAATGCAACAACAATTCAGAAGTTAAGATTCATCAATGTGTATTAAATGCTTTTGATGGCTCTGCAATATTTTTAATATTTATTTTATGTTACAGCAAGTCTTGACAAATCTCTGCCAGATCACCATGGTGACCAAACATTTCTTTGTGGTGCCTAGTATTTTCTATAATTTTATTAATGCATGGGAATGTGTTATATAAAATGTAAACCTATAACAGTTCCAGACTCTTAGAAATTTGGAACTATTTTTGCATTCTTGGAATTTGAAACTGAACATTGTTTCAAGGATTGTGATGGTGAATTCATCACTTTTTTGTTTCTTCTTTTAAGAATGTAGTGCTGCAGTTGCAGGACACTGTACTAATTTAATACAATTTTGATTTTCTTTTTACTCTAATTCAGCTAATCATTGTACCTGTTTAGACTCAGAGAGGACCAAAGACAGTCAGTTTAGGCAATACTGTGAAGTGGTTGTTGATATCATATGATTGTTTGCGTGTATTTTTTGCTGTGAAAATAAATAAATATAGACCCCATATCTTGGTACAAACAGTAATGAAGTTAGGTTAGGCACACAAAAAGTGTATAGTATTGTAATGATTAGTAGATTGAAACTGTTCTGAAATAACCTAGTTGTTCTATCAATAACACAGTTTTTGTTTTTAATTTTACTTTCATTCATCACAAGAATCCACTTAAGCTATAGTTATTCAGTCTATTATTTTAATAATTGCACATATTGAATTTAACTTTAATACACTTTATAGAATGAAGTTTAATAATGAGTCCTTTGTCTTTTAGAATAAAACTGTATGTCTCATGCCATAACCACACATCTGGCTCAAAATATATTCCTTAACTTTTCCAAGCTTTTGGGATGGTTCCAAGATTTGAAAATAGTTGTGAAGGCCTTTGTTCTAGAATATCTATGTTATTTCAGTGATAGCTCTGTATTTAAGCTTTGATTTTATAGCATATCTTTGGTAGATTAAGAGTATTTCTGGCTTTTAACCTCTACTAAATATTATAGATTATATATAGTGTCTTAGCAATAGTTCTCATTTAAACTGTATTTAAAGTTGTGGAATGCCTTTGACAATTCATTAAAAATAATAAGTATGAGATTTATATGAAATATATATCAGAGTTTCCATTTAAGTAGGGCATGGTGGGAGGTTGCACCTTTCCCTTGATATGAATTTTAATTTTGGGAATAGTAAATGTCTATAAATTGTGTAGTTTCTACCATTTGAATCTTATGAAGTATTATCAGAAATAATCAGGACACCTGTTTCCAAAATTTGCATTTTAACCTTTAAAAAATTCAAGACCATCCAGGAATGTAACTCTCCTAAACCTCTTATAAAAGTTGCCCATTTGTATAACTGAAATATGAAATTGCACTTTTTGGTCTTACAAAATGTATTCTATAACTAAGCAAGAGATTTAAATTTCTATTTGTCTTTAAGTTATTGACCGTTTCTCATTACATAACAATTCATCCATGTGGCTTAAGGATTACTTCATGAATTACAATATCTAGTACATGACAATGCTGAACACTGCAATTTCCATTCTGAAAACTTCAGTGAAAAGTGATAAAATCAGTCTTACAACTCACATCTTGAGTAACTTTTGATAGACCTTTGATTATTAGTGGATGTCACCTTCCAAGATCACATACATTTAAGAAGAAGAAGGCATGAAGGCCCTTTGTAGTACCATATGAAGAATTAGCAGGTATGTGGTCAACTGAATTTTCAGTGATTCCAGTTTCTTTGGCCATCTTTTTTGTAAAAACAACTATTAATTTTGTTGTGTTGTCAGATGCTTATAAACTTCTAGCTTGTGAACTTTTTTTAACTTCAAATTCCTTTTTACTCTATTGTTTGTAGTACAGAAAGTATCCTTAATCTCATCACAATGAGTTTGGATCAGACTGTTCTCATATTTAACTACACCTACATTTTACAGATGACAACATTGTTGCAGGTTGTCTTTAAGCGTGATTTTTCACATTTCTATTTCTATGGAAAATAATAAAAGTTCCTTCTTTCAAAATGTTGTGCTCTTTAACTCTGTATCATTTAGCATTCTCACTTCAATAAATATACTTCTATCATTCTTTAAAAAGGATTTTGCTGACCTATTCTTCCAGCTATAAACTATCTATACCACAACTACAGAAAATGCTTTGTGAACCAAATATTTAACATCTAAACACCGTTTGTCTCCAGTGATAAACCACTGCAGTAGCATATGCAATTCATTCTTACATCATGTAATTATTTCTTTGTATTTGATACTTCAACAAATATTCCTGGTTACTTGAGATTTAACTGTTGATTAAAACATCTTTAATTCCTTAACAGCAGTTTAGATTTAAATTTTCTTAATTTGTTTTATATCCCAAGAGTTGTGTTAGTTAACTTACTTGGTGTTGTAAAATACCCTTGGCAATTCAGCAACATATCTAGACATATTTTTTTATTTTTTAAAGATTATCTTTTTATTTTTAAAAATACTTTTGATAGCTCAAAACTATTTTATGTTAATAGAAGTAAATTTGAAATTCAGTGTATCATTCTATTCATCACTTGTCCTTGAGTTTACTGATTTGAGAGAACAAGTAGCATAGATTTTACATATTCTTTGAAATCTGTATCAATATAAGTTAAATATAATGAGAAAAAAGATAATTAACAATACAATGTATATAGTTTTAAGTTAAGCATCTACTACATGGTACAGCATATTTTGGCTGCAGTTATAGGTTTAAGAGTTAAATGGTGTATTAAGACATTTTTGTCTCACACAACAGTTCTAGAATTAAGATTTAGTTTGTCTTATATAAAATATTTTACATTTCAGCAAAATTCTTAGGTTTGGGCTAGAATATTTTTGATACCTTAGCAATATTTCAGGTATTATCACTACCTCTTTGTTATAGGATAGCTCAGAAACACTTGGGGGCTTATGGATTTCAAGATGTTATATAATATTTTTAATGCTTAAGAATACTTATGAATTTAATGTTTTCATCTTGTTTTATAATATGTTTGATAATTCAGCAACATTTCATGGTTTAAGGTGAATTTGGTGTTATGAAATATCTCTCATAAATCAGCAACAGTTCAGGATTTAAGGTACACTTGATGTTATAAAATACTTTGTATCTTGTCAGTAGTTTTTGGGGTCCCTTTTATTTTATTAAGAGTTTATATATATATATTTGGATCGAAACCCCTTTGAATAATTAAAATCCAGCATTTCACATTTTCAATCAAGAGCTATTTCAGGTATATCAGTTTTCTATAATAATTTTAAAAAATATCATACAATAAGCTACTCTCCATGGTGTAGAGACTATTTTATGAATGTAACACAAATTTTCAATTTTAATTATAACATCTCTTTTACATTTATGTTACCTTGTGGACAAGTGTTAATTATTTTAAGAAATTTGTGACTGTCAATTATTTTCTTATTTTTACATTATTTGTTGAATTTGTCAGAAGAGTAATCATGCATTTAAACTTGTGCACAAACTACCAAAATGGCATTCTGTGTCTGTTATCTGTTTTACCATTTTGTTTAAAGATGCTCACATATAAGATTTATTTTTACTATGTAATTATGAACAGCATCTTTCCAATCCATGCACAATTGGTAATTTGATACTGATATGAATTATTCAAGAGCTTGGACATCTACAGATACTTTGTTTGTTTAAGTATTTTTACAGTTTTTGGCAGTCTGAAGATGGCCTAAGAAGGTTGAAACGTTGTTTTATAATTTATTTCAGTGAATGTTTTAATACGTACATTAGCCATCTTTAGAATACATTTTTACATCAAGTGGGTTTCTCGTCATCTTGAATAATAAAATTTTGTTACTGAATATTTTTAGCTTGTGTGGCGCGACACCTTTTATTGATCGACGTATTAACGTGTATGAAGCAGCTGAGAATTTCTTAACACCTCACAAAGCTCAGTATGAAACAAGGAATTCATATTTTTAACAACTATTCATACTCTTATCGTTAAGTGAACAGTTATATATTTCTAAATTATCGTTTCGCAACATCTCCATAGTTTGAAAAGTGTTTCTGTGTGTATACTATCAATTTATTTTAAACATGAATTGCAGTTGAATAGCTTTCCAAAGTGGCCACATGGAGAATTACAAAAATGAATAATCATTTCACGTTTATCTAAGCATGGTAGTAATTAAATAATCTATTATATTTCAGCCACTAACATAAATGCTCTAAACAAAAAATATCTTAGTAATTTTTATTCTTAGGTATCTCTATAGCAGTTGCTGCTTCTCTTTATTTTTTTAACATAACAAGTAATTTCTTTCATCGTGTAAACTTTATCAGCGTAATGTATTTCGAAGTTTTTCACGTCTGAGGCCGGATTTTGCTTTTTTGGAAAATCCTACTCGGCTCTTTGTGATATAATGCTCCACCCCGACTTTCATGACCACACCCTCAAGTTGGCTACTATAAACAATGAAATATATCACGATGACTAACCGATGTAACACTACGTACTGCGTGAGGTGAGGATTTGCCCATGCGTGAAACAGAAAAAAACATTTTAAGGTACATGGTTGTAAGTTGTCTTCATAATAAGCAAGAAATATTTGGTTTAAGTTTTATAATATTTTTTGACATTAATACATTTTCTTGGGAAGGGTTTCAGGGAGGTTAGGTTAAATTATTTTTTTATTTGTTTAAACTATGAACAAATTTTCGTAAAGTACCGGATTATTTTTCTAAAAGGCACAATCTATTTAAATTAATATGTATTTATAATTAAATGGAGTAAAACCCTTGGCACAGACGCCTTCAGTATTAATTTCATTGCAAAATTTTTAGTTTTAATCTGAACATTTATTTCTTTACCTCCTGGATTGGGGTAACAAAAATATTTACCGGAGAGTTAAGTAATGTTTGTTTGTTTTTTCCAAACACAAAACGTCTGTAAAGTTTTATTGTATTCTCTTGCACAGGCTTTATTCTAACATCACAGTCTATTTCTCAAAAATAATAAACTGACTACAACTCTTCCATAAAAACAAGGCCATAGGGTAAGGCGGGAGGGGCAGTTGCCCAGGGCGCAGTTCGACTGCTAAGCTTCTTTTTCAATAATTTATGCAGAACTACACAGACGGGAGGGTAAGTAGGAACTCTTACCCTTTGAACCTATCGTCCGAATTAAGCAAGATAACTTACTCTATTCAATACGATATGTTGCTTAGCTTCCCGCATTCACTCCTTGTTCTCGTTCTTCAGTTCTGACATATATCATAAATACTCTTTCCATTTTCTAGTGTAGTGGTATTTACCATCTAGTTTAATTACAAGGTCCTTTCGTAATATCTATATGTTTTTTTATAAAATGAAAAATAGCTGGAGATATAATATATCAGATATTCTTGGACGTCTCAAAGTTCCGCTGGCTACCAAAAACCATAGGAAATAAGCCCTCTATGGTGATCGGATTTTTACTGATTGTTATATGTTAAAGTAAAAACTGGGATTTTTTGTAAACACTTATTTGATCGTTAAGTAATTTATGTTTAAAATGTATTTATTGACTATCCTGTGGTATAAAAACATCCTGTTGTATGTTTTGAAAGAATGCGTGCATAAGGAAGTTAGTCAGACCTAAACTACAGTATACCTCATAGAACCTCCGCAAACATGATTAGGGGAAAAGCGCACACTCCTAAAACTTACCCAAAGCGCAAAAATGGCTTGCTACGGCTCTGCATAGAAAATACGTAATTATTGTCCTAGTTCATTATCAAAATCGAATAACCATTGGCTGTATCATAAAGATTTCACATATAAATTAACTCCGTCAACGCTTATAGAAGGTCACATTTAGCGTCGTATTTCATTGTTCAAATTGACTCTCGTCAGTCTTCACGTCTGATATCACACCTCAATGTTCAAAGACTCTCATAAACAACCGACTATCCTGTGTGCTGAAATTTAATATTTAACATTTGAGCCCGTTACACAGTTGTTATAACCAACCGAGTGAAATAATAATCAGTGATATAAACAAGCGACTCCCTTAGGCCTGGCATGGCCAAGCGTGTTAAGGCGTGCGATTCGCAATCCGAGGGTCGCGGGTTCGAATCCCTGTCGCATCAAACATGCTCGCCCTTTCAGCTGTGGTGGTATTATAATGTGACAGTCAGTCCCACTATTCGTTGGTAAAAGAGTAGCCCGAGAGCTAGCGGTGGGTGATGATGACTAGCTGCCTTCCCTCTTGTCTTACAATGCCAAATTAGGGACGGCTAGTGCAGATATCCATCGAGTAGCTTTGCGCAAAGCTAAAAACAGAACAAACCAACTGCCTCATAAAAATCATATATCATTTTGCATATTCCATTAATGAAATCCAGTAAATTGGCTCCTCTCTAATGAAATGCTTAGTATCTGTTGTAGCTCTGGATTTTATGTTCGCATCTATGTGATACAACAAAATATTTCCTGTAATTTAAACTGTGTTTGTGTACCAAGAGTGATAGTCAGCCTCTTACCTTAGATGATGGGCAGTAGGGTGCTACTGACTGGCTACTTTCTCCTTGATCGCTAGTTTGAAATTAGGAATAGAAACAGATAACGTCAATGGCGTTTCCATAAATACAAAAAACAATTATTCAACATTAAAATTAGAAAAACTGTTAATTCACTTTGCAATGGAAAAATTCTATAAATACATTCATAGCTCATTACTCAAGCTTTGCCCCCTAGCATTCATGTAAATATTTAGTTTTTTCTTGTAAAAGCTTAACATTTCATGTTATAATACAATTTTTTGATATACTTACAATTCAGCTTCCTGTCAGGCATTTCATATTCATTTAGTTAAAAAGGTGGACATTTTTTCTTACATTTATGAGACTTAGCACCGATCTTAACTTACAGCATACAAATAGTTGGCATTGAACTTATACTTGACCTTGTATGTCAGAACATCTGGTAAGGGTATTACCACTTATTGATAAGGTGAGAACAATGTTTCGACATTCCTAGGCCATCTTCAGACCTTATTCTTGCGCTAATTACATATTTACTCCCTTTTGATATATCTGAACCTTCCTATGGATGGTATGCTGCAGAATTCCTTTAGGCTTCAACTAATGAATTCTGTAGTTGCTTCCTTTTGGAAAACTTAGACACTGTTTTCTTCACCTATATTAATGTCAATGACAAGATATGAACTAATTCCAATAAATATATATTGGTTGATCCTCTCAGCCTCAGCCAGATTTTCATTTGATGTTAGGTATTGTTTTATTGTTAAACTTGTGTTCTTCTCTTCATCTAAGTCAGGATTCAAACTAACCATACAGTTTGTTGACTGCCATGCCTCTTGTGACAGTATTTGTTCTTAATTGTCAGAAATTAGCACGTGAAAATAGCTCATGGTATGTTCAAGAAAACGTTGTTTTAAAGTGGAAGGTGAATGATCTACTTCTCCTGTTTTTAAAATACATTCACTCTTACAATAAAATTTGAGAATATAAGGAACTGATGCTATCAGTCCCCTGATTTAAATTTTTATACATATTTCAGCTGTTCATTGTGTATTATAAAATGAATAATAACTACTTTTTTCTAGAACCGAACCAGTTACAGTACTAGTGAAGAAGGGCAATCTCAGTCTTCTGATTATGAGGAAACTGAGGAAAGTGAAAAGGTAAGTTCCAGAAAGAAAAACTGTCAGTATTCACTAAAGTGAAAGGTTGTTAAGAAACAGAAGAATAATATTTGAATTTGAAACCTAATGAATATTCATATTAGAATTGTATTTAATGTGAAATATAATTCTTGAGAGATTTATATGTTTGTTTGTGGTTGTTGTAAAGCTACACAATGAGCTTTATGTGCTCTGAACTCCACATGTATCAAAACCCAATTTTTAATTGTATAAGCCATCAGATTTACTGCTGAACTACTGTGGGTCAGAGAAAAATATCAAGTGAATATGTCATATATGGGTGGGGGATTGTTTTGAGTATATGCTAAGAGCATCTATCCTCTGGAGAGAAGTTATATAAATTTATAATAAATAAAATATTATTTCAGGACATGAAAAGTTGCTTCCCTTATATATATATAATAGTAAAAAAAATGTTAAAATGCCCATAAAACTGCAAAACACAAAGTGTAAAGTGAAAATTTATTTGTGTCTCCCTAAGGACTTCACAAATCTTCATATTAAGATGGTGAAGATCCATCATGAGAGGATGAAGTAGTGCTAAAAAACACTCATAAAAACTGCAAAATGAAAATTGAAAATTTGTATTTATCTCTCCACATGGACCAATTCCAGTGAAGATTCATCCACACCCAACAAAGTAGTTACATAGACATACAAAACATAGTACTATCTTATTTATATAGATTTAATATTTAGGTATGTTACATTTTCTTATTACAGTTTCTCACCATGTTACAACAAATAAGCAAAATATAACATTAAACCTATTAAACATTTAAAAATAATTTTAAGTATATCCCAGTTGATACATTTGATAATTACATTTAATTGATTTCCAGTTATAAAGTTTTAAGTTTTCAATTAGGCCCAGCATGGCTAGGCAGTTAAGGTACTTGACTCGTAATCTGAGGGTCATGGGTTTGAATCCTCGTTGCTCCAAACATGTTTGCCTGATCTGTTGAAATTAGAACAATAACATTTTTTGAGAGTTTTAATATAAATACACAAAGCATTATTTAAAATTAACAAACTTAATGATCTAATGAAATATGTTAAATTTAATATGGGATATATGATTGCAAAAATGCTATTCCATAATTTTTAAGTCAATTTTGGAAATATCTACTTCACCATCATCACAGTTAATCATATGGTAGTAAAATATACGACCTTCAACTTAAAAGTCAACAGTTTCCCAAACACTGCAGTCTCCCGATTTGTAAGCCATAAATTGATCACAGATAGCAAAGGAACAGCAAATAAACACAAATGAAATGAGAAAATGTGCCCTTTATTCACAATAACTTTTCCTACTAGCTAGCATATGGGCTTCCATTGACT
This sequence comes from Carcinoscorpius rotundicauda, assembly GCA_011833715.1. Taxonomy (NCBI): domain Eukaryota; kingdom Metazoa; phylum Arthropoda; class Merostomata; order Xiphosura; family Limulidae; genus Carcinoscorpius; species Carcinoscorpius rotundicauda. The sequence continues at coordinate 40,195,285 of CM022392.1, read as the reverse complement.
GTTACTAGTTGTTTGGAATGAGAGACCTACTATATTGCTGCATAAAACAAAAATAGAAAACTATTTTGATATATCACAACACTTGGTTCATTTGTGTTAAATGATCTCAAGTTGCATATGCCACAATCTATTTCAAATAACATATACAGGAGATTAAAATCTTAACTCATATCAATTTGTATATTTGTGAGCTGCATACATCACCAACTCTTCAAATTAACTCATACTATGAAAAAAAACATACACTCATACTAATTTGTACAAGTATCAGTATCACCTTTTGATAGGGACTTGACCACCACCTCTCTTCCTCACAGGGAGTGTATTGGCACATACTTGGGATCAAAGTATTACAAAAACTTGCCCTTTATTCACAATAACTGTGTTTATACACATCTTTCCTACTAGCCAGCATATGGGTTTCCATTTACTCTTACTAATTGTTTGGAGTGAGATACCTCCTATATTGCTGTGTAGAACATAAACAGAAAACTATTTTGATATATCACATTTTCAACTCAGCCAGTGGGTTCATTTGTGTTAAATGATCTCAAGCTGCTTAGTTGTAAACAAACTCAGATCTTTATTTCTGATTATTTTTGATACAGAAAATAAATGAATATCAAAACTACTAGCCATTTCTGTATCCAGCCATTATGTAAGAAATATGATTAGCACAATTTTTTACCTTTCATCGTCTTGTTAATGAAAATATTGTGAGTACACATACAAAAAAACCTGCATACAAATTTAGAAAAATAAAGATACAGAATAAAGGTATATTATATTTTAAAAGTTTTTTAACTTTTTTGTACAAAGCCCACCAGGAACTTTTTTGTGCAGAAGAATCACAGTGGGATCTGTGCACCATACTATCACTTTCTTTACATAATTATGCAACATTTTCATGGACTACAAAGAGAGTCTGTTGACCACAGATTAAGAACTGTTGTTCTGATTATTTGGAAGAGTGAAATTAATAGATGTTTCAGCTATGACAATAATAACACTCGTTTGATGTGAAATGCTATTAAAATAAAACAAATTGCTACTTAAGTTGAACAGTTGATATAAAGTTTGATTAGTTCTCAATAAGTGTATTTTTTCAACCAAACTAACTTCCAGAAATACATAGTGTATTTGTATTAGTGAGTAAAGTATGTCTGTGAGAACAGAGTTTAATTCGAATATAACCATCAAACTTGAAACAATGAAATAAAAAATTATGTTCTAGAAAGTGGAAAGTGGGCTATCACGTGACCATATTGGACGTTCATCATTAGCTGGGCGTGTTCGTGAACTCCATCGTGATGTAAGGAGAAGATTTTCTCGGCTGAAGAGTTCACGTGGCATGACGGATACTGAGGTAAGAGCAGCTGTATGTTTATAGTCTTTCACTATGGGGATGTATATTACAAAAGTTTTCCTGTCAACTGAGTTCGAAAGGAAGGAATTCATTCACATAGGTGAACAAAAACTCCCTTTAAAAATTATTGTAGCAATTTTTATTGAAACTTTAAAAAACTACATTTGATACATTTACTTGCATCCATCTTTCTACAAGATACTTTATGTTTATTTTATCTTTTATTTTTGTACAGCACTATTACTTAACCAATGCTGTAATACTAATATTACCAAACAAAAAGCCTATATATTGTTCAGGTATACCAGATATTCTGATTACTAGGAAAAAATACAGAAATCATGAAAGTATACATAATGGCCACTTTATGTTTAGAACATAGATTAATTCTTATTTTAAAGTGTATAGAGGAACACTTGAAATATACTGTGTGGGTTAGTTTTCAATATGCAGAAGAAAACCTGGAATAGTAGTCTGCTTACCAATTTCCATTTTAAAATATAGATAAGGACACCAAAGGTATTGGTTGTAGGTTAGTTTCACCTTTAGAAACCAAACAAGCATCACAATCATCACAATACTTACCCCTTCAAAATCCACATAAGAACTTCTAGATGTCTAATCTCTTGGTCTTTTTTTGTAACCAAACTGTAAAGAGGAACAATTGAAGGTTTAGTATAAATTTAATTTATCTTTAAAATATATATAGGAATAAATGAAAACAGGCTGGCACAAAAATTTCCACTTTAAAATATGCTAAGGTGAATATGTTATTTCCTGCTGTATAATGTAAACAGAAACATCTAAAGGTATGATTTCTATGCTAATTCACATTTAAAACACATGTTATGCTACCTTGAAGTTTAGATAGTATCACATTAGAGTATCTAACACATTATATGGATAACAAAAGATAGTTTGGTCCTCCTAAGCTGTCCTTTAACATCCACCTGTACGTCAAGACTTTTTCCATCAGTCACTCTGTTGAGTTGATTTCCATATGTTTTAAATAAGATTCAAATTATGAAAACCTATTACTTTGCATTTAAAGGTAGGGTTGGTATGATCAGGAAGAACAGAATATACTTTTGCAAAAACTGAAAAGTACTTGGGGTGTAATTATGTAGAACTCCTCTGATAGCAGAAGAAAAGTAATGGAGAATAGACAACACAGTCGTTGTTTACACAGGAGTGACAAAACATATTAGGCCAGCCCTGATTAAAAGTTATTTGCTAAATATGTGCCCAACTTACTGATTGAACCAAATCTTTTTGGAAAACCTGAACACCTGTACTACAGCTAGAGGTAACTAAGATCATCAGCAAACTTCACCAATTTAATAATAATGCCCATATCAGTACTATTAATGTTGAGATGAAAACGTTAAGACTCACACACTAATTCCTGAAACACCCCATTAGTTAAAAAAACAAACTTAGTTTGACTTAACTCCATTTAACCACTCAACAATTTAGTTAAATAATCTTTCTGCAGCTACTACTTATGTAATTTTCTCTGCTGTGCCTGATCATAAGCTTATTGAAAATCTTATTGTACTAAATCACACTATTTTCTTCATCTAGATAACAAATAAAGAAAAAGATTAATAATGCACAATTTCCTTTTGATGATTCCAAGTTGAATTTCATTTTTGGTATCACATTTCAGTAAATTATTTCATGATACTTCTTTTATCAAATGCTTTAGAATTTTTACTCTAGAAGTAAGACTAAATAGCCTACAAACTCCAAGGTGTAAATATTGTCATCTTCTTTAGCATTAGAAAATTTCCAATCCTCAGGCATCTACTTTTTGTATATTTACCCACCAGAATTATTCCAATCTAACTGTTAATTTAAACTTATGGCATTTATCTTTACTTTTCTGCTCTATACTTCTGGTGAGACAATAATGTTTGACCTTCTGTGTTACCATTTTCCTGTGTTTAGAAACATGCTTGCTCCTTTTAACTCAGAAGAACATATGGGGATGAATTCCAATGTGGTACTTGCCTCCCTTATAAGAATAGCTATTCTTGTTTAGTGCTGCCCTCTAACAGCAAACATTTTTATTAATGCATGCCACTTGTCTTAGGCCCACTCTGTTGGAATTTTCCAAGTTCCTCGCATGCAAATTATCATGCATCACTTGTTAACCAGTAGAAGCATGACATATGTGATACACATGGCTCCCTCTATGCTTCTCTACATACCCTTCATTTTTCCTTTGGTAGTATTTGAATGTGGACATCTTTCTTTTGTTCTAGTTTGGACTTAAAGTGATTTCTCTTCTACTTTATTTTGTTCAATTTCACGTTCTTTTGAAAGGATTTTTTATCTGTGTTTTGCCATTAAATCTTTCACCTGTTTGAATGAAATTCAAGCATGCATTGAAAACTTCATGTTAAAACTTCAAGTCTATCTGTTTTGTCTGTAACTAAATTTCAATCTTGGGTACTGGCGATCCATAAGGGGATTTATCTCACTTTGTTTCCCAGGAGTTTGAGTCTACTGTGGAAATCCTTTATTTTTTACCTTTGCCTTTTGTAGCTTGCACAGTTAACAAGGTTCTCAACAGCTTTTCTCTCCCCCCTCACCTGATGTATGATGTGCCCTTCCACACTTTGTCTCTGGATTCTGTTTGGCCTTCATTAGTTTCTGAGAACTGTATTTCTCAGGTATGTGATGTTTTGTCAATTGATCTTTAGTTTTATGACCCTCACCCTTCCCTTTTTTTGTTAGTTATGCCTTATTCCCTTTATGAAAATAACAACTGTGGTTTCCTTGCTGATTAGACATTTTAGGTCATTATGCTTTATTTCATGTACTTTCTATATGGTTCCCACATACTACCATGTTTTTGCAACAGCACACCTTTATCAGGTTTGCAGAGCTCTTGGTGTCTAGGGTCTATTCAATTCAACAATTTTTTTACTATTTCTTTTCCCAGTCTCCTCTCTCTTTGAGACTGACATGGTGCCTTTCATCTTCGTTAGTTGGCAAGTCCCTTTTCTTTATAATGTTTTTGCCTTGAGATTGCTCTTTCCCTTTTCTAAAGATGACTGGCTCCTCACTATTCTAAGTGAATGTTGGACTGTCCTAATAGTTAGCTGCTTATTGATGATACTGAGGTGGGCTGTTTTTTCACTGTTTTTTCCTTCCATTCATACTTCCAAGTTCTTCATTTTTTACAATTTTTTAGTTATCCTTACAAGTCAGACACAGCCTTTTCTTTGTTTTCTTCTCTAGTACAGGCTGTCTGAATTACCCTATCTGCTCCCTTTCTCTCTTTTTTTTAGATTCTGTTGCTTTTGAGGACAGTCTTTGACTCCTTTCCTACCCCCTTGAATGAGCTCATCTGAGATCTCTTTAATGGGTTCTCCATGGCTGATTGAACCTCACTTGAGTTTCTTTGTATTCTTCCATTATCCTTCATCACTACAATATTGACAATTTATTTTGGTGATTTGGTCCAGGTTCATACTTTTGTGGCAATCATGCTCCCTACCCTTCAGATATATTTTCTTCATTTTTGCAGGTGGGTCCCTTCAGGACTGGGGTGCATGTGTTGACCATAACTTGACTTTGGAATGTTGGTCTGAGTTTGTGCATTCTCTTGTTGTCCACCATCCCTGAGCTCCTTGCTATTTGATAGCCATGATCCTTGTTTCCTGTCTCTAAGGGTTGATTGGTCAATTTTTAATCCAACCACTTAACAGTTGTTGCTCAAATTTCCATGGACACACCCAGTTGAGACTTCCTTGTTTTTCACTTATATCTTTTGGTCCCATGATGTCAGGTTAGTTGAATATCGTGTGATGTACTGGGTGCCTTCAGATTTTTGGCAGATCATTCTTCAGCTGGAATGGGTTTATGCGATGGAGTGGTTCCTTGATTCCTTGATTTTCCTGACTTAGTATTCAGGGATTTGCCCCACATATTAATATATTTACTTTCTCCTTCCAACAGTTAGTTCGGTTTGGTCTCCTGTTCCACATCTTCAGGTCTTGGTTGTGACTGCATTCACCTGTATTTAGTTTAACACATTCCTTTTTATTTACCTCTCTTCTCTCTTTACTTTGTCCATTTGACTCCCTTATCAACACTCCATTGCTTGTTCTTCAAATTTCTCCTTCCTGGTCCACTTATCCATGGTTTTCTTTACTCCAGTTTCAGTTTATTTTCCCTTTCTTCCTTGTTTGACTGCTGTTTCCAATTCTACATCCTAACCTTCCCATCCTTCAAGCTTGTGCCTGAGTGCTTTTCAGACCCTGGCTGTGTGGTGTGGTTCTTGCATTGGGTGTCATTTCCTTTTCCTTATTCCCTTCACTCTTTGTTACCACATCTTTCCTTCCCTTGTTCTTACCCTTCATTTCATTCTTTTTGGATGCATTGGCCACCTCTGTGTTCCAGTGCTTCCAGATTGGATATCTATGTTGCACTCCATTCCATTACTTTACATCTGTTTGCTTCTCTTGCCATATGTTTCTTATTTTCCTCTTCCCTGCAAGGAGATTCTCCCAACCCATTTTAACCTGTGAACAGTGTTACTCTAATATATTTGCTGTTCCATCTCTTACACACCATTCCACAATTCATGTCCTCTCTCTGTCTCCAGTTCATTCATTAATTCCTTTGTTCTCAGCTACCCTTGAGGTTAACTCCTTTTTGGCTAATTTCCATTTTCCTCTTTTACTCTTGCTTAGAAAACTATAGACTTTTATTTCCTATACATGCTCCTATTTGTTATATTGTCTGCTATTTCTTTCAATGATTTCTGTCTTGACTCTTTCTTCCTGAGAAACCCTCTTCCTTCAGGAATCTTTCTCCCTTTACACTTTTTAATTGGTTTTCTTATTTCTTCTGTTGGTTTATTCCTCATGTCTCCATTCCATTTTCTGTTTCTCCTCACTTCCCATCCACCTCTTCACCTTTTACTTTTGCTCTCCTGTAGATCAGTTTTTGAAAAATATTCTGCATTCAAACATATTTTTCATCAAGCCAACATTTATTTCTTATTTCTCCATTTCATTGCAGTTTCTTTATCTTCAGGATATCACCTACTGCCTGTGACTATATTTCATGTTTTAGTGTGGTCTGTACATTGAGTAAGTCTTTCTTAATGCTTTCTTTTCTTACAGGGGCCCTTCCTTTGCATTCATGTGTTTTATCACATTCTGTAGCGAATGTTGCTGCCTAACCAGGTATTGTTTAACAATTAAATCTGTAAGGTATGTCATGTTGACTACTTGCTTTTGTCTATAACTCAACACAGTCATTATAGAGACTGAATGTTCCACAATATGATTTGTAGGTGAATAACCTTATGGTATTTGCTTCATAAATATCTCCATCTGGACTATACAACCCATGGACGACATTGGTAAGGCAAATGGAGATAGCTGTCCATCCTTATTATGCCTTAAGTGAAGAACTTGGTATGGTTTGCTTTTCAAAGTAGAATTTTTTTGTCATTGTCTTGAGTGATGATGATTTTCTGGACTCCCTAATTAATTATTTCTCCCTTTCTTTAAGTGGCTTATGGGAGTTCTTGCCACTTTCCAGTTCCAAGCCACTGTGGTGGTAGATCATGGAGACTCCCTCCTCAATGGATTTCACATAGATGGCTATAACCATTCAGTTGAAAGTAGGGTGGTGGTGTTCTACTGGTGTAAAAAAAAAGAGTCTTCATTGGAATTGCAAGTATGCATTAAGTGTTTTTATCCTACTCTTATAGGATATTGGTTTCCTGCAGAAGAGGTTTTGGATTAGAGTGAACCAATCCATCTAAGTACTAACACAAATAGAAATATTTTGGAATTGGTGCATATCTTAATCCTCAACTCCTGGGTTTGAGTTGAAGTAAACATAGTCTTTATCCTATCTTCATAGGATGTCAGTTTCTCTATAGAAGAGGTATTGCATGCTGTATACCTTCTGGGTATAGTCCAATGCACCCTCACCCCATTACCTTTTGCATTTTCTGCCCTTGTTTTTCCTTCTGGTTCAGAAGTGGTGTAGATCTCCCCATTTTTTTCATGGTTCTAGGTATACTTCAGACACTATTGGGAATATGTGTGTCCCCTTTACACTAGTCCCTCCTCCAAATGAATGTGGGATTTTAGCTAATCACATAAGAGTAGGTGAGTATTGTATCAGAACTTATAATTTTCCTATCCTGAAAATGTTATTCTGATAGGTACTTACCTCATCCCACAATTCCCATCCTTCTTCCACACTACTGCTGGTGCTTGCTCCTTCTGTCAAATTTCAAAGCAAGTATTATGTATGCCACATGCATCATGTGAGCATGTCATATTCCTGTTGATTAACTAGTGAAGTATGATGATTTGCATGAGAAATGTTGGAATCTTTCAATTCCAATAGGAAAAGAGTGTAAGGCTTGTGGCATTTGTTTGTATAAAAATTTGCAGTTAGAGGACAGCACCAAATGAAAATAGCTAATATTTTGAGAGAAAGTACCTTTCAAATACATTCTCAGTATTGGAAAATTATAACTTTTATGTGTTACTTATCTTAATAAAAACAAGTATACCGTGGAAGTTTGTTTTTTTTTGAGTTAGCATTTTTTGTTTTTTAAGGTGTAAAAAGTATCATAGTACAATGTGCCTAAGAGATATCAGAGTGATTCTTTGCATATTTAATTTTGTTTCTTTGCATCATGTCTTTCAGTTAATAGTTAGTGAACATAAAGGTATGTTGGCTGGTTAAATGTGCATGGTTAGTTCAGATGACTCCTTATGCCTACAATAACAGATTAAGTGTCAAGTCAGGCCTTATGATCTATTAATCAGGAGACACTTTATAGATAAGCTTTGCTCATTTCTCCTTTTACAAGAATTATAAGTGAGCCATGGTGTACTAGGTGGGGGCATGTAATGAAAAGAACTTAAAGATAAGGTACTGACAAGATATGTTATTTACTAGCAACTGCGGGAGCCTGTTGACCAACAAGATGGAATTACTAGACCGGGAAGTTCATTGGAGAGTCTTCCCAGTGAAAATGGTTCCAGCTCTCGTTGTAGTAAGTTTTTTCCAAATAATATACTTAATTATTAGACATGATAATATGTTTTATGGTGTAAACATATGTCTCAATTACACAAGTTAACATCTGCAAGAAGTATGAACTTGACTACAGCAATTTTCAGAAAGATCAGTTGTAAGGTGTGTTGTAGAAATTATGTAAAAAATTTGATATTTGAACTAATGTTTTTCTTTACATCCGATATTAAACTCTTACCTGACTTTTAATTAAAAGTTAAACTTATGAAGGCTGAAATTTGAATACGTATTCAAGATTTGAAACAAATTTATTTTTTGTAATTATCAAAATGATAAATATGTTACACTTAGCTGCTGAGCATATTTAATTTGTTAGTCTATATGAGTATTTTATACTGAAAGGCCAGAGAATTAAAAAATTAGTAAAATGCAGCTGATATTCCGATAATTACAAGTTTAACAAATATTCATTGTCCAGTAATACAAAACAAAATTGAAGAGTAAAAACAGAATTTATTTAACTCATTTTTCTCCATTCATTTAGGTTTGCAAACACAGACGCCATCAAGCAGTAACCGTAGTTCTACCTCTGTTGGAGAAGATGAGGGAACTCCATACATTGGTCCTTTTTTGGGCCGAGCTCGTGCCTTAACTGATTACACACCTAGTCCATATGATAGAGATGCCCTTGCTTTTAAGGTAGGCTGTTGTTTTCATATTCTGTCTATTTTCAAAATTATAAATATTACAGATAATTAATTTGTCAGCTATTGTATCCATATCAGAGAAGTTTTGGATTTGATTTCAAGATTTTTAAAAACTTATGTAATATGTTGCTGATACATGACTTTAAACACTCTGCCAGTTCTACTAAAGAAATTTAACTTAGCTTTTTTAGTATTACTGAAATAATAGAACAACAAAATATGCTTTGAAAGGTAAATGACTTGAATAAGGACAACAATGTATAAGTACAGAAATTCTCATATATTTCACTCAATAAAAAAGCTTATAATTACATTTTTCGCAATTTTCATTGGGTTTACTGATCTAAACATAGGTTAGAAATTAAATTGATTATGGTTAGATTTTCAAAAACTCTAATGACAATAAGAATAATTTTAAAATTTAAAAAGAACATGTTAGCTACAAAAAATGCATGAGTGTGGACACCATATTCTCTACAGGAATAGCTTAGAGGTGATGTAAAGATGCTGGAACTTCAATTGAATATAAGAATTTTTAGAGTCAGTGAGCCAAGTTTACAGTTATTTATGACTACAGTTCTGCAGTCGTTTCTTAGTTTAAAAACTGGCTTCAAAGCAAACAGACAGAAAAGGAGATAGTAAAGGAAAAAGGTTTATGGTAAATTATTACTTTTTTAGTGTTTCATTGTTTAGAACTATCTCAGCATACACTTCCATAATTTTTAAATAAAATTAATATTGTGCATTTTGTTCTTTTCAAAAAATAAGTGATAATATTTGCTTCACATAGAACTTTGTTTCAAGATGAAGAGACTGTACAATGTTTTACTTTTTTGTCCAGAAAGGGGATGTTATTGACATTATAGCTAAGCACAATACAGGAATATGGGTTGGTATGTTACATGGCCGTGTTGGCAGCTTTAAGTTTATTAATGTCGAAGAACTACGAAAGGAGGTTAGACACCGTCAGCTTCGTTTCAAGAAGTGTACACAGTTGGCTCCACTAGCTGCTATGAGACCACAGACATTAGAAGACATTCTACAGATGGTTGGATTAGAGGTTAGGCATCAATATTTAGCATTCTTAAAGAAAAACACTAACACTTAGAGTAAGAATCAGAACGTTTCTTAGTTTATTTTTCGAACTTTTTTGTTCTATTTTAGTATTTTGAAGTTCAACAGATTTAAAGTTGATTTTGTTAGTTTTTTAAATTAGGTTAAGAAAAATTTAGTATATTTAGATATTTTCTTAATTCAACTCAGTTGTATTTTTTACATTTTGCTGCTTTCTGAAACTGTATTTATATTCTTAAAATAATTAGTCATATTCACTATTCTCACAAATCAGTTGAGACATCTGTTTTTTAAACTAGTTCTGCCACATTCTCTGTTTCCCGATCAATTAAGACATATTCTCAGTTTTTTTAAATAGCTTAACCATATTTTGTTCTCACAAGTTCAACAATGGTCTTTTTTAAATCATTTCAACTATAATCTCTGTTTATTTAAGTCTGTTTAAACATATCCTCTGTTTTATTAAATCATTTCAGATATATTCTTAGTTTTCTAGAATCAGTTCCACTTTCTTTTTTGCATTTCCTTAAGAAACATTTACTATCTTTAAGAATTTTATAATAGCAACTTGATTGAAAAACCTAATAATCAAAAATGATATCATTATTAAAGTTGATTGTTAACATTTGATGATAAAAACTTGAATAAAACATTCACCCCTCCAAGTTTCTAGCCAGTTTTTACCTGTAATTTTCATTCAACTTATTTTGTCAGTTTTGTTTCTGAATTTTTTTAAAGAAATTCGTATGGTGTAACCATATTCATAATTATTGCTATTGCTTTTTTTTCATTAAATAATTACTTTTCAAATTTGTATGTTTTCTCAGAAATATATTTTTTCTTGTGTTTATAGTCCTGTATAAGCCCACATATTTTCTTTTTCAACTTAAATAAAATCTGCTTAAAATATTAATCCAATATTGTTTTAATATTCAAGATAAAATAGGATAGTACGTATTATTTTAAGAGAATGGAGATTGGATCTAGGACTACATCTTTCTTTACTATAAATTATGTAAACATGCCATTTGTGAAATTTAACTTTTCTGTCTAAAATCGTTTTTTTTCATTATGAGAAACTTTTTTAATCATATAGAAATGAAACATATATTTATGTTACAACTTTATGTAAACATTACAGCTAAAGAATTTTTCCCTTGAAAATAAAACCAAGCAATTTTTGTGATGAGTTGTATAAACATGTTACATTCCATTGAACAGATTTAATTTATTTGTATTTGCTTTTTCTCATAGCAATATACCCATATTTTGGTTTTAAATGGCTACAAACACCTAGACTCATTCAAGGACATTGAGATAGAAGATTTGGAGGGGTTAGGTATTTTGGAACCTGATCATCAACAACAATTGCTGAGAGCTGCAGATATGTTACTGGAGTGTGAAGGTTAGCTTGTTTGTGCAAATGTTGTTAGATTTAATCACGTTAACTTTCTAGCTTAAAACACAGTACAAATATAGCTCATGTTTTATCATCAATACTGATAAAGACTATTTTTGTAGGCATCAGTTTTGCTTTTACAGATACTAAATTAACATTGTAGATGATATATGATTACAGCTGTTAAGTTTATATTATTGATACAAATAAGGGTGTATTTGTAAAAAACTTTTATTACATACTATTGTTCTGTGTGGTATTCTCCAGTATGCATTAGTAACTTCAAAAGAATTGTTAGTAATTGCAATATAAATAGGTATTCCACAAAATTGTTTGCAAAGTTAAAGCTGAATATCTGACTTGACTGAGTTGAGGAAATGAAACTAAAACAATATAAAACAAAGTAAAAAGTAAAATAAGTCTAACCTAATAAGTTCAAAAAGATAAGGGACATCACTAATTTCAAACTGTCACAATATCTTACAAGGAAGAACTCTGGATGGAGACAAAGAATTAATCACACTATATTGAAATCAAAATAGGATTATCTGTCTGAAACTTAATACATTACCCATGTTGGTATTCTATAAGCGAAAATAGAGAAGACATAATTTTCAAGCATTTTAAAACTTGAACACATTTGTACCTTTACAGAACATTGACTCAATCAAATTGATCTTCAGTAATACTCTCATTGAAGCAGCTTAAAAATAACAGAAGTTGGATACATGCTTCTTGATCATGTGTAACTTACACAAGAAATAGTGTGTCAACTGTCCAACAGAAATTTTTTATGCTAAAGTCCAGAGGCTTTCCAAATATATATGTAGCTGAAAAGTTTTGAAAATTTTCATAAACTAAAAACTGTTTAATTTTCTTAGTTAAAAAATAAAGAAAACACATTATATTTCCTCCTAAAACTAATGATATAAGAAAATGAAAAAACGTGTTTCTTTAGTTCCTTACTTTTTATCTAAATAATTACACCACTCAACAGCTACACAAGACAAAAAAATCACCACACTCAGTAAAACCAAAGTTATAAAACATTGTTACAGTTCATGAAATTCAGTCTTAAATTCTCAATTTCTTACTAATTCTTCACAAAATATTTTGACTTTTTAGTAAGGTTTAATGAGTGTACCCCAAAAATATGTTTGTTGAATTCATTTTTATCAATTCAATGTGAATTGTTTCAAAGGAAGACAATTCCAAATATGCATGTGCATATGTGTATAAAATTAAACAAATTTATTTAATTTAAAACAACAGTTTTTGATTATATCACTCTTGTAATATATATGGTCTTTATATTAATCAGATTTTCATAGTATTTAAAAATAGGCCAAGAAACTAGAGCCATATTTAGGAAATTAAAATAAAGACAATGCTTGGACAAAGAGACAACACAACTGTGGTTTTATAAAAAATATATACAAATCCATATTTTATGATAAAACAAAATAAGAAAAAAATGTTTAATTCTAGTCATCCCCATTTAGCCAGTTATATTATTTATTTGTTATTCCAGTCAATCCACAGGACTTCTAGCTGATCAAGACTGAATAAGTGAGGCAAATTTCATACCTTGATCAAATTACAACACTTCATAATATAAAGTTGTACAATACACAAAATACAAAAATTTATTCTTTAATGATGATTAACAGCATTAAAAATGATAATCAAAATAAGAAATTAGAGTCATAATGCAGGTGTCTGACAATGAATATACCTAAAATAAAGTTAAATAACTGTTTGGGATAACAAAAATTGAATATAAATGCAAGTAGTAAAATTGTAAGTTTTATTTTGTTGTATTAATTTTCATTTTGTTCTTGTTTCTTTGTAGATTGAACTATTACTTGAAATTTGTGTCTTCACATGCTAAAAGAGTTCTTTATTTCACAACTTCAAAAATCTCTTGGCTTATTAGAAAGAGTTATCTTTCAACACTATGAAATATCACCCAGCTTTACTCAAATGGTTAATTTTTTAAACCACATTTTACCATAACTTTGGATTGGTAGGGAAGAAGGTTTCAAATGACCCACTGATTTGCCCAGTTTAATTGCTTTAGATTTTCATCTCTGGAACTTATTTTGAGAACAGATGTCTGCCATAACAAACTAAAAGACCTTGAAAAACTAAAGCATTGGATTGATGATGCTATCTTATCCATTCCTGCTCTTGTACTGCAAACGTTTTCTCAGAATATGAACACAGAATTAGATTAATTATAGTGAATTATGAAAAACACGTAGAAGCTATAAACTATTAAAACTAAAACTTACGAGCCTACTATTTGTCTTTATATTCGATTTTTGTATAACATTTAACTAACTTTTGACCATGGATGGAATGGTACATAAACATTACAACTTAAAGGTACTTTTTTAATATATTCAAAATTAGCATGTAAGAGTAAACTTGGTAACATGAATAATTAGTATTTTAAAGAGATAATGCTTAAGTACTTCATTGTAGGTATAGTTTTTTAAGACTCCCATATGAGTTACTGATCTCAGATCATCTTAAATAACGGATTCATTATGAAACAATGAAAAGAATGCAATTCTTACATGAAGTACTGATCTCAGGTCATCAAGAACTAAATAATATTCTAATAGCTAATACCAGCTGTAGTAAATCTGGCAAGTTTGCAAAAATGATAGACAGTACTACTATTACTGTTGAGACCTTACCAAAAGGAATTCAGAATGAAGACTGAGAAAGTTAAGTACTAAATCACGATAGGTTCATCTGTCTAGAAGTGTTTCTGAAAATTGTGATGGACATATTCTTCAGGTATTTCTAAACTTATAAACAGCACTGTGATTAAAGACTACCAACACAAGATATTCAGTTAGAAAGTCTAAATATAACAGATACTCTCCTAGATCATGTGTAACACACACAAAAAATGAAATCATCACTGTTCAAATCATATATATCTACACACAAAAATCTACAAACAATTGGAAATTATTTATAAATGAATCATTTTGAAAATTTGGAGAATCAAAATTGTTTACCTAAATTATATGAGAAACAGCTAAGAACTACATCTACAGGAAAATAAAGTTTATAAATTTTACAAGGGATAATGAAAATACGAATTTCAAATAGTAACAAATTTACATTGGTGCAACAAGGTTTTATCATCATCAGGTATCCATTCAAGTCATCTAAAAAGTTTACTGCCTCAAAGTGGATTATTCCTCATAAAATTTGACACAAACAGGATAAGTATGTGACTACACACCCATGCATCCACACCCCACCTAAACCATTGATTTGTATCTTGTATAAATTAAACTTAGTGCATATTGAAAGTTATTGCTGTTAATATTATATATGTAAAATATGGTAAAAATGTTTTGTGCCAGCACTCAGTAACATCTAAAATTATTTGCCAATACTGAGACCCACTTAAAGCAAAGCTTATGTTAAAGATACACAGGTTTACATTAAGTATATTAATTTTTTATTGTAGATACTAAGTATATGTTATGAATGCTAACTAACAACTTATATTATGTGGTTCTACATGAAGGTAACATAAGCAAAAGTAGTCTGTGGAATTTTAGAATGGTTGTAACAAATATTTGTTACAGATGTTTGTAAAGAAATGAAGCAAAATATTGTATTATTTGCAAATTTTGTCATCACAGTTGATGATTCTGATATGCTTATGGCTAGGAGAATAATTTGTAGATCTTTCAACCATAAAATATTAATGTTTAAAATTAATATTGGTACCAACAGCAACACCCAGTCTTGCCACTCATCCTGAACATGAAGAACCTATTGAAGAAACTTCTCTTGATAAAGAGAAGAATGAGAATACAGGACGAGATTCTGGATGTTATACTGGCCATGACTTCTTCACTAACCAAGAACTTTCCACGAATGTTGATAATTTTCATTGTGTAGGATATGTTGGTCACTCATCAAATAATGAAAATATTTCTGATGAAGTTCCAAATGTAAGGAACAATTTGGATGCTGATTACTTGCCACAACAAAATGCACAAACATCATCCCAGAGCTGTCACAACACCAGCACAAACTCAATTGGTAGTTTCAATATTCCAATTACTTACTCTTTCAATCTGAGCAACACTGGTAATGAGCCAGTTTGTGATGAAGAAAAGGTGGTTTTGCGAAAAAGAAACGATGATGGTCGTTCTTCAATAGCTCAAATTATTGAAAATGAGAAACATGAAACACAAGCAACAGCATATTGTAGCCCTGAAGATGTTCTGAAGGCATCTTCTGAGCTATCATGCTGTGAAAATGGCTGCTGTCCAGTTGATCATGAAGAAAGCACAATAAACTCTAAAAGTTGTACCTGTGTTGTTTGTTCCATGAAGTCCAAATCTTGCATAACAGATACAGTTCCTCAACTGACGAGCCCAATGAATAAGTGTGTTCTGTCAAGTCCTCAGGACTCTCCTGTACATGTTTCCTGTGGTTCAGGGTTTGCCATGAGAGTTAGGTGTGCTACTTTACCCCGCAAAAAGCAGCAGGACTCTGAAGATCCTCTTCAAGTTCCTGGAAAACGAGATCATAAAATCATGGAGAAGAAACAGAACAGAAAGTTTGGATTTAGAAAAGGAACATTGCAAGACACCCGTCACATTATCCAGTCACAAGGGTTAACCTTGTTATCTGTTGTAACTAATAAGTTAGAGGAGGAAAAAATAAATTTGTGCCAAGAGCCCTACACAGATAAGGTTAGTTCAGTGTCAAACATTCTTTATATATTTGATTATTTTGAGCTCTCAATAAAGAATTTCACTGTGGTTATCTGTTTCTATTCTCTTAAATGATGATGTTTAAAATGATACCAAAAAAAGTTTTAAGGTCAGGAAATGGAAATATTACTAATCAATGTATTTATTTTGAAGCATTTAGCGATATGTTACAGAAAAGTACATACAGAGAATCTGCTTATCCTCCAAAAGTGTACAAAATTAGATGTTTCAATCGCTTCTTGATAGCTTAATTTTCTGTATGATCTCTACATCCTTCACATTTCTACACTATCATCCTGAAATGATCTAAAGAATTCATGTGGGAAAATGTTTGAATAAAAATTAAGAAGACACAGACTTCCATAAGCTTCCATACTTAAAGAATAAAACCTGATCAAGGCTGCTTTCTCATGTCATAATATTTAGTTGATAAAGAAAAAAGATGTTTTTCTGAAATATTGAAAAACTACGAAAATTCTTATCAGTCAATTAAATGAAACTTCGTTTGACACTTACTAGATATTATTCCTTTATGATTGCAGTTAAACATACCAGTCATCTAAGATAAAATGGTTTATAAATGAGAGGCTAAGCAGTCAGATGTATATCACTAAAATAGTCATATTTCCTTCAGACTGGGTTTTGCGGTATTCCACCAGCTTTAGTACAGAGATATTCAGAAGAGCTTCAGAGGGATATTTATGACGTAGCTGAAGTTCTTGATCAAGCTCGGATCAATGCTCTTCATCAGCAAGAAAGAAAAGGGGTAAGTAACAGTTAACATTATACAATATCTACAGGGGGTTAGAATGTAGTCACAGTCTGTTTTATACGACCTTGTACATTCTTGTACCAAACCTGAAGAAGAGCAGTTGCTCAAAGTATTATTGTTAAAACAAGTTTTTCTTTCCTTGATGTGCATTTGAAAAAATACTTAATATGTGTGCTAAAACAGACTTACATACTGCAAACTACTATTTAAAAGGTATGTTGTGCCATACCTACTAAACATGGGATTAAAAAGTTCCAACAAGTATTATAAAAATATTCTCAAAAAGAAAACAAATATCAAACATCCTTACAAAATTAATACCAGAATGTACTGTAAAAAGTAATAATACTTTGTTTTAGGTTCAATTTGATACTGCTTGATGTTACACACCTTCCAAAACTAAAGTTACACAAACTATTCTTAAAAACGTAGTGAGTACATTTAAACTACACCTTCCAAAACTTGGATTAAAATGTACCAGCTAAAGTTAGTTTCTAAAAAAAAAAACCAATAATAAGACAAAGTATGAAGTAACATAAAAGAAAAAGAGCATGTAATGACTCGAGCTATTGCACTTTATGAAATGGAAACAACAGAAGTAAGCAGTGGGTAAGAGTATAAAACTTGATTGAACAGAAAAAAAGTACATGTGATTATTAAGACTCTTCAAATTCCTATGTTATTGAAAAAGGGAAAGTTTATTAAAAATTCAACAAACCTTGCCGTTGTTTAAAGAGAAAGTTAAGTTACCTGTAGACAAAAGTCACAACTCTTCATGGGGAATTAAAGTATCACTGTTTCAAAATAGAATATAAGTAAATTACTGTAAATTCTTTTTAAAAAGTTTAAGTGTATTTTGTTAACTGATAACTCCAACTATACATTTAAGTTCCAAAAGCTATTACCACAACTTGCTAACTCGCTTTGTGTATGCTTAGGATAAAACACTATTGATTATAAGGATAATTTTCACAAAATTAGCTTTCACTATTATGTATATAAAACTACCTGTTTCAACCATTTTTTTTGCAATCTAATCTGTGATTCAGTTTTGAAAGTACTTTTAGTGATTACTAATTGAAATATAAATTGAGGCTAATGTCATTACTTAATTATATATAATATTAAGCATAATTTTATCGAAAATTTGACTGGGCTTGGTATAGACTATCAGTTAATTTCTCACTGTCTTGAAGATTCAAGCTTTGAGCCATTTTATGCTACTGAAAATAATCCATACACTAAGCTGTAGTGGTTGCCCTTTTGCACAATGATTTTAAATTAGTAATCATCCTTCAGTTTGATCACTAGTTGCTCCATTGGCAATCAGATAAAGCAAAGTTTCTACTTCCCATTCTTTCTGTTTTCAAATTTCATTGCTGTTTGTTATTTACTTTTTCAGATACCAAATGACTTTCTGGCAGACTCATGCAATGAGCCTGTGGTCGAGGCAAACTACAGTTGTCTTTGTGACTGGCTAACTTCTCTTGGACTTCCCATGTATACAGAACATTTTCAACGAGCAGGCTATAGCCAACTTGAACAGATTGCTTCATTTAGAGAAGCCGATCTCAGACATTGTGGAATTAATTGCTCAAGACACTTGAGAATTCTTACGTCTGCTATAGGCACGTTGCATATCCATTTGGCTAAATATGGAACAGGCTGAATTAACATTTATTAACTTAATTTACACATTTCAAAGATGAAAGATGCTGAACACATGGGAAGGAAGGGTGTTGTGTTTAAAATTGTGTAGTCATCATATTTAGTAATTATCTGAGATTCTTTTTCTCAGTGAATTTCATGAGATATGACAAGTGAGTTTGGGTGTAATATTTTGTTCAAGTGTTGTTAGGCTTAATTGGTTTCTGTCTCTTGTACTTTCAGTCGTAATCGTGTTTGCTAAAAGTGAATACATTTATTATAATTTTGTTAATAGCTCCTTCCTATTAGCAGTCTACATTAACTTTTGCGATGTGTGTCATATTGTTCCATTGACGGAAGTATTGCTACCTGTATTTATAAAATAAACTCGGTTGTTTGTCATTGTTAATTAGTTGCAGTCATTATAGAATATTGCGAATAATATATTAACAACTGAACCATGACCTGTTTTAGCATTGTAAAAGATTTCTGTTTGCCTATTCATTGTTATTATTATTATATATATCTTTTTTTACTTTCTGTGATACTTGTTTTTTTGGTATTATTTTATACAAGATAAGTCAAACAAATAATTTTAGTCAAACGTGAAGTTGGAAAATTATATACAAGCTATGCTAATGATTAAATTTATTTTTAAAAACTATATAATAAACTTTTAAAATAAAGGTTCTTCTCTTATGAAACTTTTCATAATTTGTTGGGGCCAAGCATGGCCCAGTGGTTAGCATATTGGACTATGGATCTGTAGGTCCAATGTTTGCTTCCCTTTACTGCAAAAAAATTGTGCTCGGCACTTTGGACTCATGGGTGCATTATAAAAGTAATGGCCAAGTCTAGTTATTTGGTCAAACAAGATTAGCCCAAGAATTGGCAGTGGGTGCTGTTGGCTAGTTGCCTTTCTCCTAGTCTGTCAATTTAAAATTAAGGACGGCTAGCGCAGATCCCTAGATTGTTTGGGCGAGCATCCAAAAACAGTCACTATTATCTGAAACAATTTGTGAGACTTAAAAAGTGTTACATATACGAAAACCTAACAAGTTAATTTCCAAATGTGTCAAAGACATAAGTCTCAAAATCGTTTCTGTTACACTTAGTTTATCAGCAATATCATTCAACTTTGTTATCAACAAATTTGTGGTCCTAGTTTTTACCACATTTAGTGGAGCAAGAAAACAATATTTAAGCTAAGCAGTGATTAATTCACCTGTTTGTAGCAGATTTTGATTATCATCCAACATTTACAATATAAATGGAAAGCAAAAGATATAATTTTTTATTGTATAGTTTCAACCTAACGAGTTTTATTTTCATGTAAATTCACAGTAGTTTTATATTTAAAGTTTTTTTTAATGATTAATGAATAAAAGTAATTAAATTCTCTGTGAAAAGAAAGTGATGTATTCTATTTTAATACAGTGATTTCCTTGTGTCTTTAAGGCAAAGGTTTAAATCTGTATATAAATATATATCAACTCTTACACCGTTGCCTAAGGAAATCATAACAAAAATGTTTTATACTTTTCTGTCAAACAAATTATTCTTGATATTTTGTTATGAAATCGCCTAGTACTATCAATTGTATCAGTACTTCTATTAATAATGTTGAAACGTGTTTCAGCTAAACAGTTTAATTTAATATCTTTTATAGGTAGTTGGAACGCTTACTGCCATAATTTTTACCCATAGAAGCTTTTTCCTTTAAATTGTCAACATTAACAATTTCAATGGAAACACATTATGAATTGCAGTCTGATTTTGTTTTTGTATCTGTTTTTAACTTATATAAAATTAGTATTGACTAATGAACGACCCAAACACTAGTGTAATCTGAAACCCCAATGTAAGTGAATTAAAAAAGATACTTTGAAACCAAACTGAACATATGCTTTTGTTTTTGAATTGTTTCTTAATTAATATCTGTAGTTATTAGATATTTCGACATTTTCTCTTGAATCGACATTGGTTTCAAAGCTACATTACACTTTATCAAATATCTGATATAGACGTATGAACAATATAGATATATATATACATAACGTATTTTTTATTATTATCCAATTAAAACAAAGCATCCGGTTTTCAGCTTGCAATTAATTTTAAAGTATAAATAAATGTTTCATAACCGTCACGTGGACACTTTTTAATGGTATAAATGGTTGAATAGACAACAATAAGATATTAACATTTTTTTAAAGTTAAATATTAATCAAATGTATGAAATGGCATGTTTCTTTCATTTACGTTATCTCAATTTCTTAATAAGTATAACGTGGTTAAGATGTGAGTAATAGAAATCAGTAATCTTCTAAACCATACATAAAATATGCTGTATGTATTTTTGTTTTTTTATGAGATAAAAGTACATTGACGTTTATGTATAACCACTGTGTACGTCTTTCTTTGCTACTTATGTGAAAACTTTAAATGTTCCCTAGAAAGGAAAACTATTATTAACAGATTTTTGTTTACTCAAGAATGTAGTTGTTAAATCAATGCAGGCTTATTCTTATTATGAAAAGTAGCAAGTGGATTAAATAATATAGTTCTTTTTTTTTTGTCAGAAGTCCACTTAGGCTTATTCAATTATTTTAGAATTTTGGTATGAAACCAAACTACATTTCTCAGTTTCACTCACATTGAGTTACCACAATCGTATACTGCTTTCCAGTAATTGTCTGGTCTTCATACTTGAGATATCGTTTGTTCCTTTTGTCAAAGTACATTCAGGTTAGTTCAAATTAATAAACTATACTTCTTGTATCTTTTAAAACTGTTGGATTTCCTTTAATATATTTACTCTTAGGCCTTTCATTCCCACGGTAGTTAACTGTATGTGTAAATTCTTGTGAGGCCCAGCATGGCTAAGTGGTTAAGGCACTCAACTCGTAATATGAGGGTCGCGGGTTCGAATTCGCAAACCATACATACTCGTCGTTTCAGCCGTGAATGCATCATAATGTTACAGTCAATCCCACTATTTGCTGGTAAAAGAGTAACCCAAGAGATGGCGATGGGTGTTGATGAATAGCTGCCTTCCCTCTAGTCTTGCACTGTTAAATTACGAACGGCTAGCGCAGATAGCCCTCGAGTAGCTTTGCGCGAAATTCAAAACAAACAAACCCAAACGGCTTCACAATCGCTAGATCCTCATATTGCACAATATTGAATAATTTTACGTGTTGCAAGTTCCGGCATAAAGAAACGGCCCAAATTGGGGAAATTACTTTCTAATCTGAGGGTCGCGGGTTCGCATCCCTGTCGCGCCAAACATGCTTGCCCTCCAAACCGTGGGAGCGTTATAATGTGACTGTCAATCCCACTATTCGTTGGTAAAAGAGTAGCCCAAGAGATGGCAGTGGGTGGTATTGACTAGCTGCCTTCCTTGTAGTCTTACACTGCTAAATTAGGGTTAGTTAGCACAGATATCCCTCGTGTAGTTTTACGTGAATTTCAAGAAAACAAAACAAGTTAAATTCCCATGACTAATTTTTCGATTGCTCTGTCTGCTGTTCTCGCTCATCTCACTCTTTATATATATTTATCACTCAATAAATTTCCCACAATGTTCTATAGCCTCAACATCAATGAATTATAAATACAACTTCCAATAATTGTCTGTTTGTAACTTATTGTTTGTTTTGTTTGTTTTGGAATTTCGCACAAAGCTACTCGAGGGTTATCTGTGCTAGCCGTCCCTAATTTTGCAGTGTAAGACTATAGGGAAGGCAGTTAGTCATCACCACCCACCGCCAACTCTTGGGCTACTCTTTTACAAACGAATAGTGGGATTGACCGTCACATTATACACCCTCACGGCTGGGAGGGCGAGCATATTTAGCGCGACGCGGGCGCGAACCCGCGACCCTCGGATTACGAGTGCACGCCTTAACGCGCTCGGCCATGCCAGGCCTTGTAACTTATTAAAAAAAGAAGAAATATTAATTCATAAAATTATTAATACAATCTACTCTAAGCAGTCATTTTATATCTAACAAAATTAATTTCATTTGAAGCTCGAGTACAGATTATTTATATGGAAAAAAAAGCAAAATGTAAAGTCTTGCTCAACAGTAAGACTATATTTGCGAAGTGGGAACTCGCAGTTATATAACTCAGCCATCTTAAACTCCATTATTTGATATTTAGGTATAATTCAATAACAGTAGCGTTACAGAAATAGAAAGGAAATTAAAAAAAATAGGTTACATAACATGGTCACTTATTTCCAGATTCAAGCCATAAATGTTGAAATTGGTCGTCAGTAACTACTACTATTATATCGTTATTTTAATGTGTCAGTTTTCGCTTTTATAAAATTATTTCTGCAGTATAATATTGTATCAAACATACTTATGGCCCAACTGCAGCTCAATGGCTGGCTTGATGGTCTATGGTACAATGTTTCGTGTACGATTATCACAAAAAGAAAATATATTCCGCAAATTGGGGTTGTGGATGAGTATTAAAAGTTGCAATTAAATCCAGTCGAGGTGGGTTTGAAGGGTTCAAAGAACCACTGCAAAAATTATAAAAAAATAGAAAAAAAATATAAGAAAACGGGTAGTTGTGACATAGGTTTGTGTGCAAAACCTAAATTAGTAAAATTTAAACTAAATAAGACTTTATCTTATATACATATATGAAAAATCAAACTTAAAATAATGTTTCCGATATACATTTATTGCTCTAAATATTTATTAACTCTGCTGTTAGTGTAACAAGTGGCGAAAGATTGTTTTCGAGGCTAAAGTTGATAAAGATATTTGCCTTTCTTAATGGGGAAAGAGGAGAAAACAGTTTAACACTACTTTCTATCGAAAATATAAGGATCAGAGAAATTAAGGAAAGTTTTTCGCATAAAAAGATGGTAAAAGTCTTTCATAAGACAAATCTTTATTGTTGTTTTTTACATGTATTTTTCTGCTTTGTACCATTTTTATGCTCTGTACTCTGAATTTAAAAATATATATATATAATTTGAAAAATACTGCAATTCATGTAACCTTCAATTTTTGAACATTAACTGGCATTGAATCCCATTATATCATTAGAGTGTACTATGAAGTGGTGGTTAGGAGTGTTGACCATCTGCCTTTCTCTAGCCTATCTCCTTCAACACTGGAAACAACCAGTGCAAATATCTATGTAGTAGTTTTGCGCGAAATTCAACGCATAAAAACAAGTTGCATATGTTATCGTGCATTGGATAATATTTTACATTAAAAACAGTATATGCAGACACTTCCTTCATGTTGAAACACAAAAAAATAGAAATATACATAACAATTCACTTTATTTTTTTTTAAATTGATGACAATTCTTCAAATCTGATCTACTGAATAATGTTTTTGCGTTTATAGGTTTTTTTAAATATTTCCAAAAAATGTTTAATATTTAATGAATAAACGAGAAATCTTTGTTTTAAAGTGAGTATTATTCTCAAAAGTAAATGTTAAGTGAGAATGAAAACTTAATTCGTTTAAAAATAGTTATTACTTTGAATCGTGATGTGGTAAATAACAGTTTTCTGACAGTTAGTGATGAGGGTTATTTTTGATGAAGTTTAAGATCAGAAAATAAAAGATCCTTAAAATCAGATCCATGATGGAAAAATTAATGATTAATTTGACATTGTTATAGTCCAGACCGAAACTACACAGAAATGGCTTAAGTATAGACAATCCCGTGTTACCTATCAATTTTAACTAACGTTTTCATGACACAGATTGAATCTCAAGCGATCAGTTCAGCCTTACACCCTCCACCATATTGGTACAGCTATGTTAACTATACAATTGCTGGATTCACATCTACAGAACACACACATATTTTTAAGCACCATAAATCTATACACCTCAACAATGAGTTCACCTGTGAACACAAGGAAGCTAATCAAACAACATTTCTCAATATCACAATAACTGATACAGAATTACAAACAGAAATTCAAAGAAAAATCACCCACACGTTCCCTGGGACTCAGCAGAAGAAACAAAACAAAAACTCAACATATTAAGGAAACAAATAAACACAGCCACAAAACTATGCCCTGCTGACAAAATTAATGATAAAATAAACCAAATAATACAACATTTCATCAACATCAATAAATTTCCTTCAAAAACTGTTGAAAAAATTACACACACACTTAGATCAACAATAAACAAGAAACAATAATAAATTCAATGAAACAACTATCCACGAAATCTTACACCGCTGCATACCGTATACTCCCGGTATCAATGAAGAGAATCACATATATAAGAAAAATTGCAACGCAACAGTATCCCAGTAAACACTAACATTGTACAAAAAACAGGTATAAAATTAAAATTATACTATATAAAAACTAAAGTAACAATCATAACACTAACATTATATATAAAATACAATGCAGCAGCTTCCACAAGTTCTATATGATATAAACAAGCAGAAAAATGAAAAACAGATGCAAAGCACACTCACAAAAATACTTTCTTACATTTTTTACTACTGCAAATTAGGCCTGGCATGGCCGAGCGCGTTAAGGCGTGCACTCGTAATCCGAGGGTCGCGCTAAACATGCCGTGGGGGTGTATAATGTGACGGTCAATCCCACTATTCGTTGGTAAAAGAGTAGCCCAATAGTTGGCGGTGGGTGGTGATGACTAGCTGCCTTCCCTCTAGTCTTACACTGCTAAATTAGGGACGGCTAGCAGAGATAGCCCTTAAGCAGCTTTGTGCGAAATTCCAAAACAAACTACTGCAAATCAAATAAGCACAGTATAACCATAGAAAACATCAACATACTAAGTAGGGAAACAAATTCAAACAAACGTAAAGTCAAAGAAGTCCTACTTATACAAGAACTCAAATCAATAGAAAAGAACACCTTTATACCTATTTTAATTAATAACCCAACATATAATTGCAGTGCAATCTACAGTAACGTACCCGTTCACATTCTCATTCTTAAGACATGCTCTTAGAAACAGTCAGTTGCAAACTTTATTGTTACCTAAAGAAGACCTAAGAAGTTCGAAACGTTTTTTTGTACTCAATTTTAATTAAAGTTTTAATACCAATACCAGCTATCATTATAACACATTCACTTTATTAACATCTTAACCACAGATTTATCACATGTTAATCCTACAATCTTTGTTTTAACCTCTCCTCATATGGAACAATCAAAAATTCAAAATGGTCAGCAAATAAAGGAACAAGAAATTAAAAGCTGTTGTTGTTTTTCGAAAGTTTATTGTCACTAAATTCTTTGTGATGTTTGAAGTTAAATAGGATTACAGCGGATCTACTAAACGTGTTGAATATGAAGAATAATCGCTGTTGTGTGACGTAAATGCATGCACCAGATGAAGTTCATACTAATGTGTAGTAAGCCTACGTTTAATGCAATGTATGGTAGCAACTGTTTTTTGTTTTTTTTATAGAACACGTTATAACTGCAGGTAATATGTCAATTGGTGACGTAAGAAGAAATAAGGGAGGCTCTATGAACATCATTGCAAAGGTATAGTACCAACTACCAAATGGTTTTACTAGTAAAACTCTTTAATGCTATATATATATATGCTATACAGTGACTCGTATGAACTGCAGTGTAATCGATATTTAGCACTTAATAATTCAGGACTGGTCTAAATACTGATAAAACTTTTCAATTTAGCCAGCCTTGCTTTCAAGACTAAAAGAGTCTGAGACCTTCCAAAGTTTGGGGTGGTCTCAAAATATAATGCACTGTAATCTGAGCCTAGGTTATCTAATGTAGGCGAGTAACAGAGTTCACGTAATAGTGAACAAAACCTTGTCAAAACTAGACTGTAAAAACTGTTATCCAATACAACATCTTATTATATACATATTGTAACATGCAAGCTGGAAGGGTTGCCTTTGGTATTCGACTAGTAATACCAGTCACACTTTATATTAAGTGAGGATTGCAGTAGCAAGTGGAGCACTAACTCGAGGAAGTTTACAGTTAAAGTAAAAAATTTAACTTTCAGAGTAACATTCAAAATACTGAAACACTTAATGTACTTTGACATCATTCTCTGTTACAATCCATTCATAAAATAACTTGGATTAAACTAACAAAACTCTTTCAACATGACTAACGAATGTGCCTGGATTATATTTCCATTATCATTACTAAATAGAGTTGACCCCTTGTTAACTATGCTACTCGATGCTATAGAAGAAGGCAATATGTTACTTACAGAGAGCTTAGGCAAGAAACTCTGTGTAGCTCCATCACAATGGTAATCATCTTTTACCTGGCTGAATCTTCTTTCTTTAATAAATACAACTCACTGCTACGATGGCCGCCAAGTCTTTGACTGCTTGACTCTTTCTCTGGCTTCTTCTTTTCTACAGCAATTTCTTCTTGGCTCTTCGACTGCTTCGACACACTTTCGAGCCTCAAACAAGGGTTTTGTCAAACCCTTGTGGTATTCTTACGATATTCCAAATAGTGTACACAACTAGGTCTGACACTTAATTAGTTATTTTGCCTTGATTGTTTGTTATTCTCAAAACTAGAACCAAAACCACTTATTTATTCGTTTCAGGTAAAGTCGGTAAATTGGCAGCCTTCTCACGTATATCCTTAATCACATATTTGATATGGATACTTGTTACGTATTTTTTATGTTTCATGTTCTTCGTAGACTAAACGCAACAGAAAATGCAGATAACAGCTTGTATAATTTATTACACTAAACTATTAACAAATATAACAGATATAACATAAATTATATAATAACAGTGACAGATATTAAGTTACAACATTCGAAATTAATTACAAAACAAAATAATACTAGTTTCAAACTTCAAAATTAATCACAATACAAAACGGTACTGGCCTGTATCTAATATAATGATCTAAAATGAAGGTCTCAAATTCCAGTCTAGGGTGTGAATTTGGTCCCACGAAGAAATTCCGAAGCTTAAATGAAGAAGTTCAGAAACAGTTCACAGTTCAATAAATTCGCCGACTCTCAGCACAAGTAGTAATTCAGATGAATCGTAGAGATTGACGAAATGAAATCACAGCTTCCGTAGATCTAACTTCACTCACAAATCCAAGTTGAATAATCACAGCAAACACTTAATCTTTCTCAAATAACTGACTCTCTTCTTTTGAAATAAAACTAATGTCTGACTCTCCTCTTTTTTTTCGAATAAAAACTGATGTCTGAATCTCTCTCTTCTTCGAATAAAAACTGATGTCTCAATCTATCTTCTATCTCTCTTGCATCTTCGTCTGTTTATATATTGTAGGCCTAAACTCCTCGAAAGACCGCGAAAATTCTACAGGTCTCCAGAGCAATCCGCGCATGTCCGTTCTTGCACGAGACTACACGTCTAGACACGAAGTCACCAGCACTTCATTTACAAACATATGATTGGTCTACTTAATTCAAGTAAATTCTAAATGTTACCCAAAATGAATAACAACATATTAGTTTAAACTTCGAAACAATAATATAAATATGGAAACATAGATAATAGAAATGAAAATCCAAACACAACACGACATGTTGTCGTTTACAAAACATTTACACATTTACATAACAATACTACATAAAATTTCCGACTTATTCCTTTATTAGTAACTTTTAAACACGATGATGTAAACATTCGCTGCAGCTTTCTCCTTTCTGCAGTAATTTTAGTCTGCACATAGCGATCTAATTTGCCGTCTCTAATAAACCGTTCTTGACCTTTCTCATAACCTCAATAGCGTCGTTTAAGAAATAGTACAAACACAATCGTTCCTTAACATATCTCTCTTCTTAATCTTGGGCCTAGCATGGCCTAGCGCGCTAAGGCGTGCGCTTCGTAATCTGAGGGTCGCGGGTTCGCATTCCCGTCTTACTAAACATGCTCGCCTTTTCAGCTGTGGGGACGTTATAATGTGAAAGTCAGTCCCACTATTCGTTGGTAAAAGAGTAGCCCAAGAGTTGGCGGTGGGTGGTGATGACTAGCTGCCTTCCCTCTAGTCTTACACTGCTAAATTAGGGACGGCTAGCACAGATAGCCCTCGAGTAGCTTTGTGCGAAATTCCAAAACAAAAAACAAACAAAAATCTTCTTGATCAGTCGTCGCAATATAATTATTTTTATGCCTTTTTGGGTACGTACCACGTTTTTTCATATTGTATTTATAATTACTCAATACTTGAAGTATTTTAAATGCCGCAAATGCTTCACAATACACTGTGTATGAAAAAAAGGAAAAATTTGCCATCAATTTTGCCAAGAACCAGAGTTATATGACATTGGACATCTTTGTCCGATAAAGCAAAATTATTGACACTCCCAAATTCACCTAACTGTGAACTGATAGCTCTAATTTCAATATCGTCCAGTGAATATCAGTTTTTGAACAACCTTCGTATTATAGCTCCTCCACAGACTTTCCAATATTCTATATTATCCTCTCTTCGTTTATCCCTTTGCTCCAAATAGCTAGGTGACTGTGGTTAGCGACTTTATTGCCGGAGGGAGGGGGTACTAGATTCATTCTCAATTTTTACTGCTTATGTTACAGTCAAATCATACGGGCAACAGGTTTTTAGAAACTTTTAAGAACAGTTGTTGTTAGATGTGCATAACTGTTTCAATTAAATGTAATACGAGAGTTATGATTTAGATAGTTGTAAAGTGCCAATGTTAGCTTTAGTATTTTTAGAAACGATAATTTGCTTACGTAGCTGCTAACGAGTCATTTGTTTTGAGATGACGTTACACTTAGGAATTTTTATTGTTGTTTTAAGTTTGTATTATTATATCATAACATATCGTAGTTTTTAAAAAATTCGAGGTTGTGCAATATACATACATATGTATAAGCGGTCAATTTAGTGCAAGTTAGTTAGTGAAAGGAAAAGTGAAATCAAACTGTGTATGAAGTTTAAACTTCATACACAGCCTAAGAGAGCCTAAGCTCTTTGTAAGAAACATATTGCCTTTATAAATTTATAAAACGAATGTTACAACCTTGTATTTTAATAACATAACAGAGAAGAAAAATTTGTGTTGTCAAAGGGTTTTCTAAAGCAGTGCTTCTCAAGCCTTTTCAGTTCACAACATATCTTTAATGTCCCAAACATCTGTACCACATGTGAATATGTCCATATGGCGGGCAAAGTGACATTCTCCTGGCTAAGACAGAAAAATTACCGTTATATTGTGTATCAATGAGGAAATAAATCAAAATTTAATTAGTAAAGGTGTATTAAATTGATAATAAATGTACAGTGATAAATAAACATTTCTTAATTACTGCAAAAAATCCGTATCACACTTCAGCGGAAGCACTAAAGCACTATTTTAAAGTAATGTTTTATGTGCTGTTTATTGTTGAAATATAGCGCCAACAAGTTATTGACACCTACTGTAAAGGATCCAGCCCTATAAGAACGTGACACTTGTTTTATGAACTTACTGTGCACCATGCTATCTTATATTTAATGTTAACTTGCAACAAAGAAATTAATGCTAGGGTAGAGGTTGTGGAACATCTGGGTATAAGTAGTCATTGTTCAATTGGAATTGTTGTTTTGCTGTATATAGAAGTAATGAATAATGATATTTTGGCTTGAAATTAAACAAATTATACACTACTTAGTTCGCTGACATTAACTCCCAACCTTTAATCAATCACTAAAACTATGCATAGACAATCGTGTGTTAAGTAGACTTAGTTTATAAACTCCATTGTTTTCGGCCAACATCACTGACAACACAACTCTAACAAATGCTCGTGACATGTTTGAAGGACTAATCACAATGGAGAAACTAAAAACAAACCTTTCAACACCAAAAAATTCCTCATCTGGAGTAGATGGCATTAGAAACACAATTTTAAATAAAGGCATCCATTAACCTTCATAGACATCTTATCAATATGATGAATCTATCTCTACTCACAGGATGTTTCCCCGACGCTTGGAAAAAAAAGAGAAAATAACGGTAATTCCGAAAAGAAATAAGAGAAGTTTTAACCTCGATAATTTCAGACCAATAAGTCTATTAAGCTACATTGGTAAACTAATGGAAAGAATAATTTCAAGAAGAATACTTTTATTTTGTGAAAACAATAACCTCGTTCCCAAAATACAAAACTCCTCACGTAAAGGAAAACAGATCACTAATCACCTAACCAGACTTACTGAATCTATATATTAGTCTTTTAATAACAACCGAACAGTTATCGCTGTTTTCCTCAACATGAAGAAAGCCTTTCACTTTGTGTGGCATAACACCGTGAGATACCTCCTATATTCCTTAAACACTAAACAGATAATTATTAGGTGGACCTCGAACTTCCTAACTAACCGCACTGCAGTGATTAAAATAAACGATACTCTGTCTAATACATCCAATACCACTGTGGGTGTACCACAATGTTCTGTCATATCTCCTCTACTGTACATAATTTTTATGAATAACATACCTTTCCCGGACTTGACATATACATATTTTTTACAATACTTGGACGAAATAGCTGTCTGGGGTGTGTCGCGAAACCCAACAATTGCGAGCAGCAGAATACATGAACCACTTATTACTATACTTAACTGGTGCAACGACCAAACCCATACAAAACCACTGCCATTGCATTCAGACATAGCCTTAACAAACACCATAAAAACATGGAAAAAGTATATCTTAAATTAAACTCCTCTGTTAAATTTCTTGGAATAACTTTCGATACACGACTTTCCTGGAGGCAATATTTCCCAATTATAAACAAATCTGTTAGTAAGAGAATATATCACTTGAAACTTATCAGAGGAAATGATGAAGGATGCATAATCTAACACTTGCATTAAAATTTACAAAGCCTACATTTGCCCCTTAATTCAATACAGCGCCCAAATTACATGCAACACAAAAAAGTATAGCCAGAAAATTTCAACTCCAACAAAACAGAGTCCTAAGAATGCATTGCATTCAGACATAGCCTTAACAAACACCATAAAAACATGGAAAAAGTATATCTTAAATTAAACTCCTCTGTTAAATTTCTTGGAATAACTTTCGATACACGACTTTCCTGGAGGCAATATTTCCCAATTATAAACAAATCTGTTAGTAAGAGAATATATCACTTGAAACTTATCAGAGGAAATGATGAAGGATGCATAATCTAACACTTGCATTAAAATTTACAAAGCCTACATTTGCCCCTTAATTCAATACAGCGCCCAAATTACATGCAACACAAAAAAGTATAGCCAGAATATTTCAACTCCAACAAAACAGAGTCCTAAGAATGCCCCTTAGGCTACCCAAATACACTCAAATTAATTACATACATGATGGTTGTAACATACCTCTACTTAAGGATCGCTTTACAACACTAACTTACAATTATTATAAGAACGCAGAGACACGTAACTCTGCAACTGCTAAATTACACACCATGGCAACTGCTTCACACATAACAATGTTCCCGTACAACACATACTTGGCCTCCAAGACAACATAAATTAACAATGAACACACTATGTCACTTTATTGTTGTTGATGTGTTTTGTTTTTTTTACATTTCAGCTCTGGGCACAGGATAGATAGAATAGACAGCGCCTGTCTTGTGAAAGTGGGTTTTCTCGGAGTACTCTCGCCTGCCCCCACAGCAAATTCTAAGGCACTTGGATTTGTAGATTCAGCCACTCCATGACCCTGACCACGGGACGTTTGAGTGATAGTTCGTTAATTTTGCTTCTTTCCGTACTTCAGTCAGGTCAGTCCCTTATTCACGTCATCGAACAACAAAAAGACAATATTACGACATCGACCTTGAAGGCTCTCTCTTCGCCACCTTAATTCAACCGGACTCCTACGTTCGCTCTTATCTGAAACTACTTCACTACTTCAATTTTTAGTATCAATCCAGTAAAACAAAAACAAGCCAGACTGAAAATGTAATCCAAATTCTCAATGTTTACATCAAAATTCTATCGCGAACGGGTCGAAGGGGGATATCAACATCCCAGTTTGGAAGTTCATCTTCCTGTAAAACTAAACACCTCTCACGGGATTTTTCAAAAAGCAAATTATGTGCTATGAATTTGGCAATTGAATTACTTGGAGATACTAATCAAATACCGAAAACAAAAATAGAAATATTCAAGACATTTATGCCCTTTATGGACAGTAAAAGGCTAATTGCAAGTAATAACCAAGGTTGGCTCACAAAGGACGAAACTAAAGAAGAACATTATAAATATAAGAATTATAGAAGATCAAACGAGTTGGTGAAACGGGAAATTAGGACACAAAAACCGCCAAAAGAAAATGTTTGCTAAAAATTTAGGAATAAGTAATAATAAAATTTTCAAATACATAAAGGGTAAGAAAGATGTTAAAATGGGAGTAGAACCTGTGAGCAATGATATAAAAATTTAATATCTGATAATTATCGGATGGCTAGATTGTAAAATTTTACTTTTACGTCTATTTTTACTAAAGAATTGTTGGGCAATATTCATCGACATGATTAGCTGCTAGATAGAAACAAAATGATCACATTACTTCTAGGTTTGTTAAGAATAAATTGGAAGGTTTAAAGAATGATAACAAACCTGGGCCAGATAAAATTTATAGAAAGGTTTAAAAAAAATTTTAGATTGAATACGTGAGCCACGTTCTTTTACTTTTTTTAAGTATTTGAATAATGGTCAGGTGCCAGAAGATTGCAAGATGGTTAATGTTACTATTTTTTTCAGGAGAAGTGATAAAAATTGTTTTTGCCATTATGGGCCTGCTAATCTTTCGTCAATGATAGGAAAAGTGTTTGGAAGTGTGATAAAAAGTTTGCAAAATCATTTAATAAACGTTTAAAATTTCTTTAAATATTAAACATGGTTTCAGCAAGGAAGATCATTACTTATCAAACTGATATTCTTTGAGGAGATTACTGCTTACCTAGATAATGGTACAGGCGTAGACATAGTATATGCAAATTTTCAGAAAGTATCTCACAAGATGCCACATAAAAGACTTGTTAACAAGTTACCTCTTTAAGTATAGGAGATAGAAAGGCTCATTATATAGTTTGTTTGTTTGTTTTGGAATTTCGCACAAAGCTACTCGAGGGCTATCTGTGCTAGCCGTCCCTAATTTAGCAGTGTAAGACTAGAGGGAAGGCAGCTAGTCATCACCACCCACCGCCAACTCTTGGGCTACTCTTTTACAAACGAATAGTGGGATTGACCGTCACATTATACACCCCCACGGCTGGGAGGGCGAGCATGTTTAGCGCGACTCGGGCGCGAACCCGCGACCCTCGGATTACGAATGCACGCCTTAACGCGCTCGGCCATGCCAGGCCTCATTATATAGAAAAACTGTTTAGATGTTATAAAAAAAAATAGAGTTCAATCAAAGTGAATTAATGTTTTGAATGGGACTTTTTTATTTATATCAAATATTTATATGAAGAAATGGTCAATAGATTATTTAAGTTAAAGTTTTTGATTTTGCTTAGCTGTGATACGGAAGTTACTGCCTTACAAAATTATTTGGATTATTTGATTAATTAGGCGAATTAATGGCAGAAAGCTTCTGATTATAATAAATGTAAAGTAATGCTTGTGGGTTATCACAATTAGAATTACAAATATAATTTTAATTAGAATAACTGTAACAGTGTTATGGAAGTAAAAGATCTTGATGTTTTGATTGATCAGTATTTTAAGTCATCCAAACAATGTACTAGTGCTAGTAATAGCACAAATAGGATTTTAGGATGTATCTACAGAAATACTGAATACAAGTCTAGAGCAGTTATAATGTTATTGTGTAAGTTACTCATTAGGACACATTTAAAGTATTGTGTTTTTCATATTTAATTGTAGGATTAAGAAAAACAAATATACATTTTAGAAAAGAAGAAGACAGTCTCACCTTCGACAGCTTTATTTTTCTATCAGGTAAGTGGCTTCTGGGATGAGTGCCTTCAGATGTAGTGAGTGATATTTGAATGATAAGATATGGCTTTGAGGTGTTTTTATTTTAAGGTTTCGTTTAATTATGTGAATATCATAGCCTAGATGGATCAAAAGGTTTCTTGCTGTCGTTTAATGTTAGGTTATAATGATTGACATCGATAATTAAATATCTGAGTACTAAATATAAAGCGAATTTCAAGTTAAGAATACCAATTTATCTTTAAATATAAAACAGACATTTTCCACTTATGTTAGGAATATTTATGATGACGAAAAACTCACTTGAAGTAAAAACGTATTCTGGTATGGGTATTGAAACTTTAATTAAAATAAAGTACAGAACATATGTTTCGACCTTCTTAGACAATCATCAGGTTAGCAAAGAGAGTTTGCATTTACACTGAAAACATTATTCTGTACTTTATTTTAATCGTAGTTTTAATACCTATACCAGCTGTCTTTAGCATACATGTTAAGAATAACTTTCTGTATGGATTTAATAAGTTCCTGAAACGTAAAGGTAATTTTACGAATAATCCAGAGGCGTTTCCAGGTCTTTGTAGCTTAGAGATTAGGAACGAACTTGACCCAACAATGTCCTGAAGGTAAAATACCCTGAGGCTACAGAATTTCAAGTTTATTCAACAGAGAAAATATGTTTTGTTTGTTTTGGAATTTCGCACAAAGCTACTCGAGGGCTATCTGTGCTAGCCGTCCCTAATTTAGCAGTGTAAGACTAGAGGGAAGGCAGCTAGTCATCACCACCCACCGCCAACTCTTGGGCTACTCTTTTACCAACGAATAGTGGGATTGACCGTCACATTATACGCCCCCACTGCTGGGAGGGCGAGCATGTTTAGCGCGAACCCGCGACCCTCGGATTACGAGTCGCACGCCTTACGCGCTTGGCGAGAAAATATGCAAATACAAACTCTTTAAAAATGCTTTTTGCAACTACCAAAAATAAGAGTCAGACCAGGATGGGATGGGAATACATTCCTCTTTGTGTTTTATGGTAGACGTGTATGGTTCACGTTTGAAACTATCTGTACTCTAATATTATAGATAAAAAAACTAGAAATTCCTACCCTATGGTACAGAGCACACTCAATATGTACAGCCCTTTTATATTTTGAGTGAAAACATACTTAATTGAACAGAGTAAGAGAGAACTTTCATACAGTTTGTTCAAGCATTTGATTAAATAACTCATATGTAAAAGATTCATGGATGGAACTAAATCACAGCATATCATTCTATTTCGAGGGGATACGTTGCATTTGTTGTAAATATTTAATTACTAGTTTTAAAATGTATCGTTGTTTGTAATGTAAAAAAGTAGATGA
Organism: Carcinoscorpius rotundicauda; assembly: GCA_011833715.1. Lineage (NCBI taxonomy): Eukaryota > Metazoa > Arthropoda > Merostomata > Xiphosura > Limulidae > Carcinoscorpius > Carcinoscorpius rotundicauda. The sequence continues at coordinate 40,159,206 of CM022392.1, read as the reverse complement.
GAGATCACCCATTACCGTAATACTTCCAGTATCTGTTATTTGAAAAACAAATCACACATCTTCCACAATAGCTTGTCGTCCTTCTCTGTGTATTTATTCTCTCCCTTCAGTGGCACAGAAGAATAGCAGACGGCTCACAACCCTAGAAACTAGGTTTCAATATCCATGGTGGGCAGAGCACAGATACTCCATTGCGTAGTTTTGTGCTTAACTTCAAACAAACAATATGCGTATTTGTAGTTTAGGAGGCTCCCTTAATCATGCATTGCGCTTTTATTTGAAGACCAGCTCATTGATTTAAGTGCCAATTTAGGGAAGTAGCAGGTATGCACAGAGAAAAACTAGAAAGGATTTATACAAGCTCCCTCTAACTTTCAGGTTATCTCGTAATAACCAGCTTTCCACACCCGAAACCTCAGCCTTCCCTCCAGTAGTTGACGGCCCCAACCGCTTTTAGTAATACTTGTCGAGGGAATATCTCCAACCTACAAATATTCTGAAATAAATGTCGCCTCTCACCAAATATTAGTTTCACCAGTGTAGACAGACTCATCAAAGGAGGAATTATCATAAAGAGACTATACCAAGATCCTCAAGCTGAGGGATCCTTCAATATTTTAGAGTGCCAAGTTCTCAGTGATTGGTAGTCTGAAAAATCTCACCTCATAATTGTTAGAAACATACTATTTGGCATCATGCCAACTTAAGGCCTACAGGAATTACAATACCAAAGCCTCTCAACTGTTAAAGCCAAAATAATTAAATATGTTAGAACAGACCAAGACACCCCTCTCATCAGAGTCTCCATATCAGTAGAAACCAAGCAACAGATCTCGTCATGTATAATGCAACCTTTGGTACACTCATCATACCTTCAAAACAATCAAATCTAAACATCCAACACTTCTTCAATGCTCTCACTGCGAGAAGTTTGGCCATACCTGAACTGTATGCACGCCTAGGATTAGATGTGTATGGTATGGAGAATAGCACCCATTTGTTGAGTGTTCCCGCCAACAGTGCAAAGGATGTTCAAAATGTCAGCAAATATTCAAAGTATCCCAATCAACTCAAAGAACCTCAACTACCTATTATGTATTATAATTTATCCCGAACGAGTCTCTGATTTATTATATTACGTGTGTTACGTATGACGATTTCAAATAAATGGAAACTGGAAGTTGGACTTAGAAGTCACTTGAACGTCAATATGTATTAAATTTATTATCTTTGCCAACGAAAGCAATACACATAATTTTCTTTCTTAATACAAATATACTTTAATATACAAACAACAATACAATATAAAATAATGGTTATTACAAATAATGATTTATATACAAAAGTTGAACAAACTTACAAACAATATTGAGTCTTCCATCTGTTCTGGAACTGGATATTTTATCGACAGTTCTCGAAGAGCGAATTAATTCTATTTTATGCGCAAAATATTTATAAATCTACAAACAATGTTAATTTCTGTATTTGGTCTGGAACTAAATACTTTATCGACGATTCACGATGTTCAAATTACTCTTATGTTCATACACTTCACTTGGCCCCTCAATTGCACAGTATTATGTCTGCAGATTTATAACGCTTAAAAACTTGGTTTCGATATCTGAGGTAGACAGAGTACAGATAGACCTTTGTGTTGCTTTATGCTTAATTACAAACAACAACGACACTTCACTTGACTGGAATGCTAGCTAACTCTATTCTTCACACGTAGTTTTCCCGACAACCTAATTTAATGTCCTTATAGAAATATTAATGTCCAAAATTAATTCACTGAACTTTGTAATGTTTGAAATCTATAAATGTTTTTGGTCAAATATCTAGAATTTTTCTAACCAATAAGCATTTGTCACAATTATAACTTCCGAGGCTTATAGTATATTGATTGTAGCGACCAAACAATATTTTAAAACTATCACTTGGTGCGTCAATTTGTAATTTTCAGGCGAAGTTCTAGAAAGTTCAGTGGGCCCAACAATATTCGAAGATAAGCAAGTACTTTCGTAAAACATGCATTGTTGATTCTTACTCTCGAGAATTTTTCAAAAATGTAGAGAACAGAAGGGACTTGCGCAATACACATTTCATAATAGAAGTTACATACATTTCTAAATATATATTAAACTGAAACAAACATAGATATTAAAATAATATTAAATCTGTTGCATACTACAAATGAACGAGTCCGTTGCTAACTATTAATGGGCACATGAATAATAGCCAACTCGTTCCGAATGAATTCAGATCTAACCAACAACAGGACAAGAGGGCCTACGCCGACCTCGTCAGGCATGACAGACATAACTTACTCCAGAATTTATCGTCGCCTTCACAGTAGACCTTCTCGTCTGTCTCTCCAAGAACATCATTCAAGAAGCCTGCAACACTGCTTTCTTCTACTTTCAACCTTCAAAGCGCTACCCCAGATCGTCTGATTGCCTTAATCGAGAGAAAAACGAGACAAGTAGGACTTCCTTCCCCAAAAGGAAAATATAATATGCTCAGTTTTCTACATATTAGCATTTAAGCGGGTTTACACAACAAAAAAATCCAATTATTTAACATTAGCCAAAGTTAAATTGAGATATAATAACAATTAATAAAAACTTTCTTGACTTCTAAAAATAATTTTAAGTTTACTAATTTTAACGTTAAAGCAATACTTAAAGCATCATCATACAATTATAAAACTCTTGCTTATATGTATGATACTGGAAAAAAAACTTCTATTACGCGATGTTCAACCCCTAACGTCGCGAAATTTTTATCTTTTGTGCATGCAGATTTACAATAGAGGTCATAATTTTCCTGTTTTTCTACCGCTTCCCGTCACGGGTAACTTTATTTTTCCATTCGAATATATAGATAAAAATTTGGTAGGTAAATTTGCTGCATGTAGTGGAGCAAAACGAAGATAAAGAGGTTACAGGGAGACTCGAAGTTTATTAGTTATAAAGCGATGAATAGCGTCAGAAACAGTTCTGTATTATTAGAGATTCAAGTATCTGCTGAGCATTCAAGCAAAAAACTGCCATTTGTGGACAGAAAGTGAAAAAAATCTTTTGAAAAATGTTCTCAAAACGGCATTTTGTTTACAAAAACGCTCGGTGCAAATATGATGTCATGAATACGTTCCACGCGAATTAAATTGTTTTTTTATGAATTACAGAGTTAGAGAGCAATCAATGGCGTCAGAAACAGTTTTGTATTGCCATAATTTCTAGTATTTGCCAATTTTTAAAGCAAAAACTGTCATTTGCGACCAAAAATTGAGAAAATTTGGAAAACTTCTCTTGAAGTTTCCAAACATACAGAGTGCCCAATATGACGTTATGAAATGTCATTTCTAGTTATTTGATGGTGCGTTTAGAAATTAACAAAAACGGTTGAATTTTATATTCTATCGAATACGATTTTTCTCAAAACACTCAACGCAACCTATTTGTTCACATTCATTTCATAAACATGGTTGGTAGTTTCGTTTTTTATTGTGTAGTTTGCTTTTATTTGTGTGAAACTGTTATATTTAATATACGCGTCGTTTCGGGAATTCGAGAAAAAAATTGATTGTGTTTTAATAACTCGGTAACTAATAAAACTATTGTATGACAGTGTTATTGTTGGTGAAACATAAAGGTTAATTTACCTGCAAGTGTAGCACATTGGGAGGAGGGTTCGCCATAGCTGGTTGCTAACCCGGATAACGTCATCAATATGTTGACATGAAGCATGAGCAACTCCCTGCCTGCCACTCAAATAATTGTTAAGTAACATAAAGTGAAACAAAGTAAAAGAATTAACATTTCAAATATTCTATACTTTATTTATTCAGTTTATATTGTCATCATTTTTACATAATTTATTATACCCTTCCAACTTATACCCTCCCTTGACAAAAACCATATTCCGGAAAAAAAAAGTATTTTTCAGAACCAAAAAGACCAACAAAAATTGAACATCACCAAATAAGTGGTGTAAGATAAGGTAGGATGCAAGCTCTAGATAAGTATTACCATTAGTTAGCACGTTGGTCACCAATATCTAAATAAATGTCTTTTGTCTTTAGATAAAAAAATGCATTCAAGAGAGATTATGATACAAGGCTGCAAATCTCTCACATTCACAGTGCACTGTCATCCCTACTAATTGCTGACACCGCAGGTGAGCACTGGTAATCATACTGGTGAGCCAGTATGATTAATGTCACTGTATAAAAAAGACCTCAAAATCACTTCCCCTTGCATAAACATAAATAAACACTAATAATAAGTACATCTTATGTCACATTCACACACCTAATCATGCTGCATACGTTTCACCTTTACAAAGAACCAATCACTAATTTACTTCAATCATTGATCATTGTATGCTTATAATAACACTTGGTGTTCTCAAGTCAAAACAGCCATCTTTCAACAGCCGGAAAACAAATGACAATCGTAACATTTTACACAACTTTCTAGAAAATAACTTATAGCCATTAAAGACAATACGTCAACGTGCACGCAGTATAAAGGATCGCAAGACATATTTAACTAAGCAATTAGTTCATAATCACGTATCCTTTTATACAAACACTTTCAGGTACAAAAACACATGGGGACGACGAGAACCCATCTTCTTAAACGTAATCATTAATTCTCGTAATACAAACTCAATAATGCTATCTAAAGTTTTTTACAAACGCAAACTAGAACAGTCTGAAACTAGTCATACTCACTTTTGCATTAGCGTTAGATATATTCGCCACCGGAACCTCAAGTGCCATATCTAAACTTCAAAAAATACTGCCCTAACACATTACAAAAATCAACACATCAATCAGCAGTAGCTAACTCCACAAATGTTTAACCTCTTACAAAATAGAAGACAGACAGAGAATTCATACAAATCTTCAAACCCGAATCAACAGTATAAATAACAACATTAACAACAAATAAAAGCTTGCAAACAAGAACGAGGAAACAACTGGCGACGTTTCTGTCCACAAATATACGATAATAGGCAAAACATATTTCTTTTTTAGCGAAAATTAAAAACCATTTGTAATGACACATCATCTCAACTTAACTACGTCATCAAATATTATAACATCATTGCAATAACAAAAAAAACGAAAAATTTTTCATTATAACTACAATAGTTTACAATACACCAAACGTCATCAGTCTCAACAGTTATCACTATCGTAAAGTAAACAATCTAGTACAGTTGTTGTTTTTTTTAATTATACAAAAAGCTACACAATGGGCTAGGTGTGCTCTGCCCACTACGGGTATCGAAACTCGGTTTTTAGCGTTGTAAGTCCGCAGACATATCGTTGAGCCACTGGAGTCTATTAAGTACAGAAAAATATCAGCATGTACACTCCACCCTGCTCAATTTCACTTAAATTAAATAGCCCACCTATCGATGTCAGCATAAGGATGTCAGTCACAAAAACGGAAACAAAAATTAACATCAATAAATTAAAAATATTCAGAACGACATCAGAAAGAATATTCTGAAAAAAACAACAATTATGATCCCTTCATTACACATCTCGTCGCACTATTTAATCCATTAGTCTTAAGAAAAAGTAATGACTCCAACAACTTAAGCAACTGCAGTAAAATTAGTTTATTAAATTGTATAGGCAGATTAATGAAAATATGATCAAAACAGTACTATCATCTCGAATCTAACAAGCTCCTTTCTTATATACATAACCCATCACGAAAGTAATGCCACACGACAGATTATTTGGTAAAAGTAATAGAATCTCTCGATAAATGTTGTAACCGTAATCAAACAATAACTGACGTGTTTTCGTATATATTAAAAAACAAAACAAAACTCTCTATGCAGTCTAGTAAAATGGAATTTGGTACAAACTATGTAACTAAATGGATATCAAGCTTCTTAACCAAAAGAATCCCTAGAGTTAAAATACATAACAACATTTCATCCTCTTTACAAGAAGACGCAACGCAAGGCTCTGTTGCAAGCTCTCTACTTTACATATTATTTGTTTGTTTTTTGAATTTCGCGCTAAGATACTCAAAGGCTATCTGCTTTATTATTTATGAATAGAATTAACTTATTGGTGCTCCCTTAAACACATCCCTCATAATATGCCGATGATGTCACTGGACAGAGCACGTCATGAGTCCCACTCCTATCAACTAACAGAATACAAGTCACGCTCGATCACTCAGTCACGTGGTGAAATGCTTGGCGTGTTTCTTTGACTTCACTGAAAACACACGTCAGTATCCTTACCATAAGTGACGGCAGAATACCAAATAAATTGATGCAGTTTAATTGAAACTATATGACAGGTATGTCCAGTTTTCGAAAAACCGTCAAATGTCTAAGATTAACCTTTAGGAAAAATCTAACCAAGAATATCGCTGAAATCATGATTAAAACAAACCAATGAGTCAGTTATCCACAAAAAATCGATGGTTACTCAAAGCTGTCACGCTTTGTTTGTTTGATTTTTTCAATACCGCACAAAGCTACTCGAGGGCTATCTGTGCTAACCTTCTCTAATATAGTAGTATAAGACTAAAGGGAATGCAGCTAGTCATCACCATCCACCGCCCCATCTTGGGCTATTCTTTTACCAACGAATAGTGGGATTGAACGTCACATTATAACACCCCCACGGCTGAAAGGGCGAGCATGTTTGGTGCGACGGGTATTCGAACCCGTGACCCTCAGATTACGAGTTGCATGCCTTAACAAGCTTTTTTAACATACCCACATGAAAACAGTACAATTTATAATAACGGTTAATTAGCAATAGTTACTAATAATGATTTATTTACAATTTTTACAAATTTGAAAAACAATAATGGTTCTAGAACTAAATATTTTATTGACGATCCAGGCCAACGACGAGAAAATTAATTGTTATTTTTGCACCTTGTTACACTAGCTAGTTTGGTTGGCCAAACGACGTTTATAAGCTGACGTTTACCGAAAGGGATGGCTAATGTCCTTGCAGAAACGCTGACGTCTTAAGTTGATTCACTGAAGTTTAATGGTTTGTGAAGTTCGAATCAATTACGTTACCTGTCAGATTCTGTAGTTTTCCGATTAACAGGCGTTAATCATAAATATAGTTTCTTAGGCCTATAACCAATTAACTGTTGCTGTCCAATAATATTAATCTTTTTGTCTCTCGGTGCGTCGAGTTTTATATGAGAATCACGCGAGTTTCCGATGTTTCAAAAACATTCTAGCGCGGACCAAATCCCAGTGGGATAGCAATAAGCCTAAGAATTTCCAATGCAAAAATTCTGAGCTCAATTTCCCTAGATAAACACATCAAATAGCCCAGTGTCACTTTACTCTGAAACAAAGTTATTGTTTTTACAAATATATTGTGTATGTAGCGCATAATCAAAACATTCAGGATGGTCAGGTGATTAAGGCGCTTGACTCATAATCCGAGGGTCGCGGATTCGAATCCTCATCGCACCAATCATCCTCGCCCTTTCAGCCGTGGGAGCGTTACAATGTAACAGTCAATCCCACTATTCGTTGGTAAAAGAGTAGTCCAAGAGTCGGCGATGGGTGGTGATAACTAACTGCCTTCCCTCTAGTTTTCCATTGCTAAATTAGGGACGGCTAGCGCAAACTGCTCTCGTGTAGCTTTGCGCGAAATTCAAAAACAAACAAAACATTGATTTAAATGCGACATTTTATTTATGCATTTATAAGTATATTTTTAGAAAAAAATTAACAAGAAGCTTTAAATGAAATATCCCATCAAAATTATACATTTACATTTATAATCATATCTGAAATTAATGAACTTTTGAACTTTTGTATTAAAATTCAAAAATCACTGTAACAATGATGCTAACTTAATTTTGGACACCAGAAATCTTTTTTCAAACTTAACTGCAGTCTGCAGCAATTACAGTCAGCTGGCAACAATATAATCGATTTGTCTCTTGCAGGAATATGCGCAAACAAATGCGCAACTAACGCACAATGATAGCAGTACGATGCCAACCTAAAATGGTTTATTTGCAGTGGTGTTAATCATTAAGTAATGTAACGAACCGAACAACAGTACAGAATGCCACATCACCTCTCGGGTTTTAATCCTATCTCATATACTCCTGCGTGGAAAATTAAACTTGGGTCATTTCTTTCTCAATTCAGCGATTTTGGAAGATTCATCGCTCCTACCTATTATCATGACCGATGTGAAAGGTATGAAGAACTCCATTGCTGCTAAATCAAGGCATAGAAATTAAAAGTCAGCAGATGGTTGATTTGTTTATCAACAGTATTTGTGAATCTGTTTTGCTATTGTTTTATAATTTTGCATAAATATATATATATTCATTCATTCATTTAGATCATTTAACATACACTTAAAGTCAATTTGTCCATGTTTAATTTTTCATTTTCATTTTATTCTGCTCACATTAATTCTAAATAACTTTTTATCCGGTTTTTAACCTGTTTTCTGCCCAAGCGCTTGGTATTTAAAGCACAGATATAATCACTTATATTTTTATATATTTAAAACACAGATATAATCCTTGTATTTTTACGTACTTTGAGACATTTTAAGAGGGCCGTTAGTTCTAATATGGACGATGAAATGTAAAATACAAATGTTAATTTTTATTATCATTTTGTGAGTTCCCTTCCAAAAAATCTCGTCCTTCAGTGGATCAGCGGTAAGTTTACGGATTAACGACGTTAAACTCCATGGTTAGATTTCCTATGGTAGACAGAGCACATATAGTCTATTGTGTAACTTTGCGCTAAAATGAACGACCAAACAAATACAGGAATCTCAATAAAAATAATATATGCCTTTGGTAAGTAAGACGATAAGCTTGTAATATTAAATTTCGTGGTTCGATCCCTGTAATAAGCGTAGCAATCAAAGAAAGAGTATAGAAATGAACTTTTTTTAGATAATTCTTAACTATAATCGTATTTGTTTTATGTTATTAATACATCTGTCTATTTTATAAGAAAAACAAATGTTATTTGGATTATTAAATAGGCAACAAATACATGATATACATCATACTGTACTATGTGTCTATATTTATTTAGTTTAAACCCAAAAGTGCACAATTGGTTATCAATGTTGTCCCTACTGTAAAGATCAAACCCACAATTATGGCGTTGTTGAGTTGAGCATTAGGTTATAATCCGAGGGGTTGTGCTTATCTATCATATGGAGATTGGTTGCTTTACAGGAGTTAGAAAAGAACGGCTTTACAAACCTTACCAGTGGTCTTCTGGTTTTATACTCTTTCCTTGGTATACCTTAAAGTGTTTACTTGTTTCGAGTCGTCTTGTTCCCTCTGGACGCCAATGAAGAGCTTTCATGGTTGCTGTTTTCATCTTGCTAGCGAAGAGAAGGTCGATATTATACAAGTAGAGTTAGTTGTGCAGGATTTTTTTATAAATGGGCTTAGTTTTACCCATACATAGCACACGTATGTACAGATGATGACATTATACAGTCGCTTTGCTTTGTCTCATTCACCAGGGGACCAACCGCTTTGAATTATATGCAGTACTTCTTGTGGGCTAGTCACAAATTTTATGTTGGTAGAACTATTTGTTTATGGATTATTTCCAGTAAACCAGATAATATATTGCTTCGTGACCTTTAGCTCCATTCTTGAGAGAAGAATAAAGTCTCAACCAGCCTTATGCAAAATGTTTGTTGTGTATAAAGATGAATACTCAACCATTTCTCTCAGTATATTTAGTGTTGTAATCATCTGTGGCTATTATAACAAGATACTGTCTACCATTATTTATAAATAGGTACTGACATCCCTTACTCTTTCACATTCTGTCCAATTTCTACATGTCTAAATTGAGTTATACAAATATCAGTGGTACTAAATGCTTATTCCACATAAAGACATTTGAAATATGGTGGTGAACAATTATCTCAGTGATGGCTGTATATCATCTTTCAACCATGACTGTTTTCAGCTTCAGATGACCCCCGACTTCATTAGTATCTGCAGAATCGTTTTAAACCTGGAATGCCTCGTGAAAAGGACAGTGGCTCAATGATGAAAAGCACGGTCTATACACTACAAAACCGTGAAGAAAATTTGCTTGAAAATACTGTTGAACAATCTGTTATGCTGCTGAGATTTGTAAGGTATGGCTGAAGGGACCAATCTTAAACAAGTGTTTTGTATCTTTTCAACCTTATCTAGCTGCATTGGACCCATAAAGATCATCAGTAGCACATGATCCACGATAGAGCAGATAAAACTTTCGTAAACCTTTAGTGAGTGATGCTTTTCTTCTCTATTTCCTTCTGCAACTTTTCATTCATTTATGTAATTTCTGAATGCAAGGGTGTTAATGTTGCTGGCGAAGTTAAATAATGTGTCAAATGATACCCATAGGTACTTCAGTGTGTTTTTTCACAGTGATGACAGTGCTTGCGAAGGATGGTTATGAGTTGTCCTGAACATTATCTCTGTTGTTGAGTGTGGAGAACATGGCTAGTTTTGCAGGATTGGTGACCACTCTTGGATTATTTCACCACTTGCCAACCCTGCTGAGTGATGATTACATTTTATTTTAAATATGTTAAAAGCGCAAGCGCCTATGTTGCACACTAAAATGTATGGATTTCAGTTAAAAGTACAAAGTTAGTTTGTATTTCGCTGCTTTTTTATATATAGTGGTACTAAGTGTTTAGTTATATATACATATTCACAGTGATACAATGTGATAATGAAATATATAGTATTTAATTTTAATTACAATTTGTATTACTGTGAGCTTAAATGTAAGAACATAACCTGTAATATTAGAGTTGACTTGTGTTTAGTTTCAACGCTTATACAAAGCATCAAGCATGACACAAAGACTAATCTGTTGGTAAGATCAGGGTTAGTGTTAAACCACCTGGAGCCCAGTTTTTTACATTAAGGTATTTCTGAACTATAGGATCCATAACCATCACAACTTAGACATGCAAGCTGAATCAGCTAGTACCACATAGTACCACACATAATGGATAGGATAACATCATGAAGCAGAAGAGACAGTTCATCACGTCTTTTTAGCAGAGCGTTGAAATAATATGGAAATGCCTAGTTATTGATTCTAAAATTAATGAGAGTCTTTAATTTTTTATAAATGAATGATTAGACCAGGAAAGTTTGTTTGTCTTTGAATTTTGTGCAAAGCTACACGAAGGCTCTTTGTGCTAGCCGTCCCTAATTTTGCAGTGTAAAAGGGAAGGCAGGTAGTCATCACCACCCACCGCTAACTCTTGGGCTATTCTTTTACCAACGAATAGTGTGATTGATCGCAATATTATAACGCCCACAAGGCTGAAAGGACGAGTATGTTTGGTGCGACGGGGATTTGGACCCGCGACTCTCAGATTACGAGTTGAACGCCTTAACCCACCTGGCCAAGCCTGGTCTAAGACCAGGAAAATAGAAGTATAAACACTGAGCTAATAAATAATGCTTTAGTGGAAAGTGCACCAGACTCCATTCGTCTCATATTATGATAGGTTATAGCAGTGTAAGAAGTATCAGGGAATTAAAATACTGCATTGAGGAGAAACTCTCTAAGTTTAATATCTGCATACTATTTGAAAGCACTAAACCCTCAGACCATGAGGAGTACACTCTCAATGGCTTTAATATCATACCACATGATTACCCAGATATTAGGATCACCATTGCAGTTCCGCATGAAGCAACATCAACTATGAACATTAAGATAACTCTCAATGGAAAAATCCCAACTGCAAGCTGAAAATCATCAAGATAATTAACACAAAGTTATCATTCACACATCCAAATCATCAATGTGCAGATGAAAAGTAACACAACTCATAATGCTGAAGTTTGAAAACACTTCTATGTATCTAATGGTAGAAGACTTCAATGTCAATGCTATATACCCCACCTCAATTGCAGATGAAAGTGAAAAAGCCAGTAGTAAAGATTTACATTCTGCTCTCCATAATATACTCTCCAACCTGGAATAAATATTGGCATAAAACAGCGTAGAAATTCCTGCACAGACGATAAACTTTTTTACAGTGCTTATACTCTCAAGCTCAAACATCTCTCAATCATCAAGCAAAGTCAGGGCAAAAACATCTGCAAAAATAAAACCTCATTCTGTGAAAGGCCAGCCATAGTTCTTTGATGCCTGGGGCAGAATTACATGTTGTGGCCTTTTACTTCAACACAAACCATGGTCAAACTTTTATCTTTGCAGGCCCCCATCCCCTTTTCTTATGAGGTCTGTGGCAGTCCTATTCTTCTCAAATGACAGCTCTGCATATTGGTAGGACAGTAATATTGTTAAAGCCTAAAAAGTAAGCAATCAAGCCAAACTGAATCTATGATAATAAATTATGATTTAGCACATGCAGAGGAAGCAGTGATTGAAGGTAGCTCTAACATCACATGTGAAGTATTTAGGAGTCTCAGCCATTTCCTTCCTCTTATATCTGTCTTATTCAAGTCACCCTGATGAGTATTGAATGAAAGGGCCTCGTTAGCCCTGTATACAACAGATATAGTGTGTTTAACATATTGGCGCAACACGTTATGTCATTAGATGGTTGTTCTTTGGATTATTTGGAAAATAAATGTCAAAACAGAACTCACTCAACAAGAGAACATATAACAATACTATTTTCAGAAGTGGGATTATTTTGGTGAAAACAAATATAAATTGACCCTGTGTCAGGATAACGACCAGATCTAGAAGTGAAATCAAAACTTTGCTAGATATAATTAAACAACTGCAAAACAGTTATGATTTGTTTGCTTTTTGAATTTCGCACAAAGCTACTCGAGGGCTATCTGTGCTAGCCGTCCTTAATTTAGTAGTGTAAGACTAGAGGGAAGGCAACTAGTCATCACCAACTCTTGGGCTACTCTTTTACCAACGAATAGTAGGATTGATCGTCACATAATAACGCCCCCACGGCTGAAAGGGCGATTATGTTTGGCGCCACGGGGATGCGAACCCGCGACCCTCAAATTACGAGTCACACGCTTCACCACGCTTGACCATGCCGGGCAAACAGTTACGAAGAAAGAGCAGAAAATTAAAAACGAACATTTGGAAGAAATAGTAAATTAGAAAAAGAATACAAAATAAAGAACGAAAACTGAAAACTAGAGGCACAAGACAGAAAAGCAAGAAGAACGAAACAGAAACTGAAAAATAAGAGGAAATTTAAAAGAAATCTAAGAGGTGAAAAACAGGGATTTTAAAAAGGAGTTAAAGTAAAGAAACGTAATATTAAATGAAGAATTAAAATAAATTGATTGAAAATTAACAGATAAAGCTATTTGAGATTTACAGAGTGAATACAACAACAAACTGAAGAAATGCAAAAAGACATGAAAGAAGTGAAGATGGAAATGAATTGAGTAAAAGAAACATTTATGACACCATGTGTGTGTTTTTGTTATAGCAACGCCACATCGGGCTATCTGCTAAGCCCACCGATAGGAATCGAACCCCTGATTTTAGCGTTGTAAATCTGTAGACTTACCACTGTATTAGCGGAGGGCTAATGATACCATAACACCTCTGAAAAACTAATTATTACGTGTAAGGTAACATCACTACACCCTTGCAAAAATGATTAAATTATTATGTTAGAATAGTTAAAATCGTTAGATCTCAGCCCCCCAGTGGCTCAGCGGTATGTCTGCGTACTTACACGCTAAAATCCGGGTTTCGATACCCGTGGTGGGCAGAGCACAGATAGCCCATTGTGTTGCTTTGTGCTTAATTCAAAACAACAACAACAACAACAACGTTAGATCTCAACACATAAATCTCCATGCAGTAAATAAGCTTAATATGACTAGCAACGTTCAACGCGATGTACCATCATGACGTCATGAACACTGTAGTGCTACATTGCATTGCCAGATTGGACATTTGCATTTTATTTTTTCATTTGTCTCATTTTGTGTTTGAGTGTATGGATGTATAAAATTTCATGTTTGAGTGTTTGTATATATAAAAATTAAAATTCTACGTTTCTTTCTTTCTGCTCTTGCCGATGTTGACCCCTTAAAAACGGCTCTCAAAGCGCGCCTAGCTGGCCACCTCTGTAATAGGCTATCTGTGCTTTGTTCTCTGTAGGTAATCAAACCATGGATTTTAGCATTGCAAATCATTAAATATAACCGTTCATCCAGCAGGGGGCATTAAAACTTGTAAGTCTGACATTTGATAATATAAGCGTGCGGTAATACATTCAAATGAAACAATTTTATATTGAATCTGTAATAAAATATTTCAACTAAAATTATTAAACAACAACATTTAAGATAAGACTTGTTAGGATGAAAGCTCCAGCCGTGTTTAGTCAATACACCCGCAGTGAAATAAGTATGGATATGAATACTGAGCTTCAAATAACTATTGCAAATGCATTTGAAGAGATACCAAGTTTTTTACTCCGAGATAAGTAATTTGATTAAAGCCGCAGGCTCGTAGTTGTCTTTTGTTGTTGTTTTTGTTATACTTTGAAAATTTGTTGAACCTAATACGAGAACGAAAATAGTTCTAAATAGCTTAGAAAACTTATAATATACTTAATATGGGAAAATGATGTCATTTAGTGGGCATTCAGTTCTTGAGTTTTGCTTGCAGGATTTCTTTTCGGACACTGAGGGTATTACCAACTGGACTGAAAGATCATTACACTGGTTGTAGCTAATGATGTATATTTCATATTACTATATTATTCCCAAGGCTTATCTCAGGGGTGAACAACCACTAGATGACAAAGCATTTTTGTGATAATTTTTTTATTGTGTATTTTGTGAATGGATTCAAAAACATATCTCATTCTGTTTGTTTTTAACTTTCAAGCTTACCTGAAATATACATTAAGTTTTAAGATAAATTAGGCAGAGAATTAATAAAATATAGCCAGTAAAGGAAAAGAAAGAAACATAAGTGAACGAATAGAAAAATGTTTTAATTATACAAAAAAGATTGTTTTATACGATCTATGTTAACGCCGTAGATGGCTGCTGGTAGGAGGAAAAAGTATGTCTATACCAAAGAGGAGAAGAGCATATTACACTGTTGGGTTACAGATGTTAGCTAAGTGTAATATCCCAGAATACTAGGTTTCCTTCGTCAATGAATATATTGATATAGCAGATAAAGTGTGGTTAGCGTATTATTATACTCTCTTCCATGTTTTAACTGATTAATTCTTATCGAATTCTTAAACCAAAGGAGACACTACCAGCATTCGACTGAAAATCTCGATTTTTCCATTCAGACGGTGAAAGCGTCTAATAATATTTATTTTACTTTGGCTGAAAACTAATCCAAACGATGCTATTGTACATTTTATTAATAGCTGGAAGTTCTGCAAAGTATTGTTGTTTGTTCTGAAACAAATTTTGGAGAAAAAATTTTATTCGTGACCGACTTTGTCAGTACTTTATTTCAAGTCTAACAATTTGTTCGCATCAGTTGTAAATCAGATATAGTGAGTGGAAGAAACCGCCAAAAAGTTTTACTACTGAGCAAGCGACAAGAATGTTCAATCAGTTAGATGATGGGTGAAGGTGATGATTCTGATCTTGAATTTGACTTTAGAAGATATCCTAGTTATGAAAGCGATTAGAACAGCCATCGATACCTAGTTGTTGTGCTTCTCAATCAGCTGATAAGAGGATTATCACTCCATCCAGGACATATTGGTACAAAGAAGCCAAAGAAATAACCCCTAACTACACCTGATTAAACTCCTAGATCTATGTCCATTACCAGTGCCAGATATTGTTTGTTTGTTTTGGAATTTCGCACAAAGCTACTCGAGGGCTATCTGTGCTAGCCGTCCCTAATTTTGCAGTGTAAGACTAGAGGGAAGGCAGCTAGTCATCACCACCCACCGCCAACTCTTGGGCTACTCTTTTAACAACGAAAAGTGGGATTGACCGTCACATTATACACCCCCACGGCTGAGAGGGCGAGCATGTTTTAGCGCGACGCGGGCGCGAACCCGCGACCCTCGGATTACGAGTGCACGCCTTAACGCGCTCGGCCATGCCAGGCCCCTGCCAGAGATAATGATAGGGCTGAGGCAAATCTACAAGTAGTGACTTTGAGTTTTTGCCAAAAAACAGGTGTACTCGTGGTGTACACGCTGACATTAATGATCACTCAACGCTCTTCAATTGTTTCAAAATTCTGTTTATGGAGGATGTAAGTAACGCTTTCATTGTTGCTGTCAACGAGTATGCCAAAGCAAAATTTGAAAAGAAAACGCCTGTTCAGAGATGACACAGAAAGAGTTAAATAAGCATAAACTCACTAGGCTTTGTAATATGTAACCATTCTCTGAGATAAAGAGTAAGTGTAAATAAACAAAATTCCAAGTTCTTCTTATAAAATGTAAAACAATTATTCGCACAATACCTGCATGTAAATTCTGAAATATTTACATAAAATATCTATATATTCGTCCATAATGACATATGTGAGTAGATGGCGCTAGCTTTCATCAGGACAGAAACCAAGAATGAGAAGAAGAGTGTTGATTGTGAATGATACTACTACTTCGATCTTTTTTTTGTAATTTATAATATAGGTATTTAATAATTAAAAACGTGACAAATTATTGTAAACGACACTATTTGAGTAAGAATTATCGCTCACTTTATCTCCTATGGAAAGAACTGCATTAATTGTCAGTGTTGCCGAAAGAAATACTACTGTTACTCTTAGTTTACTCTAAAAAATACAGTGCTATCCTTATTTTAACCTATTCGTACTCCGTTTATGTTTCAAGCTCAATAATGTTACCTGCGTTGGAGTTAGAAGGGTAAGCAAAATAATACAATAAAAGTAGATCTAAAATATTATACCCTTGCGTGTTGCAGCACTCACACAAAAGTGGGACTGTTTAATTTACGTTGTGTACTGAATTATAAATAGTATTACCGATTAATATTACTAATAGTAGTTGTATAAAACTTCTTAGTAAGAGTGTAATGTAAAATTTATCTGAAAAGTAGTGGGAGGCCTGTTGCTAGTGTTGCCTTTGTTGGTCTAACAGATCCACTAATAAAGAAAAAGGTATCAAGCCTTGATCGTTTAGATATTTATCAAGCTTTGCATAGATTAACTTAAATTTCCTCCACTTTCTACATCTGAAGGTAAAAATTGAAGAAAATGTAGTATTTAATAACCTAGCTATTCCATTATCACTATATATTAGTCTTTTAATACCATCCTTTAAAGACCCCACTCTCATTTAACATTTTGCTTACCCTTAACATAATTAAAGAAATCCTTACTTTTAATTTTTGCATTTGAGCTAACCTTTTTTTAAATAATTTATTAACCATTCCTTCATTTATGCCTTTAAATGAAAAGATCAAAGGTCCTATACTTTACTCTAAAGCTTTTGGGCTTGTGCTTGTCAGCTTGTAAATAGTTTTGTGATCACTTGCTAAGTTGTCTCCAGTAAAAGATCTTTCTGGCAGATATCCATTTGGAATACAAGCACTTCTTCAAGTCTCCCCAGTGTAAATCCTCCTCTCTAAAGTTACCAGTTTTGTTTACCAGATCTCAGCTACTGAAATAGTTGACCTTTTAAAGTTTTTCTCTGATTTTATACAGCACAGCATGGTGTAAAATAGGTTGGTAGTAGCACTGTCTGTGTAGTGCAGGTCACCCCTTAAGCAGCTTGTTTGCCCTTTCCTGCAGATGGATGGGGCTGTCACCCCTATGGTCTGATCAATCACTAACCCCATTAGATTTCTTGGATTATTTGCTACATTTTTATGCCAAATTTATTTGTTTATCATAATAAGAAGATAGAATTAAGTTTTAAATATAACTTACTAAAATCTTTTGATGTGCAGTAAAAGATGTTCTTAGTGAAAGAGTTAATTGATTACGTTCCATTAATTTATTAGTACAGTGTTCTTAATATTATGGCACAAACAAACAAATAACTACAAAAGTAATGGTGGATGCTAAACCAATTATCTTCTCTCTAATCCAAAGTTGAAATATTAAAAAATAATTTGGTAGCAAGCCAATTGTTTTCCTTCTATTCAACAGTTAAAAATTAATGTCAGTAGCAAATAGCCTTGTTAGCTTTTCCATAACAAAGAAAGAACAAGCAAATTTGGTGCCAATATTGAAACATGTTGTAGTGTGACCACAACAGTTTGCTGCAGGACACAGTGTATTATTATTATTATTATTATTAACAGAAGTGATAGTTTAGTGATTTTCTACCTACTATATCTCAGACTAATATTCCAAACTCTCACATATTTTCACTAGGTGTGCTCTGCTTGCTTACTTCATATACCAAATTTCAATGCAATCTATTAAAAATTACCTGAGATATGACATTTGTAATTTTGATTGAGTTTCTTCCTTTCTTTATTTTCTTTACACCAAAAGTATGGAAACTATTTGATACAAAAATATAACATTTATGGATTCCTT
Organism: Carcinoscorpius rotundicauda; assembly: GCA_011833715.1. Classification (NCBI taxonomy): domain Eukaryota; kingdom Metazoa; phylum Arthropoda; class Merostomata; order Xiphosura; family Limulidae; genus Carcinoscorpius; species Carcinoscorpius rotundicauda. Next base: position 40,140,693 of record CM022392.1, on the reverse strand, counting down.
TCAAATTTAATATATTGATATATCTTCTCAACCTACAATTAAGAGCACAATTTGGTGTAAATATAGCTATATGTGCAAAGTTACTCAACAAAAACAGTTAATATTGAAATTTAAAAACTATTTTTGTACACACCTGTGCAAAACGTCACCGGAGCTATGTCTAACATTTTTTCCACAGTATCACCTGTTATTATTGAATATTTGTTGCTAATTTTTCAGTACAAATTTATTAAATTTTATGAAATTATTGTAATTGAAGAACACTTAGTGTCACATGGTAATAGCTTAAGCAATTAGCATAAAAATGTTTGATAAGACTACCAATTGTATGGAAGTGATGACAAGAAACTGTTAATTTAAATTTTATGGCATTAGTGTAAAGGAAGCTATTATCAGTGTTTTAGACAGGAAAAGTACTATTATACAAGTTGAACCTGGTTGATGCTGTAAAGTAAAAGTCAGTTCTGAATAATAGGGTTGTAATTCTAAAGCTAATGTTGGTTACCATTGAGTATCACCACCATAATTGCTGTAGTTTGTTGTTGTGTGTTGATAAAAAGACATATCTGATGAAAAACACTTTGAATATTAAAAAAATAAAAAGGTTATAGGGAAAAAGTGATTGAGTGTGCAGCTTTAAAGAATGGAATTAAAACTGGTAGTTACACTTATAACATTGATAAGAATTTTACACAAAATATTTATTCATCAGTTAGTTAAACTGTAATTTGTTTTATTTGCTATCATGCCTGAAGTTGAACAGAAAGCTGGCTTGGAGAGCCATCAGTTGGAGGGTAGCATATCCTCCATATACAGTAGATTCCTGTAAGCTCTTGCACTCACCATTAATTACTTTTTAAACTTGGCATACTATTAACCCTTTCATAGTGGGCTTGTTATGATATACATGTATTTTTATGCATATTTGCATATATTGTGTTCACACTACAAGGTTTGATGCAGTAGTAAAGATTACTATTTTCTTTGTAGACAAAAAATCAGATTTTTTATTAAGTATTTTTACTAAAACTTGAAAATATCGAGTCTGTTTTGTTGCTAGTTACAGTGTGAAATGATTTCATGTTATGATTGAAAAACTATTCTTCATCTACAAATCTCAAATACTATTTATGCAATCTATAAAACCTCCCAAATACATTTCAAACATTTGTTTTCAGTAGGATCTGTCAATTTAACCAACATTATAATCATTATAAAAAATTAGGAAATGCATATTATGCTTTTTTTCCTGCTAGTATGACTATACATTTTAACACAAAAATTCAAATGTTTAGTCTAACTACCATGTCTCATAATGTTAGTACTTGTTATTGCTTATTATATTGACCTTCAAGTCATTGAACTTATTTCTTTTAAAATATAAAACAATAAATAAAGAAGCAAATGTAAATAATTATCTTTTCTAGCAATGACCTTTGAACTCGATTTTTGCTGGACATAGGTTGCTAATCCTTTTTAAATTTTACATGTTCAGAATATGAAAACAGAATTTATGTATCATATATATATATTGATACAGAATTCAACAATAATTGATCAAGCTTAAAAACTAAGTTATATTTAGGTCTAAAAAAAAACTTTGGGCAGACAAAATACACAACCTACCTCCTTGAAATATAAGTTTGAAAGAACATGATAGCCTTTTAACAGATTAAAATGGCTGAGAAAACCATGAGGGGAAGATTATAAGCTGTCAATTGGTTATTCATATGCCATGTATTGAAGTAAGTGTATATAAGAGACTGTTTCCAAAAATGGAAAGAGGTAAATAAAGCCACTGTGTTATATTCAGTACTTAAACCATAGGTCAGCAAGTTAAAAAGATATAAAGATTTTGTTTTATATTCTACCTTGTTAATATTGGTAATTTGAGTTCCTAATTCATTTGAAACTATAGACTTGGTATTTTGACATCACAAACATTGAATTTTAACCAATGCTACATTCAACATATCACATGACTTACAAAAATTGATATTTAGGTGCATTTTGTTTTTAATATTTACTTTTAAATTAAGAACTTGTATGTAATATTAAAGTTTGATTCCAAACTTGTTGATTTAAATTCAGAAAATAGATTTCAGTAAAATTTTGGATGCAAGTCAACAATTGTCATGGCATGCCTTTGACTTTTGATCTGTGCAAAAGGGTTATTAGATGTTTCAATTTGTTCTTCAGTTTCAAAAGGTTTTCACAACCTTTGTGATTGATTTGACTTAGTAGTTGAATGTTATGTAATTTTTTTCAGCCACCTTTTGCCTTTCTTTGCCATTACTCTTTTCTATTGTACTCCTACCTTGTTTTGATCTTTTTTTCTATTTCTTTATTTTCCTAATGTAGCTCTCAGTTGTCTGATTGGGACTTTTTTTTTTGGCACTTTGCTCTCTTACCTTGATCCCATTTGGATTGTCAGCTACTTGTTTTTTCTCCTGTTCTCTTACTTTTCCTTGAAGATCTCTTTCCTTCTTTTTCTAGCTTGAGGCCATCACTGTTCTTATATTTATACCTTATGTCCTGTATTCTGCAAGTCTTATTCCATTTTTTTTCATGGGTCCAAGAGTAAAAATAGTTCAGTTTTCTGTAATCTTATACTGATATAAAATGTGGTCTGGTAAGCACAACCTTGTGCAAATTAATTGAAACAAGACAAAAAATTACAATTTTTTTCAGTTTTTTTGCATTTTCTGAGAATTCAAAAATTACTCACAAATTAATACATGATAATGACTGCTTTATTTTTCAGAAGATCATTAATCAGCTTTGGCATCGAGTCCACAAGTTGACTGCAATCTTTACTAATTTTTGGATTGTGGTACCACACCTCAATTATGGCCTCAATTAGCTTATCTTTCATAGTACAGTCTTTTCCTTAAAGTCTTTCTTTACAAATTACCCTAAGATTTTCAATAGGATTTATGTCCGGAGAGTTTCCAGGCCAGTCTAGCATCTTTATTCGCATTTTAGTCATAAAATTCTTAACAAGTTTCAATGTGTGGCATGGAGCTAGATTTAGCTGAAAAATGCCAGATCCATTTGGAAATCTCTTTTTCAATTCTGGAACAACTCTTCTCTGCAAAACTTTTGATGTACTGTCGTCCTTACATCATACCTTCTACGATATGTAAGCCGATGTCATATTAGCTGAAAAAGCCCCAAAACATCTTCATCAAGGTATGTTTTATGAAATGATTGATGTGAGAATCTTGAAGTTTCTCACCTGGAGATCTGCAAACATGCAGACTTCTTTGACCCTGTATGAAGAAATGAGTCTCGTCACTGAATAACACTTTCCTTCATTGTTCTTGCATCCAATTTCAGACCCCATTAATACTGTTTTTTTCTTCATTGAGTTGGAAAGAAGTTGTGTTTTGACTGGTTTCCTCGCCCTTCTAACATAATTTCATATGACGTAATATTCCTCAAAATTTTGTCATGTATCCCAAAAATAGATCGACCATACCGCAAAACACAGCTAATGACTCGGTCTGTGTGAAAAACTGACTATTAAAGGAAATCAGCAGGTCCAGCGAGCCTACACCAGCTGCCATGCTGAAAATATTGTAAAATGATCATTTGTTTTAATTAATTTGCACAAGGGTGTAGATAATTTTTTTTAAATGATTCACAAACAAAATTTGGTTATAACACCTAGTTATGATTACCTAAAATATAATGTGATAAACTATTAATGCATTTCCTATCAACATTTATTCTGTGAAGAGAATTACAGAAATTCCTTCACAACATACCTTATAAGTACTTCCCTTTATCTGGTTAAATTTGCAGTCAGAATTAATTTGTTTTTGATCCAAATCCTCAATGTATGAAAACATATTTCAGGGATGGATACACTGAACAGAGTTGTGTTCACTATACTGTTGATATATGCTCTTCTGCTAAGTCAAGTATTATTTAGTTTAACTTGAAGGTTCCTGGGGACAAGGTAAGCCATGTTGTTACACCTTATTACATTGCAGTTAAAGAATAGGTTGAACAGTTGCCAAGTTTTGGTTTATATTTTTGTTAAAAGAAGGATGACATGTTGAACTAATTCTCTTCATAGGATTGTATAGCTTACAACAGTATCTTAATGCTCTTTTACAGCTAAACTTTCAAATATACAATCTAAATCTATGCAATCATATTTTATTAACTTTGTCTCAGTTGAACTACGTTTTGGATGCACATTTACAAATAGTAACTAAGACCTAAAACTTTCTACATAATGTGAGATATTATGATATATTAATACTAGAGAAAAGCTTAGTTTCTAAAACATGACACAATAATACAAAGTTGCTAGTTTAGGACAGTTGAACTTTACACTGATTTTCAGAGTTAAATAAACCTGATATAAGCTCTTGCTTATAAAAAATAACTAAATTTAACATGCTATACTTAAAACAGTTGTTTATAAGTAACAAATTTTAAAGTCAGCAGATTTTTAAATATGTTAGCATATTAGCAGAAATGAGTGAAAATACAATTCTCACAGGTCATAATCTTAGAAAAATCTGTCATCCCCAATTTTAGGTCAGTCAGATAACAATAAAAAGAAATATTTTCAAGTAAGACTGGCCTGACAGCTTTCTTTGTTTGCATGTGAGGAACATAGGATGGTGATGGGTTATTTTTTTAACATTTCTCTTCTGTTGTTTTCTTCCTTGAACCCCTGGAGGTGGATTCCTGTACTTGGTGAGGGTATCTCTTACAGAAGGTCTGTACTTTAAGTTTACCCAAGTTCAAGTGTTTTCTCAGGTCCATATTTTTCTGCAGCCCCAAGAAGTAAAACAACCAATCATTCATGTCCTCAGTTGCTGTAATCTTTGTCCACAGACAGAGACCTGCCTACTTGATGCAGAACAGGATCCATGGAGGTCAATAGACCTTTGTACAACAAAGAAAAAAACATTGTCAAACACAGAAGGGCTCTCTACCACATTCTCTTCAGTGTAAATAAAAATGGCCATTTTCATTCAATGGAACTGTTGGGGTTTTCATATAGATAAAAATGACATTAAGGATCTGATTGATTCTTACTGTCCTATGTGATTCTTCTCAGATGAAATGATTCTGAAACTTGCTGATACAGTCACCTTGCAGCAATTGTCTTTGTACAGAAATGATAGGTTGTGTGATGGACAAGTGCATGGTGGGGTGGCACTGATGGTTGATCTGCATGTGTCTACCTTGTTTTTGCCACTTGATACATCCTTGAAGACTGTAACCATCTGTGCTTCCTTGGGTTGTACAATCACTATTTGTTCTCTCGATCTGGCTTATGAAGAGACCAATGATCAGTCAGACCTTGATGCCCTCATTGAGCAGTTACAGTTTTGCTTTTTTAATCGTGGGGGATTTTAATGGACAAAATCCAGGAACTTGGAGTTTCTCAGATCACACTTTTCATTATAAAGATTAATGTCATCAGTGGACAACACCTTACAGTTGGAAATGGTCTCTGTGTTGATGACTTTCACTTTTCATATCAGTTGTCGAGCATAAGGTTCATTGAATAGCAGCTACAAACTGTCTTCAATCATTTAGTTCTGCCACTAATAAGGTATTCACCCAGATCTCAAGATTTATCTTACAGGAGTTGTTTCTGTGGTTCCTAAGACAAAGTTCTTGAACCATAAGCTGACCTTTATTCTACACATCAAGCAGCTACATATCAGGTGTACAAGAACACTGAACATTCTCTATATCCTCTCTTCCACCTCTTGAGAAAGGAAACTGATTGATGTTTTAAGCTAAAACTCTGTCATGCTCTTATTTAATCAAAACTGGAGTGTGTCTTGTCTATGGCTCTGCCTGGACCCTGGCATTGAAGTTGTTGGGCCCTGTTCACCATCAGGGACTTCATCTCTGCACAGAGGCCTTTCATACTTCTCCAGTTCAGATTTTATACACTGAGTTTCATGAACTTCCTCTATACCTTTATTATTTGCAACTGGGTCATTCCATGCCAACTATCCTAGGTCTTTCCAATTCATGTTTGATTTATTCAGCCATACAATACAGCTTTAGGATTTTTCATGGCTGAATAAATCAAAATAAAGTTTTTGCTTGAATGTTTTGAAGAAAATTTATGAAATGAACTGGGAAAAGTTCTTTTTTTCTGGGTGAGTTTGCATGGAATGACCCAATTCTTTTTACTGTACACTTCAAAACTTAGATCCTAACCACAGCATCCCACCTGGGGTTGTATATTCTTTCCTCAGTGGGCCATGTTTTTACAGAATAGACAGTCTGACATTGTTCCTTCAGGCATATGTATCCACTGGTCAGCACATCCAACCATGGCTAATCACCATTCCCAAATCTGACTTTTCTTTAAGTCATTTGAAAAAGGCAGATACTCCTTATTGGAAGTATTGCCTTCTATTTGCTGAACATCTTTTCAACCAATCTTCAATTTCCATTTATACAGACAGTTCAAAACCAGGTGACTTTGTGGGATCTGTAATGGTTTGTTCTGATTTGGTTGTTGCACACAGAATTTCCTTTACAGTTTCTATGTTTATTATCAAATTGTGCACCACTTATCTTGCCCTAGATCACACAGAAGCTATGCAGAGAATGAACTGGGCTCTTTATACTGACTTGCTTAGGTTATTATTGACCCTGGAATCACTTCATGTTAGTTCTCACCCTGTTCTTCTTAACATTTAAAACCATCTGGTCCATTTCTCTCTATCATCTGTTTCTATCCAGTTCTTCTGAATGCCAAAGTATGATGGTATTTGCAAGGATGAACTCGCTGACATTGCAGCTTAGTCTGTCTGCTCTGGTATTATCACTGTTGTATCTGTCCCATACATGTATTCAAAGCTTGGCTTCTCACCAGTTGGCAGTCAACTTTGTGTGAGCAAAATGATATCAAACTTTTTCAGATCAAACCTTCTATTGCTTATGGGTGTCTTGCTCCTGTAAGGATCAGAAAGAAGAAATTGTTCTAGCTAGGCTGTGCATTCGTCACAGTTTTTTAACTCACAACTTTTATGTGGTACTGATGCACCAGTGTGTGACGTTCAAGTCTCGATAGCTAACATTTTACTCTCATGCTGTTATTCCAATCGAGAAAGAGACAGCACCATATTTTTACCATGGGCTCACCCTTGACACTGGACAGTGTCATTTGAAATGGGAACATTTTCCACCTCATTTGTATTTTTATAATTTTTAAGAGCCATTGGATTTTTTAACTCTATTTAAGATTTTAATTTGAAAATTGGACTGTTTTGTTTTTAGCATGATTTCTTTTTATATATTTTAATTATTTTACCCTTTTACTGTTTTCTTAACACAGATAGCCATGTTGCTTTGCACTAATAAATGCTAAACTCTCTCTCTTTCTCCCTTGCTTACAATTACCCATTCTTTCTTTGTGACCTCTCCTAATCCAGAGATTTTATTTCTCTATTTTTATTAGTTGGGTTCAGCACTTCTTTTGGGCCATTTTCCCTTAAGGATGATACTAGCAGAATCTTCCCTTCACTCACTCTGGCCTTGCTCTTTTGATAACTATTGGAGAAAATCTTCTAGACAAAGAGGTGTATAGTGTCCAACACACATTATTTATCACGACAATTTCATCTCCATCTAGACTTCTTCATTCTGTTATAATTCCTCAGTCTACTCCTCAATATTAAGAGATTAAGTATGTCATATATTTCTTTATCCATTTTTAATAATAGTATCATCTCTACCTCAGGATCTGCCTTATAACTGGTGTTGCTTCACAAAATATATTTCACAAACCTGCACTAAGTTAAGATAATGGAATGGAGAGTTTTAAGCCCATCCACCTTGGCTTCTATGTGCCCATTGTTAAGGTGGGTTTTTCTCAAGATCTCTATGTGATCTATATTTTTCTATTTGTACATTCCATATTATACTCTCCATGCTATCATATCAAAAACCAAATGTAATTGTTTGGGAATGTATTATTGATTAAGTAAAAATTGTACCTGGCTCATGCAAGTTTGTTTTTTTTAAATAGATTGTGTAATTGTGTAATAACGTAATACACCTTCTCCAGTGATTAGGTTCCATTGTATTCATTTGCCTGTACAGAGTCTCCAATGCAAATCTCTTTTCCTCCCATCTTTAAGTGGAGCACAGGAAACCTTTGTTGTTCCAAGTTCCTAGTTGCTTGGGTGGTTACCTTGGGAAGTAGAACAAGGATGTTCATACCAATGTAGTGCAAGTCACCCCTATTATATTGTATGCCAATTTATTGGATTTCTTGACCAGCTGTATGAGGCAAAGTGTTTTCTTTTGGAAGGCAAAAAGGGCTTTTGTCTCCTTTTCTGTATGTATGGTGAGTAATTTTACAACAGAATTTATAACAAACCATACAGTTGATTATTGCTCTAGCCACATTAAACCTCATGCCCATCAAATCTGCTGTGTGAAAAAGCTTAGTTGGTCATGTATTTTTTCCATCCATCTATGTAATTCATTGGCTTGTTTTAGCTTTCCTCTTTTCATACATGTGAAGAATATACACTGCCTTCCATGCATGTTCTAATAATGTTTTGCTTTTGAGTGTTACATTATGATTTTTCAGCTTTTGAAGTCTCCTCTGAAGATTGCTTATCCAGGTTTTTTTATTTTACACCAATCTCTTCAACATATCAGTGTGTAACTCTGCTACCATGTGCAGAGAGGTAAGTGAAGTGTTTTGAAAGTCTCATTAACTGAATATGTATTTTTGATAGATACCTCTCTCAACACCTTTCTTCTCTTCATTTTCATTATAGGTGCATGTTATTTTTTCATTTAAAGATGAAATTAATTTTGAGTGCAAATACTTGTAGAGATCTGCAATACAAAGATGTGTAGGCCTCCTGTTAGTAGAGGACCATTGCCACATGGCAGTTACATCATATGGGAGCACAGTTTACTTCAAAAGTGATTTATATAGGAGATAGTTCAAGGCTGGTGGCTTGTGGAAAATTTCAATGGCAAGTGCATGAGAAATAGCTTTTGTGTACAGAGTGATAAGTATTTATCAGAAAAACATTTTTTTGGTAAGAAAGATGTTAACTTCAGATGTAGTATTTTATTGTTTGATGCATAAAGCTTATGAAGTTTAAAGACAATGCTGTGCCTCTCTCTTGAACCTTGTGTATAAGTAGATGTTGGCAATCATAGCTATCCATCTTTCTTTGTCTCAGACTAAGTGGATATATCTTTATCTTTCAGTGCTGAGATGTCAGAACACCTTTTTAGGCTAGTAACATATTTTGTTCTTTGATTTCATCTGTCTTCCCCCTCCTCTTAATCTTTCTTGTCATTATTTGATGTTTTAAGCTTTCTTTGTGAATGATATGACTTGAGTATTTTAAATTTCTTTTTATAATGGTTTTTATAAGATATTTTTTTGCATATGCTTTTTCTTTAACTTTTTCATTTTTATCTTCCTCAGTCCATATTATCCTGAGCACTCTTCTTCAGAACCATGTTTCAGTAACCTCTAACTTCATTACTTACATCCATAACATTTGAGTACTCAAGTTTTAGTGTTCATAGAAATGTTATTTAATATTGGATTCATTTTTTAAAATTATATTTTTGCCATTCCTATTTGTTATTTCTTCATTGCATCATAAATCTGGTGTTACAGTAAAACCTAGATATTTAAATTTATTGATATGTTTTATTTTGTGTCCTTTATTTTGTGTGTTACAGGGTTGTATGATTCTTGTTTTTGATTTAACTATGCATTCTGTCTTTCTTTTTTGTATTCATAAATAAATCTTTGGCCTCACTTTGAATAACTGCTATGTGCAAGAGATATAGCAGGTCTGTTTCTAATGCTGTTGTCAAAACTGTCATGTGCACAGGAACTCCAAAAGTTGCACCTGGTTCTAAGGAATGCTTGTTATATGCCTTCTTGCCACTTTCCTTGGACCCAAATATGCATGTACAAACCAACTATCATCGAGCTTTAATTTGTTATTCCTTAAAAGGATAATTTATCCAATCTTGGATTAAAAGCATGCACTATTATATACCATCTTGATAGATTTACAAAGTCACATGTGTCTTACTAACATATTGTGTTTTATTATAAATTTTAGTTAGATATAATATTTTAAAGATTTGCAAAAGCAGTCATGACTGGAATTATGCAGAAAAAGTGAACAGCTGCTGAAACCTTTTGGAAAACTGGATGTAACTTGAATTAGTGCAGTTTTATTAGAAGATCTAAATGATTTAATGTAATGTCACCAAAGTTCTGTGGATGATCTTCAGATGTTTCATTTCTTTTACTAAGTCTTCTGACACATTAGATCTACACAATCCTTAGTTTTTGAATGTAGATTATGCACTGATATATCTGTTTATTACAATAAAACAGTCTCATTAACATTCATGGTGGCTCTTGTGGTGAGCCTAGCAATAATAGAACCTATGAATTTACAGAATGTGTTTCATCAGAATTTTGTCTCCTCTACAGGTTAATTTTCCACAGTTATGCAAGGAGTTATCTTTAGTTTCATTATGGAAATATTTATGGTTTGTTTTTCCCCTTTTGGATGCAGTTGTGGCAGAATATTCAAATGATTTACAACCAATTTAGCTTTATTAAGAATTGATCTTCAATATTGATACAGTATTTTTAAATAAGTCAACAGACTTTCAGTGGTACCTTTGTAGGCTTGCAGAACTTGATTATGCTAATTGATGATCACAAGTATCTTTAACTTCCAGCTATCAAGAGGCAAGAAGTTTAATGACTGCACATAGTCAGTTATAAATTTTATACATTTCACTTACTCCTAGTTTGAGATGCTAGTTTTGTTCAAAAATTTCTGATGATGCTTCCAAAATCCTAGGATGATATGCTACAAAGGTGTAATACTGTCTTCTCTCTCTGTTCACTGTGTTCCCAAAAGTCAATGAACAGGATAACCTATATTTTTGAGAAGTATGCTCCATCATCGTAGGCTACAACTAAATAGATTTTGAAGCTCTTGAACTATTCCTCAGAATATGAGTCTCTTTGCAAATTACTGCTGCTTGTGTTCTACAGAAATTGAGACAATGACAAAGACATAGAATTTAGCCAGGGGGATTAACTTTTAATATATGAACTTTAGCACTACTATACTCACTAATCAAGTAGGACCCATTGTCATATATTTGGGCTCTGTATTTCATTATCAACTGAGCAGTCATTTATTAGATTATAAATATAATTCTCTACCTTATTGCAATTAATAAGTCTTGGAAACCTCTTTCTGGATGACAGTTGAAGAACATTCTTATGGTAGAGATACACATCTCAAGATAAAAGTTTTGTTTTTAATGAGATGAATCAGGTGTTGCATCTATTATGATAGCAAAACATTGTACTGTAAGTCTTTCATTTCAAATAATGTGATGTACTTACTGAACAGAGTTTGCTATGAATTCATTCTGGGACTCACCTGACAGGTAGTAGGCTTGAAGATGGTAATTTGTTTAGAGAATCTGTAATCTTCCATACATTTTCCCTTAAAACTAGTTTTTAATGGATGAGCACCTGAACTCTTCCTAAACAGTTATTATTATCAGGTGCACCTCCTTTGTGATGATCCAAGAAATACTAAACTACTTCCCCCCCAAGAAAAGGAGAATATTTACAATCTTTAGATATCTTTCTATTTGGCTACCCTTGAAAGAATATTATTCTTAAGATATGAATCAGCAGAGGAATTTTCTCCAAAATCTTTCTCAAGCTCACACCACTCAGTATAGAATTTCTTATGGTTAATACTTCTTTCATGTTCTAGAAGTCTATGATAAAGTTTATTCCACTCTTTTGTTAGTGGCCAGCCTTTGGCAGTTGTAATTGTAGAGAATGAAGCAACATGTCTTGGCAAGAAGTCAAAATGGGAAATTTATGAGTTATTTGATATTTCTTATGGCAATTACATGGTTGGTGAAATCGTAAAGGAAATATTTTATGAGAGAGTTGGGTCATATAAAACTCTGGAAATATAATCCTATGTCTATGTTACTGCTATCATGATATCATAAAACTTTAAATCTGAGAGCTATTATATTTAATTTCTGATATAATGGTATACCCTAATGATTTGCATTAATATCTGTCAAAAGCAAACTCATGTAATTGAGAAAGTATGATGATGCGGGTTGGAGTATTTTATTTATAGCCAAAATTGGCAACTTTATTGTGACCACCACATTAAAGTGTTGTTGAAATAATAAATTCAGTTAATCCTTCATTGGGTTACACAAAATACATTATTGAAAATGTCTTGGAAAATCTCACAGTTTGAGGATACAACATCAAAATTCCTCATAGTCAACTTTTGATGATTACACATGTGACCAATAAGTGTTTTTATCAACTTAAGGGAAGTAATCAATGGAGTAAATTAAATGGCATAACATTCTAATAGCACAGTACAGTAGTTATAGTATTTTTCATGTGATGCATCTTTGACTTCTAGTTGGTTGGTTAAGGCAGTGCATACTTTAACTATTAGCAATAAATGATAATCTTTATATTTACTATGTATTTTTCTCTGTTATTTAATCAGTTATTATTTTTATTATACCTCCTCTCTCTGTCTGTTGTCCAAGAATTTTTCCCAGTATTCTCACCTTTTTGTACCTACATGCATATAGTAGAGCTTGTTCAAATTGTATCCACCCATATTTTCCTCATTTGTGTAAGCAATGCCTCATAGGATATTTTCATTATATATGTTAAATAAATTGGGTAATAAAACACATTCTTGTTTCACTGTTTATTTTTGTGAAGTCACTAAATTTGTCGCATATTCTCATTGTTGCTGTTTGATATTAATACAAGTTCTTGATCACACAACAAACTTCGGTGTCAGTACTTGAACTGTTTCATTTTATCAAAAGCTTGTGTGTTGTCAGTAAAACAGAGGTACAAGTCTCTTTTAACTTGTCTTATCTATGAACATTTCTAGAATAAATAAGGCATTATTAGTTTCTTTATCTTTAATGAACTATTTTGTTATATAGTTGTTTCTAGTCTTACCTTATTTTACACTGTCTTCACTTATGGTGCAACTCATTAGGCTGATCATGAATTTTAAGTCACATTCAATTGCTCCAGGTTTCTCTGATAAAGCAACAAAGACTGATCTACTCAAATCTGTGGAAGTTTCACCACTGTCATATATTTGTCGAACTTGTGGTTATATCTATTCCAAACTTGTCTATGGTTTGGATTGTTTCAAAATATCTTATATCTGGACCTGTTGCCTTTGCAGGGCTTATTTTTTAATTGTGTATCTTAATCTATCATTTAGGATGGGTTGCTCTTCAGTATTCTTTATTATTTCTTGTTTCTTACCTCTATTGCCCTCAACAATCAGACCACCTATTTAGAATGTGTTCTTTTTTTGTTAAAAAGGTGCCATGGTTTGCCTTTATAGATTCACTATTAGAACATGTTTTCTAAGTTGTTTTCTTTTACTTCCTTATCTAATCTTTCATTTAGTTGTTGTTTTGGTAGTCTTCAGATTTCTGTGGGGTCTATAATGTCTTGTGTCATCCAGTTGTTTGAATTTTTTTATTTTTAACTAATTGGGCAATAAATTTTTCTTGTTTTCCTACAAGATTTTCCCATTTTTTCCAACAGACAGTCTATATTTATTATATCTAAGTGGGATCTGAACTTGTTCTATACAATGATCATGCATTTTCCTTTTGTCTTTGGATCTGATTTAATTAAATGAATTTTGTTTTTTGCTCTGACTTTAGACTATTACCCTGTAATAGTGCTTACAAAGATAAGATCCTGCTCCTCTCTACCTGGCTCATGATATTCCTTTAAGCTGGTGTTCATTCTCTTCATTTATTTCCCTAAATTGCATTTATAATGTTGTCTTTGTTGTAAACACCAGCTGGTTGATGATTTGGTATCACCTGTTGTCTGTGATAATTTTTACTAAGGAAAGTGTTCCAAGTTGGTGCTCCAGTTTTTCCTATAATTCCCTTTCTCTGGGATTATAGGATATTAGGAATAATATTGGCACCACCAGATACTTCACTTTGCCATCCATGATGACTGCCAGTTGGTCTGTAGCTGGTTATCTACTACTCCCAACTAACCTCTATATTTACAAGCCATTTTGCTATATTTCACTTTGTGATGTGCTTGGTAAGAGATGATTGCTCCTTCACGGGTGCTGTGTAATTTAAGTAATTAAAACAGTTGAGTGATCTGTGTAGACTGCCCTTGTATAAGATTAGGTACATAGAGTTCTGAATAAATCTAGTGGCTGTGCAAAAAACTTCAATTACTGTGAAGTTAAAACTGTTCCAGAAAAACTTGTGATATCCCTCAAACACCTTTAGTGCAAATGACATTATAAATCAAATTGTTTGACTTGTTTAATAAGAGACACCATATGTAGTGATACATTCTAAACCTGGGTATTGAGGGCAATACTCAGATTACTACTCAAAGGGGTGATAATAGTCATACTCTTAGTAAAGTTTATAAACAAATGAAAAAACCTATACACTAAACTTTAATACATAAATACTATTCACGGAGATGGGGTACTAAGGTATAACAAATCTATTTACCAAATACCCTTCCATTGAGACTTATTCATGCATGTACATCAGATGCTTTCACTTAAACTCTTCAGTTAACCCTTTTACTATGGGCTTCGTATAATATACACAAGTTTGTCTACATATTTGCACTGTAACTGTTGATACAGCATGTGTATCTTCACAAAATTAATTTGGTAGACTTTCAGTAAAGATTACAAGTATTTTGTATTTAAAAAATTTGATTTGTTAATGAACTTTATTTACCAATGATTTCTTTGCGAAAATAGACTTCATTACTAGCCTAAGTGGTAAGTGATTTCATGTAATGATTTTAAAAGAACTATTCTTCATTTCTAAAATCTCAAATATTACGTGTATAATCTTTAGGACTTGCTAAATATATTTCAAACATTTGTTTTCAGTAAGATTTTATATTTTGTTATTTTTATACTATTAACTGTTTGGGGTTTGTTACTTGACAAACCTCACAACAATCATAAAAAGTTAGGAAATAACTATAAGTTATGCCTTTTTTGTGCTTGTACAACAACAACCTATAACCTAAAAACACAAATGTTTAGTCTAAGTCTCATAATGTGCATTCATGTTACATACCCAATAATATAAAACTGACCTTTAATCTTTTCTGTCCTGGGTGTGTGTTAGTGGATGAGTATTTTGTAATATAGTCACATTTCAATTATTATACATTATATGTGTGTGTGTGTGTGTGTGTATATAGGTATATAGATTATTACTATTTAGAAATATATTATTAAACTTATTTTTCTCAAAATATAGAAAAACAAATCAAGAAGTAAAGCAAACAATTATCTCTTCTATTATGAGCTTTGTACTTGGTGGCTGCTAGACATAGGTTGCTAAGCCTTTTAACATTTTGCACATGGAAGATATCAACTTAATTTTTTTTAGGTTTCATATATACAGTTGAATAACCAAAAAAATCATAAATAACTAAACTTATACCATAGAATTCCACTATTATTAACTAGGTAACTTAGTAACTAAGATGTATTTAGATTAAAAAAAAATGAAACTTTAAGCAGACTAAAAACACACCATACTTCAATGAAATCTTGGATTGAAAGAACATGGTAACCTTTTCAAAGAAAAAACCACTCGGGGGACATTCTAAGCTGTTGATTGTTTATTCAGATTGTACAAGAGACCATTTCAAAACTTATAGAATTAAACGGGACCATTATGTTTCATTCAGTACATAAGTCGCATCTCAGCAAAATAAAAAGAGGTTCTCATTTCATATTCTAGCTTGTCAATATTATTAATTTGAGTTCCTTATTTGTACAAAAATTATAGACTTAGTATTGTGACATCACAAACATCTAATTTTAAACACTACTACATTCAACATGCTACATGACTTCCTAAAATGTGTTTAATGTGCTCTTTTAATATTTACTTTTAAATTAAGAAATTAACTGTCATATAATATTAAAGTTTGATTTATAATCTATCGTTTGATTCCAAACTTATTGACTTAAATTCATAAAATAGCAGTTCAATAAAATTTTGAAGTCATACCCTTTGACTTGTGACCTTTAGTGAAAGAGTTAATCAAAATCATGATTAAATTGGTTAATTTAAATTAGTGTTTCTGATTACACAGGCCTGTAATGGTTTTATTGTCTTGAATTTTTTTACATGTTCTGTTGTAATTCCTGTACACTGAATCTTAAAATATTATCTATTTTTTTCTTCATGTGCAAAGTTTTCACAAAATTTCATATGCACTTTTATACAACTGAATCATTTTCATTGAAATTGGGTCATATTTTGTTATGCTTAAAATGCTGATAACCATTGGCTATAAATGTCTCTAGATTAATTGTGACCTGAGAGTCTTACTGATTGTTTTTGAACCAAAGAGAAGCACATTGCCATTATGTAAATTGTTAACAGGCTGCGTCATGTGCTATTTCTGAATAGTACTTGTTTGTGCATGCACTTTGACATTATTTCTTTTTAGTATTATTTGTCATTATAGCAACAAGAGGTTGTGTAAATGACCCAAATATATTCTGTTATAAATGTTGTAGATTTGATCTTGTTTGCTCTGTTTATTATTGCTATCAGCTACTGTTGTTAATTTTGGACTGCCGATAAGAAGAAAGCCAACTGTGTAGCAGTATCTGCTGCCAAGTTTTTTTTTCTTTTAACTAATAGGTTGGCTAATTCCACTAACCACCTAGCTCTGCAGTAAAGTTCATGAATATAAAGATGACTTGTTTCTAAACTCTTGCTCAATTTAAATTTGTTTTAGGCATTTAGGCAGGCATTATTTCTGTCACTCTTAATTGCATTGTTTCTTAACCTGTGGTGCATGAATCTCTTAGGGATGTGAAACATATTGGCATTTCCATTACAAATAGGGTTTCTCTCTTGGACTACTGAGATCACTTGATAGCAAATTTATATAAACTTTCTATACATTTCAATCATAATTATGTGACGACAATCATTACAGATTCTCCCAAGATAGTCATTAACGTTCCCACAGGAATGTAGCTTCTGAACAGAAGCAATAACAGAAAAGCCACAAAACATTACATTATGTTACATTCAAAGTACATCTTTGATTAAAATTACTCAAGTTTAAAAGTCATATACTTTTTGCA
Organism: Carcinoscorpius rotundicauda; assembly: GCA_011833715.1. Classification (NCBI taxonomy): domain Eukaryota; kingdom Metazoa; phylum Arthropoda; class Merostomata; order Xiphosura; family Limulidae; genus Carcinoscorpius; species Carcinoscorpius rotundicauda. The sequence goes on along the minus strand of CM022392.1, from coordinate 40,123,447 downwards.
TATATTAAATTTTTATAATCTCTTATTGAATATATTTTTGCTATTTAAAATTTTTAAAATCTACTTCGTAAAAATTGTTTTTAGTGATTAGTTTAAGGCACAGATGCAAGAATGTATTCTATAAACGGAATGGGTGTGGTGGATACCCAAGAAGGTTAAGAACCATTGTTTTATTTATTAGCTATGTAACTTAGCGATATTTTATAATAGCATAAGATGCAATTATATAACACAATTGGCTCACGATGGTTAAGTGTCAAACTTTTCTCTCTCCAAAATAAAACTTTTTGTAACTGAAATATATTTCTGACTTTAAACTCCTGCTGTATGGTTTTCAAAGGATACATTAATAACACACAATTCCTTCCAATAAAACAGTCCATGGATAAATGGCACATTCATAAAAATAAAAGTACCCTGTATTTTTTAAGCTTGTAACTATTGCCATTTAACTTCACTTAACCACATTCAAACTTATCTTTTCTGATATTAGAGGAACTGTTGGTTACCTTCTTTATGAAACTTCTAAGTATTAAAGTACATGTATTAAAAATATCAAGTTTTTAAATTTCAGTAGTAGTAAATTCATTTTAAATCATAGCATATAACATGGTTAATATACACCATTGAGTTATCTTTTTACATTAAGTAAAACAGAGAACATAAGTAGGTAGCTTATTCCATAGCTTTGTGCTTAGCAACAAATATTTTATTTCTTAGATACTTATGCAGATGAACAGACATCATGTAGTTAAATAAGTTTGAAATTATAAGATCTGTAGAAATGACTTTAAAGTTGTATGATAAATTGAATTTTGTCTGTTTTTAATTTTTTCATTGCACACTGGTTTTATATAGTTTTATACATACACTAATTTATACAGACAAATAGGCTTTTATTCTAATTAGTTCAAATCGGAAATAATGCTTTAAGAAGTATGTCAAGCTGTATATGCTTTAAAAACTTCTTTCATAATTGTCTTATGTGATTATGCAAGTCTAAATACTTATTTGTTGTTTCTTTTTTATTATTGGAATTAATGAAAAATATTTTTTTTCCATATGTTTCAATCACTACTCTGCTGTCATCTTTAAAGGAGTCATGAAATAAATTTATGTAGTAATAGGAGCCAGAATTCAATCTTGAGCTTTCATATTAGAAATGTTGGTGTGTTGTTTTCTCATCTATGTTCTCATCACACTGCAAATTGAATCATCATTTTGAATAGTTTTGCTAGTTTGGCTACATATAGAGGGTGTTATTTTCTTTGTCACATGTATGGTTTATATCACATTATTTTAGTGTAATTATATTTCACTATGTGATATTCTTATGTATGATGAGCTATTGCAGAAGGATTGGTACTACATGTATTTTGATTTGTTCTCTTTTTTTCTCTCTGATGTATTTTAGGTACACTGTCTTGCATTCATAGATAGTACATACCATCACTCTCCTTAACAATGGATATTCTGAGAAGCACATGTAGAAAAAATTTAGATAAATGAAAAGAATATGCAAAGAAAACAAGTACAGACACAAAACCATATTCCCCTATGTCTGAAGTTTCTCTGAAAACATACAGAATGTATATTATGCAAACCAAATGGTCATAACACTTACTCTATATCAAACCACTTAAAACCCAATGCAGAGCAAAAATGTTATCTAATACATTGATAATGAATGTGGGTAATAAAATATGAGATAAATAAAGGGAAAAAAAAAACACCATACTGTGATATTAAATTAACTGCAGTACCTCATCATATCACTATACTTATACTTCTAGTTGAGAAACTCTGGTATAGGTAACTAATGTTGAGAGTGGTTGGTATGAGATCATCACAACCATACCATTTACTTTATTGGTATGTTTTGATTGATTGCCTGAATATTAAAAATCACTGACAAGAAATAACATTTTAGACATAACTACCCATTGAATATTTTCATTTATCATGAATATTGTTTGCATTTTAATTTTTTTTAATTTTCCAGATCCGTACAGATGAGACTTTACAGTATGCACAAACGAGAATTTGTGCTTGTATTTGCAGCATTTTTTGCATGCTTCCTTCTTTGTGTGTTTATTGGGCTAGCAGGACCACCCATAACTAGTACAGTTACAACAAAAGCCACAGAACTTACACCAAAGCCAAATCAATCCATTATGGCAGTAAGTATTTTTATTCTGCAACTTTTGTAATTTTGTGTATGGACTGAGTACTGCTGTTTTCTAATATTACCTGGAGTTGTTGGCTTCAAGTGTTTGATGGTTTTTTTTGGTGTTTCTGGCTGTCACGTAGTTATATTACCAGTTTACTTCTTATTCTCCATAAATATCCATGAATGTAAACTGTTTAATGCTTATGCTCAATAGATGTTGTATGGACTTGATAGTAGTCACACAAGTATTTATTATTATAAACATTTAATGCCGACTCATTATCACATGGACTTGATAGTCTTCATGTACCTATCTGTATTGGCAGTAAGTTGTTAATGATACAGAATTATCATCAGAATTTGATAGAGTTTATATAACTCTATATCTTTGCAATGCTGTTTATGCTTCATGATTAAGCCTAAAAAGGTCTTTTGTTGTTTGTAGTTGTATGACATTGAAAAAATACGAAAGGAAATTGTTTTGATATATGATTTTTGCATGCTCAATAAACCATTACTTTCAATATAATGAAAATCAGTTTTAATATAACAAAAAGGCTGATCTGTATAATAAATCACTTTATTTTAAGTTCAGTATACTTAACACATTTGCTGCCATGTACTTCATTGGTCACAGCCGTTAGTTATGAATCTTATGACACACTAGTGGTTCACAGTAAATTTATTTTGTATTATGTGAGTCTGAAACAGTTTCTACTTCTTGAATGTTTAATTCTTTTTATAGTTAATTTGTTATGTGGCAGTGAACATGATATATCTTAACTTAAAATGTTATTTCGTAGTATGATTTACAACACAACAACAAAAGAATTATAAATTTGTGTAAACTTTCATTAACAAAGCAATCAAAACTATTTTGTAGATTAGACTTTAACATTGTTTAGACAGAAGTATTAAACTTTAAGCATGTGTAACTTATTCTAAACTCTCACCTTCTATATTACATTGCCCTGGAGAGTATTATTGCAAAACATCAAGCTTGTAAATGACCTATTTTTTGAATGTTTGATAACGGTCTGATTGCCATGATAACTTAGCAACCTATTCAGTTATTTCCAAATATCAGCTGATCATCCTCAGTGTGGTCCTGAGGTGACAGTTAATCATACCTTATTGAATATGTGATATATAATATAATTTTTAACAAACCTGAAAAAAAGTTCACCAGTTTTAATAATCATGATGTTATATACATGGACAGAGGGTGGGGAGCAATGACCTTATCAATTTTATGATTTAATAGCCTCTACAAGTTCTCATAGGCAAACATGGCAGGAAGGAAGAAAATTCATGAATTGTTTTTAAACTCTCCTTCTCTATCGGCGTCTGTACTACCACAGTAACAACAACAATGTTCACTACCAAGAGATTAGCCATTGTTGGATAGTTCAACTAGAGTTGCATTTCAGTCAAACTTGAACAGATCTACATGTGTAGTCTCTTCTGAGACAGCCAATAGGAGTGACAATTCTTGATACTGTAACAGTTTTTGCTGATAGTACACCACCTTGCAAAATGATGTAACAGTACTGATTGACATAATAATGGTGTGTTGAATCATTATTCAATATTTATGAACAAAATTAGTAAAATTAAAAAACAACTTTGAAATCAGTGTTATGCATGAACATATATTATACTGTCTGAAAAGTGTAAAAAATAAAAATATTATAAAAACAGAAATAATTACCAGAGTTTTTACATTTATGACATTTTGAGTGATAAATATTATATTTTTTCTTCTTTTCTTTGAATAAACAAATGAAAATAATAATAGATTCCTATTAAATTTAGTATATAAAGACCAAAGCTGTTCATATCTTAGCCATTGCAGTACTGATCAACATGCAACTTGCATGAAACAACAGTGCTTTTTTTTGTGACAGACAAGTTGTCTTTTTTAAAATTATTCAAGCCATATACATATGTGAGTGTGTGTGTGTGTATTATAACTATAAATTATTTAAGCCATAAATCAAAACACATTAAAATGAATTTTTTTTTAAATTAAAATTTATGTTTGTTAAATATTCTGCATATTTAAAAACAAAAAGGAATTCTAGGGTACAAGCTACAACATGATGTCATAAAATGTATCCTAGGTTTTAGAGGTGACTGTCAAAGTAGGATCCACATTGCAGTGGGGATATACCATCTGTAAGTCTTAACCTGCAATTTGCTAGTCTTATATAAGACAAAAGTTTAGAAATTAGGAGACCAAAATGTGGGTGCTCAAGCCCATAATGTTCCACATCTATATCACCCTTCACTGCCTGCAGACAGTTGTGGAAAGTGACTGCTCTCCCAAGTTAAAATGAAAAAAAGATAAACATAAAGAGATGAAAAATAAAAGTAAATAAAGAAATGAAAATAAGGTACTACCACCTGGGGGTATTTAAGATAAAAAGTACCAATTGAAGTTAGCATTCCTTCCCTCAATATGGTAGAGGCATTAATTGACATGACATCAGCAGAGTGATAGTTTGCTCTGACTGTCATGCTTTTATATGTGGCTTAAGGTGTATATCTGCATAAAGTAGTACCAAGTTTTTAGATGACCTTACTTTTAACTAAAACGTTTTCAGTAATTTTGATAGATTTTCTCTGATTTTATTTTGTTTATATTTATTACAGAATAATTTAATAATTTTATACATTTTTTTTATTAAACCCATGAGCTATTAACTTTTATCTCAGTATATCAATTTTATTAATAAAATTTTGTAATTTATAACAAATTTTACTATATCTGAGTACCTGTGAAGTTATAATGTTTATAATAGATGGGTACAGCACATTACTATGTAAGGAGGGTAAATCATCAATTATAATAGATCCCTTTTTGTTTTTATATGTACAGGATATTTAAAAAAAAATTCATGTTAATGTATTTTGATTTATGGTTTGAATATTTTATGGTTATAATATAATTAATCAGAGGTTGGAATTTGCTGTTTTAAATACAGTCCTTACTCATGACTTTGTTTATTCGCTTAACTTCATTTAGATATAAATTGTTTGATTTCACTAAAATATATGTGTGTGTGTGTGTGTGTGTGTGCTATTGAGGACATATAATTGGATTTTAGGATAGGTTAGTAGAGAACATGGTCAGCAATAAAATTGAATTAGGTATACGAGTGCCTCACATAATTATTGGCTGAAATTCCCCATTACATTTGCTTGGTTTTCAAGAATATATATATTAATGTAACAATACCAGATTTTGTCCAGTTGGAATTCTTGGCTGCAAATGCCCAAATTAAAGTTTACTTCAGCTTATCAGACTACCAAAGTTAAAATAAGATAGACAATCAAAGAGAAGACTTTGTAATTCGTAATAAAATTCACTGACTTTACCCTCACAATTAATAATTTGCAGGGTCATACATTGACCAAGTTGGAATATGTCTTTAAAAATCTTGTTGTTTTTTTTATTATTGTTTCAATCTACAAGGATTTATCAAAAAAAATTTCACATTATGTAAAATTTTATCTCTGTGGACTTTCATAACATAAACAAAATGGCATGTAATTGTAATTTGAGGGTCATGGTTTCAAACTCCATCACATCAAACATGCTTACTTTTTCAACTGTGGAAGCATTATATATCTTAACAGTTAGCCTCAATATTCAATGGTAATAGAGTAGCTAAGTTGGCAGTGGATGGTGATGATTAGCTGCATTCTGTTCAGTCTTACATTGCTAAATTAGAGATAGTTAATACATTTAGCCTTTGTGTACTCTTGTGCAGAATTCAAAACAAACAAACTGGCCAATATGGTCTCACTTCCATTCACTCAAAGCTATCTTAATCTTCTGTCTGGCCCCTAAGTATTGCTAACAAATTTTAACACTTAGTATACCAATCTGTATACCCTAAAAATTTTGTGCCACTTTTAAATGTGAATATTGCATGTGACCACCCTTTACAACTAGTATTGTACCAACTATGTTGGCACAGCTAGCTCCTTCTAACTCACTCACTCACTCACTCAGTCCTCATTTTTTATTGCACACCATTGTTTAGGCATGAGCTTTCTGTGTGTGACAACCATTTATAATTATACTTCAGTGATATTTAAATGTATTTTGAGCAGTTTTTGTTTAATTGTGGTTGCATTCATTTGTTTAATTTTTATTTTTTTTTACATTTGTTTATTGTTACTGAATTTCACAGTAACTTATAATTAATAATTCTGCAGTTTGACAATTGAAGTTCCTCTTATGGTAGGCAACACTTGATATTTTGTAATATCACATTTAATATCCCCACAGGATGCCTCACCTTCCACACACACCTGTTTTGCAGGTGGTTAATTTTCAGGTATGTTTTCATTTCCATCTAGCTTGCAGACATTATCAGTCAAATATTTATGCTGTAAATGTTACCAGAATCCTTTGTCATTTCTCTTATATCATGTCTGGTCCTTTTTTCATAAGACCTCCATCTTGGAAAGCCATTGGATTTTATACCAATTTCTGTACCTTCCATCTCCCACCTGTAATCCAGTTCTGATTTGCATTGGCTTCTTTGTCAGTTTCACTCCCTCAGGTGTTGCATGGCACATACTGTCTCCTTTTGGGGCTCACATTCTCACTCTTATATTCCCTGAAAAACTTGTTTTCTGTGATATTTTTCATCTTGTTAACTGGTTGGGTTCATCTGCTCCTTAAGCGTGAATATTCAGACTTATCTAATGTATCCTCAACATTTATTTTCATCAAATTTTTCATATCACCATGTCTTTGTCTGCTTGTCCTCACATTCATTGGAAGGAATTGTTCAGGCCAGAATGTGGACTACTTCCTATCCCTTTGTTGCTCATTATCTGCACTATCTGGCTGTATCTTTCTCAGATGAATATCATCTCCATCCTTTGGAGATCCTATGCATGTACATTTGCCTTTGACCTGGTTATGTTTTTTCACAACATTTGTTTTCTTTTCATGGACTTTCTTTCGCTACTACTAATGGGATCCCAATTTGTGGTGATTGTTGCCTAGTGAGGTGTGCTTTTATTCAAACCCACACTTGTATACCTATAAAGTTATAATGCTCACTGAGAACATGGGGTGTTCTGCAAGACTACTAGTGGCTCACCTAGGGTTACATATTTATGTATGTCTAAATATTTATACATTTCATACATTTAACTATCTTCCATAATAGCAAATGGAAATTTATGTTCATTCTTGCTAACCCTTTAATTGCATAAATTGGGAATGCTATTTTTTTTTTTTTAAATAAGGAATTATGGACATTCATAGCACTTTCTCCAGTGTAACATTTCCTCCAGACTCATCTGCATTAACTCCCTTTTATTTTTTCCTAGTGGAGCACAAGATACCCTACCAGTTTACAGTCATTGGGGTTGTGGATCAAGAAGGCTTCTTCCAAAACATACCATTAGCTGACACAGCTATATCTTAACCTTCACTTTGCTCTAGTCTTGTATGTCTTACTTAAATGCTCTTGATGATTTTTGGCCTTGACATGCCCCACCTGTGGCAAAAGCTCTCTATTCTGATAATGTAACCACTTTTTCTTGACAGAGCTTTTGATCACAGTTTTCTCTGACAAAGTGTTGTGCTTAGCTACACTTTGGTTTGCAGTTTTAGGGTCACCTTATGAATTTCTGCATAATTCTCATTTTCTGTAAACAAAACAAAAAAATATTTGACACATTGTTTTCGAGCATGTTGTCAGCTATGAGACTAATCAGACCTCCCCTATTCTTCTTTGGTTATTTAGTGTGTATCTACAGTTAGGAGGAGTGTCTACTCTTAGTTGAGATTGTCCATGGTTTGATCTGTTGAGAGATGGAGGCATATATATTTGATCTAGGGGTGTTTCTTTTAAGGGTTCTCATGCTGCTTTTCTTGATGATCCACAACATTCTGGGGGAAAATTTGGCCTTTTGTTTCTGGTACCCTCCTTTGTTAAGTCAGTTTATCAGTGGCCTATTTAAATTGACCACCACCTGCTCATTTTCTTCAATTAATCACTTGGATTTGTGACATTTTGTGGCTTTTTATACAGGGTGGTTGCTAGAAAAGCAGAAAATTTGAGGGTCAGATGAGATCATGAATAAAATGCGTGCTTACTCATTTCTATTTTGATTTCTTTACATCATGAATAAAATGCATTTTGAGCATCTATGAGTGTAATATAACATATGCCTTTAAAAAGCTTTGTAAAAGTTATTCTTTGTAAAAATAAATAGCTGTTTGACAAATTTTCCGCTTTTCTAGCGACCACCCTGTAGTTCCTTTTTTGTCTACTCCTTCCTTGATGGAAGAAAGGTCAGGAGGAGGGGACAAGTTAGTTTTTGCTCCTTCACCTGTTATTGTTGGTTTATGCTGGGAGATTTACTGCTTTATTGCATGATGGGATAGATATACCTTGTACCTTTGTTTGTATGTTTGCATGTTTTGACTTACCAATGCCAAGTAGATGTGTATTTCCATTCCACAGATAAGACCGACTCATGGATATCTGGAATTCTGGACTTAACCCTGAGATACAAGATAACAACTCTTATATTTGTTTGACCCTCACTCTTGCTCTGAGATATTCACCTGATCTACCTGCTGTAGTCATCTGTGATGACATGAGGTTCCTCTTCTTTGTCCCTTGATGTTCATAAACATCCCAGAGATATTGACAATGCAAAATGATGTCACTTATTTGCTTTTTCTCTTGTTGTTATAGGCCTGCTGATAGTTAGGGCCCTACTATGTTTTTTAACACCCAGTTTTTATTCCTCACTTTATGGATACTCAAAATAGATTTATTCCATAGTTTCAAGGTTCTTTCTTTTAGGCCAGATGTATGGCATTGGTGTTTACCCTAGGTGGGTGGGGTCGTTGGAAGTGATGTAACAACAACAGATGGACACATTGTATTCCTTCATTGCAGGTCTGTGGTTACTTTAGGCTCTGGCATTGGTGTGGGTCTTTTTGTTCACTTCTCTTTCTTCATCATCCTTCCAATACGTATATTTCCATCTTCAGCTGATCATTGGAGTGTGGATTTTCATTCCAAGGCTATTAAAGTTATTGGTCATGGAGGTGGTAGTGAGAATTTATTTTTTGTGCCTGAGACAACTGGAGATTGATGGACAACCATTACCTTTTCATGTCTCGACTAATTCTTCATTTCTCTCAGACTCACTATTTAGTCCTTTTCTTATCCTATGGTGGTATTCTTATCATATATGTGGATGACCAAATTCATTGTTTCTGATGCATTTCTAGTGCATTTATCTTTCCTCTATTTATATTACATGCACAGGGATAAACTTTTTGCTGTTTAGAGATCTACCCTTTGGCCTAGCACCTGCACACTTTGTTTTCTGAAGGAACATAAGAGTTTCTCTATATGTTTTAAGCTCGGCCAAGCCAACACCTGTCTGGCTTTAAGCTATGGAATGGACAATTAGGCTCTCACATAGGTTATTTTGTCACTTGGGGATGCTGACATCCTTCAGATCTCTTATTAATTATAGACTAGCACACACGCAGTCCCTTCAGTGGTCTTTGGGTGACCAGTGAATCAGGAATTTGAATCCTACACCAGGAGCTACATCTTAGCTCTAGAGTGGTGTTTGAATGAGTTCAATGTTACCATCAGTGTACGTATACAACCACTGTGTCTCATGTTTCATCTTTTCACACATGCCTCACTTCAGAGAAAGTGTGCGAATATTGAAGATCAAGAATTCCAGGGTATGTAGACAAAAGACAAATCTTCCTTCCACATCAGTAATTTAGAACTTCTTATTGTTAAACTGGTCTCTTAGATCTGTTGCATGGATATTTCATTACAATTCTTTCCATCAGTTCCACAGTGGTATCTTAAACATTCTGCCATAGGAGAATGCATTTGATTTCTCCTGATCGAATAGATTCTCCATTGCAAGGTTGTCTGATGGATTTGTTTTCAGTTTGGGTTTCCAATGATTGATGCATTTGCTACTCTTGAAAACTCCACTACAGGCATTATTGGTCTCCAGTACCTATTCCTTGGGGTTTGGTAATAGATTCAATCCAGATTGAATGAGATTACACCTCTATACCTTTCCTTCAATTTTTCCTTTAATAGAGTTCTGGCTATGATTTGATCCTCTACTTGAAAAGTATTGATAGGCCCAACTGGCTGACATAATTATGGTTTCCTCTTCTATTGTATCTTTAAGTGTCCACATCTTTTTCTTTTATCTTTTTTGAGGCAACCGCAATCCAACATTCTACATAAAAAAAACTTTCCCAACAATGGGGTTTCACTTATAAAGTTACCTTGTGTGTGCCTCATGAGGAGTTTGAACCCATTTCACCCAAACATGCCAGTTGTATTTCATTTTTTGACTGGAAAATAACTTTGTGTCCTGTCATTTTATGTAAGACTGCTTTATTGACTACTTTACCATATTTTAAACATTGGAAAGTTTTGTCTCTTCAGTGCTATCTAGCTTTTTCCAATCTCCAGTCCTTCTCTGCTTTATCAGTTACTTAACTGGAATATACACGCTTTATCTTGACATCCTTATGAACCTTTAACCTCATGAACCAAATATCACCTTTTTCTTAAGGGATATTTTTGTTACTGCTGGCATGTGAATGTTGTAGGTGAGAGTTATTTGCACTACATATGCATAGAACTCTTTATCACTCTACTTTGATCCTGCTATACCTTGATAGGTCTTTTCTTAAGTCTGGCAACCAAGGAAGGCAATAAATCCTTCTCATCAGCTATTTCTCACCTCTAAAACCAATCAAGTGCTGATTGTTTGTTTATTCCATCCTGTCAGACATCTTTGGAATTATGTGACTCCTCCTCACTCCTTTTGAGATAATGGTACTGGATACTGGATTTATTGGAATCTGTTGGTTTCCTTGGACTTATTCCCAGTCACTTTAACCACATGGATTCACTGATATCTATGTTGTTTTTCTGGATTTTCTTTAGAGACAAGAAAATTTCTGAGAGTCACATTTCTATGATTATCACTGCCCATTTCAATTACCCACTGCAGGACATCATACACAGTAGTATGTGTTTGTTTTTTTTCTTCAATGCTTTTCTTTTATATTCTTTAAACAATTTGACAGTTTCTTCTTCTTTAGAGGGTATTTACTACCCCCTGTTGCCATTTTGATAACATTTGCTGGATTACACGGAGGAGAAATGAGTATTTTTGTCCTCCTCTTGTCTCCACTTTTTAAGAGTGTCTTCCTTGTTTCATAGGATCTCATTCTGTTTGTAAGTGTTTTCCAAACAGATGTTGTTTTATCAATCCAATTTGGTGCTAGCTCTAAATTTAACTGTACTTCCTCCTGGTTGTAACAGGCTCTGCAGAAACAAGTTGTTCCATAAGGCCATTTAGGTACTTACCAGATGGTATTACCATATTCTGCTTGAACACTATTCATGAAGTTTCACAAGTAAAGCTAAAGAGGATCCTACCCAACTGTGCTAATAATCAGATTGAATGAATTGGAGCCAATTTGCTTTTAAACATTTAAGGATCTTGGTTTATCTATTACACTGTTTGCAGAGCACTATTCCTCAAGACTCCCCAGTGTGCATTACTTTTCCACTTTGTAGATTCTACTAGTGTAGCTAGAGAGTCCTTACCTCACCCAGTTTTGAGTCACTGCAGTGGTGGACAGAGGCTTTTCCTCCAAAGTATCTGAGAGTGCTTTACTCTATTGTTGGAGAAGCAGGTGAAGTTTTGGGTGCTTAAACCTGGTTCCCTGGAAGGTGTCAGTAGGAGAGGCACCAGCCTCTGCTGAAGCCTACTCGTGACACAGATTCAGATTTAACACTATGCTTTCCAGATAGGGTGGTGTATGGCCCTTTCTGTTTGATCAATGTTGATTTAGTATTTTATTCATGGAATGAAGTTCATTGTCTCATAATTCCAAATATTGTGGGATTCTAGCTTTGTGTCAACAGATGATATGTTTTCGAAGATAACACTTTCTTAAATTGAAAACATATTTTAAATAATACTTACTACCAGTGACATTCTCCTGCACTTTCTCTCTCTGTGGAGCTGGTGTTAATGACAGGGATGGTATAAGTCTCAAAGGAGTAGTTATATTATCTGTGTGTGGGGTGCTTATATACTGTACCAAGATAAAGGGCATATTGACATAGGTTGATAGTACCAATGGCCAAAAATCCCAAGAACATGTAAGTGGAGTATTAAAGACTGGATTAATGATTAGATGCCAAATTTAAGGTTGAGGAATAGTTGTATATCAACAGAGGTACGTGTTATTGGAAATTCATTTTCAATTTATGGAAATGTTAAACTCCTGAGTGTGAAATATAATTTTACCTTACAGTGCAACCACACATCCACTCAGTGAGAAAAAGGCAAAGCTGGATTCCCTCCTTAACCTTCCTATGGATGTTTATTCTGATATGGACCAGCCCACTTGGTATCCTTCTTGCAATAATTGGTTTAGGATGACAACTTCTTGCTTTAGTTGAAAGAGGTTTACTTCCCTATTCCTACTGTTGAGTTTGGGGGGCTGTCTGCCTAGTAATACCAACAACAGAGGATATTCATACTGTTCCTGTAATGGAGCCATACATTTCTGTGTAGGATGCATCTTTCATGCATTTATTGGGTGAGTTACAATTTCTGCTCTTAATACTGGTTATGGCTATTAATTGCTCTGTTTTTATGGTTGATTTGAAACCACATGACCACATAATACCGGATTCAGTTTGTTTTACTTTTAGCATCTGTGGTGAGTTTGGAAGTTTGTTTGGCATAAGTCACATGCTAACTTCCTCTACATATTTCCAGTTGCTTGATGTGTAACAAAATGTTTATGCACATAGGACTTGTAATTTCTTTAACTCTAAAGTAGTTAATACACTTCATTTTTCTTTTGACCTTAAAAGCTGAAGTCAGGCTAAGTTGATTCTGGTCAGTGGTATCATTTTGTAAGACATCTGTAAGGACAGTTAAGTATGTTCGTTCTCTGGGTTCTTATGGAAAATGAAGATTAGGAGAATAGATTTAATCATCACACCTCTTTACCAAAAATGAAGCATATAAGAGGAAATAATACAGAAATCTATACCATGGTTAAATATAATTTATTGCATGGTTTCTGAAACAGCTAGCAAGAATTTTAAATTTTGTGACACCTGGAAACAGTAAAGTTTCTCTCAACATTGTAGCTTAATTCACTCATTGAGCCTTTTGAATTTGGTTATTTGTTGTTGTTGTTGGACTGATGGGAGGACTTCTTTTCTGTCTTCTCTACAATTTCATCAATATTTTGTTTTAACACTGGACATTGATTTGGAACTGTGAGAATTGGAGAAATATTATAGGGTAGTTTAACACTCCTATGAACAAAATATTTACATCCACTAAAGTGATACCCTTAGTGGATGTTTTAAAAAAAATTTTAAATATTATTCCGTAAATGTCTGAAAAGTCCAAATATTATTGCTTTTTAAAATATAAAGGGATAGGGTCAGTTAATGGCAATTTCATTTAAATACAAAATTATTAGCCTAATATTAATAACCTTTCAAGTTGCTCTGGGTCCCTATTAGGCCCCAATTTTCGTAGGAGTGTTAAGTAAACTATAAAGGGTTAAAAAATACAGAAAAAAAATACATCAAATGGATATAATGTTAACTTTTCATGGGAAGTACACCTTGTAGCCCCTAAAGCAACCATTAGTTTCTATACTATAACTTTTACTGTTGCATTTGTAACTTCACAATAAATTTGACAAGCTTTCAATAAACATTACATATTTAGGAGGAAACAACTATAAGTGCTGTAGTTGATCAAGCAACCAACAATAGTAGATGCACTCCATGATGAAAATTGCATGCCAATTTTAAAATATCCATTGTTAGATTACAGTGTAAAGTTAACTTTTTTAATGACTGCATACATATGTATTTTACATCTGCATGTAAGAAGTGAAGCTGAATAAATCAGATATTTTTAAAGTACTTTTATAAAAGGTTTCTCCATCAATATATGGAATCAGTGTGTGGAATGCTTTGAGTGCAAAGTGTTTTTAATGTTAAGAATGAAAATACTTATTTTCATATGAAAAATTTCAAGTTTCATTTCTGTAACCTCCAAAACATTCTCAATAACTGTAATTTAACTTTTTAAGTTACACTTTACATATTGTATTTTATTTTCTCTGCCCTACCATTATATGGACTTGGTTGATTTGAATTATGTTATAATCACCATAAAAGATAAGAAGTAAATCTTACTTGCTCTTTTTACTCTTTCTAGCATTCCTGCAAACCATCATATAAAACTACCTTTGTTTTTTCTAAATAGGTTAAGGCTCATCACAATTCACATCTGTTTATACTTAACTTTATTGTTTTATTGCACTTTGAATATTATTTATCTAATAATTCTGCTATACAAGTTTCAAGTCACTCTGCAAATGTGTAGCTAAAGTTACTGTGTTGAATGATGTGGAGAATCATTATTGTTTTTTTTTATTTTACCCATTCCAATCCTACATAACCAAATATTTTTAATTTTTTTATAAAGCTTAGCTACTTTAATAATAACAAATTAAAATATACATGAAAAACAAGAAATATAATGCTTTGTTTTTTGCAGTTGGTTCCACATGAAATTTAAGTCTACTTTGCTTTATAATGATGGTTTTAGTGGATTATTAAATCATTTTTACATACATATTAAAGTAATGTACCGAAGAACAAGCATAGGTAAACTGGCTTTTTAATCTAAGGCAGAAATTTCCAACAAGAGCCACTTGTGGCCCACGGCATGGTTTTGTGTGGCCCATGAAGGTCTGTTGAAAAATAACCTACTTTTATAATATTTTTTTTGTAGTGAAGAAATGAAAAATTACTTGCAAGGTAAACATGCATGAAAACTCCAACTGACATTCACTAATGAAATTTTAAAATTTATTTTGTGTGCACCTATATGTTTATTATTTATGCCTTTATAATTTTGCAACTATTACTTGATAGTAATAGTTTTTAAATCATATCACATACACCTTGTTGTATTATACTATCATTTCCCTGCTAGACTCGACAGTCTGTTCATTTGCTGTTGTGGAAGTTGACGTGTTGTAAATTATCACTGTTCAGTTCAGTGGTAAATATAAACATGAGCAAAGTTTTTAAGAAACATAAGATTGGTAGTGAAAATAGAGTGTACTAGGAACATTGGGAACTCAATTATTTTATTACAAACAATAACAGCAAGTTGCAGTGTTTGATTTGTATGCAAATTATATCAGTGCCCAAAGAATTTAATGTGAAAAGATATTATTCAATGATGAATGAAGAAAAATATAAAAAAATGTGAAGGAGAAACTTAAAGTTCATATTGGGGGTTTCAGCAAGAAATTAAAACAACAAATGTGTATGTTTAGCAAGCTGTTAGAAAGCCAGTTATCTGCTTTTCATGATTTATACATCGTTTCTCTTGAACTTGCAAGGGCAAAGAAACCTTTTATTGATGGCAGTTTGGTAAAGAAATGTGCTGTTGAAATAGCAAAGGCATTTTGGATTACCAAATTGCTAAGAAATTTGAATCAGTGCTGCTTTCTAACCAAACCATACCAAGAAGGGTCACTAATATGGGAGAACAGTTAGAAAACTCACTTGTTGGGTTGGTTTAAAAAGTTCTTATTTCTCGTTTTGTCTTGACAAAAGTACTGACCAAGCAGATGTAAGCCAGCTGTTAATATTTGTATGTATTATTCATGAAGATTTGTCAATGAAAGAGGAATTATTGAATGTAGGTGCTCTTCATGGGACCACAAAAGGAAAGGATATCTTTGAGGTAGTGAAAAATTCAGTTGATAAAATCAGAGGTTTCAATAAGTGTTTAGCAGTAGTAACAGATGGTGCACCTGCGATAATTGGAAAAAAATTAGCCTTTGTTGGTTTTCTTAGGGAAAATGTAGTAACTTGTCCAACATTTCATTTTGTTATTCATCATGGTGCTTTGTGTTGGAAATCAGTGAAACAAAACAAAAGTGTTTAAACTTGTTGTTAAGGCTATTAACATTATAAGAGGAGGAAACAAAGCTCTTTTACATTAGCAGCTGAAGCAGTTTTTGGAGGATATGAAGGCAAATTATGGGGATTTGGTTCTTTACAACCAAGTAATGTGGCTCAGTGCCTGAAAATGTCTTGAATGATTTTTTGGAATAAGGAAAGAAATCCCTGCATCCCTCATTCAGTTTGTTTCATTGCATACAACACAATTGGAAGAAGAGCTCAAAAGTGAGGATTTTCTGAAACAACTGGATTTTTACACAGACATCACCACACATCTTAACAATCTCAACCTGAAGCTCCTGGGGTGGAACCAGATGGTACAGATTTAATGGGAAACATAAATGGGTTTCAAAATAAGTTAAGAATATTCAAAGTTTGTTTAGAAAACAACTTGACCCAATTTCCAAGTTTTCATTAATTAACAGAACAGTTCAAAGATGATGAGCCACTTGAATTTTCCATATTTTGTGTAAATATTGAAGGTATTGTAGAAGAGTTTTTAATGCAAGATTTGAAGAATTTAAAATGTTAAAAAGCAGGATAGAGCTGTTCAATAATCCTTTTTGTGTTGGCATAGAAAATCAACAAGCTGACATTCAACTTATATGACTTGCAAGCTGACTCATTTCTGCAAACCAGGCTCTTCAGTTCCAATGAAGGGAAATCTTAATGCTACACCATACAATGACATTTTAGAGAATTGGGTAGTTCCAACTTTGTGGCAACAATTTGTGGAAGGCCCTTTTTTTGTTTCAGCATGGCAATGCTCCTGTGCACAAATTGAGGTCCAATAAAGACATGGCTTGCTGAAGTTTGTATGGAAGAACTTGAATAGCCTGCACAGAGCCCTGACCTCAACCCCATTGAACACCTTTGGAACACCAACTGCAAGCCAAGCCTTATCTTCCCAGCATCAGTGCCTGACCTCACTGATGTTTTTGTGGCTGAAAAAATCTAGTGAAAAGTTTTTCCAGGATAGTGAAGGCTGTTATAACAGCAAAGGGAGGACCAACTCCATGTTAATGCCCATGGTTTTGGAATGAGATGTTCAAACACACATGGATGTGATGGTTGGGCATCCACATTCTTTTGGCCATGTAGTGTATATGTATGTACTTTAATGCAATTGCCTATTAATCATTGTTATTAACTTGCCATTATAATAAGTTTAAATATTCAAATTGGAAACCTGCTTAAACAAAAACTAAGCAATAAAATTCTAAACCAGAAGTGTCTGAAGAATAAAATGCAAAAAAAAAGAAACAGTATACATCATGCACATGTAAAACAGTATTCAAGTATGCCTGACATCTTGTATAAATGATGTGTGTGATGTATTAAAAAAAGAGGTTGGTGGAAAAAATTCCAATGCTCTTCTCAAAAAAAAAATATTTGAAACTAAGCACCCATCAAACATTCATTTGCTATTAAATATGAAATCTGACATTATATGTCAAGCATATACCAACAAATATATTCCTCATACACTAACTTACTCCTAGATGTTTTAAAAATGCAGGCAAAAGATAAATAAACTGTACAATGTAGAACATAAAATGCCTCACCAAACTGTTTTTGTGAAACATGTAGTTTCTATTGTGATATATACCTAATGCTTTGTTGAGAAATTTATACTCTTCAGGTTCTAGTCTTTAATACTAGCACAGAAAAATTAATATTTTACAATTTTCAGTAACCTTGTGTAATATGAAATCTGACCTGCATTTTACATATTTGGTTACTTATACCATCTGTTACATTCTCATATTACAAAAATAGATAGCTAATACCTGACATAATAAAGGTTTATATTTTCCATTTATTTCTGCAGACGCATACGATATTTATGCAAATGTTTGAAAAACTTAAAATACTTTATTTTGAGTTTCTTTTGAAAGAGTAAACTTAGCCAGTGTGAGGCATTCATTAGGATCTTGAAACTATCTTTGGCACCAGAAGACACTAATTCTGTTGGCATGTTATTTTATAAAAATGATTGCTTCATATATTTTGTGTTAGAGGACTTTACCAGGTCACCTGTTACATCACCTGAGGTATCAATCTATAGGCATTATGATAAACTTATGCAGTGATAGGTTAGGTTTTGAGATGCAGATAATGTACCAGTTGTGAACTTTGTCTTTGCAAGGCTTACCTGTAACTTGTGGGTCAGTCGAGTATATATAAATTCAAAATATTTATTTCACCATTGTGTAATTAAAATTGCTCAAGGTGGGTGTTATACTTTTACTATTCATTATAGTACATGTTCATAAGTTTCATGTTTTTTGTTTCTTTGTTTTTTGAAAGAAAGTAAATGTTTTGGATCAGTTTGTTTACTTGTAATTGGTCAAGAAATGTTAGATTTTTTTTCCTAAGCCTTATCTGAACTTGAAGCTGCAATGAGATTATGCTTTTAATTATCCATGATTATAAATTGGGCTTAGCTATGTAGCTGTGAATGTTTACTGTATGGTTTTTATGCTTAATTATTATCCGGACTTGTAGACCTTATTTTGCTGTGTATGTTGATAGTATGATATTAATATACTTTGATTGTTCTTTTGACTTTATTATGTTAACATTATACTTTTATTATTTTTATCTTTAGAACTTCATGAACCTGAAGTAACTTTATGTAGTTGTAGTGTATTTTCCATATTTTTTTTGTTTTTAATTAGCTGGATGTGTTGAAAGCTCAGTTATTATTAACATCTGTGGTTTCAACCTGAACATCATTGCTATCGAGTGTGTATTTTATATAGTTGTTTACTTCAAAAATGTATATTGTAAAAATGCTCTGTAAACTGTATCAAGAAATATTAAAAACACTGTGACCTAATAAAGATTAATAAACTGTTTAAAGGCTTTAAAACCAGTTTCTCCATTCTGAACAAGCAAACTGAAATTAACTAGACAATATAAGCTGATATTTTGTGTTCTTTCTCTTGTTAACAATAGATTGATGTCACATATCATGCTGTATTTTATTCTTCTTAACTGATTTGACACAAAGTCCACACACTAGTTCAGAATGAATTTGACATCTTAATTTATATTTTACATATTCCTGATTGTGAAGCATTAATTCATGTAAATTCTCATCCTGAAAGTTTACTTATTCTATGTTGGAAGTGATCTGACATATTAATTTGATATTTCTACATACCTACCCTGTACCTGTGATTTAAGAGATTGATTTGCCTTGAAGTTCTCACATTTTACGCATATTCTTAACTTGATATTTACAAATGCATGTGAACTAGGTATTGATTTGATATGTGATCCTGATATTTTGCATATTTTGGAAAATAAACTTGATTTTTCAATCATGCAGCTTGAAGTACAGTCTATTACCTTATATATCACCTGTTAGCTGTGTACTTATTTAGTGTTTTATACCCTTAACTAAACATTAAGATTATAGGAAAATATCTAACTATTAACCCTAATGGAAATTTATTTCCATATTTTCATTGAAGCAGATGATTAATTTAGTTATTTTCTTTTATAGACTGGGCCATTTGTACTAAAGTCACCTACCATGTCTACTTATAGCCAACAGCTTTGGGTCATAGCACAAATCGTAACTGAAAATGATGACAGTAAGTGTTTGGCTAAGTTCTCTTTGGGTTTAAGATGATTGTTCAGTTTACTGAAAATTTGTATTGGTGTGTATGTGTGTTTTAATGTTATTATTTCATAAATTATGATTGAAATGCACATCAAATTTTGATTGTTATTAGATATAAAGGTATTTAATTTGAAATAGAATAAGGTTTTTTAAGATTTCATACCTGCCTCAATTTGCTGTGTTTTTTAATAATTTAAAAATCCTTTAACCTGAGTTACATAGGTATTTTGAAACAAAATGCTACTTATATATCTACTAAACAGAAAACTATTACCTAGCATGTTTAAGTGCAGTGCCAAGCTTTTGAACAAAATTCTCAACCATATGTATAATCATAATAGTAGGACTTTCACTACCGACTCTCTGTTAAAAGCAGGCAATTCCTGACAGAGATTAGTATTTTTCAATTGCATATTTTGTGTTCAGTTTTTCTTTCAAAAATTTTGTTATTCAGATCAACTACTTCCCCATTCTGGACAACCACCACCAATGTATGATCTTGTGAATGAAAAACAGCCTGTAGAAAGAGAGCATTGGGAATTATTCTTGTCTTTCACTCTGGTCAGTAAAGTACCTTGAATGACTGACTGACTTACCTTCTTAAGTCTTCTTACCTTAATTTCTTTATATACTACAAACATCTTGAGAACCATCTTACTTATTGGCTGTTTACTGAGTTAACCCTTTTGCAATGGGCTTGGTATAATATACGTGAGTTTGTATACGCAATTGCACGTGTTAAGTGTTTATACTGTAACTTTTAATGAAGTACACGTGTCTTCACTAAATTTGGGAGACTTTTGATTAAGATTAGAGGTTTATTGTATACAAAAAATCATATTTTTAATGAAGTATTTTTACTAAAGATTTGTTTGTGAAAATGTTGCATCTGTTTCAATACTAGTCAGAATTATTCATTCCAAAAATCTCAAATATTTGTGTTTGTTTAATCTCTAGAACCTCCAAAGTACATTTCAAACATTTTTTTTCAGTAAGATTTTATATTTTGTTTGTTATTTTCTCTTCTTTATGTGAGACCATTAAAAAATAAGGAAAATATAAATTATCCTTTTTCTTGTACTAGAATGATACAAATTGTAACATCAAAGGGCATATGTTTATTCTAAGTAGCATAAGTCTCATCATCTTATATATTTATCATTTGTTATTACATTGGATTTTCAGTTGTGCCTAGCTAACATCAGTGTGGTATATGTGCACTCATTACTTATCCAGAAATATGAAACTGATCTTTATTCTTCCCTGCCGTGGCTGTATTTTAGTGGACTAGTATTTTGTAATTTATAGTCACATTTTAATTATTATACATTATATATATATATGTAGATAATTACCATTTAAAAATAATTTAAATTTATTTTTCTTAAAATACAGAACAATAAACAAAGAAATAAACCAAATATCTCTTCTAGCTTTGACCTTTGAACCCTGTTGCTGCTGGACATGGGTTGCTAAAGCTTTTAAAAGTATGCACATGCAGGATATGAAAAAAATTATATTTAGGTTTTTATATATACAGTTGAATAATTAAAACATCATAAATCATCATATCAATACCATATAATTCCACTATAATTTAGCAAGCTTAGTAAACAAGTATGTCTTATAGTGTGAGTGTAGTTTGATTGCTCTAGTATTTTTGATGTCGTCTTTCTTGAAACTTTTAAGATTTCATGTGTGAGTATTGTTACATCATAGTATCTCATATTTTGTAGAAAGCTTGAGGCCTCAGTTGGGCAACCAAGCAAACCCAAGTCAAGTGAAGTTAATTAAGGAAAAAAATTAGAAAATATGATATTAGCTGGCATGTGAGTAATTAGCCTTAGTGTATGATCTCTTAAAGTGAGTTTCACAGTTTAGCAGGGATAAGGGATATAATTTGTCTGGTCAAAAGATGCTCTAAAGTGATTGAATTGTGTAGACCTTGATGAAAAGAAGACAATTGTTAAAAATTCAGGATACAATTGTGGTAACCCATGCACTAATGGAAGTGAATTATCCACTGATAACATTGCGATAGGAGTTCAGAAAAATAAGTTGTCTTGTTAATTGCATTCTAAAGGAACTGAATCAGCTTTGGTGGACTTTTGACAAGACAATTATTTGGTTTTAGATAAAATTGTGATTTTCTACGGTGAAAAGAATGTTTTTACATATGTTTGATTTGTTTGAATATACATTATTTTAAAATGAGGGGATTGTGTGCTGTCCATTTATTGCTCAAATTTAATGTCACCAACTTACAGACACCTACTATAGAAGAATCTACGCTCACACACTCAAGCCAGCCAGAATTATACAGTGAGAAACAGCTGTAAAAGAAAATGTGAACACTAGAGGCAGTAAGTAGGCTTATATGTGCATAACAGCCATAGTGGCAAAAAATAGTACAGAGATTACAATCATGTCATATAACCATCTCAACAGATTTTAATAAGTGGATTGAAAAAGGTGAGCATCTTGGGTTAAAAGATGATGCACTCTGAGAGTTTGTTAAACAACAACAAGAACTAGAAAGTAAATAGGAAGGACTAAAAGAAGAAAACAAGAAATACTGGAAAGATAGAGATGGAGAATAAGAGCATTAATTGCAAAAGAAGAAAAGGAGAGATAGAGGAGAGACTAGAAAGAGAGAGAATAAGAGCACAAATTTGGATTACCAAACTCACCCAACAGAAAGAAATGGTATCCAAGAATGACAATGGATAAAGGGCTAGCTGATGCAAGCTTCCAAAATTTGATGAACATAAAGATAATGTGGATGCTTTCCTGTAAAGATATGAAAGATTTAACCAAAGTCAGAATGAAGACAACTGGGCAGCTCACTTCTGACAGGAAAAGGCTGACAAGTATATGCAGGCATAATGTCAGAAGAAACCATTGATTATGACAGGTTAAAAGTAACCTTGCTCAGATGCCATGAACTTACTGAGTACGGTTTTTATTGAAAGTTCAGAGGAGTTATATCTTACCCTGGAGAAACTGTATTTCAGTTTGTGGCATATCTATAATAGTACTTCACATAATGAACTAACATGAACATGTGCTCAACTGACATGTTACTGTTCCTAAAGTAGTGAAAATCTAAAGACGTGAATGAGATGATCAAGCTGGCAGAATAGTATCTAGGAGCCCATGAGAGGTATGTAATGAGCAAGTCTAACAATATCAAGTTAAATTCAAAACTAGTTGTGGCTGAACAGAAGCAGGAGTTTACCAAATGGGAGAAGAGATGCTATATTTGTTAGAGAATGTGACACACTACAAAGAAGTACAATTCCATCATCAACAAGCAAGAGGAGAAATCTCAATATAGTGTCACAGACTTAATGAGCATGATGGTATTTCTTCCAGCTTATCATTGGTTCACCTCTTTCTGCATACTTATACTTTGACTTATTCTCAGTCTTCTGTCATTAAATCAACAGCCCTTACCAGGTTCTTTTAATTGTCTCTCTCTTTGAGAGATTTTCTAACTGCTTATTTTTTCATCATGGAAATTCCTTTTGCATTAGTCTCAAAGGTCCATCTTTCATTATTTTGTTTCATACCTTCATTCTCATGTATGACTTTTATTTGTGCAAGACGAGCAGGTGTTTCATGCAAAGATTCCCACTTTACTGCTGACTCAGGTTGGCCATTCACTTTGTATTTTGTCATCGTAAGTGAATAGTTTATTTATGCAGATTCAATTGCCACTCTCTTCCTTTAACTCATCTGTCTTCATCTCACTTCTTTTCATATGTAGTATTTTGAGGGCAATTTGTCTATTTATGCAATCTCTGATTACAGAGCAAGTTTGTAAGTGAAATTTTGTGTTTTTTTCTATATATTCTCCATTTTGGAGCCTTTGTGATCAGTCACCCTCCTCATCTAGTTCTTCTGATCACACACCAGATAACATAATGTTTCCTAAGTTCCTTTCTGACTAAATATCACTTGACTTTTTCTTACTTAGTTACCAATATATACTGCCTGAGGCCTCAAGTTTTCTACAAACTATGAGATGCTATGATATAACAATACTCGCATAACCTTTACAATCTCACAACTCTTACATGTCATCTGTTTCAAACTTGGCCACATGTTTTCTGAACTATCTCTCTTAAAACATTTTTTCTTGTACATGATAGATGTTGATATTTTTATTTCTCACACACTTTACCAATAGAATGGTTTGGTTTTTACTCCAGATTGATTCTTGCTGTCCAATCCTTGGGCTGCTTTAAGAGTGATTATATGTTTTCTGCAGGATAGCTGGTATGGGAATTAACACTCTTTCTGATAAGGAGAGAACAAAGTTTTGACCTTCCTAGATCATCCTCAGGTTAAGAAAGAGAGTGTTTGAATGTGACTGTTGGTGGACATGATTAGGGACAAGAGTATAAACGGGTACCAGATTGTAGATGGCATTGCAGTTGGATGTTAGGTTATTACTTAGTATAGGTATAAAGGCATTCCTTTATATTGATAAAATTAAACCACTATAAAGGATCACTTTTATACCTATACAAGATATGTCTGCCAATGGTCACATTCAAATCTTTCTTAACCTAATGATAACCTAGGAAGATCAAAACTTTGTTCTCTCCTTATCAGTAAAAGTGTTAATTCTCATACCAACTGCTCTGAGATATGTGTTTAATTCAAGTGGGTTTCTTGTCATCAAGATGCTTTCTACACCACCCTCCCTTTTCTCTCTTCTCCATATTCTCATTTAGATTCCAGTCATCATCATTACTTTTCTGTTTGTGCAATTTGCTGTTGTCTTGCTCACTGCTCTGTCTTGAAGTAGTCAACAATATCATTTGTTTTCTGTGGAATTAATTTTGTCTCCACAAATTACCTCCTCCTCCTGGACAGTTGAGTTAAACAGTTCATCTGGCACATGTCACCTTCCATCCAGTTAATCATCTCACAGTCTCTATTGCCTAAGACTATTATTGTCCCAAGATGAGATATTAGAAATAGAGATGTAGATGATTACAAATACCATTACGTCATATCACTGTTTCTTTCATCTATAGATTTTGTTTCTCTCCAGTTGCCATGATTCTAGGAGGAAAAAACCACCTCATCAAAAATTAAACTATGAATACAATGGAGCTCATCATGTGGCTGGTGTTGTCCCACATAGAATATGCCTTTCTCCTGAAACTCATCTCAGGCAGGGGATAACAGAAAATGTTAAACCTACCTGCTCCTGCTCAGTGACCACTGTTGAGATTGGTTTTTATTTTGCAAAACTGCTTTGGAAGCTTATATTTTTCCTTCCAAATTTTGTAAAATCTGGGTTTCGATACCCGTGGTGGGCAGAGCACAGATAGCTCATTGTGTAGCTTTGTGCTTAATTCTAAACAACAACAACCTTCCAAATTTTGCTGCTTGCTTTAAAAACATAATAACAGATCAACTCCTGCTGTCCATACGTATGGTAACCCATTGAGCAATCTTTTAATGTAGGAACCTTTGCAGAGGATATATTATTCCTGTTTGGTCTTTTCATTTCTATGATTTCTTCCTGCTCTCTATAAGAATTCCTTTTTATAGTTATTCTCCAGTGTAGTTGGAGAATTCTTACTTCCCGAGTTTGAAGCTGGTTGAGAGGTCAGTATGCAGAGTTTCTGATCATTGTAATCTAATTTGAATGAAACAAAGTTGACTTTTTTTTATTAACAAAAGTAGATCATGGTGTACTTCGAAAGAAATTTCAAGCAACTCTACACCCTGTACTAGATCAATGAAGATGGTTGTAAATAGACAAACTGATCTTTTATTCTTCGGGAGGTGCAGGTCTGGAATGATTCATCCCATCTTTTGTCTATTCCAGTAAATACAGCGCAAATATTTCTCACATACTGTGCACACTACATGTCTTCCACTGCTACAGCAGTAAATCTATGGATTTACAACACTAAAATCAGGGGGTTTTATTCCTCTCGGTGGACTCAACAGATAGCCCAACTTGTCTTTGCTATAAAAAAAACACACACACACACACATTACACATGCATGGTTTGTTGACCCTCTGAAACATACAGGCTGGTTTGGCAGGCTTTATATTCTTCCTACCTTTGCAACAATTTAGCACCATGGAGAAGGTTCTTGTGACAGCACTTTTCTGCATTACTTTGCAGAGTATTTTCTGTTTGAGATACACTGCTGGCCAAAATCTTGTTAGACTCAACCACTTATTTGAGTAGAGCTTTGAAAGATGAAAATAAGAAAAAAAAATATAAAAATAAACTTTTTTAGCATTTAATAGGGACAATGTGAGCACTATGAAATTAGCCTAAATGCTAGCTGGTCAAAAGTTAAAGACCATACTAAAAAGAAGTCCTAAACAGCGTAGGAAATGCCCAACAAGAAATTTCAGCAGTGAGTTGTATGGCTGTCATTGCAAAAATTTGCTTTGGCATGGTCAACATAAGCATTTGCAGAAGGTTGGCTGGAATGTTATTTCAAGTGGTGAAGATGGTTTCACAAAGATCATGCACTGTTTGGAATTGACGTCCATTTCTATAGACTTCCCTTGCCATCCATTTACAAGCATTTTTGATGGGGCACAGCTCGGGCAAATATGCTGGATGGTCCAAAAGAATCTCATTATTCGTCATGAAAAAGTCCTTTGTGGTGCAGGCATTGTGGATTGCAGCATTGTCCTGCTGAAAGATCCAGTCATTTCCACACATGTAAGGGCCTTCAGTCAATAAGGATGCTCTATCGAACATGCCAATGTAGCTAGGTGCTGTTTCACACCCATGTATAACCTGAAGCTCCATTGTTCCATGGAAGGAGAAAACACCCCAGATCATGATGGAACCTCCTCCCCTGTGTCTTGTAGAAAATGTGGGATATCCTTATCGTGCCAGTAATTTTGGAAGCTATCCGGACCATCCAAATTAAGTTTTTTCTCGTCAGAAAACCAAACCTTCCACTTTTCTATGTCCCGTGTTTGGTACTTCTCAGCAAAGTTTAACTAAGCTGTTTCATGGTGTGGAAGGAGGTGTGGCCTTTGAAGATGTTTACGGTTTTTAAAGCCTTTCTCTTGTAGATGCCATCTTATTGTTCTTGAGTTGCATTCTGCATGCGTAAGGGCCTTAATCTGGTTCGACAATCAGCTGGTGTTTTGCTGGACAACCCATCGAATCCTCCTGCTCAATGCTGGCGAAATGTTTGTGGGCCGACCACTTGAAATTCTCATTCCATATCCCTCAGGGTCTTTTAAGAAATTTGCAACAGCATTTTACTATGCTCAATCTTGCCAGCGATGGCACGTTGAGAAAGACCTTGTTTTCGCAGCTTAACAATTCTACCACATTCAAACACTGTCAACTTTTTAGCCTTTGCTGTGTTTTTACTCAATGTAACACAGGAGATGTCAGTGGAAGATGTTGACAATGCTAATTCTTGAACACAAGTGAATAAATTTTGTTATGTGTTTACCGATTAATGCTTTGTTTCAGTATGATCTTGAACCTTTGACCAGCTTAGACTAATTTCAGTGTTCACATTTCTCCTATTAAATGCTAAAAAAGTTTTTTATTTTTGTTTCCCTTTTCTTATTTTCATCTTTTGAAGCTCTACTCAAATAAGTGGTTGAGTCTAACAATGCAAAATGCATATTTTTTCTTTATATTCATTGACCTTAAGATTTTGGCCAGCAGTATATATGCTATTTCTCATCTTGTGGTGGTTTCTGTAAGCTCTCTTTCCCCCCCCCTTGCTCCCCATAGTGGATGACATAGCCCATGAATTTTTTAGTTCTGTTATTATATTCCCAGAAAATAACTAATCTTTTTAATTTTTTTACCTTTCACTTGCCCCTTCACTACTTTATTAATGTAAAGTTCTGACTATTTTTGTTGTTTGTGTTTCTAAAGTTAACATTTTTCTTCTCTACAGAACCACCCAACCTTTCTCTTTACTTGTTGTATATCTGTTTTGATTCAGTAAAAATGAGTTTCTGATTTATTAAATTCTCAAGGGGAGTATTGGGCATTACGAATGTGTTACCCTCTTACTGGTACAGAAGTGTAGTTTAATACTGAAAGCATAATAGATTAGCACAGTGCATATTATGATATGAAAGAGTGGGAGATTTGTTCATAGACTTTGCATATATTTAAAATCTTCAGCAATGGTATGAGGTGTTAGCTGTTTGATCTGTGGAGGGGTGAATATCTATCGAAAATGCATTTTCAGTTAAGGAAAATGTTATCAACTACACTTTGTTGCAAAAAATCATATAAACCCACTATTGTTCAGTATGTATTAACAGTGTGAAAGGTAGTTTTTATTTGTATGTGCATACTTGTTTTCTGTTATGTGTAATTATATTTATTCACATACTTGTTTCTTTTATTAATGTTTCTAAGATATGCTGACTTTAAAATTCATGTATGTAAACAGCTTAATTTTATTTTTTCTTCATAAATTCAGATGAAACTTTCTATAAACCATTCCGTGTGGGAGTTACCATCCATGGCGTTTCAAACCAAAACAAACCCATGGTTGTACTTGACGAAAGCCACAGTCATGATAGAGTTAGGAAGTTGTATTGTGCTTCAAAGGTAGGTGCATGATGATGAAATGCACGGTTACACAAGAGATAATGAATCTGTTGTGTTACAAAAACAAATGCTTTAGATTGCACATGTTCCAACAAAAAATATTGAATTAATTTCATTATGACATAATTCTTATTTTTTTAATGATTTGAAATGGAAAAGAGCATTGAAACTAGGATGTAGAGATAGTTGTGAAATAACAAGAAAAAGAAAACTATTACCTGTATATTTTATTTACCAATAATTTGTCAAGAATCATCTGTCCGTAACAGTTTGGGTATTCACACTAAATAATACTTGTAAGCAAGTGCTATAAGGGACTGTACAGAATGGAACAGGAATTAGAAATATTTGTTATTTTAAAACTATGAAGAATATAAACATTGCAACTGGTTTAAAAGAAATATGATAATTATCCAGGATAAAAAATTTACATTTACTGGATTCTTGTATTCTTTAGAATTTGGATCTTTTTGCTGTGTGAAAATTTTGTTGATTTTTTTCACGTTTCTGATAAGTAATTATCAAACTCCTAAATGTATAAATAGTACTTATCATTAATTCAACTCACTATATTAAAGTATCACTATTTTGTGATACTTGATACGTTCTGAACTTTGCCAGAAATATGATCTTTTTATATTAGTTGATGAGAGTATCCTAGTTGAAGATCCTCTATAATCTGTTTTTCACTTGTTATAGTTTCCATACTACAACTTTTAATGCACTGTACACATCTTAACAAAATTTGCCAAACATTACAAGTCTATGCTACACAAAAAATCTAATTTTTTAAGGAAGTATTTTGCCAAAAATTTGTCCATGAATATATAGACTTATTTTTGTGTTCCAGTTTAAGTGCTAAGTGATTTTTATGTTAAAATTAAAAATACCTTGCTGTACCTTAAAACTCTCATATTTTAATTGCATAATCTTTGTTACATCAAATTTCAAGACTTAAGGGTGGTGGTTATACATTTGTTTGTATTTCACTAATAATAATATTAGTGGAAATACCATCAAACCCATTCATTTCAGAAAGATTTTAATGCATTTATTTCATTAAAAAACATTAGAATAACTGCTTACAATCCTGTTAAGTTCACGTATCACTGATTGAGAAAGTTTTGGTGAGAAATATTAAAACAAGGACTCAATGATGAACTAAAATGTTTATCTATACATTTAACATACAATACTGACACCTCTCCTTTTAGTAGGAATTCTATCTGCACACATCCACATCTATTTTATTACTTTTATCTAGCAGAAAGTTTATCTTTTACCACAAAACATATAATGGCATAATATATAGTGTAATTTCAGTTATTTATGCTGGGAGGAACACTATTCAATTTGGCTGAACTGAACTTTTGATCATTCACTTGTTTTAATATCACTTTGTGAAAGTTTTTTGTGTGCATCTTTTTTGAGTAATATTAACACAAAGTGCACATTTCTGATGATATCATAGGTGTAAGTTTTTTCATATTTTATGGTATTAGCCTTCATATGTATAATTTTTCATCACAGGTTACAAACTTTAGAATGAATACTGTGTGCTAATTTTAATCAACTTTTTTATTATTATTTATCATTCACGTGCATTATCTTGAGTTTAACATAGCTTGTTTGTTATAATATATATATATTAAGATATCTAATCTCTGTAGCCTTCAATCTTTTTTGTATATAGAGATATAATCTAAAAAATCAGACACTTGCCACACCCTCCTGTTGTCCCCTCTTTCTCAAATTTCCAGTAATTCTGTGTGACGTGTGCTGTTACATCATTTATAATCAATAGACAGAGATAATTTTATTTTAATGAATAGTGTATAATACTACCATGTTCACAGCAGAGAGTTTCATTTATTTCACCTCCAGATAGAAATTTTATATTGAACATCTGAGGGACATAAATCATAGTTAAAAAGCTAGTTAAATTACAGTTATTACAAGACATTTTCAGCTTTGTGGTTGTTAATATTTTGTTTTCTAAAGTGCATATTTGAAATAAACAAAATGTCTTTAGTATACTAGTAATGTCATTACAAAAAATAGGCTTAAATATCAATAATTGGCTGATAGGAGAAAAAATAAGAGACCAAATATAAATAGTAAATTCCTTATTTTTTACTTAATGTTATAGAAGTAAATAAAATGTAAAAATCTTAGATAATGAAAAAAAATACATTGGAAAAATTAATTGCAAAGTATCCTTGCAACTAGCTTGTGCATTAAACCATTTAGTATCGTAACTTGAACTCTGCTTTTATGTGTAATTTGTTTGTATTGTATTGTATTGCAGGTGTATTAGTTAGACATAACTCAAAGACAAATAAAACAATAAAATTAAATCAAAGAATATGCAAATTTATTAGATTTAGCTATTTAGGATAAATAATTGTAATTTTCTTACAATTACTAGTAATTCTAGAAAGACAAAAGTAATTCAGATTTTTTTGTGTGTGTGGTGGTAATAATGTCAGTCAAATTAACCAAGTTTATATAGTGTATGGTAATCAAAAACCTAAATAAATTTCTGTTTTTTTCTGGTTGAACTTTATATTTTGTGTTATTGTCTCTACCATAACTCTATATAAGGTTGCTTAAATTGAATCACCTCATAAATACTATAAAAAGAAATGAAATAAATCTAAATTATCCCTTTTTCTTTCTAGAATGACTTTAACTTATTTAACTACACTTATTTATCTTAAATATTTTAGGGCTCATAACAGTCTACATCTGTTTATACTTAACTTTATTGTTTCATTGTTCTTTTAGCAATGTTTAACTTACAATGCCATTATTAGTGAAAATCACTTGGTGAATGTATATCTTGGCTTGTGTTACACTATCAAATTATTTAATAATTAAATTCTTCACAAGCATACTCCATAAAATATTTTTTACTTTATTTTATCGAATCTTAACTCAAATTTTTACTTTAGTTACTTTTATAATAATAAATAAAGAATACACGTAAAAAAAGAGATACTGTATGTATCTGTCTATTTTTTTCTTCTGTTAGCTGTCAATAAAACTATTTTTTAAACTAATGGTCCAACTGCATTAAACAATTTATGTAATCATAGAGACAGTAAACTGCTCATTGTAGGGATGGCTCTCGGAAAATAAGGAATTAAATTTTATTCAGCCATATTTCAACACACAACATAATAAAACTATTTGTGTAGTGATTACTTTTCCATAAATATTCTCGTACTTCAACTCTTAAACCATATTCTTATTAATAGTTAATAATAAATGTAAGTGAATTCCTCATGGTTTGACTCTTTGACCATCTGATATTGAAATTCATACTGAGTAACTTCAAGAAATCTCTTTCTCTCACTTGTGAACTACATGCTTTCCTAATCAGTGTGCTTAAAATTTGTCTTCTATAACAATTATTTATAGTATTCTTATTAGAAACCTCCCAGATCTAACTATATAGTTTTTCGTTAAGTTCTGAACTCCTAGCATTACAGTAATAGCAGTTAAACATCTTGAATATATTACATTTATCTTTATCATATCAATTTATTTATTCCAAATTTCCTGAATGTCATCACTACTTAGCATGCTTAGTTTAAACCACCCTGATCATCCTACTTCCTTATTTCCTTAAGTGAGTCCATTTCACATGTATAATTCACCTTTACCTCCTTTATTCTTCAGAAGAAAAATATTCAGCTGTTCAAAAGAGCCTTTGTTTTGTGTCTTGTTTGAAAACCATAACCTTTGTAGGTGATTCTGTTTGCTTAACTTCTTGCTGAGAATTCTCGTTGACCTCATACATTTTAGGAGGTGACTTGTAGCATTTCTCAATTAAAGTTTTCTGCCATCTTAACCAATGATTATAACCCATATGGATTTAATTTCTCGACTCATTTGTCGTCTTCAATCCTAACAGCTGTAGTTCATTCATTATACAAAGAGCAACCTCACTTTTCTTTTAAAACGTCTATCAGTATTAGATAACCCATAACCTTGAATTTCAAATATAATTCCTGTTATTAATGCTATCCAAACCTAAACAAGTTTCTATAATTCTAAGTATGTCATAATTTTCCCTTTAAATTGAAGCTTTAAACTCCCGACATTAAAGTAATAGTAAGTAAATGTAATCTTAAATGTATTACATTTATCTTTATATCAGTTTATTTATTCCAGATGTTCTCACCACTCACCATGTTCAGTTTACACTATCATAATGAATATGTTAAAAGCTTCCCTGAACATCCCACTACCTTTACTGCTTAAGTGAATCCATCTGGAGCATATAATTCACCTTTACTTAGAAAACTGTTCAGTAGATTCAACCAGCACACTTGTTACTCTAAGCAAATCTCTTATAATATTTCATCTAAATCTGTTGAGTAATTCATTTCTGTTTCTAGCAAAGAAATCACTCCTGAAAAGAAAAGGCCACAGTTCTCTTACCATTCCTAACTCTCTGAAGGAGTTCGTTTTTACTTATCAAGTAGCTTTTCTGTTTTACAAGTTTAATATTGTTTTGTTCTACATGCATTATAAACAGAGAATGTACTTTAGTACAAACAATTAAAACTATTGGTATGCTCATTAATGTCCCACACTTCAGTACCTGGAAAGCATACTCTAATTTTAGATTTTAGTTTTTTTAATACTTCCTACCAAAGTACTTGATACTAAACTAAAGAGTACTTCACTGTGTAAATCTCTTAATTATTTTGTTTCTCAATGCAGACAGCTACAGGTTTAAATCTATTTTAGACAAGTATCTTAATGCTGACTTGAGTTTTCATTACAGTTTTAACTCTTTTTTTTTTTCTTATTCCTTTTGAAAGCAGCCTTAATTTCTGCTCCAAAAACAAATGACAAAATAAATTATACTTCTACAGTTTTAAAAATGTTGGATATTAGTTCTGCTAACCAGTCATTCTAATGATAGTATGACATCAGATGAAACTTGTGTTATTACAGATTTATGAATTATAGTAGAAGCACGATCTTGTAGATAAACAATGATAACATATGCTAAAAGCAAAAATTGTTCATAAGAAATTATCCATAATAATAGTAATTTAATCATGCCTATGGAGTAATAGCTTGCAGTTTGTTATTAATTATTTACTCTGTTTTGAACAGTTCTCCTTATCTCTGTTATATTGATCATCTTTCATTATATATTGACCACATTAATGTAGTAGAATATGCATCAGGAGCATAAGGTTCGTTTTTTTCTGTAGGTAATGACAAATTTGAAACTTACTAGTGCATACATACTTTATTTTAGGAATGTTATACTGGTTACTAAATACACTTGTTTTTTATTTCTCTTTATAACAGCAACTTTCAAACATTTATTTTTATGAAAAATTATTTATCTAGGAACCGTTTTCTTAAACAAATACAAGATATGCTTCATATATTTTTAAATGGAAATAGAAGGAGGAATTATTAGTTACAAACTACAATGTGTTTTTTCTTTTAGTTGTGTGATGG
This sequence comes from Carcinoscorpius rotundicauda, assembly GCA_011833715.1. Classification (NCBI taxonomy): domain Eukaryota; kingdom Metazoa; phylum Arthropoda; class Merostomata; order Xiphosura; family Limulidae; genus Carcinoscorpius; species Carcinoscorpius rotundicauda. The sequence continues at coordinate 40,089,469 of CM022392.1, read as the reverse complement.
CCTTACTCTTCTTCACTTGGGCTTCCTGGATTTTTCTCATTATGTCATAACCATCCGTTTCTATGACTTAGAAAGCACAGATAAGATGCATCACATCCAGGATATTATTTTTAATGTAAGTGACAATTTTTTCAAAAGAACCAAGTTAAATTATCAGTAAAAAAGAACTCTTTTACTAAATTTTAGCATTTCTTTAACTAATAGTCATGGTAGAATCAACAGAAACAAACTTTTGCAAATCCATGAACATACAATCTTTAGTTTTTTTTCTAAATGTTTGAACCTAAATTGCTTTTGATAAATAGTGTTATTTAATGGTAAATACTCAAGTGGATGTTTATATGGAAATTCTGTAATGAAATATAATTACAAATTGGGATTTTAATATTCTTTAAAGTTTAATTCTCAAGACTTGCATGTTATTTCTCCAAACATTTGGCTACCTATGCCCTCTTTCTCTTGAAGCATATTTTCTTCTCACTTATGGAAGATTTTACTGTAATAATTGTGCATTTGCTGCCTGCAGCACTCTGTGCAGGCATAGATGTAGACAACTCCCGATATCTTTTTGTCACTTACACAACATTGTAATGTTTTCCACTTAAGTAGCTGTAAGCAGCTGAATGTATTTTATGATCTCTTCAAAACAATGATATGGAATATATATATTCCACACCATTACACTGGTACAGATATGTAGATGACATGATTGTGGAATTCACATCTACAGAACACACATTAAATTTTTTCAGTCACATTAACTCCATACATCCCAACATTAACTTCACATGTGAACAGGCAGAAAGCAATCAAGTATCATTTCTTAATCTCAAAATTACAAGATCTGATACACAATTTAAAACAGAAATCCACTGAAAAATCACCCATACTGGACTATATATTTCTTGGGACTCAGCACATGAAACAAAACAAAAACTCAACATACTAAGAAATCAAATAAGCACAGCCATAAAACTATGTTTACCAGGTAAAATTAAGGACAAATTAGACAAAATAAAACAATACTTCATCAACATCAATACGTTTCCTCCACAAACTGAAGAAAACATTATATGCACACACCTAGACAAAAAGCAAAATCGACTAACAAAAGTAAATATATTCCACGAATTAAAAAATCACTAAACCGTATACTGCTGCGTACCATATATTCCCGACATCAGCAGGAAAATAACCAATATTTGGCAAAAACTAATAAAATATGACACTCCAGTTAATACCAAATTTATTCAAAAACCAGGCACAAAACTGAGGTCTATACTATGTGAAAACTACACTGACAAACACCACACCAACATTATTTATAAAACGCAATGTGATAACTGCCACAACTTCTGTATTGGAGAAGCAAGTTGAAAAATGGAAGCCAGATTCAAAGAACACAAAAGTCACCTTTACATGTTTTCGAACACTGCAAATTATATAAACACAACATAACCATAGAAAACACTCAAATAAACAAACATAAACAAATGCAAAATTAAAGAAGCCTTACTTATGCAACAACTCTAGACCAAAATAAACTAATACAAAGGAACACCTTTATGCCTATATTAATAAATATAATCAAACATCTAAGCACGCCCTCTACATTCCTATACTCAGTTACACAACTTCCTTCAAACACGTGGTCATCTATTGGTCAGTTACCTCTTTCGTTCTTTGTGAACCTGACGATGACCAAAGAAGATCGAAATGTTGTTTAATCATCTACATAAACAATTTTTTCAACCCAAACCAGCCTTTTTTACATATATATTTTTCTACAAGTGGGTTTTCTCATCATCATTGAATGTATGGGATAATTTATCTTTGCAGCTGCTACAACATAAATCACTGAAGTATTTCACATGTTCTGTATGGCTTAAGCTATTTTTGCTGATGTCCTGAGATATACAAGCCAGTTTGACAGCCTTTACATTTCACCTACTTTTGCACCATGTAGAAGGTTCTTTTGACACAATCTTTCAATCCTAATATTTATGTTGGGCATAATGTATCACCTGCTTAAGATGTGGTCTCCCCTTCAGTGATGATCCTACAATAATCTGCATTTTGTGAATCTCTTCACCACCACCACCAATTTTTTTCTTTCATTATTTCTTAGAAAAGATGCCCAAGTTTTCATTTCTTTATTTGCATTGACTTATCTCACACTGTAAAGAAGTAACATTTTCCTTACCTGAAATTGTACTTCAGATAAATAATTTCCACAGGATCACTCACCCTTCCTCCTCACTTTTAATGCATCTTTCTAATCTTGTCAAGAGAGTTTTTTTGTATACACAAAATGCCCAAGGGGAATACAGTGTGTGTGTGGAGGGCTATTATCTAATGCTAAGTGCCTCGTAGACTAGTTCAATAAACGTGATTATGTGTAAGAGTGGGAATTTTATTCAAAGGCTTGGCTGGTGCATGCACAAAAACTTTTTGACATTGGCATGAGGTTTTAGCTCTTTGTTCTGTTAAAAGATGATTATTTATCTGAAATATATTTTCAGTTAAGGGAAGTCTTAATGTTATAAATATTCTTTAGTTATGTAATTTATTTTTCAGTGATGATATGATAATTTAGAGTTGGTATTAACATATTTAATGGTGATATTGACATCTTAATTCAGTGGTAATGTATTTCTGTTAGCATAATTTTATATATATAATTACTCTTTACTGGGTTTTGTTATTTTTGAGCTGTAAATTAACTATAAATATTTTTCACATTCAATTTAACTTTATTATTGCTCTAAATTCTTCTAAATGTAATATATTTTATTTTAATAACTGCTAGTTATGCATTACTAATGATTTATAATCTAATTGTTTTTTTGTTTTTTCAGTTTAAAAGCTACAATCCAGCTTTTACACAAATAGAAATCTGGTTTCGTTTTGTATTCCTGTTGTTGACATTCTTTATCACAGTAAGTCACTGAATTACTGTATTAAATTACAATAAAAGTAAAATATACTTTGAATTCTGAAAAGGCTCATTGAACCACTTTATTTTTTTATTTGCTGTATAGTACAGTGAAATAAAAGAATAATAGTTTATGCTCAAATTTGTTTCGACTTGCGAGAAAAACCTGCAAATATGTGTAAGAGAAACCTTGTATGTTTAAAGATATTTTTGTTGTTATTTGAAATGCAAAAAAATAATGCACAGTATTTCTGATTTGAATTTTTTTTTATCCCAACCAATTTAGAAAGTTGACATTCTAGATGAAAAAAGTATCTTATAACTAACTTGTAAATGCTAAAATCAATAAGGCAGTTTGAAAAACAGAGCACCCATGAATGGATGTTGACATCTTTTTCTGAAGTTCATTTGAATATAATCAGACTACAGTTAATAGAAAACTACTGGGATATAAATAGCTACAAATTTTGACATCAAAACAATTTTGGCAACTTAATTGTTTTTTAATAGGTGGGTGTAGCTGTCCCTTTAACTATTTTCTTTTTACAACCAAAATGTTTAAGTTTTGATTATTGGATTTCACATGATCAATAGTATGAGAGGTTGATAAAAATGCCTTGAGTTAATTTCCTTAATAGATTCCTTCACATAAGAATATGTATAGTTCTTACAGTCATTGTTGAAAATGGAACCAGGAAAACTATAATTTGAATGTCAAAGAGAATAGGAGAAAATTTTCCCTTCTTCAAATGTGTAACGTGGAACTTTAAAAAAATTTATATTGCTTGGCTATTTTAAATCATTTTTAATAGTATTGTAGACATAAAGTATGTGAAGAATAAAGCAAACCAGTTTATTTGGGTTTGAATGAAAGTTGTTTTATAAATGATTAGATAGAAAATTATTATGACTAAATGTTGGGGGAATTTATTATGTGATATGAAGTGTGATTTAATGTACTTATTATAATTCTTTGGAAAAGTATAATTTTCACAAGTAGAAACAACACTTTTAAATATTTTAGTGAAGAATAAAGTTTTTATGATTTTTTTTCAGAACACCTGAGTTGTACAAGTAATATCATGTTAATGAACAAGAACATTTAAGAAAGGATAACAGTTGATCTAATTCACTTTCCTTAGTAAGCTGAATACCTTGATGAATAGCACTAATGTTATCACATACATTACAGAATACACCATATATGATCTGAATTCAGAAGTGTCAACTGTCTACTGAATATATACAGATCAATTTCAGAGAAAACATTGTTTTTCATTTATTCCTCATAATATCCTGTTTCAATTGATTTTTTATTTTTTTTATATGCTAGAATGCCTCCAAGTACTTCAGCTGTCAAACATTCATTAACACCCTAGCTTATTTGAGAACTTTTTCAAATAAAAACTGTTAAAACCATAAATATTTTTTATGGAAATTTTTCAGAAGCTTAAGTTACAAGTAGATCTTGTGAATGGCACAAAATAAAATATGTGCAAATGACAGTCAGACTCAGTGCGAGCTCAACCTCCTTAGGACTTGGACATGATGGCAGTGCATCTCTGACATGCTATATAATCTTGCCTGCTCTTATTTTATTTCTAATTTGTAAAATTATACCTCCTATTAAAGATGGATAAAAGAAAATGTAGAAAAGAATCTGACAATAATATTAAAAGAAAAAGAAAAGCAATTACTTCAGAAGAAAAACTTGAAGTTATCAAACTACACAAAGTCAGTGCCAATAATGTGTAAATCGGACATGATCTGGGCTACAATGAGTTAACGGTACGCACAATTTTAAGTAAGAATCATGAATATAAAGAACAAGTTAAAATTGCATCAGTTTCTCTAATCATGCAAATTACTTAAAACAAAAGTCCAGTTATGATTGAAATGGAACAACTGCTTCATCTTTGGACTGAAGATTGTAACCAAAAGCAAATACCGCTTTGTTCAAAAAACATTAAAACCAAAGCTCTCGACATCTTTTTGATGCTTAAAATAAATTTCAAGGGGATATGGAAACTTTTTCTGCAAGTTTAGGTTGGTTTGACTGCTTTAAACATCAAATTGGATTGCACAACATAAGAATTGCACGAGGAGCTGTTAGTGCTGATAAAAATTCTGCTGCAGAATTTCTAGAAATTTTTCAAAATGTTGTTGAATGCAATTACAATGATAAGCAAATATTTAATGTTGATGAAATGGGAAAAAAATGCCAACAAAATCTTTTTTAATGAAAGATGAAGCATCTCAACCAGGATACAAAGCTTTGAAAGATCAACTTGCCCTTTATTAGGAGGCAGTGTAGAAGGGAATTTTAATTTTAGGCCTATGCTAATGAATCTTCATGCTTTAAAAGGGACTAGCAGTCAAACTCTATCAGTTATTTGGCATGTTAATATAAAGGCATGGATAGCTAAAGAACTTTTTGAAACTTGTTCGTTTCATATTTTTGCCAAACAGTTGAAAAATATTGCAAGAATAATAACTCTAGTTCTAAAGTGCTCTTGATGTTAGATAATGCTCCAGGACAGCCTACTTCATTGAAAGATTTGAATGAAAATGTAAAAGTTGTGTTTCTACTACCAAATTCCATATCATTATTGCAACTGATGGACTAAGGCACTCTTGCATCGTTCAAAGCATATTCTCTTCGAGGGATTTTTGCACAAGCACTTCAAACAACATTAAGAGAAAATGGAATTTCATGTACAGAATTTTGGAGAAAGACAATATAAAGCAGGCCAATGAAAACATTAAACTGTCATGGCAAGAGGTTACTTCAAGCAATATGCGAGCAGTTTGAAAATATCTTTTGCCCCATTGTGCAAATGATTTTCTTGGCTTCAGTCCCACAGGCAAAATAATTGAAGAGATAACTACTATTGGAAGTGACATAGGTTTCAAAGTGTTCAAAGTGGTTACAGAAAATGTGTGAGGATTGCTTGATTTGAATGTAGAAGAATTAAGCAAGAATGATCTTCAACATTATGACCAACATGCATTTGGAGAACTTGAAGACAAAGAGGGTGAAACAGCTGCAAATATGGCTTAAGAAATCATTATAAAAGAACTTGAAGGATTTAAACTTATTGAACCTGCCAAGGATATTTATCTAAATCTCAATTCTTACATAGAAAGAAGCATGTAAGTTTGCAGAAATTTGGAAAAAGCAATTGCTAGCTATAGGAAATTGTATAATGAGAATGAGAAAAAAAAATCTCTGCAGTCAACTTTGGACAAATATTTTTTTAATAAAATAGTTTAATATTGATGTAATTATGAAATAAATGTAAAATATCAAATTATTTTTATTAACCTTAACAATTTTGGCATTATATGCAGCTAAAAGTTGTTTTTAATACACGTTTTGTAAGTCTTGATGGACAATCTAAAAGAATGGAATTCACTGTAATTATTTTTATTGATTCTCTTAATCGCTTAATGCAAGTAAAAATTGGGAGGAATTAATCGCTTAAAGCAAAGTTTGCCTGTAATTTACATTAGGATTTTCCTACACCTAGGGTACTTTCTTGACAAGTTAGTCATCAATAAGAATTTCAGATATTGAAATTTTAATGTGATAAATAAAGGAAATTCTTCAAAATAAACTTTTCAACAAATTTGTGTAACAGTAAAACAATCAATACTCTGTCATACCAAAAAATTACTCAATACTGAGTAACTGAATTGAAAGTTTATATTTAAGTAATTTACCCTTAGTAAATATGTTAATTTGGTTAAAATTGACATTCACTTCATAAATACTGAAATAGAACAGATAAGAAAAAATTACAACATTAATCTGTTTTTTATGGATTCATTTTATACTAACATTATTTTCTGCACATTATATGTTGTAAGTAATGTTTTCAAAATACTTCTTTTCAGTGCTGGTTTGCTCATTCACTACGTCATTTTGTATTTTATGACTGGTCAATAGAGCAAAAGTGGATGTCTGTCTTGCTGCCTTTATTGCTACTGTACAATGGTAAGAAAATATATGTGCAACACTTAGTAGAAATAATGTTTGTGTAACAGAGGTGTATACTTTTTAAATACACATAGAAAACTCTAGCCGAATTATACACACAGAATTTTTGACCTACAATGTGAATAAGCAAATTGTGGCTGAGAAGTTTGAGTTGTGACTATAGGGTTTTTGATAGCAGAATTTCTTATGCTGATGCTCACAGTAAATAATATTTCAGTACATGAAGCTGTATAATTTACTGGTTAGAACACATTTAGAGTCCTGTTTTCAGGCTTGGACTCCTTACTTGAAAGGACATTGAGTTGGAAGGATTTTGAGGATATCTGGGATGGAAAGATTGTTATTCAAGAATAAGTTAAGATCCCTGTGTGTGTGTGTGTGTGTGTGTGTGTGTGTATACAGACATGTAAAAAGCTAGGGCACCCTATGAAAGCTTGTTTATTTTTGGAACATTTTTGGATGTATAGATTTTTAATCTCAATTTTAACAATACTGAGAGATTACAGGTATATAACTAAATAATTAAAACTGAAGAAAAGACTTTTTTAAGATCTTTAAATGTAATTCTACAAAAATGCATATACTAACTGAGGAAAAAGTTAGGACACCACCACATTTATTCCCACTTAAAATGGCTCAACTCACACCAGGTGCACACAATTGGAAGATCATTACTCAGCATTTTGAATGAGGTTTGCCCTATTTAAACCTCAGATATTTAGTTTGGTGTGCTCCTAACTGTTGAAGTGAGAGTGAGCACCATGGTGAGAGCAAAAGAGCTGTCTGAGGCCTTCAGAAATAAAATTGTAGCAACTTGTGAGTCCAGTAAGGGATTTAAAAAGATCTCAAAAGATTTCAAAATCAACCTTTCCACTGTCTGGAAATAGTCAACAAGTGGAGATCTTTCAAAAGAATTGCCAGCATGCCCAGGTTTGGTCGTCCAAGCAAGTTCACTTCGAGAGCAGACTGCAAGATGCTAAAAGAGGTCTTCAAAAACCCTAACATGTCATCACGAGACCTACAGCAGGCTCTGGCCACTGTTGATGTTAAATTGCATGCCTCTACAATTAAAAAGAGACTGCACAAGTTTAACTTGCATGGGAGTTGTGCAAGAAGGGAAACCCTTGCTCTCTAAGAGAAACATCAAGACCATACTGAAGTTTGCCAGAGAATGTAGACAAAGACCAGGACCTCTGGAATAATGTTCTTTGGATAGATAAGTCCAAACTTGAATTATTTGGACACTAGAACAGAGGACATGTTTGGCCTAATTCAAATACAGTATTCAAGGAAAAGAACCCCATACCAACTGTGAAGCATGGAGGTGAAAGTGTCAAGGTTTGGGGCTACTTTGCTGCAGCAGGACCTGAACAGCTCACAATCATAGAATCCACCATGATTTCTACTGTGTATCAAAGGGTGCTTGAGGATCATGCAAGACCATCTGTATGAAAATTAAAGCTGAAGCGCAACTGGATGCTGCAACACAACAATGACCCAAAACATACCAGTAAATCCACCAAGATCTGGCTGAAAAATACGAAATGGAAAGTCATGGAATGGCCAAGTCAAAGCCCAGATCTTAATTCCATTGAGATACTGTGGGGTGACTTGAAATGGGCTGTACATGCAAGAAATTTTTCAAATGTCTCGCAACTGAAGGAATTCTTCATTGAGGAGTGGGGCAAACTTTCTTCAGACTGATGTCAGAGACTGGTAGATGGGTATAAGAAGCATTTCACTGCAGTTATTTCAGCCAAAGGGGGCTACACCAGCAAAAAGGGGATAGGGTGTCCTTACATTTTCCTCAGTTAGAATATGCATTTTTGTAGAATTACATTTACAGAAGATCTTGAAAAGTCTTTTCTTCAGTTTTAATTGTTTAGTTATATTCCTATAATCTCTCAGTGTTGTTAAAATTTAGATTAAATATCTATATATCCAAAAATGTTCCAAAAATACACAGGCTTTCATAGGGTGTCCTAACTTTTTCACATGACTGCATATGGAACAAGCATCCTTAAACACCAAAATTAGATGTTCTCAAATAGGAATTGTAGCTGTACGTTCTGATTTCTGAAGTTATTCCTTGAGCTTATAATTTTGAAGTTTTTTTGAGATCTAACTGGTTTTTTAGAATAAAAAATGTAAATCCATAGAAAAATAAGAGATTCAAACAAGCTATCTGCTGTAACATAATTATCAGTTCTATGAGTAACTTAAATTTGTCAGAAGTAAATTAATAGATAGGATACAACTGTGCAAAAATACATTGAACACTTTAATATTCATACACTCAAATACATTCTGTGTATTTGTACGATATAAGAGACAGTCTTGTTTGCTGAATCTGAGTCACTTTTCTTTAAACACATTTTTTGAGATCCTCTTCAAGAATGGTTAAACTTCTTTATCTAGTTAATGGTGATTCAGATTTATCAGGAATCATTAATACTATCTGATTGACCAGTCACATCCATTCAAATGAGGAATTTTGTAGTCTCAAGACATCATTTGAACTGCCATTGCTGTTTATTTCCACACAAAATTATAACTTTACTGCCATTCTCCTCACAGGCAAACCAGATGTCATATCAAGGGAACGACAAAGATAGCAAGAGTGAAGGCAACTTAATAACTTTATTGACTCTATATGAAAACTGCACAACATGCTTGGAATAACATACAAATGTTGAAAAATTCTACATCAAAACAATAAAGTAGAAGATGTGGAATGCTTGTATCACACACTTAAAATAAAATTACATTTGTAACTGGAATCTATATTGTAAGTTGAATTCATATTCAGTTGCAGAATATACCCTTTAAATAGTAGCACATAATATTGTTATTACATTATTGCATCAGTTTTGCTGACAAATAACTTCAGACTTGTCATAGTGTACGTGATAAAAGTGAAAGCATTAATAGAATCGAGTATGATGAAACAAGACTTATTTAATGTAGGTTTGTTTTACATAAAAAAAAATCTAATGATTGGGGTACAAAGAACAATGATAAAACAGATTTATATAAGGGAGCCTGCTGATTGATAAACTGAATTGACATTTCAGTGTGATTAAATTTCATAACTGATTTTAGTTGGAATTATAGGTAGTCATAACTTAATTGTGTTGTTATAAATATACAATTTAAATAAAATATAAATGTGCATATAGCTAACATTATAGAAATATTTATCAAATTAATTTTTATCTTTTAAATCTCCAGATCCTGTTTTTCCTTTATCCTTTCTCATCAACAGCTGGGTTCCTGGTATGTTAGATGCAATGTTTCAGGCATCATTTTTGTGTGCACTTCTCCTTTTTTGGCTCTGTGTTTACCATGGCATTAGACAGGTAATACTTTTTCTCCTGATTTTAATGTTAAAGATGGTTATTTCTTCTGGCTTTATATTAAATAGTTGCATCTTTACTGTTTTTCACTTCTATTGAAAAAAAAAAGTTACTGTTGAACAGTTAATGTTATTGTAGTATTAATTTTAGTTTGTAGAGGAAAAACAACAAATATTTCAAATAAAGTGATAACTACAGTCAGTAGTTTACAAAAATAGTTTGATATGAAGAATGCATTTTCACATTTTGATTTTTATGCAGAGTATTGCATGAATCAAAAAACAGCTGAATTTTTTAACCTTTTTACCCTTAACCTCTAATTCGGAGCAATTTAATATAATCATATGTATAGTTGGGATAGTATTGCAATGTTTTATCATAGCCATATTTTTGTCGAATGTAAACATGCCATAAATATTCTGCTTTATTAATATGACATTACTCTAAATTTACCAATTAATTCTGTGCATCTATAGATAACATGTAGTCAGGAAAGTTGTGTTTGTTGCAGCTGCCTGAGTTCCTTGTCATTCTTTTGAGAGTATGCCTGTTCTGCCCATGAGTGGATTAGCTGTAGTGCTGCACATTGTGTATGAATATAGAGAGCAGTGTTCTTCAATGATAGATCAAATGGTTTCTTGAGGTTACAGCATTGTTTGTACTTGAATGAGAATAACATTGAATCTAATCTTTATTTTATTCTCACAAACTAATGTATTTCAGAGAAGTTTGGTGATACTCCACAACTGATTTTTCATTGAACCTTCTCTTACCCAGCAGAACTATTTCAACATTTTAAAGGAAATTAGTTTTTCTTGAATATACCACAGGAATAATGGGAAGAACATTTTAGTGCTATGACCACAACATATCTTATTGTGATATTTTCTGCTGATGTATGATTTATCTTTTACTTCTCTTATGTTAAGTTTAAAAGGTCTCATTAATCAAAATGATGTTTTTTACAACTTGAATAACAAGAAACTGGAAATGTTGGTTGCTGAAGGAAGATAGTTGAATGAGAAAAGCTTGTTGAGCTTAGAAGTTCTTTCTTGGACATTGTATTTTTGTTGATGCTGCTAAGATTCATTACTTCTATCTTATTACAGCTGATGACTCTGGAAGAAGAACTATGGATATCTGATATACACAGAATAACTGTTCATGCACTTTCTCTGATGGTCATCCTCCAAGTGAGGAGTGTTACAGTAGAGTTGCATATGGCAAGTCTGAGACCAAATAGAATGGTCTGTATAGGACTCTCATGGCTTTGCCAACCAGATACCCAACCCTAACTCTGGTCAAAGCTATCTAAGAATACCAATGTGAGATTGGATGTACCATTAGTTGACAGTGTCCACCAACAGAAGCTGTTTCACAAATAGGTGAAATGGCAAGCATCAAACAAGAAGTAAGTGAAGCATGGAGAAGCATGGCTGAATTAATACATTAAAATTTAATTTAAATTTTGGACATAGGATATGAAAGGAAGCTGTTCTTCTCAGGGTTGGATCTCTAGATCCAATGAAAAAATTTTGCTGTGGGGTAGAAATGGATGTACCTGAAGAAAAACACTTTTACTAATCAGATGCCAGATATTCTGCCTGAATAGTAAGGGTTAGCTGGAGATTATGAAATGTTTTGATATTTTATTTATTTTCCTGAAAAAACTATAGCTTGAAATTTGGATGAGCTGAGTGCTACATACCACTAGTTGCACCAATGTGACACTGCATTTGGTCCCTAAATGCTATAGTATACAAGTTGCTAGAAGAACTACAGATAGTAATATCATTTGCATGTTGAGATAAAAGAGTATGGTTTAAGGAAGGGAATGGAATATTCTTGCTGAACAGTTACATAAGGTTGGGCTTAACACTGACCTTTGGATGACACCTCCTTTGAATGTAAATGGCCTGGAGTTTGCAAAGTTAATTGTGTCAGTAAGAGAGGTGGACAACCAGGGTACAATAGGTGTAAGTATGTGGTTATCAGTTAATATATAATTATGCCAAACTGAATCAAAATACATCCAGAAAGGTAGCTATGGTTGTATACTTTGTTTAAACCATGATAGGGCTTGGTATGGCCTAGAATTTAGGGTACCTGACTCACAATCTGAGGGTCAAGAGTTCAAATCCCCATTTTACCAAACATGCTTGTACTTTCAGCCATCGAGACATTATAATATGGTGGTAAATCCTACTATTTGTTTGTAAAAGAGTAGCTCAAAAGTTGGTGGTGGGCAGTAATGACTAGCTAGCTTCCCTCTAGTTTTTTACTACTAAATTAGGGACAGCTAGTGCAAATAGCCCTTGTGTAACTTTGCACAAAATTAAAAAAAAAAAATCTAAACCATGGTAAATGGTTTTGATAAGTCTGATGAGGTGGTCAGTGGTTTTGTCTACTTTTTCTGCCTGAAGTATATCTCTTTTTAACAATATTGTTTGTTTCTTGGTAAGCATTCAGTTTGTTCATGATTACTCTGTCCATCAATTTATCAAGAGTGTTTAAAAAGCTAATGGGTTTGTGGCTGCTGGGATTAGTTATTTATTTTTTCTTGGAAACACCTTAATATTAGCTTATGTTCTAATATATGGGTAACATTGTGATAGTACTAATAAATTATAAGTTATTACTACATGGGTTATATTATCATTGGATAGGTTTTACAGGATTAAATTGTTAATTCCATCTCGTACTGGGGCTTTGCATTTTATTTTCTTAAGGTTAATTTTGATTTCTGCTAAAGTTATAGGGTGTATATACAACATTATCTCCAGAAATTTGTTATATAGAAACCAGGAGGTTTTTGGAAAAATAAGTGTTGATTATTAAGAATGTGTTGATTTATATTGTTGAAATTTTGTGTGTCAAACAAGGTGAGAGTTGGGATGACAAAAGAGCTTTCAACATACTGGGCACAAAGTTGAAACTGTTTGTTATTGGTAGTGGCAGTGTTAGTATCATATAGAATTTTATTTTTGATATTGTTTGCTTTGTTGTTTCAGAGAATTAAATTTATGCCAGAATTTAGAAGGGTTGGATTTGTATTTATCTAATGAAAGGGAGAAGTTTTTTCCGATTAATGATGATGATGTAATATTACGTTTCTTAATAAGATTGTTTTCATGGCATTAATGAGTGGCTCATGTGAAATTGTGTACGAGTTGTTCACTGGTAATCAATTAATTACTGAATTTCAAGATTAAGCTCCATGATCTTGAGTCAGAATTTGTTGCTTTATTAGAAATTGCTTTTTTAATGGCTTTCATTATAACAGAGGCATGGTTATGGATCTTGGTTTGGTTGATTCCATTGTAATGTTAATTTTATTCATGTAAAATGATATTAAAGGTGTTTAAATTTTGAAAGTAATTCAGTGGCTTCTACAGCAAATTGGTTGAAGGGTTAAATATAAGAGTTAAAACATGCCAGAGTAGAACAGTGGGAGTTTCATTAGGCAAGTCAAAATTTTTTATTGTTAAAACAAGAATTGAGAATAAACTGCAATAATTAATATTTACTGTAGAGAATAGTAGGACAAAATTAGTCAGATTAGTGCAAAAACTCAGCATTAGAAACTGGGTACATACTTTTTTAACTCTAGTAAATTATGGAGAGTATTAAATGAAATTGAAGAGTTTACCATAACATTTACAGTTTGCATGTATTACAAATGAGCAGAAGTGAAAATTGTAAGTGCCAAAAAAATCTAGGAATGTTCATAGATAAATCCTTAAATGCTATTGATAAATTGATTAAAGTTATAACATAATTTTATTGCCAGTAACATCGCATAATTATTTTGAAGTGAGAATAAAGACTGCACATCCATGTGTGACCTTCTGTAAGGACCAACTCATTTAGAGATGATTGAAAATATTATTAAATATATCAAATGACCAATCACACTACATGATTCAAATTCATGAACATATTTAATACCAGTATTATTATGTAAAGTTTCTTAGATTTCTAAATTATGTGGAAAGAGAATAATTATATCACATTTGTTTTAAATTCACAAAACTTGGATGCTTGATGATTGGTTAGCCTTAAAGGTGAAATAACCTTGTCTGTAGTTTGTCCTAAGCCAGTTCAATTATCAAGCAAGAATGATTGAAACTGTGAGGGAGCAGTTATTCAAAATTGAAGAGACATTGTTCTGTACATGTACAAAGTGTAAGTTTACCTTCAAGTTTTAGAAGTAAGACAAAGTACAGAATTAAATATAAAGATAATATCTACAAAAGAACTGATGTCAAATAAAAGGAATTATCCAAGTGATTAATTAGTCCGACATAAAAGTATCAGTGGCATAACATGGAACAAGGAATTTTGGGTAAACTAAAATACATTGCATTTTATGCCTTTTACTATAGCGCATAAAGCATGTCTGTTGGACCATCCCTATTTCATCATTTTTGCTGTAGATCTGCTGATTTGGGAATACAAATGACTGATGGCCTTTTAATTTATTAAGTTTTTATCCATATCTCTAGGCAGAAACTTAGCTGATATGTGAAAGCTCTTGGAGGCAAAGTTTCCATAGTTTTTACACATGATACCTGCTGTAATGTTCATGATATAAGGTTCCTTGTTACTTCTATATAATGCTTCATGTCATCCAAGTTCTTACCACAGTGTTTGTTAGGATGATTTCAGCCAGCACTTACAGGCTATTTGGTTGGCTTTAGGCAGCCTGTGATAATTTAGCAGCTGTCACTGAGTGTAGGTTTGGGATTTTTTACTTGAGTTAAGCATTCCAAAACTTAGCTGACATATGTAGCAAAGATGTAGCAGAGCACAAGTGCTGAGATTCTGACGATTGTTGGATCAGCTCCACTTTTCTGTTTGATGATGTTCATTGAAATAACTTTGGTTTTGATTTTTCTTATGTATTCATTTTAGGGCAGGATGTAATTGAGAATCATTCCCAGTTACAATAAATATGGGGAGAAGTCTGGTTGTATTCCTTTCACTATTCAGCTGTCTATTTACCATCTGGTATTACAGATGGAAGAAATTGACCTCTGTCTTCACGGGGTTTGGTTGGAGCTGTTGGTACTATAGTATTTGGTCAGCTCAGCTGGTGCTTCAGACAAAGCTTCTTCAAATTGGTGAAGTTGCTGGCTTGTGTGATGGTAGTAAGAGTGCCAACATAAGTAAAACTATGGGTATTGGATATATGTGCTGGTCATTCATATAGATCTTGAACAGGGTAGAATCCAGGATTCTTCCCTATAGTTTAACATATAACTCTATTTTATAGTCTCTGGTGGTCATGCTTTCTTTCTAGTTCAGTGTAGAAGTGATGCTTTTCCATTAGGTTCTGGTATGTGTGTATATGAGTTGCTAATTATTTGTCATATAGATTTTCCAGAGACGTTTTTGTAAGTTCACAATGGCATATGCTGTTAAGAGATCAATAAATACAATACCACTTATCTTACTACTTTCAAAGCCATATGTGATGTACTGCATGTAAATATTTTATTTTGTATATATGGACTACATTCATAATAAAATATTTCAATTAAATATAGTCTAGTAGTTAGTGACATCATCAGTAAAATGCTGCTCATAGGTTATGATGCTCATTCGGTAATTTTCTCTGGATCTTTGAAGGTCCAAATTTACCTTTCCTTACAGTTCTTGTATGTATCTACAATAACCACAGTTTTCTTTGTTGGTGTTTTTTTGTTTTTTTATATGTTTATAAATATTGAGTTTTGCATCTTTTCTTCTGGAATTGTATAACATTTTGGTAGATTATAAAGTTATAAAATCATTCATTGAGATATGGTGATTGACTAATTTTGTTTTATTCTTGCAAGTTTTTGAAGTTTATATTTGGTTTTCATTGTGTAAATTTTTAACTAAATTGTTTATTGTTTTATTCTTTTCATTTTTGAAAAGTTGTTAATATTTTTTTGTGTATGTTTATTACTGGAGATAGATGCAAGCAAAAATGAGTTTTCTTTTTGCAGAATGAAAGACTGTTTCTAACTTTTTATCTTCCAAAATTCGTCCTTGTGGGGCTGTTGTGGCTAGCAGCTTTTACTCTAGCAACATGGCAGAAGTTTAACGAGTTGAGAGATCCCACATATAACTACAAAGTTGACACAGGACATTTCATGGTGAGGAATTAACACATTTAAATTTGAAGATCTTAATGTTTTGGGGTATTTTCAAATGTAATTTGTTTTTCAGAAAATTTAATGGAATTATCAACATCCAAAAATGTAAAATATTCTAACACTTTAGCCTGCATTGATAGAGCCGTGCTTTATATTTTCTGATCAGGTATTTAGATTCAAAATATTTTGGCTATCAGTAGTATTTTTCTTTTAATTTTAATAGAACCTTTAAAAGTGTAATTCACATTTCTCACAAAATAGCAAAATGGAAAGAAAAATTATTCATATATTTTTAAAACTGTCCATGAAGTGTGTGCTGTATTATTATTTTAATATTAATCCATAACACATCCTTGTCAACCTGATATGTTGTTTGCAAGGAGAAACACAGTAATTAAAATTAAAAAATTAGTTTGATCTTCTCTTACAAAATTCACATGCAATGTAAAATTATAACTGAAGTGTTCAGACTTAGAATTTTTACATTATATATTTTGTTAAAAATTATTGTTATTAGAGTAAGAAAAGAAATCTAAAATCTTAATCCTAATTTTGAATTTACCGTGCCACATCCTCCAGTTGTAATTTTTATCAAGTTATTTGTGAAATATTCAAACATTCTACTTGCAGACTAAAACTTCTCAACATACAAAACAAAACTGTGAATGAAATTATTTGAAAAACAGTGAGTGTTTCTAATAGATGTTGGCAAAACTGACTGTATTTTACAGTGCACAACTTCAAGTTTTTAAAGTTTTTTAAAAGCCAATATTTTCTTTTTCACAGTTTATTTTCATTAAAGCTCCTTTCCCTTTGTATTTGGAAGAAACTTATTAAACTTTTAGTTTGATAACGTGTTTCAAATAATCTACATACTGGATTCTAATTTCTTGTATGCTACATAATGTTAAAGAAGTAAATCAGTTTTACTGGTTTCTCTGCTTCTTTGTTTTGAAGTAATAGCATTGGGAGTTTCTTGCCATATTACAAAAACTCTTGCTTGTAATTTTAAACTAGTCATGTGATGAAATTTGTCCTAGCAAAACTTAACAATTATTGAAAGATCTTTGAAACAGTTTTACTTAATTTTTAAACAAGGTACAGAGTTAACAGGTATTCAGACAGGTAAATCCTGTCCATTTATATTAGTTTTAATGGTATATTAAATGCTTACTGCAAGTAAACATTGCCCTTTTTGATCAACTTTTTGATTTTGGAGAAAGCAAAATATTTTCAATTTGTGATTATGGCTAATGGTGCAAATAGTGATGAAATGAATCCTTTGGAAATTGAACATTCACAAATGTGTTTTATTCTGATATGCAAAGTAAAAGGGATATCAATCAAAAATGTACTAGCGGTTAGTGACATCATCAGTAAAATGCATGTTAGTACTAGAAAGCAGAATACATTATTTCCTAGTGTTATTACACAGTGAAGGAAAACCATTTAGGCCTAAGAATAATGATGTGAACTACATGTTCACCAAGTGATTTACAATTCCTATGTTAGGGTTATTGGTTAACAGGATGCAAAGAGAAGTAACATGATAAAATTTAAGTGAAAACAGATGTATACTATTAGTAGCGTTAAGCTATTTAGGATAAACAATCTTAGTTTCCTGTTACGTTTTGAAGTCATTCTAAAAGGAGAAAAGGTAATTAAAATTTATTTTGTATTTTTATGTTGGTTATGCAGTTGTGCAGAGTTAGGATAGAGAAGATACAAAGTTTTACTGAAATAATATTTGGAATTTATTTATGAAGTTTTGCAGATTACACAAATTGAAATTGAGGATTTTCAGATGAAGGAAATTATATCTTAAAGTAGAAATCACTTTACACTTGGGGCAGTCTACACTTCAGATTTTTATATTCATGGAGAAATTTTTAGTAAAAATACCACATTTAAAGTTCTGAATTTTTTGTTAAGACTTGTATTGTTTACTAGTAGAAAGTTTGTAAAATTTTATGAAGATACACAAAACATATTGAAAAGTTATTTTGTGCAAAGATAAATTTGGGGCCAAGATTTAGATTAAATAATCAAGCTAATAAACAAGAGAGTTAAAATCACAAACTTCAGAGTTTTGAACTTTCTTACAGGCTTCATTCTAAAGTCTTGAAAATATAAGTCTTTTTTTAATCTACTAAACTTTATGTTACTCGATTTTGTATATAACTTTTTTATCTCCTCCATTTACTATTTTACATGCAAATACCTGAAAAAATGACACTGTTATTATCTCTTCCCTTGGCCAGTGTGGTGAAATACAAAAGTAATGTTCATTAGAAATGAAATATCAGTAAAATTTGCTACATGATTGTTAGTTTCATAAATAGATTACATTTATTTTATCATTTATTCTCATGAGATTGCTGAATATAATTATAACTAAAAATTATTTTCCATTTTTTGTGATGAGCAGATTGCAGGCAGTCCATTGTGTAGCTTTTTACATGACAACAAACAAAGATAATGAGAATATTTTTATTACTTAAATAATTGGACACAAAAAAAGTGGTAATTGGAAATGCTATTTTTAGTTAGTTGAGTACTTTTCTAAATAATATTTGTCAGTGAAGCAAATAAACTTGGAATTATCAAAAATAATAAAAATTCATTTTGGCAGAATTTCTGAATAATTGGAGAACTTTGAAACACTAACTAATTAGTTGATTATCTTTATTACATTAATTAATTTAACATCAGTTGATGATTTTCATGAAAGTAATTTGTTTAACCATTTTTTTATTATTATTATTTTACATCACACTAATCCATGTAATCTGTGCTTAGAGGTCATTGATTAATTAAGGTGATTGCCCAGCTGTAGTATTCATAATGATTTCAAGTTACAGAATGTGCGAGTTCTTTAAAACATAAAATTAACTCCCAAAGCATTTACTTCCATGAAATAAATACACATAGAGGGAAACTTAGATTAATTGCTTACAAGTAGTATATAACTGTTAATAATCTATAACCTTGAGGCATCCCATAATACAATAAGAAATTTTATCATTTCACATTTTAGTGTAACAACAAAGGAAAGAAGGGAACTCTGTAGCAAATAATTTGCATGAAAGAAAGAAATTCAAGCTTCAGACAATGTATTTAAAATGTTATTGTCGTCAGAAACTTGAAAAATTGAAAAGCAAAACATTCAAATAGCTGCTGTTTCATGTCATTAACTTCAAAACATACTATTATAAAACAGATTTAAAAAAAAAGCCTCAAACAAGAGAGGTTTACAAATTTGTGGCTTAGTTTTGTACAGTTGGGAATGTTAATGATTTCAACCATCTGTAATAATTACACCAGGAGACAGATACATGCCTGTAGCACTACAAAAATTAATTTGTGTGTCACAAGGCTTTGATAATGTGAAATTTCAGATTGGAGTCCTGCTGTACATGTTTGGCTTGATTTAATTCTTATCTGAACCTGTTCTGTTTCAGAACTGACTTTTTATCAGATTTAACTTAAATATTAAATTATGATTTTCTTATCTGGATGCTGCTGTTCTAAATCTGAGCTGAGAGATTACAATAAATTAAAAAGTTGTTTTAGACAAGTAGGACTTGTGTAAGCTGAAATTATACATTTAGAACACATATATCCTCTTATGAGGATCCTGATTGCTCATACAGTTTTTCAGTGTTTAAACACTAACTATGAAATAAAAAATATTATAGCATAATAACTTTGGGTAAGGAAGGTTTACCTTCTGAAACCACTTTGAATATTAATTACTTGGTTTCTTATTTTGTTTCATCTAGTTTTTTTTAAATCCTACACAACATTTTAGTGTCATGAGAGAACGTTTCGGTTTAGTGTTAGTAAGACAGTGCCTACATATATATATCAGAGATTGTGCATAAATTAGTTCTTACAGTTGACTTTTTAGTTTTTATATTTTTAGTAATTCATAACATGAAAACTTAAATATTTAACAGCTCTTTCAGTGATAAATTCTCATATAAATCTTGTATATAAGACATGTATATGTAACATTCAGTAGCTGTTGTCAAGTTCCTGAAATATTAAGTGTAACTTCAGCAGGAGAACATTTTGTATTTTGATGTAAGTGTTATAAAATCACAAGTTATGTTAAAGTTTGGTGAGTCATAAATTCAAGAAAATTATTTGTGCTGGGTGTGCTCTATAGCTAACTCTCCCAGTTGTGTATCAAAAAGTTTAAGGTGTAAATTGTGATATGTTGCTGAATATGCTCCATATATACAATTGTGGAACACTGTAAGTGTGACAGTCAGCCTTACTAATGATAGATATTGTTGACTCATTTTCTTTCCTTTGGTTAAATATTTGAAATAGTGACTCTGGACTAAGTTTTTAACCTAGCCATTTAGGCTGAAATTGACAAATACTACAATAGTTATCATGCATGAAACTAATATATTGTAATTCTTATTCTTAAATTATTTATTTTATCATGTTTTCACTGCTTTTCACAAGTTGCTTGAAGTATTTTAGTTTAGTAGCTCATATAATGAAACATTTTATGTATTTGTAGGGTTTCAAGGTGTTTTTTTTTATCATTGGTGGAGTATATGTGATTTATCTGTTATGTCTCATCATCAGAGCCTACACAGAGCTTCGTTCTATGCCATTTTTTGGTAAGTAAAATAAACCTTAAGTTGCATGTGATTTCAACATTTCAACTTGGTAAAGATATTTTTAAAGCACTTTCCTATGCTAAGCCTTGAATAATTAGTTGTATTTTTTATGTTTTTAAAGACAGTTTTGTGTTGAAAAAGTTTTTATAGCTTAGATGGTTCTTGTTTGATATAAACCATATATGTGAAATATACTAATGTCTTTTATGCTGTTTAGCAAAAATATTATACTGAATAAATTTTAGGAAGAACCTACCTGTCTAAAAATTGTTTTATATATTGGTTAAAAGCTAAATATATTGATCTTTGAATGAAACAAAAGAACATTTGAAAACTTTCAGTTGTTACAGGGTAAAGAACATTAAGCAGTGCTATAATATATTTGATAAAGGAACCTTTTTAATTAGTGTACAGATCATACTGTTTTCTTTGTCAGTGACTTTTAACACCTGAGAATTAAGAGAAGTGATTATTTTTAACCAGGTCCTGAAATGTAGAAAATGAGCATTCAGATTTTTTTTGTGTTGTTGAAATCTGTTTGTTAGTATCTCACATATAAGAACTGTCACATTCACTTCATTTAATTCTCATATGTTATTATCAAACAATATTCATAACAGAAAGGGATGTATAATATTCTGTGGTAGAATAGGATATTTCACATTAATCCTTTAACCACAACCTACCTGCATTGTAGACAGGTCATGCATATTTCTTAAATTTCATTCCAAAAATAAAACTAGTTTCAAAAAAATAAAATGTTTTGATTTGTTTTACTATTTCAGCCAAAACTTTTTAGTTATTGTAGTTATTTGTACTCAAGATTTCAGTTGTAAGGTGATTTTCATGTTTTCAAATTTAGTTTGCATAACCTGTAGAAGCTCCTAAATGAATGTCAAAAGATTATTTTAAGGTAAATATTTATATTTTCACTTTCTATATCACATCACTAACTGTACCTATTATCATCAATGTACAATGCAATGAAATCTTCAAAAAAGAAATATTTACACACCTTTAACTCTTTATTGAATACTCTTAAAGTATCTTCTTTTTGTTACATTCATAATGCATATCTTAACCTTTTCATTTATAGTTTGTTTGATGTTTTATATTCCTTTCCTATACTTTATGGTTTATTACTCTTTCTCAGCATGCACCCAAGTCTTCAGCAAAATATTTTTGCACTTGCATAGTAAGTTAACCATGATGATTGTCACAAAGTTAGTTATATTAAAAAATCTTTAAACTTTTAAATATAAATTTAAAAGCATACGTAATACCTAATTAAATAAAATAGGAAAGTAAAACCTGAATGCAATTTAACTGTCTTACTAATGTATGTCTAGGCAAGAGACAATGCTGAGGCTATGTGCTGGTGAAGGTTAAATCAGCAGACAGTGTGCTTCATTTATTTAACCCTTTCGACACTGAATAACAACTTTTAGTGTTTGGCATTGTGCTGAATATATATTAATGCTTCAACTAATTATGGTAACAGTACTAAAAACATGATATCTCAGCAATAACTCAACAAAAGTCCCTGAAATATTCAGTGATTTTACCCAATACTATATATATTAAATTCAATAAATAAGAATAACAGGAATAATGGAAGGTCACCTGCTGCACTGAGCCTTCAAGTCGACTGTGGTCACCAATCTCACCGAAAGGGTTAATGTACTTGATAATAAATATTACAACCAGTTTAAAAATATGTATTAAAAATGTTGTTTAATATGAGCTATTTTTACTGGCTATAAACATGTTAAATAAGTACATGTTACTTGAAATAATGTGCCAAAGTAAAGTTTGCATGGCTACTGTCAAGGGGGTGAAAAAATGTATTTTTCTCTTATTTCTGACCTGGTGATGGAATCTGAACTAAGAATGCATAAACAGGAAAATATTAGTAGATTTAGTGTATACGTACATGCATATTGTAAATGAACTGTTATCAAAGTGAGACAAACATTAAGAGATGTGATCACTTGTGAAATCACATATCATCAAAACAGATATTTAAGTACTTTAATTTAAAAGTTTGTTTTGAAATAAAGGAATTAAAACTTGTATACAAATTTTGAAATATACATGAAAATTTTGATTTTATTAAAATACATTAACAGTAAAGTTATTTAATTAAATTTAAATGTAAGTTAGTAAAAACATCTTGAGCTGCACACAAAGGAGTTTGAAAGGGTTTCCACATGTCAGGAAAACTGTGAAAGGCCAGTAAATTTTATGTTATGTTCTCGACCAAGAAGAAAGCAGGAAGTTGTATTTTCTAGACAAAAACTTAGGAAAAATTAGGACACAGTTTTAAAAAATCTAAATTGTCAATAGCTCCAAAAATTGCATACACGTACATTTAGCATGTCTGTATTTGTATTTTATGCATAACAATTGTTGTGGCTCTGCCACATTTTATTCTGCTTAAAATGTTGGGAATCACTAGTTGTAGATTTGTGTAAACCAACTGAGTCTCATCAATTGTTTTAGAGCCCAAACATAACAGTAAAAAAAATGTTTGTTGTGGTAAAAAAAAAATAAAACAATTTGATCTAAGAAAGAATTTTTTTTATTCTCAATTTATTAACAATTATTACATGGTAGAAAGCAGTTAATATTATTTTCTAAATTTCTAAAGCTGAATTTAAATGTTATTTTATTAATTTTAAAATATCAGACATGTGTTACTAGCCTCATGTCTGTTGTAGCTGTTGTCTTTACATCATTTATCCAACACTTCCTTACTTTTCTTGTACTTCTGTTTCCTGTTAGCTGTAAAATTTGTGCACTTGCTTGTAACTGATATGAAGACATTTGCATCAAATGACTGAACCATTCAATTTCTGCTTTTCTATATGTTTCTGTAATGGTCTCATTCCAAACTGTTGTCAACTCATTTTGTTTCTTATTTTATTTAGTCTGGTTATATTGACAGCTGTATGGAAGCATTTCATTTCATATGATGTTATTCTCTGTTTGGTTCTGTTACAGACAATCCATATCTGGCAGTTGATATGTTAAAATAAATATGATGTTTACAATGTCGATAAGTGTTCTCTTCCCTACATGGCCTAGCATTGCCAGGTGGTTAGGGTACTTGACTTGCAACCTAAAGATTGTGCAATCAAATTCCTGTCACACCAAACATGTTTGCCTTTTCAGTCACAACATCATTATAATGTTACAGTCTATCCCACTCTTCATTGGTAAAAGAGTATTCCAAGAGTTGGTGATGGATGGTGATACCTTCCCTCTAGTTTTACACTGTTAAATTAGGGATGGCTAGCATAGATAGCCCTCATGTAGCTTTACAAGAACTTCAAAAGGAAACAAAACAAAGAAACTTTTCCCTTAAAAGGATGTTTTTGAAGGAGAGCAGGGGTGAAAGTCATCTGGTAAGGTATATTGTTTAACTTCTGGCATCCAGTTTCATTCTCTCTGTGTAATTTGCCATCTTTACTGAAAGTGTATCCAAGATACTTGAACTTATTATTTTAGTTCATTTATTTCATAATATTCAGTTGTATTTGACTTGATGTTTTCCCTAAGTTTATCACTTTTGTCTTAGTCTTACTGATTCAGTATTATACTTCTTTCAATGCATGCTTAATTTATTGAAGTTGTCTTGGAGCTTTTTTGAATATTTGTCAAATAATGCTTGACTATCTGCAAACATAGAGTTCATTGATTTATTTTGCATTAAATTACACATTTTATGATCTGTTTCATAGATATGAAAAGTGTGGGTAGCAGGACACATCCTTTATTCACATCAGATGTTATTTATATAAATATCTGATCTGAACCTGTCCATCCACTTGTGCAGCATGCATCAAATAATCCTGTGTCAAATGACTGAATTAAATTTGAAGTCAAGAAAAAAATCATGACGCAAGTGTCACTTACAATTTTGTTATCAAAACAAATGACTTCCCAAAAGGGAGATGTTGACTTTTGGAAAACAGTAACATGTTTTGAGGAAGTAATAACACGAAAAGGTTAAATAATATTGCTGCTTATTCTGCAGCATATGACAGTTTGAACTGCTGTATGATTCTGTTCATAGATTAACACCTGATTTTGTCAGGTTTACCTAGAGACATGTAGTGTTTTAAAAATAAGTGTATTAAATATATATTCCTGTTATAATATGTAAATAAATCATCAACATGGGTAATAGTTGATAATGATTTTGGAATTAATTTTAATAAAATACTCTACATGCTTTAAAAATGATAATTTTAAGACAGTAAGTTTATGTATGTTATATAGTAACACATGCAGAGTAATATGCAGTTCTTTCTTTTGTTTTGTGCAGATGTGAGGCTAAAATTTTTGACCATCCTTATGCTTCTAGTTCTTTCTATCAGTATTGTAATAACCATTTTACGGTTTGGAATCTCAGTATTAGAAGATAATTTTGTGGCCGAACTATCAACTAATTACAGCAATTCTGTGGAATTCATGTCTTTTTATGGCCTGTTGAACTTCTATCTATACACCATGGCTTATGTTTATTCTCCTTCCCGTAATGCATTTTTCCGTAAGTAATTGGTAGTTTTTATAACATTTTATTTGGAAATAAAATTATTTATTATAAAGAGCTACTGTTTAAACATGTATATTTTGTGTTCTTAAATCTCAAGGACGTATAATTATAATTCTAACTTTAATTAATTGCTTTTCATTTACGTAACCAATGAATATCACAATTTACAATGGCTATATTTTTTTCTATGACAAATATATAGTCAGTTTTGGCTTTTTTCTACTTTTTCGTTAGAAATTTCATTAGAAGTTTTTTTAAAACTTTAATATTATTATATTAATACTTTAAATCTGGTTTCAGAATCTCGAATGAAAGACAACCCAACCCTCTCCATGATCAATGATTCAGATGAAGAAGTCATATATGGGTATGTTTCATTACACTTTTTATTACCAACTTATAAATAGTGTTATTTGTACAGCAACCACTTTAGGAACGTGAAATTTACTAATTGCAAAAAATGTTATATTTTTCTTTATTTTTTGACATATTTAATTTTGTTTGCACAATAGAGAAGTATTTTTTCAAAATTTATATAATGTAATCCCCCCTAACTAAGAGAAGATTCCATTGCATCCTACACACACAAGTAATAACAGCAAAATAAACATTTTCTTCACTGTTTTTCAATAATTTCTTTTTAGGGAAAAAATGCTCACAGGGAATGAATAAATGCAAGCGTAAGAAAAAAGTTTTGAGAGTAAAGTGATAGTTTTGCTACGTTACTGTCACTTCAAACTTCTGTTTTTTCTGTTGTGTTTGGACTCTCCTCTGAAAAAGCTGAATCTCCACCCAACATTACACACACTCCTGGCAGTGCACCCCACACTTTGGAAAATTGCAATAGAGAGAATATTGTCATTACAAAAGTTACTTGTGAGATTTTGTTTAAAAATATTACAAACTGTAAAGCTTAATTTTTACTTATAAAACACATACATAATACATACTAAAATTTTTAAAGTGTGAGGAACTTTCAGTAAAATATGCATATAATTAACTCAGGTATTTATTTTATATCTACATTTTTCAGTATAATTAATAGTTTTCAATTTATTGGCAAAATATTAATACTGAGTAGCATGGTTAAAATTTATCTCTATCAAAGAATTTTTTTTTAAAGTCAGTGACATGGATTATCCTAATTCATTAAAAACATATTACCACATTAAAATAAATATTAACTTTTAGTAATTGTTTAAAACATGCTTTGAAACCACTTGAATTTAACAAACATTGTGGGATTTTGAATACACTTTTTTTTCCATTTGATTGGTTATTTTAGAAAGAATTGTATACAGATGGAAATTTGTTGAGTGTAATTTTACTTTCTCAGTTTTATGATGTGTTAAAATTGTAGCTAGTAGACAAATACATTTTGTTCATCTCCAGTTTGCATGATAATTTTCAGAATGAATACTTTTTGAAATAATTTTGTTCAATGTAGCTTTTATAATTGAAGTTTTTGTAATTTTTAGATTTGTTTGTTTTAATGTATTTTTTCATTAGTTTGGGAATTTTAGGAAATCATGTAACTTTTGCTGTGGCTGATTCAACATTCAATGTAGTCTTTAAATGACCAATGAAAAATGAAAAGGTGGCCTCTTTGGGATAATTTGCCTTTTGGAGTTTACAATGTTACATTAAAAATTTAATTAAAATACTTTGATGCTAATGTATATCAGTAAACTTGTATGAAATTATAGTGTGAAATTAATGTCTTGTAGACAAAAATCAGACAATCATATTTTTTAAAAAATTGTTTTCACTAACAATTTTTTTTGTAAATCTCTAGAGCCTTTACTGAGTCAATCTGAAAGTTGATTTTCTTGTTAATAAAAGATCATATTTTCATTTTATAGTTTTAATATTCTAAAACATACCACTTCTCACACTTACAACTATTACTCAACCTCCAGGGTTTCTTCCTTTACTCATCTGATTATTGGTCTAATTTATTCTCACTTGCTCCAGTCTTTTATAGCCCACACAACTGCCTTTTGCAATATTTATCTTGTGATACTCTCCACTTGTATTAATGCATCTTCTATCCTGGTACTGTATACAAGCACTTAAATCAGTGAATGCTGTCACTTTTTCTTAACAAAGTGTTACTAATGAGTTTTTCAGTATTGTAGTCATTTTGTGATACTCTGGATATTATTGTGTTGTCTAGTTGATTTTCAGTAAAACAGTAATAATTTAAAGTAATGCAGACAGTAAATTGATGTCCAGTTATTGATCTTTCTCATCTATATAAGTGTCTAGATTATATAAGGTTCACAAATTACTTATTCCTCAATCCATGTGAATTTTTTTAACTGGGTTTGTAGATGTCCAAATTATTTGTAGTCAGCTCCTATCTGCACTTTGCCATGGAATGGATGTCTCGCCACTGCTGGTATTTGTTATGCACAAGAGTTAGGTAATACAGTTTTTAGTTTTTACCTGTAGACTCATATTAGCTTCAGGTGGGTTCTGTTATATTGTATGAAGTTTTTCTCTCATCACCTATGCTCTATGATATTATGCACACACCATCCATGGACAACTGGTTATTGTTGGTACTATCTTGTAAGTTATCAAAAATTCACATCCCAATTGTGCTTTCAGAATCAACTAAGGTGGGTTTCTCTTTCAGGAATGAAAGATCTTTTCTTGCTTAAAATCAATATGCCATCAGTATGAGTATTTTTTATTTCATCTTTCAGCCTCTCACAACTGACTTTCATTTGTCTCAGTGTTGTAGAATAGAACACCAAACTCTTATTCCTTCTTCTTTTCCACTTGCACAGATGACTCTTTCTCTTCTGGGAATGTGGGCATCACCCAAATCCTTATGCCTTTGGCATGAGAGCAAAAACAATCGTTTTATTTGTCTTTATGCAACTAGATCATAAACATCAATTCACTTCAATGGGCAATGTCCTATGATCTGGTCATATTAAGGCATAAATTGGTTGTAAACATGTGCATCAACAACAAATATGTAACACATTGCATAGAAAACTGCCTTGAAAGCTAAGAAAAGGGGCTTCTGTCATTTAGGTTTTTTTAAATACATTGATATCTCAGCAAAGAAAGCAGTTAAAAAGTTAATTTCTTATTTTACCTTGTTGCTCTTTATAGCTTGTGTTTATTTTTAGTTTGGTATGACAGAAGTTATAACACTAAAGTTATGCAAACTGAAAGGGAGAACTAAGAAAATGCAAGTCATTATTTTCACGTGATACAAGAAGTGAAGATTAAGGAATTATTTAAATATTAAATTTCTCTGTGAATTCTAATTTTACCTCCAGTGTTGTTTAGCAGCAAAACCATTATACGTAATCTGCTTTTTATCTGAAAGTTCTGTGTTTTTCTGTTCTTTTAATTGCTAAGGTCTGACTTAGAAGATCGACCATTCAACCCAACAAGACGAAATCAGAATCAAGATGACAGCGACTGAGAAACATAGACCAACTGCTTGAAAATGTCTTCATTGTAATACATGTGACCTACATATACCTTGTTTATAACCAAAATGTTTTTAACTTATACTTGTGCATACAATTCCAGTAACAAAACTAAAAACTTGTATAAGTTTGTTGGTTGTAGTAGTTTTAATCCTATAAAAAAAATCTACATCAATCACTTATCAAATTTAATTAAAGTAAGTCTAATTATAATTTATTGGTCCTCTCTAGTCATTAATTTAAAATTTTAATGAATATTTAATAGCATTAAATAATTATGAGTTCTGTGATTTACAGTTGAAATCAGTTTGTGTTATACTTTTTTTTTCTAAAGTAAAGCAGGTACTCCTTTTGTTTATTTTGATAAATGTGGTAAACTATTTTTCAGAAAGTATTATAGAAAATTCTGTAATATCTAAAAATTAAGGATGTTAGAGAAACTAAACTATTTTTGTATAATTTTATCAACCATTTTTGATCAAAAACCTATTCAGTAATAATTAATTTGCAATTTTTATGAAAATAGGTTTTAGTGGTACACTCACTTTTAATATCTTAAAATGCAAGAGGAATTAAAGATATATAAATTTTCCTTAATCAAAGCATATTTGCATATTTTTTTAAAGAAACAATTGGAAGTATTCATAAGTAAAATTAAAAAGAAAAAAACATCATTTGAACACTCTAAGATTTTGTTCTGCTATACATGTTTTAATATCTGATTTTATAAAAGTTTGTCACTTATCTATTTTCTTGGATTTGATGTACCAAAATATTTGTTTAGTTGTTTCCAAGCACAGTGGAGAAGTCTTCTGTTCCTTCTTCAATTTCTAAACAACAGATTGAAACTTGGCAAGATCCTGCTTATTATAGTAGTTGTTGTTTATGATGCAAATAAACAAATTTACCATGCCTGTAAAAATATTTTATTTGATTTAATCTTAGGGTATTAACATTATGGAAAAAGATCTTATAAATGTTTTTTTTATTTTAAAACAAAAATAATAATTGGATAGATTACATTATCTTTTAATTGAAAATGAAAAATTGTATTAAACAAAGTCACATTAAACATTTTCAAAACATATAATCTCTTTGAATTTTATCAATTATAGTTCAAATTGATAAAATGAACCAGTGTCATATAACACAGTCTGTAAAATATTTTGACATTTGAGAATGTGCTTCTTACTCTTCAGGTGTCAAAACAGATCAGAATGATTTATAAATATTGTTGATGTTTTTTTTTTTTTGTGAGAGAAGATGTAAAGGCTAGAATTTTAACTTTATCAAACTATTTAGGATATTCCAAATGTTATGTTTGACTTATACTTAATACTTGTTTCTCTTTTACATTATAAAATGAGCATTTACAGGTTCCCAAAATGTTTCTTGTACAGGTATGTGGATGCAAATGTTTACATATATGTGTGGGGATATATATGGAAATCCAGGTGCTCCTTTTGTTTATTTTGATAAATGTGGTAAACATTATTTCTCAGAAACTTTTTCTGAATGAAATTGGCCCCATTATTGTGTCAGTTGTACATTACCCAGAATTTTTTTGTAGTATTTCTAGTTCTTTTTACGGTTTGTGGTATTGAATAATTCCTTTAGGCTTGTTCTAATAGTTTTACCAGTTATATCAACCATATGCAGATGTAGAATTATCAAAAATTACTGTCTCCCATTCTCATTCACTGAAATGACCAATGATGCAAATAATAATTCACTCTGGGAGAATTATCCAGGTCATACTGTAAATGCTATTCTTTCAACTGGGTTGATTCAGTCCTGAGTGAGACCAAGTTCTCACATTTTTTTCAGCTAAATCTGAAATGTTTTGTCTTTCAGTTTAATGCAATTGGAACTCAAATTTTTACATATTTAATAAACATGTATTGAATAAATTCTAGCATTTTTCAAATAAAAAAACTTGTAGGTACTGGAAAGATTTGATTGCTAAAAGGAGACCACAACTTGAAAATGTGATACTGTATTGGGCAGTTACCTTTTACTTTTCATAAAGAATGTCATTCTTTCAATCTTAAAGTAACTTGTTAAGCTACTATTAAAGTTCTTCCACTGTTTTGGATTTTCTGCAGGCAAAAAATAAATACAAATCAGGCTTGTTCAAGAGATTTGTAGTCCATAGGTCCTGATACAGAGGATGGCAGTCTTTGTAAACCTCTGAAGTTGTTTCTATTTAGTGGAATTGAGCCCATTACTTACCATTGTCACCATTGGAAAGGGGAGATAGAAGAATGAAGTCCATCACCCAGAACTGCTTCATTGACCACTCATGGTGTAGCTTAAATGATTCTCAAGAAGTGTGGTAAATTACAGGAATCACTAGGGATGAAGTAGGAACTTGAAGTCAACTAGAGTTTTCCACAGCTGCATGCTTCTCTTCCAGTAACTAGTAACTTGCATTATTAGGTATTCTGTAAATTTTAAAAATAACCAGTGTGTATGATATTGTGGTTGCCTTGGCTACATTGTGGCTGAAACACCAGTAGAGATTACCTGTATTTGATACTGCAGGCAACAGCAAATAAATGAAGCAGATGTCACCAATACTTAAAATTAAGGAGAGAATGAAGAAGGGCTTGGACTACATTCTTAAAACAATCTCAAAATAATTGTTTAGAAGTGTACATAGAGTAGGCAGTATAGTATAATTGAGTGAATGTTTGGGGATATTTTTAATAGTAGTGTTTGGTTGTCAAAGAGAAGGAAGATACACTAAGATTATGTGCTTGAACATGCATATTGATGCATTTCTATTTCTGCAGACAGGTATATTTCTGGACATACTGAAAAGCACCCACTGGTTTATTTGGCTGGATCTGACTACTGGATATCATCAAGTCAAACTGGTTGATTAAAGTTGGCCTATTGTTCATTTCTACACTTGGAATAGCTTGTATGTGTTGGATGTCATATCACTTGGCTTGATGGTACACCTACTTTTGAGAGGGTGGTGCAGCTTATTTTGATAGAGCTGTATTGAGAGAAATGTCTTGTGTACAAGTAAAGCTTTTGATATTCAGCTGCATGTTTCAGTCTGTGGCTTGAGAATCTAGTGTTGGATTTTTAATGGATAAGATGAGCAGATTTGAAATTGAGCTCAGAACATGTACAATCATGTTTAATCTAGTAGAAATGTTTAGCTACATTTTGCATTAGGACAGTGTGTCAACAGACATGAAGACTGTAGCTATAAAACATTGATTTAAACATGTAACAAAATGGTACTTATAGCTTCTGTCATCTTGTGTGCCCCTCGGTGTGAATTCCTGTACTTGGTGAGGGGACCTCCCAGGAAAGGTTCTGTTCTTTCAATTTACTTCCTCTGGGATCTAAACATCCACCCACATGTTTGCCATGCGTAAGAACTCGTGAAGGGGAGGAGAACATTCTGGTGGTTAAGTGGTCTAACCCTAATGCACCACTTTGGCCTTGAATTCCTGAAGACAGGTAGTCTTTGGTTTGCCCCTTAGGGTCAGTCAGCTGGTCCACTTGGGCTAGAGTCAACCAAGCACCAGGGTTAGATGTTCTAAACAAGTGTTGTGGAGATTGTATCTGATGGTGGTGTTTGGTATAGTGCTTATGAAACCCTGGCATTGCTGCAGTGCTCTTGTTTGACATTGTAGTGTTCCCCTCGTGGGGCTGCACGGTGGGTGGAGTCAGTGAGCACTGAAACTTCCCTTTTTTTATTATGGATCCTCCTAATAAAAACTTAAAATAGTGAAAAAAACACTCCATAGGTAAATAACCACATTTTGAAGAATCTGAGCAGTGATCTTTAACATCTGTAACACCTGTTGTACCTCATTTTCTTATCCTTCATTCTGATTCAGACAAACTCTTAGGGCAAATGTCACCCTTCTTTATTCAGAGGGACTAAAGGGATGTGCTGGCTCTCCAAAGTCAGTAAAGAAGCTTCAATTTCATGACACATTGTGGAAACATTCACATCTCAACACAATGAACTCCTTTTTGACAGTTGGAGATATACCTATTGAGGTTACACCTCATGCTTTTGAATTCATCATCATGAGGAGTGCCATGAAACATTAAATCAATTAATCAGTCATCATGAGGAGTTATTTTTGAGAGGTATTTGAAGAACAGCCCCGAGTCAGATATTCTCATTGGTTTCTCCACTCCAGGAGTTTCTGCAGTGAAGCGTATCTCCACTTGCAACGATGGAATAACAATGCTGACCAATATCCTCATTCTGACATTGCATAACCATGTCCACCTGCCAAAATCAAGGCAGGTTATCTTAATTGCAGGGTACAGTTCTACATTCCAAACCCCCTCCAATGTTTCAAGTTTCAGCAGTTCGGTCACTCAAAGACATCATGTTGCGGTTCCTTGACGTGTGCTTGTTGTGGTTGCAAGGATTATGATTTCTATGAGTATGAAACAAACTCTCATTGCATTAATTGCAGTGACTCTCACCCATCCTACTTTCGTTTTTGCCCTAAATGGTTGGAAGAAAAAGAGTTGCAGCATTTCAAAATGGTTCATAACATTACATTTCCTGAAGCTCCAAAGTTGCTGTTTACCTCTTCATCTCAGACATATGCTGCTGCACTTCATTCCACAGCTACAGTGGGAGTGCAGGCAGATCTCTCTGTCCCTCCAAAATAATCATTCTCAAAATAAATGAAAAGAGTTAATGAATCAACTTCAACACCAATATTTGTCCCTTATATACTTTCCAACAAATTTCAAAGATCCATATCCTTTGGTTCCAGGTAAAGGCATTTTCTTGGATATATCTTTCTCTCCCACCATAAGATGCAAAACAATCATTTGTTTGCATCCTCAGTCACTGGAATCCCCTTCCAACAGCAGTGACCTGCCCAATTGACCGAGGGCAGACCTTCCTGGAAAAAGACGTCATAAAGAAAAGGGTTCTCCACTCATTTTGCCTACACATAAATAAAAATGGCCACCTTGATACAATGGAACTGTTGAGGTTTACATTTTAATCTGGATGGCATCAAAACACTGATTACTTCCTAGCGTTCTATTTGTCTTTCCTCACAGGAAACATTTCTGAAACATGCTGATACAGTAACCTTTTGGCAGTTTTCTTTGTACAGAAATGACGGGCTGAGTGATGAACGAGTACATGGAGGGGTGGCACTGTTGGTTGATCAGCATGTGCCCGCCCTGTCTTTGCCACTCAATGCACCCTTAGAGGGTCATACCATCACTGTTTAATCTCTCTACCTGTCACCTACAGAAACATATGGTCAATTAGACCGTGACACTCTCATTAAACAGTTGTAGTGCCCTTTTTTAATCCTGGAGGACTTTAATGGACATCATTCCCTCTGGGGAAGTGCCAATGTTGATAGGAGGGGTTGATCTGTGGAGCATATACTCTCTGATTACAATCTTTCTCTTTTTAGTAATGGTTCTTCTACTTATTTTCATGCACCTAGTCAGTCCTTTACTGCTACTGATCTCTCAATCTGCTCCCCTTCACTATTCTCCTATTTTTCCTGGAGGGTTGTAAATAATCCATGAGGTAGTGATCATTTTCCTCTAATTTTGAGAGAGACTGGCCGTAGTCGATGCCACCCGACTTGTGTACCATAGTGGAAGCTGGATCATGTAAACCAGGTCTCTTACACTGCTCTCGCAAAACTTGATCGTGCCATCATCTGGAAGCTACCAATAGACAACTGTGTGGTAGCAGTAACTTACTGTATTACACAAACAGCTGCTCTACAAGTTTTCTACTATATCCTTGGTGGAATCTCACATGGCATGGAAGGCTCAAAAACAGGCCTGGGATACTTTCCGCAGACATCCTACTCTCTCAAACCGCATCGCTTTCCAGCAGGCCTGTGCTCATGCTCTGTGGGTACGATGTCAAAGCCAGAAGGAATCTTGGATTAAGTTCATAACCAGCATATCTTATACCAACAGTTCCAAAGTCATATGGAACAAGATTCAAAGGGACAGTGGGCAATATAATTCTTTCCCCCTCTCAATTTTGCTCTCTGAAGGCCAGGAAGTAGCTGATATCTGGAGCATCGCCGATGCTCTAGGTGAAAACTTTTGCTGAGTATCTAGCACTTCTGCTTCTTCCTCCACCTTCTTAGCCATCAAGACAAAGGCAGAGTGATAACCTCTTTCCTTAAGAGCTGTTTTTCTCTATGACTATAATTTTCCCTTTACACTGGTGGAACTCAAACTAGTCCTTTATCAGTCTGGTGGTACATCAGTTGGACCTGAATATATTTTTTACAAGATGCTAAGCCATCTATCTCCTGCTTCTCTTACTATTCATCTGGTCGTATTTAACCAGATCTGATATGAGAATGTTTTTCCTGATGCTTAACACCATGCTATTGTATTCCCTTTTCTTGAGCCTGAGAAGGATCCCAAGATTTATTCAAACTACTGTACAATTGCTTTGACAAATTGTCTCTGTAAGATCTTAGAGAGGATGGTTAATGCTCATCTTGTTTGGTTCCTCAAATCAAAGTTTGACACTTTCTCATTCTTTTCTACAAGAACTTGGAGTCCCTCAGTGCTGTCTTTTGAGTGTCACACATTTCAGTATGAAAATTAATGCCATCACTGAACGTCTCCCTCTCACTGCTGCAAGCAGAATCTATGTCAACAACTCTCACATCTCATGTCAGTCGTCAAACAATCATTTACTGAAGTGGACCACTGTAAATAGCTTTAACTTCTCTTTCTCTACAACTTTGCCTGCACATTTGCTGCCAAGGGGGTATTCATACTGATCCTGAACTCTGTATCGGTGAAGTTGTGCTGCCTATGGTTCCTGAGGCAAAGCTCTTGGGGCTTATCTTTGATTGTAAGAGGACCTTTATACCACACATCAAGCTGCTACAGGTAAAATATACAAGAGCAGTGAACATCCTCCTTGCCCTCTCTTCCACCACTTAGGGAATGGAATGATGTTCTATGCTAAAGATATATCGTGTTCTTATTTTATCAAAACTTAACTGTGGATCACTGGTCTATGACTCTGCCAGACCCTCAGCTATAAAGATGCTGGGCCATTTTGCACTTCCCCAATTCAGAGTCTATACATAGAATCTCATGAACCTTCTTTGCACCTCCACCATTTGCAACTGTCTCTACCATTTGCTTTGAAACTTTGTTCCTTACCAAAGCATCTTACTTGGGGTTCTGTTTTTCTTCCCCAGTTTTCAGAACAGATGATCTGCTATTGCTTCTTTTGGTCTTCGTATCCAGATGCAGTTGGATGAATTGGGTCTGTCCTTGGATAACATTGTTGTTTCCATTGGTCAGCCCATCCCAACATGGCTTATTACAGTCCCTAAATGAGACCTATCTTTAAGTCATCTGATAAAAGCATACACACTCAATTGGAAATACTGTCTCGTATTTGCTGAACATCTTTTGAACCATTCTTCCATTTCTATTTATACAGATGGTTTGAAGTCAGGTGATTGTGTGGGCTCTACCATTGTTTCTTGTGGTTCAGTGGTTGCACACAGAATCCTCTCTACAGCTTCTGTGTTCACTGCTCAACTGTGCACCATTTTTCTTGCCCTGGATCACACAGAAGCTAAGCAATATTCAAACTCCACTATTTATACTGACTTGCTTACTTCTCTACTGGCCCTGGAATTGCTTCACGTTAGTTCACACCCTGTTTTTGCCAATATTTAAAACGACTGGGCCATTTCTCTTTAACATCTACTTTTATCCAGTTTTTCTGGATACCGGATCACTTTGGTATTCGTGTTAATAAGCTCACTGACACTGCAGCTAAATCTATCTGCTCTAACACGATCACTTTACGTGTTTCATACATAGACTATGGTCCTGTATTCAAGGCTCGGCTCCATGCCAGTTGGCAGTCGATTTGGAGTGAGAATCATGCAAATAAGCTTTTCCAAATTAAACCCTCTGTTGGACTTTGGCCATTTTTCTTCCATAAGGATTAGAAAGAGGAAGTTGTTCTGACTAGACTATGGATTGGTCACAGTTTTTAAACTCATTATTTTTTTTTATCTGGAACTGATGCACCAGTGTGTAGTTTGTGTAACACTCAGATCACAATAAGCCACATTTTAGTTTCTTGCTGTTGTTATGACTCTCAATGACAGCACGATTTTAAACATATTTGTCTCATTGTTTATCCATTATACAGGGTGGTCGCTAGAAAAATGGAAAATTTGTCAAACAGCTATTTATTTTTACAACGAATAACTTTTACAAACTTTTTTAAAGGCATATGTTATATTACACTCATAGATGCTCAAAATTATTAAAATCATGCATTTTATTCATGATGTAAAGAAATCAAAATAGAAATGAGTAAGCACACATTTTAGTCATGATCTCATCTGAGCCTCAAATTTTCCGCTTTTCTAGCGACCACCCTGTATTAGATAGTGTTATTGGTGATGTTGACACTGTCCACATTGGAAACATTTTTAGTTTTTAAAGGCCATAAGGACATCTAAGTTTTTTAATTTATGCATTAGATCTCTTTTAATGAGATTTCCTTTTAAGAATCACAGTCCATCTAGTTTGATTTGAAATTAGAAAATGGCCGTAAAGTCAAATAACATGAAACCAGGACTGGAAAGGCCATCTTCAGGTGACTGACAGTGGTTTTTGTACTTACCCTGTTAGTCTTCCTGGTGAGTTATGATAATTGCAATTATGCTATAGAAAATCCTTTACTACTTGTATTAGTTTAGTGTTTCTCTTGATGTGGTAGGCCAATATAAACATTGATTTTATGTTTGTTCTTTTTTAAACTTTTTGTTTTACCTTAAATTTCTTTTGTGAATTTGACTAAATTTTCTTTAAATTTAGCTTTTTACCAGATGTTTGGCACAGATAGCCTAGCTGCATTGTGCCATAAAACACTAAATCAACCAACCATCTTTTATGGCACTGTTAACAGTTTATTGCCAGTTGTTCCAAAGAAATCTCAATTATTGTCTAGTCTGATTATAGCATTTTTGGTATATTAAGGGTTTAATTCCTAAGGTTATTTTCATTAAAACTTTCCTATTGTTTGTATAGGACAAGACTTTCCATTAACCCTCCATGTTGATCCCAAAGATAGTGGAAACAGAGTAATATTGTTAGTGTTCAAAATGAAGTAACTTGCACATGTTAGTTTTATGTAGATACTTCATGAAAAAGACAGAACTTTTGCAGTTGTATAACTTACACACTACCACCAGTTACACTTTTATGGTAGGAAATTCCCACTTTTAGTACACTTTGGTTTATGAACTTTAAAAGCCTGTAAGGGATGATCACATTTTGGTTAACAACTTTACATGACTATGCTTTTGTAGTTACTCTCCAGTTTAACAGCATGGATTATCTCACATCCAAAGTTTTAAACCCTTGACTACATGTAGTTGTAAAGCCATTGCAGCAGAAGTGATGACAAACACTGCACTAGTGGATGGATTTCACAAATTACATGTCAACACATACTGATTTATGTAGCGTGAATAAATGTAACCTGTACTACTTGTATGAGCAATTACAAGAGCATTCTGGCATAGTATTACATTTCAGAGTCATGGATATCAAAGTGTGATGTAGCTAGTAGTTATTAGGCATAAGACATTCAAAACATAGCAGTGTCCAAATACTAGAAAATATCAAAAACTATTTGTAATGAAATTTATGTTGGAAGATAAATGACTGGTGCAAACACTGTGTGATATATGAGAGGAAATAAATGATGCTGAGGAAAACTATCAGCATCATAGGTTTTCCTTTGCAGAGAGTATTTTTGAAGAAGGTAGTTATATCCTAGACTGACTATAGATAATTACGTATAAGTAAACATAAGTTACTTTACCATGACATCAAAATCTGTGCATTTTTTCATACATTGATACATCTTGCTTGAAACTCAAGTAAAAAGGATCGATAGACCTATCTTTTTGTGGGCCATATTCATACTGAAAATCAAAATAATGCAATCATTTGGCATTTTGCTCTAAGTGAGGTTTTTGTCCTCACTGAGCTCACCTTTGGACACCTGCATTACCTTTTGACAGATGCACTGCCCCAGTGAAACTCCCTGCCTGACACTTTCAGAGCACATGAATGAAAAGAGAGGATTTCAACAGTAAATTACGGAAGACAGTGGATGTAGTGAAGGAGTGCACTTCACCTTTTCACACAGTCCAATGATTATGGAAACTGTCAAGTGTATACTTTTGAAGTCTGTGAATCTCAGTCTAGTTTATTGAAATGAGCACATATCTAATGATAGTGTAGAGAGCAGCAGTCAACCTGTGCACCAAAAAGTTGTTGCTGTTTCACCGTGAAATGCAGCTTCCAGTGGATGTGATTTATGGATTGCTTTTCAGTGCAGATGTTCCATCATATCCTCACTGAGTGATTCAGATTTACAACTAATTCTTATGAGTTTGCACATCAGTTGTTGGGTAAAGCCATTATATGGCAAGAAAATACAGTGAAAATAAAAGTTAATGAGACTGCAGACTGAACTTTAATGCAACTTTGTTCTTTCCTGACCAGTCTTATTTTATTTTCAGACATTTCAATCCATTTAGTTAAAAAATACAGTAGTTGCATGAATTGGTATAATTCTGTATGTTACTGATGAACCTCTTATACAATGATTGGATCAAGAATTGGAAGTGTAGAAAAATGATAATTCAGAGAACTTTTGTAATCATGAAAGACCCAACAATTCACCTTTTCATAACTATAGTATAAAGTATCCTTTTTTCTTTGCTATGTTCATGTAACTTCTAGATAATTATCAATATTTTTCTGACTATGCTGTATTGTGAGACAGTAACTACTGTTTATGTAAAATCTGTGGTGCAGATTAAGGCTGATAATACAGTTGATATTAAATTTTTTGACTAGAATATCATTAGTTGAAATAACTTGAAATGATTGCTGGTATTATAATGCCTGTGCATGATAAAACTGAAAGGATTTTACAGTCTTTACTGTAAGAACACCATGGTGAAATTTACAGGTAACTTTAGAAGGTAGTTTGTATGAAAGTGATTTTTATGTAATGTTGCATATGATGCCAAACCTTTGTGTGTGAAGGACCTATACATTACTTCTACATGTGCAATGAAGGGGTTTTGATGTACTTTTAAACTGTAAAAGGTAACTCGAGTTGCAAAAAGTCATAGTGACAAGACCTTGTTTCATTAGATTTCACCTGAGTTTGTTTTCCTAACTGTGATATGTTTGCCAACCCATAGATGGTGGTACAGTAGGGTTTACAGAAAAGTATTTGAAATAATAGCTAATTAAATGTCAAATTTTTAGATTAATTTTTAAATACATATTTATATATTGTAAAAAAATTTAACAAATATTAGAAAACAGCATGTAATTTCACTTTTGATGAACTTTCGAAGTGAAATGGACTAATTATTTAATACGTAAAGGACATGCATATGTAAAAATAGAACATTTAATCAGAATGAAAAATATTACATCATGGTATTACAATAGGCAGTTTTATCAGATATCAGAAATATTTTACAAACATCAGTATTATTTATTTCAAACATATAATAATTTATGTTGTGTACAATACCAAGCAAGTAATCATTTATGTTATTTGTAGGTTGAAACTTATGTATTTAATCTCTCTGTACAATCACTACTTTTTTCCAACAAAGAGAAGGTTCCTGACCACTCAAAAGTTGTTCGGTTTGTAGCTTCTTCAGATTTTGTTCATCTTTATCCCAGAAATGAATTAACCCACTTCACTGGCATTCTTTTACGGACTCTTAATATTCAAGTCTCACCATAAATTTTCCATTGGATTCAAGTCAGAACTTTGACTGAACTATTCCAGGACATTCAATTTCTTATTGTGAAGCCACTCCAGTGTGGTTTTGGCTTTCTGCTTCAAGTAATTATTTTACTGAAATGTTATTTTTGACCCACTTTAAAATTCTTGTCTAACTCAGATTTTCCTCTTGGATTCATCTTCACTTTGTATTATCCATCTTCTCCCCAGTCCTGCCAAGTTTCCAAGTTCCTACTGATGAGAAGAATCCCCATAGCATGATATTGCCACCACCATGCTTTACAGTTAGGATGGTATTAACTGGATGTTGTGCTGTGTTGGGCTTTCACCAGATGTAACACTTTGAATTTATATAAAAAAAACTCAATTTTATCTCGTGTCACATGTCTTCAGTATCATTTACATGTTTTATCACAAACTCCATATGAGATTTAAGATGATTCTTCTTTAGCAATGGCTTATTTATTGCTACTCACCCATACAAATCAGTTTTGTGTAGGAACCCAGAACTCATTGATAGTAGAACACTGACTCCCATCTCAGACATGGAACTTTGAAGATTTTTATAATGATTTTTTCATAATGATGGACTTGACTGTACTTAGAGGTATAATCAGCAACTTGGACATTTTCTTCTAATCTTGTCCTGATTTGTACTTCTTTACCACTTTGTCCCTTACTTGTAGAAAGCTTCTTGGACACCAAGGTTGGTTTGTCATATCAGTATGGGAGTTGTGGCTTGAACAGATGCACTTACTGTGAATTCAAGTTAAACCACTTTTATTACACACAGACATAGACCATTATGCTAATTTTGTGACCCTGACCTTTCAAACTAATCTTTTGCATCTGAACTGTTTTGGGGTTACTGAAAAATTGAGAATTTTCTAGTTTTCTTTCAAGATCTGACTTTCTAAAAATATCAGCATTTTTAACTTTCTCAGTTTGGAGCTGGTTGTATAGATTCTTAATATGAGTTCTAGTTTGAAAGTTTCATGGTTGTAAACTCAGATAGCAACAAACAAAATGTTGAAAACTTGCAGAGGATAAATGTGTTTGCAAGGTACTGTACAGGTGGTCAGTATAATTGTCTTCCCTCAAAATACCCATTCCAAAAATCTTCAAAATAATCAATCACAGGTTGAGCTTCAGGTGAAGAAATGTTTTCATCAATAAAAAAAGTTCAATATCTCTGCATTGTGATCTGTACGAATATTAAAGCAATGTTTGCATCTGTGTTGTATCTTTACGTGAAGCCATTTTCTTTCCTAATTTATTGATAAATGCAGTGACAAAAGCTGGGAAAAGCACCCACGATGAGCTGCATGTGGAAATTCAGTATTAATTGCATTTATCTCTCTAAGAAGTCTAATATATACAAGCTCATTTTCATTGGGCAACAAGTAAAGGGACAGCAATTCTTCCTTGTAGCCCATGAATTATATGCATATATAATTGTTTAAAAGTATTAGGAATGGTTTTAAATATCCATCAGTATACAAAATACCACAACTTGCCATTAACTGTAGGTTCACTCTTGTAAAGAAAATCAGTATTCGATCATCAGTCTCACTTGAGTTAAACATTAAGAACTGTTCTCCATTTCCAGTTTTAATGCATTCTTCTGTAAAAACGAAACTTCAATAATTTGGAGTAGCTGACCCTAAAGTATGTTTGCCACATAAATTCTGAATAGTGTGAAGCAATATAATATGGTATATCATGTGTATTATTTCAATACTTTTGTATGCTATGCATTACATTCTTGACTTCAGTACCAGTAGTATTGCTACACTAGTTGTGTTCACACAATCACTTTGTTTTTTGTTTTTTCAAGCCATTCACATTCCCAAGAAAATTTTATCTTCAGCTATTTTTCTTTTAACAAATAACTATCTGTTCAACTCTAACTAAAGGTGATTTTTCTTACTCTAAATGTTTCACACCATCCAACACATCAAAATAATATTCATTTCTATTTATAGTAAAACTGTGCTTTGGTCAGAGATTTTTTTTAAAATTTAAACAGTGCATCCGAGTATCATAAGTGTCTTACTGTGACTAGTACATAAAAGAATGTTACCAATGGATCACTTCATCACTTGCTCAGCTGCCATGTAAGGTGGAGATCATTGACATTATGAGATGATATGACTTAACCTGTATTGTGACCTTAGTTCCATGTTTCTGCTCTTATGGAATTAAAATGAACATTATACAGTTACTGTAGTATATGGAAATCTACAGATCTAATTATGTAGTGAGCATGAAATACTTGTGAATTTATGTTTTAAAGAATTATTATTTCAACATCACAATGCCATATTCAGTAATAGAGCTTGCTTAGGTTGCCATAGATACGATGTTGGTTTATCATAAGTGATAGACACACACACACACAATCTATATATAT
Organism: Carcinoscorpius rotundicauda; assembly: GCA_011833715.1. Classification (NCBI taxonomy): domain Eukaryota; kingdom Metazoa; phylum Arthropoda; class Merostomata; order Xiphosura; family Limulidae; genus Carcinoscorpius; species Carcinoscorpius rotundicauda. The sequence goes on along the minus strand of CM022392.1, from coordinate 40,046,136 downwards.
CTTAAAAGGAAACATGGTGATAATTTTTATTTACATTAATGCTGGACAAATTATATATTCAATAAAAATACTTATAAACAAAGGAAGTCATCTGGAGAGAGTGAAACTGCCATTTTTGGGTTACACAATCGACCAAGTGTAACTGATGTTTTCATTAATTTTTGATGTAATGAGTTCAGTTGTTTGAATTAAAATGCTTCATAAACTTACAATTTTACCAAATAGTTTCATATAATTTATTTCTGTTTAAGTTTACAGTTTTAATACATTAGTTATATAATCATGCTAAATTCTTTTGTTAAGAACCAGACAATGATAGAGGAACTTGTGTAGCAATATGAGGTGCAAGACAGTATGATGGTTCTAAATGCTAATGTGAAAAATCTTGGATACAGATGTTCTTAGGCAACAGTACAAATTATATCCGTATAAATGACACTTGACTGCTATAACAACTTTAACACCTGATGCATGTGATATTTTCCATGAGAACATGTTTGAACTATGCATATAACTTTCAACTTTAAAACACTGACTGGACTTCTGGAAGCTGATTTGATGAAGCAGTTTCTGCCCTGGCTTCAGCAATACATCACCACATTCTTGATGTTCGGCTAACTTGCTTTATTTTGAAAAATATCTTTCTGACATCTCTTGCCTAATCATCCTAAGTCATAAACTGTTTGTCTTTGACAAAAGAATTATGAGACTTATTTAGCAGTATACTGATTTCAAAGGCAAATTTAGATTAAAAGGGGAAAAACAACTGCTGGAAGAGACTCCTACCATCTGGACTCCAGGCAAGTTCATAAATGTCATTACCCCAAGTGAATCCCTGCCCTTCATCCAACATGAAGTAATCAAAGTAACTGTAACCAGTGATTTGGTACCACTTCTACCTACCACTAAGCCAATTGTCTATTATATCATCAACCATGTCCCCTCTCAAGTTGGAATGGCAAAAAACCCACACTGAGACAGCACAATGACATTCATACACCTTTGATGGGACTATAACATGACTAAGCTGCAATGAAAACTCTTTTTGACTGCAAATCTATAAACAGTAGCATATCCTCTGAAGTGATATCAGAAGTCATTACATACCAAAGTAATCAGTGCCAGAAAATCAACATGAGTTGAGACATCTTCACAGACCTTGACGTTATACCAGTAAGAACTTCTGACATTATTCTCAAGTTCATTTAGGACCCACTACAATTTTTAACAGACTAACTAACTTAAATATCACTACAAGATGAACAGAAACTCAGCTATGTGTCAAAAGTAGTAATCATGTACAAGTTTTATATACACGTGTAATATGCAGATGTTGAATAGCATGATCTCCGTATTTCATAATTACAAAATTTATAAAAGTGTAAGTTCTAATTTTGAACATTGGAATCAGTTAAGATAATATATTAAAGTGAGACAGATATTTTTTTTCATTCTATAACATGTTTAGTTGAGAGCATTTTCTGCTATTTCATGGAAATTCAACTGTAGCTCATAAGTTAACATGCCAGACTGTGGAGCAAAAGTTTTGATGTTTGCATTCAATTACCATGAAAAAATATGCTCTGCATTTTGGGGGCTAAAGTGTGTTATGAGGCTGATGTTCAAATTTTACTTTTAGAACTGACTGGAGTAGCCCACGAGATGGAAGGGAATGATGTTTACTAGCAGCTTTCCCTCTACTCTTATCTCTCCAAAATTATAGATAGCTAATGCAGATAACTTTTATGTAGCTTTTCACAAAATTAAACAAAGCTTAAAAAGATAATTAAATCCCATTTTACCTTGTGTTTATAGGACTGTTATATATATATATATTGTGGAGAAGAGATACACGTTATTCAGCTTTCTGATTGATTGAGATAAAGTATTCTGTGAATACGTTGTAGCGGCCTTGAACATATATTTTAATATTCTACTTTTTTTGCTAATCATTTGCAGCTGATCTTTATTATATGTTGAATTTGACTTAATTTTTGTTCAGTTTAATATATATTTTTTAATAATTACCATAGTTCCCTTATTTACTCTTCTTTAATTTCATGCAATGAAATATTCCCCATTTCAACAATCAAACTTTATTCTTCAGCTTTCTTAAGTACAATAATAATAATAATAATAGTTTTATCCTGACATAAATAATGTATATCATATCATTCACTTCACAACCACAAGGTGCAGTTTTCGTCTCTTCAGATACCAGATCATCGAAGCTGTAGTTACTGCAGAATCAGATAAGTGTACTTGATCTAGCCATAAAATACCTGAGAATTACCTCAGATGGACAAATTTTAGTGCCTTCGTGCAGGACCTAGTTATTATAGAAGCTGTAACTTCAGTTCTTCCAAGTTATTTTTTTTCTTTCGTGCTCTTTACGTGAAACCACCCAAGATTTGATTTGTTCTGATCCCAACTAGACCAGTCACTTAGAGACAGTATTGGAAAACCAATATAAATGGGTTTCTGACCATGGTTATTGGCATGGCATAAAATACTTTTTAGTTTAAGTATAAGTGATTAATTTATTTTGTTAGTGAACGCTTTATTATTTTGTTTTTGTGATAATAAAAGTTACAAACAGACAATTGTAGGAAATTATTTTATAATTTATTTATGTTGAGATTATCGAACATCGCGTGCAATACTTTGACTTCGAGAATACACAGATTTTTAGAAGGCAGGCACATTAAGTGATAAGGATATAATCAGCAAGAGAGGAGTGTGTATTTTCTTATAGCAAAGCCACATTTGGGTATCTGCTGAGTCCACCGAGGAGAACGGAACCCCTGATTTTAGCGTTGTAAATCCGTAGATGTAACAGCGAGGAACCACGAGGATGGAATACAAACATACGAGTGTATCAACTGACAGCAAACAAGCGAAATTATTTGCTCAGTACTTCTCATTCCTAACCTCGATTGATTACCCCTTGGTAATGTGAATTTTCCCATATCCAATAACCCCCACAACTCTCTCATCCCAGGGTCCATTTTTCTTTACTTCACGATAACAGATGCACCCAACGTATTTGACTCACTGAAATTAAACTGAATCTTGAGAACATTAAACGAAAGGCACCAGGTTAGGATGGCATAAACAAGATCCTACTTAATAACTTTTCCAATTCAATCTTTCAAATCTCCCTCACACGAAACATGCTCGCCCTTTCACTATTCATTGGTAAAAAGAGTAGCCCAAGAGTTGGCGGTAAGTGGTGATTATTAGCTGTCTTACCTCTAGTCTTACACTGCTATATTAGGGACGGCTGGTTCAGATAGCCCTTGTGTAGCTTTGTACGAAATTCAAACAAATATATATATGTTTTGTAATACTACTATAATTACACAAGTCAATCATTGCTACTGCACTTGCCCCCAGTGGCTCAGCGGTATGTCTGCGGACTTACGCGCTAAAATCCGGGTTTTGATACCCGTGGAGGGCAGAGCACAGATAGCCCATTGTGTAGCTTTGTGCTTAATTCAAAACAACAACAGCTACTGCACTCCATAACTCCGTGGACGTCCTAGCCGACACCTGTCCCACTGACTGTTTTCTCCACCATGTTTGTTCCACGTCTGCCCCCGCCCAGCCCCCATTTTGACGCTTTGTGACGGTTTTCCCATGACACTTTTGAGATAATTCAACAGGACAGTCAAATTCACACATGACAGTAAAGAAATTAAAAGAAATATATTAGTAACTATCTGTAAATACTATACGTTCCCAGTCGCTTTTATATAATCTCCTCTCTTGCCATATTCTACACTCAGGTGCAGGAATGAAGAGAAACAACAGTTTCTGAGCGATCCTGATTGCTCCTAAGGCCCTTCTACAACCTGTTTGATTTAAAATCCTATGTTATTCTCGCGTCAGTTAGTTAAAACAATACATAGATAATAGTGGAAGAGAGAAAAGACACGAGCAAAGAAAAGTTCGGTGTGAAGTTAACTGCTGTAGAAGTGCAAGTAACATTTAATATGTCATAGTGAGATTGACAATACGAAAGGAGAATAAAAGAATATTTTTTTCTGTCAAAGCATGGTTCTAAAGTAACAGGCCTAACTGGACATTTGAGAAGAAGAAGAGAATTTTATATGTATAGTGTTTATAATATGGTTATAATATTTATAGTATAAAGAAAAGAATTTGTTGCATTTACGTTTAACTTGTTTCAAATATATTATTTTGAAAACAAGTGAAGTGCGTGCTGTTCATTTATCATTAAATTTATCGCCAGAAAATCACAGGCACATACTGTAGAGAAATCCTGAGCCAAACAAAAACGCAGTATATATTTATGCTACCGAAATGTATAAGAAAAACTTTTAGACTGACAGTTGGCGAAGAATTACAATTTTAAATTCTGACAGTTGTGTTAAGATCATTCAGGGTAGCCAATATAGTAACCCAAGAAGGTTGGCATCCAGCACGTTTGAAATCCCACTTTGGCTTATCCATTAAAAACTAGCTATCAGTGAGTTTTGCTTAGTAGATAATGTATAATGACTTTATTCTACCCAGTTCCTAACTGTATGGTCTCCATCACAGCTACAAATTATTAGCAGAAAGTAAAAGATTAAAAGACCACCAAAATATACTCACAAATTACAATCTCTTTATTCCATTAATTAGAAACCTGGACCACAAGTATCTCTGCTCTACGTGTCACTTCTAAAGCAATCCTCTATAGACAAAGTAAAATAGGATACAATGTAATTATCTCATGAAACTCTTCTGGATTTTGTACAAAGCTATAGAAAGGTTATATGCATTATTGACCAAGTGTGATGAACCATGGACAAGCCAATAGCCTTCCCATTATGAAAGGAGAAGTATTGATGTTTTGCATCAAAGAGAGCCTTAGATTCAAGCAGCTTTGGATAATGATGTCATTTGTTTGGCAATGTATTGTTCAAGTGAGTATGAGCAAAATTCAATCTTTTGTTCAAATTCCAATCATTGGAGAGAATTCAATGCCTGTCTTAATACTGACTTGGTAGTCATTCAAAAAGAATGTCATGCACAATGACGAGCTATCCTTGATACAATCATTAGAAAATAATGCAGTGACACAAATAAAGGGTTTGAATTTCACCAGGTAGGTGTTTTAGAGTTCTGGACTCAGAAACAAGTAGTATAACATTTTATGTTAAGTTTGAATTCATGGGGCACTAGAACCAGACCAACTAAAACAGTGCAGAGCTATCTTTTGAATAGATTTCAAGATTAGTAAACTAAATGAGACTTTAAAGCACATGCTGATGAACTGGGTTGTTTGCTGGTCGGTGTAGGATGCAATAGTACTCACAAAAGGTTCCATTCCAGTGTCAATTTCATTTGCTGGCTTGCATTCATGATGGCTGATGTTAATTTGAACTGGGTATGTGTAGCAGAAACCTTTGTAAAAACATAATTTGGCACTTTCACTAAACGTGCACGCGCCCGCGTCGCGCTAAACATGCTCGCCCTCCCAGCCGTGGGGGTGTATAATGTGACGGTCAATCCCACTATTCGTTGGTAAAAGAGTAGCCCAAGAGTTGGCGGTGGGTGGTGATGACTAGCTGCCTTCCCTCTAGTCTTACACTGCAAAATTAGGGACGGCTAGCACAGATAGCCCTCGAGTAGCTTTGTGCGAAATTCCAAAACAAACACTAAACGTGCAACATTACTAAAAAAACAGTGGCTCAGATGTTGCTAATTTATATTTAGATGTGCTATATAAGTTATCTATTTGTATAATTTGTGAATAAAGTGGCCTACAGTTATGTGGTGATGTCATAAAATGTCATTCGAGATCTACATAGCAGCGGTGGTCTACATGAGTGTATAAAGGTTTTCATTACAGTTCTGTTTAATATGTATGTGATATTTCATGGTGAACTACCAACTTAGTTTCAAATTGAACTAATACTTAAAACATCCTGCTTTCTTGCTAAAACCAAGTCACACTCGCTTAAACAGTCATGTCTCTGAAAACAAAATACAAAATAGTTTTGATATACAGGGTAAGGCAAAACTGATCATATACTTGATCCACTAAGATCATAATTTAATTTATTTTACTCCGAAACTAACAATAACGAAACTGGCTCAGTTACCTTCAAAATATTCCCCTTAGTACCATCTGTATAGTAGTTTTACCCCACTATATATGTCAACACTAATCAGTGTAATATGTAATATGGCTGAAAATAGTGGAGCAGCTAGAATTACTTAAACTGTGCTATGTCAACGAACATAGCTGTTATATGATTCTAATCTCGATAAAACAATATCTGAGTCACAAATCTTTTTAATATTTTTATAGAGAAAACTACCATGTCAGTCATAGTTATTAAGATTACTGTTGTGAGTGTAGTAACAACAAGAATAATTATTAATATTATTTGCCCCATATAAAAACGCCCAGATTTTCATTATCATAACATCAGTTCTACGATCAGTATTCAACTACAAAGATTTGAAAATGTATTTAAAATTATTTATGCTATTTTACATATATTCCAGTAATAAATATAATCTTAACTGTAAGAGTATCATTTTCCTGCCTACACAAAGAAGAGACGGCATATTGCACACTATATCTGTAAAAGAACAGGCCCGAAAAATAATGTTATACTCCGCCAGTAGGCCCACAGATACCTTTAGGTGGAAAGTTTGTTGTTGAAATTATTTACCTGCAAGTTACTTATGAACAGGCCCCGGCATGGCCATGTGGGATAAGGCTTGCGACTCCTAATCTGAGGGTCGTGGGTGCGAATCCTTGTTGCACCAAACATGCTCGCCTTTCAGCCGTGAGGGCATTATAATGTGATGGTCAATCTCACTATTTGTTGGTAAAAGAGTAACCCAAGAGATGGCGGTGGGTGTTGATGAAAGCTGCCTTCCCTCTAGTCTTACACTGCTAAATTAGGAACGGCTAGCGCAGATAGCCCTCGAGTAGCTTTGCGCGAAATTCAAAACAAACAAACCCAAACGGCTTCACTATCGCTAGATCCTCATATTGCACAATATTGAATAATTTTACGTGTTGCAAGTTCCGGCATAAAGAAACGGCCCAAAATGGGGAAATGACTCTCTTTATCTTTATGTAATTTTAATTGCTGTATTGAAGATATTTTATTTACACTTTTTTTTCCACAACTCATGTTGTTATGGGTGATAATCAACAAAGTCATGGATCCAAAAGAAATATGTCCTATGAAAAATTTGAAAGTCGTTTTTATAAGTTGGTGTGATGGTAACTCCATTGGTAATTGTAGGCAAAAACGTATTATTAAAACGCTAACCGAGAAAATAGTCTCCCAGCGACACGATCGATAAGTCTGCGAACTTATAACACTAAAATCCAAGTTTCGATATTCATAACGGGCACAGTAAATAAAGGTAGACAATTCTGTAGCTTTGTGCTAAACTATGAACAAAGAAGTAGATTAAATATTAATTCACTGAAAAACTTTAATAAAATAAACAAGGGGAAGAGATGTGATTATCTTGTATTTTAATTTCGTAATTTATTTGTTAACCACATAAAAGAACATTTATCTTTCTAATTTTATTTCACAAACCTGGGATACGCTATTTTTCTTGCTTATTTCTCTAGTTACCTGGTTCTTGTTTCCTATTATCTTCAACTGCTGGTAACTATCCTAAACAATATTCAATTAGCAAAAAAAAAAATAAAAAAAAATGTGTTAGTCATAACTAATATGGAGAATTAAATTCCACCTCTTTTATTGAAAGTAGTACAATAGAGTAGGGTCAAACCATATTATTGTATAACTATACAAAGATCTGAGTAACCTTTTTTTCACGTTCAAATCAAATAAGTACACAGGTGATCTAACGAAAAATATCACACTTATTTCTTATTGGAAGAATATAATACATTTAAATTTTCAAACAACCTATTACAGTTTATTTTTGGATAACATAATGATGGAATGGCTTCGTATCTAAAGCTGGAGAATGGAAGTTCATGATTCAGTCACATTAAGAGATATTTGAAGGTCTTTTTCTAACATTATTCAGGAAAGCTCAAAGTTTTGTATATGTTACAGATGCAAAATGCTTACTCAACAACCTTAAAAAGATCATTTCATGATCAATAAATGTGAACTGTATTATGTATTTTGTACGAAAGAGCTTATTGTATTTAGAGTCTTCGTCGATTTAATGATACAGATTTCTCTAAACAAGTGCAAGCATCATAAGAAGTAGTTACTATGCTATGATTTAAAAGAGATGAAGTCACTGCTGCTCTATAAGGTGAGACATTTCAACTGTCCGGCCATCTCAAAAAGTACAGATGTGTGAGATGGGGAATAAAACGACGAGTTTTTGAACAAGAACATTTACGAGAATTCCTCAAAATTAACACTTGTGTTGCAAATTGTCTCCCAAACAACTAGGGAAGTCAGTATTCTTCCCAAACAATGCTGTCAATAATGATAATTACTTTATGCTGTTGTAGGAGTTATTTTTTCCAAACTTATGCCAGTCTAGGATACCTGTCATTGAGATTCATTTCCAATATAACAGAACACCTTCACACTGTTTGTGGACGGTCCACGAATGATGATTAATTTACACGTTTGCATGAATGATAGACAAAAATTGTCCAATAAGGTGGCCTCTTCGTTCACCAGATTTAACTCTACTAGAATTTTTCCTGTGGGGTTACATTAAAAACATCGTGTAATCCAAATATAAAAAAACAAACATGGACTACGAATGAGCTCAAAGACAGTCTTATTCAGTCCTGTTATCGTATAGCACTGAGATCATGGAAATATTGTATAATAAGATATTAAGCAGATCATGAGAAGCACAAAGAAACTGCTGGAAGACATGTGGATACTTTACACTAACATTTTTAAAAGTTAGGTATTCTAACTAGCAATGCTGCAAGCCAAATGTTCTATTCCAGTGATGTACGTTTGCGTTACCAATATATTAAGTTCTTCCTTTATAAAATTAGTTTTGTTTCTGTAGTTAGATCACCCTGTATTATGTGTATAATAAATAACTTATTTAGTTTAACTCCCATTTAATATTGCGATGGGTTCGTAGGTCTTCGACTTGAATTTGTATATATTTTGTTGCCCATGCAATCTAGGATAAAAGATGAGACAATCATTCATATCTTGCCTGATTGTTATTTTGATGATTTGACAATTGTGAATTTTAAAAAAATTAAATAGTTATTCTCGATATATCTTAAATTAGGAACATCATAACAAATATTAGGCAAATTATTATTTAGTATGGTACTTACGCTTCCATGTGCTTAAGCTTAGAAATTTTGACGAGTATATTAAAAATTCTCATAGCGGTTCAGCGGTAAGTCTTAGTGTTTTTCACAGTGAGGCCCGGCATGGCCAAGCGCGTTAAAGCGTGCGACTCGTAATCTGAGGGTCGTGGGTTCGCATCCGTGTCGCGTCAAACATATTCGCCCTCCCAGCCATTGGGGCGCTATAATGTGACGGTCAATCCCACTATTTGTTGGTAAAAGAGTAGCCCAAGAGTTGGCGATGGGTGTTGATGACTAGCTGCCTTCCCTCTAGTCTTACACTGCTAAATTAGGGATGGCTAGCACAGATAGCCCTCGAGTAGCTCTGTGCGAAATTCTAAAACAAACAATTCACAGTGAACATCGTATTTTGATACTCACATTAGGCTTTGTGTTTTACAATAAACACAATTCTTGAAGATGGTATTGTTGTAATGCATTCTACATTTGGGCACGTTTTATATGGACTGTTTAGAATATTATAGAATTTTCTTGCCTTTACTTTATACTATCAGTGGCTTACCTTTCGAGATCGTGTTTGAAAGAGACTGGATAAATTCACCATTTTTAGCGTGTTAGTAATCTTGCATTTATACCAGTAGTACACAAACTTTTTGAGTCAGGGGCCACATACTTTTCGAAACCATTGGGAGCCACAAAAAAGTGAAGATTAAAATAGTTCCACAGTTGTTTCGCACAAAATGGACATCACATTTAAGAACACACAAATAACGATTGCATCAAAGAGTTTGCACATTATTCTAAGAAATGTCATGATACGTCAACTGTCATAATTCAGTGCGATGGATGGTGCTGCATGTCATATACAAGCTTAGAAATGTCCGGCTTGATGTTTCACGTTGAAAGACGCAATACTATTTCCAGATGATCATCAGTCAGCTGATTGTGATTGTTGTTTTTCTTCAGTTTCATATACCAGAAAGCCTGTTCACAGCAGTACGTACTACCAAACATGCTGGTGTAGACAAGTGCATTCTCTTTCAGATTATCAAATGTATCAGGCAACGTTTTGTAGAAGTAAAACAAACTGTTTTCTCGGTAAATAGCAGTTCATCAGATGCCTGGAGATCAGTAAGTTCGAGCTGATATTCTGCTGACAATTTATCCACTGACACACTGAACAGATCAGCAAAAAGTTTCATCAACAATCTGCATTGGTCAAAATCATGAAACCCTGAGTTGAAGGATTGAATCAAGGTATCTATCTTCCCAATATAAACTTGTGTGTCTATGTAGCTGTGACTAAAAAGTGGAAAAGTGCACGAAGTTCCCTGATGCTGTTTGCTGCCGGAACAACTACAACTTTGTCCTGAAAGCTGAGACGTGATTTGCAAGCCTACAGACAAGCTGATTTTTGCCTTGCAACTTCAAATTCAGATCATTCAAGTGTTGTGTCATGTCGACCAGAAAAGTCAAATCAGCTTGCTATGCTGGATCAGTCATGGAAATCGCTTCTGTGTTTTTGTTCTTGCTATTGAGGAATTCTATCACCTCATCAATCAACTCCCAGAATCTTCTGAGCACCTTCTCTCGACTAAGCCAGCATACTTCACAGTGATATACAAAATAAATAGACAATGTTGGCTGCTTTATCTGTAAGCTGCCTTGTCACGTCTGCTGAGAGGTGTGAAATTATTCATTGAACTGTCATACGATTCAAATCCACTGTCTGTAGCTTGCAAACTGCTTCTGGACACTACTTTTCTGATGCAATAATCATACATTGCTCGACAAAATCACCATCAGTGAACGGTCAGCCAGATTTTGCTATCATAAACGAAATATCGTAACTGACTTCTTACGCTGCACCTAAATATGCTGATTGCTTTGAGAAAACGTTTGCTGGTGATTCAGCGACCGCCTCAGAGATTCAATTTGAGCTGTTCGTTCATTACCGATAACGTTGTGGAAATCTTTATGCTTCGACTCATAATGACGCTTTATATTCGATACCTTCGCCACTGCTACTGTCGAATGACACAGTAGACAAATCACGTTCTTCTGTTATTGAACAAAACAGTATTGCACAGTTCATCATGAAACTGCTGGTTTTCGTTGTCAACTTTTCTTTTACGATTAGCTGCCATTTTTTTTACGAAATAATATCAAAATAGGGCTCGTAAACAAATCTCGAAGAACAATTGGAACGCGTGAGATTTCGTAATTACGGAAATATTACGTCATTGCGCCAATATCTAATCTAATGCATATTCTTCTATAACGCTTAATCTTCGCGCACAGGCGCGAACTCTCTAAGTTTGACTTTTCCGTTGGACATCATGGGCCACTCGGCGACTCGTCGCGGGCTGGACTTTGTGCACCACTGATTTATTCAGTTCCAACACCACTGTCATGTTATGAACAGACCTGCACATATACAACGAAAATTTAGAATAAATACTGTAATATTGCCAAAAGATAGAAATGTGTGGTATGTTCACATACTATACAACTTTCAGTCTTTCCTGCGTCGAGCTTGTCATCGAGCTAACAGTTAACTTTATTTATAAAACCAGTAACCCTTATATTTATGCTCTTATCGAGGACTGTAGCAACATTTTATCGTACGTCCGAAATGCTCACACAACACATAAACATAAAAAACTTGGAAAAATTCCTGACATAATAAAACATTTTCATCTGATAAAAGTATAATTTTAAACTGACTGTGTTATGATGAAAAAAAACTTTTTTCACTCTGGCACTGCATACGGTACAGAAATAAAACATTTAAGAGAAAAATACCTCAAAATGTATAAAGAAAACGTCTTTAACATAGAATATATAATAAAAAGAAATCTCTGTAGAAGAGAAGCAAGAACACAAATGCAGAATAAATCCCTTTATGAAAAGAAAATCATGTGAAATCCTTCAACATATATCACAATTAAACATGATTACATTATAAAATTAATACCGTTTCATAACATTACATCACAATGCAATTTTTAACAAGTATTAATGTAAAACAGTGCAATATCATCACATGAACAATTATTCTTATTCAAGTAATCCATCAACACAAAATATTTACTATATAGCTGTAACAGATAAACTTTTTTTACAAACCCATACATAGCATATCATTTACAAAGTAATTCTAAACAATTGAAATACACTTTAAATATAAAATTCAAAATCTACTTTTATTGACAAAGATTAGGGAGTTCTATACAAAATGCTCCATTTGGTTTGAGTGTCCCTATGTTATTCTACAACAATGAATTTATGGTCTGTATTTTATTTTAATCCGTAATGACAAGAAAACTCACTTTTACATATGTATATTTCATTTTCATTGACATAAATTCTTAAGATAATAGTACAACTGGTCATTATGTGTACACCGAATAATGGCAACTCTTCTTACTGATTGATTGACTGCAATAAGATGGAAGTCATGGATCGTCACAAAATCAGCAAATTTCTAATGTACAGGAAAGAACTTCTCCTAGACTTGATAGCTTTTTCAAATAAACGTCTACCTCCAGTAGCCATCTGTTTCTCTTGGTTGTAAGTATTTCATGATTTAGGGACTACCGCTTCTGGAATAAAGAGCCTTTTTAAATTTTGAAACACAAGAGATGGAGTGAAAGGCTACATGCGCATTAGCTAAAAGCAAAAAAATTCCCAATAACCAGAGTTAAATTTCTAGTCATGGCGTCAAAATGTTATCTTTCCCATCCATTTGTTTGTATATTTAGGCTAATTAGATAAAATTGCTTTTTGTCAGAACAATCACATATGTCCACTGAATAACAGGAGATTTGGCAAGATATATATCATAGAGTATTAATGAGCTAGTCTGATTCTTACTAAATTCACGAGAATGATTGTTGTTGTTGTTTAGAATTAAGCACAAAGCTATACAATGGGCTATCTATGCTCTGCCCACCACGGGTATCGAAATCCGGATTTTAGCGTGTAAGTCCGCAGACATACTGCTGAGCCACTGGGGGGCTCACGAGAATGAAATAAAGAGACTTGACATAATGTAACACATAAATGAAAAATTGTTATTAAATCATCAACATAAACACAATATATGTACTTACTTATGATACTGAACAGTCATTTTTTGCTTTCCAAACATGATCACTTGAGATTATTTTAATTTAACATTATTTAATTCAAATGTTATGTCAAACTTATACAGAGCGATTAGTGAAACATACATAAATGGCAATTTTCATTCAAATGTAAGAAAACTAGTAATTTAGAGGCATAACCTGATATACCTTTGAAGAACATTGCTGTCCACATCCTTGAACAATGTGAAACATAGCAGCTAATTATCCAATTGGCAGATCAAGCAAACAACAAATTGCAAAGGCGGCTAAAATGGAAAGCAAGATAATGACTTTTTCGGCTACTTATTGTGTGAAAACTGTTCATATCACAACAACTAAAGCTTTCCGATAAAAATGCTATGTTAAAATAAGAAGGACAAATTATACGGTACACTTATATGCTACAGTTAAACGTTGTGTTTTAATCAGTTTTAGTATATTTTTATTTCGATCTTAACCTTTCATAATGTGAACCTTGCATTTTTGTTTGTATTTTAGTATAGGTATCAAAATAGTGGATTGACTTTAATATGCCCTCCAGTGGCTCAGCGGTACGTCTACGGACTTACACGCTAAAATCCGGGTTTCGATACCCGTGGTGGGCAGAACACAGATAGCCCATTGTGTAGCTTTGTGCTTAATTCAAAACAACAACAACGACTTTAATATATTATGTTATCTAATATTATTATTTTGCAATAAAATATAATTTTCACCATTCCCTAGTGGTAAACGTAGTTATTAGAGGAAGCTTCTAAAGTGTGAAGGTGGAATTTACTTATAATAATAATGATTTTTATTAATTGTTCTTAATCTTAGGTACATTTGCATACGTTTAAGAATAAAGTTTAACTAAATAATGATTTAGATGGTACTTTTAGTTTCTGACATCATTTGATTCATTATATAATACTAATAGTAGTATTAAAACGTGTAACAGATGAGTTCAAAATGTGAGTAGTGAGGAAAAATGAGTGATGTAATGTTAACCCTAACCAGGTCTGTTCAACAATATCGAGCATGGGCACTATTCTTTAAATTTGAAACTTTTGTTATGTATTATGCGTACATTGCAACTGTATGTTTATTTGATAACCACGAATTGGCTTATAAAATATAGAGCTTGCTTGAATGGATAGTTAACTATTAGTGTTACGTAACTGCAAGTTACAACGTTGTACATTCGTAATAAATTATTTTACTGCCCATTCAAGCATACTCCAAATTTTATTAACTGCACGCTGTGTTGAAATCAAGTGCTATACATGTCGATGAGAGGGTTACTCCTGTGAAAATAATTAACCCCGAAGTAGAGTATTTTGTTGAATTTTAATTCACCCGCTCTTTCCAATGAAAAGGTCTGGATTCAACACTGACTGCATAGTTATATTTTTAATAACAATCCTCAAGGTTGAAATGGGTAAAGAAAGCAATGATACAAATGCATCCTTTAAAAGATGTCTTTTTTTTTCCACTTTTGAGTATTTATTGTTACTGTTACTAACTCGGTCATTCCTTTCCAACTCACCTTGGACTTTCCAGTTCATATCATAGATTTCCTTGAAAAAATTTAAGCAAAAACTTCATTTTGATTTATTTAGCCATGTAGTACAGCCTTAGGATTTTGCATTGCCAAATAAATCAAAATGAATTTTTTTGCTTGAATTTTTTCAAGACAAATCTGTGACATGAGATGGGAAAAGTTCTTTTTTCTGGGTGAGTTGGCACAGAATGACTACTAGCAATCGTGCTATTCCTTTGTACTATTTTGTACAGATAGGTGGGATCATCTGAACATCTGTAATGTTTATATGGTCTCAAAAATTGCTGCAAGAAAAGTTACTTGCCACATTTTCTTTTAGAAGCAATAAAACTACATGTGTTACCCAAATATTTTGAGAATTTTTTCTTATGAGAATAACTTCTCATATTTATACCACGTATTGTTTTACAACTTGAAAGGTATTTTTGTAAATGAGATCTTCTGAATCTGTGTGCATCTAAAGTAAGGAGCAACCTAGCACTTTTTTTTTATTATTATTGAAGAGATAGCCAAAATGTTTTTACTGTAAATGCTGACACTGAGAAAATTTCAGGAAATTGCATTAAATCTATAAAGCAGTATTACCTTGAATTATTTGTAGATACTAAATGTTTTGACAATGATGCATAACTTGAGTATTAGGTATATACACTCACATACAACGTAATTCTTAGTATTAACTAACAGCTCATTACGTGTGCTTCTACACTGAAAGGGAAAAGCTTTAAACAACACTTATAAATATTCAGAGTTTCTATAAAATGCTGACAACTTTGCCATTCTTATTGATAAAAATTTGAAACAGCTCAGAAAATCTGTAATGTACTTCAATAATTCAATAAGTAAATATTCCAATGTAGATAAATTCAATCACAAAAAATTCCTCAAAATATGGGCCAGAGGTAAATGTTATTCTATGGAAGATGGTTTTACACTTTACTACTGTAAAAGAGAAGTGTATCAGTTTCAAAGTATATCTCAGAATGGCTGATAATGGGTATTAACACTTTTATTGATAAAGAGAAAACAATGTTTTGATCTTCCTAGGTCATCTTCAGGTTAAAACATTTCAGTTGGAGTAAAATATTGAAGTTATGTTACCAACATTTCCATTCTTTATGAAGGCTGGTATTGAGATGGGAAAACTACAGGCTAGCTTTTGGTAGAATAGATGACAAAGGAATCCACACCAAATAGTTCTGTAGAACTTGCAACATGAAAAGTCAAGCTAGTTACAAATGCACAATTTGTGACTGCAATCAGGATTGTATGGCATCTTTGGCTGGGTACACTTTCATGGACTGTAAAAATATTAACATTAATGATAAAAAAATTATTGGGTTTTCTAAAGGAGAAATGAAGAAAAATTCAATTACATATGAATAAGTACTTAGTAAAGGTTACAATATAAGATTATATATGCTATCCTTATTAATGACTTGATCAATAAGAAATATGAAAATATAATTTCAGAACATTATACCCTGAAGTTGATTGAAAGTTTGTATGTTATATGTGAGTTTAATACTTCTAAGACAGAATAGATGCAGTAATTCAAGGGCAGGTAACTTATGGCATCACTTGCTGAGATTATATGAGCATCATAGATTATTTGAAGTTTCCATCTAACACTTCACTAAGGTTGATATGTTAAGAATAAGCAGTATTGAAAATCTATAAGATCTACATTCAGGCTCAAATGATAAAATGTAAATTGCATACATGTGAATTTGGTGAACAAATTATTTGTTAAGAAAGTCCTTTGTAGTCAGGTATAGTCTAATGCATGTATTGAATGAATAGTATACTCTTCAAAAAAAAGAAATGCAAAAGGCTAAATTTCAGGCATATTGTTAACAAGTTTATTCCGGGTAGTTCTATATGACGTGTGAAACTTTGCACATTCACCTCTGAACATCCAAAGTCTGCAAAGGCGAAGTCCACGCTCACTAGTTGAAGTTTAATGTCAATAACGAGTATGCCCCTCGTGAGCATCAATGACTGCTTGGCATCTCCTGCCCATGGAAGCAATGAGATGATGAATCACGTCCTGGGGAATAGCTGTCCACTCGGCCTGCAAAGCTGCTGCAAGCTGAGGAAGAGTCTGTGGATGAGGTTGTCGCCGTTGCAGACTTCGGTCAAACACGTTCAAGAGATGTTTAATGGGGTTTAAATCTGGTGATCTGGAGGGCCAGGAAAGAACGTTGATGTTGTGATGTCTCAAAAATGTTGAGGACGGGCATTGTCATGTTGAAAAACGTCACTGATGTTCACCATGATGGGTTGCACATGGGGCCTAAGAATCTCATCCACAGTTGCATACGGTCTGATCGAAATCCTATGCAGCCCTGGTATGGTTGAGGCAGTAGACGTCGCAGTGGTGACGTAATCGGATGTAGCAATCTTGTGCGGGCGTGGTCACACGAGGTCTGCCAAATCGTGGATGGTCACGAGTTGATCCATGTTGTTGATGAGGATTCCATAGCCTTGTGATGGTGCTTGGGTGGACATTCGTAGCTCTGGCAACATCTGATCGGGATTCATCTGCTTCCAAGCGACCAATGGCGTTGTTGTGTTGTGCTTCAGTCAGTCTTGGCATAACTGTATTGCATGTTGGTAGTTTAACACTGAGTTATGGAAACCGAGAACCCGTCACCTTTATAGGGATTTTGCACATATTAAGACTGACATCCTATGAAATAGGTAAAAAGCAAAAGAATTAAAAAAAACTCAACTAGAATTAAGTATACCTCGTACAGTAAGATAAATAAAAAATTGTAAATTTAAAACCTGCAAATCAGGATAATGAAAAAAGTATTAAAAAACAAAACAAGACTAGAGATACTGCAGACATTATTTAGTCAAACTACAAACTTAATTTGGCTTCATGCTGTTACCTAGATTTTCTTTTGGTGGAGTAAATAATAGGAATTTGTAGTTTGAGTAAATAAGGTTTACAATATCTTCATCCTTGTTTCAGTTTTTATTACAATCCTTATTTCCATGTTTTTAAATTTCGAAGTTTTTCTCAACTATGGGGAAAGAATTATTTGACATGAGAACTAACTTATAAACTGTAATAGAAATAAAATATTTAGGAGCTAGCTTATATTCATGATGATTTATTGTATCTATTGACTATTTGGTCACATTAGTTGGAAATGCAAAACGTTAAGCTGCAGCTAATGATTGTCATAGAGATTTGTAGATATATATTGCATAGCAATGGGTAATATATACCTAGACTTGGACACAACCCTAATTAAGCACATACAAAATTTTACCAGTAGAAAAGCAGCCTTTTCAAATAAAATATAATATTTAAAACATTGCTTTGAATAAACCTTTGTGTGGCTTGAAGTAATTACAGTCTAATGTTCATCTGTTATTGCATGACAATTTCTATTTTATTCTATCTGTACTGAAACTTTTCATAAGAACACCAGATATTTGTAAGAAAGTTTATTTCAAAGTATAATAACTGCTTGAACTAAAATTATGATGTTTTTTAGCTTATGGTGGTTTCATCAGGTCCACCATCTTGAACCTGAAATTCCTAGCTGATATTTTTTCTCTTCAGATGTCTTTTTGCCTGGTTCTTCTGCCAAGGTAGGGTTATAGCTTTCATTGTTAGTCCATCAGTCACCACTTCATCCTAATAGCTCTACCTTTAAACATCTATCTTCCCTTTTTCATGTTGTTGTACAGGGTTCAGCTGTGCCCCTACTTTGCTGGTTATTGTGTGACTTTGTCCACCCTTAATTGTCAGCTTGCTACTGCATGGTATTTCTTCCTCTATTCTCTCTCCACCTTATTCTAGTTCTTCTTTGTCTATAAACTCTCTTGCCCTGCTTCTATTTTTGACTGAGATCTTGGTATTACTCAGTAACCTTTTACACATGCACATTCTTACCATTAACAACATAAAAATTTTTTTTTTCTATCCTTCCCTTCATGTATATTCCTGTTTTCACTTGCTGGTGTTTACATTTTTATGTTTGTTTTTGTACATCTTTATACTCTTTCTCCTTCTGTCTTCAGCTACTGATTGTAGCTCTTTCCCATTTGTTTGTGCTGTTCATTGCTATTTCATTCATACCTTTTACCTTTAGAATTTCTGGCTTTCTCTGTTCATTCCATGGGATTCCTGTTCCTCCTAAGACATCTTGTACCTTTGTTGGTGTGGTCTCTATGTTCATCATTATTGCGTAATGATATTCCATGTTTCATATTATCAAATTTGTCTCCTCTCTTATTCTCTTGCCACTCACTTGCCACTGACTACTGCTATATCAGATTATTCCATTTGGTATGTGACTGCCTTGCATAGCTTTTCTCTCTGCTCTCTTCACTGTCTGTTAGGCAATTTTCTGGAAAACACTGCATTCTACTCATCATCTTTGGACAGGGGAGGGTACACCCTTTTTGCTTATAGAATTTACTTTCAGGATCCCCCTCCCCAGATGTATAATGGTGCCTCTCAGAGGGCACTTATTTCTCAAAATTCCTCATTGAGTCTGATTTCGGTATATTACTAACTTTTAATATAGTATGTGTATCCTCACTTAATTTTGCAGACATTCACTAAACATTACAGTCATTTATGTACAAAAACTCGGATGCTTTAGCAAAGTATTTTTACTAAAGATTTGTCCTTAAATATATCAAGTATTTTTTTGTTGTATCAGTCCATGTGCTACGTAATTTTCATGTTAAAATAAATCATTTTCTCCTCAGTTTTCATTTGCATAATCTCTAAAACCTCTTAACTACATTTCAAACTTTTGTTTCAGTAAAACTATTTTATCTGTTATTTTCTCTACTCTAACTATACAAGGTTTGTCAGTTTGACCAACCATGTAACAATAAGAGAAACAAACAAAATAAATCTAAATTACCCTTTATTTTTTTTCTAGAATGACCTTAAATTGTAACATGAAGGTGCTTTTATTTATCTTCAGTAGTTTTAAACTCATTTTTGTAAACATTTGTTTGTACTTACATTTTATTGTTCTTTTAACTTGTCTAACTACAATGCTATTTGTGCCATGATGCTATAAGTTTCACTTTGGGAATTGAATTACATTACCTAAGAGCTACTCTGAGTTGCTTGTTTGTGTGTCTTATGAAAAGTTTCTTGATATTATTGTTTACTTTATCTAATTTAACTTTAACTGACCTAATGAGTTTCTTATTTTTACATTTCTGTAGTACCTGTATGTCCAAATGATACTTTTTCTGATAGTGCTTAGCATCTGGTACAATCTATATGAATTGCATTAATATAATGAAATATACATTTAAAAATATTCTGCTTGCTAATTCTGTTTTTGGAGACATTAAAAATGCTTACTTACCCTAATTTTTTCAGCATGTTATAGGAAGTAAAGCATTTTCATTTGTAGGTTATATACAAGAATTATTTAGTTTGTTGCATTTTGTGATATCTGTTTTGATTATTACTCAATATTTTTATACAATTGTGGCAAGAAACAAATGCAAAGGAAATCCTCTATTGGCTTGAAATAGCTTTATAGTTTGGGAATAGTCAATTTATTAAAACATTTTTTTAGTTCTTTTCATCAAACCTTTGGGAGGGAAGCTTACAACAGTTAATAATAAGTCTTTGTGCATTGTTATAGTTATGTAAATTGTTTAGTCTGTATGTATTGTTGTAGTTTTAACACCAAACATATTTTAGACTATTAGTGTTATTGAAAATAGTGTTTTCTGGAAGTACATTTTATACTAATAGTATATCTAAAAGAAAAGTGAATTCTTACCCAAATAAAATAAATAATTGTTTAGCAAGGTACCATATCCCAAGGTGGTGATATGAAATACTTCAAGGATAAATTATAAGCCCAAGTACAATGAATTAAGAATATGTCCAGCCATTATCTTCTGATAAGGTTTGATTACACTTGTATCAGAAAGTGGTTCAGAAGAATCGTTGTTAATGGTGACATAGAAGTTTAAGGTCAGTTCTGTACTAGATATAAAAGATGAAACAAAATTGTCCAAATTTAAATGCTAGAGGGATGTGCATAAACAGGTTTACCAGAACAAAAATATTTAAAAAATTGTGTACAAACTTTCTACCTAATTTAAATATGCTAGGTTTTAAAGTTGATAACAATTCTGTTTCCTTTAAAGTCATACAAAAGTCAATTTACTGATTAGTTAAAATACTTTGAATGTAGTAATAATTTTTTTCTGTTTATTGCTTTCAAAGGAAGGCTATTTCTTGGTGCAGATAAACAGAGCTCTGAAGCTAATGTAATTGGAGTATTAAAAGTTTTAGAAATTAAAACTACTTGTCCTATGTAACATATTATTTCATTGATTGCTTTATTGAGTGCATAGTGAAAATGAAGTGTACTCCCCAAATGCTTCTGAAGAAGAATTTTTGTATTTCTTTGTTTTATATTTCTGTAATTAGTTCTTGAACCAAAAAAGCAGAACAAATATGTGAAGCACCAAAGAAGTTAAGTTGATGATAAAGTGTGTATCAACATAAACATTTATAGAATTTACAGTTAAATAATATAGTTTAGTTTTTGTGCAATAATATAAAAAGGAGGCATTAGAACAGGCATGCTGCTTTGAAAAGTACTTTAATATTTACTTCATATTATGATCTATAACAGTGTTCTTTTCTATAGTTGATGCACTCCTTTACAAAAGACTGGCTATAGTCTTCATTAAAATCTTTAATTTAGGAACTTTCAAAATTGTATGTAATGCAATTTAAGCACCATTTATAAATCACTAGAACGAAATGAAATTTGGTGTGAACCTAGGCTTAATAGAAGACATATTTTTGATGTTATAAAAACACTTAGGTTCAAGAAGTCTTGATAGAAATTAAATAAAATCCCTATCACTTGAGCACTTTCAAAAGTTATAGGGTTTTATTTCAGAATAGATTTTTTAATGTACTTCTGTACAATTAGCTACAGGTTTTCACTACAGTACTACAGATAGAATTATATGACTCCTTGTTACAAATGGATCAGAAATGTTGCTTGCTATACCACAATGAACCTGCAGGAAAGCACAGAATTTTAGTACCCATTTAATAGGGCAATGATGCTAAAATGTGTTGACAAAAAGAGGCATGGGTCTACCATTATGTTCCATATGCAACAGGGTTAGTGATAGCTTAGTTGACATCCTGGAATTGACTGGAGTAGGTTTGTAGGACAACCAAGTCCAAGGTGTGGATCATTACCATAATCAAGAAAATATAACATTCACTAGATTATGTATAGATTATACAAATAAACTATGAGAAACAGATATGTGGAAATTGAAGATTTTATATGATACCATCATATTACAGTTAAGACATACTGTGCTTAGGCCCAGTATACTGTAGTCACATTACACATTACTATCTCAAGATATTTCAGATGTGAATTTTGTATGAATGAGATGTTGCCTCCACATGATATCTGAAAAAAAAAACAACTTTGTAAACAGTATCATTTCATTTTCTATGCAAAAACGGCTCGTTTGGGTTGAGAAAATATTTTAAATAGAAACGAGCCGTTTTTGCATAGAAAATTCTCAAGAAGTGGGTTTCTCGACATCACTGAGTTTCATTTCACTGCAGTTCAAGACCATGTTCATGAGGTAACATATTTTACTTATTTGGTCCTTTTCCTATACTGCTGTGTAGTTGCACATGTGATTCTGCCATGGAAATTAGTAGGTGTGTTCAGTTCATTCCAAACTTTTTTTTTGACCTACTGTTGGTAAAAATGATACATTGCATAATTGAATTTCTTGTACTTCATAAGATAAATTTCCTGTGCCATTTCCACAAATTCCTGAAAACCTTAAAAGATATGGTAACTAAAGGTGGTCTTTTATATGTTTTACAAAAACTGTATTAAGTGGAAGTTGTAGCTGTTGATTAAGTATTGAACCAAGATAAAATATTTAAGGAGTGTTAGTAAATTTAACACATCAGTAATCAGCTCGAACTTTCAGGTTATATGTGTGAGTTAAATTGTATCATTACTTTATCAAAGTTATTATGTTTTCCAAATTTTGTTATTGTTTGTGTTTGTATTTATATATTTGTTTGTTTTCAGATTGCAGTTTACATATTGCTTAAGATGGAAAACATTGAAATGAATTCTCAAGAAATGAAAAAATTTATTCACATTCTTAAATATGGAAAATTAAGTGGATCTTGTAAAACTGCACAGTTGGCTCTGCAAGTTTTAGAAAATCATGTAACCAACAGTCCATGGCTTACTGCCTATGATCTCTTAACATCATTGAAAGTTGTGGGTAAAAGTATGATTGATGCTCAACCAACAGAAAATGCTGTAGGAAATGTAGTTCGAAGAGTGCTAAAAATTGTTAGAGATGAATATGCAAGTGCACTTGGAAAACATGCTGAAGGAGATCCTCAAGAGTCTCTTCAGAAGATGTTTCAAGCAAAGGGAAGAGATGACAACTACAAGAAAGAACTTCCAGCACTTAAAGAAGCTATTGTTGATAGCTTGGAAGAACTTAAAAGGGAATTGGAAACAAGCAAAGATAACATTGCAGAAAAATCTCTTGAGCATATTCACTCAGATGAAGTTATAATGACAATTGGACAGTCTATGACTGTCAAAACATTTCTAAAATATGCTGCTTCTCGAAAAAGATTGTTTCAGGTGATAGTTGTAGAAACTCCATCACTTAGTGGCCACTTGCTAGCTAAAAGTCTGGCAGAAAGTGGCATCGAAACTACTGTAATTACAGATGCAGCTGTATTTGCTATTATGTCTCGTGTTAATAAAGTAATTGTAGGAACCCATAGTATTATGGCAAATGGAGGCCTGAAAGCCATAAGTGGAGCCCATACCCTTGCTCTTGCAGCAAAACGTCAATCAGTTCCATTTATAGTTTGTGCACCTATTTTCAAATTGACACCTCAATATTTATGTCATTATGATCAGGATGCATTTAATAAGTTTGGTTCTCCAGAAGAAGTCACAGGGTTAGATGGAGGGGAAGTATTTGGTAAAGCTCAAATTATTAATCCTGTATTTGATTATGTTCCACCTGAGCTTGTCACATTATTTATTTCAAACATTGGTGGGAATGCTCCATCATACATGTACCGTTTACTCAGTGAACTCTATCATCCTGATGATTATGAACTTTAATATATGGCATAGTAAATACACATACATCTAAATGTCAGAGTTGATTTGGCTTGATCAGTTGATGTGCATATCTTGAAAAAAAACCATCAACTTAGTAACTGTGGAACCATATTTTTACTTAATAAGTAATAGAGTAAAAGCTCATATGTTAGTTATTGGGGAGGTTCAATTGCATTTAGATTGTCGGGTTAATACATGTTTTGATAGGCCCAAGTTACAGACTTTCATACATACAGCTGTAAATGTGCACATTTTCCTCTATTAGTAAGACTTTTTACACTTTTCCTATAAGAAATAAGTTCATTGTCACTATGTTAAATTATTTTGAGTATGTAATAACAACTGGAAGTACCTACATATTTATAAATTTATAAGTAATTGAATTTAAAAATTTTCATGTATGAAGTTCCATCATTTTGGTGATGCTTATGTGATTTTTTCTAGTTGGAAATGATTCAATATCAATGCAATTTAAGTTACATTTCAAGTGTGTTTGGATCTTACATGTTTATATTCGATACATAAATAAACGCAAACAGCTCTTCAGAAATATAAACTTTAAGCTGAAACGGTTATATATTAAATATGTATTTTTAAGTGTTTTTTTTAATAAATATAAAATTGTCATATTTTTTTGATACAAGTTTTAAGCAAGTTGTTTGGAAATTTATTACCTGCTTTCTTAAAGGTGTAATTATACTTTAAGATATTAACTTATTCTTAATAGTTGGGAAATTAGTTATTACAAAGTACAAATAAAATTATTTTGCAGTATTTAGTATACTGGTTCATATTTTTCTCACATACTTATGAATTAGCTTGTCAGGCTGTGGTAAAGATATGTTAACTTAGTGCTGTAAGCCAAGGCACATGTTTTGTATGTACCATATACATGTGGCTTTAGTAAAAATTTATTGCTTTAAAGAAAGCATTTCTTTAGATAAAGAAAAAAAATATTTAAAGTAAGGGACAAGTGCCACATTATTCCTTTCATCCCAGTGCATTGACTTGATTGCATGTTTCCTGTGTAACTGTTAAAGGATAACACAAAAGATAGAACTGTGTTTAACAACTCTCTTTGTTGTTGCAGAACATGTTTCACCTTAGCTGGTAGGCTAATTCTTATTTCCTGTTCTAATAGACCCAGATGAAGTTCTTTCAAAAACTCTTAGAGTGGTGATTATACATCCATATGATGTCTCCTAGTTGTGTTTGGTTTTATCAGCATTACAGTCATGTTAACTTTTAATTTCATCACAAGTAAATTTAACTTTTTAGCTAAAGCTATGTATGATGTCTTTATTTTTTATATTTACAAGAGTTCTTTCAATCATCATTTCCTTAAGACATCCTTTATTATTTGGTCCCACTACACCCAGAACCATTGTAACAGTTTAATGGGCCTTGGTGCAAGAGTGTGTAGTAGACCCCCCACCCAGATATAATCATTAATTAAATGAAATGAGAAATAAATGTCATGAAGGGTTGGTTGGTGGTTCGGAATAGCTCTCCTAAATGTGAAGAATAAATATTTCATTCATGGCTATACACAGGAAACACCTGGATTGGTTGTTGATAAAGGAAAACGTATTATCATGTAAGTGCTCATAAAACTATTTTATGAAGGTTCTTGACACAAAAAAGGCTAAACTCCTGAATTGAATAGGTGTTTGGTGGAGAGATGGTTCAGTACAAAGGACAGTGCCATGATTGTTTATGGAAGTACATTGGTGAAAAAAATGGCCAACTGGGTTACTTGAGAGTAGAACTTGTCAGTAATAACTTAACCACCTGATAAATCTGGAGTTCTTGTTGAGATTACTGCTAGTGGATTCATCTGGCCACCTACTAAGAAAGAATTCCCATAACAGCAGGAAGGTTAGTAACAACAAGGACAAGACACCATCCATTGACCATAAGCCTCAGAAGAGAACTCCACTAAAAAGGCTTCATGAAAGTTTAGTGTAATGTTTTGTTTTATTCTGAATTAGGATTGTTCAGGGGACTTCATGGTCCAGGAAGGGGCATTGTTTCAAGCAGTGTTTGTAATGTTGCAATTTAAATTTTAGCTGAAAGCATGCCTGGACTGATAAATACCAGAGTGGCCTGTAGACTTCAAGGGCTGATGAGTTGATCTTTGTGAAATATTAGAAGAGAAAATATATGTCAAAATAACAAATATACTGTCCATCCTTGTATTCATTTTTATTCACTTTGAATTGTGTGCATTATTTATGACATCACTATGTTGCTAAATCATGAGAAGGCCTCATGTTTCAATAAGACTTCAATTGTGATTTATGTGAAATAGCCTGATTAGTTGTCCCATACAAATAGATCCACATACTGTAAAATAACCAAAATAAGTGAATGAAAATAAAGTATGCTTAATTACTTACATGCAATTTTTTATTAAACACTACTTGCACTTGAAAGTCACATAAATTAAGCACAAAAAATGATTTGGCAAATTGTCTGTAGCTTGAACTTGGACTCTTTGCCCCATTTGTTGAAGTAATAAAAGTGTGTTAGTGAAAGGTTTAAAAGTCAGGAGAGAGAAGAAAAAGCTCAAAATGTAATTATGACACCATGTGGGAGGTGTTCCATCAATATGGGAGGCATTGTAGCATACTAACCTTTATGTTTTGAATCTGGGATCTGTAGATGTAATAATCTTAATTAAGATGTTGAGAACCACAATTAAAACTCAATTTCACTACTTGGGCATCAGATATATGACCTAAATAATGTCATAACTGAATCTAAATAGAAAAGTAAAATACACAATTATTTATGATTATTATATGCATTATTGATATTGAATGGGGATGTTAATGTGACCATGATTTTGGAGTTCCTAACAGAAATGGAAATTGACTTGCTAATGGCTTCAGAATAAAATTGTAAAGTTAACTTGCTGATGTTAATTGCTAGAGTGTTGAGATTTTATTGGTGGTATTAAGATATGAATTTTGAGTGTTGGTAGTTAATTTGTATGCTAATACTCATGTTCTATTTTGATAAGTTTGTAACATGCTATGTAGATTATCTAACATCACATATAATCAAGAGTAGTGGACTGACATTTGGATTAAATATTATAATGTGCGAGAAGAAATTAATTCAGTGAAGGAATGTTAATATTCAAGAAAACTTCAATGTTCTTTTTATGTAGTAGAGAAGTGTCTCTTACCCCATAATGAAAGTTGTAGAAATGATGTTATATCCTGGAAGATTAATGAGTTTTCTCTAAGTAATATTTCCTTAATTATTATATCTATATCACAGTTGTTGGAAATTTTAAACATTATGGTAAATCTCCACAAATATTGATATGTAGGAAAGAAACCACCTTGCCTGAAAGATCTCCACAATTGGCATTTGTACACATACTCATTTAGGATTACACGGTCTAGGTTTCTAAAGAGCACACTTCTCATTATAGTTGTTGGAGGGTGGCTTTCTTTTTTAAAAGACTTGCAGTAATTGCATCCACTACAAAAACAAGAATGGTGCTCAATGAAACTGCTGTTGAGTTGGTAGAGTCGTATTTAATTTGCTGGCTAGATATTGATTCCTGCTACATCTCTATACAATCTTTAATATGGTTGCCGTTTTAGTCTTCTAGGTGTGAGGCATGGTTGCTTTCTGGATGACAGGTGGGTGTATGTTGTTACTGCTGTTGTTTTGTGTGGCTGTCTTGTTGAATTGGTTTCTGTCCTAGTTTCTATTTTAAAAGGGTAAATATGGAATAATACATGATTTTAGATAAGGCAGTTTAAGTACATATTTAGCTTGTTTATTATTTATGCGAGATATTTTTATTTTCGTAGAAATTTTAAGAAAAACATTTTTGATGACAATTTTGTATGTATTTTTAATGAGTATCACAGTATAACTTTTAACTGCATTGATTGTTACAAATTTCGGTAATTGACTGAAATCAACTGTTATATTTCAAGTTCAAAGTAATGGTTAGAGGCAATTCCGAGACATTACCCCACCTTACCAAAATTTTCCACGACCTTAGTTTGCCTTCTAATCATTGCTAAACGTTTTTGCTGCACCAATCTTTGTGCAGCAAGCATGTGGTGATTATATGACTACTCTCCTCACTTTCGAGAATTTTTATTCTGGTGCATAGACGTGTGTTTTAACTCATTCCGTATGTTACTACAAGATTTAGGTTGTGCTTGATCAGTAATTTATATTTCAATTTTAAATTTCGACTTGTGTTCGATTTCCATTGTTTCTACTCGTTTGTTTCAGTAATGTTTCACTCAGCCACAGAGATCAACGATGTCTGGTAGGGAAGCACAAGCTTTAGTTCGTGGGGAGTTCATATCTTATGTTCAGATGACAATTTTTTTTTCTTTTCATGTTGCGATATTTGTGAAGAGGGATATAACTAACGTGTAAAAAGTATTTATATACAGCACTTTCCACCTGTTACTGTGTTTCTTCATAATCTGCTAAGTTCGGTATTATTTTTTCCCAGGAAATCCGAGTTAAGTTCATTGTGTTTGTTTGTTTTTGAATTTCGCAAAAAGCTACTCGAGGGCTATCTGTGCTAGCCGTCCCTAATTTTGCAGTGTAAGACTAGAGGGGAGGCAGTTAGTCGTCCCCACCAACAAATAGTGGGATTGAGCGTGAACATTATAACGCCCCCACGGCTGAAAGGGCAAGCATATTTGGTGCGATGGGGATGCGAACCCGCGACCCTCAGAATACGAGTCGCACGCTTGACCATGCCGGGCCTTAGTTCGTTGTGTATTTCTCACTCCCTGTAAGTGTATACCTATATTCAGTGACTTTAAGTGAGCTTGTGTGATGAATATAATTTCCGCAATCAAAAATATAGGTTATTCATGTCTTTTCTACTCAGTGTTGAGTATGTTAGATTTTTATACTTCTTTTACCATCTGGGTTAATTTACACTTGCGTTTGAAGTTCTTTGTTTTTGCTTGCATTTTGACTTCTTTTTGCCGTTAATGTTATTTTGTTTATAAGTTCTTTTTTCCTTACTACAAGTCGCATCTAATTGGTGATTTCAGTTACGCTTTCTTATTGTTCACCAGGTATCTTTTTATTCGTATGTTCTTTCGGGTTGTTTTTATATTTGCTGTCTTACAGATTTTTGTCCTGAACTTCTAGGTTCAATTTTTAACAATCGTTTATCATCCAAGTTCCTTTAGTTGTTTTGGACTTTGGGTGTTAATTATCATTTTCTATTTTAGGTTGAATTTCATAGACTACAGGTTCCTACGTTTTGTCAGTTCGTTAGTAATTAGTACTTTCTCTCACTATGTTAAGTGTGTGTCTGTGGTCACATTTCACAACAGTTCTATGGGTTCTGTCTGCAGATATCTGCCTTCCATTTTTCTCTCTCGCTACTCACTTTCCAGATCTTCCTTCTCGGGATTGTGCCTTGTCAAATTGTCTTTCTATGTCTGTTCAAGACGTACTACACAAAGGAGCTGTTGAACGAGTGGTTTTTGTTTTTGTCTATTTGTTGTTTCTAAAACATACGGGAGATTAGTTTATCGTACCTCTTTTCCAGCTTTATTTGTATCTGGAGAAACCGCATTTCACTCTGAAGACTTTATTTCTCATATTAGTTTGTTTTTTTCTCTATAGTCATATCCGTTTTATTCTGTTCATCAGCGAGCCAAAACTTCCCAATGGCTCCAGGATATGGAGTCTGCACAAAATACTTATGGACTGTGGAGTTCCTTGAAATCTCTTGTTCTTGGAAGTGCACATACATTTACATTCCTTTCGTTGGATGATTCTCGCTAATTTACCTCACATTCCCACCAAGATCCTTTTGACCATCCAAATCTCCCTTCCACTTGGTATAAGGGCCAACTTTACTGGGAGGATTAACAGGAACTGGGTCATTGTGAGAATTCTGTTCCTCTCCCTCATACCAAGTCTCATCCGTTTACAAGTCTTCCTTGAGGAA
Source organism: Carcinoscorpius rotundicauda (assembly GCA_011833715.1). NCBI lineage: Eukaryota > Metazoa > Arthropoda > Merostomata > Xiphosura > Limulidae > Carcinoscorpius > Carcinoscorpius rotundicauda. Next base: position 40,016,054 of record CM022392.1, on the reverse strand, counting down.
CTTTCCTCATTTCCCTAGAAATTTCGAGTTGGTAGTCAGTCGAGGAAACTATTCTTCACTTCCATATCCCAGAATCTCTTATGGTTCATTGGGCTCTGTGTTATATCTTCCCATTTGTTTTGATATGGATGGTTATGGTTCATTCTGATAATTCCACTTGCGTTAGATATATTATCAAAGCAAGAGGAAATCAAGCCCAGATATGTATTTTTAGACACTGTAACTCCTGTACTAGATCAACTATGATCTAGCTCTTTTGGGATATTATGTTACTGTAGTTATGAATCTTGTGGCTTGATTGATTATCATTTTCCAAACCAGGTTCTCTCCGTGTAGTGTTACCTTCATTTCCTAGATTTTCTATTGGTGTGTTCTCAACTGGGAACTCTACATATATATGCATTTTCCACTCACTGAAATTCTATTTTTTTTTTGGTCTCCAATTTCTCACCTATTCAGCTCTATACATGCTTTTTCAGTCCAGATTGTAAGGGTCTTCACCTATATACCTACACTCCACTCATACATTTTCTGTTTTTTTCTTATTTAGGCCACTTTTTTTTTGCTGGTTGCTTTATATTTGCCTAATTGAACGTGGTTACCGCTATTCTGGCCCTTCCTGGAGCTACAGCTCATGTCCTTAACTTCGTCCTGATCAGTCCTTCAATAAACGTCATTAGACGTTTTTCATCTATATATCTCAACACTCTAGTTTCACGTATGATTCTTATCTGAGCTTGTGTGTCAACTCTAGGACTTGCCTTTCATGTGTGTGTTTTCTTATACCAAAGGTACATTGGGCAATCTGCTGGGTCCACTGAAGGGAATCGAACCTCTGATTTTATGCCTTTCATGTAATATTTTTCCTTGCCTGTACTATTCGCCTTTCATCCTTGTCTTTTGTACCAGAGGCTTTGATCTTACTTCAGACTTTGGTTTATTGACCATGGCTTCTAACTATCTCATCCTTCTGTTTCTTATTTGTCCCAGTATTTCATCTGGTTGTTTATTTGGGATTTATCTGTTTCGAATGTTACAGTATTTTTAGGACTGCCCTGTGGAATGCCTTCCCTTCCCCAGTCATTTCCCTGATTTTTGGTGCTTTTGTCTGGTCTGTACTCCATGTTCCTTTATTCTGCTGGCTTGTGACCTTAATGCTGTCTTTCACACCCTATGGGGTTCTCCTTTTGAAACCTTTTCAATGTGTTCCTTGTACATTTTTTCTTATGAACTATTTCCAACCCTTCCTTGCATCATTCCAATATTTGTCATGAATGTTTCCCACTCTGTTATCATTCCTTGTATGTTATTCACTGCCCAGAATGGGCCTTCCTTCCTAGGGCATCATCTGCCTAAAGAGGTTGTTGACCCTTTTCTCCTATTTCCTTACCTTTCTTTTAACATCTGTTCTCCTGTTTGGATGCTGATAATCTATTCTGTCCAGTGTGTTACCTGCTATGTTATATGGTCATACTATTCCTGTTGTGATTTTCGTCCCTGTCTCTTTATTCCATGAAATTCATCTGTTTACCACGATCGTTTCACCAATTACGCTTACTATTTGGGTTTGTCTTCTTCATGACTGGCATATCCTGAAGAGTCCATAGACAATCGGCCCTCTACATTTTTGCACACCAAATTTGTCTTCTGTCCTTATCTGCTTAAAATTTCATTCAGGCTGGTATGTGAACAACTCCCAATACATTTGTCATTTTTTATCTGCACAACATAACTGTGTCTTTCTCGAACAAGTATCGTCTTCTTCCTGTAGTGATTCTACACAAAAAGGAACAAAATGAGATGAAACTCTTTTGGACGCACTTTAAACAATACACGAATTGTCGCAACAAATGCATAATACCTACAGTTACATTCAACAATAAAACAACTACAAACTTGCAGAATACCGAAGCCTTTAGAATCCGCCTACAAAACATACGATGACATCGACATGAGCAACCACTGTTAACCAAATAAATGAGTATGTAGATAAGGTACGCAGCTATACACACCAACATTTTCAGCACATATACACGACAACCGAAACAAACAAAATGATGAAGATCCAGAAAAATATAGTCATGAACCACATAACTAAAACACAAGTCATTACACCCATAAAACAAACAAACAGCTCCAAGAGGTGATGGCATACAAGCCACACTTCAAAGGAAAGTCACTCAATTTGACTCTAACCTGCTGATTTAATGTACATCCCTGTCTCCTTTATGAAGGGAAACCAAACACGTATCGACTAATGAGCTTGACCAGCCTACAAGAGAAAACTCGGAATGAGTAATAGACCTCAAAGTAACTTAGAAAACAATTCCAAATTACCGGAAATCCAAAATGGTTTCAGAAAGTTTTGGCAGATCAGTGTCCACTTAGATTAACTGAAAACATAGTAGAAACTTTCAGTAAAAATGAATGCACTGTCCAATTAATTTTTGATGCTGAAAAAGCGTTTGAAATTGTATAGCATAACAGTATAAGATTCTAAATGTGTCAGATGAACCTGCCATCAAGAATTATTCGATGGTTATGTAATTATTTGGGCAACAGAAAATGTAGAATAAATATGGAGGACACCAACTCGGAATACGTTACTTCAGAAGAAAGTATTCCATAGGGAAGGGTTGTTAGCACCATATTGTTCATCATGTATGTAAGTGAAATACCATTAACAGATCCTAACTTTTTGTCTTGTAATACGCAAATGACGTTGCAATCTGGAAGATTTACCCAACATCCACCATTATTTCTACAAATCTACAACTGATACTAAATCAAATAGTTGAATACTGTCAAAAGCACAGAATCAAAATAGATGTTTCGAAAACACAGATATTCCAATTTGCAAAATCAACGAAAGCACAAAGAATCCAACGAAAATGTATTTATGTGGAGACCTCTTCATAACTACTACGTCAGCAAAATTTGTAGGCACCATAGAGAATTCGCAATTAACCTGGCAACAATATATTAAACAAATTGAAATCAAAATTTGGTGGCAAGCGAAACATTTTATGAACCTGCCTAAAAGTATCTTGGGAACAACATCATGAGAAAAGGAAAAAAGTACAAATAGTACATACGACCAGGAACAATAGCAGATTATGCCAGTTTGGCATGAATTAATCTCACCTGCACAAATCAAAAAGAAACTACAACCAATATGTAATTCAGTCCTTAGAGCAACATATAAAGTTTCAAGAACCACAAGTTTAGCTTTCCTACATAAGTATGCAAATATTTAGCCACTATAAGATAGGCCCTACATTGTTGGAATTAATAATTACAAAAAATCTAAACAACAACTACGAATCATGAAGTTCTTTCAACCATTATATCGTACATGAAGAAACCATGTCTCATTTCCCTTCCTTGATAAATACCTATTGTATTTGTAGAAACAGGCGTTTACTGCTAAACTTTAAGTTTTATATCATTTATAATAAAAGTATTAAATAGGGTATTTTACGTATAAAGCTCACGTGATATATGAATAGGTGAGTGTGTTTGTGTTTTTCGTATAGCAAAGCCACGAAGGGCTATCTGATCAGCCCACTTAGGGGAATCGAACCCCTGATTGTAGCGTTGTAAATCCGGAGACATACCGCTGTACTAGTGGGGAACTAACAGGTGAGTATGTTACGATATGTGGACTATACAAACCAAACAAAATGAAATATATTCATTACAAAATGTTATTCACATCACATAGATTCTAGCTTTACTCGTATTAGTATTAATACTACATGAAACGACTAGTATTTAGCATATTCAACAATGAAGGCAGTGTATTAATCGCATTAAAAAGGATCATAACATGAACAAAGAAGCTTTCAAATGAACCAGTTTCAGATCCTGATAACGATCAGTGAATTTAAATATGACTATGATGAAATACAAACCACCAATAACTACATCGACCAGTTCGTCCACTAACAATATTATTTGTAAGTCTAACAAAGGCTGTCTAGTAATAGTAATAACATGCAAAGTGATTTAACTGAGAAGTCCTGCACACACACTAGTAGCAAATGCTATTGCTAAAAACACACCAAAAAACTACATAGAATAAGAATAAAATGGAAGATGATCAAGTCAAAGTTAAACAGATTAAAGTTATCTTACTTTTTAATACCAGATAACGATGGAGTCTTTGACACCAATACAGGTACTGAGGTAGAACATATTAGTGGGTATAAAGTGTTAACTTCTAAGTGTTCCCAGACTTCCTTAAACACTGGAGAAGAAAAGACCTTCATGTAAACTTCTGGAAAGTTATTATATAAACACAAGCAGCATCAATTCTTAAACACAAAATACGCAAAAAAGACGCGAATGTAAGCTACAGTTCCTAATAAAACACCGTTATTACCAACACGAAAGACAAACATACACCACTGTAGGATGAACAGCAGTGTCTCATCCATCACACCCACAGGAAACAAACTCAACAACACACTAGTAATCAAAAACTGCAAAAAACACCTAAAATCACTTATACCGTACATAGTTCAACCAATTATGGGTTACTTTATCAGTTAAATCAAATGTACTTCATGTGAATATCAAAGGTGCGCTTGCTTCTCTAAGGTGCGAGACTGACATCGTCATCATGTATACAAATACTTGTACAATGTTCATCATAGAAAACAGTATTAAACTACATACGCTATTTTTTCAATCACATTTGGTAAAGTGAACAAGGAAGACCAAAATCAGGGTATTATTATACTGTATAAAAAATCTCTATCCGTTATTAAACAAATAAATGTACAGCTGTTTATATCCAACAATAACAACAACCTTATAGTATTAGTTAATCTAAGTAATAATTGTGTCTCATTTCGTTGTAAAAAGACAAATTCAAATGAGACTAAACTTCAAAACTTTATAGACAATAATAAGTGTATGTTGTCAAAGTATGGCATACCCAAACAGTGATATTCTGGATATATGCCCGTGTTCATCAGATCATAACCCAAAGCACTAAAGTTTTAATACACATCTTGAAATAGAATGCAGCGATCTGAACTAGTCTGGCGAGTCTCTGATCTCGAATCATATTGAAAAGGAATTTTAAATATGCCTAGATTTAATCACGAAATTAAAGTTTGGATTATGCAACCAAATTAGATACGTTTCTCAGAATCAATTATTTACTATGCTGAGGAACCATCTATTATTGCCGAATACTGGTAAACAGCCAAAGAGATGTTATCAAATCCACAGACTTTACAATCCCTGAACATAAACACCACATTAATTATAAGACGTGGCAGTCACATAAAATTGGTTGATTGATTTGGTGTTTTATGGCACAAAGCAGTCTGTGCCAAACATCCGGTATAGAGATAAAATTAAAGTGAATTTAGTAAAATTCATAAAAAGAAATTAAAGTATAACAAAACAAAGTTTTAAAAAAAACATAAATAGCATAAAACCAATGTTTACATCTAGTCTACAGCGTTAAGAGTAAAACTACAGTAATATAACTTGTGGAGGCCTTTCTGTAGCATAACTGTAATTATTGTTACTCGCCAGAAAGACTAATAGGGCAAGTACAAAAACCACCGTCAATCATCTGAAGTTGGCCTACCCAGTCCTGGTTCAGAGTTATTTGACGTTATGACAATTTTCAAAAAGTAAAGTAAAATAAGTTTTAAAAGACTTGTAGCAATATTTTAATAACTCACCAGGATGACTAACAAGTAGTTGGAACAGCAGTATTAGTCACCTGAAGTTGGCCTTTTTAGTCATGGTTTCGAGTTATTTGACGTTAAGGCATTTTCTAATTTCAAATCAAACTAGTTGGGCTGTGATTCTGAAAAGGGAATCTCATTTTTAAAAAAAGGTCTAATATATAAATTTAAAACTTAAATTGCATTAAAAACATTGATGGTCTTTAAAAACCTAAAAACATTTCCAGGGTGGACAGTGTCACCATCACCAATAATGTTGTCTAACGTTATGAACAAACCTTGGGACAGAATATGACTAAAATGGCTCCGTCGTTGAGAGTCATAACGACGGCAATAAAGTAAAATGTGGTTTATTGTGGCCTGAGTATCACACAAACTACATATTGGTGCCTCAGTTACAGATAAAAGAAAACGATGAGTTAAAAAACTGTGATCAATTTGTAGTTACATAAAAAAACAACAACAGAGGCGGCGCCAGGATATTTTCGTTGGTTGGGGCTGAGGTAAACTGTGGAGGGGCTTCCCGAAAAATCATCAATATGATGTATAGATTGTAAATTATGATAATGTAAATACCAAGGTACATTTCAGAAAGGTGTGCTATTTTGAACTGCGTTTTCAATGCAGTTTTCATTGGAAACCCATACTCTGGTTAATAATTCATTATTACAAATTAGAAATAATCTGTTTATGAAAATATGCGTATATGTAAAAAAGAAAGCTCACCTAATTTTCACCCAAGGTAATACATAATAATAAAGAAAATCAAGATTAGCTTAGATTGAACATTTAATATACCATTAAGAGTAAAGCTATAAATCAAAAGAAATATAACATAAAGACATAGCAGAAACGAATTATCCCATGTGAAGTTAATACACTCTGAGGAAAAGTAAGGTCACTATCAGTCTATCTTTCATCATGTTATGTTTATAGTCAATATTACTTCAAAACAATGTACCTGTTCTGGTGATTAGCAGCAAATGGGTCTATAACAGTATCAATATCGAGTTGTTTTGCCCTCCTGCAGTTTACTGATATGACAGCAAGGTTGCTGGTGCATTTGTTACCACTGCTGTTGCACAAGTATGTCTTGAGAAGCTTCAGACATGAGAAACGTTTTTCACAGGCAGCTGAAGTGACAGGCAGGGTCAAAGCAATACATACAAGTTTGTGGAGATCCATGAAGACGTCCTTGTATGGCTCCAGCATGGTTGCAAGCTCCAATGGTGTGATACTTCCTGTCCTTTGTCTTTTTTCCTTGCAATTAGCCAGTTCAACTGGTGTACCTTCACTGCGAGGTCATCCTCTGCAACACCATAGTTTGCTGCCATTCCTAAGAGTGCTTGCTTGTTCAGAAATGTGGAGTGTTTGGGGTTCAAAGCAGTTGCATCCATCAAAACACTGCAGGCATCAGATGAGAATCTTTTATTCAGTTCATTGAGCATCCTGTCATGATGACATAGAAGGTATGTCTCCTGGCATCTGGTGTTGGTTCATCTCTTTGGCCAGTACTGGGGGCAGATTGCTGTTCACCTTGATGCACCGTCTTAGTTCATATTCCCACTTTCTTACATATATCCTCAGCAGACCATTCCAAGTCTTTCTATGCTGCTTCAGTTCTCATTTCTGAGAGACCAGAGATGACAGATTGTACTAGGTCCTCTGCAGAGGACAGCTGCAGGTCAGGTGACTGGAGGTGGTCTGATAGCTGTTTTGTCATCAGCAGTAGTTTTTCTATGGCCACTAGACTGGTTACAAACTGCTGATCTAGGAGGATGCACAAGCCCTTTGATGCAGTGGCTCTGTGGACATTGTACCCCTTCACAAGATGTTTTAGGGTTGTCAACGTGGTTGTCTAATCTTCGTCAAAGCTCAAGATAGAATGGCATTAGACAGGAAGCGGCAATACAGCGCATGAGTTTAAGTGGATTAAGTACATTGCTATAGGATGCATGACACATACGTCCGTCTTAATGAAGACGTTGAGTTCTATGTCTCTTAGATGTTAATTGTTAAGCAACAACGACGATTGTGTTTTTCATATTTCATGAATATATGTAAGTAACAATACTGGTGGGGCTCAAGCTCCCTTGGCGCCGCCACTGAAAAATATCATAAACAAGATTAAAGAATGTCACCATCTCAGAAGATTATAAATCCCAAACCTGCCGTTTTTAAATATATAAATTTTTCTACAAGTGGGTTTTCTCGTCATCACGGATTAATACCAACTCAAGGAACCACACAACTACTACCAGCTGAGAGCCAAGGCCACCATCCTTTATTGTCTTGAAAAAAATCCCTCCAGCATATAGATAACCATGAATCACTGAAGAATTGCAACTTTACTTGAACACTTATTTCTCTAATATTCATCAGTTTTCAAGAGAAGTCCTACGCATAAAATGCAGCCACCTCTTTATATACACCAAGCTATTGTTGACCTTTCAAGCTACAACCTTCAATAGACTTTAAACTTGACATATATGCCCCAAAAGAAGCTATATCCAATGCCAAGCATGTCTTAGTGACCTAAAATTTGCAACTGTACATTATCACTGCACATATCCTTGAAGAACTAAAAACCGAGGGTTACAAAACCACAGCTGCTGAAAAAATTAAGTCGTCGGGTTTTTGTACGTTTGTGGGATATATATGATACAGTTTATGACTGTTTGTGTATTGTTTTTTGTATGGCAAAAATTGTTTTGGATCCATGTGCTCATTTAATTGTTAAAAAAGGGATCTCATTTTTTCTTCTACATTTTATTTCCTAGTCCCTCTATCATAATTTGATTTATGGATCTGGTTTCCATTTTTCTACTTGTTTCTCCAATATAGAAGTCGTGACAGTTATGTTCAACAACCACAATTATAAACAAACAAATGGCCTAAGCATGAGCAACTCAGTATCACCAGTTATAGCCAATATTTTTAAGACACAAATTGAAACACAAGCAATTAATACAGCATTACATCCACCACTATACTGTAGATGACACGGTTGCGGGATTCAGGTCTACAGAACACACACTTAATTTTTTCAATCACATTAACTCCATACATCCCAACATTTACTTCGCACGTAAACAGGAAGAAAGCAATCAAATATCATTTCTTAACCTCAAAATTAAAAGAACCGACACACAATTCAAAACGGAAATCCACCGAAAAATCACCCATATTGAACTATACATTCCTTGAGACTCAGCACATGAAACAAAACAAAACTCAACATACTAAGAAACCAGATAAACACAGCCATAAAACTATGCTCACCAGATAAAATTAACGACGAATTAGACAAAATAAAACAATACTTCATCAACATCAATAAGTTTCCTCCACAAACCGTAGAACACATTATACGCACACATCTAGACAGAAAGCAAAATCAATCAACAAAAGTAAATATATTTCACGAACCAAAAGATCACGAAACCATATACAGCTGCATACCATATATTCCCGACATCAGCAGACAAATAACCAACATTTGGCAAAAACTAATAACAAAATATGACATTCCAATTCATACCAAATTTATTGTTTATCAGTGTTGTTTTTACATAGTATAGACCTCAGTTTGTGTCTGGTTTTTAAATAAGTTTGGTATTAACTGGAATGTCAAATTTTGTTACTAGTTTTTGCCAGATGTTGGTTATTTTTCTGCTGATGTCGGGAACATATGGTATGCAACCGTATATGGTTTCGTGATTTTATATATCGTGGGGTATATTTACTTTTGTTAGATGATTTTGCTTTTTGTCTAGGCGTGTGCGTATAATGTTTTCTACTGTTTGTGGAGGAAACTTGTTGATGTTGATGGAGCATTGTCTTATTTTGTCTAATTCGTCGTTAATTTTATCTGGTGAGCATAGTTTCAAACACAAAAAGTCACCTTCACACGTTTTCTAACACTGCAAATCATATAAATACAACATAACCATAGCAAACACTTAAATAATAAAGAAAGAAACAAACGCAAAATTAAAGAAGCCTTACTTATACAACACAAGCCCAAAATAAACCACTACAAAGGTACACCTTTATACCTACAATAATAAATATATTCAACATCTGAGCATGCCATCTACATTCCTACACTCAATTATACAACCGCCTTCAAACATGTAATCAGCTATTGCTCAGTAACCCTTTCTGACTTTGTGAACCTGATGAAGACCGAAAAGGTTGGAACGTTGTTTCCTCTTCTACTAGTGCTTTCTTTACCCATACCAGCTGTTTTTTAAATATACAGGGTGGCCCGTAAGTCCTTACTCATCCACATTTTGTATAATGATGAGTTGAAGACAGCTGTTACTATGGCATGTGGAACAATCACCGCTGCTATGTTGAGGAAAATGTCTCACAGAACTTGGCGTCGCATAATATTATGCAGCGAGAATGAGGGACAGCACACAGATACACTGGATACATAAGATATATGGATGGGTAGGGACTTATGGCCACCATGTATAATTTAGTTGGCATTGTTACTAACAGCTGGGCTGTTGGGAGGCTTTGTTGACTGAGATCTGGGTTTAACTGCCCTATCAACTAGATTGTTTCTAAGTTTTTTTAATGCTGTTTTGCTTCATGATAATTTTAGACTTAATTCTGATGACTGGCTGCTAAAAAAATCCTGTGTGAAATCTGAAGGATCTAAACTCAGTGTACAATCACAGCAGTTTTTAAGATGGGCATGTCTCAATGTTAGAAGTAGGAGATACTAGTATATCTTATCATCATCCTGCATAATGTTGACAGTGGTGATTCTGTTGATTTGGGGTTGGCTGACAAGATGGGTTTCTTCTCTTGCCTATGTAGACAACTCTTTTTTTCCTGCCCAGTAGTTCTATCTTTTATTACTATCTTCACTACTTATTTATCTGCATATATGTGTAAGAAAATTCAGCTTCATTTAATATACACTCACACGCAGAACTGCATGCGTAACTTTACTCTGATCATAGTGAGATTGAAGTTGAGCACTTTAAAGCATTGATAAAAGTCCAATATCAAGCACAGGGCACTTCTTATACCAAAAAAACTTTCTCAGACCACCATCTTCCTTTGGTAAATAACTATTTCTCTAGGTCATAAGTCTTATAGTTTATAAAAACACCACTTATATAAACAGAAGTATTTTCAAACTTAATAGTATAAGAGTTAAAGTGAAGGGTCATACACACTTTAACAGCTATCAGCAAATTTTGTAACAATGATATCGTACAGTCACTACAGATTACAGTTTCTCCAAGTTACCCACCTTATGGTCCAAGTATTCCGTAAAGTTATCTGATAAGTCAACTAATTAATAGGAGATTCATTCAAAATGTCAATTATAAAAAAAGAATATTAAAAATAAATTATTAAAAAATAATATGGATGAATAATTACAAAATGCATGACCTTTATTAGAGAATTAAAGTTATAGTGTGTACATAGTTTCAGTTCTCATGCTGGACAATTGCTCTAAGTAGTTCTTCTTAGATTATTTTGGTCAAAATCAACTTTTTGACTGTGTCTCTTAAGATCTTGTTTTGGTCGATGTACATGCCAGGTTTTTTTAGTTTTCAAGAAACCTCAGGTTTATCCAGAGCAACACACACTACCCAAGTGACTGATTATTCCAATTACAACATGGGGAGGAGGGGATTGTAACCTCAAGATATCACCTGAACAGCTACTGAGGATCATTGATATTGATATTCTTAAACAATGCTGAATCAAGCAACGTTCCCTATGGGTAAAGTTACATTGACAATCAGAAAAAAGTTCAAGTAAATGGTTTTATTGATCATATCATATGAAACATGCTTATATTTAGAACAAAGAATGAATATATATTATAATACTATAAGATGATAGTATTTTAATATATCAGGCCTAAAGTTTGTACAAGATAGTAATTATTCAATTTTTCTGATTCATTTAAATGTAAAATGATAAAAATACATTGTTACACGAAATTTGTAGAATGAACATAAATCCTACATAAAAAAATATTTTATGGTATTTTACTGCAGTAAATGTGTATAAAATAACATACAAAGCACAGAATTAAATAAAATTTGGATTTTGTAATACTTAAAATGGTACTTGCATAATGGCTCACTTTAACTGAGAAACACTTTAAAATGTCACCGTATATTAGGTTTAGCTTCATTTGCATAATTCATATAGAATGTTTACCTCATTCGCCTGATTTAACACACATCAGTGATTTGAATTCTTTACATTTACGATACAAGATGGCAGGCATAAACTGTATTTGTCCTAAGACTAAGAAAAATACTTCACAACATAAATTGTGATGAAAATTTGTTTACCATATTAAAAGTACACATTATTAACCTGAATGAAAAATTGAATTAGTTTTTAAAAGTAAAAATGAAAAAGGATGGCTCTTAATTAAAACTACTATTACTGTTATGGAATTCCCAAACAAGTGTTTATATCAGAAGTTACCAGTCACATTTTCCTGCACCAGAATTATAAGTCTGATACAGTAACAGGACAATAAATAAATCATGAAAATGCATAATTACAATTTTTTTAACGTTGGGAAAAAATTATGTGTTGTTGTAAATGTACAATATAGAAACAAATATTCAAGTTCAACTTCAGTTTCTCATAATTAAAAGAAAAAAATGCTTTTTACATCTATAACAATAAATGAACCTGAGTGTGTCTGCACGTGACTGCCATAGCTCCAAGAAACCAGGAGACCTAAAACTTTGCATACATACTAAAGGGATTCTGAGTGAGTACATCTGGGTACTGTTTTATAGATTTCATTGAAAACATGTTTGCAATTTCTCATAATTCTCCTTCCTGAAGGTCTACAAAAATATATTTTTTTCTAATTCTCACTTACTGAAATGAATATGTGGAGGTTTCCTGCCAAAAACGTTTTCAAGACAAACATGGAAAGAAAAATACAAATCTGAGAATTAAAAAAGTTCATTTCAACAAAGACTGGGAAATGGCAACAAGCAACAGGAAAAAATATGAATTACTGAACATCTGAAAATGAAAAGCACTTAAATAACAACTCAGGAAGCAGAGAAATTAATATGAAAAGCTAAAAGCTATAGAATTAACAAGATAACAGACACACTTGACAGGTACATTAACACTTCTGTGAATCAGAAGAGCATGAGTATTTTATGATAGTTATGATATAAAATTTCCCACAGTTTTCATTCATCTCCCAGTGGTGTTGATCAGTAAGCATGGTGTTTGTAATAGTTTAACTTTTAAAGTTCATACAGATCAGAATGAGTCAATTTTAAACTGGTATGTAAAAAGTGGCATTGTTGTTTTTACAACAATGTAAAAACTGTCATGAGAGAGGGTAGGGGCAAGATCATCCCGTTCCATATGTAAATTTTAAAAATTTTGTGTTGAAATGATATAAAACAGTGTAACCTAGTGCCTTTTTTAAAGCAGATAAATTTAACTATGACAAATATTGATAGCTGATAAGCTTCTGTTTCTCACTAGCAAAAATTAATTCCAGATATGAGAATTAGACAATTTTAACAACTATGTACATTTACAGAAGATTTTATAAAATATCAAAGTACTGAGCATCACTTTTAGGTATTGGCTTAATTCTAACTATTTTACAGCATTTACGTACTATATATTTTGGAACTTTAAGCATATTTCTTGAACCAAAGTAATTGTGGTATTTATGCCAGGGCTGAGTTTGAACCTAAGCCTACTACTCAATATATTAGTAAGCCTAATATTTATGGCAAGTTATTAATATTGCAATTACACTAACTTATTTGAATAATTAAATACCAATCATTAGATTTCTTGTTTATCATTAGGTGACTTGCATAGCTTGAATGTTAGATTAACGTATTTAGTGCTTCAGCATATAAAGTACACAACATTTTAGTTGTGATGTATTTTAGAGTAATCACCATAAAAAAAAATCTAATAACACATTGAACATTCACTAATGACCTGATTACTGGTACATTATATGATGTATGCTGGTATACTTGTAAAATTATTGGTATTCCAAAAGATTCACTTAATGAACTATTGATATAGAAACCCTTATAATGCACACATATAACCCAAAGTGCAAAACACAATTTTGAAACGAATCATGAACCCCCAGATTCAAAGTCTTGGTTGATAACTACTTACCTTAACCCTTTATACTTGCAAAGAACTAGAATATATGAAAATTAATTTTAAAGTTTTCTTTGAATCTTTTACATGCATTGCTGTAGAGAGTGGAGCTTAGCCTTTTCTAGTTAATTTTTCAATATTATCACGTACCTCCTCTCTCACAGTAACACCATCACTGACATGTAGCTACTATGCAAGCTACTGCCCTGTAGCTTATGGAAGTAATTTTGAACCAAATGAGAACCATTGATATAGAGAACAAAATAAAATATTTTAAAATCACCATCACTGATGAATACCAACTGTAGTTATATTGGACACAAACTGACTGTTAGATTTACGTATACCCTATAATAAAATCTTGTTTTCAGACATTATGGCTTTTTTTTAACTAAGGGTATGCGCATTTCTTATATACTTCACTTTGTGATATAATACAATATAATAAATACTGACACTTGTATTGTGCAAGAAATAAATTTATTTATATATGTACATAAAGCATTTACTTGTAGTCAAGTATGAATAACAAATATTCAGAAGAGTTTAAATTACATAATAATTACAATAGCACAAAAATAGTGCTAAAAACCAAGAATAAAACAAACACTGTAATTTGTAAAGTTTGCAAGAAGTATTGATCACTCCATGTTTGTATTTCTATATCACTTTGTACATCACTGGAAAAACATTTGCACACATGTTACTATTTCTTTCAATACAGTATAAAAGATATGTAAAACACTTTTAAGGCTTAAAGAAGAAAGAAAATATGAGGCTTGTTCAATAAAACTTAATGTGTTGAATGCCAGTAATCTTATCAATAACCAATAATGTAAATGCACTTCATAAAAACAAAAATGAAAGTAGACATGGTGTTTAAGGAACTACAAAATGAAGTAAACCTAGTTTTTTTATGTATTTATTTACTTCTTAATTGAACAATCCAATTATATATATATATATATATCTAGATGGTTTTTATATTAAGATACACTAGTAACTAGCTTTATTACAGGTATTTAAAACGTTTGTTTTAAATCAGAAACCAAGGTTGCTATTCAGTATTTATCAAGGAATCTCACAACATCAAAATATACTTGCAAGTAAAACAGTATGAACAAAATATTCTGTGTGCATTTTAACTGTCACACTTTTTACTCGCTTTGCTAATTATATCAGAACTATATTTTTTATAGTTTTTTGTCAGTAAAAATTATATACACCACATATGTCCAAACCTAAACAATGAACAACATATTAAAAATGTTTATTGCATTAAAGTATTATTGAAGTAATAGCAACCCCCTCTCCCAGGTGTATATATTTATTTGTTAGTTACAGGTATTTGTTCCAAAGTTCCATCTGTGTTAGCTGCTCCCAAACTTGAATTGATAGACTAATGGAAAGGTAACTAGTCAGTAGCATCTACCACCACTTTGTTTTGGCTACTATAACAAAATGCACCCTTGGCTCAAACATGAAGATCATGCTTGTTCAGTAATGGAGTATAAATTATGGATCCACACTCCAAAATGCTTAACAACTAGGTCACGTCGTCCAGTACCAACATCAAATATGAACAAAAATGGAATGTTAATATTTATGCAATTTAATTACTGAATGTTATATTTATATTTAAATACATTTTCCTCCCATATATCTGTGAAGAATGTGCATTACGCAAAACTTCATTCCACTATACATTTTAGATTAAAGCTGTTTCGGTGATTAAACAACATGCCATTAGCAATATAAAATCTTAATAATTTTTAACATACTTTTTTCTTACCAACTGTATTTATACATTATCTCATAAATTGTTTGATTAATAACAACCATACAGACTATTTTTCCTTGAATCATTTCTTTTCATAGTTTCCAATAAATATTTCTACAAACCCTCAATGACTGGCAAGAAAAAAAAATATGTTTTTTGTAAATATCTTCATAAGACTGGCTCTTCATTTTCAGAATCATCTTCAAGAAGCTGTTTCATTTCATCTTTAGATGTTTCTTTTGAAAATGATCTAAGGGTTCCAGGTTTGGAATCAACAGGTGAAATTCTTCTGTTTTTATAAATGGTAACCAGAGCAACACCAACTAAAACTCCAAACACGCTTATCCCCAAAATACCAAAAGCAGCTGAAAATCATTTCAAATCTAATATAGCCAGTTGTTTTTATTCAATATAAACAAAAGTATGCAATGAGAAAAATAAAAGTGCTGAGAACATAAATTTGATTACCTGTATTATTAATTCAAAAATGCACCAAACTGTTTACAGAGTAGCCATAGATACTGTTTTACATTTCACCACACATATACATACACATGTATATATGTTTATATTCTGTAATAGTCACTATCCTATTTATATTAAACCTCATTAAAATAACAATATTCAATTACTTTTTACATAACGCTAAAAGAATAAATACCTGTACACAAGTTCCCTTATTAACAAGTTATATTTTGAAGTAAAACTTTATTCACCAGAAAAGAAAAAAAACGTTTGCTGTGGTAGAAATGCTAAATACATTATATAAACATCACTTGGGTAATTTGAGGTTCATTAACACAAAATTCATTTTATCATCAAAACAAGTTTTCTCTGAATCTCTAGGTAAACAACATTTTAATAAAAGTTTTCATCCCTGTAGGATATAAAAAGACTGGTGCAAGTAAGAAAAAATCAGATCAACACTTAAATGGGCAATGAAAAAAGCTTTGGAAGTCAGCTACAGTGTGATAAGTGGTTTGTTTTATAAAATGTCTATCATATTAGACAAGAGGTAGTTCAAAATTTTTTAAGGAAAAGCTGAAATTAGTGAGATTAGTTTCACATGTGAATAATCAATTTGTTGAATGTAGTAAATTAATGATGATTTAATTAATTAGGAAAATTCAATAATCACCCAGCTGCACTTCACCATATTCTCAATCTGGTGGTTAGGTCAAAAGTTCAGAACAAACTGTAAAGTCTATGCTTCTTAGCCTTAACCAAACTTTTGGATAAGTACCCATGATATGTTCTTATGGCATAATGTGCAACTAACTAATAATAAATGGCTGTTCTTTAAAGATTTTAATGTTTGGATAAAAAGTATAGCTATCTGTGATTGTGATCTTTTTACACTACTCCTGTTCTGTAATATTAACTGAAATAGATGGAATTGGCTTATTTCACTGAAACAATGTGCATACATTGTGCAAATAGGTAAATTGATCAAACAGCTAAAAATTTTGTAACAAACCAATAATGGAAGGAAAGTTCAAGTCTTGTGACTGTATATGGTTGTGGCTCAGACCTGCCATAGAAAAATTCAGTTCTGGCTTGACTGATAAAGTATCTCGTCTTTCAACAGCTTAGTGAAGTAAATTACAAGTTACAGACATGATGTGATATATAAATGTGTATCAAATGTGTAAAAAAACTGGGACTCTACATCACTGATGATTGCTTAAAATCTCATTGCTATAGGAAACAAAGTTGACTTTGATGGTGAAAGAGCTGTCTCGTGCACTCATCTCGGCTGAAAATATACATTTGTTTGTTTATGAAGAGTAAGATTCAGATAATCAACCATCATTTTTGGAGCATTCAGTCTGCTTTTACATATAGCTATAATGCCAACAATTATGGCTGTGATTATCTGTTGGAATAGCAATTAGGAAGTTCATTTTGAAAATAAATGATTGAAAACAATACCATTTCCTCCTTTCTGAGCTTTAGTGTTGTTTCTTGATACAATGCATATCTAGTATGTCATGTGATAATTATTTGATAATGTCAAGAATTTGTCTCAGTTAAGGCAGTTATTTGGTTGTAATCTAGACAATGAAAAAGTATTGTGACCATTACTGACTACTGAGCAATATTTAGTTGTGACATGTTGGTCAAATATTTTGTAATAATAATTTAATCTGTTCAGAGAGTTCTAGAGGAATTAATACAAATAACACTATGCAAAATTTATTACTTTCATAGAAACGGCAGTTGAGGTTAAGTAACATCTGAGGCAAATCAATGGTTAATGATGATATGGAATTATGACAAACTATTATGTTGAAATGACTTTGCAATTCTTGCTTTCTACGAACTCGGTTATATTACAAATGTTTTTTCAGTATTTGCAAATATGAACATTTCCAGTGAACTCATGCTTTTAGCACACAAGTCATCACAATACTATGCATGTTAATCTGAACAATCTTTGTGAAGCATAGTTGTTTTTATATGGAGTATGGGAAATTACCACTGATTTCCTTACTCATCCAAAATGTGCATTGTTTCTTGATTTTGAGGTTTATTTTCCATCTTCATCTGATGTATCTGATTTTTCATACCCCTAGATGGAAATACTACTAGGAAAGACATGGCAATCTGGACTAAATGCTATGTTATAACAGCACAAATAATTCTGGTGCTGTACAATCTGCAAATTATACATTGCACTGTGAATGTGTGCATATGCATGCATTTTGCAGCTGATGAGAAAATATGTAATCAGGATAGACACCAAAAGCTTTTTAACATATTTCCATGATCTCTTTTACTTTCATTACATCATTTGAGTTTGAAGTGGTGAATAGTTATAAAAGAAAATTTTTCAAGAGGTATAATCCTGAGCAGATCATGTATTGTATAAGAATCGGTAATGAGAACTGCATGTTCACTAAGTGATTTACTGGTTAGATTATTAGTTAGACACAGTTTAAAAGACAATAAAATAATATATATAATTAAGTATGAACAGATGTATACTGTTTTAAGTTATAGTACTGAAACTATTCTGGTTACTTCATGGTTGCAAACTTTGTCATGCTGATTAAGCCCATAGCAAGAGTTCACTTGTTTCATCCATGTAGTACCTTGTCTCATTCCTTCCTCACTCTTATATAAAGTTTTAAAAAGAAAAATTCTCTTAGTTCCTTATTATTGTGAATATTATTTGCAGTGTATTGAGAAGCTTACAATCTACAAAGAGGTAACAGGATGGTTAAAGGCCCTCCTGAAAAGAATTATGATTAAATTCTATCCCACTTCAAAGCACTGATTTTGTACATTTGCAGGCATTTTGCAGTTGATGACACAAATGTGATCTTAATAGATGCTTGTAACAAAATAAGCCATCCTACTTATTTTTTATCTCTTTTTAAATACTGCTTGATGGCTTTTACTAGCACTCTGGCATAAGCAAAAAGTTTGATGGCAATGTTAATTGTCACAAAAAACCAGGCTAGCTGTTGAATGGTGAAGGCTAGATAATGCAAGCAATGAAATCTAAATGTCACAGTACAAAAATACTTTCCATTACACAATTAAACCAGTTTGTATATTTAAGTTTGTACATCAATATGATACACAAGCTTTCATAATGCAGGAGATTGACTACATTACACTAACCATTTTGCAATAGAAACATCTTTAAACACTTTTCTGGGCAATTCACTGTCTTGCATTCAAAATTTATTAAACACCTTTACTCTCAATGTTTATAAATGAAATTAACATTATCATCTTTGTTATCTGAGTGTTAAGTTCTTTATTTCAAAATAAAGACATAAATAAAATAATGTTATTATTTGTATACAAAATACTTACAAATTTTAACACAATCCTCCTGTCAAAGTAATAAAAAATGTATTTGCTTGTGCTCAAATAGTTAAAATAATTTTGAATATATGATGACCACTGCTGAAAACATGTTGTAGTGGGGCAAATGTGTCAAAGCTACATTTCAATATTTTGGAATATGGTAATATGCAAAAGTTAATTGTTTTTAGGAAGAGTATATAAAAAAGATTTCCCAGACCATCTCCTGACAGATTAGCAAAATGTTAATGACATAATATAGATAATTCTCATTGAAAACACTGCTGAATCAACTGTTTACATGCAGTTAACTACATGTGGTTGCAATAGTACAGAATATCAATGTATAACAAAGCAATGCATGTTCACAAAGAACCATCTAAAGTGTATTATAGCTTGTTCTTGTTCTAGTGAGTGATGCAAAACCCCACATATCCCAAAGGACTGAGATAAAGGTTGGTTGGTTGGTGTTTTATGGCACAAAGCAATACGGCTGTCTGTGCTAAACATCTGGTGAAAAGTTAAAATTAAGTAAAAATCATCAAAGGAAATTAAGGTAAAACAAAAAAAGTTGAAAATAAAAAGATAAATTGCATTAAAAACAATTTTTTACATCCAGTCTACAGCAGTAAGAGAAAAACTACAATAATACGAGTTGTAAAGGACTTTCTGTAGCATAATTGCAATTATTATAACTTGCCAGGAAGACTAACAGGTAAGTTCAAAAACCACTGTTAGCCACCTGAAGTTGGCCTTTCTAGTCCTAGTTCAGAGTTATTTGATGTTATGGCCATTTTCAGAAAGTAAAGTAATAAAAGTTTTAAGACTTGTGGAAAAATTTTAATTATAACTCACAAGGATGACTAACAGGTAGTTGGAACAGCAGCATTAGTCACCTAAGTTGGCCTTTCCAGTCCTGGTTTTGAGTTATTTAAAGTTATGGCCATTTTCTAATTTCAAATCAAACAAGATGTACTTTGATTCTAAAAAGGAAATCACATTAAAAAAGAGTGGATCTTGGGATTTGCTGGAATGTATGTTAGGGACAGAGATGGGTGTTGAAGTTCATTCATCAACTTTTCTAACCATGGAGGTCAAAAGACTTTTCATTTGGTTTGAGAATGATTCTTTTGGAGGCACAGAGAGATCTGTCTGCACTCCCACTGTAGTAGTGGAACAAAGTGCATAATTTTGGGAAACAAAACTGTTGAGCTTTTGTACATAGTTATGAAATAAAAATTGTATGAAAGGAACTTTGAATCTATATAGCAATGAGAATTACACTGTTTTATGTAATGTTTCATGACATTAACAAATTAATTCAGATCAGAACTTGAAGATGGGATCCTTGGCTAGTGGTTACACTAACTGCTCTGAAACCAGTATACTTTACCAACTAAACTACTAAGATCTCAAGTTTCAATCACACAGTCTTCACCCTGGTCATTAAACTACATACACTATATAAGATTTTTGAATATTAAAAATAAATACTATCTCACCTTTGACCCAAGAATTAAAATAATTAATGTGCAGTGGATGGCTAAAATGTGTATTCAACATAGGCCAGACATTTGCTAAGGACCCATTACTATATCCAGATGATATATCCAGAATATGACACATCAGAGAATAGAGATCCACAGTGTTGAAAGCATTCATTGTAAAGTTCACTTTGAAGGCTGGGCCACGAGCAATAAAAGGAGGTTGCATAGATGGAAGACTATTGTTATAGCCATGCAATCCACCTAAAATACAAACACAAAAAAGTGACATCTGATTGCAAGTATACAAATGAACCTTGATTTCTAAACACAACTATTATAAACTAATATGTTATATTTTTATACTTATGCATGCAAAAGCTTATGGTTCTTTGAATTCATGAAAGAAATTTGAATCTTATACAAGAGAAAAAATCATGTAGTAAAAAAAGATCAAATTACTTACGGCGGTTATTGTGCTGACTTATATTATGCAATATTCCCCATCCTTCTTTCGCCATCAACAAAATTGGCATGACACGACGGTGACTTTTGTAGTGGTATTCATCTGGAATATCCTTTTTTCTGTATACTGTGAAGTTGTGAAATTTTGAGGCATTTTTCAGAATTTTGTAAACATCTTCAACTTTTCCTATAGCAGAAAACAAAATATTATTTGAAAGATTTAAACATCAAAATGTAAATGATGCTTCCTTACATTAAAACATTTTTCACACTATAAGAATGAAAAAAGTAACTACAACCAACTCTTCAATCAAAGTTACAGCTCTTTCTAAAAATAAACTGTGAAGCTCACATTTGATTAACAAAGAATCCTTTTCTCAAACAAATATAATACAGTTTCTGCATGGCAGGGCAAGACACAAGTAATTCCAGTGATTGTTTCTTGGAAATGTTGCATACACTGCTTGAAAGTCTGAAAGTAGCTATATCCAAATATGCAATACATACAAAAGTAGTGTATTTCAGTTGGGAGATATGAGCTATCAGACTCAGGATTTGAGAGTGAACAAGTCACCTCAATAGCAATGGTCCTGGAGTCAGAATTTCTGAGTTTGTATTGCAATTTGCAAATCAAAATAGCCCCAGTTACAAATCATTCCTCTTTGCTTAGCTAAATGTGTGAATCATTCCTTTCTCTTGTAATGTTGTCTTCAAGACATCCTACAACACAATCAAAGTGCTGTTACCTTTCAGCATGATATACCACAGAAAAACTGATGTTCATTTATCAAATGTTTCTGTCAAATGTCACATAGTATTTTCACACTTTATCACTTCCATATTGCAAATATATACACATCATTGTGGTCTGTTCATACGTTTTGAATATGCTGAGTCTGTACCCACAACATCATTAACTAGATTAGATTACATACACACAGTACATGCATTGCACATTTAGCAATGTATAAAGTTTAAATTCTATAATTTTTAATACAGTGTGTATCTTCACAAAATTTAGTAGACTTTTGGTAAACATTAAACATAGTTTGTACACAAAAAAAAGTTTTTTAACCAGTACAACTGCAAAATTATTTACGCAAAAACACATGGGAACAAAACAAGTCCAAAGAGCATTGAATGAAACTGATAAACCAGCCCATGGTGAACAAACCAAAAATATGGTCAAAACTGATGAGACATCAGTAGATCTCCCTGAACATTTGCACACAAAATAACTTCATTCTTAGGCAAGGCAAAAAGAAAGTGCACAAGAAATTGGGAGGATGGGTGAGATGTGGAGTAGTGACTATCTATTGGAGATACATTTTCAGGAAAGGAAAATGTTAACTTCTGAAAAAAATACCTCATCTTCTTGCACAAAATAGCTAGAATCCCACAGTGAAATAGTTGAGAGACTGGTGCAAACATTAAACCCTGATGAGTTTGTTTCACCTGAAGAGAAATCCTAAGGATTGTGATACCTCATGACAAAGGCTTCAAAGGGGCACACCCATGAGAGACGACATTTTGTCTTGATAAGGGTAAACTATTTGTCTGGAAGGAAAGAGAGTTGGTTGGATTGGCATTTTATGGCACAAAGCAACTAAGTCAAACATCTGGTAGAAAAAATTAAAAGTAAAATTGTTAATATTCATAAAAAGGAATCAAGATAAAAAACAAAACAAAAAGTTATTTTTGAATAAAAAATTAAATAGCATTAAATCCATAATTACTGCCTTGTCGGTTACTGTCAACCCTTCACTATTCTCTCACTTTCATGGATGGAAAAGATTATGATGTGAGAACACACGCTCTATGGAGTGACCCCTCCCATCAATATCAGCACTTCTCCGGACGGGATGATGTCCATTAAATTCCTCCAGGATGAAAAATGGAGATGGCAATTGTTCAATGAGAGCATCAAGATCTGATTGATCATAGGTCTTTCCAGGCAACAAGTAGAGAGAACAAACAGCAATAGAATGACCCAAGGAAACATGGATGGCTACGATCTCCAAGGTTGTGTCGAGTGGCAAGGACACGGTGAGCACATGCTGATAAACCAACAGTGCCACTCCTCCATGCACTCATCCATTGCACAGCCTGTCATTTCTGTACAAATAAAACTACTAAAAGATGATTGTATCAACAGGTTTCAAAAATGTTTCCTGTAAGGAAAAACATACAGGATGGTAGGAAGCAATCAGTGTTTTGATGTCATCCAGATTAGAATGTAAACCTCAACAGTTCCATTGTATTAAAGTGGCCAATTTTATTTATGTGTAAGCAAATTGGGTGGAGAGCCCATATGTTTACAATCACGTTTTTTTTCTTTACTGTCTTCATTTGAGGGAAATCTATTGACCTCATAAGATTCTGCCCTGGATCAATTGGGCAGGTCTTTGCTGTTGGAAGAGGATTCCAGTGACTGAGGACATGAACAAATGATCGTTTTGCATCTTAGGGAGATGAGAAGATGTAACCGAGGAAATGCTATAACCTGGAACCCAAGAAAGTGGATCTTGGGGTTTGCTGGAATGAATGCTAGGGGCAGAGATGGGTGTTGATTCATCAACTTTCTTAACCATGGAAGTCAAAAGACTTTTATGGTTTCAGAACAATTATTTTGGAGGCACAAAGAGATTTATCTGCATTCCACTGTAGTAGTGGAATGAAGTACAGCAGCATACATCCAAGGTGGAAGTGTGGACAGTAAGTTATGAGACTCAGGGTAGGTAATGTCTTGAACTGTTTTCAAACACTACACCTCTTTTCTTCCAACCATTTAGAGTGAGAACGAAAGTAGGACGGGTGAGAGTGATTACAATTCATGGTAGGAAGGTTTATTTCACACTCATATGCATCATGGTCCTTGCCACCACAACAACCACACATCAAAGAACAACAAAATAATGTCTTTGAGTAACTGAATCTCTGACACTGGAAACATCTGAGAGGGTTTGGAATATATGGCTGTATCTTGCAATTCAGATAACCTACCTTAACGGTGGCAAGTTGAAGCAGTGATGTGAATGTCAAAATGAGGACATTGGACTGCATCAAATCCATCTTTGCAAGTGGAGAAACACCTCACTGCAGAAACTCTTTGGGTGGAAAAACCAGCAAGGATCTCTTACACGGGATGTTTTTCAAATCCCTCTTAATGGGTATATCCCCAATTACCTTTGAATGCTAGAGGAGTTCACTGTGTTTATGAGTGGATGTTTCCACCAATATGTCAGAGCAAAGCTTTCTGTCTGACTTAAGAGAATCAGCAAGTCTCTCTAGTCCCTTCCGAATAACAAAAAGAGACATTTGCCATAAAAATTTGTCTGAAATAGGATGTAATACAAGAAAATGAGGTGCAGGTGTTACAGATGCTGCTCAAAAACTTCAAGATGTGGTTGTTTACCTGTGGACTGTTTTCTTACTATTTTATTTAAGTTTTTATTTGGAGAGATCCACAATAAAGAAATAATTTTTCCTTGCCCACTGATCACACCCACCATGGAGTTCTATGAGGGGATGCACTACAATGCCAAACAAGAACACTGCAGCAACACCTGGGTTTAATGAGCACCATACCCAAACACCAGCATTAGATACAATGCCCACAAGACCTATTGAGAACAACCAACACTGGTACTTGGTTGACCCTAGCCCAAGTGGACCAGCTGATTGACCCTAGGGAAGGGCACCTCGTCTAAAGGAATTAAAGGCCAAATTGGTGTGTTAGGGTTGGACCCCTCAACCTCCAGGATCCTCTCCTTTGCAGACCACCATGCATGGTAAATATGGACATTCAGATCCCAAAAGAGGTAAGCTGAAAGAGCAAAACCTTCTCTGGGAAGTATTCTCACCACGCACAGGAATCCACACAAAGGGGAGGAAAGAGAGAAAGGCAAAAGTGTCCCAAGTGTTATAGAGATGGGTAGAATTTTTGCATGACCAACCTATTAACCACACACAAGTGGCCAGTGAGCCAATAAGTGTTGTGTGGTTAGGGCATAATCAGACCATACTCTGTGTTTCCAACCTTGATTCACCTTGACAGAAATGGATAGGGATGACAAACATGCTCTACTTAGAGAGGCTACACTAGCTATTTAAGGAGTGACCTGCATTAAAAATACAGTACAACCCCCACCTACTTCCCACCATATTGTGCTGTACATAATCAGTGAAGAACTT
This sequence comes from Carcinoscorpius rotundicauda, assembly GCA_011833715.1. Lineage (NCBI taxonomy): Eukaryota > Metazoa > Arthropoda > Merostomata > Xiphosura > Limulidae > Carcinoscorpius > Carcinoscorpius rotundicauda. The sequence continues at coordinate 39,990,438 of CM022392.1, read as the reverse complement.
TCCAAGGTTCACTGCTCTAGCATTGGTGAGAGCTAATAATCTCCTCTACTCAGTGTGAAGAGGGATGAGAGAAAAATTTACACTGGGGAGACTGGAAAAAGTACCCCATTAGATATTTGCTGAAAAAAATTTTTTACTGAAGACAATGCAATTTCCTATACTTAAAGATGGCAAGCATGTGCCAAAAAGGTGGACAATCACTTCCTTGGTGCCAGCTTTTTCTACAATAGTCCATGGAAGGTAGAGTATGGATTGGGTAACTGAATAATTTTAATACCATAAGGATACCTTTAAAGGTGTTGCAAAACATCCACTACCTAGACAATGTACACTGGTACAGCCAGATTGGATGAGTTAAACATTTTCCATTAGCCATGGCCCAACTTAATGGAATCCTATAAGAAGGGACAAAATGAGACATGGGTAAGAGAAAATATACTTATTATTCTCAAAGACAGTGTGTTGTTTTATTGAAAAGCAGCAACTGGAAGGAGCCAAAATCTTACAGGTGTTGAAACAGCCACAGGAAATATTAGGGTATGAAATGTGGGGATTCATCCACATAACAACCTAAAGGATCTACTTTAAGGATCATTGGAAGTGAAACAGTTGACTAATCTAATATCATAAAATGTGGAATATTTATCAGTGAATAGGAAGTACCAGTGGGTGGTTCAGGCCAAAGGCAAAAAGGAGAAGGAATATGTTATAATGAAAATAAAGCATCAAACAAAAATCATACAGGAGTTTGTAAAACCACATGAATCTTCCTTGTCCCACAGGAATTGAACAAGTGTTGGTGAAGAAGAAAGGATTGGAACAAATAGGACAGTATAAGAAGAAAAAATCTGATTGGAATGGAAAAGGTGAAGCATAGTTTCCAAAGCCTTCAATAACAAGTTATTGAAAATTATTAGAAAATAAAAATTGATAGTGAAACAACCACACAGAAAAGTCCAAACAATGGACCACAACAGGAAGTATCTGAAGGACCAACATTAAAAAGCTTGCTACTTCCACTAACAAATGAGTATAATTGGAGGATAATAGGAATAGAATAAAACAAAAGCTACAAGATTAAAAAGTCCAGCTCTACAGTCAATAGACCAAAAAATTCCACACATCACAATGAATAGATGCCACCAGTGGATGAAAGAAAGGTGTGTGGTTGGACCAAGAGAGAAAATGTGACACAGGAAGATGCTTTTTTAACAATTAGCAAAGCAGAGAAAATGAGGGTTGTACTGGTCAAAAAGATACCACCAAACAGGACTCAACAAGGAGTGTCATGTATAAATGTAAGGACACAAAGGAAAACAAACTAAGAGAAAGATAGGATTACAGAAAAAGTTGAGAGGAGTCCTTGGTGAGAACCTTGACTATAAGGACAAAAAAATGAAGAACTGAAAACCAAGAGAGAAGTTTGGTGTTTAAAGAAGCAGCAAAGGGATTGATTACAGACCTGTCCAGCTGAGAGCAAATACAATGAAAAACTGGAGGATGGAAACAACTACATAGGTTGAACAGATATCGTAAAAAAAAACCCTCAAACAATCTACAATGAAGTTTAGAGCCCCAGGCACATGACAAGCTATGAAACAAACCCAAGGGAAGAAGTCCAAAATAGCAGGCTCATTTCATGGAAGAAAAGAGATCTGGAACAGGTACCCCCTTAATGGTAGATATAAAAATGACTGGAATTTTCAAAATTGTATCATAACTAACCTGTCCATGATAAGGAGGAGTAAACAGGAACATGTCTAACGGATGGCAAGCAGTTTGAGATTAGTGATGTGGACTGAATAACCAAAGTTAATTAGTCATTTGAAGAAGCATCTGTGACAAAATGAGAATCCAGTCAGGGATGGCAAGTAGATTCCTACAATGGTGCTGGCATTGTTGAGCCACCAATACAAGTTCTCAAGAAAAGAAGTGGAGGCAATAAATCATGGACAATAGATTGAAGGAAAGGTTCCACCAGTCCTACAATTTTCACTAGATCGAGGGTGTGTGATCTAAAGAAATGAGTTGTTCAAAGGAAACCAGAGTTCCCTACAAGCAAAAGAACTTCATGCATAAGATGTAAAAGAAAATAACAAATCTTAATGACAAGATACTTCATTGTTTGTAAACAAGGCAGTGAAGTCTGAACCAAACTGAAATAGAAGTTAAAGAACATGCCCAAATGTACAAGATATAAGGTGAATGTAAGAAAGGACTTAGAAGATTGGACATGTCAGCCCATTTGAGCAGCCTCCTGCAGAAGAATGCTGGTAGAAGAAGAGAGAAAGAGTCCTTCTAAGAAAAGACAAGGTAAAGCCAATCATCCATGTAATAATGCAACCTTAGCCCCAATCTGTGAACAAGGTGAATCTATTAAATACAAAAGGAGCAGATATAATGCCAAAAGGAAATTTGCAGAATTGGTAAACTTAATATTAATGAATCAAACAAAAAAACATCTTAAAGAGGGTGAAACTGGAATGTGTAAAACTGCATTTAAAACATCAGTCCCAAGTCTTTTTGAGGACTACAAAAACATGACAGTAATAAACAGATGTAGCTGTTAAATATCCTCTTGACTATTTTCTTAGCCAAGAGATGCTGAAAATGAAGTAGAATGGATAGAGAAGGAAACAGAAAAGGGGAGGAGATAAAAAGAAGTAGAGAGATAGGTTATGAGTGAGAATCTAAAAAACTCATCTGCTGGATGAAAAGACTACAAAAAAACAGGATAGCTACTGATATGATTAGCAAAGACTACAACATCAAGAACGTAGAGAAAGCTGGGAATAGATGTGGATTCATCAGCCCGATGAATGCGAACAGAATGGGAAGTTTAGAAAAACAAGAGGCGACAGTATACAATAAAATCTGATGCAAGGCCACCACCTTGGCTTGGCTCTCTAGTGAGACAGAAATACCCTGGAAGACCTCTGGATAAAGAAATGGGTTCAAGCAAAAATCTCAGAAATGGTTGTGAGGGAGGTATATATTAGTTAGGAGAGCATCCCATCTCAACAAGTCTACACAGCAGAAGAATCATGCAAAATTGGGTAAAGAAGAAGAAGAAATATGAGACAATGTTGTGAAAAGAAGAGAAAAAACTTTTCCAAAAATTCTATTAAGAGTATAATGAAGTGTCCCAAAGAGTAAGTGAAGTGACAAGAGAGTGGTAAGAAAGAGACAAAGGCATAAAAATTGGAGATTAGAAATGAAAACAGAAGTTCAGTAGTTCGCTCCCACTCGAATAAAAGAGATTTCAAACACTAGGAATTGAGGAATGGAAATGAATAACTGTAGGCAACTACAAGAGTCAGATAGACAAGGACGATAAGGCATACTTGCATAGATATACAAGGGCTGTTCAAAAAATACGCGGACTGACATCATAAAACAAAATGTACTTTATTTAGAAGTTACAGGTCTGGGACCCCTTCAAAGTACTCTCCTCCCCAATGCACACACTTATCCCAATGGTGTTTTCACTTGTTGAAACAGTCATGGTATGCTTCTTTTGTAATGTCCTCCAGCTCCTTCATCACATTTGCCTTAATCTCAGGAATCATCTCAAATCTTCTTCATTTCAAGGGTCTTTTGAGTTTGGGGAACAAGAAAAAATCACAAGGAGCAAGGTCAGGTGAGTAGAGGAGGTGGGGAAGAACAGTAATCGAGTGTTTGACCAAATATTCATGAGTTCTGAGGCACAAATTTTGCAGCAATGCGGTGCATCTTCAATTTTTCGGTCAAAATCTCGTAACAAGATTGTTTGTTTTTAAGCACAAAGCTACACAAAGATGTATATGTGCTATGCTCATCATGAGTATCGAAACTGAGAAGTGACTGCTGATAAACATCTAATCAACATGCTTATGTGTTGCAAGAAAATGATTTATCAATGATTATATATTACAGCTATTTCAAACAAAAATATGACCACATAATCGCTGTCAGTTACTCTATTCTGCCTCAAAAATTAATGTTCAAATTATATATGCAAAAACGGCTTGTTTGGGTTGAGAAAATATTTTACATAGAAGAGCGAACAACGTTTCGACCTTCTTCGGGCTTTTGCATATATATTTCTCTGCAAGGAGGTTTTCTCGACATCACTGATTAGTGTTCAAATTAACTAATTACTGGAAGCAAGCAAGCGTTTTACAGAAACTGAAAAGAGGGTTCAATGTAAGCAAAAACATGTAAAATATAAAAATAATAATTAACAAAAATGAAAGAGTAACACCTTAAAATGTGTAAAATCACTTTTTATATTTTTATAGCCATGTTATGGAAGACGGCTTGAAGTCATTACTTTTATTCTAAGACCATGAAAAGCTATCCATTCCTCTAAACTTTGTAGAAGAAAATATTATTTATTTATAAACCTAATTGTTGCTGGATTACTTAAAATTAACATATTTTATAAAATCATTACATTTAAATTATCATAATTTTTTTCATTAAAAGATAAGGATGCTGAACTGTTACACATTTCTTTCAGAATAAGGAAGTACAGGCATGCAAGAAATCAAAAAAGAAAATACTGCCACTGGTTGACTTTTTCACATCCACAGATCAATTCAACTGATGTTCAAATTAAAGTAAAAGTATACATATTATCAATAAACAAAATATTTAAACTGTTTTTAACTCTGACAAAAACACACTTGATTTATTTGTTACATGTACCTTGGAAATTCAAGTTTTAAATGTAAATTTTCTTTACCCAACATCTCAAGCAGATCACCAATAAGCAAATTATTTGACATTTTAGACTCTACCAGTTTCATGTCAACTTTAACTAATTCATAATCCAGAAAAAAACAAGACCCAAAATCATAAGTCTCTATTTATTGGTGTACCTAGCATTGGCTTTTTTCATTTTTAGTAGTATTTTGTGTGTCTTTGTTGGATTTGTGTGTATTGGTTTAAATTTGTTTGTGTCTGATAGAATGTTCTTCATTTTGTGGATGTACTCATTCGTGTTCATTATGACTATAGCATTTCCTTTATCTGTTTTAAGAATTTTTATGTTTTTGTTTTAGGTTTATAATGGAATTAACTTAACATTATTATTACTACAGTAGCTACTATAGACTGCACTGCACTTTTTCAGCATATTAAGATCCTTACCGTAGGAAAGAACAAACTACACACATTTTTTATCTACATACAGCTGCATTAATGTTACGTTTTTTTTGTTTTATATGTAGCCTGAACGCAACAGAAAGACACAGATAACAGCTTGTATAATTTATTACAATGACCTATTTATATGTGACAGATATAAAATAAATTATCTAATAACAATAACAGATATTCAGTTTTAACCTTCAAAATTATTTGCGATACAAAATGGTACTGGCCTGTGTCTAATAATATGATCCAGAATGAAAGTCCAAATCGGAAATCCAAAATTCCAATCTAGGCGGTGAATTTAGTCCCACGAAGAAATTCCGAATTTTGAATGGGTAAGTTCAGAAACAATTCACAGTCCAATACGTGTTGACTTTCAGTATAATCCGTAATTTGACTGAATCGTAAGATTGACGGAATAAAAATTCACCACTTTAGTTGATCTAGCTCTACTCACAAATCCAATTTGAATAAACACACGGCAAACATTTAAACTTTCTCAAACGAAGACAACTTCTTGACCCGAGTAAAAATGGATGACTAACTACCCTCGCATCGCCGTCTGTTTATATACTAATCGCGTAACTTCCCAGAATTCCAGAGTACAGACACCAGGCCAATACAAGTGATCGATCTACCTAGTTCTAGAAATTTCTACATGAATAATTGTAAATGAATTCTAATTAATTCTAAATGTTATTTTAAATGAATAACAACATTTTATTGGTTTAAAGTTCGAAACAATAATATAAATGTGGAAATATAAATAATAGATATGAAAATCCAAACACAACATGACACGTTGTTGTTTACAAAACATTTACATGACATTTACATAACAATTAACAACAGTACAAAATCATTAACAGGTATTGATAAACAAAGAAAAATTCAAGTTCACAACAACATATTACTTTTAATAGTAATAAGCTATTTCTATTTCAAAAGAAAATTTCTCTGATAGTGCAAATTGTTGCAGAAACATCATAATAACTTTTACAGAAATACTAATCAAATTTGGAAGGTTCTTTAATAACAACAATTTTAAAACTTAAAGCTTAACTGTGGATATGCATATAATAACTCACCATCAACAGGCCTTATGTTCCATACTGGTGATCCTCCATATTTTTTATAGAGTGTTGAATCTAAAATTGAATCAATTTCAATCACATTCTGTTCAGGTACATTAACCATTCCATGATCACTTAACACAATTAGGTTAATTACATCATACAGGTTAGCATCCTCAAGTTTTTCAATTAAATAACCAATAATGTTATCTACTTGTTGTATCTTGTTTTTAATCTGCTGGGAATTAGGTCCATATATGTGGCCAGTGATATCTGGTTCTTCAAAATACAGAAACACACAATTGGCTGGATAAGTTTGGTTAGTTAACCAGGACATCACAATGTTTATCCGCTGTTTCCAAGAGATGCTTGTATCATGAGAAACATGATAAAATGGTGTCATGTCACGAATCACTGCATAAGATCCTGGCCACATCATTCCACCACTCAGACGAGCACTGTCTTCCAACTGATTTGCTAGCTACAGTGTAAAGTAAAACAAAGCTTTTTCACTATTAGAGAATTAATAAAGTTTGTTTAAAAAATTATGTTTTCTTATATATGCATATATACATCTAAAAACAATTTGAACACTACAAATATTTTTAAAAGCAAACTAAAATGTATATATTAGCATATATAACTACTGACCCAAAAGTATCAAATTTAACTTTCACCCCTATTATACACAGAAACAGCACTTTTTGCATGTGTATATGTTGAAATTGATGTTCTGTATTTTCTTTTAGCAAAGAAGTTACTGCTAACAGTGCAAAACGTTTTTAACCTTAGTTTAGTTTAAAAATTTTAAGTGTAATCAATGAAATATATATCATGTTTATTGGTACAGTTCCATACAACAACAGCACTCTGGAACTGACATAGGTGGAGGTAGGAAGAAGGGTTCCTAACCAGAAGGATGAACTGCATGTGACAGAAAAATCTGGTAAAAACTATACAGCATCTAGAATTGTACAGGGTGTTCAGAAAGTCACTGTGCAGTTTTGTAATCATATTTTATTCAGTCTATTTCAAGCCAGCAACTGATAATGGTGTTTAGAAACAAAATAAGAAGGATCCAGGCATGTATTGATGTCAACAGGGGTCACTTTTAACATTGTTTATAATTGTCATTCATATTTACCTCCTGCATTTTATATTGAAACATGTCTGTTAATAGATATATAAGTGCACAGTGACTTTCAGAACACCCTGTATATTAGGTCTGCAATATGAGGATAGCTACACTATACACACAAATAAAACAATACCATTCTACTCTCAACAAAGTGGGATTGTACACACTCAGAAGAAAGCCTTCATTGTCCACCATCATAGTGGATATAAGGCAGTAAGGACTCCTCATACTCCACTGAGAAAGAGGGAGAATGATGTATTGGAGAGTCTGGAGGACAGCATCACAGAAATAATGGGTAACCATGAAACCTATTTTGAAAAGATTATTCCTGATTTATGCAATGAAAGAAGTGCGAGTGATAGGAATGGGCAGCAATTTCCTTTTTTTGCTTTATTCATGCTAGCCCATGAGCATATGGTCCAAGATAAATGCATTTAAATTTCAAAACACGGTGGGCATTATTGACATTACTGGCCATACAGTGGGTATCTAAGAATAAGTATACCTGGACAGACATCACTCACCATAGAATTGGATCAAATATAAAAGAGAGTGACTCTGTAAAAAAATATAAATAAATAAATGTGTCAACTTACAATTGAGAATGGAACAACCACCCAATAGGTCTAATGACAATGTAGATGGGCAGTCAGAGAAAGTTAAGATTTTTAATTTGATGTAATGATTCCCATAAACCAAAAGATAAAAATAAATATGCCAGCCTGACAAGTTGGCAGCACCTGCAACCTGTGAGGATGGGTAGCAAAACATCACTTAGAGAGGAAGGGTTCCAATGGATAAATAAACAGGAATGTGAACCATGGAAGGAAGCTATGCAAGCAATATAAAATCTAAGAACACACATAAACACAGAAAACTATCCAGATTCAAACAGTATTAGGGTTAAGCCTGATTCTAGTATACACGACACTAATTTTTTACATCTAAATATGGAATAGCATGCCATGAATACATGAAACAAGCAATGTGATGGGGATATGATGTTATTTGCATGCTATGATGCAACTGAAACATGCAGACATATGGGGTAGGTGAGAATTTCAAGGCTAATGTATATAAATGGCAGCAATGGAAAAGAAAAGTTATGTGAGAGGAGGTAAAATATTGTACTGGAACTAATTTTTGAATATTCTATCTAAATAACTGGAATAATGTCATTGTGATTCCTCGTTACTATTTTTGATTCATTCAAGGTTGTTCAGCTTAATCAATCAGATATCATAAAATCAGTTAATATGAAATAATACTTCTCACTGTTATGGTTTTCAGTTATTCCAACTATCCAAGTCTAACAGAGAATAATTGATAAGTTTAATGTAATAAACTACGGAGTAATCCAAAAAACAATCAGGCTAAAAATAAATCCTTTCAGTCTGAGCTTGATGGACAATCAGCTAGGAGAACAACTGAGGTATTTAAGGTTATAATTTGAGATTAAGAATACCAGATATGCATCAATATAACTTTCTTTTATAGCTTATAGTGAAAGGTTGGTTGGGTGTTTTATGACACAAAGCAGTTTAACTATCTGTGCCAAAACTCTGAGAAAAAGTTAAAATTAAAGGAAATTTAGTAAAATTCATAAAAGGAAATTAAGGTAAAATAGAACAAAGTTAAAAAAATAAGTAAATAGCATTAAAACCAATCTTTATATCCAATCCACAGAAGTAACATAAAAACGATAGTAATACAAGTTCTAAAGGACTTTCTTGTGCATAATTGTAATTATCATAATTCCCCAGGAAGACTAACAGATAAATTCAAAAACCATCATCTGTCACTTGAAGTTGGCCTTTCTATTCCTGATTCTGAAATGCTTGACATTACGGCCATTATCAGAAAGTAAAGCAATAAAAGTTTTAAATGACTTGCAGCAAAATCTTAATTATAACTCACCAGAATGACTAACAGGTAGTTAAAACATCAGTGTTAGTCATGAAAAGTTGGCCTTTCCAGTCCTGGTTTCAAGTTATTTGACATTACAGCCATTTTCTAATTTCAAATCAAACTAGATAGACTTTGATTCTTAAAAGGGAATCATGTTTAAAAAGGTCTAATGTGGAAATTAAAAAACTAAAATAGCATTAAAAAGATAAATGGCATTTAAAAAACTAAAAACATTTCCAAGGTGTACAGTGCCACCATCACCAATAACACTAATATTACAGATAAACCTTTGAACAGAAAGTTTTAAATGATGCTATAATTGAGAGCCATAACAATGGCAAGACAGTAAAATGTTGCTTATTGCAACCTGAATGTTACACAGACAACACATTGGTACATCAGTCCCAGATAAAACAATATAATGAGTGACCAATGCATAGTCTAGTTAGAACTTCCTCTTTCTGATTCTTACAGAAGCAAGACTTTCAAAGTCTAACAGAGGGTTTTATTCAGAAAAGTTTATTTTCACATTTCTAACTCTAGGTAGACTGCCAACTGGCATGGAGGCAAGCCTTGAATATAGGACCACAGTCCATGGATGGAACAAGCACAGCAGTGATAGTGCCAGAGCAGATAGATTTAGCTGCAGTGTCAGTGAGCTCATTCCCTTGAATACCAGAAAAATTGGATAGAAGTAGATGTTAAATAGAAATGGGCCAACTTTAAATATTGGCAAGAACAGGGTTTGAACTAATGTGAAGTGATTCCAGGGTCAGTGAGCTAAGCAAGTCAGTATATGTAGTACAGTTTGAGTACTGCTTAACTTCTTTGTGATCTAGGGCAAGAGAAATGGTGTACAGTTCAACAGTGAACACAGAAGCTGTACAGGGGATTCTATGCACAACCACCAAACCACAACAAACCATGGTAGATCCCACACAGTCAGCTAATTTTGAAATATCTGTATAAATAGGAATGGAAGGATGATTTGAAAGATGTTCAGTGAACAACAAACAATATTTCCAATCGGGAGCGTCTGCTTCTCTCAGATGATTTAAAGATAGGTCACATTTAGGGCCTGTAAGAAGCCATGGTGGGATGGGCTGACCAATGGATACACCAATGTTATCCAAGACCCAATTCATCTGACTGCACCTGGATACAAAGGCCAAAAAGAGCAATGACAGATCATCTGTTCTGAAAATGTATGGCCCACTGAAAAAGGAAAGCACAACCCCAGGTGGGATGCTTTGGTAAGAAACAAAGTTTCAAAGCATATAAAGACAGTTGCAAATGGCAGAGGTAAAAAAAAGGTTCATGAGACTATGTGTACTTTAAACTGGAGAAGTGCAAAAAGCTGCAGTGCAGAGCCAAAGTTCTTGATGATGAATGGAGTCCAGCATCTTTAAGGCCAAGGTCCTGGCAGAGCCATAGTGGAGTTTTGACTGAATAAGAGCATGATATATCTTTAGCAAAGAACATCGATCACTTCCCTAAGTGATGAAAGAGATGACATGGAGGATGTTCAGTGATCTTGTACATTTGACCCGTAGCTGCTTGATGTATGATATAAAGGTCAGCTTACAGTAAAAGATAAGCCCCAAGAACTTGGTCTCAGGGACCACAGACAGCAGAACTTCATCAATACATAATTCAGGATCAGAGTGAGTACTCCATTGCTGGGAAAAGAGCATTTTTAGAAAGAGAGAAGTTAAAACCATTTGCTGTGGTCCACTTCTGTAAATGACTGAAGGCAGTCTGTAGCTGCAACTCAATATATCTTATGTTCAATGACTGACATAAGATGTGAAAGTCATTGACATCGAGCCCATTTGCAACAGTAAGAAGTTATATATGTAAAAATGGCTGGGATGGGTAGAGAAAGAACAATATATGTACAATTTTCTCTACAAGTGGGTTTTCTCATCATCACAAAGTAAGAAGGAGTTGTTCAGTAATGGCATTAATCTTTGTCACAATCACTGATAAGTGTGACACTAAAACACAGCCCTGAGGGACTTCAAGTTCCTGTAAAAAAGAACAGGAAAGTGTTGTACCAACAAGAACATGGAATCTCTTGTCCATTGAAAACTTTTTTAATAAAAATGAGCAAATGGCCACGTAACCCATATATATGAAGGTCTTGCAAAATGCCATACCTCCATGTTGTATCATAAGCCTTCTCAATGTCAAAGAATACTGATACAAGATGTTGTCATTAGAAAAAGGCTTCTCTGATTGGTGTTTTAAATTGAATCAGGTGGTCCACAGCAGATCGCTATCATTGGAACCCACACTTTGTGGCAAGAGAAGGTTGTTTGATTCAAGAAACCAAACAAAATGAGCATTAACCATCCTCTCTGAGGTCTAACAGAGACAGCTTGTCAAAGCAACTGGAATCTTGGGATCCTTTCCGGGCTTAGAAAAAAGTGAGACAATAGCCTGGCACCAGGCATCAGAAAAAACATTCATACTCCTGCCAGATCTCATTAAAAACAATCAGAAAAATAGCAAGAGAAGCAGGAGACAGATGGCACAGCATTTCATCGTGTGCATCATCAGGTCCAACTGATGTACTGCCAGACCGATGAAAGGACAGTTTGAATTCCACAAGTGTAAAGGGAAGATAATAATCATAGAGACAATCAGCCTGAAAGGAAAAAGGTCTCTTGATGGCTGAGAAGGTGGAAAAAAAAATCAGAGGTGATAGTTACCCAGCAAAAGCTAGAGTATCAGCCATGCACCAGGTATCATCTAGTTCCTAGCCACTAAAGAATAAGATCAAAAGGGGGACAGAATTATATTGCCCATTGACATTTTGTATCTTGTCCAATATGACTTTAGAACAGGTGGTAGAAGATATGCTGGTTGTGACCTTCATCCAAGATTCCTTCTGGCTATGACATCTTACCCATTAAGCATGTGCACGGGCCTGCAGGAAAGCAATGAAGTGCAAGATTATGACCTGTTTTTGAGTTTTCCATGCCATGTGGCAGGCAGAATTCATCATAGAAGAGGATATCGTGGAAAACATGTTGGGGTTTTAGGAATACATCAAGCAGCTGCCTTTATAATACAGCCAGTCTCTGCTGCCACACAGTCATTTATTGATGGTTTGTTTTGTTTGTTTTTGAATTTTGCACAAAGCTACACAAGGGCTATCTGCAGTAGCAATCCCTAATTTTGTTGTGTAAGACTGGAAGGAAGGCAGCTAGTCATCACCACCCACTGCTTACTCTTGGACTACTCTTTTACCAATGAATAGTGGGATTGACCATCACATAATAATGTCCCAATTACTGAAAGGGTAAGCATATTTGGGGCAATGGGGATTCAAACCTACAATCCTCAGATTATGAGTCAAACGCCTTAACCCACCTGGTCATGCTGGGCTATTGATGGCTTACAGATGATGGCAGGATCAAGTTCTGTGAGAGTAGTGAGAGAAGGCCAGTTTGCTTGATTCAACTTTCAGCAGGACTTGTGGATCTGGTGATACTGAACATGGCCAGTGTCTCTCAAAACATTGGAAAATGATCACTAACTCAACGGTTATTGTCAAACCACCATGAAAAGTTGAAGAATAATGAAGGGGAGCAAATTAAGAAATCAATAAGAGTAAAGGACAGACTAGGTGCATGAAAATAACTAAGAACCACTACTGAAAAGAGAAAAGTTGTGATCAGAGAGCATTCGCTCTAAGGAGCAACCTCTCCCATCAATATCAGAACTTCCCTAGAGAGATGATGTCCATTAAAGTCCTCCAGGATTAAAAAGTGAGATGGCAACTGTTCAATGAGAGCATCAAGGTCATAGGTCTCTCCAGGCAACAAGTAGAGAGAACAAACAATGATGGTACGACCCAAGGAAACATGGATGGCTATAGCTTCCAAGAGTGTGTCTAGTGACAAAGATAAGACAAGCACATGCTTATCAACCAACAGTACCACCCCTCCAAGCACTCATCCATCACACAGCATGTCATTTTTGTACAAAAAAACCATCAAAAGATGACTGCATCAGCAAGTTTCAGAAATGTTTCCTGTAAGGAAAGACGTACAGGATGGTAGGAAGCAATCAGTGTTTTGATGTTATTCAGATTAGAATATAAACCTCAAAAGTTCCATTGTATCAAGGTGGCCATTTTTATTTACATGTTGGCAAATTGGGTAAAGAACCCTTTTGTTTACAACCATGTCTTTTTTCTTTACTGTCTTCATTTGAGGGAAAACTGTTAACCTCACTGGATCCTGCCCTGGATCAATTGAGCAGGTCTTTGCTGTTGGAAGAGGATTCCAGTGACTGAGGACATGAACAAATGATCGTTTTGCATCTTGGGGTGAAAGAAGATGTACCCAAGAAAATGCCTGAATGTTTCCACCAACATGTCACCAGATTGAAGCTTCTTTACTGACTTTGGTGAGCCAGCAAGTCCCTCTAGTCCATTCTGAATGAATAGGGATGCTTTTGCCCTAAAGGTTTGTCTGAAAGAGAATGTAGGATAAGAAAATTAGGTACAGCAGGTGTTAGAGATGTTGAAGATTATTGTTCAGAATCTTCAAAATGTGGTTGTTTACCTATGACATTTTTCACTATCCGAGTTTTTATTTGGAGGATCCATAATAAAAAAAAAAGAATATTTCAGTGCCCACTGACCCTACCCACCATGTAGCCCTATGAGGGGTGAACTACAATGTCAAACAAAGACACTGCAGCAATGCCCGGGTTTAGTGAGCACTCTACCAAATACCAGCATCAGATACAATGTCCACAAAACCTGTTGAGAACATCAAACACTGGTATCTGGTTGACCCTAGCCCAAGTTGACTAGCCGACTGATTCATGAGGGGCAACCCCAAGGCTACCCATCTACAGGAATTCAAGGCCAAAGTGGTGTGTTAGGGTTGGACCCTCAACCACCAGGATCCTCTCCTCCCCTTCATAGGTCGCCACACATGCCAAACATGGAGCCCCCACCATTTACAGGAATCCACACTGAGAGGAATAAATTAGTGAAATTTGAGATATGTTCTGCATTATTCTTATTTTATGGACATATATCTACGTTACTCGTAACCCACAGAAGTAAGTAATCTGAAGGTCTCATTTGATAACTCATCTTTTCTCTCTCACTTAATTGAATAACAGATGTATTTTGAATAAAGTTTTTTAAGAATTTCATTTTTGGTTTTTCAAAGATATATGGAATCTTTTAACTTAAATCCAAGTACTTGTACAAAGCATATAATCCTTCTGATACCTTTTCCATCTTTAAGCATACTGAAAGGCATCCAAATGGCAGTCTTGATAATACATCATGATGATGATTCCTACGGCTTCTTGTAAGAAAGCACTTGGTCTTTCCTGCAAAGCCTAAGTGTAATATGATGTACTATTAATACATTTTGTTAGTGATAACCCTGTTCGTACTAAAACTTTCAAAGTTGCCTCTTTGGTCATTTGTCCTGTACCTCTAATCATCTCCTTGTCTTCTAAAATCTACATTTGTGACTGTCCTACTTTAATAATGTACTTTATGATGATTACCAATTTACTAATGGTGTTTCCATACTATATTAATTAAAGAACTGAAAGCAAATATCAGTGGAGATTGTGGTACTCCATGGGTACCATATCAATTAATACTGCAGGTTTATAATCTATTTAGGCCTAAGCCTATCTAGCTGTCTTAAATCTGATGTTCCTTCTTATTTCTTAATATTAAAACCTATCATTTTATCAATTAAACAAACAGAAGAAATACAACAAGCTTTCAGTAGTCATTCCAGCTCTTTATCCAACCATCCTCCATATCATGACTGAATTCCCAATCACAAGTCATGAAGACTTAGGCTAAGTCATGACTAAAAACACTTCAAATTTTTTTGAAACATACATTGCACATGATGGATGAGAACTGTAGTAACAAGATGTTACAACTATGACTTCTTTTCTTGGAATTGCAATGAAAAACTACTACTTAAACAAGCAATTAAATTGCTTGTAAATACACTTTGAGATTTCTCTGAAAAAAATTACTGGGTGATTTCTTCCAAATAAATTCTGTTACAAACCTTCAATATTTCTTGTAGTGACATAAAGGACAAAAGATACTTGGCAATGATAGACTTCTTCCACTTAAGGCCACTGTGATATCTTACACTAAAAGACAACTCTCACCTCATGTTTGCTTCATGTGCCACATGTAAAATTGAAAAGTAATGTTTCAAACACTTACACATGAGTACTGTGAAGAATTTTCATGGTACAAAAGCAATAAAAAATACACATTGTATAAATGACAATGTTTACAGAGTTGACTGTATGCAATCATGCAAGTGTCACCTGTTATCCAGATATTAGATTTATACCATTCATCATTTAGCAGTGAGATAACAAGTAGGCCAGTTTGCTGTGCAGGATTTTAGAGAGTGCAAACAGTAGATTATGAAGTATGTAGCATATGATTTTTAATACTAAGTTGTAAATGGGAAAGAAAACACTAATAAGCCTAATGTCATACAATGAAAAAAAATGAATGGAGTAGGGAAAAAGAAGGGTAAGTGTGGCTTACATCTCTTGAAACACTGAAGTTAGGGCAATGACAAGCATAAAAGCAGTTTCCTCCATCTGTTCTCAGTGTAAGCTTCTCATATTGTAGAGTGTGTGTATATGGAAAGTAATTTGTTCTGGCTTACAGAGTAGTTTTTCATTTCAAAGTTGTTGCTGTTTTGAATTAAGCACAAAACTACACAATGGGCTATCTGTGCTCTGCCCACCACGGGTATCGAAACCTGGATTTTAGCGTGTAAGTCTGCAGACATACAGCTGAGCCACTGGGGGGCCATTTCAAAGTTATTTATAATTATTTGATGTATTATTATTATACCAATATCAAACTGTTTATTTCTGGCTGAAAGTATGAAAGATGTGGCAATAAAGAGATATAATACAAGTAGTGTATTGTGAAGCCATGATATGATTGTATTGATACATAATTTGAAACAATTCATGCATCTTCATGAAATTTGGGAAGCTTTCATTAAATATTATAATTACTTTGTACAAAAAACAAAGTAAAATTACAATTTTTTTTGTCAAACAATGATAATGATTCAATAAAGAAAAAGGAGTATTGAGTAGTACATGTCTTAATTTCTATCATCAAAAATATTACATGCAAAGTAACAGAAAAAATTACCAATAACAAAACATATACAGGTATTAACTTTATTTCTCTTTCCAGCTGGCAGTTAGTTGATCAAACCTGAGAACTTGGAAAAGCACTGTCAAATGTAAAGTGCATAAACAAGACAATGTCAGTAATTAAAAGTAATAAACTACAAACAAGACTGTCAAATTTTGTAACAAACAGTTAGTAAAACTTATCTATCTGGATACATGACATCAATGTCTAGATAAGTACCGTATAGACTTCTATGATGTGATATGCAGCCCTAGATAGCATCCATATTGTTGGCATGTGATATGTAGTTTTATAGTATCTAGATCTTGTTCCTCAAATAAATACACTTACTTTTTTGCGAGTTCAGACAATAATCTATCACTGAATACTTGATAAAAATATCCAATAAACACAGTGTATTCATGTACTTGGTGATCACAGATGTAGGCACTAAACTCACAGTTCTGTTCCTTTTGTTGTTTATAAATGGGGGAGGTTAATACATA
Source organism: Carcinoscorpius rotundicauda (assembly GCA_011833715.1). Classification (NCBI taxonomy): domain Eukaryota; kingdom Metazoa; phylum Arthropoda; class Merostomata; order Xiphosura; family Limulidae; genus Carcinoscorpius; species Carcinoscorpius rotundicauda. The sequence continues at coordinate 39,973,491 of CM022392.1, read as the reverse complement.
TCCAATGAAGGTTTTAATTAGTATCTTTAGATCACAAGGGCCATTCTGAGGATAAAACTCCACTAAAACAGTTTTCTGGCTAGATATCCAGGTACTGTTTATGGTTAATAAACTAATTGTGTTGATGTCCAAAAACAGTTATATTCTGGGTTGCCCAAATTTACATTAATCAATCAGATTTTTAAATCTTCAAAAATACCATGAAAATCCAAAACTTTTGGTCTTCATCTCATAATTTTGTTATATGGTATCCAGAAACCAGATGTGCCAGAACTAGAGCTGTATATTTGTGACATATATCAGTAACATACATATCCCAAAGTTCACACACAGTTCAAATTTACAGTGAAAAATAAAGACATCACTGAAAACAATAATTATTGGTGTGTGGCATATTTAATATTTTAGGGTGTATGAGAAATGCATATAGTTAACTGATCTTATGGTATCCAGAAACTATAAAAGGCTGGGATAAAACAAGTTTCTTTGTTAAAATTTAATGTTCCCATGGAGGACCCTGCTCACATTCAAGTTTGTGTACACCACTGCATATACATATATGTCAGAATATAACTTATGTAATAAGTTATTTGTTTGACATGACAAACAGGGAATAAGTTGCTAACTTCACATTACTATCAACCAAAAAAATTACAGCATAAATTCAACATAGCAAGTACTTTGTTGATGCTAATTAAATTAAATTAATAGTTTTCAATTCAAACATGGCTAAAAACTACAGGAATTGCCAGATTGTAAACAATTTACACCTTCAATCACTTTATGGTGTAAATATGCTTTTATGCTTTCTGTTTGTTTTATTACACATACATGTTTTTGTTTCTTTGAAAATGACAAATACATATACATATACAAACACACACACTTAATGTATGTGCTTACTTATAATGATCATATATTCACAATTTTTAATTTTTAATGCATGTGCTATTGCTTGTTTGTATATCTTATCTATATCACTGGCATATGTTGATACTCAGATAGGTGTGATTTGGTGTATTGAGATTTTCAAAATCCAATTTGCAGGGTACCACATAAGTTTTTTTTTTAAATACTTCTGTTGAGGTATAAATTACTTCAGAAACAATTGGAGTGAAGAAATTAGAGGGTTAATATAAACTTAACTGCTAACAATTACTAACTGTATTTGATGGAAAGTTTAGTAAGTGATATTGTAATGTTTATATATATATATGGTTTTGTTATAACAACAAAGTTATCCCAAAATACAACTGTTTAAAATGAAACTTTAAGTGAACTTTTCTTTACTTTTTTCTTTTTCTAAATTTCAATGAAACCTAACATTAAAAACTTTCACTTACCCAAACTGGTGTAATATACCCATTATCCCACCACTTGGAATTTGTCATATCTTTGTTTAAATCAAAAGTGGCATTAAGTAACGGATCATACATTTCATTCGCAACAATACCATGAGATTCTTCGAATAATCCAGTTAAAATTGTATAATGATTCGGCAAAGTTTTTGTTACGAAAGCATTTTTCATCCGAGGAGCATGAACTCCTTCACTCATCAAACGATGCAAGTTTGGTGTTAAAACAAGGTTTAGATAATCATGTCTAAATCCATCAAATGAAATTACTAAAAGTTTTGGATAAATTGATGAACTTTTGGACACTGTTAAAAAATGTAGAATCCATAATAAGTGAAATGTATAAGAACCCACTTTTAGAATACGAACAAACCTGAAAACGAACATTATATACAACAATTAGTTAACTTCGCAATAGAACATAAAATAAATAATATCAAAACTGACTCTCATAATCCTAAAACTCGTACACTGTAACTTCAGTATTTTGCGCTACCTTCCTGTAAAAAACCAAACTAAGTATAATATTACTTTTAAAAGTTGCAAGCCAACGTTGAAAGTTGGTGAAGCATAAAAAACCAAATTTGTGATAAAATAACATTAATTGTAGAGGTTGTTATCTTCCACATTTCTCTTAATTCACCCATTTATAATTCAAAATTAGAAGAGAGCAAAAATAGCCTTTCAGATGTTTGTATGTGTGTCATAGTAAAACCGCATCGGATTATCTAATGTCCCCTGAGGGGATTCGAACCTCTGAATGTCGCGTTTTTTATCCGTAGACTTACCGCTATCCCACCGGGGAACCGTTTCAACTGTATGTTTTAATTCCGAAAATTTATTCCCAAAGAGAACTTTTGACAATTGGACTCGACTTTAAAAGTTACGATTTAAGCCCATATATCAAAGAAACAATTACAAAGAAATGAACCTGAGTAAATGTAAGTTCTGTGAAATGGCCATTGTAGTATGTTAGTTCACGACTGCCGATATTTTGTTCCCAAGAACATCCAATAAGTGACAAATGCCATTACGAAAAGTCTTTAAAAATACCTGAATAAAGACAAGTTTATCTGAACTAATAAGACTTTTCAATTAAACTCATCACAATTTAGGATTAACTATTCATTAATAAACTGTCAAGCAAAGATCACTACGTATGTTAAAGTTATTCCAGCTTCAAAAATATCAAACAACGATTTGATTAATATTTTCCATAAAACTCTTGATGATATTTCAGCTTAAAAGAACGATTTTAAAAAACATTTAAATTTTTGCCACGGAGAGAATCACCTGGGAGTCCAGAAAGCAAAAGTTCCAAAGTGCATTCTATTGTGTTTCCTAATCCCTAACTATTATATTCATTTCTGCCAACTGTCGATGCATTTGATATTAATCATAATATTACAATGCACATTAGTATCAAGTAGTTCATGTAACAAAAGGCGTCTTCCAGTGGCACAACGGTATTTCTGCGGACTCACACCGTTCAAAACCGGGTTTCGATACCTGTGGTGGGCAGAGCACAGATAGCCCATTGTATAGTTTTGTATGTATGTGAAAACGGCTGTATGGTAGAAAAAGCTTTATATAGAGGTTATACATTTCATAGAGCTTTCTCTACCAATACCAGCCGTTTTTACAAATATATTTTTCTCTACAAGTGGGTTTTCTCATCATCACGGATTTTTGTGTAGTTTTATGTTTAATTCTAAACAAACAAATAATAAAGCGTATTTTTTCAATTATTAATTCCTCAGAATAACGATTGTCTTAACTGTTGATAATCAAGTAAAAATAATACTTTAATGTACACATTTAGCCATGAATACTAATTGATAACTTGATGTTCATTCTAGTTTTATATTGAGTTCAATCCCAACCGTATTGACTCAGAGGTATATATCAGTAATTTCTTGGATTGTCACAGCTGAGCACTGTTTCTGGTCACTGTATACCCTTTTCAAAACAGGTTTTCTAAGGCGATATATATTTGCATACATATGCATGTACGAATAGTAGTTGTCCAGAGTGGTGATTCTTACGTATCTTATCACAGAATTTATAATGAATGTAGCTTTTGGCTACAATATTTTAACCTAGCTTATCAGAAACAGGGTCGATAAAGCACTTTTAATCTTAGGTTTAGCTATGTAAGACTGAATTCTTAACTGCCTGTATTGGTTTTCATTAAATTTTCCCACGAAGAAGCGTGAACATTTTCTTGACCACCATGAGCAGATATGAAAGATGGCAGTTTGTTTAACTTTGGAATGTGATGTGTTTTTTTCTTTTAGCAAAGCCACAATGAGCTATCTGCTGAGCCCATCGAGAAGAATGGAACCCCTGATTTTATTGTTGTAAATCCATAGACTTACCGCTGTACTAGTCGGGGAGCTTACTCTAGAGTGAAGCACCTGCAACATAAGTACCCTGTAACAGTGATGGCGAACGTATGGCACGCGAAAACATTTTGCTAGCGCGCGACATGCAGTGTCGCCTCTTGATTCTTCAAACTATAACGCGTATGTTTGTGTTTTTCTTATAGCAAAGCCACATCGGGCTATCTGCTCAGTCCACCGAGGGGAATCGAACCCCTGATTTTAGCGTTGTAAATCGGGAGACATACCGCTGTACTAGCGGTATACAAACTCTAACGCTAACCAATAATAAATAAATATAATAATTATCATTATTGCCAAAAGTAGTAGCGAATGATTTTTTCTCCAACCAGTAAATAGTGAAAAATGTTCAGAAGAGATGTCTCAAGTCCACTTGGCGCCAGGTTTGGGTTGCGGGAACATGTAACATCGGATGACACGTTTTGAATTCTTCGCAGACCCGCTGTACACATCAGAATTTGAGTAAAAATTGAAGTGTTTGTTTTGTTTTTTTGGAATTTCGCACAAAGCTACTCGAGGGCTATCTGTGCTAGCCGTCCCTAATTTAGTAGTGTAAGACTAGAGGGAAGGCAGCTAGTCATCACCACCCACCACCAACTCTTGGGCTACTCTTTTACCAACGAAAAGTGGGATTGACCGTTACGTAATACACCCCCACGGCTGGGAGGGCGAGCATGTTTGGCACGACTCGGGCGCGAACTCGCGACCCTCAGATCACAAAGCGCACGCCTTAACGCCCTAGGCTATGCCAGGCCAAAATAGAAGTGAACTGTTGGTATTAGCTTCACGATGCTTATATTTTTCTTTTGTTGTTTGTGAATGGATACTAGATATTTTGTGATGATAACGGTAAATATGCATTTATTTTTTTAATCAGTTAATAATAAATTTATTTTTATATTAACAACATGAATTTTCACATGCTGTTATGCTACGGTAAGTTCAATTATCGTATTTAAGTTTATTGGTGATATATGTATAAATTGTATTTACCATTTTCAGCTTGTCAAAATATCAGCAAAATAACCAGCAAAGAAACAGAAATGTTCAAATGAAAGAAACAGCAGCAGAGATTTTCAAGAATTGTGGACTGAAAGATTTCACATGATCAAAAAGGGTGATAAAGGATTCTGCATCTTATATTTTGAAACAGTGACGTGCAGGATTTCATCTGTAAAGCGGGGCCTGGCATGGCCGAGCGCGTTAAGGCGTGCACTTGTAATCCGAGGGTCGCGGGTTCGCGCCCGCGTCGCGCTAAACATGCTCGCCCTCCCAGCCGTGGGGGTGTATAATGTGACGGTCAATCCCACTTTTCGTTGGTAAAAGAGTAGCCCAAGAGTTGGTGGTGGGTGGTGATGACTAGCTGCCTTCCCTCTAGTCTTACACTACTAAATTAGGGACGGCTAGCACAGATAGCCCTCGAGTAGCTTTGTGCGAAATTCCAAAAAAACAAACAAAACAAAATCTGTAAAGCGGAATCAGGAAACTGTTCATAAATGGCTTTGTGATTAGAGTGAGTAAGAACAAAGAACACATTTCTCGAGAAGTCAGCAAGAACAGCATGTCGTCAAATGTTTTGATGAAATTTATTTCAGGTAGTTCCAACTTAGTTGCTGCTAGTTTTGAGACTTCAAAGATTATTGCTCAACACGGAAAACCACTTAGTGATGAGGAGTATATTAAAGAATCATGGCCAGAATGTGCTCCTTTCCTTTTGAATGGTTTTCTGGAAAAAGAAAAAGTTATTCAGCACATTAAAGTATTGCCAGAGAGCAGAAATACAGTAAATGATAGAATATTAAAGATGGAAACAAAGAGCTAAAAAAAACTTGGTTCATATAAATTTCTTTCCATTTATCTTGATGAGAGCACTGATGTTACATCATCAGCTAGGATAGTCATTATTTCTCGATTTTATAGGGGTGACGCAATCTACAAAGGACTGGACTACTTAACTTGATAAAATTACCTGAACATACCACAGGGACTGAAATATGTAAACCACTAATAAACAAAATTTCCAATCGACATGATAAACTTTCAAAAATAGTTTCCGTGATAACTGATGGTGCACCCAGAATAAACGTTAAAGAAGCAAGTTTTGTAAATCTGTTTGCAAAATATATTGGACATACATTGTACTGTATTATCCACAAGGAAGCTGTGTGCAAAAGCTGACCTTAAGAAGTTTGAAAAAGTGATGGAAATGGTAACCAAGATGGTTAATTTTATTTCTGCGCATGCTTGGCTAGGAAGAGGTTCTGTCCTTAAACAGTTTGTTGAGTATTTTGATGAAACTCATCTGTTTTTGACAAATGAATAATTTTCTTCTCGAGAATTATTTGATATTGTGTGGGTTTGTAGACTTGTGCTTTCTTTACAAATTTCTCTTCACATTTAAATTATTTGAGCACCAAATTGCAGGGATTTGGCAAAACACTTGATGTTACGTTTGATAACATAAAAGCTTTTAAAGTCAAACTGAAAAATATTAAATGTGATGTTTACAATTGCACTTTTAAATACTTCCCAAACCTAAAACATACGTGACAAATCTTGAAATTTATGAGAAAATATTCGTTCAGAGCTTATAATGTAGACATTCAATCACTGCATACTCAATGTCTGTAACTTTGGTAATTAATTTTATTTAGAACTGTTATGCTAAAATATTAAAGAGATAAATGTAGCTTACTGTAGCTTCATAACCAACACACGTTGTTTTTTTTTGGTTGGTTTTAAAGTGTAAAGTTAATAATAGCTATGATCGTTTAAGAATAAAAGAAGGTAAAATATAGTATTCAAGAAAACTAGATGGTTTTTTTCTTTTCACTTTTAGACAGGTCATTTTTTGCATTTACTAGTACTTTTCTAAATTATTCAACTTAATGTATTTTCAAAGCATGTGTAGTTTATATAATAAAGAACCACTTTTCGAAAAACCTAAATTACTTTTATTCTAGTAATTCATTGTTTTGGAAAATTTTTCTTTGACTTCACGTATGTATTTCTGTTAGAAAGCATAACTGAAACAATATACAATGAAGGAAGAACAATATTCTATTCTACGAATTGGTGAGCATAGTTGTGTATACATCTTCTTTTATTCTTGAATGACCGAGAATGGGGGGATATATATAGTCTGATGTCATGATCTATCTGTTTTATAACTAGCTGTGGCCTTTCTGTATTCACACTGATTTTACAGTCTTTGGCAGATTCTTGCTGGAGACATATTTCTCAACAACGAAAAAGAAGTTCTATATGTTGTCTTTTAAACACATCTGGCTGAATTGCTTTTGTGTTTGTGTCCATTTGTGTCAAAAAAAAACATTATTTCTGTTCATTGTGAAATTGTTTCCAGTCAAATAAATTCAGTCAGGTAAAAAATTCAGTTTAACTGAGAAAGACACAGATAACAGCTTGTATAATTTATTACAATAAGCTATTACATATGTAACAGATATAACATAAATTACATAACAACAATGACAGATATTAAGTTTAAACCTTCAAAATTAATTACAAAACAAAATGGTACTAGTTTCAACCTTCAAAATTAATCACAATACAAAATGGTACTGGCCTGTATCTAATATAATGATCTAAAATGAAAGTCTCAAATTCCAGTCTAGGGTGTGAATTTGGTCCCATGAAGAAATTCCGAAGTTTAAATGAAGAAGTTCAGAAACAATTCACAGTTCAATAAATTCGACGAAGTTAAGTTCTTTTCATGATGCCTCCGATGAACGTCACAAACTTGTCGCCCTCAATTTTTCCGATCTCCCTTGGCTAGTCCCGTACGTGTCGACCTTCAGCACAACCAGTAATTCGAAAGAATCGTAGAGATTGACGATATAAAATCACAGCTTCTGTAGATCTAACTTCATCACAAATCACAGCAAACACTTAAACTTTCTCAAACGAATGACTGACTAATGTCTGACTCCTTTTTTCGAATAAAAACTAACGACCCTTTTCGCGTCACCGTCTTTTTATACTAGAGGCCTACTTCTCGAAAAATCGCGTAACTTCTGTAGAACTCCAGAGCAATCCACGCATGTCCGTTCTTGCACGAGACTTCTCGTCTAGACACTAGGCTGCCAGCATTTCATTTAAATACATATGATTGGTCTACCTAATTCTAGACAATTCTAAATGTTATTTTAAATGAATAACAACATATTTTATTAGTTTAAACCTTGAAACAATAATATAAATATGGAAATATAAATAATAGAAATGAAAATTTAAACACAACACGACATGTTGTCGCTTACAAAACATTTACACGACATTTACATAACAGTAGTTAGTCTGTCAGTTAGCGAATCGAACGTTCTGAGGCTAGTGATACGATGCTACTGAACACTCTCCTTATTTTAGCCCTGCTTTCTTGTAATAATAACAGTCGATTCTGTTATTAGGCATAAATCAGGATAATCTCTACTGATGGTTCGGCATGGACAAGCGTGTTAAGGAATGCGACTTGTAATCTGAGGGTCGCGGGTTTGCATCCCCGCCGTGCCAAACATGCTCGCTCTTTCAGCCGTGTGGGCGTTATAATGTAATAGCAAAAGAGTAAAAGAGTAGCCCAAGAGTTGGTGGTGGGTGGTGATGACTAGCTTTGTGCGAAATTCTAAAACAAACAAACAATCTCTACCGGCGGCGGATTATGCTGTCTTGCTGCTTTTACTGGCTCCAGGAGATCAAAATTAAGGATGGATTCCTTGAACTCAAATATTCCCTTATTTAAAGTCCCTGGGCACTTGAGGTTTTATTTCAGTTAAAAATACCAACACATTGTTATACATGCAATAAGAGATAAAACTGGACGATAAATAACAAAATAAAAGAAATGTTTAATGTGTTAGAAATGTATAAACCTTACACATGGTAAAAATTACCAACTTAAAAAGGTTAAAAGTTAGGAAAGTCAAATTTTTACCTTTTATGGAATTTTCTTGTCATACTGTTCGTATGTTTATATTATTTTGATTATACCATTGTGGTTGTTATTGTTGTTTTGAATTAAGCACAAAGCTACACAATGGGCTATCTGTGCTCTGCCCACCACGGGTATCGAAACGCGGATTTTAGCGTGTAAGTTCCCAGACATACCGCTGAGCCACTGGGGGGCTTGATTATACCAAGTGTAGCAGTTTTTAAAAACTTTAAAAGTTTTTAGTATCCAATTAAAAAAAACCTACCGTGTCTTCCGATATTTGGAAACCAGTTATGGTTCATAACTTTTGTCTAGTCTCTAAAATATTTAGTATTTGCCTATACCTCCATGGCTAGTGAAAAGTGTGAAGGCTTATATCACTAAAATCAGATTTCGATACCCGCGGTGGTTACAGCACAGATAGCTCACGGTGTAGCTTTGCGCTTAGCTAAAACAAACAAGAATTTGTTTTGTTTTGTTTTGTTGCAGTTTATATAAACGATATATCTATCTAGTAAATTTTAACCTGTTCAATTACCTTTCAAATATTAAGAAATATTTAAGTGCAGGCATCAGGGTTTTGTAAGTGATTAAAAACTGTCAAGTGTTGCAGGAATACATTTTAACTTGATTGGCGTCCAATATGATGTGAACAAATCAAATAGTTCCATATTATTCATTGAGATAAATACGTAGTATAATTGTTAATGAATTGTAGTTCCATACTGGTAAATTGGAAAAAATAGTATGTGGCGAGTGTTGCTATGTGCTTAAAGTTGTGAATTGATGCATGTTACTGTTAGCTTCAATTAAAAAAGGCGAGTACAATAGACTTATTTTTGTGTTCGTGTTTAACGCATATTGGATTTTTGATAAATGACATTAAGGTTCTTGAAAGGTTATGTGGTATAAATGAAGAGAATGAGTACTTTAAATTTTAGTGTGATAGTTTAGTTTCATGTCAAAAAATTTGTTAAGTCTAGCTGCTGTGGTCAGTAGGCTTAACGTTGCACGTACGCTACCTTACAGTATACAGTACGTTGAGGTGCATATATTACTTTATTAGTCTATAAAAAATATTACTGTGCTAAATTGTTCTACCAATATCTTGTCTCTTATAGTTTATATTAATTAAAACTATATACATTGATCGATATCATTATTATATAGTACAAACATGTTAAGAATAACTTTTAAATTTTGAATAAGATGGTGAATGAAACTTTTGGAGTAACGTTAACAGTAAAACATACTTATATATAAGTTGTTAATAATCGATGATATTGCTGTTATTGATAGTAATGCTACTTTGAAAGGTATACCAGTAATCGTAATGAGCTTGTGTTAAGCACAAAAAGTGCATTACTTATCACTGATTTATTTTATTGTGCTGTCTTTTTTAACAGTTGAGTAGATCGTAATTTAACCCATGTAGAATAATTAAATTTATGACCAGCAAAGACTGAAGGATACAACAGTTTCCTAATATTTTTACCATTACTTAACGTTTTTGATTAAACAAAATTTCAGTTTTTAAGCTTTAAATTAATCTCATTTTCTATATATTTTCATAACTGTGTCAGTATTTAGCTGTAAGAGTCATTACTGATTTAAACCTTTTGTTGTTTTAGTTCCATTTATATTATTTTGTAATTGGTATTAATATATAAAATTTGTCATTTTTTGGAGAAATATAATTTATTTAACCATTCCAGTACATGTTTTTTTATTATAACATATATTTAAAGTATGTTGCTTCCGATAAGAAATGCTTTTTTAAACATTCCAGAAATGCCAGGAGCTTGTGAAGAAAAGGAAAAAGGATCTCCTAGCTTAATAAGTGTCCTTCGTCAATTTCGTTTCCACAAAAAATCTCCTAAATGCTCTGTTAAAAGCAGTACAGATGCTACACAAACTAATGTAAGCTCATCTCAATGCCAAAGTCCAGAAAAAGTGTCAGAAGTTGCACTTGTTAGTGAAACCAAACAGTTATCTACTCCAATCAAACATATTAATCAGAAGAATGACAATAGCCAACAATCAACTGTATGTCTAGCTACCGGTTCTTCATCGTCGTCTTGTAGTAGTAAGTACTGTTATCAAGTAATGGAGAAGCTTAATGTTTAGTGAGGAATGTACCTAATTGTATGATAAATTCAAATTACGATTAAATTAGTTTTTTTATTCAGTAGGACAATTTTATTTAAAAATTAGTGTTTTGACCTATGGTACTAAACAGTCATCAAGTAAGAATTTTACATCTGGTGAATATAACTCTTACCTGATGAAGACTTACTACTTAAGTTAAAAATGTTGTAGTTACTAAAATAAGGACTTGCCTACTGAGAGATAAGTTTTATGATTAAAAATGTCATGTGATTGTATAAAACAACTAATTTTAAATCATAACATTTTTTACAAAAGAATACATAAAACATTGGACACTAAGAAGTAGCAAAATGTTTTATTCAATTCATTTAATATTATTTCTTGGAGCAAAAATTGTTTTATAGAATAAAAACTGCCAACATTTACAGCCTGATTGGTGAAATAATGGGAAGTGATATTCAGTTCATGTGTTTATTTTTATTTGATAAATATTGTTATTAATTCATTATAATGGTTTTTGTGATTTTACCAAGTAAATTTGTCATTAACATTTTCCAATAAGACAGCAGTAAGTCTTTGGATTTGCAACACTAATATTGGGTTTGATTCCCCTCGGGATGTAGAAGATAGCCGAATGTGGCCTTGTTATAAAAAAACAAACTTGCATGCACTTGTCATTTAAATATGTTAACTTTGATAGTATTCCTTGTATTACTTTAATCTTTTAAATGAGTTGAAATATGATTTTATACTGAATGTGTAATTTAAAAACTGAACGTGTACTTTTAAATTTAAAAACTGAGTTCCATTCCAGGTTTCCTAATTAAATAAAATATATTTTGATGATAATTACATATTAATTGCATAATCAGAGCATGAAAATTACAGTATCATTGAGATACTTTGTTATCTGTCAAACAAAATTGGTTGACCCTTCTCAGACTTGAATTCTTCTACATGTGATACCTCAAAAAGAAAAGGTTTGCAAACGAGTCTTTTGACATAACATTTAAAAGGCTCCTTTGCCCAGTGTTGCTGTTTTATTCATTTCATCAAGTACTGTAGCCTATGTACAGTACTGTTTTTCCTGATATGGTATCTTTACTTTCACTTACAAGAAATATTTTCTCGACTAGCACTGCCCTCTATTGGCATAAATTGTAAACACTTGTCACTAGCCTTCTCTTTGCTTCTGCATATCCACATGCAAATGATCAAACAATCTTTTCACTGATAGGAGCATGACACAACTCCTATCATAACCAGGGTCCTCTTTCTATCTGCACTTGTTAATCATTCCTTGGTCAGCAGCAGTACTGTAGAGATGTGCTGATTTTTGTTGTGGATTTGTGAAAGTTTTCCATTATGCTACTGAACTGTTTAAAACAAAATTGCATTTTGGTGTTTTGAAAAGGTGTTTTTTCATGCTAGTGTATTGTGGATTCCACTTTGTGGCAAGTGGTGCCTGACCAGGTATACTTTTTTTATATATTTTGCACTGTCCATCCTGTGACCATGCCCAGTATCTTTTACTTTGTTTGTCTTCCTATCATAGACATGATATATACTTTCAAATGCTATCAGGTGTTGGTTGTGTGCTTTTGTTTATATTTCTGTATGACTGGACAGTTGTGTTGCAGACTTTGGTTTTGCACGCTGTAGAGGTGGGTGTTCCATAGGGCTGCTAGTACTTCTCTAATGGTTTGTTTTTTTTCATAAAGACTGTATGCTTGTGGACTAACATGAGTAAAACAAATATTGCTGCCCATCTCTGATGTTCTGTGGCATTGAGACTCTTTCTTCCACAGAATTAATGTACAATTCCAGGTACTGCCAGGTTTTGATTCTATCAGTGTAGTAACTCTGCTTTTTAAAATAGCATATCAGGGTCTCTTGTACTTTTTTTGGTGCAGTTCAGTGTGTTTATTTACCCCTTTCTTCTAGTGGAACATGGGAGTTTTTTACTACTTGCCAGTTTGTAGCTGCTAGGATAATAGACCATGGATACCTGTTCTCCTGAGTGCTGAATCATACCATGCTGTTAAAAGAACAGGGCAGTAGCAAAGTGCAAGTGTTGCCAAAGTATAGCACTTCCTCCTGTGGACCTGAGGTACAATTTCAGGTGCTGCCATGTTTTGGTTGTAGCACTATATTGTGTTTCTGTCTGTATATCTAACTTATTGTTTTTCCTTAATTATGTTCCTCCTTCCTACAATTTTTTGCATGTGCAATCTCAGTGGATATGGTTTTGCTTGGAATTAGCCCAGACACAACGACTATCATGGGTAGATGGTGTGATGCCCTTCCTTTGGTTGAAACATTCTGCCATATCATGAATATTTATACGTTTTTCATTGCAGTTTTCCCCTCAAGCTGAGATATTTCTTCTATCCACAATCTTTCAAGTGTTCATTACCACTGGGTCTTGTGTTGTTGGAGATGGTCTAGTTAAGTATGTCCTTGTGTGCTGACCAGTATCTTTCTTTCTACTCTGGACTGGATGACAAATGCTCACTGTTGCCAGGTTTTGGATTGGATATTAACCCAAGATTTTTGGTCTCTCTTCTTACCATTTAGTGGATGTCAGTTCCTAGTAGATATGGTGTTGGTTGCAGCTGGCACTGCATGTATTTTTCGACTCAGGTACAGTTGGATATTTTTCTAACAGAGAGCAGAAGTACTCTTTCCCTTGTTGTCAGGTTTTGGACTGGAGATGTCATCATACCAGGATTTTCCATCTTCCTGTTGTGTGTTGGGTTTTGGTTCCCAGTGGATCTAGTATTGGTTGTGTTGGAAATACATGCATGTGGAAAGGAATTTGGTATTGGTAGATTTTTACTCACTCACAGAACTTGTTACTTTATTATAAAAACTTTTTATTTGTTCCTGCTAATACAGTTGTGTTTGGTTATTAATTTTGCATTATGAATTCTACATTACCACTCCACAGCTTATGTGTTGTATTTGTCCATTTACATTGGCTTAAGGTTGTGGTACTCCAGAAGATTTTTAGCTTTACTTTATTGGGAGATTGTTCATTCAAGGAGCTGATATTTGAGTATTATCATGTGTTTGAGGGACTACATATTTTAACTTACAGTTTGCTGACTTTGGAAATACAAGACATTATATTGTTATGGTTTTAGAATACTTTTAATATTTCTTCCTGTAGTTATTTGAGTTTTAGAATACAAGTTTTCCTAGTTTAGGCAATACTCATAGTCCAGTGCAGTTAATAAATTAGGCTTTGATGTATCCTTTCTCCTACATCACCAATACTTTGGGTCTTTGTTATCGTAGGATTACCTGTAATTCATCTGAGCAGGACATCAATCATTTGTTTAACAATATTTGTTTTCTTCTATACATTGTCTTATACACAGGTTATTGTCAATAAACACTTATTTTAGAAATTCCCATTTATGTCATTTTTTCTATTTTACTTATTGTTAAGATTTTTATTTTAGATATTAGTGTTATGCTTTATCCTGCACTTTTCAATTGGGCTTAAACTTGTTTCTGTTATTTATGGTTTACTTTTAATTCTACTTGGGGATTGTAGTTAATTATGTGAAATATATTGTTTGCATAGGCTTAACAAGTGTTTGTTAATTTCTTGCCATTGATTGCATTTAGTTTTAACATCTTTTAACTTTGGCCATGTGGGCTGGGTTCACACTACTTGGTACCAGTTACTCATTTTTCCTCCTGTAATGGTGGAATCCATTGGCACAAATATTTGTTTTTCTCCACCTTATCATGGATTGCATTTCAGGCTTCTACTGTAGAATCTGCTTAGCCTGTCTCAGGTTTTTTTTTTGTGGTACCATATGTCATAATTTGGTTTACATTTTACTCAACTTTTTGTTGGTGATTTTTTCCTATACTATTCTTTGGATGTATAGCTTCAATTAACTGCTACTGAATGAGGCTTGTATTAACATACTTATATACTCCTTCCATTTTTAGCTAGGGTTGTTAAATTTTTCTATTTGGATGTATTTTTCCTGTTGCATACCTTATTTCTTTGGGATGAATATTTTTACACACCCTTTTATTGGGACCATCTATTAATATTTCTTATTTTTCTTTCTGTAAGGGTTGATAGATTTTCATATCCTCTACAATGTCAGGTTTCAAACTTCTTTCTTCTGAATTGTTTCTCTTTCATGCTACTTATCTCCATTGTTTGGGGATGTATTTTAATCTGTAGAGGGCTTCTGGACTATGGTCTCGAGGTGAATGATCTTATTCTCTTCACACACAAGCACCTCATGCAATTCAGTGGGCTTTCACTAACTCTTTGCTTCATCCACATTTAACTAATTATGTTTCATTCCAACTAGTCAAAGCTGGTGACTTCTATCTCTTGCCAAGGGAACATTTTTTTCTTATTCAATTTTTGAACTTGGGCACTTTACATGTATCTTCCATTCTAGGTTTGTGTCCTATTATCTTTACAAACTCATCACATTTTCTCTCTAGGAGTGACCTCTTGATTATTTAAATTTTGATAGCTCTGTCTCTTGTGGGATACCACTCTACATGAAGGCTTTGGATATGTTATTGATTCTCAAGTAATTTCTTTTGTTTTTGACCTCTAGTTCATCATCCCCTTGCCTGGGCTGTCAGTATATTCAAACAGGTTTACATCCAGTTTCTTATGTTTGTTTTTCTCCATCAGTTTTTTGTTTCTTTTCTTAAAGTGTTAGATTATCCAGGCCACTCAGGTTTATGTCCAATTTTTTTCTTGGCCAGCACAAATTTAGATTTCTCTGCTGTTTCTGCTTGTTTTTTTATTTTCATTCTGGATCATTTTTATTTACCTCCATTCCATGTTTCATGTGGTATTTTCTTTTTTGTCTTTTGTATTTCTTACCATTTTCCACGTCTCTTTTCTGTTGGTTTCAAATTACTTTGCTGCAGTACATACTCTGGGTTGCTTCTCTGTTTTCAAGGTTTTTCTGTATAATTCATCTCCTATGATTTATTTCCTTTACTTTGCTTCTTTGTCTGTGATTTTTTTTTTCCTAATTCCATGATACATTGGATTTGAATTGTGATTCAAATGGCCTTTTATTCCTTATATCCTTCTTACCATCATAAATTCCTCATATCTTTACTCAGATAATTCGTCTTCTATCTTCTCTGCATATCCAAACTGTTGCTCTTTGAAGGTATTTTGTATGTTGAGCACTGGGGTTACTGCTTATATGTTCATCTTCTGTTCTTTACTCTGGGTAGTTATTTCTTCCTTGAAGGGATACCATCATCCACCTGTTGTAATCCTTTCCTCTTTTGTGAGACTGTGACTAGGTAACTTTCAGATGCATCTTTTTCTCTGTTTATGGGTCCTGCTCTATGATGAGTTGTGCTTGTCCAGATATACTTTAGCTAGTAAAAGCTATACTTTAAAGTCATCTTTATAATCCCACTACCAGATAATGTAGAGATGAGGTGTCCAATAAGATTGCGTTTAGGTTTGTTATTGCAATAGGTTTACTCATTTCAGACTATATTAACTAATGGACTACATTGATAAAGCAGAAGAGGATAGCTGTTTTGTGTTGAATAAATTGGAATGATCTACTTTTCAAAGTAGGGTTTCATGCTCATCCATTGTACTGTCTCGGGTATTGTTTTTCTTGCAGATTCTTTACTGCATTTTTTCTCCTTCTCTTTCATTTTGTAGGGTTTGGAAATCCCTACCATTTTCCAGTTCTAATGAGCTACTGTGGTGGTGGACTGTGGATTCTCCCGAATGTGATAATGAAATACAAATAATGCTTGCATGCACACGTACGTACTTTGTATGAGGTAAAGATTATATTATATACATCTTACTCTCCACTAGTGGCCAGAGGTTGGATTATAGTTGATTTGCTAGTGGAACGAACCTCATTCTACCCCATGTGGATGGTAGTTCTTTTAGCCGTATCAAGTTTATGTTGTCCAGAATTGAGCAGGAATAAGTTTCGTAACTGTAACATAATGTATGATTTGGATCACTATCTTCCTATAGTTCTTTTCCATTTGGATATGCTCCTTTAAATTTCCACCAACATATGCAAGATCTTTCTACAATTGAGGAAAAGTAAACTTGGTTCAGAAGTGGTGCAGTCTTCCATGTATGATTTTTAACTGTAGACCTCTTTGGAAATGTTTTTCAGAAGCTTACAAAGGATGTTCTTTTCTTTCCTTCAGACTGGTCCCTCCACCTGATCAGTGTGGGTTTCTAGCTGTATGTGTGAGAGGAGGAGGTAATGTACGGTATTGGAAATTATAATTTTTCTAAACTGAAAATGTTTTCTATAGGTACTTAACCTTCTTTTTCACTTCCTACCCTTCCTCCCTACTGAAAACCTGTTTCATTTTCTGCCAAAACTCTGAGAGATACTTTGGTAGAATTGAATAGAGGTGGTCACGTGTCAAGAGAATGTTGATTGAAGGTTGAATTGTGAAGATTGTGTGTGTGCATATATATATATCGGTTTATGAATTATTAAATAAGGACCACAAAATTTAGTATATAACTTTGCTTTTTTTCAATTTCAATGATTATTGTTTACTAATAGTTTTGAAACTTTGTATTTTCAAATACAAAATGTTTCCATATGTAAAAACAAAACATTCAGAATAATGAAATACATGAGGAGAGTTATCATTTAATATATCGCTGATTTATTTGCCAAGCACCCACTTACCAACTCCCTGGATTTGGTTTTGACATTCAACCATGGGTCATTGCAAGATGTTGGATCAATGTTTAGTGAACATGGTGATTTTTATATACTTGATTTACAACTATTAGGAGTACAAATGCCTTGAATCAAACTGTGTTAACTTAACATGTGTTACTACTGTAGATTTCTTAAATTGTTTGATGTACAATAATTATTTTAATTATAAGGGATTTATGTATTTGCTACCGTAACTTTGCACTAAGGTATGCTTTGTGACTGAGAACTAGGATTCTCTGGAACCACCTATTGGAAGTGATTGAACAAAACACCAAAGTATTTTTCTTTAATAATGCCGAGTTCATTCCTACTGAGGTAGTAGTTGTTGTTCAGACTAAGATAGCTTGCATGCACTATCTTTCATTTAGCATCATTAAATGCTATCTTCAATTATTTTGTTTAGTTTATGAAACCATCCAAATCTATTTGTAAAACAGCATTTTCCTTACAGCAAACTATATTGGAAACTTTAATATTATAATCACTGAACTTAATCAGTTAGTTGACCATTCCCTTATGAATGCCATTAATTCTCTTGCAATTGGTTCTGTCAAATCAACTGAGTTTCTGACCCCAAATTGACCTTTATAGTTTCCACATTAACTTATAATATTTTTTGTATATATTCATGAAATTTTGCAAGTATTTCAGTAACTTGTGTGTAATTTTTAAACAAAAAAAATTGAATTTTTTAATGGAGTATTTATATTAGCAATTTTTCCAAATACACATGAAATCAAAGTGTTTACTGCTCCAACTGCAAAATGATTTTTATGTAGATCAAAAATAATTTTCATTTGAAAATTCTCAAATGCTATTTATATAATTCTTACAGGCACCAAAAATTGTAAACATTTTTTAGTAAAACTTTATCTGTTGTTTTCTCCATCCTACGTTTTTGTACAAAGTTGGTCAATTTGACCAACTTCATAACCACCAAGGAAAATTTAACAAATTTAAATTGTTTTTTCTTTGAAGACTGATTTCAAATCTTAATATTATACTAAGTTTGCTTATTCTAAATAACTAAACTCATAACTTTATGCATCTGTTTCTATTTAGATTTTTGTACTTTTTCCCTTTGAATGTGTTAATTTATTCCTGCCACACAAGTTGTATTTCATGTGGTAAACATATAGTTCATGTTACCTGTCAAACTATATAAGTAAAGAATACACATAAGAAACAAGAAATTGAGTACTTACCTGGATTGTCATTTTTTTTTTTTTTTTTTGGCTGTTAACTGTCAAAGATGCCTAACTGTAATTTTTTTAATAATGGTATTACTACACTAAGTAACTTTTTATTCAGTTGTATAATACACCAAAGAAAACAGAAGACTTGCATTCCAAAAACAGATAATGTCCCATAACTATTAAAATTATTCTGCCTTTCTAATTATCTAGCAAGAGCCATTAAACATTTCGGCTAAGCCTTTCAGTGTGTTTCCTGTGGTAATAAAGTTTTTGACGTGGAAGAAAGCTAGACAAGTCTGTACAGAGAATAGTGTTATATAATACATCATTTGATAGAATAATACCTTGAATTTTTATTTATTATAAACAATATAGTATTAAATGTCAGAGAACTATCAGCTGTTTCTTAAAGAGAGAATGTGACAGGTGGACATGGCAAAAGGGACCTGATTCTCCATATGATGGCTTTGTAACTAAATAAATGTGAAGGTTATAACAAATTTGCTTTGCTTGAGCAATAACAATTTTATAATGGTTAATTTTCATGAAAGTTTATACTTCATAAATAAATTGAAGAAGAGAAGATTGGATATCTAGAAAGAAAATGCACAATTCTCATATTAGGGGTAATTTAGGTTTTTTTATTGTATTGGCATATTAAATTATGAACTTCAAACTTGTATAATATTTAATTTGGATTATTAGTTATGTTTTTATGCTAAATATATTTGTATACAATGAGAAGAAAGTAGTTTAATTAAATTCTGAATGTAACTCAATAAAACCTTGTGTTGTGCAGAAAACGGTGTTGTGAAAGAGCTAATGTGTATTGAAAAGATTAAGATTTTTCAGTACAGAGTCTATCTGGTTTGAGCTTTATATGCAGGGTATTAAAAAGTGAATATATTAAAAACAAAGTTGAATAACTCTAGTTATTTGGGTTAACAAGAAAATTCAAAACAAAATGTCTTCTGAAGACCTGTAAGTTTTTAAGTTAATTTTATTTTTTTGTTATTGGTTATCATTATTATTTATGACTGTATTTCATTACAGATTTTGGATCTTATTCTGTTTATGATAAAAATGACATCTCTTCAAATGTTTCACTGATTTAACTTTTGGAAACTAGTCTACCATAGTAAACTAAAGGATTTTGAGGAACTGAAATTTCTTATTTGCAGTGCTGTTATACCCATTTCCATAACTTTGTTGAAAAATGTGTTTTTAGAATATGAATGCAGAATTAGATTGATTGTAACTAATGATGAAAGACATGCAGAAGTTTGTCAGTTAAATAAAATTGAACTAATGTGCAATTAGAAGATGTTTTGAATTTTGTTATCTCAAATAATACAAATGTTATTCATATTCTTTTTAGTATATGCATTTTTAGACAAACTGTATTACAAATCTTCTCCACCCAACCATTAATCTGTTGAGCTAACTTATCTCCTACACTCACAGATTTAGGTTAATTTCTTGCTGCTTAAGTTATTGACATCTTAATTTTAATTACAGAAAAAAAAGTTTGAAATACGGGTAAACACTTTATTTAGGTAATTCTATGGTGCCTGAGGTTCCAGTAGTAAAACAACCAGCAACACACTTGATCAGAATAGAAATTGAAGATGAAGAATCTCATAACAAGGATACAAGTCTTCCTGAAAGGTATACTTTAATACTCTTAAATTTGAATGTCTAAAATGCATGTAAACTGTTTAAAATTCAGGATTATTGAGTAATGCAAATAGAGAACTTGTCAATAACACATCTTTTTTTCACTTCTGTTGGGCTATATAAAATACTTGTTCATCATGCTTTTCATTTTGTGTCAGTTAATTCTCTCTCAACATGGGCTTGGTCAGTTTGATAATCCACATGACCTCTTTTTTTTCCTTAATATTTCTAGCTTTCAATACAGTGTGTATATCTTCACAAAATTTGGTATTCTTTTTGTTAACATTATAAGTGTTTCACATACAAAAAGTCATTTTTTAGCAAAGGATTTAAAAAAAATAATTTTGTTCATGAATATATTAAGTATTTATTTTGAATAGTCTGTGTGCAAAGTAATTTTCATGTTAAGATTAAATGTACTTTTGTTTGTAATTCCTAAAGCCTCGGAAATACATTTCAAAGGTTTTTTTTTTCACAAAACTTTATTTTCTCTACCTAATCTTAAAATTGAATAAATCACTAACTAACCTTGTAACCACCCAAAAAAAGTAGAAATAACCTAGTTTATCATTTATTTTTTTCCAAGAATGACATCAAACTGTAATATGAAACTACATTTATATTTTCTAAGTAACTTTAAGCTCATAATAGTATACTTTTATTAATAATGATATTTTGTTTTATGTTCTTCTTGATTGCCTTTCAAACTGTGTTTAACTACTATCTGCACATTTATAAGCTGTAAGTCACTTGAAGCGTGTACAGCTGATATTATGTTATTGGATTACAATACCCCCAAGCTACTATGAACTGCTTGTGTGCATGCTTTGTGAAATATTTTTATCATGTAATTTTTTATTTTGCTTAATCTGATCATAATAACCTAAAAAAGATCCTTTTTTTGAAATTTTACTTACCACTATAATAATGAAGTATAAGCATGAAAAACAAGAAATAATTATTTACCTAAGCTTTTTTTTTTTCTGACTATGATTTTATATACAAATGGTAACATTGCATTCAGTAATTTTTTTAAAAAAATTAAATAATGCAACAAAAAAATCTCTGGCTTTCTAACTATGGACAAGAACCATTAGGAATTAATTTGAGTCAGCCATTAACCCTTTTGCAGTGGGCTTAGTAAAGTATACAGAAGTTTGTTTACACATTTACACATTATGTATTTGCACTATAACTTATGATACAGTATGTATATCTTCACAAAATTTGGTAGATTTTAGTGAAATATTTTTAATAAAGATCTGTTTGTGAAATAACGTACTTCATTACTAGTATGAGTATAAAGTTATTTCATGTTTTGATTAAGATAGCTATTCTTCATCCCAAAAACTCTAATGTGATTTGTGTAATCTGGAAAACCTCCTAAATGCATTTCAAACATTTGTTTTCAGTAAGATAGATATTTTGTTATTTTCTGTACTCTTACTGTATGAGGTTTATCACTTGACCAACCTTGTATCCATCATAAAAAAATATAATTCTTTTTTTGTGTTAGAATGGCTACATATAACATGAAAATACAAATATTTGGCTTAAATAGCCTAACTTTTCTGCTTCTTCATTTTTTTTAATACAACATATAGCATGAAGTACGTTCTTTTTATTGGTTATGAGCATGCCATTCTAGTTTAAACTTTGCAAGGTAGTCTGGCTTATTGTGAACTGAGGAATTTTTATAACAGTATCCTTTGGAACAAGTTGTTGGGATATACTTGGATTACTGGTGAATGATCTGTATAAACTGTATTTTAAATATTTGGAGAAACATCTACATTGCATAAAGAATTGCTGTTCTAGATCAGCTCTTAAAATTGATATTAGTGATTGTGAACATGTGATATGACAACAGAAACTTCAGCTTTAATTATTGTTTTACTGGGTTTTGAAATAAAGGAATAAAAACTTTAATGTATTTGATAATAATTTTATTAAAATGTGAGAGTAAAGTGATTCAATTAAAATTTCAATGTAATGCAGTAACGTGTAGATGGCAGTGGTTGGCATAAATTTAAATTAGTCCATTTTTATTGAATGAGTTATGAAAGGTATCATATGAAGTTTTTGGATAAAACTTACAATAAAAATTGTGTAACTTCTTGACATCAATGAATGGAATTTGATCAGCATAGTACAAGAAAGTTAATAATATAAAGTTCCAAAACATACCATCTGATGACACTATAACTGTTCTTTGACATTGGCTTTGCCTGTATAAGCATTGGTCTCGTATGCTTCAGTCTTTTAAATCCCATTTAAGTGTCCTTGGCAATAGCTAATTTTCAAATACCTCCACCCATGTCAGTGCACCCTCTGCTCTGGTATTATGTATATAAACACCTCACTCAGATAATGTAATCACTTTTTTACTCACAAAGCATTGCTTGTTGATTTCTGTAATGAAATGTTGGATATTATTCAATTATGGATTGTATGATTTCCTTTAAAGAAAACAAATAATGACAACCAAAGACATGATATTTGCAGGTGTAAATTCCTGTAATATTGTTGTCAGCACAATGGCTAATCCAACATGTTCTACTCCTCCTTTTTTTATTTGCTCCGTTTGGCCTTCGCATCCGGGCACAATTGGATGAATTGGGTCTGTCCTTGGATAACATTGCAGATTCCACAGGTCGACGCATCCCACCATGGCTTATTATAGCCCCCAAGTGTGACCTTTCTTTCAAACACCTAAAAAAGGCGGATACTCCAGACTGGAAGTACCGTCTTTTATTCAATGAATATCTTTCAAACAATCATTCAGTTCCCATTTATACAGATGGTTCCAAATCAGGAAATTCAGTGGGCTCTGCTATGGTTTGCTGTGGGTCAGTAGTTGCACGCAGAATCCCCTCTACAGCTTGTGTTCACTGCTGAACTGTATGCCATATCTCTTGCCCTTGATCATATTGCAGCTGAGCAGTACTCCAACTGCACTATTTATAGTGACTCGCTTAGCTCTATACTTGCCTTGGAATCACTTCACATTAGCTCACATCCTATTCTCGCAGATATTCGAAACCGACTGGCCCATTTCTCATTAGCAGCTACTTCAATCCAGTTTTTCTGGATACCAGGCCATGTTGGTATTCATGGGAATGAGCTTGCAGACATGGCAGCTAAATATGTCTGTCTTAGCACCATCACCCCTATGCCTATTCCGTACATGGACTATGGTGTTGTCTTCAAGGCTTGGCTCCAGGCCAGTTGGCAGTCCACTTGGAGTGAACAACGCAACAACAGACTTTTTCAAATCAAACCCAAAATTGGAGTTTGGCCATCTAGCTTCCGTAAAGTTCGGAGGGAAGAAGTTGTTCTCACTAGGCTACGCATTGGTCACAGTTTTTTAACTCGTCATTTTCTTTTATCTGGAACTGATGCACCAATGTGTAGTTTGTGTAACACTCAAATCACTATCAGCCACGTTTTTCTTTCTTGCCATCGTTACAATTCTCAACGACGGCAATACTTTAAACATATTTTTTCCCATGGTCAGTCTGTAACATTGGACAGAGTTATTGGTGATGGTGACTCTGTCCACCTTAATAACGGAACCAGGACGGAAAGACCAACTTCAGGTGGCTGACGGTGGTTTATATACTACCTGTTAGTCTTCCTGGCGGGTTATGATCATTCCCATTCTGCTACAGCTTGTCCTTTACAACTTTGTTGACTGGATGTTGTCATTGGTTTTTGCACCATTTCCTGTTTTAATTGCCATTTTGCTTTTATCTTCAATTACCTTTACACATTTTACTCCATTTTCTTGACTTTTATATTTTTACTGGACATTTGGCTACTCTTTATTACGATTTTGCTGAGTGTCTTTTAAAACTTTTATTCCATTACATTTTGATAATAGCTACTATGACACATAACCCGGAACCAGGACTGGAAAGGCCAACTTCAGGTGATTGACGGTGGTTCTTGAACTTATTCGTTAGTCTTCCTGGCGGGTTATGATCATTATTATTATGCTATGAGTAAATAGTTTATAACTTTGAAGACTGAATATCACCATTGGTTTTTACACCATTTTCTGTTTTAATTGCTGTTTTGTTATTACCTTCATTTACTTTTACAAATTTTACTCCATTTATGTGACTTTTCTCTTTTTACTGAACATTTGGCTACTCATTGTTGTGATTTTACTGTGTGTCTTATAATACTTCTGTTATTTTACATTTTGATACTGGTCACTGTGACACATAACCCAGAACCAGGACTGGAAAGACCAACTTCAGGTGACTGGCGGTGGGTCTTGTACCTGCCTGTTAGTCTTCCTGGCGGGTTATGATTATACCTTTTTGCTAGAGTAAATACCTTACAACTTTTTACACTGCCTTCTATCTTAACCTTGTAGACTAGGTGTCAACATTGGTTTTATACTTTTTTGTTTTACCTTCATTTCCATTTATGTCTTTTACTACATTTTTACCAGCTGTTTGGCACAGATAGCCTCGTTGCTTTGTGCCATAAAACACTAAATCAATCAATCAATCAAACCTAACTATTTTACTTTATGGATAGATCTACCGTCATATGGTTGAAAATCTCCTTTTTTCAGGATCTGGATGTGTCTTTCCCAATCTCAAGGGCTTGAATATGGAGTTGTTTGCATGGTTTTGTCTGGACTTTTCTGTCTACTACCTCTGGGACACTTTTTGTTATTTATCACATGTGTCTCCTTGTCACCTATTTAGTGACATTATTCTTCATCAAGGGTGAAGAGTATATCTGTTGGAGTCTCCTGAGAGTGTGTTTCTTCCTAATAAAATTTTCACACTCCATGGGTTCTCTGTAAATGAATTATGAAGGGGGCTAATCTAGATAATGTTACATCAGTTAGATCGATGTGGGATACTTGCTTTTAAGTGAGAGGAGGTAAAATTGGAAGTTGTAATTTTTCTATACAGAAATATATTTCTGTTGACTATTTATCTCATTCACATAGCCCATCCTTCTTTTTTGCTTTTGGTGTTTTTTTGTTCTTAGTATCTAATCTTGAAGTCAGGATAGACTGTAATTCAGCAAGAAATAGCTATTTGAAGAGAATGTATCACACTCTTAGTAATAGAAGGTTGTAGCATGATTATTAACATGCTGTAGTGCAGTTGAACTATGTTAAGCATGTGGTGGTCAGTAAAAGTGTTGAGGCTAGTGGCAGGCAAATAATATGAGCATGTAGAGGGCACTAATAATTGAGTAAAACTTTTATGTGAGAAGAGAAGATATTGTATTGGGAATATGGTGTTTAAATAGAAATCTGAAATATTAATATTGTATATCTGTCATATTCAACTCAAAATGTTCAGTAAACATATTTTTACTTTGAGCTTAATTTAAACATTTTTTGGTTGATTAATGTATTTATCACAGTAATAACATATTCAAAATCAAAGGGCAAATTAGGTCCACTAAGGTCACTCTTTATCAAAAACAGTAAAGATTTTGGAATACAAATATTATAAACAAGCCAATGTTTTAAACTTTTAATCAGAAAGTTTCATTTAATAGACTTCATAGATTGTACACTTGCTTTATATTGATTTGTATGTGAATAGATTTTTACATTAATTTTGGTGATATTCCTTGCCCATTCTGGCAGTTGATTAGGCTGGCAGGGCATAACAGATTGCAGCCTTTTCAGTGAAGTAAAACTTTTGTTGGGTGCAAAGTAATCTTAATTAAACTTTCATTTTATTCTTGAAACTTGCAACTTTCACAAGATATAGGGAATCACATCACACTATGACAACCAAGCTTAGGAAACAATGATTAGCTAAAACCAATAAATTACAAATTAAATTAAAATTGAAGTTCAAATTGGAACTTTTTTTTTCAAAACCATTTTGTTTTCCTCATTAGAGGCTATGAGTGTTGTATTATGCTCAGAAAGATTTAGGAACTTCACAGACATAAATATTTTCAGTCATAGTCATTATGTGGGATTTGGAGGGAGTATTAAGGTTAACAACAAGCAAAGTATTTCATCATCTAGAGGGCAGTAATAACTGAGAAGACTTTTATGGAGGGAGATAAGTATCTACCAAAATACATTTTCTCTGTAGGAAAATTGTAACTTCTTGAAAACCAAATTTCACAAAAATTGTAGACCAGGAAGAGAGAGCGAGTTTGTTCCAGTTACAAAACTGAGTTTTAAGGAAAGGATTCCTAGATCTTCCAAACACTAAAAGTAAACATTGTCATGAAATTGAAAGATCTACCTTAATTATTCTCAAATATAATAAAACAATTACAAAATGAAAAAGTATACAGTGCTATTTTTTAATTCAAAATGTAGATATTACTGTCCTACTAAACAATATGCTTTAATTCTCTGTTTTTATACTGTTTTACTAACAAGAAAGCTTTGTTTTTGATATACAAATCCAATATAATTTGTTTTATTGCAAATAGCTAAAAACCTCTAATAACAGAAGCATAAGAGTATTTGGACAAAATGGTATTTCTTTTCTGTTCATTATTATGAAAGGACAAACTCCAAAACATACTTATCATCCACTGACAATATACTTATTCTTTGACATTGACTTTGCCTGTCTTGCATACTCCAGTCTTTTACACCCCATTTAAATGTCCTTGGCAATATCTAATTTGCAAATCTATTCACCCACTTTAATGCACTTTCTGTCTTGGTACTGTATATAAGCACCTTGCATAGATAATGTAATCACTTTTTCTTAACAAAACACTGGTCAATTTTGTTTGAATTGTTAAGCATTGTCCTGTTATTGATTAAGATTTTTTATGCCACCTTGTGGATTTCAGTATAATCATAATTTCACAAAAAAACAGTAACATCAAACCATATTATACATAATGTTTGTTGGTGTAAATTCTCATGTTATGGTTATCAACAAGTGCCTAATCAGACCTTCTCTACAGGTGTGCTTTTCTCAATACAATTCCACCTTAAGAATAAATTTGATTATTTTTACTACTGGTTGCAGCAGAATCTGTAGAAACGAGTTTTTTAGTAAGATCATTTATGTGTTTACCAAATGGTATTACCCTATTATTACAGACTGCTCCTCATGGACTGACAGATGAAGCTAAAGGGGATTCTGCCTGTCACTGTTGAACATTTATTAGGCTACATATTACAAATTGAAATAACCTAAAACTGAATTAAGTTGTAATTTGGATTTAGAAGTTGATTAAATGTTTGTGTCAGATTTATGATATTTGCCAACAAGATTGATATGCACAGTTTTTTTTTCCTAACACAGATGTATATTTTAATATACAAACAGTAATACAATTTATAATAATGGTTTTGACAAATAGTTATTACAAGTAATGATTTACACACAGGTTTTATGGATTTATAAACAATGCTGAGTTTTCTTTCTGGCTTGGAATTGAATATTTAATTTACAATTCTTGGTGAGCAAATGAATGTTTGAGTTTATATTGGTACAGTTCACTTAGCAACTAGCTAGCTAGTTGCTTCACTGAACACACCAAGTTTTTCACCAATGAAAATATCTAATGTCCTCTTA
The DNA here is from genome assembly GCA_011833715.1 of Carcinoscorpius rotundicauda. Classification (NCBI taxonomy): domain Eukaryota; kingdom Metazoa; phylum Arthropoda; class Merostomata; order Xiphosura; family Limulidae; genus Carcinoscorpius; species Carcinoscorpius rotundicauda. Next base: position 39,945,520 of record CM022392.1, on the reverse strand, counting down.
CAAATATGTCAAAAGTAATTCTCTGGAGATAAATGGTTTATGTTTGAAATATTCATTTAGCAAGATAAGTTGCATGCATTTTTGAATATATTATTAAATCCCTTATACCTTCCTTGCTAGAGAATTAAAAAAAAAGATTGCAAATAATGTTATCAAAAAATTGTACAACTTCAGTAATCATGACAGCATATAGCACAATCAACACAAATAACCTTATGTTCATAAAATTGCATAGTATGTGCAAGTGCATCAGAACAAATGCTGTCCATTTGGTTAAGGCCTAATGAAATCAATAATCACATGATTGAAAGTTTTTTTTCAGGGGCTAGAATAGGTTTCAGAGGAGCAACAGGAATATTCTGGTTAGGTTTTTCCAACCAATTAACTGGTATGACAAGTTTTGTGAAATTTGAGAAACGTTGCTTAATTTTTGGCTAAAAGAAATATCTAAATTTTGTTCACACCTAAATGACCTCGGGGAATTCATTGACAATTGTCAATCTTTCAGAACAATATGCTTTTGGAACAATGGTTTTATAAACAGCCAAGTTCTCTGTAGCTGCTATATTCTATATTGATATCTCCATTTCCTCCTAAGCACACCATTTTTGAAAAAAATAACAATTTAGTACTTTCTCAAGTTCATCTTTTGGGAGTGCAAAGGTAAATAGTAAAGAGATAGAGATCTGCATGTCTTTTACTTGCTTATCATTGGGATTAAAATAAATACATATTAGTAAATCTGTTACACAGTCTAGCCCTTAATACAGGAACTAGGTTCTGGGTGAAGAGCGTACATGATCTGGATGTAGTGTGGTTCCTACCATTTGTATACCTCTTTTATCTTGGCCCAGTGCTGTTCTGTGTAGATAAGTTCTGTAAGGATAATACCTGCATTAGCCCTTCCACCTTCTCAGTGTGGGATTCTAGCTATATTGTCAGTGGATGGTGTGTTTTGGGAGTTAAGGTTTTTCTAAATTGAAAATTTATTTCCAATAATACTTGCTTGTGCTGACACTTTACCACCATATGCACTCTCCCACCATGTCTCCCCATTAAGAGCCAGTGTACGTTTTAAAAGCTATTACATTGTTTAAGTGAGGTGCTTGTATACAGTACCAGAATAGAGGGCACATTGATGAGGGTGGATAAATATACAAATCTGACATTGCCAAGGATATTCAAGTGGGGTATAAAAGACTGCACCATGCAAGATCAAAGCCCAGTAACAAAGTTAATGTTGAATAATAGGTGTATTGTCAGGAGAGGTAAGTATTATTGGAAATTTTCAGTTAAGGAAAATGTTTACTTTAGTAGAAATTTATTTTTGTGAAAGCTATAAGTAAAAGATATTTTATATTTTTGATCAAGTAAAATTCTTGCACGTATTTTCAAGTTTGTTAAAAAAAAAAAATTAAAATATAATTATTACCATAGATTATGAGAAAGGTATCAGGAATATACAAACTTTATTTCGAGTTAGGTCTGTTTGTGATTATAAAATAAACATTTTTGTCATTTAATGCAGCTAATATTTGCATTCTGTTTTTTTTTTTAGTTCACATTCTAATCAACCTGAAACTACAGCTTCTGTTTCAAGAACATCAGATGTGGAATCTCTACAAGGACAGTTGCATAGGCCAGTGAAACGTAACAATAAGAGTACTGATGAAGAAGCTGGGGCACCTAAGCGGTCAAGAGAAGATGTTCCTCTTTCTCGGAGCATTCATAGAAGCCGCAAGAAAGTTAATATTGACTTACTTACCAATAAGGAACTAGGACTTCGGATGCTCATTGAAAAATTTCCACAGAGAGACATCATGGTATCTTATAGTGATCTGAGATATTAAGCTTTATTTTTTTCATTGGTTTCTATAAAAAATTAGATTGATGTATATTTTGAGAAAAATTATATAGAATTGTGGGATATCAGTGGACATAACTCTGTTACTGTATATCATTGTAATTGTTAAGATAGAACATTTATGCTTGAGATTTTAAGCTGTGGTTGCACAGTTGATAGAGCATCATCAGTTTAAGAACACTGGAGTAAGGCAAACTCAGTTCTGGACCTGAGAATGTTTTTAATATCTTGAAACATTACTAAAGGAATGTGGAAGATCAATATTTTCATATAATAGTTTTTTTTATTTGCATCTGAAAAAACATATTATTATAACAAAGTATACAGAATTGGTCTAGAATTAAAAAGAAAGTGCGAGAAAAATCTTCTTGCCAGTCTTAAAATTTTATTTTTATTTACAGTGAACACAATCAGTACAATGCCAGTGGTAGTTCAGTTGAGTGTTGCATCTAATGTTTTCATATGTTATTGGCTCCTATACTTCATGATTTTTAAGACTTTATCATTAGGATCTTGCAGCACAACAGGTAGAATGTTATGCATGAACTGGTAAAGGAATCATGGCTCATGTTAGTTATGCCTCAAACTAAATTGTTGATTAATATAAAGAGATATACACAGGTCAGTCTGTGCATAAGAATTTAAAGCTTCATTTTTTTAATTTTATCACATAACATATTCTTCCTGTAGTTAGCAGGCTCATTTCACTGAGCCTCTACAGTAAATGAAGGCCATATAATAATGCTGCATAAATTTAAATGAGGGTATTATTGAGGATTTTTGAAATAATGTTCATGTATATATGCTGGGTTTCTGCAGTTTACAATTTTTAGGAACTTGTGTGATTGCTTAGAATTTTGCTCTTTGTGTTTGTCAAATGACATGTAAAAACAAAATTACTTGTCCAACAAGCAAAGTATAACTTTAAATCTTGTTGTTCATCTGATAAGTAAGTCTATTTTTTGTCCTAGGCATTGTACAATGTGAAATTTGTACCTCTGTATAATAATGTGAAAATATCTACTGTAATTACAAGAATAAACTGCTGACATGGTTATTGCCTTTAAGGCTTATAAAATGCAGGTGTGATAGTTTTAGAATTGCATAAAAACCATAATAACTAAAAAATGTAAGATGGAATACATTATATTTTGAGTACACTTTAAAATGTTTCTTACTGATGCTTAGTGAGCTAACATCACTTTGTGCTTGCCCATAAGAAGCTAGTAGCAGGTACTGGCAGCCCTTTAGGTTAAAAACTTTATCTGTCAAAGCATTTTGGTAATTGTACACATTTACACAATCCAAATATTTAACATATTATCATAGGTTTTGTATGTCTTAATTTTCTGTAGAGAGTAAAGATGTGATGTTCTTATTTTATATTCTAGCTTGATAATATTAGTAATTTGAATTCTTACTTTGTACAAAGCTATAGACTTAGTATTTTGACATCACAAACATCTAATTTTAAACAGTGCTGCATTGAACATGCCTTATGACTCACTGAAATTTATATTTAGGTATGTTCTTTTATTATTTACCTTTTAAATTAAGAAATTAACTGATATGACAAAAATTTGAATTATAATTCACAGTTTAATCCCAAAGCTATTGACATGTTCAATAGTTCAATAAGATTTTAAATGCAAATCAACAAATGTGATGATGTGGCTTTTGACCTGTGACTCGTCATCAAATGGTGAAGTATAAATACTTGACTTGTGCAAATGTGTATGTGAACTTGTTATATCAAGCCAGTTGAGGAAGGGCTAAAGTACTTATTTTAATGATATACAAACAAATTTGACATCAAAGTGTAACTAATTGTCCATATTTTAATACTGCATAAGAGTTAAGTTCTCAATTTCACAAGGCAATATTTAAAAACATCCTCTATTTCCCTCAATATGTGAATTGTGACATTTGTTCTTTATTCATCTTCTTTTTGTCTTATCCCTGATTCCCTGGCATCTCAGGCTTCAGCTGTCCACTATCCATCTTCTTTCAGTTTTTTTCTCTCACTAGTCACAATTTTAATTTACCAGTTTTATTCCTTTCCATTCTCCTGCTTTGGGTTCCATGTCCTCAAACTGTACATCTTTCTTTACTTATCCCCTTTTATCCAATGCCTTACTTACCTGTCATTTTAAACACAGGTGTTCACCAGTTTTTTTTCTCTCTCATTTTCCTTTGTTTCAATGTATTTTCTTTCACTTTCCATTTGATCCTGCATACAATTGATGGAAAATTAACTTAGCATCACGGTTCATAGTTTCTACTCTTATCTTTCTGTTCTTCCACTAAAGATCAGGGTCTAGCTTGACTTCTATTCTTTCTGTTGTTCCTTATTGTCACAATATCAGCTTGGGAATTCCTCTTTCTGTTGATCAGTTAGCTTGGGTTGTGAATGACTATGGTCTGTGTTTTGAATACTATTCTACACCTGTTAATAACTCTGTTGTCACATTGTTTTCTTTGAATGATTCATCTGAATCACATTACCAGTTCTGTGTTTTTTCTTTTTTGTCTCTCTGAATTTTCATTTGCATTATGTAGGCCTAAACTAGACTATGTTCCTCTGAATTTTCATTTGCATTATGTAGGCCTAAACTAGACTATGTTCTGGGTCTGCAGTACATTTTATGTTGAGGACAGACTTCTTATCTGTTTCCATGCATAATTCTTTCAACTCTCCTTCCTATTCTCCATTCTGATAGTTAGTTCTGGCAATTGTATTTTCTACTCCTTCCTTACCCTGACCCTAATTCTTGTTACTCTCTAATTCCAGTTGACTCATCTTCCCTATGCTCAACTGTCTCCCACTGGCCTAACACACCTTTAATGCCTAGTCACCATGTTTTGCCCATCACATTTCCTTTTTGTTTTTAAAATGGTATATCTTTTAACTGCCATAGCTTCTCTGGAGCCTTTCTTTTTATTTGGTTACTTATAAGTCCCCAAAGGTGAATGTTGCATGACATGTGGCACCTTTTTGTATTTTCTGCAACCTCAGAAATCTAACTCCCTCCTCTTCTTTCAGGGGATCTTGCTTGGTGACTGGATCTATCTTTACCACCTTCACTTTTCCCTAATTTTCTCTCACCTATCTATTGATGTTTCTCTCACAGAATGGAAATCATTTGTGAATGATAGTTGTATTTCAGGTTCTTGTTCCATGGAAGAACATTTCTAACCATCATGCTTCCCACCTACTTACTGTCCATCACGCATCCCCCACATTTATTGTTTTTTATGGATCAGTTATTTCTTATCCATTTGGTCAGATAGAGTACTTTCTGATTTTGAACTTTTTCCTTTGTGCCTATTACATTTAGATCAGTTCATAACTGGTCAGATTTCAGGTTTACTGAATATTATTGTAGTCTGTCTGTCTTGACAAAACTACATCCTACATACAGAATGGTCCCTCAACTTGTATACCCCAGTTGATCTTTTCTCAATTTACTACTCCCAATGTAATTGCTTTTGTAAACTTTTAAAATCAGTTCTCCTTGGTATTCTGTACCTTACCACTTAATTGTGGCTGTGTGTGCCATCTGTCAGATTTGGTGCCATCTATTTCTAGAGGCTTGTTCTCCCCTCATCCTCCTTTCTCAAATACCTACTATGGTATAGTAGACACCTTGTAGGATCATGTTGGTGACCTCTCACTGATATTCCCACCCTTGATTTCTGCATTCAATCCAAGTTATCTTCCTTTTCAAACCTCACATCTCATTCTTTTTATCAGATGTTCATCTTCAAATGTAGGATTTGTTCTTTGAGGAATACCATTGTAACATGTATCTTTTCCCACTCTGGTCACCCTTCTTCTTCCAGGTACACATTGCATGTTGTAATTATCACTGTGAGTCATCTTTTCACCATTTATAATTTGCCTATTTTACCTTATTATATACTCCATCTTCTAGAATATTTTACTGTTGCTTGCCATGTATCTTCCATCATGGGCTATTGAACAGTGTTTTTAATACATTCCACTTATCCAGATGACACTTGATAATTTTTTCTAGTTTTCTCTGTTTTCTCTTTGCCTGACTGTAATCTCACTCTGGTTCCACCCACTTTTACTTTGAATCCTTCCTTGATGCAGATGCCTTAATGTGGTGAGAGGATCTCCCAGGAAAGGTTCTGTGTTTTAATTTTACCATCTAAATGCCTGCCATTCATGGTAACCTCTGAAGGGGGAAAAAGGACCTTGATGGTTGAGGGGTCTGTCTCCAACACACTGCTTTGGACTGAATTTTGGTTAGAAGGGTGGTCTTGGGGTTCACCTCTCAGGGTCAGTCAGCTGGTCCTGTTGGGCTAGGGTTTAACTGAGTATCTGTTTAGACATTCTTAGTGGGCATTGTGAACATTGTCTGATGCTTTTGTTTGAGTGTAGTGCTCATGAAACCCTGGTGTTGCTGCAGTATCTTTTTTTTATTGCTGTAATGCTTTCCCTTGTAGGGCTTCATGGTGTGTGGGATCAGTGGGCACTGAATTTTTCTCTTTGTATTATGGATCCTCTAAGTCCAAATAAAAATAACGTAATAAAAAACAGCTCATTGGTAAATGAACATGCCTTGAAGACCAAACAGTAGTCCCATGTGTATATGCTACTCTGAAATCCTCCTGAGGAGTAACATTGAGAAGGATTTTAAGAACATTTTAAAGTAGGAGATCCTCGCTGGTTTCCCAGCCAAGATGTTTATGCTGTGCACCCTGTCTTTGCTCATAGGGACAAAATTATGCTATTATCAGTGTCTTAATTTTGATATTTATATGTCCCCCTGCCTCATTCAAGGCAAGTTATCTGAACTGTTAACTTTGGCCATACATTACTAATATTCTCTGATGTTTCTAGTGCCAGTGGTTGGGACATACAAAGGCATAATTTTGTGGTTCTTTAACATACGCCCATTGTGTTAAGATAGACTTCTATGCTTACAAGTGCAAACTGAAATTTCAGTTCATTAACCAAACCCTGATGCTATTATTGATCAGTTTTCATCTCCATTTTTAATCCTGGGAGATTAATGAACACAGTATCCTCTGGGCGGTTCTGATATGTATTGATGGGAGGGATCAGTCTGTAGAATGTATATATTTTATTGGCGTACCATCAACATTTCTTTTTTTTTTCTCGGTTTATCTCTGACATTGGATGTTGTCTTTTTAACTTTTTCTGTACCATCGATGTTTCTAATTCTGTTTAGATCTTTTATTCAAATTTTAGATATTTCATTTTAAGTTGCTTTATTTTTAAATTTTATACTAATTTTACTTTTACCAGTTGTTTAGCACAGATAGCTTAGTTGCCATATATAAATGACAGTCAGTCAAAGACTTCCTGAGTAAATACCAAACAACCACACAACTAACCTGGAATCCTCTGCCTGCTTGTTTAATGTATAATTTCTCCCTGAACTTGTATATCATCCTTCTCCTTGTCTGTGATTGCCATAGTTGATATGTCTGTACATTTGTGTTCTCTCAGATTCTCATGAACCATTCATACCTTTCTTTGTACCTTGGTTGGTTCTTCATTCTGCAGCATAATTTGGAGGTTGCACCTTCTCCCATACAACTTATGACTAAATATTTTGGCAACAGACAGATTCCCGTATCTTGAACAAGCCATTCATTTTTATCACTTTCACCTTTACTTAATGGATCCAAGCATCCCTTCCACTCCTGTTAACCTTTGGCTCTATTCTTATAACTGGGTTCCCTCTCATTCCACACTTCTGGATGTATCCATTTGGTCTTTCCATTCTTGGAGATAAATTATCATTGTGCCATATATAAAGGACCGTCAGTTATAGACTTCCTGAGTAAAGCAGATGAGAATTTTTGTCCATCCCTACTGATCAGTGATACTTACAGTTGAGGTTTTTCTGTTTTTTAAAAATAAGGAATTGCAGATATTCACTGCACTATTACCAGTATGTAATTTTTCTGTACTCCCCAACATGTACCCCTCACCATTCTTCTAGTGAAACATAGGAGTCTTTGCTATATCCAGTTCCCAGTCACCGATATAGTGAACAGTAAACGTTTCCCCTAGAATAGGAGTTGTACAATAAAACAAACTTTATAATAGTATGTATCCATTCTACAAGAAGTGGGCTACTGCCATTAAATTTTGTATTACACAATATTATAATAAGCTTAAACCAAGGCACTTTTTGTGGATGGTTTTTTGCCCTTGTGAATTGCACTGGTTAATCATGAACTATAAATTTTATGCAAGGTGCTTGCACTAGATGTTTTCTACCTTGGACTGCACGTAAACTGTATTCACTAAAACACAATGCACTTGTCTTAAATATATTTTTTTTTTGCAGGCTGACTGCACTTGTTTATGAAAAAAAAAAGTTTTTATTCAAGGCATATTCACTGGATGTTTTCTGTCCAGATGTACTGCATTTGACATGCTCAACAGTATTGGAAGGTGTTTCCTCCCAGCCATTTTTGCCAGAGTGAGCTGCTGTTGTTGATCTATAAAAACATTACGTTCAAGATCTACGAGGTCTGCTCAAAAAATGCGCAGACTGACGTCATAAAACAAAATGTACTTTATTTAGAAGTTGCAGGTCTGGGACCCTTTCAAGGTACTCTCCTCCCCAACACACACAGTTATCCCAACAGTGTTTCCACTTGTTGAAACAGTCCTGGTACGCTTCTTTTCTAATGTCCTCCAGCTCCTTCATCGCATTTGTCTTAATCTCGGAAATCGTCTCAAATCTTCTTTCTTTCAAGGATCTTTTGAGTTTGGGGAACAAGAAAAAATCTTAAGGAGCAAGGTCAGGTGAGAAGCTGGGTGGGGAAGAACACTGATTGAGTGTTTGGCCAAAAACTCGCGAGTTCTGAGGGCTGAATGGGCTGGAGCATTGTCGTGATGGAAAAACCAGTTGCCACTCCTCCACATTTCTGGCCTTTTGTGATGGATGGCGTCCCTCAGACGTTTCAGAACTTCAACGTAGTAAGTCTGGTTCACTGTGGAGCCTTTGGGGAGGTACTCGTGGTGAACAATACCCTTCGCATCAAAGAAAACTGTTAGTTTCACCTTGACCTTGGATCGAACTTGGCAGAACCAACTGGAGCCACGCAATTCAAACAGTCCACATATTTTTTGAACAGACTTCGTAAATTGATCATTCTTATGCTGAATGCTTCCACTGGATATTTTTTTTCTGAATGGCTTGCAATTGATACACTGAATGATAACATCAGGTTGCTTTTTCTGGATGTTTTTCTTGGATGACCTTAGGTATTGTAATGTGAACTTAAGGTGCTTTCCCTGTATGTTTTTGTTTGGATAGGTCGTACTTAGCCTCTTTGTTTGTCCTCTGCTGGTACAGCGGTAAGTCTACAGATTTACAGTGTTAAAATTAGGGCTTTGGTGGGCTCAGCAGATAGCCCAATGTGGCTTTGCTATGAGAAAACATATAAACATGCCTCTTTGTTTAAAGTCCTTTAGCTTTAGCCACTTACTATGTGTCTTTGTTCAATACTGGGCAAAGAGTATACCTGTTTTAGAATTAGTGCTATACTCTACAGATGTGCCTCCTTTTATAATTGTGGCACACCAATTGTTTCACAGCAGTTTTTCTCCATCTGTTTGACTTTTTTATCTTCACTAGCTTCTCCATCTTTCTATTGTGGGATTCAATTTTTTGGTGAGAGGTGGTAGTTCTGTTTTGAAATTTGACATTTTCTAATGATGAAAATGTGCTGGTGCTAGTTACTTACCTCCTCTTATCCACTTCTTGTTCTTCCTCCCTATTGATATGCCAGTATTTCTGGTTTGTATCTGTAAATTTCCCAAATTGAAGGTTGTGCTGGAATGTTAGAGGGAGTCACTTCAACTAGTATAAATGATGCAGTGCGTTTTGTGGGAGGCAGTCACATTATCAGCACGTTACTGCAATGACACAAAATGAGGGGATATAAAAGACTGGTGTGCTGTTGAAAATTTTAGCAGTGCTTTGAGGGCAAATGAAGGTGGAGATAGCTTTGGGTAAGTACATGTCAGAAATACATTTTTACTGGTAGGAAATGTTGACATGTTAATCTTCATTTTTTTTTCTTCACAAACTTCTTAAATTTGTAAAGCACAAATTGCAGAAATGGCGCTTCAGGCTTACCTTTTAACTCCCACATGTTTCTGCTTATGAGGCTAGTTAGTAGGTTCCAAAACTCTTCTGTTGTACTAGAAGATATAGTTACAATTTTGTTTAAAATATTATTTACGTATCCAGAACAGACACTTTAAAGTAATTTTAATCTCAGTCCACCTGTTCACAGTACCTTGCCATCTTTTGGTGAGCAAGTGATTAACTCTTTAGCACTGCAGTCAACATGTCTACAGTGTCATACTTCAAATCTGCAAGAGAACATATATATTACTTTTTGTAATGCAGGCACCACCTTTCCATGGCAACTAGGATTTTAATGGCAGATTCAGCACTTTTCCTTGTTTTTTTTGTATGCATGTTTAGGCTCAGGTGGGATCAAAGACAGTTCAGACAGTACTATCAAATGGTTGTTTATCATATGATTGCTGTACAAGTAAGTAAATATACATAGCTCCCATTTCACAATACAAACAGTAGTGAAGTTATGTTAGATGCACCTGGCTTCTGGGTTTTTGGACTTGTTTCTATATCTGATAATGTTTGAGTTCTGTTGTAATACAAAATGTGTTTGCTACCTTTAGATATTATTTTATGGTTGTATATATTTGCATTGCTTTAAACTTGCTTATGAATTGATTAAGTTGTAATATTGTTTTTTTCATTGTTTTTCTTGTGAAAAACATTCTCTACTGATCAGTAGATTGTGTGATATTATATCAAAATAAGACTGCTTATATTTTTTCATAAACCTTTCTTTATTATGGGTTTCCAGTATGAAAAAACCTAACAGCATCTTAACCATACACCTTTACATATTTCTAACAGCAAAGTCTTTCACTTAATATTTGAGTTTTTCAAGTAAACTAGGTTTGTAACACAGAAGTCTTGCTTAAAACACTATTTATAGCACTCATTTACAATATGTCAGTTATCACAGTAAATAACATGTTGGGAAAACATTAAATATTGACCAATAGCTTCTATAACATTACAATAAGACTGATAAATATATTTTGCAAGTTTTTCTTTACTAGCCCAATAATTTGTATTTTAATAAAACTAACTTGATGAATGCTGTTGCTTAGAGAAAGTTCGGCAGTGATGTGAAGCATACTGTGTATGGCTAATATTCTATTATCTTCCTTATTGGAAACTAGTTGTATAAGCCAGTATGGAAAAAGTTGTAGAATGCTATTAGCAGCCATTTGACTTTAGTGTAATGTAATTTAATATTACTTAATTTTTTTGAAAAGTTAGGAATGAAATGTTAGAATAGTTATTGAGTTTTAGGGACTACTGTAAACTCTTAAGATTTTTAAAATATGCACTTTTAGGAGTTGTAAGTTTAATTGGTTTTTATTATTTGTGTTGTAATTGTTGCTGTTTTCATAGCAAATGGGTATTTGGAAATGTAAATTATGAAACGAGTGACTTTTGGATTAAGCTTGGTTTAAGCTTCACTTTTGAGATACTTGATAACTGTTCTAAAAGTGTTCCAGGCTAAACTATTCAGTGAATTATACAAATGTTATGTAGTTAGTAGTTTACGTAATTAAAACAGGTATGTTCCACTTCTTTTTGCACTTTTACAAGATAATTTTCATTTTATTTACTAAAACAGGAGTTGCAGGATACACTTGTGTCATGTGAATGGAATGTTAAGAAAGCTGTTTGTGAGCTGACAGGAGAAGAATATGTACCGACAGAGGAGGTAGAAATGACGCACTGCAAAGTAACTGAAGAGGAAGACAAATACAAATCATCTGAGAAAGAACGTACCAGTCAAACCCAATTGAAATGTCAAGCTTATAGTACCAAACAGTTACAAGGTGTAATGCCATCAGATCAAAATCTCTATAGTGATGGTTATAATGAAAAAGAAAGTAAATGGTTAACGAAAATACATCTCACTAGTTCTACAAAAAGCTATGGTCCCAAATCTGCTAGAGGAAGATGTGTACAAAACCCTTTGAAAGATTTTTTGTCAGCTTTAAAAGCACAGGGATCCACTGCGACAGAAGAAGTGACAACCGTGAATAAAGTTGATGAACCACAGGCATCATCTCTTGCAACTAAATTAACAACTTTTAAGCAAAATATATCAAAGAACCCCTCTACCTCAGTTAAATTAACATCTAATAATAATTTAACACATGCATGTTCTAATGTTTCAACAGAATCATTGGATGCATCAAAACAATCCCAAGCACATATTACCTTGGATGGTACAGCATCTGATAACGTGTTGCCTGTAACTAGTGATAAAGAAGGTAGTGTGTTAAAAGTATTTAATGATGTAAACAGTACAGCTATTCATCAAATGCCACAATCTTCAGACCTGTTTGAAAACAGAAACATGCGTAATCGTTTGCCCAAGGATCTACCTGAACAAGGAAGAAGATTAACCATGACCAGTGCACAGGATGTCTCTTATGCCAACTGCCATATAGCAACCAGTGACAGGAGGAAAATGAACAAAACTTCAAAAAAAAAGAAAAGAAGAAATGTTGAAATGTTGAGTGATGATGAAGAAGATGACTATAAAAATGAAGATGTATACAATAGTGAAGGCAGTGATTATTGTGAAGATGATGATGAATCTTTAACACCATCTAGAGCTAATGTTTTGAACTTCTTTCAAACTGCTACTGTTGAAGAGATCTTGACTGTGCCTGGCTGTAGCAAAAAGAAAGTTGACAGTATCTTAGCATGCCGACCATTTACTGGATGGGATGATTTAGTAAGTACAAATCCTGACTGTCTGATTGGAAGAAAAGTGCAAAAACATGTCAGTTTAAAATATGTTCCATAAATTTACATCTGTAGTTACAATTGTAGTTTTACCAATTGTTATTATTCTCAAAGCAAGTATTTTAAAACAAACTTTATTTATAAAGTCATATGGTTATGAGAGAGAGATGAATTTATCAGATAAACAGTGTTAATATTATTGATTGAACCTTATTTTGTGTTTAATTGAAGAACTTTGAGTTTCATTATTTTTTATTGTGGATAATTAGTGAAAATATAGATGTTTGTGAGCTTAAGTTATGAACAGTTATTTAATTTGAAAACATACCTCATTTGACAGTATAACTGTTTTTCAATCTCCACAATTTCCACTTTTTGCTCATTTAAACATTTAAAATGCTTGCTTCCATCTTTTATATACCTTTCTTGAATGCCCACAGTCTTGCGTATTATAAATTATTTTGGATGAATCTCTGATTTATTACATTATGTACGATATGCATTACTATCTCAAATAACTGGGAGTTATGGAAAGCTCTTTTTTTTCTCCATTTCTTGTTATTTGCTGGAATTCCAGAAACCTTTTCTCTAAGGTTTCTCTATATTTAACTAAATCTCTCCATAGGACAACCATGTCTTTTTATCAATGGAAATGAAATATTTATCTTCAGTGGTGTATTTAGAGAAATTTAAACCTTCTTCATCCACATCCTGTTTTATGACTTGTGTATTTGAGTGGTCTTGCTTCATCTATGAGCAGCTTGAATCTCTCTGCTCAAATGTCTGACATTGCCACTGCCAACCCATCCAATCTCAATGTTCATGGTTCCTGCCAGCCATATATCCACTTCAAGTGCTGCCATTTCCTGACTTTCTTTCACAGATCTTTCTGGTCCACACAACTTACTTTAAGATTGCCTGAAGCTAAATTATTATCATTATTACTTTTGTAACACCCAACTACTAACTGCATGCAGGGTTGGAGAGAAACAAAAGTTTCTGAGCACCTCTGGTTGTTTTGTTGACATCTTGGATCCTGCAAAATTTAGAACCTAAATTACCATCAAGCTGACTAGGATTAGGATCTATGAGCTTTTCATAAGGTATCTTTAACAACTGTTTTTAGGTATTCCAAATGTCAGTTTTTTACTTCATAATTCTATCAGGTCTACTAAAGTCATTTTATATTCTTTGGCCAAAATGACCTTTCCAGTTATTAAATTGAGATTTTACAGTTGTTTAACATGCATTATCTAATCCTCCTTTTGAGCCCTTATATCCATTTTTTTTTTTTACCTTTTTCTTAAATTGCATTTGTTGTTTTTGGCTTTTGGATATCATTGAGCAGAGTTGTTTGTGTAGAACTTTTTTATTATTCCACATTTGTCCTGCTTTACCTTAATACTTCTTTTCTTCCCAATACTCTGGCAACCAAGGAAAGGGATAGATCCTTTCCACCAATCCATTTGCCAGTTATTTTTTACCTTTTTCTGCTCTGACCCTGTTCATTTGTCATGTCCTTTAGGGCCCTCAAGTGTTATGGCTCATACTAAATTATATCAGTGGACTAGGAACCAGTTGTTCATTCATTGAATCTTTAATTTTTGTGATTAACTTCTCATTACTCTAATGAGGTAGCTTCACAAGTTGATTCACATGGCCTGTAATGGATTATCATTACAGGAGAAGAATATTTTATGTATTGCATCTCATTACATTTGTCATGTATCTATGTGATTAGACACCCAGTTAAATTACCCTCTGGAAGATATTGTGCAGACTGGTATGTGTACTACTGCCAGAACTGTCCTATATCATTACCTACATGATCCTGGCTATTTCATCTTCTAAGGAATTTTGACTACCCTTGAACATGGAGTTAGTTATGGTGGTCATGAATTCTGTATGTGTTGCTATTTGGTTGCTGGGGGTGTGAATTAATGGGTTGGGATCTTGGATATAAAGTTTTAAAGCTGTCAACAGGCTTCGGTAGTTGGGACTTACATCAAACTGGCCATTAAGGCATTATGGATTAGTTTTTCAAGAACAGATTTGGAATTAAAAAAAAGTCCTTGAGAAAGGAACCAGCTGATGTTAAATGTTTAGGAAATAGCCATGCTATGTAGTTATTAAGGTTGTAGTTAAATGATTCATAGGTTAGTATTATGGTTTGTAGTGGACAATTGTGTTTGTGAGTTTTGGGGGTGCCATATAGTTGTGGTGTGCATGAGTTTGTCTTGTGTAGGTAGGAATAAAGGTTTTATGAGATTGTGTTTGTTTTTTCATTTGTAGTAGCATTTTGTTTAGTAGGTTTTCACGTGTTTATGTTGGATTGTGTGTATGGGCTTAAATTTCTTTATATGGATAAAAATGTTTTTTGTGTTTTTTTTTTAATTTACTCATTTGTGTTCATCATCATTATTATTATTGCATTGCCTTTAGAATAAAAGCTAGTTTATGTCTTGATAAAGTAATTACCTTATCTGAATGCAGTACTTATAAACATTACTTATACAGAGGGAGTATTGAAGTTTGTGGAGAAATTTGCAAATTAGAATTTGCCTAGAGCATTTGAGTGGGGTATAAAAGACTGGAGGAAGCATTTTCAATGCTTAGATGGCAAAGGGTGGAAATCAGGGTGTTTAAGAAATAACTGTATTTTCAGTGGAGGTAAGTATTATTAGAAATAATTTTCAGTTTAGGAAAATGTTAACTTTCTCATCACCTGCTTTTCTTGGACTTCTGCATACATCACTGTATAGATGACTGGCTCCTTTTGACTCCATCTTGTGATTTAGCAGAACAACACTCTTAGATTTTATTATGAGAACTACAAAGTGGGATTTCTTTTCAGACCAGAGAAATTTATTTCCTCAAAGATGCAATATTTTGCCCATCTTGATATGTTTTTTAATATCACTTAAGTCATCCTTAACCAATTTCTATCTGGCTTCAAACTATGGAAAGAGCTGTCAGGCTTGTATTGATGTCTCTTTCTCCTACTGCATGTATGGTTCTCTCTTTTTGGGTATGTGGACATCCCTCAAGCCACTCCATTTCTTGGGATGAGCACGTGAGGTCCTTTCAATGGCTGCTATGTAACTAGTGGATCATGCATTCCAATATTTTAGGCCATCTTTTCTCGGGAACAACATTGTTGATTGTATTATGGTACCCATTCTACTCCTCATCATGAGATCCATATGTTCAGAGATGCATCTCTTCAGGGATGGGAAATATATCTCCAAGTTCAGGATTTCCAAGGTATTTGGATGGAAAACAAGTCTACCCTTCATATCAGCATTCTTAACAATGGTTCAGGGTTTGTCATTCAGGCATACATTTTTTAGAACTTTGTTTCATACCTTGGATTTTCTCTGCTGGGCTTAATCCTATCATATCAATCTTTTAGCGTGTCACTTTCCAGGAATGATGAATTTAATTGCAGATTACTTGTTTTGACCCAACTGGATTCTTCTGATAGAATAGTTGCTACATCCTGAGGTTTTTTTGTGAATTTGCTTTCACTTTGGGTTTCCAACAGTTGATGCCTTTGTGACTCATTGGAATTCTCAACTGCAGTTGTTGTGGTCTTTAATACTTCATCTTCAAGTTTTGACAGTAGATGTGTTAAGTCAGGAGTAGACAGGTTTACATTTATATGCCTTTCCTCCAATTTGGCAATTGCCCTTGGTTCTGTCTTTTGTTCATTCTGGTCACTTCCGGGTTCTCTTAGTTGCACCATACTGTTCAACTTGGATATGGTGTCTAGTTCAGTATCTGCAGAAATGCCCACTTCAGCCACTTCCAAATGCAACTGTTAATGAAGTCATAATCAAGGGTGATTTTAATTTCAGATACATTGATTAGGAATTACTATAGTCAAACCAAGATGGAGAAATGTTTGTGTAAACTATTCCAGATGGATTTTTAGAGTACATTATGGGTAAACAAAATATTAGGATAGAGGTAGGGATGATAAAGAAAGTCTTGTACCTGATGGTTATAAAATGGCTAGGTTATTAAATTCTGTTTTTTTCTTCAGGTTTTAATAATGAAGACTTAAGCAGTAGTCCTTATCTTGAGTGATTAATAGGTGAAAATAAAGTTCAACAAGACAATTACATAAATTTTTTGCTTGTTAAAACAAAGTGGATAATGTTTTCCTGAGTGTTTTAAAGGAGGTCAGGAATTGTATGTGTGAACTACTTGCCACTAGTTTTTTGTAAGTCCTTGAATAATGGACAAGTACCAACAGATTGGAAATTAATTTCTGCCATTCTTATCTTCAAGGGAGGTAATAGAAGTTGTTCCAGTAATTGTAGGCCTTCAGTTGTGGGTGTAGATTTGGAAAATCTGATATACTTTGCAAGGTTGTTTGAAAAAATTTAAATTTTATCACATTGTCATCATGGTTTCACTAAGGGAAAATCTATTCTTGAGATGGCTGGTATGAGTATTAAAACTTTAATTAAAGTAATGAAGATAACCTAAGATTTGAGCCACCTTTATTTTAGTGTTAACTTTTATTCATTTTATTTTATTTCATATTTTTTACTCTTTTGTCTCCTTTTACTGTTTCCTTTTCTCTGCCTCCTTCATTTTGAGGTTGCAGTATCACACCTTTTGATCAAGAGTTTTCTACCCCTTTTCAGGGTTTTATTTGCATCTTTTTTTTTGTTCTCAAACAGACCATTGAGTAATGTTCCTTCATTGTTCTTTCTTTTCCAACCACTATCTTATTGTTCCTCAGTTTCAAAGTAGAAGGGTTTTTTTATATGACATAATTTGATTACCCATGTTCCTTGCATTTTTTTTCTTTTCTATTCATGCATTGTATTCAGGTGTGCTATTTAAAACTCTTTTCTTTGGGATTCCATTGGCTTTTTATACAAGGTTTCTTCAATAGACTTTGAGTGGACATTGTAGTATTTCCTGCATTCCTTTGTCTTATTGTGATGTTGCTGCCTTTTTCTTCTGAAGGAGTGGTCTTAGTGGCTAAATCATGTTAACACTGTGGTTTGCAGTTCACTGCTGCTCCCAGGTCCTTATCTCAACCCATTTACCAGTGCATCTCTTGCAGATTGAAGCATGTCTCTAGATGGCTTTACAGCCTCATGTGTTTGGTCTCATGGATAATAATTTCTACATCAATTTTTTTAGAACTTTTGACTGCTCATCAAGTATTTTACAAATTGCTCCTTTTATTTTTATATCACTTGGTTATAATTAATTAATTATTCTTTTGGCTGTTTCCATTATCAGTTGTTAGGGTTTAGGGTGGGATTCACTATAGAGGCATTTACTTATAAAAATTGGTTGCTCATTTTTCTTGAAAGGAGAAAGTTATTTGTTTCAGGACCACTTCATTCTTAGATCTTTTTTCATGTTTGACATGTCATTGATTAATGCACTTGTTACTTGTCTCAATTTTCGTCTGGTCTTCAGTATCTTACCAAACTTCTCTGGTGGTAGATGCCCTCAGTCTGGATTGTTCTTTATTTCTGTATGTGACTTTAGCTGCAGCCTTGTACATTTATTTTTTTCAATGAAAAGTATCTTCTCTGTCTTCATATCTGGGATATATCTAATATCTTGCTTATTTATCAAGTTTCTCCAACCATTGTAATCATTTTTTATCTTGCTTGTGTTGCTCTTCTGCTTTCTGTCTATCAATGCCATTGGCATTTTTTACCACTGGTTCACCCATTTCTCTCTGGCACTAGGTTTTTTTTATTTTCTACCTTTTGACTTTTCCTTCCTTTGATTGACTGAGGATATTTGGTTTTTAACATACCAAGTTATTGGGCAGTCTTATTGACTGCCTTTCAGCTTCTTTTGTTGTATTTTTATCTTTTTCTCCTTTATTACATCCACATTGTTATGGCTCTTTCTCAATCATTGTCTCCTTTTCTGTTTGCTATGTCCAACTTGGATTTTAACGTGAATCTAATATTTTTTAAACAGGAATTATTTTAATTGTGGGCTTCTTGCTCATTATACTACCTCTCTTTGAAACCTGTTTCATTCTGCTTCCTTCTTGTTTTCAAAATTTCTTATCTTAATGCATTGTATGCCTCTCATGCTTGATGTATCTTCAACATGAAATCTTCCCTTCATGGTGGTTAAGTGGAACATGTGAAACCTTTTACCACTTAACAGTTCTTAGCTGCTAGTGTGTTCAGCTGGCAGAGTTCCTTACTGGTTGTGTGATTCCTCTGGAGAGAGTTTGATGGAGAAGTAGTGGGAGGAAGGACACAGGTCTCCATATCAACGTATTGGAAGTTACCCTCTCCTATATAATATGCAAATTGGGTGTAAAGTACTCTCCTGCTTTAAAGGGAGGGGCCTTCTTTTCTGTTCCAGTAATGTATCGTGAGCAAGTAGTTAAGCAGAACAAATTCAAAACTGTATATGACTATTTCCATAATCACACTACACCTCTTGTTCAAATGACCTGTTTTGTACAAGTTCTTAGCTAGTCATACACTTTTTTACCCATATATGAACACACTGACTTTGCTTTCCACATTTCATGCCTATGTCCTGCACGAGAAGGATGTAGTCTCTCTCAAACATTGTCCCTCTAGTAAGTTTCCACTATAGTGTCACAATAGTCTTTCCCCTTTAGTCACCTTATTTGAAGGGAGCTCATCTAGGCACTTGTTATTGCACCAGTTCCTTCACCATATCACTGGGGGATTTTAACTATTATGTATAGAGTGGTAAGGATATTGTTTTAGAAGTAAGTATTTTCTTTATCTGAAAATGTATTTCTAATAGATATATCTCTTTGCATGTCTTCCTATACTTTCTTTCCAATACTGGTCATGCTATTCTTGCCTTGTTCAGGAATGAAATTAATTTTGTGTACTTAGAGATCTGCTGTACATGGAGGAGTTGTTGATTTTCTGTTAGTGGAGGGCTATTATCATATGATTAAAATCATGCACTAGCACATATGTTAAAACATGTATCTTAGGAATAAGGTAGCTCCAGTTCAGTAGCATGCACAAAATGTCAAATGTAAACACATGATAAATAGATGTTGTGTGCAGAGAGTTAAAGTATCAATTGGGCTTCCAATTTTTTAGGTAAGAAAAGTGTTAACATTCTCATTTTTAATGTTTTTTTGTTCTATATCATTTTCACAATTTCTATATATTTTATTTCAGAGTACCATTTTTCATCCTTTCAGCTGTTAGTACATTATCACAGGGTTATAAACTTGCCATACATAATGTGTGTGTGTGTGTGTGTGTGTATGCACTTTCAAAAATTCTAATCACTCACCAGTAGTATTGAGGCCATGTTAAACTATATGCAAATTCATTGTCATGCATAAATTGTTGAAATAACACTGCCTGCTTTTATGGTTTAACTTTTTTTTTTTTTTTTTTAAATATGCTAGCTCGATCAATGTGACTGACTGTTTAACCACAATCACCAGGGTGTCCATAGAATAACTTTAATATGTTTTGTTCATTTCAAAGATGGTAATATACCTCACATTTAATTATTTTAGAAGAGAAAAGAAAATGTATCAACTTGGAACACCAGAATTATCTAGAAAGAGATTAACAACAAGTCTTACTTTAGTTGTAGTAAGAGGAGCACAAACCTATAAGCAAAATGATTAATAGAAAAAGTGTTCATATACTGCAGACAACAATATGCAGCATAGTCAAGAAGGATGTTTATCTGGAAATGATGAGATGACTGTGAAATGAAATGAGTGTGTTGTTCTATATGCAAACGTGTCAAGTTTCCAGATGAGTATCTGTGGATTTCAGTGGGAGAGGACTGTTAAGAGATGTTAGAAAATCACCATTCTTATATACTAGATAGATAATGAAAAGCCAATATGTAGGAATTGTAAGCTTTGTACATAACAGCTTTATAACAGAGCCTTTTGTAGTGGAAACTAGTGGAGAACTACTGTCAGTATTGAAGGTTGTTAGGTAGAACATATATAAATATAGCAGTGTAGGCTATAGTGACATGGTAAGACTTCAGAATTTTTTTAATATAACGTGTAAGTTTTGAAGCTTTCATACACCTGCAAGGCATCAAATGTGAGATTGTGATAGCATGTTGGTAAAATGAGTCCAATGATTGAATCCTTGTTGTTTACAGTGTTTCAGACTGTTGGGATGAAAAGGTTTTCTTAATCATAACATGAAATCACTTTTTACTCAGACTAGTAAGGAAACCGACTATTTTCACAAACAAATCTAGTAAAATTATTTCATTAAAAAAAAATCTGATTTTCTGTATACAAAATACTTGTAATCTTTACAAGCTGAAAAATGGAAACTACAGGGTGTTTGGAAATTTACTGTGCTCTTATATTTATTAACAGACATGTTTCAATATAGAATACAGGAGATAAATATGAATGACAGTTATAAACAATGTTGAAAGTGACCCCTGTTGGTATCAATACAGACAGGCAGGCTTGGATCCTTCTTATTTTGTTTCTAAACACTGCTATCAGTTGCTGGCTTTAATTCAAAATCTGAAATATAATAACATATGGTTACAAAACTGCACAGTGACTTTCCTAACACCCTGTAGATTCAAAGAACACAAAAAGACACCACACAGTTTTGAATACTGCAAATCAGATAAACACAACACAATCATAGAAAACACCTAGATATTAAGTAGGGAAACAAGTATAAACAAACGAAAAATCAAATAATCCCTATTTATACAGCAATTAAAACCAAAACTAAACCATTATAAAGGAACACCTTTATACCTATACTAATTAATAACCTAACATCCACCTGCAGTGCCTCTACAATCCTGTACCCATTTATGCTCTCATCCCTAAGACATATGTCTGTCAACAGTCACATTTAAACACTCTTTCTTAACCTGAAGATGACCTAGAAAGGTTGAAACATTGTTCTCTCCTCATCAGTAAAAGTGTCAGTACCCATACCAGTCATTCTGAAATACATTTGAGTTTTAAGTCACTCAAGAAACTATGTACTGGGGACATCTTGGTGGAAATTTTTGGTTTAAAAAATTCAGTGAATTTTTTTGAATTTGAAGACCATTTGGGATATAGCCATTGAGGTTACTTCCAAAGCTATTTCAAATTCCTTATATGGGGTTCTTGTAGAGAGGGATATGAAAAACATCCACAAGTTGGAGATTCTTGTTGGTTTCTACAGCCGATGTATTTCTGCTGTGTGCTGGAAAGGGAGTTATTTGAACTATGAGTTATGGCCAGATATTCCTAATCCTCTCTGACATTCTCAATGTCAGTGGTTTATACATTCAAAGGCATCATGTCATGGTTCCTTGGTGTGTGCCTATTGTGGTGGCAAACCATGATGTCTACTTTTGTGAACTGAACTTATTGCATTAACTGTAGTGGTTCCCACACCTCTTGCCCTGGGTAGTTGGATAAGAAAGAGTTGCAGTGTTTAAAATCCATTAACAACATTTCTTACCCAGAGATTGGGAAATTATGTTCCATTGCTATGAGACAGATCTTTCCTGGCCTCTATTGGAGTCATTCTTCAACCATGTGAACAGGCTTTTGCCATTTATGGATGAGTGATTTGACAAGTCAAAGTCTACTCCTGTATTTGTTTCCATAATTCTTTTCAGTGACTGCCCAGGTCCACTTCTTTCAGACCTGGCATCTGGTCAAATCCACTTACTTTATCTTCTAAGTGTTGAACAATTGTTTGCTCATGCTCTTAGTCTATAAAATCTATGTCTACTAACAGAGACATGCTGACTCTGCCAAGGGCAGGATCTGTGGAAGTCAAGAGACCTCCTTCTAATAAAGGAAAAACGGTGTGGTCATAAACCAAAGGGTTCTCTACTCAGTTCTCCTTTACCTAAATATAAATGCCCACTTTGATAAAGTAGAGTTGTCAAAGTTTTCATTTTAACCTGGGTAACATTAAGGGCTTGATCAATTTTTTTTCATCCTGTATGTCATTTCTCACAGGAAACATTTCTGATATCTGCCAATTCAGTTACTTTCATTAGTCTTTTTTATACTGGAATGACAGGTTGTGTGGTGGACTTAAATGGATACAGTCTCCTCTGGGGTGATACTGATGGGACTGGGCATTCTTTGGAGCACAATCTTTTTCTTTAAATACTAGTCTTTATACTTTTTTTCATGCATGTAGTTGGCTTTTTACTGCCATTGATCTATCCATCTGTTCCTCTTCACTTTTATGTTGCTTTTCTTGAAATATTAACAGTCATTCCTATGGCAGTGATATTTTTTTATATTATTTTGAGGGGGGATTAGTTGTTGTTGATGCCTTCTGACCCATGTACCTCATTGGAAGTTAGACCACGCCAGCTGCCTTTCTTTAACTGTTTTCTCTGAATTTGATCCTTTCATCATCTGTCAACTATCAGAAGATGACTGTATTATAGCGGTGACTGACCGTATCTTCCAGGTAACTCCGCTGCCTATTCTTAACACCGTGTTGTACCTCTCTGCTGGCTGTAGAATCACTTTGCATTAGTTTTTACCCTGTTTGTATAGATATTTAAGAATGGCTGGCCCATTTTTCTTTATTTTCTATTTGTATCCATTTTTCTGGATATCTAGACATGGTGGTATTGATGGTAATGAGCTTGCTGAAAACACATCTAAGTCCATTTGCTCTTGTGCCATCACAGCCATGCCTATTCTGTATATGGACTACAGTTTTGTACTGAAGCCCAGTTGGTAGTCAAATTAGAGTGAGCACCATATCAAACATTTTGTTGTTCTATGGCCATCTCCTAACTCGGGTACGTACTAGTCACAGTGTTTTAACTCATCATTTTCTTTTATCTGGGACTGATTCATCAGTGTATGGCCTTTGTGACACTCAGTTCCCCAAAGCCTGTGTTTTACTGTCATACTGTTGTTACAACCGTGGATGACAGCACCACTTTTGATGGATGAATATATTTCTTGTTTGTTACATTAATTTCCATTTCTGTTTTTGATTGGTTTCTTTGTTTTTTGGGATGTCCTCAACCTTGTGTCTTCATTCATTCCACTTGTATCATCTTACCTGTTTGTTTACAGACCTGGTCTTCGGGGATTTTTCTGGCTCCTTGGAATCCTGGACTTAAGCTACTTATCTGTAGTATTCTGTAGTTTTTGGATTTTCACACTTTGATTCATAGCTACTTCTACCTGCCACCCATCCTCTGGAGTCGCATTGAGCTAACCCTCTTGTTTTTTAGCAAGATGTTGAGGTTCTTAATAGCTGCTCTTGTTTGAACTGATTCTGAGCTCTAGTCATATTGGCACCTACCTCTCTCATTTTATCCTTTAGTATTCTTCATTCTGCTCATGACTTTATTTTATTTTTGACCTTATGAAGTTACGGTTTGTAGTGCAGTCATTTCTTTGATTATTTGTGTTCCTTAATTCTGGATGGAAGACTTCCTCAGTCTGCATTGTGCCTTCTCTCCCAGACTATGTTTAACTAAGGTAGACATTCCAAATGCATTCCTTCACATTTCTTTTTGCCCCATATTTTTTCATTCTTCTAGTTTATCTTCAATGGTTATATTTTTCAGTTTCATAACCTTCTTTTCAACTTAATTATGGTTCCTTTTATTTTCAACCAGGTTGTGAGTTACATTGTTTTGCACAGATATCTTTTGAGTTTTCATTTCCCTTTTAACCTGGTTGTCTGAATTCTCCTGGTTCTCTATTGAAAGGAGTTGATGATTTCTACCACTCCTTTTTTTATAATATTAATAAAATTAGTAATTACCCTTGATAAGTTTATATCTACTGAAAAATTCTTCATGTTATTTGATAAAAAGTAATTAAAATGTTTTTTCAAACTCTTGAAAATTACACATCACTACAATGTAGCACATAATTATTCATACTTTTGATTGAAGTAAGATTCATTTAGTCCTCTAGTCTACATGTTTCCAAACGTAGACTTCCTTTGTGATGATCTGCTTATGAATTCTTTCACAAGCTCTTCTATATTTATTTTGTCAACCTCATCTTTGTGAGTGTGAAAAACTGCCACATGGTTGAGGCGGCACTGAGACATAGTTGATCTTAACCACGTCTTCAACTGTCTTGATGTAGAAAAGCTGCGTTCACGTTCACAGCTGTATACTGGACACAAAGCAAAATTTTCATGAGAAGAAATACTTCACTAAACATCTGCTGGCTTGTTTCATGCATTTTACAGTAAGCTTCCTTCGCACCTTTTAGAGATACTGCTTTTGTTGTTCCTTTAAACATGGGCAACTGAAACTCGAGCTGTTATGCAGAGATATCTAGATAGAAGTTTATAACTGAGTTGTTAATCTTGCCAGGTGTGATCATATTCTTAAGTGCCAGATACTGCCTCAAGTTATTGTTGTCTGTATTAAATCTAGTGGTTAGATGTTCTATGACTGTGTCCACAAATTCAAAATATTGGCTTCTGTAGTAATCTCTAGCTGTTGCAAAATGGTGTGCTGAGCTATCACCTGTGATCCTTCTGGGGGGTCTGCGAATGCGTGGTAGTTCAGTAGGCACCAGATCTAGGGAGGTTACCTTTTTCTCAGCTTCATCGAATATCTTGTTGTAATTTTTTTCAATTTGCAATACTTGTAATTGTTCAACTGTCATTGCAGATGCTTCAATCGTGCCAAATACTATTGCTGATTTTCCTTGGAATGTATGGTTTAGACCTCTAATGCAACTAATGAATACTGAGCCATCAACAATCCTAAATTTGTCTTTCATTTGTCAAATTTGTCCAGCATACCTCATGCTTTCACTGCTACATCTGATTTTTCATTAGCTAATTCAGATAAAGAATTAACAATGTCACTGTTGTGATCATTAGTACATGTAATTGTAGATAGGCAGCACAACCAACATGTTAGACACAGTGGGCAGATGTATTTAACTGGACCATTGTGGCTGTCTGATGATGCAATGTTTTCAAAGGTTGTCTTGTATTTGCCTGACCTCTGAAGCAAGACACCAAATTCGTGTACCCACTTGCTAGAATCTCAGAAACATTCACAAGCTTCAACTGCATGTTGCATTATTAAATTAGCTTTGTGTGTTCAGCAGTGAAAAAACAAAGTTGATGGCTGCCTCTCTTTTATTTTTGTCTTGTATCCACTGTATGCACTACTCATGTTAGCAGCTCCATCATAAGTTTGTGCTTTTAATCCTGAGGGTGGTAAATTGAGTGTAGTCAGTACATCAAGTATAATTGAAGATATTGTTTCATCAGTTGTATTGGAAATACTGTACAAACTGTGTCATGGACGTCAAGGTTCTCATCTGTTTATCATACACATATTGCTTCCTGTTTGGCACCTGTAACATTTTGAGTGCCATCATCCATTAATGCAAAGATTTTACTTTGCTGCACTTCAGTGCTGGGGTGATGTTAATGTGGTTTTCTTTGACAAGTAAGCCCGTCAACTCAGGATCTTCCTCTTCCATGAGCTTCATTAACTGGAGGAAGTTCCCCTTCGTATCAATATGTCCATGCAATGCTGAACCTTGGTGCAGTAAGAAGTTAAACTTCTGAATATTTTGGCTAGACTTCTTTTGCATTCTTCCTGCAGCTACTTTTTTTGATCATGTAGTTGGACAGTCACTGGAGGTACATTAAGAGAACCTTCTGGAGATATAGCAAATCTATGCTGAGAGGAGGACTGGTGTTCATTGAATTTTTGTTTTGCCTTTTTCCAGTTGCAAAAACTGGTGGATATGAAGGTATACTCCACTGGCCTCTCTAATTTCCCTGTAAAAAGGCATCTATTTTATTGTCTTGGCACAATGAAAGCATATGACTTTTTGAGTTAGATTGTTGAAGTGCAGTCATGAGAACTCATCAAACCATTTGCCCTGGAAGTTGATATTTTGAGATTCTGCTTTCTTTCATGGTATTAGTTGTGCATCTGGTTGATATGGCTTTCCACGCTGTATCTGTGGTGTGTCAGATTTTTTATTACTGCACAAACTTGTTTCACAACTATAGTGGTGGTTCATGATATGCAACAGTTGCACAAACATTTTCAGATTCATCCTCTGATGAACATGGAATTTCCTCTGTATGGCAAGTTTCTATTCCTTTGATTGAGGTTGTTGGATTATCTGCATCTGCATTGTCACTTGCAATGTTAATAAGTGGCTTGCAGAACTGTCTAATATTGGAAAGTTTCAGACACTTGCTTGTCATAATTGGAATCTGTTTCCCAGATGACTCAACAGACCAAAATACAGTCTTTATTGAAAACCTCTAACGTACAATGAACAAAGATAGAACAGAATTGAAGTAGGAGTGAACTGTACAATGTACTTAAGTTGAATGGGTGAACCTCACAGTGACTATCGAGCCGACTGACCACCTGGTTATCGCTGGGAAAATAATGTGTGCTAGTTACAACACAAGTAGTTGCAAGTTTCTCAAAAAATACTTAAATAATCACAAATATATTATATTCCTGTTAAAGCTCGTCAAAAGGCAAACACATTATGATATAATGTCCATAAAAACATGTAAACAAAAACTAGCAATACAATTTGAGTAGAGGCTTTAGGCTGTTGAAATTGCTCCTTTTTGTGTTTTAATTATACAAGAAAATACAATATTTCTTACCATCTATGATAAGAGAATATATTGTTCTTTTACCAAAAAGCATCAGCACTTTATTAGAGGGTGGTGGTAATCTGAAATTTCATGGATTAATGAGGGCCACAAACACAGGTCTAATGAGCCCTGTTGTAAAATCGAGGCTCAAACTAAAGGGAGCAGAGGGGGGTGATGTAGAGCATGTCTGGATCAGAGCAGTCCTGAACCTGTTGTTAACTGTACACTAAACATATACTATGGTCAGTGATTTTGGTAGCTAAGGAGAGTAAGACGTTCGACAATAAAACTACTAGACTTGCATAAGAACAAATGGCATGGGAGAACTGCACAATATACACATAAGATTGATGCAGCTACAAACTACAAATGGCTTGCCAGATCTAGATCACAGCAGTTTATGCTTGGAAGTAATATTTTGGAATTTCATGCTCTGTTCAATCTGTTGTGATGGAAATTTTACTTAATCTTACACAATGTACAAGACGTAGGTAGATTCTGTAATAGTGCTTGCAAGCCTTATATACTAAGGCCTACTGTCTGATACTAACAAACTATTGCTTGGATTGAAAAGCTTAGACGCATGCCTGTATTAAAGATGTACATTTTGGCCACTGAAAAAGCCTACATCTATGCCTAATTATGTAATTCAAGTGGTAAGAACATGAGAATCGCAAGAACAAACACAGAATTTGTTGGCCTGTGATGCAATTAAATAATTCAACAAACCAAACTCTAGGGGGGGTGATTATATGCACCATACCCCCACCTACAATGAAGGGTGGATGTAACCCCCCAGGATCTACAACCCTGCTTCTCTCTCTCTCTGACAGAATCCACCCCATACAGTGATTCTTACATTGTTTGGCCTTCCATTAGATTTTTTTTTTTCCAATTTTGGAACACCTCAGGTCAAATCTTTTGTGACACCCACTTTGGAGGTCTCTCCTTATTCAGTCTGTCATCCAATTTTTTCATGTGGGATTTGACCAATACTTTGTGCCACATATGGGATTTCATGTGGATTAACCTGTTTTCTCTCTCTTTCCCTTGGTATGGATTCCTGTATATGGTGAGGGGACCTCCCAGGGAAGGTTCTGTTCTGTTTGGTTACCTTCTCTGGGATCTAAACATCCACCCACGTGTTTGTCGTGCGTGGCAACCCGTGAAGGGGAGGAGAGGATCCTGATGGTTGAGGGGGTCCAACCCTAACACACCACTTTGGCCTCGAATTCCTGTAGACGGGTGGTCCTTGGGTGGCCCCACTTGGGTCAGTCGGCTGGTCCATTTGGGCTAGAGCCAACCAAGTACCAGTGTTGAAAGTTCTCAACGGGTGTTGTGGACATTGTGCCTGATGCTGGTGTTTGGGCACAGTGCTCATGAAACCCTGGCATTGCTGCATTGTCCTTGCATGACTTTGTAGTGCATCCCCTTGTAGGGCTCCATGGTGGGTGGGGTCAGTGGGTACCGAAACTTTTCCTCTTTCTTATGTATCCTCCAAAAAATTTAAATAAAATTGTAAAAAAACAGTCAATGGGTAAGCAACCACGTCTTGAATACTCAGAACAGTAATCTTCAACATCATTAACACACGTACCTCATTTTCTTATATTGCATTCTCTTTCGGAAAAACCTTTAGGGCAAATGTCCCCTTCTTTTATTCAAAAGGGACTAGAGGGACTTGCTGGCTCTCCAAAGTCAGTAAAGAAGCTTCGATCTGGAGACATATTGGTTGAAACATCCACATCCCAACACAGTGAACTCCTCTTGAATTCAAAGGCAATTGGGGATATACCTATTGAGGTTACACCCCATGCTACTTTTGAATTCTTCACGAGGAGTTATTGTTGAAAGGGATTTGAAGAATGTTCCCGAGTCAGAGATTCTCGCTGGTCTCTCCACTCAAGGAGTTTCTGCAGTGAGGGCATCTCCACTCGCAAAGATGGAGTTACACTGCCAACAAATACCCGCGTTTTAACATTTACTTCATCACGTGCACCTGCCACCATCAAGGCAGGTTATCGCATTTGCAGGGTTTGGCCATACATTCCAAACCCTCTTCGATGTTTCCAATGTCAGAGATTCGGCCACTCAAAGACTTCTTGTCATGGTTCCCTGACATGTGCTCATTGTAGAGGCAAGGACCATGATGCCCATAACTGTGACATGAACCTGCATTGTGTAAACTGCAATGGTTCTCACCCTTCTTACTTTCATTCTTGCCCAAAATGGTTGGGGGAAAAAGAGATGCAGCATTTGAAAACAATACATAACATTAGTTATCCTGAGGCTTGGAAATTGCTGTCCACAACTCCATCTCGGACATATGCTGCTGCACTTCATTCCACAACTACAGTGGGACTGCAGACAGATCTCTCTGTGCATTCAAGAGAATCGTTTTCAAAACAAATGAAAAGCCTTTTGACCTCCGTGGTTAAAAAGGTTGATGAATCAACTTCCATACCCATCTCTGTTCCTCCCATACCTTCCAATAAACCTCAGGATCCACGTCCTTCAGTTTCAAATACAGGCATTTCTTTTGATACATCGTTTTTTCCAACCACAAGAGACAAAACAAGTATTCGTTCGCGTCCTCAGTCACTGGATTCCTCTTCCAATAACAAAAACCTGCCCACTCGACCCAGAGCAGGATCCATGGAGGTTGATAGACCTCCTCCGATTAAAGACAGTAAAGAAAAAAGACGTGGTTGTAAACCGAAGGGTTTTCCAGCCACTTCACCTACCCGTTCTTAAAAATGGCCACCTTGATACAATGGAACTGTCGAGGTTTACGTTCTAATCTGGATGATATCAAAATGCTGATTGCTTCTCACCATCCTGTTTGTCTTTCTTTACAAGAAACATTTCTCAAATCTGCTGATACAGTCTCCATTCGTCAGTTTTCTTTGTACAGAAATGACAGGTTGTGTGATGGTTGAGTACATGGAGGGGTGGCACTGTTGGTTGATCAACATGTGCCCACCCTGTCTTTGTCACTCAACCCACCCTTGGAGGCCGTAGCCATCTGTGTTTCCTTGGTTCATACCATCACTGTTTGTTCTCTGTACCTGTCCCCTGGAGAGACATACGATCAATCAGAACTTGATGCTCTCATTGAACAGTTGCCATCTACATTTCTAATCCTGGGGGATTTTAATGGACACCATCCCCTCTGGGGAAGTGCTATTATTGATGGGAGGGGTCGATCTGTAGAGCAGATGCTCTCTGATCACAATCTTTCTCTTTTCAATACTGGTTCTTCCACTTACTTTCACGCACCCAATCAGTCCTTTACTGCTATTGATCTCTCGGTTTGCTCCCCTTCATTATTCTCCGATATTTCATGGAGGGTTGACAGTAATCCACTAGACAGTGATCATTTTCCGATCCTTTTGAGAGAGACTGGCCGTGGTTGATGCCACCCTACCCGCGTGCCCCGGTGGATGCTGCATCAGGCAGACTGGTCCACTTTTACTGCTCTTGCAGAACTTGATCCTGCCATCGTAAAACATCCATCAATAGACGACTGTGTAACAGTGGTAACTGACTGTATTATACATGCAGCTGCTCAGTGTATTCCTGAAACCTCGACAGGTTTTCCATGATATCCTCGTCTGTGGTGGAATCCTTCTTGCCACTTAGCACGGAAGGCTCAAAAATGTGCCTGGGATACTTTTGGTAGATATCCCACACTTTCAATCAAACCGGTTTGCTTTCCAACGGGCCCATGCACATGCTAGGTGGGTAAGACGTCAAAGCCAGAAGGAATCTTGGATTAAGTTCACAACCAGCATATCTTCTACCACCAGTTCCAAGATCATATGGGACAGCACTTCTGCTTGTTCCTCCACCTTCTTGGCCATCAAGACTCGGGCAGAGCGATCACCTCTTTCCTTTCAAACTGACTGTTTCTTTGACTATAATTGTCCCTTTATCCTGGTGGAACTAAAAATGGCTCTTCATCGGTCTGCCAGTACGTCTTTTGGACCTGATGATATTCATTATGACATGCTGCACCATCTATCTCCTGCTTTTCTTGATGTCCTTCTGATTGTCTTCAACGGGATTTGGCAGGAGAATGCTTTTCCTGATGCCTGGCACAAGGCTATTATTTTACCTTTCTCTAAGCCAAGGAAAGATCCGAAGATTCCTTCACACTATCGTCCAATTGCTTTGACGTGCTGTCTCTGTAAGACCTTAGAAAGGATGGTTAATGCTCGTCCTGTTTGGTTCCTTGAATCAAACAACCTCCTCTCGCCCACCCAGTGTGGGTTCCGTCGACAACACTCCACCATAGACCACCTAATTCGTTTTGAAACATCTATCAAAGAGGCCTTTCTCAACTGCCAACACCTTGTATCGATATTCTTTGACATAGAGAAGGCTTACGACACAACATGGAGGTATGGCATTTTGCGAGATCTCCATACATATGGGTTATGTGGCCATCTACCCATGTTTATTAAAAATTTTTTAATGGACAGGAGATTCCAAGTTCGTGTAGGTTCGGCACTTTCACGTTCTTTTGTACAGGAACTTGGAGTCCCTCAAGGCTGTATATTGAGTGTCACACTCTTCAGTATAAAGATAAATGCCATCACTGAACAACTCCCTCTCACCGTTACGAATGGGCTATATGTTGACGACTTTCACATCTCATGTCAGTCATCGAACATGAGATATATTGAGCGGCAACTACAAACTGCCCTCAATCGTGTATGGAAGTGGACTCTTGCGAATGGCTTTAATTTCTCTCTTTCCAAAACTGTATGCATGCACTTTTGCCGTCGATGAGGTATTCACCCTGATCCTGAACTTCATATCAGTGAAGTTTTGCTGCTAGTGGTCCCAGAGACAAAGTTCTTGGGGCTTATCTTTGATCGTAAACTGACTTTTATACCACACCTAAAGCAGCTTCGGGTCAAATGCACAAGAGCACTGAACATCCTCCGTGTCCTCTCTTTTACCAGTTGGGGGGCAGATCGCTGTTCAATGTTGAAGATATATCGTGCTCTTATTAGATCGAAACTCAACTATGGATCAATGGTCTATGGCTCTGCCAGACCCTTGGCCTTAAAGATGCTGGATCCCATTCATCACCAAGGATATCGACTCTGCACTGGGGCTTTCCGTGCCTCTCCAGTTCAAAGCATATATATTGAATCTCGTGAACCGTCTCTGTACCTTCGCCGTTTGCAACTATCTTTACAGTATACTTCGAAACTTCATTCCTTACCAAAGCATCCCACCTGGGAATGTGTTTTCCTTCTTCGGTGGGCAGTACTTTTTTAGAACAGATGATCTGTCATTGCTCTATGGCCTTCGCATCCGGGCGCAATTGGATGAATTACCAAAGCATCCCACCTGGGAATGTGTTTTCCTTCCTCAGTGGGCAGTACTTTTTCAGAACAGATGATCTGTCATTGCTCCGTTTGGCCTTCACATCCAGGTAGAATTGGATGAATTGGGTCTATCCTTGGATAACATTGCAGATTCCACAGGTCGGCCCATCCCACCATGGCTTATTACAGCCTCCAAATGTGACCTTCCTTTCAGTCACCTGAAAGAGGCAGATACTCCAGATTGGAAGTACCGTCTTTTATTCAATGAATATCTTTCAAACAATAATTCAGTTCCCATTTATACAGATGGTTCCAAATCAGGTCATTCAGTGGGCTCTGCTATGGTTTGCTATGGGTTAGTAGTTGCACGTAGAATCCCCTCTACAGCTTTTGTGTTCACTGCTGAACTGTATGCCATATCTCTTGCCCTGGATCATATTGCAGCTGAGCAGTACTCCAACTGCACTATTTATACTGATTCGCTTAGTTCTATACTTGCTTTGGAATTGCTATACGTTAGCTCACATCCTATTCTCGCTAATATTCGAAACTGACTGGCCCATTTCTCATTAGCATCTACTTCAATCCAGTTTCTCTGGATACCAGGCCATGTTGGTATTCGCGGGAACGAGCTTGCAGACATGGCAGCTAAATATGTCTGCTTCAGCACCATCACCCCTATGCCTATTTCGTACATGGACTGTGGTGTTGTCTTCAAGGCTTGGCTCAGTGCCAGCTGGCAGTCCACTTGGAGTGAGCAACGCAACAACAAACTTTTTCAAATCAAACCCAAAATTGGGGTTTGGCCATCCAGCTTTCGTAAAGTTCGGAAGGAGGAAGTTGTTCTCACTTGGCTACGCATTGGTCAGAGTTTTTTAACTCATCATTTTCTTTTATCTGGAACTGATGCACCAATGTGTAGTTTGTGTAACACTCAAATCACTATTCGCCACGTTTTACTTTCTTGCCATCGTTACAATTCTCAACGACGGCAAAATTTTAAATATATTTTTTCCCAGGGTTAGTCTGTAACATTGGACAGAATTACTGGTGATGGTGACTGTCCACCTTGATAACGTTTTTAATTTTTTAATGGCCATTAATCTTTTTCATCTCATTTAAGGGTTGCATATTTATTCATTACACCTTTTTAATAGTGGCTTCTTTTTTACAGTTTTAATCTCTCTCATTCAATTTGACATTGGACAATGGCCAGAACAATAAATAACTTGACACCAGGACTGGAAAGGCCAACTTCAGGTGACTAACGCTACTGTTTGAACTATTCGTTAGTCGTCCTGGCGAGTTGTTATTATACTTTCGCTGCATATCGTTTCATACTTTTACTACTTTACTTTTTAGTACTGGCCATATTGACTCGTAACCCAGAACCAGGACTGGAAAGACTAACTTCAGGTGACTGATGGTGGTTTTTATTCTTACCTGTTAGTCTTCCTGGCGGGTTATGATCATTACCATTCTGCTACAGGTAGTTTTTTACATCTTTGTTGACTGGATGTCAACATTTGTTTTTGCACCATTTTTTTTGTTTTAATTGCCGTTTTGCTTTTATCTTCAATTACTTTTACAAATTTTACTCCATTTACTTGACTTTTATCTTTTTACTCATTATTATGATTTTGCCGAGTGTCTTTTAATACTTTTATTCTTTTACATTTTGATGCTGGTTGCCATGACACATAACACGGAACCAGGACTGGAAAGACCAACTTCAGGTGATTGACAGAGGTTCTTGAACTTATCTGTTTGTCTTCCTGGCAGGTTATGATCATTACCTTTTTCTAGAGTAAATACCTTACAACTTCTTATACTCTGCCTTTTATCTTAACGTTGTAGACTAGGTGTCAACATTGGTTTTATATTTTTTTGTTTTACCTTCATTTCTATTTATGTCTTCTACTACATTTATTTTTTTTTATGTTTTTTTATACTTTTCTACCGGATGTCTGGCGCAGATACCCTCGTTGCTTTGTGCCATAAAACACTAAATCAATCAATCTCTCACTCTTGCCCACCTTCTGCAGTCATCCTCTATCAATGTATATGGGCTGTTTACTGCCACTGCTCCTTCTGCTACTCTCTTCAGTCAAGTTATCCTAATTCCTCCACACCTTTTTACCTGGCTTTTCTTCTAGAGCCATTTTGTTTTGTCCACTGCAGGTTACAGTGATGTATTGTTGACAGTCTTTCACCTCTTACTAGGCAATATTTCTATTCTTTCTTCTTGTTTGTGGTTTTTGTTGTTTTGACAGTTATGCCTTAGATGTTTCTCATACTGTGTCATAGGAACAGGTTGATATAGTTTCTTGTTTTCTGCTTTCTACTGAAGACTTGGATTATCCAAGAGAGCCATTGGATGTTATCTTTCATCTCTGTTCCTGGTATTTCATCATTGTGTGATTTTTCTGATCCGAAATGTTTCTGTTTTGTACAGAGTATCTGTTGCTATCTTGCTTAGACTGTTCCTTTTTATAAAAAGACAGCCATTGCCTATTTTACAGTAGCAGACCTCTTCCTCTTGGTACTGGTTCTTTTCCTTATTATTAGTTTTGCAACTCATCCATTTTGATTTTACATATTCTTCTCCGTGCAAGTCTGAGCACATGCTTTTTTTTCATTTGCATCTCCTTCTCTTGTGTCTCTTCATCACTGGCCCTTGGAGATCTTACAGGCTAGTATGTGTACTATACCTAACACTCTCCTCTCCCATTGCTTACATTACTGGATACTTTCCCTGTACCTTAGGTTTTGCTTCCTCCCAATCACCTTTGTGCAGTTAATTGAGGCTTTAGATTCTAGTGGAGCACTGGAGAATGTTTACTTTCCCAGTCTCAAGCCACTGAGGATGTTGATGTGGAAAGTTTCCTTTGCAAGTGGTGCCTTCCCTGCAATAAGAGGCTGGTTGAGCCTACCCTCTCATTTGAGATGTTGGGCTGGGGTGTTTCCTAGATATGCTACAGGATACAAACTGAGAACTCTTTATTCCTCCACCTGTTATTACAATGTTTATCTTATGTAAGTGTTACCCAAGTCAGAATATTTCAATGCCCTAGCCATACTACATATTTTCATATTCTGCCACCTTTGGAATATGTTACCACTGGCACTGAATTTATCTGATATCCATCACTGCAAAGCTATACATGATGCAAATTTAGTATATGAGTGAGAAAGTAACTACAAGTTGGTGGAATGTATTTCCCTCTGCTCTCTTGGTAATCACACTGGTTTTCTCATTCTGTCACTTCTGCTCTTTCTGATGTGAAATTCTTACTGTTATTGTTGCAGAGAGGAAAATAGTATTTCTAAAGTTAAGTTTCCTTACCTGAAAATGTGTTTAGACAGATATTTACCCCTTTGCACCACCTTATCTTTCTTCTCTGATTCTAATGCATTTTCTTTGCTTTGTCCAGAATGAGTCTATGAATATGTTAAAATGGTCATGGAGATTAATGAACATGGAATTTGTATTGCCCTCATGTTGGGTTAAGGCTACAG
Organism: Carcinoscorpius rotundicauda; assembly: GCA_011833715.1. Lineage (NCBI taxonomy): Eukaryota > Metazoa > Arthropoda > Merostomata > Xiphosura > Limulidae > Carcinoscorpius > Carcinoscorpius rotundicauda. The sequence goes on along the minus strand of CM022392.1, from coordinate 39,909,282 downwards.
TATTATGATGATTACTTCATAGGCTGGCACAGTGTATTTGTGTGTAGAGATGGGAGTTTGTTCAAGAATATGAGATTCCACAACAGTTGTATGCAAGATAATATCTGTTAGTGGTGCAGAGAGGTAAGTATCTAACTGAAGTACATTTTCAGCAAAGGAGTGTGTTAACACTGCAGATTTTGGTAATTGTGGAAATTTTCTGGGTATTCATTGAACCTTGCTATATGAAAAATTAGTTAAGGTAATAAGTTATGTATGACCAATTTCTTACTGAGGATGACACTTATGACATTATAATTGACTTAACCTATTAATCTTCTGTGTCTGAGATACTCTCCTTAAAAAAAGAAGGGTATCTATGGAAAGCCTATGTTGGAAGCTGTTTTAATCAGAATGTAGTTGTGAATATGCATAGTGTTTTAGGCATATCCAAAGCCAATGAAATGGACGCTGTTTCATATGCGAAGCATGAACTTGGGCAAAATCATACTACCTACAGTGTGCATTAGGATAGCACTTTTTGCAAGTACAATACACTTTTTTACAATAACATACTTCTAAATTTATTAGGTGAAATTCAATTCAAGGAGTACAGTTAATTTTATTATAGATTTAGTTATGTGTATATTTTGTTTGTGAACAACTTTGAGTTAATACAGTATAAATTTGATTTTATATGTAACTTGTGTATTTGTATCTTTAGTTGGTGAAGATAATTAAACATGGTTTTCCTTTTTTTTTGTGGGAAGGGACTAATCCAAGATTTGTTTTTTGTGTGTGAGGATATTGAAACTGGGATTATAAGTGATTTCTGGAACAAAGTATTCCTTATCTTTTGTAGGTAAAATTTTGAAAAAAATATTTATTCAAATATTGAAACTTCTTATTGTTTTCATTCTCATTTTTTGCATTTTTGTTCAGATATGATAAAAGCCTTTAAAAACATACAAATTAGAGGTCAATTTATATTTTAAACATAAACTATTGTCACAACACATCTAATACTATTCTAATAACGTTACCTTCTTTCTTCATTATGTCCTACAGATTAATGGTAGCATAATGACTTTGCAGCATGTTTTGATGGGAGAGATAAAGTTAGACTTCTATAACAGCAGTATGAGAACTTACATGGTTATATGCTTGTCATCACACATAGAATAATGGATTTCTTTATGGGAATTTTATAGATGGCTCTAGTAATTGCATTTATTGTTAGTCAATTATGAATAATTTTTATGTGTTTAACTGTATTTTGGTTTTATTTTAAGGAAAGGAATGCCAACTTTTTTCAGTTACCTTCAGTAATTATATATTTTTATTTTGCATGTGAGAATTGTTTACCAATTTATACATTTATGTACTCTATCTCATAAATTGTGCACTGTGGTTACAGTCAAAGTGTTTGTTTGTCTATAGCAGCTGCTTCCTAGCTGTGCACACAGGCAAAACTCAACATTTATTTTTGAAAAGACATGAAAGCAGGCATGATTAACATGAGTAATGTTGATGCCAAAATTTATTTAACAAACAGGATGTTCTCCATGAATTATTAGGACTTAATCAGGGTATCGTTCACATTTTAAAATCTAATGTAACTTAAATAATTAATGTAGATTTACTGTATGTTTTTGTTAAGTGGCTCTTGATATGACTGAAATGCTCATCCATTATGTTTTGCAGTGGGTGGTACAAGTAGTTCAGAGCTTTGGCTCTGAGTGAAACCAAAACTAACAAAATTATCACTTCTTAAGTTCATGAAATAAATTAATAGATTAAAGTTAAATTTTTACCATCACTAGGGATAGGTACCTTTTCTTCCAGTGGATTATGACTGATAGGAGGTATATTTTAATTGTTTAGTAAATTTATATGTATGTTTTGCAGGTGAAGAAGTGTTAACAGGATGTGATTTGATTAGTAATCATGTATTTGTGTCTGTTGTAGTTGAAGTTAGAGCATCTATTTGATTTACTAGTAGTCTAACTTTTAAACTTTTTGTTTATAAATATATATGAACAGAATATATATTTCATTTTATCAGAAACACCTTCTGGATCTTTCATAGATACAGATATTTAAAGAGAGTGTGCTTCTGATTTGACTAGTAGATAAATATGGTTGAATATGGTGTATCTTTAATTTTGTTACTTGTCATTTATCTTTTGTATATGTGGAGTGTACATTAAACATTTGTATAATGTATTTTATATTTGAAGATGCTTGATAAGTTAATCTGATTTTGTCAGAGAATTTATATTTATATCTCTTGTAGATGAAGATGTTTAACATGATATATCTTAAATTTTTCACACCTTTTGTTAAGTAATTTTTGAACAAGGTGTACTTTTTATTAGTAACTTGTACATTTGTAAGTTTAATAATTAAACATTCTTGAGCATAATATATATTTTATAAGGAATTTAACACTTTTTATCTTTCATAGGTCAAGATACTTTAAACATGGAATATTTTAACTTCATCGGTAATTTTGATATTTATTCATTGTGATGGAAATTTTCAAGATCTGTTGGCTGTTGATAATCAAATGCTTTTAGATTTTGCACATGATAGTCATCAGACAGATTATGTCTTTAATTTTGTAAGTAATTAGATAACTTTGATACATCAAAATATTTATATAGGATATACATTTTCATTCTATAATTAAATAGATTTTTATAAATGAAGTCTTTTGAATAGTTTTTATATTAGATTTAATCAGTGGTTTAGATAATTGTATTATGTGTTAGTTAAGATGTTTGAACACATTAGTAATTTTACACATCTTTTTTAGATGAAGTTATATTTCAGTTATTTCTGCTATCAATTTTACTCTACCAGTAATTTGATCATTGTGTATTTTTAAGTGAAGACATAACAATGGTATCTTTTATAAGTAAATATTTCTTAAAGGTGAATGTATTTCATTCGATAAGTAATTTATGCTCATATTTATTCATAGAGGAGGAAATATGAACACAATATACATTTATTTTTATTGGTAAATTTAAATCTCTCAATTTTGTGTATAAATAGGATATTTATCACTTTAACAGGTAAAGAAGTTTGAAAGAGGAAAGCACTTATCTCCGGACCTACTGAATGGTGCTCAGAATGTTATTAATATGCGAGCAGCTATAATTCGGTTGATGCAGAATTGTCACCGTATTTCTGAGGAGATGGAAAAGAATGTGGGACAGTTAATGCATGGAGACTGTAGTGACATTGAAGGTTACATTACTGAACAACCAGCATTCTTATCTAAAAAGTTAGTCTTTTAATTATTATTAAAAATGCATTTTTGATATTAGATATCCACCCTTTACATTTGCATGTCTAAAGTTTGCATTGTTTTCTGATTAGCATTTTTCTTCTCGACATTTGAAAGTGCTGAAAATAATTGTATCAAAACTTAGGAGAGAGTTTTTATGGTGTAAGTTTGACATGAGTTATTTCATGTTGCCAGCAGGTGTTTTACCTCTGGACGTTTATTTTAAAGAACATTGCTAAATGAATTTTTAACCTTGTTAGCATTATTTTAAAAAGACGTATTTTTAATCAAGTATTTAGTTTTAATAGTTTTATATTACTAAGATATCTTTACTGACCTACTTTTGCTTCTTTTTTTTTTTAACCAAAAGTCACAAGTTGCAACCTTTTTCTAAGTGCTATTCAACATGGTATTATTTAATTGATGTCAGAGTTATCAAATATTCATTTTGCTCCACATTTCAGATTAAGAGATAGTTTGTGATAGAGGAGAGTAACTATCAAATACAATATACAGGGATAAAGAAAAAACTAGATATGTGTTTTGGAGATTCTGGCTGCTATACAAATATGAAAATTGAAAAATGGACAAGTGAATTCTTCTTATTATTATTAATGTGAACATCACCTCACACTAGGATTTATCAGTGTCTGAATCTCACTGATATCACCAATACACAGACATATACTGAGTACAAAAACTTTTGTATTGCATCTGATGTTATGTATGAAATCATGTACATATTACTGAGAGCTTGCCACATTTAGCGTATAGATATTTAGTAAATTTGAAATTGGTCAAAATTTATTTTCTTGTATGTGATTGGTCAGTTAGACCAGCACTCTACACATTTAGTTAATTAGCATTCATTCATATTACAATTTTTTTGTGTATGTTTGACTCGGTTACAATAAACTTAGTTTATTTTGAAGAAAAAAAAGATTAGGAATTAATTTGATTTCAATTAAAAACATAACCTTTCTCATTATTAAAAATATTCATTTTTATGAGAGAAAAAAGTGTGGTCTATCATTTGATTTGCCATTTATTTGAGAATTACTTCTATGGAAATTCTGCATATCAGAATGTTTTTGATATTGATATAAATACCCAGTCAAATTCAGGTGTTTGAAGTAGGGTAACAATAATAAAAAAGATTAAAAAATAACTTAGTCTGAGTATATTTGTCAGTTTAATCTGAATAAAGGAGGAAAAATATTTGCGACCATCTTAATAGTTGTGTTGTACATACGAATAATGTACAAAACAAAGTTAAAAATATGTTTTTATAATGTTGAGGTGTAATGTGTCAGAAATTATTTAATTTCATTTACTAATTTTGAGCCAGCATAATTCAAAAAAGAATATTCTGAATTGTGTTACCATCAGTTAATTAGCCAAAGTATTAAATGTTTGGAAAGAAGTTTTCCACTTTTTTCACAACCCAAATGAAGAAGGATTATAAGTTATGTAACTGAAGCAAGTGGTTGTAATTTTATTTATTACTTTATACTATACATGTCTAAATTTGAGTGACATGAACACAGTATACATTTATGAAGTGATAATATAACACTTGAATCTGTGTTTTAAAATTTTTGAAACGTATGACTTAACTTTACAGTAATATGTGCAAATTCTACTTTGTCCAGTTTGAGATACTTAAGTATAACTGAAAAGAAACCTTTTCATGACTTCACATTTCATAAACTTATTCACATTATGCTTCCATGTAATATGTACTTCCACAATAAAGGTACAGGATTTGAAAACCTTATATTTTAGTATTAATTTATTATTTTACTTCAAATTTAAACTACACATAATTGCATTAAAATGTGTTTCTAAGTATTTTTGTTCAAACATTTTCTCCTTAAATGTGATTTGCACTTCTGTTTTAATCAATAATTTTCTAATTGATTTGCTTATTTATGTCAATTTTTTGAGATATAAATAGTTCAATGTTTTATGGAATAAAAAGCTTGTTGTAAAAACAAAATTATTCATCTTATTCATTAAGAAAATAAATATATTAATATATGTATTACAGTGCTCAAATGAAATTAATTTATGATTTTGTAATATAAATTTAAATAATAATTAATTAGCTGAGACAGGTGGCTTATTGAATGTGATGATCCATGGTTCACACCCTGTGAGTGCATTATAAAATTGGTGATGAAATACCATTTTTGGTTAAAGATGCATGACAGCTGGCATTGAGTACTGTTGACTAACTACTTTCTTTCTAGTCTTACCAGTTCAGAATTAGGGATAGCCTACAAGAGATAGCCTCTGTGTAGGTTTGTGCAAATTTCCAAAACAAATAATATATTTGTGTTACTTTTATTAGATATAGTAATAATTACATCTGTGATGATGTTAAATTGGCTACTTGAGTAAGGAAGCACTTTATAAAACAGTCCACAAAATACTTTTGGATGAAATTCCTTATGTGTCAACCCAAAATGAAGTAAGAGAGAAATTTATTTAGAAACTATAGAAATCATAGAAACAAGTAATCTTTTACTAAACCATGATAATAGCTGTAGCAACATCAACTGTACTTGGCAAGATGTATTCACCATTCATACATTTGACCAGATGTGGCCTCTGTCTTAGGCCCAGCATGGCCAGGTTGGTTAAGGCATTCAACTTGTAATCTGAGGGTCATGGGTTCGATTCCCCATCACACCAAACATGTTTGCCCTTTCAGTCGAGGGGGCATTATAATGTTATGATCAATTTAACTATTCATCGGTAAAAGAGTAGCCCAAGAGTTAGCAGTGGGTGGTGATGACTAACTGCCTTCCCTTTAGTCTTACACTGCTAAATTAGGGACGGCTAGCACAGATAACCCTCAAGAGCTTTGCATGAAATTCAAAAAACAAACAAACAAGCCTCTGCCTTCATTCTGTAACCTGCTGATACCATTTGTATGACATTTAATCTCTGTTTTTTGTCTTTTTAATGATATGCTAACCTGGTATTGCTTAGTTCCAATCGCATTTGAAGAAGAACCAACATTCTGTGGAAACGTGGTATATGTAACTACTAGTATAATTTGTCATTATTCTTATATGTCATTGTTTTCCTACCTATCATTAAGTCAGATTTTTCTTATTTGCTTGTGATCTCAACATTATAAAAACCTAAATATAACAATTATGTTTTCTGTATTAATTAAGATTTCTTGAATTAATATATTACTCTTAACAGTGAAAGTGTCTCTAGTCTGAGCCATACAACTGTGGCATGTTGTAATAACTTTTTTTATACTTGGTTTATTTAGTTGTGTTTCCCCAGCTTTTCACCATGCATTTTGTCTCATTTGTATAAATGTTCCAATAACATATTTTTTATTGAATTATTGAATTTGTTAACTTTTAAACTTCTGACATCAGCTGAAAGCGAGAATCATAAGAAATCTTCAAGTGAATATTAGAATTTGAGGAATGTTTACATACCATTAGATATGATATACTCATTCCTATTGCTTGTGTTTTAATCTCTCTGGTATATTGTCTAAATGAGAAAAAAAAAGCAAAGTATGTTATTGTCCTTCACACTCATTTGACAGTCGACATCAGTCAAAAAATGTTTCTGCCCTTCCACAATATTTGAAATATTTATATACTGTTTAAAAACTTACAATAAATTAGGAATTATATAAAGTGCTGTTTTAATACTGTACTATAAATTCAAGTCACTTCATATTGAAACATTGTTTGTCTGCTCTTCATTACACAAAATTATTAAAAATATTTCTTATAAGCTGCACCTGGTTTGTTATCAGTTGAATGATCAAAACTTGATGACCTAATGTAGTGATAATAATTAATATTCATTTCTTTGATAAATTCTTCTGTTCTGATATAGTTATTACAACCAACTTATATTCTTTGCAGGCTGCATTTGGCTCCTTACCAGATGTTAGGTCTGAACTGGTTGGTTCTTATGCATAGACAGGAACTAAATGGCATTCTAGCTGATGAAATGGGTCTAGGGAAAACTGTACAAGCTATATCATTTTTGTCTCATCTGAAGGAAACTGGAGAGGATGGACCTCATTTAATAGTTGTTCCTTCATCTACTTTGGGTAAATTATTTAATGATATTTCCAGCTATATTTTAATCTAAAAATTTATATTACAAAAGTACAGTTCTATATGTTTTGAAGAAAGCTACAGTATTCTTGAATAACCTGATAAACTGTGTATTATGGATATTTGCTCATGAGACTGTTGTAAACTTTTGATCTTCTAAGATATGACTACTGAGCTGATGATCTAAAATGTATCACATGCAGAGCTTATAACATTGAAAGATAGGTCACAGTATTTTGAGGTGCGACATTTGCTAAGATTGTGTTCTTGTAACATATGACATTTTAAGAATATAATATTTCTAAGTTGAGACATAGTAAGTTCATTATTATCTAAGTTATACAAGTACACCACTTATGATGTAGTTATTTATGACACAATCTGACATTGTGATTTTGTTAGATATGGTTTATGACAGTATGTTTAGGATTTATTTATGAAAGAATCAATTTTTTATACATTTGTCAGTCAGATAGTTATTCTTGTTCAGTCCTGCCCTCTATACCTGTACTTCAGCCACTGGCCATAGCAGTTGATACGTTCATCCTGGATTTGTTACACAAGTATCTTTATTCTGCTCTATTTCTCTTCTCTTGTACACTTTTTTCTCCCTTTTTCATTGATCTTGTTCACATGTTCTACTTCCCAGTTTTCATGTTCTGTGTCTTCACATCTACCTTTTGTCAAGTTTTTTACGTGAAGAATCCAGTTTCACACCTCAAGTCTCTTTCTTGTTAGTTAGCACCATCCATCCATTTTACATTCTGATGTAGACAACAAAACTGGCTGGTCTTCCACATCTGGTTCACTGTCAGGAGGTTTCCTTTCGACTGGCATGCCATGGCTGATGTTGCAGAAGTTCTCACCTTGTTCTTTGACAGTGGTTCTTTGGTCTCCTTGCTTTATGGATATCAGACTGTCTTTATCCTATGCCTTCTTCTTTTTTTTAATACTTTAGTGATTCTTCTTACTTCTTTTGTTCTTTCAGTGGTCATGTGTGCATTTCTTCTGGATACGTCACCCTCATTGGGTCATTTGTGTGGTCAGTCATTACCTTATTTTACCTCTGTTTGAACCACTTCTTTGCATTCAATGGTATTCCTTTTCCTTAGTAAATAATTCTTTATTTTATCCTGTGGAACTGATGTTTGGATTTGTTTACCATTGAAATTTCACTTACCCTTCTTACCACTACCTGTGTTTTCTTTATTTAGTTTGCTTTTTCCTCTTCATGCCTCAGCATCTCAGGGTGGCTGTTCATACTTTTCTTTTATTTCCCTTCCTTCTTTTCTCCACTTTTACCTTTAATTGAATCTGGATAGGCTTTTATATCTAATCAGTCCATTTTGCTACCTTCCAGGATCAATGATCCTGACTCTTTATCCTCATCCAATCATCATCCCTTTTTGATTTTTATGTTTTTCCTCTAATATTTGGGTCCATCTTTTGGTTTGATTGGCTTCTTTGCTTTCTTCCTCTTGAACATGTTCCAGTTGTCCTTTCATCCTCTTCTACACCTTACTCTTTTCATTGCTTTTTGTCTGTGCTGTCCTTTGGAGGAGATTATGTATTCTGACATGTGAACCATTCCTCGTACATTCATCTCCCATTGTCTGTATCACCTTCAGGTTTCATCTTTGTAGAACAGTTGCAGGCAGTGGACAAAATTCTGACAGGCTTTACCTGGTAAACTTTATTCATCCTCTGTTTTCTTTCAGAAGCCTTTACTTTACTATCTATCACATGGATCCTGCTCCTTGTACTCTCTTGGTTTGTGATATTCTTTTGGACTCTGCATTTTCACACTCCTTCCTCAAATGGAGTATGAGAGTCTTTAGCACTTTCCAGTTCCAAGCCCCTGGAGTGGTTGACCATGAAGGCACACTCATGGAGGACTTGAACATGAAACAGGTAATCACCATTCAATTGATAGTAGGGCAGTGTTATCAGATGTGATGTGACTTCCAGAGGAGTTGAATCATCACCTTGCATGTTGGCTAGGCCTCCCAATTACATTTACATGACAACTGGAGCTGAGCTGTCTTTTTATTGGATGGTATGGTCTCCTGAGACTACTTACACAACCATCACAGTCAAGCTGTCATTTACCAACATGACACACAAATAATCTGTTCTCCTCCTGCAGCCACAGTCTCTTCAGGATAGGTGAAGTGAGCACATTGTATGTTCTGATCACTTCTCAACTACACCATAAATATGGGCTCTTTTACCTTTTCCTCTGTTTACTTTCAGGTAAAAAGTATATCCTAGTTAAGACAAGATGCAGTTTCTCATTTCAGATTTAGGAATGGTTAGTATTAATAACTCTAGAGTGGCTTTATGCAAAATTCAAGAAACAAACATAAGTAGTTTAAAAAAAAAAGAAGAATAGTGAGTGTAATATTTACAAAAAGTTGTATGCTGTATGTCAAGCATGGTATAAATAAGTTTAAGACTTGAAATATTTTTTTCTTTTTTTAGGGCTATGTAACTTGTTGATATATTGTATTAATGTATATTTATTGATAGCATTGATGAATGTTTTTAATCAATGTGCAGGCATAGATATATGGAGTAAGCATTTAAAAGTATGCATTCTTCTTTTCTTAAGATTATTGTAAAATATATGTGCTGTGTAATTCAAATAAATTGAACAATAACATAATTTATCATAGGGCATTTGAAAAAGTGCATCTTGACCAATATATGGCTTAGGGTGGGATTCTTTTGGCAGCTTTGTGATTTGAGCCAAATGGCTAAGGAGTTACATGCACTCATGTTTATATGATGAAAAGTATATATATGCAAAATAAGAATATTCCACTCTGTTTTTGCAGGCAACTGGTAGTTAAGTATTTGTCCAACTTTTGAAAGACAGGACACATGCCAAAAAATTTCAACCAATGGTTCGGTTGTCTTTTTTTCTGGTGATAAACTGGTAGAAGTTTTTCAAAAAAAGTTCATTAAAATCTGAGCTCACTTGTATATATAAAGCACTATGGTAAATGTGTATTTTAAGGTTCCTAAAGTAGATTTTAGAGGATGTTCAACTCTTGAGGTCTTTGTGACACTAAGTGAGGGTTTATTTGTTTCATGATAGCTTGAGTGTATGTAATTATTAATAATATCAAGAACAAACATAAATACCATTCAACATTTCTCTACAGTATTTATTGTCCTGCTCTTTTCAGCAGTTGTCTTTTATAGGAGGGGTGTTTTTGTCATATAATTACTTAAGTTTTTAAAGCTTTGTGGTGGATATAATGCCACCATTGACCTTGCATTAATAGAAATTAACATCTTTATTTGTTTGGTCAGTGTGACCAACCTTGTAACCACAAAGTAATCATTATATATCTTTACAAAATATGGCCATTCTTCAGTAAGTATTGTTAGATTTTTGTACAAATAAATCAGGTTTTCTATTTAAGTATTTTCACTAAAGATTTATTCAAGTTTATATGAGTCCAAGTGTTTGACTGCTTTGAGTGCAGAGTGATTTTCATGTCAACACTAAAAATACTTTTATTTATCTAAAGATATAAAAATGTTTACATTTAATTTGTATAACCTCTAAAACCTCCTAGATGAACATAATTTTTAGTAAAAACTTTTATCTATTATTTTTATTCACCCTAACTCTGTATGACCTTAGTCAATTTGGTTGACTTTGTAACTACCACACAAATTTGATCAAAATCTAAGTTATCCTTTTTTCTGTTTCTCAATAACTGTATGTTTTAATAAGTAATTAGAATTGGTTTTCCTGAATAGCTAGAAGCTCATAACAGTCTACATCTATTTATAGTTTAATTTTATTGTCCTTTGAATCTTGTATAACTAACATTTCACCACACAAGTTGTAAAGTACTCTGTAAACTTGCAGTTTCGTTACCGTGGTGAATTATGTAATGCCCAAGGTGCTTGCAAACAATTTTCATGAAAGATTTTTATTTTACATTTTTTCATTATATTACCTATTATAACCTTATCTAATGTTCACATTTTAGTTACTTTTACAATAATACACTTATGAAACAAATGTATTAGTTAGCTGAATTTTTTTTACTGTCATTGAAATGTAAGATTACTTTTTTATACTAATAGTACTACTACACTAAATAATTATTTAATTAAGTACTGTGTCTGAGAACATATAATAACACATTGCAAAAATAAAAGTGTCCTATAACTACCATAATTGTCATGGCTTGTTTTCCATGAGAATAAATTTGAAACTTAATGATAAAATATGTAATCAAATAGGCTAAAACCTTAATTTTGTATTCGTTTTAATATAATACAAAAAATTATTTGTACTTTGTGAACAAAAAAATGGGACAGGTGAATGTGGGAAGTGGGTCAGATTTTCTAGTTTGTGGCTCTGAATACAAATAAGTCAGAAAAATAGAAAAATTATGCTTTATCTGAGTAATATCTATATTATAATAAAGAATATAAATTAAAGTATGTTCTTAGAAAGGTAAGTAAATTACATAAGATGGAATATTTATAGAGCAAATGTCACAATTCTTAAACTAGGAGATATTGAGGATTTTAAAATTAATTCCTTGTGAAATTAAGAATTTGTATTAAAATGTTCTTTATTAACTATGTTTTGATGCCAAGTTTATTTGTATACAAGGATTATAAAATAGTTTAATAATATTGTGAATATAACTAAAATGTTTGACATGCACACAAAAGGTTAATTGTGAATTCTGTTATAAGATTGGGCCATTGTAACCAAATTTAGAACATTCTCTATCATTTGCACTAATCTGTTTTCATGGTGAAACTAAAGAAGGTTTTGAAATGAGAATGTCTCTGTAAAATGGAAAATGTTTGGATTCTCAAATAATGCAAAATCTTGAAAATGGTGCACCATCACAATTTTTATTTGGAGTATTTTATATATCTTTGCAAGAATGCACAGTGAAACAACCAGTGAAACTATTTGAGTGATAATTCAGGAATATCAATACTCTTCACTGGATTCCAGCTCCTTAAAATGCAATAATCATGTTTAGTAGTGAAAATAAAAATGAAAACACTTGGCTAGATATATAGTTTGCTGCATTTTATTTTATTGTTGGTATTTGGAATACATGGATGTTTAATATCAATACAGTAAAAAGAATAAAATTTTTTCTTCATTTTATTTATTTATGAATTCAGTCTTCATCTTATCTTTAAGTTGGAGGTAGGTTTTTTCACTGATGTTTTTTTTAATGGAAATGAGCAAAATCTTTTAAAATTACATGTATATCAATAAAAAAAAAAGCTTTGAGCAGAACTGATGATGTAGTCAATGTAAACATTGCTAAAAATCACAAGATAGGAAAAAACTGATAATTCTTTCTGCTTCATTCTTAAGAAGGCCCAGCAAGGCCTAGCGTGTTAAGGCGTGCGCTTCGTAATCTGAGGGTCGTGCCAAACATGCTCACCCTCCCAGCCATGGGGTCGTTATAATGTGACGGTCAATCCAACTTTTCATTGGTAAAAGAGTAGCCCAATTGTTGGCGGTAGGTGGTGATGACTAGCTGCCTTCCCTCTAGTCTTATACTGCTAAATTAGGGACAGTTAGCACAGACAGCCCTCGAGTAACTTTGTGCGAAATTCCAAAACAAACAAACAATCATTCATAAGAAGTCCATTATATGTACACATTATTTCAAAATGCAATGGTAAATGTGAGAGAATATTGAAGATTGGATTTTTTTTTTTATAACTTGCACATGCAATCCAGAGTGGCCAAAAATCCTAATTGAACTTGAAGAATGACCAAATGACAAATTATTGATATAATTTGGTCACATGACGTATGTATTTGAATTAAAATTTCAAATGTTGGTGGTTTTTCTTGCACAGCAAGATATTCTTGGGCAGATAGATGCACAGACACATGTGAGTGATTGAATTTTTAAAGTGAGGACTATCTATGACATGGATACATTTTATTAGTTTCTTTACAAGAGGTTAAGTGAGGGATGATCAAGAATTGCAATGGAATTGTCTGTGTGGAAATTTCAGGAAAATCAACCACTTTTATTGGACATTTATCACTTGTTTGATTTGTTGCAAATGAGAACTGAAAATACAGTGCTATTTGCGTGGATACAAGAAAGTGCATGAAACATTTTTCAAATGAAACATTGGAAAATAGAAATAGTTATCCAATATATTGACAATGTAACAGTGGTTTGATAGTTAAAAAGGGAAACTATGGATTGTTTAGTTGATTCTTTGTTCCTAAGAATCCATACTTGTGTGGGAAATATAATGCACATATAAGCATAAAAGTATGCTCGGGTACTACAGGTGTCAAATATTTATACAAATGTTTTTCAATTCAATCTTTGCTGGATATGTTTACTTTTACATTTTGAAGAAGGGGAAAGATGCTACCTTTGTGTAATAATTCATCATGTTTGAGGTGCAAAACACTTCGTAGGTATTCGCATAGTAAACAGTGTTGTATACTCTGCTTTCAAAATTGCAGCTCTGAAACATTACTATTGCAAAATGTCCCTGAATTTTGACAATAAATATTAGAAGTATGCTTTCTGAAATGTGCAGATAATTTGCAATGATTTGAGTACATGATGAACCTGTAGAACCTGAGAGACTTTAGATTAAATTCAATAGCAGCCATTCTAATGACAAGAAGATATACAGCACATTCAAGATTCACAATTCCAGTCAATAGTGATGAGAACTCAACTTGCAATTTAAAGACAAGTAGTGATATTGTAGAACTGATAAGAATTGCAAAGATGATTATTTGGGATAAGTTGCAATGTATCATATGAGGATGCTATAGATGCTTTAGACTGATTAGATATAATGAAAGTAGATGTGACTTTTTGTTGGAAAAGTTGTACCAAAGAGAGTTTGAGAAGATATTGTCAATGAAAATATTTAATGAGTATCCTTATGACAATATTTTGTAGCATCCAAGCTTGCTACTAATACAAAATTATAATTTGTAAGAAATGCTGATGCAGACATTCAAACTATTTTTCACAGTACTTTCAGATAATATGAGCTGTTTGAGCAAAAAATGTACAAGAATTGATTGAAATAGCAGTAGTGGAAATCCTGAATGTTTGGTTGAAAGAGCAATTTTAACTTCAAAAAATATTGATGTAGCTGCATTAAATTACTATACAACAGATAAGTTTGAAGAGTAAGAAAGAGTGTTCTTAGCAGTTTCAAAAACATGGTCTTGATTGTGAAATTGCAACAAGAGATAAAATTGACACGTATTTTTTATAAGAATTTCAGTAACTTCTGAAGAAAAACTAGCCACTTAAAGTCAAAAGAAAGCAGTTTCTAGTCATTCCAGTCTTTGTTGTTAAGATGAAAAAAAAAGTCAAGGGTAAACCTTAAAACATGTTATTTACCAGCACCTCTTTTACCTCTTGGGCAACTGTGTGTAGCTTGTCTCAAGTGTGTTCTGTAGGTTACTTAAATACTGCATTTTGAAGGAGGATTTGACAGAAGACAAGGATATTGCACTAAAAATGTTGTTTATCCAGAAATCTTATAAATATTTAATTTGTTTAAATATTAGAAGTATTTGCTACTTTCATAGCTAATAATAATAAAAATTAAATATTTGCAACTTTTAATTTCATTCCTAGTATTTATCTTCTTTATATTAATCTATAAGATCTGCATAACCAGACTTTCATAACATACAAAACATGAAACATAACATGTGTTACATTAACACCCTGAGACTACACATGATATGTTTTTGGAAAGGACAGGTTTTTCCTAGTCTAATACATTTGCATTTCTATTGTGAATATAATCTATACACACATATACATAAATAGAAGGTAGATTAGGAACTTAATTTGTGAAAAAGAAACCATAATTGCATTTCACAATGTAGTTTAAGTGACTTACAAGCAAAAGTAATGGATTTAGCCTTTTAACTCTGTACAGCACCTTTCTCAGCGACGAACGTTCATTACATTATTTTATGTAGCTCCTAAGAACTTGGTCGAGAGAGGTATTGTTTATGACCAGCAAAAATTCCACTTACTTCAACCAGTCTAAGAAGCTACCATAAAGATGATCAGTTAATATAAGATTAATATTCCTTAAATAGGAACCTATTATATATTATTCTAACCCTTTGAAGCTATTTCTAATTTGATATTTACACACAAGTTTAGTAAATAAATATGTTGTGTATGTTGGTTTTTACTTTGGTTTTAATGTATACTATTTTTTTCTTGAAGTTCTATCAGCTGTATAATTTTAAAAAAAAAGAAATTAGTCATTAATAAATACTTATTTTCTACAATTTAAGTGGATGATCTAAAAATAAAATCAATATAAAGTGCTAAAACTTATAAAAAAATATACAGACAAGACCTAATTCCTTTACAAATTTTATTATTTGGTGTCTTTAAATTGACAATATATAATAATTTCATTGTCTTACATAATTAGTTAATCATAATTGTAAATTTTATAAAATATTTTTGAAATTATAAATGTCATACAAAGATTATCTTCACTTATATTTTGTACATATTTGTTATTTCTAACTTACAATGAATAAGTAATTTAAATTATTATAAGCTAGTCACAGTAGTGTTCATTTTTGTTTGAAAAATATTTTGTATGTAGTTTTAGTGAACATGATTTGAGTAGGTTAGTCATTCAAGAAATAAAAGGATGTAGAAGCTCAAACTTAAATTTGCTCATCTCATGCAAGTTTCCATCCCCTATTTTAGACAACTGGCAGCGAGAGCTCCGTAGTTGGTGTCCCTCTCTTACTGTTTGTTGCTATCATGGTTCTCAAGATGAACGCAAAGAGCTAAGAGTTCATATCTTAAATGATGATGTTGAAGATTTTAATATCCTAATCACTACGTGAGTATTTTACTGTCATTCAACATAATTAAAAATGTTTACTTTTATTAAGTACAACTGCCTTTTCTTATGTATTTTGCTCATACAGTCACTAATGCATAGCTTTTAAGGTGAGATCTTACGAGCTTCATGTTCCCTTTCTATCTTATACTTTCTTTTTGTTACTTGGCATTTTTTAAATCCATCTTTTTACTGAGCACCATTTTTTATTATCTTTTTCTCGCATTCATTCACAATTTTATAAATGCTGCGAGTCATAGAGCATAAGAATACTATCATTCCTTCTACCTTATTTACTCATCATTATAAATCATCTTGTCACTGAATGCCTATTCCTTTTTGTTCTTTACATTCATTCATTCTGTACTTCCTTTCTGTTTCTTGTCATGCTATTTTATTAATATATTATTTTGTTCTCATCTTCTATGAAATGTAACCAGCATTATTTTTATTTTTTAATGCTATCAGTATATTGTTGTTTTTTGTCATAAGTGGCTAAGACATAGTATTTCTTTTTTTCCACATACTGATTTCTATTCATCATCTCTTTCATATTCACATAATGCTTTTTTTTTTTCCCTGTGACAAACTGCAAAAAACGTGTTACCATTATTGGTGCACTTTCATGTAATATCAACATCATTTCATTTTTCTCAGTTACGAGTTATCAGTATCATGTTCATTCTTGATATTTTTACAATTAACAGCTTTCCTTTCTTTCGTATATTTTTTGTCCTCCATTTTTATCCATCCTATTTTTCTGATGTACACTTTTTTATCAGTAATCTATTTTCATTCTGTCACATGTTATTAACATCCCATCCTTCCCTTCTGTTTCATGTGGTCAGTATTCTATCTCCCTATCTTTTAGATTATTGCTTCATTGCCTCAAATTAACTACATATTATCAACATGTTCATCTTTTCTCACTGCTTTCCAGTGGACCAGTTGTAAGTGTATAGGCTTATAATACCAAAAAATGAGTTTCAATACGTTTGAGCACAACACAGATAGCTCATTTTATAGCTTTCTGATTAACACCAGCAATTATTTTATTTATGTGATATAACATATTAACAACATTTTACTTTATTTTCAATTAATATTATCAGCATTCTGTTCTTCCTTTCCATGTTTCAAGTATTTTGTTCTCTCCTTTAATCTCCTGTTATAACCTTTTGTGTTCTTCCATCCTGCCATATAAATTCAACAACCTCACTGTACTTGCTGTCACATATATTTCCCATCTTATGCTTTCTCTCTGCTAGTATTTGTCACTTTTTCATTTTTGTATGGTTGACATTTTGATTTCTCACATTGCCAGTTGCCAAGATGTTGTATGGGCTAACATCATTTTATGTCTTGTGTGTGTGTGTGTGTGTGTGATCTTTGTTTGGCTTTCTATCAAAACCTTATGAAACATAATTAGATGAATGCATTCTGTGTATTTTATAATGTGAGCAGCAATTTGCATGCTGGACTGTCTTGATGAAGTTAAGATCACTGCTTGTGAATGAGTAAGCATTTTTTTTATAGTGTGACATTATTTGTTATTTATTCCTTAGCACTAGTTCAGATGTTAAAGTATTGTTATACTCATTTAAGGCTCCATACACAGTATATACATGTCTTTTTCATATGTTCATAGCTATGTTATAGTAGATCCAGTATAACCTTGTTTGCAATAAATATAGTTACTTCTAAGCTACATTTGATGTTTTCAAAGGAGAGAGAGACACTGTCTTTGTAACTAAAATACACCTGCTGGTGACATACAGGTTTAAAAACGTGTTTTAATTGTATGTGTAGGTGAACTATGAAGAAGGATGTACAGGTTTTGTTTTTTAATATATGAATCATGATTATCAGTTTACAGAAGTTATATACATTAATATTTACAAACATTAAATGTTGATAATTTCATGAAGTTCTATTTGTTCAAATAGTCATGAATTAATCAGTGTATCAAATTGATGGAAACTTTTTGCATAATGGTTTATTGAAAATATTAAATTATTTTACAAAACATGAATTAGCACTTGCAATTTTCTCCACATGATGATTCAAGTTCTTGATTAGTTTTTTGAACATCTAGTAAATAGGTGTTTAAGTTGAACATCAAACCAGTTGAATGTCTTTTTATGGTAAATTTTGTACTTAAAGTTATAATCACAATTACAAAGTAATGTATCTGAGTAAGCAATTTTTTAATGTTTTTGATGTTCAACAGTGAACTGAATATCGTAATGTTTACTATTTGAAGTTTCCTATCATTGATGAGCAGAATAAGGTAGTTGAGGATAACAAAAGTGTTGAATACTTAACATAGTGTAATGAGATAAGTGCAAACATCTTTTCAGTCACAGTTTTCCATGAAAAGAAAGAGAAGGATTGGCTGATGAAGGAGCCAGTTTACAGTTCATAGCCACATCATCAGTCTGATCATAATGATTGTCATTAATCAAAAATAAGATTCATTAAGGTCACTTCACGTGAAAGAAGGTTATCAGTTATCATACCTTCTATCAGTGCCAAAAATGTTTTCTAATTTATAAAGCCTTGAATAAAACTATTACCCCAACACATACTAATGTATACCCAGTCTGTGATGTAATCATCATCTATGCAGAGTAATTTTCTTGATCACTAGTGTTTGAACAAAGGCTCATTCTTTTTGTCAATACTGAATTTTCCAGATAATTTATTTTCATTGAAGATTACTGAGTTTTTTGCACTTATTTATGTTCACGCTATAGTCTATTTACATTTGTTTATTGATTATGAGGAAGGAAGATACAAAACTTTTAATGTTTTAGTTAGATATTTGATTTTAATTATATTAATTGAATTTTCCTCTTAGTCAAAGTTCATAATTTTGGGGTATGTGGCTTCCACATCCTGTGATATTTTCAAACTGGGAGTCTTTCACTAGTGCTGCATCTTTGGCAGTGGATACTTTGATTCACATTTGATCTAATTTCTTTTAGTGTATCTATTGTCCTTTTCAACTTCTTTCCATTTCTATTGTTGTTGGTTATATAATGTTTTTTTTTTCAATGACCTCCTCTTTCTTTTCTGGGCATTTTATATTTCTTTCTTATGAGTCTCTCTCATCAGTGGTCCTACTCAGTCATTTCCTCTTCTAAATTGGATCCTCTATGTAATTTTTGGGGACTCTTTTATGTTCCAAATTTAAATCATTGACCACTTTTTCTCTGCACCATTTTTTTCTTAAGATATTTTCTTCTTTTCCCATGCAAAAAATATTGCTTTGAAATTTTTGTTTTGGATACTTCCTACATTATTTATCAAAGTGACAAGTTTATAGCTCCTAACTGTTTCTTTTCCTCCAAAATTAGACTATATGGAAAAATGAGTGCAAGTTTTCTTAAGTCAACCTCCCTTACCTTTCTTCCTTATACAACACTAGATTGTCTCTTTTATTCTATATGGGAAGTTCATTGCTATTTTATTCATATTGATATCATCCAAGACTCATTAGGCCTCTTAGTACCATGTGCAGCTCTTTATGGCCACAGTTTACCCATTTTCCAATGACTACATCCAGCAGGATAATGCACCATTTCACAAAGCATGCATCATCTCAGTCTGGTTCCATGAACATGCCCAGTGTACTCCAATGGCTTGCACAGTCCCTCAGATCTCAATCCAGTAGAACACCTTTGGAATGAGGTGGAACAGCAGGTTCACAGCATAAATTTGTGGCCAACAAATCTGCAGCAACTGCATGCTATTATCGAGTCAACATGGATAAAAACCCTAAGAAATGTTTCCAGCACTTTCTGGTCTGTTTTTTTTTTTACAGCTACCTTATTTGTTTAGTAAATATTCACATATTTCTTGGGTAATGTATGGCCTGACTTATTGTACTCGTCACATTTCTCACCCATGTTTATCTGACTATGTGGGATACAATGGCCATTTGGGCAATCTTAAATTCTTTGTACTTGTGTTACACTTTATCACCATACAGAATGTCTTTCTTTAGCAATCCCTTTTGATCTACCACCTTTTATTGGTTGAGTAATATTTCCAGCATGAAAATGATGTTGTCTCTCACTAAATGATGTCCAACTAGATTCTTAACCCCCCTCCTAGTGAGTAAAGTGCTTCACATTTTTTTCTTTTTTTTATGCTGTAATTGCAGAAATAAGCTTATCTTCATAATTTCTTTATCTGTTACAACTCTACCACCATTTTGATCATATTAGTGTGAAATTTCTAAGTCTTTGTCCTCTAGAGATTATTATAATTTTGAATTTAACAGCTTCCTAAACCTAGAAACATATTTCATATATACAATCACCTCAACACAGAACCTCTCACTTTTCCTTGTGTTTCTTTTACTGAGTGTCTAGAATGTGTCACCTTCATGTTAGTTTAGATATATAGATTAGTGATTTACAGCTAGGTGTTTTGTGATATATGTTAACTGATTGGCTCTTTAATGAATTATATTTGATTAATCAGTTAATGCACCTCTTTTTACAGTCTCATATAGATGGATCTTCAAATTTAACACAGTCATTGAGTACATGGGGAGATGCATACAAATTTTTAGTTTTTCATTTTGCAGTTTTTGTGGTTCTTATATTTTTACCATCAGATTACTCTTGTATATGGATCTTCATGAAATTTGGTGTGAAGGTTCATTAGATCCATGGAGAGATACAGAATTTTAATTTTTGTAGTTTTTATGGATATTTTTGCATTTTTTACCTACTGCTTCATTGTATATATCGATGGATCTTCTTTAAATGAGGGTTTATTCGTGGGGAGATACATACATTTTGTTTTTTGCAGTTTTTATTGGTGTTTTTTGCAATTTTTACAGTTATGTACAAGGGAAGCAACATTTCATGTCCCGAGGTAGCCTTTCATTAATTATGGATTTACATAACTTCAATCCAGGGGCCTGGGTACTATAGCTAATTAATTAACATAAAAATTAATTTCTGAAAAAAAAATGGAGGAGTATCCTAAAATTAAAAATCAAATTAGATTAGAAAGCATTAAAAGCTACAATTAAATGCCAAAAGCAAGAGTAATGTTGGTGACAATTAGGAGAGACAATTGTTATATAATAATGATAAAATTAACTGCAGTTGTTTTTTTTTTCCATATTTCTCTTAATTTTTCCATTGTGGTTCAAAAGTAGAGGTACATAAAAAAACGGCATTTCAGATGTATATTTTGTCTGTGACAAATTGCAGACTAGTAAAGTTTTGTTAATATCAGAACTCAACTTCACAAAGAAACTGATCATGATCCTAATTCATTATGTACTTTGAATTTTTGCATGAAAGTTTGATACACTTTAGAGATTCTTATGCAATGATGGTTTTTCTGTTCATTTAGCAGGTTGTATAATTTGACTATTTGAAAAGATAAACTTCATAAAACAATCAATTTATAAAGTTTATAAATCTTATTGTTTTTAATTCCTTACTGTATATTAGTGAACATGCTTTTTAAAAATGCATTTGTAAAGCTGGGTGTCATTTGCAATATTATTTTAAACATAAAGATAGAAATCTCTATTGGAAACATCAGAGGTGATTTATCATTAAACTTATCCTTGTTACAAATAAGGTTATAATGTATCTACCTTATAATGGCTGAAGACTCTTTTGAAAGCTCATGCAACGTTATGAACACTAGCAGAACAAGCATATCAGAACATTCTTTATGTGAGTTATTTTAAAATTCCAATAAAAGACCAAATATAAACAAAGCCTTTATTAAAAAACAAACTTCTTTATTCATAAGTGGAGGCTACAACTTTTTACAGTTACAATTACTGTTGCTAGCATCATTGTTTTTTTGGTTTATTTGTTTTCAATATTTTATTTTTTCTTTTCTTTCTTATTGCTAACATACTAACGTTTTCTCTCTTTTTTTTTTTTTTTTTTGTCTACCTTCATGTTAGTGATTATGAAATTCCCACTTTTATTCCATTTCGCTTGTCATGGATACATTTTCCACTATTGTTTTAGTGGCTTACAAAACATTTGTCATTTTTCTCACTTGGCATTTTAATGATTTTTTTCTGTCATTTGTCACTCTCCATTTCAATTATTCATTCATTTCAAGTAAATCTACACCTGGTATTTTAACATATTTTTCTTTCTTGTGTAACTAATTTCATTTTTCTTTCATTGTTTCAGCAACTTACTTTTATTTTCTCTTGTATGCTTTATTTTCACCATGTATTTTTTTCTTTTTAAGTGCAAATAGCAACTTCTCTATCATTTATTTCATTTGCTCTGGCTATTTTGTTATATATTCCTGTCACTTCTGACCAATGTATTTTCTTAATGTTATTTATTATTCATATTTTCTCCTTCATTCTTGCCAATATTCTACAATCTTTTTTATCTCTTATACAGACAATTTGTCTTTTCCATTGCTTAATATTCATTTGAGTTGAAGTGGTGTATGTATTGTAAAATAATGATTATGAAATTATTTAATACAAATAAAATAGCTAATGCTTTTATTAACAACTTTTTACATATTTTACCATTATTTGCAAATAATGTTTATTGTTACCAGGTACAAAATGATTACTAGTAGTGCAGAAGACAGAAGTATGTTCAAGAAGCTGGCCTTTAACTACGTTATCTTTGATGAGGCACACATGCTGAAAAATATGAGAAGTCAGAGGTACCAACACCTCATAAGAATCAAAGTAAGCTTTTTATTATTTATGTTTTTCCTACAGTGTCTTTAAAATAATAATTGGACAGAGTTAAAACATCAAGAACTTTTATTTCAAGAATCCTAAATTGCAGACTTGAATTATCACTTTCTTGACAGGCTTAATATAATTTACGTGAGTTCGTCTATGCATTGTAATGTTAAGTATTTGCACTATAACTTTTGATACAGTATGTGTGTCTTCACAAAATTTGGTAGACTTTTAATAAAGTTTACAAGCATTTTGTAGACAAAAATTAGATTTCTAATGAAATATTTTTTTTGTTAAAGATTTGTTTGTGGAAAATATTGAGCCTGTTTCATTACTTGTCTGAATGCAAAGTGATTTCATGTTATGATTAGAAACTATTCTTCATCCCAAAAATCTCAGATATTATTTGCATAATCTCTGAAACTTCCTAATTGCATTTCAAATTTTTGTTTTCAGTAAGATGTATCTTTTTTTATTTTCTATACTTTGGTCAAGTGACAGACCCCACTTAATTAATCTTGTAAACAATCATAATGCATATTATAACATGAAAATACATATGTTTAGTCTAAGTAGCTTATGTCTCATGATGCTGTATATTTATATATATTTTCTTTTTTTTATATATATATTGACCTAACATTATCTAACTTGCATTGATGCAGTGCATGTGCACTATGTATCCAATAATATAAAACTAACCTTTAGTTTTCCCTGTCTTAGCCATATTTAAGTAAACTAGTATTCTGTAATATACAGTACCATTTCAAATATTATACATTATATATGTATATAAATTAGTGCTATTTAGAAATAAATTATTAAACTTTTTTTTTGTTTAAATATAGAATGATAAATGAAGTGAAGCAAGCAATTGTCTCTTCTCATTATGACATTTGAGCTTGGTTGCAGTTAGACATAGGTTGCTGAGCATCTTAAAATTTCACATGGAAGATATATATATAAAACCTACAAAAAAGTTTGTTCTACATAGTTCATTAGCCAAAGAATCATAAATGTACTGATACCTTAAAGTTCCACTATAATTTATTAAGCTTAGTGACTAAGATGTCTTTAGACTTTGAAAAATATGAAACGTTGAACAGACTAAAATGCAACCTACCTACTTGCAAACTTAGTTTAAAAGAACAAATTAATATAGATAGCTGAGAAAATAAATAGGGGGACATTTCAAACTGTCAAATGGTTATTCATATGTTGTGTATTGAAGTAAGTGTAAATAAGGGACCAGTTTCAAAAATAGAAAGAAGTGAATGGAGCTACTGTGTTTGATTCAGTACTTTATATTAACAAAGTAAAAAGATAGGAAGTTCTTATTTTGTATTCCAGCTTGTTAATATTAGTAATTTGAGTTCCTAATTTGTACAAAACTATAGACTCAGTATTTTTATGTCACAAATATCTGATTTTAAACAGTGCTGCAATCAACATACCAAGTGACTCACTAAAATGCATATTTATGTGTGTTCTTTTAATATTTACTTTTCAATAAAAAAATTAACCTGTATATGATATTGGAATTTAATTGTGGATTATAATTCAAATTTTAAAGTTATTGACATAAGTTCATAAAATAGTAGTTTAGTAAAATTTTGAATGCAAGTCAAGAAAGACGATAACATGGTCTTTGATCCATGACCTGTCATGAAAGGGTAAACTCTTCGTATGGCCTTAGCCAATTTGACTGACCATATGACCTCTGTACTCATTTAAAGTCTTTATAGATTTAATAATTCTAACTTTAAATATAGTATATATGTTTTCACAAAATATAGCAGTGTTTTAG
Organism: Carcinoscorpius rotundicauda; assembly: GCA_011833715.1. NCBI lineage: Eukaryota > Metazoa > Arthropoda > Merostomata > Xiphosura > Limulidae > Carcinoscorpius > Carcinoscorpius rotundicauda. The sequence continues at coordinate 39,884,488 of CM022392.1, read as the reverse complement.
TTAACATTATATATCTTTCACATACAAAAAAATCATTTTTAGTGAAGTATTTTTAATAAACTAAAATAATTTGTTTTGAATAGTCTGTGTGGAAAATAATTTTCATATTTAGATTTAAGGTACTTTTCCTCATCTCAAATTTCTTTGTGTAATTCCTAAAACATTTTAGACACTTGCCAAACATTTTATTCAATAAAACTTTATATTGAAAACATAATTATTATCTGGTGACATTATGTCATAGCTACCTACTCCTCGACTATTAGTTTGCCCACCTAAGCTTTGGTTTCACTTTTATACCCCACTTAACTGCCTTTGGCAGTATTTGACCTTGTGACTCTTCACCTATGTCAATGTGCTCTCTATCCTGATACATATAAACACCTCAACAGAGAATGTAACCACTTTTTCATGATAAAACACTGGTCATAGCTTACTTTGAAATGCTGTGCTTCACTACATTACCATTATTGTTTCCTAAAAATAAAAAAAGCATTTGATGAACTGTGTTTGGACATGAATTCCTGTGCGACTGTTGTGAGAAAGCTCACCAGACCTTCATTTTTTCTTCCTTTTTATCTAGCATCTCTTTACAGGCAGAAGGAGGGTCACTCTCAGTTGAAGCTGTCTGTGATTTCATCTATTGTGAGATGGAGACATATATTTGGCCGTGAGGTATTTTTTCTGGTGATTCTGAGGTTTCTTTTCTTGTTGACCCAGGACATTCTGAGTGAATTTGGACTTTGTTTTTCTATTATCTTTCTTTATGAAGTCGTTGTTACGTGGATCACCTTCTGCTACTTTTTTTAAGTTAGTCACTCTGGTTTATCAGAATTTGGCTCTCCTCAGTTGTCTTTGTATTTACTCCTTCCTTGATGATGGAATGGTTGGAGAAAGGGGATTAGTTTTCCTCCTACAATTGATATTGCTGATTCAGGCTGTGAAATTTACTGTTTTATTATGTGACAGGATAGATGTACCTTGTTTTTCATTAATCTCTTTGCATGCTTTGGTTTACCTTTGTTAAGTGGATGTGTATTTTGATTGTACAGACTATATATACTTTTAATAAGTGGGACTCCAGACTAGACCCTATGATCACTTAGAACAGATTACAATTTTTGTACTTGTTTGGCTCTCATCCTTGCTCTGAGATATGTCTTTGCCCCAAAGCTTGAATGTTGTTGGGGTTTATTGAGTAGGTAGCTTGTTGGAAGGCTTTTTTGTACCTGCTGTAGCCTTCTCTGAATTACATGAGGCTGCATTCCTTGATGTTTGCAGGTGTCCTAGAGACATTAAATTGATCTTGCCTATTTGCTTTTTTCTTTGTTGTTGGCCTCTTAAAATTTTCTTGGATCCTGTTGGTAGCCTGGGTGCAACTATACCTCTTGTGTCCCAGTAACATAATGTGAGCTGCACAGGCCATTTACAATTTACAACTTATTATGGCACAGATGGTAGTTATTCATGGTTTAATGGGCAATCAAAAGAGCAATAAAACAATAACATTTATTAATTATAAATGGTTGTATACTATTATAAGTTAAAACTACTTAGGATGGATTAATATAGTTTCATGTTACAATCTGAAGTCATTTTAGAAAGATAATTTAGATTTATTTCAATATTTGTTTTTGATGGTTACAAGGTTGGTCATATTGATCAATCCAGTTTTGAGTTAGGGTAGAGAAAATAACAAATGGAATTTTTAGTTTTAGTGGAAAAAAAAAATGTTTGAAAATGTATTTAGATATTGGGGATTACACAAAGGAAATATAAGATTCTTGAAATGATGAAAATTATTTTTATCTTAACATGAAAATTACTTTTCACAGAGACTATTGAAAACAAATACTCCATATATTCAAGGACAAGTCTGTTTCAGTTTAGTAAAAATACTTCACTAAAAAAATTTATTTTGTGTAAAAGAGCTATAATGTTAACTGAAAGAGACTGATAATTTTTTTGAAGAAATACACACTTATTTTAAAGTTAGAAGGAATTATATTTATAATGATTTAAAACAAGCACAAAGAGGCCATGTAGTTAGTCAAATTGACCAAAAACTGTGTTGAGAGTTAGAGTACTTTGTTGCTGGCATGTGAATGTTGTAGGTCAGAGTTGTTTGCACTACATATGCACAAGACTTTATCACACCATTTTGGTCCTGCTGTATCCTGTTAGTTCCTTTCTTTTTAAATCTATGATAGCCAGAGAAATAAATAAATCCTTCTCCTCAATTCTTTTGCCAGTTACTTCTGACCACTATGAATAATCATATACTTATCATTTGTCATGTCCTGTTAGACTCCTGAGGTGGTATGTGGCTCTCACTAATTTCTTTCAAGGTGATGGCACTTGACTGTGTATTGATTGGGGTGCTTTGGTTTCCAAAGATTTATCTTCAAAAACTTTGAGTTTGATTTACAAATATCCATTCTGCTTATTCCGATCTTTCTTTTTCAACAAGGAAACTTCTGAGATGCAACTCTCGACTTTAATCAAATTTGTCATATTTCTATGTGGTATGTGTTTTTGTCTCAGTACTTTAACATATTTTACAGAAGGGACTAGAGGGACTTGCTGGCTCTCCAAAGTCAGTAAAGAAGCTTCGATCTGGAGACATATTGGTTGAAACATCCACATCCCAACACAGTGAACTCCTCTTGAATTCAAAGGCAATTGGGGATACACCTATTGAGGTTACACCCCATGCTACTTTGAATTCTTCACGAGGAGTTATTGTTAAAAAGGATTTGAAGAACGTTCCCGAGTCAGAGATTCTCGCTGGTCTCTCCACTCAACGAGCTTTTGCAGTGAGGGGCATCTCCACTTGCAAAGATGGAGTTACACTGCCAACAAATACCTTTGTTTTGACATTTACTTCATCACGTGCACCTGCCACCATCAAGGCAAGTTATCTCATTTGCAGGGTTAGGCCATACATTCCAAACCCTCTTCGATGTTTCCTGTGTCAGAGATTCGGCCACTCAGAGATATCATGTCGTGGTTCCCTGACATGTGCTTGTTGTGGAGGCAAGGACCACGATGTCTATAAATGTGACATTGATTCACATTGCGTCAATTGCGATGGTTCTCACCCCTCTTACTTTCGTTCTTGCCCAAAATGGTTGGAGGAAAAAGAGGTGCAGCATTTGAAAACGATACATAACATTAGTGATCCTGAGGCTTGGAAATTGCTGTCCACTACTCCATCTTGGACATATGCTACTGCACTTCATTCCACAACTACAGTGGGAATGCAGACAGATCTCTCTGTGCCTTCAAGAGAATTGTTTTCAAAACAAATGAAAAGCGTTTTGACCTCCGTGGTTAAAAAGGTTGATGAATCGACTTCCATACCCATCTCTGTTCCTCCCATACCTTCTAACAAACCTCAAGATCCACGTCCTTCAGTTTGAAATACAGGCATTTCTTCTGATACATCTTTTTTCCCACCCCAAGAGGTAAAACAATTATTTCAAAGCCAGAAGGAATCTTGGATTAAGTTCACAACTAGCATATCTTCTACCTCCAGTTTTTAGATCATATGGGAGAGGATTCAAAAGGTTAATGGGTACTACAATTCTGTCCCTCTCTCGATCTTACTCTCTAATGGTCAGGAGGTGGCTGATGTCTGGAGCATCGCTGATACTCTAGGTGAAAGCTTTTGCCGGGTATCTAGCACTTCTGCTTGTTCCTCCACCTTCTTGGCCATCAAGACCCTCTACAGCTTTTGTGTTCACTGCCAAACTGTATGCCATATCTCTTGCCCTGGATCATATTTCAGCTGAGCAGTACTCCAACTGCACTTGTTTACTGATTCAAAACCGACTGGCCCATTTCTCATTAACAGTTACTTCTATCCAGTTTTTCTGGATACCAGACCATGTTGGTATTTGCGGGAACAAGCTTGCAGACATGGCAGCTAACTCTATCTGCTCTGGCACTATCAGCCCTGTGCTTATTCTCTACATGGACTATGGTCTTGTCTTCAAGTCTCGTCTCCGTGCCAGCTGGCTGTCAACTTGGAGTGAGCAACGTGACAACAAGCTTTTTCAAATCAAACCCTATATTGGACTTTGGCCATTTAGCTTCTGTAAAGTTCAGAAGGAGGAAGTTGTTCTAACTAGGCTATGCATTGGTCACAGTTTTTTAACTCATCATTTTCTTTTATCTGGAACTGATGCACCAATGTGTTGTTTGTGTGACACTCAAATCACTGTCAGCCATGTCTTACTTTCTTGCCATCGTTACAATTCTCAATGACGTCAATATTTTAAATATATTTTTTCCCAGGGTCTATCTATAACATTGGACAGTGTTATTGGTAATATTGACACTGTCCACCTTGATAACGTTTTTAATTTTTTAATGGCCATTAATCTTTTTCATCTCATTTAAGTGTTGCATATTTCTTAATTACACCTTTGTAATTGTGGTTCCTTTTTACAGTTTTATTCGTTCTCGTTCAATTTGACATTGGCCAATGGCCAGAACATTAAATAACTTGACACCAGGACTGGAAAGGCCAACTTCAGGTGACTAACACTGCTGTTTAAACTACTCGTTAGTGATCCTGGCGAGTTGTTATTACACTTTTGCTGCATATCATTTCACACTTTCACTTCTTTACGTTTTTAGTACTGGCCATAATGACACATAACCCAGAACCAGGACTGGAAAGGCCAAATTCAGGTGACTGACAGTGGTTCTTGAACTTATCTGTTAGTCTTCCTGGCAGGTTATGATCATTACCATTTTGCTAGAGTAAGTACTTTACAACTTCTTTTACTCTGCTTTCTCTCTTAACGTTGTAGACTAGGTGTCAACATTGGTTTTATACTTTTTTGTTTTACCTTCATTTCCTTTTATGTATTTTCTATATTTACTTTATTTTTACCTTTTTACCAGATGTTTGGTGCAGATAGCCTAGCTGCTTTGTGCCATACAACACTAAATCAATCAATCAATCAAACCTACCAGTTGCAACAGGCTTAATAGAAATGAGGTGTTCCATAAGACCATCTCAGAAATCACCACATGGTATTACTATATTCTGCTGGATCACCACTTGTGGGTTACAATGAGTAAAGTTAAAGGGGATTCAACCTTTCCTAGCCAATCATCAGACTGAATATATAAATTGGAATCAGTTTGCTTTTAAAAATTTAGGGAACTTGGTTCACATATTGTACTCTTTCTCAGGACTTTCTGTTGCATATTATCTCCCCAGATTCTACTAGTAGAACAAAGAAGTCCTTAGAGAACCCAGTTTACAGTTACTGATGTGGTAGACAGAAGCTTTTTTTTTTCCTACATGTTGGAAGGAGCAACACCATCTTTCATGGGGATATACTCATAATACCAGTTCAGATTTTACACCATGCTATCTGATTGGGGTATGCATAGCCCTTCTCTTTAACCAGTGTTGATTTTGTATATTGTTATTGGAAGGAGTTTCACTATTTCCTCTTAATTCTTAGCTTGGGAGTTGTCCATTTTTGTGCCCTCAGTTGAGTAAGAATGCCACAATTCCATCATTCTGAGCCTGGGTTGTTGTCTTTTGAACTTTATCAGGGGAAGGAGAAAGTTTGCTTTGTTGCTTACTTTCTCATGTTGATTCTGTTTGTTAGGAATTCACTACACTGTGGCTAAAGTTTGAGATTCAATCAGTAGTATATCTATCACATAGCAGTTCAGAGCCCTTGATTCCATCCCAGAGTTGTGGAACTTTAGCTGTATAGTTGGAGCTGGCCTGTTTTGATGTTTACTAGTGTACTATTTCATGCTTGATACAATAATTGAGTTCCAGGTGAAGAGCATACCTGTGCTGAATGAAGTATGACTCTCTCACTTATGCACAATACGTTCCTGTTCTATACAGATGCTTTCTGAATGATAATTATAATCCCACATTAAGTAGATGGAGAGGCCTGTGAGGGCATTAAATGTCAGTGGATGGTATGTTTTCATCATTAACATTTTCTTAATTTGAAAATATATTTCCACTTTTCCTCCCAACTAAGAACTGGTATTAGTGACTGAGATGGTGTAACTTTCAAAAATCTTGTTTATATAATCAAAAATGTTCAAAAATCTATAATAAATAAAGTACTTACTCAAACTTTTTCTTTCTGTTGATTGTTGATGACAACCCTACTTTTTAAAAAATACTAATGGTAGTAATACACTAAATAATTTTTATTTAATTAAACAATGCGCCAAAGAACATAAGACTTAAATATGCAAATAACACTATGTAACAAAATTTTTTCTTTTTTATTGTTCCTTACAAGTATTTTCAAGAATGTTGTACAACTTATGAGAATTTTCTAGAACTTTCCATAGTAATATATATTTATACAGGGGCTCACCGCTCACCACTTCTGTTTAGTTCTAGCTGCCTAAGTGAACAAATAGACCTATATGATTTTATTAGAGATGGCATCAAGAAGCTTCATGCATTCTCCAGGAGCATCCAGAAGCCTCAAAGCTGTCATGCTTCATAACAGCAATAAGTATCTGTCTCTTTCTCTGGCTCATTCGGTGCACCTCAAAGAGGAATACAACAGCATTAACATCTTGCGAGAAGCATTGAAGTGTGATGAATATGGCTGGAGGTTAGTGAAGATTTCAAAATGGTGGCATTCCTGATGGATCTTCAAGGAGTCTTTACAAAGTTTCTCTGCTATATTTGCCTTTGGGACAGCAGGGACATTGCAATGCACTACAACAGGAAGCACTGATCATAATGGATTGAGTTCTCTGTGGGGAGACACAATGTCAAGTGTGAGCCACTTGTGGACCTCCAGAAGGTGTTGTTCCCACCATTGCACATCAAATTGGGTCTTATGAAACAATTTGTCATAGCTCTTGATAAGGAGCCTGCAGCCTTCAAGTACCTTGGAGACTTTCACTGAACTTTCTGAGGGAAAGTTCAAAGCTGGTGTCTTTGGTGGACCACAAATTAAGAAGATCCTGGAGTGCACAGAATTCCCCAAGAAGCTCAGTTGAAATGAGAAAAAAGCTTGGGGCAGCTTTGTTGCAGTTGTTTGGGGCTTCTTGGGCAGTCACAAAGCTAAAAAATTATGTGGAACTTGTTGATGCTGTGGTGAAGAACTTCGGCAAAATGGGCTGCAGGATGTCTCTGAAAGTCCATATCCTTGACACTCATCTTGATAAATTCAAGAAGAATATGGGAACATACTCAGAGGAGCAAAGCGATCACTTTCTCCAAGATATACTGGAATTTGAACACAACTACCAAGCAGCATACAATGAAAACATGATGAGAGACTTTATTTGTGGGCCCTTTACATGAAAGTGATCTACATTACAGTTGCAAATCATGAAGAACTACTCACTTTTAAACATTTTTGTTCATTTTTGTATAACTTTAGTATAAATACATGTAAATCTTGATTCATGTTTCATTTAGACCTTATGAAAATGAAAATGTGCAATTTACCCATTTTTTACATCGAAAATAGGTTAATTTCTAAATTTCATTATCCAGATCACAAAAGTAAAGTTTGAAGGGAATAATGGCAGTGTTTTTACTTTTACAACATAAGCAGTGAAGAAATACCGCATACTATTCAGAAACAAAATGTGTATTACATAATGTAATAGACAATTTTTCCCAATTCTAAAAAAATATTTTGGGTTTTTACGTTTGCAATAAACACCATTACAAATTTATTCAAGCTAGCTGTGAACTTTCCTATGGTATGAACTATGTATTTTAAGTGAAAATGATGCTTATTTTTTCAGAACACAATGTTATACAGTATGTCACTTGATAGATGTAAACCTTGACTTTCTGTTGGTTACAGGTAATATATAATTAAACTTAAGAGAGAACTATTAGCATATCCAAGAAGGGAAAATGTAACAGGTCAATGTGGTAGCAGGGCTCTGATTTTTTTTTTTGTTTGATATCCCTGTAACCAAAAAATTGAAGGCTGTAACAATTTTTATTTCTCTGAGCATTGATGATTTTATAGTGAATAATTTACATTTAGTTTCATACTTTTTGGAGAGGTGGTAGATAAAATATTAAAGAAAAGGTACCTATGAAAATGTCTCACATTGGTGAGAAGTTGTTTTAATGTTGCCTTCCAGAATTAGAAATTTAAAACTTGTATATTATTAACATATATTTTTTACACTTATATTTGATGCTATACTAATTTTTATGATAAATGTTTTAATGTTGCCTTCCAGAATTAGAAATTTAAAACTTGTATATTATTAACATATATTTTTTACACTTATATTTGATGCTATACTAATTTTTATGATAAACAAAAAGTACTATAATAAAATTGTGAATGTAAGACACAAAATATTTCTGTAATGTGCAGTGAAAGATATCCAAAGCAAGAGTTAAAAATCATTTGTATTTTATTACTGATAGTATTGTTGGATAAAGGCACATTTGAAAGTAGTCTTCCCACATATTCACCAACCATAGTGTTCACCATATCCACTGTAGCCAGTAAAAATCAGTTCTTCTGCGATGTTGTGAGGCTTTTTATACAGGGTGGTCGCTAGAAAAGCTGAAAATTTGAAGGTCAGATGAGATCATGAATAAAATGCGTGCTTACTCATTTCTATTTTGATTTCTTTACATCATGAATAAAATGCATGATTTTAATAATTTTGATCATCTATGAGTGTAATATAACATATGCCTTTAAAAAACTTTGTAAAAGTTATTCTTTGTAAAAATAAATAGCTGTTTGACAAATTTTCCGCTTTTTTAGCGACCATCATGTATTTCACAACTTTATGTGCCACCTTGTAGGATGCTTGATTCAAAAATTTGCCTATTTGTTTTTTTCAATTCTTTTAACTTTCTGGTAAAATAATTAGGATTTATTAGTCATGCCCCCCAGTGGCTCAGCGGTATGTCTGCGGACTTGCATGCTAAAATCCGGGTTTTGATACCCGTGGTAGGCAGAGCACAGATAGCCATTGTGTAGCTTTGTGCTTAATTCAAAAACAACAACAATATTTATTAGCCATTTTAGAATGATTGCTCTCTTAGTGGTGTTTTAGTTTACTTGGAAGCATGCACTCTGGAGCCAAAACATTTAGACATAATAACCACTGCAGACACTCTTCATGATTAACATCTACCAAAGTAAAACCAAAATCTAGATTACTATTGTCATATTTTCGATATTTCCATTTCTTCACAATGTTGCCACTGGTCTGTGGTTTGCCATACTTTTCTTTACTCTTACATTTCTTATTAAAGTTCAAAAATCTTTCCATTTTTATGCACAAGGACCAAAAATAATTTACTATACCTCGCAGACACTTGATCACAACACCCTTCAGTTATTTCAGTTACTAATGGACCTGGAGAGATGACAGGTATTTATATACAAAATCTAAGAAATGAGAAAGTTCAAAAAGTTACTGGCGTAGCCAAAAGTACAAGTAAACAAAACATATCTCAAACATTTCAGAATGTCATTGAAAGGAATGTAGCTGGATGTAGTGGTAAAACTGTGAACTACCTTGAGCTAGTAATTTGTGTGGTGTCCTACAGACGTGGATAATCTTTCTTGATCCATCTGGATGTATCCCACTGAGAGATCCCCTCAATTTTAAGGTTATTTGCTATTAGTGGGAATTTCTATGTGTGGATATCTTTGTTATAGGGTCTGCACCCTAAGTTCTTTCTCTTTGGAACACTGAAACCTCATCCATTGACTATGGCAGTTGATACCTTCAGCCTTGTTTGATCACAGAAGCATCATTATGTGCACTCATTCATATGATTACTTCATTGGGTAATTTCTTGACCACTCTGCTCCTTGTCATCTTGTTGTAGTTGCCTTCAATTGTCCAGATCAGCCCTGGTTTCCAAGGTTATGTTGACTGCTCTTCTTCCCATTGTTCTTCATCTCCTTTTGTTTCTCCCTCCCTTCTTCATAGACATCACTCGCATGTTTTACATCTCAGCTTTCATGTTCTGTTTTCACATGATCTGATTTCACACATGAAGTTACTTCTTTGTCAGCTACCTCCATTTGTCCATTTTATAGGTGGTATAATGTAAGTGGCAAGTTTTCTGCTGTTGGTATACTGCCTGAGGGTTTCACACTGACCATTTTGTCCTGACTTTTGTGGGAAAATTTCTCATGTGGCTTTTCAACCATGGGTTTTTGTTCTCCTCTCTCTAGCCCATGCCATTCATTTTTTCAATATTGTAGTGTTTCTATTTCCCCTGTTCTTCACGTACTTGTGTGTTTCTTCAACTTACATTGCCCTCATTGGTCTGTTTCCCTTCCAGCTTGAATCATTTATGTGGACAATCCTTCTTTTACTTAACCTCTATTTTAACCACTTTTTAGTGTTCAGTGTTACATCTCTACCATGCTACATGACTCCTTCTATTAACCTGTGACCATTGATGGTTGGATTTGTTTTTCATTGACATTTTGTATATCCTTCTGTTGCTTCCTCTTTTTCATTTATCTGTTTTGCTCCTCCTTCCTCAGATCCTAACAGCTTAGGAGAGCCCTTCCTTCTTTTCTCCTATTTCTTTTCCTTTTCTTTCTCATTTGTACTCTTCACTTGGTCTGTATCACCTTACGTGTCCTGTCAGGGCTCTTTGTTCTTCTGAGCCCGTTTTGCTATCTTCTGGGATACATGATCCCATTTCCCTTTATCTGCTGACAATCATCATTCCATTTTGATTTTTACCCTTTCCCTGTACCATTTGAGTCTTATCTTTTGGTTTGAATGGCTTCTTGTTAGACTTTCCCTAGTAATCCTTTTCCACACCTTTCTGATTTCCTTGCTTCTTGTTTTCCCTATCCAGTGCATGAGATTCTACATTCTGACATGTACACCATTTTCTGTTTGTTCATTTCCTATTGTCTACATCATCTTATGGTTTCTTTCTCATCTGGATTTTGTCTACCACCTGTGGCCACTCTTCAGAGTTTGGTTAGCCTTTTCTCTTGAGTGAGTATTTTCCACAAGGAAAATATTAAAACAGTTTTGCTGGTGTAGATGCAACATTTGGTCCATGGGAATTGAACCATCACTTTGCTGGTTAGTGTGGCCTTCATATCACATCTTGCAACCACTGGAGTCGAGCCATCACATTTGTAGTTAATGTTGCCTCCTAATACTAGTTACACAAACATGGGATTTAAGCTGTCACCTTATGGGATAACATAATTTTCTTACTACTTTCACATAACTATCTCAGTGTGGATTCCTGTACATGGTGACCTCCCAGAGATGGTTCTGTTATTTCAGTTTACCTGCTCTGGGATTAAAACATCCACCCATGTGTTTGCTGTGCATTGCACTCTGTGAAGGGGGAGGAGAGGATTCCGATGGTTAAGGGGTCCAACCCTAATATGCCACTTTGGCCTTGGGGTGGCTACCCCTAGAGTCAGTTGGCTGGTCCACTTGGGCTAAGGTTAACCAAGCATCTGTGTTGAATGTTCTAAATTGGTGTTGTGGACATTGTATCTGATACTGATGTTTAAGTATTTTACTCACTAAATTCTGGCATTGCTGCTGTGGCCTTGTTTGGCACTGTAGTGTATCCATATGTAGGGCTTCACAGTGGGTTATATCAGTGGGCATTGAAATGTAGCTTCTTTATTATGGATACCTCTCTTTCTAACAGCATAAATAAAATTTGAAAAACAACAGATAGTTGGAAAACAACCATGCATGCAAGACTATTGTATAGTCAATATCACAGCCAGATTCTGCATCTCGATTTTTCATTATCCATTCCTTATCTGATAAATCCTCAGAGCAGATGGCTCCATTTTTTATTCAAAAAGGATTAGAGGGGCTTACTGGCTCTCCAGATTCAGTAAAGAAGTTGCATTTTGGAGACATTTTGAGGGAAACATCTTTGTCACAACACACCAAACTCCTCTTGAAATCATAGGCCATTGGGGATATACTCGTTGAGGTTATTCTCCATGCAACTTTGAATTCTTCCATTGGAGTTATAGTTGAGAGGGATTTAAAGAACTTTCCCGAGTTGGAGATCCTTGCTGGTTCCTCCAGCTAAGACATTAAGTGTGGTGTTCCGAATCTTCACTTGTAAAGATGGAACTATGGACCCTACTATTGATTTGATATTAACATTTACATCACCATATCTTCCTGCCATGATTAAAGCAAGTTGTCTGAACTGCAAGGTATGGCCTTTCATTCCCAGCCTTCTCAAATGTTTCCAGTGTCAGATATTTGGACACTCAAAAACATCATGTTGCGCTTCTTTGATATGTGTTTATTGCGGTGGTAAAGACTGTGACACTTATTAGTGCAACTTGAAACCACGCTGTGTTAACTGCAGTGGCCCACACCCCTCTCACTTAATTTTTTACCTAAATGGGCAGAAGAAAAAGAGCTACAATGCTTAAAGACTATAAATAATATCACCTACCCAGAAGCTCAAAAATTATTGACCATCTCAGACATATGCTGCTTAGTGTATTCCTAAAACTTTGACATGTTTCCCATACTATCCTTGTCCTTGGTGGAATTCTCCTGACACATGACTAGAAGAGGTCAAAAACAGGCTTGGGATACCTTTTGTTTATATCCCACTTTTTTAAACTGCATCGCCTTTCAGTGGGCCCTTGCACGTGGATAAAATACACCTCTAGGATCTCTTCTACCACCAGTTCCAAAGTCATAGGGACAAATTTCAAAAGGTTAGTGGACAGTATACTTTTACCCCTTTCCTTCTTGTTCTCTGATGGTCAGAAAGTTGCTGATGCCCAGTGCATTGCCAATACTCTCAGCGTCTTTTGTCATGCATCTAGCACTTCTGCTTTATCCCCTATCTTCTTAGCCATCAAAACATGGGCGGAAAGATTGCCTCTTTCATTTTGGGCTGATCATCTCTTTGACTGTAATCACTCCCTTACACTGGTGGAACTTAAACTTGCTCTTCATTGGTCTGGTAGTACCTCAGTTGGACCTGATGATATTCATTACGAGATGTTGCACTATTTTTTTCCTGCTATTCTTACTATTCTTCTGGTTGTTTTTAACTAAATCAGGCAACAGAATGTTTTTTCTGATGCTTGATGCCACATCATTGCACTCCCTTTTCCTAAACCTGGGAAGAATCCCAAGATTGTTTTGAATTACTGTTCAATTACATATTTGGAAGAGCTGTCTCTGTAAAATCTTAGAGAGAATGGTTAAGGTTCATCTTGTTTGGTTTTTCGAATCAAACAACCTTCTCTCCTTATATTTGCAGAACATCTTTAGAACCATCCTTCCATTCCCATTTATACAGATTTCATCAGGTGACTCTGTGCAACAATTTAATCACAGCAAACCCCAGCAGAGCCCACAGACTCCCTTCTACAGTTTCTGCATTTGCTGCTGAATTGTCAGCCATTTCTCTTGCTGTGGATCATATAGAAGCTATGCATTACAATAATTGTACTATTTATACCAATTCACTTAGCTTTCTGTTAGCCCTGGAATAGCTTTATGTCAGTTCTTGCCCTATTCTCATTGATACTTAGAACTGACTGTCCCATTTCTCTCTATCATGTACTTCTTTTCAGTTTTTCTGGATACCATGCCATATTGGTATTCACAGGAACAAATTTGCTGACATTGCAGCTAAGTCAGTCTACTCTGGTACTATCAAAGCTCTGTTTATCTCATACATGTACTGTGGCTCTGTATTCAAGGCTTGGCACCATGCCAGTTGGCAGTCCACTTAGAGTGAGTGACATGATGATGAACCTTTCCAGTTCAAGCCTTGTATTGCTTTTGTAAGGGTCTGAAGGAGGAAGTTGTTTTGGCTAGGCTATGCATTGGCTACAGTTTTTTAACTTACCTCTTTCTTTTATGTGCTACTGATGCACCACTGTGTGATCTATGTGGCTCTCAAGTCACAATGGCACACATCTTGCTGTCATTACGATTAAGAGCAACAGCACTATTTTAAACATTTTTACTGTCTGTTCACTTTTGACATTGATCAGTGTATTAGTGAGGGTGATAATGTGCATCTCAGTTGTATTGTTAAATTTTTTAGCACCATTGGCTTTTTTAACTCTATTTATGAGCTTAATCCAAAAATTAGACTAATTTTTAGCATGATTCTTTTTTACATATTTCACTGATTTTACTTTTTACCAGTTGTTTGGCACAGATAGCCCAGTTGCTTTGTGCCAATAAACACTAAACAACCAACCAACTGTCAACTTACTGAGTGATTTGGTTCCCCAATACACGTTTTATATACACTGCCAGATAACAGTTCCAATACTGATGAAGTGGTGATGAAGTTTCATACCAGTAATTGGTGCTGGTCTTAATCCCTGATTTTTGGGTTTGAGGTAAAAACAATATTTGTTTCATTCTGCCTTTGCATAAATGTAGCTGACTTACCAAGTACAATCCACCACACTTCAGTCATTCTGCAGTTCACAATTTTTACTCTTATGTATTACATATGCCATACATGGGCAAAGAATATACTTGGCTTAGAAGTGGTGTGGTTCCCCTCTTCTGTTCTTCAGATCTATTTCTTTTGTTATCAGGGTTGTCTTTCAAACACTTTTGGGGGATACTTCTGTTGTTCCCTTTCATCAGTAAGTACTGTATTAGATGTTATAATCTTCCTGTACTGAATATATATTTCTGATAGGTAGGTACTTACATCTTCTCACTTAACACCTTTCTTTCCAACTATCACTTCAAAGTTTGACAGAGGAGTGTAGAGGAAGCCATATGCATGACATGAACATGTTATGCTCCTATTAGTTGAGAGGTGATGCATGTTGATTAGCATAAGATGTGTTGGAAACATTCTGTTCCAATAGGAGGTAGCAGAAGGCTTGTGTCAAGTGTATAAGCAGACTTTTTCTTATACAAGGGCAGTACTGAACAAAAATAGCTAATTTTGTGAGAGGGTTAAGTACCTTTTAGAAATACATTTTCAGCATAGGAAAACTAACTTTTTTTAATAATACCTTAAAATGATAATTTTTGTTTAATTAACAGTGCATCTTATGAAAAACAAATTTAACAAACAGTAGAAATTGGTATGTTGTGCATTAATTAATGTATTAATTTAGTTGTAGATAATTGAAGTAATCATGTAGTTATGAATGAACATAATAAAGTTAATTGTGTACATTGAACATCTCAGAATTCACAGAAAATGACAAAACAATGAACATATCTTTTTAGAAGAAGGTAATTGGGAATTTATAAGTATTATTATATGGTTATTACAGACCATTTTGCTAGTTTTGGATTTGCAGTCTTGAAATATTAGCTCTCTGTTATTATCTCGGTGATTGAGATGCCATTATATAGATATACGGCTATTGTAAGATGAAATACCACACACACACACACACACACAGTCTGTGTATCAAATTTCATATTGATGCTTGAACATCTTAAAAGTAATCTGTCAACTCTTAACTGTTTGTGGAGATTCTTACAAACTCCTAATCATTAATTGCTTGACCAGTTAATCTGAGTTATTTTTTGCTTAGCAGTCCTGAACAAAACTTTTTGTGGGAACTTATTGGTTTTATTTAAGACATCAGTGTACTTGAATACCACAGGCATGTATGTATACAATCAATGCTAATGAGTATCATTAAGTTTTACTTGTGTAAACTTATTAACATGTTTCTGTAAACTTTTAAATTATAAATTGTACATATATTTATCTGTTAATAATCATAACTTATTTACCCACTCAATAGTCTCATTTAAGCTTTCCCATCTTTCCTTTGTTATAGTTATTAGTAAGAGTTGTACTGTTTTTTGTGTGTATTTAATTTACCAATAAAATAGTTTTTTTTTTTATATTTTAAAGGCTCAGCATAGACTTCTGTTAACAGGAACACCTCTACAAAACAGCCTGATTGAACTGATGTCTTTACTAATTTTTGTCATGCCGCACATGTTTGATGGGAAAATTGATCAAGTGAAGCAAATGTTTTCAGCTGTTTGTGTGAGTATATTTATATGTATGTAATCTAGTAATGAACTCTGATAAGAATAAAACTGAATTTTTTTAGTTTCATATAATGTTAATAATGTCTCTTTTAAATGTGTTTTATTTTTACTTCAAGTTCTACCGTATTGGTTTTTATGTAATTTCTAAAATTAATTTAGTTATCTACATACCATTTTATTTTTTCTTTTGTTATATTTTGTTGAGTTTATTATTTTTATAAATTGTTTTCTTGATTATTAATATTAGTGTTCTTATGGTCATCATACACATTGAATAAAATGCTTTGGTTAGTCCATTTTTAGTAGTGACAATTCACGTTTGTCATAATAATGTAATGTTGTAAATATTTTTTGATACATTTTACATGCTTTAATTTTAAAGTTTAGTTCTTGCAATGTTAAGTGTGTGTGTGTGTGTTTTTTTTTCCTCCAGAAAACTGAAGAAAACAGAGGCAAGTTTGAACAGGAACGCATTGATCATGCTAAGAGGATGATGAAGCCATTTGTGTTAAGAAGATTAAAATCTGAGGTAAGCTGTGTAATTAATGTTTAATTTTAAACAACTATATATTCTGGAACCTTAGCTGTTTGTTTATTGATTTGAACTTGCATTTAATTATAAAAACCTGAAAACAGTTTAGTATATGCATGTATGTATTGTACAATAATAATTAACATCTATGGAGCTGGGCATATATCTTTAATCACTTTATATTTTTCAGCATGTGGTTGGTCTCTCTGAACAACCATGGGACATCTTTGTATCTATTTAAAGTTTTTCTAGATTTATTCATTCTAACTTTCATTATAGTGTGTATATCTGCATAAAATTTGGCATTATTTCACTTAATATTATAAGTCATTAACATAGCAAAAGTCAAATTTCATGTTAAAATTAAAAATAATTTTTATCTCAAAAATCTCAAACTTTCTTTTATGTAATCCTTAACACCTCTTAAATATCTTTCTGATGTTTTTTTCAGTAAACCTTAATAGATTATAGGTTATTTTCCATAACCTAACAAAAACTGAATGGTATAAGTGACTGATCTTATAACCACCAAAAAACAAATTTTAATAAATTAACCTTTTTTCTTTTTATAATCATTACATATTGTAATATATAAAACCTTATTCATTTACCCTAATTATCTCTAAGTTTGTAACAGTGTACACCTATTTATAATTAAATTTTATTGTTTTATTCCCTTTTGAACTGTGACTAACTACTGTCTTCATGCTTGTATGTTGTTAATCACTCAGAATGTGCACTTATGTAACACTGTCAAATCACATTACTCACAAGCTACTACAAATACTACAAGCAGCTCACTTGTGTTCCTCATGGAAGATTGTTATTTATTTCACTTAATCTAATCTAAAAATATCCTTATTTTTACATTTTAGTTGCTTTTATAATTATACATAAAGAATACACATAAAAACAAGAAATAAATACTTATCAAATCTTTTTTATTGCTTTCAGTTGTCAAAGAGAGTCAAGTCTAATTTTTTATACTACTCGTATATTGCAATTAATTTTTATTTAATTTAATAATGCTCAAACCAATATAGACTAAAAACATGCAAAAACTAGATAAATTCTTTTACCTCTTAAAAACTTTTCTGATTTTCTAGTTCTGCAATAATGGTTATAAAGTTATCCAGGCGAGTTGCTAAACTTTCTCACAGTAACAATGTTGGTACACTGAGTGAAACTGACACTTGACTGCTCAGAACATAACCACCTTGGCAGGCTCAGCAGATAGCCCATTGTGGCTTTGTTGTAAGAAAACAAACTTAGAACATAACATTATACAACACAGCTTTTGAAAGATCAAAACCTTGAGTTTCTATTGGTTACAGGTAATATACAGTTAAACATAAAAGAAAACTATAACAAAAACTGAAAAAGAGGATGTAAGGGAAGGTATACCAGGAGGGATGTGATTTTCTGTTTATATCTCTGTAACCAAACAAAATTATAAAAATTGCAGTTTCTATGAGCAACTGCAGTATAATGTGGAACAATTTATGTTTAATTTGGTACATTTTTAAAGGGTGTGGATAAAATAAAAATTGCAATATGTCAACCTAGGGGAAATTCGGGATTTTTAGAAATATTTTAAAATTAAGAACATAAAATTTATATACTATTAAAATATGGATTATTAGCTAAGATTTTATGGTATACTGACTGAAAATGACTTAGGGAAAGAGTAGTTTAATAAAGTTTTGAATGTAAGACACTAAAACTTTGTGTCATGCAGTTAAAAATACCAGAGTGTATAGGGTTATATCTTACAACCATGAAGTTTCATGAATTAAATTAGACTTCTAGTTTATAATCACACATCTATATATCCTACAGTTGAAACAAATTATTGGTTGAAATAGGTATTTATATATGTATATACCTTATCAACAAGATTGTTTATCCAGAGCTGACACTGGAGTTTACCAAAGAACTGTATGTTACAACCATGACAATTTATTCACGTGGTTACTCTTTAGTTTGTTATACACACCCTAGTACAAGGACTGTGTACTTACTCTTTCAGTTTTTCCTATACATCATTTCTCCAAGACTGTGTATCCATAAAGTTAGTCTTTCAGTTGATTATGTTCAACACCCTTTTACCAAGACTGTGTATCCATGTAGTTAGTCTTTCAGTTGATTATGTTCAACACCCTTTTACCAAGACTGTGTATCCATAAAGTTAGTCTTTCAGTTGATTATGTTCAACACCCTTTTACCAAGACTGTGTATCCATAAAGTTAGTCTTTCAGTTGATTATGTTCAACACCCTTTTACCAAGACTGTGTATCCATAAAGTTAGTCTTTCAGTTGATTATGTTCAACACCCTTTTACCAAGACTGTGTATCCATAAAGTTAGTCTTTCAGTTGATTATGTTCAACACCCTTTTACCAAGACTGTGTATCCATGTAGTTAGTCTTTCAGTTGATTATGTTCAACACCCTTTTACCAAGACTGTGTATCCATAAAGCTAGTCTTTCAGTTGATTATGTTCAACACCCTTTTATCAAGACTGTGTATCCATGTAGTTAGCCTTTTAGGTGTTTATATATACATCTTTGTACCAAGACTGCATATCCATGTAGTTTTTAATTAGTTATATACATCCTAGTACCAGTACAGTTTATCTGCATAGCTAGACATAGTTTATCATATCCGTATCAAATATAGTTTATCTGTGAAGCTGGCCATAATAGTTAATAATTCTTTATCTTGAAAAACTATAAAATCTAATACAATCAAGACATTCTTCCCATGAAACAGGTTTGTAGTTTACTTTGTTGTATAACCACTGTTATAACAGTGCATCCAAATACTTCAGTGGGAAACTTGTATACCTCACTGTTATGTAGGTCATAAATATTTTTGCATGTGCTGCTAACAGGTGGATCTATTACAAAAGGTTTTATCCAGATTCATGTGAATATTATATGTATTTCTGTAGAAAATGTATGTGCTGACAACACTGGAATTAAGACTGTCAAGTTCACAGCTACATGTCTCAAGTTAATGCTTTATGAATGCCTGTTGCGATTATGAAATCAATTCATGAAATACCTGTTTTTTGTTTAAGAAATTAAGTTGCACTTGCTTGGTTATATGCTAGTGTGTAATACTTTATATAGTTGGTTATTTAGCCTTTCATTGGAGTGGTTATGAAAATGGTTTATAAATAAGAAGTAACTAAAAATGGCTGACTTGTTGTTTCAACTCCCCTTTTGAATACCACACAGACTAGCATATGTGGTGAATACAACACAGATGTAGAGACTAGCTTGCCTGTGGAATATACCATAAAGACTAACTTGTTGAATACCTTATGAGTGGCCCTAAGAATTTCTTCATATTATTATACTAGCTTGAATACCTGTTCCCTGGATAGAAAGTATGTAAATTCACGATTAATGAAAGGTTATCTTAAGGGCTGAAAACATTCTTATGAAATGGTAATTACCTCTTCTCCAAGATTAGATATTCTCATTCAGGGCTGCCCTCTATTTGCAAACATTTTCTTTATGTATGCTACAAGCCCTGCACTTTCTCCCTCATTGAAATGAGTAATTTCAACAAGCCTTTCATGTAAATGATCAAGTATAATTTATCAAACAATAGTAGCATAGCAAAGCATGCTCATGTGAAGCATGTGACCCACTCTACACTCCTCTACTGAACTTTCACTTCTCGTTTGGCAGTGTTTGAGTTGGATGCATTTTTTTTTTAGTTGCTTGTTGTTGCACATTTAACTTTGTTTTTCTTATGATTTGGTTAATTTTAAATTTTATTTGATTTGTTTATCCAGAGTCTTTTTTATATTTATCAGTTAATTTATTGCTTTATTTCTTTGCTGAGGTTTTTAGAAACTTTTTTGTGCAGTGCCCCAACCACTTCAGAAGTTACAAGAGCAACTATTATTTTTTTCAGGTCGTAGATGCAGGTGACCTAACAATTCATTTATTTGATGTTGCACCTTGAGAGGTTAAATGTTAAAGGGTTCAACTTTTCTCCCATGGTTTATATTGACACTGCTGAGCCTTTGCTGGCTGACAAGGATTTTGTTTAGCTTTTTTTGCCTCTAGAATTTTCCAATCATTCTTATTCCCAACCTGGAGATTCTCATTAGTCTAATTATGTCTTCTTGAAATTTCAGTCTCAGGCTTATGTTGTTTTATTTTTATCTCTTATTTCTTTATCCCCTTTTTTTCCACTTACATGCAATATTTTACAACTTTTGGATTTTCTTTCCTCCCCTGATATTCAGGTTATTGCTATTCTGTTAACTTTGCATTTTCATGAGGAGATTAGCTTGTTGCTTCCCCCCTCCCCCAAGGATGTTTTATCATACAGTGGACAATGTTTTTGATCAACTGCTGTGTTTCTTTAACCTTTTGGGGGGGCAATCCTGAATTTACTGCTCATCTTACACATCATACCCTTCCCTTGTATTTGTTTTCCTTACACAAGTCTCCACAAATTTTCCAAGGGCTTTTACCAATACCCTTCACTTGCTCTCCTCTAGTTTAGCCCATATTTTATCCTCAACTTTGGTCTTACAAATGTGGTTTCTTTGTTGTTGGAACCTTTGAGGTAGGGACTCAGTTTTGACTTGGGGCATTTTACTTTCCATATCTCTTGGGGTATTGTGTCTTTTTTCTTTCCTGAGGCTTCATGTATTTGCTCCAGTTCCTGACAGTTTCAAGCCCTGAGTGATAGTAGTTTGAACTTATTACTTTTGTGTCCAGTTTGTCTCTGTTGGAACCTCATAGGCTACCTATTCCTTAAAACTCTTCCATGTTTCTGTAGTTATGGGTACTTCTCTTGGTTGATTTCTTTGATGGGGTACCACTTGTTGCTGAAAACTACTTTGAGAGTTCAGGTACTGTGGAAGCTCAACTGTTGGTATTCTTACCTTGCTGGCTAAACTTTGTCAACAATCAGTTGGTGCAGTCTTTTCAAAAGGGTTTTTATCTAGTTTCCTTTCTCTTCTCATTTCTCATTTCATTTCCTCCTCCTTGAGATCCCATGACATACCAGCATCTGTCAGACTTAATTTGTATCAAGTACGTTCCATACATTTTCTTGCATTGTACAAGCTTCTGCATTAAAGTTTCTGTGGTTACAGTTCATGGATGTTGGGCTCCTTTTTGCTCATACCAGGCAGGTGTTGACCACTCATACTCACCACCTCCATTCTGTAGTAACTCTAGGGACTGATTGTTGAAAGATGTTCTTACTTTGACTCACCCAATCTCTCTGTACTTGATAGTCTTCTTTGACACCAATATCAGTTGAATTTACATTCTCTGTTACGTCTGTGTTTCATTGACCTTTTAGTTCATAATGTCTTTTCAGCTTGTAATGGAATCTTGCTCAGAATCATCTTTTGCCAACATTTATCTTTCTCTTTCTCTGAGAAATGATCTGCAATGATAGCTGGATTAAGGCCTAAATCAACTGGTATGCTACTTCCTCCCCTGCATGCAGTTATCCATCTCCTCATGGACATTCTTCTTCAGGGTTGGAGGCTTCAAACGTCAATCAGAGAAGCCTTTCTCAAATGTCATCTTGTATCAATATTCTTTAGACATTGAGAAGGCTTATGATACAACATGGCATTATGGCATATTGTGAGATCTCCAATTATATGAGTTATGTGGCCACTTGCCCATTTTTATTAAACATTTTTAATGGATGGGAGATCCGAAGTGTGTGTGGGTTTGACACTTTCCAGTTCTTTTCTACAGGAACTTGGATTCCCTCAGGGCTGTGTTTTGAGAGTCACACTTTTCGGTATAAAGATTAAAGCCATCACTGAACAACTTCCTCTTACTGTTGCAGATGGGCTCTATGTCAATGATTTTCACATCTCATGCCAGTCATTGAACGTGAGTATATTCAGTAGTAGCTACAGACTGCTCTCAGTTTTTTTCTGTAATGGGCCACAGCAAACAGTTTTAACCTTTCTCTCTCCAAAATTGTTTGCATGCACTTTTGCTGCCAACAGGGTATTCACTCTGATCCTGTATTGGTGATGTTGTGCTGCCTGTGGTTCCCACGACAAAGTTCTTGGAGCTTATCTTTGACCGTAAACCGACTTTTATACCACACATCAAACAGTCACAGGTCAAATGTACAAGATCACTGAACATCCTTTGTGCCCTCGCTTCCACCATTTTGGGAGCAGATCAATGTTCTATGCTAAAGATATATCGTGCTCTTATTTGATTTAAACGAGACTACGGATTACTGGTCTATGGCTGTCCTTTAAGATGCTGGACCCTGTTCATCATCAGGGACTTTTGACTCTGCACTGGGTCTTTCCATACTTCCCTAGTTCAGAGCTTGTATACAGTCTCTCTAACCTCCTCTTCACCTCTGCTGTTTGCAACTGTCTTTATGCTTCAAAACTTCATTCCTTAGTCAAAGCATTACACCTGGTGTTGTGTTTTCCTTCCTCAGTGGTCCACGCTTTTTGCTCTTTTTGGCTTTCGTATCCAGGAGCAGTTGGATTAATTGGGTCTGTCCTTGCATAACATCGATGTATTCAATGATCAGCCTTTCCCACCCTGGCTTATTACAGTCCACAAATGTGACCTGTTTTTAAATCATTTGAGAAAAGCAGATGCTTTCAATTGGAAATACTGTCTATTTGCTGAACCATCCTTCCATTCCTGTTCATACAAATGCTTCAAAATCAGGTGACTCTGTGGGCTCAGCCATGGATTTTTGTGGTTAGGTGGTTGTGTGTGGAATCTCCTCTACAGCTTCTGTATTCACTGCTCAACTGCATACCATTTCTCTTGCCCTGGATCACATAGATGCTAAGCAGTATTCAATTTGCATTATTTATACTGATTTGCTTAGTTTTCTACTGGCCCTAGAATCACTTCATGTAAGTTTTCACCCTATTCTTGCTGATATTGAAAACCAACTGGCCCATTTCATTTTAACATCTACTTCTGGATACCAGGTCGTACTGGTATTTATAGGAATAGGCCCACCAACACTTCAGCTAAATCTGTCTGCTTTGGCACTATCACTGCTGTGCCTGTTCCACACATGGACTGTGGGTCCTGTATTCAAGGCTTGGCTCCATGCTTGTTGGCAGTTAATGTAGAGTGAGCAATGTGAAAACAAGCTTTTCCAAATAAAACCCTCTATTAGACTTTGACTTTTTTATTTCAGTGAGGATCAGAAACAGGAATTTGTTCTAATTAGACTACTCATTGGTCACAATTTTTTACTCATCATTTTCTTTTGTCTGGGAGTGATGCACTAATGTGTGTTGTCTGTGTAACACTCAGGTCACAATAAGTCACATTTTACTGTCTTGCCATTATTATGACTCTCAATGACTGCACCATTTTAAATGTTTTGTCCCAAAGTTCATTCGTAATGTTTGACAGTGTTATTGGCGATGGTGACACTGTCCACCTACAAGATGTTTTTAGTTTTTAAAAGGTCATAAATCTTTTTAGTGTTATTTAAGTTTTTTTTAAATTTATATATAAGACCTTTTTAATGTGATTCCTTTTTAAGAATGAAAGTACATTTAGTTCAATTTGAAATTAGAAAGTGGCCATAACTTCAAGTAAATTGAAACCAAAACTGAAAAGGCCAACTTCAGGTGACTAATGCTGCTGTTTGAAGTTACCCATTAGTCATCCTGGTGAGTCATAATTAAAATTTTGCTATGAGTCTTTTAAAACTTGTACTACTTTACTTTTCTGAAAATGGCCATAATGTCAAGTAACTTGAAACCAAGATTGGAAAAGCCAACTTCAGGTGACTAATGCTGATTTTTGAAGTTACTCATTAGTCAATCTGGCAAGTCATGATAATTAAAATTATGCTGCAGAAAGTTCTTTGCAACTTCTATTACTGTAGTTTTTCTCTTACCACACTAGACTAGATGTAAATATTGGATTTAGTGCTATTTATGTTTTTTAATTCAAAAATTAAACATTGTTTTATTTTACCTTAATTTCCTTTTATGAATTTTACTAAAATTAATTTTAACTCTTTGCTGGTTGTTTGGTGCTATAAAATGTCAAACCAACCAACCAACTTTACACCCTCCACCTATGACAGTTCAACAGTGAAATTAGGTATGTTTATTATGTGCTACACTATGAATTCTATTGCTGTGTCAATTTAACCATGAAATTAGGCATGCTTTTTACTGTGTGCTGCAGTTTGTGTACCTTACTTGCATCCATGACAGATTAACCATGAAATTAGGCATGTTGTGTATTATGTACTACAGTGTGTACTGTACATCCATAATATACATACCTTGAAATTAAGCATGTTGTTTATTATGCACTTGAATGTGTATTGTTACATCCATGACAGATTAACCATAAAAATTAGGGATGGTTTGTATTAGGTACTACAGTATGTACCCTACAGTTATGACAGATTATTGATAGATTTAGATGTGTAGTTTGTGATTTACAAGAACTATATTTCCTACAGAAAAGGCAGTTTAAGGGACTTGTATTTTTATTATGCACAACTATTGTACTATTGCACAGTTATACATGTAAATTTTCTACATAAGTTTCTTTTCATCTGTTAAGATAATGTTATTTCATTGTATCTTGTATGTTTTAATAAAAATATTTTGTCACTTTTCAGGTTCTTCAGCAACTCCCTGCCAAACATGATAAAATACAATACTGTCCTTTGTCTGACATCCAGAAAGATCACTATGACAAGCTTGTGGCAAAATTATCAAAAGAAGTAAGAGCTTTTTTAAGATATATTTTTAATGTTTGTGTTTTTGGTAGTTATGTGGGCATAGCTATTAAAAATTTAAATATTGATTCTGAAACCAGAGTTTTATTTTACAAGGTATATTGAACATAGTATCTCATCTAAAATTAATTTTACAGTTTTAGTATTTTGTTTTGTGATAAACTATAAAAATGATTAAAATTGTAACAATAATGTTACCATCAGTTTTCATATTATAACTTAGTATGTTCTTTGTTTCTCCATAAAAGTTGACAAGCTTTTGTACATCAAAAACCTAAATTTTTGATTAAGTATTTTCACTAAAAATTTGTCCATGAATACATGGAATCAAAGTCGTGACTGCTCTGAGTGCAAAGTGATTTTCATGTTAAAAGTAAATATAATTTTCTTTATCTAAAAACTTTCTATTTCATTTGTGTAGTCTCTAAACCCTCTTAAATAAATATCAAATATTTTGAGCAAAACATTCTATCTTATCTGTTATTTTGTATACCATAAATTTTTGTAGATGATTTGATTGACACTTTAACCACCATAAAAAAATAAAAAACCTGAATTACCCTTTTCTTCTTATATACCAATTGCAGATTGTCACAAAAACCGAGATGTGTTTATCCTAAATAGTTTAAAGAAGCTCATAACTCTTTGCACCTGTTTGTACTTAATTTTATTGATTTATTGCTATTTCAACCATTTATAATTAATAATCCTGCCACACAAGTTTTAAACCACTAAACAAATGGATAGTTCATATTACTTTAATTGAATTATGTAAAACATGAGCTGCTTGTGAGCATATCATATGATTTTCTTTATAGTACCTTGTATAACCTTATCTAACTTAAACTTTTAAAAGTTTTATTATTTTGTTAGTTTTGTAATCGAAAATAAAAAATCTAAATGAAAAACAACAAATATAGTAATTATGTTTGACAAAATAATAATATACTTTAAGCAATCAATGTGCTGTAACTGTTATAATTTAACTGGTATTCTGACTAAGACAAGAGGAGCAAAAATTAATTCAATTTTCTGGAAGTATTCTGTATTGAAAAATCAACATATTAATTGTCATTTGATAGATTTGAACTTTGCCTTTCTGTTGGTTTGAATGACATGGTATAAAATGCCTTGAAAAACTATCGACAATTGGAGAAAGAGAGCATGTGAGAGGTGGGCATAGCAGATGGGTCTGATTTTCTAGTTTGTGCCTCAGTAAAGAAATAAGAATGAAAACTATAAAAATTGGGCTTTACATGAGTAATATATATATTTTATAACTTTTAGGGACAACAAGATATCTATTGACCTGTCTGAGCTGTCTCATGCTCTTAAGCCAAACTAAAATTATTCATACATCTATTGAGCTATCTTTGAAACTCACTCAAAGTTACTGCCTCCACAACATATGATGGCTACTCATTTCAAAGGTCAAGTACAATGTTTGAAAAATCAAATTGTCTTGGTGGAAGATGACTTCTGCATAGCCTAAATCTATATGTTTCATAGTTCTGTTATTCTTGTTTTTAAGTATAAAAAATGTTGATGTGTCAGCACTATCAATTCATTTTACAATCGTAAAAACTTCAATCAGATCTTTTTTACTTCTACTTTTTCAAGAGCAAACAATTTTAAGGATATTGATCTCTCCTCATATGATAATTTCATTTTAGTAACCCCTCCCCTTTGAGCCCTTTCCAACAGTTCTTCTGTTTTTACAGTTAGAAACACAAGACTGAACATGCTACTCCAACTGTGGCCTAACCAGTGACTTGTACAATGAAATTATAATCTCTTTAGACTTCTGTTCAATATTTCTGCCCCTCAATGTGGATTCCTGTACGTGGTGAGGGGCCTCTCAGGGGAGGTTCTGTTCTGTCTGGTTACCTTCTCTGGGATCTAAACATCCACCCATGTGTTTGCCGTGCGTGGCAACCCATGAAGGGGAGAAGAGGATCCTGGTGGTTGAGAGGTCCAACCCTAACACACCACTTTGGCCTCGAATTCCTGTAGACGGGCAGCCCTTGGGTCAATCGGCTGGTCCACTTGGGCTAGAGCCAACCAAGTACCAGTGTTGGAAGTTCTCAACGGGTGTCGTGGACATTGTGCCTGATGCTGGTGTTTGGGTATAGTGTCACGAAACCCTGGCGTTGCTGCATTATCCTTGCGTGACTTTGTAGTGCGTCCCCTTGTAGGGCTCCATGGTGGGTGGGGTCAGTGGGTACTGAAACTTTTCCTCTTTCCTATGGATTCTCCAAAAAATTTAAATAAAATTGTAAAAAAACAGTCAATGGGTAAGCAACCACGTCTTAAATACTCAGAACAGCAATCTTCAACATCAGTAACACACGTACCTCATTTTCTTATATTGCATTCTCTTTCGGAAAAACCTTTAGGGCAAATGTCTCCTTTTTTATTCAAAAGGGACTAGAGGGACTTGCTGGCTCTCCAAAGTCAGTAAAGAAGCTTTGATCTGGAGACATATTGGTTGAAACATCCACATCCCAACACAGTGAACTCCTTGAATTCAAAGGCAATTGGGGACATACCTATTATGGTTACACCCCATGCTACTTTGAATTCTTCACGAGGAGTTATTGTTGAAAGGGATTTGAAGAACGTTCCCGAGTCAGAGATTCTTGCTGGTCTCTCCACTCAAGGAGTTTCTGCAGTGAGGCGCATCTCCACTCGCTAAGTTGGAGTTACACTGCCAACAGATACCCTCGTTTTAACATTTACTTCACCATGTGCACCTGCCACCATCAAGGCAGGTTATCTCATTTGCAGGGTTCGGCCATACATTCCAAACCGTCTTCGATGTTTCCAATGTCAGAGATTCGGTCACTCAAAGACATCTTGTCGTGTTTCCTTGACATGTGCTTGTTGTGGAGGCAAGGACTACAATGACTGTGACATGAACCCACATTGCGTGAACTGCAATGGTTCTCACTCCTCTTACTTTCCTTCTTGCCCAAAATGGTTGGAGGAAAAAGAGGTGCAGCATTTAAAAACAATACATAACATTAGTGATCCTGAGGCTCGGAAATTGCTGCCCACTACTCCATCTCGGACATATGCTTCTGCACTTCATTCCACAACTAGAGTGGGAGTGCAGATAGATCTCTCTGTGCATTCAAGAGAATCGTTTTCAAAACAAATGAAAAGCCTTTTGACCTCCGTGGTTAAAAAGGTTGATGAATCGACTTCCATACCCATCTCTGCTCCTCCCATACCTTCTAACAAACCTCAAGATCCACGTCCTTCAGTTTCAAATACAGGCATTTCTTCTGATACATCTTTTTTCCCACCCCAAGAGGTAAAACAATTATTTGCTCACGTCCACAGTCACTGGACTCCTCTTCCAATAACAAAGACCTGCTCACTGGACCCAGGGCAGGATCCATGGAGATTGATAGACCTCCTCTGACTAAGGACAGTAAGGAAAAAAAGATATGGTCGTAAACAAAAGGGTTCTCCAGCTACTTCACCTACCCGTTTTTAAAAATGGCCACCTTAATACAATGGAACTGTCAAGGTTTACGTTCTAATTTGGATGATATCAAAAGACTGATTGCTTCCTACCATCCTGTTTGTCTTTCCTTACAAGAAATATTTCTCAAACCTGCTGATACAGTCTCCATTCGGCAGTTTTCTCTGTACAGAAATGACAGGCTGTGTGATGGTCAAGTACATGGAGGGGTGGCACTGTTGGTTGATCAGCATGTGCCCACCCTGTCTTTGTCAATCAACACACCTTTGGAGGCCGTAGCCATTTGTGTTTCCTTGGGTCATACCATCACTATTTGTTCTCTATACCTGTCCCCTGGAGAGACATATGATCAATCAGAACTTGATGCTCTCGTTGAACAGTTGCCATCTCCATTTCTCCTGGGAGATTTTAATGGACACCATCCCCTCTGGGGAAGTGCTATTATTGATGGGAGGGGTCGATCTGTAGAGCGGATGCTCTCTGATCACAATCTTTCTCTTTTCAATACTGGTTCTTCCACTTACTTTCATGCTCCTAGTCATTCGTTTACCGCTATTGATCTCTCAGTTTCCTTCCCTTCATTATTCTCCCATTTTTCATGGAGGGTTGATGGTAATCCACTAGGCAGTGATCATTTTCCAATCGGTTTGAGAGAGACTGGCCGTGGTCGATGCCACCCTACCCCTGTGCCCCGGTGGAAGCTGGATCAGGCAAACTGGTCCACTTTTACTGCTCTTGCAGAACTTGTTCCTGCCATCGTAAATCATCCATCAATAGATTACTGTATTATACATGCAGCTGCTCAGTGTATTGCTAAAACCTCGACATGTTTTCCACGATATCCTCGTCCATGGTGGAATCCTGCTTGCCACTTTGCACGGAAGGCTCAAAAATGGGCCTGGGATACTTTTCATAGATATCCCACACTCTCAAACTGGGTTGCTTTTCAACGGGCCCGTGCACATGCTAGGTGGGTAAGACGTCAAAGCCAGAAGGAATCTTGGATTAAGTTCACAACCAGCATATCTTCTACCACCAGTTCCAAGATCATATGGGACAGGATACGAAAGGTTAATGGGAACTACCATTCTGTCCCCCTCTTGATCTTACTTTCTGATAGTCAGGAGGTGACTGATGTCCGGAACATCGCTAACACTCTAGGTGAAAGCTTTTGCCGGGTATCAAGCACTTCTGCTTGTTCCTCCACCTTTCTGGTCATCAAGACTCGGGCAGAGAGATCACCTTTTTCCTTTCAAACTGACTGTTTCTTTGACTATAATTGTCCCTTTACCCTGGTGGAACTAAAAATGGCCCTTCATCGGTCTGCCAGTACATCTGTTGGACCTGATGATATTCATTATGACAAGCTGCACCATCTATCTCCTGCTTCTCTTGATGTCCTTCTGATTGTCTTCAACCAGATTTGGCAGGAGAATGCTTTTCCTGATGCCTGGTGCAAGGCTATTATTTTACCTTTCTCTAAGCCAAGGAAAGATCCGAAGATTCCTTCACACTATCGTCCAGTTGCTTTGACGCGCTGTCTCTGTAAGACCTTAGAAAGGATGGTTAATGCTCTCTTGTTTGGTTCCTTGAATCAAACAACCTCCTCTCGCCCACCCAGTGTGGATTCCGTCGACAGCACTCTACCGCAGACCACCTAATTTGTCTTGAAACATCTATCAGAGAAGCCTCTCTCAACTACCAACATCTTGTGTCAATATTCTTTGACATAGAGAAGGCTTATGACACAACATTGAGGTATGGCGCTTTGCGAGATCTCCATACATATGGGTTACGTGGCCATCTACCCATGTTTATTAAAAATTTTTTAATGGACAGGAGATTCCAAGTTCGTGTGGGTTTGACACTTTCTCGTTCTTTTGTACAGGAACTTGGAGTCTCTCAAGGCTCTGTATTGAGTGTCACACTCTTCAGTATAAAGATAAATGCCATCACTGAACAACTCCCTCTCACTGTTGCAAATGGGCTGTATGTCAACGACTTTCACATCTCATGTCAGTCGTCAAACATGAGATATATTGAGCGGTAACTACAAACTGCCCTCAATCGTGTACGGGAGTGGACTCTGGCAAACGGCTTTAATTTCTCTCTCTCCAAAACGGTATGCATGCACTTTTGCCATCGACGAGGTATTCACCCTGATCCTGAACTTCATATCAGTGAAGTTTTGCTGCCAGTGGTCCCAGAGACAACATTCTTGGGGCTTATCTTTGATCGTAAACTTACCTTTATACCACACTTAAAGCAGCTTCGGGTCAAATGCATAAGAGCTCTGAACATCCTCCGTGTCCTCTCTTCTACCAGTTGGGGGGCAGATCGCTGTTCAATGTTGAAGATATATCGTGCTCTTATTAGATCGAAACTCGACTATGGATCAGTGGTCTATGGCTCTGCCAGACCCTTGGCCTTAAAGATGCTGGATCCCATTCGTCACCAAGGACTTCGACTCTGCACTGGGGCTTTCCGTACCTCTCCAGTTCAAAGCCTATACATTGAATCTCATGAACCTTCTCTACACCTTCGCTGTTTGCAACTATCTTTACAGTATACTTCGAAACTTCGTTCCTTACCAAAGCATCCCATCTGGGAATTTGTTTTCCTTCCTCGGTGGGCAGTACTTTTTCAGAACAGACAATCTGTCATTGCTCAGTTTGGCCTTCGCATCCGGGCGCAACTGGATGAATTGGGTCTGTCCTTGGATAACACTGCAGATTCCACAGGTCGGCCCATCCCACCGTGGCTTATTACAGCCCCCAAATGTGACCTTTCTTTCAGTCACCTAAAAAAGCAGATACTCCAGATTGGAAGTACTGTCTTTTATTCAATGAGTATCTTTCAAACAGTCATTTAGTTCCCATTTATACAGATGGTTCCATATCAGGTGATTTAGTGGGCTCTGCTGTGGTTTGCTATGGGTCAGTAGTTGCGAGCACAATCCCCTCTACAGCTTCTGTGTTCACTGCTGAACTGTATGCCATATCTCTTGCCCTGGATCATATTGCAGCTGAGCAGTACTCCAACTGCACTATTTATACTGATTCGCTTAGTTCTATACTTGCCTTGGAATTGCTACACGTTAGCTCACATTTTATTCTCGCTGATATTCGAAACCGACTGGCCCATTTCTCATTAGCTGCTACTTCAATCCAGTTTTTCTGGATACCAGGCCATGTTGGTATTCGCAGGAACGAGCTTGCAGACATGGCAGCTAAATATGTCTGCTTCAGCACTGTCACCCCTATGCCTATTCCGTACATGGATTATGGTGTTGTCTTCAAAGCTCGGCTCTGTGCCAGCTGGCTATCCACTTGGAGTGAGCAACGCAACAAACTTTTTCAAATCAAACCCAAAATTGGACTTTGGCCATCTAGCTTCTGTAAAGTTCGGAAGGAGGAAGTTGTTCTCACTAGGCTACGCATTGGTCACAGTTTTTTAACTCATCATTTTCTTTTATCTGGAACTGATGCACCAATGTGTAGTTTGTGTAACACTCAAATCACTATCAGCCACCTTTTACTTTTTTGCCATCGTTACAATTCTCAATGACGGCAAAATTTTAAATATATTATTTCCCAGGGTCAGTCTGTAACATTGGACAGAGTTATTGGTGATGGTGACTCTGTCCATCTTGATAACGTTTTTAATTTTTTAATGGCCATTAATCTTTTTCATCTCATTTAAGGGTTGCATATTTATTCATTACACCTTTTTAATACTGGCTTCTTTTTTACAGCTTTAATCACTCTCATTCAATTTGACATTGGACAATGGCCAGAACAATAAATAACTCGACACTAGGACTGGAAAGGCCAACTTCAGGTGACTAACGCTACTGTTGGAACTACTCGTTAGTCATCCTGGCAAGTTGTTATTATAGTTTTGCTGCATATCGTTTCACACTTTTACTACTTTACTTTTTAGTACTGGCCATATTGACTCGTAACCCGGAACCAGGTGACTGACAGTGGTTTTTATTCTTAGCTGTTAGTCTTCCTGATGGGTTATGATCATTACCATTCTGCTACAGGTAGTTTTTTTACATCATTGTGGACTGGATATCAACATTGGTTTTTATGCCATTTTCTGTTTTAATTGCCGTTTTACTTTTATCTTCAATTACTTTTACGAATTTTACTCCATTTCCTTGACTTTTATCTTTTTACTGAACATTTGGCTACTAATTATTACGATTTGGCCGAGTGTCTTTTAAAACTTTTATTTTCGTACATTTTGATAATAGCTGCTGTGACACATAACCCGGAACCAGGACTGGAAAGGCCAACTTCAGGTGATTGATAGAGGTTCTTGAACTTACCTGTTAGTCTTCCTGACGGGTTATGATCATTACCATTTTGCTAGAGTTAATAGTTTATAACTTTGAAGACTGGATGTCACCATTGGTTTTTACACCATTTTCTGTTTTAAATTGCTGTTTTGTTTTTACCTTTATTTACTTTTATAAATTTTACTCCATTTACTTGACTTTTCTCTTTTTACTGGACATTTGGCTACTCGTTGCGATTTTGCTATGTGTCTTTTAAAACTATTCTTTTACATTTTGATACTGGTTGCTATGACATGTAACCCGGAACCAGGACTGGAAAGACCAACTTCAGGTGACTGATGGTGAGTCTTGAACTTACCTGTTAGTCTTCCTGGCAGGTTATGATCATTACCTTTTTGCTAGAGTAAATACCTTACAACTCCTTATACTATGCCTTCTGTCTTAACGTTGTAGACTAGGTGTCAACATTGGTTTTCTCCTTTTTTGTTTTACCTTCATTTCCTTTTTTGTCTTTTACTAGATTTATTTTTTTTATTTTACTTTTTTACTGGATGTCTGGTGCAGATAGCCTTGTTGCTTTGTGCCATAAAACACTAAATCAATCAATCAACCAATCAGTATTCTGTAGATACAAACTGAAGTCCTAATTACCCTACCACAAGCAACAGCACACTACTTAGATGGCTTAAGAGACTGATCAACCATTAAACCAAGATCCTTTTCTTTCATAACATATATTAAAGTTACTCTCTTCCACAATGTATTTATAATTCAAATTACAGTAACCTACATGCAATATCTTGCATTTATGATATTTAAAACCCATTTCTTATTTATTTGCACAACTCACTTAATGATCTAAATCCTTTTGTAAGGCAGCAGTATTCTCTTCACAGCCAGCAACACCCAAAAACTTTATCATCATCAGATTTAATAATTTATTGAACATTCCTTCATCTGTCATTATTGTAAATAAAAAGGAAGAACAGTTCCAAGACTGAGCCTTGAGGTATAGCAATTATAATATTAATCCAGTTTGACTAACTCCATTTATAACAACTCTCTGCTTTCTTCCATTAAGTCACTTTTTTATAGAATTATCTAACTTATCCCCACACCTAGTCTAGCAATATGTCAAATACTTTCTGAAAATCAGGGTAAACCAAATTTACACCCTTTCTGCCATCTACATATGCAGTAACATTTTCAAACCATTTCAAAAGATATGTGAGGCAAGATAGTGAAATTATGTTGACAATTCAATAAGATTCTAAACTTTGTTAAATAAAATGCAAAGTCTCTTTTATCAGTCTTTACAAAACTTGTGAGAAAAGTTGTGGAATACTAATAGGCCTATAATTATGGAGACAATTTCTGTTACCTCCCTTGAAGATAAGAGTGATATTAGCTAATTTCCAATTTGTTGGTACTTGTTTGGTATTTAAGGATTTAAAAAGATTATAAGTGGCTCACACATCCAATTCTTGACCTCCTTTAAAACTTTTTGGGAAATATCTGGTTCAGGAGCTTTATCATTCTTTAAATTTCACAATTTTATTGTAACAAGCTCAGAATTTATGCAGATGTTTTGTTCAACTGTCACTTGCTCATGATGAGGAATAATGGCTGAGTCTTCAGTAGTAGAAAGGGAAGGAAAGGTAGAATTTAATAAATTAGTCATTTCTTAATCATCGAATACAAGTTTTAATTTATCATCCCTTAAGGGTCCTATTCCCACTATAACATTTTGTTTACACCTAATCTACTTTAAAAAATCCTTACTGTTAATTTTTGTTTTCAACCAAATGTTTTTCATATATCCTTTTGAATGCCCAAATTTCTTGTTTGACCAACTTTCTTGATTTTCTAAATTTTTTTTATATTACTAGTAAATTTAAATTGATGCTTTTTTTAATCTGTTCACAATTGGTCATGGGTCAGAGACCATGCCATTACATATTACTTAGCAGTTTAATAAAATTTAAATTTGTTTTATGGATTTACATCTGTCAGTTTAGAATCAAATTGAATATTGTAATTCAAGCTTTAATGTTATAAAAGAATTAATTTCTCAATTTAAAAGTAAATATTAAAAGAACACACCTAAATATAGATTTTAGTGAATCATGTAACATGTTCTGTGAACTACTGTTTAAAAATTAGATGTTTGTGGGGTTGAAATACTAAGTCTAGTTTCCTGCAAGTTTGGAAGTCATATAACTAATACTAACAAGCTAAAATATAGAATAAGAACCTTGTATCTTTTTATTTTGCTAAGACATAGCTTATGTACTGAACCAAACACAGTTTGGAAATGGTCCCTTATGTACACTAATTTCAACATATGAATAACTAATTGATAACTTAGAATATTACCTTTCTAGTTTTCTTAGCCATTTTAATCTGTGAAAGGCTGTCTTGTTCTTTAAATCCAGGATTTCAAGATATGAAGTTGCATCTTTTTTTCTGCTCAAAGTTTAATATATTTTAAATCTAAACACATCAAACCTAAAAAAAGAGAGAGAGAGAGAGAGTAAAGGTCAGTTTTATATTATTGGATACATACATTGAGTGCACATGCACCTCATCAATGTAAGTTACTTAATGTTAGCTAGGCATGACTGAAGGTTCAGTATGATAAAAAAATAAAAACATACAGCTTTATGTGACTTGAGCTACTCAGACTAAGTATTTGTAATTTTTGTGATAATATGTAGTCATTCAAGCATAAAAAAAGCATAATGTATATTCATTACTTAATTTTTTATGATCATTTATAATGTTGGTCAAGTGACAAACCCCATGTAGTTAAGAGTATAGAAAATAACACAAAATATAATTTTTTTCCTGAAAACCTTTGAAATGTATTTAGGAGGATTTCAGGGATAACACAAATAAAATTTGAGGTTTTAGAGATGAAGAATAGTTCCTTTAATCATAGAATGAAATCACTTTGCACTCAGCTTAATAACAAAACAGACTCTGTTCCACAAACAAATCATTAGTAAAAATATTTCATTAAAAAATCTGATTTTTTTGGTTACAGCAAAAACTTGTAATCTTTGCTAAAAGTCTACCGTATTTTGTGAAGACACGCATGTTGTATCAAATGTTATAAAGTTCACATTCTTAATGTGTGCATATGTGTAGATGAACTTGTGTCGCTGAGCCCATTGTGAAAGCGTTAATTTTATCTCTCATACCTTTTGTGAACCAACCTGGATTTTACTTGGAGCTGACTTTTTCTTTCTCTGAGGAATGTATTTATTTTTAATATTGAAAATATTTTCTTGGAAAATGTTCCACATTTACTTAGTGTCTCCAAACAACCCAGTTGCTAAATTCACTGCAGGTAGTTCTTGTTACATCTCTTAAAAATTTGCTTTTTGAAATTTGGAATCACAATATCATTATTTCTGATTTCATGTGCAACAAAACATCAAATCTAATACAACAATGATCCCTTATACCTTTCAACCATTTCTATATTAGAAATCAACAATAAATCTAAAATATCATTATTCTAGTATTTTTCTTTACCAATTTGTGAATAAATCAATCCAACTAGTCCTAGTTTAAAACTGACCTTACCTGTAAGTTAATAGCCTTTACAAACATGCCAGACTCTTTCTCATTTAAGTGTAAACCATCCCTTACAAAAAAGGTTCTCTTCTCTCACTGAACTGATTTCATAAGTCCAACCAGCTAACCTGCTTATCTATAAATATTAATTTTAGCCTATCATTTAGCTCTAGTTACCTACTCAAAATTTTATCTCCATAATTTATTCTTGGCAGTATCCTTCACACAATTAATTTATGGGCATTAACTTTAAATACTTTTATCAACCCCTTGTATTTATTAATTAGCTCTTCTGACATATCTCTTGTTCTGTCAGTTATGTCTTCCATCTTTGCCAAGGGTAAAATATTCTAATTATTTTCTCCTTACTTACCCCACAAACTATTTTATTCACATGTTGTGTCAAGGAATGACCTAAAATTATAAGTATAACCTCTTTAAATTCATAATCCTTGTTCTTTTCAATCATTTTGCTTTCCTTCCTTCCAGAAGTTCCTCATCTATATAAGCTGAGGGCTGAAATCTGTTCCTCAGTAGAATAGGATCTTTACAATTAATTTCAATGCTGTAAATCATAATATTACACTTTCTAACTTCCTGAATGTCATTATTAATCTTAGTTGTTGCCTCTGTTGCATGTAAAGCTTAAGCTTCTCTTCAAGTACTGCTGTCATTTCTCACCTTTTATTCTTCTCTTTATCTGCTGCCTTAACTTTAGTTAGAATTGCCTTCACCTTTTCCTCCAATTTGAAAACTTTATTTATAAAATGAACATCTTCACCACAAGCTTTCAACTATACTTATTAAATAAAACAGTGTATTTAATTAACTTACGACCTCACTATAAATTGAATAATAAGTAAACCTAAAAAACTGTTACATCTACTAAGCACAATCTAATGTTATACATGTTACACTATTAAATTCTAAATTAGGAGTTTGTACCAACTATTTTAGTCCCAAATCATACTGCATCTAGTTATTTTTTTATTTAATTCAAATTTCTGAAGAGAAAAATAATAAAACCAAATAATATTAAAAAATCCACAATATTTTAAAAACTTAGTTTTTTAATTTTTATACTTCAAAGAGAAATAGTAAACAAATTAGAAAGACCTCAAGAATAAATCTCATAATTTTTATACTTGGAGAGGTTAAGGAATTTTTTTAAAATTTCTTCATAAAATTCAGAACTTAAATTTTAATATAAGGTTTATACTTGGTAATAAAGTAATTTAATTAAATTGTAAATGTAACTCTGTTAAATTATGTGACAAGGACCTACTTGTAGTGATATTGTTAATATTTTTGATTGCATAATAGTGTTTCTCGAGTACACAGGCAAAATATTTAAGTTTTTTTTTAAATTGTTAAATATTCTTATTTCAATTCAACTTATTAAAATCATCCAGTGTGGTATTACTGTGGAAGATATTAGATAAAACTTCCCTTGTTACCATAGTTGGTTAATTTATGAAACTTATGTAATAATGCTGTAAAGACATTTGAGAAAACTGTCTTGTTTTGTTCTCTGCAGTTGACTAACTTATTAAACTTTTAAATGAAAAAAATTGTGAAAAACGTTATCTTGTGGTCCTGTACTCTGCTATTGTGAAGTAATTTACCCTATCTGAATCAGAGGGATTCTGCAGATGTGTCAAGTGTACATCTGTGGACCAAATTTTAAAATTTGTTTCATAATAATTAATACCAAGAAATTTTTTATTTTAAAAATATTTTAGAATTGATATTTTTAAAATTTTATAACATTTGTTTAACTTAATTCATAAATAAGAATTGCAAAATGTTTAAACTTTTATTATGTGCATGCCACAGCATGTGGTTGAACAATAAGTTATAAAGATCATCTTTGATAAAAGTTGTAGGCTGTGTCCAAATACAGTTGAATAAAGCAAATTATAAACTGTTTACATTAGTGTAGAGTAAATAATGTAGTTTGAGTTGTAATATATGGTTTGGCAGTAAAATTATTAGCCAGAACTCCTGCATTAGTGAACAAAAGAATCTGAGTAGTGCAGAAGACTTAATAACAAAACAGATTTGAGAAGTTGTTTTTTAAATATATTTTTTTATTCATTGAAATGTCTTGTGTTTAATTATGTCTATATGAAAGCTGCAGTAATTTTCTCCTATGACAGGATATTAGGTAAACATAGGTATGGTAAAAAATATTATAGGCGATTGCAAGATATTCCAGTGGTTCAGATTCTTACGTGTTGAATGTTAATTTTATGTATATTTCTGTCAAATAAAAGATTTTTTTCATGAAAAAAATCAGTACTTATTAGAAATAAATTAGTCACATTGAAACGTGAGTTTTTGGGTCATTAATAAAGCTTTGTCAGTTTTTAGTATTATCTTTTTATGATTTGTGGTTGAAAGTGATGAATACTGCAGTTTGCAAAGTAAAGTATCATTGTAAAAACAGCTGGTTTGGGTTGAAAAATTTTTTTTATGTAGAGGATTTGTTTTTGTTTAGGAATTTCGCACAAAGCTACTCGAGGGCTATCAGTGCTAGCCATCTCTAATTTAGCAGTGTAAGACTAGAGGGAAGGCAGCTAGTCATCACCACCCACCGCCAACTCTTGGGCTACTCTTTTACCAATGAATAGTGGGATTAACCATAACATTATAACTCCCCCACGGCTGGGAGGGCAAGCATGTTTGGTGTGACTCGGGCATGAACCCACGACCCTCAGATTAAGAAGCGCATGCCTTAATGTGCTAGGCCATGCCAGGCCTTTATGTAGAGGAGCAAATAACGTTTTGACCTTCTTTGTGAACCTGAGAATGAGGATATATTTTTCTCTACAAGTGGAGTTTCTTGCCATTACTGATTAAAGTATCAATGGAAAATAAGCTAATGAATGTCAATCAATCTGAAACTAAGTGAATAAATGAAACTGTGCTTTCTCATAAATAGTGTCACACAAAAAATTATGGAGAATGCAAAACCTAAGAATATAAGCATCCAATGATGCTTAACAGCTTTTGTTAAAAGTCATTAATGTTGGAATTCCTGGTTGGAGAACCTTGTTTTTTTGATGAATGTTTATCTTAAGCTAATAATTTTTTTTTGTTCTGTCTGATTAAATTTTCTCATTGTCATGCTGGAAGTACCAAACATAGACAATATTTTGGCCAAATTGTTTTATTGTATAATCTCAGGTTATTTATATTTTATTT
The DNA here is from genome assembly GCA_011833715.1 of Carcinoscorpius rotundicauda. Lineage (NCBI taxonomy): Eukaryota > Metazoa > Arthropoda > Merostomata > Xiphosura > Limulidae > Carcinoscorpius > Carcinoscorpius rotundicauda. Next base: position 39,844,595 of record CM022392.1, on the reverse strand, counting down.
ACTGTTCCATTTGTTATAATTTTTTCCAATAAATTACAAAAGCTACTCTTTAAGCTGATAGCAGTGAAGAGGGTAATCATCTAAAAATAAGGTGTACAGATGCTAAAATCAAGAATTTTGTTCATTATCAAACTGTTTTATTAACAGTTTTTAAGTGAACTATAAAAGTTTTATTTTTAATTTATCAAAATTGATGTTTTATTTTTTTAAAAAGCATTTTCTAAAACTGTGTGAAATAGGTTTATTTTAATTATTATAAGATTTGAAAACGCAAGAAAACATTTACAATTGTTACAGCAGAAGCATTTTTAAGTTAAAAACATTCTTCTTTAAGCTATAACCTATATTTTTGTTTATCTTTTTGACTGAAGGTACGGGAAGGAAACCAAAATAATAAAACCAAGTCAAGTTCTGGGATGATGATGCAACTGAGGAAAGCTGCTAACCACCCACTTCTACTTCGAAACCATTACACAGATGAGAAGTTGCAGGAGATGGCAAAAGCAATAATGAAGGTAAAAAAGAAAACAAACTGAATGATGCTAAAGTGGTACCTTTCTTGATCTGAACTTGTTCTAATAAGTCTTGAAAATACTTACTAAATGATGACCTGATAATGTTTCTGGCTTTAGCTTATGAAAATAATAAACAAACAATGTTAAGTTAACAGATTCAATTATGTAAGTATTGAGCACACTTGGCACCTCATCATGTTATAGCTCATGTCTTTGTCTTTCCATGCTCTCTCTGTCAATTGTGCATTTTGACAATGGCCATGCAGTGTTGTTTCCATTGCAAAAGTCATTATGCTAATGCTATTTTGTCCATAGAATGCATTCCCTTCATGGATGATTTCATTATTTTAACATGTACAATAACAATAGCATACAAGTATATATTTACATATTCTAGTTGCACAGAAATATGTAGGCATTGTGACTGGTGATTTGATCAATATGTGATCTTTAGTTATTTGAGGTACAAAGAAGTTGAATTGACGTGTCAGGAAAGCAGCTTATGTAGATATGAATTTTGTCACTTTTCCAGGTAGAGTTTCTTCTTGGTTATGTTAGTGACCCAGACACACAATTGGTTTTGGCTGCTGATTCTGGAGTTTATTTATTCTCACCTGTAAGGAAATGTTGCACTTTGCTTATCATAACTTAAGTACAACATACTGCAAGTCAATTTTTGGATGGTCTGTACCCCTTTATTTTCTAATGCATTTAAGTACTAGAGAAGATTCCAATCTTAAATTGTGAATCACTCATCTGAACACACCTTTAAGATCTGGGTGTATCAATATTGTGTGTCAGGAAGTGCTGTACATACCCTTTCCAAAAGTGATCAGTATTTGGCAGCATTGCCCTACCTACAGAATGCACACAATGTCAAAATGTAATCAGTGATGTCGAGAAAACCCCCTTATAGAGAAATATGTGTGTGTATGTATATATGTGTGTGTGTGTATTGTCAAAAGGTAGTTCTGATACTTTTTTTTCACTTCAGTATAATATTGACTGTAGTTTTATATTACTTGTTGATTTACACACTTAAATCACTTTGATATAATGTACTGAACCATTTATAGTACTGTAAGAAGAAACTTGTAATAAACCATGCTTAAGTGATTTCTTTTAATTTTTTTGTTGTACTTTAAAAATGCAAATGTGGAAAGAATTTAAGAGTATTTAGATTCAATTCATTAAAAATCATTTAATTTGAACATAACAGTGGTGGCTGTGACTGGTAAACCTGTGTGATCAATTATATTTCCATCTCACAAGCAGTAGTGTCACTGATTAAAGGTGTCGCAGGTCTTTTCACTAGATGACATCACTAGTGACTTGTATACATACACATCAGCTAGAGAAACTATTCTATTTGTGGTAATAAACATGGATAAATTGACAAGTTCAGTATTGTCATTGAAATGTTTTGTGGTCAATGTTGGAAGTTTGCTGCATTGTGTTTTGTTCTTGCATGGAATATTGTTATTAAAAATGTACATGTAAATTTGAAGATTTTGGGTCTCTCATCAAACTCAATTTATACACTGGATTAAAACTATGAAGCCATGAATACTTACTTTCTGATATGGTATTTCAATCAACTCAAAAGATTAACTTTCTTTGTTTTGTGTTTTCCTTTATATGCAAAGTGTTAATATCACATGCCACAAACCTTTTGCATCCTTTCATTGGAATCGAAGATTTTCACACACTTTCAATGTAAATCATCATTCATGATCTCTCCACCATCAGGAGAGCACTACTATCACTTGATGCATATGACTCCTTCTGTACCACCACTGAACTATCGATTCTAGTTTGGCAGTGCTCGAGTTCAGGCATCTTTCTATTTTTTGTTCCATACTTCTTGAAGTGGTTTAATTTACTTTATTTCAAGAAAAAAATCCAGAGTAACCATCCAACCAACCTTTTGTGTCATGGTGCGATATTGTTATGGCCCTGTCTCCTTATCTACAGGACCTTCGAATGACCCTGTTTTTATGATGTTTCAGTTCAACAATAATCTGCTCTTTCTCATCTGTTTATCATAGTTGAAGCAAAGTGTGGCATTAATTGATGTCTCCGAACTCTTCCCTTCCTAGCACTTGTCTGTTTCTCCTTCTCGTGTTGCCACTATTTATAATTTTTTATGACAATGTGTGATACACTAACAACAGTCTGGGAGACTGTCTGAGAGGTTTAGGTTTTGTAGGAGCTTGTCTGGAAGTCTTTGTTCCTCAGTGGAGTCCCTTCATTTCCAATGTTTGGGTTCACTGAGTTTTTTCAGAGAAGCTTGTCATTCCTTTTCTTACCCTCCTTCACTTGTCTTGCATGTATGTTTCCTGTTCTCCTCCTTAAAATCCCACGCCATGCCAGCATCTGTACGAGGCAGTGTAACACATCTTTACACAACAGGCTATGAAACGTGATCAGTATTGTTTGGAGTTTTTGCTTTTGCCTGTTTGTATATCCCCAAAAGACAAGGAACTAGAGACTGGGTCACTGACCTGTTTCATCTCATTTGATATGTTCACACCCCACACTTCACTATGGAATCCAATCTTGCTCTTTGGTGGAATTTTTCCAGGTGTTTGGATTACCAAGATGGACATCTCAAACACCTGTCTGCATATTCCCATAGTAGGGCATTTTTCTCCTTGCATTTGGTTTGTTCATCATGGGGGTGGTGTACTCATTTTGCACACTACCCTTTGAGCTAGCTCTGACACCATATATTTTCTGTAAGCTGGTGCAGGCCTTCATTTTACACCTTCATGTCCTATGGTTGAGTTTTCACTTTTACATGAACAAATGGCTTCTTTTCCCTCATTCTGAATGTGAGTCATTCTCCTTCTCAAAGTTGCTCAGGTGATTTGGTTGACCTAATTGTAAAAGTCCTTTTTTTCACCCTACCCAGTACGTTGTTCATCTGAGTGTTTGTGCTTTTTTCAACACCTATCTCAATCATGCTTAGCCTTCTTCTCTTTGGCTCTACTTTACGTAACTAACTGTTCAGAATGTTCTTTTTACTTCTTCACTTTCTGCTTATGAACTTTATTGTTTTTGGGGATGTGGTCTTCTATGACTCCTCTCATATCCTTCATCCAGGCTCACATGTGATTCCTTCAATGGACTCTTTACAACCAACTGAACCTTGCTTAGGACCCTTTGAATGCTCTTATAACTACTCCTTCATACATTGTAGATGATCTCTGATTGTAGTTGGACAAGGTTTATACATCAGCAAGTGTCCTACTTCCTTCTCCATGGCCAGATTCACATCTGATCATGGATACATCCCTGCTTGATGGGGTGCATGGGTTGATCAACAGAAGGCTTTTGGTTGTTGATTTGTGTGAAAACGTTCTTTTCATATCAGTGTTCTCTAACTCCTTGCTATTCGTTGGACTTTGGATTCTCCTCTTCTTCCCATCTCTAGAGATCCAGTAATGGTTCATATTATCGACCAACATGACACCCAGTCAAGATCTCTCTGTTTTCTAATACATCTTTATCACATTTGTTTCCTCACATTTCATGTACCCGATGTTTTCAACCTTGTGGTGTATGATTTTTCCTGACCCAACTGGGTTTACCTAGTGAAGTGGTCACTTCATTTCCTTGTTTTTTAGTGGCTTTGGAATCAATGGGATGTTCCTCCTATGAGTGCATTTGCTACCACACTCAATCATCAGTTACCTTTTTTTTGGTTCCTGTTTCTCTAACCTTGGGCTTTGGCCATAGATACCCTCAGTCAGGACTGGTTTAAGATTTTATCATCCTATCTGATTACTTCATCAGGTAATTTCCTTCATCCATACTTCTCTGTCCAGAGTCCTTCAGATTGCTTTTTACTGACCTGCTTAATTGTGGTTTCCTCATTTAACCCATTAAAATTACCTTACATCTGTGTTCCTTTAATCCCTAACCTTCTTCATCAACCCCAGTCACTGGCTTTGCATTGTACACTTTATGTTTTCCATTTCATGCCTGGCTTTTGTTGGTCCCCATAAAAGAGTTCCATTTTCACATATCGGATGGTATTTCATTTGCCCTTCCATGGCTGTGTATTAGTGGAAATTAAATGTTTTTCTCATTTGTTCCCTCACTCATTGTATCCCAGCTTCTCCTAATTCTATGGTTTTTGGTGTCTCTGAATTTCTTGCATGGTATTTTGAGAAAGTGACTTCAGCCTCCTCAATATCAGATTATTGGCCAGACCTATTCCATGTAGCTTATGTAGTTACTGTGGTCTTTGTTTTCCCTGTTCTTGCCATTTCAATCTGTTTTTTCTGGATATGTCAGCCACCTAAGCATTTGGCACTTCCAGATTGGAATATTAATGTGGTATTACATTCCCTTACTTTATGGTTTTTTGAGTTTATAATATGGTGCTCTTTGTTTCATCTATTCTTAAGGCATATTTCCTTTTCTTCTTGGCATACATTATGAAAATAAGTTTGCATAAAGAGGGCATACAAAATGGGAAAAACTAATCTTGTGACTGGAAGAAAGTACCTGTTGGAAATACATTTTCAGTGAAAGAAAATTTTAACTTTCATATCATTTAGAAACAAAGTCACAATCTTTGAAACTTGTAAAACAAAATTCTTAATGTTTTTCAGCCACTAAGTATGTTAATTTTTATTTTGAACTAACATTTGGTAGTTAGCCTAAACAAAACATAAAACTGAATATTGCTATAAGATTACAGTTTATTTCTTATACTTACAGCTTGAATGTATGTGCACAATCAACTTTCATGCAGGCTGTTTTTATATGATGAAAGATAATCCAAAAGTGGCTGGAGAATCTATTTTAATACTTTTAATTTTTGTTTTTATTATTTTATGAGAAAAATATCATTGTGAATTATTTATTTTGAGTAGCTGAAAATAGTGTCAATGTGAGTAACCATTATATAGAACATTAAAAAATTGACTAAACTTCTTACTTTAACCATTCAGCAACCTGCTTAGAAATATCACATGCACACTGCCATACTTCTGCTGTTCATGCTAATTTAACCATCTAACTGCATTTGTTTGTTCTTTCAGACACTAAATAACAGTATGTTTTTACATAATACCCCTATTTTGTGTGTGTGGGATTTACTGATGCTGCCATCCAGTACAATAAAATTAAAATCTACATTATACACAAACTTTAGACAAATGTTGCATTACAGTGGCATTGTATATGTGAAAGATATCTATGTGATACCTTTATTATACCATGACTAAATTGCATGCTCCATATGATCATATGAGCTATCAGTATATATACTTGTATATCTGTGTAAACTTTTTGATTACACTGGTTTACAAAAAAATATTTTTTGTCTGAGGCAAGAATGTGAATAGGTGTTTTTTACTAATTTGGGTTTGCTGAATTCAAATTTATAAACAGTTTTGCTCTATCACCTCTAGTTTTCTGGCTTTTAAATAGTCTCATTTTAGTATATACAGAGTATATACGTGCTTATTTCAACAGTTGCAGCAGCTTATTACAGATAAAACAGGATAGATAAAGAACATTGACGGAATAAATATACTTGGATGACATAATGTACACAATTAATAGTACCGCAGACAGTTAGAAGTGTGTTTTCTTAGATGATCTGAAGTATTTTGCCTCCGGGATGTCACGCAAGAGCATCCAGCAGAAGTCTCCCATCATGCTGGGGTTCCACTTGCCTTGGTAGTTGCTCTCCATCTTCGTAATGTCTGGTGGAATCTTTCTCTGTGCTCATCACTCACTGCTCCAAGGTTTGGAGGGAAGAAGTTGAGGTGGGAATAAAGAAAATGAATTTTGAGTGATATTCGGCATCCCATATCCTCATAAGTCTTTAGCAACTTCTCAATACAGGCTAAGTAATTTGGTACACGTGTGTTACCAAGGAAGCCACTACAGACTGACTTAAATGGTTCCAATGCTCTCAGTTCCTTTAAGGTAAGAAGCTCCTCAAAATCAGTATCCTTCAGCAGTTCTCGGATTTGAGGTTTGACAAAGATGCCCTCTTTGAGCTTAGCAGCACTGAGACCTGGGAACACAGTAGACAGGTGTTGGAAGGCAGCACCATTTTTGTCCATGGCCTTCACGAAATTCTTCATCAAACCAAGCTTGATGTGAAGAGGAGGAAGAAGCACCTTCTTCATGTCAACCAGAGGATTCTCCTTGACTCTGTGTTCGCCAGGAACAAAAGTGCTTCTAGACCCCCAGTCTTTCTGCTTGTAATCCTGGGATACAGCTCGACTATCCCAGAGACAGAGAAAGCAACAGTACTTTGTGAAGCCCGCTTGCATACCCATAAGAAGACCAATGACCTTGAGGTCCCCACACAGACTCCACTGGTACTGGTTGTACTTAACAGCTTCTAAAAGAAGCTCCATATTGTCATAGGACTCCTTTAGATGGACAGAGTGTGCAGTGGGAATGCTGGGATATTTATTCCCGTTGTGCAGAAGCACAGCCTTGAGACTTCGCTTGGAAGAGTCTATGAAAAGACATCAGTCTGAAGGATTATGTGGCAAACCAAGTGAACAAGCCAGGTACATTTGTGCAGTAGCACAATTTGTTTTCCATGTCGAAAAATTAAGCAAGGTCTTTGTTCCGATTCCTGAAACTGGTGATCCTTATATCTTCCTGGACTAGGTTCCACTGTTTAAGCCGAGAAGCCAAGAGCTCTGACTGCTGTTTTGACAGATACAAATCATGAGCAAGGTCATTCAGGTCTTCTTGCGTGATCCAGTGTGGCTCGTTGCCACTTGTTCCTGAATAAGAAGAGTCAATATCTTCGGAAGAGATTGACTTGGCAGAATCTTCCCTTGGAGGCATTTCTTCATCTGATTTATTTGCATTTATTGCATAATAACTAAAAAAGAAGACATAAGTAACACAATATTAGAAATTAACCCTGAATGCATATACGCCTTTATGTACAGTATGCATATCTAAAAAACTTGAGGTGATGAGTAAAAACGGATTTCAAATCTGAATTCAGCACCCCAAAATTAGGTTAAAACAGCTATTTTTGTGCTTGCCTCAATTTCTTTGTAAACCAGTGTTATCAGAATTACAAAACCATTATTTTGAAATCAACAAATCAAACATTAATTCTGATCCCTTTGTACTTTGTACCTTAAATTATTAAACATTTTACAAAATAATGTATTAGTTAGAAAAAAATATATATGATATTTCTAAATCTATTTCAAAACCTAAAATAAGTAGGATTTTATTAACATGGTGTGTGTGTGTATTCATGAGGGTACTTTAGGGGATCTTAAGGTTATGTCAAAAATTTAATCAAAATATTTACAAAGATATTATTTATAGAATAAAAAAATGTTCATAAAATTAAATTTATATGAATTAAAATACTTTGAAATGCAGATGTTCTGTACAAGGAATTGTTTTTATTTTAAACATTAATAGGTTTTGGGGCTCATGAAAAAAAAAGTTAAACTAAAAAAAGGTCCTCAGGTTACTAAAGCAAAATGCCTGTCCATACAGACATTCCACCCAGCCTCGTCTAACCATGCTGTTAGTTTTCTTTTAGGCAAACCAAGCTCCTACTTATTACCACTTACTACAATATCTCTCACCAATAGTGGCAGACTTCCATATGACTACTTTTCCTGATAAATTGCAGACTTTATTTGTAAATAAAAGTTCCAAGAATGCTTATTCCCTAAAGCAACAAGGAAATTACATCGGGGTGGAATAATTCTACAACCTGTAAATCACAATGACCTAAAATCTTTATGCAGTCTGTGAAACATGAGCCCCAGTCATTTACCAACTTTCTAAAACCAGGTCAATCTCCACAGAGTCTTTGTACAAAACATTAATTATCACTATGGATGAAACACTCTCCTCCCTTGAACAAAACACCAATTATAAAATCCATTCTGTCCATAGGATCATTTCCTAGAAGAATGGAAAGCCTTACCTCTACATGAAAATTGTTTCAAACACCAGGAAAACTGCAGGTTACATACTCTCTCATGTTTTTCTTCTGTTATTTCTTTGACTTCAAAGCAAAGAGACTACATAGGAAACAACTAGAGCTTCACCTCTATTCAACAACTAGCCAACTAATGTTGAAATGAAGAAATCAACCTCAGAACAATTTACACAAACTAGCCTACCACTTCTTTTAGCTTTTGCTACTATGACAGAACCAATCATACAAACAAATCAAGCTATTCAGACCAAAAAGTTTCTAAGGAAAAATCAGCTAAGAACCAGTTTACTGAGCTCCTCCATGATGGCTCTAATTTTTCCAATGTTAGTTCCTGTCCTGACAGTCATGTCTGCTTCTCACAAGAACTGTTGATGAGTCACACTAGCTCTTTAGCTCAAATAAAATATAAAAAAAATGCACTTTCTTTTAGTGTTGTGAAAAATATACCTAACCCACCTCTCTATCAAACCAAAAGCCACCCTTCAACAGATCTTATAAGCTCTGCCATGGAAGAGTCAAGTGGAATGAGATATAGCAATCGTAGACCCTGTTAAGATCATTCCAGAACTTTTCTAATTTCTCGTATTACCATGGTTTTGAAAATCTCTTGTGCTACTAATTCTTTGAAGATGGGCACCAGTGAGGTACACTTTTGGAAACTGATCAGTAAAAGTCTGTTTTCTCGGGGCATTTTTATCCCTTGCATTCAGTTCTTGACATTAGTTTTATGGATTCCCTGCCACCCTGAAAGACCATAAGTCCCACAAAAATTGTTTCAAAAACTTTAAGACTTCACTTCTGCCAAAATAAAAACATCAATTTCAGCATTTCACCTGTATCAAGAGTGAGACAAAGAGGAACCCATGGTAACCTTCCAAGGTTTTGTCTTGGAAAATATCATACTGAAAGAACTGCTGTGATAATAATGTAACTAAAGTTTGAGAACTTCACATGTATGCACATTTGAAAGGACTTTATCTTAGAATATACTTAGAATTTTCTAAAGCAGATGTCATATGTATGCACGTGGGAGTTTTTTAACTTCATTAAAATATGCAACAATAAAAATTGGAAAAGTGAAGTACAGGTGATGTCATCATGTGCAATAAAAGAGGGTGTGAGTATATATAATATTATGTATTGCATATTGTAGAAATGTATCTTTCGTCTCTTAGAACTCAATCTCAGATAGTACTGTTTATATGCTAAGGTTGTTGTTTTTTTATGTGATGAACTTCTTGACTTGTTTATAGACACTTAGAATACTGGTCTTGTTACCTTGTTCAGTTTTAATTCTTGCTTCCAATATCCAGGTTTTTGAAAGTTTTGCTAGATTTTGTGTCTGTTGCTAGATATGTCAATAGGTTTTTCATTTTAACAACACATTTGGCTTAACGTATCTTTATACTGAAGGTATTTGTTACTTATTGTGTTTTGTGGAATTGGTTTAACCTTGCACTCATTGAGATGCCCTGCATAGCCATCAGATTAGTTAAGATCTTTATGTACCTTATATTTTACATGTTTTTGACAGGTGAGATAACTGTTTTTATTAATTTTAACACACAGCTTTTATTTACAGTTTATAAAGTTTGTGTATGCAAATGCAAAACACCACTGTCAAAATCTGTGATGATGAAAAAACCCACTTGTAGAGAAAATTGTATATTTAAATACAGTTGAAACGTTTACTTCTCTATTAGTGCTTTCTCTACCAATACCAGCCATTTTTAAATATATAATTACCACTGTCAAAATGTTTTGTTTGCAAAGCACATATTTCACTCATAGTATTGTGTTCAGTTTTTAAATTACATTAAGAAGTGGGATTTATATCAAGTTAAATAAGTAGTTGATTGATTGTTTCAGGAGCCAACCCACAAAGAAGCTAATGAACAACATGTTGTTGAAGACCTGCAAGTTATGTCAGATTTTGAGCTTCACTCTCTCTGTAAATTGTACAAGGTAAGCAGAATGGTATTACTAAAGCCCATTGTTCTGTCCGAAATCATATGAGTTTAGCAGAACTATAGCATATTGTCTGTTAATATACACTGCAGATTATAAATGGATGCCAAGATGAGGTTTTATTACTTTCAGTATTTTAATATATTATGTAAATATTTTATTAGTAGTACTTATGAGACAAAACTGTTATTAGTATATTTTTTAGATTACTAAAATTAACAGTATTTATTACTTTCAGGTTATAATTCTCTGTGAATCAAACAAAATTAGCAGCTTTTTTACCATTTGCATTCTATTAATACTTTTTTATATAAGTATTTTATCACACATTAATAAATAATAAATTCCATAAGATAAACATTTTACAACATACAAGTTTTTATAAGCCGGAAAATAATGTGACTACATCCATGGACTTTTGTGCATTTTACTTGCTTAAGCATGATATTGAAAACTAACATCTACTTACAGTATAAAGTTTCAAGATATGTGATGAAAGATTGACCTCGGATCTTGTTGCATTGCAAATCGTAATGTTGAATAATGGTGTATAAGAAAGGCAATAAAGTTATGTACAAATCATACTGGGAAGTAGTGTAGAATCAGGAACATCATTCTATAAAGTGCTATTAACCTTTTGTACAGTTGAGTAAAAAAAATAGATGTTACTTTGTTGGTCAAAATGTTGCATTGAGAAGAGAAAAATAAGTATCACTTACTGTTCATGTTTTAAGTTTGAAATGAACTTGTTTTGTTTTGATTCATAATTACATAGATGATTGTCAGTGTGGAAGCTATAATATTTCACATTTTTTTCAGACACTGTTTTCATTTAAACTAACTCCTGATGTTATATGTGACTCTGGAAAATTCAAAGTGGTAGACTTATATTTCAGTCAGTGGCAAGAAAATGTAAGTCTTTGGAAAATAATAAAAATTTATTTTACTTTTTTTTAGTAGCTCACAAAGTAATGTTTGTATTAATTAAAAAATCCTTGTTAAACTTACAGATGATAGTAATATGTTTTTATTATGAGTGTTGAGAAGTTATTCACCAGTCAGTTTATCAATGTGTTAATTCATTCTTGTAGCTGATTTTTTAGATTTGTAATAATCTTATTTTTTGTTATAAGTATAAACAATTTTGCATTTTTAACTGATTTCTAAATATCATGATCTCTTTCACTAACCAATTTATCAGTTACCTGATTTGTTTCCTTTATTTTTAGCTAATTTATAGGTGTTAAGAAACATTGATTGTTAATGTATTAATGTTAATTTATTTCAGTAGGTAATATTAAGTGTTACTAGCTTACTGCATTAAGTGATTTATACATGTTGTTAAACTTCTCCAGTAGATGACTTTCTAGTGGTAATTAGTTCATTGTGTTAAATTACTGGCCTAACTAACCTACTACGTTAGGTAATATGTTCTTGTAAGGTACTGTAATTAATTTATAGATACAAATGTACTGAAGTTTAAAATTATGTACTGGTGAAACATTTTAGTAGTTTTTTTTTGTTACCCAGCAACCTTAAACCTTAAATTTTTTTGAATGTTAGAAATATTTTTTAATCTATTGCTTTGAAAAGAGTTAGATTTTTCAGCTCATTCTTATTTGTTGATTAATTCCTGGATAATCTGTAGAAGGTATTTTAGTAGATTATGACCTGTAGTAAAACTTAACCTGCAAACATATGCATCTGTTACTCTTTTGATTAACTTGACTATTTCTTTTCAGAGAAGCAGAGTTTTGCTGTTTAGTCAGTTCACAATGATGCTGGATATTGTGCAAGAATACATGGAAATAAGGAACTATCGATACCTACGTTTGGATGGCTCTACTCCAGTGGTTGAAAGGTAGGTGTTTTTCATTTGAGATTCCATATCTGGAGAGAGGAGATTTTAATGATGGTCCAGATTATTATTTTTATGCCATTTAATCAGTTGAGATGATTTTAAAAATAGTATGTATATTTTTCTCACTAATACATTTATGGTAGAACTAGCCATTATCTTATTTTGTAAAACATTAAATAATTAAATGTGCAAAATAGAAAGGGATTAGAATTAACCTTTGTTATATTTAATAATAAATTTATTAATTTTGTATTAATGGTTGTTTACTTCTGATGGTACAAGAAGTTTCTGAAGATACCTACATTTCTTTTGTGAATCATGCTCTTTAGTGTTGAATTTAAGTGAGGTAACAAAATGGTTGCTAATGTTTCTAGAATAGTTTTCATTTAGTAATTTTGTCATTTGTTGTATTGAAGAAAAGTAGTTTGGTACATATTTTTTTTTACATGGATTCTAAGAATATCTGTATATTGTTAATATTTTCACTGTATTTTCTGAATAATGGAATATGTTTTCCTCTGTAGAAATGTAAAACACAGAATAAGATCTGTGCTTTTCATGGAAATTATTTTTTTTTATAACATCACAAAAGTTATTCAAGGATAACAGTGTATTTCATTTTTGTTGTGCTTTTTTTCTAGACAAGAATTAATAGACCAGTTTAATGATGATCCAGATATATTTGTTTTTCTGTTGTCAACACGTGCTGGAGGCTTAGGAATAAACTTGACTGCAGCCAATGTAGTCCTTCTACATGACATTGACTTTAACCCATACAATGATAAACAAGCAGAAGACAGATGTCATAGAGTTGGACAAGAAAAGTAAGTTCTTTAAGTGTTCTATCTGGAAAAAGGCAATTTATTGATGTTTTACCATTCATAGGCAAATTCTTCAAATGTCTCATCACACAAGTGAGACAAAAAAAAAAAGAAGGTAAGAAACTGTTTTATCCACACAGAGTAGAATGAGTTGAAATAATATTTTATCATACACATATGTTAGTGGTTTTTTATTAAGAAAAAAAGTACTTGAGCTTAAGTTCAGAACTGGAATATTTGTAGTGACAACAAGCACAATTTTACGACAGCTTTTAAGTGAAACACTTGGAAGTATCACATTCCTTCTCAGTGTTCTTCATACATTTTGTATTTTTATATAAAGTTAAGTTATTAATTATTTTCTGTTTAGTAAATAAAATAATTACAAAAATGCCAGAACACATGCAACATCTCTGGGTGATGCTGTTGTCTGTTCTGGATACCACTGATCACACCTGTAAGGTATGTTTCTAAGATGTCTTATCATAGTGAGTGAAACAAAATTAAGTTTTTGAAGTGGATCATCAGAAAAGAAAGGTCTTAAAGAGAATATTCATATTTGTATAGTTTCTTGCAAGGTAAAACTGATGAGATCTCGTACTTGAAGTAAAAATCTATTCTGAAGATGACTGGTATGGGTATTAAAACTTTAATTCAAAACAAAGTACAGAACAACGTTTTAACCTTCTCAAGTCATCTTCAGGTTAATAAAGAGAGTTTGCATTACACTAAGAGTTAGTAGTTCATAAGCTAAGAAGCTACTCTTCTTGCAGTGAATGTTTTCCATCACTTTCAACGTCTTAAATTTTCCATACTAGTTATGGTGTTCTGTGGACACATCTTTTGCTTGGATCTTGATTTTGTGATGACAAGAAACCTACGGGAAGTAAAAAATGTCTTTTTTAGATGGCTGATATGGGTATTAAAATTTTAATTAAAATAAAGTACAGAACAATTTTTTTTTTTACTTAGGTCTTTTTTCAGGTTAACAACTTTTTCTTTGTTAACCTGAAGATGACCTAAGAAGATTGAAACATTGTTCTGTACTTTGTTTTAATTGAAGTTTTTTACCCATATCAGCCATCTTGAGAAGACATTCATTTGTATGGGTATATGGCATCTCTTAATGAACTATTGTTTTTGAGTACACATTGGAAATTGGTTCATTAAGATTTATTGAAGGGTCCTAATTAAAAGTACTTCATTTCATATATTTCAAAGTTTTGTTTCACAAACATTCTCTAAGTGTTATGAAGAAGTGTGAATAATTTTTTTTATAGAATAAGATTGATTTTAACCATATTATATCTACAAACATTAGTAAAGCTATAAATTAATTGTTGGGTTACAATGGAAATTTCTTGAACTTTATTGAGAAGAATTGTGATAGTGTACTCCACTGTATAACAGATTCTTTTTGTATTTTGCATAAATGTTTCTCTCAGAGCAGTTGAATTCTTTTAATAAACCATATGTTATAACTTACTTATTTGCTCTTATAAATTTAATGTCATGGAAAATATATTCTTGAACATTTATTCAGTAGAAACAATTGCTATTTGTGGGCAGTCATGAGAGGGCTATTGACTCTTGCAACATGGTTTTGTATTTTGCATGATACATAACATGTATGTACTGTAACTATGAAAGTACTTAACAGCTTTACAACGTTTGATAAGCTTTCAATAAATATTATAAGTCTTGTAGATAAAAAAAAAAAAAAATATTTTCAATTAAGCATTTTTACTGAAGATTTGTGCAAACAGATCTGGTGTGGAGTCAGAGTTATCACTTTTCTGAGTGCAAAGTAATTTTCATATTAAGATTAAAGATATTTTTATACTCTTGAAAATTTTCATATTTAATTTGCATAATCTTTAAAACCTCTTAAACAAACATCAAATGTTTTTTTTGTTTTTTTAGAAAAACTACATACTTTATATGTTATTTTATACTATAACTTCATATGGTGTTGATGATTTGACTGAAGGAGAAGCTATCATATAAATTAAGAAATCAGTCTAAATTATCCCCTTTTATTTCTACAGTGATTGAAAATATAACAGGAAACCACAACTATTTATCCTCAATAATGTAACATTCATAACAGTACATATCTGTTTATACTTAATTTTAATGTGTTATTGATCTTTAAATTTTATCCTACTAATAATCCTGCAACACAAGTTGCAGATCACTTGGCAAACTTGTAGCTCATGTTACTGTATCAAATTATGTAATGACCAAACTGCTTCCAAGCACACCTCATAAATTATCTTTATTATTGTTATTTTTTTCTTATCTTACCTAATGTAGTATTATCTAACATAGTGAGTTTTTAAGTTTTACATTTTGGTTATGTTTATAATAATGAGTAATGAATAGATATGACGAACAAGAAATACAGTACTTGCCTTGGTCTTCGTTTAAGCTGTTGACTGTCAATGAAACTTTAGCCTTTTTTTATATTAATAGTACTACTGCACTAAATAATAACACAAACTAATAACACACAAGAAATAAACAATGTTCTATAATTGTCATAATTTTTCTGGCCTTGCAACTAGAGTGTTTAAAAATTCAGTTGGTTTAATTTCTATTTGAATAAATTTGAAATTTAATGTAAATTATTCATTGTAATACTGTCATTACTCAGAAAAAACATAATTTTTTTAGCCTTTAGACCTGGCATGGCCAGATGTTTAAGAAGCTAAACTTTTAGTTTGAGATTCACAGGTTTGAATCCTCATCCCACCATGTATGCTTGCCCTCTCAGCTGTGAGGGCATTATAATGTGATAGTCAATCTCACTATTCATTGACAAAAAAGTAACTCAAGAGTTGATATTGGGTAATGTGGACTAGCTCCATTATCTCCTGTCTTTCATTGGTAAATTAGGGGTTGCTATTGCAGACAGCTCTCTTGCAGCTTTGTGCAAAATTGAAAACAAATATTAGCTTTAAACCTCATTTGGTTACAGATCCATCAAACAGAAAATTAGACCATTCTTGCCATGAAAATATGTCACATTTTCTCTTTCAGAAATTGCTAATAAATCTCTGACATTTTATTCTACATTATTTATAACCAATAAAAAGTCAAGCTTATACTCTATTAAATGACATATTATGTTGATTTCTATACAATTTCACTTTCAGTCCAAGTTTTATTCCCACAGGAAACAAATTGACAACTTTAGATGAAGTTGTAACTGCTCTTGTTGCATAATTAGAAAGCCTGGAAAATTCTGATAGATAATGGACATTGTTTGCTTTTTGCATGTTGTTATTCTGTATTCTTTGGTATTTATTTAAAAATAAATTAAATTATATAAGACAGTATAGGTAAGTGTAATAAATTGTGGATAGCAAAAAATAAAAATAAAAAAGAACCATGTAACTCCTATTTTTTTTCTAAATTTTCATGTGTAATCTATCTGTTATTATAAAAGTAACTAAAATGTTAAATATAAAACTTTTTGGTTAGGTTAGGTGAAATAGCTTCTGTGTAGAGTAATTTGATAGGTTATTGTGAACTGATTGTCTGCTGAGTATTTCCCATCTTATAATGGCATGAGTGTTAATTTAGACACAATTGAAAGGCAATAAAACAATAAAATTTAAGCTTAAACCTATTTAGGATACACGAATGTAATTTTATGTTACAATTTGAAGTCATTATAAAAAGTAAAAAATAGTTATTTAGGTGTTTTTTATGGTGGTGATGGTTAGGATAGAGATAATAACAGGTAAAATGAAAAATTATACTAAAAAAACATTTCAGATTTATATAGGCAGTTTTAGAAATTGTGCAAATGAAATTTCAGAATTTAAGATGAAGGAAAGGATACGTAATTTTAAAATGCCCTTGTACTAGTGTCAACAAAGGACAAGCTACATGTATTCATGGACCAATCCTTAGCAAAAAAAAATCATTAAAAATCTGTTTTTTCCATTGTATACAAACAAGAGTCTTGTAATTCTTACTTAAAATCTGGTGTACTTCATCAAGATACATATATTGTATTAAATGTTATAGGTTGTAAACTATAATAAATATAAAATTGGTTACAAGGTCAGTGGAATTGAATGACCTCATAGTGAGAGAATGACTTTGCTTGAGATTTTAAATATTTTAATTAATCATTGCACAACTTGCACTAAAAATCTTTTTGAACTACTATTTTATGAATTTATGTCAATAAATTTGGAATAAAATCGTAGATAACAATTGAAAATTTAATGTCATATATCAGTCATTTTCTTAATTTAAAAGTAAATATTAAAGAACACACCTAAATATAGATTTTAGTGAGTCACATGGTGTGTTGAATGCAGCTCTGTTTAAAATTGTGTTTGATATCAAAATATCAATTCTATAATTTTGTACAAATTAGGAATTCAAATTATTGATACTGACAAGCTAGAATATAAAGCAAGAATCTGGCATCTGTTTATATTTTTTTAAACATTCTCTTATATATACACTTCAATATATTACATGTAAATAACCACTCAGTAGCTTTTAATCTTTGAAAAAGCTTCCACGTTTTTTCAGTCCAAGAGTTCAGTGAGATAGGTTGTGTCTTTAGTCTGCTTGATGTTTCATATTTTTAAAATCTAAATACGTATTAGTTACTAAGTGTGATAAATTATAGTGGAATTCTGTGGTATCAGTGCAATTATTTATGATATTTTGGTTATTCAACTGTAAATGTAAAATCCATAAAAATATTTTGTTTGATATCCTCCACAAAATTTTTAAAGGCTTAGCAATCTATGTCCAGCAACAACAGAGTACCAAGGTGAGAAAGGTCATTCCATAGGACATATGCTCTCGGATCACAACCTTTTTCTCTTCTGTACAAGTTCTTATACTTATTTTCATGCACCCAGTCAATCTTTTATTGCTATTGATTTCTATCTGCTCCCCTTCACTTTTCTCTCGCTTTTCTTAGAGGGTTGACTGAAATCGACTGGGCAGTGATTCTAATGTCATCTGTAAGCCATTGATAGATGACTGAGCAGCAGCACTGACTGACTGTATTGTCCAGGCAGCTAGTTAGTGTATTCTTAAAACTTTGACACATTTTTCTACAGTATTTTAGTTCATGGTGGAATCCTGCCTGCCACATGAGATGGAATACTCAGAAATAGGCCTGGGATACTTTTTGTAAGTATCCCACACTTTTGAACTGCATTGCTTTTCAGTGGGCCTGTGCACATGTTCAGCAGGTTAGATGACAAAGCCAGAAGGAATCTTGGATTAAATACACATTTACTGTCTCTTCTACAACCAGTTTCAAAGTCATATTGGACATTATTTGAAAGGTCAGTGAACAGTATACTTCTGTCTTCCTTTCAATATTACTCTCTGGGAAGTTGCTAATTCCCAGTACTTTTGGCAAAAGCTTTTCTTGTACATCTAGTACTTCTGTTTCATAACCTACCTTCTTAACCATCAAGATATGGAAAGAGAAGTTGGCAGTCATCTTGAAGTGAGCAACTTGATAAATTTTTTCCAGACTAAACCTTTTAATGTTTTTTGGCCATCTTGCTTCTGTAAGGATTGGAAGGAGAAATTTGTTCTGGCTAGATCACACATTGGTTGTTGTTTTTTAAGTCATTGTTTTCTTTTATCTGTGACTCATGCACCAGTGTGTGGTCTGTGTGATACTCAAGTTACAATAGCCCACATTTTACTGTTGTGCTGTCATTACGACCCTGATCAACAGCACCATTTTACACATTTTTTACTGTGGGTTCATTCTTGACATTGGATGTTTAATGGCCATTGGCCTTTTTAACCCTGTTTTAAGTTTTTAGTTCAAAATTTGGCTTTGTTTTGTTTCAACATGATTTCTTTTCATGTATTATAATAATTTTTACTTTTATTTTTACTGGTTGTTTGGTGCAAATAAATGCCAAACAGCCAACCATCCACTTTGCACTCAGAGTAGTAATGAAACAGAGTTTATATTCACAAACAAATCTTTAGTAAAAAAAATTTCATTAAAAAAATCTGATTTTTTGTGCACACATAAAACTTTGTAATCTTTACTAAATATCTTAAATTTTGTGAAGATACATATGCTGTATCAAATTTTATAGTGCAAATACTTAATGTTTGTGAGTATGTAGGCAAACTCGTGTATATTATACCAAGCCTGTAGTGAAAGGGTTAACTAAAATAAAGACAACTATAATCAATCCAAGAAACATAAATGTTCTGATTTTCAGACAGTAAACTTGTTTGAGGTTTATAAATTGTTGACCTTACAGATAACAAGTTGGCTTTATTTGTATACAAAATTTGACACAGGTAAATACACTCTGAAGTACAAAAGAACTCCAGTTTATTCTTAAACCATATATAGCACTGTCAAAATATGAGTGGTGGTTATACTTTGTAGTGCAGTTATTTGCTTTCTATGTGGCTGCAGTGCACTCACATTTTTTGTGGACAAGGTTAATTGTGGCCCATTTCTATTGTGTAACGGAGTTTTCTTGAATGATGTTATAGAGATTGTTAAAGATAACTCGCATATGCTTGTTAGAATTAATGTTTGGTGATTAGCTGGCTCATAGCAGAGCCATGATGCCTTTGATTCTCTTTCTTTCTCAAGGTTATCTATTTTCTTGTCATACCTAGTTTTACTCATAACTTGCAAATTATTTAGTATGTATTAAGTTTGTTGTTGTTTTTTTATCCAAAACTAGACTGATTTTATAATTTATGTTTGAACCTTTTTTTATTTTAGGACATACCTAATTCATCATAAACTTTTATATTTACTAGAAAACTGAAGGATTGTTGTTTTCATTGGGTCAGTCAAATAGTTTCATTAGTGTGATTTAGACTATACAGCTGAGTCAGATCTCATTAAATTGGACATAAGTAGTACAGAGAAGTCATTTTTTTTTCTGCTTCTGATCACATACCAACCGTAATAATGAATGAAAACATATCAAGCAGCCAAACATCACACAGGGAGCTCAGTTACATAAATGATTGGATAGCTGTGCTTTCTTACTAAGTGTAAAAGTTGTCAACATACTAATTTTAACAAGTAAATCCTTCTTTCATAGATATGGATTTTTAAAACTTATAAAAACTAAATAATATTCCATTTTGCTTTAATTTAAAATGGTGTTTTGAAAGAGATAGTGTTTGTTTTTGTTTATCTTGAAAGTTCAGAATCAAAAAAGGATTATTGTAACATGGAAATGAAACATCTTGATGAAAAAGTGAGTTGTTACCAGTTGTTGAGTAAAAACGAATTCCTGTTAGCTTCTGATAAAATGAATTCAAACTTTAAGTGAATTCCAAAATTTACAGTATGCAAAGGAAGTGTTTTAAATTAGATACTGTTCTGTGTATTTCCAGAGAGGTATACGTGATCAGATTGATCAGTAAAGGCACCATTGAAGAAGGAATTCTCAACTGTGCCCAAGAGAAATTAAAGCTGGAAAGAGACATCACAGCAACAGATGAAGGTAATCAACAGATACTACAGATACACAAGAAAAGCACTGATAGAATTACTATGTCAGTAAAACTGCTGTTACAGTATGATTCATTACTGCTTTGAATGGATGTTAAAATTTTATTTGTATGGGTAATCATTAATCCAGTCTCAGAACACTTAGCATTATGCCAAACCTAGGTGCAAGAAGGTGTTGGTGAATAGTGAATATTCAATTCAAGATTGTTGCCAACACTGTAAACAAATTTTATTGATGAAAACTAGGTTGTCTGAAAAACATTTGTTTGCTGTTACTAATGAAAACGGAATATAGAGAAAAGTTTATCACATATAACTAACTTTAGTTTTGTAATCATTTAACAAAACTTTTACCTAATTAAGAAAAAAAATTGCATTTACAAATTAATAAATCATGTAATTATTCTAGAAAATAATGAGTAATTTATGTTCATTTCTTTATTGGTTATTACAAGGAAGGTTGATGGGGGAGAAAGCTCAATTAGTGTTAAAGTAGACAAAATTTAAAGTTTTACTAAAAAAACTTTATTTAAAAGTTGTGTGAAAAGTTTAAGCTCAGTGTGAAAATCACTTATGACACCATAAGTTCACAGGAAAATCTGTAGTAAATATAATTAATTAAAACCTGTTTACTGTATTTGAAAGATTTGTTAACTAAAAGTTTGCCATATTTTGTGAATATAAAACTTAATATGTTAAAAGTTATATCATGGTTTTGTAATTACATGGTAGTTGCAATGCTTGTCAAAATGACCAAATCCTTATAGAGTTGGATAAGCAAAAAAAAGGCATGTCTTACACACTTTCCATTTTTAAAGGCTTGTATCTACAGAACTTCATTTGGTGGTATTTCATATTAATGTCTGAGGTAGTGTCAGTAAGAGTTGTTTCAGCTAGAAATGTAGCTGATTGAAACATGAATATTATCTGATATTAAAAATAAAAGTCCACTTTTAATGTTACAAACGAAGTTCATCTAATAAGCAAGCATTATTTAATTGAGTGCAATTTTTATAGTTGCTTGCTTTTCATTTCAGCTACTGAGGAGGAAGATAATGGTAACCTAGCAGAACTTCTGAAGAATGCCTTGGGGTTGTAAATGATAAATTCAGACATCTTTCCTGTGGTAGTATTATTGACTAGAGTGGCTTGTGTGTGATTGTGGGACCAAATAGCACAGTCACTTTGTCTCTTTCATAAGCTTCACACCTAATGATATTGCTGTGGAACAAAAACAGAATTTGTATATTAATTGAAGAACTAGCTGTATACATTCCTTTTCAGTATAGTATGTCTTGTTATGTAGTTTGATGCCAGAAAACTGTTTTAAAATTGGTAGACTGGAAGTTACTTAATGTGTTTGTGATAATTAAAGTATTCATACATTTTGTATAAGCATCTTCTTTTTTTCTGCTGTGAATATATCATAAAATGGGCTCTAGTATCTTTAGTAACATTCAAAGATAATGTATTATAAAAAAATTATGTTTAGCTACTAACTTCCATGAAACTGGAATTAAAGAATAAAAACTTTAACGTTTTAACTGGAAAGAATAATCAGAAAATGTAAAATTATATACTCCTACAAATACAGTTTAATAACCAATCTATGAATCTAGTAAAAAGAAAGATGTATTGTAGTTATTCTTTGGTTTGTAGAAATTCTTTATAAATTAAATTGTTTTGTAAATTTCTGAAAATTATAATTCAAATTTACGTTGAATTCATAGAACCTGAGACAAGAGATAAGTTGCTAGGTAAAATAATTTAAAATATTAAAACAAAAGCCACAAAACTAAAAAATTACATTTAAAATAGAAAATATATAATAAAAAAACTAAAGTACTCTAAGGCACCACTCAAAATATTAGTACATTTTTATTGCAGTTATATTTGTGTCAAAATATTTTTGAAGTACACTTCAATTTCAAGCAATGCTACAAATGCTTCTAAAGAAAATATCATTTCAGATATTTAAAAAGTAAAGATTCACTTGTTCACTAGAAAGTTGTATGCAGAGCTGATAGTCAAATTACACTGAAAAATATGTTGAAAACTGCAATAAGGAATAACCATAAACATTTCAGCTAAATTTAAAATGTAAACTGTAGTATCACAAAATACTCACAGATCTGAAAATTGTTTAAAATTAGGTCTTGGCTACATTAAATTGAATATTTACTTTTTTGCAACCATTTCATCTATTTTTGTGTCTTTGTGTAACATTAATTATGTATTTGTAAAGTTTGAAATCCATAACTCAATGTAAGTGTTCTATATTCAGTTATGTAATATTCTCATGTCTGACATAAGTACGAGTAGTGAAACAGGGGCTTAAAGATTATGTTAATGTAACGTATGGGTAGTCCAGTTGTAGTGCTTGTTTTAGTTTTTTAATTCGATATCATGAGATCCATTATAAAGAAGAATTAAGTACACAAATAATTTAAGTTAAAAACTTTTAGCAGTCTTTAAAGTGTGAAAGCATTTCAGGAGCCTTTATGTAATGGAGTTAATTAAAGGCTGCAGAAAGTATTTGGGGACAGCATTAATTTTATGTTTTAAAGTTTATGAACCCATGATAATCATTTGGTGGAAAGTTAGATGCTTATATATAATTTTAATTCATATCATCACAACAGTTTTTTTTCTTCAATTTTTCTCTAAGGTTTTGGTTTGTATCCTAAAAGCTGGGGAAATGTTGCTGAGTAATATTTCTAATATTTATTGTAAAAATATGGTTAGACTGCTGCTGTTCATTCATTTAAATTTGTATTTTATGGATTTCATATTATTTGCATGTGAAAATAGAATTTCATATTAATTGCTTCATCCTTAATACTACCAAACAGAACACCACAAAATGTGTATGTATCATTTTCACAATGATTTCAGCCACTAGGCATGGTCTTGGAGAGTTATCAGTGCATCTTGTTGTAATGGATGACCCCTGACTTTTTCAAGGATCCACAAGATCATGGTAATATGTTGATTGTTCCACCTGATGGTTGCTCTTCATGTGCACCTGCCACTTAGCTTGGAAATAAAATGGGTCAATTGAGACCGTTAAAGGTTCAAGACATCCTGACTAACTCTTTCCTCTTTGATGTTCTTTACTCCTGCTAATAAGAAGTAACAAACAAGTTGAGCTGCACCAGGTGGAATTTCTACTTGTCAGCTGTCAACCTTTTGATCTGGGTGACTTGTAAACACAACAGTAGTTTACAATGGCTGCTAATGTTTTTGGTTCAGGAAATTGCTATTCTTAGGCTTTAATGCAATTTATAAACATGTGCACATTTCAGTTTTCTGTCACTAGTTCTGTATGATCTTGTAAAGTACCTTTTCATAATCCTAGCTTACAGACTTTACAGCAACCATGGAATTATCTTGAAAAGAAAGCATATTAAAATAAACTGTCCCATACCACTCTGAGTTCATTGCACCTTAAGTCCTTGGTATTTAGGTACAGTGATTTTAAAATAGAATGTTTAGGAAATGTTAAACAGAGGATAAAATAAACTTAAAAAGTAAAAGAAGGCAAACGACATAAATGAATGAATAAAAACCAAATCTTTATTAATACAAAAATATATGAGAACTCAAGTAAATTGCTCAGCTTTAGTGTTTTATTATCATAACGTCTTGAGTAACTGGGGCAAATCAGAAGATTAGTCCAAAATACTAGTGTGATATCTTACACATATATACTCTTCAAAAAAAAGAAATGCAAAAGGCAAAATTTGAGACAATTTGATAACAAGTTTATTCTGGGTAGTTCTGTATGACATGTGTGAAACTTTGCACATTGCTGAACATCCAAAGTCTGCAAAGGTGAAGTTCACGCTCACTAGTTGAAGTTTAACATCACTCAGCATCAGTAACGAGTATGCCCCCTGTGAGCATCAATAACTGCTTGGCATCTCCTGCCCATGGAAGCAATGGGATGAATCACATCCTGTGGAATGGCTGTCCACTCAGCCTGCAAAGCTGCTGCAAGCTGAGGTAGTCTGCGGTTGAGGTTGTCGCCGTCGCAGACGTTGTTCCAACTCGTCCCAAAGATGTTCGATGGGGTTTAAATCTAGTGATCTGGAGGGCCAGGGAAGAATGTTGATGTTGTGGTGTTTCAAGAAGACAGTGGTGAGTCGGGCTGTGTGAGGACGGGCATTGTCATGTTGAAAAACATTTTTGATGTTCACCATGATGGGTTGCACACATGGGGCTTAAGAATCTCGTCAACGTATCTAATGTGCAAAAGGTCTGTTCTGGAATTGTAGGTGATGGCAGCCCACATCATAACGCTGCCACCACCAAATCTGTCAACTTCCTGCACACAGTTTGTTGCAAAACGTTCTCCTCGGCGACAGTAAACACTGGTCCTTCCATCCAGCCTATGAAGAATAAAATGTGATTCATCACTGAACCAAACATGCCTCCATCATTGATGAGGCCATACTCGATGTGCCCGAGTCCACTGCAGCCGCATTTGACGATGTTTCTGGGTGAGGATGACGCCTCTGACTGAACGTCGAGGTCGAATTCCTACATCTCGTAGACAGTTGTGTACGGTCTGATCGGAAACCCTACGCAGCCTTGGTATGGTTGAGGCAGTAGACATCGCAGTGGTGGTTCTATCCCGAAGGTGACATAATCAGATGTAGCGATCTTGTATGGGCGTGGTCACACGAGGTCTGCCGCCAGATTGTGGACAGTCACGAGTTGATCCATGTTGTTGGTGACGATTCCATAGCCTTGTGATGGTGCTTGGGTGGACATTCACAGCTCTGGCAACATCTGATCAGGATTCACCTGCTTCCAATCAACCAATGACGTTGTTGTGCTGTGCTTCAGTCAGTCTTGGCATAACTGTATTGCGTGTCAGTGGCTTAACACTGAGCTATGGAAACCGAGAACCTGTTACTTCTATAGAGATTTTGCACATGTTGCACTTGCAGAACATGCAGATCTCTGAAACAAATTTATTTGACACGAATGCATTTTGGCGAAAGATACGATGTTTTCCTCCGTTTTCAAAGTGCACAACTTTTATTGTCATTTTGGTCTGACAATCAGTGCCTTAACACGTGTAACATCACATACTCTGAGCTTGTAACGTTATTACATATATTTCTCTTTAAAATAACAAAAATATCCCTTTTGCATTTTTTCTTTTAAAGAGTATATTTTTACTAATTATAGAAGAGAAAATAACCAGCTATGGTATCATTATGTTATAAAGAAGTTAATATAATTATCTGGGACATCATTATTGTGAAATGTAATAAACACAACACACAAAAAGTGCTCGTAAGGTAAAAGTCAATGTGAATAGAAACTGACTATGTGTTTTAGGTTACAGAAATTTAAGTATTCATCGGGATGGTGATAATCCAAAGCATGTTAAGTCACATTTTTTATTTGGACTTTAAATTTACTCACTGTTTTGCAATCCAAGAATTATATCTGATACTTCTGCGAGTGTAAGGGTCTTGACATCAGCCTTCTCTACTGACATACAGAACAATTTAGCTTAGAGCAGAATTAAAACACATAGGAAAGAAGCTTATGTCAAAATCAATGGAAACTGTGACAGAGACAAAATATCTCTCTCTTTAGTGTTTTAGATTGTAGCTAAGGTGGATATGAACTATTTCTAGAATGGCTATATTCAGAAGCAGGGATGCAGTAATTAACTTTTGAGTTTGTATGATACAGTTCATGTTAAGTGTGCTGCACTTTGGCTTCATGTTTTGCATTTGCAACCTATTACTACTCAAAACCAAACAAAAAACAATCCAAGCTATACTCTCTGTGGCTGTATAATAAGTGTGACCATAAAATCCTATTTAATTTATAGTACCCTATTAGCTGACAGCAAATGGTGCTTGAACAGCTGTCTGTTTCCTCATCTGTTATTCAAAATTAAAAATAACCCTGATAGCCAAGTTTTTATTCCACAAAACAAATATCAATGTGATCATGTGACTGGTATATAGTTAGTTGAATGAGTTATGCAAATGCTTCAACACACTTGAAAACTGGACTAAATTCAAGACTCCAATAAGTTTTCTCCAAGAAACTGGCTGCCAATTAAAGCTGGGCAGTTAGTGGAATGTGATAATTGTGGTTTCAGTAATCAGTTATATTCAATTAATCATTTATTTTCACATGAAACTTTATTAATTCAAAGTAACAGTAAATCACAGTGAAATCAAATTATTGGCATTATGCATTTAAACCGAAAGAACAATAAGAAAATTAAAAGATATACTGCTACAAACAATTTGGTACAATTAAATTATATATAAATTAAATATGAAATATTGAATTAATTGAGAAATAATCATGATAGCAATATTTTGATTACTCGTGGTTGTAGTAATATAATAACTATCAGAAACTAATTCTGGTTGATAGACATAAAAATAGCTCCATCATAATTTTGATTCATTGATCATTCTAGAAAACTAACCCATATAGTTAACTGTCAAGCTCAAGTGACTGTATTGGTGATTTTCAGTGACTACATGAGAATTTGTATGTTACAATGGTGTCTATGGTAATAAGATATGAAGTCGTGACATTGACTGGATCACAGGAAAGGAAAAAAACTGACTGTGTGTGACACAGACCATCCTATTCAAGTAGGTACTTCTCATAATGCTCAAGTTTTACCAAGGGTAAATTAGTAGCTGACATCCATTTAATAAAAATTTACTTGTTCACTGAAAGTTTACATGCAAAGCTGATGGTCAAATTATTTTGAAAAACATGTTATTGTTGATTGTACAATAACCATAAACATTTGAGCCATCATTAAGATACAAATTATGGTATTACAAAAATAACAAAAAAAACACACCCAGTGATTTGAAAATACCAAACTGTTTAAAATTATGTCTTGGCCAGATTAAAATGAATATTTACTTTTTGTAACCATTTCACTCATTTATATATTTTTAGGTAAAAGAAAAGTTTGAAATTCATAACTCCATGTAGAAGGGGAGGAGAGGATCCTTATGATTGAGTGGTGTTTTGGGGTATTTCAACACACTATTTTGGCCTTGAATTCCTGTTGATGTTGTTACGTATTATAATTTATTTCGGACAATTTTTCGATTTATTATATTACTTTGATACGTATTACGATTTCAAATCACCGAAAATTTGAATTTAGAAGTTAACTAAATGTTAATATGTGTCAAATGTATGGTGTATGCTAAAGTTTTTTAATGTAAAAAACTTGAATATAATAATAGTTATAACAAATAATGGTTCATATGCAAGAGTTTATAAACTTGCAGATAATACTGATTCTTATTTATAGTCTAGAACTTAATGTTTTATCGACGATTTAGGTCCACGAAGCACAAATTATTTTTATCTCTCAGTTGTATTATACTTGGTATACTATACTTGACGGGAATGCTAGTTCTGGCTATTCACTCTTCCAAGTGTACTTTTCCTGGCGAAAATATTTAATGCCCTTCTAGAAGTAATTCACTGAAGTTAAATCGCTTGTAATGTTCAAAATTTATAAACGTTCCTGGTCAAATTTTGTAGTTTTACCGATTAATAGCTTTAATCACAATTATACGTTTTTAGGCCTATAACACACTGATTGTAGCTGGCCAATAATAATCTTCTCTTTCTTGGTAACTGTTTTTTTCATATGAATCACGCGAGATTCTTCACCTACTGACCGAACTCGGGCACTCCTTTGTTTCCACCCAATATCACAAAGTCACACGAATATTCCCACAGGCAATGACATGTATCGCAGACTAATAACAATAGGAGAACTAAAAACTAATATTTTAAAACTTTACTCTTCACATGGGGACGATGGTATCAGACGCATCATCCTAAAAAAGGCATCCACTAACCTTCTACATCATCTTCGTAACAGAATAGACTTATCTCCAATAACGGAATATTTCCCAGACGTCTGGAAAAAGACGAAAATAACTGTAGTTCCGAAAACTAATACAAAAAACTCTTATCCGGACAACTTCAAGCCCATAAGTTTATTGAGCTACACTGGCAAACTTTTAGAAGGAATAATTTCGAGAAGACTGCTTTTCTATTGCGAGAAGAATAGCCTTATTCCCGAAATCCAAAACTTCTAACGTAAAGGTAAACAGACCAACGATCACTTAACGAGAATCATAGAATCAATATAGAAGTCTTTTAGCAATAACCAAACAACGATCGCTATTTTCCTTGATGTCAAAAAAGCTTTTGATTCAGTATGGCACAATGCCTTTAGATATCGACTTCATTCTTTAAATATCAGTTAAAAAATAAACAAATTGATCACGAATTTTTAAACAAACCGATGCAGTGATTAAGATAAAAAATAGTATATCAAAAACATTAAAATCACCACTGGAGTTCCACAAGGTTCAGTTCTAATTTTGTGTGTATCAATCCTGTTGGCAAATAAAAAAAAATTAATACATATTAATATTTAATTAACTACTTATCTCAAATTTTAAAAAAATTTCCGGTTACTTTTGAGACATTAATACGTTAATATATGTAGTACAATAAGTCGTAGACTCGTTCAAAATAAAAGTATAACACGTAGTGACAACTCACACAGGAAGAACCCTGATAAAACATAAGAAATGGACTCTCTATCAAACAAATGTGGTAATACGAAAATTTACAAATAAGCCCTTTAATTATAACGGCATATCTTTACCAAAGCAAACTGGTGATTTTTAAAATCAATCTTCTGCAGGACTTGAACACACACAAGAAAAAGACCCACGTTTATAATTTTGTACCAACCACAAGGACTGATCTACGGATGTGACGGTTATAAGTTGTCAGATTAACACTAAGCCAAGAAATTTGTTTGCTCTTTCGTCTCACAAAAGTATAAATTTCACAAGAAATGCCACTTAAAAATATTATTCACATGTAAAATTGTTAGCTTCATGGGGCACAACTTTTTACAATAACACTTAAAAATATTTATGATTTAATTTTGAGATATTTATAGTTTTACAAAAATAATCGTAAATCTTACAATGCAATATCCTATATTTTCAAAAACGCAAAACAACTATCTTTACAGAAGGAATGAAACTCGTTTATTGCTTCGTGACCGTGCTAAAAGCATCTAGTTTTACGAAAGGATTTGCATGTCATTCGAAGAAATATATTAATTTTTCCAAAATATCTAAAACTCTCTGAAAATTCATTAGATAAATGCTTTAACACGTTAAACCTTTTTACTCTACAATGCAACACGTAGATATTAAAATATTTTACCATTTCCTAAAATTAAGTTCGTTTTAACTACAGAAAAGTTGAGCCACCGAGAAACGTTGCAGAACTGATGCAGTTAACTTCAGTGCTTCAGTTGGTGTCTCTGATCAGCACCACAACTCTCTTCTATGCATGAACTTTCTAAAGACACTGTGATATTTATAAACCACTCACATCATCCTGGATTTAATTTTACAAAATAGCAGTTCGAATCTTAAAATGAAAGTACATTAAATGCTATGTTATCCGACATATTTGCATCTGGAAATTTCGGGGATACGTTACAGTGTCATCTGGTAATACTTTGAACGAACTTGAAAGTTTGCGACTGTAGTTAATCAACGCTGCTGCACACTGTCGCAGTTCGCTTCTTCTTTGTGGGTATGTTGAGTTTTAAATACCCAGAAGGGTCGGGTGCAGAAGACCTTTTCCTCCTCAAATGTACATCTGCACGAGCAACTTTGAACCCGTTGATACGAATTTTCGGCAAAATTACAGATGATGTTTCCGCCCGAGATCGAACCGGGGACCTTGCGCGTGTGAGGCGCACGTGATAACCACTACACTACGGAAACGCGGGTGACGTTTTGTTAGCGCTAGTTTGGTTTGTACTTAATTTCGTGCAAAGTTACAGAGGTTATCTGCGCTAGCTGTTCCTGATACAGAACTTTATTACAGGAGGGAAGGGAGCTAGTCATCACCACTCACCGCCAACTCTTGGTCTACTCTTTTACCAATGGATAGTGGGATTGACCGTCCATTTGTAACGCTTCCGAGGCTGAAATGGCGAGCATGGTTGGTTCGACGGGGAATCGGACCCAGCTCAAACGAGGTGCAACCAATATAAACTCGGAATTAATTTGCTTGGAATGGACTTGGATCGTCCATGAGATATTCAGTTCGGGACTGGACGTAAGACTTCATTTTGTCTGTAAAGTTCATAAAAGTGTTGCATGTAAACCATCATTTGTGATAACGATTGGGAAGTTGTGTGTGTCAATCTTGTTGGAAAATAACATAAACTTTCATACATGTTGACAGTTAATGAACAATTAAATTCAACTTTCCAGTTACTTGAAATACTAATGAAGTATAATACAATAACTACGTGCATGAACAAACTTGGTACAAAAACGTAGATAACAAACCACGTATTTACAGTATATGAGTTTCGAGGTTTTGAATAGGTAGAAATATTCAATTAAAATCTTGATCTCACAATATATGAAAAATAATCGTGACGTAAGTTCTTAAAATCTTCCATCTTTCATAACTTACCTACCACCTCTTTTTGAACTATAAAGTTGAACATGAATATGATACAATACTATGAATATTACCATAAGAAATATAATATTTCCAGGCTTAAATCTTCCTTGTTTGTCGATTAAAAAGTGAGATACACTTGTCACGCTTACCACAAACGCACGTATTTCAGAGTTAGCCAATAAATAATTTTGATCTTTTACTTCATCTTATTTGTATCCAGTAAAAATACTGTGTTTTAATCAATGAACGATGTATAAAGTCCTCTTCTTTATCGTGTTGGTGTGAAAGACATAGTTCTTTCAGTTTGAATACAAGTGTTGAAGTGTTCAAGTGGAGTATTTGATGGATTTCTTAAAGTGCTAATCCTATAACTAGAGAACCAGTTAAATTATAATAATTATAGGATGGTGTTTCTTGTTACTATTCTGTTTTCTTAGGTTAATTTTTAAATAAATAAAAACACGTAAGAAGCTTGGTTGTGAAAGGTTAAGGCTTAAATTTTACCAAAGACTGACACTGAACTCGAACAAGCCTGTGCACAAACTCCCGAATTATTTAATAAATGCAATCTAGTGAGCTGAAAATTCGCTGAGTGTTTTAGTTATGAGTGGTTCAAAAGGGCAATAAAACAATAAGTGGAAGTAGAAAAAAAAGATTCAAAATGTTATGAGTCATAAAATACTCAGTGTGAAGAAACGTTTTTAGGAACAGTTTCAAGTCATTCTAGAAAGAAGATAGATGGGTAATTTAGATTTGTTTTTTACTTTTCATTGTGGTCACAGTGAAATCTTAAAAGGAACAGTTTATAAGAAATTCGTGGTGACGAAAAACGAACTTGAAGTCAAAGTGTATCTCACAACGGCTGGTATGGTTAGTGACACTTTTACTAAAATAAAAGAGAGAACTCAAAACAGCCGTCGTGAGATGCATTTCACAGAATTGTCAAATTGTGAAAACTTAATTCTACGCCCCTTTCAAAACTCTCTCGACGGCATAAAACTTTGAATTGTACAACTGTCACATTTAATTCATTATATAGTTAATTACCTGGATATTCTATGTCAATATCGATCAAAGGTAAGTTTCTCTAAGAAAGTAAGTTGAACCATTATAAACAGATTGGCTTTGGGACCACCACATTAGAGGATTACTCAAATTGAAAACTCTGCCATTTGGTTACACACACTAAATTACCAGAAACGTGTACAAAAATCTCGCATTCTCGGATAGAACGTCACGTTTCCTCACAGTCGACTTTTGATAATTACACATATTTACATTCACACCTTTATCACAGTGTTTGTCCTTGCTTCTGTATAATTTTGTTTCTGCACGTGCCCGAGTATTGCGCAAATCCGGCCTGTTCTCGAAAGTTCTGCAACCATGCCTAGCGAGCTCAAGAGAGGTGCTAGAATATGAACTCAAAATTAATTTGCTCGTCGTTGACTTGGATCTCTGACAAAATATTCAGCTCTAGATTCGTGTACGTCTCTGGATAGTTTTGTAAATTTTTAATACTGTTGTATATAAACCATCAGTTGTAAATATGTAATAACTATTAATTATAATTGTCATAAATAAAAGTATTTTGGTGCCTGTGTATTGAAATACGTTTCTTTCAAAAAAAAGGAAATTTAGTGTATCAATCCTGTTGACAAATAAAATAAATTTAATACATATTAATATTTAATTAACTACTGAGTTCAAATTTTAAAAAATTCCGGTTACTTTTGAAACAGTGATACGTTAATATATGTAAAACACAATGAGTCGTAGACTCGTTCAAAATAAAAGTATAACAACTCACACAGGAAGAAACCCTGATAATACATAAGAAATGGACTCTCTATCAAACAAATGTGGTAATACGAAAATTTACAAATAAGCCCTTTAAATATAACGGCATATCTTTACGAAAGCAAACTGGTGATTTTTAAAATCAATCTTCTGCAGGACTTGAACACACACAAGAAAAAGACCCACGTTTATAATTTTGTACCAACCACAAGGACTGATCTACGGATGTGACGGTTATAAGTTGTCAGATTAACACTAAGCCAAGAAATTTCTTTGCTCTTTCGTCTCACAAAAGTATAAATTTCACAAGAAATGCCACTTAAAAATATTATTCACATGTAAAATTGTTAGCTTCATGGGGCACAACTTTTGACAATAACACTTAAAAATATTTATGATTTAATTTTGAGATATTTATAGTTTCACAAAAATAATCGTAAATCTTACAATGCAATATCCTATATTTTCAAAAACGCAAAACAACTATCTTTACAGAAGGAATGAAACTCGTTTAATGCTTCGTGACTGTGCTAAAAGCATCTAGTTTTACGAAAGGATTTGCATGTCATTCGAAGAAATATATTAATTTTTCCAAAATATCTAAAACTCTCTGAAAATTCATTAGATAAATGCTTTAACACGTTAAACCTTTTTACTCTACAATGCAACACGTAGATATTAAAATATTTTACCATTTCCTAAAATTGAGTTCGTTTTAACTACAGAAAAGTTGA
Organism: Carcinoscorpius rotundicauda; assembly: GCA_011833715.1. NCBI lineage: Eukaryota > Metazoa > Arthropoda > Merostomata > Xiphosura > Limulidae > Carcinoscorpius > Carcinoscorpius rotundicauda. The sequence goes on along the minus strand of CM022392.1, from coordinate 39,810,881 downwards.
GCCACCGAGAAACGTTGCAGAACTGATGCAGTTAACTTCAGTGCTTCAGTTGGTGTCTCTGATCAGCACCACAACTCTCTTCTATGCATGAACTTTCTAAAGACACTGTGATATTTATAAACCACTCACATCATCCTGGATTTAATTTTACAAAATAGCAGTTCGAATCTTAAAATGAAAGTACATTAAATGCTATGTTATCCGACATATTTGCATCTGGAAATTTCGGGGATACGTTACCGTGTCATCTGGTAATACTTTGAACGAACTTGAAAGTTTGCGACTGTAGTTAATCAACGCTGCTGCACACTGTCGCAGTTCGCTTCTTCTTTGTGGGTATGTTGAGTTTTAAATACCCAGAAGGGTCGGGTGCAGAAGACCTTTTCCTCCTCAAATGTACATCTGCACGAGCAACTTTGAACCCGTTGATACGAATTTTCGGCAAAATTACAGATGATGTTTCCGCCCGAGATAGAACCGGGGACCTTGCGCGTGTGAGGCGCACGTGATAACCACTACACTACGGAAACGCGGGTGACGTTTTGTTAGCGCTAGTTTGGTTTGTACTTAATTTCGTGCAAAGTTACAGAGGTTATCTGCGCTAGCTGTTCCTGATACAGAACTTTATTACAGGAGGGAAGGGAGCTAGTCATCACCACTCACCGCCAACTCTTGGTCTACTCTTTTACCAATGGATAGTGGGATTGACCGTCCATTTGTAACGCTTCCGAGGCTGAAATGGCGAGCATGGTTGGTTCGACGGGGAATCGGACCCAGCTCAAACGAGGTGCAACCAATATAAACTCGGAATTAATATGCTTGGAATGGACTTGGATCGTCCATGAGATATTCAGTACGGGACTGGATGTAAGACTTCATTTTGTCTGTAAAGTTCATAAAAGTGTTGCATGTAAACCATCATTTGTGATAACTATTGGGAAGTTGTGTGTGTCAATCTTGTTGGAAAATAACATAAACTTTCATACGTGTTGACAGTTAATGAACAATTAAATTCAACTTTCCAGTTACTTGAAATACTAATGAAGTATAATACAATAACTACGTGCATGAACAAACTTGGTACAAAAACGTAGATAACAAACCACGTATTTACAGTATATGAGTTTCGAGGTTTTGAATAGGTAGAAATATTCAATTAAAATCTTCATCTCACAATATATGAAAAATAATCGTGACGTTAGTTCTTAAAATCTTCCATCTTTCATAACTTACCTACCACCTCTTTTTGAACTATAAAGTTGAACATGAATGTGATACAATACTATGAATATTACCATAAGAAATATAATATTTCCACGCTTAAATCTTCCTTGTTTGTCGATTAAAAAGTGAGATACACTTGTCACGCTTACCACAAACGCACGTATTTCAGAGTTAGCCAATAAATAATTTTGATCTTTTACTTCATCTTACTTGTATCCAGTAAAAATACTGTGTTTTAATCAATGAACGATGTATAAAGTCCTCTTCTTTATCGTGTTGGTGTGAAAGACATAGTTCTTTCAGTTTGAATACAAGTGTTGAAGTGTTCAAGTAGAGTATTTGATGGATTTCTTAAAGTGCTAATGCTATAACTAGAGAACCAGTTAAATTATAATAATTATAGGATGGTGTTTCTTGTTAATATTCTGTTTTCTTAGGTTCATTTTTAAATAAATAAAAACACGTAAGAAGCTTGATTGTGAAAGGTTAAGGCTTAAATTTTACCAAAGACTGACACTGAACTCGAACAAGCCTGTGCACAAACTCCTGAATTATTTAATAAATGCAATCGACTGAGCTGAAAATTCGCTGAGTGTTTTAGTTATGAGTGGTTCAAAAATGCAATAAAACAATAAGTGGAAGTAGAAAAAAAGATTCAAAATGTTGTGAGTCATAAAATACTCAGTGTGAAGAAACGTTTTTAGGAACAGTTTCAAGACATTCTAGAAAGAAGATAGATGGGTAATTTAGATTTGTTTTTTACTTTTCATTGTGGTCACAGTGAAATCTTAAAAGGAACATTTTATAAGAAATTCGTGGTGACGAGAAACGAACTTGAAGTCAAAGTGTATCTCACAACGGCTGGTATGGTTAGTGACACTTTTACTAAAATAAAAGAGAGAACAACAGTACTCAAAACAGCCGTCGTGAGATGCATTTCACAGAATTGTCAAATTGTGAAAACTTAATTCTACGCCCCCTTCAAAACTCTCTCGACGGCATAAAACTTTGAATTGTACAACTGTCACATTTAATTCATTATATGGTTAATTACCTGGATATTCTTTGTCAATATCGATCAAAGGTAAGTTTCTCTAAGAAAGTAAGTTGAACCATTATAAACAGATTGGCTTTGGGACCACCACATTAGAGGATTACTCAAATTGAAAACTCTGCCATTTGGTTACACACACTAAATTACCAGAAACGTGTACAAAAATCTCGCATTCTCGGATAGAACGTCACGTTTCCTCACAGTCGACTTTTGATAATTACACATATTTACATTCACACCTTTATCATAGTGTTTGTCCTTGCTTCTGTATAATTTTGTTTTTGCACGTGCCCGAGTATTGCGCAAATCCGGCCTGTTCTCGAAAGTTCTGCAACCATGCCTAGCGAGCTCAAGAGAAGTGCTAGAATATGAACTCAAAATTAATTTGCTCGTCGTTGACTTGGATCTCTGACAAAATATTCAGCTCTAGATTCGTGTACGTCTCTGGATAGTTTTGTAAATTTTTAATACTGTTGTATATAAACCATCAGTTGTAAATATGTAATAACTATTAATTATAATTGTCATAAATAAAAGTATTTTGGTGCCTGTGTATTGAAATACGTTTCTTTCAAAAAAAAGGAAATTTAGTGTATCAATCCTGTTGACAAATAAAATAAATTTAATACATATTAATATTTAATTAACTACTGAGTTCAAATTTTAAAAAATTCCGGTTACTTTTGAAACAGTGATACGTTAATATATGTAAAACACAATGAGTCGTAGACTCGTTCAAAATAAAAGTATAACACGTAGTGACAACTCACACAGGAAGAACCCTGATAAAACGTAAGAAATGGACTCTCTATCAAACAAATGTGGTAATACGAAAATTTACAAATAAGCCCTTTAAATATAACGGCATATCTTTACCAAAGCAAACTGGTGATTTTTAAAATCAATCTTCTGCAGGACTTGAACACACACAAGAAAAAGACCCACGTTTATAATTTTGTACCAACCACAAGGACTGATCTACGGATGTGACGGTTATAAGTTGTCACATTAACACTAAGCCAAGAAATTTGTTTGCTCTTTCGTCTCACAAAAGTATAAATTTCACAAGAAATGCCACTTAAAAATATTATTCACATGTAAAATTGTTAGCTTCATGGGGCACAACTTTTTACAATTTAACACTTAAAAATATTTATGATTTAATTTTGAGATATTTATAGTTTCACAAAAATAATCGTAAATCTTACAATGCAATATCCTATATTTTCAAAAACGCAAAACAACTATCTTTACAGAAGGAATGAAACTCGTTTAATGCTTCGTGACTGTGCTAAAAGCATCTAGTTTTACGAAAGGATTTGCATGTCATTCGAAGAAATATATTAATTTTTCCAAAATATCTAAAACTCTCTGAAAATTCATTAGATAAATGCTTTAACACGTTAAACCTTTTTACTCTACAATGCAACACGTAGATATTAAAATATTTTACCATTTCCTAAAATTGAGTTCGTTTTAACTACAGAAAAGTTGAGCCACCGAGAAACGTTGCAGAACTGATGCAGTTAACTTCAGTGCTTCAGTTGGTGTCTCTGATCAGCACCACAACTCTCTTCTATGCATGAACTTTCTAAAGACAGTGTGATATTTATAAACCACTCACATCATCCTGGATTTAATTTTACAAAATAGCAGTTCGAATCTTAAAATGAAAGTACATTAAATGCTATGTTATCCGACATATTTGCATCTGGAAATTTCGGGGATACGTTACAGTGTCATTTGGTAATACTTTGAACGAACTTGAAAGTTTGCGACTGTAGTTAATCAACGCTGCTGCACACTGTCGCAGTTCGCTTCTTCTTTGTGGGTATGTTGAGTTTTAAATACCCAGAAGGGTCGGGTGCAGAAGACCTTTTCCTCCTCAAATGTACATCTGCACGAGCAACTTTGAACCCGTTGATACGAATTTTCGGCAAAATTACAGATGATGTTTCCGCCCGGGATCGAACCGGGGACCTTGCGCGTGTGAGGCGCACGTGATAACCACTACACTACGGAAACGTGGGTGACGTTTTGTTAGCGCTAGTTTGGTTTGTACTTAATTTCGTGCAAAGTTACAGAGGTTATCTGCGCTAGCTGTCCCTGATACAGAACTTTATTACAGGAGGGAAGGGAGCTAGTCATCACCACTCACCGCCAACTCTTGGTCTACTCTTTTACCAATGGATAGTGGGATTGACCGTACATTTGTAACGCCCCCGTGGCTGAAATGGCGAGCATGGTTGGTTCGACGGGGAATCGGACCCAGCTCAAACGAGGTGCAACCAATATAAACTCGGAATTAATATGCTTGGAATGGACTTGGATCGTCCATGAGATATTCAGTACGGGACTGGATGTAAGACTTCATTTTGTCTGTAAAGTTCATAAAAGTGTTGCATGTAAACCATCATTTGTGATAACTATTGGGAAGTTGTGTGTGTCAATCTTGTTGGAAAATAACATAAACTTTCATACGTGTTGACAGTTAATGAACAATTAAATTCAACTTTCCAGTTACTTGAAATACTAATGAAGTATAATACAATAACTACGTGCATGAACAAACTTGGTACAAAAACGTAGATAACAAACCACGTATTTACAGTATATGAGTTTCGAGGTTTTGAATAGGTAGAAATATTCAATTAAAATCTTCATCTCACAATATATGAAAAATAATCGTGACGTAAGTTCTTAAAATCTTCCATCTTTCATAACTTACCTACCACCTCTTTTTGAACTATAAAGTTGAACATGAATGTGATACAATACTATGAATATTACCATAAGAAATATAATATTTCCAGGCTTAAATCTTCCTTGTTTGTCGATTAAAAAGTGAGATACACTTGTCACGCTTACCACAAACGCACGTATTTCAGAGTTAGCCAATAAATAATTTTGATCTTTTACTTCATCTTACTTGTATCCAGTAAAAATACTGTTTTAATCAATGAACGATGTATAAAGTCCTCTTCTTTATCGTGTTGGTGTGAAAGACATAGTTCTTTCAGTTTGAATACAAGTGTTGAAGTGTTCAAGTAGAGTATTTGATGGATTTCTTAAAGTGCTAATGCTATAACTAGAGAACCAGTTAAATTATAATAATTATAGGATGGTGTTTCTTGTTAATATTCTGTTTTCTTAGGTTCATTTTTAAATAAATAAAAACACGTAAGAAGCTTGATTGTGAAAGGTTAAGGCTTAAATTTTACCAAAGACTGACACTGAACTCGAACAAGCCTGTGCACAAACTCCTGAATTATTTAATAAATGCAATCGACTGAGCTGAAAATTCGCTGAGTGTTTTAGTTATGAGTGGTTCAAAAATGCAATAAAACAATAAGTGGAAGTAGAAAAAAAGATTCAAAATGTTGTGAGTCATAAAATACTCAGTGTGAAGAAACGTTTTTAGGAACAGTTTCAAGACATTCTAGAAAGAAGATAGATGGGTAATTTAGATTTGTTTTTTACTTTTCATTGTGGTCACAGTGAAATCTTAAAAGGAACATTTTATAAGAAATTCGTGGTGACGAGAAACGAACTTGAAGTCAAAGTGTATCTCACAACGGCTGGTATGGTTAGTGACACTTTTACTAAAATAAAAGAGAGAACAACAGTACTCAAAACAGCCGTCGTGAGATGCATTTCACAGAATTGTCAAATTGTGAAAACTTAATTCTACGCCCCCTTCAAAACTCTCTCGACGGCATAAAACTTTGAATTGTACAACTGTCACATTTAATTCATTATATGGTTAATTACCTGGATATTCTTTGTCAATATCGATCAAAGGTAAGTTTCTCTAAGAAAGTAAGTTGAACCATTATAAACAGATTGGCTTTGGGACCACCACATTAGAGGATTACTCAAATTGAAAACTCTGCCATTTGGTTACACACACTAAATTACCAGAAACGTGTACAAAAATCTCGCATTCTCGGATAGAACGTCACGTTTCCTCACAGTCGACTTTTGATAATTACACATATTTACATTCACACCTTTATCATAGTGTTTGTCCTTGCTTCTGTATAATTTTGTTTTTGCACGTGCCCGAGTATTGCGCAAATCCGGCCTGTTCTCGAAAGTTCTGCAACCATGCCTAGCGAGCTCAAGAGAAGTGCTAGAATATGAACTCAAAATTAATTTGCTCGTCGTTGACTTGGATCTCTGACAAAATATTCAGCTCTAGATTCGTGTACGTCTCTGGATAGTTTTGTAAATTTTTAATACTGTTGTATATAAACCATCAGTTGTAAATATGTAATAACTATTAATTATAATTGTCATAAATAAAAGTATTTTGGTGCCTGTGTATTGAAATACGTTTCTTTGAAAAAAAGGAAATTTAGTGTATCAATCCTGTTGACAAATAAAATAAATTTAATACATATTAATATTTAATTAACTACTGAGTTCAAATTTAAAAAAATTCCGGTTACTTTTGATACATATATACGTTAATATATGTAAAACACAATGAGTCGTAGACTCGTTCAAAATAAAAGTATAACAACTGACACAGGAAAAAACCCTGATAATACATAAGAAATGGACTCTCTATCAAACAAATGTGGTAATACGAAAATTTACAAATAAGCCCTTTAAATATAACGGCATATCTTTACGAAAGCAAACTGGTGATTTTTAAAATCAATCTTCTGCAGGACTTGAACACACACAAGAAAAAGACCCACGTTTATAATTTTGTACCAACCACAAGGACTGATCTACGGATGTGACGGTTATAAGTTGTCAGATTAACACTAAGCCAAGAAATTTCTTTGCTCTTTCGTCTCACAAAAGTATAAATTTCACAAGAAATGCCACTTAAAAATATTATTCACATGTAAAATTGTTAGCTTCATGGGGCACAACTTTTGACAATAACACTTAAAAATATTTATGATTTAATTTTGAGATATTTATAGTTTCACAAAAATAATCGTAAATCTTACAATGCAATATCCTATATTTTCAAAAACGCAAAACAACTATCTTTACAGAAGGAATGAAACTCGTTTAATGCTTCGTGACTGTGCTAAAAGCATCTAGTTTTACGAAAGGATTTGCATGTCATTCGAAGAAATATATTAATTTTTCCAAAATATCTAAAACTCTCTGAAAATTCATTAGATAAATGCTTTAACACGTTAAACCTTTTTACTCTACAATGCAACACGTAGATATTAAAATATTTTACCATTTCCTAAAATTAAGTTCGTTTTAACTACAGAAAAGTTGAGCCACCGAGAAACGTTGCAGAACTGATGCAGTTAACTTCAGTGCTTCAGTTGGTGTCTCTGATCAGCACCACAACTCTCTTCTATGCATGAACTTTCTAAAGACAGTGTGATATTTATAAACCACTCACATCATCCTGGATTTAATTTTACAAAATAGCAGTTCGAATCTTAAAATGAAAGTACATTAAATGCTATGTTATCCGACATATTTGCATCTGGAAATTTCGGGGATACGTTACAGTGTCATTTGGTAATACTTTGAACGAACTTGAAAGTTTGCGACTGTAGTTAATCAACGCTGCTGCACACTGTCGCAGTTCGCTTCTTCTTTGTGGGTATGTTGAGTTTTAAATACCCAGAAGGGTCGGGTGCAGAAGACCTTTTCCTCCTCAAATGTACATCTGCACGAGCAACTTTGAACCCGTTGATACGAATTTTCGGCAAAATTACAGATGATGTTTCCGCCCGGGATCGAACCGGGGACCTTGCGCGTGTGAGGCGCACGTGATAACCACTACACTACGGAAACGTGGGTGACGTTTTGTTAGCGCTAGTTTGGTTTGTACTTAATTTCGTGCAAAGTTACAGAGGTTATCTGCGCTAGCTGTCCCTGATACAGAACTTTATTACAGGAGGGAAGGGAGCTAGTCATCACCACTCACCGCCAACTCTTGGTCTACTCTTTTACCAATGGATAGTGGGATTGACCGTACATTTGTAACGCCCCCGTGGCTGAAATGGCGAGCATGGTTGGTTCGACGGGGAATCGGACCCAGCTCAAACGAGGTGCAACCAATATAAACTCGGAATTAATATGCTTGGAATGGACTTGGATCGTCCATGAGATATTCAGTACGGGACTGGATGTAAGACTTCATTTTGTCTGTAAAGTTCATAAAAGTGTTGCATGTAAACCATCATTTGTGATAACTATTGGGAAGTTGTGTGTGTCAATCTTGTTGGAAAATAACATAAACTTTCATACATGTTGACAGTTAATGAACAATTAAATTCAACTTTCCAGTTACTTGAAATACTAATGAAGTATAATACAATAACTACGTGCATGAACAAACTTGGTACAAAAACGTAGATAACAAACCACGTATTTACAGTATATGAGTTTCGAGGTTTTGAATAGGTAGAAATATTCAATTAAAATCTTGATCTCACAATATATGAAAAATAATCGTGACGTAAGTTCTTAAAATCTTCCATCTTTCATAACTTACCTACCACCTCTTTTTGAACTATAAAGTTGAACATGAATATGATAAAATACTATGAATATTACCATAAGAAATATAATATTTCCAGGCTTAAATCTTCCTTGTTTGTCGATTAAAAAGTGAGATACACTTGTCACGCTTACCACAAACGCACGTATTTCAGAGTTAGCCAATAAATAATTTTGATCTTTTACTTCATCTTACTTGTATCCAGTAAAAATACTGTGTTTTAATCAATGAACGATGTATAAAGTCCTCTTCTTTATCGTGTTGGTGTGAAAGACATAGTTCTTTCAGTTTGAATACAAGTGTTGAAGTGTTCAAGTGGAGTATTTGATGGATTTCTTAAAGTGCTAATCCTATAACTAGAGAACCAGTTAAATTATAATAATTATAGGATGGTGTTTCTTGTTAATATTCTGTTTTCTTAGGTTCATTTTTAAATAAATAAAAACACGTAAGAAGCTTGATTGTGAAAGGTTAAGGCTTAAATTTTACCAAAGACTGACACTGAACTCGAACAAGCCTGTGCACAAACTCCTGAATTATTTAATAAATGCAATCGACTGAGCTGAAAATTCGCTGAGTGTTTTAGTTATGAGTGGTTCAAAAATGCAATAAAACAATAAGTGGAAGTAGAAAAAAAGATTCAAAATGTTGTGAGTCATAAAATACTCAGTGTGAAGAAACGTTTTTAGGAACAGTTTCAAGACATTCTAGAAAGAAGATAGATGGGTAATTTAGATTTGTTTTTTACTTTTCATTGTGGTCACAGTGAAATCTTAAAAGGAACATTTTATAAGAAATTCGTGGTGACGAGAAACGAACTTGAAGTCAAAGTGTATCTCACAACGGCTGGTATGGTTAGTGACACTTTTACTAAAATAAAAGAGAGAACAACAGTACTCAAAACAGCCGTCGTGAGATGCATTTCACAGAATTGTCAAATTGTGAAAACTTAATTCTACGCCCCCTTCAAAACTCTCTCGACGGCATAAAACTTTGAATTGTACAACTGTCACATTTAATTCATTATATGGTTAATTACCTGGATATTCTTTGTCAATATCGATCAAAGGTAAGTTTCTCTAAGAAAGTAAGTTGAACCATTATAAACAGATTGGCTTTGGGACCACCACATTAGAGGATTACTCAAATTGAAAACTCTGCCATTTGGTTACACACACTAAATTACCAGAAACGTGTACAAAAATCTCGCATTCTCGGATAGAACGTCACGTTTCCTCACAGTCGACTTTTGATAATTACACATATTTACATTCACACCTTTATCATAGTGTTTGTCCTTGCTTCTGTATAATTTTGTTTTTGCACGTGCCCGAGTATTGCGCAAATCCGGCCTGTTCTCGAAAGTTCTGCAACCATGCCTAGCGAGCTCAAGAGAAGTGCTAGAATATGAACTCAAAATTAATTTGCTCGTCGTTGACTTGGATCTCTGACAAAATATTCAGCTCTAGATTCGTGTACGTCTCTGGATAGTTTTGTAAATTTTTAATACTGTTGTATATAAACCATCAGTTGTAAATATGTAATAACTATTAATTATAATTGTCATAAATAAAAGTATTTTGGTGCCTGTGTATTGAAATACGTTTCTTTGAAAAAAAGGAAATTTAGTGTATCAATCCTGTTGACAAATAAAATAAATTTAATACATATTAATATTTAATTAACTACTGAGTTCAAATTTAAAAAAATTCCGGTTACTTTTGAAACAGTAATACGTTAATATATGTAAAACACAATGAGTCGTAGACTCGTTCAAAATAAAAGTATAACAACTGACACAGGAAAAAACCCTGATAATACATAAGAAATGGACTCTCTATCAAACAAATGTGGTAATACGAAAATTTACAAATAAGCCCTTTAAATATAACGGCATATCTTTACGAAAGCAAACTGGTGATTTTTAAAATCAATCTTCTGCAGGACTTGAACACACACAAGAAAAAGACCCACGTTTATAATTTTGTACCAACCACAAGGACTGATCTACGGATGTGACGGTTATAAGTTGTCAGATTAACACTAAGCCAAGAAATTTCTTTGCTCTTTCGTCTCACAAAAGTATAAATTTCACAAGAAATGCCACTTAAAAATATTATTCACATGTAAAATTGTTAGCTTCATGGGGCACAACTTTTGACAATAACACTTAAAAATATTTATGATTTAATTTTGAGATATTTATAGTTTCACAAAAATAATCGTAAATCTTACAATGCAATATCCTATATTTTCAAAAACGCAAAACAACTATCTTTACAGAAGGAATGAAACTCGTTTAATGCTTCGTGACTGTGCTAAAAGCATCTAGTTTTACGAAAGGATTTGCATGTCATTCGAAGAAATATATTAATTTTTCCAAAATATCTAAAACTCTCTGAAAATTCATTAGATAAATGCTTTAACACGTTAAACCTTTTTACTCTACAATGCAACACGTAGATATTAAAATATTTTACCATTTCCTAAAATTGAGTTCGTTTTAACTACAGAAAAGTTGAGCCACCGAGAAACGTTGCAGAACTGATGCAGTTAACTTCAGTGCTTCAGTTGGTGTCTCTGATCAGCACCACAACTCTCTTTTATGCATGAACTTTCTAAAGACACTGTGATATTTATAAACCACTCACATCATCCTGGATTTAATTTTACAAAATAGCAGTTCGAATCTGAAAATGAAAAAAACATAAAATGGTATTTTATCCGACATATTTGTATCTGGAAAGAATATTTGCGAAATGAATATAAAATATAGACAGAAAAAGGAAATGACTCAAGATAATTTTCAGGTAATACGTTTTTACTAAAACGCTCATCATAAAGTTCCTTTTTATGACTTAGGTTGATTGGGCAGAGAAAGAGAATTTCTTCACGTTTTCACTAAAAGGAAAGAGCAATGAGAATTTTGAGAAAACCAAATGTTCCTTATGTGATATTCCACAATCCTACGTATGTATGTCATCATCCCCTCAATTGTATGTTCAAAGAAGATAACTCCCAGCTCAAACTGCCTTGTTTGAATATCTGTATTACTCCGTGAAACAGTTCCATCTCACTCCACAAAGATATGGAAACTGGAACAAGGTCAGTCGAATAGAAACATTACTGAGTAAGCGTTACAAAGTTTGTTTGCTTGTTTTTTTAGAATTTCGAGCAAAGCTACACGAAGGCTATGTGTACTGGCCATACCTAATTTTGCTGTGTAAGACCAAAGTGAAGAAAGCTATTTATCATCATATATCGCTAAATCTTGGGTTACTCCTTCACCAACGAATGAAGGGATTGACCGTCACTAATAACGCTCCCACGGCTTAAAAGGAGAGCATGTTTAGTGTGACGGAGATTCAAACCTATGACCCTCAGATTACGAGTCGAGCGTCCTAACTACCTGGCCATGCATGAACTCGTTGCAAAGTATGATATGTAGCCTTTTTCATAGTTATTGAATCAGTGCAAGTTTACGACCTTGGTGTAGATAAATCTAGCTAACGTGCACTTCATCATAAAACAGGAAAAACGGTGAAAACTGATATGTGAGAATTATTTTCTGGATCTGTGTTAGTAGACTAGATTCCAGATTATTACTTGGAGGGGGTCAACTTTCAGTTTCAGGAGCTTTCAGCGAAAACCAAATTCAATAACTAAGGGTTTTTAGCTAAACTCCCTTTATCTTGAAATTGCAGATTTCACTTTTGGCTTTTAATGAGTGCTTCACAACTAGCAAAGTTAAAGATCATAATTAGACCATACTAATGATTCTACGTTGATATCAACTTCACTTTAAAAGCAGGAGATAATTATAAGAGGTGGACGTCAATATAAAGTATTCATGCAGGTTCCACACTACATCAGCACCAAAATGTTGATCATTAAATTCTCACAGGACAAGGAAAAAAAAGACGTTTCTTTTCTTAGATAGATAAATCCTTATTTTTAAAGTTAGCAATGCCAAATCATGCTTTACAATAATAATACTATAAATATTAGATAAATCTGTTTTTGTATAAAGTTACATTGAATTTTACATTTATCTTTAAATACTCCATATAGATGCACCAATAAATTATCTAAATCTAGTATATCATTAAAGAAAATGGTTAATTATGTAAACCTATAACTAGCTTAAATTCCAATAAAACTCAATACAGAATTTAATAACCTAAAACATAAGTATTTCTTCAAATTTATTTACCATGTATTTAACTTTAGGTGCAAAAAATCATGTCAAATGTAATAAAGAATAATAATTATAACATGAATTTCCTTAAATTATTTAATAATTCTCTTTAAACTTTATCTTAAAGCATCTATCGCAGACTCAGTCATTTTCTACAGTTAATAACTATAATAGGTGCATTTACATGGTCAGGTGGATTAAGGCGTTCGACTCGTAATCCGAGGGTCGAGGGTTCGAATCTCGGTTCTACCAAACATGCTCGCCCATTCAGTCGTGTGGTCGTTATTATGTTATGGTCAATGCCACTATTCGTTGGTAAAAGAGTAGCCCAAGAGTTGGCGGTGGGTGGTGATGATTAGATGCCTTCCCTCCAGTCTTACACTGCTAAATTAGGGATGACTAACACAGATAGCCCTTGAGTAGCTTTGCGCGAAATTCAAAATAACATTTAATTAAACCAACAATATATCGCCAAAAAGCGTTATATACAGAGGAAATTATGAAGAGCGGAAGAAGCGTGTCTTTTCATCAAAAGCATTTAGTCAACACGTGTAATTATGATAAAATACTACTGCAATTTCCAACAATAGTGAACTTCAACAAGCTTGATTTGGTGTGGGAAAGGAAACATCGATTTACACAAGCATAATTCCCACATTACATATTTTTGTAATACTTTTATTTTTCTGTAGGTTCAGTATTAATGAAGAAAAAACGTACATATAAAAACGCAACAATAATATTTATTTGTTTTTTGTTATTTTATCTATGTAAATAGTCTTTTTACTTTTGAAAAGTCTGTCGAAATATTTATGCTTTGTTCCAGTCAATATCACTGATACCCCTTTAACAAGTTCTTAAGAAGCTTTTGTTTATTGCAGTAATATCTTCAATCTGTGTCACAATGGAATTTATTCTGAGAACTTTTAAACTTTCAAACAAGGACTCTTAAAAACACTTAGTTTGTCGGCATCCATTGTGTTCAAAGCCACTGTGCTGATAAAAAAAGACAGTGACGAAATCAGATAAATATGGTTGGTAAACAAAAACCAGATCTGTAACTATTAAATGGTAGTAGGATAACAGATTGAATTAAAAAAGTATAAATACGGTCTGTGATTTACAGCTGATGAAAACTCGCGTAAGACAAACAGGTGAAATGCTAGCAGGTCAGCGGACTTGCATTATTTGGAAACGTAGAAAATTCATAATTGCAAGTTTCACAAGAATTTTTTTTTTTTTTTTACATCCAGGTTCTCACCAGTGAAAAATAAACAGAATTTACTATTTTTTTATCTTTTCTGAAACCGTTAGGTCACTAGCCAAACAATTTATTAGATTACTAAACCTAACAACCACATACAAAAATATAAAAGCCACGTACTGGTATTATTCACGAAGGTAATAGGCCCCATGATAATGCTTACATAAAGTTCAAGATTGATCATATCTAGTGTTATGATAGATTAAGTACAACAATCTGTGATGAACCCTTTGAAAAACTATACAATTAAATCTATTTTCTCAGACTATTAGTTTATGATAGAAGCCTAACATCACAGTAACGTTTTACAAAATTAGACGTACAAACATTTTTTCACTTCTTTAGGTTAACTTAAAGATCTATGATAATAGCTTACGGGAGTTGAATTGGTAAGTCGTAATACGTCAGAAGTTGAGGATTCATATGATTTTTAATACAAAGTAAAAATTCCTTCTTATATTAAACTCGGAGTGTAGGGCCACTAAAGAAAGAGATGTAAACAAGTTATCGTCTGTCATATTGTCACACAAAGGGAGGTCATCATGATACAATTACTTCTTACTTTGGACTTGAAGACAGATGGTTGTGAGTTTGACGCTGGTGCGTGTCATGCTGTCATGTTTGTTCTTGAGCAACTCCAGCTGTTTCAGTTAGCTGAGGATTAACTTGTGATTGACTGGCAGAAAGAATGGGTTACCACCATTATCATTTTATTGTGAAAATTAATCTGGAGTACTGCACCGGATTCTTTGTATCATTTTGCCATGAAAGAGATGTGACCTTTACCTACTGTCACACAGATTGAATACCAACGCCAGCGGGGAGCCCATAGCCTAAAATATCGTTGGTTTACCCAAAACAACGCCGTAATTTAATTTAGCTTTAGATTTAACCCCATTATACGTCTCATTACCCCTCCCTGGAACTTGGACTGCGCAACCTAGCGACAAAATTTATCTGTTGTGTCAAGTTGTGTATACAATTAAAATTAGGGGTTTTCAACCTTTTTAATGTTATGAA
Source organism: Carcinoscorpius rotundicauda (assembly GCA_011833715.1). Taxonomy (NCBI): domain Eukaryota; kingdom Metazoa; phylum Arthropoda; class Merostomata; order Xiphosura; family Limulidae; genus Carcinoscorpius; species Carcinoscorpius rotundicauda. The sequence goes on along the minus strand of CM022392.1, from coordinate 39,795,628 downwards.
GACGAAGACAGTAAAACAAACAAACTAACCACATATGAGACTGCAGTTATTTTATATGCAAAAAACGGCTCTTTTGGGTTCAGAAAATATTTTAAATAGAAGAGCGAACATTTTCTGAACCCAAAAGAGCCGTTTTTTGCATATAAAATTCTCAACAAGTGGGTTTCTTGACATCACAGACTGCAGTTATATCGAACCAAACAAAATAATTAATCTGTTAGTTTCTATGGGTACGTGTGATATTTAATACAATAATTTGTTACAATTAGGCCTGGCATGGCCGAGCGCGTAAGGCGTGTGACTCGTAATCCGAGGGTTGCGGGTTTGCGCCCGCGTCACGCTAAACATGCTCGCCCTCCCAGCCGTGGGGGTGTATAATGTGACGGTCAATCCCACTATTCGTTGGTAAAAGAGTAGCCCAAGAGTTGGCGGTGGGTGGTGATGACTAGCTGCCTTCCCTCTAGTCTTACACTGCTAAATTAGGGACGGCTAGCACAGATAGCCCTCGAGTAGCTTTGTGCGAAATTCCAAAACAAACAAACAAATTGTTACAATTTATTCATTTGAATATGTACAGCAAAATATCATGTTTTTATTTTTTCTTACTCCATGAGTTATTTCATATACATAATGAGTAAAATAAACATCGGTCCCCTTTTCTTACAAACGGTAAGTAGCAAACTTTTTCTTTGCTTTCAGACTTTTTATGATTCATAGTATCAATATCTCACTGTTTACTAATTATTATTCTTCTGGGACAAATTGTAACGAGAAAGGTAGACAAAAAGTTGTGTGAAGATAAAATCAACTTATAGTGAGAATGCTATATCATATGCACTTCCGTAACTAACAAACGTTTGTAAAAACCATTTAGCTCATGAGAACTAGAATTTTATATCTAAACATAAAAAGTAATTCAGCCAACAAGCCATAAAAGAAGTAATTTAAATCAACTAATACTTTTATTTACATAAGATTATATTGACAAGTCCTCAACTGATGCTTGTGAAGAACGAAATTATCACAAAGCTACGTAAATAATTTGTATAAAAAAACCTTGATGAAAAGTACTAAAGGCGAAGCTTTCATCAGAGAACAGGTTGTTTTTTATGATAAAGAGAACAACTTTTTCTTTTTTAATTATATTTGCTAGACTGTCTTAGCAAAGTAGTGAAAAAATTAATAATTCAATACATAGAAATAATACCCCTCCAAAACAAAGGCTTACCGTGGCTTCACCGTTACTATCATAAAATTCAGCATTTTACCAAAAAACGGAAGAAGGAAGAAAACAAAAACAAAATCTGTTATTATGAATTCAAACATAAAGTGTTATGATACGTAAAAAAAAAGAAGCCTACATCCTTCTGAAAGAAAAATAAACTGAATCACATGTTTAGATTGGTGTCATTAACAAACGTTCATAAAATGAAAGTCGTACCTTTTCCTCGTCAGTTATAAATCCCATAATTTTTTGTAACATGTAAAGCCTACCCGCTGAATAATATATTATCAGGGACTCCAGCTATATGCTATCTTTATTATTATTTTATACTGTTATGATACACAGTGTCGGATCAATACGATCTGTTTTATAAGTTAAACAAAAAATTAATTTTAAGGAAAATGTTCATGGACCCATAGTTTTCGTAGACCCTCAAATTTTTGTAGGCCCTAGGCTATGTGTCTGTTGTGCCTAATAACTAATCTGGCCCTGATGATGCATATGTCAAGCTCGTTCTTGACTATTTAGGGCATAAAGACGTTTATTTTATTTCTTACCATGCATAAAATACGTAGTCATTAATCTGAGGATTATAAAAGCAGTTAAACAACAATTTAAAAGCTACCCCTCCTGAAATTTAAAAGCTTTTCTAGTCGTAGATAAGCCGATATATTTTTTTTTTATATTATTTTTACAAAGTCAGTTTGTACTCCGTATATCGACATTCTACAGTTTTGGAACAGACTTACATTTCAAAGCGTCACAATGAATATAAAGATACTAGTTAACAGTTGACAAATGAGCTGAATAAAGTACCAGGACAGTATTTCCACCAAAAATGCATATTAAACATATAAAACATTTTATGTGCATATAAAGTACATATAATCTTTCTCTGCCATAGTTATTTGAAACAAACTGTTGTTTGGGCCAATAAAGAACTTTACATTGATTAAAAGACAATTCGTTATCAATGAGTTCTGCCCAATAAATCAATCATCTTGTTGATCAAACGTCCTGCAATAAAGAGAACTATGGTTTTCTGTATCAAAGAATCAACGTTTACTGACTGAAAAGTAATGTGCTAAAAGAGAAAGAGATGAGCTAAAGAGGACTGTTACTTGACTAGTCAAGATGATGTAGATTGAATATAACTGATTCATTAGCTGAGAGTTCTGTAGGAAAGAAAAAAATATTTGGTTCTAGTCAGGTGTTATGAGATGAAGAAAAGTGTTTTGTTAATCAAAAGTAGTAAATTATAAAACAGTCTTTATGCTGATAGCAGAAACAAGTTTTTACCGATTTGTTTGCACTTTTTGTGGTTTATAAGAGGCGTAGCAAGGAACTTAAATGGGAATTCTCTTTTGAAAATACAGGTTTAGTTCTAGAAATAATGTTCGTACTGTTTTGTTTGATAAACATCCCTGAGACCTGAACGAGTGTGCATAGTATCTTGCCAAATAGGTCTGGCTCCTGAATTCAAGTAGATACTATCATGTCAAACTACAAAGATATGGATTCTTGGCTAAAGATAATACTATAGTTTAGAGCTACAGATGTGTAAATAACATCTTTTAGGCCTACATATCCCTGGATCCTGAATTTATTATATACTATTTTATACAACTATATAAATTTGGATCTTGAATTCCAGTAAATACTATTTTGTAGAACTAAATATGTCTGGCTCCTGAATTCAGGTAGATACTATCACGTAGAACTACATATGTCTGGGTTCTCAATTCAAGTAAATATTATCTTCCAGAACTACACACGCCTGGAATCTGAAATAAAGTAAATACTGTCTTGCACAATTACATAGGTCTTATTCGTATGATACTAGGTAATTTTGAACCTCTAAAAATAGGTGCCGCTTTTTACAGTGGCTAGTAAATGGACTAACAATGATAAAACTTGGGATTTGATTATCTGTAGTGGAGACAGCAGATAGCCCAATGTGACTATGTCTTATAAAATAGAAAAACTTTGATTTTTTTCAAGGTTTACCATGTTTAGAACTGTGAGTTATTCGGTTATTATTAATTAGGTTTATTAAGTTTGGAACTGTGAGAATGTATTGTTTACCAAGTTTTCAACTTAGTGTATTAAATTAACTACTGCTATGAGCTATCTAGAGGAGTTAAGCAGGTCTAGATTCGTAACTAAGGTGAATACTATCTAGTGGAACTAAGTACTAGGTTTTGAACTGAAGAATGTACCACCTAATGGAGCTAAGTACTAGGTTCTGAACTAAAGTACAGATAGATACTATCTACTGGAATTCAGCAGACGTAGATTCTGAATTAAAGTAAAAATAGATACTACTTAGAAGAGCAAACAGCTGTAGATTCTGAATTAAAGTAAATACTATCTATTGAAGCTAAAAAAGTCTATGCTCGGAACTGAAGTCGGTACTATCTAGAGGAGATAAACAAGCGTATATTCTGAACTGAAGTAGGTACTACCTAATGAAACTAAGCATTAAGTTGGAAATTAAAGTTAATGCTATCTAGCAGAACTGAAAACACCAGATTTTGAACTAAAGTAGACACTATCTATTGAAGTCAACAGGCTTATGTTCTGAACTGAAGTACACACTATCTAGTAGAGCAAAGAAAGTCTATGCTTTGAACTAAAGAAGTTGCTGTCTTGTTGAACTACAAAGGTCTGAGTTTCGAATAATAGTAGTAACTGCTTTCTGGTGCAAAATGTTTGGTGTACGTATCTGGCTTATAGCCAATTATTGGTTGTTTCACATATTTATCATTATTTACTATAGGATGTGTGACAAAAGGAATATTTGTGAAACTGCATGAATAATCTTGAAAACAGGATCGATGAAAATATGTCATTTTCTGATAATTCTCGCAAATTGTAAACGGCAAATGTGGTGATGATGTAGAAGCTCCTACGTAAAAAAAACAAAACTAGTAATTATTTACACAGTTTTGTATTATAAGAACAATAACTTTAAAATGATAGAACTAATAAAAGTGCAACCAATATTACAAAAACATACGTTTGTATGTAAAACAACTTTAAAATATTTTTAGCTTGAGTATAAAAGTTTTGTTTCAATAAATGATAATGTACTCAGTTATTAATCATGGATATCAAACTAAACACTCTGAAGTATTTAAACATAGCGCTTTTATTTATGTTAAAGAGTAAAGACGCGTTTTACTTTTAGAGGAACTGAATTCCAAAATGGATCTCTATATCTATATATAAATATGGTCGTGTTTTTCTCGTCTTCCTGTAGGACAGTGGCTAGTGTATGGACTAAGAATGTTATAGTAGACACAGCAGATAGCCTAATGTGGCTTTTCTCTAAAAAACAGTGAGGCTTTGGTGTTTTTTTAGGATTTATCAAGTTTAAAACTGTGAGAATATAAGGTTTACTAAGTTTGAAACTGTGAGAATGTATTGTTTACCACGTTTTCATCTGTGAAAATTTATAATTTACTAAGTTCTCAACTGCAAGAATTTATAATTTACCAAATTTCTAACTGTGAGAACTTTATATTCACAACAAAGAGATTACTAACGGTCTATATCATTTTTAGATGTCTCTAGGTAATATGTTATGCTTGATTAATATCGATTTCATATTGCTATCGTTTCTAGTTAAATTTGAATACATTATGCTTGTAAACTAGATTTATTTTGTTACAAGTTATATGAAAACAACTTGCAATTTTTGAGCACTTACCGCAAAATGAAGTTCGAGGAGTAAAGGTGACTGACGTAGAGTCATGATCTTTCGTGGAAACGTTCGAACATTGTGTGAGAATGTGTGGATCACTATCCCTGAAAGTACGACATCTTGTGAGTGTTTCTAACAACATTTGTAAGTTTCAACATTATTTATAACAAATTATCTAAACAGTGTAGCTTACTAGATGCCTTACAATTTCTGTGAATATACTTGTAAATATATAGCATGATTTCATAAACTTTGAATTCGTTTAAATAGATCAAATTTGAAAAGGCAGCTTATTTCAGACTTTGTGGCCGTTTCTGTAAGACTGTCTGTGGAAAAATACACTCAGTGTTTACTATATTAGGTTCACCTGCACTTTAATACAAATAACCAAACAGCAAATCATGTGGCTTTAATATAAAGAATGCAGATATGGTCAAGAGGTTCATTTGTTTTTCGACTAAACATTAGAATGGGAAAAGCTACTTTGATCATGGAATCATTGTTGATACCAAACGTGGTGGTTACAGCATCTCAGAAATTGTTGACCACCTGAAATTTTTACGTACTATAGTCTCTAGAGTTTACTGATGATGGTGCGAAAACAAATCCAGTGAGCAGCAGTTCTGTAAGCAAAAACAGCTTGTTAATAAGAAAGGTCATCGAAGAATGCCCAGACTCGTTCAAGCTGACAGGAAGGTCATAAATATTCAAATAACCACTCTTTACAACAGTGCTGTGCAGAAGGGCATCTCTGAACGCACAACCTATCAAACCTTGAAGCGGATGGGCTACAGCAGAAGAAGACTATGATAGGTTTCACTCCTGTCAGCTAAGAACAGGAAGATGAAGCTACAGTTGTCACAGAATCACCAAATCTGGACGATTGAAAATTGGAAGAACGCCACCTGGTCTGAAAATCTCGATTTCTGCTGCTACATGCAGATTGTAGGGTAAAAATTTGATATAAACAGCATGAATAAATAGATTCATCCTGCCTTGTATCAACGGTATAGGCTGCTATTGGTGGTGTAATAGTGTGAGAAATGTTTCCTTGGCAGACACTAGGCTCCTTAATATCAATTGAGCATCAAATGAATACCGCAGCGTACCTGAGCATTTTTGATGACCGTGTGCATCCCTTTATGGCCACAGTCTACCCATTTTCCAGTGGATACATCCTGCAGAATAATGCATCATTTCACAAAGCACACATCATCTCAACTGGTTCCACGAACATGACAGTGACTTCAGTGTACTCCAATGGCCTGAAGAGTCCCCAGATATCAATCCAGTAAAGCACCTTTGGGTTGAGGTGAAACGGGAGGTTCACAGCATGAATGTGTGGCAGACAAATATGCAGGAACTACGTGATGCTATTGAGCCAGTATGGACCAAAGTCTCTAAGGAATGTTTCTGTCGCCTTGTTGAATCCATTGAGTGTAGAATTTAAACTGTTCTAAAGGCAAAATGGGGTTCTACCTGATACTAGATAGATGTATCTAATAAAATGGCCTTTAAGTGTATATTCAGTGCAATCTATTGAATTCTAGGCCATTTTTGGAATAGATACAAGTTCACAAATAACAGTAAAAACTATAGAACTATATTTACTGCCACTTTGAAATTCTCAGAGTAAACGCCTATATAAGATAAAAACTTCATATTTCTATTTTTTCTTAGAAGTGTCAAGTTTTTATAATGTTATATTATTTACAGTAATTTGTCTGTAATTTGTTAGCGATAAATTTTAATAATTAATGGACAGTGCAAAATTTACTTGTTTCAAAATAATACGTTCAAAACAAGTCAAACGTGTGTACAGTACTTTCTTACACTATCGGTTTAAAGAATCGATTAATTTTCATCAAAGTCCACACAAGCGGATTTAATCATTTTTGTACACCCTCTTAGAAGACAAATTGTTCTCTTCTATCTTTGTTATTACAGTGCAAGTTGTGAATCTCGTTGTAGAGTACTTGCAGTCTATCTTCACTTTCTCCAACTTAATTTTAATTGATTAACTTGGTCGTATATATATATACATACACACACTCCCTTACTTAAGCCTAAAACTTTTCACAAACTGTTCACTTAAAGCAACAAGGCAAATTCAAAATATTCCAGTAACAGGATGTCAATTCACAACAATTAAAATATGCAACAAATTACTCATAATTGGCTATGTAAGCACACTTGCGATAAATTATCGCTTCTAAAAATAAAATACTAAATTTAACAGGTGCACTTTATAACTATTTATATAATAACTCTCGTGTTACATTCAAATGAAACAGTTGTGTATATTTAATATTAAGGCCCTTTTCAATAAAATATTCCGAATATTGCATTTTACACTGTATTTGAAGACTGTTTTTAGTACATACACATATTCCGCATACAGATTTAAAATCCTCTTGTTGATCTCTCATTGCAAAGGGAATCTGGTAGACTTTAGCTTGACTGAATAATTGGGCATGGTTTCAATATTGTGTTATACAAGGACTGTCTTGCCCACTATATCAGTGAAGTCATCTACATAGTGGCACAGTAGATCTTGTAACTCTTTTTTATACTTGTCAGTCAATTCTTCAATGATGTTGACGCCTTTGTATGTCTTACCTAGCAGTATTCTTAAGTCTAAAATATCTTCATCTTTTATGACGAAGTCACTGTCTTCTGGTTGTGTGTTTATGATTGTTGCACCTGCAATGTTCACCTGTGCCTCAATAGTTGCACCTGTTATGTATTCTTCCCTCTCGAAGTACTTCTTCAACAGATTGGTGTGGTAGAGCTTGATCTTCCCATCCACCTTTTACTTTTTGTCCATTCATGCACATCAAAAGATCCTTTCCACTGCAGGCTGAGTTTGTTGTCGTATGTAGGTAGCAAAACCAAGACCTTCTGTTTGACTTTGAAATGTCAATCCCTTGTTTTGTTTTATTGTTTCTGACTGCCTTGTGCAATGTATAAAATCTCTTGAGCAAGTTGAAAAGTCTTCTCTATTTTGTTTATGAGGTCTAACACATAATGTGTTCCTCACTTCTTACTCTTCTTTTCCTGTCCACAGCTTTTTTCAATACCTGCATTGGACCTTCCACTCTTCTTTCGTGCAGTAGCTCAAAGAGTGATAATCCTATGCTTTTGAAACTTCTTGATAAGTAGATTAGTGCCTACAAGCATCTGTCCAGTTATACGGTTGTTCTTGCACATTTTCTTCAGAATGCTTTTGTAAACTCCACTGGCCCTCCCACAGAGTTCAATACATCTAGTGTTGTGCAGGGTGGTAAAGAGTTGCCTAGTGCTGATGTGTCTGCACACCTATTGCATCAGTTTTGAAGTAAGCTGTGTTCCTTTGTCATTCAGGACTTCTTTTGGAAAGCCTACTCTGCAGAACACTTCCAGGAGAGCTTCTGCAACTTTCCCCACTTATACTATCTTTGGTAGTGCTATGGCTTCTGGATAACAAATTGCATCGTCAACTACTGTCAGCACACACCTGTTGCCCTTATCAGAAACTGGTGCTAGTGGTTTGATCAGGTCCAGAGCTACTGTGCTCAATGGCTTTTCCAGGAGATGCGGTTTACCTAGTAGCACTTGGCTACTGTTTCTCTAAGTATTGTCCTTTGGAAAATGTCACATGACCTGCAAAATCTGGTTATGTCTTCAATAACTCTAGTCAAAGGATGTTGCTGATGATTCTGTCTGCTACTTTCTTTGCTCCTAGTGGTCTTCTGTGAATCTATTCATAAGGCAACATACAACTTTGATTGTGGTATTCTGTTGGTACCATGGTCTTTTCACTTTTCCAGCATAATTGTCTTGATAGATTTGACACAGTACTCTTTTATGGTCCTCTACTCTGCAAGTCCCTTTTCCCCTTTGTCTTGTGCTTGACTTTCTTCCAGACACTCTCCCGTAGTCTACAGTGAAGGATCTTTTTTATGTTTCCTTTAATATCCATAACTCTAAATTTGGTATGTCACATTTCGAGGCTTGATATCTTGAATGTTTTTCCTTTAGCTCAAGTGGCGACTGTAGATGACTCATTAGTTTTATTGCTGCCTCCAAATTTCTTCAGCCTGCAGTATACAATTCACTTGTATAAAAATGATACATGAAAAACAAGTATAGTGCCTGTAACTTTGTTATGTTGTAAAGAAGTGTCTACCTTTATTCTTCCTATGAGAAAAATTTTCAATATTTCATCAATGAGCACACAGAGATGTACTTTCTTGAAATTTCGCTGTTGGATACTAGAGTGGTTCTTACTGCTGCACCTAGTGTCTCATAGGAATTTCTAGTCCCCAACGTAGCCATCACCTGCTGTTATGTTGTGATTTATTGGTACCTCTCAATATCTGTCACAGGTTTCAATCACCACTGACTGGCACTGTTAACCCACTTGCTAACTTAAGATAGCTATCAGTCACGTACTGTGTAATCATGGAGATACCATTTCTTTTTTGTGGTGAATGTAATGAGTTATCTATATCATATTTCTTCTGGCACCAACTTCCATGGCCATAAGTCACTTTTTTCATATTTCTTGCCAACATCATCACTGTAGGTGGTTCTAGCTGCTTTATGTTGAAATTTTTGCTGTTGCCTTGACAAATTTGTACTCATTCACAATGTCCCCATTTTATAATAAATATAGCATCCCTTTTCCTTTTTCCTGGTAAGGTCTTGAATTTGCTAGATATACTCCATCTGTGGGCTTTCATTTACAGTTCGGCCAGCTTGATGATCTTATACATGTATTTTGGCTCTTTCTTTTTAGGAACTGTGACATGTCAGTGGAACATGTAATCATGAATTGTTCATATATTAGTAGATCTACCAGTCCCTCAAAACAGTTTTCCTACTTAGCCATCTCAGTCCACAAACTGAAGTGCACTTTCTCCAGTGTCAGTTTTAACTTCTCTAAATTTCCAATAGAAAGGTTTCTTTGTAAGTTGACAACATTTCAGCAATGCCACTTTTAACTTATCATAATTCATGGCATCTTCTGGTGTAATGCCTGTAAACACTTGTAGGCATTTTTCTATGATTTGAAGTCACCTTTTTCCCAGTTCTGACTTTGAGTAATTTTTATATCTTTTAAAGAAAACATCCATGTTGTCTTTCTGTTTATCAAATGTGGGCAACTTTGGTTAGCTGGCCATGACTCCATTGTTATTCCTGAGTCATACATCTTCTTTTATGGGTGTGTGCTTGACAATCTTAATTTGTGTTTTTATTGTTTCTATTTCCAGAATCTTTTTCCTCTCATTTTTCATTCTCAATTGTTATTATCCTCTCTTCATCTCTTCACTGTATCTTTTTTGCTCTCCTGTTTGACACACTCTCTCTCATTCCTTAGTTCTCATTTAACAAACCCTATTAAATCACCATCTTTTAGTGCATGTTTCTCTCCACCCATTTATCAAAATCAGTTGACATAATTATATAGCATGATTACAATCTCTAAATTATTTTCGATACCGTAGAGATGTGGATATATAGACCTGCTTTTGACATCATTCACGTCTTCTACTGCTGTTTAAAACTATATAATTCTGCCTGGCTCATCCAGTATTAGGCTTTTATAGACTGGATTCTTTAGTAGGTGTTTGTGACCAGTTGTCGGCACAAACATTTAACAGCAAAAAGACATGTAATGGATTTACCATTGTACGTTTATTTTAATATCTACGTGTGTTTAAGTTTGATGCATATGACATGTATTGTTGGATGTGTACTGTGCAAGTCCCGCCTGTTCCCTAAATTTGTATAAAAGAGCAAGAATCGACAATATTTGTTTTACGAAAACGCATGTTTTTGAACATTGTTGAAAGTTCGAGAATCTCGCATTTATTGGTATCTAGAATAGATGTGCTGAGAAACAGTTATTATTATCGGTCAGCTACAGTCAGTATACTATGCGTCTTGGAAGTTATAATGGTGATTAACGCTTATTAATCGGAAAACTACAGAATTTAACCAGGAACGTTTATGGAACCGTTCAACTTCAGTGAATTTAGATGTTAGTATTTCTATGAGGACTTTAAATATCCTCATCATTGAACCATTACGAATACTTCAAGCTAACCAGCCGTCAAAAGAAGTGTTACAGGTATATCGACTAAGAATTGATTTACTCTCCTTCAATGTCGATAGAAGATTCAGTTCAAGATTAGATAGAAGATTCAGTATATTTTGTAAGTTTGTATAACTATTGCATATAAACCACAATTTGTAATAACTAATAGTAATAATCGTTGTTATGAATTCTGTTGTTGTTTTTTCATGCGAGAGTATATTTGTGTTGAGAAAGAAAACTGTGTGTTTTAATCTTTTTGGCAAATGTAATATATTTGGTATTTATCGTCATGCAATTAACATCTAAATTAAAATTAAAATTTTCAGCTGTTTGAAATCATAATACGTGAGATATGTAACATAATAAATCAGAAACGCATCCGAGATAAATTATTTTATGTAACAGAGACAGCACACAATCGCTCGTTTTAAAACAATATGTTTAAAATACTTCAAACATATGTGGAACAATTCCTGACATTGGTTATCACAAATTTATCCAGAGCTTCTCTTTTTCATCAAAGTCTACACAGATGGGTTCAATCATTTTCTAACACACTTTGACAAGACAAATTATTATTCTTCACTCTGATGTTACACTACAAGGTTGTGACACTCACTTTAAAATCAGCACTGTAATTGTTGATTACAATAGCTGTATCTAAAGTAGGTTCAGTCACCGTTATATACCCTTGACACGACAAATTATTCTTCTCTATCATTATTACGGTGCGACTCGTAATATGAGGGTCGCGGGTTCGCATCCCTGTCGCGCCAAACATGCTCGCCCTTTCAGCCGTGGGGGCGTCATAATGTTACGATCAATCCCACTATTCGTTGGTAAAAGAGTAGCCCAAGAGTTGGCGGTGGGTGGTGATGACTAGCTGCCTTCCCTCTAGTCTTACACTGCTAAATTGGAGACGGCTAGCACAGATAGCCCTCGAGTAGTTTTGTGCGAAACTCAAAAACAAACAAGAACAAACTATCATTATTATTACAATATAAACTATGAAACATGTTTTAGAAATCGTTTGTTATAACTAAGCTAACAACCAATCTAAGTTTACTTGAATTTATTGGTCGCTACATACATATACTGCTCGACTGAAACCTAGAACGAGACGTTATCATGTATAATAATATTCAATTAAAGTAACGAGAAAAATCGGAAGGTTTGAGTAACGTCATGTCAATTCACAACAACTGGACTATGCAACATATGATTTATAAACAGTTAAATAAGCAAACTTACAATAAATTATCGCTTCTAAAAATAATAAAGTTAATTCTCGCGCTTTATAACTATCTAACTCATAACTGTATTATTAAACCTGAATGAAACAGTGGTGTATATGAAACAAAAGTGTTTGAGATTACTCAAACAACACAAGCTTAACAAAGAAAAATTTCACCTATACCACTTAATAGAACGACCAATTGATTAATTGTTATTACTATCAACAGTATGACTGGTTAGTATAATGAAGATAATGAACAAGTGTTCACAGCACCTATAGGAGAAAAGCAAACAAACAATTCTGATATGCAACGAAAGCTCGTGGCGCCGTTGGTGTCTATCATTCTTATGCTTTTGACTGTGATTAGCTCTCATGTTTTCTAGAACCTCATGTATTCTGACCTTTATGTATTTTGCCAGGAACAAATCTACAACAGTAATACAAATACTTCAAAATACAAATAACTTCAGTTCTTGTGGATGTGATAAGCAGATATATAAATGCAGTCTCTAGAACCAGTTTCCTTAATTTATTATCTAGATTTTCGTCATAGAATTAAGCATCTGAAGCTGCTAGTAAGCTGTATGTGTATTTGAGAGGAAAATGACTTCATGTTAGAGTCTTAATTTGTAACTGCTTTCTTTGGGGTATTATACACAAAACTTGCAAAGGAAGTTCTTCGGAGATTTATGGTGTAGTGAAGGACTGAATATTTAAGAAAGTGTTTAATGTCTGGCTGATTTATATGATGAATGTATTACAGAGATACCTCACTTACTGAGAAAAATCTTTTGGATTTTGTGAAGTAGTGAAGGAAAGACTTTTTTTGGGGAAGATCTTCAATGAGTGACCGATTTCTGTAGGGAACGAAATACAGAGCTACATAGTCATTAATTGCTGAAATACTTTCTTAAGAATTCTGAGATCCTGATGAAGGTTAAATGTTCAAACCATTAAACTATTTTTCTTACTTGGTTTTTAACCTTTATATTTCGCTGAAAAGTAGCTATATTTATTTTCTATTTACATCCTTACTTAAGCGACACAATTTCTTGTTTATAAAATCAAAGTTTATATATTAATAAAATTATATTCGAAACCTTCGAAGCATTACGGCTATAAACATAATACGAAAAACAAACCTTTTTGTTGTTGTTTGTTGTTTTGAATTAAGCACAAAGCTACACAATAGGCTATTTGTACTCTGCCCACCACGTGTATCGAAACCCGGATTTTAGCGTGTAAGTCCGCAGACATACCGCTGAGCCACTGGGGGGCGCAAATCTTTTTAACCAAACGCTAAAAAGTAGGACAACGGAGAATAGGAGGAATGGCTTGAAAAACTTTGTTTCATGCTTTGCACTATTTTTTTTCCTAGAAATGTCATGAATTACAGTAACCAAATACCATATAGAATAATGTGAAAATTGAAGGAAAACTAATGACCAAACACGAAGTTCATTTGCTTGTTTATTTATTATTTTGTTCTAGTTCAAGAACTGTGATGTGTCGAATCAGATTGATAGACGTATCAGTTGACAAGATACAACACAGTACTTGTTACTGCAAGATCTTACAATTTTGCTGTTGTACATCGTCACCGTTTAAGTGTAGGAACAACAAACGTGATACTCGCCAGTGTGTTAAGTGGTTATAGGCGCCAGTCTGGCACGACACATGGTAACTAATCAGGCTACACGCAATCGTCTCATTAGGTGATTACACTATCCTTTATCTTGAGCATACTTCTTATCTAAATCGCTTGACTTAAACTTTAGGTTTCATATCAGCTGTGTATATTATTTAATCTAAAATCTGTCAGAACAACTAGTTATGCTTGTTGAAAAGTGAGCGTACAAAAGCTACAACAATACGAATAACCTTTCGTTACAACTCCTTCCCACGTGTAACAGTCATTACTGAGGTGCCTTGTTTCTCCAAGAAATCACAAGTTTTGATAAGAAGTTCTCAGATTATGAGAAGAAAGAAAAAATAGCTATTAAACATCTATCTGAAGATCAATTGTTTACTACTGTTTATAAACCTTTAATAAAAATGTAAAGTTTAGTTACTTTTCAGAAAGTTTTAATCACTGTGAAAGCTGTGTAATGTCAGCTTTAAAAAGATGGAATTTTAAAATTAAAATTACCTCTTTCTTAACAAGAAAATCAACCGAAAATTACACCTATTCTATGAAATAATACATAGTCATAAATACGTGTAGCTGTATATAATCAAACAAATGAAAATTAGATACAGTTAAGTAAAATTTTACACCAGTCTGAAGGAAAGCGTTACGAACGGCCTGACCAAACCTTTACTGCTAAATAAATAGCACCCCAATGGCTCAGCGGTATATCTGCGGACTTACACGCTAAAATCCGGGTTTCGATACCCGTGGTGGGCAGAGCACAGATAGCCCATTGTGTAGCTTTGTGCTTAATTCAAAAAACAACAACAGCTAAATAAATAATTTAAGGAAATAAGACCTTCCACTACAGAAAAATTAAAAATTAAATCCCAGTAAAAGGACGAAAAATAATATCAGGGAGCAAGTTACATGATGGGAAAATATAAAAAGTACCTTGGGTTAAGAGAAACCTGCAGGTAGAACTAGGGTGGTCAGATTTCTAAACCGAAATCTCAGAGTAGCCCAGCCCTTGGTATAATATCAAAATAGTTATTACAATTTTGAAATAATTTCACTATTATTTAATTTATTTTAAATTTATTGAATTGTTCTACAATATTTCTAAATATATTAACTTTGGCACTGTTTATGAAGCTATTTCAACTACTTTATTGGGAGATAGGTTAGGTACAAGTCAAATGAGGAAAAGCAATTAGATTATATATATCCAAGATATCTTTAATTATTAAACTTGACGAATTCATCTTATAATAGACTACTTCATATCTACATTTATTTAAAAGTCTATAACAATATCAAACATATCACTATTAGGGTTTAGCATCACTTTTAAGACTTTTTAAGACATATTTTTGTGAAGGATCACGAATAATAGGATTAATTATAATATTATAACGCTCAACACAGCTAAAAGGTCAGTCCTATGGTACGGTTCCAGAACTAAAAATTGCCAGTCGAGAAGGAGAGGCATTTTTAAGCGTCTGAAATGTAAAATCTCTTAAGAAAAATATTCAAGTTTTCAAATAAGTTACTGAACTATTGCGTTAAATATATGTCCAAAATACTAAAACATGTAAACATGTGTATTTTACAAGTAAAAACAACAAGTTGCTGAATAATAGTAGTAATAAATATCGTTTAACACTTTCATATTCGTGAAACGCTACACAAGGGCAAGCTGCTCGTGCACATGAACTGAGAGACAAGAGTGAAATAGCTACTCAACAGTACTACTGCCAGTGTTTGGTTACTCAAATCAAGTAGTAAGATTTGTTCGTCACTTTTATGATGAGACACTTCACAAAGTGCAAAGTGCTATTGTACAACAACAGGACACAAGCCATTCATCCTTGGATTAACAGTGCTACTCATAGATGTTAGAAATATATACCAAGAAACACTGATAATACATACCCAACTGATATTCGTACATGAGACAAATACAAACGCTACATGTTAATAAACACAATCGCATGACAAATAAGTAACAAACTTAATACAATGGTGTAAAATAGGAGGAACTAAATGGCTTTTGATATGCAGCAAAAATTCCTTAACCCTTCTTCTTTATCCCATTAATCACATATCTTAGGCATAAAATAAAAGTTGTTTCACTCGTTTAGCTGTTTTACGCCACTGTAATACATCTACATATAAATATTATAAGTCTGTTTGTTTGTTTTGGAATTTCGCACAAAGCTACTCGAGGGCTATCTGTGCTAGCCGTCCCTAATTTAGCAGTGTAAGACTAGAGGGAAGGCAGCTAGTCATCACCACCCACCGCCAACTATTGGGCTACTCTTTTACCAACGAATAGTGGGATTGACCGTCACATTATACACCCCCACGGCTGGGAGGGTGAGCATGGTTTAGCGCGACGCAGGCGCGAACCCGCGACCCTCGGATTACGAGCGCACGCCTTAACGCGCTCGGCCATGCCAGGCCCATATTATAAGTCAAGTACACCAAACATAAAGAAGCGAATGTAATAATCCGGAATAAGCTTCAAAAACAGTAACACTCGTGAATGTATATTTAGTTTAACCAAAGAAGTTGTCCGTTAAGAACGATCACTCCTATTGTTTGTTACAGTGTAAACAGTAAGTAGCACAACGAAGTGGATTCAAACTTTGTGTTTAATAGAAACGCTTTCAACAGTGAGTGCAAGGTGGTTTTCATATTAAGAAAAAATATACTTTTTCATCCCGTATTTTTAAACTACCATTTCCTTGACCTATAGAACCTCCAAAATGAATCTAAAGAAAAAAGTTTTTTCGGCACACAGCTTTGTTTATATAAACTAGGTCCATTTGATTGACTGTGTAACTCCTACAGAAATGTGTAATAAATATGAAGTAAATTTCTTCTTCCTAGACTGATACAGGTTGAAAAATGATGTTTCAATAATTTATCCATAATAATGTAGGGCACGTGACATTTTACATCTGTTTTTACTGAATTTGATTGATGTATTGACTTTAAAACCATGCCCAACTTTTAATCACGTGGTACATGTTGTACACACATAATAAAGGCATGGCTTGAGTTACATTATTGAACTATGAAAATGCGTCAGTAATAAGGACAAATGAGCTTCCGATCCTTTGTATTTGTTTCAGATCATGGCAGTGCCTTTTCTGATTTCCTTTGACTTCTCACTGGGGTAAACTTTCGCTACTCCTAGCCGTTGTTTACAGTAGTTTGTTAATCACCCCTTCAACCTTTACTGTATAGCAGCGCCTGAATCGCAATAACATGCTTTCATAATGGTCTTTAGGGTCTACCTCTTTAAGCCCTGGATTAACCATCAAGCAAAATAAGCACGTGACTAGGGCACCAAGGAAGGGGGCACCACAGAGTTTTCCCCTAGTTATCATGTCCTTAGCTCTTTCATTGCCATATTTAACTTAAATCGATTTTTTTTTTTTTGTAATTGTCCTTATCCGCCGTGTTCGAATTTACTCTGCATTGTTACAAAAACGTTAACTTTGGCTCAATGAGTGAATGAAGTTTCGAGAAACTACTAAACTCTGTATCTGAAGTGACAAGTCATTTATTAGCGAAAGATTACTGTAAAGAGCAGAACAAAATGTTGATAAAACTTCAGGTAAAAGATGATCGTGTGTAATGATGTCTGAACTGTAATATGAAATATTTTTCTCAATCATTCCTTCTGTTGTGGCTATTTATAAGAAATTATAAGGGGTGAAACTGTTTTGTTTCACATTTTACTGTTTTATTGAGTCACATCTACAGAAAAATAAGACTATAATGCCACAGAAACATAAGTCAAACGAAATGGTGACACGTGTGTACAGAGACATGAGCAGTTTTATGTTTGTTTTGGCTTCTATTTTCGTACGTTATATTTGAATTATTGTCTCGTTTGTTTTAGCTTTATTTGCGTTAGTATTGCATCATTCATGTGTGTTGTGCAATATTTTTATAAGTGTGTTTCTCACTGAAGCTTTTCTGAGCCGTAATATTTTTGGCTTCAAACAACTTGCTGTAAAAAAAAAATCCTTTGTGTGTAAATATATGTTTTGAAATTTATCATAGCAAAAAAAAAATTAGAAAGGAATGTGTTAATGTTGATCCAAGTTGATCTACAAGACAAATTGAAGTTAAACTAAGCTCTACACCTAAAAATACCACTTTGTCCACTTCAAGGTCAAAATATCATGATGATATTGAGGTGTTACAGGCTGGCTCAACTGGCACAACCCTCATAACTGATTTCACTTTGTCTTTAAATTCTCCTGATATCTAGTGTTAATGTTGATGCAAGTTGCTTTACAAGACAGTTTGAAATGAAATAATTGCTGAAAATGGAAAGCTACTGAACTATGGTAAAATGCTTCAGTCTACAAAAGATGAAGAAACAGAAGCAAAAGATCCAAGATTGTGGCTCGATTTCTATGCCAATGATGGGACTGCTTGTGGACCTTCTGACTGTCAACACCACAATGAACCATTTGGCAAACATTGCCGGACTTTCAGTAGTAGCAAGCAAATGATATACTGTTCACAAAAACTTTACTTTGGGGTAAATGTCAATAGTGAGCAATTCAAGAGAGAGTGGTTATTGTATTCATCATCAACAGGGTCAGTTTACTGTTTTGTTTGTAAACTTTGTGCCCCTAACTTTTCCTCATGTTTTGTTGAAAGAGAAGGGTTCAGTGACTGGCGAAATACTATTGTAATTGATCATCGTGAAAGAAACACTACTCACCGAGACTCTATGCTAACATACGTAACTCGCAAACAAGGTTTTAGGCTTGCGACAAGTTAGAAAAACAAATTAAAGAAGAGTGCAATTACTAGGAACATGTCTTGGAGCGTGTAATAGCTGTTATTCGTACGTTAGCTGAACGTGGCTTGGCTTTTCGAGGAACAGATGAAAAATGTGGTTCACTGCAGAATGAAAATTTTTTAGGGCTGTTTTTTATCAGTCTCAACCAGCCAGTGAAAAATTCTTAAAGCTTGTTTTGGAACTGAAAGTGTGTTAAAATCCTTCTCTGATACCAGATAGGCAACAAAAGCAATTTTAAAGTTTTTCTCTGAGATTTTGGAAGCTTCAGAATATATAGTTGAAGACCAGTCACAAAAGGGAGATACTAGAAGAAAAACATACAATACTGCAAATAAGATGCAAGAGTTAGAATCCGTTTTTATTGGGATCGTGTAGGATGAGATTTTGTAAAAGTTTCATAAAGCAAGTCAAGTTCTCCAAAATTAGGATGTGAACTTAAAAAAGGTGCAAATCTGTACGGGTCATTAGCGGACCAACAACGCACCTTAATGGATGACTCTGAAAGATTTTAAGCAGTTGCAAAGGAAATACTTCCAGTTCTTGATTACAATGTAGATCAAACTTGCAAACGTGTCAGAAAAAAAGGTACTCAATGACGGAGATGCACAAGAATGCCAAAGATAAATTTCGTATCACCTCCTTCTACACAATCGTTGACAAACTAAAAACCCAGATGTGAAGAAGAAGAGAGGTGTAGAAAGAAATATTAAACAGATTTTCTTTCCTGAATGATGTGCCAAATAATGTCACTTCATCTGTTGGAACTGAAAAGTACTCTCAGTGTTCCCAAAAGCTAATTTGTACTTACTCAGAGGACTTGGACACTAATCTTTCTGTCGAGCTTCGACAGTTTCACTCATATGTACGCCGTAAGTTCAGCGTAACGAAAACTATAAAAACCGGATTCAGTCTTACTGAACTTTCTAAAATAATTTCAGAAGACAAAATTGAATGTACATTTCCACCGTAGACATTGCACTGCGTATATTTTTAACATTAATGGTCACAAATTGCGCAGCTGAGCGTTCATTTTCTCAACTGAAGCATATTAAAAATCCCAACACAACAACTATGCGACAAAACAGGCTGGATACCTTGTCTCTGCTTAGTATAGAAGCAGATTTATTACGCCAAATTAGTTTTGAGGACTTGATCAAAGAATATGCAATTAAAAAAATCCAGAAGAAAAATTTTCAAAATTTAAATAAATATTAAGGCGTAAGTAAATAATTTGCTTACTGGGCTTTAAGTTCAAAATGAGAAATTGTTAACATCAAAGTGAGAATGTTTTGAATAAAAGGGTTTTAAGTAAGTTTTTCATTTTTAACATCAAAGTGTGAATTTGTGGGCATCAAAGTAAGAATTGTTAACTCAGAGTGAAAACAAATAGGCAGTAAAAATAATTATTCCTAATTATCATTATCAAAGAAGTGATTTCCCTCATCATTTCTAAATAAAAGTCCTCAGTCATTGATTGATTTTGATTCATGCCCAGTCTGTTAAATAAATAAAATTAATAAAATTTTTATTTAATATACTTGTGGGGTTTGACCTGGAATGAAACTGAAGAAGAGTTATAAATTTTCAAACTTTTATTTCACTTTCAGCACTTATTGAGTCTTAATGTCTTGTCAGTTGAAAAATGGAGGGCCAGAGAGGGGTACCATTGCTGGACTGTGCTTAGGGCATCAGTTGCCCTTAATCAGATCCTGATCTCTTTATTTAACCCTCATTAAGTAATCCGTTGCGGTTTTGTAGACTTATTATTAATAATATCGCTCTGTTGAAATAAATTTGCAAAATTTGTTTTATGGTCATAGTTATAATTATACCTAACAATCAATAAAGTTATGAGAATGTTATCATCAAGTGTACCTGTATTTGGTTGCTTCACGGAAACCTTTTGCAAACGGATTACTGGCAATCTTTAACTTGGTTATCTGAAAACACAAAACAAAATGTATTATTACCTTTTATAAGTTCAGCTGCAGAAGTTTTAAGAACAATGAATTTGCTCCTACCTGCTGGTTTTGATAAGCTGTCACTGTAAAAAAGCTTGTTTCTGGAAAAACGAAACTCTTCGCTTCTGCTGTTTCGGCTTCAACTGCTTTAGATGAGCCAATGTTATCAACACGTTCAATGCATATCGTCGGCTGGTACTTGTGCATAGAGTGAAGCACAACCTAGAAACACATATTTGAATTTTGTAACAACTTACTTCTCGAAGTATACATATATGTAAGAAAAAAAATGAACTCAACCATTTCGAACTTAATACGAATAGAGAAACATTTGTGTGAACTTACATATTGATGTGAATTGTGTAGTTAGTGAGAACATCCATAGTAATACGAATTTTGAAGCTCATGTAAACTTTACATACTAACATGAATTGTAAACTTAGTGTGAACGTACAGACTGATATTAAATGTTTAAAATTAGTGCGAACTTACACTGATATGAAATTGGAGTTAGTATGAACAACGATGGAAGTCAGCTATTCTTTTCAATGCGCTTTTTCTTCATTTTACAACTTTAGAAATGATATATCTATTGTAACACCCTGCCGTAATAACAAATATGAGTTAATGCTGTGCTGACACACACCTCTAAATTAGTGGTTTTCATTTTGACAGCTATGTCAAGTACTTAGTGTAAAACAGAAAGATACTTAACACTGTTCCAAACAAACTCTTATTATTCCTTAAAGATTATAATATGGCTGACCTGTCCTCTTAACACTGGATGTTTGTTATTGGTCAGTTTCATTTTCTCGAAACTAACAGTCTGCGCCATCCACTGGCGTCCGTTAGCAGGACTGTCGGGATGGATATATCTTGTTCTCTCGAGTAACTGGTTCCCTTTACCGGCGACCATCCATCGCGAACTGTGCAGAAAGAACATACTCTAACTACTTTCTCCTACCACTTAAACAAGTGATAAACCATGTTATCAAAATCGCATTAACAGATCAAAATAAGGCGAATCTTGATTTATATATATGTATATATTGTGAATTCTAACTTGCAACGTACATGCTAAAGTGAAGGTTCTGATTCATGAATATTACTGGTTAAAAATACTTCAATATCTCTATTCACTAGTTAATAAAACATCTCACAAAAATTGTATGATTTTACCAGAATAAAACAATCGTTAATGTGTATAAATGGATTTAATAATTTATTTTGATAGAAAAAAGAAATTATTTTTAAAGATCTAGTTGAAAGTCACGTGATCTGCCAATAATCACATACAAATTATGACATCAGGTGTTTAGCCTCTATAATAGATGCCAGTCTGTGTTGTCTCTCTTAACAAATAGACATCTTTCATGTCGATGAAATGAATTTATCTACTAAGAAGCTACTTGCACTTTTTCACTTGAGGTGGGAAAAAAAATTCCCATTTTGAATTGTGATTGGTTAATCTACTAGAGGCAATGTTCGACTACAGATGTTTGGAAAAGATTAGCTTAAAAAATTCAAGTCCGGTACATTTTCTTTATTCATAGATATGATAAAGACGATGTGTATTTCTTGCTCCCTTTTGGTTCGTCGGTAAATTTAGAGACTTAAAATTCTAACTTGTGGGTTTCAATACCCGCAGTTGCAAAATATCAGCTAGTTTATTGTGTAGCTTTGGGCTTACCAACAACTAAACAAACTGTATTTTCTGTAGTTTTTAGGCAGTTTTTCTCTTGTAAGTTCAACTCAGTATTTGAGCAGGTAATTTTTCCAGTTTTGCTTATTAAATTCTAGTAGTTTTTAAAACTGATTCCAACCCCATCACTTTAACGTTGTTGAAATGTGAATTTTCTGGAGGAAACTTTAACACTAGTCGGTTGTCATCAAACCTGTCTTTCTCTTCTCCTCTCCGCCTGTACTCAAATAACATTCCATCCACTAAATGTATAAACTAATATTATGTAAGGGTAGTTGAACTGTGTCTAAGAACTTTTATAATACATAGTTATTTTATAAGTTCAAATAGCTGCAAAATTTAATTTCAATTTAGAAAGTATCAAATTTGTATTTGCCTACAAGATTGATACACACAATTTTTCTTAACCCAAATATATTTTAATATACAAACAACAATACAATTTATAATAACGATTTATAGAAATAATTATTTATTAAAAAAAGCCAGGTAGTTAAGGAGCGCGACTCGTAATCTGAAGGGCGCGAGTTCGAATCCCAGTCACACCAAACATGCCCGCCTCTTTTAGCTGTAGGGACCTTATAATTATTCGTTGGCAAAAGAGTAACCCAAGAGTTGGCGGTGGGTGGTGATGACTAGCTGCTTTCCTTTAGTCTTACACTGCTAGATAAGGGATGGCTAGTGAAGATAACCCTCGTGTATCTTTCGCGAAATTGAAAAAATGTTTAAAACTCCAAAACAATATTCAGTCTTCTATTTACTGTGGAAACGAATATCTTATCAATGGTCCAGGTTCACGAGGCGGAAATGACTTTTATGTTGACATACAGATACACTTCACTTGACAGGAATGCTAGCAAGCTCTATTCTTCACACGTGAGTTTGTTTTACTTTTTTTTCTGAAGTTATACGATGGATTCGTTTAAATAATAACGTCCAAAGTTAATTCAATTCTCTGAAGTTGAACGGTTTGTAATAATCGAAATCTGGACAAATATCTGAAGTATTCCGACTAATAAGCTTTTGTCACAATTATAGTTTCCGAAACTTAAAAGATATCGACTGTAGCAGACCAACAATTTTATGTATAACTGTCTCTTAATGCGTCGATTTATAAACTTTTAGGCGACGTTCTAGAAAGTTCAACTGGCAACAATACCAGCAATAACTAGTATTTTACATACACATGTCGTACATTGTTGATTCTTACGTTCGAGAATCTTCTAGAAATTAAAGAATAGGCGGAACTTGCGCAATACACGTTTAACAATATCCGTTACATGCATTCACTGAAACAAACGTAGATAAAAAAAAAATAAATATAGAATAGTAAATCCGTTACAACTCCCTTCTTAGAGAATTAAAGATTGTGTGACGCCAATTGTTAACTAAAATATTATATGTGAATATATATATTAATATATATACACACATATAATTGCTAGCAATACATTCAGTACAGTACATTGTCAAAGAACCACGTAATTTCAAAAATCATGGCAGTACATAACACAATCACAAAAAATAATCTAATAATCATAAAATTACATAGCACATGAAAGTGCTTAAACACAAATATTATCTTTTTGGCTTAGCATAATCAATAACTACAGGACTGAGATGTTCTTCAAAAGCTGAGATAGATTTCAAATGAACAACAACAATTTTCTCGTTAGGTTTTCTAATAAGTTGACATGTAGGACAAGTTTTAAATAACTAGGTAACATCTTGCCTAATTTTTTGCCAAAAGAAGTGTCTCGTAATTTTGTCACGCTTCTTTTTGAGAAAGCTAGGTGACTTCCCATGGTGAGTTCATGGGTAACTTTTAATATTTCTGAATGATATGCCCAGTCCTCTGAAGCTGGAATATTTGGTTGTCTCCATTTTCTCATGAGCACGATATTTTTGAAAAAAAACAAACCCAAACATTTGCAACTTTCTTCAGTTCATCTTTTGGGCGTAGGCCCGGCATGGCCAGGTGGTTATATTGCTCGACTTGTAACCTGAGGATCGCAGATTCAAATCCCCATCACACCAAATATTCTCTTTTTTCAGCTGTGGTGGCGTTATATAGTCAAGGTCAATCCTACTATTTGTTGTTAAAGAGTAGCCCAAGAGGTAGCGGTAAGTGGTGATGACTAGCTGTCTTTTCTCTAGTCTTACACTGCTAAATGAGGGACGGCTATCGCAGATAATTTTCGTGTAGCTTTGCGCGAAATACAAAACAAACAAAGAAACTTTTGGGAGTGCATATTTAAAATAGTAATAAGATCTGCAGATCCTTTTTTTGATCATTGATCAGTTTGCTTCCAACAAACGGAACTTCACCAACTAAACCAAACCTTTCACGTTCTCATTGTTACTCATCAAAGCCTTGTCAGTAGGACAATCATTCACAAGATCTATATCATATCCAAAAGAAATCTCTGACAAATTTATAATGTTGTCCCTGAACATGCATCTAACATCTCTTTTTGGCTTTACTTCTCAGCCTGAGCTCGAGCCACAGCACACAACGGAGAGACGTCTGGATTCTCCTCAACAACAACATCATCCGTAGGTGAAACAGTGATCAGTTCACTAAATATCTTGGGTTTAGCAACAAGTTCCCCCCTCGAAATCCTTTCTCAACAATAATGATAAAACCCATAATCAGCAGAGTAAGTCTTATTACAACCCCATCTGGTCCCAAAACTATAAACATTAGCAAAGCCACCCTCAATACCCTGAGAAATAGCAAGCTCACCAGTAGTAGAACTCGAATCTACAGGCAATAAACCTTCTAACAACAATGACTAAGTCGCCCAGCATCATGTAAAATACGTATGGATATGGGATTAACAATGCCACACATCAAAGACACAGAACCAACAGACACAAAAGATCTAAGACAAGACATAATTGTCTTAGTTTGTTGAAACTGCTGCCAATATGCATAGAATTACATCATCGGTCAAAACAAACCTTTTTTTTTTTGTGGATGAATTCCATAGAAATTTAATTATTTTGATTGCGACAACTTCGAAACTTTTCGCGAAAAGCCTTTGGTACTAAATCATTTGAGCCTAATTTCTTTCTCCTCTTCGATACGAGCTTATTGAAGTTCTACTTTTTGAGTTTTAGCCAGATTTCTAACTTATCATTTTCGTTCAATTCTGATTGGTTAGTTGAAACACTAATATTTCTCCAGTGCTTTCTCAGGCAACAAATTATCATTGATTAATATTTCAATAATACGCTTTTTAGTTCATTTTTTCTCATTGACTTTTTTGCCTCCAATTTTAAGCTTTTGGTAATTTCGAGCAATTCACTTTTGTTATATCTTCCTAGTTGTTTGAGGGAGGGTGATTTGAGGAAATCTTGACAATCAGATATGATCAAACCTTGTTGGCGCCGATAAATATAAATTGAAATACGATTTGACTTTTAATCTAGAATGAATTTCGTTTCTGATTCAGATCTTGGACACAAGCCCTCAATATATTATTTCACATATTATGATCCATCTCGGATGAGTCTCCGATTGATTCTGTTCTGTACCATACGCATTAAGATTTCAAGTAGCCGGAAATTTAAATTTAAAAATTAATTGAATGCCAATATATATATTAAATTTATAATATTTGCCAACAAGCTTAATGCACACTATTTTCTTTCTTAATACAAAGATATTTTAATATACAAACAATAATACAATTTATAATAATGATTATTATAAATTATATTTATATACAGGAGTTTTACAAACTTGCAAAAAACGCTGACACTTATATCTGGTCTGGAACTGAATGTTTTATTGACGTTTACATCTATACTCTTCTTTCGACGGCTAACTAGCTTGAAGCACACCAAAGTTTTCACCAGTGACAATATCTATTGTTATTGTTTAAATAGTAACGTCGGAAGTTAATTCACTGAAGTTAAATGATGTGTAATGTTCGACATCTATAAATGCTCCTGGTCAAATATTGTACTTTTCTATCAATAAGCATGTATCACAATTACAGTTTCTGAGCTTTAGAATATCTGGACTATAGCTAACCAATAATATTCTACAGCTGTTTCTTCGCATCTCGCAATACCTAACTTTTATATTCGTTAGGCGAGGTTCTAGAAAATTCAGTTCGCAATAATAGTAGCAATCACTAGTATTTTACATGCATCGTATATTGTTAATTTTTACGTTCGAGAATCTTCTACAAATTTAGAGAACAGGCGGGATTTGCGCAAGACACATTAAACAATATATGCTACATGCATGAAACTGAAACAACCGCAAAATTAAAATAAATATATAACAGTAAATCTGTTACAAGGTTTTTGATTGGTATCTTATGCTGTGTAATGGGTTTAACCCAATTAGGTTTAACTTTACACTCACTGAGATACCCCGTATGATCATCATATTTCTTTGTAGCTCTATGTTAGTAGTGTAGGCAGGTCACTTAACTGTTTTATTACTTTTGTTAGTCTGTTTATTTTTGGAATTTTGCACAAAGCTACTCGAGGACTAACTGTGCTAGCCGTCCCTAATTTAGCTGTGTAAGACTAGAGGAAAGGCAGCTAGTCATCACCACCCACCGCCAACTCTTGGGCTACTCTTTTATCAACGAATAGTGGGATTGACCGTAGCATCATAACGCCCCCACGGCTGGGAGGGCGATCATGTTTGGCGCCACTAGGGCGCGAACCCGCAACCCTCAGATTACGAAGCGCACGCCTTAACGCGCTAGGCCATGTCGGGCCTTTAGGTAGTCAGCACTGCCGTTATATCTTATAAAATCTGTATATTTAAATACAAAATACCATCCACCTCCACGTACACACACAAAAAACTATTTCTTATGCAAAACATGAGTTTTCCCTACTGTTATTTGAAGTACGACTTGACATTATACTATTTCTTTACATTTCAGAAATAAAGGAACCCTTTTGGAAATAAAAGAGCCTAAAATAGTGAACAATAACGAATTTTATTGCAATGTATTAATATTTTGATCATGATATACACAGTTATGCTAGACTTTATGTTACACACACATATACATACATATATCAGTATTCAGCTTCAAGAGATAAAGAGTAAAACTAAACCCAAGAGATTAAGATTCTTTTCTTAAACTACCATAAGGAGCCAACCTTTAATAAAGAATAAAACTGCTTTAACTGAAACTTAACCTGTCTTTACTAAGTCTCCTTCCTTTCGTCCTTTATTTTCAAAATATAACCCCAAAAAAGAGAATAAGTTAAGATAACTTCAACAATCTTTGTGTGATAAAGCTTTCAAAATCATCTTAAACAGCCCACCTCAGAGCTCTTCCAAATAAGTCAATACCATTTTTAGTTGAAGATACCAAAGCTTCTAACAGTATATTCTAAATAAACTTTTTTTAAATGTGATCAATAAAAATATGATACATCCCAAAATTATGAGATATCTATTTTAACCAAAAATTAAGCAAAATGTTTCTCAGTTTTATAAAACTTGTCATACATGTCAACTGATTAGAAAACCTAACCAAAAAATTCCCGTTGCTCTTTTGAAACCTATCCCAGCTTTCGAAGAATACTCAGTTGGATGATCATTGATTCTGTTAAGCCAAAAATATAACATTTGTGTTTAAACACTTTCACGTGCATGTAATTTTATGATCATTAGGTTATTTATTTTGATTGTGCTACATATATTCTCATAGTTTTTAAAACTGTATAATTCTTTGACAGTGTTTTGTTATTAATATATGTATATATACACACACACACATGATATTTTAATTAAAATTGTCTAACGCTGATTTTTAATTCTCTAAGTAGGGAAGTGTAACAGATGCATTGTTTTACATTTGTTTTAGTTTCATGCATGTAACGTATGTCGTTAAATGTGTATTGCGCAAGTCCTGCTTATTCTCTAAATCTGTAGAAGATTCTCAAGTGCAAGAATCAACAATGTATATTTCACGAAAGCACACGTATCATAAAATGTTGTCGAGTTTTTGAGAATATCGCCTAATGAATATAAAAGATAGCTTTCACAAGACACAGGGAGACAGTCAGAATATTTCTGGCCAGCTACAGTCAGGATACTATAAAGCTAAGAGGCTGTAATTGTGATAAACGCTTATTGATAAGAAATCTATTATTTTTGACCAGGAACATTTATAGATTTCAAACATTACAAACCATGTAACTTTAATTAATTAACTTTGGACAGTAGCATTTGTACGAGGACATTAGATATTGTCGTCGGTGAAAACTTACGTATGTTTCAAGTTAGCTAGTCATCAAGAGAAGTGTGAAGGTGTATCAACAAAGAATTAATTCGCTTTCTGTAAACGTCGATAAACGATTCAGTTCCAGACCAGTTATAAGACTCGGTATTATTTGTAAGTTTCTAAAACTCTTGTATAGAAACTATTATTTGTAATAACTATTTATAATAACCTTTATTATAAATGGAGTGAGGATTTCAGAAACGGGGATATACTTTGTGCTTAAACAGATAGCAAAGCAAAAGAATATAATGAACTGGGAGCACAAGGACCATCCAGAAAGATGCCACCAACAAGTCTTACTCCAGCTATACTAAGCAAAGCACGTAATCTTGTAACGTAAGAACTCAAACACAAAGGTCGGTGTCAAAAGCAGTCCACGTGTTTTAAGTAACAAATACGCATCCTAATCAAGGATCCTCGTTTGAAAAAAACAGAATAAGTCACGTGCACACAAGGTACTTTCATAACATATCCAGAAAAAGTAGATGAACTGTATAAACCTACCTAGCTAGATAAAACTGACAGCACGTGGTGAACATTCGACAATTCATATGTATATCTTAATATATCTAACAAGTGTGATGGCTTATAACGCTGAAAATTGAGTTGCAATACCCAAGGTGTGAAAAGCTAAGATAGCTCTCACTGTGTATCTTTGTGCTTAAAAATAAAATAATTATTTTAAAGTTATTTATTTTAAACTATTTTTTCTTCTTTTTAATCAACACTTTTTCTTATTTCTGTTCTCATTCAGTATTTTTCCTCATTTTTGTCGCATTCTTTATCTTTCCTTTCTAGCAGCTAAGTTCTTACCTTTGCTTCACCTTCTATGTTTTAAAACTTAAGCGTTTTCGTTCTAGTGCACAAATAAAAGTTATTATATATGAAGCATGTTTGTCTTTAGCAATCAGTTCAGAAAGGTATATCTGTTCGGCACCATCTTTTAGCATTACTGATCGCATAACATCTCGCTTATAACTGGTAAATGAATAATAGGCGTACAATAAAAAGCTATCTTTAGTTGAATGTGAGAATAAAAGGATGTCATTTGTATCAGTCTAAGGAAAATATGATTTTCTTCATTAACAGATGCTTTTGCTTATTATACGATTAATTGTGTGCGAGTTAATGCAAGAAAGATTTTTAAAAAATGCAAAAAAATTAAGTATGATGAATGGATGCCAAAGCAAAAAGGTATAAAATACTAAATAATGCATAGTTTTGATAATTAAGAAGCTGGTTTTTAAACTGAGATATCTATAGCATGCACACAGGTCCGTCAGTTCCATAAATACTTGAACTTTTTGATACCTTGAGTGTTAATTTAGATTATTATTTATTGATTTTTTTTCATTTTTACTGAAATTATTTGACAGATATTATGTTTGTCTAATGAAGTCATAAATAGCCGTTATATAAGAACAATTTGTGATGCTTTCTAGCAACCAGAAATATTATCGTTATTCATGAAACGAGGAAATAGCATATGCTTATGAGCTGAATTAACTGTTAAATGGTTTTACGTTTTATTATTTCCTTACAAAAATGCATGTGGTATAAAAACAATATAATACTACTGATATACAAGCTTTGAGATATTCGACAATAGCAATTAGGTGCACAAATAAGGCTGTAAGTCAACATTGTTGTTGTTGTTGTTTTGAATTAAGCACAAAGCTACACAATGGGCTATCTGTGCTCTGCCCACCACGGGTATCGAAACCCGGATTTTAGCGTGTAAGTCCGCAGACATACCGCTGAGCCACTGGGGGGCATAAGTCAACATCAGTAGTTATTTGTATTTGTAAGTATCATAAAGTAAGAGACTCAATGCGGCAGACATTCCATTTTAGGTCAATCCCTACAAACCAAGCAGTACCATGCTTAGTGATCCAAAGTAAATTATCTATGTTCTGTCTTTTATATAGGAGATAATTTTAACAAATATCAGTCCAAGGTTGAAACTTCGATTGCTTATGTGTGATCAAGAAGCA
The DNA here is from genome assembly GCA_011833715.1 of Carcinoscorpius rotundicauda. Lineage (NCBI taxonomy): Eukaryota > Metazoa > Arthropoda > Merostomata > Xiphosura > Limulidae > Carcinoscorpius > Carcinoscorpius rotundicauda. The sequence continues at coordinate 39,764,985 of CM022392.1, read as the reverse complement.
AGGAGAACGTCTTACAAACATTTTTCCACTTAGTTATTACGAATCAAGATGAATTAAATCATATAGGTAAAGTATACTCGTATACTTTTTAAATGTAAACTATGTATTCTTGAAATTTATTGGTTGGATCAAACTTCACTAGCCAATATTTCACAAACAATATGTGTAAAAACTAACCTTGTATATGAAAGGTTCTTAAATTTTATTTATAAACACAGATCCAAAAGATCTATTTATAACCTCTCTAATCATTTAGTAAAGATGAAAACTTAAGGACAAAAATTCAACTATTTAATGATAACGAAGCACTTATCACTTACAGGATAAATTAAGTGGAAAGACATTTTAATGGGTTTTCTGTTATACGCTTATTCTAATATCTGTATTTGTTTCAGTTTGATTTATATTTAGAAATGCATTTAATGTATATTGCTAAATGTGTATTGTGAAAATCCCACCTGTTCTCCAAATTTACCGAAGATTCTCGCACGTAAGAATCAACAACGTACGATGTGTGTATGCAAAATAATAGTGATTGCCAGCATTATTGCCAGCTGAATTTTCGAGAATCTTTCTTAATGAGAATAAAAGATTGCCATCGCAACACGCGGGTAATTGGTTTAATATTGTTTGTCTGCTACAGTCAATAAACTATAAACTTTGGAAGCTATAATTGTGATTATCGCTTACTCATCGGAAAACTACAGATATTTTACCAGGAACGTTTATAGATTTCGAACATTATAAACAATTCAACTTCAGATAATTAACTTCAGGCGTTAGTGTTTCTACAAGGACATTATATATCTTCTTCAGTGAAAAGTGAGCTTATTAATCTCGTGAGGCCAGTCAAGAATAGAGCTTGTTAGCTTTCTTGTCAAGGCAAGTGTATCTGTGAATCAACATTGAATTAATTCGTTTGCCCTGAACCGTTGATAAAAGATTCAGTTCCAGACCAGATAGAAGATTCAGTGTTGTTTGTAAGTTTGTAAAACTCTTGTATATAAACCATTATTTGTAATTATTTGTAACAATCTTTATTATAAATTGTATTGTTGTTTGTAGTAAGAAAGAAAATTGTGTGTATTAATCTTGTTAGCAAATATCATAAATTTCATACACATTGATATTCAATTAACTTCTAAATTCAAATTCATATTTCCGACTGTTTGTAATCTTAACACGTATTGTACGTAACATTGTAAATAAGAGACACGTCCGAGATAAATCGCAATACGTAACAACCTTTAGTACAAAAGATGCTTTGGGCTGAATGGTCTGATAAAAAAATTACATACTGATTAACTTATTTAGAAAAAGACGCCAGTTGTAGCAAAACTTTTTACCGCTGGGTATCGTAGGCAAGTATTAAAATTCTACAGCATCTAAACAAATGAAGAATCATACACTAGGGACGAAGGGGTATGAACACTTTCTGTCGTAGCTGTAATTATATAGACATTTATACAATTTATTAACATTAATGTATTCCTCTTGGCAATTTATGATTGTAGTTTGTTTACTATCTTTGATATTTATGCCCATAATTACGGAAAGAGACAGGATACAATAATGGCATGTTTGCTGAAATACCAACTACAGCTGAAGATAGCTGAGTCTTACAGTAGTATGCCTCATGCAAAGAAAGTCTCTGAAGCTCGAATAAGAACAGCTATGGCTTTATAGAGGACAGGGGAAAAGCTAAACACTTTCTGAGCCATTGGAATAATATCTTTTTTATTGTACACCACAGAGTTATGTAACGGTCAGCTACAGTTCGGATATTAAGAACCTTGGAAGATATATCTGTGATTAACGCTTATTAATTAGAAAACTACAGTTACTTGATTAGGAACGTTTACAGATTTCGAATATTACAAACCATTCAAATTCAGTGAACTCAATTCGCAACTTAGCATTTCTACAAAGCCATTGCATAACTTCAGCAGAAAAAATTCACGTGTAAATAGAGCCAGCTGGTGGTATTCCTATTAAGTTAATTGAATCTGTATAACAACATAAAATTAATCTGCGATTCATGGATCTGGATTGTTGAATAAATATTCAGTTCCACAACAGATAGAGGACTGAATATTGTCTGTGAGTTGTAAAATTGGTATATAAACCAATATTTATAATAACCGTTATTATAAATTGTATTATTATTTGCATATTAAAATATATTTATGTTAAGAAAGAAAACTTTGTGTATCAGTCTTGTTGGCAAATATCATAAATTTCATACATATTAATATTTAATTAGCTTCTAAATTCAAATTTCCAGTTATCTTAAGTCGTAATACGTAATGTACGTAACAATAAATCAGAGATTGGTTTGTGATAAATCATAGAACGCAGCAGCTAACATTAGTTAGATAACATAAATGGCTTTCAAAATGCAGAATACGTCTGAAGTGGTAGTAACTGTGAAGACAAGTAAGATAGTAGTATCAGACGTCTAAATAATGACGATTTGGTTGTTTTTGAATTTCGCACAAAGTTACACGAAGGCTATCTGCGTTAGCCGTCCATAGTTAAGCAGTGTAAGACTAGAGGGAAAGCAGCTAGTCATCACCACTCACCGCCAACTCTTGGGTTACTCTTTTACTTATGGATAGTGAGATTGATTGTAATATTATAACACCCCCAAAGCTGAAAGGGCGAGTATGTTTAGTGTGATGGGGATTCGAACCTAGGATTACGAGTCAAGTGCCTTAACCACCTAATTAACGACGGCAGTTACACCTAATAGTCCGTCCATGGCCTGGCATGGAGTATTACGGAAACACGTGCCCATATTACATATACTATTAGGTTTCATTACAAAAACATGCACTCATTATTTGTATTGCTGGATTCATTACGGAAACATTAATTCGTATACTGCCGTGCTAAATTATTTATTATTAACGTTTTAAGAATATTGTTATACAAACATTTTGTTATATGTCTGGCTGCATTCTTTTATTGACATATCGTTTTATGAAGAATATTACAAAAATATTTATTTAACTGTTCTTATTGGCCCAAACATGCTCGCCTTTTCAGCCGTTGGGACGTTATAATCTAACGGTCAATCCCTCTAACCATTGGTAAAAGAATAGCCCAAGAGTTGGTGGTGGGTGGTGATGTCTAGCTGCCCTCCCTTTAGTCTTACAGTTCTAAAGTAGGGACGGCTGGCGTAGAGAGCTCTCATGTAGCTTTGCACGAAATTCAAAATAAACCAAACCAAACCGTTCTTCCAAGTTTATCAAAAACACTAATGACGTAAACCTTACATTGAATCAAATTGCTGATCTTATGCCACCTATCCACCTTAAACATTTTCACGAATTTACATAGTCATGTGCTTAATATGAAAATTTGACATATTTAGAAAATCTTTAGTAACTAAAAAGATCATTGGAATTTAGTTTTCAAAATTTTAAGGAAAAGCGAAATACAGAAGTTCAGTGGAAATTGGTTAAATGTTATAGAAATGTTGAGAGATAACCACTGACTTCATTACAACAATTGTAGGTGTACTAACGTGTGTGAACTAATAGATTTATAGGACGTGTGAAAATAATTATTGATACATTTCATTCAGTTTGTTTGTCTTGAATTTCACACAAAGCTACATAAGGGATATCTGTTCTAGCCGTCTCTAATTTAGCTATGTAAGACAATGGAAGGCAGCTAGTCATCACCACCCACCGCCAGCTCTTGGGATACTTTTTTACGAACGAGTAGTGAGAGTAATCATCGCATTATAACGCCCCCATGGCTAAAAGGGCGAGTATATTTGGTGTGATTGGGATTCAAGCCCGCGACCGTTGGATTAGGAGTTGAGTGCCTTAACCACCAGGCCATTTAATTTAGTCTTTCAAACTGCTGAAATATATTTCTACAATTATTCTATTAATATAATCAAAGGTGAATTATATAAATAATAACATGAATTAACTTTGTGATCAAAAGTAATCTTGTTGTGTAATTAAATGATTATTTGTTGTTATTTTTTATTTAATGTTAAATGTATTAAACTGAATTTATTAAATATTCTTTTACTTTAATGCAAGAACTGATGCTTTGTGCCAGCTTGCATTAAAATTAGCTTTAAACAAAATTATTTATCCTACTTGGAGTAAATATATCTGTATCGGTTGGAATCTACTGGCACAATGTCTATCCACACAGAGTACTGTCCGTCTGGATTAAGTCCTGATATCTTCACTTTTAATGCCGGGAACAGCCGTCTATAATAAACAATGAACTTATATATAATTCAAAATTTAAACTCTTAAATCCTATTAGTTTTAAGGTCGGGAAAAAGAAGGTGTAGTAATATGATTATTAAATAAACACTATATGATCAAACAATTTATTGCTAGTTGAGTGAAATAACCGTACGAAGCAACTTTAAAGCTGACGCATTCCTTGAAACTGTGCGCTTCGGAAACAAAACTTTAGATATCCTTTTTCTGATAATTCTTTTCTTAATTTAATCAGTATTAAGAGTAATTTTTAATTAATATCAACATTAAACCTGACAAGGTCTAGAAAAACTTCTACTTCCCAAAACAAAGCGATCTTAAAACTTATCATGTGTTAAAAAGTTCATTCTTTGATATAAAGCAGCTGAAAAAAAATTGATAAATTCATAATCTAAGACCATCGTTTTCTAGCATTTAGCATTTGTAAGGCTTAATTAGCCAACGTCTAGAAAACCAAAAATCTCATTTTCAAATTCAGGAACTTTGACCACATTTAAAAACGTGGAGACTGTTCATGTTCAGTAATTCTATTGAAACCAAATGTTACAGTGAGGTGAAAGGTTAAAGAACGTTTGAAAACTCCATGTGTAAGATGTGCTATAAAACAATTGCTGGAATAGTAGATGTAAGAAATTTGGTAAAGTTAACTAAACAAAGCATGCGTAGCGATGGACCTAACTTCTTACAAACACCACATACAACGATTTTAAATAACGTAGTTCATCACAAACGGATAGATATTGTAATATACCAACCGTCCTGCTTTTGTTATGATCATTTCATTGCCTAACAGATTAAACTTCTTCCACAGATCTTGCCTGCACAACTCCACAGTGATGTGGGTGTCAAGAGCTGACCCTACGGTTGTTCCAACGCCAGTTCCGTACTTTCTACAGGTGGAATCAGTAAAGGGGTTTTCAGGCTTAACACAAAACTGAGGAAATTGGCGAAAACCTATCGTACAGATATAATACAAATAAATTCATTGACTTACCAAACAAGTGAGTAATGTTAATAGTTTATATGCGTTTATAAGTTTAAGTTTTACACATAATGTATTGAAAACCTATCACCAAACGCACGGCTCGAATCTGGGTAACTTTTAATCCCTTGTTTGACTGTTATGTTTTATTAAAAAGTTGACTGATAAACAACCAAAACATTTAAGTTTTTATTTATACTGCTTAAAGTGTCTGCGTTTATATGTAAGAATTTAAAATTTATACTCAGCGGAATTTCCCTATCTGTTTTAAATGATGTAATTACAAAAAACAACTAAGAGTTTTAAATTTCACTTTTGATGAGATAATTGTATATAATCAGAGTCTTGTTTGAGTATGATTAGATATTGAGTATACCAGGTCAGCATGAATTCCTCTAATTTGTAAAGTACTCGGTCAAATGTTTATATAATGGTATCGATGTCGGAAGTAATATTATTTACATTACAATTAGATTCACATTCTACTGCTTCCTTGTTATATTTTACACTTCTTTATATAATCCAATAAATTAACTTTGGTGTGTTATCGACATTTTACAATAATATATCTAATTCAGTTTTATTCGTTTTTGATCAATCTGAAGGTTATAGTTTTTGTGATCCTTTTGGAGATTCGTGCACCTTAAATTAAATTGCTGTTAGAAAGACCTTCCCAATACTGAGTAAAATTTGATTATTATATGTGAACGTATCTCAATTATTGATTTCCTGTTTCTAAATGGGAGCCTTACCAGGTTTTGCTTTATTGTATAAACAACTCTACTTTCCCATTTTCACCATTTCAAATATTTTTCGAAACTTGTGTATCTGATCATGAGTTGCTTGCAGTTATTAGATCCGCTTTTCGTTTAACATTAGTGGTGACTGGTGTTACTAATTTGATGTTAATTTTTTTTCATTCTAAATGTGGAATTAGAGTATACATTTAGAATAAAAGTGAACGAACTGCAGGCTTATAAAATGTGTGAAAATCTTAATTACTGATAAATTTCGTTCAAATTTTCATAATATCAAAACATTTTGGTATAAATAATTATCTTATTATTTTAACCAAAGACGAATTTTATAATCAGTGACATGAATTTATACAATTCATAATTTATAAAAAGTATTACATTTTCTATTTGTTAGCAAATCGTTACATTCAATGGCAAAATACATTTTGTACTTCAACCATGTGTGTCATAAACAGGAATAGAAATGCAACATTTTCTTATTACTCGAACAGAAAATGTTAAACTATTGAGACAATACAATTTGAAGCTTTTATGCCACTGTGAGAAATTACTAAATTGCCATTAATTAAATTATTTCCAACCTCAAAAATGACATTTTGCCTTACCCTAATAAGATACTCTTAGGTTGGTCGAAGATATCTTCGAAAATGGAAAATGATCTCATAGTAAAATAAAAAATAAAAAGTTCAGTAATAATATAGAGCATAGGATAATTAGTTTGTTTCTTAAAAGGGACATTTTAGTTAGAAAAATATACAACGAATATACAGTTAATAGCTAGTAAGTTCAACATCAGTTTTAATAAGCTGGTGTATTTTATTCTTACTTTAAATAAAGTGTATCAGTACGACCAGTAATTATTACTTGCTATCTTACTGTATTTACTCTCTAGCAGCAGAGCAGTAGCATCTAGATGTTACCTTGTTAACTTTTAACATTTATATTAAACTATAGCGAAACAGATGAGAGTATTCACTCTTCAGCTAGCTGGAGTTTATAATGAGGAATGACTATAACAATACAAAGTATTCCAAATATAGTGTATACAAACTGGTACATCTCAGGCCCATACCAAATATTGTATGTACACAATGGTTCAGCACTAACCTATTTCTTCAACGATCAGATCTTTCTCTGATGACTCGTATGAAGACGTTTTCAACGGTTTTTCTGAAGTGGTATTTTGAGCACATTTTCCTTCAGTAGCAGAGTTCTTGTTTATTCTAGAAAAGTTTGTCGACTGATCATGAAGGAGAGCGTCAATAGAAAAAGCCTTTGCACGAGAGCTCAACTGTACAGTGGAATATTCGGCACAATTTTTAAGGGTCATATTCAGTTATAGGTTTTTATTTTGTAATTCACACGTTGTAATCAATCAAACTGTTGCAAAGTCAACTGAACTAAATTGAAAAGAATACTCAGTTGAAACTATGCTTTATAAACATGACTGGTGAGATAAATTATCGAAAAACAGTTAGCCAACGCTTATCTTACTTATCGTCAACAGTTTAAAGACTGATGAAGTGGGTGGTTCTTGTATGCGCTCGTGCAATGAGAAGGAGTGGTTAGCTCGTCTCTAACTCTGATTCTTATGGGTAAACTAATATTTGTCTCTCAGAACGATAAATGGACTGTTCATCCAGGGTGCACACTAATTGAACATATGCGATCGGTTGACCACGCTATTTGAACACAGGAAATGAGAACATTTTCCAATTAACACCACCTTACAAATAAGGAAACGAAGAGTTCTGGAGTGAATGTAACAAAGGCTGACTGATGAAACATTAACTGTATATTAAACACATGTTTAAGTACGTTAGCGATAAGGACATATATGTATTAAATATTATTGATGACCAGATAAAGAAAATTTCATTATGTTTTATAATTGATCTTAGACGAGTCTCCGATTTATTATGTTACGTACACTGGGTATTAGGGTTTCAAATAACTGGAAATTTAAATTTAGAAATTAATTAAACGTTAATGTTTATCACATTTATAATATTTTCCAACAAGATTAATACAGACAGTTTTATTTTTTAACAGAAATATATTTTAATATACAAAAAAACACTACAATTTATAATAACAGTTACCACAAATAATTATTTATATACACAAATCTTACAAACTCACAAATAACTTCAGTCTATTCTATGTTCTGGAACTGAGAACTTTATAGATGGCCCAGGTCCACGAGGTGCGACTCACTTTTATGTTGGTACACTTCACTTGATGGGAATACTAGCTAGCTCTATTTTTCACACGTGAGTGTTTACGCTGAAGTTCTGTAATAGCTTTGAAGAAATATTAACCTTCAAAATTAATTCGTTGAAGTTGAACGGTTTGTATTGTTCGAAATCTATAAACGTTCCTGGTCAAATTCTGTAGTTTTCGATTAATAAACGTTAAACACAATTATGGCTTCCGCAACTTATAGTATACTGATTGCGGCGACAAAACAATGTTATATTAATATCTCTGTGTCTTACGATAGCTAGCTAATTAGGAAGATTGTTGTAAGTTCAACAATATTTCAAGATACGTTAGTTCTTCGTAAAATATATGCTGTTGATCTTTGCCCTTGAGAATATTCTACAAATTTAGAGAACAAGCGAGACTTGCGCGATACACATCCAATAATATACGTCACATGTTTCAAACTGAATCAAACGCAGACATTAAAATAAATGCGTAACAATAAATCCGTTACAATTACGAAATCTTAAAAAGAATATATACCTGACAGAGTAGAAGTTAAATAAAATCAGTCATTCCTCAGAGAATGTGGCTTTATCTTATTTAAAACTAGACAATGGAATTTTAGAGAATAAAATAAAACTATACAACAGAGGTAAGAAATATAAAACTATATGTAGCGTGGAACATTATCCTTATATACATATTAATCCACAAGAGATGTGATGCAGGGACATCATTTCTGGTTTAGGCATCTTCTGAACTAATTGACAAAGTTAAAGCTATAAGTCAGAAACGCGTAATAGATCTCATTTTAAAAAAAATAAAATAAAGGTAATTCGAAGCGCTCATAGTTTTTTTTTATCTTTTCAGTTGGCTGAAGTTGTAGTTCATAGAACCGGATAACTGAACAGTGAAATGTCTTTAAATTGTTGTGAATTCTAACAGATATAAAAATCAGTTGACACACTGAATACGAGAAGCTAAATATATATTACGTGAAATACCCTAACTAATGAGTAATATACAACTATAATAAAGAACAATCAGCTAACATTTATCATGATGAAATGACTACATGAAGATGTAGGACAAGAGATTTATCCTAAATGATGTAAGAACTAGTTATATTATACCCAACTGACAATTTCTCACATTGAAAATAATCAGTTCAGGAATTAATTAGATAAAATTAAAGAAAGTTGGTCTTTTTGAATTTCGTGCAAAGCTACACAAGGACTATTTGCGCTGGCTGTCCCTAATTTAGTAGTGTGAGACTAAAGAGAAGGCAGCTAGTCATTATCACCCACCGCCAACTCGTGGAGTACTCTTGCACAAACGAATACGCCCCCATGACTGAAAGGACGAGTCTGTTTGGTATTACGGGGATTCGAGCCCGGGACCCTCAGATTACGAGTCAAGCGCACTAACATCCTGGCCACGCCGGGCCGGATGAAATAAAGAACAACGCACCTCCTGATGTATTCAATTCCAGTACAACTTTATATTTCTGTGGTTATCATTTGCCATGCTGATGTGAATATGCACAATCGTCTTTAATATATCATAATCAGTCCTCTACATAACATCTGTGTTTACTGTATAGAAAGATCACTGACTATCTATATCTATGATTAGCGGTTATAAAACCGGAAAAAAATAAACCAATTTTTTTAACCTGTGAAAGATGCAATAAGTGGATCTGAAGAAAAGCAAATAATCTTTAAATAAATAAATTACTTAAAAGTTTAATAAACAAAAACTTATCACAAGTACCAAAATGACTATGGGAGAGTTTAATGGGCAGAACAGGGTGCTTAACAAAGGATTTTCATTGGTAATGTATGATAAGCAGAACAGAAGGTTTAACGTAAAATTTTCGTTAAGTAATGTGTAATTTGAAACTATAGTAAAATAAGTAATTTGTTTTTAATGATCAGCTGGCGGTGTATTAAATAAAATCACTTAACTGAAGAATAAAATCTCTACAGCTATGATAAACAAGAAACAACTGGTCTGCTCTACATGGCTAAAAGGAATTTCTTACGAATGGCGTACTAGCTGCAACAAAAGCATACAAGAACACGTAACTCATCTGTCACATTTAAAATGGATTCCTTCTTCCTAGAGTTATAGTGATTGGTACTGAGAAACTTTGTTTCTGTTGCTTGTTTCTTGTTAACCACAAAGTTACCCTATGGGCTACTTGTACTAATAATTCTTGAGTCACAGAAATTAGCTTTGTAAGTCCACAAGCTTACCGTTGAACAACCGGAAGTGGAGAAACACTTTGAGAAAAAACAACAACACATTTTCAATAAATATTTAATGGTGCGCGTTACTACCATTACTACCATAAAAACAAATTAATTATAATCTGGATTGAAACGACTTGGTGAGTTTGTTTGTTTTGGATCGGAATTCGAACCCGCGACCATCGGATTACGAGTCGAACGCCTTCACCCAGCTGGCCATTCCGGGCTTCCAGTAATAATAAACATTGCGCCACTTACAGTTGCAATAAAGGAGAAACAACTTATCATATAGCATGATGAGCATAGCCGGTACGATGCAACAAATAAAGTAGTAAAAAAAATATGAAACTTTCTTTGTGGAGTACATAAAATATAGTTATGGCATATAAGAAACAATACATCATAAATCATTCTTAAAATGTTCTCTTAGGAATTTCTAGAGTATTTTGAAGGTTGTTGTTTTGAACTGAGCACAAAGCTACACAATGGGCTATCTGTGCTCTGCCCATCACGGGTATCGAAACCTGGATTTTAGCGTATAAGTCTGCAGACATACCGCTGAGCCATTAGGGGATATATTTTGAAGAACAAAACAACACATTTTCATTAAATAATATATGATTTACTGCTACAGAAATAAATTGAATGTTTGGATGTGAAAGCGACCACTTGAAAGTATATTAACTTGACCTTAGATGTAAAACATGGATTGTTTGTTTGTTTTAGAATTTCGAGCAAAGCTACTCAAGAGCTATCTGCGCTAGCCGACCCTAATTTAGCAGTGTAAGACTAGAGGGAAGGCAGCTAGTCATCACCACCCACCGCCAATTCTTGGGCTACTCTTTTATCAACGAATAGTGGGATTGACCGTCACATTATAACGTCCCCACGGCTCAAAGGGTGAGCATGTTTGGTACGACCGGGATTCGAACCCGCGACCCTTAGATTATTAGGTCATGATTACTTTAAAAAAGAGTGTAGACATAAATGTTTTACATGGGTTTATTTTTCTGTAAAATCATCGATCCAATAATTAGCAGTAAGAACACTGTTGAATTTCTTTAAAAATTGGGCGAGTGTCAAAAATGAAATGAAATTTATGAACACTGCCGACAAAATATTGTAATGTTGAACAAATTCTATTATATCTAATAAATTGTGAATAGTAAACATTATATCAAACGTATTTGAAATAAATATATGTAAAGGATTGTGTTTAAAATTGTGCATAGTATTGTCACATAATCGCAGATAATTGTTTACAAATAAAAATCAAATTATTTTACTTTATTGGCAGAAGTGATAGCATAACTACTACGTAAATACTCAATAACTTCTTTCTTATTCATAACGTAAGTTTTAAAGTTATGTTATGCTTTTATGGATTATTTCCTTAACCCTGTTTATTCATTGTTTAAGTAAAATATTTTTAACTTCTCTTTTTTACATTATTTATAAAATCCTTCATTGAGTGATCTACCAATTACTTGTTTTGTGTGATTTCACACGCGTTAAATGAATGCTGTGGTATACAAGTAACTCTGAATTTTGATTCTGATTTATTTAGTTTCGTCATCAAATGCAACTTTCGGATAAATCATCTACATTCATTAAAAGTAGTTGTTTTAGATTTCATTCGCCCCCCAGTGGCTCAGCGGTATGTCTGCGGACTTACACGCTAAAATCCGGGTTTCGATACCCGTGGTGGGCAGAGCACAGATAGCCCATTGTGTAGCTTTGTGCTTAATGCAAAACAACAACAGATTTCATTCAGGACAACCAGCAAGAAACAGATTGTCTATATTGCTAATTAAATGTAATGACACCTGTATTTATAAATTTTATTAACCAATATCCTTCATAAATATCTAAGAAATTTAATTTGACAAACTTTTAAAGCGTTTGAATGAGTCATATAAAAACGAGTTAAGCGCCTCAACACGTTGTTACCGTATTAATAACTACTTCCGATCATGCACTATCTGACGATCATGCATCTTGAGAATAGCATTGCAACGTAGCGTAGTTTAATAACAGAAGAGCCCGTCGACAGGCTGTGATATCTAAAGCACACCATTCTTTCCTGCATGCTTTAGTAATCCATTTAATGAACAAATATAGTGTTTCTTCAGTGCTCAGTTCAACATTCCGATCGCACAGAAATCCAAAAGCGATATTTTCAGTTACTTGCTTGATATACTTTCGTATGAAATACCATAAAAACCCATTTCATTTTCCATGTGATGACCCATGGTGGGAATTAAAGTCGATATACAATGCTACTTTATTTGCTCTTCTAAAGATTAATATTACCAAGTTAAGTACGAAAAATATTGAAATACTATTGGTGAACAATACCCACCAGAATAAATTGTTTCACTCTGTAGGATACTGCGTTTCCCCTTAAAAAAAGATATTTTGCCAAAGTGATTATTTCACAGAGAAAACTCAAATCTCGCAGATCGAATGGAGAGCTACCTGTTGTAACTCGCCATTCACCCAACAATTTGAGTCTGATGTTCGTGTACAGGGGAACTCCTAAAATGCTCACACCAACATACTTTCAACATTTAGAGCATCTCTGTCTGATGTTAGTTGAGAGTCCATAGGTGAGAAGCTTATGCTAAAATAACAAATACCTATGACTGAGACTAAATAGGTTTCTTCTCCTGTATTTAAGGGTATGACTAAAGAAGACCTGAACTATTTTCTAAACTAAATCATTTCAGCCAGGTTGCTGTCTGGAACGAAGAGGCTCAAAAACAGATATTGTAATTTTTGGTTCTTACTTTAGATAGTTCAGTCTCTGATTCTATGGAACATTTGAGTAAAAATCAACTCTTGGACTGCAACACAGTTGCGCTGTAGTTGTGCCAATCTTTTGACATGGTGGAAGTCCAGATTATTCATCACGTCGAGTTATAGGCTGTTAAGAAGGTCTTGGTGTGAAAATATCCTTGTAGATTAATTTGGTGAGGCAATGAGATAATTTCACCTCATGACAATTTCTGTGGCAATAAGTTTAAAGTCATGATTTCATTTGGGCCATAAGACAGACAAAACCTGCACCAAAAACAGTTTCAGTTGACTATTATCTTAGATAGACTGCCTCTTGAAATATATATATATATATATATATATCACACAAGCTTTATTGAGGGAAAATAAGCAGCTAATTTAACCTACAACACAAAACCACTGGCTTCTATTGAACAGGCAGGCCTTTCCTGTTCGTTCACCCATAAAGTTTGTATTGCAACTGATGTTACTTAATGTCTCTGTTCTAACACTTCCCTAGAAGGAAGGGTAAACCACGTGATTTTGATGTGGGTAAACTACCCATATCTTGCCCTGCAGAAAGACTATTAGTTTAGCTTTCTCAGTCCTAGATGGTGTTTGGTGTATACCCGTTAAAGTACAACTGCAAAAGATAGGGACCCTGTTCATATAGGAGCTGTTGGGTTACTGACTAATTGCACCATGTATTAAGCATCATTCTGGCCAGTTGACCTAAAAGAAACTATACGTATCTTCACGAAATTTCGTCAAGCATTTCATAATCATGACAAGTCTGACATGGCTTTGAAATAGAACAGAATGTTCCAAAACTCCAGTAAATTTACCCGGCTTTCTAAGCAAGCCATAAATATATTATGAAATTCTAGTGTACCTTGTTTGAAACTGTGGAAGCCTATTATAGAAGTCAGAAAATTAAGAAGTTGAGAAATATACAGAAAAATGATATTTGAGATTTTTAAACATTTTGAAATTAAGGAGCTAACTTAAAATATTATAAAACATTCATACATTATATGACTGTAAAAGTTTCCATTCTAAGTTTATTTACATATATTGGTGATAAATATAATTAAGTTTAAAATGGAACATTTGACAAAAAATGACATGCACACTTCAACCTGGTTAAACATAAAGCTAATACACACTTTTTTAAAGATGAAAGTAAATAAACTAAAGAAACTGAAAAGGCACTTTTCCAACTAAGTTTATAGACCATGCTATTTTAAGTGTCCATTTTTCAACTGGAAAACATTGGAAATAAAACAACAAAAACTTTCAAAATATAACTACTGAAAATAATCATATATCAAAAACCTAGCACTCTGTTATATTCTTCCATGTTTTCCCACCTTGACGAAGATGATTACCATTTCTCACACGTGCTCTCTTTTACAGGATTGTATTGTACTTGGAATATGAAGACATAAACAAACAAATTGAGAGAAGGTTTGTCCATTCTGCTGCACTTCTTCCATAACAACATTTCAGCTGTTGGCTTTATTTACTATCCAATTCCAAAAATACAAATATGAAACCCATAACCAAAATGCATACCACCATTGTATATTAGCAGAAACAAGTGTAGAAATTACTGTGACCTCCTTTACATTTTAATAGTAAATCCAGCTATAGCAGGCTAATAAAAGATTATTTTGTATTAGACTACTTCCATGGATCATAATCATAAACTGTTATTGTTATACTAAGTGCAAAGCATACATAAGGAGTTGAATTAAAATGATCTCCTTTACTCATTCTGCAAAATCTTTTACATGTATGTCCCTGTTTCCAATTACCCATTTCTATAAATAGACCCTTAATTATTGCTCACAGATTCAGCTTTGTAATTTATCAGTCATTTAAACCTAGAACTATCACCACTTACACATTTGAATGTTAACTATATAGTTTGAGAGGTACACACACCTCATATAAATCCACTTTTAAGGGCTTTTATTTGCAGAAACGAGAGTTGATATGTGTCTAATACAAATCCACCCTACCATAATCATTTGCACATTTGAGGATGCTAGTTTAAAATTATGCAGTCATCTTCATTTTAATACAGCAGAGAAAGGTCATTGACTTGTTGGATGATTATACTTATTTGTTGGACCAGATAATTAATTTGACCAAAGTGAGGAATTAACTTTAAAATGATGATGCTGGTCATAACTAATGGTTTAAGCAGCAAAAAAACATTTCACCTCCGGTTGGACAGGTTCTAATCTTGTACTGCATCAGATTGGTATATGCACATATAAGTTAAATAGTTGTGTAGTACATGTGAATGTGTGAAATACATTGATGAGTTAATTAAGGCTATACAAAGTTAATAAACCTCTTAATTACACTAGCCAGTCCAGAATCATAGTACGAAACAAATTAGTCAAAGGATCATCAGAACACTGCTTTGGATTATCTTAACCTAGGTAATGATGAATTATGTGATGTAAATACTTATGTGGCTGTACAAAATGAGTCAGGTTAGGAAGTACATGGAGAAGCATCACAAGAAAGCTCTGATGGTTGACCATTACATTGATGACAACTTCCTGAATGATAAAGCTAAGATTGATTGAAAGTACTGCAGTTGGTACAGTCATTTTTACAACATTAGTGACTGAAAGTAAGAAACATTCCTTGCTTTCCAAATTATCAAGTGATGGTTTACCAAGATACATGAACTATATTGTGCAACTGCCACTTTATTATTATTATAAAGTTTATCTATAACAATACGTCCTTCAACATTGCAACCCTTAATATAACTTCAAAAGATATTAGGTGATAACCATCTGATTATTTCACAGTTAGGATGGCTGGTATCAGTATCTACAAGGACTAGAATATCATCATTTTATGAGTGAGGTTGATTGCTTGTTGTTTAATGCTCACTAGATATCTCAGGTACACTTGTGTTCGTATCATTTGTAAGCACATATATTGCCACCAGTTAAAGATTTTGTTATTCTTCCATGCTGTGCATGACTATTGAATACTGCATCAAACAGTTAAACAATGTTTTTTTCTTTTAAACAAGCAAACTATTGTTTTAGTATTTTAAGTAATATATCATGCATAAGTGAAACTAGGTTAAACTTTATTAAATTTAAAACAAGGTGAAATTTATGAAAATGTGTATCAAAATTAACTGAAATTTCTTTTTTAAAACAAAAAGAAAAAGCAACATCATGTTTAATAATCACAACAAATTTAACTTACTGTTATTAGTTTTGTCACATCTTGTCTAATCAGTAGTTTTCCTATTATATTAAATAAATAAATTGACAGTTGATTGAATTTCATGTGTAATGTGCAGTTTCATTTCAAATGTATTTTACCCCATTCAAAAGCTCATTATATTATATTCATTTAGTAGTTATGTAATTTAAATCATAAGCAAACAGTAGTTTTCTCATCAAAGTTTTACTTGGAATAAATCTAAAGCCAATATTAAAGCCAATTGATACTATGATGTATATTCTGTTTATAATTTAAACGTAACATAACACATGAATTTTGATATATCCAGTTAGTAGTTTTCAGCAGTATCCATGAAAAAAAAAAATTAAATCTTGCACACACAAATACTTTTAACCTTTTAATAGGAGAATGAAAACACTGGTTCACAAAGTATTTTTCATAGGTTTAATTTTCAAAGTATAACACAAGATGATCATATGGTTTACTGAGAATCTAAATGAAATTGGCTAATACAACATGACATATCGATTGTCCTACACCATTTCATTACAAGATACCCATAATCATTTGCCAACATTTATAGTAATAGGACAGCAAAATTAAGTTCTTCCAACAGAGCAGTTTGCCATAGAACATCTGGTATACAACAAAGTTTGAAGATGGTTTGAATGAATAATGAAAGAAATTTTATTACAAGTTTAATAAAGAAACAAATGTACAATCATTTGTCATAATCAAGTGACCTTTCCAAAACATTGTACATCTGTTAAAATGTTAAATCTGTAATAGTTTTCTTCATTATCTCTTCATGCTGTCTCCAAACATGATTAGTCATAAAGTGTTTTTATCAAATTGGTTATACAAGTAAAAAGGTTGATTAGCAACACCTGAACTGTACAATATATGACATTGATTAAGTCGCTTTGTGAAACTTTTCTTTACACTTCATATTACATATTCTCTCTTTACTAAGTTCTGTAAGAAATCTTACCTTAACTATTTTGCTTACTCTCTAAGTAAATACGTTTTAGAACCACTAAATACATTTAATGGAAGAGTTCAGTGTAAACCAAAAATCTGATGAACATGTTATGGGGGACAGTATACATTTGATGTCAATGTAGTTTGCTATAATGGTTTTGTAATAATTTTTAAAATTTCTAATGTATATGGAAAAAGAAATTATCGAAAAATAGAAATATAAAAAAAAAGGTAAGGAACTAAGAGAAACATTATCAAAAAACATTTTATATTTGAAAATCACGTTAGGCAGTAAGTCTGTTTTACTGAGCACTATTTGCCTCAAGTAAGCTGGAACCAGTGTGTCCAGATCACACATGTAAATTTTGTTTGACTTCTGTCATTACGGTTTTAATGATTCAAACTTCTTTTTGAAGTATATAAAAGAAACAATTTCATTTTTAAAGTGTACTTTTGAAACTATTAATAAAGATAAATGTTTAAAATCCATCAGAATTGCTATCAAAGTCCAAAATTAGACTCTGTTCTCATGCTAACTTTATAAACTACATCTGATGAAAGTTAATAATAAAAAATTGATAAAATAATTTAAAAGAACAGGTTATATATGTTATAAAAATATTTCTTCAAATAATAGTAATTCATTTTATTTGAAATGATACCCAAAATTATCTGAACAAAATATACCAGAAAGTTCATACACTAGCAAACTGGTTTGTTGGAACTTACCAGTATATGGTAATAGCAAAACAAAATGCACATAAATAATATCCATGTGCTTAAACTTTAATTTCGTAATGACTAACATTATACAGATAATCCTGTGAAAATTTACTGTGCTTTGCTGCATATTACATTAGGTGAACCAACATGCTGAATTGAGGCAAGTTAAAAAGATTTACTTCTCTGCTTATTATCATTTAATTGATCTTATAGATTTTCTTAACAAATCATTTTAAAGCCAGAAATAAGCAAAATTATTATTCAATAATTCGCTTATATACATTATGTTTGATATGAAATAACACAAGAAGATATACCAGTAAAACAAAATTATGTATACACCTTGAATACATACACACTAACAGGTAATTTAACAGTTTGAAATTTTATAAACCTTTTCTTCTAATGAATCATTCTAAACAAAAAGTTATTAACTATTTCTGTTTCATTAATCACTTTATACTCTGAAAATAAATTGCCTCAAAAATTTTTCTCATTAAATTCAAAACAACTTAACAGTGGGTGATTTATGGAAAGAAGGTATTATTATTAATCATACTTCTACAATGATTTTTTGAAATAATTACATGCAGGTTTCTCATAAATCATAAAAATGCTTAATTTTCACAAAATTTTAATTCCTACTAAGTTGTCCTTAATGAAAAATCTGTATTTCAAGTGAACAAAATTTTTTGATAACTTCATATTTTATTTAATTTTGCAGCTGTTTGTACTACATATCAAATAATGGAAATAATTCTAATTCAACTGAAATATCACACAAAATATACAATAAGTTCTTACAGAGTTCGACTAAAATAATTACTTTTCAACCTTCTGATAACTCTTAATTCTTTAGTAATAAATAATTTGTTTAATTGAGTAGATTACTTTCAAAGTAATGGGACATAAACATATATCTTACAAGCATCTACATTTTGTCTCAGTATTGTCGGTAGTCATATAAATTTTTTAATGTATTCTTTCATCATTTGACTATATTTTCTTAAATTTGTCTAGCAATTTTTTAAAACAAAAAGTGTGCTTGTATTATGAATAAAAAATAACCAATAAATAATAATACTGAGTGTAAATTAAGTGGAATATAACATTCTAGCTAATTAAAAAATAGTTCCATAAATTACAAATAGGTGATACACACAAAAATATTTATTGGAATGTATAATTACTTTATAATTTATTCAATATCTCAATATCAAATCAAAACAGTACTTTTAACCTGAACTGAAGAACCTCTACTTCTTCATCATCAGTGTCACATGACAAGAAAATATACACACTTGCAGAAGAAAGCACTCTTACAATTTAGATATTCCTAATAACAAATGAGATAACAGAAAGGAACAACCAAATGACAATTTAAATTTCTACTTATCTTCACGTTATAATTAGTGATTTTTTCCAAAAAATCCAAATCTAAAGCAATAAATGTGAAATATTGGTAAATGATGAAAAGTGTTTAAAAAAATAATTAGAAAATAATCTTCCATTTATCTATCATATTATGAAACTTGTTCATGTAAAATATTTTGGTTTTGCAATTATTTAGATACAAAAATGAAATTTAAAGAAATGAAACTACACAAAAACAGAAAAAAGAAATGACTAAACAAAGATATAAAGAAACAAAAATATACTTGTAGGATTATATTTGATAATAAAAATGTTTCCATGTATTGTTATTAATTACTCCATTAGGGATTTCAAGTTGCACAAACAAATAAAAGATACAAAACAAGATATAATTTTAACAAACAAAAATCGAGAGAAACTAGACATATAAAGTACAGAAATACAAATATACATCCTATAATCCAAAGAAACTGAAAGTAATACAATTATAAAAACATCAACCTAAACCAAAACAGAACCGCACAAAGATACACACACACACACACACGTACTACAAACAAAATATAACTAAACTTGAATGAAAGAAGTAATTATACAAAGAAAAGCAAAGTAAGAATGCAGAATTATATCAAAATGAAATTCTAAGATCTAATGATTTTATCTATTATACTGTTCCAAAACATTATAGCATTCAACTTTTCATTCAGAAAAATGATTTTTTCTAGGCATTACTTTGTTTCTTTTACTTCTTTATTACTTTCAATTTACAGGAACAAGTGAAATTTTTTGTATTAATATTTGCAAAATACTGTTATACAGAACAGCATTATAAAAGAAAAGCAAAATAATTTTATTTCACTCATATATAATAAAATGTTTCTACATCTCTGAGAGGGCACTGTACCAATACAGTAATTTATAGTTACTCAAAGTTTATTGGCAAATGATACTTATGTATTAAATGATTTACTGACTGCTCTACTTTTATGTTAGTCTTATACAAACACTTATGATTTTATCTATAATCAGCAGTAAGAAATCTGTGATTATTTCCTTTCCTCACAAACTCTAAAGTTAATACAGCATTTCCCATATGAATCAACATATCCAAACAAACATTTTTACCCATACGGACAGCTAAACCTGTGTATTAGTAAACTGTTATCCATAAATCATACAGAGTTTGGTTATTGTGTGGTAACTATCTGTACATTTGTATATTGTTACTTATACTGAAAGGCCAACCTACGTATTAGCATGCTATTATTTAAAAGTATGCTAATACATTAATACATCTATGTTGATAGAATTACAATTGTGTTAATATAGTTATACGTAAAGACATCCAAAGCTGGGATATTGTGTAATAAGTATCTTTATATTTATATATAATAACTTATACTGAAAGGACAACCTATGGGGTCATACATTATTATCAGTACTGACTGACACATTACAATGCTGGTCTCAGCATATTTTAATATGCTATGAATCAGAGTATATTAGCAGGTTTAATCCAAAAAGACTATCTTGTTTGTACAATAACATATTATTATTTATATTCACTGACCTTTAAGTAACTTAACATGCATTACTTGCATTTTATTGTTTTGGTGTAATCCATATTAACCAATTTACTGGGTATAAGGTTTGTGTTAATCTGTGTAATTTACTTAGCAATAGTAGAAAGGTATGTTTAACCCAGACAAACAAAGCTTCCAATGATTTGATATACTAATAGAAAATGATCTCTCTACATACTCATTAAAGATACTGGGACATCCATTTTAACTCACACTGAATAACTGATGTTTCTTTCTGTTAACTATAATTACTGGTAAGTATTTGAATAAACAATTTTAATGTTTAATTTGTTTTGAATCTTGCATAAATATAGTATTGAGCTACCTGTTCAAGCCATCCATAATTTAGAAGTGACTGACTAGATGGAAAGCAGCTATTCAAAACCACACACTATCAATTCTTAAGCTACTCTAATCACATAATGAGATTGACCATTACATTATAGCTCTTCTATGGTTGAAAAGCCAAATATGTTTGGTGATGGTATTTGAACCTATGACCTGTAGGTTGTGAGTTGAGTGCCCTAACAACAAGGTTGTGCTATGCCTATTATTTGATTTTTTAAAATATTTTGGTATACATTACTTATATAGTGTTTTTAAGTTTAATATAAATATATTATATATATATCTATATAAATATAGTTATACAGATTTAATGAGGCTCTATGTACTGTAGAACAAATTACCTACACTTTAAATACATTTAATCTTTAGTATACATTAGTTATATGGGTATTTTCTGGGTAGGTAAATATGCATTTTTTACAATAATGTGCACTATACTTAAAAATGTCAGGATACATTTTACTTTTAGATCTCCAAACAATAAATACAACATTTTCCCATATATATATATATATATAAACAAAGTATATGTTTGATATATACTGTTGTTAGAAACAGCTAAACAAAAAATTAAGCTTCTGTTATAAGAAGAGTTCATATAGTTGCATTTAAAAAAGATATCTATAAGACTTGAGGAACTTGTTGCAAGAACAAAACAATATTTAATACTTTTCAATACATGTGTGTGTATGGTTGGGTGTTTTTGCATCTACAAGAGGCAGGAACTGCATCAGCTTTACAGATACCATTGAGATGATGTGCCAAGTGCCACTATAAGGCTACAAACCCTAGTGATGAAATAAATTTAATATAATAATTATTATATACAACAAAAACCTAATTAAGAACTCTTCATTCTTTGGAAGCTAAGAAGGACTTGTAATAAACACATAACACAAACATATTACAACAATCTATCAAATGATTTGTTTTTAGACCAATGTTGGGCAGGGCCTGTCTTCCATGTTGACAAGTAGCACCTTCTCGATCTTTTCTTTGAGCCACTGTAGAACTTGTGGGTCATTGCTCTTAATGTAGCGTTCATCTCCACTGAAGTTGAGCAAGTTCTCATCCTGAAAGACATTTAGTCATTTACTTATTTTTTTAAAATAAGAAAAAATATTATTCAAAAAGAAAACTTCAACTGACCTAAACTGTGATTAATTTATAAGTTTTATATACTGCTTAAAATTATTCACCAATAACTGTAGTCTCAATTATACCATACCTGTCTGACTTTAATGACAAGATGATTACCCTGAACGACCGGAACACTCAAAATGTTGTCCAAGTTCACAACCCATTCGACATCCCATCCACCCCAGAATCGACACTTCTCCAAGAGAAAGACATGGCTGAAAGAAAGATAGAGAAAAATTCTATGAGTTTTACTCCATACTCTCCTACTCAACTGAGAATACTACTTTTCTAGAAACCCTGACTGAAACAGAGAGCTTCTGATCAGGTTAGAAAATGATAATTAATGAAAGACGTTTCTTACTTTTAATCAAAAGACAATTATCATAGAAATGCTACTCCATTCAGTTTCAGAATTATATTTTTTTAGTTTGATGTATGTATTTAGGATTAATTTAAATATCTGGCTGAACCTCATTATATATTATTGAGAATATGGTCAAAAATATCATTAACAACATAGGTAACCAACTGATGAAACAATACATCTTAATTTTTATCAGTAGAAACATAAGAAAAGTGTGTTTAATTGACAGTAGTGACTGCCAGGTTAATTTTCAGTTTCACTTTAAGGACATAGTTTGTTCCAATCAAACGTTAAGTAAGTAAAGTGAACTTATTTTCTTTACTGTATATAATACAAAAATTAATCAATCAGTCTAAGAAAACTAAATAATTTCAATTAATGTTTCAATTTTAAAGCAACAGTAAAGCCCAATAGAGATTTTACTGATTTTGCTTGATTTGAAAATTTTTGTTTGAAGTTTACCAAAAATTATTAATTAGCATAAATACAATTCACTTACTTCAAACAGAATGTAGAATAAAAAGAATAGCTAAAAATGCTACAGTCAAAGGATTTATACCCACAGTAACTACATTTTATTTACACTGAGGTAGAAACTAAACTTCATTAATAAATAACCTACAACTTACACAACTAACATACCAATTATGAGAACCAAATTCATTCCTCACATTTATATAATCAAAGGTCATTTACTAACTAGTTACTGAACTTGTAAATTAACACAAGTTGTTCCATAATACCTTAATGTACTGAACACAATTATTATGTAATATTTTGAAAAGTTCAGTAAAAGGGATTATAGCTTCAAACTGTAAGTAACATTCAATCAACAAGTATAGTTTTTGGAATAGAGAAAGACTGGATGTAGATATTAAGTTGACTATGAAATGGGCTGCAGCTGCCTATTAGAGAAACTTGTATCAACAAACTGGTGCCTTCGTATACATCAAAGGTACTGGAGAATGTTTCAAGTCTTCTGCCTTTCACCTTTAAGTCTTTCAAAACATTATCCTCTATACACGAGTTGCATAAATAAATTATATAGCCATCAATATATTTTTGTGTTTCTCTAATAGGCAGTTGCCACCCATTTCACAGTCAATTCAATATGAATACTCTGGTAAGTTTTTATAAAAAAAGTTGAATTGAAATGGTATTAGTAAAATACTTAATGGGTCAAAGTATTAAGAAGTTATGTTTCAGTACATCAAAAATATATAAGGAAACTATGCTAATTAATTAATTAACCCTCTTGCCCCAGGCATCCTTTATTATTCATGACACTGTGTTTTAAATTCAAAATTTTATTAAACTATCTTTTATTAAGTTATAGTAATTAATATAACATACAATTTTAGCTAATAATCCATATTTTAAAAGTATATATAAATTTTAAGTTCTTAATTCTACAAGGCAATATACAAAAATCACAAATTTCCTCTAGTGTGACACATCTTAGCTTCCATATTCTGTCTACCAAAAAGTACATAATTAAACATACATTACTCACTATAAAATTGTCATTGTTTAGAAAGTTTTTTTTAATATACTTTAGTTTTGTTTTGTTATATAGCTATCAATTAGAAAATCAAACCCCTCTTACTATACTCACCTGTGACATCCTTCCTTTTAGGATTTGTTAATAGTTTTTTCTTAGGTTTAATTATATAACACCTACAACCAACAAGAAGTGAAGGTTTCACCTTTCAAGTCACATATTATATAATGTTGTATTTTTATAGAAAACCATCTTTATTATTTGCTGTACAACCTTCATTCCAGTAAGAAACTTAACTAGCTTCGATGAATTTGTAATGGTAACAACTCTTCTTTCATAGTTGGAAAAAGAAACATTTTAAGAGTTAGGAGAAACTATCTACTTTTTGCACGTTATTAGTCAATGTTCTTTGTTGCATTAGTTAATTAAATAACTTATTTTGTGCATCACTGATATTAGTTTAAACAATGTAAAATGTCCTCAACAAACATCATTTCATAAAAGCAACTACTCAAAATGAACAAAAATAAATGCCTACAACAGCAGCAACATCAAGTTCATGGAAAAAACACACCTCGCCATTACAGTAGCAGCTTGTAAAATAAAAAAGCAACTTTAATCACATTTATTAATATCCTAATCAAAACATGACATTTTATTTTTTGTATTTAAAAGATTTATAATGCTACCTGAAAGACTGCCAAATTTTGTGAAGATACACATTCTATTTTGAAAGTTAGAAGTATTAAATCTATAAATACTTTAAATAAGTACAAAGAGATCACATAGTAGGTTAAATTGACTGGTCGTGTGTTGAGCCTACCGCAATATTATCAGTGTTAAAAAGATAAAGTATAGGCTTAACCACTGATCCCTGAAGCACACCATTAGTAACAAAGGTCTAATTTGATTAAATTCCATTAATCACAACTCTTTGGTTCCTCTCACCCAGCCATCCTACACTTCAAATGACTAATCTTTCCAAAATTGAGGGATGTGATTTTCTTAGCTAAATGTCTGTGTGGCACTTTATTAGAAGCATTTTGCTAAACCTTATTTCACCAACTCTACACCCCTTCCAACAATAGCATACCAAGTTATATTGTTAAAAAACATATTTGTTAGATGATTTGTAAAGCTTCTTCTATTAGACTTTTTAGAATTTTTATTTCCAATATAAGTGTAAGACTAACTAGCTTAATATTTCCAAGATTCTTATCTTTCCTTAACAATAAGACTAACATTAGCAACTTTTAAATCCTAAAATACTTCTTCATTATCTACTGAAACTACCCAAAATGAAAAAGAAAGACTTGTACAACTAACAGGGTAGACGTTTAGCATCTTCTGGTTATATGTGTTATCTTGCAACTGATATATTTTGAACTCAATATTATTCAAGTTAACTATTTAAGCAAGTTGATTTTCTAATTTTAAAAAGACAACACGCTCATGGTTTGTTATTTAAATCTTTTTGATATTTTTCTTTATTTTTATTGAAACTACATACCGATCAGTGATCAATGCTACATCTGATCTCTCTTCCTTGCTTAGTGCAGCATGAGCCCAGTATCTATCACTGTCTGCATAATGTCCTTTGCTGATTTGAAGTAGCAGTTTGTAACCTGTAGCTATGTAAGGAGAGTATGGCTTCAGACCCTATATTGAATTAATTACAAACTGATTAAAAAATAAATTAATTACATACACATAAATGTATGGCTTCAAATCTAGATATAGAAAATGAATAGCACTTTACTATCAGAATATAATAGCATAAAGAGAAAAATAAAGTAATGAAACGTTTGAACTAAAGAAAATTACAAACATTAGAAAACTTACTAATTAAGTGTTTTATTTCGAAAAATAAAACAACAGGAATTATGGCTTCACACATATAATCAACAAATATACATCATAAATTTGTTTGTGAGTTTTAGAATTTTGCACAAAGCTATATGAGGGCTACCTGCACTAGCTGTCCCTAATTTAGTAGTGTATGACTGAAGGGAAGGCAGCTAGTCATCAACCACCCACTGCCAATTCTTGGACTACCCTTTTACCAACAAAGAGTGGGGTTGACCAATATCCAAACACTAATAAAGTTCTGAATGGGTCAAAGTGTTGAGAAGTTTTCAACATATTAATATGTTAAACTGAAAAAAATAATTTTGTTAAACTGTAAGGGAGAAGCCAAAGGTATTGAACATAATTTAGTTTGAGTTATTTGCTATTATGTTAAAAACAGAAGTGTAGTCAGTGAGTTAATTTTAGTACTCACCTGAGAAGGATTGATGAAACGTGGTAATCGTAGGCTAACAACAACATCTTCACCAAACTCTGCAGCTCTTAAAAAGTAAGACAAAAACAATCATGGATTAGTTAACAAACATTTATCATTTTTTGTAAAATATCTAAAATATACATATAAAAATTTCTAACATTTTTCAAAACTTATATGCAACAGATTTAAATATTAAATAAATTCTCGAAAAAATACTTGCTTTTACAAAAAAAACAACAACAAAAAAACAGAGATAAGAATCTATTCACATAGCTTAGAATCCTGTTTAAAAATATTCTCTTCTGGTGTTCCTTACCTTCGTATTCCATCAAAGGCCATGCTGACCATATCAACCACTCCACCAGCAGGTTTTGTAATTAGTCCCATCAGTCCTTTCCCTATTCCCTTAAAAAATCCTTCAACTCCTTCCTGGTGAGCACCTAAAGAGAAAAATTATTGGTTATTTATAAAAACAACTATAAAGATTTTCACAGAATGTGAGGTTACATGTTCCTAATTTTTTATATATAAAAAATTGGCCCAGAAAAATAAAATGTTGAAAAATTTTATAAATGACAAGTGAAAATTTGAGAAAAGCCAGTCTCATTATGGGTGGTACAATTGTAATGCTGCATGGGTGTACAACAACATTGACAGCATGCTCTGTAATGGTAGGTAAAGTGATGCCTTAAGGCAGTCTTACACTTCAATAAGATTGATCAACAGTGACATAGGGGAGGATGAATCCTCAGAATATAGCTTTACAGAGTTTGGTATGCAACACAATAATCTCTTAATTGGCCTTCCTCTATCAAGCTTAAGCACCATGTTTGATGAATGAAGTTTAATGTTTTCTTCTAAATTTAAATACTCTGAAAGTTTAAACTAATATTAACTTGTTCTTAATAAACCCCTTAAGTAATTCTTATGAGAGTTTGCAGAGAGAACTATGGTGTAAAGGTACTGTACTCAATCCTGTGCATTTATTTTACACTTTTGGTTTTGAGTTAAAACAGATGTATTTTCAATGTGTGCTTTACATGGCAAACATTGTCTCTCTAAATCTAAGTCAAAGAGAACAAACTCAGAATCACATTGCAATAAACATATTGTAGAATCTGTTATTCTGTGGTTTATCTATTTTTTTTAAGGAAAAATTGGTTTCTAATGAAAATGCCATAAGATTTAGGAAAGTCTTTGTAATTAAGCACAATCCGTGCTTTGCCCACCACGGACAACAACACTCATTTTTCTAATGTTGTAAATCTGCAGACATACTGCTTTGGCATCACGGGACTTTAGAAAAGTGTATATTAAAGTTGAGTGGTATTTTCTTCCCTTACATAACAAGATAAAAGTCAGCATCAACTGCTAAAGTATTTTCATTTTAGTTTTTACAATTTAAAATGTTTTTGAACATTTATAGTTTATATTTTTGTACTTGAAATTTCTGATTCTTGATGAAACATAGTTCATCACATCAAAAAGTTCATGGTAAATATTTTTTTCCAACTCATTTTGTAAAGTTAGTGAAAAACAAAAGCCAGTAGGTAATTGTATTTCAATAACTTTACTGAGTGAGTGTTGGAAGAAAATATTTATCATGGACTTTTTTATTGAAACACTTATATTTATTCAGTTTATATCTTCAGAAGTTTTGAATGAATGCTTAAAAGAAGAATATATCACAAATTAATAAAAACTTAAGTAAAATTCAGGTTTAAATAAACAACAAAACTTCATATTCAAAACTATTATGTACAATGTTAATAGTACAAAATGTCATCAGGAATAAATTATACTATGTTATGAATAACTGGTATAGTAAAACTGTTAGTTAACCACTTCCATAGCTAGACGGATTAAGTATCTTTATTCATATACGTTCAGGTGAATTCTCAAAAATATTCATACAGATGTTCTATATTCTACTAATATTCTTGCAAAGAAGATGAAATCAGCCTTACCTTACTCTTATGTATAAGTTACATATTACAGAGATATTACAAACTTATATATTAATATTTTTCTCCTTGGCATGCAGGCCATACCAAAGTTGAGGAGTAATGTGGAAGTTTCTAAAATTTGTATCAAACATTTCAATAACATTCCTGTTGGGTATAAAGATGGCTCATCAAAATACAAAATTAACATCAACATATTAATCATACCAAATCAAGGAATAAACACAATAAACTATGTTTGAAGAATTTACCAAAAACAAGAAGAAACCAAACCAAAGGAATACATGAAATAAAATGCCACACTCGTAATGATCTGACTTAAGTAAAACTGGAGGAGAAATGAACTCAAGGATAATAGCATTTTTGAGCATTCATTAAAAAAAACAAATACTCTATACCTGAAAACAACATTATGAGTTTATGAATTGAAACTGATAAGAATACAGTAAAATTTGTAAAAGCCATAATGATCAAAAGTTTTAAATCTTCTTTGACAAATATTTTTGAAGAACTGTTTCTTTATTAATTATGTAAGTTTACACTCTATTTTTACTTATATGTGCTTTAATTTTTAATTTTTTATATAAATAATTCATTACCATCTATATTAAATACTTATGACTTGACACATGCACTGTCAATAATAATTATTACACTAAATTTACAATTATTGTTAGCCATACATTGCCTGAAGATGACCTGCTCCTTTGGGATGAAACATCAAGATATTTAGTTTATAATTAAACACAAAATTAAGTTAAAACTACAGTTGTAAGTACTGTCATGCCTTTGCAAGGTACATAAAAGGCTAGTGTTTTCAAACTCTGGTTTAAAGTGGCACAAGAGGATGATAATGGTGACTTGTACCCCTAAGATGGAAGACCAATCAATTGTAGGTTAGTCTCAAGTTAACAGCTGGTACCTAACATATAGCTAGGTAGACAGGAACAAGTAGGGTAATGCATAGTCCAAAGGCATAACAACATGTGCCCAAAGCATGAAGCCACTGAGCCATGCTGATCTTTATATAAGTAGGAATTTTAATTCCTCTAAATGTAAAATGTTAAAACTATATTTTAACAATGGTAACATAAGACTGTTGAATACAGCACACAATGACTCTGATCTTACAAAATTAAAAAAAAAAAATTACATTTTATATGCCAGAGTTGTTATCTTGGACACATGAAGATGACCATCTTAGGAACTTAGCAAATGCCAAAATAAAACCTCAACGCCAGTTAAAACATGTTTTATACTTTTTGTTCTGCAATTGTATGACACTTCTTCTTTATCGTTATTATTAAGCAAGAGATTCCCTTTCAAGTGTCTTGTAACTGAAATTTTGTAACTTACCCAATGGTTGCAGCTTTACGTGTGAAAAGCACATCTCAAAAATATATATCTAAATGCAATTAATTTATTTTATTTTTCAAACAGTAAGTCTTTCACATTTAATACAACACATATGATTTATTGAAACAGAAATTAATTTCTATTTATTCAATCTTTTACAATGAGATGGAATGAAAACTGTGATACAACACAAGCACATTTTGAAACTTAAAATATCAGGATTACAGAAAATTGCCTTCAAATACTTGTGATAAAATTAGCATTATGGAAAAGGGAAAAATAAACAATTATAGAAAATTGTTCACTTTGAACGAACCATTTACCACTTACCAGTCACAGGTTTCACAACAACTCCTGACAATCCTAGTGCCACACCCATGACAAATCCTTTTGCTGCCACAGCAAGTGTGTTTGGCAAGGAACTTGATGCTTGATGTATATGCTGCTGTCGTTTCTAATAAAGCAAAGTTAAGCAGATTTACTCTAATTTTCTAACTGCAGGCCTATCATCCATTGTTCCACCCATATATTTGTTTGTATATTTTAGTAGTTGCAGAAAACTAACTGTATTTCTTACTCTTTGATAAGTTAGTAAAAATTAACATATTATTAACATTAATAATTTAAACTCTCATCTTTCTTTTGGAAAATATGCAACTTAAGATATAAAATGAATCATTTTATAAAATATGAAGACAAACATAAAGATATAGAACAGTAGTTAACAATCATAATACTCCAAAGTAGTTTATATTTCTTGTAATATTTATATTCAGTCGAATAGTCTGAAACTATTTCCTACCTTTTTATAATCTTCATCAAAGGACAGTAATGCTAAGGCTTGTCCCAAAGAACCCGAAATCAAAGATATGCTAGTAGCAGTACCCCCTAAGGATATATTGAAATTTCAGTTTTCTTTTCCAAGTAAAAGGTTTTTCACATACAAAAGGTTAGAAGCAACTACTAATTGAATAAGAAATGTTTTGAAGTAATCACACACAGCATTAAGAGCAAATTATTTAAATTAAAAATATTATAGAACTGTGTACATTACATGGAACCAAATTTGAATACAAGAAAGATGTGGTGAACTGATAACTTGATATCAATCTCTTTTGGGAAAAGTATGAAACAGCCCTTTCAATACAAAATATTCATACACTTTAATCATGAGGATGTTTTCAGATGGCACTGAAATATAAATGAACATAGTTCAACTTCGGGAAACAAAACCATATATAAAGACCTGCAACAATTCGTATCCTAGCCATAGTAAGTCAGCTGTAGTATCTAGAAACAAGCGAGAGGAAAGAATTCACGAATACAAAGTTAATGGCAAAATATGCCAAATTGAATCAGGCAAAAGTACAGAGTATAATCATAAAGGATCTATGTTTTGCAAAAGACCAACAGCATTTAACCAAGAAAAGGATTTCAATCACATTTCCTCTTTGACCACTGCATATATCTGGATGCAGCACTGTTTGAATGGACTGTGAAAACATACATTAAAATACTGTTGTCCTTGTACATTGGATGGATTATGAAAAGCCAGAGGATAAAACAGGGAGCTTTAATATAGTTTTAATATAACCAATGCAGTTATGATTAAAATTATATGTTTGGGATATTAAAATACTAAGTGTTCCATACAAATTAGGAACTCAAATTACTAACATTATCAAGCTAGAATATAAAACAAGAACCTCATACGTTCTTATTTTGCTGAAATATGGCTTATTTACTGAATCTAAAAAGACTACCATGTTTTTTTTGATCCAAGATTTCAAGGAGGTAGGTTGTGTCTTTAGTGTGCTTGAAGAATCATATTTTACAAAATCTAAATACATTTTAGTTACTAAGCTTTATAAATTATAGTGGAATTGTATGGTATTAGTGTAGTTATTTATGATTTTTCAGTTATTCAACTGTACATGCAAAACCTAAAGAAATTTTTGTTTTATATCCTCCACATGTGAAATTTTAAAAGGCTTAGAAAACTACGTCCAACAGCAACCGAGTACAAATGTCAAAACAAAAAAAATAATAATAATAATTTTTAGATTTATTTCTTGATTTAGTGTTAAAAAAAATAAGTTTAATAATTTATTTCTAAGTAGTTATAATATATACATACATACATTATATATATAATAATAATTTAAATGTAACTAAATTACAAAATACTAGTCCATTAAAACAGGCAAGACAGGAAAGACAAAACGTCAGTTTTATATTACTGGATATCTAACATAAATGCAGGCAGACTGTGTCAATGCAAGTTACGAAATGCTCCCAATAGCTGTGGCTCTAATTAGATCTCAAATTAGATATCATTCAAAAAGGAATGATAACACAGATTAGCAACTGTTTTCGATGTTTCTGATTTAGGAATGTGTTTATTTACATTGCATTATCAAACTATTTCCAAAATGTGATACATTTCTCAATGTTTTATCTCAATATTATTACTAAACAAGGAACTTATTATAAATGGGTTTTATATTGACTACATTTATTTATACTTCTATAATTTGTGTACTAGTTGTATGTTGGTAATCTGAAAGTATCTGTGAAACCAGGCATGACTACTTGTTTATTCACATCTATTTTGTTTCTGAAGAAAACTTGTTGTTGAGGGGATAAAAGAAACAGGATTAGAAGTACTGGTTACTGCTCACAAAACAGTTAACTTAATCACTTTTCAAGAAAAAGTAAGAAGTTCAGTGGTAGACAAAATGTGACCTATCTGCCAGAAACACAGAAGTGCTGGTCCTCCATCTGTCTTACAATGAGTCAATGGATTTTCCTCACTAAAATAAAAACTTCGATTTCTTCCAGTGAACACAGCAGATAGAACAGTCCAATGCAACTTTGATTTAGAATAAAAATGTTGATCCAAATCTACCATTTATTCATGTATTTTCTGACTAAAGCAGTAAATATCACTTCAGACTGAAATAAATGAATCTACTAAAGAAGTTAATTACTTTCAGCCTATTCAAGACATGCGAGTTTGTACTATCATAAATTCATCTATAGTCTCGACATTTAATCCTGTGCTTTTTAGCTTTCCTTTTCAATGTCAACTTAATTCTTTTTGCATGTTGTTTCAAACTAAGCAGTGCAAGCATTTAATTTATTCTCTACTTAACAATTCTGGAAATCATTTGCAAATTCCTTCCAACTCACCTGTTAGAAATCAATAAACCTAAAACCAAGGTTCACTACTGCCAACTCAGCTCTAAATATAATTTTATGGAGCAGAACTTAGGAACTGTAATTAGCATTAGCCTTAAACTGCCAAAAAAATATTACATACTCAGAATAGAAAACATCAATGATAGCCTACTGAAATGCTATAAATTTCTGTGCCTATGAGCACAAGACCTGAATCTTTTAATCTGGAGAAAATATATTTTTGGAATAAAGAAATATAGCTTGTTTGTTTGTTTTTGATTTTTGCACAAAGCTACATGAGGATTATCTGTGCTAACTGCCCCTAACTTAGCAGTGTAAGATTAGAGGGAAGACAGCTAGTCAACATCACCTACCACCAACTCTTGGACTACTCTTTTACTAATGAATAGTGAGATTAACCGTCACATTACAATGCCTCCATGGCTGAAAAAGGGAACATGTTTGGTGCAACGAGGATTCAAACCCACAAGTGTTAAATAACGAGTTGAATGCCTCAACCATCTGGTTATGCCAGGCCTGAAATATGTTTTAATGTCAGATTTAGTAACATACATTGATAATAAAATTATACATTTAAAGTGTTAATCTAATACTGTAAATGTCATTATGTATGAAAATTCCATTTTCATATACAGGTTTTAGAATATTAATGATTTGATTAAAGTTTTATATGAACCAAGCACTTTTTAGAATATTTTACTTAACATCAAACCAACTGAATAAATTACTAACCTATAACATGTCCTAGTAAGCTCTGAGCCCCTCTAGCTAAACCATCGGCAAATTCTTCTGGTCCTTCTACAGATCCCTGAAAACAGCAACAATGTGATTTTCATTTAGCTATAGTAGTTTCCTAATCACTGTTAAATATGGTTAAAAACTAAATATTTTTATTGTCTTGCTTGACCAAGATATATTAAATAACTTTTATCTAGCTTTAAGTAAAATACACAAATGGAAGTAGAACCACACAAAACACTGTTTCAAGTTTATTTAATATCACTTTTATGCACATACCAAGAAGGGCTCATAAAAAAAGTCTCCTAAGCCACGAGTAAAGTCTTGCACCAAACCAAATGGGTTGCCTAGGACATCAAGTCCTAATATTAAAACATAAACTTGTCGAACAACTTGAGATATATAATAGGCTTCAACTTCTGCTAGCAGTTGAGATGGGGTAAGCAAAGCTCCTTTTCTTTCAAAGTAGGCCATCCTATAATTTAAATTTTAAAGTTATATTAATAAGTGAAATTTATGGGGGCTTCTGATAATGAGATTGCCAAAATTATCTTATAATTTAAATAAATACCAAAAATACAAATATATCTATTTGTTATAAATTATTTCATATTACAGCTGGTAAACTACTTAAAAAGTGTGAAGATGTATAACAATAACTGAGTAAAACATTTTTAACATTTTATGAGTGCCTGCCCCTAGCAAAGGCTTTTAATAAAAAATAGTAAAAGCTTTCAACTTTGTTTACTTGTAGACCATTGTATTTCCATGAGGTGAATTGTTAAAATAAGAATTCATGTTTATCTTTAAAAACATATCATAACAAATCCAAAGGAAATTAAGAACACTTAATTTGAAAGAAGAAAATATTAAAAACAAAAGATGTATTTAGAAAAAACATTACAGTAAATATTAATCTTCCCTTAAATTATAAACAGGGATTCTACCTAAGTTCAACATCTTTTACTTCACTCAGAGTGGCTCCAACAGAATTTAGAAAGAAGTCAAGAACATCATCTTGAAGTGACCAAGGGTCAGGAATAGCTTTATGGATTCCACCACGAGGACTGAAACTGAATAGTATCTAGAAATAGAAGATCGAGTTCTGTAATTGACAATTAAATAGATAATAAATGATGGTCAATTTAAGCTTTTCTGAATTAGTTTTAATTGATTAAAATATTAACATCAAGTGATACCTATCCCAAAATCAATTTTATACTGTAAATTATACACATTGCATACTTGCTCATGTTCACATACATGCACACAAACACACACATTTGTTATTTAAACTAAAAATCAGGCCAAAAGAAGTGAAACAGAAAGGGTAAAAAAACAAAAAAAAAAGTAACACAAAATTATATAGGGTTGAGTATGTTATATTAAAATGATTTTGAACATGCAACAGAGCAGGTTATGTGATAACCACAGACAAATTACATTTATGGTAGAACAGTATGTATCAGACTACATTATGACATTGTTTAGCATTCCCCATATGTAGTATGGTGCCACTAAAATCTAATCAATTTTGAAAGGTCATATAACAGCCCTTTCTAATACAAAATATTCATACATTACAAAGATGAGTTCACATTAGAGATTTATAATTTCCAAGATGAGTATATGTCTCTTGTACATAATATAATAAAAAAATTAAGGAATACAAATTGATTTGAGACACCACAACTTGGCAAGCAAACTGCAGCATCTTGTAAAATGCAAAAATTCATGAATGCTAAGGTCAGTGGCAAAAGCCATTTATATATCTCAGGCAACAGCATGGAACATAGCATAATCAAGAAGAATCATCACAAGTAAAATGAATACAAGTCACATGTACAGAATAGCTGATTTCTTGGTATATCTCTTAAACTAGCGTGTATGTCAAACAGTTGGAGAATGACAGTTTTATTTTTCTGTTTATTACAAAAATATACTGGTTCAGTCACCAAACACAACACCTATGTATTTCTGTCCAGAAAATTATTAAAAAGGTACATATTATATATAACATGAAATAAATCCAGGAAGATGAGCTTGCAATGGATGAAAAAGCCTTAAAATGGAGTTTTTTGCAATAAAAACTACAGTGAAGGACTGTTAACAAGCACGGTTATCACATAGAGCATTTCTATACATGATGAGATGAACTATAATGATGTTACAAGGCTCAAACATTGATTAAATATAATCTTAATATTTGTAGTGTGTAGAATTATAAGTTTTTAAGAAATCTACAAAAACAGGATCTACACTGCCTTGAAATGCTATTCATGTGTTTTCCTATATTAAGACACAAGATTTATTAAACTGCTTTGGTTTTCTTATTGTATTTATAAACCATGCTATATTTTCTATATCCAGTGCTAACAAGGCCTTTCAACCATTAAGAGAACTCATTTAAGTCATCAATTACTTGAAAGACATGTAATTTTTTTATTAACTTTATTTTATTCATATAATTGTCATAAATCAGAATTAGCTTCATGATAATCTTTAGAGCTCACTGTTTTTCTACAGTAGGAATTTCACACCATTGTATATCATATATTTTAGTCTAAATATTCAGTAACTTAAAATAATTTGAAGCAATTTGCATAACTGAAAAGTTTGTGATGTTCCTAGCACTAAAAATAAAGAAAACATTAGTTACTTTTCAATTAAACCAAAAATCTGCTCAATACTTATGATAGCATTTGGGAATTAACTAATGTCTGAAATTCAACAAAATTATTATTTTCATTAAATGTCTACAATATCCAAATTTCTCACCTTTAGGGGTGATACATGAAGATACTCAAAAACAGTTCTTTGAGAACGAGTTGCCCCCTAAAAAGATAAGATTTTCAGTTTTCTCAATTTTTTTTTAAAAGACAGTTTGCTCACAGTTAAGAGTTTCCTGAAAGTAAAACAAAATTTTAAGTTAACTAAATTTAAAAGCTTAAACATACTTTGAGAATGAAGTCTGGTTAAGAATATTTTCAAAACAAAGCAAGGTTCATTACACTCATCTATAACAACCACATGCTGCTTTGGTAACAGCAAAATATAATTTTCAATATGACACAGGACTACTTAATATAAATGATACAATTTAATGTTCTGTTATATTAGTTCACAACAAAGTTTGTGACTAAATGCATAGCTTCACAGTGGGCTATCTGTAATGTACCCACTAGAGGTAATAAATCCCAAATTTTAGTGATTTAAGTACTCAAGTTTGATTTGAGTCACTTGGAATCATGCAGTAAAGAATGCCTCCCATTTAATCTGTTTAAGGACCTTAAATTATTAACAAAAAATTAATTTAAAATTTATAATGTTTCTTTTATTATCTAATTAATGATATTAAATAATTTTATATTGCAGGATATTTTTATTATTGATATAATGTAGTTTTGTTATTTAAACAAGAGAAAAACTAATTTACTTATGATGTTCATTACACACTGAAACACAATAGGTTAGTGCTTGATTAGTGCAAATTTTGATTTACTAATTATTTAATCATAATAGGTATTACAGTCACACACTTCTTTTGATATCTTATAAATATAGCCAAAAATATTTTATACTTGTACAAATATAAAAAACAGCAATAAAATGACTGTCTCAATTTCTACTTTCCATATCAGAAAACATAACATTTGTACATTGGAATATATTATTTACTGCATTTGATGCAGGAGATGTAACAAACTACACACTGAAGAAACATTAGATATGTGAAAGGGCCTTCGATCTTCCTAGGCATTTTAGCTCTTAAAATCACAGAGAAATTTCAAAGGTATGAACCTTTTTCATCAGGAATATTAAATGCAAAGGCCTTAAACAATGTCTCATCTTCACTTAACAACGGGATTCCATAACACAAATAATGAGAAAATATACTTGAATTCAAATACACTTTCACTTAATTTTGTATTTAATTGTTTCTTCTATTTCTCTAAATCTTTCTATTCAGTTAGTCACTACTTTATTTTTTAAGAAAACACTAAGTAACAAGAACTTCTATATTCAATTTATCTTTCAAACAATGCTGATAACTTCTAAAGAAACATATCACAACTGTTTTAGTCATCAATTTCAGGCATGTTTTGTGTAAATCATATTTCTTTATTCATAATTGTTAGTTTTAAAACTTGGCTTCTGCTATCTAGGTAGCATGTTTACAGTTGTGTCGTAAATTTATTTCTTTTGTGAACTTTAATATACTGACAAGTAATGTTAAATATGTTTTTGCAAAACTGCTTCACAGTGCACAACTGTAATTATAAAATTTGTATATTTTGTCCCATCACTCTTTTCTTCTCTAATTTTTTTTCATTATACAATGTCATATACGAGTACACAAAGCATTTCTATCTTCTTGTAATATTATAACACTTATTATAAATTTATTCTGCATTCTTGCAGATTTTGCATGTCAGTAAGAAAGCGAAGCGAGCAAGTTTATTTCATTCTAGGTATTTTTGTTCTTTTGCCATTCTTTAGAGATAATAGGAGTTCTTGCTGTAATATTTCATGTTTTCAAGGATGTCAACAATGGTAGGTCAGGCTATATTTCAAGATTATAGCCACCTTTATATTTTGATGAGATTCGCTAACATTGACATAGATCATGAGAATATGGTTTTAGAGATGTTGTGTATATACGATTCTGTGATCTCTTGGTTACACTTGGAAAACTCTCTCTTCCATGAGCTCAATCTTGCACTTTGGTAAAAAATGATTTATTCCATTCTTTGTAAAGAATCACACTCCTAATGTTAATTAAATTTTCTTAAACATATTCATAAGTTGTTATTAAAGTATAGAGCATTAGCAAACTAGTAAAACATCCTATTTGTATCACTTTGTTTTTGAGTATATATAGTTTTCAATGTGTTTTCATAATGCATCTAGTTCTTTGTATCTCAAACTCAGCCTGAGAACTAAAAATTACTGCATACTAAATATCACATTGAATCTCATGTTGTTAAGTAAACCTATCTAAGTGCTCTATGGTTGACTCAGTTCTACCTGAAAATATAACAAAAATATATACACTGTGTGATAAAGATCTTCTAAAAAAATGTCTAAAAAAAGGCTTTAATTTCAATGTGTATTAATTATTAAGTAAACCTATCTATGTGCTCTATGGTTAACTCAGTTTTACCTGAAAATATAACAAAAACATACATACTGTGTGACAAAGATCTTCTAGACACAAAAAAGGCTTTAATTTCAATGTGTGTTAATTATGCATGTATTTCCCCCCCCCAACGGTACAGTAGTATATTTGCAGAGTTACAAGGCTAAAGTCCTGGGTTTCAATACCTGTGGCACACTGAGTACAGATAGCCAGCCCACTGTGTACCTTTGCACTTAACTTCAAACAAACAAATGCATGTATTTATATTTATCAGCTGTAGATGTCTCTGTCTGTTGTTCTGCATCTATCTCGTTCCATTTCTCTCTTTTAATTTTTCATATATATAATGCCACATCAATGTAGAGAACAATGACTAGTATAGAAGAAGTTTTATATATAACGTTTTTATTCACTGTATGTATTTTTAAACTCTCATAGCACGGTAAAGGTTTTATGTTTCAAAAAGTTCTATTAAAAATTTTGTTAGAATACATAAAAACATGCCAACTAATATTAAAAACTTAATGTGAAGCCCACAAGCATTAAAAGATAAAAACGTTGTAAGTATATTATTATAAAACAATGCATGAATTAACAGAATTATATTAAAATTAATTTCAAGTTGAGCTAAAACCTACAAATATTGACTACAAAAAAATTTATATTTTCATAGTATTTGATTTTGGTTTTTATTACTTACAAAGTAATCTAAAGGACTTCAAATGTTTATAAACATTCTCCCTCTTTTCTACTTACCACACCTACATTAATCTCCCCTAAAGGCTTTTCCACCATTGAACGATCTGCTTTCACCAGACTTTTCTGTAAATAAGTCACTTTCAGTAAGTATGTCAATCAAGCATAAGAAAAACAACACATTCTTCATATGTTTATAAACACAATGCTGTCAATAAAATGAATGAGTTGAAAATACGTTTGTATGGACAATTATAAAATGCAAATATGAAGTAAAATTAAGTGAATTTTCCCTTTTGTATTTAGAATAAACATTTCAGGCTCGTATCGGCTTCTATTTTTAGAAATAGTATCTATAAAGTATCTGTTGTTGTGCACTATGGCTGTCTATGTTGTGCCCATCACAGGGACCAAATTGTTAATATTAGCATTATAACCCATTAAACTTAAACAGTATGAAAAATGAGTGGCCTCACCATTTCCTCAGAATAATAATTGAGTATTTGTAGATCCTACAAAATCATTCTAATTTACCAGTGGCATTTTAAGTTAAATTAAATACTAGCAACCTCAATTTAACAATACTGACCTCATTTCCTAACCTAACAATCATCTTTACTACACCTCCTGAAATAATACTTATAAAACATTTTTAATACATGATCTTAAAAGTAAGTTATATCTAAGCCAAATTTTTGTTGCATCATCTGTAAATTGTTTATTTTAGAGCATAACTGGTGAGAGCTTCATGAACATTTGCACCACATTTTAACTGACAGCACTGATCATTTTAATTAATATCATTATGACTTTTCCCCCCCACTTGCTCATGGGAATTTTAAATCTTACAATATCTTGAGAAATACTTATATGAATGGTGAATTGTCCTTAACCGAAGCAATCTTTTACATAATAAAATTAATGAAAAACTGTTCATTCATTTAACATATCAGACTTCTTTGTTTAATTAAATGAATTACATAAGTAGTTAATATTTTCAATTTATAATTATGTTAATTAATTTTCATAGTTTTTCCTATCATATTTTATTTATTTTAATCACAGTTACAAAAAATTGAAAAAAAATCATACTGTTTTTCTTTTTAATAAATGTATGAAGTTTAACTGATTTTTATTTTATTACTGTAATTTCCAGTCTATATGCTACTTCTTTTGTTAGTTACATGAAGTAACTTATTACACAATAATGATAATTTGCTATATCTAATTATGATAAAAATTAAAATATTTTTTTTCAACCAGTGAAACCTGTGACAGTAAAAATCAAAACAATAAAGTATTAGTTGTACCTATATTCTAAAAGCAAAACAATTATAAAACTTTACAATAAAAAAAACAAACAAACTTACCTCTTCTTCTGGTTCAAATAATGAAGTATACATGTCATATACTGAGAGAAGAAAACCTTTATCAAGTTTAACATTCATCTGCTGAACTAACAAGTTTAAGTACCTGAGGAAAAAAATAGAGAAATATTTTTACTTTGTGGACTAACTTACTAATCCCTTAATATACTGCTGCATTGAAATGCTGAGAGATGTACTCAACAAAAACAATTGAAAGTAGCATACATGAATTAGAATATCAATTTTTGCTACTCTTTGTATCAATAACTTCACAGTAACTAAATACTTTATTTAATAAAACAAGCTGATGTGAATTTAAAAAAAACCCATCAGATTAGTGCTTTTAGAGGTGAGCGACTATCATATGGGGCTCATAATGCTTAATATAGCTTTGGAATCTGAGGAATTCTACTGTATTGGATCTACAGTATATTGTACGTTTCAAAATTCATGGATGCCTATAATAACACAATAAAAACTGTGAGGCAAGCAATAATCAGTATTTATATTCTTGCACCTAAAATGACACAGTGAATCAGTATGTTGCTGTGAAATGATGTGAACATTGAGTTATGTTTGTTTCGTTTGAGCAGAATTTGAATCTTGAACTACTTGCACTACAAGAAGTGCTCCACCAACTGAGCTAAAGGGCAAACTCATAAGCAATTACTAGTAATACATATTTTTTGACAATTCAAAGTATGTCAAACTTCCATTCTCATAAACAAGGCTTGTTACCTTAGAGCTACATTTTCTATGGTGATCTTTTTTTCCATTTCTTTCCTTTGATTTGTCACTAAACTTGAGACCTTACAGGTATCAGGAAAATTCTCTATTAACCAAACTAACTGGCTAATCAACAAGTTATTGTTAGTGAGGTACTTTAATAAAATACGAGGGCTGTTCAAAAAATATGCGGACTGACATCATAAAACAAAATGTACTTTATTTAAAAGTTACAGGTTTGGGACCCCTTCAAAGTACTCTTCTCCCCAACACACACACGTATCCCAACGGTGTTTCCACTTGTTTAAACAGTCCTGGTGCACTTCTTTTGTAATGTCCTCCCGCTCCTTCATTGCACTTGCCTTAATCTTGGGAATCGTCTCAAATCTTCTTCCTTTCAAGGGTCTTTTGAGTTTGGGAAACAAGAAAAGATCACAAGGAGCAAGGTCAGGTGAGTAGGGTGGGTGGGAAAGAACAATGATTGAGTGTTTGGTCGAAAACTCACGAGTTTTGCAGCAATGTTGTGGATCTTCAATTTTTCGGTCAAAATCTCGTAACAAGATCCAACTGATATCCCCCACTCTTTAGCAAGCTCCCTGACAGTCAGATGTCGATTTGC
Organism: Carcinoscorpius rotundicauda; assembly: GCA_011833715.1. Taxonomy (NCBI): domain Eukaryota; kingdom Metazoa; phylum Arthropoda; class Merostomata; order Xiphosura; family Limulidae; genus Carcinoscorpius; species Carcinoscorpius rotundicauda. Next base: position 39,722,418 of record CM022392.1, on the reverse strand, counting down.
CTGCACCAGGGTGTTGATTTTGTCGACGTGTGGGTTGTCAGTTGACGTGGAAAGACGTCCAGGATGCTCATCATCTTCAATGGACTGTCGACCATACTTAAAACGTTCATGCCACTTGAAACATGTTGTACGCTTCATAGCAACATCACTGTAAGCCATGTTAAGCATAGCAAAAGTTTCAGTTGCAGATTTTCCAAGTTTAACACAAAATTTTACAGCAAGTCGTTTCTCCTTCTGGTCATTCATTCTGAAATTAGCTGATCTGTCGAAACCTAGTGACACCAAACGGATTCCCCTGGAACCAACTGGAGCTGCACAATTCAAACAGTTCACATATTTTTTGAACAGCCCTTGTACCTAACTTTTTTTGTAATTCAAAACACCATTCTCGTTAAACATTTTTGTAAACATCTAAATTCTAATATAAAATTGGATATCTCTCTTCCATGTTCTTTAACAGGGCAATCATCACAAATAGAGTCTTAATTTAATGCTTTTTGTTATAACTTTGATAGATTATGGGTATAAATCACTTCCTTACATGCTTTGGAAACACAAGTGATATTATACAGTTTAATCATCTTATTCCTGGGCAACTCAGTTCACTTGCTTCTTCCCCAGTGTAACTTTAAAATGGTGTCTTCAGTAATATTCTGAATGGATTTTGTTTCCAGTTGTAAAGACATTTTTAAAACATATATATTTAAGGCTTTGAAAATATGTTGATTTTTTAAATATTTATGATTTTGATTCAACACTGCATTTCTTTAATTAATATTTTTCATATACAAGTGTGTGTGGGTGCTCTAGCAACCTGAAGTTATGGTAGTTTTTCCAGCCAAGTTATAATAAAGGACAAAATAAATCTAGCCTCTAATTTAGTTGGCTTGCACATGTGCTTCCCTTTCTTACATAATTATGTAGGAACAAATCCAGTGACTCATTCTTCAGTGGATCATCTTTAAAATAATGATGATCAGAAATAGGTAAGGTTTTTTACACTGTCTATAGAGTCACAGTACTCTTCCTTTTTTATTTTGCTTTTCTCTTCATCCAGATGCTGTAGTTAAATCAGATTCTCTAACAGAAAGTTGAAGTGACATTTGCAAACATCTGGCTTATTAACAATTTTCTTAGGGTTGAAAAAGTATAAATATTGAGCAAATGAAAAGATAATTGGTGTTTTTTTAAATTAAGAGTTTCACAATGTATAAAAATTTATTACATTTCATACTAAACTTAATGACAGATAAGTCTAAAACAACCTACCCACATGTTTTGTAATACAGATTGTGTTTTAAACCCAAGATCAGTATTTTTGTAGTTTACATGATTACTGGTCTTGCAAATCTATTTCTGGGAGTTTACATTTGTAACACTTAAACTAGCAGTTTGTAGAATGCTATCTTTAATAAATCTTTTAATCAATTTCTTGATACATTCTTCAAGATGACCACAGAGGGACACAAACTCTAAAATATCTCTAGAAATGGTGTCATAGTACTCGCTCTGGTCTCAAATAATACTAATCGAGCCATGGTAAGCTTGTCTGACACTGCCTTTTTAACAGTAATATATGACTGGCTAGAAGGTTCATTCTTCTGTCCTTGCACAACTTTAATACACTTGGCTATATGTTAATAACTCTTGCAGCACTAGTTGTGTTCTCAAGCCAACAATGGTCACAAAACTGAAGTGGGAAAACCCAGTAATAGTTATGCTATCATCACTTTGTGCTGGACTATCTTTAAACAACCAGAACAGGGCTTTAACTAGTTTAGCTGCTCCAAACTGAGATTTTTCACAATCATTTTTAAATAAGTTATGAACTGTATGAAGGCCATAGATTCTAATGGTTATTAGTTCATGTGATGCAGTCTTAAACTCCTTAATTTTATCACATAGTAAGGAATGCAGCTTCCAGTTCATTGTTGATCCATCCATAAAAAGTTTCATACTTTTCTTCATTCCAATTTTTGAAATTGAGTCCAATAACACTAGCAGCAGATCCTCAACCCTGTCATAACCAATGAAAGTAGAGGTAAAGTAATGAGATACAACATAATCCTCAAAGGATCCTAGTATCTAACATGAATGTTCACTTGCTCCTTATTCAAGCTGCTGTTGTGAAATTCATCAAATATAAGTAAAATTTTATTCACTTGTTTCAGGTATGTAGCCAAATGGTTATCAAAATATGGACCATGTCCAAAGCCTACAAGGTAAGCAAAGTTAACTTCACACGTGAATTTTTGAGCTATACTGCTGTCAGGAAACATTTGTTTACATGTTATTACATCTATTGTAGCTGAAGTGGAATGTCACACATTTTTACAGTCTAAATAATTTTAGATCTAAATACAACTGTAGATGAAATGTTCTCAGTTATGTTAGCATGTGCATGCTTACTTATACTGTTACTTGGTTTATCCTGGCTTAAAAATGAACTTATTCATAGATTGGTGTTCACATGTTTCATGTTGTTTTTATGTTTTTCCCCATCTATGTGTAACTTAACAGCAGGTTCACCCTTGTTCCCAAGGCTGAAAGTCTTTTTACATATGCTGCAGTGTGCCATATGTATTTGTAGGCACTGGCTCAAGCTATGGCCCATAGAGTTCATTCTCTTTCCAGTTCTCCAGATAATATCACTTCCTTAGCATGATGTGAAAATAATTCAATAACAGGATCAAAAATGATTATCATACAATACCAGGAGTTACAGAACTGAAAGCAGTTCTTTTCACATGTTAGCAATTTTCATACATTCTGAACAGTGAGCTGCAAACCGAGTATGAAAAAATGGTGAACACAAATATGAAACCAAAATGTCCTATATAAGCTTATCACTAATTTGTCACCTTAAAAGAATCCCATGCTTCACAGATAATTGTCTCACTTTCATTCAGAAACTAACTAAAGTATGATAAATTTTGATGGGCCAAACACAATAGGGAAATGACAAACTGCCATATTTAAATTTCAGTTTTGTCTGGAAAGAGTAGCACTAAACGTTGTCAATGTTTTTAATGATATTTACTGACTTGTTTTTGTTAAAATGTAAAATTAAATGAATTTCCACACATTAAAAATACCCTTTTCACATTCCATGACTTTTCAGGTTTTCCATGACCCATGGGAACCCTAGTATATAGAAAATGTGTAAAAACTTATTTATAAAATTTTATTTCAAAAACTCATGTTTCAAACACTTGCATTTCCCAATCTATATTGATGTCTAACCAGTACTGCATTTAAAAACTCCTTGTTTCCCCATGAACAGAAAATAAGATAATGACACTGTTAAATTTCAATATTATAAACTAATTATATTTCAAAATAGTACTTTCTGGATTAATATTGTAATCAGCCCTGGTTGAACATCTAAATTTTATGATTTGTGTTCAGATTATTTTTTATTTACATTTCTTTATCAAGTACTTTAGAACTTGAAATATACAATATGATAAAAACAAAGTATATTTCATTTTAATATTCTTCATTCAATTTATATACTGCATGCTTGGGATTTCATGGTTTGGAGGTAAGATTCCTGTTATGTTGACAGTTTTGTCTTTAAAAGTTATAACTTAGACTCTATGCAAATATGGTGTTGGCATTTTATTAAAACTATTTTCAAACAATAAATAAAACAAAGGCTAGATTTAGCCCAAACATTACAAAGTTACAAAATATATCAACATTAAAAAAAAGACAAATCACTTAAAAATGTGATATCTCTAAAAAAAAAATGTAGGAAAAATGGGTTGATTACACATATTTGCATAAGTTTTTACTGCACTTAACATTTTCATTAAAACTAAAAGAAGAAACACATGTTTTAATGCTGTACTACACAACTATATAATGACTAATCAATATGTGAATATATTTATGGTTAGATTTTATTTTCTAGAAATAAAACACAAAAAACAAACAACTACACAACAAACATCTAACAATGGGGCAAAAATTTAAGAAGCAGTTTCTAACTTCAGAGCAGAATGTTTTCAAATTTTAAAGAATAATAATAATAACAGTAAAAAAAGTCCTTTCAATAATAAGACATTCATAAGAAATGAAATACTGCCAATTTTTCTTACATCTAAACCCTTTCACAACTGGTACCTTTTTAAACCCTTACAAGAAGGTTTACATATTTCTACTTATGTAGTAAAAGTAAACAACATATTCTTTGTCATGGCAAGTTTCAAGTAGTTGTAACGATGTTTCTAGATTTACCTATTTACTCTAAAAGTTATTTTTTTGGAAGATCAATTCTACAATTTTGTAAGTAGAAAATTTTTTAATTATCCACAGCAACAGTGTATTAGATCAGTGTGTGATGTTCTAATGATGTCATATATGCACCCTAAGAAGGGAAAAAAATGAAGTTTTCCATAATGGGAAATGGAAGCAAAATGAGAAAATCTTGACTGCTATTGCAAATCTACATGCACACAACATAATAAAAGTTTCAACCAGTATCATATAAGCAAGAGTTCCATTATAGTATGATGACTCTGTACATGTCACTGAGTGGTATTCAAAATTTATCAAAACCTTTATCATTATATGTCAAGGAAATTAACATTATAATGTATATTATAATTCAAAGTTTCATTCTGTTAACTTTGAATTCCTTTACTTCAAAGGAAACCTTCAAAGAACACTTACTCTCCAGTTTTCTTGTCATGAAACCACCAAGTTATAAAAATCAACTTTTAAAGGCTCTGTATTGAATGGAATAAATGACAGCCTGCACATTTATGTCTATACCTCAAGTACATTTACTTACTCTATTGACACTATAAATTCAAAGACCTTTCTAGAATCCAGTAGAAACAAGAGTTTGAATGTAAATAATTATGACAGAAAAATAAAATATTATTAGTAGAAAGACTTCCTTAGAATGATATTCTTTATCTAGAAGAGAAGATACTTGTATTATTTAACAATTTATGTATATAGAATATGTAAATATGCATCTGCCCATTGAGAAACATTTAACTATAATAGTCTCAGAAATTTCTGCATAACAAAATATTGCATAAGAAAGAATACAACTTATTCTACACACATCACCATATCCTAGCTAAAACAACTTTTCTTATAATTTTATAATAAACTTATTTTACACTTTGATTACTACCAGTTCCTTATTTTATAATCAAAGAAATATCTTGTTTATATTGAAATTATTTCATGTGTATCTGATACAAGTAAATTTTTCATTTTCCTACTTGATAGTATCGAGGTTCAGATTTTCTGTTCGATGAGTTAACAGCTTGAGTTCAATAAATGACCTGGGACCAGAACGACGAATTATAGCCTTAGGTGTTGGAGCCGAGTAAAATACTGTTGGAAACACAGCATCTGGAAGCTGATTTTCCACCTTTCAAGAAATTACTAAAAGTAAGGACTCGCACAACTTGTACACTTGAAATAATTCTCTAATGTCATACTAAATTACATTAGGTTAAGAACAAAATACACATATTCAATCATAGTTTATATTACAAATAATTGTTACTCTTAGCTTAATAAGAAAACAAAGCATGTATGACTTAGCCAGATCTCTTAGTGACTAAATTACCAATAAAAATTTAATGAAAAAATAATATATTCATCATAATACCGTATATACCTGCATTCTGTGGGCTTTGAAATGCATATACATTTGGTGATCAGACCTCCTGAACTGAAGCCATAAACCAGGTGTGTAAGTACGTCGCAGATGACCAAAAAATGGTTTAGTCATTTGCATCTTGCTTAAGTCTACAAACAAATAGTCTTTCAGTTGAGCTGTTTGAAATTCTGCTTTCCACTTATCTTCTAGCCATGCTGACAGATCAAGTGTGAGAAACTTCCAGGAGTTATTGATCTGAATCTCCCAGATGGGAGGGGCATTGTAGAGTCCAAAATAAGCAACTTCTGTATAAGCTCTATTTATTAGTGAAACCCCTATACTGTTAAGTGACAGGAAACATTCCAAGGTTGCCATTTCACCATCAATTGCCTAAAAAACAAAACATCTATTACCAAACAAGATAATAAATCGAAACAGACCATACCAGTTAGTTGAGCAATGCAGATTTTAGCTGTTAATAACTCAGGTCAGTTGGGTTAATGGTAAGAACTGCAATTCTTTCTAGAAAATATTAAGCAAATAAATCAGCATTTCAATGACTGCAGCATGTTGTACTAAGTGAATTAATTGAATAATTTGATTCATGTTTTCTATATTAGAGTACAAACATCAGAAACATATGGTTAGCAACTGTAACTTATGTATCAACTGTTAATAATGCTCTAAACTAAACAAAGATATTAGAAGTTGTATATAAAATGAGTTATAAATGACCAAGATATAGTATCTTAAATTCAATAAGCTTTTCAAATACAATGTTTAATAATACAACAAAATTCTTCGTGATTCAAGTACAGTTTAAATTTTGAAAAATATCTTGACTTTAGAATTATCAAATGTTCATATAATCACTGAATTAAAAAAATACTATAAACTATTAAACATTAATTTTTTGATGGATCCATGATTTTGTTAATTACTGTATCTCTAAAAAGATAGTCCCACACAAATGGAAATAACAAACCATTGATATTACACTTAATCCCACTAATCACTACTGGGCTTTACTAACCATTTTACACACGAGTGTCATCAACTACTTTTAAAGCCAGATATTTATACCAAGTGATATCACAGAAAAAACATAAAAATTACTCAATATGATACAATATGTGGACTCCATCAATAGTGAGTGGAATGTAAACAAGTGGGTGATCTGACAGTTAACAGACATCTCAACATGTTCCAAACTCTCTGAACTAAAGAATTACTGAAACCTCTAACATTAATGAAATGCATTATTTACTTTAAATTAATAACATATTTCAATCAATGTTAACTCATGCATTGTTACATCTTCATTTAAAAAAGTTAATAAACAGAAAACATTGTTTTTATAATCTAAATAGTTTTATGCAATTTATGCATTTATCTAAAAAGTTTTATGTATTTATGAACTTTTGTAATATATACTTTATATATAGTTTATTCTTCATAAAATGTAGCAGACTTTTAGAAAAATAATTACTGATTAAATTCACAGAACACACATGACTTACTTTTCTAGCATGATGGGCAATCCTTTCATCCTGTGTGAAAAGCAAAACCCTCTGGTGCCCATCTAGAAATGACACCCAATAAACATCAACCTTGTCTTTTCGTGTCTTTCTGGGAAGATAGATTCCATCTTCAGACTCACTGTCATCTATAAAATACAAGTATAGCAACTAGTCTGTTATAACCCTTTATTTTAGTGCCATTTCAAAACATCCATATCATATGACTACCCTTCACCTATCATGCCATGTTGATAGAATGTTAATAAATATTACCACCATTAAAGAAAATGCAATCATTTAATGATTATAAGAAGTAACTTATCATCATGTGAAATGATGATCATTTCCATAATCCCATGTTGATTATTTATTAGAAGACAGTATTTGAAACACTTTCAATGTCAAGAGTCATGCTGTTGGTTGGATATTATTTCCTATCATATTAGCAACTAGAATAAAAATAATCACGTATTTTTCAGTGTTTGTTACACGGATGATCTGTATTATTAACAACTACCCAGCAAGTCTTATGGAATTTTATACTTACTATTAAAACATTGAATGTTACACCATGTTAAACTGGATATTCTATAACATCACGTGAGATAGTGTAATGCTAACAGTCATGCCCTGCTGATTGCATCTTATATAACCTCACCTGAGATATCATGATAATAAAACATCATGAAATGAATGGATGCTACATAACATAACAATGTTTAGGCATAACAAGAGACCTATTGGTCCAATTCAGCTAACCCCATCCTCTAAGCCAAACTAAAACAATTAAAAAAAAGCCAGCCTTTATCATTCATATGTCTGTCAAGATTTCTATTAAACTCACTCCAATTTACTGCCTCCACAACATCTAAAGACAATCCATTCCATAGGCCAACCATTCTATTTGAAAAGTAAAACTGTCTTACATGAAGACAGCTTTTACCTTATCAAAATCTATATTTGTTTCTCCTAGTTCAATAATTTTCACTGTTAAGTATGAAAAATGTTGATGCATTAACATTATCAATTCATTTTACAACATTAAATACTTCATTCAGATCACCCCCAATTCTTTCTTTTTCAAGAGAAAATTTCAAGTATCTTAATCCCTCCTCATATGAAAACTCCTCCATCCCAGATATCATTTTAATAACTCTCCTCTAAACTCTAACAATTCAATGTCTTTCCTGACATGCCGTGATGACAACAGTCATGCCACTTTGACTAAATGTTACATAACTTCACCTGAGATACTATGATAATAACAATCATACCACATTGATTAGCCATTACCTATTATTACATATGCTAAACAGTAAAATAATTTTTTCTTGTTCACTGAGTATTACCTACCAGCATTTAAAAAAAAAACAACTAACAAGTATCATGCCACATTTAAACATTATTTTCCACTATTTATGACAATAACAAAGATAAGAATAATATAACTACTGTATTTCCATTACTTATCTACCTGTAAGCTTAAGTAACTATAATTAATGAGTTCATGTTTGGATATTACTATCTACTGAACTTCTAACAAAAACAAATGTCAAGTCTTGGTGGCTGACTGTTACTATCATCTGTGTTGTATACAATGACAAAAATTAAGTCATACAAGTTCTATATTTTAACAACTACTTCAATTATTACCAAGGGTAAAATGTATATATCGTTGCTTTGATACAACTTACCATCATGAAAGCCATTATCAAGAACATATATCAAGTTATGTTATCCAAGCAATCAGACATCCAAATCTCCTCATGTGAAAGTGGATGAACTATAGACCATCTAACCAGATTAATTTAATCTACTCATTAAACATTTAATAATTATAATTTTTAATACACAGTAAACATTATAAGATGCTTGCATACACACAAAAATATATTTGTAATTAAGGTATTTTTACTGAAAATTTGTCCATGAACATCCAGGATATCTTTATTTATTAGTCCGAGTGCAAAGTGATTTTTATGTTAAGATTAGAAATACTCTTATTTATCTGATAATTTTCAGAATTTAATTTGTATAATCTTTAATTCTTCTAAGTAATATAAAACATTATTTGTTAATTTCTCTACCCCAGTTCTGTATACAAGATTGGTCAAACCTGTAACCACCAAAAAATAAATAACTGAAATAAATGTAAATTACCCATTTTTTTTATTTCTAGAATGACTTCATATCATAATATGAAACATTTGTTTATCCCAAATAGCTTTAACCTGGTAACATTATACACGTGTTTATATTTAAATTTTATTATTTTAATTAAAAAAAAAATTAATTGTCTGAATTAATACTCCTGCTACAAAATTAATCAATTAAATAATGCACTGGCCACTCAGAAGCTGCTTACAAGCATACTTTGTGAAAATATTTTATAGTTATTATTCTTTATTTTACCTTCTGTATTTTTCTTATAACAAAGCCACTTCAGGCTATCTGCTGTATCTATCATGAGAAATCAAACTCCAGATTTTAGCATTGTAAATCTGTAGACTTTCTGCTGTTTCAGCAGGGGACTATTTTACCTCTCCTAGTCTAATAAATTTCTAATATTTTAGAACTTCAGTTACTTTTATAATAATAAATAAATAGTGCAGACAAAAAGGAGAAATACTGTATTTATTTGGGTCTTCTTTTTTCCATTGTTGACTCTTGATGATACTCGATCCTACTTTTATATACTAATGGTACTACTGCATTAAATAATTTTTTATTTAATTAAATAATACAACAAAGAACACAGAATAATTATGTGCAGAAAGCAAGCAATGCTTCATAACTATCCCAGCTTTTCTGGTTTTCTGACTATGCAACAAGATCCATTACAATTTCAGATAAATACATCAATGTGTTACATGTGGGAACATATTCTGAGCTGGAAGTGAAATACACAATTATCTGTACAATTAGAAGTCTCAACAATTCTGAAAAAAATGTGATATTTGGGTATTGCAAAAGGGGTCCAATTTTCTATCTTATGACTCTAATGAAATAAGATTCAATGCTATAGAAAATATGATTTACCTTAGAAATGACAAGATTGTAATGAGTAATTTATGTTACATTTCTCATACTAGGAGAAATTTAGAATTTAAAACTTGTACAGTTTTAAAGTATGAATTAGTAGCTATGTTGTTATACCAGGTTTATTTAGAAGCCATAATAAGGAAGTAGTTTAATAAAATTCTAAATGTTATTAGTAAAACCTCCTAACATGCACATTAAATGATGTCTATTCTGAAAGAGTTAACTAACTGGGTTTGTGTACACTCTTATCTTATTGAAGTAATTGTTTTTGTTATAACAAAAAAGAAAGAAAGATTGGTTAAATATTTTGCTGGTCAAATTGACCAGTTCCATCATCACACAAAATTTCATTATAAATAGTTGTATGCTGTTATGAACTTAGAGCTAATTTAAATAAACAAATGTGATTTCATATTATAATATGAAGTCATTATTGAAAGAAAAAAGTGTAATTTAGATTTAATTATACATACATTATATATATATATATATATTTGGTGGTTACAAAGTCAGTCAGAATGACCAATCCAATTTTGAGTTCGGTTGGAGAAAATAATAGATAAACCATGAAATTTCACTGAAAAAATAACGTTTGAAATACATTTAAGAGGTTTTAGGGATTACACCTTATAGCTGGAGGGAAGAGTGCAAATAAAAACAAATTTTTAATCTATTTATGCTGTGGGTTTGACTTTTAGTTAGCACATATACACACACATAAACGAAACAAAAGTACACCACAACATGGTTAAACGTTTCCTTTTGTTTTCTGAGTGAAAAATATATACCATTTTTTAACAATACTGACAAGACTTTTTTGTTTGTTGTTAACTGGTCGCTACCTACCATCATCTGAACTACTAGCAATGACAGGAGACTTGTCTCTTTGGTTAGATGTTACAGCTGGGCGAAGAGAATGAAAAGTCAGCTGCTCATGTCCAAAACCATCCTGAAAAGGTATTTTAATTTTAAAAATATTGACTTGGAAACATTAATTAAAATACATCTTTATAAAATGGTGATGAACATCACAATAACCTGTTTTATTTTGTGACAAATACAATTTTGTCCAGAAGTAAATAATTAGAAACAGCTTTTAGGAGGTCAGAATATTTAATTCCAAAGCAAAGGTACATATCAGAGAAACTTTCAAAAATATAACTTCAAAACAAAGATGTATGTATACATATAAAACCTTGTAAATCTGTGCAGTAAAACCATTTTTTTTTCGGTTGTAGAGATTCCAGATAAGAGTTCTTTCTAAGGATGGGTCATCCCAAGTATACAGAACTGACTGATATGGACTCAGCAAAGTCACTTGGCCCAAAGATCTGAATTTAGAAATAAATCAAGAATAACTATAATGAAATTTATACAATCTATTTATATTTAGTAAACCAACAGAAACTGCCTGCAATGAAATCACTGCTTTGAAATATGTATCACAAACAGATGAAATTTAAACAAATAATATATCAGTAGCAGTTCGACTGAAATCCTTGATTACAAATAATAAGGTTCCAGAAATTTCTTGCACAAAAGTAATATGTCAAAAAGAACAATATGAAATTCACATTTTCAGTTTATGAGGCTGGAAACCATTGTACTGCATTCTATGTTTACAAATAACAGGTCAAAGAATTGTCAGGAAATGTTAATATTTTCATACACTGAAAACAAAATACTGATAGTTATTTCCTCTCACATAACAGCTTATCTTGTTCAGTGCTGCTCTCTATATGCTTAAATGTTCTTGTTTGCTACTAGCCTTGACACTCCCATTTACTCCACATACAATGTGGTTCTACTACATCTTCTCACAAAAATCAACATGCAGCAGGCCCTCCAAAAACAGGAAAATTATACTCTCTTGATGCAAGTAATTACCTCTATATAATTCAGTGTAACAATCTTTTCAAAATTGGTTACAAAAGCAGCACTGGAAGGAGAAAGTACCTGTTGGAAATATATTTTCAGTGTATGAAAGTATTAACTTCTGAAATGGTATCTTACTTCCTTTCACATAATATCTGGACTTCCATCAAAAATATGGATGGACCAGTGCAAAAGTTATTGAAAAACGTCTGTGGAGTATGACCTCTCTTGATAGAAATACACAGTCATGGATGACACATCACACCAGTACCAGGCATACTCTTTACAAAATGAGGCAGTAAATGTCACAGAATTAGAGAGAAAATAGGTATAACATATCAAAGAGACTGCATACATGTTGGTTAGTCCAAAACCAAACTTACAAGAACCTGCATCCAGGAGAGGGTAGGATGAATGATATCCAACCATGGTTGTGTCTCATAGTGTAGAATGGCTAGGGTACATCAGACTATATTCAGTGGGTCAAATCCAGTTTAAAACCAGACAGAAACAGGTATCTGCTTTCTTGTCTGCAGTAGAAGAAGGGCCTCAATTGTTTTTACTTCAAACCTGTGAGATGGGAGAGAGAGAATGTCCCATCCTGTCTATCTATATAGAGCACGTGTGCAAAACCTAAACCAACACCAGCAACTGGAAAACCCAGCATCTGAGTGAAGACAAGCAGGGAAGTGATCTTGTGGTGGTTCATTTAAATCCAAAAATAAACAGACTTCTGGTTCCTGATCCAGTTTAAAGTGTTATCAAAATTTACAAATCACAACCTACAGGTGATATATGTTTAGAGAACTCCATCCAATCAAATACCTGTCATCGAGTCCAGCTCCTTGCAATACTGACCTTCCAAATCTCATGTCCTACCATGAACATGATGCATTGGACAGGCATCACTTGCTACTAAATGGAATCCACCACCTATAAAGGACACAACATTTTAGGAGAAAGAGAAAAATAAACCTTCCAATTTACACCTGAACTATCACATGAATAATGGCAACAAGTGAAATACAATATCTGGATGAGGAAGAAATGGCCACTTGAGTTAGGTAGTGGGAGATGAATATGTTAGGTGTAGTAAATATGCAAGATTGTATTATCTACTTCAAAGGACAATGCAAATGAGCTGTCAGGAAAAAGTAATATGTTGAATCTAGTAAGATGAAAGCTGGAAAAATGTTAGGATCTAGGAGGCTGATGAATCCAGCCCATGATGGTAGAAGGAGAAAAGTCGTGTTGACAGGATGCAAAGATGTAATAGAACCAAATTCAAATGTTGAGTAGGTGAAAGTTTCAAGACTTCTGGTGAGCAAATATTATTTAAGCATGTAGATGACAGCAATGAATGACAGAAGCTATTACATGAAAAGAAGTCAGATACTGTATTGGGATTTGATATTATGTATACATAATGTAATGGTCAAAAAGAACTGTACTAAAATCTGAAGTTAACATACAAAATAAACACAGCTGTAAGTTCATGCTTACATATAATACATCATCCAACACAGCCATAAAGAAATCCATTTCTACAAATCATAAAAATCAGATTTAAAGCTAACAGGTTAGACCTAGATGTAATGAAATTCAGACTAACAAGTAATGCAGTAAAAATGGCTACAATGAATACCACACTTACAGATGTGGCATGTAAATATCATAAATTAAAGCTTCCTATATCTTCACTGGCATGACTTTTTCATATATTCAGTGTATGTATATACATTTAGCCACCAGTTCCAGACAAGTGATTTAAAATTAGCCTTGGAGTCATTATTCAGGCCCTTAGAAACTGTTTCCCACATTTTTAGTCTAAGGCCCAATAATTGTCACCTAGAGTTAATTCCTTGAGTGATACCTAGGAGGATGTCTAGCATGCTGGCCATACATGAGAACAGAAAAATTAGAAACTCTAGATTCTCTTTCATTTTTGCAGTGGGACATGTCTTAAAACATGGAAGACACTAAACCCCAACACTGAGCTTAAGATTAAATATAATCCTGAGCAAACTTATTTCTTTTTAAAATTTTGGTCTGATCTGTCTTATGTTTTGGTAGCCTGAAAATTAGCAATGTAAATAAAACAATATTACTAATAATCTGTTGACATAACAAATCATCTGTCAGTTATACCTTGAACAAACAGAAAATTTTGTTTCTATTTCTTTTATTTGTATTCAAGTCTAACTTAATTACAGGTCTTTAGACAAATCTTGACACTGTTCTTGTTAATACATAGAATGCATGTAACAGTTAAGGAGTCGTACATGACTTTTCTTCAGTTAATAACAACTTTCCTGTTACTTGTACTTCTCCCAATAATTTTTTTATATAAAATATCTTATGATGCAAAACACATCAAAATTCTAAAGTTTAAGTAAAGATTTCTTTCTAATTCATTTCCATAATTTTTAACTTTTAAAAGTACTCTTTAAATGATAATTTGTCATTTTGTAAGATTTACTTTTACTAATTTTGTAAAGAAATTTACAAAAGAGAAGTTTAAAGTTTCATTTATGCACAAAATTATCAAGGTCTTACTTTTCATAGTATTTTCTTTTTCTATTTAAGGTGTTATTATTACAACCCTTATTTAAGAGCTTTACTGTTCTATCTGCAACATTGGATAGTGTGAAATGTCTTGCTTCAAGGATTACCTCAACAAATCCAAATGTAACCACTGAAGCCAGATTATAGTTAAATGAATATCAAGGTTTTTATTTTTATTTTACATGAATCTATACTGTTATTTTCTTGCTTCTAAGACTTTCATACCAAAGAATTGCAGACTACTGAAATTCACATAATCCCATCTTCTTTCTTATAAGTAGCATAGTACACCTACAGAATACAAATACACAAGTTTTTGCTTGAAAGGGGCTGTAGATGGGTTTTTATGTGCTGATTTTGCCACTTTATAATTTCCAAATTTTCTAGAAAATGTCCCCTCAAAAACGTACACACAAGAAAAAGGGAAACTTATGACAAAACAATTAAAAATATATAATAATGCCACAGAGGTTAATGACTAGTATGCATCCATTTTTCAGTTTAAAATGTCTATCTCATGAGGAAATAAACTTTTAGGGTTATAAATAAATGATTAGGGTTATAGAACTACCTCATAAGATTTGTATTCTGCAGAATAAAAATAATTGAAAATAACTATTTTGAATTAGTGATATCTCATAGCCAACAACGAGTCTTAAAAAAGACAAACTTTTGATTAATCTTCAGAAACAGGTCTTCACACAGATTTTCAACACAAACTGGAGCATCTCCAGGGCAGTATGGAAAGAAAGATATCACTGTTGGGGTCTCCGAACCTCCAGTAATTTCCACACACAAAGCAGACTAATGAAATTCAGAAAAAAAACAACTTAGATATCTAATTTATATCTTTGAAATATCATATTAGTTACAATTATTAGAATTCTTAACTTCTATAAGCTCTGTATCAACAATGAAAGAAAAGTAATCACATTATTGGAACAGAAAATCATGGACTTATAGATTGTTATTAACTTTCTTAAATATCATAATATCAGCATAACTTTAAATAAACATTGATGCACATCTATACCTAAAATTATTCATTTTAAATTAATTTGTTTTTGTCAAATATGGCAAACATAAAACATTAATGATGTGAGCTTAGTAAAAATCATGTTCCTCAACAGTTCCAAACTAAGAAAAAAAAATTTCTTGTATTTTTTTATTACAATGTATTTTATTACCTCAATGATTTTTGACTGTTTTAAAAACAACTTTCTCTAAATACTATGCTGTTAAAATCATAATAACCAACATTTATTAACACAACTTTATGGTCTGAAAACTGTATTTGTAAATATTTTAACTTTTCTTTCAAGTTATAAGAAAAACTAATATTTTCGATCAAGCTGAACATTTCAAATAAAATCTGTAAAATTAATAACATGTCCACACCCCATGATCCATTCTCAATACAGTTACACAAGGTTCTCTGAAAGAGAAGTGCTGTGATATAATACTGCTATCACGATATTTGACAAACATTCTCATAGATTCTGTATCTGGCCAAAATGGAAGGCACTATAAAAAAGAAAAGAAATAGACATTAAAAAACAAATAATTTGTTATAAAATTGCATATTAAAAATGGTATTTTTACATGTGAATAAAACTGCTGAAAGAATCTTAGCAATGACAAAACAGTCTAGTAACTCAGTAGCATAGAATGTAATATACAAAAAAATATTTACAATCTCACTGATAAACTGTCATTCAATCTTAAATTTTAACTTTGGAATTTAGTGCCTTAGATTAATGTCCATCACTGCATCTACTGAATATAATGGAATATTTAGAAAACAATACACCTTTTATTTTTTATCCATGTCTTCTTTCTTCTAAAAAGCTAGGCATTTTCCAATTTACTTCACATAAAAATATTATTACAATAATACTTTAATCTACTCACTTGAGAAGGTGCAATATCTAACCACAAGTCAGTATGTTCATTTTCTTCCATGAAGCGAAGATATTGCTGAATAAAAAAGGAAAAAAGTCCAAATGATGGAAAAAGCAACTATTTTATTTCTTTTAGTGTGAATTTCTACAGTTGTAAATGTGTTGCAACAGTGGCATTATACATATTAGTATATCAAACAAAAATCTCATTAATTAGTGTTACCACATCAGAGATGCCAACTATTTCAAATGACTGAGCACAATGATTGTAGATAGAGCCCTTTCACAGTTTTAGTCCTTTTAGATTTGCCAAAAACAAGACAATCTGGTGAACAAGGCCTCTTTTTTCCATCTTGTGAGCAATCGCACTGGTGTTTCTAGGCCACTTAGAAAACAAGAAATACCCATCTACATGAGCGCTGATTGGCTGACGAGTGCTGATAATTATAACTATGGATTCTCCCACGTACCCAGAATGGTGAAGCACTGCATTCAAAATATTGGTACACATCAGAGATAGAAATATCTTTTATTATTTCAAGCGCAAACATGATTATCGCAAGTAGCCATTTGAAATACGTCTTTTATTTATTATCAAAATTTATTTGTATCTCATTAGAAATTTTCTTTTCACCCCTTTCGAGCCCTGAAGGAACAATTTATCATTTTATTGTATAGGCCTATATAATATATAATAATTTGGGAGTTGCAACAAGTCACAATATTTGTCTGTATGAGCGTACAGTGGTAATGTATACACCAAAATCGTAATTACGCTAAAATCGTAATGGCTAGCATCTCTGCCACTTAGCACTTCCTTGATATTTAATTTTCACCAAGATAAAACATTTATAACAGTTGAGTTAGAAAATCTTGCAGACGATTTCTACTTTAGTTTTCAAAAATTCACAAAACTTCAGTATTGAAGACTGAGACATTATCCTTTTCAAAAACCTAAAATTTCTACAAAACAAAAATTGTCATTCTTATGCAATATGTTGGAATAGTTTCTTGTTCCTTAATAACTAAGAATGTTTTTTTTTATTTTTTATTTCTGCTTAATTCACTTAAATTGTACTGATGAATTTACCTGTGTGTTGTTCATCACTACCAGAAATGGAGTAATAGTTATGATTTTGGTCAGCTGAAGATGGGATAGTTGGTTTGACAGGAACAGCTTTAGGCAAACAAATGAATCATTAATGGACTGTATAAATAGAAAATAAACACACAAAAAATATGCTGTTACCTCAACACCTATTTTAAGAACTACAGACTATAGTTTCATTCTTAAGTGAAATGTTTTTTAAAAATTAAAAATCTACGATATATTTAAACATGTGCATCATTACATAATTACAACATTCTTCTGTTTTTATTCCTTTATACTTGACACAAGCAAATCATAAAAAAAACATTGTTTTCTAGATACCTTATATTTTCTATTTCTTTCTTTATCATGACAGACTACCACACCAGTGTTCCCAACAGTGTCAAGAGAGAAAGATGGAGACCATCTGGAATTATACACTCGTATTCTGGCCTGTAAAGGACAACAATATCCAAATATTTTTTTATTTTTTATTTTTTTCAATTGGGGGTGGCACTTTTAATCTATCAGTTTCTACATATTATAGAATGATAAAATCATGAGCTTAAAGTTATTATTTAATACAATATTACTTGATTTTATAACTTAGCCTTATTTTCTAATTTTATTTGTGAACTCATCTTAATTTATTAATCTTACTATACAAAATACAATTTATAAATATATATATATATAAAATACATACACAACATAAACCATGTGGAATATGTTAAGCATAATAATAGGCAGAAGTTTGAGGATAAGATTATATCAAAAACAATTTTATAATTCCTTCTTGAAAAGCTTTTATTTTTGACAAGAAAATGAGAGAATTTTTCTTCTTTTAAATAACATCTTACCATAATAAAAATACACAACAATAATTTATTGAAAATGAATTAGAATTAACTGAGCTTTACAGTATAGCTATAGAAAAATGCAAAACTGTAAGTCATTATTTCCATCAGTATTATTCTTTACACATTTAAGTGAATTTCTCAATGTGATGAACTAGTTCAGATTATAAATACATATAAAATTAACGTTTATAAACACTTTTCTAAAAATAAAATACACACACACACTTAAACCCTTTTTTTTCAGTAATCAAATTAAGTTTAAAGCTGCAAAACTAATTAGTAATAATTTAAATCACTATACTAAAACTATCTGTATTTTTTACTAGTGGGGAATTAAACCCTAGATTTTAACACTTCAATTCCATAAACTTACTGCTGATCCATTGGGGGACATTAATTTTCTTCATAAGAAAATGTATTTCATACAGATGCCTCCATTTACAGAAATTATGTCTTCTTCTCATCTTTGCAAATGATATTTGCATGCCATTAGCCCCGAGGTAACTCCCAACTAATTTCGTGCATTTTATGTGAACTGCACTGGTGCACAATGTCATTATTATGTAATGAAACCCTTTACTTATAGAAAGGAGACAATCTCCATGACTTCACTTTTTGGTGAGATAAGTCAAAGAAAATGTGCACTGGAAGTGAGGAAGATGAGTAAGAATGTGTGATGGGGTGAGTACCTACCAGAAACACATGGTCAAATTGTCAGTGAATCAAAACATGTAGTGTAGTTGAGGTATGTATGTACTGTGTGTGTTTACCTTCACTCTTCTGAACAAGAGGAAGAGGGCACACTACATACATAGTGTTTTTCAGGAGATAACCTGCACTACACTGAGTGTCACTACTACCTTACTTCTCACTTTATTGTGTTAACCCTAACTTGTGAGAATTCTTCATCCACTATATTAGCAGCAGCTATATACTAATAAGTGGCGAGATCAGAAGATGTGCTCGGTTTTTTTAATGGACCATCAGTCAAAAAGGTCTCTCACTGAAGACAGTGCAATGGGTGACAGCAGAATTATATTTTTAAAAGCCAGCAAGTATAAACCAAACAAGTAAGTAAACACTTCCATGGTGTTTGACTTTTTCCAAACGAGTACTTCATGTAGTCCTTTGAAACAGTCACTCTCACAGTAGATATTCAACAAGCCAGCTTAATGTAGATTTTATGAAATAAGAATATTCCAGGAAGCAACACCAGCTACCTAGTGACATCTTATGAAAGTAAAATTGAGAGTTGAAAAAGAAATTGTAAATCTCCTTCTCAAGAACACTTGTGTGAATTGAAGAATAATTACTTCTGGGGCTCAAATTATTTCAGGAGACATAAAACCAGATGATGAAAGAGAATAAAACATGAATGTGTTAGAGCTCCTACACATAGCAGCCTACAGGATCTCAACCAAGAGGCAGCAAAATGAGATGCAGAAGAGTAAGAAAGAGATGAAATGGATGAGAATAAATATAAAACAGCCATCAATTATTCATATCCATGGAACTATAAACAAAGCAGTGTAGGTAAGGGACCCATCAAATAAGAAAAGAAAGGGAGACATTTATGACAAGTAACACCAAACAATCCAAACAAAATACATGAACCAGATTGGGGCTGAATTAACGTAGAGACAAGAGACAAAAAGAAGAAGCAAGGAGAGAAACTAGTTACCTTTCCAAGAATTAGGGATATCAGGAAAGAAAGAATGGTACAGGTAGAGAAAAACAGAAGTTATCAGAGAAAATTGGTAGATCAAGCAAAAAGTCAATGGCTTGAATGGGTTATGTGTGAGAGTATGCAAACTTCATAAAGGTCTCAGTGAGACATAGGATTTGGGTGTGAAAGTTGGTAAAAAAAGAAAAAGAAAAAAAGAGAAGCAGAAGAAAGTGGAAAGAACAGGAGAAAAAAAGCCTTGTGATATTGGGAAAGATAAAGCACAATGGACAAGGTAACCTCATAACAATACATACATAGTGTGTTTTTGAGGGGAAGATCTACACTATGAGGCATTGACAAAGGTGGTTTATCCAGTATGGAGGTCAAAAGTGGCAGGCAGACCAACAACAAAATACAGACACTTTCATGGCAGAAATACAACAGGAAAATGGTGAGAAAAATGCCACTTGATTGGAAAGTCCAGCCTGATGGAAGAGGGAGGCTGGATGCTATGTAAAGAAGCTGAGCTGGCCAGAGAAACTCCAACAATAGAACCCAACAAGGAGTGATAGATATACATAATGTACAAACAACAGGAAACAGATAAGAAGAATGCCACATATTCACAGAGTGTACCCTGATGGGTAGGGACAATTTCTACATGAGAAGGTGGAGAGATGAGTGGCAGTATTGAGTACAGAAGGAGTAGTCTGAATCCTAAGTGAAGAAAATGAGGAAACCAATGATATGACCCAACAAGGAGTCATATCTCAAGGCAAGTAGTTAAAGAAGAGAATAGGCATACAGAAAAAAGTTAGACCATACACGATTGAAAGTATCAACACCAAAAGTTAAAAAAATGAGGATCAGAGGACGAGGGAAGAAGAAGTCTGTAGTTGAAAAGGGTGGCAGAGGCATCTTTGAGAGGCAGATCAAACTGAGAGCAAACTAAGTAAAAGATCTGGTTGAGTAGATCTTTATACAATGCAGACCAGTCAAGAAAGCTGATTTGCCATCAGGTTTTTAGCTCCCACTAAATGACATGCAACAAGTCAAATCAATTTAAATAGGTACAGAAGAGTATGAGTAATGCCTGAAAGAAAAATGTCCTGGAACAAGTGTTTCCTGCACAATTGATGTAAGAAATGACTGGAGAATTGTCAGAGTAGATCATGACCAAGTGATCCACAAGTAAGGACAGTAATTGGAACATGTCTGATAAAAAGACTGTAGATAGAATCATAGGAAAGAAAATAGGAAAAGGAGCAAAGAGAGGAGAAGTGAATGAAGAGACAGTCGTGGAGAGATAAAAAAGTGACTGTCAGCAGAAAATAAGGCCAACAGCAGAAGAGTAAGAGATGGGTACCCACAGGGTCAATTATGACATGAAGCTACTGACAAGAAGAGCAACGAACTAGATGCCTTGCAGAAAAAAAGACAAAAAATGGCCTGGAACTTGGAATGGGAGGCTTAGGAGTAAACTGATTCAGATGAAGAAAAGGAGTAAAGAGCAAGGTTGAGAACAAAGAAAAACATAAGAAAGTAATACGGATTGAAGCCATAAAATATCATCCAGGTCTCAAAAAAAAAAATTAACACCACTGAAGAAATGTAGGTAAAGAAAAGGAACCAGGAGTACAACAAAGACATATACAAGAAGAATGAAGGTAAACAACAAAAAGGTAAATAACCCAACCCAAAATTAAGGGAGCAAGGTAAGAAGGCACATAACAGAAGTGGAACAGGCTTTGACAGCAAGGAAAAAGAAGCTACTTCTTTGGAACACAATGAAGTGCTTCAGATAAAAGCTGGAGGTAGGAGAGAAATTATAGGAGGGTCGTGAGAAAATGGGAAACTAGAGAGTAAAACAAAGTAAGGGAGCCCACTTCCCAAGCAATCTACACAGATAGTAAAGACAGGAAATGAGAAAGGAAAGGAATAATATCTACATATCAGGACAAAATAGTTATGAATGAGCTTGATGGCATAAGAACTTTAGATGTAATAGAGAAAATATTAGAGAACAACAACACAACCAGCAAGAAGAAAAGACAAAGTATACCCCCAAAACTGGGACAATGAAGTAAAAACAAGAAATATTAAAGAACGAAGGCAAAAGAAGGAGAGAAAGGAACATATCTGAGAATGAAATCCAGAAAAATACTGGAAGGCTATGAATATTCTTCAAATAAAAAAGCACCATCTGAAGGAAAACATTAAATTCATAGTTCATTAGATGAAATCTGACTAAGAAGAAATAACAAAGACCAAAAGAAAGGAGTAGGAAACCAAAAGAATGGTAATCCAAAATTCATTTAATAAAAAAAAGCTGCAAAGTCCTCAACTGTTAATGATCTTTCAGAAGCCACAGATCAAATTAAGTCAGTGTGTGTTGCTCAGCCATTCAAACGTGACTAAAAAGTCACCATCATTTAAGAAGTCATGACAAACAATTAACTTTTGAAACAAAAGCCAAAGAAAACAAAAATCAAAGTTTTATAAGGAAATGTAAATCTTATCATTTTGAAATCAAGACAAATGTTTTTAACACATCCATTCTATGTAATTTTCAAAAGAAGAATGAAGTCATTCACCTGCAACAAATCACTAAGCTTGTAATTTCGTATGACTCACAAACCACTTGTTTTGTCAATATTTAGTGAATGCAACTTTTAACCTTAAAGTTACCTCATTCTCTGCTTCCTTCTGTATTCACTTTAGAAAAGATACAAAACTGAAGGAAATTATATCACGTAAAGAACGAAAACAACTGTTTCAGCCATCTAATTTTTTTTAAACTTTAACCTCTGAAAATTTCCAAGTCATTAAAAAAAACGTTATTGCCTTTTCAAAGTTTTAGGAAAATATAAAATTTAAAGAAATTGGTTGAAAATATAAGAAATATGAAGAATGTTGAACACTATGCTGTAGTTCTCAGTAGATAAACTAAATCATATACACAACTTAAAACTGTAGTTTCTGGTACATTAACTGAATTAAAAATACTTTGAATTGTAGTTAAAAGTAAGTTAAATAATTAACTACATATAACAAAAAAACTGTAGTTATCAGTAGTTTAACTGAATGTTTTACATCTTAAAACTACAACTGAACTGTTCATATCATTAACAAACTGTAACAGGTTATTTGTTGAATAATTTGTACATCACTTAGAACCATTCTTATCCATAAATTAACTGAACTAAGCTAAACAAAACTTAATCAACATATAATTATAAAAACCAATTACAAATGTAAGTATCAGATAATTAACTAAATTACAAATCACCTAGAAACAATCTAAAAAAGAATAATTTACACATCTCTTAAAAACTGTTGATGTGAGAAAATTAACTGAATCACTTAGTATGACTTGTCAACAAAATATTTACTGATAAAATTACACATCATTTAGTTTAACTGTAACAGCAATGTATTATTTAAAACTGTACTTATATTATAAAGAGCACCTAACACATGATTTAACATCTAATTACCACTAGATTAAGTGAACTAAGAATCACTTACAAAACACCTATTATTATCAGCATTTAATAATTAATTCAGATTACTTAGCCACTAAAATTACCGGTAAGTAACCTGAATCAGCTTCATATGTAATTATGAATTAAATCATAAAATTTAATATTAATCTAACAATGATGAAGAGTGGTTACTCATTGTTATTTTATTTACATTGTTTAAGTGGAAAACTACATTAATATTTTAAAATACACAAAAATTATACACAAATTTTATACAGTTGTAAACTAGTTAAATGTACTAAATCTTAAATCCAAACCTTTTTTCTTTTGTGCTTCTTAAAACGGAAGAGAAGAGGTTCATGAGAGCTAGGAATGGTATTGTAGATTACATCAGACATTGATCCCTACAAACAAGTAGTTAGGTTTCTATCATTATAATATACAATTCACTGGAACACATACCTAACTTTTCACAATGTTTTGTTTCTACAAGTGAGACATGATCACATACACCAAGGACATCCAATGAATTAATTAATATATACCTTTTGGTACAGGTACCTGCAGTTTTGAGGGGGACAGTATGGGAATTTTACTTGTGTAACTTAACATACTGTAACTCTCAGATTTAACATATCCCCAGAAAAACAAGTAAGATGTTGTAAAGATTGTAAGTATCACAAACACAATGAATTATATTATTTTAATAAAGTGCTTATACAAAAACCATGTTATCTATTCATTGTAGTTATTTGCACTTGGACTCTGAATAGCTAAGAATGGAGGGTGATACAATTTGAGTTTTATTTGCATAACCTCCAAAATGAATGTCAAAAGTTTTTGAAGGGAAATGTTTAAATTTTATTTTTATTTTTCTCTATCAAATAACTAACTTTAGATATAATCATTAATATACAATGTAATGAAATGTTTAAAATTAAGGACAAGAAAAATGTACACATCTCAATTTGTCACAAAAATATCTTTGAAAAATCTCTTTCAGTAATATTTGTAACATCAAGTCCTTGTTCAAATACACTTAATTTTTATTATTTTATTTTCCATTCCTGCCCTTTAAGATTTATTATTCATCTTGGCACAAGCCAATAACATCCTTAGGGTATTACAGTATCATTGGGAGAGATGCACAACCCTTAAACAAAATTATCTTATACATGTGTAGGATCTCAAGTCTTGAGAACTGGAGAAAATGTTTAAACCTTTCAATAACACACTTTAAAACATAACAAATATATCATTAACTAAGATATAAAACCAAAATCTAAATGCAATATAACTGTTTCTCTAAATATTATATGTTTAGGTAAAAACCAACAATTAGCGTCATCATGTATAGAGTAGCCAATAATATTACTGCTAGTTACATTTACCCAATGACAACAACTAAGGACCATTTTCAAAATAACTATTGTTGCATTATAATGTAGAATTAATTATTTTTAATGACTACATACAAATATGTCAAGTAATAACATGCAACTTTTAAAGCTCCAGGAATAGTATAAAAGGTAGGTGTGGCACCTGTCATGGGGTGGAAAAAAACATTATTTCTAAACTCCAAACTCAGTCAAAGAACTTTATAACATACAATTTAACAAGATAAGTACATGTATTTACTGTCTAGATTTACAACTACAAGACTAGAATTATTTTACTTAAAAATTGATATTTTTCATAGTTTGGGGAGAACACGACAACAAAGCTGAAGTTTAAGATTTATTTTGAACAACTGAATTAAAATTTAGATAACATAAAACTCAGAATTATAACATACACTACAATGTTAATTTCAATGATAAACACTGATAGTAAAGTTCTTGAATTAAATTTTTAATGTAACTCAATAATTTGCACAGAAAGGTGTTTATAAAGGTACTCATATTTAAAGGGATATGTGATTATGTCTCACTTAAAGATGAAACACTGCATATAATGAATAATAATCTTCACACAAAAAGATATTTCAATAGTTTTGAATAATTATGCATGCCTCTAAAATGGAAATTATATTAAAAATGTTTTCCAGACTATTTCTGCAGAAAAATCACAGGCACATAATTAATGATGCTTTTATATTCTATGCATAGTAATCTAAAATTTATAATTTTATTACAAGCTATAGCTTGTAGAGTAAGGAAGAATTTTTTTTCAAAATAGGTACAACTTTTCATTTATTGGTTCAATCATTCTCAAGTACACAAGTTTTAATAGTAAAGAGAATTCATGTACTTAAATCAACAGTTAACAATCTAACAATTTAACTGCATTTTAGAATTGATAGTGGTTACTTATGAACATGCATATCAATCTACATTAATTGACAGGTTATTTATGGTTGAACATAAAATAAACAAACAAAAAGTGTATTAATATGAATAAGTGAAATATGTTATGTAAAATATTTGCATAGGATTTGGATAAGAAAAATAATGACTAAAGAAATGCAGAGATGTATTTATGTATTTGTTGTTGGATTTGTATTGTATTAAAGACTTCTCTGATTTTTCTAATCCACCAGAAACTAGAGACTCTAAAAGGCCTTGTAAATATAGTATGGACTATATGCACCAGAGAAAATATAAATAGAGACACTGAATATTTAACCAAAGTCAAAGACCTTTCTCATTAAATTTTGAATGTAATTAACTAAAATCCTCAAGACATGCTCAAGTAAAGTATGCTCAGGCAGAGAGGGTTATATCACCTGAAGAAAGCACTTACTGAAATTCTATTATTGCTATCTGTTTATGATAAGGTGAGATTCTCCTTTTTTATATTAATTTTTATAATGTTATATGATTCTATACATGTAATATTACAATGCAATGCACTGCTAGACCTGACAAATTTTAAACAAAATTTATGATTATCTTTACATTTTATGTAAGCCAGCTATTTCAGAAGAGCGTAAACAATGGTTTTTTGTTTTTGAGACTTCTAAATTTGTCTGTACTCAATATTTAATACAACACCAGTCGAATATATTCTAAGACTACACCAGAAAATGTTATTGGCTTGACACTGTTAAAGAAAAGTGTAGCATCTTCAGGGTATCACATAAGATATTAAATCATAATTAATAATTACAACTATGAATGATTTGTTTAGCAATTTATCAACTGTACTAAAAACCCAGAGCTTAAATATATACTTGCTATTAGACTTAGTCATAGAGACATGTTGAACCTAATAGTTATAATTTTATGCACATACCATTTGTTACATAATCCACAACACAAAATGTTGTCAATACTTCTGTATAATTTCTTTATAATACAGGTGTGGTATATAAACATATTTCTTTACTAATAATACACCACACTGTTGCATCTAGTGTTTTAACACTGAGTTTTGTAGACATGCATTCTCAATGACTGATATCAGTCATGCTTTTGTACAGCATCATTGCCCTTTCTAAGAGAATTCAATCATATTACCCAAGGAGACATAAAAACCAATGAATGCTGTGACAAAAGTAAGCACACACACAAATGCATAAAGTGATTTTTGATGCTATTATATATTTTGGAAAGCAAGGCTTAGCATACAGGAGCACTGAGGCTCATGAACATAACTTTATGGAATCCTTGAAGCTAGTATCAAAGCACCACCCCCAGTTTAATACATTTTTTTCAAATGTTCATAATAAATACTGCAGTTGAGTCTCACAGAATAAACTCATAGTTCACAATGTACTGCATAATATTGTGAAAGCTGTTAATAACAACTTTTTTTTTGGCATCATTTGTGGTGAAGTTTGTAACTCTGCATATAAGAAGCAATTAAGCTTGCATGTGAAATATATCAATGATGATTTAAATATATACAAGCACTCTCTTTTCAAAGTAATGAGACAGCTGAAAACATAAAAATACAATCAAGCAAGGATTTTTATCACATGAATTAAATATTAAGCTCATATGCAAAGTTGTGATGCAGCAAGTACAATGAAAGGTTGAAAAAGTTCAGTAGCAGCACAGATTTTAAATGAACATCCAAACTGCACCTTCAACTACTGTTCTGATGTGGATTGAACTTGATAGTCTGAGATACTGTAAATTCTCATTTGTATTTCATGGTGGAATTATAGGAAGTTACATGACTGTTAGTTACATTTATTAAATATTTCCCTTGTAGAAAGGTATAATTCAAAGCCTTTACAATGGATGATACTCTTTTTGCCACTTCATGACCCCTGTGTCTAACATTTTAAGTTTTGCAAGGGAATATTGTGGTGCCATTTGTAGCTCAATATGGCAGTTTGTTGGATTGGCTGTAGGAAAAGTGTAAAGATACTGCATTGCCATCAAACGTGTATATGCAAGCTTATGGGTTTGTTAATAGATGCAAAAATTCAGTGCTTTTAGTCTGAAGCTTTTGAAAAAAACTGTTTCCAATAACTCAACCAGTGCAAATTCTAATACAGTCACCAAAAGTTTCAATGCAGTTTGTTAGAAGAACTGAAGGCATGGTTTCTCTCATGCATGATGCTAATGATGCTTGCATTCTGCAGTTTTACGAACCTGTTTTATCCACTTTTAATTCTACAGGCATTGAAGAACCTGCATTGCACAGATGTGCTAACATCACAAAAACTGAAAGACTGAATTTGAAAGTACATACCAATCAGTAATTGCAGTTGCTGTTGAATCAGTTTATGTGTGGTATCCTAAAGATAACTTGCATAAAATAGCAGTGACAAAAAATCTCTATGCAAGCAATCTGTAATTGATAGTGTCAAAATGTATAACATTTGTGAAAATGACCTGGTGCCATTAAAGTCAAAGGACTGTGTGAAATATTAAATTGGAAAAGTGCACAATGTCATCACCAATAACGTTTCAGATTCATCAGATTTCCATACATTATTATTGAGAAGCAATTCACAAAAAATCCTGTGTTTAATAATGTTTGTCCATCCTGCTTAAAATCTGTATGGTGGTTCCAGTGACAACATGCACTGCTGTAAAATCATTTTCTGTCATAAAAAAAGCTGAATAGTTACTTGTGCCTTACCACGCCAATCTTGCACAACTAATCTTACTTGTGTCTATACCTTGAAGAATGATATAAATCAATTGGATTTACTAAAAGGTATTAATGAATGTATTAGTTGCAGTACAGCTATTCTAAATCTGCTTTCTTCTTCAATAAAAGTTTAATATGTATAAAGTATTAGTTTAATTAACTTCTTAGTTTGAGTAGCACGTCTAGCAAATTTTCAGGGTGGATGTCTCCAAGTTTGGTGAGCATGTTATGTTAATTCACTGCTTTACTAACGTAAACCATATATCTACTACAATATTAACACACACACAAAGAAGACACACTTAATAAACAAACACAAAATACACTCCATAAACTAAAAGGCTCCTAATCACTTTCCCAACCCATACATAGGAAGTATTAACATACTGCTATCCAAAATTTGTAAAAACTAACAAAATATAACCTTAATAATAATGACCAAATTCACTTCACCCTGGAATGAAAATCAAATACATGCCAAGCAAATTATATGAAATCCTACCCCACTAGGAAACACTCACAAAATAAAATGTAACAATTGCCCAGCCTTCTCATTAGGTGAAACAGGATACAACTTTTTTTTTAATATAATGCTCTAATACTAGATAATGAACATTAACAGAAGGAAAATCAGAGAAGTCTTATTAATACAATTAAGTAAGCACAAATTAACAAATATTTAGGCACATCTTTATATGTCTTTGATAGTTATTTCCCCAAATATTTCTAATTTTATGCAAATATTTCACATAACATATCCAATTTCTTATTTATATAATTTATGTTGTTTTTTTTCCTGTTCAGCAACAAACAAATAAGCTGTAAATTCACATGGACTGATATACACATGTATAAGTAATCATTACAAATTCCAAAACCAAAATACATTGTTAGATTGTTGAACATTGATTTAGGTGCTAAAAATTTCTTTACCATAAAAACTTGTGTACTTGAGAATGATTCCACCAGCTACTAAAACACCATACGTGTTCTAAAAAATAATCTTTCTAACCATAAAATTGTCACTTGTAACCAAATAATACTTATAATTAAAAAGGAAACTTAAAATGCACCTATTAATTATTTTCATGTATTTTGTAAAGCAGGTTTATTCAAGATTTCATATTTACTTTCAACATTACTACTTGAATAAAATGAAATAGAACAATGCTTCTATAATACAGCCTATAAGAGAGACATATTAATACATCTCTAAATTTTTTTTTTTATGTGTGAGTGTCTGTGCATATGTTTCTGCACTATAATTTGGATATGAAAATCTCTGTTACCTTGAGTTGAACAGGAAGCCCTGTTTTGTTTACAACCCAATAAGGTGCATAAATGTAGACATCTAGTGCATGTTGATGGTTAAGATGAACATTGAGGACTAGCTGCTTACTGCCTCCATCAATATCCATGTCAGGCTGCATTAATACAGTGTGGTGTTCTTCAGTATCTGCAGACAATTCCAGTTTCCCTTTCCATGACACTCCCAAATAATTTGGAACCTAAAACATAATCAAATTAGTTTTCTAAGCAACTTGGATAATTCTATCTCTAAATATCATGAGTTCAGTTATAACAGTAATACCACAAAAAATTTTAGCTCTTCTTATTAACTTAAACAAACTGAAACTTTCTAATACACAGAAAAAAACGAATGTAAAGCAAGAAAAAAATAATGAAAACAATAAACACTGATTTACTACTGCATTCTTAACATTATGTTATTTTCTGAGAAATTTACATATGTTAGAATAGTATTAAACATAATAAAATTATTTTTTGGAAGATAATCAAGCAACTGTAATTTGAGGATACTGTCACCATGCTTTTTTAAATAGTTACTTTTTAATAATTTACATGAGTATACTAAAGACTACATTGCCTCTGCTTTACCTCTACAGAGATCTCTTTAACGTGACCAGGCTCTACATCTAGTACTGGTACACTCTCTCCTTCATGCAAGGCCAAAAGATCACCAGTTTTCTACCAAAAACCATTTTACAATAAAGAATTATATTATATATTGACAAATATTACAATGATTGTAAAACACCTACACAAGTCACACATGTACATACAATACAAGGATAATAAACACTTCTAAAAATGTTTCCACACTATGAAACACAAAAATATAAAAAAATGTTTGATCAATATACAAAATGCATTTTCCACTCAACTACTGCATAACATTAAGTTTCAATAATATTAAATAATGTTAATGAAAACAATATAAAGTAAACAGAATATAAACATATTTACATCTTTCTATACAAAACAATGTGGGTGGACCAAAATGATCTATTTTCTAGATGGTATAATTTTTAAAAGTAAAAGATTTAATTTATTTAGAATCACTTACCATCATTGCAATTTCTAAGGTGTATGGTAGTGCATTGTGTATGATAACAGGTGGATAGAGATGTAATGTGTAGTTCGGGACTACCTTCGTTCCAACAGCAGGACATTTAACACCTTTATTTTCTACACAGGTCACCTAAAATAATACATGATTTTATTGGAAAAACTACAGCTTAATCTAAATTAAATGAAATTAAAAACTACTAATCAATAATCAATTTCAATAATTTAGTGGATATTATAAGAGCTTAATTATACAAAAAATGCTTTACTTTTGAGCTGTATTAGCTTTTGCTACCAGCCGGACTCAACAGAAAGATACACATTTTACTTTTGTACAGGAAAAATATATACAGTGGTACTTCAGTTCTTGAACTTAATCCATTCCAAAAGGCTGTTTGAAAACCGAATAAATTTTTCCCATAAGAAATACTGTAAATTAAAATAATTCGTTACAGACCTTTAAAAATTATGCATTATGAAGCATTTTAAGTAAACATATTGCTTATTTATACCTGTATAATAATACTTACATGCATAAAGGCAACCACAAAAACTATAAACACAATAAAAAAACAATAAATGAAAATTTAACAGCACTTTACCTGTGCTGAGGAGAGCTGATGGCATAAGTGAAACGTGGTGAGGAACGTGGAGAGTAGGAGAGTTATTATTGTTTGGAAGGAGAGTCACCTTCAATAAAAACGTCAGGTAACTCTCCTTCTGGGGTTCTTTCTCTTTTCTGTCTCTTTGCACTGCTACAACCTGCTTAAGACTCACTGGACCTATTTCTCACTAAAAACTTGTCTAATGAGGTTTGTACCTGCCTGGCACCCTCCCCATGTCTCACCACACTATGTATGCCACTTCCTAAATTTTTCAAACCACCCCCTACTAGCCTTAAAGGCATCACTTGTATCAGCACTTGTTCCAGGGATGTTTTTCAGGAGGTCAGCATGCAACTGCTTTGCTTTCTCACAAAT
Organism: Carcinoscorpius rotundicauda; assembly: GCA_011833715.1. NCBI lineage: Eukaryota > Metazoa > Arthropoda > Merostomata > Xiphosura > Limulidae > Carcinoscorpius > Carcinoscorpius rotundicauda. Next base: position 39,690,386 of record CM022392.1, on the reverse strand, counting down.
GATGGTTTCAGAAATGCTATCACCAGCTAACTGTTTTTCGTTCAACCAAATCAACAAGTTTTTCTACCTCTTCCATTTTTTTGTGATCATTATTTCGTAAGCACTGTCACTCCTTTTGCAACATAAAATGACCTCTTTATTTTTTAGTATGATGCAGACTGTAGACCTCGCCATACCAAACTGTGTTGCAAGGTCAGACATGCAAACACCACTCTCATACTTTGCTATGAGATCTTTTTTCACCTCTATTGTGACTCTAACAACTTTTCTTTTTGGTTTGCTGTTTTCATTATCCTTCTTTGACTACATGGTGGCTTACTTAATCAGAATATTTAGAAAAAAACAAACAAAAAACGAGAACGTTCACATAAGATTTTAGCAGGGGTGTGGACTGAGCGACAGGTGTGGGAAAAATGTTTTGGGCAAGTTTGACGTAGGCCGAAAATGGTCGAATGGTCATTTGGGTCATCAGTCAGGTTATTTTGAGGGTTTGGACCATGACAACTTGGTTCAGGAACTGAGTTTATAATCGACATTTGAGACATTTTTTTTTCTCAAACATCATGTTCCAAACTAAATTGTTTAAAAAGGGAGTTGTTTGAGAACTGAGGTACGACTGTATTTTTGTTTAAACATCAAAATTAGCATAAAAAGTAAAAAATGAAATGCAAACAAGACTTACTGTTTTCAGTTTCATATTAATCTCTTGCAGGGTACAGTGTAAAATGAGGTCTTTATAACAGCTATATACACTTGTGTTACCAACCACATGTACAATGTAGATTTAAAGGCAAAATATGTCAGTATGGCAACTGTCAAGGGTTGTAAAATCAATTTCTCTTTTCAAGTGAATTCAGTTGTAGAGCTTTGTATATCACACAACTACTAGCATCTATGTATTCATGTATATTTTCAATTTATGTTGCTTAGAGTGAGCCACTGCTAAAGGCAAAGTTTTTCAAAGCATGTGGATCACACAATATGAAAGCTTACAGTTTAAGTATTTTCTTTTTAAAGCTTTCTTTCAGAACAAAGTAAATAAAACTAAGATGATATTAAAATTCGAGTTATAACATAACTATGATGTTATATTAATAGTAAAATGGTTTAATTAAATTTTGAATGTAAGGTAATACCATATGCAAAAAGGAATTTAAAAATGGAACTGGGAGCAAGAGGGTTGAATAAAGTACTGTTTCAGTTCATACTGCCATGGTTTTTCAATATGCTGAACTAAAAACAAACTACAGATAAAAATTATATTACCAGCAATACTCATACTTCTATTGTAAAAAAAATCATTAAAATGACATCTCAATTTCCTTTAAACACAAAACTGTAAAATTCAGATACATATTTGTAAGTTTTGTTGTTTGTTTTGTATTTCACACAAAGCTACATGAAGGCTATCTGCAGTAACTGTTGCTAACTTAACAGTGTAAGACTAGAGGGAATGCAGCTAGTCATCCCCACCCACAACCAACTGTTCAGCTACTCTTTTACCAACAAACAGTATGATTGATCCTTACATTATAATGTTCCCATGGCTGAAAGGACAAGCATGTTTGGTGTGATGGGGATTTGAATCAATGAGCCTTGGGGTATAAGTTGAGCAGCCTAACCACCCAGCCGTGCCCAGCAGAGTTGGAAGCATATTTGAAAAAAATTGGTGATATCTTAGTTTGGAAAAAGAAATAAAATCCTGTAGTCACAACTAAATTTGGCAGTATTTACTAAAATATTGAAGAAATGTGTGTGCTTTATAATATAGTAAAACAGTGAAGTAAGATAACAGTATGAAAAAGTACATAGATCCACTTAAGTTATGAAACTGGAAGTATACATGCATTGGAAAATCTAATGATAATGAGGCAAGTAAAAATGAAATCACTGAGACATCACACACATTTTGCAAAATACATTACATTTTTGAAGTGAATCAGAGTTTGACAAAATATCTCAAACTAAAAACCAAACTACCAAATTGATATCATAGTTTAGCAATAGAAATAAATGTGACATGAAAATGTTATGCAGAAATAAATTACTGTTTCTAGAACGTTTTGAAGGGTTAATGATTATAAAAGTGCTTTAGTGAAACAATTAAATACAAATAAAATTATTTATGATAGATGTATAACATGTGAACTGTTAAATAAAACCATACATACAAAAAATGTGTCAAGACAACCTTTTTCTTCCTAATAGAGTAATGTGATTTCTTGATGACAAAAAACCCACTTGAAACAAAAATGTATCTCAAAACGGCTGGTATGGGTATTAACACTTTTATTTGATGAGGAAAGAACAATGTTTCAATCTTCATAGGTTATCTTCAGGTTAATAAAGATGGAGTTTGCAAGTGACCGTTGCCACACATTTAAGGGACGAGAGTATAAACGGGTACGAGATTGTAGGGGGCATTGCACTTGGATGTTAGGTTATTAATTAGTATAGGTATAAAGGTGCTCTTTATATTGGTTTAATTTTGGTTTTAGTTGCTGTATAAGTAGGGCTTTTTTAATTTTGCATTTGTTTATATTTGTTCCCCTACTTAATATCTGGGGGTTTTCTATGGTTATGTTGTGTTTATTTGATTTGTAGTGCTCAAAAATGTGTGAAGGTGTTTTTTTGTATTTATGAATCTAGTTTCCATTTTTTTTCCTGCTTATTTCTCCAATTAGAAGTCATGGCAGTTGTTGTATTGTATTTTATAAATTATGTTGCTGTTGTGTTTGTCAGTGTAACTTTTACGCAGTATGGACTTCAGTTTTGTACCTGATTTTTGAATAAATTTAGTGATTACAGGAATGTTGTGATTCGTTATCAACTTTTTCCAAAAGTTGGTTAATTTTTCACTGATGTCAGGAACATATGGTGTGCAGCAATATAAGGTTTTGTAGTTTGTTGTATCTTGGAATTTATTGTTGTTGGTCTAGTTGTGGGCACATAATTTTTTTCCATGTTTTTTTGAGAAAATTTCTTGATGTTAATGAAATGTCGTTTTATTTTGTTGATTTCATCAGGTAAGCATAGTTTTGTGGCTGTGTTTATTTGGTTTTTTAATATGTTGGGTTTCTGTTTTGTTTCATACACTGAGTTCCTAGGGAATGTATAGTCCAGTGTGGGTGATTTTTCTGTGGATTTTTGTTTTGAATTGTTTACAAGTTCTAGTGATATTGAGGTTAAGAAATGCTATTTGGTTAGCTTTTCCTGTCCACTGGTGAACTTAATGTTAGGTGGATCAAGTTAATGTGATTGAAAAAAAGTAATTGTGTGTTCTGTAGATGTGAATCTAGCAATTATATAGTCATCATACCTGTACCAGTATAGTAATGGGTGTAAGGCTGAGTACTGATTGCTTGAGATTCAATCTGTGTCATAAAAATGTTGGCTAAAACTGGTGACACAGGATTCCCATACTTAGGCCGTTTATTTGTAGGTTGTTTTGGTTATTGAACATAAAGTTAGTTTTGGAGTTAATTAATTCTATAATGGTTAATGATTGGTTATTGGGGATGTGTATCAATGGGCTGGGATCTTTGATATAGAGTTCTAAGGCTATCATGCAGGCTTCAGTTGCGGGGACTTATGTGAAGAGGGAGATCACATCAAAACTGGCCATTAAAGTATGATTTAGTTGATTAAGAATACATTTAGAAAATGCCCATGCTATATATTTACCAAGGTTGTAGTTTAATGATTCATAGGTCCACATTATGGGTCACAGTGGACAACTGGGTTTGTGAGGTTTGGGTGTGCCATATAGTTGTGGTGTGCAAAAGTTCTAAAAGCAGGTAAAGGCAATGTAATATATAGTTATAACGAACACAAATGTATACATCAAATAAATGAACAAACAAATTTAAACTGCAACACATCTAACAAAACACATGAAAACCAAGTAAAATACAACTACAAATAAAAAAACCAACACAATCTTATAAAACGTTTATTCTTACCTACCTCTATATAAGCTGTTTGAAGTTGTATATCTACTCTGATACTTATATATATATTTGTCAAGTGTAATTGATCCTTAAAAATTGTTGTATTAAATAACCTGTTTCCAAACATGTACCTTAACACAGTATTGGTTGTTATCTCCACTATTTGCTAAACAGTTAATATGTTTCCTGTTTCTTTGGAATACTGCAATATCTTGCCACCAGAGTCCTTCAGTGCTCACATCATACCTATGGAAAAATATTTTGAAATACACTAGAAGTTCTATTATTATAGTATTTGTCAGATTAAAATACCTAAAAAGTAACATATTAACTGTTTTTATTTTACGCTGGAAAGATTTTTTAAATAAGGATAAAAGGAACATAATTGCAATAAGTAAGAGATTTTACTTATCATGTAAAAATTTAACATTTAAAAATAATTTTTATAGTTTCAAACCAATATATTTTAGATCAGGTGATAAATAAATCAGCTTAGAAAATTTTCTGGATACTTAATACTCACTTGTAACTGTCAGTTTTCACAATTGCAGGCTGTATATACAGTTTACAGTGATAGGCAACAAATAAGGGTATGTTGTAGCTTTCACCACTTTCTAATGTAACTAGACGAATAAATTTATTGTGGAATGGATTTCTTGCATATTCATTGCTGGATGATACAACTTCTTCAAGTCTAGCTCGTTTACATAGGATATGAACAGCATCAGGAAGGTGGTTACGTATCTAAGAACATCATTTCTTATGTGAGCAAATCCCATGTTATGGTTAAATAACAAATATAAACTAAAATATTGTCAATAAAATAAAAAACACAAAACATAAATCAAGAAAATATATGAAAATAAACTAATTACATAAATATTAGAATAAAAATAGGCATTTTAATGAAGAAACAATTAAATATATTTTTAATTAAAATATCATACATGACACATAAAAGACAACACAGATCTAAAAGTCCTGTCTAATTTGTTCCTATGAACAAATATTAACTCTTCCACTATCCTATGAAAGTAGTGTATATGAACAAGAGCTATATACACTTAATTTAACTGGATTATTAATCAAAAATTCACATAATCATACCCAGTTAGTAAGTTCCATGGTCCAGCATCAACCTTTAATCTGAGTTTCAGACAAAATACATTTAGAATGATGATACCGATTTAAATTAAACCTTAATTCTGCAAAATAAACATTTTTATAGAAAAAAAGGCACTATTAACATTTTATAAAATGGTTAGAACTTTACCACTAAAGGTGATGAAACTATTATAGATTTCTGTCCGTGGTGCACATCAACATCCACAATAAGATAATATCGAGTTTTGTTCTGCAAAAATAGAAACGTATATTCCAGTTTATAGGAGAGCGAAGTAAGTGTTCTTAAATAAAACACATTAAGCTACCTTGTTATACTAGCATAAAGTCCATCTACTTTTTTTTAGTCATTTGCAACTTTAATGTGTATCCTTTACATTAATGACAGCTAGTGCATGGTAATTGTGGGATAATAATTGCATATAGTAACCTTTTCTCTGAAATAATTAGAGATTCCAGTTCTAGCATGTGGGAAATTGTGTGTTGTGACTTGTAATGAGTGGAATAAAATGGATAAAACTTGGTGTGAAGTTGAAATATAAATAAAACACTGTTAATAAAGAAAAAAAGCATAGCTGTTTACACTAGTGATAAGAGTTTTATATTGTGAAGAAGACAGAGAATAATAAATAAACTAGTGAACAGATAAGATAAACAAAAATGCTTCATTTAAGTGAAGTTTAAGTATAACAATAAGCATGAGACATGAAGAAATGAAAAAACAGAAATGAGCTCTGTACAAAATTCCCATATATTCATGGATATGAAAAATTACATTTGTTTGGTTTTGCCCATACAGATAAACCTGTCACAGAAACAAGCCCAGCACCTTTTAGTACTAAACCTAGGATGATCAACAGGGGATTATTTTATAAAATAGTGATTTATTTACTTCAAGACATATCAAAGTATTTCAAACTATCAATTTATGGATAAATGTTAATGTTTCATACGTATGAAAACAAAATACATTGTAGTACAGTAGTAGTGACAAATTTCTTTATTCCTAGACACTATACTTTACCAACTACATATAGGGAGATATCTGGTTGTTGAGTGTTGTTCTCTCTCTCTCTGTGCTAAGAGCTTGGTTCTTAGGTATGATGCAAACAGCAGAAAAAAATTGAAACAAAAGTACAGTTAATGTTGTAGCTACCAGCCTAGAAATGAATCACTCCAGCAGATCCTCATCAAACAGAATTTCTAAAGACAGTTTTATTTATGTTGTTTGCTGTTATACTAACAACTACCAAAGCTGCTGATTCTACTCTAATTCTAAAAAAGAAATAATTTATTTCCTGTAGTGTTTGTTAAATGGCAACACGAGAGAGTATATTTCTGTACTCAAAAATTTATCTGGAAATTTTGAAACTTAAAAAGAAAAATATAACATTATCTTCAGCTGTTTTTTGAAGCTGTATACTGTTGAAGTTTTTCACAGTTGACTCCAAATTATACAAGTAAACTAGTTACACAGGTAAATAACAATGTTTTAACTCTATACACTAAAAGTGCAAACTGTAACTCTGAAATATTTACATTTCTAATTTTACATTCTTATTCATTCTCATGGTTCTGGTGCTTTCCCTGTCCCACAATTTTTAAATACTGTGCTGTCAATTAATGACTTTCTACCATATTGGGGGCTGGAATACTAACTTCAAGGGGTAAATTTTCAACTTGTTTACCCCCAAGTGATAGTACCTATCTTCCTTATTTTCATTTTCTTATTTTTATTTCAATTAATTTTTCTTGTTTACTTCCCACAACTGTTTGCAGGCAGTGAAGGGTAATATAGATGTGGGATGATGTGGGCTAGAGCATCCACATCTTGCTTTATATTTCCTTCAATAAACCAATCAATGAAGGAAGTCCCTTTTTGTTCCTGAAATTCCCTAACAAGAAGAAAGACTTTTCTTTTTAATAACTGGATTCACCACTCAGAATGATGTGAGAGATCAAATGTTGAAAATGGAATGAAATTTTAGAAACTGCCAAAAATGAATAAATTTCCTGTAATGCTTTATTGGAAAGAAGAATTCAGATGAATATATAACCATTCTGGAGATATAGTGTTAATCCTAATTGGTTTGATTTCAGTTCATACACACAAAAAGTATATCTTTGCATAACATTTGGACAAATCTTTCAGCTGCCTATCAGACTGAGGATAAGATGAAATGTTAACAACATTTAATAATCTAAATAACTCAGAATGCTTTATCAGAATGGGTTTTCTTTGATGCTCCAAAACTGAGCTATCCACTGCTCAGCCAGAAAATATACCTTAATTCATATAACAAAGTAATGAATTTTCAACAGGATGTAGCAATTACAATGATCAGTTTTATTGTTGCTTGAGGGAATGGCATTTAATACTATTTTACATGTAGAAAGCGTCAATGTAAATATTGTCTGTATTTTCTGAAACACATGAACTGAAATGAAGGAACAGATAAGTAAAAACTGTATTTATATAAACTTACATATATAGTTAAAGCATGAAATATGAACAGATGAAACAAGAGTAAATAAGGGACATCATGGCCAATTTGACTCTTAAAAATTAGAAAAAATGTTTGGAAATTCCAAAAACTGTTATTACTACTCACCTTCTATTTGTAGCTAAGCAAACAAAATTACAAATGTTTTTAGATTTTTGAATTTTTTATATTCTTTAGTTTTCAATTCCTAATATTTAAAACTTTACCAATTATTCAATGTTCTTAGATTGTTGTCATCCACTCTAAGATGTAAAATTTCAGATCAGGTTAAATGGGAGTACATAATCATAAGTTCTCCTCAAAGTTGTGGTACATTTTTGAAATTAACTAGTACTTTGACATCCATAGACCACCAAAATGTTTTGTGGTGATTTGATTTTCGAATACTTGTGGAATTTTCAAATCAATTTACTGAATCAAAATATGCAAATTTTGCAAGGTATTATACACTACAAGTATAATTTAAAGATGTAGTGTAATAATATAAAGTGAAACATTTAAATGAAGTAATTAAGTGATTTCTATGTTCTATAGAATCAATGAATCTTACAATGAAATTAAAAACATGAATGGATGAAAAAACATGATAGCATTACCAAATTTGCATTTTATATATTTCAGTATACCATCTACTCCTATAAACACCCCACTAGCACAACTCATTTTCAGAATACCAGGAGACTGTTCAAAGCCTGCTGGTGAGGTGTGATCTCGATCATAGTCCACACTTTACTAGCAACAAGCAAATTATACATATATAAAAAGTATGTATCAAATTTCATGCAATTAGATTAAGTATATATTTGAGAAAAACAATAATGACATGATACATCCCTGATGGTCCTAATATAGTTAAATAATTGTGGCATAATGGTTGTAAAAAAGCAGCAATGCCACATAAAACCCAATGTTGTCACAATGTTTGTTGGAGTCCACAATTTTATGTTGCTATCATAAAAATTTCTAACACTGAGGAAAGCAATATGTAATGTACAGCAATATTGTCATAACATGAAAGTTTTAGCTGAGTAGTTACAGTTCTCTTAAGAAGAACAAAGCTCAGAGGCATAGAAAATGGTGGAAAATCACAACCACTTTGGATACTCACTGGCAGCATTACTGTTGATTCTATGAGGTTTAGCAAGTTCAGATCTGAATAATAATTTGGTTCTTACTAACCAAGTAGCACTGGGATTTTTCCTAAAATAAGATATCATTTTTAATATGGCAAGTCTGTTACGTAGAGTCAGATAAAGTGGATAATTCATGGTGGAGTCCTTTCTAGCTCACTGGACTCAATACAATGGTTGGTTGGCATTTAATGGCAAAAAGCAATTATGCACTATACCTCTTCTTCCTCAATCCACTTTGAACAAGAAAATAAAGAGTAGGAGCCATCACAGTTGATGCAATGAGGATCCTAGTCACATAAATCTGCCTTGTAGTCTTTGGCACAACAATGGACACAGTATAAAGAGCCACGACAAGAGGTCATAGAGTGACCAAATATTGACATTTGAAATGCTGGAGAGGGTTATGGATATAGAGCTAAATCTTAAAATGTAAGTAACCAATCTTCACAGATGTAGGGGAATAGGTGAAGATCAAAATGAGAAGTTGGGTAGACTAAAGTACTTCATCATCGCAAGTGGAAACAAGTTGTACGGTCAAAACTCCTTGACTGCAGAGACTGGTGAGAAGCTCTGCATTGGGTATGTTAAGAAGATTGGATGGTTGGTTTGGTGGTTTATGGCACAAAACAACTAAGCTATCTGCATCAAACATTTGGTGGAAAGTAAAAATTAAAGTAAAATTTTTAAAAATCATAAAAGAAAATTTATATCTAGTCTACAGCGGTAAGAGAAAAACTACAGCAATTCAAGTTGTAAAGGACTTCCTGTAGCATAACTGTAGTTATCATAACTCACCCAGATGACTAGTGGATAAGTTCAATAACCACCATTAGTCACCTCAAGTTGGCCTTTCCAGTCCCAGTTTTGAATTGACATTATGGCCATTTTCAGAAAAGTAAAGTAATACAAATTTTAAAAGACTTGTTTTTAATTTAAACAACAGCATTAGTCACCTAAAGTTGGCCTTTCCAGTTCTGGTTTCATGTTATTTGATGTTACAGCCATTTTTTAATTTCAAATTGAACTAGATATATTTTGATCCTTAAAAGTGAATCACATTAAAAGAGGTCAAATGTATAAATTAAAAAACTTAAATAGCATTAAAAAGATTAATGTTTAAAAAAAAAATTCTCAGGTGGACCAATAACACTTTCTGACATCACAGATAAACCTTGGGACAGAACATGTTTAAAACAGACAAATGTGGCTGATTGTAACCCGAGTGTTACACAGACACCACATTGGTGCATCAGTCCTGGATAAAAGAAAACAATGAGTTAAGAACTTGTGACCAATGCATAGTCTAATTAGAACAACTTCCTCTTTCTGATTCTTACTAAAGCAAGACAGCCAAAGTCCAATAAAGGGTTTTATTTGGAAAAGCTTGTTTTCACGTTGCTCACTCTAAGTCTGCTGCCAACTGGCACAGGGCCGAGCCTTAAATACAGAACCATAGTCCGTATGTGGAACAGGCAGAGCAGTGATAGTGACAGAGTAAACAGATTTAACTGTGGTGTTGGTGAGCTCGTTCCCACGAATACCAATGTGGCCTGATATCCAGAAAAACTGGGTGTAAGTAGATGTTAAAGAGAAATGGACCAGTCAGTTTTGAATACTGGTGAGAACAGGGTGTGAACTAATGTGAAGTGATTCCTGGACCAATAGAGAACGAAGCAAATCAGTATAACTAGTGCAATTTGAGTACTGCTTAGCCTCTATGTGATCCAGAGAAAGAGAAATGGCATACAGTTCAACAGTGAACACAAAAGCTGTAGAGGGGGATTCTGTGGGCCACCACCGAACCACAACAAACCATGGCAGAGCCAAGAGAGTCACTTGATTTTGAACCATCTGTACAAATAGGAATGGAAGGATGGTTTGAAAGATACTCAGCAAATAACAAACAGTATTTCCAATTGAAAGTATCTGCTTTTCTCAGATGACTTAAAGATAGATTACATTTGGGGACTGTAAGAAGCAATATTATCCAAGGACAAACCCAATTTATCCAACTGTGCCTGGATATGAAGGCCAAAAGGAGCAATAGCAGATTGTCTGTTTCGATAAAGTATGGCCCACTAAGGAAAAAAAACACAAACCCAGGTGAGATGTTCTGGTAAGGAATGAAGTTTTGAAGCATAAAGTAAAGACAGTTACAAATGGTGGAGGTGCAAAGAAGGTTCATGAGACTATGTGTAAAAGCTCTGAACAGGGAAGTGCAGAAAGCCCCAGTGTAGCCCTAATAAATAACTAACAATGATCCTGAGTTTGACCAGACCTCCTCTCAGGTGCAAGTTTCTGATTGTTTCAATATTAGTTCTGTTGGAGTATGTATTGGTGTTGGTCTTTGCAAACCCTCATATAACCATATCAAAGTATAAAATATGTAAAAAAAAGAATTTAAATCAAATATTATACTGTAAAATATTAAAAACAAATATGATTGAAGGAATAAAAGAAGAGCATGAAACATGCTTTAAGAGTGAAAAATTGTCTTCCTAAGCAGAAAAAGAGTTGTGGTTCCAAAGATAGTAACAGCTCTTAAAATGAAGAAAAGAATGAACAATGTAATACAAAAGTAGCAAAGGAAGACCTAACAGCTTTCACAAAAGAAAATATTTGGTCTAATATAAAGTTAAAAGCCATAAATGATAATGCTGAGACAGAAGCAGGAATATAAAGTAACAAATTGGTAGTTCAAAATGTTATCTTGAAAACTAAAGAAATAGCATACAGACAAAATTTGTCAAGAATTAGAAAATGTTTAAAAACAATTATCACTCAATCAGTGATATAAGCAGGACTGGTTTTACAAATTTATTGTGAAAAACCAAACAAAATTAATAGATAAATATATATTTAAAGAGTTGGAAGCTATTTCAGCAACTACAAAGAAAATGAATACTGAACATATTGCTTGATTAGAAAATAGATTAATTACTTTCACGTAACAACAAATGAAATAATAATGCAAGTACTATGAGGGACTCAAACAGATACAGCATAGAAACTATGTTTTATGTATTATTCAAAACTCACAAAATGCAAATAAAATATAAACAAAAATAGGTTAAATGTGTGAGTATATCAAAAGCACCACATAAATGTATTATGAAAAAATTATAAATCAAGTGTGTTGGTCTAAATATTCTGGGAATGAAAAGCTTCAAACTACTGATCCAGCATAAACTTGAATTGTGTAATCAGATTTTTTTTCTCTTCCATCTTTCAGTGATCACTATGCATTTAAATAAAATTACAAGACCAAACCAGAAGATGATGCCTTTCATGGCTCTCAGTTAAAGCTTTTGTAGAAGGGTGTAATTTTAGTTTCACTGTGTAACGATATTCAGTGAATTAGAGAGTATCTCTCCTTGAAACATTCACTCTGTCTTAATGCCTATGAACCTCAGAGAGTTAACATAGACAAGATACTTTTGAAACACTGAATAAACAATAAAGATTGTATTATTACACAGGTCTGAGCTTGCCCAACATTCCACCATTTCTATATGACCTCATAATTCCTGTCCAAACAGATAATTTATTCAAAGAGAAAACAATTATCCTTGAAAATTTTATAAACAGAAACTAATATTACCAGTTCTTGGAGAGAAAATTAATCTAGGCAATGAAAACATGAACTATGAAGATAAACATCATGAAAAACTTCAATCCAAACTCTTGATGAAATTTACTTTTTTCTTTCAATCTAAATCCACATGGCATCTTATAATTCAATGGTCATACTGAACTAATTTACACATAACAAAAACAATACAATATATAAGTATGTCATTCAAACAAATATATATATATATAAAATACTAATGTGTTAGACATCTTAGTCATAAAATAAGTGAGTGACTTTATGATGCCATTATATTATATTATTCCAATATTAAGACTAAAATTCAGCCTCGATTAAACTATTTACCTTTCAGAGAAAACAGGATAAAATGAACCACAAAAATATTCTTCAGAAAACTAACAACATATGAATGAAAAATTATTCAATATTATATTGTCTTTACATTTTACACAAATTCTTTTTTTTCACCTTCTTAACATAACAGATGACATGAAGATTATTCTAAGTCACAATTTTAACATTTCAGCAAATAACATAAAAGAAATACATATAAAACTTGTTAAACTTAATCAATAAGCTGTTCTCAGTCAACAATAACAAGAACTGTTTCTGGTAATATGTACAAACACAAAAGTTATGTTTTCCAGAAATTTGGTAATTTAATTTCTTCAACTAAAAAACTGAATACTGTTTAACAAAAATAATACTACAAAAAACAGAATAACCAAATTAAATATATAAAGTTCATTTTACAATTAGAAAGACAAAAGGTTGCATACTAAAGAATGAATGACATATGGTAATCAAATATATTAAGCCTATAACATGTACTACTTAGAATAATAAGTTATCAGTAATTTTTTCAAATTACTAAATTTTCAGTTACACTTATTCAAAAGTATTAAATTATTTAATGCAAAAAATATCATGAAATAATTATTAAAATGCTTTTCTAATATACTTTTATGTAAAGTGTTTGTAAACTCAGCTATACATAGATTTTACTTAATTGGTATTGACCATCTAATTAAAACCAGCATTACTGCTTAAACCTTGTGAAAAGAGAAATTTTTTTACCCTGATTGGTTGAAGAGCAAACATGGTGACACCAGCCCGATGAGGCATGGGGCACTGTAGTATGTCAAATCCTTCAATCTTGAAATAAATACCAATATTGAATGGTGATGATAATGCTTTTATGAAATTATAACTGTTGTAAAAACAGATACAATACTTATGACAATGATAATGTAAGAAGAATATTTATGATAGTTTAAACATAATTGCTGCTGAAAACCATGAAATCGTCAACAAGATTTCTGCTACATTTTTTAACAATATCTCACATGTCCATGGAACTTGTATGAATGATCAATTTTATCACAGTATTTCATGTATCTTCAAATTTCTATACAATTTTAAACTGAAATTTTTACAGTCATATATTCTCACCTTCACAGAAATTCTTGTCTTTGTGGTCTTCCTATACAAGTCTTCAATGCTCTCCTCAACATACGGTGATGTCTCATCTATAGGAGCATCTTTTCTTTTGGCTAAAAATGCTCTCAAGTTAAAGCCATCTGTTTCATCTCTGCAAACAACAATCCATTTCATGTAATGAATTTTATTTATAAAATATGACTATCAATATTTCACTTACTTTTTAATTATTATGTTTATTTACTACATAAAAATAATTTATAAATGTAAAATTATGTTAATAAAATTTGATGTAATTAATTTTAATAATACTTAGAAAACAGTAGATAAAAGCAAGTCATAAATCAAAATTAAAAAATAAAGTAACCTAATCCCCTTTCAAAACATGATCCTTATAAAGATAATGGGTTAAGGAGATTTCTGAATTCATCAGGTTAAGAATACCATCAGCATCACAGCTTGGAGAATAGTAGAATTTTCTAATTGATCAACCATCAAATTTAGTCACCTTCAACTTGTCCAAAATTCTCATACCAGAGAAATCTTCCTATTCTCAGCTTGTTTTTTAAATATTTTTTGATATAGTAATTTAAGATAAGGTTACTTTATTTAAGAGTAAATAAGTAAAGGGTTTTCCATTACTAATTTATACAAGACAACTGTACTAAGACTAGATAAATTAATTATTCAGAAAATTGTCTTTAGATTATATATGATAGAACTGTAAAATACTTTTGGACAGTGTGATAAATAATATATATAATCAAGTTAAAACAGTATTACTCCAATCCTAGGGAAACAAAGGCAGTATAACATTTACTATTTGCAATTAACGTTATGATGATACCAAATGAATTCTTGGAGATTAAAACTATTCATAATGTGGAACAAAAAAATTAAATTCCCTGTAATATTTAAAAATTTTCAATTAAAAACATTTTGGAACTTTTCTAGTTCCATCATCAACATAACAAATTTAAAATAATGATTAATTTTATGAATATAAGAAGAATAATAAGCTTAAGTGAGAAGCTGGTTACACAAATAGAAGTTTAGAAAGAATACATTAAAATTATTAATATGTTTAAATTTTAATACTGGCTTGCAGATACAAAGAAACACAAAAACATGATGAAAAAATAATATATCTATGAATTTAAAGCTTACTGTACTAAGCAGTGTTTTCTATTTTTTGTGTATGATATCTAACAAAAGTTAGTCATAATTAAATAGTAGTCTTGTAGTTGTAAATAGATTAATGGCTTCACAGTGTTACATTTTGTTTGATTTCTATTAGTTCTTCATGTCCAGATATTTCTGACAAATATAGTTAAATGAGCAAGTTATAGAGCAAACTGACATGTTTTTTAAGCAAATAAAGAATAGTGAGTATTAACTTGCCATAAGTTTTTAATTAAAGCAACCTCACCCAAAGCAACATTGGTTACACTTGCAGCTTTTAATAAAGTAAACAGCATATTATTTAGTTGAAACATTAAAAATGTAAAAAAATGCATCAATGTGGCTAGCTATGTTGCAATATTTTGATCACTTAGAGCTGGAATAAACAAAATAATAATAACTGGTAACTGGAAACACTGATTTTGATTAGTTATTTTTGTGAGTTATTATACTGAACAATTAAGCCAAACACATGAATTAATCATAAATAGGAAATAATTGCAACATTCAGTTAACTCGGATGGATGGAATATTGAAAACAGTAACAAACAGAAACACTAGCTCTGATTAGTCAATTATTTGATGAATCTAATCAATATTTATAAGTGATCTATCATATTGATTAATTGAGTTAAACACCAAGTCTAATCAAGTTAATAAGATTTAAGTATGGTGCAAGTGGTTATTAAAAAAAAAGCCCACATCCCCAAAAAGAGATAAAACTTCATGTGCAGAGGGAAAGGATATGGTACATGACTGCCCATTCCATGGAAGACTAGGCCTGACCAAAACAGAAGTGAATAAGATGCTGCAAAGGAGTACAAAAGGACTTTTCTAATTTGATAAGAAACTCCACCCAAGTAGTTTCTCAAAGAAGTAAGTGAGTGTGAATGATTGACTTGGCATGGGAAAAGGTGAGCACAAGTCAGTTATACAGGCAGTTGCGAGTTCAAAGAACCAACAAGCGAAGATATGCAAAAAATCATACCACTCAACAAAACATACATGAAGCTAAAGAAACCATATGGTATTGTCCAAAACTAGAAGACAAAAACCCTTGTAAATAAACCAAAGAAAAATAATAGGACAATGAGGAAAAAAAAACACTGAAGTCTGAGGTAGGACCCCATAGGAAAGTGAGGCATCTCCAGGTAAGTATAAACCTGGGACAAATCTATGACAAGACTCTGATCTCATCTTCAAAAACACAATGAAGTTATTAAAATCACAGCTGAATGGACACTACCCACGTGATAGTTCCTTTGTGTAGTAGGTCTCAAACAGATTTGACAAAGAACAATTTCAAGGAGGAGACATTGGAAGTGAATAGAGAGGAAATAAAATGGAAGAAAAAAACCCTCATATAGAACCAGTGAAACCCACAGAACTGTTGTGAAGTGTAGCCAAAAAAACAACATAAACTAAACACACTTAAAGTACTCATTACTAAAGAGCAAACAAAATGTAAAAATATGTAGTCTATAAAAAGAAAAAAGAAAAAGAAAATTCCTGCAAAAATACAAAATTCAACCTGAACTATAAAAAAACAAATAACATCTAAAGTACAAAACCACTTAAATTTAAAGGTTGTTAATCTTTTCAGTTTATTTAACTTATAAGTTCACTCAGAGAATCTGTAACACAAGAACATGAAAATAAAACGTAGCTAGAAGAACATGGGAATAAAAAGGCACCCAGTTAATAATAAAGTTTGACTTGAATCTAAACTCCATTTAAATGAGACAAGTAGTAAGAAAAAAGATACTTAACAAATGAGATAACATTATCAGTAAAAAGAAAAACTAAAAAAAACAAAAAACTGAAAAATCAAGCTCCAATCATAAGTTTTCACCATCCACCATATTAAACCTCAAATTTATATGAACAAAATAGAAGTTGGAAAAAAGAAACACTTTAAAATAAACGAGTAGAAACAATAGAAATCAAACACAAGAAGTTGAAATTGATATAGGTTTGTGATCTAGCACAATAAAACATTTTTAGTCACTGGAGAATGAGGTAAAATACATCTATATGTTAGAATGCTAACTGAGAAGGTGCAGACTGTGCTAAAATGGATACACTAGTACGGATGACACATTATGATTCATGGAGGGCAGTTCATGTTGTTGAAACAGAGAAAAATGAAACGGTATACAGAAAACCTGGTGTATTATTGGAAATTGTAGCAATGCTTAGAGAACAAGAAAAAGTTGAAACAGTTTTGGGTGAGAAGTAGTTGTACACTTTTGAAATTCAATGAATATTAACAATTAACTATTTTGTTAGAGTTGTAATAGTTATATAGAAATAACATGAAAAGCTAATAAAGTCTCTCATGAGATTTTACATATTCCTAATGATAAAATTATGTTATGTCAGACAGCTTACTTAATGGAAGTGACACATATATACAATACTATACACAAACTAAAGATGAAAAAAATTATAGTAGATACCAGCAAACAAAAACTAGTTTTGATTAATAGTAATATTTTTTTCATATCCAAATTACCTGTCAGTGAAAAGTATGCCACTTTGTAGTTTATGAATCAGATTTCCTAAATATTTTCAAATTACAATTTCTACTGCTTACTGGTTAATAATATTCATATACAACTGATGTGTAAGTCTGTGTGTATGACATTAACAAACATTATTCAGAATACAGTAGAAACACTATCAAGTATTCATGGATATGGATCATGTATGAGCATGTTTGATGCACAATAAAGCATCTGAGGCATTATTCTTTGTAAGCACCCATTCCTTATTCACATAAAAATTATTTACAACCAAGATGTGTGACATGGTATTTCAATTCATGCAGATTTTATGTGAAATTAGTTCTGTTGAATAATAATATCCTACCCACTGATGTCAGCATATGTGTCACTGGGTGGTATATCCACCAGCATGCCAGATATTCCTGGAGATATAGGGGTACTTCCTGGGAGTTTTCCTGATGCTTCTTCTAGTAGTATGTATTCACTTGTCTCTTCTAACTATAATTACAGGTACAATTATTAACAGTTAAACCAAAAATTATGACAACAAACAGAAAATATAAATGAAACTAAAAAAAGGTTTCAAAGACAACTGTATTACAGAAGGCCTTTCTAAACCATCAAAGTTGTGTGGATTATTAATTATAGTAACCCATAGTTTTCTTAATATAGATGCCAGCAGCAAGCATGTTTTGTTTTGTTTTCTGTTAAGCTATAAACAGCTCAAATACACAGATTAACAGTAAATTCTATGTGTATAACTCTATTGTAGTGGCACCTCGTATCTTGTATGCTACAAAATTTTTTTCTTGTCAGAACTAGCATTACCAGTTTTATTAATCTAATTACTAGTTTTGTAAATTAGTGAAAATTATTACCAACTACCAAAAACACTGTCCATGGGGAGGCTGTGTGTGCTTGTAATTACTAATTACGGTGATAATTTTCTAAAAAAAAATTTTTTCCTGGAAAGTACTACACAGGATAAGTGTTCAGACTGCACACTCTAAATCACCTGCAACTCACTGCATCAAAGGAATTCAATTTACAAACTTAACATTTTCATAATTTTTTTTGATATAAAATATTATGTTTTAATATTATAAAAGTAATACCTTTTATTGAAAAAAAAATTTTTTTTAAGAACTTCAGTTTCTCAGAGCTACATTTAAAAATTACATCAATAATAATAGAATCAAACCCTCATGTACAGTTCTATTAAAATTTGTTTTCTTGTTGTGAAAGGATTACTTTATTTAAAATTGTGTACTATTATGAAGAAATGTTTGTTGTACATATCACAGTTATTTTTGTAATTTTCTGACTCTTGAAAACTCAACATGTTACTGGATTTTTGCTTGTGGTGCCATTTGATAGATGATGCAAGAGTTTTGCTGGTTTTTTTTTCCAAGGTTTTACAATTTTGGACCTGGGATGTCAGACCCTTGATTGATGTACTTAACCATACTGAAGGTCTCATAGATTAATCTACTCTAGTCCTGCCTAAAACAATTTCAATATGAGTGTTGGTTGGTGGAGATCCTGATGAGTAATAAAATCAAATAGGGTTTATGTGTACCCCATGCTTAGTATTGCTGGCACATAAAAATATAGATAAGTATTAAGGAAAAACAATATATCAAATTAATTTACCCTAATCCTGCCAAAAAAATAAAATCAAGTATCATGACTATTGAAACTTCCCTCTTGCTTTGTTTAGATTTATCACAGTCTTAAAGCAGACCCCTGGTATCAGTGTAAAGCATTTAAAAAATTCTATTTAACAATGCATTATTTACTAAAGAGCTATTTCCACTAAATCTTGGTTAATATGTACCAACAGAATATTGACAAACACTATTTGGAACACTGGTAATACTATCAAATGTTCCCTTAGGTAGATTATGAACTAGCTGGAGTATGAGTAGATGCTTCCTTCTGCAACTAGCATAATAAAAGAACCAAACAACCACAATTTCACTATTTTATGGAATATTTTTTTCAAAGTTATAGAATTAGAAAAATAAAAACACAAAATCCTGTTGTTGTTTTTTAACTATCTAACCAATATTTCAATGTGATTTGAATTCAATTTGTTTAAATTCTTACCTTTTCCAACACAGATATTGTAGACTCTGGACCAAGGAAATTCTTCAACAGTAGTGGCTTATTAATGTTTTCTGGTATTAAGTATCTATCTTCTTTTGGTTTGTTCAGAAAAGACTGAAAGAAATAATTACACATGAGCATACATCTTCCTTCAATAAACATGTTTAATCAATAAACATTTTGCACCTAATTAAATGAAATGTTCCAGCTAAATTAAGGTATTTTGCATTAAAAAACACCTATATACCTGAATTGTGCTCAGACATTTATCTTTCAAGAACCAGCAGGTTATCTGAACCAAACTTACACAGTACATGAATGTTAAAGATCTGTGTATTAAGAAAGAAAAATTTACTTGATTCTTGAAAGATTCATTAATGTCTTTGTAGTTATAAACACTTTATACGAGTCAAACTTTAAAAATTGTATTAAATGTCTATGTATGTGAAAAATACAGTTCACATAAGCCAAATTTCCTTATTTAGAAGTTCCAATCATATTAACTAATTAATACTACAATGTATTTGATACAGTATCCTACACCAAAAGTGATTTATTGAGATTCTTAAGAGAGAAATATATCTTAACTCACATTAAGCACTTCTTTCACAACATTAATGGCATTTGAAGTGATATTCAGATTCAAATTATCTGAAGAATTAATGACAATATACGTAGCTAAAGAGGAACCTGGAGTGGAATCTTGGTAGTTGTCCACTTCGTCTAAATTAAGAAATTTAAAGGTATAATTACATCAGGTGCATGCTTCACACACTAGCTACACTTTCATTATTGTAAGGCATTACTTTAAAATACATCTTCAGATTAAGTAACATACCAAAATAATGATGATTATACTCAGTAAAAACATTGTGTAAACTTCAAACAGGTGTCATGAAATGCAAGTACAAACACATTATGACTGATTTGTGTACACCATCTAATCTGTTTTAATTTTTTAATTAAAATACAATCAGCAAAAGTTAAGCATTATACTGCCATAACCTAAAACCTTTTCTATATTTAGCAAGTGCAAGTTATAAATGATTAAAAATTCCAAGTTCAAAGCTCCTTAAAAGAAAAGTTAGAATCATAGGAAATTTTACTATTTCAGCATTAACATACTGATGCTACTACTAATCTCACCTGCACCTCTACCAGGATCTAGGAACACTGGTTCATCATCTAAAGGTGATGCATCGGCAGTCTCTGTGTCTCCAGAATCTGATTTTGTTTCTCCATCTCCAAGTTCTTCTGAATCACTTGGACCTTCATCACTACTCTCACCAGAGAAAAGTTGGCCAAATGCTGATGTTATCCTTTCAAGCAAACCTTCTTCATTCTCAGAGTCTGAGTCTGGTGCATATCCAACCAGGTTACCCAAGTCTTAAAAACAATTCAATTAGGTAGTATAATGCCACAAAAATGTATACTAAATTTTGAGTACTGTATCAGTTTTCTAAATCATATATTAATTAAAACTTCAGTCATACAAGCTTGAAAGTCTAACAGCAACTTGCTTTTACAGTAGACTCAAACTTGCATGTCCACAAATAGACATTCTGAAAAGGTTAGGCTTAATTATAACACTATATAACAAAATTTTCACTTTTTCTTGTTCCTGGGCAGAAAGTGTTATTTCCCAATTACTTATGCCTAAAGTAAATGAAAAAGACCAATTTGTCTCTTCAAACTTTGCTTTTGTGACCTGGGAGCATATGATGAAAATATGATGGGAGACTATATTTAGGGATTGATACGTGAAAATGATTTACATTACAGTTGCAAATCTCGAAAAACTATTTACTTCTAAACAATTTTGTATAATAATATAAATACATGTAAACATTGATTCATATGTTGTTTTATCCAGACATTATGTAAATGAAAATGTGCAAATTTGCCTGTTTCTACATAGAAAATATGTTAATTTCTAAATTTCATTATCCAGGTCACAGAAGCAAAGTTTGAAGGGAATAATCGCCATTTTCTGTACTTTTACAACATAAGCAATTAAGAAATAACACATAATGTACAGGAACAAAATTTGTGTTATGTAGTGTAATCTAGACAAATACTGAATATATGTAACAACAATTTCTTTTAAAATGGTCAATATAATATTAGAATAAAACATACAAACTAAAAAAAACTATACATATTGAGCCAAATGAAAATCCTTTTTAATGATTCTAGGTTCTTTCAAAGTTTTATAGCTTACTAGTTTTGCCTCATATGCAAGTACAAAAGCTAAACGTTTTTCTGATAATCATGCCACAATGAAGACTAAAGATGTACATTTGCCTGATGACTAAATTAAATTCAGTGACACATATGTGAGCAAAAGTGAAGAAAACACATGAATTTGTAAAACAGATATATGTACATTTATCTGATGATCAACTTGATGTAAAAAACACAAAATACACTTGTCTAAAGGTCAAATTACATGGAAGAAAAAAGCTTCACTTATCTTACAGCCTGATAAAAGTTAAAAATACAGATGTATATTTGTAAGACAAGTGAGTCAAAATGAAGAATACAGATTACACTGAAAATATACACTTGTCTAAATGAAAAATTAATTTGTTTCAAATTTTTTGCACAAAGCTGCACTAAAGACTACATATGCATATAGTTATTTTAAATTTTGAGCTGAGAGATAAGAAAGATGGTAGTAAGTCAACAGCACTCAGTGTTAACTCATGGCTTACTCTAATCTGTCAGAATATTGGAATTTGACTGTCACTCTTATTGTGTAACTGTACTCCAAAGTGCAGGTTACATTTCTGTAGTTACAAGGCATGAATCATGAATCCCTGGATTCACAGTCCATGCACAATACCTACTATGCAATAACTAAATCCACATGTTAAATAAAGGCAATAAAATACTTTTCCTTCAAGCACAAACTGAAAAACACAGATATGTTTGTTTATTTTGAATTTCATGCAAAACTACTGGAGGGCTATCTGCACTAACCATCTCTAATTTATCAGTGTACGACGAGATGAAAGGCAGCTAGTCATCACCATCCACTGTCAGCTCTTGGGATACCTCTTTTACCAATGAAGAGAGAGATTGACCATCACATCATAATACCCCCACAGCTGAAACTTTAAGCATGCTTGGTGTGACGGGGATTCAAACATACAACCCTCAGATTATGAATCAAGTGCCTTAACCACCTGGCTATGTTGGGCCGACACAGATATGTGTTTGCCTTGAAAGCCAATTAAAGTGAAGAATACAAACATACATTTGTATGAAGAATGTATGCTGACTGAGAGATTCAAGTAAACGATACACATTCACACTTGTCTAACAGTAGCATTAAAGTAAAGAATATAAATGTATAACTATTTGAAAGTTAGTCTAGTTGAAGACTACCAAAGTATATTTGTCTGAAGTCTATTTAAAATTAAGAATACTGATGTACATTTACCTGACAAATAGTTTACAGTACTTTACAGTACTGGTAAAATTTGCACATTAGCAATTATAATTGAAGGATATGAATAAATATTTCCTTGTCACACATGTTAATAACTGAAGAAAAATGTGTATTTGTCTGATAGTTAGATTAGATTTAAAACCAAAAGATATCCATAAGACTGGCAGTAAGTTTAAAGTAAAGAAAGAGTACATTTATTTGGCAATAATATTAAAGTGAAGATACCAAACTGACATCTATCTGGCAGCCAGGTTTAATAAAAGATAGTTCAGAACTGCAATAAAATTTCTTCTCTTTTATTGTAAATAAAAAGCTAAGTGCATTATGTAATAGGTATTCATTATACATGAAATTTAATAGATGTTTCTACAAATGGGTTATTGAAATGACAGGAAAGAAAATAGAACTGAACTTACACAAGATGTACAGTAACGTGTATATTAATATTTCTTTGGATTACTATTCATGATGATTTGTGACTAGCCTCAAAACTTAATTCTTTTTTCCCTTTAGGCATATTGAAAGGTAATTTGTCACTCATTTATGTAAAGATAGATAACTGTGAAAACCCGGGATGTCAAAATATCTATTGTTCCTGCTTGATGTAAAAGGATAAACTTCTGTAAACAGTTATCTAAAACTTGCAAAATTCAATATTCTTATCACATTAAACATCATTTTAATCTCAAGTTTCAATATTGGTTTGTTTTATATAAAATTAAAGTGTATAAAACATTGAATTTCCTGTTAAGTAACATGATCAAACCAGATATATATATTTTGCCTGTAGTGATACTTTACAATAATAAAATGGAAGCTCTATTTTCCTTGAAATGTTTATTGCATGATTACTCTCTTGTAAGTTTGTATGTTGAAGTGTTATTTTCAAAGTTATTTCACAGCTTCTATTAATATAAAGATTACATAAAAAAATGTGTGTATGCGTGAATTTACACAATTAGTGTAAAAAAAAGAAACCAGAACTGATGTTGCAATTTACTTTGTTACTGTAAATAATTTAAGATTCAAATGATGTTTACTTGCTCTTTTTCTAGAACTACAGGATACATCAAATTAACCAAATGCAGCATACTGATTAACTTCATGTATTAAATAGTGTACTGTACTGCAATTGTTGATTTCTATATTATGTTAAATTTATTCACATCTGCAACACATCACATTTGCCTCTAATTTCAAACAACACAGTTAAGCTTTTAGGTTCTGGTACTGAAAAGAAGACTTAGGCACTGAAATGTAGAAACTAAAATTAATTTAAAATGCTATTTAATACACCTCCTTTATGAAATCCATGATGTAATAATCAAGATTAATGTAAAAAAGCATCTTAGTATGAATTTCATCCCTATTACTAACCTGACTGTGTTTTTTCTACAATGTATTTTAACATTTAAAACTATGATATTAACATGGTTTGTGATGTGAAAACTTAGTGATGGCTTTTCCCACTTCAAATAGTAATTGTTGCTTGGCAACACATATGCAGTCTTACAACACACTACAATTCCTATGCAATGAATATATGTCATCATTTTTATTCCACAGAAGATTCCATGCAGTGAATGAAGATAGTGATGATTCACTATTTGCTTGCTTATCAGAAATCATGTTTGATGTGTGTACAGTAATATATATAAATATTAAACATAAATATTTAAACAATGATAAGTAATTTGTATTTTAAAACTAAAAGATAATTTCCTTAGATTTTTAAGCACAAGAGTGTCTCAAAATACATGCTGTAAATTAATCAACCTTACATTGGTAATTATTGCATATGCATAAGAATGTAAAGTATGAACCACAAATACCTCCACATACACTTACACATGTGACTCAGTTTTTGTAAAATATGTTTTTTTAAATGAGTGAATATGTAAAAATAAACTTATCAAACAACAATATATGTTTAGGCAGTCTCCATGTTTGGTTTTGATTTCATTCAGGTAAAACTTACCAAATTAAATAACCAATTTAATTTTCCATATCAAAACCATGAAAATCAAGTTGCTACAGGAATAGAATCACATTTCTAAATGAACATGTTTGCATTTTCTCATGATATAGCAATTTCATGAATATGAAAACTGAATTGGAACTCATCTTCAAAATCAGATGTGGAGAAATTTTCTATTACTCTCATAGATATAAATAATTTTTTCTTCATCAACAGAATTTAGTTTGTTTTTTTATATTCATAAAAATTAAGCTATATGTTCAATAGATGCTAAAATATACATAATATGAAAAGGCTTCAGCATATCATAAAAGGCATACCATGTGACTTTTGACTTGCCATTCTCTTAGGTCTCATATGTTTTTTTATTACAGTCATTTCACTTTCATCATCCACTTCTTCTGACGAAGAGCTCGACTCTGTGAGTGCTTTAGACAAAACTGAGACCTGGTCTCCATCAACAACATCAACAAGTAGAGCTTTTTCATTAATTTCATGTCGACAAACAATGGGCTGACTTTTTTCCCTAAACAACTGAATCATAAATAAAAAGTATTATAATAATATATACTTTTCTTTTTTACAATTTAACTTTTATATTACAATCCGCATAGAAACTCAGATTAGTTGGGAAACTTAGAATCAACAATCTACAAGTCCAAAGGAGCATTTTTGTTCAAAATTGGTAACAACTGTTTTTACCATAACTTGGACTTGTTGAATCCAAGTGTACTTGTTTATCAAGCTGTATTTTTAACTCTTTGACCATCAAAATTGCAAATAAAAATAATGTGACAGATTTACTATTATATATTAATTTTAACAATGATGTTTGTTTTAGTTATATTTAGATAATTAGAAATGCATGCAATTTGTACTGTTAAATCAGTGTTATGAAATTCCTGCCTATCCACTGAAGTTGTAAGGATTCTCAAGTGTAAGAATCCACAATGTACTACACATGTATGTAGAAGCCAATAATGTTGTTTTAAATGAAATATCTATAATCTTGCCTGACAGTTATAAAAGATAGCAATCACAACATATAAAAAAGGGAGAGTATATATTGTTGGTTTGCTACACTTGATACACAATAAACCTCAGAAGCTATAGCTATGATTAATAATTACGAATTGTTTAACTTCAGCAGATTAACATTGAATGTTAGTATTTTTACAAAGTTATTATGTAACTTAAGTGATGAAAAATTTACATGTGACCATTAAGGACCTAGCTAGCTAGCTTTCCATTAAGTGGATTGTACTGATATCAACTCAAAATTAATTAATTCAGCTCAGATAGAAGACTCACATAATATAAATAAAGGTTTAACTGGCAGAATTAGTCAAAATTCCAATGACTAAGCCTGTCCAAAAAGCCTGCCCTGCGACAAAATAATAGATTGGAAGCTTGCCCAAGATAAATTATGATACATAACAATGGCTACCAATATTTAAAAAACTTGCATTACAACAGCATTTTTATTAAAATAATTAATAACTGTTTCAAACTGTCTAAATGTGATTGTTACATAGCTGTATTTTAACTCTTCATTCTCAGTATAAAATTCAATAATTATTTATTCATTTATTTTGATTTCTAAATAAAAATATGAAAAATCAAATAAAAAATACACTCATCAAGAAACACAGGAACTTTGCTTGACAGAAAACATTCTTGTATGATTTTCTTTTTTTTTAAAATAGTTAGGTACACTGATATAGCTTTACAACCTACAACTGGGAGTATCCTTTGATGTAAGTATAAGTCATATGTGCAAAGTTATTCAACAAAAACTGCTCACATTTAACAAAAGCTAATACAAATTTAATACTGCTTATTTTAAAGTGTCACATTCTTATTTGGTGTGTATCGATAAAAGCCATGATATCTAATCAAAAATGCCTTAGGACTGAAAAATAAAAGTGTGGCTAAAAAAGAATTCAATTAGTAGCCAAACTGGCAGCTATACTTGTGACACTGATAAAGGTTTTACAGCAAATATTCATTCATTATTTGGCCAGGCTGCTGCATTTTTTGTTCAACATGGGTTAAAATGGTAGGCAGAACAAGAAGCTAGCATTCAAATCTCTCTTCCATCATCATCATTCAAATGAAAAAAAATGCTATTGGAAGAAGACAAACACTCTTAGTTCCATCCAAATACAACTACATACCTGTTTCACATCTGATACAGCTATTACAGCATGACAAGATGTCAATCCCTTATTGCTAATCTCATAAACAAAGCTTTCTTTTATTGATATATGTACTGACAGTTTGGAGAGAAATGTTAACAAAGATTTAAATTAAGATGATGCAGCTACTTGCACTAATGGTTGCCTGTACATGTTACTCCACTTCCTTTATTCATTTAACTACAACTTATTTTTGTACTGAGTATAAAAGAGTTAATCTACAACTTAATAACAAGTAGATTTGGGCTTGGCAGATATAAATTATAATAAGAACAGTTTTTACTGACCTTTTTAACAAAAAAAAATTCTATTGTAATACACAAGTTTTGTGACACAAATGTTGGTAACTATTTTGAGGGTTAGAGTTAAAATATAGCTTGGTAATAAGCTTATTTGAATTTAGTATATTCAAAGTGTCTTAGTAAGACTTTTTACCAACTTTTAATAATTATGCTTCTTAATGTTGGTTTTTCTAAAAACAGGACTTAATTCACAGCATTATACAGTTACTGCAGGTTTACTACCTGTCTTGGAATGAAAAAATGTCACTGTTATCCATACTGTTGCCATTTTCATACTAGTAATATTTAACATGGAACTTAGCACAAACTTATTTTTTAGTATCTGTTTTTTGCTTTAAAAAATTCACAAAGCCTATTTATTATTTTTCTAGTTTGTGAAATTTACAGAACTTTGTTTCAAACTAGTTTAGGAAAGATAAAGTACACATCCTTAGAATTTAAAAACTATATTTATTACTGATCAGAAATTTACACATTTTATACATCTGGTCAGTTTCAACTTCATTCTTATACATTAATATATATATCTTTTGATACTTAATGCCAACTGAAGAAGTCACTACTTGTGGTTACAAATCATAGTACACATTAAATTATCAAACACTTAACACTGGCTAATGACCTTATATTTCAGTATGGTAGCTCTTATGTATTCTAACATAAAATCAGTACTGAAAAAATTATCAAACAAAACAATTAAAAAATGTACAGATATCTGATTTGTTCTAAAATGCTGAAAACTTTACATTACGATTTTCTATTCATCCCTGCATAAACTAAGTAGCTAGTATGTCAGTTAACATATAAATGTTAAAACTATTTTACTGAATGAATGCAGATTCTACAGTCCAATAATTTTTTTATCATTGGCCTTAGCTATTTTCGGAGCTTATTCAGATCACATACTGTAACATCACTGAAGGCAAATAAAAGAAAGCTGTCATTGAAAAGAATAGGACAGTGATGTGAAAAAAGAAAGAACGAATAACTACATTTCAAATGGATGATAATTTTTTTGTTTTTGCAATTATAAATATATATTTTTGGACATGCAGAAAAAACTTTAAAACTTATAAATTGCATTACATGCAAGATTCGTGAGAGTTATGAAAAAATTCAAGTTACAATTCTTTTTTATTTTCTCTGTGAAATAAATATTACACAGTTTGTCAGTTTGGTTTGAATTTCATACAAAGCTGCATGAGAGCTACCTGTATTAGCCAACCCAAATTTTTCAGTGAAAGACTACAGGGAAGGTAGCAAGTCATCACCACTCAATGCCAACTCTTGGGCTACTCTTTTAAAAATGAATAATGGGATTGACCATCACTTTATTATACCCCTATGGCTCAAAATAAAAGCACATTAGTAAAATGAGGATTTGGATCAACAACCTTGAGATTGAAAGTCAAGTGCCCTAAATATTATACAGTGTAAAATGAACATTAATCAAAACATATTTTTAAGAGAAAATTGTTCAAGTATAATTACATTTACTAAAGGTTTTGAACTTGATACCGAGAGTGTACAAACCAAATGTGAAAGTTAACCTCTTCTTTAACTATGTTAGCAAATTAAAATCTTTTTAAATTTAATACTTGTAACTTTTGATAAAGCATGTATAGCTTCAAAACATTTGTTGGTATTTCACTAAATATAATAAATCTTTAACATACAAAAACAATCATACTTCCTAGTGAAGTATTTACAACAATGTAAAATAAAGATATTAAATAAAACAAGTAATTAATATATGAAACTGATATTTAAACCTCTTTCTACTGATAGGTCAAAGTATGCTTGTCACAACTTTTTAGAGAGTTACATTCAAAATTTAATTAAATTACTTTACTATTGTATACAAGTAAAACAGGCATCAAAACACAGTAAATAAAATTTATTATTATATCAGGTTTAATTTCATCAACAAATATTTAAGAAATTTTTGTCCTCCCCTAGTGTTTGAATTGAGAAAGAGTTAAAAACTACAAAATCAGACCTGATTGCCACGCCCACCTGTTACATCTTCCCTCTCTTATATAAATTGCCAAAAGGTCTCATCAGTGTTTAATACTAGATTATTTAAAACCAACAGAAAATGAGGGTTTAATGTACAAAATAACATTATATTATATAGTTTTAAGTACACAGAAATAGCTACAAGAGGAAATTTCAAACTGAAGATGAAATAGTCTTCAGCTTGACAAGCTTAAGATAAGATTTTAAGATGCTTATGGTAATGTTAGAAAATGAAAAAACAACATACTTTGATCTTGTAATTATTTTGTGTTTTCAAAAGCATTATTTAACTAACTGAAAATTATCTAGTATACTGATATCATTTAAAAAGTAGGCTTACATTTCTTTAGCAACCAATAGCAAAATGACAAGAGGTCCAATGTATTTAATGTATTTCTTGTTTCCTCATATATGTTCTTTATTTATAATTATCAAAAAACAAAAATGTAAGAATTAGAAAATTTGGTGAAAAAAGGTAAAAATAAAAATATTTCAGAGGGTAGAAAGTTATATGTTACATAATTCAACATAATAATGTGAGCTGCACATTTACAGCTTGTGTGGAAGGATAAAAATATTATAAATGGGTCAAAGGGTATTTTAAATACCAATAAAATTACAAATAGACAGATATATGGTGCTACAAGTATTAAGCTTTTCAGAACAAACAACTATATGAGGTCTGTTTAAAAAATATGCGGACTGTTTGAATTGTGCAGCTCCAGTGAGTTCCAGGGGAATCCGTTTGGTGTTGCTAGGTTTGCACAGATCAGCTGATTACGATGCCATTTCCCAATTGTTTATTAACTATGTGGTTTTAAGTGAAGTGCGATTTTTTCGTTTGGCGGATTTCAGAATGAATGACTTGAAGGAGCAACAACTTACTGTGAAATTTTGTGTTAAACTTGGAAAATCTGTGACAGAAATTTTTGCTATGCTTAATCGGTGATGTTGCTATGAAGCGTATGGCATGTTTCAAGTGGCATGAACGTTTTAAGGATGGTTGACAGTCCATTGAAGATGATGAGCGTCCTGTATGTCCTTCCACGTCAACTGACGACCTACATGTCGACAAAATCAACATCCTGGTGCAGGCAAATCGACATCTGACTGTCAGGGAGCTTGCTTAAGAGTGTGGGATATTAGTTAGGTCTAGTTACGAGATTTTGATGGAAAAATTGAAGATACACTGCATTGCTGTGAAATTTGTGCCTCAGAACTCGTGAGATTTTGTCCAAACACTCGATCACTGTTCTTCCCCACCCTCCCCCTACTCCCCTGACCTTGCTCCTAGACTTTTTCTTGTTTCCCAAACTCAAAAGACCCTTGAAAGATTTTAGATGATTCCTGAGATTAAGGCAAATGCGATGAAGGAGCTGGAGGACATTACAAAAGAAGCGTAACACAACGGTTTCAAAATGTGGAAACACCGTTGTGATAAGTTTGTGCCTTGGGGAGAAGAGCACTTTGAAAGAGTCCCAGACCTGTAACTTCTGAATAAAGTACATTTTGTTTTACGACGTCAGTACGCGTATTTTTTGAACAGCCCTAGTAGTAAGTATCCAGAAATGAGTTTCAGTCACTCTTAAAAGAAAAAAGGGTAATTTAGATTTATTATTACTTCTTATTTTTTAATAGAGAGGGGTGTACAACAATGCAACAATGGTCAAATTGATCAAATGCATATTGAATTAAAAGAGAAAATAACTAGTAATATATGACATTTTACTCCAAAAAATTTGATATTTTTATGATACTTTAGAGATTATGCAAATGAATGTTTAACCATTTTAAAGTAAAAAAAAGTATTTTCAATCTTAAAATCTTGCAAATTGAGTCCATTTATTCATGGACAAATGTTTATTTCAAATACTTAATCTAAAATTAAAATTTTTGTATAAAAAAAGACTGGAAGTTGGCTAAATTTCTTGAAGATATGTGAAGTGTATAGTTATAATATGTAAACTATGATGGCTGAGGTTGTGAACATGGATGAATCAACCAAGCCCTAGCAAAAGGGTTAAAATATTTCCTTCTTCATACTTTTTCTTGGTACATTAATTTGAACTTTAAAATATAAGCAAGTATCTACAACTAAATAAAGATAAACATGTTTTGAAAATGCAGTTTATAAAAGATTAAATTGACCTACTACATTCTAATAATGAGTTTCAATGACAAATATCCCTTTTATGAAAAAAAATATAATCCAATTTTGTTGGATGAGACACCAAAAACAACTTACTTTCACAGTCACTTCCCACGGCCGATAAACATTCTCAACTTCCATCACAGGTTCTACCAGAGGCTCCCATGTTGATAATTTTTCATTGTAATACATCATTTCTAACTGTAAATCAGCTTTAAGATATAGCTGTGTAAAATACAAGAAGAAAAATCATACTTCCTTTTATTTTTTCGTAATTAAAATACTTCACAAGTCACATAAGAATAACATTACTGGTATAATCAGCATTACAATGGCTCTACATATTTTAGAATGTAGAAATAAAACAGGTATGAATTTAAACTTTGACACTATTTCATTATTTTAAGCTTTATGAACCATGTGAATTTATTATAGAAAAATTATTCAATATTATTTAATGTTAGTTTTTTAAATGATGCCCAGTATCTATCTATCTTGAGAAAAGCTACAGTATTACAGCTTCATACCCGACCATAAGATATACCTGCAATTAAAACTATCCTTTAATAATAATTTGTTTTCACTAATATAATTTTAAAAATGTTCAATTCAGTGTATTTACAATAGAATAAAAACATTAAAATATATTAATATCCAGAATACAATGCTGATATGTGGTGTTTGCTTATGAAAAATCAAAATACCACTTAATTAACTTACTGATCAAAGTGTTGGTGTAATGCTCTAAGCTAATAGCACTTATATGAAATACATTTTTAATTCTCAGCTTTTTGAAACTAATAAATTAAAGCATAAGGAAACAGTAATTTTATAATGTATACTTCTTATATACAAGTCTACAAACAATATATGGTTTATCAAATAAAATTACTGTACTTCCATCGCTGAAAAAGATACAAGGATATTAAATGTACAGATGGAATGTAAAAGATGTTTATCAAGAGTATTATCATTTTTCATTCAAAGTAATTAACTGTTAAAATGTTCTTTGTTTATAATGCTTGATAAAAATCCAGTGTACCTGTTTGGACCAATTGTGAAAATCAGATTCTAAAGCTACTTTAACGAAAAGAACAGGCACCCTGCGAAGACCTTCTACAATGTCACAAGTAATTTTTAACTCTGGTATATGGAGAGCTAGGGTTTCTTGGAATTTAGACACTGGATATGATGGATGCACACAAACTTCTTGAGCTACTGAAAAACAAAAGCAACGTAATTACATCTTTTATGAATTCACATTACTTCTGTTGAAATGTTAAATACAGTGTGTTTGAAAACTAATAATTCTATTTTAACAGTGAATTATTAATCATACACTCAATTGAAGTTACATAATGTAGATATGATACTGAGGGATATTTAACTCAAAACTTTGTAGATTAAAATTCTTTCAAAATAAAAAAACAACAAAACTTGATGGTGTTTATAATTACTTTCTGCATGTTTTTTTAAATAAACAAAATAATAAAATACATTTTCTTACCTTCTTTAAGAAGTTTTAATGGTCTACCACTTTGCTAACAAGTTAAAATTGAAACCTTTTGTAAATTAATCACAGAATTCACCTACATTTATTATTTTCAACATAAATTATAACAAATAGATTTATAAGCTGACTGATATAACTGACCTTTTTACTATTGGATAAGTGGATTACACTAAACACACAACTCCGAATTGATCATAAGTTTCCACATACTATAGCTTTATACTGTGGACACTCATGAAATACTTCAAGCTTTTGGTATGTATCACAAGTATTTTGCACATAAAATTTCTGAATTGTTAATTAAGTATTTTCCCTAAAACTTTTTCAGTTAATAGATGAAGTCAGAATATTAACTACTCTGAGTGCAAAGAGATTTTCAAATTAAAATTAAATATATTTTTCTCTAATAAAACATTATATTTCATATGCATAATTTCTAAAATCTCCAAAATATATATCAAACTTTTTTATTACAATTTTACATTATTTTTCTCTATCCAAATTCTTCTTGTATTCAATTAATTTGATGAAACTCATAACAACAATAAAAGTAAAATGAGTAATACTAACGATGACCAAAGAAGGTCGAAACGTTGTTTGCTCTTCTATGTAAAATATTTTCTCAACCCAAACGAGCCGTTTTTGCATATAAAAAAAAAGACTTCATAGGTATTTGGATGTTAGCTGTCTTTCGACAGTGGTTGGACTTCAGCAATATAGGTTTATAAATTGTGCAAGTTGTTATTAAGATGTATGTATATTATTACTGTTTACTCCTGATGCTTAATTTTCAATGAATTTCCTATTCATTATAAAAATATTTTGCTCATGCTTTTTAAGTGCATCACTAGCTCCACCCTCGTTATTGTCAGAGTCAATATTGTGATACTAGTCAAACATTCATAATTTTATATAACTTGTTTTGAGAAAATCGTTAAGCTCTCTTGATTAGCATAGGAAAATAACTTCAAATTTCGAGTTTCTATAACACTATTGTGAACACGTATTTTTTTAGTAGTTAATAAATAATTTAAAAGTTAATTTACCTTAGTGATGCACTCGTGTGTCTTGCTGTTGTAATTTAGCAATATAGGTTTATAAACTGTGTAAGTTGTTATTAAGACGTATGTACATTATTACTGTTTACTTCTGATGCTTAATTTTAATTTATTTTTTTAATATAGAAGAATAAATAAATATTAAAAAAACAAATAATTTCTAGTATTCTGTATCACAAAACTGTTTTGTATTTACACATTATATCTGCTATGCCTCCCCATAAGCCCTTACTTGTTCTTTGTAGGGGAAGGCATATTAATTTTTGTAGTTTTCAAAAATGTATTTCATCAAATTAAAACTTCAAGTTACAACACTGGTACATGTAAAACCACTGGTTTTCTAAGAGTTACATGTGGGTTAAAATTTTTTCATTTCTTTTTATAGCAATGATTTAGTCAATAAACTTCACAATTTCCAGCAAAACTCTAACTTTCTCCCAAAATCCAGTTATAAATGACTGCCAAATTTAGAATATGTGTTTTCTATTATTTTGAAACATGTACTTAAGATAAGCAAGCAAGAGTTTATAACAGATTTCAAAAGAATTTCTGAGTAAGAGGGATTACTCCATGAGCTTTCCTGAATATATTGATATGTCAGCACATCTAAAAGGCTGAAGGTTCTAATTTTATATTGCAGTTTGCTAATGTATGAAATTTAATTTCCTACTTCCTTAACCACTACAGTCATTATATGGTAGGTGCAATTCAATATAAACTGACCAATAAAACAAAAGGACATAACATGTGACATACACACAAAAAAGGAAATTCAGCATTTTATTTTCATTGTTTTCTTTCAGATAAAGTACTTAAAACATATATGGTATTAATATATGATTCATAAACAATGTCTTGATGTCAATTTTATTGACACTGGTAATAAAGCATGTTTAGTTAAATTTTGAAAATAATTCTCTAAAGCACCTTACCTGCATTCTTTAACCTGTGTATAACATGAAGGTTGAAACTCCTATTCAATAATCATGGTCACAAACTTGAAATCTACCTAATTTTAGATGTTACTACTTCAGAAATGTTTGTACTTCAAGTTTTTGCACAGTTTTTACTCATCAGATTGTGGATCTACAGCTTGGCTTAAAATAAGACAAAAATATCCTGTATTTTGTTATTTATGATGGTAAATAATACAGTAATATAAAAAAAAAGCAATCATAAAACCAATACAACAAATCCAGAAATTATTATGAGAAAGTTTTATGACAGACAGACCTTCCTGAGGATCAAGTTTCAATGGGGTGGTTTTCTTTGGTGACCATAAATCTTGTAATGGACTGGTTTCTGGAATGTTTTTCTCAAAATTGTCTATTCCTGTATCCTGAGTTTAAGAAAACAAAACAAGACAAAATAACAATATTTTGTTTTTTCTTTTCAGTGTTAAGGGTAAATAAAAGTATTTTAGTTGATCTTTATTACTGTTAAACATAAATAAGCATAATAAAGTGCTATTTTGTTAACTGTAATATTACATTTTGGTATAACATAACTTCAAGAGCATTTATGGAAGATAACTACCTTTACTGAACTGACGAGTTCCTCAGTGACTTCCATTATAGTTTGTACAATCAATGATGAGATATGCAGGTCAATACGACTCAACTGAATTTCCATTCCAATTTGATCTTCAGTCATTTTCTGTGTTCTAGAGAATTCAGCATCACATGGATGTAATACCTAAAAGCAGTTAATTTTACACACTTTGAGACTGACATATTTTTAATGTACTGAAAAAGATTTGGATAGAAAGAAAAATTTGAAATTTTCTCCAGACAATAAAACTAGTACTTTTTGCACTTCTTTGCTTCTTAGAGATCAGACCAGTCATACAGTAAAACATACCTTATAAATGGTTGTCTGTGCATAATTATGATGTTTACTTGAATTTCATGAAAAGCTACTTAAAGGCCATCTAGATTGCTAAACTTTTGGGTTACTACAAATAAAGAGTGGGACATAACTGTAACTTTAATTGAAGAGTGAAATTTGACAGAGACACTAACCATTATGCTGTGGTTGGCTGATAATTATAGTGAATACAGCCAAAGAAGTTTTATTCTCTCATAACTAATGTTTACGTCCTAAAATATTTTCCTTTGCATGTTAGCATATGGTCTGCCATTTATGGATAGTATTTAAACCACTTTCCAGGTTTTTCTTTATAAAATGGCATCTGGTTTTATTCAGCCTCAGTTTTAAGAATTTTAAGCAGTCCTAATCACAAGCCATCAATTTTGGTACTGCCTCATTCAATGTACTGTATCTCATGTTTGGGAAAGTGCAAATGAATTAAGGTCAGTGCTTTGAACTGAAAGTAGTTATGGTTTTGTATTTAGATCTAGTTCATAATAAATATATAATTTGCTATCCAAAAGGAAGAGCTGGTGTCATTTGTACTTAGCATTACAATACAAAACTGAAATGAAGGATGCTTTAATGCCACTGTTTTATTACTAAATAAACAAATAATGGGAACAATCAAACATAAATAAATTAAGTAAACAAGTTAAAAATTTAAATATTCCACTTTCCTGAACCAACGTCTTTAGGAAAGTTCCTGCAAAGTTTCAAACTATTTCATCAACTAGTTTTAATTTTAGAACAGAATTTGTAAGGAGTTATGTTCATGCAATATGAGGACATCATAGGTAAAAGGTTAATAGAATAAAACTATTTTACCATGAAGAATAGTTTACAAGTAAAACAATTAACACTTTAAATTAACTCCTGTGAATCAAAATCAATTAAATAAATAAATTCTTACCTTTAAGAGTTTATTTTTAAAAATATGGTCAAATAAATCAAACATATTAAATAATCATGTAACATACAGTGCACATAGTTTCTTTCCGATGTCCATAGCAACATGACAACATATGAAGACCAGCAACGTTTGCCATTATATTTTCCTGACCTCCATTTCTGCTATAATCAAATATAACGTCCATCTAATAAATAAAAAGATTTCTTTTAGAAACAAAATACATTAAATCATTCTCAAAAAAATGCTAGTAAAATAATTAAACTTAATCATTTCTTAGCAAATATTCATAATTATTATACTCAAAATGATAATCAAATACCATTTTGAATAGAAATGTATGATCATGTATAAAATACAAACATTATGTTACATTAAAAACTTAGTCTATGCTGGACATTTAATGATACAAGTAATTCAACAACTAAATAACTAAATCAGTTGATGTCGAGAAATTGCAAATTTAGAACAAAATTATCCACATCTAGTAATTAGTGACCCAAATAATTTAGATAAGGAAAATGTAATAGCTTCACCTAGTTCAGCTGTACTTAGCTATTACAATTAATAATTCAGAATGGCTTTATAGAATGTTTCAGAAAATCCTATAGCTGATTCATTTAGCAGCATCTGTACCTCAAAAATCTTTATTACAGTTTTGGAACAGTTGTTACTATATGATTAGAAAATACAAAATGATTACGCCATTCATAAATTATTTAGCATTAACTTGTGATTGAAACATGACACCCACACACATCTTAACTAAACATCAATTCAATAATGAGCATTTTAATACAAGGTGATTGACCATGTGTGACCCAGATTGGCTGACTTGATGACAATAATTATTTTTACAGTAAGTGGTTTATACTGGTTACTTCACTTTAGATTTTTTATCCAAGAAGAAAAAAAGTAAAACTACTAAATTGGACACAATTACATTTTTAATAGGTTTTTGGCTATGAATTTCAAGACTTGGGCACTTAATCAATTAAATGAGTCAGTTATTACCTTACTCAAAGCAGAATATGCAGTTAGCATCTAATGAAATTATAACATAGCTTAAACAGAAAAAAAAGTTCTCTTGTTTTCCTTCAATTAAATACTAAAAAACTGAAAGCCAGATGCTATCTTTCAATTAAGTGTGAAGATTTCCCTTAAATCTGAAATTAACTGCAACTATCATATCTGAAGGCAATCCAATCCTGTAAAAAAATTAACCTATCTTAGCTGAAGATTACTACTACCCTGCCAGAATTTATAGTTATGTCCCTTAGTCTTATCCTTCTCACCATTAGGAATACAAAACCAAAAGAATAAGGTTTGTTTTGTTTTGGAATAAAGAACAAATGGGCTGTCTGTGCTCTGGTTTCTGAATGAATAAATGCCTATGTATTAAGAAACTCACATAATTTTACTGATACTTTTATGTATCATATATCTAACTCTACTACAAATATTCCAGCCATAGTAACACTTTAAAAATAAGTGCTCCAGAACATTCTGATTTTTAAAAATTCACAAATGTTTGTAATTACTCACTTTTAACACTAAAACTTGACTATTTTTATCCATTGGATCTGCAAATAAAATAATCTCTGGCTTTTTTAGTTTAGCAGATACTGAGAGGCCTCTGCTTTCATTTTCTGTGGAGCTGACAACAGAATAATATCCACTGGTTGTGTCTGATGGGAGCCGGACATGAGAAAAACGGCCCACCACAAGACTACGACCTTGTTGACTTCCAAGACTAAAATGGCCTGAGCTGTCATTTTCATTAACTCCACTCACATTTTCTGATGGCAGGGACTCATGTATAAGCTTTAGCACAGCCAGAATGTATGAAATGGATAGATTCAATCGAGTTTTCTCCACTAGAATATTAACTATAAAAGAAAGTTTTAAAGAATAAAATTATGCACATCATGTGAATGTCCTTTTCAAGCTTACAAAGCATGATTGTAATAACTTCACTCATTATTAGACGTTGATATTACGTCTATTATAGTTTTCAACATTAAATTCTGTATTTAGTTCCTAAGAGACTTTCAGGAATTAGAAGAGTGTATAATAACAGTATTCTAACCATACTATGTTCACCATATATATCACAGACAATGTGCCTCATTTAACTAAGAGTTCAGTTGTAAACATACTGCATAAATTATCTATTGAATGTTTTATTCTTTTCTCAGATGCAAAGTGTAACTGGATAAAGAATGTAGTATTAAAAAATACAATATAGGCCTTATAACAATATCTAATGAGAAGTAAATGAATTATAATCATGGTTCATCAGCTTGAAAGTTAAACTTTTCATAAATTAAAAATGTAATACAACTATTACTCAACCACTAGCATTTCTTTTCCTTTACCCACATAAGTGTTGGCTTTTTCTCTTATTTGCTCCAGTCTTTTATGTCCCCCATCATTGCCCTTGGTTATATCTGTCTTGTAACCCTCTCCATCTATGTTAATACATTCTGGCTCTATATGAAACAGACAATATTATTATATTTTTGAGACCAACTCAATCTACAGTCTTTGGCTCTTAATGAGAAGGAGAGACAGGAAAATGTGAAGAGTAAGTAAAATTGGAAATACATTTTTGATTTAAGAAAATATTAACTTCCAAAACATACCTCCTCTCACGTGACAGCTAGAATTCAACATTGATAAGAAAGAGAGCATTAACCATATAGAATGCATATGCACAGACTGTGATGTGACCTGTCATTACTACTGGCCAGACCCCAACCACATAGCTGAGGTTCCACTGCACAGATTGGAATTATAGAGCCACAACCCATACATCTCATGTGCATGCATGTGTGTGGATTTAAGTCAGTAGTGATGTGTTCTGAGCCATGGAAATCATGACAAGAAAGTAAGTTATACCTAAGTGGACAAACCCTCTCATCAACCTGAAGAAGTCCAAAATGTAACATCCCAAACTCAGAATAATGTGATTCTGTATACTCAACCAAAGAAAACAGCTCATACGTTCTGGAATTATGAATACTCATCTTCTCTCCCAATTGTGTGTGCAAGGTAAATCCCACTTGCCCCTGTAATAATGGGGAGGATGTAGAATGAACTGTGCTCAACGAAGGGCCCAGAATGGAACTACTTTACATTTAGAATTATGAGGAGACAATGGACTCTCTTCAATGAACAGTTTACTAAACTAATATTGATCAACAAGAAGGGTCACACTCAACCCAAGCAGACAGTCGGGTGTTAAATCTGAGCCAATGCAATGAATAGGCTCCAATGTATGAGAGCCCTCCAAACTGTCCTTTTCCCCAAGAGTGAAAGAAATTCATTCAAACTTTCTGGCAGAATAACTTCTGTTTACCACCCTAGTAACTAGAAACAGGGTGTGGTTAGGACTTCCTAGTTTCACTAGAAGAATACAGTAGTGGTTGGGGAATGTTAGAGGAGTCCTAAGAAACAATGTCCTGGAAGAGGTGCAGTAGGTGTACCGAGTTACCTAGATTTGTTAAAACAAATCAGCCCTCATTTATTAAATCCAGTGATCAGAAGGGACATTACTTTACTAATGATAATCCATGAGTGGTGGTGGTTCAGCATAGTAGTTATGCTAACTGGTCTCCCTCTAGGTCGCCTTATGGAAGAACTTGTTTCTAAAAAGCCTGTTGCAATCTAGATAAAATATGTTGTTTTCATGGATGTTAGTGTGGATTTGATATGATGAAAGCACACATGCATGGACAACTCTTCACAAGGTGGAATTTTGTAGAAACACTGGTTTAGTTTGAATATCATGTAAAACTACGTGAGGACTATCTGCACTAGCTACACATAATTTAGCAGTTTAAGACCAGAGAGAAGGCAGGTATTCATCATCACCCACCACCAACCCTTGGGCTACTCTTTTACTAATGAATAGTAGGATTGACTGTGACATTATAATGCCCCCACAGTTGAAAAGGCAAGCATGTTTAGTGTGATGGTGAAATTGTGACCATTAGATTGCAAGTTAAGCACCTTAACTATCTGGCCATGCCCAGCCCCCATCCAAAAAAAAAAAAAAATGGTAAGAATCCTTGGAAAGTAAAAAATGAGACACTATTAGTAATGAAAATACTCACCCCTCTGTATAATCTAGCAGATGTGGTTAAAATACGTACAGGGAGTAATCACAATCCCACAGAGGAATATACTGACAGATCGTACAAACTGTATAAAATAAAAGTACTGGGGAGGTCTACATACTATCATGTACAACATCCTCCATTCAACCAGGTCACTAAAGACAAAAACAATGTGATGAATTTCATGAGATGTGACTCAAAAAAGTCTCCTCACCTACAAAGAGAGCCCAGAATAAATGATATGGATTAATTTTCATACCCACCTTGTCCAGGTAAATGGGAATAAATCCGAGGAAACTGAAGGAATCCAATGAATAAAAAGTCATTGTTTAGCACCTCTAAAAGCATTAGTACAGGAAACACTTTAGAGCTTTTACCGGACATAACAAATGATAAGTATCCAATCAGTCAAACAGGTGAGAAATAGTAATCAGATGAATCAATGAAAAAGTTTTTATCCCCTTCTCTGATTGCCAGTATTTTAGGTTAGAAGGACCTAAGTAGATATAGAAGGATGTAGTAGAATAATAAAGATCCACAGGTTGGC
Organism: Carcinoscorpius rotundicauda; assembly: GCA_011833715.1. Taxonomy (NCBI): domain Eukaryota; kingdom Metazoa; phylum Arthropoda; class Merostomata; order Xiphosura; family Limulidae; genus Carcinoscorpius; species Carcinoscorpius rotundicauda. The sequence continues at coordinate 39,648,729 of CM022392.1, read as the reverse complement.
AGCAACAAAAACTAAACCACATGGAAACGTGATACATGGTGCGTGAGGTTGAGGGTTAAAATGAATGTTTAGAAAGAGCATGTAATACCACCTTAATATCCCAGTTAGGTAATTGAAACAGATGTTTGAAGCAAAATACTCAAAATGAGTTAAGGTGGCTCTAGAGCACGAGGAAATTCCAATAATATTCATCACTTCAGGTATCTAAAGGTACACAAATAAGGTCACTTTAAAGAATGTGCAAATATTAAATCCTTATCAAAGAGCCATTTCAAAAAATTAGCTATGGTTGTAAATTTTAGATCATGTGTGTTCAAACTCCTAATACACCCACTATGGTTAAGGGCTAAAACCAATGTTAATAAAGAGCACGTAATACCAAATTTAATATCCCAGTTAGGTAACTGACAAATATTTGGGGGAAAGGACCCAATACAACTTGAGGAAGCTTGATAGCATTAGGGATTCAAATAATTTTTATCTCTAAGTATCTAAAAGTAGTCAATTAAGCCACTTTATATAAAGTGACTGTAGAAAATGCCAAACCTATGTCAAAGAGCCAAATCACAAAATGAGCTATGGTTGGCACTTCTGGAAAAAGTAGGTACAACCTTCTTATAATACACCATTGTCAATATGTATGCACTTATGTTGATGAATCTACATTTTGGAACTATGCAGAGATTGAGATGATACATAGCAACCTCAGAGGTTAAACCACAATGCCATGTCATGGACCACATAATATCCATGCATAAAGCTTGAGCTTTGGGATAACTTGGTATACAGCTCTGGACTGTGGCCATCCCAATAGGCATGGCCACTCCTGAAGGTTCCACAGAAACCAGGACTGAGCTGGTCAATCCCATACTACCAAGATAACACAACAAGGTGTTGAACAAATCATAACTAGGACTTTGTGTAGCAGATGAATCGATGGGAGAGCACAGAGGTACAATCCTATCTATTCCTGACTGTATACATCTATTGCCAATGCTTGAGAGTGAGGTACTGGAGACGAAAATGCCAGTAGTTGATTGTTCCAATAAGTGGCAAATGAAATGATCATCAGTGTCCTGAACTGAGAGTAAATCTAATGGAAAACCCATTAAAGTAGTATCCATTCTGTTGGGAGAAACCAGTTTGGTCGAGACAATTGATCTGCCACAAAATTCATCATCCCCAAAATGTAGCAAGCTAATAGAATGGGTGTGGACTCAATAAAGAATACTTGAGATTTGAAAACACAGAAATTGAACTGTGTTCCCCTTGATGAGAAATGTAAACTTCTGTGAAATTGTCAGAATGAAGCCTGATGACTTTTCCCCTCAAGAAGTCCAGACTTCGACATATCTCTCTTTGAAAAGCAAGAAGTACTGAAACATTGATATGAGCAAAAGCTCCATCATTCATCCATAGACCCTGAAATTTCTGACCATTGAAAAGCGAGATCACTAAATGAGGTTGTGATAGCTGAACACCAATTGTAGTATTGTTTTGATCTAACCACCACTTGAGATCGAAGATGTTCATCCTGAATAAGGAGACTAGGGAGTCCAGCTGATCACTGTTCATGATCTGCCAATCATGTAGAGACCACTAAAGTAATCTCATGTGTGCTTTTATCAAAGGAATAGGGGATTCAAGTGAAGCCCACCTCCTCAAAAAAAAAAGGACAATTCGTAGCAGTGGGAGAAGATGGCAAATAAAAATTGGACTGACTGTTCCATAGTGTAGAGTCAGATGGGAGTCGGCTGAGCCTAACTGAGATATATGTTGAAAAAGAAACCCACATGGATGATATGTGTTGGGAGCAAGAACAAATCTCTCACCTCTGAAAATAAAAACCTGCCTTGATTACTTTTGAAAGTAGAATGACAAGATGGTGCTAAGAGTAACTAGTTGCCTACTAAATGATGTATGCACAGGGCTACAGAATGAAGGTAACAAGAAAACTGGAACTGCAGCACCTAACCCTTGTTCACAAAACAGACAGTTGGGATGACTTTGCTAAAGGAATGTGCAAATAGTAGTTGATGACATCAAACTTTGTCATCCATGGTCCTAATGAAAAATGTCAATACTGAATGAAGAATGACTCCATTATAAATCATCAAGAATCAAGGAATTGAGTGACACGAGGAAGGTTGATAACCAGATAAAATAAAACAATGGAAGAATTGAGATGACTATCTCCTCTGCCCACATAACCAAAATATCTGATAGTTATGGAATAAAGTTCCAAAAACTAAGGATCTGCAGGATGCATAAACTCTACATACTGGGGAGAGAGATAGTGGTGATGGAGACAGGAATGGAAAAAATCAGACCAACACCTGGACAGACAAAGGAAAAGAAACCCTAGTAGTTGAGTAATAGTGGGAGAGATGTTCTTACTGTAGCAAATGTTAATGTGACAAATGACTCGTTTAAATAATGTTCTGACCCCTACTGTTTTTGCTGTGTTCCAGTCAGCCTTATTGGTGGCAAACAGTGGTTGGAATAGTGTTATTACACACTTCTAATTCTTAAAAACCAGTTAGATAGTGGTTCAAAGTAGAGATAAGCCAATACTTTTCATGCACATAATTTCAAAAATGTTTATATTGTACAAGTTCTGATAATTTTCAACAAATGACAACTTCTAAACATAGCTAATTTTTACAGACCTGACATTTTTGAAGAAAAGAGAATCTGTATTTATATTTTTAAAACAGATTATTTCTAAACCTTTTTGAAAACATTTTTGATACATAGATTTTAAGTTTTAATTATATATTCTAAAAGGAATGCCATAATCATACAGGTACATGGGGAGGGGGGTTCAGGCAAACCGTTTATATTTGTGGTATAAAAAAATTATGCTTTAACAGTTACAGCGCAGGTGCTTATGGTATTTAGAGATATAAATTAACAATTACTAACTACTCTGCTTGTAGATTTGGTTGTTTGGTTGGTTTGGTGATTTATGGCACAAAACAGCAAGGCTATCCAGAAAAAGTTAAAATTAAAGTAAATTTGGTAAAATTCCTAAAAGGACGTTGAGGTAAAACAAAACAAAGTTTAAAAAAACATAAATAGCATAAAACCAATTGTTTCATCTAGTCTACAACATTAAGAAAAAACTACAGTAATAAAAGTTGTAAAGGACTTTCTGTAGCATAATTGTAATTATCATAATTTGACAGAAAAATTGACAGGTAAGTACAAAAACCACTGTCAGTCACCCAAAATTGGCCTTTTCAGTCCTAGATATAAGTGATTTGATGTTATGGTCATTTTCAAAAAGTAAAGTAATAAAAGTTTTAAAAGACTTGCAGCAATATTTTTAATAGTAATTTGCCAGGATAACTAGCAGCTAGTTCAAATGAGTGGTTCAAACAGCAGCAATAGTCACCTGAAGTTTGCCTTTCCAGTTATTTCACATTCCAGCCACTTTCTAATTTCAACTCAAACTAGATGGACTGTGATTCTTAAGAGAGAATCACATTAAAAAGGTCTAATGTATAAATTAAAAAACTTAAATGGCATTACAAAAATTAATGGCCTTTATAAAACTAAAACATTACTAAGATGGACAGTGTCACCATCATCAATAACACTGTCTAACATTATTAACAAAACTTGGGACAGAACATGTTCAAATAGTGCTACAATTGAGTCGTAAAAGTAAAATGTGGCTTATTATGACATTAGTGTTACACATGTAAAAACGGCTTGTATGGGTAGAGAAAAAAAACTATGTAGAGTTGCAAACAATATTTTGACCTTCTTTGGTCATTGTCAGGTTCACAAAGAAAGAAAGAGGTAACTGACCGATAGTTCACCACATGTTTGAAAGCAGTTGTGTAATTAAGTGTAGGAATATAGAGGGCGTGCTTAAATGTTTGATTATATTTATTAATATAGGTATAAAGGTGTTACCTTTGAGCTCAAGCTGTTGTATGAGTAAGGCTTCCTTAATTTTGAGTTTATGTTTGTTTCTTTATTTAGTATTTGGGTGTTTTCTATGGTTATGCTGTGTTTATTTGATTTTCAATGTTTGAAATTGTTGTAAAAGTGACTTTTTGTGTTCTTTGAATCTGGTTTCCATTCTTCAATTTGTTTCTCCAATATAGAAGTCGTGGCAGTTATCACATTGTATTTTATGAATAATGTTGATGTGGTGTTTGTCAGTGCAGTTTTTACATAGTATAGACCTGTTTTGTGCCTGGTTTTTGAATAAATTTGGTATTAACTGAAATGTTACATTTTGTTACTGTTTTGCCAAATGGCGTACAGTTCAGCAGTGAACACAAAAAATGTAGAGGGGATTCTGCACGTAACCACCGAACCACAAAAAAACCATGGCAGAGCCCCCACAGTCTCCTGCTTTTGAACCATCTGCATAAATCAGAATGGAAGGATGGTTTGAAAAATGTTCAGCAAATAGCAGACAGTATCTTCAATTGGGAGTGTCTGCTTTTCTATAAGGAAATATTTGAAAAAATCCTAAATTTACCCTATTAAGACACATGACACGTCTTCTCTATTTTTCTTACTACCCCTTGAAAGAGTAAGAAATCAAACATAAATTACTTTCTACTCAGACAAACCACAATTTTTACAGCCTTCAATTTTGTTTGATTATGGAAAATCCCACCCCTTCTGCTACATCCATCTGTTATATCCTCTCTTTCAAGATATGCTTATAGTTTTATCTCAAGTTTAATTATATATTCCACATAATTGACAGAAAGTTTTGTCTGATAAATGAGGCATTAAATAACTTTCTGTTCTTAACAGATAACAGTCATTTTCACTCAGGGTTACAAGCAACATTCCAACGAGAAACTTAACAACTAGCTTGGATGAATATGTAACAGTATTTATTGCACAGTGTAAAAGCCAGAAAAACAGAATGTTAGGGAAAATTGTCTACTTTTTGCATGTTATTAGTCTATGTTCTTTGGTACACTATTTAATTAACATAAAACCGTTTAGTGAATTACTACAATTAGTATAAAAAGTTGACAATGGCAGGAAAAAGAAGATTAAGTAAATGTTTTCTTTTTACTTATAATTGTAATTAAAATGCAAAACTAGGATCTTTTTAGGTTACTTAAGATTAAAGTAGATAAAGTAACTAATACTAATAATATAATAAAATGTTTCATGAGGTATAAGGCAAGTAGTACATGAGTAATGTAATTTGATAGCATAATGTGAGCTACATGTGCCTTAAGCGACTTACAACTTATAATGCAGATAGTAGTTAGATACATTTCAAAGGATAATACTACAATAATTATTTATAAATAAATGTATACTGTTATAAATTTAAAGATACTTAGGATAAACAAACATAGTTTGATGTTACAAGTTGAAGTTATTCTAGAGAGAAAAAAGAGGAATTTAGAAACAAGTTTTTTCTTTTGGTGATTATGAGATCAGTAAAATGTAATAATCCTAATTTGAGTTGGGGTAAAGGAAATAACTGACAAAACAAAGTTTTAACTGATAAAAAAACGTTTAAAATGTATTTCAGAAACTTTAGAAAGTACACAAAAATACAAATTTTTTGAGAGGAGGAAAAGTATTTTTAATCTTAAAATAAAAATTATTTTGTGCATAAACTATCCAAAATAAATACTCAATATATTCATTGACAAATCTATATTTTTATTTATTAAAAATACTTCAATGAAAAATATGATATTTTGTGTGTGGAATACTTATGACATCTGAAAGACTGCCAAAATTTGAGAAGATATACATACTACATTAAAAGTTGGAAGCATTAAATCTACAAAAGCTTCAAATGAGTACAAAAAGATTGCATGGTTAGTCAAATTGATCAAGTCCATGTTGATAGAGTTAATGATGTAAATTGTTACTTACATTATAACGTGACAGTTTGAATTTCTCTAAGATACTATTCAAAGCTTACGACCTGATAGTTCTAGGAAAACCCAAAGAAATGTAGTTTCTTCACAAAAAAAAAGATTTTAAACACATTTACTTGTTTATTTGTCAACAAAATTATTACTTAGTTTAGCAAATTCTTCCCATAAATTATTAAAAATAAAAACAGTTTATATCTGTAGATAACTAGGTAGTCAACAAGCAAAAATAACTTCTATCTAGATTTCAGTGATCCTGTTTGTTTCACCACAGTTGGTACATAATAATATTTCTATCAATATAATTAAAGTACTTGTTATTTTTCGATAATTTGTAAATCTGATTCTGAAGACAATTAAAAATATTGAAATGCTTTTATAGCACAATAATGTAAAAATATAGTTAAACTAATTAGATTCTATAACATCAAATATGTTTCTGCAACATGTGCTAGGTTCTGTTCCAAATACTATTTATTAGTAATGAGCACTGAAATGTGTTTTATGCTTGAAAGATAAATAACTTAAAATATGTTACTATGCCAAATATATACTCACCTTCAGCATCACCACTGCTGTTCTGTCGATATGACAAGTCAACCATTGGTGGCATACTCAAGCTTATTCCCATTATACCTATTCCCAATCGAGAATCTCCACTATACGACTGGAAAATTCTTTAGACAGAAACAGTCAAGAGTTATAATAAAAAATTATCTTTTCATTTATCAAAGCAATTCTAGTTCTCAAATATATTAACTTCTCTTGTACCTAATGACATCTAATTAACTGATGTCTCACTAAAAAACAATAAATTAATACTAAATTTCAAAATGCAACTGATATTTAACGATAAACATTACCTTGAAAATTCATGAAAACCTAATTCATAATACTTTGTTTGACAGAAATTGAAGTATCTAATAATATTAATGCATAAATACTAAAATTTTATATTCATGTGAGAAAGTATTCAAGCTAGCTACAGTTTATGTTTGTTTAATTTAAAACAAAACTACACAATGAGTTATCTACACTCTATTCATCACAAAAAATCAAACTCAAGATTTTAGCACCATAAGTCTATGAACTTACCATGGACACTGATCAAGTGAAAATACTACTATTATTAATGCTATGAGATTTTACTTCAGAAGTGTTTGTACATTACGACTAACTGTTACAACTGTTTGATTTCGAGTGTCTTCAGGAACATCAATATATGCTTATCACAGATTATTTGAACAGTTTCAACATTTTAAATACGAAATAAATAAATATGTAAAACCCTACCATAAAAAGATAGCTTAATGTACAATATATCTGTCCACACATACTTCCTCAAAGCAAGATGGCTCTCTGGTCTTATATCTTCCAAGGTTGCTGATTGTAGGGAACATTTGAACTCCAGAGATCTGTCATTATTAATTTCAACTGACATGTGAATTTCATCAATGTTAAATGTTGTTAAGGCACGAGCTGAGTCACGTACTGGTGAAGATAGCTGTGGGAAAAAAACATTCCATAAATGGCAAGACAAAAAAGTAGAATCTTTTAATACACACACATGAAAGCTGTAAGTGTAAAATAATGACAAAATTTAAGATATATAATGTAAAAAAATTAAACAGCTATGAACTTAAGGGAATCTTCAGTAACCACTGACACTTGAAATTCTCTTAGGCAAGATTAAATTAACCTATAAGACCTTTATTTTTCTTTCTATTACATATATTTTTATGTACCAGTAATTCCAACCATGGGACATTCACTACCTGGTTCATTTTTATTACCCATCACATTCTCCATCACCCTATCTTCAAATTGACATTCTTTTAGGAATTATTAGAGTAAATATTCTATGAGACCTTAGTGTGATGAAATATATCATTCAGAAGGATTTGACCTCCTGAGTCAAAACCTGTAATTAGGTCTCAAATAAGTCAAGAGATGACAGAGTCTACAACTAAAAGTTTGTACTTGAAAACAAAAAAGAAAAATTCAGTGCCTTTCTAACCAGCCATCATCCCACAGCTACACATTAAAATAACAGTTTTATGAGACCAAAAATGTAGTCTAATAACAAACATAATCACAAAAATCAAGAACAACAACATATTTCACTTTATACACTCAGATGAAAGGCAAGACTGAACATACATCATCTAAATTTATGAAAACTGTTAAGACACAATCTTGTTTATATAACCTTTCCTATCCACAAGACCAACTCCATTACCTTTGTCAGGACAAATAAAAATAATTTCAATATTATTTCCAACTTCAAAGTTGAGAGCTCACAGAGGGAAAAAGCAGTTTACTAAAGATTTTTAATATTTGTTCTTGTGATCTCTCTCTACACAGTGAAATAAAAAGGAGAATTCTGAAATTTATCTTGAAATTATCACTCATGACTTTATGGAAAAGAAACTCAATACCCTTAGCAAGACTAAACATGACTACTGTAACTAAATGTCCCAGACATTTATGCCTTCCTTTCTCAGATGAATAGAGCTTAATTCTCAAAAATCAACTCAGGAAACTATTACTTAAGTATTGTATTAAACACAAATGCAATTGAGAACTGCCTCTGCATAAAGAAAATAAGTAAAACATTTTTTCCCTGTGACAGACAGCATCCAGATCTCATTTGTTCATGAATCACTTAGTCATGTACATACTGTAGTTGCAAAGTTATCTATATTAACAAAACCAAAAGTAATTTAACTGTACATATCCATGAACACATTGACATTTCCTATAGAACAAAACACCTTTTATTATTTTCCTGCACCCATTCTTTCCACATACTGTTAAATTACTGAACATAACTCTCCTCATTTGATTTGAAAAGTTTTAGCAACAGACCACAGAAACATGAATCTTAACATTATCTTTAGAAATAATTACAACAGTACATAAGTTTTAATTAACATTTGGATGGTTATTTGCAATTTTAGTTGTGTTTAATGTAGCAATTTGTTAAAGATGAAATGTGTCCATTTGAAAACATTCAATGAAGCTGTTGTTGTTCGTGACTTTTGTGGTTTTAGTGTTCACCATAAATTCAAAACAAGCATTGAAAGCTGTTATTGTTTATCAATACTTATGGAATTAATTCTTGTAAAACATCAGCACAGTTGATGCTGGAAAACAATGAAAGATAGTTGTGGTACAAACATAGTTAATATCACAATTTAAAATATATTGAACAAGAATTTGTCAATTAAAACTTGTATATATGAAATTAATTGAAGTAATACATCAAAGTTTGCATTTAAATCTCTTGTACACTACATACTAATGTTTGTTTTAATTGTAAAAAACTAACATTCAGATATAAAGTTTTCACAGAGCCTTAACCACAACTTACCATCTCATTAGTATCTGTATATAATGTCAACTGTATGCCTTCCATGACAAAGGAAAAACTGGTTTCCTTGTAGACATCCATAGAAGAGTTAAAGAAAGCTTCCAATTTCCTGACTGAGTCTTCACTCACAGTTGGTGTTGGTGCTTCCACAGGTGTTATAGGAGAGGATACTTGTAAAAAAAACATTACAAATAAAACAGAGAAAAATAAAAAATAAAACTTTAAAGGCATATAAAGAAAATTTAAAAGCTGAAGATGAGCAAATAATTTGAAAGATAGAAAAATTAAAAATTCAGAAAAGGCGTATTATTGCTAATTAAAAAAAACAAGTGGATGAGTTGGTAACAAGCTATTTAATGCAAAAATATGTGATTTATAATAACAACTTAAAACATAAAAACAGAACAAGCAGATTTAAATAATCTCTAAATATATTTCAAGTTGCACATCCAGTCATCCTCAAAAGAACCATTAACTCTGAAGCATGTGAATAATAGAGCTCCTATTGGCAGTATAGCTAAAATCTTAAGGTTTGATGCTTTATCATCTGCATTAAAATAATGTTAAACATCTAATATCAAAAACGGTTTGTATAATAGATAATACAGATAAATACATTTATAATTTTTATAAACTGCAATGACTGTTTGTTAGAATTATGAAAAACAACTCTTATTGTAGTTTTTCTTATAGAATGTTAATTTTAGGCTAGATTAAACAATATTTTATGTTGAACTTGAATCATTTTAGTGAATGTTAGTTTATAATTGTAAGATATTTCCAATTTAAGTTACTAGATAATATTTACACACTTAAATACAATAATTTTTTTTCAAGCCTTTTTTTTATCTCCCTTTTTAGTTATTGAGTCTATTGTACTCATTATTACTGCGGCCTAACATTCTTAAATAATTAGGTTTAATTACTAACTATTTAAAGTTTTTAATACCTTGCTTTTTTGATTCTAGAAAGTTTCCTTCAGCAAAGTTTTCTTGATAAATTGAAAAGACTGTGCTCAAATCCTTCTGACCTACATTGATCTAAATATAAATGAAGCCACACAAGAATATTTCATGAAATATGTTTTTAAACAACAGTAAAGATTTCCATACACATACAAAAAAAAACAACATAACTGTATCTCATCTTTACGTGTCTAAAATACAGTTGAAATATCTCGGTCAAACTTTTTTCATGTCAATCAGGTCATCCCTTATGTAATGGCAAATTTTAGGTACAGAAAAAGAAAAAGGATTTGAAATGTTTTAATGCTATTTAATTAATAATGTATGTTCTAATATTATTAATTACAGGCATGTGAAAAAGTTAGGACATTCTGTGAAAGCCTGTGTACTTTTGTAACATTTTTGGATATATAGATATTTAATCTCAATTTCAACAATACTGAGAGATTATAGGAATATAATTAAAAATTTAAAACTGAAGAAAAGATTTTTTGAGATATTCTGCAAATGTAATTCCACAAAAATGCATATTGTAAGTGAGGAAAAAGTTAGGACACCTTACCTCCTAATAGCTAGCATTACTCCCTTTGGCTGAAATAACTGCACTGAGATGTTTCTTGTAACAATCTACCAGTCTCTGACATCGATCTGAAGAAAGTTTGCATCACTCCTCAATGCAGAATTCTTTCAACTATGAGATGTTTGAGGGGTTTCTTGCATGTCAGCCTGTTTCAAATCACCCCACAGCATCTCAATGGGATTAAGATCTGGGCTTTGACTCGGCCATTCCAGGACTCTCCATTTCTTAATCTTCAGCCAGTCCTTGGTGGATTTACTGGTATGTTTTGGGTCATTGTCATGTTGCAGGGTCCAGTTTTGCTTCAGTTTTAATTTTTGTACAAATGGTCTCACATGATCCTCAAGCACCCTCTAATACACAGTAGAATTCATGGTGGATTCTATGATTGTGAGCTGTCCAGGTCCTGCTGCAGCAAAGCGGCCCCAAACCATGACACTTCCACCTCAATGTTTTACAGTTGGTACGAGGTTCTTTTTCTGGAATGCTGTATTTGGTTTATGCTAAACATGTCCTCTGTTCTGGTGTCCAAATAATTCAATTTTGAACTCATCTGTCCAAAGAACATTATTCCAGAAGTCTTGGTCTTTGTCTACATTCTATCTGGCAAACTTCAGCCTGGCCTTGATGTTTCTTTTAGAGAGCAAATGTTTCCTCCTTGCAGATCTCCCATGCAAGTTAAACATGTGCAGTCTCTTTCTGATTGTAAAGACATGCACTTTCACATCAACAGTAGCCAGAGCCTGCTGTAGGTCCTGTGATGACATGTTAGGGTGTTTGAAGACCTCTTTTAGCATCTTGCAGTCTGCTCTTGGGGTAAACTTGCCTGGACGAGCATACCTGGGCATGTTGGCAGTTGTTTTGAAAGCCCTCCACATTTTGACTATTTTCCAGACAGTGAAATGGCTGATTTCAAATTTTTTGGGATATTTTTAAATCACTTACCAGACTCATAAGCTGCTACAATTTTATTTCTGAAGGCCTCAAACAGCTCTTTTGTTCTTACCATTGTGCTCACTCTCACTTCAACAGTCAGGAGCATACAAAACTAAATGTCTGAGGTTTAAATAGTTCAAGTCTCATTAAAAATGCTGACTAAGAATCTTCTAATCATGTGCACCTGGTGTGATACACCTGTGTGCGAGTTGAGCCATTTTAAATGGTAATAAATGTGGGGTTGTCCTAGCTTTTTCCTCAGTTAGAATAAGCATTTTTGTAGAATTACATTTATAGAAGATCTTGAAAGTCTTTTCTTTAGTTTTAACTGTTGAGTTATATAATTCTATAATCTCTCAATATTGTTAAAATTTAGATTAAATATCTATATATCCAAAAATGTTACAAAAATACACAGGCTTTTATAGAGTGTCCTAACTTTTTCACATGACTGTACTTCTTGCCAGTGATTCATAAGCTTCTGAACATCACTTCTATAAAATTCTTGAGGTTTTAAGGAAAAGACTGCAGAGAGGGTAGTTTTTACATCATGTGTTCCAAGCTCTTTTCCATCAAGATAGTTCTGTGAACTTTGGAATAGATAATAATCAGTTAAAGCTAATTCTGGAGAATAAGGAGAATGTGGAAGTTTTTTTAGTCTAGCTCTTCAATCTTTACAGACGTGATCCTTGCTGTACGAGGCCGTGCATTATCCTGATATAACACAACGTTTTAGTGACTGATCAAAGCAGGCCTCTTTTCTTTCAGTGCAACATTCAAGCGCACTAACTGTTGACAGTAGAAGTCTGATGTAATTGTTACATTAAGTGGCAGCAACTGAAAATGGATCACACCAACAGTATCCCACCAAATGCTTAACATGACTTTCCTAAGGTGAAGGTTCATTTTGGGCTGTGCTTTAGCCAGTTTACCTGCACTGAGCCATTGTCTGCAGCATTTAACATTTTTTATAATATATTCATTTTTCATCTCAGTCACTAACATCTCAAAAAAGGTGAGTTACGTTCATGAGAGTGCAGAGAAGTGCAAATGCCCACTTGAGCTCTAAGGTTGGCTTCTTTCAAATCATAGGGGACACATTTTTTGAGTTTTGACACCTTTCCATGCTGGTGAGTACAAGACCAGGTAGAAGGATTTGTAGGTTAAGTTAGTCAGAGTTATTCAACACAACCCTGATCAAAATCATCCAAAACAGTAGAGTGAGATTGAGGACACTGTTGATAGAAAGGACTGTCAACTGAAGTCATCTCAACAACAAGTGAAATAGCAAGTGCCAAACTATGAATAAAGTTGGACATGGGACAATGATGAAACTTTATTGGCCATGAAGTATATTGCATAAGTGTAAATGATTCAAGAAAAAGAACACAGTTAAGCAGGGTTGATAAACTAGTTGTCTGAAACATTTTGTTCCTCAGTAATCCTGGATCAATAACATCAGAAACAATTAAAGATTCTACCATGCTATGCTGACATGTTTGAGGGCATCTTAATCAGACATGATCAGGAAGTTGGAGGGTTTCTGACCACAATTACTGATCCCCATAATCAACATTCAAAAGTAGACCAAAGAGAATATTTGGACTGTTTGATGAAGTTTTTCAGACAGATAATGAACTGGAATGGTTGAACTCTGAATATCGTTGTTTGATCCTAGCCTTTGAATCTAGCCTTAGACACCATAATAACTGGATAAGGATGCAACTATGAGTCATCACTGATTTTGCAGTGGAGTTGGAACATTGTAAAAACAGTGTAGTCTACTGAGTTGAATTCAAGGCCCAAAGGAGAAGTGCCACTTATAAGTTTAACCACTTACTTAATTTGCCCCTTTTACATGATAAAGCTTACCCTGCAATGGACTTGGCAGATTTCCAATGGTTTATCTGATCACAGCACATGCCATAATACCTCCACACAGATGTTGTCCAGAAAGGTGGATGAAGTACTTTCTCTTCCATACTGATGAACACTAAACAAACAAGTCTATCTGTTGTAACAATTGGTGCAGCAGGTTTAGAAGTTAACAGCAAGCAATAAAAACTGCAGCTGTAACTCTTGAAAGCTATATATACCCAAGTATGGCCATCAATGTGGGCAAGTACAGCACGTACCAAAAAGTTCAGTGATCAGCCCAGTTCTCTCAAGTTTGGTGGCACTTTGTACCTACTTGTCAAAGTATATGAGCAAGAATGAGTTTTTGGTTAACACAACAGTGAGAAGAACACAAATGCACATTGTAGGATATCAAGTATTTTTAGAAGATTACAATTTGGTTTAGGCTACAGAAACTCTGTTCTAGTAAACCACACATGAATGTAAAGGACATGCTCTAATTATGTCGAGGAGGTGTCACTTAAAAAACAAAGGAACTATTACTGACCAAAATTTTTGCATTAGTATTCTTGGTACTATGTCTATCAATCTTAACCTCCATTCACTAGTCTCAGATAAGAAATATAGAGTTGCAGTAGATATTAGGAGAGTGACATGTGGGTGCTAAAGCTCACAATGTCTGCCTGCAGAAAGTTGTAGAAAGATGACTGCTCTCCCAAGAAAAGAAGAAAATATTTATTGAAATAAAAGTAAGAAAAAAGAAAATAAGGAAGCAAGGTACTACCATTTGGAGGTAAGTTGAAAACATTACCTCTTGAAGTTAGTATTCTAGCCCCCAATATAGTAGAAATATGCTAATTGACATATGCTTTTTTCTAGTTCTATAAAAGAATAGCAGAATAGTTCCATAAATGAATTTAAAATAAAGATTAATATTATAATGGAATTGTAGTGTATAATGTGGTGAACTCAAATGTTTGATTATTAACACTTGCATTTTTAATTTTATCAAGTAAAATATTGGGTAATTTATTTAATAATATAGACAGTTGTTTAATAATTGTTCTTACTGAATTAGAAATAAATCTAGAGAGATTTATACAGTTTGAGAACAACATAAAGAGACAGTAAATGTACGTAAGAATTTTAGCTTAAACAAAAATTATTAATTACTATATCTTTGGACTGGTTAACAAGTTTAAATTTTTGTGTACTATTCATTTCTTTTTCATAATTAATGCATACAACTTTATTACAAACTATACCAATGTTAAAGTTAGCTTTATCAACAGGAATCATAACATTTTTCTTGCAGTTCTCGAATCTTATTTTTTATAATTGATGAAATGATAAATCTGTAAGATACTTCTTTAATTTTATATTGTGTGTGGTGTGTGTGTGTGTGTGTTTCTTTTAGCAAAGCAGGATTGGGTTATCTGCTGTGTCCACCTAGGGGAATCAAATGCCTGATTTTAGCATTGCAAATCTGCAGACTTAAAGAGCGGTACCAGTGGAAGACTAATTTTATTTTATTTTATTTTTTTTTAAGTAGATATAACTTCCATTCCAGAAATTATCTGGGCAGATAAGATGTAATATAGTGAAGTTTTAAAATATATTCATCAATATTGTTTTCAATAGATTTTAGAATATTATTGTTACTACATTTTGTGGCTATTGTGTATTTAGATCCTTTTTTGAGTATTTCACATAAAATTTTATTTTTTATAATGTTCAAATTACTGATTTATAACTTTAAACTTTTACAAGGAAAAATATTTTTTATGGATTAATGAATACTTTTAGAAACCTGCAAATTGTTGAATATTCTAAGATCAATTACCAAATATGAAGATTTGAATTACCACTTCTCTTTTTCAAAACTTGATAAATCATGGCCTTTTAGCCAATATTTTATGCCAACAAGTAAGTGTTTTGCATGATCATTTTGAAAATCAAATTTTTTATTACATCAATTAATGCTTTTATTTTGGGAAGATTAAGTTGATTTAAAAAAACAACAACTAATTTATGTACACTAATACTAGTATAAAAACTATTTTCCAAATAACTGCAAAATTCTGAAGAATTAACAATAACTTCTTTTAATTTATTATTTTCTTTACCTCAAATTTCCTATTTTTGATGAAAAAGTTATCTATAAAGAAAAAATTAGCAAATACAATAATCAATACCCAAATCCAAAGCAGTAGAATAATGAAAATCTTGGCTTAATCCATAAGGATATAATGTTCTTAGTTTCAAAATGTAGAAGTTTTCTCATTGAAGTCTGTTGGTATCTTCATTAACAATTTCTAATATAGGTATCTTAACAAAGGTAAAAGGGTGAATCCTGAAGTTTTAATCCTACAGAATTCATTAAATTGTTTATAAATTAAGATCTATGTACATTTATATGTATATGCAATGGCTTTGACCCACATATTTCATACTACATTTATTACATTTTATAACACTTGCAGCAATATAACTGCTGTAATCAGCTCACTAGGCTAAATTACATACTGCTCAAAAAAATTAAAGGAACAAGTTATGATTTATTGTGTAATTTATCTCAGGTGTTCCAAATGTAATAATATTTTTATTTTTTTAGGTAATTTGCCTCATTTCAGTTCTATCTGTATCCATTTTTTAATGAGTGATGAATGGTGAAACAGAGAAATATTTTTTTTTTTAAATTACCAATATCACCAAAACTGATATTCCATATGAAACAATACTTTAAACAGTTTATATGCATTTATTCAACAAATGTTTGAAACATTCAGTATCGGGTGTGATCTTTATTGGCCGTAACACACTTATGACACCAATTCAGCACACTATGAATCAGTCTGTCGATGTTATCTTGGGGTATGGCAGCCCACTCGTCTACCAAGGCTTGTCGGAGTTCCTGTACATTCCAAGGATGGTACTGGTGTTTGCTAACATGGCTCCACAACATATCCCAACAATGTTCAATCAGGATTTAAATCTGGAGATTTGGCAGGCCATTCAAAAGTCTCCCTTCCTTGTAAAGGAAGTCCATACACAATCTGGAGACGTAGCCTCGCATGTTAACCTGCATGAGAATAAACCCAATGCCAACAGCACTGGCAAAAGGCCTCATAATGGGTCCCAGAATTTTGCCTCTGTATCGTTGTATGTTAAGAGCACCCCTATCAATTACAAGCAAGTCTGTGGAGCCACCCAAGCATGTGACGGCCCAGACCATTACAGAACCTCCTTCACAAGCGACAACTTATATAATATTACAGGCGAAATACTGCTCTCCTCGGCATCTCCACACTCTTGCACGTCAATCATCATGAGACACAATGAACCTGTTCTTGACTGCCCATTCATGAAGTTCCCAGTCCAGGTGCTAACAAGCAAACTCCAACCTGACTGCACAGTGTCACTCTGTCAGAATAATACTTTTGCAGGCTGTTTGGCCTTAAGGCGTGCTTTGCAAATGATAGCAAATTCTTTGGGTCAACACATGGGTTCCAGTGGAATGCTGAATGTAATTTTCCAGTGATTGTGCCATAGCTAACATGTCCCACAGAGCAGTAATCACGATGTAGAGGTCCTCTCTAGCTGTTGTGCATTGATGACCTGTATTCCTGCCATAAGAGTTAGTCTCTCAGTTGCCAAAGTCAATTGATGACGTTTGGTGACACACTGATGCACTGTGCTACCCTCCTTTTGGTCTCGCACCCTCCATCATCTGAACCACCCTGACCACTTCATTTTCAGTCAGATGGCACCTGATTGCTTAAGTACACAAGATGAAGTTACACACTGACAAAATGAGCTACAAACAATCCATGTTGGTGTTTGTTTTGAGAATAAATGAGAAATGCATGGTTTCATGTAACAGCCTTATATAGGGAATCTTAAAATGTATTCTCCTTATGTGAGATGAGTTTTGTTTGAATTGCTTCAAACTTCACTCACAAGTTTAAAAAATACACTTGAGGACAAATGGATACGACTTTCATCCATAAATTTAGCTGTGACAAAAGTAATCTGAAATATGTACTTGTTCCTTTAATGTTTTGAGCAGTATGATTTCACAATACGTCACTGGTTAAGGCTATTACACTTAGCTTCATAAAGATTGAACAATGTAATGGAAAGTGTGACAATACACATACGCTGAATATATTAAAGAGAAAATTAATACATGTTAATTAAGTTAAATGAGCAAAATGATAGTACCTTATTTCCTTTTTCTTATTTTTATTTCAATAATTTTTTTCCTCTCTACTTAGGAGAGCAGTCATCTTCCCACAACTGTCTGCAAACAGTGAAGGGTGATATAGATATGGGACTATGTGGGCTTGAGCACACACATCTTGCTCTCCTAATTTTTATTTCTATATCTATTGCTATTCTGTTATTTCTTATGCAAGACTGGTAAATGAAAGTTAACATCAATAGACAGTGTATCCCCACCTTCCACAGTCACCTCCAAAATCTAGGGTACATTTTATAATCCTACATTACAGCTTGTACCCTGGGATCTTTTCAGTTAGTGCAGCATTTTTTAGCTTATTTTTGTTTTTTAAGTTATAACAAACCTATATACATAAATATAAACTATATATCACTGTATTATACTATCTACTTCAGATGAGTTATTGAGCTTACTATATACTAGATAGCCAGTACATTTCTGTTAGTGATTACTGACCAAAATAAATTAACAAAAGTCTTACAAAAAATATTTTCCGATTTTTGGCATTTTTCCCTTTTTTCAATAATTTCCATATCTTCCCTGACTATATACACCCCAGAGTTAAGGGGTATTTTGCAATTACTTTACTTTTATAATACAAAAGTATGTATAAAGTCACAGAAAATTTGCAGAATGTTTTAAGTTTTCTAAATATGGCAAAAATAATATTTGTATGTTTATGTACTTCTTTTGTTACTGATATGCAAAATATTTGATATTCTGTTCATGCTACACATTTTGTAACATTCATGTGTGAAAAAAGAAAGACTACTTAGACCACATTTGGAGTACCATCCCTCAAAAAGAACACTAAATTGTTTGAAAAGGTTCAGAGAAAAGCTACTAAAAAGACACAAGTTGCCATATGAAGATGGAATAAAATCTCAAACTGATCTCTCTTAAAAAAGAAAAAAAAAAGAGTTAGGGGGGATTTGATTGATGTGTTGATGATCAGAGAAATTGATTGCGTTTGTTTTTGAATTTTGCACAAAGCTACATGAAGACTATCTGTGCTAGCCATCCCTAATTTAGAGGTGTAAGACTAGAAGGAAGACAACTAGTCATTACCAGCCACCATCAACTCTTGGGTTACCTCTTTTATCAATGAATAGTGGGGTTAATCATCTCATTATAGTGCCCTCACAGCTGAAAAGGCGAGCAGGTTTGGTGTGACGAGGATTTGACTTTCAGATTATGAGTTGAGGGCCATAACCATTTAGCCACACCAGGCTGAATTCTGTTGATACATCATCTTGTTTTTTCATAATTAGCAGTGAGAGTGGCAATATTCAAGAACATAAATATATATTTTGGGAAGGTGGGAGTCATCTTAAGTTAAGACTTTGCTATTCTGATAGCAAGATGATTGACCTTTGGAATGAACTACCTTCAGATGTAGTAGATGAGATTAGTTCAAGAGAGTTTCTGGGAAGAGTTGAAAATATTTGAATAATAAAGAGTGAATTTGGGTATTTTAGTTTTATATTCAAGTTTGACATTGTGGATGGGATGACCTAGACATACCAACAAATGCCTTGTTATCATTATATAGTGTGTGTGTGAGGGATGTGCATGCTTCTTTTTATAAACTAACAGGATGTTAAAAGTTTGATATAAAACAAAATTTTGAGATATTACCTTATGTACAGCAAAAGCCTACATAATAAAATGTAAACTACAATAAGTATCAATAAAAACTAAATCTTCCACAAAGATTAACATCTACAGAATGAATAGATCCCTTTTAAAAACATTCAGACATAATTGAAAATTTAGAAGCATTTCCACAACACAAGAATAAAATATATTTTTTGTTAATGTAACAGCTCCATTTTATATGAAAAAAACAAGCAAACAATGTTCTAAAAACAAAAACCTTTAAATAAGTAAAGTTAAGAAATATTTTATTTTACCTTTATAATATCAATGCTTCCTGTAACATCAAACATCAGAATATCTCTATGAAAAGGTTTGAGGGCTCGTTTGATGTCAAGTCGGAATTTCACTGGTTCTAAAATCGGTTCCTGATGTTGAAGAATGCCATCCAGCAAAATAATAGCCCTGATTTTATAACAAAGTGTTAACGAATGTAAAGCTATCAATGCAGGCTATGTTGTAATTGTATGAATTCATACAGAGATAACATAAGAATGAAACATAATTATTTGACAGAAAAAGAATTATATCATAATTATAATTTTCATAAACAAAATCTACAAAAAGTTGTCACAGAAAATTTTCAGTTTCATTGAAAATATTCAAACACCTTCATTAACAATATGGATAAAATTAACAAGGTACAGATTTTTCTTCAGTCAAAGATACATTTATCTACCATATACATCTACCACAGTAAAGTTAAACTTTTGAATATCATTAGAAAACTTTTATATAATACACTGTAATATCAGAGAAAATTTAAGCTTTTCTTTCTCTAAGAAAGAAAGTACAAAAGACAAGACACCAGCATTAACATTACAAATTCATGTTTGACAAAAGTTTTTAAATTTTAATGATATACTCTTCAAAAAAGGAAACAAAAAAGGGATATTTTTGTTATTTTAAAGAAAAATATATGTAATAATGTTACAAGCACAGAGTATGTGATGTTATACATGTTAAGGCACTGATTGTCAGACCAAAATGACAATAAAAGTTGTGCACTTTGAAAACAGAGGAAAACATCGGATCTTTAGCCAAAATGCATTCATGTCCAATAAATTTGTTTGATAGATCGGCATGTTCTGCAAGTGCAACGTGCAGAATCCCAATAAAAGTAACAGGTTTTCGGTTTCCATAGCTCAGTGTTAAGCCAATGACATGCAATATAGTTACGCCAAGACTGGGTGAAGCACAATGCAACAATGCCATTGGTCGCTTGGAAGCAGGCAAATCTCGAATCAGATGTTGCCAGAACTGTGAATGTCCACCCAAGCACCATCACAAGGCTATGGAATCATCACCAACGACATGGATCAACTCGTGACTGTCCACGATCTGGCAGACCTCATGTGACCATGCCCGCACAAGATCGCTACATCTGGTTATGTCCACCACTGTGACATCTACTGCCTCAACCATACCAGGGCTACGTAGGATTTTGAATCAGACCCTACGCAACAGTCTACGAGATGCAGGAATCCAACCTCGACGTCCAGTCAGGGGTGTAATCCTCACCCAGCAACATCATCAAGCAGGCTGCAGTGGACTCGAGCACATCGAGTATGGCCTCACCGACGATGGAGGCATGTTTGGTTCAGCAATGAATCACTTTTTATGCTTCGTAGGCAGGATGTAAGGACCCGTGTTTACTGTTGCCAAGGTGAACATTTTGCAACAAACTGTGTGCAGGAAGTTGACAGATTTGGTGCTGACAGCATCATGATGTGGGCTGCCATCGCCTGCAATGCAAGAACAGACCTTTTGCACATTCGAGGGAATCTTATGGCTCAATACGTCAACAAGATTCTTAGGCCCCATGTGCAACCCATCATGATGAGCGTCAACGACGTTTTTCAACATGACAATGCCCGTCCTCACACAGCCCGACTCACCACTGTCTTCTTGAGACACCACAACATCAACGTTCTTTCATGGCCTTCAAGATCACCAGATTTAAACCCCCATCGAACATCTTTGGGACAAGTTGAACCGATGTCTGTAAGGGCGACAACATCAACCGTAGACTGTACCTCAGCTTGCAGCAGCTTTGCAGGCTGAGTGGACAGGATGTAATTCGTCATCTCATTGCTTCAATGGGCAGGTGATGCCAAGCAGTTATTGATGCTCACAGGGATATACTTGTTATTGATGTTGAGTAATGTTTAAGCATGGACTTCATCTTTGTAGACTTTGGATGTTCAGCAATGAATGTGCAAAGTTTCACACATGTCATACAGAACTACCCAGAATAAACTTGTTAACAATAAATCTCAAATTTTGCCTTTTGCATTTCTTTTTTTGAAGAGTATATTTTTTGCTTTTTACAGTTTTAATGTCGTACCTGCAGACCTGTAAAGAGTTAAGCCTCATCAGAATGTTATCTACAAGATGAAGTGAGCCATCACTAGGGATATGCACTTCCTTGAAGAGGTTTTCAACACTCAAATCTCCTAGACTTAAAACTAAAAGATTTGGTGATGAAGACTTCTGAGGCACCATGATTGTTGGTGCATGGATATCCACTGATAAGTGAAGTTTCATGCCTTGTTTTTTCAACTCCATTATCTACAAAAATAAAAAAGGCATCTTTTTTTTTTAAATATTTAAGATTAATTTTGTAAATGCTACAAAAAATTATAAAAGTTTCTCTCTTTTGGGCAGAAAAGAGTTAAAGTTGGAAGAAACATTTTTTACATTTATAAAATGTAATGTTAAGAACTAATTATATCTTGAAAACACAACATAAAACAAAATTATTTTTGCCTGTTCTATTCTATATTTTCCATGAAACTATTAGTTTATGTTTCTTCATATAAGACAGTAAAATTATGTGTGTGTATTTTGATATATCTTTGATTATCAATGCTACTTTCTCATTAAACTCATAAGGTAAATTTAATTCTAAATAAAAAACAAACATCTTTCAAATAATTGTACACTTTAAAACTTCTCTACTTTTCTCTGTCTCTCTAGAGTAGTGTTTTATATTTTTGTTTTGGGTATTGCATATGCAAGTGTAAATTTATAAAGTGTGAATTGATGAACAGTATTTAAAAACTCTTGAAATTTAATAAGAGAGACTAAATTAGTCAACACACACACAAGGATTAAAAGATATTTTGAGACAATACTTTGTATATGTATTGATATAATAATAAGTTAAAATAATACTTGCAGATACAAATATGAAAAGATATTTCATATTCCTAACTTAACCTATTCTAGGTTCAATTATTTTAATAGCTTATTTGCTGGTTTACACATATATATTTAGCATTGTTGGTTTGATTAGTTTCACAAATTTAAATTCAACAATGTTCGATATCATTTTAATATTATCTGTTCCATTTATTGGCAGTGTTCCAACTTGGTGTCAACTGGAATACTTAACTAGTGGGATACTGACAGCTTCTGATAAAGCTGTTATAGTGAAATATTGGGCTAATAAAGTTAAATTCTGGAGATACAGGTTACTATTTTATTTATATTTATAAAAATATTCTAAATACTTGTTTTCACCTGTTCTTGAACAGCATGTTCAACTGACTTCTTCATATAAGACATCAGATCTGGTTGGGTAAATGGCTCAAAAAAGTGCTGTGGAACAAACATTTCTTTTATTGTAGTATACTGGGTTTAATAAAAATCAAAATTTTGAAGTTAACATTTTTCTTACACCTAAAATTTATTTCAAATAGGTACTCTCCTTTTTCACACTAAGCTATTTTGATCTACTTTTGCTCTCTAATCATCACACAAGACATTTTCACTAACAACACACTAGTTTTATACTACATCAATCTGATGCGGTTTCTGAAAACGTACATATCATGTGACTGTTTTCCACCAATAGTACTACACAATCTATAATGAAGCAGCTAGTTCACTTTGCTATTTCCATTCAGCTCTCACTTTTAAGAATTATAAGCTGAAAAGGCAGAAGGTACCAATTTTGGCACACAACACAAAAATCAGGCAGAAAGCGATCACTCAGAATTAATGATTGTGCTCCAGAATGAACTAAGCACACATACAGAGTATTCCGCTACTTCTGAAACAGGTATCTTTTCACTCTTGATATGCAATGTCAACCAAAGAGATGAGGTTCCATAATTCATCCTCAGCACTAGGAGGATGTGTACAAATGCTATTAATTCTAAGAGATCCAATATATGGTAAAGTACAATAAGAAATATCTATGCAGATATACAACCTCAACTGGATAGACAAGGTCCACAACTTGCCTTTGGAATTAGGTGGCTGTGTAGAAAAAATAACATAACATAGTACATACATAGTAGCTACAGCAGATAGACTGTGTTATACAGATTAAGCTACATAACTAAGTACAAACAGTGCCACACATTAAGCAACCAGAATTAGGGAGATAAAAATAGCTTTTACTTAAAACTGAAAAAACTTCCAAAACAATCACGGAAGCTAGAAGTACAACAACTCAAAAATTGCATTAAAAATTGTAGTATTGCCTCAACTTAATTATGAGAATGGGTTAATATCTATAACAGATATTAAAATCAGAAATCACAATCCACTCAACTGTGAATGCAGGAAAAAGACACCCTGCATTCAGAACTACACAGAAAACATGGAACATGCACTCAACAACAGGAACAGCATACATGTGTCTATTCTGTAGCAGGCATTATGAGGCAGACAAAGTACCTCAAAATTCCCTCTGTAGGAGCAAGGAGAATTCTGCAATCAGAATTAATAAAAAGATGAACTTCTACTGCACACAACTGTAGGAATAAGGTGATGTCAATCCTGCACACTGGTATCAGGAGAAGGATGCCATGTGAGCTGGACCTGCTTCAACCTTCTATTTTATTTTTCTTTCTATTTCTATCCACCCAGAAAATTGTATCCAGGAGAAATACAAAAGGGGAGAAACCAGTATTGTCCTCCTCTCATTGAGTAAATAATCATAAGCATGAATTGTAAAGTAAAATTATAAACTCATTCAGGAGAAAGTATTCATGGTCCACCACCTCAGCAACTAGGAAGAGCTCCTATGCTCTAATACTGGGGTTCCCAACCTTTTGGCACTCCCGACCCCTTACCTAAAAGATTTAAGCCCATGTGACCCCCTACTTAGGGCTTACTATCAGCAGTTTTGTTTTGTTTTTCTGTGAAATAGAGGGAAAGAAACATCTAAAAAAATATTTGAAAATTCTGTAATTATTTATTAGCAAATTAAATCACATTGGTCTAACCTGAATTCACAAAAAGAACATATATTTCTTAAAATAATATTAACACAAGTTTGAACAGCTATCCAACCGAGATGCCTGATGTTGCATTTCAGCAGCAAGCTTTGAAATTTGTGGCCGAGCATTTGTTAGAGCCAGTCTCATGTCATCTCCAACATCCAATCTGTTCCTATTCTTTGTTTATATATTGACAAGAGTGAAAAATCCTGCCTCACACAAGTAGGTAGAAGCAAATGGAACGAAGACACATAAGGTTATCATGCTGACTTTCGAGTATGATTGATACATAGCGCACCTTGAAGAGATCACGAGATGAAGAGTCGTTCCTTAGATCCAGAAATTCATCTTGGATATCATCTGGGATGCTGTATACATCAAGTTCAGTACAAAATGGGTTCCTTACTAGGGCCTCCTGTTCCTGTGATAGCTCAGGGAAGTAACGCTCGACTTCCTTTTCTAAAGACTGAAGATGTTCAGTAATCTCATTTTTGAGAAACAGATCCAGTTGGATCTGAGACTCATCTGTCACTCCACAAAGTTTTTCAAACATAGCAATGTTTTCAAGATTGATTTTCTGACACCAGTTCTGCAGTTTGGAAACAAAGGCCCAAAGACTATCTTGAAAAAGGGGAACATATGTTTCCCTTCCTTGAAGCTTCAAATTGAGCTTGTTCAGCTTGTCAAAAATGTCAGCTAGGTACGCAACCCTTTTATTCCATGCTTCAACTTCGAAGTGAACTACAAGATCTTTCCTTTCTTGAGTCTCCAGCAATAACTTCATTTCATCTTTCATTTCAAAGACATGATTAATAATGTTTCCTTGTTCAGCTTGTCAAAAATGTCAGCTAGGTACGCAACCCTTTTATTCCATGCTTCAACTTCGAAGTGAACTACAAGATCTTTCCTTTCTTGAGTCTCCAGCAATAACTTCATTTCATCTTTCATTTCAAAGACACGATTAATAATGTTTCCTTTCAACAACCAATGTACTGCTGTGTAAAAGAGAAGGACTTTGTGAGCAGCATTCATGTCTTTGCATAGTTCTTTGAAAAGACAAGTGTTGAGTGCTTGAGTCTTCACATAATTCACAATTTTGATTACAGATTCCAGCACTTTCTGCAGAGAGGCAGGGAGAGTCTTACTGGCAAAAGCATATTGGTGAATCATGCAGTGGATGCCCTTTGCTTGAAGTGCTAGCTTCTTCAATCTCAACTGAAATCCTGAATTCGATCCCAGCATAGCCGGTGCCCCATCCGTACAAACCCCACACACATTTTCCCATTAAAGATCTTCGTCTTGAAAATAAGTTGAAACTTTTTCCATGACATCATCAGCTTTGGTTGTGGTCTCAAGTGCACTGCAAAATTAGAATTTGTCTTTAATGTCACCTGAATTAATGTATCTCACGAAGACAAGCAACTGAGAACATGAACTTACATCTATTGACTCATCGAACTGAAAGGAGAACAAAGGGGAACCCTTGGTTTCAGTCAAAACCTGTTCCTTCACATCCATAGACATTTTAGAAATGCACCTCTGTATAGTATTATTTGACAGGGATACTTGCTGCATCTTCTTTGCACTGGCTTCTCCAAGAATAAAATTTACTGCTTTCATCATGCAGGGTTTAAGAAGTGTTTCTCCAATCGTGTGAGGCTTTTTTTATTTAGCAATTTCGAATGAAATCTCATATGAAGCTTTCACTACGGCTGCACTCTGCTGCTGAAACGACCCACTTCTATTAATTCTTTGGCTTTTAAGACACCGTTCATGCCGTTTGAAGAAATCCAAACCCTTCTTTGCGTCTTCTGGATGTTTTGTCTCGAGATGATGCTCGAGTTTCAATGGTTTCATTGACTCTGCACTCAGAACAGCATGGTACAAAACACACTGTGGTTTATCGATGCCGTCATTGGCGAGCACAGTGGGGAAGCCAATGTTGAGGTAGCATTCTGAGTATTTGAGCTGTTTAGCCATGAACACAACTAACTTCTACTGCTTACTTATCTCCTTGTTAAAATAAAATAAAAATGTTGAATAATGAACGCTTTGGCAACTGTAGATCTTACACTGACTACTTGTGGGGGGTGCAGGTAGAGTAATGATGGGGTAAGTGTTGTGAGGGAAGGGAGCGTGGCCAGTCGTGCGTTTTATCATTCACCAATCAGCAATGAACATGTGACTCACATGTCGATAGCGAGCACACACACACTTAATCACAGCTAAACAGACACACAAGCACACGTACATGCGCGTGCACTCACATGCTCGCTACTCACTAGTACACACATACATACAGTTGCAGATACATACACATTCACACAGGCACATTCACTCACATGCATGCATACATTACACCCATAATATCACCTAATGACATTGAACTAACGTAGCACACATTTTGCTTTGCACCAAAACAAAAAAAATTAAGGAGCATGAAAATGTAATTGATGAAATAAAATTAATGTTATCCCAAGCTACTTCTAACAAGGCTACACGACTCACCTGCAACCCACTGGTTGAGAACCCCTGCTCTAATAGAAGTAGGGGGATAAATGTGGGGCATCTGAAGGAACATACACTGAATAATAGGTAATGGATCTCATGATTTTCTGTTTTGTAAAAGCAGACTGACTCCAATTTATCCATTCAAAGGGTTGGCAGGGATAGACAAAAATTCCCTTCTGCTTTACTCATGAAGCCCTTCAGTGATGGTTCACCACTTAGTGAAACAATTATATTTAGAAACGTGAATGAAATGAAGTGACAAGATTTACTCCAGTCAGAAGCAAATGGACATATGAAGAAATGCCAAAGGATGAAGACAATGTCTATTGTCCACTAGAGAAAGATACAGACAAGGTCATGCAGATAATGAATAACGAAGGTATTGATAATAGTCCACATTTTGACCTCAGTGATCCCTTCCAAAGAATGTCAAAGTCATGCAGCAAAGGACACAATGATGTAACATATCTGATGAGAAAAAACATTTGGAAACAATGATCTTCCACGAATAAATCCAAATATGCCATCTTAATAAGTTGATGAACCTACCATAACAAGGGACAGCTCACAGGAAACAGAAGGGTTCCATGGAATAAGTCATGAACATGAACCCCTAAAGGAGACCATGCCACATAACACCATAAGAAATAAACTTGGCAAAGAAGTTGATCAGAATTGGAATGAGAGTAGAGGTAAGAATTGGAAAATAAAAAAATGAGTTTGAAAGGCAAACAGTCTTCATACGCAGCATAGTATAGAGGGAGAAGGGATTAATCAGGATAAAAAATGACATAAAAGGAATGGTAAAAAGAAAAGAGTAACAATAAAGACAGAAAACTAATCCCTTCTACATGCAAGAAGAAAAAAGAAATCAGTCTTGAGGGAGAGATAAAAGATGGAATATGAAGATAAAGGTTCAAAGGAAAGTATTGAACTCTTCAATACTGGAATTTTACCTATTTTCATTCACTTAATCAGTCCTTTACTGCTACAGATCTGTATCAGTTCCCCTTTATTTTTCTCTCATTTTTCTTGGAGGGTTAATAAAGACTAACTGGGTAGTGATAATTTTCCCATTGTTTTGAGGAAAATTACCTGTAGTCTATGCCATCTTACCTGAGTGTTACAGTGGAAATATAAACAGACTGATTGTCTTTCCTTCACTACTCTCATAGAACTAGGTCCTGTTGTTGTTAGTCTTCCAACTATTAACGACTGAGTGGAGGCAGTATCTGACTGTAGAATTCAAGAAGCTATTAATTTTGTCCTCTGAGCCTCAAATTGTTCCCATTGGTATCCTCATTTTTCTTGGAGGGTTAATAAAGACTAACTGGGTAGTGATAATTTTCCCATTGTTTTGAGGAAAATTACCTGTAGTCTATGCCATCTTACCTGAGTGTTACAGTGGAAATATAAACAGACTGATTGTCTTTCCTTCACTACTCTCATAGAACTAGGTCCTGTTGTTGTTAGTCTTCCAACTATTAACGACTGTGTGGAGGCAGTATCTGACTGTAGAATTCAAGAAGCTATTAATTTTGTCCTCTGAGCCTCAAATTGTTCCCATTGGTATCTGACTGTAGAATTCAAGAAGCTATTAATTTTGTCCTCTGAGCCTCAAATTGTTCCCATTGGTATCCTCATGTTTACTGATCTTCTGCATACTAGCAGGTATGCAAGGCTCAGAAATGGGCTTGGGATGATATTTGCAAGCTAACTTATTCCTCACATTAAGAAGATTTGTGTCAAGTGTTCTTGGATACTGAACATCCTCTGTGTCCTCTCTTCCACCTTTTACATAGCTAATGAAGGTTATATGCTGAAGATATTTCAGCTTTCATATCATCCAAATCAAACCATGGTTCTACTAAGTACTTTGTATTGAAGATATTGGACCCTGTACCTCATCTGAGGCTTCAGCTCTGCACTTTTTCAGTTCGAAGTTTACAGACTGAATCCCATGAACTTCTTGTCACCAAAAACATTTGCAATTTTCCTTGATTTATGCCACCAAGCTTTGAACCTTACAACAGCATTCCACCTGAGATTGCGTCTTTCTTCTTCAATGGGCTTGTTTTTTTCAAAATCAATGGTTAGTTATTCCTGTTTGGTCTTCATATCCAAGCACAGTCTGTTCTTAGATAATGTTGCTGAATCCAATCACCAGCCCATCCTTGCTACCACTTCAGCCCATAACTTTTCTTGAGTTATTTGAAATGGGTAAATACTCCCAATTGAAAGAACTATCTTCTCTTTGCCATACATCTTTTGAACCATTCTTCTGTTCCCGTTTTCATAGTTGGTTCAAAGTCAGATGACTGTGGGTTTTCCCATGATGAGTGAGTTGTGGACTCAGTGGTTGCTCACAGGATCCCCTTTATAGTTTCTGCATTCATTACTAAATTGTATGCCATTCTTTTTGCCTTAGATCACATAGAAACTAAGCAGTACACTAAATATACTACTTGCACCTATACTCCTACCTGTTTACTGGCCCTGGAATCATTTAATATGTATTCTTACCCTGTTCTTAGTAATACTAAAAAAATAACTTGCCCATTTTTCTCTATTTTCTATTTCCACCCAAGTTTTCTGTATACCTAGCCGTGTTGATATTTGCAGGAGCAAACTTGCTGACACAAAAGCTAAGTCCATCTGCTCTGTCACTGTCTTTCCTGTTCCATTTATGAATTATAGTCCTGCTATAAAGACATGGTTCTATGCCATTTAGCAATCAATTTGGAAAGAGCAGCAGCATCGTTTTAGATGTTTAATCTCGTGGTTTACTACTGATGAAAAACAGCGTCATTGGAGGTGGTGACACTGTCCAGCTTGACAGTGTTTTTAGAATCTGTGGGCCACTGGTGTTTTTAATTCTATTTGAGTTTTGTATCTGATTTTGGGACATTTATTAGCTTTTAACTTGCTTTTTTTTTAACCTTATGACAGAAATTTACTTTTTGGTTTTATTTTCATACTAGTTGTTCAGCACATCTAGCCACGTTGTTTTGTGTCAATAAACCCCCAGAACCAACCAAAATAAAGAAAGAATAACAGAGAAAAAAAGCAATGAAGATAGATAACAAAGGATAATTCATAGTTCAAAATCCATAAAACATCTGATCACACAGAACTAAGAAAAAGTGCAAATAAAAATAATTGTACACCTTAAGTCAGAAAATTTCAATCACATAAATGAAATAAAACAAACCTATTTTAAAATATCTTAAACATGACATCAGTGTTTAAATACATAACTCTTATTAATAAATAATATATAAATCCTTTTGATAAAACCTAGAAATTAAATCAGACCCTATAAAATAAACATTCATACAAGATCCTCTTATGCAAGGTGAGAACTAAAAATCCTTTAAAAGAAAATTCAGCACGAAGTCTCTTTGAAAAAAATCATTTAAAGGGAAACTTTTAATCAAAACATAATACAAAAGCAAGTAAAACTCAACTTTTCAAACATAGAGCAATTAGTCCACAAATAAGTTAGGTTTGTTGGTATTACTTTTAAGGGCAAAATGAAGACTATATGTAAGAAAATGCCATTGAAAGAGTACAATTCTGTATATAAAGATATCTATAATACAGGATGGATATTTTTCAAAAATATGAATAAAATCAACAAAGTGTAATAACAAGTGAAATATTTCATATTTCTTTATTTACATCATAAAGCAATAGGATATTAAGCCTTAAAATGCATATGTAGAAATAAGCACCATAGCGACAAATCTGCAGCACATGTTCACATAAATATACCTACTCACGATGAAAAATATGGTTTTTACACTGGGGTTAATATGTCTACAAGTGAATCAGAAGATGTGTATATTTAACAGCAAGCATGATAAAATACATGAATATTATTTATAGTTTAGAGCTTTTTGCTTCTTTTATCACCTGCCACTAGATTTAATTAAATAATATATGAACTTTTTTATCATTAACAGAAGTTTACAGCAATAGAAAACACACTCATGATTTTGCTTAACAATCCCACAAAAACAGATTCTTTGAAAATTTTATATAGTTCTGTATGTATACACAAAACCAAAAAAAAGCCCAACTTACTTGAACTTCTGTAACAATTCTATGCAAGTAGACAAAATGCATCCGCCCTATTCGTAACCAAACAGACCCGTCACCCTTTTGGGACAGGCTTTCTTCTTCTATTCCAACTTCTTTGTGCTTTGGGCTATTTTTCACATACTGAAAAATCAGAAACAAAGGTTAATGTGGTGGTACATCAAATCACTGGTAATGTCAGTGACTTTAAAAACACAGCACAGATTTTTTGGGGATCAAAATATAGATTGACTTTTGATACAAGCATACATTCATAGATATACAAATAATAATAATATAGGAATCTTGCAACAGCTATAAATTTCAGAATTTTAGTGAAAACAAATATGTAATGATAGCTTTGTTTATTAATTTTATATTTAATTTAATATAAAAATAGTCAAGATCACAGATATGAAAAAGAAATTTCTTTGTCAAGGATTAATTAATCAAAACGAGTGAAAATGACTTAAATATACATGTTCCCTATTTTCATATAAGCATTTTATGACCAAAAGAATAACTAAACCTTTATATCTATTTGCCTTTGATATCTAGTTTACTGTATACCAGGGTGAATAGGAAGAGAAATGAAATGGAAAGTTTATCTCCTTTTGTAAATTAAGTTAAAAATTAAATATAGAATTATAAATAAATAATGTAGAACACTACAAAAAGAGCAGGATGAGGTGAGTCAATCTGATTTTAAGATACTGGATAAATTTGCTCATTCACGTTTGAGTGAAATGACAATAATAAAAAGTATTAATAAAATTTTGATAAACTGTATACAATACATTAAAATATTTAACAGAGGATATGTAACACAGAAGAAGCTGAACTGGAATTAGTAATGAACAAAAGCAAAAACTTCAAAATGTCTCCATCTATCTGTGATGAAAACATACATCTTATCTATCCCTTCAGAACCATTTTGGTTTGCTGGTTATTGCTGAGGAGACTAAAATGGAATGGGCTTTTACAGATTTGTAAAACAAGTTTTTTGTTTTTGTTTTGAGGGCCAATTTTTAGTATTTTATGCCAGCTGAATTATCCCTGAAGTACCTGGAAGGATGACCCTTTTGAATAATTAGGCCTTAGGATGTTCCTCCATGTGCGTCAGTCTATAGTTGCTATCACAGCCATTTTCCACAGCGACTATTTAAAATGACCTTCCTCAACATTTTGCATCTACTAGTTTTTCTTTTGTTTTTCATTTCCTTTAAACTTCCATGCAAAAGTTGTTTCAGGATTCTCTTTTTCATCCATTCTTAGATTATGATTCATACAGACCTGGCAATTATTTTCTTCAGGAGTTTACAAGGGGTATTTTTGTTTAAATCATACATATCTCTCTTTAAAATATTAACAAAAAGCAAAAATCTGATGCACCATTCAATGGTAATAGAGTAGCTCAAAAGTTGGTGGTGGATGGTGATGAATAGTTGCCTTTCCTCTAGTCTTATGCTGCTAAATTATGGATGGCTTTGTGTGAAATTAAAAAGAAACAAACAACCCCTGCCATCCAAACTTTTTTAATATTTACTTATTTCTCTTTTCTTGAAAATTATGGAGATCTCCTATCAATAGCAAATCACATGCTTCTTTGGGATATCAGAAGGTACATATACAGCTACCCCAAACCAAGGTAAATTAATATTTGATATCTACAACATGTGGAGGGCATTAAAAAGACAGGGGTCCATTGACAAATAAGACAATTTATTAAAAGTTGAAAGACAAGACTTTCTTGGGAGTGTGATATCATGGGAGAATATCGGGACTGTGGTTTTTGGTAAACACAGTTAATCAAGCATGCCATTTTGTAGTTGAATACAATTTTTTTTAATCATTGAAAAAAATGGCCATTTTTGTACACAAGAGCAGAAGGGCTGAAACTTCAGTCCAACAAGTCACTTCTCTGTGCAGGTCACTGCTGGTTTTGAAAATGGACTATCAAACAACTTTTTATACATAGAAAGAGCAAAATTCATTGGAATAAAATTTAAAAGTCAGTCCATTTTATTACTAGAAGAAATTGAAAGGTTATTAAAAAAATACATTAAGATTTTTTTTAAAGTTCCATAATGTATAAAGGAATATACAAAAATCTGGACACCCTTGTTGAAATCTATCCTATTTATGCTCATCCATTACATAAATTTTCATTACTTCTGACAGAGTAATACTGAATTTAAATTACTGTTAAAATCTTCAGTTTCAATTTGTAAATATTAATGCTCCAAATTTTCTTCAATTTTGTGAATGCAGTTATTAATTTATTTATTCTCATTTAGTTATCTTGTTCTGCTACCTATGCTTCCTAATTATTGCATTTTGAAATACAAAGAATTCTGCTTCCTCAACTTTGTATGTTATACCTTTAAACTATCCTTCTTCCAGTTATCGTGTGTTTCTGTATTATTGGTATTTACTTTTAAGCCAGCTTAAGCTGTGTATTAAATTAAACTTGGAGTTTGTTTTTTCATATCTACAAATTCAAAGGTCATCAAAGTCACACTGTCAAACAGTACAAATTCTCTAATGTGATTGTAAATTTTCATCTAATTCTAGTACTTGATTTATATATTTTTCTTATGTTGTCTACTAGTAACAGAGAAAATACTACGCATTACACATTCTGTTTAACTAATTTTGCTTCAAACCATTCTATATCTTGACCATTTTCCACTACTGTGCACTTGCCTTTTTCTATAAAGTTTGAATCATTTTGATTAATTTCTGTTTTTGCCAAATTACCCACAAAATTTCTTCAATCAATAATATTAAATGCTTTTTTGTAATCTAGGAAACTCAGATGTAACTTTGAAGTCCAATTTATTGAATATGTGACTATATATTTCTAAATGTCAAACATGTTTGACCTAGTTCCTATTGGGTCTGTTCTCAGTCCTATTTGTTCACTTCTTAATTGTTTTTATCTATTCTATTTTTTTTATCCAATCAATCATAATTATTTCCAGCAATGCAATTAATTTTTCTCATGGTTTCACATTTAGTCAAAAAATAAAAAGTAGCTTCACAGTGTTCTTACACTTACCTTGAAATCAAAAAGTCGGTCATCTTCAATTGAAAGAATCTAAATAAAGAAAACTGTTTATGAAATACAACATTAAAAATGGTTTTATAAAACCTATAGTCATTCTATTACACATTAATCAAAAAAAGTTTGTTTAAGCTGAAACAAAAAACATTTATATAGATAAAATTTACTGTATTTAATATATGGTCAGCAAGCAAGTACTTAAATGAGTATAAATAAGCAAGTAAACACCTTTTAGAAGTGGTGTAAAACAGTTTAATGATTACAAACAGTAATGCAGTGTGATATTAATCCATTATGAAACTCAACAGCTATTTTTTATAGTAAATAAGTAATACTGAATGTAAAATATCAGTTTTTACACAGTGTAAGTTGTTAGAATAAATTGTTCTTATTACTTCTAAAGATTCTATTATTCCTTTAGTATGAGAAAATTCTGAAGTTAACTATATATACCCTTGATACTAATTAATTACTGCTTTAGAATATTATTTTATTTAATAATTTCTCTTTGGAACTGTGCTTACTGATTCAAATAATAAAATTACTTCATAACAATAATGCTGTGTTATTGCTTAAAAATATTTCATTATATTTTTATTGAAATATAAATGAGAAAAGGACAAGAAAGTGGTTCACTTTTATTAAAAGAGTTTTTGTGATCTTGTGTATCTTATACCAACTTTTAAAGAATGAAGTATATACGTTTAGTATGCCAACATTTTGAGTGGCATGAATGAATATAATAAAATGACCCAATGAAAATTTGTTTTATATAACAACAAATTTACCAAAAAAATAGAAGCAGAAGATAAAGAAGAAACATAGTACAACAAGGTTTTTGACTCTTATTATGTATCATTCAGACTGAAATCAGCTTCAAAATAGGAGTCGAAAAGTCACTCAACAAGTATACTAAAGTTTTAATAAATACGTATATAACTAACTTGTATAATAATACATCACTCTCAAGCAGAACATAGGGATATAATCTTATCACAAATTCAAAAAATGAAAAACATTCATGTTTCGTTTAAAAGAACACTATGTCTATTAAAGACAAAATTAAAAAAAAAAATTGAAAATTTTCTCAGTAATCATTGAAAATACAACCAGAAACAAAATTAAGTTATTATTTGTGTCATTAATTTACAAATGTTATGAATTTAAAACAGAAGATTTGACAAAGTTTATTAAAAATATTTTCAAAGTGTTTCTAGTCATATCTTGACTTTTCATTTAGCTTTACAAACCTACAGCATCCATTTATCCATTTATCAGCCATGCTGTCACCCCTTTAACTCCTGTTACTATTGCAGTAACTACAGAACACCAGAAAAGAAACTATGCCTATCAAACTTAATGATGTTACAACAAGCAGCAAGTAAAAAACATGAAAGTATTTCATCATGCTTAACTCCAATTACATCATTACCTCCCTCCAATTTCAAAATAAGTCACCAAATACCCACAGATGGTAGGAAATTGACATTAGTAGATTCATGTACAGAATATTGTCTAATGAGAAGAGAAAGCTTGATTGCTCACTTATTTTTGCTATTTATATAAGCAAGAACTCTTAAAAAATTCTTGAAAATACCTACATACAGAACCCTTCTCACACAAAGAACCAAATGCACAGGCTTCTCAGCACTAAACCAGACTCAATCAAAGATGTCTCTCATGAAACCATGGTGTCTGATGTTACAGTAACATTTGTAACCATGGAACAACAAATTTATTGTAACCATCTACAGCTAGTCCTTTATTCATATAACAGCACTATTAAATCTTGACATAATGCAAGTTCAACTTCAGATCAAGTTTGAAACATTATTTGTGAGCTGCAACATGGTAATTTGAAATAATTTTTTTCCCACCTGTGCAAGGGCAAAAAAATTCTTAGTTAATAAACATTAGTAAAGGAGATTCCTCAATGATGAGGAATTTAATTCATCATGTAACTCCAGTGAGTCTTTGAATAATTAATGTTCTTATATAGCTATGTTTGGAACAAAAGACAATCCATTTTGTCATGATGTCATATGGAATGTCATATATATTTTGTCACAATTACCATAATAAAGAAGCTTGAGTCTTCCTGTACTTCAGCCACTGTCAACATCTCTCTGACTCTTCACTGCACTACAGTGTATGATGAATTAAATATCTTTCTGTAGAATGATATATTGTAATATAAAAAACCAGTTGAAGATCACTGTATCACAACTATCAGTTGCTACAGGAACAGACACAGGTGGAATAGAACATATGAAACAGAATGGTAAAAGGCAGAAAAGTAAGAAAAATTAAAATGAAGAATAAACTTGTCAATAAACAGGTTAAGTTTTCAGGATTCCATGTAATTGGTCCATAATTCTATTTCAAAAGGTGTTAATACTTTAACATGTATTTCATATATTGTATTATTAGATACTTATTATGTTGAAAATAAAGCTTGACGTCAGTTAAAAGAAAAAACAGCAATCAAGCATAACATCAATATATAAGATACAGACAATATTTTCACAGCACTTATTTTCAAATATGAAAGAATGGTAAAAGTACAAAAACACACTGTAATATATTGAGGTTTGAGAGCAGTCTAACAAAAGAATGAGCATTTTTAAGTAATTTAAAACAGTTTAAATACAAATAAAATCTGGTGCTCAATGTATCTTCTTTTACAGGTCAAATACCACAGGCTAATTTAATACTTAAATCTTCCAACACAATAATATTGTAAACAATCTTAAACTAAAATAAAGTTACAAAATTAACTATTTAAAACTTGCATGGCAAAATTATCACGGTGTAAACGAATAAAGAGAATACAATTTTAAGACCCTAAAACAACTTCTTTATACACTTAAAATAAACTATTTTCCTACCTTAGAGTAAAGAGTTGATTCCATTAAGTCATCTACTGTAAGACTTGTCAGGTTGGCACGTAAAACTATCCTTTCATTTGCCTTGAGAATATAATCACTTTCAAGTCCTGTAAAAGATAAATTACATTATAGTTTAACATGTTTTTCAACTGTAATTAAGATACTGCTACTTTTTTAAAGTATAATTCATATACACTGAGCTAGTTATTACAAGCCTGATGAATAATGTAGGTTGAACCTGGGGAAATAAACATATGCTAAAGAAATCAGACATCCTTCACAACAGTAAGTTCAGCCACAGAGCTGTACAAACAAGATCTACAAACAAATTCCTAATTTAAAATGTTGATTTCTAATTGCTCCAGATTTTAAACTATTTCCTCATACTATTGAAACAACTAAGTTAAATATACTGAGTATGTAAAAACCTAATAAAGAATTAACTTTATCCAATTTGAAAAATCTATAATTGGGTCAGAGCAGAAACGTCGTCACAGACATGGAAAATAGTGCTATAAGCAACATATTTAGCACTATTTTATCAGGTTACAGCAAATTTAAAATTATCCAATAGAGGGACTTGTTGCTGGAGAATTAAAACCAATGTAAAGAAAGCTATTTGTATAGTGAGATTGTTTAATGACTAGAAGCAAAGGGCATTATTTGAAAAAAGTGTGGATATGCAATGTTTTCCATTGAAAGAAAAAACATATACCAACTTAGAGAAATTTCTACATTCCAAAACTGAAGGCTAGTAACAAAACAAAATTCTCTGATAAAATAAATCCACTGCAATAATCCTGGTCATATATTGTCATCAAAATAATAAAGATTTTAAAATGATAACTTTATATAAGTCAGATAACTACATAATTCCTGCCACATCACAAAATCAAACTATTTTCATATAAAATATGGTAAAATAAATTGGAATCACAGATTTGTCTGCAAACCTGTTCTGATACAGTTAGTCAAATATAAAAATATATACACACCAGGAAATTGTTCAGCTCTTTTTAATACACCTATTACTGCAGTACTTAGTACTAACCTGTTAAATCTAGTTTTAACTTCCAACACAAAAGTAAATTTACTATTTTCACATAATATCTAAGAAATAATTTTTTCAAAGATTGTTACAAATGTGCTTCTTTGTTAAGTATGTTAACAGTAATGAATGAGTATTATTTCCTAAGACCATTTGGATCTTGCAGTAGAGAAACAAGACATAAAGATGTGACAAAACTAAGATACATCCTCTCTCCTGAACCAAGGGCTTTTACCAACTATGATGAAAGAAATACCTCCATGTTTATTTTTAAGACTTTGAAAATTAGAAGTTGATAGATTCCACAACTTGACTTCTGTTGGTTAACTTCAACATATAGAAACAGATTGATGAAGATAAGTCATGATAGCAATGACCACCCTATGTCTTCAGACCAACTGAGATGGTATATATGAGAGACAGATGTTTAATCTTGAGCCCAAAAACTTCAGGTGTTACCACTTTGAGAGGTGAAGTAGGCATGATGGACATAGCCTGTTAAAATTAATCATGACACTGTTAAGTAGAGCAGCCAGCATTTTGTCAAAATCCTGTTGACCCATGAGGAATTTAAGTGTTTTCCTGGTTGATAAGGCACACATAATATCTTTAGAATGTGTCAAGTGTCTAGCTGAGATGAATGAAGAAATTAATGTATATCTCTTAAGTGTCATGGCATTCTCTGCTAACCTAGCATGGAGGCTTTGTATTCATCACAATGTACACATAATTATTTTTGTAGACAATGAAGAGGTCTCCTCTGAAGTTCTGATATTATCACAGAAACAGAGCAGATATCTGTTTGTAGCACCATAAAGAAATGATGATGAAATGAAGAAGGTAAGCCTGCAGTTTAGTTTGATTTTAAACTTTGCACAAAGCTACTTGAAGGCTAGCTGCATTAGCTGTCCCTAATTTAAAAGTGATAGGCTAGAGAAAAGGCAACTATCCAACACCACCAATCACTAACTTTTTACCAAAAATACTCAAATTGAACATCATATTATAATACATGCATGGCTGAAAGAACAAGCATGCTCAATAACAATGATTTCAACCTATGACCCATAGGCCACAAATTGAGCAGCCTAATCAATAGACTATATCAGACTGATTAATCCATAGAAAGGGCAAAAACTTATGTTGGCCTTTATCATTTCAAACAGGTGTGTAACCTGAATAGATTGAAAAAGGGGCAGATGGTGTAATATTAAAGCAGTTAGGTGTTTGACAACTTAATGCATTAGAATGAAAGCAATACAGCAGTTAAAACATAGTTTCTGTTGAAATGTGAGACAATAGGAACAGGTGGAAGAACAAACTTTCAGTTAGACTAAATTTAAGGCTCAAAAGCACAATCTCTTGACAGAAATTAGCAGATTATGCATTCAATGTGAAGGTTAGCAAAGGCTTGCCTGAACATGGTTCAAAAAGAAGTTTTTATCAACAAATTTATTAACAGCTGCTATACAAAACCCATGAGGCACAATCTTTTATCAATGCTGTTTCATGATGATGCAATTTGATGAAGAATCCATATGCAGTGGCAAATGTTACTTGCTAATTCTAGTCTTGAACACTTTTAGGGTTAACAACAACTGTTAAGGCTTGATTTTTGTTGAAATAAGAGAAAAAATTCTAGAACTAAATGTGCAGTTTTGGAGTTGCAGAACACTTGTACAAAACCAATATTGTATAATTAACATTTACTCTAATAATAAAAAATACTTTTTTACTTTATTTTTCAAATTTCATCTGCATAACTTTCATAGCCTCCTAAATGGATATCAATTTGTTCAAGTAAAACTTAAAAAAAACAACTTATTTTTCCCATTATTTTCTTTACATTCTAAAGGCTCAGTTCATTTGATCAATCTCATAATCACCAAAAAAAATAAATCTCAAATGCCCTTTGTTTTTCTTTCTTTCTTTCTAGAATTACTAAATATTGTAACAGAAAATTACAATTATTTACCCTAAACAGTCTCAGGCTCACAGCAATTCACATTTTCATTTATTTATTATTTTGTTGCTCTTTGAACCATATCAGACAGTTATAAATTGCATTAAACCATCTATTTAGATATGTAAACAACAATTCAAACAATAAAACAATACACCACAAAAATAATATAACTTATCTGGCTCTTTAACTGACTTACACAAATGTTTATAAAATTTAATTACTTACCAGAACACCAATAAAATATTCTTGAAAAATAGT
This sequence comes from Carcinoscorpius rotundicauda, assembly GCA_011833715.1. NCBI lineage: Eukaryota > Metazoa > Arthropoda > Merostomata > Xiphosura > Limulidae > Carcinoscorpius > Carcinoscorpius rotundicauda. The sequence goes on along the minus strand of CM022392.1, from coordinate 39,608,188 downwards.
ATTTAAAAAAAAATAACCTAGAGACACAATTTCTTAGCTTAAAAATGGCTCTTCTAATGATTATAAGCATATAATATTGAAGTTAACATGAATAAATCATTTATAAAGCATAAAAGGAGGATGACGATTTTGTGGTGGGTGTAACAAATTTGTTGATATCTTAGAAAATAAAGGTAGAAGGTTTTTATATTAAATTCTGGCCTGCCAATACTTATAGCTGGTGTATCTATATGGTGGAAATTTTGAGACCTTAATAAAGAGAAAGAAAATATAAAACAATAAATGTATAGTAGAGAAGTATCACATGACGTACAGGAAGGAATATTGAGAAAGAAAATATTTAAATAAATTCTAATTTAATAAATTAACAATTACATTAAATAATATTACAATAAGAAATAAAAAAATATTTTGATGCTAAGTTTTTACATCACCCACTGGGTACAGCAGTAAGTATAGATTTAGGGGTTTGATTCCTCTTGGTTGACACAGCAGATAGCCTGATGTGACTTTGCTATAAGAAACACATATATACATGCTAAGCTTTTGAAATATAGTGATAATAAAATTGAATTTTGAATACAACTCTTAAAAATACTAATGTGCACACTTTGAGTCCCACCCATGCACACAGTAACTGGTACATTACCTGCTAAATGGCCTGACATAAAACTTATACAAGCCTTCTCAATGTTGAAATACTTGCTCTTCTTTTATCATTCATTTCAGGCTTCATCACATGTCACATGATACACAGCTAAGTTCTATAGAAACACTTAAACCCAACATGCTCACAATGAGCCAAGATCATCAACTAGTGTCACAAGTTCAGTGATGGCATTATTATGGGAGGAGTAAAAGTGAGTCTCCTCTTTCATTTCAAGACTATTGCAAATTGTGAGAGAAAAAAGTTTCAACCAAAGTGATGTAATATATGAAGGTGATTTAATGCATAAGGGAAGAAAATAGTAAAGTTCTAGCTGCTCGTGTATTAGCACATATCTATCTTGCAACTTTGTACTTTTACAAGCACACAGTAAATGATACTCAAACCTGTAAGCATCAAGTTAACTACAACTCCTGCACAAAACAGATATATGGTTGTTCTCTCCTAAATCAGCAGCTACATCTTATATGATTCTAAGTTGTTTAAACAAGAAAACTTTAAAGTACTTAAAACCTGTTGTCTCCCCAAGTTTGTTGCCAATAATTTGTTCTACTTGCCAGATGTATTAAACAATGTAAGAACATCCATACTACTAATAATCAAACTGCTCACAGCTACAGTAAACATCTTTCTTTCCCTGCATTATTTGCTAACTGGGGCATCTATACATATTTATATCATAAATACAGCTACAACAAAGTTCTAAGTATTGCTGTTGCTTGGCTAGCAACCATTAAAACTGAAATGAGTTCATTGTGTAGCATATGTAGAGATCTTCCATAATGTGAGCTCAGTAAATATTTAATTGCTGTTTATCCAGCAAAGCCATTGATGCTAATACTGTAGGGTCTTTCATTTTTACAAATTGGTCGAAATTACCACCCCAAACCTTGTTGCCACTACTACAGCATCAGTCAGACCTGTAATGACTCTAATGTCTAAGTAAAATTGCATGAACTTGTCACAGAGTATTTCCACAATCTTATTGACCAAAATTCTCAAATTGCTGCCAGGCTTGGATAAGCTTGACTACATAGACATCTTATCTCATCAACATTTTCAGCTAGATTTTTGCTGACACAGCACTTACAAGCCTCAAATTACATTTAGTAAATGATTCTATTCTTTACCTCTAAGGTGCCAAAGTAGCTCTATAATAATGGGTTTGCAGCTCCAAAACTGAATGGTTTCCAAGTTATCTGCAACATTTAGTGCAGAATCAACTACTGTAAGTAGTAAATGATTGATCATTTGACTTTGGGTATGAATATTCCAAATGGTTACCAGGATAAATTACTCACAAAAGTGACTTAAGTTTTCTTTCACTAAACCTTTAAAGGTTGAAGACAAAATCTGTCACACCACCCTACTCACAACCAATTATAGTAAAAAAGCCATTTATAATTTATGCTATTCTGCAAAAATGACTGTGGAGCCAGTAAGGCTATCACTGTCCTCTCTCTTCAAGAATATGAACATTCAACAAAATGTCAGATCAAATCATGAGTCTCAGACAATTATTTAGCATAGCATGGAAAGAACTGCCTGGGGCCACTTGAGCAATTTTTATTTTAATGTACATGTGTGAGTGGTATCACTTTTCTTCTCATGAAAGGCTCCTATATAATATTTCTTTATCCATTGATGTTTCACTGTCACAGTTCTTCATTCACACCTTTTTATGATATTATAGCATATCATGAAGCATAGGTTTGAAAATAGTAAGGTCTCATGGGCTAAAAGAAGTCAAGTGAATTGAACTGAAGAGAGGACTCATCCTGGGTTCATTTGCCAGATGCAAAATAGTTGTTCAAATATGCACCCTCAACCAAAGGATGAATCACCTGTGAAGAGGTGCAAGTCCAGTTTGGGTGGAAGTAATGGAATACCAATGGTGATATTGAATTAGTCGAGCTGAACTACTGAGAAACTCCTTTGGTCATGCATGAGCTACATGAGGAGGTGAATGAGTGTAACTCAAAAGGACAAGCAGTTCCAGCAAAACCATGGTCTCCAAATACTATAAACCTCTGACATAGTATTAGTAACACAAACCCTGGTGACTAGTAGTTCCACCGCTTTCAGGCAAATGGGAGCAGAATTAGCAGCACAGTTGGAGAAATAATGTTCCCAGGTGAGTATGATATCGTGTGTCAGTGTTGAAATGTTGGAAATATGGATAACAACACCTCCATAAAACACTGTCCATAAATAGGTTTGGAAGGAAGAAAAAGAAATATGATGTAGGTTGAATGAAAGCGGGACTGAGAGTTAGAGAGCAAGTTCACAGTTAAAAGTAGAGTAAGAGTAACACATTTGTGGAAAGAAAAGTGTGACTTCAGGAGTTCAAATCATGATAACTACAGAATCTGATTTGACTTAATTCATCACCAACAAGCTCAATGATTCTTAGATTCTAATGCAGATAGTTTTTTCTACTATTCTTGAGTGATTTTCATGATCAAAAACAGACAGGTGCAACTCATAAATGCCAGCAAATCAGTGGGAAGGAAAGGTAGGAACTGGACAATCAGAGGTAAGTACTTGATAGTAAAACATTTTCAGTGTAGGAAAATGTTAACTTCTGAAAATGTCTTGCCTCCTCTCACCAAAAGTCAAAATCCAGTCTTCACAAAGGTGAAGAGGCCAGTGAAGTTGTATCAATATCCAATCAATCAAAAAGTGACCACAGTGAAGGAAAAGGTATGCAGTAATATGAAAAAAAGTACAGCTGTGGGGTATAGCACTACTTCTAGAACAGGCATATTTTTCATCCAGTAATTAACATAGGAACAAAAAAAAAGCAGAACTGAATTAGCAGGTGCTAATGCATTCAGAAACATACAGCCTTGAATCAAAGGAAAAGTACTGAATAATTGTGAATTGACACAGCATGGTTTTAACAAACAATGAAAGTCTAGTGCAGAAGCAATAACAAGCTTGTATAATTATGTACTGAGGGTAATCAGTACACACCATATGTATGTATCACACCATAATATGTCAAGTGTGGCCAATCCAGGGAAAACATATGATGGAAATGCCTTGTATAAAATCTTGAGATAAACATGTGCTGTTCCTCATGGGGAAAAAAATCTAAGGAACTGCCTTGCATGCATAGGATAAAAAAAAAAAAAATACACGAGTGTGATCTTGAGGGTTTGCATAACCAGCCTGTTGGCAAGACATGTCCTACTTCATTCACATTTTTAACAGGCCATAGTATTATAGTAATAGTAGGTCATGGTATGGTACCACAGAAAATTAAATAATTAAACATGGCAAAAACTGAAAAACCATGAATTATACATTAATAGGCCAAGTGTATTTCAAGTGGGCAAAAATAACTAGCTTTGTGTGAGCTTGTGCAATCAACAAATGTGGTCTGCTTGGCCATAAAATGTCCAGGGAAAATGCCTTAGATACATAATAATCAAACTTTTGGCTAAGTATCGTCCACTGTACAAAAACATTCAGGGATAAGCAGCCTGTGGTCTTGCAAAAATACTCAATATCAATAGTGAGTGTTTTGGAAGTATATAGATTTAGTTCTAATATAATATTAAGCATACCCAACCAGGCAACACCATAAGGTGGGGCTCTGAAATACAACGTACATCAACAAAATAAAATAACAAATAATAATATATCAACTTATCCCAGTAAAAAGCAAATATATGCACTAAAATACCATGGGAAGAAACAGCCAGGTGTAAAGAACGTGTAACAAATGTATTAGGAGTTGTCCACATACCAAGCTGAATGACCTCATCCAAAGGATGATTGGTTGATTGACTTAGTGTTTTATGGCACAAAGCAGCAAGGTTATCTGCACCAGACATCTGGTAAAAATGTAAAAATAAAGTCAATGTAGTAAAAGACATAACTGGAAATGAAGGTAAAACAAAAAAGTATAAAACCAATGTTGACACCTAGTCTACAATGTTAAGACAGAAGGCAGAGAAGAAGAAGTTGTAAGGTATTTACTCTAGCAAAAAAGTAATGATCATAACCTGCCAGAAAAACTAACAGGTAAGTTCAAGACCTAGCGTCAGTCACCTGAAGTTGGTCTTTCCAGTCCTGGTTCTGGGTTATGAGTCATAGCAACCTGTATCAAAATATAAAAGAATAGAAGTTTTAAAAGACACATAGCAAAATTGCAAGAATGAGTAGCCAAATGTCCAGTAAAAAGATAAAAGTCAAGTAAATGGAGTAAAATTTGTAAAAGTAAATTAAGGTAAAAAAACAGCGATTAAAACAGAAAATTGTATAAAAACCAATGGTGGCTTCCAGTCTTCAAAGTTGTAAAGTATTTACTCTAGCAAAATGGTAATGATCATAACCCACCAGGAAGACTAACAGGTAAGTATAAAAACCATCGTTCCGGGTTATGAGTCAATATGGCCAGTACTAAAAGGTAAAATAGTAAAGGTGTGAAATGATATACAGCAAAAATGTAATAACAACTCGCCAGGACGACTAACAAGTAGTTCAAACAGCAGCGTGAGTCACCTGAAGTTTGCCTTTCCAGTCCTGGTGTCGAGTTATTTAATGTTCTGGCCATTGTCCAATGTCAAATTAAATGAGAGAGATTAAAACTGTAAAAAAGAAACCACAATTAAAAAGGTGTAATGAATAAATCTGCAACATTTAAATGAGATTGAGAAAAAATGTTTAAAATATTGCCATTGTTGAAAATTGTAACGATGGCAAGAAAGTAAAACGTGGCTGATAGTGATTTGAGTGTTACACAAACTACACATTGGTGCATCAGTTCCAGATAAAAGAAAATGATGAGTTAAAAAACTGTGACCAATACGTAACCTAGTGAGAACAACTTCCTTCTGAAATTTACGGAAACTAGATGGCCAAAGTCCAATTTTAGGTTTGATTTGAAAAAGTTTGTTGTTGCGTTGCTAACTCCAAGTGGACTGCCAGCTGGCACTGAGCCGAGCCTTGAAGACAACACCACAGTCCATGTACGGAATAGGCATGGGGTGATGGTGCTGAAGCAAACAGATTTAGCTGCCATGTCTGCAAGCTTGTTCCCACCAATACCAACACGGCCTGGTATCCAGAAAAACTGGATTGAAGTAGCTGTTAATGAGAAAAGGGTCAGTCAGTTTCAAATATCAGTGAGAATAGGATGTGAGCTCACGTGTAGCAATTCCAAGGCCAGTATAGAACTTAGCAAATCAGTATAAATAGTGCAGTTGGAGTACTGCTCAGCTGCAATATGATCCAGAGCAAGAGATATGGCATACAGTTCACAGTGAACACAGAAGCTATAGAGGGGATTTTGCGCGCAACCACCAAAACCGCAGCAAACCACAGCAGAGCCCACTGAATTACCTGATTTGGAACCGTCTGTATAAATGGGAACTGAATGATTGTTTGAAAGATATTCACTGAATAAAAGACGGTACTTCCAATCTGGAGTATCTGCCTTTTTTAGGTGACTGAAAGAAAGGTCACATTTGGGGGCTGTAATAAGCCATGGTGGGATGGGCCAACCTGTGGAATCTGCAATGTTATCCAAGGACAGACCCAATTCATCCAATTGCGCCCGGAAGCGAAGGCCAAACGGAGCAATGACAGATCGTCTGTTCTGAAAAAGTACTGCCCGCCGAGGAAGGAAAACACATTCACAGGTAGGATGCTTTGGTAAGGAACAAAATTTCAAAGTATATTGTAAAGATAGTTGCCAACGGCAAAGGTGTAGAGAAGGTTCATGAGATTCAATGTATATGCTCTGAGTTGGAGAGGTACAAAAAGCCCTAGTACAGAGTTGAAGTCCTTGGTGATGAATAGGGTCCAGCATCTTTAAGGCAGAGGGTCTGGCAGAGCCATAGACCATAGTCGAGTTTCGATCGAATAAGAGCACGATATACCTTTAACATTGAACAGCGATCTGCCCCCCAACTGGTAGAAGAGAGGACACGGAGGTGTTCAGTGCTCTTGTGCATTTGACCCAAAGCTGCTTTAAGTGTGGTATAAAGGTCAGTTTACGATCAAAGAAAACGCCCCAAGAACTTGGTCTCCAGGACCACTGGCAGCAAAACTCCACCAGAGTACACTTCAGTACATGATTGAGGGCAGTTTGTAGTTGCCGCTCAATATATCTCATGTTTGACAACTGACACGAGATGTGAAAGTCGTCGAAATACAGCCCATTTAAAACGGTGAGAGAGAGTTGTTCAGTGATGGCATTTATCTTTATACTGAAGAGTGTAACACTCAATACACAGCCTTGAGGGACTCCAAGTTCCTGTACAAAAGAACAGGAAAGTGTCGAACCCACCTGAACTTGGAATCTCCTGTCCATTAAAAATTTTTATTAAACATATGTAGATGGCCACTTAACCCATATGTATGTCTCGCAAAACGCCATACCTCCATGTTGTATCGTAAGCCTTCTCTATGTCAAAGAATATTGAAACAAGATGTTGGCGGTTGAGAAAGGCTTCTCTGATAGATGTTTATAGACAAATTAGGTGGTCTGTGGTGGAGTGCTGTCGACGGAACCCACACTGGGTGGGCAGGAAGAGGTTGTTTGGCTCAAGACCCAAACAAAACGAGCATTAACCATCCTTTCTAAGGTCTTACAGAGACAGCTCGTCAAAGCAATTGGATGGTAGTTTGAAGAAATCTTCAGATCTTTCCCTGGCTTAAAGAAAGGTAAAATAATAGCTTTGCATCAGGCATAAGGAAGAACATTCTCCTGCCTGATCCGGTTGACGACAATCAGTAGGACATCAAGAGAAGCAGAAAATAGATGGTGCAGCACGTCATAATGAATATCATCAGGTCCAACAGACGTACTGGCTGACTGATGAAGGGCCATTTTTAGTTCCACCAGGGTAAAGGGACAATTATAGTCAAAGAAACAGTCAGTTCGAAAAGAAAGAGGTGATCACTCTGCCCGAGTCTTGATGGCCAAGAAGGTGAAGAAACAAGCAGAAGTGCTAGATACCTGGCAAAAGCTTTCATCTAGAGTGTTAGCGATGCTCCGGACATCAGTCACCTCCTGACCATCAGAGAATAAGATCGAGAGGGGGACAGAATTGTAGTGCCCATTAACCTTTCAAATCCTGTCCCATATGATCTTGGAATTGGTGGTAGAAAATATGCTAGTTGTGAACTTAATCCAAGATTCCTTCTGGCTTTGACATATCCACCTAGCATGTGTACAGGCTCGTTGGAAAGCAACATGGTTTGAAAGTGTGAGATATCTATGAAAAGTATCCCAGGCCTGTTTTTGAGTCTTCCGTGCTAAGTGGCAAGCAGGATTCCACCACGAACGAAGATATCATGGAAAACGTGTCAAGGTTTTAGGAATACACTGAGCAGCTGCATGTATAACAGTCATCTATTGATGGGTGATTTACAATGGCAGGATCAAGTTCTGCGAAAGCAGTGAAAGTTGACCAGTCTGCCTGATTTAGCTTCCACCGGGGTACGTGGGTAGGGTGGCATCGACCACGACCAGTCTCTCTAAAAAGGATTGGAAAATGATCACTGCCTGGTGGATTACTGTCAACCCTCCATGAAAAATGAGAGAGTAATGAAGGGGAGCAAACTGAGAGATCAATAGCAATAAAGGACTGATTAGGTGCATGAAAGTAAGTGGAAGAACCAGTATTGAAAAGAGAAAGATTGTGATCAGAGAGCATCCGCTCTACAGATCAACCCCTCCCATCAATAATAGCACTTCCCCAAAGGAGATGATGTCCATTAAAATCCCCCAGGATTAGAAATGGAGATGGCAACTGTTCAACGAGAGCATCAAGGTCTGATTAATCATATGTCTCTCCAGGGAACAGGTACAGAGAACAAACAGTGATGGTATGACCCAAGGAAACATGGTGTGTTGAGTGACAAAGAGAGGATGGGCACATGCTGATCAACCAACAGTGCCACCCGTCCATGTACTCAACCATCACACAACCTGTCATTTCTGTTCAGAGAAAACTGCCAAATGGAGACTGTATCAGCAAATTTGAGAAATGTTTCTTGTAAAGAAAGACAAACAGGATGGTAGGAAGCAATCAGCATTTTGATATCATCCAGATTAGAACGTAAACCTTGATAGTTCCATTGTATCAAGGTGGCCTTTTTTTTTTTAAGAACAGGTAGGTGAAGTGGTTGGACAACCCTTTGGTTTATGACCACGTCTTTTTTCTTTACTGTCTTTAGTCGGAGGACGTCTATCAACCTCCATGGATCCTGCTCTGGTTCGAGTGTCCAGGTTTTTGTTACTGGAAGAGGAATCCAGTGACTGAGAATGCAAACAAATAATTGTTTTGTCTCTTGTGGTGGGAGAAAAAGATGTATCAGAAGAAATGCCTGTATTTGAAACTGAAGGACGTGGATCTTGAGGTTTGTTGGAAGGTATGGGAGGAACAGAGATGGGTGTGAAAGTCGATTCACTGACCTTTTTAACCACAGAGATCAAAGGCTTTTCATTTGTTTTGGAAACGATTCTCTTGGAGGCACAGAAAGATCTGTCTGTACTCCAACTGTAGTTGTGGAATAAAGTGCAGCAGCATATGTCCGAGATGGAGTTGTGGACAGCAATTTCTGAGCCTTAGGATAATTAATGTTATGTATAGTTTTCAAATGCTGCACCTCTTTTTCCTCCAACAATTTTGGGCAAGAATGAAAGTAAGAGGGGTGAGAACCATTGCAGTTTACGCAATGTGGGTTCATGTCACAGTCACTGGCATCGTGGTCCTTGCCTCCACAACGAGCACATGTCAGGGAACCACGACAAGATGTCTTTGAGTGGCCGAATCTCTGACACTGGAAACATCAAAGAGGGTTTGGAATGTATGGCTGAACCCTGCAAATGAGATAACCTGCCTTGATGGTGGCAGGTGCATGTGGTGAAGTAAATGTTAAAACAAAGGTATTTGTTGGCAGTGTAACTCCATCTTTGCGAGTGGAGAAACTGCAGAAACTCCTTGAGTGGAGTGACCAGCGAGAATCTCTAACTCGGTAATGTTCTTCAAATCCCTTTCAACAATAACTCCTCGTGAAGAAGTTAAAGTAGCATGGGGTGTAACCTCAATAGGTATATCGCCAATTGCCTTTGAATTCAAGAGGAGTTCACTGTGTTGGGATGTGGATGTTTTAACCAATATGTCACCAGAATGAAGCATCTTTACTGACTTTGGAGAGCCAGCAAGTCCCTCTAGTCCCTTCTAAATAAAAAAAGGGGACATTTGCACTGAAGTTTTTTCAAAAGAGAATGTAATATAAGAAAATGAGGTACGTGTGTTATGATGTTGAAGATTGCTGTTCTGAGTATTCAAGACGTAGTCGCTTACCCATTGACTGTTTTTTTACAATTTTATTTGAATTTTTTGAAGAATCCATAGGAAAAGGGAAAAATTTCGGTGCCCACTTACCCCACCCACCATGGAGCCCTACGAGGGGATGCACTACAAAGTCATGCAAGGACAATGCAGCAACGCCAGGGTTTCGTGAGCACTATACCCAAACACCAGCATTTGGCATAATGTCCACAACACCCATTGAGAACTTCCAACACTGGCACTTGGTTGACTCTAGCCCAAGTGGACCAGCCGAATGACCCAGGGGGGCCACCCAAAAGCTGCCCGTCTACAGGAATTCGAGGCCAAAGTGGTGTGTTAGGGTTTGACCCCTCAACCATCAGTATTCTCTCCTCCTCTTCACGGGTCGCTACACACGGCAAACACGTGGGTGGATGTTTAGATCCCAGAGAAGGTAACCAGACAGAACAGAACCTTCCCTGGGAGGTCCCCTCACCATGTACAGGAATCCACACTGGGGGGTCCAAAGGATAACAGATTCAAGAAGGTAAAGATGAAGACAATGAATGTGGTGTGAAAAACACAATGTAAACAGCAATCTTTCAAGAAGAATTTAGAATACCCCAGTTGTATGAATTGACAAACCTTACCTATTAGAGAAATAGACAATAAATCACTGGAAACAGAGAAATTCTATGGAACAAACAGATGGAAAAAAATCATAAAATGAATGTAATATGAGCCACTTAATGGAAGAGGATATGGGAAATGTCAATAGCATAAATATCAGAATGAAGATGACACCCCATGAGCAAAACCTATGGTGAATGAACCAAAGTCTGAAAGAAGACCAATGTCTTTGATACACAGACGAGGAAGACAGTCAAAATATGTGGGTAAGGAAAGAGAAGTGGACAAAAGGGATGGATGTAGATGGAGTTTAGTGACATTAGAGTGAACCCCATCAGACTGTGATTTTTAGAGAAGAGACCAAAACAGAGGTTAAGACATGGGATGTCACTTCAGCAATGGTTAGAGCAAAGGGAACTTCATCTCAGCAGGTTAGTATGAAGCAATGAGCAAGACACAAGAAGACAATCTCTGAAGAATGGGAAAACCTGGAAGATGAGTCTGATATAATAGTAGGTATATAAATAAAGACCACTCCATACCTGCCTGAATTCTTCTGACTCCCAGAGCTAAAGTGCATGAACCAAAAGTTAAAAGGAAAGTATTTTTGCATTCCTGCAAGTAGTAAACATTTATATGCAGTCTCCCCAATTGCAAACACACAAAAACCAAAATACCAAAATACTTGCCTGGTAATATAACCAATAACAGTGCATTAATTAGAATGAAATATAACTACCTGCTTCTTCAGAAGCATATGGAAATGACAAAAAAGTCTTAATAAACTGTCTAAAGTTTCAGGGAGTTGAAATAAAGAGTAGCCTTCTTGAGAAACAATCCATCAGAAATCTCTTGGGAATCAAGAAAAACCCCTCCAGGACACCAGGAAAGCATTGGTAAACACACCCTGGACAAGGTGGAGTAATGAGTACTCTCACTACGGTCAGCTGTTGAGCCAGCAAGAAATGAAGATCTTGATCCCAAGAAGGGAAGGGTAATGGGATGGCCCAACAAACTGTGTGAGAAGTTCTACTGGGTGAGAAAAGCTTAATCCAAGGGAATGAGAGTTGCAAAGAAAAACTTCATTCCAAGAAGAGAGAAAACAATAAAGTAAAAGCCCCACTTCTGTTGATTTCCAAAGAAGTAAGCAGGTAAGATTAAATGACTGGGCATGAGAAGAAGAAAGCAGAAGCCAGCCATTCATGAAAAGAAGTATCTGAAAACCCAATGAGTGAAAATGACTGACAAAAGAGCGTACCACGAGACAAAACATACACAACTCACAATAACAGCTGACCAGCAGCACTTGGAACTGGATATATGTGAATTTATAAAGCCTTTACAGAGTCAGTCTGAGTGAAAAATGATTTACATGTTAAGAATAAAAATATTTTCATCTGTCAGTTTTCTTATCTTCATTTAAATACTCTATAGAATCTCCTAAATATTTCTCAAAAGTATTTTTTTGTAAAAAACTTTTGCACTTTATCTTTAATTATATCTACCCTCCCACTAAATATTATATACTGATAAATATACAATGAAAAGAAAACTTGTACAACATGAAATAAAATCAAATACATTTTTTTTTTATAATGGCTGGAATCTGGAAGACATCGCAATTATTTATCTGAACAATTTCACCTTTCAGGTCTTTTGACATTTGCTTTCTATTTTAATGTTTTTATTGGTGTATTTTGAACCATTTTCAGTACCATGACAACAAAAACATCAACCAACAGGATAATGGAGAGATTAGAATAAACAAATTATTTGATTATATCATGACATTAAACCACATACGTTGTGTGCATTCATCAAGGAGTGTTCACAAAAAGGGTTTTAATTATATTTTTTTGTATTCAAGTTTAATTACTCTAATTTAATAAGGTTTCAATAAGTTTACATTATACTTACTTTTGTTTAAAAATATATAAAAACATGATAAATTTAGCACTAATGTTACACCTCAAGGCCTTTTGTATACATCCCACATAAGAAAGGAATTTCCCAAAACTACTGTAATTTTTATGGTTTTCTAGCTAACCAATAAATTGGTTTAAAAAAAAACAATATCAATGTCAGAGAAAATTACAGATAGTTCTTAAAAGACAGAAGAAATAGGAGGACCACATTATGTAAATCAAATAAATTTAGTGATATAAAAGTAAAATAAGAAGAGATAGAAATTTTATATGCTGGCTTGTCAATATATTTTGGAAGTTGTTCTAATTTTAATAATCTGATGCGTTTGCAAAAAATAAAATAATTATAAATGAAGATTCTGAGCACTATTTTATCGTGTAATTCAGAAAAGTGAAGTTTCAGAACTTAACTTTTTTAAAATTAAGAAATTAAAACTTAAATAACATAAAAATGTGATTAAAAACTGAAATTTGAAACCCAAGTTAATTAATGTGAATTAATAATAAGGTAAGTAAATTATATTTTGAGGCAACTCTTTGTTATTATCATTAATTATTAATTTCAGTTTTTTACTTAATATTTCATTTTAATAATTTTTTCTTTTACTTTTCAAGTTATCACAGTGCAATAGTTTTCTAATTAAATAATCAACCAATTTCCTGTTTTTTGTTTCTTTTGTAATTGTTTATTTAATTTCAACTTTACTCTATATCTAAACCTCTCTTTTTGATACTAGTTCAATGAATATCTCATTACAGCAATATTTAACAAATGTTTGTTTTATCCTTAGAATGCTACATCTTAAAAAGTACCTTACTTGAACACATACATCTGCAGAAAAAATTTGCTGACACATAAACTAACATTCTATTTATTCATTCTCTCAAAAAATTATTTTTTGATCTTATAGTGAAGCACTAGAAAGTATAGCTAATTGTTAAAGTGGTAAAAAGTTGTAAAAATTAAAACTTCCAATACTCAGAAATATTCATGAAGTAGTTTAATAGTTTACAAATGTGTGTGTGGGTAAATAATGGCTGAAGACAAAAATAAGCCTTTCTGAGAGCAAAATGTTTATTTATTAATTTGACTATTTTTATTATATAATTTTAAAATGTATATTACTCCTTCATTTGTTGTTTTTTCACAACATTAAGTATCTCATGCACGTCTCTCATGACTTAACTGACAAAGTTTAATAGTTAATGAAGGTTTTTCACTTACCCTACACCCTCTAGAAGTAGAACACATTCCAAGACCATATAATTTCATTCAAAAATATAATTAACATATGTAAATCAGCTAATTTTATATTAATTAAATTACCTGCAATTTTAAGTTCAATGAATTCCATATCAGTGTCACAAAGCTTGACTCGTACTTCATCAACACGAGCAGATATTCCAAACTTGGTTGAACCAGGAGGAACAGGAGGATCGTTGTGGGCATACAGTACAAGAGATGAAGACAATAAAGATGTACTGAGCTGATTTTTAGGTTGGATTCTGAAATCAAAACCACACAGGAAACAAATGAGATTTCAAAATGTAACATACAAACACAGACAAAATTGGTACAGTTACTGCATTTTCCAAATTCAACTGCTCATTAAGAAAACTGAACACATTCATATTATTGTTCACTGGGAGATACACATAAGATAAGCTACAAACATGTAAAGGATGAATACTTAAAATTATTGTGCTTCTAAAGTTCATATTTTCTCCTTAATTTCTTATAATTGTAAGAATTTGTTTTTATTTTGATAAAACAGAGTACAAACTTCAGGTTTATTTGGATAGACTATAAAATATTTAACTAAACTACTGTTAGGAGGATGGATTTAGCAATTGTTTGTACGATTATTAAAATTACACCATTATTTTCATTGTAGTGCAAAAAGTAGCAGTGCATAATTTCCACTTCTTTATATGAAAAGTATGGTATTTTTCTTTATGTTAACAACAACAAAAAAGGTGTAGAATAGAAGGAATGGGTATTATAATTTTCACAATGTTCAAATTGTCTTAAATGTTGATTAGGCTCATCTTATATTCAAACTAGTCCTTGGGCCATTAAATAATGTGAAAAACAAAACAAAGAGTGTGAATTGTAATGTTGAAATAACTGGGGTAATTTACAATCATGATACTAAATGTACGTACATCAGCATATGCATCACAAAATAAAATAAATTTTAAACAGGAAGAGAAGTAAAATGAGAAAAAAAAGAAAAAGTGAAAGAAAATTAAGATTAAATTTCTTAAAAACTCTGCAAGTTTTGAGTGATTTTTTTACATAAAATGTTAGATGCATTCAGTTATACAAAAAAGTACAGTTTTGCTATGTTTGTTAAAGATTTAGCATTTATTTTTAATAATTAGTTACTGTAATTTGAAGTGAAAGTACAGAACTACCATTTGATTCCTGATAGATCTAATATTACATTTAGCTTGTATTTTGTTTTTGTTCAAGGTATCAAGTGCAAGACAGATTAATCAACTGATAAGGAAAGTCATAGTCTTAAACCACCTGAAGTGTAATTGTGTGCAACATTATGACAGATAAATCTTTGGTGTATGGGTCCAGTGGTAAACACAACTACAATCTGCAAACTGTATCAGACAGTGTCACATCTACAATTCATTAAGCAGTAGAACTGATGAAAAATATATTGTGACCTTCAAAGGATTGGAGCACATTACTCAATGAATGTTTATGAAATTTTAACAATTTTTAATTTGCATAAGTTACTGATATTCTCATAACTATCAGTTTATATTTCACTGAAAGTTTTGTTTTATGTATACTTATTTACATATTTATTTTATGTATACAAAATAAGACATTTATGTATAGTTTATAAAGAGATGTTATGCAGAGCAGTAATCAAGACTTAAATATTTAGATAAAATAACTGTTTATGAACACACATTTCATGTGTGATACTCATTGAGCTACATATAATAAGGTTGTAAGTGCACCATACTGCTTCCAATTAAAAAAACTGCAGATGACTTGAGCAAAACAAACCTTCATTTGACAGGTAATGATCATATTATTTAAAAAAACTGTTTATTAATTAAACATACCTAACAAATATAACAACAAAAAATCAGCAAAACAGAATACAACCAACACTTGTATTAAAAAATAAATAAATACCTTCAATTATATCAGATATTTACAAGAGAGGGTGTTACTGTTAGTTCCATTAACCTTTTTAATGTGATTTTTAATTGATTAAATATATACCATGAGTGGGAGAGAGAAATTTTATATTTTCTCCAATGTTCCTTTTCAGTGTTGCTATGTGTTTTATAATTATTCTACCACAATACTTTCTTACATCGTACACACTAAACATTAACTTCCCTTATGCTGAAGCAATATAGTTGTTAAGCATAGTTCCCTGCATTTTATTGTAATAGCCTATTTAAATAAAAGGATGGAGTGTATACATATACTTTTTTCATGGTGGTGCCATGCATTTTGCTTAAACAAAAACTTTATTTAAATAATGGCAACTATATAAATCAAAAGATAAAAGTTTTCATTTTAGTGACATTAGTATGTGGTTAGTATTCACACATTGTTAAATGGTTGTTCTTAACAAGAGTGACAGAAGAACCTCACAATGCTTGAATGGCACCTGATATACCTTCAAATGTTTAAAAATATCTTTGAATTTCTGACTAAAAAATAAACCTTTGAACACCAATCTCTATTGCTAGAAGATACAAACAATATGAATATACCTAGTTACTACTTATAAGCAGTGTTGATTCATGTAAGGTCCTGCATCACTGAGGCTTCCCGGTAGTAGAAGGGTTTCTTTGTACCCTATTAACCAATATGCCAACAAACAGAAAATTGGAAGCTCCATTTTGATAGGCTACTGGTCCACCTTTTTTTAGAAGAAATAAAGCTACTAACAGGAGTTTAGAAAAATTAGTAGATACTTTACTGCCAACAAATAATGATACATTAAACAACAGTGCCCACTTAGACACCAATATGAGCAACAAAGTTCATGCAGTAAGTATGAGACTTCAACTGACCATGAGGAGGAGGGGAACAAAAACCAAAGGCTAAATACTAAACTAGTAAATGGTGCATGGCAGAAATGTACCACACTTTAAAAGAGTCACACTATATTACTGCACACTGCAATACTGAGGAGATTAAGGGAATTAAAAAAATGGGTTAAAAAGGTCTTTGAATTTTAGAACATCATGCTTTTTGAAGAGACTAAACTTTCAGACTCTGTGGCATTCATACTGATGGACTAAGTTGTTGCAGTATAACACAACAATAACATCCATTATAAACATTATGATAGCTCTCAGTGAACAACCATCAATGCAAGCTGAAAATCATTCAAAAAAAGCAACATGTAACAGATACCTCTATGTTGAAGACTGGAGAATCTTGATACATATGATTATATTGGCAGTCAAGTGGTAAAATACTTCAGTGCTTAATGCCTCAACTGGGAGGCAGGTAAACACACTAATGGTAAAGATTTACAGTTTGTTTTCTATAATATCATTACAAACTTTATAATGCTAAATTCAGGTGGATTAACAAGGTGATAGAAACTTTCTTTGTATGGTCCTACCTTTTGCTATGTTCACCTTGAGTATAACTTCAGTAATATTGGATATTTAATGCCAATAATGATAACATCATATGAAAGATGCTCATGAAGGCTGGAAAGCACATGGGAGTAAAACAACCTATACACCCACATAAAATCACCAAGTTTTCTGTCAGTGCTCATTTGCTCTGGTACTTTTCACCATAGTGAAGCCAACAACTGCTGCAAAAGAAACATCTTATACTGGTAGAACAGCAATAAAGATAAAAGCTGGAAAATGAACAACCAAGCAAAGGTTGAGTTTATGCAGATAAGACACAACTTATTCTGGGTATAATGAAAAGGAATAAAGCATGTGCTCTTTATAGGTGGATCAGCTTGAAAAGCAAGGACAGCAATACAATTCTCATAATCACTTCATTCTGATACTAATGATGTATTTAGATTTTAAAAAATATGCGACTTCCAGCACACTAAAGACAAATTACCTCATTAAAAACTTGGATCAAAAGAGCATGATAGACCTTTTAAATATTACAATTGCTGAAAAAAACCACTCTGGGGGAAATTCTAAGCTGTTGATTGGTTATTCACATATCATACATATATATATAAGGGACCATTTTCAAAAATGGAAAAAGGTGAATGGGGCCACTATGTTTGATTCAGTACATAACCCTTATTTCAGCAAAATGAAAAGATACAATGTTCTTATTTCATATACTAGTTTGTCAATACTAGTAATTTGAGTTTATAATTTGTACAAAACTATAGATTTCATATTTTGATATCACAAACATCTAATTTTAAACAGTACTGCATTAAACATACCACATGATTCACTAAAAACTATATTTGGATGTGTTTTTTAAATAATTACTATTAAATTAAGAAATTAAAAAATATATAATATTAAAGTTTGAATTATAACATAAGATTTGATTCCAAATCTTTTGACATAAGATTTGTAAACTACTTGTTCAATAAAATTATGAATGCAAGTTAACAAATGTGATGATGTAGCCTTTCATCCATGACCAATCATGAATGAGTTAACTCCAAAATTGCATCATGTATTATCACATAAGATAGAAGATACTGCCAAGAAAAATAATTTAAAATAAAAGAAAATTATAATAATATATGAGCAATGCAACATAAAGGTAGATTCCAACTTACTTGGTGATAACGTATGATATAAACCGCCATAGTGTTATAAACGCTTCTCGGTGAAATGTCACAGAAACAGCTGTAAGGCTGACTACTAAGGAGTGTTCCACTTGATGAAAGTGGCTCTTAAATTCAGGACAGTTGGCTTTAACCTGAGTTGGAATGTTCACACGAACATACATATTGTTAAAATTATTATACTTGAAAAACATGGAAAATTTGTCTCACTTCTTTAATTAAAAGTAATATTAATATTCTTTTTAAACATAAAGAAACTTTTTGTTCTTGAATCAAGGATTTACTTACAACAAAAACTATATAAACTATGTTACAAAATTAGTAAACTTTTATATAAATTAAAATATACTCCTAGACATAAATCTCAAAATCCCAGCATTCAATGGCATACAGTATGCTGATAGTTCAAGTAATTAATAAAAAGATACTTTAATAACAAATCAATATTATTTAACACTGCAATAATAATTATTGTCAATTATTTATTCTAATCAGGTTTTACAAATTCATATTGTCTGCTGATATATAGCATGTAGTCCAGGGCTACAGGCAGAAAATGTCAACTTTTATTTAACAAGTGAGGGAACCAATATCTTTAAAATAAGTAGAACAGTTACCAAATGTTGTAAAAAAATTTATTCATAGGTGGCTCTATATAAAAAGTTAACCAATCACAATGATGCATTGTTTCCTTATGTCAGACTTTATAACTGTTGCATTCATATTATTGTAAAAGAAGGAAGTAACATTACAACACTTACACCTACAAGTTTCAAGAAAATTTCTGAATGTGTTAAAATTATGATCTACCATAGATAGCAAGAAGAGACAGAAATATTGATGTGAAATTATCTACTGAAACAGAATGGTAGCATGATCACTTGTTCACATTTTCCCACTCTTATAATTCATTCTGTTTCACACATTTGAAAGGCCTTTAAAGACCAGGCTTTGGGTACCAAAGGTGCTATGCCAAATAGTGAGTGTCAATATACAGTTAGAGAAAGCTAATGATACAACGAGTCTCCAGAATGTAGCTGATAGTTCTAGTACTCTAATTGTGGAGTAGCCTTGCCCTAAACTTTTATTACAGTCAGCACTGGCATTGAAAAGTTCTGCCATTCTAACTCCTGTATTGAAATAGGCCCTGATGCTAAACCATGTGCTGGTAATATAGAGACTGATAGACATAAGTACTTAAATCTTTTTATTGAAGAGTTTGATAATCAATTCAGGAGGGTACACCAGAAAAGAAAAGGATAAAGTCTGTCATCATGTCACATATGAAGCTGAACATGCTCTGAGAAAAAGCAGTAGATATGAAGAAGTATGAGGAGATGCTTTTGGAAATTAGACATACCAAACCTATTAACCAAAAAAGCTCAATACAATAAACCTTGCTAAAAGGCATAGGCTATAGGTGCCTTTCACAATCTGCTAAGCCACCTGCTAAGGTAGTCAAGTCTCATGAGAAGGTATTTATTCATTTATGTGAAATGGTAGTCATAAGAAAAATCAAGAGAGATATGTACATGGAATAAAAACTTTCACAAGGCTTTTCAAGAGACTGTCAGAATATCCTTGGAAACAATTTAGAATATCAAAATTGCCAGTTGAGAAGATGGTTACAACATAAACACACTGTTCATGTAATCAAAATTCATGTGAACTGGTTTTTAATAAATTTGTAAGAATTTCATCAGTGGTCCAAGAGAAAAAAATACAATGGATGAGGAGACTGACAATTATTAACATAAAAAGTTTATTGAAAGCTTTAAGACCCTTTGAGAAGATAACAGAAATTTGTATGAAACTGCATCACTTTTGAAAAAAAAAAAAACTCGGATAACTTCACAACAACATTGGCCCGTGGTCTCCAACTGCAAATACATAGGATGATGATACTCTTCAAACCTTTATTCCCTTTTACTTCTTCAATTTTCTTAATTGGTGTGGGGGAGAATCAGGTGATGTGAATTTTGATGAATAAGTGAAGACTTCTGCCAATGTTAGCAGGAAAATGTTTTTAACAGTCCAGGACATCATTTATTTAGCATCAAGGGAAGGAGTGATAATTCAAAGCATTTATCTCTTGTGATGATGGTTCATTACATTTCAGGATCTTCAAAACTCACTGACTTTTGAATGGTCTTGAATATACAGTTTCCAATTCCAAAGTACTTGTGTATGATTGTCTCACTTCCAGAGCATCAACTAAATCTAAATGTCAGTAATGATTTACCAAGGGACTAATGAAAATAGTGCAAACAACTCTGGCTTGATATAACAATGACTTTGGTGAAGAGAGAGCAATAGGAGATAGAAGCTGGGACCTCTTACAACACAAATGAGATTGCCATACAGCATTTTAAGTTAGTCTGAAGAAATACCACAAAAGAATTATTAAGGTACTAACAAAATATATCTTACCATGCCATAGTAGAAAGTCAAACTCTCCTGTCTAAGAGGAATGCTACACAGTTGGATTCAGTCTGTGAATAAAAAAGCTACATACACTGATATTGCATTTGTTCCTTCTAAGTTGCCAGAGAGCAAAACTACTATCTTAGCTTTGTTGGGAAAATCTTTTTAAAACATGCTAGATTGTAAGATAGTCTAGCAAAGTCAGGAATCATAGCATAAGAATAAGTGAATGACATGTTTACTGGTAATCATTACAATATACTCATCAGAAGGAACAAGCTAATTTATGAAGTTCTAAAAAGATTGTCTTGGGAAGCATTTCTTGATAGCCTTTGTGAAAAAAAAATGTCTTGTCAAATTCATAACTTTGCCAAAGATCTTTATGACATATATGATGCTTTAGTATTATCAGATTATTCAATGATGTTGGTTGCCAAGACAATACCTTTTAAGTGAATAAAGCCAGGAAAACAAAATCTTTGTATTCTAGTCATCCTACCTATGGATGGTAAAGTATCTGTTGTTGTTTATGCAGGCCACAAAGGAATGTAACTGGGATCTTCATTTATCATCTCAGAAAAAAATGGTTCATTGGTTCTTTGCATGTGAACAGCCAAAATATCCCAGAAATGCTCCACTGTATTTGATGGAAATAGTAGAACTAGAGAGATTATATATTGACATGGTCAATAGAGGATTTGCTGTGCAAAGAGGGTAAAAGTATGGTGTTTTCCTGGTGGTTACAGATAAAACTATTCAGCAGACACTGAATGAGGACTCAAAAACTATAGGTGGACTTACTGGAATGAGTAAAAAAATTTGCAGTCCATCAAGAGATCTCATATCCAGCTCATGCAGTAGCTGATGTGAAGAAATGACAAGTAGAAGGATATAAATAAATTACTGATTGCATTTTACAAAATGTCTATAAGGAGTACAATGTACACAGTCACACCCATGTGCAACCCCTCCAAAATTGATGATAATAGTTTGGTGAATTTATCCACAGGCAGCATTGTTCCACCTGAAGTGCAGAAGGACTTTCTACATGCTAAGGAATCTGGACAGTTGGTTTTCACTACCTAAATTCAAGAAAAACTAACTTAGGATGAAAAAGAAATCTGTGGTCCAATAAAGTATATGAAATTTTAAAAACATTTTCTGATGTACCAAAATCTGCACCAAGAAAAGTGAAGAAACAGAATATAATGCTGAAGGCAAGTTCAGACTTGCTTGGTAAAATAGTTGTTATTGGCAAGACAAATGATGTAAATATCAAAGGTGCTTTGACATACAGCTTTTATCTCTAATTCCCCTCCACTGCCACCCAACATGGAATAACAGCAAAAATAAACAAATCAAAGCTCTTTCATCACATGGAGAGTTCTGATCTTCAGATTCACCAGACTGTGCAAAAAAAATGTACTTCCTTCTTCACCACCAACTGTATAGAGCTTTGATGAAATGACCCTTCTTCAGAAGATAAACGATGTTTCTGTGAAATTTGGAAAACTATCAAATGTAATCTTTGAAAAAGTGGTTTATGTTTCAAACAACCATTGTTTCAAGCAAACAGACTTTGTTACAGATCTTTACCCCTTACAAAGTAAAAAAGGAAGTGAATGGAAAGAGAGGGCATTTCATGGTAAACAGAGGATAAAAATCATTGGAAGAGATAGAATATGCCTGAAACAGTTTAAGAACTTCTTGGCTTGTGATCAGAATAAAGAACAACTAGTAAAATGTTTCTACAAGCAATGGCATGATTCTAAGAGCTCACAAATGCTTTTGTGTCATGTAGTTATCATTGTCATGTACTTGAGGTATTGATGACAAGTTGAATATCAAGTCAGAGGAGAAGCTTTGATGTAATAACAAAGAAACAGAAACACATATGTTTATATGCTTCTAAATGCTAATCACTATGGGAAGGAGCATATCAACATCATTATCCACCATGGCTGTATTTGTCTTTGTTACAGTGTGAAGATAAGTAGCAATCTGTACACAAACACGAGTTCATGGTCAGACTTTAGAATTATTCATATGAGTACCATCTTTAGAAAAATTGAAGAATCTTGCACTATTTTCATAGGCTGCAAAACCATGAGTACTTTTAAAGGAAGGGAAAAGGTCAAGTTAGTTGATATCAGAATCGAAAATAGTGACAACCAAAGTGCACTTCAGGCAATTAACAGTTGAAGAACATTCACTTGCCAACACTGAAAGATGTTTGCAAACTAAATTGTAAGGATCATACAGATATTATAAATGATGTGAAGTATGAAACATTAAAATACTGCTACAAGACTGATGCTACACTACCTTCAGACTTCATAATGAAATACATTTAATGCTCATACAAAAAAAACTTCATGTACCCAAGGAAAATGTCTATGCAAAGAAAAGGGACTCTCAAAACTCTGAAAATGCTTGAATTGTGGAAACCAGCCTGGGCCAACTGATGACATTACATCAGACTCTGATGATGAAAATTATTTGAAAGGTTAATCTGATAGGAGTTGGATTTATACTGCTACAATACTTGTGACCTAATATTCAAGGTACTGCTATGTAACCTTGTATTAAATAACTTTCTATGCAAATGGCATCGTGTATTGTAAAATACTGTTTTCACGTGGAACATAAAAAAATTTGGGTTATATGACTTATTCTTAGAAAGTGACTTAAAAAGACTTGAAGCTATAGCATCATAGTCAACTAAGTGACTGATTATCTTTTAAATTGTGGAAAATTTTAGTTGCATCATCAGTTGGTACTAATAAAAAGATGGATACAATCACTAATTTGCAAGTGTTGGTAATTCACATTTGTTTTTTATTGTTAGGGGTGAGGGTCACTTTCACAATGATTTACTAGTAGATTAATTACCATAAACATCCTATAAATGTCAAACAAGAAAAATCAGATATTTAAAAGTTAGATGAAATCACTGCAAAAGGACCTTGTATAAAGGAACTAGAACATCACATTGCCAATATCAAATATTTTGCACTACATATATGAATTTTAGTTGTCATAAAATGAGTTAATGCTAAATTGGTACACAAATTTTAAGCTTATTTATAACACTCTATAATGGTCCATTTGTGAGTCTACATTCTTAACTTGTCCTTATAGTCCCATTTCTGGGGTAAAAATCAGTCAAAAAAGCCTCCAGTCACCATCAGACAAAGAGTTAATATTAATCTCAGGAGTATTTATGTGCAATTTTAAGATCAAGATCATTTTACCTTTAAAATACATGCCCTCAAATTACCCCAAAGTCACTGTTTCTGTTTTGTTCCTAATGTTGTCAAATGAATGTGGATTTGTAGATTTATTATAAGTCTTTGAGCCACAGTGTGATGTATCCTTTGGAAAATAAAGTACAAAGACTATGGTAAGTTATCTGGTAACAGTATAATGGTCTTACCTTTCTGTAGAGTACTGTGATCATATCACTTTTCTGTTTTGATCTAATTAGTTCCATATATTCACCAGAAGAGCCTAAAATAACACCAAACAACAAAATAAATATTAAGGCCAATGCATCCTATTGCCAACATATGGCAAAAGAACAACTAAGTGTACTGTTCTTCAACTATTACTTGTATTAACACTTTGTTATAATTTTACTCACAAAATGCTTATTAGTAAAGTCTGATGTTTCTCAAGAATATTAAAATATAAATTATATTACTGTTAATGAGCTCATATTAATGAATCTTCACAAGAATACAGGTAAACCCACACAAATTCCTTGGTGGT
The DNA here is from genome assembly GCA_011833715.1 of Carcinoscorpius rotundicauda. NCBI lineage: Eukaryota > Metazoa > Arthropoda > Merostomata > Xiphosura > Limulidae > Carcinoscorpius > Carcinoscorpius rotundicauda. The sequence goes on along the minus strand of CM022392.1, from coordinate 39,583,686 downwards.
ATTATCTCCCACTTAATATATATATATATATATATATATTCTTTTCTTTTTTTCCCTACATTACCTGTATGTAGTTTGTCAACGAGCTGGATTCCACCCAGACTTGCTTGAATTGCAGGTCCATAGTCCATAAAAGCAAATTCTGAACGTAGTTTCTCTATTCTCAACATCAAGTATGGTTTGTCGACATGGTCACTGGATCGTGCCAAATGTAACACTACCTCTCCAATCCACAGCTGAAGCAGCACTTGAATGGTGTTACTAGCTGACATGTTATCATCAAAACCTGGTAAATCAACAGTTCTTGCCCATTCTTCGGTTTCTTCATCAGAATGATCAGATACTGAGAAATACTTTGCAATTCCTAAATTTGTATGCAACAATATAATTTTAGTTAAAAAAATATTTTAGAACTATTTTATGAACACTCCCATTATTATAAAACAGAAAAGATATGTCAAACTTTCAAAATACAAATTTTATTATTATTCAACGCTCAGATTTGTGAAGTATTAAATCATAAAATAAGTAATTAAATATTATTAGGACCACCATACTCATACAGCAAACTGGCTATTTAGATATGCATAACAGACATTTTGAACATCTAAGCTTTATAAATGCATAACTTTAGATTGCGAGACAATGACTTAGAGGAAGGAGCCTGTCCCCAAGTTTTAAATATATCATAGTGGATACCAAAATCTAGTTAACTTACAGTTCACAGGAATAACTAGTCATTATATATAAAGAACAGTAATCCAAAAGAAATACACTTAGATTCACACAACAGGCATATATATATGTATAACTTAATGTACCTTTACGTTAATTATTAACTATAACTATGATAATTCTTTTAAAATCTTTTGTCTCATGAAAAGTGCTTAACCAAAATTTAATAAATTATTTTAACTGATGTTTTAATGCATTTTTAAACTTCAGAGTTTCACCTCCTGTTTGTGGCAAAACATATTACCTCAACCTTCTTTTATGAAGAGATGCAGCATGTAACTTTTAATTGTCAATTTTCTTATCAAACATTCAAATGTACAGCACAGCACTGAAGAACAAACAGCAAAAGAATAAAAACTGACTAAAAACCCACACAATCATGATTTGTCTCCCCTCTCAGCCAAAAATGAATTTGTTACCAAAATATGTATTTTATTCTTTACTCACTTGGTGGGGACTTCCTCATGTTTCTTTTTACTTGTGCATCTTCAGAAACTCTACAAAGCAGATTCTTCACACGTCTAAGTTCTGGAGCAGTTGGATCCAGATGAACTTCCTTCAGGTTCTGAAATTAAAATTGTTGCAGTGCACATTGCACTTAATAACTTTTTGCTCATCTAATTTAATATAGGTCAGTTTATGTGAACAGCAAAATGACAAAATTTGTATGTAGTGAACAAAAACAAAACTTGTTTAGTGTTAATACAGTTTAAAGCACTGTCTAGCAAAAATTAGGAATTTTCTAGTAAAATGGCTATATTAACAAATATGCTATATTGGTAAACTTAAATATGCACCAACACAAAAAACATATGATCTTAAATATGTCAATGCTTGAACAATGACTTGGTTATTAATGAAAAACATGGAAACCTCTTAAAAAGGGTCAATTTTAGGCACAATACATAATTGAAAATCATTTCACTTCACCTGAATTTCACTAAGGATGTCATTGTTTTTAACCTGTGTATTCAAAGGCTATGGGACAACCATACAACTGTTACCACAGACTGTGAACATCCTCTGTACATAAATATGCTGAATATACGTAGAGTGCTAATAAATACTTAATCTGAAGTATTAATTTCAATATTACAAAGTTATTTTAACACAATTTTCAATAGATAATTTCATAACTATAGTTAGTATTTGATACGCTACTTGAATTTTTAATTCATTTTGAAAGGCAGATATATATCAAAAATGATATCAATAATATATATCATAAACACACAAAACTTAGCTGTCAAACTCAATAAAAACCCTTTACTGAAAATTACATAACTGTGTCTATACATATTAACAAGAAATAGAATTTTCTTTAATGATAAATTTTATTTTTGATGCACTGAATGTTATTCATCATAATAAACTTTAACCCAGTCAATATAATAAGCTTCCGAAACAAAGGCTATAATTTGATTTTATGCTGAAATTACTTCTTATGTAAATGCTCAAATGCGATAAACTTTTTTGTTTCAACTGTTATAGTGCAAAAAGTGACCGAAACTGTGTTTGTAAGGAATTGCTACCATAATTAACAGAGTCACAAAAGCAAAATAAATGATAATCCCATATGCATATATAAAGGATAACTTAAAGGTTGGTTTATGTGGAATTAAGCACAAAGCTACACAATGGGCTATTTATGCACTGCCCACCATTTGGTATTGAAACCAAGTTTCTAGCAGTATAAGTCTGCAGACACACTACTGTGGCACTGGGAGGTTAACTGAAAGGTGTAAAGAATATAAGCACACTTTTAACTTCATGGATATCACTTTAATGGATATTACCAAATGGTAACATTCAGAACAAATATTTACTTACCATTCACAGTCAGTTAGATAAGGTTTTGATGGAACATAACTAATTTTCAAACAAGAATGTATGCAAAATTATCACCTAATATTGTGCAAGCTGCATACTATATTGAATAATACATGTTTTCCTATGTTTCATTTTAACTCTTTGACAGTGAAAAACATTTTTGGTAACTTTATTATAATATACATTTTACAACATAGTTTCAAAATCATTAAATCAAGTTGTTCTGTGACATTACATTCATTTATGTTTCAGTATTGCTCCAAAACTAAGACCATAACATTTTCAGGCTCACGTATTCAGTTGTGGGACTTATTCATCTTGATACACATTCATGTAGCAAACAATTTACAGGTGCCCCATTATTCAAAACTTGTTTAGAATAAATAGTGAAGTTTCTGTGACACAATTCTTTCACTTTTCTGAAATGATAGAATATTTAGAATATTGTTTTATTTAGTTTCAGAATATTGTTTTGTTGGAAAAAAAAATGTTTGATATTTAAGAGGTTTTGGAAATTACCAAAAAGAGATTTGAGATATTTAAGATGAAGAAAAATATTTTTGATGTTAACATGAAAATCACTTCGTACTTGTAGAAGTCAACATTTTGACTTCATATTTTAAAAGAAAAATTTTTAATGAAAATAGTTTATTAAAAATTCTGATATTTTTGTCTACCTAACAAAATTTATTGAAGATACAGAAATCATATTATAATTTATAGGATGGAAACTATAAAGGTCAATTTGAAGTCATAAATGTAGCCAAGTTGACCTAGTCAATAGTAAGAGTTAACTTGTGTTAACATTTTGAAAAAAACAATAAATTAAAAAAAAATACCAATAACCCAAGTGTCCTCTGTATTTGTAAGGTATCATGTAGTGCATTCCTCAGTGTCCTCTGTACTTGTAAGGTATTATGTAGTGCATTCCTATCTGGAACTTAATCCTGCTGAGTTTCCTGTGAGAACTACATTAGTAAATGTTATGTAGAGCACTTAACTTGTTGCCATTACATTATTACTGTTTTGTCTTTCAGTAAAATAAGTATCTGAACCAAAAATGACATTTCTATGGTAAACGATAAACAGATCCATTTACCACAGGAAATCCTACAGTTGCTGATGACTGAGCACTTTCATCACAGACATCTCCAAATTCTCGATCTTCAGGACGCAAAATGTGTGGCACAGGCAGGTTGTTCATAAACTCCGCTAACAATGTTATTCTTCTATCTGACAGGTTAAGCTTAAGGCTTGGAAGAGTCATCTTTACTTTTTGTCTAAAATAAAACCATAACAAAAGTCACCGAGCTCACTTTCTGTCCACTACTTCATATTTGATAACTTCCTCTATTTTGTAAATATTGATTTGTCATGCACGTAATAAAAAACTTGCTAGACTCAAAACTTCACCACAATAAGAAATTATCTTACTGTTATATTTTCCACTATATATAATAAATATGCAAATTATTTAAACACAAAATTATCCCACCAATGAATAAAATTATAATTCTTTATGTTTCTTTAAATGTCTATTCACTCTTATTTAGAAAATATATTTTTATCTGAAAGAAATTGGGAATGTTATACACAATAATTCACACACATTAGAAAGGTGAAATAAAACATATCCTGGTTAATTCAAATTTATAAATTATGGTGTGTGTGTGTGTGTGCGCAGACATTCCTCTCTTTATGCATTTTCTCAGTTCACACTCCTAAATATTTTTTTCAATCAGTCAACAGTCTAAATCCCATTTCCTTACAATAGAAACATTTTTGTTGTTCTCAGCACAAATCTCAGACTGTTCAGCACAAAGTGAGACTAGCAGATCAATACTGATATCCATATGGAATTTTAGGAATTGCAAAAAAAATGATTAATTTTCCTGTCATGTACTTTTAAAAATAAGCATCTTGATACATAATTTCTGTTTCTACAGTTAACTAGTCAGAGAGATATAGAAAATGACTGACAGACACTTGGCTACTATATGTATAGATTAACAAAGCTTGACACTGGTGACCGAAATAGTTTTCCACACAATAAATAATGTTTTTTTAAAATCCTTAAACATTTTATTCTGACAACTAAAATAGCTTCAGATATAATAAATATGATCTTTTACTGATACTTTTAATAACATCTATTCATGTAACAAATTTCACTGTTGTTTTTTTTAATCCTTATATTTTAACATGTTTTGTGTAAGTCTGATAAAAGGGGTTTCTTCCACATTATTTGCTTAAATTTTAAATTTCAGTAGCACATTTCTAACAATCAGTTAAATTTAGAAAAATGTTTACCGTGGTAACAATCTATAAGTAGGCTCAATGCTGTTTGAGAATAATGCCATTATATTCACTTTTGGCATAAGGTGAATCTCAGACTCAGGAAGTTGTCTTGCTGTTCTCCACTCATCTCCTTTTAAAACATAAAATTACTTATCATTCCAAACAAGGAATTATAAATTGTGTAATATCAAGTGTAACTAGAATGATTCATATAATACTCTTAATATTAAATAACATTACAAGTGACTAAAATGATTAGCAAAAAGGATCAGATAATTAACCTACTGAAGGTAATGTTTAACCTGAGTAAAATTTAACATAATACAACTATTGCAGAAAAGCAAATAACCACATCCACATAAATTTTGTGCTATCATTCTTCAAAACTAATCAGCCATACAAATATCTAAAATTATTCAATAATTTTTGTAGCATTTACAATGCTAAACTAGTAATTATTCAAAATAATACAAAATATAAAGCAAAAAAAGTAATACGAATCAAAAAGCTAACACTACGTACTTAGAACATACAGCCTATTAAAAACTACCCACCTGAATCGGTAAACAAAACTTGAATGTCTGAAAATGTAACATCAAATACATCATAAAGCCTCTGATCTATTTCCATTTTGGTATCTTCCTAAAAAGACAAAAATGAGTCATATTAAAACATCACAGAAATTTACAAAAAGAAAATATAATTCCCACACCTTAATTTTTCTGTAATTCGTCATTTTTTATTGTAATAAAACAAATATATCGAAAATTGACAGGAAGCATAAAAATAAAAATATTTAACAAGCAAATCAGGTTCTATTAAATTCTCAATTCATTAAATGCCAAAATTTTATTAGACTGACAATCGAAGTATTATGGAAATGATTCTTCATAAAGCATTTTTAAATATTTGAAATGTCTGAGCAATCTGCCAAGCATTAAAATAGAAAACAAAACAAAAAACAGCAGCAATATTTTCAACCTTTTCCAAGAAGTTTCTATGCACCAAATAACTATTTTATTGGAACATCCATGCACACTCATACACTTTATTTACCAGCATGATTAACAGACTGATCACGTGATACGATAGTTGAATGGTTAAGCCATATAAATGCACATACCTAATTCTGTTTTACTTAATCTTCATGATGTTGGTAAGGTAAATATTTCTTCTATTCTCAAAGTCATATTAGAGATTTGCCCATTAAGTATGTTGTAAAACATAAAACATCTCTATTGTTAACAGTGGTGATCCAAAAGGAAATATGTTTGCCAAAAGGAAAAAACTGACAAATACCGGTTATTATAAGAAAAAGGTTATCAAATAAGCATGTAAGGTACAACAGAGATTAAACTCTATCCTAATCAAACAATTCATTTAACAATAACAAATTACTGGACATTGCATAAAGTGTAGCATAGAAGCTCACAACAAACCTGAATACCTCTTAACTCAGACACAAATGGGGCATAAAAACAATAGTTTATGCCTTAGCACAAACTACAGGCAATGAATGATTGGAACATGGGGTGTAGAATAAATTGTGTTTCATCTGTCCATGTACACAATAGACTCAAAATTTGGAAAAAAAAAGTTATAATATGCAAGCATATATATAATGTATTTTATCAAATATTTTCAGAAAGGTAGGAATATTTCCTTGTAGTTTTGAAATAAATATATAGTTCAGATTCACTGAAACTGTGTCATTTTACTTGACTTTGTCTTTACCGTTCTCAGTAAGATGCAATATTTATCTTGCTTTCAAAGATTCTATGTCAGTGTATAAAATGTTGTTTTGATGGAGGTAATATTTATATTGTCTCTAGAGATACTGTTTCAACCTTAGAAATAAGTGAATATATCCTTTCCTTGGTGAAGTGGACGATGTCTTTATGTTCCAGGAAAGAATAATGTGAGAGAAAATGAGAAAGAAGGCTGCTGACCCATTCACTATTATGTAACACATACATATTGTTTTCATTTTATATCATGTGTTTAGTTTGTTTATTTCTAATGCTGCTTAAAACTCAATCAGTTTTCAAAGCCAGAACACTTAATAACTTCCTTGTTTCATCCTCCATTATTAAGCAGACCTATCCAACACTAGAGTTGGAAGTCAGCCCACCTGAGATATCACACAGTACATCTGCCTTATGTTTTTTATAATACAATTTGCTAAAAACAGTAAAATACTATAGAAATATTACTTACACATTCTTTTGAGTTACCATAACAGTAATAGTTACATCAGGATATAAAAAAAAGGAACTCCATTTTCTGATCCACTTTGTCATTTTAATCAATAAACCAATAGTATTAATGACTTCAAACTCCAAGAGGTAGAACTATATTCTGGATCGTTTCATTCAGTCTCACTCCTCTTTAACAAACATGGATTTTTCATAGACAATGATGGAATGACAAAATTTATTTCACTACTGTAGATTTGTTCAAAATGCATAACAGTAAGTTTACTTAGGAAAATTTTTAACATCACATTCACCATTGTTATCCTTATCTACCATCTTGGAAAAAATCAAAAACCATATTTGTTATTGAGTGACACCTTTTTTAACCCTTTTACAATGGGTTTGGTATAATATACATGATTCATCTACACGTTTGTACACGTTAATTATTTGCATTATAACTTTTGATACAGAATATTTATCATCACATTTGGTAGACTTTTAGCAGATTTTTTTTAATTTTTCTATTATTTTTTAAACAAGGAAACTTTTAACACGTGTTATAAGACAAGGTTCTGAAAAACATTGAAAAATTAATAATAAAACAAAAGAATTTTATAATGCTGATTAAAAGGTATTTACCAGCTAAGAAATAGCTAATTAACTTTTATCAGGCAGGTTTCAAAACTCTAAAATATAGTCAGTGGCAGATTTAAGGTTATGTCTGACCTACATTCCATGTAATTTTACATAGAGTAAAATTATGAATGAGACTCCATTAAGTTTGTTTAAATTTCGCACAAAGCTACTCGAGGGCTATCTGGGCTAGCTGTCCCTAATTTGGCAGTGTAAGACTAGAAGGAAGACAGCTAGTCATCACAACCCAGCACCAACTCTTGGGCTACTCTCTTACCAACGAATAGTGGGATTGACCATCACATTATAATGCCCCCATAGCTGAAAGGGCAAGCATGTGTTGGTGCACCTGGGATTTGAACCCACGACCCTCAGATTACGAGTTGAATGCCTTAACATACTTGGCCATGCCTGGCCCTGGACCCCATTAAGACCATGGGCTGAGCTTCCTCTAAACCCCTATAAATATGCCATTGAATATAGTAAATCTATTTCAACATTCTGAGAAAAACTTCACTATAATAAGAAATTATAACAAATACAACCAAGTTGAAAATACTGACTGTACTTTACAATAAAATTATCTTAAAAACATTTACTGTTATTTTAACAGCAAAACATAGAAAAATTAGAGATTAACAAATAAGATTAATATGTTATTATATCTACAAAAATCATAAACACAAAATTGATTGCTGAAAACATTTAGAAAATAATTTTCTAGCTGCATTTAGTTTCACGTATAGATAAAATGTTTCAGTAACTGTTCTGCGGAAATTTCTGTCACACTGAGAACAGACAAATTTTTAACAATTCTTATCACTACTTATACATCAGGTTGGCAAATAACATATACTCACAGCTGAATAGAAAGATATCACTGACAGTTTTGGGCCAGTTTTAAGCATTACAATTTGTTGTGTCTAAAACACCAATGCATAAATCAATCATTTTATAGTTTGATGGGTTACTGATAAGTTTCTGTACACAGAAAAGCTTGGTAACAATAAGAAAGATGCTGGATAACATACAAAAGTTGCTGGAATCAGTCTAAGGTGTAGATACAGTGGTAAGTGGTTCATACATCAAAACCGTGGCCTCCCTTAAAACTTTCAGATGAATATTATCTGGCCCAGGAGTCTTATTTCTAAAACTTCCTAATTTTATTTTAACAAACTCAGAATTTATACAATTATCTCATTCAAATTTGTTTTCATCTATCAACTGTTCAAGATGAAGAATACAAGTTTTCATTAATAGGGAATTATAACTTGAAAAAATAATGTAGACACTACTTACAGTCCAGTTTGTTTATTTTCATAGAGTTCTTAATTGTAACCTTAAATACATTATCCATTGATTCAACTTGTGTCTGTACTTTTTGTCATAAGTATATTCACCTTATTATACATTTTTTTACTGTTTAATGTTGCATTACTGTAGATTGGTTTGAAATGCATAACAGCAAGTTCACTTTGGAAAAAAGTTTTCTCTTTCTCTTTAAAGAATCAACAAAGAAATAGTCTATGACCTGTGCAGGAGTGTTTTAGTAGCATTGCCCAGAATTAAATTAAATATTCATATGAATTTTTGTTTATGTAGACTCATGAAACAGCAATAATATGAATACTAATAATATCAAGAGCAAATGGATGAAATTTTGAACTTTGTCTGACAACTGAAAAAACAACTTTTTTTTTCTATTATCAATATTTTAGCAGCTTTAAACATTAAGGTAAAAGATATTGAATGTTATTTCAAGTACAAGTCTGCTTTGTATTTTTTTTCTTTCCTTTATATTCTATTGGAATATTTATGAAGTTCCTAGACAAACACTATTACAAACCACTATGATGGTTCATGATACACAATTTTTCACAATAAACCCACATTTCACATTATACAAAAACGTTTTTTAAAACAGTCTTAGAACCTTCTCTCAACCAACCAAACTGGAATATTACTACCATTGTTAAAATTACTATCAACTTGAACCCTCTTATTAACAAAACCATGTACAAGCACTAAATTCCAAAAATGAGACTTACTTTCCTAACTTAGCCTCATTAAAACACATATAGCTACAGTCATAGCTATTTTCTCTGTGTTAAATGTTACCTTCATCAACTTTTGGTATGTTGGTTATTAGTTTGGTCTGAATATTTGTTTTATACACAGTTAATACTAAATGTTAACTCTTATCTAATTAGTGGCTGATCAATTAGATGATTAAACTCACAATTTATATGTGTAAGAGCACCTACCAGTAAAATGTACACTTTGATTATATTTATGGAATTTTCCTTGTTAAGAATTTATAATTTGGGCTCTAATTAGCAGGTCTTAACCATGTCACTTACTTCATCTTATTTTTGTGAATAAGAGTTTTCAAAAAAGAAATCCATAAAAGAGAAGTATCTAAATAAATTTTTCTTTGTAGCACTGTTGTGCTTCTGAGACATCAATACACAAATGCTCATCCAAAAAGGTATATTCATTCCATTGAAAGTTAAGTTACTTTTTATTTTAGAAACATTTTTAATATTTCAATACATTATAACTTATGTTATATAAGCAAAGAAAAGGGAAGAGCCATAAGTATGAAAACAAGGAAAAACTAGAGGGGTTGTGATAAGTAAAAGTTTGGAAATTCTGGCTCACCACATCTGAAATTCTGTCTTGCTGTAATTCACTTTTTACAGTCAGTCTTCCCATGTCCAAAACAAGTACACTCCCTCCTCTAAAGATGGACAAAAAGTAACATCTACATCAATACTATATAATCAAAAACTGTTTGTACATTTGAAACATGAATTTATACGTAAATATGTTCACAAACATTAATAACCTTTACAATTTAAATACAGATACCAACTGTCAGGTAACTATTATACAAACATCACACTTACTGCAGAAATGCTAGCTTCTCTATTAACAAACTTATTACATTTCCTTGTTAGATGAAAATAAAATACAAATTTGAAATATTCTTTTAATTATTGTAAAAAACTTTATATAATTACATCACAACAGAACTAAAACAAGTCATGGAAAATCCTTAATACAATTGATAAAACCTGATATAATAAAATATATCTGCATCATAAAAGCTACTTACTTCTGTAATGATCCATGTTGAGGGATAACAAAGTATGGGGACTTCAAGTCGATATTCACATCAATTGTCTGATTAAAAAAATCATCCACATATGTATCTGAACTGTATTTATTTGCCCCAGAAGAAATTTACAGTATTTATTATATATTTACAAATAATAATTATCAACTATTAAAAACTGTTAACTTCAAATCTAAATATAAGACAACAGATCTGTATAGTATTGTTATACTGATACAAAACTTAAGAGTTGAAACACTTCTCAGTTTTTTATACTTATTTTCCGTAGTAACTTTATTGTTAGATGCAGACTTATAAACTAAACAAAACAAAATGAATATGATTGTCTGTCTGTTATTAGTATGGAAAATTAAGCTCTGAAGTAAAATTCCTGAGTTTCTTCTAATCTTATTCATACTTCCTATGTTTATCTCTACTGTTAGCAGATGAATTAAAAACCTGCCAAATATAAAGCAATGAATCACTGCTCCTTACTCAGTTTTTGACACTGTGAATATCAAATAAGTTCTTGCTGCACAATTCTCAGAACTTCCCAGATTTGAAAAAGTAGAGTACGATTTGCCAACATGTTGACATTATAATGGTTGCAACAACAACTGTCTAAAGTATTATAAAATGTTTATGTTATGACTTTGTAGAAAATAAGTGGGCCAATCCAATAAATCAGTAATAGATTGTATCCTACAGAAATTATTCAAATTCCAGCTCCAAGAATACAGTAGAGTACAATTTACCTGCTTATTTATGGTACAGTGTTGCAATAATAATTGTCTAAAGTACTTTATAAAAATAAGAGAAAAATATTTATGATATGGCTCTTTATAGAGCTAAATCTGACCCAATAAACTTAAGTATCTGGATGCTAGTTATCTTCCTGGTGGTTGGAATTCAGTGTTAGTATAAGTGTAAATGTGTGTATGTACTTCTAAATATCTTGTTTCCTATATTACCATACTTACTCAGTAACCAATACGTATGTAGTTCCCAGTAATAAAATCACAGCTCATTTTGATTGTATTAGCATGCTTGGCTTAGCCTTCTTGATTGCAACTTTAAAAAAAAGTATTTACTGGTGAATTGCAAGTTTAGCTGGAAGTTTGCAAAGTATTTTCTGCAAGCATATAAATTTGGCTACCATACACTGCATATGTGCATGTGGGGGGTGCATGCATGAGTGTTAGTAATATTTTCAAATAAATTCTTAACTGTCAGTTATTTTTCTTCAAACAGAAAACAGTAACTCAAAAATTATTTGGTAAACAATGATCTCTATTACTTGTGATGCTACCAAGTTTTTGTTTGCACTGGTGAGCCATACTTTCCAAATCTCATCAACATATGCATGCAAAAATGGAAATATACTAATTCTTGTAGACTTTATATAAGCATTTTGGAATACCAAATTCCACTGTAATTTATCATGCTTCATAACTACATTGGATTTGGATCTTAAAATATATACTTCTTCTTCACAAAACAGCCTTGACTGTAATATTTCAGATCTTCCAATAAGAGATTTTCTCTCATAAGTAACTAAGGAAAAGTGACAGAACTTTGTACAAGAAATACATAGTTTTCTACTGGTTATAAAGTCATTGGTATATAACAATAGACATAGATAAACAAGATTTCCAAAATGATGAAATAAGTGTGAGGAAAGGCAATTTGATGGATTATCTCAATGTTATCTCAGCAAACAGAATAGGTAGAAAGTATTTATTTTATATTCGAGTTTGCCAATATTGGACAACCGAGTCTCTAATTTGTATTAAACTACAGATATTGTATTGTGAGCATCACAAAACAATCTGACCAAACCCAGAAGTTCATGTACAGAAAAAGCTACATTTAGCTTTTTTTTAATCATTACTTCCAAATAAAAAAACTAATGTATAATATTGAAATCTGAATTATAATCTATAATATTTTGTTAAACTTACTGACATAGAACTATAAAATAATAGTTAAATTAAGTTTTTAGTACAAGTGCACAAGTGTAATAACATGCCATCTAACCTCTACCCATCTTGATAGGGCCAAACACTTCTGTAACAATCATTGTGTTACATTAAAAATTTAGTTAAACACCTTTTTATCATAAAAGTAAATTAATGAAAGTAACATTATAATGTGTGTTATGATGCAGAGTTTTATGTCCTATATTTTAAAATAAGCCTTTAAAAATACTTATAACTTCAAATGTATTGTCACATGACTTGTGAAAAATCTCTTCTTTGGCACTTTGTATCTTCAATAATGCAATGGCAAAAGCATAAAGGTACATTTAGACTATAAGACACTAACTTCAACCTTTTGACGTGTACATTTCAAAGCTCTATAAATAAATGCAGTTGTAATAAGTAAATATTTTTAACCCCTGACAAGTGGCATGCCCATTTTGAATAACTTGTTTAAGCTTTATAACCTATGTGTAAATGTTTCATACACATGTGTAGTCATTAGAAAGAGCTCATTTTATACTATAATTAAACAATGGTTATTTTTAAACTGGCACATAGTTGTTGTGATAGAGTACACGTAACTGACTGTGGTATTGTTGGCTACTTGATTAACTACAGCACTTGTTGTTTTTTACCTACGTATGTTATAGTTAAGATACAGTTTAAACTGTATTTAGATCTTACTTATATATTTCAGTTAATTATTTATTGCTTATGTTTTAAAAGGCATGACTGAAAGGTTTACACATTTTTTTAAAAATATACATCATACTTTGCATCAATTCTCAGGGCTTCTGATATTATGAAATACACAAAAATCTTGCTGAAAGGTTGGACTCGTCTACTAGAGACACTGTTATATGCCTTGAGGGGCACCATAAACTTATGTTGAGAGGAATAACATGTGGTAAAGGAAAGGTAATGAAATCACAAACTTAAAAAGAGGAAAATCTTAACAAATATTCTACAAAAATTAAAACGTATGTATTATTTTTCTATTTCATAATTTTAATTATTTTACTGCATTGTATGTTGATGATAATAGCCAGAATTAGTGATACTTAAAATGAAAATTACCTTGTACTATAATCTAAAAATGGTTATATTGAAACTGGTGTGTTGTCATGAAGTACATGCAACTAATTGTAGTATCATGGGCTACTTGACTGACTTCAGCATTTACTGTTGCTTCTAACCTAAATATTTAAAAGTTTGAGTGCAAGTACCTATAAATGTTTTGGTAAAAACTTAATTAAAATAATGTTTGTGTTCAATATATTTATGATCTTTAACAAACTTACCAGTTTTTGAGAAGAATTTATAAGAAATCTCAGACTTATCATATGTATTACTGCACAAGTAAAATTTGTCATTCCTCCCAAGTAATATGGTTAAACAATCTCAACAGACAATCAATATAATACAAACACCAGGTGAAACATTGATAGAACAATTATTTTATTCAACATACTCAAAAACAAAATGTAACCAAACACAATACTACACCCAAGACAATGGAGCATGACAAAAATGCCACACCAAAAACAAAGTCTATCAAGTCACTAGCAATTTATGTGGAGACATGTGCAGGAAAAATAAGATTTTGCACCTCTGAACATATTATTGCATTGTATAAATATGAATAATACAGAACTGCCTCAGCAAAATACTTCCAACAGAAATGCAGAAGACCAAAACCCCTTCAGAGTTTCTATCTTGGAAAAGTTAGCATTTTTTCCACAGAAAATATATTTCTGAGAGATACTCAACTTCACCCAACTAGCACTGACCTCTGTTGGCACAAATTTTCCATGCATGCCATTAGTTTTCCACTTCCTACTTCTGCAAATGAATATGAAGCATCTCCCCGACTAACACTGACACCACTTCTTTCATAACCAGTATCTTCTTTACATCTGCACTCATTAATCACTTTGAGATTGATTAGAAGACCTACACCATATATTATATGAAGTGAGTAGGCTAGTTCAAAAGCATGAAAGAAGAAATGTATCTGAGAAATGGAATTATGGTTGTTGGGAGTCTAGGGCATGACAGATCATAATAGTAGTTCAACCTCAATAACACCAGGTGGTGTATGGAATTGAACATCAGGTTCACAGTAGGCACAGGAAGACCCAAATGAAATTATGGTTGTTGGGAGTCTAGAGCATGACAGATCATAATAGTAGTTCAACCTGAACAACACCAGGTGGTGTATGGAATTGAACATCTGGTCCACAGTAGGCACAGGAAGACCCACCATCCCACCTCAAAACTGGAATTGGTAGGGGAAATGAGCTTTAATACTTAAACCCATTGCCATGTGCAACCATTTCCAATCCAGCCAATGCTAGACCATCAAGACTGGTTGGTTGGTTGATTTAGTGTTTTATGGCACATATCAGCAAGGCTATCTGTGCCAAACATCCAGTAAAAAGGTAAAAGTATAGTAAATGTAGTAAAACTCATAAAAGGTAAAAATATAAATAGCATAAGTATGGAATTGAACATCAGGTTCACAGTAGGCACAGGAAGACCCAAATGAAATTATGGTTGTTGGGAGTCTAGAGCATGACAGATCATAATAGTAGTTCAACCTGAACAACACCAGGTGGTGTATGGAATTTAATTAAGACGTGTAGCAAAATGTTGACATCTAGTCTACAATGTTAAGAGAGAAACCACAGCAAGAGAAGTTGTAAAGGACTTTCTGTAGCAATGAGGTAATTATCATTACTTGCCAGGAAGACTAACAGGTAAGTACAAGAACCACTGTCAGTCACCTTAAGTTGGCCTCTCCAGTCCTGGTTCTGAGTCATGTGTCATCATGGCCATTGCCAAAAAGTTATAAAAGTTTCAAAAGACGTGTAGCAAAATTTTAATAATAACTTGCTAGGATAAATAATGGGTAGTTCAAACAGCAGCGTCAGTCACCTGAAGTTGGCCTTTCCAGTCCTGGTGTCGAGTTATTTAATGTTATGGGTAATTTCTATTTTTAAAGCAAACTAGAGAGACTGTGATTGTTAAAAGGAAACCACATTAAAAAAATTAATGTATAAATCAAAAACTTAAAATTCGTTAAAAATTAATGGCCTTTAAAAACTAAAAACTTTATCAAGGTGGATATTGTCACCATCACCAATAACACTGTCTAACATTATGAACAAACATTTTTAAAATGGTGCCATCATTGAGAGTCATAACAATGGCAAGTAAAGTAAAATGTGGCTTATTGTAACCTGAGTGTGGGACAGACTACACACTGGTGCATCAGTTACAGATAAATGAAAACGATGAGGTTAAAACTGTGATCAATGTGTAATCTAGTTAGAACAACTTCCTCTTTCTGATCCTTATGGAAGCAAGATAGCCAAAGTCCAATATTGGGTTTTATTTGGAAAAGCTTGTTTTTGCGTTGCTAACTCCAAGTCATGGCAGAGCCCACAGAGTCAACTGATTTGGAACCATCTGTGTAAATAAAAATAGAAAGATTGTTTGAAAGATGTTCAACGAACAGCAGATGATACTTCCAATCAGGAGTATCTGCTTTTTCCAGATGATTTAAAGAAAGGTCACATTTGGGGACTGTAATAAGCCATGGTGGGACAAGCTGACCAGTGGATACTACAATATTATCCAAGGACAGACCCAATTCATCCAACTGCTCCTGGATACGAAGGCTAAAAGGAGCAGTTGCAGATCATCTGTTCTGAAAAGGTATGGCCCATCAAGGAAGAAAAACACAACCTCAGGTGGGATACTTTGGTATGGAACGAAGTTTCGAAGCACATAGTAAAGAGAGTTGGAAATGGCTAAGGTGCAAAGAAGGTTCATGAGACTCCACATATAAGCTCTGAACTGGGGAGGTGCAGAAAAGCCCCAGTGCAGAGCCAAAGTCCGTGATGATGAATGGGGTCTAGCATCTTTAAGGCCGAGGGTCTGGCAGAGCCACAGACCAGTGATCCATAGTCGAGTTTTGATCGAATAAGAGCATGATATATCTTCAGCATAGAACATCAGTCTACACCCCAAGTAGTGGTAGATAAGACAAAGAGAATGTTCAGTGCTCTTGTACATTTGACCCATAGCAACTTGATGTGTGGTATACAGGTCAGCTTACGATCAAAGATAAGTTCCAAGAACTTGGTCTCATGGATCACAGGTAGTGCGACTTCACCGATACAAAGTTCAGGATCAAGGCGAATAACCCGCTGGCAGCAAAAGTGCATGCAAACGGTTTTAGAGAGAGAAATTAAAGTCATTTACCATAGTCCACTTCAATACATGATTTAGGGAATGTTGTAGCTGCCACTCAATACATTTCATGTTCGATGACTGACATGAGATGTGAAAGACATCAACATAGAGCCCATTGGCATTAATTTTGATACTGAAAAGTGTGACACTCGAAACAGTCCTGAGGGACTCCAAGTTCCTGTAGAAAAGAATGGGAAAGAACTTGGAATCTCCTGTCCATTCAAAAAATTTTAATAAAAATGGGTAAATGGCCACGTAATCCATATGTATAGAAGTCTCACAAAATGCCATACCTCCATGTTGTGTCCTAAACCTTCTCAATGTTAAAGAATATTGATACAAGATGTTGTTGTTTGAAAAAGGCTTTTCTGATTGACATAAAGTCAAATCAGGTAGTTCATGGTGGAGTGCTGTCGTTGAAACCCACACAAGGTGAGTGACAAGAGGTTGTTTGATTTGAGGAACTAAGCAAGGTGACCATTAACTATCCTCTCTAAAGTCTTACAGAGATAGCTCATCAAAGCAATTTGAAGATAATTTGAAGTAATCTTTGGATCCTTCTCAGACTTAGAGAAAGGTAAGATAATAGCCTAGTGCCAGGCATCAGGAAAAACATTCTCCTGCCAGATCCACTTAAAAACAATTAGAAGAATATCAAGAGAAGCAGGAGATAGATGGTGCAACATATCATAGCGTACCATCATTTGGTCTAACCAGTGTACTGCCAGACCGATGAAGGGCCAGTTTCAGTTCCACTAATGTAAAAAGATGATTATAGTCATGGAGACAATCAGCTCGAAAGAAAAGAGGTGAATGTTCTATCCAAGTCTTGATGGCTAAGAAGGTGGAGAAAGAAGCAGAAGTGCTTAATACCCAGCAAAACCTATCACCTAGAGAATTAGTGATGCTCCAGATATTAGCTACTTCCTGGCCATCAGCGAGTAAGATCGAGAGGGGGACAGAATTATATTGCCCACTGACCTTTTGAATCTTGTCCCATATCACTTTGGAACCGGTGGTAGAAGATATGCCAGTTGTGAACTTCATCCAAAATTCCTTCTGGCTTTGATGTCTTATGAAAAACATGTTCAGATTTTAGGAATACATTGAGCAGCTGCTTATATAATACAGTTAGTTACTGCTGCCACACAGTCATCTATTGATGGCTGACAAACAACAGCAAGATCAAGTTTTGCGAGAACAGTGAAAGTGGCCCAGTCTGCCTGATCCATCTTCCACTGGGGCATGTGAGTTAGGTGGCATGGCCAGTCTCTCTCAAAATTATAGGAAAAATGATCACTGCCTCTTGAATTACTGTAAACCCTCCATGAAAAATGGGAGCAAATTGAGAGATTAATAGCAGTAAAGGACTGACCAGGTGCGTGAAAATTAGTAAAAAAACCACTACTGAAAAGAGCACTTCCCCAGAGGTGATGATATCAATTTAAGTCCCCCAAAGTTAGAAATGGAGACAGCAACAGTTCAATAAGAGCATCAAAGATTGATTGATCATGTGTCTCTCCAGGTGACAGGTAGAGAGAACAAACAATGATGATATGACCCAAAGATGTGTTATGTGATAAAGACAGGGTGAGCACATGCTGATCAACCAACAGTGCCACCCCTCCATGCACTCGTCAATCACACAGCCTGTCATTTCTATAGAAATAAGACTGTCGAAAGGTGACTGCATCAGCAGGTTTCAGAAGTGTTTCCTGTAATAAAAGACATACAGGATGGTAGAAAGCAATCAGTGTTTTGATATCATCCAGATTATAATGTAAACCTTGACAGTTCCATTGTATCAAGGTGGCCATTTTTAATGATGGGTAGGCAAATTGGCTAGTGAACCCTTGTGTTTATGACATCTTTTTTCCTTACTGATCTAATGTGGGGGAGGTTTATCAACCTCTACAGATCCTGCCCTGATTTGATTGAACAGGTCTTTGTTGTTAGAATAGGAATCCAGTGACTGAAGATGTGAACTAAAGATTGTTTTACATCTTGGAGTGGGAGAAGATGTATCCAAAAAAATGCCTATACCCAAAACCAAAGGTTGTGGATCCTTGGGTTTATTGTAATGTATGGAAGGGATACAGATGGGTGTAGAAGTTAATTCATCAACTTTTTTAACCATGGAGGTCAAAAGGCTTTTCATTTGTTTTGAGAACCATTCTTTGGGAGAAAAAGAGAAATCTGTCTGGACTCCCACTGTAGTTGTGGAACAAAATGCAGCAGCACATGTTCAAGATGGTGGACACCAATTTTTGAGCTTCAGGATAAGTGATATTATGAATTGTTTTCAAATGTTGCTCCTCTTTATCCTCCAACCATTCAGGGCATGAATGAAAGTAGGATGGGTGAAAGCCATTGCAATTGACACAATGTGGACCCACTTAACACTCATAAGCATTGTGGTCCTTGCCACCACAACAAGCACATGTCAGGGAACTACGACATGATGTCTTTGAGTAACCAAACCTCTGACACTGGAAACATTGTAGAGAGTTTGGAATGTACGGCTGCACCTTGCAATTAAGATAACCTGCCTTAATAGTGGGAGGTGCAAGTGGTGATGTAAATATCAAAACAAGGATGTTGGTCAGCAATGTAACTCCATCTTTGCAAGTGGAGATGCACCTCACTGCAGAAACTCCTTGAGTGAGGAAACCAGTGAGAATCTCTGATTCAGGGATGTTCTTAAAATCCCTCTCAACAATAACTTTTCATGATGAATTAAAAGTAGCATGAGATGTAACCTCAATGGGTATATCCCCAGTTCCCTTTGAATTCAAGAGGAGTTCACTGTGTTGAGATGTGGGTGTTTACATCAATATCTCCAGATTAAAGCTTTTTTACTGACTTTGAAGAGCCAACAAGCTTCTCCAGTACCTTCTGAATACAAAAGGAGGACATTTGCCCTAAAGGTTTATCTGAAAGAGAATATAGGATAAGAAAATGAGGTATAGCAAGCAGTGCAAATGTTGTACAGAATCTTCAAGATGTGGTAATTTACCTATTGCCTGTTTTTCACCATTTAATTTAAATTTGTATTTGGAGGATCCATAAAAAAAAGGAAAATTTCAGTGCCCACTGACATAACCCACCATGCAGCCCTATGAGGGGACATGCTACAATGTCAAGCTACAATGACACTGCAGCAACACCAGGATCTCATGAGCACTATACTCAAACACCAGCATCAGACACAATGTCCACAACACCTGTTGAGAACTTCTAACACTGGTACTTGGTTGACCCAAGCCTAAGTGGACTAGCTGACTGACACAAATGGGGTTTTACCAAGATTGCCCTTCTAGAGGAATTCAAGGCCAAAGTGGTGTGTTAGAGTTCAACCCCTCAACCACCAGGATCCTCTCCTCCCATTCACAGGTCACCACACAGAGCAAACACATGGGTGGATGTTTAGATCCCAGAGGAGATAAACTGAAAGAGCAGAACCTTCTCTGGGAGGTCCCCTCATTACATACAGAAATCCACACTGAGGAGGGACCATCAAGAACCAACATCCTGCAGATGGTAGGAAAGTTGAAAGCCCTAATTGTATGACATCCCTGGTTCAAAACATGATGGAAATGGGTATAATACTTTCAGTCTGAGACAGGAAGAGGAAATTCAGCTGTACAAAAGTGGGAAAACTTGTGCTGTATCAAGCTAAAATCAACACCAGATGTGCCAGAAAATGACAGTTGATGGTAGGAAGTGGAATTGCAAAACTTCAGGCCATCTGCAGTCCAAAACCTGGCAACAGTGAGTATTTGCCATCCACTGTGCAGTAGGATGAGGAATGCTAATCATCATACAGGTGAGAACTTACTGAGCTGGACCATCTCTAATTAACACCAAACACATTGACAATGTATATCTAAGCCTAAGGGGCAAACTGCAATGATATACATAGTTAGTTAATGACAGTGCTTAAATAGGAAGGGCATCATGTCACACAAAAAAAACTGTCAGACATATAGAAAGAAATATGGTATAGTGCAACAACCAAAACCAGGTATCATCAGAAATTGTACATCATATCTGTGGTAGGAAGCACTATATGTTAGCAATATCTACAAAAAAAACATGCCAAAACTCTACTCTCAACTGAGCAATATGATTCATAACTCATGATGAAAAGGTTCTCTATTCCACCATATCAGTGGCTTGAAACTTGTAAGTGGTTAGGATTCTCATACATCTCTAAAAGAAAATGGGAAAATAACTGCATTGGAAAATAAGGAGGACTGCATCACTGGAGGCAGTGCAATGGACAAGCATAAGGACCTATTTTAAAAAATAGAGTTACTACATTGACAGAGTCATCAAAAACAGACAACATCAAGAATTCTACATCAGGGTCTGCAGTAAGAAAAGGTTCAACTCCATGGAACAGCAGAGAAGGGCAGAAATGTGTCTGCTTTATTCATATTAGTTCAGAACAAATATATTTATGGTGCTAAATACTACCAGAGAACTACTAGCAGCCTTGCTAAACACTCTATATCTACAGTGTGTATAACCCAAACTTGTGATAGAATTATTTATTTATAGACAAGAAAACATACAGACACACAAACAACTGGTGGCATCTGGAATTGTACATTGGCTTCACAACAGGAAAGGTTACACAATAAAAAGTATGAACTTTAAAAAAAACAAAAACTGCCAAGGTACCACTTTCCATACAGTCAGATCCACAATACAAAAGGAAAAAGGCTCATGAAACATAGGAATTTTTTTTGTTAGAAAAGCAACCTGATACAATACCAAAACACAAAATTAGAAATAAATTGTAAAAAGAAAAAACAGTAGTATAACTTAAAAAAATTAACAAATCCACAAACTCAAAGCTAGCATGTCTATAAAGTAATACTTTCAAATCAAGAAGTGATTAACCTTCTCACTTGAGACATTCTTTATTACACAACAAATTTTCGTGTTTTACATACAAAATGTTATTAAACTACTTTTTATTTATGTTATGCCAATTATACTAGAAGAAAATCTTAACTAATAATCAATATTTTAATGGTACACAAGTTTTAAGTTCTGAATTATACAAAGCACTATTAAAATAAATCTTGAATTTCTCCTAGTGTGAAAGGGTGACATTTACTCTAGGCAGCTAGCTCTTTTCTATTTTATCTGTCCTCACTTGAAAGAGTACAAAATTAAATGTAAATTACTCATTGTATCATCATCATTGCCCAGACAAACCATAATTTTATAGCCTTCAACTCTGTTTGGTTAAATAACTATTGAATAGAAAATCAGACATCTACTGCCACACCTTCTCTGTCACATCCTCCTTTCAGGATTTGTTAATAGTTCTCTCTATAATCAATAGAAAGTGAATGTTTTCATCTGTCAAAGGATATATTGTATTACATTGTGTTTTTAACAGATATGAATCAATTTCAGTTATAATTTAATTTTGGTTCCATAGGAATCATAACGGCTTGCTGGAATAAATTTGTAACATCCCTTGTTACATAGTTAGAAAGCCAGAAAAATTTATTGTTTGAGGAAATTGTCTGCTTTTTACATATTATAAGCCTGTATTTTCATGCATTATTTAATTAAATAAAAATTATTTAATGCATTACTACCATTAGTATAAAACTTAGGCTTAAATTTATTTGGCAATTAAAAGTGAGAAAAAAAAGACTGGGTTAGTAACTTATTTTGTTTTTCATATTTACTCTTTATTTATTATGATAAAGTAGCTAAAAGTTAAAAACATGAATAAGGTTAGTTAAAATTTGAATTGGTAAAATAAATTAAAAATAACAATATGATAGACATAATTTATAAGGTATGCATGCAGGCAGCTTGTAATAGTTTGTTTAATGTAATTCAATAGCATAATGTGAGTTGAATGCGCTTCAAGTAGTTTTCAACTTAAAATGGTGTAGATAGTAGTTATACATGGATCAAATGGCAATAAAACAACAAAATTTAATTTATACAGATGCATACTGTTATGAGTTTAAAACTACTTAAGATAAACAGTTTTATGTCACAATTTGGAGTCACTCACTAGAAAGAAAGAAAGAGTAATTTGGATTTATTTTGATTTTTATCAGGTTGGCTAAATTGACCAATCCCATTTTTAAATAGAGTAGAAAATATAACAGATAAAATGTCACTAAAAAACATTTGGTGGATCATACAAAGAAATTTGAGGTTGAGAATTTTGAGACAAGAAAAAGTATTTTAATCCTAACATTAAAATTACTTTGCACATGGAGTTTACAAAATAAATACTCAGAATGTTCATAAAATATTTATTTCTGTTTATTAAAAATACTTAGTTAAAAATATTTTTTGTACGTGAAAGAAAATGTTAACTGAAAGGTCAAATTTTGTGAAACTGTATATACTATACTGAAATTTAGAAATATTAAATTTACAAGGACTTCGAATGAATAAATAAAAGTCACAAGGTCAGACAAATTGACAGAGCCTGCATTGAGAAAGCTAATGAGTGCAGGTATGAAAAGGGTGCTAGTTACAAGAGAAGTGGTGTCATGCTCCTATTGGTGAAGAGCTGCTGTATGATCATTTGCATGTAGACATGCAGAAGTGGTATGTGAAAGAATAGTTGCCAACAGAAGGCAGTGCTAGCCAAGAGAAGCTATTTTGTTTGGAAAAGCAAACATTCTAAAGTGAAACAATGTATGGATGTTATAATCATTAACAAAAGCCAATCCAAAAATATTATAGTAAACATGTATTATCACATCAACAGGTTTTTGCACTATTAATCTTGATGAAGTTGCAATGGTAAAACATTAGCAGAAAAAAAAAGATTATCTGTAAATGAAGGCAGTTTATTTCTTATTTTAGTGCCAAAATCTCTAAACCTTTCCAGTTTGCACTACAAATTAGAAGATAAACATTTTTATCTGTTCATAATACATAATTAGTTCAGTTAATTAACCATGACTTGCCTGAGCAATTATTTCAGAATTAAACATTAACGTTTCACTTAATTGATAATAATGTCAATAAAGATATAAATATATTGCATGACTATTTCAAACTATTTATCTAACCTTATGATTTTTTATTGCATATTCCAGTCCTGCTTCACCTATCTGGGCTAAGCCATGTAGCTTTACAGAAGCCATTTTAATAATATCATCTGTGGAAACTGATGGAACATGGAAAAAGGAGAAGACTTCAGAGAGTGCATGCTGCAATAAAAGAGTTTAAAAATTATGTGTTGAAACATTTATTTTTTTATGTCAGAAAAACTGTATTAGCCTTTGAAGCTTTACTGGCCTTTATAAGATTTTTCTTTTTACATACAATTTCCATTGATTATTGCTCTAGAAAGCATTAAAGTAGAAGTATGACATGATCAGTTAACACAAAATGGACCATAATGTAACAGATAATTAAAAACAAATAAAACGCACCTCATGATAAACAACTTCAACAGGTTCTACATTAACCACAAAGCCATAATCTGCTTTCACATGTAGTGGGTTGACCTCAAAGTCTACTGCAAAAACTGGATTTGAAGTTGAAGCTGCAAAATGCATATTACAAATAGTGAAGTGTAGTTTAAATATGTATTTTATCATTGAAATTATAAATATTTCACAATATCTTCAACATCAACTTTTCCTCAAAATTTAACATTTTTGGAATTAAATTACATTTAAAGCAATTCTTATTTCAACATGTACATGCAAATTTATTTACATTTCTACAGTTAAAACAAGCTAAATTTTCATCACCCTGTTATCTAGTTTATCAGATTACATTTTAAGTGATCCACCCCGTAATTCTATAGCTCTTTATTTGAACATTTTCACAATAAATTTAAACAATGTCCAATTATTAGACTGACAATCTATCTGAAGCCAAAGCCATATGTAAAGAATGAAGGAGGGTAAATGCTTATATTGGATGATATTTTAATATAAATTCTGGAGATGTTAGTTTGAAACAAATAAACATACCTCTATGAGTTCACATAACTAGAAAACACACAAAAAATGAGACAGAATGCAAGAATCAGAATGAGGCATTATTCTTCTCATATAGAAAAAAGTAGTCAACTGAAAGCCCAATACATCAAGAGGAAACTACCTAGAGACATTAACAGTGATGAGCCACATAGAAAAATAAGATTAAAGGGATTTGTGTTTACCACAAAACTGGAATACAGGGGCATAAGCACCATCTAACTCATTGCAGTCACATCTGACAGCTTGAGCACTACACAAAGTGCCATATCCTAAGTTACTAAACAAATTCTTCAAGTCATTCATCCCTGGACAAGATCAGACCTAAACCTTGTTACACACTCAGTGGGTATCATGGTTAAAAGGCATAGTGTAATGAATATATCAATACAAAATCAAAATGGACACCTTTCTACTTAGTAGACACAGAATGAATTAATTTATATTTGAAGCAACCACAGATCTGAGGACACCCTGCAACAGTGTTGAAGCATATCTGATTAACTCTTAAGATATTCTTCTTTCACATACACAAATATGGCAACAGAAAGGAAAGTTGAAGAATAGAGGATATGAAAACAGTTTCCAATGCAATTGTAAAAACATGATGAATTCCAAAGAAACAATTTACCTGGAAGTCAGCCAGAACTTAAAAGTCACTTTATAAATGTTATAGGAAAAAGATGAATCCAGTTGGAAGAACTCCATGAAAACCTGCAGGGCCAGGTCTTGAGTGTATGCAATACACACAAGCAACTGAAAAGAGGAAGCAGTTTTTTGAGATTCAGCTGCTCCTTCTGACTCCAGGCCATCAGTCTCTCTTTCAATCAGTTTGGCATAGTGGCAGAGCTATAAATTTCTGGTATGAATGTCTAATGCTGTGGAGATAATTATTTGTGTGAGAAAGTATAAAAGATTCAATGGTTTTTAAAAATTGTTTCTGTTACATCATGAGCATACTTGTCAAAATCATCTTTGTTGGAAAAGGCTTAATTTGGTTAGGTTAAAGTGTTTAATAAGCTATGTCAAGTTTGCCAGTCTGCTGGTGTATTCTGGTTGAAGGTTAATGCATGTATCCTCAAAATGTTCTAGAGAATGAAACAGGGTGTGGATTACAGCAAGGTCAAGTAAGCCACAATTTGTGATTGCATGACTATGTATTGGTGGTATCCTTAATCACATGCATGTCATCTTTCTTAAGTAATGTATGAAGACTGGTCCAGTAACTTGAAGCATAAATCTGCATACAGACAACTGAGATACATAATCCAGCCTTGCAAAATCAATGTTGAATCAGATAATAATGCAAGTCAAAAAAAGATGATTAAGAACTTATGATACCCTTATTCCACAGTCTAATTTTTGAAAGTAAAGAAGGATCTAGTGAAGTATGCAGAATGTTTTTGGAAAAAAATAAATCCATAACATACACCAAAATAGTCACTTGGTGCAAACAGCAAAATAAAGTACGTCATAAAGGCCAAAAGAACAAAAATGAAAGCTCAGTGAAGTTGAGAAAACCCACTTGAAGAGAAATATATTTGTAAAAATGGCTCATTTGTGTCGAGAAAATGAAAGCTGTTAGGAGTGGTGAAAAGGAGTTAAGATAAGTCCTCAAATGTAAACAAGGATCCTAACAAGAAAAATAGACAGACGGGTTAGCAAAAATTCACAAAAATAACTGGAATGAACTTTCACTAGAAAATGGAAAGCAACTATGAAAACACTTCTATAAATATTTACCATGGAGGTGGAAAACTTGTGTTCATAGAAAAACCAAAGATGTATAGAAACTCCCAGTTTAGAAACACAGAATCATTGTAGGAATAACATCTCAATAGTTGATTTATGAAACTGTGGTAGAAAATTCCAAATAATTGGAAACATTATAACCCAAATGTAAAGACACAAGTTTCAAACAAATTCTATGGGCTACTCACACATCCAGAAAATTAGGCCAAGTTTTAAACATCCTGTACAACTCCCAACTATAAAGAATACACTAGTGAAAACAAATGAGACTCATTCTTAGGGAAAAAAAATTAACCCTAAATGCCGTATTTGAAAATTTTAGCCATGCCTTTGTTTCATGTAAAAGAAATGTCCAAGTTAACAGGCTATTCTGAATATGGATCCATTTAAAAATTAACAAATTTTCAAGAGAAGGCAACATTTAACTCACCTTCAAAGAAAAGAAATAATCTTTTAAGTTATCGAAGGAAAAGGAAAAAAAAAACTCTTTCCATTTGGAAATTCTGAAAAAACAAAATAATTTGAAGGGATCCTCATAAAACTATAAAACTTTCAATACATAAGAAAGTTTATTGAAATAAGCTGAAATTTTAAAGGACTTTAAAGTTACCATAAAAACAAATGTCTATGTAAAAGATGAAGTCCAAAACTTACTACATAGAAGCATTATAAATCAAAAGAAAGAGAGAACTAGTACATTATAACTCAATGTAGAAATGAAAATGAAAATTAACATGGATATGAGATAACCATTTTCATGGTAAAAAAAAAAGCTATGAAAGTAAGAAAGTCCATGAAAATTATCTGAAACAATCACTATAACTCTCTTCTGTAATAACTTATCTAGAAAAGAAATTCTTAAAGGATGTATAGTACACAATGAGAAAAAAAAAACACCTGAAATGGAGAAGAGGAAATACATGGAAAAGCAAGATAGTTAAATGAAAGATCCTGCAAAAATAAAAATTTGCATGTAAACTAAATAATCCCCCCCATACACTTTTAGAATCATGAATAGAACAGACTTTCAAAGGAATTGAGGAAAAAGCTTAAACAGTCAACCTTATAAGATGCATAATGAGACACATGATAACTCTGAAAGGTAAATAATCTGAAAATCGAAAAAATAAAAAATCACAATAAAAGAATGAAATGGCTTGGAAAAAAAACAACACAAAAAGACATCTTCATGTGACTCTAAAGTGAAAAATAATATAAAAACTAAACTCTCCAAGAATAGATAAACCCTCAATTTAGTGAGATAGCACTTGCTAACAAGATAAATACTCTGCCCACAAAGTTCTAAAAATTATTACAAACAACCAAAATAAGAAATATGAAACTACAGAAGGAAATACAATGGCACCTGTTTTGTTTTGTTTTTAATTAGACTGGTGTAGAAGGAATAAAGATGCATGATCTTTTTAAATATACAGTAATGGGAAAAAGAAACAAGGTATCTCTTTGACACCACAAGCATGGACATAACATTTACAAGTGTCTTTAAGACAATAATCACAATATGATAGAATATCTAACTAGAATGCCAATCCTCAGATGGGGAAAGACAAAGGAAAAGCAAAAGTGTGTGTGTGTGTGTGTGATTTTCTTGTAGCTTAGTCCACCAATGGGAATCAAACTCCTGATTTTAGTGCTGTAAATCTGTAGACTTATAACTGTACTAGCAGGGGACAGAGGAAAGAGTAAGCAAGTAATAAAATGTAAAAAAAAACAACCCATGATCAATGAAATGAATGTCCACCATGAGAATCAACTGTAAAGTAGCAGATGTAGTTAGCTGAAAAATAAAAATGCAAAGAACATATGCCAAAAACAATAGCAGGGAAAAAGTTACAAGCTGATGTTTATAAGTGTTCTACTATTCACATAAAAAAACTATGTGATTAACCATTTACTTATTGCCTTGTTACACAAATATAAGCTTCTTGATACCTAAAATGAGTTTCTTATATAACTCACTCAAGTATGGAATTTTATAGCAATCTTACTCAGTGAAATATTATCAGCTGTTATAATGGGAACCAAGTCATTTTCTATTGATGCTCCTTCAACAAGAAAACTTTCTGTTCGGGCTGAAATTTTTAATGCTTCAGCTACTGGTCTAGTTTCAACACTTATTAAGCACTGAGTTAAAGTTGAAACAAGAATTTCCTTCTGGAAGTTTATCAAGGATAAGGTACAATTGGCTAGTGTAAAGTTCAGCTTATGAGCTATGTACTGTACTGAGGCTTCTGGTATCCCTTTGTCTTCTTTATAACCTATAGCTTGATACAATCTCTCCTTTTCTTCCACTGTTAATTTTGACCACAGTGTTTTCTTTTTCTCAATTGGTACTTCTATCTCCTCCCTTTCACCACTATCAGTTGACAACCATGACCACCAGTGTACATCTTTTGTCTTCCTCTTAATGCATGAAGGATTTTCTTTGGCAAACTGGAAATATTTTAAATACAATGAAATTTGACCAATAATTATCAAAAATATTCCTTTCTATTATTATTATTTTATACATTCATAAATATGACAAAATAACTAACTCATCCACTAAGATTGTGTCATTTGATGAACATGTAGTATATTCCATTTATTTGCATTGAAAAAAGTGCTGGATGATACAGTTTGAAAGTTCAGAAATCTTGTTAGAGAATACAAAGCTCCTGCTACTAAAATATTTGTATGCGATATTTACATGGATTCACAGTTTTTAAAGTTCAAAAACATTTCATTGTGATACATTTTTTATGAAAAAGTTTACTGCAAAGTTTCGTATAAAACTATAAACTTCATTTTTGGTCTGATTCTAAAAACACCCACAAGCAGTTTCACCATCTTTATAATCACTGGACTAAAAGAAAAATAACACTTTTCACCATACCATAATTATAAGCAAATCAACTTTTTTTAAACTGTTAAAAAGAAGATTTGATTTAGTGTATGTAATAAATTTACACCTTGGTACAAAACATAATAGAGTCATGTGCAAACTGAATTAATTACACTACTTCATTTTGTTCCAAGAAAAAAACATTTATTTTCCTGTTACACTACAACATTATAAATTAAAGAAGTAGAAAATAAATAAATAAAAAAACAAGCCTTTTGAAAGTTTATAACAAAAAATGGAAAATTTAATGTTAGCAGAAGTTCTCCACAAATGTTTTTTTTAAGTATTTTATAAAGTTAAGCTCTCATCACACCCATACTTTGTTCTAGTAACAAGCTCTTATGCCTTTGTTCTGATCTCTTAATGAAAATAAATTGAACTGGAAGCTATACTGGCTTATACAGTTCAAAAATAAAATTTCATTAGGCACTTATTTCACTGCAACCTACATTTTCTTGAAGCTGAGACAATGGCAATTACACCACAATATGGCAACTGAGGTTAAAAGAAAAAGATCAGAACTGTAATTGTTATGGAAGTTGTTCATAAAGATCGTTTCTTCCAGCAATGTATAATCAAGCTAAGTCTTTATCACTTTGTTACAATTTTTATGCATATTAGCACCAAATTGAAAGATGCATTGGCTTGGATAGCTGTAATAAAAATAAAAAATAAAAATACACATTTATATCACTTGCTTATGATTTCCCCAACATAAGATGTAGGCAATTACACCACATCATAATAATTACAATTAAGAAACAATAGTTGGTTAAAAATGGAGAAAACAGTACTTGTAACCAAGTTAGAAGATCAAATTAGTACTACTTTGTTCAAACTTAAGCTATAAGTACTATATCATGCTTGGAAAAAAATTAGGGACATTCATAAACACATCACAGGTAAGTGAAATCAACTTAAAATCAAAAATTGAACTTTTGTCTTTATTTTTATGTAAATGATTAAATAAATAAATATTATATTGAACTAATTCCAATTGTAAAGCTCTTTTTTAATTTTGTAAGATTGATTATACGTTTATTTTCAATAACTTTGTAATTTCAGTTTTACCCCTTGAGGTGGGATGCACAAATTGAGTTATGACAGTATTAAAACAGGCTACTTACTTTATTAAATAAGCAAAGCACAGTAAGAAAATATTTTGATGCATCATAAAATATATTTAATATTTCAGGTTGTTCTTAATGTATTTTGCTTTCACTACTGACTGTATATTACAGGCTCAACCATCTGAACTCAATTTAAATTCAATGACCAGTAAAGAACAAATTTCATCACAAAAAATAAACATACTTATAAAAAAAATACTATAGACTTTTAGAAACTTTGTTTTCAGACAAAAACCTTTTATACATTTGTAAACTAATCGTAATAAACATTTTGTACTGTATCTTATTATGGACTGAAAAAAAAAGTTCCTTAAAACAGTAATGTTCAATAAGTTTCTAAATGTCCCTTACCATACTTCTATGGTGTCTAGTCACCACTTTCAATGCATCTATCATAATACACAAAAGATTTAATGTCACTTACAACAACATTTACAGAACTAAATTGCTGAAGTGGTGTCTACTTTCAATGCAATATCAAAAGTACAAAGAGAATGATTTAATACAATTAATTATTCTACATCTATAGAACTGAATGACTTATTTAGTGTCATTTACTTCAGTACAATTACCAGAAGATGATGTAGTATCCCTAGCTATGAAATGACATCCACAAATGAGGAAGATAATGTCACTCTTTCCACTGTAGTATCTGTAAGAACTTGGTAGTATTTTCATTACAACATCAAAACAACTGCAGTGTTCTGGCTAAACAATAGTTGTTTCCAGTTTATTTATACTGTGTTACTAATTTATGGATTAATGATTATATTTAACAGTCTCTAAGGTGTCTAATGATTTCAAAGGCTAGCTGCTAATGTAAAACAGCTAAGCTCTTTACAGGAGTGTTTCCAACATGATTGGTTCTTAGTTCTAGCAACACATTTAATACAGTGTATGGACAACTTACTAGGATATTACCAAGATATAATTAGCAGAATCACTGTGCAGAATAGCTGTGATTAGTGACATTTCCTGGTGTCCTACAACTCTCACACTAAAGAGTTCAGTGAATCTCGTTAGGAGTCTGGGGAACATCAGCTACATAACAGACCTGTATTCAGCTTGAAAATAATAACATCACCAACACAACACATGATAAAATATTCTAAAGGTACAAAACATAAAAACTATTCACCATTTCATGATTATTGTACTTTAGCTTTCTACATAGCAAGAACCACCCAAGCCAGATCCTGCTTCTTCACTAATTTGTTCCTGAAACCATTGAATTATAAAAGTCATGCCCATGACCTACAAATGTTTTCATTGCCTGCATGACAGAAGTTAAATGAGGCAATAATGATTTAAAGGAGTTTGATGTCCTAGAACAGAGCATTTTATATACATGCAGACTTTCACTTACTACAAAAAAAATTATTTGCATATTCTCTTCAAAACAATACTGCAAGGAAATCTGTATTCTTACAACATTATTACCCAATGCATAATTATACTTTCCATGTGTATGAAAACCATGAGTGACATGATTAAATTAAATATTAAACTATTGTTAATACATAAAGTTGTGATAGTTCTTCACAATTACTATAACTATCAATAATTCTTCTTAGCAGTAATGACATTTGGCAGTAGTCAGCATACAACTAGTATATACATTAATATATAATACAATCCACGTCATTACGTACATGCAACACAACAATGATGCCACCTTTTATTGGCATTTTTATCCTGTATAATCTTCCTCAATGTAAAGGTTGCAACTTGTTTCAAAACTATACTTAATCAGTAATTAATCTCAAAATAAAAAGACAGATGACATTTACCAATTGTTGAAAAATTCTCCAATACTTTAAGACGCATTTCTGTTCACAAGCTGGGCGAAGTACATATTGGCATGAATTACATTTACTCACCTAAAATCAGCATAGAATTGTGCTCTCTTCTTAAATACTGACTCTTTATTCAATGACTCAAGGAAGTGTTCATAGTAACTGCTTTACAGGATATATCAGTACAGTATCTATGTGGTGATCACTTCTACCTAAGCAATCATCTAGTTCTATAAACACATCAACATACTTTGATAGTAGTTTCATGAATTCTTCCTCTTAATCCATATCTAAGACATCATTACAATCTTCTATCAGTGATCTCAAGTGCTAGGAGTCATGTCCATGTGCAAACACAATGTAGTTACAGTAACCAGCAATGCAGCAAGTTAATTCTCACTTTAACACTATTCTGCCAATCATTCTAGCTTTACATACATTTGTCTATGATTACAAATAAATGGTGAAATTAATCATGCAACTTAGAGATGTTAAGCTTGAAAAAGTACAAATTGGTGTTTGAATAGAAATCAGAGTGTTCTCCTAAGTTTTATAGCCATATCAGCATGAGACAGTGTTCCTAAAACTACATGAAACACTCATGTTTTTTTTTATAAGGCATTGTTTGCTTTACTGATTCCTGATCATTTGATTTAATATTATAATTATTGGGCAGCATCTGAAGCTCAGAATAAAGTTCTGCCGATGTTTGTTTCAACCATATCCTGATAAGGCAATTTCCATTTCTTCTTGAGGAAGGATGGTTCCAGTTAGTACAGCTCTCCAGTGATAATATTTTTCTCGATGTGATTTTTACTCATGTGCATTGAGTTTTATGGATCATAAGTGTTGGTTGGACACAAGTACCAAGGAAGTGATAGACACCTTCCCGCAAGGCCTCAGAAAACCATTACTTAATGATGTGCTGATATTCAACACACTGATGTTCCCAAATGGATATTAGTTTGCAATACTCTGAACAGCTTACTGAATAATAAAAAACACTAAACATCAAAGAATGGACTCTTTCAAGCTCATGTATCCAATAATCACAGACTGGCATCAATATGTACTTCATCTGAAATTGTATATGCTTGCTTTCTTTAACAAAAAAAATTCATTGATATATACATACACACACACACACACACACACGCGAATTGCAAAAACACAGTAACTTGAAAGACAGAATCATCACTCTTTTTATACAACTCCTGGTCACAGTACTAAGAGATGGCTATCTCATGCCATGTTATCCAGGTTAAAGAGTAGTTATTCATATGTAAATTATATCAATTAGCAATAGCAGTGTCAAAGATTTTGAAGTTAAATATGGAATGTGAAAGAACTGTGTGAAAAATGACAATTCACCATCCATAAACAAACAAAAATATATTTCTGACACAATATGCAAACGTTCAACAAATAAAAAGTGTATAAGGTGATTTAACCTATACTAATTCAATGAAAAAAAAGAAATTAAACCTTAAAATTTAATAAAAGAAAAAAAAACTAAAGTAACTTGGCTTTCCCACAAAGAATGAAAAACATTAGCTTCAAATACTTATTTAGTTGGTGCTTTGTGATGGAGAGGTTATCACCTAAACCCTTGATTTTCTTTTCTCATAGTGGAAATAAGTAACTAAAGTATATGAAACATGGTAAACTTACTAAACTATCTAGTATAGGGTTAAAAATCATTTCTGTTTAGTTTTTTATCATTTTCTTGGACTGTGAAAATTCTCAAATTCTATTTAAAAAAAAATTAAATTATGATTTTTCATTTCAGAAGTTAACTTTTTCCTAAACTGAAAATTAACCTCCAATTATACTTACCTCTCTCACACTGGTAGCTATTACTTGACTACTTGGCAATATTCAACTTGTGATTCTCTTCACTTATATCATTACAGTCTCTATCCTAACATTGTATATAAATGCTTCATTCACACAGTGTTATCACTTTTTTTGAAAACAATTAACTCAATCCCAGTCTAATGCTGGCTCTTAGAGGGGAGGAAGGGTTGGTGAATATTGTTGGAAATATATTTTCAATATAATAAATGTTAATTTCCAAAATACACTTACCTCTACTCACGATAATAACTGGAATTCCACTCTGATAAAATGGAGGGGAAGGTGTGAGAGCATTATCCATGCTGAAAGCATACTCTTCACCTGGAACTTAATTCATTTATTGTGGGTGAAATTTTACCAGAAATCTCATTACTATGATTTGTTAGTAACTACAATGAAAAAGTAAGCAACATCAAAATGGACACACCTTCTCAACCTGGAAAAGTCCAAATGGGAACATCCCTAGACCTTGTGTGATCATATATGCCTTACTGAACCTGAGGAAACAGAACTCACTTGTTATGGAATTATGAACACTCACACATAAACCATGAGAGCAATGTTAATTCCACTTGCCTCCAAGATTATGGATAGGACATGGAACAATAATAATCAACCAAGAAACCAGTATGGGACCACTCTTCCTTTGGAATTATGAGAAAACAGTGGATTCTACCATAAATGTACTGAATTAATACTGATCAAAGAGAAGAACCATGCTCAACTAAGCTTGATAGTCAGAAGTCTAATCTGAACTGCAGTATTAGTACATTCCTGAATAGGCTGGTACTATAAAATGCAAATAAAAATCATGAGAATTAAAAGTTTAAAAGAAACATAGCACTACTCCTTGAGTCTCTTGATCAAGATATTATTTTAGTGTGGTGAATCTTCAGCTACAACATTAGTTAATAAGTAGTTTGAAAGCTTACACTTCAAGAAGGCTATGCTGTTAACCAATGTTACCAATAGTCAACTGCTTCCATAAGCAGCAACGACACTGATTAGTGGCCAATCAGTGATGACTCTTGCCCTATGTTTGTAAATAAATGACACTGATAATAGCTTCACTAAAATGTCCTGGATCATTTGAGAACAATAACAAAGAGAAATAGAAACAAGATGAACTACCAGAGCCATACTAAAGATCATTAAAGGCTGAAAGCTCTAGAAGTTGGATTAAAGTAGCTGGAAAGCCAAGATGTAGATCAGGTTAAAATTCCACAACTGAAGACAGTCACTGAATATACAAGGAAGAACACAAGAGAAATGTAAAAGTGATAATGACTGATTAATTTTCCAAATAGTAATGCTTTTATGTAGTGTAAATTTAATATGTTCTTTTATTTAAACTGTAAATTCTTAGTTTTAAGCTTTTGTTTTTGCCAAATGCACTTAGAGAATTTCTGCTAATATATGATTGCTTCATTATTGCATGTCATTATTTTACATTTTCCATGTTTGATGATTAAAACAACATTATATTATCAGTATACGAGATATGTTTACAGTTTTCTTTCAAAGGCAAACTAAAATAAATACAAAACATTATTAAATGTCTTCAGTGTTATTCTATAACCTATTCTAATTGCCAGGTGTCAGCAATTAAATATATTATATACCACTATAACGTCTGGAAAATGTTAATGAAAATTTACCATAGCAATATTTAGCTGATGTTCATATCAGCATGGTTCTTTACATATAGAAAAAGTTGAGGCTTTAAGTGTTGTATTTATAACTTTGCATTTGCTTTGTAATCAACCAAGACAACAAAAATCTGTAACTCCTTTTATTTATTTGGGAAATGGATGCTTAATCAAAGTAAAAATCTAATATTTTTGGATATTGTTCAAGTAGCCCGAATTTAAAGTCAAACAATATAAAAATTAGAATAACATCATATTTATTTTGCAAAACAAAACTTTGAAAAGATAGCCATAACTTCATCTTACAAAGTTTGAAAACCAGTAGGAAGTGAATAAATTTAGAAAGTCTGTTCAGATAATACAGTATTACTATGTTAAAAATAATAATTTCACTCTAGCTAAAGTATGATGATATTATACAATTTATGTCTTCGAAAGTTAACTGTGTAACATTATTAGCAAATTTACAGTTTTTTCAAGTTTTACTAATGTGGATTAAATCAATGTTGACCGACTGATTTAAAGTTCAAATAACATTAATATATTCTGTAAGTAATGAGCTCAGTTAGGTTATTATCTAGTCATTTCAGAACTTACATCTAGTATTTACTTCTAACAATCTGCTAATGATATTAAAACTAAATAGTTAAAAATAAACACTATACACTGTTTAATTAATATTAGATTACCTAGTTATATTATTCTATAATAATATTTTAAAAAGCAATGGCAGAATTAGTTACAGAATAACGATTTTTGAAGAATTATTTTTTAATTCTTAAACACTTACTTTAAACATCAACAATATGAAAAATATATTTTTTTTACAGTAGTAATTCTAACTTCTAAACCATGAAAAATCAATTCAGTAATAAGTTTAAGAGTTGATGAGTCAATAGCAATATTAACTTTGATGAAAACAAATTTCTAAATATATTATATACCACTATAACGTCTGGAAAATGTTAATGAAAATTTACCATAGCAATATTTAGCTGATGTTCATATTGTTGAATTAACTTAGAAGTAATCAGAAATTAACTTAGTCATTAATTGGATTGCTGTAGACCTCAGCTGTGATGATATTAGAAAACCTTTGAAAACATTTTATGGTAATTAACAGCCCACCCAAACAAAATCACTGGCACCTAATGTTTGTTTTTGATACTATACTATCGTAGTCTAAAGCCATCTGACTATTTTCTATTAAATTTTGAAAAAAATGGAGATAGTAAGCCTCCCCCTCTAGATCTACTCCTATTTACACAGCATTGAATAAAATTTATTAATTTATGAAGAAAATAGTTGGGGAGTCTCTATAGACCTCTCCCTTACATCTGCACATGCTTACATAACATTAAATACAGTTATTAACTTCAAGAACAAGGGTGTGGTCTGGAACTATCTCCTACACCCAAGATTGTTCACATAAGATTAAAGAATACAAGTAATTAATGGAATTGATTAAATTGGCCTGCTCTACAAAATAGTTGATTTAAATTTACTTATTTTACTAAAATACTTGTGGCACTAAGATGACTGAATGTTGCTTCATTTTTTCCAATTTCTGTGACTTAATATCACCAATATCATCTTTACAAAATCAATATTTGAAATCAAAAGAAGATTAAAATATATATATATAACAATTTAGGATTCAGACATTACAAATTGTAAAAAATACCTCAATTTTAGCATGCTCTCGAGCCATCAAAATGTTAAACACATCAAGATGGTCTTCCAATTTTTGTAAACAAAGTTTTAGTTGTGTGTCTTCAGGATAACAGAGTAGTTTTCTGTACTGTTCTTTGTATTCTTTGTACTTCTTTCTGGAAGGTAAAAGTAGATAGTTAATGGAAAAAAATGTAAAAAGAAAATTTCTAAAATGAATTGCAATTTCTTAATAATTAGTATAATAAAAATACAGAACATCTGAATACACTGTTAATGAAACCAATCTAATTAAAATAAGCTACATTAGAATATCATATAGAAGAATACAGATCTTTAATAAATATCTATGATAAGAATGAAGAATATAACCACAAAAAAATTCCCTAACTTTTAGTTTTGATAGTTTTTAATGAAGTAAGATAAGAGTTTTACCACATAAAATGGCAGAATGGCATTAAAATTTTACAAGTTAGAATGATAACAGATTTATTGTAGCTCTGAAACAAAACTATTGATGGAGAGAGATTAAAGATGAACATGGAATGTTATGAAGTATAGAAAACATATTAGATTACCAGTGAGTCTACTAAAGTAATTAATATACAAAAACAATGACACATGTAACTGTTAATCTTATATTAAAATATTACTTTAAAATATATAAAAATAATCCATTCTCAATGAAAGTTAACATTTGTCTAATGTGAAAATGTATTTGTGATATACTCACTTCTATACAAAGTTCAGCTATCTTCATGTATCTGCTTGAGTGATTTGCATGCCACTAGCTATGACACAACTCCCATCAACCTAGTTTCACATGATTTAAAGCGAGTTGCACTAGTGGCACAATGATATTATCGTGTAACAAAGGTTCTTCATCAACAGGAAAGAAACATAACCTTTATGCACAAATAACTCCCTACGTACTTTCTTTCATGGTAACTTCATTCTTTTACAAAACATGAAAAAATGTGCATCAGAAGTGAAGAAAATGGATGAGAATGAGAGTACAGGTGATTATCTGTCAAAAATACAATTTCGGTTTACTAAAATGTAAACTTCTACAATTATAACTTCTTCATCTCCATACATTGTTTAGCCAAAATTCTACAATGATTTGGTAGAGGACTCACTGCAAACCTCATCTAGATTAATTCTCTCCAATAAGCACTTAAGGGAAAGTTTATGGAGTATGACACAAGGGGGGAGACTACAACTTGTCTCAGCTACACTCTACTCTTTACCCAGAATGTAAGGGTGGAAGAGACAAACTAGGCCCATGTGTTGCAAAGATAAACAAATTTAGAACAGTACCATCTTAGCTCTTACAAATAAGCAACCATACCACAAAAACAAATATTAGAATACCAGTGAGCCTACTAAAGTAATTAAGATACAAGAACAATGACATATGAAACTGTTAATCTTATCTTAAAATATTACTTTAATGTGTACACACCTCAACTGTATTGAACAAATTCCAGCTGCAGGAGGTCATGGATATGTTACTCATGTAGTGTGGTTTCATATAGTATGTACTCACCTTATCTCTACTGAACAGACTCTGGCTGCAGCAGGTGAGCATAATAGTTTTAAAGTGTGTTTACTGTACATTGTGTGCTCACCTAGTTTAAACTGAACATGCTAAAACTGTAGTAAATGGACATAAGTGGTATGACACATGGTTTATAGGGTTGACATGATACAGCACTAACAGTGCTACTACCAATCCACTTCTCAATGTATTGTGTGAAGCCCAACAGTAAGGATTCTCAATAGTCCATCACACCAGCAGCTATCAAACTGTGAATGTTAACAGTTTCTCATGATCCACTCAACAAAGTGGGGAGAATGTGATGGGGAGACCCAGAAAAGTGATCAAATCACCACCAGACCCCCAAGCCTGTAAGGGTTTTATTTGAAACAGTGTATTGGGTAATTGCAAAACCCTGTTTTAAAAAGCCAGCAAGCATGAGCCAATTCAAGACTGAGGAAAAAAATCAGCCCAGGTAGAGAAGTATACAAGTATAGAGGAACAGGGTGTTAGAAGCATCCATAGTATAGGTACTAGGTACCTGAATAATGACAACTGTAGATTAAAATGAAAAACAAATCAGGAGAGAAATATGGTATAAAAAGTAAGTAAGTGGCTCCAAAAAGGCATGCACGAGGTAATATTAAAAAAACAACAACACAACCACTAAGGTACCAGTCACACAGTTGGACAGAGTGCAAGGAGAAGAATAAATAAGTAGAACAGAGTAGTGAAGACTAGGGAAGAAAAACCATGTGGTACTGGGAAAGGCAAAATGCCTGAATGAGGTTTCCAACAATGGATAAACTATCACATAAAAAAAAAGGCAAAGATGGTTTTTGTAATATAATAGCCAGCAAGGAAGGAATGAAGGATGGGCCAATGACAAAAGTCCTGCTGTGGTCATGGAGAAGAAGACAGTGAAAGAATAACAGGAATGGGACAAGAATAATTCCACAAAATCATAAAGTCTGTCCTAACATAAGAAAGATCAAGCAAATGCCACATGTGAGGATAAAGGTAAGATATCCCCCAATGAAAAATGGATGTGAAAACGTGAAGCAAGAGAAAGGGATGATTAGGGAGAAGAGAAAGTCAAAATATCAAGTGGACCAATGCTGTGCTAACAATAAGACTCAATATGAAGAAATATGTGAAAAGTTGAGAAGAAGAGAAGTTCATGTGTGAGGTAATGAGCCCAAAGAAGGAAATCCTTTGGTCGGCAAGACCCACAATAGGAGACACATAATAATATTTTGCTTCAAGGGAATGAGAAGTGTCAAAGAAGCTTGTGTACCCAAAACCAAAAAAACCTTTCATGAAGGAAGAGAATTGAAAGTGTAAAACTTGATGATTAGATATGCCACTGTTTTCAAGTGAAGATAACAAGACTGAACTTAGTGGAAACAATAGATGAAAAAACCATCTAGAAGTTTCGGTATTGAGTGGGTATAAGAAAGGACTCAGACCCCAGAATAACTTCACTTACAACCAAGTTACTTTGAGAAAAAGTGGGAGAGCAAAAAAAACACTGAGAATGGGTCAATAGAAGTAAATAATATAAGAAAAAAAACAACACCACCAAGACATTAATATGGAAAGCACAGACCCTCATGATGAAAATGAATACAAATGGAGCCAACGTTAAGTCGAAGGTAAGAGCAAGGAATGGGAAGATGCAAAAAAATGGAGAAGAAATAGAGAGAAATCAGCCATGGCCAACTGGAGATCGAGTGAAAATGACTACAGATGGGGTTGGAGGCAAAAGAAAAATAAAGAGAAGAGGCTAAAGTGGAGAAATGAAAAATAACTGTTAGGAGAATATGTGACCAACAGCAACAAAAGAAACGGGTACCCACAGGAAAATGTGTGTGTAAAAATCACTTTGAGCAAGAAGAGCAATAAACCAGACTTCTAATAAAGGTAGGACAAGAAGAAGAGGAAGGCATGGAATCTGGAATGAGAAAGTTAGGAGAGACATGACAAAAAGTTCTAGTGTCTTACATTCAAAATTTTATCAAACTACTTTTTCTTTATGTTATACTAATTAGAATAAAGTAAAACTTTGACTTAGAGTTCATATTTTAAGAATATACAAGTTTTAAGCTTTTAATTTCACAAGGTAGCATTTTAAAAAATCCTAAGTTCCCCTAGCGTGACACGTGTGTTTTTTCATATAGCAAAGCCAAATTGGACTATCTGTTGAGTCCACCAAGGAAAATCAAACCCCTGATTTTAGCATTGTAAATCCATAGACTTACCGTTGTACTAGCTGGAGACTAGCATGACACATCACATTACATTTTTCTCTAAGCATGTCATCATCCATAATTTATCCACTACCGCTTGAGAAAGTATGAAATTAAATGTAAATAATTCTACTCTCTATAAAATCGTTATTGCTCAGACAAACGACATTTATTATAGCATTCAACTCTGTTTGGTTATAGAATAACAAATAAATATAAGAACCATCCTCCCACACCCACCTGTTACATTCACTTTTCCATTATTCATTAATAGTTCACACTTACACTTAATTATATACTACCTATAACCATTATGAACTTGAGGTTTTCATCTATCAAATGACATGTTGTATAATGTTGTCTTAAATGCTTAAATGTCAATTTCACTCACAGAATGAATAGTATTCCTATGAGAATGTTAATGACTATGTTCGATGTATTTGTCACAGAGACAGAAAGCCCAGAATTTTTTGAGAGCTACATAAATATGTTATATTGCAAGTTATATTGTTTGGGGCATTACTGAATTAAAGAAAAATTATTAATTGCAATAGTATGAGTTGTACAAAAAATTACGGTTAAAACTATTCAGCAATTGAGAGTGAGAAAAGAGATTCAATTAGTATTTTATTCCTTTTTCTATCATGTTCATTCTTTATGTATAATTATAAAAGCAACTAAAATGTAAATATAAGGATATTTTTAGGTTAGTTAAAATCAGATTAAATTAAATTAAATAAATAATGATAGTAAAAATGTTACATGAGGTACACACAAGCTGCTTATACAAGTTACAGTAGCTTGTGAGTAATGTAATTCAACAGCATCACACGAGCTGCATGTTCCAAGTGTGATTTACAACTTACAAACATGTGAACAGTAGTTAACCACAATTAAAAGAACAATGAAACAATAAAATTTAATTGTAAACACATCTATACAATTACCAACTTAGAGCTAATTAGGAAAAATAAATGTGGTTTCATATTACAATATCAAATCATTATAGAAAAAAAAATGTAATTCAGATTTTAATTTGATTTTTTTTTCCTTTGATGGAAACAACATCAGTCTGATTGACTAGTCCTGTTTTCATTTAGGTTAGAGAAAATAGCATATAAATTAAAGTTTAACTGACAAAAAACATTTGAAATATATTTAAGAGGTTTTTAGGAGTTA
The DNA here is from genome assembly GCA_011833715.1 of Carcinoscorpius rotundicauda. NCBI lineage: Eukaryota > Metazoa > Arthropoda > Merostomata > Xiphosura > Limulidae > Carcinoscorpius > Carcinoscorpius rotundicauda. Next base: position 39,540,913 of record CM022392.1, on the reverse strand, counting down.
CACAAAAAGTCTGAGATTTTTGAAATCAGGAAGGGTTTATTTTTAATTTTTACATGAAAATTATTTTGCACATGGACTATTCAAAACAAATATTCATATTTATTAGAAATGCTTCACTAAAAAATATGATTTTCTTTATGCTATAGACTTATACTATTAAGTGAAATACTTCCAAATTTTTTGAAGATATGCAATAGAATGAAAGTTAGAAGTATTACATCTATAAAGAGGTCACATAATCAGTCATATGAGCCACCCGTGTTGAAAGAGTTAAGAGAAAAGAAAAAAACCCTGTAAAATAATAAAAGCAAAAGTTGTGTAGAGTACAGATAATCATGGCAAAAAGAACAAGAATGAAAATATTCTGTCCAAGTAAATAAAGGGAGCTGGATAACAAATACATGAGAAAAAGGAATGACTACAGTGAACAGGAACATAACGCAATTCAATATGATTCAACAGCAATTGAACAAAAGAAAGACGGAGCAGAAAAAGTGGAACACACCAAGCAAGCAAATAAATGGGAATGAATATCAATGGAAACCCACCTGAAGCAAGAAGTGTTTCAGATAAAAGACAGAGTTAGAAGAGAGAGTGAGAAAACAGTAGGTGAAAGTGAAAAAGACAAAAACATTAAAACAGGAATCATAAAATGAAAAAAAATGTAAGTCACCCAATCTTCAAAATGACAAAATGCATATAAATGGTAGGAAATCAAGAAAATGAAAGAATTAAAATTCACATGCTGACCCAGAAGTTGTCAGGAATGTAGGGGAGGTAAAAAATCTGAATGTGAAAGAAAAAGGAAACAGCATAAATCCTACTAATGAGCATGGATAAAAAGACAAGGTAAACCTCAAACATCATGGATCATGGAGTAAAAATAAAAAAAATAATAAATAATACAGGCAAAAGGTGAGAAAACAAACAAAACTGAAAATGAAATCCAGAAAAAGATTGAAAGGTAAAGGCCAATTTCTTGAATGGTAAGGTACCCAAACAAATCAGGTTAAAGTTTAAATCCAATAAAGCATTCTCAAATGAGAAGAAAGAATCTCATCTCATGAGAAAGAAGTAGGAGGCCCAGTGAGCACATGGTAATCTGCAACATATTAAACAATAACTGCTTCAACTCGAACAGTTAAATAGTTAACAATGAAATGGCCATAAGTGTGAGTGCTAAAGAGGAATTATTACCAAGATAAATTGAGCTGCTCTCCTATTAGTGAATGGGTTTTATCACATTATGCACCAGAGCAATTCGTGTAAAATCAGAGAGTTGCCTGGAGGCTTGTGGCATGCAAATTTCTCATGCATGAAGAAGACAGTTAAACTGTGTAAAGAGGTGAGTTATTGTCTTAAAAACTTGTATAAACATGAGCTCTATGTATGAAATTTTCCTAAAATAACATAAGTAAAATAAAGTTATATCAAGTACCTGTGTTCCTGTATATGTTTCCATGAATAAGGTCTTATGGATGTCTGGAGAATTGCTTTGTATGCATACTTCCACCACTGTTCAGCATGACCCTCTAAATGAACTCGTGGGTGATATTTCAAGTACTGCTGACTGATGAGCATCATTTGAAATGATTCAGCCAGGGTTAAAATTCCTAAGTACTGGAAAAAAATGTATAAACAAATTTAAGAATTCTGATAATAGTTTGTGAGAAAATATTTTTTGCAATTTTCTGTCTTTGAGAAAATGCATTTATCAACACACAAACCTACTACTGCTAATAACCAACATGATGCACAAAAAAATGTTGGAATGTCATATCCAATATCTATACCACAAGAGAGTTGAACTAAAAATAGTAGCTCATCAAGTCAAACTAACATTATAAAATACAGCTAAGACTTGTAATCTATAATCTCCATCTGAACAGTAACATAAAGATGAAAAATAACTAGGAATCCACATTTCCTAACTTACTGAACAACACAGAACCAACTTAAGCCCAATAATTTGTGAGGTCCAAATTACATGGTAACACAGAGTTGAACTCAGTAATCCATGATTTTCATTTTACACGGTAACTTAAAACTGATTTAAAACAAGTAATCCACAACACAACTTTCTCTGTAACACTGAAAATGAATTACAGAGGATTATTTAAGACTGAGGAAATCTGTGTAAATTATCAATATTCTCCCACAAATGTCAAAATAGTTCTACAGCTGTAACGACATGATAAATAGCATCTGTTCCACATTTATAAAAGTTAATCATACTGACAGGGATTGAAAAATGACTACAAAATTTAACTGTTGAAGAAAAATATTCACATAAGATTGTTAAATAATATAAAGCCAAAGAGAGGTGCATCTTGAAGCAGTGCCTTCTTGTCTCTCAAGGAAGTGAATATAATACAAACAACAGTGCATTTGAAACAACAAAGGGCAAAGATACTACACCACATGCCCTCTAGGACTAACATCTCATTCAAAAAGCATTAGCTACAAATATAAAAGAAATATTCACTAACTCAGAAAACACTGCAACGACGCTAGGTATATCTAGGTACGTTAACAAAATAACACATACGTATTTGGAGTTCATGATAAATCAAAAGCACCCAGCCACATTGCAAAATCAACAGATGATTTTCTTCAAAAATATTGCAGAAGAAATTTAAATAACAGCAATTCCATTCAGTCACACATATCAGATACCCCAAGAACATTCCAATGGAGCATAATCTTCTTAAGTATACATTTGGAAGTTAAAGATATAAGTGGCCAACCAATTTATCGAAAACTATAAAAGACAAGCATAATAATATTGATCTAGCTATTTTACAAAAAGCTTGACTTCATGGAAACTTTACTGCAAGACTGTTGTTAAGAAGTAGGGGATACTGATAAACCATAAACACTTAGGTAAATACATTCAACAGTAATGAAGTATCTATTTTTTAAAAGAAAAAGATTACTAAACTTTCATAGTAGTAGTAACATAAACTGCATGTCACAAATTGTAGTAAACAATTATTTTACATGAGATAAGACTTACTTGGTTACGAGACAACTGAGAAGCAGCATCTTGCAGAACAAAGTCGACTAACAATTTTGGAATTTTTGCTTCACTTGATTTGTTGAATATCATTTTCACTTTGGCAGAAATGGGTTTAACAACTGCAATTAATTTAGTTGAACAAATTACTAAAATATTTTTCATTACAAGTATCATAATTAAAGAAGTATTTAAGAAATGCTGAACAACAAATAATTATTTAATACATTCCTTTGTAACAGTAGTATCTACAGTATCAATTTTATATGTTAAAGAAATGTATTTATACATATGCATTTCTCTCTAAAACCGTATCACTTTTAAAAGTAATGGAACTGCAGTGTGTATGTCTTGAAGTTTTTAAGAGATAAAAGACAACACAGGCCAAAATTAGTTTTACATGCAGATTCATTTTTGTCAATGACACTGAATATTAACCACAAATGACCAAACTTGAGATAACTCAACTACAGTTTTAAAGACTGTTTCACAACTTAACTAGAAATAAAATTGTTGCCACAAAAAATTAAATAACTTACTGAATTCAAATTCTTCTTGCTGAATACTAAATGTAGCAAGTCCTTTCTTTAAGGCATTCTAAGTAAGAACAATGTTTCAATCAATTACCACTTGAATCATAAAGTATCATAGAAAAAAAATGCAACATACAAATGTAAAAACACTAATTCACACTGTTTAATAGTGTTATGGAAGTTGAATCTTCAAGTCTCAGAAACCAATCATTTCCTTCCTACAAAAAGAATCCACTACTCACCAATTCCAAAGCATTTTGCAGTTTTGTCATGGAAACCAAGATGAGTTTATTATCTCTCAGCACTTTTCTGAAAGTGAAGTCTTATTCACTTCTTATATTGAGTGTACAATGCCTGTAGATACAACTATCAAGACTCTGCCATCTCAAACATAAGCAACTTTTTAGAAAAAATAAAAAACAACAGTCTAAATATACAGTAAATGATAAAGCTTTACTATATATTTGGACTGTTCTTTTTCTCCAGAGTACAAATATCTTGTCATATCTACAATTCAAACAATGTTAAAAAATGAATCACTCATCACAAAACATTCACATTATTCAGTACTGTAAAAGTAGATATAGCAGGGAAAGAAACATACTTAAATATAAATACATATAAAACATACATCAAAAATAAGAGTAGTTACTATTTAATAATTAGACTCAAGTGATAATATAGGCTACTGAACCAATATCCAATTGCTGCAACCTTACTATAACTACTTAAAATAATTACTAGTTTACATAAAAGTCCTTACACAAAACCTATTAATCTACATTTTATGATTCATCATTCTCAGTGGGTGAGATGTTCCAAAAACAAAACACAAGCACTTTTTAGTTAAAAAAAACTCTTCTATGAATGAAGTTAAGGCTGAATATTTTTAAAAAAATGTAATAAGATCATTCAACCTTAGTTTACTTTGTAATATACGTATTTTTAGACTAAAAAGACAATTTTACAAGATTAACTTCTTTTTCAATAATTTAAACAACCTTATGACTTTCCAACATCTATTAGTACTCATACAAAAATAATTTTATTTATTTAAACTGAGTTGCCTTTAAATGCACTTTAAACTCTATTACTTACAGTTTACATCTAAATATACTGTACATTTTAATGTCATTCTTTCTCTGTAATATCCATCTTTCCTCAAAGCATTGTTGAGTCATGTGAACATATTGTGTTGTTGCACTGTATTTTGTTGTCTGCAATGTGTAAATTGCAAATATGAGATCAGTAATCCAAAATATCCAATAACTTGTATTTTAATCTGGAATTCAGATCATAATTTTTATAATTTCTATCCTCCAATCACCACTAACAAAACTTAAACCAATGAGAGTAGTTCTTACCTTCCAGTTGTTATTATTACTGAGAAGATTTCTGGCCCAGTTTTGAGGATCACAGTTTGTATTCATATAAATGGAGAATGACTCAAGCTTTAATAGCTGTAAATGAATTGTTAAAGCATACATTACTAATTTTTAGCCAGAAGAGTAGTTTCATCATAAAAAATACATCATAAGAAATGAAATAAACAAGTTTTGTGGAATAAACATTTACTTGTGTGAGACTAATGTCTAAAGAAAAACAAAGTACTTACACTGTAGAAATATTAAAAAAAAAAACATGCAGACTTAAAATATCCTTTTCAATACAAGATTCATTATAACCAAAATAAATTAAGTAAAATTGAGTACATAAAGCTTTATAAAACCACAGAAAGATTATAACCAAGCTCACTTCAAGTTTTACTTTTGACTGATGAGGATTTCTTCAAATTAATACATACCAATTAGACTTTATTTCAATACTAGCATTAAACAGCCATATAACACCAAATGTTTTACTTTACTCTAATTGGATACTTAACATTTTGATTTACAGTTTCTTTCAGTAAAGCTCCTGAAGAACCTGTGTAAAGCTTTAATATGTTTAAATAATAAATTATAATGGAATTTACAGTGTGTGTATTTGACACAAAAGTAATAAAGCTTATGAGAGAATGATCTTTATGTTGAAATAATAAATTAATACCTAGAGTAAACAAAAAGTTCCATTTCAATCAAAGATTAGAACAAAAGTTAAGATGAAAAACCACTGTAAATCCAAAGTGAAAGACAATTTTTCATAAGTAAAACAAAAAATATTATCTTCGTGGTATCTCTAATTGATAAAACTATCTGCAAAAACACAAAGCATGTAATCAAGTTATCTCAACAGCTGATTAAAGTTATAGAATAGACAGATCCAACTGTCAAAACTCGATTTTCAAAATCTCAGTATCCTACTCTGCAATGCAATAAGGCTAAATATCTTAGAATAATGTGTTTGCAGTCTAAAGATGGATATCTTGTCTCCAGTGTCATTTACCAGTAACATAAGCTATCATACATATACTGGTAAAACCAGAAGAACCCTACACACAAATAGTAGAGAACATACTCTTTATAAACTAATTGAAAGAAACACAGCCATAGATCATATTTTGTATCTTAACTTTATTATTTCAATATGTAACTTAGATACAATACAATACAATGCTTTTACCAATAAGCTCTATTACTTAATATGTCAAATGCATATTGTAAAAATGCACAATAAAGATTCAATTAGAATTTACTATTTAAACCAGATGAAGCTTTGCATTGTCAGTTATAGTACCCATTTTGGTAGTTTGATATGAACTACAGAAATTAAGTAATTATTTCCGTATTATTTCTTTCATAACAAATAATTCTTTTGTAGTAGAATACTTCTGCCTGAACAACACATTAAGATTTTATTGTTAAAAAAATCAGTTCTTAAGTACCTTGAACAAGTTGGTTGCTGAGGAGTTTAGCTGAGTTGGCTTCCATCGATTATTTGTTGTTATGGCAGTTAGGCTTTGCAAGACAACTCCACAAGAAATTGCTCCATTAGGATTACTAAATGAATCTTCATAACGAATATGAATGTTTTGGACTGATACCTAAAAGAAAATCAACTTGTGTAAATATGTAGATATATGTATGGTCATATATTATTTCAGTTATACTTTTTAGTGAAATCAATGAATGCAATGAAGGAAATGTTTTTTTTGTAAATAAATGTTTTAATTTTTAAACTCGTTATTTATTACATGTTCTACCAGAATTAACTTCAAGGTTTCCTAATAATTACCACAATATCTTATATAGCTTCAACTTTTGAATAACATAGTTTGAATTAGTTTTCAGCCAAAGAGACACATTATTAGACTGTCAGCATACAATGGTTAAATCGCAATTTTTTGCCAGACACTGGCAGTGTCTGAGTTAAAAGGTTAACAAATAGAATAAAAAATTTATGTGTATGTATACCATTTGCAGTATATTTTCTATTAACTTGTTGTGAACAAGTAAAAATGTTATCAAACCTGATAGTGATATTTTATCAAACTATATGAACAACAGCCAAGTCTAAGACAGATTTCTTTGTATTACATTTACCAAGTTAGTTATAAAGTGTCATTATTTCAAATTTCACCTATAAAAGCTGTCAAGTTATAAAAGGGACATACAGTCTTTAAATAAAATACATAAACTTATCAAGATATCAATGGATCAGGTTATATTTACAGATACTAGCTGTTTTAAAGATAAAAAATAGATTCAAAGATGTTGATTTAACAACTCTCAAATTATGTTACTATAACATTACTGAAATATTACATTTACCAAGTATTAATTTTATGGAAACAAAATAAACATTTTATCAACACTTTATTCTTACCTGGACATTATTAATAATGGTGGCAGCCAAGTTTTCAAAGAAACCCCTTGGTTCATTACCTATTAAATATTTAGGTTTTCCAAATTTGATTACGAATAAGACAAATAAATCAAATTTAAGTTCACATTTCTAAAACTATATGAAAGGACAATGAGAGGTCAAACAGTTCGGAACTTTTTGCTTCAGCAAAAGAACTTTCACCATTTAGCTTTCTCACGGAAACACTACAAAATAAATTGAAATGTTATAAAAAGAATACCTTGAAAATTGCTTTAATAGTGAGCTTATAATAGCATAAATCATACCAAAATGTAGGGTTAAAGGAAAAACTTATATCGCACCACATACATATCACTAATTTGTTTTAACTACAAACATCAACCAATACTTTTAACATAAAAAATTCATCAACAATATCTATTATTTTAAGCCTTTCCCAATACAGAGTATCTCTGCCATCATAAAGAAATGTTATACAGTACTGTATAGAGCACCATCTGCAACTATTTAAATGTTTCTAATGTTGAATTATCCTAACATGAAATGGCATCCATTGAAGAGTATCCAAAGATAAAACACTAACCACTGTGCTATTTTTTTATTACTATAACCTAATATGGATTGCTACTCAATATTATTTTGAACTTCAGAACCTTCCCTAACAAACAGCAGCTAAATCTGTTCTATAGTATTTACTACAGAACACTGCTTTCCATTTTTATACAAAAAACAAAAAAAAACTCATATTACTTTTAAGAATCAGTCTGGTACCAGTTCTCAATATCTATAAGCAAACCACAAATATCATTATAAACAACATGCAATGAAATTACAAAAAAGAGAAAAATTTATATTGTTTATTGCACCTTAAAAAAAGTTAATATTTTTGACAGATTTTTGCAAAGTTACTATGCTATAAGTAAGCTTAAACAAATGTAGAAATATGTTGGCTAATTGCACTTTAACTTTTCTGAATTAATTGTAAGTTTTTCTTAATTACCAGTCTATTCCCTCTCAGAAAGACAACATCTTAGTTCTTTGCAACAACATAACAACACTCTTAAAATTAAGCTACTGTGCAGTTAAGAAAATGCTATACAATTCCAGGAGAGGAAACAAATTATTTGGTATTCCTTTTAAAATGAAGAAAAAATGCCCATAATTCAGCTCAACTATTATTTAAATACGACACAAGAAAAAATATTTTACAAATTACAAATTTTGGACTGATATCTAAAAGGAAATCAACTTGTATAAATATGTAGACACATACACACTGCTGGCCAAAATCTTAAGGCTTATGAACATAAAGAAGTCCTAAACAGGAAAAGAAATGCCCAACAAGAGGTCTCAGTAGTGAGTTGCTTGGCCACCATTGTGAATAACTGCAAACATTCGCTTTGGCATGGTTGATATAAGTGTTTGCAGAAGGCTGGCCGGAATGTTATTTCAAGTGGTGAAGATGGCTTTATGAAGATCATGCACTGTTTGGAATTGACGTCCATTTCTATAGACTTCCTTTGCCATTCACCCCCAAACATTTTCAATGGGGTTCACTTCAGGCAAACATGTTAGATGGTCCAAAAGAATTATGTTATTCACAATGAAAAAGTCCTTTGTCCTGCAGGCATTGTGGATTGCATCATTGTCTTGCTGAAAGATCCAGTCATTTCCATACAAGAGAAGACCTTCAGTCAATAAGAATGCTCTCTCCAACATGCCAATGTAGCCAGCTGCTGTTTGATGCTCCAGTATAACCTAAAGCTTCATTGTTCCATGGAAAGAGAAAGCACTCTAGATCATGATGGAACATCCTCCACTGTGTTGTGTAGAAAATGTCTCAGATGGGATATCCTTATTGTGCCAGTAATGTCAGAAACCATCTGGATAATCCAGGTTAAATTTTTTTCTCATCAGAAAACAAAACCTTTGTCCACTTTTTTACATTCCATGTTTGGTGCTTCTTAGCAAAGTTTAACTGAGCTGTTTCGTGGTGTGGAAGGAGGCATTGCCTTTGAAGACCTTTAAAGTTTTTAAAGCCTTTCTCTCGCAGAAGCTGTCTTATTGTTCTTGATCTGCATTCTGCATCTATTAGGGCCTTAATCTGGTTTAACAATCGGCTATTGTTTTGCCGCACATCTCGTCAAATCCTCCTGCTTAATGCCGGTGAGATTTTCTTGGGCTGACCACTTGAAATACTCGTTCCATATTCCTCAGGATCTTTTAAGAAATTTGCAACAGCAGTTTTGCTATGCCCAATCTCTCCAGCAATGGCATGTTGATAGAGACCTTGCTTTTGCAGCTCGACAATTCTGCCACGTTCAAACTCTGTCAACTTTTTAGCCTTTGCCATGTTTTTACCCAGTGTAACACAGGGGATATTAATAGATGTTGACAACACTAATGCTTGAACACAAATTACTAACTTTAGTTACGTGTTTACTGAATGTTATTTCGTTTCAGTATTGTCTTAAAACTTTTGACCAACTAGTATTTAGGCTAATTTCATACTGTTCACATTTTCCCTATTAAATATTTATTCCAATTTTTGAAATTTCAAAATTACTCTTATCTTTTGGATAGATATTTGGAAGACAACTTACTCATATTTAACTCTTATATAATCAGAGCTTAACTTTTACTCAAATTTTTAAACCACCTTAACAATTTACATTTTCTTTGCAGCTGCCAAAGCAAACTCTCTAAATTTCAGCCACAAGGTATCTTCAAAACAAACAGTCAATAAAAACTTGATGAAACTACCTCATGAAACATTAGAATACTTCCTTGACTAATCAAGTTACAAAAAAGTGATACATGAGGCTGCAATTTTGCACATCATCTCAACTTCATTCAGTATGTTCTGAATTTAGTAAAAATTCAAGATTTTGCAGATAAAAAAATATACACTGAAGGAGAGTAAGAAATATACCACTTACATACTATACACTATCAATATATAATGCTTAAACTGTCTCATAAATTTTCTATATTTCCAAATTACACCAGATACTTCATGTATCAACTTCAGTTCCAGGCTCAAAATGAGAATGTAGTTCTTCATCTTCACCTTTGCTCTTCCACAACTAATATTTTCTTGCTAGGTTTTTCCTTTCACTATCATTATGATTCTGAAGTAATAAGGTTATTCGACAAATTATCTGCTATATATTAAGCTACACAAATATCAAGGTTATCCAGCTGTAAATTTTCTTTTTCACTCCTCGTATTTTACCACTAAAAAAAAGGAAACAAACAGTTGTTTATTTGTTCACTAGCTTCTAGCACCATGTGCTACTTCTTACATTCAGGCAATGATCAAAGTATAGAAGATATGAAAGCTCCAAATGCTATAAAGTTGTCACATTGTTCAATCCACTTTCATTTACCATAAAAAGCAATTAATTTGAAGCCATAATTCAGATCTTGTATCTTTTAAAAAATCTTTTGTAGGACTGCTGTATGAGCTCTCTTAAACTGAATGTAGCTTAATACATAGTAATATTTGCAATTATGTCAAAACAAAATTGTAGATATTGTGTTATAGTGAAAAGAAACAATTCCAAATAATCAAACCACTGTTCCACTTTCCAGAAGTAGCTTTAAAATAATTTATCTTAATTTTAGATAGTTTTTTCTTTAATGTGTTTTAGGATTTTGCCTTTTATGAACTGGGGTTATAGCCTGGAGAAGCTGTTTCACACCAGCATACTAAAACACAGAGAATGGTAACTCATCAATCAGTTATTTTTACCACAGCCTTATTCAATTCTTATTCATGATGTGAACTTACAGCTTGTTTTTCCTTTGTTGTTGTTTTTTTAAGTCGAATTTCTTTCTTTGTTCAGATTTTGGTAAGATGTACAGCTTTAAATGTTTTTTTACTCCTAAGATAAACCTACAAGTAACACTCAATTACCTTTTCATAAAGCATCTCTTCCCCTTATATTTCAATGAAATTATCCCACAAGCATTACTTTTTCATCCACATTTACTTTCACGTTCAGCTTATAAAAGTTGTGCAGGCATTGTTTAGCTAACTCAGCAGTAATAATAATGATAATAATTTTATAGTTCTTAAAATACTTAGCCAAATATAATATACTCAGAATATAATCTGAACTTCAGATGATATACTAATGATTTTGTAAGATTTCGAAGTTCAAACTAAAGAATGAAGTAAAATGAATTTCAGGTTTTGATACCACCTATTTTAAAAATTCACTATTTTCACTTAAAGTAAACTTGAAATAATCAACCAACACGAACAAAGACTGCACATTTGCAGATTTGTTTTGTATTTTTACAAGTTATCTATCTGTGAAGACAGGTAATTTAAATACTTCTACTTGTCAAATTAAAGTTAAAATGGGAAAGACAAATATCTAAATCAGGATTAACAGCTTGAATTCTTTATTACTTTATCTAAAACAGTTATAAATACCATGTACATAAAAAACAACTCTCTAAATTATGGTTTTATAAACTGAAGATGAGCCGAGGAAAGTATGTTTGTTTGTTTTGTAATTTTGTGCAAAGCAACTGAAGGGCTAGCTAGCTTCCCTAATTTTGTAGTGTAAGGCTAGAGGGAAGGAAGCTAGTCATCACCACCCACTGCCAACTCTTTGACTACTCTTTTACCAGTAAATAGTGGAATTGATAGTCACATTATAATGCCCCCATGGCTGAAAGGGCAAGCATGTTTGATGCAACAGGGATTCAAACCCACGACCCTCAGATTATGAGTCATACGCCATAACCCATTTGGCTGTGTGGGCCAAGGAATATATGAAAAATAATTTTTTGAAACTTGCATCACTCACCCTCATAAAATAACATGAGATAAATAGACTGGAACGAGTTAAATAAAAATACAATGATCTGTAGTTTTTCTTTTACATTCTCTTTAAAATGTTTAAAATGATGTAATTTTTTAATGTCACATAAGAGCTAGAAAATAAGCATTACAACTGTGGATAATTTTTATATCTAATGATAATTTTAAACTAGTTACCATGAATTCACTCTAATTAAAATTAACTTGCATTATCATAGCTAAAAGTTAGTATACTTGCACTATCAAAATTCAATAGAAATACATACTACCACAAGTCACAATGAACCTAAACTAACCCAAATTATCATCAAGTGCAGGATCTTGGAGATCATCCAAATGTTTCTGCTTCCATGCTTGCATGAGTAGTCTCTGCTTCTCTGAGTCATAGTCTTTGTTTGTTAAAGGTCCAGCAAGAACTAATATATCTTCTACATGAATCAATACAGGTTCTGAATAGAGGCCTGTCCATGGAATGTCTATTGAAATTTTTCCTGTATATACAAAAAAAAAAGTACATACATTACTGGAAAGGAGTATAATTCTCTAGTAGAGCTCAGAATTTGGCTAGTTTTTGGGTCATACAGTTCTTTAGTACAGATAACCAAGATAAAAGTTATTGTGGCAGAAGACCAATAAGTTACTTGTTGAAACATACTGCAGATTTTAGAGCTAAGGAAGCTCCAGCAACATCACATACAACACAATACACTAGTCACTGATAATAAACCAATAAAATTACACTGAAACATCAAAACATTTTAACAGTGAAAGACCAAAAGTTATTTATCAAGATGATTAAAAAAATATCAAGATATGATCAGCAACACAAAAGTCCTTTTTGCCACTTAAGATTGTAGGACTGACCAAAACATAGTCACTATAAGATATCTTGGTTCGCTACTTATATACCCATGGGTAAGCAAAAAAAATTACACTGTCAAAACAATGATTTTGGAAGGTTCACAGACATTTTTTCAGCTGGATAAATCTATTTTAACAGCTGTGAGCATGCCTTCTTTATTTTGCCTCAAGTATAGATAACCTTTTGTCCATGAAGAATTCCAGTTGGTACTTGCACACACCCAGTTGTCATCCAATAACACTTCCCATTCATATACATTATCCAAACCATTGCCCTGGAACTTACTGCAATAGCACAATGTTTATAGAGAAATTTTAAAGCTAGCTAGCTAGTTCATCATTCACTGCTGAAAATCCTTGGGGTGTATGACAAGTGTATTTCAATTATCACAGACTACATATCATCAATCTTGAGAATGAAAAAGTAAACTCTATATGTATTCCTATTACATTTATACAAAACTTTTCCTAAAGACTGTAGAGCTCATTTTGATTCAGTGGCTTGAGCTTTGTCTCAGAAATTCTCCTCTGGTGGTTCTCTTTGTATCAACTGCTCAAGATAATCCACTCTTTTGTAGCAAAAGCTATTTTTGACCACTGAAAGTAGATAATGGTGATCTAGACACATATGTGGTGATAATTTTTCATTCCCTAGCAACTATATATGATTAGAGAGTAGTCTTAACCAATATATCAACACTGTTATTAAGTATCAGTAACCTTACTGTTCATACCAAAAGTTTGAACCAGAATGTCTTGATTATGAATATCCTCAAAATGGTTGAAGAGCAGCACAAACATTTTTGAAAACATCTTGTGAAGGGCAAAAAGCCTGTTTTGCACTCTACCTGAGATCATTCCCTTAATGCCATAAATAAACCATCTAAATGATACTGTTCCTCAAATCAAACCCAATTCAGTCACTCGGAGAATGCAACATGTTTGAATTGTCACAATACTTTGTACATCATGAGAAGCATGGCTGAATCATTGGCACTATAGTCAGTGATGGCTTCCCATTACAATCCACTCTTATTTGGTGCCAGTCATGGTATGGCTCATACTAATGAATGATGGTTAATCTTTGTAGAAGAAATGTGACAGATTCTTTCCCATAAAAAAACAAGTCTTCAGGACTGTCTGCATAAACAAACCTTCAAAATGCCATTGCTCCTCAAACCAACCCAGTTCAAACATCTGGGCAATGCCATTTGTATCAGCTGGCACCATACTTTGTACTTCATACAAAGCATAGCTGCAAAAGAATTTTGATTTTATGATTAAAAATACTTTACTTTTCTTTATCTTAAAATTGTTAAGTTTCAATTGTGTAATCTCTACATCCTTGCAGGTAATCATAATTTTTTCAAAAATAAAACCTCTTACTTAATCTTATTTTATCAAAATTAACTTCAATTAATTTGTTCAATTTAACTGAATTATCATAAAAATCAGGAAATAAATCCAAAATTGTTTTTTTAATAGAATAACTAAATTGTGGCTAGAAACCACGTGTTTATTCTGAGTAATTTAAATTTCATAACAGTATACAACTATTTATATTTAATAATTTTTATTTCCTCTGAACTACGTGACAACAAATATGCCCTGAAAAAAGTTGAAAGTTACTTGATGCACGTGCAGCTCCCATTACCCTATTGAATAGCATAATGAACAAACTGTTGGAATGTACACCCCATGAGGAATTTTGTTACTTTTGTTTCATTATTTTACATAACAAGTTTTTATTTTTTACATTTTAGTTACTCTTATAATAAAGAAACAGTAAAAACAAACGAAAGATAAAAAACAACCCATTATTAAATATCAAACATTTTTATTTCCACTAAAATTTTACATTTTCTTTACTCTAACATTATACTTTATTCTCCAGGTTGTAGCAAAATAAAATGTATTGTAAGTATTGATCATAAAATTTTATAGTACTTATAGCCAGAATTTACATTTCTCTACTTTTCACACACATTCTATGTAGTTATTTCATTGCTAGCACATGGCTTCGAAACTATAAGAACAAAATTAACAGCACTGTCCTTTTCTGTACAGACAACAAAGTTCAAATTTCATAAGAGCTTCATCTTATATTTTTACACTTTTTTTGTGTTTATTCTACTGTTAGCAGTTGAAGTAGAAACCTACCAAATGAATCATTGTTCCTGTTCAAGAGTCACTGTACTTTAACAATGTCAATATAAAATGAGCTTTTGCAGCACAATTCCAAGAACTTTCCCTGCTTTGAGACAACACAGTGGGGTAGGATTTATCAACTCGTTGGCAGTATAATGATTACAATGAGAATTATCGGAGGTATTTTACAATGCTTATGCTATAGCTTTATAAGAAGTCTGAGCCAATCCAATAAGCATGTTAGATATTTTAATGTTGGTCGATAAGCAGATGTTTCCTGCAGAGTTTATTCCAATCCAGGCTCTTAAAATACAGTAAGGTAGAATTTATTGGTTTGTTTGTACAGTACATTAGTGCAACAAGAACTGTCTAAAGTACTATATAAAAGTGAAAAAAATATTTATACAATCCTGTATAAAATGGTATCTGATCAATCAGCTTGAGCAGTTTGAATTTGTTAGCAATATAGTTGTGAAAGTGCTTATGAGTATTTTGTTCCTATTTTACTATGCTTACATGATAACCAATAAAATGCATAGTTTTGAATATTTTGTAAGGCACAGTGATATTTGTTACCATACATTATGTGCATGTGTGTGTAATTATTATTATTATTACTATTTACAAATAAATATTTAAATTTCAGTTACTTTTCTTAAAACATGGAACAGTAAATAAAAAATAATCAGAAAGCAATTATCTCCACCATTTATGATGTTTTGAAAGTCTTTTTTGCACTCAGTCATACTTATTGTTTATTTTTTACTAGAATAGACCTTAAGGTATTGTAGGATTTCAACCAGATTTCTGTGTTGAAATTTTTGGCTATGCATGCGAGTTCTTCACTGAAATATTGTTAATATGGTAAGTAAATGGTAGTAACTTCCTGATCTTTTCTTTCTGTCATGGTCTTAAAGGAGTTTTTTAATGCACAAAAAATCATTTTTGAAGATTATGTATATGCATTTTTGAATACCAAAATATTATACATACGTACATAAATACCACAAAAATCTAATGTAATTTAGCAGGCTTCCTAAGTATGCTGTATGCGAGTGTAAAAAAATCTAATTTCCGTTTGAGAAAGAGCATTGATCTTAACACTTTAAACTCTCCAACATTATGAAGAGATTTTCTCTTGTAAATAACTTGGAAACATTAACAGAATTACCTAGAGAAAATGTAAAACTCTCAATTCATTATAAACTTACAGGTATAAAAATGCAGAAATAGATAAACAAGTTTTCTCAAATAATGATATTGGGTGGAGCTATTTTGGTGGATTTTATATTATGATATCTCTTCAAACAAGTTCTTACTTTATATTCTAGCTTATCAATATCAGCAATTTCAGTTTATAATTTGTTTGAAACTATAGATGGTGTACTGTTGGCATTATAAAATGTAATATGATCAAACCCAGAAGGTGAACAAAAAGTGTGATACACAAGAAATCAATATTAAGCTTCACACCTTCAAATTAAGAAATTAATATACAATATTAAAATTTGAATTAAAATCAACAATTTGATACCAAATTAATCGACACACATTCATAAAATAGTTGCTCAATAAAATTTTCAGTGCAAGTCTACATATGTAATGACATGTCCTCCGACTCCTAGCTTGATTGATTGAATGATTTAGTGTTTTATGGCACAAAGCAACGAGGCTATCTGCGCCAAACAACCGGTAAAAATGTAGTAAAAGACATAAATGGAAATGAAGGTAAAACAAAAAAAAGTATAAAACCAGTGTTGACACCTAGTCTACAAGGTTAAGATAGAAGGCAAAGTGTAAAAAGTTGTAAGGTAGGTATTCTATCAAAAAGGTATAATCATAACCCGCCAGGAAGACTAACAGGCAGGTACAAGACCCACCGTCAGTCACCTGAAGTTGGTCTTTCCAGTCCTGGTTCTGGGTTATGTGTCATAGCAACTAGTATCAAAATGTAAAAGAATAGAAGTATTAAAAAACACACAGCAAAAGCGCAACAATGAGTAACCAAATGTTCAGTAAAAAGAGAAAAGTCACGTAAATGGAGTAAAATTTGTAAAGGAAAATGAAGGTAAAAACAAAACAGCAATTAAAACAGAAAATGGTGTAAAAACCAATAGTGACACCCAGTCTTCAAAGTTATAAACTATTTACTCTAGCATAATAATAATGATCATAACCCGCCAGGAAGACTAACGAACAAGTTCAAGAACCACCGTCAGTCACCTGAAGTTGGCCTTTCCAGTCCTGGTTCTGGGTTATGTGTCATAGTAGCTATTATCAAAATGTAATGGAATAAAAGTTTAAAAAAACACACAGCAAAAGCGCAACAATGAGTAACCAAATGTTCAGTAAAAAGAGAAAAGTCAAGTAAATGGAGTAAAATGTGTAAAGGTAATTGAAGATAAAAACAAAATGGCAATTAAAACAGGAAATGGTGCAAAACCCATGACGACATCCAGTCAACAAAGTTGTAAAGGACAACCTGTAGCAGAATGGGAATGATCATAACCCGCCAGGAAGACTAACAGGTAGTATATAAACCACCGTCAGCCACCTGAAGTTGGTCTTTCCGTCCTGGTTCCGGGTTATGAGTCAATATGGCCAGTACAAAAAGGTTGTAAAAGTACGAAATGATAAGCAGCGAAAGTATAACAGTAACTCGCCAGGAAGACTAACGAGTAGTTCAAACAGACAGTTCAAACACAAGCGTTAGTCACCTGAAGTTGGCCTTTCCAGTCCTGGTGTCGAGTTATTTAATGTTCTGGCCATTGTTTAATGTCGCATTGAATGAGAGAGAATAAAACTTTAAAAAGGAGCCACACTTAAAAAGGTGTAATAAATAAATATACCACACTTAAATAAGATTAAAAAGATTAATGGCCATTAAAAAATTAAAAACGTTATTAAGGTGGACATAGTCACCATCACCAATAACTCTGTCCAATGTTACAGATTGACGCTGGGAAAAAATATGTTTAAAGTATTGCTGTCGTTGAGGATTGTAACGATGGCAAGAAAGTAAAACATGGCTGATAGTGATTTGGGTGTTACACAAACTACACATTGGTGCATCAGTTCCAGATAAAAGAAAATGATGAGTTAAAAAACTGTGACCAATGCGTAGCCTAGTGAGAACAGCTTCTTCCCTCTGAACTTTACGGAAGCTAGATGGCCAAACTCCAATTTTGGGTTTAATTTGAAAAAGTTTATTGTCGCGTTGTTCACTCCAAGTGGACTGCCAACTGGCACGGAGCCGAGCTTTGAAGACAACACCATAGTCCATGTACGGAATAGGCATAGGGGTGATGGAGCTGAGGCATACATATTTAGCTGCCATGTCTGCAAGCTCGTTCCCATGAATACCAACATGGCCTGGTATCCAGAAAAACTGGATTGAAGTAGCTGCTAATGAGAAATGGGCCAGTCGGTTTCGAATATCTGCTAGAATAGGATGTGAGCTAATGTGAAGTGATTCCAAGGCAAGAATAGAACTAAGCGAGTCAGTATAAATAGTGCAGTTGGAGTACTGCTCAGCTGCAATATGATCAAGGGCAAGAGATATTGCATACAGTTCAGCAGTGAACACAGAAGCTGTAGAGGGGATTCTGTGTGCAACTACTGACCCACAGCAAACCATAGCAGAGCCCACTGAATTTCCTGATTTGGAACCATCTGTATAAATGGGAACTGAATGATTGTTTGAAAGATATTCATTGAATAAAAGACGGTACTTCCAGTCTGGAGTATCCGCCTTTTTTAGGTGATTGAAAGAAAGGTCACACTTGGGGGCTGTAATAAGCCATGGTGGGATGCGTCGACATGTGGAATCTGCAATATTATCCAAGGACAGACCCAATTCATCCAATTGCGCCCGGATGCGAAGGCCAAACGGAGCAATGACAGATCGTCTGTTCTGAAAAAGTACTGCCCACCGAGGAAGGAAAACACATTCCCAGGTGGGATGCTTTGGTAAGGAACAAAGTTTCGAAGTATATTGTAAAGACAGTTGCAAACGGCGAAGGTGTAGAGGAGGTTCATGAGATTCAATGTAAATGCTTTGAACTGGAGAGGTACGGAAAGCTCCGGTGCAGAGTCGAAGACCTTGGTGATGAATGGGGTCCAGTATCTTTAAGGCCGAGGGTCTGGCAGAGCCATAAACCATTGATCCATAGCCAAGTTTCGATCTAATAAGAGGACGATATATCTTTAACATTGAACGGCGATCTGCCCCCCAACTGGTTGAAGAGAGGACACGAAGGACGTTCAGTGTTCTTGTGCATTTGACCCGAAGCTGCTTTAAGTGTGGTATAAAGGTCAATTTACAATCAAAGATAAGCCCCAAGAACTTTGTCTCTGGGACCACTGGCAGCAAAACTTCAACGATATGAAGTTCAGGATCAGGGTGAATACCTCATCGGTGGCAAAAGTGCATGCATACAGTTTTGGAAAGAGAGAAATTAAAGCCATTCGCAAGAGTCCACTTCTGTATACGATTGAGGGCAGTTTGTAGTTGCCGCTCAATATATCTCATGTTTGATGACTGACATGAGATGTGAAAGTCGTCAACATATAGCCCATTCATAACGGTGAGAGGGAGTTGTTCAGTGATGGCATTTATCTTTATACTGAAAAGTGTGACACTCAATATACAGCCTTGAGGGACTCCAAGTTCCTGTACAAAAGAACGTGAAAGTGCCGAACCTACACGAACTTGGAATCTCCTGTCCATTAAAAAATTTTTAATAAACATGGGTAGATGGCCACGTAACCCATATGTATGGAGGTCTTGCAAAACGCCATACCTCCATGTTGTGTCGTAAGCCTTCTCTATGTCAAAGAATATCGATACAATGTGTTGGCGGTTGAGAAAGGCCTCTCTGATAGATGTTTCAAGACGAATTAGGTGGTCTATGGTGGAGTGCTGTCGACGGAACCCACACTGGGTGGGTGAGAGGAGGTTGTTTGATTCAAGGAACCAAACAAGACGAGCATTAACCATCCTTTCTATGGTCTTACAGAGACAGCTCGTCAGAGCAATTGGACGATAGTTTGAAGGAATCTTCGGATCTTTCCCTGGCTTAGAGAAAGGTAAAATAATAGCCTGGCACCAGGCATCAGGAAAAACATTCTCCTGCCAAATCCGGTTGAACATAGTCAGAAGGACATCAAGAGAATCAGGAGAGAGATGGTGTAGCATGTCATAATGAATATCATCAGGTCCAACAGATGTACTGGCAGACCGATGAAGGGACATTTTTAGTTCCACCAGGGTAAAGGGACTATTATAGTCAAAGAAACAATCAGTTTGAAAGGAAAGAGGTGATCGCTCTGCCGGAGTCTTGATAGCCAGGAAGGTGGAGGAACAAGCAGAAGTGCTAGATACCCGGCAAAAGCTTTCACCTAGAGTGTTAGCGATGTTTCGGACATCAGTCACCTCCTGACCATCAGAGAGTAAGATTGAGAGGGGAACAGAAGTGTAGTGCCCATTAACCTTTCGAATCTTGTCCCATACGATCTTGGAACTGGTGGTAGAAGATATGCTGGTTGTGAACTTAATCCAAGATTCCTTCTGGCTTTGACGTTTTACCCACCTAGCATGTGCTCGGGCCCGCTGGAAAGCAACCCGATTTGAAAGTGTGGGATATCTGCGAAAAGTGTCCCAGGCTCGTTTTTGAGCCTTCCGTGCTAAGTTGCAAGCAGAATTCCACCATGGACGAGGATATCGTAAGAAACGTGTCGAGGTTTTAGGAATACACTGAGCAGCTGCATGTATACTACAATCAGTTACCGCTGCAACACAGTTGTCTATTGATGGCTGATTCACGATGACAGGATCAAGATCTGCGAGAGCAGTGAAAGTGGACCAGTCTGCCTGATCCAGCTTCCACCGGGGCACGCGGGTAGGGTGGCATCGACCACGGCCAGTCTCTCTCAAAATGATCGGAAAATGATCACTGCCTAGTGGATTACTGTCAACCCTCCATGAAAAATGGGAGAATAATGAAGGGGAGCAAACTGAGAGATCAATGGCAGTGAATGACTGACTTGGTGCATGAAAGTAAGTGGAAGAACCAGTATTGAAAAGAGAAAGATCGTGATCAGAGAGCATCTGCTCTACAGATCGACCCCTCCCATCAATAACAGCACTTCCCCAGAGGGGATGGTGTCCATTAAAATCCCCCAGGATTAGAAATGGAGATGGTAACTGTTCAACGAGAGCATCCAGGTCTGATTGATCATATGTCTCTCCAGGGGACAGGTACAGAGAACAAACAGTGATGGTACGACCCAAGGAAATACGGATGGCTACGGCCTCCAAGGGTGTATTGAGTGACAAAGACAGGGTGGGCACATGTTGATCAACCAAAAGTGCCACCCCTCCATGTACTCGACCATCACACAACTTGTCATTTCTGTACAGAGAAAACTGCCGAATGGAGACTGTATCAGCAGATTTGAGAAATGTTTCTTGTAGAGAAAGACAAACAGGATGGTAGGAAGCAATCAGCGTTTTGATATCATCCAGATTAGAACGTAAACCTCGACACTTCCATTGTATCAAGGTGGCCATTTTTAAGGACGGGCAGGTGAAGTGGTTGGAGAACCCTTCGGTTTACGACCTCGTCTTTTGTCTTTACTGTCTTTCTTCGGAGGAGGTCTATCAACCTCCATGGATCCTGCTCTGGGTCGAGTGGGCAGGTTTTTGTTATTGGAAGAGGAATCAAGTGACTGAGGACGCGGACGAATAATTGTTTTGTTTATTGTGGTGGGAGAAAATGATGTATCAGAAGAAATGCCTGTATTTGAAACTGAAGGACATGGATCTTGAGGTTTGTTGGAAGTTATGGGAGGAACAGAGATGGGTGTGGAAGTCGACTCATCAACTGTTTTAACCAGGGAGGTCAAAAGGCTTTTCATTTGTTTTGAAAACAATTCTTTTGGAGGCACAGAGAGATCTGTCTGCACTTCCACTGTAGTTGTGGAATGGAGTGCAGCAGCATATGTCCGAGATGGGATTGTGGACATCAATTTCCGAGCCTCAGGATAACTAATGTTATGTGTCGTTTTCAAACGCTGCACCTCTTTTTCCTCCAACCATTTTGGACAAGAATGAAAGTAAGAGGGGTGAGAACCATTGCAGTTGACGCAATGTGGGTTTATGTCACAATCATAGGCATCGTGGTCCTTGCCTCCACAACGAGCACATGTCAGGGAACCACGACAAGATGTCTTTGAGTGGCCGAATCTCTGACATTGAAAACATCGAAGAGGGTTTGGAATGTATGGCTGAACCCTGCAAATGAGATAACCTGCTTTGATGGTGGCGGGTGCTCGTGGTGAAGTGAATGTTAAAACAAGGGTATTTGTTGCCAGTGTAACTCCATCTTTGCGAGTGGAGATGCGCCTCACTGCAGAAACTCCTTGAGTGGAAAGACCGGCAAGAATCTCCGATTCAGGAACATTCTTCAAATCCCTTTCAACAATAACTCCTCGTGAAGTATTCAAAGTAGCATGGGGTGTAACCTCAATAGGTATATCGCCAATTACCTTTGATTTCAAGAGGAGTTCACTGTGATGGGATGTGGATGTTTCAACCAGTATGTCACCAGATCGAAGCTTCTTTACTGACTTTGGAGAGCCAGCAAGTCCCTCTAGCCCCTTTTGAATAAAAAAAGGGGACATTTGCCCTAAAGATTTTTCAGAAAGAGAATGCAATATCAGAAAATGAGGTACGTGTGTTACTGATGTTGGAGATTGCTGTTCTGAGTATTCAAGACGTAGTCGCTTACCCATTGACTGTTTTTTTACAATTTTATTTAAATTTTTTGAAGGATCCATAGGAAAGAGAAAAGTTTCGGTACTCACTGACCCCACCCACCATTCAGCCGTACAAGGGGACGCACGACAAAGTCATGCAAGGACAATGCAGCAACGCCAGGGTTTCATGAGCACGATACCCAAACACCAGCATCAGGCACAATGTCCACAACACCCATTGAGAACTTCCAACACTGGTACTTGGTTGGCTCTAGCCCAGGTGGACCAGCCGATTGACCCAAGGGGGGCCACCCAAGGGCCGCCCGTCTACAGGAATTCGAGGCCAAAGTGGTGTGTTAGGGTTGGACCCCTCAACCACCAGGATCCTCTCCTCCCCTTCACGGGTCGCCACGCACGGCAAACACGTGGGTGGATGTTTAGATCCCAGAGAAGGTAACCAGACAGAACAGAACCTTCCCTGGGAGGTCCCCTCACCACGTACAGAAATCCACTCCGAGGGGGACTCCTAGCTACTGTATCAATTGGGTTAAAGAGCCTTCTCAAAGCAAAACCTCAAAACAGGGCACGTAGTAATTAAATGTATCATCATTCATCACAAGCCTAAAGATTATATGCACTTGCTCTTGGACTTTACTTCTTGTATGAACTTGCTAAAAAATAACACAGCTCTGTTCATAGTTTTCAGGTAACCAAACATCACTGTACTTAAAGCTTATGGTGGCCTCAGCCATTTCGAACTTCATCAGTAAAATTAATTTCATCATTACTGTAATGAAAAGAAATGTGTAAACTACTCTCTAAACCAGACTATGATAAATTGGTTGATAATTTTGATAAGTACCCAGTCTTTCACCTAACCAAATTTATTGAAGTAATCCTCAAGTTCACTACTGACAGACACTTAGATGAGGTGACTCATCAGTTGACTAATATCTTGAACATCATATACCACAATTCCAGAGATAAGTGTTCATACTCCACACAAGCTTGATGTATGTCAATAAGTACTGTTGACCAAAGATTTCCAGCCATTCTTTTCTTTCACAATGATACCTACCAAATGCTTCTCACCAAAAACTCTTTCAGTGAGTTCATAAGGATAGTCAATTAGCCACTTACAGATACACCCTTTTTCTAGGTCCTCAAGATTCAGTCATCTGGAAGGGCAAACTACAGCCAACGGTCAGCTCTTTTGACCAGCATCCAGGAGAAACACCACCTTTGATTAATTTAGGGTGGTCTCTGCTATGTACATGCTAATTTCTCTATTATGAATGTATCTTCCTGTAGTTAATGAAGTGAAAGTCTTTGCACCAGGCAGGGTCTAATGTGAATAATTTTCTCAACATTAAAGTTTGATACTCTACAATAAAATAAATAAACTCACAAGCAGTGTCTTTCAGGATAATATGCTTCTAAATCTTCTTGATGTGGGCAACATCTTGCAGTTGCTACTGACAAACAAACTTAACCCATAGGAGAAATTGTTAATGAAAGCAGCAGTTCATTCATCTCTCATACAGTCATTCAGCACCAGATATCTACTTTTTAGCTAAATCTTGAGAGCAACTTTGATATTACCAATGATCAGGAGTCTTCAACTCTCTATGCACAGGTATAAAAAACATGATCTACATGAAATATGAGCACTCAATATTTTTTACTAATTTGGTCCGTACCTCTTGAGCCAAAACAAATCCATGTTTGTAGAAAATATCAAATCAAGTTCAGTCTTCTACAGCCATACTGATACATTTACATCTCAGTGGATATATGTATACTAGAAATGAGGCTTCAAATTGAAATTTGGATCCTTTTAAATTTGTCTATGACTGTAGTAAAATAATCATTTAGTCCTTTTCCCTTTGGAACAGAGGAGTTAAATAAGAGATCTCCCTCCACATGACCTACAGAACTTACAGTTCTTGGCAACACCAATACCACAGCATACATGATTACCTGCAGCCATTTAAAATTTATTTTAGAGTATGTACCCCAGTACCTCTTTTTATACACAGCTCAGCTCTTTTATACTTGAGCTAAATACATCATTTCTCCAAACGAAAAATGTTCATCACATAATCCATACATGAGCAAGTATATTCTGTGGAATGAGAATATCTAAATTGGTCTACAATATTACAACCACAAATACACACCACTTACATAGAGATTAAAGGTTTATGGATGTAACTAGCACATTCTATGGAGGACTTGGAATCAGTTATATATTTAGGTATGGATTAGAGGGGGCTCAGCACCAGGACCCATGGTCTTAATGGAGTCCCTTTGACAATTTTATTTCAGAAAGTAGGATGCACAAAAATTATTAGGTACTGGGCCCACACAACCTTAAATCCTGCCACTACTTGGACTAAATGTCACTTTTGGACCTTAACTACTTCCTGGAGTAGCTTATACTCCAGTACACCACCTCTTAATTTGACTAAAGCTGTAACCAAATTTATAAGTACCATACAAGATGAATAATGGCAATTGTGTCATATCAGGAGTGAGGTGATATATATATGTTAAACCCAGGGATGTATTAATGCATAGGCACACGAGGCACATGCTTGGGGCAGCAAATTTTGACCAAAAAAAAAGAAAGAAAAAGAATGGACACCATTTTAAAATTTAGTCCCTGGTTATTAATTCCCCCTGCCATTTATGCCGCCCCAATAACCTCTTGAATCTGGACCCCCCTCCCCACACACACACACACACACACTCACTATTCCACCACACCGTCGGGTCGGTCGCTTCAAGTTTAAAAGATTTCTAACCTTCCCTCCCTGAGTCCCACCTAATATGCCTCGCCCCCCCAAATTCAATGCTGCCAGTAAAAAGTTGTAAAGTGCTGATATGGACATCGGTCTTGTAGTCGCGCTTTATGCTTCCTTGCTGCAGTTTGTGAAAGATTCAAGAGAACTTTTCAATCATTTTGAAGACAAGGCGATGTTGAAGTCCAGCATGAAGACGTACGAACTTAAGCGAAAAAGATGGTGACACCCAGGCAGTGGAAGAAGGCAGAGAGGCATTTAGAGTAAATGTTTTCAATGTGATCATTGACAGACTTTGCTCAAAACTACAGTGAAGACAAACCGCTTCTGTAGAAATCCACACAAGGTGTGGATATTTGTTCAAGATAACAAATCTTGCACCCACTGATGTCATCAGTCAAGCTGGAACACTGTTGAAACTCTACCCCAATGATTTGGAAGTGAGCTTCGTAGATGAATGTCTACATTTCCGCACACATCTTGTGAGTATGAAAGTGCAAAATGATGACTCTTCTGCGTTAGCAGTATACAGAAATCTGCGAGCTAAAGGACTTCAAACTGTATATCCAAACCTGGATATTGCTATGCGCATGTTTCTGTGCATTCCAGCAACTAATTGTACATCAGAGAGATCTTTCTCGGCTCTCAAACGCGTGAAAAATTACTTGAGATCAAGAATGGCAGAAGATAAACTAAATGCCCTGTTACAATAAACATGTTTTCAGAACAGAAGGCCAAGAGAAAGCCTGTATATTCAGCCGCAGAATAATATTTAGTGATAATTGATTTTGATGTTTCATTTTTTATTGTGTTGGAAAATAAACGTTGTGTTGATTTTGAATGATAACAACTGTGTTTGTCTGTTGTTGTGATGGTGATGCTTGGTGCAAGTTGTGGCACGGAGAGGGGGCAGCGGCAAAAGTATTAACCTAACCTTGTGCCTAGGGGCGCCGAAATCCTAAATACGTCTCTGGTTAAACCATGCACTAGAACACATGCCTGAAACATGACCATGTACAGAACAGTACTAAAAACAATAAAAACATTTAACTCCAAAAAACTGGTAAGCTTTACAGGAAGAATGAGCTACTCTTTACAAGAACCAAAAGTCTGTTCGTACCATCTATGGTGTGAACACAGCCCTGCATCAGTACTGACATTATCAAATTAGCCTACTGACAAGAATTATTGCAGCATCCTATGGTAATAGCTCTTGAAGCCATAGCAGTGGACTGTGGCATTGCTATGATTTCTATGAAATACAGCCTCCAATTGAACATCAAGACAAAAATTCAAAATTGGATTTCAGAACTGGCTCAAGATAAGCTCAATATTCTTTGACAGACTGTTTAAGAAGAGTATTCATGATGAAACTTTTTAGAATGGATGGCAACTGCCTGTTGCAGAGACACAAGTGTAAAGGATGATGTTTCGAAAGGCAGAAGACTTTTGAAATGCTATCCTCTACACTTGCATCTCCACAACAGGCAGTTGCCGTCCATTCTACAATGTTTCATCAAGCTCAATATTATTAATGTTTATAAGGTCCTGCAAAATAATTAAAATCTGAAAAGAAATTGTTTATCTAATCTTAAAAGAGGTTGAAAAGTACACAGTGATGAAGGGGAAAAAAAATCAAATCTAAAGCCTATAAGAATGATTCTGCAGTGCATATTATTAGACCTTGAAAAGTAGAAAATCATGTACAAGTTAAAAACCCACTGTCCTTAATCCACACATAAATGTTTGGCAGTTCACTAGGGAATGTTCTTGAGAAATATAGCCTTCCTTTGTCTGTTATATTTGATTTCAGCACAACACATGTGCCTCTGGCACTTGTAGCATTTCCCAACACAGTGAGGTGGGAAAAATCAGATTTTGTATCAATAAACCTCAAAGCAGCCAGTGACTAATCCCTGGAGATCATTGCAGTTAAATATAAAAACTGTGGTTAACCTCTTTGCTTTGTTGCTAGGCCATTAATTTTATATTTTATTTTTATGGTAAACTGGAAAAAAGATAATAGTATAATTTCCCAACTGGGTATAAACATTTTATATTATAAAGGATATATAAAACACGTTATTTTTTCTTAAATATCTTAATAAATGACACAGTAACATAAAAATTACACCAAAGACAGAAAATTAATTTGATGTTTGTGTTTCTGAACATTTTCATCCAATTCAATCAGACTGGTTTCAATATTAAACACATCCATAACAAAGATCTTTGATAGTTTTGTTTCTGAATTTTTAAAGTACAACTTAATCCAAATGATAACATTCAATCTTTTATCTTATCCAAAACTTTGTTTTGTTACAAGAGCTATCCCTTACATTTTAAAGGCTAGATTAGCTCTATCATTAGGTATCTCTCACATATTAATTACCACGCAACATCCTTATCTTACAACACACAAAAAAGGAAATTTGATGCTCCTGTAAAAAAGAATGCTTTGAATATCTTATCTTGAATGCTACAAAACAAATCCTATGCATGAAAAAGTACTTTGCAACCCATACTTTAAAGATGGCTACTAATCCTCTCTCCACGAACACCTTTTTCTATAAATGTCAAACTTTTAATGAATTACATCCTCAATTTAATTAAATTATTTTCATCAGGGTATAACAATGATTTTAGCATAAAGCATAGCTAAGAATCTAATCTCAATGTTATACATGTTTTTTGATTTCTTACTTTTCTAATGCTATATTTATTTTTTAAAAAATATAGAATTTCCCCTAATGCGAGATTGTCACATTTGTTGTGTAGGTATCCCCTCTTCAAGTTATTTATCATCCTTCCAAAAGGTACAAAATTTAATGCAAATTACTTATAATATCAATCATTCAGGCAAAGCATAGTTTTCATAGCCTTCAATCTTATTTGGTTACAGAGCCAAACAATAGACAAATTGACTTCACTTGTCACATCCATCTTTAACAAATTGACAACAGTTTTCTCTAACCTTCAATAGATGTTATTCACAAACCAATACAAGAATAAGATTTTCATTTATCAATGATGTGTTACTTTACATTGTTTTCAGTACCAAGAACTTTCAATTTCACTGTTCCTTCAAACTTGATACCAACAGAAAATATAATGAGTTTAGATGAAGTTTTAATGGCTCAGGTCACACAGAAAACAATTAAAATTGTGATAGTTCTGAAATATTTTCTGCTTTTTGAACATTATTATTCAGTGCATTTTGTCACATTATTTACTTAAATAAAAGATTATTTAGTGCAGTATTTAGTATGGAAAAGAGGATTAAGTGCTATTGACAGCATAAAAAATATTTACATTGAGACACTGTTCTTATTTTTCATGTTTATTCTTTACTTTTATAATAAAAGTAGCTAAAATGTAAAAATAATAAAAACTTGTGTAAGTTAACCCTTTTGTGATAGGTCACGAGTCAAATGCCATGTCATTACATTTGTTGATTTGCATTCAAAATTTTATTAAAGTACTGTTTTACAAATTTATAAATATGAAAGTAAACTGTAGAACATAATTCAAACTTTTATATTATATGAGAATTACTTTCTTCATTTGAAAGTAAATATTAAAAGAACACTTCTAAATATGGATTTTAGTGAATCATGTGGTATGTTGAATGCAATACTGTTTAAAATTAGATGTTTGTGATGTCAAAATACTAAATCCATAGTTTTGTAAAAATTAGGAACTCAAATTACTAATATTAACAAATTAGAATTAAAATAAGAACCTTGTATCTTTTTATTTTGCTGAGATATGGCTTATGAAACTGGTCAATTTAACAGATATTGTACGAAACAATTTAACATGAATTTAGCCCTTCTGTAATATTTTTACTAAGATTCTGCCAACTAACTATACATATTTTCTTTTAATAACTTTCATACTGGTTTTATTTTCTTACTTCACCATTAAAAATTTCTATTGTGAGAAATAAAAATCATAGATCATTAAGATAAATAAATACTGTAAAAACGTCCTCACTCCAATTCTGATTTGCTTTGATATAAATAACACTGATGAAAAATCGCATTTCACCAAGTTAATAGTTATTCTCATGCTTTTTGTTGATATAATAATAATCACCTCTGTTACATCCCAGCTGGCTTGAAGATTGCTGGTACTGGACCAAAAGCTTTGTCAAAATACTTTATATTACAGATACAGCACGGTTGACATGTTATTACACACTTCTTTCATTCTGAAGTTATTATTAACAACTGTAGGTCCAAATCATTTAAATTACTCAAATATAAGTAAATAAATCAGTCTCTTGAAGTTTTCCTTACTGTTGATAACTAAAGGATACAGGTATCTCATTGGTCAGTACAGTATCCCAAAACCAATATGTAAGAGCAACAAGAACAATCATGATATTTTAGCACACATACGCTACCTTCACTAATTTAATTTGGCTCAATCACTTTCAAAATGTTTAACGCTTGTATTTCACTATTTTGTTAAATATATGAAAATGTTGCCAACCAGTAAAATATTATTTCAATTAAAACTGTAATAACTGAAAGTTGTTTGTTCAACTCTAGTTCTTGGAACATCATAATTCAATCAACGTAAGATAATATAGAGTCTCTTAAAACTAAAATGCTACAAATCAAATTACAAAATTAAAAGTGACAAAAACAACATTGAGTAGTACAACAAATAGCATCAGTGAACTTTATTCATTAAAAATTGGATGAAATTGTATTTTATTAAAAGAAAGCATTATACAGGGTGAACCATTTATAATTTGAAACATTGTTATTTGATAATTCTTATTATAACCATACATTTGAATAACTGACTTTTTTGTATGTTACAGGTGAGCTCCCTGAAGATTTGAATGATAAATCATTGTGATGTACCAACACTAATTATAACTGTGGAACTCTACTTTAAATATGGCTCTGTTGTTGCAAGTCAGAGCTTTCAGAAGAGAATTTGAATGCAAAGATGCTCTGTATCATAACATCATTATCTCTTTTGTTAACACAGTTTCATGAAATGTTTATTTATTGAAGAAACTGAGGCATCCCACAGTGAAAGCAGAACAAAATATCACTAAAATACATGCAGTGATTAAATGAAGTCCTAAGAAGCTGAACCATTGCCTTTCAGAAGAAAGTGGTGTTAGCAGAACAAGTGTCACACATATACTCAATGAGAATTTTTACCTATAACCATATAAAATGCAGATTGTTCAGAAATTTGTAGATGCTGCTAACCAAGCAGTAATGAACAATGTACAAGTTTGTTGCAGGAAATACATCAGTTGAAATGGACAACATGAAGTAGACCTTTTATACTGATCTACAATATAACAGAAACATGCTTTATTGGTTCAGCTTTAATGTGTTATAAAAGTGTCATATAAAAATGATGTACCCTGTGTTTTACTTCAGCTTTTAAACTTTCACAGTATATCAGCTCTGAACAGCAAAACTAGCTTTTTCTGTACGAGAGACAACTAAATGTTATTGACTTTTCTTCAACTTCTTTACTTACCAATACATCCTCCTTTCACTTCTACTGGAAGATCTAACTCATACTGGAAAAAAAAAAAAAAAATTGTATCAGTAAATTTTGTTTTGTTTTTATTTAAAAATCAACTTAATCAGAATTTGAACTAAAGTTAATTTCAGGTTTATTTGTAAAACAATTTCAACAATGTATAGTTTACTATAATCATTAAATTTTTGCATATTAAATTAAAAATATTAAAAGTTTTGCTAATACAAGTCTCACATTGCAATACAGCTCTATACCTGAGAAACTGCTATAATACATATATGCTGCTTTTTATTTTCATTTTCTGAAGTGCACTGTTCTACTAAACAAAATATTTTCAAAAAATGAATTAATACTCACAGCACAAGATATTATAGTGAAGTACTGAATATATTTAATTAAGAACATTCAAATTTACATATTAGTTAAAAACATTCTAATTTAAATATTAGTTAAGAACATTCCAATTTACATACACAAGCTGGTGAGTTTGTTGAGATACACACTGGCTTTATTAAAATACACTGGAAGATATAAATCTAATTAGCTATACTGTAATTCAATACAACAAAGCATTTATAAATAATAATTACTTCAAAAACTTACCAAAGCTTCAGGTTTTAATTGCAAGTCTGTTAACTGGACTGTGCCTGTGACAAAACACACAAATAAAATAAATCAAGCACATACATTTTATTTGATGAAGTAGTACAGTTGAAGCCTCTAGAGAGAAATACTCTTAAACAAAATTCAGATGCAACTATAAAAATATGCAATATTAAATAATTTCCCCAGGCAACAACAAATTTATACTGGTGAAAACGCAAATGATTTGGAGTAACTTGATGGTACAGATTTCAAAAACATAGTTAGAATTTGGCCATCAACTCTAGATTTTGTGTTAATGTAATATCTCAACATTTTATCAGTATTATGTGAATTACCAACAATCAACCCAGTACAATGAGCTTATGTTGTGAAATTAAGCTTACTTGGACAGCTTAACCAATAAAATGCGCATGTTTTGATAACTTTAAACATTCTAACTTAATAACTCCAGGAACAAGAGTTTTAATTTACCAAAGTTACCATCAAAGTCTTGTTTCCCACTATTGTATCCAAGTTACTGTGTTTTTGTAATAATAATGCACTAAGGTAAGAACTAAGTACTAAACATCTTCAAGCATTGAAACTTTTATCAACTCATCTAAAGTTGATCTCAAGGCCATACTTCAACGCACTCAGAACACTAAACCATCAATTCCTATTGATTATTGCTGTGAACATGAAAGAAACTTGTATCATACTGATTACTTGAGGCCATAAAATATTATCATAATAGGTGGAATATATGTGGTTATCTAAAAGTTGCTGCATTCCAGCTAGACTTTACACCAAATACTGCTGTTTTTACATCTGAGACAGCCAAGATGATAAAAACACTTCAAAAATGAAGGAATAACCAGTGGGAGAGGATTACAAACCAGGGAAACAGATAACTGAGTATCACTGTTAGTTAATTCTCAAAATGCGTTTCTGTCCCTACTTCAAATTAATCTAGGATTCAAGGAATTTTGTAAAGGGAATGGATAAAAGTGGTAATTGGTTTCAAAGACATGCGTGACAAGTTTACAAAATTCAATGAAGCAAACATCAAAAGAGGCATCTTTATTGGTCCATAGAGGTGGAAAGTGGTAATGGAAGAATATTTTAAAGCAGTACTCAAAGAGAATTTATTGCCTGGGAATCATTCAAAATGGTTGTCAAAAAGTTCTTAAAAAGTTACAAAAATTAAAAACTATGCTCTGATAATTTAACAGATACTCAAGAATTACAGGAAAATGTGATTTAGGATGTCACTACAAATGAACTTTTTACATCCTTATTTATACTTCTTCCCAAATAGTCTAGGTGAAGTGAGCAATGACCACAGTGAGTACTTCTAACAAGATATTTCATTAATGGAAGGAACAGCAATATCAAAGAAGAAATCCTGTGATGACATAGAAAATACCTGTTGGTTCTTACAAAATGAAAGTGAGAACATACACAAAAGACAAGAATTCAAGGAGAGGTTTTATAACAAATAATAAAACATAATACCATGATAACAGTCTTGAACACAGCCTGAATGTATTTTCAGTCTATAATCACATTATACTCAATGGTTTTTAAACTGGTATTGCTATATATTTTTTGAACATTCTCAAATGCAACTTTCAAGGAATAAATAGTTATAAAAAAAGTACTACCACAATATACAAGAATATTTTGAATAAATCTATTGCTCAAAAACTAGAGATCAGTCATTTTCAATGTTATTTTTAGATTCAGCATTATAAGATTGCTCAAAAACAATTGTGTTTCTTATAATATTAGAGAAAACTGCATTTTCATTGCCAAATGATTCTCATGATGACACTTTATCAAATAAGAAATTTGTATTTTATCATACGTAATGAATACCCCAATTTTTTAGGCAGTGATGATTATTGTAAACATTAGTTTACTGGTAAAATTCTGGATTATTAATACAAAGTTTATTATTTTCAATCAATAGCAATGCAAGCATATAAATGGGGTTCACTGAAGAAAAATATTCACTCAAGGTTTTGTTTCAACACATAACTGCAGGAATGTTAATGTTGCCTACGAAAAGCTTTGTGGATATCCAATGTTAAGTGGTAAATTAATACTAGCAGACTAGCAAATTACTGGTTAGTGCCACAGTTTTGCTAGTAAAACTTAGAAAAAAAAGTTGCTAGCATATATTTCAGAAAGAATATTCACAGATTTTAATGTTAAGTATCATTAGTACACCAATAATATATTTCAGCAATTTATTTAGTAAGATTCTTAGGGCAAAATGTTACTATTATTGTCATTAACAAAGGTTTTTTTTTCATATGGCAATTTTTTGCTGTTTTTGGAATCTTCATTTGAGCCAGCATGACATACCCAGCACAGGTATCTAGAAATGGAAATATCAAAGAATACAGCTTCAATTTACGTGGTTTGTAATCAAAGCAATTATCATCCAACTTTTGTCATATAACTTTACCAACAGCTAAGGGCTGTATCTGTGCTACAGTGGTCGCTTATTAGAAGTAATAAGCAAGTAGGAATCTTATAAACTGCACACTGTATATGTATTTTTCCACACTCCTCTTATTTGTGCATGATTGAAAAATATTAGACCCATTAGCTTTAATTCTTCAACTATCAATGTTTAAACTGTAAATTTAGATAAAATGATTTTTATGCACAGGTCATCATCACTATTAGAGTGCTGTAAACTTTGTTGATCTATTACTTGTCTCCTAGATGCACCAGTTTCTACCCAATTCAAGCATTTTTTAACTTTTGAGGAATAGTTAAAACTAAAATACTGTTCCATGTAATTAACATGAGTTTAGTTGTTCAAAAGTTTAACAAAACAAAAACATGACAAATAAATAAAATATACATATACCTATTTACTAAGTTGTCTCTTTACTTACCACTAAATATTCCAACATTTAAGTTTTCACTGTCTAAGTTTTGAACATATTTTCCTAGATATTTGTTCAACAGGTATGCCACAACATCCTCAAACATGATGAAGTCAGGAGTTATAATACCCCACTTAAAACATTACCAAGAGAAATTCTGAAACCTGGAAATAATGGGTAAGATATGAAGAATTAATTGAAAACCTATTTACACTAACAGACTGTAATATGAAAAGCATCACTATAAAAATTAAGAAAAACTATTTATCAAACTGTGACTTGCATATGATAAAAAAATTTTATCATTTCCAATAAATGGAAAAGCTGAAAGGGGCTACAGTGAATGATACAAAACCTAAGACATATCTCAGCAAAATAAATATAGATGGTTATTATTTTTTATATTCTAGATTATTAGTATTGGTAATTTGAGTTCCTAATTTGTATGAAACTACAGACTCAGTATTTTGGCATCACAAACATCTAATTTTAAACAAGGCTGCATTCAACATACCATGTGACACATTAATATCTACATTCAAGTGTATTATTTTAATATTTACTTTTAACTCAAAAAATTAACATATATAATATTAGACTTTTAATTATAATCTACAATTTGATTCCAAACTCATTGACATAAATCTATAAAATAGTAGTTCAATAAAACTTTGAATTCAAGTCAACAAACATAATGACATGGCCTTTGACCAGTGGCATGATGCAAAAGGATTGGTGTTATTTTAAATTTTTTAATAAAATACCTTTATAAAATAATTTCTTATTCTTTTCTAAGAATACCATAATGAAAATATTAAGAAAAAAAAAATGTTCTTCTAAAGTATGATAATTTTCCACAATAGTCTTAATGGAAAAAAAAATTCAATCTTTGGGTTATTACTATTTGGAACGATAGGAAATTAGTGTTTTATTCTTTTACATAGGTGTGGTTGTATTTAATTTAGAATTAACAGTAATAACTAAAGTTTTTAAAATACTTTTAAAAGTCATTTTTATTAATCACTTCCTTCAACAGCATGCGTGCGTGCGTGTGTGTTAAAACCATTAAAATTTAAATACACTAAATACCCAAAATACTGTAAATATATCTACATGAAAAATATTTAGGCCCATTCATTTTACATATAATCTTAGATTACTAAGATTAGTTGAAATGAAGGAAGAGAATATTTTCATGTGGTATGATTTACGTCGGGCAAATCTAGTATTCTTAACACAACAGATTTGGTAAATGTTAAGCAAAATATAAATCACAAAAATGAGTAGAGAAAATATGATGATGAATACAAGCAAAATCTTTATTTATGCAGCAACAAAACTTACTGCCTGGGCTGGTTGTATGTTCTGCAAGACAAATTTTTTGACTACTAAATCACAAACATCTGTCTACATGTGATAACCAGTACAATATTTATATAGATAACAAATATTAGACTGAAGTCATTATTTTATATCCCACAATCCTAGAATATCTAAGCCAATAATAATTCCAATTACACATTCAAAAGAGATTACCCTTCTCTTCAACTTATTATAATATGTGCATGTCACTCCACCAGCTTTTGAAAATAATATGAAATCACTCAACCATGGCATGACAAAAATAGGGTCAAGCAAATATAAGCCTTAATGAGCATTTATTTATTAAATAACTTTCAAGCTAAAGGGTTAGTGTATGTTTATGACTTTCTACATCCTATTAACATAAATACCAGCCAACTACATGAAGAACATCTATACAAATTTTTACAAAACTTTTAACGGAAAACAAGTTTGAGTTTCACCAGCACAAGAGGGTGATTGTAGTCATAGGGATGATCACTTGAAAAGGAAAGAGGCAGATGTTCATGTTTTAATTGCTAAGAAAGAATCTGAAGAGCTAGATACGCGAGAGAAACATTCATTAAAAGTATTGGCAATGCTCTGAGCATCAGCAATTTCATGGTCATTGAATATTAAGGTAGAGAGGGGGGCAAAAGTACACTGTCCTCTCGCCTTCCAGATCTTGTCCCATATGACTTTTGAACAGGTTGAAGAAATACTGGAAGAATATTTAATCCAGGATTCCTTGTGGCTTTGATGTCTAACTTGCCAAGCCTGTGCATGGGCTTGCTAAAATGCAATATGGTTTGCAAGCATGGGATATCTACGAAATTTATCCCAAGCATGCTTCCGAGCTTTTCAGGCTGTAGAACAAGCAGAATTCCACCAATGGCAGGGATGCCATGGGAAAGATGTTGAGGTTTTGGGGATGCACTGAGCAGCTGCTTGGACAATACAGTTAGTTACTGCTGCTACAAAATCATCTATCAGTGATTTACATAAGATGGCAGTATCAAGTTTCGAGAGAGCAGTCAAAGAGGGCCAGTTGGACTGGTCCAACTTCCACTGATGCACATGGGTCAGTTTTTTCTAACCACTTTTTTCTCCGAGTTAAAGTAGTTTCACCAGAAAAGATATCACCAAATACCAAATGACAGCTGATTGGTCATAGGACAGTTATTTGATCAAAAAACTAATGATTAAAAATGGCTTTGCAGCCCTCACTTTCTGATCATTGATTGATATTGAGATACATGTACTACCATGTAATCTCTCAATGAATTAAAGCCAACCATTCCTCAGTTGAGTTCTGCTACCTGAATCCTGTGCAATTGTGCTAGAAATAAATGATATTACATTCAAAGTGGAATCAAACTTTGGTGAAAGCCAAAAAAAATGTTAAGAATAAGGGTAAGTTATCATTTAAAATTGTTATTGAAGTAGGAGAAAAAAGAAAAATAAATTCCACTCCATATAAAATAAAGAAAAAAATGCAGGAAAAGGCACAAACAAAAAACATCTTGATGATACAGCTGCCAAATGAGAAATCATAGTTTGATATAATCAGATGATGGAGTCGCATGCATCAGGAGGGTGTGTTGCACCCCTATTTGGGGAGAGCTATTGCTTGATGATTTTAAATGTGAAACAATCAAACCACATTGATTGTGGGGTATGTAGCAGAACAAGTCATGTTCTGAAACAAATTCTATATAGAGGGCAAAACTGAACAAGAATAGCTGTACCTGTAATTGAAGGTAATGTATTATATCAGAATTATATCAGAGTAACTCAAAATTAAGATGTAATGGACAAATTCTAACTACATTTTTAAAATCAGCACTATAAATTTTCCACAAATGGCAAAATTCTTTGCTGTCCAGTGCAATTTACCTCAAAAAAGTAGTACAGATTTGTAACTGGAGGCCCACAAGTTCTGATAATGAACCTATTGACAAGAACACATTGGCCAAAGTTATTGTTAATATTGCATAACTCAGTTGGCTCTTATATATAAAAAATTCTTCAGTGTGAACTCCATTATTTCCTACCAGAACCAGGTACTGTCTATAGTAAAACTAATTAGTCTGAAGAGAAATTAGGCCAGATTGCAAAAACTGAAGTGTTTCAACTGTTCAGCAGGGACAACAGGGGACAAAATGGGAAAAAATAGCATGTCAAGTGGAAACTCTTAGAATCCGAGAGATTTAAAAATTCTCAGAGGTACCACCTATACAAGCAATGAAGCGAGTGAGTAAATGTGAGGTCTCCAGATGTGCTGCTTGACCAATGTTTTATGTAATAATTTGTGGGTACAATTGAGCATTACAAATGCTTTTAACCTACACACACACCTGAATTATTAACCAATTAAAATCCATCTAACCTTATATTTGAAAGTAGACTTTCAGCATCTAAGGTAAAGTTTTAGTCTTTGATAATTTTCCCCTCGAACAGACAATAGCTTCTTCACCTTGTTGAGATTATTATTGCCAGTAATATTCACATTTTCTTTTTCATTCCATTTTGAAATGAACCCCTCCAGTTCAATAATCTACAAAGCCACATGAATAAACTATAACAGTTGTCAAACCTAATGAATAAATGGTTGAGTCTATAGATGATGATGTGTCACTTGACAGCACAACAAACATGAGAAAGTTCACTTCCTTTGTCATTGGAATGGCTTTGTGATCATCAGAAACTATGTTGCCCCCTCTGTCAGCTAAGACCAGAATCATTCAACTTCCATGCAATTTTTGCATCATGAGATACACTGACTCTTTTTCCCATATCTGGATGACAAGAAACCCACTTTATTAACCTAAAGATGACTTTATTAGTAAAAGTGTCAAAACCCATACCAGCTATTCTGAGATACAAAAAATACCTGCTCTGCCAATTAATATGTGGATGCATCCTTTCACTAGCAATATGTTCCTTCCAATGAATTCTGTGAAAAAGTGACCAGTCACATGGTTACAGCATTGGAAGAAAATGAAACTAAAAGTTTCTCGCATGATTAGAATCTTTATTGTCGCTCAATCTACTTGACCTTCAACATCTTTCACTTAACAGAGATTCATCTAACGAGATAGAAAGTTGACAATCTATATGTTGGCTCAGTAGAAGCAATTGTTCACTTGAAAATGTGTTCAAACTATTTTTTCTCACAAAATCAAAACTTCAGTTGAGTTTTCAGTTATTCCATAAATTTCCTGATTGATCTTCCTCTTAAGTAGATCTATTTCATAGATATAAAGAAAATCAATCTATTTTACGATATCACAACTAATTAGACAATGATGACCAAGGGACAAGACAGCAAAACACAACAACAATTATGACTGAACCCAATAATGTAGAGAATAACTTGGTTTCAGTGTAGTCCTTACAAATGTAGAATAGCATTATAAAAACTATACTGAATTACAATATATATAACATGAACATATCGGTTCCTATGACTTAAAAATATATCAGTGTCAGTTTGATTATTGTGAAGTAAAATATCTATCTCACTGGACTAACACAAAGAAAACTTTACTTTACCCATAATAATGTAGATTAATTTTACAACTATTAATATTTAACTAAGTTCACACCTGTTTGCCCTTTTTTTTTGCTATTTTTAAAGGGAGTTGTTTCATTCTTATTTGCATTGGGTGGTTAAGCACAATAACAAAGATAAGAAGCAAAGGAAAATAAATAAAACCAAATAAATTATTAATCAATAAAATAAGTAAATAAATTTGCAACACACACATACATATAATGTAGTCAGCTGCAATAATGTCATTCAACTATGGGTATGTTAAAAAATTCAATGCTGTGTCACATTGGCACCCACTATTCTAAAGGTTGTAATTTTCCTACATAGAAAATGTATTTCTGATGGGTATTTATTTCCTCTCACACAATAGGTTATTCTTACTCAATACTGCCTCAATATGAAAAAAAAAGCATGCCACAAGCCTTTCATCTCCTTCCATTGAAATTGACTGATTCTAATATGCGTCTCATATAAATTATCATGCATCAACCCTCAACCACTAAGAATGCAGCATACACTCATGATGCATGCAACTCCCTCTATTCATTTCTGTATATGAATACACTACATATACACGTATTCATATTATCTAACCTTCAAAGCCCATAGTGAAATATACAACCATCTTTTGGTTTTTAACTTTTCATTATAACAAATGCGTATTTTATTACACAGTACAAGTTACATATTAAAGCTGACATTGCATTCCTCTTTTTTCTTTCTTTTTCTTTAACAACTTAAGGTTAGAAGTATAACCGTGATCAATTCAGTTTTTGACTTCTACTGACATTTGACTAAGTCAAAAGTGTTTCTTGAAGACAGCATTTGAAAAAATGGGCACTATAAATGCTGTTTTACACGATCAGTCTTATTTTGCCCTTTGTATAAGTGGAATACCTTGCTACTAAAGAGTGTCAAGCTCATCACTTCTATTTAAAAGTACCTTTTCTAGAAACACAAATCATTAAATCACTTCCACATTCACTTAAAGTGAGATCCATTACCATTCTGAAAGCTATATAACTAACTTTTTTCTTTTGTCAAACATATCTTGGAAATACCAATAATCTCAAAGTTTTCTTGATTTACAGTTAATGTTGAACTAACAGTGACACCATAGTAGTTCCAACACTGATTATTATCATCAGAGCTTTTCCTAAGGAATTTTTCAACTGCATAATATTATTGTAACTTCATTGCATCTTACACATTCATACAAGCCTAATAATAAATTATCCAAAAAAAATACAGACTATTTTAGTAAATACATTTATCAACTCTGGAATAGAATTTTATCTTAAATATATTTTTATAACTTGAACTTACTTATATAGGTGAATTTTCAATTACAAAATATTTTTATAAGTGCATAATTTCTGATCAGTTGAATGCTAGAAAAACCCCTGAATATCATTATCAAACCTGGAATGTTACCCTGTCAACCATTAGCAGTTAACAAAGATTATTTGTATAAAATAGATCTTAATCAACTTCTATATCTAGAGTGACTTTGTGAAAGAGTAAATATAGATATAAAAATCATTTTCATTATTAGATGCACTTTTATTGCCTAGAGTCTTATCTGTCTCTTTACTGGTCATGGGTGATAATACTAGCACAAACAGTATACCACCATATCAAAGTGCTATTGTTTCAAGACTATATTCTCTGAAGCCATTGCATAATGTGATATACAATACTATTCTGTAAATAATACTGCCATGGCTTATCATATGGTGTAAACAAAGGGAAACATTATGCATGGCCAAGACAAAGGTGCAAAATAACATAACATTAGTTTTAGAAACAACATAAATTTCATTTGCAATTATTTTGGGGTTTTGACCAATAAAAATACCCATACTATTGATAACGGAAAGCCCAAATTCCAAAAGATGTTTCAAAGAAGAGAGGTGATAAATAAACCATGTTTAAACAATTGTCTTATCACTATCTGGTCTTCTTTGAACATTTTTCAATGGCAGATTCATAAAATGATTAAGCATTGGTCTTTACTTAAATAGCTATATGAACTAAAAATCTATTTACAGAGATTTTAGTTACAATAATATAGCATTTTCTATTCATTAATGACTCGGTTCTCACAAGCCATAAAACATTTTTAATACTTCCATTATTTATTTAAAATTTACAATGTTTTACAGTAGCCCCTGCACTTACTGGAGACTAGTGTCTATTTAAGATTCTTTGCTTATCATACAAGATCATTAACATTTTCAAATATCCTAGATTCAGTCATGAAGAAGCCACTAACATATTACCTAACAGCAACAAAAGAGCAATCAATTACAACAAATTTACACTGAAAAACTAAATTGTATTTACTAATATAAAAACAATAGGAGTAACATCAACTCAAATGACAGCCCAGTAAACAATGGAATATAAAATAAGCATTTTATATGGAAACTTTAGAGTAAAACAATAATGAATTAAAAAGTTTCCTTACTTTTCAAGTCACTTGATATATTAGGGTTTGCAGTGTATGTATGGTTTTAACACTGTACTGAAACTACAAGTTTTGCATTAATGTAGCAACTTGCAACAGTAAGTCTATCCCAAAACCTTTAACTTTCAGTATCAGGTTTATGCTTTTGTACCTGCAAAAAACTATTATCACATAGAATTAAGTTTAGTTTACCATCTTTACTTTCTAAAATAGAAAGTCATCAGAAAGTATATTTAAAATTGTATCTTCTGTTTAAAAGCAGGAAACCCTCCCAGCTGCACTTTAGAAACAACAAAAATATAAATACAAAGGAAGAAAAGATTTTAAAAAGAGCAGTGTACAAGTTTATTGGCCTGTATACAATTTTTTCAACAACAAATTCAAACATGTACTGAACAAACTCAATTGTGCATACAAGCTTCCTTGTAACAAGTTCTATGTATAAATACAGAAATTCCAAGACTTGTGATGAAACAAATGAAGCAGTTCCTGCATAATTTGGGAATACCTTTCACTTGCACATTACTGACTCCTGAGCAAGTAAAGCAACAGACACATGTCAGTAACTGTCCAGTTCATTTGAAATAGCATGAAGATAAAAACCTAAAAATAGGTTGTGCAAGGATGAACACAGTTCATACTGCTTAGGGTCTAAAGAAAGCTTTTAATGGCATTTTACTCAGAAATAACTACTGACAGTGTCAATAAGAATCACAAGTCTTTTGCCTTAAACCCTCAGATTCTTTGCTTTGAACATAATTCAGACCTGTAAATCTACAAAGCAATTTATATTGATCATAAAGGTAAAAAAACAAAGACCAAGGTCTATCACTATATCAACTTAAAAATGAGTGCACACACTTAAATTGAACTCATAATACAATGTTTCTTGAAATAACATTATGTCTGTAACGTTATTTTGAGATGACAGAAAGAAGTGGCATCCTTTGCCCAAAGATATAGACATTAGTATTCCAGAAATAAGGAATGTTCCAAGCCCACTAATAACTTCACTGATGCATTACAAGTGGAAATATATTCCATGATACAGACAGACAAATTACCATTGAAATGAAGTGAAAACTAACTATTAATTTAAAACAAAGACATGAAAAAAGGGCCTTACACACTATTGTTAATATAACAAAATATCTTGGCCCATGTTTTAAGGATACTTTTGTTTGAAATAAAGATGTCAAGCACATGCATCAGGTTCAAAAC
Organism: Carcinoscorpius rotundicauda; assembly: GCA_011833715.1. Classification (NCBI taxonomy): domain Eukaryota; kingdom Metazoa; phylum Arthropoda; class Merostomata; order Xiphosura; family Limulidae; genus Carcinoscorpius; species Carcinoscorpius rotundicauda. The sequence continues at coordinate 39,497,592 of CM022392.1, read as the reverse complement.
TGTGAGTGACTGAGAATACAAATAAGCCATATAATAAGTAGAAGAAAAAATAGTTTGACTTGAAAGGACTGCTAACCACTACAGAGTTGCAGATAAAAAATAAAAAAATAAGGGTGACACAGCTAAATTATCAAGCATGCCTCTATAATCTTCAAGAAAGAACTAAACAGCAAGCTTTTACATTATAACCAAATGAAAGAAATAGGTCCAGAAGATCCTCCAGCTTAGATGAACAAGGAAAAGTGGACATACTTGTTGATTGGTTGGGTTGGTTCATTTAATATTTTATGGCACAAAGTAGCTAGGCTATCTGCACCAAACATCTGGTAAAATGGTGAAAGTAAATTCAGTAAAATTCATAAAAGGAAATTAAGGTAAAACAAAACAAGTTAAAAAATAAATATCATAAAACCAATGTTTACATATAGCCTACAACATCAAGAGAAAAACTACAGTAATTCAAGTTGTAAAGGACTTTCTGTAGCGTGACTGTAATAATCATAACTTGCCAGGAGGGCTAACAGGTAAGTACAAAAACCACCATCAGTCACCCAAAGCTGGCCTTTCCATTCCTGGTTTCGAGTTACTTAATGTTACGGTCAGTTTCTAAATTCAAATAGAACAAGATAAACTGTGATTTTTAAATGGGAGAACATGCTAAAAATGGTGTTATTGTTGTAAATCGTAAAGATGACATGAAAGTAAAATGTGGCTTATTGCAATCTGAGTGTCATGCAGATCACACACTGGTGCATCAGTTCCAGATAAAAGAAAACAATGAGTTAAACTGTGGCTAATGCGTAATCTAGTTAAAACAACTTCCTCTTTCCAATCTTTATGGTAACAAGATGGTCAAAGTCCAATATAGAGTTTTATTTGGAAAAGCTTGTTTTCGCATTGTTCACTCCAAGTCAACTGCCAGCTGACATGGAGCTGAGCCTTGAATACAGGACCATAGTCCATGTATGGGACAGGAACAGTGGTGATAGTGCCAGAGAAGATAGACTTAGCTGCAGTGTCAGCAAGCTCATTCCTGCAAATACCAACATGGTTCAGTATTCAGAAAACCTGGATAGAAGTAGATGTGAAAGAGAAATGGGTCAGTCGGTTTTGAATATTGGCGAGAACAGGGTGTGAACCAATGTGAAGCGATTCCTGGGCCAGTAGAGAACTAAGAAAGTCAGTATAAATCATGCAGTTTGAGTCCTAATTAGCTTTTATGTGATCCAGGGCAAGAGAAATGGCATACAGTTCAGCAGTGAACAGAAAAACTGTAGAAGGGATTCTTCACACATCCACCAAACCACAACAAACCATAGCAGAGCCCACACAGTCATCTGATTTCAAACCATCTGTATAAATAGGAATGAAAGGACAGTTTGAAAGATGTTCAACAAATAGCAGAACGTATTTCAAATCAGGAGTGTCTACTTTTCTCAGATGACTTAAAGACAGGTCACAACTGGAGACTGGAAGAAGCCATGGTGGAATGGGCTGACCAGTGGATACAACAATGTTATCCAAGGATAGACCCAATTTATCTAACTGTGCCTGAATACAAAAGCCAAAAGGAGCAATGGCAGACTGTGTAATCTGAAAAAGCATGACCCATCAAAAAAGGAAAACACAACACCAGGTGGAGTACTTTGGAAAGGAATGAAGTTTTGAAGCACAGAGTAAAGACAGTTGCAAACAGCAGAGGTGCAAAGAAGGTTCATCAGACTATATATAAGCTCTAAACTGGGGAAGTGCAGAAAGCTCCAGTGCAGAGCCAAAGTTCTTGATGATGAATAGGGTCCAGCATCTTTAAGGTCGATGGTCTGGCAGAGCCATAGACCAGTAAACCATAGTTGAGTTCTGATTGAATGAGAGCACAATATATTTTTAGCATAGAATGTCTATCTCCTCCCCAAGTGGTGGTTGAGAGAACAAGAAGAATATTCAGTGCTCTTGTACATTTAACCCATAGCTATTTGATGTGTAGCATAAAGGTTAGCTTTTAGTTAAAGATAAGCCCCAAGAATGTAGTCTCAGAGACCACAGGCAATACAACTTCACTGATACAGAGTTCAGGATCAGGGTGAATACCCTGTTGGCAGCAAAAGTGCATGAAAACAGTTTTAGAGAGAGAGAAGATATAGCCATTTGCTGTGGTGTAACTTCAGTAAACAATTGAGAGCATTCTGTAGCTTCTGCTCAATATATTTCATGTTCGACGACTGACATGAGATGTGAAAGTCATCGACATATAGCCCGTTTGCATCAGTGAGAGGGAGTTGTTCAGTGATGGCATTAACTTTTATACTGAAAGTGTGACACTCAAAGTTCCTGTAGAAAAGAACAGGAAAGTGTTGAACCCACAAAAACTCAGGATCTCCTATTCATTAAAAAATTTTCAACAAAAGTTGGCAAATGGCCACATAACTCATACGTAATGACGTCTTGCAAAATGCCATACACAGATGTTGTATCATAAGTCTTCTCAATGTCAAAGAATATTGATACAAGATGTAGCCATTTAAGAAAATCCTCTCTGATTAACGTTACATGTTGACTCATGTGGTCCATGGTGGAACACTATCATTGGGAACCCACACTGGATGGGCTAGAGGAAAATTTTTAATTTGAGGAATCAAACAAGATGAGCATTAACCATCCTTTTTAAGGTCTTACAGAGACAGTTTGTCAAAGGAATTGGACAATAGTTTGAAGAAATCTTGGGATCCTTCCCGGGCTTAGAGAAAGGCAGGACAATAGCCTGGCATCAGACATCAGGAAAAATATTCTCCTGCTCAATCTAGTTAAAAACAACCAGAAGGATAGCAAGAAAAGCAGGAGGTAGATGGTGCAGCATCTCATAGTGTATATCATCAGGCCCACTTAAGAAACTGCCAGATCAATGAAGGCACAGTTTGAGTTTCACCAGTGTAAAGGGAAAAATTATGGTCATACAGAGAATCAGCTCAAAAGGAAAGAGATGACTGCTTTGCCCGAGTCTTGATGGCGAAGAAAGTGGAAAAAGAGACAGAAGTGCTAGATAACCAGAAAAAGCTTTCACCTAAAGTATTGGCGATGCTCTGGGTATCAGTTACTTCCTGGCCATTGAAGAGCAAGATCGAGAGGGGGACAGAGTGATATTGCCCACTGGCTTTTCGAATCTTATCCTATATGACTATGGAACTGGTGGTAGAAGATATGTTGGTTGTGAACTTAAACCAATATTCTTTCTGCCATTGACATCTTACCAACTGAGCATGTGCATGGGCCCGCTGGAAAGCAATGCAGTTAGAGAGTGTAGAATATCTATGGAAAGTATCCCAGACTTGGTTTTGAGCCTTCTGTGCCATGTAGCAAACTGGATTCCATCACATAAGAAGGATATCGTGGGAAACGTTTCACAGTTTTAGGAATACATTGAGGAGTCGCTTGTATTATAGTCAGTTACTGCTGTCACACAGTCGTCTATTTATGGCTCACAGAAAATGGTAGGATCAAGTTCTGCGAGAGCAGTGAAAGAGGGCCAGCTTGCCTAATCCAGCTTCCACCTGGACACATGGGTCGGGTGGCATCGACCACGGCCAGTCTCTCTCAAGATTATAGGAAAATGATCACTGCCTTATGGATTATTGTCAACCCTTCATGAAAAATGGGAAAATAATGTAGGGGAGCAAATTGAGAGATCAATAGCAGTAAGGGACTGACTAGGCACATGGAAGAACCAGTACTGAAAAGAGAAAGGTTGTGATCAGAGAGCTTATGCTCTACAGGGCAACCCCTGACATAATCAGTGATGTCGAGAAACCCACTTGTTGAGAATTTTCTATGCAAAAACGGCTCGTTTTTGCATAGAAAAAAAAACAAAACAAACCCTGACATACTTGTTATTTCTTTCTAAAAACCTGTCACTAGTGAAACAACAAGAACATATCAAAATACAATACAAAAGATGAGATCCAAATAAGTTGTTAAAGAATTCTCAATATTATTGAAACATTACTCTCTTTTTTTCCATACTGCAGTCTAATTGATAACCTTCTGTACATGTTTACTTCTATCACTCTGAATATGTTCTGACAATTGTTTTGAAACTGCTACATCAACTAACTGCAAAACACACAGTTTAAATGTACCCTTTCCTATTACTGTAAATTTGAGCACAAAGATTTGTTTTTATTTCGTAATTTACAAAATCCCATGAATGTTGCCTTTTTAACTTTTAACATGTTATGCTACAACTATTTACATTACATACACTGTACACACATAATTCTTTGTTTTACTTATAGTAAAAAAAAAGTGTTGCACATAACAGCAACTCCTAGTGGTTTTGAACTGCTGTTCTCTCATTTGTTTTTTCTGGTAGTATTGTAACAATACTGAATATCATGTACTAGAACTTATTAGTATTGTGAAACAAAATATTGTCATTTCTCACCACTGCTAGACACTTACCAAAATTTGAATGAAGAAATGCTGGAAGTGCTGCAAAATCTCAACTACATTTTAGCCAATAATAAAAATCCACAAGAATAACAAAGAAATGTAAACAAGATATTATATATAACAGGTACTTTTAGTGGTTTTTAATTACTATTCTTCTTCTAGTAACTCAAATGAGAAAGTGGGACACCAAGCTGACAAAATTCAGCCCTTGGATATCAGTGTAAGGTCTCCAAATGTTGTCATCAACCAAAAAGGATTTAGTGAAAAACAGAAAGATTTGTCAAAAAAGAGAAAATCTGAAAATGAAGTGACTAAAAACATTCATGGGAAGGACAAATGTTACTTAAATAAAATAGAATCCCTACACTATGAGCCTCATCACAAAATTGGACACACATTTTGTTCAGAAAACATAAACAAAACCTTTAAGAAATTTGTAGTCTCATTAAAAAAACAAAAAAAACTTCAACTTCACGTCATAGCAGCTAAATATTCAACAAGAAAGTAAATCACAAAGTTTCAAGATGCAGCATTTGAGTGACCAGTTAAAATATCCAAATGTTATCTTCGAAGTAGCATGTAAATTAAATGAACAGAATAAAGATAACAGATGACATTGACCAAAAGAAAAAGTATGAAAGTGAAACAACCACAAAAAGCATGGAAGAAGGGCAGATGCCACTTTTATAAATATAACCTATAGTTATACTCTAATAACTTTATAGTTATATATGTAGTTAATAAAAATATAGTTATACTTCTAAACTATAACCTATAAAGACTACTCGAATGAGAAGAACCTGTGTCAACACCGATGCCAAATCTCCTGTCAAACTATAAGATATTATATTAAAATCATTTTATTTATATCATATCTGGTGTGAAAAACAAAATTTTAAAAAGTTACAAACAATAATTGTGTATAAAGTCAAACACTTGTTGCTAGACACTTGCCTCTTTGTGGTTGTTGGTTCAATTTCAAGGAAAGCTCAATACTATTTGGACTTCACACTGACAGAACTCCTCTAGCATGCAAATGAAAAAAAAAATATTTTCTATAATGTATTTTTGTAAAAATACATATGTTCTATCATTGTTTACCTACTTGCTCATTTCAATAATAATAAAAGTATAAAGCATATATATTCATAGGTTATGTAATTACAACTTATTAGCAAACAATGAATCATCTTGCTGTTGGAGGTAGTCACGAAATGTGTCAATACAACCGAGAACAATGCAAGTCATGTGGCACCCTCTGGTAACTGTTCTTTATCAATATTTCTCAAATCAATGACATCATTACTAGAGAGCAACCTTTTGTACTGAGTTAAATATAAATAATCAAAGAATACAGTATAAAGTACATGTTAAAAACAAACTAAGTAATGTGACAAGTGCTAGTAAAAATAGAAAATAAAAATTGAAAAATTTCTTTTTACACTTAGTTCATAACTTTCCAAACACACTTTATACAGATTTGTTTGGTTTTCTAGGAAGACATATCTAATCTGAAATTTGAGATTTTACTGTAAGCTATGCCTCATAAATACACATCATGGTGAGGCTAATACTATAAGTATTTTACAAATATATGCAGTATACAGATACTGGGTTAACTTTGTTTTCCAAGAAGAAGAAGAAAAAAATGTTCAACTTTTTTCTTTTTATTTCTTCTCAGTGATCTAGTTTTAAAAAGTAAAGATTAATAATTTGTTATTGAAATGCTGGTGACATGTCAGAGGACCGATATCTAACAGATTTAATAGAAAAAATTTACACATTCATTATTTCATTGCACCAGAAGCAATTACTGCATGGATATTTCTTCAATGTACTAACAGTACTTGAAATAATGAATGTATAGTTATAATACACAAAATAACATGCTAAATTTTTTTGCTTCCAAAATAATTGTGCACTAAATAACTTTTCTGCTTAATCTATACACTGTATCAGCTGTGGCTTGACCTAGAAGATTCCTAGTCCACCCAGGTCAATTTAAAACATGTAGGTAGAGAATAAATTACTGTAGAGTTGATGTTCTGAAATTGTTAACTTATACCATTATACATTTGAACCTTACTTTTGACATGTTAAAATTTCAGCTTTTTCTTCTTCTTTGAAATGTTTAAAAATTATGATATAGATGGTTTATGGTATACTGAAATTAAGGGACAACAGACACTTCCAATTGCATTTTGACACTTTCAGAATTTTTAATATAGCTGTTATCTTGTGCTTACATAAATGGATGGTTAATCATAGCCTTATAGAATAAGCATTGTCTAAGATTAAACAAATGACTTCCTTGCACTTAATAAATCAAAAATAAGCAAACATTTGCTTAAACAGATGATAGATACAATGCCTGTAGTCTTTGTGAAAGTGAAACTAAAGACTAAGTCTATGAAAGAAAGATAAAATGTAATAAAGTTTTCTCTTATACTTCAAAATCACCATAAAAAATGAGCTTCCTTCAACAAAAAAATAGTAAGAAGACATACAGAATTTTCATAAAAAAACAAATTCGTACCTTAAATCATGGAAAAACTAATATCTCATAAACAAGGAATAGGAACATATGAAACTTATTGGCATTCTTATTTAAGAGCATGTATTAGTTTCATTCTTCAAATTTATTGCAATTTTTAGTTATTAATTTAATTATTGTCATAATGGTAAATATTCTTGTTAAAATAATCATAACCCAAAATTCAGAGAAAGATGGTGTATGCTAATTGAAAGTATATGTAAAAAATGATTTTGTCTACCAGAACCGCACCCTATTGTATGTTGTCATATAATAAGTAAAACCAAAACTATGGTGAAAACAAATGTTAGTTTTGAATTCGGAAGCAACAGGAAAGCAACAATAACATTTATAGTGCAGTATGGTCTGGTATAAGTACATTATTTACAATATTACAAACAATGCACTATCAATATAGGTTATAGAATATAAATGCAGTTTTTTTGTTTTTTGCAAAAATTCATGACAGGCACATACAAGACAGGTGTGACTATAATGTTATTTAACTGCATTCAAAACAATAAGTTGGCATAAAAATGAAATTAAAGAGTAATCAAATTTATGACAATTAAATTTGTTTATAAGCACTGACAGACAACTCACGAACAATCACAATTACTTTCACTTATATTTACAACTTGCAACTAATTAAAATCAATAACAATATAAACAAGTCTTCCAAACTAATGAGCACTAACTATACAAGTTTTAGCATGCAAAATATGCATTGAAATGATGATGAAAAAGAGTGAAAAGTTATTATATACTTCCATTAAATTTTAAGGGTTAGTAAAATCTTTATTATTAAGTAACACCAAAAAAAACTTTTTCATTTTAGGTTCCGTATTCTTTTTGTTTCAATCACATGATGATAAAGTATTGTAATATTTATAAATTATAAGATAAGTGTCAGGCAAATAACAAATTGCTTAATTTCACTAGCCCCACATAGTCTACTAACAGTATTGCAAGTCGTAGTAGTAATAAAATTATGGCTCATATATAAATAAAAGTGTAAATGTAGTATTACCAATAACAAAGCAAAATATATACTGCAAGCCTGAAACTGCAAAGTTAGTTTACTGATTTATCCATAGAACAGCAAAATTAAGAGAATCCTGTAAAAGTAAAACAGCTAACCATTACTACTAGTATTATTACTTAATATTTTAACATACAATGGACAACAGATGTCCATTTCATCATTCAAAGTTTAATACCTTTTTATTTCAACACACTCAATCCATTCATAAGCAAAATAAAAATTTAAAACCACTCTTTTCTACACAGAACCAACAATTCTACTTTTGAAAACTGGTCATTCTAGTGAACAGCCAATCTAAATAACTTGAATTAGTAAATATTACTAATTAAATTAATAACAGTACTTCTACTAATATTACTAATTACTACTATAATATGTAGTGTAACAACTCATTCCATAACTTGTAATATTGTATAACTATAATTACTATTATTTAGAGTACTACTAATATTACCTGGTAAAATAAAACTTTCAACGAAAGGCTAGACTGTCTTTTCCAAATCTTCTCTTCTTACTCAAAACTTACTGTTAATAAAAATGTCAGTCTGCAGACAAATACAAATCACAAACTAGTCTTTTTTTCTTACCGTCGTGTCAATCCCCTAGTCATTTAATTTTATTGTTGGACTTTCTCATTTTCCTAATTGATTGAAACTACGTCATCAAACATCAACTTGTACTTTTAGTCTAATTATCTTAGTATATAATGCAACAATTAATACTACAACTTACCCTGTGCGTGACATCAAACATACACAAGTATGCCCAATTACAAGAATAATCATGTGATCAATATATTATATAGACGACCTGCACACTGTAGGTTAATATATACATTTAAATTTAATCAACATATTGATGTTTTCTCTCATCACCGATACATCTGCTATAGATGAGACTTTTTTCATACACAAGAATATATATAAGTTACTTGTGACATTGTGACAAATAAAGTACAATTAGCTATTGCTAACTTTTACTCAGATGTCACATCGGAAAAACAAAACAATACGATTATCAGATAACATATTTTAATAAAGGTCTATCCAACAAAGAAGAAGAATGCCTACGTTTTGACATTATTAATGTAAAAAACAAAACATATCTTAAATGCAACCTTTAAAACGGTACAAAAGACACGTCAGCCTCATAATATGGAAAACAATAAGCGAGCACGTAGCAGACGATTTCGTTTTAACACGTATATTGTCTCTCTCTTCACCCTATGATATACAAAGGGCGAATCGAAGTCCCTATATACGCGCACTCCAAATAACAAAAATTACTGATGAAAGTATGATCGAATGGAAATAACTTTTAATCTCTGAACTTATTTTCTCTTGAAAAAAGAAGAGTTAAACGGAATATGATTGAATAGTTTCCGTAATTAATAGGGCCCGGCATGGCCTAGTGCGTTAAGGCGTGCGCTTCGTAATCTGAGGGTCGATGGTTCGCGCCTGAGTCACGTCAAACATGCTCGCCCTCCCAGCCGTAGGGGCGTTATAATGTTTCAATCAATCCCACTTTTCGTTGTTAAAAAGCCCAAGAATTGGCGGTAGGTGGTGATGACTAGCTGCCTTCCCTCAAGTCTTACACTGCTAAATTAGGGACGGCTAGCACAGATAGCCCTCGAGTAGCTTTGTGCGTAATTCAAAAACAAACAAACCGTATTTAATTATGACAAAGTGGTATAACTAAAGGGCAAAAATATTACCTTAGGAAGTCATCTTCAGCTAAAACCGCTTTGTTTTCCAAACAGGGCGATTAGCATATGGAACGGCTTGTCTTTGTACGTGGTAGTTTGTTTGTTTGTTTTTTAATTTCGCACAAAGCTACTCGAGGGCTACCCCTGCTAGCCGTTCCTAATTTAGCAGTGTAAGAAGAGAGCTAGTAATCACCACCCACCGGCAACTCTTGGGCTACTCTTTTAGTTGAATTGACCGTAACATTATAATGCCCTTCCGGCTGAAAGGGCGAGTATGTTGGGCTTGACAGGGATGCGAACCCGCGACCCTCAGATTACGAGTCGCACGTCTTAACACGCTTGGCCATGCCGGGCCAGCAAAACTAGTTAAATATTTGAATGATAAAAGCTGGGTTGGAGGCGTTATTTTTTCGGGGGGGTATTTAATTTAGTGAATAGAGGGTCTAAAAGGTTTCTTGTTGTCCTTTAATGCTATGTTATTATTTTTTATTATTAACTTAATATTCATATATATATATCTATATATACACTACATGGCCAAAAGTATGTGGACACTCGACCGTCACACTCATATGTGCTTGTTGAACATCTCATTAAAAAACCATGGGCATTAATATAAAGTTGGTCCCCCTTCGTTGTTATAACAGCCTCCACTCTTCTCGGAAGGCTTTTCACTAGATTTTGGGACATGGCAGCAGGGATTTGCTCCTATTAATCCACAAGAGTATTAGTGAGATCGGGCATTGATTTCGGAGAAAGCCTGGCTTGCAGTCGGCGTTCCAATTCATTCTTAAGGTATTCGATGAGGTTGAAGTCAGGGCTCTGTGCAGGCTAGTCAAGTTCTTCTACACCAAACTCTACAAACCATGTCTTTATGGACCTCGCCTTGTGCATGGGGACATTGTCATGCTGAAACAAAAAGGGCCTTCTCTAAACTGTTGCCACAAAGTTGGAATCACACAAATCTCTAGAATGTCATTGTATGCTGTAGCATTAAACTTTTTATTCACTGCAACAAAAGAGCCTAGCACAATCCATGAAAACCAGCCCAGACCATTATTCCTCCTCCACAAAACTTTTCAGTTTGCACTATGCCTCCAGGCAGGTAGCGTTCTACTGGGATCCGCCAAACCCATATTCGTCTGTTAGACCACCAGATATCAAAGCGTGATTCATCACTTCAGAGGACGCATTTCCATTGCTCCAAATGCCAACGGCAGTGTACTTTATATCACTCCACCCGACGCTCGGCATTGTGCATGGCAATCTTAGGATTGTGTGACACTGCTTGGCTATGGAAACCATTTCATGAAGCTCCCAACGAACAGCTCTTGTGTTGACGTTGCTTCCAAAGGCAGTTTGGAACTCAGTAGTGAGTTCTGCAGCTGTGGACAGACGATTATCACGCGCTTCAGTACTTGACGGTCCTGTTCTGTGAGCTTGTGTAGTCTATCGCTTCGTGGCTGAGCTGTTGTTGCTCCTAGACATTTCTGCTTCACAATAACAGCACCTGCAGTTGATCAGGGAAGCTCTAACAGGGCAGAAATTTGAAGAACTAACTTGTTGGAAAGGAAGCATTCTATGACAGAGACTCGTTGAAAGTCAGTGAGCTCTTCAATACGACCCATTCTTTGTTTGTTTGTTTCGGAATTTCGCACAAAGCTACTCGAGGGCTATCTGTGCTAGCCGTTCCTAATTTAGCAGTGTAAGACTAGAGGGAAGGCAGCTAGTCATCACCACCTAACGCCAACTCTTTGGCTACTCTTTTACCAACGAATAGTGGGATTGATCGTCACATTATACACCCCCACGGTTGGGAGGGCGAGCATGTTTAGCGCGACGCGGGCGCGAACCCACGACCCTCGAATTACGAGCGCACACCTTAACGCGCTCGGCCATGCCAGGCCTAACGACCCATTCTACTGTCAATGTTTGTCAATGGAGATTGCATGGTTGCATGCTTGATTTTATGCACTGAACACACTAATTAGAAGGGATTTCCAAGAACTTTTGGCTATGTAATATAGATTTAAGAAAAACATAACCCCTTACGAGATATCATTCAGATTAAGTCGATCATATACGTAAAAGCTTGGTTAAGCAGCAAAAAGGGCCTTCTATAAGATGTTGCCACAAAGTTGGAAGTAGTATAACAACATATTTTAATTTTCAATGCATAGTGCCGTGCAAAAGTTTTAGAGTAAAGTCAAAAATTAGATTTCAGGCTAGTTTCAAAGAACTGTAGAAGGTAAGTCACAGCTAAACTTCAAAATTTTATTAATCTTCATATTTAGTGCAACAGAAACTCAGTGGAGGGCTTGAGTTCAGCAAACAGTTAGATATTTCGTGTGTCTCCTTTTTTGCTTCAATAACTGCAGAGAGTCTTTCAGGCATTAATCAAAGTGCCCCTTGAGATTTTACACCAAATGTCTCTAATATACTCCCATAACGTTTCTTTAAAAGAAACTTTTGATTTTCAAGTTTTTTAACCAATCAAATTACATATCTGCTTAATTACGTTGTGATCTGGGCTCTGAGGGGGCCATGGTATCATTTCAATGACATCAGCAGCTTCTTTTTTAGTTAAGTAATTTTTCATGAATGTTTATGGTCATTATCTCCTTGGTACGAGAACCTTTAATCGATAATACGCAAACCATTGGGTATAAAACGATGGATCACTACCTAATAGTTGCACTGATCTGTTATTCCATCAATTTGGCAAATATCTCTTGTAATCTTGGTGGAGAAATACCTCAAATCCTGACACTGCGCATCCCCCATTTTAGTGGAAGGAATTATCCATTAATGTAAGTATATTTCACTTTTCTTACGCCCTATGTACAATCTATACTTTGATTGTTTGTTTGTTTTGAATTTCGCCCAAAGCTACTCGAGGGCTATCTGCGCTAGCTGTCCCTAATTTAGCAATACTAAATCAATACTAATATCAGAGTTTATATGTTCTGCCCCTCCGTTTCCTGTTTTCAGTTACCTATCTCAGTCTTACGATCTATGGTGTACTTAAGAGTGTTTAGACTTTGGAGGGCATTTCAGGTCTGCAGCAATTTGTTTGAGAGTCTAACCATCGTAACTTTGTTTGTTTGTTTGTTTTGGAATTTCGCACAAAGCTACTGGAGGGCTATCTGTGATAGCCGTCCTTAATTTAGCAGTGTAAGACTAGAGGGAAGACAGCTAGTCATCACCACCCACCGTTAACTCTTGGGCTACTCTTTTACCAACGAATAGTGGGATTGACCGTCACATTATACACCCCCACGGCTGGGAGGGCGAGCATGCTTAGCGCGACGAGGGCGCGAACCCGCGACCCTCGGATTACGAGTGCACGCCTTAACGCGCTCGACCATGCCAGGCCCCCATCGTAACGTAAAGCTTTTATGAAAACTCTCTGTTGACAGTTCTATACGGTTTTAAAACCGTGGCACGACAACAAAAGTTAACATATAGTGTTAAATACTGTTTTATGAAAGTTTAATTGCAGAGTGCCTATTAAATTGGTTTTTTCTAGCATGTACCGATACCATATGCTTATTTATTGCCAGATTTTTTCTGTATAGTTAATACTACATGGAGTACCATGGCAGTCATTTCAGAAATTAAATTTGATCAATATGTTCGTTCAAGCAGAACCCTTATCACACGCCTTTGGTAAAAGTATAAGGAAATTCTAATAAAATAATATGTATTCTCACTGTGGCTCATTCGATTGTCAACAGTGATCGGTAAAGCGTTATCATAGCGTTGAAATTTACATTCTCTAATGACATAGAAGAATTAGCTCCTTAAAACAGAAAGAAAGACAAATACTCTTGGATCTTAACACTTTTGCACGGTTTCGTGCATCCATGTTGAGCAATGCCATTAAGTAAAATAATAATGTACCTGCCATACAAGTAATTTTCTTTGAAACTCTAATTAAGCATAAAATTGCACAATGATCTTCCTATTCTTTATCAACAGCCAGCACCGCTGACTCTCCTGGGAATTCCTCACTTTTTAATTAATGTAATGAACAATTTATGAAATTTATCTAACAAAATATTAAGAAGCAGAAGCAAAGGCATGAGGTCAGACTCATAGGACAGTATATACGATACATAAATATTCAAAGTTATGAATATATGTTTAAAACAAAAGGCTTAGGAGTATATTGTAATTAAAGTACCGCTCTTTAATTTACCCTTCCATAGCAATGACAAAATATATTTTGTTCACGTGTATTCATGTAATTCTCTTAAATTGTTCTCCAAATGCTCTGCATGTAGTGTGATATTCTCATCAAATGTGTATCGAAATCTATAAATATCTAGTAATATTTTTTATAGATAAATGTTACATAATTTAACAGCTAAAATTTGCTTTCTTTGACATGGTGTGTCTTTGTCCACTGCTTGGAGGTATATTAGTCCATGTTAAATAAGGACGAACATATCTGTATAAATTTGTACCACTTATTTTCTCTCTTATACATTTTATTTGGAATAGTCATTGAAGTAAGTAGCACTGAATTCTCATACTGTAGTCTTTAATACTTTTTTTCTGCGGACTTACACACTAAAAACCGGGTTTCGATACCCGTGGTGGGCAGAGCACAGATAGCCCATTGAGTAGCTTTGTGCTTAATTCTAAACAAACAAACAAAAAATACTTTTTTTCTTAATTCAGCGTGTTAAAAATAATTTATTTTGTCTTTGTTGTGTACAGACGTGACATAATTATTTTTATGTCCTGTGTAATCATATAGAAAATCTTTAACTCTAGTAGCCATTCAGATACAACAAACAGTAGTAATCTGGTAGCAGGTAAAATGTATTATTCTGTATTGTGAATAAAGATTTTGTTTTATCCATTAACTCGTGTATTTGTATTAACAATGTTGTCAAATATCCAATATATTTTTCAATAAACAATTTTAAAATTGCGTTTTTGTGGGAGCTTTTGGCTAACTGTTGATTGATAATCTTGTCTTAAAGGTTGTCGTTTAACGGTACAAAGCTATCAGGCTATCTACAACAAACCACCAGTAAATGAGCAAACCAACCTTTGGAAAGAAAAAAAGAATTGTTTTGTTTCTTTTTTGTTCTAATCAATTCCATTGAAATGTAAAAAAGGTAAAAGGTGTAAGAAGGTAAAAAGGATAAAAACACAACAGCAAATATACAATAGTCAAAAATAAACAAAGTAAAAATGGAATTTTTCTCGGATTTGAAAAGAGAGAATAACACAAATCCAGAAAAAAGATAAAACCTAAGTATAATTTGAAAGACCTGTAGCTCGTAAAAAAGCTAAAAACGTATCTAACATGGCCAGGAGGTTAAGGCACTCGACTAGTAACCTGAAGGTCGCATGTTCGAATCTTTGTCACACCAAACATCCTCGCCTTTTCAGCCGTGGGGGCGTTATTATGTGACAGTCAATCCCTTTATTTGTTGGTAAAAGAATAGCCCAAGAGCTGTTAGTGGGTGGTGATGATTAGCTGTCTTCCCTTTCGTCTTACACTGTTAAACTAGGGACGGATAGCGCAGAGAGCCCTCTTGTAATTTTGCGTGAAATACAAAAACAAAGAAATAAAAATTATAAACATAGTCAAGATTAACAGTGTCACCATCACTAATGACACTGTTCAAAGTAAACGGTAAATTATGAGTATAAATAAGTCGAAAATGGGGTTGCCGCTCGCAGTTGTAACGAAGAAAGACAGTAAAATGTGGTCTAGTGTGACTTCTATGTTACAAAGGTCACATATAGGTACATTAGTCATGGATAAAAGAAAACCCTGGGTTAAACACTGTGACCATTGCATAGCCTTATCAAGACAATTTCGTTAGAACCTGAAGGGTCAAAAAGCAAGAGGATGATTAATCTGGGAGAGCTTATTGGAATGGTCTTCACCCCAAGACGACTGAAGACTAACACAAAGCTGAGTCTTGGAATACGGCACCGTAGTCCATATACGTAACAAGCCCGGTCATAATGGCACAAGAGCAGATGGACTTAGTCTTGATGTCAGTGAACTCATTCCTCTGAATAACTATATGGCCTGGTAACCAGAAAACTGGTTACTAATAGATAACAAAGAAAATTGGGCAAGGCAGCTAAAAATGTTAAGGAGAACAGAGTGAAAAGAACGCAAAGCAGTTTCAGGGTCTGTAGTCAGCTAAGAGAGTCTGTGTAAATAGCACAGGTAGAGTACTAGTTAGTTGCTGCATGATCCAGGGCACGAGAGATGACATACAAAGTGACAGTGAACGTAGAAACTATATAGAGGAATCTATGAGTAACGATCGATCCATGATAAAGCATGGCAAAGCTCACAAAGTCACACATCCATCTAATTATGTTCGAGAGATTTTCAGTAAAGAGAAGATGGTACTTCCAGTCTGGAGTTGTACCTTATTTAAGCAATTCAAAGAAAGATCACTCTTAGGGATAGTAACGTGACGTAGAGGAATAGCCTGAACACTAGACTCATAAATGTTGTTCAATGTTAGACTAAATTCATTTATATGTGTCTAGATACAGAGATAAAATAACTAACTGTATATCACTGATGATAACAGTCCAATGGGTACAGAAAACACAATCCCAGGTAAGGTATGGTGGCAAGGATTGCAATTTAGCAGCATATTGTATGGAAAGCTGGAAACGTCGAAGATAGAAAGAAGGCTTATGAGATGAACATGGTCCATCATTCATATGTCAGAGATTTGTAATGAAGTTTTGATCTTATGAGGGCATGATAAATCTTCAGCAGAGAAAATTGAACTGCCCTCTAAGAGGTGAAAGAAAGGATGTTTTGAGTCCTGGTACACCTGATGCGAAGCTGCTTTATGTGAGGGATAAAAGTCAGCTTGCAGTAAATAAACAAGTCCCAAAAACTTCCTTTCTGGTTTCACAGAAATAATATTGTCACAACGCCAAAGCTCTAAATCAGGATGTAATCCACACTGTTAGTGAAAGTGCATGCAAATGGTTTATAAATATGAGAAAGTAAAATTATTTGTGATGGTGCGATGTACAAGATAATTGAGGCAGTCTGAAGCTACCTCTCTATAAACCTCATCTTCGCTGACTGACATGAAACGTGAAAATTGTTTACATAAAGACCATTGAAAAGAGTTGGAGGAAGCTGGTGAGTGATGGTGTTGATCTTAATACCGAAAAGTGTCATATATTTTACACTACCCTGAGGGACTTCAATTTCCTGTAGGAATGAATAAGAGAGTGTAGAACCCACAATGACTTGAAATAGCCTGTCAACTAAAACGTTCTGAAAAAAACTGACAAATGACCAGGTAACCTGTAAAATGAGGAACATATAAAATTACATACCTTTTTACAGTCACAAATATTCTCAAAATCAAAGACAATTGGGTCGGATATTCCATTGTAAGAAAGGCTTTTTTGATCAACATTTCAAGTTAAATCTGGTGATCTGTAATAGAATACTCTCATCTGATCCCATACAGAATGGGCGAGAGGAAGTTGGTTGGTTCCAAGAACCAAACTTGATGAGCATTAAACATGTTTCTCAACACTTTACACAGACAGTTCATCAAAGCAATGGATTGATTATTTGTTATAATCTTAGTATCCTTCCAGGGTTTAGAAAATGGTAGTTTACTAGTCTAAAATCCAGCATCAAGAAGAATATTCTCCAGCCAAATCTCGTTGAAAACGATCAGAAGAATAGAAAGAGAGGTAGTAGATAAATGGTGTAGCATTTATGATGTACTGTTGGACTAATAAAGAGCTATTGTTAGTTCCACTATGGTGAATGGTTGATTGTAGTCAGAGAGACCCACCTCCTGAAAAGAAAGTGGCGATCTCTTGGACCCAATATTGAAGGCCAAGAACACCGGAGAGGACTTATAGGATTTTCCACAGTGGTGTTAGCAATGTTTAGGACATCGTCAACCTTTAAGCCATCAGAGAGCAAGATCAAAAGGAGCTGCAATGTACTACCCACTAAATTTCCCAATCTTTGGAAATGGTGAGCCTAGAGATGCTGGAGGTGAACTTAATCCAAGATTCCTTCTGGCTTTGATGCCTGACCTTCTGAATGTGGACATTGGGCCTGCTGATAAACTATGTGGTTAGAAGGAGATGGATTATATTAGAAGGTTTTCCATGCCAATTTTTGAGCCTTATGTACCTCTTGGTAGTCAGGATATTTCCATAGAAGAGGATACCATGGAACATTGTCGAGGTCTTAGGAAAAGAATGAGCACTGTTGCCTGAACAATACAGTCAGTCGCTGTTTCTACATAGTCGTCAATATATGGCAGACAGATGATAGCCGAATAAAGTTCTGACAGAGTGGTGAAAGAGGACCAGTCAACTTGGTGAACTTCCACAGTGATACAGGAAGTTGGGTGCTATACGATTTCTGTTTCACATTAACTGATGTATAGTCAGTAACACCAATTGCTATAGGGTTTGTGTTTCACATTTAGTGATGTATAGTCAATGACACCAGTTGCTATAGTGTTTCTTTTTACATCTACCGCTATATAGTCAACGACATTAAATGCTATAGAGTTTCTGTTTCATATCTACTGGTATAAAGTCAATTACATCAGTTGTTACAGGGTTTCAGTTTCGCATCTACTGATATGTAAATTAGTACTGACACGTGAGTCACTCTCCACGCTTCAAAAATTAGTATAGAGCGAGAGTGAGCAGGTAAAGAGATCTGTAGAAGTAAAAAACTGATTAGTTGCATGAAAGTAAATAAAAGAATAGAAAGAGAGAGAGAGAGTTAAAATCAGAGAGCATATGCTCTACCAAACCATTCCTCTTATCAGTCTCAGCACTACTTCAGAGAGGTCTATGCCCATAAAAATCTCCTAAGAGGAGAATAGGAAATGGCAATTGATCTAAGAGAACACCAATGATTTACTTATCATAAGTTTCTCTTGGCGAAAGGTACGTGAAACAAATAGTGATGGCATGATCCAAAGAAAGATGAATTGACACAGCCTTAAATGGACAGTTAGTGGCACAAATGTAGAAAGCATGTAGTGACGGCATTGACAGGATGAAGAAAAGTTTTTATAAGTAAAGACAAACCGGTTTTTATGAATCAACCAGGGCCTTAATATTGTCCAAGTTGGAATGAATACCTTAAAAATTTTAATGTATCAGTGTAGTCATTTTTACTTATTTTGGAATGAAGGCGAAGAGTCCTTTGGTTTGTGATCAGGCTGCTTTTCTTCAGTTGCAAAAAGTCTATTGACCCTCATAAAACCTGCCGAGGGTTTGTTTGGCAGATCTCTGTCCAGAGATGGAAAGTCAAGCGACTGTAGGTGTTATATTGGCATTTTTACCACCAATTTTGAGATAATGCTTTACCATATTGACTCTATACTTGGGAGGCGAATTTGTGCTGAATGAGTCATGTTCCTGGTGGAATGCTTTATAAATAAAAGTCTAATGTACTTGCCCTCAGTCAGGATGTCATCAACTGTTGCTGAATTGTGCAATAGATTATCTTGACATACAGTTGGGACTCATCTCACTCAATATGTTCTGATATCAGGAACTCAGCAAACTATCAAAATGAGGATGGCACAGGAAGTGCAGCATTTTTATCAAACTCATCACTTGGCAGAAATCTGCAAATAATTAGCGAATACAGTAACTTTTCAGGAAGTTACTCACTCTCATTTTAAATTATTGCAAACTTCTGGTATCTACTACTTTCGAGAATATGGTGAGGTTCTATATATAGTACTTTCTTAAGCTGTATAAGTATGATGTATGTATTCTGGTGAATGCCTTCACTGGTTAATAATCAAGAAACCTTAGAGTAACCTCAGATGGTTACATCTTGTGCCCAGCACCAAAATTTGTATTAATGTTCCCACCACGTGTCCCTACATATGTTGCACACAGACTATTATCACACTGTTATTGATTGTTGCAAAAAAAATTTAACTTAAAATAAGTTTGTAAAGAACACATATCTCCAACTTTCTCACTCACCTGGCTGTGGCTCAATGGGCATTTTAACGTTTTTGTTTAGTTATAGCTTATTTCCAGTTATTTTTGAATAACTGCACGTACAGACAAATTCGTGATAATGTATATGTTACTATTATAGGGCCAACATGAAAAATTCATTTATGTGACTGTATTGAGATCCCATTAATTTCATTGGTATGCATGTGTGACATTCCTATAATATTTGTTCTTTATAGAACTTCTACTGCTCTACAGGGTATTTATAAAATATATATTCATTGATTCATGTACCAGGTCATAAGTAATGTCCGAAAATTTAATACAGAAAGTGTATCATCATTTCTGTTTTTGAAAAAGGCCTTAATGACTAAAATATGGAGTAGGACGTGTATAAAAACGCTCAGACAAATAAAAGAAACTAAACCAACTACACATTTTCAGATCATTAATTAAATAAATCGTTATGAAGATGGATGTGTCTGAGGAGTACCTCAGGCATAAAATGCTTTATGAATTTTAAAAAGGCAGCAGTGAAACAGAAACTGCACGAAACATTTTAGGTTTTATGGTGCGGAGTCTCCAAATAAAAGAAAATGTTAAAGGTGGTTTCAAAAGTTCAGATCATTTGACTACAGCTTAAGTTATGTCATGTTAAGATCGTACTGTTGAGTTTAATGATGATTTGCTCTTGGCTGCACTTGATAAAGATTCTGTTTAACACTTAAAGAACAAGCACAGAAGGGTAATTCAACCCATTCAACAGTTCACCGTCATCTGCAACAGCTTGGAAAGGTGTCAAAACTTGGAAAATGGGTCCCCTATGATTTGACAGAAGCCAACCTTAGAGCAAGAGTGACATTTTCACTTTTTTGCACTCTCATGAATGTAACTCACCTTTTTTGACAGATAGTGACTGGAGATGAAAAATGGATACATTATAAAATGTTAAGAACAGGAGAGAATGGCTCGTTGTAGGTAAACTGGCCAAAGCACACCCAAAATGAACTTTCACCATAGGAAAGTCTTGTTAAGCGTTTGGTGTGATCCACTTTGTGTTGCTGGCACTCGGTGTAACGATTACATCAGATTTCTATTGTCAACAGTTAGAGCGCTTGAATGTTGCACTGAAAGAATAGAACTTTGTTTTGATCAATCGTAAACGTGTTGTGTAACACCAGGATAATGCACTGCCCCATACAGCAAGGATCGCATCTGCCATGATTGAAGAGCTCGGCCAGGGAAAACTTTTACATCTTTTTTTATTCTCCTTGCACCATTTGATTATATTCTATTCCGAAGTTTGCAAAACTATCTTTATGAAAAAGAGCTTGTAACACATGAAGATGCCCAAACTACCCTCTTTATATTCTTTTCCTTCAAACCCCAAGAATTTTATACAAGTGACAATCAGAAGCTGGTGGATCGTTTGCAGGAAGTAATTAATAATAATGAAACATATATTATTGATTAAATAACATTAAAAACGTTTGAAATTCTTCCTCTTTTTCTGAACCTAAAATCGGACACAACTAATGAGATTACCTGATATATCTATAGCCTTTAAAGTCCAAATCTCAACAAGATCTGTTTAGGTCAGACGGTAAAATGAAATTTCTTTTCAGTTTGCTGTATGAATAAGTGTTTTCGATAAAAAATATATCAATAATCGTCAACCGGTTCTGAAAACACTGAAGTGGTGAAGAATGGGTCTACATTTCTAATAAATGAAATGATAGCACTTTACATATTGTAAATTGTTTGTGATAAATTTCTCATAAGTAACTACACCACTACCTGAACTGATTAAGAGTCATACATATTTTCAATGGACACACATTATTCTTAAGAAATGATTTGGTTGACGTAATATAACTGGCCTATTTTTGTTGATATTATTCATTCATCGTGGATAGACATACCAATGATAGTACATTGTGTTCGGAAAGTCACTGTGCAGTTTTGTAATCGTATTTTATTCACTCTATTTCAATCCAGCAATTGATAGCGGTGTTTAGAAACAAAATAAGAAGGATCCAGGCCTGTATTGATGCCAACGGAAGGGGGACTTTTAACATTGTTTATAACTGTCATTCATGTTTACCTCCTGTATTCTATATTTAAAAATGTCTGTTAATAAATATATAAGTGCAGAGTGACTTTCCGAACACCCTGTACTATTAGTGCTCTTTCGTCGCATATTGGAGTTGTACAATTTATGTGCTCCCTACTGGCACAGCGATATATCTGTGGCCTCACGCCGCTAATAACCGTGTTTCAGAACTTGTGGTAGGCAGAGCACAGACAGCCCATTGTGCAGCTTTTTGCTTAATTTCAAACAAACCGAAAACAATTAATTTTTTGAGTGTTAATACTGTACAACGAAGGAAAACTGCTTTAATTGAAGTATTTTTCAAACGTTAACTACACTACTTGAATGAAAGGAAGCACGCTATTCAAGTTGATTGCATATTACTAAAATAATTAACGCACTCCGAAAAACTAGCTTGAATGATTGTGGATTGGTCAACAATACTGTGGTAGTACACCTTCGTTGTGCGACACTGATTAGGTCATCAGCATAAAACTATTAATGGATTATCTCACAAACCTGTAAAAAAATGTTCAATCTTGAAAAGTTCAGTTCCTAAATGTTGTATGGTAGTCAAAGCTATTCCATGAAGGATGACGTTAAATCATCTGAGAGGTTACAACTCTGTATTTAGATAGACAATATGAATGGCTCACTGGAGATAATGATGCTGAATATAGCTAGTCCGCTGTGCAATATTGAAAAGAATAATCATCATGTGGTGATTGTTGTTAATTATTTTACCAAGACAGCTCAAACTCATCCACGTTTTTGTAGAATATCGCTGATGTATCAGGTGAACAACAGATATTACACTTTGTAGCACTGGAAATGATCTGCATAGATAAAATAATCAGAATAAACTTAGTAGAACCAATACACTATCTAAACTCTTCAGTGGTACATCAGTATACCTGCAGATTTACAACACTTAAACACCGTGCTTCGATACTCGAAGTGGGCAGAGCCTAAATATTCCATTGTGTAGTGTTGTGCTTAGTTGCAAAACGAATGAATTATATTACATAACATATATATTCACAAAAATATTTTGACGGAAATAAGCAATTGAATAAAATGCAGGATAACTGTTTTTTGTTGTTCTGAGTTAAGCACAGAGCTACACAATGGGCTATTTGTGCTCTGCCCACTACGGGTATGGAAACCCGAATTTTAGAGTTGTAAGTCTGCAGACATACCGCTGAGCCACTGGATGGCTCAGTGTATCACCTTAAGTGTTTAATAAACATAGCATAAGTAAATGGAGTAAATACGAAATATAACGCCAAAGTTAAATTTGTCTTAACTAATGTATCACAGATAAAACAAAATTGTCATTTAAACATACACGTGCTGTTTACTATAGCAGCTGTGGTGAGTAATCCATCATTTTTTCGCAGGTACGTGCTGATCAAAATACCAGTGAACGTCCATTCTGTTAATCGTCTGTGGAACACTAAACAAACACAGTGACACTGAATGGCTTTATCAGTCATCAAACACAGCCATAAGTGAGTTTCTTCCCTCTTTATAGGGTTTCAAAAGGGAAGAACAAAGGAATTGAAATTATTTCCACACACTGTGGTGTGGAATGTGAATTACCATACAATCACTGAATGATGCTTTTTAACGATTAGCCATTTTATTGACGAATGTTTTTAACAATCAATAAATTCCTCACATAACACACACACACACACATGGAGAAAAATATTAAAAAATTGGTTAAATAAAAATTCTCCAACATGTATTAAATTAAGTAAAAAACAAGAAATAAACTGAATATGAAACTACACACTATATGTTAATAAACTGAATAATATTCGACATGAGTAAATGAATAAGCAAAACCATGCTTAATTTCACAAATTAATCCATAAGTACATTCTTATAGATAACATTTTATCATATTAAAAACATATTTGAACTAACTTTCGTGATTTATTAGAAACAGCTCCCTTCGTGTGCTTTAGGTGTATTTTTCTCATAGCAAAGCCACACGGGGCTATCTACAGTGTCCACCAAGGGCAATCGAACCCCCGATTTTGTAGTTGTGGATCCGTAGACATATTTTGAAAAGATTATTAATCCATCAAACTCCCAGGTATGATCTCATACATAAATTCAACCTAAGTCCCAGTTCCTAGTTTATTACAGTTTTATAAATCAGACTAAGTTGTTTATAAAATTACTTGAAGGAACACATATACGCTGTGTTTTCTTTTATTACGTTTTTATCTTATAAAGATAAAGTCGAAACATTTCCAAAATTGCCATAATTACTAAATATTTCTTCACCGAAACCAATAAAAAGAGTGGGCTTATTATTTACTGTAACATTCATTACCTTTATATTCTAACGATTTTCTTGAGAGAAAAATCATGCGCTTATGAATATTTAAAATTTGGCCTAAACCAAACATATTAGTATAAACCATTAAAGAAGACCAGGGAAGCTATGTTGTTATCTCATTATGGCTGAAACTGAGCACTTTGTACTCCACTAAACATACACACATCTCAGCACGTAAACCAATTTATTTATCTCTCTGGAAAGCTAAGCTCTTTTTACTTTGTTTATGTAACTAAATATACATACACTGCTGGTCAAAATTTTAAGTCCAATGAACATAAAAAATGCATTTTGCATTGTCAGACTCAACCACTTATTTGAATAGAGCTTCGAAAGATGAAAATAATAAATGGGAAAATAAAAATAAAAAACTTTTTTAGCATTTAATAGAAAAAAATGTGAACACTATGAAAGTAGCCTAAATAGTAGCTGGTCAAAAGTTTAAGACCATACTGAAACGAAGCGTAAATCGATAAACACGCAACGAAAGTTAGTCACTCGTGTTCAAGCATCAGCGTTGTCAATATCTCCCATTGACATCTCCTGTGTTTACATAGGGTAAAAACATGGCAAAGGCTAAAAAGTTGACAGAGTTTGAACGTGGCAGAATTGTTGAGCTGCAAAAGCAAGGTCTCTCTCAACGTGCCATTCCTGGTGAGATTGGACAGATTAAAACTGCTGTTGCAAATTTCTTAAAAGACCCTGAGGGATACGAAACGAAAATTTGAAGTGGTCGGTCCAAGAAAATTTTGCCAGCATTGAGCAGGAGGAATCAACGGGTTGTCCGGCAAGACATCAGCCGATCGTCGAACCATATTAAGGCCCTTGCGGACGCAGAATGCAGATCAAGAACAATAAGACAGCATTTACGAGAGAAAGGCTTTAAAAACCGTAAACGTCTTCAAAGAACACGCCTCCTTCCGCACCACGAAACAGCTTGGTTATTCTTTGTTGAGAAGCACCAAACATGGGACGTAGAAAAGTGAACAAAAGTTTTGTTTTTTGATGAGAAAAAAATTAACCTGGATGATCCATATGGCTTTCAACGTTACTGGCACGATAAGGATATCTCACGAAAAATATTTTCTACACGACATAGTGGAGGAGGTTCCATCATGATTTGGGGTGTTTTCTTCTTTCATGGAACAATGGAGCTTCAGGTTATACAGGGGCGTCAAACAGCAGCTGGCTGCATTGGCATGTTGGAAATCGCATCCTTGCTGACTGAAAGCCCTCGCTTGTGTGGAAATTACTGCATCTTTCAACAGTATAACGCTGCAACCCACAATGCCCGCGAGACAAAGAATTTTTTATGGCGAATAACGTGATTCTTTTGGACCGTCCAGCGTGTTCACCCGAACTAAACCCCATTGAAAATGTTTGGGGGTAGATGGCAAGGGAAATCTATAGAAATGAACGTCAATTCCAAACAGTGCATGATCTTCGTGAAGCCATCTTTACCACTTGGAATAACATTCCAGTCAGCCTTCTACAAACTCTTATATCGACTATGCCAAAGCAAATGTTTGCAGTTATTCGCAATGATGGCCGTGCAACTCACTACCATGTTGGGCATTTCCTACCATGTTTAGGACCTCTTTTTGTTATGGTGTAAAACGTTTGACCAGTTAGTATTTAGGTTAATTTCATAGTATACACATTTTCCCTATTTAATGCTACTTTTTTTTCTCTTTTTTCGTTTCCTTGTTCATCTTACAAAACTCTAATCAAATAAGTGGTTGAGTCTGACAACGCAAATTGCATATTTTTTTGGTCATTGGCCTTAAGATTTTGGCCTGCAGTGTATGTAACAAACGAAGCATATGTACTAACACACAAATCTACTTCAAAGCAGTGTATCATCCAATGTGTACACCACCATTCACCGGCAAGGCTGTTTGTTTGCTATGACAACTAAAGGCAACACGAATCACATACGAAGTAGGCAAAATTTTAACTTGAACAATAACAGGACACTAAATCTAACAAAATGAATGACTGAATAAATTATCGTTAGTTTTGTAATTAATGCATAAATCACATTTTATATTAACAGCCTTAAAGCCTATGCACATAATCTCATATAGTATAAATGACAGTAATTAACAGTGAAAGTTGTTTCTTCATCATAACACAGAAAGGAACTTCAGTTGCTGTGTTTGCTGTACTAATACCGCCATCTAGGGCTTGGAAAATCTATTACATAAAAACAGCACATCTGGTAAAAGTGTATATATTTCATCTATTATACACGCTGTGTTGTTTTTTCAGAATAGAACATCTTTACTACACTCCAGTAAGACTGACATCGTCCTGCTACATACACAGTTATAATGTTGAATGTAAAATTGTTCAGAAATGTTTTACAAACAAATTCCCACACAACAACAGTACTCAGAAATCATCCAACTGGCATGTCAGAGTTTCTAACAATTATTAGCAGCACAAAAAACGTCAATTTCCTAAGATATTACCTGATTACGTCAGTCATCCAAACTTGGTGCATTTGCCAAGCATCGTCGGGTGTGTATCACAGAAATACCGCTATATTTTTCTTGGTAGATCAAGCAATTATCCAAAACACAAACTAAATATTATAACCATTGGTCAAATGGTTAGCCTTCGCAGCATTAATTAGGATATTAATATTAGTATTTCGACAGAGCAGTCAAAAACCTCTTGTACTGAGACTTCCTCATCTGATTCTTCTCGAACAATCAGATATATATATATCTAGTATATTTTTCCTTATCAGTTGACTTCAGATCGTACGAAACAGTGTTTTCGTTGTCGACAACGTCAATCTCTGCATTTTTGAACCACTAAAAGGTCCTCAGTAATATAGATCTACAGATTGCTAGCATGGTCATTGTGATTTTGCGTGCCACGTGACCGTTGCATGTACATTGAATTAAAAACATAAACTGAGTTGCTGATGTATTGCATATGCATATCATGACCAGTCTGAGTTAAAACGTATTCAAATTATGCACATATTTCTCCACATCTTTTACTGTAGGATGCAGCTATTCCTCATATTCAGTGTTATATTTATCCACTGAAGACAATGCCTTGAATCTACTTGGAGCTGTTCCTTTCGTCTTAACGTCTGTAAATTCAGAAAAAAATCAAATGACTGTTGATCAGTAATACAATAAATCATTACGATACTGAGTAAGTGTTCATTCCAGTTACTTTGGTCATAATTCAAAAACATAGCAAGCATGTGTTTGACAGTCTGCACTGTCCAATCAGTAAAAGTGATGTTAAGGACGATATGATGAAGTTAATGTTTCCATCACACCCTACAACAAGCTACTGAAACTTTATCCATTTATGTCACTCTAGGTGCTGCGAATCGTGTTGCGCATTGTTCAGCCACCACATCAGCAGTAAAATGTGCTTTCTAACGGATAACTTTCAGTCCATTTGATGAATTGGTAAACAATGACAACTCACCACTGTAGGCTTTAAACAGAGGACCAGTTATACACAGGATGATTATTTGCAAACGAGAGCCTAGAACTCTTAGTAAGGTTTGCCTGTTGCAACCAGTTTTCCTCTGAGTGTCCAAATCGTCTTTCAATATCTTTACATAAAGGTGAGCGAAAAACATTTCTGTGCGTTTAAGGTGGTGTATGACACTTTGTGGTGTCCTCCCAATCCTTGCACCATGCACAGCTCTGTAGACCTCTAGTTACATCGTAGATTAATTACCACGTTTCTGTGACCTATAATGATGAAGCAGCACACCATCTTTTCCTCCTAACTGACCTTACGTTTGTCAAATATAAAGGTTTTTTTTGTTGTTTTTGAATTTCGCGCAAATCTATACAAGGGCTATCTGCGCAGCCTTTCTTACTTTAGCAGTGTAAAACTAGAGAGAAGGCAGCTAGTCATCACCACCCACCGCCAACTCTTGGGCTACTCTTTTACCAACAAATAGTGTGATTGACTGTCACATTATAGCGTCCCCACGGCTAAAGGGACTAGCATGTGAGGTGTGACGGGGATTTAAGCCCGCGACCCTCGGATTACTAGTCGAGTGCCTTACCTGGCCATGAGGGCCTAGATGTAAAGTTCTTGGGATTACACTTCCTAGCAGTTAGCAAGTAAGTTTTAGATGACACTCGTTCTTCTATAGGATGAAAACAAAGTTATACAGCCGAAAAGCAAAAAATAAAGAAATGTTTATGCACACATGTGCATAATTTATCATTTTTGCACACTAAATTTTTCTGAAAAAAAAAGGGGTTTGATTATTAATATAATCTTAAGGAACAGATTTTGTAAATGTTGTCACTGGAGCATAAGTATATAGTTAGGTCAGAATATGAAATGAAATACATGATGAAATCATGTACTATATACTCTTGTACAGGGGCGTATATTTATTCATATAATATCGTTACACTTCAGCACAAGTTTTTGTAGTTTGTTAAAAGTTCTTGATGAATATGACTTTTCCAATTTTGAATTCTGTTATTCATGATCCAATTCAAATATAATATGGTCACTTCAAAACGTGAGTTAGATTTTTACATTTTTTGTAGTTTAACTGTTAGAACCAGTTTTTTTTGAAAACATACTACACGTGTATCATAGTGAGAGGTGCCTTCAAGCAACACCAGAAGTCCAAAGTTAACTCTAGTTATAAATTGTAGGCTTTCTTTGTTTAAAGGCAGGCTATGTATATTAGTATCAGTTTGTGGAAAAGGCTTCACATCAGTTACTTTTATCGTATGAGTTCTGACTGTAATCAAAATTCCATGTTAAATATGAAGACTTTAAACTTGATTTTTTAGTGATGTTTAGGATGTTACTAAAAGATACTCAAAAATGACAGTGTGGATACTGTTTTAGCTTATTTTTATCTCTTGTATTTATTAGTACGCTCAAGCCGGCCCATTATGGCCAAGTGGTTAAGGCACTCGGCTCGTAATCCAGGGATTGCGGGCTCGAATCCCTTTCACACCAAACATGTTCGCCCTTTCAGCCGTGTGGGCGTTATAATGTGACGGTCAATCCCACTTTTCGTTGGTAAAAGAGTAGCCCAAGAGTTGGCGGTGGGTAATGATGACTAGCTGCCGTCCCTCTTGTCTTACACTACAAAATTAGGGACGGCTAGTATAGACAGCTCTCTAGTAGCTTTGTGCAAAATTCAAAAACAAACAAACAATCTTTAAAAAATTACCGAAATATATGTAACTACTTTAACAGATTACCTAATTATTTTTTTTACTTTTATATCAGAGATGCTTCGCATAATAGATTCCACATTGCACTCAGAGATGTTAGTTCCAAATACGAGAATAATAAAAAATCTCAAAAACACAATCCACTGAAATATTATGGAAGATTTTTAAACAACACTGTAATAATGACTAATAGCTAAAAGCAAAGTTACTTTTCTTATTTTTAATCTTGTTACTTCTAGTTAATGTCTGTAAACCTTAAAAACGTTCCAAACCATTAAATGTTCAAACAAAACAACTGTTCACTCTCTCTCCAGTGCCATTAGTTCTTGGTATAAGATATAACCTGTGATTTTGACATGTTCTTTTAGTTGTTATATACATATAAGTTGATACTTCATTGAGTAAAATTTGGTAATTAGTTTTTGAGTTTATATTTTTCAAATTATATTGAAAATTTAAAACATAAGTCGTTTCTTAATAGTAATATCCGTTTTCAAATATATACATATTGAGCCAACAATAGATCTGAAATTTATAAATGGATTAATTAAAAGTTAAAATTAATGATTTGTTAAATATTGATCAGAAAAATCCAATTTTTAAGAAACACGATTGGTTTTTAATACACAAGTGAAATTTCTTTTAATTCTTTCACAAAAATGATAGGTTATTGGTTATTTTTCAGATTTTCTTGTAATTAATACATTTGAATGTAACACTTAATAATTATAAAAATAATTCAAGTGTGGGAAAATATGTTTACGGTAATTCAATCATATGAAATTAATTAACAACATTATTGATAACAAACAGAAATTCTTACTGGCATCAACTTTACTTTTGCAACTATTGCTTGTGATTCATAGTTGTAAAATTTAACAACAGTAATAACTTTTATGCTTGTGATCACTGTCTCAAATTATTAAAGAAAATTAATCTTCTACCTTGGATACTTTGTTTGTATTTGACACCATGTATGTAGGCATCATTTTGGACATAAAGAGTTACTAATCTATCGAATGCTTCTTTTCTAATAGGTTCTAAAAACTTATTTTGAATCAAGAAATTTCCTGTGCGAGAGGATTAGTGTCATCTATAATATGCTAAGTGTTTAAGTAACACATTTACGGATTCTACATCAAAGTTTTAAAATATTTTACAATGTCTTTACATAGAATTTAGTCATAATTAGATTTTCTTTGCAATTTTCTCTATATCAACTCATAAATGACGAAAATATTTCTGTATAATCATTCAACACAAGTTTCTAAATTTCTCATCAATTTGGACGAGCCTCTAGGGTTTTGACTCAACATGTGTCAAACATTAACTTCTCAGGTATTTTGACACTCTCAAATGTTTTTCTATTTATCTTTTGTTTCCAATCTGGTAGTTTACTTGCGAATACTAAAAAGAGAGAAAACCTACCATAACTTTGGATTCGTTTACCACAGCAACAAGATTTATGCAGTTAAGAGATGGTAGAACGTGTTATAAAGAATTAATACTCGTGTAAATTTAGGAGTTTAATTAGCATTATTAAAGACTAATATTTATATGTCCGTAGTAAATTTGAAAGCTTCTCATGCTAAAAATTACAATTCCATGACACAGATAGTTCGTTGTGTAATTTTGTGCCTAATAACAAACAAAGAAACATCTTTAAATATACAAAGAACACAAGCTAAAACAAATAAAATGGCAATGGCCAATTTATCTGACAACATAATAATAATATATAAAACTGTGTTTTGTGCAATGGCTCAGCGAGGTCTCTCACTATTAAAAGTAGAAGAGAAGTTATATATCGTAATAAAAGTGATATTTGTTTAATATAAATTTAAATATTCTATGTTATACGTCGTAATATAATTTTCTGATAATAAATTAAGCAGTGCAAAACGCTGGCAAATAATAGAATTGCGGACTGTCTCAAACTTGAAATCTGTAAATTAAATAAGCATTTCTAGGATTAAACAGTCCTGAAAATATTGTATTTTAAAGACTTAAATAATATTATACAGTTCCACACATATTTGAATTTTAAAATAAAAAACAGTAGTTCTCAGATTGTTGAAATTTAAGAAAAGATAGACAAACATCATTATATAAGTTCAAAGTGTATATTGAGTTGTACTGTAAACGTGAACCAATTTTAAGTGTTTTAAAAGTGAGGATATTTTCTATTAAAAAATACCGACGTTGCAACTTAAATTAATCTGTCAGAGTGAATAACTGAAACTACTGGTGTACCACTAAGAATGTGGTAACTGTAGTGCCGCAATGCTACAAGTCTTAGACTTCTGGGAAAGGTAATAAACGACAAAACATATTTTGTATGCAGTTCCAGAAAATAAATTATAATTATCTTAACTGTTTGAGCTCTAGTGTAATCTAAAATGAGATAAAATTTATGACGCAGTCAAACAGATCCACCTTTTAGCAAATGGGTGTATCATTGCTGATACTTTACAGTGGTACTGTAATAATTATTGATTTCTTATGGAAGGTCAGAAATAGCAGAAACTACGATAAATAGAAAACATTTCAACAGAAATGTACTTACCTCCTGGAATATTGCTGTCATAGAGTACCAACTCTGGTTTGAATCGGCAGGAAAAGGCAATCTGGAGAGATGATAGTTTCCTCACTGGCGTAGCCAAGGCTTGAAGCTTGAGAACATAGAGCAGAGTTGAGGCGTATATCGATCGTAATAGCTTTTGGTTAAGCTGTGTGGCGAACTAATAACATAGATCAAGAGAAAGTTCACTCTGTTAGTAGTGTCATCTAGTGTAAATGGGTGCTACCACTATTGCATAATTCTGAAAAATGGAAATATATGTGTACATGGTTTGTACTTCTATATCTTATACAAGACATACATACTACATTTGACAAAAAACACATGATAGAAAACTTGTATATTTATACAAGTAAGTATTAAGTCTTAGTAACTGTTTTCATGAATTCACAATACCATAAAAATCTTATTTTCTGCTTTTTTGTTATTTATTATTTGGTGATTTCATCAAGATTTTTACGAACTTTGTCAGGAAATGGATGCCATTAAAAACATTTTAATTTATTTCATTAACTAAAAATCGTGAAATGCGATACAAATTTTTTTGTTCTACTAGCGAAGCATTTTTTCAGCTTTTATGAAGAAAAGATGTTGAAAATGAAATATCAGAAACAAATACCAAATTAAAAAGACTGTGATAGTTTTACATTTAAAATTATCCAACAGTTTTCCAAAAAACAGAAAAAAATTACAGTTCCTTCTCATGTATTTGAATACTTGGTTAAGCATAATATCTTTTGTTTTTCAGATGTTATAATAATTGATGAGGAAAATAGTATAAATAATACAAACATTAATAAAGTGATCTTTATTATAAACCAAAGCCTAACAGCAAGAAATATACAGACATATTTATTCTCATGGCTTTTCTTATTTAGTTAATTAATTTATTATTAATCTTGAAACACGTGACATTTTGAAATGATTTGCGATTATATTAAAAACTTGTAATCTCATAATGCTAAGTAAACGTAGTTTTTTTAAACATTTAGTTGTCATTCATCATGAAATATTAATAAATATTTATTAATACACATATATATTGCTATGTACATATATCTCAACAGTACACATCATCAAATACACTAGTAGCTGTAGAAAAAAATTCCGTTATCATGGTAACTTACGCATGCTGTACCCATTAGCTATATCTTGAAAGTTATGATACTATAATATACTGTCATCTGAAGCTCATCAAACTCAACATGTTTTAATAGTGTCACAAAATAAGTAATCATTTGCTAAATTAAGCAAAAGTTCTCCTAGTCAGAATTAATATTCATGCTGTCGATACAGTATATATATCTCTTATGCCAACCTAGACTGAAAACAATATTCTCCAGTATAATGTATTCACTGTTCTAGATAGCCAACACTCAGTTATCGTGTTATCAATATAATATATTATCACATACGAGATAAGTCGCTCACTACAGCTGACATAAAAATTAATCAAATAAAACAAATACTATTCAATTTAGATTCATGAGAATCCGATTTACATGCTATGGTGGGAAAAACACAACTCTCTCACTGAATTTACGTGAACTATAGACACTCTGGTGACTATCATGCAATCTATTCATTAGAGATTCTGTTACTTAGTTGGATAAGATGAACAATTCTCATTAAAGGTTAGATAACATTATGTATCAGAAAATTGCTCAAAAGATAACCTAAGAATGTCGAAACGTTGTTCTGTACTTTATTTTAATTAAAGTTTTAAAGCTCATATATCAATCGTCTTTAGAATACAGCTTGGAGATCAGTGCTCTTTTAGCTGAGCTCTTAGTGGCATTCTACAGTCTTATAAACTGATTATATGCCAGATATTGCATAGATCATATCAATCATCATAGCTGTGTCATAATCAAACCAGTCACATACCAATATCCTATAGATACTTCTCAAAGAAACTATACTCGATATTAAAAAAGTAAAAGTAATAACACTATTTGATCTGCTGGTTTTACAATAAAAAACATCCGAACTTTTGATATCCTATGAATATTTCTCCATGCAATTGCTCGATAGCTTGGAACGTTAAAAATGTCATTTTTTCAGGTTTTTACCTTACTTTTAATGACTGTTCTAACTGCTGGTCCACTTGTGTTCTCTAATACTTCCTTTATGGGCGCATACTCCTGTGGCTCATTCCAGACAGTCTTATAAGTCGTTCTACATCTTTCTCCTCATTAGACAAGTCAAGATGATATAAAACAGTACTATAATCATCTTATAATTCATCATTCTTGACCTGAAATTCCTGGTTAAGTTAGTGCAAAAAATACACTTCAGTAGTTTAGTTCGTTTTAAATTTCGCGCAAAGCCAAACAAGAGCTATCTGCACCAGCCATTTTTAGTTCAGCAGAGAAAGACCGAAGGAAAAGCAACTTGTCATCACTACCCTGTGGTATATGTTAAGCTATTCTTTTATCAACAAACAGTAGGATTAACCATCTCATTATAATGTTCCTATGACTGACAAGGCAAGTATGTTTGGTGGGACAGGGATTCGAACGAGTCAAGCACATTAGCCACTAGGCCATGTCAAATACACACATCAGTAACACATGGATATAGACTATCGTTTTTTATAAGCTTATGCAAATTCACATAACAACTGCACCTCTCGCGCCAATTCATTGAGCTGTTGAAGTGTAAGATTAGGTCCAGTCTAGCCAAAGCTAAGCTTCTTCTTTGTTGTTGGCATGCATCAAAATAATTTTCAGTCTCTATGTTAGAGCTTTTGTTCCTTTTCTATTTTTTTCATAGCGCTTTTTCTACCATTTGGTGGCTTTCTATAGAAGTTTGTACTTATGCACAAAGATTAGGTCGTGTTAAGAGAACCTGATCAGTCAGTCTTAATGGAACAAATAATTTAATTGATGTTTTACTCATGTCTGCAATTGGAACAGAAAAGATGTCATGGACTTTCACAGAACAGCAAAAGTCTGAAGTGTGCAATAGAACTTCTCGTAGATTTGATAACTGTTTCTGGTGGCTGTCACTATTCAGTGCCTAAATTTTCCTTCTGGTCATAAGTATTTTATGGAGAACGACATTTCAGCACATTCAAAGCTTCAAGCAAATAACACAACAGTTCGAAAGAGCACAGGCAAACATATTCATTAAAAGGAAAATAGACTTTCCATAAAAACAATTTCTTTCGTAATGTGTTGAGTTTTCTCTGTTCTAACTACTCTGTGGTATTTTCAGATTCACTAATTTCTCTTGAGTAACCAAATAACCAAACAAAAAAGAGGCCGCCAGGAAATATTTTATGGGGTGATATTGGTTGTCTTAACCGCAACCGACTTTAAAATAAAAAAAAAGACTGAACACTGAACGCAATTTATAGCAGGATAAACACTACACACAACAAAGATAAAAACGAGTGTATTGTGTACCACATTTACTGTAGAGCTTTTAGTGTATCTAAAGAAATCAACACCTGTAATAATCTCAAATCATTGTGTCAGAGAATGAGAAAACATGGTACTATACTTCAATATCAACAACATCTTTCTTCTCATACTATTGTCCATGTCATTGAGGGCTATTCGCACTTTAAAACATAGTATGTTGTAAGCTTGTGCATCACTTGACTCGCCAGTGAAAAAGATCATTGTCTGTTTCTGTAGCGTATGTTCATACTATAAGAAAATTCCAATGTGATATTGCACGTGTCATAGGCTATTTGGATAACATATTTCCATGAGAAACTAAGATAGGAGGCTCTTAGTTGCTCTCTTGACTGACTCTCTAGATTAAGGAAAATTCTATGTTAGATCAGGATGTATGAAACATATAATATGCCTGCCCACTACAAAAGTAATATAATCGAAAATGTTAACAGATTTGTAAAGCATGATTTTCATTTTGTACATCCATCTTGAGCCTCTGTTATGATATTATATTTTAGTAAATAATTTTTCAGTGCCACTTTCATCATATTTTCTTAAACTTTTATAATTCTAATTGGAATATTTGGTGTATACTCTCCAGGACCACCCTTATAGCCTCTTCAAAAATAGAAGTAACATCAGAGACTTGTCAATCGTCATATACACACTGATTGTATATTGATCTACCAAAAAATGAGATAGAGAGGCTCACATATCTGCTCTTTTAAATGTTTTGGAACCTTGGAAAACAAATGCTATCCTTATTAGATTCGTGACGACCCAGTAGAAAGGATCATTATTGTGTAGTTTCAATTGTGGGTACTTTAATTTTTATCATATATTTCAGGTCGGTATCACTATAAACTTAACCGTTTGGGTTGCACCTGAATGCACTACGCATCCTTTGTTGCTTAGAACATCGTGATTATCACAAGAATTTTTGGATTGGATTATCAGGTTTGATACTGAATAGTGATGTGATACATTACAAAAATATTAAGATCCATCATTACCAGCAGATTCAAGATACATAAAGAGAAAAATAAAACAAATTCATTCAGCAAAGTTTAAAATGGAAGCACAAATAAAATCTTAGAAATCTTCATTCATATAAACACAGTTGACTATAGAACAGCTAGAACTAGAATGCACAATTACACAAAATGAAGACAAGATAAAAATAATGATACATCACACTGTTAAGTAAGAACCAAAGTTTATAGTATAACGTCTTATAACTGTAAATTATCTTTATTACCTGTGTTTCTCATTAGAAGGAGACATATTACCGGCTGCTTCTTCTCTTTACAATTTGTCTGCCAACCTCTGAAATGCGTACGAACTCTCTACAATATGGCATAGCAGAAAAACAAGATTAAGAAAATGTGAAAAGTGCTATCTTT
Organism: Carcinoscorpius rotundicauda; assembly: GCA_011833715.1. Lineage (NCBI taxonomy): Eukaryota > Metazoa > Arthropoda > Merostomata > Xiphosura > Limulidae > Carcinoscorpius > Carcinoscorpius rotundicauda. The sequence goes on along the minus strand of CM022392.1, from coordinate 39,460,848 downwards.
GAAATCACTATATCTTTCCCTAAGCAACTGGATATGTCCCAGCTTACAACTTTTCACGCTGTGAGATAGCAAATACAATTTTTTGTTATGGTTTTGCTTATTGTTCAAATATCATTTCTTATATAATTTAGTTCATCAATGAAATTTTAGTTACACTAAAACGTTAATTCACCTTCTAGCTGATCGTGTTTATTTTGAATTAATATGCATATATTATAAAACTAACACAAGCTTTCTTAGTGGTAACATACGAATATTATTCGTATAGCAAGGTTATGTACATCTTTGGTAAAGGCCTTAGTGATTAGCTAAGCCTGCACCGAGAGTGGGGCTGGGTTAAGTAATTTATCTCAGACAAGTCTTCGATTTATTATGGTACGTACGTTATGTATTACAACTTTAAGTAGCTGGAAATTTTAATTTTAATTTAGAAGTTAGCTGAATTTCGATATGTATCAAATGTATGATAACACGATAGGTACTCTTGTGACCCAAGCTGTGATTAAATACTCTGCCATAAAGCTTTATAAACTGAGTCACGAGACAGTGAATTACCACTGTATGACACTCGATAATGTTGTAGAAGGATGATTTTGGAACACTGTGCTGCTGTTTTTTGTTTAGAATTAGGTTTTTATTATTCTGTTTTTTTATCTTGATTCCATTATTTTGAAATAGTTAATATTCATATCAAGACTTTGCCAGACACACATTTACTAACTTGTTTTGGTAACTGCTAAATTTTATTCCAAGTGTTGTAATATAATAAGTGCTTTTTAAACCCTTGTTTCAGCTCCATGTTAATTTTAACTATTACAACTTTCTATTTACAAAGATATGACAAAATTTTAGGAACAATGTACTTAAATACACACGAATAAAGACATTATTTAAATGCTATGGAAGGATAGAATATTGCAACTTTAGCTGCTATAATGTACGTCTTTGGTAAAGGCCTTAAACAATTAGTTAAGCCTACACTGAGAGAGTGGGTTCGGTTAAGTATTAAAATTTAATTTATCTCGGACGAGTCTATGATTTGTTACAGTACGTGCTCTCTGTATTACGACTTCAAATAGCCGGACATTTTAATTTTAGTTTAGAAGTTAACTAGAAGTCGGTTTTCTTTCTTAACACAAATATATTTTAATACACAAACAACAATACAATTTATAATTATTATTATTCAAATAGTTATTATAAATTATGATTTATTTACAAAAAAAAATTATAAACTCAAAAATATTCAGTCCTTTATCTATCTGGTCTGGAACAGAATATTTTATCAACGGTCCAGGTCCAAATGATGAGCGAATTAATTCCGAGTTGATATTGTGACATTTCACTTAAGCTAGTTAACTGATTATTCTTGTTTGGCTTCACGCCGATTACAAGCTGACTATTTTATTGACGAAGATATTTAATATCCGCGAAGAAATACTGATATCCGAAATTATTTCACCGAAGCTATAAGGTTTATAATGTTCAAAATCTATAAATATTCCTGTTCAGAAATCTGTAGTTTTCTGATTAATAAGCGTTTTTAGAGTTATAGCTCCCGCGGTTTATATTATATTGATTGTAGCGACTTAACAATATTATATTATCTCTTAGTGCGTTGATTAATAATCTTTAGGAAAAGTTCTCAAAAGTTCTGTAGGCAACAATGTAAAACATATGTTGTTGGTTTTTACACGAGAAAATGTTCTACAAACTTAGAGAACAGACGGAACTTACCCAATACATATTTAACAATATAAGTTACCTACATTTCTAAGTATATATTACCCTAAAACAAACATAGACAGTAAAATAAATATTAACTCCGTTACTCGCTGTGTTTCTGTAATGCTGGTAAAGAATGTTTTTACTAGAGGTCTACCTCCATTAAGTCACTCACCCTCTGACTCCATTCGCCAAATCTGTTGCTGCAACTCCCACATTATCAGAGGATCCAGCAAAGCAGACTGCAGCTTCAGCTGAGCCTATTAGAAATTGTATGGAGTGATGTTAGTGATGCCAGATGAGTGATTCCACAGGAATTTGATATCTTGAGCACTTTATAAGCTGAATTAACGCAAAGGAAAAGCCATACATTATTAGCCACTACAGCCACTGCTTTGAGAGTCATCATTACCCATGATGGACATTGGATGAAATAACTACCTTAATCATTATATTCTTGCCAATATTATGTTTTAATGATAAGAGATACAGGACTTGACTCCTGGCAGTCCCCCAGTGGCTCAGCGGTATGTCTACGGACTTACACGCTAAAATCCGGGTTTCGATACCCGTGGTGGGCAGAGCACAGATAGCCCATTGTGTAGCTTTGTGCTTAATTCAAAACAACAACGACTCCTGGTAACAATGTTGTGAGATCCAAGGTGCTATCTGAATTGAGGCCTGGATCATCTTGCGATAAAACCCTGAATACGGATGACAACAATTTGCTCTAAGAGTTCTAAAGAAGAAAACATTTGTGCAAAGGAGAAAGTATAAATAGGAAATTGATTCCTAATAACAACGTTATCATTTTTGCCTCTGTTTAGAACAACAAACATTTTGTTCTCAAGTCTTCGTACTTAGTTGCAATTTTGTGCTGTATTTACACAATTCCTAAAGATTTCTTGAACAGTCAGTTGTGAAATAAAACATTGAGTAGCTCACTTGTGTTTTCATTTATTGGAAATTTTATTCAGTAGACAGCCACAAAATGAAATTCTCTCACACAATGACATTGATCAAACTACTGTTTTTTTTTACTCTATGCCCAAAGTAAAGGCCAGTTATTAAATCAAATAATTTTTGCCCCTATGATTTTTTCATATACGTTATTTACCTTTAACTCTGTAAAAATGTCATTTAAAGAACTATTATATATTCACTTACTTTAAAGTTGTGTATGCGAGAAGTGTTATGTGCTCTTGTATTAGCTTTTAAAATAAGAATATTGTATCATAAAAGAAGCACACATATAAAAAGCTAATCACACTTTAACTAAATTATTTGTATGTGTTGTGCTAACACAATAGCTGTCACCACAGAAGCGACAGCAGCACTTTTGACAGCATGTTTAGCACCGATAAATTTTTATTTCACAAATAAATAATAACAATTCGATAATGCCTTATCATCCCAGAAGTATTATGGCTGGAACATATGTCACAGACTTTCAAAAGCAGAATGGGATATTGTTAAATAATTCAAAGACGATAAACAGAAAATTCAAACAGTAAAATATTTAAAACAATAACTGAAGCTTGTCCAGAACAGTGGTTCCGAAAAAAACTATGGTAGTTAATCTAACCGTATTTCTTATTACCATAAACGAGGTAATAAACATAGTTTAAGTTGATGAAATTGGCAAACTCAAAGATCACGATCGTAAACTTTCAGCTAAATTTCTAAATCACTGTTTCTTTTCAGGAAAAAATGAAAAACAAACAAACAACAAAGTAGTTAGTACCTTTAGGCTCTCAAGTGATTGCAACTGACAAATAAAGATCTAGTTTTGAGGGATTTGGACAATTTTTTTCTTAAAAAGTGTAACCAGTGTATAGCGGATTACAAATTAACATTTTGTTATAATTACAGGGAGCTAAAATAATCTTTTGAGATGCCTAATCATTACCGAATTCTAGTAACATTAATATGCAACAAAAGCATGCAAAGCATAAAATTTCCTTGTTGATAAAACAAACATGCTACTTCATGGGCCTGGCATGGCCGAGCGCGTTGAGGCGTGCACTCGTAATCCGAGGGTCGCGCTAAACATGCTCGCCCTCCCAGCCGTGGGGGTGTATAATGTGACGGTCAATCCCACTTTTCGTTAGTAAAAGAGTAGCCCAAGAGTTGGCGGTGGGTGGTGATGACTAGCTGCCTTCCCTCTAGTCTTACACTGCTAAATGAGGGACGGCTAGCACAGATAGCCCTCGAGTAGCTTTATGCGAAATTCAAAAAACAAACAAACAAACAGCTACTTCATGACAAGTGACTTATATAAATAGCATTCTGTCTAGTACTGTGTTTATTATATCTCAACTAGCCTGTTGAACTGTGACATTTAGCGAAATGCTTTGTCGGAAATGACTATGGCAAACAATACGTTACATCCTCAAGAGACCAAGTAAAGAAAGCACTGTTAAAAACAATCAGCCTAATGCTACAGTATTCTGACTAACATAATTAATCACAAACCGTGTAGAACCAGTTATGTACTTCATGTTGGAAATGTTAAATACTCATTGGATCGTTGCTAGTATTTATGTTACTTCAGCATGAAGCATACAGACTGTTTTATAAAATGAATAATATACTTTTGATAATACCAAAAGTCTTTGAAATTTAATATAAATACAAAAATTCATAATTTTTTTATGAATTTACATCTATATTTTTATTCTGAATGATGATGTTTTATAAACAAATAAAACGTTTTTAAGAATTTTACTGAAAAATTCGAATGGATGCAGTTAGTTGATGATTTTACCTTCCGATTAAGTTCAATTTATAAAAAAGTTTAGTTTATTGAAAGTTATGAGTATAATTGATGATAAATACATAACAAAGAAATATTTTGTTATTATTCCTTATCCTAAACATCTGACGAGTACATGAAATGACTTAAATCAGAGAGTATAAAACACCTAGAATATTTAAAGTTGAAATCAAGTTTTCTAACCTCATAAATAGGAGGTAGTTTAAGTTTGAAGAGTTGTTTCAAAAGTAGAGAGTGTTGAGGCATGGTCAAGGAAATATAAGGATAATTGTTAAGATAGGGAGTTGAAAAAGTCATCGTGTTTTGTTAAAGTTTTTGGACTTGTGTTTTTTGTCCTGTCTGTCAAGTTACTTTGTTCGAGGAAGTTAATTTGTTTTATGTTAGTTAATGTCATTTGTAACATAGGCTTACAAAAGTTAAACCAGGGTACACGTATTTAAATTTATGGAAGTGTTTATGAAGGAAATAAAGTAGTTTATTATTGTTACTGAGATGGATGCCGCATTATTTTTAGAAAGTAATTAAAAATTCAGCAACGAAAAACAATGTTACAATATGCTGTCAAAATTTGTATATTATTTTGGTGAAAATGAAAATTTTAGGCAAATGTAGAAGCAAAGAAACAGAACATCATAAGAATATCAAGAAGAAAGGAACTGAAGATTAACAGAAACTACGAATAATGAACACATAATTAGAATAAAAACTAGTTAGAAAATTAAGAAGCCAAAAAGAAATTTACAGAAACTTAAAGATCAATAGATAATAGGCAATAATTTAAGAGAGGAGTGACAAGGAAGAGATGTAATATCTAAGAAGAATTAAAGTTAAAAATAAATAAGACTGTAAACTGTAGATGAAACAACTGGAGATGTATAGAGATTACAACAATAACATTTGTAACAGATGTATTGTTGTAGATTTATTTTTATGCCTACACTTGTTTCTGTATAATTTTTTTTGTATGTGACATATATTCTTGACTGTGCATTGCGCAAATCCCGCCTGTTCTCGAAATTTGTAGAAAAGTGTTGAAACTAATATTTGCTTACGGACACGAGTTAAAATATTGTTGAAATTCCTAGAGTTTCGCGTGATTCGCATAAAATGCAGCTAGCGAGAGGAAGAAAATTATTATTCGTCAGCTACAGTGCGTGTGCTACAGGCCTAGAAAGCTACAAGTGTGATTAACGCCTATCAATCAGAAAGCGACAGAATTTGACCAGTAATAGTTATAGATTTCGAATATTACAAACCGTTCAACTTTAATAAATTAACTTATGTCGTTAATTTTTCAACTAGGACATTAACTATATCCTTTGGTAAAAGTCAGCTTATAAACGACTTTAGGCCAACTAAGCTGGCTAAATTAAATGAGGTGTGACAATATCGACTCTGAATTAATTTATTCATCGTAGACCTGGATCGTCGTTTACATATTTAGTTTTAGACTGGATATAATACTCATTATTGTCTATAAAATTTGTAAAACTTGTGTATATAAATCATTATTTGTAATAATTTTTAGTGAGAACCGTTATCATAAATTGTATTGTTTTTTTTCCGTTTGTATATTAAAGTATATTTGTGGTTAAAAATATGTGTATCAATCTTGTTGGTAAATAAGATATAGCACAGATAGCCCTCGAGTAGCTTTGTGCGAATTTCCAAAACAAACAAACAAACAAATAAGATAAATTTAATACATATTAATATTTAATTAAATACTAAATTTAAATTTCTTAATAAATCGAAGACTCGTCTAGGATAAATTATTATAGGTAACTTATCGAAAAAGTAAGGAGAGACTTTAATAATAACAGTTGAAAAAATAGAGCAAAAGTGTAATGATATATCGATGAAGTAAAAAAAGGAATTTTAGTAAATATAAACAAGTGCCATTGAGATGAAAGAGAAAAAACACATCAGTAACAGAATAAACTCGGTGGACTCAGCAAATAGCCTGATTTGATTTTACTATAAGAAAATGTACACATAGAGAATAAACACCTGGAAAACAAATAATTAAATATAAAGTTTAAGCCAATCACATTTTTTCATGCATTGGCTGAAGTGTCCCATTCTAAAACACTATCTACTACAAAGTATAGAATAGAAGAACTTATTTGATCCACACCTACTATTACCATGTTATTTGTTACTAAAGGACTTTTGTTCTTCTCTAATCGTCACAGCAAGAACTTCAGTTCCATAATTTATCTGGCCAACACATCATCAAAGAAAAGAATAACCAATGTACTATCACGGAAAAGTATCACGAGAGTGATACCAGCTCAGTTTCAAATCATTTTCTAATTTAATTGGTGGAATAATGAACAGCAGACCACCCATTTATAAGAACCAGCTTAACAACATTGTGTAGGCTACTAGCTGAAATCCTTAACAACGAACAAAACATAGTAACTATTTTGTCCAATGGGTTCAGAGAGTACTGTACTAGAAGGAAAAATATAGAGCAAAGTTTCAGAACACGGTATGGAGGAAAGAAGAGACATTAACCGAACTTGCATAATATTTGGAAATATTTGTCGAATTATCTTACTTGGACACTCTTTATAAAATGATGGGTTTGTCGGCACATAAATTTTTATTCCTTATACAGTCCTTAAGGCTAAAAATTGCAACAGTCAGAGTATTTTCGTGGAGTATTTGGATCTATGTTTACTATCGCACTTATAGAGTCACGATGTTCAAGTTTATTTGTTTATGTCAGCTAACGTCATTTGTAACGTAGATCTACAACAATTTACAACAGCGTACAAGTGTTCAAGCTTGTAGAAACGTTAAGAGAGGAAACAAAGTAGTTTATTATTGTTAGGTTCACTAGACATTAACTCATTTTGACCGTCCAAATATTTTTTAAAAAACAACGCTTGTTCTCACCACACCAATCATTGTTCATAAAAGTTGATGATATAAGTAGCTCCAAGCCGACATGATTGATCTTGGTAATGATCGAAAAGCTTTGTTGGCACAGGATATGGCAAGTATAATGTAATTACTATGGTATTTTCCCGAAAAATAGCCAAAGGTCGTCTGGAGGGGTCTCCTGTTTAAACCACTCTTACCACAATACAGTAAGGGATGTTTAATGTGCTGTTTATACTGTCGTGACGTCACTAGAACATGCTTGTCCCATGAATCACGAAAAGAATTATGCACTCTGTAGGTTACAACAAAGCATGATATATTAACTTCAAAAGCAAGAAATAAAAATATTTGTTACCCAAATTTTAGTTTTATTTACCCTTAAAACAGAACACTTTTTGGAACCCGATGGAAGTACATCTTTATTTTCACTTCTAAATTCCGAAAACTTCTAATGAGTTACAACCAGGCATAGCTGTGAATTTGTCAGTCTCAAATTCTCACATAATGAATTTTGTTAAAAATTTCGATGAACAATAACTTTGTTATTCGAGTATTTAAATTTATTTTTGAGCCTTACGTTGGACTGATCATCTTCATATTACACTTGACGTCATGCCTAAGGGCATGAGGAATTTTTCGTCCATGCTGAATAATTATTTTATTTGTGATTAACCAAGAGTTTCTCCAAGGTTCGTAGGATGTGATAACCGTTAATTTTTGAGTGTACCGGAAAAACTGCGACACGCCCGTGATGTAACGCTGTTCTGTGGCATGTTGTAACAAGTCATATTAAGTTTATAGCGTTTAAGTACTAACATTAATGCTGGGCAAACATTGAAGAAATCAATAACAAACAGAATAGCTGAAATGTTTCACATGTTACTATATTGTACGGTATCCCACCAGTGACACACCGATATGTTTTCGGATTTATAATGCTAGAAGCTTGGGTTAGATAGCAGTGGTGGAGTACAGCAAAGATAGCTCATTGTATAACTTAGTTCTTAAACCAAACTTTTATTTTACCAATTTTTTTTCTATTAATGGAAGAAGTTTCATATTTGGGCCTTTCACAAAATGCTTATCTGGCCTGACTATAAAGTTGTGCAGTAAAAACTAATTAGCAAAGAACCAAACTTCAGAACAAGGGAAATATTTAATGCTAGGTTTTGTTTGTTTGTTGTTAAGCATAAAGCTACACAATGAGCTATTGCACTACGCCAACAACGGGTATCGAAGCCTTATTTTTAGCGTTATCATTCTTCACCTTACCGCTGAGATACTGAATGGTTTATTATTAAATTATTCTGAAGGCCACAGTTTATTTTCACTTTTAGTGCTTATGACAGATTCAATGAAAAATAGAACTGTTATAAGAGTATGTTTTTGTTTAAAATTGTCAATGGTCGTAGTTACAAGAAGGTGGCATGTGCGCATTTGATACAGCTAAAGTCGTACTCTAACCTACTTGACAAATCCTCCAGAAAAGCGTGGGCAGGTATGACGTCTGTTGTTTGCTACAAGCACACTTCAAAGATTACGTGATCAATAAATAGTACTAACGCTGCGATATTTAATTGCAAATCACGGAGAAACATCACTGTTAAGTTAGTTCACACTGCGAATTATAAAAAAAATGTGGGTGGGATCAACAAAAGTGGCTTTCATACATAATATTTACTCGTTGTACGTGTATAATTTATTTTACTTATGGATATTGATCACACAATGAAACAGAAACAATATTTGAATCTGTATATTCATTTTAGTGCAAACCTACACAATGTAATGATCCTTCACCAGTTTTTTCGTAAGCCTTAGCTAGTGTGAAGATCGGGGAAGGTGGGTCTTGTGCGATTGGCCAGTGTGCTAATTTATGGCAAAAAAAGAAAGAAAATTTCTGAAATTTTCCGTAACCAAGCAAGAAGACAAGATGGTACATCAGGTAATGACGTCAACATCTTTCCGTCAGTCTGACGTTTCTTAGAAGTTGCAGGGTGAACATGATTTAACGTACCGCTGATCTCCACGTAGGCGGTCGAAAACACGTTGATCCGAATTCCATACGATGTACCTGCAGGTTTCGATACTCGAAGTGGGCGTAATACAGATAACCCATTGTGTAGCTTTGTGATTAATTCATTTGTATAATACAGAAAAAACAAACAGGATAATTATGTTTTATCACAATTATTTTGCTGTCAATGAACTTGTACAAATATTCAAAAGATGGTCATTTCTAAATAATAAAATATAACAATATTCTTTAAAATCTCCATCAAGAAAAAGTATACACACTAATGAACTGTAAATAATTGTTTCCATACAAATGAAGAGAAACGTCTTTACGAGTGTTATTCCCACAACAGAAGAAAAACTGTCGTAATGATACAGCGAACTTGCGTCATTAGGTAGTTTTTCTTCCTTCCAAATACAAATGTAAAACAATGTACATAAAGTTTTAATAATATATGTAGCGATATGACACGGGTTCATAAAATAAAGAAAAAAGTTTCATTTTGTATGTATTTATTTTTAAGAACACTAAACACTAGATGTTTACGTGCAAGCAAAAATTCAGTTAGTGAGTCTTACACTAAAATGCATATGAATCAAAGAAAAATGTATTATAACAGCTAGATAAAAAAAAAAACACGCTGTAATCACTTTAAAGCAGTGGTTCCCAAACTTTTCCAGCTTGTTACCAAATATAACAGGCCACATTAAGCATGTTACCCCTTTCAAAAAATGTTTTCAACATTGATATATATGGCTAAATTAAACTAGAGATATATTGCACTTTATTTATTTACAATTTATTTATATAATTTATTTACACTGAATTACACTTTTAATTATTGTATTTGATCAATGTGCATTTCTAATGAATATTGCCAAAGATGTCAAGAACATCAGTGGGATGGATGGAGTTGCATACTTGAAGCTAGTTTAGGAATTCTTGGCTTCGTTGTTGAAAGTATCAGCCTGGCATTGTTTGCAACATTCAAGCGAGTCCTCTTTTTTGTTTTCATCCCCAGCACGGTTGAGAACCTCTTCTCGCACAGATACGTTGTTGAGAATGATACCAACAACTTCAAGGCTCTCTTGGACATTGTTGGCGAGTCAGCTAGTTGTGAAATCCAAAAGGAATCTGCATTTTGGTTTTGGAATTTGACTTTCAAAGCTTTATTTGATCGCATTGTGATCCACTCCTCCTTTGCAGGTAAATCCAAGAGAGTACCGATGAATGATGCAATGATCTACAGAAATTTCTGGATTTACAGCTTGTATGAGGCCCCGTAATCCACGATTACGACCCATCATCGACGGTGTTCCATCGACGGAGACCTAGATTAAAAAAGAAAAACTATTATAGATTGCATCAGTTAGTCATTCTTACTTATCTTTAGCGTTATAATTATATGGCTTTAATTTAATTCAATTTATTTTGGTACTTTAGTTTTTCAGTACGACAGGCACGATACTTTTTTTGTGAATTATGTATAAAATATTAGCTACACTACAGCTACTTGTACAATAAATAAAACTATATGACTATATTCCATGTAATTCATTGTATTTATACTAATCTAGACTTTGTATAAACATCTCTCCCTATCTGTTGAACGCTGTTCCAATGCAATCCATTCGTGGTAAAGAAACTGTTGATGATATTGAAGATATCTTCTCCCTTCGGGGTTGTCAGCAGATCTTCACATAATAGGAACTCTTCTTTGATCTTGTCCTGGTGGACGTAAGGAACGAACCCAAGGAGAAAAGCACAACTGGCTACGTCACACGATTCATCAAATTGCAAGGAGAATTTGCTATATGAACTTTCCTTGATCTCTGTTGTAACTTGGGACAGAATATCTGATGCCATGTCATCGACTCGTCGGCGGATTGTGTTGTTTGATAGAGATATGACACTCAGTTTCTTCCCTTGATCCTCCCCATATACCTTGTTTACCATCTCGTATGCACAAGGCATAATCAGATTCTCTGTAATGGTGTGGCATTTCTGTTCCTCGGCAACTTTATATGCAACAAAGTAAGATGCTTCGACCGCAGCTTGAAGCTTTTGGGCTTGAATTCCAGATGAACCGAACTGGATATTCTTCAGTGCTACAACCCGGCGCTGAAAATAAGCCTGATCCTCATTTTGAAGATTTGGATGGCAATTCTGGAGGTGAGCTGAGAGTTTTGATGGCTTGAGGCTTTCATTTGTCAACACTTTGTGACATACTACACGTTGTGGCCGATCCTCTCCACCAGAAGGTAAATTCACAAAACCATAGCGAAGAAAGGCGTCAGAGTAGGTGCGCTTTTTAGACATTTTATTGTTTAATCTGCAGAAAAAGAAAAACTGCATAAAAAAGTGTGAACAATGTGAACTTATTATTTATTTTTTCATGGCATTCTAGATAGCATTAAAAGAGCTTTTTTTAGCATAGGAATGATGTAATAGTAGGTAAATACTAACTATACTGCACAGGGCAGTACTCATACATACCAGGTTTTGTCTACCTCGGCTGATGCTCACATAGAAACTGACAGTGTGAAATAGAGGCAACCTCAGGCAGTGAGTGACGCGTACTGGACACGTCGATGAGTCGTCAGGGTTACTGAGTGACTTGTGTTCTAAAGCATACTTGTCAAAATACTTTTAGGTTACCACGCACTTAGATAGATATTTTTTCTTTTTTACTACTGGATATTAGTTTTTGATGTTTATTGTTATTTGGTTTAACTTTGTTACATACTTAAAATAGGTTTAATTTACAACTTTACATACTAAGACTAAGTTAACATTAATCCTAATACCAGCTACCTCAATGTTTTCTTGATGGACCTGGCATGGCCGAGCGCGTTAAGGAGTGTACTCGTAATCCGAGGGTCGCGGGTTCGCGCCCGCGTCGCGCTAAACATGCTCGCCCTCCCAGCCGTGGGGGTGTATAATGTGACGGTCAATCCCACTATTCGTTGGTAAAAGAGTAGCCCAAGAGTTGGCAGTGGGTGGTGATGACTAGCTGCCTTCCCTCTAGTCTTACACTGCTAAATTAGGGACGGCTAGCACAGATAGCCCTCGAGTAGCTTTGTGCGAATTTCCAAAATCAAGTTTTCTTGATTTTCAGAATTTTAACTTTTTTTCTGTCACCCCTCCATTACCCCCGATAAATTGTTAACTTACCCCAGGGGGTAATTTACCCCCAGTTTGGGAACCACTGCTTTAAAGAGTAACGTTTTAAACGTGTAGCTTGCACTAACCCATAGTAAGATGTACAAAATAATTTTAAAAATACACGTTTATTCACGAGTATGATAATCACTGATAAAGTTTCTTCGAGTATTTTCAGTTTATAATTTCACTGAAGCCGTATGAGGTGCCAGACTGTTATTTGTATACAGATTTAATTCTTGTTATACACTACTACTGCTTACTCCTATCATATTCTTTTTGTGCATTTTTTACTCGTGTCACATGCTCGTTTTGCATGATCTATATTAAAGTTATTTTTTGTATAACATATACTAGAGCAATTAGGTACAACTATAATTTCCACTATCGCCCTTTGCAGCTGTTATTACAATATACATTTGTGATATTTGCTTGTTTTGTATAATTATTGCTAGATAGAATTGTGCACTTTAAGTTGGTGTCAGATGGGTTCCCACCTGTTTTGAACAGGTGCTGTTGTGACTTTGATGCTGGTAAAATGTTTTACATAATATATCTTGTTCATATTATATATTTTAATATTTTATTTCGTATCAGTTGATCACTTTATTATTTATCACCAATTTTAATTTTCTTTTATGAACAGATTGAATTAACACTTATTTTGTGTTATTTTATAAAACTGGTTCAAGGTAGTTTTTGTTACTTAGCACAGCTTGTTAAATTTAAATTATTTTTAAACGCGTGAAAAACTCTTTGTTTTTGTTTGGCATATTACTCCCCCCACTTCTATATATCTATCTATTTATGTGACCGAAGTAGTAAATATAAGTAAGTCCGAAACTGTAACACGGATATACTTTAAACTTTGGTAGAAGTGTTGAGTATGAATAAGAGCACTATTTGAACACTTTTACCATGCACTACTTCTCAGGAAGTGTATAAAAATTATTGTTAAGGAAATATTAACTTTTTAATAGTGAGACATAGCTGTAGCTCAGCGTTTGGTTGAGGCCCGGCATGGCCTAGCGCGTTAAGGCGTGCGCTTCGTAATATGAGGGTCGCGGGTTCGCGCCGAACATGCTCGCTCTCCCAGCCGTGTGGGCGTTATAATGTTTCAGTCAATCCCACTTTTCGTTGGTAAAAGAGTAGCCCAAGAGTTGGCGGTGGGTGATGATGACTATCTGCCTTCCTTCTAGTCTCACACTGCTAAATTAGGGACAGCTAGCACAGATCGTCTTCCAGTAGCTTTGAGCGAAATTTCAAAAAACAAACAAACAACAAGTTTGTAAACATATGGTTGTGTCACTGGAAACGAGTGGGGTAATAACATACACATCTTTCGCTAACAGTTTTAAATAAAATATAACTACTAGCTTCAGTAGAACTCACAATAAATCAGTGTAAGCATAAGAAGCTAATGCCTATTTGTTAGCAAAATTTCTCCCACAGTTTAAGTTAGACTTGGATGAAACTTTGCACGATTTTTCAGCGTCATACGGGGAAGTTCTTAAGTTTCCTAACAACTGGATTTCTTATATGATAAAAACTTTACCTACAGAATGAGGCTTTCACACATAGTATAATATATGTGGCATTGGCAAAATCTGGATCGTCTGACAGTGCTGTGTATGAAGAAGTTCTTCAATTGGTAATAAAATCTTAAAAACGTATACTTATACTCTATTGATTGAGATTATCATAGTAAGGTAATTGAGCCTAAGGCCCAAAAACACCTTTCGCAAAAACTATCGCAAATATCTGCTCTTTGATCGACGTTTCTTCTAGTATAATAAATGATAGTTTTATCAGAAAACCTGTGAGACACAAATTAGTTGTTATCAAACCGGTCCATAGAGGGCAATAAAAAGTAAACCTATTTTGATAATTTGATTTCTCGCTCATCAAAAAATAAATATTTTCTTTATATATCTAACAATGTACAGATATTTTACTTAAGTGAAGCTACGTAATTTATGAGTAGCAAGCTGAACAGTCGCATATAATCTATCAAAAAATATACACATTTGTGAATAGTTTCTGATATAGCTAACATAATTCACAGTATTTAAAACGGTTTCTATCGACAGACGGGTTCCGTTTATTTATTTGGTAAAAATCAATCAAACTTCTGCTCATTTAACAAAAGAAAAGTGTTTAATTTTTCATCAGAAAGTTATAAACATTTAATATTCTTTAACGTAAATAACGACAACCAACAGAAATACTCAATTTCTCAAATAAATAATGCTATTTACTTATTTCTAACTTATCTCCCACTGCTAATACTTTCTTGAAATAGAAACTCAAAATTGGTGGCGTTAAACTAACAAAATCAGACTCAACAATTATGATATTCCTGGTACAACAGTTTTCTCACAGAACAGTCAGTAAGGATTTCTATCTTAAGATTATGAGAGTATAGGAGTACCCCGTATAATAGTCTCCCGATTTACAAACAGAATAGTTCAGAAAAGAAAAACCTGTGGTTAAATCCCCAAATTTCTATTTTACAGATCTAAACTGCTCTTTAAATAAAAGAACAAAAGTACACACAAAAAGTCAAATTTCCATGCGAGAAACACGAAATAGACCAGGTAATTCTTGGCTATCTCCTTGTATGTTGGAAAGAGATCTGCATGTTGCCCTGACATAAACCTTAACCTAGCTTACTGTAGTTCACCCTAGACTAGAATGTCCAGTATAATGAACCATAAAATAGGTAGTTTGCGCAAGTCCTTTACTTGGACAAGAATAATTCCAATATCAGGATTTGCAGTCCAGTGAAGTATTTACCGTGTCTCCTGTACTTGCTGTGCATAATAACTGGTTTTATATGATGCGTAACTATTTCAGCATCTTATCCTCCATCTTATGGTAAGTACTGCTCCATAGATCACACTTTCCCTCCCAAATGTGTTGCAACTCGAGCTAATGGAACAAGTTTGCCTATTGTATCTCTTTTTCTGCCATCAAGAAAGGTTTCAACTTGGCAAAGTGGTTGCTGTTCTCTTCTGCAAGAGTATGCTGGGACAATTGCTGAAAACAAAAACAGTTCGTTTTAGTGGTTATTCACCATCAATGTCTAAGCTCAATAGCCAACTAGCCAACTGCTTCCTCCCTGCTCATCAGGAGTCACTATGTCATCTGATAATAAAATAGTACACACTGGCAACAATTGCTAATCAAGTGGATTAGTTGTTTAACTTATTCGGAGATAGTTTATTGATGGCTTTTGCTAAAACAAGTGGTAGTTTTTTCCATCTGCTAATGTGACAGCGAACATCAACAGTTTTTTTTTTCAGCCAATACTCAACATCCTTGACTCTTGATTCATTGTTTACTCACCTCTCGTTACAGCGTTTTAACCACTATTTCATTATCTCATTTGTTGGTGCAACAACTTTAGTTGGTGGAACTATTTCACTTACAGCACCCATACCTCTATCATATAGGAAGCCTCAACTAGAGTTGGAGTTGTGCTTCCCTGGTCAAATAGTAATTTTATATCCTGCAGAGACTGCCCATTCAATCTCAGACACTACGACTATCCTGAGATTTTCCTCTCCTTAGCCGAATCTAAAAGGTGAAGTTCAAAAGATCATCTGGATGCCACGGGTAACTCTTGCTTTCCGTTCCAAGACCTCAGTTGTAGTACAATAGCTATCATGGATTGACACATCGAAGTTAAAAGTCCAAAACACAGGAGATATCTCTTTAATATCCAACGGATCTTCCTGAAAACTTTATTCTTTAACTAGATTGATTCCCTTCAGGTTGTACACCCAACTTCTTGTAGAAAAAGCAGTCAACGTGGAACAAATACAGCCCACTCAAAGTTTCAAATTGTCAGAATAATAGGCTTATTTTTATTAATATTATATGTACTTAGGGAATAGGTGTGGTCTACCTCTTCATCCCTTCTCTTTGTGAGATTGCCATTTTGTGATTTTCTTCAGCCATCTGTTGTCTTTTAATCGAACATTGTGTCCGGCTTATTTCCATTTTGGTTCTGCAATTTATTTGGAAATGTCTCTTATTACAGTATTTTTTCTGATCTCTGAGCACAGAAATTTATCCTAGAGCTTGATCTTCAGCATTTTTTTTCAATTACTCTTTGAGTCATTTGCAATTTTGAATTAAGCTATTTAGAAAGTGCCCAAGTTTTTGACATCTATATGTCAAAGTTGGTGAAATACGTTAGTCAAATACTCTATTTTAAGGAGTATTGGTAATTTTTGTCTTAAATAAATCTCTCGGTACTTCCCAAAGCAGCTCCAGCAAATTCTTATTCTTATACTTATTTCCTCTTTTCTTGTATTTTTCATGTAGGTTGTTTATCCAAAGTATTTGTAATTGCTCACTCTTCCAGTAGTTTCGTTTTTTAATTTGATTTCATGATTATCATCTAAGTTTGTCATATGTGTTAGTTTTTCCCTTGCCCCCGCTAGTACAGCGGTATGTCTCCGGATTTACAATACTAAAATCAGGGGTTCGATTCCCTCGGTGGGCTGAGCAGATAGTCCTTTGTGGCTTTGCTATAAGAAAACACACACATTAGTTTCCCTAATATATTTTAAGGCTAAACTTTACGCTTTCTTCACTTAGCGCAAGGAATTGATCTTCTATCTGTTTTATGTTAACCCTAAATAAAGCCACACTGTCTGCAAACCTGAGGTTTGTTGGTTCTTCGTTGTCTATACTGATGCACTTCTTCAGCTTTTATCGCTTAAAAACTTCCTGTATGGCTCGGCATAGCCAGGTAGTTAAGGCGTTCGACTCGTAATATGGTGGTCGCGGGTTCGAATTCCCGTTGCACCAAACATGCTCGCTTTTTCAGCCGTGGGGGCGTTATAATGTTCTTTTTACCCCACTATTCGTTGATAAAAAGTAGTCCACGAGTTTGCGGTGGGTGGTGATGACTAGGTGCCTTCCCTCTGCTTTTTCACTGCTAAATTATGGACGGCTAACGCATATAGCCCTTTTGTAGCTTTGCGCAAAATTGAAAAAACAAGCAAACAAAACCCTACGTTTCACTAAGAGATCACTATTTTCACTCTATCGGCCTTACAACTCCCTTTCAAGTTTAATCATAATGCGTTATTGATAGACATTTTCTATAAGCTACAAGTTGTCTGTGGCTTTTATTTTTATTTAAGCATCATCACTCCCTTTCGTTTCTTCATTTCATTCTTTGACGATATTTGGAGTACCTTCAACGGGCTGGCCAGGTGTTGACAGTTTTCTTTATAGAGGTAGTTTTCCTGTGGCCTTTTGCTTTTGTCTTCCTGGTCTCACCCGTGAAGCAGTGGAGAGGAAGGTTAAAAAATGTTTTATGGCACTTCTAACCTGTTTATAAGGGTTTTCTCTGGACATTCTAGGTATCTGATCAGAACTTCTCCATCAACTAGTCACATTCCCACACCCAGTCCTCTGCGATCTTACGAAATTTGGTTCATAACTGCTTACTTGGGCAAGCCTTTATTTGCTGTTAATCTCTTAAAAGGTCGTTCTATTATCCACCTCGTGGATGCACTTGGTAGATCTCACACTTACGTCTGTTCAATTGGTTTAGAATTTTATTTGACAATTTGAATTGTCTTTTCTATTCATTTATCTTACCAGTGTATTTCGTTTATAATTCGCTTACAATTATAACATAAGTTACCACAGTCATCTTCTGCTCTTCCAGCAATTGTCGAATTCCCATACTCCAGATACCATCTGCTCTTTTTGTAAAAGTTCACTTAGGCAAGTTCAATTACTTTACAACTCGCACAGACAATTTTTTTCCAACTTTAGTTGAATATGAAATAAGTTATTCCGAATCGTTCGAAATTTGTAAGTAAAGCGTTTTATGTTTTATCAACTGTTTTCATCTTTAATATTAAATTAGTATTGTTTATTGACGATATTGGTATATCTATTTATATATTTTCAAAAATGCTGCGAAAAGATATTTTATTCATCCAAAATATGAAGTAGATCATAAAGCAATTAGTGGCTGCTTTGATAAGCATAACATCCAACAAACGATAAAAACCACCTTTAATGATAAGTTAGCCAAAAAATTTTGAACAATACAACTTTTAAACTCACTTAAATGCCTATTGAAGAAAGATATTGACTTTGAAAAATGCATTATTTCTTCTGTATGCAACAAGATTTTGGTGAAAAGTTTAGTTGCAAGGGCAAGGTTGGAAGGAATGTTGTTCAACGACTGGCAGCTGGTGTCCAAAACTGTTAGCATCCGATTCAAAGAGTACAAAATCTGTGAAGTAGAAGAAACATCAATAATAACTTGCTTTGGTCTTTTCACGGTAGCTCTATTATTGCTTTATATTATTTATTAACTGACAGATTTGTATTTGATTAATCACACCTAAAGCAACAAAAATGATAGTAAATATTAAAAAACATTTATTATTGTTTCTGTTTCAAAATTTCTTTTATTTACACTTCACTAAACAATCAAATGATAGTCGGAACCTGTAATGTTTTGGTATGTAGATACACACATCCCAGACTCTTATAATGCTCATTGATACCCAAAATGGGATGTGTGATATCTACATATCAAAACATTACAGACTCTTATAGTGCTCATTGATATCTGGATCTTTATTATTTTTAAAAGTTCTAGACCAAAACCTATACACATCAAGTGTGAATATCATTCTACATTTTATTGTTTATTCCAAGACTTAGTTAAAGATTGTATATTATGTATATTATTATTGTACATTATGCTATTTGGTACTTAAAAGACGGTAATAGTTGTAATGCAAGCTCACGTCACTTTAAGTGGATGGCTTTTCTGACTGTTATATGGGATGGGAAGTGTCAGTAAAAGAATTTTGTAAAATAATTATCGTTTATGATAGGAAAATATAAACGGTGTAACTGATATTGGTGCTTTAGAGAGATGTTGTTTAATTCTTCTATAATCAAGGCGTGCTTTCAATGTCTTTTCTTAATCTTGTGGTATTATCAGGTATATTGATAATCTTCAAGTAAAAGTAGTACTGGCTTGAATTAGATCCTAAGCAGAATAAGTGTTACAGAGTTGTGTTTGACTTAACTACAAGGCTAAATGTATGAAATCGTCAGGTACCTTCATGTGCGTTTAAATTAAGTTGGTATAAAAAGGCACAGATACAGATTATTGTATACACATGTCTGAAATCAACAAAATACCCAGATGTACCTTTCTTCTCTCTAAACATCATTACCGGAGACAATCGTGCACTCTCTAAAGGTAATGGTTGCATCATTCAATCCTTCACTTTGCACTTTGTTCAATACTGGCTGAGTTCCTAGTACTCCAAGAGAACTAGCAAATAAAACATATATGTGTGTGTGTGTGTGGTTGAATGTAGAAATGAAGCAACTGAAACTGTACAACTAGTTCCAGCTACTTTTTAATTAACCATGCCATGAAGAGCTGAATTCGGAAGATAAAGAATCAAATGTTTACACTTACAGGTCAGCACTAGAATTATATTGTCACTTGGAAATATATATGGCGAGAGCGAGTGCCTGAACCACAGGGTAATGTTGGGTATTTTGTGGAATAAAATAACAGAAATAGTCATGGAATGGCTATATCCATCCAACATCTCCTGTTTTAATGGTACTATGCATTCCTCCTGAGAATGAAATATTGTTAATATCATTTGAAATGTCCAAGAATAAGCTCAGTAGATTAAACTTTTCAAAGCTAAATGCAAGTTTTCTACTTGCCCAAATAGAAGGAAAGAACAGGATATAACTATGTAGTTTAAATAAAAAATCAAAATGTTTTATTATAAACTCACAACTAAGTAGAATTAAGTTACATCTCTGCAATAAAAGAAGGCAAACACTTCTCTATAGATCGAGATAAATTTATACCAGCAGAATATTTGAATAAAGCAGAAAAAAATTCGATTTATTATCACAGAACACATTTGACATGCTGTCACTTGGTCATCTTTCTGTTTAGTTTTGAAATTAAGCACAAAGTTACACAATGGGCTGCCTGTGTTCTGCTCAACACGAGTATTAAAACCCGGTTTTTAACGTTGTAAGCCCGCCTACATATCGATGTGCTATTTGAGGACAAGTAAAGATAGGAAGGACATAAGTATTTACAATCCTCTAGATGGCTAAAGCCACTGCAGAACACACTTAAACAAGTCTAAGAAATTCTCTATCAATCATCTTTAAGGTAAAGTTTAAAAATACTAAAAGGCCAATGGTATTTTTAAATACCAGTTTTACTATTTTTGTTCCTACCATGAATAATATAATAATATTAATCGTGAGATTTAGAAGTAATACATCTGATCTGAAACTGAATTTAAAAGAGAAGTTCGGTTCTCACAGAATAACAGCATTTTGGTTTCTTTTATTTTCAAATATTTTTATATGTTTAATCTCCGACATCGCAGTTTTTACAACAGGCACGATCAGTTTCGTTTCTGGTATTGTTTTGTTCTATTTAGAATTGTCACAGTTGTAGTTATCTCGTTTGTTGCGCATCAGGCCGCCAGACGGCGATACCTAAGTGTCTACCTCAAGCAGTAGGGGAGGGAGTTAAGATAATAATGGCTTTGTTAACCTGAAGATGACTTAGGAAGGTCGAATCGTTGTTCTCTGCATTTTTAGTAAAAGTGTTAATACCTATACCAGAACGGCTGGTATGGGTATTAACACTTTTATTGATAACCTAATTGATAACAATTAGGGACGGCTAGCGCAGATAGCCCTTAAGTAGCTTTGCGCGAAATTAAAAACAAAGAAACAAACAATTCCTTAATCTTTAAATTGTTTTTGCGTTTCACTAAATAATGTTTCACAGCTTTGTGCATGCAGTTAAATATTATAATAAGAGTCTGTAAGAGTCGAGATGGAATTTGTTGTCCATCCACACTGATTGCCATAAAAGTAATTGTGTAATATTTCAAATGGTACGCACCTTCTTCCAAGATCTGTTAATTGCATCGTTATCAACACATCGTATAATAGGACGTGCAAGGTATTGACCTAAAAATGCATTTTTGATGTGTGTTTGTAAATTCGTTATGGAGCTAAAAACGATTTTTACACTATGTACTTGAAAGGATATTTTTACCTGGTATTTTCTGAAATGTTTTAACGTGTGACAGAATGAATGATCTTGACCTTTCTGGCGTAGATAGAAACGTGTTTTAGTACAATATTGAATCCCGATTAATCATCGGACATAGAACAAAACAAATCTTTACTTTGTACAAGCTGGAAGTCAAAACTTACCAATTAGGGAAGAACTAGTTCTGTAAAATAAATATTTGAATGCAAACGGCCAATTATGGCGACTGTTTGACCTTTACGTGCATCTGAATATCAGGCTTTGATTTCATCATATAAATTCAAGTTTGTCAAAACTATCTGTCGTGTCTTTCATCTATATATATCATGTAAAATGACTTCTCTTTGTTTCTCCAGAATAAATCAATAAAGTTTGTATGTAACTTTTACATGTTTCTTTGTTTTTAAATGTCGCTCAAAACTACACAAGGGTTATCTGAGCCAGATATATAACACTAGTCATCATAACCCACTGTCATCTCTAGGGCTACTCTTTTATCAAAAGATGGTGGTATTGACTGTAGCATTATAACGCCCGCATGGCTGAATGGGTGAGCATTCAGATTACGCGTCGAAAGCCATAACTACGGGATCATGATAATAACGAATTACTTTTTTTACTCTTAAGTTTGTTGAATTCAATGCAGGTTTTTGATATATTTCCAATAAAAAATTGTGTTTTTACATTAAAAGTCAAATCAACTCCCAGCTGTAAAGTACAAATACTTGCACAGAACATCAATTTTTTTTAAAAAATCCATTCACATTTTTTAATTATACTCTATAATTTTGATTTCCCTGAATTTAAATTTTGCTTTTGAATGTAATTTTCATTTCTCGATTTAATTGTAATTTTCACCTTTCTTTATTTGTTATTTTAATCCCAGGGAAGAGTTTCTATAAATATAGAATTTAAAAATACAGTGTTTGTATCTCTTATGTATGGTCATTTCAAACAGGTGGTTACTTTTAAGCTAATCTTTGTTAATATTTAAATTCATATAGAGGTATTTAAAGGTAGTGTCGAAGTCTTAATCTGAAACTTCAACTTTGAACACGCGCTGTTATAATTCAGTATTGACACAGAAAATATTTTTCAAAATTACATTTATTACACCGAATTCAAAAAGACTACGTTTTTTACTTGTGTAAAAGAAAATTCGACAGTGCGATTTTGAACAAATTGTATTTTCATCGCCTTTTGCAATATTTCAGTTACTTCAAACTTAATGGTCAAGACAGTGATTGATGGATATGTAAAATAAAGAGTCATTGCAGAATGAGTGTGGATTAAACAATGCAACAATTTATTCCTGATTTAATAACTCGATTTTGATAAAATTGTAAAATATATTCATAATTGTAACTCATTTCACAAAAAGTATGAGTAGAATAATCGCTTTAAGACAACTATTTCACGTTGGTGCCTCATTATTAAAGTAAAATACTGTCTGTTTAATTAAACGAAATATCAGATATTTTGTCAAAACATCTGAAGTATGCAGTTGCTTTACTTTTTATTACTAATGAGTCCGATAAAATTTCTTATACATTTTAATTTATGAAAAATTCCTGTACCTAACCATCTCAGACACAATATAGCGGATTTACAACGCTGGAAACCGGGTTTCGATACTCACTGTGAGCATAACAGATAGCCTTTTGTGTAGCTTTGTGCTTAATTACAAATAAACAATTTGTACAACGAGAAGTCGACAACCATTATTGGCATTTATACACGAGTTTCAACTCGCCTCTCTTAACACTTTATAAAAATTGGGGCCTAATAGGCCCCAGAGCATTGTTGTTTGTTTTTGGAATTTCGCATAAAGCTACTCGAGGGCTATCTGTGCTAGCCGTCCCTCATTTAGCAGTGTAAGACTAGAGGGAAGGCAGCTAGTCATCACCACCCACCGCCAACTCTTGGGCTACTCTTTTACCAACGAATAGTGGGATTGACCGTTACATTATACACCCCAACGGCTGGGAGGGCGAGCATGTTTAGCGCGAACCCGCGACCCTCGGATTACGAGACGCACGCCTAACACGCTTGGCCATGCCAGGCCAGCCCCAGAGCAGCTTGAAAGGTTATTAATATTAGGCTAATAATTTTGTATTTAAATGAAATTGCCATTAACTGACCCTATCCCTTTATATTTTAAGGAGCAATAATATTTTGACTTTTCAGACATTTGCGAAATAATATTTAAAAAATTTTTAAACTTCCACTGAGGGTATTTTGGGGCCTATTAAGCCCCAGATCAAAAAACATAAAAATGACTTGATTTATTTACTGAATAATTCTAGAACAGGCCTGGGCAACCGAAAAAAGCAAATTATAATAAAAATATATGAATTTTACAAATTTTCAGAAGATGGATATTTAGGATAATAACTCTACTCCAACAATAATTTTAGACGGTCCTGATTATTGCCTAGTTTGCCCACGCCTGTTCTAAAACATTCTAGAAAATTTACAGAAGTATTTAGAATAATCTATAATATTCTAGAAGAATCCACAAATCCTATATATATAGGAGTTGAAATCTTCAAACCGTGTCAAAAATGATATCTCTTGATGAAGCTGTACATTTACTGACAAAACCATTCGACGATGAAAGTGAACATGATAATGTTGAAGACAACTCTGAAAGTTGTGATGATGATCCTTCTGAAGCCGAAAATGATGAACAACTCGCGTCGTACCCCTCTGAAAGTAATCAAGAAGATCTTACTACGATGCCAGTGAACGAACTTTTGTCCAAAGATAAGAATTTTAGTTATTCAACAACACCTTCAAGGATCAACAGGAAAACCGCAGCTCTCAATATATTCAATGGAAACCCAGGCATTACAAGGCAAGCTGCTCCAAGAGTCTCTACACCATTCGAAACATTCAAAATTTTCATTTCTGATAATATGATGAAACAGATCATTCACTCAACAAACACCGTCATGAAAGAACCAATTTTTGAAGAAGACCTCTGGAAATGGATCTTTTACTTGGAATAAGCAAATCCAAAAATGCATCGATAGACGAAATGTTTTCAACCGAATTCGGTTTGCCAATTTTGCGAAAACTGATTACACAGACAAATTCAAGAAAAATATGCTCAAAATTCAGATTTGACATCCACTCTCAAAGAAATAGAGAAATCAAAGATGCCGCCATCTCTGGAGTCTGGAATTTTTTCATTGAAAATTGCAAAAACAGTTACAACCCAAGCGAATACCTGACAGTGGATGAACAACTATGTAACTTCAAAGGAAGAGTTGGCTTCAGAACATACATTCCGACAAAGCCAGATAAATACGGAATAAAGATTTGGTGCCTAACAGATGCAAAGACAAGTTACCTCCTCAACGCTCAAATTTATACTGGAAAGGTTGGAAATACGACAGAAACAAATCAAGGAGAAAGAATAGTCAAAGAACTGAGTCAGCCATTTCTTGGAAAAGGAAGGACAATAACGACAGATAATTTCTTCACAACAATGACACTTGCCAAGTACCTACGAACAAAAAGAAGAGGATTTGTTGGAACCATACGGAAATCAAGAACTTTCCTGCCTCCTGAAATAAATGCAAAATCTAGAGAGTTATCACAAAAGTTTTTCTACCATGACGACATCACTCTTCTCAGGCACTCAGACAAACCAGGAAAATATGTGCTACTACTGAGTTCTCAGCATCAGTCTGGTGAAGTAGAAGAGAATGGAAAGCCCGAAATCGTCAATCTTTTCAATGCAACGAAGGCAGGTGTCGGCACTCTCGATCAACTGGTGAGATATTATACAACAAAGAGGTGATCAAAGCGTTGGTCAGTCTACATATTCTATAACATTTTAGATCTTGCTGCGTGCAATGCTTTTGTTCTATACTCGACAAAACATCCAGAATTTCTTGGTCAACATAAATCAAGAGCCAGAAGAGAATTTACACAGCAATTGGTGCTTGAAATCAAAGAAATTTACTGCAAAGATAATGACAAAACAACCTCATGTGAACCGCCTGCAAAGAGGGCAAAAAGAAGACGATGTCATTTGTGCGGCAGATCAAAAGATAGACAGTCGAAAATTGTTTGCTAAAATTGTAAAAAAAATGTTTGTCAGAGCCATTCTAAAGTTGTTTGTAATGAATGTTGCTAAATCACTGTGTTTCTATTGAAAAAATATATGGGGCCTGATAGGCCCCAAAATCACTTTAGTGGATCTTTTTTTTTTTCGTAGGAGTGTTAAGCCATGACGAAATCTTATGCATTATGGCCATGTCTATAAACACAGTGCCTTCCAGTGTGATATTAGTTAAATATTCGTGCTTAAAAGGTTAGATTTTAATTCGTTTATTAGTGTCATATATATGTAGTTATTAATCTGAAATTACCAAATCATAAAAAATGTTATGTGAAATCTTTTAAAACTCAAAATATAAAGGATATACTTGGATAAATCAATTACCAATTACACTAATTTAAAAAAGAGGAGCTGCGAAAATAGTACAAATATGCGGATTTTTGCTTTACAGTTTAATATCGGTGTTTCATATTTAGTGAAGTTTAAGAATGGGAGAGAAATTAAATTAATGTTTTCGTGTTTGTCTCAATCGATGGCGTGCTTAAATCAAATATCTTTGCTTTTCACAACTCCAGTGACACAGTACTTCTTAACCTTTTCAATATCATTTTCCCCTTTAAGTTTTTTCAAAATAGCTCATTCACCCCACTTCGTAAAAAGGTAAAAACATACTAAATTAAACTGTAAAATTCTTTGTTATGACTTAAATATACAACAAACTAAAACTAGAATAATACAAAGTAAATCAGTAATGTCGAGAAACCCACTTGTTGAGAATTTTATACGCAAAAACGGCTCGTTTTGGGTTCAGAATATGTAAAATATTTTCTGAACCCAAAACGAGCCGTTTTTGCATATAAAATACAAAGTAAAATAATTATAAATGTATCGATATTTATCAGATTACAACTAGAATAAATAACAGAAACTAATGACTTTTTGCTCTTGGGTTTTTGTATAATTGATAATACTCGTTCACTCTGCCATTCACCCCATCATTCACATTCACCCAGTTGAGAAGCATTGCTCTTGTCGAACAAATTTGAAGCGAAGCTTAAACATCTTCGACAGAAACTGTAGATGGAACAGATCTATTCGTTTTCAAACGCTTAGCTATTTTGAGTCACAAATAGATTAGTCGTATACATAGTATTATGGACGAAGTGTTACCAATTTATGGTCGAGGTAGATCCTACATTTTGAAAGTCAAGATTAAAGACTTGGCCGAAGTGGTAAGGAGAAAGATAAAAATAATTTGGTACTCATTAAAAACATTAGACTAAATAGTAAACTTAATATTTGTTGTCGATCTTTTGAGCCATCGAAGTTTCAAAGAAGCGAAGGTAATGTTGCTAAATATTTGCTCGATTACTTATTCAAATGAAACAGCAAGAACAGGATAAATATTTACAATTTAAAGAAAGCTTATATTAAAAAAATGATTAACTCATTGAAGAAGATTGCTTGTGTTTAGTTTCACTCGGTGACAACTGTGGACAAAACATTGAAAGCTTGTGTTTAGTATGGATTTCTTACAAATTATCTTGGATTTAATATCATTTTATGTCTACTCCAAGGTTTCTGTGGAAGAACACTTCTCTCCTGTTTTTATTAGTGAAAGAGTATATGTTGGTTTTCAGGAAGCTATGTATCATTTCAACAAGAAATTGATAGGTATTAGGAATCCAGAGGAAATTTGAAGTGACGGACTTTTTAAACATTGCAATCTGCTAGAACAAGTTTACGATTTAATTAATGCTGACAACATTCAAACATTGGAGCATCACAAGCATTTTTGTTGTTTTTATTGACTTTAGTGATACTGATCAACAAAAAGCTGAGTTTGAGATCAATCAAGCGAATAATTTAATGAGAGAAAAAGTCGGTACTACTCTCTCGTAAGCCATCAATCAGGATCTGCAGCAAACTATGAGCCTAAATGAGAAGCTAGTTTACCAAATGTGTTTCCAGTTAATTATCATAGCTCATTTTCATCTATATTACCCTTGCCACGTATTATAATTTTTGTTCAACGAGTTTTCGATTCATTATATCACGTACATAGCGTATTACGATTTCAAATAGTCGAAAATGTTAATTTAGAAGTTAAGTAAATGTCGATATGTGTTAAATTTATGATACTTGCCAACAATATTAATTCATACAATTTTCTTTCTTGATATAAATATATTTCAATACACAAACAACAATGCAATTTACAATAACGTTTATTACAAATAATGGTTTATATAAAAGTTTTATAAATTTACAAATAATAGCGAGTCTTGGTTGGGAATTGGATCTTTTATTGAAGTTCATGGAGAGCGAATTAATTCTGTGTTGATACACTAGTACACTTTTCTTGACAGCTTGAAGCACACGTGAGTTTTCTATTGACGATAATATCTAAAATTATCATAGAAATACTGGCGTACAAAGATAATTCCCTCAAGCTGAATGGTTCATAACGTTTGAAATATATAAACTGTTCTGGTTAAATATCTGTAGCTTTCTGACTAATAAGCATTTATTGCAATATATAGCTTCCAAAGCTTATAGAGTACTGACTGCAGCAACCAGACAATTTTCTAGGACTGTCTCTCGGCGTCTTGCGATAGTAGCTCTAATACTCGTTAAGCGAGGTTCTCGAAAATTCAATAATATTCGAAGACACGCTGGTGTTTTCGTAAAACATATATTGTTTTTCTTTCTCTCAAGAATATTCTACAAATCTAAAGGAAAGGCAAAACTTGCGCAATACACATTTAACAGTATAAGTTACATGGATTTATAAATACATATTAAACTGAAACAAACACAGATAATAAAATAACATTAAATCCGTTAACGCCCCTCCTTAGGTAATTAACAATTTACCGTGGACATTTTTTACGAATTTTTTATACATGTATATATTTTTGTATACACACTGATAACAATACATTAAAAATAATACATTGTCAATGACGGCAAGAAGAAATAATTGGCGTGTGACGGTGGACGGCGAAAGTTCGTACGTGTCTGAATTCCGTACTGCGAAATTTTATTCCTCACGTGCTAAATGTCATTGCCGTCGTACTATTTATTATTCGTCGTTAAACTCCAATACCTATCTAATAAACTTATTACATGTTTATATAAATTATTTTCAGTTAGGCTTAGTAACAAGAAACTTAATAATATTTTGTGCTGTTTATCCAACATGAGATAATACATAATTTGTTGCGTTTAAAATATGAAAGTTACATGAACAAAGAAAATAAAATTAATATTTATCGTGAATTAGAGTAGGATAGAACTTGGTTTCACATCACATTCTACCGACAGAATTTGACCGCAGAGCAAACGGCACACCGCTGAACCTGTATTGGATGTGCACATATAGAAGTGCAAGCAATTGCTGTACATAGTTTAACCGTGCTTGATTATAAAAGTTATTAAAATCGTAATAAACTTCATTTTAAATTTATAAATTTTGTTTTATTGTTTCACTTTGGAAGAAAGTTAATGTAATATGTACTTACGTTATAAATTATTAAATGAGTTATAGTACTACTACTATTAGTCACTATGGTAGAATCAATTTTTGATTACCAGTTCAGAATTATTTTGATTGGCGACAGTATGGTGGGAAAAAGCACTTTGTTGAGAGCATTTACCGAAGGAAAATTCACTGAAGTGTTGGATCCAACAGTTGGCGTGGATTTTTTTTCCCGTCTTGTAGAAATAAAAAATGGTGTTAGGGTTAAGCTTCAACTCTGGGACACAGCTGGACAAGAGAGATTCAGGTTGTAATCTTGGGTTAAAATACATGTGGAGAAGTTTTCTTTTTCTTGCACATATTTGAGTAGGGTAGCATAAGTTTAAAATACGGTAACGTGAGTAACTGTCAAATAAATATTTTTTCAACAATATATGTAAATTAATATACATAATTAATATTATTAGTGGATATGTTTAAATTAAAGCTTTTATATAGAATGGTTAAAAAGTCCTTTTTGATCATGTATAATTAGAACGTACTTAATTGTGTAAGTAAAAAAATAATATGGTAAATAATTGCATGCTTGGGTGTCTTCATTTATTTAAATATTATGACTTGGAATATTTTTTAATTTATTTTCCAGAACAAAAGAACATTCACTTTTTTTTAGTTTATATATCATTTTGATAATACATAATAAATAATGGCACCTATTACAAACAAATTATTATGCCAATGAGTAGGTTTTTAATAAATATTTGGAACATAATTTGAATGATGGTTTAAAAGATAAGTTACAGAGTTAAAACTTAAATTATTAACATCATAATAATACTAATAAGTTAATTTTTAACTCTGTAACTTATCTTAAAGTTATTCATATTATCAAAACTCCCTAACTTTATCCAAGCTTAAATATTTCCCACTACATCATGGTTTTCTACTTAAAATTGAGTTCTCGACATTTTCTTTTTACTGATGCTCAACCTGTAATGGAAAAACCATGATGTAGTTGGAAATACTTAAGCTTAGGTAAAGTTAGGGAACTCTAATAATATGAATTCCTTTCAGGTACCAAGCTTTAAGTTATTTTACTACTGATATATGTTTTAGCATGGGTGGTTGGATGGATCTCTATTTAAGAGAAGAACTTCATCCTGTTGGGAATTAAGACAAGTAATGGTAATCAGGATGTTTACATTCAAGGATTTACACAACACTTAAGGAAAACAAGGGGATTATTGATTTCTCAAAGCTGTCCTTCTTGCTTTAAAAATAAAAAGATCTAAGATTATGTCATTTACCATGCAATTTTTTATACTGTTATTCTCTTGTTCTATCATTCTCACCACTACACACACACAAAAAAAGGCTTATTGGTACTACAGATTCCCATGATAATCGTAAACACTTTAATCAGATTCTTTCCTATGCATCTTTTTTTGATAAAATTTCCATCTTGGGTATCACCATGGCAGTTTTTCTCTGAACTCTTTCTGCATATTTACACATATTGATTAAATCTAGGAATTAGCTCTTCTGAAAGAATGGATATTCAAGATTCTTATTCCATGGTGCTTTGACAGTGAATGTTATATTCCTGACTTATTATACATGCTAAAAACTTAAAGTTAGTAATATTATTTTAACCATCAGCCAATCAGTGAGTAGTTTACTGCAGTGTTGCTTCAGATATTTTTATTGTTTGTATTTAAAATAGCAACATACCATCAGAGGTGGTTGTTCCCCCAAATTTTCATCATGATGTACCCTTTAAACTTTTCAATTGAGATTGTATTTATATATTATAGACATGAGAATTTGTTTATTTCAATTTTGCATATATTGTGAAAACCTGACTATTGGGCCTTCAGAATATTGGGTGATTGTCGCGAAGTAGATGCAAACTGGGCAATATTATTTTTTGAATAGGGCAGTCTTTCTCTGGAATAGATAGCTTTCATATATGGTAGATACAATCAAATTAGAAAAGTTGAAGAGAAGACTTTAATAGCAAAAAATTAAAACTGGATATAAGAATATAGGTGTTCGATAAAATAATTTGGATAGCTATGATGAATAGAGGGATTTTGGACAATGAATTATTGGAAAGGATGCAGAGAAAGGCTACTGTAATGGTACTTGGGATAGAAATGCCATATTAAAAAATAATGATTAGAGGGGATTTAATTGAAATGTTTAAGATTGTTAAGCAAATTGAAAGTGTCAGTGCATCATCATGCCTGTGATGTATATGGGTTATAATTTGAGTCATACAGTTTAATATAAATGGATACCCATTCAACAGCATGACCAAAGAAAACGATAAATCACTCAATCCATTGAAGATGTGTACTGTTGCTCATAATACAGCTACTAGAATTTTAGGGTGAATAATAGACATAATGATTACAAGCCAATGATTGTTTGTTTCTTTTCAGATCACAGTTTAGGTTTTACTTAAAATAATGTGTACAGTTTTGATATTCCTGTCTAAGAAAGGATATCAATTTATTATAAGGGGTTCATGAAAGGCTATTTGAATGATTCTGGAGATGAAAGGATTATCTTGAGTTTGATGAGTTAAGATATCTTATTTCCTCTTGAGAAAATAAGTTGTTTTTGTATGTTATTATTCTGTGTTCTTGTAAGTGTTATTTAATTAAATAAACTTTATGAAGTAGTATCATTATCATAAAAAGTTGGCTTAATTTTTCTTGACATTAACAACAAGAAGGCAAAAGATGAAAGATAAGTACTATGTTTCTTGTTCTTTATTTTTATTCTTTATCTATTATTACAAAAATAACTAAAATGTATTAGTTAGAAACCTGTTAGGTTAGATTAGGTAAGACAGTTAAGGAAATATTAGTGGTAAAAATTATTCACAAAGTGTGCTTATGAGCGTCTCATATGTATGTCACTCAAGAGGGTAACTTGAAAAGGACTTTTACTAAGTGATTTACAACTTATGTAGCAAGATTATTGGTTAGATGTGGGTCAAAGGTCAATAAAATTAATTATAAATTGATGTGCACTGTTATGAACTTTAAGCTATTTAGAATAACCAGTTATGATGTTCTGTTACAACTTGAAATCATTCTAGAGAGAAAAAAGGATGATTTAGATTTTTTTTTTTAAGTACATAACTAAAAATTCTGATTTGTTGTCTACATTACAGTTATAATATTTACTGCACTATGGTTAAATGGTTGTTAAGAGATGATACAAGTTATATGAGCTTGTTGCAAAAAAGGATTAACAACCATAATGTAATTGTACATTTTCACCTTAACTTCAATTTTCTGATCAGATTATCTACAACAATTGTCATTTAAAAATTTTGTACTCTTGAAATTCCTGACAAGAGCCCATAAAATTCAACTTTTTGATTACCATTTTTTATTATTTCAGTCTTAATAGGCTGTAGTTTATTTCTGCTATAAAAAAATCCAAACCATTCTTTTCAAAAGTACTTGTGGTTAAATATTGTATAATCTTGAATTTAAAAATAATTTCTATTATAATAATTCTCCAATTTAACCAGGTTTCTGTTATTTCAGTTATATAACTTCATTTCATCTAGAACTCTAAACCGATCCAGTTTATTTATAATACTTTTAACATGGACATTAATTAATTAAGCCTATTCTTAACTATACCATATTTATCTTTAAACCTGACAAACCTGTAATTGAAAAAATGCGTATTTCACTAGTAATATTAAAATTAGAAGGGAGGCGTAGTCTTGTCTGTCCATACTTTCAGTTGATGAACAATATTTTTATGAAAGTGAAGCAGACCGTCATAGATACTGTGTAAGGACAAATATTACATATCCTCATTAATTTCTACAAAATAATGATAATTGGGCTAAAGCAACAAAATTATCTTCTGTGATGACTCTTCACCTCTGCACAAAGCTCAGCTATCTTCCTCATGTATTTGCTGGAGAGATTTCATGCTACTAGCCTTGGAGTAACCTCTGTCTAATTTCACTGCAATGTGATGATAGCACTTTGCAGCAAAAGCCCTCCACCATAGGAGATCATCACATCTCCACAGACATCCCCCCATGCACTAATAGTGGTAAAAGCATTATTTTTCACCTTGGCATTATAGAGAACAGATGCATTTAATTTTCATGACTGAGTTCAGTTTACAATTTATTTTGATTTGCATCATTAATGAAATGTGGGTTAAAATTTTTCTTAGAGTTTGTTTCAGAATCTTTAAGTTTTATTGTGAATTCTTAAATAACAATGATTTCAACTTAGATTTGATTGTGTGACTATTCACAGTTAAGTTTTATTTGTGTTGCAGATTTTGGAGATTTGTTATTACAGCCAGTGTTTAATGTGTTGTGAATTACCACATGCTTAATGGGCCTCTTATCCCAATCCTGTTGGTTAAATTTCTTTCTCTTTGTTGGAAATGATCCATTTGATTGTGAACTTGGTTTACTTTGTGTAGTACTTTATTACCAAATGGTAAAATGACTGGAAAATGAGTAATCTTCCAATCTCTTTTTGTGTTTCTCTTACTATATTTTGCCTGTTTCTCTTATTATTTTTTCTTCTTTTACTCTATGACTCACAATACTTCAGTTTATTTTGTCTCTTCTCTTTGCTTGTTTTGATTATTTATACCATTTATTTTCTCTATATAACTCCTTCTGTTTCCCAATTTCTCCTCTCTCTCTTGCTTTGCCCTCATGCATCCATTCTTTATCTTAAGTTGTCTTCTCCATTCTAATTCATGAAACTTGCTTCACTTGTAACTAATCAAGCTGGACCTTTTACTTGTGTAGTATTGTTCTTGTTACCATTCCACTGTCTTTGCTTATAAATGGTTGTGGTGGGTCCTTTGTCATTGGTATTTCTGCCACTTCTTTTTTCCTGTTAGTCATACTGTGAACTATCTTTCTGTTTTTTATATGTATATTTGCCATTGCTTTATCAATCTCTGCATTCACTATTTGTTTAAAAGCCCTGTCTATGGCTTTTCTTCTTTCCTGATACCATGAAGTGTTTCTTCTGATCCTCTCCACTTTGTTCTGCTTTTTTCATCTTCCTCCATCTCCTTTATCCAACTCTCATGCTTGATTGAGATCTTGATGAGGTTTTGCTTGATCTCTTGCATGCATGCCTGCCCTCTTCCTTCACATTTCTGTATTTCTTTCCTTCTTCAGACATTGAATGCATCGGTGGTTTACCATAATTCTCTTCTGCATTCTTTCCTTCTGTCAGTTGCTTTTTGGATGGACTCTGGAAGTGATGAGCTCCTGTGTCTTGTTAGGCTTTTAAGTATGTCTTACCATGGATGTTTCCCTTTCAGAGCTTCTGCTTTCTGATCCACTTTTTCTAATAATCTCTTTCCTCGTATTCTTACCAGTTGGGTTTGTTGATTATTCCAGCTGGAATGTTTAACTTAAGTTGTGAATACATACAGACTATTTTACACTTCTTCACATTCAATTCTACATCTTTTTCATATTTTTACATCTCTCTCTTTTTCTTTCTTTGTCAGCTCTAGAATGAGATTCGTGGTGAGAATGTAGACATTTCACAAACTTTTCTTACACCTTTTGACTGTTTTGTCTCTTAGTGATTTTTTTACCTTCATAGGACTCAATTCCTTCTATCATACCAACTTCTTTGAGAAGATTAAGTACTGTTTCTCTTTCAGGGTCCCTTTTTCATTCATAGAATCTTGCTATGCAGCTGATGTTGCCTACCAGGTTAAACTTACCGATAATCTGCATCAAGCAAGGATAACGGAAAGTGTTCATACTTTCTGCCTTGGCTTTACCTATATGGACTATGAGATGAGGTTTTCTGCAAGACAGCTTGAGGTGTTCTTGTGGTGTGTGTATATATATATTATTTGTCCTATCCAGACTGTATTTATTTTGTGGACTATCAGGAAAAGTCAACATTGGGGAGGTTTTTGACCTTCTTCTCAGGCTCATATTTATTAGCTCTTAGGGATTTCATGTCCACTCATTATACTGTCTTGAGTAAAACTCACTTTTCCAGAAATGGCTCAATATTGAGCATAGGTATTCAGAATGAATCCTGTGCACGATAAAACAAAATAGTCATAGATATTCAAATTTATAACATTTATTTTCCAGTTAAGGCCTCTGTATTTGCCAGATTTTTAACCTGACAATTTAGATATGAACTATTAAAAGCTTGTATTTGTGACTGATTATTTATGTTAATAAGTATATACATTAAAAATTCTTCAACATATTTTTTTAATGGCTATAATTGTGTGAAGACATAGTGTTTTATGATATTAAATTACAAGGATTTTTTTAATGTGTAAATTAAATGTTTTTCTGCTTTTGCTTATATTAAAGCAGGTATACAATACATGATAGATCTATAGAATTAAATTGGAAATATGTTTTCTAACAACACAAAAAATGTCTTCATTTAATGTATTATATGCTCACCTTAAATTTATTTGTAGAATTTCTATGCTTGTAAATAATATTACAGAATAAAGTTATCAAGTGAAAGTTTTGTAATTTACACTTTTTGTGTGTGTGTGTTACAGGTCTATTACACGTTCATATTATCGAAATTCAGTAGGAGCACTGCTCCTGTATGATATTACAAGACGAGCGAGTTTTGAACACCTTGTGGACTGGCTTTTTGATGCCACTAAGCATATTGAACCAAGGAGAGCTATTTATCAAGTATGTGCTACCAGCAGTGTACATTAAAAGAATATTTACATACTTTTACTGATAACTCATGTTTAAAAGTGTTTAAATTATGATAGTTTTACTTTGATACCCAAGATAAATTAGTATTATAAATTATATAGTTTACTCTCATCAAATTATTTATTTCTTGATCATGAATATTTAAGTCAAGTAATGAAAAAGAAATAGACTTAATATCAGTTAAGTGTATTATGCACTTGATTCATTCTAGCTCATGTGGATGAATGTTGGTGGTACAGTTACTTCATAAAATAAGGAAAAACTGTGGAATATGATTTTATAGAGAAATTCACAAATTAAAAAAGTTAAGGTTTTTAGCCCAACTGATTCTTGAGATATTCATTTTATTATTGGTTTCAGTTAAATATATCAACCTTTTACAACAGTTGTCAAAGACATGTAGCTCCCCCAACAGTACAGTGATGTGTCTGCAGATTTACACTGCTATAAACTGGGTTTCAGTACCTGTGGCTGGCAGAGCACAGATAGCCTATTGTGTAGCTTTTTCCTTGATTCTAAATAAACAGACATGTAATTAAAATCTTGAACTGAAGCTGAAAGTACAAAATTTCAAATAAACAGTATTTTATTTTGAATTTTTGTTGTTATGAAATTTTATGTATTATCTTAAGTCCTTTTTTGGTTGTTTTTACAAACAGTAAAAATCATGACTTCATGAGGTTCAAGTACCACTAATTTGATCCAGTGGTAGATTTAAGGTTGTGTGTGGACCAAGGGACTACATCCTATGTAATTTCACATAGAATAAAATTATCAATGGGCCCTCATTAAGATCATGGGTCCTGGGGCTGAGCCCTCTCTAGCCCTACCTAAATATGCCATTGGTTGGATCGATGGGATCATGCTTCAAAATGATTACAGAAACTAAATGTTCAATAATTTGCTGAAAGGAATTCAAACAGTACTAATATGCAGTTAGAGCAAATTCAGTATCTTTATGAAAATTGATAGATTTCCATAATTTGCAAAACTTTTTGTGGAAGAATGGGTTATGTATTTGCACTGTATTTAGTTAAAAATTGCTTGAATCTTACTTGGAGTTCACACTTACAATATGCTTATTGGTATACCATGTTAAAGAAGTTAATAGTGTTCGGTTCAACTCCATTTTTAGCTTATGGGTGAAACTCTAATTGGAAATAACTTTGGAGCCATTTAGGCTAGAAACCAGATTTTTATTTATTTATGAGTGTACCTGTAAGATCAATGTTTGTAGTACTTGTTACTAATATTTTGAGGTGTTTGAAACACTGCTTTTTCAGAATTTGGCTCATTTGAGATGAATGCATGTTATGTAGAGATTTTGTAGTTTAACTGTGTAAAAGTCTTATGTAGAGCTATGCTAGCTGCTATGAACATTGTCTCCAAATGGATGGATATAGCTTTTTATGTTGCACTAAATGAATAATTACCTACTAACTACCTCAAATTATCATGCAAAATTAAAGTTTATAATACTGAGACAATGTATACCCACCTCTTTAGACAAAACCGTTTGATTTATCTGCCTGTGAAGTTTGCATGACACTAGTGGTCATGCAAAAACAGCCCTCTTCCAGTAGAAGGGTGACACAAATTTCTTTTGCAGTTAACTCCACTTAAACACTTGTACTTAAAATAACTTCATTATTTTCCTTAGCAGTCTGTCAAATGGATTTTTATTAAATTTATTGATTAATTACATGAGAACTTAATTATTTCAGCTAAATTATTTCTTTCTTGACTAAAGATTAAGAAAAAAAATGCACATTTTTCACTGCTCACCCGTTATGATTCTAAACTGATAGTAATTTCTGCTTCATTTTGTGATGATAATGTTAGTAAATGGAGACCTGCATGTACTATGGCTTCTGGTAGCTCATTATCAAATGGAAAACATGACAGCTACTGTTCAATGAATTGTGAGTTCTCTGTTCCTCCCATCTACTCAAATCATATTCCTTCTCCTTAGTGTGAATATGACTAATATGACAACAATTTTGACTGATTCAACACCAGTATTTTTCTCCAGATACTACTTCATTAATGGCTACAAGTCCTCACTCTTTTAATCTCGTTCTTGACATGATTTGACAGGTATGCTCTTTTTTTTAATCTTTTTCTCCAATGTCTATTGATTCATCCCATTCTTTACTACATGAAACTCAAACTCAAGATTACTTTAGTATTCCCTTCTTTTTTTGGTATTAGAGTACTTATGAACTTGTTTCTTGAATAACTGTGCACCTGTACTCCTCCTCTTTGTCTATACAACTCCTTTTGTCAAAGATTACAGCCATTCTTAATTTTCATTCTTTGATTCTCAGTATTCAGAACCTTTATAATCTGCTTTCTAATTGTCTCTTTTTTACCACTGTCCTATATTACCTTTTGTTCCTTCTCATTATTCTTAATACAGTTCATTGTGCTTTTGAGGTGTTTTATTCTCTTCATTGCTTTAGACAGTACTACTACTTGAACTCTATTCCTTCTTTCTTCGTTCCTCTACTGTTGAAACTTGTTGGGATAGGATATTCATCTGCTTTACTTTTATGTCTGGGATCTTCATTGGACTCCTTTTCTTTGCCTGGATGTGTTTGATGCTGTTTTTGACTCTGGCTTAGCTTCATTCCTTATTGTATTAGGTTTGTTGTCTTTTTAAACTTGCCTTTCTCTTTCCATGTGTGCTCAGTCTATGTTTTTGTTTTATTCTTCCTTCTAATTTCTCTTCTTTCTATCTTCAAACTTTCCAACATTATGGTTATCACTTGTCTCATAATTGATTATGCTATTGATCCAGTGGGTGCCCATCTCTCTTGCTTTGTCAGTCTTTGGCCTGCAAATTAGTTCTTCAGGTTCTTACCCATGACCCATCTCTCCACTTTTTTTTTTCTCCCCTTCCCTATGTTTATCTTTAGTATCTTGAGGATTCAGTCTCAGAGCTCTTGGTCAGAAATACTGTTGAGAAAGAGAATATTTAATTCTATTTCTGGATATTTTTATTGTCTCTTTGTGGTAATCCAAGAAAATTGGGGACTGGTGTCCAGCTACTGTTCTGTCATCTTTCTTTTGGTATCTAGTCATGTTATGGTTCTGGTTGGAGGGTTTATTTTCTTTCCATGAGTCATTTTCATCCAGTTTACAGATGACTAAGGTTGACATATTGAATACCTTCTTACACATCCCAATTGCCCTGTACTCCAGACATTTTCTCCATTTTATCCATTAATCGAGTCTTATAGTTCCAGGCTTTGGTATTATGTCTGCTCCTTACATCTTCAATTGGTTTCTTCTCATTATATGTTGAAAGGACTTCTCTCACATCTTCATTTTTCTTCAATAAACTGCTCAACTGGTTTGGATAATCAAGAATTCCAAGATTTTTTCTTCTTTCTTCCCAGTATTTGATACACCTGAGAAGTTCTTGAACACTCATCTCAGTTAGGCTTCAACACTCCACTTATAAACAATGAGTGTAATGTTACCAAGAGTTATGCATCTTATTTAAAGCCTGTGCATAAGTTTCTTTAACTTTTGGGAAATCTGACATCATTATAATCAATTATTTCTTTAGGTGTTGGATGCATACTTCCTTTAGTGGACTTCTCAAGATGAGTGGAACCACTCATTGGTTTTGGACCATCTTACTGTTGCTCACCTTTCAGTCATTCTGTCTTTTCTATTTAGTTGTGATCCCCTTTTTTCTTATTGACCTTCTTCTCTAACTATCATGTCTGACT
This sequence comes from Carcinoscorpius rotundicauda, assembly GCA_011833715.1. Classification (NCBI taxonomy): domain Eukaryota; kingdom Metazoa; phylum Arthropoda; class Merostomata; order Xiphosura; family Limulidae; genus Carcinoscorpius; species Carcinoscorpius rotundicauda. Next base: position 39,421,129 of record CM022392.1, on the reverse strand, counting down.
AGCACCTAAACCCTTTAGCTAGCACATGATTTTAAAAATCATTTCTGTACATGTCACAATGTTTTACTGAGTTACTTTCAAAATTAAAACAATTTTACTATCAATGCATTTTAGGGAATTAGGACTATAATAAATATTATAATTCAAAGATTTATATTATAATGTTTTAATTTCTTTATTTTAAAAGAAACCTTTAAAATTACCTAAGTTTTATTTTTATTGTCATGTGATGCACAAGCCTTCAAGGATCTTACTTTACAAGTGCAAAATGAATTTGCCAGAGGCTTTCAAGTCTCTGCCAAACATAATAATAAATTGTAAAAGACAAAAAATGAAAATGAGAAATGAAAAATAAACTATAAGTGAAAAGATAAAGACCTGAAATTATGAATATAAGCTAAAGAAGGTATTTTAAGAATATGTACATATTTCCATGTCTTAATTTTATACATTTCCTCAAACTGTATGTATGATGATGATGATATATATAGTTAGTAATATGGTAAAGAAAATGAAAAATAAAACATCTACCTTGAAAAACTGTTGATGGTCATTTAAGAAGTTCTGGAAGCTATGTAAATGAAATTTGAAAAATGTGAGATAAAGAAGTATTTTTATACTTCATATGAAAAGAATATATGGTTGTGTACACACTCACATACGCTCTGTTTGAGCCATGGGCTTCCTATTCTTTATATAAGCTTTCTTTGAAGGCATACATTCTTCTCTACTGATGTGACCATTCTCATCATCACTGATTATTTTGATTTATATATGCCATTAATGCTTCTCCTACTTATTTATACTTATTTCTCTATTGAGACTGGTTTTTCAATATTGTGACTTGGGCTGCTGATGAATGTTATCATTCTTTCTCTTCTGCCTTCCACCCTTCCATATCTTACCTCTGTGTTCACTCGGATCAAGATTATCATGTGTATTTAGTTTCTGTTGTATGGTATTATTTGTCACAAACATCTTCTTTTCTGGATTTGTATTATAGTTTGTTTTAAATCCCATCTTTGACCAGGAATTAATCACTTCAAAACTTTACTAGGTGAGTGCACCTACTCTTCAAGTTGATATGTTCTTCATAATGATTCTTGCAGTCATTTTCACATTTCAATGTATCAAATTAAACTCCCCTGATTCTCTTGTATCTCATTTTTGCCGACTCCCAGTGAGAATCCTACAGGTTAGTACGTGTACAAATTCACATACATTTGTTTCTTGTTATCTTCCATCTCCTCTGTTGTTTGTTTTTTGTCTATTGAGGTATTTTGACTCTGCCCTGTAACTTTTATTATTTTTCATCACTTTTTTCTCTCTTATACAATCCCACCAGAAGGCTGATGTTGCCTACCTGCCTATACTTATTCTTTAAAATTCACATCAATCCAGGAGTAATGGAAAATATTCAATCCATTTAACCTGATTCCATTTATTGTCCAGTTTTTTTTCCTTGTGAACAACAGAGCTATCATCATTACATTAAACTGACTTAATAACCCAACTCAATCCTCTTTTGGATTACCATTGAAAAGCTGCCACAAATGAAGTGAATACTCACTTATTCAGCTCAGACTTGTCAGCTTTTCAAAATAGTTTTACAGATAACTCTTCTATTGCCTCTTGTAAAAGATTTCTGGTAAATATCAGAGGAGGATCCAGGCATTTCTTTGAGTCTTTCTAATATGAATACTTCCACCCCATTTCTTGAACTAGAGCATGGGAGTCCCTTGCCACTTATCAGGTTTTGACTGCTGGGGTGGTGGATCTTGAAAAGTTCTTTGCTGGTTATGTACAACAAACTACTGTGAGAAGTAGGGATCTTACCTAGATTTAATCTTTGCAATAGCTTTCCCAACATTTCAGTGTGGGTTTCTGCCTCTTCTATGTCAGGAGGTGAGGTATAGTCTTAGAAGTTAATGTTTGTATATCTGAAAATGTATTGCCAACATATACTTACCATGCATCTTCTCATCTATTTCCCCCACTTTTGGGGTAATTTGTTCTTTCCTTTTATAAGAATGAAATTATTCCATGTGCAAGTGCTTAAGAAGAGTTACTGTGCAAAGAGATTGTGTCTTCCTGCTTTTGGTAGAGGACTGTTGCCACATAATATTGCTATATGATGCACTAGTGCAGTTCATGTTAAATACATGATTTTTGGATGGGAGTTAGCTCAAAATTAGTGGCATACAAATCTTATAACCAGATGCATGAGGATCAAGCTATTTTGTGTAATGAGGTATCTACTGGAAATACATTTTTCAGAAAAGTAATTCTACCAAAGAAAAACACTAGTGTATTATATTTCTAAAACCAGAAGTATTATTCCTCATATGCTATATTGTACTATATTAAATTTTGTCAGGCTGTTTTGTGGAATAACTGAGACAAAGAGTTAGTATTACTAATGGTATAATTATTCTTGACTTTATCATATGTATTACTATTATCACAACATTATGACCAGTGAATTCTTTGTTCATCCTCAGGTGTTACATCAACCCTTTTTCTTTGCATCACACCGAGAAATGTTTTTTGTGTAATTACCAGGATCTGAACCCCTAAACCTATTATCCTGTATATGGACACATTAACCAATAAAGACAAGAATAATTGTCCAAATATTTATACCATTAGTGCCAACCAGTGTCCATCATTAGGTTGTTGTGTTTTTTAGTAGGTTTGAAAAATATGAAACTTACTGAACTGATTTTCATGTTTAGTTGCATAAGCATGAAACATCCTTAAGATCTGTTTTAGAGAACTGAAAGTGTTGAACAGAAAACTGAAAAATATAAGGCAGTTTTTGGAATAACTGATTGCATGTTACTCTGCATAATTTAAAATATTTCTAACAAATGCTCAATAACAGTATATAATTTGAAATAATTTATATTTCTGATTGATGATAAATGTGTTAAAAATTTAAAAGTATATAGTACTATTACTCATAATATGTCAAATGTCATCATAATTTTAATGCTGCTTATGCACTGATGAAATATATTAATTTATCACTTACATTTTGTTTTTCACAATAAATAAAAATTGTAATTTTCTTTTTCAATATTGTGTAATGCTGACTGGTATGTTAAACATTATTTTCAAAGTAAGAAAATAAAGTAAATTACCACTGTTCTCAAGAAATATGCAACTGAATGTTTTCTGGAGTACTGTGATTGGTTTAGTTTGTACAAAATTTGAATACTTATGGTTTTGTTACTTCTCACATATGCTGATGTCACTAAGAACAACTTTAAATGCAAAATGTTTTGTTTTTCTTGAAATTAACATTTTTTACCTTATAAGAAGAAATACAGCTGAACATTGTATAATTTATGAATGACATTTTAAATAAGTATTTAACTTTAATTGTGTGTTGATGATGTTAATCACTTTGTGATGTTACATATGGTATTAATGCTTAATATAATTTTTTGTTCATTTAGTTTGAGTCTTAATTTTTTTCATTATTCATATTCAGTTAGAAATATGTTTTGATGTTTGAACAAGTTATTATTTTCTTCTAGTTTACTTATTCACTTTTGTCAATAGACTACAGTACTAATAATATACTGTGGACTTAATTTTTCAAAGCACTAATAATACAAGTGTAACTTGAATGGCATGTAATGAATTGACATGTCCTTCCATCCATTATGAATATGGTGCATTGAATATAATTTATGGTTATAATCCAAATTCTAAGAGTTTTTAATCTGCATAGAAGCTAATGAAAAATTATCTATGGTAAATTTCAAAACTAACCAGTATTTTTTAAAATTTTGAACCAGATATATTTCATTCATAGATGTTTGCTCTCATACACAGAAATTTGTTTGATGCTTATTTAAAAAATAAAATACAAAAACTCATTGTAAGGATGCTGTTACTGACATCAAGTAATCACCACGTTTTGAGGCAGTTTCTAGGTGCATATACATTAGTATTAGAGTGACCCTTATTTTAAAGTTTTGAGTTACAACACTCACACCCCCTTTTTTGTTCAAATGTATAATCAAGTAATTCACATCAAATGTATTGCTAGTGAATAACATTTAGAAGTTAGTCAAGTAGTTGGAATTTAACCATATAGTTCACATTATATCTGCAAATTCTGGAAGGTTCTAGATTATTCTGAAATAGTTTAACACATCATGGAAATTTTAGCACTTCTTAATTCTAGGTAAGAATAGGTGGATTTTCTGTCTGCAATCTGTCTGGAGTAGAAGTAAGCCAACTCTTATATGTTCCAAAGTTGATTTCTAGCACTGAAGAATCTCAAGTATCCACTGTAGTATCTTGCTTGAAGAGTAGAGCGCCACTGATCATGTATCAGGGACAATACACAACATGATCAGGGACAATACACATCATTAAAAGTAACTATATCTAAAAAAAAGTTTTTAAGGCTCTTAAAAGTCATTAATTTTAAGAAATTGTTCAAAGAAATGAAAATCACATTCAAGTAGTTTACAATTGATACTAGTGGTGTTTCAACATAATATTTTGTACTAATGCTACTACTTCTCAAAAACATTTTCTTTAATTGAATAATACACTGAAGAACACTGAATAATAATGTGGCAAAAACATTCAATGTCTTATAACTCTCACAGTTTTCCCAGATCTCTAATTACATGTCAAAAGCCATTAATAATTCAATTAACCTGTTCAATGTGTTCCCACACTTTATATGTATTATAATGTTATGACATACTTGGTTTGACCTATTCCTCATGAAAGGTTTAATTTACTCATAAAATGTTATCTTGTAATATAGAAAATCTGTTGTGATAAATGTGAAAATTTATTGCATAATACTGCATGCCTTTGGTATTTTCAGCCCCACATTTAGCTCTGAGCTTGCAAATGCTGCTGTTTTCTGCAATGTTTAATTCAGTGGATGCTTAGCATGTTCAGCACTTCAAAATGGCATAGATTAAAAAAGTTTATTGTGATAGAGTAGTCCAATCTGTTTCGTTAAAAAGTCAGTAATTATGGCTCTGGAAGATCATTAAAAATCATTATTTTTTCCAAGCCTCCACCTTGAATGAACCCTGTGTAAAGACAGCTTGGTTGGACATGACAATAAGCAACAGTCTTCATAGAAATGAAGCAGATGTGCTGTTGGAACAAAGAACAAACGGCAATTTTCTGCTTTGGCATACCAGCATCGCGTTTTTGAACTTGTCTTGGCATGTGTTCTCAAAGACTGTATGGAACTTTCCTTAGTCTAGATATTACAATTTTCAGTTAATATCAGTAACCTTAGAAATATATGGACTAGTCTATTTATGAAGTGCAGCTGATCATGATGAAGTAGCCAAAGCCATAGATGAAATTGAGAACAGTGTCACTGAATCTGCTACAAACCAACTTCATATCAGCCATCTTATGGACCATTACTGAGATCTTTTTGAACTAGCTATAACCTTTCTTGGCAGCATCTCTTTGAAGTGTGTTTGATAGCTACTGGAGAACTGCATCATGCATGATGGATAGCCATGGCATTATATGCTCTTAAGACCTTGATCTTTTTGGGACAGTTTTAGCTCATTTGTCTTAAGAAAGAATCTCCATGACATTTTTGTCATTGTTGTTTGAGCCTATCTTATGACATGGTTCACTGCTTCTGATGCCATTTGTTCCTCTTGCAGTGACCTAAACCTCTTTATATTTTTTATTGTGTATAAAAATATTTATTCTGCTTTTTCAAAATCTGCAGGTTATATATTTGCAAGATGTTTGTAGTAATCTCTCTGAGGAGCTCACTGGTTTGGTCTTCTTTGATTCAGCTGTATTCACAGAGATAAAACAATCAATGGTTAAGGCACTAAATGAGAAGGCATGAAATAATTTCCAAAGCATATTAAGCTGAATATCAGGATGTTTGAGATCATATCAGTTTAATATTTTGACAGAAGAAACACAACAGGCTTCTGCTTCAAAATTCTATCTGGATTATGACCTCAAGTTATAGGATCTCGGAGAAGACTGCAGGGAGACAGTAAAGTCTGTTCAATACTTAAATGTTGTAAATGAAAGTGCTGAAAGAAGGAGTGGTCCTGTTTAAGAAATATATAGCCATCACAATGAAGAAAGAAGAGTGGAATCAATTCCTCCTTGAAGTTGTGCAGGATCATAGAAATCACTTCGAGTGGAGCAAAAAAGTAATAATAACAATGCAAAGGTAACTAACTATGCTAAAACCATATAGAAATCATATAATTAAGTAATATTATTATACAATAAAATGATATACTTTAGATGAATTATAATACATAAATATTTTTATATCATGTTGTACATACTGTACTAGGTTACTGCAGTTTAGCACTTCAACCTCACTGAATAACCTCTAAATATGGTCCAAATTGGATGAAATTGAGCATTTAATGGTTTTTGTACATTGAAATAGAATTAGGAGATGAAAGCTTTAAAATCTGTAATCTAAAATTTTGCCTGCAAATGAGGATCATCCTAATATAAGTAGTATACATTACAAATTTGTTTAATTCACGTAAATGGTAACTGAGCTTATGGTTGCCGTACTGTTTTCTGTCTGTGTAGATACATTTGTCATGTAACTTTCAAGGGAATGAGAGAACACTTGGATTAATTTCCTGTTTATAGCAGTTTTCATTTTCCATTTAATTCTTAACTTCTTTAGTCCATTTTAATCCCTTGTCTCCAATAACTCCTTAATGTTGTTTTCTTGTCTTTGCTTTTTTTTTTCTTATCCGTCTTTTTCATTTCTTTTATGAAGTCTTCACTGTGATCTTTTATTTTCTGGGGGTATACATTTGCTACATTTTATTATCTTGTCCAGAGTTTTGTCTTGTGTTTGTTCTTTGTACTTGCTGTTGTTGAGACCTTCTGTGATGGAAATTTCTTGTTTGTGCTGTTCATTTCTCCCATTCTTATTTTCTCTGAAATACCAGTTTTTTCTTTCCTCCTTAGTTTTGTGTCATTTCCATACATATTCCTTGAACCAGAACCCAGGAATCTTCCACTTCTTTCTCATTTTTCATTTCTTATCTCTATACTTCTTGGCATCCCCTTCCTGTGAAACTGAGGCCATACCTGTCAGTAAATACATTTCTTTATACCCAGTTGGCTCAGGTCTCTTGGAGGCATGTCTGTCTGAAGACCTTTGAACTCAATTTTCAAATGATCAGTGAGTCATTACTTTTCATCTCATTCCTTTTTCTCTCCTTCCAGTCCTTAGCATTTTCTGTGTCTTGAGACCATGTCTTTGAATCCTTTGGACAAGATAGTCATCAAGTGAGTCTTTTACCCTTTTTCAGGTTGTATTCACATATTTTTGCATTCGTCTAGAAATCCAGGATCACACATCCTGCCACCAGCTTTTCTTTTCTTAACTATTATCTGATAGTTCCTCAGTTCAAGAGTGAGGAGTTTCTTGTCACTTTTTGAGATCATTTAAGTTGCAAATTTCACTTCCACAACAATGCATGCGATAACTCTTTTTTGATATGTCCTTTCAAAAACTGATATGATTTTGTTAAAGTTTATAATTATCTTGTAAACAAATAATAGTGATTTTATAATTAAGTATTTTTACTAAAATTGTAATTTTTCTATTGTTGTTACTCACTTTCAAACTATTAAAAAATTGAGATCAAAGTGATTTTTATTTTAAGTATAAAAATATTGTCCTTCATTATTTAGTTTCATATTTCATTTGTATAATCTTTAGAATCTCCTAAAAGGATATAAAGATTTTTAGGGTAAATTTTTATTTACCATTTTTTTATGCTTTTCTACGATATAACTAACTATTATCAGCATCATCATCATACAATGCAACAAAATAATTAAAATGAAAAAAATATTTGCCTTTTAATTTTTTGTAGAATATTTAAAATAGTTTTGTCATATTAAATTCATAATTTCATATCTTTCTTTACACATAAATAATTTAAATGCTTTATTTTCCTCCTTTGTCTTTTACAACATTTTACTCATCTTGTCACAGGTTTATGGTGCTCTTGAGCCATATTACAGTTTTTTGGGAGAAATACACAACTTTTCAGCTAAACTTTCAGTCAGCATGCAATATCTAAAACCTTCAGAATAGATGTAAAGTATGATGTGTATTTAAAAGTATGTTCAAACCATTTAATTATGTATTTTAAAACTTAAGTAACACATAATTTACTAAAATATAATAGCAAGATCTGTATAAAATATAAGCTGTATTTCTGACTTTAACATATTTAGGTAAAAAGACATTGTAAGTACTATAAATGATCAAGCAACCAACAATACTACAGTCAATTTAAGGTACTCTGTGATAAGACTTGGCACCAATTTCAAATAACTGTTAATTACTTTACACTGCAAAATGACTATTTCACTTATTATGTACATGTGTATGTAATGTTTTCAAGGAAGGAATAAAGCTCCAAGAAATACGTTTAAGGTGACCTGGTTGTCGTCATGGGTTGAAAATTTATCACTTGTTTTAATTATGTTCATTCAGCATACTTTGAAAGTACTTAGTGACTAGATGTACTTCTACTGTATTAGCATTGTACTGCTGATGATAAAAAGAGCTAATGTAGATATTTTTCATAGTTCATTGGTCATGTGACAATACATTTAAAGTTGTAAGTAGTTTAAAGATTTATTTTGCAATAAGGGTCTTAAAACGTTGATAAAATGTAACTTTACATCATAACTCACATATAGTATTAAATTCATCACATACATTGATATTATAGGTGTTTAGTTAAATTTTTAATGTAACATAGGGACTTCAGCAGAAAGATGTTTGAAGGAGCTCTAATTGTCTTGACTCTTGCTTTCCCTATACTTTCTGCATGAGAACTTCTATTTTGTGGGAGGACTTTCACATCCCTCAAGTAACTTGATCTTTCAGGCTGCATTCACATTTCTTATTTGATGGTTTCTGAGTGACCAGTGGAATATCTCCCACTTTCCTTTGTTCTCTTTTGTGATGATGCCACCTTTTCTTTTCATGGATCTATCTTGATGATTGAGTTGTCTTAAAGGTGTGGTTGTTATTCCACTACTGTACCCCATATTCATCTCTTCATTTGTTACAAGTTGGGACACATTTTAGGTAACTACAATATCATAAGTTTTATCTCAGTGAAGCGTGCTTTCCATATCAGCATTCTGGAAATTTTGGCTTCTGATTAGGCATGTTTCTAAGTAGTAACTCATCTTTTGAATCAATTTTTCAAATTGATCCACTTTATGATCCACTCAGACAAGTACATGGTCAGTGCCCATTATCAGTCATCAGGGGAAAACTCATTCCAATATTCTTTGCTTCTTATTCTTAAACTTTCTGTTTTGGGCTCACAATATCAGATATACTTAACTATCCGGCATGGCGAAGTGTTTTAGACACTTGACTCATAATCTGAGGGTTGTGGGTTTGAATCCACCTCCCACCAAATATGCTCGCCCTTTCAGTTATGGGGACACATTAATGTGATGGTCAATCCCACTATTCGTTGGTAAAAGACAAGTACAAGAGTTGATGTTGGGTGGTGATGACTAGCTATCTTCCCTCTAGTCTTACACTGCTAAATTAGAGAAAGTTAGCATAGATAGCTCTTTTGTAGCTTTGTGCAAAATTCAAAACAAACCACAAACCTAATTACCTCTAATGTGTCAAGTGGCATATCATATTTCTTGACTGGAAAAGATTCTTCCTTTGGAGTGATCACTCCGTCTTTAGGTGTTTTAGTTGGATCTCTTTCAAGTTGAGCATGCCCATGATACATACCTTCAACATTATTCTCAATACCATACTTCCCCTATATTGCTTTTAAAGTTTCAGGCACAATTGTTTTTAAAATGCTTTTTCAGTTTTGACATAAATATTTTAGATATATATTATATCTATTATTTCTACTCCTCAACAATTACACGTCTTTTAGGTACCTTTTTTACTGTACCTACGTTCACATTGTTTTCTCAAGATAGCTGGATATGGGTATTAACATTTAAATTTAGAAAAGTAAAGAACAATGTTTTGACCTTCTTAGGTCATCTTCAGGTTAACCATACTAGCCGTCTTAAGAATACATTTTTACTTCAAATAAGTCCTTGTCGTCACGAATGAGCTCCACGTTATTTTATAATTTTGTGACTTATCTTATTTTATCATATTAAGGATCTGTACTGGAATGTTGTTTGTTGAGTTGCTTTTATGATCATAGTCCTGCCACAATAACACATTTGTGCTAGCCTTAACGATATATATTTTAATCTTATTGTTCTAGGTTTTTCCTATGGTTTGGAGTCAAAGGACATGTCATTATGTTTGTAAACTCATACTGAAAATTGTAAAGTATAATTCAAAATTTGGGTATTATATATTAGTTAATTTTCTTTAATTTGAAAGTAAATTTTAAATATTGACTTTTGTGTGTCACATGGTATGTTGAATGTAACTTTGATTCAGAATTTTTGTTTGTGATGTCCAAATACGAAGTCTGTAGTTTTTACAAATTAGGAATTCAAATCACCAGTATTGAGAAGCTATAATGTAAAGTAAGAACCTCTTATAATTTCTATTTGCTGAGATATTACTCTTGTGACTTGGACACAGTGGCCTGTCCTTCTTTTTTATTTTTGAACATACTTACTTTATATTCATCCACTTCACTCTGTAATGAGTTTTGAGTCTAATCAAAAGCTCAGAATTTTCTCCATGTGGTTTTATTAACATTTTCCAATGTTATTTTTTTATCTTGAAACATGAAAGGAAAGGGTAAGTGAAAATTTTGTTTGAAAAACAATGTTTTTTTAGACCCAAATATAGGTTAGTTAGTAAGTCTAAATTACAATGGATTTTTGTAATACTGATAAAGTAACTTACAATGTTATTTTGTTTTAAATCTTCCACATTTGAAGGTTGGCAAGGCTTAGCGTGCAAGGTATAGAAAGAAAGTATAGATTTCTTTACAATTGTAAGGAGTAGAGATCAGTATTTTTTATATTTACTGTTCTATGTTTTAATATGTAATAATTTATATATATACATATAATGTATAAAAACTTTGCATATGAATTTTGACAATTTTCTGATGCGCAAAGTATTTTTATTCTTTAAATCAGAATTACTCTGCATGTTGGATAGTAAACATTTGAAATGAAAAACCCACAAGAAATCACTGCTTTAAAAAATCTTAACTCTTAATAAAAAAATAAATAAAAAAAACATTTAATAAAAAAATAAAAATATTTTGAATATGAAATATTTGTAATGCTTACTGTTAATCTACAAAACTATACTGGGCTAAAAGTTATAATATGAAAACTATAACAAGCACAAAATGGTTACAACTTTATTCTGTTGAACCTTGCTCGAAATGAGAGAGTTTATGTTACTAGCCATTGTAATATGTACAAGATGCTCTATTCTTTCCACATCTATGATATTAAAGTACCTATATCTTATTATAATCATTCCTAATTAATATGGGTTCTTAACTGAAATCTGGACAGCTTAGTATAGGTGTGTTTACTAGAGGACATTTTAACATCTTAAAAGGAACTTGTTTGTCTTTGGTCTACTTACATACCAAATTTTTGTTAGTTCTATTATAGATTTTGCTGGAGTTACAAATATGGAATAAATCTTCAGCAAACACCTACAAATACATAAAGTACTTTGATTTTTTTTGACATTTTGTTGCACTGGATAATTTTGCAAGCTTCAAAATGATATGAGTAAAATTTTACACCATTAATATTTACCACATTATAAACAATTTCTATTTTCTTTCCTCAAAGTTAAGCAGACAGTTACATTATTGAGGTAGCAGAGTACATTAAATTTGCAAGATTCTACACAGAAGTTCATTCCCAACTTTTTTTGGAAGAAAAACAGCATTTGCTTTTTATGAGAAACATTTGTTTATTCCTTATTCCAACATTTCAGTAACAATTATTTAGTTCACTTCTTTGTTTTTGGGGGTATTTTGTATTATATCTGGATTATGGGAGTCTTATTCCCAAGCTTGTTTTTGTGTTTTAGTTTATATATTCCATAGGTTTGTCCTCTTAACAGATTATATATATATATAAAATGAGTTAGTGAGTTACATTCAAAATAAATTGAACTACTTTCTCACAATAGTATGTAACTAAAGGTGGCAAAAAGATAGATAATAATTTAAATTTTAACAGCATGTAAGTTTTAAGTTCTTAATTTTATAAGGCAATAATTAAAAAAACTTCTGAATTTATGGTTGTGTGAATATTGGGGCATTTAGTCTATAGGCAACCCCCTTCTTTTATACTCTTTTTATCATCCCTCTAAGAAGTATGAAATTCAACATAAATTACTCATGAATTGTCATCATTCAGACAGAGCAAGTGTTTTATAGCTTTTAATCTAATTTGGTTACAGAACTATTGAATAAAAAATCACACCCTACTTATCAAATTCACCTGGCACAACTTTACTTTCAGAAATTGTCAGTAGCTCTTTATTACATTTAATACCATATTGTTTATAACCAATAGAAAGCCAAAGTTGAAGTCTATCAATCAAACAATATATTATATTACATTGTTTTATGTACAAAGAATTGTCTCTTATGCTTTCAGCTCAAACTTTATTGTGATTGGAAACAAGTTAAGAAGTTCAGCTAAATTTTAACAGTTTGTTTTGTTGCACAGCTAGAAAGCAAAGAATACTGTCAAAGTTATGGAATATGATCTGCTTTTTGCATTTGATCACTCTGTGTTCTTTGGTGCATTATTGAGTTAAATAAAAAAATTATTTAGTGCTGTAGTACCATTAGTATAAAAAATAGTAGAGTTAAGTATTATAGACAGTCAACAGCAAAAAAAAAAGACACGGGAAAATACTTTATTTCTTGTTTTTCTTCTGCATTTTTTACTTGGTATTATGAAAGTAGCTAAAATATATGGATCATAAATGTTTTAGGTTAGGTGAAGTAAAGAATAATAGCAATAAAATAAATTTTTGGAAGCAATCACGAGTAATCCATGAATTATATAATTTGATGAGGTTACATAAACTTTATGTTCATGAGTTGTTTTAAAAATTTTGTAACAAAGTTATTAGCTCGGCCATGGTTCAAATGGCAAAAAGAGAGTAAAAATTAAATGTAAACAGGTGTATACTGGTATGAATTTAAAGTTATTTAGGATAAGCAAATGAAGTTTCATGTTACTATATGAATTCATTCCACAAACAAACAAATATAACTCGGACTTACTTTGATATATTTAGGTTAGAGAAAATAATGGTTAAAATGTAATGTTTTATAGTACTTAGGATATATATGTTAGAGATTACACAAATGTAATTTGAAGATTTTGAAATCAATAAGTATTTATAATCTTAACAGGAAAATCAGATTGCACTCAGACTATTAGAGAAATCTATTCAATATATTCACAGACAAATTTTTATTAAAAATACTTTAAATTGATTACAAACTTGTTTAATTATACTGGGTACATGTGGAAAGAGTTAATAATGTTTTCCACTTTATGCTTATATGTTTGTTTTATCTCACTGTGTTTGATGCTACATTCTGTATTTTACTGGCTAATGCTTTGACTCAATCATGGGAGAACATTTCTTTTCTGTTCCATCCTTCTCTTCATCTTTATTCTGAGTCATTAGCCATGGTCAGAGTCTTAGGGTATTATATTCCCTATTATTCCATACTGCCCTGCTTGATTATTTCCATTTCTTGATAGAGGTAGGATAGTATATCCTATTCCATTTCTTGTTTGGAAACATCTCAGCCAATCTTAAATGTTCAGATTTTAATGCAGATATTCATATTTCTGTGCACCAATTTCATTGCCTTATTTTCTCGAGTTGGTGTATTCAGAAACATGTTTCTTATCCTTCTCCAACTTCTCAATAAATTGTCTAATGTTTCATATACTTATTTCATTATTGTTTCTTGTGTGCTTCTTCTACTGCAGGCTGTTGGTACTTTGACTCCTCTAAATGTCATAAAGTTACCTTCTATAATTTATTTCTTTACTGTTTTAGTGTCTTTTTCAAGAATTTTGTTCCTTTGTCCACGCAAGTTCCTCATTTATGTCCTAAGTAGAATTTGAGTCTTAAGATATCGTACTTCTTTTGAATCTTTAGTGTTCATTCTATCATCTTTCTGTAAAGATGCATTTTTATCTGTTGACCCCTTTAAGTGGAAAATCAAGAGACATTTCTCATAGTATTACTTCTCAGATATTTTAAGTTACATTTCATCAAATGTGATGTAGGTAATATCTTTTGTTTTCTGGTCTTGATATCATTTAAAAGACATCTTAAAGATTAACATGTAGATTATTTCAAATACTTGTTGCAAATTTTATCTTTATTATGTAACTGTCTTTACAGCTTCAGGATTTTTACACCTGTGGTTATACTCCATGCCAAATGGAATGCATAACAGGCATCTCTTTCTCTTCAGTGCCTCCTTAATGCTTTGTACCTTTTTTCTTGATGTCTGTGATTGGGAAGTATTTAGGAAATTTTATATTTATATGCATTTAATAAATCAAAACTCTCATTATTCATTAACCCATTGTCTTAGACAATGCAGTCCTCTGCTCTAGGTATCTGTGAGTGAGTGTTGCTTTCTGGTGGTTGGTGACACCACAGCAGGAAGTTTTACCATTGTTTTGTGCATGTCCTTACATTCCGTTAGAGTTACCTGAGGTGGATACCTATTTTTAATGGAAATACTGGCTCCAACCATGATGAGAAGGTCATCTATGTTGTTTATTATTGTTTTTCTATTTTAATTTGATATTTACATTTTACTCTCTCCAGTGTTTGAGATCCATCCTTGGGTCACAGAAGTTTTGATTCAGTTCTTCCTGAGTATTCACAAATTTAGGAGGTTTTGTGACTCACTGTGTGATATTTAGATATAGATGAAGAGGGGGTATAGTCTTTGGAGTATATTTTCTCATAATATTTGACTTTGTTGCTCCCTTAAAAATCTTTCAATACAGGAGTATTACATAGTGTTCTTACTACCTATTTATGCCATGCACCATCTATTTCCAATTATTGGCTGCACAGGTTAGATTAAATATTACAACTCTAACCAGTTCCTTTTCTGTAAGAATTGAAGGGAGTCAACTGTAAAGGGTACTTTGCTCATAGAATGTGTTATATTTTATATCCAGTCATTTATATAAGATTGGTCAGTTTTACTCATTCACTTTCAAATCTAGTTCTCTGAACCTTTATGGTTCTGGACTCTACATATTTATTGTAGCTTAGAATATCTTCCTGCCTGTACCTTACAAATTTATAACTTTTTCTGTATCATAATTATTCTTATCCTTCTCATTGTGAATATTATGATCTGTAATATTTTAAAGGGAAAATTATCTGATCTGAAATTTACATATTTAAAACTGAAATGAATTTGAAAAAGTTACCTCTGAAGTAATTTTCACCCTACATCCATGTGGGCTGTAAGTGGTTTTTGTTATGACTTCAACTTTATAAAAAAATTCTTAATTATTGATGAGAAAGCAGATGATATTTATGGGAAAGTGAAAAACTATAGTTAAGGGATGCATGATCTGTGAAGCATAAAAGATGTTGAGAATTTGAGTTGTGTTTACAAAATAAGACCTAACTTAACAAGGAAGATTTACAGTATTTCAGAGCTAAGTACCTTTTTGAAATTAAATTTAATTTTAAAAACTTAAAATTGTAGGAATAGTATTTCTATACATTATGTAAAAGTACATACACTATTACACACAATAATTTGAACATTTGTAATATATTTTGGAAGAAAAATAACCTCCAGAACTGAGAGAACTTTGAATAGAGCATAACAATAAAAGCGGTTGTTTATTTGTTTTACATGTATACTAATTTGTGTGTTGAAAAGATTATTCAGAATCTTTTAAAGTACAGAAAATAAAACTTTACTGGATAGCAATGAGAGCAAATCTGTATAGTCCTGGATTATGGTCACAATAAACCCCTGGCAAATATTCATATTATCATTACTTTTCTAATTCCAAGCAGAAGAACTACAAGATTGTACTGCTATGTGTAAATATTGTTGAGAGAAGGAAAGTTTCTGGTGTTTTTTAAGGTATTTGAATTTTTTAAAGAAAGTATACACGCCTTTAAATATATTATGTGGCTATGTTATAGCATTTAACAGTGAACTAGTCAGATTAAGTTTACATCAACATTCAATCATATTTTGATACACAAATTTTATTCAGTAGTTTTGATTGTTTACTTTTATGCAAAGTCCATCTTTGCATAAAAGAAGGTTTACAATTGGAACTTTCTTGAATTATTCTACCTTTAAGCCATTCTTTAGTTTGATTTTATCTCTATTATTCAGAGAAATGTAGTGACTAGAAAGTAATTATTTGATAAAATAATCTTTGAGTTGGGCTTATTGTGCACAAAGAAACAATGTTTATTTTGCATCAGCAGTAGAGTTTGTTGAACCAGACAATCATATTATCTCATATACCCTAGTTTCTGTACAAATCAATCATCTTTTACCTTTGTGAAATGGTTAAAATATAAACTGTTACATGTAGTTGAAATTAATTTGATATTACAAACTATTTGAAAATAATATGTGACACTGAATATTATACCCGTAACTACAGGGTGGTCACTAGAAAAGCGAAAATTTGTCAAACAGCTATTTATTTTTACAAAGAATAACTTTTACAAATTTTTTTAAAGGCATATGTTATATTACACTCATAGATGCTCAAAATTATTAAAATCATGCATTTTATTCATGATGTAAAGAAATCAAAATAGAAATGAGTAAGCACATTTTATTCATGATCTCATCTGACCCTCAAATTTTCGCTTTTCTAGCGACCACCCTGTATATGTGTATATATATATTTATCTATTGATATTTAGTGCACAAGATAATTATGATAGAGTAACATTCTTGACCATAACATGATATATAGTACAGTTTTCTTCTGGTTCACATGTCAGCACAACGTAGTTACACGCTTGTTTTAGGTACTGAGGTTTCCCTCATCTAGGTACTAAATTGGGTGGTTGTCTGGCACAATTCTCCCACAGTTCAGTTACTTCAAAGTTTAGTTATGTTTAAGGAGTATCACAAAACAGACTTATCCAGTTTCCTTGATTGGAGTAGCAGAATGGCAAATCTCAGGTGATATCTCTGATAATTGATGGCTCAAATACCTACAACATTAATAGTAGAAATTATTATGAATGTTAGAGAGGTTGATGTTTCTGTTTTAAATTGATGAAACAATGAGTTTCCATAACAAATTCATAAGCCAGTTCTGCATGTTGAGATTCTGCGTACTCCACTTAGAAAACATTTGGCTACTTCATGGGTCCTATTTATCCTTATTAGATCTTTTTTTTATTTTTACCCCTTATAATGGCAAGAAAACTCCAACTGATGAATTTTTTTCCATGGAGGCATCTCCTCTTTTGTGGATACAGATTATGACTGCTAGTAGGGGGGCTTAGTTACACTTGTTGGTAAGTGTGGTACTCCATAGAGATCTTTCCACTCACATTCCATCTCAGGATCTCCAGAATACACTAGTGCAGCATACTTTTAAGTTCAAATGAAAAACAGGAAGTTTGGAGATCCCTGACTGTTGTCTCCCATCAACATACAGCAAAATCAAGATCACAGGCATGGATTTCAAATCAATGACTGAAGACCAATATTCAGAGAGGACTTTTACTGGGCTATTCATGTTCATAGGTTTCATACCACCTTTGAACATCTAACCAATCCTTTTGCATGTTAGCTTTTCATATGGAAAATTCCTTACGTTTTGCTGAATTTCAAACTTACATGAACAACAATAGTACAAAGGATCATGGAAGTTATTGCAGTGGGAAAACGCAGAAAAATCCATGATAAAAAATATTTGTTTTAAAGAATCATAATTTCATACTACACCTTTACTGTTTTGGAGTTATTAGATACTCCATTGACCTTTATGTAAGAGTAACATCAGCTTGCTTGGCAGAATATGTTTTGCATGAGCTTCATACCAGACTATATTGACAAAACTGTAAACACTAATTTGCAGAATTAAAAGCACAATGCTTCATTAAACACGCATGCAAACAAATCTCAGTAATCATATGTTCTCTGGAATCAAGGCAGCACTTAACACTTTTGTCAGAGTGGAGGAAGGCCTAACCATTTTGCACTTTTCTCATCTGGGTCAGTTCTCCCACAGTACAGTTGCCATCCTCCTCACTTGATCATATTGTAAGAAAGATAAGGAGAGGACATATATTTTAAAGTGTTCTTGAACCTATACACAATTGCATATCATTAGAAGACACAGTAGAAGATTAATGAATTTTCCAGTGATATCCTTCAATGGGAAAGTTAAGCAGCATCAATAACAGAGAATAAAGCCTGTTTGTGTGTGAATAGCACAAAATTATGTTAAAGTAGTCTACAACTGGTGTATCTGCATATTAAACCAAAATCTTGAAAGTAATACATGTGTTTAGCATATAAATAAGGTATACCTTACTCTTCTTTGATGCATATTTTAGTTGTACAAAATTGAAATTTCTATTCTGAAACATCCATAATTTATTTAAGACTGAATTCAACTTGAAATGCTATTTTTATTGCTTAATCTGATTATAAAACTTCTATACTGTTTCTTGAAATGACTGCAATTTATCCTTCTGACCTTGTGTATAGAAGACTGTCTTGTAAATGTTACAAGTAATGGAGATATTTCTGTACTCTAGTACCCATTTTTTTTATCCTCAGCAACAGAAAGAATGTGTATTCTGAAAACAGTAATGGTTTAAATATTCACTTAACTTTTAGAGAATGAAATTCGTGTTTGCCACGAATTATCTAATACTTGCTTGTGAAGTAGGATGTGTGTTTATCTTTTATCCAGTATTTTTTTAATGGTTTAGAGTTATTTTAAGGAATCTTTAAACACAACTTCTTTGAATTTCTAACTGAAATATCACAATGTAGTTTTCAACTGTACAGTTGGCTGGTTCTTTAATCTGTATTTGTTGTTTGCTTGGTTGTTCTTGAATCACCACATATTACCTCATTCAAACAAATTCCTTAAAGTACCTTTAACCTCTTTTGATATTAATGAGACATAATTCAAGAGTAGTATTTGCATCATGATGAGAACTTTAGCAGAGAATGGGAAAGAGAAGCCAAGCTGAGCTGAAGATGATGATAGAGGATTTTGTTTCACTTATAAAAGTCCTCTGTTGAAAGTAGAAAGCTTATTTACATTTTAACAGCTATTTCAGAGTGCTGTTGAAGTGACTGACTTATGGCTTGTTCATTCACGTACTGCTGTCTCATCAGTCAGTCTCAAGCAGATAAGCTTGAACACACAGGTGGGAAGTTACCAAGAAAGAATCACTGACTGTGGCTTTGTACAGATCAGTTATGGCAGTTTGAATAAGTCAGAAAACATCGAGCTCTGTTGACATGTCTTGAATAACTTCCTTGGAAGTGGCCAGATATGAGCTATAGTGAGCAGATCATGTTTATCAACCTGCCTTTATTCAGCTTTTGTAGGAGCAACTGTCTTCATGGCATGCAAGTCAGGAAACTTCTCATTACAAGAACAGGAATATTGATGCTTTGTTCCAACTTGAACTTTGTATTCGAGCAGCCTTGGACCATGATGCCATTTTTATGCCATATATTATTTGAATAATCATGAGTGAAAGTTTGGCATTCAACAGTGTGAGAGCACCAGCTAGCCACTAGAGAGAAGTCAGTACTTTCACAAACATTTCTACAGAATGGCAAGAGTTATGATAGGTTGCTCTTCTAACAATCATCCTGAAGTAATGAAGTGAAACATATTACATTCCATATGTCAAGGATTCAAGGAAAACTTAGGTCTGTTCCTTAAACATTTTATTTAATTTAGTAACTGCGTGGACTTCTTGGACCCAGCAACAAATGATGTAGCATTCTCTTCCTAATTTGGATGGACTGGTACTGAACATCATAAAATACCTGGAAATTCAGTGTCACAGAGCTACCTCAGTAATATGACCAATTGTATTAAAGATTATTTAGAACAGCAAAGAAAACATTCCTAATATATTTTGTTAACATATTTGCTGAAATGGGTAGTCAGCTGGGAAGATAAGTATCATCCAGCATATCAATACTGAAGATGTGTGACCTGTAAAAAACTGTTATGCAGGCTTCCTTGTAGGATAAGGTTAGCACTCTCATATATTGAATACTGGGTTATTCAATTCTTCAGTGAATGTTTAGTTGTTACTTGTTGTGATTGTTGGAAAGAAAGGATGAACTTCAAAACTGTTTGTGAATTAAGAAAGTTGAATGTGGTAATGATTATTAAAGAATGTAGATGCATTTGAAAGATCCTCCTGTTCTCTGGTACTGACAATGAGACATTAAGCTATAAACTCATTGTATTTCATGTACAAGTCTCCAGTAGTTAAGGAATTGCCGAAAGTCAGTAAGAATTGGTGTAGTGCTTATGTGACCACACAAATTTCCACATTAACAAATTGTAAAATTACCAAGAAATGAAAGAGAACATGTCGTTAGCAATAGAATGTCATTTGAAACAGGGAGACTGAATGTGACTCTGGTGTACTCTATGAGTGTAAATGAGTTAGATGTGGCAGAACTGGGTTTTATCTTGTTCTGTGGTTACTAACTCTGTCAAATAAAAGCATTCATTTTTTATGTGGTGTGTGAAAGTTTGTTGTACATATTGATAGGCTGGAGCTATATATTACCAACATGCCTGATGTTAGTAGACTAAATGGATAGAACATCAACAGTTTATACAACTGGAGGTGACTGATAGGAATTTGGAAACATCTGAGCTATTGGGTGAATATGTGAATTAGAAAATATTTCAGGTTTCTTGTGTTACCACTCAGTTGGTTTATCAAGATAGCACATGGTGGTAACTATTACATTAAGAACATTATTGGCTAGCAAACTTTAGTAACAACAAGATTACTTAGAACACAAGTGACATTATTAAATAAATAAATATATAAAGAAATTGGTACTATGCCAATGGATAAGTTTAATTCCACTTAGTGAAACAATCTATAACAACCATCACATGCCAGCTACCTTTTTCAGTTTTTGATCCAGATCCAACATTATTTAGGGTGATTATCTCAAGAGGAGAACCTACAACTCGTTTGGTCATTTTTTCTCGTCCAAGTGTGCACAGTACAGAATATAAACAAATGTCCAAGTGTTTATGTGAATGCGACCAGGAAATGCTTCTGTGCATTGAAAACAGTGTATAAGACTCCTTGGTGCTGTCAAGCCCTTGGCAAATCATGAAGTATTTCTTGCCTTAAAGCTCAGAGGACTACTTGGCTCATCACAAGCTGGTTACAATATTTCTGTGGTCTTATTGAGGATACAGCATGCCATCCTAAACTCATATCACCAATTAAGTGCCAGATATTACATATTTTAGTACCTTATTTGCCAAGATTTGTGTGGGGCTTTCAGTTTTTCACTCTTAACTTATGATTAATCATCCATAGTGGCCACCCAAACATTTTTTTTTCTCTGGTTGTTTTATTATCACTGCTTCTACAATGATTTTGGCTCGTATATGATATCCAGAAACTAAACTTTCAAGTTAACTGGATATGGTTGGCAAATGTTTTTGCTGACCATGGTGGTGTTTTACAACAAAGTTGTAATCTTATGGCATCATTGTCCAGCTTACAATCATACAGTCCAAATTTTTCAACTTAATTAGCCTTACAGTGATATACTCCATAGGATACAAAAAGTTGTGGTATACTTTACAAATACTACAAGTGCATGTAGCTTGTTTTTTATTATATTATTGAGTACTTAGCATATGATTCATATATGCAGTCAAGTGATCCATACCAATTTGTGCTTGTAACATAACAGCACTATCTTTGAATTTCAAACCTTTGTCCTTGATGCTCCAGGCCACAGATTGAAATGTGCAACCAAAGAGAAATACATTGTTTATGTAAATAAGACATATTTCTTACTGCAGTTTTTTAAGTTTAAGCTCAATTAGTCTTTCAGAATTGATACACAGTATTATATAGATCAAATAGTATGTTCTGTAATTCATAGAATACTTGTCATGTGTAGTTCTAGGTCTACTTTTGTTGATCATTTTGACTTTCCAGTATATAGAAGCCACATATAGTGTACTAAACCAGTGGGAGCCTGCCAATTCATACAAATCTTCATCAAAATTCAATGTTTCTTCCTTCTTTTTAACAGTTTCTACTAATGATGACCAAGCATTCTCTGAATGATTTATTATGCCATCTTATAACATTTGTTCACCCTCAGCACTAGTTATGTCTTTAGTGTTTAAACAATACTTGCATGTTTGGGACTTTATTGAATATCAGATACCTGTGTGATGATATGTGATTTATATCTAATCCAGTTGACCATTGATGGTATAGCATTGTAATTGATACAGCACAGACAGCTTAACTACAAAAAGAAGTTATAGCAGTTTAGTTATTGTTAATATCATTTCTTGAAAATAATTTTGCTTTCAGCTGCTATACTAGCACTATGTTACTGTTCATCACCTAATTAGAATTACTAAATATGACAGAAAAAAGCCAGATTGATATTCTATGTGTAATTTTCAGTTTGATATCCAAGCATAATACCATTGTGACCTGTACTCCTTTGACATTACATTTTAAGCTTTTGTCTCTTTATTATTCCACCTATGTTTTTGATATGAATTTAACTTGTGACTTTTGTGTGGTTTGGCATTATTTGCAAAAGTTATGGCTAAGACTGTCTTGTAACATGTTTTTAATTTCAAGTTACCAGGTGGAAGAAGAACATTATGTTGATGGTATCATAAAAAAAACATGCAAAGTAAGCTTAATGAAAATATATTAGGAAATAAATTCGTGGACTGCAATGAAACTAAACTTTTAAAGGGTTAATGGAATTATCAAATTAATTTCTGCTAAAGTATAGGTTAGATCTACTAATAACAGCAGGGTTGAACAAGGAATTCGATGAGTTATCTAAGTCTGAAAATATTACCAAGTTTTAAGTTGAGCAAGGAACAAGCAAACTAATCATATTTGAAAATAAGTGGAATAGTATTTATTTGAGACATAAAATCAAAAGAGTGCATTACTTGCACATTTTTGTTCTCTACCAGATTAATGTTTAGTACTTCAATCTTTATTTTCTGAGGACTAATTAATTTCTAAAAAGTTAAACGCATTGAAAATCAAATAGAACTGATCTTGAAAATTTGAGCTCAGACAAATCCTCAGTTTTCTGTCTTTCATCAAAATGATACATTATGACCAATCACTATCTTAGTATTTACTAGCTGAGACATGCTAGTGTCATCTACATGACCAACTAATGAACATTTGCATTTTAATAGACACAAGGGATGACAATTATATGAAAATAAAAACAAGAACACCAGATCATTCTAAAACCAAAAATCTTCAACAGTTTCTATGTTAAGTGTCTTTATGCCAAACAACATTGAAACAAAAACAAGAACATTAAAAATACAATAACTTGTACATCACGAAAGGTTGTGAAAATGTACATAGGACATACAATACTCTCATATGTCACAGGTGCAAATAAACAGAAATATACTTAGTACAATAGATGTAGCCAGGGTTATGTTCAAATGTGAAATTAATTGTATTATTTGTATTGTGCAGTAGTTAACAATGTTTCACTGTATAACTATAATATTATTTATTTTGGAAGGTTCCTATGATTTTTTTTTCTAATTACAGATCTGAGCACCAAGATTTCTACAAATAAGTGCTTGACAGCAGATATTTTATGGATACTAAAGGTTGTTTACAGACACTACGTCTGTAAGTTGTGAAAATCTGACAAACCTATTTGTCAAAATGTTTCCAGGTTCAACCATTGGAGAAAAGTGTGTTTGCAAAGAAAGCAAAATGTGTTTATCTATTATTTTTGGTCTTATGCCATACTGATCAAGTCTGTGCTTGTGTCTATGACTAAGGAATTAATCTGTGTTGACATTTGATGAGATTGGGAAAAAAAATCACTGCAATTTAAGGATATATATATAGAATTTTGATAACAGTAAATATTAAGTCACAATAAAATTTTTTCAAAATTTTTGGGCTGTTTGATGGATTTGGGAGAAAAAAAACCAACACAGTGTAAGCAAATAGAATACATATGTAGAATGTTGGGAGAACAGTTAGTCACAAGATACTTCAAAATTTGTGGGCCATTCAGGGGCTGTTGACAGGGTGCCTGCCTAACATAACTTGGTAAAGTGTTGCAATCTCAATAAATTGCCTCATTTTTAACTGTATTTCATAAAGTTGTATAAGATTTTTGAGAATTCAGTTTCAGAAGGCTTATGACATGTAGGACCATGTGAGTTATATGTGGTTTACAATGAATTTAGGCATGGTGAGAAAATATTGAAGGAAAAGTTCATGATTTACCAGTTGTTTGCAGACTCTCCAGCCATAGTTTGTGGCTGGATGTGAAAAGTTTCCAATAAAGTTTTATCAGCTTATATACCTAGGAAAAGCACTTGTAGTATTTTACAGACAAAGAGATGTGTGGTTTTTAGTGGTTAAGGCTATGCAGGCAGTAAGATGCTACTCACAGACAAAGTCAAACTCATAAAAAACAGGAAAAATGACCCCAGTGATGCATTTATTTTTGTAAAAATGTATTTGTTTTCAAGTCTATATCAAAATAACTCCACCTGCTCCTGTAATTTTTCTGAAGATATAGCACCTTTGTGTCATCCATTTCTAGATATCTCTAGATGATAACTTTTGTAATGAAGTATTTT
The DNA here is from genome assembly GCA_011833715.1 of Carcinoscorpius rotundicauda. NCBI lineage: Eukaryota > Metazoa > Arthropoda > Merostomata > Xiphosura > Limulidae > Carcinoscorpius > Carcinoscorpius rotundicauda. The sequence continues at coordinate 39,396,214 of CM022392.1, read as the reverse complement.
GAGAAGATGGAGGTTCTAAAGATAGTAACCTAAACTGATAAGCTTCTAAAGCTAGAAGTTGAAAAAAAAGAAAAAAGCTGTATATTATTCAAAGGCTAATTTGGGTTTTGCAGTGGACAGTAACTGAAAGAATGTGAAAAATAAGAAAGTATGTGAATAAGAAAGAATGTGAAAGTATGTATTGGGCATCTAATTGCCATTAGATTTAAAATACAATCCTGCAGAAATGACAGTTAAAATAGTAAATAAGACACCCACTGAATAAATTTTGGTTAAGAATATGTCTTGTTACTATCCATGAGTTGTGGCTAAAGAAAAGCAAGTGGCAGCATACAAGCTGAAAAAATGTCCAAACTTGTTTAAGTCACAAGAGTAGTGGAACCTGAGAGTGATGGTTTGCTATTTAATGGATCTGTCAGAGAGATCTACAGTGAAGATAACACTACTTTCCTGAAGTTCACTAACATTTGCTTTATCCACAGATGGGGAAGGACAGCATGTACCAACCACTATGTGGGACATTGTGAAAAGTCAGTGATAAAATAAGTTAGAAATTTAAATGAATAAATCATGGTTGTAAACTTGCATGAAAAATTATTTTTTTGAAAATGAGTTATAACTGTCATGAAGGGGCTTCGTGAGGTCAGTATTAACAAAGCAATACTGTAATCTGTATCTAAATGAGGAGAATATTGTAAGGAAGAATACTGTAATGCTGCTCAAGATGAGCTGTATATACTTACTAAGATAAGAGATTCAAGACTGAAGGAAAGTACTATTCATCTGGCTGAAGAAAAGTGTTTTCAAGTTCATGCACCTTATGAAATCAAATGCATTTAAGTGTGCAATTTTAAAAAGCTATTATGAAAACATTTAAATGAATGCAGAGTTTTTAATGCTTTTATTGATTTTTTGTTTCTTAGTTTTTTGTGAAGTTTTGTGAAAAATAAAATATTTATTCAGTTGCTCTTGAGTATTGTCAACTTTGTTAATATGTTTGTACAAAATATTAAACTGTAATAAAATGTATCTCAGAACAACTGGTATAGGTATTAACACTGTTATTTATAAGAAGAGAACGATGTTTTGACCTTCCTTGGTCATCTTCAGATTAAGAAAGAGTTTGCAAGTGACTGTTGCCAAATGCATCTTGGGGACAAGAGTATAAACAGGCACAGGATTGTATGGGGTATTGCAGTTGGATGTTAGGTTATTGATTAGTATAAGTATGAAGTTGTTTCTTCATTTTGGTTTTAGTTGCTGTATAAGTAAGGCTTCATTTGATTTTGTATTTGTTTATATTTGTTTCCCTACTTAGTATCTAGGAGTTTTCTATAGTTATGTTGTGTGTTTTTGATTTGCAGTGTTCAAAAATGTGAACATATTTTTTTTTTTTTTTTTGTTCTTTGAATCTAGTTTCCATTTTGTTCTTGTTTCTCCAATATAGAAGTTATGGCATTTGTTGCATTGTATTTTATAAATTATGTTGGTGTTGTGTTTGTCAGTATAGTTTTTACATAATATGGACTTTAGTTTTCTATCTGGTTTATGAATAAATTTTGTGTTTACTGAAATGTTGTGTTTTGTTAAGTTTTTTTCCAAATGTTGATTATTGTTTTGCCAATGTTGGGAACATATGATATGCAGCAGTATAAGATTTTGTAGTTTGTTGTTGGTGTAAGTGTGGACGTATAATTTTTTCTACAGTTTTTTGAGGAAATTTGTTGATGTTGAAATTTATTTTGTTGATTTCATTGGGTGAGCATAGTTTTGTGGTTCTGTTTATTTGGTTTTTCAGTATGTGAGTTTTTTGTTTTGTTTCATGTGCTGAATCCCATGGAATGTATAACCTAGTGCAGATGATTTTTTTGTTGATTTTTGTTTTAAATTGTGTATCAGCTCTAGTGATCTTGAGGTTAAGAAATGCCATTTGGTTAGTTTTTCCTGTTCACTGGTAAACTTAATGTTGGGGTGCATTGTTAACATGATTGAAAAAACTAAGTGCATGTTCTGTAGATATAAATCTAGCAATTATATCGTCATCATACCTGTACCAGTATAGTGGTGGGTGTAAGGCTGAGTATTGATTGCTTGAGATTCAATCTGTGTCATGAAAATGTTCGCTAGAACTGGTGACACAAGATTCCTTATACTTAGGCCATTAATTTGTATGTAGTTTTGGTTATTGAACATGACGAACCTTTTTGTGGAAGAGAATTCTATAAGGGTTGCTGGGGGTGTATATCAATGGATTAGGGTCTTGGATATAAAAGTTCTAAAGCTATCTTGCAGGCTTCAGTTGCTGGGACTTCTGTAAAGAGGGAGATTACAATAAAACTGGCCATCAAGGCTTTATGTTTTAGTTGATCAAGAATATATTTAAAGTTAAAAGAGTCTTTGAAAAAAGAGCCATAGCTTTCAAGTAAAGAAAAATGAACAAAAGTACTTTAAAGTTATATAACATCATCAAAGTTAGCATACAAACCCTGGCCTTATGGTTATGTTGCTCAAGTCACAATCTGTGGGTCATGCAGTGTAAGACACAGTAGTGTGATATCTGTGTGGTAAAGGATTAGCCCAAGAGTTGTCTTCTGGCTATCTTTACTTTGTTCATCAGACAGAGTTAAGGATGACAGCAGGTAAGTGCACTCAGAGGAAACACAACTCCTTAAATACTATGGAGAAGTTAAAAGCTTCTCAGGTTTACCTTTGAAGATCAAGCAAGGCATACGTGGTATTCTCTGTAGAATTCTTGCTCACTCAGATAGATCAAGTGAGTGGTTCTTGTAAAAATGTATCTGACATTTTGCCTTTGGAAAATTATGTGTTAGCTCAGAAACCAAGATTGCAAAAACACTTAAGCTAATTTTCTTACTTCTAGTTATCATTAGTTGTGCATATGGTTAATAACCTAAGCATTACATATACTAACTTAAACAATGCTAATTATTTTGAGTAGCTGGATATCTCTTATAGTGAAACTGCTTGATAGCTTGGAAAGTAAGTGTTGCAAAACCCTTTTGGTCTCGTTAGGATTGCAATCAACTTTCTTTAGTAACTTCAGATTATCAAGTAGTAATAATACAATATAGTATTCATATCATACCATACAATGTACTTTGAACTGAGTTCCTGAACTCCTAGCAATCACTTTCATTTAGGCTAACTAGAATGTTTCTTGACTGATGTGCTGCAGATGTCTTGGGATACCAAGAAAATATTGAGGGGAGATAAATAAATTGTTTCATCATTTTTCTTGAAATATTTTTATTTGTAATAAAAGAAACATGAAAGATGCATAATTTTTAATACACTGTATCTAACTTTTGTTGTTTTCAACATAATTTCATCCACTACTTACTGGGATGTTATCACTATGATTCCTCTTTGTTACATCACTTTAACTGGGCTATAAAACATTAGGGATGAAAATTGTAAACTAGGTATAGGAGAGTTTTAGATGAAAAGCACAACCAGGTATTACATCTGCCAGCTTCAGTTGCCATAGCTTTATGGTAATTGAGTGTAAATCACACAGTGCATGCATTTATTTAATTTTGAACATTACCTGATAGCTTGGAAAGCAAAGATCAGAACTTTCTTTCAATCATTGATCATTTAACTATCTAACTCACTTAGCTGCTTATTAAAGCTAATCTCAGCCTTATCAGTAGGGAAGTCATAAGGGATGAATGGTTCAGTGGATCACCAGAGCTGTTTCCTCAAGATTTGGCACTTATTCATCTGACTCATCCTGAATAGCAAAAGTATTTTCAGCTTTTTCCTTTTCATCTACAGAGTTGAAGTTGGATAAAACTATATTTGTGTCATCATCTGAATAAACAGTCTCCTCTTAACTTTTGGTCACACCAGTCCACCAAAGTTTCATCAGTCACACACTGTTGTCTGATATGCACTGTGCATTTTCATATGCATCTTGATTACTGTTACTTATTTGTCAAAGGAGTGACTCATTGGAGTTCAGGATGATAACGTTTTTTCTAGCCAGAACCAAGGGTATTCTGTATTGGTTGAACATACCCAAACCACATCCAGCTTTCTATCGAACACATTAATAGTTTCACTGTCTTATTGTAGCACCTCTTCTGTCATATTGTGGCCTATCCTAGATGTTTATGTGCAAACTCGTGAATTTCAAGTGACATAGACCTTAACCACTCAAAAATTTCATGTATTAATAAAATGGATATTTGCTTTAATTAGAGCACCATACATTATACCTACAGGAGCAAACTTTTAAGCTGAACAAGAGCATTTTTAATAAACAGCTACTCAGTTGCATGATATATTGACTCTGATGACACTGGGTAAGATTTCTTCTGAGGTGGTTTATTCAAGACTAGTTAACTATGTTTAACAGCCAATTACTCTTTCCACTAAACCATTAGGTTTGGAAAGATAAGGCAGAGTGCTTATCTTCATCATACCCAGCACATTACACAACTCACAAAACATATGGCTCTTGAAGTTATTTCCCTGATCTGTGCAAATTTCATAAAGTGTTCAAAGTGGGCTATCGAATGCTTTGGAAGCACATCACTCATAGAGTTTGTGGATGTATTGAACACTGGATAAGCCTTAGCCTACCTCAGGAAGTAGTTGATGTGTGTGTGTGGTGTGTATATAAAGGCCATCATTTCATCTTTGGGAGTAAGCTAACAATATCCAGAGAACAGCCATTAATTCTTTGCTGGAATGTATTTGATTTCCACTATCTTTTTCTCTGTTAAATTTTCTAATTCAGATGCAGGCAAAATAACTGTTGTCTTTGTGTAATGAAATGTTTGGAGAACATTGTGTCTCAAATCTCTGATGACCACTAGTTGTAACATATGCTGGAAACCACTGCTTGGTGGATAATATCAATGGTACAACACTCCATTTTTTTCACTTTTTGAAACAGTATTCACTACTTGCTTTTGGTTACCCTGTACCTGTTGCACCAATGGGTCAAAAATGATAGCCTTGTCTTCTTTGCTACATGGCAAGGTGTGGAAAATTCAATAATTAATGACCTAGTGTTTAACATGTGGAAACATCAGTAGCATTCATTTCTGTATGTTAACCAAGGGAAGACTGGAAATAGTCCTCTTCATTCACTGGATACCATTATGGTTATATCATAAAACCAGGATGTGTGAATTGACAAACAGTGACTTATAAATACAATGAAATTATTTTATATGAATAACATTTTTATTATAAAAGAAAAACTGAAAGACTGCCTTTATTTTTGAAATGTTTATCAAATCTTCCCTTAAATTTAATGTTTACAACTGAAGGCAACCCATGCTAATGGCTAACTACTTTGTTAAATAATGAATATCTTAGCTGAGGATACTCCTATCCTGCTAAAATACTTGTGCTCTTTAGTCTTACCATTTTTATTGATACATATGAAAAAATATGATGCATCGGTGCTGTAAGTTGTCTTAACAGTTTTAAATGCATTAATCATATTCCCTCTAACTCTTCTTCTTTTTTCATGAAAAACTGTTTACGCCTGTCTTCATTTGACAATCTTTCAATCCCAAGTATCATTCTAGCTGCCCTCCTGTCAATTATATCCAACATTTTTGTGTCCTAAAGGTAAGAAACATGATTGAACAAAATACTTCAAATATGGCCTTAATCAGTGACCTATGCAATGAAATTATAACCTCTTTAGATTTCAGTTTAATCTTTCTGTAGGTAAAATCTAAATTTTTATTTGCACTTCTATTAGAAAAACTGTTTTGGATGGCTTTAAGAAACAGGTAAATTAGAACACAAAGATAATTTCTCTTCATAATATTGATAAGGTTATTCCCTATAAAATTGTTGTCCAAATTATGAAACCCAGATGCTTTATCTTGTAGTTTATATAATTAAAAGCCTTTTGATATTTATTCACCAAATGAACCTTTTATAAAGCAACAGAATCCTCCTCATAGCCAGCAGTCAACCAAGACATTAATATCATCAGAAAATTTAAATAATTTATTGGCCATTCCTTCATCTGTGTCATTTATTTCAATTAAAAAGAACAAAGGTCCTAACAATAAGCCCTGAGGTACCAAATTTATGACATTATTCCAGTTTGACTGAACTCCATCTATAACAACACTCTTTCCTCCATCAGCCACTTTTCTATCCAATTAGTCAATTTATTCCCCACATCTGTAGAGATAATTTTTTTTAACAAACCTGGTTGCCCTTGCAAAAAAATCCATTCTCAGACTTGTCTTGGCAACCCTCATCTAAAGGAGTATCTTTCATAAAAATACCAAAAAAACATTTTAAATAAGGGCTAATCAGTAATTTCAGTTAGCTTTACTACATGCAGTAATTAAATCACTGCTCTGCTTGAGTGTTTTTTTCCATTACTTCACTTATCATGTTTGATTCCCATTTATAGAAACATTTACTTTAACAGATATTAGTCCAACTTCTCAATTGCTTCAATTCATTATGTAGCTCCTAAACATCCTGAGTACAGCTGTACACATACCCTGGCATTTAATTTTATCAGAAAACTCCTTATAAGTAGTATTAAAACAAATAAGAAACAGCAAAGAAGCCAAAAACTGACTCTAGAGTGACTTTGTTAGAAACAGTGGTCTACTTTCACTGGATTTTATTAATAAACAGCCTTTTGCTTTCTCTGTATTCAGTCATCAAATAATCAGATTGATAAATCTAACTAACAAATTTAATTGTCCTCCAGTGATACAGAAATAAGTCAACAGATTTGAAGTGCTACAGTTCAGGATTAAATTCCCCTAAAATTTAAAATTCTGTAGAATATTAAATAACTAGCATTTATAACAGTTAAAATCACAGGGAAGAAATAGAAACCCTGAAGGTACAAGTCAAGTGTAAGCATATATACATACATAAAAAAGTTTTGTACAGTAACTGTATAATCAAGCATTAGAATAAGTTTCAATTTAATATTTTAAAAGACTAATATTTTCAATGATGAGCAATTTTTCACTACTATTCTTCATTTTACCAATCTAATCTGTGCAATTGTCTGATCTTAGGTATAGAAGTTTTTTTGTTATAAAAATTGTGATTTAAGTAATTTTATATCCCAGGTTGTAGCATGTAAAACTGACATAGAAGATTTAAGAGAAGTGAGCTCTGAAGAAGGCAAAGCATTTGCAGAATTTTATGGTGTTCATTTCATAGAGACTTCTGCTAAGACGGGTAAAAATGTGGAAGAAGCTTTTCGTCTTATCGCTCAAGATGTACATGAAAACATTCAGAGTGGTGTATTCAAGATTCAGAATGACTGGGATGGTATAAAAGTGGGGTTTGCAAATCCTAGAGCACATTTTCAAATAGAAGAAGGTGAAATTGAAAGTGGAAGTTGTTGTTAAAATGGTAAATATTTGTAATTCATCAAATATGCTTTTTTGAATTTCAAAGCATATGAAAAGTGTCATTTAGACCTTTATGAATGCTTGTTGTAGTTAAAAAAACAATTTTAGTGAGACTTCTACCTTGTCAAATATATAATGGGAAAAGTAATTAGTCTTTTAAATAAGATCTTTTAACCTCTGGACTAATAAAAAAGTTATTTTGTGTAAGTAGACCAGATATATGGTTATTGCTAATATATAGTTATATCTGCCTAAAATATTAAAGAAAAAATCAATTTAAGTTCTAAATGTTAAGAATTTTATTTTTCAAAGAGTTTGATGTGTTGATTATAGAAGACACATGCCTATTAGATAATTTCTAAATTGGTTTCCACATTCTTTTTAATATATCTAGAGAAGTTAGATTTAATAGATGATTGTGTAGTATATTAAATAGTTTTTAAATAATTTTAAATATGCAAAAGAAACAATTGTGGGTTTGATTCATATCTAAAGAAGCATGAGTGTTTAAGATCATGCTTTTGTAATGTTGCAACTTGCACATCTGTATTTAGGTTGCATCATTTAAGACTGTGATAAAACATTTAATAATGGCAATTTACAAAAATTATAAAAGGCGGCCTGATAGAATGAGATAATCAAGTACCTATTTGAATTTTGTTCTATCCAAATCTTTGTATTTTGTGATTCACAAGAAATAGAAAATAATTAATTCAACTATTGTTATATTAAATATTTTATTGTATGAATAGTTTTACCATTTATTTATGTATATAAATCATTCCTTACTTTTTTATTTATTTGTATTCATTGCAGTAATGCATTTAAATTTTTATGTATGCCATAGTTTGCTACTTTCTGCTCTTGTACATTATCATTAACTTGGAAATTTATGTTATTTACTTATTAAAGGCTTTTTGCTGTCTAGCATTTTTATGGACTTTGATAACTGTATTTATGTTTTAGGCAATATTTATGAACATTTCTAGAAATACTTAACAAAGTGTTTTAGCAAAACAAAATTGTAGGATTTTGACTACACTGCAAAAGGGTAACATATTTCACTATTGAACATTCCGGATAATATCTGATAACTTATTTTTGCAATGTATGTATTTCGTTGCCTCAGGTTTGAACCTGAAACCTGTCATCATACACCATGTAGCACTTGCTAGTAAGTTATGTTTTAAGAACTTGTATCAACACAGATATAAGTGTATGTATGTGTAACCTAATTCATTTGTAGTAGTTAAAGAAATTTCAAACTTCTAGCACAGGTCTTCATTTATGTGTTATAAAGGTGTGTGTTAAATGCTGAAAACTTGATTTCTAAATTTTCATAGAGTCTAAATTTTCATAAAATCGTATGAAAGCGTTCAATAAATGTATTTTGGTTTCTCAGCTCAGTAATAGTGGTTGAAATTGTAGTTTTTACTTTGCAGTGAAAATTACGTTATCCTACGACTTTGCTAAAAAAAAACTTTAATTATCTCTGTTTGTATTAGCTCAGAATTTTTCAAAATAATATTTAATATTTGTTTCGTACTTTAAATATAATTTAAAATATAGTTGTAAATTACTGATGAAATGAAAGAAATACACTGTTGGCCAAACTCTCAAAGCCAATGAACATAAAGGAAAAATATGCATTTTGCGTTGTTAGACTCGACCACTTATTCGAGTAGAGCTTCGAAAGATGAAATTAAGAAAAAAAAACTTTTTAGCATTTAATAGGAAAAATCTGAACACTAAAATTAGCCTAAATACTAGCTGGTCAAAAGTTTAAAATCATACTGAAACGAAACGTAAACCGGTAAACACGTAACGAAATTTACTCATTTGTGTTCAAGCATTAGCGTGGTCAACATCTCTCACTGATATCTCCCGTGTTACATTGGGTAAAACATGGTAAAGGCTAAAAAGTTGACAGAGTTTGAACGTGGCAGAATGTCGAGCTGCAAAAGCAAGGTCTCTCTCAACGTGCTATCGCTGGTGAGATTGGGCGTAGTGAAACTGCTGTTGCAAATTTCTTAAAAGATCCTGATGAGTACGCAACGAGAATATCAAGTGGTTGGCCAAAGAAAATTTCGCCGGCATTGAGCACGAGGATTTGACGTGTTTTCCGGCAAGACACTAACCGTTTGTCGAACTAGATTAAGGCCCTTACGGACGCAGAATATAGCTCAAGAACAATAAGACGGCATCTGCGATAGAAAGGCTTTAAAAACAGTAAACGTCTTCAGAGGCCACGCCTCCTTCCACACCACGAAACAGCTTGATTAAACATTGCTGAGAAACACCAAACATGGGACAAAGAAAAGTAGACGAAGGTTTTGTTATCTGATGAGAAAAAATCTAACCTGGCACGATAAGCATGTCCCACTGAAGACATTTTCTACACGACACAGTGGAGGACGTTCCATCATAATCTGGGGTGCTTTTTCCTTCCATGAAACAATGCAGTTTCAGGTTATACAGGGGCGTCAAACAGCAGCTGACTATATTAGCATGTTGAAGAGAGCATCTTTATTGACTGAAGGTCCTCGCTTGCGCAGAAATGACTGGATCTTTCAGCAAAACAGCGCTGGAATCCACAACGCCCGCAGGACAAAGGACTCTTTCATTCCCAATAACGTGAATCTTTTGGATCATCCAGCGTGTTCGCCCGAACTGGACCTCATTGAAAATGTTTCAAGGTGGATGGCAAGGGAAGTCTATTAAAATAGACGTCTATTCCAAAGAGTTCATCATCTTTATGAAGCCATTTTTACCACATGGAGTAACATTCCAGCCTGCCTTCTGCAAACGCTTATATCGACCATGCCAAAGCGAATATTTGCAGTTTTTCGCAATGATGGCCGTGCAACTCACTACTGAGATCTCTTGTTGGGCTTTTCCTACCCTGTTTAGGACTTATTTTTGGTATGGTCTTAAACTTTTAACAAGCTAGTATTTAGACTAATTTTATAGTGTTCACATTTTTCCTGTTAAGTGCAAAAAAATATATTTTTGTTTTCCCTTTTCTTATTTTGATCTTTCGAAGCTCTACTCAAATAAATGGTTGAGTCTAACAACGCAAAATACGTATCTTTTCTTTGTGTTCATTGGCCTTAAGATTTTGGCCAGCAGTGTATATCTGTTTTAACACGCGTAGCGATGCCTAGCAATTTATTTAATAATAAGCAAATTTTAAATTGGTTCTGCTACTGTTTAACCATTCGAAATTATAACAGTGTGGGTAATATGATTACAAATAATTAGCATAAATATTTGTTGAATAACATCAGAACTGTTGTTTAATATTTGCGAGTTTATGGTGTAATAGAAAGTTTGAAGTGTGTAAGAGAAGTTTGTTTTAGTAATGAAACGCAGCCGAGATTAATTGAATCTTAATATTTTTCTTCCGACCAAAGTAATTAGTCTCAATAAATAAAATACAAAATAATTAGGAACAGATTAACAGAAAAGAAAGTGACTAGTCCTAATAAATAAAGTGCAGAGTAATTAATAACAGTTTAATTTGACGGGTTTTGTTTAATTTGATGTTTGCGCAAAAATTACATGAGAGCTATCTGCGCTAACCATCCATCAGTTAGCAATGAAAGAGTAAAGGGAAGGCAGCTAGTTCTCACTACCCACCCCCAACTCTTGGACTACTCCTTTATTAACGAAAAGTGGGATTCATCGTTACATTATAACGTCCCCACAGCTGAAAAGGCGAGGTTCAACGAGTATTGAAATTTAAGGGAAGATTTTTTGTTAGACACAGTTTCATAATGAAGTCACAAATTTTAAGAATAATTAACATGTTTTATCCAAACGCTCAACAACAAAGTGATAATAAAATCACCTATCAAAATCAAAATATATTCAGATCTATACATACCTGTTTAAGCATTATATATGTGTAACTAATAATCTATCCTGTTCATTACAGCTTGCTGAAGGTGGGACATGTATGTTTCGAAACGTTCAATACTTAAATGCTTGTTACTGAATATAAAAAATGTCCGTTGTTGCTGCCGTCGTTCTGTTGTTCATCATTAAAAAATATAATTAGATCTAATAAAGAGAGCACAGAGCAGTTAATTCTAATAAACAGAAAGCAAGGTAATATAATATGCTAACCTGAAGATGACCTAAGAAGGTCGAAACGTTGTTCTTTGCTTCATTAGTAAAAGTGTTAATACCAATACCAGCTGTCTTGAGATACATTTTTACTTCAAGTAGGTTTCTCGTCATCACGAATCTGGCTGCCACTGTCTCTTATCTGCAAGTCTAATGGACATATTTTTTTTATTCCAAAAGCTATGAGTTTGCATGTAGTGAAAGTTCACCCTAACTATCCTTTCTATTTCAAATAATGTTATTTTTGTATTTTCGACAGCTACATTGAAATATTTATCTCCACGGGATAGATTTGGTTTGCTATTCTAAGAACCAATCATTTTATCACTACAGAAATAATTCAGAGCACTAAAATAATACCTGAAAATGATACAAAAGAATGAACGTAACAATTTCTCCCAAAAAAATTGAATAGATTATAATTCATTTTCCAACCTTGCAGATGTGATTTACAAGCTTGACAAAATTCTCTCTTCGGCTAAAGAAACAAAAACCTGTGTTAATTACTAGTTTGAGTCGTTTATATTCAGAATTCAAAAGTGACTTATGTATATATATGTTAAAAAATGTTGAAGAATAAGTTGTCTGGAATTATTATAAGTTTTTTGTACATTTATTACCCCCAAAATTATCACATGTCAATTTCGGTGTTATACGTGTCGCTTATTCAGTTAATACGGGGATAACATTTTAATTAATTCTTTCACTGCAATATGTCCATATCTATATCCCAAGTAGGAACCTATATAACTTTTGTTTTAGCCTTTGACAAGTGTGCTACTGTATGCATTACTACACGCGAGTTCGGTGCATTGTACTACCATAAAAAAAAGATAATCCAGTTAATTTTCCATAGTTTACAAATTCAAACATTTAGATAAGTAATAAAGTATCAAAAAATGTATCCTTCTAGGTTTCATTATTCTAACCATAAGTAAAGAAAAGTTGTTTATCTTTAAATTAGTCAATGAAAAAGTCAACATTTTGGTAACTGAACTAACTGTTATCTTTATTCATTGCCTTGCAGCACTTTGATATTATATTAGAGTATGGGCGTTCTGGGTGCTGTGTCGCATAAGAAAGATGCTTGACTTCCTTCTACCAAACAGGAAGTTAACTCTCGAAACGAATCGCGAGTTACTCTTATCTAAGAGTCTTTAAGTTTAGAAGAAAAAAATCAAAACCCAAAAGCATTTTTTGCTGTTTTATAATTCAAATGGTTTGTTTTTTGTTAACCACAGAACTATACAGTATGCTGTCTTTACTGTGCCTAGTATAAGTATCGAAACCTAGTTTTTAATTTTATAAGCTTTCGGAATAAGGGGCTACTGAAAAAACAAAAACATGTTTTAGCGTAAGGTGTAATAATTAGTTCAAACAAAGATATATGACTTCTATGTGTCAATACAATTATTTAACATGAAGAAATATATTTTACAACAGAATCATTATATTTATTCACAGTATTCTAACATTAGTGACACATGTTAAATTCGCTAGATGGCAGTGTACATAGACCTCTGATCTGCTATTTTATTTATCTCCTTGCAGAACCATAAACCTTGTGTAAGATTATATTAATTTAACACAGTTTTATTTATATTTTAAATAAAAACTGTAGTGAGATTATTTTTCCACTGAAAGACCTCAAGACAGTTTTAATCACAGAGACTTGCGTATATTTTAATGATTGCAACAAAGCCTATTTTAGGTTTCGTAATGTGAACAGAGTCTCCCCTAGCAAGAGCAGCTAGGCCATTTTATAGTTTCTAGTATGATTGCTTTAACACCTATTCTGATCGAAAGGATATTTTCTGTCACTAAATCTGGAATTAATCATCCTTTAAAAGCAAATGAGTTGATTTCAGCTTGGCAAATTTTAAACCAGTGATGACGAGAAAACCCACTTGTAGAGAAAAATATATATGTAAAAATGGCTGGTTTGGGTTGTTTGTTTGAATTTCACGCGAAGCTACTGGAGAGCTATCTGCGCAAGCCGTCCCTAATTTTGCAGTGTAAGACTAGAGAGAAGACAACTATTAATTACCACCCACCGCCAACTGTTGGGCTACTCTTTTACCAACGTATAGTGGGATTGACCGTCCCATTATAAAGTCCCTACGGCTGCAAGGGCGAGCATGTTCGCCCTTGGTGTTACTATAAAGGCAACTATTAACATTGTTTTAGAGAGGTAAAACTTCCATTATATATTTTAAAGAATTCGATTTGTTCTGTAAAATAAATATCTTTTCCGAATAATAGGGTTGCGATCCTAATGTTGCTTACTGTCGAATGACACTTTTTTATTTGGTGTGATTTATTGAGTATGTTGATAGAAGGTCATGGTAGCTAATCAAAAACATCCTAAATGTAAAAAAAGAAAGAAAAAGGATTCATCGTACGAGTTAAGGGAATGAAGTAAAAATAGGTTTTTATTAGATTGTATCTTACAGGACGACAAAAGCCCTTCTATTGACGAGCTCCTCAAATCAAATCTACTGAAATATCTCGTTGCAGAACAACTAATAATTACTTAGCACCGAAGCTGTTCTTTTCGGATATTGGCGCTTGTGCACTAGTCATCCCAAAACTAAGAGGAAAGTCAAAGAAGAGGAAGTTAATCAACAACTTTCATCACCATCTCTAGGTTTATATTTTAATTGAATAGTGGAATTTGATCGTCATTTTTAAAACGTAACCATACTACTATTGGGGCGAGTTTGCGGCAACGGGACACGAAAGATAAACTCTCAGTCGTAGTTTAACACACTAAGAAGTAAGTCGCGTCAGGCACATGTTATATAGAAAACTGTAAATGAAACCTATTTTCTTAGGTTAGTTGGACTTGACTCAAGGAGATATAACAGATGGATTGTTTCCTACAATCGTGAAGCGTGCTGGAAAGGTTTCACATCACTAATCGTGAAGTCTCTTGTAATACGTTTTCACCGCTAATGAATAAAGTGTTGAACATTAAGCATTATGTTAAAAAGTTTTCACCGTCTCAGATATTTTTTTTATTTACTTACCAATTATCTACCAAAATTACAGCTAAAGATTAACCCAGTAATAAAGAAGGACTAATTCAGATTATCATTCTTACTAAGAGTATGCAACGCTTTAAACTAATTATAACAATATTTGCTTCATCAGTTAAGTATTCTCGCTGTTAACATTAGATATCAAATCATATATAGTCCCCACATGGCTGACGAAACAGGTTGTTTCATATCAGGAAAAGGAAAAATGGAAGGAAACTTTTAATAAAACAATAGATAGATATATGAAAAAAGAGAAAATCATATTTCTCTCACATCTTTCAGTCAAAGACAAGTGTCACTTACTGATAAAATGGTAAAATTCGTGATAGCCTAAGCCATTATGTAGATTTTTAGTTACTTTTGAAACTGAGCATTCAGTTTTCTTCCGCTGGTTTAGCCGAGGTTAAGTCTTCAAAATAAAAATCATGAACTTAGTCGATTATTGTTATGACGTTTTATGACCCTACTTCGCAGTCCGCGCGATGCTTTGAGAAATATATATTATACACGAAAAATATACATGTACATATATACGATCCTCTTATAGCTAGCGCAGAAAAAAGTTATTTTTTTCTGTTATTTCTCATAATAATGCTGAATTGGTAAATAGCGCGAGATGACGTCAAGCAGCTTCCTAAAATCTTTCGAAAAACCGCGTAAACTCGAAGATATAAAAATTGTAACATTAAGACAACGAGAGATACTTTGGCTTATCTAGACCATCCTACCCACTAAATTACACCAAACACTAAAAAGCCCCAAATCAGCTCTCATTCAAGCTTTATGTTAAACTCCTTTAAGTTAAATGGTTCTTCAACAAATATTGTAATTAATATTAATTGTGTTTTACTTTCTAAAATAAAACGTCGGAATTCTTTAAAAAATATATATCATTTTTATTGGGAATGCATTCATTTTAATTTCTGGAAGATCTGAGCAAATAACAAAAGAATGGTTTAAACTGCCAAAGAGCAAGAAGAAAAATAACACTTGTTTTTCAATTATCCATCAAGAGATGGCGTTTGATCGAAGATATTATCACCAAATTTATTCCGGTTTTAACTGTGGTACAGAGTCCAAATTTTTATCGTTATAAGCATGCGACCTTCCCTTTGATATACTAGGGTGTTTTTTATGTGGTTTTAAATGTAATGTTTGTTTATTGCAGCAAATGGCGCAATTATACATTTCGTAAAAAGCCTATGAATTATTATCACTGTCTGTTATTACCGAAACTAATATGAAAACACTGACTGCTACTTAATTCACTGTTCCTGCAACAATAACCTTTATAAATATAAATATTTTCATTTCTAATATTACTTCTCTTGATTCTCATGCTAATGCAGTAATTTTAACACCATTAGTAACAGGGCTTAACTACCATCACCATACGATTGAAATTTAGGTTCTCTCTCGTGGCACTTTTCTGATTAAACAATTTAGTGTCTGAAGTTAGAATCAAGGTATTTCATCCAAGGGAGGTAATGTTTAATTTATATTTGGTTATTTTAAGTGCAATTACTTGATTAACATTTAGAACTATACGCAAACAATTTAAGAAATAACTATGGAACTCAACCTACCATTTGATTTGTCTTTTGTCATTGAGGTCAGTTGATTTCGGGTAATTACATTTGTCATCTGTTAGTCGGGCATAAAAAAAATAAAAAAAAGTTTGATTTGGCTTGAATTTTGCGCAAATCTATATTAGGGTTTGGTTTGTTTTAAATTTAGCGCAAACCTATTCGAGGACTATCTGTACTAGCAGTCCCTAATTTAGCAGTGTAAGACTAGAGGAAAAACAAACTTTTCATCACCACCCCTCGCCAACTCTTGAGCTACTCATTTACCAACGAATAGTGGGATTGACCGTCAGAAATGATAAACTATTGGCTGTTGTATCGCATTGAAACTCAAATGTTATAACTTAATATTGAATAATTAACTGTATTGATAACGAGTTAGTAAGATAATTATAATAAAAAGTAATAGCATTTGTCCAGAAATTAAAACACTAAAATATATTTCAGTGGAGACTTCATTACCAAAACTTAAAAGAAAAACAAACAAACCTCTAAACAGTTAGGGCACGTGAGTCGTGACTCCTACACCAAATTAGCAAAATCAACATAGACATAGTTTTTCGTTTTAAGAGAGACAAGGTTCATACTAACACTCGTTAATAGAGCTCTAGACTACTAACAAGTTGTAAAAGCATTGTCGGAAAAACACCAGATTAGAAGTACGTATTAAAGACTGAAGGAAGGAGACCAAATATAATAATTATTCTCTTTGCTTTAATAACCTGTTCTTACTTTCTAAAAACTAGACAAAATTACTGGTGTCATACAGATGAAGTAGCCATATTAAGTCGTAGAATACAAGGCGTACAGTAGGAACAGACAGGAGATGTACCTGATAAAGAACAATTCACACATTAGTGAGGACATATTGTCAGAGTTTGGGACCAGGTGTAGATTCTTAGTTCTTAAAGCAAATTAATAAAATGTATAAATATCTAGTACCTCACTTAATCTCCTTAACATTAACACAGGTATCGTCCAACCCCTGTGGCCATGTAAAGTTCCAGATATGATTCTTTTTAACAAAATGTAAATATTATTTGCATAAATCTAGAATTATGAGCTACATAGTATATTGTAATGCAAGAAGTACTACCTACAGTATATCATTGAAAGTCAATTGGTGGAAATATTGTGACAATTTCCTTTCTTCTTATATAACAATGATAATTTTTGGTTTTGTTTGTTATTTTCAGATTATTGTAAAAGATGGAAATGTACCTCAGTTATAGAAACTCTGTAACAGACTGGCTAAGAAATGTGCAAGAACAACAGCTACAATGATATGAAAAAAAGCCTGATAATTTTACGTCGTGTTCGATATCGTTGACAAGCCATAAAAGCGCAACCAGAAGCAATCAAATCATCCCAACCCTGTGAACAAGTCTCTGTAACAATCGTTTCCCTGCGATATATTTACGTATATATCTGATGCGTTTATTGTTCTTTTTATCATTCTTGAAATAACAATATTGAATACTAAAATAAATTAACCGAATTAACTTTCTCTTTCCATACCAACAGTCAGAAAAATGAAATAAAGTTGTTTACAGCACTGAATTTCAATTCTCTGTGTGTTTTTACAGTAAAGCCACTTCGCGCTACCTGCTGTGTCCACCGAGGGGAATCGATCCCCTGATTTTATAGCATAAGTTCGTAGACAGTGATATCTCAGTGAAGGATGAATTTCAACTGGAGGAAAATGTTACAAAACAAATTATTCAAAATGGCACAATAATGATGTAAGATGAATTGAGAATTTAAACTGCTAATAACTGATTATATTTTACGATGACTATTCGGTTTAAAGGCCATATTTATATGATAGCCTTGTCTTTCGCTTATTTTAATCAGTACCGTTATTTATCATTACGTCCAAAGTTCGATTAAAAATGCCCAACTGTAAGAGTACCCACACGATAGAGGCCTGCTAGTACAACCAACGATATGTCTCCGGATTTACAACGTTAAAATCAGGGGTTCGATTCCCCTCGGTGGGCTGAGCAGATAGCCTGATGTGGCTTTGCTATGAGAAAAACATACACACACCCAAACGATAATTCAATGCACATGTTACAAGTTTGTTATCTATTGGTTTATGACGTTAATAGTTCTGATCAGTTTTCAAATGGTTTCTTTTTTGTAACACACATTATAACGTCAATATAATTATATATCGATCTTTATTTTTTTTCAGAAATAAATAATAAACGTTCAAATGTTTAAAAACTGTTGGTATACATTTATACAACATGTCAATAGCAAATCTTTGAAGTGCATATAAAGGAATTTTTAAATGTTACAAGTGACTTGCACAAACCTTTGCACAATAACAATTCTATAGATAAGAAAGCTAAAAAGTTAATTTTGTTGCGTTCTATAAATAAAAATATATTTAAAGATGACTCCTTGATGTACCAAACCACCGAAGTAACAATCGCATATAATAACGTAACACAATATCAATCTAACTTCTACGTTCTATAATTTTCAAATATTTTGTACACTTTAATTTAAATTAATAAATATAATTTCATCATTAAATACACTAATATCTTAAGTGTTTTTTTATTAGTATTATGAAATGGCAAATTTATGTTAGTGCTAAAACATTTACCTCCTATTTATCGGACCCCCCCAGTGGCTCAGTGGTATGTCTGCACTTACACGCTGCAATCCGGGTTTCGATACACGTGGTGGGCAGAGCCCATTTTGTAGCTTTGTGCTTAACTCAAAACAACAACCTATTTATCGTTGATTTTAAATTCACTTTTTCCAAAGTTCGTCAGCTTATGTTTCACTAAATTTTAGATAAATGTGATAAATACCATAAACATAAGTTATAGTACCTGTCCTGAAAAGCTTTAAATAATAGAGCTGTAAACTGATCTAGTCACGTAATGAATTTTATATCATATTAGCAAGTACTAAATAGGTTTAACTGCACTCATTAATGGATACATAATTTTATTTGCAAGTACCAAACAGGGTTATCGTATTTGCTAACAAAGAAGAGTTCATAATTATCAAGGATAAATGTACAACAATTGTACATTCTAACGGAGACGAGATTCATATTAAAAAGAAAATATCAGGGTTAACTTCGCTCTTTAATGGAAACACGTTTCCGCAGAAAAGCTATTCTACCAATAGAGATAGTGAAACGAGAATTAGAAAATGCCGGAATTATGTCACATATTTTTTTATTATTCTTTGTACATTAGCACAAAGCTACGCAAAAGATTATCTGTTCTCTGCTCATCAGTGGTATCGAACCCCAGTTTCTAGTGGTAGAAGTGGGAAGACATGCCGCTGTGTCAGTGAGGGGCTGTATTTTTTTATTCGTATCACACAACTATGATACATAAAAAAACCTTTAAAAAGACAAAAATTGTAGCCACGAATCTGTTCAAAGTACAGAAATAAATAATCATTGGAAAATATTCATATTGCCTAACTGGAGTTTGTTAACCCAACTTATTTTAATGAAATGTATTTTCACATCGATTTTTTTTACTAATCTGGCTTTCTAATCCGTTGTTAGGGTTACACGAATCTTTAGAAAAATAATTTATGGTAAACAAATATACATTTCCACACACAACGTGAAAAAGAATTAGATAGGAATTGATGTATAAATATATAAAAAATGACGATTAATAATCGTAATAAATTACAATTTACGGCGACTTGATGCCGTTTGTTCGACTGGCAATGTTCTCTTTCCCTTGAACTGAAATTGGCGGTGAAGTGATGTGAACTACCTGTTGAAGCAATAATTAAAACACTCTATCTCATCTTTAGTTCTTGTTACGATTCACAGAGCATTAATAATTTCCTTCAATGCGTTACACTGCAAAGAACCATTCTTTACAATTTCGGATTATAAGATGTAAAGACCTTAAGAGTGAATCTTGTCGTCTTCTCCAGGCATTTCCAAAGCAGACTCATGATTAATGATCACACTACAACAGTCACAATAAATGTGCACGATGCTGGAAAAGAATTATGTCTTCCGTAATTAAACTTTAATTATTCCTTTCACCAATCTGTATGCTTAGTAAATTTTATGAACTTAAAATATTTTATTATATTTACTTAAAGGTTTTTCCGTCTTTATAAAAAGTAACAAATGACATCATGAATTTTATTACCATTTTACTAAATTTTAAGTCATTTTAATTTACTTGTATACGTGTATACTTGTTTTGGAATTTCGCACAAAGCTACTCGAGGGCTATCTGTGCTAGCCGACCTTAATTTAGCAGTGTAAGACTAGAGGGAAGGTAGTTAGTCATCACCACCCACCGCCAACTCTTGGGCTACTCTTTTACCAACGAATAGTGGGATTGACCGTCACATTATACACCCCCACGGCTGAGAGGGCGAGCATGTTTAGCGCGACGCGGGCGCGGACCCGCGACCCTCGGATTACGAGTGCACGCCTTACGTGCTCGGCCATGCTAGGCCCATTTTAACTCAACTGTAATTAGTTTTAGGTTTTAAACTTTCAAAGTGCACACCTTTAGATTAGAAATTAATAAATGATCAATGCATGAAAAATTACTGGTGGAACGGATGGACTAATTGGAGTTAGAAATCATTTTAAGATAAATCCCACAATTTAATATTAAACAACTGTTATTTTTATGTTTATATATTTACCCCAAACGAAATTCATCATTTACATGGATGCAATTTGCATATCTTTCTGTGTGTCAATAATTATTCATACCGTCTACCTGTATATACAATTTTTTAAACTTACATTTAACCGTTTATTCTCATATAATGTTGTTCTTGTTGTATGCCTTAAGAACACGCAATGAACCAATTATCACAAAAGCAGTTTGTAAAGGCTCCAAATTATTATTTCACTGTATTAATATTATTGTAGTTAAACAAAATAAACAAGTCTGAGAAATAATTTTATTCTTAGCCGCAGATTCATTTCTTGCCTGCATTTTTTATATTTATTGATTTTAACATTTATCTTAAAATTGTTCTACAAACTAGATCCTAAAAGTGTTGTATAAATTCAAAATAAGGTTAAAGAGAACCAGCCTCTATTGTAAATCTTAATTTCAAGCAATAAACGAAATCGGTAACACGAACTGTTTCTCTTCAGATACCAGTTCGATTCCTGTTTCTTAAACAACCAGAAACACATTTAAGCTTTACAATCCTGACTTGTAGACAGTGATAAGCAAATCGGATGTTATAATGAAAACATACTTAATGTTGCAGCCGTCTTGAGCAATCCAACAACTTAATATTGGCTATTACATAATTAACTAACTAATAACCTTTCCAAACCACCGAGAGAAAATAGGAAGAAATAAAAGAATAGCCATAGGGGATAAGTGGTAGAAAAAATAAAATTAATTAAAGGAAACTATATGGAAAAATATTAAAGAACACCACTTAAAGATAGTAATATGAACTTGTATTAATCTTTGTTTTCTACATATACTCCTAAACCCAAAGCCTGATCTTCAATGTCTCCCGGTAACTCAATAGTAGATGTTTCAGGAGTTCGATCCGGCAAACAGAACACAGTTCAGATCATGGTGCAACTTTATGTTGAACAAACAAACTGCAAAATAATAACAATTAAATGCTTAACACAGTTTTCTTACAAATAAGTAATAACTTTATCTTAAACAGTTTGATAAAATACAGATGGAATTTCTGTGTTCAAATTACGAACGAATATGATTGGTCGCAGTAAAACGTACAAGGTGGACCAGTCAGCAAACAGTATTTAGTAAGCAAAAATGTGTCGTGGTAACGTATTTCAAATCATGTCAGTTTCAAACACTAACCACGTCGATGTCTACTGTCAAACGAAACCAATAAAATCATATCAACGATAAATGGGAAGACATTTCAATTTTAATACGCAGCTCGAGTACCAATCCATTAGAGTTATAAATATTTTAGCTTTGGGATAAAAATAGGTCTACTACTTTCGGTTATTTTCAGATATTTTACTGTAGTCGTTGTTTTGAATTAAGCATAAAGCTACACAATGGGCTATCTGTGCTCTGCCCACCACGGGTATCGAAACCCGGATTTTAGCGTGTAAGTCCGCAGACTTACCGCTGGGCCACTGGGGGACTATTTTACTGTAACAAACAGCAATTAAAACCTTATTTTTATCGCAAAGCTTTACCCTTTTTAGCTTTTCATCAAATACTAATTAATTACACCTGCTTCCGTTGTTAGAGGGTATATTATTTTCAGTTATTTTCACATATTTAAATATTTAAGTAACGTTACTTTAGGGAAAAAAATTGAACACTTTTTTTCTAAATTGTTTACTGTAGCAAAAAATACAATATATTCTGATAAGTCACCTGAAAAAGTATTTATTTCATATCATTCACACGTTAAATATAAAAAGTATATTTATCTCAGGTCTGATAAAATATTATCAAACTAATATTTACATGTCAATAATGCTTCTCATGTGGTACTCACTCATCTTACCAATTGGTGGATAAAAATCTGGTTTGCTAGTTATCTGAGTTATGGCACAGAAAATGAATATTTATGGCTCTAACTCCTCTGGCTTTCGTAACTGTTGTTTTTTAAAGCTAAAATTTGTCCTGAACAACTCCATTGAAGTATTTATTGGCGCTCTCTTCAGTCTACAGACAAGCGATATGTGCCAAATGTCATATACTTATAATATTTGTAATGTAGTTTCTAACGTGTGGCAAAATGCAAAGCTTTAAAAAATTACAGTTTTCACGTTTATATAAAATTAGTATAAGGGGACATCATTGACTTAAAAATTAATGTTTCGTAACCAGCATAAATATCTTCTATCCCACCTCATGTTAGATCTGTGAATTAAGTACGATTTGAGCTGGAGGAAACGAAAAATTGCCAGAAGCACCAAAATGGTACGTTTTTACTCTAATATGCACACCTTGCCCTCTCCACAAAAATACAAAAATAAACAAGTAATTTTTTAACTGCCTCCCAGTTTATCAAGGGTAAGTTTGCAAATTTACAGTACTAAAATCTGTGTCTCGATTCACTCAATGGATACTGTGAAGATATTCTATTGTGTTGCTTTAGACTATGTATTCATATAAGAAACCCCCCCAGTGGCTCAGCGGTATGTCTGCGGACTTACACGCTAAAATCCGGGTTTCGATACCCGTGGTGGGCAGAGCACAGATAGCCCATTGTGTAGCTTTGTGCTTAATTCAAAACAACAACAACAACAACATCATATAAGAAAAAATTTCAATACGCTCTACATATCATTCCAAAACTAAGATAACGAATAACGCTCTATTTTTAAAGTTCAATGAGAATTTATTAGAAAAATATACTTCATGGTCCAAATAACCGCATTCACAAAGATTGTGAAAAAGACTAATACCACAAATAAATAATTGGTAAAGAATATTTGTTTTTTAATGCACGAGTTAAAATGAAAAGAGTATATATGTGTGTACTAGGCCTCATTCAATAATAAAAAAGTACATAGAAAAATTCCCAATCTTATCTAGCGAAAGACATTAATAGTATTTTTTAATCTGAGCCCTAACATTGTTTTGTTGATGCAACTTAATAAAAATAATATCTAAACAGAGATAACCAACAGATTAGACATAACTCCCAGACTTGCTAGGAAAAGTTACAGGATAGTCAACGCTTTTGTCCATTACGAATAACGGATTAGTGTAGCGTTTCTCATATTTATATTTTAATACACTTAATAGTTCTACCAAAGTTCCTTGAATATAAAACTTTATTTTATTTAAATATTATAAAAAAAATCTTAGGGTGTTTGTTTATTTAGAATTAAGCACAAAACTACACGATGGGCTATCTGTGCTCTGCCCACCACGGGTGTCGAAACCCGGTTTGTAGCGATGCCACTGGGGTGGCGTTAGGGTGAATGATTTATTAAAATGTGAAACAAATCAGATATACATTAATCAAACGATGGTTCTGATAAACAACATGAGAGATCAGTTGTAATAATTGAATACTGAGTAGACACACGTTAACCAAACGACAATACTACTAATTCTGTTAAACAGTAGTATAAGTAAGTTGCAGCAATTGACAACCGAAATTCCATTTTTTCTTTCTAACATATTGAACACCTGTAGTTTTGAACGTGCATTCCCATGTGTTGCTATATGAGAAAAAAAAAACACGCACACACACAAGAAACAAACAAACAAATTTGTCTTTTTCACTATATAAAGTTATAATGAAACTTTTCGGACCAAGAACCAGATCTAATATTGTACTATACTCTTTATCACAGAGTAAGACTCTTCATCATCACCAGGAAGAGACCATCAGCTCTCATTTAGAGAACCAAGCCACGGTTACCAAGGTAACTTATTTAGTACCAAGGAACGTTCTTTACTTCGTGCGTGCCAAATGGTCGTTTGTCGGTCGGTGTTGAATGTAATAAAACGCAGAAAGAAAATGCGATACTTTGTCTAAATCAAACAATGGTTTCGAAAAGAAATTGGGCAGTACCTAGACTCGCTGTTCTCACATAAGAAGATTAAAGATTAGGAGAGCGAGTTGTGGGTGGTGAAGCCCACAATGTCCCACATCTATATCACCCTTCAATGCCTGCAGACAGTTGTGGGAAGGCGACTGCTCACCCAAGTTAAAATAAGAATAAAAAAAGGTGAACAGAAACAGATAAAAGTAAGGAAATAAGGTACTGCTATTTCGGGGCAAATAAAATGAAACTTACCTTTTCAAGTTAGCATTCCTGTCCCTAATGTGGTAGAGGCACTAATTAACACGACATTGAACCATATCAGTGTATTAAGCTTATTGTTATTGCCGTGCTTTCATATGCACCTTGAGTCAAAGTAAACCTTGTATACTGCTATAGTTCATTGTCGGGGATAGTGCCTCTACCGTATTAGAAAGTGTGTTTCTGTCCGTTTAACACGTAGTCACAGTATCTTGTAATTGCAAATTCTGTTTTTGTTCGTGTGTTGCTAATAATTTATATTGTTTAGGTTTTGTTATT
The DNA here is from genome assembly GCA_011833715.1 of Carcinoscorpius rotundicauda. NCBI lineage: Eukaryota > Metazoa > Arthropoda > Merostomata > Xiphosura > Limulidae > Carcinoscorpius > Carcinoscorpius rotundicauda. The sequence goes on along the minus strand of CM022392.1, from coordinate 39,371,040 downwards.
TGTAGTCGTGAATGTTTTAATATTTATTAACCTTAGCCATGACAGCTCTCTTGTATTAGTATCTTAACTTCATCGAGTGCAACGTTCACCTTCAAGGTTGACGATACGTTCTACGCCGTACGAACTACCTCATGACCCAATTTTGTCAGGAATACAACAACCTGACGATGACCGAAGAAGGTCGAAACGTTGTTCGCTCTTCTATTTAAAATATTTTCTGAACCCAAAAGAGCCGTTTTTTGCATATAAAATTCTCAACAAGTGGGTTTCTCGACATCACTGATTAATATGAGGTAGTATCTCAGAACGGCTAGTATGGGTATTAACACTTTTATTGATAAAGTAAGAACAACGGTTTGGCCTTCTAAGTCATCTTCAGTTTAAGAAAGCCATTCTGAGATACATTTTCACTTCAAGTGGGTTTCTCGTCATCAAGAACAAGAATACGAAATAGTTTTTAAAATTGAATTCAAATGCTACCAAACTCGTCCTGGAGTTGTGCTAGTAACAGAAGGGTGTACTTCAATATGAAACATCCTCTGCTGAACTTTTTTGAGATCAATAGCTTTACAAACGATCCTCAGCATCGACGGGAAAGAGTGTTGAGGTCTCTTTGCAGGTCCAAGAGGAAGGATAGAACCTCTGAGGAGGTTCAGGCCTCTTCACCAGCCTGTAAGGAGACTGAAATGTGTGAAGGGGCTCGAGCACCTTTACTTGATCGGGAAATGGTTGAGGCTACTGAGGAGGCTCGGGCCCTCTTATTAGATCATTGGGTGGTTAAAGCATCTGTGGTGGCTCGAGCACTCTTCTCTAATCGTGGGGAGATTAGGGTCTCTAAGGAGGCTTGAACCTCTTTGCAGGTTCAGGACAGAACCCAAGCTCCCTCATTGGATGGAATAAAGGACTTTACTCTAGTTCTACCTTTGCTGTCTTGTTTTTGGGTGATATGTTTCCCAATAATCTCTTGTTCACTTGTCTGAGTTTTTTGGATTCGTTGGAAAGGGTGGAGGAGTCTGAATCATGGCACACCCTCAATATCCTGGATTTAAGTCTAGGGGATACTAAGGTCATGCAGTGATTATTGCTATTGCATAACTATCCTGATGATCCCGTGATTGAACAGACAAGTTTGAAAAGAGTCCATGATCCTTTGCTGCCTGATGTAACACCAAAGTAGCAGTAGAAATAAACTGATTCCTTCAGAGCCGTTGATAGGCTTATCCTGCCTTACAATTAATATACAGAAAATGCTTAGCCATGGAAAACAGTTTTACGCATTCTCTAATTTCAATCACTTTCAGGTTGATGTGATATTTCTGAAGGTGACTCATTTTGCCTCAAAGAGAGATCACTTCTCCTTTGTCAATCGTTTTTTTATTCTTGCTTTCCGGTCCTTTGTTTTGATACATGCATGAGGTGTGGAAATTATCCTCAACCTCATTCTCTCAGAAAGTATCCTCGCACCACATAGTGATGCTAAAAGGCGAGTTATGCACGTTGACGTCATCACTCAAGGTCGTAACATTCGGCTTGTTATTGTATATGAGCCTGTCCAGGGGAAGGAATTGAAGATGTTCTTTTCTCCCTTGGACACTTTCCTGATGACACAAACAAATATTGTTCTTCGTGGGAGCTTCAACTGTGTGTTGGATCTTCACTTTGATAAGACTGCACAAAATCCCGTTTCTGGTGATCAGCTTATGCAGTTTCTGCATTAAGTGTTGTCAGGTATCGACTTTCACGATGTCTGGCGTGCACTTTACAGGGATGCTTTTGTTGCCACTTGGACTGCTCAGGGCATATCTTGTCTCCTGAACAGTTTCTATGTGACATCCAGCCTGAAGCAATACCTGGCTAGAGCTGGAGGCTAGCGGGTTAATGACGTTTCTTTCCACATGTCTGACCATCAAGTTTTTTCACTGCATTCCAGGATTTTACCCCCGTTTTTTGGTATTCTGAAATGTGGAGGCTCAGTGTTTCTCTTCTCTCTGAGAACGAGGTGGGGGATGAATTGATATCCATTGTCTGATGCTTCTGTTCCGTTAACGCCATTAATGAGCTGTGGTGGGTGAGCTTTAAGGAAACCTGCGGTTCCTTGCTGAGGCAGGAAGGCATGCAACTTGAGTGAACTCGCCATCTCGCTCTATGTAGTAAGCAATACACCTCAGCAGTCTTGCTTAGGGGCAGACAAATGGACCACTGGATATTTGCAGACATTAATAGGTTTAAAAAGGACAAAGATTTGAAATATACCAAAATATGTGCAATATGTACAAACTTTATATACGTTTTCTTTGAGCAGGCTCTTAGTAAATGGATACTTCATGGCCCCCTTTAACATATGTTAGGGTGATCGTCA